>CM028130.1:1419620000-1429620000 GCA_016271365.2 Neoceratodus forsteri
GTGTATATGTATGTATATCTATATATGTGTGTGTGTATGTATGTATATGTATATATTTGTGTGTGTGTATGTATGTATATATATGTGAGTGTATGTATATGTATATATTTATATGTGTGTGTGTATGTATGTATGTGTATATATATATGTGTGTGTATATGTATGTATATATGTATGTGTATGTATGTATATATATGTGTGTGTGTGTATGTATGTGTATATATATATGTGTGTGTATGTGTATATATATGTATGTATATGTATATGTGTGTATGTATATATATATGTGTGTGTGTATATATATATATATTTGTGTATGTGTAAATTATATATATATGTGTGTGTGTGTATGTGTATATATATGTGTGTATGTGTATATATATATGTGTGTGTGTGTGTGTGTGTGTGTGTGTGTATATATATATTTATATATATATATGTATATATACACATGTGTGTGTGTGTATATATATATGTGTGTATGTGTGTGTTTCTGTCTGTGTGTGTCTCTCTCTCTTTCCCCCCAGGCCACTTCCCTGTCCCTTTGTGTGTGGCCTCTGTCTGTCTGACTCTGCCTGTCTCTCTCTCTGTCTCTCACTCTCACCCCTGGCACAAGTGCTGTCTGTGTGTTTGTGCCCTGTATTTATAGGAACAAGTCTGCCTGGAGCAACTTGGATTTGCTCCACACTTGCGCCATGGATTCACGGTTGAATAAGTTACTGTGCTGGATATTTATGGGAATGCCCCCAGCTCTTGTACCTGCATTCGTTGTAGTTGCACATTGGCGCAATGGACTTTGCGCTGTGCACTAGCTCCCATTGAATATTGCTCCTTGGCGCAATTCCACACTTGCACTGGCACAGCTCAGTTGCACCATATGCAACTGCTGTAAATATCTGGGCCCTGGTCTACAAACTTCATTATTAAACTCTCTATATTCCAGGTCATCACATATATTTTCTTTATTTCATTTACTGGATCCATCAGTTCAGTTCCCTGTTGGCATTTACTCTCATCGTGACTTGCTAGCATTGAAAGAGGATTTGTGGACTCCACTTCGATAGCCTGTCTTTTGTTATCCATTTTCCCATCAGCCCTAATAAAAGATTCAACACTTGTTAAGTAAATCATATAAGGATTTAAAACTGTAGAAGAGCACAAGATTAGAGCGGCAGGTTGCTAGATCAAAATGTAATATTGATTTGAGGACAATTAGTAAAACCTGGGTGAATTTGAATATATTGTATCGTATTTCTATTAATATTCATATTTAAAGTGTATGAAAGGAATTTTGGTAACTCTCCTTTTAATTTACCAGTAGATTGTCCTGTCACATGTTCCCATCCAAACAATGCCAATTTTTTTTATTTTCCCAATCAGAAGATAAGTTGTTATATTTCATGATTGCTTCATTGACCCTATTCATCCAGGAGTTGATCTTTAGAAGGTTCAGTCCATTCAAATCTTTTTCATCAAATCCATTACTGATTCATCTAAATACAGCACAGGTACTGCTTGTGGTGGGAGAATATAAAAAGCCCCTTTTGTTGTAATTCTTTTTCCATTTCCTAAACTTCCCAGGCCATAGAATATATTTTGCAATATAACAAGACACAATCTTTTGTACTGTAAATTTGGAGGTCTCATTACATAGGTTTCATCCAAATTTGTGTGGCTAACCCAGTAATTGCATATACAATTAGTCAACTTTTTTTTATTTCATTAGCTAGCTCTCTTATCCCATATACTTCTATCAAATATTCTTCCACATTTCATTTATGGTCCTCTTTAGCTGCCTGTGGACTAGGTATTTCAGGTTGGGACACATAGAGGGTATCCTTGGTCTCCCCTATGTTTGAAGTCCTCTCATTATTTGTACACTCATATCATATTCTTGCGTGTTTTGGGATTGAATATCCAACCCTTCTCTCTAAAAACTTTGACTCTGGTCCTGGATTTTCCCAATCATGGGATTTATGATGGTTGTATTTAACTTTAAGGTATACATTTGGATATTCTCTTTAAAAGTAACTCTCTTGTTCCTATTTTTAGGTTGTTTTCCCCCCCCTTTTTCAGATTTGTTTTGTGCTCATTTTTATGGTTATGATTTTTTGGATTTCTTGTTTTTCTGTATTCTCTTCTGGTTCATACTTAATGTTTGCACATCCAATTCTAGGATCCTTTCCATTCCTTTTTGAAAGGGTGGAGGTAAGTTTGCCTGAGTTGAGTTGTTATACTTTGGCTCTGTTTCTTGTTTTTATGATATTGTTGTCTCCCGTAGGACTATGACATCTGAGGTCTTATTAATTCTCTTATTTAGATCGTCCAATATGGCTCTGGTATAAGCCACATCTCCTCTGAAATTTGTAAGTTCTTTCAATGCCCATATGTTTTCCAAGATTATCACATTTGCATAGTACTGATTTTTAATCTTTTCCAATGTTTGGGGAAAAAGGGGTGAGTTTGAAGTAAAATTTCCTTCATTCTCAAAATATTCTTTGTTATATTTTATCCCTTGGTTTGATACTGTAGGATCAACAGTCTTGGTGCCTAAGTTTACTATTTGGAGTGGGGTCATAGGTGCAGACATTGGGGAGAATAAGTATCCAGACTAATTAGTAAAATGTTGTCCCAATTTTTGTTCTAATAGTGTTGTTTTTAATTGGTTTCTTTTGGCTCATTACCAACTGTTTTAGTCCTTGAATGGTTTTATCCAGATCTTGAATTGTGTGGGATATATTATCTTTGTTTTCTACAGTATTCTCAATGTTGTGATCAGCTAAATCTGATTTCTGAGCTGGACTCGTGTCTGTTTTAATTTATTGCTTTGAGACCCAATCAAAGAACCTTGGTTCATTTTATTAGTAAATGATGAGCCTTCAGATAAATAGTCATATAATCCTAGTTCTGGTCTACCTGGTTAACTGAACTCGTATTGTGTGTGTGTGTGTGTCTTATCTATATATTATAATATAGAATATGTGGTTATATTATGCAGATCAGGAGAATGAAGGCTATTGTTTACATCTTTCCCTTCAAGCTTATCATTTATTTCCCCACTTATATTATTTATAGATTCTATTTTATTTTGGGGGTTCATTTTTTGTACCACTGGAGTTGAGCTATCTTGTCCTATATACTCTGGTTTCTTAAGGAGATTTTTTTGGTTGGTTTAAAGTTTGTCATCTGCCTGGGCTATATTCTTTGCTTTTTTTTTCTCTCATCCTTTTGGTTTTCTTTTACCATATAGGCATTTGTTTTAAGTTTAATGGGGAACATGCTAATCTTCTCCTTGTGTTAACCATTTTTAATTATTTATTTAGACTTGTTAACTAAGTAGACTTACTAATTTTATTTTTATTTAGTTTTTGTTTTGTTATATTTAATAATGGTGTTCTCTAGCTTTATTCCAAATGGCAACTGATAATTACTATCATGTTTTCTCATATAGAGAGATGTTTTTAATTATATGTTTCAATCCTCTTACAAATGTCAAATATTAACATATAAATCTTGCTAACTATTTTCAAATGGATAACCCACTCAAAAGACTTGAATCAAATTATCCAATAAATATTAAAGTAGGAGGCTTGATTCAAGTTGAAATCCAAACACTAAAACAATCCCATTACCTCAGATCAGCCACTTACAAATCATTTAATGAATTATCAAGATCACATGATTTTCCTTAATGTTATCACTTAAAGAAAAACTTAAAGACCAATAATTGAAATTTAGGTTTTTTAGATGACCTAGGAGCTCCTGCCAAATAAAAATTAAAATTCCAAACTACCAAAATTTCTAAAACCAAACCAATTTTCTCCCATTGACCTTATGCTTTTGCTGGGTACTTAGTTAATTCTGGGAATCTAACACATCTCCGACTGCTGCAATTGCTACAGAGGTAACCCTCATTGTCAGAGTCCAAAAAAATGGGGTCTAAGTGGCTCGTCTGTATGGTCCTTCGTATGACTAGAGGAAAGAGAAGATAAACCCCATGGGGAACAGTGGAACCAATAAATTACCCTTTTCTTCAAAACACCAGACTAAAAATAAGCTAAGAAACAAACATAAGTCTCAGAATCCTCTGTCTTCTTAGTTCTTTTACATATATATATATATATATATATTACGTAAAACAATGCAGTCCTAATGTACCAAAAACTCATGCATACAAGCTGAACCTATTGTTTCCCTAAGCAATATAAGAAATAGTAATAGTACCAGTTGAAACTTAACAAGAAAGTTGGCAGTGTATGCAAGTTTTTTGGTTCTTAAATTGTTTTGTGCAGTTTTCTATATTTTATAAAGTTAAATCCCCCTTTAAACTCACTTCAACTTGCTTAAATATGCTTGATGGACTCATAGTTGGCCAAAACAGAATGAAAGTCCTCCACCAGAACCATCTCGGGAAGCTTCTGGAATTGTCTTCCACACCTGCTCCAAGTTTTATACCCAGCTCTGAATACAAATAGAGTGTGGTCAAACTGACTTAGGATTAGTGTTTAATTGCTGCTTGGGCTGGTATTTTTAAAGTGCCAAGTGCCCAACATGTAGGAAGAGAGTAAAATGGAAAATAAGAACCAGAAGCGCCAACTGAGCTTAAATTTCAACTAAGCAGTTGCAAGGCAAATCAAATTGAATGTGAGGAGAATGCCATTCATGCACAGTATATACCACAGTAAATCAATTTAGACCACCCAATATGTGGATCAGGGTGCAAGATCTATGCTGTCAAGTTTATCAATCAATTACTCAAATCGGCTTTACCCAAACATAAACAGCTTGATACAACCTCCAGACCATAAGCAGGTGGGCAAAATTGAATCAAATTAATCCAAATTGTCTCCTGCTACCTATAGCATTATCAACCATTCAATTTATTCAATGGTTCAGACTTGCTTTATTTGACTTTTATGGCCTTTAACCAAAAAACTCAGCACTAATACCAAAGCTTCACTGAGCCGCCTATGACTTGTACTGTATAATTAACTCGCAACACAATTCCTTGACAGTGCCTTTGGCTGCTATTATTGTAACCTTATTTGTCTTTTTTTTTTAAGTTCCATTGTAATGATCATGTTATGTTGTACCTTATTGTCGTTATTGCCTTGGCATGGAACCTTTGTAAAAGAGCCCTCGGCTCAAAGGTGTCATCCGAAATGCAAATAAATAAATAAATAATTTTATGCAAACTTCCCTCATGCTATCTTGCTGTCTTGTACTGTTTTATTATTATTATTTTTTTTTTTAAGTTAACTCTGACAGCTAATTCTGAATGAGTCTTCCTTACTTAAAGGAGTCGCTATGGGAGAAAGTTGTTCAAAACTAGTACAAAACGTAAGGCAAACGATGAGCCAAAGTCAGGGAAATAATCAATCAATCAATCAATACAGAAGCCCAATTTCCTCTGTTGGGCACTATACACTATGGCCCGGATATTCAAAAGGGTTGCACCATGCGCAACAGGGTTGCGCATGCGCAAGTCCAAAATTGCGCCATTTTGCAATATTCAGAAGGAGGCAGATGTGCCACCAAAAACATGCTGAGCAACAGCACAATGAAAATGAAGGCATGCACAACCGAAGGGGGTGGATTCATGCATAAAGAGCGCAATGCGATATTCAAAGACTTGCGCGATGCGCAATAGCGGCACAGCCGGAAATTGTGCACTAGCGGAAATGAGCCAAAATAAAAAGGCTCAAGGAAGCGGCGCAAGAACGCTACAAGGCTGCCAAGTGGGGGAGAGAGAGAGACAGACAGACAGACAGACAGACAGACAGACAGACAACAGACAGGCTAGGGCAGGCAAGGAAAGCGTGGGCCAAGGCAGTAGAGGCCAGCGGGGGGTGCCCGGTGCAGTGGAAGTAGCAGTGAGGACAGCGGGGGTAACACAGCAACACCAGCCAGGGGGGTAAGAAGCCAGGGAGATGGACAGTGCCAGCTTCCACATGGAAGCTGTAATGAGGGGGTGAGAATGCATGCTGCAGGGGCGTGGCTGTGGAAGGGCCCGTCAGTAGTGCTCCCAACAGGCAGTACCGTCTGCGATCAGCTTTGAGCTGTACACAGATGTAGAGATCGTGGGCCGGTACCACCTGAACAGGGCAATACTGAGACAGCTCTGTGAGCTGTGCAGTGATGTGATGCAGGCACCCTCACGACGGAGTCACGCTCTGTCGGTGGAGACCAAGGTGACAGCCTGCATGTGCCTGCTCGCCACAGGCACCTTCCAGAGACCGACAGGGGACACCATAGGCATCACACAGTCGGCCACATCACGCATCCTCACCCAATTCCTCAGCGCACTGCTGCCACATGCTGCGGAGTACATCCATTTCCCCAGCACCGTGGCAGAGCGTACAGCAAACATGCAGGAGTTCCACAGGGTAGCACATATGCCTGGCATGCTAGGGGCCATAGACTGCACCCATGTGGCCATTCGCATGCCACCTGGCCCCGATGGGCTCGCATATAGGAACAGAAAGGGATTCTCCAGTGTCAACTGCCAGGTGGTGTGTGATGCCACTGGATGCATAATCAATGTCTGTGCCACACACCCTGGTGGAGCACATGATGCCTTCATATGGTATCAGTCTGCACTGTGCCATCAATTCGAGAGTGGGGACATCCCCACAGGACATCTAGTGGGTGAGTACACATGTATGGAATGCAAACTCGGGGCAAGGGTGGGAATGCCACAGGTGCCATGGTAGTGGCACACAGGGATATGGGCAATATGGACCTGAAAATGAGACTGATCTCCACTATCTCCTCACAGGTGACAGCGGATACCCACTCCATCCCTGGCTGCTCACATCGTACCGGGGCCCCATGACCCCATCGCAGCAACGCTATAATGAGGCACATGTTTCCACACGCAACATCATAGAGCGGGTGTTTGGGATGCTCAAGGCACGCTTCCGATGCCTAGACACCTCCGGCAGTGCCCTACAGTACAGCTCCCAAAAGGCCTGTGGGATATTCCTGGCCTGTTGCATCCTGCACAACATGGCCAAAGACTATGGGATAGCCATACAGGTTGAAGAGGGGGACAGCGATGGGGATGCCAGTGGCGCCGGTGTTGATGGTGATGAGCAGCCCCCAGGATGGCGGGACCCCTGACTGATCCGGCAGGCCCAGCTGCACCGGGACACCATCACAGAGGAGCACTATGCACAACACAGGTAAGTCAAGGGGACATGTGCAACCAACACTGTCCATGCGCAAACCACAGGCACACAGGGTAACACACCAGGGGGTGCATGACGGCCAGGGGAGTGGAAGGGTCCAGGCATACAAACACACCATCAGGGAGGGGTGAGCACTCATATGGACACACACACACCAGGCACAGAGCGTACATGGGCAGATGCACAGCATAGCAGAACCGACATTGCTGACACACAGCACCACCGACCACCCCCACCACCTGTACTGTCCAAGTACGTGTGTCAGATGCTGGGCACCCTTGCACCTTGGTGTACAGTACAATGCAGGCATCATCATGCACACGCACCTGTGGACAGCAGTTGGGAGGGTGTGTAGGTGGTCCGTGTGTCGGCGTGGTGAGCAGAGCACCCAGCAGTGCACTGCCCACCATGACACACATTGCACACATGGCAGCACCAGACAGGGCCCACACTGGGAGACAGCTCAGTCATGCAGCACTGTCCCACAGCCACCGCGGATGCGTGGGCGGCCCCGCCGTGACCCCAACAGCACTGGCAGGCTGAGCAGGGGCCACATGGGGTGGCACTGTTGCACCACCAGGGGTCCCACTGCACGAACGCGACCTTGCCCACACAGGAGTCTGCAGCATGCCGAACAAACCTGCACCAGGGGTGCTCGGGATGGCCACAGCAGAACCCGGCGTCGACAGGCCTGGTGTCGCACGACGCCGGGAACGGGAGTGGAGAGTGAACTGTGTGGGGTGTGGGTACAGGGGCACCTGACACTGTGCCCACGCGTCCATGACAGAGACCACTGCCTGGGTCAGCCTGTCAATGGCGCGGTCACATCCGTCCAGACACGCACTCAGCTCTGCATGGTCCAGAGCACACTCCCTGCTGTGCCACTCCACAGCCACAGACAGTGCCTCCACAGACATTGCAACCTGCCTCTGCAGCTGTACTGATTCCCACAGCAGGCGGGTGTGCTCGTCCAATGGGTACTGTGCCCCAACGGCATCCTGTCCCCCAGGGTGTGGAAGGTCCTGATGCACAACACCCCTTGAGGGTGGGCGCTGTTCGCCAGGACCAGGAATGGGCAGATCAAAGGGCCGTGGACATGTGCCACCGCTTGACACTGTACCCCCAGACCTGGTGGTGACTGCTGCTGCTGCCCCGCCAACTGCTGTGCCCCAGGGTCCACTCGTTCCACCGCTGTGCTAGCAACAGTGCCAGACACCTGCACGGCCACCGGTGCTGCCCACCAGTGCTGACAGGCACAGCCTGGGACTGTGCCAGCATGCTGGTACACAAGTTGGAACCAGAAAGGCCCAGGGCATGTGCTGGCCTGCTGTGTATCCATCATGGAACACACACCTGTCACTGCCCATTGCAGTCCTTGCATCATCAATGGTGCAGGTACATGCTACAGCCATAGTCACAGCGTGCTGGCATGCTTGCATGCCAGACTGCTGAGACACAGGCTGTGCACCCCCTGCACCCGGATTACCGACACCAGAGTTGGCGGCCCAGTGTGCATGCTGCTGCAGTGCCTGCTGGCTGGTGATAGAGGTGGATGGACCCTCCTCCATGTCCAGCAGGTCATCATCACTGCCTGGACCTACCACCACCGTCTCCTGAAGACGAACAGGATCTGTAACAGAAAAAGAGTACATGTGAGTGCATGTGAACAACCTTCCCCCCAACCCCCCCAACACCACCACCATGTCATACCGTGCAGTGATGGGTTTCCACCTGTCTGAAATCCACCTCCTGGTATGCCCTCAATAGCGCTCTGCTGCATTGATGCAACCAGTGTCTCCTCAGCCGGGGTCAGCTCCAACACCACTGGTGGGCCCCCACCAGTGCCAGCATGTGCCGCCCTGAAGGCTGCCACCTTCTCCTTCAACCTCCTGTGGTCTGTCCCCATCTTCTTCTTGCATTCCTGCACGGAGCGCTGGTGGCTTCTGTGCAGGTTCACAGCCTGAGCTACCCCCTCCCATGCAGCCGCACGGGACTGAGGGGTGCCCCTCCGTTCACTCAGTACTGGCTCCTCATCCAGGTAGGCCTGGAAGAGGGCCTCTGTCTCTGCTGCTGTAAAGTTTGGCCTCCTCCTACACCCACCATCCTCACCCTCACCTTGTCTCTGCTCGGTCATGGCGATCTGTATGGGGGCAAGTGGACACCTGTCACTGTGCAGTCTACAGCATTTTCCCATGACCATTGTCCAGAACATCACACAGCATGCAACTCACCTCTCACCTGCAGTAACCGAATCTGGCCAGCGCAGCCCAATGTCGCACATTTATAGCTCAATGCATGCAAATTAGGAGTGGAGCAACTATAATGACATGCAAATTGCGCCACTGCGCCTTTGAATGGCTGATCAGATGATTTGCATGTGTCGGCTGAATATCGCGAATCTGCGCTTTGCGCAATACGGTTGAGTCGGCTGAGCCAATGGCACAGATCTGTGCCTGTGTGGTACACTGCACTGTGCATGCCCAGATAGCTTACGCAGGCATCTGCCACGCTGCTGACGTGCTGTGCGCGATTGGCAATTCAGGCCATGGCCACCATTGTGCCAGTGGCGCTACAGCACTGGGCACTATATGGCGCTCTGGCACTACTGCGCAATAGTCCACTGTGGCACTGGTACGCAGCTGGTCAGTCGCCAGCAGGATTCCTATAGCGCGATGGCGCTGTGCGTGGCCTTGCATCATGGCCCATGACCTGTGTCCGACCTTGCCCCTGGCGCTGTTCGCCTGCCATGTGTCGGCCCTATTGCGCTGTCTGGTGACAGCACTATGTGAAGTGATGGCGCGTTCGAACAGCCGCGATTGAGCGCGGTGGTGGTCTATTGTGCAACATCTCCACGGCAGTTCTGACGCGCAGGTGCGCCATATTGCCTGCTGTAAAGTTGGTATCATGGCTAGGAGAAAAGCTGTTCCCTGGGCCAATTGGAACTGGCCAATTTGGTCCTTAGTGAAACCCACTATGGGGCACTTTATGGTGAGGTGCCCCTCACCACTGCCCGCACACAGGTGTGGCATCAAGTGGCAACTGACCTGGTGGGGGTCACTGAACGGTGCCGGTCTGATGAGCAGTGCCGGCACCGGTACAGTGACCTCCACTGGAGGGATCCGGACCTTCTGGATAGGCTGCGGTCACGTGCCAGGTGGGGCGTGGTGCCTAGGCCAGGTGGGTGTACCATCTATGCACCTGTATTCTCTGTAGGGGTGTGAGTGTGTTTTGGTGGCTGTGCATAGGTGATGGCTCTGCCATGGTTGGCTGTGTCAGTGTGTGCAGCTGTGAGATGAATGGGTCTGGCTGTGTGGGCAGGCACTCTCACTGGGGCAGGGGCAGTCTGCTTTGAGTCACACTGATGTTTGTCTCAACATATGTCTCCCACAGGCCGGGATGTGAGGATGCAGGCCTGGGTTGAGGAGGGTCGCCAGGCCCCGTGCCAGT
The DNA here is from genome assembly GCA_016271365.2 of Neoceratodus forsteri. Taxonomy (NCBI): domain Eukaryota; kingdom Metazoa; phylum Chordata; order Ceratodontiformes; family Ceratodontidae; genus Neoceratodus; species Neoceratodus forsteri. Next base: position 1,419,630,638 of record CM028130.1, read on the forward strand.
GGGAGTTGCACCCCAGCAGCAGCAGCAGCAGCAGCATCAGCAGCAGCAGCAGCAGCAGACACAGCTGCTTGAGCAGTGTGAGTATCATTACTCATGGATGCTATTGCATGCTGGGGAGACCACTAGCCCTGCACAACACAACCATGCAGGAAAGGGAGGCCATAATTCCACTATACAAGACACCTAGTGAGGCCCCACCTGGAGTACAGTGTACAGTTCTGGAGACCATACCACGTAAGGACATAGACTGGGCAGAGAAGGTTCAGAGGAGGGCAACAAAGATGGTGCATGGCTTGCATCACAAGTCCGATGAAGACAGGTTGAAGGAACTGAACATGTACTCCTGGAAAGAGAGGAGGAGAGAGGGGATATGATAGAGACATACAAGTATCTTACAGGGAGGAACAGGGTGCAGGAAAACACTATTTTTAAGCAAAAGATGTTCCAGGACTAGAGGGCATGGGATGAAGTTGGAGGAGGACGATTCAGAGGAAACATGAGAAGAATTTCTTCACAGAATGGGTGGTGGACAAGTGGAACACCCTGCCAGAGGAAGTGGTGGGGGCTGAAACAATCACGGGATATCAGAATGCATGGGATAGACATAAAGGAATTCTGGAGGTCGGGGTAAGGGGCAACAGACTTATAGGAAAACAAAGTGAACTTACAGGCTCAAATGGACAGACTGGGTGGGCCATAGGCCCTTATCTGCCGACACTGTCTATGTATCTATGTATGTAGGCACGACACAGGTGACATGCATCACTGTCCAGTATCACAGCATGTCTGTGTATGCATCACTGGTGGTCCATGCATGCACTGGGCACATAGCTGTGTAACTGGCATCGCACCCGTTGCCACGTCATGACAGCCTTGTTTGTGCTGTGATGGACATGGGCAGTGCGTGTGTGCAGTGTGCTAGCTGGTGCCGCCTGTTTGTGATGGCCATGTGCATGTTCACTGTGGTGGGTGCATGCCATCACAGGTGCGGGACATTGGGCTATATGGCTTGCAGGTTGGGTGGTGTTCAGGGTTGTGGTCAGTCACAGCCATTGACTGTGTTCCCATTTTCCTAGGCCTCGAGGTTCTCCGGAGGATTCGGCAGTATATTCGGGGCCTCACACAAGTGTCCATGGAGAACCAGGCCATCCTCCAGTCCATCAGGCGCCATGGCCTTCGGAGGAGGCGGCACAGGACGGTGCAGAACCAGGCAGAGGATGAGCAGCCGGCTGGGCCGTAGCAGATGATACCCTTCCCACTTCTCCCATCCCTACCACCCTGCCGTCCCTCTCCAAGTTGTTCATCCTTACCCCTTGAACACCCCTACCTTGTACCCTTCCCCTTGTAAATAGTTGTTATTGTTTTGGTTATTTAGTATTTGGATATTTAAATATACATTTATATTTTGATATGAATACTGTGATGGTCTCTGATTTGCAGCTGGCTATGGGTGCTCAGTTGCAGGGGTGTACATGCCATCTGGGTGGTATGGTCCTGAGTATGTGTGTGTGTGTGTGTGTGTGTGTGTGTGTGTGTGTGTGTGTGTGTGTGTGTCGCGTGTGCATGGGGAGGTATCTCCAGCATGGCAGTGACTTTCTGTTGGTCTTGTTGTCTGCTGCCACCCAGTGCTGGGGTACAGGGTGTGTCTGGCTTGTATGCTTCTGTGCCGATGGGGTTGACGTGTGCTGGGGATGATGGTTTCCTGCAGTGCCAGTCACTGCACATGGGTGGTGTCTTGGGGTCATGGTGCAGGGGTGTGCTGTGCGTCGGGGAGCTGATGTGCACTGTGGTTGTCAACCCCTGTGTGTGGCACTCTCAGCCTGCCAGTGGTTGTGCTGGGGTGTCATGGCTCTGCTGTGCTTTGTTGGCTTGTCCCCATGGGCCAGTAGATCATCCATCACACCCCCAGTGATGCTGTGCTTGGGGTGTGCAGGTGTGGTGTTGGTTCTGCAGTGTTTTCCTGTGCCCATGTATGGCATGGCTGGCGGTGGGCCCCAGTCTGCCTCTCTGGATGTGCAGTTCCATTGCTCTGGGGGCTCTGCTTGCACTATGGCACCTCTGGACTGCTCAGCTGGGCTGTCCTGGTTGCGCTATAGCGCAACATTTCTGCTCAGCTTCTCCTTCCTGGTTGCGCTATGGCACAGTTAGTGCAATATTCAGACGTTGGCTGCTTGCGCAATTTGTTCTGCTCCATGTTTGAATATCGCACCTGTTGCGCATATGCGCAATTGGTTTGTGCTTGCTCCTGCTGTTGCGCACATTTTGGGAACAGTTTGAATATCCGGGCCTATAATTTTGTCAAAAGGCAGAAGTATAACCTATTTAGATTCTTAAGATCATCAAAGGTAAGGGAGAATATGGCAGCACTATAATGGATAATTGCAGATAAAATCATAAATAAAAATATGAATAAGGGTCAGAAAATGAGCAATATAAGTAAAATACACCTATATGCATTTTCTAACATTTCTTTTTCTGGGGACATAATTATTTAGGTGTCCTACACCTCAAATGCTTCCACAGTCTGTTCTTGATATAGGAAATATCAAAGAACTTGCAGGAAACTAGAAATATATAAATATAATGGATCAGGAAGTGAGAAGTAGATGGCAGAGATAAAACTTTTCCTTCCTTGGTAGCACCACTCTCTGCAGAAGGTCCTCTGCGGGACTCCCTGTACTGCACCCAAGGGGTGGGTTACACCAATCTTGAACTCCCGGCACCCCTGAGCAGAGAACAATGGCAGGTGGTGCAGATACTGAAACAAGCCACACAAGCTGGCCTGGAAAGGGCTCTTTCACTCTAGGCACAGGCAATGGGGCATACCTGTTATAGCCTAGTTAAGAGCATTGTAAGGTTCCTACTTCCTCAAATTCTCAGTCGAGTAGCATGCAGTGGCGTATCCTGCATCTTACTCCTTCACTTGAAATCTGCTTCTCACAGATTCTCGGCATCCTCACAACTCACTGTGCATGCCCTCCGAAAAGTCACAGTACATAACATAGCCTCAAGGAGGGTGTGTGGTAATTTATGTGAGGGCAAAGTGTAAAAGTCTGAGATACAGAGGAAGACAAAGGTACTGTGGGTCACCCTGGAGATGGAATTGAGGCACTATTTTCACTGAAGTGATGTACAGACCTCCAGCATACTGGGAGGAATTGGATAAGGTACTGGTGGAAGCCACTGGCAAGGTGGCAGAAAAAAGGGAGGTGCTGCTGGTGGGGGATTTCAGCCTGCCAGATGTAGGTTGGAGCCTCCCCACAGCGGCTTCAGCTAGAAGGGTGCATCCTGGGCCCTGTGCAGGGGGCATTCCTCAGGTAACTAGTCCATGAACCCACCCATGATGGGGCAATACTGGACCTTGTACTCACTAATGGGGACAGTGTTGTAGACGTCAAGGTGGGAAGCCACTTAAGGAACAAGTGATCACTGTACAGTGTGGATCAATATAAGGATGTCTGCAGAATTGAGTCACACAAGGATGAGGGTCCTGGACTTCAGGAATGCAGATCTTATAAAGATGGGTGAACACCTCATGGATGACCTGGCGGGGGGGAGGAACAGTGGACAAAGATAAAAGGGAGCATAATAAAGGTAACAAACCTCTGTGTCAAACAAGTGAGCAAAAACAAAAGGAAAAAGAGCCTCCCTATTCTCAAAAGAGGTAGCTGAACAGGTAAAGGCAAAAAGGGTAGCATTCAGAAAGTATAAGGAGGTGCATCAGTGGAAGTAGGGAAAACAGTAAGGAGGAGTGCAAAGGCACGAATTGAAGAGAGACTAGCCCAGGAGGTAACAAAAGGGGATAAGACAATTTTTAGGTATGTAAGTGAAAAGAAGAGCCGAGGTGGGATTGTAAGGTTAAAAAGGGAAGTGGGGGGACTGCAGAGGGGGACCAGGAAAAGACAGAGCTCCTGAACAAATACTTTTTGTTCAGTGTTCACAGAGGAAGGAGAAGGGCCACAAAGTAACAGAAGCTTGGGAGGGAGGTGTACACTAGTCCTTTTTGGAGGCAAGTATTTAGGTGTCCTGCATGATGAAACTCTCAACTTTGAGCAACACATCATCGACACCTGCAAGTCAGTAAACTCCAAACTCTGAATAGCTTGCAGGACTAGTTGGATGCTTACCCCCATAGCTAGACTGGCTATTTCTAGAGGTATCCTACACCTACTTGCATATGGTGCTGTCGCCTACATAAATTCTTCAAAAACCACCCTAAGTAAGTGGGATACAATGTACAATAGTATCTGTCATTATGCCTCAGTTTCCCTACATTTGAAGCACCATTGCTTGCTATATGCAGACCTTGGATGGCCTTCTCCATCTGCCAATCGACTCCTTGCCCTTGGTACTCTGCTGGACAACATCACTGGAACTAATCTAACTACCTTTCTTGCAGGCATGCTGGTGCCTCTGTCCCCCACCTATGGCCTCCACTCTACTGGACTCTCCGTACTATACTCCATCTCAATTTGGAGGGGAAGGGAATCCTTAAGTTGAAAATAGAGGGGTTCATTGGTGAAAGGTGGGGTTTAAACTTGTGAAGAGGGGAGGGATGGGAGAAAAGGCTGTCGAGGGAGGTCTGATAAAGGAGGAACTCTGTCTCCACCCCCTGGGGAGCTGGAGGAATGTGGGAAAAGGCCGACTGGTAAGGTGCAGACCAAGGGAAGACGGAATCCCCATGGGAACATGAGCAGGGGAAATGGAAGTATAGGGAAAGGGAGGAAGGTAGTCCTGCTAAATGCCAGGAGCTTGGGCAATAAAATGCCTGCACTCCAGGCAATGCTAACTGAGGGAGGGGTGGATGTGGCAGCGGGCACTGAGACCTGGGCCACTGCAGGACATAACTGGGACCTGAACCTGGAGGGTTACACTATGTTCAGGAAGGACGGGGGGAGGGGTAGTAATAATAGTCAAAAACTGCATTGGCATAGGGGGAGTAGAGGAGGCGGAGGGAAACGTGGAGGCAATTTGGGTCACCTTGATAACGGGGGGGCAAGAGAGTAAAAATAGGAGTGGTGTATAGACCCCCTGCACTGGCGGAGGAGCTAGAGGAGAGTCTGGTGGCAGATGTTGGGAGACACTGTAGACTGGGTAGGGGAAGGGTGGTGGTGGTGGTGTTGAGGGACTTAAACATGCCAGGAACAAACTGGGAGACTATGACATCCTTGGTGGCCAGGGAACAGAGGTTGTTGGATGTCTTTCAGGACGCGTTCCTAACTCAGCAGGTGGAGGAACTGACCAGGGAGGCATGGGTACTGGATGTGGTCCTGGCAGACAGTGACCAGATTGGGGGCTTGGAGGTAAGGGACCCATTGGTGGGGAGTGACCATACCATGGTCTGGTTCTGCCTGGACCCAGGAGGGGTAGAAGGCTGCACAAAGACTGAGGTAACTGACTTCAGGGGGTGGATTTTAAGGAAATAGGAAGGATCCTTAAGGAGCATTCAGATGTGATTGGGCCAGACATGGAAGCTGACAGTAGGTGGGAAATCATCAGGAGAGGGGTGCAGGATACTACCAGCACCTGTGCAAGATTAAGATGAAAATGTGATAGGGTCCGAAAACCCTGCTGGCGGACCAGAGAGGTCCAGGAGGTGGTGAGGGGAAAAGAAGGCAGCCTATAGGAAATTCAAGTGCTCAAGGAGTGAAAGGGATCAAGGAGTGTACGAGCTGATGGCTAGAAGGGCCACTAGGGTGGTGAGGGTGGCTATGGCAAGAAAGGAGCTGAATCTGGCCAGGGAAATTAGGAGAGTGAACAAGGGGTTCTTTAGATACATTGGGGAAAAATAAAGGGTGAAGGGGCAGATAGGCAGGATTAAAATGGGAGCGATGGGCACAAGACCCGGGGGAGCAGGCTGAGGTACTAAATGAGTACTTCACCTCAGTTTTCACCAAGGAAAATGGGGCTGCATCATACATGGGAGGAGTCAGTGATACTGAGGGAGGAGGACCCTTACTGATCGGCAGGTCTGGGGAGAGGGGGAAGGGGAGGCATCACTGGCAGGAGGGGGGAAGGCTAAGCAGGGGGACGAGGTAGCGGAGGTGGTAATCACAGCAGAGAGTGTGAGGGAAGCCCTCAGGTCCCTTAAAATGGAGAAAGCTCCAGGGCTGGATAAATTACATCCCAGAGTGCTGAAGGAACTGGCGGATGTCCTGGTGAAACTTTTCACCATTTCTCTGAGGACAGAGTGGGTGCCCCAGGACTGGTAGGTGGCACATATAGTGCCTATCCACAAGGGGGGATCAAGGGAGGTGGCAGGGAACTACAGTTCCCTCAGCCTGACATTGGTGGTGGGCAAGGTGATGGAGGGCATTGTCAAGGAGATGCTATGGGGGACCTGGAAAAGTCAGGGTGTCTGGATGATAGACAGCATGGATTTGTCCCAGGGAAATCATGTCAGCCAAACCTTGTGGAGTTCTATGACTGGGTGACGAGTGCCTTGGACCTGGGTAGACCAGTGGACGTCCTCTTTCTAGACTTCAGCAAGGCATTTGACTCTGTTCCTCATGGGGGCCTGTTGGATAAGCTGGGAGAAATGGGGGTGGGGAACCAGATGATCAGATGGATAGGCAATTGGCTCCAGGACTGGATCCAGAGGGTCGTGAAGTAGGGATAGTCTTATCCCAAGGAGGGTCATTAGTGGGGTCCCACAGGATCAGTCCTGGGCCCTCCTGTTCAACGCCTATGTCTCTGACATAAGGACAGGTATCAAGAGTGAGATGAGTCTCTTGTGGATGACTCAAAACTGGGGGCAGTGGTGGATGGGGAGGAAGGGAGGGTGGCCCTACAGGGGACCTGGGGGCTCTGAAAGATGAAGCTAGAAAGTGGAAGCTGAGGTTCAATGCAGGAAATGCAAGGTACTGCACCTAGGGCCGAACCCGGCCAAGTGTACACCCTGGGGATGCTACAAGTCTCGATGGCTGAGAGGGACCTGGGGTGGTGGTGGATGTCAAGATGAACAACTCTGAGACTTGTGGGAGGGCAGCAGCCAAGACCAACAGGATGCTGGGATGTATCGCTAGGGGGATCACCTCCAGAAGGAGGGAAATGATACTCCCTCTGTATAACTGCTTGGTGAGGCCACACCTCAAATACTGCATGCAGTTTGGGAGGCCACACTTAAAAAGGGACATTGAACTCCTGGAGTGGGTCCAGAGGAGGGCAACTAAAATGATTTGGGGCTTGGGGGACAGGACCTATGGGGAGAGGCTCGAAGAGCTAAATATGTACACATTGGAAGAGAGAAGGGACTGGGGGTACATGATGGAGATCTTCAGGTACATAAAGGGGGTAAATAGGGGAGGAGCAGTCAGGGTGCTTTGAAGGAAGGAGGGGGGCAACTAGGGGGCATTGGTGGAAGCTGGAGGGGGGATTCAGGGGAGAAAGGAGGAGGTGTTACTTCACTGAGAGTGTGGTGGAGCCATGGAATGCACTGCCCAGGGGGTGGTGGAGGCAGAGACAGCGGAGGGATTCAAGAGGGGGTGGGACAGGTACAGGGAAGGGTTCTGGAAGCAAAATCAGTGCAGCGAGAATATCCAGAACTGGGAAGGGAGAAGCCAGAGAGGGTGAGGGGGGCAGCAAGGTCAGCTCCCAGGGTGGGGGCTGATCAAATGAGCAGACACGAAAGACCATTAGGCCTATTCTGCTGGCATTTTAGTATGTTTGTATGTTAGTATACACTCCTAGGTGCAGAACCCTAAAAGGAACCTCAGCTTTTTTCCTACCTGGCCCCAAAATATTGGAATTCCCTACCTCTTGATGTTCACTCTGCACCTAGTCATATTGCTTTTAAAAAGATGCATCACACTCTCCTTGGCAAACATGCCCTATGTTCCTGTTTTAAACACCCATAGGGCGCTTGACATCCCCTTCCTCAGCTCTCAAAATGTTTCAATTTTGCTCTGACCCCTTGTTACTCTTACATGTAGCACTTGCCATGGATTATGTGTTAAAACTCTATTGCACTATGATTGTATGTTTATTATGTTTTGTACTATTGTGTATTTTTCTGCCATTGTCTCTGTCATATTAGCAATACTGTTTACGTTACAGAACATTGTGTAGATTTTTCCTTGTATGGTTGATTACCTCTGAACTATATCTGTTATTTGTTTTGTCTGCCAATTTTGTATTGTAACCTCCCATGTCATGTCTGAAAATAGTCATATTTTGTGGCTACGACACCTTATCTGGTAAACAAAAACTAAATAAAATAGAGTCCTGAAGGACTTGCTAATCTGAAGGTGGACAAAGCAATTGGGCCAAATGGGGTGCATCAAGGGTAATGAGGAAGCTCTGGGAAGTACTAGCAGCACCTCTGACAGCTCTATCCACACACTGGAAACCGGAGTGGTTTCAGAGCACTGGAGGAGGATGGATGTAATCCCACTCTGCAAAAGTGGTAGCAGGGAGGAGGCTGGCAATTATAGGTCAGTCAGCCTGACATCGGTGCAGGGAAAGTTAATGAAATCACTGCTGAAGGAAAAGATTGTGGAATATCTTGAATACTGTGGGTTACAAGACCAGAAGCAGCATAGGTTTACAGAGGGGCGGTCATGTCAAAGGAATTTGGTAGATTTCTTTGACTGTGTGACCTAGGAACTAGATCAGGGAGGAGCAGTGGACATGGCCTACCTAGATTTCAGTAAGGCTTTTGACACCGTTCCACATAGTAGATTAGTAAGCAAGCTGGGTAGTTTAGGAGTGGACCCAAAGGTGGTGATCCGGATAAGAAATTGGTTAGGGGATAGGTGATGGAGGGTGATGGTAAATGGAGTTCACTCTGAGGAAGGGAGAGTGACAAGTATGGTGCCTCAGGGATCACTGCGGGGACCAGTCCTCCTTAATGTCTTTGAGTGACATTGCAGAGAAACTGGAAGGGAAAATGCCTCTTTGCGGATGACACCAAAATCTGCTATAGGGTGGACACTCTTGGGGGGGTGGAAATGAGGAGCAGAGACCTAGGAAAACTAGAGGAGTGGTCAAGGGTACGGCAGCTGGTTTCAATGCAAGAAAGTGCAAAATAATTTACTTGGGGCACAGAAACCCAAGGGCAGAATACAAAATGGGTGGAGTGGTACTGACAATCAAGAAGGAAGGAGACCTGGAGATAATCATATTAGATGACCTGAAGGTGGCCAGGCAGTGAATGAGGCAGTAGGAAGGGCTAGTAGGATGCTGGGGTGTACAGGTAGGGGTATCGCCAGCAGAAAGAGGGAGGTGATGTTGCCTTTGTATAAATAGATAAGACCCAAGCTACAATACTGTGTTCAGTTCTGGAGACCACATCTCTGGAAGGACATAGTGGAGGTGGTCCAGAGGAGGGCAACTAAAATGGTGCAGGGTCTGATGAACCCTATGAAGAGAGACTAAAGAACCTCCATACGTACATCCTGAAACACAGGAGGAAGGGGGGATATGATGGAGACTTTCAAATACCTCAAGGGGTAAAAAAGGTACAAGAGGGAAGTATTTTTCAGAAGAAAAGTGCTCAAGAACAAGGGGACATGCTATGAAGCTGGAGAGGGGTAGATTCAGTAGGGATGTGATGAAGTACTTCTTCACAGAAAGAGTGGTGGATTCCTGGAATAGCTTTCCAGCGGAGGTGGGGGGATGACAGTGGCGAGGTTCAAGAATACATGAGATATGCACAAAGGAATTCTAGTGGAAAGGAAGGAGAAGGGAGAAAGCTGTAGATCGGGCAAGATCTGCAATAATAGTGTGGGTAGGGAGAAATGAGCAGACTCGATGGGCCAAGTGCTCCTTATCTTTTTGTCAGATTCTATTTTACTAAGTTACCCCCCCTTTGCTGCGTACACTGTCACAAAGCTTAGTGTCCTCTGCCAAAATACACATCTTGCCCTGTTTTCTTTCTCCTGTGTCACTGAAGAACATATTGAAAAGGACAGGTCTGCAGACTGACCCCTGCAGTACCTCACTTGTGACATCTCTGTCCCCCGATATAAACCCATTTACCATTACCCCTACCCTACCCTGCTGTCTCTCTCCCCAACCAACTTTCCACCCAACTAACTAGGTCCTTTGCTGCTACTCTGTCTTCATAGAAACATACACAGAAACATAGAATGTGACCACAGGTGAGGGCTGCTGGGCCCACCTAATCTGACCATTTTTTTTTAACCTTTGTTTTTGCTGCAGATCCTACTTGATCAATGGTGGCATCTCTCTTCCCCCCCTCCTTTACCGTACAATTCTCTTGTGCCTGTCCCAGGCATTTTTGAACCTCCAACTACCTCCACTGGAAGACTGTCCAGGCATCCACCACCCAAAGTACTTCCTCACATCCCTCCTGAATTTACCCCCTCCAACTTTAAAGCATGCTCCCTTGTTCTAGAGCACCTAGTTTTCTGAAAAATGCCCTCCTCCTCAACTTTTTTAACCCTCATGTGGTATCTAAAGGACTCTTATCATATTCCCCTTCCCATCTCTCCTCCAGGGTATACATATTTAGCTTGTAAGCCTCTTCTTGTAGAGTTTTTGATGCAGATCCTGCACCACTTTGGTAGTCTTCCTCTGTACTACTTCCACTCAGTGTCCTTCCTAAGATGTGGGGTCAAGAACTGGACACAGTACTCAAGGTAGGGTCTAACCAGTGATCTACATGGGGCAGTACCACCTCCCTCTTCTTACTGGTGATACCACTTCTTATGCACCCCAGCATCCCACTAGCCCTTCCAAATGCCTTATCACACTGCTTGGCCTCCTTTAGGTTGTCTGATACGATTACCTCGGTCTCTTTCCTGCTTGGTCTTTGTCATTATCACTCTGCCGATTTTGTACTCTGATCCTTGGTTTCTATAGCCCAAGTACATTATTCTACAATTTTTTACATTAAAACCCAGCTGCCACACCCTTGACCACTCCTCCAGTCTTTTCAGATGCCTGCCCATCCTTTCTACACACCCCGAAATGTCCACAGTGTTGTAGATCTCTGTGTCATCCGCAAAAGAGGTATACCTTCCCTTCCAGTTTTTCTGCTATGTCACTTATAAAGACATTGAAGAGGACCAGTTCCAGCACTGATTCCTGAGGTGCCCCACTGGTCAAACTCCCTTCCTCAGAGTGAACTCCATTTACCACTACCCTCTGTGTCTTGTTCCCTAACCAGTTTCTTACCCAGGTTACCATCTTATTACCCACCCCCAAGTTACCCAACTTGCTAACAAGCCTCTTATGTGAAATGATGTTGAAAGCCTTGCTGAAATCCAGGCATGCTGCATCCATCGCTCCTCCCTGATCCAACTCCTTGGTCACCAAGTCCAAGAAATCTATCAGACTTGTTTGTCATGACCTTCCCCTGTGAAACCATGCTGTCTTGGATCCTGTAATCCACTGGATACCAGATATTCCATAATCCTTTATTTTAGTAGTGTTTCCATTAACTTACCCACCACTGATGTCAGGCCTATAATTGCTCACCTCTTCCCTGCTACCACTTTTGTGAAGTGGAACTATCTCTGCCCTTCTCCAGTTCCCTGGGACCATGCCAGTCTCCAGTGATCTGTTAAATAGGTCTATCAGAGGTGTAGCCAGTACCTCCCTGAGCACCCTTGGATGTACCCTGTCTGGCCCCATAGCTTTGTTTACCTTCATGTTAGCAAGTGCTTTGCAGACTTTCTCCTCAGAAAATGGACTGGTGTCCACTTCCCTTCCATCAAAGCTGCTGGTGCCTTCTCAAGGTCCCTCCCCATCTACTGTGAATATTGAGCAGTAGTATTTGTACATGATGTTATTTTGTCTTTTCTTGATCCCCCTCCATACAGTCACCCCTCCATCTTTAACCATACAATCCCTTCCTTTGTCTTCCTTTTCTTGCTAACATACCCCAAAATGTCCCCTTTTGATACTCCCTGAGCTATTCTTTCATAAGTTTGTGCTATTGTGCTCCTTACTGCTTTGTCTGCCTGCCTCTTTTTTTTTTCCAATACACTTCTCTATCTTGTCTCTCAGGGTCTACTTATACCTTTTGAATGCTACTCTTTTAGCCTTCACCTTTTCTGCTACCTCTTGAGAACCTTAGCGGTCTTCTCTTTCCTTTACTTTCTTACTTGCTTGACACAAAGGTTTGTTGCCTTCATTATGCCCTCTTTTAGTTTGGCCCATTCTTCCTCCACCACCCCCAGGACATCTCCCCCTGTCGAGCCATTCCTGCAGCATTCACCCATCTTTATAGACACACAAGAAGGTAGCTTAGGAAATCCACATTTGGAGCCCACTCAACAAATAATGCCAAATCCAGTCTAAAAAGACAGGTGGCTACACAAATGCTGATCTGGGGAAAAATTATCAAGACTGACCGCAGGATGAATATTAAAGTTTTATTCGAACATGAAACGTAGTAGCACTCTCTCCAACCCCAACATGCGGAATGTTTTCATGCTCGCTCACTGTTTATCAAGGCAAATCATATGACCATTTCATTCATTCACACATTTAGACTAAAATCCATCACATGACCCAAAATTCCCATGAGTTAACAAAAATACATAGATCCTACCTGAAAGACATAACAGCAAAAAATGAGCTGTCTAAATGACCATAAATACTTAAACTACTAAATACTAGATATATATAATCTCCACTGAACTCAAAACTTTACACCCCAGTACAATTAAAAAATGACAATATATTAAAAATACTATGAATTAACAACTGGACTAAAGTACAATTAAAAGATTACAATATATTTTTAATACTAAAAAAGCACAGCAATAATCTATTTCAAATAAAGAGTCCACTGAAAACTGTTGTTCAGTCCAGGAGGCTTTAAAGACTGCAAACATATTGCCAAAGGTCACTCCCTGCAATGGTTTATTATTCAAATCACCCCTACATAGTCCATGCAGTACTTTCTCCAGTCCCATAAAGGAAAAGTTATGTCCCCCCCCCAATACAGTTCATAATGTGAAGCACTAATGCATTGTCCCCATCTCTTCTTTCAATAGCTCTCACATGTTCACCAATGCATTTTTTTAAAAACCCTGATGGTCTTTTTCACATAAAACTCATTACAACTGCAGATGGGCAAATATAACAAAACCTCTGTGCTACAAGAAATGAAGTTAGGTACCTTTATTTCTCTTCCTGTAATTGGATGGATATAGACGTGTCTGTCTATACTGTAAGTGGCCAAAAAATGTGCAATTTCCACATTTGAAATCCCTTTGGGGAGAATGATTTCTCAAAATCCTTATGAGTCTAAGCCAAATGGTTGTGAACTACCATGTCCTTGACATTTTTTCCTCTTTTGTACACAAAATGTGAAGGTGATCTCGCAATGTCTCTGGCCAGTTGCTCTTTATAATTGTACGTAATTCAAAAACCTGTGGTTTGTAAGTGGTAACAAAATGAATACCAAAACCACATTCCCCATTTTGATTATGTACTCTATTCACACAGAGCATTTGTAGCTTCAACATAATTCCCATTAAGTATTGGAATTTTGCTTAACCCTCCTTAATTGCCTCACAGGTATATTTTCAACTAAATGCCTAGGATGGCAACTTTCGAAATGTAGCATAGAATTAACATCTGTGGGGTTCCCCCTCCATTACCACATTTTTTTAATAATGAAATCCAAGAAGATTACTTTAACCTGACTACACAGAAGGTAATAGTGAATGGAACACATTCTGAAGTAAGGGGGGTTACTAGCGGAGTACCTCAGGGCTCAGTACTGGGTCCAGTCCTCTTTAATGTCTTTATAGGTGATATTGCAGAGGGTCTGGAAGGAAAGGTATGTCTCTTTGCAGATGACACAAAGATCTGTATCAGAGTTGATACACAAGGGGGTAGAAAGGATGAGAAGGGACTTGGCAAGGTTGGAGGAATGGTCAGACATATGGCAACTTAGATTCAATGCAAAGAAGTGCAAAGTAATGCACCTGGGAAATAAAAATCCAGGAGAAGAGTACACAATAGCAGGGGAGGTACTAACAACAACAATAATGGAAAGGGATCTGGGTGTAGTCATATCAGATGACCTAAAGGTGGGTAAGCAATGTGAAAAGTCAGTAAGAAGAGCCAGAGGGATACTGGGATGCATAGGGAGAGGCATCACAAGTAGAAAAAGGGAAGTGGTTATCCCCCTGTACAGACAGTTGGTGAGACCCCATCTGGAGTACTGTGTGCAGCTCTGGAGACCTCAGCTATGCAAGGATATAGACAGGATGGAAGCAGTCCAGAGGAGGGCAACTAAAATGGCGCAGGGTCTACATCAGAAACCATATGAAGAGCGACCTTAATATATGTATACCCTTGATGAAAGGAGGGACGGGGGGATGATAGAAACTTTTAAGTACCTCAGGGAATCAACAAAGTCCAGGAGGGTAGCTTCTTTCAGAAAAAGAGATGTGTAAGAACAAGGGGGCACAATTTAAAGTTAGAGGGGGGGATGGCTCAGGGGTAATGTGAGGAAATTCTTTTTGATGGAGAGAGAGTGGTGGATGCATGGAACAGCCTTCCTGGAGAGGTTGTGGAGTCTAAAACAGTGGGGGAATTCAAACATGCATGGGACAGGCATAAGGCAATTATAGTGGGGGGTTGCAGGAAGTAGGCTGTTGGTTAACTAGAATCTGCAGCTTATCCAATAGGTAGGGAAATGGGCAGACTGGGTGGGCCAAGTGGTCCTTATCTGCCGTCAAAGTCTATGTTTCTATGTTACAGTGCATAGTGAACTTCAGATGCTGGTTAGAATATTCTAAGAATGCTACGAATTCACACAATTCAGATATTGTGCCTCTCCCAATATGTAACAAATCATCAATGTATATTTTATATAAATAAAAAAATTGATTATTTGATGCTGAAAACCTTCACCTCTCTTCCCATCTGTTCAAATACAAATTTGCTTAATTTAATGCAAAGGATGTAGCTATTGCTGTGCCAAAAAAAAAGTCCTTTAAAAATAAAAACATTTCTTTAAAACCAGTTCAGTCGAAGTACCTAAAACTCTATCATGTGAGCTATTAGATCTGTTTTTTTTCCTTTCATATAGAGATTCAATAAGAGCCCGTACACCACCTGTATGTGTAATATTCGTATACAAAGATTGGCCATCCAGTGTGACCAACCATGAATTCTCCATAATTGCCTAATCTAGTTTATTTATTTCACATAAACCCTTTAGGCAGGGCCTATTTTAAAAGGTTTTAGAGTCCAATACAACAGAAGATAATCGGTACGGTAAATTTGCATGTACTGTATATAGTAGAATACAATACAGTACGATCCAATACAAGTTAAGCTGTTGTGAGATTGCATATTCCCCCAGGTCACACCTGGAAACAAGCCCTGGCTCAGTGTGCCTTTCCCATTTTTCAAAGTTTAAATAAAATAAATCTAACATAATGCAGTTTAACAGTAAACACTAATGGGCACAGGTAAGAAACCGTTATACAATTGGTGCTACCACACTGATAAAGCAATACATGGGTGTCTCTCTAAAATTTCCAAAATATTTGTGTGTGTCTATATATTCTATGCAAAAAACTTCGTTAATGCATCAGTTAGGGTTCTTCTACAGTGAAAAAAGTGAGGAAATTCGATTTTAGGGGTCCCACCTCTTGCACCCCACCTCTTGCACCCCACCCCCAGCCTGCCACCACCAGCGGGCATTGGGGTGTGCGTTGGGGTTGTCAGCCCTAACTCTATCCCATGGGGTATCCCATGTGTAAACAAGCAGAGGTGGTACAGTGTAGAGAATGGAGTGAGAGTTAGGGCCAACGACCTCAATGACACCCCAATGCCTGTTGGTGAGGGCGGGCTGGGGGTGGGGTGCAAGGGGTGGGAACCTTAAAATTGAATTTCCTCATCTTTTTCACTGTAGAAGAACCCTAACTGATGCATTAATGACGTTTTTTGCATAGAATTTCCTTACTTTTTAAGAAAGAATAGAAAAGTAGAAAGTTGCGCAAGTTGGTGGCCCCACGCTCCCACCAACTTCTAAGTGTCGGGCCACATTACACACCCAGTGAGTAACAAGTACATTGACGACAGCAAGGCCAGCCACCAAACAAATGTTAATCTAGTAGAACAATAGAAAACACTGTCCACAAAACGTAAACTGCGCCACGCAATATCTCCACAAAAAATATGTTGTCTGACATGTACACATTCCAATTAACATCTACAGAACATGCCGTCAACACCCTCCAAATTTCAAGTAAAAAGACCAAACCGTGTCTGAGATATAACATATCAAAATTTGAAATTTTCATTCGTCAAAGTGGCACAGTTCCACACCTGTTGACATTTAACACACACAACTGAAAACTACATCATGACACTAAGGCTAGACACCCTATCAGTTTCAAGCCACCAGCACAATCCAAAACACTGTCCGCAGCACATAAAGTGCATCATACAATATCTCTACAAACAAAATTTTCTCTGACATGTAAACACCATAATCCACATCTACAGGACATGCCGTAAACAACCTCCAAATTTCAAGTAAAAAGACCAAACCGTTTCCAAGATATTCAATGTTAAAGACCGGTAAAATTTCCCTTTCAATTCCATTATAAAAAATCTGGCCATCTTGTCCCTCCCTCCCTCACGATCAAAGAATTTGCAGGGTCACAATCAAAGAATAAAAACTGCTGCAATTTAAAAAAAAAATCAAAGAATTGTGGTAAACCACCACAATGGTTTGCAGAACGAAGCCCCCTGAATACAATCCGCCCTCATTTGTCTTCCTAGAACACCTCTGGGCTGAGAGAATTGATTTTTTTAATCAGGCCATCTCATCCCTCACTTGTGATGCATGATTGCGGTCAAAGAATTTGCAGGGTCACAATCAAAGAAATTGCTCGCTCACAAACAAAGAGCAAAGGACGAGATGGCCAGATTTAAAAATGTATTTTCCCAGGGGTGCCCTACAAAGTTCTATATGGCTGGGTTTTGCTCAGGTGGCTTCGGTCTGCCCCATCTGAATATAAAAAAATCATGTTTTAAATATCCCTGGTAGTCTAGGCCCTCCCCATCATAAACAAATAGATAACGATCTGTAGTGGCACCCCCAAGGTCTATGTCATAAATGTTTTTTTTATGTCTGGTAGTCTAGTGGGCCCTCCGATGTGTATAAAATAATAATTGTTATTCATATCCCTGGTAGTCTAGCTCACCCCCATCATAATAAAATATATAAGTTTCTCCTATTTCCTGGTAGTCTAGTGTCCCCCATGTGTATTTTATACATATTGCTTTTTTAGATCCCTGGTGGTCTAGTGGCCCCCCCGATCTGTATTACATTATAATTATTTGTCATATGCCTGGTAGTCTAGCAGCCCCCCCATCATAATAAAATACATAAGGTTTTCCAATTTCCTGGTAGTCGAGTGGCTCCCCAGCCCCTCACCCAGTCATGCCAGCCCACCCAGCACCCCCCGCACCCTTCCCCAGTTGGTGACTGGCACAGCCTACCTCTCACCTCCATGGCCAGCCACCGATTGTGTGCATTATGAGCGCTAATGCAAAGACGCGCTCTGAAATAATTCTGAGCCCCTCTTTGCATTAGCAATCATAATGCACACAGCTGGCGGCCGGCCATGGAGGTGAGAGGGCTGTGCCAGTCGCTGACTGGGGAAGGGTGGGGGTGGGCTGGCATGGCTGGGTGAGGGTGGGGGCCACTAGACTACCAGGGATCTAAAAAGCAATATGTATAAAATACAAATGGGGAGGCCACTAGACTACCACGAAATTGCATATAGTTATATATTTTATTAAGATGGGGGCCAAAACTACCAGGGATATGAATAACAATTTATACACATCGGAGGGGGGCCACTAGACTACCAGGATATAAAAAAAAAATTATGAACATTGGGGGGCCACTATAGATCATTATATATTTTATCATGATGGGGTGGGGGCTGCTAGACTACCAGGGATATGTTAAACATGTTGTTTTTTTTGGTTTTTTTTTAATTCAGATGGGGCAGAACGAAGTCCCCTGAGCAAAATCCAGCCTTATTTAAGTTTGTAGAGCACCCCTGGGCTGAGAAAAAGTGTTTAAAATCTGGCCATCTCGTCCCTCGCTCGCGATACACGATCATGATCAAAGAATCTCACAATCAAAGAATTTGCAGGCTCACAATCAAAGATCATTAGCAAGCTGCAAACTAAGAATTTTAAACCTCAGAACTCTATTTTTAGACCGATTTTGATGAAACCAAAGGCATGGCTCGATGGATCAGAGTCCCTTGAGTACAACCCATCCAAGTTTTACTTCAGAAGTGAACCCTGAGCCAAGATATTTGTGTTTTTCCAATCAGAAAATGAAAAACAAGATGGCGGACCTCGCGATCAAAAAATTTTTGAACCACAAGGCTGCAAATTCTTTGATTGCCAGGCGGGACGACATGGCCAGAACCCCATTCTCTGTTCGCAAAACATACATATACATTTTCCCATTGACTTATAATGGGAAATTAAAAGTGGCATAACTTTTGAATGCCTTAATATTTTTTCACCAAATGAAAAGCGTCATCTTCGGCCACCAAAGCTCTTTCAAACAAGCCATCTCTCAGAGCAGCATGCCACACAATGGCCGTGCAGAGCCACATCCAAAATCCCAAAAGCTGCCTCCAAAAATGGATAATTTTTCATTATTCAGCGTTTTGGTACACAAAGACCATAAGTCCGACCAAAACGCAGTTTGGCAAATCAAGAGATCTACCATGCCCCACCATGCATTCCAAATTTCGGGCAACTCCATTGAACGGATCCAAAGTTATTAACGCCCAAACCTTTGACTTTAGTATGTAGGTGACCGCTGAACCCTAACTATAGTGGCGCGAACGTGCCACTATACAATATAAAAATGTGTGTGTGTGTGTGTGTGTGTGTGTATGTATGTATGTATATGTATATATACATATATATAATATACAAACATACATATGATGAAGCCAGTAGATATAGGCCTGTCTATATGTCCTTGATGCTGCTGCTATTGGTTTAATAAACACATCTACATACTGAGCCAACAGCTCAGTGACAGAACTAATATTGGCCACAATAGGCCTTAAAGCGGGATTCTCCAATTCCTTAACTAATTTTTGGTAGGCCATATATAGTTGGCCTAATAGGATGGCGCACAGTAAGGAAACCATAAGTCTGTGGGGAAATCAACTTATTCATAAAAGCCTCATATAAAATCATATAATTTTTTTTTACTTTTGTTTGTAGGATCAATAAACAAATGACAGCAATATTTTATATCTTATAATTGTTCTAACGTAGCAGACTCCTACATCTGTTTTGCAACAAAGTGGAGCCTCCCTTGTCCACATGCTTAATAAAAATGTCATTACTGTCCTTTAATCTCACAAGAGATTCCCTTTCCTGTTGTGTACAATTATTAAATCTAGGGTGCATTATCCTCTGCATCAATTCAACAATATCTTTCTCACATGCTTTTCTCAAATACCACAACCGCTGGATTCTGGGTGGTTGAAATTAACTCTTCTTTAATGTAGTGCCACCTGTTGATATTGTAGCTCCACCCCAACATACTCCTCTGACACCTTGTACTGTTCTGTGTGAATTTGTATAAGTCCACCCCCCCTTTCAAATTCATTTAAACTATTTGTAGGAATGAAACTACATCCCTTCCCCAATATTGATTTTTCTCCACAACCATTAATTCGTAGTCAAAAAGAAAAAATTACTCACCTTAGTAATGTTGTTTCTTCTAATGGAGTCTTGCTATATTATGACAATTGCAGTTTGTTCCACCATTAGAACTGCTCTGGAGGTGAAAGCGTTAACTTCCATGCCAGGCATGGAGCTTAGAGCGCGAGCTCGGTTAGAGAAGCTCTGTCTGGATAATTTCAAACTGAAACTGTCAGATCTTTACGAGTAAAAACTCACTGAGGTTCTGTATGGAAGCTGTAACCTACACTAGCCAACTGGCTACCTAAATATTAACACATATTCCTGCTCCCAACACCAAGACTCAAGTCAGGGGACCAGAAAATAAATAAGATAAAATAAAAACACAACACCCCAAAACCCCAAGAAGGGGTGGAAAAACATATAATGGGCATAATAAGTGCCAACACTGGACTGCCCACCCCATACCCAAGTAGAAGTTCTGAGAGGGGCAGGTTGAGAGGTATAATATAGCAAGACTCCATTAGAAGAAACAACATTACTAAGGTGAGTAATTTTTTCTTCAAACAACATGAAGTCTTGCTATATTATGACAATTGCAGAATACACAGCAGTACCTCCATGGAGGAGGGACAGAACCTACTTAGGGAATAGGCTCTGAAGCATAGCCATGCAAAATCTAGCATCCCTCCTGGCCTGGATATCCAAGGAGTAATGCTTGGTGAAAGTGTGTACCGTTTTCCAAGTAGCTGCTTGACATATGTCTAAGATAGGGATGTCTCTGGCAGCAGCTAGAGACGCAGCTGTACCTCTGGTAGAGTGAGCCCTCAGGCCTGAAGGGGGAACCTTTCCCAGTTTCTGATAACAAAATTGGATACAAGAGACAATCCACCTGGCAATGGATCTCTTAGTGGCAGGTTTACCTTTCCCAACCTCATCATAAGTGAGAAAAAGTTGGAAGGATTCAAACCTATGACCCTTGGTACGCTCTATATAGTAACTTAGGGCCCTCTCAACATCTAGTTGTAGCCTCCTCTCACCAGAGGAGGAATGGTCAGTGAAGAACACTGGAAGGGAGATAGATTGATTAAGATGGAAATCTGAAACCACCTTAGGCAAAAACTTCCTGTTAGTCCTAAGGACTACTTTATCCCTGTGAAAGGAAATAAGTCAGTCTCCACTGACAAGGCTTGTAACTCACTTATGCGCTGGCAAAAGTGATGGCTACTAGAAAACAGTTTTCCAAGTCAAATACTTAAGCTCTGCAGAAGACAGAGGTTCAAAGGGGGGTTGCATCAACTGAGCAATGCAAACATTAAGATCCCAGGCAGGGGCCGGGTCCCTGAAAGGTGGATTAGTAAGAAGTAATCCTTTGAAAAACTTGGAAAATACAGGGTGAGTGGAAAGAGAAGAGGGCTTTCCTGCTGAAATAAAGGCAGAGACAGCTGCCAAATGTACTTTCAGGGTAGCTGGTCTCAGGTCCAAAGAATTAAGATGGACCATATAGTCCAAAACAATGGGCAAATCAGCAGATTCCGGGGAAATATGCTTCCCAGAGCACCAGATGGAAAACCTTTTCCATTTAGAATTATAAGTAGCTCTAGTGGAAGGCTTCCCAGAAGCCTTCAGGATTTCAAGAACACCTTGAGAAAGGTGTAGGTCAGCAAACTCTAACTCCTCAAGAGCCAGGCCTTGAGGTTGAGGGATTTTAGATTCGGATACCAAACTTTCCCCTGGGCACAAGAAAACAGGTTGTGATTCCTGGGGAGACACAGGGGAAGATGGACTGCTAAGGACAGAAGGCGTGGGTACCAGGGCTGCCTGGCCCAATCTGGAGCAATCAGAATCATCTTGCAAGGCTGGGATCTGATTTGACTAGCACCTGAATAGAGAGAGGAAGGGGAAGGCATATAGAAACTTCCCTTCCCAATCTAGAAGAAAGGCATCCAGGGGACTGAGCCCATCACTGGGGCCTGCAACAAAACAGTGGAAGTTGGTGATTGTCTGGGGCTGCGAAAAGATCTATCTGAGGGGTGCCCCATCTGGCAAAAACTATCCCCTAGTACTTGGGATCCAGTGGCCATTAGTGATGGCCCTGGGAAATCCTGCTGAGAGCATCTGCCAGATATTGTCCTTTCCTGGGAGGTGAACTGCTATGAGGGAAGTGTTCAGGAATAAGCCAGAGACCACAACTTCATTGCCTCGTGCACAAGGTCGAAGACCGAGTGCCCCCTTGTTTGTTGATGTACCACATTGTGGTGGTGTTGTCTGTTCTGACTTGTACCACTTTGTTCTGAACAGATGCAGAAAACACCTAAAGTGCTAGAAAGATAGCTCTGCGTTCCAACAAATTGATGTGGAGCAGAGATTCCTGAGGGGACCACACTCCTTGGGTGGAGAGGTCGCCCATGTAAGCTCCCCATCCCAGAAGGGACGCATCTGTAGTAAGGGTCAAGGAGTGAGATAGAGGGATGAAGGGGAACCCTAGTCTCAAATTGCTCTGATTCTGCCACCACTGAAGGGCCTGGATCAGGGTTCGAGTCACTGGGATCAACTTGGAAAGGGGATCTTTTCTTTGAGACCAAAAGGCTCTCAAGTGAAACTGAACGTCCCTCATCTGAAATCTTGCTCCTTGCACTACAGCTGTGGAAGCAGCCATGTGTCCTAGGAGCTGTAAGAAGTGCCTTGCTGGTCGAGAGACCTGCAGGGTGAAGGATGAGGCCAGGGCCACTAGGTTCCTTACCCTCTCAAAAGGTAGGAAGGCTCTGGCCCGCTTTGTGTCCAATTCTGCACCTATAAAGGTGAGTACCTGGACAGGTTCCAGAACTGACTTTGGAAGATTGAGCAGAAAACCCAGAGAGGTGAGCAGCTGCTGGGTAACTTGCAGGTGTGATTTGACCTGTTCTGGAGACTGGCCTACAATGAGCCAGTTGTCTAGGTAGGGAAAGATGGCAATCTTTTGCCTTCTTAAATGAGCAACTGCTACTGCTAGACATTTTGTGAATACCCTTGGGGCAGAGGTAAGGCCAAAGGGCATTGCTCTGAACTGGTAATGGCCTGAGGGCAGTTCGAATCTGACGTACTTTCGGTAGGAGCTTCTGATTAGAACATGGAAATAGGCATCCTTGAGGTCCAGGGAAGCTAGCCAGTCCCCTGGCCTTAGAGAAGGTAAAATCATTGCCAGAGTCACCATTTTGAATTTTGGTTTCAAAAGGTGCTTGTTCAGATATCTTAGGTCCAAAATGGGCCGCCATTCTCCTGTCTTTTTTGGGGCAAGGAAGTACCTGGAGTACAGACCCTTGCCCTGGTGTAGGGGAGAAACCCTTTCTACAGCTCTGAGAGCCAGGAGGGTTGAGACTTCTGTTTCTAAGGCAAAGGTCTCTAGAGGATTTGCAGGTAGAAAAGATCTGATTCTCATCTTTGGAAATTTTTTGAAGCTGAGAACCAGACCCTGGCTTACTACTTCCAGGACCCACTTGTTTGATGTTAAAGACTCCCAGTCCTGAACGAAGTAAGCCAGCCTGCCCCCTACAGGTAATGGAGAACCGGCCCTGGGCATCCCATCAGGGTGCCTGTTTGGCAGGGGCTTTAGGCTGAGGGGTGGGAGCAGGCCTGCTTGCACCCCATCTGCCCCTCCCTCTGAAGAACCCCCTCTGAGCATAAGCAGAAGAAGCCTGGGCTTGGTAAAAAGGCCTGTGAAAAGGCCTACCTCTACCCCGGGAGTCTGCCTCTGAGGAGTGGCTTGCCGCTCCTTGGCTTGTGCACTCCTATAAGTTGTTCTATATTCATCCATTTTCTTCATGTAATTCTCTGTCTGCTCCCCAAACAGAGAATTTTCTACCATAGGAAAATCCATAGCCTTAGTCTGGGTATCCTGTGACAAACTAGTACACCTGAGCCAAGCCAACCTACGAAAGGCCACAGATGTAGCCATGACTCTAGAGGATACATCATTAGAATCCACAGCAGCATGGAATTGCACCTTGGATGCCTCAATGCCATCAGCAGCCACCTGCTCCAGCTCCTTGGCAAGCTGGCCAGGGGCCTGTTTGGCCAAAGCCATAACAGTGTCCCATCTAGATTTTTGGTATCTTGCCACATAAGCCATGTAATTTGCTTGTCTGAGTCCAAAGGATGCTGCCATGTATTGTTTTTTAGCCATGGCATCAATCTTCCTGGAGTCCTTGTCAGGAGGATGTGAGGCCAGGGGAATGTTAGCCTTATCACAGGCTGCAGCCTGAACTACTCCAACATGACTGCATTGCTGTGAAAGAAAGTCTGTATCAGGACCTGACAAAGTGTACCTCCTGTCCATCTTCTTGTCAACAGGAGGCACAGAATTAGGAGCTTTTAAAATTTTTATTGTTTGTTTCCAAATGATTTATGTAAGGATAGACAATCTCCTAGACTCTGGGATATCCATCATTTCCACAAAATCAGGTTCCTCTTGCTCATCCACAGCTTCCTCTAATGGGAGCTGGAGGGTTTCAGCAACCTTTTTATAAAACAGAAAGTAAGAAGGGGACTCAGAAAGCATAGAGGGAGATTCTAAAGGTCTGTCTGGGGAGATGTCCGGTTCAATGGGCACATCCAGACTCTCAAAGACACATTCACACTGTTCATAATCCTCCTCCCCTCCTCTGGTTCATAAAACTCTTCAATATCATATTCTTGAACCGGTGGAACCGGCTGAACCGACCTTTTACCAGACAGTGGCAGTTCGACGGAACTGGAGAAAGTGACTGATATCTATAGCTTTTGCTATTTCTGCAGCAGTTGGAGAAGGAATTTTGGACTCCACACCTGCTGATTTTCTAGTTTTCTTTGCTGGAACTGGCTCCTCAGAGTCAGCTTTACGTTTGCCCGAGGAAGTCTCGCCCTGGTCAGAGGGCATTCCCTCCGGTTCGGTTGGCACCGAACCGGGCTGGCCATCCGGGTCAGCGGACTTTTTGGCCTCTCGTCCCCTGAGCCTGCCAACTCTCTTATCCAGGGTGGCTGCAGGGAAATTCTTGCAAATCTGGCAGTCTGAATTGAGGTGGTCAAACCCCAGACAACAGACACATGTGGTGTGTGGGTCAGCCTTGGCAAAGGCTTCCCACAGACACTACAGTGTTGAAACCCAGTGGGCCCGGTTTTCTTTTGGGTTTCAGACATGATGCCAGCCTTAACCAACAAACTTGCCCTTTGAACGGCAGTGCCAGGCAAGACACCCTTATCGGTTCCCAACCGTGTCACGGGTCGTGGAAAAAACCATAATGAAATCCGTCTTTTTTAGAACCGATAAGAACCGGGAACCACACTCTAAAAGCTTACATTTTTTAAAGTTTTAAACAACCTGATCGGTTCGAACCGAACCGATAACATTTACAAGTTCCACACAGAAATAAACCTGTCTATTGCTTACAATACCACAGACAGAGCTTGAACCGATCGGTTTGAGTTAAAATAATAATACTTGAGTTGAATTTAACAGAGAAAATACTGTTTAAACCGAGAAATGAACCGAGCAGTAGGAGAAATCTCCGGAGCGACTGTTCAGTGAGGCGGAGTAAAGAATCTGACAGTTTCACTTTGAAATTATCCAGACAGAGCTTCTCTAACCGAGCTCGCGCTCTAAGCTCCATGCCTGGCATGGAAGTTAACCCTTTCACCTCCGGAGCAGTTCTAATGGTGGGACAAACTGCAATTGTCATAATATAGCAAGACTTCATGTTGTTTGAATATTTACTACTGTGATTCAGAGTGAAACTATAATAGTATCAGCACTGACACTTTCCTTCAAACTTTGGTCCAAAACAATTTAGTTTCCACTGTTATTCAGTACATCTAATATCTACCCCCTCTTCCCCCTGTTGGTGTTGTAGTTGTCCCCATCCCCCTCAGTTGTCCTTCTGATAATGTCCCCCTCTCATTTGAGGTGAGCTGCTCCTCCAATATGTCTTCTTGGGGTAAAAGCTTTTTGGCTTAGCCCCTCCCCTTGCCCCTTATTCCTCTTCTAGTGTTTCTACCTGAACCCTTGCTATCCTGGGGCTTCTCTATAGAGGATGCTCATCTTTGTAAAATCAGCCCATCTGAAGAATCTGTGTGGTTGGATTCTGCAGCTGTTCTTATGTTGAACCACACGATACAATGATCTTTGGTCCCCAGATAGTGTCCCACCTTGATGGTTGCAATACTGTCCCTGTTAGTAAGCACTAGGTCCAGTATTGTCCCATCACAAGTGGGTTCATTGGCTAGTTGCATGAGGAAATCCTCCTGCAGGGAGTCCAGGATGTCCCTGCATCTAGCTGAAGCTGCAGCAGGGAGTCTACGGTCTACATCTGGCAGACTGAAGTCCCCCACCAGCAACACCCACCCCCTCCTTTTCAGCCATTTTGCAAATTGCTTCTAACATTTTCTTATCCAAGTCTTCCCCCTGTGTTGGAGGCCTTAGATTACATCTGTCTGAATAGTGGCTCCATTTCTCATCTTAAAGATGACCCTCAGTATCTCTGCCCTCCCTCCCCGAATTCCCTGTATTTCTGTTGCTATTATACTTTCCTTCACATAAAACACCACTCCCCCTCCTTTCCTTCCTACCCTGCCCTTTTTGAACATTGTGTAGCCTGGTATGACCATGTCCCTGTCATGGTTGTCAGTGCTGCATGACTCTGTAATGGTCACAACATCCAGGCTGGCCTCTGCCATGATGGTCTCAAGGTCTGGGATCTTATTTCCTAGACTTCTAGCATTAGCACACATGGCTTTCCAGATTTTGTTAGCTCTTTACTTGTCACTTCCCTCTTTTTTTCCTTTTGTGCCCCTTTTCTCCCTCTTCTCTTCTGACTGCTTCTCCCCTCCTCCTTTGCTAACCCCCTACTTCCTTGATTAACTTTC
The DNA here is from genome assembly GCA_016271365.2 of Neoceratodus forsteri. NCBI lineage: Eukaryota > Metazoa > Chordata > Ceratodontiformes > Ceratodontidae > Neoceratodus > Neoceratodus forsteri. The sequence continues at coordinate 1,419,657,155 of CM028130.1, forward strand.
ACCGTGGTGGGACTCTCTCCCCTCAGGATCTCCCTACACTCTATCTCTACCTGTGGACGTAGCAATTTCTGCCTCCCCTTTTTCTTCCACCACCCTCTTTGGCTAGTTTAAACATTCATTGAAGTAATGTTTAAACCATCCACTGAAAACTGTGGTTCCCCTCCCAGATGGATGTAGACCATTACCTCTGTAGAGGCTCTTATCCTCCCAGGCAACCCCCAGTCCCTAATGTAGCTTTACTTCTCCTTTCTGCTCATTCCTTCCACCATGAGTTGAAGGCCTTGGTGTGGTGCTCACTCTCCTTCCCTGTATCTTAAACAGGCAGCACCTCCACAAAAGCTACAGAGCATGCTACCTGTCTAAGACTTCGTCCCAGCTCCCAAAGCTCCAGCTGCACTGTTCTTGCCCTGTCCCTAGCCAGGACATCTGCCCCCAGGTGGACAATGAAATCCAGCTTCTTCACCCTTCCTACTGCCTTAGCAGTTTGTAGGATATGCTTCCCCTTCCTCCATATCGTGGCACCAGGTAGGCACCTGACCTCCATCTCCACCCCTTTTCCTATTCCCAACACTATCCCCTGACCATTGAGTCCCCCTTCAGAGGTTGCTTCCTCCTTCTCTGGGGTCCTCTTCTGCCCATCTTGGGGCTTCCACTGGAGAGGGCCCCCACATCCTCCCCAGCCACTACTATGGGTACCTCCTTTTGGCAGTCGTACTCCACCAGAGCAGTGTAGGAATTTTGTAGTGTTACCGGTTGTGGTTAAGGAATGTGCCTGTGACCCCCCCACCCCTCACTCCTTGAGCCCACCATAGTCCAGCCACTCTTCCTATCTGGCATCCTTTGAGACTACTGTGTTGGACTTGGTGGCCCCTGGGTGGGAGAAAAGATTACTCGACTCCTACTCAACACAACTCTGAGTCTATTGACCACCTCCTGACTCTTAACCAATGTAACCTTGAATCTGGAGACCATCTCTGCCAACCCAGAGAGGCACACGCAGGTGGGGCAGTGCCTCAGTCTCCAGAAGATTTCCCTGAAGACTGCCACCCCACAACCACTTCACTGCACCGCTCCTCACATTCCCTATTCCTGTTGTCACTGCATTTCCTGAACTCCTTTCCCAGAATCCAGTTAGGCTAAGCTCTACACGGCATGAGTTACTAAAGTTCAGTACACAACCTTTTAATTCTCTAACCTAGGAACATCCCAGATGCAGGTATGCTATAACAAGAATTACTACAGTTACATAATTATTACACAGATACAGGTATGCTATAGACAATAATCACTACATTTTAAAAAACATTTTTTTAAACAATAAGGCAGGACCCTCCTACTCAGATATCAGCCTAGGAGCTAGCTCCCTCAACCACACTCTTACTGACAAACCCCCAAATAATACAGGTTTACCTGGATTCCGACAGGCAGAGTTCCTGGCTGTTGGTGGTCTCCTGTCCTTTGCGTGTGTCCTTAGTGCGAGGGCTACAAGTGGAGGGTTGCTTGACAGGGAGGACTTTTTACTGAGAATGAGTTTGTTCAGCTCTGCTCCTCTCTGCTTTGTCCACCCAACTGGTGGTCACTTCCATGTTCCCTGAGCTCCTAGAAACAGCCAGTGGCAGCTGGCATGACACTCTGTGGAGGGGAGAGAGGCACTACGCCCTCTCACCCTTTGAGCTCCAATGTCTTCTGTGCTCCCATGGAGTGTAACAGAAAACCTACCACGAGCTGGTTTTAAACTCTAGCAGGCTCACTCAGCTTTGCCCCTTTCTACTCCATCTACCCAATTTGCAGTCACTTCCATATTCCCTGAGCTGCAGTGGTGAATAGGAGAGAGAGGCACTACTGTTCCCAAGCCCTCTCACCCTCTGAGCACCAGTGTGTTCTGGTACAGTCCATGGCAGCACAGAAGACACAGGAGACAGTTTTAAACCAGAGCAGGCTCACTCGGCTCTGTCACCTCTCTGCTCCATTCACCCAACTGACCGTCACATCAGTTTTCCCTTAGCTCCTTGCAATGGCCAAACCTTTTGTGTGGCACCAAGTCAAATGCCTTACTGAAGTCAAAATAGAGTAAATATGCTGCTTGTCCCTCCTCTGCTACCCTTGTTGCCCAATCAAAGAATACTATCAGGTTGGTTTGACAAGACCTCACTACCCTGAACCCATGCTGCTTAATATTCTGAAATCCGTTCTTCCCGGGTAGTCCACAAAGTCCTTTTTGACTAATGTTTCCATCAGTTTACCTTCAATGGAGGAAAGACTGTGCCTGTAATTTCCCTTTTCCTCTCTTTCCCTCTCTTGTGAAGTGGCGCAATGTCTTCTGTCGTCCATTCTTTCATAATAATTCCTGACTGTAGTGAGCTATCAAACAGCTCTGCCAGGGGTTTAGTCAGTTCTGATGCCAATTCCCTCCACACTCACTGGTGCATGACATCTGGCCCTGAAGACTTGATTATTTTTAAGGCAGCAAGTCCTTTTTACCCCTTTCTCAGTAGGGTTGTTCAAGAAGGCATGGCATGGGCACAAATATATTCTAACAGTGGATAGCAGTTAAGGGGGGAGGGGCTAGGCTTATGGGCAGACTAGATGGACCATCATTTTCTGTTTCTCCTGGAATTACCTTCTCCTTTTCTGGGATCCCTTGCAGCAGCCTTTATGCCACTTTCTGGCAGAGGTCTGCTATCCCTCACTGTGAATACTGAACAGTAGTCGTTTAGAACAGCTGCCTTCTGCTCCTCCTCCACTACTCAGCCTTCCTCTCTCTGCCTAACAATCCCCCCTCTCATCTCCCTTTTCTGCTGATTTGACTCTCTCACAATACATAGCTCTGTTTATGTTTTAAGCGTTCCTGCCTTCTTGGCCTCCTTCATCTTTACTTGGTGTTTGCTCCATTCCTCATCTCCATTTCTTCTTTTAGCCAACGAAGGCTTCTTTTTTTGGGGGGGGTCCTCACTGGCTCCCTGACCTTCTTGGAGAACTAGATTGGTCACTTGTGCCTATTACACCTAGTAACCATTCTCGAGCAGTGTGTGGTTGCTTTAAGAATGGCCTCTTCAATTTCTCCCCACCTCTTCTCCACCCCCTGACTGTGTTCACTCAACTAACTCATTCTTGACTAATTACCTTATCTGATCAAAGTCTGTAGGTAAGGCTAGAGGAATGTTGGGGTGTATTAGTAGGGGTATCACAAGGCGTAAGAGGGAGGTAATAATCCCTCTTTACAAGACACTGGTTAGGCCCCATCTGGAGTAGTACGTGCAGTACTGGAGGTCATACCTGCACAAGGACATTAACAAAATGGAGGCAGTCCAGAGAAGGGCAACCAAAATGGTGCAGGGACTGCATCAGAAAACATATGAAGACAGATTAATGGTGCTCAATATATATACCCTAGAGCAAAGGTGGGAGAGAGGTGATATGATCTAAACATGCAAACATCTCAAGGGCATTAACAAGGTGAAAGAGTCTAACATGTTTCAATATAAGAAAAATAGCAGGACAAGAGGATGCAGCATGAGATTAGAGGGAGGCTGATTAAGGGATAATGTGAGGAAGTTCTTTTTCACAGAAAGGGTGGTAGATGCATGGAACGGTCTATCTCAGAAAGTGGTGGATATGAATACAGTGCAGGGCTTCAAATGGGCATGGGATAGGCATGAGAGAGCACTACAGATGAGTATGACTAGATAGGCCATTGACAGAATAAAAGCCTATGGCACATTCATAAGGTAGAAAACATGGGCGGACTGGATGGGCCTTGCTGTCCTTCTCTGCCGTTAACTTCTATATTAACTAACAGAGACCAGAGCCTGTGTGGCTGGCTGTGTGTGTTTGTCTCTGTCAGTAGTTTAGTTTTTGTGGATTGTCATGTGTTTCTGCTTGGAGGAAGTGGACCATTCTTGGGCATAACATCTATGAACATTGCCTGGACTAAGAAACTGCAAAACATCACCACCAGGTATTGGCACACTCATCATAAATCAACTTTTTTGGAAGCCATCAAAGCCAAAAGCAAGGTCAGTAAATCTGTTATACAAGCACTGAGTTGTGGAGTGCTGCAGTGAATCCACATTTCCGTCTGACTTGTTCTTAAAGGATGTGTACTTGTCTTTGAGGTCTATTCACAACTGTTTTGGCGTACAAAGGGAAGATACTAACAAAGGATTTTTACATCCTGCATATGCCCCAGGCCAATGTTCATCACCTTCAGGAATTTAACCCCTTCAGGAATTTATCACATTCTGGGTCTTTGAGCTACAATAACAGTTTTCTGGTCCCCAATAGTTCACCATTTCCTGTGGATTTGATTACTTTTCATCAATCATGTGGCACCTTTGAGAACATGGCTTTATATATTGTGCTCTGCAATATCATGGGGCAAACACAGACCAGCATGGCCAAGAGGACTAGATGCCCTACAACAAAACTAGTCAGCAAAATGATTAAAGCATACCTTCTTAGGATACTACTTATACTACTTCTGATATCTGGAAATGTTCATCCTAACCCGGGGCCTACTGACCTAGCACCCCATGCCACACAAAGGTGGGAGGGATCCCTCACTTTAGCCTCAATCAATGTTTGCAGCCTCCTTAACAGACTTGACATCTTGCAAACCTGGGTGGAGCAAAATAGCCTTGATGTACTCTCTGTTGTTGAAACATGGCTTAACCCCAAGATACCAGATGCTGCAGTCACCATCCCTGGATACTCTAAATTCAGGCAGGACAGGGTTTCCAAACAAGGTGGGGGCTGTGCCATCTACCTGAGAAATTCCTATCTGGGTCAAGTCTTCCCGTTCTCAAACCCTAAACCACCCTCGCAGGTTCTTGCTATTAAAGTTCTACTCGGGGCACACAACAAGAAGCTCACCATTGCCCTCTGTGTTCCTACCCCCTAAAGATCAGCCCAATGGATTTATGAGCATATTGGAAAGCCTACAGGGATTACACCATAACTCTGAACTCATAGTACTAGGCGACTTCAACATAAATTGGCTATCACTGGAGGCCAGAAACTACAAGGATGCTGTCACGTCACAAAACCTCACCCAGCTTGTTACCACCCCCACCAGATGCAACTATAGGACAGGGTCGCACACACTTCTGGACAGGATCCTTACTAATCACCCTGAACAAATCTCAAAAGTCTCAGTGCTCCCTGATGGGATCAGTGACCACTCACCGGTCACATGTACCTGGACAAACAAATTCATTAAGCCCCCCTCCTAAAATAATCCACACCAGAGTGTTAAAGCAGGGGTACCTTGAGTTACTAAAGACACACCTAAGCCACCTGGACTGGACACCAATCGACTCTGCCATTGATGTAAACCAAGCCTTAGACCTTTTCATCAGCCACTTCACTGCGGCCTGTAATATCTTTGCACCTCTCAAAAAGCTGAAGGTCAGGGTCAGAGCTAACCCTTGGATAACCCCTGATCTAATCACTTTACTCAAACATAGGGATCATCTCTGGCACTGTGCTTGTGCAACATCCAAACCTGGGGATATTCATAAATATAAAGCTGCCAGAAATGAGTGCACGTGGGCAGTTAGGAGTGCCAAAAGCAAATACTTCAAGAAAGCTCTCTCCAACTCCTGAAGTGATGGAAAAAAATTTTGGAATAACTTGAAAGACCTTACAGGCAAGGACCCTAAGTCACCACCCACCATGCTCAACATGAATAGAATACCAACATCTGACCTGTACATAATCACCAATACCTTTAACAATGCGTTCTCCAACTTGGATAGTGTCCTCCCTTCTAATTTCTTTGATGCCCCCTCTGGTAGTAACCCTCCTGCAACTACTCCTCTCCTACACCCTGCCCCACAATTCTACTTCAAGGAGATCCCAGTGCATGAAGCCAGAACCTATATTTGGAAGGCCATTCACAACACAGGCTACAGCGGTGACTACCTTGACCTGAAGTTGTTAGCACTTGTCTTTGAAGAAGTCCTTAAGCCCCTGACAAAGGTCCTCAACCTATCACTAAGGATGTCCCAGTTCCCATCTCGCTGGAAACAGGTGACCATCACACCAGTACACAAAAGAGGAGACAAATCACTGCACTCCAACTACAGACCTATCTCCATCCTCCCTCCATTGTCTAAGGCTCTGGAGTGCATTGCCTCAGACCAACTAGTTAAGTACCTGGAAAAATACGACATCCAGTGTCCTGAGCAACATGGTTTCCGAAAAGGGCACAGTACCACCACTGCACTATTAGAATTCACGGGCTTCATCCATACCACGCTCGATCAAGAAAAGTGTGTAGGGGCAGTATTCATCGACCTTACAAAAGCCTTTGATACTGTGAACCACCCACTCCTACTCAAGCAATTATCAAACATTGGGCTCTCCAATGAAGCGCTGCTCTGGTTTTCAAGCTACCTTGTGGAGAGGGTCCAGTGGGTTAGGATTGCCGGTGTCACCTCGGAAGAAAAGCCAGTCCTTTCAGGGGTTCAACAGGGGTCCATTCTGAGGCCACTACTCTTCAGCCTCTTCCTCAATGACCTTCCCAGTGTCTGCCACCAGAAATGACTGCTCTACGCCAATGATGCAGTCATGTTCACCAACCACCAAAATGCAGAGCTCCTCGAGAAACAATTACAGCTTGAATTCATGCGCATCAAAGAATGGTTCAAGTCACACAAACTGATCATGAACTACAGAAAAACAAAGGTTATGACCTTCTACAATGCCAGGAGCAAGTACAAATCTCATGACCTCACCATCCTATACCAAACTGGGACCTTACTTGAACACGTTCCTGATTTTAAATACCTAGGTGTCACATTGGACAGCTCCCTCTCCTACCATCGGCACATAGATTCTGTCGCCAAAGCCACCAACATCCGTATAGGCCTGCTCTACAGGCACAAACACTGCATGACTCCTGACACTCTCTGGTTGGCTATCAACAGCTCTGTCACCTCCATCATCGATCACGGGCTAGCAATTTATAGCTCTGCCTCCACCTCTGCCCTCTGCAGAATTACAGTTGCACTCAACAAAGCATGCAGGCTTCTAACTGGGGTTGACCAACTTACACACACTTGTGACCTGTACACTCGGGCAGGATGGCTTCCTCTCATCAGCCGGATACAGTATCGAACCTGCCTGTTAGCCAAAAAAGTCCTACTCGGGGTCATGCCCCCGGGCATTAAAAAGCTCCTCATTGACCACCACAGCACCCAGCGAACTAGAAATTCACAGCAACTAACCTTCCTTGTCCCCAGATGCCGGACTACAATGGGCCAAAGGGCCTCTGCCCACAGAGCACCACAGTGGTACAATACTCTCAACAAAGAAACTCTTACTGCTACTGCTCTTGGCCCTTTTAAGAGACAACTCCAACTTCATCTCATTTCAACTAGTCGTTGTGACTGCCTCGCCTAATCAGGAGGCCACTGCTCACTGCCCTCCACTTCAGTCTTGACGGCTACTTCTCCCCGCCTTGGCCCCTTCTACCTGCCTACCCCCTTGCCCCCTCTCCCTTTCCTCCCCCCTGGGCATTTCCTGACTTTATCCCTCCCTCCCTCCCTTTAGAGCTCTTCCCTCTACCCTCCGACAATGGCCTTTCTGCCTGCATACCCCTTCCCTGTCCCTGCAGTGCTTATTTCTATGATTGCCCTTGGTTGGTATGTCATGCTACCTAACATTTGGCACATTTTGAATTACTGGAATTTCCTATGCCTCAGTCTCTTACCACTTTTTATTGTGTAACTATGTATTATTATGTTGACCGTTGTATGTATGTATACCCCCCATTCCTTCAACGTGGAACTTTTGTAAATGAGCAGTTCCTGCTCAAAGGTATTTGTAATCCTAGATTTCAATAAAATAACAAAAAAAATAAAATAAACAATATATTTCTATGCTCATCTGAAATCCAGAACCATAGCATTTGATGGTATACTGATACCCAGGGCCAGTTCAAACCATATGGTGTTATGGTCACTGGACCCCAGTGGTTTCGCAACCTGCACTCCACCTTCATTTCTGAGTGGTGAGTAACACACTGAGAATGGTAGCCTGTCTCTTATGTTCCTTGACCAGCTGCATCAGCTGTCAGTTCTGTAACATAATTAGCAGGGCCTGACTTTTGGTGCTCTTAGCTTCTGGAATGTATGTTCCTTGCCCAGCTGCATCAGCAGTCAGTTCTATAACATAACTAGGATGGCCTGACTTCTGATGCTCTTAGCTGCTGGAATGTCCCAATCTATGGTAGTCTGAGACCCTTTTTACACACACCACAAACGGTGTGTTTTTATCACTTGGTAGTCTGTTCCACCTGTCAGCCATTCTTTCCATGAAAATGTACCTTCAGTGTCAGCCTGTCAGTACAGTGGTAGTGCTACTAATTGTGGCAACCTGGGCTTTGGAATGAGCCTTGGTTGTTGGGGCATGGCCTAGAGAGAAGTACTGAGCATCCCAGCAGATGCTCTCCTCCTCCAGAGAGGGAAGGTTATTTGTCCCCCTGTGCTGCTGACACTTGTAGTTGTACAGGTGGCAAAGCAGCTGTCTGGATGCAGGAAGAGCAGATATTGGGATGCAGGAAGGGGCATTGACAAGTATTGGATGTTACCATGTCTTCGTCCCCACAGCAGCGTCTGTACTGGGATGGGAATCTGGGAGAGACTGAAAAGGGGCTAAATCCCCTCTGCCCAATCTTTTTTGTACATTTGGCCTGGTGACAATATATCTTACAAAAAAAAAAAAAAGGTACTTTCAGATGTCCTTTCTGTACCCCCCTCCACAGCCAACTTTAGTGGATTTACCCACTGTGTGCTTATATTTGCACTTAGGGTAAACCACTCATCTGTGGAGATATTTATACTTTCTATCATTTCCTTTGCATCCCTTCCCTGTTTGCAAGTCCTACATGTTTAGGTCTCGCAACCATTTTGCCCTCCTTCCTCTGCACTGCCTCCACCATGGTCACAGTCCTTCTGCAGGTAATGGCTCCAGAACCTCCCACGGTACTCAAGGTAGGGGTGAACCATGTGCCTATATCATTTATTTAGTTTTTGTTGACTGCGTAAATGCACTAGACAGATTCTTGCCTATTTTCAGGCATGACCCAGAGGGAGGGGGGGTACAGATGAATGCCAACTGACCTTGAACCAGATTAAGCTGTTGGTGGTGTTTTTATTGAATGGTGGGGGGGGGGGATATTTGACCAGGGCACCAGGGAAAATTCCCTGACTCTTTTTTGAGAAGTGCCATGGGATCTTTAACATCCACCAGAACATGCAGATGGGACCTCGGTTTAATGTCTCATCTGAAAGACGGCACCTCAAGAGTGCAGCACCCCCCTCATGCTGCACTACAGTGTCAGTATTGGGATATTAACCCAAGTGCCTGGTGTGGGGCTAGAACCCACAGCCTTCTGATCTCCCAGACTCTGAGGTGAGTGTGCTACCTGCTGAGCCACTGACGCTGATAATGGAAGGATTACTTCCCTGCTTCTACTGCTGATCCCTTTTCCTATACACTTCAGCATACTCTTAGCCACATCCCACTGCTCTACTGCATTGGACTGATGCTTTATGGCTGTCCTAGAAAATCACCCACAGGTCTCTTTCCTCAGCTGTCCTCTCTATTACAACCACTTCCATCCCATATAGCATTTTCAGGGTTTTGCTCCAATCACTGACTGGTTGTCTCCTAGAACTCTTTCTGTACTGTTACCAGTTTCACAACCCTTCAGGTGCCTGGAAGGGTTACCACAGTATGCTGCCACAACTCAGCCACAACCTCACCAAGGGTATCTCTAGGTCTGGAATCCCACCAGAGCTATTGCTCACACAGCACAGTGCTCCTTACCAAAGGCCAAATGTACCACCACTGCTCACACAGTACAGTACTCCTTACCAAAGGGCAAATGAACTCCCCTTTTAGTCACAGTGGAGAACATTTTGGATACAGTGGAGCCAGTCATGATGCGATGCAGTAACTTGCAGTAAATTACATCATAAAGTACTGTAGTAAAAAGGGCTTAATTGCCATTGAATTACACTGTTCCCTGCAGCATACTGCAACATTTTGTCATGTACTAGACCACTGCTGCATTGTATCCAGGCTGGCACCACTGTATGGTAACTGTAGCCTGTCCCTTCTGAAATGGATAATGGACATGCCAGTTTACCCCTGGTTATCATACCTGAAATGATTCAGTCACAGAAAATGACGAGTATATAAAAATAACATTTAATACTCCACAATATTTACATATGTTACAGGATAAGTACTAAAGCCAATGGGAAATATAGTATTGTACAGGAATGAATAATAAACATTTGAAAAGATGAAGATCACACAGTAGAAACCTAGCTCAAAACTATCTAGATTCTAAATAGAGTAGAAGAAGCTTATCCCCAGCTGGGAACTTTGTGAGTCATGGCAGACTGGAATCTGTGATGTTGCTAGTTTAGAATCCCAAAATGTAGCCATTTCTTTTTGTTATGAAAGGGATTAAGCCTATGAAAGTTTAACCCAAAACAAAGCCTTTTATTGGGTAGGAACTGGATTGCTTACTTAAAGGCTCCTTTTAGCTGTGTGACCCCAGGCACAGGCTACTGTGGAATTTCATTTTCATTTTCTACAAGACCTCTCCCCTCAGCTGGAATGCTTTACAGAAGCATAAATGAAAAGACACACAAACACTATATATATATATATATATATATATATATATTACAATACACTGCAAGTTATCAAGGCTCCTGATGTGCATTACCTTGCATTTTTGGCATTGAATTTGAACTGCCATATCCTTGACCACTTTTCTAGCTCTTCCAAATCTTCCCTCATTGTTCTGCCCCCCTCGTCACTGTCCACCTTACCACATATCTTTGTGTTGTCTGCAAAGAAGCAACTCTTCCCCTTGACTCCATTTCCTATTCAAGAGAAGCAGTTGGGCTGCTAAGAGACTGCTTTGGTGCCACACCAAACAAATCGCTCCAGGCCAAAGCACATAAGCTGAGCAATCAACAGAAATGGCACATCAATGAAACACTGCCGAGTGTAGGGTAGTGCAACAGATTTATGAAAACATTTAAAAGTAGTGTAGCACCCCAAAATGTTTGTTTTGCATCAAGGCAGGCATTGTTTTTTCAAGGATAATGTCCCATAGCTGTACACAATAAAGAATGTATACATCCATAACTAAGTGTTGTGTGCAAAATTGCATTTCTGATTAGTGCTGTGTGTAAAAGAACTGGTTCTTCAAAGTGCCCAGAGAAGCATGCAAACTAACACTACTTTGCAGACTAAGGGTGAGGGGAGGCAGAGAAGGAGGAAAATAAATTAAAGGAAAGTAACAAGGAAGTGGAGGGAGAAGGGAGAGGGAACGGAGTGAAACAGCACTTGTACAAAGACATATTATCAGAATAATATAAGTGGGGAGTAAACATTATGCTTTCACCTCTCAGCAGTCCTCCGTGAAGGGCCGCAGTGTAATTGGCATCAAATCTGGTGTCAGTCAGGGAAGGCAGCCAGACACACTGCCAATTGTAAGCAAGCTAGGTCAGACTGCTGTACTTATTAACTGTGTACCCCCTTTACCTGCAATAGGGGTTGGTGTGAAACTGCATATTTTTTAATTGTAGCTGCAGCATTTCTGAGTAGCCTGTATTTATTGTGTAAGCCAGTACACTGTGTCCTCTTGGAAAGCTACAAACTGGATAAATCTTATCTGGGTGGCCCATTTATTCTGTAGTATGTATGCTGACATTACCAACATTGTTGAATTAGAATATTGTGTCTCAGTAGAATACTACTACTGGAATGTAACCCTATCTGGGTGGCCATTACATACAGAATAAAGTATGGGGTGGTGTATGTAATGAGAAGTTTACACACACACACACACTCACACACACACACACACACACACACACACACACACGGTGTTAGATGCTACATAAACCCCGAGAGCAATGCTCAAGGGCTTTGTGAAAGTATCTAACACCAAGAGTGTGTATAAGCGAGTTTAATCACCATCCCATTTTTTATTTTATATAATTGCTGGGTTTTCCTTTTTTTGGCACAGCAATTATATAAAATAAAAAGACGTTCCTGTGCGGCCGTGGTACGGTCAGGTTTGAGCACGTGGTCCGTGGTCACATTTATTTATTTTATTTAACATTTTTTGTTTGTCTGTTTGTTCTTATTGATTTCTTTTGGTCCACAGTTGAAATTTACTTTATTTTTTTGTAGTAAATGTTGTTTTTTCGAAGTTACTTACCGCCAAGTCAGAGTTGCAGTTCAGTCTCGGGGCGAGCTGGATAGTGGTTGGGAAAGACAAGCTGCATAGCAGTTGGAAAAAAAGTGCTGCAGTGGGTGCATGTGCAGAATGAGGGAAACCGGGTGCATGTTTGCTGTTATAAACACTCCTTTAGAATGGTAACTTATGCCACAGTTTCCCTATGGGAAAAAGGAAGACCCAGTTATTATATGCCTATATACAATATGTATGCTGATCTTATCAAAACTGCAGAGCTTGAATTGTATGACTCAGTAGAATTCTACTGCCCAAATTGAACCCTATCTGGGTGGCCATTGTATGCTGATGTTTGGATATTGTTTTATCTACACTGTTGAATAGTGTGTCCATGTAAAATTCTACTGTTGGTAACACCCTCAGAGTGACCTCAGAATACTGAATGAAATGGGCTACATGTAGTCATTTTCCAGGCATGCCCTATCTGGATGGCCTCTGCCTACTGATTTGATCTGGGCAACTTTAACTTGTGCTTATCTGTACACATGAGAACAGGCCTGTTTGTTGAGTTCAGTGCACAGTTACTTGAGTTTAGCACCATTGTGTTGGTATAAATACTTTATTGAATTATGGGTTCACCATACTGGCTCTGTATGTGGGCTGGATAGGTCACTACTCTGCTTCTTGCAGCTGACCATGTGCCCAGTATCTGTCCACTTAAACATGCAGATATTAGTCAGTCTGATTTTGTGATGATCAACATAATTTCTAGTTGGCAAGCTGGTGGTGGCTATCTTTTTCTCCTCAACCCTCAGTTGATGCACCAAACTATAATATTCCTAAAGAGACTGTATTGGGGGTATTTTCCTCCTATTATTATTGTCTGGGCTAGTAGTATAGCCTAGAGGTTAGAGTAATGAGCTGTGAGTGAGCGTGGTACATCTAGCAGATCTTGGTTTTATTTCCATGACCTCCACTTGTATACTGTGTGACCCTGAGCAAGTCATTTAACCTCCCCGGTGTTTCCAGGTCCCCCCTGAAAACAAGCTTATGCCTAGTGGGCCTCATCAGGCTACCAAAAGAATAAATTAAAATTACAGATTCTGCAGCTCCATTGTGTTTTTTCCCTTGGTCCTCCTGGCCCTTTCCCTACTTCTCATTGCAGGTGATATTGAACCTAACCCTGGTCTGGGGAAAGCCCTCTCACATACTCTTATCATTCCTCCTTGGCAAGATACAAAGGGTCTCAAGACTGCTCGTCTAAACATAAAGAGTCTGATCCCTAACATTGCAGAATTTATAGTCTGGGTTAATCTTTACAAACCAAATATCCTAGGGGTGTATGAAATGTAGTTTGAACTTACTGTAATGAACATTCTCTGCTCCTTTGAGTCATGACAAGACCTCAACCAAGCAAAAGGGTGGTACTATGATTTATTTCAAATTGCATCTCAATATCTCAGCTACAGGATTATCTGTTTCTAGTATTGAATTATGTCATGCAGAATTTAACCTGGATAACTCCAAAAAAATTGCACTTGTTCTGTATTTATATACCTCTCTGCCCCATAAACAGTCTTTTGGCTCTCCCATCCCTAATAAAAGCTGTTGAACCTGTTGTTAAGAACATTGACTGTATTCTTGTTAGGGACATTAATTGGTAGAAGCTTTTTTTTTTTGGTAATTGAGTTGTTGTTCCCCAAGCTCCAGTCGGCCTCTCCTTCAGGCCTTCCTATGCCCCTTGTTGCCTCAGTGCAGTCACCCATCACCCCATATTGCATTCCCCCCCCCAGGTAACCCAGATGTAACCCTTCACCGGGTGGGCCCCTCTCTTCAGAGGGGGAAGGTAACGGTGGGGTGGCCTGCACAATTCTTGGCCTGGGTGCTTCTGCGATGGTTCGTACACTGACCGTGGTCTTGTGGCAGTGGGGGCTGGTGACCATCAGCCGGTCAGCCTCGGGGCTCTTTTCCCGTTTGCTCTCTGAGGGCATGGCATGCCACTAACGTCAGGCTTACACTGATGTTTGCCATGCACCATTAGTTATTGGGACCCCATGTGTTGCTGTGCCCCCAGCCTTCACCAGGGGTCGGCAAGCACCAGGCCACTTCCCCGCCCTCTGCCCGACAGAAAGCGAGCAGTCATCTGATGCTCAAGGCTTTTCTTCCCGGCTGGCCCTCTAGCACCCGATTCCATTCCCGAAACCAGGTCGCTGGTGTCGCAAGTGGAAATCCAACTGCTGCACCAACAGGCCAGCTGTAATTGAGTTTTTAATTAAGTTTTCAGTTTACAAAAGATACAAGTGCAAACGGGGTAGAAATAGAACACAAAGACAGTAAACAATAAAACAATAAATGGAGGTGGTACAAGACATCATAGTAGCACTGACCATTTGCTGTCCTAAAAACAAAATGCAAAATTGATATCTATAAACAAGTATTACCCTTCTGAAGTGAGAATAGAGCCTACAGAAAAGATGTACACCATTGGATTTCAAGGAACAAAGGAGTGAATTAGTGTCCAGGCCACGAAGAACCCATAAATGCCAGAATTCTTCAAAGGCCTAAGTGGCATTGCTTAACTTTGATGCCAACATTTGCATACAATGATCATAATTTATTTTTCTCCACACAGCAACGGATAGTCCAGTTGTGCTCATTCACAAGTGAGTTAAGACATTTTTGTTGTTGCTAATAAAAGCAACAATAAGTGCAAAGATTTGTTATATAGTGAAGGTGATATGTAAAATTGGTGTATGCTCACAAGCCCTTTTTTCAAAGAGTATTTAAAGGGAGAACCTGTAACTCATAGGGTGCAAAGATAGGGAGTTAAAGCAATGTTTCTATCTGCACACCTAAATAAATAAATCAAAGGCTGGTACTTTACTCTGACCTTTATTCTTAAACATTCTTTGCCAGTTCAAAAAAGTATGTACCACTTCATTTTCAACAAATAAACATTCTTGTCCTTGTTTTGTGGCAAATAATACTTTCAGGCAAAGTAAATTTATATGATACCAAATTCTGTTTCCAGCCTCCATGCTGATTTTTCGTGGCTCAGTTGACTAATCCATTGTTCCAGCGAATGATTCAAGGACAGGACACCTTCCCTTGAGTCTCTGTCTTGCTGTTTATATAGTTTTTGTTCCACAGAGGGGAATACTCATTAGAATCACAAAGACCATGACCAAGTTCAGTACACCAGACATTGCATCTATTTCATCTTTTAAACTTGCATCATCGCCCAAGAGAGGTGGAAGAAGGGGCACTCCCTAAAGACATGCACCTGCTCTGCAAATGCTGTGCTGCATCCTGTTCAACAATAACCCTGTTCCATATTCATGCACTTTACTTGTATAGCTGGGGTACAGAAGAAATGTGTATGAAAATGATATACTTACCGTAATTCTTGATCTTCCTGTATATCTTCATCATTCATCACTGGTGGGTGTTGCACTGGACGTGCTAGGACCCTGCAGGAAGCTTTTTAGCTTACAAAGCTTTTCTCCTAGGAGGAGGGGTGACATCGAGGATGGTGCCACCCTTGAGGCTGACCCATTGCGTGGCACTTGCAGGTTGGCCAGTAACCTTCCTCATCCCCTCCACTACCTCAGTTCTGCTCACAGGAGAGGAAACTTGCATAGAGAAAAACAAGGGTGAAGAGTGGGGCAAGAGAGCCCAAGAACAGAAAAAGGAAAGGATAAAAACTGAAAAAGGAATAAGCCGACCAGATAAAGAGTTTGGCGCCTAGTTATTCTGGGAGGAGGGCCCAAACCTCTGGACAGGCTAACGGGAGAGAAGACAAAGATAAAGGAGAATAATCATCCATGGCCCCACATTCCAGAAGTCTTGTGGACCAACAGGAGACTAAAACTCTGCTGTCTACATCCTCTTGTTAAGGCAGAAAACATTCCTTTTTTTTTTTTTTTTTGAAGAGCCTGGGCTAAGACGATAGTCCAGAGAACAGGACTTTGCCAACAGGAGCAGGAAATCTGACCCCCCACCAGTAAGAGGACTCTGAAAGGAGAAATGCATAACAGGTCAAGCTAACCCTCAGGTCTACTAGGGTAGGAATATTTGGTGATGGATGCTCCTTCTCCCCCTTCTCCTAAGCCAGAGGATGGGAGCGAACCCGTCTTCCAGTCAGAGTTCACCTCAGCGTCCAACGGGATAGTTCCATGCTGTAAAAGGGTAAAACCCTATATTTAGCACCACCAGGGGGGTGAAATTAATAGAAAAGGAGACCTCAAAGATGTTCCTGAGCCTTGAAGTCTGAAGGGAATTTAGGCGAACAAGAGACCCAGGAGAAAGTCTCTTGCAATTAGGAGAAAGAAGAAAAATAAAACCAAGAGGGTCCCTGGCACTCTAACCTCAGCAGAGACATTCAGACAAAGGCAGTAC
Organism: Neoceratodus forsteri; assembly: GCA_016271365.2. Classification (NCBI taxonomy): domain Eukaryota; kingdom Metazoa; phylum Chordata; order Ceratodontiformes; family Ceratodontidae; genus Neoceratodus; species Neoceratodus forsteri. The sequence goes on from CM028130.1 coordinate 1,419,673,785, forward strand.
TCTCAGACAGGAGGCCTGAAGATCTCTCCTATCGAGAAGAGGGGTCCAGGGAGCCAAGGAAAAATAGAGCTCCTGCTTGTCCTCCCCTTCCCCCTCCCACTGAGTGGGAGCCTGGTGCTCAAAGAAATGGCAGGGAGCCTAAAAGCTTCAACTGGGGGGGGCAGAGAGCCCAGAGGCCTTAACTGGGGGGGGGAGGCAAGCAGGGAGGAGGCACTGCTCAGAAGCTGAGGTCCAAGAGGGGAAGATGGGTGGGTGGAAAGCAGTGATGAATGATAAAGATGTATAGGAAGATCAAGAATTACGGTGGGTACATCATTTTCATATCTTACATTTGTGACATGGACAGCCAGTTCTGAGTGCTGTATGATCATTTTTTGTAAATATAAAAATGGCTCATGGACTGTCTGTCATGAGATGCTGAAACAGCATATGAAACTGACACATCAAAAAACCCCAGGGATAAGTTCAAAGGACAGTATGTAGCTTAAACTACAGATATCTGAGGTGCAATTATCTAGTTAGTTTGCTTTGAAGGCAGGAACCAAGATATCCATTTTATACTGTCCTCAGGGAAAGCCTTTGATTTGCACTAGGTGTCATGAAGAAGGAGAATATGCATATTTGGCGTGTCTCCCAAGATAGCCAGTAAATACATCAAAGAGTCTTTTGATGTCTATGTGAAGCAGATCCCAGACTAAATTAGGATGTCCAATATACATTTGCATGGAGTATACAGTGACTTACATCAAAGAGACTTTTAATGTCTGGATAAAACAGAGCGCAGACCGGTTTGGACCAGTCACAGGAAGAGAGGCGATTCATTTGGTCTTCTATTATTTTTTTTTTAAATATCTTAATACGAACATATGAACATATGAAATTTGCCGGCAGATAAAGGCCTAGAGGTCTATCAAGTCTGCTTGAATGTGCAGCTAGCACCCCTTATTCTGCAGCTGCTCCTCCCTTCCACTCTTCCCCTTCATTAACCCTCCCCCTTGTCCTGTCCCATCCTCGTTTGAAGCAGTCCACTGTTCTACTGCTTACCACTTCAGCAGGTAACGCATTCCACCCAGCCACCACCCTCTCTGTAAAAAAGTGTCTCCTCATCTCCCTCCTGAACCTTCCTCGCTCCAGTCCCATATCATGGCCCCTGGTGGCCCTCCCCTTCCCTCCCTTACTTTGAACAGCCCCTCTGTACCCATCTTGTTTATTCCTTTCATGTATTTAAAGGTTTCAATCATGTCACCCCTGTCTCTCCTCTCCTCCAGTGAGTACATGTTCAACTCCTTCAACCTACTCTCATATGATAAGTCCCCCAGCCCCTTGATCATCTTTGTCACTCTGCGCTGCACCCCCTCCAGTAACTTAATGTCCCTCTTCAGATAAGGACGCCAGTACTGCACGCAGTACTCAGGTGTGGTCTAACTAAAGACCTATACAGTGGCAGAATCACCTCCTCCTCCTCGAGGATATACCCTGCAATACAACCCAGCATTTTGTTGGCCTTTGCAGCTGCCTTCCTACATTGTGCTGAGTTGTTCATTGACCCTGTAATGAGCACACCCAGATCCTTCTCCTCCTCTGTCTGGGCTAGCTGCACTCCCCCTAGCTGGTAACTCCTCCTTGGGTTCTTCATCCCAAAATGCAGCACCTTGCACTTTTTGGCATTTATGCCCAGTTGCCAGGTGTCTGACCAGGTTTCAAGCTTTTCCAGATCATCCTGCAACCCCTGCCATCCCCCTAGGTCATCCACCACCGCGCCTACCTTGGTATCATCAGCAAACAGACTGATCTTGCTCTTGATGTCCCATGATATGTCTGCAATGAATATCCCAAACAACACTGGTCCCAACACTGAGCCCTGTGGAACACCGCTCATCACTGCCCTTGGGTGTGAGAGCTCCCCACCCACCACCACCCTCTGTTGCCTTCCCTGCAGCCAGTTTCCTACCCATCTCACCAGCTTACCCGCCCCTGTGCCTACTAACTTCCTTCCCAGCCTTCCATGTGGCACTGGGTCGAATGCCTTACTGAGAGTCCAGATACAGGGCATCCACTGCATGGCCCTGTCCAGTTGCCTAGTTACCCAGTCATAGAACTTGACCAGGTTGGTTTGGCAGGATCTGCCACATATGAAGCCATGCTGTCTGCTATCCTGTAGTCCTTTGGCCTCTAGGAGGGCCACCAGCCTCTCCTTCAGGATAGTCTCCATTAGCTTACCCACGATGGATGTGAGGCTCACTGGTCTGTAGTTTCCCGGTTCATCCTTGGGGCCACTCTTGTGGAGGGGCACCACATGAGCCATTCTCCAGTCCTGAGATACACACCCTGAATGTAGTGAGGCATTAAATAGGTCTGCCAAAGGTCCTGTAAGGACCTCTGCCAGCTCCTTCAGTACCCTGGGGTGGATGCCATCTGGGCCTGGTGAACTGTCCACCCTCAGTGCCTTCAAACCCTCTCGAACTCTGCTTTCCATTATTTCCCCATCTGTCACCACTTCCCCCCCTGCTTCTGCCATTTCTCCCACCTTGGGTGTCATCCCCCTCTTCTCTTTAGTAAATACTGAGCAGAAGTACTCATTTAGTGCTTCCGCCTTATCGCAGCCTGCCTCCACCCAACCCCCCTCCTTCCTAATCCTTACTATGTGGTCCTTACAGCTCCTTTTCTCCCTGATGTACTTAAAGAAGTCCTTCTCCCCCTTCTTAATGCCTTGGGCCAGCCTGAGTTCCGTAGATGCTTTGGCTCCCCTTACTGCCCTTGTCACCTCCTTCGATTCTGTCAAGTACTCCTCCTGTCCTCCCCTCCTGTTTTCTTGTACTTCTTAAAGGCAGCTCTTTTCCTCCTTATCTTTTCCATGACCTCCTTGCTCAACCAGATCGGTTTCTTAGCCTAGCCTTCTTGCTCTGAGCTTTGCAGCAGGTTTTGGTTGCCTCCACTATCCCCAGCTTTATGAGCTCCCACCTCTGGTTAGTGTCCATACTAGATTGAATTCTGGCCAGGTACCCTGTTACCACTTCCCCCATCCTCCCAAAGTCGGCCCTCCTGAAGTCCAGCACTCTTGTGCCAGATTCCACTCCTTCCTTGCCCATATCCAATGTGAGCCATACTGAGCAGTGGTCACTCCCTGACAGCGGTTCCTCCACTGTAAGTTCTCTCACAGAGTCCTCATTTGCCAGCACAAAGTCAAGAGCATTTACTAACCTGGTAGGTTCACTGACCATTTGCAGCAGGAAGCTGTCCTGGAAGGCATCCAGCAGTACCTGCTTCCTTCTGTTCCTGGTTGTTGGGGTGTTCCAGTCCACTCCTGGCATGTTGAAGTCCCCCACAATCACCACACTACCCTTCTCGCAGGTCCTCCTGATCTGTCCCGCTAGTTCCCTGTCTAACTCCTCCATCTGAGATGGTGGCCTGTACACCACTCCCATTCTAAGAATCCTATTCTTGGAATCCTGGATTTGCATCAAAGTGACTCCGTACTACCCTCCTCCCTTCCTCCCTTACACACTTCAGTCCTTCCTTCACATATAGTGCCACCCCCTTTCCCAATCACTCTGTCCCACAAATAATCTGTACCCTGGTACAGACAGGTCCCAGTCATTGTATTGGGTGGCCCATGTTTCTGTGATGACTGCAATGTCCACCTCTCCCTCTGCCATGAGAACCTGTAACTCTGCAGTTTTCCTCCCAAGGCTCCTAGCATTAGGGTAACCACCTTCCACCCTTCCCCTCCCCATCCTGCCCTCCTTTCTAGCATCACCAACAGTACTTGCCATTTGTCCTTTGTCACTGTTATGGGGGTAAGCTCATATGGTTTCCCAACCTGTGGTCTCTGCATATCTCTTCCCAACTGCCACCCCCACTCCTAGTTTAAATTCCCAACTTCCTCTATGTACTCCTCCATCCTCTGTTTCAACACTTTCTTTCCTCCTCACTCAAGTGTAGTCTGTCCTTGGCATAGAGACTACTGTCCTCCCAGGTCCCTCCCACCCCCAACAGCCCATACCCTTTAGCACAACACCAGGTTCTTAGCCATCTGTTAAATTCCTCTATTCTCAGCTTTCTTGTTGTGCTTGCCTTTGGCACAGGAAGTATCTCTGAAAAAGTTACTGATCTTCCTGCTCCCTCACATAATTGTGCTAGTTCCTCAAACTTCCTCTGGACTGTATCTACTGTCTTGTCAGCCAGGTCATTTGTCCCAAGATGTATAATTAAATGAGGCTTGTCCCTACCCCTTCTAGCATATTTCAGAACAGACTGTCCCACCCTTTCTGCTGTCATTCCTGGCATGGCCTCCACCCAAATGCGACTATGCCTCTCCTGCTTGCTACCTCACCTAACTCCTCTTAGTATTGAGTTCCCCGGCACTAAGATTCCACCCTTCTTACTCCCTGCTTGCTTCCATTCATCTCCCTCTCTCATTTCCGGCTCTTCTTCTTCCTCCTGCACATCATTTTCTCCTTTTATCCCTGTTGCAATTCTCCCAGCAGAACTTCCCCCCACTCCAGTTTGGTCCAGGCATTTATCAATTACTCCTCTAATTTCATCATTTCCCTCCTCCACCTTCTTCCTCTCTAGCAGTGCACAACTATTTTCTGAAGGCCCTTCACAAATGCCTGCTCCCTCTCTCTTCATAGTAACCTGTTCTCTCCTTTCCACTCCATGATTTTTGCCACTTCTTCACCTCCCCTCACAAGTCCCTATCTCCTCCTTCCATTTGTCTTTTGTCTCCTGACCTGGTTTCCCCGGCAATTGTTCTTCCTGGCCTGGGCCCCTTTGTCTCTGCTTCCCTTCTTCTGACCCTCTCCTCACCACTGTTGGCTTAAATCGCCCTCCCTCATCTCCCCTTCTTCCTCTCTCCAGTATTAGGCTAACCCACCCCCAATCTGCCTTGCCTGTCTTAGTTCCTCCTGCAGACCCTCAATCTCCTTTCTAAGTTTTCTATGTGGTTGCACACTAAATGTCCTCCCACACTCCAGGCAATTTTTAGAAAGATTGGTGCACCGCAGTTGTTGCAGCCTACCACCCTACCCATTGCTGTCGTTGCCCACCAGCGACCCCCCACCCTTCCAAATGCAGGATACCAAACACTCCCCCAAGTCTCCCCTCTCCCTCCTCTATCAGTGCAAAACATTTTCTTTATTTCCCTTACCTCCTTTGTTGCACACGTTTAGATATATTGAGCAACTGCTTTTTATATTCCTATCCTTCCTATCCACACTCAAAAACAGACTTTAAGTAGCCATTGCACAACCTTCTTCAAACTCCTACTCTCCTTTCCCCAATGCAATATCAATGCGAAGAAGTAATAATGAAAGCTCCTAGATTTGCATTTACTTCCTTCCACTGAGAGAGCAGTCACCTCTTCACTTGCTGCTGTTCCTTTCCTGGATGTCTGCTTTTGCTATGACAGGTGCATATCCTTTGCCTGTTGGAGGAAGTGATGTCAGAACCCCTAGCAAAAATAATGGACCAAGGTGGGACCAGCTCAAGTCTTCCAGAAACAATCAGGTAGCTGAGGCCTCTGGTCAGACCATTAGCACCCTTTCCCCACTCTGCACTCAAACTTTGCAACTAGTGAAGCCAGCAACAATGAATCACAATTCTACTCAAAGCCCCCAAAATAAGTTTGCTACCCAAAGAAACAGGACTCCAATTCAAACAGCTTCACCAACAACACATCAAAATAGGCTTGGAATTAGAAGATATATGTCTCCAATTCAATAAAACAGACCCAGTTATATCACACCAGTTATGTTTTAAAAAAGAAGAAATGGGTCTCTACAAATGCAGCCTGCCACACAGTGAATCAAACAAATGAGCCTACTTATAGCTACCAAAACAGGTTTTAAAATTCCAACAGCCCCAAACAATACCCTGCTAGCCCCTTAGTAGTAAGAAAGAAAAGAAATAACCTTCTACCAAGTAGAATCCACAAGAAACAATGTAAAACAACAAGAAGCTACTGTGCTGTAGATCTGATCTTGTCCCCCTTCTAGTTCGTTCTGAGAAGCCAAAGCACTTAGTTCCAAACTCTGTGATTTCCCTTGTGCTGCTTTCAAAATCAGACAGTTCCAAACTCTGTGATTTCCCTGTTGCTAGATTTTTGTCTCATCTCCTCGCTGCAAGGGTGTGTACTGCGCCTATTTTACTTAACTGAGTATATACTTTTGTGCTATTAACTCCACCAACCAAGTGCCTGTCTTTATGGTGAATATGGACTTCGAACATGGACGGAGGCATGGGGTTTATCATTGAAAACTTGCACAGAAGAAGTTTTTGTTCGTACCAGCATAAAATGAGTGTACCTGATTCTAATGAGGGGAATAGTAGACACAACCGGAGAGAGTATGTATGGTTCAATTTTTCAGGACTGCAGTGAAGAGAATCCACTCCTTAATGATGGAAGTAGGGGAATCATCATGGATACAACAACTAATGCATCCTTTGCAGATATGCCTAGTGATGTAATGAGAACTGCATTTTTTCAATTAGAGCGCATTGCTACTCGTGCTTGTAGACTTTACTGGCAAGAAAAAAACAATGCGGCCATATCTAACTGTTAAAAGAATACTGAGGGGGTTAAGAATTTTAATAGTCCAACTTTTAGGATAGAAAAGGGTAACTGCATCAAATGGTGGGAAGCAATAATGAACAAAGCCTCTGCTAAACTAATTTAACTGATAATCGAAGATGGTTTAGAAACCATGCAAGAGGTAGCGGGTGAGCTAAATCAACAAGAGCATGAAGCAGCCAAATATAAATCTAAACCGGATTATTCGAAGTGCCAAAATAAATTTCAAGAATACCTGAAGTTTTATAATGTGAAAATAAAAACTCAAAAACAGAGAAAGTTTACGAGGGACTATAATGATTATAGATTGTACAGGGTCTTTAACTGGAAAAAGAAAAATGCAGTCCAAATTACAGCCAATAAAGAAACCACTGTTTTAGGTGTAACGGGCGACGTGGCAAGTGTCGGTACCAGCTTTTGACTGCGTAACTGAGAATACAATTATGCGCTCTATTTTGAAAAGGACAGAAAAGGCACAATTGGAATATAACACTGGGGAGAGTGCATCTGAGCCGGAAGACATAAAAATAGAAACTGAAGCTAACCAAAATCCTTTTTTAGGACATACACCTCCTTTGGGGGGGGGTTCCCAGGAGGAAGAGTCAGCGACAGACCCGCTTCCAACTTCCAGAGAACGCGGAGGATCAATGGGGCTGAGGACAAAGAAACAAAGGAAAGAACAGAGGAATAAAAGGAGAACACAGCACAGCCAGAGGAAGAACTCTGCGCAGAAGAACTGCTACAAACAGATATCAACAGTTGTAAATCTGTCCAGCAAAAAGCTTTAAGGCGTTGTCTTTTGTACCCTCACATAAATTAAATGAATTTGATGCTTTTGTGGACATTAACAAGTTTGCAAGAAATGTTAATCTAAAGATACTTCATGCCAGTAAGGGGTTAGAAATTTTGAACACAAACATATATGGGGACAATGGTGACTGCTCTGGTAATAAAACCACTAGTCCTGTATTTAGACTATATTCTCCCTTTTGCCCTCCCCTACATCCATGTGTATAAACTTTTTTGAACTGTTGTACTAGGGACCTGGAGGAAAGTTTTAGCATTGTGAATTGTATGCCCTTTTGTAATTTGACAAGTAAAGAAAGGGAGGCTTTATTATTTCTGTCAAGGGATGCTGATCTGGTAATCAAACCTGCAGATAAAGGGGGCAGTGTGGTGGTACAAGACAGAACTGAATATACTGCTGAGATATACAGACAGCTTATTTATTTATTTAGTTAAACATCAGTTTAGAAACCTTTGAGCCAGAGGCTCATTTACAAAGGTACCTCGTCACAAAGAGGACATCAGAACAGTAGTACAAGGGACACAGTACTTACAAACAAAAAAGTTACAGTTCAATTACAATTTTGTTACAATAGAATACAATCTCCAAAGAAGCAAAAGATAACAAAAAGTGCAAAACTTATGTTAGGGGAGGCTGGTGGGGGTAGAAGGGAGGAGATAGGGAGGAGGATGTGAGAAAGGAAGGGAGCAGCTCAGTGAACATTGTCAAACAGAGTATATATATATATATATATATATTTTTTTACACTAGGCTAGCGGCAGTTGCATTTCGAGAGCTAAGCAGGAAGTTTCTGAGCCTGGGCTTAAAGCAAGCTAAGGTTAGTGAGTTTGAGACACTGGCAGGGAGGGAGTTATACCAGTGGGGCGCACGGTAGGGGAATGCCCTCTGACCTTGAGAGGTCCTGGCTCTCGGAATAACTAGGGTAGCTCTTGACGAGCTGCGCGTGATCAGGGTCGGTGCAGTACGGCGAGGATGATTCAGAGGAAACATGAGAAAGAATTTCTTCACAGAATAGATGGTGGACAAGTGGAACACCCTGCCAGAGGAAGTGGTGGGGGCTGAAACAATCATGGGATTTAAGAGAGATATACAGACAGCTTAGTGATAAGAAATGCTACAGCCACGTGACCTTTGACCCCACAACCCCGATACAAAAAAAGGTGGAACTGGTTCTGTTGGAAGCATTTTACAATAGAACCATTGCCACCAGTGAATTACATTACCTTTCTGTAGAACATCCAAAGAAACCTGCAATATACACCCTGCCAAAAATATATATATATATATATATATATATATATATAATCCACAAAACCCCCGGGTCGCCCAATTATATCTGGCATTGGACATGTAACAGAGTCACTATCTCGATATGTGGACAGTTATATTAGTCCTATTGTATCAAACTTGCGGAGTCATTTGAGAGACACAGGCCACCTACTCAACATACTTAATGATCTACAGGTCGAAGGGGAATGTTTATTGGTAACAATGGATGTAGACTCTTTATATACCAACATCCCCCACTCAGGTGGTCTCTCGGCCATTGAACACTACCTGGTTTCTCAAACTGAGGTCCCACAAAAAAGAATTAATTTTTTAGTTGGGCTAACTGAATTGGTGTTACAGAACAATGTGTTCATGTTTCAAGGAAAAGTTTATAAACAGGAGAGTGGCAAAGCAATGGGTACAACCCTGGCACCAAGCTTAGCTAATTTATATATGGGATGGTGGGAAGAAACTGTGGTGTATGATGCAGATAAAAATCCATATTTTGACAAGATCGATATATACAAAAGGTTTATTGATGATTTGTTTTTTTATCTGGAAATGGAAGGAGGAGGAGCTATATGAATTTGTAAAATATTTAATCAACTGATGGAAATTTGAGATTCAAAATTAATGTACAAACTGAATTTATGCATTTTCTTGATTTAAATTAAAAAGCAGCAGGACGGTACGTTTATTACAGATGTATATAGAAAACTCACAGATCGCAACAGTTTATTGCATGCAACAAGCTGCCACCCCCACCATGTGATACATAACCTCCCCAAGTGACAATATATTAGAACAAAGAGAAACTGTGGTAAGTAGGGCTGTACAATGTAAGAGCTAAGGAACTTACTGATAGGTTGTTGAAGAGGGGGTATGGAGTGCGAGAACTCACAAAAGCACAAGCAGATATTGATACCGTCACTAGAGAAGCCTTACTCATGCCAAAAAATAAGAAAAAGAAAGAAGATGATAGGTTAACATTTGTTACCACCTTTGGTGGAGGTAGTAGAGAACTCATAGAAATAGTCAAGAGAAATCTGTCTATCTTTAGAGGACTACCTGAGTTATCAGAGCCACTCAGTTACCCACTGTGCATTTTTTATAGACAAGGTAAGAATATTAGAGACACATTGGTGAGAAGTTACCAACCTAAACTCGTAGATAAACAATATATAAAGAAAAAGTGGGGTTCTAGACAATGTGGTAATTGTAGGTTCTGCCCTCTAGCAGAAAGATGTATGGCTTTTTGCAACCCCAGAACTGGAAGGGACACGAAAGTAATTGTCATCCTCAGCCTGCCCGTTTTTTTCTTTCTTCTCACTCTCGCCTACCTATCCTCCTATACCTCCCCCTGTTTGACTTGTCTGGATCTTTTCTTTTTTTAATCTGAGCTTTTCTCCTCTTCCCCCGCCATTTTTTTTCCTGTTCTCCTGCTGTAGCCACAAGCCTGATCGACTTGATCCACCCCCCCACTGCCCAAACTGCTGTTCCTAAATTAATCTCTCTACCTCCAGCTAGTCCCTTTGTCTCGCTGTGAGCCTAGCTCTGTCTCCTCTACTTTCTTTCTTTGTTCCTCGCCTTCACCTCCACCCCCCATGGTCAGTCTGCCAACAGTCTCCCGTCCCCCCTTTTAATTTCTCTCTCACTCCCTCTCCTGTATTTAATCCATTTTTCTCCTTCCTCCCCCAGATTGACTGTGCGCCCCAAGCGGCGCTCTTCATTTAAGAAAGGCAGCGCCTTCCCGGCCGCCACCGATGGGACCCCTCAGTTCCTGCCACCCTCCTGGAACCTGCTCCCAGACCAACTACCCAGGTATTCACCGCTGACTGTAACATGCTCCAGCGGTGCTACGATTGATTTCCAGCTCCTCAGCACTTGCTCCCGATGGGTCAGCCAGCCAGCACGGCTCTCCTGATTGGAGCACCTTTTCAAGACTTTGCAAACAGTTTAGAGCCTTAGCCAGCTTCCATATTTCGTGCTGTAATTTTTGGCCCTCCCCCCACCCCCTCCCAGGCCTCCTTTAAATACTCATAGGCCCTCCTTCCCTACTGGCCCTACTTTTCATTGGCTGTCTCAGCAACACACTGTTCAGATATGGGCAGACTAGGTGGGCAAAACGGTCCTTATCTGCCGTCAAAGTCTATGTTTCTATGTTTCTATTTGAGTCAGCACAGCAACTCTCTTCTGTTTTAGTCTCTCCCCCCTACTGTGGTGGTATTAGGCTTCCCTGGTTCGTCTGGCTAATCTGCTACCCTGGTTTGCCCTGGAGACTATAACTCCCTAACACAGAATATACAAGGGATCACTTAACTTAACCAGGATGCTGCCCTCGACTCTATACCTCCTTACTCTGGTTTTCGCAGTGCTCGCTCTCCCCCCTTTACCCCTACATTCCCCTTTCCCTCTGCAAAAACCTAACACCATCCCTCTTCCTACATACTCTCAGGTTAACTCCCCCTCTCCCATTATTACGTCCTGAACTCACTCACCTATTCGCCCCTGCCCCTCCCTTGCCCCGCTGCCCATATACATCACTCTTATATGGCTGCTTAGCACCTGGCCTCCTGTGTCCAGTCTGTGCCCCAGCTCCTGTCACTCACGTAATCCCTCCTGGTTCAAGAGTGCAAAACTACATTATATTATTATTGCCCTCCTACTCTTATCGTCTGGTGACATAAACCCTAACCCTGGCCCAGCCCATCCATCTCCTGTGGATAGACCTGAACCACACCACACAGCTCTTCCAAGTGGCCTTAAGCTACTACACATCAATATACGTAGCCTCCTCCCTAAAGTTGACTTGCTACAGCCTCTGGTGGCCATGCTCAACCCGGATATAAAATTATAATTTCTGAATCCTGGCTAAATAACAAAATCTGCAACTCGTCTCTGGCTCTCCCTGGCTTCACCATATCGCGTCAGGACAGGCTTGGGCGAGGCGGCGGTGTAGCCATCTATGTCTCCTCTTCTGTCCATTTCACATCTGTCTTTTCCAGTGCAGTACCTAAAGCCTATGAGGCTCTGTTGCCACAAATCTCTGTCCCCTTCTACCAAACCTATCGTTGTAGCAGGTGCCTACTGCCGACTTGGCTCAAAACCCAAAACTGACACTGACCTCATCGCCACTTTAGCTAGCCACTCCTCCACTGGTGAATTATATAATCTGGGAGGATGATTCAGAGGAAACATGAGGAAGAATTTCTTCACAGAATGGATGGTGGACAAGTGGAACACCCTGCCAGAGGAAGTGGTGGGGGCTGAAACAATCATGGGATTTAAGAATGCATGGGATAGACATAAAGGAATTCTGGAGGTCGGGGGTAAGGGGCAACAGACTTCTAGGAAAACATAATCTGAACTTACAAGCTCAAATGTGCAGACTGGGTGGGCCATAGGCCCTTATCTGCCAACACTGTCTTTGTATCTATGTATCTATATATAATGGGTGACTTCAACATAAACTGGTCTACCATTCCTAGTAAAGTACTAAATGCTAGGCAAGCACTCAACCAAACCCAAATTATCAAAGTTCCGACTAGGCTAAACCATAATACGGGTAACCACTCCATCATCGACTGGGCCCTTACCACTCACACACATATGCTTATCAAATTGGGCACCTTAGCTGATGCTTTTGGTGACCATTTCATGACTTTCCTGGTGCGCAGAGTTCACAAAGTCAAAGTTCCCTACAAAACCTTACTTATCCTTTCTTACAAATCCCTGAACATCACCCCACTTCTCTACGACTTGGCTACCACTAACTGGTCAACCATATCTGCTGCCAGTAACCTAAATGATGTAGCCAAATACTTCCATGACTGATTCCTTTAAGTCTGGAATTGACATGCTCCATTACGCCGGATTCGCGTACGTGGTAACCACCTCCCCTGGATCTCCTCTGAACTCATTGCTTTCCAAAGGGCGCATGATGCTGCCTGGAGGAGCTATAAAAGTACTATGCTTCTTAAAGACTATGAGGCCTACCATGCCCTTAGAAACAAATACACAAAAGCCACTCAGCTGGCCAAAGTGGAGTACTTCAGCAATACTTTCAATGCCAACATTAGCAACCCATCCAAATTCTGGAAGGTAATCCACTCTCTTTTTTTCCCACAGGCTCTCCCTCCCCCCCAACTAAATAATACTGTCATCACCAACCACCGAAGTGTTGCCGCAGCTTTCAATTCACACTTCACACTTCACCTCTTGCGCCACTGCCCTGCTTGGCTCCCTCCCAACCATAAACACGTCATCCTCCGCATCCACTAGGAGCCCACCAGCTCCACTGCTCAGTTTTTCTTTCTCCAAAATCCTGGCTACTGATATGCTGATGGCTTTGGAGGCCCTCAGCCCATGTAAAGTTAACTCCCCAATGGGTTGGACCCGAAGCTACTAAACCTGTCTGCCTCGGCCATTGCCGCCCCATTGACTGACCTTTTTAATCTCTCATTTCAATTGATGGAAATCCCCCTTGATTGGAAACATGCAATCGTTCTCTCCCCTCCCAAAGGGCATCGATTCCTCCTCCCCCGAAAACTACCGCCCCATATCTCTCCTCCCGGCACTAGCAAACTACAAGCAAAACTGGTCCTACATCAACTATCCTCGTACCTCTCTGACACAAACTTTCTCACCCAATACCAAGCTGGGTTCCATAAACATCACTCCACTACCACCTCGCTACTTCGAATCACAGATGCAATCCTGACAGGCATGGACTGTGGTCACACTCACCACTGCCATTTTTATTGACCTCGCCAAAGCTTTTGACACTGTATCCCACTCCCTGCTGCTCTACTCCCTCTCCTCAGGTGGGCTGTCTGATCACGCCATTAAATGGTTCGGTGCCTACCTCAATGACCGCTTACAGTCGGTAAAAATTTCTGACTACATCTCCCCTCCTCTACCCATATGCTCTGGCATCCCTCAAGGGTCCATACTAGGTCCGATTCTCTTCTCCATCTTTCTAAATTACCTGCCATCTATCTGTTCCTCATCTTCTTTACATATGTATGCCAGTGATATGATTCTTTTCACTTCAGGGTCCTCACCCGGGGATGTCGTCTCCAGGCTCCAAAGTGTCTTCAATAATGTCCAGAGGTGGTTTCAGTCTCACCAACTCTTCCTCAATGCCAGTAAAACCATGTCCATGACATTTGGCATATGCCAGAAACTGTCAAAACTCCAGTCCCTCCTCTCTTTCACTACCCTCGACTGGGCAACCATAATTGCCACCGAGTCGTTCAGGTACTTGGGCATTTGGTTGGATCAACATCTCTCTTTCTTAGCCCACATTGATGCCATTATAAAAAACCTTCACCCCAAACTTGGCGCTTTATACAGAAACCGCTCCTGCCTGCCCCCCCAGACTAGACGTTAATTGGTCCAAAAAATGATCCTCCCGATTTTTGACTATGGTGACATCGTCTATTGCTCTGCCCCTGCCACCTCCTTAGCTAACTTGGATACCCTTTTCAACTCCTTCTGTCAGTTTGCTCTAGATGCACCTCCCCTCACCCACCGCTGCCACTTGTAACGAGGCCTAGCCTTACCTTCCCTGACAAACAGGTGACTGGATCACTGTGTAAATTTCACCTCTAAGTACTGGTTTGGTACACTCCCTCCCTACATAAATTCCATAATCTCCCCCACCCACCCCCTCCAACTTCTAAGATCTCATGGCCACATAACTCTCTGTTCCATGGAGACCCACCTCTAGTGGACAGGCCTACCCCTTCTACTGCCTCCCTCAACTGTGGAACTCTCTTCCTACCGAGATCCGATCCTCCTCCTCGCCTGGCTCATTAATCAAGCTCTACACAACTTCCTCTCTGTAAATTGCACTTGCTCCTAGTTCCATCTCACACTTTGCCTGTTGCTCTAGTTGCCTTCCCCAACCAATCTATGCACTTACAGTCTTGGAGCCAACTCTGGCTTCCATCTTACATGCTTGCTTCTTATCATCTCTCTCTCTCTCTCTCTCTGTCTTTCTTTCTTTCTTTCTATAGTTCTGCTCTCCAAGCCTTAGGTGTAGCCTCGCTCCTCTACCACCATGTTATCCCACCATCACTTGTCTGCTCTGTGCTACTATAAATCTGCAGTAGGCCAGTCCATTGGTCCCTCTTGCTGTTAGGTTACTAGTGTGATTGCTACTACATGAGGGTATAAGTACTGGATTTTTACCTATGTCTTACTTGTGCTGCTTGCTATGTGTGGTTCACTTATACCCATGTACTGTATGCTATTGTGTAAATTATGCATGCTCATTGCTACTATGTAATTCCCACCACCCTTTCCCCCAGGTCGTACCGGGAGATGAGCAACTTGTTGTTCAGTGTACCTTACCTGGCAAAACGTTTCAATAAATAAATAAATAAATATAATGCCTGAACCTAGGAGGGGTAGAAGGCTGCACAAAGATGGAGGTAACTGACTTCAGGGGGGCGGATTTCAAGGAAATGGGAAGGATCTTTAAGGAGCACTTGGATTGGATTGGGCCAGACATGGATGCTGACAGTAGGTGGGAAATCATCAGAAGGGGGTTGCAGGATACTACCAGCACCTGCACAAGAGTAAGACGAAAATGCGGTAGGGCCCGAAAACCCTGCTGGTGGACCAAGGAGGTTCAGGAGGTGGTGAGGGGAAAAAAGGCGGCCTATAGGCAATTCAAGTGCTCAAGGAGTGAAAGGGACCAAGGGGAGTATGAGCTGATGGCCTGAAGGGCCACTAGGGTGGTGAGAGTGGCTAAGGCAAGGAAGGAGCAGAACCTGGCCAGGGAAAGTGGGAGAGGGAACAAGGGGTTCTTTAGATACACTAAAATATGAAGGGTGAAGGGGCAGATTAGCAGGATTAAAACAGGGGAGGGATGGGCACAAGACCTTGGGGAGCAGGCTGAGGTACTAAATGAGTACTTCCCCTCAGTTTTCACCAAGGAAAATGGGTGGACTGCATCATACATGGGAGGAGATTGTGAAACTGAGGGGGGGACCCTTACCAATCGGCATATCTGGGGAGGGAGGGGCATCACTGGCAGTTGGGGGGAAGGCAAAGCAGGGGGATGAGGTAGTGGAAGTGGAAATCATGACAGAGAGAGAGTGAGGGAAGCACTCAGGTCCCTTAAGATGGAGAAAGCACCAGGGCTGGATAAATTACATCCCAAGCTGCTGAAAGAACTGGCAGATGTCCTGGCAAAACCCCTGGCAGAGTTCTTCAGCATCTCTCTGAGGACAGGGTGGGTGCCCCAGGACTGGAAGGTGGCACTTATAGTGCCTATCCACAAGGGGGGATCAAGGGAGGTAGTAGAAGACTACAGGCCCATCAGCCTGACATCAGTGGTGGGCAAGGTGATGGAGGGCATTGTCAAGGAGAGACTGGGGGGGACCTGGAAAAGTGGGGGTACCTGGACGATAGACAGCATGGATTCATCCCAGGGAAATTGTCAGACAAACCTTGTGGAGTTCTATGACTGGGTGACGAGTGCCTTGGACCTGGGTAGACCAGTGGACGTCCTCTTTCTTGACTTCAGCAAGGTGTTTGACTCTGTTCCTCACTCACTCTGTTATCACTGTTGGATAAGCTGGAAGAAATGGGGTGGGGAACCAGATGATCAGGTGGATAGGCAATTGGCTCCAGAACCAGATCCAGAGTGTCGTGGTTGGCAGGATAGTCTCATCCCCAAGGAGGGTCATTAGTGGAGTCCCTCAGGGATTGGTCCTTGGGCCCCTCCTGTTCAACACCTACGTCTCTGACATAAGGAAGGGTATCAGGAGTGAGATGAGTCTCTCGGCGGATGACTCAAAACTGGGCGCGGTGGTGGATGGGGAGGAGGGAAGGGTGGCCCTACAGGGGGACCTGAATGCTCTAGAAAGGTATTCTAGAAAGAGGAAGCTGAGGTTCAATGCAGGGAAATGCAAGATACTGCACCTGGGAGCCAGAAACCCAGGCCAAGTGTACACCGTGTGGGGGGGAATGCTACAAGTCTCAATGGCTGAGAGGGACCTGGGGGTGGTGGTGGATGTCAAGATGAACAACTCAGAGACTTGTAGGAAGGCAGCAGCAAAGGCCAACAGGATGCTTGGATGCATCACTAGGGGGCTAACCTCCAGAAGGAGGAAAGTGATACTCCCACTGTATAACTGCTTGCTGAGGCCGCACCTCAAGTACTGCATGCAGTTTTGGAGGCCACATTTAAAGAGGGGCATTGAACTCCTGGAGAGGGTCCAGAGGAGGGCAACCAAAATGATTTGGGGCTTGGGGGATAGAACTTATGGGGTGAGGCTCGAAGAGCTAAATATATACACATTGGCAGAGAGGGGGACCGGGGGACATGATAGAGGTCTTCAGGTACATGAAGAGGGGTAAATAGGGAGGAGCAGTCAGGGTGCTCTGAAGGAAGAAGGGGGCAACTAGAGGGCATGGGTGGAAGCTGGAGGGGGGGAGATTCAGGGGAGAAGGGAGGAGGTGCTACTTCACTGAGAGGGTGGTGGAGCCATGGAATGCGCTACCCAGGGGGCTGGTGGAAGCAGAAATGGTGGAGGGGTTCAAGAGGGGGTGGGACAGGTACAGGGGAAGGGTTCTGGAAGCAAACACCAGTGCAGCGAGAATATCCAGGACTGGGAAGGGAGAAGCCAGAGAAGCAGAGGGGGACAGCAAGGTCAGCTCCCAGAGTGGGGGCTGACCAAACGAGCAGACATGAAAGATTGTTAGGCCTATTCTGCTGGCATTTTAGTATGTTAGTATGTTAATTTACATGCTCAAATGTACCTGTGGTAAATACTATGTTGGCAGGACAAAAAGGAAACTAAGACAGCTTCTGAGTGAACATGTTATGGCTATTAGAAAGAATAACATAGAATATGCCATGGCCAACCATATTAATCTACAGACTAACAGGAGTGAGCATCAGGTAACAGTGGTGGGAGTCGAAGCTGTGATGAAAGACATAAGTGGAGGCAACTTGGAAAATGTATTGAATCAGAAAGAACAGAGATTGATTTATAACCTAGGAGCTTTAAGACTACCAGGGTTAAATGGAAAATTTGAGATTAAACCATTTCTTAAGAGAAAGTACTGTAATTTGCTCCTCTGTAAGGGAGACATCCTCTCCCCCATTCCATCCCTTGCACTCTACAGATTAACAAGAGTAAGCATCAGGTAACGGTGGGAGCTGAAGCTGCGATGAGACATAAGAGGAGGCAACTTAGAAAATCTATTGAATCAGAAAGAACAGAGATGGATGTATAACCTAGGAGCTGTAGGACAGCCAGGGTTAAACAAAAAAATTGAGATTAAGCCATTTCTTTTTTTTTTTTTGAACTTAGATGATTTTTTATTTATAGTTTATCATTCCATTACATTTTAGGCAGTATGACAATACATATCTAAATACATAGTATAACAGTTATACATCATGTTAATTCTTACAATATATCCTCCCCTTAACCTAGAGAACATTTCAGTAAACTGCCTTCGAATGATATCTCTTGTTCTAATACATAAAACTATGTTATTATAATATTGTGCTAGATAATAATCAATTTCTCCTACTCTCTACTATAAACAATAATTTAATAGTGTTCCATTCGATGTGGGTTTTATTTCTCTAAGTCTAATCTGTAACAACCTGTGGTCTATTTCAGGTCCTGACTTCTTTATTTAGCTCTCAGATTTATTCTACATTCCTTCATTTCATCATCCCTGTCTCTTTACTTTTAATATATGTATGTGACACATCTCTCAGTTTAACCTTTTCAGCTCTGCAAAAATTGATCCAACACTGGAGTTCCTTCGGTGTCCTCAATATAACCATAATATGGAAGCCATTTAGTATTATATTGCTCCACTTTTAGGTTTAATCGGGCAGTGATAGCTTCCATAGTTTTAATCATATTTATATTACTTCTCCACATATCTTTGGTCAGCAAACTTTGTTGCAACCAATGTTGGGTAAGCCATTTCTTATTAAGAGAAAGTAATTTGCTCCTATGTAAGAGTGACATCCCATCACAGCCCTTGCACTCTATATATATATTATAAGTGGAGTGTATGCTTACAAATTACCCTGCTAAAAAACTAAGTCTTGGGACATTATGGAACATTATCCTAAATAAAGAAAACCAGGGACAAATGTGATCTATCTCTGAATGTATGATGTTTTGAGACATGCTTGGTAATAAATGCATGATAAAATGGATGTTTCAATACATATATACAAAAGCTTTTTTAATTATATATGTTTTTATTTAAAGAACATCTGGTGGATGACTGATACTGCAGCTGCAAGAACCAAGGAAACAAGACAAGATCAAAAAATAATAATAAAACGTTTTTGTTTATACTGGGTCTTTAAATGTTGCACTGAGTGATGTTATGTCCTTTTTAATTTAAGTAACCCACATGGTGATGTGTTAATAGAAGGATGTATTTGATTACTTCTTTTTATATGTATAAGAACCAATGTCATTGAATGAATTAATTCTCTGAGGAAGCCCCTGAGGCAAGGGGTGAAACGTAAGAACACTTGTACTGCTATGATGCTGGAATAAAAACTATGTTCATTTGAACTAGATTTTTGTCTCATCTCCTCACTGCAAGGGTGTGTGCTGCACCTATTTTACTTAATCAAGCCAGAAGTTATGTTTACCAAAACGAAAATTATTGTTATTGCCTGCCTTACCCAACTGTATTTCATGTTTGATATACAAATGGCAGAACATCAGATCTTTTGCACCATCATACCCTAACCAATCATATTTTTCTAGCCAACATTGCTGGAACTGACAGCTTCGCTTTGTCTTTTCATACTCATGATCTGTTGTTTGTCTTCGTCAGCATGCTTTCTATTAATGTCAGCTGGGTTACTGACTTCTTTAATATATTTCCACATTTTCAGATGTGTTGTTAATAAAGCTGTGTCATGAAAAGTGTGTGTCTTTTTCATCCCTTTTCACACCCTAGCCACAGATCCCAGAAATGCTTGATTGTCCCAGTTCTATTAAAAAATGTTCACCAAAAAAAAGTAAGAATAAATTCAGCAGCATCAACCCATACTGTTATTTTTATTCTTTGGCAACCAGATAACTCCCATTGGACACAAGACCCATTACAGGGGTGACCCAGGAACACAGGGAGGTTAAGTGACTTGCTTAGGGTCACATAGTATGCAAGTGGAGGCTGTGGGAATTTAAACCCAGATCTGCTGGATGTACAAAGCCCATTCACAACCTGTTGCTCTCTCTGTTAAACACGCTCCAGTTTTCCTTTCCATAACAGTCATGTATTCTGATATGCTTTGACCACCTTTTTGATAATTGAACTATCAGTACTTGTGGTATCCTCAATACTACACTGTGTTCCCTTTACCTCATCAGCTACTGCTGTTTCTCTTCAAATGTCTCTAAGACATCACATTCCACAATTTCAGACACACCATTCCATGCTATTTATTCCAATGGCCTGTAACGGGTGTAGCTAATGTCATGGAATGTTCAGGTTAGTAATATAAAAGATAAGATCAGCAGCTGCTGAGGACTTAGGAGAGAAATAATCAACACAGTGACAATGGCAATAAAAATGTGAAAACTAATTTGAAAAAGTAGGTCTAAAATATATGAGAATATAGGAAAAACAAAAAGGAACCCATTACAGCATAAAAAGGCTTAAACACTGTTTCCTATTGTGGCAGTAAATGACCATACTTAAAATTCAGAGTTGAAAAGATTAGGTTGATTTACTGCTAATGGTCTTAATTGCCATACTTTACACCACCTAGACAGACTGGTTTTACAAACAAATGCCTGTGACTAGTGACATCAGAACTTTTTTGTTACCTGGGCATGCATGCAACAGTGAATGATTTTATATTATCAGTTTTAATACTATCTGAGCACTCAAAATGGCCCCAAAACTGGACTACATTTAATCAAAACCGGATAACCAGATAAGGACCCTGAAAACTGGATTATCCAGTCTACAACTGGACAGGTGGCAACCCTAGAACTGTGCTGCTCCTGGATACAGTCACAAATCTGCCTGCCACCAGTACTGAGCTAAACAATTAAAGGAAAAGGAGAAAGGCTCTTTACCAGCAAAAAATTAAAACAATAGTTATTATATAATGAAACAGTTTGTAAATGCACTACACACAGACATCTATTATTTTCATTTCACTAATGCTAAGGCAGCACATAGTTTAACCCCCATGAAAAGGACCTGGATTTAAATTAACTAAGTTATATTTATTTGTTTATGTGTTTGATTCTTAGGTTGAGAATGGAACTGCAGCTTTCCACAGGAAGAATTGCACTAGCCCAGCCAGGCAAGTAACAGAGATTCTTCACTAACCCGTGACAATCTGCACTAGTACTTGGGCTAGTAAACGAATGTTAAGGTTGACCCCTGCAGTAACCCTACACTGGGCCAAGGGTGACAACCATGAGAGGTGAAGCTATACCATCCACCTAATGCAGACCGCAGATCCCACAACCCTGGAGGCTGCCGCTTTGGCATCATAAGATGCCCACGCTGGTGTCTCGCTCACTCCAGGCTTCTTGTGGTAATGGCAATGGCTCACCTGGTTGCCTCCCAATTGGGCAAGGCCACTAGGATTTCCCCCAACATGGCCCACAGGCACCTTTCATAGGTCACCATGGGTGCCAGATAAGCAGCAATAGACAAGAGATGCACCAAGGCAAAAACTCCCCTGCCCCAGGGGTCAAGTTCCACAGAATCCACGTCCAGGGGATGGTCTCTTGTCAGGCAGTGACACCCAGAAGGGGTGTCCAGTCCCTCCAAGCCTGATGTGGGGTGGGGCAAAGTTCCTGGAGACCCCAGGGAACACAATACCTGTGCTGACAGTCCCCAGCGGTTGGGAAAGTGGAAGCAGGTGACTGCCAGACGTTGTATGCCTCCTCCATAAAGGGCCGAGGACATGGAGGGATCACTAAGAATTCCTAGCTGTACTTCCCAAGGAACACCATAGTCACATGCGCAGGATTGCGTTGAGAAACTGGGGTAAGATTGGATTGTTCCATCATTGTCAACAGGAGCCTGCAGCTGGCCCATCGGCGCAGCGGTTGGATTTCCGCTTGCGACGCCGGGCGCCCGGTTCGAACGGACTCGGCCGCCGGAGGCCGCCGAGGTGGAGTAGGATCGGCGTCCCAGAACAGCTCTTCTTCTCCGGGAGGGCACGGTAGTGGTGCATGGGGACCCCTGGTGGAGACCGGGGTCCACGCAGACCGTGGCTTGACAAGCTCACGGAGGCAGGGCGGATGATGTCATCATTGCGACCCGCCTCCCAGGAAAAATGGAAAAGATGAGCCTGCCTGCCACCAGAATGAAGCCCGCTGCCAAGGCCTCGATATGTTCTCCAGGCCAGGCCCCCGACCTAATCCCAGTGCCTGCGGTGCATAAGGGGGGTGCGCCGGAGGCCCCACCGTGGGGGGAAAGCCACGGGGTATCGGGGGACAGCGGCCGATCTGGGGAACAGAGGCTGGCAGCCCGTGACCGGGCTGAGAATACGGTGGCAGGAGGGCTCGGGGGTAAAAAGCATAAATAAAAAAAAAAAAACAGGAGCCACTGATACTCTAATAAGTCAGCATCTGAAGATCAATACAAAGAGGAGTCCTCTTCCTTGGAAGAGGAAGCTGATGAAGTGGAAGGGCTCTGTATAGGGAACGATGGTGCATGAAGAATAGATGCGAACACTATCTCATCCATGGCGCTGTAAAACATGGGGAAAGCTCTTGCTGTGGCACTATACTGCTCCCAGGTGAGAGGCCACAAAGGACCGGAAAAACCCGGGAGAAGGGGGGAGGAGGAGGCAGAGAGGAAGAAGGATGGGTAGAATAGTTCTGGAAGACTGGGACCCCACTGCCAGGGCTGTGGTAGCAAGTGGGGGGACCCTCTGAACCAAGGGGGATGTGCTGCCCAGACCCCACCTGCTGCTGAAACCTCCCTGAGCCAGCAGAGGTAACCCATGGGGAAAAGACTTCTGGTGGGGAGAAAAGAGCTGAGCAAACCCAGGAGGGTGGCTCCAGTCCTTACCCATCACAAGACTCCATCCCCAAAAGGAGGATGGGGTGCCTGTCCAAGCACTCCAACTCCCTCCCAAAGTGACCCAGGTCAGCTAAGAAGAGCAGGAGACAGACTGGGCCCCCAACCCCCCCCCAGAGAGGACAGAGACCTGCCCTTTAAATGAGGTCCCACTATGGTAACCACCCTTAAGGAAGGGGGGAGAAAAAAGCCGGGGCCAGGGCTGGCCTCTGACTCCCCCTCCAACTCAGTGCCGGCACTGAAATTGGCCTCATCTACGGAAACAGCACCCAAAATGGCATAGTCACCAAAAGCAGCACTGACCACAGCACTGGAGTCAGCCGCAAGACCGACATCCACGCCATCTGTGCCACCATCGTCATGGACACTGACCTCAACCTCAGGGGTGGCACCAACAACGGCACTGACCCTTGAAACAGTGCCATCCAAGGCACTGACAGCTAGTGTGGCACTGACTGCTATGCCATCACCAGATGTGATACCGACCACTGCACCATCATTTACCATGGCACCTTCCAAGGCACCATCACAGAAATGGTGCTGCAAGTATCATCACCTGAGACCACGTCACCGGTGACACTGGAGTCTCCCATGGCACCGAATGCAGCACCAATGGAGAGAAGGGCAGCAGCGTGAATGGTATCTGTCTTAAGACTGGAACAGACAATGACCTTGAGTGTATCCTGGTGAGCAATCATTGCTCTGGAGAGCAACTAGGTTGCCCATCTGGATCATCCTCCAAATCTGAGGAAGAGAGCATGGTGATCCTGGAAGAGTCAATCCCAGCCACTCAGCCACCAACATGGAGGTGTCGATAGGGAGACACCAACATGGAGGTGTCGATAGGGAGAAAGGCGTGGTAAATGGAGAAAGTGACAAAGGCAAGAAGGACAGGGATGGGGCAAAAGGGGGTAAGGCCATCAGGAAATGGAGGGTAATGAGTACCAATGCCGTAGTCTGGGCAACAAGCTCCTGAGCTGGTGGCCTTAATGGAAGAGGGATGCCTGGATATCATAGCAGTCACAGAAACATGGTACACAGAGAACCATGACTGGGATGTTAACATACCAGGGTAAATAACCTACAGGAGAGACAGGCAGGGAGAAGAGGGGAGGAGTAGCTCTCTGTAAAGGAAGGGATAAAAGCAACTGAACAAAAGAGTAAACAGGGAGGAGAGGAGGTACTGTGGGTCACCTTGGAGACTGGAAAGGGCACCACAATCCGCACAGGGGTTGTGTACAGACCCCTATGTCAGGGGGAAGGAATGGACAACGATATGATGGAAGGCATTCTTAGAATGGCAGAGAAAGGGATACTGTTGATGGGAGACCTGAATATGCCAGATGTTAACTGGAGCACATTGCTGCAGCCACATCCAAGAGCAGGGCCATTCTTGACGTCCTACAGGTGGCAGGCATTAGACAGCTAGTTTGGAACCCACTGTGAGGGGCAATCTTAGACCTCGTGCTCTCAAGCGGGGCAGTGAGAGGATCTCAGATCTAGAAGTGGGTTGCCATCTGGGGACAAGTGACCATCAAACAGTGTGGTTCACGTTAAACTCAGCTACAGAGTCAAGCCATACAAAAGTGAGGGTACTGGACTTTAGGAGGGCTGACTTTGGCAAGATGGGAGAGTGCCTCAGAAAAGCACTAGCAAACAGGCTAGAAGGAGGTGTGGAGTAACAATGGGGAATTATCAAAACTGCCATCACAGAGGCAACAAGCCTTTGTGTGAAGCAAATAAACAAATCAAAATGAAAGAAAAAGCCACTATGGTTCTCAAGAGAGGTGGCTGTGAAAGTCAGGAAGAAAAAAATAGCATTCCGGAAGTATAAGGAAACACAGAAGAAGCAGGACAGAGAGCTGTACCAGTTAAGGCAGAAAGAAGCAGGGAGGGAAGTCAGAATAGCAAAGGCCCAAACTGAGGAAAAGATAGCCAACTCAGTTAAGAAGGGGGATAAAACCTTTTATAGGTACATCAACGTAGAAAGACAAAGGAGGGATAGTGAGGCTGAATAGAATGAATGGTGGGTGGGCAGAGGGGACAGTGAAAAGCAGGAATACTGAATGAATATTTCTGCTCAGTATTCACAAAAGAGGAGGAGTGCCTAATCCAATTAACAGAAGCACTCTTGATAGGGGTCGATCCCAGTCCTTTCACAGAAGAAAGGGTTCTGCAAGAACTCCTAAAACTGAAGGTGGACAAAGCAATGGGTCCTGATGGAATTCACCCCAGAATTCTAAAAGAATTAAGGAAGGAACTAGTGAAACCACTGCCTACTCTTTTTAATAAATCATGGGAGGATGGTGTGGTACCCGAGGACTGGAGGAAGGCGGATGTGATTCCCCTTCACAAAAGTGGGATCAAGACAGAGGCAGGAAACTACAGACCTGTCAATCTGACCTCTGTGGTAGGGAAAGTGATGGAGTCACTTCTGAAGGAAAGAATAGTTGAGTACCTAGAGGTCAGTGGAGCACAGGATCCAAGGCAGCATGGGTTCACAGTGGGAAGGTCATGTCAGACGAATCTAATAGATTTCTTTGACTGGGTGACCAAAGTAGTAGACCAGGGAGGGGCTGTGGACATGGCCTACCTAGACTTTAGCAAGGCATTTGACACAGTCCCACACAAAGATTATTAGTCAATTAACCAGCCTGGGAGTGGGTCCCAGGGTGGTAGCCTGATAAAACATTGGCTGGACAACAGGACACAGAAGGTAATTGTAAATGGAGTCCACTCTGAAGAAAGAGGCGGTTACTAGTGGGGTACCGCAGGGTTCAGTATTGGGTCCAGTCCTTTTTAATGTCTTCATCAGTGACATTGCAGAGGGACTGGAAGGAAAAGTATGCCTTTTTGCAGATGACACAAAGATCTGCAACAGGGTTGATACACAAGGAGGCGTGGAAAGGATGAAAAGGGACTTGGCAAGGTTGGAGGAATGGTCAGACGTATGGCAGCTAGGATTCAATGCAAAAAAGTGCAAAATAATGCACCTGGGAAACAAGAACCAGGGAAGAATACACAATGGGTGGGAGGTAGTAACAACAACAAAACAGGAAAGGGACCTGGGGGTAATCATATCAGATGACCTTAAGGTTAGCAAGCAATGTGAGAAGGCAGTAGGGAGGGCCGGGGGTATACTGGGATGTATAGGGAGAGGCAACAGCAGCAGAAAACAGGAAGTTGTTATCCCTCTGTACAGACAGTTGGTGAGACCCCATCTGGAATACTGTGTCTAGTTCTGGAGACCCCATCTCCGCAAGGACATAGACAGGATAGAGGCAGTCCAGAGGAGGGCAACTAAAATGGTGCAGGGTCTGCAAGAGAAGCTGTATGAGGAGAGACTAAAGGAGCTTAATATGTATACTCTTGAGGAAAGAAGGAGGGGACATGATAGAAACTTTCAAGTACCTCAAGGGAATCAACAAAGTCCAAGAGGGTAGCATCTTTCAGAAAAAGAGACTTGCAAGAACAAGGGACACAATTTAAAGATAGAAGGAGGGTGGTTCAGGGGCAATGTGAGGAAGTATTATTTCACAGAGAGGGTAGTGGATGCATGGAACAGCCTTCCTGAGGAAGTTGTGGGGTCTAAAACTGTGGGAGAATTCAAGAATGCATGGGACAGACATAAGGCAATTCTTGTGGGGGGCAGGAAGATATAGGCTGTTGGTTAACTAGGATCTGCGGCCTATCCTGTAGGTAGGGAAATGGGCAGACTAGATGGGCCTAGCGGTCCTTATCTGCTGTCAAAGTCTATGTTTCTATGTTTCTTCCCATCCTGGCACCAGCAGCAGTGTCAGGAGGGGGCTGTGTAGCTCTTCAGGGCCGGCCTCACTCACCGACACTGTAACCAGTGTCAGGAGCTGAGGCAGCACCTCCCGAAGTCCTCGAAGGGACTGCTGATGCAGGCCCCACATGTAGCTGAGGCCTCGACACCAGGGTCAGCCATTTCCCCCAAGGGGAACTGGGCTTTGAGTGATCTATGGATGGCCTCCTGGAGGAGGTCAACCATTCCCCGACCATGCAACCAGGTGTCTGGGCTCAGTGAGGCCTGCTCTCCCCCCCAGTGCATATAGCAGTGAAGGGAGGCCCAGGGGATGGCCATAAGGTTCTTACTTTAATGGAAAAAGAAAGAAAAGAGACTTAATGCCATATAAACACTAGTTAAGAAAATAACAAAATGATGCCAAACATGGCATCAACAAGTGCAGTGTCAACTATTCGGTCAGACAAACAGAAAACAGTAGTTGAGGAGTGTCATGTAGACTTCTTGCTGTCCCATGTAGTCTGAGCTCTAGCCTTAATGGTGGGAAAAGCAGAACTGAGGTAGTAGGGGGATGATAATCATTATTAGCTAACCCACGAGCGCCACACAATGCATCGGGCTCAAGGGCATCGTCATCCCTGACATCGCCCTTGCTCCTAGGAGAAAAGCTTTTTAAGCTAAAAAGCTTCCCGCAGGTTTCTAGCACCTCCAGCGTAGTAACCACCAGTGATGAATGGTGAAGACTGATACAGGTAAGATCCAACATTACAAGCAAACTCTGGCAAATAGGGTTGTGATGTTACTTTTATAACCAGCAATGTGTTCTTGAGTCATGTCTTGTAGGAGTTCCCTGTTCCCAACTCCAGATTCCAACATCTGAGGACATAGAGTGTTGTGTTAGGGGTCATGTACACTAAGGTCCTATACATCTGCTCTATCAGGTACTGCTACACTTCCCCTTTTTTAACCCCAGTTGAAATTCTACCTAACAAAGGTAAGATTTCAGACGGCATATGACCTCCTGCCCAACAAGTTTAAATAAAAGTAGAGCTCGCAGTATCTAAAGTGATCTGTCGCTGGTAAATGGTAACCTTCCTGTTTGTCCTGAATTGGACAACTCCCCTTTTGCCTAACAAATGGTGAACAAAGATTAGATTCACCTCCTTGTCAGGGAGGTATCTGTTTGATTGAGGGGACAGTGCCTGTCGTAGGGCAGCACCATCAGCCACATCTGAAGCATCACACATGCAGATACTCTGAGCAATGAATGTCAACATTTCAGTGTAACTGCTGTTTAAATAGCAAACTCCATGTATGGGTGATAGGCCTCCAGAGGGGCAAAGAGATAATGATTGGTACTGTCAAGGTCATTAAGAACAAATTCTACATTCTTTCAACGAGCCCACCTGTGGTCCAGTTGTACACAGGTATACAGTGTGGAGTTGTGCTACCTTGACATAATAAGTCACACTTGGGAAGATCACCCCTGGCAGTCTTCAGGAGCTGTAATACAGAACAGCAGTGCCTGGGGCATCCCCAACCCCAAATAAAATGGAAAATTAGTTTATCTCATTCCAAGAAATACAACACATCCAGGAACAGTGTAAGGGTCTGCAGAACATAAAGGAGATGGGGCAAAATATTTGGTCTAATTTCTACGCTATTCAAAAATCTAAAGGCTAAGGGGGACCATTTTTGCAGGTCTTCCTTCATAGCTGAAGTAAGGGGTTCATAGATCAGAAGTTCCATATTTTTTGTAATCTGGATTCCCATATATTTAAGAGTCCCATGGGACCACCAGAAAGGGAACTGATGCTTTAAGCTCTGGGTCAGAACAAGAATGACCCAGTTTTCACTGTATTTTGTTTGAAACCAGCTAGGCCTTCATAAGTTGAAAGGATATCCCAGACCAAGAGAAGGGAGGTCTCCCGTGATGTTAAGATTAATTGGATATATTACACAAGCAACACTATTTTGTAATCCCTGCCCCCAGTGGTACACCTTCTACCACCAGTGTGGCTCATATAGTGGTAGTAGTACTTATTTCTTAAGCACTGATTTGCTGGGGCTCACAGTGCCTTACAACAGTAAACTTAAATTAACCATGTAAAATAACTCAGTAATAAAAACATTATGAAAATGATTAAATATGTGCAAAATTGTATATATGCAATAAAGGAAAAGGAGCTGCTCCTGAAACACAAACAGTGCGCTGGGTCAAATAATCATATCCAGCAAACAAGGCAGAGACCCAGCTCAATGTTTTCAGAGGAAGCAAAAAACATCCCTTGATAAAGCACACGAAGGGGTGCAAAACAATCATTGGGTGTTCTTTTTTTTCCACCCTGGGGGAAAAGTACTTGTGCCTTTTAAATTTTGGAAAATAATAAAAATGTTTTTATATTGCCAACAGCTATAAGAGTTTGTCATTTTTTGCTTCCTCTGAAAACATTGAGCGGGGTCTCTGCCTTGTTTGCCTAAAATGGTATATAGCTGCTAAGGGATCAATATACAGGATGAATAACTGGGGGAGAGGTGACATCTCTGACGAGTGCCCCTCTCCAGCTGTATAGGGTCTGATCGGGTTCCATTAATTCTGACATAAGTTTGAGGGGTGATGTATTGCCAAAATAAATTGGGATGACTTGGACTCCAAGGCAGATGGCAAACTTGCACTGGACATCTTAATTAGCAATCTTATGTCAGTAATGAATTAAAAATTACTCACCGTAGTAATATTGTTTCTTCCAAGGTGTTCTTTAGTATGTCTGACAGTAGCAGAATACCAGCTGGGTTAAGCTGCCCTGGAGGTGGAGTCAAGGTAATGAGCTTCAGGAATTAGCCAATGAAGAGACAGCAAGAGGGTGTGCTGCCAGAAGTCAGCCTAGAGGGCACCAGAATTATTTTAAAGCTGCCAAGGGCATAAACTGAACCCTCCCAAAAAAGAACTGTCACAACAGGAATAAAAATTACAAACAACTATTTGAAAAGAGACAAGATCAACAGGAACTGTGAAACAGTATTGGTTAAAAAGAGACACAAATTTGGCAAGATTAGAAATGCAGTCATCGCTAGTTGGGTCATGTAGAGGAGGATACTAAAGCATACTAAAGAGCACAAAAAAAATCCAAAGGGGTCAGCACAGTACAGTCTTTTAATAATTAAAAATTAGCAGCAATGTAAAAACATAGCAGCAACACACAATAAATGGCACTAATTTCACACAAAATGAAGACTAGAAGTGCAGGTGTGGAAGACAAAACTGGAGTGTCATGCAGCCAGACGTTCACAGGTCTTTGATAAGTGCAAGGTCACAGAGTCGGTGTTCGCTGTGGTCAAAGAGCAGCGTGATGCATGTATCAAAAAACTTTACACCTACATGAAAACGGATAGCTCAACAGGCATACAAACCGATTCTAGGTGAATAATAAAGCAAAGCACACGATAAGAACCAACCAAACACATAATACCAGAAACTCCTGTAACGTGACCACGACCCTTGTTTTTTCCACATACTAAAGAACACCTTGGAAGAAACAATATTACTACAGTGAGTAATTTTTTCTTCTCACCCTAGGGGTCCTTTAGTATGCTTGACAGTAGCAGACTACAAAGCATTGCATTTGGGAGGTGGCTAAAGAACCTACTTTGGAAAAAGGCTCTGCAGCACCACTGTGCCAGATTTGGCATGTGATCTGGACTGTACATTAAGGCAGTAATGCTTTGTGAAAGTGTGTATAGTCTTCCATGTGGCTGCTTTGCAGACATCAAGCAAGGGGATATCCCTTGCAGCTGCCACTGAGGCAGCAGTGCCCCTAGTGGAGTGGGCCCTGATACCCTGAGGGGACTGCTTGCCAGCCTTGCTGTAGCATAACTGAATACAAGAGACTATCCAGAGGGATATTTTTCTCTTGGTGGCTGGCCTTCCTCTACCTACCTTACCATAGATGAGAAAAAACTGAGTGAGATTCTCTGAGCTGCTTAGTATGCTCTAAGTACTAGGACAGAGCCCTTTTCACATCCAAGCTATGCAGTTTGCATTTACCTGGTCTGGATTTTTCTGTGAAAAAGACAGGGGGCTCGATTCTCAAAGGCTGCTTAGAATGATGCAAGCTGTGCCGGTCAGCAGCTTGCGTCGAAGCCCAGTGCCCCACGGACCCTGCACCACAATTCAGGTATGGGAGGGGTTCTGGAGCCTAAGTCCCTACACATGTAGCATTCCTTCCCATGCGGCGAACACCTGGCGCATGGGAGGTGTCTGTCTCAAGCCCAGTGCAGCACAGGAAATGGTGCATACTGTACATATGTGCACAGTGACTGCCACCAGTCTCAGACGCTGAACGCATATGTACAGTACCATGCTGATGCAGACCACAGTCGGAGGCTGGACGGGCACCAAGGGGTGGGTTCCACTAGACCACCAGGTATTGGGCACTGCAGTGATCAGGGGCACATGCCCATGACACATACAAGTGGGCTGGGCAGCATCGGGGATGGGGTGGTGGCATAGAGAATGGGTGACAGTACCTGGCTTGACAGGGCACCATCGGCAAACTGAGAGGGATGCCGCAGCATATAGTGGCACATAGGATGACTGCCCCAATGGAACATATTCTAAGTCCCACTACACCAGCCCTGGCTGGTCTAAGGGCACTTAGAATATCTCCCACTGGGTGCTGTCTGTGAATAGCAAGCTGTAGCTTTCGTCGGCTCAGTCCACCTAGCACCCTGTCGCAGTGCTGTGCAGGGCTGGCACATGACCTGTTTGGAGCAGGTGGCCTGCGGTTGATGCAGGTCACCTTCGTGAATTGCGTGGAGGCAGCCCTGGACGCAAGGTGCATCTTGCACCATATCTGTTTGGTGCAAGCACCTTGCATCAGACGCAGGGCTTTGAGAATCGGGCCCAGGAAGTGTGATAGATTAAGATGGAACTCAGAGACTTCCCTTCGGTAGAAACTTTCTGTTTGTCCTAAGGACTACTTTGTCCCTTTGGGCAGTGATGTAATTAGGTTCAGTACATAAGGCCTGCAGCTCGAAATCCTCTTAGCAGAGGTGATGGCAATGAAAAAAACATTTTTCCAAGTAACATACAGTACTTCAAGTCAGCAGTAGCCATAGGCTCAAAGGGTGGCTCCATGAACTTGGCTATACATAGGTTCAAATCTCTGGGAGGGACAGGCTCACTAAGTGGGGGTTGAAGATGTAGTAGTCCCTTGAAAAACTTTTTGAATATAGGCTAAGAGATGACAGATTTGTCTTTTCCAGTGGAAAGGTAAGCCAAAATGGCTGCTAAATGTACTTTAAGGGACAAGCCTTAAGGCCGGTTAACTGAAGGTGTACCAAATAGTCCAGAAGGGTAGGTGGACTAGTCCCAAGAGGGTTTATCCTCTTATCCTTACACCATAGGGAAAATCTCTTCCACTTGGAAGCATAGGTCTTCTTAGTGTCAGGTTTTTAGCCATGCAAAGGATTTTTAGAACCTGTTCAGAGTACTGAGAATCAGAAAACTCTAGCTCCTCAAGTACCAGGCCTTGAGGTGAAGAGATTGTGGATTGGGGTATGCCACCTCTGTCTGAGGAAGAGTCAGAAGACTGTGAGTCACCAGTAGGCGAATGAGCTTTCTGACTGACAGGGGGAGGAGCAATAAGTACCATGGCTGCCTTGCCCAGTCTGGAGCCACCAGGATCATGGTGGCTGACTGATACCTGAGCTTGAGAAGAACTGTTTATCAGGGAAAAAAGAGGAAAGGCATACAGAAACCTCCCTGTCAAATCTACAGTTAGAGGATCTACTGGAAGAGTCCTCAGAGCTGGAAGCCTGCAGTAGTAGTGAGGAAGCTGGTGGCTGAGGTTGGATGTGAAGAGATCCAGCTCTAAAACACCCCACCTTCTGAAAACTGTGGCTAGGACCAGCTTGTTCAGGGTCCATTCATGAGGAGCCTTACTGATGCGACTGAGGGCATCTGTCAGAGTGTTGTCTTTGCCAGGGAGATGAATGGCAGACAGATTTATGCCCAGGGAGTATGCCAAAGACCAAATTCTCATTGCCTCTGTGCAGAGCTTGGTGGACCTTGTGCCGCCCTGTTTGATGACGTAGATCATGGCAGTGGTACTGTATGTTCTGACTTGAACAGAGTGGCCTCTGAGCTGTGGGGTGAAGGCTTTGATGGCTAGGTGCAGAGCTCTTAGTTAGAGCAGATTGATGTGGTAAGTAGACTCTTTGGGGGTCCATGTGCCACTTATGTACTAATCCTGCAGGTGAGTTCCCCAACCTAGGAGGGAGACATCTGTTGTAAGCATTCTGGAAGGTTGCTTTAGCTGAAAAGCAACTCCTTCCCTGAGATTTTCCCTCTTTTTCCAGCAGTCGAGAGCCTCAAGGAGTGTTCTTGTGACTGGTACTAACTTTGAGAAAGTCTTTTTTTTGGGTGGGAACCAGTGAGCCCTGAGGTGATACTGTATGTCCCTCATCTGGAATCTGGCTCCTGGAACCACTGCTGTTATGGAGGCCACATGGCCCAGAAGTGTGAGAAAATGTCTGACCAGCCTTGACTGGCCTGGGACAAAGGGGTTTACCAAGTTTAAAAAAGTCTGTACCTTGTCCACAGGGAAGAAAGCTTTCCCTTGCAGAGTGCTGAACTCTGCTCCATTGAAGTACAGCAGCTGGGTTGACTCGAAGTGAGAATTCTCTTTGTTGATGATGAAGCCCAGAGACTGTAGTGTGCTTTTTGTCAGGTTCAGGGCTTCTGTGACCTCTTGTGAGGACGTGCCCACTATCAGACAGTCATCCAGGTATGGGAAGACTGATACATTTTGTCTTCTTAAGTGAGCTGCAACTACTGCTAAGCATTTTGTGAAGACTCTAAGAGCTGAAGTGAGTCCGAATGGCGGGGCTGCAAACTGGTAATGGCCTGATTGCAGCCTGAATCTGAGAAATGTTCTGTGTGCGGCCTTATGGGGATATGAAAGTAGTCATCCTTATGGTCCATGGAGACTAGTCAGTCTCCTTGCTGCAGAGGGTGACCGTGTATCACCTGGTTTAAGGTGACCATTTTGAATTTTGGCTTCAGCAAGTGCCTGTTCAGGTACCTTAAATCAAGAATAAGTCACCATTCCCCATTTTTCTTCAGGGTGAGAAAACACTTTTTTTTTTTTTTTTTAATTGTTTAACCAGGTGAGACACACTAAGCTGAAAGCTTGTTTACAGGTGCAACCTGGGAGCACAGGGAAGTTAAGTGATTTGCTCAAGGTCACACAGTTGCACGTGGGGACTATGGGATTCAAACCCAGGTCTCCAGATTTACAGCTCAGAGCCTTAAACCACTGTGCTATACTGCCTCCCTTAGAATCCCTTTCCCTACTGCTTGAGTCTTTAGAAAGCTTTTCACCTCCTGCTCCAACAGGAACCTTTCTTCTGGGGGTTTGAAAGTTTGGGGCCCTGAAGAGAGGGAAACGTTTTTAACTGTAGGGCTAGGCCCTGGCCCTGACACACCACCTCTAGCACCCATTTGTCTCTGGTGATGAGTTGCCATTGGTAGAGGAAGTGGGAAAGCCTGCCCCCTACTGGGAGAGGGGAGGTGACCTAAAATAAGTCATGAGGATTGCTGTTTAGAATGGGTAGTGGGAGCAGAAGTGGCCTTGGCTCTTCTCCGGCATCTCTGGCCTCTCCCTCTGAAGTAACCTCTAATCTGGGAAGAACCCACAGGCATTGGCATAGGATAAAATGTCCTAGGGAAGTATCCCCTATATCTATGACTCTGCACTTGAGACCTCTGGGAGGAAGCAGCTTTTTCTTTCGCAGCATTACTTTGGTAGGTGGTCTTATATTCTTCCATCTTTTTCATGTAAACTTCAGTTTTATCCCCGAAGAGGGAATTATTCTCTCAGGGGAAATCCATAGCCTTGGACTGAGTGTCCTGTAAAAGGTTAGTGGTTCTCAGCCAGGCATGACACCTAAGTGAGGTGGATTGAGCCATGACCCTAGAAGCAGTGTCATTATTGTCTACAACCATATGAAACTGGTATTTGTTAGCCTCTAAGGTTGTCTTCACAGTTTCTGTAACATCCTGCACCATAGTATCCTTGTCCTGTTGAACTATGGCCAGAATGGAATTCCACAGAGCTTTCTGGTAATGAGCTGCATATGCCATACATGTGGAGAGGTGAAGCAGTAAAGAAGCTGAAGTAGAAGTTTTTTTTGTCCATGGAGTACAGTTTTCAAGACTCCTTGTCAGGGGGTTGAAAAGACAGAGGCAAATTAATTTTGTCACAAGCCCCAGCCTGCACTACTCCCTGATGATCTGGATGCACATAAAGAAAATCAGCATTTGTTCTGTCCAGCTGATATTTCTTTTCTACTTTTTTGTCTACTCCTGGCACAGTGGTAGGGTTTTGGAGTAGCTTCATGGTTGCCCTTCTTAGAGAATTGAGTATGGGCAAAATTAACTTTCTGGAGGGAGGAAGGCCCATCATTTCTAAATAGTCTTCATCCTCTTCTTGATCAGCAGGCTCCTGGATAGCAAGGTCCAGGGTGTCCACCATATTTTGAATAAATGTATACTGAGAGGAAAAATCCTCCTGACCAAACTCCTGGTCAGGGGAGACATCAGGCTCTAAATGTTCTCCCTCTGCATTATCATCATCACCATCTCCAAAATAAAAGCCCTGGGAAAAACCAGGGTCTGAGGCATGAGGCATATTAGGGTCAGCAGGGGCACTGAATAAATTGCCCATAGTCTGCAAAGTCTGATATATTTGCCAAGCCTTTGCCATTTTTTCAGCTAGAGGGTGTATCTTTTTGTGTCACTGGCATCTCCCTTCACTTTTC
Organism: Neoceratodus forsteri; assembly: GCA_016271365.2. Lineage (NCBI taxonomy): Eukaryota > Metazoa > Chordata > Ceratodontiformes > Ceratodontidae > Neoceratodus > Neoceratodus forsteri. Next base: position 1,419,709,086 of record CM028130.1, read on the forward strand.
AGTGGGAGGGGCAATGATATACTTCTCTTTTTTTTTTCTTTTTTTTTTTTGCAGGCACTGAGTCAGAAACCTGCTCATTTTGTCTTTTTCTGGCTTAGTCAGAATTATTGTTTTTATCAGACTAATTATTCATCGGGTCCTTAGAGGACCTGTCTCTAGATTTATGTTGAAAGGAAGCTCTTTTGTTAGAGTGGGAGGCAGACTGTGAGGCCATTATGTCTAATCCCTTGGCGCTCTTTTTCAATGTTTGTGCACAAAATTTAGAGCAACTTTCATAGGTGTGGTCTGGACCCAAACAGCTTAAACAAACATCATGGCTATCTGCCTTAGCCACAGTTTTATAGCATTTTAAACAATTTTTAAATCCTGTTGGTCCAGTCCTTTTCTTTGGTCTTTGTGACAGAAAATGTTGTTCCCAAAAGGAAATTTAGTCACAAATGGTTGGTTCCCTTTCTGTATGGAACTGTGATAAAACGGTTCCAAAATATGCCAAAGTAAAGTTTTTCCACACAAAAAATGTGATTCCCCAAAGAAAAAGGGAACCGCTAATGTAAGAAAAGTTTTTAAATTAAAACCATAAACTTTTTACCTCAGACATGATACATTTTACCACAGAAAAAGAGTGGGAACAGCTAAGGAACCGAGGAAAAGGAGAGATTTGCAGTTCCCTGGAACCGAAGGGAATCGTGAAAAAAAATGTTAAAATAAGCAAAAAATACCTCAAAACTCACTAAAGGCAGCACAACTAACAAAAAACTATCACTGTTAAAGAAATAAACTGTCTTCAAGCAAAGTGAGCAGAGAGCACTCCAGGGCAGTGTTGCTCAGTAGTGGAAAAATAATTCTGGTGCCCTCTAGGCTGACTGCTGGCAGCACACCCTTTTGCTCTCTCCTCATTGGCTAATTCCTAAAGCTCATTACCATTGACTCCACCTCCGGGGCAGCTGAACCCAAGTGGCATTCTGCTACTGTCAAGCATACTAAAGGACCCCTGGGGTGAGAATAAGCATGCCCCTTTTGTCCAAAGTCTGTGCTCAAAGTGGCTCACCCCTTCTCGCTGCAGCCTGAGGAAGATGCACCATGGGGCCTGGTGCATATACAAAACCACTGGTGTACTACAAGAGTGGCATGAATACAGGTGACTTGTGTAACCTATGTAAGTCCATGCTAAAAAAGTCAAAGCTAGCTGCATAAAAGAACTACAGACAACAAACCAACACAACCCGAAGTGCTTCTGGGCCCAAGTCAACTGCCTCTTAAAAGGGCAGACAGCTGCCTCCAATCAGGAGATACACCACAACAATATGCCCATTAGGGACCCCCAACTCATTGTTGAAGTCATTAACAAATTCTTCACCAATCTTGCTGTCTTCAAAGATTCCTCTAACATTCCACCCCCCAAAACTCCTACCACTACCAAACTCCGCATCACCAACTTCAAACTATTTACAAGAAGAGAAGTACTAAAACACCTGCTTAAAATCAAGCCTGAAAAATCCACTGGCCATGATGGCTTGAAGCTCAGGCTCCTCAAACTTGCTGCCCCTGAGTTTGCTACTCTATTGACCAAACTATACAATATGTCTCTGCTCCATGGGGAGGTTCCCCAGAAATGGAAAACTGTGTATGTTGTCCCTGTTCACAAGGGGGAACTAGGGATGCAACTGAGAATTATCGCCCAGTATCAGTACTTAGTGCCCTGGCAAAAGTGCAGGAAAGGCTTACATATAATCAACTGATTACCCACATCGAGATAAATAACATGCTTACTGTTGTCCTGCATGGATTTCATGAGCACCACGGCACAGACACAGCACTGGTACGATTTACCTCCGACATCTTCAGTGCAATTAATGGTCATAATGCTGAAACAAAAAACATGCATGAATAATCGCACAGTGTAGAGCGTGCTGGGATTTAGAGCAACAGGGGTATAACAGCGGTAGGGAATTACCGCTACCCCTGTCACTTTGCATTCTTCCTGGAATGGATCAAGTTGCCATGTTTTGGGGTGCCTGGACAAGTCACACCCATGGTGGTGTGGCTAAGGCACCCACACACAGCAGGATAGGAGAGTTAGGACCATGGTTCAGTTCCCCTAGGTCTCCCAGTGTTGCAGCTTTACTGTTCATTTTGTTTTTCTTTTTAAAGTTACATTTTCCCCCTTTTGGTGTTTCACCCCAATCTGAGAATCCACACACCCTCAGAGTTTGAAATCTAAAGTCTGGAGGGTGCAGGGGCGAAGGCCCAATAAAAACAGAAAATTTCATTGTTTTCAGTGGGTGTGCTCTTTTCTTGTGGTCGGCGTTTTTTCCGACTCTATATGGGTCCGCGCTCTTTTGCTTGCGGCATCTGTTTCTGAGCAGTTTTTGTCATCAGCATTATGACATCTTTGCCATTTGATGATGGGCAAGCCACAGGCACTATCTTCATAGATCTCACAAAGGCCTTCAACCTGGTGAATCATGAACTCCTGCTAGCTAAACTAGGAAGCCTTGGCTTAGACCACCTTGTAACAACCTTGTTTATAAGCTACCTACTGGGTAGCACTCAAACAGTCAAATGAAATTTCTGTCTCTCCTCTCACTGTGTGATCACTGACAGAGTCCCACTACTTTTCTCCCTCTTCATCAGTGAGCTGCCGTTTAACTGTAGCAGTGCTAAAGCAATACTGTATGTGGACAATGCAGTATTGTATAGGAAGGGCTCTGATATAGCTGAAATAATGACTTTGCCATATTTGAAAAAAAAGGCTCACTTCTAATCATCTAGTTCTAAATGTCAAGAAAACCAAGACCATGATGTTCAAATCTAGAAAACTAGGTGCAGACCGAACTGAGCCCCTAGTAATTATCACTGCCAATGGGACTAGGCTGGAGGTTGTTGACAATACTAAATGCCTAGGCATATTGCTGGATCAAGAACTCACCTACAAATCTCACACTGATTGCACCACCAAACTATTATCCCAAAAGATTGGCCTGCTATACCTCTACCACTGCTCCCTCTACCCAGGGGCTTGTAGGAGGTGGAGGCTTTCTCTTTTGCTGCATTAGTCTTGTAGGCAATCTTATATTCTACCTTTTTCATGTATGCCTCTGTCTTGTCCCCAGTGAGAGAACTGTTCTTGCAGGGGAAGTCCATAGCTTTTGTTTGGGTGTCCTGAGAGAAGTTGGTTGTCCTTAACCAGGCAAATCTCCTTAGTGAGATGGCTTGAGCCATGGATCTGGTGAGTGTCATTGGCATCTACAGCCATACAGAACTAGTACTTTGTGGCATCCAGGGAAGTTTTGACTGTCTCTGCCAGGTCTTGAGCTAGGTCATCTTTGGCTTTCTGGCTAATGGCCAGAATTGAGTTCCATTTTGCCTTTTGGTATTGTGCAGTGTATGCCATATAAGTAGAGAGGCGTAACAACAGAGAGGCTGTGGTATAAGACTTCTTACCCATGCTGTCAACTTTTCTAGACTCCTTATCTGGAGGCTTGTACCACACCCTCATGATCAGAATGGGTGTATAGGTACTCAGCATTAATTTTGTCCAGCTGGTACTTTTTTTCTATTTTTTGTATCCACACCCAGACTGGTAGTGGGATTTTGAAGAAGTTTGAAGGTGGCATTATGCAGGGACTTGGGTACTGAAAGGAGCAGCCACCTGGGGGGGGGAGACACATCATGTTGAGAAAGTCTACCTATTTATCATCTTCAGTAGCTTCTTGAATAGAGAGGTTGAGAGTGTCCACCATCTGCTGGACAAAAGTATAATGGGAGGAAAAATCCTCCTGCCCATGAAAAAGGGAGCCAGATTCCTGGTCTGGGGACACATCCAGCTCTAAAGGTTCATCCGCCTCCTCCTCTATCACCTTCCTCATAGAAAAACCTTGGCCTTGGTCAGGGTTAGTGGGGATAGGGGTGGAAGGGCCTGCTGGGGCTCCTAAGAGGTTGCCCATAGCTTGAAAAATCTGATACAGTTGCCAAACCTTAGCCATGTCCTCAGGTGAGGGCATTTTTGGTTGTAATACTGGCATTTCCCTTTGCTCTTCAGCGGGAGGGGCAGTGGTACATTTTTCCTTTTCTTTCCCTTTAGCAGGAACTAGGTCAGTAACCTGCTTTCTATATCTTTTGTGCTTGGCATGGTCTGAATTAGTTTTGTCAGAAGACTTATTCTCTGGGGGGGGGGTCCTTGAAGGGACCTATCTTTGGATCTGTGATGGGAGGAGGATCCCTCTTCAGATAATTTATGAGAGGGGAGGCAGACTGAGAGGCCATGCTTTCTAGCCTTTTGGCTTTTCTTTACTGCTTTAGAGCAAAACTTAGTGCAAAATTCACAGTTAGCAAAAACGTGACTTGGACCTAGACACTTTATACACAGATGGTGGCCGTCCACCACGATGTTAAAACGCTTAATACAGTTTTGAAATCCTGTAGGTCCAGTCCTCTTTTTGGGTCTATCTGACATACCAATCATAAGAAGACCTAAAATTCGGTTCCCAAAAGGGAAAAATAATAAAGTTTGTGGTCGGATCCCAAGCACGACGGAACCGCAATGTTCCTGCATAAGAAAAGACAATCAAGCACTAAAAATGGTTCCCAAGAAAACAGAGGAGTTGATTAAAAAAATAAATGTGAAGTAGAGAAAATAAGGAAAAAGTACCTCAGAAAATGCCTTTTTCCTCTCAGTGAAGAAAGGCGGGAACCACAGAAAACCCCTGTCAGGGGAAGTTTCCTTGGTTCCTGGGAACCGAGGAAACCCCACTAAAACACTAAAAAAACACCAAAAACAACACTAAAGGCAGCAGCACTAGAAGGAAAATAACTTTTAAAGAAATTAACTTCTTCAAGTGATGTGAATAAGAAAGCACTACGGGACAACTTGTTCAGTCAGGAGGAGAAATGAATCTAACAGCAGTTACCGCCACAGGCAGCAGTTTTCAACTACAACCTGATTGGCTAATGCCATTCTGTCATTAGCATAAATTCTGTCTCCGGGGCAGCTTAATCCAGCTAGCTAACCTGCATAAGTCAAACATACTGAGGGATTCCTGGGGTGAGAATTTAGATACACGTGATGCTCTTAGTGTTTGTAACTAATTCCTAGCCATGTACTGTCTCTGCTGCTGTATGAAACTGTCTATATAATTGTACTTGTTTATGAACTGTCTGTATAATTTGTACTTGTTTATGAACTGACTGTAATTAACTCTGGGTCGCTCCTGAAAAAGTGACACTAGTCTCAGTGAGCCCACCCAGTCAACAAACTTCAGTAAATAAAGACCCCCACAGCAGCTCAACCAACTCTTCCAGGAAACCAAACCAAGATAGTGTGGCCCATAGAAATGGCCATCAGGCCTGACCAGATGCCATCTATGCATTGAAGCTAGCCAGGACCAGGGAGAAAAAGTGCTAGCACAGTCAATTAACTGTAACGTGTGTTTGACATTGTAATGTGCTTGTCAGCATCTAACAAACCTTGCCTGGTCAGGAAGTACATAAACAGGGGGACAGGTCAATCAAGCCCCAACAACTAGACAAAGTGCAGAGGAAGATAGATGGCATCTACTGCCAGAAAACTGAGTTGGCTGTAACTTTCCAGCAGCCCTAATATGAAGTGGGTGCCCAGACTACTATAGTCCATGTGCATCAGTTGAGAAGGAAGAAAGTTTGAGTCATGGTGGTTACCTTAAAACATTATAGCATGCATTAGACTATCAAGCACACTGCAGACATGGTAGAAGCATTTAAAGAATAGTGTTTGAAACTTTACACACCTGAGAAAAGTCGTGATGCACCGTCAACTTAGGCCTTCCTTAGCAACTTAACCTTACTCCAGCTCTGGGAAGAGCAAGCAGAGAGCCTTGTGTGCCCTTACAGAACATATAACAGGGCAGCTTGCCATGAAGAGGGCAAAAACCCAAAAGGCCCCTAGCCCCAATAAGTATATAACTGAATTTTGTAAGACCCAATGGAGCCTATTATTCCCACAGCTGCTAAAGGTGTATAATGAGGTACTGGAGGGAGAGGAGGCACCGAGGTTGTAGTAATAGTATGCAACAATCTCTGTTATACCCAAAACCAGCAAGAACCCCCAGGACTATTCTGCATACAGACCATTATCCATCCTGAATGCAGACTACAGACACTACAACCAAACTGGCTTTGTCTGATCTAGGCAGATGGGAGGCAATACCAGGTGCACCTTGTGTATTCTCCACCAGATTAAAACCACTGCCACTCCATTGCTGTTGGTTAGGTTGGATGCTGAAAAGCATTTAACCGGTTCTCCTGGACTCACCTGTTTGTTGTGTTGGGTGGGCTAGGATTTCTGGTCAAATTTGTTTCCCTTCTGTGCAAATATTATAGTAGCCCCCAAGCCTTTATCAAGGTAAATGGGCATGGCTCCATTTCGTTCCCCCTGGCCAGGGGTACTAGACAGGGGAGCCCCCTTCTCCCAATGCTGTCTGCAGTCCATGTAGAGCCACTGGCACAGACTTGCTGGGAAAGTACTGTCACCGGGACCAGTACCGAAACTGGAACCAGTACCAAGATTTGGGCTGGAACCGAGATCAGTACCAGAGCTGATGCCCATGCCAGAGTTCATATGACAATGTCCAAATCTGACACTTCTGCGGTGAGTCCGTCAGTCCTTATTAAGTTAGTCACTAATACAACAAAAGAATATCCTGCATTTTTTTCCAGTAGGATTAATAAGCAGAAATTACTTCCTCAGATTCCTAAAAACAATAAGTAAACAAACTCTGGTCAGAGCCAAAACGGCTGCTAATGCATTAACCTGATAAAAGATATAGAATTATAGCATAGGTTGGGTTTTAATTAATTTGTTATATTATTATGATATTAAAATTGCAGACTTGCCTTACAATAGTAAAAACAAGCATTTGTTAATGCCGAATGTTTGCTTGCTGGCATTAGCAGTGCAAGTGCAGGAGTTAGACAGATGCAGTATAGGATTGGCAGTGATGTATTGAACTGACACCAACTCCATCCCCACCCTGCAGAGATGGACAGACATTGGGGGTGTGCCTTTGGGTCGTCACCCATAACGGTCATGACATTTCACCTCACCCTACCCTGCAGACACTGATAAGTGTCGAGGTGTGCCTTGGGGTGTTTGGGCTTTACACTCACCTCATTCCATAAGGAAATACACTGAAATGGGTGCAGTATAGGAGAATGGTGTGAACTCTGGGGCCAAAGAGTCCAAGGTGCACCTTGATGCCTGTCACTGGCAGTGGTGGGGGTGGGGGTGGAATGGCATGAGCAGTACTGTTGACAATCCCAAGTTACACCCCTGACACCTGTCAGTCCCTACAGGATAGAGTGGATGCCTGTCAGACCCTACAGGGTAGGGTGTTATGGTCAGAAACCGTAAGGCCCTGGGCATGTCTTGGTATTTTTACTCTAAGTTTTCAACATGGGCTTTTTGTAACCCCACCGCATGAACAGTGATACTATCAGCTTGTTAGCCGTAAGGTGATTTTGCACAGTGACTGCGCCATTAATGTCACAGGTGCGAAAACACATTTCCAACATAATATGAAAAATGACAGCTGTACTGTTCATGAGGAGGTGTAAAAAATGGTAATGCTGAAAATCTGGAGCGAAAATATAAAAAAACTGAAGTCACGAGCGTGCACAGAATCTGCACAATGCAACCCATGATGCAATTATTTGGGGGAATTTTTTCACCAGATTTTCAATACAGGCATTTTGAGACCTCCACTCATGAACAGTGTTACTATAATTTTCTTAATCTGTCCTGAACACCAATTTCCCACAGCAACTGCGCTATTCTGTGCTGGAAGTGCGAAAACACATTTTGGCCAGGATGTGAAAAATGACAGCTGTACTGTTCATAAGAATGTGTGGAAAAATGCCAATGTTGAAAATCTGGAGTGAAAATATTACAAATTTGTGAAGTTACGAGGGTGACTAGAAACTGCGCATTGCACACTCATAACACAGTCATTTTATGGACTTTTGTGACCAGATTTTCAACATAGGCATTTTAGGGCCTCATCTCATGAGCAGTGTCACTGTCATTTTCTTAATCTGTCCCAAACACTAATTTTCCACAGTGACCGCGTTATTCTGCACAGGAAGTGCAAAAAAAACATTTCGGCCAAGATGTGAAAAATGACAGCTGTACTGGTCATAGGGCGGTGGGAAGAAATGCCAATGTTGAAAATCTGGAGTGAAAATTTTACAAATTCACAAATTTGCAAGTGTGCATGGAAACTGTGCAACACACGCTCAAAAACAGTCATTTTTAGGAATTTCTTTCATCAAATTTGCAACATAGGCTTTTTGAGAGCCCACCTCATGAAGAGTGACACTGTTGTTTCGTTAATCTGTCCCGAAAGGTGATTCTATGCAGTGACCGCGAAATCACCTTTCGGGACCAAATAACCAAAATTTTTTTTTTTATTTATTTAGTTGTTTAACCAAGTATAGCACACTAAGCTGAAAGCTTTTTTACAGGAGCGACCTGGGAGCACAAGGAGGTTAAGTGACTTGCTCAGGATCACACAGTATGCAAGTGGAAGCTGTGGGATTCAAACCCAGGTCTGGTCTGCTGGATATCACCAGATTTGCAGCTCAGAGCCTTAGACCACTGCGCTATACTGCCTCCTAATGGCAGTCACTGAATTCTTGAGATGGGGTCCCAAGAACCCCATGTTGAAAATGTGTTGCAAAAATTTGAAAAAATGACCGAGATATGCACCAAAGTTGAAAAACCCCTATTTATTCCATTATATAGCTTACCGGCATTTCTTCAGTTTGCGGTCGGCTTTGAAAAGTGCAGACATGTTCCCGCTCCACCGAAGATCATCACACCAGCCTCCAGAGGTAAGTATGGGGCGTGGGGAGGTGGGGTGCACAGAGGGTGGGTGCAGGTTGTGGGAGGGGGGCAAGAGAGTCAATGAGGGACCGTTTTCTTTTCTTTTGTTACAGGTTTTTATTTTTTATTTACGTGGACGATGTGGGACTTTTGCCACGCTGGGGTGGGCTCCCAGCATGGCACCTGGAAGTTTTGGGGGGCAGTGGAGCCAACAGGGGATTGGGCACCCCTGTTGGCCATACAGTATGGGGGGACATATGAGGACGCTGGACTTCTGCCATGCTGGGGTGGGCTCCCAGTGTGGCACCTGGAAGTTTGTTTTTTTGAGGAGGGGGCACTGGAGCTGACGGGGATTGGACACCCCATCGGACATACAGTGTGTTTGGGGGGGGAGTGTGCATGAGCTGAGGGGGATTGAGCACCCCCTCAGCACATGACAAAGGGGGCACATACGCATACAACCACCAGTACAATCAGCGGTGGTGAAGTGGAGTCAATTTGCATACTGCTGACAGCAGGGCAGCATGCAAATTGCCTACACATTACCACTGCTGATTGTAGCGATCATCTGTTTTCAACTGTATGCCACTGCAATCTGAACTGCTGTCATAGACAGCTGGGACATTCATCGGTGTGGTGCAGCTGCACCTGCAAAAATGCTGAGGGCATTGGAAGCGGGGGTGCCATACCTACGAAAACTCGTATGGTGGCACTATGTTTCTTGCACATGCATGAAAGCAAACATAAAAAGGAACCTTATAGGTCAAGATAATGTAGCTCTAGACATACAGTACGCCCCCAATGCAATACAGACTCACATGTGTACACAGACACACACACCCAGCCACGTGTGCTCACAGAGACACAGAAACACCAAAGTAGCCAATACAACAGTTGTGCACACACAAAGGGCATTGGTTAAATTAGAGTTCTTGCAAGTAGTGTTTTATTGCAGCTTCTCCCTTGATGTATTTAAAGATTACTTAGATATTTACATTGCTGGAGCCGACAGGGATTGGGCACCCCATCGGATATACAGTGTGCTTTGGGGAGGAGTGTGCATGAGCCGATGGGGATTGGGCACCCCCTCGGCACACAACAAAGAGGGGGGTGCGCAAATACAACCACCACTACAATCATTGGTGGTGACGTGGAGGCAATTTGCATACTGCTGACAGCAGGGCAGTATGCAAATTGCCTACACATTACCACCGCTGATTGTAGTGGTAATTTGCAGTGGCATACAGTTGAAAGCAATCTGAACTACTGTCATAGACAGCTGGGACATTCATTGGTGTGGTGCGGCTGCGCCTGCAAAACGCTGAGGGCATTGAAAGCGGGGGTGCCACACCTTTGAAAACTCATATGGTGGCACTATGTTTCTTGCACATGCGTGCAAGCAAACATAAAAAGGAACCTTATAGGCCAAGATAATATAGAAGCAACTGCTGTTGGCTCTGGACATACAGTACACCCCCCCGATGCAATACAGACTCACATGTGTACACAGACGGACACACACACACACACACACACACACAGCCATGTGTGCTCACAGAGACACAGAAACACGTAAGTAGCCGTTACAACAGTTGTGCACACACAAAGGGCACTGGTTAAATTAGAGTTCTTGCAAGTAGTGTTTTATTGCAGCTTCTCCCTTGATGTAATTTACAGATTACTTAAATATTTACATTGCTGGGCTCCTGACACATACAGTATGTAAGCATTAATATATGACAGAGAAGAGCTCTACCAGGGGACTAATGCCTGGTTGGGGGTTGGGGAGTTGTGTTTCCAACCACCAGCCAAGCATTAATCCCCTAGTATAGCCCGACTCTGAAGTGGTTTAATGCTCTTGTAACATGGGCAAAGTGCAGATCACTTGTGTATTATTACCAGCTGTTATATATTATACATGCACATACTTGTATGTAACCAGATCTGTAGTGCACGAACGACCAGTAGTAAATCCACGTTGGTATTTGTCTGTGACTCCCAGTACACACAATTCAGACTCGGTTCTATCTTTAACTAACCTTTCCATTAGCTTACTGCAGGGGTGGCCAACCTCTAGCTCGCAAGCCATATGTTGCTCTCAAAGCAGTCTGATGTGTCTCTCGAGGGGTTTATCAATTACGTGTCAAGTACACGTCACAGTCTTTTTAAGCACAGGAGCTGAAAAGTTCCCTGAGTGCTCAACAAACTACTTTCACTAACCCTGCAAGCAAATCTAAAGCTCCAGAGCTGCTATGAATAATTATTTTAAAATGACAACTATTTTTAAAAAAAACTGTAACTTAATAAAACTTGATAAAATATGATTATGGACTATTGACTATGACTATGTTATTATTTTAACTCCTAAATATGGGTAAATATGGGTATGATACAGGCCACATGTTAGGGTGGCTTATGTCTTACTTAGAAATTTAAATGTGGCTCAAGACCCTGAAAAGGCTGCACACCCCTGTCTTACTGCATACTGATATTAAGCGGATAGGTCTATAGTTGTCAACTTGCCTCCACCACCCTGCTTAAATATTGGTACTACTACTACTACTACTGATGTTCTCCAGTTGGCTGGTACTTCCCCAGTTGCCATGGATTTATTAAAGGGTACTGACAGAGGGTATGACAAGACTGATGATGTTTCAGTTAATAACCTTGAGTTAATATTATCTGAGCCAGGGAATGTATTTTTCTTTAACTTTTTAATCAATGACGTAACTTTCTCCTTTTTAAAGTCAATGCTGGCTGTTTTCCTGTATGTTGTTTGGAACTCTTGCTATGAATTTCTTGTTAAATACTGATCAAAAGTAGTCATTAAACATATTTGCTGTTGTTCTGTTGTCCTGTATTGCTGTATTATTTATAATAATAATAATAATAATAAAATTTATTTAATTAAGCGCCTTTCAAATTTTTCAAGGCGCCGTACATAAAAACATGAAAACACCAGCATAATCAATACATACAATAGAACTATACAACAAATATTACCAAGCTAAAATAACCAATTACAACATGGCAGGAAATGCCTTCTCCCATAAAAAAGTCTTTAAGGCCTTTTTAAAACTTCCCACCGTCGTACTCTCACGGAGCTGATGGGGCAGAGAATTTCAGAGGGTGGGAGCCGCAAAACTGAAGGCACGGGCTCCAGAGGACTTCAAATTTACCCTTGGAATCTCCAGCAACCCCTCATCAGCCGAGCGGAGCTGTCTCAGAGGGGTGTAGGGCACCAGAAGCTCTTTCAAATAGTTGGGACCTAGACCGTGTAGGGCTTTGTAGGTCAAAAGACCCACTTTAAAGGTGATCCGCCACTGTATTGGAAGCCAGTGCAGAATGCGCAGCACCGGGGTAATATAGGACCTTCTTGAAACCCCAGTCAACAAATGTGCTGCCGCATTCTGCACTAGCTGCAAGCAGCAGATATCAACCCCAGAAAGTCCTAGGTAAAGGGAGTTACAGCAATCGAGATGAGATGTCACGAAGGCGTGGACCAAAACAGCAGGTCGCAAGGTGGAACCAGGTGCCTAATCCTGGCGATGTTTCTAAGATGAAAAAAATGCAGTCTTGACAACTGCAGACACCTGATAACGAAGGGTCAAACCAGTGTCAAGCTCCACACCCAGGTTATGCACCCGTTCAGAGGTGGGGATCTGGTCTACCCCCAGAATTAATCCAGAGGGGGAACCCGCCCTTAAACCCTCAACCCTGTGACCCGGGTCCACCATCATAACCTCGGTCTTTCCCGGATTCGACTTCAAACCACTGGTATTCATCCAGTCTTGGATATCAGTGAGGCAGTTATTCAGCTCCGAGATAGCACTAACCTGGTCAGGTGCAAAAGACAGGTAGAGCTGGGTATCATCAGTGTAGCAGTGAAACCTCAGCTCAAACCATCTTACAATGTCTCCAAGGGGTAGCACATATACTGTGAATAACATGGGGGAAAGCACTGAACCCTGAGGTACCCCGCAAGGTAGAGAGAAGGCCCCGGATGAATGCAAACCCGAGACCACTCTCTGCGTTCTCTCCTCAAGGTAAGATGAAAACCATCTGAGGGCCACACCCGATAGTCCACAAATGGACCTCAGGCGTTTGAGCAGAACCCCATGATCCACAGTATCAAAAGCTGATGACAGATCAAGGAGAACCAAAATAGAGCGGTGTCTCCGATCTCTTGCCATCAGGAGATCATTGAGCACCCAAACCAGAGCAGTCTCGGTGCTATGCCTCTTACCAAAACCAGACTGGAGAGATTCGTATAAACTATGGATGGTCAAATGGTTATCCAATTGCGCCGCCACAACTTTCTCAATAACCTTCCCACAAAAGGGAGATTAGAGATTGGTCGGTAGTTTGCTAGGTCATCCGGGTCTAAAGAAGCTTTCTTCAGAAGGGGAGTCACCACCCCTTCCTTCAGAGAGCTAGGGAAAACTTCCATCTCTAAAGAACACTGAATAATCCGAGCAAGGACCAGGCCGATAGTCTCACTACAACCCATAATCAGGGAGGTAGGGCCCGGATCCAAACTACAACATGTTGGGCGCATCTCACGGACAATCCTCATAGTGTCTACGAGATCCGGTAGGTTAAAGGAACTCCAGGAAACTCCGGGCTCTGCGACAAAACACTGATCAACTGCAAGAACTGTAGAGTGAGGTTGGGGGCACTGCCTCTGAATGTCTTCCACCTTATTCGCAAAGAATCGAGTGATCTCCTCGCAATCAATTTGCGTAAAAGCTCGATGGATCTGCCGACAGACTGGGTTGCACAGTCTGTCGACAGTTCTGAAGAGCTGAGACGGTCGATTCCGAGCGACAGAAATTTCCCTGGACAGGAATTCTGCCTTCTTATGGGAAATTACTGTTTGGTAGAGCTTATAATGCTCTAACAAAATAAGATGGTTGGCATCAGAGCGTCTTCCTCAACGACGCTCAACCTATGCCCCAACCTCGCGGCCCTCTCAGCCCCATCAGACCATGAGGCCAGCGGGGCGGCGTGGAGGGGCGAACCTGAGTGCAATCTGGTCAAGTGCAGCTGAAATGGCCCCATTATAGGCCACTATCAGCTGCTCAGAATCAGTGCATGACTCGCTAAACAACGAGAGGTCAATAACCACCATCAGGTCTTCAGGGACAACGTCCCACAATGGGCGGTACCTGACCAACTCCACAGGGGACGACCTGCCCAGGGGGGCCTCAAAATTGAACCCAACTGAGTAATGATCACACCAAACGACTGGTTCCACCACCAAGTCGGAAGCCTCGATCCCCAGGAGGAAAACCAGGTCAAGAGAGTGACCTCCTTTGTGTGTAGCTGCAGAAACAACCTGTGTAAAGCCCAGAGATGTCATCACCTGGAGGAAATGTTGACCAAAAAGTGAAGATTCGTCATCGACCCATGCATTGAAGTCGCCCAGCACCATCAATCTGGGTGACTCCAAGGCCATGTCGGCGGCAAAATCTGCTATTTCCTGCAGGAAAAGCTTCTCATCTACTGGTGGATGATAAATGAGGGCAATCCTGCACCCCACACCAGCTACCACAGTGCACTCAAATGATCTAGCCTCCTCAACTGGTATGCCAGTAAGGCCCAATTCGGTCTTAAAACAGACCACCACCAGCCCCCCCGCGATCCAATCTCAGGCGGTGAATAACCGAGAACCAGGTGGGAACGGCAGCCTCTAAAAAAGGGGCCGTATTCCCATCCAACCAGGTCTCAGTAATGCAAGCCAGATTTGCCCTTGTGACAAAGTCTGCAATAAGACCAGTCTTATTGCAGACAGATCTGGCATTGCACAAAAGCGCCCAAGTTGGAAGAGGATGACGAGTTGTCCCAACCACTTGCCCTCCAAAACAGGAGGTGCCCTTGGGTATGGGAACCAGAATGGGACTACCACGCTCCAGAAGCCATTTCACCCCAAAGGTGTCTTCTTGGCCTATAACACCTATGGGAGAGCACGCTCACTCCGCTATCCACAACCCCCCGCCCCCTAGTTCCCCTCCCCTTCGACACAATCCTTAGTGCCCGCCAATCGATGATAAACATGAACGGGCAAGGGGACAAGAAGAAGGGCAGAGGGCATGGAGAGCGGAGGCTGAATAACGTAGGACAGGTGGAGCCAGCTGGCACATCAGGCTGCTCAAGGTTAAAACAATAAATAAAATAAATAAAACAACACCACAATCAACCTAACACTAAAAACCAAAAATAAAAATTAAACTTAACCAATACTCTAATACAAAATCTATTAAATTATTTTTGTCCACAAGCCCTCTCATGGCCTGGGGACATTAATAAAATAATAAAACTAAAACTATTAACAAAATAATGAATAGAGGGAATAATTTAAAAACCACCTTCCGGGACTCACTCACCGAACCGGAGAAGGTGGAATACAAGATGGAATCAAGCACTCTCACTGCATAAATTATCCCTCAAATAAAGTAACTACAAACAATACACATCCTATATATAAAAAATACAAAATAAAATAACATCAACAAATAAAATTCAGTATCCAGAGGACCGTCATTCACCATCCACATCAGTTGGGCTGAAATAAGGACCACCAGCGGGCCGCAGGAACCGGCCAGCCCAAAAAGATCGGTGACCCACTACTTCCACTCCGGGGGAGGACAACCCCCCCGGCTGGCCGCCCCAGGAGTGTAGAGGAGGGAAAAATTAAGGACAGGCCCTCCAGTCAACCCCACTCCCCTCCACTGTGTGGAACACCAACCCAGGGCCACCAGAACACTGCAAGCCCAACTAATAGGCCAAATGAAGTCAGTTGCTCCAAAAATGTTTATATAGTCACAATGTCAATAAACAAATTCAAAATCACTTATCTTGCAGGATCTCTTCGGGGGCGCTCCTATAAATACGTAAGGAATAGTTAAGGGCCAGTCTTCTCCAATTCATGCACAGGTTTAGAATATGAGGGCAATCTTCATTGAATAGATGAAGAAATATAGTCAGAAAGATCCAATCCAGCCATATTCTCATCAAATGGGTGACCTTTACACGCTTAAATTTCCAAAACTTCACAATACTGGCCCCAATATCATTAGAAACAGAGAGGTCCCACCTCCCTTGATTAATTTTTATAGCTGTTTACATAAGAAAAGAAGGCTTTATTGTTCTCTTTGGTGTGGGCTATTCTAAATTTTATTTTACTCTTCTCAGACTTTATTAATGTTTTCATTTTTTTTATTCTGCTTTGTACCTGACATATGGCTCTTCTGAATTATTGTTTTTCAGTCTATAATATGCCTTATCCTTGATTTTGATTTGTTTTTTTAATTGATATGGTGAGCCAGGGTGGAATCCTACCCTTTTTATTGTATTTATTCTTCTCTGGTACAAAACTTGATTCAAGCTCCAGAATCTTATTTTTTTAGTAAGGACCAGGATTTTTTCAACAGAGAGATTCAATATCTCCTGTTCCCAGTCAATTGTATCTATAGTATTTCTAATGCTGTTGAACTCTGCCCAATTGTAATCACTAATGCTGTAAGAGATTGTGCAAGAGATGATATTACACATTACCACACTGTAGTCACTACCCCTCAAAGGACAGTTTTTGGAAACCTCTGACAGTTGGTTTCAATGTCGGTGAGAATTAGATCTAAGGTATTGTCCCCTCTCGTTGAGTTTGTTACCAGTTGGCATAGACCCTGAGATGCTATAGTGTTAAAGAAAAAGCCTTCTTGGTTGTTGGTTCCTGGTAATGTATTCCAGTTTATTCCTGGAAGATTAAAGTCTCCAGTATCTGTATCTTCTATATCAGATGCTATGGTAATTTCTTTTACAAGAATGTCATTATATTCAGCGGTTGATATTGATGGTCTATAGCAATTCCCCAAAATAATCTTAGATCTATTGTTGAATTGTATTTGGACCCATAAACTCTCCACTTGTTGTTCTGTGGAATTGGTTGGGAAAAACTGGTGACAGTCTGTGTTATTTTTAACATAGATGCAGATCTCACCCCCCCCACACACACACACAGCTCTTTTATCACATCTGTTGTTATAGAATAATCTATACCCCTTGATCTCTCTATACCATTCACTGGCACCATCCTGCCATGTCTCAGAAACTGTGACTACACCCACTTTGTCCATCACCATCAGGACCTCTGATCTGGTTATTTTGATCAAGTTTAAACTTCTAGCATTGGTCATCATTATCCTACATACCTCAGCTGTTTTAGTGCACTGCCCTTTGGTGTAATTAGTGACTTGTAGATTGCCCATGTCCCCCATCATATTCAATTTAAAGACTTTGCAATAAACAATTGTATTTTTTTCCTAGTGCTAGATTCCCTCTTCTGCTAAGGTGTAACTCATCCCAGCTAAATAAGTTGTGGTTGTTGCCGTATGTTTCTCAATAGGTTAGGCATGCATGTCCATTTTGTAGTGATCACTTGCAGAGCCACTCATTGATCTCTTTTATTTTTTGTTTTTCCTGAATCCAGCCCTGGGTACTGGCAGGATTTCTGAGAGGCAAACGTCACATCCCTTTTCTTTTAATTTGGAGCATACATTTATTAAATCACTCTTAACACCCTCCACGTTCTGTTTGTTAATATTATTTGTTCTGACATGGATGGCTGCAAGTGGGTTAGGGCCTGTATCATTCAATATGTCATCCAACATGTTAGTAATGTCTACTATTTGTGCTCCACGAAAGCTGCTGCAGGTTTTATTTGCTTTTTCTGGCCCACATACCAATCTGTCTGTGTATTTGACAATTGAATCACCAAGTACATATGTCTGCCTCAGGGTGGATGAACCTACTGTTGTGTCTGTAGTTATTGGGAGTGTCACAGTGTGGTTATTTATACCTGTTACAGAAGCAATACGGGTACCTTTGGGTCTATCATCAACTTCTAAGGGAGTTTCCAAGGGATTGGTAGGTAGATTATTAGTGGCAGTCTCATGTTTTTGTTTGGGTGGGCTGGAGATAATATCCATAGTAATAGAGTTGTTTATTATGTGGTTCCCTTTGTCAGATGCTAGTTGCAATGGGTTAGGGGAAAGAGTTTTCATTGAGAGATGAGCAGATACTGTATGTTCTGTAGGTAGGTTTGTATTATCTATTGGTTGGTTTATGTTGTTGGGATGTCTTGTTCCCAGGGTGGTTGAGTAGCTCTTGTCAAGTACTAAAAAGTGGTTACTTAGTGGGAGTTCAAAGCCCAAGGCTCTAAGCCCTTTTTTTAACTTTTGTTTTGTTTCTACTGTGACCCAGTCATCTCCCTCAGATGTTCCCTCATTCAAGTCATCTTCTGTGTCTCTTTTTTTATTAGAACTGGAGACATTAATAATAGATTTTCCAAGGGAGTTAGAAGAGGTCAGAAGTTGTAATCCAAATGTAGTATTGGAAGATATGGTTTCAGACTGTCTAGTGCTTCCCTGCTGTGGCTGTGTTGTTTATAGCCATGATTTTATTCACCATTTCTTGCTGATTTTTTTTCAGTAGAATCTAGTTTTGTTGTAAAAGGTACTAATTTCAAGCTTTAGCTTTAAATCACATGTGAATTCTTCCTTCTGAATATTTTTTTCTACTAGCTTGTAAATAAAGGAACCACTACACTTAAGACCAATATCTCCTTTTAATGTCATAATGATTTCTGCCATGGTGTCTCATCAATAGGATTGACAACTTTTATATATCAGGTTCCTGAGTTTTAAGCAATCAAGTATAATATTCTGGTGAAAAAAAGTTGCAGCAGTCCTGAAGGGGTTAGAATTTGAGTAAGAACTGAAAATATGGTTTGACTGGTATACTTAAGCAATAAGGCACAACAGGGTGTGTGTTATTGTTTCATAACGTCACTCCTGGCGTGGGTGGAAGCACAAGGCGAAGCCGAGTGCTTCCACCACCCCAGGAGTGACGTCATTACACAATAACACACACACTGGAGTGCCTTATTGCTATTATACAATGGCTCGTTATAGAAAATAAAAAACATTTAAAAAAATGATTTTAGTAGATTTTTAGTGTGGCAATATATCTTTGTTTCTTAAAAAAAAATGACTCAAGCGTATGCTCAGCCATACAGTGATGTTACTGTGTAATAACATCACTGTCTCAGGCATATACCGACCAATCAGAGTATAGGATTCTTTCTTGCCATTATATAATTAAGTTTAGCAACTGTTACCAAGATTCTCACGGTGTGTTGTAAGGAACTAATACATCTACAGAACTTGTCAACAAGCAGCAGGCTATGAGACTTCTATTCCAGCTAGATAGGAACTAGGAATACCTTACATCACCAGTATGTCCTAGAAGTGTAATAGGTTGGTGCCCTTACCAGTAGTAGTAGGAGATGCTATACTATTAATTTGGAATGTGTGGGGCTTGAGAGACTGAAAACATAGGTACCAGGTGTTCTACTGCTGGAAGATGTTTTTAGATCATAATCAGACGTACAGAATGCTGTGCCTCCTTCCCTCCATACATGCCTAACATGTACCAAACACATGTCTCCGCACACAATGTCATGTTTATGCCCTGTCCAAGCTCACCCCACTCACTGGGGGTGAGAGTTAAGTACACTGTGACCTGGAAGGTACCCCAGGGTCACAAGATGTCCCAAAACAGTAATACTTGATTAAAAATAAATAAAATCCTCCCTTCCACTCTGGAAGTGTTCCATCCTCCTAATATAGCCTGGCTTGGCTTTAGAAGTTAAAAGGTAACTGTGTAGGCAATGCTGTAGTTCAAGGAGGCTCACCCATGAACTACCAAATCCCTCCCCTTCCTATGCCTCCTGCTGTTATGCTGTGGCTTGGAGCAGGGAACCTTTTCTGCTGCTGCTTACAATCTGTTTCAGAAACACACACAGGAATAATGCTCTGCTGCTTTGATCTGTCACACAGAGCAGCTACTACTTGCAATATTGCTACTTGTTGTGAGATATACACATGCCTAATAATAACTTTGGAATGGATTGATATTTTTCATCAAACCAGTGAAACACACATCTGTGGGCCAAGTCCTTCTACTTTGAACATTTCAGAACAAAATTCGAAACCATCTAGGTGCAAGGCGATGACATAAAAACAGCAAAAAACACAGGCCCGGATATTCAAACTGCTCCCAAAATGTGAGCAACAGCAGGAGCAAGCGCAAACCAATTGCACATATGCACAACAGGTGCGATATTCAAACATGGAGCAGAACAAATTGTGCAAGCAGCCAACATCTGAATATCGCACTAACTGCGCCATAGCACAACCAGGAAGGAGAAGCTGAAGAAATGTTGCGCCATAGCTAACCAGGGCAAGCCTGGCTTAGTCCAGAGGTGCCATACGTTGGGCAGAGCCCCCCCAGAGCAATGGAACTGCACATCCAGGGAGGCAGGCTGGAGCCCACCGCCAGCCATGCCACACATGGGCACAAGAACACACTGCAGAACCAACACCACACTGCACACCCAAGCACAGCATCACTGGGGTGTGACGGATGATCTACTGGCCCATGGGGACAAGCCAACAAAGCACAGCAGAGCCATGACACCCAGCACAACCACTGGCAGGCTGGAGTGCCACACACAGGGGTTGACAACCACAGTGCACATCAGCTCCCCACTCGACAGCACACCCTGCACGTGACCCCAAGACACCACCCATGTGCAGTGACTGGCACTGCAGGAAACCATGCATCCCCCCCAGCACACGTCAACCCCGTGCAGCACAGAAGCATACAAGCCAGACACACCCTGTGCACCCAGCAGTGGGTGGCAGCAGACAGCAAGACCAACAGAAAGTCACTGCCATGCTGGAGATACCTCCCCATGCACACACACGAGCACACACACACACACACACACACACACACACACACACCCAGGACCATACCACCCCAGATGGCATGTACACCCCTGCAACTGAGCACCCATAGCCAGCTGCAAATCAGAGACCAACACAGTATTCATATCAAAATATAATTGTATATTTAAATATCCAAATACAAAATAACCAAAACAATAACAACTATTTACAAGGGGGGGAAGGGTACAAGGTAGGGGTGTTCAAGGGGTAGGGATGAACAACTTGGAGAGGGATGGCAGGGTGGTAGGGATGGGAGAAGTGGGAAGGGTATCATCTGCTACGGCCCAGCCGGCTGCTCATCCTCTACCTGGTTCCGCACCGTCCTATGCCGCCTCCTCCGAAGGCCATGGCACCTGATGGACTGGAGGATGGCCTGGTTCTCCATGGACACTTGTGTGAGGCCCCGAATATCCTGCCGAATCCTCCGGAGAACCTCGAGGCCTAGGAAAATGGGAACACAGTCAATGGCAGTGACTGACCACAACCCTGAACACCACCCAACCTGCAAGCCATATAGCCCAATGTCCCGCACCTGTGATGGCATGCACCCACCAACAGTGAACATGCACATGGCCATCACAAACAGGCGGCACCAGCTATGTGCACCACTGCACACAGACACTGCCCATGTCCATCACAGTACAAACAAGGCTGTCAAGTGATGTGGCAACGTGGTGTGATGCCAGTTACACAGCTATGTGCCCAGTGCATGCATGGACCACCAGTGACGCATACACAGACGTGCTGTGATACTGGACAGTGATGCATGTCACCTGTGTCGTGCATACATACATAGACAGTGTCGGCAGATAAGGGACTATGGCCCACCCAGTCTGTCCATTTGAGCCTGTAAGTTCACTTTGTTTTCCTATAAGTCTGTTGCCCCTACCCTGACCTCCAGAATTCCTTTATGTCTATCCGTGCATTCTGAAATCCGTGATTGTTTCAGCCCCACCACTTCCTCTGGCAGGGTGTTCCACTTGTCCACCACCGTTCTATGAAGAAATTCTTTCTCATGTTTCCTCTGAATCATCCTCCTTCCAACTTCATCCCATGCCCTCTAGTCCTGGAACATCTTTTTCGCTTAAAAATAGTGTTTTCCTGCACCTTGTTCCTCCCTGTAAGATACTTGTATGTCTCTATCATATCCCCTCTCTCCCTCCTCTCCTCCAGGGAGTACATGTTCAGTTCCTTCAACCTGTCTTCATTGGACTTGTGATGCAAGCCATGCACCATCTTTGTTGCCCTCCTCTGAACCTTCTCTGCCCAGTCTATGTCCTTACGTAGGTATGGTCTCCAGAACTGTACACTGTACTCCCAGGTGGGGCCTCACTAGTGTCTTGTATAGTGGAATTATGACCTCCCCTTTCCTGCATGGTTGTATTGTGCAGGGCTAGTGGTCTCCCCCCCCCCACAGCATGCAATAGCATCCATGAAGTAATGATACTCACACTGCTCAAGCAGCTGTGTCTGCCGCTGCTGCTGATGCTGCTGCTGCTACTGGGGTGCAACTCCCGCTGGCACCGGGGCCCTGGCATGGCCCTCCTCAACCCGGGCCTGCATCCTCACATCCTAGCCTGTGGGAGACATATGTTGAGACAAACATCAGTGTGACTCCAAAGCAGACTGCCCCCTGCCCCAGTGAGAGTGCCTGCCCACACAGCCAGACCCATTCATCTCACAGCTGCACACACTGACACAGCCAACCATGGCAGAGCCATCACCTATGCACAGCCACCAAAACACACTCACACCCCTACAGAGAATACAGGTGCATAGATGGTACACCCACCTGGCCTAGGCACCATGCCCCGCCTGGCACGTGACCGCAGCCTATCCAGAAGGTCCGGATCCCCTCTGGCGGAGGTCACTGTACCGGTGCCGGCACTGCTCATCAGACCAGCACCGTCCAGTGACCCCCACCAGGTCAGTTGCCACTTGATGCCACACCTGTGTGCGGGCAGTGGTGAGGGGCGCCTCACCATAAAGTGCCCCATAGTGGGGCTCTACTAGGGCCACCAAGTTGGCCAGTTCCAATTGGCTCCAGGGAACAGCTCGTCTCCTAGCCATGGTACCAACTTTACGGCAGGCAATATGGCACCCCGCTGCGCCGTAACCCCACATGGAGATGTTGTATTAGACACCACACGCTCAATGCGCTGTTGAACAGCACCGTCACTTCACATAGCGCTGTCACCAGACAGCGCAATAGGGCCGTACACATGGCAGGCGAACAGTGCCAGGGGGCAAAGGTCGGACACAAGGTCATGGGCCATGACGCAAGGCCACGCACAGCGCCATCCACCGTATAGGCATCCTGCGCGACCGACCAGCTGCATACCAGTGCCACAGTGAACTATTGCGCAGTAGTGCCACAGCGCCATATAGTGCCCAGTGCTGTAGCGCCACTGGCACAGTGGTGGCCATGGCCTGAATTGCCGATCGCGCACAGCACGTCAGCAGCGCGGCAGATGCCTGCGTAAGCTATCTGGGCATGCGCAATGTAGTGTACCACACAGGCACAGATCTGCGCCATTGGCTCAGCTGACTCAACCGTATTGCGCAAAGCGCAGATTCGCAATATTCAGCCGACACATGCAAATCATCTGATCAGCCATTCAAAGGCGCAGTGGCGTGATTTGCATGTCATTATAGTTGCTCCACTCCTAATTTGCATGCATTGCGCTATAAATGTGTGACATTGGGCTGCGCTGGCCAGATTCGGTTACTGCAAGTGAGAGGTGAGTTGCATGCTGTGTGATGTTCTGGACAATGGTCATGGGAAAATGCTGTAGACTGCACAGTAACAGGTGTCCACTTGCCCCCATACAGATCGCCATGACCGAGCAGAGACAAGGTGAGGGTTAGGACGGTGGGCGTAGGAGGAGGCCCAACTTTACAGCAGCAGAGACAGAGGCCCTCTTCCAGGCCTACCTGGATGAGGAGCCAGTACTGAGTGGACGGAGGGGCACCCCTCGGTCCCGTGTGGCTGCATGGGAGGGGGTAGCTCGGGCCGTGAACCTGCACGGAAGCCACCAGTGCTCCATGCAGGAATGCAAGAAGAAGATGGGGACAGACCGCAGGAGGTTGAAGGAGAAGGTGGCAGCCTTCAGGGTGGCACGTGCTGGCACTGGCGGGGGCCCGCCAGTGGTGTTGGAGCTGACCCCGGCTGAGGAGACACTGGTTGCATCAATGCAGCAGAGCGCTATTGAGGGCATGCCAGGAGGTGGATTCCAGACAGGTGGAAGCCCATCACTGCACGGTATGACATGGTGGTGGTGTTGGGGGTTGGGGGAAGGTTGTTCACATGCACTCACATGTACTCTCTTTCTGTTACAGATCCTGTTCATCTTCAGGAGACGGTGGTGGTGGGTCCAGGCAGTGATGATGACCTGCTGGACATGGAGGAGGGTCCATCCACCTCTATCACCAGCCAGCAGGCACTGCAGCAGCATGCACGCTGGGCCGCCAACTCTGGTGTCTGTGATTCGGGTGCGGGGGGTGCACAGCCTGTGTCTCAGCAGTCTGGCATGCAAGCATGCCAGCACGCTGTGACTATGGCTGTAGCACGTACCTGCACCATTGATGATGCAAGGACTGCAATGGGCAGTGATAGGTGTGTGTCCCATGACGGACACACAGCAGGCCAGCACGTGCCCCTGGGCCTTCTGGTTCCAACTGTGTACCAGCATGCTGGCACAGTCCCAGGCTGTGCCTGTCCGCACCGTGGGGCAGCACGGTGGCTGTGCAGGTGTCTGGCACTGTTGCTAGCACAGCGGTGGAACGAGTGGACCCTGGAGACACGGCAGTTGGCGGGGCAGCAGCAGCAGTCACCCACCAGGTCTGGGGGTACAGTGTCAAGCGGTGGCACATGTCCGCCGCCCTTTGATCTGCCCATTCCTGGTCCTGGCGAACAGCGCCCACCCTCAAGGGGTGTTGTGCATCAGGACCTTCCACACCCTTGGGGACAGGATGCCGTTGGGGCACAGTACCCATTGGATGAGCACACCCGCCTGCTGCGGGAATCAGTACAGCTGCAGAGGCAGGTTGCAATGTCCGTGGAGGCACTGTCTGTGGCTGTGGAGCGGCACAGCAGGGAGTGTGCTCTGGACCGTGCAGAGCTGGTGCGTATGCGGACGGATGTGACCGCCGCCATTGACAGGCTGACCCAGGCAGTGGTCTCTGTCGTGGATGCATTGGGCACACAGTCAGGTGCCCCTGTACCGCACACCTCACACAGTTCACTCTCCACTCCCCGTTCCCGGCGTCATGCGACACCAGGCCTGTCGACGCCGGGTTCTGCTGTGGCCATCCCGAGCACCCCTGGTGCAGGTTTGTTCGGCATGCTGCAGACCCCTGTGCGGGCAAGGTTGTGTTCATGCAGTGGGACTCCTGGTGGTGCAACAGTGCCACCCCATGTGGCCCCTGCTCAGCCTGCCAGTGCTGTTGGGTCACGGCGGGGCCACCCACACATCCGCGGTGGCCGTGGGACAGTGCTACATGACTGAGCTGTCTCCCAGTGCGGGCCCTGTCTGGTGCTGCCATGTGTGCAATGTGTGTCATGGTGGGCAGTGCACTGCTGGGTGCTCTGCTCACCACACTGACACGGACCACCTGCACACCCTCCCAACTGCTGTCCACAGGTGCGTGTGCATGATGATGCCTGCATTGTACTGTACACCAAGGTGCAAGGGTGCCCAGCATCTGACACACGTACTTGGACAGTACAGGTGGTGGGGGTGGTCGGTGGTGCTGTGTGTCAGCAATGTCAGTTCTGCTGTGCTGTGTATCTGCCCATGTACGCTCTGTGCCTGGTGTGTGTGTGTCCATATGAGTGCTCACCCCTCCCTGATGGTGTGTTTGTATGCCTGGACCCTTCCACTCCCCTGGCCGTCATGCACCCCTGTTGTGTTACCTTGTGTGCCTGTGGTTTACGCATGGACAGTGTTGGTTGCACATGTCCACTTGAGTTACCTGTGTTGTGCATAGTGCTCCTCTGTGATGGTGTCCCAGTGCAGCTGGCCTGCCGGATCAGTCGGGGGTCCCGCCGTCCTAGGGGGGCTGCTCATCACCATCAACACCGGCGCCACTGGCGTCCCCATCGCTGTCCCCCTCTTCAACCTGTACGGCTATCCCATAGTCTTTGGCCATGTTGTGCAGGATGCAACAGGCCAGGAATATCCCACAGGCCTGTTGGGGGCTGTACTGTAGGGCACCGCCGGAGGTGTCTAGGCATTGGAAGCGTGCCTTGAGCATCCCAAACACCCGCTCTATGATGTTGCATGTGGAAACATGTGCCTCATTATAGCGTTGCTGCGATGGGGTCATGGGGCGCCGGTATGGTGTGAGCAGCCAGGGATGGAGTGGGTATCCGCTGTCACCTGTGTGGAGATAGTGGAGATCAGTCTCATGTTCAGGCCCATATTGGCCATATCCCTGTGTGCCACTACCATGGTACCTGTGGCATTCCCACCCTTGCCCCGAGTTTGCATTCCATACATGTGTACTCACCCACTAGATGTCCTGTGGGGATGTCCCCACTCTCGAATCGATGGCACAGTGTGGACTGATACCATATGAAGGCATCATGTACTCTGCCAGGGTGTGTGGCACAGACATTGATTATGCGCCCAGTGGCATCACACACCACCTGGCAATTGACACTGGAGAATCCCTTTCTGTTCCTATATGCGAGCCCATCGGGGCCAGGTGGCATGCGAATGGCCACATGGGTGCAGTCTATGGCCCCTAGCACGCCAGGCATACGTGCTACCCTGTGGAACTCCTGCATGTTTGCTGTACGCTCTGCCACAGTGCTGGGGAAATGGATGTACTCCGCAGCATGTGGCAGCAGTGCGCTGAGGAATTGGGTGAGGATGCGTGATGTGGCTGACTGTGTGATGCCTGTGGTGTCCCCTGTCGGCCTCTGGAAGGTGCCCGTGGCGAGCAGGCACATGCAGGCTGTCACCTTGGTCTCCACCGACAGAGCGTGACTCCGTCGTGAGGGTGCCTGCATCACATCACTGCACAGCTCACAGAGCCGTCTCAGTATAGCCCTGTTCAGGCGGTACCAGCCCACGATCTCTACATCTGTGTACAGCTCAAAGCTGATGCGGGTATGGTACTGCCTGTTGGGGGCATACCGCCGACGGGCCCTTCCATGGCCACATCCCCCTGCAGCATGCATTCTCACCCCCCTCATTACAGCTTCCATGTGGAAGCTGGCACTGTCCATCTCCCTGGCTTCTGACCCCCCCCCGGCTGGTGTTGCTGTGTTACCCCCACTGTCCTCACTGCTACTTCCACTGCACCGGGCACCCCCTGCTGGCCTCGACTGCCTATGGCCCACGCTTTCCTTGCCTGCCCTAGCCTGTCTGTTGTCTGTCTGTCTGTCTGTCTCTCTCTCTCTCTCCCCCCCTTGGCAGCCTTGTAGCGTTCTTGCGCCGCTTCCTTGAGCCTTTTTATTTTGGCTCATTTCCGCTATAATTTCCGCCAGTTACATTGGCGCATCAAGGTGAAGTCTTTTGAATATCGATTGGCGCCTTTATGCATGGATCCACCCCTTCAGTTGCGCATGCCTTCATTTTCATTGCGCTGTTGCTCAGCATGTTTTCGTTGGCGATCTGCCTCCTTCTGAATATCGCAAATGGCGAATTTTGACTTGCATAGTTAACCCTGCCTTGCGCATGGCGCAACCCTTTTGAATATCCGGGCCACAATGTTTTTTGTTTTTTTTTACATTTTTTTGCCATCCACATCTCAGAAACTGCACATCCAACCGGAACAAAACTTGGCACATCAAGGGATCTAACTCATGAGACCATGCATGCAAAGGTTCATACAAATCCGCTAAACAGTTGCAAAGATGTTAAAGTGCAAAATGTAACGCTCACTACTACCGCCTGTAGGGCAGTCACTAAATTACATGAGTTCTATTATAAATTATACACTTACCCTGGATAGAACTGATCCCTCCTGCCATCTGTAGAGCAGTCGCTAAGTTACACAAGTTTCATCATAAATTATAATGTGTAGAAAAATTATTGTAACTGCATTTGTACATGAAGTAGTCCCTTTTTGTTGAATCAGCTAACTCTTATTTTGGTAATGGATACATCAGTATAACAGCTAATTTGCTGATTTACAAACAGCAATGAGGAATTCTTGGTACATTATAAAGTTTCTTACTGGGAGGTGCAGTGTCCTTTTTTGTAGTGGTTACAAATAAGATCTCTCCCACAGCTTGTAATCCACTTTTTTTTCAGGGAAGAATTTCTGTTGCTACGTAAAGGAAGGTCTGTACTTAAAGAAGCAATAGATGTGGTTAGTTGCCAGAGGTGTGGGACACTTGTGTTCCGGGGACTGCTATGGAGTTTTGGGCACTACACCATCAACTTTACAGGGGTAACCCCGTCCCCATCCCCTTCCCCCAAAGGCCTGCTGGCCCAGGGGGATGGAAAGTGGTGGGACAAGTGGGGAGCAGACAGATATGACTGAAGAACAAGAATCTGAACCAACCAGCAGACATTATAACTGCAAATCAATTCACGGCCTTGGAGGGGATGCAGGACACAGGGGCAGTGGAAGCAATATCTGAGGCAAACACTACAGAGAAAACAAGGCAGAAGGGAGGAAAGGCTACAGAGGGAAGCAGAAGAAAAAGAACCAAAAATAAACACTCATTCTGGGGGGCTCTATGATTAGAGGACTTGAGTCCCATTTGGATGGATCTGCGGTGAAAGTTCAATGCCTCCCTGGTGCCTTGACCAAGAGAAACATCCCAAAAATTGAGAGGATAATAGACCAAGCAGGTGAAGGGATAAATGTCCTTATCCATATCGGCACCAACTACCTGGTAAACCAGACAGTGGAGGAAGTCAAGCTAAATTTTAGAAAGCTGGGGGAGTGACTGGAAATATGGACAGCCTCACTAACCTTCTTGGAGATCCTTCCGGTATGGGGAAAAGGTATCGACACTGAACAGAAACAGGGAGGAGGAAATCAAGGAGTTCAACAGTTGGTTACGGGAATGGTGCAAGGAAAAAAGTTACCATGTCATAGGTGACTGTGGGAGCTTCTGGGATAGAAGACTTTTCAAGCCAGACAGCCTTCACTTGATCAGGTAAGGAACAAGTGCATTAGGAAAGAAATTTGATGTTCACCTTAGGTGTTTAAACTAGGCAAAGGGGAGTATGGCACTAGGAAACCTATCAGCAATAGTTTAGAAGATGGGAACTTAGTCGCTACTCCTCCACAATCAAGACATACTGAATCACAATGCAGGTACAACCAGAATAAGCAGAAAAGGCACTGAAGAACCAAAAAAGGGTTCAGGATAATGGGAAATACAAGAATTTACCGGGTGGAAGAAGCAACAATTCAGCCACAGGTTCTTGGACAGGAGTGTGCATTAATGCCAGAAGCCTGGGTAATACGATGAGCGCCCTTCAGGCATGAATGGTGGAGTCCTGTATAGATCTTGTGGCAGTCACAGAGACCTGGGCATCTGACAGCAATGACTGGGCTCTCACAGCCCTCGGATACACACTCTTTAGGAATGACAGCAGGAAGGGGTGTCATGTGAGGGGGGGTGCACTGTACGTTAAGGAGGGGACAGAGGCCACATCCTGCAAAATAAACCTTACAGAAGGAATGGAATCCCTGTGGATTCAGCTTAGTTCATCTTTAGGAAAGAAAATCCAAGTTGAGATGGTTTATAGACCTCTGAACCAAGTGGAGGACAAGCACAGGGAGCTTTTGAAGGAAATCAAAGGAATGTTACTAAAGGGAGAACTAGTGGTAGTGGGGGACCATAACATGCCAGATGTGGACGGGGGCATCCTGGTGGCTAAATCATCAAGGAGTCAAATGGTGGTTGATGCCTTACAGGATTGCTTTCTCACAGTTAGTCACCGATGCTACTAGGCAAAATGACCCCCTGGATGTGGTCCTTGCTGACTTGGAAAGAACTAAGGCAGTCAGAGTCAGGGAGCCGCTGGCAAACAGTGACCACAACTCGGTTTGGTTTAAAATAGCCCTGAAGGATGTCAAATCCCAGTCAGGGGCAGAAGTCCTGAATTTCAGAGGGGCAAATTTTGATAAAATGAGGGAACTAGTAAGAGAAAAACTGATTAGGATTCACCAACAGGTTATAGTGGAAGACATTTGGAAAATGATTAAACAAACCATCACAGAGGCCACTAAGGCATTTACAAGGACAGTGACCAAGAAAAATAGATACAAACACCCCATTTGGTTCATGAGTCAAGTTAAAACAGCCATTAGAGTCAAGAGGGATGCATTCTGCAACTTCAAAAGTAAACCAGGTAATGATCTATGGGAGGAATATGTACTAAAGAATGAGGAGGCTAAGTCGGCAGTGAGACAAGAAAAGGCAGCTGTAGCACTTCAGATAACTAAAGGTGGAATGGAGGGGAAAAAACAGTTTTTCAGATATTTGCAAGAAAAGAAAATGAAGGGAGGAAAGGTAGTTAAAATCAGGGGTGGGGATAGGACAGTGGAAGAGGACAGGCAGAAAGCCACCATTCTGAACCAATATTTCTATTCAGTGTTCACCAAAGAACACAGTGGCCCAATACCTGATTGTGACATTACAGCACATGGCAGAGGAGTGCCAAAAATGGAAACAGTAAGTATTACTGCAGGCAGAGTCAGAGAGGTGCTTGAGCGTTTAAAAATCGACAAAGTTCCTGGTCCAGATGGAATACGTCTGAGGATAATTAAAGAGTTAGCAAGTGAATTAGCAGACCTATTAGTGCACCTGTTTAACCATTCTCTCCGGATGAGAGTTGTACTATATGACTGGAAAAGAGCCAGTGTGATTCCCCTGCATAAGGGTAGTAGCAAGGAAGAGGCCGGTAACTACAGGCTGGTCAGCCTCACATCAGTGCTAGGTAAGCAAATGGAAGCCCTGATTAAACAAGACCTAGTAGACTGCTTGGATAAGCATGGCCTACAGGATGACAAACAACATGGTTTTGCTACAGGCAGGTCATGCCAGACAAACCTGATTATTTTCTTTGATTGGGTATCTAGGGAGCTAGATAGTGGCCAGCCAGTGGACCTCCTCTATTTTGACTTCAGCAAAACCTTTGATTCAGTACCACACAAATGCTTGCTGAAGAAGTAAGAGGATCTTGACATAGCATGCTGCATCGTAAAGTGTGTGGGAAACTGGTTGGACAGGAGGCAAAGGGTGGTGGTCAACGGAGAGCTGTCAGAGGAGGGAGAAGTGACGAGTGGGGTTCCGCAGGGCTCGGTCTTGGGCCCAGTCCTGTTTAACATGTTCATCTGTGACACAGGAGTAGGTATCCAGGGCAATACTGCACGTCCCTGTACAACGCTAAATTGGGGGGTAGGGTGGACAGTGAAGAAGCAGTGAAAATGGTATAAAAAGATTTAAAAAGGTTAGAACAATGGTCTAGTATATGGCAGCTGAAATTTAATGCCAAGATATGCGAAGTGATGTATATTGGCAGGAATGACCCTAAAACAACCTATTGGCTAAATGGGGTCCAACTCAGTGACTTAACCCTTGCTGTGCCGTGGAGTGATATATCAGTCTTGAATTCCTATACGTTCTAATTCTGTCAGCAGCCAAAGGGTTAAAAGAGGAAAGGGATCTGGGTATAGAAACATAGTCTATGATGGCAGATAAGGACCGCTTGGCCCACCTAGTCTGCCCATTTCCCTACTTAAGAGGATAAGCTGCAGGTCCTATTTAACCAACAGCCTATTTCTTCCTACCCCCACAAAAATTGCCTTATGTCTGTCCCATGCATTCTTGAATTCTCCCACAGTTTTAGACCCCACAACCTCCTCAGGAAGGCTGTTCCATGCGTCCACCACCCTCTCTGTGAAAAAATACTTCCTCACATTTCCCCTGAGCCATCCCCCCTCTATCTTCAAATTGTGTCCCCTTGTTCTTGCACATCTCTTTTTCTGAAAGATGCTACCCTCTTGGACTTTGTTGATTCCACTGAGGTACTTAAACATTTCTATCATGTCCCCCCTCTCCCTCCTTTCCTCAAGGGTATACATATTAAGCTCCTTTAGTCTCTCCTCATATGGCTTCTCTTGCAGACCCTGCACCATTTTAGGTGCCCTCCTCTGAACTGTCTCCATCCTGTCTATGTCCTTGTGGAGATGGGGTCTCCAGAACTGGACGGATTACTCCAGATGGGGTCTCACCAACTGTCTGTACAGGGGGATAACAACTTCTTGTTTTCTGCTAGTGATACCTCTCCCTATGCATCCCAGTATCCCCCCAGCCTTCCCTACTGCCTTCTCACATTGCTTGCCAACCTTAAGGTCATCTGATATGATTACCCCCAGGTCCCTTTCCTTTTTTGTTGTTGTTACTACCCCCCCATTGTGTAATCTTCCCCTGGGTTTTTGTTTCCCAGGTGCATTACTTTGCACTTCTTTGCATTGAATACTAAGTTGCCATACTTCTGACCATTCCTCCAACCTTGCCAAGTCCCTTCTCATCCTTTCCACGCCTCCTTGTGTATCAACCCTGTTGCAGATCTTTGTGTCATCTGCAAAGAGGCATACTTTTCCTTCCAGTCCTTCTGCAATGTCACTTATAAAGACATTAAGAAGGACTGGACCCAGTACTGAACCCTGCGGTACCCCACTAGTAACCCCTCTTTCATCAGAGTGGAATCCATTTACAATTACCTTCTGTGTCCTGTTGTTCAGCCAATGTTTTACCCAGGCTACCACCCTGGGACCCACTCCCAGGCTGGTTAATTTGACTACTAATCTTTTGTGTGGGACTGTGTCAAATGCCTTGCTAAAGTCTAGGTAGGCCATGTCCACAGCCCCTCCCTGGTCTACTACTTTGGTCACCCAGTCAAAGAAATCAATTAGATTCACCTGACATGACCTTCCCACTGTGAACCCTTGCTGCCTTGGGTCCTGTACCCCACTGGCCTCTAGGTACTCAACAATTCTTTCCTTCAGAAGTGATTCCATCACTTTCCCTACCACAGAGGTCAAACTGACAGGTCTGTAGTTTCCTTCCTCTGTCTTGGTCCCACTTTTGTGAAGGGGAATCACATCCACCTTCTTCCAGTCCTCAGGTACCACTTCATCCTCCCATGATTTGTTAAAAAGGGTAGTCAGTGGTGTCACTAGTTCTCTGCTTAATTCTTTTAGAATTCTGGGGTGAATTCCATCTGGCCCCATTGCTTTGTCCACCTTCAGTTTTAGGAGTTCTTTCAGAACCCTTTCTTCTGTGAAAGGACTGGGATCGACCCCGCTCACCAGAGTGCTTCTGTTAATTGGATTAGGCACCTTCCCCACTTCCTCTTTTGTGAATACTGAACAGAAGTATTCATTCAGTATCCCTGCTTTTTCACTGTCACTCTCTGCCCACCCACTATCCATTCTATTCAGCCTCACTATCCCTCCCTTTGTCTTTCTACACTCCCTGATATACTTATAAAAGGTTTTATCCCCCTTCTTAACTGAGTTAGCTATCTTTTCCCTCAGTTTGTGCCTTTGCTATTCTGACTACCCACCCTGCTTCCTTCTGCCTTAACTGGTACAGTTATCTGTCCTGCTCCTTCTGTGTTTCCTTATACAAGGTATTATTATTAGTGACACCCTTAAACAAACCAGTCAATGCAACACAGCATATGGTAAGGTCAATAGAATGCTGGGATGCATAGGGGGAGGATTTGACAGTAGGCACTGGGAGGTGATACTTCCACTGTACAGATCTATGGTGAGACCCTATTTGGAATACTGCATACAGTTTTGGAGACCATACATTAAGAAGGATAAGGACAGGATAGAGACCATTCAGAGGAAGGCAAACAAAAATGATACAGGGGATTCAGGGTCTGCTGTACAAAGGGCAGCTGGAGGAGTTAAACATGTGCTCACTTAAATCTAGGAGAGAGAGGGGGAATATGATAGAAACCTTTACGTACATGAGGGGTTTAAATTCAGTACCCTACAGTGAACTATTCACAAAGACTCCCAACTCAAACACAAGAGGGCATGGATGGAAACTAAAGGGTGGGAAGTTCAGGAGGGATCTGAGGAAGTACTATTTATTGCAAATGATTGTGTGGCAGTGGTAGGAGCTAGGACCATATCAGCATTTAAAAGAGGCTGGGACAAAGAGTATACTAGACTCAAATCTGCAAGGAAATCTACCAGATAGGACCCAGGATCACCTAGGATCTCGGAATATCATGGGCAGACTTGATGGACCTTTGGTCTCCTTCTGCCGTCACTTTTCTGTTTCTATGTTTATTTTCAAAATGAGGCATTGTGCATACAGTGTATAGCTGACCCGATTTCTTTACTGAGAGATGTAGTCTCCTATTTCTGTAGTGAGTACAGAAATATCTAGCCAATTTTTAAAATTCCCTCAATTTAAAAAAAAAGGTGATGCACATAAGGTCATGATTATTCAGGAGCCAGGCTTACAGTGCCATTTTTGAGAGCATGGGGCACATAAGGAACTGTTCTTCTTGCAATGCGAACAGGTGAAATCAAAAATAAATTGTTGTAAACAGTGATTTTGACCAGACCAAGCTTCCCAAGGAGGGATAGCTTGTAGTTTTCACCCAATTTTTCTAGTTCCCTCAATAAAAAATAAATAAATAAGTATGCAAATAAACTCATTATTATTCATGAGCTGAGTTGCATAGCTCATGAATAATAATTTTACAGCTATTTTTTATTTTGAAGTGCTGAATGACCTTGCTCAGAACATGACTTTTTGTAATTTAATAACTTTGCAATAGATTAATATTTTTTCACCAAACCACCAAAGGAAATCCTTCTGAGGTAAGCCCTTTCTACTTTGAAAATTTCACACCAAAATCCCAAACCGTCTGGGCACTATGTAATGGCCAAAAAAAAAAAAGCAAATCAGCAATTTAAAAAAATATATATATTTTTGCTATCTACATCTCGGAATCTGACCAGAACAAAACTTGCCACATCAAGAGATCTGCACCACAAGACCACGCATGCAAAATTTTGTGCAAATCCATTGCACAGTTGCGAAGACATTAAAGTGCAAATATTGGGGCCTAACATTAAACTGCCTTCTTAACCCTAACTATAATAAAGGAATATTGGTTCCTTGGTATGTAGAATAACAGGTTTGAGTTGTAAGATCAATAAGGGTACCTCCCTTGATTCAGGTGAATGTTTACACTGCACTTTTTTTTACAGTGTTGCCCGTTTTCATTAATTTGTTTGCCAAGTCTCTTCTAGCTAGCTCAGTACCACAAAGAAGTTCCACCACATTAAAGAAGTAGACAGTGAGTCTTTCTTCATACAGCTCATCTTCTGGGGAGGTAGGGAACTGTTTTTGCTGTATTTTATCTTGGTTAAAGGTACGAGTATGTGAATGGCTTATATCATTACAAGATGAACAGTATAATCTACTTTCACATAATTAGAGGCACTGATTGGACCAAGGTGACTGAAGAGTTACTGCTGTCCAGAATGTTCATATACCCAGGATTCTGTGCCGTTAACAGCTTTGGGCTGTGCTATTTCCTCTAGTAGGAGTGCACATTTACCCATGTGTTTTGACTATCCATTGACAATTTAGGAGCTAACAAAAAAAATATTTCTGTAAGTATGAAGAAATTTCTTCTTTGGTTATCTTCTGCGTAGCTGATTAAACTGCATGGAAGGGAGGGAAGGAGGGCTGCATACAGTAAGTACTGTCATACATTCAATGTTTACATCATTTTGCATTTTTGAGAAAGATTCAGAAAAAAGGTAAGGAAAATTTCATGTTAAGATCTAGCTAGAAAAGAATAGTCTGTGTCTCTGGGATTTCCTAAACAAGTTTCAAAATTAAAACAGAAGTTCATGACAACTGGAAAAAATAAAAAAAATGCAGCTTCTTCGTATGCATGTCATGACAGAACAGTAATATAATGCTCCTTTTTAAATTAACTTTGTTTTGGTTGGGCCACTGGACAGCCCAGAGGTAGCAGACTGCATTACCATTTTGATGACCTTGATGTGTGATGCAAATCCAGATATCCTTATTGTAATGGTCAGGGGTGGAAGTGCTGCCAATCTAGAGGGAGGTGATGTGCGATGTTCAACTCTAGCAGTGATCCCAGTGACAAGGTGAGGAGGTGCTCTGACACATTACAAACTGGTGCCTCCGGATGCATAGGACTGCTGATCGAGATGTGGGTGGCATAGGGATGGCACACACAGATATGTGTCAGGAAGCAGTAAAAAAGACTTCACTGGCTGCCCTAGCCCTGATGTGGTTCACTAAGATGATCTTCAGACCCTTCACTATTACTGTGTCTCCATTTCAACGTGTTATTTAACATTTATTTTACTAGGAAAGTCGCATTAGAGAACATCTCTGTTTTCAAGTGCATCCAGAACTGAGTTACAAATATAAATTACTGCATGATATTATAGACACAAACACAACAATATTATAGGTGTATGTGAAAAAGACAGTAACTAAAATACAGGGAAAATACAGCTGTGGTACAGAAGTACATGAAGACGATGGGTGTCTTCTAATATACACCTATAGAGAAGACTGTATCTTAACTGTTGAAACAGATGCTTTT
This sequence comes from Neoceratodus forsteri, assembly GCA_016271365.2. Lineage (NCBI taxonomy): Eukaryota > Metazoa > Chordata > Ceratodontiformes > Ceratodontidae > Neoceratodus > Neoceratodus forsteri. The sequence goes on from CM028130.1 coordinate 1,419,745,403, forward strand.
TCCCCACACATAGTAGATGGTCCTACTAGAAACATAGAAGTTGATGACAGACAAGGACCACAAGGCCCATCCAGTCTGCCCATTTTTTCTATTGTACGAATGTGCCATAGGCCTTTACTCTGTCAATGACCTATCTATTCATACTCAGCATCTGTATTGCTCCGTTATGCTCATCCCATGCCTGTTTGAAGTCCTGCACTGTATTCATATCCACCACTTCCTGAGGTAGGCCGTTCAGAGCACCCACCACCCTTTCTGTGAAAAGTACTTTCTCACATTACCCCTTAATCGACCTCCCTCTAATCTCATGCTGTGTCCTCTTGTCCTGCTATTTTTCTTATATTGAAACATGTTAGAGTGTTTACACTGCACGTTTCTTTACAGTGTTGCCTGTTTTACTCGGATTAATACTTGGATGTTTAAGACAACAGAAGGCGGGAGCCCATTAAATGTTGTCTCCACTTCTCAGTGGCAGTAACAGCAGTTACCAACTGTAATATAGTTATCCAACTTGGCCTTAAAGCTGACAAAGATGGACACATTGATCACTTCTTTTGGTAGCTGATTCCACAGTCTAACTGTTCTCGAGACAAAACCATGTCTCCACATTTCAGTTTTACATGGCATCTCTATAATCTGGTGCTTATGTCCTCTCAAATCATATTTTTGATCTTTATATGCTAAACTCAAGTCAGTTCTTAGCATATCATCCTTATGGATGCTATACAAGAGTAGTATCTCCCCCCCTTACACGCCTAGCTTCCTGGGGCCAAAGTCCTAATGTATGTAGTCTTAATTCATATGGTTTATCTCTATAACCAGATATCAGTTTAGTAATCAACCTCTGTAGTTTTTCAACCATAATCTTGTCCTTCTTCAGATGAGGACTCCAGCTCTGGGAGCAGTAATCCAGATGCGGTCTTATATAGAATTTAAACAGTGGAAGTAATACACTCTCATTTCTGGAGAAGAAGCTTCTACGTACACAGTTAGTAAGGTACATTGTTTTATTAGCTATATGTTTACTGTGTGCTTCACTCTTTAAATTAGTACTGATATACACCCCTAAATCCCTTTCACATAGAAACATAGAAATACAGATTTTGACGGCAGATAAGGACCACTAGGCCCATCTAGTCAGCCCATTTCCCTACCTACAGGATAGGCCGCAGATCCTAGTTAACCAACAGCCTATTTCTTCCTACCCCCCACAAGAATTGCCTTATGTCTGTCCCATGCATTCTTGAATTCTCCCACAGTTTTAGACCCCACAACCTCCTCAGGCAGGCTGTTCCATGCATCCACTACCCTCTCTGTGAAATAATACTTCCTCACATTGTCTCTGAACTGCCCTCCTTCTATCTTTAAATTGTGTCCCCTTGTTCTTGCAAGTCTCTTTTTCTGAAAGATGCTACCCTCTTGGACTTTGTTGATTCCACTGAGGTACTTAAAAGTTTCTATCATGTCCCCCCTCTCCCTTCTTTCCTCAAGGGTACACATATTAAGCTCCTTTAGTCTCTCCTTAAACGGCTTCTCTTGCAGACCCTGCACCATTTTAGTTGCCCTCCTCTGGACTGCCTCTATCCTGTCTATGTCCTCATGGAGATGGGGTCTCCAGAACTGGACACAGTACTCAGATGGGGTCTCACCAACTGTCTGTACAGAGGGATAACAACTTCCTGCTTTCTGCTGATGCCTCTCCCTATACATCCCAGTATACCCCAGCCTCCCTACTGCCTTCTCACATTGCTTGCAACCTTAAGGTCATCTGATATGATTACCCCCAGGTCCCTTTCCTTTTTGTTGTTGTTACTACCTCCCTACCCATTGTATATTCTTCCCTGGGTTCTTGTTTCCCAGGTGCATTATTTTACACTTCTTTCATTGAATCCTAGTTGCCATACTTGACCATTCCACCAACCTTGCCAAGACCCTTTCATCCTTCCATGCCTCCTTGTGTATCAACCCTGTTGCAGATCTTTGTGTCATCTGCAAAAAGGCGTCTTTTCCTTCCAGTCCCTCTGCAATGTCACTGATGAAGACATTAAAAGGACTGGACCAATCATGAACCCTGCGGTACCCTACTAGTAACCCCCTTTCTTCAGAGTGGACTCCATTTACAATTACCTTCTGTGTCTTGTTGTCCAGCCAATGTTTTATCCAGGCTACCACCCTGGGTCCCACTCCCAGGCTGGTAAATTTGACTATTAATCTTTTGTGTGGGACTGTGTCAAATGCCTTGCTAAAGTCTAGGTAGGCCATGTCCACAGCCCCTCCCTGGTCTACTACTTTGGTCACCCAGTCAAAGAAATCTATTAGATTCATCTGACATGACCTTCCCGCTGTGAACCCACGCTGCCTTGGTCACATGTTGATTTCCTTCATCCCTTGACTATAATAGTCTTGTTGGATATTGTTCTTACCGAAGTGCATAATTGTACATTTATTCAGATTAAACTTCATACTATTAATAGCAACCCACTCAGTGATTGTTCTGATATCTTGCCAAAATCTGAGCCTGTCCTCAAAGGTATCCATGACACCCCCAAGCTTAACGTGATCTGCAAATTTGCTAAGCTTATTCACACTCTCGATGTTAAAATCACTTATAAAAATGTTGCACAACAGTGAACCCAATACAGATCCCTGTGGTACTCCACTAGTAACCTTAGTCTCAGCTGATAGGTAACCATGGATTTGCACTGATTGTGTCCTGCTCATCAACCAGTGAATGGTCCATTTAATTATAGTGTGGTTAATTTCTAATCCTATTAGCTTTGAGATCAGAATGCTTTGTGGCACAGTATCGAATGCCTTACTAAAATCCAACACCAATACATCCACTGCTCTTCCCTGATCAATGTTACCTTCCACAAAGTTGTAGAAACTTACTAAATTAGTATTACAGGGCCAATTTTGCATAAATCCATGCTGGGTCTTATCCAGTAGAACCATTTTAATCAAGAAGTTTCTGATTTCATCAGAAATTATTCCCTCATTTATTTTGCCTACTATAAAAGTCAGTCTGATCGGTTGGTAATTAGCTGGATCGGCCTTGTTTCCCTTCCTGAAAATTGGTACCACAACAGCCGTCTCCAGTCTCTTGGTATATAACCTTCCCCTAGAGATCGTTGACCTAAATCAGCTATGATTGGGGCTAGCTTTTTTCCCAGCTCCTTAAAAAATCTAGGGTGCAGGTTGTCTGGTCCTGCTGATTCTTACAGACTTTATCTGTAGTAAAGATCTCTGAGGGCTGGGGGTCCATGTCATTAGATATTTCATATGGGGCAGTAGTGTCATTATTGTTGAAAACAGTACTGAAATATGAATTAAATTCCATGACCACATCATTTGGTTTGGTGTAAAGGGTACCATTAATATTAAGTGGTCCTATAACCCAAGCATTACTCCTCTTGTTGTTTACACAACAATAGAACCCCTTAACATCATGTTTTGTATTGGCTAGCCTAAACTCAGTTTGTTTCTTTGCTTTCTTAATCTCTTGTTTAAGTAGCTGTAATATTTTCCGGTATTTTATTCTATTCTTATTTGTAGGGTTTCTTCTCATTTTCCTATAGCATGATAGTTTCTTATTTATGAGCATATCGATCCTTCTGTTTAACCATGATGGCTTTTTCCCTCTTCTGTTATACATGGCTCTAGCTGGGACATGCCTTGGCACCAAATCATCAATAATATTAAGGAACAGATCCCAGCATTGTTCAGTTTTTAACCCATCTGATAGGGGTTTCCAATTGATTTGTGATAAGTCCTGCCATATAGCAGTGTAATTAGCCTTGTTATACAATTTTTGAACTGTTTTTCCCATAGTATTTTTTCTGACTTTATTAATTTTAACCTAATGATATCGTTATCACTTGTACCTAGAGGAGGGTCATACTTGATGTTGGAAATATCTTCTGCCATATTAGTCAGCATGACATCCAGAATGCTCTGCCCTCTTCTGGGTTCACTAATACGTTGCTCTATCCCAGCTGAAGACAGGGTGGTCTGCAACCTGTCACCCACAGAGTTACTAGTGAATATACTACCCCAATCTATACCGGGGAGATTTAGGTCCCCAATCAGTAGTAAGTCAGAATCTAATGCCATTGTTGCAACATGCTCTACAAATAATTCTGTTTCATTGGCCGGTGTATCAGGTGGTCTATTGAAAACTGCCAGCTTGAATTTCTTACCTTTTAACCCTGAGATATCTGCCCACACTACCTCGATGTTACCAAAGTCCTTATTGATATCATTGCATAGGCACTTGATTTCTTCTTTTATATATAAGGCAACACCTCCACCCCTCCTATTCCCCCATCCTTACATATTAGACGAAAGCCAGATATATTTTTGTTCCAAATGCTGTCATCATTCCACCATGTCTCTGTTACCCCAAAGATGTACATTTTTTCATTACTTGGTAATAATTGTAACTCTGCCATTTTATCTCTGTTCAGATTGCTAGCATTGAGGTACATAACATTAGCTTTATTATTCCTTATAATTGATTTCCTGGGGTTATTGCTTTGGAGCAAGGTGGAAATTGGATCAGATGTCCTCATCCCCCTGCCATTTAGTTTAAACATTTTCCTATCTTGTTTTTTTATTCTCATTCCCAGAACTCTGCTTCCCCTGAAACTTAAGTGGAGTCCCTCCTTGCAATATAGATCAGGTGTGCTGTGGAAAGTATCCCAATGTTTCAGAAAGTGATAATAGTTCTCCTGTGTCCAACTTCTCAACTACGAATTTGTAAGGCTAATTTTCTTTTTTTTTTTTGTAGGCTGATGCTCTTGGTTCTGGAAGGATCTCTAAAAAAATAATTTCACAGTCTGTTTCCCTTAATTTCTCTCCTAATCTAGTAAAATCTTTTTTACCATTGGTAGGGATTTTCGACTTAGATCATTGATACCCACATGAACTACCGTGATAGGTTTAGCTCCTGCCCCTTTAAAAATATTGTCTGTCATAATACATAAGTCCTGGGCCCCTGAACCTGGAAATCTGCTAACCATAATGTTAGCTCTATTGTCCCTGCATACATTTCAGTCGGTATACTTGATGATGGAATCCCCAATTACTATGACCTGCCTAGTTTCATGACAAACATCTATAGTATGTTTTGTAGAGGTTGTTGGATCATTATTAATTTCCATTTGGTCATCCTGTGTTGGTTCAAGTTGTACTAACACTTGGTAATTATTATTAAGTAGTATAGCTGTGCTAGTGTCACTCTGTTTGACTCTGTTTTCAACCATCCCAGAGTCTGTACTAATCACATCTTGTAAGATGGCTGCATTATCATTCTCTGAACTGTGGTCTGCTAACTTTAAGGGACTCCTATCTCTCTTCTTCCTTTTAACTGAGGAAATTGTGCACCAGTCATTATCATCCTCTAGCTCTGCACTGTTTGTTTCATTAGTTAATTTTCTCTTTGCCCTTAAGTCTGCTGTAGTGTCAGACCCCCTATCTTCCTGCTATCTATTAAGGCTAGATAAAATCTTCAGCTTTGCAGTCATCTCCATCTGATTGTTTTCTAGGGTTTCGAGTCTTGTGATAAATAAATGCAGTTTGTGTATGAGGTCCTGATTGTGCAAACACTTTTTACACACATAGTTTTCACAGTTGGAGCCAATGTCCACCATTTTATACATCAGACAACTATTGCATTTCACACAGAGCTCACTGTCCATAGTTAATATCGAAGAAGCCATTTTACCTTTTTAGGATCTGTACTGTCAGTAGATATGGATGCCTTCCCTTTATGTTTCTATTTATAACTATTCCCTCTGGACACCTGCATGCTGCACATGGTGGACACAGCAGACACATGCAGACATGCGCGTGTGGTGACACGTGTCCCGCACGTGCTTGCCCCACTTGCAGAGGGGCTTAATTAAATACAGTTAGACCCAGAAGTGCAATCTTGGGTCATCCAACATGAACCCCACAACTTTCAAATGCCTTGCCTAAAAATAACACAGGGGGCTGCTAATAATAGTCTCTGAGCCTGGTGTTGCATACAAAATATTTTAAAACAAATAACTTTAAGACGAGAGGCCTCTGTAGTCCTTAAAACAAACAAGGACTACAGACATTGGCCTCTCTCCCTGGTTTGGGTAAGCTGCCAGCTGATTGATTTATAGGACACAGAGCTACTGCTCATTAATTTCTACTAAGGAAAGAGCAAGCCAAAGAGTGCTGACCTATATTGGGATGGCACAGTGGAGTGGGGACCAGATGAAATGAGAAGGAAGCATAAAAGAATAGTAACAAAAACACAAACAAAAAAATTATTTTAGTTGTTCACATTTCTAGTTTCTGTTTGAGCCCTGCACAGACCATGCTGGATACACCATCTTTACTTTCCTGAAGAAGTACCAGATCCTGTTAAGGATACAGATGTACTGCCTATCTGATGCAGAAAGTATGCAAATCAGAGAGCAGAAAAGAAAAGGGGGAGAGATGGAAAATACAGGTTCCTCATGTGTAACCATAGTTCTAGGAGTGGTATACAGTTCACATCCACACCCTAGCAGTTCCACTGGAATTGTGTAATTCATCAGATGTCTTTAAGCTAAGCTCCTCAAACCACCCAGCAGTATATCCTCTATTTCAGCTCTTTGCACATTGGAAAACAGGGATTCATGTGCCACTTGCTGTGGGAGGCCAGGTCGGTTGTGTAGATGTGAACTGTATACCACTCCTAGAACTACGATTACAGGTGAGTAACCTATATTTCTAAGGACATGGATACAGTTCACTGTCCACACTCTGGTAGACTCCTAGCAATTCTCTGTCAGGAAGGCTAGGCATGCACCCCTATAGGTTGAACAAAGACTGAAGAACCGAGGTCCCAAAAGCAGCATTGCATCCCAACATAACATAATGTCAAAGCTGTAATGGGAAATGGAGGTGTGTGCTTTCCTCCATGTAGCAGATCTATTAAGGTGTGTACTTTTCTCTAGGTAACACCCTACAGATTTCCTGTATTTGGATGTCTCTAGACACAACCACCAAGGCAGTGGTATGTCTGGTGGAATGAGCCCTAAACCACTTGGGAGACTCCGTACCATCCAATCTACAGCAGAGGTTGAGGCAGGATGTGAGCTACCTGCCCACTCTGCTGCCACTGTGCCATGTATGGCTTCAGCATATGCTATAAACAGCCAGTGAACCTAACCACAAACTCCAGGAGTGCGCTACTTATAATAAGAGAGTGCCCTCCACAGGTCCAAGGTATGGAGCTTGTGGCTGGCCTCCAAAGATGGTTCAGAAAAGTATACTGGAAGGTTGATTGCCTGGTTACTGCTAAACTCTGATACTACTTTCAGGAGGAACTTCAGATGGGGCAAAAGATGACCCTGTCCTTGTGGAAGACCAGATAAGGAGACTCCACTGAGAATGCCTGGAGCTCACTAATCCTTCTGGCTGATGTGATAGCCACCAACAAGGCCATCTACCAGGATGGGTGTGACATCTCATAGCTGTGCGTAGGCACAGATGACTTGCCAATGAGCATAGCTACCTCCAGCAGTAAGTCTGAAGTGGAGGTGATTCTTGCACCAGTAGGGAAAGGTGGTCCAGACCCTTGAAAAAGCACCCACCACCTTCTCCTGGGCAGAGATGGCTGCCAGGTGCACCTTAAGGGTGTCACTCGTGGTCTTGACTGAGAGAGGAACCAAAGGTACTCCAGGATGCTCATCTCAGGGTAGGCAAGGGGATCAATCCCCTTACCCTGGCACCAAATGGAGAACCATTTCCATTTAAAAACATAACACTGGTGAGTTGAATCTTTTTGGGAGGCCTTCACAAGGTGGAGAACATCTTCTGAAAGACCCAAGGCCTGGAACTCTAGTTGCTCAGGAACCAAACTAAGAGGTACAGGGATTGACTGGCCAGGTGCAGGACCTTCCCCTGTTGTGTGGTCAGCAGGTCCAGACAAAGAGGCAACTTCCACAGTGGCCTGTGCTGAGGCTAAGGAGATTCGGGTACCGGAACTGTCTGCCAGTCTGGAACTATTAGGATCATCCATGCCTTGTCCTTCCAGGCCTTGACCACCATCTTGTGAATCAAGGGAAAGGGAAGGAAGGTGAACACAAGGCCTGCAGTCCAAGACATCACAAAAGCATCATAACACAAAGTTCAAGAAGTACCGTACTCGCCTGTGTGGAGTGCACAAATTAACCGAGACAACATTTTAAAATGAAGACTTTATTTAGCCACAGAAAAAAAACAGTATTAATAGTTTTATAAATAATTAGTGCATTAGTTCTACAGTGTCAGACAGTGCTAACCAAGGTCCTTTCTCGGAAGGGCATCCCCCAGCAGTACCAGGACTGTTAGGGGCAGGCACAAAACAGCCTCAGCTTTCTCTTATCCCAGGAGGCAAACAGATCAACCAGAAGTGTGCCCCACTGGGAGAACAGTTGACTTACCACCTCCTAATGCAGGGACCACTCATGCAATGTCTCTCCCAACCTGGCTGAGAGCATCTGCCAGTTGACTGTGAACTCCCATGACATACGAACATATGAAACTACCAGCAGATACAGGCCAAATGGTCTATCGTGTCTGCTCGACTGTACAGCACAGAGGTTGGACTCCTGCTGCTCCACCCCACCCCTTGCCCCTCTTCCCCCCATCTTCCCACTGACTAGTATCTTGCCCTTAACCCTATCCCACCCCACCCCCTTTTAAAGCCCTCCGTTTTAAGAGATAACACTTCTTCAGGAAGTGCGTTCTATCCCCCTACCACCCTCTCCGTGAAGTAATGCTTGTCATTGAGGCACAGGTCAGGAAGCTTAGGAAAAACCAGGAGCAGTTGTAGAATTCACAAAAAGTATTTATTAGTACTAGCAGTAATATAAAAAATATAAAACTGCTCAGAATAACTATTTACAAAGACAGAAAACACAGAGAAGATACAGCTGAGTTTTCTTTTAATCTGTGTGAGTCTCTCAAAACATTGCAACTCCCTCTTATAAGTCTTTGCAACCCCCTCCTTAACAAGCATCCTGTTTTTTCTAAAATGTTCTTGTAAATTTCCAATGCTCTTGTCAATTTCATGCAGGTGCAGCAAGAACACAATGTCCCAGATTTGAGGCCCATTCTCCACAGCTTCTGAAAAAGGGCTTAAAAAAACTGCTCTTAGGTTAACCCCTCAAGTTCCCAATAGCGTTTTGCAATCATCTCAAACTATAATTATATACATTTCAACAGTAACACTATATAATTTCTAAACAAAGGGATCCCAGTATCAGTTACATTTCCACATGATGGTTTGAATATATTTTTATACCAGCAGATATGCAAGGGAGGAAAGACAGAACAGCAAGGGAAGACTGAGAGACAGTGAGAGGCAGAGAATTGCGAGACTGTTGGGGTGATCAAGTCCTAGGTCTCACAGGAAAATTTGGTTGCACAACCAGACAGAGAAGAGACAGGAAAGGATAGAACAGAACAGATCCCTACATCCAAACTCTCCATAACAGCTGGGACAGGGTCCTGTTCAACCCTGTCACATACACCCTCCAAGAGGTAACCTGTTTTATCAAACAGGTTTCCAAAACATTTTATTAATTCTCTACTAGCATTAGCTTCTAACTTTCAGAAATTAAGCACATGTGCAGCATCCTTTTTTTCTATAACAGTACAGTAAACAATAAAGTTTAAACTCATACATTTGTTTTTCAACCTTCAGAACCCTCAATTCCTGATCCATATCCTGACAGAAAATCAGCATTGCTATTCTCTTTACCAGATTTGTGCTTCACCTTGAATTTAAATGGCTGTAGTGCCAGGTACCACATTGTGATTCTGGAATTTTTATCTTTCATTTGGTTAAGCCAACAGAGAGAACTGTGATCTGTCATGAGTACAAAGTCAGTTCCTAGCAAATAAAACTTAAGGGACTCCATGGCCCACTTTGCTGCTAAACATTCCTTTTCAATGGTGGAGTACCTTTTCTCTCTGTCATGTTCTGTCTCATCTATATTTTGACTCAGGACTGCACCTAGGCCTACCTCTGATGCATCTGTTTGTAACAAAAATGGTTTCTCAAAGTTTGGCTTCTTAAAACATGGGCTGAACATAATGCAGCCTTAATGACCCAAAAAGCTTCATCATACTCTCAGGTCCATTTCACATTATTTGGGTAACGTTTTTTCATGAGTACTGTGAGGGGAGTAGCTAACTCTGCAATGTTGGGAACAAATCTCCAATGATAACCAGCCAGCCCTAAAAATGCCCTGACATGTTTCTTGGTTTTTGGGACAATGCTGTTAGCTACAGCTTCTGTCTTGGAAACCTCTGGCTTGACTTCTCCATTTCCCAAAATATAGCCCAAATATCTGGTTTCCTGCATGCCCAATGTACACTTGGTAGGAGTGTCAGGCATACCTTTCTGATCAACTGGATAACTGCTCATAGGTGTTCCAGGTGGCTTCTCAAATCTGGACTGTACACCATGACATCATTCAGGTATGCATCACAATAACCAGTGTGAGGTAATAAAATTACATCCATGTACTGCTGAAATGTAGCTGACGCACCATGTAAACCAAATGGCATGATGGTGAACTGGTAGAATCCAACAGGAGTGGCAAGTACTGTTTTGTCTCTGGATTCTTTAGCTAAAGGGATTTGCCAGTAACCCTTGGTGAGATTAAGGGTACTGATATACTTTGCACTCCCCAGTCTGTCCACCAAATCATCTATTCTGGGCATAGGATAACTGTCAAATTCTGACACTTGATTAAGTTTCCTAGAATCAAGGCAGATTTTAACACACCCTTCTTTTTTGTCTAAAATTACCATTGGAGATGAACAAGCACTCCTTGACTCTTCTATGATACCCAATTCTTTCATTTTTTGTATTTTCTTAACCACGTCAGTTCTTAACTGCTCTGGTAATCTGTATGTCTTTTGCCTAATAGGGCGAGCATTCCTAGGCACTATTACATTCTTGGCCTCTTTTGCTCGGCCTGGTACTGTGGTAAAAGTACTGTTAAATGTCTTTAGCACATTACGAATTTCTGCTGTTTGTTCAGAGGTTAAGGAAGCATTCACCTTTACAGCAACAGCAGTTACAGTTTGTTCCAGTCTATCATAAGCTACATCAATATCTTCTTTATCAGTTTCTGGTAAAACTAGCATAACAGCTTTTGGTGTTTTTTTAACCCATTTCTTGAGGAGGTTAGCATGGTATATCTCAGTAGGATTTTTCCTGTCAGGGGTCTCAGTCTTGTAGTTAACGGTGCCAGCACGTCTAAGCACTCTATAAGGCCCTTGCCACTTCATTAACAGTTTATTTTCTGTTGTGGGTAACAGTAGCAAAACCTTTTCACCTGGCTCAAAAACCTTTACCCCATGGTCATAATATACCTTCTGCAGGTTTTGGGCCTTTTCTGGATTACTATGGGCAATTTCAACATATTTTGTCAGCTTCTTTCTTAGGGCACACATCTGAGACATTATAGATTGTTTCTGAGTGAGGTTATCGTCCCACATTTCTTTTATCACATCCAGTGGCCCTCTTGGCTGCCTACCATACAACATTTCAAATGGTGAACACCCTGTTGATGCCTGTGGCACTTCTCTGTGAGCAAAAAGTAGGCAAGGCAAGTATTGGCCTCAATCTTTCCTTTCCCCTTTTACAAACCTTTTTAACATGCGTTTCAGAGTTTGGTTAAAATGCTCAACAAGACCATCTGTCTGAGGGTGATAGGGGAAGATTCTTATGGCAGTGATACCTAGTAGTCTGTATAGCTCCTTAAGTAATGCAGCACCAGAATTACTACCTTGATCAGTAATAATTTCTTTAGGTATGCCCACTCTACCAAAAATTTCTGCAAGCTCTGCTGCCACTTTTGAAGCGGTGACAGTATGCATTGGAACTGCTTCTGGGTATCAAGTAGCATGGTCGCATACTACCAGGATACATCTATTACCCTTTTTACTTTTGTCTAAAGGACCAACCACATCCATTGCAATTCTCTCAAAAGCCATATCTATCAAGGGTAGGGACACCTTGTCTTTTCTAGTGACGGGGGTACTTTCTGACAATCAGCACATGAATTACAATAGGTAGCAACATCTTCATGAATTCCAGGCCAGTAAAATGTATACAGCAATCTGGCAAGGGTGCGATCCTTCCCTGAGTGACCAGCCATAGGACTATAATGTGCTATCTGTAACAACTCTGTTCTATACTACTGAGGTATAACCAATTGTTCTGTCTGTTTCTGTGTCTGAGGTTTAACCCAAACTCTGTACAATAACCCATTCATTTTTTAAACATTGGTCCACCCTGTTTTGGTTTCACCTCCAGCTGCTTAAAATAACCCTGGAGAGAAACATTGTTAGCTTGCTCTGAAACAAAATCACAATCAGTTATCAGTTTAGCTTCAACATTTTCATATTTTAACCCTTTATGTCCATCAGTCTTTTGTTGCCACTGTTGTTTCAGATGTCTTCTTTCTTTCTTTCTTTCTTTCTTTCTTTCTTTCTTTCTTTCTTTCCTGGACTTCCAGATCTTGGAGCTGTACTCAAACAAGTCCGAATCAAAGTCACTGAAAGAAAAAGTGTCCCCATTGTTTGAGATTTTCTTTGCCAGAGCTCTTGTTACCACTGCTGCTGAAACTGCAGGGTTCAGTTCCTCTGAGATTAACTCAGTAAATCCTGGACTGTAATTTCCAATAATCATGGGTACAGGTAACTTAAGTACTATCCCCCACTTTCATTTGGTGTGACACATCCTTAATAGTCAGAGTCACTTGGGTGATGGGATAGTATCAAGTGTCCCCATGGATGCAGCTGAAACCAGTACCTAGTCCTTTTGCACAGTGTTTTCCCAGCACCTCAACATGCACTAGGGTCTGTCTGCTTCCCGAATCAGTGAGTCCCTTTACAGTCTTATCCTCAACCTTTGCATCTGTTAAGTACTTGCCCCAGTTTGCTAAGGACAAATTTGCTCCAGTGTCACTCTTCTTATTGCAATTTCTTGCAATATGGCCTGGCTTATTACAGTTATAGCAAATAACATCTTTGGGCATAGATTTGTTACCCCCCAGAGTTCTTATCAGACGTGGAGTTTAAATGGGAAAAAGAGTGTCTTACTGGTGCTTGGCTGTTACCTCACTGCTGTGGCATCACCAGTCTGGCCATTTGGTAGTCTTCAGCCAAAGAAACAAGCCTTTTCCCCACTTTCTGGTCAGTGTTCCTTTACCCAAAGCTGCACATCTGTAGGCAGGATGTTGATGAATTGCTCCATTGCAAATGTGTCGATGATATGTGGGACTGTTTTGCCCTCTGGTTGGAGCCATTTTATCAGGAGTTCTCTGAGTTAGGTGAAGGCTTCTTGAGGATTGTTGACTGAGTTGTACTTCAGGGATTGAAATCTCTGCCTGTAGGTCTCTCCGGAGATGTTATACCTTTTCAGGATTTCGCTTTTCACCAGGTCATAGTTTTCTGACTGTGCAGTGTCCATATTGCTGTAGGCAAGTTGGGCTTTACCTTTCAGGTAGGGTACCAATCCGACTGTCCACTGCTGCTTTGGCCATTGGCAGGCTGTGGCAACTCTTTCAAAAGTTGTCAGGTATGCCTCAATATCATCCGAGGGACACAACTCTGTAAGTTTAATGGCTTTTAAGTTGCTTGTGTTTTGTTGCTCATCTGGATCTGTGACAGATCCTCTGCCTTTGATAGCCTACAAGGCATCTGGCCATCGCTGCTCCTGTTGCTGCATCTCTTCTCTCATCTGCTGCTTCTCTTCTCTCCTCTGCTGCATTTCTTCTCTTCTCTGTGCTTCTAAATGTTGAATTTCTTGTTCTCTCTGCTTCTCCATCTCTTTTTGTTGTATAGCCCACCATTTGAAAAAGTTCATGAGGCTTTCAGGTTCTGTCAATGCCTGTTCTTTTTCCATAACTTATGCTGGCTGTATAATCTCAGCTTGAACTTCCGTCTCTGCTAGTTTGGCTGCCATTCTCCTGGTAACCACTCCTGGGCTTGCTGCTACAGAATCCATACCTTTCTCTATGCTTCCCTGGTACTAGGTCCAGTACTCACGCACAAAACTCAGGGCTTAGAGTATGCACAGCGTAATCCTACTTAGGCTGACACCATCTGTCGTTGAGGCACAGGTCAGGAAGCATAGAAAAAAACAGGAGCAGTTGTAGAATTCGCAAAAAGTGTTTATTAGTACTAGCAGTAACATAAAAAAATAAAATTATTCAGAATAACTATTTACAAAGGCAGAATAAACAGAGAAGATCCATCTGAGTTTTCCTTCAATCTCTGTGTGTCGCTCAAAACATTGCAACTCTCTCTTATAAGTCTTTGAGACCCTCCTCCTTAATAAGCATCATGTTTTTTCTAAAATGTTCTTGTAAATGTCCAGTGCTCTTGTCAATTTCATGCAGGTGCAGCAAGAACACAATGTCCCAGAACTGAGGCCCCTTTTCCACAGTTTCTGAAAAAGGGCTTAAAAAACTGCTCTCAGGTTAACCCCTTGAGTTCCCAATAGCTTTTTGCAATCACCTCAAACTATAATTATATACATTTCAACAGTAACACTATACAATTTCTAAACAAAGGGATCCCAATATCAGTTACATTCCCACATAATGGTTTGCATATATTTTTTATACCAGCAGATATGCAAGTGAGGAAAAGACAGAACAGCAAGGGAAGTCTGAGAGACAGTGAGAGGAAGAGAACTGCAAGACTGTTGGGGCGATCAAGTCCTAGGTCTCACAGGAAAATTTGGTTGCACAACCAGGCAAACAAGAGACAGGAAAGGATAGAACCTAAACAGATCCCTGCATTCAAACTCTCCATGACAACTGGGACAGGGCCATATTCAATCCTGTCACAATGCTTTCCAGCCTCCCTCCTGACTACCCCCCCCACTAACTTCAGGTTGTGCCCCCTAGTAATCCCTTCTTTCTTTTAATTGAAACATGCCCTCTGTACTAACCTGGTTGATGCTCTTTAAGTACTTGAAGGTTTTGATCATATCACCCCTGTCACTTCTCTCCTCAAATGAGTACATGTTGAGGTCCATAAGTTGCCAGGAGATCTGGACCCACACTGGGCATGAGGGTCCAGGTACGGAGGGCCTCCTGACACAGAGGAACAGAGTGAGTTCCTCCCGGCCTGTTGATGTAAACCATGGTTGTGGTATTATCTGTCTGGATCTGCATGACTTGACCCCTGATCAGAGGAGTAAATTCTGTGAGTCAACCACACAGAGCTCCAGCAGGTTGATGTGGTGACGGGACTCCCTGAGTGACCACAACCTGTAGGCTTTTTGGTCTCTTAGATGTGCACCACACCACACTAGAGATGCATCCATTGTAAGTAGGATGGTCAGCGCTGGGTGGAGAAATGGGATTCCTTCCTCCAGATGTTGAGGTATCAACCACCACTGGATGACATGCCACATTGGTGGGATTATTTAGATCAACTGGGCCAGATGACCTAGGCACTCAATGAATGGTGGCCAGTTACACTGCAGGTGGTTTATCTGCCGGTGTACCCAAAGGACCATGCTGGTGGTGGATGCCATGTACCCCAGCAGTCACAGGAAATCTGGGGTAGGGCATGAGTGCCCAACCTGAAATGATTGGGCAAATGAGGTAAGGTCAAAAATCCTGGTCCATAGGGAGATGGGCCTTGGCCTGCAGGTAGTCTAATTCTGCCCCGAAGAACTTGATTACCGAGTGTCAGTTCAGACTTGTCTGGTTTGACCAGCAGGCCCAGGTCCTTGTAGGTCTGGAAGGTCATATTTCTGCACTGCTCCATGGACTCCTTGGATGGCCTGGCTATCAGCCAGCCATCCAGGTAGGGATACACCCTGATACCCTTGCACTGCAGAAAAGGCTGCCACCACTGACATGTGACTTGGTGAAGACCTGGGCAAGGATGAGAGGTCAAAGTGGATAATCTTGAACTGATAAAGAACCCCTTATGCCGGCCTGGTGGTGCAGAGGGTTGAGGCGCTGGATGCCACACTTCGAACCACGCCGGTGACCTGGGTTCGGGAACGGACTCGGGTCACTGAGGACTGGCAAGGGAGGAGAGGATTGAGCATCTGAAGGACTGCTCTCCTCTTCTGGGGTGGGTTGGGGAAAGTGCTTCACTCTGTAGTGGCCCCAGTTGGAGACCAGAGGCACTACAAGCAGCGTCACAATGGGGGCTCTCCAGGAAAAATGTGAAACATAGACATAGAAACATAGAAACATAGACTTTGACAACAGATAAGGACCGCTAAGCCTATCTAGTCTGCCCATTTCCCTACCTACAGGATAGGCCACAGATCCTAGTTAACCAACAGCCTATTTCTTCCTACCCCCCACAAGAATTGCCTTATGTCTGTCCCATGCATTCTTGAAATCTCCCACAGCTTTAGACCCCACAACCTCCTCAGGAAGGCTGTTCCATGCATCCACTACCCTCTCTGTGAAATAATACTTCCTCACATTGCCACTGAACCGCCCTCCTTCTATCTTTAAATTGTGTCCCCTTGTTCTTGTAAGTCTCTTTTTCTGAAAGATGCTACCCTCTTGGACTTTGTTGATTCCACTGAGGTACTTAAAAGTTTCTATCATGTCCCCCCTCTCCCTTCTTTCCTCAAGGGTATACATATTAAGCTCCTTTAGTCTCTCCTCATACGGCTTCTCTTGCAGACCCTGCACCATTTTAGTTGCCCTCCTTTGGACTACCTCTATCCTGTCTATGTCCTTGCAGAGATGAGGTCTCCAGAACTGGACACAGTACTCCAGATGGGGTCTCACCAACTGTCTGTACAGAGGGATAACAACTTCCTGTTTTCTGCTGCTGATGCCTCTCCCTATACATCCCAGTATACCCCCAGCACTCCCTACTGCCTTCTCACATTGATTGCTAACCTTAAGGTCATCTGATATGATTACCCCCAGGTCCCTTTCCTTTTTTGTTGTTGTTACTACCTCCCCACCCATTGTGTATTCTTCCCCTGGGTTCTTGTTTCCCAGGTGCATTATTTTGCACTTCTTTGCATTGAATCATAGCTGCCATACTTCTGACCATTCCTCCAACCTTGCCAAGTCCCTTTTCATCGTTTCCACGCCTCCTTGTGTATCAACCCTGTTGCAGATCTTTGTGTCATCTGCAAAAAGGCATACTTTTCCTTCCAGTCCCTCTGCAATGTCACTGATGAAGACATTAAAAAGGACTGGACCCAATACTGAACCCTGCGGTACCCCACTAGTAACCCCTCTTTCTTCAGAGTGGACTCCATTTACAATTACCTTCTGTGTCCTGTTGTGGAGCCAATGTTTTACCCAGGCTACCACCCTGGGACCCACTCCCAGGCTGGTTAATTTGACTATTAATCTTTTGTGTGGGACTGTGTCAAATGCCTTGCTAAAGTCTAGGTAGGCCATGTCCACAGCCCCTCCCTGGTCTACTACTTTGGTCACCCAGTCAAAGAAATCTATTAGATTCATCTGACATGACCTTCCCACTGTGAACCCATGCTGCCTTGGGTCCTGTGCTCCACTGGCCTCTAGGTACTCAACTATTCTTTCCTTCAGAAGTGACTCCATCACTTTCCCTACCACAGAGGTCAGACTGACAGGTCTGTAGTTTCCTGCCTCTGTCTTGGTCCCACTTTTGTGAAGGGGAATCACATCCGCCTTCCTCTAGTCCTCGGGTACCACACCATCCTCCCATGATTTATTAAAAAGAGTAGCCAGTGGTTTCACTAGTTCCTCCCTTAATTCTTTTAGAATTCTGGGGTGAATTCTATCAGGACCTATTGCTTTGTCCACCTTCAGTTTTAGGAGTACTTGCAGAACCCTTTCTTCTGTGAAAGGACTGGGATCGACCCCCCCATCAAGAGTGCTTCTGTTAATTGGATTAGGCACTTCCCCCTCCTCTTTTGTGAATACTGAGCAGAAATATTCATTCAGTATCCCTGCTTTTTCACTGTCCCCCTCTGCTCACCCACCGTTCATTCTATTCAGCCTCACTATCCCTCCCTTTGTCTTTCTCTCGCTGATGTACCTATAAAAGGTTTTATCCCCTTCTTAACTGAGTTGGCTATCTTTTCCTCAGTTTGGGCCTTTGCTATTCTGACTTCCCTTCCTGCTTCCTTCTGCCTTAACTGGTACAGCTCTCTGTCCTGCTCCTTCTGTGTTTCCTTATACTTCGAATGCTATCTTTTTCTTCCTGACTTTCACAGCCACCTCTTTTGAGAACCATAGTGGCTTTTTCTTTCATTTTGATTTGTTGATTTGCTTCACACAAAGGCTTGTTGCCTCTGTGATGGCAGTTTTGATGATTCCCCATTGTTGCTCCACACCTCCTTCTAGCCTGTTTGCTAGTGCTTTTCTGAGGCACTCTCCCATCTTGCCAAAGTCAGCCCTCCTAAAGTCCAGTACCCTCACTTTTGTATGGCTTGACTCTGTAGCTGAGTTTAATGTGCACCACACTGTTTGATGGTCACTTGTCCCCAGATGGCAACCCACTTCTAGATATGAGATCCTCTCACTGCCCCCATTTGAGAGTACAATGTCTCAGATTGCTCCCTCACGAATGGGTTCTGAAACTAGCTGTCTAATGCCTGCCACCTGTAGGGCATCAATAATGGCCCTGCTCTTGGATGTGGCTGCAGCAAATGTGCTCCAGTTAACATCTGGCATATTCAGGTCTCCCATCAAAAGTATCTCCCCTTTCTCTGTCATTCTAAGAATGCCTTCTATCATATCCTTGTCCATTCCCTCCTCCTGACATGGGGTTGTGACACAACCCTGTGCAGATTGTGGTGCCCTTTCCAGTCTCCAAGGTGACCCACAGTGCCTCCTCTCCTCCCTGTTTACTCTTTTGTTCAGTTGCTTTTATCCCTTCCTTTACATAGAGAGCTACTCCTCCCCCTCTTCTCCCCTGCCTGTCTCTCCTGTAGGTTATGTACCCTGGTATGTTAACATCCCAGTCATGGTTCTTTGTGTACCATGTTTCTGTGACTGCTACGATATCCAGGCATCCCTCTTCCATCAAGGCCACCAGCTCAGGGAGCTTGTTGTCCAGACTACGGGCATTGGTACTCATTACCCTCCATTTCCTGATGGCCTTACTCCCTTTTGCCCCATCCCTGTCCTTCTTGCCTTTGTCACTTTCTCCATTTACCCCTGCCCTTCTCCCTATCGACACCTCTATGTTGGTGTTTGCCGCACTTACTACCGTGATTATTTGGGGGGCTAGGATTTCCCTGCTCCTTCTAGTGCCTCCCCCTTGGCTAGTTTAAAAAGCTTGCCAATGAAGCATTTAAACCTATCACCTAGGATCCTGGTTCCCCTCCCGGACAGATGCAGCCCATCATGCCAATATAGGCTTGCATCACTCCAGGTGGACCCCCAGTCCCCAATGAAGCCAAATCCCTGAGCTCCACACCAGTTTTTCAACTACTGATTGAATCCTATGGTGTGGAACACCCTAGCCTCTCCTATTCCATAGATGGGAAGCACCTCCGAGAAGGTTACCGTGCATGCTACTTGACTAAGGCCCCTCCCCAATTCCATAAACTCTTCCTGCACTTCTCTAATCCCTCTCTTAGTCAGGTCATTTGTCCCTAGGTGGACAATGACATCCAGCTCCCTCCCCTGTGCAGCTGCTCCGGCAATCCTGAGGTTTCGCTCCCTGTCCCTCCAAGCCATGGTGCCAGGCAGGCACCTCACCTCCCTCTCCCCTTCCTCCCCCAGTTCTACCTTCCTAACAATGGAGTCCCCCACCAGGAGTTATTTCCTTCCCCTGCAGGGTCCCCTGCCACCCTCCTGTGGGTCTCCTTTGTGGAGGTTTCCAGCATCCTCCTTGGTCTCCACTGCGGGTGCCTCCA
Source organism: Neoceratodus forsteri (assembly GCA_016271365.2). NCBI lineage: Eukaryota > Metazoa > Chordata > Ceratodontiformes > Ceratodontidae > Neoceratodus > Neoceratodus forsteri. The sequence goes on from CM028130.1 coordinate 1,419,765,285, forward strand.
TAGAGGAACCACACTTTGCCAGAATGGCATAGGAAGTGTGGAGAGGTACAACTGGAGAGATGTGCCTCTGTTCCACCACCCTCACCCTCCCTGAGCCCACTGTGGTCCAACCACTCCCCTTTCTTGGCAATCTCTGAGGCAACGGTAGAGGCACTGGTGGTCCCTGGATGGAAGAGGAGGTCCCACAAATCCTGGCCAACTCAGCCTGTAGATGAGCAACCTCCTCCCTCAGCCCAGAGAGGTGCCTGCAGATAGGACAACACTGCATCCTCCAGAATGTCTCCCGGAAGACTGCTGCTCCACAGCCACTGCACTGCACCACTCCAATCATGTCTTATTTCTGGCCCCTTAACTGTTTGCAATCCTTACTCTTTCCTCTGTTTTCTCTCTCTCTCCTTACTTTCTGCCTGTGTGCCCTTTAAGCTCCTGATTGTCCTGTTCTGAGACAAGAATATCCTATATTTCTCAGTAGACCACTTACTTGCTCAGAGGCAGACCTCCAGCAGCTAGAGGGGGCCGGAGAGCTACTCTTGTCCTTCTATGATGGTGGGTCTTTGGTGGTTCTGTGATCACTCACTTCCTGCTCCCAAACAGGAAGTTCCTGTTGTCAGTCAAATCCTGTGCCTATAAAAATAGAACTAGCTTTGGGTGGGGGGGAAGGAGGGCAATATAGTCCCAGCAGAGAAGTTCAGTCACACAGCAGTCCTTTCTCCTGGTGTCTTCTGCCAAGCTATTAGCAGAATCTTTCTAAGGCAGTCTTTAAATGTAGCTTCCTTCTAGCTAAGCCACTCCCCTACTTACTAGATCTTTCTACAAGTAATTTAAACCTCACAACAGTTAAGTCCTTTCAATCACCTGAAATTTACACCTAAATAACTGTTCAGATACCCATTCAGTTCAGTTAAACCAGACAAACACACACTTTTTTTTGTTTTGTATGTTGTTTTTTTTTAACCTAAATTAAAGGTCCAAGTACAAAAGTTCTTCTACTGTAGTCCCAGCAGAGAAGTTCAGTCACGCAGCAGTCCTTTCTCCTGGTGTCTTCTGCCAAGCTATTTGGCACGTCTCTGACCGGATGACGGCAGCCCCACCTCCCCGTGCCTCTCTGCCGTGAAGCATTCAGGGCTGCAGTATTCTCGCTCCACCCAGAAGCAAGAGAGTGCTTAGGCACTCTATACTCCCCTCCCCGTCACCTTCTCCAGGTCAGGGGGTCCTCAGTGAAAGTATATGCTAGGTCAGTGAAGCGTTGGAGCAGCAGGATGGCAGGTCAGCGGCAGAGGCAATGGCAGGATTGGCTGCCCAAAGGAGTGGACGGAATGTGCCAGTAGGCGGAGATAAAATAATATGAAAAAAAAAGAACCCCTTATGCATGGAACCTGAGGTATCGCTAGTGGGACAGATGGACTGGAATGTGGAAGAACACATCCCGAAGATCCAGGGAGTAGAACCACATGCTCTGTTCCAGAGATGGTATAATCTGGCTAAGAGTGACCATCTGAAACCTGTGCCACTGCATGAACTAGGTTGTGCAGATCCAGTATGGGGTGCCAACCCTTCATCTGTTTCAGGACCAGGAAGTAAATGGACACGTACCCCTGACTTGCAAGGGCATCTGGACACAAGCTACTGCCCCTTTTGCAAGGAGATGAGGAATGTCCTCCCTTAGGGTAAACAGCATATGTTGTGACACTGAGAACTTCCAAGGAGTGTGGAGTTAGTCAGGCAGGACAGCCTTGACATCTAGAGGCAACCCTCTGCCTACCACTTCCAGTACCCAGTTGCCATAGTGATGATGGACCAATGTGGCCAGAAGTGGCATAGCCAGACCCCCACTGGGAGCTGGGTAAGGAACTAGACAGGGGAGATAACAACCATTGACCCATCACTGGGCAGCTTTGGAGGAGGCACTGACTGATGGGTCCAGAGGGACACAACTTCTCTTACCCCCACCTCTTTTTGGCCTCAGGCCACTGAACTTGGGCTATGGTCGAGGCTGATGTGGCTGAAAGGACCAATATTAGAAAGGTCTATTTTCTTACGCTTCTAAGCACTAGGGTCCTTCTGGGACAATGCCATAGAATCTAGTGAGGTACTAGACTTCTCTGTCCTGGTGAGATGTTCTTTGACCCCAGAGCCAAGGAGGACGGTGCCCAAAAACTTCACATCGGCCAGCTTGTGCTGAGTGTCCACTATGAAGGTGGATGGCCTCAGCCAGGCCCTGCAGTGCATTATGATGGCTACTATCATAGCACAAACACAGGAGCTGCCTATATTTAAAGCCTTCTGGAGTTGGTGTCTAGCCAGCACTTGACCCTTGTCCTTGATCAACTTCACCAGCAGCTACTTGTTGGCAAGAAGGTGAAGGAAGATTTCATCCCACTCTCCCAGCAGAGAATGACCAAAGTTGGACATCAGGACAGTATAACTGGCTTGATGAAGACCCAGACAGGAAGTGGCATAGTCCTCTAGGACAACATGGATGACCCATCCGAATTGTCGGAGGAATGTGCAAAAATGGCCCTCAATTGTTTGCCACCATGGAACACCCTAGTGTCCTCAGATGGGCGATTCCCATCGACAGCCAGTCTAGCAAGCTAGCTGCAGCATGGGAGTCCTTAGTTAGGGCTCCCACCAAGGGCTGTGGTGGAGGCAGCTCCACTCACAAGCTTGGAGAGGCAGATGCCAAGGACGCCTGGCAAGGATGGACTGGAGAGTGCATGACTGGCAGTTGCAGGTGACTGAAGGTCCAGGGGGTGGAGCCCTACCCTACCCTACCCTGCAATGGTCCATTGCTGCCAGAGTAGCTCCTTATAGCACTTCTGCATCCTGCAGCAGTGCCACCTCGCCTAAGGAAGAGAAGGTCTAAAAGCATCAATGATGGTCCCTCCCTGTTGAGCAGGATTGAGAGTGCTAACAACACTCTGACCTCAACCTTGACACAATATCAAGGGGAAGTCTCCAGAGTATCATAGTAGACCATATGTTGAGTCATGTTAAAGAGCATCGGTTTTGGAGACACGACCGCAGGTAGAGGCTGATCCCGAGTGAAATGGATCAGGGACACTGAATGAACCATGTCCTCCTGGGTGAGGACCATGAGTATCAGAGTCTGGGAGATTGACTCCTTGCTGAACTCCTCCAATAACTGGTCAACAGGCTTGAGAAAAATCTCGACAGCCTTCTTGACCAGTGTTGTGATCAACAAGCCCAATGGGGGCACCAAGGAGAGGTTGACCAAACCATTGACTGAGGGAAGCTTGACATGAGTCAAATGATTGGGGGGAGTCAAAGGAGTGGGAGGACCTCAATCTCTCCCGATCCCACAGTCAGCACCAGTGGCACTAGTCCTTCTTACCATGGCAAGAAAGGCTCTCCCCAAAGGTCTGGAGGGCCTGAGACTTTTCACTGAAGCCTTCTCTGAAGGACCCTCTGACACTGGCCCGAACCAGAAGCAATGTCAAGGCCCTCATCTCAGCAGCCACCGTCTCCTCCTCAATGGCTGTAAGTTGGGCAGCAGACCCAGCAGCCTTCAAGGCCTTCTTGCGGCTCTTCGGTAGAAGCTTTGGATCTCTATCCACCAGCTGACGAAGGAGAAGTCTGGCCTCATGATCTTCCACTGATGCTAGAAGCACTGCCTAACAAAGGCCTTCCATGTTGTGCTGCATGCCCAAGCAGGAGAAGCAGGATACTTGGGGAGTGGTGTTTGACATTTTTGGTTGACAAGTTACACAGAACTTGAAGCTGCAGGATGGCTTTCTCTCTTCCATTTCCGATGCCGAAGGTAGACGAGGCACAGCCAGAATGAGAGAGCAATAAGTATTTTGAAGTTTGACTGAAGAACAAGTTTTCACTGAAGGGCTAACGCAAGGAACCCTCAAACACTGCAGAGCTACAAAGGGGGGACCTGTCCCTTACAGTGGAAAGAAAGATCTGCCATCACGGAACAGAGCCAGAGCATATACCGACCGCCCAGGTGGTTGGGAGGAGTTAGCTTACAGACATCCAACAAATTAAACTGCTCCAGTGGACTGCCAGAGTGTGGACAGTAAACTGTATCCACACCCTTAAAAAGAACAGTTACATAAGAACTTACCATTACAGTAGAGCTTCGAGAAAATCTCCTCTATTAGGCCGCACCTTTGGAACTATAGCCATCAGTGCTAGACCACACAGAAACTTTTGCTAGCCGGGGGCTGCCCACAATGACATGCCACGTCTACATGTATATAATTGTGGGTTGCCACATTGCTCCTCAGTTCCCCATCGGAGATTTGCCTTGGAGGACCTCAACTTTAGGAAACCAAGAAATAAACCCAGCACCAGGCATACAAGAAGATGCATTGGGCTGGATACAGGATGCATGTAGGAGGTTTAGTAACAGCTGATACTGTAAACTGTCATTTGGCGGGCAGCTGCGGAGGTATGTGGGTGGGTTTGCTGCCCGCCGATGACATGGGGGAGCTGGGTGAGCTGGGGGTCCTGTGTGGGTGGGGGGTGCCATTGGACCACCAGGGAATGGACATTGCCATTTCTACAGTGATTGGGGTTATGGGAGGGAAGGGGGGTACCACTAGACTACCAGGAAGCTGAAATGTATTTTAATACAGTGATCGGGGTTACAGGAGGGGAGGGGGTTACCACTAGACTACCAGGGAGCTGAAATGTATTTTAATATGGTGATCGGGGTTACAGGAGGGGAGGGGGTTACTACTAGACTACCAGGGAGCTGAAATGTATTTTAATATAGCAATCGAGGTTACCGGCAGGGAGGGGGTTATCACTAGACTACCAGGGCGCTGAAATAAATTGTTTTACTGGTGATCGGGGTTACCAGTGGGGATTGGGGTACCACTAGACTACCAAGGCTTTGAAATAAATTGTTTTACCTGCGATCGCGGTTACCAGCGGGGAGGGGGGTATCACTAGACTACCAGGGATCTTCAATAAATATATTTACTGGTGATCGGGGTTATGTGAGAGGAGGGGGTACTACTGCAGTCCCTGGTACAGGGACCGCATGCCGTGCTGGGTTCCAGGTGCCTTTCACTGGCCAGCCCTGCACAACACATGCAAATGGGGCTATAATGACATGCAAATAGCCCCATTTGAGCCTTGAATGCATAATAGCTCCATTTGCATATCCAGGTCTGAATATCTGGAATTTGCACATGGCGCAGCTCCAGCTGCGCTGGAGCATTCCCATTCCTGGTATTCAGACCTGTCTGAGGGATGCGCTGGCGCACTGTATTTACATCATGCGTATTAGCTACTATATTCAGAAGAGAAGCGCCATGGCACATCTCTTTGGAATATATCCCTTCTTTGCTTCAGCGCAACTCAGATGTACTGCGCCACCACTTGCACCACTGCTAGGCACAAGTCTGAATATCAGACCCAGTAATCCTAGAAAGAGGGGAACCAGGGTGATTGTAATGCTGTCTCCAAAGGTCCCCCAATTTTTTAATATTTCTCTGTTGATTTTGAACAGTGTATTGTATATGCTCTATTTTCATACAGTGCAATAGTAATTGGGCCCAAAATACCACCGTGGGGGTGGCGTCCAAACACCAATGTTGTGCTAGGTTCCCCACAAATATCCCCTGACACCAGAGAGGGCAGTTGGGTCCAGTTTGGGGAAGGCCATTACTGGTTATCCCTAATAAAACTTCCTTAGCTATAGTTGTTTTATGTATGTCTAGCACTCGATTTAGCAGGGTGGTTATAGCCTGCCAAAAACTGCTCCATTTTGTGCAGGACCACATCATGTGGAAAAATGTTCCTTATTTTATTTGACATTTTGGGCATGTATTTGGTTTCTCTGGGTCTATCTTGTGAGCCAGCACTGGGGCAAAGTATGTTCTATGTAGAACATTATAATGGATAGCTCTAAGTCTGGTATTTACTGAGCAAGCCATCCCTCTTTCCTGGGCCTTCTCCCATTCATTTGCAGTAATGCGTGATCTTCTTAAATCCACCTCCCATCGGGCTCGGAGTTTTGCAAGCAGATCCAATAATGCCCCCAAAGAGAATTTCATAACTTTTGGTTAAAGGGCCTGGCCCCATGCTCAGGGACATTCAATCAGCACCTCCTCCAGTAGGGACCTCTTGGGAAGAGAAGGGCCACCATTCTCAGTTGCCCCACCTAGTTTAGCGCGCACCTGAAGGAAGGAAGGAAGGAAGAAAAATTGCAGGGTTGCAAATTGTGGATTACGTGCCAATTGTTGATATGACAGCATACTACCCCCATCAAAGAGCTGTGAAATCAAACTTAACCCCTTGTTCTCCTACTCATGATTTTATTTACTGGACCTGGTATTGAATTTTGTTCCCAAAGAGTATTTCTAATAGTTGCATCTGGAGAGAAAATAGAGGGGTGTTGGATTAGCATGTGAGCTGTGACCCAGGCTCTCATTGAGGCCCTCATGAATGGGTTTTTAATACCTTTACTCTGGATCCCTGCTAAAGCGGGAGCAAAGATGGCATTATAAAGAGGGTGGCCAATCCGAAGTTTCTTCCAAAGTCACACAAGCTCTTACTGTACCCCTTTGGGAAATCAAGTCCTTGAGGAAGGCCAGTTGTGATGCTAGGTAATACAAACGGAAGTTCAGTAAGCCCAGACCTCCTCTTTCCACAGGCTGCCACAACACTTCTTGCCTGATACGAGGTCTCTGGGTTATACAGCCCCGGAGGTCCTTAAAATACTTATTGGGAATGTGGACAGGAAATGTCTGAAAAAGGTATAGACATTGGGGTAGGATACATATTTTGGTCAGGCTTACTTTACCCAGGAGTGTCAGGAGTAACGAGCTCCATCTCTCGCAGTCCAGTCAGATTTTCTGTATTATGGGTTTGTAATTTAGTTCCCCTACTGCTGATAATTTTCTGGGGAGGTGGATCTCGAGGTATTTAAGTTCTGTAGAGGGACTAATATTGATGTTATTAATTGTTATAGGGGTGTTAGTTTGTTTCATTGGCAACCATTCACATTTCGACCAATTAATTTTATGGCCTGACAAGAGGCCATATACCTGAAATAAATCATTCAAAGCAGGGAGGGCTCTGTCAGGGTTGGCTATGAACAACAGCACATCATCCGAAAAAAGAGAGATGATGTGGTGTTCTCCATCATGCTCATAGCCCTGAACACTGGGGCGTCCCTATATGGCTGTGGCCAAAACCTCTGTAGTTAAAGAGTCACCAATGCCTCAAGAAGAAATTTGAAAAAACATAATATTTGGACACAAAGCAGCTTTATATTTCTCATTTAATTTGTATTTCTTATCACCGTTATTTATTACTGAGGTCATATGCATGAAAGTAGGATTTTTGCTCCTTGAGGGTTCATCAGCTTCTATTGCTTCTTCCCAACCTGATATCATAATACTCTGCTTGTGTCATCATAGTTATTCCCATGGCTACAGATTGAGATGCCACAACAGAGCAAGTAGGGAATAAGCTATAGAGGCAGATGAACTGTAAAGGTTACAGATGTTGTTTATGTGGCAACTTCTTTGGTAATAAATATTGGAGAGGAGAACTCTATAGAAATCTATAGCAGATTCATGAAATAATAGCTGAACTATGTGTAAATATTATGTTTTTTAAAGTTTTCCAAAGGCGTCAGCTGCTGTTTAAGATATACAAAAGTGGGGAGAGGGGACATCCCTGTCTCGTCCCTCTAGTCAAACTGAATGGTGGTGAGATATGGTCATTAGTTAGGATTTGTGCCCTGGGAGCGTTATACAAGGTTTGTATCCAGGCTCATTACTGGGGCTCCAACCCAAACCTTTCCAATACAGCAAACATGAAAGGCCATTTGATGCAGTCAAAGGCCTTTTCGGCATCAAGTACCAAAAGGCCCTGACCACCTCCTCCTCCACCCTTCTCTGCCCATTTCCCCATAATATTTAAGGTTCGACAGATATTGTGTTTCACCTGCCAACCTTTAATGAAGGCAACCTTGGTCCGGGTGCACTAACTCAGGTAATACCTGCTCCAGCCTGGCAGCCAACAGTTTTGCAATGACTTTATAGTCTGTGTTTAGCAGAGAAATGGGGTGGTAAGAATCACATTTGGTAGGGTTCTTTCCAGGCTTTGGGAGGACAGTAATGGTGGCTAAGGTTTGTGAGGTGGGGAGGTGTCCATTCTCTAATGTCTTCTCCACCATCTGGCACATCAGTGGGTGCAATACTCCCTAGAAGGTCCTGTAAAAGTCTATCGGATCCTGTCAGGCCCAGGGGCCCTACCTAGTCTGGAGCTCCGTATAGTGTCTCTAATCTCCTGTGGTGACACCGGACAGTCCAAATTCTCCCTCAAGGGTTGGAGTAGGGTTGACAGGGGGATGTCTTTCAAGAATGTGTGAAGAGTTGAGTGTGGAGGTACTTCAGAGGTGTACAGCTTTTCATAGAACTATTGAAATGTTTTATTTATATCTGTTTGGTCTGCAGTTATAGCCCCGTCCTGAGTGTCTTTTTTATTTTATTTCATTTTTATTAAATGAGACAGTTTTTGTACATCAGGTTGTTACAATTGACCAAATACAATTAAACATTTCTTGTTATTGTTCCTTATTAAAACATTGGAACAGTATCGGCTACAACTGCAACATATCGTAATGGTTAGGTATAACTTATACACACACTTTTCCCTTTTAGAGTGCCTCATCTTTCTTGTTCTTTGACCGAACTATAAACCCTTGGCAGGTGGCAGTTCTTCCCCCTATCAGTCTCTTTTCAAGAACTGGGTTCAATAAGGTGAGATTTGTTCCTGTCCCCTTTGTTCAAGGGGGGGGGAGGGGAGTGTGGGGCCAGTTAAACTGGAAGAGAAAGGATCACTCAATCTATATTATCAAAGACTAGACCTAACTATGGGTTCTAGGGAATAAAAGAGGGGTCCATTTGGGAATAGTATATTATCCATCTCTGCCATTTCCTAAGGAGGATATCCTGTTTGTTGTGAAGTTTGGCTGTCATATATTCAAGTCTGTAGATTTCTGTTATTAATTTACGCCAGTCTGAAATTGAAGGGATACGAGGGGACATCTATTTGTGGGTGATGGTCTTTTAGGCTTCCAAAAGGAAAAGAGGTAGCAGAGTATTGGTCCATCTTGGTCTGGGGGATAGATAATATTACCATTTCTACGGTCAATTCAGTTGGTTCACCGAGACACCTCTCCAACTCTGTTTGGAGTATAATCCAAAAGGGCATTAGGGCTGGGCAGTGGCAGCTGATATGGCCCAAATCAGCTAGCGGGCAGTTGCAGTTTCTCCAGCACCTACCATATGAGGCTGGTAAGTATTTAGCCAATATTACCGGGGAACCGAAATACAGAGAGCGGGATTTCCAGGCATATTCCCTTCAGGCACCTGATGATGTGATCTTAATAGCTTTCTGGGTGGTTTCTTGCCAAAGTAGGAAGGGGATTTCCAGTTGTAAATCTTTATTCCAGGCTTCTAATATCGAGAGGGATGAATCTCCCATATTACCCCTCAGTATTCTACACAAGTGGCCTATAAGATTCCCCCAGGAGTCACCCAGAAGAGTATCTCTGAGCAAAGTCCATGGAGGTGGCAGAGGGTTAGGGGAATACCCTGTCCTGAGTTTCTATATTCAGAATCACTCTATCTGCTTGCCATTTTTTGACCTGCTATGCTAGCCACTTATTAGCCTTGTCCCCTTCGAAGTATGTTCCTGCTCTAACCAGGAAAATGCTTTTTTTCAATACTTTTTGATGATATCTGGTTCAGTTTTCCCTTAATAAGTTTTAGTTCACCTATGGACACGCCTGTGTCCCCCTGCTTCACCCTCTTCTCTAGATCAGTGATCTGCTGCTCCGGATCTCTCTCAGTCTGTGTTTCTGTTCTATGCTGGTGAGTAGCATAGGAAGTGGCCTCCCCCCAGACAAAGGCCTTCAGGGCTTCCCAGGTAATAGTCACTGAGGTTTCCTCCACCCTATTAAAAGGCAAATATTCTGTTAATACCTTAGGCATTTGATCTTTAAAGATCTGGTCAGCCAATAATGTAGGGTTCAAGCACCACTGGCTGGCCATGTTCTCTCCCATGATCACCCCTAAGATGGTCCCAAGGAGGGCGTGGTCAGAGCTACAGATAGGTCAACATTCAGCCCTGGCCCATCCTCACAACAAACCTGGTGAAACTAGCATAGTCTATTCTTGTGTAAAGATAGTGGCCATGAGAAAAAAATGAATATTCCTGCCCTTGAGGATGGAGGTGTTGCCATACTTTAGTTAGAGCTCTTTCCTGGACTAAGGACCTTAAAGTGGCCACACTTTTTGAAGGAGTACATGTTCAGGTCCAGGAATGATCCATAATAGGGTCCCTAAAAATATTAAAATTGCCACCTATATTATCTGGATAGGGTCAGAGCCATGTGATGAAAAAACTCTGGGCTATCATAGTTTGGGTTATATAAGGATACTAAGGTAAGCCTAATCCCCTCCACTGTGGCATCCACTACCACATACTGACCCCGAGAATCAGACATTGAAACATGTATGGCAACCCTCAATCCAGGGCAAAACCAGATTGCAACCTCTCTTGCTTTGGAAGTGAAAGGTGCCAGCAGGAGGCTTCCCCCCATGAATTTTCCAGTTTATTCGACTCCTCCTTGGTCATGTGGGTTTCTTGTAGAAGTAGCATGTCCCCTTTTTCCTTTCTAAAATAAGCCCATACCCATTTTCTCTTCACCTCCATCTTTAGGCCATTGATGTTCCATGTAATAAACTTTAAAGATCCCGTAATGTAGTTAGAAACAGTATATCCGCACCAAGTTCACATATACATATATCATATCTCTCCCTATTATCACCTTTATTGCTTGCTGAGCTTTTTAACTTTTAGAAAACAAAAAAACCCCTTCCATATATCCCTCTCTCCCTCTCCCCCTCACACAGCCTTTTGCCCCCACGGATCCCTTTCTTCGGTATCTTCCCTTCCTCAGGGCCCATGACTAATTTGTTGCTTGAAACAATCTCTATAGTCCCTGCACTTCCCAGGTTATCCCCTTCCTTAGCCAGTTCACTACTTTGTGCCCCTATACAATTAATTCCTCCCTGACTAGGATGTCTCACAACTGCCCCCACTGCTTGTATGGTGTAACCTACAAACAAACAAATCCTCAGTCTCAAAATCCATGCTGGTGTAGCCCACCCACCCCACAGTGCTTCTCAAGTGGAGGAAGTACTCTTAATACCATCTACTTTTTGTGGAAAGAGACTTTTGGCACCACCCCACCTATGAACGCCTGGTTTGTCCAAAAGAATGTGAGGTAACCCTCCCAGTGAGATGTTGCCCAGTAGCCTGGGAAGAAGAGGAGGGGGTTGGGGTCAAAGGGTGCCACCCAATTTTCTGGCTACAGACTAGTTGTTCAATGGGAAGAGAAAGAAAAGGAAAACTCCTTTGGGCAGAAGCTGGAGGGTAGCATGCAACCTCTCTGGATCGCCCTGCATGGTGGCCGCTGTCAATCCCCTCCCTCCCTCCCACTATGTGCAGTATAGATGAACTTCAATTGCTCATTCAATCTAGAGCTAAGACCTCTGTCCCCAGTTAGCATAGCATATTCAATAGAGCTGAGGCCGCCTCCTCGTTCTGTCTGCTGATGATAGCCAGTTTCAAACCCCACGATCCCACCACTACCAATAAAGTTAACCATCAATCATCATAGAGAAATATAAGATCCCTCCTCCCTGTCCCCCAAAACATTAGAAACAGCATAACTTTTTATTTAAACAGAGATAAGGTTTTAAAACAGTGTAACATGTAAAACATAGATTTGGTAACTTTTCCCGGTTGTTCAGTAGCGCTTGCAAGAGGTAGCCCTTATAAGATCACTTGTGTGTTCGGTGGACTTAGCACCCCTTCAGCTACACTGCACAAGGATAACTTAGCCCAAACTGCAAGATTTGAAAAGTGCAGTAAATATGCTGTAAAGATAAAGAATACGAAACATGGGGTAAGTACTCAACCCCAGATTCCTAATGCATCGATAACACAAGCTTAGGCCAAGTGGTTTCCCAGGGTGGAGAGTGTTTTGATCACATCAACTGAGTTTCTCATAAAGTGATGAACTCTCTTATACCCAGCCAGCCCAAGAAGCCATCCTCTGTATCAGGTAGACTACCCGCTAGTATAGTCTCAATAGGGAACTCTCGTTTCAAGAGAATATGTCATCTGGATTGGAAAAAGGCAGTTCAAATCTTTTGTATTTTATTTAGTTTTTGTTAACCGGGTAAGTGCGCTAACCATAGCAATGACTATTTTCAGGCACGACCCGGGAGGATACAAAACTGTGATACAAGAAAGACATGCCAAATACAGGTACAATAAAATTTGTTTACTACAGTTTACAAGCAGGTGTTTGCTAACATGGAGTTGTACACAAATAACAGGTTCAACAAAAATCATTTACAACAGTTTACAAGCCGGTTGAAAAAAATTAGCTAACCTGGAGCTGTACAATAACTAAATTCTTACTACAGTTTGCCTTGAGGAGGAAAATGACCCAACAGAATAACCATTTTCAGTACTGATAAGGGAATTGTGCAGTTAACTTGGGGAGGGGATGAAGGGGAGACGTGCAGAGCGTATAGGGAAGCAGATCAGAAAGGAGGATAAGGCTGGGATGATAAGAGCTAGGGTGGTTTAAAACATGAGCATTTGTGGGAAGTTTCAAGATAAGTATGTAACCTTTTTTGAAAGATGCATGGGATGTTGATTGGTGGAAGGTTAGTGGAAGGGAGTTCCAGTGTTTGGAGCATGGCAGGTGAAAGCACTAGCACCTTTTGTGGTGCAGTGTCTGGGGATGAACACAGGGGCCTGTTCGGTGGAACACAATCCATAGCAAGGAGTAAGGTTTTGGAAAAGGCCTGCCATGGATTTAGGTGTTTGTAGACGGACCATATTGTCAATGATAGAGCCATAAGCATATAGCCTTAGTTCAGTGGGAGGAAACCAACCCAGGTCAGAATAAAGGAGACAGTGGTGTTTCAGCCGATGTGAGGAGGAGGCATAACGACAGATGTTGTTATAAGTAACATCCCATTTCCTAAGGGTCGATTTGCATGCAGTGGCATATATTGCAGCACCATAGGTATACAAGTTAAGTCTACTGGACTCTGCCATCATGCCATGTTTACAGGCCGCGCGCTTCAAAATCTTACTGTCTCATCTAGTATTTGGCTCCTTAAACGCTATACCAAGAGCCACTCAGCAGAGGAGGATGGACCCGGGGCCTTGTCTCATGGGAAAGATTTCCCAGCCCCACATTCCATCGCCTGATCCCCTCAACAAATTTCAGAGTTACAGCACCCCCTTTTATAGTACCTTATTTGCCCACGTGATTCCTCAGGTCGACGAGTTGTTATTCCTACCGGTGGAATGGTCTTCTTGGATCACAGATTCTGAGCTGATGTACTCCATTGCCACGTATGGGTCAGTAAAGGATTTTGATTCACCACCTTGCCTCCGGATGATTAAATGAGATGGGTACACCAGAGCAAATGGCCAATTAAGCTCATGAAGATCTTTTTTTCACCTTTTGGAAGGCCTGTCTCTCTGACTGGAGTCTACATGAGTAGTCTGAAAATATGCTAACTCTGGCATTTTGTAATTTGATGAAGCCAAGTTTCCTTGTAGCTTTTAAAATCATCTGGTGGTCTTGGTACTGCAGAAACTTTACCAACAGGTGTCTTGGTCTTTTGTCAGGGCCTTGACATCATCCTGGAGACTGGTAGGCCCCTTGAATTTCCAGTGAGGTTTCATCAGGGAGCTTTAGAGTATTAATTAGACAAGAACTGATAACACTGGAGCAGTCCCAGCCTTCCGTCCCCTCCGTCAGTCCAACAATGTGTATACTGCATCTTCTCTCTGTTTTCGTGGTCATCAATGATGTTTTTAAGCAGATCAATGTCCTTTAATGCTGCCTGCAGGAAGGTTCCACTTTAGACATTTTATCCTCCTGTTCGCTGACCCGGGATTCCACCCCATTTAGAGAGCTCCATACTTATCGATGGTGTCTCCCATGTTGTTTAAGGTCTATTGCAGGTAAGAAAGCTGGGCATTTATATTTTCAAAGCCAGCCCACATTTGTGTAGCTAACTTGTATTTTAAATCTTTTAGGATTTCAGACAGCGTTGATTTTATCACTGCAGGAGACTGACCCATAGTTAGAGCGGTCACTGGGGCGTCTTCAAGGCCCAACTTTGCTGCAGCGTGGGTGGCTGGTGCCTCTGGACCTGTTACTTTCAAGACCTCCCCAGTGGTTTTAAAGTTTATTTGCACCTGCTTTTTCGAAGATTTTGTTGTAGATGCCATGGATAAGTATTTAGCTGCTGTTTCTTGTAAATAATATACAGCGTAATCATAGAATAGTGAAAATTAGTGGTGGATGGGCACAAAGCTCCCAGACTAAGCTGCCATCTCGATGCTCGGCTTGGTCACGCCCCCTGCCAAATGCACCTTAAGTGAGGAATACGGTAGGCCAGAGTGAGATAGGGACAGTAAGTATTCCAACACAGCATTTACAGAACATGTAAATGGGTCCAAATTCCTGGAAACAGCCTACAAAGTGAACTGCTTCCATTTTAAGGAATAAGTATGACTAGTAGAAGGCCTAGTCACAATCAATACATCCGCAACCTAAAGGGGAAACCCTAAACCATGCAATGGCTATGTCTTCAGGAGCCATGCATGAAGCTGTAAGGAGCTCAGGTCCAGATGGACCAGGGACCACTTGTCCTGTGAAAACAGACCCGACACAGAGGCAGAGGGACAGGAGGCTCCATTGCCACCTGTTGCAGCAGAGGAAACCATGTCTGGAGAGGCCATAATGGAGCAATGAAGATGAAAGTGGCAATCTCCATCTGCAGCAGAACCCTATGTATTAGAGGAATTGGGGGAAATGTGTATAGGAATTTCCCTTTTCAAGAGAGGCACATTTCTTGCCCAAAAACTCTAGGCCCTGGAGCAAGACAGCAGAAATGCATCAGTTTTGTGTTTTGCGGGGATGTAAAAAAGGTCCAACTCTGGATGACCCCATCTTGCGAACAGGTCATTTACCATGAATGTCGGCAGATACCATCTGTGAATCCTGGACTGTGACCTGCTTAGTCTGTCTGCCAAGACATTCTGGAGACCTGGGAGATGCATGTCCGATAGTTGTAGGCTGTGGAACAGAGACCAGTACCATACTCCCATTGCTTCCCTGCATAAAGGATAGGAGTGTGTGCCCCCTTGTTTGTCCATGTAATGCATCACACTGGCATTGTCCATTCTGATTAGCAGAGGACCGGGGCAGAGATGATTCTGAAATGCCTGGAGGCTGTACAGGACAGCCCTCATTTCCAGGAGATTTATATGTAGCTTGGCCTCCACCTTACTCCATCACCCCTGCGTCTGGCTAAGGTCAAGATAAGCACCTCAGCCAAATCCCAAGGCATCTGTGGTGAAGATCTGTACAGCAGCTGGTACAAGGAATAGAATGCCCTTCAATAGGTTTTTACCATCCATCCACCACAGCAACGCTCTGCAAAGCAGAGACGTGACAAGAACTATTTGGTCCAGTTTGTCTGTCAACTGATCTCACTGGAACCTGAGTGTTCACTGAGGAATTCTCATATGAAGGTGTGCCAGGGGTAGTCATTATGGCCACAGCCATGAGACCCAGGAGACATAACACTGTCCTTGCAGACACATAATGGCTCCTTTATACCAACTGCATCTGGGCAATCAGATTGTCCTATCCTGTGGCAGGACAGCACATCCATTCTCTGTGTCCAAGACTGCCCTATGTACTGCAGTCACTGGAAGGGAGTCAACACAGACTTTGGCATGTTCACTATGACCCCCAAGTCTTCAAACAACTGCTGTGTCTGAGACAAAGTATATAGCAGAGCTTCCCTAGAGCTGACCATCAGATGCCAGTCATCCATACAGAGGAACACAACTGCAAAGGGCTGCTGCCTCTGCTGCCAAGCATTTGGTAAAGACCTGTGGTGCAGAAGACAAGCCAAGGGGCAAGAACCGGATTCACTGATCTTTTTCCTCATTTTTTCTGACATTTCACCAATAAAGAAGTAAACCACTAAGTCAGATGAATTTTTAAAATAAAACTTAGCAGTTGCGGTCAGTTCCAGAACCAATACCTGTCGGAACCAGAGGAACCGAACCGATGGAAAAAGGATGAACCGGGATTAACGGTTCAGTAACCGATATGAACAGTTACAAAAATAAGTGTTTTAAAACTAAAAACTAAAAAACTAATGGGTTTTTTTAGTTAGAAAACCCTGACTAACTAAAAACTAGCCCGGTTCACTCCCAGTTATACCAAACCGAGAGGAACCGGCCAAAACATTAAACTAAGTTTGAATAACAATAAACAGTAAGTATAAGGCAGCAAATGAAAATAAAAGATACTTATAATATTTTTATAAGTTTCTTCACGTTAAAATAGAAAGTTGAAGAGCGACACTCTGAGCGACCAAACTTTTCAGGCGGAGAGTGAAATCTGAGGAGTTTAGAACACTGGCAGTTAGCACTGGGCAGCATTTGAAAAGTTGTCACATGCAAAGAATTCCATCATTTGCATGTGTTCTAGTCTCTCCAGGCAGTCCTACCTAGAAGGCTTACTGCAGAAAGTTATGAATACCTGAGTATTACTGGGGTTAGAACAACACCATTTTAGACAGGAACCTCCTGTTAGTCCTAAGGACTACCTTATCCATGTGGAAGATTACGTAAGTGGATCTGTATAGAGAGCTTGCAGCTCTGCTTACCATCCTAGAAGATGGCATGGCTATCAGGAAAATAGTTTTCCAGGTGACATATTCTAAATCAGCAGTAGCCATAGGCTCAAATGGAACCTCCATCAGCTGGGCAAGGCAGATATGCAGGTCCCATGGAGGGACTGGGTCCCTCACAAGGTAACTGAGGCCTTTAAAAAACCTTTAAAAAAACAGGTTGTGCAGCCAAGCATTTGCCCTTGCCTGCTGATGTGTAGGCTGTCACTGCTGCCAGGTGTAACTTTAGAGTTAATGACATTAGGCCTAAGGACTGTAAGTGTACCGGGTACGCTATGTCTGCAGGAATCCTTGCCTGCATTGGGATTAACTTCCTGGGGGCAAACTAGCATGAGAATCTCTTCTACTTAGAGAAGAGTGCTTTCCTGGTAATCTTAAGCACCCTCAGGACCTCCTCAGACAGATTCGAACCGGAAAACACTAGCTCTTCAAGAATCATGCCCTCAGACATAATGTCTTCAGGTCTGGGAGTGTTATCCTGCCCTAAGATATAGTCAACAGGTTGTACCTCAGTGGCAGGTTGCTTGGATTCCTGATGGAGAGAGCCAGGAGCACTGAGTACCAGGCCTGCCTAGCCCAGTCTGGGATTATCAGGATTGTTCTTGCTGGCTCTTTCTTGACCTTTATGAGCACTCTCTATATGAATGGGAATGGTGGAAGGCATATAGGAACATCCCTGTCCAGTCCAGGACTAGGGTGTCCTCTGGGACTGTGTCCCTTACTGGTGGCCTACAACAAAACTGTGGTAGCTGACTGTTCTCCAAAGAGGCAAACAGGTCTATTTTTGGTGTGCCCCATCTTTTGAAAACTGAGGCAAGTACTGGCTGGTTCAAGAACCATTCATGGTTTCCCTGGCTGATTCTGCTTATGGAATCTGCCCGGACATTGTCTTTGCCTGGGATCTCTGCATCTAAGAGTAAGTTAGATCCCTGATTCCCACTGTCTCTGTGCACAATCTTGAGGATCTTGTGCCTCCCTGCTTGTTTGGGTAGTACACTGTTGTGGTGTTGTCTGTTTGGATCTGAATGGATTGACCTTGTAGCTGGGAGCAGAACTGCACTGCAACTGCCCTGAGCTTCAGGGGATTGATGAGCTCCTAAGTCTCCTGTAGGCTCCAGATACCACTCACTGTGAGGTCCTCCAGGTGGGTGCCCCACCCTAGGAATGAGGCATCTGTTTTGAGGATGCTTGCTGGGATTGCTGGAGGAAGGGAATGCCTTCTCTGAGGTTACCCTCGTCCTTCCACCAACCCAGTGCCTGTACCAATGTCTTTGTGACTGGCACTAGCTTAGAGGGTGAGTCCCATCTTTGAGACCAGTAGCCTCTTAAGTGGTACTGAACATCCCTAATTTGGAACCTGGAACATGACACCACTGCTGTGGATGCGGCCACGTGGCCCAGAAATGACAGGAAATCCCTTGCAGGCCTAGGCTGGCCCAATGTGAAGTAGTTCATAATGCAATCAAGTTTGATACCCTTCCCTGTGGGAAGAAAGATTTCCTCTGCAGAGTGTCCAATTTTATGGCAGGAAGTTCAACACCTGAACTAGTTCTGTTTGAGACTTCTGAAGATTTATTAAGAATCCCAGGCTTTCCAACAAGTTTTTCACTCTCTGGATTGAACACCTTGTCTCTTGTTCCATTTTCCCCGAGACTGGCTAGTGATCCAGGTAGGGAAAAACCAGCACACCTTACCTTGTCAGGTGTGCTGCCACCACAGCTAAGCACTTTGTGAAGACCCTTGGTGTTGAGGTGAAGCCGAAAGGGGAGGACTACAAACTAGTACTGGCAGTTTCCTAGCATGAACCTGAGGTATTTTTTGTGCGTATGTCTGACTGGAAAGTGAAAACAGACATCCTTCAGATCCAGTGACCCTAGCCAATCCCCTATTTGTAAAGATGTATTACTGTGCAGTGTAACCATCTTGAACCTTGGACTGACTACCCTCTTTAACAAATCATGGGAGGATGGGGTGGTACCCGAGGACTGGAGGAGGGCAGATGTGATTCCCCTTCACAAAAGTGGGAGTAAGGCAGAAGCAGGAAACTACAGACCTGTTAGTTTAACCTCAGTGATAGGGAAAATGATGGAATAACTTCTGAAGAAAAGAAAGGAAAATTACGTACCTACCGTAATTCTTGATCTTCTCTTGTATCTTCACCATTCATTACTTACTGGGTGTAAGGCGGAGGCGCGCACCCGTCACGGGAGCTTTTTTTTTTTTTTTTTTTTTAAAGTTGCCTAACGGCCCCGCCCTCGAGAGCGACGCCATGCGTCATGCGCGAGGGGCCAAGTAGTAGCGACCGACTCCTCCTCCAACTCAGTTCTGTGAGCCGGAGAGGCAAAAATGAAAGCAGAAAATATAGATAGCGAGGCAAGATAGCCGAGGGATAGCAAAGCAAGGAAGAATGAACTGAAAAAGGAATAAGCCGATGGAGGAAGGACAGAGGAGATAAGAACATCCCTAGCCTAGGGAGGCAGGGCCTCCTTACCCGGCGACTCTAGAGGAGAGATGAGTAAGGAAATGAGAAAATAGAAGAAGAAGAAGAAAGAGAAGAGAGAGATGGGATGTTGAAGGGACCAGAATGCCCAATCAGCATAGTTAGCTTGTAGCTGAAGGCTCGACTAAAGGGGAAGCAAGAATCCCGGAGATAGAGCTGAAGAGAAGGTTCACCGAACCCGCTAGACAGACTCAGGAGGGCATAGTCCTCATCTTCAACATGCCATTGTTCTTGACACCCACCTCGGCCCTGGTCAGCGGAAGGCCTTTAACTGGAGGGCGTCGAGGAGGAAGAATAAAACCCCAGCAGCATGAGAGCTGCTCAGGGTTTAGAAATGGAAAATGTAAGCCTTTCAGGCGTTCCAAGATAGAAACGGACTCAGACTGACTGGCTAAGGCCGCCAAGGCTTAGGCTGGCTAAGATTGGATATGGTCAGCAGAGCTCTACTGTAAAAATTGTCCAGGAGGACACTTAAAGGGAGAAACCACTTAGCAAAACAGCGAGAAGGATAGCCTACCTTCTCATTTGCCTTCTTGTTTGATTTCTCCTATTCGTTTTTTTTTTTTACAGATAGAAAATTTTTTTTTTTTTTTAACTAGATGCATGACCCAGATACCAAGATGCCTATAGCAGTCGAGAGAGTTCCCTCAGCATTTTTTTTTTTTTTTTTTAGAAGAGAAAGGAATAGACGTACTCGGTCCTCTGCTCTGCAAGGCAAGAATAGAGGGGGGGGATTAGATTTCAGGGCAACTACCTGAACACGGGATTGCAGGATCAAAACTGAATAGCCTGAGCCAGGCCAAACAACCCCAGAGGTATCTTGCCATAAGAATAGCAAGAGATAGTTGTGCAGTCTGATCGCCAATGCAATCCAAGATGGCCCATGAATCTTAGAGTAAATAATTTTTCTGGATTTTAAACCCCCCAAGAAGATTTTTTTTTTTTTTTTTTTTTTTTTTTTTTTTTTTTTGGAAAATGAAGCAATTTTCCCATATTTTTATATAATGCAGAGAGAGGAAGGAGACGGGAGGTGGAGAAGCCACAGGAAGAGGCCACTGAGGGATGGTGGGCGAGGCGTAAGTAATGAATGGTGAAGATACAAGAGAAGATCAAGAATTACGGTAGGTACTGTAATTTTCCTATCTTCCTTGTCAATCTTCACCATTCATTACTTCTGGTGAGTATTAGCTCCTCTTCCCAGGAGGGGAAGAGGCCATACCCTGAGGGAACAAGACCCCAGCCTTCTGCTGGTGAGAAACAGAAGGAGAAGACCCTGGCTTATTCAGAAAGCCTAAGTGGGAGAAGAGCTAGAGGTGCCTCCCGAGGACGAGGAGACGGAGGAGCCCCTGTAAAAGTCTCCTAGCTCTGGATGAGAAAAGACGGGTCCCCCGGAAGGCGGAGCGCATCACCCTACGCCGGGCCAGGGGTGACAACCTGGAGAGACGAAGCCATGCCGTCCGCCTGATGCAGATCGCTGTCCCCGCAAGCCTGGAAGCCACCTCATTGGCGTCATAAGATGCCCTTGCTTGGTGTCTTGCCAGCTCCAGGCCTACCGGAGAGGGCAACGGCTTGTCTGGTTTGTTCGTGTCAGGCATAGATGCCAGCAGCTGGGACATCATCGACCACAGATGCCGTTGTAGGCAGAGTGGTGAGCCTGATGTGATGCAATACATGCACTCGCATGCGAAGAAGAGAACACTCTTCGCCCCCAACGGTCGAACTGGAGAGAGTCCGAATCCGGTGGGCGGTCGTGCGCCAGGCAACGGCGCCCAGAAGGAGTATCCAGGTATACCAAACCTGAGGACGGGTTGGGAAGGGAACCTAGAGACTCAGAGGGGGCACAATACCTACGCTGGCAGTCCGCCGGGGCTGGGGAAGAAACGGCAGGGAACTGCCAGGACCGGATAGACGCCTCCTGGAAGGGGATAGGCCAGGAAGGTACCACCAGATGCTGGGCACTGAATTCACCAAGGAATTCACGTGTCACCCGTTCGGTATTGTCTCTCCGAACGTAGGAAACCAAGATCCCCACCATCCTCGAGAGGAAACGCTGATATTCTGTGAAATCAGCATCGGAGGACAGATGAGCAGGGGTTCCTCTCCTCAGAGAGAGGAGACGAGGATGATGGGGAACTGGAATGTCCAGAGGATTCCGCGGGCGTGGGGAGAGTCGAAAGACCCGCCATGCATGTAACTAACATATGAGGGAAGGCCGCTAGAACCTCTGAACTGCTCCCAGGATAACGGACTCGAGAGGACCGACATGGCCTGGGAGCGGGGTGGTGAAGGCAGAGAGATGGGAGAGGGGCACCTCCGAGGAGGCAACTGTTCCAGAGGGCTCTGGAATCCGGGAAGGAGCTCTAGTAGGAGGGATCCCGGATATCAAACCAGGCCGCAGAACGGAACTCTGGGGAAGCGGAACCTGAAGAGCCCTGGGGAGAAACTCCTGTGATGACGCCTGACTGCATGGATCCAGAAGGGCAGTCCACACAAACGCCCGCCAGAGGACACCCTAGAACCCTGGGGGGGGCGGGCTCTGCGCTATGCTCCTGGCCACCTCCCTGAGGTGGCCAAAGAAGACCGAGCAGCAGGACGCCTGCCCTCAACCCCTCGGATTCCGAGAGGCCTCCTCCCCGACTGCAATGTTCCCAACCCCAGAGGGAGGTAACAGCACCCGGGGTAGCTGTCACCGACCTCCAGAGAGGGGAGCCTCCTCCGTCACCCCCACGTCTGCCCCCCGGGACTCTCGGCCACCCCCAGCCGAGGAACCCTCAGGAGACGACGGCAAGGGGGACAGAGGGAGGGGCCCGCTGCGCCGCCTGGTACCCCTAGCCACCGAGGACCCAGATTCCGAAGAATGGGGATGCCAGGATGGGTCCACATCTGAGTCATCGTCCTCCGAGGAGGACGAGACCAGCAGGACCTCGATGCTGGCTACCCCAGGGGTTCCCGAGGCCACGGGGCCGCGAACGGCCCCAGTACCGAGTGCGACACCGCTCGCCCCCAGCACGCCGGCAGCATGAAGGCTCAACCCACCCCCCAGCGGCTCGCAGACCCGCACCGCCCGGAGGAGGGAAGGCCGCCGACGCCGCCGCCGGAGGCGAGCGGCACCGCCGCAGCGCCGCTAGCTTATCGGGTACCGGGCGAACGCGCCGAGGCTAAAACGCACCGCCAACGGGCGCCGCTCATCACCGCAGCACCGCGAACGGGCGCCGATCCAAAGCAGCGCCGCTAACGGTGCCGTTCATCACCGGCACCGCGAAGCGGCATCGGGATTCTGAACGGCGCTGAACGGCACTGCTTATCACCGCACCGCGAACAGCGCCGGATCTAAAACGGCGCGCGAGGCGACGCCGAGGGTCCACCCGAGCCGGGCTCCAGCCAAGGGCCTCACACTGGGGAGCCTGCACCTCCGAAGAGGTGACTGTCGAGGCGGTGTCCGCCGCCATGCCCCCGGGAGGGGCTACGACGCCCCCAACACCACGGAAGGGGCCTCCTCAGCAAGAAGGAAGAGGAGACCCTCCTCCTCGGATCAGAAGGCCCGGGAGGGGACCCGGGAAAGGCCTATGATCTCGCCCGAGATTCCGCGAGCCGACGCCGCCCCTCGAAAGTCGGCGGGCCTTGCCGAGCTTGTACGCTGGCTGACTTCGAGGACGCCATGGTCCATCGAGAAACAAGCGCCGGCATCTAATCCATATTATGGTTGGGTCCCAGGCACCCAAGACAGACGCGGCCGTCCGAGACGGAGAAAATGCCGCCGCAGGAGCACGACGATAGGGCACGCCCGCCTTAGAAGAATGTTTCGCTTCCAGAACCGGACATAACGTGAAATAAACAAGATTAAACACAGTCGGAAATACACCCCGCCGCATAAAGGAAAGAAAAAGAAACAGTCTTACTCAGGGCGCCGAGTGTAGAAAAGGAGTCGGATACGACTTCTTCGGTTAGCTACCGCGAACAGGTGCTGCCTCGACGGCGGGAGAAACAGAACTGAGTTGGAGGAGGAGTCGGTCGCTACTAACGGCCGCCCCTCGCGCATGACGCATGACGTCGCTCTCGAGGGCGGGGCCGTTAGGCAACTTTTTAATAAAAAAAAGCTCCCGTGATGGGTGCGCGCCTCCGGCTTACACCCAGGAAGTAATGAATGGTGAAGATTGACAAGGGAAGATCTGTCGAGTATCTAGAGGCCAGAGAGGCACAGGACCCAAGGCAGCATGGATTCACAGCAGGAAGGTCATGCCAGATGAAATCTGATAGATTTCTTTGACTGGGTGATCAAAGTAGTAGATCAGGGAAGGGCTGTGGACATGGCATACCTAGACTTTAGCAAAGCATTTGACACAGTCCCACACAAAAGATTAATATTCAAGTTAGCCAGCCTGGGAGTGGGTCCCAAGATGACAGCCTGGGTAAAGAATTGGCTGGAGAATAGGACACAGAGAGTAATAGTAAATGGAGTCCACTCTGAAGAAGGAGCTACTAGTGGGGTACCGCAGGGT
This sequence comes from Neoceratodus forsteri, assembly GCA_016271365.2. Lineage (NCBI taxonomy): Eukaryota > Metazoa > Chordata > Ceratodontiformes > Ceratodontidae > Neoceratodus > Neoceratodus forsteri. The sequence continues at coordinate 1,419,789,098 of CM028130.1, forward strand.
TCAGTATTAGATCGGTCCTCTTCAATGTCTTTATAAGTTTACATTGCAGAGGGACTTGAAGGAAAGTATGTCTCTTTGCAGATGACACAAAGATCTGCAACAAGAGTTAAGTGCACAAGGTGGGGTGGAAAGGATGAGAAGGGACTTGGCAAGGTTAGAGGAATGGTTAAATGTATGGCAGCTTAGATTCAATGCTAAGAAGTGCAAGGTAATGCACCTGGGAAACAAAAACCCAGAGGAAGAGTACACAATGGGGTGAGATACTAACAACAACAAATGGAAAGGGACCTGGGGTAGTCATATCAGATGAGCTAAAGGTGGGCAAGCAATGTGAGAGGGCAGCAAGGAGGGCTGGGGGGATACTGGGATGCATAGGGAGAGGCATCACCAGTAGAAAACAGGAAGTTATTATCCCTCTGTACAGACAGCTGGTGAGACCCCATCTGGAGTACTGTGTGCAGTTCTGGAGACCCAATCTCCGCAAAGAGACATAGACAGGATGGAAGCTGTCCAGAGGAGGGCAACTAAAATGGTGCAGGGTCTGCACCGAAGACATATGAAGAGAGACTTAAGGAGCTTAATATGTATAGCCTCAAGGAAAGGAGGAGAGGGGGACATGATGAAACTTTCAAGTACCTCAAGGGAATCAACAAAGTCCAAGAGGCAGCATCTTTCAAAAAGAGGTGTGCTAGAAACAAGGAGCACAATTTGAAGATAGAGGGGCATCTCAGAGGTAATTTAAGGAAGTATTTTTCACAGAGAGGGTTGTGGATGCATGGAACGCCTTCCGGAGGAGGTTGTGGAGTCAAAAACAGTGGTGGAATTCAAGCATGCATGGGACAGTCTTAAGGCAATTCTAGGGGGTGGGGGTAGGAAGAAGTAGGTTGCTGGTTAACTAGGATCTGCAGCTTATCCATTAGGTAGGGAAATGGGCAGATTGGGTGGGCCAAGCGGTCCTTATCTGCCGTCAAATTCTATGTTTTTATGTTACCTTTCTTTTTTGATATGTTTGTTCAGATATATTAGGCTAAAATGGGCCACCACTCCCATTTGTTTGTGGGTCAGGAAGTATCTTGAGAACAGGCCCTTGTCCCACTGTGAGGCACGGACCTTTTCTATTGTTTTTGCCTGCAGCAATTTACTTCCAACTCCAGTAGAATTCTTTCTTTGGGTGAAAAGGCTGGAAAGATACTGTGCTTCTGCAATTTGGGGAACTTTTTGAATTGCAGAGACAATCCCTGGCCCACTGCCTCAAGGCCCACTTGTCTATGATTATGTTTACCCATTCCTAGAAGCAGTGGCTCAGCCATCCCCCCACTGACAATGGTTGGGCGACCTGGGCAGAACTGTCAGGGGATTTGTTTTGACTGTGGCTTGGGGACTGGTACTGCAGCAGCATGCCTGAAGCCCCTCCTACCTCTGCCTCTGCCTCTATAATAACCTCTCTGGGATTGGTATTTATTGGAAGCACACGGTCTGGGATAGTAGCCCCTGCCCCGCTTCCCCTTCCATAAGGCCTGTAGGAAATGGAGGCATTTTCTTTATCAGTATTATTTTTGTTAGCAATCTTGTATTCATCCATTTTTTTCCATATGTGCCTCTGTTTTGTCACCAAAAAGTGCATTTCCCTCTATGTGGAAACCCATGGCCTTGATCTGAGTGTCCTGGTGTAACCCCCCCTACAAATTGGGGTCTACTATAATGTCTTCCTGGGCTCCTTAATGCCCACTGTCAGGCTGGTGTCCTGTCTTAAATAGTTTTGTTTGTTTGTGTGAGAGTGCCCTAGTCAGCCTCTACACCTGTCCCTTTAAGAGAATAGCTAATTTATGTTTAGAAAATCTTCTAATTAACTAGAGGGAAAAGGAAAAGTACATCAGATATTGAAGGTAATAGCTGACTGCTTTTAACACTTCCTCCAGTTGATGAATTCACTGGGCCTGTGACAGGTGGTTACCACTGCTACTCATAAAGGTGGCCATTCTCTTGACCTGGTTTTCCTCCTGGGGATCGAGGCCTGAGACGTGGGTGTGGAACCAGTCGGTTGGTCTGATCACTTCACGGTGAGGTTCAATTTTGGCATCCCCCCTTGTAGGCCGTCCCCTGTGGAGATGGTCAAGTTCCGACCTTTACAGAATATTACTTCCGATGGCCTAGCTGCGGTCCTTGACCTATTTGAACTTCCTGTGGATTGCAATGATCCTGAAGCTTTGGTTTTGGCTTATAATACTGCTATCACCTCAGCTTTGGATACTATTGCACCAGTCCGTGTGCGACCTCTCTCTCTTCGCCCCCGGGCTCCATGGTTTGATGGAGCCTTGAGGGAGTTGCGACATTTAGGTCGCAGGTTAGAACATTGTTGGTGGAAATTCGGCCTGTATCCCGACCACCTTAGACTCTTAGAATATTATTAGTTCTATTAGTCAGAAATTTCCCATAAGAAGGCAGATTTCCTGTCCAGGCAAATTTCTGCAGCTAAGAACCGACCAGCTCAGCTCTTCAGAACTGTGGACAGGCTGTGCAACCCAGCCTGTATGCAGCTCCGGAGAGCCTTTTCACAATTACAATGTGATGAGCTTGCGCGGTTCTTTGCTGATAAGGTGGCTGACATTAGGTCGAAGATCCTTTTGACACATTCTATGCGAATTGTGGAGGATCAGGGCCTGGTCTCTGTCCCTCCGTTCTCCTGGAGTACCTTCGACCATCTGGAAGTCATGGATGTTATGCGGATTGTTCAGGGGATGCATCCTACATGCTGTAGTTTAGATCCGGGTCCAACTTCCCTAATTATGGGTTGTGGTGATCTTATTGGCCTGGTTCTGGCACAGATAGTCTGGTGCTCCCTTGACTCCGGTGTCTCACGCTATTCCTTGAAAGAGGCAGTAGTGACATCACTGTTGAAGAAAGCTTCTTTGGACCCAGACTCTCTTGCAAACGACAGGCCGATCTCGAACCTCCCCTTTTTGGGGAAAGTGATTGAGAAAGTAGTGGCTACACAACTGGAGAACCATTTGACCATCCATAACATCTACGAACCTCTCCAATCTGGTTTCCAGAAGAGGCATAGTACCGAGACTGCATTGGTTCGGGTGCTCAATGATCTCCTGATGGTGAGAGACCAGAGAAAACAATCCACGTTGGTACTTTTAGATCTGTTATCAGCGTTTGACACCATTGACCATGGGGTTCTGCTTGAGCACCTGAGATTCATCTGTGGACTCTCAGGATTGGTCTACAGATGGTTTACATCGTACCTCACTAGAAGATCTCATGGGTAGTGTTGTTTTTTTTTCCTGTGATTCGATCCCTCTGTCATGTGGGGTCCCTCAGAGCTCAGTGCTGTCCCCTATGCTGTTTGCAGTGTATATGCTTCCTCTCGGAGACATTGTAAGACGATATGGGCTGAGGTTTCATTGCTATGCCAATGATACCCAGCTATATCTGTCTTTTGCTCCTGACCAGGAAGGAGCAGTCTCGGTATTTAATAACTGTCTCAAAGAAATCCAAGTGTGGATGAGGTCCAGTTGGTTGAGGTTGAACCCCATGAAGACAGAGGTGATGGTTTTGGATCCAGGTCATTGGATAGGGGGGCTGGGGGCAGGCTGTCCCCGGGATTATTCCTAGGGGATGCTGAGCTCCAGGCCTCTGAACAGGTGCGAGACCTGGGGGTGGTGTTAGACTCGGGGCTGACACTTCGTGCTCAGGTGTCACTCATCGTAAAGTCTTCTTTTTACCATCTTAGAAACATCGCCAGGATTAAGCATCTTGTTCTGTCTGTAGACCTGCCTACATTGATCCATGCCTTTGTGACCTCGCACCTAGATTACTGCAACTCGCTTTACTTTGGGCTACCGGGGGTTGATATCCATCGCTTGCAGCTGGTGCAGAACTCAGCAGCCCGGTTGTTGATGGGGATTTTGAGATCTTCCCATATTATACTGGTGCTGCGGGATCTGCACTGGCTGCCTGTTCAGTGGTGGATCTCCTTTAGAATCAGGTTACTAAAATATAAAGCCCTACACAGACTAGGCCCTGACTACCTGAAAGAGCTTCTGATTCCTTATCTCCCTGAGTGACCACTCTGCTCGGCCGACGAGGGGTTGCTAGAGATTCCAAGGATGACTTTAAAATCTGCAGGAGCCCGGGCATTTGCGTTCATGGCCCCGACCCTCTGAAATTCTCTACCCCGCCGGATTAGGGACTGTGCGACTGTGGGGGTGTTCAAGCAGGATTTAAAAATGTTTTTGTGGAATAAAGCTTTTAATGACAGTGTTGGCTGACAAGCATGTATTTATAACTGTGCTGATATTTTGTTTTGTTTTGTTTTATGTGTTTTAATTGGTTTTATTGTTATGCACCTTGGTTATGAAAGGCACATTATAAATAAAGAATTATTATTATTAAAAAGTAATTTTAGGAAGTACACTAGCTCTTTAATTGATCAAAGTATAAAATCATTTGCTACAAATTAATACAGCTAAATGTGTTTATTTAAACAACTTATTACAAGAAGCAATGCACAGTATCAGAAAAGACGTAACAAAATTATGCCTAAAGGGGACATAAACCCAAATTTTTAGACTGAAATGCTGTGTATGTGAATGTATACATTACAGAAATCTAAACATACAACAATATCTATTGTGAATCCTTACTTAAAAAAATAAAATAAAATGACTGATGCATTAAATTTCCTTACTTTATTCACCTCAGGTATAGTCCTTCAGGTTAATGCTCGCAAGCCTCATATAAGTATGCAGTCTTTTGAAATCCCCGGCTGGTCTTCTGCAGATGGCCCAGGTTTGCTATACGAGCCTAGGTCACCATACACTGGCCGCCAGGCATAGAAGTGTTGTCCATGACGCCACTCTCCATCCTGAAGAAATGAAGCATATCATCCTGTGGTCACAGTGACCCTTGTGGCAAGGACTGAAGTCGTTGAACGCATTATATGCTGACAGCTCCAGATGGAAGGGCACTGTAATCATGAAAGTGTCAGATGGAGCGGCACAAGATGTGTGCCTGTAATGGGGAACAAACACATTTGTGCCAGAGGCAAATGGAGAAAATAAGAAAAAAGGAAACTTCTTCTTTGCACAGCCTTGCACTCAAATGCCCTCTCCTACCAAGCTCCACATCACACTTAGCAGTTTCATGCCATTTCATGCCCTCCTGCTGACCAACAGGAAGGCAGTGCTGTTGGGATAAACCATGTAGTGCTTTGCCAAGTCAGGGTTGGGGTAATGGGAGGATGGGGGCACCATATGGGAGTCAAGAGAAAATATAAAAGGTAAAAGAATATTAAAAAGCACAGTCTAAGCTGTTTTCATCTTTTAATGAATCACATTTTTTTAACACTTTCAGCCCATTATGCCTAGAAGGAACAATACATGGAAAACACATTTCTGATTTTGTTTATATGAACCAATGGAAGAGCATGCTTGGGGAACAACATAAAACACTGCATTGGGGTGACTAAAGTGAATATATTTTCTGTTATACTTTTTCTTCAAGATAGAGTGGTCAACATTTTTTTTTCCTAAGCAATAATTAAACTTTTATTGAAAAATAAGGGGTTATGTTTCTTTAATATTCTAGCACACTCAATTATATTGTAATAACATATTCTATAACATGCAAGCAATTTTAACAACTTTGTTCAACACATCACATTTTACTGATTTGGATATATTTGAGCTCAGCATTATGTTTTTATGTTGATCACTGTATTGAGCAGGCAACTAATTAAAACATGGCGACTACAAAATTAATATTACTAACACTGTAATAATATGCAGTATATTTATGTAAATACTGCCAACATAAATCTGAAAGGTTATTTTATAATTAAACATATGCAGTACTAAACCCACTAGCCAAATCTTTAGTAGACACCATAGCAGCTATCTTAAACCATGATATCACAAACAGGCATATATCTGCCCTCTATGGAGCCCTACGGCCACTGCACGGTGACCAGACAACACAAATAAAACACAAATGGTTGCAGGAAAATGGTCTTGACCTTGGGGGCAAGGACTGGACCAGGATTTTCAAGTCAGGTGCAAAAGCTACTAACTCTAAATTATGGCAGGAATTTGCCTGGAAGATTCGTACCTGTTTATTTTTTTTTTTACATGCTAGTAATTCAAGGGAAATAGGCCATAAATGCCTCACAAGCATGCTGGAGAAAGTGCATCAAAATGCACGCACATCACTAACACATTTTATTGTCCTGCCCAGCACTGGTGGACTTCTGGAATCAAATTATTGCCGCTCTCAAGGACCTTTTCTCTGTCACTATAGACTTCTCGATTAGTAGAATAATTCAATAATCTTTTGCTCTGTATATTGTTGATTCTATTACGGCTGTAATGTAATACATTTCATATACCCAAGTTGTTCAATACACATGAATGGAAAAAAAATATATATATATATATATATATATGCAGTACTTTATACAAACTTCAAGTAATGCTGAGAAGTACAATGCAGATTCTTACTGGCACTCTTTTTGCTTCAGATTCTTCTGCAAAGAAAATGAAATAAAAATCAGCTTCCATAACCCCTTAACAAAAGGTATGTAAATTCAGTTTTTTGGTTGACATAAAAAGCAAGAACACACTAATGTCACATCAGAAAAGAATACTCGCTGTAGTAATGTTGTTTCTTCCAAACGGATCCTTCACTATGCTTAGCAACTGCTTCATGGCAGAACAATTTTAAAACGTTATAAAAAAGGCAAAATAACTGAGAACACTGAACATCAATTGTAAAGACATTGTAACCAGTAACACACAAACAAGAGACAGAACAGATTTTTGTGTAAACCTTTACCCAGGTTCTGGAAGGGGAGGCAGGGATTAGGGATTGTTAAGAATAGTGAGGGATCCCTTTGGAAGAAACAACATTACTACAGTGAACACATTTTTCTTCAAACCCCAGGAATCCCTCACTAATGGGTACAACTGCAGAGCAAGGTAAGGTTAAGTAAAATTTATTTATATAAGGTACCCTTCCTGAGCTCAGGGCGCCTTACAATACAGTACAATAACAAATTATAATCAATAAAACTGATGACAATCAACAACAATCACTCAATAAAACCCTGAAAATGCCTGGTTAAATAAATATGTTTTTAAGGATTTTTTAAATCCTTCCACAGTCAGGCTATCTCGTATCTGGCAAGGTAGAGAATTCCACAGGGTAGGTGCCATAAAGGCAAAAGATCTTCCTCCAGATGTTTTCAGGGATACCCTGGAAATCTCTAGCAATCCCTCGCCAGAGGATCTGAGTGAGTGGAAGGGGCAGTAGGAAGACAGGAGTTCTTTCCAGTAGTGAGGTCCCAACTCGTATTGGGCCTTATAGGTTAACAATGCAACCTTGAAGGTGATCCGCCACTGTATAGACAGCCAGTGCAGTTCACGCAGCACAGGTGACTGGATCTAGAGGTTCCAGTGAACAACCTGACCACTGTGTTCTGCACTAGCTGCAAGCGGCAGATATCCACCCCCGGTAGCCCTAGATAGAGGGCACTGCAGTAATCAAAATGACTGGTGACAAAGGCGTGGACCAAGGTATGAAGATCTTCGGGCGGGACCAGGTGTTTCACCCAGGCTATATTCCTTAGATGGAAAAAGGAGGATTTGACTATAGCCGACACCTGTGCCCTCAGGGTCAGGCCCTCATCAAATACCATGCTCATGTTATACACCTGGCCCAAGGCCATAAGCAGGGTCCCCCCAAGGTTTAAATCTGAGGGCTTCCCCACCCATGCCCCTGTTGTCCTAAAACCAGGGTCTGCCACCAATACCTCTGTTTTACTCTAACTCAACTGAAGCCAGCTGGTACTCATCCAGTTCTGTATCTCCAGCAGGCAGTTGTTAAACACTGTGATTGAATCAGGCTCCTATTCAGGCACAAAAGACATGTAGAGCTGAGAGTCATCAGCATAGCAATGAAAACACAGCCCATACCGTCTTATAATGTCCCCTAATGGAAGCATATGCACTGCGAATAACATGGGGGACAGCACCGAACCCTGTGGAACCCCAGAGGGCAGCCAGTGAGGGGCTGAGGAATGAATCCCTGACACCACTCTCTGTGATCTGCCTTCAAGGAAAGTTCGAAACCAACTGAGGACTGCCCCTCAGTCCACAGAAAAACCACAGGCGCTCGAACATCACCCCATGATCCATGGTGTCAAATGCTGCTGAAAGATCAAGGAGAACCAAGATGGAATGGGCTCTCTGATCTCTCGCCACCAGGAGATCATTTAGTACCTGCACTAGTGCTGTCTCAGTGCTATCCCATTTCCTGAAGCCACACTGGAGAGGGTCATAGATATTGTGGCTGGTTAAATGATCCTCCAGCTGCAAAGCAACCACCTTCTCAATAACTTTGCCTACAAAGTGTAAGTTTGACACTTGTCTGTAGTTAACTGGGCAGTCAGGATCAAAGGAGGGCTTTTTTCAAAAGAGGGCATACTACTGCCTCCTTTAAGGGATCTGGAAAGATCTCTCTCTACAATGAAACCGCCACTATCCCAGCAAGGACTGGGCCGATGACCTCTACACACCCCACTAGTAGGCATGTAGGGACCGGATCCAAACTACAGTAGGTTGGCCACAAAGTCTGGACAATCCTCACTATATTCATGACTGCCGGTTGGCTAAAGGTGAACCAAGTCAACTGGGCATTAGTACCACCCGATTGATTAGTGCAAGGTCCAATGGGAAGGCACTGGCTGATCTCATCCCTGATGGTGGACACCTTAGCAGCAAAAAACTGTGCAAACTCGTCACACTGTACTTGTGACAATGCCCGACCAGCATGGAGACAGACTGGATTGTACAGTCTGTCCACAGTCTGGAAGAGCTGGGCTGGCCTATTCTTCACTGTAGCAATTTTCCTGGACAGGAACTCTGCCTTCTTATGGGAAATTGCTGATTGGTAGCTCTTATAATGATCCAGCAATCTAAGCTTATCCACTTCCAGGTGAGTTTTCCACCAGGGTCTTTCCAATCTTCGCCCTTGTCTCTTCAGCTCACGGATCTCCCCATTAAACCAGGGGGGCCCCCGGGAAAGAGTAAGACAGAAAACATGAGTTGGAGCTATGACATCCAAGGCCCCCACAACGGGTCCTGGCTGCTGCGAGAAAAGTGGATTACATCATGGTGGATGAAAGTAAAGTTAGTATCTTTCCGGATTTCTCAGGCACCTTCAACAGGAACGGTAAGCATTTATGGAAGTCAAAAGGAAGCTTCATGCTCTGAACTGCCCCTTTTCATTAAACTACCCTGCAAGGGTAATTATCAGCACACCAGACAAACTGACAAAGTCTTTTACAGATCCTAAGGCAGCTCTTGCTTTTGTTTGTTCAGAGCTGGAAAATAAGGGTCAAGAAGCAAATAAATCTCCTTGGTCTTCTACCACCTGAGATGGGACAATATTTTTAAGGTACTGTTCTTTTTCTACAATATTAGTGGCATCCTGGGTGTGGGGGGGGAGGCTGTGTCACTTGGTCCATAATGGGCTTCACCCAGTCCATAAGGGCTTGACCTGGGGAGGGGACCCTCTCCCACCTGCTGCACCAAGGTGGAGGTTGGGCTAAGGCTTCTAACTGAGGACCAAGCTTGAGACTCTACTGCTGAAAGAATCTACTCGAAGGACCCAGTGTTACTGTACATCAGAGTCTTGGTTCTTCCATCACTAAGGACTTAAATTCTTAAAAGCTCTCAGTGCTGTTGGGATGTAGTGGTGGAACACCTCTCAAGATAGATCCTCGAGGAAAAGGTCTGAACATTAAACAGTTTGGAGGACTGGCATGTCTGGGGAGTAGCTGATCTACCAGTGTGCTGGCTATCATTTTGTCTGCCTAGATTGGGTCTTTCAAAGTTTGATTGTGGATTTGGTATCTCAATGCTGGGGTTATAGAACAAACTTTTATGGAACCATTTAGTTGGACATACTTTTCCCCCAGAACTGGGCTTTCTTTCATACTCCTCCATATTTCAGTTATATGGGCAAATGTTATCAGTCTTTTGAATGGAAATATTTAGTCTGCCTATTTTCATTATGAGGTTTTGCTACTTCACTGGTCACCTGTGTGTAATTATAGGATGGGCTATGAAAATGTCTTATACTTGTTGAGGGTGCTATTTGCTAATGAGCTCGGGGAGGGGAGAACAGACTTAATAGCTAATCCACCTGTTATACTTTAATTATGTCCCCCATGCGATTTGGGAGGGAGGGAGATGTTTTTTTGAGGTGTATCTTGTTATTTGGGGATGGATTGAACAGTATTTCTGGGGGGGGGGGTTGGGAGGCCCATTGTTAAGGACCCTAGCAGAATGCCTTGCAAATGGAATTGTGAGGATGACAGAGTAATGGAAGTTAAAGTTGAAATGTGCATGGAGGGGGCACCAGTGGGAATGAAACCGCATGCTCTGAGAAGGTTGCCTCCTGCCCCTCAGTGCAGGCTCCTGGCTTACAGTACCTGCAGTTGGGGCCCCCAGAGATGTGCTGGGTGGCAGGAGCTGGGACTGCATTCTTCTCCCAGGGTCCCCCCCCACATAGATGGGGGAGGTCCGGGGCTTGCTTGGGGGGGTCCCTCAGACTTTACACCCCCCAAAAAGGATTTAAGGGGGATGGGATTCCATATTGAAGACTATATTATCAGTAGTTTACAAGTTGGATGGGTGCTCACTGGCTCTTCCACGATAAGAAGTGAGTTCTGGGGGTACTTTCCTTCCTAGGGGCCTGGAAGGAATAGAGGGGAAGGGTTTCATTGGTTAGGGGTTGTAGCCCTCTGAGGAGTGTCATAAGGGTAATAATCTTAAGAGGTAATACTAATTTTGGTTCTGATTTTGTGGATCGGGGGGGGGTTAACCAAGTTGTGGTTTGTTCTTTAGGGGTTGTAAGGAGGGGATAAAGTTTCCAGTTTTGGGGATTTTTTTGACTGTTTAATGTTGTTTTGTTTTTTTCTTTTTAACATTTCCAGCAGTATGCGGCAAAGATTGAAAATGGGAGACTGCTCTTAGACATTGGTTTCAAGGTGTCCATGCAAGATATTCTCGCAGGATGAGTCAGATAAAAATAGTTTCATGGAATGTCAATGGCCTTAAGACTGTCATTAAGAGGAAGAGGGTTCTATCATAGTTCAAAAAGTTAGGGGGGATGTTCTCTTGTTGCAAGAGACACATCTTGCTTGGGATGAATCGGACAAACTGGCCAGATCTTCGGGGGGCACCCTGTTGGTGGCAAGTTTCACCACGAAAGCTAGGGGAGAGGCCATGTGGTTTAGACCAGGCTTATGAGACCAAATATTTTTGACCTCTCTGACCCACAGGGTCGATATGTTGCAGTGGATGCATTGGTTGAGAGGAAGAGACTTATATTAGTCTTGATATATGGCCCAAATTTCAACAGTCCAGAATTTCTTTAACAATTTGGCTATAGTGGTGGCCCCATCAAAGGACAATATGTATATCCGGGGGACTTTCATATGTTCTGGGACCCAATATTGGATCACTCAGGCTTTAGGGTGTGCCCCTGCCTAAAAGTGTGGTGGCTCTTAACAGCTTAGTGAAGGAGAGGGCACTGGTGAAGGTGTGGTGTCACCTTTATCCAGACTGCTGTGAATTTTCCTTTTTTTCATATGCGCATAAGGTCTATACCAGAATTGATCTGACCTTAGTGTCTCTGGACCTTTTGAGAGACTGCATGTCAGCTTCCTATGGGCCAATATGCATTTCTGATCATGCCCCGCTGGAAGTGGAGATGATATTATCCAGTGATTCCTCCCCATGACAACAATGGAGTCTAAACCCTACCTTATTTTTTTTCCATATTTTGTTTGTGCTCCTGTCCTCTGTGCCCCCTTCCGACTGACCCTCCCAGCCCCGACATCCCAGAATTACCAGGGCTTACCTTTCTGCCCAGCCCAGGAGCAGAGCCTGCAGAGAGTTGGTCTTCATCCTGCGGCTGGAGGATTTTTTTATTTTCTCCCCTGTTCCCCGTTGTTGGGGCACACATGCCAGACATGCATGCGTGGAGGCACATGTACGTCTGCAGAAGTCCCACAGCACCCACCCCTTCTGTGCACCTGCAGACCTGCCTTACCCCAGGCCTCCACCTGGGGCAGTCATTCGGCGGGAGTGCAGCTCCTCCCCTCCTGGGAGAGGAGAGGACAGCTGTCCTCCAGACGCTCAATCTTCTCCCTCCCCGACGACCCCCGATAGCTCGGGTTTGTTCCAGAACCTGGGTCGCTGGTGTGGCGTAAGGTGTGGTGTCCAGTGCCTCAACCCTTAGCACCATCGAGCTGGCGAGACCCTACCTTATTAACAGATGACAGTGCTTATACAGAGCAAGTAGCTGCTGCTATTAGGGAATTTTTGGAACACAATAAGGTGGGGGACAAGTCTGTGGTGGTTACTTGAGAGGCACTGAAAGCCTACTTTGGGGGGGTCTCAATATTGTATGCGTACCATAAATGTAAAGAGTCTAGGGAGGAAAGGGATTTGCAGCACCAGAGAAAAAGTTATTGGCTGGTAAAGTGGGGGAGCTGATTTGGGAGAACTTAGAAGACTCAAGGGAAAGCTGAATCAGCTCTCCTCTAGGAATATAGAATGGAGTCTCTGAATAACTAAGGCTGGGAACCATTTTGAGGGGGATAGGGTGGGTAAATGGCTCGCCTGGATGGTGAAATGAAAATGGGCGGAGAGACAGATATTGGAATTGGAAGGGTTGGATGGGGAAGTCACCTCTGACCAGAAGCTTATTAATAATGCCTTCCTGAGCTTCTATCAATCACTTCATACTTTGGAAATCCCTCAGGGATCCCCCCCCCCCCAAAACACCTTTTTACGAGATATTCCTCTGCATACCTTAGACCCTGAGTGGGTAGAGTAGCTTGACAGTTCGGTTACCCTTACAGAGATCCAAACAGCTATTTGGGCCTCAAACGTGAGCAAGGCCCCAGGACCGGATGGAATTCCTTTGGAATTCTATAAAACATTTTGGTCTGTCCTGAGTCAGCTGATGCATTTAATGGTGCAGGAGGTACTAGAGAAGGATACTTTGCGTAAATCTCAAATTTTAGTAACTATCACAGTCCTCCCCAAGCCAGGCAAAGATTCTGTGAAATGCGGTTCCTATGGATCTTTTCACTATTAAACGCTGACTACAAGATCCTGGCAAAATTATTGGCGGCCCGAATCGAGAAGATTCTGCCACTTCTCATTCACCTCAACCAGGGGGGGATCTGTGAAGGGCAGGCAGGCCAAACATAATATTAGGAGGACCCTTAACATTATGCATAGATGGGCATCAGGGAGGAAAGGAGGAGACTGAGGCCTTCTTGCGCTGGATGCAGAGAAGGCCTTCAATCGAGTGGATTGGCCGTTCATGTTTGCTGTCCTCAATAAATATGGTTTTGGGCCTAGGATTCAATCCTGGACAACTACACTGTATAAATCTCCATGAGCCCAGATCCTCACAAATGATACTTTATCCAAGCATTTTAGACTTTTCGGGGCACCTGGCAGGGGTGTCCCCTTTCCCCAGTTTTATATATTTTGACAATAGAGGTCTTAGCACAAGCTGTTCATCATCATGTGGACACTTAAGAGCTTTAGTCACCGGAAAGGGGATCATGTCATCTCATTGTTCGCTGATGACATTTTGATATTTATAGATAATCCAGATAGGGCTTTGCCTGCACTGACAGATCTGTTTAAAACCTACGGACCACTGTCTGGCCACAAAATTAATTGGTCTAAATGTGAGTGGCTCCCCCTGTGGCTCCCCAGAAAATTGTCAAAGTTGGGAGAGATTAACTATAAGCCTTTATAAAAAAATGTAAAAGAGGAATGTGATAGGTGGAGATCGCTTCCCCTCATCCTGATAGGAAAGATAAATCTGGTTAAGAAGTGTGTGCTCCCCCAATGTCTCTATTTGTTTCAAACCCTGCCCTCTCATGTGCCGAATAAGTATTTTAAATCTCTTATGGGCTGTGTCACCACCTTATTCTGGAATGGGCAAAAACCCAGGGTGAAGCAGAAGACCCTTTGGCAGCCATTTTATAGGGGAGGACTAGGCCTCCCAAATTTGAAACATTACTATCAAGCTGCACAACTAGCATTTTTGATGGACTTGATCCCAGGGACTGGACCATGGAGGGTCTGGGTGGATCTGGAGGAGGCTGCCTTTGGGGCATCGCTTTATGTTTCGCGTTTGCTGCATCATTAAAGAAAAGGGTAGTAAAATCAGTTGCAAACCCCTTTACTAGATCCACAGTGAGAGCGTGGTTGGTGGCCCATTTTATGCTTGGGTACCCCCCAGCCCTCTCATATGAAGCCTCACTTCAATTTTCACTTTGGGAAGACAATCTTATTCCACATCCGACCCTTCGGGTCCTGACGTCTTGGCAAGGGAGAGGCCTTGCATTGATCTCACAACTATTTGAGTATGGGGTTTTAAAATCACTTCAAAAACTTGCCAGGGAATTCCTCCTCCCACTCACGCATTTTTTTTGCCTTTCTCCAAGTTAGGGCAAATTGTTTGCAGGCCATGATATCACGGAACCCCTTTTAATTCTTTTTTTTTTTTATTTGACATACTTTATTAAGCATATCTCAATACATCAACATTTGAAAAGTAAATGCAATACTATCAATGCACACTGGCAAGAAGACCATAGGTTAATGAAACAGAATGAAGTAAGATTCAGAGAAAATAAAATCAACACCAATTTAAGAAAGAGAAAAAAAATACCCAGAAAACCCCTCCCCCCCACGGTGCACTCTCCTATACTTATTATCGTAAGGTTAACAAGGAAACAGCAAGGATAGTCGTTAAGATATAGTTAAAAAGGAGAAGAGGTTCATGAAATCAACAGGAGAGATCCTATCAAGACAAATACAGGGCATATAACTTCCCCCAATTTTTGTTAAAAGATGAGAGGCGATGGCGCACACTCACAATTAAGTGTTCAAGGTGGAGTGTGAATGATATTTCATGCAACCATTCCGCATAAGAGATGGTAACTTGATCCATCCAGTGTCTAAGTACTAGCTTTTTGAACGCCATTGAAATTAGAGCCATGTGAAACCGTCTCTCCTTCACCGGAATTCCGGAGTAATCTCCCAAGATACATATGACAGGGGAGAAGAGGCCCTGTAGTCCCAACAATGGGTCTAGATCAGATTCAATTTGCTTCCACAACAGGGATATCCTTTCACAGGACCACAATATATGGAGGAGCGAGCCTTCCTCTTTATTGCACCTAGAACACGTATTGGAGATAAGCCTCTTCATTTGGGCCAATTTTACTGGAGTATAATACATATTGTTTAAGATACAGTATTGTGTAAGTCTATATCGGTCCTGGGTGAGATATGTGTATAGGCCTGTCCATACTGAATGCCAGTTAATAGCTTCGTCAGGGAAAGAAACTTGCCAGACCCAAGAACCAGCAATCGAAGGGGGCTGAGGAAAGGTGAGGACCAACTTGTATATGGTAGAAATGCCATGGGATTTGCAAGCCAAAGTCTTAATTTGTTTGAGAAAGCTTTACTACGAGAGGGGTTGCACTCTTTCCCCACTACCTTAACCAGTAGGTGCTTAAGCTGTAAAATTTGAAAGACAGCCCATGACGTTAGACCCAGTTTAGTGAGAATCTCCTTGGTGGATAGGATAGCACTGTTTGAGTAGAAATCAGCCACCGTGAGCTCAGGAGGAAAAGATAGCCAATGCCGAGATATGGGGACTCCCCCTATTTTGAGATTCAGATTGGCATATAATGGCTGAGAAAGATCCAAACTCGAAAGTACCTTATAGAAGCTGAACATTTGAGAGAGAACACTTAATGAGGTACCAATCGGAAAGGACTGCAGGGATTTGGGCAATTTTTTTAAAGGGCGTATAAAAGAGTGATGAGGGAGCTAAATTATGTGCAGCGAGAATGTCAGACTCTATATATAACCAAATAGGAACACAGTCGTGATGAGCACAGAGATCGGTTAACGAAATCCATTTCCCACACTTATAAAGGTGACAGGCCCAGTAGTAAAACAAGAAGTTACGGAGACACAAGCCCCCCATCTCCTTGGGTAAAGAGAGCTTACAGTAGGATCTTCTAATTGCCTTACCTTGCCAAATAAAGGAGCTAACATCAGAGTGGATGCGCTGAAATAAGGACAAGGGTAACCAGATGTCCAACATATTTAGTGGATAGAACAATCTGGGTAGAACATTCATCTTAACGGTGTTAATTCTACCCCAGAGCGAGAGAGGGAGCCTCTTCCATCTTGATAAATCCTGTTGAATGTTGGACCACAAATCCTCTAAATTAAGTTTGCGGAGTAATGGTAAGTCCGAGGTAATATAAATGCCCAAGTATTTAATGGACTTGGAGGTCCATGTCATACCAAACTGAATGAAAGCTGAGCTATATGTTAAAGAATTAAGGGGAAAAATTTCAGTTTTAGTAATATTGAGTTTATAATTCGAGAATTTCCCAAAAGTATCAATAATATGCAATGCTTCCGTTAAGGAGGAGACCGGATCTGAGAAGTGAAGCAATATGTCATCCGCATAAACTGAAAGGACAGGGGTCCTATCATCTATTGGAATGCCAGTAATTAAAGGGGAGGAGTTTAGTCTCCTGATCAGGGGTTCAAGATATATATTAAAGAGAAAAGGGTAGAGCAGGCAACCCTGCCGCGTGCCCAAAAAAAGAGGGAAAACCTCGGATAAGACTCCATTACAGTTTATTTTTGCCCGAGGAGAGGAGTATAGGGTCTGAATCCATTTGATAAAGGTATTAGGAATGCCAATTGTCTGCAGGGTAGCCCACAGGAAGTTCCAATCCACCTGTCAAATGCTTTTTCTGCATCAAGGGATATCAGGACCATGGGGGAAGGGGAGGTCTTGGCCACCTGAACCAAATACGCCAATTTACGAAGGTGGTCAGCAGGTGTTCTACCTGATACAAACCCAATTTGCTCTGGGTTAAGAAGCCGAGTCCAAACTTGTTCAATTCTACTAGCGAGTATCTTAGCCAGGATTTTAATATCATGATTTAACAAAGAAATGGGACGATAACTCGCTGGAGATTGGGGTGGCTTGTCTGGCTTAAGAAGGATAATGGAGGCTTCTAATAGGGATGGATCTAAGGTTTGTCCTGAGAGCATATATTGATATAGACGTAATAAATAGGGAGCAAGATCTTTAGCAAAGACTTTGTAGAAGTTCGAAGAGAAACCATCTGGACCAGGGGCCCTATCCGAGGCAAGATTATGAATAGCAGACAATACTTCCTGAAGAGATATAGGAGCAGATAAACAGGATTGTTGTGAGAGAGAGAGGGTAGGTAATGGTAAGGCAGATAAATACTCTAGTAATTCAGCATGAGACGGGGATACAAGATGCTGACTATAGAGAGAGAAAGATAAAACTGTCTAAAGATGGCAGTTATGTCTCTTGGATGTGTTTTAGTAGTTCCATCCAGATCATTGATCGAGGGAATAAATCTGGATGCCTCTAAATTCCTCAAACGCAAAGCTAGAAGATGACTTGCCTTCTCCCCCTGCTCTATATATTTTGCCTTAGTTCTTAAAATGAGAAATTCTGCTTTT
This sequence comes from Neoceratodus forsteri, assembly GCA_016271365.2. Taxonomy (NCBI): domain Eukaryota; kingdom Metazoa; phylum Chordata; order Ceratodontiformes; family Ceratodontidae; genus Neoceratodus; species Neoceratodus forsteri. The sequence continues at coordinate 1,419,806,737 of CM028130.1, forward strand.
TCCTGCACTAGACGAGAATACTGATTCCTTAAGTTCAACAATGATTTTAGCACATCGGGAGAAGAAGAAGAGGTGAGAGGTGAGAGAATGCTCAAGTGTGTGAATCTGACCCAGGAGTGAAATAGTGGCCGCCTCTCTCTTTCGTTTATGAGTGGAGGAGAGTCTGATAAATTCACCTCGCAAAAAGCATTTTAGGGCGCACCATTCATGATCCATTCTTGCAACCAAACCCTGGTTATTTGCAATAAAAAGTTGAATCAAGTCTGAGATCCTGGTGATGACATAGTCCTCCTTTAGAAGCTGCGTATTTAAATGCCCTATTGAGTCCCTTTGGAGATTTTGATTTAACATAACTGTGACCCATGCCACAGCATGGTCCGATATAACAATCGGTTCTAGAGCAGAATCATTGAGACCGTGTATGAGAGAATGACTAAGTGAGATATAATCCAGCCGAGACCAAGTGGAATGCACCATAGAGTGAAATGAGAAAGCACGGGTCTCAGGATTTAGCAGACGCCAGGGATCACACAATCCAGTAGAGTCAAGAAATTCAGCAAAAGCCCTTTGGACTTGAGAAGGGGGCTTAGGCAAGGAATTAGATCTATCCAAATGCTGTGTGGGTGGCAGGTTCCAGTCCCCGACGAGAATTAAGGGGAACACTGAGAACCTTTGTAATTCGGTCGATAATTCCTGAAAAAATACAGAGTTTCCCCCCACAGGCCCATACACACTCCCCAGGACCAATTCAGTACAGTCCAATAATCCTTGGACTAAAACATATCTCCCCTGTGGATCAGCAATTGTTGTTTTGGGTTGAAAGGCTATCGCCTTGTGAATTAAAATAGCAGTACCAACACTGGCGGATGAGTTACCAGAACCAAAAACTTGCCCAATCCCAAATCTGTGCAGGCCCCCCGCTTCCCCAGGGAGCAGATGAGTTTCCTGAATGAAGGAGATATGGGCATTCAATAGTGATAAGTGTTTTAAGATCTGAATTCTGTTGTTAAGATCACGAGCCCCTCTTACATTCCAAGTTATAAACTTTTTCAGACCTGTAACCATTGAGTGTTATACCAACCAATGCATAACCAAACCAACATAATATGAGAGTGCACCGCTAACCCCCCCCACCAATCTTGCATACATATCACTAAATTGGTGTTCCCGCAAGACCCAAGAAAAAAAACCAAAACATACTTCTGTCCATAATGACAATTATGAGATACGGGGAAACCCCATCATCAACAATAGAAAATGATGGAACACCATAGTTTCCAACACCCCCCCATAGTCCCCCTCACATAACTACTTACAAGTACCCCTCTACCTAGCTTTGACACTAGTAAAGAGACTGCATTATTATTCAATGGTAGAGAGCCCACAAGTACCCCATTGTAACTACCCTCAATACCTCTGACCAGATATAGTCTAGTAAATGTGGTGAGAACTCGCACTGGGTGCACTTCCGACCCCAATTTGGGCATTAATGTAGACCAGTCTAACAGGCCAAAAGGAATCCCCAGAATGTCAAGCCAAACAAAGCAAAAAGCGAGAGTAATTAGGGTACTACCCCCCGTACTTCAGGACATGTGGTGGGTTACTCTTAAGCCAATACCCTCCCCTCCCGCCCCCACCTTCCAAGATGAAAAGAATATTGAATTTATTCTGCAATTCGGACTGAGATACCCCAGCAGTGTATAAACTTATGCAAACCCCATAAATCAAGTTTTATTCCTGCGAGAACCAAAAATGAAGTAAAGTCAACGCCACACTCTCTGACAGAAATAGTAGGTAAAAGATATGAATGTGTGGTAGACAAGACTACAGAGAGAGTTGAGAACAAATCCAAGGGATAGGTATACCAAGAAGAGTGGTGAAAGAATGAAAGAGACATGAACAATAAAGGAGGAGGAAAAAGGACTAGAGTCCTATAGAGAAAGAGAAGTCTAGAGGAGACAAACACCATTATATTAAGCGTAGTGAAATTATCTCACTAAATACAAGAAATCGAGAAATATAGAAAGGAGCTGAAACAGCCCAAGAGAATAGTTTTGGTAGTGAGCAGGAGAATAGGTAATATGAGTCTTTCCAGGATTGTTTGCATAAAATAACAGCAAAATCATCGCCAAAAGGAGTAAACGTAGCAGGCAGCTTCTCGAATATACAGGGGAACCATATTGGAAACGGACCAAACTGTCCAATGAGAAACAGTCCCCACTGGAAACAAGTGGCTGCAAGAGAAGGGGATCCAAGGGAAGATGGTGCCTCTTTGCCACGCAGAGTCCTCCGGGGCCACAGGCCATCATCCGCCTCTCTCCTCGGCCGCCGCTGTCCTCACCACACCGGGGAAAAACTCCCCTCCCAAAGGCGTCTCTCAGAACAAGCTCCTCAGTGGTAAGCCAGCCAAATAGAAAGTGATACAGTCACAAATAAACAGTTCTTTGGTAGCAAGAGAACGAGAATGCAGTCCTAAGATTTGAATAATGAAGGCAGCTTCTTGCAGAGATCAGCTTGAGCCTGGTCAGCCGAATCGTTTGATAGCCATGCTCCATCCACCAAAACCTGCAAACGTGCTGGGTATGCCATGCAAAACTTGATACTGGCAGTTATCAGCTTACTGACTACTGAATGAAAGGAGGCACTTTCCTGCCGAGTTTCTAATGGCAAATCCTGAGTAATTCTTAGATGTTTGCCCTCCCATGGTATAGATTGTAACTCTCTGACTTTTGCCAAAATCTGCTGTTTTTCCAGATAGTTGAGAAAACGAATGATCATCGGACGAGGGGAGGCATTCTCCTCCGATTTTGGACATAGAGACATGTGCGTCCTTTCTATTAGATAGGTAGGGTTATGTGGGGAAGGGCCCACGATCTTGGAGAAGAGTTTCTGCATAAATAAAATTGCAGAGGGACCTTCAGCCCCTTCTGGTAGGCCAAAGATCAAGATGTTGTTCCTCCTACTGCACCCCTCTAGATGTTCGGTTTTGAGCTGTAGTTTAGTAATTTGTTGCCTGAGCTTTGTGATTTCTGGTTCCATCCTGTCTCTCCAGGCCTCTAAGGAGTAGGTGCGAGTCTCCATGTCTGCCGTGCGAGTTCTGAGTTCAGCCATTTCAGTACGAATATTTTTTAGATCAGTAGCGATATCCAGAAGCGTCTCCTTAAAAGGTTACAGCTCTTGCAAAAAACGCTCTTCTGAAAGTGGTGCTGATGCCGCCAATGCACCCAGTTGTTTAGCCGATGGTTGCTGGAGAGGTTTTACCTTCTTCACCTGCTTGTCAGGCGAGACCGGGGGCGTGTGTCTGGGTAAGGTCGTTTTCATTTCAGCCTCCATCCGTGCATATTAAAACAATAGATGCATCAAAAAAACAGCCAGCAAGCTCTGTTGGGTGAGCAGGAATATAGAAATGTTGAGGACACCCCAAATTACAAGCCAGAAAGCACTCAATGATATTAGATTTTCAGTCGGGGGAGCAGGAGCCGAGGGAAACAGCAGCTAGCAAGCCCAGACCATTACGTGATCTCCCCTTTTAATTCTTAATAAATTTCCTATAGAGGAGACCCTGCTCAGTGAGGGTAAAAAAACCTAAGCTGAAACTAAGATCTATAAGGCCCTTTTGGGAGGATTGCCAGATCCTATGGTGGGAACAAAAAGGAGGTGGGAAAGAAATTTGCTGCCTGAATGTTTGACCAAGGGAGACTGGCATCTTATATTGAAAAAAGGGATAGAATGATCTAACAACAATAGGCTGAGGGTAATTCATTATAACATGATACATAGGTCATACTTCAATCTTGCTATAGCCCACAGAATAACTGTAAATAAGACTGAATTATGTAAATGTGGGGTCAATGTAAGCACTTTTTTTTCCACTTAATTTGGGAATGTCCCCAAGTTATTCGATTTTGGCAGGTGATAGTCTCCTTCTTAGGCAGGGTCTTAGACTGCCAACGGGACCTGTATCTGGTAAATATTTTATTGGGATTGCCGAGAGGAACACAGTGGGGGCACAGTGTGCAACACCCTTTATGGAAATTAGGTATTGTAGTAGCAAAACAGATCCTGGCACAACATTGGGGATCAGATAGATCACCAACGGTGGCCCAGTGGGTTCAGTCCCTGTTACATTGCATGAAACTGGAACACTTACAATACACAGTGACTAATCAAGAGGGGAAATATCGACACATATGGGGTCTCCTGGAACATGCACCATCTTCTGCAGGGTTCAATGCTGGACCCTGTTTTGTTCAATGTCTTCACTGGAGATATTGCAGAGGGGGTCAAGAGTAAGATCAGCCTGTTCGTGGACAACACTAAGATTTGTGCAAAAGTGGACATTAAGGAAGAAAAGCAGGTACTCAGAGAGGATCTAGCTAAACTCAAACACTGGTCTAGGGAGTGGCAGTTGGGGTTTAATGCTAAGAAGTGCAAGATCATGCACCTTGGAGCCAGAAATCCCAGGAACAGCTACTGACTCGGGGGAGCGCAGGTAATGGCTTCAGAGGAAGAAAGGGACCTTGGGGTAATAGTCACAGGGGACATGAAGGTATCAGCACAGTGTAGGAGGGCAGCAGCAAGGGCAAATAGGATGCTGGGAAGCATTGCCAGAGGGATCACCTCTTGAAAGGGGAGGTCATCCTGCCATTGTATAGATCACTGGTGAGGCCACACTTGGAATACTGTGTACAGTACTGGTACCCATACCTCAAAAAGAATGTAAGATTACTGGAGGGGGTGCAGCATAGGGCTACAAAAATGACCATGGTACTAGGGGAGTTGCCATACGATGAAAGATTGAAGGAGCTCAACATGTACTTGCTGGAGGACAGAAGGGTAAGAGGGGATATGATAGAGACCTTTCTTAAAATGCAAAAAATTAAGTCGGGGAAGGAGAACTGTTCCACTTAAAGGGGGGGGAGGGTCACTAGGGGGCACAGTCTGAAGTTGGAAGGGGGAAGGTTTAGGAGGAAGATGAGGAGGCACTACTTCACACAGAGAGTGGTGGAGAGTTGGAATGCACTGCTGGAGGAGTTAATCGCTCAAAGGACAGTGGATAGCTTTAAGAGGGGTTGGGCTAGAGTCGAGGCAGGTTAGTACAGACAAGAATACAAAGGGGGAAGGACTGGGAAAGAGGAGGAAGGAGGGGTTTGGGTGGGGGTGGGTCAGCTGTAGTGATGTGTGAAACTAAGAGCTGCACAATCGGGCAGACTTGATAGACCTGTGGGCCTTATTCTGCTGGCAATTTTGTATGTTCGTATGTTCCCCATGGTTCCCAACCTTTTAGAGCTTGTTCCTAAAGAGAATTCACTCACAATTATACTACCTTTTATTTACATATTTTATTTATTTATTGAAATGTTTCACCAGGAAAGCACACTGAACAACAAGTCGCTCATTCCTACCAAAGAGACTTCTATATGGAATTATCTATTGACATTCTAAGTAAACTACATTCTAATCTAATCTACATTTACTTTATTTTAGTCCTTTGCAATGGAGCTTTTCTTTGCTCTATGCTTTTCTAGGGTTTAAAAGAGGAGACCTTCTCTGAAGGAATCCCCTAAAGATCCAATTTGATTGTTTTATTTAGGTGAATGTTAATTGAACACTAAGTAAGTAAGCAGAATATTTTGTATCATTCCTAGAGCAGATTTTGCAGTTTTATTTTAGTATTAGTGGCATGTTTTATGTATTCCTTCTGTCACTGTGATGTACAACAGCTATTTTTTTATGACTTGTTTGTGCTGCTGGAAACTTGAAACTTGACTTAAAGTTTACAAATAAAAAAGAACACTGGAAATGTAATTAACTGAGTCAGATAAAATTCAGACACCACTTTAGGGAGAAATGTTCTGTTAGTTCTTAATGGAAATATTTTACTTTTGTATATCCCGTATTTTGGATATGTGAACATTTTATTCTTGTTGTTTTAATGTAATGACTCATTTTTTTTTTTCATTTATGTTTTCTGTGCTTTTTGCACCATTTTCTCCTCTGTTCTCCGGAGCTCCAGCACACAGGTGTCGTGCGTGCATGGAGGCACATGTATGCCCATGATGCCGGCTCAGCCCCTTCTGCCCCTCCCTGTGGCTATCACCAGAGCTCCCTCAGGTCGGCGCTGCTATCCATCCTCCACTGGGTGGTGGCTAGTGGCTGGGGAGCCCCCAGTCCATCCCAGGAGGAGAGAGCTGCCTTGCGGCAGCTCAGTCTTGCTCCTCACCCCCCCTCCCGGCTGGCCCCTGACAACCCAGGCTAATTCCTGAACCCGGGTGACCTGTGCAGCGTGAGGTGTGGCATCCAGCGCCTCAACCCTCAGAACTACCGGGATGGCTTTTTTTAATGATTTTTGTTGATCAATAAACTTGAACTTGAACTGTTAGTTCTTAGAACTACTTTGTCCCTGTGAAATATGATATAGTTAGGATCTGTGCAGAGGGCTTGCAGCTCACTCACTCATCTGGCAGATGTCAGTGCCACAAGGAAAACTGCTTTCCAAGTGACATAGTTCAAAGCAGCAGTTGCCATAGGCCCATAGACTTGAAAGGAGCCTCCATCAGCTGCGCAATACAGATTCAGGTCCCATGGAGGAACAGAATCCCTTACTGGAAGATATAGGTGATCAAGGCCTTTAGCGAACTTCTTGAAAAATGGGCTATAAGGCACTGACCTGTCCTTGCTAGCTGAAGCTTATATTGACACTGCTGCCAAATGAATCTTCAGGGTTCAGGGTTTGAGGCCCAGGGATTGAGATGGACTAGGTAGCCCAGGACTGAAGCTAGACTCTCCTGCAGTGGGCTTAGGTGTCTAGAAGAACACCAAAGGGAAAATCTTTTTCACTGTGGGATGCAGGTTTTCCTTGTGGGTGGTTTCCTGGAAACCTTAAGCACTTCCACAATCTTTTCAGAAAGATTTAGTCCACAGAATTCTAGCTCTTCAAATGCCATGCTCTGAGATTCAGAGTTCTCAGGTGTGTATATGTTATCCTGCCCTGAGACAATGTCAGAAGACTGGATTTCATGGGCAGGTTGATGGAATGTCTGCTGGAGAGGAACAGGAGGAGGGAATACAAATCTGTCTGGCCCAGTCTGGAGCTAAGAGAATCATTGCTGCTGACTCTCTTCTCAGATTTAGAAGTACATGCAGCAAAAGTGGGAAGGGTGGGAAGACATACAGAAATGTCCTTGACCAGATGAGGACTAGAGCATCCTCTGGGACTGTACCCTCTGATGGGCATCTGCAACAAAACAGTGAGAGCTGTTTTTTTCTCAAGCTGCAAACAGGTCTATCTCTGGTGTAGTCCACCTTCTGAACACTGTCACCAGCACCTGCAGTTCAGTGTCCATTCATAATTTTCTTGACTGATCCTGCTCAGGAAAACTGCCAGCACATTGTCCTTTCCTGGCAGGTGTACTGTTGAAAGCTGGACCTCCTGGGAGGATGCTAAGTTCCAGATCTTCATCACCTCTGTGTACATTTTTGAAGACCTTGTTCCTACCTGTTTGCTTATGTAATACATAGTTGTGGTATTTTCTGTCCTGACCTGACTGACCTCTGACGTAGGAGGAAAAGGCCTGCATTGCCAAGTATACTGCCCTTAGCTCCAGGAGATTTATATGTTTTTGAGTCTTCTGTGTACTTCACATGTCACTTACACTGAGGTTCTCCAGATAGGTGCCCCAACCCAGGAGAGAAGCATCTGTTGCGAGTATGATCGTAGGTGATTGCTGAAGGAAGAGAACCCCCCTCTCTGAGGTTGCATTTCTCCTTCCACCATACTAGTGCCTGTAGCAAGGATTTTGTGAATGGAACTAGTTCTGAAAGTGGTTCCCACCTTTGGGACCAATGGTTCCGAAGGTGGTATCGAATATCTCTCATTTGGAACCTGGCAGCACTGCAGTGGATGATGACATGTGGGCCAGCAAGTGCAGGAAATCCCTTGCAGGTCTGGGCTGACCTACCTCAGTGGCATAACATGGTTGGCATGGGCCCTGGTTCAAGGCATGAAATTCAACCCCCCCGGCATCTTTTTTGTTTTTTTTAATCTTCCTGTTTTTTCTTATTGTTTATGCAGCTGTTCTTGTTCCCTAATCCCTTCCCTTCCCTTCTGGGCCATCTGACACCCTGACCCAACCCACAGCACTTTAAGACTCAAGCAGCACCAGCCCTGTGCCTGGCCCTTTCCTTTCCTTTCCCCACAGATGATGATCTCCTGAGTCCTTCTCTCCATCTCAGTCTCTGCTCTCTGTCTCTAACTTGTGACCCTTCCTCTAAGACTAATTCAACTTCTTTTTTTTAGCAAATGAAAAACCCTACATTTCTCCCTTTCCCTCCACCACTTAAGCCAAGGCAGCCCACACAATATGTGGTTGTGTGATGTGGTTGGTGGTGGTGGGTGAGGCATGTGTTATAGAATGGTATAGTTAAGTCTGCATTAGGGAACTCAAAGCCTTAGCCTGTGCACTGCAGTTAGCCATAACCATCCGGTAATGGCGCTTATTCTTCCTCAGAGTGCCATCTGCGTAACTGACGTGATGACGTCGGGTCCTCTCTAGACCTCTTGTCCTCCCCAACTTACCAGCGCAGCCATTGGTTACTGGGGACTCAAGTCTGACAGGCAGGCAGGTGGCAGCGGTCTCCTATTTGCTGCCTCATCTGTCAGTCACAGTGACAGACAGGCTCGCCAAATAGCCACATATTCGGATGGATTCGGAAATGAGTGGCGGATGGTGGTGGCTCCTCTTCGGCTGCTTCCAGTTCCCCCCAGATGGTGTGTTGGTTAGTCCATCATGTGGTGCCACTACTTTCACTCATCAAGACCAGTGGCATAGCACCGGGCACGGGGTGCCCACCTCAGTCAGAAGGAATAGTCGGGTGGTGCGCCTCCCTGCCCTGTGTGCATGGCTCCCACAGTCAAATGGGCCCCTCCAGCTCATGGGCTCCAGTGCATTTGCACCACCTGCACACTCCATAGCTACACCCCGACCTCCTTTAAAGGATTTTGCAGTTGCCATCAGATTTGCTACCCTTGCTTGGGGAAGGATTGCTTTTCCCTGCAGGGTATCCAGTTCTACATCTATGAAGTTCAGAACCTGGACAGGGTCTGATTTGTGACTTTTGTACATTTATGAGGAAGCCCAGGTCCTCCAGGGTGCATTGTGTCAGAAGAAGGGAGGACTTGACCTCCTGGTATGATTTTCCTGACACTAGTCAGTCATCCAGGTAGGAAAACACTACTGTACTACCCCTTGCCTCTATGAATTTGCTGCCATTATGGTTAGGCACTTTGTGAACACCCTTGGCACCCTGGACAGGCCAAAGTGAAGGGCTATGAACTGGCAATGGCAATTCCCTAAGCTGAATCTGAGGTACTTTCTGTGACTGGGCTTGACTGGTATGTGGAAATAGGCATCTTTCAGATCCAGTGATCCCAGCCTGTCTTCTTTCTGCAGTGATTGACTCACTGAGCCCAATGTTACCACCTTGAACCTTTCCTTGTTTAAATGTTTGTTCAGATATCTTAGGTTTAAAATAGGTTGCCAATCCCAATTTTTCTCATGGGTCAGAAAGTATCTTGAGTAAAGCCCCTTTCCCCATTGTGGGGGAGGTACTTTTTGCACTGCATTTGCTTGCAGAAATATTTTTAGCTCCATCTCCAACATGAGTCTTTCTGCTGGAATGTGAGGGTGAAAACCTATGTGATTCTGCAGTCTTTGGAATTTTCTGAACTGCAGAGACAAACTCTGACTCACTATTTTCAAAACCCATTTGTCTGTGGTTATTTTTGGCAAGTTCTGAAAATAGTAAATCAATCTTCCCCCTACTGGCAACGGATGGGTGACCTGTGCAGACTTGTCAGGGGTTTGCTTAGCCTTAGCCTTGGGGGCCACTTGTGCAATTGCATGTCCAGTGGCCCTTCTACTCCTCCCTCTGAAGAAACCCCTCTGTGGAGGGAAATCATAGGTAATGTAGGCACAGGAAAAGTATCCTCTACCTCTACCTTCCCGTCCAGAAGGCCTGTAGGAAGTAGAGGCCTTTTCCTTGTCAGTGTTGCTCCTGTAGGTGGTTTTGTATTCATCCACCTTTTTCATGCAAGCCTCTGTCTTGTCACCAGTGACTTTGCACAGCAGGGGAATCCATTGCCTTTGTCTGAGTATCCTAGGATAGGTTAGTAGTCCTAAGCCAGGCAGACATTCTTAAGGACACTGCACTGGCCATGACCATGATTGCTGTGTTGTTTGTGTCGGTTGCCATAAAGAACTGGCACTTTGTGGCATCAATAGTTGATTTTGCTGAGCGAGTCAAATCTTGTGCTAAGTCACCAGTAGCCTCCTTGCTCCTTGCCAATACTGAATTCCAGAGGGTTTTTTGGTACTGAGCTGTGTAAGCCAAGTATGCTGCCTGCCTTAAAAGCAAGGAAGCTGAAGTATAAACCTTTTTACCAATACTATCCAGCTTCCTGGAATCTTTTTCAGGAGGCTGAGAGGAAAGGGGTACCTTTGCCTTGTCACAGGCAGCAGCTGGGACTACTCCCTCATGATCAGGGTGAGAATACAAGTATTCAGAACCCTGCCTATCCACCTGGTACTTTTTCTTAATTTTCTTATCTGTGCCAACAACTGAAGTGGGTGCTGACATGATTTTACAGGTGACCTTCTTGAGGGATTTGTGAATGGGCAATAGCAACCTCTTTGTGAGAGTTAAGCCCATCATATCCATACATTCCAAATCATACTCATCCTCATCAGTTTCATGTGAGGTGATGTTGAGGGTATTTACCATATGCCTCATAAAATTATAGTGTAAGGCATAGTCATCTGAGGGTCTAGGAGTGGAGTCAAACACTTGTTTTGGAGAACCATCTGGTGCTATGGGTTTTCCTTAATCTTCTCCTCCTCAAAATATAAGTCAACCTCCTCCTCTACAGGCCATGGGAACGGACCTGGAGGCAGGCATACCCATGTGATTTAAGCAATTCTGTAAACATAGCACTGGGCATCGGAGATACACATTTTGTAAAATCTCTTTACATAAGAGAAATATTGAGGAAGGGGTAAGGCAGCGTCATCAGCTCGTGATGTTATGAGTGAGATCGCAGGATGTTCACGAGTGCCACAGTTAAAATGCCGTGCCCAACGGAGGATTTATCAATTTTTATGAGTGATTATGTACAAACATTTTTAAGTTAATATTGTTCCTGCAGGGGGGACCAGAGAGATGAAGCCCCGATCTGTGCAGCGGGTGAGGCTTCACCTCTGCCGGTAGTTCTCCTTTAAAGAATAAAAGTTTGGGACCTTTAGGTATCTTGGTAATATTTTTTTTTTTTTTACTTACTGCTTTCATTATTTTTGTATTATTTTTCCAACTAATAAAAAAATCTAACAGAATCCTTGTATTATGAAGTCAGAAAATCTTTACTGACAAAGCTGGCAGTGCTTTTCAATGAGAAATTCCAAATCTGTTTGCAGATTTTAAGGAAAAATATAGCTTTCACTAAAATATTAAGCAACTTGTTCTAAATAGTAACTTTAATTTATCCTCCTATAACCAATGCATGGTATGTTAAACATATAGGCCCAGATATTCAAACTGTGCCGGGCAGTGGCACAAGCCTGGGTGCAGCACAACTGGGCTGCACTGGGGCCAGAACCAGGTGATATTCAACGGGGATGCGCCATGGCACAGCACTGTTGACTATGGCAGGGCCAGCACACATATTGCACATGGTGCAGTGGTACAGCTCTGGTGCAAGCCACTGCTAGGGAGCATGGGAATGCACCAGCGCAAGTGCAGTTGCGCTAGGTGCATCACCTGCGATATTCAGCAGGGGGCATGCAAATGAGGCCATAACATATGTAAGGTGCAGATGGGGCCATTTGCATGTCATTATGGCCCTATTTGCATGCCTTGCTCAGGGCAGCCTGGCTACTTGCGCCTGGCACCCTGCACAGCATGACGTCTGCTGTGGGGATCCTGGGGCATCCCCCGACCCCTGTCCGTGATCGCACAGTATATGTTTCAAAGGAAACCCTGGTAGTCTAGTTTCCCCAGCAGTCCCAGAAATATGACCATCCCTGGTAGTCTAGTGGTCCCCCCACACCTGGTTCCCGATACTTGTTAAGATGACCTGCTCTGGGTGGTCTGGTGGAACCCTGCCCACCCGCCCGTTGCTGCGATCATGGTACAGTGTCATATCACACATATCCCTGGTGATCTAGTGGCACCACCCACCTCTTTCACCATACAGCGCCCTTGCCCCCGCCCCCGTCCTCGGCAGGCAGCTGCAACCTACCCGCGCCACCGCCCGCCCGAATGACAGGTACAGTATGGGCTTGCAGGGCATATTGTATTAGACTCGTCCCAAATATGTGAATGAGGTCATTCACATATTTGGGACTGTCAAGTACAGTACACCCTGCAAACCTGCTAAATGACAGGTACAATATGGGCTTACAGCTCATACTGTATCGGTCATCTCGGCAGGTGGTATTGCAGCCACCCGCCGATGATGGGGGAGGGAGAACAGGGTTAGCAAGGGTGCTGTGTGGGTGGAGGGAGGTGCATTAGATCACCAGGATATGTGATATGGCACTGTACCTTGATCACGGCAATGGGCGGGGGGATTCCACTAGGCCACCAGGGAATTACATGATGGACTTATTCCGGCAATCAGGGACATGGGAGGGAAGGGGGCCACTAAACTACCAGGGAAGGTCTATCCTTACATTTATCGGGGCATCAGGGACTCGGGAGGGGGGCACTGGAATACCAGAGATATGTGTGTGTTTGTGGACGGTGTTCTGGGTGGGCGAGTGGCCACTCACGGCTGGTAGCTGCTGTGTTGCGCCCTGCAATACAGCGGCTAGCCTGTGGGTGGCTGGGAGTTGTTCCCACTCCTCACAGGCTCAACTTTAAGCCCCCCTATGCGGCACACTGCGGGGTTGCAGCAGCATATGCGCCGCACATCCTGGGCTGAATATCGGGATGTGCCGCATATGCATGGGCACGCCCCCTGCATCTGCACCACATACATTACCATCTGGAATTGCGCCGCACAACCAGCCCCTTTGAATATCGTGCTGGGGTGCATTGGGGCCTTTGACTATCTGAGCCATGGAGTCTGAACAGTGGCAAGGTAACGTTTACTGGCATTTAGTGCCTCATCTGCTAAAGAAGTGAAAGATTATACATTTCTAAAATGACTGCTAATGTTTATGTCTGATTGTATTAGTTCAGAAAACAACTAGTTTTTATAATACTGCTAATGTTTATGTCTGACTGTATTAGTTTAGAAATAGCTAGTTTTATAACACTGCTAATATTTATGTCTGATTTTATTAGTTCATAAAATAGCTAGTTTTTATAATACTGCTAATGTTTATGTCTTATTGTATTAGTTTAGAAAATAGCTAGTTTTTATAATACTTTAATTCTTTTATTTTGTAATGATATCACCCCGAAGTAGGCTGGTACTGCTACTGGTTATAAAGGGTTTAGTACTGATAGTGATCAATATAGTATAAGTATATGTATAATGCTTAAACCTAATTAACCATAAAGCTAAAAAGAAGCAGGCCATACATTCAGGGATGGGTTATCATGGCAGTAGGGAGGGTGGGGGGTTAGGGCAGGGAAAGAGTGCCCTCGGGAGAGGAGAGGACCATGGAGAATAGTGGGGTGCAACGAATGCAGAGCTGAGGTATTCATGGACTTGCTATGGAGGATTGGGGGTTGCCCAGTATGCATAAGAATGGTGCACTTGGAAACGGAAATAAATAGGCTGAGGAGGGAGGTGGTGAGGCAGGACATGATGGGAGTTGGGAGGTGGAGTAACGTTCCAGAGATTTGAATAGTGATGGCAGGGAGAATGTGAAAAATGCAGGAGGAAGTATAAGGGCAGGAAACAGACCGGGCTGCTGGGGGAACAGAAGGTGGCAGGTGGTGCATAGGATGAGGGGGGAGCATGGTGAAACTGCACAAGGAACAAAGAGAAACGGAGTTGACATGACACATGTGGGAAACTAGGTTTTCGCTGGAGGTGGGGTTAGCATGTCAAATAGGTATACACCATTACAAACAATGCAGGACATGGGAAATCAAGAGGGGGCAGAGGCCATGGCATGCAAGTACTGTGGGCAGGGAGGAGAGGGAGAGGGATGGCAGTAATAGGGATGAATGGGGGGGGGTTCGAGGGGGAAGGAGAAAGCAAGAGGTAACAAAATAGGTATTAGAACAATGGAAAAGGGGTCCACTGGGGGAGGGATATTAGAGATGGTTGTCAGGGGAGAGAGGGAAGAAGTTGGGGAAGCAGAGGGACAGGGATGGTGATAAAATGGAAGGGCAGGGGGTACCAGGGGAAGTGGGGAATGAGATCAATTGAGGGAAACATTGGAAATGGCAGTCAGGGGGTGATGCAAAATATATCTGCAAAGAAGACAGATGAAGCCCCAGTGGGGAGAGCAAGGCATGAGGAACCAGATGAGGAGAGAACAAGGCCATGGGGATGGAGTTGGGTGAGTGTGATAAGGGCTGGATGGGAGGAGGACTCAAAGAGAACCAGCATGGAGATAGTAGCAGAGTTATCCTACTAGGGGATTCCATACTTAAGGGTATTGTTGGGGGGAATGGGGACGGGAGGAGGAGCTCCATCCAGGTAGAATACATGACAGGCATGACAGCACACAGAGTAAAACATATAGTTCACTCAACAGTGAGGGTTTGGGAAAGGACCCCCACATAGTGCTGCACCTCGGCACAAATGATTTGGAAGGAAATGGTGTGCAGGAGGTACAGGCTAGATTTAGTGAACTGGCCAGGATATGTAAAATAGAAGGGAGTACAGTTGCTTTTTCTGAAGTTCTGCCGCTGCCGAGGGCAAGCAAAGAAACAAAACACAGAATAAGGGATTTTAATTAATTTATTTATTTATTTAATTTTCGGAAAACACCTTTGAGCCAGCGGCTCTTTTACAAAGGTTCCACATCATGGATACAGCACAAATTCCAAACAGGAAACAGGTAGGCAATACAATATATGACATCACAAAAAATGAAGCGGATTACAGATTTTTCGGCAGGAGAAACAGCACATGAGCCGACAGAGGCTTTGTTGAGAACCAAACTGAGTAAGTAGTGGGTACATCAGCAAATCCATACATTGTATAAAAAGAAGCTTGGTGTGAGAGCAGCGGCACTAGTGCTCAGATAGCAAGAGAAAGAGGAAAACAACGTAGTTTAAGGAGGGGGCAGATGGAGGGAGAGGGGAGGAGTTACTAGGTGTGGGGAGGAGAAAAGAAAAAACGGGTGAGAAGGGGAGGATGAGGAGGGGAAGGAGGAATAGAAGCAGGAATAGGGCAGTGAGTGGTGGAAATGGTATGGGGCAAGGGTGGGTGGGAGACTGGTGAAGGTTGAGATAAGAGGAAAAAACATGGTGGTGAGCGGGAACAGCGAGTGAGAAAATTCAGGGAGACCAGGAGCAAGGTAGCGTATTTAGGAGGGGAAGTCACAGCTGGCACTAGTTATCAGATGTTGATAATAATAATAATAATAACATTTTATTTATTAAGAGCCTTATCAACAACCAAGGCGCCTCACAATTCATAAATAGACATACCTTAAAATACTAACAAACAAAGATAAGACAGCAGTTAAAAAGAGAACAACAATTAATAAAATCAGCTACTGTATATCAATTAATCAAAGGCCTGAAGCCACAAATATGTTTTGAGTGATTGTTTAAACCCCTCCACAGTTGTGCACTCCCAAAGCCGGCGGGGTAGAGAATTCCAAAGGGCAGGGGCAGCATATTCAAAAGCTCTTGCCCCCAATGTTTTTAAGCATACCCTTGGAATCTCTAGCAACCCCTCGTCAGCCGAGCAGAAAGATCGTCCAGGGCGGTAGAGAACCAGGAGCTCTTTCAGATAGTCAGGGCCCAGTCCATGTAGGGCTTTAAAAGTCAGCAAGCCAACTTTAAAGATGATCCACCACTGAACAGGCAGCCAGTGCAGTTTGCTCAGAATCAGTGACATATGACAGGATTGAGGAGACCCCATCAATAACCGGGCTGCTGTGTTCTGCACTAGCTGCAAACGGCGGATTTCAACCCCAGGCAGCCCTAGGTAGAGGGAGTTGCAATAAACCAAGTGTGAGGACACAAAGGCATGGATCAAGGTGGGCAGGTCTCTGGAAGGAACTAGGTGCCTAATCCTGGCGATATTCCTAAAATGGTAAAAGGAAGATTTGACAATGGCCGACACCTGCAAATGCAGGGTCAGCCCTTCATCAAAAATTACCCCCATGTTACGCACCTGTTCAGAGGCTTGGAGTGAAACACTATCAAGAAAAATTCCCAATGATGCACCAACTCCCAACCCCCCTACCCGGCGACCCGGATCCACTACCCACACCTCCGTCTTTCCTGAGTTCAACTTCAGCCAGCTGGCATCCATCCACTCCTGGATTTCCTTCAGACAGTTGTTAAAAACTGAGACAGCTCCAACCTGGTTGGGTGTAAAAGACAGGTAGAGCTGGATATCATCAGCATAGCAGTGAAACCTCAGCCCATACCATCTTACAATGTCTTCGATGGGAAGCATGTACACCACAAACAACATGGGGGAAAGCACCGAGCCCTGATGGACTCCATACGACAGAGAAATGGTGTCTGAAGAATAAACTCCCGACACCACTCTCTGTGTTCTACCCATGAGGAATGATGTAAACCGCCTAAGGACCATACCTGACAGTCCACAGATGTACCTCAGGCACCTCAGCAATACCCCATGGTCCACAGTGTCAAACGCTGACGAGAGATCCAGAAGGACTAAGATAGAATGAATCTTCCAATCTCTGGCCATCAGATCATTGAACACCCGAACCAGCACTGTCTTGGTGCTGTGTCTCTTACGGAAACCGGACTGGAGCGGTTCATAGATGTCATGGATGGTCAAATGGTCCTCCAGTTGTGCTGCCACTACTGTCTCAATCACCTTCCCCAAAAAGGGAAGGTTTCAGATAGGTCTGTAGTTTGCGTGGCAGTCTGGGTCCAAGGCAGCTTTCTTCAAGAGAGGTGTCATCACTGCTTCCTTCAGAGAGCTAAGAAACTCTCAGATTCCAAGGAGCACCAGACTATCCATGCAAGGACCGGACCGATGACATCTATACAACCCAAAATTAGGGATGTTGGTCCAGGATCCAAACTACAGTACGTAGGGTGCACAACCTGGATAATCCACATGACGTCCGAGAAATCCAGTCGGCTAAAGGTACTGCATGAAAACCGTGGTGTAGTGACCATGGACTGACCAAAAGCAACACCCTTAGAGTGTGTCGGTTGAAGTGCTGCTCTGATGTCAGCCACCTTGTTAGCAAAAAAACAAGCAAGCTTATCACACTCTAATTGCAAAAAAGCTTTCCGCACCTGCAGGCAGGCTGGGTTGCACAGTCTGTCTACAGTGCGGAAAAGCTGAGCCGGTCGATTCTGAGCTGCTGCAATCTCCCCAGACAGGAAATCTGCCTTCATACGGGAGACTGCAGATTGATAGGCTTCATAATGATCCATCAATCTAAGGTGGTCGGTATCTAGAGTAGACTTGCGTCAATAATGCTCTAACCTTCGTCCTAGTCTCCACATCTCCATCAAAGTCCCATCAAACCAAGAGGATCGAGGGCAAAGTGAGAAAGGATGAACTCGGACAGGAGCAATGACATCCAGAGCCGCAGAGATGGCTGAACTATAGGCCGTCACAAGGGTCTCTGGATTACTTCTTGCTAACGAAAGGGACAAGAGGTCAAGCACCGTCAGTAGACTATGAGAATTAATATCTCATAAAGGACGGTACTTGATCATCTCTACAGGGGTAGGCCTACAAAGGGGGGTGATAAAACTAAACCCCACAGTGTAATGATCAGACCACCCAACTGATTCCACCCCAAGCCAGAAGTCTCAATCTCTAGGAGAAAGACCAAGTCAAGGGAGTGTCCGTGTTTATGAGTAGCAGTGAAGTTCATGTTTGAAAGGGCCGAGATACGCGGTGCTGGCAATATCCAGGGGGAGTGCATTGAACCAGTTGGGAGCCCTAACAATGAAAGAGTGCTGCCCCTGCAAAGTCCGGCAGCGAGGGATTGAGAAAATTGAGCTTACAGTGCTCCTGGTTGGTCGGGTGGGGTAGTGAGGGGACAGTATGGACTGGGCCCTTGGGGGTAAGAGGCCCAGCTATGCCTTCTTTGCAAGAAGGCAGGTCTGGTATTCTATTCTACCAGATAGCTGTAGCCAGTTTGTCTGTTCGTACAAGTCACACATGTGTGTGTGAGACGTGGTGCTGAGGTAAGGTGCCGACAGACTATGTTAAGAGCAATTGCTAGGGGTTGGAGGGCAGTGTTGGTTGTGGATCCATAGACAACAAGACCATAGTCGATAAGCAAGGTAATTAAACTTCGGACAGCTATCTTCAAAGCCTCAGATGTCAGACAGTGCTTGTGTCTATATAGTAGTCCAAAGCGGGTGTTTACAATTTTAGTGATGTTATGAATATGCATGGTGTACGAGAGTTTGCAGTCAGGGGTCACGCCCAGGTATTTGAAGTAGTCAACCTGTTCTAAGGAGGTGCCCACCCCATTCTTGATGAGCAGTTTTTGGGTTTTGTTTTTGCTATGGGTGCCATGGAATAACATTGATTTAGTTTTTGAGTAGTTTAGAATGAGCCTGTGCAACCTGAACCAGGATTCGACTTCCTCAAAACTATGCTGCAGTTGATTCTGAAAGGGATAGATGTCTGCATGGCTAGTAAAGATGACTGCATCATCTGCATACAGGAGTATTTTGTCAGGGCATGAGGCAGGTAGCCCATTCACAAAGATGCTAAACAGAATTGGCCCAAGGATAGATCCTTGAGGGACACCTGATCAGACTGGGCAGGGGGACGAGATGGTATCTCCGATTTTGACCTGCTGTGAGCGACCACTTAGATAGCTCTGGAACCAGTGAGTGGCATCAGGGGATAGTCCTAAGGATGACAGCTGACTCCTCAGAAGGATGTGACTGACAGTGTCAAACGCCTTTGTCAGGTCAATAAAGGTGGTGTCAACCGAAAAATTTTGATCTAGTGCCCGATGGATGTAGGAAGTGAAATGTAAGAGTGCCGTGGTGATGCTATGTTCTTTATGAAAACCATGCTGCTGGGGGCACAGGAGGTGTTTTTTTCCTAAGTAATCTACTAGTTGATCAGCAACTATCCTTTCTAGTGCCTTGGATAAAGGGGGTAAGATGGAGATTGGTCTGAAGTTACTAGAGAGAGTCATATCACCACTTTTGTGGATTGGGGTCACCATGGTGGATTTCCATTTGTGAGGGAACTGTGAGAGCATAAGGGAGTGGTTGAGAATTTTAGTTAGTGGTTGGAGGGTTTTATTAATGGAGATGGCAATAAATTTTAAGTCTAGGGAGTCACCACTGTGTCTGGTCTTTCCAAGAACTTTAAGTAGTTGCTTTTTGGCTTGTCCTTCAGAGACAGACTTAAAATAAAAAGGAGGACATTGCTGGGTTCCTAGCAGATTGTCAGGTTGGGTAGGAACTGGTACTGGATTGAAGAAGTTGGGTAGAAGCACATGACCAAGGACCGAAAAAGTGGTATTAAAGGCATTGGCTATGTTTTTTTTGTCAAGGGTGATAGTGCCGTTAACATTGAGCATAGTGGGGGGGACACTTTTGGATGTTTCCCGGTGATCTCTGAGATGTCGTCCCAAAACTTCCTCCCATCATTTCAGGTGCTAGCCAAGGCGTTTCTATAGTGATTGGTTTTCACCTGATGAATGTCTCTTGTGCAGGCATTCCGGTCTTCTTTGTACGCCTGTGTGTCCACTGGGGAGTTAGTAGCCTTTGCATGATACCAAAGTGAATCACGTGATTTAAGCTGTTTGAGTAGGTTATGGGACATCCAGGGGTTAATGGAATCCCTGATCAAACACTTTTTTTGTGAGGAGCATAAAGATTGCATGCCGAGTTGAAAGTTGTGATAAAGTATTCAAGAGCTGAGTCCATATCCTAGGCAGTGTCAGTTGAGGTCCAGTCTAGTGTTCGCAGGTGTTTTTTAAAGAGGCCTAGGTTACCAGGTAGCAGGACTTGGCTGACTGTAAATTTTGGGGGGGGGGGTTGTTAAATTTGTTAGATCAGAGGGATGACAGAGCAGTGGTCACTAATGGCATCAGGGAGTACTTCAGTTTTGGTTGGGGGGAATGGTATAAAACTATGGGGTTTGGACTGGTTGGAGGATGGGGAGCAACATGGGAAAACAAAGATCTGTACGCCAAGGATAGACTTCATCTGAGCAGGGAGGGTTCAGGAGTCATAAAGAGGAAACAAGGACAGTGTATTGCTAACACATACGATTTAAACTTGGGGGTGGGCTTAGACTTGTAGAGCAAGCAGAGATGCAAAGTTTGGGAGGCCTTGTGCCTCTCCCCCCAACTGGAAATTAGTTTTTTTTTTTATACTTCTTTTATTGATAATTTCACACAAACTATTCACACATCTGATAAAACAAGATATTTGCATTCACTAGATTTGCAATACTTTACAGTGGCTGTATAATAGTAGACTATAAACAGCAAGAGAAGTTTCATATAACAATTAGAACAACAACAGTTAATAAAACCCAACTGGAAATTTGAAGGAAGTAAGGAAATCCCACAGGGATAAAAAGGAGGGGTGGATAAGAGCAATTGGGGGCTGGTTGGAGGGTGGTCTCCACAAATGCGGGTAGCCTAGATAACAAGTTACCCGAGCTTCAGGCACTGATGGTGGAAGGGAGGGTTGACGTAGCTGCCATCACAAATACATGGACCACCCAGTATCATGACTGGGACTTAATTACCCCAGGGTACAGACTGTATAGGAAGGCTAGACAAAACTGTAAAGAGAGGTGGAGTGGCATTATTTATTAGGGAGGGGATATAGTGTAGTAGGGAGGAAGGAGAGGAGGGAAATGTGGAGACTTGTGGGTTACTATATAGGATGCAAAGGGCAAAAGGATTAGTCTGGGAGTGATTTATAGACCACCATCTCAGCCTGAGGAACTTGACAGGGAACTGCTGGTTAACCTAATGAATCACTGTGGCAGGGGCACAATGGCGGTGGTAGGTGACTTCAAGCTGCCAGGGGTTGACAGGAGAACAATGACTTCCACTAGTGCTAGGGAACAATGGATATTGGACACATTCCAGGATGTGTTCATGAAACAATAGGTGGTAGAGCCGACCAGAGAGGGGACTATTTTGGACCTGGTATTGGCAGATGGTGACCAGGTACAGAATGTGGTGGCAGAGGAGCACTGGCAGGGAGTGACCACTGTATGGTGTGGTTCTCCCTTGATCTGGGGAGGAGGGAGGGAAATCTTATCAAAATGAGGGTAGTTGATTTTAGGAGTGTGAACTTTGGAAGGATGGCAGCCATACTTTTTTTTTTTCAATATATTTTATTGAAAGGATGTTGAGCACAAAACACGGTACAGTAAAAGCATTACATTGTACAAGGCTAGACATATATACATTAGGTATTATAAGCACAAGTGCAAGTGCTAGTTCATAGTAATGGACAGACCAAAGTCGATACAATATAATAAGCCATCTTAA
This sequence comes from Neoceratodus forsteri, assembly GCA_016271365.2. Lineage (NCBI taxonomy): Eukaryota > Metazoa > Chordata > Ceratodontiformes > Ceratodontidae > Neoceratodus > Neoceratodus forsteri. The sequence continues at coordinate 1,419,828,363 of CM028130.1, forward strand.
ACCAAAATAAATTTATGAACAGAGGTAAAAGACTTTTAAGGTTAATTAATGACCAGGGTGCCAGAGAGCCAGCGACCAGGCAGGAAGTGTTTTCTGCAGCTCTGCGCTTCTTGCTCCTAATTTACTGAATAAAACATAATTTTAGCTGAACCTTTTATTTCAACTGAACTCGGTGAATTCTGCAGATTCTCAACTCTCTAACGATACCAGACTTGTGATGGGGTGTACTAAGCAAAATCAGCCTCATTCGGCTGCAAATTTAAGGCCTTCTACTGCATCTCAACCTTAGCCTCCTAGCTCCGATCAAGACCATGCAGTGCGGCCTACTAATTCTAAGGACCCTCCATGGCAAACACTTGTAGAATCTGTCAGAGCAATGGAATCAAAACTTGAAAAACACTTTCTAAATTGGAGACCATGATGCAGCGATAACAACACTGAGCTCAACTGTTGCTGACACTGACAAGCAATCTCTAGCAGCTCAGACTACAGCAACTACCTTGGTGAAAGAAAACCAACAACTAAGATATCACCTGGAGGGAGTGTAGAATATGATTCGGGCGGGGAACGTCAGAGTAGTTGGCCTACCTGAAGGTGTGGAAGGGGTGAACCTTTTGTCCTTTATGCGGCAGTGGCTGGCTGAGGCCCTATCAATCCTGGAGGATTTCGAATGGACAGCTCTACGGCAGGAGTACCAAGCAACACCAAGGGTACGGCCTGCAGACGTGGGTCAGCCGAGGATGGTGATCTTGAAGACGATGGGTCCAGAGGTTCGGGACATCTTAATAGTGGCAGCTCATGCAGCTTCACCCTTGGAGATCCAGAACCATGAAATCAAGCTATTTCCTGATCTCTCCTACCAGACACGCCCGAGAAGGAAACAATTCGACGCAGTTCACCAGAAGCTTCGTTCGTTGGGGTTAGCACACTCCTTCTTGCTACCAGCCCGTCTAAAAGTCACATATGGGGGTCAGAGAGTTGTTAAGTACCCATAGATGCGACATGTGGTCACGGCCAAAAGGCTTCATTGAATTTAACAGTAAACCAGGACTGGAATATGTGGTCAGCTCTGATTCGGAAGAAGGCTGAGTACTAACTCTGACTTTTTCTTTAGTTATTCATTTTACTTTACTTTACCTAATAGTTAAAAGTTAGAGACTGGGATACCGAGGGTGAAGTGATATTTTGGGAGAGGGGGTAGTGTTGCTTAATCCCTTCTCATAGTTATATTGACCCAGTTTAAAATTTTGTTCGTGTTATTTCAATTGCTCATATTGTATACTGAGATCTGTTCTAAGCTAATTGTTTGTATGGAGGGTGGGTAGGAGCAGGAGACAGCGGAGTGCATGGGAATCATGTCTACCTTTAATATATTTTCTCTTTGAAAGGTCACAGCACTACTGGTTAGTGCAGTTCAAATTTTGGGATATTCTACCTAATAAACGGACTATCACCTTAGCCATGAAGTGGCTGGCAACTAGGACTTTCTTATGGGACAGTTAGTGAAATTTGCCAATTATTTTATTTTATCTCCCACTCATGCTGCATATTACGTAAGAGCTAGAATGAAGTGATATTCCATATTTTGCTATTGTAACTGAATGAATCCTCTTGCATGAGTGAAAAAAAGCTGTAATGTCTTTATTAAATCAATAAAAAGTAAGTACAAAAAAAAAAGTTAATTAATGACCAAGGGTCCTAGCACAAATTAATGTCTGAGCACAGATGACAAACAAAGTATAAAATAAACATACTAAGGGTATATACGAGGCAAGTTCTAGGGTCAAGCACTCCGACAGGGTCAGCATCCACAGCCAGGACCAGAAAGGGAATCAGGAAATCCAGGCAACCACCGGCAAGAACAAGTGGCCACCCAGGGTTGTAAGGCTATCTGGTTAGCTAGACCATTCACCTCCAAGGTCACCTAAGTCGGTAACACTCCAGATTCAGTGGCTAATATAAGGGGCTGCTAGATTTGCAGAAAGTCCAGGTGTTAACCCATTGCCCGTAATTAGGTTCTATCCAACGTCATACTCATCTTGAGGTTAGTAACCAACTGGGATATCGTGGGAGGAGAAGGAGACATCCAAGCCTGAACTACTGTTTTCCTGGCATTGATCAAGGCAAGCATCCAAAGAGGATCATGCAGCCTGTGACCCTGATGCTGTGGCTCAGCACCCAGTAGCAGTTCAAGCGGGGACTTCGATGTACTATAATCAAGGACACTGCTCATTATATGGTGCATGGAATGCCAGAAGGGGCTTACACTATGACAGATCAGAGCCATATGCAAAAAATCTCCTTCGAATCCAGCCCGTCGCGCAGTGGTTGGATTTCTGCTTGCGATGCCAGTGACCTGGGTTCAGGAGCAGACTCGGGTCGCTAGAGAACTGGCCAGGGGAGAACGGCTTGAGCGCTGGCGGCCCTGAAGGGTCAGGATCGGCAAGAAAGAGGGAGGAATAAATTGCAATTGAAAAAAAAAATCTCCTTCCTGAGTGGTACATTTTGGGCATAGGTCAGACCTAGTAGAATCCATTGCATTCAACCTCTTGGGGGTAAGGTAGGTGCGATACATGAAATTCAGCTGAATTTGCCTCAACTTGTTGCTATGGGAACACAGCTGTAGATGTTGACCCGACGAGCACCATACTGAGGCATCCGTGGGCACCTGATGATCCTGGCTCCATTGTCCCTGACCCCTTTCGACACTTGGTTGGATCTGTCCTGAGTGATATGATAATATATAGAAAGAGGCCTGGAACCCGGTTGTGGACTAAATAGCTCCTCTTCCAAAAGCATGGGGGTGCCCAATCCCACTCATGGGACAGGACGACTCCACATAGTTGCCTAAGTTTAAGATAAACAAAAAAATCTCCCAGCTGAATGTTCCACTCAGAACATAGTGTAGCAAAGGTTTTAAAGGTGCCCCCAACATAGTTTCCCCACCAAGTCCAAACCTTTGCATCTCCAGTCCAGCAATCTCTGAATTAAGGAGGGTGTGCAGAGGCCCTTAGTTTGATAAAGGGGATAAAACCCACAAATGGAGATACGTGTCCAGGGTGTCCAGAGCACCTGTGTGCCTCTGATAAGACCCATAAAAGGTTTGCAGTAAAAGGATTGGATATTATATGGGAAGGACCAGAGACCAAAGCCATAGTTAGATAGTCCTCTCTAAGTGGCCCTAATAAAGTATCCTCCTCCAATCCAAGCCGCCCTGTCCCCACCCCCATACTTCCAGCAGGAACAAATGCGAGCTGGGCGGCCAGGTAATAGGCCTGAAAATCAGGAAGCCAGAGTCCCCCTAGGCTGGGTGATAACTGCAATAGCCTTTTTAATTCTAGCACTTTTACCCCTCCACAGAAATCTATGAAGTATGGCACCTAATTTCTTAAAGTATACAGTCGGCACCTTAATAGGCAGCGATTGATACAAGTACAAACATTTGGGTAAAATATCCATCTTCACCACTGCCACATGTCCAATCAAGGAAATAGGAAGTGTCACCCATCTCTCACAGTCCTCAGTGATTTTAGTCAAAAGGGGGCTGAAGTTCAGTACATAAAGGGAGCTGGTCATGGCCGAAATGCTGACACCCAGATATTTCAGTGATTTAACCAATTGCAAACCACCCAGATTTAAGAGAGCTCTACCACACACCCCTATTGGGAGAAGCTCGCTCTTAGTCCAGTTTACCTTGTGGCCAGATGACGTCCCATACTCTCTCATCAGTTGGTGTACCATACGTAAATCCTGGGCAGGATGTTGTAAATATAAAAGCAGATCATCTGCATACAAAGCAACTTTGTGTTCCATTGCTCCCCACTCAACCCTCCAATCCTCTTATGGGCTCTCAGCACAGCTGCAAGGGGCTCCAGGGATAAGACATACAATAAGGGGTAGAGTGGGCAGCCCTGTCTGGTGCCACACCCCAGAGCAGAGGGGTAACCACACCATTAATTGCAATTTGGGCTTCTGATGAGGAATACAGGGTACAGATCCAGGACCTAAAAAAGGCCAAAGACCAAATCTTTCTAACTTTTTGAAAAGGTACCCCCACTCCACATGGTCAAAGGCTTTTTCAACGTCAGTAGCAAGGATAGTAGCCCCATGATTTTGCTTGGTTCTACCCCATCTATAAATAACATTCAATGTTCGGCGAATGTTATGCTTCCCTTTCCGCCCCTTGACAAAACCTACCTGGTCCAGGTGGATTAGAGAGGGAAGAATCAGTTCCAGCCTGGAGGCCATCAACTTTGCCAGTATTTTATAATCAGATGCCAACAATGATATTAGCCTATAGGAGGCACACCAGGAAGGATCCTTTCCAAGTTTGGGAAGTACAGTGATCATAGTTGACCGTGTGGATGGGGGCAACTCTCCCTCTTGCAGACTCTCCACAAGCATCTCAAAGAACGGATCAAGCAACAAAGGAGCAAAAGTTTTAAAAAATCAATAGGGAGGCCATTCCGGTCCCAGGGCTTTCCCACTCCTGAGTGCTTTCTGAGTGGACACGACCACCTCTCTGGTAATGGAAAAGTCCAGCTGAGCGGCCAGATCCTCATCCACCTCAGGCATGGGACCTTAATAGAAAACTGATCTAGCTCCTGGGGTGAGGGGGTAGACTCAGTTGTGTATAACTTCACGTAGACGGCATTAAAGGCTTGGCCTATGTCACTAGGGTCCTGCACCAAAGTTCCAGACTCATCATGAATCTGCCCCAACACTCTATCTCCCTCCTGACATTGGAGTTGCCACGCAAGAAGCTTCCTGCCCTTGTCCCCATCAAAGTACGCCCCAGTCTGAGCTAAAGGTATGGCCCACTCTATTTTAGTACTACTAGGGTGTTATGGTGCCATTTTAATTTTTGAATCGCCCTATACAGCTGGGGAGAGGGTCTGGACCTATGTGAGGCTTCGCATGCTTCAATTTCTTTCCTGAGGTGGGTTATCTCAGTTTCCCCAAGTCTGTTAGCATTGGCTGCAGAGGCTATGATCTGCCCCCCAAATGTATGCCTTTAGGGCCTCGCATCTGCACTGGTGGGAAGTGTCTTCCAGTTTGCTTGAAATGTAGAAATTCCTTCATGTAACGGGACATAGAATTAACGTAGTCCTGATTTTTTAACAATAAGAGTTCAAGTCTCCACTGTCTCATCACCGGTGGGGGGGGGGGCCTGGGACAGCTAATCCCATGGACAAATGGGCATGGTCTGACAGCAAAATGGCAGAGTAATGCACCACATCCACCGAGGTCAGTAAAGATGGGCTAATCAATAACTGGTCCAGGCAGGCAGAAGATTGATGAGAGTGAGAGTAGAAGCTATAGTCCCTATCAGTGGGGTGCCTGTGCCTCCATACGTCCACCAGATTGAACTCATGCTCTGGTTCCCCCAGTGCCCTAGCATTTTTTGAAAGAGGGACAGGGGAGATGTTGGATCTGTCCAGGACAGTATCTCTAACGCAATTATAATGGCCCCCCCCAAAGATCCAGGGACCCGCCCAGCCTATCATATCCAGTGCTAACTTCTGGAAAATGTCTGGGTCCTCCATATTGGGTGCACAGACAGAGCCAAAAGAAAAAGTGCCGAGGCCACCAAACTCAGCTCTGACCAGCGTATATCTACCAGCTGTGTCTATAATCTGCCCCAGGATCTTGACCTGAGCCCCCTGCGGAAACCAGACTGCGGTGCCCCTGGCCTTGGAGGAAAAGTTGGAGGATATCCAAACACCTTCCATGGAGTTGCTGATTTTAGAGTCTCACCCAGGGACATGTGGGTTTCCTGAAGTAAAACCACTCGCCATTTAGACCTTTTCACCTCAACAAGCACTTTTTTCCATTTAATGACGGTTTTAGCCCATTAATGTTCCAGGTTTCCAGGTGGCCACAAATGGGTTGTACTAGCCATTACAGAGTGCAAACCCCACAATACCAAATACAGAGTCTGCTGTTTGGAACCCAGCTAGGCACCTCCATAACCTGCCTGCTCCCCACCCCTGTGGGTGAAGCCAAGCCTCCCTGTATGCAAACTTCGTACTCTCATTATGCACCAACATCCTAGTTTTCAAAGTTATATAAGTTTCTAAACAATCCTCAACCCCCCCCCCACCAAAGGCAGGAGCGAGACCTAAGGCACTCCCCAGTGATACAGGAGACTCAGCACATTTCAAACCTGTCAGCCAAGGAACACCCCTGGCCACCTCCTCACCCCATCCCACTGCTGATAAGACCCCCCACCCTATGAAAAAATAACAATGCACCCCCTTCTTCCCTTGACCCCTGAAAAAATAAACATTTTATGTAACAAGAACAATTGGAACATCAAAATCTAGAACATCTATAACCCCCACCCCCCACCAGGCTGAAGGAAGCCCGAATATGGTTCCCATACAAATAACTGTCAACCAGTAAGAAGATTAAGGTAACAGTGAACATTCAAGTTCATTTCAGGCACTTAATGAACATAAACAACAAAGTTAAGGCTTCCAAAAATAAGAACACTGCAGGAGGTATTAGACTTGGTTATTACAGACAATGCCCATGGCTACAATAACAAATGTCTGCACTGAGGTGCGCAGTGGGCCCTCACCTCTGGCCCAGGACTCTCCATAAACCTTCACCCCACTCCACCCCATAGGTACCCATGTCCCCAGACATGGTCGGGTGGGGGGCCTGAGCTCCCAAAATTAAAATCTGGTCAGGTCCAGCTAGTGAGCAGGTAACAGTACAAACGCTCCATAGGCAGTAGAGCCATGATAAAAGTTATCAGCCGTACGCCCCATCTCTCGGACTACCAGGCAATTCAGAGCTCCATAAGGACAAGGTGAGTCAGAAAAGTGACAGAAACACCATTGAGAGAGACAAAATTAACCAATACACTTATCTGGGTGCAGCATCCTCATCTTGTGCTGGTGAAGCACCAGCACACTTTCTCTTGGTCTCCTCTTCAGCTACCCACTTCTCCGCCGATTTTGGGCAGGTGAAGAATATGGGCGACTGTCCAGGTTTGTCTGTCTTGAGCTTCGCAGGATATAGGAAAGCGAATGACCAGTCCAATTAATATAACTTGGCTTTAACTACATTGAATCACTGCCTCTGCTGTTGTAACTCTTGGCTATAGTTCTGAAATATATAGACGTTGACATTCTGATAAGAAGTGGCCCTTTAGCTTTAGCACTGCGCAGTATCAGCTCTTGTCCACATATCTCAGATACTTAATAAGGCAATGTCTAGACTTATCCCCAGGCTTCGGTTGCGGGCCCACCCTGTGAGCAAGCTCGATTTTGAAGCTAGAGGCCTGGTCAGGGAGCTCCAGATGTTTGACCAGCCATTTGTGCAGCCCCACTTCAGGGTTTCACCCTTCTGTCCCCTCCAGAAGACCCACTATGCAGAGATTAGATCTTTGCAACTGATTCTCTTGGTCGTCCATCCATGCCAGGAGATCTTCCATAATCTTTTTAAAGGTAACCCTTTCATTAGTGACCTCATGTAGTGAATCCTCCAAGTTAGTGAGGCGTTGTTCAAGATTAGTTATTTGCGTTGAATGCGAGGCAGAGGTTTCCAACAGACCTGAAGCCATTCCCTGCAAATCAGTGATCTGTGCAGTGATATTTATAAATCCTGCTTTCATCTCATGTTGGATCTGAGCAAGTGTGGCGGGGACCCCTGCGAGGAAGCGCTACAGCTCCGACATCCCAGGGCCTGAAGAGCCAGCAGAACCAGCGAGCTGGGGTGAGGGAGTACTTGTGCAGGCCTCAGATTCTGTGAGTAGCTCTTTCACAGTTGCAGTAAGTCAAAACTTCAATTTGGCCTGGCGGTTTTTGGATTTAACAGTAACCATGTAGCTTGAGTTGCCTCCGCATGTAATTTTTTTCCAAAATGCCTTTGGGTAGAGGCCTAAAAGACGACTTCAATACTACTGTCTGTAGGAGATGGCTTGAAAACAACTGCCATCTTCGGTAGCTAGCCACAACCCTCGATGGCAGCCATACTTGAGGGGCACATAGCGACAATCAGCCTGGACATGGCTACAGAAAGCAAATGGACCATCTTGAAGCTGGGCCTGATAGAGGCCACAAAAGCTGGCACAAAGACCTGCAGTAAGAAAGTAAGGTCCAGAAAACCCAGCTGGTGGACCAGGGAGGTGCAGGAGAGGGTAAGGGAGAAAAGGTTAGCCTTCAGAAAATACAACTGAATCCAAAGGGGGAAAGACAGGGAGGAGTACATTAAGACATGAAGGGAGGTGAGCAGGGTGGTAAGGGCAGCCAAGGCCTCAAAGGAGCTAAGGTTGGTGCAGGAGATCAGAGATGGTGAGAAGGAATTTTTTAAGTACATCAAAGAGCAGAGAAATTGTAGGGGCCAGATCACCAGGATAAAGCGAGATGAGCAGAGTAGGGAGCTGAGCAGGCAGAAGGACTAAATGAGTACTTCAGCTCAGTTTTCACAAGGGAAAAGAAAGGGCCAATTCCGCAGGGGAACAGTGGGGGTGGGGGGGCTGATGTAGGGGAATAATGGAGAGAGATCCCGGTGAAGAGAACATGGGAAGGCCTTAAAGGGGAACGGTCATCAGCAGGATTTCTTAATGTCTGAAAGCCCGTAAAAAGCTGATTTGATTGAGCCATTGTGTTGATCAGAGAATCTTTGCAGTCCAGAGTTATTCATATGTAAATCACCCTGTAATTAAGGGCTGGTGGCAGCCATATGTTTTGGGCTCCTGACAGGAAATGATGTCACCGAGGGTCTAGGTCCTCCTTTGACTGTATTTAATCCAACAGGTTAAATAGGAAATAGACTGTTTCATTAAGTGTGTTCTAAGGTGTTATTACAACGCTTTCTACATCTATAATAATTGTTTTGTATCGGCACTGAAACTAGTGAGTTATCACCTCTACATTTCAAACTGTTAGTAAAAATAATCCATTTTAAGAATTGCTTTAATCTCTAGGCTGTACTGCCAGTGGCAGCTGATTATCAAAAACTACACATATCAAGGCTGGCTCTGTGGTGCCAACAGGTATTGGGGCCCCATATCAGGATTCTACACCCTGGCTGTGTTCATGTCAGTACAGAGTTCTGGGACTGTCACAGCACCATCTTCTGTCTTTTTCCGTTTTCTCTCTTGCAGTCTTTTCTCTTACAATTTCAGGTGTGAACTCAGGTCTACAAGATGCAAATGTGGCTACGTACCTACTGGCCTGGCATCATGGGGCCAGCTCTGAAATGTGTAGCTTTTGATTCTCAGTGGACAGTACAGCTACGAATAAGCTTCGTTCATCCATCAGAATGGATTTTAAGTATGTGTTAAGATTCTGAAAATATTATACTCTTTCTACCCAGATTTGACTTGAAAAGAAAAAATAGGATAATTATTTTTTTTATTAATGGCAAAAACACATAGATGGACAACACTATTAAAACATGCAGAATCTGAAATGCAATATTAAAATATTGAATAATATATGGGTGGGTATGTGTAACCAGAATTTTACACAAACTCAAGGTGTGGGATTCAACATAAACACTGTGGGGTTTATAAAAGCATTGCACACCGAGTGTGTGTATAAAATTCTGTTTTTTACACACACACGCACGCACGCACGCACACACAACACACACACACACACACACACACACACATTGTTTTATTTAATTAATGATGATATTTTTTCCCTTTCAGCACAGTTCAGTTAGGGTAGCACTTCTGTCAGAGATGGACACACACACACACACACACACACATACACACACACACAGCCTGTCTCACCCTTTTGTTTTTTTCTTTTCTTTTTTCTTTACATTGCAGTGGTAACAACATTCTGGAAAGTCGTGGTCCATCAGCATTGCTGCATAGTGTAAGACACGCTCTAAGGGTATGAGCTGCAGGATCAACCAGACTGATACATTCATTTTCAGGGCAGGATCAACTAGATAGATATTTAAAAATATTTAAAATTGTACTTGTCTTAACAGTGTGTGGCAAAGCTTGAGTGCTGGTACCTGTGCTCGGTAATGCAGCCACCATGTTGGGCAAGATGTTCAGTCTACCCACAGTGAAACTACGCATCAGTTAGCTTTCTGTGGTGATGCTTGATCGGCAGGTGTTGATTACAACCTCCAGGTTGTAACCACAAATATCAACCAGGAGGATGTAACTGGAGATAAATGTGTCTTTATCTGCATGTAACAAATTATCATCATTAATTAACGAGTATTTCTTTTTTCATTTGTAATTTATGGTATTTTTCAGTTTTTCTTCTACCCTCCCCCCCAGAGTCATGGCAGCCCCATCTGCCCCTTCCCAGACTTGCATCACCGCTCCAACTGCCTGCACTGCCCACCAGACCGCCACCCAGTGGGAGCAGGACTATGGCGGAGTGGGCATCAACCCATTTGAAGGGGAGAACCATGGCTCGATCCCACTCCAACCCTTCCCCTCCCCCCGAGCTGGCTCCCCGGCGAGCCGAGGTCATTCCGAACCGGGTCATTGGCGTATACGAGATAAGGCGCCAGCGCCTCAACCCTCAGCCACCAGGCGGACACTATTAAAGAGTATTTTACTTCTTTTTTCCTGGGGGGATCCTCCGTCACTCATCTGCCTAGTCACGGCCCATGGAGCTTCCACCACCTGCCTATTTGCCGCCCCTCCCGGTCACCCCCCCAGCTTACCCCCCTGGAGGGTGGGGCCGTGGCACTAGTTCCCCTAATACCAGTGCCTCGGAACCAGTAACTAGTTGGGAGTGCAGCGGCAGGGGTGAATTGAAGCCCGGGGAGGCTTCACCTAGATGGAGGATCTTCCCTCCCTCTTTTTCCTTGAGTTTTCCTCCCAGAGGCGGGGACGTGCAATGACGCCAGCATCCACTCCGCCTCCCCAGAAACTAGTGCGGCAGCGCGAGAGCTCCCGGCCCCCGCCAGGAGTCCTCAGCGCTCCGGATGCTGCCTGCACCCTTCCCCCGGAGAAGGAGAGCAGTCCATAGGACGCTCCATCCCTCTCCCCCTGGCCGGCCCTCCGATAACTCGGGTCCGTTCCCGAACCCAGGTCGCCGGCGTCGCAAGCGGAAATCCCACCGCTGCGCCAACAGGCCGGCCAAAATTGTAACACTTTCTTACTGAAATGCTTTGGATGGAATGGGATTTTCTACCATAACAATGCCAGAATTCTATTGGATTATTAGGAGACAATATAGCACAGCGGTTAAGGGCACTCAGCTACAAACCTGTACTGACATGAATACAGTCAGAGTTTAGAAATCCTGATATGGGGCCCCAATACCTGTTGGCACCACAGAGCCAGCCTTGAGATGTGCTTTTTTTTGATGATCAGCTGACACTGGCAATATACCCTAGAGATTAAAGCAATTCTGAAGATGGATTATTTTTACTAACCATTTGAAATGTAAAGGTGATAACTCACTAATTTCAATGCACATACAAAACAATTATTATATATGAAGAAAGTGTTGTAATAACACCTTAACACACACCTAATAAAACAGTCTATTTCCTATTTAACCTGTTGTATAAAATACAGTCAAAGGAGAACCTAGACCCTCGGTGACATAATTTCCTGCCAGGAGCCCAAAACATATGGCTGCCACCAGCCCTTAATTACAGGGTGATTTACACATGAATAACTCTGGACTGCAAAGATTCACAGACCAGCACAATAGTTTAATCAAATTAGCTTTTTTATGGGCTTTCAGACATTAAGAAATTCTGTTGATGGGGATTCCCCTTTAAGTCGTTGTGGACAGACAAGACACCGGAGCTAGGTGAAATCCACCACAGAGTCCTGAAGGAATTGGAAGAGGTCCTGGCAGAACCCCTGTCGGAGTTGTTAAACACCTCCCTTCAATCAGGATATGTACCACTGGACTGAAGGACGGCGCATGTGGTGCCCCTCCATAAGAGTGGACCCAGGGATGAACTGGGAAATTACAGACTGGTCAGTCTTACATCCATAGTGGGGAAATTAATGGAGACCATCTTAAAGGAGAGGTTGGTGGCATTTCTGGAAGTAAACGGCCTTCAGGACATCCGGCAACATGGGTTCATCCAGGGGGAGATCTTGCCAAACTAACTTGGTCGAATTATTTGACTGAGTGACAAAAGCTCTAGATGGAGCTTGGTTGGTTGATGTCCTGTATCTGGACTTCAGCAAGGCATTTGACTCTGTGCCACATGGGAGACTGATGGGCAAACTGAGGAACCTGGGGGTAGGGGTGAAGCTGGTATAGTGGATAGAGAACTGGCGGAGCAACAGACACTAGAGGGTGGTGGTAGGAGGGGAATTCTCGTCACCCATGAAGGTCACTAGTGGGGTCCCTCAAGGATCGGTTTTGGGTCCACCACTATTTAATGCTTTCATAGCAGACATAGCAGAGGGAGTTAAGAGCAAGATGAGTCTGTTCACCGACAACTCTAAATTAGGTGCGGTGGTGGACAGTGAGGAAGGGAGGAAGATACTCCAGGAGGATCTAGAAAGACTTGGACAGTGGTCAAACACATGACAGCTGGGGTTCAGTACTAGGAAGTGCAGTGTATTGCATTTTGGGGCCAAGAAACTGGGACACAGTTATCACTGGGGGGGGGCAGATATCTGTATCTGAGGAGGAAAAGGATCTGGATGTGGCGATCACAGGGAATGTGAATCATTCAGTACAGTGTAGAAAAGAAGCGGTAAAGGCAAACAAAATGCTGGAGTGCATTGCAGGGGGATCACTTCATGGAGGGAGGAGGTTATTCTGCCACTGTACAGATCATTGGTGAGGCCATACTTGGAGTACTGTGTGTAGTTCTGGCGCTCATACTTAAAGAGGGATGTCTGGCTCCTGGAGGGAGTCCAGAGGATGGCATCCAAGATGATCCAGTGACTGGGGGAGAAATCCTATGGGGAGAGACTAAGAGAGCTCAACATGTACTCCCTGGAGGATAGAAGGGACAGAGGAAATATGATTGAGACCTTTAAGTACTTGAAGGGCATAAACAAAGTTACTACTGAGGGTATATATAGATTGAAGGGAGAAGGGACCATGAGGGGGCATAGACTGAAACTGGTGGAGGGGGAAGTTCAGGAGGAGGAAGCATTACTTTACGGAAAGGATGGTGACGGCTTGGAACGCGCTGCATGAGGAGATGATCTCGCTGATATAGTGGGGAGTTTTAAGAAGGGATGGGATAGGATCATGAGCAAGGTACAAGTAGGGAGAGAATTGATCAGGATGGTGAACTCAGGGAAGGAAAGTTTGGTGGGAGGGATGGAAAGGGGGGGCAACAGCAGTTGTCTGAACTGTGAGCTGCATTTTTGAGCAGATGAGATAGACCTTGAGGCCTAATTCTGCTGGCATTGTCACATGTTTGTCTGTTTGTATCTGTTTGGAATGCACTGCCTCTTAATATTAGGTGCCTCCTGAAAATGAAATTCTTTTCAGTTGCTTACTCTTATTTTGCATCACAATGTACTGTCCATGTTTTACCTGAATTATTGTTTTTTTAATGACTGTATGCTTTTGTATAGCTGTATTTTGTAAGTTTTTACTGACCCTGTGCCTCTTCAGAATAAGTAGTATTTGTTCCAGTATTCTTAGTTACCAAATAAATGAAATGAAAAAAAAAATGAAAATGATAGATTTATTAAAAATCTGCATTTTAATAATCTATGAGCTTTTGTTATACTTTTAAGGTAATATTTTCGTTTCAGAGATATTTTACTTGGAAAGAAGAAAACTGAAGCTTATTACTGTTTAAAAATTGTAAAATCATACAGATAGACCACAACTGAAAGTTATACATTTACTGTAACTGGTGATCTTCCAGAATATCTTCTCCATTGAGTACAACTTACAGTCTGACCAGCTGTGCTAAGACCCTGTAGGAGTAGATCTTTTGCCTAGGGGGCCAGCATCGGCTACTGTGCAAAACCACATAGTGTCATGCACCGACTTGCTGACTTACTCATCTACTTCATGTCTGCTTGCCAGGAGAGAAACAAAAGTGACAAGTTAGGGCTTTTAAAAACAAGGGATAGATAAAATATATACTGTAGGCATAAAATAAACTAATAAATAAAACCTGACTATCAACTCTGAGAGATAGAAAAGGGGAAGGACTCCCCTAGGGTGGCACAAAAGAACAAACTCTGGCAAGAGCCAATACAGAGGCAAAATAATTGGTATTGAATTGGTATTGTGGGCAGTGAGAAATGTATAAACTAGCCATTTTTGCACTAACCACTGAGCCACCTAACTGCACTTTCTAATTGTTGTGACAGAAAAAGAGACCAAAGATCCATCCAGTCTGCCCAAGTTCACTATTTAGGGCTGGGGTCTACTGTTCCTCCAGGGTCCTAGCCCTCCCCACCCTCCCAGATTCTGATAGCACGAGCAAATGAAACTTACATACTCACCATAATTCTTGTTATTCTTGACAAGTCTTCACCATTTAGTTATACTGGTGGGTTACAAGCTGGATGCGCTGGGACCTTGCAAGAGCCAAAAATCTTCAGAAGGGCCGGCACTGAGGTAGGACAGTGCATGCATGGCACCGTGAGACTGGCTCACGTCTGTATAGGCTACCTCAGCGTCAACCCTCCAACCACCTCTGTACCTTTTTTACCGAGGAAGTGCAGCAAAATATAACCTAAGAAACACCTAACCTGACAAGGTCATAAGATAGCCCAGTTGACCTGTATCAGAAAGGTCCATTTAAACAATGTCTTCACAGCCCAAACCAAATGAGGGAGTGAAGACCAAAAACAGATTCAGTGAGCTCAGGGAATGGTGGATGGGCGTATGAATAAATGGTGAAGACTTGTCCAAAAAGACCAAGAATTTCTGTGAGTACCTAATTTTCATATCTTCTTGGACTAAAAGTCTTCACCATTTATTCATACTGCTGGGTTAGAGTACCAAGCTAAAACCAAATCCCCAGAGCAGGGTGATAAGAGCTAATTCAGGACAGAAGTCCATTAAGGATTGTCCTGTCAAAGGAAGCATGCTGTCTGGCATGGACATCTGGAGCATAGTGCTTTACAAACATGTGCACTGAACTCCAAGTAGCTGTTTTGCAAATATTGGCAATGGAGACAGAGCAGATCTCTGCCAGGGATGCAGCAACCGCTCTAGTAGAGCGGGCATGCACCTGGCCTTCCAACTTGACCTGCACCATAGAGTAACAATGGTGAAGGCATGCCACTATCCAAGCAGAGATGCATTTGATGGATAATGGCTGGCCCAGCCGGGCCAAGCTAAGACACAAAGAGTTGCTTGTCTTGACAGATATCCCCCGGTTCAATCTATGCAGAATCGTACAGCCCTTTTAACGTCCAGGGAATGAAGAGTGTGTTCCCCTTCATTTTGGAAGTTAAAGAAGTACATGGGAAGAAACAAGGGCTGGTTGAGGTGGAAATCTGAAACTACTTTGGGTAGGAACTTCAGGTGAGTACTGAGGATCACCTTGTCTTTATGAAAGACGGTATGGGGGAAGGGGGGTGTCTGTGACCAAGGCATGTATTTCAGAGATCCTGTGAGCAGAAGTGATGGCCACCAGAAAGGTGGTCTTCCAGGTCAAATCAGCAAATCACATGTGGCTAGAGGCTCAAAGGGTTTATGAGTGAGTATGTCTAGCATGAGATTAATATCCCAGGCAGCTACCTGTTTCCTAACCATGAAGAATGAAGAATGCCTTTGAGAAATCTTTTGAACAATGGTAACTGAGACAGAGACATGTTCTGGACTGGCTCATGATAGGCAGACAGCACACAGAGGTGTATCTTTACAATATTGCAGTCCCGCATCTGAAAGGTCTAATATATACTCCAACACTTTATCCAGAGGACACGGATATGGATCTAGGTAGATCTTAGTACACAATTCTGAAAAGCACTTCCATTTAGCACTGTAAGTCTTCCTGGTGGAGGACTTATGCACTGCCAAGAGGATCTGTGAGAGTCTCTGGGAAACTTTAAACCTGACCACTTCTATCTTCTCAGAAACCAGGCCTGGAGATGAAGGGAGCACAGGTTGGGATGGACCAGGGGTCCCTGTGTCAGGAGGTCCATTCGTAGAGGCAGTTGCTTCAGTGGAGCCTTCGACAACTTGTTGATCAATGGAAACTATATCTGTCGAGGCCAGTATGGTACAATGAGAATCATCTTGCCACCATGCATCTCCAATCTGAGCAGCACCCTCTGAATTAGCGGAAGAGGTGGAAATACATATAGAAAACATTTTGTCCACCACAGTCTGAATGCACCCTGACAGAAAACACCAGGTTCTGGATTTCTGGAGCAGAAGAGAGGCAGTTTTGCACTGAGCGGGGATACAAAAAGGTCCAGGTCTGGACTGCCCACTAGTCAAAGAGTGATTGCACAATGTCTGGAGCAAGTGATCACTCATGAGGATCTGCTTCTGTCCTGCTGAGGTGGTCCACCAGGTCATTCTGAGCTCCCGGCAGGTAGACTGCCTGAATCAGAACATTATGGTCGAGACACCACTCCTTTACCCTCATGGCTTCTCTGCATAGAGGGTAGGAGTGTACCCCGCCCTGCTTGTTGAGGTAGTACAGCACAGCCTTGTTGTCCATCTGAAGAAGGATTATTTTGTGACTGACAACTTCTTCTAGGACTTGGAGAGCATACAGGATCACCATCATCTCCAAAATGTTGACATGGAGATGAGACTCCTCCAGGGTCCACACTCCTTAAGTGTGAAGATCCCAGCAATGAGCACCCAGCTGAGCAGAGATGCACCCATGGTGATGGTGATCCGAGATTCTGGTGGGGCAAAGGACAGACCTTGTAGAAGGTTGTCCTCCTGTATCCACCATGCAAGTGATCTTCACAGAGGCTCTGTCACCTTGATGGGGTAAGACTGCATATGTGTTACAGAGTACCACTACATGCTGAGCATTCACTGAGTAGTCCACATGTGCAATCCAGCTAGAGGCACCATGTAAACAGATGAAGCATAAGGCCTAACATCCATTGCATGTGAATGAGCTTGTACGGGGATGTTTTCTTTGATGAAGCATGCCATCTGGAGAATACCGTTCCTCCTGTCCTCCAGGAGAAAACCCCTTGCCTTGGTAGTGTCCAAGAGGGCTCCTATGAAGAGCAGCTGCTGAGAGGGTTGAAGCTGTGACTTTTACAGGTCCAGTAGGACCCCATAGAGGTGAGGAACTGAGATGTCATGGACACCACTTCCTGTGTCTCCTGCCTTGATGGACTTGCCAAAAGTCAATCATCTAGGTTGGGGAAGACTTGAACGCAAAGTTTCTGAAGGTGTGCAGCAAGGACTGCAAAAAACTTGGTAAAGACTCGAGGTGCAGAGGAGGCATCTTGCATATTCAGGGATGTCAGCTGGTTGTACTGTTGGAGAAGTGGTAGGAGCGTGCCAAGGAGACCATCTTTAATTTGTCCTGATAGGGGAACTTGTTCAGCTTTCTGAGGTTGAGAATGGGATGCATGCTGCCTGTTTTCTCCTGAACCAGAAAGTAAAGGGAGTAGAACCCTGCGTTCTGCTCTGCCCAGGGAACAACTTCCACTGCCCTGTTTTTGAGAAGGGCCAGTATTTCTGAAGTGAGAAGGTTTGACTGAGCTGCTGACAGAATGTGTTTCCACTTGGGTGGAAAGTCTGGGGGAATCTCTGCAAAGCTGAGAGAGTATCCTCGAACAATCCAGAGGACCCATTTGTCTGCAATAACAGGCTTCCATTGGCTGTAAAACTGAGTCAGACGACCTCCAACTGCTGTGCAGAAGTCCACCTTGGGCAGCTAAGGTGAGACCGGGGTCAGACTTTCAGACGGTGGTGCTGGATGATTTCGGCCACTGTGCCTTTTGCTGTGTTTCTTTTGCAGCTGAGGAGGCTGGTGCCTGTTTGGGTCTCCTTGGCCTCTTCCTCAAAACAGCTGCCTGTTATGAAAAAATTAGTAGTCCTAGTCTTCTGGGAGGCCTCCAGGGCTTGTTCCACCTGTTGGCCAAACAGATATGTACCATCACAGGGGGCATTCATGACCTGCTGCTGAGCATCAGAGGAAAACCCTGATGTCCTGAGCCAGGAATGCCTCCTAACACAGATTCCAGTGGCAGCCACCCTGGAAGCTGTCATAAGCATCCATAGAGACTTTAAGCTGATGGCTATTACATTCAATACCCCGTCTAGTGGTTTGCAGAATCTCCAGTTTGAAGTCAGACTCCAGGTGACCGTCCACCACAGATCTAAGGGAGGTCCACAGGGCATATTCGTATTGGGAGAAGTGCCCCTGATAGCTGGCAATATGCATGCCCAGAGTTACATCTGCAAATGTCCTTTTCCCCCGAGGTATCTATCTTATGAGGTTCCTTGTAAGACATGCTGAAACTTCATGAGGAAGGACAGTTTTGTCATTCTCAGCGAGGACAACCAGTGCATCTGTGGCAGGTTGTGAGGCTAAAATGGGCCTCTCCTTGGGAGGGACATATTTTCTGTCTTGGATTTGCAGTCAGAAGGAATAAGAGCCGGCCTTGCCCACACAGCTTTAGAAAAGGTCTCAAAGGGTGGAGGAATAGGTGGTGTAAGGTTCACTGGGACATTAGGAACATGAAGCCACTCAAGACGCAAAAGTCTACCTGGGTCAGCAGAAGATGTCTGCAAGGCCAAAGATTCCCTCATATTCTTTAGAAGAGACTGGAAAGAAAGGTCTTCTACTGGATTTTCAGTCGTAAGTGAGGGCTTACCATCCAAACCGTAGAATGAGTCTTCGTCCCCTTCTTCAGAAATTGTAAGGTCGGGATCAGACTCATCCTGCTCTAGATCAGCCTCAGAGGGATCCAGAGTCGCTCCCAACAAGCCATTGCCTGGCCTGGGCAAGGATAAATAGACAACACCAGAACCAGCATCAGGCCCAGCACCATGGGACCCAGTGTTGAATCTGGCACCACAGGACCTGGCGCCACATGCAGCATCGATGAAGACAGTGTTGCATGTGGCACCACTGAAGTCAGCACTGGACTAGATGCCGCCCCACAGGGAGGCCGGCACCAAATGCAGCACCATAGACAATGCAGACCGGGACGGCACTGCATGAAGATCCAATCCACACTTAGAAGAGAAAGAGGGGGAAGTGGTGGTACCTGTGATGACCCCTGTAAAAAAAACAGAGTGGGGGGGCACATGGAACCAGCATCAGAGGTGCAGGCACCGGCAAGGGGAAAAATTCCACCGACAACACCAAACGCTCAACCTTCCCTAAAGGACCCAATCACGGCCATAAGGCTCCTAGGCCCAAAGTCCCTGGAACCGGGCTGCCGGAAGGGGAAAATGAGCCAGACATTATACTCACTGCTTCATAAGAGTGTCCTAATGATGAAACTGACCACTGAAATCCCTGCTGGAGGACAGAGAGGGGCTCCAGTGTCAAAGGTCTGAGCAGTCAAGAATGCTGCCGGGGACCCAGGTGGGGTCAGAGATGGCCTACCGCTCTCAACTACCACAGATCTCTTGACTGACATACCAGCAGGTGACCTCGAGTGGTACCGCTTCTTCTTCTTATGATAGGAAGAGGAAGAGGAAGAACTTGAGGCCGAGTGGTGCCAGGTCCCCAACCTGGAGCGGGAATGGACTCACTTATTTTGTGTTTACAGAAGGACTGTCCTTCCCCCTGAACACTGGACTGCCTGCGGTCAGACCCCCCCCTCCAGAGAGGGCAGCAGACAGGACACAGCCCCGTCACCAGAGCAGCCTTCTAATGGAGAGTCCCTACCCTCACCATCTCCATCCATGGTCAACTCCTTCGCTGGACAGGGCTGAGAGGAAAATAATAAAATTCTCTTTTTTTTTTTTTGTTAAAATAAATAGAATAACAAACTAAATCTGAACATGCTGCTGTCATATAGACATGAACATTTGACTCCTGGCAGTTGAGCAACATCGTCACTGAAGCACATTCGATGGCAGGAAAAAAGGAATTGAGGCAGTTGGAGGGTCGACGCTGAGGCAGCCCACACAGGCATGAGCCAGTCTCATGGTGCCACGCATTCCCGGTCCTACCTCAATGCCGGCCCTTCAGAAGATTTTTGGCTCCCACAGGGTCCCAGCACCTCTGGCTTGTAACCCAGCGGTATGAATAAATGGTGAAGATTTTTTAGACCAGGAAGGTCCACTATACCCTGTCCCAGACATGCTTAAAACCACTAACGTTTTTTGCACCCACCACCTCAACTGGAAGCCCGTTTCACAGCGCCACCACCACCCATCTTCCTCCCCCTGCCTTTCTTTATATTTGTAGAAGACCTTTTTCTTGGCTCTCACCACTTCCCTGAACCTTGCCAAGAACCACAGTGGTCTCTTGAACCTGTTCCTTTTGGCTACCATTCTCATGCATACCTTAGATGCACTGAGAATGGCCCCCTTAATTGCCCCCTATATCTTTTCCACTCCATCTATGTCGTCCACTCCTACTAGTTTATCCCTGACCAGTTCTTTCAGTCTACTGAAATCTGCACTTCTAAAATCAAGGACTTCAGCTCCTGACTGCGGTTTACCAAACCCAAGGGCTAGTTTGAACTAAACGGAATTAGTCACTGTTCCCTAACAGCTCCCTTACTCCCACAGCTCCTACAACCTCAGAGCTGGTGAGCACCACATTGAGAACTGCAGTCCACTTGGCAGGCTCCTTAAAGATCAAATGCCAATGTTTTACAAATTTACAATAAACACAGGAATTCAAGTCCCCGTGTCATGATTAGTGTTTCCTGACAATATCATGCTGTTTGGTTTTGTGGTTTTCTTTACATCAGCCTCTATTAATGTGCTCTGCAGTAACTGAAAACAGTGTAGATATTCCTGTCCCTATGAGTGAGTGATGACATCACTCCTGCCCAGCCTGTTGCTGCAGCAATGAAGTCGTTAACTGCCTGTAGTACTTGGTGCATGTCCCAGGCAGAGCAATCTGTAGGGTTAATTGTCTTTAATCCAAGTGTGCTACTAACCCACCTGGTTTGTGTTTAGATATATTTGGTTCCAATCTATCACTCTGTTCTCATAAAGAGTTGGTCATTTGTGTTTCAGTAGGTAATTGAAGTATAAATGAATGCTTGTGAGAAATCTCCTGTCTGTATCACAGCCAGGTTTGGTCACATAAAAACTCTGCATTGTTATTTGCCTATATAAATAATCCAGGGTTGTGTAATTGTTATAAAATAAATCTAAAGTTTAAGTCATAGAAGTAATGTGTCCTTGATGCAGCCTCCATACATATGTTCATGGGAGAACAGCATTGTTCTGTCAGATTGACAAACAGGTGTCTGCCACACTTTGCTATTTCAGGAACCTGTACTGTATGAACAATCAAAATGTATTTCTCTGAGGTATTCTGTGTGGAAATACATCATGTATGTGTGTAACTAGACATACTATATGTCATCCTGATGCCCTTGTCTCTTGCCCCTCAGTTGAGGCCACTGCACTCTGCTTCCCACTGCCCCCCCCCAGTCAGGACCAATGCCACCTGTTGCCCCCTGTTCCAGTCTCCACAGACAGGACTGCTGTGCTCTGCTAAGCCCTAGAGTCCCAGGGACTCTGTCTCCACAGTTGGGGATGCTGCGCCATGCTGCCCAAGGCCATCAAAGGTGGGGTTTTGCAGCCCCTTCTACCTACTTCCACTGCCCCCACATAGGTAGGGCCACTGCATTATGTGTAGTCTGTCTCACAGTCAGGGCTGCTGTACCCTGATGCCACCCTTTGTCCTGCCACATGATTGTGGCATCTGCACCATGCTGTCCTTTGTCTCTCTGCCACCACATCCAAAGTTGCTGTACCCTGCAACCATGTTGACACATTCAAGGCTGCTATGGCCTGCTGTGCCCTAGTGCCCCATGCCACCACAGGAAGGACTGCTGCACCCTGCTACTCTATGTCCCCACTCTATAACACAAGATGAAAGTGTTTGTTTTTTCTTTCAAGCAGCTTGGGTTGTGTACCAAAGGATCTGACTCCAGTGGCAGGGAGCAGCATGGAGCAACAACCCTAAGTGTGGAAGCAAGAAGCTCTGTGATGTAGCAGGGCACAGTCATGGCAGGGGGCAGAGAACAGCTTGGTGCAGAAGGTCTGACTGTGGGGCAGGACACAGTGAGGCATCAGGGTACTGCAGCCCTGACTGAGACAAGATGCACATGTTGCAGCTGCCCTGCCCATTGGGGCAGTGCAGGGTGCAGCAGCCCCAACTGTGGAGGCAGTAAGGAAATTCTACTGTACCAGGCAAACCGCTCTCCGGTCATGATCGCAGAATCTCTGCACAAACCGGGGATTCAAAAGCAGCTGGAAATCCTGACAGGCCGATCGCATTCAGCAAATTCTTCGGTCTTCTTCAGGTATAAGCCTGGTGAAAAATCAGTGGCATACTTCATTCTCACAAACTTGGATTTAGTCCAAAATAATTCTCTCCTCTCCCTCTCAGGGGTAGCAGGCAGACATGCAGGCCACAACTCAGGCCTTTCCACAGTTCTCCCGTGCGAAACTACTCAGACAGCTACTTGACTGTCTCAAGCTGTTGCCTCTTCAGTTCCCAATTTAGATCTGACTCAACTGCCAGCAAACCTGGGACTTTCCCCAGAATCCAAAAGGTGCGTTTGGCTGATCTGTCTGTCAGTCACAACAAAGGCTCCCCCTTCAAGTACAAAATGGCGCCAAAAGCCCAAAACTACAATTCCTACAGATTCTGACTCCAGACAGCTCCTGTAGTCCGGCTTCATTTTAGGTCCCACCAGTACTGATTGGTCCAATTCGGCAGTCCAGGACCAAGATAGTGGAGATAAACAAAACAGTCCTTGCTGCAAAGAAGGCAGGTTAGACAAACTACATTATCATTATCACTCTAAATGATTATCAGCAAACAGTTACATCTTTCAACAGAGCTTCCTGTCAAATTACTTATGACTGCAATCCAGGCAGCTCTTAAAGAGACAGAGCACAGAGGCTATATAGGCACTCTTTGGCAATCACATTTAAACTACTAAAATGCAGGACACCAGCCTGGCAGTGAGCATTTAGGCAAGCTTAAGGAAGACTTTTCAGGAACCCCATTTGTAGGGGGGTTACAAAAGCAAAAAATGTTTGGATCCTTATCCGAACCTTTTATGACCTTTGTTGTTTTATGGTAACTGTATGTTAAAAAATCATTTCAAACTGCTTTTAATCAACATATCTGTAGAAAAAAACACTGTTTAGTAGTAGAGAATGCTCTCTAATCACTCTTCTGTTTCTGATATTTAAGAAAGTAATACTAATACTGTGTATAAGTTATATTATTACCAGTAGTGATTTCTATTTCTCAAAAGGTGCAGGCAAGCACCAGATGTGTTTTAGACAATTAAGTGATGAAGAAGCCAGGAACACAAAAACAGCACCAGGCCAGAGCAGAGGGCAGCCAGTCAGGGTCAGTCAAAGAGAGCCAGCCAGCCAACTACCACTTCAAGACTGCAGTCTGTCACTACCCTCATCTACTATAATCAGGGGGAAACCAGAAGTAGTCTACCAGCACTGAAATCAATATGGTTAAGGCACATTTAACAAAAATGACTGCTTAGAAAAGAATGAGAAAGTGACTGTGATGACAAGAAAGTCCCAGACCAGATCTCCAGTTTGTACATAAATGGTCTCCTCCTGAGTCTATTTTTTTAGAAGGGGTAATAGTGTGTTTAAATAATTGTACTTTGTAGTAGTAGTAGTAATACTACCACTACTATCAGGGGGAAAAAACAGAGCTAGCAGCATTTATCAATGTGGTTATTTAATTCTGCACATTTAGGTAAATGATCTCCATAGAATGACAAAGTGACTGTGTGTGTGTGTGTGTGTGTGTGAGAATAGGGACTTGTCTGCCAATGTTGCTACCAGTACGTGATGATGTGAATGCGATGTACTGGCTACAATTCCCACCCAACCCCACGATGACAATGCTGCAGTCGAAAGGAAAGCAAATCCCAGATCTCTATTTTTTTTAAACCAGTCTCCTGAGTCTGACTTTTTGTAGAAGAGGTCAGTGTGTTTTTTGTATGTTACCAATTATTTTAGCATAGCAACGGCTCTCAGTATGGAACACAACACGAAGCAATATGAAAGAACAAGAGCACCAGGCAGTCCAAAGGGACCACTTCACCACTGCTACTACTACCACTACTATCAGGGGGAAAAACAGAGCTATAGTTATATAAGAAATAATTATTCTTAAGAGCATTAGGTAATAAAATAAATGATCTTGTCGGAATGAGAAAGCGACTGTGTGTGTGAGATCAGGGACTTGTCTGCCACAGTTGCTACCAGTATGTGATGACGTGAACGTGATGTGCTGACTGCACCTCCCACCCACCCCCAGAATGATGATGATACGGTTGAAAGATAGGCAAGTCTGAGATTTCTACTTTCAAGCAGTCCAGTGAGTCTCAAAATTGAAAGCTGATGTGTCACTCCACAGCTGCAGCACAGGTACTGCTGTCAGTGTCATCTTCTTCAAGATCAGCATCACATATGTAGTCAAAGTTTGGCAAGTTAACCTTCAAGAATATTAGTTTCTCCACATTGTCTGGTGTTAATCTTGTTCATTTATCAGTCACAACATCCCCAGAAGAGCTAAATGAAAGCTCGCAACAGACACTGGAGCGGGATATCCAATATACTTACAAGCCAGGCCAGCCAGCTGTGGCCAGCATGATTTTTTCTCTTGCCAGTAAGCTAAAGGGTCATCCTTAATACTAATTTTGGGCTCAGACAGATATGCATCTACCATGCTTACAATTGAGTATGCATTTTCTCCTTGTGGAATTTCAATATCCTGCAGCTGGCCCCAAATGTCATCCTCCTCATTGTCTGTTTCTGTACTGATTTTTGGAGCAGTCTTTTGAATTTGAGGTGGTGTCATTGTAGTACTGCTTACCAGTCCTAGTGAAATCTCATCTACTGTATCAGTCAAAAGTTGCCTCTAGTTCAACTCCTCCATATTGTCAGAAACCACATCAGCAAGGTGTCTGTTCCAGAAACGTGGATCTAGCAATGCTGCTAAGAGATACTCCTTGCTCTGTGTCATGGCTGATAATTTATCATCATTGCTAAGTCTGGTAAGCATGTTATTGACTAGAGATTGGTTCATATCTAAGTTGCTCCTCATGTTCTCCAACCTTTTTTTGAGAAGTAGAATGAGTGGAATAATTTGCCTAAGGAATGTCTTTTCTGCACTGAACTCTTTTGTAGCACTCATGAATTGTTTCAGAATGTGACACAACTGTTCCAGCAGAGACCATTGAGTAGAATGGAGTACAATGCCTAACCCGATATCATTGTACATGATATACTCAATGATAGCAACCTTTTGTTCAAGGACGCGTTCAATCATAAAGTAAGCTAAATTCCACCTTGTAGCTACATCCTGAACAAACCAGAGATGAGGAAGACCTTTGCCCTTCTGGATATCAGCAAGGATGTCACAGGCTTTTACAGAATGGTTGAAGTGGCCACACACTTTATGCACTGTACCCACAATGGTTGATACTTGCCGGTCATTATCCAGGAAGCTTCGAACGATTAGGTTTAGACAATGAGCAAAACAGTATATATGTACATTGTTGCCATCATGAAGTGCTTTTATAATATTTAAACCATTGTCGGCAACAAAAAATAACAACTTTCAAACCCTGTGAAGTGAGCCAAGCAGTAAGTAGTCTTTCCAGTTCTTGCTGAATGTGCTGTACTGTGTGTGTGTCTTGAAAGTGACATACACGGATAACTGCCATTTTCTGAAATGTGAATTTTATTTTGAGCTCTGAGAGTGGTTGACGTGGTAGCAGACAGACTAGTAGTACATGAGGATGAGGATGAGTTGCCCACAAAACTGACCCAGTTCACAGTAAGAGAAAGACAGGCAATGGTTTGGCTGCTTTTCCATATATCAGTAGTGAAGTGAATTTCCTTGTTCTCAGCCTCTCGGAGAGCATGCCTTACTTGAACTACTAAGTTATCATACTTCCTGGGCACAGTGGTTACTGAGAAGTATTTTCTACTTAGCATTAAATATTGTGGCTCTTATGTATTCCATAAGCCTTCTGAAACCCACATCTTCCACAACAGAGTATGGCTGCAAATCAAGTATGATAATTTCTGCTATTTTACAATTTATTGCCAGTGCTATTGGATGGTGTCATAAATATTTGAACTTTCTTTCAAAAACTTCTTTTAACTTCAACTGCCTCTTATCAGGGGAGTAAAGTTATGTTTGTCTGGGGGTGTTGTATGACTACATGCCGTGCCTGGTAAAACAGGGGACCTTACAGAATTATTGTGACTGTGAGGCGAAAGTGGACTTTTGGATCTTGCCTGGTGCTCATCTCCCACGATTTCAGAGGAATATTGCTTTTCACTGAGAGCCCTGCTAGATTTCCAGCCACCAGTGTTAGACTGTTTTTTTGAATCATATACAACAAGAAAAATTACTCATCGTAGTAATGTTCTTTCTTCCAGGGCATTCTTCAGCATTACTGATGGGTACAGTATGCCAGCTGGGTTAAGCTGCCCCAGAGAGGTGAAATTAATGCAAATGAGGAAGGCACTTTCCAATCAGGATAGAGAGAGAGAGAGGAGAGTGCTGCCTGCAGTCAGCCTGAAGGACCTCAGAACAGTTTTGAAGCTGAAAAACAGCAAAACTGTGCCCAGCAGGGGTAAATACTGTTAGCAAAAACAAACCGAAATTCCAAACCACTATTGAGATACAAATCAACAAGAAACCAGAAAACTCGGCAAATTTGACTAAACCCCATAACAGAGCCATCCCCAGACAGGTTTCATAGGGAGGAGGGTGGGTGGGAGTGTCAATAATGCTGAACAATCCCCTGGAAGAAAGAACATTACTACGGTGAGTAATTTTTTCTTCTCGCCCCAAGAATTCTTCAGCATGTATTGACAGATGCAGACTACAAAGCAGTACAGTTGGGAGGAGGGCACAGAAACCTACTTAGGAAAGAGGTTCTGTAGCACCACTCTGCCAAACTTGGCATCAGATCTGGACTGCACATCCAAGCAGTAATGTCTTGTGAATGTGTGAATGGTTTTCCAAGTAGCTGCTTTGCAAACCTCCAGCAAAGGAATGTCTCTTGAGGCTGCCACAGAGGCAGCAGTTCCCCTAGTTGAGTGGGCTCTGAGACCAAGAGGGGGTTGTTTACCAGCTTTGCTGTAACAGAGCTGGATACAAGAGACAATCCAGTGGGAAATGGATCTCTTGGTCGTCGGATTCCCTCTGCCTACGTCACCATAGGGAGAAAGAGCTGAGTGTGTGAGTCTCTGAACTGCTTAGTATGGTCTAAGTACTAAGACAGGGCTCTCTTGATATCCAGGTTATGCCTCCTCCAGACGGCAGCAAGTGAACTTCTACTCAGGGGAGGATTGGGTGGCTCTTGCTGCTCACTCCCCCTTCCACGGACAGTTCTGCAAGAGGAGCAGCTCGGGGTTGAGGGGCCAGCTAACTTCACTGAGCTGGGCGGACCTCCCTAGACGAATTCACTGCAGGATTTTTGGCAGCAGCACTTGGGGCATTTTTGAACTGTTTGTCAGCATTCAGGGCACTTGAATTAACTGAAGCCTCGGTGTTTGACTTTTTTGGTGCCAAGTTTGAAAAAGGCACCTATGCTTCATTGGTCCCCCCAGCCGTGATGATCGGGCAGCCTGACAAAAAAGTCTATGACCGAGCACCAGCAGTCAGACTCCTCCAGACGGCAGCAAGTGAACTTCTACTCAGGGGAGAATTGGGCGGCTCTCACTGCTCGCTTCCCCTGCCATGGACACTTCTGTAAGCGTAGCACCTCGGGGTTGAGGCGCCGGCTAACTTCACTGAGCCAGGCAAACCTCCCCTGATGAATTCACTGTGGGATTTTCGTCAGCAGCACTTGGGGCATTTTTGGACTGTTTGGCAGCATTCGGGGCACTTGAATTAACTGAAGCCTCGGTGTTTGACTTTTTTGGCGCCAAGTTTGAAAAAGGCACCCATGCGTCATTGGTCCCCCCAGCTGTGATGATCGAGCAGCCTGGCAAAAAAGGCTATGACCGAGCAACAGCAATCAGACTCCTCCAGATGGCAGCAAGCGAACTTCTACTCAGGGGAGGATTGGGCGGCTCTCGTTGCTCGCTCCCCCTGCCACGGACACTTCTGTAAGCGGAGCACCTCGGGGTTGAGGTGCCAGCTAACTTATCTGAGCCAGACAAACCTCTCCTGATGAATTCACTGTGGGATTTTCGTCAGCAGAACTTGGGGCATTTTTGGACTGTTTGGCAGCATTAGGGGCGCTTGAAAAATTCCCACCCACCTGCCCTGTTCCCTCTTCTCGTTAAATGCTCTCTAACCATGCCCACCTACTGCTTGTGGCCAATCTGGTTTGGTGATAGCCTGTAACAGCCCTAACTGACTTCACTATAGGCTACAAACCATCTTGCTACTGTGTATTCTCTTCGATATATTTGACATGAACGGAGTTACAATCTTTCAGGTTATTATTTTACATGGATCATATACAATCTTTCAAGTAATAAGGTGCTGGCTAGAACTGCTAATGAGTAGGAACTACAAGAATCTGAATGTACAATGTAATAGAACCTGTATGTTAATCTAACTTGGATGCTTACGGCCTGGTCAGATCCCCAGCTGTTAGATGGCATAAACCTAGAAGCTGCTAGTCAATTCTGCCCTATCTGCATACTCCTACAGAAGAAACCGAGTAAAGAAGTGTTAGGCAGACTACAGTAATTCTAGCTGTCACACTTAGGTGATTCCAAGTTAAGTAGACCTAGGTATCCTTAAGGTTACCTCATCTAACTTGAGGTCCCCCTACCCATAATCATGACTCTAAAGCAGGATATACCTTGCCATTATCTTCCCAACAGAGGGCTACTCCTGGCCATCATATACATCCTATCCCTCCTCTGGGTGAACAGGCTCATCTGTACAGGTGACCCAGACTCTGAGAGATCCCAGAAGCCTGATACCCTTCCATACTCTTATTATTTATTCCCCTCCCAGAGTAGACTCCAGTTCCTCTTGATGGCCC
Source organism: Neoceratodus forsteri (assembly GCA_016271365.2). Classification (NCBI taxonomy): domain Eukaryota; kingdom Metazoa; phylum Chordata; order Ceratodontiformes; family Ceratodontidae; genus Neoceratodus; species Neoceratodus forsteri. The sequence goes on from CM028130.1 coordinate 1,419,857,410, forward strand.
ATGAATTTACCAAGAAAGGCATTTAGTATGCCACCATCCTCCACGCAAAAAGGACTCTCCGAAGAGACCTACTCTGAGTCCCCAGCCCTACGTCACTTTGTCTCCTTGCTGCCCTCCTGCTCCTGGCAGGAGATATACAACCGAACCCAGGTCCTCCTCTGGACAACCTCTTGATATCCTCACCACAGGACCCACACGGGGTGTCCTTGAAGGGTAAGCGGATTGCGCATATGAACATTTGTAGCCTGCAGCCCAAGTTGCAAGAAGTGCCAGCATGGCTGGACCTGTACCAACCAGACATGCTGACTGTATCTGAGACCTGGCTCAAACCACATGTACTCTCACATGAGGTTGATGCCCTAGGGTATCACTCCTACCGAAGAGACAGGGCCAAAAAAAGGGGGAAGGGTCCTAATCTATGTAAAAGATACCCTGAACTCAGTACAGGTCAACCTGCAGTACAATGTCTGCACTGACAGCAAATCAATCTTCGTTCATATCACCCTTGGACACTGCAAGCATCTCACCACTGGATGCGTATACAACCCCCCCAAGAACGCTCTCCAATCCTTGGAGGCAGTCTTAAAGGACACAGCCAAGGAGGTCTCCTCAGAACTCCTCATCCTGGGAGACTTCAACTTGAACTGGGCCCAGAACACAAACCTGTCTCTAAAAGGACTGCTTCAAGAAGCAAACCTTGTTCAGGTTATCTCTGAACCCATGAGACTAAACCACAAAACTTGGAATCACTCCACCCTTGACTGGGCCATGGTGACCAAACCCTGCAACATTCTGACTGTTGGTACCATGGCTGATGCCCTGAGTAACCACTCTCCCATCTTCTGCATCTGGAAGAATAAGGCGCCCAGGGTTCCACCGAGAATCCTGTCCACACGGGATTACACCCATTTCTTACCTGAACTATTCACCAACCACCTCAGCAGACTAGACTGGAGTCCAATCAAACTTCTCCCCAATCTGGATGAGGCGTCTGCCTTCTTCCAGAGTTCAGTCATCATGGCCGCTAACCTTTTCGCACCTATGAAAAAGCTCCCTGCTAAGGGAAGCTGCTACAAATGGATAACCCCTCCATTAAAGGCCCTGATGACTAACCGTGACAAGGCTTGGAAAAAGTTCAAGCACTCCTCCCTATCTGCCGACCTCACGAATTACAAAACCCTCAGGAGCAAGTGTAAACTATCTATAAAAACTGCCAAAGGGGAGTATGTCACGCGTCTCTTAGGGAACCCTAGACTTTTCTGGGCTCACATTAATGAGCTGTTAAAGGGGAAAGGCAAATCTGAACCTGGTCCCATCAAAGTCAATGGACAACGGTTAAAAGATGAACTCCAAATTGCCACTTCACTCAACCACCACTTCACCAACCTTGATTTGTACAAGGCTGATCTACCACCCTCAACATAGACCCCAACTCGTGGGCACTTCCTAACCTAGGACACCCATCCTTCCACCTTAGGCTGGTCAAGCTAAAAGAGCTTCTCCCACTACTAAAGACCCTAAAAACCTCGGGCTCTGGGGGACCAGACAGGATTCACCCCAGGCTACTGAAGGATGGTGCTCCTGACTTGGCTCATCAACCGCTCCTTGAAGGAGGGTGCAGTCCCTAAGCAGTGGAAACAGGTCCATGTGGTCACAATCCACAAGGGAGGCCACCGGGAGTCCACTGGAAATTATAGACCAATCTCCCTCCTCTGCTTTCTATTGAAACTCCAAGAAAGGCTGATCTATGGACAACTCCGAGACTACTTGCAGGTCCATCAACTTCTGGCACCCTCCCAGCATGGTTTCAGGACCAGGCATGAGACTGATACTGCCCTGACCAAATTCTCAATGGAAGTGCTCCGAGACCTGGACAAGGGGTTCCCTACTGGAACGGTCTTCATAGACCTTTCCAAGGCCTTCAACATGATCAATCACAACCTGCTCCTAGCCAAGCTGGGCAACATAGGCCTTGACTGCCATGCTCCAAGGTGGTTTGAAAGTTACCTAACCGGTCGCACACAGAGGGTAAAATGGAAGGACACCATATCTGATTCACTTCCACTAAAAGAGGGGATGCCTCAAGGATCGGTACTTGGACCCCCTCCTCTTCTCCCTGTTCACTAATGAACTAAGCGACCACTGTGGAGGGAGCGCTGTCGTCCAATACACAGATGACGCTGTCATCTATCGATCCACTGCCAACCTGGCAGACTTTAGTCCCTTACTCTAAGATGACCTACGATCCCTTGAGAAATGGCTCATTGAGAACAGAATGGTCCTTAACACGAACAAAACCAAGGCCATGTTGTTTGGTCCTAGATCCCTTGGTCAGGACGGAAAACAACACCTACATCTCACCTCCACATCTGGCACCTGTGTAGAAGAAGTGCCCTCCCTAAAATACCTCAAACTCACCCTGGACCAGGGTCTCGCCCTTAAGAACCATGTGGACCAAGTTACCAAAACCATACATGGGAAACTAGGCACCCTCTACTGACTAAAAAACCAGCTGGTACCGGAAGCCAGGGTCTCTATCGCTACCAGCATCCTCCTCCCAATACTCACATATGCCGCCCCAATCGTACATGGGCTGGCGAAGACCGAGAAGAACAGACTCCAGGTACTGTACAATAAGGTGGCACGCTTTGCCTCCCTGGCAAACCCCAGGAATCACCACTGTGACACCTTATCCCTACTCAACTGGCCCTCACTGGACGCCCACCTCCAGTACCCTTTGCTATGCCTAGCCTACAAGTTAATCAGCCCGGCTCCTCCCCCTAGTCTCTCTGGACTCATCGCTCTAAAGTCCAATCCCCGGCTTCTCCGCACAGCAGGACGAACTTTCCTACAAGTCCCCACAGTAAGAATCAAGGCAGGCGGCAAGTCATTCGCCCACACTGCTCCCACCCTGTGGAACATACTCCCTCCCAGTGTGCAGGAAGCACCCTCTATCAAAAGTTTCCACACTAGGCTCAAGACCCACATGGTGGTAGCCAGTACCTGCCACTGCATCGACCCCTGAGACCATCCCTCAGATTTAAGGTTTCCCTGGACCTATCCTGACTCTAGCATGTTTCCTTTAAGTCCAGTACTACTTACCAACTTTGTAGCTCACCCTATTTTACTTCTCATGTATTATGACTGTATGTTGCTGATAAAACATGTAAATCGTGCTCACTGCTTCACTATGCTGAACCATAACTGTATGTTGCCTGTAATACATGTAAATCATGTGCACTATTTCACTATGCTGTTCCATGGAAATCCCGGGTTGCCCCTGAAAAAGGGACCTCCGGGGCCCAGTGGGCTTACCCAGTCACCAAAATGTAATAAATAAATAAATAAATGCAGCTTGCATTTGCCTGAAGTGGACTTGTCTGTGAAAAGAACCAGCAAGGAAATAAACTAGTTAAGGTGGAATTCAGAAACCACCTTGGGCAAAAATGTCCTATTCGTCCTAAGGACTACTTTGTCCTTGTGGGGAATGATGTAATTAGGGTCTGTACAAAAGGTCTGCAACTCTCAGATCCATCTGACGGAGGTAATGACCACTAGAAAGACTGTCTTCCAAGTTACAAACTTGAGATTGGCAGTAGCCATGGACTCAAATGGAGGTTCCATGAGCTTGGCTATACAAAGGTTCAAGTCTCAAGAGGGAACTGGTTCCCTCAGAGGGGCTGAAGGTGCAGCAGCCCTTTGAAAAACTTTTTGAAAATGGTCTGTGAGATGACAGACTTCTCTTTTCCAGTGGAAAGATAGGCCGAGATGGCCGCCAGATGTACTCTTTAAGGATGAAGCTATCAGGCCTTCTGTCTGAAGGTGTACTAGGTAATCCAGTAAGATAGGATGAGAAGCCTTCAAGGGCTCTATGTCCTTATCCTTGCACCACAAAGAGAACCTCTTCCACTTAGAAGCGTAAGTTTTCCTAGTGCTAGGTTTCTTAGCCATTCATAGAATCTTCAGGACTTGTTCGGAGTACTGGGATTCAGGAAACTGTAGCTCCTCAAGAACCAGGCTTTGAGGTGAAGGAACTGGATGTTGAGGAACACTACCCCTGTCTGGGGAAGGGTCAGGAGACTGTGGAATGATGGCAGTCTGATGGGCTTCCTGAATGACAGGGCGAGTAGTAGAGAGTAACAAGGTTGTCTCACTTAATCCAGGGCCACCAGAATCATAGTAGCAGGCTGAGCCCCGAGCTAAAGAAGTACCCTGTAAATCAGAGGAAAGGGAGGAAAAGCATAAAGGAACTTACCTGTCCAGTCCAAGGTCAGAGCATCCACTGGAATGGTTCCCAAAGCTGGGGGCCTGCAACAGTACTGAGGTAACTGGTGGTTGAGGCTGGACGCAAATAGGTCCAGATCTGGAACCCTCCACCTTCTGAAAAGTGTGTCTAGGACCTGCTTGTTGAGGCTCCACTCATAGCGGCCCTGAATGAAGTGACTTAGAGCATCCGCCAGAGAGTTGTCCTTGCCCGGAAGATGAATAGCCAACAGGGACATGTCCAGAGAGTACGCCAGGGACCAAATCCTCATCGCCTCTATGCAGAGTTTGGTTGACCTTGTTCCCCCCGCTTGTTGATGTAGAACGTGGCAGTCATATTGTCTGTCCTTATCTGGACTGACTGTTCTCTGAGCTGTGAGGCGAAAGCTCTGATGGCCAGAAACACTGCTCTGAGTTCCAAGAGATTGATGTGGAGTGTGTGTTCTTTGGGTGTCCAAGTGCCACTTATGGACAGGCCCCCAGGTGGTTGCTCCAACCTAGAAAGGAAGCATCTGTAGTCAGAATCTGAGAGGGTTGTGCAATCTGAAAGGGAACCCCTACCATGAGATTTTCTGTTTCCTTCCACCAGTCCACAGCCCGCAGGAAGGTCTCTGTGACTGGTACTAGCTTTGCAAAGGAGTTTTTTTTCTGGGACCAATGAAACCTTAGGTGGTACTGAATGTCCCTCATCTGGAATCTGGCCCCTGGGAGTACTACAGTCATTGAGACCATGTGGCCGAGTAGTCTGAGGAGGTGTCTGGCAGGTCTCGGTTGGCCTAGACTAAATGAGTTTAGTAGAGTGAGAAAATTCTGAATTCCATCTGTGGTAGGGAAAGCCTTCCCTTGCAGCGTGTTGAGCTCTGCCATTATGAACTGCATGATTTGGGCAGGCTGGAACTGAGATTTTTCCTTGTTGATAATGAGGCCCAGATACTGTAGGGTGTGTCTTGTCAGGCTTAGAACTTCTAAGACAGCCTGAGAAGAATTGGCCACAATTAGCTATTCATTCAGGTAGGGAAAAACTGAGACTCCTTGTCTTCTGAGATGAGCTGCCACCACTGCCAGGTACTTGGTGAACACCCTGGGAGTGGATGTTAGCCCGAAAGGCATGACTGTAAACCGGTAATGGCCTGAGGGCAGCCTGACTCTGAGGAATTCTCTGTGGGATTGCCTTAACGGGACATGAAAGTAGGCATCCTTTCGATCCAGGGAGACTAGCCAGACTCCTTGCTTTAGAGAATGAATGACCTGAGTCAAGGTTACCATCTTGAACTTTGGTTTCAGCAGGTACTTGTTCAAGTACCTTAGGTCCAGAATAGGTCACCACACTCCATTTTCCTTTAGGGTTAGAAAATACCTGGAATAGAAACCCTTTCCCCACTGGGAAAGAGATACTCTTTCTACAGCTTTGGCCTCCAAGAGGTTCTTGACCTCTAATTCCAACAGCTATTTTTCTGTTGGGGGTGAGAGGATTTGAGAGGTTAGGACTGTAGAAAAGGGGAAACTTTCTGAACTGAAGAGAGAGACCCTGATCCACTACCTCTAACACCCACTTGTCTGAGGTGATTTGATGCCAATGATGGAGGTAGTGGGAGAGCCTGACCCCCCCCCACATGGAGAGGGGAGATGACCAAAAAGAAGCCAGGAAGACTGCTGTCTGAACTGTTTAGCGGTAACAGGAGTGGGATTGGCTCTTCTCTGACCTCACCTACCTCTACTTCTGAAAAAAACTCTCATTTGGGAAAACTCCCCAGGCATTGGCACAGGACAGAATGTCCTAGGAGAATAACCTCTGCCCCTGCCTCCCCTGCTCTGAGACTTCTGGGAGGAGGAGGGCTTTTCTTTAGCTGAGTTACTCTTGTAAGTAGTTTTGAACTCATCCATTCTTTTCATGTAGGCTTCAGTTTGGTCCCCAAAAAGGTAGTTGTTCTCACAAGGAGACTCTGTAGCTTGCGACTGGACATCCTGAGAGAGACTTGTAGTACTTAACCAAGCAAACCGCCTGACAGAAATGGTCTGTGCCATGACCCTTGAGGCTGTGTCGTTATTATCTATGGCCATGTGAAACTGATACTTGGTGGCTTCTATAGCCTGCTTCACAGTTTCAGTGACATCCCGGAGCATAGTGTCTCCCCCATGTTGCACTATGGCAACAAACGATTTCAGTAAAGCTCTCTGATATCTAACTGTGTATGCCATGTAAGTAGACAAGCGTAACAGCAAAGAAGCTGTAGTATATGATTTCTTACCCATAGAATCTAGTTTTCTTGAGTCTTTCTCTGGGGGAGAGCAGATAGTGGCACACTGGCTTTTTCACAGGCCGCTGCCTGCTCTACCCCTTTGTGATCGGGATGTGTATAGAGAAAATCAGTAGTACTCTTACCGAGCTGGTATTTCCTCTCAATCTTTCTGTCCACCTTGGAGGAAGATGAAGGGGTTTCCAGAACCTTAAAAATTACATTCTTCAATGTACTGTGGATGGGCAAGATGAGTTTCTCTGGAGGAGTATGACCCACCATTTATACATAGTCATCCTCCAGCTCTTGATTGGTGTCATCCTGGAGGGGAAGTTCCAGGGTGTCCACCATCTGCTTAAGAAATGTGAAAAAGGAAGAAACCTCATCATTGTCATCATTTAGGTCAGCAGCAAGGTGGTCATCTGGGTCTAGTGGGTCACCGAGTAGCAGTTCATCGACATCATCCTCGCCATCATAATAAAAGCCTTGGGCATAACTAGTGTCATGGAGAGGAATGCTAGGCCCTGAAGGAGCCAAGAAAATATTGCTCATAGATTGTAAAGTCTGATATAAATGCCAAGCTTTAGCCAGTTCATTTGCAGAGGGCATATCTTTATCAACCACTGTTGTCTCCTTATGCCTTTTGGGGGGAGGGACAGCGATGTTGTTATCTTACTAATTCTTTTTAGCAGGAACTGGGTCAGAAACACGCTCATTTTGTCTTTTAGAGGCTTGGTTAGAATTTTTACTTCTATCAGACTTACTTTCATTAGAGTCCCTAGAGGACTTATCAAAAGTCTTACGTTGAACTGAGAGGCCATGTTAATGAGAGTTTGGCCAAAAAGCTAAGCCAATTAAAATTAAACTTGCTAGAGTTTTTTCTTTTTTTTTTTCCCAATAGTGGAAAGCAAAAACAGTGACCACCTCCACACCTCTTGCCAACAGTAGCCCACTGCACAATTACAGAAGGCTTTACCCCAGAGAAGAGAGAGGAATTACCCTTCAAATTGTGTTATGTAATATAAAACAAAGAAAAATGGGTCCAGAAAATAGCGCACGAGCGTGAACATTTTTTTTCACTCAAGTGCAAATAAAAATATTGATTTTTAATGCAAAAGCGTTGAAAGACAAGCATACAGACTAAATACTATCACATAAAAAAATGACGCAATTTATCACACACGCGGTCAACTTTTACCTCAGGAAAAAAAACACCAAAGCGGGAAAAATGGTAAAAAATACTCGGGACTGCACGGAACCAAATGCAGCCACATTAAAAATGGAAGAAATAAAGTAAATACCTCTAAGGTAGCACTCAAAAGAAAGAAAATGTCACAGGAAGGTCTCTGAAGAGGGAGATCTCCGGGGTAGTGTTGCCAGTTCAGCAGAGAAAAAGTTCTGAGGTCCTTCAGGCTGACTGCAGGCAGCACTCTCCTCTCTCTCTATCCTGATTGGCCAATGCCTTCCTCATATGAATTGACTCCACCTCTCTGGGGCAGCTTAACTCAGCTGGCATACTGCACCTGTCAATACATGCTGAAGAATTCCTGGGGTAAGAATAGGGTGAATTCGTGAAAGATGTCACTGCAGCCACATCCAAGAGCAGAGCCATTCTCGATGCCCTACAGGGGGCATGCCTCAGACAGTGTTGAAACCCACTCGGGAGGGAGCAAACTATGACCTGGTGCTCTCAAATGGGGATGGAGAGAGGATCTCAGATCTAGAAGTGGGTTGCCATCTGGGAAAAAGTGGCCATCAAACTGTGGTTCATGATAAACTCAGCTGTAGAGTCAAGTCATGCAAAAGTGAAGGTACTGGACTTCAGGAGGGATGATTTTGTCAAAATGGAAGAGTGTCTCTGAAAAGCACTAGCAAACAAGCAAAAAGGAGGAGTGGAGCAACAATGGGGAAACATCAAAACTGCCATCAATGAGGCAACAAGCCTTTGTGTGAAGCAAATAAACAAATCAAAATGGAGGAAAAAAAACACTATGGTTCTCAAAAGAGGTGGCGGGGAAGGTTTGGGAGAAAAAGATAGCAATCAGGAAGGATAAGGAAACACAGAAGGAGCAGGACAGAGAACTGTACCAGTTAAAGCAGAAGGAAGCGTGGAAGGCAGTCAGAAGAGCAAAGGCCCAAACTGAGGAAAAGATAGCCAACTCGGTTAAGAAGAGGGATAAAACCTTTTATAGGTACATTAGGGAGTGAAGAAAGACAACGGGAGGGATACTGAGGCTGAATAAAGAGGAGGGTGGGTGGGCAGAGAGGGACAGTGAAAAAGCAGGGTACTGAACTAATGCTTCTGCTCAGTATTCACAAAGGAAGAGGAGGGGAGGCATCTAATTCAGTCAATAGATGCACTCTGGATTGGGGGTCGATATCAGTCCTTTCACAGAAGAAATGGTTCTGAAAGAACTCCTAAAACTGAAGGTGGACAAAGTAATGGGGCCTGATGGGATTCACCCCAGAATTCTAAAAGAATTAAGGGAATGTAACCCCTGGATGGCGCTATCCCAGGGGCTACTACCCCTACCTGCATGACTAGTTGTAGGTTAAGGGGCCTGGAAACTGAAAACGGGTGCCTCCACCCAGAGGACAGGGGTGGTGGTAGTGTAGCTGACCTGGGTACAGCCCTCCAGAACACTGTGCCCCTCCTCTTTCCCCTCTAGTGGCCTAAACAATGAACAGAATAAACAAGTACAATAGCCCCCAAACCACAAATACATCCCCACTCTCATTGCACTTATCACCAGGGCTGGTTCCACCTGTCTGACCTTGGAGACCCCCTGTAAAATAAGATTAGACACAGCCAGCAACAACAATACAGTGCTATTAGTACAGAGATGCACCACAAACAGTTTAAGTGCAAAAAGAGTCAGAACTGATTTATTCAGGGGGACTGAACAAGGGAGCGCCATAATCAGGCTGATCGGTCTAGCAACTGATTCAATCAGGCTACAAGGCATGCACGTTAGAGTCCCTCAACACAGTCACACACACACACTCTGGGTACCCAGTTGTTGATGCAGGCTAGCCTGACGGGTAGGCCGGTGTCACAACTGGTCGGGGTCCTAATGATAGGAATAAAGAGTCATGAACAGTAACCCACAATTTGTAATCTGGAGCCAGATGGCTCAGTTTGTGATAATCAAACAAAACAATCAAATCAGATGACACACTTTGATTTAGCTGATGTTGCAGGGAGCTACCCTGGTGTTTACTCATGTTACCCAGTACAGAACGCAGGATGGATGAAAAGGAGACTGCAGAATGACTTGCTGATTTGCCAGCAGAAGCAAGGCCACACGATTCACCGTGGTGTCGTTCCTGTTCATGACACTGAGCAGGAGGATGATCCCCAGGCAGGTGTCTCATCGATGGTCTTCTCTGCGGCATGAGTAGCTGGCTGGACCAAGATGGCAGAGCCCAGGCCAGGAGAACAATTCAGATGGCAGTCCAGTAGCGATGGATTCAGCTTCCAGCAAGCGTAATACAACTGGAATGTGGGGAACCAAATCGTGACCCACTGAGAACATTCAGCACACTTATAGTAAATAAAAAGCAGTACCAGAGTTCGGATGATAGTCCGGTCACAATCACAGTGTCTCTGCGCAAACCATACTCTCTGTGGTGGTTTCAGACTTCCTGACAGGCCGATCGCGTGAAGCAAATCTTTGGTCTTCTTCTGGCAACAGGGTAGTCACAATTCGGTATTTCTGGTCACAAGCCGGTTCGGATTCAGTCCGATTAATTTCACTAGCAGATCCCTCAGAAGCGAAGATTAAGCAGGCAGGCCAGACACAGCCTTCCCACCAGTTTCCAGCTGCTCGAATGTCTTGAGCAGTTCACTCTCTTAACTCCAAACTCAGACTGACTCTCTGCTGCAGGCAGCACCGGGACTTCCTTCTGATCCAAAAAGGGTTTGGTTGGTTGATTCATCTGTCTGTCAAAGCAAGGGCTCCCCTTCCAGGTCCATTTAGGCACCAAAATGAAAAAACTACAATTCCAACAGAAATTCACTCCCACAAGACCCCTGGGGACAGACTCCATTTTAAGGCCCCCAAGAAGGTACCGATTGGTGCAATACAGAAATGTCCATGCTGCAAAGAAAGGCAGGTTAGATAAACTATAATACCATTATTATTAGAGCAGCTAATCAGCAAACAATTACCAGTTCTAACGGAGCTCCCTCTGCACCATTAGCAATGGCAGAACAGAGCAATATTATTGCAGTTCAGGCGGGACTTGAGCCTGGAAATGCTCAGTCCCCAACCAGATTAATTATATGCTGCAAAAATAATGTCTCTTAAAGGGACAGGCACGGAGGCTAACAGGGCACTCACATGCAAGCACTTTTACACCTGTAAAGACACAGAACGCCCGCCTGGCAGTGGGCATTTAAGCACACCCGAGGAAGACTTTTGGGAACCCCCATTTATAGGGGGGTTACAGGGAGAACTAGTAACACCACTGACTACCCTTTTTAACAAGCATGGGAGGATAGTGTGGTACCTGAGGACTGGAGGATGGCAGATGTGATTCCCCTTCACAAAAGTGGGAGTAAGACAGAGGCAGGAAACTCAGACCTGTCAGTTTGACCTCAGTGGTAGGAAAAATGTTGGAATCACTTCTGAAGGAAAGAATTGTTGAATACCTAGAGGCAACAGGACCCAAGGCAGCATGGATTCACAGCAGGAAGGGCATGTCAGATTAATTTAATTGATTTCTTTGACTGGGTGACCATAGTAGACCAGGAAGGGGCTGTGGACATGGTCTACCTAGACTTTAGCAAGGCATTTGACACAGTCCCGCACAAAAGATTAATAAACAAATTAGCCAGCCTGGGATTGGGTCCCGGGGTGGTAGCCTGGGTAAGACATTGGCTTTACAACAGGACTCAGAGGGTAATAGTAAACGGAGTCCACAGTGAAGAAAGCGGGGTTACTAGTGGGGTATTGCAGGGTTCAGTACTGGGTCTGGTCCTTTTTCTTGTCTTTATAAGTGACATTGCAGAGGGACTGGAAGGAAAAGTATGTCTCTTTGCAGATGACACAAAGATCTGCAACAGGGTTGATACACAAGGTGGGGTGGAAAGGATGAGAAGAGACATGGCAAGGTTGGAGGAATGGTCAAATGTATGGCAGCTTAGATTCAATGCTAAGAAGTGCAAGGTAGTGCACCTGGGAAACAAAAACCCAGAGGAAGAGTACACAGTTGGGGAGGGTGAGATACTGACAACAACAACAAAAATGGAAAGGGACCTGGGGGTAGTTATATCAGATGACCTAAAGGTGGGCAAGCAATGTGAGAAGGCAGCAAGGAGGGCTGGGGGGATACTGGGATGCATAGAGAGAGGCATCAATAGTAGAAAACAGGAAGTTGTTATCTCTCTGTACAGACAGTAGGTGAGACCCCATCTGGATTACTGTGTGCAGTTCTGGAGACCCCATCTCTGCAAAGACATAGACAGGGTGGAGGCTGTCCAGAGGAGGGCAACCAAAATGGTGCAGGGTCTGCACCAGAAGACATACAAAGAGAGACTAAAGGAGCCTAATATGTACACCATTGAGGAAAGGAGGGAGGGTGAGACATGATAGAAACTTTCAAACACCTCAAGGGAATCAATAAAGTCCAAGAGGGTAGCATCTTTCAGAAAAACAGATGTGCAAGAACAAGAGGGCATAATTTAAAGATGGGGGGACGGCTCAGAGGTAATGTGAGGAAGTATTTTTTCATGGAGAGAGTTGTAGGTGCATGGAACAGCCTTCCTGAGGAGGTTGTGGAGTCAAAAACAGTGGGGGAATTCAAGAATTCATGGGACAGACATAAGGCAATTCTAGTGGGAAGGTAGGAGGAAGTAGGCTATTGGTTAACTAGGATCTGCAGCTTATCCATTAGGTAGGGAAATGGGCAGATTAGGTGGACCAAGCGGTCCTTATCTGCCATCAAATTCTATGTTTCTGTGTTTCTATTACTGTTGTGGTTCCAATATGCCCTTTATTTTTTCCCCTAATAACAATGCACACATATAGCTTGGCAAGTATCTTGGGGTTTATGTAAAAATGATTCCAAACAGTAGAGGTGGACTGTCTATGTCTAATGACAACCTCAGTAGGTCTAGGAGTCGAGTGGCTGGGTTTATTTGCCATCATCTTCATCACTACTATCAGACATTGTTTCACTAGGTGTGGCTTGTGCCTTTGACTTTTTCTTTTTCCCTTTTGACACTCTACTACTGTCATTATTTTTATCCACATTGTCACTGTCAGAACCAGAAGGAGACATAGCTAAAGGTGAAGTCACAAGCTCATCATCATCAGTCTCACCATGACCGTGGTCATCACCATCATCACTTTCAGATTCAGTAGAGCTAACACTTGCAGTCACAGGCTGAGTTATTCGATATGCATGCATGTGTTGTTGCAATCCGAGCAACGCCACTGCGAGTTGTACCTGTAAGTGCTTTAACTTTATGTACAACTGGAATACTCATTGTTTTTGCACTTTTTTCCCTCAGATGACTTGCTATTGCCGCTGTCTTTTGACACTTTGTTGGCTGTACTACTGAGCCCTTCTGACATAGACAGTGCTCCAACCCTTGCTGGGCTTTTAGTATTTTGAGAGTTAGCCTGCACATGGATAGTAGTTTCATTTAGTTCAGCCCCTTCAACAGACTGTGGTGCTTGTTGTTGTACTTTACTTTTTGGGCCATTCTTTCTGGGCTCTTGAATAAACTTTTTTTACATTTATTACTTCCTTTGGCCTGGCTTTTGCTTTACTATTTTCTGGACTACCCATAGTGCCAGTCTGTCACTTGTTCATGGTCAAAAAGTGGTTATTATTTGTTTTCTTTATTCTATGTGATGTGATGGAATGCCCTGCCCACTTATCCACCCACTCAGCTTATACCCCATTGAGCGAGCACAGGGAGGAAGATGACAGATGACTGACATCTGGGGGGGGGGGGTCACACAGACAGTATGGAAGAAGTGGCACTGGTGCACTGATGACCAGCTGGAAGATTTTATTTCACCCACCACCTACACTAAGGGTGATGCTGCAGGCACTGCTGTTAGTATATCCACAGAGATTCGGGGGGACCCTGCGTGGCCTAATCCTCTCTGAAACAATACATTTCCCCTTCAAGGATTTTTTTCATTTTTTATTTATTCCACATGATGTGACAGAATGACCTGCCCACTGAGCCACAGCTTATACCCCACTGAGAAAGCACAGGGAGGAAGAAGACAGATGACTGACTTCTGGGGGGAGGGGAGTCACATAGATGGTATGCAAGATGTGGCACTGGTGCACTGATGACTGACTGGCAGATTTAATTTCAAACACCAGATTAATTTCACACACCACCTATGCTAAGGACAATGCTTTAGGCACTGCTGCTAATATACCAACAGAGATTCTGGAGGATCCTGCCTGGCCTAACCCTCTCTGACAAAGTACTTTTCCTTTGCAATGAGTTTTTTTCTTTATTCCACGTGATATGATGGAATACCCTGCCCACTGAGCCAAAGCTTATACCCCACTGAGTGAGCACAGGGAGGAAGATGATAGATGACTGACTTCTTGAGGGGGGGGTCACATAGATGGTATGCAGGATGTGGCACTGGTGCATTGACGACAGGCTGGCAGATTTTATTTCACACACATAATTTATTTCACACACCACCTATGCTAAGGGGGATGCAGCAGGCATTGCTTCTAGTATTCCCACAGAGATTCTGGGGGACTCTGCCTGGCCTAACCCTTTCTGACACAGTACTTTTACCATTCAAGGATTTTTTTTTAGTTTTTTTCTTTATTCCACATGGTATGAAGGAATGCCCTGCCCACTGAGCCAAAGCTTATACCCCACTAAACGAGCACAGGGAGGAAGATGACGGATGACTGACTTCTTGGGGGGGGGGTCACACAGACAGTATTCAAGAAGTGGCACTGGTGCATTGACTACTAGCTGGCAGTCTTGACAGATTTTATTTCACACATGACCTACGCTAAGGGTGATGCTGCAATATACCCACAGAGATTCTGGGGGACCCTGCCTGTCCTAACCTTCTCAGACACAGGAGGGGGTTCACACAGGCAGTATGCAAGAAGTTGCACTAGTGCACTGACGACTGGCTGGCAGATTTTATATACACGGCACTCTAGTTCTCACAAGTTGCCCTCAGTCTCTCTCTCCAAGTTCCATCTTGGCTCATCAATGTACAGGTTCATAAAAATCCCCTGTCCAAGTCTCCTCTCCCATGCATTGTAGTCCCCAGTCCAGTCCTCACCCCAATCCTCAACTCCCTCCTGAGTCCACACCCAGTCCTTGCTGACAATCCCCTCCCGTGTCCCCGACTCCCCAACCCCAACTTCCCCAAGTTCCCAATCCCTTCCTCCCTTAAGTTCTTATTTTAGTTTAAAAAATTCTGATTTTGTATTTTTTTGGGGAGTGGCAGACTGACAGTGGACTTCTTTGCTTGCCCAAGGGGCAAAAACCCATAACAGCACAAACACAAAAAAAACAATCGATTCGATCTGCAGTACGAGGGCAGCCAACAGAAGCTGCTGCTTCTTCTCCGTCCTCTACGTAGCTCTAAGGTGGACCACATGGGTTGCTAGAGCAGCAACCCAATCAGGTGCCACCTTAGAGAGATGGACAGCTCGATCATCAAATGAGGGACCAGAGTCTCGTCTCTGGTCCCTCCTGCAGGGTCCTCCTGCTCTCATGCTGTAGTTCCCGTGACAGGAGCTGTCTGAACTAATCCGAACAGCCAAAAGTGTTCAGAAGTCATTCGTTTCCGAACACTTCGGCATGTTCGGATCAGTTCGTATATTCAACAAACCGGTTCACCCATCCCTATCAAAAACAGGCCTTTAACACACTACACTAAATTGTGACTAGCAAGTCAGGAACATGGTGAAAACCAGAAGAGATCAGTAAAAACTAGACTGAGTGCAAGTTGTGCAAATTTTGCAGGTCTAGACAGTCTGGCCGGACTGCCCAGTCCAGCTTTTCCCAGTCTGGGCCAATCTGGTTTCAGCGCACCTTTGCCCAGTTTGGCTAGTCCAGCTTTTACTGATGTGGACCAATCTACCGGCTTTCAGCCTCACTTGAGAAGTCAGTTACTGCAAGGAAAAAAAGCACAGAAACATCATGTAGTGAGTAGATAAGAGAGTTGTCCAGTTGTTTAGTGCTACTCCCTTGTTGGTCCACATCATCCATTTTGTTACCTAAATGACCTAAAAACAAAATAGCTGTTTTGAGAATATGTAAAATTAAGCTGTAAATATTGAAAAATAATATTGCAGAATTTTAAATTACACTGCTTAGAAAGTTATAATATAGTGAGTGAGTGAACAGAATTTTAAAAAATCTTGTGCAGAAAAATGGCAATTACGTACTTACCGTAATTATTGATCTTCTTGGACGGTCTCCATCACTCATTCACACTAGTGGGGATAGCGCTGGAGGCACTAGGACCAAGTGGGAGCCTAAAATTTTCAGAGGGGTCGGCGACAAGACAGGACCAGGCACGTGTGTCACTGCGAGACTAGCTCGCGCCTGTGTAGGCTATCTCAGCATCGACCCTCCAACCGCCTCAGTACCTTTTCGACCAAGGAGGTGCAGCGTAACTAATAAGAATAACTCATCCTGAGTTTCTGGGCCTGAGAGGGCCCAGATGGCCTTTGCAAGAAAAGTCAAAGAACAATGTCTTCACATCTGAACCATAGGACCATAAAGACCAGGAAAGAAAATGAGTGAACCCAGGAGATGGTGGGTGGGCGTGTGAATGAGTGATGGAGACTGTCCAAGAAGATCAATAATTACGGTAAGTATGTAATTTCCATATCTTCCTGAACTAAGTCTCCATCACTCATTCACACTAGTGGGAGAGTACCAAGCTAAAACCAACAACCCTGAGTAGGGTGGTAGGAGATAGGGTTCACTCAGAAAAGATGGCCAAGGACTGTCCTGCTAATAAAAAGAGCTGTCTTGTAAAGAACATCTAGAACATAGTGCTTACAAGATAAGCGCTCAAGTTGTAACTCACCACTTTGCAGACGACTGCAATAGGCACAAAATGAAAGTCTTCCAGGAAGCCGCAACCATTGTAGGAGAGCGGTAAGAACCCGGTCTCACAATTTGGTCTAGGACAAAAATTAATAGTGTCAAAGACATGCACTAATGTAACATAAAGGGACCTCAGGAGCTGAAAGAGTCAGAGGTAAATTCTATTGGTTCAGGGTAGACCGGAAAGTGCAGATGGAAACCCCCACTATCAAGTATGGCTGACCTGTGAACAACAGGTCCGGGAGTATTTGAACCCCTTACTTAGTGAGCAAAGGGGGTCCAGGTGGGGTTAACCCGTCAAGGAGAATGGTCTCCACTTAGTCACTGGGACCTCCCTGATGGAAGGCCAAGCACGACTTAGAAGCCTTTTGTGGTGGTCTAGTAGAACCAGATCCTACCCACTGCATTTTCCAAAAGGAATCATCCTGCCCGTGTGTACAACTGTAGTAGCAGTGTCTGAACTAGGGAAAGACAGGAAAAATGTACAGAAGGACATGCCCACTGCAGAAAAAAACATTCCAACAGAAAAAAAACAGGGGCTGGATTTCTAAGGCAAATAGAGGCAGATGTGCATCGAGGAGGGACACAGCAGGACCAAGTTAGGGGTAACCCATTCATTGAAAGTGACTGAAAGTGGCAGTGGCTCAATGTGGTGAGGCACTACCCACTCTGACCTCCCTGAAGGGAGTAGGAAAGGATTCTAATTTGTTTGCTGAAAAACAAACATCACAACTCCGTCTCGCACTTGGAGAGGATAGCTTCATGAGCAACTGGCATGGACCAGTGCGTAGAAACCGAAGGTGTGAATATTTGAGAAGCTACCTCCGAAAAAAAGATGTACTTGACTTTCAGTCACGAAGGAGTATATCACCTGTTAAGTTAAAGCAAGCAAGGAAGTAGGAATGTGAGGTCCGACAAGGTGGAGAGTCACTTCTGTTGCTGTGAGGCTCTGCTCAAGAGAAGAAAGTCTGATAAAAAGAAAGGGAAATTAACAGACTGGGCAGTCGCTTAGGTCTAGGAAATATCTCTGAATGACAGAAATCTCTCTTGAAGAAAGAGATGACCCATACTGCCGCTGGATCGGACTCCCCCTAAGGGAAGAAGAAGTCAGGTACTCTTTACCGTACTCTGGAGACGAGCACCTCAGGGGCTGAGGCAGAACCTGACCAGATCCAAAAAAGGGGGGTATCGGGTAATTTCAGCTAGGCCCTTTGCTGTGATAAAAACATTTTTTTTTTTTTTTTTAAAGTCCAAGCCTAACAAGGCTTTCAGGCTGCTATTTTGCAAGGATTGTCGTGATACAAAATGACGAAGATGTTCTCCATCTGAGTTCAGAAGGACCCTGAGTGTCCATACTGAAATCATGACCAGACTAATAATCACAGCTGGAGAGGTGTTAACCACCTGTGCTGAAGAAGTCACCGAAGGGGCAGTATCACAAGGGGGCTATATACCTCTATCAAGGGAGCGGAAGAGCCTGAGCAGCTCCCGAACATTAAATTAGAATGTTCCACAGAGTATAATTGTCTTGACGACTGAAAAAGTCTAGACGCAAAAGTGTATGGTCCACGGATGCAGTCTGAAATACTATGGTGGACCCCAATACTGAGGAACTACTGAAAAGATGTTCTATCACGGACTCTGAAGATAGAGAGGACGTGCTCTTCAGTATATAAAATGAGTCATCCACTGTATTACTGACCAGAAGGACTGGGAAAGACCCATCTAGATGCACTTCTACCCCAGAAGGACCTCTAAGGGAGATCTAGGTCAGAGCCACTAGAGACTCCACCACCAGGAAGGATGTCGAGGAGCTTGATACCATGTGGGGAGCTGAGAAAGTGCTGAGCGGAAAGAGAGATTCTGCAGGCAAAACAGTACAGCAGAGTTCCATCAGCAGAAAATCTGCTGGATAACACAAGATCCCACATGTACTGCCACTCACTAAGATGTGCGGAAAAACAATCCACAGAACAGGACTTCATTCTGTGGAAAACATCTCACCACAAGTTCTGTGGAGAAGAAGTCCAAAAAGGAAAAATGTGTCACTAATTCTACCAGACAGCACCCACTAGCACCTCTGCAGCACCAGCATCACTCATGGCACAGGAGGGCACCAAGCAGTGCCTATGCCAACCTGGGCGATACCCGAGGGCACCCACAGCAGAATGTCATGAGACAGGCACCCCTGGCACCCATGCAGCAAAGGCACCCGAGGGCACCCCCAACACCCACGGCACCCATGGCAAGAATGGCACCCAAGGGCACCAGTGGTATCCATGGCACCAGCGGCACCACCCACAGCACCCATGGGTGCCCCTGCACCACCCATAGCACCCATGTCACCTGTGGCATCCATGGCACCCGGGGTGCCCACAGCATTAACCGTGGCACCCGCAAGTGCTCGCATCACCCGCAGGTGAACGGCGATGCCCATGGGTGCTCTGCCGACAACCAACGGCAGCAACCACAGCACCCATGGTGCCACACAGAGCGATGGTGCTGACCCACAGTGCCGACGATGGCGCTGACCAAGGCACCGAGGCTCAGCACTGACCAAGGCACCAAGCCATGGCTACAAGGCATGGCGCCGACCAAGGCACCGAGCCACAGCTCAGAGGCATGGCGCCCACCAAGCCATGGCACCGAACCACGGCACCAAAGGAAAATGTCAATGGAAATCCTGAAAAGAAGGGGAGAAGGAAAAAGGTGGTGCCCATGCTGGCCCCTGCATGGAAAAAGAAGAGGGGGGTTGGCACGAGGGGTTGACACAATGGCAAAGGCACCAAGAGGGCACCTCGCCCATCGTGATCCAATCCACCCGGCTCCGGTCCAACAGTTCCGAGGCCCGGAGGCTCCAAAATCAGGAACAGAGCCAGGAAAACTGGAAAAGTCAAACCCCCTGCTCCACTGGAGCGGCCCAGAGGTGAAACTGCCCACCGGAGCGCCAACGAGGACAGAGATGGAGTTCGGAGTCAAGAATGCAGCCGTTAGGAGCGGGGCCAAGGGGAACCCACCAAAGTCGGTTCAGGCCCATCGCCCCTCACAACGAACAATCCTCGTGCAGACATACCAATGGGCAACCTCGAGCGGCACCGATTCTTCTTCCCCCAACGAGGAAGAAGAGCTTGAGGTTAAGCAGAGCCGGATTCCTGGAACCGCTAGATTTGTGCTTCGGTGGACTCCCCCCCCGAGCACAGGACTGTCCATAGTCGTACCCCCCCCATTAATTAAGGGCGGTGGACCGGACACAGCCCCTCTGCCATAAAAACTTTCAAATGAAGTCCTCCTACCGTCACCGCTACCATCTAAGGACGACTCTGCTGATGGCAGGAAAGAATTTATTTTTCTTCTTCTTCATAATCTTCTTTTCTTGTTCGTAAAATAAGAAATTACTACTCAAAATATTAAATTAAATGCTAAAAGCTGCTGTCATATAGACGAAAACTTAGACTCTGGCAGACAAGCGATGTCAACATCCAAGCACACTCAACGGCGGGAGAAAAGAAACTGAGGCAGTTGTAGGGTCGAAGCCAAGATAGCCTACACAGGCACAAGCTAGTCTCACGGTGTTGCGCATGCATGGTCCTGTCTCGGCCCCAACCCTTCTGAAAATGTTGGCTCCCACTTGGTCCTAGCACCTCCGGCGCTATCCCCACTAGTGTGAATGAGTGATGGAGACTTAGTCCAGGAAGATCTGTCATGTGTGACTATACTCACTATCAAATGTCTCATACAAATCTTGTGAAAAAAAAAGTTCACGTTAAGTGGCGTTCATAAACTGGTTTACAAATGACTAAATATAAAATGAGATAATGTTACCTAATGAAACCAAGCAAGTTACCGATAGCTAACGGCTGCAAACACATACAACAGCAGACGAATACTCCTGTTCCAGTATAATGGTTTGCTTCCTGCCTCCCTCTCTAAGCTGTGTGAAAAAAGCAACTGACAATATAAGCCACTGAAACAAACAGCAGTGGGATGGGAACAAACCAGTTGCAATGTCTCTGACAAAAAAGCTCTAGGCTACTAAGGTAAATAATATAAAAACAAATTAATTCAAAAAGCTGGTTCCTGAGATACACCAGCAGCAGTTTGCTCTTTACTAGTGCAACAGTCCTACACACTAAATGAAATGTGGTTCTTCTAACTTGGTACTTTCATGAAATGACCTCTGATAGAAATTTTTTTTTTTGTACTCTCTTTATCCACCTGGTCCCTGATGGCAGTGCCTCCTATCGGATCCTCCAGCTCTGTCCCCCGCTCGCTACTCGACCCATTCCAGCTGCCCCACAGCTTTGCCCCCCTGTGGCAGGGATCCCTCAACCCACCGTAACTCCAGATTCGGTGCTGGGAGGTCGGATGCCTATCACGGGGGCGGCGCCTGCAGAGACCGACTTTCATACTGCGGCACCTGTACCCTGATTTTCCACCCAAGTTTTTGTCCCATAGGCGAGGCATGCAATGACACCACAAGGAGTGAACGCACACGCTCCCTTGCATGCTTCTCCAAGCATCTGCCTCGCCTATCCCCTTCTTGTGCAGTGATTCAGTGCACCAGCGCCCAGCCTCCACTAGGCGCCAGTCATGCAGCGACCCACTGGTGTCCCCCCCCGGAGAGGGAGAGCAGTCCTATGGACGGTCAATTCCTTCTCCCCCCACCGACCCCCGGTGGCCCATGCCCGTTCCCGAACATGGGTCGCCAGCGCAGCGCGAGTTAAGGCATCCAGCGTCTCAACCCTCAGCACCATCGGGCCAGCCAATAGAAAATTTCTAGCAGAAAGCACAGATAAGATAAAGAACAAACTATACTACATTCACTGTACAAAGCAGTATACTTGGTGAGTCATACAGTGAAACGGAGGCCATTAAAAGGACCGTTCAGCCTACAATTTACAGGATACATCTGGCAACTGCTGGTCACTCGAGAAACCATAAAAGGAGAACACCATGGCTTGCCACGATATAGATTTCTTGCAGTGGGGGGGTGCTGTATGAAAAGCTGCTGACTTGTAGATCTGTTTGAATAAATACAGAAACTCCCAGGTTGTTCATTTCTGAAAACAGGCTATTTCTTTATATAGTGCACTTACCTGGAACACACAAACTAAAATAAAATTTAAAATGGAGCCCTCCCCAAAAGGAAGGTACATAATTGCAGACAGACATTTCAAGTGGTGTCCGCTGGCTGACCCAGCCCCCATAGCTCCCAAATCTCAACAAGGTCATGGCAGAATATGGCACTGTCCGCCATGTCCTAGAAGGCCACCAGAGTTCAGTGTGCATGCATGAGTCATCGCACATGCGCAGATCATTCTGGTGGCCATCTTGGACAAGGCAGACAGTGCCGTATTCCACTGGTATTAAAACAGTGCAGTGAACACGCAGTGATTGCCGTTCACCTCCACTATTTAAAAAGTCTGTTCAGTATCCGGTAAGCTCCCTTTTCTCTACTGTGATCTCAAGATGTCTGCAGGACTACGCCCACTGCAGCTGTAAAAAGGTAATCTGGGATATGAGCCAGAGCCTCAAGAGAAGACCCACTGCCCAGGAGACATTTGTTAGGCTGGCAGAAAGAAAGTGGGAGAAAGCAGTAGCCCTGTATGCATATGGGCTCAGGCTAGCAAATAATAGAGAGTAGTCAAGGGAGATAACCACTTGCAGATTAGGATGGCACAGAGAGCACCAGGCCCAACCTAGACAAAGTAGCCAACAGGACTGCACAAGGCACCAAACCACCAGACAGAAAACTGTGACTTTTTTTTAAACAGCTAAGTTGTTCTTCCATGAGTTGGGGGGGGGGCAGAGCAAAACAAACCACTGGTGGATGAGACATTGCAGATCCTATGAGGCTACAAGACCCTCAAAGAAATATAGAATTTGATAGCAGATAAGGACCATTTGGCCCACCTAGTCTGCCCATTTCGGGTTCCATATCTCGAAAATGGCGAGAGATACAGACTTTTTTGTCACAAAAATGCTTAGCCCCCCACTGGGGGGCTAAGTACAAAACTAGCCTTGAAAGTCCTTAGTAATATGAGATTTTAATTTTTTTTCTGTGTCATACTGTTCTGAGATATGAGCAATTTAGTATTCCAAGTGCTCATTTTCTGGTCTGAGGGCCATTATTATGGCCACATTTTTTGTATTTACTGTCTTCTTAATGCACTTTTTTGGGACAAACAGCATGTGCGTTTCGATTACTGTTACCGTTAGTAACGGTAACAGTAACGGAAACGCATATGCTGTTTGTCTTTAGCATTTCCGTTTCCGATTGTGTTCCCATCACCGTTTGCGTTAGCGTTTCTGTTTGCGTCACATGTGCATTACCGTTTGCTTTTCCGTTTGCGCTTGTGTTTGCATTACCGTTTGCATTACTGTTTCCTTTTGTGTCACCACTAGCATTACTGTTTGCGTTTGCATTATCGTTAGCGTTTCCATTTGTGTCACCATGTGCGTTACCGTTTGCGTTTCCGCTTGCGTTTGCATTTCCATTTGCATTAGTTTCCTTTGTTTTCATCGTTACCGTTACCATGTGCGTTTTCGTTTCCATTTGCGTTACCATTACCGTTTGCATTACCATTTGCATTTGCATTTCCCATTACCATTTGCACCTGCATTTCCATTGTCGCTTGCATTACATTTTCCTTGTGTGTTGCCATTGCCGTTTGTATTTGCGTTTGCATTTCTGTTTGCGTTTCCATTTGCGTTACCATTTCTGTTTGCGTTTACATTTCCACATACCATTCACTATTTATAGTGCACATTCTCAAAAAGAAGGGAAATTCATGGCACAAAACTCCATTCAATGCATCAGTTAGGGTTGTTCCACAGCAACAAAAGCGAGGAAATTTGGTGCTAGGGTTACCACCACTTGCACCCCATGCCCTCCCCATCCCACCAACAGGCATTGGGGTGCACATTGGGGTCATCGGCCTTACTCTTACCCCATTGACTGCCTGCGCTGGCACCGAACCTCCATTCAGTGATGGTGAGACTACGGGTGGGCAACCCCACCCCTTACCCCACCCCTTACCCAGGACAGAAGAGCCAATGCTCGATCCTACTCCCACCCTGCCCTTCTCATGCTGGTGACCCAAGGTCATTCTTGAACCCGGGTCACTGGCGTAGCACAAGGTGTGGCATCCAGCACCTCAACCCTCAGTACCACCAGGCTGACTTTTGGTGTGATTTTTTTTTTTTATGGTAGATACAGGTTGGGTAACAGAACTGCCATGCATTTGGTAAAAAAAATATTAATCTGTTGTGAAGTTATTCCATTTTTAAGTTCCCATTGTTTTCAATGGGAAGATCACTTTCCAGGACAGAGGTATAAAGTTTGACAAAGGATTGATTTCGCAAAAAAAGATTATTTCTCGTGAGATCCATTCCTTTTTTGTGAGTGAAAAATCCTTTTTGTCAGCCACTATCTTGTTTTCTTTTTCCACAAACTAAAAAGTGCAGAAAACACATGAAAATGCTGTCATTTTAAAAATCATACACCAGAACCTAGCAAAACTGACCCCATTTAGCTAGATTATTGTGTTTGTTTTTCACAATTAGGGCCAGAAATACATTTTCTGGGCACCCAAAATCCTGGGTGCCCAGCTTAGTGAGAGGAGCCTTCCCTCACGTTCTCTGTATGAGAACAGTGGATAATATTTCATTTTGTAGCTGCAGTTGAACTCCTGATGCCAGCTGCAGTGTGTGCTGTGAGCCGCCCTGCTCTTTCCCTGTTGTTTGATGGCATGACCCCTGCCCCCCATACACACAGTGTACCCATAATAACTATCTTCCCTGGAGTCTAGTAGCACCCCCCAGCCGCTGATCTATTTTCCCCACTTCCCTGGTGTCTAGTGGCACCCCTCACCCTCCGATCACCCTCTACCATATTATTTATATTTTCTGGTGTCCAGTGGCACTCCCACCTGCTGATAGCTGTCCCCTGGATTTTTATTTATATCTACATGCTCATTATGCATTCAGTAATCCTCCTTGAACCGCATGTATCAGGGAGAGATTTGGCAGGAGCTGTGATTGGGTATAGTCATTTCAGTTTTATTTCAGAAGTGAAACCCGTCGCAGTGCTCCTGCTCGTTCCCTCTCTCTCTCTCTCTCTCTCTCTCTAGCATGGTACAGTAAATGTCAGCAAGGTGGGGAAGAATGGAAGGAGCTGCTACTTGGTTTGGAGAAAGACTTAAGGAGGGGAAGAGCTGGCAAGAGCCATGAGTCACGACTGAATGGAGAGGAGAGAGACAGAGAATCTGCAGGAGCTGCAACCAGCTACAGCAGTTTTTATGTCAGTACAGTAATTGCCCCTAGCTGAACCCATCTCAATGTTCCTGCTCGTACTCTCTCTCTCTCTCCCTTATCCTGATACCATTGGGATACCATTTCTGACGGCAGTAGAGTACTTGTTAATGGCCTTGTCTCCTTTAGCACAGTTAGGGATGGGCAAGCAAAACAGAAGCTTCCAGGCAAAAGAACCACCAGCATACATTACAGTGGTTGCCCCTAGCTGAACCTGTCCTGGTGGTCCTGCTCACATCTCTCCCAGGTCTCAAGCACAACACTGAGCTACGGCTGAACAGAGGAGAGAGAGAACAAAGAATTAAGAGCCTGCATCTTACTACTGTAATAGGACACCTGATTAACTGAAACCACATTTATTCTGAATGTTTTTTATGTCCCCCATGACAATCAGATAAATGGGGTTTTACTTGTATACCATCCGACACTGGGATGTCCACCCCTGGTGTCAGATGCCCACCTCCACAGCCCGTTGTTTAATTAACTGTAGCCAACTTCAGGGGGCCCAATTCCTGTGTAGACATTTAGAAGCCCACCCCCAGTATCCCAAGATGGCTTCTTAATTGAATAGTACCTGCGATAAGAAAACTGTCCTGTGACGTCTTTTTTTTAAACTGAAACAAAGAAAACAGTCCCTCGTCGTTGCTGCTGACCCATCCACCATCCCGACCCTCCAACTGAGAACCCACTTCCCCACACACACACACCCTTACCCTATAATTACCTCTGGAGGTCTACACTGTTGTCTTCTGTGGACCGAGACACATCTGCACTCTTTGAAGCTGAACTGTGAACTGAGGAATAAAGGTAAGTGTCATAATGTATTTCAAAGGCGTTTTGAACTTACATTCATAACGTAGCCATTTTTAGGAATTTTTTCACCAGATTTTCAACATGGCCATTTTGGGACCCCACCTCATGAATGTTGGCACTGTCATTTCAATAATCAGGCCCAGAAGGTGATTTCACAGTCGCTGTGCGAAATCACCTTTCCGGACTGAATAATGAAATTTCACCACCAGTGTTCATGAGTTATAAGCATTCATTGAAATTATTCTATGCAGCTGCATAACTTTGGTAATTTTCAATATTTTGACTCCAAAATTTCAACACAGCCATTTGTGTGTGTGGCATAGGTAGCCATAGTGGAAGGTCTCCTGGCTGCCACCAAGACCTCAGCCACTCTGGGAGATACTCCTAAACAAGAAGTGGCTATGTCTACAGGTGCCAGGCATGCAAATGTAGGGACCAGAGGTCTGGGTGAATCAGCCTGCCCTGCTCTTGTGACAGTAAGCAGGAGGACAAGGACAGGGGGATCAGAAGTTCCACTGACTGCTGCTGCAGTAGCGGGAACCATATCTGGCAAGGCCAAAGCGGAGCTATGAGAATCATCTCTGCTCCTTCCACTTGGAGTTTGAGCAGGACTCTTTGCAGAAGAAGAAAGGGAGAAAGGGAGGGAAGGCATATGGAAACCTTCATGTCCAACAGAGGGACAATGCATCTCACCAGAAGAAAACAGGCCCATGATCGAGCAAGCAGAAACTGGGCAGTTTTACACTGCACAGGGACACAAAGGGTTCCAGCTCTGGATGACCCCATCTTTGGAAGAGGTCATCTGCTACAGACTGCAGGAGTTCCCCTTCTTGAGTCCTCGACCAAGACTGGCTTAAGGCATTGGCCAAGGTGTTTTGGATCCCTTGAACATGCACTGCAGTGAGCGATAGGCCATGGTCTAGAGCCCAGAACCACACTCTCATAGCCTCCTGACAAAGAGGGCAGGCGTGAGTTCACCCCTGCTTGTTGATGTACTAAACGACTGACATGCTGTCTGTCTGCACCAATGAGGGACCTGGACAGAGGTCCAAGAGAAATGCTGGTAGAGCGTACAGAACTCACCTCATATCCAGAATATTGATGTGGTGGGTCAGTTCCAAAGAAGACCATGCACCTTGTGTCTGACGATTCTGAAAATGAGTTCCCCAACCTAGGCCCGAGGCATCAGTTATGAGAACCTGTGAAGAGGGTTCTCTCTCTGAAAAGGGACTCCTAACTCTAGATTCTGGGGAGAGAGCCACCGAGAGAGTCTGCACCACTGCTTTGGAGATCAAGATCAGCTGGCTGAGATCATCCTCCCTCTGATCCCACTGCACTCTGAAGGTCCATTGAGGGACTCTCATAAACAGGCATGCTGAGGGAAGGGTCACTATGGCTGTGGCCATATGATCCAGGAGCTGGAGCATGGTCTGAGCTGGGACCTGATGAGCAGCTGAAACTTTGTGGGCCAAACAGAGAAGGCGTACTGCCCTGTCCAGCAAGAAGAAGGCCTTTCCTTGTTCCATGTGTAGGATTGCCCCTATACATTGTAACCTCTGATATGGATTGGGAAATGACTTGGCCATGTTTAGGGTGATCCCCAGGGAGCTGAACAGGCTGAAGACAACTTCTAAAGCCGCCAGAAGCCGATCCCTTGTAGCAGTGGTCACGAGCCAATCGTCGAGGTAAGGATAAACAAAATGTTCCTGCCTCCTTAGGACTGCTGCCACCACCGCTAGGCACTTCGTGAACATGTGCAGTGCCAAGGAAAGGCCGAACAGCAAGGCCAGAAATTGGAAATGCCTTCCCTGAAAGGAGAACCTCAGGAACCTCCTGTGAGCTGGAAGCACCAGAATATGGAGGTAGGCATCTTGCATGTCCCAGGAGCAATGCCAGTCCCCTTGAGGCAATATGGGACGAATGACTGGCAAGGTGATCATCCTAAACCTCTTGCACTCTTACTTGTTCAAGAGACTCAGGTCCAGAATCGGGCGCAGGTCCCCTGTCTTCTTGGGAACCAAGAAGAAGCGGGAGTAGAACCCTTTCCCCCATTGTGGGGCTGGAACGGGTTCTATAGTCTTCTTTTCTAGCAGGGACTGTACCTCCTCCCAAATGAGTACAGCATGGGAGGGGGAATAGGTTATTTGGACCGGGGATTGTCCTGAGGAATCCACAGAAATTCCAGCACGTGACCCCGCTCTATCAACTGGAGGACCCACACATTAGTAGTGATGATGGCCCACCCGTCGAGGTAAAGTGAGAACCGACCCCCTATTACCTCTGCCCTGGACTCGGCAAGGGGTGCGGGGTCAGGCAAGGAGTCAGGCATGGGAGCGCGGGGTGGGCAGGGAGACATGGGAGGGTTTGGCATTTCACAGTCCCTGTGCTCCATTGGATGAGAGGGAGCTTTATGGAGAAATTTGCCTCTCTGTTGCTGTCCTTTAGGCTTCTGCCCTCCCTGGTGACAAAACTGCTGATGTCTGCCAGGGGTCTGATCAGATCTGTACAACTGGTGCACAGACTGGATGGCCTTACCTGAGTCCTGGAGGTCCAAGATCATTTTCTCAATGTCTGGACCGAAAAGCATGGACCTATGGAACAGCACATCAACGATGGCATCCTGAAGGTCCTGCCTAAACCAGAAACCTGGAGCCATGAGTATACCTCCACATGCAAACCCCTGTAGTGGCTTCCCTGGCTGCCATGTCCGCCAAATTGTAGGATGACCTCAAGACGTGTTTCCCCAAGTCCAGACCAGACTGAAGCATGTCTAGGAGCTCTGTTTTTTGATTGGACTCGGGCTGTCTTTTTACAAGCCCAATGGCCTTGTTCCAGAGAGATTTCTGGTACTGCACCATGTGCGCCAAAAAGTTGAGTGAACGAATAGTGCAGGTGGCCGATGAGTAGATCTTCCTGCTGAAGTGGCCCAGATGTTTGAATTCTTTGTCCAGCAGCTGGGAGCTCATGTACCGGGGCTGTTTGGTCATGCCGTTTGCGGCCGTCAGCATGACCGAGACCGCCTTGCGCTGTTCACCAAGGAACGGTTCATTCCTCGGGGTACGATACAGCCTGTCTGCTTTCTTAGGTATAGAGGAGGCTGTCGAAGGGTGCCTCCAGGCTAGCCTGGTAGCATCCTAAAATAGGGCTACCAAGGGTGAAACAACTAAAGGTTTGGGCTCGTTCATACCCAAGAAATGAACCAGCCTCTTTCGTTCTAGATCAATATCCTCAGTTTCCCACTGATTCAAAAACTGGATGTGATGCATCATGTCCAAGAATGTGGGATCATCCAGGGGAAAATGGAGTGAATCCCCCAGAGGGTCAGGGTGGTAGGGAGCAGAGGAAAACTACCCTGAGGATCTGGAGGAGGCAGAAGAATTCGAGTCGGATGACCTCGAGGAAGATCTGGAGCGGGAATGCTGGTGCCTCCTCCTGTAATGCCTGGAGGATGATCTCGAACAATGCCTGCGCCATTTGGAAGACCTGTCATCCAACTGAGCTGGAGATGTGTCCCTGGGGGAGGTGGCAACTGCGAGGAGTCTATGGGGAGAGGCTGTGGCATGGGGACCTGGGGTTCCTTGGGGATAATGTCTTTCCTGACTGTGTCCCACCAGGAACTGAAAAGGTCCTTGACTTCAGCCAGTCGGAAGCTGACGTACACTCTAGTGATTTAGATTTCTCCGGCATCTGGTCCTGGGGTGGCGTCGGAGTTGACGGCAGGTCGACTGGCTGACCTGATGTTTGACCACCCATCGTCAATGGGTCGGACATCGGGGGAGGCATCTCCTTGGCAGGCAGCTGCACCCTTTCTGACAGTAGCTTAGGGGGTGCAGGCAGCGGGGAAGACTCTGTAGGCAAAGACGTCGAAGACGTCGGGGCGGAGCGCCAGGAGTCTGACGCCCGATGCTTCGCAGAGCTGGCGTCAGGATGAGACTTCAATTCCAAGTGCCACTTCCTGTTGTCGGATCCAGCCGGATGATCTGACAAGGAAAAGGAAGCCTTCGCCAGGTGGGGGGTGGCAGGGTGCCTGTCACTCACCCCTTTATCAGCGGAATCCCTGGACTTAAACCCGGAGGCATGGCTGTAGGACCTAAGACTAAGGGAGGGGGCTGAAGGCCCTTGCCCTGAAGAAACACCACCTGATGTATGCACTAATGCCGGAGGTTTCAAGGCCATCAACCCGGAGGAAACTCGGGTTGGCAGGGGGGAAGAGTCCAACCTCCCCGTAGGAGGAAGAACTGGAGCTGGCCGTTTTCTTATGTGGAGACCTGGATCGGGAGTCTGAGTGGGTCCTGTCTTTCTCGTGATGATGGTGTTTTCCACCGGACTTTTTCTCCTTAAATTTGTGAGCAGTCCTAGACCCCGGAAAAGAAGAAGGGGATCCTAGGCCCGACAGGGTATTTTGCAAGGTGTCCAGCTGCTGTCTTAGAAGGTAGGTCTTCAACATCTTCGGTCGATGGATGCGAGTCTGGCAATTGAAACCTTTGCAGTGCGGGCAGGAGTCAGTGTCATGGTCGGGCCCCAGGCAGATGAGGCAGGCCGAGTGACTGTCTCGGGCCAGGATTTTCTTCCTGCTCATGCACTTAGATTTTGGTCGCTGACTGGAGGACGACGGAGAAGACATGCACCAATAATGCGGTAAAACAATAATGAAACTTTGTAGAAAAAGCTATGTGAAAATGGCAGTCGACTGTTAGCAGTAGGCATCCGTGGAGCCGATGTGAACGGGTCAAAAGCAGGAAAAGAACTGGGGTGTGGCCAGGGACTGCCCCTTTATACCACTGGTGGATGTCAGAGGTGGTTCAACGTCAGGGGGTTTTCCCTGCTGGGTGCTGCTAGCTAAGAATTTTTCTGTGGGGTCCTAGTGCCTTGTGGCATAG
This sequence comes from Neoceratodus forsteri, assembly GCA_016271365.2. NCBI lineage: Eukaryota > Metazoa > Chordata > Ceratodontiformes > Ceratodontidae > Neoceratodus > Neoceratodus forsteri. Next base: position 1,419,887,994 of record CM028130.1, read on the forward strand.
TCCTTATAGTGTAGCCTGCTGCAAGAGCTCCCGTAGTGCCTGGTGGCATAGTCCTTATGGTGTAGCCTGCTGCAAGAGCTCCCACTCAAAGTAAGATCTATTATTCTGCCTCTGTTAATTTTATATTTCAAGCTATTATATCATATTATTTAGTTTCTTTTCATGTTGTTCCATACAAATATTTTTTTGGTTTGCTTTTCTTGAGGCCAGTCTCCCCATGTCCTTCATTTGTCCCCAGGTCTTCTTCCTCTGTCTTTAAAGTAACCTTGGCTACCTCATCCAAGACTGTGCCTGCTCAGAAGGGTAACTCCCCCCCCCCGACTCTCTTTATGGTTCCCCACCGGACCTGGAACTCTCTCATGCACCAACTCATCTGCCACTCTACCGTCCACTGAGACCCCCTTCCTCCTCAATGACATTAGTTCTCCTTGTGGGAACCCCCCAGACCCTAGGTCTATGAGGAGTTCAAGGGGCAGAGGTGGAGGCCCAGTTACAGGCATGTGGTGGTGAGGCACCGTGGAGCCATCGCCTATCCAGACCAGCAAAGGGGGGGTTTCTTTAGTTATGCCCCAGACATGGGACATGCAGTGCCGCCCAATCCACGATGTGGATGCTCCCACCCACATCTGGATGGCAGCCGCCTGACATCTTCCCCTACCTTGCAAGCCCCTATGCGTCGCAGTGCCACCGGTCTCTCTGCCGGGCTACCCCTGGATCCCTCCTCAAGAGAGGAGAGCAGTCTTCTGGGCACTCAATCCTCTTTCTCCCCTGCTGACCCCTGGCAGACTGAGCTCGTTCCCGAACCTGGGTCGCCAGTGTGGTGCGAGCGCCTCAACCCTCAGTGCCACCAGGCCGGCTTACAGAAGGGTAACTTGACTGTATGGGGTGTTCTAGAGAGAGACTAGCTCTGTTTGAACCTCCTGGACAGTGACTAAGTCACCTTTGCAATGTTTTCATTTTCTGTCCTCTCAGTGACCGACAGACTTCTGAACCAGGGCATCCCATGTGGCAGGGCACTGTCTATGAGACACTAAACTGGCTAACATACGAACAACACAGAAAGAAAATATCTGTTTTAGTGTTTTCTAATCAGCATAACATTACTGATTTTCCTTAAGTGACTTAAAGAAAGCTTTTTTCCAGCTTGGGGAAATACTGTATTACAATTTCTTTTTAAGTTAAAAAAGCATATACGCTAGCTTGACTGAAGGGCACGGGGATAGCATGATGCACTACCACACAAGAGATCTGGTTTCATGCAGCAAGCCCAACTCCCAGTCCTGGAATGAGACTCAGTAGGGGAGATTTCCCTGTCACAAAAGTGCCTTCTTGGGTAGGGGATGGGAGTGGACTGTGACATAGGCCCTCCCTCTGCAAGGACAGGGTGTGTGTAGGCGGGCCTTCTGGGGAGGGGGCACACACACAGGAAACATACTGCTGGTTCTAGCACTCTCAGGCCTGCACTTTGCCTGACTGCCTTAGCAGTCACAGCAAGTCAGTACATCTGGGTGACTTGCAGGTCACCAAGACACCGAGGTGTTTAGCATAGCTGCACCACAAAATGCGGATAAAAAAGCACTTGGTGGCATAGCACTTTGTAAGCACGACAGACTAGGAATCTGGCATGAGTTTGAAGAGCTTCTCAGCTTTTACAGTGAGACTTTGAAGTTTAGAAGTCTTTTGAAAATGCAAAGAAGCAGGTGGCAATATTATGAATTTGGTATACGCAGCATCAGTTATATAAAAACATAGAATTTGATGGCAGGAGACTGAAGGTCCACCCACTCTGCCTTTACTAAACCACTTCATCTCACCAGCTTATTGCCCTGCTGGGCTGTATCCATCTCCTCTGCTACCTGTTACGTTTAGTGATGTGAGAAGGCAATAAGGATGGCTGGGGGGATACTGGGATATATAGGGGGAGGCATCACCAGTAGAAAACAGGAAGCTGTTATCCCTCTGTACAGACAGTTGGTGAGACCCTATCTGGAGTACTGAATGCAGTTCTGGAGACCCCATCTCCGCAAGGACAGGATGGAGGCAGCCCGGAGGGGGGCAACTAAAATGGTGCAGGGTTTGCAACAGAAGCCATATGAAGAGAGACTACAGGAGCATGAGGAAGGGAGGGAGAGGGGGGACATGATAGAAGCTTTCATGTACCTCAAGGGACTACAGGAGCATGAGGAAAGGAGGGAGAGGGGGGCATGATAGAAGCTTTCAAGTACCTCAAGGGAATCAACAAAGTCCAAGAGGGTAGCATCTTTCAGAAAAAGAGATGTGCAAGAACAAGGGGACACAATTTGAAGATAGAGGAGGGACAGCTCAGGGGCAATGTGAGGAAGTATTTTTTTACAGAGGGGGTGGTGGATGCATGGAACAGCCTTTATGAGGAGGTTATGGGGTCAAAAACGATGGGGGAGGGGCGTGGCTTGCACTGGAACATGGCGGACGTAGTTTGGCCTACCTCCACCAGGCGCTCGGTAATAAAGTATTTTTCTTGAAGTACCCACCAGTAATTCCGGCACCAGTGAATGTATTTTGGACACCGCAAGGCTGATGGCTTCAGGCAAAAAGAAGAATAAACAATCGAAGCTGAATTTTGCTCCTCTGACCTGTAGAAAGATCATTGTGACAGGCCTGAGCTGCATACTACGAACTCAGAATCTCCTGTGTCCCAAGGCGAGATATTCAACATGGAAAGATCTTTGGTTTTGGTACCGGCCACATTATTGACATGAAGGCTGGATTTGCTAATATTACTGCCCGGATTACCCAACTGCAATTGGTGGACACAGGCCTTACCGAAACCTCTGCAGTGCATTCCGAGCAAATCTCCAAGCTGGAGCATCGAGTAGGGGAACTGGAAGAGTCACTCTCCACGATCACCAGAGAAAAGATATCCCTGCAGAAAGTGGTGGAAGAACTAGCTGTACGGGTGGACGATCAGGAGAACCATGCTCAGAGGCCTAAAGTAAACATTGTACGTTTCCTGGAAGGCACGGAGGGCAAAAATCCAGAAGCTGGCCTACATAGTTGGTTGATGGATCACTTGAAGTGGCTGAAAGAGCTAGCACGATGCAGATCGAGAGGGCGTACAGGGTTGGGCCTACACCAAAGCCGAGCACAGATAAAGAGGCCATTCTAAGGTGGGCAAAAGCAAAGGGTCCGATACTGTTCCAGAACAAGACGGTATTAGTGTGCCAGGACTTCAGACGAGAATTACAAGTAAAACGTCAGCAATTTTCTGAAATCAGACCTAGACTCTACGAGATGGGGTGGACCTTTGCTTTTTCATACCCGGCCAAACTCCATAGCGATAGTCAGGGGAATGCACCAGAACTATTCTCCTGCCCTAGAGAAACCGCACGGTGGGTGGATGAGGAGGTCAAGAAACATGGTCCAGGGCCAGCAATGCAGGAACAAGATGGAGATAAGTGACCGGTTTGCTATGCCGTGTTTGGCTGTGCTTATGGGGTACATTTCTGAATTTCTGAATGCAGATGGCACAGCCTGAGTCGTGCCTTTAAGTAATTCAGTTGGGGACATGATGTTGTGCAAATAATGAAGCCCCTCTTGGTATTTACTGAATGTCACCTGACAAAGCTAGATGACCTTGCTGCAGCCCTATGGAGCTATTTGCACCACTGCTTATGCTCGGGAATGAACCTCACCAGCCCCGGCCTGTTCTTGGGATTATGGTAGCAGCGGGGCTTGGCAGTTACTTTGCTTGTGCAGTGTAGTGCTTTGTTTCCAGGCTGCCTGATTTGGTGTCCCTCTTTATTGTGTCATACCTCCTGAATTGTTGCCTTTTATATATCAGAATCAGCAGGTGCCTTCGTTGGCCTTGCTGGGTGTATCGGGCACAGACACTCACGTATTGTTAGCCATCTTAGTTGTTTAGTCTGCAGCAAGACTTTATTCTGGGACCTCAGATCTATTGCATGTTTTAATGAGTGCCTTTAGCTAGTTATACAATGTTAGTTATCCTATGTGTTTTAATGTTCGCCACGTGTTTGCAGGGGGAGATGGTTTGAGTCTTTACTGTCTCGAGCCTGGGGAGGGGGTTGTGATACTGTTCCAGGGGAATGTTTGGTGGGATTATTTTGTTCTTGTTGTCAGGAGGGTGACACCGTTGGGTATGGGAAACTGGAAGGGTGGGAATGGGGATTTATTAATGTTATCTGTTGGGGGATTGTTGGAAAGGAAATGCTGCCTGGGTGTAGTGGTTTGGGGACCTGGATCCCCGGGATAGAGGGGCCTTTAAATGCTGACCTTGGCATCTTGCCCAGGTGGACCCCAGCTCTATCACACTGTGGGGGAGGATACCAGCAGAATTTTGCTATGGGGTGGAATCAGAGTTGTCATTACAGTTTGTTAAAAAACAAGTTTTGGATGTGCAGATTTTTGTATGTGCTCAACAGTGAACTGTTTCTAACAAAGCGGGGTGATAGGGGAGAACCTTATGCCTCGGTTCCTGATATGGGGTGGCTTTGGGTCAGGCTGGAGTCAGGCTGTGTTCTCAACAACAATAACTATGGGGGAAGATATTAGAATAGTGACATGGAACATTAATGTCTCAAGTCAATTTAAAAATGCAGGAAAACCCTTACTGAGGTGAAGAAAATGAAAGGGCAGATAGTACTCCTGAAAGAGACCCATATGACAGCCTCAGAAGCCTTGAAGATGGCTGAGTTTATGGGCGGAACTTGGGTGTTGTCTACGTTTTCATCGAAGGCCCGGGGTACCTCGGTTTGGTTTGCACGAGGGGTTCCGGTAGATATCCTGGGGAAAATTGTTGACCCTGTCAGCAGATACGCCCTGCTTAGGGTAGCCATTCCTGGGAGGGGTACATTCTCCATTCGGTCTATCTAGGCTCCAAATGGCGAGGACCCGGGTTTTTTCCAGAGGTTGGCCCTGAACATGTCTTTGTGGGAGGGTGCTTGGACCCTCGGGGGGAACTATAACTGTGTCATTGACACGGTTTTGGACCGGTCTAATCCATCCCCAGAACCCACGTCTAGGAATGCTAAAGCTCTGGAGGAGCTACAAGCTGAGCTGGGCCTTATAGATGCTTGGAGGCACGCCAACCCATCTGGCAGAGATTATAGCTTCTTTTCCCACGCCCACCATTCCTATGCTAGAATTGATAGAATATTAATATCAACATCTCTAATTATGGGAGTGGGGGAGGTGACCTACTTGCCAGTTTTAGTATCAGACCATGCTCCACACAGTATTAACCTGAGGGGTACTAGTACTGGCAGGTTGCCCAGACAATGGAGGCTTGATCCTCTCCTTCTGAAGGATCAGGGCTATATTTCCTTTATATCTGAGTGCATTCAAGAATACCTGGCCTTCAACAGGAGGGGCGATACCTCCAATAGGACCCAGTGTGAGGCCTCGAAGGCTTATATTCGGGGTCAGACAATCGCATACTCAACCCATAGGAGAAAGATGGAGGAGGGCAAATTGTCCTCTTTAAGAACCAAAATCGAAGCTTGTGAGAATGCCCATAAATTGAACCCCAATAGACGGCCCAGTGGCACTGAGGGTGGAGGCGCTGGATGCCACACCTCGTGCTACACCAGCAACCCAAGTTCAGGAGCAAGCTCGGGTGCCAGGGGTCAGCAGGGGCGGGTGAGGATTGAGCGCCTGCTGGACTGCTCTCCTTCCGGGGGGGGGAGGGAGACGGGACATCGCTCGGTGTGCCAGTGGCTCCCGGTGGAGACTGGGGGTGCTGCAGCACATAGAGCAGCATGTACATAATGTGGCTGACACTTGGCAGGGTTGCCATGCACCGTAGCGTCGGGACATGCAGCACACATAGGAGAGGGAAACGCACACCAGAACAGGGAAAACACCGGTCTGCGGGGTAGGTGACAGCACCTGCCCCCATGCCTACTGCTGGGTCCATTCTGCCTGGCCTTCCAGTGTCCTCCACTGTGGCTCTCACATACAAGCCAGAGACTGACTGTACAGAGCACCCAAGAGGAGGCGCGACCCCACCCCAGAGGGGTTAAGCTGGGGGTGCCGGCTGTGAGGGTTGAGAGGGAGGAGAGAGGAGGCTCAGGTCAGAAGACTTCAGGCAGGGCAGGAACAGGCAGGCTGCCTGAGAGAAGCTCCGCAGACCGCGACTGGAGGGAAAAAAATAGTTAAAAAAAAATTGAACCCTAATAGGGGCCTGTACTATACCATCCAAAGACTTAAATGGAAGTTTAATACCATGAATAGTGTGAAACTTGAGAGATCCATCATTCTGGCTGATGCGGGGAGGTACTTCGATGGGGACCGAGTGGGGAAACTAGTGGCATGGCAGATCAAGGAAAATGAAAGTGAGAGAACAGTGGGGCAGATTTTTAACACCCGGGGACAATTGATGCAGGATATACTGGAGATAGGTAATGTCTTCCGAGATTTTTATAAGTCTCTCTACACATCAGAGTGTCAACCCACCCAGAACGATTATGACTCCTTCCACTCTATGGCCTCCCTCTGGAAGTTAGATAATGGGGTAGCTGGGGAATTGGATGCTCCCTTGACATTGCATGAAGTTTGGTGCGCACTTAGTGCACTAAAAGGAAGGAAGGCCCCAGGCCCTGATGGTCTTTTGATTGACTTTATTAAGCCCTTACAGGATTATCTTTTGGAGCCACTGTTTGATATGCTCATTGAGGGCCTACAGACTGGAGAATTGCCCCCATCCACATGGTCCGCAATAATTACAGTTCTGCCAAAGCCAGGGAAGGACCCTACCAAATCTGTTTCCTATAGGCCTATATCTTTGCTAACCGCTGACTACAAAATCTTGGCTAAGGCTATGGCCCTCCGGTTGGAGTCCTTACTTTCGAGGTTAATTCATGGTGATCAGGCAGGGTTTGTGCAGGGGTGGCGGGGAAACATAATATTCGATGAACACTAAATGTTTTATTTCGCTGGGGGAGAAATAAGAATAAGCATCGGGCAGCGATACTGGCTTTGGATGCTGAAAAAGCATTTGACCATGTGGAGTAGGGGTACCTCTTTGATACCCTCGGTAGAATGGGAGTAGTGCCAAATTTTTGTAGCTGGGTGCGCACCCTATACAATCAACCTTTAGCACAGGTAGCAGTGAATGGCGCGCTATCACAGCCCTTTACCCTGGGGCGTGGTACCCATCAGGGATGCCCATTGTCCCCATTGTTGTATGTTATCTCATTGGAACCCTTGGCCACAGCTCTTAGAGCCCAAGATGGAATTAGGGGTTTCATGGGGGGTGGGAGGGAACCCAAGATAGCCATGTACGCAGATGATCTGTTGTTATGTTTGCAAAACCCTGCTCAGGACCTCCCTGCTGTTCATCTCCTGATGAGAAGCTATGGAGATATATCCGGCCACAGGGTCAACTGGACCAAGAGTAAGCTACTGCTGGTGGGATCTCTGGATAGGGCGCAGTTAATTGCCAGCTTGGGGGGGGCCTGCAACTGGTGTCACAACTGAAGTACCTGGGGGTTCACCTTTCCGCTTCAATCAAATCATTGTATTCCCTCAATTTCAGACCTCTTCTTTCCAGAATCGCAGATGACTGCGACAGATGATCTGCCCTTCCACGGTCTCTTCTGGTGCAGGTGGGGGTGGTAAAAATGATTATCTTGCTGAGATGCCTATATCTATGCCAGACTCTGCCCATCAGCATTCCCCAAGCCCATTTTAAAATGCATGACGCTGTGATCCACTGATTTCTGTGGTGGTGGTTGGGGGGGGGGTAGCGCCAGAATTAAAAGAGTAACCTTGCAGCAGCTACCCAGGGAAGGGGGCTCAGGGTTACCTAACTTCAAGGCTTACTACTGGGTGGCTCAACTGGCTTTTTTACCTGTTGGCCCAGACCTGAAGGGATGTGTATGGTTAGGACTGGAGGAGGAACTCCTAACTGGTAACCTTAGAAATGACACTCTAGCAGCAGCGTTGGGAACACACCTGGTGGAGAAACTACTTAACCCCTTTACAGGCTCTTCCCTGGGAATATGGGTTAGAGCTCATCAACACACTGAACATAATTGCAGGATCTCCCCACACTCAAGTCTGCTCAGGGTGATAAGAAGTAGGGACAGTTGCTTACTCTCTCTGATACAGCGTCTCTGGAGTTGGAGGAGGAAGGGTTTGGTTTCTGCAACCAGTTATATAAAGGGGGGATGATCAAGAGCTTTCAGACTATCTGTACCAATTGGGGAATTCACCCGGGTGTTTTTTTTGTATACTTGCAAGTTCGTCAATGGTGTGGTAGGACACTTTCTGCTGCATGTGGGTGGTCAGCCCCCTCCCCCCTTGAGGAAGAATTATTTGCACCTCAGCCTTGTCAGAAGTCCCTATCAGTTTTTTATCACATCGTCTGTGGCTGCCAGCAGGAGGTGGCAGATTCTAGTAGGGATACGTGGAGCAGAGACCTACAGGTTCCTATAGATTGCAAAACGTCGAGACTAGCATGCTCCAGTTTCCAGAACCGTTCACACAGCAATAAGCTCTGCATGATCCAGTTAAACTTCATGCATAGGGCCTACATGACCCCCATCAGGCTGCATGCAGCGGACAATTTCCAAGTCCGAGTTGTGTCCCAAATGTGGGGTAGTGGAGGGTGACTTTATCCATTTGGCTCTGACCTGTTCCAGGGTTGCTCCCTTTTAGCATTCCCGCCATGGTCTCATGAGCCAGGTTCTGGGATATAACCCTTCAAAATCCCCTCTAGAATTACTTCTGGGAGCAGATCCAAAATGCCCTAATCGGAAGACCAATAACTCTCTCTGGTCTCTGGCATTGATTAATGCCAGAAGGACCTTGGCACAGGTGTGGATGTCTCCATCCCCTCCTATTATCAATAGGTGGGTTAACAACCTCATGTCTTGCCTGAGCTTGCAGAGAGTCCAGATGAATGTAATGGGTAGGTCTGCTGAGTTTCTCAGGGTCTGGTCACCTTTGATTGGGGCACTGGAATCAGAGTTTTATCCAGTTTGAAGTCTTCTGACAATGCTGTTACCCAATGATAACAAGGCTCTCTACGGCCACAATGAGTTTGGGTTCTGAGCCAGTGGGTCTGGAGGTATACTGGGGAAACTGGGTCCTCCCTGGTTTGCAGCCTGATAACTCTGAGCTAATCTGGGATTGTTTAACATGCATCTGTTTTGTATTACTGTATGTACTGTGACCTAATGTGTAGCTGGGATCCTTATTTTGTATTTGTTTAATGCATTCCTACTACTGTAATCTGTCGACACTATAATGTCAATGCTACTAATAAGTGCATGACTAATTTCTGCACATCCTTACCTCAATAACATATTTTAAAAAAAAAAAAACAATGGGGAAATTCAAGAATGCATGGGACTGACATGAGGCAATTCTGTTGGGGGGGTAGGAAAAAGTAGGCTGTTGGCTAACTAGGATCTGCAGCTTATCCAATAAGTAGGGAAATGGGCAGACTAGGTGGGCCAAGCAGTCTTTATCTGCTGTCAAAGTCTATGTTTCTATGTTTCTACCCCACCCTTCAAACTCCTGCTGCCCCCTTGGGGACTATGAATCCTCTTGCCCTGCCCCAACTGTGTTTAAACCCCCTAAGTGTAGCTGCCCATACCACCTTTGCTGGCAGTCTGTTCCACACTTCCACCACCCTCTCAGTGAAGTAGAACTAGTTTCTCCAGAATTCGCCCACCACCACCAACCTCCAGGCATGCTCCCTAGTGGCTGCATACCAATTTCTTACAAATAGTTCCTCACTGTTTACCTTATTTAAACTCCCTGAGAAATCTATATGCTTCAATCATGTCCGCCCACTCTAACCTGGACTCCAGCAAATACAAGTTTAGGGCCTCTAGCTGTTCCTCATAGGGTCTGCTCTGCTGGGTCTGGATCATCTTGGCGATCCATCGCTATCCTGACTAGTCTGTCAACATCCTTCCTAAGGTGAAGGCTCCAGAACTGGGCATAGTACTCCAGACAAAGTTTCACCAGGGATCTGTGCTGTGGTAGAATCACCTCTCTTCTCCTACTGTCAAAACCTTTCCCTTTGCAACCCATCATCCTGGATGCCTTTCTATATGCTTTGTTGCACTGACTTATTTGTATGAGGAAGTCACTGATTATGGCCCCCAAGTCTGTGTCTGTCTCTGTCTCTCTGTCTCTGTGTCTCTGTCTCTTTCTCTCTCTCTCTCTCTCTCTCTCTGTCTCTATCTCTGTCTCTGTCTCTCTCCTCTGTTGAAGTGGCCAGTAAAGTCCTCTCATCCAATATTTTGTGTGTGGATTCTGGCTACCTAAGTGCATTATTTTTGCATTTCTTGGCATTGAACCTTAATTGTCAGAACTTATACCATTTTTATAGGTCCTTCTGTCTGCTCCTGCACCCCTTCTTTATTCTCCACCCTGCTGCACAACCATGAGTTGTTAGCAAAGAGACACAACTTTCCAAGGAATTCATTTCCAATGTCACTTATGAACATATTAAATTGGACAGGTCCCAGGACTGATCCCTGCGGCATTCTGCTTGTGAATTTCAGCCTCCTGATTTAGCTCTGTTAACCACTACTCTCTCAACTCCCCCTTTGCTAACTTCCTACCCACCTAACTAAACTCAGCACCACTCAAAAGTCCTCCAACCTCTTCAGCAGCCTCCTATGTGGTATCAAAAGTCCTCCATGAAGTCAAAGTAAAGCAGATCTACTGCCTGTCCCGTCTATCGCCTTGGTGACCCAATTGAGAAATAGTATCAGACTGGTCTGGTAAGACCTCCCTGAGAAAAATCCATGCTGATTTTCATCTTGTAGTCCATTATTCTATAGGTAGGCCACCAAACTCTCCTTCACTGTGGTCTCCATCAGCTTACCTACGATGAAGGTAATGCTGACAGGCCTGCAGCTGCTTGGATTCATCCTGTCTCCCCCTTCCCTTGTTGAGTGGTACTACATCAGTGTCTCTCCAATCTGCTGGAACCATTCCTTGCTGCAGTGAGTCAATGAATAGACAGGGTAAGGGTACTTCCAATACTGCATCCAGTTACTTTAGTGCTCATGAATGCAGGCCATCCAGGCCTGGCACCTTGTCTACCCTGAGAGTTTATAGTCCTTTTTGTACCCTGTAAACTAAGATATAGTATACACCTGGTGTTAGTAAGATTAAAAGAACACTTCTCTGAAGAAACCACAATTTTGGCAAAACTCAGGGGCGTTGTGAGTAAGAAATAAGTAAATAAAACTTAAAGTGTCGACTTGCTGGTGCAGCGGTTGCGCTACCACTCATGATGCCAGTGACCCGGGGTCAGGACTGAAATTGGGTTGTTGAAGGGCTGGCCGGGAGAGTGGAATCGAGTGCCCGAGGGGCTGCTCTCCTCCAGGGAGAGTGGGCTGCAAGTCTCACTGCTTTACTGCCACCTGTGTGACCACAGGTGGTGGTGGTGCAGCAGGGCTGCAATAGCTCAGGAGGGGAGGGCATCGGCATGTCTCAATGTGCCCCACCTCCTTGGATCTCCTTGCATGCCGGCTCCTTCAGAGCAGGAAACAGAAAAGCAGGAAAAAAACCTGCATTGGCTGTCAATAGATGGGACCCGGCTGCCCTAGACTCCATAACTAGGCTCCCTGGGAGCCGGATGGACTGCCTGACACACACTTACAGACTGTGGGGGGGTGACCAGGGATCCCCTCCCTCCCCACCAGGGTGGGGTAAACTGAAGCAGGATGAGGGCAGGTCCACCGGTGTCCCCTAGGAGTTACCTGGGGTAGAGCTAGGAGGATACACAGCCTAGGTCTACCCGAAGAATGGTGGCTAATGTGGTGAGAAGGGAGCATAAAGAGTAAATAAAAAAAAAAAAATTGAAGTAACATTGCTTTGAGCTTTTCTGAAAAAGCTGGTAGCAGTTCCAGCTCTGAGTAATTGATAAAAAGCATTAAAGTCAAAGAATAAATAGTAACCTTTCCTTCTCCTGAAATTATAGCTCCTTGCTTACAATACCTGCATATTACTGTACTTTCTGGCAAGATCCTTATTTGTTCGTCCCTTCTGAAAAGGATAGGACCAAAGAATTGAATTCCAGTGATGTCCCATTCTGCTTACTCCATCCAAAAGATACTTGACTTCTTCTTTAGTAAAATCTTTACGCTTCTTCTTTTTCCTTTTCTTGAATCCTTTTGTGTTCATATTGACATGACTGTCAGAATGCTTAAAAAACAATAGATTACGAAAATGATCATTCAGTACAATAATTTTACTAGCTCAAATAGAAGTGTGTGTAGATATGCATAAACAACTTGGCACAGGGCCAAAAAGTCAGAAGGGTTCTCCAAGCATTTGAGTCACTAGTATCCAATACAAATGAGACACTTAGCACATGACTTGTTCAATACAAATGAGACATTTACCGCAGGACTTGTTCAATACAAATGAGACGTTTACCACAGGACTTGGGTAATCAACAGCTTTATTCAGAATAAAATGCCACCACACACAGGACTCTGTAAATGTTTCTTGATGCTGATAAAACTTTCAGTTACAGACAGTAGTTAATCTAGTACGGACTCATGAAGCAGGAAGCAGAGAGTACTCACATGGACAAGTGCACACACTGATGTCTCAATGTCACAGAGGATGCCTTCTTCAGACCTAGTTGGGAGTCTGCACTGAAGTAACAATAATCTTGTTTCTTTGACTCTATTCTGAACTTTTTCTTCTCAATTTACCTTGTCCTTAACTGATTAACCACTGGTTGTAGTCCTTCAGCTTAATGAAATTCTATTTCTTGGCATACCAAGCACCATATGTGAAAGAGTTGAATAGGACCCTGTCCCAGTGGTTAAGGAGAAACAGTAAATGCAGGGATCTGCTCTATTCTCTCCTTTTCTGTCTCTTGTCTGTCTAGTTCCGCAACCAAATTTTCTCGTGAGACCTAGGACTTGATCAGCCCAACAGACTTGCAATTGCCTGCCTCTCACCATCTCTCAGTCTTCCCTTGCTGTTTCTGTCTTTTCTTCCTTGCATATCTATTATAGTTTGAAATGATTGCAAAGCTATTTGGAACACAAGGAGTTAACCTGAGATGCAATTTTAAGCCCTTTTTTTAGAAGCTGTGGAGAAGGGGCCTCAGTTCTGGGACATTGTGTTCTCGCTGTACCTGCCTGAGACTTACAAGAACATTTTAGAAAAAACCAGGATGCTTGTTAACTAGGGGGATGCAGAGACTTATAAGAAAGAGCTGCAATGTTTTGGGACACACAGAGATTGAAGGAAAACTCAGATGGATCTTCTATGTTTATTCTGCCTTTGTAAATAGTTATTTTGAACAATTTATTTTTTGCGTTACTGCTAGTACTAATAAACACTTTTTTGCAAATTCTACAACTGCTCCTGGTTTTTCTCTATGCTTCCTGACCTGTGCCTCGATGACAGATGGTGTCAGCAAAAGTGGGATTACGCCGTGCATACCCTAAGCCAGGAGTTTTGTGTGTGGGTACTAGACCTAGTACCATGGAAGCATAGAGAAAGGTATGGATTCTGCAGCAGGTCCAGGAGTGGTTCCCAGGAGAATGGCAGCCAACCTAGCAGAGACAGAAGTCCAAGCTGAGATTGTACAGCCAGCACAAGTTATGCAAAAAGAACAGGCAGTGACAGAACCTGAAAGCCTGATATACTTTTTCAAATGGTGGGCTATACAACAAAAAGTGACAGAGAAACAGAGAAGAGAAGAGATGCAGCGAAAGGAGCAGTGCTGGCTGGATGCCTTGCAAGCTATCAAAGCAGAAGAATCTGGCACTGGTCCAGCAGACCAACAAGGTATAAGCAATTTGAAAGACATTAAACTTACAAAGCTGTGTCCCTCGGATGATATTGTGGCATACCTGACAACTTTTAAAAGAGTTGCCACAGTTTGCCAATGGCCAAAGCAGCAATGGACAATCAGACTGGTACCCTACCTGACAGGTAAAGCCCAACTTGCCTACAGCAGTATGGCCACTGTACATTCATACAACTACGACCTCGTGAAAAAAGAAATCCTGAAAAGGTACGCCATTTCAGGAGAGACCTATAGGCAAAGATTCTAATCCCTGAAGTACAACGCATTCGACAATCCTGGAGAAGAATTCACATGACTCAAAGAGCTCCTTATTAAATGGCTCCAACCAGAGGGCAAAACAGTCCCACAAATCATCAATACATTTGCAATAGAGAAATTCATCAACATCCTGCCTACAGATGTGCAGCTTTGGGTGAAAAAGTATTGACCAGAAAGTGGGGAAAAGGCTGTTTCTTTGGCCGAGGACTACCAAGTGGCCAGACAGATGCCACAACAGTGAGATAACAGCCAAGCACCAGTAAGACATTCTTTTTCCCATTTAAACTCAAAGTCTGATAAAAACTCTGGTGGCGGTAACAAATCTGCCCCCAAAGACTTTATTTTTTATGACTGTAACAAGCCAGGCCATACTGCAAGAAACTGCCATAGTAAGGAGAGTGGCACTGGAGCAGATTTGCCCTTAGCAAATTGGGGCAAATACTTGACAGATGTGAAGGTGGGAGATAAGACTGTAAAGGGACTCATCAATTCAGGAAGCAGACAGACTCTAGTGCATGCTGAAATGCTGGGAAAACACTGTGCAAAAGGAACAGGTACTGGTGTCGTCTGCATCCATGGGGACACTTGATATGACGATTAAGGGTGTGTCGCACCAAAGGAAAGTGGGGGTAGTACCTAAGTTACCTGTACCTGTGATTATTGAAAATGACTGTCCAGGATTTACTGAGTCAATCTCAGAGGAACCCTGTAGTTTCAGCAGCAGTGGTAACAAGAGCTCAGGCAAAGAAAATCTCAAATGTTGGGGATACTTTTCCTTTCAGTGACTTTGATTCAGACTTGTTTGACAACAGCGCCAAGATCCGGAAGTCTAGGAAAGAAAGAAGCCATCGGAAACAACAGTGGCAACAAAAGACTGATGGAAATGAAGGGTTAAAATATGAAAATGTGAAGCTAAACTGATAACTAATTGTGATTTTGTTTCAGAGCAAGCCAACAATGTTTCTTTCCAGGGTTATTTTAAGCAGCTGGGGGTGAAACCAAAACAGGGTGAACCAATGTTTAAAAAATGTAATGAGTTACTGTACAGAGTTTGGGTTAAACCTAAGGCACAGGAACAGACAGAATAATTGGTTATACCACAAAAGTAAAGAACAGAGTTGTTACAGATAGCACTTGATAGTCCTATGGCTGGTCACTCAGGGAGGGATCACACCTTTGCCAGATTGCTGTATAGATTTTACTGGCCTGGAATTCATGAAGATGTTGCTACCTATTGTAATTCCTGTGCTGAGTGTCAGAAAGTAGCCCCAGTCACTAGAAAATATAAGGTGCCCCTGGTGCCCCTACCCTTGATAGATGTGCCTTTTGAGAGAATTGCAATGGATGTGGTTGGTCCATTAGACAAAAGTAAAAAGGGTAATAGATTTATCCTGGCAGTATGCGACTATGCTACTCGATACCCAGAAGCAGTTCCAATGTGTACTGTCACAGCTTCAAAAGTGGCAGCAGAGTTTGCAAACATTTTCAACAGAGTAGGTATACCTAAAGAAATTATTACTGATCAGGGTAGTAATTTTGGTGCTGCATTACTTAAGGAGCTGTACAGATTACTAGGTATCACTACCATAAGAACCTTCACTTATCACCCTCAGACAGACGGTCTTGTTGAGCATTTTAACCAAACCCTTAAACGCATGTTAAAATTTTTTGTAAAAGAGGAAGAAAAAGATTGGGACCAATACTTGCCTTAACCTACTTTTTGCTTACAGAGTAGTGCCACAGGCATCAACAGGGTTTTCACCATTTGAAATGTTGTATGGTAGGCAACCAAGAGGGCCACTGGATGTGGTAAAAGAAATGTGGGATGATAATCCCACTCAGAAACAATCTATAACATCTTATACAGTATGTGTGCCCTAAGAAAGAAGCTGGCAAAATATGTTGAAATTGCCCATAGTAATCAGGAAGAGACCCAAAACCAGCAGAAGGTATATTATCACCATGGGGTAAAAGAAAAAACGTTTTTGAGCCAGGTGAAAAGGTTTTGCCGCTATTACCCACAACAAAAAATAAACTGTTAATGAAGTGGCAAGGGCTTTATAGAGTGCTTAGACATACTGGCACTGTTAACTATGAGACCCCAACAGGAAAATTCCTACTAAGATATACCATGCTAACCTCCTCAAGAAATGGGTTGAAAAAAACACCAAAAACTGTTATGCTGGTTTGATCAGAAACTGATGAAGAAGATATTGATGTAGCTTATGATAGACTGGAACAAACTGCAACCACCGATGCTGTAACGGTGAATGTTTCCTTAACCTCAGAACAAACTGCAGAAATTCGTAATGTGCTAAAGCCATTTAACATTACTTTTACCACAGTACCAGGCCGAGCAAAAGGGGTCGAGCACATAATAGTGACAAGGAGTGTTTGCCCTATTAGGCAAAAGACATACAGGTTACCAGAGCAGTTAAGAGCTGACATAGTTAAGGAAATTAAAAAAAAATGAAAGAACTGGGTATCATACAAGAATCGAAGAGTGCTTGGTCATCTCCAGTGGTAATTGTAAACAAAAAAGAAGGGGGTGTTAGAATCTGCCTTGATTTTAGGAAACTTAATCAAGTGTCAGAATTTGACAGTTATCCTATGCCCAGAATAGATGATTTGGTGGACAGACTGGGGAGTGCACAGTATATCAGTATCCTCGATCTCACCAAGGGTTACTGGCAAATCCCTTTAGCTAAAGAATCCAGAGACAAAACTGCATTTGCTACTTCTGTTGGATTCTATCAGTTCACCATCATACCATTTGGTTTACATGGTGCGCCAGCTACATTCCAGCAGTACATGGATGTAATTTTATCACCTCACACTGGTTATTGTGCTGCATACCTGGATGATGTTGTGGTGTATAGTCCAGACTGGAAAAGTCACCTGGAACACCTATGAGCAGTTATCCAATCAATCAAAAAGGCAGGTCAGACTATTAATCCTATCAAATGTGCATTGGGCATGCAGGAAACCAAATATTTGGGCTATGTGTTGGGAAATGGAGAGGTCAAGCCAGAAATTTCTAAAATAGAAGCTGTTGCTAATAGCCCTGTCCCTAAAACAAAGAAACATATCAGGTCATTTTTAGGGCTGGCTGGTTATTATCAGAGATTTGTTCCCAACTTTGCTGCATTAGCTACTCCCCTAACTGAACTCACAAAAAAATGGTAGCCAAACAATGTGAAATGGACCCCAGAGTGTGATGAAGCTTTTCAAGCCATTAAGGCTGAATTATGTTCAGCCCCTGTTTTAAGAAGTCCAGATTTTGAGAAACCATTTTTGTTACAAACAGATGCATCAGAGGTAGGCCTAGGTGCAGTCCTGAGTCAAAGTGTAGATGGAAGAGAACATCCTATTCTGTACATGAGCAGCAAGCTGCATGACAGAAATAAAAGGTACTCCACCATTGAAAAGGAATGATTAGCAGCAAAGTGGGTCATGGAGTCCCTTAAGTTTTATTTGTTAGGAACTGACCTTGTACTTACAACAGATCACAATCCTCTCTGTTGGCTTAACCAAATGAAAGACACAATTTCCAGAATCACAATGTGATATCTAGCACTACAGCCATTTAAATTCAAGGTGATACACAAATCTGGTAAAGAGAACAGCAATGCTGATTTTCTGTTAAGATATGGATCAGGAAGAAAAAAATACTTACCATAGTAATGGGTTAACTCTATGCCAAGGCATAAAACGTTGAGCTGGAGCTCGGTTTTCAAACCTCTGTCTGTGGTACTCTGAAGTGCAACCGTCAGATTCTTATGAGCACTAAACTAACTCAATAAGTAGAAATTGTTTCTAAAATTTTATGTTAAAAAGCAACAGCAGATTTTTAGGGTCAAAAGACTCAAGTCGAGAACCAAAAAAATAAGCTAAGCAGGTAGTGAAACACCAAATAATCATAATAAAACCATAAACCCATTAATAAGATAAGGGCATGCCAAGTACACCTCTGGGGTACAGCACTGTGCCTGCCAAAACACATCCCAAAAGTACTAGGTTCCAGGAAGGGGAGGCAGGGAGGGAGGTCAGAAAACAGCAAGACTCCATTAGAAGAAACAACATGACTATGGTGAGTAATTTTTTCTTCAAACAACATGAAGCCTTATTGTATTCTGACTATATGCAAACTACCAAGCAGTACCCCCTTGGAGGAGGGAGTCAGAGAACCTATTTTGGGAACAAGCTCAGCATCACAGCTGTGCCAAACCTTGCATCACTTCTTGACTGACTGTCCAGAGAGTAGTGCTTGGTAAATGTGTGAACAGTTTTCCAGGTGGCTGCTTTACAGATTTCCACTAAGGGTATATCTCTAGCTGCTGCGACCAAAGCAGCTGTACCTCTGATAGAATGAGCCCTCAGGCCTGAGGGAGGCTCTTTCCCAAGTTTTGAATAGCAGAACTGGATACAGGAGACAATCCACCTGGTAATAGTTCTCTTGGTGGCTGGTTTACCCTTTCCCACTTCTCCATAAGTGAGAAACAACTGAGAACAGTCATTCCTATGGCCCTTAGTGTGTTCTAAATAGTAACTAAGAGCCCTCTTTACATCAAGACTGTGTCATCTTCTCTCCCCAGAGGAAAAATAGTAAGTGAAAAACACAGGCAAAGGCAGAGTGATTCAAATGAAAGTCTGGTACCACCTTGGCAAGAAACTTTCTGTTGGTTCACAGGACCACCTTATCCCTGTGAAGTGAAATGAAATGAAGTCAGGTTCCACTGATAAAGCCTGTAGTTCACTGATTCTCTTGGCAGAGGTAATGGCTACCAGGAATACAGTTTTCCAAGACAAGTACTTCAGCTTAGCTGAGGATAGAGGTTCGAAAGGGGGCTGCATAAGCTGTGCAATATAGATATTGAGATCCCACGAAGGAGGTAGGTTCCCTAAAGGGAGGGTTAACATGTACTAGACCCTTGGAAAAGTTCTTCAAAACTGGATGAGATGCTAGGGAAGAGCCCTTGCCAGCAAAAATGAAGGCACAAACAGCTGCCAAATGTACCTTGAGAGTACTAGACTGAAGACCTAGACTGTTAAGATGCACCAGATAGTCCAGTACAGTGGCAATATGCCACCTCTGGTAAGATATGCCTCTGAGAACACCAGAACCCACATCTTTTCCATTTGGAATTGTAAGTCTTTCTAGTGCAGGTTTCCTACTAACCTTTAACATGTCCAAGACTGACTGGGAAAGATGCAGGCTTGCATATTTTAGCTCTTCAAGAGCCAAGCTTTGAGCCTGAGAGTCTGAATGTTGGGGTAAAGAATCCTTCCCTGTGTGGAGGTGAGTAGATTGAACTGTCTCTGGGAAGACACAGAGGCATTGTCACTGACAGTGACAAGAGTAGAGGATACCAAGGCTGTCTGGCCCAGTCTGGAGCCACTAAATCACCTTGCAAGGCTGAGACCTGAGCTTGATCAGGACCCTGAAAATCAGAGGAAAAGGAGGAAATGCATACAGAAACCTGCTTGTCCAGTTCAACAAGAGAGCATCCTGAGGGACAGGGCCCAGAAGAGGCGGTCTGCAGCAAAAGAGAGGAAGTTGGTGATTGTCCAGGACTGCAAAGAGATCTGTCTCTAGAGTGCTCCACCTCTCGAAAATGACCTGAAGAATTAGAGGATTCAGGATCCATTCATGGTGACCCTGAGAAATCCTGCTGCGAGCATCTGCTAAAATGTTGTCCTTCCCTGGGAAGTGTACAGCCATCAGGGAAGTCTGAAAGGAATACGCTACAGACCATATTTTCAGGCCTCTGTGCACAAGGCCAAGGACCGAGTGCCTCCCTGCTTGCTGATGTACCACATGGTTGTGGTATTGTCTGTCCTGATCTGTACCACTTTCCCCTGAACAGTAGTTGAAAATGTCTGGAGTGCTAGAAAGACAGCTCTGAGTTCAAGAAGATTTATGTGTAAGAGAGACTCCTGGTGAGACCAGGTTCCCTGAGCTGTAAGCTGATCTAGATGAGCCCCCCAACCCAGTAAAGAGGCATCTATGGTGAGAATCACTGAAGAAGCCTGACTGAGGAAAGGGATCCCTTGCCATAGACTGTCCTCCTCTAGCCACCGCTGGAGGGCCTGAACCAGAGTTTGAGACACCGGGACCAGTTTGGATAGAGAGTCTTTTTTCTGAGACCAGTAAGATCTGAGATGAAACTGAATATCTCTCATCTGGAATCTTGCCCCCTGGACCACTGCTGTGGAAGCTGCCATGTGGCCCAGCAACTGTAGAAAGTGTCTGGCTGGACAAGAGACTAGAGGACGAAAAGAAGAAGCCAGAGTGACAATGGACTGAACCCTTGAGAGAGGGAGAAATGCTCTTGCCTGAATAGTATCTAACTGCACTTCCATAAAAGTGAGGAGCTGGGCTGGTTCCAGAACAGACTTCTCTAGGTTTAGAATGAAACCCAATGAGTCTAGAAGCTTTTGAGTGACCTCTAGACCTGACTTGACTTGATCTGAGGACTGATCCACAATGAGACAGTCGTCCAGGTATGGTAACAGAAGGATACCCTGTCTCCTGCAGGATGCCACCACTACTGCTAGACACTTGGGGAACACCCTTGTAGCAGATGTTAGGCTGAAAGGCATAGCTCTGAACTGGTAATGGCCTGAGAGCAGCTCGAACCTGAGGTACTTTCTATGGGAATGTCTGATAGGCATGTGGAAGTAGGCATCCTTGAGATCCAGGGAGGTTAGCCAGTCTCCTGGTCTCAGAGAAGGAAGAATTACTCCCAGAGTCACTATCTTGAATTTTGGTTTTGTTAAGTGTTTGTTGAGGTACCTTAAATCTAGGATGGGTCACCACTCCCCTGTCTTTTTTGGGGTAAGGAAGTATCTGGAATACAGTCCTTTTCCCCTGTGACAATGAGGTACCTTCTCTACTGCTCGCAGAAGAGAGGAGACTTCTGCCTCTAAGGCCTTTGTCACCAAGGGAGAGGGAGGACTGAAGGACCTTGCTTTCGGTTTTAGGAACCTCTTGAAACTGAAAGCAAGTCCCTGGCTCACTACTTTCAGGACCCATTTGTCTGAAGTAATAGACTCCCAGGCCTGGAAGAAGTGAGCTGGCCTGAAAGAAGTGAGCCAACCTGCCCCCTACTGGAACTGGGGAGGCAACCCTGACTGACACCTCAGGGTGTCTGTTTGGCAGGGGGCTTATACTGCGTGGATAATGGGGTTCTGGTCATCCCACGCCTGCCTCTTCCGCTAAAGAACCCCTCTGCTGGAAAGAAGAAGAGGAGGCCTGAGCCTGGTAGAAAGGCCTGTGAAAAGGCCTGCCCCTGCCAGCCCTAAATTGCTACCTCTGAGGAGTAGTCTGCTCTTCTTTGGCTGCAGCACTTCTATGGGTGGTCCTATACTCATCCATCTTCTTCATGTAGTTCTCTGTTTGCTCACCAAACAGAGAATTACCAGTTACATGAAAATCCATGGTCTTAGTCTGGGTATACTGTGAAAGACTGGTACATCTAAGCCAAGCAAACCTCCTCATGGAGATAGATGTAGCCATGACCTTAGAATGCACATCATTCAAGTCCACAGCAGCATGAAATTGCACTCTGGATGCCTCTATACCATCTACAGCCACCTGCTCTAGCTCCTTCGCTAGCTGGGGAAGGGCATTCTTAGCCAGCTCCAGAACCATATCCCACATAGATTTCTGGTACCTGGCTGTATATATCCAAAAAACAGATTGGTCTAGAAACAGCCCACTCACCAAATATTTTTATTTAAAAATTTATTTTATAATGAATTTTGCCATTATGTAGTGCAAATAATACAGTACATCAAATTCAGACGTTTCGGAATAAATCTTTCCTCAGTGTTTGTACTGTATGTCTAAAAAAATAATAATAAAATACAAACATAAATAGAGTAATACATATCATCTTAAATTTAATTGACATTCAGATAACCTATATAGTGTTCAAGATCCCCAAATATGACTCCCAAAACTGTTCTTGAACTTTATATCTTCAGTAGTGAAACAAAATAGATGTGCATTTTTCACATTAATAATAATATTCTCTTATTCCATATATTAATTCCCTAAAGATCCATCAATTCATAAGCATTATAGCCAGTGTATATATGATTATTACTGTACTTCTAGGTTAATACTTTAACAACTTTGTATGCTTTTTCTTATATCAAAAAACAGACTTGCCTCATAAACTTTATCTTGTATGTTTACCTTATACTTGTTATACAGCTTGATTCATATCTGAAAAATAAATATAGTTTCTTTTAATTTTGCTTCCATAAAATACCCAAAATAATATTACGATGTAAATTAAGTTTATAACTACTAGCCTTCTAGGTAAAAATCTTTAGAATTCTTCTTAAATGTAATATATTATATCAACAAACTGGAAAACAAATAATATCCTGTTTCCCAACCTATTTCCTTTAAATTCAAACGAATCAAAAGTCCAAATAACTATAGAAAAGTACAATAAGCTTGTAATTTCTTTACCTCATAAGAAGCTTAGAAAGCATTTTAGTAGTACATTGAACTATCAAGAACAAAACAAAAAATATTTTTATATATGTGTTTTTAAAAAAATATATATATTATACAAACTTTAAACAGACATTTCTTGATTTGAGAAGTCATACAAATGGGGCAAGAGTCTGAAACTTACTTGTTAGAGAATGTAAAGTGTCAAAGACGCTGGACCCCACGCTGCTTTCTCTTCAAGGGAGGTACTTCCAGCGTTATACGCACTAGTTTTAAACCTTTCTTCAAGGTAAGGGACTATAGGCCAAGTCAGGAGTCCTCCATCAGTCCTCTCGTCCCATGGAACATTTAAACCCCTTTTTTTCTTTTAAAATATATCCCTTTTCTTTATATTTCTATGTGATTGATGAAATACAAAAATGTTTACAAATAAAGAATTGATGCCTTTATCTTTGACACCCCTTGTTCTTGTTGGGTAACCTCCATATGCACCCCTGACCTCCTATGCCATGGTGTAACAGAAGGAGGTATTTTGAATTAATAAAGTTTAAAACTGATAACATTGTAAGCCCTTAACATTAGGGAGAACTAATTTAGATCCCATTATACATTTGAACATTTTGAGTTATTATATTAAAAAAAACTTCAGGTAAGACACCTTCCATTAGGTGCTGAAATTTCAGGTTGGGCTCCGAAGGATTAATGCATTCACCTGGCAGGTTAAGTCTTCCCAGGATGACATGCTTTTCTCCTTGCCTGATTCTTCCCTTGAAGAAAGGTTTAAAACTAGTCCATATAATGCTGGAAGTACCTCCATTGAAGAGAAAGCAGCGTGGGGTCCAGCGTCTTTGACACTTTACATTCTCTAACAAGTAAGTTTCAGACTCTTGCCCCATTTGTATGACTTCTCAAATCAAGAAATGACTGTTTAAAGTCTGTATAATATATACTTTTTAAATAAAAAACATATATATAAAAATCTTTTTTGTTTTGTTCTTGACAGTTCAATATACTACTAAAACGCTTTCTAAGCTTCTTATGAGGTAAAGAAATTATAAGCTTATTGTGCTTGTCTACATTTATTTGGACTTTTGATTTGTTTGAATTTAAAGGAAATAGGTTGGGAAACAGGATATTATTTGTTTTCCAATTTGTTGATATAACATATTACATTCAAGAAGAATTCTGAAGATTTTTACCTAGAAGGTTAGTAGTTATAAGCTTAATTTACATCGTAATATTATTTTGAGTATTTTATGGAAACAGAATTAAAAGAAACTATATTTATTTTTCAGATATGAATCAAGCTGTATAACAAGTATAAGGTAGACATACAAGATAAAGTTTATGAGGCAAGTCCGTTTTTTTGATATAAGAAAAAGCATACAAAGTTGTTAAAGTATTAACCTAGAAGTACAATAATAATCATATATACACACTGGCTATAATGCTTATAAATTGATGGATCTTTAGGGAATTAATATATGGAATAAGAGAATATTATTATTAATGTGAAAAATGCACATTTATTTTGTTTCACTACTAAAGATATAAAGTTCAAGAACAGTTTTGGGAGTCACATTTGGGGATCTTGAACACTACATAGGCTATCTGAATGTCAATTAAATTTAAGATGATATGTATTACTCTATTTATGTTTGTATTTTATTATTTTTTTAGACGTACAGTACAAGCACTGAGGAAGGATTTATTCCGAAACATCTGCATTTGATGTACTGTATTATTTGCACTACATAATAGCAAAATTAATTATAAAATAAACTTTTATACGGAAATATTTGGTGAGTGTGCTGTTTCTAGACCAATCTGTTTTTTGGATATTTGCTCAAATTGATTGGTTAGTAGCTCCTCCCTCTCAGTCACACTTTCTTTTTTGTACCAAGGTTTTGACTGTATTGGACCACAGCCATAACCTGGCTGTATATGCCAGTAATTTGATTGCCTGAGCCCCAAAGAGGATGCCAAGTACTGTTGCTTTGCCGTGGCATCCACTTTCCTGGAATCCTTATCTGGGGGGGTGAGATGCCAGGGGTATATTTGCCTTGTCACAGGCCGCAGCTTGTAGTACCCCAACATGGCTGCAACATGCCAGGACCTGATAAGGCATACCTTCTGCCCATTCTTTTATTCACAGGAGGAATGGATGTGGGAAATTGCATGATTTTATGTGTCTGTTTCCCCAGGGAATTGTGCAAAGGGATAGACACTTTCTTTGACTCTGGAACATCCACCATTTCCACATAATCAGGCTCCTCCTGATCCTGATCAGCCTCTTCCATAAGAAGCTGAAGAGTCTCAGCCACCTTCTTGTAAAACAAGAAGTGAGAGGGGGACTCAGAAAGCCTGGGAGGGGAACATTGGAAGGCCTGTTTGGGGAGATGTCAGGCTCTACAGGCTCATCTAGGCTTTTAAACTCTCCTTCTTCATAATCTTCTTCCTCCTCCCAATCACCCTCATAGTATGCCTCCGGATCAATATCTGAGGCAATTACTTCTGACCGAACCGATTGCCTTTGAACCGATGTCGGTTCGGTTGGAACCGGGCAAAGCGATTGAACTATTGTAATCACTTTTTTGCTATTTCCTCAGCAGTCAGAACATGGGGTGTCAGTTCCCAACCGGCTGATTTTCTTTTTCTCTTTGACGGAACCGATTCTGCAGAGTTGGCTCTCCTTTTACCTGAAGGGGTATCACCCAGGTCAGTAGGCACCTCTTCAGATTCAGTCACAACCAAACCAGGCTGGCCATTCAGGTCAGTGCACTTTTCGGCCTCCCTTTCCTTCAGCCTACTCAAACATTTTTCAAGAATGGCTTTGGGGAAGTTTTTACAAATTTGGCAGTCTTCCTCGAGGTGGTCAAACTCCACACAATACACACATATGAGATAGGGATCAGCCTTAGCAAAGGCCCCCCACACTCTGTACAGTGCTGAAACCCAGTGGGCCCGGTTTTCTTTTGGGGTTTCTCAGACATGCCGGTACAAGAAAAAAGTTACCCTTTTCAGCGTTAAGCCAGGTAACAGCCACTTATCGGTTCCAACCGTGTCATGGGTCGGTTAAAAAAAATCCCACAAAATTCAAGATTTTTTTTTAGGAACAGATAAGTATGGAAAACCACAATAAAATCACAGAACAGCAACAAATAACAATAGGTTTCGGTTCTGAACTGGACCAACCAGAAAAGAACCGAAGAAAAACAATTTCTAAAGATTTTAGCAAGAAAATAACACTACTTACTACACTACCACTTACTGTACCGTGACAGAGGTAAGAATACCGATAAAAGTAAAAAAGCGGTTAATAAAACCGACCGTTTCAAACTAGTACCGAACCGAAGCACAGGAGGGATCTCCGGAGCAACTTCACAGTTAGGCGGAGTAAGAAATCTGATGGTTGCACTTCAGAGTACCACAGACAAAGGTTTGAAAACCAAGCTCATGCTCAACATTCCATGCCTTGGCATGGAGTTAACCCTTTACTCTCCGGAAGAAAGTTCAAGTGCTGGGGCTAACTGCATATAGTCAGAATACAGCAAGACTTCAGGTTGTTTGAATTGAGGGTTCTGAAGGTTAAAAAATAAATCTATGAGTTGAAATGTTACTGTTTGCTGTACTGTTATAGAAAAAAAGATACTGCACATGTGCTTAATTTCTGAACGTTAGAAGCTAATGTTAGTAGAGAATTAATAGAAAGTTTTGGAAACCTGTTTGATAAAACAGGTTCCCACTTAAGGAAAGGGGTATATGTGACAGGGTTGAATAGGACTCTGTCCCTGTGGCTAAGGCTATGGAGAAAGAGTAAATGCAGGGCTCTGTTCTATTCTCTCCTTTTCTGTCTCTTGTCTGGTTATGCAACCAGATTTTCTTGTGAGACCCCAGGACTTGATCACCCCAACAGTCTTGCAATTCTCTGTCTCTCAGTCTTCCCTTGCTGCTTCTGTCTTTTCCTCCCTTGCATATCTATTATACTGTAGTTTGAAATGATTGCAAAGCTATTTGGAACTCAAGAGGTTAACCTGAGATGCAGTGTTTAAGCCCTAAGGAGGGGGTGTTGCAAAGACTTATAAGAGTGAGCTGCAATGTTTTGGGACATGCAGAAGTTGAAGGAAAACTTGGATGGATCTTCTCTGTTTATTCTGCCTTTGTACATAGTTATTCTGAACAATTTTTTTTACATTACTGACAGTAGTAGTAGTAGTAGTAGAACATTTTATTGATCAGCATCAAGCCGTATACAATATAAAATTTATACAACATCAGAAGTACAAAAACATAAATAATGAAAATGTTAGACATAAGCTTAACATACACATATTTCTTGAATCCAGTTCGGAAGTACCATGTTAACGACTGAAGATAAACCTATCTATTACTTTCTAATACATTTAACAGAACTCATAGTAACACTAGTCCATGCTTTACAAGTGTGTTGTTAAAAGGAATTTTGCCAAGAGCTCAATAGATTTCTTATCCTTAGCTCTGAACAAATAATCCAACAGGTCGGGGGAGACTGAGACCACCAAGAAGCCCACTCAACCATTTTTTCCTGGTCAATTCATAGAGAGGGCATAATAAAACCACATGTGTTACTGCCAGTACTAATAAACACTTTCTGCGAATTCTACAACTGCTCCTGGTTTTTCCTATGCTTCCTGACCAGTGCCTTGATGACACTATAAAGCACATCTCTCAACTGTAACTGTGTTGTAGTACTGTATATCAGCCTACTGCCACCCTCATAAGAAAAGGTTACTGACCTGTAACTGTGTTTCTTCTGGTGGTATTCCTAACGGGAAGTGTCAGGACCCAGAACTGTCCAACCAGATTCAAACTGCACCCATGGGACTGTTCCAGTTCCTCATGTGTGGTTCCTTCCAACTGTCAGCTCATTTCCACTAAAGAAAGGCACCTGCAAGTAGAACCTAGTAATACTACAAGTCAAAATAGACAAACAGGGGTGCATATGTGTGTTATGGATAAATACTACCAGAAGAAACACAGTTACAGGTCAGTAACCTTTTTCTCTAAGGATTCATCTATAGCCACACACATGGCATAGACTACTAGCAGCACAACAGGAGGAGGGAAGTACTGAAGCTATTTGAATAATAAGCTCTTCAGCACAATAGAGTCAAAGTCTGCTTCCCTAAGAGACTGGAAGTTTACACTGTAATAAGAGTTACTGGTGTCTCCCCCACAGACCCATACTGCAGAATTATGCAAAGAGGACAGATCTAGAAACTGCCACAGAGGTGACATCAGCCCCAGTAGAATGGGTGCACAGTCCTTCTGGGACAGGGCACAAGACAAGAATGTAGCACTGGGATACACAAGAGACTATCCAATGGGACCGGATCTTTTTGGCAACATGGAGGCCTGGGGAAGCACCTCCATAGAAGACAGACAGCTGTCTGACTAAAGACCCAATCACCTCTATCCTATTTAATGAAAGTTCAACACCCTGTTTGTATACAGATGGTAAAGGATTGCCTTGCTTCTGTTGGTATGGGGTCTGGGACAATACATACTGGGAAAGTAATGGATTTGTGTATACATGGACTTCAACATAACCTTAGGTAAGAACTGTGGGTGAATTCTGGGGTCAACATTAACCTTTATGAAAAACTGACAAGTCAAGGTCAGTGTAGAGCATAAAACTCACTTTCTCTCCTGGCTGAAGTTATGGCTACTAAAAATAATTTTCCTCTTTACAACTGGCAGCACATTATGTCTACTAAAAGAAAATAAAATTAACTACCATAGTAATATTGTTTCTTCCAGGGGATCTCTCAGTATGCATGACTTATACAGGTTTGCCAGCTGGGTTAAGTTGCCCCAGAGATACAACCTATGGCAATAATGGCATGGCACAAAGGACTATATAGCAGGGACAGGCTACATCTTAACTGGGCAGGAAAAAGAATGCTAAGCGGCATGATGGGGTGTACATGACAGAGGTACTTGGTTTAAACTGCTAAGGGGGGAGACAGAAAAGGGGGACCAAAACACTTCCCCCCATACAGGCAGGAGAAACAGGAAAGGGGAGGGGAGGATGCAGGTAGCAGAGTGAACAAGGGGGGGTGGGAGAAGTGGGGGATGGATAAAGTCAAACCAGGGAAGCAATTAAAAGCAGGGGCAGAAGAGACAAGGTGGACAGTGGTGTCTCTCAATGCATGCAGCATAGGGAACAAGATGGAAGAATTACAGACACTCTTGACCAAGGGCAATGTGAACACTGCAACCATTACTGAAACCTGAGCCATGGTATACCATGACTTGAACCTTTTAATCCAAGGGTACAAGCTTTACAGACGGGACAGGGAAAAAAGGAAAAGGAGAGGGGGTTGTGGCTTACATCAGGGAAGGGACAGTGTGCATGAGGGAAGAAGAGGTGGAAAGGGGGGGCAGTGAAGCATTGTGGCTACAGAGGGGTAGGAAAATTAGGTTGGGGTGGTTTATAGACCACCTAACCAGGGGGAAGAAATGGACAGGGTGCTGTGTGTGCAGTTGAGAGACATAGCAGGGAGGGGGGAAGCAACAGTAATGGGGGACTTCAACCTGCCCAAAATACACTGGGACACTCCTGCCATGACCTGTGCCAGACGTCACGTGATCCTTGATGCAATACTGGATGGCTTCATTTGACACAATTCGTGGAGAGACCAACCAGGGAAGAAGCAATCCTGGACCTAGTGCTTACAAATGGGGAGCACATCCAGGAAATTGATATTAGGGAACCCCTAGGTGGAAGTGGCCATAGTTCAGTATGGTTTAAGATAGATATGGGCAAAGATGATATCCAAACAAGGACTAGGGCACTGGACTTTAGAACAACCAGCTTTACTAAGATGAGGGAAATGATCAGTGAGAAACTAGGAACATTAGAGGAGGGGATAGGGGTAGAATCACTATGGGGATATATTAAGAGAGTCATTCACATGACCGTGGACAGTTGCATAAAGATGAAAGGGAAGAAGGCAAAGGCAAGTTGGCCTAGCTGGTTCAGCAAGGAAGTACTGTAGCTAAATCAATAAAGGAAAAGAGAGCAGCTTATAGGAAGAGCAAACAAACTGCTAGAGACGAGGATGAGGAGGAATTTCGCAGATTGGCCAAAATAGCCAAAAAGGAGGTCCAGAAGGTCAATGTGTAGAAAGAGCTACACATAGCACAGGGGATGAAAAGGGGAGAAAAAGCCTTCTTTAACTATATAAGAGAGAAAAGAGACAAAAAAGACAGCATTGTCAGACTAAAACCGGGGACAGACTGGGTAACGGAAGACAGACCCAAAGCAGAGGTTTTAAATTAATATTCTGCTCCGTAAAAGCAGTCCCAAGGATGACCCAGGGAAGTACAGACCAGTCAGTCTGACCTCCATTGTGGGCAACCTCATGGAGACCAAAGGTTGGTGGAATATCTAGAGGAGCATGGTCTCCAGGATGCGAGGCAGTATAGGTTCATGGGGGGAGATCATGTCAAACAAATCTGACTGACTCCTTTGACTGTGTCACTAAGACAGTAGACAGGGCCAAGTGGTAGAAATCCTCTATCTTGATTTCAGCAAGGCCTTTGACTCTGTGCCCCACAAAAGGTTGATTAGGAATTTGGTGGATCTCAAGGTTGGGGAAAATATGGCCAGATGGGAGGAAAACTGGCTGAAGAACAGAATCCAGAGGGTGGTTGTGTGGGGAGAGTTATCTGGCACAAAACAGGTAACCAATGGAGTCCTGCAGGGCTCAGTGCTGGGGCCGGTGTTGTTTAATGCCTTCATCAATGACATTGGAGATGGTATTAAGGGCAAAATGTGCCTATTCGTGGATGACACCAAGCTCTGTGGGAGAGCGGACACAGCTAAAGGGATAGAGGACCTACAGGAAGATCTGGAAAAGCTAGAGAGGTGGTCCAGGATCTGGCAGCTTGGCTGCAATGCCAAGAAATGCAAAGTTATGCATATTAGAGCCAAGAATCCTAGGACAGAGTACTACCTGGGTGGAGTCCGAGTATCTTCATCAGAGGAGGAGAAGAACCTGGGAGTGATGATCACTAGTGACCTGAAGCATTCCACGAAGTGCTAGAAATCAGCAGCAAAGGCAAACAAGATGTTGGGATGCATATCTAAGGGGATCAGTAGTAGGAGACAGGAGGTTATACTGCTCTTGTACAGGTCACTGGTAAGGCCGCATCTAGAGTATAGAGGTCAGTACTGGTGCCCACACCTCAAAAAGGACACTAACTTGCTGGAGAAGGTCCAAAGGAGGGCTACAAAGATGATAGCTGGTCAACAGGGTACGGCATATGAGAAGAGGTTGAGGGCACTGAACATGTACTCCCTGGAAGACAGGAGAGAGAGAGAGAGAGAGAGAGGTCATGATTGGGGCCTTCAAGTACTTAAAAGAGATAAATAAGATTTATAAGGACAGTCTCTTTAAGTTGAGTGGCAACCATAACACAAGGGGGCAGTGTTAAGCTGGAGGGTGGGAGGTTTAGGAGGGAGGTCAGGAAGTACTTCTTCACAGAGGGGGTGGTGGACACTTGGAATACACTGCCAGAAGAGGTAATCTCATTGAAGACAGTGGGTAGCTTTAAGAGAGGTTGGGATAGGTATGGGGGAGGGTAAGGGTCATGAGTAGGGAGGAGGGGGCAGGGACAGTAGCTCAAGGTGTGGACCCTGCAACACAAGCAGACTTGATAGACCAAATGGCCTCCTTCTGCTGGCTTCTTCATATGTCTTCATGAAAGAAAAAGACGGGCCAATGCCACGGGTGGGGATCAGGAAGGAGGGAATGGGGTAGACCCAATAAGGGTTATTGGGATAGATATGGTGAGAGAAGGACTGAAGGCACTAAAAATGTTTAAATTCACAGGACTGGATAGGATACACCCCAGGGTACTCACGGAATTAGCAGATGAACTGGCAGGTCCGATGGCAGTTCTATTCAATAGTTCCCTAAACTCAGGGGTGGTGCCAGTGGAATGGAAAACAGCTTATGTACTGCCACTCCACAAAAGCAGTCCCAGAGAGGATCCAGACAACTACAGACCAATAAGCCTGACCTCTATAGTGTGCAAACGTGTGGAGTCCATACTAAAGGAGGAAATTCCACTGCCAAACCTGTGTGCACTGCCAATCGATAAGCCAAGGTGCAGAGAAGGGGCAGCAAACCCCCAACACAGTAAATGAAAGCACAATTACGCTGCACTCAATGTGTGTAATTCACCACCAGACAAGGAGATTCCAAAACACCAAAGATAATTATTGTAGCTCTTAGCATACAGTTTGGAACACACGCCTTCTACCTCCATTCACACTGAATGAACTTTCACTATAACTGGGAGTTCACTCAATTCTTTTAGAGCTTTACTTTCAGACCAACTTAAATTATTCCAACCATCTCTGTCATTCTTTAACAGTTCATCTACTTCTTTGAATTCCACAGTTTCAAAACTTCGTATTAAGTCATTATTAGTGTTCGGACAAAAGAAGGATTGAGGTTTAAACTGTTGTTTTCTTTTCTTTCTAAATTCAAGGTTTTCTGAATTTGCATCCTATATACATTCATCACTTACATTTTCAATTACCCCCCCTCCTGTTCAACAAGTAAATCTTCTAAAGTTTGTAAATCCATATTCATTTCAGTACACATTTCAGCATAAAATGGCACTGATATATTGATGACATAATTTGTGTTTGGTCAGGACCACCTTCTCCTGCACCACGACTGCTGACCAGCCCACGCCCGGTAAGCAGAAATGGCTGCCAAGCGCACCTTAAGGGTCGCTGACCAAAGTTCCCCTTTAGAGTGAGACCACAGGTAGTCCAAAATGCTAGCCACTGGACAGGTCAAATGGTCCAGTCCCTTGCCCTGACACCAAATGGAGAATCTCTTCCATTTGAAGGTATAGCATTTTCTGGTCGATTCCTTTCTAGATGCCTACACCACAGTGAGGACATCTTTGGAGTGACCCCAAAGCCTAGAAATCTAGCTGCACAGGAACCAGGGTGTCAGGTGCAGGGATTGAAGGTCCAGGTGGAGAACCTTCCCCTGATTGATGGAGAGCAGGTCTGGGTGGCGTGGAAGATGCCTAGGGAGCCTGTTGCTGAGGCTGAGGAGATTGGGGTACCAAAACTGGTATGGTCAGTCCGGAACCACCAGGATCACCTGTGCCTTGTCCCTCTTGACCATGAGCAGCACCTTGTGGATCAAGGGAAGTGGAGAGAAGGCTGTCACATCAATCACCAATCTAGGTCCTTTTAAAACTGCCTTAAGGGCCCATATCCTGTCCTCGCATCAATGCCAGTGTAACCGGTAACTTGTGGATCCTGCACCACGCTGCTAGGCTACACACCCGCCCTTGGCCTGGCAGTGGAGAGCCCTCATTATTTCTAGCCTACAGGCTCCTCACCTCCCTTGGTTACCATATAACTGCACTGGACTATGAATGCATTGTATTATGTATAAGACAAGACCTCCCTGAGGCAGCTTACTACTAACTCATATCATACATTGCTTTAACTACTAATTGTATAGGTCTTAATCACTCATTAGGTAAATATGTCAATAGCTCTGCTCTGTTTTAGCTACCAAATGTATAGGTATTAACCAGTGTTCATTGTACTTATACTCTGTATGATTGCTCACCCACATTTATTCTATGTATGTACTGTATGAATGTCTATGTTTTATTTTGATGTGGAGCCTTTGGAAATGAGTCTATGATTCAAAGGGTTGTAATTCCGATTTCCTAAATAAATAAATAAATAAAGAGGCCTGGGGTCCAAGGCCTCAAGAAGGCATCCCCTGCAGCAAGCCCTGCTGAGGGGCACAGAACAGCCTCAGCTTTGCATTCTCCCTGTAGGCAAAAAGGTCCACTGGAGGGGTGCCAACTGGGAGAACAGGCTGTGGACTACCTCCAGATGAAGGGACCGCTCGTGAGAAGCCTCACTTACCTGACTGAGGGTGTCCGCCAGCTGATTGGAGACTCCTGCCACATGCATGGCTAGGAGATCTGCCTCCAGGTTGCGCATGAGGGTCCATATGTGGAGAGCTTCCTTGCACAAAAGCAGGGAGTGCATCCTGCCCTGCTTGTTGAGGTAGTGCATGGTCAAAGTGCTGTCTGGACTTGGACCAGCTGACCCCGAACATATGGAGCGAATGCAGTCAGCACCAGATGAACTGCCCGGAGCTCCAGCAGGTTGATATGGCATCGGGACTCCTCAGGGGTCCAGAACCCATGGACTCTGTGTTCCCTCAGATGGGAACCCCAGCCCAGGATGATCATTGGCTTGGAGCAGACAATGGGATCCCTTCCTGCAGATACTCTGGGACTAGCCACCACTGGAAGGTGTCCCACATCTTCTGGGTCACAGTGACCAGCTGGTTAAAGTGACCTCGGTGCCAAGACCACTGGCTGGCCAGCTTCCATTGCAGGAAGCGCATAAGCCCACAGGCCCATAGGACCATGCTGGTGCAAGCCACCATATAACCCAGAAGGCACAGGAAGTCCCAGGTAGGGTGCAATTGCTCAACCAGAAATGACTGAGCAAAGGAGGAGAAAACCTCCGCCCTGTCTGTTGGGAGCCGGGCTCTGGTTTGGCAAGAGTTGAGCTCTGCCCTGGTAAGGCTGATCACCTGCAAGGGCATGAGTTCTGACTTGGCCTCTCTGACCAGGAGGCCAAGGGAGGTGCAGGTCTGGAGGACCAGGTCCCTGGACTGCTCCACTTCCTGCCTGGAGGGACTTGCAATCAGTCAGTCATCAAGATAGGTGTACACCTGGACCCCTCAGCGCCTCAGGTAAGCTGCCACCACTGCAATGCATTTGGTGAAGACCCTAGGGGCTGAAGAGAGGCTGAATGGCATGGTCTGGAACTCATAGAGGGTTCCCTCAGTTCAAAAGCAGAGGAACGGTCAATGGGACAGATGGACCATGACGTGAAAGAACACATCCTGAAGATCCAGTGAGCAAAACCACATGTTCTGCTCTGGAGATGGTATGATCTGAGACAGTTACCATCCCGAAGGTGCGCAACCTAAGGAACTTGTTCAGGTCGTGCAGATCTAGAATGGATCACCAGCCTCCCTGTCCACTTTGGCACCAGAAAATACTTAGGGACAAACCCTGGGTGTTCCAGAGGATCCGCTACTCTGACCATGACCTCCTTGCAGAGTAGCTGGGCTATGTCATCTCGTAGAGTCGAACTAGTGTCTGTAGATGCCAAGTCCTCCCATGGGCCTTGGCTTGGCTGGGAGGGTACTGCTCGAATTCTAGAGGCAGACCCTGACCAGCCACTTATAGAACCTACCTGTCCTTGGTGGCAGCAGACCAGGTGGACAGAAAGTGGTAGAGCCAGCCCCCCACAGAAGGACTCAGGGGAGGCATGACTGGCATGAGGGTGGCCCCCCCATTCCATCACTGAGCAGGCTTGGAGGAGGAAGACCTGGCTGAGGCTCCAATGGGTCCCTTCCTTCCAGGTTTAAGGACCACTGAGGCCAATGACTTGGGCCTGGGTCACCAAGACTGAGCCTGCTGGCCTGGCTAATGCTGTGCTGGATTTGCCGCATGAGTGGAGAATGAAAGGGCTTTTGCTTCTGCTGCCTGGAGCCCTTGGGATCCTTTTGAGCAGATGTGATGGAGTCCAAGGTGGCACTGGACTTCGTCACACTGGAGGTGACTTTCCACACCGGGACAAAACAGGTCAGTGCCCAGAAAGGTTACATCCGTTAGCTTGTGTGGAGTGTCTGCAGTGAAGGATGAGATACACAGCCAAGCCCTACGGTGCATGGTGACTGCAGCTGCCACCGAGGGGGCACAGGAATCTCCCAGATCCAGAGCCGTTTGCAGTTGCTGCTTGGCCACAGCCTGGCCTTGATTTCAGACCTGCTTGACAGTGGTCTGGAGGTCCACAGGTAGGTGAGGAATCACCTCATCTAAAGAGCCCAAGAGGGCATGGGAGAAGTGTCCCATCAAGACAGCTGAGCTCGGTAACAAAATTTAGACACCAATCCAAACGGATCCAAAAAGCACTAGGGCCCACAACACGGGACCGAGAAGGAGGGAACCTGCTTCTTTCAGCAGAAGGAAAGGTCTGGCATCATGGGGCGGAGCCAAGGGATATACCACCCAGGTGGGTGGGTGGGTGGGAGGAGCCAGCTTGAAGACTTTCCGGCACATCTTAAAGGGGAAAGGACACTGCCAAGACTTGTGGATAGAACAACATATCCACGTCCCTAGAAACATTATTACTATGGTAAGTAATTATTTTTTTCTTATCCCAGGAATCCCTCAGTGTGCTTGATTTATGCAGATTACAAAGCAGTGCTGCTGGGAGGAGGGAACAGAATCTGTTTTGGGAAAAGGTTCAGCAGAACTGCAGTGCCCAGTCTGGCATCTGATCTGGACTGTACATCTAAGCAGCAGTACTTTGTGAAGGTACAGTATGTACAGTCTTCCAAGTAACTGCTTTGCAGATGTCGAGCAAAGGTATGTCCCTTTATGCTGCCACTGAGGCTGCAGTGCCCCTGGTAGAGTGGGTCCTGAGGCCTTGAGGTGGTTGCCTGCCAGCCTTACTGTAGCAGAACTGGATGCAAGAGACTATCCAACAAGAGGCAGTTCTCTTAGAAGCTGGCCTGCTTTTGCCCACCTCACCACAGATGAGGAACAGTTGGGTATGAGAGGACCTGAGCTGCTTGGTGTGCTCCAGGTAGTAGATCAGTGCCCTTTTTACATCCAAGCTGTGAAACCTGTGTTTGCCAGGAGTGGTTTTGTCTGTAAAAAAGACAGGGAGAGTTATAAATTGGTTGAGGTGAAATTCAGACACCACACTGGGAAGAGATTTCTGTTGGTCTTGAGAACTATGTTATCCCTGTGGGAAATTATGTAGTTAGGTTCAGCACAGAGAGCTTTCAGCTCTGATAGCCTCCTAGCTTATGTGATGGCCACCAGGAATACTGTTTTCCAGGTGACATAATTTTAATCTGCTGTAGCCATAGGTTCAAATGGGGACTCCATCAACTTGGCTATATACAGGTTCAAGTTCCGGGGAGAACAGGTTCCTTAAGTGGGGGTTGAAGGTGCAGCAGGCCTTTAAAGAATGTTTTGAAAATGGGATGGGAAATTACAAATTTCTCCTTGCCTGCTGAGATGTAGGCTGAAAGGGCTGCTAGGTGGACTTTCAGGGATGAGGCTCTGAGGCCTGATGTTTATAAGTGAACTAGATACTCTAGTATGGAGGACAGGCTAGGTTGCAGGAGATCAATCTGTCTTTCTTTACACCAGAAAGAGAACCTCTTCCATCTGGAAGCATAGGTCTTTTTGGTACCTGATTTATTAACTAATCTAAGAATCCTTAGGACTTCTGAATAATGTAAGTCTGGGAACTCTAGCTCTGCAAGTACCGGGCCTTGAGGTAATGTGACTATGCTGGGAAACGTTATCATTGTCTGAGGCAAGGTCAGAAGACTGTGGCTCTAGGGCAGATGAATGGGCCGTTTGATTGACAGGGCGAGGAGCAGAGTACCATGGCAGCCTTGCACAGTCCAGAGCCACCAGGATCACTGCTGCTGGCTGCCTTCTGAGCTTGAGGGGCACTCTGAGGATCATGGAAAATGGAGGAAAAGCATACAGGAACCTCCCTATCCAATTCAGAGATAGAGCGTCTACTGGCACTGAGCCCAGTGCCAGAGGCCTGCAGCAGTCCAGGGGAATCTGATGATTGTCTTTGGAAGCAAAGAGACGACTCTCTCTGGAGTGCCCCACCTCCTGAAGATTGTAGCCAGCACTTGTTTGTTTAGGGTCTACTCATGGTGGCCCTGGATGATGTGGCTCAGAGAGTCTGCCAGCACATTGTTGTAACCCCCCCCCAAATTATGGGGCTCACTTTGGGTATCTCTCTGGGCTCTGCTGATGCCCACCACTTGGCTGACATCCAGAAAGGGACGATAACTCCATGTGCAGTAATGTCCTAGTGTCATCCTGTGTGAATGTGCAGATCCATGCCGCCATGCTATCTCTTTAAGATATTCAGTCATAGTGTGTTATAGCCTAGGCTGGGTCCAAGTAAATCAAGGCTCGCGACCAGCCAGGCACAACTACAATTAGCAGTCGTTTGCTAGCGCTGATGGAGTCTTTCACAGTACTGTAAATATTTATCTCTAAATCCTGTTACTGTGCAAATAAGTTGTTTACATTGGCCATTTCTCCACTATGGGAGCTGCCATGTTTGGTCTGGGACTTGGCATTTGGACCAATCTGAACCAAGGGGTCCTTATTACAGTGACTTGTGGAAGAAGTTGTGAACTTTCCTGTTGGCACCTAAATTAACCAATGAGGACCCTCAGACTGTGATTGGCAGCAGAGGTAACCAACTGAAACCAACCAGAACCTAGAAATCCTGGACTAGTGTGGAACTGTGTTTGAACAGAGGTCAGTTCTAGCTTGTGCTCTGAAGCTAAAAGGAGCCAGTGTGTGTCGCAGCTGCCATTCGCAAGGTAAAGGCCGGTTTGCCTCCCTGCAGGATCTGAAAGAAACTCAGACTGCCTAAAAGCAGAGAGAAAGAGACTTTTGCAGCTGTTCGGCTGGAAGTTCAACTTGAGCCACCGAGAAGAAAGCAGCCTGATCGTGGGCTGAGAGGAATCGCAGGGAAAAGGCCTGTTTTTGCCTTCTTGCATGAGACTCTGAATCCTGAGAGGGTCACTTGAACCACAGGCTGCCCAGAAGCAGAGAGGAGTTTCAGCCATAAATACAAATCGGGGAAGCCTGTTTCCCAGAGCAAAAGAGGTACTGTTTCTGACTTGTCTGAGCGAAACTAACTGAAGTAAGGAGATTGCTCCAAAGACTCCTGGTGTAAAGTGGAGCCTGTAACTGTAAAAAGAACTCTCCTGCCATGCACCAAGAGGGGGGAAACTGACGTGGGTTTTTCAGTCAAACTACGTACAGAAATCCATTTGCAACCACTGGGCCTATGCCAGCCTTGGCGTCAAAAGACTTTTCCTGTACCAGATCCAGCCACTGGTCAACAAGAGACGGTCTTGGGGAGTCAGCCACTGCAAAGAACCAAATTGCAGGTTGCGGCTACCTACATGGAAAGGCTGTGAAGAGAAGGTGGGTTGTGTTGGCCCTGGTCCCCGCCAACATCCTGGAAGGCCAGAAGGTCCATGGTGTTGCCAGCCATTCCTCAATCTGTCTGGGTGCAGTAAGTACAATCAGGGTAGCCGATGCAACAACCAAATAAATGCTGTTGTGTTATCTGATTTGCTTTATAAGTTCTCATTTGGTTTTAACTGTGTTTGCAGGCCATCTGGCCTGGGATTACAGATGCCATTACCGTCTGTGTTTTCATCTGCTAATAACACCCTTTCTTCCATCAAGCGCCCCAACCAGCTGCAACGCTGATCTACTCCTGGCAATGCTTCAGGCCTGCTTCTAGTTCCACTCTGGGTACCCAGCAGCTGGTTAAGCTGAATGATTCAGGGACAGATTAAATGCTCATTTGTTTTTGCCTAATGCTTAATTACAGTACTACAGCAATTGTTGCTCTAAATTCACACCCCTCCCTTGTTCAAGTCCCCGTAATAAACCAGATTTACTGTTTGATGTTAAATTGGGCTGTGTCTGGTTAGTGAATCTCTGTTCAAAGATACTGTGCAAAAGCATTGTTATTGCAAGAAACTGTTTCCTTACAGGGAGCACAGGGTATATGCCAGAGGACCAACCCCTGTTGGTAAGTGTGGTGTTCATGAGCATATTATTAGTGCTTGCCACCAATTGTATGTTGATAGCTACATTTGGTAATTGTGTTTATTGTATAAGGTCACTAGTCAGGGGTGTGGGTGAGCATAGATTCCCCGATGGCTGTACTAGCTTGGCAAGTTATCCACGTAAGTGTAACTCTGGGTGGAGGCACCAAATTCTTAGTTCTACTGGTGGTAGGCAATCCACCATGACCCTTAATTCCAAGCCCAGGCCCCACAGCTTGCAGTCAGGAAAGCAGCCAGGGGTAGTAGCCCCTGGTATAATGGTGCCAGGGTTACATTGTCCTTGCCTGGCAGGTGAATGGCAGTTAGTTGCATGTTCAGGGAGCAAGCCAGTGACCAGATCTTCATGGCCTCTGTGCAGAGCGCTGAGGATCTTGTGCCCCCTTGCCTGTTGATGTAGAACATGGTGGTAGTGTTGTCTGTCCTGATTTAGACAACTGACTTTTGAGCTGGGGAGCAAAGGCTTTTATAGCAAATACACAGCTCTGAGCTCGAGGAGGTTTATGTGGAACTTGGACTCTCGGGGAGACCACACCACACTTATAGACTGACCTGCCAGGTGTGCCCCCCACCCTAGTAGGGAGGTGTCTGTAATGAGCACTGTGTGAGGTTCCTTCTGTTGGAAGGAAATCCCTTCCCTGAGGTTGTTCCTGTTCCACAAATCAAAGAAATGACCAGCCATGTCTACTTAACATTTTCAGCAAATGTTCTTTATTGTCTATATTTCTTAATTTTATTAACAATAGAGCCTAGTATCCCAACATGTCGCCTCAACAGGCTTCTTCAGCGGTAGGATCTAATTATAATCAATTTTAGCACATGTCCAGAGAGTACGACTGCCATAGTCTGCCACGCAATGCTTATCTTCAAAGGTATTATATACATGCTATAGTCACTCTTATTTATATTACAATAATTTCAACAGTTAGTTACCACTTGGGCTAGGGGCTATGTCCATCAACCCCGAGGCGCTCCGGTGTTAGTCTCATGCAATTTTTTATGCGCCAAGCTTATTATTTATTTTAGTCACTCTTCATATTGAACTTTATTTAGCAAAAACCTTCTAAAATCATAGAAGTTTTATCTAATCAAATGTTCACAAATGGGGAATTACCCACGTAACTCAGTTCATCTGTTATATAGTAAAGGTACTACAGACTGTGTTGTGCAGGGCTGGAGACCTCTGTTTTGCTATGGTATAAGTCAGAAAAAACAGGTCAAATTAGCAGCACATACCAGATTGCCCTTGCAGTATTTTGCTTGGTAAAAAAAAAAATTTAACATTAAATGGCATGCTGACCTGTTTGTCACAATTTATTTACATAATTCCACTTTACAGTTTGATTCATTTCTGTTCATCTTGTAACACAAAATAACCATATTCAAAGAGTACACATATCCTTAATTTTACTTATCAAAAAAGATTCAGCAGGCTTTAGCGGCACTTATAGAAACATAGAAGTTGATAGCAGATAAGGACCGCAAGGCCCATCCAGTCTGCCCATTTCTTTTTCTGTAAAAAACAACAAGCCAGCACCACACCAAGGCTAAGTCATTAGGCTTTATTGAAATAATAAAATAGACAAACCCGAATGGGTGGACTCCACAGCCAAAAGAAGACAGGAAACAAACAGTACCCGACCAGTTTTGCACCTAGTGCGTCATCAGGGGGATAGAACATTACTTCTGACATCCATTGTCTTATAGTAGTCTCTTAAAACAGCAGTGCAACCAAATACATTTCAACGTGCTATATACAAAGTGGGAATAAAACAGAGCTCTTACTAAAAAGAACACACAATATTAAACAGTATTTACAAACTAATGAATTAGTAAATAACGAAAAAGGATACTGAGGAAAACTGGGCTATCCTACAGCACATTCAATAAATATTTCTGCAATGTTTTGTCTCATTTTATCAGTGGATGGACTGTTACAAAAAATTACTCACCTTAGCAATGTTGTTTCTTCTAATGGAGTCTTGCTGTATTCTGACATATGCAGTTAGGTCCTGCCTTTCAACTGCCCCGGAGAACAGAGTCAAACTTTCCATGGCCAGCATGGAATGTTCACCACAAGCTCGGTTGAAGCCCCTGTCTGCTGTTGTTTACATAGATACATAGATACATAGACAGTGTCGGCAGATAAGGGCCTATGGCCCACCCAGTCTGCCCATTTGAGCTTGTAAGTTCAGTTTGTTTTCCTAGAAGTCTATTGCCCCTTACCCCTGACCTCCAGAATTCCTTTATGTCTATCCCATGCATTCTTAAATCCCGTGATTGTTTCAGCCCCCACCACTTCCTCTGGCAGGGTGTTCCACTTGTCCACCACCCGTTCTGTGAAGAAATTCTTTCTCATGTTTCCTCTGAATCGTCCTCCTCCAACTTCATCCCATGCCCTCTAGTCCTGGAACAT
Source organism: Neoceratodus forsteri (assembly GCA_016271365.2). Taxonomy (NCBI): domain Eukaryota; kingdom Metazoa; phylum Chordata; order Ceratodontiformes; family Ceratodontidae; genus Neoceratodus; species Neoceratodus forsteri. Next base: position 1,419,929,708 of record CM028130.1, read on the forward strand.
CTTTTTCGCTTAAAATAGTGTTTTCCTGCACCCTGTTCCTCCCTGTAAGATACTTGTATGTCTCTATCATATCCCCTCTCTCCCTCCTCTCCTCCAGGGAGTACACGTTCAGTTCCTTCAACCTGTCTTCATAGGACTTGTGATGCAATCCATGCACCATCTTTGTTGCCCTCCTCTGAACCTTCTTTACCCTGTCTATGTCCTTAGGTAGGTATGGTCTCCAGAACTGTACACTGTACTCCAGGTGGGGCCTCACTAGTGTCTTGTATAGCAGAATTATGACCTCCCTTTTCCTGCCGGTGATGCCCCTACCTATACATCCTAGCATCCTATTTGCTTTACCTGCTGCCTTGTCACACTGTTTCCCTACCTTGAGGTCATCAGAGATGATAACCCCAAGATCCCTTTCCTGCTTGGTGCATGCTATATCCTCACCCCCCAACTGATATATTGTGCCAGGGTTTTTGTGCCCCATATGCATTATCTTGCACTTCTTTGCATTGAATTTCAACTGCCAAACCCCTGACCATTCTTCAAGTTTCCACAGGTCGCTTCTCATTCTGTCTACACCCTCTGGTGTGTCTACTCTGTTACAGAGCTTTGTGTCATCAGCGAACAGTGAAATTCTGCCTTCTAGATCCTGCGCCATGTCACTGATGAAGATGTTGAATAGGACCGGTCCCAGCACTGATGCCTGTGGTACCCCACTGGTCACTCTTCCGTCTGTGGAGTGACAGCCATTTACCACCACCCTCTGTGTCCTGCCACCCAGCCAGTTACCTACCCACCACACTACTGTCCTGCCCAAACCCATATTCCCCAGTTTGTGTAATAGTCTTCTATGTGGCACAGTGTCAAAGGCCTTGCTGAAGTCCAGATAGGCCATGTCCACTGCCCTCCCTGATCCACCTCCCTAGTCACCCAGTCAAAAATTCAACAAGGTTGGTCTGACATGACCTCCCTGGTGAAACCATGCTGCCTTGGGTCCTGTAGTCCATTGACAACCAGATGTTCCACCAATCTCCTTCAGTAGTGCTTCCATGATCTTCCCACTACCGAGGTGAGGCTGACTGGTCTGTAGTTCCTGCTTCCTCTTTGTTCCCACTTTGCATAGGGGACTACATCTGCTGTCCTCAGTCTTTGGGTACCTCCCAGTTTCCAGTGATCGGCTAAACAGGATAGCAAGAGGTTCAGCCACCACCTCTCTTAGTTCTTTAAGGACCCTGGGTGCACCCCATCTGACCCCATTGCTTTATCAACTCTTATTACTTCCAGTTCCTTCAGAACCCTTTCTCGTGTAAAGGGACTTGTCCATTTCTGCACCATTCTCACCCCTTGTACTCCCTTCAGACCCATTACCCTCCTCTTCCTCAGTAAAGACTGAGCAGAAATACCTGTTCAATATGTCAGCTTTACTGTTGTCATCCTCCACGTGGCCCCCATCCTCCCCCTTCAGTCTCACTATCCCTCCCTTTGTCTTTCTTTTTTCACTTATGTACCTGTAAAAGGTTTTGTCCCCTCTACCCACTGATTTTGCAATGTGTTCTTCTGTCTGAGCTTTGGCTTCCCTTACTGACCTCCCTGCCTCCCTTTGCTTATCCTGGTACTTCTCCCTATCCCCTTCTGCCTGTGTCTTTTTGTATTGCCTGAATGCAATCTTTTTGGCTTTCACTTTCTTTGCTACCTCTTTGGAAAACCATAATGGTCTCCTCTTCCTTTTCCTCTTGCTAACCTGCTTAATACATAATTCTGTTGTTCTTGTAATCCCATTTTAAATACTGCCCACTGTTCCTCAACCCCTGATTCCTGTCCCATTCCCTTAATGCCTCTTTCAAGTAGCTCCCATTTTCCCAAAGTCTGCCCCCTAAAATCCAGGATACGTGTTTTGTGTGGTTTGGTTCTGCTCTTTCTGTGATTTCAAACCACAATGACTGGTGGTCACTGTTTCCAGGTGCTCCCCACTGTTACCCCCATCACACTGTCCCTGTTCTAGAGCACAAGGTCCAGTATTGCCTTCTGCCGAGTTGGTTCCATGACCAGTTGCTTGAGGAAGGCACCCTGAAGGGAGTCCAGGATAAATCTGCTCCTAGTTGATGCTGCTGCTGGGATGCTCCAGTCCACGTCTGGAATATTAAAGTCTCCAACCAGTACTACCTCACCCTTGTCTGCCATCCTTTGGATGGCTAGCATCCTCTCTATCTGTTTCTTCCTCCTGGGCTGGTGGTCTATAGACCACACCTGTGTGGATGGCTGTCCCCATTTTCCTTTCCAGCTTAACCCAAAGTATCTCTCCCCATTTTGTTTCTCCTGGATCTCTGTGGCCCTTATGTCATTTTCACATAGAGTGCCTCCTCCTCCTTCCTGCCTGCTCTGTCTCTTCTGAATATGTTGTAGCCAGGTATGGCCATCTCCCAGTCGTGGTTATCATTACACCAGGTTTCAGTGATGGCCACAATGTCCAGGTCTGACTGCACCATGACAGCCTCCAGATCCTCCATCTTGTTGCTAAGGCTCCTGGCATTTGCACACATGGCTTTCCATGATTTGACCTCCCTAGACTGTTTCACTGTTCTACTCCAGCCCCTTCCTTGGTTGTCATTTATCCCTGATTCTCCTTGCTGTCTGCCCTTCTGCTGAATTTTGCCCCTTTTCTGCTTATCCACCTCTTGGGCACTAATCTCCATCTTTTGCACACTGCTTTGCAGAGACAGCCACTCCTCTGGTTCACTGGTTTAAACTCCAACTGTCAGATCTTTACAAGCAATACTCACTAGAAGTTATGTGTGGAAACTGTAAAACTCACACTAGCCAACTGGCAACTAAATTTATATAAAAAAGGTTTTTTGGTTTCAAAGCAAAGACTCAAGTCAGGAAACCCAAAAAACAAAACACATCCCAAAACACAACACTCACCCAAAATAAAGGAGGGTGAAAAAGGACACCCTAGGGTGCCAACACTGCTCCTGCCCACCCACATCCCAAAAACCAGGTTCTGAGAGGGGAGGCAGTGGGGGGGAGGTCAGAATACAGCAAGAAGAAACAACATTACTAAGGTGAGTAATTTTTCCTTCGAACAACATGAAGTCTTGCTGTATTCTGACATATGCAGACTACCAAGCAGTATCTCCATGGAGGAGGGACAGAACCTACTTTGGAAACAGGCTCTGAAGTACTGCTGTGCCAAATCGAGCATCACTCCTAGCCTGGATATCCAGAGAGTAATGCTTGGTGAATGTATGGGCTGTTTTCCAGGTGGCTGCTTGACAAATTTCTAAGATAGGAATATCCCTGGCAGCAGCCAGGGAAGCAGCTGTACCTCTGTACAGTGAGCCCTCAGACCTGAGGGTGGAGTTCTACAAAGTTTTTCATAGCAAAATCGTATACAAGAAACAATCCACCTGGCAACAGATCTCTTAGTGGCAGGTTTGCCCTTACCACCCTCTCCATACGTGAGGAACAATTGGGGGGACTCAAACCTGTGACCCTTGGTGCGTTCCATGTAGTAGCTGAGGGCCCTTTTAACATCCAAGCTCTGCAGCCTCCTCTCTCCAGAGGAGGAATGGTCAGTGAAGAAAACAGGGAGAGACATAGACTGGTTAAGGTGGAAATCTGAAACCACCTTAGGTAAAAATTTCCTGTTAGTTCTTAGGACCACTTTATCTCTATGGAAAGAGATGAAATCAGGCTCCACAGACAGGGCTTGCAATTCACTGATACGCCTGGCAGAGGTAATGGCTACCAAAAACACAGTTTTCCAAGTCAAGTACTTAAGCTCTGCTGAGGACAAAGGCTCAAAGGGTGGTTGCATAAGCTGAGCAATGCAAACATTAAGATCCCAAGCAGGAGCAGGGTCCTTAAAGGGGGGGATTGGTGTGCAGCAATCCCTTGAAGAACTTACAAAACACAGGATGGGCTGACACAGGAGAGGGCTTGTCTACTGATAGGAAAGCAGAAACAGCTGCCAAATGCACTTTAAGTGTAGCTGGCCTAAGGCCTAGGCCATTGAGATGGACCATATAGTCCAGAACCGTAGACAACCCAGCAGATTCTGGAGAAATATTCTTATTAGAACACCAAATAGTGAACCTTTTCCATTTGGAATTGTAAGTCTTTCTGGTGGAAGGCTTTCAAGAAGCCTTAAGGATATCCAGAACCTCTTGGGAAAGATGCAGATCAGCAAACTCTAACTCTTCAAGAGCCATGCCTTGAGATTGAGAGGCCTGAGATTCGGTTACCAAATCCTCCCCTGAGAGGATGTCAACAGGTTGTAATTCCTGGGAAGAGACAGGGGAAGGTGGACTGCTAAGGACAGCAACAGGGGGTACCAGGGCTGTCTGGCCCAGTCTGGAGCAATCAGAATCACTTTGCATGGTTGTGACCTTATCTTGACTAACACCTTGAACAGGAGAGGGAAGGGGGGAAAAGCATACAGAAATTTCCCTTCCCAATTCAGGATCAGAGCATCCAGGGGGACTGAGCCCAAGACTGGGGGTCTGCAACAAAAGAGAGGAAGTTGGTGATTGTCTGGGGCTGCAAAAAGATCTATCTGTGGAGTGCCCCATCTCGATAAAATCACTTTCAAAACTAGGGGATCTAGGGTCTATTCGTGATGGCCCTGGGATATCCTGCTGAGAACATCTGCTAGGACATTGTCCTTCCCTGTGAGGTGAACTGCTATCAGAGAGGTTTGCAGGGAATAGGCCAGGGATCACAACTTCATTGCTTCTGTGCACAAGGCCATAGACTGAGTGCCTCCTTGCTTGTTGATGTACCACATGATGGTGGTGTTGTCTGTTCTGATCTGGACCACCTTGTTCTGTACAGATTTGGAAAAGGCTTGCAGTGCCAGAAACACTGCTCTGAGTTCCAAGAGATTGATGTGAAGCAGAGATTCCTGAGGTGACCACAGCCCCTGGGTGGTAAGATCCCCCAGGTGGGCTCCCCAGCATAGCAGAGAAGCATCTGTGGTGAGTATCACTGAATGAGACTGAGTGACAAAAGGAACTCCTTGTCTCAAATTGTCCTGATCCTGCCACCATTGCAAAGCCTGGATCAGGGTTCAAGTCACTGGGACCAATTTGGTAAGGGAATCCCTTCTTAGGGACCAGAAGGCTTTTAAGTGGAACTGAATGTCTCTCATCTGGAATCTTGCTTCCTGGACCACTGCTGTGGAAGCTGCAGGAAATGCCTTGCTGGTCGAGACACCTGTAGGGTGAATGAAGAGGCCAGTTCCATAAGGGTCCTTGCCCTGTCCAGGGGAAGGAAGGCTCTTGCCCTTACTGTATCCAGCTCTGCCCCTATGAAGGTGAGGAGCTGTACTGGCTCGAGAACTGACTTTGGAAGGTTGAGGAGGAATCCTAAGGAAGTGAGCACTTGCTGAGTTATTTGCAAATGTGACTTGACTTGGTCTGGAGACTTACCCACTATGAGCCAGTTGTCCAAGTATGGGAAGATGGAGATCTTTTTTCTCCTTAGGAAAGCAACCACTACTGCCAGGCACTTTTTGAAAACCCTTGGGGCTGATGTTAGGCCAAAGGGCATTGCTCTGAATTGATAGTGGCCTGAGGACAACTCGAACCTGAGGTACTTTCTGTGGGAGCACCTGATGGGAATGTGAAAATAGGCATCTTTGAGGTCCAGGGAGGCTAGCCAGTCCCCTGGCCTTAGAGAGGGAAGGATTATTCCCAGAGTCACCATTTTGAACTTTGGTTTTAAAAGGTGTTTGTTCAGATATCTTAGGTCCAGGATGGACTGCCATTCTCCTGTCTTTTTGGGGGTTAGGAAGTACCTGGAGTACAATCCTTTGCCCTTGTGTAGGGTGGGAACCCTCTCTATGTCTCTGACAGCCAGGAGGGAAGAAACCTCTGCCTCTAAGGCAAGGGTCTCTGATGGATTTGCAGGTGGAAAGGATCTGGTTCTCATCTTGGGAAATTTTTTGAAGCTGAGAACCAGTCCCTGGCTTACTACTTCCAGGACCCACTTGTCTGATGTCAGAGACTTCCAGTCCTGGACAAAGTAAGACAGCCTGCCCCCTACAGGTATTGGAGAATTGGCCCGGGCAGACCCATCAGGGTGTCTGCTTGGCAGGGGCTTTAGGCTGAGGGGTGGATGCAGGCCTGCTCATTCCCCATTTGCCTCTCCCTCTGAAGAACCCCTTCTGAGCATAAGAAGAGGAGGCCTGAGCTTGGTAAAAGGGCCTTTGGAAAGGCCTGCCCCTGCCCCTGGACTGCTGCATTTGAGGAGTGGCTTGCCTTTCTTTGGCCTGAGCACTCCTGTAAGTTGCCCTGTACTCGTCCATCTTTTTCATGTAGTTCTCTGTCTGCTCCCCAAACAGAGAATTATCAATAACAGGGAAATCCATGGCCTTAGCCTGCGTATCCTGTGATAGGCTAGTACATCTGAGCCAAGCCATCCTCCGAAGAGCCACAGATGTAGCCATGACCCTTGATGAAACATCACTGGAGTCCACAGCAGCATGAAATTGCACCTTGGATGCCTCAATCCCATCTGCAGCCACCTGCTCCAGCTCCATGGCAAGCTGGTCAGGGGCCTGTTTAGCCAGAGCCAGCACAGTGTCCCATCTGGACTTCTGGTATCTAGCTGTGTATGCCATATAGTTAGCCTGCCTGAGTCCCAAATATTCTGCCATGTACTGTTTCTTTGCCATGGCAACAATCCTCCTGGAGTCCTTATCTGGGGGGTGTGATACCAAGGGGATATTTGCCTTATCACAGGCAGCAGTCTGCACTACCGCAACATGGCTGCATTGCTGAGAAAGGAACTCCATGTCTGAGCCTGAAAGAGTGTACCTCTTGTCCATTTTTCTGTCCACAGGAGGTATTGAATTAGGAGTCTTAAGAATTTTATTTGTCTGTTTCCCAAAAGATTTATGGAGGGGAACAGACAATCTCCTGGACTCTGGGATGTCCATCATTTCAACAAAATCAGGCTCCTCCTGATCCTCTACTGCTTCTTCCATGGGAAGCTGGAGGGTTTCAGCCACTTTTTTGTAAAACATAAAGTGGGAAGGGGACTCAGAAAGCCTAGGAGGAGAAACACCTGAAGGTCTGTCTGGGGAGATGTCCAGGTCAATAGGCATATCCAGACTTTCATAATCACCATCATCATCCTCATACTCTCCCTCCTCTTCATCCGGTTCATAAAATTCTTCTAAAGTGTAATCCAGAACCGAGGGAACCAACCGAACCGAACCCCTGCCAGATGGTGCCGGTTCGGCCAGAACCGAAGTAAGCGACTGCACTATTCTTATCGCCTTGGCTATCTCATCAGCGGTCGGAGTATGGATCTCTGGATCCGAACCGGACGATTTATCTTTTCTTTTTCTTTTAACCGGAACCCACTCCTCAGAATCGGCTCTCCTTTTGCCCGAAGAAGTATCGCCCTGGTCAGAGGGCACTCCTTCTGGTCTGGTCGGAACCAAACCGGGCTGGCCATCCGGGTCAGCGGACTTCTCAGCCTCCCTTTCCCTCAGTCTACCTAATCTCTTAACCAGGGTAGCTTTGGGAAAATTCTTACAAATTTGGCAGTCTGAATCGAGGTGGTCAAACCCCAGACAATAAACACAGGTGATGTGGGGATCAGTCTTAGCAAAGACTTCCCCACACACACTGCAGTGTTGAAACCCAGTGGGTCCATTTTTTTTCTTGGGTTTCTCAGACATGGCCAATCCAATCCAAAACTTACCCTTTTTTCGGCAGTCTGGCAGGCTAGACTCCCCTATCAATTCCTGACCGTGTTACGGGTCTCGGAAAAAAACGTAATAAAAATCTGTTTTTTTTAGAACCGATACAGACCGGTTACCACACTCTAAGTAAATTCATAAACTTTTTTTATCTGAACTGATCGGTTCAGCCAAACCGATCCACAATTTACAAGTTCCACACAGAAACTAAATGCAAAACCTACAATATCTAGTATTCACAGTACCACAGACAGAGACTTAAACCGACAGATTCGGTAGCAGCAATTCGGTAGAAACCAAGTGAAAAACGACACTTTAACCGACTTTTTGAACAGAGCAAAGGAGAAATCTCCGGAGCGACTGTTCAGTGAGGTGCAGTAAAGAATCTGACGGTTGGAGTTTAAACAACAGCAGACAGGGGCTTCAACTGAGCTCACAGTGAACATTCCATGTTGGCCATGGAAAGTTTAACTCTTTGTTCTCCAGGGCAGTTGAAAGGCAGGACCTAACTGCATATGTCAGAATACAGCAAGACTTCATGTTATTTGAAACATTATTTCCATCTCAATCTGAAAGAAAACAAAGAAAAATAAATATATGATTAATAAATTAATGAATGTATATGACCATGTAGAGGTCTAATTAGCACCCAAAGAAACAACAAAGCTTGTGCAGTTCCAAGACCAACAACAACATCATTCCATACAGAAGAAGGGGGCCCAATTATTATGAGGTTCAGTCCAAGTGACTCCATCACCAACCAGCATTCTAAACCAACAAGAAGGGGTGGCAGGAAACATCGGAGGCAGAGTCTGTGGCAGGAGGAAGTAAACCAGCAACAGGACAATCTGGTGTTTAATATTTCAGAAGTAATGGATGAGGATCAGCTTTCAGTTTTACAGAAGAGCTTGTCATTTGCTCCAACAGCAGATGTAAAACCATTTGATTTATATGTGGATATACATCGGTTTACCAGCAACTTAAATTTGAAGGCTTTCTTTGAAAAAAAAAATGTGTATAGGAACATCTATAGTTAGTGATGGGGATGGAGGGCCGGGCGAACCACCCCTTGGAACTGAGGTAAGATCATTTAAACCACCTTCTACTTTTTTATCACCATTCAATGAAACTAAGAATTTTTGAGTGAGCTTGTGAAAATGGGATTAAGGAACTGTTGACAACTGAAAGTGGCCCTACCTTTGTTAACACATAAAGAAGCGTTGGCCCTTAAGTCCTTAAGAGCCAATAAGAAGATTGTTATTAAACCAGCTGACAAGGGTGGTTCTATTGTTGTTTTGTCTACCCATGCTTATCTGACAGAGATTCAGAGACAGTTATCTGATGTAGCTTTTTATAAAAAACTGGTGAAAGATCCTACACTGCAATTTAAATATGAGATTGACCTATTTCTATCTAATGCAGTGAATGAAGGCCTTATTGTTAACAATGAACAGTCATACCTCTCTGTGACACATCCAGTAAGAGCCAGTATATATGTTTTGCCAAAAATCCATAAGAGCATGCAGAATCCTCCAGGAAGACCCATAGTGGCCGGCATAGGCTCACTAGTGGAGCCCTTGTCTAAATATATGGATTTCTACATTAAAGACTATGTTACCAGCCTTCCCTCCTATATTAGGGACACTATGCATATTTTAGAAAGTGGTCTTAGAAATGCAATCAGAATTAGATTGGCTGTTGGTCTCAATGGATGTTAATTCTCTGTATACAAATATCCCTCATATAGAGGGACTTGATGGATTAAGATACTGGCTTGAGCATGATACTGGAATGGACAATGGTAACAAAGAATTTCTGTTGGAATGTTCTGAACTAGTACTAACAAAGAACAACTTTTTATTTCAGGAAACATTTTACCTACAAATCAAGGGTACTTCTATGGGTGCTACTTTTGCACCCAGTTATGCAAATCTCTACTTAGGGAAATGGGAGAAAGAATATGTCTATGACAGCCAGGTCAATCCTTTTTTGGATAAGACTGACATGTGGTGTCGTTTTATAGACGACATTTTTATGGTGTGGAGAGGCACTCAAGATGAATTATTGGAATTTGTTGCATATTTGGAAACAAGCAATAATAATTTAAAGTTTATGGTACAATGTAGTCCTATCTCAGTCTCCTTCCTGAATTACTAAGAATTTTGATCGTACATATACAATGGATTTATTCAGGAAGGAGACGGATAGGAAATCATTATTGCATGCCACCAGTTGCCACCCACCCCATCAGATTAAGAACATTCCCAAAGCCCAGATGCTACGTCTAAGGAGAAATTGTAGTGAGGATGTAGACTTTATTGTTCAGGCCACAGATTTGTGTGATCAGTTTGTCAAGAGAGGGTATAACTCTGGGCTAGTCAGGGAAGCTTTTAATAAGGCATTGGAAACTGATCGACAGCCCTTGTTAACAGTTAAAAAGGCAAAACAGGATTATCCACAAATGACTTTCATTACTTAGTTTTCTAGAAATGCAAGGAAAGTGGAAAAGGTTATATTAGATAATTGGAGAATTTTGGAAACTGAACCATTGCTTAGTGAGGTAGTCAAGAAGAAACCTCGTATGGTGTATAGGTGCTGCTGTAATTTAAAGGATCAGCTAGTTCATAGCCATCAGGCTATGGAATCTCCTGTGATAAGAACACATGAGGGCAATTGGCTACTATCACCGGATGGTAATTTTGGCTGTGGAAGATGCAAATTATTCTCTTCCATTGTGAAGACTGATACACAGAAACATAGACTTTGACGGCAGATAAGGACCGCTTGGCCCACCTAGCCTGCCCATTTTCCTACCTACAGGATAAGCTGCAGATCCTATTTAACCAACAGCCTAATTCTTCCTACCCCCCACAAAAATTGCCTTATGTCTGTCCCATGCATTTACTAGTAATAATTGTAATCAGCATTTTCAAATCAAGAGATTTTTTAATTGTAGCCCTGTAAATGTGATATATATGGCTACTTGTGAGTGTGAGGTCTTTTATGTAGGTAAGACATCTAGACAATTTAAAATCAGAATAGGTGAACACCTACGGTGTATTGTGGACAAAGATGGTGGTAATGCCCTAGCCCATCATTGCAACTTGCTTGGTACTATCGGCCATTCTTTCAAGTTTTGTGGTATTGAGAAGGTCACATTAGGACCTAGAGGTGGTGACTTGGATAAAAAACTCAAACAGAGGGAGTCCTTTTGGATATTCACCTTAGGTGCCTTAAGACCACCTGGTCTAAATGATAAAATTGAGTTGATGGCATGCATAAAATAATGACCTTCAGGATACATTCACACGCTTTGTTGTTTCTTTGGGTGCTAATTAGACCTCTACATGGTCTTATACATTCATTAATTTATTAATCATATATTTATTTTTCTTTGTTTTCTTTCAGAGTGAGATGGAAATAATGTTAACAGTCCATCCACTGATAAAATAAGAGGAAACATTGCAGAAATATTTATTGAATGTGCTGTAGGTTTTCCTCAATATCCTTTTTTGTCATTTACTAATTCATTAGTTTGCAAATACTGTTTAATATTAATTGTGTGTTCTTCTTTTTAGTAAGAGCTCTATTTTATTCCCACTTTGTGTACAGCATGTTGAAATGTATTTGGTTGCACTACTGCTTTAAGAGATTACTATAAGACAATGGATGTCAGAAGTAATGTTCTATCCCCCTGATGACGCACTAGGTGCAAAACCGGTCAGGGTACTGTTTGTTTCCTGTCTTCTTTTGGCTGTGGAGTCCACCCATTCGGGTTTGTCTATTTTATTATTTCAATAAAGCCTAATGACTTAGCCTTGGTGTGGTGCTGGCTTGTTGTTTTTTACGGTACTTTGCTATGTGCCTTGCACATACCATTTGGCAGCTTGAGCTGTTTTTGCTGTCTCATGTAACCATTTCTTCTTCTACCTTATGAATGTGCCATTAGCCTTTGCTCTGTCAATAGCCTATCTATTCATATCTGTATTGCTCCCTTATGCCTATCCCATGCCTGTTTGAAGCCCTGCAATGTATTCATATCCACCACTTCCTGAGGTAGGCCATTCCATGCATCTACCACCCTTTCTGTAAAAAAGAACTTCTTCACATTACCCCTTAATTGGCCTCCCTCTAATCTCATTCTGTGTCCTCTTGTCCTGCTATTTTTCTTATATTGAAACATGTTAGATTCTTTCACCTTGTTAATGCCTTTACGGTGTTTGAATCTAGGGTATACATATTGAGCTCTGTTAATCTGTCCTCATATGTTTTCTGATGCAGTCCCTACACCATGTTGGTTGCCCTTCTCTGGACTGCCTCAATTTGGTTAATGTCCTTGTGAAAATGTGGCCTGCAGTACTGCATGCAGTACTCCAGATTGGGCTTAACCAGTGTCTTGTAAAGAGGGATTATTACCTCCTTTTTATGACTTGTGGTACCCCTACTAATACACCCCAACATCCCTGTGGTCTGCTTGGATGATTTCAGGTCATCTGTGATGATGATGCCAAAGTCTCTTTCTTCCCTTGTGACTGACAGCAACTCCCCTCCCAGCCTATAGGTGGCTTCAGGGTTTTTCTTCCCTACGTGCATGATCTTGCACTTCTCTGGATTAAACCCCAGTTGCCACTCTTCTGATAATTTTGACAGTTTATCCAGATTTCTTCTCATTCTTCCCACCCCGTCTGGATCATCTACTCTGTTGCAGATCTTGGTGTCATTTGCAAACAGGCAAACCTTACCCTCCAGTCCATCTGCAATGTCACTGATGAAGACATTGAAGAGGACTGGCCCCAGGACTGATCCATGAGGTACCCCACTTGTGACTTGCATCTCTTCTGACTGTATACCATTTACCATCACACTCTGTTTTCTGCCCATCAACCAGTTTGCCACCCAGCTGACCAACTTCTGACCCACCCTGAGCCTACCCAGCTTATAAATTAATCTTCTATGTGGAACAGTATCGAACGCTTTGCTGAAGTCAAGGTAGGCGATATCAACTGCTCCCCTTGGTCCACCACTCTGGTTACCCAGCCAAAGAAACCTATAAGATTAGTTTGACAAGACCTTCCTGTTGTAAACCCATGCGGTCTTGGATCCTGCGCTCCTATGGATTCCAGGTGTTGCACTATCCTTTCCTTCAGCAGTGCCTCCATAATCTTGCCCACTACTGAGGTAAGACTGACTGGTCTGTAGTTCCATGCCTCCTCCCTGCTACCACTCTTGTGGAGTGGGATCACATGAGTCCATCTACAGTCTTCTGGGACCTCTCCTGTGCTCAGAGACTCACTAAACAGTTCTGATAATGGCTCTGCTAGTTCCACCCTTATCTCCTTTAGTACCCTGGGATGTATGCCATCAGGTCCCATTGCCTTGTCCACCCTGAGCTTATCAAGCTGTTGTAGGACCCTTTCTTTTGTGAAGGGACTAGTGCACACCTCCCTCCCCCTGTGTCCATGGTGCAGAGCTGTGGGCCCTGCCCTACCTTCTCTTCAGTAAATACTAAGCAGAAGTATCTATTTGGGATAGATGCTTTTACATGGTCCTTCTCCTCACATGCCCCCTTATTCCCTCTGATCTTAGCAATACCCCCTCTGGACTTTCTCCTTTCACTAATGTATCTATCAAAAGTCTTGTCACTTTCTTTTACTGTTCATGCTAGTGTTTCCTTGGTTTGGGCCTTTGCCTGCCTTACTGCCTTCCCTGCTTCCCTTAGGGAAGTTTGGTATGCCTCACTATCTTCATCCTGCTGCGTTTCCTTATATTTCCTGAAGGCCAGCCTTTGGGCTCTGACCTTTTCTGCTACTGTTTCTAAGAACCAGAGCGGTTTCCTTCTTCTTTTGTACTTCCTTTTCTCCCTAACACAGTGGGATGTTGCTTCAAGTATTGCATCCTTAATGCTTGCCCACTTTACCTGTACCCCCTCACCTAACATAGAAACATAGAAACATAGAAGTTGACGGCAGATAAGGACCGCAAGGCCCATCCAGTCTGCCCATTTCTTTTTCTACCTTATAAATGTGCCATCGGCCTTTGCTCTGTCAGTGACCTATCTATTCATAGTCATTTGTATTGCTCCCTTATGCCTATCCCATGCCTGTTTGAAGCCCTGCACTGTATCGTAGCCACCACTTCTTGTGGTAAGCTATTCCATGCATCTACCACCCTTTCTGTGAAAAAGAATTTCCTTACATTCCCCTTAATCGGCCTCCCTCTAATCTCATGCTGTGTCCTCTTGTCCTGCTATTTTTCTTATATTTAAACATGTTAGACTCTTTCACCTTGTTTATGCCCTTAAGGTGTTTAAATGTCTCGATCATATCACCTCTCTCCTCCTTTGCTCAAGGGTATACATATTGAGCTCCATTAATCTGTCCTCATATGTCTTCTGATGCAGTCCCTGCACCATTTTGGTTGCCCTTCTCTGGACTGCCTCAATTTGGTTAATGTCCTTGTGAAGGTGTGGCCTCCAATACTGCACGCAGTACTCCAGATGGGGCCTAACCAATGTCTTGTACAGAGGGATTATTACCTCCCTCTTACGACTTGTGATACCCCTACTAATACACCCTAACACCCCCCTAGCCTTACCTACTGCTTTAGAGGTCTGCTTTGGATGATTTTAGGTCATCAGTGATGATGATGCCCAAGTCTCTTTCTTCCTTTGTGACTGCTAGCAACTCCCCTCCCAGCCTATAAGTGGCTTCAGGGTTTCTCTTCCCTATGTGCATGATTTTGCACTTCTTTGCATTAAATCCCAGTTGCCACTCTTCTGACCATTTTGCTAGTTTATCCAGATCTCTTCTCATTCTGCCCACCCCATCTGGATCATCTACTCTGTTGCAGATCTTGGTGTCATCTGCAAACAGACAAGCCTTACCCTCTAGTCCATCTGCGAGGTCACTAATGAAGATGCTGAATAGGACTGGCCCCAGGACTGATCCCTGAGGTACCCCACTTGTGACTTGCATCTCTTCTGACTGTATACCATTTACCACCACTCTCTGTTTTCTGCCAGTCAACCAGTTTGCCACCTAGTTGACCAACTTCTGACCCACCCTGAGCCTACCTAGCTTATTTATCAATCTTCTATGTGGAACAGTGTCAAAAGCTTTGCTGAAGTCAAGGTAGGCGACATCAACTGCTCCCCCTTGGTCCACCACTCTGGTTACCCAGTCAAAGAAATCTATGAGATTAGTTTGACAGGACCTTCCCTTTGTAAACCCATGCTGTCTTGGATCCTGTGCCCCTATGGATTCCAGGTGTTGCACTATCCTTTCCTTAAGGAGTGCCTCCATAATCTTGCCCACTACTGAGGTAAGACTGACTGGTCTGTAGTTCCCCGCCTCCTCCCTGCTACCACTCTTGTGGAGCGGGATCACATGAGCCCTTCTCCAGTCTTCTGGGACCTCTCCTGTGCTCAGAGACTCACTAAACAATTCTGCTAATGGCCTAGTTCCTCCTTTAGCTCCTTAAGTACCCTGGGATGTATGCCATCAGGTCCCATTGCCTTATCCACCCTGAGCTTAGCAAGCTCTTGTAGGACCCTTTCTTTTGTGAAGGGAGTAGTGCTCACCTCCCTCCCCCTGTGTCCATGATGCTGAGCTGTGGGCCCTGCCCTGCCTTCTCTTCAGTAAATACTGAGCAAAAGTATCTATTTAGGATAGATGCCTTTACAGGGTCCTCCTCCTCACATGCTCCCTTTTCTCCATTAAGCTTAGCAACCCCTCTGGACTTTCTCCTTTCACTAATGTATCTATAGAAAGTCTTGTCACCTTCTTTTACTGTTCGTGCTAGTGTTTCCTCAGTTTGGGACTTTGCCTGCCTTACTGCCTTACCTGCTTCCCTTAGGGCAGTTTGGTATGCCTCCCTATCTTCATCCCGCTGTGTTCCCTTATATTTCCTGAAGGCCAGCCTTTTGGCTCTGACCTTTTCTGCTAATGTATTTGAGAACCAAAGTGGTTTCCTTCTTCTTTTGCACTTCCTTTTCTGTCTAACCTGTATTTCTTTTTGCCAGGGCTAGCTTAACTCTATGGTTAAGTATATAATCTACCTTTGCAATAAAACACTTATGTGCCCTCAGGGCAATTCAAGCTGTTTTGGGCCGTTTCTGGTCCTTCATAGCTGCGTAAACAGAAATAATAAACCAATGCTTATAGTTGTTTGAAACTTTTAAAACCTGTTCTTAACCAATTCTATTTTTTCAGCTTCATTCTGATTTAAAACTCACAGTTTATGTTTACTGCGTCACCCAGTTCCGGGTCTGTTTGCAGCTGTTAGTTTTACAAGTATAACGCCATCTGCACAAAAACACATCTGTCAGGCTTCATGTATGATAGTGAGCTTTCTCAATGGTGCAAAAAAGTTGCTCAGTTTGATAAAAAATGCTGGCTGCTCTTACCTCCACAAGCACCGTATGTAGTGTCTATTCTAGTCTGCTACAGTGTGCTTAGATGCAGGTTTGTTTATATAGTGATGCAGGCTGAGGGGTGGAACTGCAGTTACTTCCTGGATGGTCAGGCAGAATGAAGAACCAATCCAGTGAAGGCAGGGTCACCTAGGAACTGTAGACACACCAGCACTAATGACATGGTGGGTGCTTTCCACCCCAAAACTCTGCATTTGTAAACTGGCAAGGCAATGCTCAAAGGTTAGACTGAGCCCCTGTGTGTCAGGGTCAAAGCATTAATCGCTTATGTTTGTGATGACAGGAAACTAAAGAGATTTAGAAAGCTTTGAAAAAGTCAGAGCTTCGATGGCTGCTACCGGTGTCACAAACATTTCAATTTAAAGGGCTAGATATCATTCTCTGATTGTCACTGGTGTTGATAGTTCTCAGTCACATAGTCTCTATTAATAGCATTTTTCAAAAGTTTCATAAGGATAGCCTGTATCAGCTTCCACGCTAACAGCAAAAAAGACTGATGTAAGAATCAGAGACAAATTACAGTTCAGGGGCTCAGTTGTTCATACAGACAATAAAGAACATTTTCTGAAAAAGTTAATACGTGTGGCTGGCCATTTCTTTGATTTCTTGGATCTACTCCGCCCACCAGCCCCCACATGACCCACAATTTTATTGGGACGGAACCGACATTTCTTTGACTTTTTGTTGTACCTGTCCTTCCACCCATCCAGGGCTTATAGAAGAGTCCTTGTGACTGGAACCAACTTTGATAGGGAGTCCCTTTTTTGGGACCAGTGAGCCCTTAAGTGATATTGAAGGTCTCTCATCTGAAACCTGGACCTGGAATTGCTACTGTAGTGGAGGCCATGTGACTCTGGAGTCTGAGGAAGTGCCTGGTTGGCCTTGGCTGGCTGAGGACAAATACGTCTGCCAGGCTCTGGAGGTTTTCTACCCTGTCTACTGGGAGCAGGGCCTTCCCTTGCTGGGTGTCCAGCTCTGCCCCAATGAACTCCAGGAGTTGAACTGGCTCTAGTTGGGACTTTTCTGTGTTGATTAGGAAACCGAGCAACTCCAGAGTGAACTGTGTGAAGTGTAGAGAGTCTCTGAGCTCTTGGGGAGACTTGCCTGTTATCAGCCAGTCATCCAGATAGGGAAAGACAGAGACCTGATGTCTTCTGAGATGGGTTGCAACTACTGCCAGATGCTATATGAACAGGAAAGGCCGAATGGGGAAACTGCAAACTGGTAGTGGCTATAAGGCAGCCTGAATCTGAGTTTCTTTTTGTGAGAGATGGGGATGTGAAAAGAAAAAATTACTTACCATAGTAATCTTCTTTCTTCCCAGTGATGCTCAGGCATTCATAACTTTGTGCAGTCATCCTGATGGGTTGGACTGCCCAGAGAGATGGAACACATGCAAATGATGGAAT
Source organism: Neoceratodus forsteri (assembly GCA_016271365.2). Classification (NCBI taxonomy): domain Eukaryota; kingdom Metazoa; phylum Chordata; order Ceratodontiformes; family Ceratodontidae; genus Neoceratodus; species Neoceratodus forsteri. The sequence goes on from CM028130.1 coordinate 1,419,947,250, forward strand.
TCTTTGCATGTGAGCATCTTTCAAATACTGCCTCTACCAACTGTAGTGTTCTATACCCTTCAGATTTGTAAGAAGCCTGGAAGTCAGGCAACATGGAAAAAATCCGACAACTAATTAATAAAACTTTTTTTTTTTTTTTTTTTTAGGATTAGCCTAATAAAACAACTTGCTACAAAAAACCTCCAAGGGAGGAACTATATCTATATATAATAATGGTGTTCACCATACAGCAAGAAAAACTATTAAGAGAGACAGAAAACTCTATTAAAATATGTCTAGCATAGAGAAAATGTATCCAGAAGGAATGGCTATGTGGCACTAGCGTGCGGAATGCAGAGGCTGAAGTTCTGGAAGGGGAGGATGGGAGGGAGTTATGAATGTCTGAGCATCACTGGGAAGAAAGAAGATTACTATGGTAAGTAATTTTTTCTTCTAACCCCAGTAATGCTCAGACCATTCATAACTTTGTGCAGACTACCAAGCAGTACCCCCTGGTGGTGGGCACAGAAATGAAAATTACGTACCTAACATAATTCTGATCTTTCTGTGTATCTTCACCATTCATCACAGATGGGTACTGGCCGGAGATCAGGACCCCGAGGGAGCTTTTTTATTTTTTTAAAAGGGTAGGCGGAGCCGGCTGGCCAGCATCACGCTGCCCCGAGGCCGACGTACTGCGTGGCACTCGAGGGTTGGCCGTTAGGCTGAGTTGACTCCGCCTGCCTACCAGTTCTGAGTCGCCGGAGAGGTAAGAAGAAGGGATGGAGGGTGGGACAAGAGAGTCCAAGGGACAGAAAAAGGAAAGGAAAACTGAACTAAAAGGAGAAATAACGACTGAGAGGACAGCAAAGAAGAGATGAGGCTAAGGGGATTGGGTAGGGGCCCCAATCTCTGGAAATGGAAGAAGGGAGGGTAGGCAGGGGAGAAAATTTAGGAGAGAGTGAGAGATAACAAGGTATCCGAGACCCTTGTCCATCACCAGATTGTATAGGAACTGCAAGGAGTAGCAAAGCTCTCTGCCAGAATTCAAGGCACAGAATAACTGGCAAATACCCCAGAAGCAGAGTCGGCTATTCTGGAAGAAGGACAGGGTACAGGGATTTAATACTCCCTCAGGAAAGATGTTTGGTGAAAAAAAGGGATTTTTTTTTTAAACAGTTGGATGGAAACCAGAAGGAGAACAGGAGGAGGGCAACCACCAACTCCCACCCCATCGGGGTGGAGACATGTAGTAGAGAAGGAGTGCCGCTCGAGCTGTACCCTTTAAAGGAGAATACCCCCCTGTGTGTCCCTACTTTACCCCATTCCAAAAGGAGAGGGGAAGCCACAGAGGGGAGGGGGCCCAGAGACTGAGGCCCCAGGGGGATGGTGGGTGGGGTTGTGATGAATGGTGAAGATACACAGAAAGATCAGAATTACAGTAGGTACATAATTTTCATATCTTATCTGTGTCAGTCTTCACCACTCATCACAGATGGGTGAGTACCAAGCCCCCCCAAAGGGGGTTGTTTCTTTACACCCTAAGGGACAGAGTCCCTTAGCCCTCAGTGGGTGACACACTAAGGGGGGGAACCTTCCGGGTCTGGGGAGGCCCGAGAGTGGGGAGAGCGAGAAGAGGTCCCCCTTGAGGGAGAAGGAAGCTGCCCCAACAAGTGCCATCTCGCTCTACAGGAGAAAAGGTAGGTTCCCAGGTGGTCGGAGCAAATCACTCTACGCCAGGCCAAGGGTGACAACCGGGAAAGACGTAGCCATGCCCATCTCCTGGTGCAGATCGCTGTCCCTATGACCCTGGTAGCTACCTCGTTGGCGTCGTAAGATGCCCTCGCTTGGTGCCTTGCTAGCTCCAGGCCACGTGCAGAGAGCACGATGGCTTGTCTGGTTTGCTCCGAGTCAGGTAAAGCAGCTAGGACCTGACCTAGCGTGGACCACAAGAACCTGTTGTAGGCTGCATAGTGGGCCTGGTGAGCAGAAATAGAAAGGAGCAACCATGCCGAGTAGAAGGTCCTCCTCCCCCAAAAATAAAAATCTGAGGAGTCTTGATCCGGGGGCCAGCCACGGTGGAGGGTGCGAAGCCCATCAGGGGTGTCCACATGCATCAAGCCAGACTGCGGATGAGGCACAGAACCTGGAGACTCCGGGGAGCGCAATACCTCTGGCTGAGGTCCCTAGGGGCAGGAACTCCGGAGAAGGGCCTCTGCCAGAAACGCAAGGACGCCTCCCGAAAGGGAGCAGGCCAGGGTGGCACCAAAAGGGTGGCCTCACCATAATCGCCTAGAAAGGCATGCGCCGCATGCTCAGGATTGCTAACAGAAGAGGGAGAAAGGTGCAAGTCCTCCAACATCCTCACGAGGAAACGCTGATACTCGGAGAGATCAGCAGCCGGAGAGATGTGGACAGAGGGTTCCTCTCCCCCAGAAGAGGGGGATGAGGAGCTGGAGGTCACCATATGTTCTGAGGGTGGCTGCACGGGGTGAGGTTGAAAAACCTGGCTGTCCATAGCCCTAACATAGGCAGGGAACCAGGCAGCCACCGCTCTGAACTGCTCCCAGGTGAGAGGGCCACTAGGACCAAGAATGCCTGGCAGTGCTGGAGAATGTGGCAGAGGGATAGGGGCAGAGCCGAGAAAAGAAGTCAGCTGACCTCCGCCAGGGCTAGGGAGCAGACCATGAGCACCCGAGGAGGGTGCCCTGGAAGACTACACAGCCGACAGCTGTACAACCACGTTGGTATTACCTTGGCTGCGCCCAGAAGAATCCCCCCAGTGAGGTGACTGGGGCCGTAAAAGTCCAGAAGGATGGTCCCCTGCCTCAAAAGAATGGGACTCCCTCAAGGAACCTGAGGGGGAAGGGTGTAAATCCGCAATTCGGCTTCGCCCAGGGCCCAGGTGGACCCCAGAGAAAGGCCAACATGCCGACCCCACACCCCTCGACCCCTCAGAGTCCGAGAGAGTCCTCCTTCTTGAGAGGGCCAGCCTAGGTAGCTGGCATCCCTGGGCAGCCCCTGAAGGGGAGACCCAGGGAACAGCACCCTCCCCTCCTGTAAGTTTCTTGATGGGCCCCAAAGTTGGGTGACCAAGACACACCACTGGAGGGGGTACCACCACCGAGGGGTCGATGAAACCCCCAAGGCCAGGCTGCAGAGCAACTGCCTGCTGGTTAGCACCACTGACCCTAGCCTCGGGGGCCACCTGACTCTCCTCAGTAGGGGGCTGGCTTCGACTCATCGACGAGACCACAGGAGTGCCCTCCTCTGCAGACAACCCCGAAGGGTGTGACTGCCCGTCTGACTCCGAGCTCGACTCCGACTCTGAAGAGGTAGAGTCCGAGGCTCTGAGCCAAACAGTAGGAGGGCGGGTGAAACCAACTTTGCCAGAGGGCAGGCAGCCAGAGCTGTGTCCGAGATGGCACCCGTGCCCTCTGCAACCCCGTGGGCGGGACCTGCAGAAGGCACCAGGGCAGCTCGGGTCAAAGGTCCAGAGCCAGGGCCAGATGTGGCGCTGTCAAATCCACCAGCACCGGGGGCAGTACCAGGGACAGAGACAGCACCGACAGCAGCCCCAGCAGCAACCTCGGCACCGAAGACGACACTGCCAGGCCCCACGGTGCCGCGAGTGGCACCGAGGACCGAAGCAGCACCAACGATGGCCCTGAGGGCAGACTCGGCACCGAACACGGCACCAACCGGCCCTTCGGCACCGTGAGTGGCACCGAGAGCATGGACGGCGCCGAGGATGGCACCGACAGCCGGAGCCGAAGGCCCTATGGTGCTGAGCCACGCAGGCATGGCGCCGTGCTCAACCTCGGCGCCAAGGACGGCGCCGAGGTGAGACATGGCAAAAGAGGATGCTGTATCTTGTCCCACGGCACCACAAGCAGCATCAGCACTGCGAACAGCGTCGACAGGGCCCACAGCACCGAGCGAAGAGTCGGCACCAATGACGGCACAGACAGGGCCCACGGCGCCGTGAAAGGCGCTGAAGGCTCTGACGGCATCGAGGATGGTGCCGACCCGGGCCTTCCGAGCCACAGGAGTGACACCGGGGGAGCCTTCACCCCTGAAGGGGCGATTGCCGTGGCGGTGCCTCCTGCCCGCTCCCGGGAGGAAGCGGGACGGGCCTCCTGCGCCGCAGGAGGAGCCTTGGCAATGGCCAGGCTACAAGTAGCCGAGGCTCCCTCCTCCTTGGTCTGTATAGAACCGGGAGGGGACCCAGAGGAAGGGCCGAGAGAGCGCAGCTTGGCCCGACGAATGCGAACCCTGCCCCCGAAAGTCGGCGGAGCTTGCCCCACTTTCAACGCGTGCTGTTCAAGGACGCGGTGGTCCATGGAGAAGCAGGCGTCACACAAATCCATGTCGTGAAGCGGGCCAAGACACCGGTCGTGCTGGTCGGTGACGGAATATTTTCGGCCGGACGGGCACCAACACATGGGGGGCCCACCCGTCTTAGAAGACTCTTTGCCCTCTGACCGAGACATGACCTACGGAGAAAAAAACACCACAAACAGACTCGACGTCGCAGAATTTCAAATAAAAGGAAAGATCTTACCAGCGACGTCGAGTGGAGGCAGAATCCAGAACCGGTAGATGACCGATGGACTGAACGTCGATTTTTTTTGAACAGGCTGAAGGCCTAAAATTGCAGAGAAGCTTCCCATGAGGTAACCTCGACGGCGGGAGATGAAGAACTGGTAGGCAGGCGGAGTCGACACAGCCTAACGGCCAACCCTCGAGTGCCACGCAGTACGTCGGCCTCGCCTACCCTTTAAAAAAAAAAAAAAGCTCCCGTTGGGTCCTGATCTCCGGCCAGTACCCATCTGTGATGAATGGTGAAGACTGACACAGATAAGATCTTATTTTGGAAACAGAATTTGCAGGACTGCTGTGCCAAACTTGGCATCACTTCTGGACAAAATATCTAAATTATAATGCTTTGTACAGGTGTGTACTGTTTCCAAGTAGCTGCTTTACAAATGTCTAACAATGGCACCTCCCTAGCAGCTGCAATAGTGGCAGCTGTTCCTCTTGTTGAATGAGCCCTCAGCCCAGCTGGGGACTCTCTACCTGCTTTAGTGTAGCAGAATTGAATACACTGGACAATCCACCGAGAAATGGATCTTTTTGAGGCTGGTTTGCCCATTCCAACATCCCCATATGTAAGGAAAAGTTGTTTTTTGTCTTGCCTATGGCCTTTAGTAGCTGTCATGTAGTAGCTGAGAGCTCTTTTCACATCCAGGCTGTGAAGCCTTCTTTCACCAGAGCTGGCATGGTCTGTGAAGAAGACAGGCACAGTGATTGATTGGTTCAGATGGAAGTCTGAAACCACTTTGGGAAGGAATTGTCTGTTTGTTCTGAGGACTACTTTATCCCTGTGGAAGGAAATGTAGTCCTGGTCAACACAGAGAGCCTGAAGCTCACTGATTCTTCTTGCTGAAGTAATTGCTACCAGGAAAACTGTTTTCCAGGTAACATACTTTAAATGGGCTGTAGCCATGGGCTCAAAAGGAGCCTGCATCAACCTTGTTATACATACATTAAGATCCCAAGCGGGCACTGGTGCCCTGTGAGGAGGGTGCAAATGCATTAGCCCTTTGAAAAATCTTTTGAAAATGGGATCTGATGCTACAGATACCTTTGTCCTAGCAGATAGGTATGCCGATACTGCTGCAAGGTGAACTCTTAAAGAACTGGGTTGCAGACCTTGTGAATGTAAATGAGTTAGATAATCCAACACCGCTGAGACCCCTGCATCATTTGGGGAGAAGTTTCTAGTAGAGCACCAGAAAGAGAATCTTTTCCACTTAGCAGAATAAGTTTTCTTAGTTGAAGGCTTCTTGTAACCTTTCAAGATGTTTAATACAGCTTCAGAAAGGTTCAAGCCTGCATACTCTAACTCCTCAAGAGCCATGCCCTGAGGTGAAGAGACTTGAGATTTGGGAAGAGCAATGTTCCTTGACTGGAGGTTAGAAGATTGTGCCTGAGAGGCAAGTTTATTGGCCTGCTCACTGCCATGGAGAGCAGAAGAGAGTACCATGGCTGCCTGGGCCAATCTGGAGCTATCAATATCAGAGAAGCTGAGAGGGATCTGAATTTCAGCAGTACCCTGAAAACTAGAGGAAAGGGGAGAAATGCATAGAGAAACTTGCCCGACCAATCCACTACCAAGGCATCCAGAGGGATTATGCCTTGGGCTGGTGGCCTGCAACAATACTGAGGAAACTGGTGGTTCTGGTGGGATGCGAACAAGTCTATCTCTGGAACACCCCACCTGCTGAAAATTACCTGTACCACCTGCTCGTTCAATATCCATTCATGATGGGACTGATTGATCCGACTCAAGTGTGTCTGCCAAGATATTGTCCTTTCCTGGCAGATGGATGGCTTGTAGGGACACCTTTAGAGAATACGCCAGAGCCCAAATTCTCATGGCTTCTGTGCATAGGGGACCTGACCTGGTGCCACCCTGCTTGTTTATGTAATACATAGTGGTGGTATTGTCCGTTCTGACTTGTACCACTTTGCCCATTACCAGTGTAGAGAAAACCTTTAGTGCTAGCCGCACTGCTCTGAGTTCCAGCAAATTTATATGCTGGAAGGACTCTGCCCCTGACCAGGTACCCTGAGTTGTGTGCTCCCCTAGATGGGCACCCCAGCCCAGAAGGGATGCATCTGTTGTAAGGACCAGTGAAGGATCCTCCTTCTGGAAGGGGACTCCCTGCCTTAGGTTGGATTCCTTTTTCCACCACAAGAGGGCTTGTAACAGAAGCCTTGTCACTGGAATGAGTTTTGAAAAGGGATCTTTTTTCTGACTCCAATGAGTCCTGAGGTGAAACTGGATGTGTCTCATGTGAAGCCTGGAACCCTGCACTGTGCCTGTGGATGCAGCCATATGACCTAAGAGCTGCAGGAATTGCCTGGCTGTTTTTTTGACCGTGCAATTTGAAGGAGTTTGCTATGGCCTGAAGACTTTGCACCCTGTCTAGTGGTAAAAAGGCCCTGACCTGTAGGGTGCTGATCTCTGCCCCTATGAACTGTAAAGTCTGTGTAGGGGTGAAGACAGATTTTTTCTGGTTTACTATGAAACCCAGGGACTCCAAAAGATCCTCTGTGAGCCTTAGAGAGGTTGCGACCTGCTCTGGTGATTTGCCCACTACCAGCCAGTCGTCCAGGTATGGGAAGACAGTCACTCTCTGTCTTCGAAGAAATGCCACCACAGCTGCTAGGCATTTTGTAAACACCCTTGGTGCCGAGGAAAGGCCAAAGGGTAGGGTTGCAAACTGATAATGACCTGATGGGAGTCTGAATCTGAGATATTTCCTGTAAGATTCCTTTATGGGGATGTGGAAATAAGCATCCTGTAAGTCCAGAGATGCCAGCCAGTCCCCTTTTTGGATTGTTGGCAGAATCCGAGCCAAAGTGACCATTTTGAACTTTGGCTTTTTTAGGTGCTTGTTTAAAGCTCTGAGATCCAAAATTGGCCACCACTCCCCATTTTTCTTTGTTGTTAGGAAGTATCTGGAGTAAAAACCTCTTCCTCTCAGGGTTGTAGGGACTAGTTCCACTGTTTTGAGCTGAAGCAGCTTCTGAACCTCTGCCTCTAGCAACGAGATTTGTGCTAGGGGTGGGGAAGTGGAAACCCTGGGGTGTCTTCGAGGAAGAAATTTGAACTGCAGAGACAGACCCTTGCCCACTACCTCCAATACCCACTTGTCTGTGGTGATGGTTGACCAGAGGGGGAGGAAATGGGACAGCCTGCCTCCAACAAGTAGGGAGGAGGCAGCTTGCATCTCAGGGGTTCTGTTTAGGCTGGGGTTGAGGTTATGGCTGAGCCCCTCGCCTAGAGCCCCTTCTGCCCCTACCCTTGAGTAGCCCTGTGGGGTACTGCTGGTATTGGGGCATGGCTACTGGCTGGAAAAGGGTCTTGATAAAAGGAATGACCCCTAGCCCCTTCCATAGGGCTAGTGGATGAGGAAGCTCTGTCTCTAGCAGAGTTACTTCTATAAGTAGCCTTATATTCATCCACTTTTTTCATATAGGCCACTGTGGACTCCCCAAAAAGGGCATTTCCTTCTAATGGGAAATCCATGGCCTTTGACTGGGTATCCTGAGTGAGGTTTGTAGCTCTAAGCCAAGCAAACCTCCTCTGAGCCACTGTATTAGCCATCCATCTGGCTGCAGTGTCATTTAGATCAGCAGCCATCTGGAACTGGTACTTGGCCACCTCTAGCCGAGACCTGGCAGTTTCAGCCAGGTCATCTGACAAGGGTGGGGTGGCCTTCATGGACATTGCCAGTACCGACTGCCACAGGGATTTCTGATACAGGGCAGCATAAGCTTGAAAGTGTCCTGTCTCATGCCAACGAGGCTGATAAATAGCCCTTTTTGGCCATACTGTCCAATTTTCTGAAGTCCTTGTCCGGTGGGTGTGAGGACAGAGGGACTTTAGCCTTATCACAGGCAGCTTGCTTTATTACCCCTTGATGATCAGGGTGGGAAAAAAGGAAGTCAGCTCCCTCCCTGTCGAGCTGGTATTTTTTATCTATTCGCTTGTCAATAGGAGGAATAGAATTTGGGGTCTGCAGGAGCTTCATAGCATCCTTGTTGAAGAATTTATATACTGGAAGGAGGAGGGCCTTTGTGGGTGTTAAACCCATCACATTGAGGTACTCAATCTCCTCCTCATCCTCTACTTGCTCTGTTGTGGCAATATCCAGAGCATCTGCCATTTTCCTTACGAAAGAAAAATGAGAGGCAAAATCCTCAGACACTCTGGGAGGCGAGCCAAATTCCTGCTCATGGGAAACCTCTGGAGGAATAGGTTCATCCTCCTCATACGGCTCAGCCTCTTCAAAATAGTGTTGCTCCGGATCAGGGGGCAACACAGTAGCAGCAACCTGGGGACCCTGGGAAGGGGCAGGAGGCTGAGGGATGATGCTCTGCAGAGCCTGAATAATTTTAAATGCCTGGGCTATGTCCTGAGCCGAAGGCATTACAGGCTGCTGCGCAGAAGTCCCTGGTTTAGCAGGAGAGGGTTCTGCATGTTTGAGCTTCTTTAATTTCTTTAAGGGAACCGGAGAGTCAGCCAGTTCTTTCCCTCTTTTTGCCCCTTTTTTCGCCTGTATCAGGGGCAGGGGTAGAAGCACTTGTTAATTCAACCACAACAGACTGGGGTGTCAGCTGGTCAGAGCCTGAGGGACCCCTTGGAAACTTTTTATTAAGCCTTTCAATGCGCTTTTCAACAGTTTTTTCTGAGAATGTTTTACATATATCACATTCCTGGTCCAAATGTTCAAAACCCAGACAAGCCACACATAAGGTGTGCTTGTCTGCCTTGGCAAACACATCTCCACACTTCAAACAGTTTTTAAAACCAGGCTCCCTGGTTCTCTTTTTAGGTTTCTCAGTCATGGTGAAAGATAAAGGGAAAAACCCTCAACTGCTAAATACCAAAGCTAATGCGGTAATTTAAACAGCTTTCCTTTTCTTTTTTTTTTGCGGTCGGTTCCAGAACCGATAAGGAAGAGATGAAACAGAGAGAGGAGATGAAAAAATGAACCGGTTCAGCGGTTCTGTAACTGATAGAAAGCGGTTACAAATAAAATCTTTTAGGACCAAATTTTAGTGAATGAACAGGTTCTTCAATCAGAGAACCAAAACAAAGTTAAAACTAACTCAGATCCCTCACGGTTATACCGAACCGCGAGGAACCGAGAAAACAACAATTTAAACAATAATAACTAAATGTAAACTAACAATTAATAGAGGCAGTAAAAGAAACTAAAAATACTTACTTTTTTTGATTTTTTCTTTCTTCTTTCACACGAAAGAGGGCAACAGAGACTCCAAGCGACCAGACTTTCAGGCGGAGAGAAAAATCTGAAGGGTTTAGAACACTACAGTTGGTAGAGGCAGTATTTGAAAGATGCTCACATGCAAAGAATTCCATCATTTGCATGTGTTCCATCTCTCCGGGCAGTCCAACCCATCAGGATGACTGCACAAAGTTATGAATGGTCTGAGCATTACTGGGGTTAGAATAGGTATCTCTGAGGTCTAGGGAGGCTAATCAGTTTCCCTGTTATAAGGAGGGGATCACCACAGACAGGGTGACCATCTTGAATTTGTGATTGACCAGGTGCTTGTTTAGGTACTTGAGGTCTAGGATGGGTCACCAGTCCCCGTTTTTCTTTTGGGTAAGAGAGTATCTTGAGTAGAGACCCCTTCCTTACTGCAATCAGGGCACCTTTCCTACTGCACATGCCAAGAGGAGTAATTTGACCTCTGACTCCAACAGAATCTTTTCTGTGGGAGCAGAGGCTTGAAACTCTTATGGTCCTGCTGAGTGCAGAATATTTTGAACTGCAGGGTAAGCCCTTGAACCACCACCTCCAGCACCCACTTGTCTGTGGTGATGTGTTGCCACTGATGGAGGTAGAGGGTCAGCCTTCTCTCTACTGGCAGAGGGGAGGTGACCTGGGCATTCCCATCAGAGGTTTTGTTTGGTCTGATCTTTTGGTGAGGGGGTGGGGTCATTGCACTTCTGAGCCCACCTACCCCTTCCTCTAAAGTATCCTTTCATCTGGGAGTAATCTATGGGCATAAGTATAGGGTAGAAGTTCCTGTCCCTACCTCTGCCCCCTCTTCCTTTTGGCCTGTAGGAAATGAAGGCTTTCTCTTTTGCTGCATTACTTTGTAGATGGTTTTATAGTCTTCCATCTTTTTCATGTATGCCTCTATCTTGTTCCCAAAGAGAGAACTGTTCTCATAAGGGAAGTCCATATTTTTTGTCTGGGTGTCTTGGGAGAGGTTGGTGGTTCTCAACCATGCAAGCCTCCTGAGTGAAATGAATTGAGCCATGGATCTAGAGGCAGTGTCATCAGCATCTACAGTCATATGAAACTGGTACTTTGTAGCTTCCAAGGCAGTTTTGACTGTTTCTGCCAGGTCTTGAGCAATGTTATCTGGGGCTTTCTGGCTAATAGCAAGAACTGAGTTCCACACTGCCTTTTGGTACTGAGCAGTGTATTCCATATAAGTAGAAAGGTGAAGCAACAGAGAGGCTGTGGTATAAGACTTCTTGCCCATGGTGTCCGGTTTTCTAGGTTCCTTTTCTGGTGGCTGAGAGGACACAGGCACCTTAGCCTTGTCACAGGCTGCAGCTTGTACCACACCTTCATGGTCAGGATGGGTGTAAATGTACCCAGCATTAATTTTGTCCAGCTGGTATGTTTTTCTTTTTTTGTCCACACCTGGAACAGTAGTAGGATTCTAGAGAAGTCTGAAGGTGGTCCTATGTAGGGACTAGTGTACTGGCATGAGTAATTTCCTGGGGGGAAGGAAGCCCCATCATGTTGAGGAAATCTGCCTCTTCATCTTCCTCAGCAGTCTCCTGAATGCAGAGGTCGAGGGTGCCCACCATCTGTTGGACAAATGTACAATGGGAGGAGAAATCCTCCTGACCATGAGAAGGGGGGCCAAATTCCTGGTCTGGGGAAATGTCAGGCTCTATAGGTTCATCTTCCTCCTCCTCATCATCATCATTATCTTCCTCAAAGAAAAAAACCCTGGCCTTGGTTGGGGTCAGTGAAGGATAGGTGAGGAAGGACCAGCTGGGGCTCCAAAAAGACTGCCATAGCTTGAAGAGTCTGATACAGTTGCCAAGCCTTTGCTATGTCCTCAGATAAGGGCATTTTTGGTTGTGACACTGGCGTCTCCCTTTGCTCTTCAGTGGGAGGAGCAGTGGTATATTTTTAGTTTTGTTTCTTTTTTAGCAGGGACTGGTTCAGTAACCTGCTCTGTATGTCTTTTTTTGTTTGGCATTGCCTGAATTATATTTGTCAGAAGACTTATTCTCGGGGGGGGGGGTCCTTGGAGGACCTATCTTTTGATTTATGATGGGAGGAGGACTCCTTTTCAGAGGATTTATGAGAGGGGGAGGCAGACTGAGAGGCCATTATTTCTAGTTGTTTGGCCCTTTTCTTTACTGTTTTAGAGCAAAACTTTGTGCAAAGTATACAGTTAGCAGAAGTGTGACTTGGTCTTAAACACAGATTGTGGCTGTCTACCTTTGCAGGATTTAAAAATACTTTATACAATTTTTTAAGTCCGGTAGGTCCAGTCCTCTTTTTAGGTCTATCTGACATGCCAGTCTCATCAGAAGACCAGAAAATTGGTTCCCAAAACAGGAAAAATAACACTTTGTGGTTGGTTCCCAAGAGCAATGGAACCACGAATATCAGTTCCCAAAAGAGAAAAAAGAAAAAGTTATCACTAAAAACGGTTCCCTCAAAAGCAGAGAAACCAATAGAAAACTAAATACAAGTAACACAAATAAGAAAAAAATACTTCAGAATACACTTTTTTTCAGTCAGAAATGAAAGTGCAGGAACTGCAAAGGAAACTCCTATCAGGGGAAGTTTCCTCAGTTCCTGGGAACTGATGGGAACAAAGGGAAAAATGCTGAAAAACTAAAAAACACTAAAGGCAGCAGAAACTACAAGGAAATAAAATGACTTTACAGAAATGAACTTCTTCAAGCAATGAGAAAATGAGAGAGTTCTGGAGCAAACTTGTTCAGTCAGGTGGATAAATGAATCTGACTGACTAGCAGCAGCACCTCCAGGCAGCAGTCTTCAACTACAACCTGATTGGCTTATGCCATGCCATCATTAGTATAAATTATATCTCCAGGGCAGCTAAACCCAGCTGGCAAACCTGCATAAGTCAAGCGTACTGAAGGATTCCCAGGATGAGAAGAAAAAAATTACTCTAGATGGTTTACTAGTGATTCATACAATCTTCAGCAATATCAGTTCTGAGTTGTTGACCAGGAACTGGAATCTGGAATATTCAAATACAACCTTCAAATTGTTGTCACTCTCTCCCTAGTGTTCTAACAGCAGATTCATAGCTGAAGACCAGAAGAGAGCTGTGACAACCTATATAATATATGCTAAGTATTCTTACCTAATAAAAATGTAAATAAGAATGCAAAAACCACAAAGAAAATTCTCTGAAATGTAAAGTCTGCAACAATAAAATGTTCAAGCAGGGAAACAAATTTTTGATTTACTCGAAGAATACCTTTATACTGAGGTTCTAAAAGGGTTTGTATGGTGAGCTCTGCTGAAAACATGGGCTCAGAGGGTAGTTCTATTAGCTAGGCCAGGACAAGGTTCAAATCCAGTCTGAAAACTGCGTCCCTTATAGGGGGATACTAGTGGTTTAACTCTTTGAATAACATTTTGAACACTGGCCGTACAGAAAAAAATTACTCACTATAGTAATGTTGTTTCTTTCAACGGTATTCCTCACCATGTTTAACAACTGCAGTCATTCTCCTGGAATGGGCCGCCCCAAAGCTTCTGGAATTTTATGCTAATTATGGAACTTGGAATGAAACATAGAAACATAGACTTTGACGGCAGATAAGGACCGCTTGGCCCACCTAGTCTGCCCATTTCCCTACCTACAGGATAGGCCGAAGAAATTCAAGCTCTGCTGTCTGGTCACGCTCACCTTTGCGCATTAACTTCAGATTTATTTCTAAAGCTAGGGTGAGCAGTAACGACCAAAACTAGCTAAACGGCTACCATAAAATACCAAAATATATTTCAAAAAATGTTGTAAAACTATTTAAATGTAACCCCTTTGTTACCCGGGGTTACTAGAATCCCAGTAAGACCTAGTGGTAGGCTGGGAAGGCAGCTTGTGAAACTCTAGTTAAATGGGTTTCATACTGTCTCACTCTGTCCTCAGTCACAGCTGAGACTTGAGAGATGACATCACTATAGAACTGTCGCAGCTGCATGAGCCACTTTGGAATCTCCAGCTCAGGGAGTGAAGTTTAGAACTTTGGGAAATTCAAAGAGAGTCTTCCGTTTGTCCTTAAGCAAGAAGGAAGCATTAGTCTGCAGTTTGATCTTTCACTAAGAAAAAAGGAAGTGTTCCTGTATTTTACCTTTTTTAAAGTGGTGGAGACCGCTCCCCCGGTCTCAGTGCCCCCCTCCCTCTGGGGAGGAAAGTTCTCTGTGGGTTCCAGGGGCAATCCCCTTCTCCCACCCTGGGAAGAAAGCTGCCTGATTTAAGTTCAGTCTGTTCATGTATAACAGCAAAGGTTACAGTACTTCGCCTGTGGGGCACCTGCAACGAATGGGTGAGTGTTTGGCTCCATTGGAAGGGGCAAACATCTTGTTTTCTTCAGTTGGATTTCAAGTAAATGTGGACTGCTATTTGGGAGGACTATGTCAACTAGGACAAACAAATAGAGCAGTCAAATGTTTAAAGTTTTAAATGGATTTAAAGTTCGCTGTAGAGGGGGTGCTTTAGGTCATCCACCGTTCAATCTACATTTTAAAGTCCAAAGTTTTCTCTGTGTCCAGAGAAATGGCCGGGTATGGGCTGTGGGAGCTGGAGGTGGGAAAACCCCCCATCTTTAGTAACCAGGTCCACCTCTACGGATTTCTTCTGTGTTTTTGCTACTTGCCTCATGCGCTTGGCCAGTGATGGGGTGGGTACCCAGATGTGGGTCGCAACTAGAAAATCTCTCTAGGAGTCGCAGACTCTGAGTGGTGTGGGGAGCCACAGGATGGGAAAATTACTCCTTGTTGGATGGGAGTCTCCTTGTTTGATGGGAGTTTCGGTGGAAATGAAACAAATCTCTCTAGGAGTCGCAGACTTCAAGTGGTGTGGGGAGCCACAGTTTGGGAGTCTCCTTGTTTGATGGGATGTCTTTCCAAGTAAAGTTTGGGTTCATTCTTCAAGTGGACCGTCAGTTGAGTGGCCGGCAGGGGAGCTGGGCCAGTCGGGCTATGTATCCAATGCGCATGCAAAGTCCGGGCTGAGTGCCTGGTGGGTCCAAAGCCAGACATCTGTAGTAATGTGTTCATTCCTCAAATGGACCGCTGTGTTTAATCTCTAATCTGCACATACAGTAACGTAGCCCTTTGGGGGACCATGCAGTGCTTTGTTTATGTTCAGTTAGTTAATAAATAAAGCCACACTGAAAAATCCCAATTCTGGTTCTGGACATTACAGTTATTGCTTCCTGTAGTTGGATTTACTTGGGTGCCCCTGTGCAGAGTAGCCAAACCTAGGTCTCTTGTGCCAGGTAACCTCATCCTTCCCCGAACCCGTAGACACATATATATATATAGATATGTTACATAAACATGGCAGAACAATTTTCTTATGAACAATTAAGTGGCTGAGACCACTGAGTAGCAATTTCAAAGGCACTGTAACAAGTAATGCTCAATACAACAGAAATAACTAATTATTTTTTTTGAACCCTTTACCAAGCTGTGGAAGGGGAGGTAGGGATTAGAGATTGTTAAACATAGTGAGGGATCCCTTTGGAAGAAACATTATTATGGTGAGTACTTACAGGAGAGAAGTCGGCAGCATGAGCTCCACTCCTGAGAGGAACACTAGGCCACAACAAGAAGATCAAGACAAGAACCTCAGGTTAAGTAAAAGCAGGAATTTATTAAATCCATAAGAAAAATTTCCGAAGTGGAAAATCTGCACAAAATGACCGCCACCTCGAAAGATGGCTGACCCCTCCCCAAAGAAGCAAGTCTCACACAGCGTTGAACATTTTCACGCAACAGCACTGCTGTGTAAAATAAAATGAGGGACTGAGAATAATTCAAACTGAGAAATCACAAAGCAGTTCACATTTAAGACATTTGAAAGTAAAAAACAGAAAAATAAAGTGGTTCCCTAGAAGCAGGAACCACACTGAAAAATGTCCTCTCCAGTTCCTGGGAACCATCTCCCTCCTCAGATGTTCAAGTCAGAGGGCAGGGCTGATAGGATTTTATCTGTTTCATTTGCCATTAGGAGGGTCAGAGAGCACCAGAGCAGGAATGGTACTTAAACTGGTGCTTTTTTCCCCAGCGAGGCACACCAGAGCCGAACTGAGGATTTCTTTCAGTTTAATTTGCTATTAGCAGGGTAGAAGAGCACCGGAGCAAAAAGGGTACTTTAACTGGTGCTTTTTTTTTTTCCAGCGTAGTGCACTGGAGATGAATGGAGGATGTTTTGTATGTTTCAGTTGTAATTAGCAGGGGCAGAGAGCACTGGAGCAGAACGAGTACTTTAAACTAGTGCTTTCTAACAGTGGAGCACATCAAAGCCGAACTCAGGACTTTGGGATAGTGTTGTTTCTTGCTTTTCTTTTAGTTAGGACTTGCACAGAAGTGAGGACAGGAGGTAGCTGTAATTTAATGGTCACTCTCTGACGCAGGGCACATTTGAATTTGGTGCCAAGACCGGGCATTTAAAAGCAGTTGCTTTGTCTTGGTCCCTCAGATCTCCCTCCTCAGATGTCCAAGTTGGAGGGCAGGGTTGATAGGAGTTTTTTTCTGTTTTGTTTGCTATTAGCAGGGTCAGAGATCACCAGAGCAGGAAGGGTATTTTAACTGGTGCTTTTTCTGTTCAGCGTAGCGCACTGGAGCCGAATGGAGGACTTTTGGTATGTTTCAGTTGTAATTAGCAGAAGTGGAGTGCACCAGAGCAGAAAGAGTACTTTAAACTAGTGCTTTCTAATAGTGAAGCACACTGAAGCCAAACTGAGGACTTTGGGATGCTGTCGTTTCTTGCTTTTCTTTTAGTTAGGACTTGCACAGAACTGGGGACAGGAGGCAGCTGTAATGTAATAATCACTCACTGATGCAGGGCACATTTGAATTTGGCGCCAAGACCGGAGCATTTAAAAACAGTAGTTGCCTTGCTTGTGTTTTTCTTGCAGACGGAGGTAATAGCAGAAGGAAGCACCCTCCCTCCCACTCCTCACCCATTGGTGTGCTGTCTATCTATGTAGGCACTGTAAGCTGGTTGACATCTGGAACTTCCTGTTCAGGTGCAGGAAGGGTGGGACTACAAGGTCACATACACAGGTGCCTAGATTGTGGACAAATACACAGCACAGCAGGAGGAAAGAGGATGGGAAACAAAAAAAACAACTTTTGTTTACAAAGCAAAGCAGGGGCAGACAGCAAAGAAGGGGAAAGATGATGGGAGTGGTGCAATGCAGTGGCTGTGGGGCAGCAGTCTTCAGCAGGACCTTCTTACTGCAGTGCTGCTCCATCTGCAGGCACCTCTCTGAGCTGAGGGTGGAGGTCACTAGTCTCAGAGCCCAATTGGTAAGGGTTCAGGGAACCTCCTCCCCCACCCAGGGATCATCAATTTTGCTGCTGCTTCCTCGAATGTTGACTATCAGGAGGAACGGATAGACTATGGTGAGCTCAGTGAGGGTGAGGGCAGTGGGACAGAGGCACATCCCCAACTGCTAAAACTTCAGAACTCCTACGTTATCTTGGTGGAGCGGGAAGGTCCCACAGTGCCACTCAAAGTAGTCACCAAAGAGGATGAGTGGGTCCTCCATGATGGAGCACCAAGGGTGAGTGGCAAGGGACCCCAGAGGAGGAGGAAGCAAATCCTGTTTGAGGACTCCATCATTAGGGGAACAGTGTTGGGAACAGGTAGCAGGGAGGTTAAGTGCCTACCCGAAGGCATGGCTCAGAAGGACAGTAGCAAGGAAGAAGAGCTGGATGTCATTGTCCACCTGGGGACAAATAACCTAGCAAGGGATGTGGCAGGGATTAGAACAGTGCAAGAGGAGTTTAGGGAGTTGGAGAGAGGTCTTAAGACAGGTAGCATGTTTCATGACCTTCTCCGAGGTTCTACCTGTCTATGGCAAGGGAGAGGCAAGGAAACTCTGCACCAGGCAATTCAATGCATGGTTGAAGGAATGATGTGGAATGGAGGGGTTTTTGCTTCACTGTGGACTGGGGCCCCACCTGAAGGAATGAGGGACTGTACAGGGGTGATGGCCTGCATGCATCCAGAGGGGGAACCGAGATTCTTAGCGAATGGTTTAAATGCCTCACTGGCAAGCATTTAAACTAGCCAAGGTGGGGGAGGTGGAAGGAGGCAGGGAAACAGAAACTGTCCTCTCTCACAGGCTAATGGGACAAGTGATGGGAGTAATGAGGGAGAAACAATTGGAACAAATAACAATGAATGCCAGGAGGTAAAAAGCAAGAATAAAACAAAGAAATACTGTAGATGCATGAGGAAGGGCAGGCAAAAGGGAAAAGTGGTAGAGGATTGCAATCTAACCTGGACAGCCATGTGTGTAAATGCCCGAAGTCTGTGCAACAAGCTGGTAGACCTAGAGGCTACAACGGCGGAAGCAGACCTGGACATAGTCACATCACAGATACATGGTACAATGTAAACCAGGACTGGGAAGTAGCCATGCCTGGTTATACTCTGTTCAGAAAGGACAGGGTAGACATAAAGGGAAGAGGAGTGGCGCTTTATGTAAAGGATGGCATTAAAGCCACAGAAATAGAGGGGGAGCAGGGAAGGGGAGATGCTCTGGGTCACTCTGGAGAGAAGAAAAGGGGCAGCTATTCAGATAGGAGTGATTTACAAGTGTCCAACACAGGAGGAAGAGGTGGATAAGGAAATGATGGAAGCAATCCTAAGGGTGGTTCACAAGGGGGAAGTACTGCTGGTAGGTGACTTCAATCTACCAGATGTGGAGCCTTCCTGCCGCAACTACAGCCAGAGGTAAGAACATCCTAGATATCCTGCAGGGGGCGTTCCTCAGGTAACTAGTATTGGAACCCACTCGAGAAGGAACATTACTGGATCTAGTACTGACAAACGGGGACAGTGTGACTGCCATTGCAGTGGGGGACCACCTGGAGACCAGTGATCATTGTGCAGTATGATTTAATGTAAGTTCTGGATCAAAATCAAATCACACAAGGATGAGGGTGCTGGATTTCAGGAGGTCTGGTTTTAAGAAACTGGAAGAATGTCTAAGGAATGCCCTAGCAGGGAGAAGAAAACTGGGGGGCGGGCAGTGAGGGACAGCGGACAAAAATAAAAGAGGGCATTGAACAAGTGACTAACCTCTGCATCAGGCAGGTTAGCAAGGCCAAGAGAAAAAGGAGACCACTATGGTTCTCTAAGGAGGTAGCGGTAAAAGTCAGAGCAAAAAGGATGGTATTTAGAAGATACTAAGAAAAGCAGAATGAAGGTGACAAGGAGACTTACCTGGAGAAACAACGGGAGGCAGGGAAGGCAGTTTGGAGTGCTAAAGCACAAACAGAGGAAATGACTGCCAGAGCAGTGTCAAGGGAGATAACATTTTTTTTAGATACATAAAAGAAAAGAGGAAGACAAAGGGAGGGATAGTAAGGCTGAAAGAGGAAGGAGGGGTTGCATGGAAGAGGCCCACAAAAAAGCAGATATTTTGAAAAAAATTTTTTTTTTTAAATACTTCTGCTCAGTATTCAAGGAGGAGTATGGAAGTGGGCCAAAGATTGAAGACAATGGTATGAGGAGGCAGGAGGTAGATACAGGTCCTTTTACAGAGGAAAGAATGTGGAAGGAACTGTCAACATTAAAGATGAACAAGGCAATAGAGCCTGACGGGGTGCACCCAAGGACACTGAGGGAACTGAAAGAGGTGCTGGCTGCACCGCTGATGACCCTTTTCAATCTCTCATTGGAAACAGGAGAGGTGCTGGGGAACTGGAGGAGGGCGGATGTAGTCCCACTATATAAAAATGGGAATAGGGAGGAGGCAGAGAATTATAGGCCTGACATCGGTGGTGGGCAAGGTAATGGAATCGCTACTGAAGGAAAGGATTGGGGAATACTTTGTTGCCAATGGTCTACAGGATCCGAGGCAACGTGGTTTTACAGGGGGGGAGATCTTGCCAGAAAAACCTGATTGAGTTCTTTGATTGGGTGACCAAGGAGGTGGATCAAGGAAGGGCGGTGGACATGGCCTACCTGGATTTCAGCAAGGCCTTCGACACTGTTCCACACAGGAGGCTGATAAACAAGTTAAGGATCCCAGGGGTAGGGCCTAATGTGTTAAAATGGGTGGAATGTTGGCTGAACAACAGGAGTCAAATGGTGGTGGTAAATTGCATCCACTCCGGAGTAGGCAAAGTGACTAGTGAGGTGCCACAGGAGTCGATGCTGGGGCCGGTCCTCTTCAATGTCTTTATAAGTGACATTACAGAAGGACTGGAAGGGAAAGAATGCCTGTTCGCAGATGACACAAAATTCTGCAACAGAGTAAATGACACATGGTGTTTGGGGGGGGTTAGACAGAATGAGGCCCAATTTAAGAAAACTGGAAGAATGGTCGAAGATTTGGCAGTTGGATTTTAACACAACAATGTGCAAAATCATGCATATGAGGCACAGGAACCCGAGGGCAACAGACCAAATGGGAGGAGAGGTACTAACCATCACAAAACAAGAAAGGAACCTGGAGGTGATAATTTCTGATGACCTAAAGGTAGTTACAGTAGTGTGACAAGACAGTGGGAAGAGCTAGTGGAATGCTCAGATGCATAGGGAGAGGTATCACCAGCAGAAGGAGGGGAGGTAATATTTCCCCTGTATAGATCACTGGTGAACCCCACCTCAAGTACTGTGTTCAGTTCTGAAGGCCCCGTCTTCAAAAAGACGTAGACAGGGTGGAGGCAGTATAGAGGAGAGCAACCAAAATGATGCAGGGCCTACATCAGAAGCTCTACAAAGAGAGGCTCGATAAATGAAAATTACGTACCTACCATAATTCTTGATCTTCTCTTGTATCTTCACCATTCATTACTGCTTGGGTGTAAGCTGGAGGCACGTACCTGCCACAGGAGTTTTTTTTTTTCCCCAGAGGAGTCTGTGCCGATGGCGCCACCCCCGAGAGTGACGCATCGTGTGATGCACGAGGGGTGGCCGTTAGGCGACGCAGACTCCTCCTCCATCCCAGTTCTGTTAGCTGGAGAGGCGAAAAAAGGATAAGAAAAAAGAGCGAGGCAAGAGAGCCGAGGGATAGAAAAAGGAAAGGATATAAACTAAAAAAAGGAATAAGCCGGTAGATGATAGAAAAAAAGAAGGAAATGCCTACCCTAAGGGACTGTAGGACCTCACTTCTGGGGTGGCTCCAAGGGAGGAGCAGATAAAGAAGAGGAGAAAAAAGGAAGAAGAAGACAGGGAAGAGAACAAGGGATGTTGGGAGGGGGAGAATTGAGATATTGGTTTAAAGGCTTATAAGCTCGGAACCAAAAACAAGGGAGCAAAGATTCCACTTGATAGGACTAAAGAGAAGGTTCAACTGAACCGCTTGCACAGATTGGACACAAAGGGCAGATTCTCTAAACCTCCCATCATCCCAACCCCTTAAACTCTAGCTGAGAGCTCACAGACTGCCAAGGCAGAAATTCTGTTCCGAAAATAGTGCGCCCAACTAGGAAGGGGAAAGAAGCCCCCCTAGCACCTTGTTAAGTGCTAACATAGATGTGTGTGTGGGAAGGGGGTGAGCTCTACAGAGGGCACCCCTTTACGTAAAAGATGTAAAGGATAGAGCGGGAACTCAATCGGACTCCCTGAAGGCAAGGCAAGAACATCAGCTCAAGGTAATTGAAGTGCCAGGACAGCACCAACCAGCAGAAGCTGACACAATAGGAGATTAAGACCTGCCAGAGGGAAGCTGGAAAAAGGGTGCCGAGCCATTAGAGGGATGGTCTCTTTAACTGTGAATTGAACAACATGGCACAGAAAGAGCCAAGAGGTCACCCCCAGGGGCAATTAGAAAGAGTTCCCTCAGGACAGAAATAAATCCTACTCGTTTCCCCTTACCTTCAGGAAATAGGATCTGTCCAGAGAAGAACGGAAAAATCAAGACAGTTTTTTTTTTTTTTTTGGCTTAAAGGCCAACAAAGAAGAGGGAAGGAATGAGCAGGGAAGGGGAGACGCTAAAGTAGGAGGCCCTTGAGGGGAATGTGGGCGGGTATCAGTAATGAATGGTGAAGATACAAGAGAAGATCAAGAATTACGGTAGGTACATAATTTTCATATCTTCCCTTGTCAGTCTTCACCATTCCTTACTGCTTGAGTGAGTGCCAAGCCTCCCCCTCAAAGGGGGGGGACAAGAGAAACCCTGAGGGAACAAGACCCTCACCCTCCTGCTAGTGGAAAACAGAAGGAAGAGACCCTGGGCTAATCAGATGAGAAGGCTAAGGCTGAGGAGAGCTAGGAGGTGTCCCCCGGAGATGAGGAGATGGAGGAAGCCCCTGCAGAAGCCTCCTACCCTGGTGGAGAAAAGACAGGTCCCCCGGAAAGCGGAGCGAATCGCTCTACGCTAGGCCAGGGGTGACAATCTTGACAGACGAAGCCATGCCGTCCGCCTAATGCAGATCGCTGTCCCTGCAAGCCTGGAAGCCACCTCATTGGCGTCATAAGATGCCCTTGCCTGGTGCCTTGCCAGCTCCAGGCCTATAGCAGAGAGAGCAATGGCCTGTCTAGATTGCTCCATGTCAGGCATTGATGCTAGAAGCTGAGATGGTGTGTCTGATGTGATGCGATACACAGCATTGCACGAGAGGAGGAGAACACTCTTCGCCCCAACCGGTCAAATTGTAGAGAATCTGAGTCCGGTGGTCAGTCATGTGACAGGCGGTGGCACCTGGAAGGAGTCTCTAGGGACACCAATCCTGAAGGCGGGTTGGGAAGAGAACCTAGAGACTCAGATGGGGCACAATACCTCCTCCTGCAGTCTGCTGGGGCTGGGATAGGGTCGGCTGGAGACTGCCAGGAACAGATAGATGCCTCCTGGAAGGGAATAGGCCAGGATGGCAGCACCAGATGTTGGACACTGAATTCACTGAGGAACTCACGCATCTCCAGGGGCAGTTCAAGAGCTGGAGCTAACTGCAACTTGTCAGAATACAGCAAGACTTCATGTTGTTTGAACTCAAAATGTCTTCACAACTCATTAAAGAGTAGTACTTAATGGAAAATCAGGAAAACGCTGTAAAACTTAGCAAAGCAACAGCAACAAGAAAACCCGTCAGTGTGTAACCTCACAGTATGTATCACAGTGTGTATCAACGTGTGTGTACCTCAAAATGCAGCGACACTTGCCTAAGTTCATTACGGGGAAAAAGCAGTGTACTTTGGTAAGCAAATCTCAGAAGGCAGAAAAAATCAGTAAAGAAAATCCGGTAAGAGCAGTGTTTGCCAGTAAATCAGGAAAAGCTGTATATTACAGCAAACCACTAAGCAAACAAGTAAACACGTTAGTATGTAATCACACTGTTTATATCACAGCATGTGTACCTTTCAATGCAGTGACACAGATGCTCTGTGTCAGGAAGATCTCTACGGGAAGGTCAAGCCTAGGAGCCTGTTTTGCCGACTGTTACCGGATCTTAGACGGAAGTAGATAATCCTGAAAGGGGATGCCCAGTCAACAGAACGGGGGTGAGGTGTGCTGGTCCTTAGTGCCTCCCCCGTAGGAACAATCAATTGTGCTATGGCAGATACTGCCTTGGATAGGCAGTATCCAGCTGATTCTAGCCAGACGAAAAGGATATGCACAGTGCTGCTACAAGCTGTGCTTGAACAGCCGCTCCTGCTTCAGTAGTGAGGTGGCAGTGGAGTCAGTATAATGCCTGCCTCGCATTTACTTCATCTGGTGACCACTTGCTGGGTTACCGTTGAAGAGGCAGTTCAAGTCACTGCTGTCTTTCCTGCAGCTTAGCTCCCAGTTGCAGTCCTCTCGATGTCCTCTCTCCCTAGAATAAGCGAAACCAGGCAGCACCAATCTGCAGTGCAGAATTGTAGCCCCAACAGAAATCTTTAAAGTCTTTAGAGAAGATAAAAATAGCTCTGTCCCCTTCAAATGGCACAGCTCAACTGGAGTTGCTGCTGCTTGAAATCCTCATGTGCCCATCATTCTAAAGCTTGGTGGAGGTGCACTATACCCAGTTGTAATGACTTCCCATTGACAATGTGGGAAACTACAGAAAGGTAAAATGTGAAATTTATGCTGTTTTATTTATTGATGAAAATGATTTGATAATGGGCAGTTCAGGTAGATTCCAAGAGTAATGGGCACAGGGTGGGAGGCACACAATCAATGCACAGCAACATTTAAACCCAAACCCCTATAATTATTTGGCAGTAACAGCGGAAACTGGCAAAATTTTTTTTTAACCAGTTCATTCAAATGCACAATTCAAACATGAATCCCAACCTCTGTCTAATACACGAGTTACAGAGTTGCTACTGTCCAGCACTAGACAAAGGAGCTTTCACTTTTGCTTTGTCCAGCTGGACACCCAAGATGCATTCCATGGTGTTAGCAGGACAGCAGAAGGATAACCATATTTCAGTAAAATATAGCCCCAAAGAGCGGATCTTTTCTTGTTACTAAAATACTGCTCCACAGAATAGGACCTTTTCCTTGTCAGCTGCGTGGAACTAAATTTAGTAGTTGTACTTCTCTGCTGTGCTGCTGCTGAACAGGTTCATAGGAATAATACAAGTTCAGAAGGCTATGGGACATTTATTGAACTTGCCACCCATACAATCATGGGTGGAAATCATACTTCTTGCCTCCCATGTACTCATCAAGCCTAGTTTTAAATATAGTGATGTTATGACTTGTAGCAACTTACTGTGGAAGGCTATTTCACAGTGTTACAACCCTCTGTGTAAAAAAGCTACTTCTCCTGGTTGTTCTTATTAATCCAACTTTTATTTTATAACCACTACTTATTGTGTTTTTTTTTTTACCCTCCTGTCCTTTAAGAGTTTGATTTTCTTGGTGACTTTCCTTTGCATTCCCTCAATAAGTTTCCAGCCTCTCTTAGTGTGTGGTAAATTAAACTGGGAACAGTACTCTAGGTGTTGGCGCACCAAGCTTGAAAAAAGAGGCACTAACACCTCCGGTTCCCTGCTTTTAATATGACTGGTACATGCAGGTATCTCCCCCTCATCTCTTCCTCTGGGTTGCTTATGGTCACTGTCTCAAGCCAATATTAATTACTGACAGTCTGCCACCCCCAGCCCTCCACTGAACTGCTTCCACCCTGTCTATGTCCTTATGTAGGAAAGGTCTCCAGAACTAGACACTGTACTCGAGGTATGGCCTCACTAATATCTTGTATAGTGGAATTATGACCTCCCTTTTCCTGCTGCTAATACCCCTGCTTGTGTATCCCAGCATCATGTTTGCTTTCCCTGCTGCCTTGTTGCACTGACTCCCTACCTTGAGGTCATCAGAGATGATAATCCCTATCGGGAGCCCCTGCAGCGCTCGGCCGCCTCTCTTTGCACCTACTGAGCTTTTCAAATAAAAATACAGTCTCTCCTGTAATGGGCAGTCAGCACGCTTCAAGTGCTGCCACCGACTCACCGCTCTGACGAGCTGGAAGGAGGTTTCTGCAGTCTCTGGGAGGCGGGAGGTTTGCTGGCAGTGGGAGGGAGTGCTACAGGCAGGCCGACAGGATGAGCGGCACGATGCATCTGGCAGGGCTGCTGATGGGGGACTGGAATAAACTTAGAAATACTTGGGGGGGCTAAAATAATAAAATGATGGGGCTACATAGTCCAAACCATGGCAAACGGCCAATTTACTTTCTTCTGATGCCCCGATGGCACTGCGGACCGAAACGGAGCTCTAGGGGGATCCTCACTGGCTGGATCCAGAGCAGGCACACAGCCTGGCCCTCGAGGAACAGCTTCAACCACCAGGTAAGCTCTTTACCGGTTCCCCTTAACCATCTGCATCCTCTCTTCTCCACAGCCAGCAGGAACTCTCTTAAAACTATTAAAACTTTTTGAAACTAAAAACTCTAGTTCTGGAATGGCTGGATTGGAATGCTGTGTGCATGAGCAGCTCAGCTCAGCATTCCATCCAAGTCATTGTTAATGCAGCTGCACTAAATTCTGTCTTTTGACCATTTTTAAGTGCTCAGGGCACTTTTTCTATTATTTACAGTGGTTTATATTGTACAGGAAGGGGAAACAACTACTGATGGGCCCCTTTTTTTACCTAAATACCCTGCAGACTGTACCTAAGGCAGGCACCCTGGGCTCCTGCAAACCCCTAATCTTTTTATTGAGGTTAATTTTCTGGGATGCCCCAACTTTGGGGCATTACAGATTCGGGACCGCCTAAAAATACATGTCCCCATGTATTCCCTTAACACTTTATAAAAAATACTCTCTTAACACTCTAATATCTTACTTAACACTCTACGAAATCTTATGTTAAAAAAACACTCGTAAACACTCTAAAATATTCTTAAAACGTCTAATATACTGTAAATGTTTGAAGTTTTACACTAAAATGACTGTGTCTGGGTATTTACTTTGACTAGATCTACATATAGGATCATGGTACAAGTTGGGAAGCTTCTGTGATATACCTTCTAGGGGGGACACCCGCGTTCGATCTTTGGGATCTGCGGGGTTGGAAATCTACAGGTTCTTGAACAATGTGTTCTCTTTCTAGGAAATCTGGTATTTCCAGATCCATCACTGGTATACCATGTGGATGGTCATGAGAGTTTACATACGAACTGCGGATCCATGGTTCTCTACACCACCTGGTTGACGATTCTAGTTCCCACATTCTGTCTTTTCTGGACTCCTGCCTCTCTTTTGGCGTAGGACTGTCCTGATCCTTAACGAGAACAGCGTCTCTGAAAGTGCAAGCTTTTAGGAGATTCCGATGAACAGTCTTGGTACCATTTCCTAATTCCTGTTGGATCTTGTATACCGGTAGTTCGGGACAAGGTATCTCAATAATACAATATGGTTCTGGTTCCCACTTCAAAGACAATTTGTTGCATTTTTGGGTCATCTTTAACATTACTCTTTGTCCAACAAGTAAAGCTGTAGCCTTGGCCTTGATATCATAATTTGCCTTTTGCTTTTGCCATACTTGCTCCATGTGTCTGCCAACAATTTGTCCAGCTTCCTGCAAATGTTGGTTATGTTCCTGGACCCAATTTGTAACTGGTTTCTTTACTTTAGTTTCTTCTAGTGGTACTTCCAACACTAAGTCCATCGGAAGTCTTCCGTGTCATCCAAACATTAGATAATGAGGTGTATAACCTGTGGAGCAATGGATGGTATTATTATAAAGATATGTGAGCTCGGGAAGCAAAGCTGGCCAGAAAGGACGTTTATACTCTGGTAGGGCTTGCAGCATCTCCAGCAGAGTCTGATTCGTTCTCTCGCAGAGTCCATTACCTTGGGGATGGTAAGCAGTGGTTTTCAACTTATGGCTTCCATACAGGGTGCAAAGTTCATGGAACAGTTGGGATTCGAAAGAAGTTCCTTGATCTGTGAGGATTTTTGTAGGATATCCAAAAGGTCGTACAAAACATCTCATGAAGGTCTCAGCAGTAGTTCGAGCAGATAGGTCTTTTACTGCGCTCGCAACCACAAACTTGTAAAAGTGATCAACCATAGTGAGGACACAGATGTGTCCATTTGTGCTTGGGTCTAACTTTAAATGATCAAAAGCAACTAGTTCCAATGGTGCGTTGCTAACTATTGGATGGAGAGGAGCTCTCTGATTCATCTTCTCTCTGCGCTTCAAATTACAGGTTGGACATTCCTCACACCACTTTATTATATCATTTCACATTCCTATCCAGTAAAACCTCCTTCTGATAATAGCATCAGTTCTTTTGTGACCAAAATGTCCTGAATTATCATGGTACGCTTCTAATACTACAGAAGCACTGGTCTTTGGAACTATGATCTGAGTAAATTCCATGTGTGTAGTAGGATCTCTACTTTTCTTAACTAAGCAGCAATCTTCTATGGCCAGATGAGTTCTGTGTCTCCAAAGTTTCATTGCTTCCACGTTCAGTTTCTTTCTTTCTTTTTGGGTTATGCGTTTCTGTGCAGCAACTAGAGCTTTTACTTGGCGAACGATAGGGTCTTGGCTTTGTAATTTCACCCATAAATTCTTTTAGTTCGTAATCATGTCATCCACTTCTGGTTGAATTTCCACTTCAGACTCGGGAGCAACTTGACAACATGCTTGCACAATCTCAGCTGGTACCTGCAGAAAAGGTGGCATTTCTATGTTTTCCAGCAAGGTGTCATCTACTTCTGCTTCTTTTTGTCCAGGCATCCGGGACAAGGAGTCAGCGTTTGCATTAGCTTTACCAGAACGATATTTTAAGGAGAATTGGTAATTTGCAAGTCGAGAGGCCCACCTCTGCTCGGGGGCTTCTAGCTTCACAGTATTCAAGTGTGCCGGGGGTTATTATCTGTGAAAACCGTGAAAGGGGTGGCAGCCAAATATTGCCGAAATTTCTCTGTGATAGCCCATACTAGCACTAAAAATTCAAGTTTGAAAGAGCTATAGCGGGGCGTCATTCCACTCAGAGCCTCTTAACCTCTGCTTGCATAGGCTATTACTCTTTCTACGCCATTCTGTTCTTGTGCGAGTACCGCGCCCAACCCTTTATTACTGGCATCGGTATATAACAGAAAAGGTTTCGTGTAATCTGGATACGCCAATTTAGGAGCTTCAGTTAGTACTTTCTTTAATTGATCGAATGCTTCTTGCTGTTCAGTTCCTCATGTAACTAAACGATTCTTTGGGACTCGGCCCTCTGCTGATCCTCTTAAAAAGTTCGTATAATGGCACAGCAATTTTGGAGAAGTTCTTGATAAATCTCCAATAATGTCCCACAAATCCCAAGAACTTTCGGAATTCTCTAACGGTAGTAGGAATAGGCCATTTCTTTACCGCTTCAATCTTCTCTGGGTCTGGTGTCACTCCATCCGTGGAGACTATATGTCCCAGATAACTCACTTTAGTCTGCAACAGATGACATTTAGAGGGTTTTATTTTAAGACCATATCGGATCAATCTTTGGAACACCTCGTCCAAGTGAAGTAGATGATCTTCATGAGTCTTTGAATATACAATGATATCATCCAGATATAACAAAAGGATATCAAAATTCTGGCTTCCAAGACAATGTTCAACCAGTCTTTGAAAAGTTCCCGGTGCATCACACAATCCAAAAGGCATCCTCGTGAACACGAAAAGACCCATGGGGGTAATAAAGGCTGTTTTCTCTTGATCCTTTGGTGCCATAGGAACTTGCCAGTATACGCTGGTTAAATCCAGAGTGGAGAATATGGCCGCAGATTGGATAGCCATCAGAGAATCTTCTATCTGAGGCAAAGAATATGCATCCTTATGGGTGATGGCATTTAATTTGCGGTAATCCACACAGAATCGGATCTTACCATCCTTCTTCCTTACCAGGACAATTGGCACTGCCCTTGGACTGTGGCTTTCCCTGATCACATCAGCCTCTTTCATTTCTTTAATCATCTCTTTTACTTGCTGGTACATGGCTGTTGGGATAGGTCTAAATCGTTCTCTGATAGGCGGATGTCCATGGGTACTGATGTGATGTTGTACTCCACGAGCTAACCCAAAATCTAAGGGGTGTTGGCTAAAAGCTTCCTTCCAGTGCAAAACCACTTTCAAAACATCAGCTCTTTGCTTAACGGTGGTCTTCGGATTGCCTACTTTAATCTCTTTAGGCCATTCTGGTATCTGGTCGCTTTCCATCCCTCCTTCAGGCACTTTCTTTATCTCTTCCTCAGCCTTGATGATGTCTTGCAAGCACACAGTATAGATCTGGGCAACCGGCTGGTTTCTGTACAGTTACACATCTTAAGTCCCATAATTCAATACTCGGACTGGTATCCGACCTCTGGTTACAGTAGCTACACTCTGAGCCACTATTATTGGTTCTTCCTTGTTCATAGGGTAAGGTTTCACTAGAGCATTGTAATCTTAACCCCTCGGGCCCACCTTTGCTTTGCACCAAAGGGTGGTTTTGGTGCCTGGCTTCAATGTTACCGATCTGGCATCTGTCACTCTTACTTTGCCAATTTCACCCTCAGCATTAGCAAACCGTTGATGGCATTGCAGATTATAGATGGTTTGTTGCAGGGTATGTTTCTCCACCTGGGGTACGTGCTTGGCTTGCTGTTGGAGAATGCACACTAGTTCATCAAAGCAATTTTGTAAGACAATCGTCCCCAAGATTAGTGGTGGCAGTTAATTACTTTCCAGGTCACTAACAATGATGCCTGTGTTGCTTTGGATGTTCTTTTCCAGTTGGACATCGGCTTCTAGATATCCTAGATACGGTACTTCATCACCATTGCTCACTATTAACTTCACCCGTGATCTAGGAGGTGGCTTAAGATCATTGAGTGTCCAGTATCTCCGGAACTCTCATCCTTGCAACGTAGTAACCTGTGATCTGGTGTCTAGCAATGCCATAAGCCCAATGCCATCTATCTTGACCGGTATCATCGGACTTCTACCAATGAAACATGAGTGTTCTAGTGAGACTGCTGGACCTGATCGTCTGCTCTTCAAGGGTCGGTCCTCATCCCCGAAGAATTTCTGTTTAAATTAAGGGTGTTACCTGCTGGCTGACCACATCTTCTTTCTACATGGCTACAAACACCACATCGATGACATATGGGCCTTCCTTGGCCATCAAACTGATCCATGGAGTGCCTCCCTTCACTCCTCGGATGATTCATTTAGTCATTCCCCTTTCTTTCTTTCCCTGGCTGATTAAAGCATCTCTCATTCTTCCATCCTGCTTTCAAGTTTTGCATTTTCTTACACATCTCTGCCATCTGGTGGGTCAGGGTGGCAATCTGCTCAGTCAGCTCTGAGTGTTGACTGGCGCTGGCCTACACAGAACAGATCGGTGTCTGTATCCTCGTTCCACGCATCTGTTCATGCTCTGAACACTGGCTCGGGTATGCAACAGCTTCTCTTCCGTGTTCCAATCTTTGTAACGACATTTCCTCTGGCTGAAGTCTCGACTGCCAAGAGTTGTCTTCCTTCTATCCTTTTGTAGTGTATGCAGGCTATTGAGTTCCCATAGAGGCTGCCATTTGGGGATATAAAGGATCTTCATCTCTGGAGTGTCCCGAACCAAATACTCGAATGGCTTTCTCCTTAAAGTCCAGGAAGTCGACCTCAGGGTTTTGCAAGTGCAGCATGCGTAGCTCTCTCCTCAGGGCTTCGCTTAGTGCCCCTTCAACAAACTTTTCTACTAGCACTCAGTCTGCATCTCAGACCTCTGCCGCGTCTGCCCTCTCTATAGCTCGCAATAGCTCCTGCAGACTCAATGCGAACTCTCTCAGGGGCCTTCCTGCTTGGAGCATTTTATATCCTTCCCTCCCAGCTGATATGCTGTCCCTGGGTTTTTGTGCCCCATGTGCATTATTTTGTATTTATTTACATTAAATCTCAACTGCCACTACCTTTACTAGTCCTCAAGCTTCTGCAGATCTCTTCTCATTCTATCAACACCCTCTGGCATGTCCATCTTGTTGCAGAACTTTGTGTCATCAGCAAACAGGCAAATTCTCCCTTCTAGGTATTCTGTAATGTCACTGATAAAGATGTTGAAGAGGACTGGATCCAGCACTGATCATTGTAGCACCCCACTGGTCACCTTTCCCTCTGCAGAGTGACAGCCATTTACCACCACCCTCTGTGTCCAATCCAGCCAGTTACACACCCACCACACAACCGTCCTACCCATTCCCATGTTCCCTAGCTTGTTTAACAGCCTTTTATGAGGTACAGTTTCAAAGGTCTTGCTGAAGTCCAGGTAGGCCATGTCCACTGCCCCCTCCTCCCCGATCAACTTCCCTTGTCACCCAGTCAAAGAATTCAATGAGGCTAGTTTGGCACAACCTCCCCCATCTGTAAAATCACATTGCCTTGGATCCTGTAGACTGTTGGCAACCAGGTGCCCCACTATTCTTTCCTTTAGTAGTGTTTCCATGACCTTCCACACTATAGTTTCCCGCTTCCTCTCTGTTCCCACTTTTGTATAGGGGAACTACAACAGCTGTCTTCCAGTCTTTGGGTACTTCTCCTGTTTCCAGTAACCAGCTGAATGGGGTTGCCAGAGGTTCAGCCACCACCTCTCTTAGCTCCCTTAGCACCCTGGGGTGTACCCCATCTGGCCCCATAGCTTAATCAACTCTCATCCCTTCCAGTTCCTTTAGGACCCTTTCCTGAGAAAAGGACTTGTATCCATTTCCGTGCCCTACCTACCATTTCTACTACCTTCTGGCCCACTACCCACCCCTTCCTCTGTAAAGACTGAGCAGAAATATCTGTTCAGTTTGTCTGTTTTGCTGTTGTCCTCCTCCACTCTACTCCTGTCCTCCCCTTTCAGCCTCACTATCCCTCCAATTGAGTTCCTTTTTTTACTGATGTACCTGTGAAAGGTTTTGTCCCCTATAACTACTGTTTTCGAAATTCATTCCTCCATTTGTGCTTTGGCTGCCCTTACTGCCTTTCCTGCCTCCCTTTGTTTCTCCTGGTACCACTCCCTGTCCCCTTCTGCCTGTGTCTTTTTGTACCGTTTGATTGCATTTTGTTTGGTTTTCACTTTCTCCGATACCTCCTTAGAACACCACAATGGTCTCCTCCTCCTTTCCCCTTGCTAACCTGTTTTATAAACAATTGTGTTGCCCTTGTCTTAGCTGGGAAACAGCGGTAAATGGTAAATCCTCTCCCCACTCAATATTAGTAGATCAGGCTTAACTGAAAGCACAGGGCCAGGGTGAGGGTCCTCCTGTAGTGAGCAACCCCACCCTACACCCAAGCATCAGTAATGGCCAACTATCCAGATTGTGCACAAGCAAGACACAGGATACTGCAGTGGCCTTGAAAAATGCTCGAACAGGGAGACCACCTGCAATAAATCTGGAGGCCAGACAGGGATGCAGCAATTCACTTCAGTCTCCTCTCAGTGGCCTGAATGGACCGACAGTTTTGTATAAAGTACCTGGCTAGGGACCAAAGAGCAGGGAAGGGGGGAGGGGGAGGGGTGGAAAGGTGAGTGAAAGAGCAGCAGGTGATGGGAGAGGGGAACGACGATGAGTAACCGTCAACACATGGTCGACATATCTTTTTTTTTTTTATCACATCTCTATTTTCCCTCCTGCAGCCACAATCCCTGCCTACCTCCAGCCACCGCTCCTTCTCATCACTGACCCTGGAGTTGCGCATGCCCAGCTGGCATACTCAGCTGCACCGTCGCGAGGGGCCCTCTCTGATGCCCCCGCACCTGGCCAGGATCCACTACCGGCACACGCCTCCATCCAGGCATTCGCCGGCCAGTGAAGCTGTGGCTATCAAGCTGCCATGGGTTTGTGCTGCCATTTTCCTCCTGCTTATCAGATCCCCTGGAGTGTGAGTGTGCAATGACGTTGCACAAGCGCTGGCGTCTGCCGCACTCCACCCCCTTTCTGCACCACTCTAGTAGTGCCCCCCCCATCATTACCAGGGGCCGCTACAGAGTGGTGATTCCCTTGCTCCCTCCCTGGGATGAGAGAGTGGTCCTCTGGACACTCAATCCCATCCCTCCCCTGCTGACCCCTGATGCCCTGGGCTCGCATCCGAAAATATAAAAAAAATATTGAAAGATGTGTGCTAAACTGCTAATCAAATATACTAGTGTATCTGAGGAGAAAGGCAGGGTGAAGAGGTGTGTCAGGCTATAAGGCAATGAAGTAGGTGGGAATCAGACTGCAGACAATGGGGCTTGATATTGCAGATGATGCAGATCTGAACTGGAATGTATGCTTTCCAAAGCACTTCTGCTGCTCCAGTGACTGTGCTGGAGTTTGTCATTTTGATGATGCTGTGCAGCCAATGCCCCCTGTCTAACTCCCCCTTACCATCATGCCACATCCTTTCCCATGGCCAAGACAGTTAGGCTGTTTTCATGGCCACTGTCTTCCAGGGAAAATTATTGTTTAAAAGATAAGTATTACCAACGTTTTCTCCTGAAAATAGCAGCTGTAGGTGTAAAAGGACTAACAACGTCAAAGTGCATTTCAGTGCAGAACAAATGGACTAACATTTCTGTTAAATGTAACATAAGTTGACCATTTAAAGGATTGATTTATACAGACTGTTCTTGCGGAAATTACCTCAGCTGAGTGATGGGTTAAGATAACACATCTTCTCTTTTTATTATTGGGTGGCATCCTTTTTTATTTTATTAAAAGTTAAACTTTTATTTAGCCCTTTGCCCTATAATTTAGGACATATGTGGCTATGGCTAAATATTATATATCACCTGCAATGGAAAGGGTCTGTGTGGCCATTGACTGTTAAAGTATTTACTGCAGATTAGGAAGGTGGAGGAGGAGGAAAAACAGAACTTTGAAGAAATAGGGAATACACAATGAACTGCAACCCGACCGACTTCCCTGTTTCAACTTGCGTTGCGCTGTGCATTAGCTAACGACAGCTGTCTGAGCAACACTCTTATTGGAGAGGGAGGCGAGGTCGCTGTCCTGATTGTTGACATCCTAGTTGAGATGGTCAGGTCAGTCACGATACAGATATGTCATGCTTTCTGTGCTCCTGGCGGAGGGGGCTACAGCTGGACTCTGTTTAGAATATTGCACCATGGACAGGCTCCGAGTGCTGGGGGGAGGGGTATGATTGTAGTGGACTGATGGATAGGGTAGTGCAGTGTTTTGTGGTGATATTAGAAACTCAAGATGCAGCCTGCCTGCATTAAAAAAAAAATTGTTGGTGATGGTGTTGTTGTTTGGACTGGGATGGGAGGGACAGAACAGAACGACGGAGGGGGGCGGCGTTATGCAAATAAAATGAACAAAGGGCTCTCTTATTGGAGCACTTCATTTGTTTCAACTAAACAAAGTTTCCACCCATAAACTGTGAACCACTGTCATACTTAGCTTGCATGATCATTGGTCTGTCAAGGACAAGACCAACGTAGCTTCAGCTGCATTGTGCTAGTCAGTGACATATCTCTGAAATGCCATTCTCTGAAGCAAAACATTTCTTGCACAAGGGCAAGCAATGTAAAAATTACTTAGTCTAATCCCTACACATATGTACATTGCTGGCAATGAGGGAGTTTGGGCAAAATATGCAGTGTCCCTCCTGCTTCAGCGTTGCCATCTTTTCTTTAGTAATTATGTGTTTAGAGGTTTAAAATATTAAACTATGGAGCGGTAGCTCATTTGCCTATTTCTGCACATTAGATTACCCCTTGGATGTGGAAGGGAGATGACGATTGTAAACTGTTCCAGATTTGTAATAACTAGTTTTACCACTGTTAAATAACTATAATCATTTGGTGGTGTTTAAAAGTCGTGTTAGTGTTGTGAATGAATATATTGGTGGGGGCTGGCAGGGATGGGGACGTACATCTCAGTGATAGAAGTAATTAATAAGCCAACATGGGCAAGCATTGCTGAACTGACATGGGAGGGGGGCAGTACACCATCCAGGATTTTTATTTTGTACTTCTTTATTGAAATCCAGATAATGCACATCAAAGG
Source organism: Neoceratodus forsteri (assembly GCA_016271365.2). Lineage (NCBI taxonomy): Eukaryota > Metazoa > Chordata > Ceratodontiformes > Ceratodontidae > Neoceratodus > Neoceratodus forsteri. Next base: position 1,419,982,494 of record CM028130.1, read on the forward strand.
TTTACAGATACAAGGCCTTAAAAGTTTGAACAATAAATATGTGCAAAACAGTAAAAGAAAAAAGTAAAATACATTACATCTCAGTTTGCACAATGTTTTTCATTGCAACACATTTATGAACAAATTGATATAAAAGTGCACAAGAATCTACATTTACTTATAACAAAGAAAACACGACAACACAGAAAACTGGGCCATATATCTCATCCTGTCCTACCTAAACATCCTGACAGGTTGAAAAGAGAAAAAAAAAAAAAAGAGCAAAATTGGAAACAAAGTTGTCCGGTAACAAGGCTCCTGATTTGAAAAAGCGTGTACTTAAACACAAGGAATATCCATTCACCTAGTGAGTTAATCATTAAAGGGATAAAGGTGCTCCAGTGTGTGGTGAAAATTGCCCCGCAAATACCTATGAACATCAAACATTTTGCTGATAAAGGTCCCAGCGAGTCTAGCGGTTGGTGAATAGAGGGGTTTTGTCTTGCAGATCATGTTATCTTCCTGTATATACTGGACAATCACTTTCCACTCATCGATCGTGGGTGGGTCTTTCTGCAGTCAAAGCTTGGTAACCGATTTATATGCTGCCCCCAAGAGGATAGTCCATAAGTATGAGGTTTCTCTGCCATATAGGCCTGGGGGGGGGGCTCCCAGTAGCAAGTGAAGGGGGGTGAGTTGAAAGAAATGCCAAAAAGGGCACAAATATGTTGAGATACCTCTCACCAGAAGATTGTCAGGTCTGAGCAGGGGAGGAAAACGTGGGCATGGGTTGCAATAGGTGTGCCACATTGTCTCCACCATGTAGCAGGTTGGCCTGGGGATCTTTCGGTCAGTATGGCAGGAATCAGGAAAAAGTGAGCTTTAACTTTCCAAACAAATTCCTTCCACACTGGGGAGAAAGTAGTGGACCAAGTGCCATGCCATATTTTCTGCCAGGTATCCTCTACCAAACTGATATTTAAGTCTTTTTCCTATCTCAGCTTCATGCCTTCTGCAACATGGAATTGCATTTGAAATAAAGCTCCATATAAAAGAGATATAGCCCTTTCGCCTGCATTTGAGGTCCATATTTTGACAAAAGGAAACATGTCTTCAGAGGCCTAAAGTTGAGATCCCACTGCTCAGGTCCATGTATTGATATAGTCCCTAATCTGGTAGAAATGGATCCTATCCTTCTCTTGCCAAGCAAATATCTCTCCAGCTTGTTCAAAAGTAATAACTGCATTTTGGCAGGGAATTTGCCATGGCACAACAAAGCCCCTTATGGCCTGAGTTTTAAACAATAGGTCACGCCGGGCGGGAGGGGGGAGTGGGTTGTCAAGAAACCAGGCATATTTCCAAAAGATCTGCCGTAGGGTTTTATTTTGTGTCCTGTGTTTCCAACCCTCTAGGATCACCATGGTCTCCCTAGGTAGACAGGGTTGAATATATTTGAGTAGGGCCATGTTAAAAAGGACTGCTGGGAGAGGTATAGATAGAGGCCTAGATAGGTCAATTATTTTCCAGTGGGCAGAGTAGGAGAAATTGCCTCAAAGTAGGGCAAGTTCTCATCTGCGAGGCTGCCCAGTAGGACGGTAAATGTGGTAGGGCGAGGCCCCCCCAGTCTCTTAAGGAGAGTTAAAAGTTTTAGTCTAAGGCGGTTTTTTTTGTATTGCCAAATAAAAGAACAAAAGAGTTTTGCTAGCTCAGTAGGTCTTTGAAACAAACTAAACAAGGCTCACACTGAAAGCATTACAGGAGCCTGGGCAAGGTATTCATTTTGAGTGCCTGGACTCTGGCATACAAGGAGAGTGGAAGAAGACTCCACCTCCTCATGTCTTGTTTTATAAGGGAAATGAGCAGGGAGTAGTTTAATTTTAATATCTGGGACAGGTCAACCGGTATTTTAATGCCAAATATTTCAAAGAGGGTAGGTCCCACTTCATAGAGAAGGTTTTACAAATTTGAGGGCAAGCAACGTAAGTAAAGGTGAGGACCTCAGTTTTTTGAGTGTTGAGGGAGTATCCAGAAAGATGAGAGAAGGCTGACAGTTTTTGTAATAAGGCTGGGAGGGAGTTGTCTGTGATTCTCAGGTAAACTAAGACATAATTGGCAAAGAGTGCTAGTTTGTGTTCAGCACCATCTAGAGGGATGCCTTGGATGTCTGGGGAAAGTCGTATCAGTCGTGCCAGCAGTTCAATGTAAAAAGCAAATAACAGAGGAGAGAGGGGACAACCCTAACAGGTGCCCCTATGCAAGGGGGAAACTCTCAAAAATGTGTCCATTGGATCTGATAAAGCCTTGGGGTTTTTCATGAAACTTAAATATGACATCTATAAATTTAGGAGGGAACCTGAAGCCAGCAAGGACTCCCCCCCCCCGAAAAAAGGGCCAAGACATTTTATCAAATGCCTTCTCTGCATCTAAGCTTAAAAACATTGCAGAGTACCCAGCTTTCTGAGTATGCTCTATCAAATAAATATTTCTCCTTATGTTATCCTGAGCTTGTCAGCCCGGCATAAATCCGCATTGGTGTTGATGGATTAACAAAGGAGCCAAATATTTCAAACGGCACGCCAGAATGGCTGATAGTATTTTATAGTCTGTATTTAAAACAGAAATGGGCCAATAAGAAGAGCACTGGGTGGGGTCCTTGCCCGGCTTCAGGATAACTGAAATAATCACATAATTTCAAGAGTGGGGGACCACTCCCTGTGGAGTTAAAATGTGGGATAACGTACAGTATAATACGAGAAAAAGAACAGATTAAAGGGATTTATAAATTTCTCCTGGAAGGCCATCAGAGCCTGGGCATTTTCCTGTTTTTAAAGTGCAAATTTTGTTTCTATTTTCTAAGTAGTAATAGGAGAGAGAAGAGAGGAGGCTTGAGCTTGAGATAGAGAGGGGCGATTTAAGAAGGACAGGAAAAATTACACAGTGTTCTCTGGAACATGGGGTGGGGCAGAGTATGACAGAGTATAAAACTCTGGTCCGGTAATGTCCATACTGACCACCTTGGAGGGTATTATTATGCTTAGTAAATGGGCTGTCATTTTTATAGGAGTACAAAAGAAATGTAAATTAATTCTATAAACATGACTACAGTGCCTGTTTCCTTTTTTGGGTAAAGTAGTCCCTTTGCCTCTGGTAGTGTGCTGTTTGAGTCCCCTCCTCTCCCCTTTGCTATTACTGTATGCCTGTGTTTGCTTTCTGGCAACCCCGTTGATAAAATTGTTTTTTTTAAATATGTACTGTTAAGTAGAACTGAGAAGGGAATACGGGAGTACACAGAAAAGAAAGTTGTGAGGATTGCGGTATTGTGTGCCACAGTAGTTTTGGTCAGCGTCGGTAGTTTTGGTGGCTGTCGGGTATAGCATGCCACGAGAGGCTGCAAGGCACGTGCTGTGACTGAAGCTGATTGGTCTTTCGGCTTTGCCGTTATTTGTTGAAGTGTGCCCACTGCTGTGTGCATTTTCAATTATTAAAAAACAAAAGGAAAATTGAGGGTAGCAGTCTTCTTGGTGTGCATGTGGCGAGGGGGCGGTGGGGTTGCTGTTTCACTCAGCTTCTGCAAGGAAGTGATGAGCTGGATGAACAGTTTCATTTTTAGGAGTGAGCGAACGTTTCTTTGGAGGAGGAAAGGTACAATTTTTTTCTTTTTCTCTCAAGATGGCTTGTTTTTTTCTGCCCTTTTTTTATTTTATTTTATTTGTGTCTAGGATTACAAGTACCTTTGAGCCAAGGCTCTTTTACAAAGGTTCCACGTCAATAGTAGGACAATACAACATGTACAACAAAGTAGGGCAGGTACAGGCAGGATAAATAGGTCAACAATCAATTCCATGAGTATTACTGTATACATTTTTGTTAAGACAAGGCAATAGCAGTCAAGGGAGCACAACAGTGTTACAAGATATGGGAAGGAACTGGGAGGTAGGAGGTAAAAGTTACCAGAGGCATTTATCACAACACACAGAGAAGTGCAGGTGGTGGGGATGGGAGAAGAGGGAGAATAGAAAAGATATTGGAAAGAAGGTAAAAGTGCTATGTGGTAAAAGCTGAGGCAAGGAGTGTAGGGTTGTAAGGAGGAATGGTAGTGGTGGCAGTCGCAGGTGCTGGAGGCAGTGAGAGAAAGATGGAGCCTTGATTTGAAAGGGCCAAGCTTTGGGACAGTGGAGATCTCACTGTTGAGACTATTCAACCAGCTAGGGGCCCTATAAGCAAATGAACATTGATCCTGAGAGGTTCAGCAGCGAGGGACCTGCAGGAGTTGAGATTCAGAGCCCCAAGCATGGTGGAAATTTCTATTTGGGCAGCAGAGAGCTTGTACACCGGGGGGTGCAAGGTCCATGGTTATCTTCTTTGCCAAAATGCAGGTCTGATATTTTATGCAGTTTGAGAGTTGTAGCCAGCCAGTTTGAACGTAGAGGACACATGTATGGGTAAGACAATGAGATCCAGTGATACGTCGACAAGCTTTGCTGAGGGAGGTGGAAATGCATCTGAGGGAAGTTGAAGTGGCAGAGCCGTATATGACAAGGCCATAGTCAAGTATGGAGACAACAGAGCTATGAACTATAACCCTTAAGGCTTCTGGGGTAAGGCATGTCCTGTGCCTGTAAAGGAGACCAAGTCGTGTATTTGCAGCCTTGGCGACGATGTCAATGTGGGCACCATAGGACAGGTTACTGTCAAGTGAGATCCCAAGATATTTAAAGGATTGCCCCTGTTCAATGGGCATTCCAAGGCAGTTTGTTATGGTCAGGGGATGCAGTCTGTTCTTGTTGTGGGAGTTACTAAAAAGCATTGACTTTGTTTTTTTTATAGTTAAGGATGAGCCTACGTTTGGAGAACCAGTTCTCTATTGAGGCGAAGCAAAGCTGGAGACTGTTTTACAGGGGCTGTGGATCCTTATGAGTGGTGTGAATTATGGCATCATCAGTACAGAGTATGATCTGTTCAGGGCAAAATTGAGGGAGGCTTTTCAGGAAGAGACTGAATAGAAGGGGACCCAGTATGAAACCCTGGGGGACTCCAGATCGGACTGGTCTTGCATCGGAGAGGACTCCTGCAATTTTTACTCTTTGTGATCTGTTTGACAGACAGCTTTTAAACCAAGCCATGGAGTCAGTGGAGAGCCCAGCATTCAAAAGCTGCTTCAGCAGCAGCTGGTGATGGACGGTGTCGAAAGCCTTAGTTAAATCAATAAAGACTGACCCGGCTAGGTGACCACTATCCAGTGAAGTATGGATGGCTCCAGTGAATTCCAGGAGTAGAAGTGATGCTGTGTCCTTTTCTGAAACCATGCTGTTGTGTGCACAGGATATTGTGTTTGTCCAGGTAATCAGTAAGTTGGTCAGCAACTAAGCGTTCGATGGCCTTGGAGAGGGGAGGCAATATGGAGATAAGTTAGTAGTTTCCATGGTGGGCCCCATCTCCATTTTTATGAACCGGAGTAACAGTAGCGGATTTCTATCCATCAGGGAACTGGCTGAGGTTGAAGATCTTAGTTAATGGTCTAATCACTTCGTCAAGGGTGAGGGACAGCAGTTTGAGGTCAAGTGAGTCCCCACTATTTCTTGATTTGGCAATTGCTTTACTAATGTAATTTTGGGCTTTGTGCATCTTGACAGCCTTGAAGTAGAACTTTTGGCGATGAACGTAAACTGCAATAACTAGGAACAGTGCTGAAACTAACTGCAGTGCGCACTCTGGCTTTGCGGGTCTGTTGAAAAGAAAAAAAAGCAAATCTGTGTTTTGATTGTGTTTCAGTGTTTTTTGGTTTTACAATAGTTGTTTGTGGACTGAGAATGTTGAGTCCATGCTTGGTTGGGCTCAGTTGGTCTCACTAAGCGATAAAAAAAAATAGTGAGTTTTAAATTTTGTGCCCAGTGCTTCAGCCAATGATGAAGCAGGCTGGGCACAATGTTACCATTTATGTCTGGCAGGGTTGGCATGGCTGGCACTTTTTACTTACAGGGCTCTCAGATTTCTTTATTTCTAAAGCCCATTTTTTAAAAAAGGTTTAGAGATAGCAGGTATAGAATACTGTGGGATGTGAGATCTGGGGTCTTTTACAGTAGCTATAGTCACGTTTGCTTTTTGTACTTTCAAGCTCTCTGCCAACAGTTTTAAGGCATTGGGGCCCCCATCGTAGTATCTCTGCCTGAGGAACAGCAACTTTTGTTCAACATAGTAGTCTAAAAGATTGTTAAGCTCTTTTTTCAGGGACTTTAATTTCTGAGCTTTTAATTTACAAATTTTGACTTTTTGCTGTTTCTGTAGTACTTGGATATGAGCGGTGAGGACCTTTCAACGTTGATCTCTCAGTTTTTTCTTTCTAGGAGAGATTTCTATAAACTTTCCCCTCACCATAGCCTTGAAGGTGTCACAAAGCATAGCACCCATCCAGGATTTTATGAAAATGAGAGTGGAAAATTTAGACATTGGACGACTGAGAAATTATGACAGGCTAAAACTGTCATAGAAGGGAGGGTGTCATCACTGGGGGAGGATTAGGCTGGGTGTCCCCAAGGGCATGTACACCCCTTCCTACTCCGCTCTCTCTCTCTTTCTCTCTGCATTGTTCCTTTATGTGAAATATCCACCCCAACTTTTTACGGGGTTGATATTGCCCACAAAACAATACTTCCCAGTTCACAAAACACATGGTGAAGGGGTGCCCCCCCCACTGGCTCTTAGTACATGGGCGGGGTGGTACCTACTATTCAAACTCAACTATTTTGTGCTAATTGATGGAGGATGCTAAAGGCTCCTTCCACGTGAAGTAGCGGGCACTGAGCGTAATTCTCATCCTGGGAGAAGTAAGGGGGTGGGAAAGTTAGTACGGGCACAAGTACCCAGGATGAGTATAAGTTTGGGTATCAATAAGGGAGGGTGGCTGGGACTCAAAGGGAAGTTCATACAGGGTTCAAATGTTACTCAGGGGTACAAGACGTGAAAAGGGGGCAGGGACAACAGGAGAAATTTGTTTGGGTTTGAAAGGGAAGTTTCTTTTTCTAGTTCTACAGTGGATGTTTCAACAGTTAAAAATATCAACAAGCAGCTATTTTAAAATCAGGGGGAGAAGAGATACATGTAGCCATTTCTCTGGTGCAAGAAGAAAAAATTACTCACCTTAGTAATTGTGCTTCTTCTAATGGAGTCTTGCTGTATTCTGACATATGTACAGTAGTTAGCCCCAGCACTTGAACTGAGTTAACTCTACGCCAGGGCATAGAATGTTGGTCTCGAGCTAGGTTCAAACCTCTGTCTGCTACACTTCAAAGTGTAACCATCAGATTCTTATGAGCTAATACTAACTACACGTCCTAGGTGGAAACTGTAAATAAACTAGCCAACAGGCAACCAATTTTTGTTGGTCCCAAAAGACTCAAGTCGAGGACCCCAAAACAATAACCAGGTAGTGAACAAACATAACTATAAAAACAACATAAACAAAACCCACTCTCCCTTTCTAAAACGGGAGTGCCAAGTACACTCCTGAGGTGCAACACTGTATCTGCCAGCCCGCTTCTCAAACACCAGGTTCTGAGAGGGGAGGCAGGTAGGGAGGTCACACTACATACAGCAAGACTCCATTAGAAGAAACACAATTACTAAGGTGAGTAATTTTTTCTTCAAACAACATGAAGTTTTGCTGTATTCTGACATATGCAGACTACCATGCAATACCTCCAAGGAGGACGGTACCGAACCTATTTTGGGAATAGGCTCTGCAGTACTGCTGTGCCAAACCTAGCATCACTCCTAGCCTGGGTATCCAGAGAGTAATGCTTGGTGAATGTATGGACTGTTTTCCAGGTGGCTGCTTTGCAAATTTCTAGTAAGAGTATATCTCTGACAGCAGCCAGAGAAGCAGCTGTACCTCTAGTCGAATGAGCCCTCAGGCCTGAGGGGGGTATTTTGCCTACTATTTCATAGCAGAATTGTATACAAGAGACACTCCACCAGGCAATAGTTCTCTTAGTAGCAGGTTTTCCCTTTCCCACTTTACCAGAAGTGAGAAACAACTGAGGACAGTCAAACCTAAGTGCCTTAGTGCACTCAATGAGTAGCTAAGTGCCCTCTAAACACCAAACTGTGTAATCTTCTCCCTCCTGAAGAACAATGATCAGTGAAAAACACAGGAAGAGACATGGACTGGTTCAGATGAAAATCTGAAACCACCTTGGGTAAGAACCTCCTGTTGGTCCTAAGGACCACCTTATCTCTATGGAATGAGATAAAATCAGGCTCCACTGACAGAGCTTGTAATTCACTGATACGCCTGGCAGAAGTGATAGCTACCAGGAACACAGTTTTCCAAGTCAAGTACTTAAGTTCTGCTGAAGCCAAAGGCTCAAAAGGGGGTTGCATAAGCTGAGCAATGCAAACATTAAGATCCCAAGCAGGGGTAGGGTCCTTAAAGGGAGGGTTGGTATGGAGCAAACCTTTAAGGAACTTACAGAAAACAGGGTGAGATGCCAGGGAGGAAGCCTCCTCACTGACAACAGGAATGCAGAGACAGCTGTTACTACAGAGTGGCTGGCCTGAGGCCCACGCCATTAAGATGAACCCATATAATCCAGAACTGTAGCCAAATCAGCAGTATCTGGTAAGACATCCCTACTGGAACACCAAATGCTGAATCTTTTCCATTTGGAATTATAAGTTTTTCTGGTTGCAGGTTTTCGAGAGGCTTTAAGAATATCCAGAACCCCCGAGACAGATGCTGACTTGTATATTCTAACTCTTCAAGAGCCACGCCTTGAGGTTGAGAGACCGGAGGTTGGGGTACCATATCCTCCCCTGAGAGGAGGTTAACAGATTGTGTTTCTTGGGAAGAGACAGGGGAAGACAGACTGCTAGGGATATCAATAGAGGATACCAAGGCTGCCTGGCTCAGTCTGGTGCAATCAGGATCACTTTGCATGATTATGACCTTATCTTGACCAGAACCTTGAACAACAGAGGAAAGGCATACAGGAATTTCCCCTCCCAATCCAGAACCAGAGCATTCAGGGGGACTGAGCCCATGACTGGGCATCTGCAACAGAAGAGAGGGAATTGATGATTGTCTGGGGCTGCAAAGAGATCTATCTCTGGAGTGCCCCATCTTGAGAAAATTACATTCAACACCAAGGGATCCAGGGACCCTTCATGATGGCCATGAGATATCCTGCTCAGAGCATCTGCTAGCACATTGTCCTTCCCTGAAAGGTGGACTGCTACCAGAGATGTCTGCAGGGAATAAGCCAGTGACCATAATTTCATGGCTTCTGTGTGCAAGGCCGTAGACCAAGTGCTTTCCTGCTTGTTGATGTACCTCCACGTGGTGGTGTTGTCTGTCCGGACCTGAAACACCTTATTCTGTACTGAGTCTGAGAAAGCTTGAAGAGCCAGGTATACTGCCCTGAGCTCCAGAAGACTGATATGAAGTAGAGACTCCTGAGGGGACCACACTCCTTTTGCTGTGAGGGCTCCCAAGTGAGCTCCCCATCCCAGGAGAGCAGCATCTGTGGTTAACACCACAGAATGAGTCTGGGTGATGAATGGGACTCCTTGTCTGAGATTGTCCTGATCCAACCACCACTGGAGAGCCTGGATCAGAGTCTGAGTCACTGGAATCAGTTTGGTTAGAGGATCTTTTTTCTGGACCAAAAGGACCTCAGATGGAACTGAATGTCCCTCATCTAAAATCTGGCTTCCTGCACCACTGCAGTGGAAGCTACCATGTAACCCAGGAGCTGAAGAAAATGTCTTGCTGGTCGAGACACCAGAAGGTGGAAAGAAGAAGCCAGGTCTCTAAGAGCCTTTACCCTTGCCAGAGGAAGAAAAGTTTTTGTTTGGACAGTGTCCAACTCTATCCCTATGAAGGTCAGAAGTTGCACTGGCTTGAGAACTGACTTTGGAAGATAGAGGAGGAATCCCAGAGAAGTGAGCAACTGTTGTGTTACTTGCAGGTTTGACTTGACTTGGTCTGGAGACTGCCCCACAATGAGCCAGTCATCCAGGTATGGAAAAATGGAAATGTTTTTTCTCCTTAGAAAGGCCACTACTACTGCTAGGCATTTTGTGAACACCCTTGGAGCTGATGTTAGTCCGAAGGGCATTGCTCTGAACTGATAATGGCCTGAAGGCAATTCGAACCTGAGGTACTTTCTGTGGGAGCACCTGATGGAAATGTGAAAGCAGGCATCCTTGAGGTCCAGGGAGGCTAACCAATCCCTTGGCCTCAGAGAGGGAAGAATTACTCCCAAAGTCACCATTTTGAATCTTGGCTTGACTAAGTGCTTGTTTAAGTATCTTAGGTCTAGGATGGGCCCGCCACTCCCCTGTCTTTTTTGGGGTATGGAAGTATCTCGAGTTCAGACCCTTGCCCCTGTGTGGAGCGGGAACTCTCTCTATGGCTCTGAGAGCCAGCAGAGAGGAAACCTCTGCCTCTAGGGCAATGGTCTCAGAGATGTTTACAGGTGGAAAAGATCTAACCCTCAGATTTGGAAATGTTTTGAAGCTCAGGGCCAGTCCCTGACTTACTACCTCCAGAACCCACTTGTCTGAGGTAACAGACTTCCAGGCCTGGAAGTAGTAAGCCAGCCTGCCTCCTACTGGAATAGGGGAGTCGACCCGGGCTGACACATCAGGGTGTCTGCTTGGCAGGAGCCTTAGACTGGGAGGAGGAGGAGGAGGAGGATGCAGCCCTGCTCATCCCCCTTCTGTCTCTCCCTCTGAAGAACCCCCTCTGAGGAAAAGGACAGGAGGCCTGTGCCTGGTAGAAAGGCCTGTGAAAAGGCCTGCCCTGCCCCTAGACTGTTGCTTCTGAGGAGTTGCCTGCCTTTCCTTGGCCTGTGCACTCCTGTAGGTGGTCCTGTATTCGTCCATCTTTTTATGTAATTCTCTGTCTGCTCCCCAAAGAATTACCCACCACCGGGAAATCCATGGCCTTAGCCTGGGTGTCCTGTGAGAAGCTAGTACAGCTGAGCCAAGCAAATCTCCGAAGAGACACAGATGTAGCCATGACTCATGATGACACATCATTTGAGTCCACAGCAGCATGAAATTGGATCTTAGATGCCTCAATCCCGTCAGCAGCCACCTCCTCGGCTAGCTGGGGGGAAGCCTGTTTAGCCAGTTCCAGAACAGTATCCCATCTGAACTTCTGGTATCTGGCTGTGTAGGCCATATAGATTGCCTGCCTGAGTCCCAAGGAGGATGCCAAGTACTGTTTTTTTGGCCATAGCATCCACCTTCCTAGAGTCTTTATCTTGGGGGGGGTGAAGCCAAAGGTATATTAGCCTTGTCACAAGCTGCAGCCTGCACAACCCCAACATGGCTGCATTGTTGGAACAAGTACTCTGTACCTGAACCTGAAAACATATACCTCCTGTCCATTCTCTTGTCCACAGGAGGTAGAGAATTTGGTGTTTGGAGAATTTTTTGTGTCTGTTTCCCAAAAGATTTATGGAGGGGAACAGACAGTCTTTTGGACTCTTGGATGTCCATCATTTCTACATAGTCAGGTTCCTCTTGTTCCTCAACAGCTTCAACCAGAGGGAGCTGGAGGATCTCTGCCACTTTTTGTAGAACACATAGTGGGATGGTGACTCAGAAAGCCTGGGAGAGGAAACATTAAAAGGTCTGTCTGGGGAGATGTTCGGTTCAATGGGCTCATCTAGACCTTCCACACCATCATCACCATCATCGTAACCTCCCCCCCCCTCCAAATCCAGTTCATAATATTCATCCGGACAATATTCTAGAACTGGAGGAACCGAGCACCTACCAAGAGGTGCCGGATCGGATGGAACTGGATGGAGCGATTCCACAATACTTATCGCTCTGGCTATCTCCTCGGCGGTTGGACGTTGCGGTTCTGGATCCGAACCGGATGACTTTCTCTTTTTCTTTGATGGAACCAACCCCTCAGGATCTGCTCTCCTTTTGCCCGAGGAAGTATCGCCCAGGTCAGTGGGCACTTCCTCAGGTTCGGTAGGGACCGAACCAGGCTGGCCATCCGGATCAGCGGACTTCTCGACCTCCTTTTCCCTAAGCCTACCCAATCTCTTATCCAGGGTGGCCTTTGGGAAATTCTTACAAATTTGGCAGTCTGAATTGAGGTGGTCAAACCCCAGACAATAAAGACAGGTGGTGTGACGGTCTGCCTTAGCAAAGGCATCCCCACACTAACTACGGTGTTGAAACCCAGTGGGCCCGGTTTTTCTCTTGGGTTTCTCAGACGTAGCCATCCTAACACTTACCCTTTAGCAGCTTTAAAGCCAGGCAAGACCCCCTCCCCCCCCCCATCGGTTACCAACTGTGTTACAGGCTGTGGAAAAAAAAATCTAAAATTAAGAAATTAAAGAAATAAAATCAACCAACACAATTGGTTCCAAACCGGACCAATTGACAGACTTAACAATTTCCACACAGAATAACAGAAAATAAACAGTAACTAAAGTCCACTACCTACAACACTTACTGTACCACAGACAGGGATCTGAACCGAAAAAAATAAAGACAAAATACGACATAAAACTGATGTTTTACTAAGACCGAACCAACAAGTGAAGGAGCAATCTCCGGAGTGACTGTTCAGTTAGGCAGAGTAAAGAATCTGATGGTTACACTTTGAAGTGCAGCAGACAGAGGTTTGAACCGAGCTCGAGCCCAACGTTCTATGCTCTGGCATAGAGCTGACTCTTTCCTCTCCAGAGCAGTTCAAGTGCTGGGGCTAACTGCATATGTCAGACTACAGCGAGACTTCATGTTGTTTGAAAATTTATTAGCTCTTCACAATGGATCCTTTGAAATATATATCATGGAATGTCAATGGTTTAAAAACAGTGGTGAAGCAGAAATGGGTCTGGTCTTATATAAAAAAAGGAAAAGGGGATGTGATTTTTTTGCAAGAAACTCATCTGACCAAAGAGGAATCAGACAAACTGGCTAGTTCTTGGGGGGAGGGGGGAGCACCCTTATGGCGGCCCCTTTTACATCGAGAGCCAGGAAAGCGGCAATCTGGTTCCGCCCAGGTTTACGTGTCGTCCTTCATACCATGATCTCTGATCCATAGGGGAGATACGTGATAGTAGATGCAACAGTGAGAAGCAACAGGTCCACTTTAGTATCACTTTATGGACCAAATTTCAATGATTCAGACTTTTTCCATCATTTGACCTTGGCTCTGGCCCCTTTCCCAGAAAATGTTGTCATGGGGGAGACTTTAACACCTTTTGGGATTCTATCCTGGATCACTTGGGGACCTGGTCCCGCCCACCACCAAAGACTGTTGAAATGCCCAAGCCCAAGAAATGGCTTTGACTGAGGTGTGGCGATTCCTGTACCCATAAGAGAGGGAATACTCTTTCTATTCTTATGCACACCAGGTCTATACAAGAATTGTTTATATGTTGGGCTCCACATGATTGCTCAGATACAGGGCCGAGCCAAATATGGTCCCATATGTATTTCTGACCACATACCCCCTGGTGGTGGAACTGGAGGTCAACACGGAAGAACCGGCATCTAGACAGTGGCATTTCGACCATGTGTTACAAGCTGACAAAGATTTTAAGAAACAAATGCAGCAGAATATATTTCAAGCAAAAGGGTGGGGGACACCTTAGCCAAAACCACATGGAAGGTCTTCAAGGCTTATGTGAGGGGGGTTACCATTTCATATGCTGCACATCAGCGAAAAAAATAGACACCCAGGAGGAGAGGGAACTGGAGGCAAAAATAGATGAGCTGGAGAAAAGGGCGATGTCAGGTGAGAAGGGGATTCCCATGAGAAACCTACATTTACTCAAATGGAAATTAAATCAACTAGCATGTAAACAAACAGAGAGAAACATCCAACTGATCAGAGCTGGTACTCATTTTGACGAGGACAAAGCTAGTAAGTGGCTAGAATGGCAAGTAAAAAAAAAAAGGCCAGCGCATAGAGTAATATTGGGTATAGCGGTTCAGGAAGGGAAAATCTCTAAAGATCAGAAATCTATAAAGTCTTCCAGGAGTTTTATGAAACCCTATACACTACAGAGGTGCCCTCCTGGGCTCCTCCCCACATACATTCCTTAACGCACTGACATTACCAACCCTGGATCTTTCTGAGAAAGATGACCTTGACTGCCCAGTAACACCTCAGGAAATCTGGTCGGTGTAGTGGACTTCCAGACCAGGTAGGGCGCCAGGTCCTGACGGATTCCTGATGGAATTTTACAGGACCTTTTGGAATACTCTACACCCACTTATGTGCCAGATAGTGGAGGAGGGCCTGGAGGACGGGGTGCTCCCCCCTCACAGACCCTGGCCACCACTAGAGTCCTTCCAAAGCATGGCAAAAAACCCACTATATGCGGTTTTTACCACCCTATTTCTCTGCTTAATGTAGATTATAAAATCATAGCAAAGGTTATTGCTGTCTGGCTAGAGAGGGTATTGCCATGTCTAATCCATCCAGATCACGGAGGCTTTATTAAAGGCTGACAGGTGAAACACAATATCTGCCACACCCTAAACATTATGACAAGATGGACAATGGGGAGGGAAAAGGGAGAGCATCATCTCTAGTCTCACTAGTGAGGCCCCACCTGGAGTACAGTGTACAGTTCTGGAGACCATACCTACGTAAGGACATAGACAGGGTAGAGAAGGTTTAGAGGAGGGCAACAAAGATGGTGCATGGATTGCATCACAAGTCCTATGAAGACAGGTTGAAGGAACTGAACATGTACTCCTTGGAGGAGAGGAGGGAGAGAGGGGATATGATAGAGACATACAAGTATCTTACAGGGAGGAACAGGGTGCAGGAATACACTATTTTTAAGCGAAAAAGATGTTCCAGGACTAGAGGGCATGGGATGAAGTTGGAAGGAGGACGATTCAGAGGAAACATGAGGAAGAATTTCTTCACAGAATGGGTGGTGGACAAGTGGAACACCCTGCCAGAGGAAGTGGTGGAGGCTGAAACAATCACAGGATTTAAGAATGCATGGGATAGACATAAAGGAATTCTAAAGGTCAGGGGTAAGGGGCAACAGACTTCTAGGAAAACATAAACTGAACTTACAAGCTCAAATGGGCAGACTGAGTGGGCCATAGGCCCTTATCTGCCAACACTGTCTATGTATCTATGTATCTCTCGGCCCTCGATGGGGAAAAGGTCTTCAACCATGTCGAATGGTCCTTCATGTTTGGCGTCCTGGATAAATTTGGGTTGGGGCCCCATATCTGGAACTGGATATCTACCCTCTATAAATCCCCCAGGGCACAAATCCTTACCTATAACTACCTTTCCCCACCATTCCAACTATCCAGGGGCATAAGGCAGGGTGTCCCCTCTCCCCCAATTAGAATGAAGAGGTCTCAGAAATGTTGTCAATTATATGAGGGCAACAGCAAGATAACCTTCCAATTGGTGGCTAAAGAGTATAGTCTACCTCCAGCACATTTTTTCACATATCTCCAAATTAGATCCAAATTGGGAGGAGGGGTTGGAACAGAGGGCCCACTATGAACAAAATCTTTTCCCATAGAAGAGATGCCGCTAGACCCCCATGGTCGGTGGAGCCAGATCCCTTAACTTAAGGGTAAAGAATTCTATTGAAGGCCCTACCAGATCCTCTCAAAGACCTACGAGTCAGATGGGAGGGTGACCTGGAAGGGGGGGGGGTCTAGCAGAGGGAGAGTGGGAGAGAGCCCTCCGGAGGTGTATAACCTGCTCTGTTAGCTACAGACTTCAAGCAATCCATTACAATGTAATACACAGGACCTATTTCACCCTGAAGCTGACCCACAGAATATATCCAGAAACTTCTGATAAGTGTCCAAAACGTAAAACAGAAGTAGGTACTTTCCTTCATTTGATTTGGTCCTGTCCAAAAGAGGCCAGGTTCTGGCAATCTCAGATTTGCTAAGCAAGGTAACGGGACTGAAGAGCATGGTCCAAGCCAAATAAATATTCTTGGGCGTCTCTAATACCATACCCCATGGCAGGTATTCTGATCATCCTCTACGGCAATTGGGCATAGTAGTAGGTAAACAAGCTCTAACACAACACTGGTGGTTGGAGGATGCCCCAACAGTGGCCTCTTGGATTAAAATGCTAATGCAATGCATGAAACTAGAACACATGCAATACTTAGTCATAAACCAGTTAAATAGATATCAAAGAGTATGGGGACCCTGGAGGTGGTTCTCCATCTTCCCTGGTTCTCCACCTTTTAGGTGATGAGACGAGGGGATGACAGGCAGACTCTAGGCCATTTATGACCTGTCTCTTGCCCCAATGGAGGAGAGAGCAGGGGTCAGGAGGGGACCGTATCCCAAATGATATGACTGAGCAAAGTCGCTCCAAATTCGACACTGCCATTGAGATTCCACCTGCTAGGAAGCTCATCACTGCCTCCCGATTGAAGGGGGGGGCTGACCCCACGAAGGTCCCTTTTTTAGAGTGGCTCTCAATAACACACTCACATAGATGTAGCAGGACACCAGTATGCATATGCCTTACTTGCACTAAACCTAAAATATGATGAAATGTAATTATGGCTCTCCGCTTGTATGTTATGTCAGTCTTTTCATATGTCAATGTGAAAGTATGTATGCTTGCTGTTGAAGTAAATAAAGTTTACAAAAAAAAAAGAGTACCAGAACTGATGTAACCCCATCTGGATGCTGAAGAGGACAGACGCCCTTCCTCAGGGCACAATATTGCAACCTCCCCCAATCAACCCATACAAAAGTACTTAGAGGGCTGACAGAGGGAATGGATGTCACACTCCCAGACATCCTACCCTGACAGCTCCTGCTACTGAAGGTCCCTCTCAACTGAGGTTACACTTTAACAGCAGGGTGAGCATACCTATCTCGTCCCCTCCTTGGAAGTCACACCAGTTCATAATCTCTCCTGGTTGACAAATGTTTGAGTTTGTTCATAAATGTTTAATAACCTTATTGTTGTTTTGTTTGGCCCTAAGGTTTATTAAATTTCCTATGTTTTGTGTAAGCTAGAGATACTGTGTATGTGGTGCTGGTCGCTTGGAAGGTGGGACGGGGTGCCCCAGCTAGGGATCATAAGCATTATTGACCTAAATTAATGTCTATGGTAAGTAAATTATGCACCATTTATTCCATTACTGTAAATAGACCAACAATCCACTGAAGTGCTTCCGGACCAACTCCCAAATTAAAAAAAAACTAAACTCAATGTGATTTGCCTCTAAGAGACACATTAGATCTTAGCAGTACACGTGAAACTTCAGACATTTTGCTTTCCTGCAAATTTGTTTCTAGGGACACTGGTTTAACAAGATTGAAAAAGGGCAAAGTCTATTTTGCATGTAACCCCCCTGCAAATGGGGGTTCCCAAAAGACTTCCAGGAGCTTGCTTGAATGCTCCAAGCCTGAATGGTGTTTGACGTTTAAGCCATTTATCAGTGAGTGTTTTTAGAACCTCTGGTACTGTCTCTTTAAGAGCTGTCTGCTTGCAGACATAATTAGTTTGTATGGGGGGACTGTGTGCTTCTCTGTTTGAGTACCACTCGAGCTGCTGCCAATTCACTCCATTTTTGCAGTCACTAGGAGTGCAAAGGGAACCTATCTGAAAGATGTAACTGTTTGCCAGAAATCATTTACAGTAATAATGAAATTACAGTTTGTCTAACCTGCTTTCTTTGCAGTCAGAACTGTGTCTACCTAGTTCCCCATTCTGGTTTTGAACTGCTGAACTGGACCAATCAGTGTGGGGTAAGCTAGCTCTAAATGGTGCCTTGACGAATCAGAACTTGACTCATAATCTGAGCCAGCCACAAGAGGATTGTATGGGCAGTGACTCTGGGAGATGTAGTTTAGACTTCGGCGCCTTTTGGACCAACAGCAGCAGTCTATTGTGAGTGACAGCCAATCCAGTCAAGAACTGGGAGGAACTCAAAGGAAGTGCCCGGTTTTGTCTGTTGGGAGTTTCAGTTGAGCTTTGGCAGTGAAGGGGAAAGGAACCCTGTGCTCCTTCAGTGCACAGTTTTAGTCAAAAAACATGTGTAAGGTCCAGAGTTCCGGTCTGCAGCTTGTTAGGACTGAATCTGTCCTGTGAAGAGAAGAAAAAATTACTCACCTTAGTAATTGCTTTTCTTCTCATGGAGTCTTGCTATATTATAACAATAGCAGTCAGCCACTGCAGCTGAACTGCCCCGGAGAGGAAGGAGTTAACTCCAGAGGATCTGGAGTTCTACAGCGCGAGGGCGCTGTGCCCAAAGCTCTATCTGGCAGTTTCAAATGAAACTGTCAGATCTTTACGAAGCTAACATCAAAGGACGGAAAGTCTGTGTGGAAAAAACTACACTAGCCCATGGCTACCTACTAGTAGTAATAACAACAATATAAAGAACAAAGAAACACCCAGAGCCATAATAACAAAAATTGATGGTATTATGGTTCGTTTTACCACCCTTGACAAGCACATATGAACCCCCCCTTCCCCCCAAGACTCAAATCCAGGAAGGGGGCAATATAAATAACCTAAATGAAACAATCTAGATCCCTAACCCAAAGAAAAAGAGGGTAAGGGGATAACTACAATGGCATGACACAGTGCTTGCACCAGTTCGCCACCCCTACCCAAGTAGAAGTTCTGAGAGGGGCAGGAGGGAGGGTGGTTATAATATAGCAAGACTCCATGAGAAGAAAAGCAATTACTAAGGTGAGTAATTTTTTCTTCAAACACCATGAAGTCTTGCTATATTATAACAATAGCAGATTACACAGCAGTACCTCCATGGAGGAGGGTCAGAACCTACTTAGGAAATAGGCTCTGAAGCACAGCTGTGCCAAACCGAGCATCTCTCCTGGACTGGACATCCAGGGGTAATGCTTGGTAAAGGTGTGAACTGTCTTCCAGGTAGCAGCTTGACAAATCTCCAGAATGGGAATGTCTCTAGCAGCCGCTAGAGACGCAGCTGTACCCTGGTGGAGGGCCCTCAATCCTGAGGGGGTACTCTACCCAGTTTCTGATAACAGAATTGGATACAAGAAACAATCCACCTTGCAATTGTTCTCTTAGTGGCAGGTTTCCTTGCCAACCTCGCCATAGGTAAGAAAGAGTTGGAGGGATTCGAACCTATGACCTCTGGTGCGCTTCTAAATAGTAGCTTAAGGCTCTTTGACATCCAAGCTGCAGTCTCCTCCTCACCTGAGGAAGAATGCTCAGTGAAAATACTGGGAGAGAGATAGATTGATTCAGGTGGAAATCAGAAACCACCTTAGGCAAAACTTTCTATTAGTCCTAAGGACTACCTTATCTCTGTGGAAAGAGATAAAATCTTCTTCCACTGACAGGGCCTGTAGCTCACTTATGCGTCTGGCAGAGGTGATAGCTACTAGGAAAACGGTTTTCCGTTAAATACTTGAGCTCGCTGAAGACAGAGGCTCAAAGGGGGTGCATTAACTGAGCAATGCAAATATTCAGGTCCCAGGGGAGCTGGTTCCTAAAAGGAGGTTAGTATGAAGTAACCCTTTAAAAACTTGGAGAACACCGGGTGAGAAGAAAGGGAGGCAGGCTTCCCTGCTGACACAAAAAGCAGAGACAGCTGCCAGATGAACCTTCAGGGTAGCTGGTCTAAGGCCTAGGGAATTCAGATGGACCAAATAGTCCAGTAGAATGGAAGATCAGCAGATTCTGGGATAATCTGCCTCAGAGCACCAGATGGAAAACCTCTTCCACTTAGAATTATAAGTGGTCCTAGTGGAAGGCTTCCTTGAAGCCTTTAAAATATCCATGACACCTTGAGAAGGTGTAAGTCAGTACTCCTAGCTCCTCAAGAGCCAAGCCTTGAGGTGGAGGGATTTGAGGTCCGGATACCACACTCTCCCCTGTGCACAGGCCAGTAAGTCGTGGACTCTGGGCAGGCTCAGGGCAGGGTGGACTGCCAAGGACAGGAGCAGAGGGTACCAGGGCTGTCTGGCCCAATCTGGGGCAATCAAAATCACTCTGCAAGGTTGAGATCTGATTTTTACTAGTACCCTGAAAAGGAGAGGAAAGGGGGGAAAGGCATACAGGAACTTCCCTTTCCAGTCCAACAGAAAGGCGTCCAGAGGGACTGAGCCCAGAACTGGAGGCCTGCAACAGAAGAGAGGAAGTTGGTGGTTGTCTGGGGCTGCGAAAAGATCTATCTGAGGAGTGCCCCATCTGGCAAAGACAGACCCCAGCACTTGTGGATTCAGAGCCCATTCGTGATGGCCCTGAGAAATTCTGCTGAGGGCATCCACCAGGACATTGTCCTTCCCTGGGAGATGAACCGCTATCAGGGAGGTGTTCAGGGAGTAAGCCAGAGACCACAACTTCATTGCTTCGGTGCACAAGGCTGAAGACCGAGTGCCCCCTTGCTTGTTGATGTACCACATTGTGGTGGTATTGTCTGTCCTGACTTGAACCACTTTGTTCTGGACAGAATCTGAAAACACCCGAAGAGCTAAAAAGACAGCTCTGAGTTCCAAAAGATTGATGTGGAGCAGAGACTCCTGAGGAGACCATACCCCCTGAGTGGCAAGGTCGCCCAGGTGAGCCCCCCACCCTAACAGGGAGGCATCCGTGGTGAGGGTGAGGGAGTGAGAAATGGGAATGAAGGGAACCCCCTGTCTTAAATTGCTCTGGACCTGCCACCAGTGGAGGGCTAGGATCAGAGTTTGAGTAACTGGGACCAACTTGGTAAGGGGGTCCTTCCTTTGAGACCAATAGGCCCTCAAATGGAACTGAATGTCCCTCATCTGGAATCTTGCTCCCTGCACGACAGCTGTGGAAGCAGCCATTTGCCCGAGGAGTTGCAGAAAATGCCTTGGTGGTCGAGAGACCCGCAGGTTAAAGGAGGATGCCAGGGCGATGAGTCTGTCCACCCTTTCCGAGGGAAGAAAAGCCCTGGCTAACCTTGTGTTCAATTCTGCGCCTATGAAAGTTAGGACCTGAACTGGTTCCAGAACTGACTTTGGTAAGTTTAGCAGGAATCCCAGGAAGTGAAGCTGCTGGGTGACTTGCAAGTGGGATTTCACCTGACCTGGAGACTGACCCACAATGAGCCAGTCGTCCAGGTAGGGAAACACAGCAACCCCTTGCCTTCTTAAGTGAGCCACTACTACAGCGAGACATTTTGTGAATACCCTTGGCGCAGAGGTAAGGCCGAAGGGCATTGCCCTGAACTGGTAGTGGCCTGAGGGCAGTTCGAACCTGAGGTACTTTCGTGAGAAGGCCTGATCAGAACATGAAAATAGGCATCCTTGAGGTCCAGGAAGCTAGCCAGTCCCTGGCCTTAGGGAAGGCAATATCATTGCCAGAGTCAACATTTTGAACTTTGGTTTCAACAGATGCTTGTTCAAGTATCTTAAATCTAGAATGGGCCGCCATTCTCCTGTCTTTTTTGGGGTAAGAAAGTATCTTGAATAAAGCCCCTTGCCCTGATGGCAAGGAGGAACCCTTTCCACTGCTTTGCAGTCCAGAAGAGAAGAAACCTCTGCTTCCAAAGTAAGGGCTTCTGAAGGATTTGCAGGTGGAAAATGCCTGGCTCTCATCTTTGGAAAGTGTTTGAAGCTGAGAGTCAGACCCTGGCCTATTACCTCCAGAACCCATCTGTCCGTAGTTAGGGACAGCCAGTTCCGCTGAAATAGGCCAACCTGCCCCACTGGTACAGGAGAATCGGCCCTGGGCCCCATCAGGGTGCCTGCTTAGCAGCAGCCTTAGGCTGAGGAGGGGACGGCCCACTTGTGCCTCGCTCTACCCCTGCCTCTGAAGAAACCCTCTGCGAGACAAGCAGAGGAGGCTTGAAATTGGTAAAAAGGCCTGAAAGGGCCTGCCCCTACCTCTGGGAGCATGCCTTTGTGGCATGGCATGCTTCTCCTTAGCCTGGGCACTTTTGTAGGTAGTTCTGTATTCATCCATCTTTTTCATATAGTTTTCTGTTTGCTCCCAAACAGAGAATTTCCACTGCAGGAAAATCCATAGCCTTTGACTGGGTATCTTGGGACAGATTAGTGCATCTGAGCCATTCCAACCTCAGGAAGCTACAGAAGTGGCCATGACCCTAGAAGAAACATCATTAACATCAACAGCAGTATGAAATTGAACTTTAGAGGCTTCAATGCCATCAGCAGCCACCTGTTCCAACTCACTAGCCAGCTGGCCTGGGCCTGCTTGGCTAACTGCAATACTGTGTCCCACCTAGATTTCTGATATCTAGCCACATAAGCCATATAATTTGCCTGCCTGAGTCCCAAAAGCTGCCATATACTGTTTCTTCACCATGGCATCAATCTTCCTGGAATCCTTATCAGGAGGATGTGAGGCCAGAGGAATATTAGCCTTGTCACAGGCTGCAGCTTGTACCACACCTACATGACTACACTGCTCAGTAAGGAAGTCTGTATCCGAGCCTGACAAAGTATACCTTCTGTCCATTTTTATCTACAGGAGGGACAGAATGAGGATTTTTAAAATCTTTGTTGTTTGCTTCTAAATGACTTATGCAAAGGAATAGACAACCTCCTAGACTATGGAATATCCATCATTTCCACATAATCAGGCTCTTCTTGCTCATCCACAGCCTCCTCTAAAGGAAGCTGGAGGGTTTCTGCAACCTTTTGTAAAAATAAAGAAAGAAGGGACTCAGACAGAACAGGAGGAGATTCTAAAGGTCTGTCTGGAGAAATGTCCGGTTCAATGGGCACCAGACCCCCCCAGCCACACATATATTGATCAAATTCCTCCTCCCCCTCCTGTGGTTCATAAAAATCCTCAACTTCAAAATCCTGAACCACTGGGACTGAACGAACCAACCTTTTACCAGCTGTTGGTGGTTCTACAGATCCCTGAGACAGTGACTGGACAATCTGAATGGCTTTAGCTATCTCTGCAGCAGTTGGAGACACAATTTTGGACTCCAGACCTACTGATTTCCTTGTCTTTTTACTTGGGACTGGTTCTTCTGAACCAGCCTTCCTTTGCCTAGGAAGTCTAGCCCTGGTCAGAGGGCCCTCTCTGGTCCAGTGGGTACTGGACCGGGCTGGCCATCCAGGTCAGCGACTTTTGGTCTCTCGTTCCCTGAGCCGCCCAATCTCTTCTCCAGGGTGGCTGCAGGGAATTTTACACACTGGCAGTCTGACAGGAGGTGGTCAGCCCCAGACAATAAACACAAGTGGTGTGTGGGTCAGCCTTGGCAAAGGCGTCCCCACAGACATCACAGTGTTGAAACCCAGTGGCCCGTTTTTCTTTGGGTTTCTCAGACATAATGCCAGCCTAACCAAAACTTGCCCTTTGATGGCAGTGCTAGGCAAGACACCCTTATCGGTTCCTAACCGTGTCACGGGTATTTGAAAAAACCGTTATAATTCCGTTTTTTTTAGAACCGATAAGAACCGGGAACCGCACTCTAAAACCCAACTGTACACTTTTCAAATGCAGAAAAAACCAACCGATCGGTTCAAAACCGAACCGATAATTAATTTTCCACACAGACTTAAATTTTAGTACTTATGGTTACCAGATAGAGCTTTAAAACCGAAATGCGGTAAAAATAATGACTTTTGCCAGTTCAAATGAACCGAAAAATACTCGCTTGAACCGAGAATGAACCGAGCTGAAGGAGCTGATCTCCGGAGCGACTGTTCAGTGAAGCGGAGTAAAGAATCTGACAGTTTCATTTGAAACTGCCAGATAGACCTTTGGGCACAGCGCCCTCGCGCTGTAGAACTCCAGATCCTCTGGAGTTAACTCCTTCCTCTCCGGGGCAGTTCAGTTGCAGTGGCTGACTGCTATTGTTATAATATAGCAAGACTTCATGGTGTTTGAATCAAAGGATATCTGAAGAGTAGAAACCAGGCTCACCCTGTAGAAGACTGGAGGAATTGCTGAAAATTGCACTCGGTCTGTCAGGAACTGAATCTGCTGTGTGTTCTCCCGGGTATTGTGCAGTAATTGCGATCGGGATACAGATGCAGCCTGCCTGGTATAGTGCTTTCTTTTTACCATATAAATGTGTGAAGAGGTTTGTGTACCTCAAGTGAATCCTGCTGCCATTAAGTGACTTTTGCCTGTGACTGTTTACCATATAAATGTGTGAGGAGTCTCTTGGAGCTCAAGAGTAGCCCTGCTGACATTGAAGGACCCTATCTTATTTGGAGGTCATGAGTACTAATTCAGGGTCGCTCCCTGTTAATTGCCACATTAAATCCAAATGGAATTACTGTACTGCTGACTGTTTAATTCTCCTTTCTCTGTGTGAAAGGGCCCTACCAGCTGCCACCGTTTGGACTAGCCACTAGGGCTTGGGTACCCAGGGACAGTAACTGATAGGGATAGGCCTGTGCACAGAGCCATAGGTAGATGAGTAGAGTGATAAGCTAATTAACCTGATTTCCCTGTCCTTGTTATATCCCTAAATAAATCAGAGCTGCTTGTTTCAGCAAAGTTATACTGCCTGAGGTATTTGTCTATGTTAAAGTACTGTACTGTGATTGTTGCACTGTATCTTATTTCACAGGAGGTCCCAGTGCCGGAACCAGTCCTGGGGTAAGTGTATACTGTAAAGGTAATTCTGATGTATTGTGTGGGCCACTAGTGGGAAGAAAGGGGGGTTGCAGTGTCCCAGAGGGCTGTGACCAAGTTAGTTTAACTATTGTAAACCCTGACCTCTGGGTGGAGGCACCCGCCATTGGATCCAGGCCCCTCAACCTGTTAGTGGCAAATCAGGCAGGGGTAGTAGCCCCTGGGATAGCGCCATCTAGGGGTTACATGCAGAATGGAAAAAACAGTACTATCACCAGTGTCTACAAAACCTGAATTAATTTTTATTGGTGTTTTGTTTTTTGAGCTTTAGCAATTTTTAAGGCTGCATGGGCAGAGCCATGCTGACTTATTGCTATGAAGTAGAAAAAGGACTTGACCGGACACCTATCCTGTGTGCGTCCACAGTGCTGCAGTCATGTTCACAGCATCGGTTCTCCACTGACCTTCCCCTCCACAGACCTCACAACCCCCCTTCCCCTCCTGCAGAGGCACTATTTTGTTCTGCCTGTCACTTCCTGTTCCAGCAATAAATCTGTTTAGTATAAATCTTCTGTGTTCAGGAGTTTGTTTGTTTTTTCAGTCAAATGATAACAAAGAATAAATGCATCTTTTGTATCTTTCATCTTATATAAATTGATAAAATCCAGCACAACTGTGCTCCAGGGTACCTACTGGAACAAGTAAAAATCTTCCCTTGCAGTACACAGCCCCCCCCCCCCCCACACACACACACTGTCACAGTATGCACAGTAGAAGAGCATGCCCAAAACATAATTGCCAGTACATTTCAAAAGTAAACGTTTTAGAGGAACAGTAAAACTTTGTCATAATAAGAAGCCAGCAGCAGAACTCCAGAGCCACGCCACTCTACACTGCATCCCATTTCAAATGCAACCAGTCTGTTCTGTCAGAAGTTTCCTAAATCAAGTGAAGCCAGTAAAGAAAGGGTTACAGCAATAGCAAGAGCAGTTACAGGTAGGAGAAAAGAAGCTGTGTCCAGCCCTGCAGTCCTAATTCTAAAAGTATTTGCAAGTAGGAGACAAAAAGTGGTGTCCAGCCCTGCAGTCCTAATTCTAAAAGTATTTGCCAGTAGGAGACAAGAAGTGGTGTCCAGCCCTGCAGTCCTAACTTTAAAAGCACTTGCAAGTAGGAAAAAAGAAGCAGTGTCCAGCTCTGCAGTCCTAACTTTAAAAGCATTTGCAAGTAGGAAAAAAGAAGTGGTGTCCAGCTCTGCAGTCCTAACTTTAAAGAGCCACTGACGCCTCAAGAAGAACTTTGAAAAACATAATATTTAGACACAAAGCAGCTTATATTTCTTATTAGCTCCGTATGTCTCATCCTCACTATTTATTACTGAGGTCATATGCATGAAAACAGAAGAGCTGTTCCTTGAAGGTTCATCAGCCCTTTTGTATCTTCCCAACATGATGTCATAATATTCTGCTTGTGACATCATAGTTATTCCCATGACAACAGACTATGATGTCACAGCAGAGCATTATAATTTCAAGTAGGGAATAAGCTACAAAGGCAGATGAACTCTGAGGGATAAAAACTTGTTTCTGTGGGAATTTCTTCAGTAATAAGTAATGGAGGAAAGAAATCTGTAAAATATATATATATATATATATATATATATTTGCACATGTATATGAAATACAAGCCGAATTGTGTCTAAATATTTTGTTTTCAAAAGTTTTTCCAAAGGCATCAGCTGCTCTTTAAAAGCATTTGCAAGTAGGAGAAAAGAAGCAGTGTCCAGCTCTGCAGTCCTAACTTTAAAAGCATAAAAGCAAGATAGATAGATAGATAGACAGACTGGCAGATACTTTATTTGTATGGTGCCCCATTCTGGATACTCGGAGCGCTGAACATCAAAGACAAAATTATTTAAAAACACAGTTAAAATACATATCAAATGGGGTAACAACAACAGAGATAAAACTATCATAGAATATAGTCAGAATTCAATTAACTCCTTGTAAGTTAAATGCCTGGTTAAATAGAAAAGTCTTCAAGCCCTTTTTAAAGGCTTCCACTGAGGGTGCCTCCTGTAAGTGACCAGGGAAGGAGTTCCACAGGGTAGGTGCAGCCACAGAAAATGCCTGATCACCTGAATGCCGCAGCCTAACCCTGGGAACCCCTAGGAGGCAACCCTCAGTGGAATGGAGTGCCTGGGATGGGCAGTGAGGCACAAGGAGATCTTGCAGGTGTAGTTGTTTATCTGTAGACAATAGTGAAACTAGCATGAGCAGGCGGGAGGGCATACCTTTAAAAGTATTTGCAAGTAGGAGAAAAGAAGTGGTGTCCAGCTCTGCAGTCCTGTTTCAAAATGGAGCGATGGAGGGGAAGGGGGAAACAGAGAATGAACAAGGAGAGAAACGGGAACCAGGGAGGTAGGGGAAGTTGAAATTAATTAAGTGCTCCAATGAGAGAGAACTGAAAGCCACTAACAACATGGGGAAATGAAACTAGTATGAAGAGGCAGCAGGGCGTAACTTTAAAAGCAATTGCAAGTAAGAGAAAAGAAGTGTCATCCAGCTCTGCAGTCCTGTTTATGTGTAGACAACAGTGAAACTAGCACGGGGAGGCAGGAGGGTGTAACTTTAAAAGCATTTCCAAGTTGGGAATGATTTTTAATTAACGGATCGGCAGTCAGAGGGTGGAATTACCTGTGGACACCAGAGAATGTGTTAACTTTAACAGCGCCAACAATCACAAGTGGATATTGTTATTGGCTGGCAGTTTGAAAAACACATTGAGCTGCTCAAGGTTCTATATAAAAACAATTTCCCTGTACATGGCTCCTAATCCTTGTAAAATAGCATTATGCAGCCTTGTTGGCTCTGACCAAAGTTTGTTTTTGCAGCTAGCATGCATTTTATTAATTTTGCCATCTACTACTGTGCATCAATCCTTGTAGTTACAAACTCTGTGATAAGGTCAACCTGTACCTCACTTTGGTTTTGTATCTTATATGTATACACAGTCCTCCCACCATTATTGATGCCTATGTGCCCTAGTGATCGAGTGTGCAGATCTTGGAGGCAAGAGAGAGTGTGTGTATGTGTGTGTGCAACTGACCTCATGTTTGGCCTCTTGAGTCAACCAACTCTCAGATGTGACAGCGGTGGTACTATGGGCCCGATCCTTCAGTGGTGACAGCAGCAGCACCACTGTCCCAATCCCTGAGGGGTGACAGTAACAGCATCAGGAGCAGCACTATGACCCCCATCTCTCAGGGGTGACAGCAGCACTATGGCTCCCATCCCTCAGGGATAACAGCTGCAGCATTACTGCCCTCACTCCTCAGGAGTAATGGCAGCAGCACTACAGCCCCTATCCCTCAGGGGTGACAGCAGCAGCAGCACTACTACCCCATCACTGAGGGGTGATAGTGACAGCAGCAAGAGCAGCACTATAATCCCCATCCTTCAGTGGTGATGGCAGCAGCAGTATGGCTCCCATCCCTCAGGGGTAATGGTGGAGCACTATGGCCCTCACCCTTCAGGGGTGATGGCAGCAACACTACAACCCCCATCACTCAGGTGTGATGGCAGCAGCAATACAGTTGAAAATCCCTTAGAGGTGATGGCAGCAGCAGCAGCAGCACTTTGGCCCCTTCCCTCAGGGGTGATGGTGGCAGCAGCAGCACTACGGCCCTATCCTTTGTGCAATGGCAGCTACCACCTCCAACTCTTAGGTGTGACAGCAGCAGTATCACAATGGTCCCCATCCCTCAGGGGTGGCTGCAGCAGCTGCACAATGGCCTCCAACCCTCATATGTGACAGCAACACTACAGCCCTCATCCCTAAGGGTGGTGGTAGAACTATAACTTCAGTCCTTTAGTCATGATCGCAGCAGCACTATGGGCCATATCCTCAGGTATGACAGCAGCAGCACTATGGACTCCATCCCTCAGAAGTGACAGCAACAGTACTAAGGCCTCAGTCCCTTAGGTGTGATAGCAGCAGCAGCACTGTAGCCCCCCTCCCTCAGAGGTGATGGCAGAAGCACTACAGCCCGCCTCCCTCAGGTGTGACAGCAGGAACAACAGTGCATCCCCCATCCCTCAGAGATAATGGCAGTAATGGCAGCACTATGATCCCCTTCCTTTAACACTCTACATGCCCAAGTTACAAATATCTGGATCTCTTAACTTTCTAAAACTCAAACGTGAATTAAGCCAAACAAGCAGATGCCAAGGTGGACTCCCTCAGTTCGGTCCTATTTAACATTTAAATGCCTCAACTGGCTTCTTTAAAATAAAGCGCTTCCACCTGCCACAAGTGATTAGTGGGTGACCTTCTAATGGAAAATTAGACAGCTTCCAAACATGTGGATAGTTATTTATTTTACTTGGTCTGCCTGAAAAGGGGGTCTCTCAGTTTTCATGTCTAAGCTCAGATGTGACTTGACCACCACTCTGCCCACTGGCATAGAAACATAGACTTTGATGGCAGATAAGGACCGCTTGGCCCATCTAGTCTGCCCATTTCCCTACCTACAGGATAGGCCGCAGATCCTAGTTAACCAATAACCTATTTCTTCCTACCCCCCACAAGAATTGCCTTATGCCTGTCCCATGCATTCTTGAATTCTCCCACAGTTTTAGACCCCACAACCTCCTCAGGAACGCTGTTCCATGCATCCACTACCCTCTCTGTGAAATAATACTTCCTCACATTGCCCCTGAACTCCCCCATCTTTAAATTGTGTCCCCTTGTTCTTGCACATCTCTTTTTCTGAAAGATGCTACCCTCTTGGACTTTGTTGATTCCACTGAGGTACTTAAAAGTTTCTATCATGTCCCCCCTCTCCATTCTTTCCTCAAGGGTATACATATTAAGCTCCTTTAGTCTCTCTTCATAAGGCTTCTCTTGCAGATCCTGCACTATTTTAGTTGCCCTCCGCTGGACTGCCTCTATCCTGTCTATGTTCTTGCGGAGATGGGGTCTCCAGAACTGGACACAGTACTCCAGATGGGGTCTCACCAACTGTCTGTACAGAGGTATAACAACTTCCTGTTTTCTGCTGCTGATGCCTCTCCCTATGTATCCCA
Source organism: Neoceratodus forsteri (assembly GCA_016271365.2). NCBI lineage: Eukaryota > Metazoa > Chordata > Ceratodontiformes > Ceratodontidae > Neoceratodus > Neoceratodus forsteri. The sequence goes on from CM028130.1 coordinate 1,420,012,083, forward strand.
GTATACCCACAGCCCTCCCTCACATTGCTTGCTAACCTTAAGGTCATCTGATATGATTACCCCAGGTCCCTTTCCTTTTTTGTTGTTGTTACTACCTCCCCCCCCCCCCCCGCCACTGTGTATTATTCCTCTGGGTTCTTGTTTCCCAGGTGCATTATTTTGCACTTCTTTGCATTGAATCCTAGCTGCCATACTTCTGACCATTCCTCCAACCTTGCCAAGTCCCTTCTCATCCTTTCCACGCCTCCTTGTGTATCATCCCTGTTGCAGATCTGTGTCATCTGCAAAGAGGCATACTTTTCCTTCCAGTCCCTCTGCAATGTCACTTATGAAGCCATTAAAAAGGACTGGACCCAATACTGAACCCTGCAGTACCCAACTAGTAACCCCTCTTTCTTCAGAGTGGACTCCATTTACAATTACCTTCTGTGTCCTGTTGTCCAGCCAATGTTTTATCCAGGCTACCACCCTGGGACCCATTCCCAGGCTGGTTAATTTGACTATTAATCTTTTGTGTGGGACTGTGTCAAATGCCTTGCTAAAGTCTAGGTAGGCCATGTCCACAGCCCCTCCCTGGTCTACTACTTTGGTCACCCAGTCAAAGAAATCTATTAGATTTGTCTGACATGACCTTCCCACTGTGAATCCATGCGGCCTTGGGTCCTGTGCCCCACTGGCCTCTAGGTACTCAACTATTCTTTCCTTCAGAAGTGACTCCATCACTTTTCCTACCACAGAGGTCAAACTGACAGGTCTGTAGTTTCCTACTTATGTCTTGGTCCCACTTTTGTGAAGGGGAATCACATCCGCCTTCCTCCAGTCCTCGGGTACCACACCATCCTCTCATGATTTATTAAAAAGAGCAGCCAGTGGTTTCACTAGTTCCCCCCTTAATTCTTTTAGAATTCTGGGGTGAATTCCATCAGGCCCCATTGCTTTGTCCACTTTCAGTTTAAAGAGTTCTTACAGAACCCTATCTTCTGTGAAAGGACTGGGATTGACCCCCCTATCAAGAGTGCTTCTGTTAACTGGATTAGGTACTTCCACCTCCTCTTTTGTGAATACTGAGCAGAAATATTCATTCAGTATCCCTGCTTTTTCACTGTCCCCCTCTGCCTACCCACCGTTCATTCTATTCAGCCTCACTATCCCTCCCTTTGTCTTTCTACGCTCGCTGATGTACCTATAAAAGGTTTTATCCCCTTCTTAACTGAGTTGGCTATCTTTTCCTCAGTTTGGGCCTTTGCTATTCTGACTTCCCTTCCTGCTTCCTTCTGCCTTAACTGGTACAGCTCTCTGTCCTGCTCCTTCTGTGTTTCCTTATACTTCTGGAATGCTATCTTTTTCTTCCTGACTTTCACAGCCACCTCTTCTGAGAACCATAGTGGCTTTTTCTCTCGTTTTGATTTATTTGCTTCACATAAAGGCTTGTTGCCTCTGTGATGGTAGTTTTGATGATTCCCCAGTGTTGCTCCACACCTCCTTCTAGCCTGTTTGCTAGTGCTTTTCTGAGGCACTCTCCCATCTTGCCAAAGTCAGCCCTCCTGAAGTCCAGTACCCTCACTTTTGTATGGCTTGACTCTGTAGCTGAGTTTAACGTGAACCACACTGTTTGATGGTCACTTGTTCCCAGATGGCAACCCACTTCTAGATCTGAGATCCTCTCACTGCCCCCGTTTGAGAGTACGAGGTCTAAGATTGCTCCCTCACAAGTGGGTTCTGAAACTAGCTGTCTGAGGCCTGCCACCTGTAGGGCATCAAGAATGGCCCTACTCTTAGATGTGGCTGCAGCAAATGTGCTCCAGTTAACATCTGGCATATTCAGGTAACCCATCAACAATATCTCCCCTTTCTCTGCCATTCTAAGAATTCCTTCTATCATATCCTTGTCCATTCCCTCCCCCTGACATGGGGTCTGTACACAACCCCTGTGCGGATTGTGGTGCCCTTTCCAGTCTCCAAGGTGACCCACAGTGCCTCCTCTCCTCCCTGTTTACTCTTTTGTTCAGTTGCTTTTATCCCTTCCTTTACATAGAGCTACTCCTCCCCCTCTTCTCCCCTGCCTGTCTCTCCTGTAGGTTATGTACCCTGGTATGTTAACATCCCAGTCATGGTTCTCTGTGTACCATGTTTCTGTGACTGCTACGATATCCAGGCATCCCTCTTCCATCAAGGCCACCAGCTCAGGGAGCTTGTTGCCCAGACTACGGGCATTGGTACTCATTACCCTCCATTTCCTGATGGCCTTACTCCTTTTGCCCCATCCCTGTCCTTCTTGCCTTTGTCACTTTCTCCATTTACCCTGCCCTTCTCTATCGACACCTCTATGTTGGTGTTTATGACCTTACTACCGTGATTTTTTGGGGGGCTAGGATTTCCCTGCTCCTTTCCAGTGCCTCCCCCCTTGGCTAGTTTAAATGCTTGCCAATGAAGCATTTAAACCTAACACCTAGGATCCTGGTTCCTCTCCTGGACAGATGCAACCCATCATGCCAGTACAGGCTTGCATCACTCCAGGTGGACTCCCAGTCCCCAATGAAGCCAAATCCCTGAGCTCCACACCAGTTTTTCAACCACTGATTGAATCCCATAGTGCGGAACACCCTAGCCTCTCCTACTCCATAGATGGGCAGCACCTCCGAGAAGGTTACCGTGCATGCTACTTGTCTGAGGCCCCTCCCCAATTTCACAAACTATTCCTGCACTTCTCTAATCCCTTTCTTAGCCAGGTCATTTGTCCCTAGGTGGACAATGACATCCAGCTCCCTCCCTGTGCAGCTGCTCCGGCAATCCTGAGGATTGCTCCCTGTCCTCAAGCCATGGCGCCAGGCAGGCACTACCTCCCTCTCCCTTCCTCCCCAGTTCTACCTTCCTAACAATGGAGTCCCCACCAGGAGTTGTTTCCTTCCTGCAGGGTCCCTACCACCCTCCTGTGGGTCTCCTTTGTGGAGGTTCCAACATCCTCCTGGTCTCCACGTGGGTGCCTCCATAGAAGACCACACTTTGCCAGAAGGGCATAGGAATTGTGGAGAGGTACAACTGGAGGATGCTGCCTCTGTTCCACCACCCTCACCCTCCCTGAGCCCACTGTGGTCCAACCGCTCTTCTTTCTTGGCAACCTCTGAGGCAACGGCAGTGGCACTGGTGGTCCCTGGATGGAAGAGGAGGTCCCACAAATCCTGGCCAACTCAGCCTGGAGATGAGCAACCTCCTCCCTCAGCCCAGAGAGGTGCCTGCAGATGGGACAACACCGCATCCTCCAGAACATCTCCCGGAAGACTGCTGCTCCACAGCCACTGCACTGCACCACTCCAATCATGTCTTATTTCTGGCCCCTTAACTGTTTGCAATCCTTACTCTTTCCTCTGTTTTTCTCTCTCTCCTTACTTTCTGCCTGTGTGCCCTTTAAGCTCCTGATTGTCCTGTTCTGAGACAAGAATATCCTATATTTCTCAGTAGACCCCTTACTTGCTCAGAGGCAGACCTCCAGCAGCTAGAGGGGGCCTGAGAGCTACTCTTGCCCTTCTAGGATGGTGGGTCTTTGGTGGCTCTGTGATCACTCACTTCCTGCTCCCAAACAGGAAGTTCCTGTTGTCAGTCAAATTCGGTGCCTATAAAAGTAGAACTAGCTTTGGGTGGGAAGGAGGGCAATATAGTCCCAGTAGAGAAGTCCAGTCGCACAGCAGTCCTTTCTCCTGGTGTCTTCTGCCAAGCTACTAGCAAAATCTTTCTAAGACAGTCTTTAAATTAGCTTCCTTCTAGCTAAGCCACTCCCCCTACTTACTAGATCTTTCTGCAAGTAATTTAAACCTCACAGCTATCAAGTTCTTTCAATCACCTGAGATTTACATCTATATAACTGTTCAGATAACCATTCAGTTCAGTTAACTCAGACACACACTTTTTTTTGTTTTGTTTGTTAGTTGTTTTTTTTTTTACCCTAAATTAAAGTTCCAAGTACAAGAGTTCTAATTCTTTAGTCCCAGCAGAGAAGTCCAGTCACACAGCAGTCCTTTCTCCTGGTGTCTTCTGCACTGTAGAGTACCCATGGCCTTACCTTGTATGTGCCCCAGAGTGTACTATCTGGCTTGGGTGTGGTTGCAACACCCCACTCAACCCTGCTGGCACCATACAGTGGCAGGTAGAGTAACAATAACAATTGGACCATATAACAAACTCAAGGACACACAGATGCGAAGGGCCCCCTGCATTCACTTAGGGGAACACAACAAGCAGCAGCCCCACTCTGCCCACTGGCATCACACATTATCTGGCACCTTAGCTGCTGTGTGCCTGTGAGTGTGCATTCTGGCTTGTGTGCTGTTGCAGCACTCCTCCCATCCATGCTGGCATCATGCTGTGGCAGGTAAGGCAACGACAGCATCCAGGTCATACAGCAAATTTAAAGGCACATAGAATCTCCCCCAGGAACAAAACTAGCAACAGCAGAATGAAGAAATGCCAGTGCTTACACCATCAGCAGCCCAGCTCACCCACCCTCCCACTCAGCTTAAAACAACACTCCCAAAATTAAAAACATAATAGTGGCACAGGCTGGTGGTGCACAACACTACCATGTTGGGAGATCTGGGTTTGTGAGCTGCAATGATCTGGACTCCCCTGCCCCGGTGGGGTTTAGACTGTGATGTAGAGGCACTGCATGCTAACCTGGGGGTGGCCATACTTCAAGGGAAAGCAGGCGCTGCCTTAATGATCTGGGCGACCACACAGTGTTGTAAGACCTCCTCCTGGTTGGTTGATCCTCCCACAAAAACACCCAGATTAAGCATCCCTTGACTTCTCCTAGCTCAGCAAGACTAACAGTTCAACTTCACAGAGACACACTTTGAATAAATACAATTAATGACATCCAGCTGCCCCCCCCCCCCACTCACACACCTGATTCTCAAAATGCAGTGATACTAAGCTTTTGGGGGGGATTAAAACAGCTTAGGCACAGAAATAGCTTAGGCTCTCTTCTTAACCCCACTCGCTCAGACCCCCATTACTGTTGCTAGCTGTGAATCCTCCCGCGGTCTGTCTTTGGACCCCACCAGCACTATCACCCGACCCCATCAGGCACTCAGCACTTTCACTGTTTTCTTTCATAAGTGTCCAATTATTATTGCATTAAACCATGCTGTCATTAATATACTTGGTCTCCACACTGTTCCTACATCTGTAATGCTGCTTATGTAATGATGATCTGTTGTTCTGTAATTTGTATGCAAACCCCAGGAATTCCTCACTATGCTTAGACAGTGCAAATCAGCCTGCTGGTTTGAGTTGCCTTTCTGTATGCCCCTATCTCCCGCCGACCCGTCACACCTAGAAACTAGTTTCAGCTCAGTGTACCTTTCCTGGTTACCAATTTTTTTAATTTTAGATAAATAAAAAAAACTTGGACAGAGAGCAGTTGTATCAGCTGATCAAAAGGTTAGATACAGAGCTGCTGCCCAGTCCAATTCCCTGAGTAGGCTACTACTGACCCGGAGAACCTAGCAAACTACAGACCTATCTCTAACCTCCCTTTTGTGGGGAAGGTTATTGAGAAAGTTGTGGCTGCTCAATTGGATAGCTATTTAACCATCCATAGTTTATACAAACCTCTCCAATCTGGTTTTCATAAGAGGCATAGTACTGAGACTGCTCTGGTTCGGGTGCTCAATGATCTCCTGATGGCGAGAGATCGGAGACACTGCTCCATCTTGGTTCTCCTAGATTTATCATCAGCTTTTGATACTGTGGATCATGGGGTTCTGTTCGAACGCCTGAGGTCCATCTGCAGACTGTCTGGTACAGTCCTCAGATGGTTTTAATCTTTCCTTGCAGGGAGAACGCAGAGAGTGGTCTTGGGTTTGTTTTCTTCCGGGGCCCTCTCTCTGCCATGCGGGGTACCTCAGGGTTCAGTGCCGTCCCCCATTTTATTCGCAGTATATATGCTACCCCTCGGAGACATTGTTAGATGGTATGAGCTGAGGTTTCACTGCTATGCTGATGATACCCAGCTCTACCTGTCTTTTGCACTTGACCAGGTTGATGTATCTCGGTTCTGAACAACTGCTTTGCAGAAATCCAAGATTGGATGAATTCCAGCAGTCAGAAGTTGAACCCAGGTAAGACTGAGGTTTTGGTTGTGAACTCAGGTCATAGGGTAGAGGGATTGAGGACTGGGCTTCCTTCCGGTTTAGTCCTGGGGGAGGACCAGATTCTCTCCTCCGAACGGGTGCGTAACCTGGGAGTGAAGCTTGACGTCGGCCTGACTCTTCGACATCAGGTGTCGGCAGTTGTCAAGCTGGCCTTCTTCCATCTTAGGAACATTGCCAGGATTAAGCACCTTGTTCCACCCAGTGATCTGCCTGTTCTAGTCCACGCCTTTGTGACATCGCGCCTTGATTACTGTAACTCCCTTTACCTAGGACTTCCTGGGGTTGATATACGCTGCTTGCAGCTAGTGCAGAATGCGGCAGCACGTTTGTTGACTGGGGCATCAAGAAGATCCCACATTACCCCGGTACTGCACACTCTGCACTGGCTGCCAATACAGTGACGGATCACCTTTAAGGTAGGTCTTTTGACCTACAAAGCCCTACATGGTCTGGGTCCCGACTACTTGAAAGAGCTCCTGGTGCCTTACACCCCTCTGCGACAGCTCCGTTCGGCTGACGAGGGGTTGCTGGAGATTCCGAGGGTAAATCTGAAGTCATCTGGTGCTCATGCTTTTGGATTTGCGGCACCTACCCTCTGGAATTCTCTGCCCCGCCAGTTCCGGGAGCGCAGGACGGTGGGGTGTTTTAAGCAGGTGCTAAAGACTTTCTAATGGGCAAAGGCATTTCCTGTTTTATCTTGATTTTATAGTTTATGTATCTGAATATATGTTTGTTTTGTATTCTTGCTGTACAGCACTTTGAAATTATGAAAGGTGCTTTATTAAATAAATTTTATTATTATTATTATTACTTCTCTTATTTTTTGTCATTTTAAATCATTTAGTGTGAAAAATCTTTAGGCATATACTTTTTCTACACAAAAACTTTACTTTCACATTGGTGAGCAATCAGATAAGGTGATTGAATGAAGGGTTCGGCAATGGAGCACTTAAACTTTAAACCTCACTCCCCCAACCCCGCTGCCAAATCTGATTCCCCATGTATGCTGATACTTAGCTTTTTTTTTTAATATATCATCCAGTGCAATACAAATATTAAAAGAAGTCTAGGCACATACTAAATGACAACTGTGCTTTCAGGATGGAAAGAGGTCCACAGCTGATCAATAGGTAGGAAGGAAGCACGGTTGGTAATATCTAAAAATTGAAATTGGATGCTCATGCATTGTTTGCTTATTTGCACTTAACTCCTGTTTTAACCATGTTCTCTGAGTCCAATTTATTGTTACTGCAAACTGTGTTGGTGCTATGTGTTTTGTATCAGCTATTCCCTTCCCCCCAGTCACACCTGGAAATGAACCTTGGCTCAGTGTCCTTTACCCCACCACCAGTTTTCAAATAAAGAATAATAAACAGAGGCATGGGTGGTTACAACAAAGCAGTATGGGTAATTCCTAACTGATTCTCTAAGCAGCAGAGCAGCATCCCTTTCTAAGATGCTGAAATCTTGGGGATTCCACGCAGTGACAAGCAATTTCTGTGTGGCACTAGTGGAAGAATTCAAATTCACAACTCAGTCAGGCTTCTGTGATTTTTGCCAGTTTTTCCATGAAAAAGGGAAAACCAAGGTCCTTATTTATTTTTCCTACATGCCAGGGGGCATAGATGGCGTAGTTATCCTGATTCCTAGATCCACAAACTTTGTGGATTCTAAGGTTATAAGCGATAAGGGGATATGCCTAGTTTTAGTACAAGGCAGGGCATGTCGCCATATGTAACCTTTACACCCCTCCAAGAACAGACACGGCCCAAATCGAAAGGATTCTGAACCTCATCATCTCTGCTGTGGTGGGTGTACTCTTGTTAACTGGGGACTTCAGTGAGCTCTTTTCCCCCAATTTGGGGTACTGCAAATCTAAGACTCCGCTATCAGATGCCTGGACCAAAATGATTTATCCAGAACATTAGCCCTCAGACAAGGTAGATGTCTGGACAAAACTTCACAGAGGCCTTAGGGATCACACCCATTATTCCTCGACCCACCAGACATATTCCCATTTAAACTACTGCATCGTGCCCAAGAGCAGCTATACTGAGTCCACGAACACCACATCGGAGATATACAATACTCTGATCATGCTCCAGTAATGATTAAGCTGGACCTGGGAGAAGTGAAGCCCACCACACAATGAAGGCTCAATACTTTGCACCTGAAGTCTGCAGACTTCAAGGAACTGGTCACTGAAAAGTGGAAGAGTTCCTAGCAGATCATAAAGACTCTCAGGTCTCAGCACAGTGTAGGACACAGTAAAGACTGTCCTGAGGGTCACACTATAGCATTGGCAGTCCATAAGAAAAAGAAGAGGGACGCACACAAGCAGCACCTTGAAGATACCCTCTAATTCTCACAGATGGCACATAAGCAGGGAAACACCACAATGCTCCCTCAGCAGCTAAAAATCCACAAGTAACTTGATGACTTATGCCTGAGACAGACTGAAATAGTTCTCACATTTCTCAGGCAGAAATATTATGAAGTGGGACCACAGGCCACCAGACTCCTGGCTTCTTAACTGCATCAGCGAGCTAAGGCCATGATTCAGAAGCTGAATAATCCGACCCTGGGCAGGCTACACTGGAAAGAAACCAAAATCTCCACAGCACTCCGGGACTTCTATGAGGTCCTATATACACCAGAGTGGGTAGCAGATACAGGGTCAGTCTAGGCATTTTTGCATGACTTACACCTCGTCACACTCACAGATGAGTGAAGAGATCTCATTGTCTGCCCCATCACCCAGGAAGATATCCTACAGGTCTTGCAAAGCCCAGAAAGTTCATGGATCTGATGGCAACCCTGTTCAGTATTCTAAAACCTTCAAAGGAGACTATGTACCACTCCTGACTAGTGTGTACAACACTGCCCTGGAGGGGAAACCCATCCCGGACACCAGGAGCTATGCAAATATTTCAGCAATCCCCAAACCAGGTAAAAATACAAAGGCGTGTAGTTTCTACCACATTATATCAGTGCTAAATGATGACTATAAGGCCTCCATAATAGCTGGAAATGGTTTGAGGGAACACTGATTGCAGATGGAATGCTGGGAACCCGCCGCACCAGAAGAGTGACAGTAGTCGCGTGAAAAACAGTGCACAACTGACAATTCAAATGTTGTGTTAATTACATAGCCATTCTAGAATTAATTTATATGTATGTTTGTCTGAGTGATACTACACCATACACAGGAATATAAAAACAAGCATTTGTCAATGCCGAATGTTTGCTTGCTGGCATTGGCAGTGGTAGTGTAGAAGTTACAGAGCTGCGTAATAGGAATGGCAGTGAAGTATTGAACTGAAGCCAACCCCACCACCACCCTGCAGAGAGTGACAGGCATTGGGATGTGCCTTTGGGTTGTCAGGCATAATGGCCACGCCATTTCACACCCCCCACCCTGCAGACACTGACAGGTGTCACGGTGTGCCTTGAGGTCTTTTGCCCTTATGCGCACCCCATTCCATCAGGAAATACGGTGAGATGGGTGCGGTATAGGAGAATGGGAACTTTAAATAAAGAGTCCAAGGCATACCTCGATGCCTCTCACTAGCTGTGCAGGGTGTGGAATGGTATGAGCATTGCAGGCAAGAATCCCAAGTCACATCCCTGATGCCTGTCATTCTCTACGGGGGTTGGGCGCATGGTTGGAAACCGTAATACCTCAGGCATTCATTGGTATTTTCACTCCAAATTTTCAACATGTTTTTTTTGTGACCCCACCTCATGAACAGTGGCAATATCAGTTTGTTAGCCAAAAGCTGCTTATGCACAGTGACTACGGCATTTAGCACCACAGGTGCAAACACATTCCGAACAGGATGTAAAAAATGACAGCTGTACTGTTCATGGGGAGGTGTAAAAAATGGCAATGTTGCAAATCTGTAGTAAAAATATTAAAAAAACTGGTGAAGTCACGAGCGTACATAGAAACTGTGCAACGCACACCCGTAATGTAATTAGTTTGGGGATTTTTTACAGCAGATTGTCAACTGAGGCATTTTGGGACCTCCGATCATGAACAGTGTCACTGTGATTTACTTTATCTGTCCCGAACAATGATTTCCCACAGTGACCATGCATGTCTGTGCTGAAAGTGTGAAAACACATTTCGGCCATGTTGTGAAAAATGACAGCTGTATTGTTCATAAGGAAGTGTGGAAAAATGCCACTGATGAAAATCTGGACTGAAAATATTACAAAGTCATGAACTTACGCGGGTGCGTGGAAACTGCGCAATGCTCACTCGTAACACAGTCATTTTATGGACTTTTGTCACCAAATTTTCAACATAGCCATTTTAAGACCTCTGCTCATGAACAGTGTCACTGTGATTTTCTTAATGTGTCCCATACATTGATTTCGCACACCGACTGCACCATTGTGCGCTACATGTGCAAAAACACATTTTGGGAACATGTGAAAAATGACAGCTGTACTGCTCATAAGGAGGTGTAATAAAATGGCAATGTTAAAAATCTGAGTGAAAATAATGAAAATGCGCAAACTGCGGCGTGCGTGGGAACTGTAGCACTAAATAAAACAGACATAGCGCGGATTTTTTTCGCAAATTTTAACATAGCCATTTTAAGACCTCTGCTCATGAATAGTGTCACTGTGATTTTCTTAATTTGTTCCGTGACATTGATTTCGCGACACCGACTGTGCCATTAGCGCCACATGGGCGGAAACACGCTTTGGGTAAGATGTGAAAAATGACAGCTGTACTACTCATAAGAAGGTGTGGTAAAATGGCAATGTTAAAAATCTGGAGTGAAAATATTAAATTAGCAAACTTACGAGCCTCGTAGGAACTGCACAACACACACTCGTAAAAACAGTCATTTTAGGAATTTTTCACAAATTTTCAACATAGGCTTGAGAGACCACCTTATGAACACTGGCAGTGTCGTTGATTAATCGGGCCCAAAGGTGATTTCGCAGCAGTGACTGTGAAATCACTCTTCGGGCCCGACAACGCCATGACAGTAACATCATTCATGAGAAGGGTCCCAAAAACCCATGTTGAAAATTTGGTGCAAAATTCCAAAAATGCCTGAGATATGCAACAAAGTTGAAAAACCGTATCTATCCCATTATACAGCTTACGGCATTTCCTCAGTTCGCGGTCGGCTTTGAAGAGTGCAGAGCGTGTTCCCGTCCACGAAGATCATCGCACGAGTCGGAGGTAAGTAGGGGGTGAGGGAGGCAGGATGCGCAGGTGGGTGCAGGTTGTGGGGGCTGGAGACTGCGTGGGACCGTTTTTAATTTACAGGTTGTGTTTTTTTTTAAACTGATGGCTGGGACATTTGCCACGCTGGGGTGGGCTCCCAGAGTGGCACAAGGATGACTGGTTGGGGGCATGGAGCCGGCCAGAGTTGGGCACCCCGTCAGCCATAGCTTTTGCCATGCTGGGGTGGGCTCCCAGCGTGGCACCCAGTACTGGGGGAGGACAGTGCAGCCGATGGGGATTGGGCACCCGTCGGCTGTATGATAACTGCCACGCTGGGGTGGGCACCCAGCGTGGCATGTGGAAAGCTTTGGGGGAAGGGGAGCGCAGCACAGCCGATGGGGGATTGGGCAACCCCGTCGGCTATATAGTGTGTGCGGGGGGGGGCAGCACGCAGTATGCGTGCGTGTGCAGGGCATGAAATTTGTAAATAAAAGTACATGCCCACTGGGGCATGTAAGCAGTACAAGTACATGCCCAGGAAACTTTTTACATGCCACCCATTTTTTTTCCACATAATTTTGGTTTCATCGTCCTGGTTTGTCAGCTTGTAAATAATAAACAGAAATATAAAGAAATTAAACTGGCTCTGTGTGATTTATTTCAGTAACACTACCTGTGCATGCCCCAACAAGCACTGATTGCAACTAACAAGGTTTTTTTTGTTTAAGAGGACAAATCAAAATGCAGTGTAGTGTGGACTTGTACAGCAGTCCAAAAGAAAGGATTTTCATTTACAGTGTTTGTTTTCCCTTCTGTCCAGCCACTCCCTGCCTAGTGCCCTCAGACCTCATAAGTCCTTAAGAAAAGAGGACAGACCCAAACATACAAAGGGTGACAAAGTAATTTATTTTTAAGAGGAGATGACAATCACTCAGTCGCCCCACAAATTCAACACACAAAAGGACAGGACTTTTACATTTATTTTTATTTTCTCCTGCCTTGCCAGTAGCCACTGACTACCCTCTGGGGCACCCTCCCAATCAGTCCTCAAGAGGACAAATCAGTAGGCACTAGGCAGGCTGCAAGCCCAGCAGTCACAAAGGCTTTTAATCTGGTGCTTTAAATTAGATCACAGTATAGATCAATTCTCTTCCCAAACCTTTTTTATTTATTCAAGCTGACATCCTCAGCTGAGCAGCTCCCTGTAATTCTCAATTTAGATGTTTGAGGGCTTAGTTTAGTTAGTTAAACCCCACTTAAGTAAATCAGGCAGCTTTTTATCACACTGAATGCAAGGACTTTTTTTTCACTTTTTATTTTCTGTTCCCAGCAGCAACTGTGACTAGTAAGTTTGCTATTATTTAATTAGTTCACTCTGTGGCAACTGGGTTTACACTTTTTTATATTTATATAAACTCAAGCAGCTGAGTCCCCTAACTATAGGTACAGCTTCCACAAAAAAAGCCTGTTGCATCCTAGAGTTTAGACTCTCAGAATGGCCCCTTGTAAGCAGTTTTAATTCACTCTGTGGCAACTGGGTTTACCCTCCAAGTCTAATTGCATCAGGCAGCTGAGTCCTAAGGCAGAGCTTCTACAAGTCTCTCAGTCACCTCACCACCAAATTTAGTTATGCTGTACAATGCTCCAGTTTCTTTTTTTTTTCACCGCAGACAGAAGTTGAATCTTGTCAGGCTGTAATTTTGGATGCGAGTGACTGACTAGAGTTCTTCACTTTGGTCTCACTGTAGTCTCCCCCACCATCACTTTTGCAGATTGCAGGCAGATATAATTAGGCACTGCTTTAACTTAAGAATAGCTCTTGTAAGAGCTTTTATTTATTTTTATTTTTTTATTTTCTCCCAAGTTGTGACCGAGTCCATCCCTTCATGATCTCCCCCCTTCCCTTATCACTTGCAAGCACTTTTCACTGCAATATTAAAAAAAAAGAGGAGTAATTCAGTAGTTGATGGACAACAGCTCTTAAGAGCTTTTCTATTAGCTATTTGATCGCCGATCGCGATCGCAACCAAATGGATGTAATGGGCAAGCTGAAAGCACGCTACTCACCACGTCTTGCTTTCCCAATAAAAGATCTTTTTACACATCTTTACACAGTTGGCAAGACACACTGTGTGAGGGGGCCGGCGAACTGTGCAGACTGACTCTTCCGATTGGTGTCAGTCTCCTGCAGCCCGCCTTCACCAACAATGTTCCAACCCCTCATATGTACAGCTGGTTGATAGCCGTGCCAGTCAAATGTCAGCCCGTTGTTCTCAGCATGTCAGCTGGTCTCTGAAGGGCTCATCTTGTGACTTGGCAGTGGCATCAACTCAGGCTGCTCGGCACTCCTCAAACGGCCACCCGCCCAAAGGAAAATGATGCTTGCGCTCTTCAGCGGCCCCCTCCCCCACAGGAAAATGAGCGTGAGTTAAAAAAAAAATGGACGTGCCGATGTGGGGGTAAACAAAGCTGCTCAGCCGTGAGAAAAGAAACCGGGACTTGGTTAAATACCTTAGGTGCCCCACTGGGCAGGTACTAAACTGCATTAGGTGTCCTGAGACAAAAATGCCTGCCCTGGGGCACCTAAGGTATAGGAATTTCGCACCCTGTGCACGTGTGTGTGTGTATGTAGGGGGAGCTGCGCATGAGCAGGCGATATCTGATCGCTGCTCACTGAAACATAGCTCCCCCTTTCAACATTACGCCACTGCATTTTGGAGCTGTCATAGACAGCTCCAGCATGCATTGCGGACTGGGGCCGTGCCTGCCAACACACTGACTGAATAGGAAGAGAGGGTGACACACCTCCAAAAACTCGGATGATGGCACTATGTTTCTTGCACATGCGTGCAAGCAAACATAATGAGACCACATACACAAGAAGAACTACAATCTGTGGGTAAAAAACTTTATTCAGTATAAAACAGATGGTCATTTATATTCCACAACAGACTATTTGAAATATAACATGGAACAACCCTAACAAGTAACAGGCTACTAACTAAAAACAAATGACCTATGTCTGTAGCAAGCAGTAACTTCTATTAATGACATTACTTTGGATCTCTATCGATTGATGGTATCCACTCATTGTTATGTCTGTCTCTGTATATGCAGAAAAAGGACAAGTGTTTTAATAGAAACTTTAATTACAAAAAAAGAATCATATGGGTGCCCTTCTTGGACTCTTGTTTTCTCACCTGGTAAGATAATGTTTCAAACAGACAAAATCCCTATTTTTAGCAAAGCCTTAGATGTTGCAAAGCTTCCAAACCCACCACATTTTGCACAAGCAAATCTAGGGGAACCTTGTTTTAGGAGGTCCTAGGGGTTGCAAAGAAATCATAGGGGTCTCAATTGCAACCCGATCACCCCTAAATGATGCCTGAGTCTTCTACCAATGGCTCAGCAAAGAAATGGTCAAAAGCCCTTCCCACTCCCCCAAGGCTACAAACAAACCACACAACATAAGAAGTTGTAAGTGTATCGCGCTCTGTTGCAACCAGTCAGAAAGGGCATCAAAGCACGGTAAATGTTCAAGCAAACAGTGGGCAATAGCTTGCTGGTTATAAATTGGGGGGTGGTGGGGCTATAAATGTTAAAGTCCTGGTCCAGCAATCAGTTGTAATCAGCTAGTTTGTTACCTCATTGGACCATGCTGCTAGACTACTCACACGGTAAAAAAGAGACAAAGATCCTGATTTTAAAGCTGCCCTGGCTACATACTTGTTGGGGACTGAGAGAGAGAGAGAGAGAGAGATATGTTGCTGTGGAGACCCCTACTGTCACAGGTGAATTTGATGGGTAAACAAAATGGTTGTCCTGTCCTCTGCCTACCTTTGCTTTGATTTAAACCTTATTTAGATGCCGGCCTGTCGGCACAGTGGCAGTAATACTGCTTGTGACACTGGCAACTCAGATTTAGGAACGAGCCCAAATCATCGCAGGACTGGTTGAGGGAAGGAGGACTGAGAGTCCCAAGGGATACTTAATCCTCCCCTGGGAAGGAAGGGTTCCCACTACCGCTGCATTACTGCCACCTGGGTATTCTCAGTGGTGGTGCAGGTGGTGTACAGACTAGGAAGGGTAGGAGGTGCTGATCGACGGGAGCAGGGCTGATGCACACCACACTCATGGTGGCTCTCAACCTTGTGTCTCCAAGGGGTTGGGAGAGAAAGGAGGGAAAAGGAAGGAACCTCAGCTGGATGATGTCCCTGCAGCATTCCCAGATCATGTACCCTGCCGACCCTGGCTCTCCCTTGGTGATTAGATGCAGCTGCCCAAGGGAATCTGGGTTAGTGCCAGGACCCCATCGTGGGGGGCAAGCCACAGAAGCAATGCGGGGGACAAAAGATAAGCATCTGGAGATGGCAGGAGTAATAGGGTTGGGATGCTGCATGGTCCTAAGGGGGTACATACAGTCAAGCTGAAGGAAAGGATTTATATACATATATAACTTGATTTAGTGAAATTAGACCACTTATGGCATGGGCATAAATCTGAGGCATGATAGCTATGTATTTTTGTATTTGTTGTGTGTGTACTGTTTCCCTCGGTTCCCTTTTATATTTATCCTCAGGGAAGTGTGCCACGTATGGTTATGCAGAAACAATTGTAAGAAGTGTGGCCCCTCAACCCAAAATCAGGAGGAAAAATCTGACTGAATTCACTTTTCCTTTTCTTAATTAGTTGTTGTTTTATTTTCTATTTCTTTTTTCAATTTTTCTTTCTTTATAATATGTTTCTGTATCACAGTTTATTCTTTTAAAGCTCCCTCCATATATGACAATACACAGTTACATTTCAGGACCTTCATGTCCCTTCATCAGACTTAACAGCTGCTCAATTCATGAACTGAAATAAACATAAACAGAACGTGTGATTGAACAATTGTCTTCTCCTTGAGTTTATATTTCTTTTTTCTTATATTTAAATTATAAAGCAAGATTTCAAACTAGAGTTGGTGGGAACTGACCTGTTTCATTCATAATTTTTATACTTATTTCAGGCAAAGTGATTTGTGAAGCCATGCCTTTCTTTATATCTGAAATAAATATATGAGAACTATACCTCCTGATATTGTGGCTCAATTTCAGTCTCAATTTTCTGAGTGCTTCCTGCTTGAGGCTGGTTTGTACACCTGACTTCTAAGCCTGTAGGACATGCAATGATTCCCGGGTCAGTTTATCTGAACTGATACAGTACACAAATTAACATGTTTCTCTCTTCTCATCTCTCTTGAAAAACTTAGTAACAGTTCACTTACTGATTTTTCAAGATGTGGGAGTAATTCCAGAGGCATGGCTTCCACAAACCACAGCTGAAACTAATGTGCTACCCGCACCATTAATCAAAAATGCCAGAAGCTTCTTCTGCTTCTTTACCGTCTCTCTGAAGGTGCGGGAGGGGCCAGTCTGTAAGGTGAGCACGCCTGGCGGCGTGATTACGTCACAACGTGACGTTCACCTTATCCTGCCCAGTAACTATGGAAACTGCTAACAAACTCTACAAGGAGTCTGTGAGTGCAGTCCCCCTTCCACATACATTATACCAATCGGACCTTTCTTAGGCTAATGTTTGGACACTTGGGGTATGACTACATGATATCCCAGACAAATTCTTTGCTGTGTGTATAATTTAGTTAGTTTTATTATTTTATGTCCCCTCCATTATGGAGACTTAACAAATCTCAACAGGGATCAATATTCCTTTTCTACTGGAAGGTCATCCTTTGCTGCAAAAGGTCAAGAAGTAAAAAAGCAGTACAAACAGCCCTATAAATTTCATTTTCAGTATCCTATTCAATGCGTGGACTTAGCAAAAATGTTGTTTGAGGATCAAGTTTAAACCCAGCAACATTTACTAATCCTGAAACAGCTTCATGTGCACCACATTATGGAAATTATTTTCTCCTGATCTTGTGACATATAAAGTGAACTATTTCTGATGCCTATCTTAAGAATACTGTTACTTCTTATACAAATTAACTTATTCACTATAATGAAAAGAGATTATCTATATTTCATATATAATTAGCATACATTCTCCTATTGATTTCTATCAAAGTGTGTTTTATCTCAAATTACATTTCATATTACGTTTTCTATAGCCATAGCTTCAATAAAGATCTTAAAGATCAGACAATATTTTAAAGTATATTGGTCATCCAGATTCTATCTACTGGGATGTCTTGATCCCTGCTAAGATTTGCTAAGTCTCCATAATGAAGGGGACATAAAATAATAAAACTAACTAAATTACACACACAGCAAAGAATCTGTCTTGGATATAATGTAATCATACTACAAGTGTTCCAAACATTAGCCTAAGAAGGGTCCGATTGGTATAATATAAGTGAAAGGGGGACTGCACTCACAAACTCCTTGCAGAGTTTGTTAGCAGTTTCCATAGTTACTGAGCAGGATAAGGTGAACGTCAGGTTGTGACAATCACGCTGCCAGGCATGCACACTTTACAGCCCAGCCTCTCTCACACTTTCAGAGAGAAGGTAAAGAAGTAGAAGATGCTTCTGGCATTTTTGATTAATGGCGCAGGTAGCACGTTAGTTTCGGTGGTGGTTTGTAAAAGCCATGCCTCTGGAATTACTCCCACATCTTAAAGAATCAGTAAGTGAACTGTTACTAAGTTTTTAAAGAAAGATGAGAAGAGAAACATTAATTTGTATACTGTACCAGTTCAGTTAATTGCATTTCCCACAGGCTTCAAAGTCAGGTGCACAAACCAGCCTCAAGCAAGAAGCACTCAGTAAGTTGAGACTGAAATTGAGCCACAGTATCAGGAGGTACAGTCCTTATATATTTATTTCAGATATAAAGAAAGGCATGACTTCACAAATTACTGTGCCTGAAATAAGTATAAAAATTATGAATGAAACAGGTCAGTTCCCACAACTCTAGTTTGAAATCTTGCTTTATAATTTAAATATAAGAAAAAGAAATATAAATTCAAGGGGAAAACATTTATTTTTTTAATTCTATGTTAATGCTCCTACCTGTCCCCATGTCGGCCCCTCTCTTCAGGGCCTCATTGATGACCCACCTCGGAGTCCTTCCAGGAATTGCCCACACATATTTCGTGCCCCGCTCATTACCATAGATCCTCCGGATAACCCCCTGGCTGGGGAGGTGGAGTCCCCCGTAAACTCCCCACAGACATTGATGGAGCGTGCAACCTGCACATGGAATCCCCCAGAAGCCCCAAGCGCTGTCCTCCAAGGCCCGTCTACTGTCACCGACATGGGGAGCATTTTCCATTTTTTATCCCACCCCCTCAGCATCAGCATGCAATGAGAGTCTCCGCTCTGGCTCTCGGCTGACACTCCACCCCTAATCCATGCTGCTTCCTCCTGCACCTACCACTAGAGCTCCCCCAGGTGGTGGTATCGCAGCGAGGTCTGCAGATTCCCCTTCCCGGAGAAGGAGAGCGGCCGTAGAGTGCTCAATTCTCCTCCTCCTCTGCCAACCCCGGTGGCCCGTGCTCGTTCCCGAACACGGGTTGCCAGTGTGGTGCGAGGTGTGGCGTCCAGCACCTCAACCCTCTGTGCCACTGGGCTGGTCCCGGAAAACATTTATTTAATCACACATTCTGTTTATGTTTATTTCAGTTCATGAACTGAGCAGCTCTTAAGTCTGGTGAAGGGACATGAAGGTCCTGAAATGTAACTGTCTATTGTAATATATGAAGGGAGCTTTAAAAGAATAAATTGTGATACAGAAACACATCATAAAAAAAGAAAGAATTGAAAAAAGAGATAGAAAATAAAACAACAAATTAAGAAAAGGAAAAGTGAACTCTGTCAGATTTTTCCTCCTGGTTTTGGATTGAAGGAAACACTTCTTACAACTGTTCATGTATTTTTGTAGCCACATTATCCTTATTCTTGGGCACATCATAATTTCTTTTGGATTTTTATTGTGTTGTGAGCTAAGGGATATTACTGAATAGGGAAAGGATTTAGATAACCTGGAAGGGACTGGATAAACTAAAGTGGAAATGCCATCACAGACTGTATTAGTAGGCATGACACAGGATGCCATGCATTCTTTAGTGACAACAATGTGTTTTAATTCTTTCCTTACAGAGTTGGTTTTCATGTAAGGGGAGACAGCATGAAACCTCTGGCACTTTGTTGAGACAGTGGTTCTCTGCTTGTAGGCAACTGAGTAAGCAGTCTGTGGGAAGGAGAGGGACTATAAGGGAAAGAGAGATTAAAAACATGACTGTGAGGGGGGCAGGGTGACAGACTGGTTCAGTGCTTGATGGTGAGTTCAGTCAGTGAGCATGGGCAAGGCAGTGGTGGTGGTGGGGATATCACAGGATCAAGGGGCCCCATGACTTCAGCTTGCTAAGAGCCCACAATACTAGAAGGCCGGCCCAGGTGTGGGATTACTCTCCCTTGCCTGCTGCTGCCCGGCATTCCAACTTAAAGCACTGCTGACATGCTCCAGGCAGGCAACTCAAATCATGTAGTTGCTTGCCCTACAAGCTATTTTAGCCATAAACTGAAATTTTTGATTCACCAGATAAAAAGTATTTCAGCTCATAAAGCCCAGCTTGTAACTTCCTGGTATGAGCTGAGCGGCCACTAAGCACTGCAGCCTCGTCGCTAAAAATAGCCAAATGATGACATAAGGTAGGGAACAGGGCTGCAGGCAATCTAGGGAGCTAGTAATGGAATTGGGGGGGGAGGGCTGCCTAAATGTTCTGAAGTTATCTTTGTAGGCATGTATACATGTATGAGGTTAATATATATATTATGTATTACCTCGTACATGTATACATGCCTGCAAAGATAACCTCAGGATATTTAGGCAGCCCCCTCCCATGATTCCATTACTAGCTTCATAGACCACCTGCAGCCCCGTTCCTTACCTTGCATCATCATTTGGCTAGCTTTAGGGGTTGGGCTGCAGCGCTTGGCTGCTGCTCAGTTTGTACCATGAAGTTATCTGCTGAGCTTTACGAGCTGAAATGCCTTTCATCCTGTGGACCAAAAAATTCCATTTATGGCTAAAATAGCTCCTAGGGCAGGCAACTACATGGTATGAGTTGCCTGCCTGGAACATGTAAACTTGTCAGCTGCTCTTTAATCATCTGCAAAAGAGCAGAATCCCTATTTAACACATCTGAAAAGCAGAGCCACTCCAAAATTTGCTGCAGTTCTTTTATTTTACATGACTGAACTCTGAGGAGTATAGCTTGCTAACCAAAGTCTACCCACTAGTCTCAGCATGGCAGACCAACATAAAACAGGACACCTCCTCTGTTTTTCTTAAACATAAGAATTACATGTAATCTACCTATTGCTTAATCTGGTTCAAGGTCAGCTGGCATTCATCTGTATCTCCCTCCCCCGGGTCGTACCTGAAAATAGGCAGGATTTGTCTAGTGCACTTACCCGGTCAACAAACACTAAATAAATAATAAATAAATACCTGCCATACTTAGCTTTAGGCTTCTTAAATGCCTGGGCAGAGAAGGATTCTTTTCATTTTATTAAAATACTCTGTTCGAGGCTGAGGAAGGGAAAATTCAACAGCAAGGACAGGATGCTGAGACACAGGCTATAGGAAAGAGAACATAAGTATTTTGGTGTTTGCTTTTGAACAGTGCCAAGGGAAATGCCTTGACATGGTGTTACCGCTTGATACTAAACTTCCCTAGCTCAACCTGTGAAACCAGTGACAAAGGCACCCTGATCCTCTTATACCAGCTCACTGGAATTAGGCAACAACAACAAAAAAAAAACACTTGCCAAATCTTCCCAGCATTCCCTACTCTGCCCCTGACTTCACTGTGGTAGAGGCAGCACAAGTACTCTACAGGGAAGGTAAGTAGCTTATGGCAGCTATGGAATAGTGATAGATGCATGCGTACTGCAAAGGATCATGTGGTTCTGGAGCAGTCATTACAAATAATTTACACAGCACTTAGCAGCTTCTCACTGTCAACTGCCTACGCCTGCACCATGCTGCAACCAGTTTTGGTCTCTCTCTCTCTAGTTGCGATTGATTTCCACCACTGTTATCTTCCTGACCATAAGCGGCCCTCAAGGGATGCTGGGAGGGAGTCATTCAGGCTGCCAAAGATTACACAAAAAAAAAAAAAAAAAAAAAAAAGTTAGAATGATGTATGTGAGTGGTATATTAGGAAGTACATTTGACACACCCAAAGTGAGTGATGTCCATAAACCTCACGAGTGAAGCTCGAGAGGTTTATGTAGGCATCAAACATTGAGGATGTGATCAAATCCAAAAATGAATAAGCATCACGACTTAGTTGTTTATTTTTTTTATAATACACAGTTCACATGTTTTACCCATGACTTAACATAGTTGTTTTTAACACACATTAACAACAACTTGGAACCTTCAGCATGAGCTCAGCTGCAATCGCAGCTGTGGTCAATAGAACCACGTGCTCAGACAAAGTGTAACAGACTCTGAGTCTAACTAATCTAAGCCACAACAAAAAGCTCCAGTTACGGGGGAAAAAAGTTCAGACATTCCTGTTTGGGACAAATTTTGTTTCTTCTAAAAACATTGCTGTTACATGTTACTGTTACAAGTTTAGCTTGACATGGTCTTCTTCATTAAAAAGACAAGGTAAGGGCAACTGCTTAAAAAACATGTTAACTGCTGGCCCAGCAGCGCCCACAGCTGAGACACTGGATGCCTTATCTCATGCCACGCCAGTGACCTTGGTTTGGAAATTACCTCGGGTCGTCAGAAAGCCAGCACGGGGGGGCAGGACTGAGCAGCTGAAAGGCAGCTCTCTTACCGAGGTAGTCATCGCCACCACCCCATAGTTCCGCTCCCATCAGGTGGAGGCCTGGTGGGTAGCGAGGGCGGGAAGGGACAGCAGCATAGCAGAGGGGTGCCTTGAGGTGTGCATGTGCCTCCACACACACACACACACACACACTCACACACACACACACACACACACACACACGTGAACACCTGGGACATGGGGACGGTGAGAAAAAGCTGATAAAAATCTGTATGAGAAAAAAAAAATGTTAACTTTGGTATTATAAAAAATAAAAAAACACCAATGTTTGAAGAAATGGGAATTACATACTTACCATAGTTATTAATCTTCCCAAATATCTTCACCATTCATTACCTATGGGTCCTACCGGAGATCAGGATCCTGCATGGAAAGAAAAAAAGAGCGCTACCTCTTTAAATTTTCTGAGCTGGAGGAGTCGGCGTCAGGATGGTGCCACCTACGAGGCCAGCGTTCTATGTGGTGGTTGCGGGTTGGCAAGTAATCGATGCCAATCCCTCCCAACACTCAGTTCTGTCCACCAGGCGAGGAAGAAAGTGTAAGAACAGGGATAGAAGATGGCGAGGGTACCCAAAAGGTAGAGGAGGAAGGAAAAATAAATAAAATGCCAATTGGAAGTAGGGTTGTAGGCAAGAGGGACAACTAAGACAGAGGTGAGGGGGCGCTGTGCAGCACGCTCACTGACAAGCTGCTTTCAGTGGCGCTCTCAATTCAACTGCTTTTTAACTTGCTTAATTAGTGATTTATTGGTAACTAAACCCTTTTTTTCGAAAAGATTATTGTTCCTTATGTGCAGAGGATCATTTTGATATAAGTTTTGCACTATCAGTTGCACTAATAAAGGACCCCCACCCAGTACTAAATCTCAACCAGCGGAGACGCCACATGCCGGGTTTGCAGCTAAATCTTCCTCGGAGCCTGAAACACCATGGCGGGCCTTACAAAGGTCCATGCAGGCCACAGATGAGAAAATGCAATCGATTTTGACACGATTTGCAGACCAGGATGCCAAGATTGAAACAGCCACTAAATCAGCTACAATCACTGAATCATTGGCTACAAACGTGTTGGCGTCTACAAGTCATTTAGTGCAGGAAAATGCCCAGCTCACACATCACCTTGAGGCGTTAGAAAATTCACAGAGAGCGGCAAACATTTGTTTCGTAGGACTGCCTGAAAATGCAGAAGGGGACAACTTACTTTACTTTCTTTGGGCCTGGCTACCAAAAGCCCTTGATCTAGAGGCAACCCTTCTACCCGAAAGCATCTTAAAAGCCTATCGCATTTCTCCGAGATCGGCTGCTGCTGTCAGTAACTTACCTCGGACTATCCTGGCGGTGACTCTGAATTCAGCTCTCCAGGAGCAGATTCTGCAGGCAGCAAGGGACACACGAAGACTGAACTTTCTGGGATCCATGGTTCACATATTCCCAGACTTTTTGTTTGCCACGAGGGTGTGACGCAAAAAGTTCGATGGAGTTAGGACTAGAATGTGAAGTCTGGGAGTAAATCATTCAAACACCATGAAGTATTGCTATATTATGACTATATGCAGTCAGCCACTGCAGCTGAACTGCCCCGGAGAGGAAAGAGTTAACTCCAGAGAGTCTGGAGTTCCACAGTGCGAGGGCGCTATACCAAAGCTCTATCTGGCCAGTTTCAAATGAAACTGTCAGATTCTTACTCCGCTTCACTGAACAGTCGCCCGGAGAGATCAGCTCCTTCACATCGGTTCATTTCTCGGTTCAGCAAGTATTTTCGGTTCATTTGAACCGGCCAAAAGTATTTATTTTACTGCATTTCGTTTAAAAGCTCTATCTGGTAAACCGTAAGTAGAAAATTTAAAGTCTGTGTGGAAATTCAATTATCAGTTCGGTTTTGAACCGATCGGTTTGCTTAATTTAACGTTTTAAAGTGTGGTTGGGCTTTTAGAGTGCGGTTTTAAAATAGGTTTTTTCAAATACCCGTGACACGGTTAGGAACCGATAAGGGTGTCTTGCCTGGCACTGCCATCAAAAGGGCAAGTTTTTGGTTAGGCTGGCATTATGTCTGAGAAACCCAAAAGAAAAACCGGGCCCACTGGGTTTCAACACTGTGATGTCTGTGGGGAAGCCTTGCCAAGGCTGACCCACACACCACTTGTGTTTATTGTCTGGGGCTGACCACCTCCTGTCAGACTGCCAGGTGTGTAAAAATTTCCTGCAGCCACCCTGGAAAGAGATTGGGCGGCTCAGGGAGCGAGAGGCCAAGAAGTCCGCTGACCCGGATGGCCAGCCCGGTCCAGTACCCACTGGACCAGAGGGAGTGCCCTCTGACCAGGGCGAGACTTCCTCGGGCAAAAGGAAGGCTGGTTCAGGGGAACCAGTCTCAGTGAAAAAGACTAAGAAATCAGTAGGTTTGGAGTCCAAAATTGTCTCTCCAACTGCTGCAGAAATAGCTAAAGCCATACAGATTGTCCAGTCACTGTCTCAGGGTCCTGCCGAGACCACCTACAGTTGGTAAAGGTTGGTTCGTTCAGTGCCAGTGGTTCAGGAGTATGATGTTGAGAATTTTATGAACCACAGGAGAGGAGGACGAATTTGATCATTACATGTGTGGCTGGGAGGGTCTGGGCGTGCCCATTGAACGGACATTTCTCCAGACAGACCTTTAGAATCTCCTCCTATTCTGTCTGAGTCCCCTTCTCATTTTATGTTTTACAAAAGGTTGCAGAAACCCTCCAGCTTCCTTTAGAGGCTGTGGATGACAGAAGAGCCTGATTATGTAGAAATGATGGATATACCAGAGTCTAGGAGGTTGTCTATTCCTTTGCATAAGTCATTTAGGAAGCAAACAACAAAGATTTAAAAATCCTCATTCTGTCCCTCCTGTAGATAAAAATGGACAGAAGATATACCTTGTCAGGCTCTGATACAGACTTCCTCACTGAGCAGTGTAGTCATGTAGGTGTGGTACAAACTGCAGCCTGTGACAAGGTTAATATTCCTCTGGCCTCACATCCTCCTGATAAAGTTCCAGGAAGATTGATGCCATGGCAGAAAAACAGTATATAGCTTCTTTTGGGACTCAGGCAGGCAAATTATATGGCTTATGTGGCTAGATATCAGAAATCTAGGTGGGACACAGTATTGCAGTTAGCCAAGCAGGCCCATGACCAGCTGGCTAGTGAGTTGGAACAGGTGGCTGCTGATGGCATTGAAGCCTCTAAAGTTCAATTTCATACTGCTGTTGATGTTAATGATGTTTCCTCTAGGGTCATGGCCACTTCTGTAGCTTTCCGTGGTTGGCATGGCTCAGATGCACTAATCTGTCCCAAGATACTCAGTCAAGGCTATGGATTTTCCTGTTGTAGGTAATTCTCTGTTTGGGAACAAACAGAAAACTATATGAAAAAGATGGATGAATACAGAACTACCTACAAAAGTGCCCAGGCTAAGGAGAGGCATGCCACTCCACAGAGGCACGCTCCCAGAGGTAGGGGCAGGCCTTTCCACAGGCCTTTTTACCAATTTCAGGCCTCCTCTGCATTTGCACAGAGGGGTTTCTTTAGAGGCAGAGGTAGACGGGGCACAAGTAAACCGTCCCCCTCCCCTCAGCCTAAGGCTACTGCCAAGCAGGCACCCTGATGGGGTGCCCAGGGCCGATTCTCCTGTACCAGTGGGGGGCAGGTTGGTTTATTTCAGCCAGAACTGGGTGTCCCTAACTTCGGACAGGTGGGTTCTGAAGGTAATAGGCCAGGGTCTGGTTCTCAGCTTCAAACAGTTTCCGAAGATGAGAGCCAGACATTTTCCACCTGCAAATCCTTCAGAAGCCCTTGCTTTGGAAGCAGAGTTTCTTCTCTTTTGGACTGCAAAGCAGTAGAAAGGTCCCTCCTTGCCATCAGGGCAAGGGGCTGTACTCAAGATACTTTCTTACCCCAAAAAAGACAGGAGAATGGCGGCCCATTTTAGATTTAAGGTACCTGAACAAGCATCTTTGAAACCAAAGTTCAAAATGTTAACTCTGACAATGATTTTGCCCTCCTCTGAGGCCAGGGGACTGGTTAGCTTCCTGGACCTCAAGGATGCCTATTTTCATGTTCTGATCAGGCCTTCTCACTGAAAGTACCTCAGGTTGAACTACCCTCAGGCCACTACTAGTTCAGGGCAATGCCCTTCGGCCTTACCTCTGCGCCAAGGGTATTCACGAAATGTCTAGCTGTGGTAGTGGCTCATTTAAGAAGGCAAGGATTGCTGTGTTCCCTACCTGGACGACTGGCTCATAGTGGGTCAGTCCCAGATCAGGTAAAATCCCACTTGCAAGTCACCAGCAGCTTCTCACTTCCTGGGATTCCTGCTGAATTTACCAAAGTCAGTTCTCGAACCAGTTCAGGTACTAACTTTCATAGGTGCAGAATTGAACACAAAGTTAGCCAGGGCATTTCTCCCCTGGAAAGGTAGACAGACTCATTGCCCTGGCATCCTCCTTTACCCTGCGGGTCTCTCGACCAGCAAGGCATTTTCTGCAACTCCTAGGGCACATGGCTGCTTCACAGCTGTAGTGCAAGGAGCAAGATTCAGATGAGGGACATTCAGTTCCATTTGAGGGCCTATTGGTCTCAAGGAGGGACCCCTTTCCAAATTGGTTCCAGTGACCCAAACCCTGATCCTGGCCTTACACTGGTGGCAGGATCAAAGCAATCTAAAACAAGGGGTTACTTTCATTTCCCGTTTCCCTCCCTCACCCTCACCACGGATGCTTCCCTGTTAGGGTGGGGAGCTCACATGGCGACCTGTCCACTCAGGGAGTGTGGTCTCCCCAGGAATCTCTGCTCCACATCAATCTTTTGGAACTCAGAGCTGTCCTTTTAGCTCTTCAGGCGTTTTCAGCTTCTGTCCAGAACAAAGTAGTTCAAGTCAGGACAGACAACACCACAACAATGTGGTACATCAACAACAAGCAAGGGGCACTCGGTCATCAGCCTTGTGCACCGAAGCAATAAGTTGTGGTCTCTGGCTTACTCCCTGAACACCTCCCTGATAGCAGTTCACCTTCCAGGGAAGGACAATGTCCTGGCGGATGCCCTCAGCAGGATTTCTCAGGGCCATCACGAATGGGCTCTGAATCCTCAGGTGCTGGGGTCAGTCTTTGCCAGATGGGGCACCCCTCAGATAGATCTTTTCGCAGCCCCAGACAACCACCAACTTCCTCTGTTTTGTTGCAGGCCTCCAGTGCTGGGATCAGTCCCCCTGGACGCCTTTCAGTTGGATTGGAAAGGGAAGTTCCTGTATGCCTTTCCCCTTCTTTTCAGGGTACTAGTAAAAATCAGATCTCAGCCCTGCAAGGTGATTCTGATTGCTCCAGATTGGGCCAGACAGCCCTGGTACCCACTGCTTCTGTCCTTGACAGTCCACCCTGCCCTGAGCTTGCCCAGAGTCCACGACTTACTGGCCTGTGCAGGGAGAGTGTGATATCCGGACCTCAAATCCCTCCATCTCAAGGCATGGCTCTTGAGGGTTAGAATTGCTGACTTACACCTTTCTCAAGGTGTTTTGGATATTTAAAGGCTTCAAGGAAGCCTTCCACTGAAACCACTTACAATTCTAAGTGGAAGGTTTTCCATCTGGTGCTCTGAGAAGCAGATTATCCCAGAATCTGCTGATCTGCTCCATTTACTGGACTATTTGGTCCATTTAAATTCCTTAGGCCTTAGGCCAGCTACCTTAAAGGTTCATCTGGCAGCTGTCTCTGCTTTTCTGTCAGCAGGGAAGCCTGCTTCCTTTTCTTCTCACCCTGTGCTTTCCAAGTTTTTTAAAGGGTTACTTCACACCAACCCTCCTTTTCGAGAACCAGCTCCCGCTTGGGACCTGAATGTTTGCATTGCTCAGTTAATGCAACCCCCCTTTGAGCCTCTGTCCTCAGCACAGCTCAAGTTTCTGACTTGGAAAACTGTTTTCCTAGTGGCTATCACTTCTGCCAGATGCATAAGTGAACTACAGGCCCTGTCAGTGGAAGAAGATTTTATCTCTTTCCACAGAGATAAGGTAGTCCTCAGGACTAACAGAAAGTTTTTGCCTAAAGTGGTTTCAGATTTCCACCTGAACCAATCCATCTCTCTTCAGTATTTTCACTGAGCATTCTTCCTCAGGTGAGAGGAGTCTGCACAGCTTGGGCGTCAAAGAGCCTTAAGCTACTATTTGGAACGCACCAAGGGTCACAGGTTCGAATCCCTCCAACTCTTCCTTACCTATGGTGAGGTTGGCAAAGGGAAACCTGCCACTAAGAGGACAATTGCAAGGTGGATTGCCTCTTGTATCCAATTTTGTTATCAAAAACTAGGTAGAGAACCCCCCTCAGGACTGAGGGCTCACTCCACCAGGGGTACAGCTGCATCTCTAGCGGCTGCTAGAGATATTCCCATTCTGGAAATCTGCCAAGCTGCTACTTGGAAAACAGTTCACACTTTTACCAAGCATTATTCCTGGATATTCAGTCCAGGAGAGATGCTCGTTTTGGCACAGCTGTGCTTCAGAGCCTATTTCCTAAGTAGGTTCTGACCCTCCTCCATGGAGGTACTGCTGTGTAATCTGCATATAGTCATAATATAGCAAGACTTCATGGTGTTTGAAGAAAGATTACTCACATTAGTAATGCTTTTCTTCTCATGGAGTCTTGCTATTATGACCACCCTCCCTCCTGCCCTCTCAGAACTTCTACTTGGGTAGGGGTGGCAGATTAGTGCAAGCACTGTGTCATGCCATTTAGTTCTTCCCTTCACCCCTTTATTTAGGGTTAGGAATTTAGGTATTTTAAGTAATATGTTGGCCCTTCTGGACTTGAGTCTTGGGGAAGGGGTCTAATAGTGCTTGTTGGGAGAAACTAATAATACTATTATTCATTGTTATTATTTGCTGTTTATATTGTTGTTTATATTGTTGTTATTCCTACTAGTAGGTAGCCACTTGGCTAGTGTAGAGGCTTTCCACACAGACTTGTTGCTTAGTGTTAGCCGTAAAGATCTGACAGTTTCATTTGAAACTGGCCAGATAGAGCTTTGGTATAGCGCCCTCGCGCTGTGGAACTCCAGACTCTCTGGAGTTAACTCTTTCCTCTCCAGGGCAGTTCAGCTGCAGTGGCTGACTGCATATAGTCATAATATAGCAAGACTCCATGAGAAGAAAAGCAATTACTAAGGTGAGTAATTTTTTCTTCTCTCCTAACGCCTGACTGACTGCGAATACATTGTGTAGGCCACACATACCAATACACAGATCCTGAAGAGGCTGGGAGAAAAGCTGAGGCCCTTACGGGGGAATGTGAGTAGGTCTGACAGCAGGAGTCTTCTGATTTGGATGAACATTCATTAACACACTGCCAGGTTACAACTAAATAAACATTCAGCAGTAAAAGAAGTTGGTCAAACAGCATACCTCCTAATCGTTTTAGTAACTTTCGATTCCACTTATTTTGGTATAAAAGTTGGCCAAATGTAGGCAAGTTTAATTAAGAAGTACCTCCTTTCTCCCATTAGCTTATTTATAAAAATAAAGTAGCTTACGTTTTAGAAGCTATGTGATATAAATGATGGATATTACCAGACAGGGGGGTGCAAATAGGATTAGGGTGTTTCCTTGGAAAGGGTGGTGCAAAGATTTCTATTATATAATTTTCTTTCTTTACAGCAGTTGGATCAGAGACTGTAAATCACCGACTGCTGCCATTTGTGGGGATTACATGTTTGGTAGAGGGTCATATTAACACACGCTGTTATTTAGAAATGTTTGGTAAGAATTTTCGATGGTTTAGACCTGTCAAAAGTCTTGTGAGGTGCAGCTTATACTTGTACTCTTTTTTTGGACTATAACTTCAAGGAATACCCCCTTATTCACAAACAAGACTACTTAGATTAATCCAACCTGTTACACTGAATGTATAATGGTGCATACTATGTTTTTTCTGGCATGAGGTGCTTGTATGTCATTGTGTTATGATGAAACAATAAAATACAAGTTCAAGGGAAAAAAAAGATGGGGTGACCAGAACGCTGGGCAGCCCAAGGCAGAATAAAAAACAACCAAAAAAATCGAAGAGGAAGAAGGAAGACAGAAAGGAAAAAGAACTGACAGACTCCCTCCTGATGGATCCCCCCCCTCTCTCCTGCACAGCCCCCCAATCCAGACACTCAGGCCCAAGAGAGGGACCTCACAGGCTTTTTGATTAGAGAAGGCAAGTCAAGGAGCTGGCTTTGAGAGCGGGGTTCCAAGAAGTTGAATGGTCCAGGCCAAAGGCTTATGGGGTATGGAGGGAGTAGAACCAGAGAAGGATGGAGGAGACTCGAGTCATGAGGGAACAGTCAGAGGCCTAGAAGGCCACCCTTTCTCCCCAGAGTTTAGAGGGGGGCTTTGCCAGAGAGATCCTGAAGAAGTAGAAGACACCCATCTCATACAGAAGTTTCCCTTGACAGACCTCAGAAATCATTCTTACCTTCTGATCCTTCCTCCCTTCCCTTTTTTTTATTTAAAAGGACCACAGCCGTGAGCTCTTACTGACCATCCAGCCTAAGTTCGAACCAGATAAACTCAGCTAAAAAAAAAAACACAAAAGGTAAACTGATGTCACCTTCAGGGACTACAGAATCTCTGGGATTTGGAGATCCCAGCTGGATTGAATCCTGCAATGGATGTTGGACGGGCTAAGAAGGAAAGCAGTTTCAACCCCTGGATGAAGAAGTCTGTGACCCCAGAAGGAGGTCTCAGAAGATAGAGCCTACCCTGTGGGGTCAGCAGGCTCAAACAAGAGGCTGACAGATCACACACTTAGGAGTAGCTAGGGGTTTGCCTGTCAAAAGCTGTACCTTTCCTTGACTGCCATCCCCAAGGGGAAAAAGAGAGAGAAAAGGAAAGGGACAGCACTGCCCAGTGTAAGATACCAGGGAGGGTGGGTGTATGTAATGAATGGTAAACACATTTGGGAAGATCAATAATTATGGTAAGTATGTAATTTCCATATCTACCCCAAATTAATCTTCACCATTCATTACCTATGGGTCTGAGTGCCAATATGGCAAACTCTGAGGGAAAAACGATTTCCCCCAGTCTCCTGTGGGGGGTAGCCACAGGAGGAAGGGGCCGGTTTACAGGCCTGTAGAGGCCTGAAGACCAGAAGGGTCCAGCGAGTACTCCCAAGATCTGGGAGGTGGATTGTGTCCCTGCAATACCTGCCATGCCCTGTAAGAAAATAAATGGGCCCCCTGGAAATGTGAGGATATCACCTGATGCTGGGCCAAAGATGACAACTTGAATAGGCGAAGCCAGGCAGTCTGCCTAATGCAGACTGAAGATCCTACCAGCCTGGAAGCCACCTCACTGATGTTGCAGACTGCCCTAGAGATGTGCCTTGCCAGCTCCAGGCCTTGAACGGTGAGACAAATGGCTTGCCTGGTTGCCTCAGAGTCAGGCAGAACTATTAGAAGCTGTCCTTGCAGTGTCCAGATGTGCCTGGCATAGACAACCTGGTGTGCCTGATGAGCCACTATCTGCAGTAGAAGGCATGCTGAAGAAAACACCCTTCTCCACCATCGGTCAAACTCCTCTTAGTCAGTGTCGGGGGGGTGGTGGTGTGATGAGGGCGATGAAGCCCAGATGGAGTATCCAGGAATCCCAGTCCAGAAATAGGCACCTGGAGAGCCTGCTGATGCACAGTACCTGTGCATACAGTCCCTAGGGTCTGGTGAAGGGGTATCAGGATGCTGCCAGATGGCGTGCGAAGCCTCCACCAATGGCCTCAGCCAGGGAAGGATGACTAAACTGTCAGTGCTGTAGTCGCCCAAGAATGCCAGCATCGCATGATTGGTGTTCTGTCCAACAAAGTGAGAAAGGCGACGCTCCTTCATCATCTCTGCCAGGAAACAGTGGTAGGACGTGAAGTCTGCATCAGCAAAAGAATGGCATGAGGAGCAGCCCAAATCAGAACTCAGTGGTGCTGAAGTCTGAGGTCTGAAAATAACCTTGGAGATGGCCCTAAGGTAACGAGGGAAAGCAGCCCTGAACTGTTCCCAGGCTAGAGGGCCTCCAGTGCCAAAGAACCTCTGGAAGGGGGGGGAAGAGATGTTAGAGAAACTGTACGTGGGACAGCCTGGCCATGCCAGGGATGTCCTCTGCCAGAGCTGTGGGTTTGAGCAGAAGGCCCTTGTCGAAGGGGGGAACTGGCAGACTGATCCAACTCAGTGCATCCAACTGTCAAGGGGCAGACTAGAGGTTGCTCTTTGGGGGGAACCCCCAAGTGGGGAGACCGGATCTGTGCAAAGTCCTTCAGAAGGCTCCCGTCCCCACCAACTGCAGGGCCCCTCTCCAAAACAAGGGAAGGCAAGGACGTGTCCAAGCTGCAACCCTCAACAGTCCTATGAGAGGTACCCCGAGAAGGTCACTGCTTAGACTCGGTCCTACCAACCCTCCTCTTCAGAGAAAGGGACCTGTCCCTCAGAGGGGACCCAGTAGCAGAATCTGGGCTGACTGCCTTGGGGGGGGTAGTCCCAGCTTCTCCCAGAGAAGAGGTGGGGCCCTGCCAAGTATCCTTATCATCAGCCATAATCCAGATAATGGTGGGTCTGGGCCTAGCCAACGGGAGTCTACCCATCCCCAATCCAGAACTGATCATGGCTCCGGAGGCTGAAGCAGTGTCGCCGACTGCGACACCACCAGCAGACACAGCGCCAACCGCACCGCTGCCATCTGAAATGGCACCAAGCGTGGCACCACCCAGAGGGACTTTGAAGAGGGCCCCCACAAGGCTCCCAGCACCAGAGGAGGCACCAAGGGAGTCTGGAGTGGCGGTGCCTATGCTGACCCAACAACTAAACTAGGCCCTGGAGAAGTCCGAGCAGAATCCGAGGAGCCTAGAATCCAGTCAGGATCATCCCTATCATCGTCCTCCAAAATGGGGGATGAGATCAGGGACATCTCCAAATGACCCACTTCCTGGACTCATTACCCTCCGGCACTAAGGGAGGTGTCGGAGGGGAGCCCGGACACACGATCGACACCACCCCGCTCACCAGCCTGAAGGTGGTACCGGCAGCCTGGGTAGACGCTAACCGTGGTCTCGAGGGGACCACCCAAGAAGAGTCCGCATATAGTCCTGACTCCACCTGAGGGGTCGTCTGGGCCTCCGAGGAGGCACTGGACCATGAGAAGTAACCAACAGCCCCCCTCGAGGGAGACAGCTGCCCAATCCACCCCTCGCTGGGACCCCTTGCCCTAGCAAGCTGTGGAGCAGAGGGGGGTTCCTTCCCCACTGGCTCGTATAGGGCCAGGGGGGCTCAGGGGAGGAGCCCAGAAACCGTGTCTTGGTGTCCCGAGTGCAATGACGCCCACCGTATGCTGGGGGGTCTCTACCCAGCCATGCTGCATGAATAATGAGGGTACAAAAGTCCATCGAGAAGCAGGCATCGCATTCATCCATCGTGTGGTAAGGACCCAGACAGGAAAAACAACAGTCATGGGGGTCCTATACTGTCATGTAGTTGCTACAGGAGCACCAACACATGGGGCAACTCACGATCATTTAGACCAAGAATGATGCCCCAACCCTGACATACCATTGTACAACAAAATAACACAGCAGGGAATACTATAAAACACATCTGGCATTGCAAGAAAGGATAAAAAGAGAAAAAAACTTTAGTGCCAAATGGCACCGGTACTCATGACACCGAGAAAAACTTCAAAGCCTATGCGTGATGTAGATACAGAAGCAGTCTTCCCATGCAGGAGTCCTTACTCGAGGTGGAAAAAACAGAACTGAGTGTTGGAAGGGGTCGGCGTCGATTACTGGCCAACCCATGAGCACCATGTAGAATGCTGGCCTCATGGGTGGCGCCGTTCTGACATCGAATCCTCCAACTCAAAAAATTTTAAGAAGCAGTGCTCTTTTTTCTTTCCATACAGGGTCCTGACCTCCAGTAGAACCCATAGGTAACAAATGGTGAAGATGAATTTGGGGAAGATCTTGCAGGATCATACACCGCGTTGGTGCTGTCACATCATTTGGGGCACTTGAGCGTCACTTTCATGTCAAATTTTATTTGTAGTATTTAGCTTTTACTGACCAGGTTAGCATACTTGACAAGTGCCTCTTTTCAGGTGCAACCTGGGAGAATTAAAAGGCAATACAGAACCAAACAGCAGCAGCAACAATACAGTGACATCTGCAAGCTGCAAAAACAGACTGGCAAATACTTAGGCAGAGGAACAAAATAACAAACAACAATGAACACCACCCAGTTATATACTTAATCTGGTACAGTTTCAAAACAGTTGCAAATGACCTACAAGGTAATTAACCCCTAGCGAGCAAGGACAGTAAGTTGCGTTAAGTTGGATAAAATTATGGGTGGGGGGACACGCAGTTCCACCCCATAAGATATGTACCATATGGCTAAGTGCACGAGCAGGCTGAGTTGACCTTCAAGAAATCCCAGAGAAAACTCTTGGAAAGTGACTGGAAGACAGCCACACAAGCCAGAGACAAGGAAGGAAGGAATTCCGCAGCCTTGATGCACAGGCTGCGAAGGCCTGATCACTTGAGGTGCTACAGATCTTAGAAACCACCAACTAGGTCTGGTCAATAGACTAAGTTGGTAGCTCCAAAGAGGTACTTTTACATGACCTGCCAGGATAGGTGAGGTAGCCATTTTGAGAATCTTGTCCACAAAACAACTCAGGGAAAAAGAGTGACTATTTGCAGGGGATAACCAGTCCAGTTTTCTACAGAGCTCACAGCTCTGTGTGAGACAGACAGCTGACAGAGCAAACCTACAAGGTTATTCTAAGCTACATCCCATTTACACAGTGAAGCCTTAGCCACATTAACATAAGTCATTAGCCCATAATTAAGGCTAGGAAGGAGCATCACCTTAGAAAGGGCAACACAAGCCTTATGGGTGAGAATATATGTGGTCCCATAGGCCAGGCCCAGATTGCAGTTTATGGCTCTACACACATTTTAGATCTGTAAGGAGATGTCTAGCTGAGGGTCCAGTGTCACATCAGGTACTTGAAGGACAGCACAGTACTAATGGCGGACTCCTCAGTATGGTGACTACCTAAGGTTCGAGGCAGGACTTGATCTTACCAGGTGAACCAAAGAGCATTGCCTGCATCTTCTTCACATTAAGAAATAACCTATTAGGAGTAATCCAAGACTGTACACAATGGAAGTCACCGATTAACTGTGAATTAACAGTTCTAATATTGTTTGCACTAGTTAGCAACATAAGGTCGTCCACACCCTAGGAAACTCATTTATGAAGAGGGAGAAAAGAAAGGGCCCTAGGATGGAGCCCTGAGGGACCCCAGTTTGATGGGAGTAATCTCAGATGTTGCCCTGTTAATTTTAACTAGTTGTTGACTACCATTAGGGTAATTAGAAAACCAGGCAACAGCATGGGTGGACAACACAGAGAAGTGACACTTGAGACAAGGGGACTTATGGTCCTCCATGTCAAAATTTGACCTAAGGTCATACATCTTCTTACAATGCTCCCAACAAGAAAACTTAAAAAAATGGTTCTCCCAAATTCATGATCTCATACAATTTATATGGGTGGGAAAGAAGAGCAAGCTAGCATACAACAAGTTGGCTAGGTTAAAGAAAATGGGGGTTTAAAGATGCCAGATTTCAATCTATATTATTTAGCATGTAGAGACTTTCAAATTTCCCGATGGTAGGAAGCTCAGGCAGAAAATTATAGAACACTGGATTGGTTAAATATGGAAATCAACATTTCAAAGGAACAAAATGTAAATCTCACCTCACTGATTTTCTCCAAATCACAAAAAAAGATTCGGAACAGGGTTATCCCGGACTCAATAAGTCCACTAGCACAATGTTCTACACTGCTAAAACTACATCTACACAAGTCTGCCCTACAAGCCATTTGGGGGAATCTTAATCTTGGAAATGGAATAGTGGACCATTACAGAAATATATGGGAAATGAAAGGTGTAACTTGCATTAACCATTTAATCAAAAACACCAACTTCATGGACTTTGATAGCATAAGAGCAGAATCTGGAACAGCAGAATCAGAAAGGAAGCATCACATGGCAATAACATACCAAATACAGAAATACCTTGATGGGAGCAGAAACATGGCTGATACTAATGAAACAACTAGTAATATCCTACTTCATATCCAGCTGCACCATAAGATTTCAGTTTACTATAGTCTGCTAGTAGACCAGGTAAGGGGAAAGGCAGAACAGAACATTAAGATGGTGGGCCCAAGTACTGAACAGGCCTTTGATTGGGATTGGGAAAAGATCTGGACGTTCTCACTTAAGTCTTTTAAAACAGTTAATATGAAACTAGTTTAATTTAAGTCCCTACATAACATGTACTGTACACCATATTATCTGCACAAAATGTGGCAGAGGATCACCTCAAACTGCTTAAACTGTGGTAATAACCGAGCGGATCTATTACTGTACATATGTTATGGATATGTAATCCAATCTCGGATTTATGGCAGACAGTAAGGGGATTCTGGGGTAACATCCCTGAGATGAAAGACAGGCTTAATCTTGAGAGTTGTATCATAGGGCATTTTTACACTAACAGAATGGACAAGGGAACATAAATATCCTGTTGCATTAATAGGTGCCTCAGTTAAAAATGCAATACTCAAAGTTTGGATAGAGGATTGCCCACCTTCCTTCGATGAATGGAAACACGAATGTATTGAAATTCTAAAAATGGAAAAACTTGCCCATTATGGATGTGGATGTGGGAATGATTTTTTTTTTCAAAATGGGGCTCTGTGTATAACTTGTTTAATCCACAGCAGACAAGGTCTTGATGTCTAGTTAGTAGGTTAGTATTGGAAAGATTATACACAGGCGCTCACTGGATTCATCAAATATTCTCGTGGTCAGGTAGCATTATTGTATCTCTAATTACAGTCTAGTTATTTTTTGAATATACTGCTTATTTTCTACTACCCTCCTTTAGGGTCTGTGCGTCTCTCTCTGGCATCTCTTCACTGTACGCTGGATATACTTTATATACTGTACTATTTATATACTGGTCTTAAGGTAGTGAGTGTTATAAGATTGTTTTTAGTAAGTATTATATTTAGTAGTAGATGAGAAAAATTTTATAGTTTTACATGATATGCAAAATATATGAATGGTTATTTATACTTGTAATGTATGAAGAAAGGTGATGAGTTTGATTAGATTGCACGATTTCTTTTTGAAAACCAATAAAAACTTTTATTGAGAAATAAAATGTCAAAAGCTTTTGAGATCTACAAATATCACTCCCAAAGGTTCACTATGGTCCATAGCAGCCGAGGGCAGACGTAACAGCAGCAAGAGCAGTGGAGGTGCCATGTTGCTCCAGTGCCAGTACGTTATGGGAGTAAAGGTATTCAGTGACCTGGAAGGCAACAATCTTCTCAAGGACCTTGCCGATCACTTATAATATCACAACAGGGTAAAAATTACCCATAATTTTAGGGTCTCATTGCTTGAAAACCAGGACTACCCTACCCACCTTCCACAAGTCTGGGGCAACTCCAGTACATACAGAGAAAGCGAAGATGTGGTCTATGGAGTGGGCAAGGAGGGGAGTACCTAGGCAAATGAGCTTGAGCTCCGTGTTTTCAAAGCCTGCACTGGCAATGGGGAGATCTCACCCAGGAGCCTAGCCATTTCTGTAACTGAGACGGTCTGCAAGCAGGCGCAGAGGGATAGTGGTCTTAGTGTCCCGCTCTCTTACTTTCCACAACAGGCAGGTGATCACTAATTTGGTTGGATGTGGTGTACTAGTCTCTGAAGAAACTGAGGGACAGCTGGTCATTATTGTCTCTGTGTACTTACCTCCAGGCTCCGACACCGTGTTTATTAAAA
Organism: Neoceratodus forsteri; assembly: GCA_016271365.2. Lineage (NCBI taxonomy): Eukaryota > Metazoa > Chordata > Ceratodontiformes > Ceratodontidae > Neoceratodus > Neoceratodus forsteri. Next base: position 1,420,050,125 of record CM028130.1, read on the forward strand.
AGAAGGTACAAATGATTATAGGAAACAAATGGGAGTCCTTTACATGGCAGGGGACTTAGATCCATATAAAGATTTTACTGAGGCTCATCGCTCTCCCGCCCCACCAGCTCATACAAATTTTCATAAACTGGTAAGCACTATGGGATGAGTGGATCTCTGGTATGAACTCCAACCAAATACTCTGGATTACACACATTACTCTCATCCCCATGGCAAATACGGTCAAATAGATTATGTTTTTATACAGAAAGAAGACCTCCATCTGGTTCATTCCTGCACTATTCTACTGATTACTAATTCAGATCATGCCCCAGTGGTCACTGAAATTGATACTGTATAAGGTTATTCCGTTACCCCCCCCAAAAAAACCTAACTGGAGGTATGACACTTCCTATCTAAAAGAGCATGACTTTCTTACCTACATAGTAAGTAAGTTTGTTTGTTTGTTTGGTGCCCAATCCCAAAGGCTCTGGATGCTTTACAGAAAAAATTTGACAGGGTGATACAAATATTCATAACTATATAAACAAACAATAAGTAAACAGATTTAAAATAAAATAAAATTATTTTGTTAAGGGTTAAGATACATCTGCAGGAAATGCCTTATTAAAAAGATGAGTCTTCAGGCCCCTCTTAAAACCCTTCACTGAAGGGGCCTCCCTCAAAGATCTTGGCAATGAGTTCGAGAGGACCAGGCTAGCCACCCCGAATGAACACTCACCTGAGGTTTTCAGCCTGATCCTTAGAACTGCCAGGAGGCCCTCAGTGGAGGAACGGAAGGAGTGTACTGGGATGGCAGGAGTAAGGAGGTTTGACAGCTAGCCAGGGCCCAATCCATATAGGGCCTTGTAGGTGAGCAAGCCCACCTTGAAGAGAATCTTTCACCTGACTGGTAACCAGTGCAGACCCTGCAGGACCGAGGTCACATGACAGGACCTTGATTGCCTCATTAGTAACCTATCTGCTGCATTCTGCACTACCTGCAGCCGGCGGAGGTTCCCTCCACTGACCACGAGGTAAGGAGTACTACAGTAGTCGAGCCTGGATGTCAGAAAGGCATGTACCAGTGACAGCAGGTCCTCAGGCAGAATTAGGGGTTTAATCTGGGTGATGTTCCTCAGATGGTAAAAGCCGCTCTTGACAACAGCTGATACCTGAGCTTCAAATGTCAACTTGTCACCAAGAAAAATGTCCAGATTTCTCACCCTAGAGGATACCATCAACTGGGTCGACCCCAGGACCAATCCTGTAGTTGTCCCGAAGGCATCCTCATCACACCTGTGACCCGACTCAATTACCAGGACCTCTGTCTTGTTCTGGTTAAGTCCCAGCCAGTTAGAGTTCATCCAATCCTGGCTCTTGGCAAAGCATTTATTCAGCATTTCAATGGCACCATTTGTTCCCACTACAAAAGACATGTACACCTGAGTATCATCTGTGTAGCAGTGAAAACCCAGACTGTAACGTCTGATGAGTCTCCCCTGGGGCAGTATGTACATCGCTAACAGTACTGGCGATAGGATCGAGCCTTGAGGAACTCCACAGGTCAAGGGCATCAGGGAGGAGAAGAAATTCCTCATCACTACCCTCTGCCTCCTGCCCGAGAGAAAGGACTCAAACCAATTGATGGCAGTACCAGTGAGTCCACAATACTCTCTAAGGTGATCTGACAGCACAATGTGGTCCAGGGTATCAAATGCTGATGACAAGATCGAGGAGAAGGAGAACTGACCATTAACCTCTGTCTCTTGCCATAAGGAGGTCATTATGTACTGAACTAGTGCTGTCTCTGTGCTGTGCCTCGCCCTAAACCCGGACTGGAATGGCATGTAGATGACAAAGGTCTCCAGGAGTGTCTCAAGCTGCAGAGCCACTATCTTCTCTGCAACCTTTCCTAGAAATGGGAGGTTGGAGATAGGTCTATAATTCACCAGGATGTCAGGGTCAAAAGATGGTTTCTTCAGAAGGGAACACCAGACTATCATGGCAAACACTGGACCAATAGCAATGACACATCCCACTAGGAGACGAGTCGGGCCAGGGTCCAGTTCACAAGTGGGCTGCAGCTTTAAAATCACCTCAGAGACCTTGGCCACCTCCACTGGCCGAAACTCCACCCAGACAACAGGAGTGCCCCTGTTTCAACTAGGCCCCACTCTGCAGGACTCATCTAGACCCACTGGCAAGATCCCCGACCAAATACAGGATACCTTGTCAGAGTGCTACTGAAAAGGCTCTTTTCAGCTGTACACAGACAGCAGACTGTCCACAGTCTGAAAGAGCTGAGATGGTCTGCTCTTCCTGGCGGCAATCTCCTTGGACAGGAACTCTGCCTTCTTACAGTCAATTTCCCTTTGATAATCAATGTAGTGATTCCTCAAAGCCAGTCTGTCCTCCACTGACCAAGTCCTACGCTGGCAATGCTCCAGCCTCCAACCCGTGGTCTTTTTTTAATATTTTTTATTTAATTTATAAATGCAACAATTTTACAGGCAGCAATACATCACTTATATTAATACTAGTTGATAACATCACAATACATTACATGTATACTTGTAGCAGTCATATTAGGGAAAAATAAATTAACATTTTATTACTTCAGTATCCAGAGAATCATAATTACTCATTTTAAGTTCAGTCTGTGATCCATTCAGATCAAATCAGGCATAGCATGGTGAGCCCTTCCCCATCCCTCCCAGATTTTATTCCCATTAAAATTCAAGAAGCATCACAGATCGTATCCCGAGTATCTTTTCAGTGCAAGAGAAGAGCAAAATTACATGTTCAGTACATAGCTTAAGGTACAAAATCATCATAATGATTTAGTTGGTATGATATCCACTTTTGCCATTGTACATCAAATTTTTTAACTTTATCCATCATCTTGCCCGAGAGTCGCTCAAGGGCATATACTTCCTTGGACAAAACAATCCAGGCTTTTCCAGTGGATATTTTATTTGTAAACCACAGTCTAGTGATAATGTTGTGAGCTGCTGTTATAAATTTTAAAATTTGTTTCAGCAAGTTTTTGTCAATTCTCTGACCTTTTGGTTTAATAAAAGTAAAAATAAATGTGGGAGTGAATAAATCAGTGGTGTCATAAACTGCACTCAGCTCCTCAAGGATCTCCTTCCAAAACTTGGATAGCTTAGGACATGACCAAAGGACATGGCTCTGATTTGCTCTATATTCCCCACATTCTCTCCTACACTGTTTCTCCCCTAATTCTCCCATACTAGCCAGCAAGGCTGGTGTGCGGAAGAAACGAGAACAGAGTTTCCACATGTATTCACACCAGTATGGTGAGAAAAAGATTTTTATAGTTGGTAAAGCAGAGTCATTCCAGTCCTGTCATTGATTGATATCAGCAGTTCTTGTTCTCATCTAAACCTGACTGAGTTGGTCGAGTCTCCCTGTCTTTCAATTAAGGCCTTATATATCTTACTAATCAGGTGATCCGAGGTCGTTTCTCTGATATGAGCTTGTAACAACTGTATAATTTGGGTAAGGTTTTCACTTAGGGCCGCGAGTGACCATTCAAATAGCTGAAGGTATGATTTAAGATGTAAATAAGAAATAAAATATTTATGGGGCAAGTGATATTCCTTCTGAAGGGAGACAAAGGGAAGGAGACCTGTTCTGCCCACTAACTGGAAAATGAATAAAATACCATATCTCTGCCATTGAACTACATAGGGGCCTGAGAAACCTGCTGTCAAATTTGCATTATACTTCAGTGTTCCCAAGAACAATTTTTCAGGGAATGTAAAATAATTATTACTGACCTTAACCCATATTTTTAAGGGTTCCATGGTGAACTACGGATAATTCATTATCCCTTGGCACTTGGAGGGCGTCCCAAAAAGGAGCTCCTGAGTGTTGTATAGGTCTCCCCAGGTTACTTCTAATTGTTTCCAGTGTGCATCTACTGTTTATTTAGCCAGTGTAGGACTACCCTTAACTGTGCTGCCATCGCATACTTTTTGAGTTCAGGGAGGTTAAGGCCACCTCTCTCTCTCTCTGTCCAGTTGCAGAACAGAATATCTAATTCTGGGACACTTTCCACTCCAAATAAAGCAGGATATCATTCTGTCCCATGCCTGGAAATATGCTTTAGCAGGAGTGAAGGGCAGTGTCTGAAGAAAGAACAATATGCGGGGAAATACATTCTGCTTAACTGTATCTATCCAACTCACAAAGCTTGGGGGGGGGGGCATGACCAATGAGATAGACCTTCTTTCAATTTGAGGGTTAAAAGTTCAAGATTTAAGAGCTCTGTATGAATGGGGTTTCTAGTGAGCTTTATTCCCAAGTATCTCATCTCTTGTCTGTGCCACTTAAAGGGGAAGTCTTTTTTTGAAGTGGGAGGGAGGGAATGAGGTAATTGTATGTCAATACCTCAGTTTTTGATTTGTTAATTTTATATCCTGCTACCTTACCAAATGTTTGTAGCTGTTTCCATACCTCTGGGATGGATTGTTCAGGCTCGGTAAGAGCCAGTAGAATATAGTCCGCAAATAGTGATATCTTGTGCGGGCGACCTCCCAATGGAAGGCCCTCTGTGTCCGGAGAAGATCTGATGGCAATGGCCAGCGGTTCAAGATATAGAGCAAATAACATTGAGGACATTGGGCATCCCTAGAGGGTGCCCCTAGAGAGTTGGAATGTATCTGAAAGTGCCCCATCCACCTTAACATTTGCTTTAGGGGAGGCATAAATATTTTGTAATTGTTTTATAAGTTGTGCCGGGAATCCAAAGTGCTCCAGTGTCTGCCATAAAAAAGACCAGCTGACCCGGTCGAATGCCTTTTCAGCATCTAACCCCAGTAACACTAAAGGGATTTGTCTTTCTATAGCATAATCTACTAAGAAATGTGCACGCCTTATGGCATCGTGGGCCTGTCTGCCCTTAATAAAGCCCACTTGATCAGGGTCAATAATAGCTGGTAGTAAATGGTCTATTCTAGAGGCCGTGGCTGACATGAACATTTTGTAATCATAATTTAGCACTGAAATGGGGCAAAAATGAGGAGGGGCATTTAACATCTTAGTGGGGTTTAAGTATGGCTGATATGGTGGCATACTGCCATGTGGGTGAGGGGGTTTCTGCCTCCTGGACCGCATGTAAGGCCAGGAGTAATATCGGTTGTAGCAGCTTTTTGAATTTGTTATAAAATTCAGAGGGATACCCATCTGGACCTGGCGCCTTCAGGGTCTGAGCTTTTTTTAGAACTTGGAGAACTTCTCCCTCTTTGATTGGCGCCAACAAGGCTTCAGCCTGTAGTGGGCTGATTTGTGGTATTGGTAAACTCTGTAAATATGATTTGATGTTGTCTAGGGGAATTTCCTCTTTTTTAGTGTACAACTCGTGGTAAAACCGCTGTAGAATAAGTCTAATTTCCTGGGGTCTTTTTGCTAATCTCCCTGTTTTGGATCTACCATGCTGATTATGTTCGCTCTGGTTCTCTGTTCTCTCAATTTTCTTGATAAATTTCTGGAGGCCTTAGGTCCCCCCTCATGATGTCTTAATTTTAGATAAAATAGTTTTTGCTGTACCGATTGGTCTACTTTTTTTGTAGCTTTTGTTTTACAATTCTTAATTGTTGTTGTGTTGTGGAGTCCTTTTGATCTGGCCAATGCTGTAAATGTAATAGCTCCTCCTGCACGTCTGTATGTGTTTTTTCCCTCTGCCGTTTTTTTAATGACAGAAAATCATATGATCTCTCCTCTTAATACTACTTTTAAAGCATCCCACAGAATTGTGGGGCAACTGCATGTTGCATGTTTTCTTGTTTAATTCTAGGTATAGCCTCCTGGACCAATTCAAGGAACTCTGGGTCCCTAAGATGGGCAAGGTTCAGGCGGCAATTGGTTTGCTTATATTGTGCCCTTAAGTCCACCCTGAGATATAAAGGAGCATGATCTGATAAGAAGGTGATCCCATGCCATACATCACAAATGGGGTCTAAATGCTCGACCATGGTTATAAAGTAGTCCAGTCGAGCTCCACTTCCCACGTGCGGGGCCCAGTGGGTGTATTCTTTTGTCTTAGGAAACAAATGTCTCCAGGTGTCCACCAAGTCCAGAGAAGTGGTTTGTTTTGAGTATTTTTGAACAGCGTTAGATTTATGGGCCAGAGGGTTATCAGGATCCAAAGAGGGGTTTAAAGTAATATTCAAGTCTCCCCCAGCAGCAATTGTCCCTCCATGGGGGACATTAAATCCGCAAAGAATTTTACTGCTAAGGGCTTCCCTGACCCAGGAGGGAAAGACAAAGATGCCAGGGTAATGGGTCTTGAATACAGCTTGCCCGTCACTATGGCATAGAGGCCCTCTGGGTCACTAAGCTCACTTTGTTTTTCAAAGGGCGAGTAGAATCATCACCCCTCTCCTTTGTCCACCCCTATAGGATGATTCAGTTAATACAGAATACCCACACCTCTGAAATTTGTTATGTTCGTTCAAGGACATGTGGGTTTCCTGCAGCATGATAAGCCCCGGTCTCTCTTTTCTGAATAATTGAAATAATCAAGAGCGCTTTATCGGATTACCAATCCCATTCACATTTAAAGATAAAATTAAAGTTGACTTAGCCGCATCTACTTCTGATCAGCCCTTGTATACATATTTCCTGCGTATTAAAGTACAATATATCCCCTTCCTACCGTATTTATGCCATTTCACCCCTATGCTCAACAATATTGTATTATTAATTGCTTTATGTACTGTCACTGATATAAGCGAATTATAATGTGAGCCTGTTGTTCTATTCAAACATCAAAACACTGTCCAAGTGTTTAAAACTACACAAGGATCTAAAAAATTTGGGACTAGCCCTATAACAACTAAACATGTGCAGGCCTGTTGCATTTTACATTATACATGATGCTCAGTACTTTTAGGCCTGCCAAAACAAACAAATGCCAAGAGGGTATTACATTTTTTGTACCAGTAAATTGTGCCTGCTGTAACAGGTCTCTGAACCTGGCAGAAAATTTAAGCGGCTCCCAAGGTAGGGAGAGGACAGATACCTCTCTTTTGAAGGGGCCGATGTATGCGCCCTGAGGGGGAGTGTCAAGGCAACGCCAAGGGCCATCAGCACCACTATTTCCCTGGTACCCAGTAGTGCAGCAGGCCACACTGGAAATAAAAATGAGGAACAGAGACCCCCAGGAAATGGTCCATTTGTGCCTCATCTCCAGTAAGGCCTTATGGATACGTCGACCGTTTAGGGCTGAATTTCTGACCCTATAATGGTCAGGTGGGCATGTAGCCCTGCAAAAAATGCATTAAGTCATGCCGCCTTTCCTGGACTATGGTATAATTAAACAATAACTATGTGGGGACTATCAGAAAGCTTTGTTGGGGGGGCGGATATCCCAAGGGAAATTCAGAAACATCCTCCTGATTCACTAACCTTTTTCCCATCTATAAGCTTGGGAATATAAGCAGGATTTCCATTTCCCAATCACAAACAGACTTCCCCGAGTTGTATTGTGTAGTCCCTGTATGCAGAGTCACCTCCGCATCAGGTTACCAGTTTTTAAGTCTTTGCAGAACCTCCCTCGCTACTCACTCTGCTGCAGGTTGCTGAAATCTTTGTAAAAATGTTTTTTCACATCCTCTAGGGTTGCTTGACTCTGTCTCTTTCTGGAACCCGGATCCCTAGCAGTGTCCCAAACAGCATCGCGAAGGCCTTGCTGAGTTTTCCTGAGTGAGGAGTTTTCCTGGGTGGATTGAACCAGGCCCCTTAGCTGAAGAGCTTTCGTTGCTTCATCTGGCGTCTCAAAGGTTTGGGGGCCATCTTCAAACATGATGACTAGTTAAGCAGGGTATGGAGTAGTACATTTTAGTTGCTGTTGCTTTAAAAGACGGAGTATGGAGCGTAGGCCCTGCGCTTGGCTGAAATAGATGGGGAGTAATCGTTGTCAAAATAAATGAGCTTTCCTTTATACTTAGTATCCCTCATTCTCCAGGCTCTGGTAAGGATTTACTGGATAAAGTAGGACAAAAGAAGGTTCAAGGCCCATCTAGATTGTCCTCCCTCAATAGTGGGACATTTGGTTAAATATTATTATTATTATTATTATTAGGCCAATAACCAGAGATCAAGCCTAGTTTTGAAAATCTCAAAGTTAGCTGAATCTACAACTGTGGGTGGTAAAGAATTCCAAGATTTTGCTACCCTTATATTGAAAAACTTGTCATATTTTTTGTTATTGGTCCATTCTACTTTTAGTTGATTAGAGTGTAATCTTCCTACAATTCTTTTTTTCTGCAAATTCCAATCCACATATATTAAGTAATTTAGGATTGTGAACCAATTTATACATTAGAAGTAAATCTCCCCTTTCTCTTCTTAATGTTAAGGGGTAGAGACCAGTTTGTTGTAACCTGGTCTCATAACACTTAATTTTTAATCTTGGAATAGATTTAGTCAATCTTCTTTGTATCTGTTCCAAGCGATTTATGTCATTTTTTGTATAAGGACTCCATAAGGGAGACCCATAATCCAGGCGTGGTCTGACATATGCTCTATACAGTGGGATCAAATTATGTTCTGATTTACTAATAAAAGTTTTTTTAATTTGTCTTATTACAATATTAGCGGATCTAACTGCTTTACTACAATGGTCATCTGATGTCAGTTTATTATTTATTAATATACCCAAGTCTCTTTCACAACTGGATGATTCCAATAACTGGTTATTTAAATAGTAGTTGTGTAATGTATTATTTTTACCAAAATGCAAGATCTTGCATTTATTGATGTTAAATAACATGACATTTTTTTTAGTCCATTGTTCAATTGTATACAAGTCTTGTTCTAGAATTTTAAATTTTTCTATGGTATCAACTCTTCCACCCAGTTTAGTATCATCAGCAAACTTGGATAAGTAATTTTTAGATTCTATTACCATATCATGAATGAAAAAGTTGAACAAAATTGGGCCCAAAAGGGAACCCTGTGGAACCCCACTTGTAACTGCTCCAGATGTTGAAAGAGCTCCATTTATTCTAACTGATTATGACTATACAGCCATTCAGATATCCAGTTTACTAAACAAAGTGGAATTTTAAAATTATGTAATTTATTTATTAGTAATGAATGTGATAGATGATCAAATGCTTTACTAAAATCTAGTAGCACTACATCAGTAACTACATTGCTATCCAATAATTTAGCAACATGTTGGTAGAATGATATGAGATTTGTTGTACATGAGAAACCGGCTCTGAATCCATGCTGAGATAAATCCTGAATGTTCAATTTTTCCAATTCGTTTTCCAATCTATCTTTAATTAATCATTCCATCATTTTCCCCAAAATAGAGGATAGACTAATTGGACGATAGTTTTGAACGTCAGATTTTGGCCCTTTTTTATAAATTGGTGTAACCAAAGCAGTACGCCATACTTCAGGTATCTTACAATCCAATAAAGATTTATTAAATAATATTTGTAAAGGAATAATGATTGAATCCAGTGTTTCCAAAAGAAATATAGCATTAATATTGTCCAGTCCGGAACTAGTTGATCTTTTAAATTTGGATAATGAATTTTTAATTTCTTTTAGTTCAAATAACGGAATACAGGAATCATTACTATTAGTATTGATTACAGAATTTCCTGATTGATTAAAGACTGAACAAAAGTACTTATTGAAGCGATCTGCCATATCTTTGTTTATATTTATAGTGATTCCATCATTACAGAGTGGTCCTATATTTCTATTATTGACTCTATTTCCATTCATATAAGAAAATAAGGATTTCAGGTTGTTTTTAGAGTGTGCTAATTTAAATTCAAATTTTAATTTTGCAGCTTTGATTTTTTTAATGTTGCCAAAGCAGTTCTGTATTTGTCTCTAAGTAATACGTTCGAATTTATCTTTAATTTTTTAAATAAATATTCTTTAGTTTTAATTTGTTTTTTAATAGTATTGTTGAACCAGACAGGTATTTTACCTTTTTTATTACAATTTGACAATAGGGGAATATATTTATCCTCTAGTTCATGAATAATATTTATAAGACATGTATATATTTCATTTACTCCTTTGTTTTTAAATAATTTGGACCAATCAATATGTGATAATTCCTGGTTTATCATAGTAAAGTTAGCTTTATTGTAATTCCTACGTTGAAAGTTGTTTTTAATTTTAAGTGTTTGTAATTGTAAACTAACAAATATAGAATTATGATCGCTATTGCCAATTGGTGACATAATTTGAGTCTCAGAAATATTAAAACCTTTGTTAACAATTACTAGATCCAGTATATTATTACCTCGTGTAGGCTCATTTACCAGTTGGTCCAAACCTAGGTCAGTGATTGTATTCATAAATAACCTTTCATGGTTAGTGTTACTTGTATTTAATTTCCAGTTTATACCAGGCATGTTAAAGTCCCCAAAAATTAAAGTATTGTTTTTTTGAGAGAATTCCGATATTAAGTTCAATAATGCAGTTGTATATTGAATATCTGCTGATGGTGGTTTATAACACACTGCTATATTAATTTTGGGACGGTTAATAGGTTGGATAGAAATCCATGTTGATTCTGTCATACTATTTGTAATGATTTCATATGCAGAAATATCATCTTTAACAAAAAGACAAACTTCGCCACCTTTACTATCTACTCTATCTTTATGAAAAAGGTTATAACCTGGAATATCTTGCATACATAGAGAAGACTGATCCCACCAGGTTTCGGTAACGGCAATGATACTTAAATCTAACTGGATGCATTTTATTGAAAGTTCAGCCATTTTTAAGGAATTTAAAGATCTTGAGTTAAAGGATAGAAAATTAAACACTTTGTCAGTTCCAATATTCTTTCCTCCATCAAGAGAATTTGGAATAGTCCAATTCTCCATGTTATTTAGTTTAAATGATTGTTAATGACGGTACTCAATGTTTTACCCAGTAGGACACTTCCCCTCCTGCTGAGGTGCAATCCATCCCAACTGAAGAGGGATTCTCTACCATCAAAGTTTCCCAATGTGGAATGCAATATATTCCCTGTCCATAACACCACTTCCTCAGCCATTCATTGATTTCTTTAATTTTATAAATTTTATTATCTGTTGCCCTTGGTACTAGCAAAATTTCTGAAAAGCTTGTGGTGCATCCCCGCTCTACAAGTAAACTGTTTAAAGCCACAAAATCTTTTTTAATCTGCAAGATATTATTTTGATTTATATCCCCCTGATATTTCTTTTTGATTAACTTTGCATTTTATTTGTGAGAGAGTCTGTTTTTAGCCCAGGATCAGCAGAGCTAGGTTTTAACCTTGCATCCCAGTCGGTGACATCGCCTGAAGTCCTCCAACCCGTGGTCTTCATCGCCTTGAGAGCCCCAACATACCATGGGGGTCTCAGGTGAGAGGACCTGGGTTCTATATGAACCGGTGTGATGCCATCGAGTGCCTCAAAGATAGCCCTATTATAGGCTGCCACCGCTTCACCCAAGCCAGTCTCACAAACAGCACTAACACCAGAAAAATCAACTACCACCAGCAGTCCCTCTGGGGACAATCCCCTCAAACGGCGATAGCTGATCGTCTTAACAGGGCAAGGACTATCGGGGGGCCCAAACGAGAATTCCTCCGTACAATGACTGAACCAGGTGACCCGATCAATCCTGAGGTCAGTGACCTCAAGACCCAGTGAGAATACCAAGTCCAAGGTGTAGCTGTGATGGTGTGTTGCAGAGGCAACTGCTTGTGCAAGACCCAGGGCTGTCATCAGTGGGAGGATGTCATATCCAAATTGTGAGGATGTGTCATCAACGCAGGCATTGAAGGCCCCCAGAATATGCCATCTCGGTGACTTCAATACCCTGTCAGCAACGAAGTCCGCAATCTCCTGTCGAAATTCTCCTACCAAGCCTGGAAGGCGGTAAACTAGGAGAATTCTGCAACCTGCACCTGGACCCCCACGTACCACCACACTTTCAAATGACAAGGTAGAATCCACCAGGTGTACAGAGAAATTCAGGCTGGATCTAAAACAGATGACTATGCCCCTGCGTCCCTCCTTGGGCATATACGTACGGACTCATATAGAGGATTTCTGTAACTTGTATTGTTATAAATGTATAGTTGTAATAATTTTGCATAATGTAAACAGGTAAGCCTTGTGAACAGGGATTTTCAGAACCCTAATGGCTGTATCACTGCATAAATAAAATGTTACCATACCATACCATACCCTGAAATTAACTGCCTCTCTGGAAATCAACCCTTCTACCTTACTCGAGGACAATGCTTCCTTTAGATACTGCACCTCGGGGTCTGGTTTGACAAGAACTTCACATTTTCTGGACACATAGACACCATCCACAAAAATCTGCACTCCAAAATAGGTACCCTATACAGAAATCATGGATGTATCCCCTCTGCTGGCCCACTGCACACTTGTCCATAAGATGATCCTCCCTATTATTGACTATGGGGATGTAGTGTACAGTGCCACCCCCAAATCTTCCCTAACCAGGCTGGACAAGCTCTTCCATTCATTCTGCCATTTTGTTCTTGACTGCCCTCCCCGCACCCATCACTGTGATCTATACCAGTTTCTCTCTCCTTTCCCTCCCTCAAGGATAGGTGCCATGCCCACTGTGCCAATTTCCTAGCTATATACTGGTTTCATTCTCTCCCCCTGTATCTCTCCTCTTGCATTTCCCTCAAGCTGTCTTTTTCCCACTCCCTTAGAAACCATGACTCCTGCACCCTTTTTATCCCATCCAGGTCCACTTCAGCAGGTCAGGCAGCATTATCCTACTGATTCCCTAAAATATGGAACTCCTTACCCCCATCCATCCATTATGCTCCCTCCCTACGTGTCTTCACCTTCCTCCTAAAGGACCCCTTCTCCCCTTCCTGCAGTTGTGTTTAACTCTGCCCTCCCTAATCACCTGCTCACCTCTAATTTAGCCTCACTGTACTATTAATTTGTTAGCACTTATTCTATATTACTCATAAATTAATTTATTATAACCTTCTGGATTGTTATAAAGACTGCTATTAATTTATCACACTGTTGCTGTTTGTATCATGTAATACTATCATTATGTATGTTTTACTGCATGTATCATTGCTGTTTCCCAGTCCCCTCTCCCCCAGGATGCATCTGGAAATGAGCAGCCTTTGCTCAGTATGCCTTTCTTGGTGAAATGTTTAAATAAATAAATACATTTTATGGGACATGGTGAAGGTGGTGGTTCATGGCCATTTGATTAGCTATGTGGCCTGGAAGACTGAGAACAGACAGGCCCACACCTATGACCTGATGGCCTCCTTCATTCTTCTCCAAAATCAGCATCAGCAGAGGACCCTGGCCTGGTGGATTCCTAGCAGGTTACGCAGGTGAAGCACCAGCTAGACGTACTTACCTGACAACAGATGGAGCAAACTCCTAGATACCTGTATCAGAAATGGAAATTACATACCTACCGTAATTCTTGCTCTTCCTGGACTAAGCCTCCACCACTCATTCACACTAACGGGATCTAAGCGCTAGGACCCAGCGGGAGCAAACATTTTGCAGGAGAGCCGGCACCAGAGATGGAGCTGCAAGGAGCAGCGCTGTGAGCCTCTGCTCGTGCGGCAATGACTATCTCGGCATTGACCCTCCAACTGCCTCAGTACCCTTTGTTCCAAGGAGGTGCAGCGTAACTAACCTAGAAGGATAACCTAACCATAAACCGGACATAACATAGTCCGAAAAACCCCTATAAGAAGGATCAAGGAAGAAGTCTTCACAGCCTAAGACTGAGGGAGTGAAGACCAACAACAGAGGTGAGCTCGGGGGATGGCGGGTGGGCGTGTGAATGAGCGGTGGAGACTTTGTCCAAGAAGATCAAGAATTACAGTAGGTACGTAATTTCCACATCTTCCTGGACATAAAGTCTCCACCACTCATTCACACTAATGGGAGAGTACCGAGCTAATAATCCCCTGAGAGGGTGGCAGGAGAGACCAAGAGCTCACAAATTTAGGGCAGAAGTCCATTAAGGATGGTTCTGCCAAACAAAGTATGTCGTCTGGCATGGATATCCAGGGCATAGTGTTTGATGAAAGTATGCACTGAGCTCCAGGTAGCCGCACTGCAAATATCTGCAATGGGCACGTTGCGGATTTCCAGCATGGATGCTTCGACCGCTCTGGTAGAGTGAGTGTACACTCTGCCTTCCACCTTAACCTGCGCCATGGAATAACAGTAGCGAAGGCATGCCACCAGCCATGCAGAAATGCATCTGATAGCGACAGGTTGACCCAGCCAGGTCTCGCTGAAGGAAACAAACAGTTGTTGAGATTTGCGAAATTCTTTTGTTCTATCCAAATAGAAACGCAAAGCCCTTTTGACGTCCAAAGAATGAAGAGAATGCTCCCCTTCATTTTAGAAGTTCGCAAAGTAAGTAGGAAGGACCAAAGTTTGGTTTAGATGGAATTCTGAAACAACCTTAGGAAGAAACTTAGGATGGATCTTAAGAACTATTTTGTCTTTATGAAACACAGTATATGGAGTGGCTGTGACCAATGCATGTATCTCAGAGACCCTGCGGGCCGAGGTAATGGCCACCAGGAAGGCCGTTTTCCAAGTGAGAAATTTCAACTCACAGGTAGCTAGAGGCTCGAAAGGTTTCTGAGTGAGCATGTCTAGCACAAGATTAATGTCCCAGGCTGTGACTGGATGTCTGATAGGAGGTCTGGTATGCAGAATTCCTTTAAGAAACCTCTTAACCATCGGTAACTGAGCCAGTGACAAAGAAAGCACTGCTCATGATAAGCTGAAATGGCACAAAGGTGAACCTTGACTGTAGAGTATTGGAGACCTGAATTTGAGAGGTCTAAGAGATACTCTAGAACTTTATTTGGTGGAAAGGAAAAAGGATTCAAAGAGGATTTTGCACACCAGAGCGAAAACCGCTTCCATTTGGCTGTGTAAGTTTTCCTAGTGGCTGGTTCCGCGCAGCCAGAAGAATATCAGAAACTCTGCGAGAGACATTGAACCTGTTCACTTCTATTTCTTCAGGATCCAAGCGTGAAGGTGAAGGGATCTCAGATTGGGATGGACCACAGGTCCCTGAGTCTGAAGGGGAAGTGCTTTCAGAGGGGTTTTCGACATACTGTTGAGTAACAGAAACCATATTTGTCGAGGACAGAAGGGAGCAATGAGGATCATTTTGTTACCCTAGGACTCGAACTTGAGAAGTACCCTCTGAATTAGAGGAAGGGGTGAAAAGGCGTATAGAAAGCGTTTTGTCCACTGCAGCCTGAACGCATCCTGACAGCAAATGACAGGCCCTGGATTTCTGGAGCAGAAGAGAGGAAGTTTTGTGTTGAGTGGGGATACAAAAAGGTCCAGGTCTGGAGTTCCCCACTCTGCAAATAGTGACTGAACTACAGTTGAGTCAAGAAACCATTCGTGAGGATCTGTCTCTGTTCTGCTGAGATGGTCTACCAGTTCGTTCTGTGCTCCCGGCAGGTAGACCACTTGAATTAGAGCCTTGTGTTCTAAGCACCATTCCCACACTCTCATCGCTTCCCTGCATAAGGGGTAAGAATGAGCACCGCCCTGCTTGTTGATGTAATACATCACTGCTCTGTTGTCCGTTTGAAGGAGAATGTTCTTGTGACACAGAATGTCCTTCAAAGCCTGGACTGCATAAAGGACGGCCCTCATTTCTAGGACATTTATGTGAAGCTGGGATTCTTCCTGAGTCCACGTACCTTGGGTATGGAGAGTCTGACAGTGAGCTCCCCACCCCATCAGGGACGCGTCTGTGGTAATGGAAATCTGATGATCCAGAGGAGCAAAGGGATACCCTTTCAGAAGATTGTCCTCTTGCAACCACCAGGTCAGTGACGTCTTCAGAGGTTCTGTCACCTTGATGAGAAGAAAAAAATTACTCACCTTAGTAATTATGTTTCTTCTAATGGAGTCTTGCTGTATTCTGACAATTGCAGTGATTCCCAACTTTGAACTGCCCCGGAGAACAAATAGTTAACTTTCTGAGAGGGGAGGCAGGGAGGGAGGTCAGAATACAGCAAGACTCCATTAGAAGAAACATAATTACTAAGGTGAGTAATTTTTTCTTCAAACAACATAAAGTCTTGCTGTATTCTGACAATTGCAGAATACCAAGCAGTACCTCCAAGGAGGAGGGACATAACCTACTTTGGGAATAGGATCTGAAGCACTGCTGTGCCAAACTGAGCATCACTCTTGCATGGATATCCAGACAGTAATGCTTGGTAAAGGTATGGACTGTTTTCCAGGTGGCTGCTTGACAAATTTCTAAGAGAGGGATATCCCTGGCAGCAGCCAGGGAAGCAGCTGTACCTCTTGTGGAATGAGCCCTCAGGCCTGAGGGTGGAGTCTTTCCCAGCTTTTCATAGCAGAATTGTATACAAGACACAATCCACCTGGCAATAGATCTTTTGGTGGCAGGCTTGCCCTTTGCCACTTCTCTATAAGTGAGGAACACTGGAGGGAGTCAAACCTGTGACCCTTGGTACGCTCTATGTAATAACTAAGGGTTCTTTTGACATCTAAGCTGTGTAGCCTACTCTCTCCTGAGGAAGAATGATCAGTGAAGAAAACAGGGAGAGACATAGACTGGTTTACATGGAAGTCTGAAACCACTTTGGGCAAGAACCTTCTGTTGGTTCTAAGGACCACTTCATCCCTGTGAAATGAGATAAAATCAGGCTCCACTGACAGGGCTTGCAATTCACTGATACGCCTGACAGAGGTAATGGCTACCAAGAACACAGTCTTCCAAGTCAAGTACTTAAGCTCTGCTGAAGATATAGGCTCAAACGGGGGTTGCATAAGTTGAGCAATGCAAACATTCAAATCCCAGGCAGGGGCAGGGTCTCTAAAAGGAGGATTGGTATGAAGCAATCCTTTAAAAAATTTACAGAACACAGTATGGGAAGATAGTGAGGAAGACTTCCCCACAGACAAAAACGCAGAGACAGCTGACAAGTGTACCTTGAGAGTAGCTGGTATGAGGCCTAGGCCATTAAGATGGACCATATAATCCAGAACCGTAAGCAATTCAGCAGTGTCTGGAGAAACATGTTTCTTAGAACAACAAATGCTGAATCTTTTCCATTTGGAGCTGTAAGTCTTTCTGGTGGAGGGCTTTCGAGAAGCCCTGAGGATATCCAGAACCCCTCGGGAAAGATGCAGATCTGCAAACTCTAACTCTTCAAGAGCCATGTTTTGAGATTGAGAGACTGAAGATTGGGGTACCAAATCCTTCCCTGAGAGGATGTTAACAGGTTGTAATTCCTGGGAAGAGACAGGGGAAGATGGACTGCTAGGGACAGCAACAGGGGGTACCAGGGCTGTCTGGCCCAGTCTGGAGCAATCAGAATCACCTTGCAAGGTTGAGACCTTATTTTTACCAAAACTTTGAACAGGAGTGAGAAGGGGTGGAAAGGCATACAGAAACTTCCCTTCCCAATTCAGAATCAGGGCGTCCAGAGGGACTGAGCCCAGGACTGGAGGTCTGCAACAAAAGAGAGGGAGTTGGTGATTGTCTGGGGCTGCAAAGAGATCTATCTCTGGAATGCCCCACCTTGAAAAAATCACTTTCAACACCTGAGGGTCCGGGGACTATTCGTGATGGCCCTGAGAAATCCTGCTCAGTGCATCTACTAGCACATTGTCCTTGCCTGGAAGGTGAACTGCTACAAGAGAGGTTTGCAAGGAATAAGCCAGGGACCACAGCTTCATGGATTCTGTGCACAAGGCTGTGGACCGAGTGCCTCCCTGCTTGTTGATGTACCACATGGTGGTGGTGTTGTCTGTTCTGACTTGAACCACTTTGTTCTGTACTGACTGTGATAATGCTTTTAGAGCCAGAAAAACTGCCCTGAGCTCTAGAAGATTGATGTGGAGAAGGGACTCTTGGGGGGACCACAGCTCCTGGGCAGTAAGGGACCCCAGATGGTCTCCCCAGCCCAGGAGGGAAGCATCTGTGTTAAGGACCACTGAATGAGACTGAGTGGCAAATGGGACCGCTTGCCTTAAATTGTCCTGATCCTGCCACCATTGAAGGGCTTGGATCAGGGTCCGAGTCACTGGGATCAGTTTGGTAAGGGAATCCTTCTTTTGGTAACAAAAGGCCCTCAGATGGAACTGAATGTCCCTTATCTGGAATCTCGCCCCTTGGACCACTGCTGTAGAAGCTGCCATGTGGCCCAGGAGCTGGAGGAAATGCCTTGCTGGTCGAGACACCTGAAGGCTGAAGGAAGAAGCCAGTTCTATAAGAACTCTTGCCCTTTCCAGGGGAAGAAAGGCTCTTGCTTTGACAGTATCCAGCTCTGCCCCTATAAAGGTAAGGAGCTGCACTGGCTTGAGAACTGACTTGGGAAGGTTGAGAAGAAAGCCTAGAGAAGTGAGCATTTGCTGGGTCACTTGCAGGTCTGACTTGACTTGGTCTGGGGACTGGCCCACTATGAGCCAGTCATCCAGATATAGAAAAATGGAAATCTTTTGCCTTCTCAGAAAGGCAATGACTACTGCCAGGCACTTTGTGAAAACCCCTGGGGCTGATGTTAGACCAAAGGACATTGCTTTGTACTGATAGTGGCCTGAGGGCAACTCAAACCTGAGGTACTTTCTGTGGGAGCACCTGATGGGAATGTGAAAATAGGCATCCTTTAGGTCCAGGGATGCTAGCCAGTCCCCTGGCCTTAGAGAGGGAAGAATTATTTCCAGAGTTACCATCTTGAACTTTGGTTTTAAAAGATGTTTGTTCAGGTATCTTAGGTCTAGGATGGGTCACCACTCCCATCTTTTTTGGGGTAAGGAAGTACCTGGAGTACAGACCTTTGCCCCTGTGTAGGGTAGGAACTCTCTCTATGGCTCCTAAGGCCAGAAGAGATAAAACCTCTGCTTCTAGGGCAAGGGTTTCTGAGAGACCGAAAGGTGGAAAAGATCTGGCTCTCATCTTCGGAAATTTTTTGAAGCTGAGAACCAGTCCCTGGATTACTACTTCCAGGACCCACTTATCTGAGGTGACAGACATCCAGTCCTGGACAAAGTAAGCCAGCCTGCCCCCTACTGGAATAGGAGAGTCGACCCGGGCAGACCCATCAGGATGTCTGCTTGGCAGGGGCCTCAGGCTGAGGAAGGGATGCAGCCCTGCTCATCCCCTTTCTGACTCTCCCTCTGAAGAACCCCCTCTGTGAAAATGGAGAAGAGGCCTGTACTTGGTAAAAAGGCCTACGAAAAGGCCTGCCCCTGCCCCTAGACTGCTGCCTTTGAGGAGCTGTCTGCTTCTCTTTGGCCTGAGCACTCCTGTAAGTGGTCCTGTACTTGTCCATTTTCTTCATGTAATTCTCTGTCTGCTCCCCAAACAGAGAACTACCCACTACAGGAAAATCCATGGCCTTAGCCTGGGTGTCCTGTGAGAGGCTAGTACATCTGATCCAAGCTATTCTCCGAAGAGCCACAGATGTAGCCATGACTCTTGATGACACATCATTGGAGTCCACAGCAGCATGAAACTGTACTTTTGATGCCTCAATCCCATCTGCAGCCACATCCTCCAGCTCCTTGGCTAGCTGGGGGAGGCCTGTTTAGCCAGTGGAAGTACAGTGTCCCACCTGGACTTCTGGTACCCGGCTGTATAGGCCATATAATTTGCCTGCCTGTGTCCCAAGAAAGATGCCATGTACTGTTTTTTTTGCCATGGCATCAATCTTCCTGGAGTCTTTGTCTGGGGGGTGTGAAGCCAAGGGAATGTTTTCCTTGTCACAGGCAGCAGCCTGCACTACCCCAACATGGCTGCATTGCTGGTATAAAAACTCCATATCTGGGCCTGATAGTGTGTACCTCTTGTCCATCCTTCTGTCAACAGGGGGTACAGAATTGGGAGGCTTCAGGATTTTCTGTGTCTGTTTCCCAAAGGATTTGTGAAGGGGAATAGACAATCTCCTGGACTCTGGGATGTCCATCATCTTCACATAATCAGGCTCCTCCTGATTCTCCATTGCCTCCTCCATAGGAAGCTGGAGGATTTCAGCCACTTTTCTGCAAAACAGAAAATGGGAAGGGGACTCAGAAAGCCTAGGAGGGGATACACCAGAAGGTCTGTCTGGGAAGATGTCCGGTTCCACAGGCACATCCAGACTTTCACCATCATCTTCAAACTCCCCCTCCTCCTCAAACTCCGGTTCATAAAAATCTTCAGGGGTATAATCTTGAACTGGGGGAACCAACCAAACAGAACCCCTGTGAAAAGGTGCAGGATCGGTCGGAACCGGGCGAAGCGATTCCACAATTTGAATCGCTCTGGCTATTTCCTCGGCAGTCAGAACATGAACCTCTGGATCCGAACTGGTCAATTTTTCTTTGCGTTTCCTTTTTGTAGAAACCGACCCCTCAGGATCAGCTCTCCTCTTGCCTGAAGAATTATCGCCCTGGTCAGAAGGCACTCCTTCTGGTTCGGTCGGAACCTAACCGGGCTGGCCATTCGGGTCAGCGGACTTCTCGGCCTCCTTTTCCCTCAGTCTACCTAGTCTCTTTTCAAGGGTAGACTTAGGAAAAGTTTTACAAATTTGGCAGTCTGAATCGAGGTGTTCAAACCCCAGACAATAAACACAGGTGGTGTTGGGGTCGGCCTTAGCAAAGACCTCCCCACACTCACTGCAGTGTTGAAACCCAGTGGGCCCGTTTTTTCTTGGGCTTCAGACATGGCCAACCTAACCAAATGTACCCTTTTTATGGCAACCGCCAGGCAAGACTCCCTTATCGGTTCCTAACCGTGTCATGGGTGTTGAAAAAAAACATTCAAAACACGTTTTTTTCAGAACCGATAAGGACCAGTAACCACACTCTAAAGTAAAACACAGGGATTCAATACAAATGATCGGTTCAGCTGACCCGATCTAACACTTTACAATTTCCACACAGAAAAACAGAACAAAACCTATCTAGTACTCACTGTACCACAGACAGAGACTGAACTGACTATGCAGAAATAAATTCGGTAAAAACAGACAACTTAACCGAGACTTTAACCGACTTTTGAACGGAGCTGAAGGAGAAATCTCTGGAACGACTGTTCAGTGAGGCAGAGTAAAGAATCTGATGGTTGGATTTCAAAGGGCTCCAGACAGAGACCTCAACCGAGCTCGAGCTCAGCATTCTATGCTCTGCATAGAAAGTTAACCCTTTGTTCTCTGGGGCAGTTTAAAGGCTGGGGCTAACTGCAATAGTCAGAATACAGAAAGACTTCATGCTGTTTGAAATATCTTGAGTACATGCCCTTTCCCTTTTGGGTGAGAGGGACTGGATCTAGTGCCCTGGCTTGCAGGAGCTTTTTTACCTCTTAACTCCAGCAGAATAGTCTCTGCAGGAGACGAAGGCCTGAAAACCCTGTGACCCTGGAGTTTTGGACACTGAATTGAAGACAGAGACCCTGACCCACTACCTCCAGTACCCAACTGTCTGTAGTAATGTTTCTCCAGTGTTGGAAATAGTGAGCCAACCTGCCCCCTACGGGGGGGGGGCCGGGGCAGCCTGATATGTGCAGTCAGGGATTCTTTCCAGACTGTGGCCTGGGAGCTGAAGCTGAACTGGCTTGTCTAGCAGATCTCCTGTCCCTGCCCCTGTAATACCCTCTGACCTGTGTGTACTCAATGTGGTGATTTGACAACTGCAGTAATAATAATTGCAGACATATTCTTGTTATATTTTTCTGTGATTTTGTGTATGTTTTAAATCCTCCAAAAAGGGCCTAGAGATAAAGTTGTCAGAAAGATGCCAATGTGTTTGTTTTTTTTAAAGGGTTACAAGCAGAGGAACTTGGTTATGTTTAAATTCTCAAACAGACCAGGAGATGAGCTTTGACAGAGGGATACACTGTTTTACTGAAAACGTCACAGGAAAGACAGAATGTCTTGCAAAATATTTGACATTCCTCTGTGATCTGAGAACAGGTTGCTTAGCCAGGAAGCTAAGAGTCCATTTCAAAAGTATGGAAGTTCCTGGTTAGCTAATTAAAGGGAAACAGGTGTAATAAAACTTCGAGAGATGGGAGCAACTATCACCTGTAATAAACTTTGCACTTCAAAGGAAATGTGCTTCAGGTTTCAGGAACTGTCCTGGTATATTTACATCTTATTAGCTGGCAGGATATTGGAACTGTAAGAGAATCTAAGTAATAAATAATATGATTCAATTAAAAACTGAGAAACAGCAAGAGAGACCTCTTGGGGATAGCCAAGCCTATAAAAAGGCCCTCCAAACAGAAGGGCACTGCATTGCATGTGACACTTTCCTGAGAGACACAAGAAGAACCAACCTGTTTGATACACAGAGTCAAATTGCCAGGCATCCAGAAGAAAGGAACTTTTGCAGAACTCAACCTTTTTCTGGACTTTGATCATCCACGAACCAGGTAGAAACTAGACAGTCAAAATTTTGCAGTGTGCTTTTGCATGAAAATTTCCACCTTTATTTTTTTTGTTAGTCTGTAACCACATTTCTAAATCTTCTGTTTGTAAATTTTGTATGCTAATTATTTAAGTAATTTTGTAAAAGCACTTTGCTTTTAAAACTGCCTGTGAGTGATTTGCGTGCATGTAAAAAGGTGGAAAGTTTATTCAAATCTGAGACCAACCTGGTAAAGGCAAGGTGTCACTATCGCTACCAAAGATAGGATCCTGGAAAAGGGGAATCTGGAGCCCAAGTAGGGGAGATACTTAGGTCTTGGGAGGGTCTGTAAGGGGGAACTAGGTCGCTGCACCCCCCGTGGGAGAAAACATAATCATGGTTCCGAGAGCCAGCCCTGAAGAGCTCATAACACCTTGCATTTTCCTCCCAGTACAGCAATCAAGGATGGTTCACCCCTGCCTACAGACTTGAGACTGTATTTTACCCTTACCTGGATTTGAGAGGAAGCCATGGGACCTTGTGGCGAGTGTTCAGTTGGGAACGCAGCGAGCACTACAGGAGGACATGAGGAGGGTATGTCTGCCCTCCCCCCCGTCATGGATTGTACTTAGGGGTGGACGCTGTGAGCTCAGTGGACCCAGCCCCCAGGAATGGGTTTGTGACAGATCTGGTGGCATAGTGGTAGGATCAGAGAGATACTGGTGGCATAGGCATAGAGGTAGGATTCGAGGCCAGTGTATCAGATTGATAAACTGAAAACAATACACACACAAACAGGGCAGAGATTTGGTAAAAAAACAATTTGGTTACAGTATAAAGTTCCCCACCCTATTTTTTTTTGGGTGTAAGTATAGCAGTTGTTAGGGAAGAAAATAGCTTCAAACTACAGCAAATACATTGCACACCACCTAAGGCAGTTGTGTCAGGAAAGCGGGGTACAGTACGAGGGGCAAACCAAAAAGAACCTCATGAAGAGTCTCGTGGCAGCCAATGAGCAAGTGGTTGCCCAGAACCTTTAGTCACAGCCAGTGACTGAAAAGACCAGACCATGGGCATGGGGGTGCCAGGGGCCATCATAGTGTCTAGTCACAGGGAGGAGGACAGCAAGACCAGGGGCAACCCAGAGCCACAGCACCAGCGGAAATCCACCACAAAGCTGAAGCTGGAAGAGATCAGGCTGCAGCTGGAGTTGAGGAAACTGGAGCTTGCAGAAAAGTGGCAAGAAAGGGAACTGCAGCTGGAATTCGAGCAGAGAAAGTTCGAAGCCCAGCAGCAGAGGGAATTCAAGCAGAGAATGTTCGAAATGGAGCTGCAGGAACAGCAGCACCAATGAGAGTTTGAACTGAAGAAGCTAAGACTCCAACAACTAGCACCAAAGGAGGTAATTTATTTAGTTAGTTAGTTTTTATTGACCAGGTAAGTGCACTAGATAAATTCTGCCTATTTTCAGGCACGACCCAGGGGAGGAGGATACAGATAAATGTCAACTGACCTTGAATCAGATTAAGCTATTGGTGGCATTTTAATAAATGGGGGAACATTTGACCAGGACACCAGAGAAACTTCCCCTACTATTTTTGAGAAGTGCCATGGGATCTTTAACGTCCACCTGAACTACCATCAGAAGAGGCAGATGAGACCTCAGTTTAACATCTCATCTGAAAGACGGCACCTCAGGAAAGTGGCAGGGGTGAACCTGAAACTCCAGGGCTGGTTTATAAATTGAATTCCAATTTAATAGCTGAATTTAAAGAGGAGGAGGATTTGGATGCATTTTTGAATTCATTTATAAAGGTCTGCATCCAGGCCAGGATACCCAGGGAGTCCCTAATCTTTCAGCTATCCCCGCTACTTACTGGTAAAGGGTGAGAGGTGCTAGGCCAAATGGACAATCAGGACAGTAGCAATTATGAGAAACTTAAAACTGCTTTACTTAAAAAGTACGAACTGACTCCTGAGGTCTACAGGGTTAAGTTCCGTAAACTCTGAAAAAGCCCCGACAAGAGCTTTGAGGAACTCGCCACAAAGCAACATCGGTTTTTAAAACATTGGTGGGAGGGGGTTGAAACAAACTCTGTGGGGAAAATTGAAGAGGTTGTACTTTTAGAGCAGTTCTTTTGGGCTTGCCCAGCAAAACTGAAAACCTGGCTAGAGGACCATGATCCAAAAACAGCACCACATGCCGCTGAGCTCTTGGATTGCTATGCTAGGAGCAGGCCTGCTCTGAAAGGAAGTGTTGGGGGGTTAGGTGTGGCAGGTCAGAAAGGGAAAAACACACCTTCAGGCCAGCTAAAACCCTCACTGCCTCTGCCGAAAAGGGGAAGTCCCAAGTTATCAAAAAGGGATTCCTTGGATAAAACAAATGTTGACTGTTGGTTTTGTAAACAGCTAGGGCATATTGCTAGACAGTGTCCTAAAAAGGCACAGAGTGGACAAAGTGGTCCTCAAACAGAGGTGGATGCACCATGTTTCAGGGTAAACATGGGGGAGCACAAATACCGGTTTACTATAAATGGGGTGCAAACCCATGGGTTAAGGGACACAGGGCATCTCTTTCCCTGGTAAAAGGGGATTTGGCCAGGCCTGAACAGCTTTTACCTAATCAGTTTGTAACAATGAGGGGATTAACTGGGGAGGAGAAAACTCTGCCACTAGCTAGTGTTCTCCTGGACTGGGGTGAGACAAGAGAGAGGGTGCAAAAAGTGGCAGTGGCAGACTACCTTGCTCTGGATGTGATTATAGGGAATAATCTACAGCAGGGGGTGGTGTGTGTGGTTACCTGCAGTCAGATGGCTAAGGCCGCTTGTGATTACCTGAACTCCATAGAAGCCCCAGTGGTAAAAAAATAGGAGTCTGGTTCCCCAGCCTGCGTCTACTGACATGGAGAGTAGTGAAAGGGAGGTAGGCCTTCCCCAAGTAGCCGTTCACACAACTGCTACAGAAGGTCACTCTGAGGAGGAAGGGGTAACAATTGGTCAGAAGGTTAGGATGTCAGTGACCCTGAATGACCTGATGCTAGAGCTATGGACCCCAGTTTGGGAACTGAGGGGAACATGTCCCATGCTTTCGGAAACTGTGAAGATTTTGCAGCTGCTCAGAGGACTGACCCTAGTTTGGAGAGGCTATGGGCTTATACAGAATCTGACGGGACACAGGGAGGTGGTATGAGACATAGGGTATTTTGGGACAACGGACTGTTGTATGCACAGGACGTGAGGACAGAGGGAGGGGTGATGGCAGGCAGCTTGTTGTTCCCCAAGGGTATCAGGAGTGGTTGCGCAAGGTCGCTCATGATATCCCCATGTCCGGACATCTGGGCATCATGTGCACCACACAGTGATTGGCCCAGAATTTCTATTGGCCCAACTTCACCCAGCAGATGAGGGAATGTTGCAGGTCTTGTCACCGGTGTCAACAAATAGGGAAGGCAGGTAGTAAAACCAAAGCTGCCCTAATTCCCTTGCCCACTGTGGAGAAGTCATTCTAAAGGGTAGGAATGGATACTGTGGAAGTCTTGAATACCCCAAGCTCTTCCAGGAAAAAGTTTAGCCTGATGGTGGTCAATTACACCACCCGATACCCAGAGGTGGTCACCCTCTCCTCACTTAGGGCAGACAAAGTGGCAGATGCCTTGCTAAGGATTTTCTCCCGTGTCAGGTTTCCACAGGAGAGTATCTCTGATCAAGGGGGTACCTTCATGTCGGACCTGATGAAGTGTTTGTGGGAGAAGTGTGGGGTGTTGCAGAGATGCACAACACTTTATTCTCCCCAAGCCAATGGGCTTGTGGAACATTTTAATGTTACCCTAAAATTGATGCTCCAAGCGTTTGCTGAAAAGCATGGGAAGGACTGGGAGAAATACCTTCCCCACCTGTTGTTCGCATACAGGGAGGTGCCCTAAGAGTTGACAGAGTTTTCCCCCTTCAAAGTCATACAGTTGTAGGGTGTGTGGGCCCCTAGACTTGATCCAGGTAGACTGGGCAGGCAAGCACGCCTCCCAAGGAACTCCCATAGTGGAATATGTCCTTAAGTTTAAGGAGAAGATGAAGGAGCTTATGGGAGTGGCCCAAAGCAACCTGCCAGCTGCCCAACAGAAGCAAAAAGTCTGGTATGACCGTGGAACCAGAGCTCGCTCATACAGTGCAGGTCAGGAAGTCATGGTGCTAATTCCGGTCCGGAAGGACAAGCTGCAGACCGAGTGGGCGGGACCATATAAGGTAGTCTGACAGGTCAATAATGTAAATTATATTGTGGAATTGCCTGACAGGAAACATACCCATAGGGTGTACCATGTCAACATGATGAAGCCATATGCAAATAGGGCTGACATGATATTTGCAGTGTGTAGTCCTGGGGAGGGAACGGATGAGGAAGACCCCCTCCTGGACTTGCTAGAGGAAGGCAAGCGGGAGTCATATGTGCAGGCAATCAAACTGTCGCCCCAGCTGACCCCAGAACAGACACTAGAAGTGAGGGAGGTTTTAGAGGACTTTGCCCCTTTGTTTACATCTAAGACTAGAGGAACCCCCTTAGCGACACACGCTGTAGACACGGAGATGCAAGCGCCCATACAACTGACAGCCTACCGGGTGTCTGAGGCCATCCTAAAGGACATTAGAAGGGAGGTGGAGGAAATGCTGCATTTAGAGGTAATCCAGAAGTATCACAGTCCCTGGGCCTCACCCGTACTCCTCGTTCCCAAGCCAGATGGCTCTACTCGCTTTTGTGTGGACCCAACACAGTCACAAAGTCTGACGCCCACCCAATGCCACAGACAGACAAACTACTAGACAAGTTGGGAGGGGCGACATACCTTACCACAACTGACTTGATGAAAGGGTACTGGCAGGTGGAGTTAACTGTTAGAGCTAGAGAGCGGTCGGCCTTCATCACTCCAGTAGGATTATTCGAGTTCTGGGTAATGCCTTGTGGAATGAAGACCGCCCCTGCCATGTTCTAAAGGTTGCTCAACCAGGTGTTACATGGTACTGAAGAGTTCGCAGTGGCTTATCTGGATGATACTGCCATCTTTAGTACCAGCTGAAAGGAACACCTGTCCCACCTGAAGGAAGTGTTGGGCAAGATACAGAGGGCAAGGCTCACTGTCAAGGCTGAAAAGTGCCAGGTGGCTATGGCAAAGGTGGAATACCTAGGCCATGTAGTGGGGCAGGGGCAGCTTTACACTAATCAAGCAAAGATTGAGGCAATAGAGGTGTGGCCCACACCAGAAACCCAGAAGCAGGTTAGGAGCTTCTTAGGGACTGCAGGGTACTACTGAAAGTTTGTGCCCAATTACAGTGCTCTGGCGGCTCCCTTATTTAGCCTGCTGAAGAAAAGACCGCCCAAAGGGGTAAAGTGGGAGCCAGCCTGTGAACGAGCCTTTGCATGGCTAAAAGAGGCACTGTGCAGTGCCCCTGTGTTGGCCAATCCAGATTACACTAGGCAATTTGTAGTCCAGACAGATGCTTTGGATGTGGGAATTGGAGCAGTCCTCAGCCAGACATCTAATTAAGGAAAAGACCACCCGATTGTGTACCTGAGCAAGAAGTTACTTCCCTAGGAGCAGGCATACTCCACGGTAGAAAAGGAATGCCTTGCATTGGTACGGGCCCTGAAGAAATTAGAGCCATCTCTCTATGGGAGACACTCTGAGGAACAGATTGATCACAACCCCTTGGTGAGGTTAAATCAGATGGGCAAAACAAATGGATGGCTCCTCAGATGGAGTATTGCCCTGCAGTCTAGTGACATGACAATTACCCACAGGTCTGGGTCGGCCAACGCAAATGGCCTATCTTGCAGTTAGAACAGTAAACAGAATTATGGAAACTCTACCATACGATAGGGGCGCGTTCCCATAACTTAAGTCTAAGGAGGGAGGGATGTGGTGATTTGGCCACTGCAGTAATAATAAAAGCAGACATATTCTTAATATATTTTTTCTGTGATTTTGTGGGTGGGTCTGTTGGGCTACCAGGGGTCTTATAGAGTGCGGCACAGGTGCGTTCAGTCAGGGTGGGGAGGGTGGGTTCTGATTTTACCACGGTATTGCCACAGGGAGCGGCATTATAATGGAGATGCGGGTGGGGAGTTCAGAATTATGGTACCCACCGCGGCTGAGTGAAGCATTATAACAGAGAGATGTAGGCAGGGAGTGGGGGTCTTCTGGGCGGGCTGGGCCTGTGTGTGTGGACCTCAGCCCTAGCAGGTTGCCCAGCACATTCGGCCAGACGCATCCATGCACAGCACATGCAATGAAGAGTAATGACATGCAATGGCCCCACTGCGCCATGCATGCCTAATGGCCCATTTGTCAAGTTGCTGTTACTGAATAGCAACTTTGAGTACAATGCGTCATGCGATGTGCTGCCCGTATTCCTTGCCCAACCAGGGGATTGCGCTGGTGCATTCAGGGCTGGGCGCAACTGTGGTATTCACAGAGAGGATGCGCCGGGAGCACTCCCTGGTGCATCTTCTGTGAATACCACCGTTGGTGCTCGGCACATCTCATTTGCACCGGGGCATTTGAGGTGCACAGAGCACAAGATGTTTGTGAATCCTGTCTAAGTAGAGTGAGCGCTCCAGTTTTTCTTGTTGCATCCTGAACCAGGCAGAAACTAGATAGTCAGAATTTTACAGTGCGCTTTTGCATGTGCCTTTATTTTTTGTTATTCTGTAACCACATTTCTAAATATCTTGTTTATAAATTTTGTATGATAATAATTTAAGTAATTTAGTAAAAGCACTTTGCTTTTAAAACTGCCTGTGAATGATCTGTGTGTTTGTAAAAAGGTGGAAGGTTTTATTCAAATCTGAGATCAACCTGGTAAAGGCAAGGTGCCACCATCACTACCAAAGATAGAATCCTGGAAAAGGGAATCTGGGGCCCAAGTAGGGAAGATACTTAGGTCTCAGGAGAGTTTGTAAGGCGGAGCTAGATCGCTGCACTACCCATGGGAGAAGACACAATCAGGGTTACGAGAGCCAGCCTCGAAGGGCTCGTAACATCTTGGGTCTTCCCCCAAGTAACCAAGGAATTCACCCCTGGCTACAGACTTGAGACTGTATTTTACCCATACCCAGATTTGAAAGTAAGCCCTGGGGCCTCGTGGTGAGTGTTCAGTTATGAACACAGACAGCACTATAGGAGGACACGAGCAGCGAACTCTTGGCCCCCCCATCACAGATTGCACTTAGGGGTGGGCGCTGTGAGCTGAGTGGACCCAGCCCCCAGCAGTGGGTTCATGACACTCTACAGACATAGAGCATGGGGCATATGACCTGGAATAGTACCCCCTACCCCATCTCCCCTTCCTGTAGATCTAGAAAAAGTGTAGGCCCTCTCTCTGGAGGAGTTACTCCTGTAGGTGGTTTTGTACTCCTCCACCTCTTTCATGTACGCCTCAGTTTTGTCACCAGAACAGGAATTGTTTTCGCAAGGAAAATCCATATCCTTCAACTGAATGTCTGGTGTAAGGCTGGTTGCTCTGAGCCAAGCAAACCTTCTTAAAGAGAGTGACAAGGCCAACATTCTGGATGCAGTGTCGTTTGCATCCACAGCCATGTGAAACTGGTACTTTGTGGCATCTAAAGTAGTTCTGGCAATATCTGCCATATCGTGTGCCACATCCCCTGGAACTTTATCAGTTAAAGCCAGCACCGAATTCTATAGGACTTTCTGGTACAGAGCAGCATGAGCCATGTAAGCTGCCTGCCGGAGAAGGGAAGAGTCCAAATAACCTTTCTTCCTCATATTGTCAATTTTTCAGGAATCTTTGTCTGGTGGATGAGATGCCAGGAGTACTTTTGCCTTATCACACCCTTATGATCTGGATGGGTATACAAATAAGCAGCAGAACCCCTATCCAGATGGTACTTTTTCTCCACTTTCTTGTCCACCCCAGGGACAGAGGAAGGTGCCTGAAGGATTTTAAAGGTAGCCTTTTTATGAGAATTATGGTTTGGAAGGACCACCTTTCTCGTGAGAGCAAAACCCATCATATCTAAAACATCTGCCCCTTCCTCATCATTCACAGATTCCTGTGAGGTGAGGCCCAGGGTGTCAGCCATTTGCCTGACAAATGAAAAATGGGATGAAAAATCATCATGTCCACGAGGAGGGGAACCAAACTCCTGGTCTGGGGATACCTTTGGTTCAATGGGTCCCCCTAGATCCGGTTCCTCCTCTTCCTCCTCACTGTACACTTCCAGGCCTTGGTCAATGGGAACTGGTGGTGGGATTTGAACCAGTGAACCCAGTATTGAACCAGCAGTCTGTAAAGCCTGAATGACTTGCAGGGTTCTGGCAATTTCTTCTGCAGAGGGTATTTTATCTTTGTCTGTTTGGAGCTCCTTTGCTTTTTCAGCAGGAGGCGTAACGGCATATTTCTCTTTACTGTGTGTTTCTTTTTAGCAGGCACAGTCTCAGGAACCTGCTTGTTTGTTCTTTTGTGCTTAGTATGTTCAGACCTCTTTTCAGGAATTTTGGGGTCTAAGGAATCTTTAGAGGGTCTCTCCTTTGTTTCTGGGTGGGAAGAAGAAGGACCCTCTTCAGTTTGTTTTGGTGACACTGAGGTGGGAGCAGAAGCAATTTTTCCTAATCTTTTGGCTCTTTTTTTAATAGTTTTCGAGCAAAAAGTACTGCACACTTCACAGAGAAAATATGACTGGGACCCAAGCACTCTATACACAAATCATGTTGATAAGCCTTGACAAAAATCTGAAAGAACTTAATACAATTTTTAAAACCTGTGGATCCCATCATCTTTTTAGGTCTTTCTGACATGCAAAACTGTCAGTAGACTGAAAAATACTTCCCCAAAATGGGTTTTCAGGAAATCATGTTCGGTTCCTTATGTTAAAAGGGAACTGCGATTTAGAACAGATTTCCTATTTTAAATAAAACGCGATAGGTTACTAAACAGAAACAGGAACCGATCGTGGCACAAACTTAAAGAGCTGCTGAAGCCTCAAAGAAAACTTTGAAAAACGTAATATTTAGGTACAATTTAACTTGCAATCTATATGTATTATATACATTTCTCTTCCCCGTTATTTATTACTTACGAAATTTGCATGAAAATATGCTCTTTATCCATAAGAGTTCATCTGCCTCTTTAGCTTATTCCCTACTCCATGTCATAATCCTCTGTTGTGACATCACAATCCGTTGCCATGGGAGTAACTGTGATGTCACAAGCAGAGCATTATGACCTGAGTTAGGGAGAAGTAACATAAATAGATGAACTCTTCAGCAGCAAAGATCCTGTTTTCATGCAAATGATCTCAATAAAAAAAAAAATTGGGAAGAGAAATACAGAACTAATATGAAATACAAGCAGAACTGTGTTTAAATATTACGTTTTGTTAAAGTTCTCCTAATACTGTCAGCTACTCTTTAATAATAAATGTATTTTTAAACCCCAAAATGTGATTGGTTCCTTGCAAAGAATGGGAACCAATCGCCAGTATAAGCAAAGTTGATTACATTTGAAAATAAACAATAAACTTTAAACAAAGCGCTAGAGGTAATAACCACTACAAATCCCTAGTTTAAAATGAGAACTCTGTTCCTGGGAACTGTGAAGGAACCACTAAAACAACTAAATAATATCCCACTAATCTAAACTTTTAGTAAAAAACTACTAGAGTCAGAGTATGAAGAAAACAGCGAAGAAATACCACTTTTTAAATAAAATAAACAGTCTTGCAGCAAAGTTGCTGTGAAGCTGTTGGAGGGGGGTCTTGCTGTCTGAAAGGAAAAAACGAATCTGGCAGTTAGATGCCACCTAGAGGTTAAGGTTTTGAATGATGCATTCCAAATTCTCTAATTTGCACACATTCTACCTCAAAATTCTGGGGCAGTCAGCAACTCTGTACTGACTGCTAAGTGTCTAATACTACTAGGAGATCCCTGGAGTTTGAATTACAGTAAGTATGTAATGTCCATATCTTCCAGGACTGCATCTTTACTATTTATTCACACTAATGGGTCAGAGTACCAAGCTGAGATAGAACCGCTGGGAAAGAGTGACAGGAATGAAGAGCTCATGCAGGACTGAAGTCCATCTAGGACAGTCCTGCCAAAGTGACATACTGCCTGGCAGTGACAAGCAGGGCATAGTGCGTAACAAAAATGTGCACTGTGATCCCAGTTACAGCTTTGCAATGTAACAATGACAGGCACAGAGCGAACCTTGTGACAACTGCAGTGGCGAAGTTTGTGCGTATCTGACCTTTCGACATGACCTATGCCATGGCATAGCAGTGGTGCAGATAGCTCACAACCCAGGCAGAAATGCACTTGAGTGCAGCAGGCTGACCCTTTCAACTGGAAACAAAGGAGACTAAAAGCTGTTTGGATTGCTTGAAATCCTAGTTATGTCCAGGTGAGAAGTGAGGACCCCATGAACATTCAGAGAACGGAAAGAGAATGCTCTCTGTCATTCTGGAAGCTGACAAAGTAGAGCACAACCTTGTCCCTGTGGAAAACAGTATAAGGGGGATCAAGACATGGATTTCAGTCACTCTGTGAGCAGAAGAGATGGCCACTAGAAAGCTGCTTTCCAAGTAAAAACTCAGCTCACAAGTCACAAAAGGGTCAAAGGGTTTGCAGCTAAGCACGTCCAACACAAGGTTAATATTCAGGCAACCACCAGCTTCCGGATGAGGGGGCCTCGTGTGTAAAAATGCCCTAAAGGAACCTCTTAAAAGAGGCAGTTGAGCCAGGTAGAGGGTACCAAAGAGCTCATGGCATGCAGATAAGTGGACACTGACTGTGGAATACTGCAAACTACCATAAGAAAGGTCCAACAAGAACTCCAGAACCTACTAAGCTGGACCCCAGAAGGGGTCCATGCGAGTTTTGGAGCACCAGATGGAAAGCCTTTGCATTTGGTTGTGTGAGTCCTCCTAATGGACGATTACGGGCAGGAAAAAGAATTGCAGGAACCTTCTGAAATATCTTGTTCCTATTCACCTCTATCTCTTTAGGAGCCAGGTTTGAAGGTGAAGGAAGTGCAGGTTGGAATGGAGTAGAAGACCCTGATACAACATGTCCAACCTGAGAGGAAGGATCTTCCATTGGCCGACTGATAACCTGTTCAACAGAGTAAACCATATCTGCCAAGGCCAACGGGGGTGCAATCAGAGTGATTTTGCTCCCTTGCATGTCGAGTTTGAGCAATATTCTCAGCACTGGGGGCTTAGAGGCAACGCATACAGAAAAGATGTCACCACAGCAGTCTTAATGTATCCTCCAGCAGTCTTTTTTTTTTGTGGACTCTGTTTTTCTCCTCCCCTCCTTGCCCTGGCTCCGGGGCATCTCTCCAGTGGACCCACTCAGTTTCATGCCTCCACCACCAGCCTGAACCCCTGCCCAACTGGGAAATCAGTTTTGCTGGGTCCCCCTCCTCTCCCGCAAACCTATCAAGTGAGGCACAGGACCATGGTCAGCCGGATTGGGGTTTGAGCCAGCATTGGGCGTGTGGGCATGACCACTGGACTCCACCTTTGCCTCCCAGTCACCAGGGATCTTTCCTTGTTCGGTCTCTCACCTCCCTGCCACAAGATGTGCAATACCATCCAGCGCAAGATGTGTGCATTCCCGCCCATGTCGCAGGTCGGTTGCTTGACGTTGCCCCACGTACATGGTCCCCAATTGCTGTGCTCCAGTCTCCAATGGGTGCCATTAGTGTTGTGGGGCAAGAACCCCTCTCCCTCCAGGAGAGGACTGCAGTCCGGCAGATGCTCAATCCTCTCCTCCCTGACCAACCCCCGGCTCCTGAGCTTGTTCCTGAACACGGGTCACTGGCATGGCATGAGGTGTGGCATTCAGCGCCTCAACCCTCAGCGCCACCAGGCCGGTTCATCCTCCAGCAATCTAAATGCATCCTGGCAGAAAATGCCATGTCTTCACCTTCTGAAGCAGACTCGAGAGAGTTCATGCCAAACAGTCTACCTCTGGGGTGCCCCACTCACTGAATAGTGGTCTCACAAAATTAGTCGTGAAGATGTGCCCGTTTGGTTGAGCTCACTTGTCCGTGTGTTCTAGGCTCCTGGCAGATAACAGGCCTGGAGTAGGAACCCCTGCTGCAGGCCCTCTCTCCATAGTCTCAAAGCTTGCCAGTAAACAAGGTAAGAGCGTGCTCTTTGTTGTTTGTTCGTGTAACACATGAATTTGTCTGTCTGGAAAAGGACTGTTTGGTAGCTGATGAGATCCACTTGGGCTGACAGACCATGCAGAAACAGTTTGCATTCGTAACCCACTGAAGTGGAGATGAGACTCCGATGGGTTCCAGACACCTTGCAATTGAAATACTGATTGGCTACCCAACAGGGAGGCCTCTGAAGAGACAGTTGCCTGGGGCTCCAGATAGGAGAAGGGAAACTGTGGGGGGGGATTGTTTTTCCACTGACTGGCAAGTGAGGGATCAAACCATGGGCTTGTTAGCTGCTATAAGGCCGAGCATGGGTTGTGAGGGGCAGGTTTAAACAGATTTGCAGTCCATAGGGGGCAGAGCTAGCAGCCGAAGGGAACAGACATCTCTCAGAGAGCTCCCTGGTCTCAAAGACAAATCAAACATTACATTTCTAATAAATCTTTGTTAAAGTAATACCTTCCTATGTCAGCTATTTCAGCAATTGGAAAGACGCAGTCTGATCTGTTTTTTAGCCATTTCAGCCATGGAAAACCTGAAAAAGAAGTCTGCTCAGGATACCAGCGGCCTAAAGCACAGTAAGCTAATAGACCAGAGAGGAGCAGCGGCCTGTAGCCACGAGACGGGTGATACTGAACCAACTAGTAGAGCTCTTTTGCAGGCCATTCAGCAGTTAAACAAAAAAGTACATAACCGCTCTGACCATACTGCTACCATGGACATCAAAATGGCAAAAGTTACAGTGACCGCCAATGAAGCTGCAGAAACCGCTAATAATACAGCCACGGTGGTAACGAGAGTCTTGGCTGAAAACAAGACACTGAGACTCAGGATGGATCAACTTGAGAACGCGGATCGCTCAATCAACTTGTGTATTTTGGGTGTTCCAGGGCAGAAGGAAGGACGGGATACTGTGAGATATGTGGAAACCTTAATATCTATGATATGGGGACTTGATATTGAAGGGTACATCGTGAGAGCCTACAGAATTACCCCAAGGCACTGCCCACTCTTGGAAGACTTGCCTAGAACTATACTGGTCGCTACATCAGGACAGTATATCCGAGATAAAATTCTAGCTGGAGCTAAAGGTAAAAGGGATGTTACACTAGAATCAGGTGAACGCATACACCGTTTTCCGGATCTAAGCTACTCCACTTGCCAATGCCACAGAGCGTTTGATGCAGTCCGGTCTGGCCTCTGTGCATTGGGGGTCACCCATGCGCTGCAGGTCCCAGCACGACTTTGGATTCTATATGCAGGTAAAAGCTCTCTCTATTCCAACCCAGCTGAAGTGGGGAAAAGATTAACCTTAATCCAAAAGGACTTTGCACAGCAAGAGGACAGCAATGATTCTGAGGAAGGAGACTGAGGGAGGACAAAAGTAAAATAATATGTTTAAAAGAATCTGGTAACAGTACTGGAATGTTTAATGCACCACAGCTCAGTGTGGTTGATGTTTACTGCATTAAGTTTAACTAAACATGGAGCTATAATAATATAGAGATATAATAGTAGTCACTGAATAGGTTTATTTATTTATTTATTTTAAAGTTTTACCAGGAAGGCATACTGAGCAGACTACCGTTCGATTCCAGATGCGTCCTAGGGGGTGTTGGGGATGGGAGAATACATAAACACATACATAATACAGAAAATTAACACCAAATATATACAGGTATATATACAGTATGTACACAGCAATGCAGCGACAGAACATCACAGTTGATGAGGCATAAATATGAAGATAGGTACAAGAGATGAGGTATATTAGGTTCAGAGTTAAAACATGGGAGCCACCATAGCTAACAGATCCCAGATTTAAGATTGTGGTTATATCATTATTGAGTTTAAGAATCAGTAATGTTGCTGTTTCTTTAAATATAGTTCACAGATGTAGGTAGGTAGATAGACGATTTGTCTGAAAGTAGTTAAGGGAAGCTCTCCTGCGGATTTCTGCAGGGTTTCTGAAAGACGGAAATTATTGAGATACATGGACTAAAATGCTATCGTTTGGCATTTATATGTGCTTTTTAAGGCACAAGGACTCAAGAATCGGATGGACTTGTTTATACAAAATGTCCATGCTCTTGTTGCAATATCTATTTTGCAAAAGTTTGTGTCTTTAACATTTAAGAAATCTGCCATCAGTTGTAATGAAGAAAGATGACTATGCTATCCTAGTTATTAGATGTGTCATTCAATGTTTCTATACTCTGATCCAAGGATGGATTTTCATGTATGAAAGTGCTATGAAAAGACATTAAAAATAAAGTATATAAAAAAAAAAAGATTTGCAGTCCATAATGTGGCATGCTATCTGCAGGATCATCTGTATATTGCCCTGAAAGGGATGGCTAGGCCCTGATCATATCCAAGAGAGCTCCTAGTAACAGCAGCTGTTGTGAGGGTCAAAGCTGAGACTTCTAAACTCAAGAGAAGTCCCAGAAGCGAAGAAAGAGACAGGCCATGGCCAGAGCTTTGTGGCTAGATGAAGTGGTTGTCAGTCAACTGTCCGAGTAAGGGTAACTTGGGAGTCCTAACATCTCAGGTGCACTGCAAAACTGCAAGGCACCTTGCCCAGACTAAGGTTGTTGAGGAAAGCGCAGCAGGCAAGACCTAGAAGCCTGCATATCCAGGAAACTAACCTATCCTGGAGAAATAAAAGAACAGATGACTGCTTGAAGAAAACCCTGTATAGGGCAGTCAGCAGAATCCCCCCCCCCCCTTTGATTTTAAACCTGTGCAAGGAACTAGGCAAGCTCCAAACGGATAGACACAAAGGGGAAAAATGCCCTTGGAGCTAGAAACCACAAGAGTATGCCCTGAGGCACAGCAAAAGTACCTGGGACTGAAGCCTCCAGGCTAAGAAGTCATTATCACCACCTTCTTAAGAGATGAGGTGGGGGTAAAACTTATCTTCCTCAATATCCCCTCTGAGGGAAGAGGAGTAGGGAAGTGCCTCTGAACTGATAACCTCTGGCGTCAACTGGGTGCCAGACAGGACGCCAGAGAGGGCACCGAAGACGGCACTAGAGACAGTGCAGACCTGGCGCCAGACCCAGCCCTGGACCCGATGCCAGAAATGGTGCCAGACACGGCACGCTACATAGTGCAAGACACAGCGCTGGACCTAGCACCAGACCTGGTGCCAGACCCCTGGCACCAGACACGGCATCAGGCACATGGCGCTGAGACAATAAGGGACATAGCTTCAGTGCCAGATCCATGAGTGGTGGCACCAGAAAGGACCAGATGTAATGCCAGACATGACACCAGAACCAGTGGATGGCACTGAAAGGAACCAAACCGGCACTAGGAGGTCCCCGGCGCCATGAACCCCCCTGCAGCTGACCAGGCACTGACAAGAAACAAAATGGTGCTTAGACTAGCACTGGAACCAGCACTCAACCAGGCCCCTAAGGGCCTGGGAGGGCACAAACTGGCACTAGGAGATCTCAGCGACCGGACGCCAGCATGAAGCTGACATGACGCTGAAGAGAGGTCGACCTGGCACCAGGACCAGCGCTAGAAGCAGAACCAGGTCAGGCCTTGAAAGATCCAAACCAAGCATCTACACCAGAACCAGGCCCAGCACTAGCAACCCAGCCAGCACCAAAGTGACTGGCAGTGGTATCAAGCCAGTCCCACCAAATGACACAAGGTGGGGGTGCAGCCGGTGGGACAGGAGTCAGCAGCATGGTCACCAACAAGGGCAGAAGGCTGTTACTGAAGCCAAACGCTCTACCTGGCTTGAGAGACTTGCCCAGTGGTCCAGTGCCACCAACCTTGAAGGGCCAGGCACTGGGTCCGCAAGGAGAGACACTAAGCCTGACACTGCACCCACTGCTCCAAGGAGCTGCCCGAAGGTGGAACTGCCCATCGGGGTCCTCACTTAAGGACAGAAGGGGGGACTCTGGGTCTGAGACCTCAACACCCTAGAACCAAAGGCCCCTGGCGACACAGACCGCACCGACAAGAGCACAAGATCGAGGCAGACCTCCCAAGGGAACATCGAGTGATACCACTTCTTACTCTTCTGAAAAAAAGAGGAAGAACTTGAGGCTGAGCAGCGCCAAGAATGCAGCCAGAATTGGAAACGGGCCTGACTGTCTGTGCTTCAGATGACTGTCTTCCTGCCAAGCACCGGATCGCCCGTGCTCAGAACCCTTTCCTGATGGGAAAGTGGATCAGACAGGGCCACGCTGTCATAGCAGCTTGCCTGAAGTCTCCCTACCGTCATCCTGCTTAACCGTTGAATGTAGAGTTGGTAGGGCTGAGAGAAAAACTGACAGAAATATTTACAGAATCTCACTAAAGCTGATATAAAAATAACAAACTCTAGCTTAAAAAATGAAAACTGCAAAGAACTGAATGCGGATGTCATACAGACCTAAAGTTCTGAGTCCCGGAGGGTGAGTCACATCACCGAAGTGCACTCGATGGCAGAAAAAAAGGAAATGAGGCGGTTGGGGTCCACGAGCCACTCTCATGGTGCCGTGCACACACACACACAGCTTGCCTTTGCAATGGCCCTCCTGAAAAGTTCTGGCTCCAGCAAGGCCTCAGTGCATCTGGCAAAGACCCATTTGTGTGAATAAATGGTGAAGATACATTCATGGAAGACTGACTGGATCTGAATGAATCTGGGAGGAACTTTAGGACTGTGAATTTTACGTACACAGTAGACCACATGATGGTCATTGAGGGTATCAGGGAGGTTGTTAGCCTTCACAATACAATGGGGATGGGAGGAGAGAACCAGTCCAAGAGGGAATGATTATGAGGTCTGAGATTAAAACGAGGAGGGGACAGAAATCAGCTGAGTGAAAAGAAGACTCCACATTAAGGCAATGTTTGTGAAGAGAGGGGGAAAGCCAATACAAATTAAAGTCACCTAGTATAAGTAACTCACCAGAGGAG
The DNA here is from genome assembly GCA_016271365.2 of Neoceratodus forsteri. NCBI lineage: Eukaryota > Metazoa > Chordata > Ceratodontiformes > Ceratodontidae > Neoceratodus > Neoceratodus forsteri. The sequence continues at coordinate 1,420,089,633 of CM028130.1, forward strand.
GCATGTGAAGAACTGGAGGTAAGCAACTCAGTTACTGAAGGTGGGGATGAAAAAATTACTCACCATAGTAATGTTGTTTCTTCTAATGGAGTCTTGCTGTAGTCTGACATATGACACTTGAACTGCCCCAGAGAGGAAACATAGATACATAGATACATAGACAGTGTCGGCAGATAAGGGCCTATGGCCCACCCAGTCTGCCCATTTGAGCTTGTAAGTTCAGTTTATGTTTTCCTAGAAGTCTGTTGCCCCTTACCCCTGAAAGGGAAAGGGGAAGGGTTAGCTCTATGCAGCAGCATAGAACGTTGAGCTCAAGCTCGATTTTCAGACCTCTATCTCTGGTACTTCTCAGTGTAACCGTCAGAGTCTTCCGATTAAACTAAGTAAGTACTACGTATGGAAATTGTTTAACTTTAAAGCCAAAAGGCAACAACCTGGGTCCAAAAGACTCAAGTCAAGAACACAAGAAAAAAAGGTAGTGACAAATATATAAACATAAAAACAACAGCAATAAAACTACCCACCCTTAAGAGGGAGGGGTACAAGGTACACCCCTGAGGTGCAACACTGTACCTGCCAGCCCACTTCCCAAAAACTAGGTTCTGAGAGGGAAGGCAGGGAGGGAAGTCGGAATACAGCAAGACTCCATTAGAAGAAACAACATTACTATGGTGAGTAATTTTTTCTTCAAACAACATGAAGTCTTGCTGTATTCTGACATATGCAGACTACCAAGCAGTTCCCACAGGAGAAGGGAATACAGAACCTACTTTGGGAACAGGATCTGCAGTACAGTTGTACCAAACCTAGCATCACTCCTAGTCTGGATGTCCAGAGAGTAATGCTTGGTGAATGTATGGACTGTTTTCCAGGTAGCTGCTTTACAGATTTCTACCAAGGGTTTATCTCTGGCAGCAGCCAGAGAAGCAGCTGTACCCCTAGTCGAGTGAGCCCTCAGGCCTGTAGGGGGTGCTTTGCCCAACTTGTCATAGCAGAATTGTATAAAAGAGACAATCCACCTGGCAATAGTTCTTTTAGTGGCAGGCTTACCTTTTCCAACTTCACCATAAGTGAGAAATAATTGAAGACAGTTATTTCTGTGTGCCTTAGTATGCTCTATGTAGTAGCTAAGTACCCTTTTAACATCCAAACTGTGTAATCTTCTTTCTCCTGAAGAAGAGTGGTCAGTGAAAAACACAGATAGAGACATAGACTGGTTCAGATGAAAATCTGACACCACATTGGGTAAGAACCTCCTATTAGTTCTCAGGACCACTTTATCCCTATGGAAGTAGATAAAGTCAGGTTCAACCGACAGGGCCTGTAATTCACTAATCCGCCTGGCAGAAGTGATAGCAACCAGGAACACAGTTTTCCAGGTCAAGTACTTAAGCTCGGCCGAAGCCAGAGGTTCAAATGGTGGCAGCCTAAGCTGAGCAATGCAGACATTCAGATCCCAAGCTGGAGTAGGCTGTCTAAAGGGAGGGTTGATATGAACCAGACCTTTGAAGAACTTACTGAAAACAGGATGAGATGCCAGGGAAGAGCCCTTCCCTGCTGAAAGGAATGCAGACACAGCTGCTAGGTGAACCATCAGAGTTGCAGACCTAGGCCATTAAGGTGAACCAAATAATCTAAGGCTGTAGCAATGCCTGCAATATCAGGCAGAATGCCCTTCTGAGAACACCAAATGCTGAATCTTTTCCATTTGGAATTACAAGTTTTTCTGGTAGAAGGTTTCCTGGAGACCTTCAGAATATCCAGAACTCCCTGAGAAAAGATGCAGGCCTACATATTTTAACTCCTCGAGAGCCAGGGCTTAAGACTGAGAGACTGGAGATTGGGGTACCAAATTCTCCCTTGAGAGGAGGTTAGGAGATTGTGTCTCTTGGGAAGAGACAGGGGGATTGACACTGCCAGGGACAACAACAGGGGGTACCAAGGTTGTCTGGCCCAGTCCGGAGCCACCGGTATCACTGTACAGGGTTGAGAAAGAACTTGAGGCTGAGCAGTGTTGAGGGTTGAGACCTGATCTTGACTAGAACTCTGAACAACAGGGGGAAAGGAGGAAAGGCACAGAGGAACCTGCCCTTCCAATCCAATATGAGAGCATCTAGAGGAACAGTCCCTAGGACTGGAGGTCTGCAGTAGAACAGGGGGAGCTGATGATTGTCTGGGGCTGCAAATAGATCTATCTCTGGAGTACCCCATCTGTTGAAGATTACTTTCAGGATGAGAGGATCCAGGGACCATCATTCGTGATGTCCCTGGGAGATTCAGCTCAAAGCATCTGCTAGCACATTGTCCTTCCCTGGGAGATGAACTGCTGTCAGGGAAGCCTGAAGGGAATAGGCCAGAGACCACAGTTTCATGGCCTCTGTGCACAAGGCCGTGGACCAAGTGCCCCCTTGCTTGGTGCTGTACCTCACTGTGGTGGTGTTGTCTGTTCTGATCTGCACGACCTTGTCTCTGACTGAGTCCGAGAATGCCTGAAGGGCCAGGAATACTGCCCTGAATTCCAGGAGACTGATATGAAGGAGAGACTCTTGTGGAGACCAAACACCCTGAGCCATGAGGGCTCCCAAATGGGCTCCCCAGCCTAGGAGAGAAGCATCTGTGGTTAGGACTACTGAGAGAGCTTGACTAAGGAATGGGACACCTTATCTGAGATTGTCCTGCTCCAGCCACCACTGGAGAGCTTGGACCAGAGTCTGAGTCATTGGAATCAATTTGGTGAGAGAGTCTTTTTTCTGAGACCAAAAGGACCTTAGGTGGAATTGAATGTCCCTTATCTGAAACCTGGCTCCTTGTACCATTGCAGTGGAAGCTGCCATGTGGCCTAGGAGTTGAAGAAAGTGTCTTGCTGGGTGAGAGACCAGAGGTCAAAATGAGGAAGCGAGATCTGTAAGGGCCTTTATCCTTGCTAATGGGAGGAAGGCCTTTGCCTGAACAGTATCTAACTCTATTCTTATGAAAGTAAGGAGTTGTACTGGTTCAAGGACTGACTTTGAAAGACTGAGGAGAAACCCCAGAGAACTGAGCAAGTTCTGAGTGATTTGCAGAGCTGACTTGACCTGGTTGGAGGACTGACCTACATGGAGCTAGTCGTCCAGGTAGCGGAAGATATATATACCCTGCCTTTTTGAGGAAGGCAACTACTACTGCAAGGCACTTTGTAAACACCCTTGGAGCTGATGTTTAGGCCGAAGGGCATGGCCTTGAACTGATAATGGCCTGATGGCAACTCAAACCTGAGGTACTTTCTGTGGGAGCACCTGATAGGAATATGGAAATAGGCATCCTTGAGGTCCAGGGATGCTAGCCAATCCCGTGGCCTTAAAGAGGAAAGAATTATTCCCAGAGTCACCATTCTGAATTTTGGTTTTGTGATGTGTTTGTTCAAATACCTTAAGTTTAGGATGGGTCACCACTCCCCTGTCTTTTTCAGGGTAAGGAAATATCTGGAGTACAGACCTTTGCCCCTGTGCTGAGTAGGAACTTTCTCTACAACCCTGAAAGCCAGCAGAAAAGAAACCTCTGCCTCTAGAGCAATGATTTCTGAGATGGCTGCAGGTGGAAAGGACCTGACCCTCATTCTTTGGGAACCTTTTGAAATTGACGACCAGTCCCTGGCTTACTACCTCCAGGACCCACTTGTCTGAGGTAACAGACTTCCAGACCTGGAAGTAGTAAGCCATCCTGCCTCCTACTGGAATAGGGAAGCTGACCCGGGCTGACACATTAGGGTGTCTGCTTGGCAGGAGCCTTGGACTGGGAAGAGGATGCAGCCCTGCTCATCCCCCTCCTACCTCTCCCTCAAAAGTACCCCCTCTGTGGGAAAGAAGCCTGGGCTTGGTAAAAAGACCTGTGGAAAAGCCTGCCCCTGCCACTAGACTGCTGCTTTTGAGGAGTGGCTTGCCTTTCTTTGGCCTGTGCACTCCTGTAGGTGGTCCTATACTCTTCCATTTTCTTCATGTAAACCTCTGTCTGCTCCTCAAATAGCGAGTTACCCACCACCAGGAAATCCATAGCCTTAGCCTGGGTGTCCTAGAAAAGGTTAGTGCCTCTGAGTCAAGCAAATCTCCTGAGAGACACAGATGTAGCCATGACTCTTGATGCCACATCATTGGAGTCTACAGCAGCGTGGGATTGTACTTTGGATGCTTCAATTCCATCAGCAGCCACCTCCCCAGCTCTTTGGCTAGCCAGCTCCAGAACTGTATCCTACCTGGTCTTCTGGTACCTGACTGTGTAGGCCATATAGTTAACCTGCCTGAGTCCCAAAGAATATGCCAAATATTGTTTTTTTGGCCATGTCATCCACTTTCCTGGAGTCTTTGTCTGGGGCGTGTGAAGCCAAAGGAATATTAGCCCTGGCACAGGCTGCAGCCTGCACTACCCCAACATGGCTGCAATGACTATATGAAAACTCCGTACCTGAGCCTGATAACACGTACCTCCTGTTCATTCTCTTATCTACAGGAGGTAAGGAGTTAGGTGTTTGCAATATCTTTTTTGTCTGTTTTCCCAAAGATTTATGAAGAGGGATAGACAATCTTTTGGACTCTGGGATGTTCATCATCTCAACAAAATCAGGCTCTTCCACCCGGTGGTGCTGAGGGTTGAGGCGCAGGACGCCACATCTCGCACCATGCTGGTGACCCGGGTTCGGGAGCGAGCTCGGGTCGTCAGGGGTTGGCCAGGGGGAGACAGGCTGGAACGTCCGATGACAGCTCTCCTTCTCCGGGGGGGGAGGGAGGACTTCCAACCCGGCAAGCAGTGACCCCTGGCGGAGGCTGGGGGAAGCAACAGCTAGCTGGAGTCTCAAGGGTATGACTGGTTGTAGGCATAGGCCGGCAGCCAATCAGCCTCGGGGGCTGCTCCTTCGTGCAAAGAGGGGGGGGATGTTGCAGATGCCTTGACATATGGGCCTGTAGCGTCTCACAAAGAACACTGGTAAAGTACCCATCAGAGCCGGAAAGATGGAGTGACGAGCCGGGTCTCAATGTGCCAGTGCCTGCCTGCTGACCCAGGACCCTGACAAGACTTACAAGATTCGGAGGCTGCCCGACCCCGCCCCCACCTGGGGGGGGTTCCAAGGCTGGATGGAGGGACCAGAGGCTGTAAGGTAGGCACTGGTAGGGGCAGGCTTAATGGGCGACTCCCGATGGAGCGACTCTGGCGGGGCAGTAGAAGGAGAAAATGGAAATTAAAAAAAAAAAAAAAAAGGCTCTTCCTCCTCCTCAACAGCTTCTACCATTAGGAGCTGGAGGGTTTCAGCCACCTTCTAGTAGAACAAGAAGTGGGAAGGGGACCTCAGAAAACCTAAGGGGGGAGACAGAAGGCCTGTCTGGGGAGATGTCCAGTTCAATAGGCACATCCAGGCCTTCAAAATCATTATCATCATCATCATCCTCAGGATACTCTTCATCTCCCTCCCACTCCATATCATAATAAGCATCCGGATCATAATCTGATGGAGTTGGATCCAACCGAACCAACCACTGTGCTGGTTCGGAGGGAACCGGGTAAAGCAAATGAACTATACTGATCGCTTTGGCTATTTCGTCAGCGGTTGGAGTAAGTGGTGCTGGATCCGAACCGGCTGACTTACTTTTCCTTTTTGTCGGAACTGACCCCTCAGAGTCGGATATCCTTTTGCCCGAGGTCAGTGGGCACTTCCTCAGGTTCCGCCGCAGCCGAACCAGGCTGGCCATCCGGATCAGTGGACTTCTCTGCCTCCTTTTCCTTCAGCCTACTCAACCTTTTTCCAGAGTGGCTTTAGGAAAATTCTTGCAGATTTGGCAGTCTGTTTTGAGGTGGTCAAACCCCAGACAATAAACACAGATGAGGTGGGGGTCAGCCTTGGCAAAGGCCTCCCCACACTCAGTACAGTGTTGAAACTCAGTGGGACCATTTTTTTCCCTTGGGTTTCTCAGACATGGCCACACTAATAAATTACACCTTACAGCTTTTAAGCCAGGTAATAATCCCCCGTCAGTTACCAACCGTGTTACTGGCTGTGTAAAAAAAAACAGAAAAAGGTTTTTTTAAAACCGATAGGAACTCGAACACCACTACTAAATCCCAGAAAATACAAATATAAACTAATGGTCGGTTTCCAACCGGACCGACCGATCGGAAACTGAGAAACACACAATTTCCACAGAAAATAAATAACTACCTATCTACAACACTACCTGTACCGTAGACAGAGACTTGAAACCAAAACATAATAAATCGCTTGAACAACCGCTTTTTTTAAATTTTACCGAACCGAGCAGAGGAGAAATCTCTGGAGTGACTTCACTGTTAGGCGGAGTAAAGAATCTGACGGTTACACTGAGAAGTACCACAGACAGAGGTTTGAAAATCGAGCTTGAGCTCAACGTTCTATGCGGCTGCATAGAGTTAACCCTTTCCTCTCCGGGGCAGTTCAAGTGCTGGGGCTAACTGCATATGTCAGAATACAGCAAGACTTCATGTTGTTTGAAATACCTGGGCAACAGTAGGCACCAGCAACAAATGTAGGTGTAGAGAAGGGAAGGGAGAGTTTGAGAAGTAACATCTCACAGGCAGAGGGAAGAGAGGCAGAGAGCACAAGTATAAACTGGATATTTGAGGAGAGGTAAATGGCTACGTCACCACTCCTCTTTGCTCGATCATGACGAAGTGTCTACTGTAGTATAATAGAGTGTATCAAACTAATTTTTGCTTACTTGTAGGCTGACATCTTCTGTTAATACAAATTCCAGAATCCCCTGCAGCTGCCATTAGGGTAGTAAGCAGCAGTGCGAGATGTAACATTCCTGCAGTGCATGTTAGTATATATCAGGTCTGATCTCTTTTGTTTGTTGTTGCCCTTCCTGGGCTAAGTACAGCCAAATAAGGCAGTACTTAGCCCCTGGAGAAAAGGAGAACTAGACAACATCTGATCGAAGGCTAAAAAAGCTCTAACATGCACTGCAGGCTACTGAATTTCCCACTGCTGCCTACGGCTCTGATGTCAGCTGCAGTGGATTCTGGGATTTGTAGTAACAGACGACGTCTGCCTTCAAGTAAGAAAATTAGTCTGATGCAGCCCACTAAACTACAGTATACAGAAAGTAAAACAAAATGTTTTTGCACACAAAGTGCACATTGGGACCAGCCCTACACTTGAGTGCAGGAACCTTTGTTATGATTGTTCCCATTCAATGACTAGATACTGTCATATACATTACAATAAGCATTTAAACTATAAAACAGTCATTAAAAAACCCATTAAACCGGCCCAGTGGCACTGAGGTTTAAGGCACTGGACGCCACATCTCGCACCATGCCGGCGATTCGGGTTCAGAAGCAGACTCGGATCACTGGTGGGTCGGCCGCGGGGGAGATAGGCTTGAGCGTCCCATGACAGCTTGCCTTCTCTGGGGAGGGAAAAGGCCACTGCCTGCACACCTGACTGACTCCGAGCGGAGGCTCGGAGTACTGCAAGCCCCAATTGTCGGGGATGGGCGTCCGCTGTACAGCGTGGACATCGGCGCCTTGCGCCATGACATCAGGTGGTCACACACTGTAGGGGAGGTGGAAAAAAGGAAAAACACCTGCTGGCTCCGGGAAGATGGGCTTCCAATGTGCCCTGCTCACCGGATCACCTCCTCGGCCTGACAAAATGAAGGATGTCGGGGTGAGGATGACTCCCTGGATGCTCTGAAGGGTTGGGGCCGGCAGGCAGTAGGAGGTAAAAAGAGAAATAAAAAAAAAAAAAGCCATTACAGCACTCCAGTGGTTGGGGTTGCTTTCGTAAATCTAATCCTGGGGCATAAGTCAGTTGGTCTTACCTTGTACCTCACGATTCCCTTATGGTTAGATTCACTAACCCTAACCCACCCCCAGGTTGAGACTTAATGCTTAAATTTTGTATTGAATTCTAGTGTTTATCTGAAGTACCTCATCTTCATCAAATGAGTAAGGATGATCTTCTTTCAAGTCTGTATGTTGCACTCCACACAACCGTTCTGTTTGAGTATCTTTGAGCTTTTCTGCTGAAAGATGAAAAATCAGACAAGTTACCTTCGTAAGGACTTTTACCAAGAGAAACTAATTCACTGAAGTACAGCTGTCTCAGGCTTTAAAATTTCTAAACACTCTTTCTGTGCCAAGTGCCAGATGTACAGGGAAAGATGTAAAGCAGGTGTAGTTGCTTTGATGAGGCTCTGATGAAGGCATGATGGAATCACTCCATACTGTCATGATAGCCTGCACTGGTATGGTTTCAACCTACAGCTACTCTGAATCTCAGAGAGCAGCTGAGACTTCACTGCAAATCACTGGATTTGAATGATGCATCCTTGCAAATTCACAAAGAAGATTTATCTGTGATGTAAATATGGTGGTACATTTCATTTAAATAATGTCTAAAGGTCAGCCTTCCTGAGGAGGTTGTGGAGTCAGGAACAGTGGGAGAATTCAAGAATGCATGGAACAGGCATAAGGCAATTCTTGTGGGGGGCAGGAGGAAGTAAGCTGTTGATTAACTAGAATCTGCAGCTTATCCATCAGGTAGGGAAATGGGCAGACTGGGTGGGCCAAGCGGTCTTTATCTGCCATCAAATTCTATGTTTCTACCCAAGAAGCAAGCCTAATGATTTTATTTCAGTCTGAGTGCTCATTACTGAAACCACCCCCCAGGCTTTCAGCTGGACATGTAAAACAGTTGTAGTTTTTTTGCCTATTTGTTAGCAACATTTTCTAACTAAATCATAAAATCTGTAGCACAACCAATACATTGAAAGCATGAAGTGTGTTTACATTTTTTAATTATGTATTTAAGCACTGCAGTCCCAGTCCTTGGCAGTCTGTGTCTCTGGCAATTCTTAAAAGTATATTCAGCAACCAGTCTGACACTTCTCTGAATTAAGACCCTGAGAGACATGACATTTATCATGGCTGCAGCCTACATCAAAATACAAAATAGTCTTTTTGTGTTTGAGCTAGAAGTAAACAGATCTTTTCTGTATTTGCATCAAAAGAGACTGCCCTATCTTCATGCACCTACTCTAGCATAGATTTCCAGTAACCGTGTGGAGGTTGAGCCAGATGCCAGTAGGACCAAAAAGGATTTCTGACAGCAAGAGGAAAAAGGACTCTCACTAATATTCTGAAATTAAGAAGAAAAACCCAAATTCTGCAATAAGCCAAATGTCTGAGTATTTGCTTTAACATTTTTATATTTTAGTTTAACTTAGCCCTGGGTTGCATGAAAAAAATTTCTTACATATTAGAATATGGGTATATAAAGATGTTATTTAAACATTTTACATGCAAAGAAGCGCTTAAACAAGTTTTTTTTATATATACAAAGAGACAATCTAAGATATGTATGCAAAGAAGCTTTTGTAAGTCTCCATACATGAACAAAGATATTATTTATAAAAGTGACTAAGATTGCATATTGGGTCCAATTACTTTTTTTTTGCAAGCTGTTATTTTATATTTATGCTGCTTTTACAGTGTTTACAGGACTTTACAGTTATGCTATATATTCTTATTAATTAGTGTATATTGTATAGGAATAATAAAACCTATTTTATATAATTCCAAGGGTGTCACAGAAAAGTTCATTCGTAATTATCTGAGCCTTTTATATGCAATGGGTGGTGAAGTAAGAATCTGAGCTAATCTTATGTTGTTTTGCATGGGTTCTGACACTGGGCTGAAGGTTTAGCCGGGTGCCCATAGTAAGTACTGTTATTTAGCCTGTTGTTCCAACAGCCTTGCGCTTCTGCAGCCAAGACAGCCCATTATACATGATGTCATACTTTGTGCAGGGCCCACAGGCCTGTGTGGCGAGGGTTTGGACCTGCACCTTGTGCTTAACTCACAAGGCTAAGGACTTTGGGAGTGGTATGGGCATTAGGGCTGAGAACCCCAACTAACACCCCACCACTGATCTGCCAAGACTCCTGAGACTCCGAACCCTAACTTTTTTCATTTCCTTACTCTGTGTGCTTTATGTTCTTCAACCCCAGTGTCTGCATTAAATGTATTTTTTTTTTGCAAACAATATTTATATATAATTGCATATACGGGAAAAAAATATTTCTTGTAATAGAATCTTAATTGTTTTCTTTATTCACCCTGTGAGCTAGTTGTAAACCTGGTTTTCTAAGAAGAAAGGGACTCCCCCTGTTTAGAATGTAAACAACAAAACTGCACGGGGCCCAGCTTTTAATGGAAGGGTCATTTGCAGATGAAGCAAGTGACTCTGAGTTTGGCTTGGAAATTAATAGGCCTGTATGAGACCCAGGGAAGGCACAATTGACCTGAAACAAAAGAGTGTTAGTGGTTGTCACCTCCTACTTTGGCTACATAGTGTTTCTAATTTTCATCACAATATTCATGATGTCTTACACTTTGCGTTTTTTAAAACATCAAACTATTTAATAAATCTATGTCTAAATCGGAACTTTTAGTGTGCTCTGCCTCTCTTTGGATTTTAGTAATTGGCAGTATAGCACCTGCAGACCTTGGGAAGCCTGTCAATCTTTTTGCTTTATATTTTGTTGATCCGCCTTTGAGACAACACACCAATTATTTTTTTTTTTTAATCATATTTCTGTTTATCCTCCTCAGCGGAGCGGATCTCTGTGATCTCCGGCCTCCAGCACCCACACCCCCCCAGGCCCGGTCAGGCACCCCCACAGAGCCGGCCATTGTCACTCACGCACTCGGGCGCCAGGCGTGGCCATCAGTCGCTGAGATCGCCGCCCCACTATTTTTCCGCCTGTTCTATGTTCCCCAGAGAGCCGGATGTGCAATGGCATCTAAGCACATACGTGCTGATGTTCGACATGCTCCCCCCACTTGTGCCCGCTGTTGTAGTGCGGCTGGCCTCTGCCAGTCACCGCTGCAGTGCCCCAATCCTCTCCAGAGGAAGGACAGCAGTCGTGGGATGCTCAAGCCTTCCTCTCCCCTGCCAACCCCCGGCGGCCCAAGTCCATTCCTGAACCAAGGTCGCCGGTGTGACGCGAGGTGTGGCATCCAGCACCTCAACCCTCAGCGCCACCAGGCCAGCAGTACATACCAATTTAAAATGAAACCTACTTCTGATACAGAGAGTGGTAAGGTGCACCCAAACATAGAAACATAGACACTGTTGTAAATAAGGACTGCTTAACCCAATTTGGCTGCCTGCCTGTACTGTCACAGCAGACCCTACCTAATCTCCGGCTACCCCCCCACTTTCCTACTAAGATTCCTTTGCGTCTATCCCATGCATGCTTGAAGCCCACCACTTTTTTCACCCACCACCTCTGCAGGAAGACTTCCAGGCATCCAGCACTCATTAAGTGAAAAAGTACTTCTTCACATCCCTCCTACACTTCCCCTTTCCAGCTTCACTGCATGCCCCCTTGTTCTCGTGCACCTTCTCTTCTGAAAACCACTCCCCTCCTGTACCTTATTCACCCCTGTGAGGTATGTATAGTTCTCTATCATGTCCCCCCTTTCCCTCCTGTCTTCCAGAGTGTACATATTGAGATCCCTCAGTCTCTCATCATAGGGCTTATGATGCAGCTTCTACACCATTTTAGCTGCCCTCCTTTGGACAGCCTTTACCCTGTCTATGTCTTTCCTGAGATGTGGTCTCCAGAACTAGACACAGTACTCCAGGTGGAGACTCACCAGTGATGAATACAATGGTAACACCACTTCTCTCCTTCTCCTGGTAATACCTGTCCCTATGCATCCCAGCATTCCGCTGGCCCTGCCTACTGCCTTGTTGCACTGTCTCATCAACTTGAGGTCATCAGATATGATTACACTAAGGTCCTTTTCCTGTTTTGTGACTGTCAATACATCTTCCCCCATTTTATATACCGCCTCTGGGTTTCTGCGTCCTAGGTGCATGATTTTCCATTTCTTCGCACTGAAACCCAGCTGCATACCCTTGACCACTCCTCGAGTTTTCGCACATCTCTATTTATTATCTTTACTCCCTCCATAGTATCTACCCTATTGTAGCTTTTGGTGACATCTGCAAATAGGCATACCTTCACTTCCAGCACTTTTTTGCAATGTCACATAAAAATATTGAGGCGGTCTGACTGGTCCCCATAATGAGCCCCGAGGTACCCCGCTGGTCACTCTTTCCTCATTAGAGTGAAGCACCTGAAGCAACTAAGTGGATTCCTATGTCCAAGAGGCTATACATTGTGTGAGCAAGACCCTTTGAGAAGATGAGAAAGGAGCCACCCTGAGTGAGTTGTGACCAGGTTGGTGGTAGCACTGATGAATTAAGCAAGTCAGACAGCCAACCTCCTATGAGGTCTTGGATGATTCTGTAACATTACCTTTTGAGTTCTTAGATATGCTGGTGGGTTTCAAAGATACCACACCATCTTTGCTTCTGTTTTTAGGAAAGCTGGAAGTACTGGATAATGTTTTTTGGCTAGGAATAAGAAGAATACCTGAAAAACAGAAAACAGTTTAAAAATTACATGATGAACCACTGACTCATCACATCGGTACAGTAATGTGTTGTCCTTCCCCTTCTAGAAGTGATACGAATTAAATCCTGGCACAGCTGGTCAAACCCTAGGTCAGGATATTCAAATCACCTTCAAAGGGCTCTCTTCTTAAGCTACTTTGTGCATGGCACAAAATGAGATATTATATGTATATTGTAAATCGAGTGCTAAAGGCCTAGACAGTGCTTATACTATAGGTTTCCAACATACCCCCAACCGAGTGATGCATAAAGCTAAGCCCTAACCCTTGTGTACATTTAAACCATAGCAGGGACCTCATACTCTAATCACCTCTTCACACTAAGCAAGCTGGGAGCTTAGTAAAACTCAAACACATTAGCACTGAACTGCAATATTCGTAAATAAAATTTTAATTATACTATTTAACATGCACAATGTTAACACCACCTTACCAGTCAATCTACATTTCTGTGTCATTCCACATTATCACTGGGATAGTCATTTACTAATGGAGTAATACTTGCTCATTACTAGGGGTCATCACTTCAAAGCTGTAATATCATCATGGAACCCTTAGCTCCACTCCATCCTTTGCTTTGAATCATCAGTCTTAAAGGAGTAGTACACTCAGAATTTGTAAAAACATATGTTGTGCAGAATGTTTTGATTTGTATGTGAAGTCCTATTGTGTTCTTCCCTTTGTCTGCTATTCAGAGTTTTTCCTAAATTAGCCTGCTAGCTTTATGGTAGTTTTACGACCCCGGGTATCTCCATCTCAGTAAAGTTTATTGTTTTTCTTGTTCCTACAATGCATCCTGTCTCATGTGATAGTGATGTAGCCGGGACCATGGATTCAGTAACAAGCACTACTTCAGAATCAGTTCACAACAGCAGAGATGGCTATATTTAAAAACTATGCAGAGTTTAGCTCGGTGACTACCCTCATTGTAAAGGTATTTTTGTTGTGAACAATTGTGACACTGGTTGTGTCTGTGTAACTTGTATGGTTTTCAGGATATTTACATTTGTTTGGCATGTCTACTAGAGTGTCCACTGAGAGAGGGAAAAAAAGTGTCGGCTATTTGCAAGCGCACTGCACACATGCCAACCAAATCTAAATATTTTGAAAACTATACAAGCTACACAAAAACAACAAGCAGCAAAGTTGCTCAGGACAAAAAGATTTTTACAATGCGTATAGTTACTAAGCTGAACTCCTTACAGTTTTTAAAATACTTGCCATCTAAAGTAGGAATATTGTTAAAAAACATGGAAATTTGGTTAATTAGATGGATATATTTTAAAAACTATACAGAGTTCAGCTTAGTGACTACCCTCATTGTAAAGGTCTTTTTTGTGTGAACAACTTTGCTACTGGTTATTTTTGTGTAGCTTGTAAAGTTTACAAGATATGTAGATTTGTTTGGAATGTGTAAAAATGTGCATAGAATTCTGCACAGTGTGTTAGGAATGTTAGAGCAAAGCTACCAGGAATCCCATCATGAACATTCTGAATGCAGAATAGAGTAGAATTAAGCAGTAAGACACGGCAGGGTGTGGGTTATTGTGTAATAACATCACTCCTGGGGTGGTTTGAAGCACGAGGTAAAGCCACGTGCTACCACCACCCCAGGAGTGACGTTATTACACAATAACACACACCCTACAGTGCCTTATTGCTATTATACAATGTCTTTTTTTTTAAAGAACATGGGAAAATAAGTTTACAATACTTTTTTTTAAATCTTTTGTTAGAGCAGGTTTATATATTCGAAAAAGAGTCCATCGTTAACGTTTTGTCCAGCAGGTGGGGCTGCCACTGCATGGTTGCCATGTAACCACTTTAGGTGTCTCTTTGCCTGTCCCTTTCTGTGTCTGTCACCTACACTGCGGTATTTTATGTTGCTGTGTGCCTGCCCTGGGACTGGGAGAAGTTTACATAGTGAGCCGTTTTGTTTTCTTTCTTGTTTAACCTGGTCATAAGCAGCCCCACTGTTTCTGTCAGGATGGAGCTGAGGAGTTGTGTGTGGAGCAAGCTTTGGAACCAACAGTGCTACAGCTGAGGTGGAGGTAATGAGATGCATTTTGAAGTTACGGCTTTGTTTTACTGAACCATTTCTGTGTTTAGGGAATTAAGTACAGTAGGAGATTATTGGCAGAATTTTGTTTCTGTGTAAAACAGGGACCTGCGTCTACCGTGTTCTGCAGTGAGCAGGGCAATGTACTGTGCACACGCTACAACCGCCGAAATTGAAGTGGGACTTCAGAAACATCAGAGGACTGTCACAGAGAAAGTGCAGTTACGGCTTTCTCTAACTTTTGTTTTAGGAGGGAGAAGAAAAAATTACCGAAGTAATACTGTTTCTTCCAAGGTGTCCTTTAGCATCAGTAACAGTATGCAGTAAGCTGACTAGGTTGAGCTGCCTCGGAGATGGAGTTTATGATACTGAATAAAATGAATTAGCCAATCAGAACAGAGTTAGAGGGTGTGCGGAGTGGAGCTTGCCCAGAGGGCACCAGAATTTTTTCAAAGCTAGAATGGGAACATGCCCGTGTTAAGCGTGACCCAAAAGAAATTAAAAACCACGCAACAGCATGAACAATGAAAAACGCCATTTAAACTTTGCTTTCAATTAATTCAAAAGTTCAGAAATAAATTTGGCAACAATAAAGGAAGCAGAGTCTTCAGTTAGGTTACTTGGGGAGGAGGTGGATAGGAGCTTACTGATGCTAAAGGACACATTGGAAGAAACAATATTACTACGGTGAGTAATTTTTCCTTCTCACCCCAAGGGTCTTTTGATATCAATAACAGTATGCAGACTACAAAGCAGTGCAGTTTGGAGGTGGGTACAGAACCTACTTAGGGAAGAGGCTCTGCAGGACCTCCCTGACAAATCTGGCATCAGATCTGGACTGTACACCCAGGCAATAATGCTTTGTGAATGTGGGTAATCTTCAACGTAGCTGCTTTGCAGACATCAAGTAAGGGAATATCCCTTGCATCTGCCACTGTGGCAGCAGTGCCCCTGGTAGAATGGACCTTGAGGTCCTCTGGGGGCTGTTTATCAGCCTTGTCATAACAAAACTGAATGCAAGAGTCTATCCATTGAGAGATAGTTCACTTAGTGGCGGGCCTTCCTCTACCTGCCTCCCCATAGGTGAGGAAAAGCTTAGTGGCAGAGCCCCTGAACTGCCTGGCATGTTCCAAGTAGTAAGATAGGGCTCCCTTCACATCCAAACTGTGGAGTCTTTGTTCTCCTGGAGTGAATTTTTCAGTAAAGAACACAGGAAGGGTAACAGACTCGTTAAGGTGGAATTTAGAGACCACCTTAGGCAGAAATTTCCTGTTCGCTCAGAGCTCTACCTTATCCTCATGAGGGATAATGTAGTTTGGTTCAGTACAGAGTGCCTGCAACTCTGAAATCCTTCTTGCAGCGATGATGGCAACTAGAACAACTGTCTTCCAGGGGACATACTTTAAATGGGCTGTAGCCATGGGCTCAAAAGGTGGCTCTATGAGCTTGGAAATGCACATGTTGAGATCCCAAGTGGAAACAGGTTCCCTAACTGGGGGCTGAATATGGAGGAGGCCTTTGAAGAATTTTTTTGAAAACAGACAATGAAATGATTGACTTGTCCTTGACTATGGACAGGTAAGCAGAAATTGCAGCCAGGTGAAGTTTTAAGTATCTTCAGGCTTGTACGTGAACCAAATAATCTAAAAGACTGGGGATTGAGGCTTTGAGAGGATTTATGTGCTTCCTCTTGCACCAGAAAGAAAATCTTTTCCACTTCGCTGCATAAGTTTTCTTGGTACTAGTTTTTTGGCCATCCTCAGGATTTTAAGGACCTGTTCTGAATACTGAGTATCTGGGTACTCTAACTCCTCAAGAGCCAAGCTTTGAGGTGAATAAATTCCAGATTTGGACAGATCATTCCTAGCTATGGTACAGTCAGGAGAGAGTGACTGAGAGGAAGCTGAATAGGCTTGCTGTATGACAGGGCTACTAAGAGAGGATACCAAGGTTGCCTTGGCCAATCTAGTGCCATCAGGATCATTGTTGCTGATTGGTCCCTCAGCTTCAGCAACACTCTGTGAATCAAAGGAAATGTAGGGAAGGCATAAAGAAACTTGCCTGCCCAGTCCAGAGTTAAGGCATATGTTGGAAGGGTCCTTATTGCTGGGGGCCTGCAGCAGTACAGAGGAAGTTGATAGTCGAGGTGAGGGGCAAACAGATCTGCTTCTGGTATGCCCCACCTCCTGAACACTGTGGCAAGGACTTGTTTGTTCAGAGTCCATTCGTTGTACCCTTGGCTAACGCAGCTCAGGGCATCTGCCAGGGTATTGTCCTTGCCTGGACGTCGTATGGCTGAGAGGCTCACATCAAGACAGTAAGCCAGATACCATATTTTCATTGCCTCTGTACAAAGGACAGTCGACCTTGTAACACCCTGCTTGTTTATGTAGAACATAGCAGTGGTGTTGTCTGTCCTGATTTGCACTGATTGACTTTTTACCTGGAGGGCAAAGTTCTTTAGGGCAAGGCAGATGGCTCTGATCTCCAGCAGGTTGAAGTGGCTTGTAGATTCCTTGTGAGCCCAAGTGCCACTTACAGAGTGATTGCCTAGCTGAGCTCCCCATCCCAGAAGGGAGGCATCTGTAGTAATGATCTTTGTGGGAGTAGAAAGCTGGAAGGGGATTCCCACCGAAAGGTTGGCAGTTTCCTTCCACCAATCCAGAGCTCAGAGTAAGGTTTTGTGACTGGAACCAGTTTGGACAAGGAATGTCTTTTTTGGGACCAGTGTGCCCACTGGTGCTACTGAATGTCCCTCATTTGGAATCTGACAAATGGGGCAATGGCTGTCACTGAAGCCATGTGACCCAGGAGCCTTAAAAAAATATCTGGCTGGCCTGGGCTGGCCCAGGACAAAGGAGTTTACCACTGGCAGGAAATTTTGGATCTGTCTGCTGGATGAAAAGCCTTGCTCTTCTGTGAATCCAGTTCTGCTCCTATAAAAGTGAGGAGCTGTGTTAGATCCAAGTGGGATTTCTTTTCGTTGAGGAGAAAGCCCAGAGACTGCAGAGTTGGTTTTGTGTAACTGAGAGCTTCCCTGACTTGATGAGGTGTCTTATCCACTAGAAGCCAGTCCAAGTATAGGTAGACGACAATGCCCTGTTTCCCGAGATAAGCTGCCACGACAGCTAGGCACTTGGTGAAAACTCTTGGGGCCGATGTTAGGCCGAAAGGCATGGCTGCAAGCTGATAATGCCCTGATGGCAGCCTGAACCTTAGAAACTTTCTGTGGGACTGCCTTATTGGAATGTGGAAATAGGCATCCTTTAGGTCCAGGGAGGCTAGGCGGTCTCCCTACTGGAGAGAATGAATCATCATTGTGAGAATGACCATTTTAAATTTTGGTTTCAGTAAGTGCCTGAGGTTAAGAATAGGTCGCCACACCCCATTTTTCTTTTCTGTGAGGAAGTATGTGGCGTAGAGGCCCTTTCCCATCTGGGAAGAGGATACCCTCTCCACTACTTTTGCTTATAACAAATTCTTTACCTCCAGCTCTCAATAATAGTCTCTCTGTTGGAGTTCAAGGTTTTGATAATAAGGGACCCCTGAGAGGTGGACATTTTTTGAACTTAAGGGATAGGCCCTTTTCCACTACCTCCAGGACCCACTTGTCCGTGGTAATGAGGTTCCAGAATTGGAGGTAGTGGGACAGACTGTCTCCTATTCGGAGAAGGGAGGCCACCTGGTTGCTGAAGTCAGGGCTTAGACTAGGTAGAAGGTGCTGGAGTGGTGGCAGCTGTTCTCTGACCCCTCCTGCCTCTTCCTCTGAAGAAGCCTCTCACTTGAGAGTAATCCAAGGGAATTGGCATGGGAAAAAATGCCCTAGGATAGAATCATCTGCCTCTGTTTCCCCTATACTGGGTCTTTTGGAAAGTAGAGGCTTTCTCTTTAACAGCATTGCTCTCATAGGTGGACTTATACTGCTCCACCTTTTTCATATATGCTTCAGTCCTAACCTCAAAAAGGCAATTATTTTCATAGGGGAAGTCCATAGCTTTGGACTAGGTATCCTGTGTTAAATTTGAGGTTCTTAACCAGGCCAGGTGTCTAAGTGAAATGGCTTGAGCCATGATGTTGGTAGCTGCATCATTATTGTCCACTACCATGTGAAACTGATACTTTGTGGCCTCTAATCAAGTCTTCACAGTTTCAGCAATGTCCTGTACCATCTTGTCTGATTTTTGGTTCAAGATGGCCAGAATAGAATTCCACAGGGCCTTCTGATATTTGGCAAAGTATGCAAAGTAAGTGGACAGGCGCAAGAGTAAAGAAGCTGTGGTGTAAGATTTCTTTGCCATAGAGTCCAGTTTTCTGGACTCTTTCTCAGGAGGCTGAGAGTATAGTGGGACTTTAGCCTTGTCACATGCTGCAGCCTGCACCACTCCCTCATGGCTTGGATGAACATACAGAAATAAGCATTATGTATTGCCAGCTATATTTTCTGTCAATTTTTTTATCTTCTCCAGGTACAGAATTGGGGGTCTGGAGTAGATTCATGGTAGTTTTTCTTAATGATTTTTAGATAGGTAACACTATCTTTTAGGGAGGTGGAAGACCCATCATCTCTCTATAGTCTTCATCCTCCACCTCATCCTTGGTGGTCTCCTGAGTAGGGAGGTCCAGGGTATCCAGCTGCTGCAGAAAAGTAACTAGAGAGTTAAAATCCTCTTGGCCATTTGGTAAAGTACCAAATAGCAGACATCAGGTTCCAAGGGCTGACCTTCTGACTCATCGTTATCATCATCACCATCTCCTACCCCATAGTAGTATTCTGGACCAAAAGTTAGGACAGAAGCACTATGGTGCACAGGAGAAGAGGGGCAGAGAAAATACTGCCCATACTCTGAGCAGTTTGGTAAAGGTGCCAAGCCTTGGCCATTTCTTCAATGGTGGTAAATCTTTTTCTAAGTCA
Organism: Neoceratodus forsteri; assembly: GCA_016271365.2. Taxonomy (NCBI): domain Eukaryota; kingdom Metazoa; phylum Chordata; order Ceratodontiformes; family Ceratodontidae; genus Neoceratodus; species Neoceratodus forsteri. Next base: position 1,420,109,099 of record CM028130.1, read on the forward strand.
GAGACTTTCTCTTTCTCTTTAAATGACTGACTTCCTTTTTATTTTTCTTTATGTTTTTGTGCCACTGGCATCTCCCCTTGCCTTGACACAGAAGGGGTAGAGGTATGTTTTTCTTTAAATTTCTTTTTAGCAAGCACTGAATCAGTGACCTGCTCCACTGGTCTCTTTTTTGGCTGGTCACCATTGCTATTGTGCTTATCTGACTTATTCTCAAAGGAGTCCCTAAGGGACTTTTCGTTTGATTTAACCTGGGGAGAGGAACCCTCCTCAGAAACTCTAGCAGAGGGAGAAGCAGACTGAGAAGCCATAATTCCCAATTTTTTGGCTCTCTTTCTAATTGTTTTTGAACAAAATTTAGAGCAAAGAACACAGTAGTGGTATGGACCTAAACACTGTAAACACAAGTCGTGGCTGTTTGCTTTAGCCACAATTTTATGACACTTTAGGCAATTTTTAAGACCTGTAGGTCCAGTTCTTTTCTTGGGTCTTTCTGACATGCCAATTTGTCAGAAACGACTGAAAAATATGTTCACAAATGGGAAAATTATAGCTTTGTGTTTGATTCCCTCACGGTAAAGAACCGTGACTTTCTTAGGTAAAAAGTAGTTTAAAATGAAGAAAAACGATGGTTCCCGCTGAAAAACAGGAACCGCTAATGAACTAAAATAAAAAACTGTCAAACTACTTAAGACACTATTTATTTGACTTCATAAATAACTAAAAGGAACTGCGGATAGTTGGCCTGGTGGTGCTGAGGGCTGAGGTGCTGGATGCCTTACCTCGTGCCATGCCAGCAACCCCTGTTCGGGAATGAGCATGGGCCACCGAGGGTCAGCAGGGCAGGAGAAAGATCAAATGTCCAATGGACTGCTCTCCTTCTCCGGGGACGGGGGTCACCAGTGGTCGGCGTTTGACTGGCCCCTAGCTGAAGCTGGGGGACAGGGTACTGACACTGCAGAAAGGGGGAGGAGATGGGGCAGATGTTTGGAGGAGCGCATGCGCGCTCTCTCTGCAGGCATCACTGCATACCTCAGCTCCTAGGGAGAAAAATGGAAATGGATGCCATGGCGGATGATGGCGGATGCCTTGCAGGCTCCACTCTAGGGTAGCCAGTGCTGGCCACACTTTATCCGGTCTCCGGTGGGGGTTGGAGAATCCTGCTGACTCCACCAGGAAGAGCAAGCCCTGGGGGTATGGGTCGGCGCCGGATGGTGGATCCGGGGTGGGCTGGGACCCTTTGGAGGTAGGGGCCATGGCACAGAGGAGTTTTTTGTTTTTTTTGCTAGATCTTTTTCCTCCTCTCTTGGCTTACCTGGTCTGCCCCCTTATTCCTGGCAACCACCTCTGGGATTCTAGCTGCCATCCATCATCTGTGGTCTACTAAGGGTCACGCCTGTATTCCCCTGTGGTTTATCCCCCCCCGTAGCGGGGAGCCCCCAACTCCGCACCTCGAAACAGATCCAGACTCCAGGTGCCCCCTCCCAGAGCTGATGTTGTTGGATGGCCATCAAGCCACTCGACACAGGAAGCCACTCCATTTTCTATTTTTTCTCCCTTGGAACTGGGGGTGTGCAATGACGCCAGACAGAGAGGAATCCACACGTGCTCTCTCCAGGTGTCGGCTCAGGCTCCTCCCCAGACAGTAGAGCAGTGCCTTGTCTCCCAGCCTCCGCCAGGGAGCGAACAAGCACCAACTCTTAGGGACCCCCTTCCCGGAGAAGGACAGCTGTCCAACAGATGCTCAATCCTTCTTCTCCTCCCCTACCGACCCATGATCATTCCCAAACTCGGGTCGTCGGCACCGCACGAGGTAAGGCATCCAGCACCTCAGCTCTCAGTGCCACCGGGCCGATGGCTCAGAGGAGTTTAAAGAAATAGCAAAAAAAAAGGCACCACAGATGAACCACGGTAAAAGTAGGAAAACGCGGTTCTAAAAAACAATAACTTGAAGTAAAAAAACAAAGAAATACTCACAAACTCAGCACAAAATAATGAAAAAATAAGAAACTTTTGGAAAATATTTCTCTATGGCCAAAAGAGAGAGAGAGATAGCACCTCAGAGGCAGTGTTAGTAAGGCAGAGAAAAAATTCTGGTGCCTTCTGGGCAAGCTCCACTCAACACACTCTCTTCTGATTGACTAATTCATTTTATTCATTATCATAAACTCCACTTCCGAGGCAGCTCAACCTTGCCAGCTTACTGCATACTGTTACTGATTCTAAAGGACCCCTTGGGTAAGAAGATAAAGTTATGTAGTGCTTGCTTTTTCCCACCAAATTGACTGGTGTCAATGAAGCACGTGACCAGCAGTTACAGTTTGCATGGTCCAGTGAAGCTGCTTGTCTCGGGGATACTGTGAATGAAAAAGCTGTGTCATGATTTCTACCTCTGTTTTGTGGTCACCTGTGTGCCTGTACATCATACAGTGATGTTACTGTGTAATAACATCACTATTCCAGGCACCGACTGACCAATCAGAGTGCAGGGCATTTCCCTGACATTGTATAACACAGTGTAGCACATGAGTCTCAAGTGCATAGAAAGTTTACACAATTACATAACATAGAGAATACTGGATGGGCAACCATGCTGAACCAGTGCGTTCTGCCACAGAGGGGTTCTGATTCCGTGACCTCGAGAACAAAACTCAAGAGATCCTTGGGAATCAGAGCTCCAAAGTGGCAAACACACTTGTTAGTTGGGCATAGGGTTCTCAGCCAGTATGTTTTATAGTGTATGGTGCCCCTTTGAATAATCAGATTTGCTTTTAGCAATTTTTATATATAGAAAATACATTGTTCAGTGCCGTCTTATTTCAAGACTTTGGGCTAATTGCTATAGTGAGTTGTGTGGTTGCTAGGGACTAGACATCCCTATGTTAGTAGCGCAGACCCCCACTGATTATCTATCAGATTTAGGTGGGATTTTTCACACAAAAAAAACATGGCGGTTGTAAGTCTTCGTTAGTGAGTGGAGGATCGGCAACTATTTTCTTAAGTTTTTATAAATATCTGGTTGATCCTGCATTCAGTTATTTACATAGGAGGGTTATATCTGGTTGATCCTGCATATCTGTTAAGGTATCTGGTTGATCCTGCATTTGTGGGTCTGGTTGCGTTTCCATCTGTGCTGTCGCAGGGTTGGGTCTTTTAATCTGTTAGATTCTGCTGTTTGTAAGTATGTCTTGTGCGATTTTTCAACTGAGTTGGAACGCTGTTCTATCACCAGTGTTGGGTAAGTTACTTTTTCTATTACTTTCTATTACGTTTCGAAATTTGTTCCAAGAAGCTCTGTGCAGTCACTAGCAAGGATGGAGAAGTACTAGAAAAAGTAATACACCTTACAATTATAGTTATTTATTTTTATGCAAAAACAATACAAAAATAAAATAAATAACTATAACAGATTACATTTTTTGAAAGTAATAGGTTAGTTACTAGTTACTTTCAAATATACAGGAAACCTTCAAGTCAATTAACTGCAAATTGGGGGCTGCCTATAGAACCAAATACCTGCTCACCCCTGCTGCTAAATTGGCGATAGCCAGAGGCATTCTATTGCCAACCCTTACATATGGGTGTCCCATCCTGTCCTTGGCCACCAAATCTTCACTGCAACTATGGGATACTACCTTCAATAATGTGTGCAGGTATGCAACCAAAGCACCTCGGCTGCAGCATCATTGTCTCTTATATCAGGACCTTGGTTGGCTCTCTTCCTCTACCAGGCAGTACTATTTGTACAATTTAGTTGATTCCATCCTAGGGCGTCCAAGCCTGCTTATCCTGTCTGATCTCCTCAGGCCGGCCATTCCCACAAGGAATCTTAGATCGGCTGATCAGACCTTCTATCCATCCCTTTGTCGGACTAAAAGGGCATGGGCCTTCCATCATGCTGCCCCCCACCTATGGAACCTACTACCTCAGGATCTAAGAGATGTCTCCACTCATGTGACTTTTAAGAGCAAACTCAGGACTTTCCTCACTACTATGGACAAATGTGTTTGCTTTGACCCTACCTGATCCGCTGCATTTATACTGTTTCCTCATTGCTAGCACTTTTGCCTGTCCAAATGGGTGTTCTATACTGTGCCTTGTAATTAATGTTTTATTTTGTGCCTTGTAATTAATGTTGCCTTAACCTGTTTCTTTATAAGCCCTAATGTTAGCTGTTGACAATTGTAAGTCGCTATTCTACTCCATGACATTCTTATCTTCACTTCACAGCCTCCTCACTTAACCCCAGTGCTGCTCTTCCTTCCCTTCTTCTGTTATATCCTCTTCCCTTTTGCCACTCCCCACCAAACTCACCTTTACCTGTTCCTACCTCATCCATGCCCCTCCTTAGTCCCCACCCTCCTGGCTGTGCTTAGTCACCTCTCTCCACCTACTACCGCCTACTCCCACCGTCTACTGACCCCCCCTTCCCTGCCCTGCCGTCTCTTGGTTCCACTGGCTCGGCTTGACTTTGACACTTTTGCCGCTATTGACGTAACTCCTCCGCCTCTATCCCCCTCTCACCGGCATCCTCACTCTCGCCCTGCCGTCTATCGGTTCCACCAGCCCGGCTGTATTTTCCTACCTCCTACCGCTGTTGCCGTCTACTGCCGCTCCCCCCTACCACCCTCTCTTCGCCTGCCGCCTTTCAGCTCCATAGGCCCGGCCAGGGTTGGTACCTCTTCCCGCTGTTGCCGTATCTGACGGCACCTCCTTCCACTTAATCTCTCCCTCCCATCCTTTTGCCAGTTTTCCTTCCTTGTGTCTTTTCTACTGATGCCTATCCTCTCTTATTTTCTGCCTTCTACTATTCACATTTTTGAGTATGTTCCATGATCAAGTGCTAAAGTATATTTTGTTTACTAATGTATGTTACATTGCCATATGTATTTCTCTCTGCATTTTTGTACTCGTTGTCTTAATAATCTGGCTGTACTCTTTGTGTGTTGTAATTGCACCTCCCGGGTCGTGCCTGAAAACAGTCACTTGCTGACTAGCGCACTTACCCGGTTAACAAAAACTAAATAAATAAATGTAATCAGTTACAGTTACGTATTTCTTTTGTATAAAAAAAATAAGTAATTGTAACTGTAAAGTGTATTACATCTTCCAGTACTTCTCCATCCTTGCTAGTGACTGCGCAGAACTTCGTGGAACAAGTTTTCAAAAGTAACAGAAAGTAATAGAAAAAGTAACTTACCCAACACTGTCAATCACAGATGGGTTGAATAGCATTTACAGCATTTCAGCTCAGCTGAAAATCAGGTGCAGTTAGTGGGTGCCTGGAACAGTGATGTTATTACATAATAACATCACTGTATGAAGTCCAGGTGCACAGGTGAGCACACAACAGAGGCAGAAATCATGATATGGCCATTTCATCCCAAGTGTCCCCCCACCCCACCCCGAGACGAGCGGCTTCACTGGACTGCCAGTCGGTGCTTCATTGACACCAGTCGATTTGGTGGAAAAAAGTACAGCACTACATAACTTTATGTTCTCCCTCCTAAAACAAAAGTTAGAGAAAGCAGTAACAGTGCCATCTCTGTGACAGTTCCCCGATGTTCCTGAATTCCAGCTCTGATTTTGGTGGTTGTAGAGTGTGCGCAGTACGGTGCCTGCTCACTGCAGAACTCAGTGGATGCACATCAGTGTCTTACACAGAAACAAAACTCTGTCAGTAATCTCCTACTCTACTGGATTCCCTAAACACAAAACTGGCTCATACAACAAAGCCACAACTTCAAACAGCATCTTGTTACCGCCACCTCGGCTGCAGCACCATCGGTTCCAAAACTCGCTCCACATACCGCTCCTCAGGTCCATCCTGACAGAAACAGTGGGGCTGCTTATGACCAGGTTAAACAAGAAAGAAAACAAAAACAGTGGCACAGTATGTAAACTTCTCCCAGTCCCGGCATATAGCAACAAAAAAATAGCGCAGGGTAGGTGACAGACACACAAAGAGACACCTAAAGTGGGTTACATGGCAACTATGCTGCTGGACAAAACAGAAACTATGGACTCTTTTTTGAATATGTATACCTGCCCTAACAAAAATTTTTTAAAAAGTATTGTAAACTTATTTTCCCATGTTCTTTACTAAAAAAAAAAAAGCCACTGTATAATAACAATAAGGCACAGCAGGGTGCATGTTATTGTGTAATAACATCATTCCTCGGGTGGTGGAAGCACTCTGCTTAGCCTTGTGCTTCAACCCACCCCAATAGTGGCATTACTACACAATAACACACACCCCGCCGTGCCTTACTGCTTAATTCTATTCTATTCTGCATTCAGAAGTTTGGTGATGGGACTCCTGGCAGTTTTGCTATGACATTCCTACGACACTATGCAGAATTCTATGTACATCTGTACACATTCCAAACATATCTAAATATCTTGAAAACTTTACAAGCTACACAAAAATGACCAGCTGCTAACTTTTTCACAACAAAAATACCTTTACAATGAGGGTAGTCACCAAGCTGAACTCTGTATAGTTTTTAAAATATAGTCATCTAATTACCCAAATTTCACTTTTTTTGACTAAACTTGCCACTTTGTATGGCAAATATTTTAAAAACTGTAAGGAGTTCAGGTTAGTGACTACCCTCATTGTAAAAATCTTTTTGTCCTGAACAACTCTGCTGCTTGTTGTTTTTGTGTAGCTTGTATAGTTTTCAAAGTATGTAGATTTGTTTGGCATGTGTGCAGATGCGCTTGCAAACAGCAGACGCTTTTTGTCTTTCTGAGTGAACACTCTAGTAGACATGCCAAACAAATGTAAATATCTTGAAAACCATATAAGTTACACAGACACAACCAGTGTCACAATTGTTCACAACAAAAATACCTTTACAATGAGGGAAGTCACCAAACTGAACTCTGTAGAGTTTTTAAAATATAGCCATCTCTGCTGTTGTGAACTGATTCTGAAGCAGTGCTTGCTACTGAATCTATGATCCCCACTACATCACTGTCACATGAGAAGGGATAAATTGTAGGAACATGAAAAGCAATAACTCTTGCTGAGATGGCGATCCCCAGGAGACATAAAACTACCACAACGCTAGCAGCCTAATTTAGGAAGAACTCTGAATAGCAGACAGAGGGAAGAACACACTAGGACTTTACACACAAATCAAAACACTCTGCACCACATATGATTTTACAAATTCTGAATGTACTACTCCTTTAAGCATGTTGGCTTTAGGGGAGTAAGCATTTCTACAGCTCTTACTTAAAGATTTTCTGCAAAACCTTTATTTTCTCAGACTGTAGTAGTTCTCAGCAGAACATCTTACTTATTTTAAAAGACAGAATTTTTAAATCTAAGCTGTGGCTGTTTATTTACGTAATTGGTTCTTACTTTTCTTTTTCATACTGTCTTTTGGCCTTTCACTGCCTGTCTCCTCCATCAGACAATTCCAAGTGCTCCCACCCCAACTGCTATTCCTCCCACTGCTTTTAAATCCACATTCCTGTCAGAGGCTGGGTGTTTTCCCATTCTACCTGTGTTCTACTTAAAACTCATTAAGGGTGTAAGATAAGTTAAGAAGGTCTTGCTACTGTGGTCTGCATTTAGCTTGGTGCCTAGTGTAACAGTGCTGGATAAGACCCTGTCCGATTTGTTATGCAGAGAGAGAGTTAAAGGCAAGGATCTGTTCTGTCCTCTCCTTTACTGCCACTTGTCTGTCTTTTGCCTATCTGATTGCGCAATTAAGTTTTCATGTGGCACTCAAGGCTGGCCACCCTGATGGGTCCCACAGTCCCCCTATTCCCCCACTATCTCCCCACCTTCACTTACTGTTTCTGTCTTTTCTTTCCCTCTTGCTTCTCTGTAGCTAAGAAAGTATATGTCGAAGTTTGTGTGAAGCTGGGATCCTTGGTTGGTAAAAGTACATAATTATGTTGTTTGAAATGTATTGCAGAAGGCTATTTGGGAATTAAAAAAGACAGCAAGCTGCAAAGCAGAGATTTGACCTGGAGAAACCTTTTGACCTCCTCAAGCTTGTTAAAAGAACTGTCTACATGAGGCACTTCCAGACATTTTGTTATGCCTGTGGAGCCTGGGTATACTTGCTCAGGAAAGAAACTGACAACGTTCCTACATTTTATAAAAAAACAGGAAGCAGTTAGAACTATAAAGACAGCAATTTTTTGGGTTTTCAGTTTTTAGTTTTAGATTTGAAGATACACTCATAACTATTGCTTGGATTGCCTGTGTTAAAAACCATCCTGTAGAAATTATATTTTATTGTTTTTTATAATAATAAAATTCGACTTGCAAATTTTACAACTTCTCCTGGACTGCCTATGCTTCCTGACCTTGCCTCTACAACAGCAGGTGTGAGTGTGGGGTATACATGGTGAAAACTCTAAGCCAGGAGTTTTGTATTGAGTACTAGAACTGGTACCAAGACAGCACAGAAGAAAGATGGGGATCCTGCAACAGCAAGCCCAGGAGTGATTGTGAGAAGAAAAGCAGCCAAGCTAGAAGCAGAAAATACACTTATGCAAGAAATGGAAATTATGTACCTACCGTAATTCTTTATCTTCTTGGATGAGTCTCCACCACTCATTTACACTAATGAGGGTAGCGCTGGAGGCACTAGGACCCAGCGGGAGCAAACTTTTTGCTGGAGGGCTGGCATCAGAGATGGAGCCGCGAGGAGCAGCACCGCGAGCCTCAGCTCGTGCGGTAATAACTATCTCGGCATCGACCCTCCAACTGCCTCAGTACCTTTTTTTCTGAGGAGGCATGTAACTAACCCAGAAGGATAGCTCAACCAAAAACGGACATAAGATAGTCCGACGACCCATATAAGAAGGGTCAACAAAGAAGTCTTCACAGCCTAAAGATTTGAGGGAGTGAAGACCAACAACAGAGGGTGAGCTCGGGGGATGGAGGTGGAAGGCGTGTGAATGAGTGGTGGAGACTCGTCCAAGAAGATCAAGAATTACGGTAGGTACATAATTTCCATATCTTCCTGGACATAAGTCTCCACCACTCATTCACACTAATGGGAGAGTACCGAGCTAATAATCCCCTGAGAGGGCGGCAGGAGAGACCAAGAGCTCACAGTTTTAGGACAGAAGTCCATTAAGGATGGTCCTGCCAAAGGAAAGATGTCGTCTGGCATGGACATCCAAGGCATAGTGTTTAACGAAAGTATGCACTGAGCTCCAGGTAGCTGCATTGCAAATATCTGCAATGGGTACGTTGCGAATTTCCGCCAGAGATGCCGCGACCGCCCTAGTAGAGTGAGCGCACACTCTGCCCTCCAGCTTAACCTGCGCCATGGAATAACAGTGGCAAAGGCATGACACTAGCCATGCTGAGATACACCTGATAGCGACAGGTTGACCCAGCCGGGTCTCGCTGAAGGAAACAAACAGTTGTTGAGCTTTACGAAAGTCTTTTGTTCTATCTAGATAGAAACGCAAAGCTCTCTTGACGTCCAAGGAATGAAAAGAACGTTCTCCTTCATCTTGGAAGTTCTCAAAGTAAGAGGGAAGGACCAAAGGTAGGTTTAGATGGAATTCCGAAACAACCTTAGGAAGAAATTTAGGATGGGTTCTAAGGACTACTTTGTCTTTGTGGAACACAGTATACGGAGGGTCTGTGACCAAGGCATGCATCTCAGAGACCCTGCGGGCTGAGGTAATGGACACCAGGAAGGCCATTTTCCAGGTGAGAAATTTTAGCTCACAGGTAGCCAGAGGTTCGAAAGGTTTCCAAGTGAGCATATCTAGCACAAGATTAATGTCCCAGACTGTGACTGGATGTCTTATAGGAGGTCTGATATGCAGAATTCCCTTAAGAAACCTCTTAACCACAGGTAACTGAGCCAGTGACAAGGAAAGTACTGGCTCATGATAAGCTGAAATGGCAGAGAGGTGAACCTTGACTGTAGAGTACTGCAGACCTGAATTTGAGAGGTCTAAGAGGTACTCTAAAACTTTATCTGGTGGGCAGGAAAAAGGATTCAAAGAGGATTTTGCACACCAGAGCGAAAAACGCTTCCATTTGGCTGTGTAAGTTTTCCTAGTGGCTGGCTTCCGCGCAGCTAGAAGAATATCTGAAACCCTATGAGAGACATTGAACCTGTTCACCTCTATCTCTTCAGGAGCCAAGCGTGAAGGTGAAGCAACCTCAGGCTGGGATGAACAACAGGCCCCTGAGTCAAGAGGTTTGTCTGAAGGGGAAGTGGTTTCGGCGGAGCTGCTGACATACTGTTGAGTAGTGGAAACCACATCTGTCAAGGCTAGAAGGGAGCAATGAGGATCATTTTGTCCCCCTGGGATTCGAACTTGAGAAGTACCCTCTGAATTAGAGGAAGAGGCGGAAAGGTGTATAGAAAGCGTTTTGTCTACCGCTGCCTGAACGCATCCTGGCAGAAAATGCCAGGCCCTGGATTTCTGGAGCAGAAGAGAGGCAGTTTTGTGTTGAGTGGGGATGCAAAAAGGTCCAGGTCTGGAGTTCCCCTCTCTGCGAATAGTGACTGAACTATGGTTGAGTCGAGAGACCATTTGTGAGGATCTGTCTCTGTTCTGCTGAGACGGTCTGCCAGTTCGTTCTGCACTCCCGGCAGGTAGACCGCTTGAATTAGAACCTTGTGCTCCAAGCACTATTCCACACTCACTGCTTCCTGCATTAAGGGGTAAGAGATGAGCACCGCCTCTGCTTGTTGATGTAATACATCATTGCTTTGTTGTCCATTTGAAGGAGAATGTTCTTGTGACAAAGAATGTCCTTCAACGCCCAGACCGCATAAAGGACGGCTCTCATTTCTAAGACATTTATGTGAAGCCGGGACTCGACTTGAGTCCACGTACCTTGAGTGTGAAGAGCCTGACAGTGAGCTCCCCACCCCATCAGGGACGCGTCTGTGGTAATGGAAATCTGATGATTCAGAGGAGCAAAGGGATATCCTTCTAGGAGACTGATCTCTTGCGACCACCAGGTTAGTGACCTCTTTAGAGGTTCTATCACCTTGATGAGAAAGGACTGCGGGTGAGTGGTTGGGGACCACTGAGTACTGAGCATCCACTGAGAAGTTCTCATGTGAAGGCGCGCTAGGGGTACAGTGAACACAGAGGATGCCATGAGACCTAGCAACCATTGCATCGAGAAAGCTGGAACCGAGTTGCTCTCCCCGCTGTGATGGGCCATCTGAAGGATATCGCTCCTCCTGTCCTCTGGAAGGAAAGCTTTCACGCAGGAGGTGTCCAGAAGAGTTCCTATAAAAAGGAGCTTCTGGGAGGGCTGCAGCTGTGATTTTTTTAGGTTTAGCAGGACTCCCATGGACGTGAGAAAGCTTGAAGCCATGATTATGGCATCCAGAGTTCACTGCCTGGAAGGACTTGCCAGAAGCTAATCGTCCAGATAAGGGAACACCTGTATTCCGATCTTTCTGAGGTGTGCTGCGAGAACTGCACAACACTTTGTAAAACTTGTGACGCCGAGGAGAGCCCAAAGGGCAGGACTCTGAACTGATAATGTTGTCCCAGAGCCACAAACCTAGGAGTTTGTGATGCTTTGGGTGAATCGAAATGTGCTGGTAAGCATCCTGCATGTCTAGGGAGGCTAGCCAGTCATGTTGATGAAGCAAAGGTAACAGGGTTCCTAGTGAAATCATTCTGAATTTCTCCTTGGGCAGAAATTTGTTTACTTTTCTGAGGTCCAAAATGGGGCATATGCCCCCGGTTTTCTTTGGAACCAGAAAGTAATGGGAGTTGAACCCTGTGTTCTGTTGATGCAGCGCAACTACTTCTACTGCCCTGTTGTTCAGAAGGCCCTGTATCTTGGCAGCGAGAAGGTCTGACTGATGGGTTGACAGCTTGGGCTGTCGTTTGGGAGGACGATCCGGAGGGGTCTCCACAAGATTGAGTGAATACCCCTCATGGATTATCCGGAGGACCAATTTGTCTGAGGTTATTGATTTCCACTGATTGTAGAAGAGTGTCAGATGACCTCCCACCACTGAGGAAGAGTCCACCTCGGGCAGTTGAGGTGGGACTTGGGCCAAGAACTCAGAAGGCGGCGCTAGGCGCTTTGGGTGCTTGCGCCTTCTGTTGCGTTTTCTTTTGAGGCTGGGAGGCTTGGTTTTTATGAAAACTTCCTCTGCCTTTGCCTCGAAAGGACTGATGGTTATGGAACTGGTGTTTATTAACACCTCCTCGAGAGGGGACAGGAGGAGGTCAAGCCAACTTAATGGCTGATCTAGTCTTTTGTGTAGCTTCTAGAGCCTGTTCTACTTGAGGGCCGAAGAGATACACACCTTCAAAAGGCAACGCCATTACTTGCTGCTGTGCATCATTTGTAAAACCTGAAGTGCGCGGCCAGGAATGACGGCGGGTACAAATGCCGGCTGCCGACGCTCGGGAAGCAGTATCGAAAGCATCTATAGCCGCTTTAACCTGCTGGTTGTTGGATTCGATACCCCTGGTAATGGCGTGGAGTAGCTCTGACTTTGTGTCCAAATCCAGTATAGCTTCAACCATTTGTTTGAGTGAGTGCCAAAGGATATACTCATATTGAGAGAAATAGCCTTGGTAGCTGGCAATACGCGTACCCAGGGAGGAAGCAGCAAAGACTCTCTTACCCAAAGTGTCTATCTTACGAGATTCTTTGTTAATAGGTCGAGCTGTAGTAGTCTGGGGAAGGACGACCTTATCATTCTCTGCCAAAACTACAATAGGATCCGCAAAGGCTTGGGATGCCAAAATAGGTTGATCCTTGGAGGCTGAGTATTTCCTATCTATGGATTTAGCCACGGAAGGAATGAGAGTGGGATTATTCCATACCATTTGAGACAGCATCTCAAAGGAGGGCTGTACCGGAGGAGTCAAATCCGTAGGGATCTCCAGAACATGGAGGTATTGGAGTCGTAGCAATTTCCCAGGATCGATGTCTGTAGTTTGGAGAGAAAGAGTGGAAATCAAATTTTTCAGCAGAGACTTAAAAGACAGGTCCTCGACCACAGGCTCTGCAGCAGAAATGGATCCTTCCACTTCATCACCCAGTCGAAGGTCTGGGTCAGGCTCAGTGTCATCTCCTGACAGTCCAGGAGGGACTGCATGGACAGGAAAGGAGTGAAAATCAGAAGGAGATGAGGAAGAAATAGCATTAAAGGAGGAGTCCTGAAAAGCGGATGACGCCCTAAGAACCCTGGCTCATGCAAGCGCACAGTGCCGAAAAACACAGAAGCTGAAGACTGCGCCGAGGGCAGGCGGAACGCGACTCCACACAGTGCCAACAAAGTGCACAGCGCCGAGGACGGCACCACGGCACCAAGAGGTGCCAACGAAGTGCACAGCGCCGAGAGGCCGGACGGCGTCGTGACACCACGTGGTGCCAACGAAGTGCATGGCGCCGAGGACGGCGCCGATGCGTAAGGTGCCAAGACACTGAGCGGCACCGAGGATGGTGCCGACAGACGCATCAGCGCCGAGGACGGCGCCGAGCGTGCCATCGATGCCGTGGGCACAGAAAACACCCTAAGACTCAAAAACAGGCTTTGAGGAGAAGGGGAAGAAGAGTAGAGATAAGAGGCATGGTGGCCTCAATACGCGGCCGTATAGAACATAACGCGTGTGTCAACGGCACCGAAGACAGCGCCGCTGCTGACTAGAGGCTCAACCAATCTACCTGGTCTCCTGCTGAAGCCCGAAGGCCCCGAGGACCGGCTATGCAGCTGGACCAACCTCCAAGCCCACTGCTCCATAACAGCGGCCCACTGATGAAACTGCTCATCTGAAGACCTACCAGAGGGCGGGGTAGGGCTACGATGTTGAAGACATCGGCTACCAGAAACAGAAGCTGGCGACTCCAAGGGAGGAGACCGGCAACTAGCACCAATAACTGACCGTCTATGCGCAGACATATCAGAGGACGACCTCGAGTGATGCCTTCTCTTTTTTGACCTGTGGGCCGAAGAACAGCTCGAGGCCAAACGGTGCTGAGAATGCGACCGTTTATTTTTATGCTTTCGAGGGGACCGCCCACCCCCTCGGGCATCGGACTGACCGTTGTCAGACCCCCCCTCACAGAGAAGGCGGCGGACAGGACCCAGCCTGGCTGACTGAACAGCTTTCATACGAAGTCTCCCTACCGTCACCTGACCCGCTCATGGTCGACTCCGTCAATGTAGGCTGAGACTTCTTTGTAAATAAGAATAAACTTAAATTATACTTATTCGAGATATTACTACAAAACAACAAAACTGAAAACTATGCTGCTAGTTTGAAGTTTGACTCCCGGGGGGGCGAGCGACGTCGTCACTGAAGCGCACTCGACGGTGGGAAAAAGGGAACTGAGGCGGTTGGAGGGTCGACGCCGAGACAGTCATTACTGCATGAGCTGAGGCTTGCGGTGCCACTCCTCAGGGCTCCATCTCTGGCGCCAGCCCTCCAGCAAAAAGTTTGCTCCCACTGGGTCCTAGTGCCTCCGGCGCTATCCCCATTAGTGTGAATGAGTGGGGGAGACTTATGTCCAGGAAGATCTTACCGTAACAGTATATCTTCCAGAGGATCTCTTGCAGCAGGCCACACCAATGGAACTATAGCCGCCAGGTGCCAGGACCACACAGAAGCTTTTCTAGCTAGGATTTTACCAGGGGGCCACCCACTCTGACGTTACAGGCTGACATCACCCGAATTCTATAACAGTGGGTGGCCCCCATGCCCTCCTCAGTTCTCCCACCGGAGAGCGTAAGCCAGCTAGCACCAGCTGGGGAACCAAGCAGGATCCAAAGGTTTCTGCCAATGTATCAATTATAAAGAAGGTTCTCCATCAAGCAGAAAGAGAGACAGATGCAGGAAGGCTGACAGGCCTACGGGGATGGAGGATGAGATGGCATGGCCTGCTGCAACAGATCCTCTCGAAGATCTACTGCAGTCCCTCCAACTGTACCATTTTGGCCGGTACAATATCGGATTTTTAACAGTGGTACCAGATCCTGGCTAGTTCTCAGTGTGTACCAAATTTTGGCCACCTGAGAATACTTTAATTTAAACTTTTCCCCACGTCCTGTGCTCAGTGCTGCAGTGAGTGCAAGCTGGTGGTCTGAGGGGAAAAGTGTCTGACGGTCCCCATGGTAACCACCACTTGCATTGACTTGCGCCAGCGCCGCCGGCTGATGGCTTGCCTGTAACCCTCAGAAACAGCTGAGAAGTGCTGCAGCCTCCCTGACACTTGACTTGGCGGGAGTCTGTCAGATAAATGTGGATCTAACTTGCTGTCTTGTCACTGAGTGAACCGAACCGCGAGAGCACATTTGGCAAATTTAATTTATTTACTGACACATCACGGACAGCTGTTTGTCTTGTCCAGATGTCGGACCGCATCCTCGATCTGCAAACACGAGCCATCTCCGCTTTTCTGAATTCTCTGTTTTTTTTTTTTTATATTTTGAGACAGGGCACGCCAGTCCGGGGATCAGGTCTGTGACCCGGTGGATTTTAGACATCGATTCTTGTGCACTAGACAGCCAAGTAACAAACTACAGCAGCTGCATTGAACTTAAGAGGTATGCAAGAATGTCAGGAAAGTAAACTGTTTAAAATAGTAAGGGGTTGGTAAACTAGACAGTCTCTGCTGAGTCTTAACTTAGTTTTGTGTTGTTAGATGTCCCTTAAGTTCATGTGATGGGTACATTTAGAAATTTAAGTGTGATCAGACATACATTACATTTGTTTTGCACTGTAACATGCATGGCTCCTGTAATTTGGCCCATTCCTGCTTTTGATAACACTTAAAATAGCAGGCTTTACTGGACTTGCAGTCATATGCGCCACCACCTCCACTCTCAGGACATCTGCCTTGAGAATGCCTGGGTTAAATTTGTTCACTGGGTGTTTGGACTAGACGGTAAGCAGATCTCTGTCAAAAATAAAATTGTCCTAGTACCTGCTGGCGCCCGACCCAACCAAAATCAATTCACTTACATCTTAACTGCCTTACTGATTAGCTCTGAATAATGCAGTCCCGGCATTGCCAGTGTGAAAGGTATGCATGTGCAAGTCATAAGCAAATATGGGGTGCTTCCCCCCCATCGTGCAACACACGTGTATCTATTTTCATCTGTCAAACGTTGGAGGGTCTGCTACTGTTATGTTAAGTTCTTACATAACTGTACTATCTCAATTTAAGGGCATTTCCTGCAGCAGGACAACACCTATGGAACGAGTCCCAAGCAGTTTTGGCCTCTGAAAAATCAGTCTGCGTGGCTAGAAACCAAGAGCCTAAGAAAGCAGACCCTGAAGCACATCTAAGCCAAAACTGTCTCAACACCTAGCAGCAAGCTCCAGGCTGTAGTACTTGGTAAAGGTGTGGACAGTACTCCAAGGTGCAACAGTGCAGCTCTCTGCAACTGAAACATTCCTGAGACAGGCAACAGAAGTGGCCATGCCTCTGGTGGACTGTCCATAAACAGCACCAGGAAGATCCTTACGATACTTCCCGTAGCAAAAAGTAATATAATTAGCCAACTACTTCGACAAAAACTGTTTAGAAACAGGAACGCCCTCTTTCCCAGGGGCGAAAGAAACACACAGTTGCAAGGACATCTTGCAGTCTTTTGTATGGTGTATGTGATAACACAGAATTCTATGTACATCTAAAGTATGGAGCAATGCTTCTCCTCGATTGGCATGCTCTGGGTAATAAACAGGCAGGTGGATGGATTGATTTAAGGTAAACTCAGATACCCCCTTAGGAAGGATCTTAGGATTCATCCGTAAAGACACCCTGTCTTTGTGGAAAACCAAATATGGAGGCCCATACATGAGAGCCTGAAGCTCGGAAATTCTCCAATCAGAAGTAATGGCAACTAAAAATAACGCTTTCCACAACAGGAAGCGTAGCTCACAAATTGCGGCCATCTCAAAAGGAGCCACAGTAAGTTTCTGTAACACAAAATTCAAGTCCCATGGTGGGACTGGATTGTGGAAAGGAGGATTCAAGTAAAGAATGCCTCTTAGAAATGTATGGGACACCTCCAATTGTGCCACCGTACAGCCTTCAACAGGCACATGGAAGGCTGAAATCTCAGACAGTTGCACTTTAATAGATGAGTACTTCAGACCAGAGTCTGACAGAGACAGCAAGTACTCCAGAAACTGATTCACTGGAGAAGTGAAAGGGTCCAACTGACATGGCACAGCTCACAGAGCAAACTGTTTCCACTTCATGGAATAAGTGGCACTGCTAGAGGGTTTCCAAGCCACCACCAGGATGTCAGCCATCTTGGGGGACAGCCCAAACCTAGCCATGGCTATTCTCAGGAGCCAGGAAGGAAGATGCAGGTATCTGAGGTCCAAATGAACTAGGGTACCCCGTTCCTGGGAGAGCAAGCTGGTGCACAGAGGCAGGGGAACTGGAGGTTCCACTGACAACTGCTGCAGTAAAGGGAACTAGACCTGACGAGGCCAGAAGGGGGTGATGAGGATCATCATAGCCCCTTCTATCTGAAGCTTGATCAGAACCCTCTGAAGCAAAGGTAAGGGAAGGAAAGTGTAAAGAAACCTCCCTTTCCAAAGGAGGGACAGCACAGCTTGCCAGAAAACTCCAGATCTTAGAATGAGTGATCAAAACAGCAGCAGTTTTGCATTAAGTGGGGACACAAAACGGTCCAATTCTGGAAGACCCAACCAGCTGAACAAGTCTTCTACCACTGCAGTTCCCATTCATACGCCCTAGACTGCGACTGGATTCATGGATGCCCGACCATTCTAGACCATGTTCTAGAGCCCAGTATCAGACCCTCACTGTTTCCCAGCAGAAAGGGTGTGAGTGAATGCCTCCATTTGTTAATGTAGTGGACTACACCTGTGTTGTCCAGCTGCACTATGGGAAGGCCTGGGGATAGCCGAGTCTGGAAGGCCTGCACGGCATATAGGACAGCTCGTATCACCAGGACGTCGATGTGGAGAGCAGTCCACTGTGGACCATGTCCCTTGAGTTTGGTGGGGCTCCAGATGAACCCTCCCCCACCACAACCCAGAAGAATCTGTGGTTTAGAGCTTGCCGAGGGGAAAGAATGAGGAATGGAACCCTTGTCAACAGATTGCTGGGTTCTATCCAACAATGCAGGACCTTTTTGACTGGAGAGGAGACTAGGACCTGCTGTTCCAGGTTGTTGGTACGCTGATCCCACTGGATCCTCAATGTCTGCTGGGGTACTCTCATGTGCAGTCTGGTTAGAGGCCCTGTGATTGTGGCTGCAGCCATCAGGCCCATAAGTCGAAGAAAGGCTCTGGCTGAGACATATCTGCTGTTGTACAGTAGGCAGACTTGGGCCATAGGCGGTCCACCCTGTCCTGGGGCAGGAAGACCTTTCCCTGAGCCATATCCAGGACTGCCCCTATGTACTGGAGGCACCGACAGGGTTGCAAAACTGACTAGGGCAGACTGATTGTGATGCCCAGGTCCTAGAAGAGGCGAGTAGTACATTGCAGAGTCTGCAGCAGGTGTTCCCTGGACTGTGTTTTGAGGAACCAGTCATCCATGTAGGGGAAGACACAGCCCCTTCCTCCTGAGGGCTGCCACCACTACTGCCAAGCACTTGGTAAACACCTGAGGGGCTGAAGACAAGACAAAGGGCAAGATCCAGAACTGGAAGTGCACCCCCTGAAATTGGAACCTCAGGTACTGCCGGTGGGAGGCACACACCTTGATATGCAGGTATGCATCCTTCATGTCGAGGGAGCAGATCCAATCTCCCTGATACAGAAGGGGTAGTAGTCCCTGAAGGGTCACCATCCAGAATTTCTTGTATTGAAGGAAGAAATTTAGCTCTTGGGAGGTCTAGAATGGGTCTGAGATCCCCTGTATATCTGGGGACCAGGAAAAAGTGAGAGTAGAACCCCCTGCTCTGCTGAGTCTCTGGAACGGGTTCTATGGCTCTTTTTGCAGCAAGGTACGGATCTCCTCTCAGAGCACTGGAATGTGGTCTGGAGGGTAAGAGGACTGAACTGGAGGTTTTTCTGGAGGCCACTCCAGGTGCTCCAGGGTGTGGCTGTTTTCTCTGAGCTGTAAGACCAAGGAATCTCTGGTGATCTCCCTCCAGCTGTCCAGGTGCAGGGAGAAGTGACTCCTGACTACCACCTCCTACCTAACTGGAGTGGGGGGGGCCGGCAAGGAGTCATGCTGAGGTGGCATCTGTAGCCGGGTCTGCACCCCCTTTTCTAGGGTTTTCCCAGTGGTTGAGCTATGGGAAAGCAGGGCTGTGGCTGCTCTAGCTTTACCCTGAGGTTTGGCAATGGGTTTGAGCCTGTGCGTAGCACACCGAAAGGGCACCTGCTGACCACTTCTAGGTTGGTTGGTGTGGTATTGTTCCTGGGTGTGGGTAAAATGAGCCAAGACACAAAGGATAAGGTTCATAAGAAGCATAAATTATGCCTGAATTTTTACTGGTGATAGAACAGTAAAATAAAATAATAAATCTGTAGACTGGACGCAATGAGGCTGTATCTTTTAGACAGGATCACGTCAAGCAGTGCAGTGTACTGACGAATTCCCTCAGGAGACACACTCTTCAGGGATAATGCTGGTGTAACATTACCCCTGGAATACCAGAAAGAGAAGCTTCAAACAGCTTTTAAACAGCAGAGCAGCAGTTTCTTCTGTCAGCATGCCAGCGTCAGCTGACCTTCTCACTCTCTTTTCTTCTCCCTTCCAGAACTGCAAAAAGAGGGGCCTGTTACAGCCCTCCCACAGTCATATGATCCTTACTTAAAGGCACTTACATATGTGAGTCTTTATTCAAACTCAACAGTTAATCAATACAATAATAACGCATACACTGTGAAGCAATTATCATACAAAAGGGTACACTTTTTAAATGTGGATTATTATACTTTTTCCCTTGGGAGAAAATAAAGAAAAAGGGTTTAATACATTCAAAACCCGCCTCAAATTTTCATCCCCCCCCCCCCAAAGCTGCACCTGCTGCTCTGAGATTTTCCCCCTAGTATTACAAACAAGTTCTAGGCTGTGAAGAGCTACCAAGTGACCAAAGTTACACGTGTGTAGGAATTATTCAACGCCAGGGTATAACTTGGCTATTTTTTGGAGGTTGTGCACCAAATTTTCAGCAAGGCCTTTTTGGGATGCCTCCTCATAAAGAGTGCCAGTGGCATTTTGTTCACTTGTGCCGGAAGGTGATTTTGCAGAGTGAATGCTCTATTCTTATCCATAGGTGCGAAAACACGTTTTGGGCAGGTTGTGGAAAATGGCAGCTGTACTGTTTAGAAGGAAGTGTGCGAAAATGGCAATGTTGAAAATGTGGAGTGAAAATATTAAAAATTGGAGAAGGTAGGAATGTGCGTAGAAACTGTGCAGCTGACGCTGTAATGCAGTTATGTTTTGAATCTTTTCACCAAATTTGCAACATGGGCTTTTTGAGACCCCATCTCATGAACAGTGGCACTATCATTTCGTGAATCAATCCCAAAAGGTGATGCTGCACAGCGAATGTGAAATCACCTTTCACGACCAAGTAACAAAATTACAGTGACAGTTTTCATGAGGTGGGGTCCCAAGAACCCCATGTTGAAAATTTTGGGGAAAAATTTAAAAAATGGCTGATTTATCAGCATAAGTTGAAAACATCTTTGAATGGCATTATAGCATGCTTACCTGAGATTCTTCAGTTCTCGGTATGGGTTTGAAGAGCGCATACGTGCTCCGGACAAGAGAAGAAGATTGCAGACCCGGAGGTAAGTATGGGGTAAGGGGTGGGGTGGGGAGGTGGAGGCTCAGTGGGAGGGTGGGGAGGGGACTGCAGCAATGATGGTGGACCGTTTTCATTTTATAGGGGAAAAACAAGCGAGCACAGCGAGCAATGAGACCGTTTTCTTTTTACAGAAAAAAGAATATTTGGGCACACTGGGTGGGCTCCCAGTGTGCTCCCATAACTTGGGGGTTAGAAAGGATGCAGACATGAGGCTTGGGCACCCTGATGTCGGTGAGGGTGGGGGTAGGGAGAGAAAATTTGGCACACTGGGGTGGGCTCCCAGTGTTGCCACATGAGTTGGGGGGGTCACAGAAAAGTCTTTTGGCACACTGGGGCAGGCTCCCAGTGTGTCACTTGAGTTGGTGGGGGGGCACAGAATGTCACGGAGCTGGCACTGGCAACGCAACTGCGCATGCACTGCACTTGTACATGTGCAGTTGCAATGAATGGCATCTTGCCATTCACAACATGACAGCGCCAGCAGAATTGCGCATGCGCAGTTCATGCACCAGAATGCAGAACTAACAGCTGACATAGTGTGGCTGTTATTCTGTGGCAGCTGACCGTGGCGGAGGGGTTCAAGAGTGGTGACGTAGGCAAATGCCTGTAGTGGTAGCCCTAGCCTCAGTGTCCGTAGAGTGTAGGACATCAGTGCCTACGCCTGACCCGGTTTGAAGCAGTTTGGCGAGTTCTGTCCTCTTGGGGCAGTCGGACATACCCTGAATGATGTCCACCCCTTGTTCCCAAAGAACATTCTGGAATTGGACCATGTGTGCCAGAAAGTTGAGACTTCTGATGCGGCAGGTGGCAGACACATACACCTTCCTGCCCATAGAATCCAGCTGCTTAGACTCTCTGCCAGGAGGTAGGGTGCTCGGGTGTTTGTCCTCTGCGAATGGTCATGAGCTGCTGAGATGACCACCGAGTCCACAGTTGGGTGCTCAGCCAAGAAGGGATGGTCTTTAGGTGCACTGTACAAACAGTCAGCATTTTGGGGGATGGCCGTAGATGAACAGGGACATTTCCAGGTAGCTTGGGTCACATCTGGAAAGGTGTCCACCATGAGTGGGATGACCGCTGGTTTGGGGTCTTTTTGTCTGAGGTATATGGCATACGTTCAGGGTCGAGGTCTTCTGTGTCCCAACCCATGTTGGACTGGACGTGGCGCATGACCTCCATAAAGGAAGGGTCATCCGGAGGAGATTTAGGAGTATCCTGAGAGTCCCTGGGGGGAACACTCCTCAAAGGGTGGATCTGAGTAGTCCGACATTTGGTAGTCGGAGGAAGACTCATAAGGTGACCAGTGCCTCCTGCGTTTACGATGCCTCCCACCAGAGGAGCTAGAAGAAATGGAGCTCCTTGACCTTGATCTTCGGTGTTTTTTCTTTGACACCCTCTTCCTTGGCCTACCAGGGGAGGAAGGGTGGTCATCCTGACCCCCCTCAGCCGGGGGTTGGGTCACATTCTGATCCGGAGAAGGGACTGTGTCTGGAGCCTTGCCCGAGTCAGGTTCCACTGGTGTGGATGGCTGGGGCTTAGGTGGCACAAGATCTGTCTCCCACCAAAGGGAGAACAAATCCTTCACCTGGGACATGTTCAACTTAGGAGAGTTCACCGGTGCAGCCGGCGTCGGACCCAGGGCAGTGCCAGCACCGGTACCGACATCGGGTCTATCTGGCGTCGATGTGTGGAAAGGCGACGATGGAGTGTCCTAGCCATTGTCAGGCCCTGAAGGTATGCTGGGATCCATCGTAAGGTCCTCCAGTGCCGGGGTGTCATCCTCTCTGATGGTGATCATGGTGGGGGAACCGGTGTGCGGGGTTCCTTGGACTTACCATCCAAGGACCGACGTCAGTGTGAGTCCGAGGCAGGTTTAAGTCTATCTGAGCCATGCCGGTCAGAAGTCTGGGTGGGGCGTTTATCGTCTGACTTCTGGGCCTATTTTGGAGGGAGAGAAGAGGATATCCCAGCAGAAGAACCTGCGGACTTAGCCTTGTCCCAGGAGTCAGTGCTACACAAGGAGGCAAAGCGGGAGGCATGAAAGGACTTAATTTTAGAAGAAGTATGGGCCGTAGTCTGGTCCAGAGGCCAGATTTTTATAGGCTGGAGCATCAGGCCTGAAGGCATCAGTGTCTTCTCATTGGTGCCCAGTCCCAGAGTCTGCGACTTGCCTTTGGAGCAGCACCCACCTGAGGTGACTGTGGACTTTAGGACCGTGAGCCAGGACTCGTGGCCTGAAGACTCCAGGTGGGAGGTCAACTGAGACCCGGAGGATTTGGACCTCGAGGGGAACCTCTCCCTTTCTCTGACTTTTTCCTTATGCTTTTTGTAATGGTGTTTGTACTGGTGGGAAGACTCCCGCTCTGTGGAGGATCCTTTGTGCATGACGGCCAACTGTTGCTGGGTGAGGAAGGCCCAAAGTGACTTCTGTTGATGGATGCGTGTCTGACTGTTGAAAGACTGGCATAACTGGCAGGCCTTGGTGTCCGTGGTCTGGGCCCAGACAGAAAACACAGGCCATGTGGCCGTCCTTGGTGGGGATTTGCTTCCCACAGGTGTACTTGTTCATGTGCCTAGGCAGGGAAGAAGACATGCAGACACAGCAAAAACAAAGGAACAAATCCCCCAAGAGGTTGATATGGAAGTTCTAGCTGGCGAACGAACTGGCGAAAGTTGAGTCATGGAGCCGATGAATGCACTGTCGTTGGCGGGAAAGAACTGGGGACCGACGCCTTTTATACCATGTGGTACAGCGGTAGTGGGCCGACGTCGGGGGCTGTCCCCGCTTGGTACTGCTGATTAAAGGTTTGCCATGGGGTCCTGTCGCTGGGTGGCTACAGTCCTATATGTGTTACCTGCTGCAAGAGCTGACTCTCGAAGTAAGATCCCCCATTCCCTACTGAAATGGTAGAGGTCCCATACTTTCCATTTCTGTCACTCACTGGGGTGACCATAGTATAACGTTACTCTCCTGACTAAACATGTTGCAGAAATTCACTCTCCTGGGTGAAATAGGGGCACTGACAGATGCGTTCTAGCCTCATCTATGGGCACAAACACCCCAGAAACGATTCCCCTAAATGTGTGGAGAACTTGTCTCCTAAAACAGTACTTACGAACTAGTTGTCCCTTCTACTGGGCGTGGAACAACAAGAAAAAATGACTTACCTGTAGTAATCTTGTTTATTCCAAAGGGATCCACTAATATTATTACTCTTGCAGTGCTCTTTTAAGCCAGCACTGCCCCAGAGAGAATAGAATGCTATGCTAATCATGGAATGGTTAGCTCGTGCATCTGTTTTCAAACTGCCCAGTGTCAATTGCCTACATTCTATCTCAGATTTCTTAGAAGCCTGCAAAGAGGCCATAACAACATGTGAATCACTATCTAAATAATCATAGAAAAATAATGCCCAACGGGGTAAATAACAACATTAACCAAAGAACTAGTATAAACAAATGTCCACTTTTTTTCTGAAGTCAGATATGCCTTTAGAAAAAAAACTACAAGTTAAGACATTACTAGAAGGTGCCAGCAGGTGGCATGCCACTCCAACTATATATCTTATTAGCTGTGGAGAGGATTTTTCTTGTTGCTGATTCTGAAAGAGGAGACAAGGGCAGGAAGTAATAATATTAGTGAGTCCCTTTGGAAGAAACAAGATTACTACAGGTGAGTAATTTTTTCTTCTAACCCCAGGAATCCACTATTATGTGTGGACTGACTCCAGGGTAGCTGCTTTACACATTTCCATTAGAGGTACCTCTCGGGCAGCAATTGTAGCAGCTGTGCCCCTTGAAGAGTGGGCCCTAACACCAGAGGGAGGAACCTTGCCTGCCTTTGAGTAACAAAACTGAATACACTGGACTATCCATCGAGAGATAGTCCTCTTTGAAGCAGGAGTACCTTTACCTACTTCCCCATAGGTGAGGAACAGTTGTTGTCTGTCCTGCCTATGATCTTTGGTATGAGTCATGTAATAACTCAGTGCTCTTTTTACATCACAACTGTGCAATCTACGCTCACCTGAGCTAGAGTGTTCAGTAAAGAAAACTGGCAATGTCATAGACTGGTTCAAATGGAAGTCAAAACCACCTTGGGGAAGAACTTCCTATTAGTTCTCAACACTACCTTGTCCCTATGGAAAGAAACATAGTCCTTTTCCACCCAGAGTGCCTGTAGCTCACTTATCCTTCTGGCAGAAGTGGTTGCTACCAGAAAAACTACCTTCCAGGTAAGAAATTTAAGCTCTGCAGATGCCATAGGCTCAAAGGGCGGAAGCATAAGCTGGGCAATGCAAATATTAAGATCCCATGCTGGCACTGGTTCTCTGTGAGGGGAAAACAAATGAGAGAACCCTTGAAAGAATCTTTTGAATATATGGTTTGATGCCAGGGAGATATCCTTTCTAGCTGAAAGGTATGCTGAAACTGAAGACAGTTGCAGGGAGTGCAGGTGAGACAAATAATCAAGAATGGTTGGGATCCTGGCCTGGGCTGGGACTATACCCTTGTCACTGCACCAAATGGAAACTCTTTTCCATTTTAAGGCATAGGTTTTCTTGGTGGAAGGCTTCCTGTAACCCTTAAGGACTTCTAAAACTGCTTCAGAGAATTGGCAATCTGCAAATTCTGAGTCCTCAAGCGCCAGACCCTGAGCTTGAGAGACCTGAGACTGGGGTACACTACCTCTCCGAAAGGAAGTCAGTAGATTGTACCTCTGAGGGAGGTGAATCAGTTTGCTCACAGACATTGAGAGCAGCAGGGAGTACCAATGCTGTCTTGCCCAATACGGGACTACCAGAATAATCGAAGCTGGTTGTGACCCAAGCTCGATGAGCACCCTGAGTATCAGAGGAAAAGGAGGAAAGGCATAGAGGTACCTGCCTGTCCAGTCCAGAATCAGGGCATCCATTGGAACTGTCCCCTTCACTGGGGCCCTGCAGCAATAAAGAGGTAAGTGGTGATTTTGGTGGGAAGCTAAAAGGTCTATTTCTGGGATCCTCCACCTCCTGAATACAGCATTCACCACTTGCTTGTTCAATGCCCATTTGTGATGGGCCTGGTTTATCCCACTCAAGGCATCTGCCAAGGTGTTGTCCTTGCCTGGCAGATGAATTGACTGTAGAGGGACAATTAGAGAGTAAGCGAGGATCCATATCTTCACTGTTTCTGTACACAGAGGAGTGGACCTTGCCCCTCCTTGTTTGTTGATGTAATACACTGTTGTGGTATTGTGTGTTTTGACTTGTACCACCTTTCCCTGTATGAGAGAAAACAGAAACCCTGAAGGGCCAGATAAATAGCTCTTAACTCCAGCAGGTTTATATGCAGGAGTGAGTTTGCACTCTCCCAAGTACCGTGGATGGTGTGATCCAAGTGAGCACCCCAACTAAGCTGGGAAGCATCAGTTGTGAGAACCAGGGAGGGAGGCTCCTGCAGAAATGGAACCCCTTCCCTTAAATTTTCCATTTCCCTCCAGCATTGGAGGGTCTGTAGATGGAAATTACGTACCTAGTGTAATTCTTGATCTTCGACCAAGTCTCCAGCACTCATTCACACTAATGGGAGTATGCCGGGGGCGCTAGGACCCAGCAGGTGCAAACTTTTTCAGGAGGGCCGGCGCCTGAGATGGAGCCGCAAGGAAGTGGCACCGTGAGCCTGGCGCATGCGGTAATGACTATCTCGGCGTCAATCCTCCAACTGCCTCAGTACCTTTTTTCTGTGGAGGTGCAGCATAACTAACCTAGAAAGGACTAACCTAAAAATCGGACATAAGATAGTCCGAATGACCCATGTAAGAAGGGTCAACAATAAAGTCTTCACTTCTCAGCTATTGAAGGAGTGAAGACCATAAACAGAGAAGTGAGCTCGGGGGATGGTGGGTGGGCGTGTGAAAGAGTGGTGGAGACTTCGTCCAAGAAGATCAAGAATTATGATAGGTACCTAATTTCCATATCTTCCTGGATATAAAGTCTCCACCACTCATTCACACTAATGGGAGAGTACTGGGCTAAATAATTCCCCGAGGCAGGCTGCAGCAGATAAAGAGCTCATGTGCTTTAGGACAGAAGTCCGTTAAGAATGGTCCTGCCAAACAATCAATGTCGTCTGGCATGGACATCCAAGGCATAGTGCTTAACGAATGTATGCACGGAGCTCCAGGTATCTGCATTGCAAATATCTGCAATGTGCACGTTACAGATTTCTGCCAGAGATGCTACGACTGCTCTGGTAGAATGAGCATACAATCTGCCTTCCAGCTTGACCTGTGCCATAGAATAACAGTGGCGAAGGCATGCTACCAGCCACGCTGAAATGCACCTGATAGCAACAGGTTGACCCAGCCGGGTCTCGTTGAAGGAAACAAACAGTTGTTGAGCCTTGTGAATTTCATTTTTTTCTATCTAGATAGAATCACAATGCTCTCTTAAAATCCAGCGAATAAAGGGTACGCTCCCCTTCATTCTGGAAGTTTGCAAAGTAGGTAGGAAGGACTAACGGTTGGTTTAGATGGACTTCTGAGACAACTTTAGACAGAAACTTAAGATGAGCCCTAAGAACTGCTTTGTCCTTGTGAAATACAGTGTACAGGGGGTCTGTGACCAGTGTATGTATTTCAGAAACTCTACTGGGCAAAGTAATGGCCACCAGGAAGGCCATTTTCCAAGTGAGGAACTTCAACTCGCAAGTAGCTAGAGGCTTGAAAGGTTTACAAGTGAGCATGTATAGCACAATGTTAATGTCCCAGGCTGCAACTGGACATCTAATAAGAGGTCTAGTATGCAGAATACCCCTAAGAAACCTCTTAACTTCCGGCAACTGAGCCAACGACATGGAAAGTACCGGCTCATGATATGCTGAAATGGCACAAAGATGAACTTTGATTGTGGAGTACTGCAGAACTGAGTTTGATAGGTCTAAGAGATACTCTAAGACTTTATTCATTGGGTAGGAAAAGGGGTTCCAAGAGGATTTTGCACACCAGATAGTGAAACGTTTCCATTTAGCTGTGTAGGTTTTTCTAGTGGCCGGCTTGCGCGTAGCCAAAAGAATATCTGAAACTCTACAAGAAACACTGAACCTGCTCACCTCTATCTCTTCAGGAGCCAAGCACGAAGGTTAAGCGACCTCAGGTTGGGATGGACCACAGGACCCTGGGTCAGAAGGTTTGTCTGAAGAGGAAGCCTTTTCCGGGAGGTTTCCGATAGCCTGTTGCATAGCGGGAACCATATCTGCCGAGGCTAAAAGGGGGCAATGAGAATCATTCTACCCCCTGGGACTCCAATTTGAGCAGTACCCTCTGAATTGGGGGAAGAGGAGGAAAAGCATATAGAAAGCATTTTGTCCACCAGCAGCCTGAACGCATCCTGACAAAAAACGCCAGGTCCTTGATTTCTGGAAGAGAAGAAAGGTAGTTTTGCATTGAGTGGGGATGCAAAAAGGTCCAGGTCTGGAGTTTCCCACTCTTTGAAGAGTGACTGAACGATGGTTAAGTCGAGATACCACTCGTGAGGATCCGCCTCCGTTCTGCTGAGACGGTCTACCAGCTCATTTTGTACCCCTGGCAGGTAAACTGCCTGAATCAGAGCCTTGTGCTCCAGGCACCATTCCCACACTCTCATTGCTTCCCTGCATAATGGATAAGAGTGTGCACCGTCCTGTTTGTTTATGTAATACATCACTGCCTTGTTGTCGGTTTGAAGGAGAATGTTCTTGTGACACAGTATGTCCTCAAAGCTCGGACTGCATAAGACGGTTCTCATTCCAGGGCGTTTATGTGAAGTTTGGACTCGTCCTGAGTCCACGCACCCTGGGTGTGGAGATCCTAGCAGTGAGCTCCCCAACCCATCAGAGACACGTCCATGGTAATGGAGATCTGATGATCCAGAGGGGCCAAGAGATATCCTTCCAGAAGGTTGTTCTCCTGAGACCACCAGGTGAGCGACTTCTTCAGCGGTTCCGTCACCTCAATAAGAAATGACTGAGGGTGAGAGTTTGGGGACCATTGAGCATTAAGCATCCACTGAGAGGTTCTCATGTGAAGACGAACAAAGGGTACAGTGAACACTGAGGATGCCATGAGGTCCAGCATCCACTGCATTGAGACAGCTCGAACCAAGCTGTGTTCTCTGATGTATCAAGCCATCTGTAAGATATTGTTTCTTCTTTTCTCTGGAAGAAAATCCTTCGCACAGGAGGTGTCCATAAGAGTTCCTATGAAGAGGAGATTCTGGGAGGGCTGTAACTGCGACTTGTTGAGGTTCAGCAGGACTCCCATGGACGTGAGGAAGTCTGAGGCCATGGCCACGGCCTCCAGAGTCTTCTACCTGGAGGGACTTGCTAGAAGCCTGTCGTCCAGATATGGGAACACTTGTATTCCGATTTTCCTGAGGTGTGCCGCGCCATGCGAATCACACAACACTTTATAAAAATTCGAGGCACCGAGGATAGCCCAAAGGGCAGGACTCTGAACTGACAGTGATGACCCAATACCACAAACCTTAGGTATATGTGGTGCTTTGGGTGTATGAGAATGTGTTTGTAGGCATCCTGCATGTCCAGGAAGGCTAGCCAATCGTGTCGATGAATCAAAGGTAGCAGGGTACCGAGTGATATCATCTTGAACTTCTCTTTGTGTAGGAACTTGTTTAACTTTCTGAGATCCAGAATGGGGTGCATGCCGCCTATTTTCTTTGGGACCAGAAAGTAGTGGGAGTAGAACCCCGTGTTCCGTTGATCCAGCGAAACTATTTCTACTGCCCTGTTGTTCAGAATGCCTTGTATCTCAGAAGCAAGAAGGTCTGACTGTGACGTTGACAGACTAGGCTGTTGTTTGGGAGGATGACCCGGAGGGGTTTCTGAAAGATTGAGAGAGTACTCCTCATGGATTATCCTGAGGACCCATTTGTCTGATGTTATAGATTTCTTCTGGTGGTAGAACTGAGTCAGATGTCCTCCCACTGCCGAGGAGGAGTCCCCCTCGGACAGTTGAGGTGGGACCTGGGCTTGAAACTCAGAAAGTGGCACTGGGCGGTTTTGGGCCTTGTGCCTTCTGTTGCAATTTCTTTTGTGGCTGAGGGTTCTGGTTTCTGTTAAAACCTCCTCTGCCTTTGCCCCAAAAGAACTGACGATTGTGAAACTGTCGCTTGTTCCCACCCCCTCGAGAGGGGGCGGGCGTAGGTCTGGCAGTCTTAATTATGGACCTAGTCTTCCGAGTGGCCTCCAGTGCTTGCTCCACTTGAGGTCCAAACAGATACAAACCATCAATTGGTAAGGCCATGACTTACTGTTGGGCATTATTTGTGAAGTCCAAAGTACGCAGCCAAGAGTGATGGCGGGTGCAGATGACAGCTGCCGCCATCCAAGAGGCGGTATCAAAGGCCTCCATTGCAGCCTTAACTTGCTGGTTATTAGACTCGATATCCCTAGTTATAGTTTGGAGTAGGTCTGAGTTAACTTCTGATTTGGGCAGAGCTTCTACTATTGCCTTGAGTGAATGCCAAAGAACATACTCATATTGAGAAAAATAGCCCTGGTAGCTGGCAGTGCACATGCTCAAGGCTGAGGCAGCAAAGACTCTCTTACCTAAGGTGTCTATCTTGTGAGGCTCTGTTTACAGGATGGGCTGTTGATTCCTGAGGGACGACAGCCTTATTATTTTCTGCCAGGACCACTATGGCATCAGCAAAGGATTGTGAGGCCAAAATGGGATGATCCTTGAGAGGGGCATACTTCCTATCTATGGACTTGACCACAGAAGGAATAAGAGCTGGATTCTTCCACACCATCTCTGAAAGGGTCTCAAAAAAAGGACTGTACTGGATGGGTTAAATCCATAGGTATTTCCGTGACATTAAGATATTGGAGCTGCAGAAGCTTCCCAGGATCGATTTCTTTTGATCTGGAGAGAAAGAGCAGAATTTAAATTCTCGAGCAGAGACTTATAGGAAAGGTCCTCAACAACAAGCTCTGCAGGAGGATTGATCCCTGTCCCCAGGGCAGAGTCAGCATCAATATCATCACCCAGGCGAAGATCTGGATCGGGCTCAAAATCATCTCCTGACAGTCCAGGGGAGACTATAGACAGGAACGGAGTGAAAATGAGGAGGAAGAAGAGAAAAAGAAGAAAGAATCGGAGTCAGAAACCCCTGAAGACTAGATGACGCCACACTCATCCCCAGCGCCATCAAGAAAAATGGCGCTGAGAACAAATAAGGAGCCGTCATAGGAAACGACGTTGCACACAGCACCGAGAAAGCATGTGGCATCGCCGCCAGCCCAGATGCCGAGAATGGTGCCAATGGGGCCTGTGGCACCGCAGATGGCGCCGACAGAGTCCATAGCACAGCATACAGTGCTGACAGAGCCCGTGGCACTGCAGACGGGCCAACAGAGCCCACAGTGCAGCAGAAGGTGCAGACAGAGCCCGCGGAGCCGCAGATGGAGCCGACAGAGCCCGTGGTGCCGCAGACTGTGCTGACAGAGCCCTTGGTGCCGGAAGGTACCCCGGCGCCGGAGAAGGCAGCACCACGGATGATGGAAACGTTACAGGAGTTTGAGAACTGTGACTGGAAGTAAAAGAAAGAAAAATGGCAGGAAATAGAGGCATCGGTGTAGACCCCTGTGCTGCAGCTGTGTGAGGGGGGGATAGACACCCGAGCATGGAGTCGACGGCACTGAAGAAGACACTGCGCGACTTGGAAGGCCCAACTGCCCCACCCGCCCTTCTGAAACCGAGCGGCCCGAAGGCTTCGATGTCAGACTGGCCGGCCTGGGCAATCGGACCAACCTCCGAGCTCACTGCTCCACAAGAGCAGCCCAGTGGTAAAACTGCTCATCAGAAGCTCCTCCAATCGGCGGAGAGGAGTTCCAGTGTCGAGGAAATCGGCCACCAGAGACAGAAACCGGTGACTCCGACAGAGGTGGAGTCTGGCGCCTGGCCTTAATAACCGACCGTCTACACGCAGACATACCAGAGGGCTACCTCGAGTGATGCCGTTTCTTCTTCGACCTATATGTCAAAGAACTCGAGGCCAAACGATGCCGAGAATGGGACCATTTCTGTTTATGCTTTCGGGGAGACCGCCCATCTCCCTGAGCACTGAACCGTCCGTTGTCAGACCCCCCCCTCCAGGGAGGGAGGCGGACCGGACTCGGTCCAGCTGACTGAACAGCTTTCATACGAAAGTCTCCCTACCATCACCTGACTCACTCACGGTCGACTCTGTCAATGGAGAGCTGAAGACTTCTCTGTAAAAGTAGAATTAATAAATATAATCGGTACTGATCGAAGATAATATACAAAACAATAAACTGAAACTAAGCTGCTAGTGAAATTTAATTGCTGGTGGGTGAGCGATGTCGTCAGTGAAGCGCACTCGACGGCAGGAAAAAAGGAACTAAGGTGGTTGGAGGGTCAACGATGAGATAGTCATTACCGCATGCACCAGGCTTGCGGTGCCGCTTCCTCACAGCTCAATCTCAGGCGCCGGCCCTCCTGAAAAAGTTTGCTCCCACTGGGTCCTAGCGCCTCCGGCATACTCCCATTAGTGTGAATGAGTGGTGGAGACTTTATGTTCAGGAAGATTAACATTTGTGTGACTGGTACTGGCTTTGAGTGCGGGTCCCGCCTTTGGCACCAGTGTGCTCTGAGGTGAAACTGAATATCTCTCATCTGAAACCTGGCACTTACAACTGTGCTTGTTGCTGCAGCCATGTGCCCTAACAGTTGAAGAAACTGTTTTGCTGGCTTTGGCCTGCCCAGGGCAAATAAGCCTGCCAGAAACTGAATGCTTTCTGCCCTCTCCTGAGGGAGAAAATCTCTTCCCATTACTGTAATCAGTTCTGTGCCTATGAACTGCAGAACCTGCACAGGGGTCAGGACTGACTTTTTGGTACTGAAAAGGAATCCCAGGGAGAGCAGCATATCCTGGGTTACCTGAAAGTGGTCTGACACCTGCTGGTGGGATTTCCTTACGATTAGCCAATCGTCCAGATAAGGAAAAATTGTGACACCCAGTCTTCTGAGGTGTGCCACTACTACTGCTATACACTTGGTAAAGACCCTTGGTGCAGAGGTAAGGCCGAAAGGAAGTGCTGAGAACTGGTAGTGGCCTGAGGGGAGTCTGAATCTGAGATACTTTCTGTGTGACTCCCTTATAGGAATATGGAAATATGCGTCCTTTAGATCCAAGGAGGCTAGCCAATCCCCTTTTTGCAGAGTTAGCAAAATCATAGCCATCATGACCATTTTGAACCTGGGCTTTACCAGGCAACTGTTTAGTAGTCTGAGGTCTGGTATAGGCCGCCACTGTCCATTCTTTTTTGTTGTTAGGAAATATCTGGAATAGAACCCTTGCACTCTTTGGTTGTGGGGGACAGGCTTCACTGCTTTTGCCAGCAGTAGGGCCTGTACCTCCTGCTCCAGTAGTTTTCTTTCTGAGAAGGGAGCTGGTGCAAAATGTATTAACCTTGGAGAAGGAAGGGACTTGAAGCAAAGAGAGAGACCGTGACTCTCTATTTCCAGGATCCACTTGTCTGTGGTTATTTTTAACCATTCCTGGAAATAGTGAGCGAGTCTGCCCCCTAGAGGACGTGGAGAGGCAGCCTGAAGGGAAAAGTCAGGGGTTCTGTTCTGCTTGCTGCTGAGGCTGAGCAGATTGGGATCCTCTCCGAGAAACCCTTCTACTTCTAGCTCTGTAAAATCCAGTCTGCTGTGGTTGGTACTGCTGCTGGGAAACAGCCTGCACCTGAAAGAAAGGCCCCTTAAAGAGGACCTGCCCCTGCCTCCCCTAGAATAAGATGAAGCTAAAGTAGAGGGCCTGTCTCTGGTCAAGTTGCTCCTAAACGTAGCTTTATATTTGTCTACTTTTCATATATGCCTCAGCCTGTGCACCAAAAAGAGAGTGGTCTTTGACAGGAAAGTCCATTGCCTTAGTTTGGGTGTCCTGGGTGAGGTTGGTAGCCCTCAGCCAGGCAAATCTTCTTAGAGTAATGGTACCAGCCATCCACCTTACAAATATCACAGTCTTCACTGAAGTGCTGTTGCCGAAGCAGATCAAGCAAAGAACATGCTTGTTTGCACTGGCAAACACCTCTGCACACTTCAAGCAATTCTTGAACCCAGGGGGTCCTGTTTTCTTTTTAGGCTTGTCTGACATTACAGAAAACAAGAACCAGTAACCGACCGAAAAATAGACTGAATTTAAATATTTACGGTAAGTTTCAATAGAATAATGGTTGGTTCAGGAACTGATAAAGTGAAAAAACTTTCGGTTTCGATCGGATCCGGAACTGAGAAATGGTTGAGAAAAACTGATAAACCTCAGTTCAAAAGAGGTTAAAATGAAATAAATTTAAAGAATAAAGTAACCAGAACACTTTAAAAAGGTTCCAACTAAATAAAAAAGGTCAGTTGCCCCTCAGTTCAAAGGAACCACGAGGAATTGATAAACAAGTTTAAATTTAAAACCAATGGGGTATTAAACACTAAAGAACAATGACACTAGGCAGTAATGAAAAATAAAACAAAAATACTTAAGTTTTTTTGCTCTATGCACTACAGGAATCTGTCTTGATTGAGAGAGATCCCCAGGGCATCCAAACTTTGCAGGAGAGAGAAGAAATCTGAGGTAGAATGTAGGCAGTTGACACTGACCATTTGAAAATAGATGCACGAGCGAAACATTCCATGATAAGCATAGCATTCTATTCTCTTTGGGGCACTGTTGGCTTAAGGGAGCACAGCAAGAGTAATAATATTAGTGGATTCCTGGGGTTAGAAAAGGCACCTCTCCTGGGTAGCATGTCTGAAGAGTCTCTCACAAGTTCTTTTCCAAAGCAGCTGAAACACACAAAGGATCTTCAGGGGATTTCCCCTTGAACCCACTGAGAAAAGCAGTGCTTTCCACTTCACTGGGAGTAGAAATCAGGAAATCCTGCTGTAGAAAGGTCTCCACCACTTCACTGGAAGCTGGAAATTGTAGTCCACACTAGGGAAAGAAGTTCTAGGCCCTCAACTCAGAGCTCACTGGCAGACCTTCTGCCACTCTCACTTCCACTCTCAGACTCTACTCACTACTTAACAACTGAACATTCGAAGCTCCCCAGAGGAGCTGTACACAGGAAAGGGTTATGCTGCTGCAAGAGTTCCGAATGACATAATCATTCTTCTCTCAGGTTAGCTGAGTAATCAATGACATCATGGTGTAAGAAGCTCCTAATGAGCTCCCTACCAGCTGCCTGCTACCTGCTTAGCACTAATACTGATAGGATTCTAGTAACTCCAGGGGACTGGCTGGTTACACTGGAAGGAGTGATCCTCTTGAAAAACCCACACTAACTTGGCTGGTGAGGTGGTTTTCTGAACAGAAGAATACACCTCATAATCCTCTGTCTCATCACCACTGAGATCAAGGTTATAGTTCTGCTCATCACACTGCAAAGAGGATGATGCAAGGGGCTCCAGCATAGGTGAACACAGGTGGCACTGCAAGTGGAATGACTAGAGAGGGGGATGTCAGCTGGCTCCACACATTTTGCATGTGCCCTTGCAGCTGATTCCAAAGATGTCCCAGAGGGAGGGGCAAAAACTGAAGGACAGCCATGCTGTTAGAAAGACCACTGAGTAAGTGTACTGGGGGAATATGGGACATCCCCAAGGCCCACAGTGAGGTTTAAGTCAAGCTGGAAATAGCTCCTTCGGCAGATGCGTGATAGGCTGGGAGGATGCTGTGGGCTGAGGGAGGGTGGCTCTGGGATTCAGGAACATAAAAAGTAAATTAAAGAACTTCCTCAAAAAAAAAACACAATAGAAGCAATGTGGAAGGAACTGGCCTGGTGACGTGTAGCATCACCATAGATGAAACTGGTAATATTAACATCAATAACATCAGAATTTGCATCTACAACCACAAGTGGACATGCTGGATGGTGAAGCTGGATTTCTTCTCATGTACTACTCTCTAGGGCACATCCAGCTCCTAAACTGTACCACTGTGAGCTCTGCTGAGGGAAAGGAAAAGATGGTCAGAAAGGTGCCTAAAGATATCAATATCAATGACTACATCAAGGGCATCTACAATGCTGAAGTGGGAAGGATGGGGGCACTGAAGTGGAAAAGATGGGGGCACTGTCATCCTCCAACACCAACTTAACACCTGTGACTTCCGGGTACTGAAATTTCTCCCTTGAAAGAAAACCAACCTCAACCTCTTACAACACTTGTCCCTCTTATACTAACACAGAATTGCCTAGCCCATCTTTCCCAGTCAACAAACACTAACTACAATAAATGCTTCTTAGGCAAGGACTATGTACAGCTCAATGATGACTGCCATTCATCCCTAAAGCGGTGGTGGTGGTGCTTCCTTTTGTGGGAGTTGTTAAACAACCATGACCTATACAACATGAAGTCCAGAGTACACAGGGGAACCTGTTCTCTGCAGAGGGAAAAAGGAACTGAGGAGAGTGGGCTTGAGACGTCATACGTATAACATGGTTGCATATGTTCTGCCATTATAAACTGAAGTGACAGGGTGAAAAGCTTTTATCCTTGCAGGGTCCTAGTGTCTCTTGTACTAAGACCAAAAAGTGGGGCTCTCTGGAAGTGATAAACTATTAGAAGATATACAAACTGGCGTCAAAATATTGTTACGTGTACAGAAACTTTTGCATATACTTACTTTGGTAGTTTTGATGAGAATGAGTTGTGTTGTTGCTGCATTGTCTAAAGTTTAGTCCTTTTTTGACAGGCGTCAGCAGTATATCTGTTAAATTTAAGCAATATTTCTGAAAAACATTTGTAAGCATGTGGCGCATACATTATTTGTAGAGTGAAGATCTAAAAACGTGCTTGTAAATAGTGTACTGTATTGAAATTCCATTGCAAGCATAATTCTGTAACAAAAATAACTTAAAACACAAACTTAATGATGTTTCAGCTGTTTCCATGGTCCAGTGGTAGCATTACATGCTGCCATGCAGGTAACCTGGGCTTGAGAGAATGCCTAAGGATGAAGTCCTGCACTCTCCGTCAAGGAGAGATATTGCCGTTCCTGCAGTGACCAGTGAGGAGGGCTATGGTAGCTTTCTAAGCTGCAAACATACGAGGGCAATCAGAAATAATCACAAAAGCAATATATTGCAAAGCTCTTAAGGCATTTTCCTAAGAAAGAGCCAGTGAGGCTTAAATCTGCTGGGATGCTGGTGGGTGTCCAAATGGTGCTGTTGAGTTTTCTGTCTGTTATGTCTGAATGCTCGGACTGGTTGCTTGAAAGAAATTAAAGGTGGAAATGCCTCAAGAGCCTTTGGAAAATAATGCTTTTGTGCTTATTTCTGAGTGTCCGCATCCGTTTGCAGCTTTGATATTGAAGGCAGCCACTTCCAGAGGAGCACCAAGTTGTCTGCAGTCTGAACACACTTGACCATTTGGAGTGTATGGTAGGTTTCTGACACATATTGTATGACCTCCAGAGGGTAAGGCTGAAAATTGGTAGTCTGATGTGTACAGATGGACAATATGATAGAGTGACTGTACAGTTCTTATTGCTTCCAGGAACGGATGCGATGCTAAGAAATTTTGATGGCATACCTGTGGCACATAAATGAGGGTTACACACCTGTGATCATAGTTCCAGGAGTGGTATATGGTTCATATCTACACTTCTGGCAGTTCATCCTTAAAGAGCACCTTTCCTCTATATTTTTCAATTGTAAAAATATTAAACAGGGAGCTCCCTTACCTCATCGGGAGCTCTTCCAGGCTATTTTCACTTTTTTTTTTAATACGGCTCCAAAAGGAAGGGAAGCGATTGTAATTTGCCCCCGAGGGGCTGGCTGCACGATCCCTCTCCACTTCCTGACTCTCCAATCTGCACCCATGCTCCTATGTTTTGTGACATCTTTACAGGTTGAGCCACTTATAATAAATGTAAAAGACTCATAAAAATGGCTAAGACCTTATATTATAGAACTAAGATCAATTTAAGCACTAATCCAAGAAATTTTTGGAACATAGTCAAACAATTAACTAATCCAGGTGGAAACCCCCAAGAAACAAAGATAAGGCTGAAGGAAGGGGAAATCTATACAGATAATTCTGAAGAAATGTCTAACATTTTTAATGTTTTTTTTTCACAGATCTTCCAAACTGTAATATTCCCTTTGATTCAAACTTCATGAATTTGGAAATAAATTCTTCCATGAAATAATCTACCCCCTTTCAGATTTAAAATTATTTAAATTATATATGTCCTTAAGGTCCTGTGCAAAATAAGTACCCATAAGGCCTCTGGTAACGACAAAATTGAAGGTAGGTTCTTGAGGTCAGCAGCTCACCATATAGCACCGATAATTACTTATTTATTTAACTGGAGTATTCAAATTGGGCATTTTCCCTCATTATGGAAAGAGAGTAGGGTACAACCTATCTTTAAAGGAGGAAGTGCAGTAGAAATTAACAATTATAGGCCAATAGCCTTGTTACCCCTTTAATCGAAATGTCTGGAGAAACTAATTTCTCTCCAGTTTATGGATTATTTAACAGAATATAACCTTTTGACCCCAAACCAATCAGGCTTTAGAAAGGACCACTCAACCTCAACAGCCCTGCTGGAGTACAATGACCTGATCAACAGGTCTTTGGGAGATGGCAGGGAAACTGCGGTGGTTTTTGTGGACCTTTCAAAGGCCTTTGACCTGGTGGACAACCCCTTGTTAACAGAAAGACTGCAGGAGCTGGGTATCAGGGATGACCCATTAAAGTGGTTGAAATCTTACCTAAGTGGTCACTCCCAAAGGGTAGAGATTCAGGGTTGCATATCTGGGAGTAGAGAAGTTACCAGAGGTGTTCCACAGGGGTCCCCTTTTATTTTTAATCTTTATTAATGAGCTACCTCTGGTGGCTGAGCACACAGCAATTAGATTGTATGCGGACGATACTGTGTCTGTTGCTTCTGGCCACTCTGATTCCGAGCTGCAGTCAAAGTTAGAATCTGACTTTCTTAAGATCGAAGGGTGGTTCACCAGGTCAAGGCTGATTAAGAACATAGAGAAAACAAAATGTAAGAAATTCTTACTTAAAAAGAGAAGTATCCCAACAAGGTTTATGTTCAGAAAAGGGGTACAGAAATGAGGAGCACAGTGGCACCCGCACATGCCAATGCTTTTATGCATGAATTGGAAACAGAGCATACAGTACACTCTCAAGAACACAAAATCCATTTTTTGACAACATAAAGGCATGGAATCATTATACAGACGATATGTTCTTTATATGGATAGACACACCAGAAAAATTACAGGAATTTAATTGTTACAAGAATGGCATCAACAAAAATATTAAATTTGTTATACAATACAGTAAAACAGACATCTCATATCTCGATCTACTAATAAAGAAAGAAGGAACAAATCTGAATACTGCCCTGTTTAGGAAGAAGACAGATAGAAACACGGTTCTACACAGGAAAAGCTTCTATGAACCAAGGTTAATACAGAGTATTCCATATTCACAATTAATAAGCGTAAGAAGAAACTGCAGTGAGCAAACAGATTTTGAACAACACAAAAAAGACACGTTAACCAGGTTCAGACACAGGGGGTACACAAATACAGCACTTATAAAAGCAGATAAAAGAATACAAACAGTAAAAAGAGAAGACACACTAAGAACCAGACAAACAGAACCAGAACTCGACAGAGTAGTATTTTCAACAAAACACAATGAGAAATTCACAGAGATGAAAAAAATCATAAACAAACACTGCCATCTGCTTACAATAAATGATAACATGCCACAGTCACTAAAAAACAGACAAGTAATAGTGGCAAAAAAAGGAACAACCTTAAAGGATAGACTAGTAAAATCACAATTTAACAGACCAGAAACCAAGGAAAACCAACTGTTGCTAGGACCACTGTAGCCCGGGATGGTGCCATGTGGAAGACTTGGTTTGCTGGCCAAGGCACCTAGCTTCACCTGAGCTGGCCAAGGTACCTAGCTTCACCTGAGCTCTTTCCTTCTATGACTGCTTGAAAGGACAGAGCAGAGACCCTTACCAGAGCAAAGGAAAAGGATTAAGACTTCTTTTGGCTAAGCAGATGTACTGTGTGTTGTTATTTTTATTTTGTACTCACAGGGATTGCTACTGTTTGTTGCTAACATTTCATTGCTTTATTTTTCTCTGATTCAAATTGTTGCTGGTATACCTTCTTCTGCATTATTACACGGTGTGCCTACAGGTGTGTGTTAGCAGATTACTGCTACAATCTTCTGATTCAAATTGTCTTTTGCAAGGTACAGTATATCTTCTATTACTGCTTTGTTTCTCTCTGTAGCAAAGTGTTTCTTACAGGGTATATCTTCTCTGAAATTATTACAGATGGTGCTTACATTTTTGTGACTTTTTTATCATTGGGCTAAGTAAAATTACTGTTTGACACTGTTTTATTTTATTCTTTTTTTGTTGAAAAGGTTTGTTGTCCCAGAGGTGTTTCAGTCTCCTTCTCACATTGAAGAAGCTAATTGCTTTCCTCCCACAGCTCTTCCAGAGGATTAGGTGTGTATCTGGGGGGTGGAGCTGGCAAACTGTCAGTAATTTCCAACAGAAAGAAGGGTTAAATCGTCAGGTTAGTTGATATCTTGGAGGTAGAAGACTTGGTTTGCTAGCCAAGGCACCTAGCTTCACCTGAGCTCTTTCCTTCTAAGATTGCTTGAAAGGATAGAGCAGAGAGCCTTACCAGAGCAAGGGAAAAGGATTAAGACTTCTTTTGGCTAAGCAGATTTACTGTGTGTTGTTATTTTTAGTTTGTACTCACAGGGATTTCTACTGTTTGTTGCTAACATTTCATTGCTTTATTTTTCTCTGATTCAAACTGTTGTTGCTGGTATATCTTCTTCTGCATTATTACAAGGTATGCCTACAGGTGTGTGCTAACAGATTACTGTTGTAATCTTCTGATTCAAATTGTCTTTTGAAAGGTATATCTTCTGTTACTGCTTTATTTTTCTCTGTAGCAAAGTGTTTCTTAAAAGGTATATATTCCCTGAAATTATTACAGGTGGTGCTTTACAGGTTTTACAGTTTTATCTAACATTAGAATAAGCTTTCAGGGGTTACTACATTTGTTGTTGACTGATTGTTTCTGCTCTTACCTCCTTGTTATTTCATCCGTGGTGGTTCTTTTTTGGCAGGGGAAGGGCCCAGCCACCCACCCCCATCCCCAACCACCCCACACTACACTCCTTTTATAGGGTACCACAGTTGTGACATTTCCTGTGGGAAAGCAGGAAGGGGCAGATCAGTGAGGCATCCACAAGGTGAGTTCATTTACAGGGGTACTAGTAATTTAACTTGTTATAACAAGTTATACGAAAACAAAACACAAAATCAAACCATTACTTGCATTTTCTTCCTTCTAATTACTCTGACCAGGTTATAAACCCAGTAACTTATCTGGAATGGATATCATTAACTGCAGGTACTGTGGAACACTTTTCAGAAGGACAGTCTTACAGGATTTAGGACACTGTCCTACATGCTGGGCCATTGGAGATCTTAGGGCTCAGCTCCCGGGCAGCATGGGCAGAGATTGCACACCTCAAATTTCATATTGAAGAGCAAATACATTATAAGAACCACCCACCATTTCCCCAACATCCAACAGAAGAAACTCGACCACAGAGGGTAGTTGTCCAGGAGGTTGGCAGGTGGTTAGGAGGGGCCAATCGGATGCCCCAGCACTCTGTGCTCTCCAACATATTATCTCCAAAACCCATATAAACACTACAAACAGGTATCTACCTCTATCTCCGAAATCAAACAAAGGGGCAGAGGACACTGCAGAGGAGGACACTGCAGCACAGGAGCTAGCACAACAAAACTCACCCAAATCAGGAACTAAAACAAAAAAAGCAAAAAGGAAATCAAAAAAAATTCTGATCATAGGAGACTCCATGATTCGGGGAGTTGATACCCATCTCCAGCCAGGGGTAATGGTCAGATGTCTCCCAGGTACACCAGCGTGGAGAGACACTGACCGCATTGCTAAAATTGTTCAGAAAGCAGGAGAAAGCATTGACGTCCGGGTACACATAGGGACTAATGATCTTGCCAGCTGGTCAGTTGTGCAGACCAAGGAACACCTGACCAGGCTGGTTGACAAACTATCATCCATTTCGTCAAACATCTCCTTCTCTGAGATCCTGCCAGTCTGGGAGAGGAGGGCAGATGGACAGAAGGTCAGAAAATGGGAGATAGGGGAGCTAAACATGTGGCTCAAGGGCTGGTGACAGGAAAAAGGACACAGATTTGTAGGGAACTGGCAACAGTTCTGGGAGCGAAAGTTCTATAAATTTGATGGACTGCATCTGACTAAGGAGGGAGTCAGTGCATTGGGGCAGACGTCTAATGTCTTTGCAGAATATTTAAACTAGCAAATGGGGAGAGGGGTGCAGCACCCCATATGTCGAATGGGAAGAACACCCCTCCCCCTTCAGCTAGTGGTCAAACCGCGATTCAGCATGTTTGCAGTTCATTTGCATCACCAGGTAAGAAAAAGGTCCGTCTCCCCATACGACACACAGGGGAAATGCCAAACCTCACCCAACAACTAACACACCAAAATCTGGCCAATAGAAAATCATGTACACAAATGCTCGCAGCCTGGGAAATAAGATCCCAGACCTGCAAGCAATAATGTCAGAGGCTAAACTGGACATAGTAGCAATTAGTGAGACATGGTTTATCAGTAACCACACTTGGGAGACTTCAGTACCTGGATAGGCACTGTTCAGAAGAGACAGAGGTGCAAACAGGGGGTTGGAGTGGCCCTGTATGTCAGTGAAAATATCAAAGCTACAGTTATTCAGAATACACATAAAGAGCCAGAAGAACTGTGGGTCACCCTGGAAACAGGAAATGGGACAGCCATAAGAACTGGGGTTGTCTACAGGCCCCCCAGACCAGGGGGAGGACATAGACACATTACTGTTAGAAGATATACAGAATATGACAGCTAAAGGGGAGGTTCTGATAATGGGAGACTTCAACATGCAGGATACAGATTGGTCAATACCAGCAGGAACATCTGCCAGAACTAGACACATGGTGGATTCCCTGCAGGGGGAGGGTCTCAAACAACTGGTACAACAACCCACAAGAGACAGGACTATCCTAGATCTAGTACTGACTAACTGGGAAGGGATCACAGATCTCCAGGTAGAAGGTCACCTGGGGGCCAGTGACCATCACATGGTATGGTTCAATTTGGCCACTACATCTAATTCATCCCATTCCAAGGCAAACATATGGGACTTCAGAGAAGCTGACTTTGATAAGATGGCCAACAGAGTTAAGCTAGCCCTGGCAAAAAGAAACACAGGTGAGGGGTACAGGCAAAGTGGGCAAGCATTAGGATGCAATACTTGAAGCAACATCCCATTGTGTTAGACAGAAAGGAAGTGCAAAAGAAAGAAACCACTTGGGTTCTCAAATACAGTAGCAGAAAGGTCAGAGCCAAAAGGCTGGCCTTCAGGAAATATAAGGAACACAGCGGGATGAAGATAGGAGGCATACCAAACTGCCCCAAGGGAAGCAGGGAAGGCAGTAAGGCAGGCAAAGTCCCAAACTGAGGAAACACTAGCACTAACAGTAAAGAAGGTGACAAGACTTTCTATAGATACATTAGTGAAAGGAGAAAGTCAGAGGGGGTATCGCTAAGCTCAAAGGAGAAAAGGGGGCATGTGAGGAGGAGGAGGAGGAGGAGGAGGACCTTTAAAGCATCTATCCTAAATAGATACTTTTGCTCAGTATTTACCGAAGAGAAGGTAGGGCAGGGCCCACAGCTCAGCACCATGGACATGGGGTGGAGGGTAAGCACTACACCCTTCACAACAGAAAGGGTCCTACAAGAGCTCACTAAGCTCAGGGTGGACAAGGCAATGGGACCTGATGGCATGCATCCCAGGGTACTTAAGGAGCTAAGGGTGGAACAAGCAGAGCCATTAGCAGAACTGTTTAGTGAGTCTCTGAGCACAGAAGAGGTCCCAGAAGACTGGAGAAGGGCTCATGTGATCACGCTCCACAAGAGTGGTAGCAGGGAGGAGGCAGGGAACTACAGACCAATCAGTCTTACCTCAGTAGTGGGCAAGATTATGGAGGCACTCCTTAAGGAAAGCATAGTGCAACACCTGGAATCCATAAGGGCACAGGATCCAAGACAGCATGGGTTTACAAAAGGAAGGTCCTGTCAAACTAATCTCATAGATTTCTTTGACTGGGTAACCAAAGTAGTGGACCAAGGGGGGGCAGTTGATGTCGATTGACTTCAGCAAAGCTTTCAACACTGTTCCACATAGAAGATGACAAATAAGCTGGGTAGGCTCAGGGTGGGTCAGAAGTTGGTCAACTGGGTGGCAAACTGGTTGACGGGCAGGAAACAGAGAGTGGTGGTAAATGGCATACAGTCAGAAGAGATGCAAGTCACAAGTGGGGTACCTCAGGGATCAGTCCTGGGGCCAGTCCTCTTCAATATCTTCATTAGTGATACTGCAGATAGACTAGAGGGTAAGGCTTGTCTGTTTGCAGATGACACCAAGATCTGCAACAGAGTAGATGATTCAGATGGGGTGGGCAGAATGAGAAGAGATCTGGATAAACTTGCAAAACGGTCAGAAGAGTGGCAACTGGGATTTAATGCGAAAAAGTGTAAGATCATGCACATAGGGAAGAGAAACCCTGAAGCCACCTATAGGCTGGAAGGGGAGTTGCTGGCAGTCACAAAGGAAGAAAGAGACTTGGGCATCCTCATC
The DNA here is from genome assembly GCA_016271365.2 of Neoceratodus forsteri. NCBI lineage: Eukaryota > Metazoa > Chordata > Ceratodontiformes > Ceratodontidae > Neoceratodus > Neoceratodus forsteri. Next base: position 1,420,153,655 of record CM028130.1, read on the forward strand.
GCCGATGACCTGAAATCATCCAAGCAGACCTCTAAAGCAGTAGGTAAGGCTAGGGGGATGTTGGGGTGTATTAGTAGGGGTATCACAAGTCGTAAGAGGGAGGTAATAATCCCTCTTTACAAGACACTGGTTAGGCCCCATCTGGAGTACAGCGTGCAGTACTGGAGGCCACACCTTCACAAGGACATTAACCAAATTGAGGCCGTCCAGAGAAGGGCAACCAAAATGGTGCAGGGACTGCATCAGAAGACATATGAGGACAGATTAACGGAGGTCAATATGTATACCCTTGAGCAAAGGAGGGAGAGAGGTGATATGATCGAAACATTCAAACACCTTAAGGGCATTAACAAGGTGAAAGAGTCTAACATGTTTGAATATAAGAACAAGCATTTGTCAATGCCGAATGTTTGCTTGCTGGCATTGGCATTGGTAGTGCAGAAGTTACAGAGCTGCATAATAGGAATGACAGTGAAGTATTAAACTGAAGCCAACCCCACCATCACCCTGCAGAGTGTGACAGGCATTGGGGTGTGCCTTTGGGTCGTCAGGCATAACGGCCAGGCCATTTCACCACACCCTACCCTGCAGACACTGACAAGTGTCACGGTGTGCCTTGGGGTCTTTGGCCCTTATGCGCACCCCATTCCATCAGGAAATATGGTGAGATGGGTGCGGTATAGGAGAATGGGGTGAACTTTGGGGTCGAAGAGTCCAAGGCATACCTCGATGCCTCTCACCGGCTGTAGGGTGTGGAATGGTATGAGCATTACAGGCAAGAATCCCAAGTCACACCCCTGATGCCTGTCATTCTCTACAGGGTGGGGCGTTATGGTTGGAAACCCTAACAGCTCAGGCATTCGTTGGTATTTTCACTCCAAATTTTCAACATGGTTTTTTTGAGACCCCCACCTCATGAATAGTGGCAATATCAGTTTGTTAGCCGAAAGTTGCTTATGCACAGTGACTACGGCATTTAGCACCACAAGTGCAAAAACACATTCCGAACAGGATGTGAAAAATGACAGCTGTACTGTTCATGGGGAGGTGGAAAAAATGGCAATGTTGCAAATCTCCAGTAAAAATATTAAAAAAACGGGTGAAGTCACAAGTGTGCATAGAAACTGTGCAACGCACACCCGTAATGTAATTAGTGTGGGGATTTTTTACAGCAGATTGTCAACTCAGGCATTTTGGGACCTCCAATCATGAACAGTGTCACTGTGATTTTCTTTATCTGTCCCGAACAATGATTTCCCACAGCGATCACGCATCTCTGCGCTGAAAGTGTGAAAACACATTTCGGCCATGTTGTGAAAAATGACAGCTGTACTGTTCATAAGGAAGTGTGGAAAAATGCCACTGGTGAAAATCTGGACTGAAAATATTACAAAGTCATGAGCTTACAAGGGTACGTGGAAACTGCGAAATGCTGACTCGTAACAGTCATTTTATGGACTTTTGTCACCAAATTTTCAACATAGCCATTTAAGACCTCTGCTCATGAACAGTGTCACTGTGATTTTCTTAATGTGTCCCATACATTGATTTCACACTGACTGCCATTTAAGCTACATGAGGCTGCACGTTTTGGGCAAGATGTGAAAAATGACAGCTATACTGCTCATAAGGAGGTGTGGTAAAAGGCAATGTTGAAAATCTGGTTGAAAATATTGAAAATTCATGAACTTCGTGACGTTAATAGGAACCTGCGATACGCTAGAAAACAGTCATTTTAGGGAATTGTCCACCAAATTTCAACATAAGCTTTTGAGAGCCACCTTATGAACAGTGGCAGTGTTGTTTCGTTACTCAGTCCCAAAAGGTGATTTCGTGCAGTAACTGCAAAATCACCCTTCGGCCCTGAATAACGCCATGACAGTGCAATAATTCATGAGGAGGGGTCCCAAAAACCCCATGTTGAAAATTTGGGCCCAAAATTCCCAAAAATGTCTGAGATATGCAAAAAAGTTGAAAAAATCCTATCTATCCCATTACACAGCTTACTGGCATTTCCTCAGTTCGCGGTCGGCTTTGAAGAGTGCAGGCGTGTTCCTGGTCTACCGAGGATCGTCCGCGGAGTCCAGAGGTGAAGTATGGGGTGGGGGTGGGAGGCAGGGTGCAGTGGGTGTGGCGGTTGGGGGGCAGACATTGCGAGGACCGTTTTTGATTTTCAGGTTTGTTTTTTATTATGACAACGTGGGACATTTGCCACGCTGGGGTGGGCTCCCAGCATGGCAGAAGGATGGCTGGTTGGGGGGCGTGGGCCGATGGGGATTGGGCACCCCATCGGCCATAGCATCTGTTGCCATGCTGGGGTGGGCTCCAGGCGTGGCACCTGAGGGGGGAGACAGTGGAGCCGACTGGGGATTGGGCATGTGTAGCCATGCTGGGTGGGCACCCAGCGTGGCATGTGGGGCTGTGTTTCGGGGTGGGGGGCACAGCATGTCGGCTATACAGTGTGTGCGTGGGGCAGCACTTGGCGTGTGTGTGTGTCTGTGTGTGTAGGGGGAGCGCGCATGGGCAGGCGACATCTTATCGCTGCTCACTGAAGCGTAGCTCCCCCTTTCAACTGTACGCCACTGCATTTTGGAGCTGTCATAGACAGCTCCAGCAGGCACTGGAGAACTGCGGCCGCGCCTGCAAACACACTGACTGAATTGGAAGAGGGCTGACACACCTCCAAAAATTCAGATGATGGCACTACGTTTCTTGCACATGCGTGCAAGCAAACATAAAAATAGCAGGACAAGAGGACACAGCATGAGATTAGAGGGAGGCCGATTAAGGGGGAATGTGAGGAAATTCTTTTTCACAGAAAGGGTGGTGGATGCATGGAACAGTCTACCTCAGGAAGTGGTGGCTATGAACACAGTGCACGGCTTCAAACAGGCATGGGATAGGCATAAGGGAGCAATACAGATGAGTATGAATAGATAGGCCACTGACAGAGCAAAGGCCGATGGCACATTTATAAGGTAGAAAAAGAAATGAGCAGACTGGATGGGCCTTGCGGTCCTTATCTGCCGTCAACTTCTATGTTTCTATGTTTAGTATGTGGACACAACAGTAAAAAAAAGAAGCTTTAGACATCCACATACAGGCCAGACATTTCCAATCAAACAGCATATAAACTGTACAACAGAGGGAGTTATTTATGTGTTACAATGCCCTTGTGACAAATAATAAGTAGGAAAATCACAAGAGTGCTTAAAGTGCGTATACAAGAACACAAAGGTGGTATAAGATGACATGATGAAACATCACAAGTGGCAATGCATTTCACAGACAAAAGACACACAGGTGCATCATTAAGGTTTTGGGGTTTAGAGGTAGTAGATGAGACAGAGAGAGGGGGGACATTACCAGAAATTAATAGACAAAGCAGAAATGAAATGGATATTTAACTTAAAAACACTATAAAACAATATAGGAATGAACAAGGACTCAAATTGGAATGTATGCTGGTAGATTTATATAACAACACATTGTTACTACAGATTAAGGGAGAAAACATGAACAGACTCTGAATGCCCTCTTGCCATCCAGGATACAATGCAATCCCTGGGTCTCCAGGCTCCCCAAATTGTGCAACAACAGGTTTACAAAGGCATCAAAATAACAGGGATCCAAACTAGACAGCAAAGGTCCCAAACCCATTAGCAATACAGTGTAGAACATGCCAAGGTGTGTGATTTAAGATGTCAGTGAAAGTTTTACAGGAAGAAAAAGCAATCTGTCAGTAACACACTGCGCATAAGGCCCGATTGTCGAACACTATGCTCTTAGTATAGTGTACAGTTGCTTAGCAACTAGATCTGTTGGGAGATTGGCTGACAGGTTACCACAGAGACCCATCACATGGTTTATGACAATCGGGCCGAGAGGATAAGACGGCGCTGCCACGCAGTAACAATGCACTGAATGCTAGTTGATTTTGTGGGTATTACATGAGGCCGAGAAGCACAAGGAAAGGGTAAAGGAAGTTTTAAGAATAAAAAGGGCATGCAATGAATGCGATGTGTAATAAGAGCGGGCACATATGGATAACATACACTAAGGTCATGAATGTTTTTCTAGGTAAACAATACGCACGACAGAAAGAAAACCTGTAATGCATACAACATAACAGAATACTGAGATATTAAAAGGTAAGAGAATACACTGTAAGCGTGGGCAGTTTAAAACAATGAAAACAAAAAGATAAAGACAAGACTATAAACAGTAATCTATTTACAGGTTTCACAAAAAAGGAAAAGGCAACTGCTTCACCATGAACTGAGTGAGAGGTGAGATCTGGAAGGTTCAGAAGGAACCACGTACAAAAGATTGTTGAACAAATTAACAATTAGGGAATAGATATAAAGGAAAGTGGCAATGAAAACATTAGTAATAGCTATGTAGAAATTGGACATGTACTGGAAAAGAAGCATAGGTTAAAAAGCATAATGAATTCACAGACTATATTGTTGAAATGTTTACTAGCACTGAAAATGTTTTTAAAAAAATCAGTTGTACTATGTAGTATCAGGCCATGCATTAAAGAAGTGGCACAAGTTATATAGCAGAATGAATAGACAGACAGTTCTGACAGGAGACTTAGCAGCATAAGAATGTAAATGTCTTAGCAAAAGAATATAAGCAAGAATAAATGTATTTTCATAGGAATCTAAAGAAAAATACGAAGGAGAATGCGTAATAAGTGAATTGTTAATCAAGGAAAGTTGTTTCAGAGGTGTTAAAGCGATGGCAATGTCTACTTTCATGAGCCTCAAAAAGATTAAATAAGCATAATATTGAGACCAAATATAAAATACTAGACAATATTTTTGATGTAATTTCAGAGTGAAGCCCTTTGAAAAAGCATTAATAAGTGTGAAACATCAGAGCAAACAATAAAAGAAAAAGTTATTGGAAGAAACTACTGTTTTGAAAAAAAAATGTTTTCATTCCCCATACTAGACATATTAACTTTGCAACTAACCAATCAATCAATCAATCAAAATCTTTATTTAGTCAGGCTAACATCATTGAGCGTAGCTCATTTACAGGATGGACCCGAGTGGTCATACAAATTAGAGTACAAGTATTTTTACATAGACAAGAAAAACATGAACAACAGTACAATGACATAGAATGAGAGTTTACAACAATTTACATATATACAATGTACAGTAAAATCACTTAATCTGTAGGAAAAGGAGAGAATAGATATAGCAGGCATAGTATACAAATAATAAGGCTATATGGCTTTTATAAGAGATAGCAGCTGACTGGATAATAGAAGGGGAACTAACATAATGGAATACGGAAGGGGGGATGTAGGTTGGATGGGAGATTAGGCCTTATGAAAGCAATTGCAGAACTCTGGAAATATGGTGGAGAATAATCTTTTGAAGGATGATAAGGGTAAGAGGGTATTGAGATTCATAGATTTTTGGAGTGAGTTCCAAGTAACTGCAAGGGAGTAGCTGATAGCGGCCCTCCCAAACCGGGTACAGGCATTGGGGACCTTTAACATGATGAGTTTACTGATCCTTAGGGTGTATGGCCTAGAAGTAATTTGGGTAAAACAGTCTGTGATATAGGAGGGGAGTTTGCCTGATAAAGCTTTGAAGATCCAGATTGCAGCATTCCTATTTCTTCTGTGTTGTAGTGATGTCCAATTAACTGCCATATAAAGAGAGCAATGATGGGTGCTAGAGGGAAGGTCAGTAACAAATCTGATGGATCTATGATACAGGGTGTCCAGCTTATTTAAGAGGGAGAGTGAGCAATGGCCATAGAGAATGTCAGCATAGTCAATGAGGGATAGGAATGATGCCTGGATTAATCTTTGTTTGGAGTCTCTGGTAAGGTAGTGTTTTATCCTGTAAAATAGGCCAAGCCTTTGTCTCAACATTTTCAGTAGCTCTTCAATATGGACAGAGTAGTTGAGCTTATTATCAATCCAGACTCCAAGATATTTGAACTTGTCCACAAATTCCAGCTTCTCCCAAGTAAGGTGAATAATTGTAGGGTGGTGGGTGATGGGGTAATGGCACAGCAACTCTTGTGCAAAAAGCATAGCTTTTGTTTTTTGGCATTTAGAAGTATTTTTTTCCAATAGATTGTGTTGCAGGATGGAGAATTGTGATTGTAACAGCTACAGGCTTTAGGTAATGAGGGATTGCTGACATATAATACAGTATCATCAGCAAACAGATGAATGTTAGATTGAGAGGTTGGCATCGATATTATTAATATAAATGGCAAAGAGGATAGGGCCAAGAATAGAGCCTTGCGGTACACCTCTTAGCAGTGGTTTTAAGGTGGATAGGTAATTTTCATTTTTACTAATTGTGACCTATCAGATAGATAGCACTTAAACCAGCTGAGTGAGAGAGAATCCAGGCCTGAGAGCTAAGGAGGTGAGTAATGATTCATGATCCACTGTGTCAAATGCTTTACTCAAGTCCAGGAACACAGCACAGGTACAATTCTTCTTGTCCAAGGCAATCTGCCAGTCATTAGTTACTTTGGCTAGGGCAGAGATGGTGCTATGCCTTGATCTACATCCCGATTGTGCTGGATTTAGGAGGTTGTTTTATCCAGATAGGCCCTTAACTGTGAGTTTACTAATTTTTCAAGCATCTTGGATAGTACCGGTAGGGATGGAAATGGGCCTGTAATTGTTGAGGTCCGTGGGATCACTAGATTTAAGTAGTGAAACTACTTGAGCTGTTTTCAAGTGGAGGGTATGGATCCAGTAGCTAGGAAAGATTGAAGAGATGAGTGAGGGGGCAGATAAGGCGTGGATGCTATTTTAAGGAAGTAGGGATCCAGGGAGTCTGTACCTGCACTCTTAGAAGTATCTAAATTAGATAGGAGGTCTTCTACTTCTTTCAAGGATATTGGGTTGAAGGAGAATGTTGAAGTAGCCTTTTGTCCCACAGTGGATTGAAGGTTCAAAGATGATCTCAAGAGACTTGCAGGTGAGGAGTCAAATGCTAGGCCAGCTGTGGTGAAGTGGTCATTGAAGGTGTTTAGGATTTCTTGTTGCCTGTAATTTCTGTGTCATTTAGTAGCAGTTTGGAGGTTAAGGCAGGGGTAGAGTTTTGCCCAGAATTCCCTTTATAGTACCCCAGAGTCTGGATGGGTTATTGTAGGAAGCATCTAATTCAGCTCTATAATAGGCAGCTTTGGCAATTCTTATTTGTTTTGTACATGAATTTCTTGCTTTTCTGAATTGAAGCCAGTCTCTGGTATCCTTTGTTTTTCTTGCCTTTTTCCAAAGTTTGTCTCTGGCTAACAAGGCTGATTTAAGGTCAGTAGTGAACCAAGGACAAGATCTTACTTTAGTTCTGATACTGGTGATTGGTGCATGAATATTGAGAGCATTAGTGATGATGTCCTTTAAGATCTGGAAAGCTATTTCAACTGAGGTTGTAAGGTAAAAGTCTTGCCAATATGTTGTATTGCACAAATCATGGAGATATCCTGAGATGTTGAATTTCTTTTTTGACCTTTTGAGGACAAATTCTGCAGGATTGGATGGTTTGAATGTAGATCTTATGCCAGCTATAGGACAATGATCACTTACATCACTCGGTAGTACTCCTGTATGTGAATATAAGTGAGGCTTGTTTACCAACATATTATCCAGGAGTGAGCTGTTGCTAGAATTTTTTAGGTTAATCCTGGTTGGATCTTTGATTAATTGTGTGAATCCATGGGTGTCACAGAAGGTTACCAGTGGTGCAGATACATTAGATAGCCAGTTTAAATTCAAATCACCAAGGATGATGGTATCTTCAGGGCCTAGATTGAGTATTGATCCTAGGTGAGATAGGAGTTTGAGGCCTGCAGAGGGGGGCCTATAGCAGCCAATCAATTTAAATGAAGACAAATTTGGAACAAAAAGTACAGTTACGTAAGAACTTACCGTAACAGTAGATCTTCAAGAGAGGCTCTTGCAGTAGGTAATCAGATATAGGTCTGACATCGGCAGGCGGCAGGACCCCACGGAAAAATTTCTAGCTAGCAGTCTCTGGCAAGGGACCACCCCCACGTCAGGAGACGTCGGTATAAAGGGCCGGTCCCTCACACCCGCCTTCCAGTTCTTTCCCACCACAGGAGGCCGGACGAGAGAGAAGCGGATATTTCCCTTTCTGGAAAAGGAGCTGAAAAAGCTTAGGGGGATGGAGGGCAGGAAGATATTACCTACTGAAAGAGCCTCTCTCGAAGATCTACTGCTACGGTAAGTTCTTACATAACTATACTATCTTACTTCGAGAGAGGCTCTTGCAGTAAGTAAGTAAATAAATATAAGACTGAGTCCCAAGCAGTCTAGAACAAGAAGAAGCACATGGGAGGAGGAAAGCTACTCAAAGCAAATCCTCTAGCTGTGAAGGCCTTAAGAAAGAAGGCCTTGCAGAACAGCAAGCCAAAGCCTGCTCTACGGCGAGAGGCAAGATCCAAACTGTAATGTTTTGTAAATGTATGGACAGAAGTCCAAGTGGCGGCAGCACAGATGTCTACCGCTGACACATTCTTGAAACATGCCGCTGAGGCAGCAACCCCGCTGGTGGCGTGACCTCTTATTTGACCCGGAAGGGTCTTGTTGTACTTGTCATAACAGAAGGTGATACAATGAGCCAATCATTTAGACAGGCATTGCTTGGAAACAGCATTGCCTTCTCTTTTGGGGGCAAAAGAGACAAAAAGTTGATCAGTCTTTCTGAGATCCTTTGTTCTGTTGGTGTAGTATCTCAGAATCCGGTGAACATCCACAGTGTGAAGTAGATACTTCCCTTGATTGGAGTACTGCGTAAAGAAGGTGGGTAATTCTATGGACTGGTTCAATGTAGATTCCACTACCACCTTGGGGAGAAACTTAGGATTGGTGCACAGAACCACGCATTCCTTGTGAAAAATCAAGTACGGGATTTTACACATCAGGGCCTGGAGCTCGGAAATCCTCCGAGCAGAGGTAATGGCCACTAAGAAGAGTGTCTTCCATGAAAGGAACTTCTTGTGTGCTGAGGCCGCCGGTTCAAAAGGAGGCAAAGTAAGTTTCTCAAGAACGAAGTTCAAATCCCAAGGAGGGGCGGGAACTCGGATAGGGGGTCTCAAGTGAAGAACCCCTCTGAGGAAAGTCTTAGAGACTTCCAGTTGAGCAAACGACCTTTCTACGAAGGGAACATGGTAGGCCGAAATGGCCGCCATGTGTATCTTCAGAGACGAATGACTAAGACCCAGGTCGAAGAGATGGCACATGTACTCCAGCAGTCACCCAACTGAGCAGGAGAAAGGCTCAAAGCCTTTTGAAGTGGCCCAGATTGAGAACCGTTTCCACTTCATGGCATAAGTAGACCTAGTGGAGGGTTTCCTAGCCTCCAACAAGATCTCAGCCACCTGGGGAGAAACCCAAAAGCGGGTTTGAGTTATGTCTGCAGGAGCCACGCATGTAGTTGAAGAGACTTGAGACCTGGATGGACCAGGGTCCCCCGATCCTGGGTCAACAAAATTCGTGACAGTGGAAGAGGAAGAGGAGGTTCCTCTGAGTATTGTTGCAGAAGAGAGAACCAAACTTGCCTGGGCCAGAAAGGAGCAATCCGAATCATTCGTGCCCCTTCCGAGCCGAGTTTCTGCAATACACACGGGATTAGAGGAATCGGGGGGGGGGGAGCATAGATGAATCTGTCCCTCCAATCTAGAGACAGAGCTTCTCTCCAGAAAATGCCTTGCTCTTGAATGAGCGAGCAAAAGTCGGGAAGCTCTGCATTTAGAGGTGAAGCGAACAGGTCCACCTGAGGTGTTCCCCAACATAGGAAGATATCTTCTAGGACCCCCTGATCCAGTTCCCACTCATGAGCTTGAGCAGATGAGTGACTTAGTTTGTCTGCTAAAGAGTTCTCGACCCCCGGAACATGAATTACCGTGAGGTGAAGGTCGTGTTGTGCTGCCCAATCCCAGACTCTCATTGCTTCCCTGCAAAGAGGGTAGGACTGAGTCCCGCCCTGTTTGTTGATGTACCATACCACACACATATTGTCCATCTGGACGGTTAGGTGGCCTGGAAGAAGATGCAGGTGTAGAGCCTGGAGAGCATACAGCACCGCCCGAAGCTCGAGCATATTGATGTGCAGGGATTGTTCGAGCTTGGACCAAGAGCCCTGGGTCCAATGTGGGCCAAGATGGGCTCCCCAACCTTCGCCCAAGGCGTCTGTAGTCAGAGTCTGGGAGGGAGGAGGAAGGAAGAATGGAACTCCCCGAAGAAGGTTCTCTCGAACCATCCACTACTGCAAGTCTTGAATCATGGGAGAGGAGAATAGGATCAAGTGGTCCAAGTCATCTGCCAGTTTATCCCATTGAGAGCGAAGCGTCCACTGAGAGACCCTCATGTGGAGCCAAGCACGAGGGACTGTCAGGATAGCAGCAGCCATAAGCCAGAGGAGGCGAAGAACTGACCTTGCGCTGACCCGCCTACAGCTGGACAACAGGCTTATCTGAGTCTGGAGTGTGGCCGCCCTATCCGATGGCAGGAAGGCCCTGCCTAGGGTCATGTCCAGTATCGCCCCAATAAACTGGAGCCTCTGGGATGGGATCAAGTGAGACTTGGAATGGTTGATGGTAATACCCAGACAGGCAAAGACCTGCTGGGTGAGGGAGAGGCAGTGCAGGAGTTCCTCTCTGGATGAGGCTGCCAGGAGCCAATTGTCCAGGTACAGGAAAACCTGTACATCCCGGGTACGCAAGTAGGCTGCCACCACCGCAAGGCATTTGGTAAATACTCGAGGAGCCGAGGAGAGACCAAATGGAAGAGCCTTGAACTGGTAGTGGTCCCCCTGGAAAGCAAAATGGAGATATCTGCGGTGAGATGGGCGGATAGATATGTGCAGGTAAGCATCCTGCATATCCAGAGTGCACAGCCACTGGCACGAGCGGATGAGGGGCAGAAGGCTCTGCAGTGACAGCATCCTGAACCTCTTGTACTCCATGAAAATGTTCATGGAACTGAGATCTAGAATAGGTCTTACATCTCCTGTCTTCTTCGGGACCAGGAAGAAGTGGGAATAGTAACCCGTTCCTTGCAGGGAAGGAGGGACAGGTTCTACCGCCTCTTTCAGCAAAACTGCTGAAATTTCTTCCTGGACCAGAAGAAGATGTTCCCGAGAGTACGACAATCTTGGAGGAGGGTGTCGAGGTAGTTTCTGCAGAAACTCTATTGAGTGTCCTTCTGCGATTAGCTGGAGCACCCATGAATCTGATGTTATCCTCTCCCAGCCCGGAAGGTGGAGGGAAAACCTCCCTCCTGCCGGTTCCTCCGGGAAGCCCGGAGGTTGTGGGAGAGGGAAGGAGTCAGGTGGTGTGGGGCAATGCCGCAGTTGAAGCAGGGGGGCTTGGCAGCTAGGGGGGCACGACATTTAGTGGCCCACTTTCCTTGTGGTCTCGCTCTGGGCCAATTCCGTCTGCGAAAGAGACGGTGCTGCGATTGATGGGGATGATACATAGAGTCCACAGACTTTAGTGCCATCCCTTTCTCCTGCAGGTCGGTGATGATGTCCTTGACATCACCCCCGAACAGCACTGAACCCCGGAAGGGTGCTTCCTGGATGGCGGACTGCACTTCCGGGACCAGCCCTGACACTCGGAGCCAAGCGTGATGCCGTAGACCTATGGTGAAAGATGAGCTCCTACCAGCAGTGTCCACTGCATCGTAGGTCGCACAAAGAATGTGCTGACTGGCCGAATGTGCAGAGCAGACAAGGTCAGCCACTTCCTGCTTGACCTGAGAGTCCGGAAGGGAGTCTAATTTAGATTCCACCTCACTGAGAATCGCCTTCTGGTAATCCCCCATGTGGCCAACATAGTTCAGGGCCCTAATACCCAGAATGAAAGAAGCAAAAATCTTCTTGCCATACTGGTCCAGAAGGCGGGATTCCTTGTCAGGTGGAGACGAGCTAAGGTGTTTGGGTTGAGCTGACCAGCCATGAGCAGCGCTAATCACTAACCAAGCCAGCTCGAGGGTGGGAGTCTAAGAAGTCAACACCCTCGGGAGCCTGGTATAGCCTGGTCGACTTCCTAGGAAGTGGGGATAAGGCCGATGGCTGTTTCCATATGGTGGTAATAAGGTCGGTATGAGGCTCGATCCAGGGTGACACCAAAGTGGGAGCTGTCACGGGCAGATCCAGATGCTCAGTGAGTTTTTTTACGCTGGGGGTCTGGCTCCAAGGAGTGCCACTTATGTACTTCCTGGATCTTCCGTAGCAACTCTGTGAAGGAAGGAGACTTCAGAGGAGTCCTTGGCCGGGGCTTGGACGGAGAGCGTGGTTTGCCGTCTTGCTCGGAACAACCATCGGAAGCGTCCGAGGTGTCCAAGGAAGAAGAAGAAGATGAGGAAGAGGTAGACTCCCTCTCCCGACGAGGGGGAGGAACGGACCCCTTGGGAATCCCTCGGGGAAGCGTGTCCTGCCCCTCTCTGGACCCTGAGGGTTTAGCCCTGGTGTCTGGAGGTGGGGAGGGAGTGTGTCGTCTTGGACGTATGAGAAATGGCACCAGCACCATCATCGGAAGATGACTTTCCACCTCTCTGGTGAGCTGAGCCTTGGCCTCAGCCCACCAGGAGGCCAGAGTCTCCTGCAAGTCCACCGGTGGTTGAGGGGGCAGTGGAGGAGGAGGAGGGGGATACGGGTATGGACTATACTCATAAGGCGCATATCCATAACCCGATGGTGGGAAGCCCGGCATCAAGTATTGAGGAGCCGTGTACTGCGGCATTGGATACTGTGGTCCCGGGTATGACGGTGTCCGATATGACGGGTTCGAGTACCCAGGAGCCGGGGGAGCTGCCGGAGCAGATGGCCCGGCCGGAGGCCCCAAGGGTGGTTCTGGAGCAGAAGGCCCGGGGGACGGAGGGCCCGGCATTGGGGCAGCATCAGGGGGTGGGATGTCGCCCAGAGCCGGCAACACCGGCGTCGAAGCCAGCGGCCAAGGAGCCGGCGTCCGGGGAACCAACATCAGATCGGTCGTACCAGAAGGTGAACGGTCTGACAGAGGTGGAACAGGAACCTCGGCATCGCCCGGGGACGGGGGAGAAATCCTTGGGGTCGGGCTGAGGAGACTCAGGGTCTGCAGAGGGCAGCAAAGGCTGCGGGGAGCCAGGAATGACGGACGTGGAGGGGGTCCAGCGTCAGCTCATCCGCTGTGTGGATGTCAGGCAAACCGACGTGCAGCTTAGCAGCGGAATCCGGGTGGGCGCTGGAGGGGCCAACGTCCAACTTAACGGACCCTTCGCCGAAGACAGGCCACGATGGAGGGGCGGCCTGGTCGGGTGGAATGGGGGCTGCGCACTGCCCCAAAGGGTCGGGCGACTTACCGACCTTCTCCGTGCGGGCGTTGGAGGAGCCGACGTCCGGCTTGTCAGAGCTGCTCGCACCAGCAGGCCGCAAAACCACGGCTTTACTGGAAACGGAGGCTTCCACAAGCCCAGAGGTGCCCCAAGGGCCCGAGCGCAAGCCAGACAGGCGGGCTGACGCCACCTTAGAAGCCTCTGTGGTGGCCGTCATGGAGCGGTCCCCCAGGGAGGACGTTACCTGTGTCACGGCGACTCCGGAGGAAGTCGCGGTGGGAGAGGAGCCCTTGTCCCAGTGCTTTTCTTTATCCTTTTTCTTGCGATGGCCTTCGGGGGAAGTTGATGCCTACTGAAGCTTTTTCAATTCTTTCTTCATGGAGCTCATTTTATTTTTCAAAATGTAAGCCTCCAGGGACTGCTGCCGCATTCTCTGGGTGGCCGCATTAAAGCTAAGGCAGTGCTGGCACTTCTCTACCTGATGGTTGGGGCCTAGGCAAAAAAGGCACACAGAATGACCGTCCTTGTGCGGGAGTTGGTTGCCGCACGAGTCGCACTTGTTTTTGTGCTCGGAGGGTGTAGGGGACAACATATACCGACGAATACCTGACGGATGATGAGAAAAAATTGAAAATACTCGGTTAAAATACCAGCGAAGAGTCTGACAAGCAGGAACTTTTCCACAGGCGCTAGCATGAGCTAACGGGGAAAGAACTGGAAGGAAGGGCGTGAGGACCGCCTTTATACCGACGTCCCCTGACATCGGTCACCTGATGTGGGGGCGGTCCCTCGCCAGAGACTGCTAGCTAGAATTTTTTTCCGTGGGGTCCTGCCACCTGCCGACATCAGTCCTATATGTAATTACCTACTGCAAGAGCCCTCTTGAAGTAAGATGCCTTGTTAGTTGAATCCTGGCATCAATAGGTACTAAAACCTGAGTTAAAATTGGAAAATTACATTTGAAAAAGACGATCCATTCAAGGGAATGGAGCGTGTCCTGATGCACAACCTATAAAGACGTCACAAAACATCAGAGCGCGTGGGCGGATCGGAGAGTCAGGAAGTGGAAAGGGATCGTGTAGCCAGCCCCTCGGAGGCAAATTATGATCATTTCACTTCCTTTTGAGGCTATAATAAAAAAAGTTAAAATAGCCTGGAGGAGCTCCCAATTAGGTAAGGGAGCTCCCTGTTTAATGTTTTTACAATTGAGAAAGGTGCTCTTCAATAGTTGTCTTGGCCGGATGATCTTTAGGAGAAGCTCCCCTCACCAACCGGGCTATATACCAGTATGTATGTATGTGTGTGTATATATATATATATATATATATATATAGGCTCCACACCATGATGTCAAATTTTGCATACTGGAAGCAGAGATCTGCACACCATTTGCCAGGGGAGGTCGGGTGGGTTGTGCAGTGATGAACCATTATCGAGCCTAGAAATGAAAATTATGTACTCAATGTAATTCTTGATCTTCTTGGACAAGTCGTCGCCATTTTATTCATACTGCTGGGTTACAAGCCAGAGGTGCTGGGACCCATCCTGGTGGCAAAAATCTTCAGGAGGGCGATCACCAAGCTAGGGCAGCGCATGCATGGCACCGTAAGACCGTCTTGCGCCTGTTTAGGCTATCTTGGCATCAACTCTCCAACTGCCTCAGTACCTTGTTTACCTAACCTAAGAAACACCTAACCTAACAAGGGCATAAGATAACCTAATTGACCCACAAAGAAGGTTCAACTTAAACAATGTCTTCACAGCCCAAACAAAAAGAGGGAATGAAGACCAGGAACAAACTGAATGAGCTTGGGGCATGGTAGGTGGACATACAAATAAATGGTGAAGACTTGTCCAAGAAGATCAAGAATTACGGTATGCAATGTTCATATCTTCTTGGACTGAATGTCTTCACCATTTAGTCATCCTAATGGGTTAAGTACCAAGCTAAAACCAAATCCTCTCAGCAGGGTGTCAGGAGCTCACTCTGGACTGAAGTCCATTAAGGATTGTCCTGCCAAAGGAAGCATGCTGTGTGGCATGGACCCCAACAGGATAGTGCTTTACAAAAGTGTGCACTGAACTCCAATTAGCTGCTTTGCAAATATCGGCAAAGGGCACAGAGCGGATCTCCACCAGGGACGCAGCAACCGCTCTAGTAGAGTCTGCATGCGCCTGGCCTTCCAACTTGACCTGTGCCATAGAGTAGCAATGGTGAAGGCATGCCACTATCCAAGCAGAGATGCATTTGATGGATACTGGCTGACCCAGCTGTGTCGTGTTGAAAGACACAAAAGGGGTGGCTAGTAGCCGAGCTGTGAGTAGCACTCTAATACAGCTTCACACATCTACGCTAATATTTGGCTAATTTTTGTAGTTAAAGCATACCAAACTGCTCAAAACTATTAAACTGTGCCTCAGCAATATCTACCGATCCTGGGCATACCAAAAATATTGCCCTTTGCAAAATGGGCCGAATGAAAATGATGGCTGGAGGAGATAAGGCCAAACAAAAGGAACACGACTAGGCCCAGACAAGGATAAGGAACCTGCCAAGTCTAACTTGCATCAGCCCTGTAATGCAGCATTGTTAAAAGCCATACAAGCTATCTTTAAGAAAATGGACGACTTCACATCCAGACTATCGATGGTGGAAATGAAGCCGACCGTGGTGGAAGATGTAGTACAAGGGGCTACTGTAGCAAAATGGTGGAGAAAGCCTTGGTTGCAACATTGGGCCTGGTTAAAGTGAATCTTTTACTCCATCACTGTCTAGAGAATATAGAGAATGGGGTGCAGGTGTCCCACATTCGTATCTTGGGCTTACCGGAGGCGGAGGAAGGAGAAGCCCTTGATAGCTTTCTGGAACACTGGCTTCCCAAACTGTTAGCTCAATTCATTGATCTCTGTTCAGCAGACATACCGAGTTAATGCGAGAGGGGCCCGCCTACATGTGGACTCAGCCCACCCTCCAATTCACACAGTATTGGCCGTACTGGGCTATATGAAAGAAAGGGACGAGTGGCGAGGAGATGGGGCCCCATTCAATGGCAAGGGGCACCCATCCACATTTTCCTGGATCTTAGTTTCGCCACCCGACAACGGCGCAAAGCGTTTGATTGGATTCAGTCAAAGCTTCGCCAGCTTGGGGTGCACCTCAGACCCTGCGGATACAGGAAAATGACTGACCAAGACAGAACTGGATTGCACAGCTCAGGGCTCGGAGTTGGACTCTGAAGGGGAAGAAAACACCTGAAATATGGAGGAACCGAGTCCAGTAAGTCGTCGCTTGGCAGAGGTGATTAAAAGAGGCCCTAGACTTGCATACCATTTACTATTGACTCTCCTCTAATGTGGACATTTCATATAGTGGATCATGCATTAAGAAATTATAGTTATAGCATGTGAAGTTAATAGGGCACTGTTTCATGCATTTTCTAAATGTTTAATGCTTATACAAGGGGAGTTTAGTTTCAACGTCTTCTAAGACGCAGCTTACTTTTATACTTGCCTTTTTTACTGATGTTCTAAGTTCAACTTATCAGAGAATAGTTCTCTTACTACCATGGCTGATGCCCCAGAGATGTTTAGTCCTTTCGCTATATATTAGTAAGGGGGTATTTTGGGACATGTTACTGAATGATAAAACCTCTTGTGAGTTTGCTGAAGAAAATTAGTTTAACTACACTACGGTAAATGATGTGGGTGGTGGGGAGTTGGGAGAGAATGCTCTGCTGTTTCTTATATTGATTTTCCTTATATCCGGAATTTGGGGATGTTTCACATATCAAGGGGTGATTTATGTGATTAGCTGGTTTGTTTATTAGAGGATTTCCCCACTCATGGCAGCAGTAGCCCATGAAAGTAATTTTTAGATAAGGAAAATGTTATATAGGTAACCTCCACACGATGTACCAAGTTAGGAGTGCCAAAAGTACTGTAAGATCATCTGTTGTTTTTGTCATTATTGTGCACTGTCCTACGAACGATGCTTGTATCTACTGCACTATAAAATCAATAAATATAAGTAAAAAAAAAAAAAGAAAGACATAAAGAGATGTTTCTCCTGACAGATATCCCTGGTTCTATCTATGCAGAGTCGTAGAGCCTTTTTAACATCCAGACAATGAAGGGTGTGTTCCCCTTCATTTTGGAGGTTAGAGAAATAAGTGGGAAGAACCAAGGGCTGGTTGAGGTGGAAATCTGAAAACATTTTGGGCAGGAACTTCGAGTGAATACGGAGGACAACCTTGTCTTTATGAAAGACAGTATATGAGGGGTTTGTGACCAAGGTATGTATTTCAGAAACACTGGGAGCATAAGTGATGACTACCAGAAAGGCAGTCTTCCAGGTCAGAAACTTCAAATCACATGTGGCTAGAGGTTCAAAAAGGTTTACAAGTGAGCATGTCTAGCACAAGATTAATATATCAGGCAGCTACCAGCTTCCTAGCCAGGGGTCTTGTGTGAAGAATGCCTGTAAGGAATCTTCTGAACAGTGGAAGCAGAGCCAGAAACATGTTCTGGACTGGCTCATGATAGGCAGACAGCGCAAAGAGGTGTACCTTTACAGCTAAGTATTGCAGTCCCGCATCTAAAAGGTCTAACAGGTATTCCAACACTTCATTTGGAGGATACTGATATGGATCTAGGTAGATCTTAGTACGCCATTCTGAAAAATGCTTCCATTTAGCAGCGTAAGTCTTCCTGGTGGAGGGCTTACGTGCTGCCAAGAGGATCAGTGAGATTCTCTGGGAAACTTTAAACCTGCCCACTTCTATCTCCTCAGGAGTCAGGCGTGGAGATGAAGGGAATACAGGTTGGGATGGACAGGGGTCCCTGTGTCAGGAGATCCATTCCTAGAGGCAGTTGCTTCAGAGAAGCCTCTGACAACTTACTTATCAATGGAAACCAGATCTGTTGAGCCCCGTACAGTGCAATTAGAATCATCTTGCCAGCGTGCACCTCCAATCTGAGCAGCACCCTCTGAATTAGCAGAAGAGGAGGAAATGAGTACAGAAAACGTTTTGTCCACCGCAGCATGAATGCATCCTGATAGAAGGTGCCAAGTTCTGGATTTCTGGAGCACTATAGAAGCAATTTTGATTTGAGTGGGGATGCAAAAAGGTCCCGGTCTGGACTGCCCCACTCATTGAAGAGCGATCACACAACTTCTGGAGCAAGTGACCACTCATGAGGATCCGCATCCTTCCTTCCTGCTGAGATGGTCTGCCAGACTGTTCTGCATTCCCAGCAGGTAGACTGCCTGAATCAGAACATCATGGTTGAGGCACCGCTTCTACACCCATATGGCTTCTCTGCATAGAGGGTAGGAGTGTCCCCCACCCTGCCTGTTGATGTAGTAAATCACAGCCTTGTTGTCCATCTGAAGAAGGATTATTTTGTGATTGACAACTTCTTCTAGGACTTAGAGAGTGTACAGTACCACCTCCAGATTGCTGATGTGAAAATGAGATTCCTCCAGGGTTCACACTCCCTGAGTGTGATGGTCCCAGCAATGAGCACCCAAGCCAAACAGAGATGCATCCGTGTTGATGGTGATCTGAGATTCTGGTGGGGCAAAAGACAGACCCTGAAGAAGGTTGTCCTCCTGTATCCACCATGCAAGTGATCTTCGCAGAAGCTCTGTCACTTTGATGGAATAAGACAGCGGATGTGTTTTAGAGGACCACTCCGTGCTGAGCATCCACTGAGTGGTCCTCATGTGCAATCGAGCTAGGGGCACTGTGAAAATGGACAAGGCCATGAAACATCCATTGCATGGAATGAGCTCTTACTGGGTTCTTCTCTTTGATGAAGCAAGC
Organism: Neoceratodus forsteri; assembly: GCA_016271365.2. Lineage (NCBI taxonomy): Eukaryota > Metazoa > Chordata > Ceratodontiformes > Ceratodontidae > Neoceratodus > Neoceratodus forsteri. Next base: position 1,420,172,813 of record CM028130.1, read on the forward strand.
CATCTGGAGAATGTCGTTCCTCCTGCCCTCCGGAAGAAAAATCCTTGCCTTGGTAGAATCCAAGAGGGCTCCTATGAAGAGCAGCTGCTGGGAGGGTTGAAGCTTTGACTTTTTCAGGTTCAGCAGGACCCCATGGAGGTGAGGAATGGAGATGCTATGGAAACCACTGTCTGTGTCTCCTGCCTCAACAGGCTTGCCAAAAGCCAATCGTCTTAGTAGGAGAAGACTTGAATGCCAAGCTTTCGAAGGTGTGCAGTGAGGACTGCGAAACACTTGGTAAAGGCTCAAGGCGCTGAGGACAGTCCAAAGGGCAGGACTCTGATTTGGTATGTTGACCCGGGGCCACAAAGTGAAGATACTTGTGGTGACTGGGGTGTAGTAGAACATGCTGGTAGATGTCTTGCATATCCAGGGATGCCAGCCAGTCGTATTGTTAGAGAAGTGGTAGGAGCGCTCCCAAGGAGACCATCTTGAACTTCTCCCAATCAAGGAGCTTGTTTACCTTTCTGAGGTTGAGAATGGGGTACATGCTGCCTATTTTCTTCGGAACCAGAAAGTAATGGGAGTAGAAATGAAAATTACGTACTTACCGTAATTATAGATCCTACCAAATATCTTCACCATTCATTACTAAATGGGCCCTACCAGAGGTCAGAACCATGCTCGAGAAATAAAAGACCACTGCCTCTTTAAATTTTTTTTCAGCTGGAGGAGCCGACGTCAGGACGGTGCCACCCATGAGACCAGCATTCTACGTGGCGCTCGGAGGTTGGCCATTAACCAACACCGACTCCTCCCAGTCCTCAGTTCTGTCCATCAGGCGAGGAAAAGAAGGTAACGATAGGGATAGTGGGAAGGCAAGGGTGCCCGAAAGATAGAGGAGAAAGGGGAGAAAATAAATATAAAGCCGACAGAAAGGATTTGAACAGAGAGATAGGCTAGGAGGGTAGTGGTGGCCAGAGTGCTGGGCAGCCCTAAGAGGCAGAGGAAGCAACAGAAGAGGAAAAGAAGAAGAGAAAGAAGAGAGAGAAAGAGAGGGAGAGTAGTCTCCCCCTTTCTGAGGAGGCTCATCCCCTCTGAAATCACCTTCCTCCTCTTCCCCCCCTTTTCTGTTTTGACCTCCAATGAGGAGGCTGACCAGAATGTCCAACCTATCCACCGACAGACAGATGTCCATTCAAAGGGGAAGATTTTAGACCCAGCCGGGCCAAGAAGAGGCCTCAGGGGAACATGTAGGCCTCTAGTCAGCTAGACCAGTGGAGGAAGGAGGTGAAAACAAGGGGTGACAAGGAGCACTGCCCTACTAAGGGAGGACACAGAGAGATTTCAAGGGTCTCTCTCTCCAAGAAGAGCTCCAAGCCAGTCTCCAAAGAAGAAGCAGAGAGGAATCCACTAGGAAGTGGACTCCTGTTGATTGTGGAATCTGGGGACAAATGGATGGAGCAACCAGCCAACAGGGTCAGGGCTGGGAAAAATCCCAATGCCCCTACTGGCTTGTTCACTGGCTTAGTTGGGAAGCCTACTGAAATTGCTTTTCCAGCATAACTAACAGAGACAGGGGAAAATTACCAACCGGTAGCCCAACAGGAAAACAAGCCAAAGCCAACTTCAACCCATGAAGGAGAATAGGAAGAGATCTGAGAGAAGATTCCAAGGACAACTTCTCCTCCACCCAAAAGAAAAAGAGGACAGCTTTCCCAGAAAGGGCCTTTCCAGAGAATGCAGGATACCTGGAGGCGTAAGAGCTATCCCCCCCTTGATCATCACACCCAATTCAAGAGAAGGGAGAACAGGAAAATAGGGGGGAAAACGCTGTCCAGTGCCTGGTTACAGGGAGGGAGTTTGGGTGTAATAAATGAAGATATTTGGGAAGATCAATAATTACGGTAAGTACATCATTTTCATATCTTTCCCAAATTAATCTCCACCATTCATTACTAAATGGGTCCGAGTGCCAAGATGGCAAACCCTGAGGGAAAAAGATTTTTCCCCCAGCCCTCCATGGGGGATTACCATGGTAAGAGAGGGCGCTTTTATGGCCCTGGTGAGGCCAGGGGATGGGTATGGGACGGCGGATGTTCACGAGATCTGAGATATGGAAGGCACCCCTGCAATTCACGCCGTGCCCCTGAAGAAAAGAACTGGGACCCTGGCATGGTGAGGACAGCACACTGCGCTGGGCCAAGGGTGACAACATTGATAGGTGAAGCCATGCAGTCTGCCTAATGCAGATCGAAGTTCCCACCAGCCTGGAAGCCACCTTGCTGGCATCATACACTGCCCTTGAGAGATGTCTTGCCAGCTCCAGGCCCTGTGCAGTGAGGCAAATGGCTTGCCGGGTTTCCTCACCATCAGGCATCATCACAAGGAGCTGGCCCAGCAGTGTCCAGATGTGCCTAGTATAGGCCACCTGGTGAGCATGATGAGCAGCAATCCACAGAAGAAGGCTTGCCTACAAGAACACCATTCTCCCCCATTGGTCAAACTCAACCGAGTTAGTACCAGGGAGGCAATCGTGATGAGGGTGACAATGCCCAGTTGGGGTGCCCAGAAGCTCCACTCCTGAAGAAGGGTGGGGCATGGCACCCAGAGACCACACTGTAGCGCAGTACCTTCGCATGCAGTCCATATAGAGGCATGAGATGGGGCGGCGGGACAGAGCCAGATGGCGTGTGAGGCCTCCGCGATTGGCTGTGGCTAGGTAGGTATGATTAAGGTGTCAGCACTGTAATCCCCCAGGAATGACTGTGTCGCACATCCTGGGTTACGTCCGGCGAAGTGGGAAATATGGAGCTCCCCATCATCTCCACCAGGAAGTGCTGGCAGGATGCAAAGTCCGCATCAGCTGACAAGTGGAGAGAGGCATCCTCTTCCTCAGTGGAGGAAGTCAAAGACATGGAGGAGCTCAAGTCAGAGGCAGGCAGCGTAGGTGTTTGAGGTCTTAAAATTACCTTGGAGATGGCCCTGAGGTAACAGAGAAAAGCGGCCACTGAGCCCCTGAACTGTTCCCAGGCCAAGGGTTCCCTGGGTCCCAACCGACCCAGCAGAGGGGGAAGGGATGGCAGAGGAACCGAAGGAGGGAGAGCCTGGTGAAGCAGGGAAAGTCCTCTGCAAGGACTGCAGGATCACTCAGGGGACCCCTCCCAGACGTGGGGGCTGCCTATCCTGCCCACCACAGCACACTCAACTGATGAGGGTCGGACTGGGTTTTGCCCATGAGGGTAAACCCCCAGGTGGGCAGACTGGAGCCATGCAGAGTCCACTGGAAATCCCCTGTCCCCAAAACAAAGGAAGGCAAGAATGGGTCCACACTACGACTGCGGCCAGGGCCCAGAGAGGCTCTCCGCCGCGGTCGATGCTCAGACTGGGTCTTGCCAACCCACAACTTTGAAGAGAGAGACCTGTCCCTTGGAAGAAGCCTGGTCGAAGAATCTGGACTGACCACCTTGAGGGGGGAGACCCCAGACACCACGGGGGCAGTGGAGCTTTCCTGAGCATCCTCATCATCATCCGAGATCCAGATAACAATGGGTCCAGATCCAGCCTTACAGATGGTGCCAGCCCCCATGTCGGTACCGGAGACTGCGTTGAGCATGGCACGGCCCCCAAAACAGTGCTGGCTGTGGCCCCATCACCCAAACTGGCACCACTCACAACGCCACAACTTCCAGGAGCCCCGGAAAGACACCGACAGAGTTCTTGGCACCAGAAGGCTCTGGAGTGACGGCGCCGCAGGTGGCACCATCCAAGGGCAGACCTGACCTAGAATCTTCTAAAGGCCCCAGAGAGGCCCATGCGGAATCCAAGTGCTCCTCGGAGCCCGGCACTCAATTGGGATCATTCCAATCCTCATCTCCCGAGGTGGAGATAAGATCAGGGACATCTCCAAATGGGCAACCCCCTTGATTCTCAGTACCCTGGCACAGTGTGCAGCATCGGAGGGGAGCCTGAGTGCACGGCCAGTGCTGCCCCACTCACCGGCAGCAGAGATGGTGCTGAGGACAGGGGTAGCAACCAACCACGGCACCAAGGGAACCGCTGGAGCAGAACCCGCATATAACATATATTTAGATACTTATATGGATGACTCCAAATTTAAATTCCACCAATGGTAGGTGGCGAGATTATAATGGGCTAGTCCCTCAATCTCGTAACTCTCCTATGAACCTATAACTCAGACTCCGCACTGGGGGTCATCCTTGTCTCCAAGGAGACCCCAGACTGCGAAGGGTGACCAGCCGTCCCCACGGAGGAACGCGGCTGCCCCACCAACCCTTCACTGGGACTCTTGCACCAGCAAGCTGTGAAGCAGAGGGGGTCCTATCCATGCTGGCCTGTACAGAGCTGGGGGGCTCAGGGATCGAGCCCAGAGACTATGTCTTGGCGTCCTGAGTGCGTTGACGCCCTCTGAAAGTTGGAGGGGTCTCCTCCTAACTGCACCACGTGGATAATGATCATACAGTAGTCCATGGAAAAACAGGCATCACATTCGTCCATCCCATGGCAGGGACCCAGACAGGAGAAGCAATGGTCGTGATGTCCATAATGGTCATGGAGTTGCCACAGGGGCACTGACACTTAGGGGCAACTCCCATGCATTTCAACATAGATCTACACCCAGACCCTGATATACTGTTGTGCGAAAAAAATAAAAAAAAGGGAATTTAAACCAGAAAACACTCGGCGCCGGAATAAAATAATTAAGAAAGAATAAAACGGAAATGGAACGGTACTGGTACTCGTGGTGCCGAATCAAAGATGTAGGCCTAGTGGACTTTGAATGTGACGTAGAAACTTGCTAGAAGGCAGTCTTCCCTCGCAGAATCCTTCCTTGATGGCAGTAAAAATGGAACTGAGTACTGGGAGGAGTCAGCATCATTTACTGCCAACCCAGGAGCACCACACAGAATGCTGGCCTTGTGGGCAGTGCTGTACACGTCGACTCCTCCAGTTCAGAAAAAATTTAAAAAGGCAGTGCTCTTTTATTTCCCGAGCAAGGTCTTGACCTCTGGTAGGACCCATTTAGTAATGAATGGTGAAGATTAATTTGGGAAAGATCCCTTTGTTCCGCTCAGCCCAGGGAGCCACTTCCACTGTCCTGTTTTTGAGAAGGCCCAGTATTTCTGAAGCGAGAAGGTCTGACTGAGCTGCTGACAGAATGTGATGCCGCTTGGGAGGAAGATCCAGGGGAATCTCTGCAAAGTTGAGGCAGTATCATTCTCGAATAATTCGTAGGACCCATTTGTCTGTAGTGACAGACTTCCACTGGCTGTAAAATTAAGTCAGATGACCTCCCACTGCCATGGAGAAGTCCACCTGACTTTCAGAGGGTGGCACTTGGCGCATTTGGCCCTTGTGCCTTCTGCTGCGTTTTCTTTTGCGACTGAGGAGGCTGGTGCCTGTTTGGGGCTCCTCTGCCTCTACCTCGAAAGGGCTGCCTGTTACGAAAAAACTGGCGGTTCCTGCCCCTCTGAGGAGCTGGCCTGGCTGTTTTTTATGGCAGTCCTAGTCTTCTGGGAGGCTTCCAGGGCTTGCTCCACTTGTTGGCCAAACAGATATGTACCATCAAAGCAGACATTCATGACCTGCTGCTGGGCGTCAGAACAAAATCCTGATGTCCTAAGTCAAGAATGTCTCCTAATACAGATTCCAGCACCTGTTGATCTGGAAACTGTCGCATGCGTCCATGGAAGCATTCAGCTGATGGCTATTGCATTCTATCCCCCAGGTGACAGTCTGCAAAATCTCACTTTTAGAGTCAGACTCCAGAAGATCCTCCACTAGAGATTTAAGGGAAGTCCAAAGGGCATAATCGTAATGGAAGAAGTGCCCTTGGTAGCTGGTGATATGCATGCCAAGAGTCATGGCTGCAAAGGCCCTTTTCCCCATGGTATCTATCTTGCGAGACTCTGTATTGATAGGACATGCTGAGACTTCTTGAGGAAGAACAGCTTTGCCATTTTCAGCAAGGACAACCAGCACATATTCGATGGGTTATGAGGCTAAAATAGGTCTCTCCTTGAGAGAGACATACTTCCTATCTATGGACTTGCAGATAGAGGGAATAAGAGCAGGCCTCACCCACACAACTTTAGACAAGGTCTCAAAGGGTGCGGAGGACAGGTAGCGTAAGGTTCACAGGAATATTAGGGACATGAAGCCACTCTAGATGTAAAAGCCTACCCAGATCTACTGAAGACACCTGCAGAGCCAGGGTTGCCCTCATATCTTTAAGCAAAAACTAGAAGGAGAGAGCCTCCACAGGATTTCCAGCTGATACAGAGGGTTTACCATCCAAGCTGTAAAATAAGACCTCCCCACTTTCTTCAGAAATAATAACGTCAGGGTCAGACTCATCCTGCTCTAAGTCACCCTCAGAGAGGGCAGGAGCTACCCCTAATAAGCCACTGCCTGGTCTAGGAAAAGGACAAACAGGAGACACCGGAACTGGCACTGAGCCCAGGACCGCAGAACCCTGCAACGGACCCAGCACTGCGGGGCCCAGCGCTGGGTCTGGGACCGCAGAACCCCGCACCGACCCATAAGGGGTTGGCACTGTTCACAGCACCAATGTTGGCACCAGCCACAATAGGGCCACCCAATGAGCCAACCCAGACCTGGAAGAAAAAAATGGGGAAGGGTATGGTACCTGTGCCAGCCCCTGTGAGGAAACAGAACGAGGGGGAAAGGGATATGGAACAGGCGCCAAGGGGGAAAATTCCATTGCTGGTGCCAAACAATTAACTTGCCCCTGAAGGACTCAACTGAGGCTCCAAGGTGCCTAGGCTCAAAGGCCCTGGAACCGGATCCACCAGAACGGACAAACGAGACAGACACTGTACCCACTGCTCTGTAAGAGCAGCTCAGTGATGAAACTGCCCACCAGAAACCATGTAAGAGGACAGAGAAGGGCTCCGGTGTCGAGAGTCAAAGCGGTCATGAGTGGAAACCGTTGGGGAACCAGACGGAGACGGAGAAAGGCCTACTGCTCCCAACCACTGAAGACTTCTTGGCAGACGTACCAGAGGGAAACCTCGAGTGGTACCGTTTCTTCCTCTTAACTCAAGGCAGAGGAATGGGTCCCGCTTCTTTTTGTGTTTACGGGAAGACTGTACTCCCTCCAAAAAACCGGACTGCCCGTGGCTGGACCCCCCCCCCCGGAGAGGATGGTGGACCAGACACAGACCCCACTGCCAGAGCAGCCTTCTAACGGAGAGTCCCTACTGCCGTCATCTCCATCAATGGTTGACTCCTGCAATCAGCAAGGCTGGAGGAAAATAATATAATTTCTCCTCTTCTTTTTTTTTGTTAAATAATAAACAGTATTACTAAGTCAAACTATAACTGAACGACTAGATGCTGCTGTCATGTAGACGTGAAGATCTGACTCCGGGGGGCAAGCAACGTCATCACTGAAATGCACTCAACTGCGGTGAAAAAAGGAACCGAGGTGGCTGGAGGGTCAACGCTGAGAAAGCCTACACAGGTGCAAGACAGTCTCCCGGTGCCGTGCATGCACGGCCCTATCTTGGCACCGACCCTCCTAAAGATTTTTGGCTCCCGCAGAGTCCCAGCATTGTCAGCTTGTAACCCAGCAGTATGAATAAATAGTGAAGACTTTTAGACCAGGAAGATCTACAGTTACAGATGAGTAAATCAGGGTTACTCTCCTGTAACTGTAGTTCTAGGGGTGTTATATGGCGTACATCCACACGTTGGCAGTCTTCCTTTCCCTTTAAATGTAGTCAGAAAGACATCAAGCAAAGCCTCTCCCACCCACCCGGGTGGAATCCTTCTCAGCTGCACCCTGTGATGTCAGATGCTGCACACTGGAAGCAGTGATCCATGTGCCACTTGCCAGGGGAGGTCACGTGTGTTATATAGATGTGCACCATATATCACTCTTAGAGCTATGGTTACAAGTGAGTAACCCTCATTTCTAGGGACGTAAATATGGTACACTATCCACACGTTGGCAGACCATAGCAGTTCTCTAGGAGGAAGGGGCAAGGCACACACCACTACATGAGGAAAGGGACTGGAGAACCGAGGACTCAAAACCAGCATCCCTGTATGACTCAAGGTCAATGTAGTAATGGGAGATGGAGGTGTTGCTGACCTCCAGGTAGCAGCCCTGCAGATCTCCTGGATAGGGACATCCCTGGAAGCAGCCACCAAGGCAGCAGTATGTCTGGTGGAATGAGCCCGAAGTCCTACTGGAGGCTCCCTACCATCCAATCTATAGCAGAGGTCAATGCAGGAGATAATCCACCTGCCAATCGTCCACTTAGCTGCCAGTCTGCCAGATGCGGCTTTAGCACAGGTGACAAAGAACTGGCGAACCTCTCCCCAAACTACAGCTAGGCACTCAGTATAATAAGTGAGCGCTTGCCTCAGGTCCAACGTACGGCACCTCTGCTTGGCCTCTGAGGCTGGACTGATTTGGCAAAGTACACTGTCACAAACCCACTCAGCAGGTCAGGTCCTCTGCTCCCACAGTGTCAACCTCCAAGCTCAGTCTTGTGAACAGGAAACAGAAACAGGGTAACCCTCCTGTCTGTTTTGTGGGTTCGAATAAATCTTTGGTCTCAAGTCTTGGAGGGATTCAAACTGTGAACCTCTTGTTAGCGTACCCAATGTACAGGCTCAGAAAATTCTGCTCTTCAGCGGCCAGATATCTTTCACCTACAGGCACCTAACCAGGTGTACAAAATGAACGCTTAAAACTCTATTAAAGACCTCAGAATAAATTCTTACCTTTTCCCAGTTTGGTAAAACCAGTAAGCTTTGTACAGTGTCAGTTTTAACCATGTATGCTTCCCTTGTCAAGAAAAAGAATTTCAAAGGCACACCAAGTAGTCTCTAAAGTAGAGGTTTACTTCAAAATAGATAAAAAAATGTAAAATGTAAACACAGAACCATATATCACAAAAACATACAATCACTTAAAAAAAACCAAAATTTTAAAAGTGCAATTTCCTACCACCAGACAATTAGACTTGATCTATCTAATGTATCTCTTACAGTGTTGCTAGCATGTTGTAGCTTTCAGAGTCCAAACATTTGTGTGTAAATAGAAAACAGAATACTGTTTAAAAACTGGCTTTGCCAACCTCTTTGCGTGAGGTCACCTAGCTTCTCCCTTTCAGAAAATAAAAAAAATATATGCAAAACAGGATGTCTTATCAAAGTATTAAATTCTGTGACCTCAGCACAACTCATTTTCTCATATGACTTTCTTTGATCTTATAAGCAGCGTCCCCTTTCCAGGACATCAAAGGACTTGTTATGTCTCTCTGCCAGATCTCACGGAGATGTAACATGCTTTGTATCACCGTGTGAATATTAACTGTGTTTCCTCTGAACGTCATAAAAGTTTATGACCTATCTTGGCAGTTTGCAAGCTGCAATCAGTCACATAAACAGGAGATCCTAAATTTTAAGTCTCTTCTAACCTGTAATTATCTCTTGGCTTTCCAGGTAACACGTTGTAGCTAAAACCTGGGAAGGGGGGTTTCATTCCACAGGCTGATTCAGCATGTATCATGAGAGACACTCAATAACACATTTTTATATTACAAAAATAATAGATTAATCAGAACCAGCTGTCTGAGTGTCACATACACCAGGACTCCAGTCATATGGTTAAGGTAAAACTCTGCAACAACCTTCGGGAGGAACTTCAGGTTGGTGCGGAGGACAATCTTGTCCCTCTGGAAAATCAAGTAAAACCAAGTAAGCAGACTCCACTGAGAGCGCCAGGAGCTCACTGATGCTTGTGGCGGAGGTGCTAGCCACCAAGAAGACAGTCTTCCACAACAGGTGAGAGATGTCACACCTGTGCATTGGTTCAAATGGCTTGCCCATGAACAGTGCGAACACCAGCAACAGGTCCCACAGAGGTGGTGGTTAACACATCAGCGGGGGCTAATGGTAAAGGCCCTTAAAGGTGCACCCAACCTGCGCCACCGTTGGCATACTAGCTTGCACCTGCTATGCAGAGATGGCTGCCAGGTGCACCCTGAGGGTTGTCAACTTCTGGCCCAACTGGCAGAGGGGCCACAGGTAGTCCAAGATGCTAGCCAGTAGGCAGGGGGTCTAGCTCCCTGGTCTGGCACCAGATGGAAAATATTTTCCACTTAAAGGCATAGCACTGGTGGGTTGACTACTTCCAGGAGGCTTTCACAACCTGGAGAACCTCCTCAAAGAGCCTAAAGCCTGGAACTCTAGCCATTCAGGAACCAGACTGTCAGATGCCGGGACTAAAAGTTTGGCTGGAAGACTTTCCCCAGGAGAAAAGGTCTGGGCATAGAGGCAGGCACCATGAAGGTCTGCTACTGCTGAGACTGAGGAGATATGGGTACCAGAACTGACGCGGCCAATCTGGGGCTACCAGGATCACCTGCGCCTTGATCATGACCAGCACCTGGGGGATCAGGGGAAAGGGAGGGAAGGCTTAAAAGAGGCCTGGGGCCTAGGGCCTTGAGAAGGCATCCCCCATCAGTGTTCCACACTGTGGGGGGTGGGCACAAAACAGCCTCAGCTTTGCATTCTCCCAGGAGGTGAACAGGTCAACCAGTAGAGTGCCCCACTGGGAGAAAGAACAGTTACGTAAGAATTTACCGTAACAGTAGCTCTTCGAGTGGATCTCAGTCATCAGGTAACACCATAGGAACCTTCACTGTCAGTAAAGGAGAATCCACACAGAAGATTTTCAGCAGTACAACTGGGACCGCTCATGAACCAACCCTATATAGACACGAGCAGCCCCATTCCCTCCTCAGTTCTTTCCCTCCAGAGACTAAAGGGAGCTAGGCTCTGGCCATGGGGGACTGAGGAGAAAGAGAGAGGTGCCCAGACCTAAATGAAAGGCTGGATACACCAGACAGCCAATTCCTAGACAGGAGCCCCAAGATGGGGGAAGGTGGGACAGAAAGCAGACCTGATGGCTGAGATCCCCTCGAAGATCTACTGTTACAGTAAGTTCTTACGTAACTGTTCTATCTTTTTCAGGGGTATCTCAGTCATCAGGTAACACCGCAGGAACAAGTCTCAAGCAGTTACAACTGCATAACAGTCTGTGAGGAGGGCTATCCATAAATTTAAGACAGTAGACCCTGTAACACAGTCCTGCCAAATACTGCATGGGCTCTTGATGCAATGTCCAGACTGTAAACACATACAAAGAGTTCGCACAAGACTGTGATGCCTCCAGTTAAAAAGTCAATACATTATGTAGAAAAACCAGGCACTCACCACCACATTAGACGCCGACACCGCACTGAGTTAAAAGCTTTATTAGCAACACATAAAATTGCCTGCCTGATGCATTTTTGGTTGCCACTGGACCCTTTCTCAAAGGCTAAGGCAGTATTGTAGAGCATTCAGTTTACACACAGAAATTCCTGATATCACTATGACTCACAACAAATCCACCAATCACATTCTATTCTTTATGCATTAAAAAATGTAATTTAAAAGACCACTACATTCTTATTATATTTACTTATTATATACAGATGAACGAGACAGACTGGTGGATTTGTTGTGAGGCATAGTGATGTCATGAATTTCTGTGTATAAATTAAAAGCCCTCGGCCGGCCCGGTGACACAGGTTAGGGATCGATCCTGGGCCGCCGTGGGTCGGCTGGGGAGAGGGAGGGTCGAGCATCTGCAGGACAACTCTCCTCCCTTGGGGTGGGGGGGTTCCAGGGGTATGCCCAGCACTGCAGTGACCTCCGGTGGTGACCGGAGGTACTTTCACGCTTAAGGCACGCAGAAAGGGATGCGGAGCTGCGATGGACGTCCCGTGGCGTCATGGCATACTTGGGCTCTGCCTGGGGGTTAGAAGCAAGGGTGTAACTAAGGAAAAAATCCTCACCCCAGGGATAGGCGACGGCACCGTCCAACTCGGCCACACTCCACTGGCCGGACTCTCTCTCCACTCCTGGGCCGAGCCCAGCCCGACCTGAATTCTAAATACAGCACCCTGGGAGGATAGGGCAGCCCTACCTCAGGGGGGCTCAGAGTCGGGAGGGTTAGCCAGGCAGCTGCCAGGAGTCACGGAGGAGTTTCAGGCCTGGAGGTAGAGTCGAGATCGGGGTGGATGCCCGAGAGTGTTCCCTTGGAGTTGGAGCAGAAAAAGAATTGCAAAAAAAAAAGAAAATTAAATTACCCTGACTATGCTGCCTTAGTCTTTGAGAAAGGGTCCAGTGGTGACCAGAAATGCATCAGGCAGGCAATTTTATGTGTTGCTAATAAAGCTTCTAACTCAGTGCGGTGTCAGCATCTAATGTGGTGGTGAGTGCCCGTCTTTTCTACAGAATGTAATGTCCAGACTGTAGTGCTTGGTGAAATTATGGACTGTGTTCCAGGTGGCAGCCATACAAATGTCAGTGGCTGAAACCCCTTGAAGCCACCTAAGTAGCCATTCCTCTGGTGGAATAAGCTTTGACAGCACCAGGCAATTATTTGCTGTACTTGTAACAGAACTCAGTGCAATGTGCCAACCATTTGGATAAACACTGCTTAGAAACCGAAATGCCCTCTCTACCCGGGGCAAAACAAACAACTGCTTTGACTTTCTGGGCTAATTAGTCCTAAGCAGATAGTATTTCAAAGTTCTGCGCACATCTAACGTACGGAGCAGTGCTTCCCCTTGATTGGCATGCTCAGGAAAATAAACAGGAAGGTGAATAGATTAAGTGTAAACTCTGAAACCACCTTAGGGAGAAACTTAGGATGTGTGTGCAAATAGACCCTGTTTTTGTGAAAAATCAAATAAGGCTCCTCATACCAGAGGGCCTGAAGCTCTAAAATTCTTCAAGCAGAAGTAATTGCAACTAAAAACAACACTTTCCAAGACAGAAAGTGCAAATCACAAGTCGCAATTGGCTCAAAAGGAGACAGGGTAAATTTTGTCCAAAACAAAATTCAAGTCCCAAGCTGGGACAGGGAATGGATTGTGGGATTCAGATGCAGGATGCCCCTTAGAAAGGTATAGGAAACATCCAGCTGAGCAATCGTGCAGTCAACTATGGGCTCGTGAAAAGCAGAAATAGCCGAAAGGTGGACCCTGAGGGAAGAGTACTGGAGGCCTGAGTCAGACAGTGAGATCAGGTAGTCCAGGATATCATTCACAAAGCAGGTGAAAGGGTCCAAGCTATGTTTGGCAGCCCAAATGGCAAACTGCTTCTACTTCATGGCATGTGTGGCTCAAAGGAATGCATAAAGAAACCTCCCACTCCAAGAGAGGGACAACGTGTCTCACCAGAAAACTCCAGGCCCTGGATCTAGCAAGCAGAAATTGGGCAGTTTTGCATTGAGTGGGGAAGCAAAAAAGTCCAACTTTGGATGACCCCATCTGTCGAACAAGTCTTCTGTGATGGACGTGAGAAGCTTCCATTCATGCAAGCTGGGACTGTCCACCAGGATGTTTAGTCCGCCGGGCACGTGGACTGCAAAGAGTGTCAGACAGTGATCTAATGTCCAGTACCACATTCTCATGAGCTCCCTGCAAAGGGGGTATGAGTGAGTCCCCCCACCGCTTGTTGATGCAGTACACTATGCTTGGATTGTCCAACTGCACCAGCAGCTGACCCATAGCAAGATGTTCCTAAAAGGCCTGCATGGACTGCTCTCTTCTCCAGGATACTGAAATGCAGGGAGGCTTCCCACTGGGACCAGGAGTCCTGGGTTTGGAAGGGACCCAGGTGTTCTCCCCAGCCTAGACCTGATGCATCTGTGGTTAGGATCTGATGTAGGGAAGAGATCTGGAATGGAACACCGTGAAGCAGATTCAAGGGGTCCATCCACCACCGCAGTAGCTTGCGTACTGGGGAAGAGACCAGGACTGATTGGTTTAACTCATCCATGTGCCTGTCCCACTGTACCCAAAGAGTCCACTGGAGTGTATGCATATGGAGCCTGGCCAGCGGAATGGTGGGTATGGCAGCTGCCATCATGCCCTGCAATCTGAGATATACCCTGGCAGGAATGTTCCAACTCTGGGCAACTTCCTGAGCTTGGGCTATGAGACACTCTGCCCTATTTTAGGGGAGGAAGGCCTTCCCTTGCACCAAGTCCAGAACTGCCCCTATATACTGCAGCCTTTGGGACAGTACCAGAACCGACTTGGGCAGGTTGACGGTAATGCCCAGGGAGAGGAAGAGCTGAAGAATTCCCTCCAGGGTCAACAAAAGCTGACCCCTGGACAGAGATTTCAGGAGCCAATCGTTCAGATAAGGGAAGACATACAATCCCTCCCTTCTGAGAACTGCTGCGACCACTGCTAAGCACTTGGTAAAGATTTGCGATGCAGAGGATAAGCCAAAGGGCAGCACTTGGAACTGATAATGCTCACACTGAAAGCCGAAATGGAGAAATTTCCTGTGAGAAGGAAAGACCGACATGCAGGTAAACATCCTGCATGCCCAGTGAACAGAACCAGTCCCATGTTTTGAGAAGGGCTATCAGGCCTGGCAAAGTTACCATCCGAACTTTTCGTATTGGGCATACAGACTGAGGTCCTTTAGGTCCAGAATAGGCCTCAAATCTCTGGTCTTTTTGGGGACCAGGAAAAACCTCGAGTAAAACCCCTTGTTACTTTGATGCCTGGGCACTGGCTCGATGACCTGCTTGTGCTCAAGGGACTGCACTTCCTCCCAGAGAACCAACAGATGAGCCCCGGGGGGCCGGGAATAGGGAGGCAGAGGCACGATTTCTGGAGGCTGCTCGATGAGCTCCAAGGTGTGACACTTTTCTATGATCTGCAGAATCCATGCATCTGAAGCCATGGTTCTCCACTGATTCAAATGGAGGGAGAAACAACCTCTGACCACCGCCTCCTGGTCCGGGACCAGAGGAAGGTGGGCCGGGAAGGAGTCAAGCAGAGGTGGAGCCAGCTGCAGGGGCTGGTCCCTCATTCATGGGGCGTTTGGTCTCCAGCACTGGAGTGGGTGGGCAAAGGAGTTTGGGCTCTGCATTTTCCCTGGGGACAGGGAGCTGTCCCAGGCCTATTGTTCTGTTTATGAAAAGAAGGCCATCTTCTACCCTTTGGTTGGATATGGTAGGGGGAGTGGACAGACTTGAGGGCCATGCCTGAGGCTTGCAGATCATTTATGACATCCTGGACATCAGGGCCAAACAGCTTGGTGCCATTGAAGGGGCAATAAGCACTTTTTGCTGCACATCAGCTGCAAACCCTGAAACTCAAGAGTCAAGGGTGACTGCGGAGATATATGCCTGTGGCAGCTGCCCTGGCAACCGTGTCAGCCATGTCATACAAAGCTCTGAGGAGGTGTCTGCTAACATCCTCAGTCGCTTGGAGGTATTGTAACAGCTCCTGCTTTTGAGTGCCCTCCGGAAGGGCCTGGGCGGCAGCCTTGCCCTTCTTCCAACTGCCATGCTGGTATTTTACCATGCGTGACAGATAGTTTGCAATCCTCAAACCTAACATGAAGGAGGCATAAACCCCTTTACCCCAGAGGTAAATTCTGAGACTGTTTGTCTGTGGGAAGGGAACTAAGGTGCTTGGGTGCCTTAGATTTGTCATGAGCTGCCTTAATGACCACTGAGTCAATCCTGGGCTGGGCAGCATAACAGGAGAGACCCTGGGGGGAGTGAAAACATTTTTCCACCACGCGTGGCATAGCTGGCACCATGTCTGGTGTGTGCCAGGCTGCATTCTTCAAGGCTGGGAGCACTGGAGGAATGATCTTTAGGGGAGGTTCAGGAATCTCCAGGAAATCTACCAGATATTTTCTGCTGGCATCCTCAACCTCAGTGCAGAAGCCTGTGGTTGAGGACAATTCAAGTTTATTTCCTCAGGAAAGCTCCAATGAGCAAGTTCATTTACAAGGAGGTCCTGCCACAAGCATAACTGCAAAGAACAAGCACAAAATGAACAACAATAACATATTACAGGAATGCTTGGGTAAAGAATACAGACTCTAATAGGAACAACAAAAGAAACTGACAACTACCATATCAGGACATGAGACAAATATGTCAGAAAACAACAATTTACAGACAAACAACATAGAGTAAGAAAGGAGCAGTGCAGTGTAGTGACACAGCAAGACAGTGCAAGGATCCCTGCCATTGCCTATAAAGTGCTAAGCCCAGCAGGGTAATGAGATGATCTATTCATCGACTAATTGGAGTAACAGAGGCATTCATCTTTACAGGAGCTAGTTATGAGGGATTTAACAACATTGAAGGAGACATAATTGGACAGCCTAAGGGTACTTTGGAGATTATTCCAGACGGACGGCAAAGCGCAACTAATTGCAGTTTTTCCAAATCTGGTGTGAAATTTAGGCACGTCTAGTAAAACAATTTAGTTTTTCCTTAGTGAGTAATGGCTAAGGGAGCGGTGAAACAGGGACGTAATATGTGAGGGAAGTTTAGTAAGCATAGATTTGCATAGCCAAATACAGCTATTTAATTTCCTTCTTGAGGCAAGCAACGTCCAACCCACAGCAGAATAAGTGAGCAATGGTGGGTCCTAGAAGGAGCATTTAAAATGAACTTAATAGCTTGGTGGAAGAGAACGTCTAGTTTGTGAAAGTGGGAAGCTGAGCTATTAGCGTATAAAATGTCGGCATAGTGCAGAAGAGGAAGAAAAGTAGCTTGAAAGTACAGTTACATAAGAACTTACCGTAACAGCAGATCTTTGAGAGAAGCTCTTGCAGTAGGTAATTACATATAGGACTGAAGCCAGCAGGTGTCAGGACCCCACGGAAAAATTTCTAGATAGCAATCTCTGGCAGGGGACCACCCCCACGTCAGGTGACCGGCATCAAGCGACATCAGTACAAAGGGGCGGTCCCCCACGCCTGCCTTCCAGTTCTTTCCCGCCAAGGGCCAAAAAGGCAAGACGAGAGAGAAGCGGATATTTCCCTTCCTGGAAAAGGAGCTAAAAAAGCTAAGGGGGATGGAGGGCGGGAAGGCATTACCTACTGCAAGAGCCTCTCTCGAAGATCTACAGTTACGGTAAGTTCTTACATAACTGTACAATCTTCGAGAGGGCTCTTGCAGTAGGCAATTACATACAGGACTGAGTCCCAAGCAGTCTGGAACAAGGAAAAGAACTCGGGAGAAGGAAAACTACCAACCAATAAACCTTCAGCTGTAAGGGTCTTAGGAAAGAAGACCTTGCAAAACAGCTAACCCGAAGCCTGCTCTACGGCGATAGGAAATGTCCAGACTGCAGTGTTTTGTAAAGGTGTGGACGGAAACATAGAAACATAGAAACATAGAATGTGACGGCAGATAAGGACCGCTTGGCCCACCTAGTCTGCCCATTTCCCTACCTACTGGATAAGCTGCAGATCCTAGTTAACCAGCAGCCTACTTCTTCCTACCCCCAACCCCCAGAATTGCCTTATGACTATCCCATGCATGCTTGAATTCCACCACTGATTTTGACTCCACAACCTCCTCCAGAAGGCCATTCCATGCATCCACAACCCTCTCTGTGAAAAAATACTTCCTTAAATTACCTCTGAGCCGCCCCCCCCCTCTATCTTCAAATTGTGCCCTCTTGTTCTTGCACACCTTTTTTGAAAGATGCTACCCTCTTGGACTTTGTTGATTCCCTTGAGGTACTTGAAAGTTTCTATCATGTCCCCCCTCTCCCTCCTTTCCTCGAGGCTATACATATTAAGCTCCTTAAGTCTCTCAGTCCAAGTTGCTACTGCGCAGAAGTCTGCCGCTGACACATTCTTGAAACAAGCTGCAGAGGCGGCTACTCCTCTGGTGGAGTGACCTCTGACTTGACCCGGCAGGGTCTTCTTGTACTTGTCGTAACAGAAAGTGATACAATGAGCCAACCACTTCAACAGGCATTGCTTAGAAACAGCATCGCCTTCCCTTTTGTGAGCAAAAGAGACAAAAAGCTGATCAGACTTCCTGAGATCCTTAGTCCGAGTGGTGTGGTATCTCAGTATTCTGTGAACATCCAAAGTATGCAAGAGGTACTCCCCTTGATTGGAGTGTTGTGTAAAGAAGGCAGGTAGCTCAATGGATTGATTCAGTGTAGATTCTGCCACTACCTTAGGGAGAAACTTAGGATTAGTGCGCAGAGCCACTCGCTCCTTGTGAAAAACCAAAGATGGGATTTTACACATCAAGGCCTGAAGCTCGGAAATCCTTTGAGCTGAAGTAATGGTCACTAGGAAAAGAGTCTTCCATGAGAGGAACTTCAAGTCTGCTGAGGCTGCCGGCTCAAAGGGAGGCAAGGTAAGCTCCTCAAGAACAAAGTTCAGATCCCAAGGAGGGTCCGGAATGTGGACAGGGGGTCGTAAATGGAGAACCCCTTAAAGGAAAGTGTTAGAGACTTCCAACTGTGTGAAAGTTCTGTCGCCAAAAGGCACATGGTAGGCAGAGATATCCACCATATGAACCTTCAAGGAGGAATGGCTGAGACCCTGGTCAAAGAGATGACGCTTGTAGTGCAGGATTCTCCCGACAGGGCAAGAGAACGGCTTGAAATCCTTGGAAGAGGTCCAAATCGAGAACCGCTTCCATTTCATGGCGTAAGTGGATATAGTGGAAGGCTTTCTGGCCTCCACTAGAATATCGGCCACAAGCGGAGAAACCCTGAATCGGGCCTGGGCTATGTCTGTAGGAGCCACGCATGCAACTGAAGGGATTTGAGACCTGGTCCCCTGATCCTGGGTCAGCATATGCTGTGAAAGAGAAAGAGGAAGCAGAGGTTCAGGGGTCGATCTTAACATTTATTTACTAGCCCGGGTACTAGTGCAGATTGCCGTGGACTAGTGCAGGATCTCTGTCACTTGCCCGGTTGGGCTAGTGCAGTTCCCTGGTGGAAAGCTGCAATCCCATTCTCTGCCTGTTGTGCTGTGTGGCATTCATGTGGTTGCAAAAGAAAAAAAAACACCAGCATGAAGCACGGTCAGAACAGTGAGACCGCAAAGAAGTAAAGCAAAAACAAAAACAGGATTGGACAACTGACAGACCACAAAGGAGCCCCCCCCCACCCCAAGTCAAACTGAACAACACCCCAGCTGCAGCATTCAGAACACAGCGTAGTCAGAAAAGTGAGACTACAAACTGTACATAATTAAAGACAAGCGGCTCAGTAATTAAGTCAAGACTAGTGGTAGGGCAGCATTTGCGCCATAACGTTGGGTCGGAAATAAATCAAGAAAGACTGCTGAAGTATAACTTAGCTACTAATGCACTCCAACCTCAACTCCATTGTTCCATTTGTTTTAGCCTTGTCCCTGTCACCCTGTGCTGTGGTCACCGTCTGAGAAGCTGCGAAACAGCAGTGGCAACAGACAATATGCACAAGTGGGGAAAATGGTCTCCTCCAAAGGAAAAACGCGACCAGAGCACCCCCTCCCCAAACTGAACAGTCAATACCCTGCAGCATTCAGGAGTCTGGACATGGCACGTTCGAAACAGTAAGACGCCCTGTCCCGACCCTGTCACCCTGTGGTCACCATCATTAAGAGAAAGCTGCTTCCAAAACTCTGAAGCAGTAGCTGCAGCAAATATGCGCCAGTGAGAAAAAGGGCCCCTCTGTCCTAACTGTAACAGATGGTCTCTATCACCACAGGTAGTAATGGTACAAAGCCCCCCCCCCCCCAGTAAAACAACATTTCTAGATTCGCCAGCATTGACACTAGGGTGCGGTCGAACAGTGAGCGACAGCGCGCTAATCAAACAAGAAACTAACAGGCTATAGCCCAGAAACACAGGGAGAGTAAACCAGCATTCTGACCTCTGCTCTTCTTTTCAGCCTTGTTCCTGTGGTCTGTCTGAGTTGAGAGTGACTGTGATAGTGATACAAGTGTGCTTGAGAGTGAGCCACACACCCCTGACATCACACAATCCAGCAACATTTAAGGAACTTTTGACTTTTATATTAAGAACTTTAAGACAATGACATTAAGACACTGACTTCACTGAGTGTTTTAGTTATGAATGTATATATATATGAAGTATTTTATTTCACAAAGTTCATTTGTAATTTAGGTTTCAAATAAATTCAGACACGTGCTTGATACATGTTAATTTTATTTACCTTTTGTTTAACAAATCACTGTGAACCATACTGACTGCGGGCTACTGCAAACATCTGCGGGCTAATGCAATCTCTGGTTCAGTATCTCGGCTGGCTAGTGCAAAAAAAAGTTAAGGTAGACCCCTGTGGAGGTTCCTCTGAAAATTGGTGCAGAGGACCAGCTGAGGTGGTCCACCAGCATGTTGTCGACTCCCAGAACATGAACTGCCATCAGGTGAAGGCTGTGCTGAATAGTCCAGTTCCAAACTCTCACTGCTTCCCTGTATAGAGGGTAGGAATGCTTTCCTCCCTGCTTGTTGATGTATCAGGGGCTCAAGGGCTGGTGCCAGGAAAAAGGTCACATATCTGTAGGGAACTGGCAACAGTTCTGGGAGCGAAAGTCCTTTAAATTTGATGGACTGCATCTGACTAAGGAGGGAGTCAGTGCACTGGGGCAGAAGTCTGACGTCTTTGCAGAATATTTAAACTAGCAAATGGGGAGAGGGGTGCAGCACCCCATACGTCAAATGGGAAGAACACCCCTCCCCCCTCAGCTAGTGGTCAAACAGGGATTCAGCATGTTTGCAGTTCATCTGCATCACCAGGCAAGAAAAAAGGTTTGTCTCCCCATACGACGCACAGGGGTAATGCCAAACCTCACCCAACAACTAACACACCGAAATCTGGCCAATGGAAAATCATGTACACAAATGCTCACAGCCTGGGAAATAAGATCCCAGACCTGCAGGCACAATGTCAGAGGCTAAACTGGACATAGTAGCAATTAGTGAGACATGGTTTACCAGTAACCACACTTGGGAGACTTCAGTACCTGGCTATGTATTGTTCAGAAGAGACCGAGGTGCAAAAAGCGGGGGAGGAGTGGCCCTGTATGTCAATGAAAATATCAAAGCTACAGAAATTCAGAATACACATAAGGAGCCAGAAGAACTGTGGGTCACCCTGGAAACAGGAAATGGGACAGCCAGGTTGTCTACAGGCCCCCAGACCAGGAGAAGGACACAGACACATTACTGTTAGAAGATGTACAAAACATTACAGCTAAAGGGGAGGTTCTGATAATGGGAGACTTCAACATGCCGGATACAGATTGGTCAATACCAGCAGGAACATCTGCCAGAACTAGACACATAGTGGATTCCCTGCAGGGGGAGGGCTTCAAACAACTGGTACAACAACCCACAAGAGACAGGGCTATCCTAGATCTAGTACTGACTAACAGGGAAGGGATCACAGATCTCCAGGTAGAAGGTCACCTGGGGGCCAGTGACCATCACATGGTATGGTTCAATTTGGCTACTACATCTAAATCATCCCATTCCAAGGTAAAAATATGGGACTTCAGAAGAGCTGACTTTGATAAGATGGCCAACAGAGTTAAGCTAGCCCTGGCAAAAAGAAACACAGGTGAGGGGGTACAGGCAAAGTGGGCAAGCATTAAGGATGCAATACTTGAAGCAACATCCCATTGTGTTAGACAGAGAAGGAAGTGCAAAAGAAGAAGGAAACCACTTTGGTTCTCAAATACAATAGCAGAATAGGTCAGAGCCAAAAGGCTGGCCTTCAGGAAATATAAGGGAACACAGCGGGATGAAGATAGGGAGGCATACCAAACTGCCCTAAGGGAAGCAGGGAAGGCAGTAAGGCAGGCAAAGTCCCAAACTGAGGAAACACTAGCACTAACGGTAAAAAGAAGGTGACAAGACTTTCTATAGATACATTAGTGAAAGGAGAAAGTCCAGAGGGGTATTGCTAAGCTTAATGGAGAAAAGGGAGCATGTGAGGAGGAAGACTATGTAAAAGCATCTATCCTAAATAGATACTTTGCCCAGTATTTACTGAAGAGAAGGCACGGCAGGCCCACAGCTCAGCACCATGGACACAAGGGGAGGGAGGTGAGCACTACTCCTTCACAAAAGAAAGGGTCCTACAACAGCTTGCTAAGCTCAGGGTGGATAAGGCAATGGGACCTGATGGCATACATCCCAGGGTACTTAAGGAGCTAAAGGTGGAACTAGCAGAGCCATTAGCAGAACTGTTTAGTGAGTCCCTGAGCACAGGAGAGGTCCCAGAAGACTGGAGAAGGGTTCATGTGATCCCGCCCACAAGAGTGGTAGCAGGGAGGAGGCAGGAACTACAGACCAGTCAGTCTTACCTCAGCAGTGGGCAAGATTATGGAGGCACTCCTTAAGGAAAGGATAGTGCAACACCTGGAATCCATAGGGCACAGGATCCAAGACAGCATGGGTTTACAAAAGGAGCGTCCCTCAAACTAATCTCATAGGATTTTTGACTGGGTAACCAGAGTGGTGGACTAAGGGGGAGCAGTTGATGTCACCTACCTTGACTTCAGCAAAGCTTTTGACACTGTTCCACATAGAAGATTGATAAATAAGCTGGGTAGGCTCGGGTGGGTCAGAAGTTGGTCAACTGGGTGGCAAACTGGCTGACGGGCAGAAAACAGAGAGTGGTGGTAAATGGTATACAGTCAGAAGAGATGCAAGTCACAAGTGGGGTACCTCAGGGATCAGTCCTGGGGTCAGTCCTCTTCAACATCTTCATTAGTTACCTTGCAGATGGACTAGAGGGTAAGGCTTGTCTGTTTGCAGATGACACCAAGATCTGCAACACAGTAGATGATCCAGATGGGGTGGGCAGAATGAAAGAGATCTGATAAACTAGCAAAATGGTCAGAAGAGTGGCAACTGGGATTTAATGCAAAGAAGTGTAAGATCATGCACATAGGAAGAGAAACCTTGAAGCCACCTATAGGCTGGGAGGGGAGTTGCTAGCAGTCACAAAGGAAGAAAGAGACTTGGGCATCATCATCACTGATGACCTGAAATCATCCAAGCAGACCTCTAAAGCAGTAGGTAAGGCTAGGGGGTGTTAGGGTGTATTAGTAGGGGTATCACAAGTCGTAAGAGGGAGGTAATAATCTCTCTTTACAAGACACTGGTTAGGCCCCATCTGGAGTACTGCGTGCAGTATTGGAGGCCACACCTTCACAAGGACATTAACCAAACTGAGGCAGTCCAGAGAAGGGCAACCAAATGGTGCAGGGACTGCATCAGAAAACATATGAGAACAGATTAACAGAGCTCAATATGTATACCCTTGAGCAAAGGAGGGAGAGAGGTGATATGATCAAGGCATTCAAACACCTTAAGGACATTAACAAGGTGAAAGAGTCTAACATGTTTAAATATAAGAAAAATAGCAGGACAAGAGGACACAGCATGAGATTAGAGGGGGGCCGATTAAGGGGGAATGTGAGGAAATTCTTTTTCACAGAAAGGGTGGTGGATGCATGGAATGACCTACCTCAAGAAGTGGTGGCTATGAATACAGTGCAGGGCTTCAAACAGGCATGGGATAGGCATAAGAAAAATTACTCACCTTAGTAATGTTGTTTCTTCTAATGGAGTCTTGCTATATTATAGACATTAGCAGTTTGATCCAGCTCTAGAACTGCCCCGGAGTGAAATGGTTAAACCATTCCAAATAGAATTTTGGCACGAGAGCAGCTCCTATCTGTGTCATTTCAAACTTGAACTGTCAGATCTTACGAGCCAAACTCACTAAGGTCTGTGTGGAAGCTGTAACCTACACTAGCCAAATGGCTACCTAAATAATAACAACCATTGATGGTCCCAACACCCAAGACTCAAGTCAGGGGACCAGAAATACTAACACCATTCTAATAATATGAAAATGGAACATAAGTATAATAAAACACACACGCGTACACATACACCCCCAAAGTCCCAAAGGGACAAAATGCTAACAGGACATAAGTAGTGCCCACACTAAGTTGCCTGCACCCCACCAAGTAGAGGTTCTGAGGGGAGGTCTATAATATAGCAAGACTCCATTAGAAGAAACAACATTACTAAGGTGAGTAATTTTTTCTTCAAACAACATGAAGTCTTGCTATATTATAGACATTAGCAGAATACACAGCAGTACCTCCATGGAGGAGGGGCAGAACCTCACTTAGAATAGGCTCTGAAGAACAGCTGTGCCAAACTGACATCTCCTGGCCTGACATCCAGGGGGTAATGCTTGGTAAAACTGTGCACGTTTTCCAAGTAGCAGCCTGGCAAATCTCTAATAAAGGGATATCTCTGGCAGCAGCTAGAGACGCAGCTGTACCCCTGGTAGAATGAGCCCTCAAACCGGGGGGGGGGGCTCTGCCCACTTTCTGATAACAAAATTGGATACAAGAGACAATCCACCTGGCTATTGATCTCTTAGTAGGTTTGCCTTTCCCAACTTCACCATAGGTAAGGAAAAGTTGAGGATTCGAACCTGGGACCCTTGGTACGCTCTATATAATAACTAAGAGCTCTCTTTAACATCCAGGTTGTGCAACCTCTCTAACCGAAGAGGAGTGATCAGTGAAAAATACTGGAAGGGAGATAGATTGATTAAGATAGAAATCTGAAACCACCTTAGGCAAAAACTTCCTATTAGTCCTAAGGACTACCTTATCCCTGTGGAAAGAAATAAAGTCAGTCTCCACTGACAAGGCTTGCAATTCACTTATGCATCTGGCAGAAGTGATAGCCACTAGAAAAACAGTTTTCCAAGTTAGGTACTTAAGCTCTGCAGAAGACAGAGGTTCAGGAAGGTGCATTAACTGGGCAATGCAAACATTAAGGTCCCAAGCAGGGCCGGTTCCCCAAAAGGGAGGATTAGTATGGAGTAATCCCTTAAAAACTTGGAAAACACAGGATGAGAGGAAAGAGGATGACTTTCCTGCTGACACAAAAGCAGACACAGCTGAAATGAACTCTCAGGGTAGCTGGTCTGAGACCCAAGGAATTAAGATGTACCATGTAATCTAACAAAATGGGCAATTCAGCAGATTCTGGGAAATATTTTTCCCAGCACACCAAATGGAAAACCTTTTCCATTTAGAACTATAAGTAGCCCTAGTGGAAGGCTTTCTGGAAGCCTTTAGGATCTCAAGAACACCCTGAGAGGTGTAAATCAGCAACTCTAACCTCAAGAGCCAGGCCTTGAGGTTGAGGGATTTGAGGTCCGGATACAAACCCTTCCTGGGCACAAGTCAACAGATTGTGATTCCTGGGGAGGCACAGGGAAGATGGACTGTCAGAGACAGAAGGAGGGTACCAGGGCTGCCTGGCCCAATCGGGGCAATCAGAATCACCCTGCAAGGCTGAGATCTGATTTTGACTAGTACTTTGAATAGGAGAGGAAAGGGGGAAGCATAGAGGAACTTCCCTCCCAATCCAGAAGAAGGGCATCCAGGAACTGAGCCCAGCACTGGAGGCCTGCAGCAGAACAGAGAAGTTTGTGATTGTCTGGGGCTGCAAAAGATTATCTGAGGATGCCCCACCTGGCAAAAACTATCCCCAGCACTTGAGGATCCAGGGACCATTCGTGATCGCCCTGGGAAATCCTGCTGAGGGCATCCGCTAGGACATTGTCCTTCCCTGGAAGATGAACTGTTATGAGGGAAGTGTTCAGGAATAGGCCAGAGACCACAACGTCATTGCCTCGTGCACAAGGCCGAGACCGAGTGCCCCTTGTTGTCATGTACCACATTGTTGTGGTGTTGTCTGTTCTGACTTGTATCACCTTGTCGTGACAGATGCAGAAAGCTGAAGAGCTAAAAGACAGCTCTGAGTTCCAGCAAATTGATGTGGAGCAGGAGATTCCTGGGGACCAAACTCCTGAGTGGAAAGGTCCTCTGTGGGCTCCCGACCCAGAAGGAAGCATCTGTAGTGAGAGTCAAGTTGTGAGAAGGGGAAATGAAGGGACCTCGCTCTAATTGCTCTGATCCTGCCACCACTGGAGGCTAGGATCAAGGTTCGAGTCACTGGGACCAACTTGGAAAGGGGTCTCTTCTCTAAGACCAAAAGGTTCTCAATGAAACTGAATGTCTCTCATCTGAAATCTGGCTCCCTGCACAACAGCTGTGGATGCAGCCATGTGCCCCAGGACCTGCAGAAAGTGTCTTGCTGGTCGGAGACCTGCAGAGTGAAGGAAGAGGCCAGAGCCACTAAATTCCTTACCCTTTCCTGGGAAGAAAGGCTCTGGCTAACATGTGTCCAATTCTGCCCTACAAAGGTGAGTACCTGGACTGGTTCCAGAACCGACTTTGGTAGGTTTACAGAAAACCCAGGGAGGTGAGGTTGCTGGGTGACCTGCAGGTGAGATTCTACCTGTTCTGGGGACTGGCCTACAATGAGCCAGTCGTCTAGATAGGGAAAACAGCAATCCTCTGCCTCCTTAAGTGGGCCACTGCCACTGCTAGACACTTTGTGAATACCCTTGGAGCAGAGGTAAGGCCGAAGGGCATTGCTCTGAACTGGTAATGACCTGAGGGCAGTCTCGAACTGAGGTACTTTCAATGGGATCTTCTGATTAGGACATGGAAATAGGCATCCTTGAGGTCCAGGAGGCTAGCCAGTCCCCTGGCCTTAGGAAGGTAAAATCATTGCCAGAGTTACCATTTTGAACTTTGGTTCTCAAAAGATGCTTGTTCAGATATCTGAGATCTAAAATGGGCCGCCACTCTCCTGTCTTTTTGGGATAAGGAAGTATCTGAATACAGACCCCTGCCCTGATGCAGGGAGGAACCCTTCTACTGCTCTGAGCTAACAGGGATGAGACCTCTGTTTCCAGGCGAGGTCTCTGAAGCACTTGCAGGTAGAAAAGTCTGCTTCTCAACTTGGGAGGCTTTTGAAGCTGAGAACCAGACCTGGCTTACTACTCAGAACCCACTTGTCTGAGGTTAAAGAAGCCCAATTCTGACTGAAGTAAGCCAGCCTGCCCCCACTGGTACAGGAGAATGCTCCTGGGCACCCCATCAGGGTGCCTGTTTCTGCAGGAGCTTTGGGCTGGGAGGTGGGAGCAGGTCTGCCCACCCCTCGTCTGCCCCTGACTCTGAAGAAGCCCCTCTGAGCATAGGCAGAGGAGGCCTGAGTCTGGTAGAAAGGCCTGTGAAAAGGCCTACCCCTACCCCTGGGGGCACCCTTTGAGGAGTGGCTTGCCGCTCCTTAGCCTGGGCACTCTTGTAAGTAGTCCTATATTCATCCATCTTCTTCATGTAGTTCTCTGTCTGCTCTCCAAACAGAGAATTTCCCACCACAGGAAAATCCATAGCCTTAGTCTGGGTATCCTGTGACAAACTAGTCACCTGAGCCAGGCCAACCTACAAAAAGCTACAGATGTGGCCATGACCCTAGAGGAAACATCATTAACATCCACAGCAGCATGAAACTGAACCTTAGAGGCTTCAATGCCATCAGCAGCCACCTGTTCTAGTTCACTAGCCAGCTGGCTATGGGCCTGCTTGGCCAATTGCATAACAGTATCCCATCTAGATTTCTGATACCTAGCTACATGAGCCATATAATTTGCTTGCCTGAGTCCAGAGAGGCTGCCATATACTGTTTTTTGCCATGGCATCAATCTTCCTGGAATCCTTGTCAGGAGGATGAAGCTAAGGGATATTAGCTTTATCACAGGCAGCAGCCTGAACTACCCCAACATGACTGCATTGCTTGAGAAAGGAATTCTGTATCAGGGCCTGACAATGTATACCTTCTGTCCATCTTTTTATCTACAGGAGGCACAGAATTAGGAGCTTTTAAAATTTTAATTGTTTGTTTCTAAAAGACTTATGTAAAGGAATAGACAATCTCCTAGACTCTGGAATATCCATCATTTCTACAAAATCAGGCTCTCTTGCTCATCCACAGCCTCTTCTAAAGGAAGCTGGAGGGTTTCAGCAACTTTTATAAAACATAAAAATGATGGGGACTCAGACAGCATAGGGGAGATTCTAAAGGTCTGTCTGGGAGATGTCCGGTTCAATGGGCACACCCAGACCTTCCTCAGCCACATTCATACTGTTCATATTCTCCTCCCTCCTCTGGTTCATAAAATTCCTCAATATCATAATCCTGAACCACTGGGACCGGACGAACCGACCTTTACCAGATAGTGGTGGTTCGGACGGACCCTGAGACAGTGACTGGACAATTTGTATGGCTTTTTGTTATCTCTGCAGCAGTTGGAGAAGGAA
The DNA here is from genome assembly GCA_016271365.2 of Neoceratodus forsteri. NCBI lineage: Eukaryota > Metazoa > Chordata > Ceratodontiformes > Ceratodontidae > Neoceratodus > Neoceratodus forsteri. The sequence continues at coordinate 1,420,200,932 of CM028130.1, forward strand.
TTTTGGACTCAGACCTGCTGATTTTCTTGTTTTCTTTACTGGAATTGGTTCCTCAGAACCAGCTTTTCTTTGCCGAGGAAGTCTGGCCCTGGTCAGAGGGCACTCCCTCTGGTTCGGTTGGCACCCGAACCGGGCTGGCCATCCGGTCAGCAGACTTTTGGCCTCTCGTTCCCTGAGCCTGCCCAATCTTTTCCAGGGTGGCTGCAGGGAAATTCTTACATACCTGGCAGTCTGACTGGAGGTGGTCAAACCCCAGACAATAAACACATAGGTCGTGGGTCAGCCTTGGCAAAGACTTCCCCACAAACATCACAGTGTTGAAACCCAGTGGGCCCGGTTTTCTTTTGTTTTCTCAGACATAATGCCAGCCTAACCAAAACTTGCCCTTTAACGGCAGTGCCAGGCAAGACACTTATCGGTTCCTAACTGTGTCATGGGTATTGGAAAAACGTAATAAATCCGCTTTTTAGAACCGATAAGAACCGGAACCGTACTTCTAAAATAGTAACTTTTAGTTTTAAATGAGTTTTAAACCCACTGATCGGTTCAAAACCGAACCGATAACTTACAAGTTCCACAGACAAAACCTTCATTTACTTACGGTTACCACAGATACAGCTTGAACGAACGTTTTATGTTAAAATAAAACTATTCTCGGTTAAATCCAACCGAGAAAACACTTTTAAACCGAGAAATGAACCGGCAGAAGGAGGAATCTCGAGCAACTGTTCACTGAGGCGGAGTAAAGAATCTGACAGTTCAAGTTTGAAATGACACAGATAGAGCTGCTCTCGTGCCAAAATTCTATTTTGGAATGGTTTTAACCATTTCACCCGGGCAGTTCTAGAGCTGGATCAAACTGCTAATGTCTATAATATAGCAAGACTTCATGTTGTTTGAAGGGAGCAATACAAATGAGTATGAATAGATAGGCCACTGACAGAGCAAAGGCCGATGGCACATTTATAAGGTAGAAAAAGAAATGGGCAGACTGGATGGGCCTTGCGGTCCTTATCTGCCGTCAACTTCTATGTTTCTATGTTTCTATGTAGAAGAGAGAACCAAACTTGCCTGGGCCAGAATGGAGCGATGAGGATCATCCGAGCTCCTTCTAAGCTGAGTTTGTGTAAGACCCTCGGAATCAAGAAAATCAGCAGGAAGACATAGACGAATCTTCCCTTCCAGTCGAGAGACAGAGCATCCTGCCAAAAAATGCCTCGCCCTGGAGTGAGTGAGCAGAAGGCAGGAAGCTTTGCATTTGGAGGGGACGAAAACAGGTCTACCTGTGGGGGTTCCCCAGCACCGGAAGATGTCTTCTGCCAACCCTTGATCCAGTTCCTATTCGTAGACCTTTGCTGAGGTGGTCCACCAGCATGTTGTCGACTCCCAGAACATGAACTGCCATCAGGTGAAGGCTGTGCTGAATAGCCCAGTTCCAAACTCTCACTGCTTCCCTGTATAGAGGGTAGGAATGCTTTCCTCCCTGCTTGTTGATGTATCAGACTACACACATGTTGTCCATCTGGATGGTCAGATGGCTGGGAAGGACATAAGAGTTCAGAGCCTGGAGAGCACACAGAACGGCTCTGAGCTTGAGCACATTTATATGAAGAGTCTGCTTGAGTCTGGACCAGGATCCCTGAGTTCTGTGAGACCCTAGATGGGCCCCCCCAGCCCTCTCTCGAGGCGCCTGTTGTCAATGTTTGGGGGGGTTCAAGGCAAAAGGGAACCCCCTGGCAAAGGATCTCTCACACCATCCACCATTGCAAGTCCCGGACCACGGGATCGGAGACCAGAACTTCCTGGTCTAGGTCATCTAGTGTCTGGTCCCACTGAGACCGAAGCGTCCACTGAGAAATCTTCATATGAAATCGAGCACATGGAACTGTCGGAATAGCAGCTGCCATGAACCTGCGTAGGCAAAGGACTGACGGGCGTTGACCCGTCTGTGATGGGACAGCATACTTGCATGAGCCTGGAGGGTATCCACCCTGTCCAGGGGCAGAAAGGCCATGCCGATGGTCGTGTCCAGGATCGCCCCTATAAACTGGAGCCTTTGGCAAGGGACCAGATGAGACTTGGCCTGGTTGATGGTGATACCCAGGCTGGTGAAAACCTGCAGGGTAAGGGAGAGAGAGCACAGAAGTTCCTCCCTGGAGGGGGCCGCCAGGAGCCAATCGTCCAGGTATGGGAATACCTACACCCCCTTGGTACGCAGGTGGGCCACCACCACAGACAGACAGACATTTGGTGAACACTCGGGGAGCCGAGGAAAGACCCAATGGGAGGGCCCTGAATTGGTAGTGGTCCCCCTGGAATGAAAAACAAAGGAATTTGCGGTGAGATGGGCAGATGGGGATATGCAGGTAGGCATCCTGCATATCCAGCGTGCACAGCTACTGTCCCTGACGAAGGAGAGGCAGAAGGCTCTGTAGGGAGAGCATTCTGAAACGCTTGTACTCTACGAACATGTTCAGGGAGCTGAGGTCTAAAATAGGCCTCATGTCTCCTGTTTTCTTTGGAACTAGGAAGAAATGGGAATAGTAACCTGTTCCCCAAAGGTGGGTCGGGACAGACTCTATCGCCGCCTTTGAGAGAAGGGAGGAAATGTCTTCTGGGACCAGAGGAAGATGTTCCGGAGAGTAAGACGACCAGGAGGGTGGTTTTCTGGGTGATTTCTGGAGAAACTCGATTGAGTGTCCCGCTGCTATTAGTTGCAGCACCCAAGCATCGGATGTAATCCTCTCTCAACCCAGTAGATGGAAGGAGGACCTCCCTCCTACTGGTTCCTCTGTGAGGTCCAGAGGCTGTGGGAGAGGGGAGGTGTGAGGCAACATCGTGGCTGAAGCTCCCACCACTTTTTTGGGTGGGGGGGCTCGGCAGACAGAGGGGCCCGACGTTTGTTGGCCCACTTGCCCTGAGGTTTCGCTTTAGGCCGAGAACGTCTGCGAAAAGGGTGACGCTGTCCCTGAGGGGGCCTGTACAAAGAGTCAACAGACTTAAGTGCAGTGCCCTTCTCTTGCAGGTCGGTGATGATGTCCTTGACATCTCCACCGAACAGTACAGAACCCCTGAAGGGCACATCCTGGATAGCGGATTGCACCTCCGGGACCAATCCTGACACCTGGAGCCAGGCATGACACCGAAGACCTACGGCGAAAGCCAAGCTCCAACCAGCTGTGTCCACTGCATCGTACGAGGCATGAAGCATGTGCCGACTGGCCGAACAAGCAGAACAGACGAGATCAGCCACTTCTTGCTCGGTCTGAGACTCAGGAAGGGAGTCCAATTTGGATTCCACCTGACTCAGGACAGTCTTCTGGTAGTACGCCATATGTGCAACATAGTTCAGGGCTCTGATCCCCAGAGTGGAAGAAGCATACACCTTCCTCCCGTACTGGTCCAGAAGACTGGATTCCTTGTCAGGCGGAGACAAGCTGAGATGTTTTGGGTTTGCCGACCGGCCGTGAGCAGTGCTAATCATGACCAAGTCGGCCCTTGGATGTGTGTTCAAGTAATGCACACCCTCAGGAGCCTGGTATAGCCTATCCGCCTTCCTTGGAAGGGGGGTTAACGTGGACGGTTGTTTCCAAATGGTGGAAACAAGGTCAGCGTGAGGCTCGATCCAGGGTGGAATCAATGTTGGAGCAGTTTCGGGCAGATCCAAATGGGCAGCGAGCTTTTTCCGCTGTGGATCTGGCTCCAGAGATTGCCACTGGTGGACTTCCTGGATTTTTCTCAGCAACTCCAGAAAGGAGGAGAATTCAGAGGAGTCCTGGGCCTGGGACAGTCTGTAGTGCGTGGCTCGTTGTCAGGGTCGGAGCACCCTTTGGTATCTGAGTCAGAGGTCTCTGATGAAGACGATGAAGACCCCTCTCAGTGCGGGGGAGGAACGGACCCCTTGGGCAACCTTCGGGGAAGCGTGTCCTCCCCGGCCCTGGCACCCGAGGGCTCACCTCTGGTGTTCGGTAGGGGGGAGGGAGACTCCGGCGACGGGGATCCGGTATCGGGTCCAGCGTTGGCAGATGGCTCTCCACCTCCCTGGTGAGCTGAGCCTTGGCCTCAGCCCAACAGGCAGTCAGAGTCTCCTTCAAGTCCACCAGCAGCTGGGTGGGGGGCGGTGGAGGAGGAGGGAGATACGGATACTGGGGGTATCCGTAGGGCGAGTATCCATAGCCCGACGGTGGGAAGCCCGGCATCAAATATTGAGGTGTCGGGTACTGCGGCATTGGGTAGGCCGGTGTCAGGTACTGCGGCGCAGGATACTGCGGTCCTGGGTAGGACGGCATTGGATAGGATGGAGTCAGATGTGTGGGAACCAGGGGCTCTGTCAGAGCAGAAGGCCCTGGAAGAGGCCCAGCAGGCGGGCCAGGAACAGGTGGCACCAAGGGCACTGGGATGGCGTCTGGTAATGGGATGTCGCTCAGCATCGGGTAGGCCGGTGTCGGAGCTGGTGTCTGAGGGTCCGGCATCAGGGGATCCGGCCCTGCGGGAGGGCGACCTGACAGGAGTGTACCAGCGTCCTCTGTGTCGCCCGGGGAAGGAGGACTGAAATCCCCGGGGTCCAACAGGGGAGACACTGGAGCCTTGGTTGTCAGCGGCAAGCCAGAGAGGGCGGACTGGTCGACGGGGTCCGGCATCGGCTCTAACGCCATGTGAGCGTCAGAAGGGCAGACGTTCGCCTTACCAGCAGGATCCTGGCAGACGTCGGAGGAGCCGGCATCCGACTTGTTATGATCTGACGTCCGACGAAGGCCGTGTGGAAGGAGTGGCCTTGGCGGGTGTCTTTGGGACCACACGCTTCCCCGAAAGGGCGGGCATCTTACCGGCCCTGTCCAGGTGGACATCGGTGGCACCGGTGTCCAGCTTACCAGACCTGTTCGACCCAGAGGGCTGCACGGTGGCAGCCTTCCGGATCGTGTATCCTTTGTCCCGGAGGCTCCCGAGGGCCCGAGCGCCAGCCCAACGGAGGGACGCCATCGGGCTTTGACACCTTCCAAGATGGCTGCCGGGTCGGTCCTCGGGGACGCATTTGATACATGACTCCAGCCGGAGTCACGTGGCCGTGGAAATGGAGTCCCTGAGATAGACCTGGTGCTTCTCCTTCTTCTTACGGTGACCCTCAGGGGAAGTTGAGACCTGCCTGAACTTCTTCAGCTCCTTTTCCACAGAGGACATCTTTTTCTTTAAAATGTGGGCCTCCAGGGACTGCTGCCTCCGTTTGCAGGTGGCGGCACTGAATTGCTGGCTGCCTAGACAGAAGAGGCACTGGGAATGACCGTCCTTATGCAGGAATTGGGCGCCGAACAAGTTGCACTTGTTTTTATGCGAATAGGAGAGAGTAGGGAATGACATACATGGCAATCTGGAAGAAATATAATGAGAGATGTGAAAAATTTGTTACAAACAACCGACAGACTGACAAAGCAGTAAGAACTTAACCGAGAGGCGCTTTCACAAGCTAACAGCAGGAAAGAACTGGAAGGTGGGCATGGGGGACTGCCCCTTTATACTGATGTCGCCTGACCGGGGGGTGGTCCCCCGCCAGAGACTGCTAGCTAGAAATTTTTCTGTAGGTTGCTGATGCCTGCCGGTTTCAGACCTAAATGTAATTACCTACTGCAAGAGCCCTCTCGAAGTAAGATCTAACTTTTTCCTAACATCTAAGAGAAATAGGGATTTATTTCCAAAAAAGAAACCTGGTCTAACTTTCATTTTTTTTGAGAGGGTATCAATGCAAACAGCAAAGGAGAGATGATTATCGAGCCAAAGACCAAGGTACTTAAATTTGTCCACAACTTCTAAGGTATCCCCAAGCAACATTGTTATAGATAACGTACCCTGACTTGGTCGTGATGCAAAAGGTAGGGTGGGTGTGAAGCACATTACCTTAGTTTTGTTTGCGTTTCGCAGGAGTTTCAAACTAATAAGGTTACATTGTAACTGATTAAAATCAGATTGAAGTGTGAAGCTGATTTCTTCTAGGGAAGATTTAGAAATGTGAAAGACAGTATCATCTGCAAAAAAATGTAGTTTTGCTGAATGGATATTATCACTTAAAGTATTGATATAAATTGTAAAAAGAAGGGGGCCTAAAATAGATCCCTAATGCACACCCCTCTAGAGTGGTAAAGGAGAAGATAGGAGCCTGTCTCCTTTAATGCACTGGACTCTACCTGTGAGACAGCTAGCAAACCAGATTACTGAAGAGTTACTTAGTGCGTGCACTTTAAGTTTTGGTAGTAAAAGGCTGTGGTCTACAGTGTCAAAAGCTTTGCTCAGATCCAAGAATACAGCTCCAGTGAAGAGCTTACTGTCAAGGGCAGTGAACCAGTCATCAGTTACTTCGGCCAGGGCTGAGACTGCACTATAATTTATTAAAAAAACCTGATTAAAGCGGGTTTAGTAGCTCCGTCTTGTCTAGATGGTCCCTAAGTTGTCTATTGATTACCTTTTCCAGCAGTTTAGATCATATAGGTAAAACAGAAATAGGCCTATAGTTATTTAGGTCACAGGGGTCCCCTGATTTAAATAGGGGGAGTAGATGAGCTGTCTTCCATAAGGAGGGGACAATGTCAGATAAGATAGACATGTTAAAGACATGAGTGATGGGGGCAGTTAGGAAATGCAAACCGACCTGCCAAAAAAAGGGGTCTGTCCCACCAGCACCTGCCCTCTTTTTGGTGTCTAGCTTCAGTAACATATCCTCAACTTGCTTGAAGGTTACCAGGGAGATCAGGAAAGGATTCAATGTTTGCAGACTGACCTGACCATCCTCTGACAGTGAGCCATTCATGAGCTTTGCAGCCGGAGAAGAGTCGAATGCTAACCTGGTTGCAGCAAAGTGAGAGTTAAGTTTTTCATGGATTATGGTTTGGTCCGAGATGTAGGTACCTTGGGAAGTGATTTTGGTCGGGATTGATGGTGGAGGTCTATAGCCATTTATGATTTTTATGGTATGCCACTTTTTGATGGGTTGCCTTTAGCTTCCTCTAGCGCATTCATATAGTAATTTTCACTGAACTAATCAGTTTAGCGGCCTGCTACTACCCCTTCCACCTCAACATAGCCCTATACATTAAATATCTACCAATCCAATGCCTAGTTAGGTGATACTGTCTGTCTTGTCATTAAATTATTACCAACTGCTGTATATTTACTCAGCTGTTGCTTTTCCCAACTTGTATCTTTCGGCCTTCACAATGAATTGTTGCATTCTTATTGTCTGCCTATGTATTTTTCTCTACTCATATGTGAAATACCATCCTCAACTGACTGCAACAAACACTCTTAGAAAAACTGTGCTTGTTATTTGTATTTTTCCTTATAACTCCCTATATTACTGCCCACTGCTGTACTGAACCTAACTTGTACATACTACCAGCTGTTGCTGCATATGTATTCTCGACTGATGTCTTTGTATTGTATCCAATATTATGTTTTGTATTCCTACTTGTAACCTCCCAGGTTGTGCCTGAAAATAGGCATTTCTATGTCTAGTGCACTTAGCTGGGTACCAAAAACAAAATAAATAGTGCAGGTATTTCTTGCCATTTTGAAAGTCACCCAAATTCCAGTTAGCTTTGGTGGATCTAGCTGTAGCCCAAAGTTTACCTCGCGCAGCTAAAGCTTTTTGAAGGTCAGCAGAGAACCATGGTTGGGAAGCCTTTTTTACTCTAGTCTTTATAAAGAGAGCGTGTTTGTTTACTATTTCTAGGAGCAATGAGCTGAAAATGTCAACTGCCTCATTGACTGAGGGAGCTAGATAGAAATTTTGCCAGTTTATGTAACTAAGGTCGGTTAAATAGCTGTCCAATTTAAATTTGCGGAAACTGTGCTTAGTCACAAATTTTGAATTGGTAAAATGCTGTTCCAATTTCGTTACACCAACCACAGTATTATGGTCACTGATGTTATTAAAAAATACAGAGGAGCTGGCCCGGTGATGCTGAGGTTTGAGGCGCTGGATGCCACACCTCGTGCCATGTCAGCGACACGTGTTCAGGAACGGGCACGGATTGCCGGGGGTCAGCTGAAAGGAGGATGACTGAGCGTCCCATGGACAGCTCTCCTCCACCGGGAAGGGTGGGTATGGAAGGTCTGCCGAGATACCGGCTCCTGGGGGCTGGTGCATCCTCAGGGCTAACTGGATGGGACGGCGTGGGTGGTGTCAGACGTGAATCATATGGCAGCATGCGTTGCAGTGTCACTGACGCCACTGCACGCCCATGCTGAGGGGGGTGGGCGGAAAAATAGAAAACCCCCTGGCAACATGATGGCTGCCCCAACAGCGCTGCCATGGATGCGCCCAAGTCAGCTCCCTCCTGTTCCCACCCTCCAGGTCTCCGCAGTGGCGGGGTAAGTACCCACTGCAATGCGGCCTGGGAAGGGCTGCAGCGGGCGGGGGGGTGAGCTCTGGCCACGACCAGGGCAGTGGCTGTGAAGGCGGGCTAGAAGGGGAACCAAAGGTATAACCCCCCACAGCCGAGGAAATAAAGAAATAAAAAAAATATATATACAGCGGTACATGTACATTTGTGTGGCCTATTTGTTAATATGAGATTTAGTAATGTGCTACTGGTGGGATTTTTAATGTTGGGCCTGGCTGGTTTCGAGATTAATTGAGAGACCTAATTTGTCACATAGTTCCTTAAAGCAACTCGATCTAGGGCTTAGCCAGTCCAAATTGAGATCTGAGTAGGATTATTTTGTCAGAATTAGAGTCAATGAAGTTTCGAATAATATGGAGAAGCTCCAAGCCCCCAGATTGTGGTCTGTAACAACCAATTATATTAATTGCTTCAGCAGATGATATGGTTAATTTTAGGGCTATACACTTGTATTCCTTTGGTTCAGATACAGCGTATAATTCTGTGACTGAAAGCATTTCCTTGATATACACAATCACACCTCCTCCCCTTGATGATCTGTCTGGCCAGAAGGTATTGAAGGATGGCAATGTTACCTGCTGATCAGGGGTAGAAGCCTTCAGCCAGGCTTCTGCAACTACCAAGATGTCAGGGTTAGTGTGGGAAGCCCAGGCTTTCACAACATCTAACTTTTTTTGCAGGCTACGCACGTTCATCAGCATCATTTACAGGCCAGCAGCAGATCCAAAATCTGATGGGAAAGTTAGGGGGGTTAGAGAGATAGGACCAGGATTAACTTCGTCATTTTCTGAGCAAATAAGTAATAAAATAAGGAGCTTCTTTAGCATGTATCTTAGGCTAATTAATTATGTTTTTAGATGTGACAATGAATGGGAAGGCAACTTCATACTGGAGTAATGATAGGGCATTGTATATAAATAATAAAGTGTGAATGGACAGCTGTTTCATCACATTGAAAAATGTGGGGTTCTCAGGAGCAGACCTGGGAGTATGCTTTACAGAATCCTCACTGACAAGAGGCTGTAAATCTGTCAGAAAGCAGGATCTCCTCCTCTTCCTCCTCCAGCTCATCAGGAAGAATGAGGTCTGGGTGATACTCTGAAAAAGCTAGTTATTTTCGATGTGAATTAGAAGTCTCTTCTAAATCCTCCTCCAAATTTTGGAGAACACTTAAGGACCTGGGGGAACATAGCCTTGCTAACTCACTACCATCTAAAATTTGTTCAGTGGGAGTTGACCTTACAGAAAAGCATAACATACTCGACCTACTTAACAACCACTTTGCCACAGCAGGACTGGCTTTTGACACATCACCAGTCAGTGCTCTTCGAGATCAGTTACATAGTTGGAATCAAGTATGCTCCTCCCCGGCATCAGCCTTAAACCATGTAGCCTCCTCCTTCTCCTTTTCCTTTAACCAGGTGACCATAAAAACTGTGGAAGACCTTCTCCCAGAACTGGATGTAAGAAAAAGTGCAGGTGCTGATCTTACAGAACCTTATTTTTTAAAGCTTGGCTATTATGTCCTATCCTCTCTAATTACTCATCTATTAAACATATCCCTGTCCCAGGGTGCCCTACCTGCTATTTGGAAGATGGTACATGTTATACCCTTGTTTAAGTCTGGTAACAGGAGTGACTTAAATAATTATCGCCCTATTTTGTTGCTCCCTGTTCTATTCAAATTACTGGAAAAAGTAGTCAACACACAGATTAGGAGTTTCCTCGAAAGCAATAATCTCCTCAATCCAATCCAATCAAAATTTAGCCCTAGACATAGTACAATCTCAGCACTGGCCAAAGTCTCTAATGATGTCTTTTTAATGATTTGTGGATGGACAACAGGAGCCTCTTTGTTGCTGGAACATCCATTATTTCCATATAATCTGGTTCCTCCTCCTCCTCTGTGGACTCCTGAGTGGAGAGGTCCAGGGTTTGTGCCACTTGCTTCATAAAGGCAAAGTGGGTAGAGTAATCTTCCACTGCCTTATCCGGTGTATCAGCACCATGGGGTTTGGAATAAATCTCTGGTTCTATGGGTTCTCCAAAGTCATCCTCTTCATCGTCATAATCATCGTCTTCCTCAGGGAAAACATCAGAAGATTGTTCCAATGAACCAGGAACCGAGACAGAACCCGAATCTGGAACCGACAACTGTGAACCGGGGTGCTGAACTGATAGCACGGTACCGGTTTCAAATGCCTGTAAAAGGCTTATGGCACTAGCTATAGCTTCTGTGGTAGGAACCGTTGGTTGCGTTTCCTTAGCTGAGTGCTTCTCTTTTCTCTTCTTTTCACAGAACTTACCGGTTCAGTGGCAGTTACTGAGGTTCACTTTTTTGTTGAGGAACCATCACCCTGGTCAAAGGGCTGCTCACTGGATTCATTAGATTTTTCCATTTGAGAAGTAGAAGCTTTTTCCGTAGCTGGGTCAGCAGCTTTCTCGGACATTTTTTCCTTCAGTCAGTTCAAGTGCCTGTCCAGTGTAAACTGAGGAAAATGTTTGCAAATATCCCAATCTGCCTTTAAGTGATCGAATCCCAGGCAGAGAACACAAATTAAGTGAGGATCCGCTTTAGCAAATGGTTCCCCACACTCTGTACAATGCTGAAAACCCATTGGGCCGGTTCTTTTCTTGGGTAGTGACATACCAACCAAAACCCCTAACAGTGGGATCTAGTGAGTCCAAGGCCACCACTCAAAAATAAAACTTTTCTTTTTTTTTTTTGACAGTCGGTTTAGCAACTGAAAAAAAACAAGCATTTGTCAATGCCGAATCTTTGCTTGCTGGCATTGGCATTGGTAGTGTAGAAGTTACACAGCTGCATAATAGAAATGGCAGTGAAGTATTGAACTGAAGCCAACCCCACCACCACCCTGCAGAGAGCGACAGGCATTGGGGTGTGCCTTTGGGTCGTCAGGCATAACGGCCACGCCATTTCACCACACCCTACCCTGCAGACACTGACAAGTGTCACGGTGTGCCTTGGGGTCTTTGGCCCTTATGCGCACCCCATTACATCAGGAAATATGGTGAGATGTGTGCGGTATAGGAGAATGGGGTGAACTTTGGGGCCGAAGAGTCCAAGGCATACCTCGATGCCTCTCACTGGCTGCAGGGTGTGGAATGGTATGAGCATTACAGGCAAGAATCCCAAGCCACACCCCTGATGCCTGTTATTCTCTACAGGGTGGGGCATTATGGTTGGAAACCCTAACACCTCAGGCATTCGTTGGTATTTTCACTCCAAATTTTCAACATGGTTTTGTGACCCACCTCATGAACAGTGGCAATATCAGTTTGTTAGCCAGCGGCTTATGCACAGCGACTACGGCATTTAGCATCACAGGTGCAAAAACACATTCCGAACAGGATGTGAAAAATGACAGCTGTACTGTTCATGGGGAGGTGGAAAAAATGGCAATGTTGCAAATCTGCAGTAAAAATATTAATTAAAAAAAACCTGGTGAAGTCACGAGCGTGCATAAAAACTGTGCAATGCACACTTGTAATGTAATTAGTTTGGGGATTTTTTATAGCAGATTGTCAACACAGGCATTTTGGGACCTCCGATCATGAACAGTGTCACTGTGATTTTCTTTATCTCTCCCGAACAATGATTTCCCACAGCGACCATGCATCTCTGCGCGAAAGTGTGAAAACACATTTCGGCCATGTTATAAAAATGACAGCTGTACTGTTCATAAGGAAGTGTGGAAAAATGTCACTGGTGAAAATCTGGACTGAAAATATTACAAATCATGAACTTACGAGTGCGTGGAAACTGCATAATGCTGACTCGTAACACAGTCATTTTATGGACTTTTGTCACCAAATTTTCAACATAGCCATTTTAAGACCTCTGCTCATGAACAGTGTCACTGTGATTTTCTTAATCTGTCCCAAATGTTGTTTTAGCACCGACTGCACCATTGTGCACTACATGATGAGAAAACATTTTGGGCGACATGTGAAAAATGGCAGCTGTGCTGTTCATAAGGAAGTGTAATAAAATGGCAATGTGGAAAATCTGAGTAAAAATATTGAAAATTCTCGCAACTCACGAGTATGTAGGAACCGCGCAACGCACGCCAGAAACAGTCAATTTTAGAATGCCACCAAATTTTTCAAAAATAGCCATTTTAAGACCTCTGCTCATGAACAGTGTCACTGTGATTTTCTTAATGTGTCCCATACATTGATTTCGCACACCGACTGCGCCACTGTGCGCTACATGGATGGAAACACATTTTGGGCAAGATGTGAAAAATGACAGCTGCACTGTTCATAAGGAAGTGTAATAAAATGGCAATGTTGAAAATCTGGAGTGAAAATATTGAAAATTCGCAAACTTACACGCATGCGTAGGAACTGCGCAACGCACGCTCATAAAACAGTCATTTTTAAGAACTGTTTCACCAAATTTTCAACATAGCCATTTTAAGACCTCTGCTCATGAACAGTGTCACTGTGATTTTTTTTAATATGTCCCACACATTGATTTCGCACACCGACTGTGCCATTGTGCGCTACATGGGCGGAAACATGTTTTGGGCAAGATGTGAAAAATGACAGCTGCACTGCTCATAAGGAGGTGTGGTAAAATAGTAATGTTGAAATCTGGAATGAAATATTGAAAAGTTCTTGAACTTCACAGGCATGCGTGGAAATGCTGTACGCTCTAAAACAGTCATTTTTAGGAATTTTTCCACCAAATTTTCAACATAGGCTTTTTGAGAGCCCACCTTATAAACAGTGGCAGTGTCGTTTCATTACTCAGTCCCGGAAGGTGATTTCGTGCAGTGACTGTGAAATCACCCTTCGGGCCCGATTAACGCCATGACAGTGAGAGCATTCTTGAGAAGGGGTCCCAAAAACCCATGTAGAAAATTTGGTGCCAAAATTCAAAAAAATGCCTGAGATATGCAAAAAGTTGAAAAACCCTATCTATCCCATTATACAGCTTACCGGCATTTCCTCAGTTCGCGGTCGGCTTTGAAGAGTGCAGACGTGTTCCCAGTCCACCGAAGATCATCGCGCCGCGGTCGGAGGGTAAGTATGGGGTGAAGCGGGGTGTGGGAGGTAAGGTGAGCAGTGGGTGGGCGCGGTGGAGAGTAGAAACAGCGAGGGGCGTTTTTGAGTTTCAGGTTGTTTTTAAAAATGAGGACGCGGGGACGTTTTTCCACGCTGGGGTGGGCTCCCAGCGTGGGCACAAGGACGGCTGGTGGGGGGTGGAGACGATGGGGATTGGGCACCCCTGTCGGTTATATTTATGTAGCCATGCTGGGTGGGCACCCAGCGGGCATAAGGAATCCTGTTTTGGGGACGGCATCGCCGACGGGATTGGGCACCCCCGCCGGCTGCACAGTGTGTGCTGTGGGGAGCGAGCACGCAGTATGCGTGTGTGTGTGTGTGTGTGTGTGTGTGTAGGGGGAGCGCGCATGAGCAGGCGATATCTTATCGCTGCTCACTGAAGCGTAGCTCCCCCTTTCAACTGTACTCCACTGCATTTTGGACTGCTGTCATAGACAGCTCCAGCAGGCACTGGAGAACTGCGGCCGCGCCTGCAAACACACTGCCTGAATTGGAAGAGGGCTGCCACACCTCCGAAAACTCGGATGATGGCACTATACATGCAAGCAAACATAAAAAGACGAGTTACTCTGGTTTCTCCACAGAAAAAAAAAACAATCAGACCCAAAAATGGTTTAAAAATAAAATGACAAGTGTTAAAAATATAAACAAATAATCAATTTTCTCCTGGCTGTAAGAACCGAGAAGAAACTGAGAAAACTTACCAGATTAACACTAAATCTAGACCAATCTACCTGTAAACTCAAGGACAGTGCTTTAAAATGGAACACAAATAAACTTTCACTTCAGAAAACCGAAAAAATATAATCTTCAAGAAAGAGGAAGGAGGGAGGACTCACCGAGGCATCTGTACTAGACAAGCGGAGTGAAGAATCTGATGGTTGTAGAATGTTTACTAGGGACAGAGGTTTGAAAACCGAGCTGGAGCCTAACATTCCATGATTAACATAGGTTCTATTAACCATTTCGGCTCCAGGACAGTCTTATGGTGAGACCATACTGCAGAAGACAGAATACAGTAAGATTTCCTGGGGTTTGAACAGGTGAGGTACCCAAAGACTGGAGGACAGCTGGCGCAGTCCCCCTTTACAAAAGTGGGAACAGAGAGGAAGCAGAAAACTACAGACCAGTCAGCCTGACCTCAGTAGTGGGGAAGAGCATGGAAATGCTACTGAAGGAAAGAATAGTGGAATAACTGGTTGTCAACGGTCTACAAGATCCAAGGCAACATGTTTTTATTGGGAGGAGGGCGTACCAGACTAACCTTATTGAATTTTTCAACTGGGTGACGAAGGAGGTGGATTGGGGGGGGGGGACAGTGGATGTGGCCTACCTGGACTTTAGCAAGGCCTTTGACAGTGTGCCACATAAAAGGCTATTAAACAAGCTGGGGAACGTGGGAGTGGGTAGGATGGTGGTGCGGTGGGTGGGGAACTGGCTGGACTGCAGGATACAGAGGGTGGTGGTAAATGGCTGTCTTTCTGCAGAGAGAAGGGTGACCACTGGGGTGCCACAGGGATCAGTGCTGGGTCCAGTCCTCTTCAACATCTTTATCAGCGACATTATAAACAAAATCTGGTCAGAGCCAATATGGCTGCTGAGAGCTTTTAGGAGTGGCAAGTGTGGTGAAAAGAATATGCAGTGCTCTCACTGCACTGGAGTCAGCTGCAATACTGCAGCAATTATAGTATTGCGCATGCGTGATACTCGCACAGGTACAGTTTGCCCCGGAGTCAGTCTTGCGCACCATGGCGGTGCTGACATAGCTACATGTAACAACCCAGTCCCCTCGGGTTACTTGAAGCCCATTAGTACTAGTCTTAGGTAGGTAAAGGCAGCTGGTGGGGAGTTCATTAGGGGCTTTCTACATAATGACACCATTGTTTACTCAGCTGGCCCGAGAGAAGGATGATTATGTCATTTAGAAGTCACACAGCAGTATAACCATTTTAAAGTCAGCTGCTCTCGGGGAGCTTAGAATGTTCATCAGTAAGTTCAAGTGTGGCAGTCAGAGTGGCAGGAGGTCTGCCACTGGGGCTCTGTCAAAAGGAGTCCTGGTATTTCTCACCTTAGTTTGGTAAAATCTTCAATTTGTCTGCAGGAGTCTTTAGTTTCACTCCAGGGGGAGTGAGAAGGAATGCAATTCTTGTGGATCCAAGGGGCAATCCACTGAAGTTCAAGGCTGCCTTAAGGAAGAACAGTAAGTAGAATCTGACAGCTACTAGAGAAAGAAAGGTGCCTTTTGTTTGCTCCATGACTAGGAGGAACTTAGGAACAACTACTCTGTGAGTACACAATTTGAGACTGTTCTCTGAGGGAGTTGTCTGGGGGAGTGTGTGCCCTAGATAAGGCTAGATCACACCGGTCAGGAAACCTTTCACCACAATTGTGCTGAATTTAAAGTTAAAGTTGGGAGTCTTTAGCAATTCGCTGGGGACTGGAGACTCATCTGGTGCAACCCTGAAGGAATGGCAGAGGCTGTTTGGGGCAAAGGGTGGGAGGAACACTATCTGGAGTTTCAGGCAGGGCTAAGTGGTTCGTGGATGAGCACCACTGTTCCCTGAGCAAAGACCATGCACCAGGAGGATTTTAAAGTGTGTGGCTCATCCCACAGATATACACTTTGGAAAAGAGATAGAGATGTTTTTGTGGAAAACAGTACTGCCTAGAAAAGTGTCCTGCAAAAGAGAGTGTGCCTGTACTGCAATGACAAACCTTTGGGGGACCACCCTTGCTTTAAGTAACATTTGTAAATAAAGCCATACTGCAAAATCCCAGTTACTGCTTTGGACATTCCGCTTGTTGCTTCTAGTGTGACCGTTGTTGGGACCCCTCAGCAGTTAGGTCTAGCATACGCCTAGTATCCTCTCCCCTGAACCTGGTTGTAAATAAAAAGGTTCATTTTATTATGTCCCCCCACTCCCCGTCCTCTAGATAATGAGCCTGGTATACACTCCAACGCTAGGAGTGGTATCATGAGTGTAGTTCTGCCAAAAGAAAATTGTATGCCATGTAGTTAGCAGTAGCTCTTTTAAGGGGGTACCAGCTGGCTAAAGGTGGCATGGGGGTTACATACATATACATGATACTTGTGCATGCACACTTTTAAGTCAGCGCCACCATGTTGCACACAGCAGCTATCACTTCTGCAGTTGCGGAAAGGAAAAGTAGTGCACCAGGAAGTGGGTATGTTTATGTGGCCCGCAGAGGGAAAGGGCTGCATAAACAGAAACACTGCAAACTATGCTGGAGCACTGTGGCAGAACATCAGATGGCAGTCCAGTTACGTGCTTCCACAGTGCTTTTAAACAAATCTAAAGCTGTGGAGCTTGGCCCACATAGTTGTAAAAATCAGACTCAGGAGGAGACTAGTAAACTAGATATCTGGTCTGGGATTTGCTCGTCATCACAGTCAGTTTCTCATTCTTTTCTAAGCAGTAATTTCTGGTAAATGTGCCTTAACCATATTGATCTCAGTGCTGGTAGACGACTTCAGGTTTTCTCCTGATTGTATTAGGTGTGGGGTAGTAGCAGTCTTTAAGTGGTAGCTGCCGGTGGTGGCATGCTCTGAAAAAAAGTGGTCCCCATGCTTATCTGCACATTTTTGAATGACCCCTTTCCTTGTTTTTGCTGTAAAAAAAAAACAAAAACTGACCCCTTTAACACAAAAATAAGGAGTCAGTTATGGCCTCCACCCCCACCCTTTCGTTTCAAGTGAGGAATGTGATTATGGGTTTGCATCAGATGTACAGTGGCAGCCATAGATGCATAATATTGTTAAACAGTAATCAACTGTATGTAAATTTTTTTTTGTTTGTTTTAATGTGTGCTTTCTTAATGTTGTCAATGCCACACACCCATTTTGTACTCTGCCCCTGGATATCTGTACCCCAACATTACTTTACATTTTTGTGTTCAGGACAAAAAGGTTTTTCAAATGAGGGTAGTTTTTTTTTTTAAATTGCCATCAGAATTGTGAATTTTGTAAAAACCAAAACTGAAATACAGGTAAATAAGTAACTTTATAACACAGAAGATCTCAGCAAGTAAATTTATTGGTTAAGAACTGTCACCTGACAGTTGATTAATCCATGTTATACACACGCTGAGGGTGAGCAGTCTCTTACTAAGATCACTACTCATAAGTTTCACTGATGGTCTTGTTACTATGCTGCAAATTCAGTATTACAAGCAGCCATTGTTTTGCTTGCTAAGCTAGTGATCCCCCTGCAACACAAGCCTGTCATGTACTGTGGCACAGACAGTGCACCAACAGTGCCTTCACTGTTAGAAGTTTTTGCACAGTGGCTCCACTCTTAAAAGGTTCCACCCACCCACCTCGTGGACCTCTCGGCACCGTACCTGTTAGTTCAGCTGGGATATGTCTCTCCTGCTGACATTTAACAGCGCAGTGGTCGCAAATGGAGCCTGCAAGCCCCACTAGAGAGAGAGCCCGACCTGAGAGACAGTGCTTCTGCAGCAGATGGCCACAAATGTCTTCTGTCTCTTTTCACTGCTGTGTGCACCCATTTCATTTTTTCTCTCTCTGGTGGTGTGACATCACTTGAATAATCCTGCACTGTGATGAACGTGGGCAGTGTTTGTTCTGTTCTACCATCAGGAGAACGACCAAGGAATCGGAAGCAGCGTGCATTTCACCCCCACAGAAGTGAGTGCAGGTCAGCTGCGATTCCAATTCTCTGAGTCTGATTGGTTAACTTACTTCTTCTACCTACACAACATTAATGTTTTTTTTTTTTTTTGTGACCGGTATTTTTCACCTGCATGAGCTATAGAGCGACCAGATTGTTTCCACCCACCCACCCTGCGATCTCTGCATCTCCCTAAACCAAGACTTTACAAGTATTATTTTAGTCTCTCCATTTTTACAGTCAAAAAGAACAGCAGCAATACAATTAACACACACAGGGTTTTGAAATCTGTACTGTCACTGAGTTTTCCCGACGATCTACGTGTATGTGAAAATGATCATGTCCATGTACAAACAGCTGTACAATTCTATTCAGACATCACGTCGTAGTTTGTCACATTAGGTCCTCCAACAGGGATTAGTTGTTATTGCAGAAAAGAAAGTTAATTTGCCTCTTAAAAGTGCTGCTCAGTGTTATATTAAAAACAAGCATGTAACTCGTACTGTGGTAGTAATCTGCGAGATGCGGACTGCTTGTATAACTGTTTCCGAAGGTTCCATAACAGACTATCACATCCATCCCGTGCAAAATGTGCCCATCTAATTTCGTCATGTGCGTTCCATGAATTGAAAACTTTGCATTCTGTTTTTCAATGAATATTCAGTCGCATCGTTATGTGCGTTGTATTAGTAAATTTATTTTTGTTCCTGAATGTATTTCACATCCTGACAAGGCAGTACACGTTATAGACATCTTGGAATACTTATCAAAGTGATGAAGTTGTGTAACCCGAATGTCATGAAGGTATGACTAAAAATATTAAATTTATGTACATGCTGAGAAATGTCCGGCAGACATTACTGCAGACAAAAATAAACAGATAACAGACAGATATAATAACAGAGAAATTAAACCACAGAGATTGTTTTTTAATGAGGCACTACTTTCTTGAGGGGCAGGATACATTAATGCAAAACAACATTTCAAACGTTGTATATTACATACGTTAATATTTTTCACTTTTGATTTCCTCCATGTTATAAATGCAATAACCCACTCCAGGGTGTGTGGTTACTGGGGATTAATCAACACCCTGGGGGTGCTGTTAGGACACTTGGGTTTTGCCCTCATGCCTCACAATGCACCCAGGGTGTTGATTAATCCCCTGTAACCACACACCCTGTCGTGGGTTATTGCTTACACATTTTACAAAACATAAGCAATTCAGATTAGTGACTACCCTGATTTGAAAGGTCTTTTTGTCCTGGACAACTTTCAGACTGGTTGTTTTGTGCACCTGGAATACTTTTAAAGATATTTAGATTTGCATGTTGATACATGGACATATTAGGATAACATTATCTCAATTACAAGCAGGTCTGTGTTAGGTTTGTGTTTTGAATAAACACATACACTAGTCACTTGTCACAGAATTGCAGATATACAGTATCATGTTTAAAACAGTATGAGTTTACCTGTTCATGAGTAATATGGACTTACTGGACAAAGAGTTTAAGAAAAATGTATCTGAACAGTACACTGTGTAAAATTTGATTGACACTACTGTGTGAAACAGCTGGTGAATGCTTAATTTACAACAGGGCAGGTTGTCTTCTAACCTATTTTTACTTAACATGTATCTATTTTCATATGTATAAGACTTTTATCATTTAAACCCCAGGAAGTCTTACTGTATTCTGACTTATGCAGTTAGCGCTTCTAGTTGAACTGCCCCGGAGATGAAAGAGTTAAAGCCTATATACCAATAGTGGAACGCTGAATAGGCTCGAGCTCGTTTTTCAAACCACTGCCCCTAGTACATTCTATGTAACTGCCAGATTCTTTACTCTGCCTGCCTGTGAAGTCACCTCGGAGATTTCTCTTCAGCGCCTTCGGATGATGTACAAGTTTCATCGTTTTTTCTAATTACCCTTTATATTATTTTATTTTCAAACCTCTGTCCTTTGGTTACAGGTTAGACTAGACTAGGTTTTATTCATTTCTGTAAGTTTTTATTTATTTATTTATTTCAATCTAGGATTACAATACCTTTGAGCCAAGGCTCTTTTACAAAGGTTCCACGTCAGCATGTGCAACAGTCATCATTTTTAGTTACAAACATAACGTCACTGACTTACAGACATGTAATAACCAGTACAAAGACTTGAGCTATGAGCAAGACAATGGGAGGAGGAAATTGATGGAGGCGTGAGGGTAGGAGATCGAGGGAGGGTAGGAGGTGCAGGAGGTAAGGGGGAGTACGGGAGGTGGGTGGAGGCAGGAGTGGAGATACGGGGGGGAGGTGGGCGAAGGTGGGAGACAGTGCAGCCAGGGGGCCTTGTTGAGGGAATATGCCAGGTAATATGTTAGGAGTGCAAAGACTGATTGTAAGTGCTGGGTGCTGGGGCATGTGCAGCTGGAACGGTGGAAATGTTAAGATGGGCAATCACAGGATACAAGCAGTGAGAGGCGCAGCTTGGACTTGAAAAGGCCGAGTGTTGGAGCGGTCACTATGTCGCTGCCAAGAGAGTTGAGCCAGTTGGATGCCCGATAGGCAAATGATCTTTGTCCTTGGGTCATGCGACATCGTGGGATATGTAGTAGATGGGAATTGGATCTCCTTGTAGTGACATTCCTATGTCTAGGCTTAAGGAGGGCACAGACACCAGGTGGGGCAAGTCTCATTATGATTTTCTTGGCCGTGATGCAGGTTTGGTATTTTATGCGTTTGTCCAGTTGAAGCCATCTAGATTGAGAATAAAGGTCACAAGTGTGGGTATGGCGATGTCAGCCAGTGATGAGACGACAGGCCTTATTCAGGGAGGTTGCGATACATTTGACAGCAGTGGTAGTTGCAGACCCATATATGATAAGACCATAGTCTATGATGCTGACAATGGAGCTTTGGATGGCCACTGACAGTGCTTCTGGGGTTAGGTGTCTCCTGTGCTGGAATAATATGCCTAACCTCGCATTGGCAGACTTTGCCACATTGCTAATATGGACAGCGTATGAGAGGTGGGGATCAAGGGTGAAGCCAAGGTACTTGAACGATTGTGTTTGCTCTAGGATGGCTTCTTGTTCGGTTGCAATGGAGAGGTGGAGTTGTTTGTTTTTGTTGTGGTGGGGGCTGCAAAAGACCATAGACTTGTTTTTTTTCTGATTGAGAAGCAGTTTATGATTTAGGAACCAGGATTCGATGGAGGAGAAGGCCCACTGAAGTTTATTTTGTAATTGGTTTGGATCAGGGTCTGAGGTGAGGATCACAGCATCGTCGGCGTGGAGAATTATTTGTTCTGGGCAGCTATCCGGTAGTGAGTTTAAGAATAGGCTGAAGAGAAGGGTTCCCAGAATGGAACCCTGGGGGACTCCCGCGAGTGGACTTGTCTAGGGTCTGAGAGTGTATCAGTGATTCTTACTCTTTGGGACCGTTCTTCAAGGTAGCTCTTAAACCAGCCAATGGTGTCAGTTGACAGCCCAGTGTTCTGAAGCTGGATAAGTAGGAGGCGGTGATTGACGGTGTCGAAGGCTTTAGTTAAGTCAATGTAGATTGAGCCTAGTAGTTCACCGGAATCAAGTGCGTTGTGGATTGCGCCGGTGAATTCAAGTAGGGCTGTGGAGGTGCTGTGACCTTTGCGGAACCCATGTTGTTGCTTGCACAGGATGTTGTACGTATCCAGGTATTCTGTGAGCTGGTCCGAGACAATGCGTTCTAGTGCCTTGGAGAGTGGTGGTAGTAGGGAGATAGGTCTGTAGTTATCGTGGGCAGTTCTGTCACCACTTTTATGGACTGGGGTGACACTGGCAGATTTCCATCTGTCCGGGAACTGGCTAAGACTGAGGGAGAGGTTGAATATTCTAGTCAGAGGACTAAGCACTTCATCAAGTGTGAGAGACAGGATTTTGAGATCAAGGGAGTCATTACTGAATCTTGATTTACCAAGGGCTATGGTAACGTATTTGCATACTTGGTGAGCCTTGACTGCTTTGAAGTAGAAGCAGGGGGAGCTGGTGGGAGTAGTGTTCATTCCAGACAGGGGGGCTATGCCATCTTTGAAGTAGTCCTGAGGTAGGGCAGTGCTGAGGTCAGTAAAGGCTTTGTTAAAGGTATCCGCAATGGTTTTTGGGTTGAGGATTGTGGTTCCGTTGATGCTGAGTATTGATGGGGAGGTTTTGGGTGGATTCTAAGTGAGTTCCTTTATGTTCTTCCAGAATTCCCGACCATTGCCCCAGGAGTTTGTGAGGGCATGCTTATAGTAGGTGGACTTCATTTGCTGGATGGTTTTGGTGTAGTCATTGCGGGCACATTTGTAGTTTTGGATGTCGTTTTGCTTTCCAGAGTTTCTAGCCAGCTCCCATAGGTGGTCTCTTGTTTTCAGCATCCTGAGGAGGTCACCTGTGAGCCAAGGGTTACTCAGTGATTTGACTTTGCGTTTCTTAATAGGAGCATACATGTCACAGGCCACAGTGAAGATGTTTATGAAGTGGTCAAGGGCAGTGTTTACGTTGGTTGCATTGAAGATAGGGGACCAGTCTTGGTGGAGGAGGTGGGATTTGAGTCAAGGAAGGTGACCACTGGGTAGAACCCTGCTGGTGATTGTTTTTGGTGGTTGTTTGATGAATTTATTTGACCAGGTGCAGCTAACAGGGAAGTGATCGCTGAGAGAGTCAGGGAGGACATTAGTGTTAGATATCCGCGATATCTGATAGATCGGTCTTAGCAACCGGGAGGAAACTGAATACATTTATTTACTTTCTTGAGGTAAAGTTTTAGTTTTCTCTGTTAAGTATTGTGTTTTTCGGACCAGTAGGTTTTTGGTTAAAAAAAAAAAAAAAGAGTATTCTCTTGTTTTTTTCCCTCAGTCACTAAACCGTCCGTTAACCAAAAATGTTTACTTTCTTATCCAGGCCTAACTGCCTACTGTGGATAAGTGCTAAATTCTAGTGTTTGAGGTTATGTCACAGAAACCCAAGAAAATAACTGGTCCCACTGGGTTTCAGCATTGTACAGAGTGCAGTGGGCCATTTGCTAAGGCTGACCCACATCTGATTTGTGTGTTCTGCCTCGGGTTTGACCACCTGCAGGCAGATTGTGAAATCTGTAAAAGTTTCCCTCAGTCTACACTTGACAGGTGACTTAATACACTGCAGGAGAGAACTGCTGAAAAAGCAACTGACACTGAAAGCCGGTCCAGTTCCACAACTAAAGATAAACCGGTGGAACTGGAAGGGGTGCCCTCTGACCAGGGCGAGACCTCCACTAACAAGAGAGCTGCAGAGACAGGCCTTGAAATGTCTTCTGCAAAAAAGAAAAGAAAAACGCCCAGTTCGTAACTGCAGAAGCCTGCAGCTGTGGTTCCAACCACTGAGGAAATAGCGAAGGCCATTCGCATTGTTCAGTCTTCATAGACTGGTTTGGGTGAACCAGGACAGCGTACCATGGCTCAAACTTCGGTTCAAATGCCTGGTACTTCGCTCCCCTCTGGTTCATATGACCCTGAGCCATATTACTGTAGGATCAGGAGTGGGATGATGATAGCCTGAAATCTCCCCTGAGCAGTTGGAAACTGAGTCCCCACCTCATCGTTCTAGGAATCCCTCCTCCCATTATGCCTTTATGAAAAAGGTTGCAGAAGATCTGGAGCTGTCTGCCCAAGAGACTTCTGAGGAGGAGCCTGATTATGTTGAAATGATGAATGTGCACACTAGGCTTATGATACCTATATGCAAGTCCTTTAAGAGACAAACCATGAACATTTTACAGACTCTCACTTCTGTACCCCCTGTGGATAAGAAGACAGATAGGAGGTATATGTCAGCTGGTAATGGCACTGAGTTTCTATTTAGTCATTGCAACGAGGAGGGAGTGGTTCAGGCTGCTGCCTGTGAGAAAGCAGGCATCCCTTTCGATTCTGACCCTCCTGAGAAGGATTTGAGAAGAATCGACTCAATGCCAAAAAAAAGGGTATATTGGTGCCTCCCTGGGGACTAGGCAAGCTTCCTACATGGTCTATGTTTCCAGGTATCAGAAGTCACTCTGGGAGTCCATCCAGAAGTTGGCTAGCAAGGCTTCTCCTCAGTTGGCAGCAGACCTGGAGGAGATTGCGAAGAATGGTGTGGAGGCATCCAAGTACCAATTTCACATGGCTGAAGATGCCAATGATAGTGCCCCTAGGGTGATGTCTCTCAGAGAAGGTTTGCTTGGTAAGATGCACATACCTTTCTTGGGACACCCAGATAAAAGCCCTGGACTTTCCCCTGGTGCAGAGCTCACTTTTTTGGGAACAGACAGAAACCTATATGAAAAAGACGGATGAGTACATGGTGGCATACAAGAGTGCTGCAGCCAAAGAGAAGGCTGCCACTCCACAAAAACAACAGATTAGGGGCGGCAAGGGCAGACCTTATCAGAGGCCTTTTTATCAGGCCCAGGCCTTCCCTGCCTACCAGCAGCAAAGAGGCTACTTTAGGGGTAGGGGCAGAAGAGGTGCCAGTTGTGCTGGACTTAGTCCTGAACCAAAGATCCCTGTCAAGCAGACCCCCTCAGGTGATTGCCCAGGCCACCTCCCCAATCCCAGTAGGAAGCAGGCTGGCTTATTACTTCCAGGCATGGCAAACCAAGATAGAGCAGTCGATAGGGAGAAGGGCAGGGGTAAATGGAGAAAAAGACAAAGGCAGTAGGGACAGGGATGGGGCAAAAAGAAATAAAGCCATAAAAAAATGGAAGGTAATGAGTACCAATGACCGTAGTCTAGGTAAAAAGCTCCCTGAAATGGTGGCTTTGGTGGAAGAGGGATGCCTGGTTATTGTGGCAGTCACAGAAACATGGTACACAGAGAACCATGACTGGGATGTCAACATACCAGGGTACACAATCTACAGGAGGGACAGGGAGGGAAGAGGAGCTCTCTATGTAAGGGAAGAGATCAAAGCAACAGAGCTAAAGGGTAAACAGGGAGGAGAGGAAGCACTGTGGGTCACCCTGGAGACTGGAAATGACTCCACAATGCGCACAGGGGTTGTATACAGACCCCTGTTGCGGGGGGGGGGGTTAATGGACAAGGAAATGATAGAAGGCATCCTTGGGATCGCAGAGAAAGGGGAGATATTGCTGAGGGGGGACCTGAATATACCAGATGTTGACTGGAGCACCTTTGCTGCAGCCACATCCAAGAGCAGGGCCATTCTTGATGCCCTACAGGGGGCATGCCTCAGACAGCTAGTTTTGGAACCCACTCGGGGGAGAGCAATCTTAGACCTGGTACTCTCAAATGAGGACGGAGAGAGGATCTCTGATCTTGAAGTGGGTAGCCAACTGGGAACAAGCGACCACCAAACAGTGTGGTTCACGATAAATTTAGCTGTAGAGTCAAGCCACACAAAAGTGAAGGTACTGGACTTCAGGAAGGCTGATTTTGTCAAAATGGGAAAGTGCCTCAGAAAAGCACTAGCAAACAGGCAAGAAGGTGGGGGTGGAGCAACAATGGGGAAACATCAAAACCGCCATCACAGAGGCAACAAGCCTTTGTGTGAAGCAAATAAACAAATCAAAATGAAAGAAAAAAATCACTATGGTTCTCAAAAGAAGTGGCGGGGAAGGTAAGGGAGAAAAAGATAGCATTCAGGAAGTATAACGAAACACAGAAGGAGCAAGACAGAGAACTGTACCAGTTAAAACAGAAGGAAGCAGGTAAGGCAGTCAGAATAGCAAAGGCCCAAACCGAGGAAAGAATAGCCAACTCAGTTAAGAAGGGGGATCAAACCTTTTATAGGTACATTAGGGAGCAAAGAAAGACTAAGGCAGGGATACTGAGGCTGAACAAAGAGGAAGGTGGTTGGGCAGACAGCAACAGTGAAAAAGCAGGGATACTGAACGAATACTTCTGCTCAGTATTCACAATGGAAAAGCAGGGGGGAAACACCTAATCCGGTCAATAGAAGCACTCTGGATAGGGAGGTTGATATTAGTCCTTTCACAGAAGGAAGGGTTCTGAAAGAACTCTTAAAACTGAAGGTGGATAAAGCAATGAGGCCTGATGGGATTCACCCCAGAATTCTAAAAGAACTAAGGGAAGAACTAGTAAAACCACTGACTACCCTTTTTAATAAATCATGGGAGGATGGTGTGGTACCTGAGGACTGGAGGAGGGCGGATGTGATTCCCCTTCACAAAAGTGGGAGCAAGACAGTGGCAGGAAACCACAGACCTGTCAGTTTGACCTCAGTGGTAGGGAAAATGATGGAATCACTTCTGAAGGAAAGAATTGTTGAGTACCAAGAGGCCAGTGGGGCACAGGACCCAAGGCAGCATAGATTCACAGTGGGAAGGTCATGTCAGACAAATCTAATTGATTTCTTTGACTGGGTGACCAAAGCAGTAGACCAGGGAGGGACTGTGTACATGGCCTACCTGAACTTTAGCAAGGCATTTGACACAGTCCTGCACAAAAGATTAATAAACAAATTAGCCAGCCTGAGAGTGGGTCCCAGGGTGGTAGCCTGGGTAAAACACTGGTTGGACAACAGGACACAGCGGGTAATAGTAAATGGAGTCCACATTGAAGAAAGGAGGGTTACAAGTGGGGTACTGCAGGGTTCAGTACTGGGGCCGGTCCTTTTTAATGTCTTCATAAGTGACATTACAGAGGGACTAGAAGGGAAAGTATGTCTCTTTGCAGATGACACAAAGATCTGCAACAGGGCTGATACACGAGGTGGGGTAGAAAGGATGAAAAGGGACTTGGCAAAGTTGGAGGAATGGTCAAATGTATGGCAGCTTAGATTCAATGCAAAGAAGTGCAAAGTAATGCACCTGGAAAACAAAAACCCTGGGGAAGAGTACACAATGGGGGGTGAGATACTGACAACAACAAAAATGGAAACGGACCTGGGGGTAGTCATATCAGACGACCTAAAGGTGGGCCAGCAATGTGAGAAGGCAGTAAGGAGGGCTTGGGGGATACTGGGATGCATAGGGAAAGCCATCACCAGTAGAAAACAAGAAGTTGTTGGCCCTCTGTACAGACAGTTGGTAAGACCACATCTGGAGTACTGTATACAGTTCTGGAGACACCATCTCTGCAAAGACATAGACAGGGTGGAGGCTGTCCAGAGGAGGGTAACCAAAATGATGCAGGGTCTGCATCAGAAGACATATGAAGAAAGACTAAAGGAACTAAAGATGTATATGTAACCCCTAGGTGGCGCTATACCAAGGGCTACTACCCCTGCCTGCTTAACTACTAACAGGTTGAGGGGTCTAGGTCCAACGGCGGGTGCCTCCACCCAGAGGTCAGGGTTTGCAGTAGTTAAACTAACTTGGTCACAGCCCTCTGGGACACTGTAACCCCCTTTCTTCCCACTAGTGGCCTACACAATGCATTTGGAATATCTTCACAATGTACACTTACTCCCAGGACTGGCTCCATCGACTGGACCCCGGGAACCCCCTGCAAAACAAGATGACACAGTGCAAAAACCACAGTACAATACTTTAACATAAACAAATACCTCAGCCAGTTTAACTTTGCTGAAACCAACAGATCTGATTTATTTAAGGAGCTGTAACAAGGAAGGGGGAAATCAGGTTAATTAGGTTAAACACATTAATAATCAGAGTACTGTGCACATATTCAGAGTTCCAAATTATCACTTTCACTGGGTACCCAGGATGGAGGGGGGGCTAGCCAGGATCGGTTGCAGCTGGTTGGGGCCCTGTGATAGAAAAACACTGGCACAATACCCAAATTGTAATCCGGAGCCTGTTGGCTCAGTTCGTGAAGAAATGAAAAAAAAAACAACAACTAGATGACACACTTGCAATTCAATAAACAGATGGCAGGGAGCTACCCTGCTTTGTACTCACAAACTCAGTGCTGGGAACTGGATGGAAGGCAGATTGTCCTGGATTGCCAGGAGGAGCAGACAATGTGGACAAGGTCCTTGTGACTGGACCCCACTGCAGTTTAGAGCAAATGGATGTAGTCTGGATTAAGCTGGGGTTTACTTCCAGCTTCATGCACTCTATTCACTGTACAGGGGATTTGAAACGCGATTCCCCACAAGCACTACATGCATTTATATGTAAAAGGAAAGTACTATACCAGGCAGGCTGCTTCTCTATCCCAATCGCAATTACTGCACAATACCCAGGAGAACACACAGCAGATTCAGTTCCTGACAGACCGAGCGCGATTCAGCAATTTCTCCAGTCTTCTACAGGGTGAGCCTGGTTTCTACTTTTCATATCTCCTTGATTCTCTTCACAGGTCAGTTTCAGTCCAAACAGGCGCTTGCACAAACTGCAGACCAAAACTTAGGGCTTTACACGAGATTCCCGCGCTAAAACTACACACTGAAGAAGCACACAGCTCCCTGTCTCTTCACAGCCCAAACTGATCTGATCTTTCCAGTAGACAGAGCCGGGAATTTCCTTTGAGTTCCTCCCAGTTCAGTTGGCTGGTTTGGCTGTCACTCACAGTAAACTCCCCCTGTTGGTGGAAAAAGGGCGCTGAAGTCAAAACTACATTTCCCAGAGTCACTGCCCTTACAATCCCCTTACAGCAGGCTCCAGAGGAGAGTCCAAGTTCTGATTCGCCCAGAGCAGGCTCCATTTTAAAAAATCCCCACCATGATTGGTCCAAATCAGCAGTTCAGAATCAACATGAGGTAGCTACTCTGCACTGTCCTTGCTACAAGAAAGCAGGTTAAATCAAACTGCATTTTCATTATTACTCTAACAGGTTACAAGCAAATAATTATATCTTTGAAGAGTGCTCCTTCTGCCCACTTAGCAATGGCAGAAACGGAGTGATTTGGCAGTAGCTCGAGTGGGATTCAAGCAGGAAAACACACAGTCCCCCCCCCATACAAACTAATTATGTCTGCAAGCAGACAGCTCTTAAAGAGACAGTACCAGAGGCTCTGAAAGCACTCACGGACAAACGGCTTAAACGCCAAACACAATTCAGGCTTGGAGCATTCCAGCAAGCTCCTGGAAGACTTTTTGGGAACCCCCATTTGCAGGCGGGTTACACCCTTCCTGGCCTGGGAAAGTTTAGCATCCGCGTCAAGTAAGTACCCCCATAAGTTTCAATACACCCATATACATTTACATCAGTATCACATTAGTCTTATACATGTAATCATCAGTCAGTATATCACTTTACCAGAAACACTTTTCTGAAACTTTGCAGTACGTCACTCTTTACACAGTATTATACACACATTGTACCATAACTCAGGTTATGACCTCTTGTACATGAAACCTGAAGAGAGGGGGCCCTTCCCTATCAGATACCTTGGGACTGGATGGGGCAGGGGCACCATACCTAGAGGGCAACATAAGTAACTTGGAGTTAGCACTGATGTTCAGTTTGGGCAATGAGCTCGGGGACACATACACTCCTTTATGGACAACATTGAGAGGCAAATCCACAGGCCTCCCAGGGGAATCATAACTGAGGTGCACCACAGGCTTTACAGCTCGACCAGTCTTTCTAGGGGGAACTGTTACAGTGTCTGCAATCTGAGCCTCATTTTCAGCATTATCCTCACTTGTCAGGGGAGTCTCCAATGGGGTAGAGAGGCTAGAACTTGGGCACTTTCAGATCCAGGAGTTACAATCTCTGAGTCCACAACACTTGGCTCACACGGAGAGCTTTCTGACACGGACAGTGAATTATCAGGGCACTCAACACACTCTTCTTGTTCTGGTATGTCACCAGTCTGTTTCAGTCCATCATTTTCCTCCTCTGAAAGCTCAAACAGTTCAACCATACACAATGATTCCAAATCGTCTGACTTAATGCTTTGCACTTCACTTTCTGGGACCATTGGCTCCAGGGACAAAGCTGGGGGCTTAGACAGTCCAGAAACCCCAGCTTAATCTCCAGAATTGACTAGGGGATTGCCCCGAAACAAGTGACTCAGTTCGTAAGAAGGGTAGTATTCAAAACCACAGTCACTTTCCTCTGACATGGACTGACAGTCATGTTCAACTGGAACTTGTGGAGGGGAACACTTTAACTCAGCTTCTGTAGGTACAGACTTTCTTGATTTTTTCTTAGCAGCAGCTCTAGTCACTGGTCCAGAGGGGGCATTTTCTGGGGGCTCAGACTCAATCAAGATTTGTCCAATGGGCAGTAAACGATTTCTATGCATTGTTTTAACATCTTTTGAATTATTCTCAGGCCTTACTTTGTACACAGGCAGATCATCTAGGTTGCCCACTACAATGTGAGGGAAATGGTGCCATCTGTCAGCAATCTTGTGTTTGCCATGCAGTCCCAGATTTCTTAGCAATACCCGATCTCCCTCCTGGAGTTCCTGTGCTTTCACCTTTTTATCATACCTTTCTTTGTTGGCCAGATTTCTTTTGGCAGCCATGGTTTGAGCCAGTTGGTACGCATGATTTAGCTGGGTCTTTAACTTTTGCACATACTGTAAATAGTTGTCAGCTCAAACCCCATCAGGAGGACCCCAAAGCACACATCTACCGGCAGTCGAGCTTCTCTTCCAAACATCAGGCGATAGGGGGAGAACCCAGTGGCATCACTTTTGGTGCAGTTGTAGGCATGTACCAGGGTGCTAATTTGTTGGCTCCATCTAGGCTTGTCCTTTGGGTGGAGGATGCCTGGCATATCTAGCAAGGTGCGGTTGAAACATTCAGGCTGTTGGTCCCCCTGGGGTGGTAAGGGGAGGTTCTGGACTTTCACACTCCCCACAGAGAAAGCATCTCTTTGATCAGACGACTCTCAAAGCCTCTTCCTTGATCAGAATGGATTCTTTGTGGAGCCCCATAGTGAACAAAAAAGTTTTCTACAAGTACTTTTGCCACAGTGGATGCCTTCTGGTCCTTGGTGGGGAAAGCTTGGGCATATCTCGTAAAATGGTCAGTGACCACCAGCACATTATTAATATTTCTTTGATCTGACTCCAAACTCAGAAAATCAATACAGCTCCATGGGTGCACTGGTGGAGATGTTAACAAGTGGGGCAGCCCTCTGGGGCAAAGCTTTTCTCTGTAAGCAGCGACTACAAGTTTGAATGTGTTGCTCCACATCAGCCCCCATCTTAGGCCAACAGAATCTGGATCTCACCAAGTCAAGTGTTCTGTCTACACCAAGGTGCCCCATGTGGTTGTGTAAGGACCTCAGCACTGAGCCTCGAAAAGCAGTGGGCAGCACTAGTTGTTGTTTATCTGCTTGTCCCCCTCTGTCTATTGTTTCTCGGTATAACAGTCTATTGATCAGTTTCCACTTAGGACCTTCTTTGTATAACAATGCAGTTCTCAAATCAGTGGAACGTAATTTGGACACATCTTTCCCTGCATAGAGGGCTTCTAAAGCTGATTTGATCATGGGATCTCGGGACTGAGCCCGCCGAATACTGTCATTGTCCAGCTGAGGCAGTGCACCAATGTCTATTGCAGAAAAGTGGCAATAAGCAGCAGGTATGCAATTCGCAGAAGGTCCCAAACAATCCACCATACAGTCTACTGCGTCCATGGACATGTGTTCCTCCCTGTCAAACGTCTGGCAGAGTGCTCGAATATCAGGTTCTGACAGTCTGACCCAGTCATTTTGGGGAACAGGCCTCCGGGAGAGGGCATCAGCATCTATGTGGTTTAGGTCTGCTCTGTATTCAACAGCATAGTCGTATGTAGATAATGTAGAAAGCCACCTATGGCCAGTGGCATCCAATTTATCTGAAGTCTGCACATAGGTCAAAGGATTATTGTCAGTTTTTACCAGTATCTTAGCCCCATACAAGTACTCGTGGGATTGGTCAACAATGGCCCACTTCAAAGCTAGGAACTCTAACTTATGTACAGGATAGTTATTTTTGGATGGGGTCAGGCTTCTGCTGGCAAAGGCCACTGGTCTCTGGCCATTCTCGTGCTCTTGGTACAACACAGCCCCCAACCCTTGCAAGCTAGCATCAGTGTGGAGGACATAAGCTTTTGATGGATCAGCATAGGCCAACACTGGAGCGAGGGTAAGTTGATATATAATCTCATGAAAAGCAGTCTCACAATCAGGAGTCCAGTGGGCCCCAAATACTTCACTTGGGCAAAAATACTCTCTTTCAGTCTCGAGGGACGTTGACTTTTTGTATCTTTTGTGGGTTGGGGGATACCCTTGAGTAAGGTTAAGTAAAGGGCGGATCACTCTTGAATAGTCCTTGATGAAACGCCGATACTAACCACAGAATCCCAGCAATCTTTGCAGTTCTTTTAGATTTTTGGGCTGTAGCCAGGTGGTCAAGGCCTCAGCTTTACTTGGGTCGGTCTCTATTCCCTCGGTGGATACTATGTGTCCCATATACTTTACTGATGTTTGAAAGAATTGACACTCATCAATGGACAGTTTAAGGCCAAAGTCTTCCAGTCGGTCCAACACCTTGAATAATCTGCTCTCACGTTCCTCCAGTGAGCTGCCAAACACAATAACATCATCTAGGTATACCAGGCACTCTAGTAAGTTCATGTCCCCCACTGCACGCTCCATCAATCTTTGAAAAGTGGTGGGGGCGCCTGAAATCCCTTGAGGCATCCTCATGAATTCATAGAAGCCAAGCGGACAGATAAAGGCTGTCTTCTCAAGGTCCTCGGGGCCATGGGATCTGGTAGTACCCACTGCGGAGATCCAGCACAGAGAACCACTTGCTCCCGTTTAGACAGTCCAAAGTATCCTGAATGCGGGGCATAGTGTACTGATCAGGGATAGTCCACTGGTTTAAAGTGCGATAATCCACGCACATCCTTACTGTCCCATTCTTTTTTCTCACTACCACAATGGGGGAAGCATAGGGGCTTCTGGATTCTTTTATTACACCAGCAGCTAGCATCTCTTGCAGGTGCCGTCTCACATCATCTATGTTAGCTGGTGCCAGGCTTCGAGACCTCTCACAAAATGGCCTTTCATCATGCAGCCGGATATGGTGCTTAGCTCCTTGCACACATCCTACGTCCCATTCCTTTAAAGAAAACACCTGGTCTCTCTGGGCAAGCTTCTCACTGATCCTCACTTTCCATTCAGCTGGCAACGGGGAGTCACTGAAATCAAACAAGTCAGGCATTACTCTGACATTCTTCCCTGAACTCTTGCTACTGGGTAGCATTGCAGTGTCTGCACAATGCACATTAGCCAGGGTGCAACCTCTATGTACTCGAATCTCTCTGTCAGACACGTTATGAACTTGAACCATTACCCTTCTGGCATAAGCATGGGCTCTAGCAGGCAAAATACTAGGCTTGACCAGCAGTCCCTCCGGCAATTTTCCATTGCCTGGTGCATCCAACATTAATATTTTATTCTTGACATTCTTTCTGATACGGACCTCTCCCTGTAAGGTACACTGGGCATTTGGCGCCAGGATCAGAGACTCAGGACCCTTCTTCCAGACAATTCCAACCGGTTCCTCTGGTTCTACTTTTTCAACATCTCTCTGTGCCTCATAAGCTTTCTTAATCAAGGCCAGAATTCTTAAAGCTCTACCAGCACTTGACCCCTGTTTTTCATAACACAACTGTGCCAGCCATCCAGACATATGTGCATTAGTCCCAATTAGTAGAGGAACCCCATAATACAGTCCGGTAGGGGACACACTAAGGCCAGGGTCTCTACTTGCTCGGCCACTCCAGCCACAGAGGTGGGAAAAGACAGCCAAATTCGGATATATCCAGAGTAGGGTTAGGCCTTCTCACTTAACCCCCAGACATGCAGCCCCTCCAACGGTTGTAAGGGTACATCAGACAAATGCTTCTGATACCAGTCTTGGAACATAATTGTCACTTGGGAGCCACTGTCTAATACAGCTCTTGTAGACACTCCATTCACCTTTACAATGGTCTCCATGGAGGGGCCCACTATTCAGAACCAGTCTGGAGAGGAGGTAGCGGGGGCCTGGGCAACTGACCTTGCCACAAAGGGACATGAGTCAGCATTTTTGGGGCCCTCACTGGGATCATTGCGTGCACCTCTTAACCACTGATTTGTTCTCCGAAGCTCTCCTTGTAGCCTATATGCAACTTTGTCTGTGTCTTTTGGGGACCAGCATTCTCTCTTCATGTGCCCATCCTTCCCACAATTACAGCAAAACATACTTTCTGGAGTTTGAGCTGGTCGAGGCATCACACTGGGGGCCAGGGCAGGGGTACTACTAACTGGAAACCTTGGTGCCATCTCTGTCTGCGGCGTGATAAGCATTTGGAGACATCTCATCAATTTCTCCACTTCCATGGTCAAGACATCGAGTTTTGAGCTGTTGTCAGCAGGAGTTGCATGGGTAGGTACCCCCCACAGCAGATGCAGTCGGATGAGGGTCGGGGCCTGTACTTGCAGGAGTGGCCTTCATAAAGATACTGTTTTTTATTTCCCCGAACTCTCTCAACAGTTCACCCCATTGTGGCATATCTTTTTCCTTCTCTGAGCAGTCATTAACTGCCAACCTCTGCCCCTGAACTTCACTTGATGGGTCACCCTCAGTCACTCGGGTCGTAGCCACAGCTATTGGTGCAAGTCCCTCCCAAGGTTGCCTTTTCTCAACTCCTCGAATTTCTCTCATTAGCTCATCATAGGAGGGTTGGGATTCCAGTCAATTTGCCAGGCGTAACTGAAGCAATAGCAGTTCTGAGATGGGGGCAGACTTAAGGATCCTGTCCAGCCCGGTTCGGCCCAGTTCAATCGCTGGCAAACTACCCTTTCTGAGGCATTCTTGCAACAATTTTTCCAGCCGAGATACATGCACAGACAACAACTCCTCTTGGTACTGTTGTGCATTTCTTACTCTCCACCACAGGTCCTCATCAGAATCTGGGCTCCCATACACATTCTCCAAGGCCTCAGGATAGTCCTGTGCAGTCACTTCAGGGTTACTGGCCCGTTTAGCATGGATGGTAGCCAGAGCAGGACCTCAGAGGCTCTCACTAACCATTTTTCGCTTTTCGGCTTCTGAGCATTGCCATTCTAGCACTTGAGGGGCAACATAGTCTATCCAGGTCTCACAGTCATCCTCCCCTTGGGGGGTGGGGAAGGTGCCAGAGAAGATCCTCCACCTTCGGTAAGAGTCGGAGCCTGCATTGGTTCAGCCACCATTACGGGTACTGGAGAGGGAGAGGGTGTTGGGGGAGGAACACCCCCAGGTGGCAAAAATAGTTTCTTCAAGTCCTCCACAGTTTTCCCTTCCCCCAGCAACCATTTAGCAAATTTCTCCTCAAAAGTTTCAGATAGTGGTGGGGGCTCATTCACCCACATATCTTTACTGTCCTTAGTTATCACTCTCCAGGCAGTGAGGGCTCCCTCTGGGGTAATAGTCTGTGGCACTTTGGAGCTATCTATGGGATCCTTAAACTCTACTAGGGCCAGAAAAGTGTGGGTGAGCAGATTAGCATGTTGACCCACCACCACAGGGCTTTGTAAACCTTCCGCCTTGGAAAGTACTCCCTGTACAGTGTCCATATTGATACCCAGGGGGATGTCCAGGATAAGCATAACATTTTGGGGATCGATCTCCTCCCCAGTACACCATTCCACCAACCAGTGCACAACCACTTCTGACGGGGTACCCATTTATTTATTTTTTTTCCTAACAGTGGTTCGTAAATATGGCCACTAGAGCACACACAATCCCAGCGGTGAGCCTCCAAGATGTAACCCCTAGGTGGCGCTATACCAAGGGCTACTATCCCTGCCTGCTTAACTACTAACAGGTTGAGGGGCCTAGGTCCAATGGCGAGTGCCTCCACCCAGAGGTCAGGGTTTGCAGTAACTAACTTAGTCACAGCCCTCTGGGACACTGTAACCCCCCTTTCTTCCCACTAATGGCCCACACAATGCATTAGGAATATCTTCACAATGTACACTTACCCCCAGGACTGGCTCTGTCAACTGGACCCCAGGGACCCCCTGCAAAACAAGATGATACAGTGCAAAAACCACAGTACAATACTTTAACATAAACGAATACCTCAGCCAGTTTAACTTTGCTGACACCAACAGATCTGATTTATTTAAGGAGCTGTAACAAGGAAGGGGGAAATCAGGTTAATTAGGTTAAACACATTAATAATTACAGTACTGAGCGCATATTCAGAGTCCCAAATTGTCACTTTCACTGGGTACCCAGGATGGAGGGGGGCTAGCCAGGATCAGCTGCAGCTGGTTGGGGCCCTGTGATGGAAAACCACTGGCACAATACCCGAATTGTAATCCGGAGCCGGTTGGCTCAGTTCATGAAGAAATGAAAAAAAAAAAACAATAATTAGATGACACACTTGCAATTCGATAAACAGATGGCAGGGAGCTATCCTGCTTTGTACACGCAAACTCAATGCTGGGAACTGGATGGAATGCAGATTGTCCTGGATTGCCAGGAGGAGCAGACAATGTGGACAAGGTCCTTGTGACTGGACCCCACTGCAGTTTAGAGCAAATGGATGTAGTCTGGATTAAGCTGGGGTTTACTTCCAGCTTCATGCACTCTAGTCACTGTACAGGGGATTTGAAACGCGATCCCCCACAAACACTACACAAATTTATATGTAAAAGGAAAGTACTATACCAGGCAGGCTGCTTCTCTATCCCGATCACAATTACTGCACAATACCTGGGAGGACACACAGCAGATTCAGTTCCTGACAGATTGAGAGCGATTCAGCAATTTCTCCAGTCTTCTACAGGGTGAGCCTGGTTTCTACTCTTCAGGTCTCCTAGATTCTTTTCACAGGTCGGTTGCAGACCGAAACTTAGGGCTTTACATGAGATTCCCGTGCTAAAACTGCACACCGAAGAAGCACACAGCTCCCTGTCTCTTCACGGGCCCAAACTGATCTGATCTTTCCAGTAGACAGAGCCGGGAATTTCCTTTGAGTTCCTCCCAGTTCAGTTGGCTGGTTTTCCTGTCACTCACAGTAAACTCCCCCTGTTCGTGGAAAAAAGGCACCGAAGTCAAAACTACATTTCCCAGAGTCACTGCCCTTACAATCCCCTTACAGCAGGTTCCAGAGGAGAGTCCACGTTCTGATTCACCCAGAGCAGGCTCCATTTTAAAGGATCCCCACCATGATTGGTCCAGTTCAGAATCAATATGAGGTAGCTACTCTGCACTGTCCTTGCTACAAGAAAGCAGGTTAAATCAAACTGCATTTTCATTATTACTCTAACAGGTTACAAGCAAATAATTACATCTTTGAAGAGTGCTCCTTCTGCCCACTTAGCGATGGCAGAAACGGAGCGATTTGGCAGTAGCTCGAGCGGGACTCAAGCAGGAAAACACACAGTTCCCCCCCATACAAACTAATTATGTCTGCAAGCAGACAGCTCTTAAAGAGACAGTACCAGAGGCTCTAAAAGCACTCAAGGATAAACGGCTTAAACGCCAAACACAATTCAGGCCTGGAGCATTCAAGCAAGCTCCTGGAAGACTTTTGGGAACCCCATTTGCAGGGGGGTTACATATAACCTCGAGGAAAGGAGGGAGAGGGGGGACATGATATAAACTTTAAAATACCTCAAGGGAATCAACAAAGTCCAAGAGGGTAGCATCTTTCAGAAAAAGAGATGTGTAAAAACAAGGGGGCACAATTTGAAGATAGAGATGGGAAGGCTCAGATGTAATGTGAGGAAGTATTTCTTCACAGAGAGGGTTGTGGATACATGGGACAGCCTTCCTGAGGAGGTCATAGAGTCATAAACATTGGGGGAATTCAAGAATGCATGGGACAGACAAAAGGCAATTCTAGTGGGGGGGGTAGGAGGAAGTAGGCTGTTTGTTAACTAGGATCTGCAGTTTATCCATTAGGTAGAGAAATGGGCAGACTAGGTGGGCCAAGCGGTCCTTATCTGCCATCAAATTCTATGTTTCTGTGTTTCATTACCACAGTCAAGTGGGTCCTGGAAGTAATAAGTCAGGGTCTTGCTCTAAAGCTTCAAATCATTCCCAAAAACAAGAGCAAGATGATTCAAACCTGCCACCAACTCAGAAACAGCCCTACTGGAGGCAGAGGTGTCCACTTTACTGCAAGACAGAGCAGTGGAACCTGTTCCATTCGCTTACAGGGGAAAAGGGTTGTATTCAAGGTACTTTCTAACCCTGAAGAAAAACAGGGCGTGGCGACCCATCCTGGATCTAAGATACCTCAACAAGCATCTGACAAAACCAAAGTTCAAAATGGCCACTCTGGCTATGATTCTTCTCACTTTAAGGCAAGGGGACTGGTTGGCATCTTTGGATCTCAAGGATGCCTATTTTCACATACCCATCAGGCAATCTCACAGAAAGTAGCTAAGGTCGAACTGCCATCAGGTCACTATCAGTTCAGGACCCAGCCCTTCGGCCTTTGCTCAGCACCAAGGACCTTCACAAAGTGCCTGGCAGTGGCTGTGGCACATCTGAGAAAGCAAGGAATCACTGTCTTCCCTTACCTGGACGACTGGCTAGTTATGGGGCAATCACCCCAACAGGTAGAAGAATTTTTTACCATTACACAGGATACCCTGCAGTTCCTAGGGTTCCTGGTAAACCTCAAGAAGTCAGTTCTAAAACCAGTCCAGCTCTTGGATTTCATAGGAGCAGAGCTGGACACAGTTCAAGCAAAAGCTGTCCTTCCACCAGCAAGGGTGGAGAGCCTTGTTCAGATGGCAGGCTCTTTCTGCCTGCACGTCCCTTGACCTGCAAGGCATTTTCTCCAACTCCTGGGTCACATGGCTGCAGCCACAGCAGTGGTCCCAGAAGCCAGGTTTCAGATGAGAGACATTCAGTTCCACCTCAGGTCCTTTTGGTCTTAGAAAAGGGATTCCCTGTCCAAAGTGGTACCAGTGACTTCCACCCTACTGCAAGCCTTGCAGTGGTGGCAGGACAGGGACAGCCTCAGGATAGGGGTCCCTTTCCTGCAGCAGTCTCCTACTGTGGTGCGGACCATGGATGCTTCCCTCCTAGGGTGGGAAGCCCACCTAGGGGACCACACTGCACATGGCACATGGACCAAGCACGAATATCTATTGCACATAAAACTGCTGGAACTCAGGTCAGTGCTACTGGCACTGCAGTCATTTGCCGCAATGGTGCAGGGGAAGGTGGTGCAGGTCAGAAAAGACAACACCCCCGCCATGTACTACATAAACAAACAGGGAGGGACCAGGCCTCTGCTCTGTGTACAGAGGCCATGAAGATCTGGAGTCTGGCCTACTCCCTCAGGGTCTCTCTGACAGCAGTTCATCTGCCAGGGAAGGACAATGCCTTGGCAGATGCACTCAGCAGAAGCAATCAGAGCCATCATGAATGGGCTCTGAACAGGCAAATCTTGTTGACAGTATTCAGGAGATGGGGTACTCCACAGATGGACCTCTTTGCAGCCCCAGACAATCATCAGCTACTCCAGTTCTGTTGCAGACCACCAGCTCTCGAGTCAGTACCTCTGGATGCATTGCTCCTGGATTGGACAGGCAAGTTTCTGTATGCCTTTCCTTCATTCCCTCTGATATTCAGAGTTCTAACCAAACTCAGATGTCAACCAGCTGCAATGATTCTGATAGCTCCAGACTGGGCCAGACAGCCGTGGTTCTCAATGTTGCCGACCCTGTCTACGACCAGTCCAATTTGCCTTCCCAGGAGGCACACTCTCCTGGCCTCCTCCCAGGGGAAGATCCTCTACCCCAACCTCAAGTCCCTAAGGCTCAAAGCCTGGCTTTTGAGGGCCTAGAGTATGCAGGCTTGCATCTCTCTGTAGGGGTGATGGACATCCTAAGGGTCTTTAGGAAACCGTCCACTAGGAAAACTTGCACTTCAAAATGTAAAAGGTTTTCTATCTGGTGTTCCCAAAGGGACACATATCCACAGGAAGCCAGCTTGGCAGTCCTGTTGGATTATTTATCTCACCTTCATTCCCTAGGCCTCCGGCCTTCTACACTTAAAGTGCATTTGGCAGCGGTCTCTGCCTATCTCTCAGCAGGAAAGGGCCCTTCCCTGGCTTCTAATGCTATTTTTAAGAAATTCTTTATGGGGTTGCTTCACTTGCACCCTCCTCATAGGGAGCCTACTCCTTTTTACGACCTGAATATCTGCACAGCACAGCTGATGCAGCCCCCCTTTGAACCCATGTCTTCAGCACAGCTGAAATATCTGACATGGAAAACTGTCTTTTTGGTAGCCATCACTTCAGCAGGGAGGATCAGTGAGCTACAGGCCTTGTCTGTGGAGCCTAACTACACTGCACTCCAAAGAGATATGGCTGTTCTCAGAAAAATTGGAAATTTCTCCCAAAAGTGGTTTCGGATTTCCATGTGAACCAGTCCATTATATTGCCTGTTTTCTTTACTGACCATTCTAGTTCAGAAGACCGCAGGCTGCATAGCCTAGATGTCAAGAGGGCTATCAGCTGCTGTTTGTATCAAACAAAGGGCCATAGGAATGAGTGTACCCAGCTGTTCCCCACCTATGGAGAAGTGGGAAAGAACAAGCCAGCCACAAAAAATACCATTGCAAGGTGGATTGTAGACTGTATTCAGTTTTGCTACGGCAAACTGAGTAAGGAGCCACCAGTGGGCCTGAGGGCTCACTCCACCAGGGGGACAGCTACTTCCATAGCAGCTGCCAGAGATGTCCCTCTGCTTGAAATCTGCAAGGCAGCTACCTGGAAAACTGTTCATACATTCACCAAGCACTACTGCCTGGTCACTCAGGCCAGAAGTTATGCCAGGTTTGGCACAGCAGTATTGTACAGCCTATTTCCTAAGTAGGTTCTGTGCCCACCTCCAAGGGGCACTGCTTGGTAGTCTGCATAAGTCAGAATACAGTAAGACTTCCTGGGGTTTGAAGAAAAATTACTTACCACAGTTATCTTGTTTCTTCCAAGGGAGTCTTACTGTACTGTGACCTTCCACCCTGCCTCCCCTACTAGAACCTGGGGGGATCTCCAGCTGTTACTGTTAGAAATGCTGACCACTGGGAAGGTCATTCTTGGGCATCTGTGACTTGAGTCTTTATATGCCCCATTTTGGGTTCCATGGTCTTTGGACCACTGACAGCGGTAGAGGTCCAGAACCATGAGTCCAATTGGACCCACCACTGTCAGATATGTGGGTCCAAAAAAAGATTTGTGGGCCCAAAATGTGAAAACACTCTTAAATACTGCAGAAATTATTTAACGCTGTGTGTATGTGAATAATGTAGTATTTCAAGGACTTTAGCATTGTCCCTATATAAAATTTTAATATTTTGACTTTTTCAGATTATGCATCAGACACCTCAGCTTAGCTATGCAATACAGCTTCAGTTGTCTTACACTGTACTCCCCCAATATCCCCCCACCATCACACACTGAAAACAGGCAATAATGACTACCCTTTCAACCAACTAATATATTCATAAATAATAAAACAAAGTTAACAAACATTGTATAATACACACACACACACCATCAACCTCCAAAAGCCAGGGACAGGCAAGGGACAGAGCACATAGCTAGCGAGAAGCTGGACAGGTCAGGTTTAAGTAAGCACTAAGCACAGCAGTAGTATGCTTCAGTTTGACAAATGTGCAGTTGACTGGTGGTGGCCTGGGCCTTTGTAGCTAGATACAGGCGCAGCACAACAGAATGGCCAGCCAGACTGCATCCTCCTCCATACATACTATAATTATCAGCAGTGGTGCAATACCCTGACACTGCCCGTCATGGGCTTTTTTTGATTGCCTGCCAGCCAGTTGTTATGTGTCATTCTGTACATATTACTTTACTGCTCACTGCTATTATTAAACAATCTCATAGGGGTGTGGTTGAACTAGAAAGACAAGCTGAACTTAAAAACCTCATACTTTTACTTTGACAGTTTAAGCTGTCCTGAGTTCACTCTGACCCATTAGCAAGTGACTGCTGTGACTGTGCATTTGTGTAGTGCACTGTCATGGTTCAATTCAAATCCAATTTTGTTTTGCAACTTTTTGAAAGGCTTGCTTGCCTATAGATATTTGAGACACGGTGGCATTTATGAAAAATGTAGCAGTAGGGACAAGCAAAACATGTACATTTTTATATTCTTTTTTTTGTTTGTTTTTGTTAAGGGTTCTAATATTGCTAGTCAGGAAAGTCAGTAACTTCTCCGGTTGCTTCCCAAACCCTCCCTCTCAGCACCATGAATAAACACGTTTTCATTCATATGTGGTGAGAAACCCTTCAGCGGACACTCCTAGACCTGTTCCTCCTAAGCCTGCCACAACAACACAAACAGAACACCCAGGGCTAGCTCACACCATCTGGACCAGCGGTCTATCACTGTCGAGAAGTCTACCAGAGCCTGCTCCCTCTAAGATTGCTTCAACCTCATGAACAAAACACCCCCAGCCGGGCTAGTTTACTCACACCCTCGGGACTGGCGGTACCGCGATGTGGAGCAGTCTGTCAGAGTTGTAGCCTGTACTGTATTCACCTACAAACACATCACAGCAAGATTGGCTCATTATCTTTACTGGGTAGCTGGGTCAGACTCTGTACATTGGTGGTGGGGTGGCAGTTTTTTAAATGTAACTGAGCAAGCAGTGGGAAATGAAATGCGAGGTATTGTCGACGGCTCGCTACACAGCAATGGCAGCACCATTCACCAGCTCTGCTGAACCAACCCAACACACCCTTGTCACCTGCTGCTGAATCTAATATCGCCACCAGGCCCTTCACAATAATCCGTCAGGAATGGAGGGGAAGGGAGAGTCACTATATTGTCCTCCTGTTCTACCAAATTCAATCATCGGCATAGATGCAAAATGAAACAGAGTCAGACCTACCGACAAATACCACATACTGGATAGATCTCTGACACAGAGACAAGTTAACTAACCATAGTGATACCAACCATGTCACTCATGCCACCTTGCCAAAACTGATTAGTATCATGCAAGCAGCTGGTCACTAGTGTAAAACCTGGTCAGAATCGACCCCCCCTTCCCCCACCATGAACGACTGCAAAACTTTAAGTCAACCATCTCCTCTTCCTAGTATCTGGATCCAGATGCTGATAGAAAAACATTTTTTTAATTCCTCAATTGACTCTGACAGGAGTCTGAAGACCCACTTACCCCCCCCAAAGAACTCAGTGCCCTACTACACTTGTATCACTGTGACTGTATGTGACCATGGGTGGGATCCATCATTCGACATCCAACCCAGCCCTGTCACAGCCTCAGCTAGGTGAAGGCATTAAGCTGACCCTCCCAGACCCCAGCCCTCACAGAAAATCTCAATCTTTATAATTTAGCTGTCCTTTTCATTACAGGAGTGCATTTTGTGACCAGCACCACCACCTACCTCCTTTTAATACTGGACTGCCCGATGGTTATTTGGACAGAATGATTGCTGTGGCTGTCTGTCTTCAACTTTTGCTCAGGTTGAGGGAGTTCATACCACAGTCCTTCTTGTCTCGCTCGGCTAAGGCAGTACTGGATTCCTCCCCCACTCCTCACGCTTAGAAGATGGCGCCTTCAGCTCTGATGCTTTGCTGCATGACAATGCACGATTCGGGAGCATGGAGACAGTACCACCAGTCACATCTTCAACCGTACAAAACCCTGTTTTTTTTTGTTAATTTTGGCAAGATTTATAAAAATTTTGGAAGAACCAACCCTCCCCCTCGAGACTACAAGCCTCTGCTGGCTACAGGAAAAAAATAACATGCAAAAAATAGAAGGAGATGGCGAAGAAGCCACAAATCACAATAGAGGCAAAGCATAACGCGTGTCTGTTTTGACATGCTGCCACACTGGGAACATGCCTAAAAATAGATTTAAACATCTTTTTCCCTCCAGACGCACGTTAGCACAGCCACTGCTTTTGACTATACATTTAAATATTAGTTTATATATTGTTGTTTAGTATAGCTTAGTTATTATTCTTATTATAAGTTTGCTTGTAAGAATCTGGCAGTTACATAGAATGTACCAGGGACAGTGGTTTGAAAACTAAGCTCGAGCCTATTCAGCATTCCACTATTAGCATATAGGCTTCAACTCTTTAATCTCCGGGACAGTTCAACTAGAACTACTAACTGCATAAGTCAGAATACAGTTAAGACTCCCTTGGAAGAAACAAGATTACAATGGTAAGTGAGTTTTTCTAATTTACTATGTATTGCTGAAAGAGCTACTGACGCCTGTAAGAAAACTTTGAAAAACATAATAAGTAGGTAAAACTCTGCTTATATTCCATATACTACATATTCTAGATTTCTTCTCCCCA
Source organism: Neoceratodus forsteri (assembly GCA_016271365.2). Classification (NCBI taxonomy): domain Eukaryota; kingdom Metazoa; phylum Chordata; order Ceratodontiformes; family Ceratodontidae; genus Neoceratodus; species Neoceratodus forsteri. The sequence goes on from CM028130.1 coordinate 1,420,245,292, forward strand.
TTATTTATTACTGAGGAAATGTGCATGAATGCATGAATTTTGTCCCTTACAGTTATTTTAAAGTTAACCTGCCTCTATAGCTTACTTCCTACTTCAAGTCATAATGTTCTGTTGCAACATCACAAATCTGTTGCCATGAGAGTAACTGTGATGTCACAAGCAGTGCATTATGACCTCAGGTAGGGAGACAGCAACAGAAATAGATGAACTCTTCAGGAGCAAAAATCCTGTTTTCATGCAACTGACCTCAGCAATAAATAATGGGGAAGAGGAATAAAGAACTAATGTGAAATACAAGCTGAACTTTATCTAAATATAATGTTTTCTTAAAGTTCTTCTGAAGTTGTCAGCTGCTCTTTAAGCTTATTTTTCCTTGTGGTTTTTAATCATTGTCATTTACTAAAGCTATCAACTTTCTGAGGCCTAAAACTGGGACGGCCCATCCTGACCATGACCCCCTTCCCCCACCGTGTCACTCCCACGGGCACCACCGCAGACGATGCTGCACACAATCAATTAAATTTTGCTGCTTGCTCTGGCCATGCCGCCCCACAGTAACACCAGTAGCAAACATCCAGATTAAAACAAAACATCATTCTGCTGCAGCAAGTTCCAAATCATGATGTACAGAAAGTTCATTAGAAGCAAACCTGCATTAAATTGTGATCAGACATTTGAGCTGCATGTACTGCTCCTCCAGACAGTCCCATTCAACCTGCTTACACTAACCTCATTTGCTGAGCAAACTTCACTTTAGTGAGGCAGCTGCAAATTTAGCAAAGTGCTGTTCGCAAATCAGAGTTTGGTCGGTAGCGTGTCGAAGAGGGCGGGTCTGTGTGGTCGAGATTCAGGTGCCTGAAGTGCGGTCTCCCCCCCCCCCCATGTAAGGCAGATGGTATGGGCGTCTCCAGCTGACCGGCCTGGAAGGCAGAGTTGGATCCCCAGATTCTCAGTGGCCGCTCTCTCCGTCCTTCCAAAACTCGTATCTCTGTAGCTCGCCTGCCCTCCCCGAGATTGTGTGGCTGGAGTCGCTGGGGAGAGCACGCCATCGCTTTCGTGGCATAGGAGGGGGGCCAGTTGCTCTTCCGAGTCGCACAGCGTGTTAGTCCTGGCAGGGCCCAGCCTTGACCTGTGGCAGTATCTGCTGACTCTCTACCCCACCACTCTTCTGGGCTTCCCTCCTGTCCTGTGCTGTGCCTCGGTCTCACTGCTATGGGAGACGCAGGTAGTGAATGCCGCAAAGCACCCAGACTGCCACCGCGCTGTCCCTGTGGTTTCTGAGGATCCAGTAAGTTGATGAATCTCTGTTGCAAGAGCTTTGCTGCGTTCCCATAACTGAAAGAAACGGAGCTGGATTGAATAGAGGAGGAATTATGTTTGACCTTGGCCGAATATAGGAACCAGGACGATTCTCTGGACTTCGGATCAACAGATAAAAGGGAAAAAAGGAATAAAAATTGCATGAGACCTATGTTTGATGGCCTTTTTAGTAAAAGATGCTTTTCCAGTGATTATTGGAGGCTGGCTTATGGGCTGTCCCCCTTCCCCCAGAAGGCACTGCTTTTGCTCAAATTTAATAATCTGTCTTTAAAGCAGTGGAGAGAACTGGAAGAAAAGACCTTACAGTCGCATTGCCTTAGGTTATTATACAAGTATTCTCTGCTTGGTTATCCAGTTCCTCCATAGTTCTTTCCTCTTTCTCCTGAACTTTTGTGGAGTGTTATTTGTCTCAAAATGTTAAGAGTTTCTGAAACTTGAGCAATGGGAATGAAGGATTCTCATGGTAAAACCTTGCTGGGACACTGGATGGTAGAGTTTTATTTGTCAGAGTGTCGGCAATATGTGACTTGTAAATTGGAACATTGGAAATCTTTTTCCCATGGGACGCTCATGCTGCGACCATTAAAGATCTAAATTCTTGAGTGAGAGAGCTTATTTTCCTCCACTATGGGAACTGCTATTCCAGCTTTACCCAGTGAGACTCATGTTTGTAAATGCTTAAGGCCTAGGTAGCAATCTTTAAAATATTCGGCCAAGAGAAGGACTCCTGTGCTTATAAGTGGAGCCTTTTAATGTTTATGTACATATGAAGACTGGTTTTACACTCTAAGGATTAAGATGTGGCAATTGATTCTCAGTTTTAAATTCTGCCTTATGTCTTTAAATAAAATCGAGCCTCTTTTACTTATGATATTCTAGGACAAATCTGTTAAAATTACACCATATCTATAGAAGCAGTCTTTCGAGAAATGGTCCTGGTATTGGGAGCCCACGAAAGAGAGATTCCTTTGCTAAATACTGCTTCTGTCCAATTAAATATTTGTCATGGAACCTCTGTGGGTAATGCACGGAATCTGGGGAGCTTGGTGTGCACTGGGCTTATCTCGGACATGTACCAACACCTTGCTACCATATGGGTGCATGTGCACTTGTATTCCAAGCAGGTGAGTAAGTATCTTAGATTGGCTACTGGAAAGATAGCCTAGACCCTTATAGTCAGGGCAGACTAGTATGGTGGCAAGGTTGGTACTATGCTACCAAACCAAATTAAAAGTACTATACTGTACCTGTTAGGTTGGCATACTGTGGGTTAATTGGGCTGTAGTGGCCCTGGTATTTCACCATTTACCCCCTAGTAAAAGTGTACCAATGAAGCAGCACAGAAAAGTGAACAGTATACTGGGAAGGGATTAAGAGTTCTATAAAAGGTTTCTCATCTGAAATATGGGCATCCCGCTCTATGGTTTCCGTTATTTTGGGAATTCTGCTGCTACCACTGGATTTTATAAATGAATGAATGTTCTTGTCTCTGACGTTTTAAGCAGTCTTAATGAGATTATATTACTCCTACATCAATTGTAGATATTGAAAATAATACTGTCCCAGTAAAGGCTTGAATGATTTAATGGGAAGGAATAATTTGCCAGCATTAACTAATATGTATTATGCTATATGACATTTGGATGTACTTTTGAAGCTGTTTGTTGATTTTATTTATAAGTATTTGTTTTAAATTGTAATGGCATGTTGCTGAACAATAAAACCACTACTTACTTCACTTTAGTAACTCCCACCACCACACCAGATTGTTTTCACACACTTCCCTACAGTTGATCAGGTCCAGGTACCTTAGTTCACTGCTCTTTTCTGTCTGGAGTTCCCTCTAAGCTGCTGGTAGGTAGACATCCATATGCGTTTGTTTGCACTACTACCCAGTGTAATCTAACAGGAAGGAAAGTACAGTTACGTAAGAACTTACCGTAACAGTACAGTTTTGAGAGAGGCTCTTGCAGTAGGTAATTACAAATAGGACTGAAGCCGGCAGGCGTCAGGACCCCATGGACAAATTTCTAGCTAGCAGTCTCTGGCGGGGGGACTGCCCCATGTCAGGTGACCGACGTCATGCAATGTCAGTATAAAGGGGCGGTCCCCCACACCCGCCTTCCAGTTCTTTCCCACCAAAGGCAAAAAGGCTAGATGAGAGAAAGGCAGATGTTTCTTTCCCTGGAAGAGGAGCTGAAAAAACCTAGGGGGATGGAGGGCGGGAAGGTATTACCTACTGCAAGAGCCGCTCTCGAAGATCTACTGTTACAGTAAGTTCTTACGTAACTGTACTATCTTACTTCGAGAGGGCTCTTGCAGTAGGTAATTACAAACAGGACTGAGTCCCAAGCAGTCTGGAACAAGGAGAAGCAAACGGGAGGAGGAAACTACTCAAAAGTAGACCCACTGGCTGTGAAGGTCTTAGGAAAGAAGACCTTGTAGCACGGCTAACCTGAAGCCAGCTCTGCGGCAAGAGGCAATGTCCAAACTGTAATGTTTCGTAAAGGTATGGACAGAAGTCTAAGTTGCGGCTGCACAAATGTCTGCCGCTGACACATTCTTGAAACAAGCAGCAGAGGCAGACACCCCTGGTGGAGTGGCCTCTGACTTGACCCGGCAGGGTCTTGTAGTACCTGTCGTAACAGAAAGTGATACAATGAGCCAACCATTTAGACAGGCATTGCTTGGAGACAGCATTGCCTTCTCTTTTATGAGCAAAAGAGACAAACAGTTGATCAGTCTTTCTTAGATCCTTTGTCCTGTTGGTGTAGTATCTCAGAATTCGGTGAACATCCAAAGTATGCAAGAGGTACTCCCCTTGACTGGAGTGCTGCTTAACGAAAGCAGGCAGTTCAATGGATTGAATCAGCGTAGATTCTGCTACCACCTTAGGGAGAAACTTAGGGTTGGTACGCAGAGCCACACATTCCTTGTGAAAAATCAAATACGGGATTTTGCACATCAAGGTCTGGAGCTCGGACATCCTTCGAGCAGAAGTAATGGCCACTAGGAAGAGAGTCTTCCAGGAAAAGAACTTTAGGTCTGCAGAGGCTGCCAGCTCGAAAGGAGGCAGGGTAAGCTTCTCAAGAATAAAATTCAAATCCCAAGGAGGGGCAGGAATGCAAATAAGGGGTCTCAAGTGGATAACCCCTCTAAGAAAAGTCTTAGAGACTTCTAACTGCGCAAAAGTTCTGTCCCCAAAAGGAACATGGTAAGCGGAGATGGCCGCCATGTGAACTTTCAGAGAGGAATGACTGGGACCCAGATCAAAGAGATGGCGCATGTAGTCCAGAAGCCTCCCAACACAGCAAGAGAATGGCTTGAAATCTTTGGAAGAGGCCCAAACAGAGAACCGTTTCCATTTCATTGCATAGGTAGATCTAGTGGAGGGCTTTCTGGCCTCCACCAGAATCTCAGCCACCAGCGGGGAACCCTGAATCGGGCTTGAGCTATGTCTGCAGGAGCCACGCATGCAACTGAAGGGACTTGAGGCCTGGATGGACCAGGATCCCCGATCCTGGGTCAGCAAAAGTTGTGACAGTGGAAGAGGAAGAGGAGGTTCCTGTGAATACTGTTGCAGAAGAGAGAACCAAACTTGCCTAGGCCAGAAAGGAGCGATTAAGATCATGCAAGCTCCTTCTGAGCTGAGTTTCTGTAAGACCCTCAGAATCAAGGGGATCGGGGGGAAGGCGTAGACGAATCTGCCCTTCCAGTCTAGAGACAGAGCGTCTCTCAAAAAAATGCCATGCCCTGGAGCGAGCGAGCAGAAGGCGGGAAGTTTTGTGTTGAGAGGAGACACAAACAGGTCTACCTGGGGTGTTTCCCATCGCAGGAAGATACTGTCTGCTACACCCTGATCCAGGTCCTACTCATGAGCGTGGGCAGACGACCAACTGAGGTAGAAGAAAAACACAAAAAGCAAACAGCAAACCGGCGACAGTAACAAAACAAATCGGGCACAAATAAATTGCATAAATGCAAAGGAGCCCACGGCTACCTTCCCCTTCGGGTCTAAATCATGACCCTTTCTCAAGGGGTTATGGCCTGGGTGCTACCAGTGCTCTTTTTATTCAATCAATATTTAAAGTAAACCAACTTAGGTGGTCTGCCAACGTGTTCTCGAACCTCGGGACATGAATTGCTGTGAGGTGACGGTTGTGCTGCACCGCCCAATCCCAAACTCGCACTGCTTTCCTGCAGAGAGGGTAGGAACGAGTTCCTCCGTTTGTTGGTGTACCAGACTACACACATGTTGGCCGTCAGAATAGCCAAATGCCCTGGGAGCAGATACAGATGCAGAGCTTGTAGAGCATACAGCATGACCTGGAGCTCGAGCACATTTATGTGAAGTGTCTTTTCGAGCCTGGACCAGGAGCCCTGGGTCCTGTGAGACCCCAGGTGGGCTCCCCAACCCTTGCCGGAGGCATCTGTTTTCAGCGTCTGGGAGGGGGGAGAGAGTCAGCAAAGCAGTGAACTTAACCGTGAGATGCTACACGAGCTAACAGCGGGAAAGAACTGGAAGGCGTGCATGGGGGACCGCCCCTTTATACTGACGTCGCATGATGTCGGTCACCTGACATGGGGCGGTCCCCCGCCAGAGACTGCTAGCTAGAAATGCTTCCGTGGGGTCCTGATACCTGCCGGCTTCAGTGCTATTTGTAATTACCTACGGCAAGAGCCCTCTCAAAGTAAGATCATGCTTTACTGTGCTCCCACTGACATGCTTGCGATGCAACACAGGCACAGCCACAGGGGTTGAAGTTGCAAACTGCTGTCCAGCCTGAGCAGTGCCACAGTGGTGTTGAAAAACCTGCCACTCACAGATTAGCAGTCAGCAAAAAAAAAGGGACAAAACTGGGACAAGTAAGCAAAAACCAGGACAAAACTGACATTTTGTTAAACTTGTGGGGACACTGGGCCGTGCTGCCTAAAATAGGGACTGCACTGGGAAAATAGGGACTGTTGGTAGCTTTATCATTTACTAATGCTAGCACAGACACACACACAAAGGGTTTTAAAATTAAGCTTCACTTGGTTTATAGCTTTTCTCAAGGAGTGAAGTTTCAAGTCAGTGTCATTTGACCTTGGGATAGCTTTCTTTTGATGGAACTTTTGCTGTCTTTATATAGGTATGTTGTTTTCTGAATGCAGTTTTAACCAGTGGGGGCCTTAATAACTTTTCATCTTTTTTTTTTTTTTAATGATCCAAGTTTCGAGAAAGTATGTTCTTCTAAGACAACTGCCATTGTTTTCTGACAAAGAATTCTGTGTAATCCAAAAGCTAAAAGCACATGTGTTTTTTTGTAACAACTCTGTTAGTCCAATAAAATATATCATATCATCTGTTTCTGTGGATCTTGTGTTACAAGGATCAATACAGCAACAAGTTTTTCTGTGGCTTCATGGTTTCAGAAATGTTAGCAGGAACTTATCAGTACAGTGCCCACGGTTCAGAAACCGTGAAGTGACACAGTCAAAGCTCCAAATTCTTAGTTCCATGAAAGGAACTACACAGAATGTTGTCCATACAAAGAAAACGATACAAAACACAACTGACTGCTTCGGCTTTTATTCAGGCACAGTTAAATAGAGATCCTTTAGAGGTGTAAATGTAATTTATGAAAATAGAGACATTTCAAACAGCTGCACATAAGTAATAAATTCCTGTCCACTTTAAATTAGGCATGACAAGAGATGAACAAGATGGTCTGGTTTAAAATTTCACTTAAATGGCGTAGTAATTTACAAAACTGAGGCTGTTTAGAAGTGCAATAGGAGTTATGCTAAACAAATGTAAATATATCTAAAAGTTTACAAGTTACAGATCTAAAAACAGTATGAAAATTCAGGACAAAAAGACCTTTCAAATGAGCCTATCCAATAAGCTGCACTAATTATATTTATTAAACTATGGCCATCTGAGTACCTGAATTTTCATTTTTCTTCACAAAATTGTCATCTTTTAGATGGAGATATTTAAAAATATCTAATGACTTCAGATTAGTGACTACCCTCATTTAAAAGGTCATTTTGTCCTGAACATCTTTCATGTTGGTTGTATATTGGTATCTTATATACTTTTCGAGATATTTGCATTTGTTTGGCATGACTCCTACTGTGTTCACTCAGAGAGAAAAAAAAATGAGGTAATTTGGTAGACCATATTTTACAAAATATAAAGAATTCAGATTAGTGACTACCCTCACGTGAAAGGTCTTTTTGCCCTGAACAACTTTCACGCTGGTTGTTTTTGTGCACCTTGAATAGTTTTAAAGGTATTTAGATTTGTTTGGAAGTTGTGCACATTTGCTCTCAGAGGAAAGCAGCTTGGAGTTCTGTGTCCATCATTCTAAAAAGAAGGGAGTATTGTTTTAACTGCCATATGGATTTGCAGTATTATGGAAGGATACACTGAAAACTACTAAAAAATGTGTTTCATGGAAATCCCTTTTCAAGCTAAAGTGATATGGTTGTAGGCTCCGCCCACAACCATAAAAACCTAGAAGGGAGAATGTGCCTGCTTGCTGATGACACAAAGCTCTGCAACAGGGTGAATATGCCAGAAGGAGTGGAGAGAATGAGGTGAGACCTGCAGAAGCTTGAGGACTGGTCAAGGGAGTAGCCGCTGAGATTTAATGCTAAGAATGGCAAAATAATGCACATGGGGCACAAAAACCCAGGAACAACAAATCAGCGGGGGCTTTAGAATGCTCCAAGCAGGAAAGAGACCTGGAGGAATCATCACTGATGACCTCAAAGTAGGGAGACAGTGTGACAAGGCAGCATGAAAAGCAACCAGGGTGCTGAGTTGCATAGGCAAGGCATCACCAGTAGGAATAGGGAGGTCATAATCCCACTATACAAGACACTAGTGAGGCCTCGAGTACAGTGTCCAATTCTGGAGGCCTTAACTGTGTAAGGACATAGACAGGGTGGAGGCAGTTCAGAGGAGGGTAACCGAGATGGTGCACAGATTACATCACAAAACCTAAGAGGTCAGGTTGAAAGATTTAAATATGTACTCCCTAGAGGACAGGAGGGGGGGATATGATTAAGACATATAAGTATCTCACGGAGAGGAAAAAGGTGCAAGAAATGAAAATTACATACCTACCATAATTATGATCTTTCTGTGTATCTTCACCATTCATCACTGTTAGGTACTCGGCCGGAGGTCAGGACCCCTACGGGATCTTTTTTTTTTTAGGTAGGTGGAGCCGACGATCACGGCGCCTACCAGGCTGACACACACGGCGGGCACCGCTGGGTTGGCCATTAGGGCACTGTCGACGATGCCTGCCTGCCAGTTCTGAGTCGCCGGAGAGGTGAGAGGAAGGGAGTGGAGTGTGGGACAAGGAAGTCCAAGGGACAGAAAAAGGAAAAGATATATAAACTAAAAAGAGAAATAATGACTTAGAGGACAGAAGAAGAAGAAGAAGTCGGAAACTAAAGGGATTGGGAGGGGCCCCAATCTCTGGAAATAGAAGAGGGAGGTAGGGTGGGTAGAGAATTTGGGGGGAGGAGTTAAACATCCCAGACTCTGGTCTGTCTCCAGATTACATAGGAACTGCAAGGAGTAGCCAAATGCTTTCTGCCTGAATTCAAGGCACAGAATAGCTAGCAAAACACTCCAGATAAGCAGAGTCGGCTATTCTGGAAGAAGTACAGGGTACAGAGAATTAACACCCTCTCAAGGAAAGATTATTGGTGAAAAAAGGGAAAAAGGAAACTTTTTTTTTGTAATAAACAGGGAGAAATAAGTTGGACAGAAACAAGGAGGAGGAGAGAATGAAGGGCATCTGCCAACTCCTACCCCACAGGGGTAGAGCTAAAGCACTGGAGAAGGAGTGCCCCCCATGCTGTCCACTCTCCCCATAACATTATCCCCCTATGTGCCCCTGTTTTACCCCACTCCTGACAAGAAAGGAGTGGGGAAGAGATGGACACAGAGAGGGAGGGGGACCCAGAGACTGAGGCCCCAGGGGAATGGAGGGTGGGATTGTGATGAATGGTGAAGATACACAGAAAGATCATAATTTTATTTTTTTTTTTATTTTATTGGAGAGATCAGTTTTACAACCTTTGAGTCATGGACGCGTTTACAAAGGTACCTCGTCATTTGGGGGGGGGAGACAACAATTAAGTGAGGTTAGGACAGGGATGGCGTACGGGTGAGATACATAAATACACACTTGGAGATTACAGGCAGCAATTATACTGGTACAAACTTGTGTAAAGTTACACGCATTGTTATATAGCAAGAGATTACGTAGGTACATAATTTTCATATCTTATCTGTGTCAGTCTTCACCATTCATCACTGTTGGGTGAGTGCCGAGACCCCCCAAGGGGGTTTCTTTTACACCCTAAGGGACAAAGTCCCTTAGCTCTCAGTGGGTGACACACTAAGAGGGAGCACCTTCAGGGCCTGGAGAGGCCCAAGAGTGGGGAGAGTGGGGGGGGGAGGAAGCTGCCCCGACAAGTGCCATCTCGCTCTATGGGAGAAGAGATAGGTTCTCTGGTGAGCAGAGTTAATCACCCTACGCCAGGCCAAGGGTGACAACTGGGAAAGACGCAGCCATGCCGTCCGCCTAGTGCAGATTGCTGTCCCTACAACCCTGGTAGCTACCTTGTTGGCATCATAGGATGCCCTCGCTTGGTGCCTTGCTAGCTCCAGGCCACGTGCAGAGAGTGCAATGGCTTGTCTGGTTTGCTCCATATCAGGCAATGAGGCTAGGAGTTGACCTAGCCTGGACCACAAGAACCTGTCATAGGCTGCATAGTGGGCGTGATGTGCAGAAATGGAAAACAATAACCATGCCGAGTAGAATGTCCTCCTACCCCAGAAGTCAAAATCCGAGGAATCTTGATCTGGAGGCCGGTCACGGTGAAGGGCGCGAAGCCCATCAGGAGTATCCAACTGCGTCAATCCAGACTGCGGATGAGGCATGGAACCTGGAGACTCTGGGGGGGGCGCAATACCTCTGGCTGAGATCCCTAGGGGCAGGAACTCCAGAGAAGGGCCTCTGCCAGGAACGCAATGACACCTCCCAAAAGGGAGCAGGCCAGGGCAGCACCACAAGGGTAGCCTTGCTAAAATCACCTAGAAAGGTGTGCGCCAAGTGCTCAGGATTGCTAACAGTGGCAGGGGTGAGGTGTAAGTCCTCCAACTTCCTCAAAAAGAAGCGCTGATACTCAGCGAGATCAGCAGCTGGAGAGATGTGGACAGAAGGTTCCTCTCATCCAGAAGAGGGGGATGAAGAGCTGGAGGGCACCGGCTGTTCAGAGGGCAGCTGCTCGGGGGGAGTTTGAAAAACCTGACTTTCCATCACCCTAACGTAAGCTGGGAACCGAGCAGCCACCACCCTGAACTGTTCCCAGGAGAGAGGCCCACTAAGACCAAGGATGCCTGGGAGCGCTGGAGAATGTGGACAGAGCTGAGATGAGATGTCGGCTGACCTCTGCCTGGGCTAAAGAGTGGACCGGGAGCACCCGAGGAAGAAGGTGCCCTGGAAGACCCCACAGCTGACAGCTGAACAACCATTTCGGTACTGCCTTGGCTGCGCCCGGAAGAATCTCCCATGTGAGGTGACCAGAGCCGTATAGGTCCAGAAGGATGGTCTCCTACCTCAAAAGAATGGGGCTCTCTCAAAGAGACCGAGGAGGAAGAGCAGAGATCCGCACTACGGCTTCTCCCAGAGCCCGGGTGCACCCTGAAAAGGCCGCTGTGCAGACCCCATGCCCCTCGACCCCTCGGAGTCCGAAAGAGCCCTCCTCCTCGAGAGGGCCAGCCTAAGTAGCTGACAGCTCTGGGCAGCACCCAAAGGAGTTATCCAGGGTACAGCACCCTCCACTCCCCTCCCGAAGGTGCTCTGATCGGCCCAAACGTTGGGCGATCTAGGCACACCACAGATGGGGGTACCACTGCTGAGGGGTCAGTGAACCCACCAAGACCAATCTGTGCTATGGCACCATCCGGCAGGATGAAGACTGCGCCAACGATGGCCCCAATGGCACCATCGGCACCAAGGATGGCACTGCCCAGCTCCACGGATGGCACCGAGGGCAGAGGCGGCACCAACTGCGGACTCCGATGGCCCCATGGCACTGAGTGCCAAGGACATGACGCTGTGCTTAACCTCGGTGCAGCGGACAGCACCGAGGCAAGACATAGACAAAGACAGTGCCGTGAGAAGCTCCCACAGCGCCGCTTAGCAGTATCGGTGCCGCAAATGGCTCCGCAAAAAGCGACGGTGTTGGCAGGATGTCGGCGCTGATGACAGCTCACAGGCCCATGGGCCTTGAATGGTGCTGAGGCTCATAACAGCGCTGACCGACGGTGTCGAGGACGGCGCCGACCTGGGCCTTGTGAACCGCGGGTCCGACACCAGGGAAGCCTTCACCCCCAAAGGGGAGATTGCCATGGCTGCGCCTCCCACCCACCCCCGAAGGAGTGGGATGGGCCTCCTGCCCAGCGGAAGGAGCCTCGGCAACGGCTAGGCTACTAGTAGCCGAGGCTCCCTCCTCCTCGGACCGTGTAGAACCGGGAGGGGACCCGGAGGAAAGGCCGAGAGAGCGTGGCTTGGCCCGATGAGTGCGCACCCAACCCCTGAAAGTCAGCAGAGCTTGCACCACTTTCCACACCCGTTGCTCGATGGCCCGGCAGTCCCACAAGTGCCATGCAGTGCGTCGGCTCCACCTACCACTGCACTGGAAAATGGAGTGTGCCCCAGGCATCCTGTCCTGTGCTGGAAGGCTCTTGCAAATGACGAGCAAGGTGTTTCTACACCAGAGAAAAATAACTATTGTGGTATGTAGAGGTATGTTGACTGAACCTCTACAGCCAATTCTCGGTGAAAAAGGAGCCGTGTAAGGTACTCAAAATCATTCATTAAGTTGCAGCCCTGAGTTCGGTCTTGCACAGTAGCACCTAGCGCTACTGCACATGCCTGAACTTGGAGCACTAGGTGCTACTGTGCATGCCCGAACTCGGGGCTGCAACTTCATGAATTATTTTAAGTACCTTACATGGCTCCGTTTTTACCGTGAATAGGCTGTAGAGGTTCTGTTAACATACCTCTACATACCAAAATAGTTATTTTCTCCGTGTAGATACGCCTCGCTCGTCATTTGTACGAGCCTTCTGGCACAGGATAGGATGCCTAGGGCACACTCCGTCTTCCGGTGTGGCAGCAGTTTTGACATGGTGCATCCAGGAGAACTATTAAGAAGCTAAATAACTAAAGAAAGGTTAGCTGCATTTATTTTAAACCATGTACGTTGTTGTAATCGGGCCTTTTGGCAGCCCTGGTGATTGCCTCCACTGTTGTGGACCGTTTTCCTTTAACAGCATTTAACAGACAACAAAGAAATGTGTACTTACAATTTCACATTCGCCTTATGTGGCGTGATGGGGATAGCTGCTTGGACGGATAAGCAGCACGGCAATAGAAAAATGCGTTGTGCAGCAATATATTATATTTTGCCATGTTACAAGTACGCATTAATCCATGACAGAGGAGGGTTCTACTAGGGAATTAATGCCTGGTTAAGTAGTTGGAGGCAGGAGGCCGATCCCCCTGCCCAACCAGGCATTAATTCCCTAGTACAACCCTCCTCTGTCATGGATTGATGCTTACAAGTAAACCAAAGAGCCTACATAAATGTGGGAGATGTAACATCTGCCAGTACGCACAAACTGAAAGAACATTCACTAAAGACGAAAAAGGTTCTTGAAACTGACAAATTCATCACTTGTATTACACCATTTGTAGTATATATGTGCTGGTGCATACGTCCATGTTATTGTGCAGGTAAAACTACTAAGCCAGCAAAACAAAGAATACAGGAACATTTACAATGCAATAAGGGACCATTTTTTACATGTACACATTGGTAAACTTGACTGATTTAGGTTCACAATCCTGGAACATGTTGAGAGACACCGGGGGGGCCGGCATCGAGTAAAAACTGTCACAAAACGAAAACGAATGGATCCCTATGCTCGATACAGTTATCCTTTGGGACTAAATGAAGACGTTGATTTTTCACCTTACTTATGATAAACTGACCTTGTAATTTACCTTTTCTCACTATATGTTCTTTTGCTTACTTACAGGAGTATCACCTAACCCCTATTTCTGGAACTGCAAAGAGAGAGCTACAAATTACGTAAGACCGCAGAGCACAGATGAAGTTCATTGCTGATACTGGACTTGGAGCAGCTTATTCCTTTAACAAACACCTCTATTTATTTTAAGGACCTTCTCTATGATTGTTCTTATTCCAATTCATAAAATCAGGCAGTCAATTTGACTACATTACACTTGGGTACAAGTAATATTATATGATAAATAATTAATTTCTTTGCCAAGCAAAACATAGATTTTTATATGTAGACATCTCTATTGAGATTATAGACTCCCCTGCCTAACACCCATCTGTGGTTTACTCAGATTTCTTCCAATCCTACCACCCCAATTATATGTAGTCTTTGATCCTAATTGCTGATGTATAGGCAGCTTTTTTATAGTTCAGGTGAAAAAACTATTCACCTTAGGTCATAAGCTTACTTCACCGCCTACTTGCAGTTTGACCTTTGATAATATACAGTAAGAGGCCTAACTACAGTATATCACTTTCTTGAAATTACGTTGGAACATGGAATTAGATTTGGGCTGTCTAATTCTACTGTAAGCCTTTGTCTCCCCCCCTTTCAATTTTTCCCACTTTAAACTTATCACGCTTTACTATTTCTTCACCTCCATGTATTTAATTGCTTTTTGATTGTTGCTAATGATTCTCTCTGTTGCTAGTGTGTGTTAACATTAGGGACTTTATGACATGTGCAAGTATAAGTTTAAATTAAATTTCAAATCCTAGATATAATAATGAATGTGGTACTACAGCCAAGGACTGATCTTTTGTTATCAGCAATGTCCAGGCTAATGACACTGCAAAGATGTTTTGTATACTTTTGTTAAAATTTTATTTATGTTGGGGTGCTGTGGAGCAACCAATATCGCTGCCGTTTCCTTTTAAGCTCTGAATCCGCCTATTATTAAAGGTTAAATTTATCAATCTTTTCTGCTTTGATTTAATCTCTAAAGTAACCCTGCTGGCATATGAGCAGCTGAGGACTGGACTATGGGTCCAAAAAAAAGGCCATAAACATACCACACTGAATCTGGATGCCTATTTATCCTCCACGGCAGGTTTGAGAGGCGCTGTGTCTGGGCTGTCTTCCTCAGCAAACACTACAGCAACGGATGTGACACATCCCCAGATTATGGCGATGCTCAAAAAAATCCAGGCTACTGGGGAGGAAACAAATCGCTGGCTGGCAGCAGTGGAGGCTCGGTTTACCGTATTGGACACCAGAGTGCAGATAAATGAAACGCACATCTCTGAGCTTACCGCTGACCGGGATCGCCAGACAGAGAGAAGTGCGGCGTTCATGCAGGACTTCCATTTCCTCAAGGCAAAGGTGGAGGTCTTGGAAAATTCTCAGTGGCAGGCCAACATATGCATCTTGGGCTTCCCACCTAGATTTGCTGACAACACATAAATAGTGGCCGCAATCACCTGACTGATTTTTACTGATCTTGGCATGCTACTGGAGGACTCAGGGGTAAGGGTGATTAAGACATTTGCAATTCCTATGAAGGCCAGACCATGAGGCAAAGTTAGCCAACGTCCATTAACGGCTATTGTAACTCTTTCAAGCTCCGAGGCACATATCCCATTATTGCAGGCAGCCAGACAATGTGGGGACATAGTGTGGGAGGGCAGGAAGATTGCACTTTTTCCTTCAACATATCATCTCAGACATGACCAGGAAAAAAGCACTGCAACTCACAAAAAAAGTCCCTGCTTGAGAATGACATTGCTGCCCAGCTTCTTTTTCCAACAAGGCTCCAAATCCATCTTGCGAATAAAACACACATTTTATCAGACTCAGAAGTGGCTGCTGAGTTTGCATCTAAACTCATAGAGGCCCAATCAACCTCTAAAGAATGAGGGAGGAAGACGAGAATGACTCAGACACTAATGACTGAACGTAGAAGAGTTCCCTGTTGGATCAAAATTACCTTCCTCCTGTGGAGGTATTAATATGGGACCACTGGACTTAAGGTTCTGGTTTAAGAAACAGACTATAGCTAATCTGTTTCACATTAATTTAGCCATGTTGGTAGTTGCACTTTCGTTTAAATATCTGACATGTTTACTATGTGTACTATGTCCTGCCTTTGAAGAGAGCAGTTTCATTTAGGGGTGGGATTGCACCCAACTCAATTTGTTAACTTCTGCCATAGGTTAAATCCTAGTAATTTTTCTGTCTCCCTACCAGTGATCTAGCATGACCACAGAGGTAGGGGTGTAATACAACTTAACTGAGCTCAGGCAATCTCTTAAATTATCTTTTAGGGATCTCTTTTAAGGTTTACTCAGCCTTCCACTCACACTACTATCCTATGAGGGGCAGAAATCATGGTAAATACCCTTCGAGCTATCTAGTAGGTGAAGAGTGTACTCTCCTACATTATTATCTAGCTGGACATTGACTCCTGGTTATTACTCAGCACTTCAGCCGTGGACAATGGACAACAGTCTTTATATACAGTCTTTTTTTCTATTGAAATACCAGTACATTTTAACAATGAAGTGCATGCTCACTGATGGTTGTATAAGCTTTTGCAAATATGGTGTATGCTGTATTTCATAAAATCTTAATAAATAACAAGTTAAAAAAAATGTATTCATGTTTTGTCACTTTGGGTGTATGTCACTTTAATTGATTTCTGTATAAATTTGAATCATGTTTGTGTAATCCTCAGACCCGCCCCGAGGAAGACCCGCAGAAGGGTTGAAGCGCTGGGGCTACTGTAAGCCATGCATCTTGCCAAATAAAATTCTGCACTAAGCTTACATACTGATTCACGAGTGCTGAGCGTTCTTTTTTTTTGATTTCATATTGTAAGTTGGGTACTTCTGCTCGAGCACCACCATATTCTGTGCACTCCTTCTCTGTAATTGTATATTGTTTATCTAAAATTAGAATTTTACCACCTTTATCTGCAGCTTTATTTTCCAAATATTTCATATTTTGTAGTTCCTGGAGTGCCTGACTTTCCTCCCTTGTCAGGTTTCTTTGATGGTATGTCCATTTTGACTTGAAGAGGTCATTGACATCCTGCATAACTAAATTTTGATATGTAATCAAAGCTGCAGAATTTGCAGGGGGATTAAATATTGATTAATGCCTAAAGCTGGTATGTCATGGCAAAGGCTCACTTTCTGCATTCTGCATTACATTAAAAATCTTGTCATGTTCAAGTACACCTATGTCTATCTCTCTGTAAAATAGGGTCAGATTCAAGTATATCTGTTAAGGCTTGTACATTTTTGGCTGGGACTCCGAGCTACGCCACCAATTGGCTGCTTATCTTTCTGCCGTGAACGCCATTGGCTGTCTTACATTGCTCTACCCTGCCATTGGTTGCTCTTATTACTCCTTTCCTTAGCTAGGAACTGATTTTAATTTTACACAGTCCTTGTACTATACTTGAATTTTATTGCTATATAATGTATTTTAAAACTGTACTAAAGACAGACTGCTTCTGAAATTGATATGGTAAACTTCTGATTTTGCTTGCTGTTCTAATTGCTTGCTGCTTCTCTCCTAACTACTCTCTGCCTCATTCTGTCTTCTCTCTCTCTCCCTCCCCCACCATACCCCTTCTCTGCAAGCTATTCCTCGCCCCCTCTGTACATCCCAAGCTAATTATTTTGCCATATAGTTCATTTCTCTGGCACCTAAGGCCAGACACCCCCTACCAGTCTAACTATTGTCCTTCCCCCTCCCAACTTACAAGCTCTCTTTTGTTCTCTGCAAGCGCTCCCACTGTTTAAGTTAATGGCCATCTCAGCACCGACTTAATCCAAGTCACCTATTCCTCTCTCCCTCTTTCCAGATACTACCTTTGATTGGGCAGCGCAGGCCTAGAATCGAGCTCGGCTCACCAGTGGCCAGCTGCGCCTCGTTGCCCACCCGACAGCAAGCTCTCCTCTGGGACAGGTACGCTGTTGCACTGCCTTGGCTGAGATTCCGAGTTACACCTCCGACTGGCTGCTGACCTTTCTGCCGTGAATGCCACTGGCTGCCTTACCTTGCTCTGCCCTGCCACTGATTGCTCTCATTACTCCTTTCCTTAGCTAGAAACCGATTTTAATTTTATATAGTCTTTGTACTGCACTTGAATTTTCTCCCGCCCTTCCCTGTCACTCTTTAAATTCACTTTTGTCCCATCCTACACTACCTCTTTTCTGTCAGTTTCAAACTAGGACCCCTTCTTAAACAGACAAACCCTGTTTACTGGGATCTACATTGATCTGGGACTCTAGTGCCACTCCAGTTTGTTTGTACTATTGAATACATTAATCGTCCATAATAATGGATTGCTGAAGCTGCTACCAAGCTCCTTCACAATATTTTCCTTGATACTGACCTACTCACTATATTCTCCAACGTGTGAAAATGGCAGCATGATAATACCTTCAGTTACAACGAGTTGCCCCGATTCAACATCTGCCCCTGCACTCCCTGTATTTGACTCTCAGCGCCTACATCAGGGCTTATTCCCAAAACTATCTGATACTATTAATGCTCCCCACCCCATTCGCCAATCTGCTCCTATTATCCAGTAAGCGCACCAGCCATCGCAAGATGCGCAGAGCTCGCAAGCATTAAAAAACCTTAAGCTGCAAGCAGCCAGGATGGCTTGGCTACTACTACTCCTATCGGGTAACATCCACTCAAATCCTGACCCAAGAACAAAGGGTGCAAATCCACCAGTGAAGCAAGGCTTTATCTCTGTTGCCTCCATAAACATCTGTAGCCTGCTGCCAAATTCAACTCACTGCAGGTGTGGGTAAGCTCAGCATCAGCCCAACGTACTCTCAGTGGTCGAGACTTGTCTCGCTTCTAGGACCACTGATTCTGAAATCCAACTAATTGGGTGTACCTCTTTTAGGTTAGACAGGGTAGGTAAGAGGGGAGGGGGGTTGCGTCTTTTACATTAAGGACTTCTTGTAAGGACAGCTCCTCCCACCTATAAAAGAGGAAACAACGTGCAGATGCTATCTGTTAAACTCTTATTCAGGGGCCTAGGGAAGGGAATAACACTAGTCTCTGTGTACATCCCACCAAAGGAGCAGGGAGAAGGTTTCAGAGTGATCCATTACTACCTCTCCTGTCTCCACCCCAACTCTTAGGTACTAGTACTGGGTGACTTTAATATAAACTGGCTGTCCCCAAACGCAGCAGCATACAAAGATGCCTTGGCAACAATAAACATGGACCAATCAGACAATTCCCCCACACACACCAACTACCGCACCAGATCCAGCACCCTACTTGACTGGATTCTAACCACCCTGAATGTATCACCAGAACAGCCGTCCTTCCAGACTCCATAAGTGACCACTCCCCATCATCTGCACCTGGACAAATAACATGCCCAAACTCCCTGCTGAAGTCATTACCACATGCATACTAAGAAAAGGACAGTTGGGACCCCTGATAGATACTTAAAACAGCTAAATTGGTCTGCAGTCTATCTGGCAACTGATGTCGATGCTGCCTTAGACTGCTTCATCAAAACATTCAATACTGCCTGTGATCTCTTTGCCCCAACCACTAGTAAGAAGGTAAGGGTTCCCAAATATCCTGGGTTACCCTCCCATTGCCCAACTACGAGAAAGGATAACCTTTGGTACAAGGCAAGAAGCTCCAGCTCCCTTGCCGACCTTCGAAACTATAAGGCTGCCCGTAAGAAGTGTACCAAGGCCATCCGGCTAACGTAATCCAACTATTTCAAGTATGAACTGGATAACTCTTGGAGTGATAGCTGCAATTTCTGGGCTAATATAAAGACCTTAACTGGAAAACCAATTAAAATGGCCCCCACGATGCTGAATCTAAATGGCACAACAACCCAAAACCCTGTGACCATTGCAAATATCTTCAATATAACAATCACTGACCTTAGCAGTGTGCTTCCACGACTACCTTAACCCAATTAATGGGGCCCAAGGAAGTCCTTCAGGTCCCAGACCCACTAACCCAGCTCCCCCGTTCTACCTCAAGACTGTTTCTAAATCTGAGGCAAAAAAATACTTGCAGTAAGTACTAGGCAAAATGAGATAGTGGTGATAATTTTGATCTGAAGCTAATCTCCCTCACTCTAGAAGTTATCCTGGGCCCTCTCACAAGAATATTAAACCTCTCCCTCACCAATGGGCAATTCCCTAAACTCTGGAAAGCTGCAATCATCACCCCAGTCTACAAAAGTGGTGACAGGACGATACACACAAACTACCAACCTATTTCCATACTACCACCTACCTCTAAAGCCCTGGAGTACATTGTGTATGATCAGCTAGTTGACCAGCTGGATAAATATGAATTGCAATGCAAGGAGCAGCATGGCTTTAGAAAATGGCATGGCACTACTACAGCTCTGGTCAAGTTCACAGGGTACATACATGACTCCCTTGACTGGGGGCACTTAGTGGGGGCTACTTTCATTGACCTCACTAAGGCCTTTCATATGGTCAATCACAAACTCCTCCTCATCAGGATTAGGGACTCAGCCGTGTCCTCGACCTCGCTATGCTGGTTCCATAGCTGCCTTTCCGGACGGGTGCAACAGGTAAAAATCGGCAACACACTCTCCAACAGCTTATGTATCAACACAGGAGTCCCCCAAGGATCCATTTCGGGCCCTCTGTTGTTCAGTCTCTTTTTAGGAACATAGGAATGTGATGGCAGAAAAGGACCACCAGGCCCACCCAGTCTGCCCAGAGTGCCCAGGATTCCTCTAGGCTTTTCCTGTAGTCTTTCCCCATTTCAACAATCCCCTGTATGTATCCCAGTCCCTCTTGATCCCCCCCACTGTCTTCTCCAACACCATCTCCCTTGGCAACCCATTCCAGTTGTCCACCACCCTCTCAGTGAAGAAATATTTCTTCAAGTTACCCTTAAACTCCCCGATCTAATATTCATGACCCCTTGCCCTGGGTCTCTCTTTCAAGCGGAAAAGGTTCTCCACAGGCACCTTATTTATGCCCCTTAAGTATTTAAAAGTCTTGATCAGGTCTCCCCTCTCTCTTATTTGCTCCAAGGAGTACATGCCCAGATCGTTCAGTCTCTCCTCGTATGGTAAGTGCTCTGCACAACTCACCACCCTTGTTGCCCTCCTCTGAACCCGCTCCACGTCTTTTCTGAGGTATGGTCTCCTGAACTGAACCCCGTATTCCAGGTGAGGCCTGACCAGCTGTGTGTAAAGGGGTACTATGACCTCCCTCTTTCTGCTTGAAATCCCTCTCCCTATGCAACCCAACATTCTGCTGACTCTTGCCACTGCCACTCCACACTGCTTTCCTACCTTCAGATCATGTGAAATGATGATGCCCAAGTCTCTCTCTTCTTCAGTTACCTGCAGGGAACTACCTCCCAACGAGTACACTGCCCTCCCATTTTTTTTGCCTAAATGCATGATTTTACACTTAGTCGTGCTGAATGACAATTGCCATTCTTTGGACCATTCCTCTAGCCTTACCAGATCCCTTTGCATCCTCTCTACCTCCTCTGGCGTGTCCACTCTATTGCAGATCTTTGTGTCGACTCATCCTCCCCTCAACACCCACCACAATATCCCCTATAAAAATATTAAACAGAAGAGGTCCCAGTACCGACCCCTGGGGAACCCCACTAATGACCACAGACTCCTCTGAAGATGTCCCATTGACCAGTACCCTCAGTGTTTTTCCCTCCAACCAGTTACCCACCCACTGTATGACCCCCTTCCCCAGCCCCAAGTAGGCCAATTTATGTAAGAGCCTCTTGTGTGGCACCAAGTTAAAAGCCTTTCAAAAATCAAGGTAGGCCACATCCACTGAGCCACCCCTGATTCACCACCCTGGTGACCCAGTCAAAAAACCCTGTTAAGTTTGTTTGACAGGATCTGCCCTCCATGAACCCATGCTGCCCCGGGTCCCGAGGTCTGATTGCCTCAAGGTTGCAGTTTATCCTGTTTTTGAGCAGTTTTTCAATTACCTTTCCAGACACGGACGTCAAACTCACAAGCCTGTAGTTACCCACATCTTCCCTCCCTCTTCCCTTGTATAGGGGTATCACACCCGCACACTTCCAGTCTTTTGGTACTACCCCAAGATCAAGTAGTTGCTAAAAAGAGCAGTCAAGGGAGCAGCTAGCACCTCTCTTAGTTCTCTCAGCACCCTTGGATGCACTCAGTCTGGTCCCATGGCCTTGTCCACTTTCAACTCCCTGAGCTCCTTCAGTATCTCTTCTTCCTGAAACGGACTCACATCCAGCCCCACCCCTGTGGTTTCTACTACCCTAGAGTTGCCCCTTTTCCATTCTGCTTCCTTCGTAAATGCCGAGCAGAAATAGCTATTCAGTACTGCAGCCTTTTCCTGGTCTCTCATCACCCTCTTCCCTGCCTCATTTTTCAGACTGGGAATCCCTTTCTCCATTTTCCTCCTATATACTGAAAAAGGTCTTGTTCCCCTTCTTGACTGCCTTGGCAATGTTCTCTTCTGTCCTAGTCTTTGTTCGCCTTACTACCTTGCCCGCCTCCTTCTGCCTAACCTCGTATTCCTCCCAATCCTCCTCTCCCTGTGTTGTTTTGAACTTGTGAAAGGCTCTCCTTTTAGCCCTGATGCTGCCCTCCACTTCCTTGTTGAACCACAGTGGCTTTCTCTTTCACCTATTTTTACACACCTTCCTTGAACAGAGGTCTGTGGCTTCTACTATGGCCCCTTTATCATGCTTCACATGTCATGCACCCCCCAAGCTGCCCCACCCCTTTTAAAGCTTGCTTAACATATTCCCCCATTTTCCTAAAATCTGCTTGCCTGAAGTCAAGAACCTTCACCTTGGTCCAGTTTAAGGCGGCTGACGTGCGTACCGTAAACCACACAGTGCCATGGTCACTGGTACCAAGGTTATCCCCCATGATAAATTCCCTACCCTGTCCCCATTTGTTAGTACCACATCTAACATCGCCCCGTCTTGTATACCGACGGCGCAGCGACGCAAACACCATGAAGACCATCACAGTGACATTTTCAGCAGTTTGCTGTGATGGTCTCCAGGTATTCAGACACTGCTGCCGCCAGAGTGTTTGCCCCCTTCCCTGAACTAACTCCGACTGGAATTAGAAATCTTTAGTGCGGTAAGTGTGGGGGGCAGAGCCCCCCACAGAAAACACTTGTTCCCCCAGCAATGGCACAACACCAGCTGGTGGTGTTAAGCTGTCGCTGTGCCAACAGTCAACAAATTTGTCGCCACGGCATAGTGGAACCGCCGCGTCTCTAGTCAGTTCCTGGACCATCTGCCTAAGTAACGCAACTTGAAGGGAGTCCAGTATCACCCTGCTTCTAGATGAACCTGCTGATGATGTATCCCATGCCACGTCTGGCAGGTTGATATCCCCCATCAGCAGTACCTCCCCCTTTGCTGACATTCACAGAATTTCCTCCATCCTCTGGTTGTCGACCCCTTCTTGCTGCCCCGTTGGCCTGTAGACCACCCCTAGTGCCTCTGTGTCCCCCCATCTGTCCTGCAATTCCATAGCCTGAAACCTTTCCCCCTCACGTAAAGTGGTACCCCATCCTCCCTCCTTCCTACCCTGTCCCTCCTAAACAGTTTGTACCCTGGTATGCTTATGTCCCAATCCTGCCCCTCATGGTACCATGATTCTGTGATTCCCACCAGGTCTAATTCTGCTTCCGCCATGACTGTTACCAGGTCTGGGACCTTATTTTCCAGGCTCGTAGCATTTGTGCACATTGCCCTCCATCATCCAGCCACCCTTATGCCGTGATCTGTCCTAACTTTCCTCACTGTACTAGCCCTATCAACTGTAGCCCCCACTGGGCATCTCATATTTTTTGGGGGGGCCTACAGCCTCCCAATTCAGTTGTCCTATTTTTAGATTTCATCTGCAACTCCCCCCCACCTCGATTTAGTTTAAATTGTAGCAATTTTCAACAAACTCCTCCAGTTTTCCCTCAGCAGCTCTTACCCCCATTTAGGTGTAGCCTACCTGGGAAGAAATGGAAATTACTTACTTACTGTAATTATTGATCTTCTTGGACAGTCTCCATCACTCATTCACACTTGTAGGATAGCGCCAGAGGCGCTAGGACCAAGCGGGAGCCTAAAGTTTTCAGAAGGGTCGGCGCCGAGAGAGGGCCACGCATGCACGGCACCGCGAGACTAGCTCGCGCCTGTGTAGGCTATCTCGGCGTCGACCCTCCAACCGCCTCAGTACCTTTTCAACCGAGGAGGTGCAGCGTAACTAATGAGAATAACTCATTCTGAGTTTCTGGGCCTGAGAGGGCCCAGATGGCCTTTGCAAGAAAGGTTAAAGAATAATGTCCTCACCAGTCTGAATCATAGGACCGTGAAGACCAGGAAAGAAAACAAGTGAACCCAGGGGATGGTGGGTGGGCGTGTGAATGAGTGATGGAGACTGTCCAAATTACAGTAAGTACGTAATTTCCATATCTTCCTGGACTAAGTCTCCATCACTCATTCACACTTGTGGGAGAGTACCATGCTAAAACCAACAACCCTGAGTAGGGTGGTAGGAGATAGGGTTCACTCAGAAAGGACGCCAAGGACTGTCCTGCTAATAAAAGAGCTGTCTTGTAAAGAGCATCTAGAACATAGTGTTTACAAGATAAGCGCTCGAGTTGTAACTCACCACTTTACAGACGACTGCAATGGGCACAAAATGAAAGTCTGCCAGGAAACCACAACCACTTTAGGAGAGTGGTAAGAACCTGGCCTCACAATTTGGTCTAGGACCAAAAGTAATAATGTCAAAGATATGTACTAATGTAATGTAAAGGAACCTCAGGAACTGAAAGAGTTGTAGGTAAAGTCTACTGGTTCAGGGCAGACCGGAAAGTGCAGATGGGAACCCCCACTATCCAGTATGGTTGACCTGTAAACAACAAGTCCAGAAGCACTTGAACCCCTTACTTGGTGAGCAAGGGGGTCTAGGTGGGGTTAGCCCATCAAGGAGAATGGTCTCCACTTAGTCACAGGATCTTCCTGATGGAAGGCCAAGCACGACTTAGAAGCCTCTTGTGCTGGTCTAGTAAAATCAGATCCTACCCACTGTATATTCCAAGAGGAATAATTCTGCCCCTGTGTGTACAACTGTAGCAGCAGTCTCTGAACTCAGGGAAGAAAGGAAAAAGGTGTACAGGAGGATGTGTCCACTGCGGAAAAAAACATTCCAACAAAAAACCCAGGGGCTGGATTTCTAAGGTCAATAGAGGCAGATGTGCATCGAGGAAGGACACAGCAGGACCAAGTTTGGGCTAACCCATTTGTTGAAGTGACTGAAAGAGGCAGTGACTCAATGCGGTGAGGCACTAGCCACTCTGACTTTCCTGAAAGGAGTAGGAAAGGATTCTAGTTCATTTGCTGAAAAAGAAACATCACCACTCCCTCTCACACTTGAAGAGGATAGCTTTGTGAGCGACTGACATGGACCAGAGCACAGGAACCGAAGGTGTGAATATTTGAGAAGCTTCCTCAGAAAAAGGGACCTACCTGACCATCCGCCAAGAAGGAGAAAATCGCCTGTTAAATTAAGCAAGCAAGGAAGCAGGAAACTGATTTCCGACTCTGTGAAGAGTTGCTTCTGCTGCTGTAAGGCTCTGTTCGAGAGAAGAAAGCCTGATAAAAAGAATAGGAATTAACAGACTGGGCAGTCGCCTAGGTCTAGAAAATGTCTCTGAATGAGAGAAATCTCTCAGAGAAAGAGATGACCCATATCGTCGCCAGATCGGACTCCCCGGAGGGGAAGAAAAAATCAGGTACTCTTTACCGTATCCTGGAGAAGAGCGCCTCAGGGGCTGAGGAGGAATCTGACCAGATCCCCCCCAAAAAAGGGGGGGGCGGGTAATTTCGGCTAGGCCATGTGCTGTGAGCCTAAGAAGGCCTTCAGGCTGCTATTTTGAGGATTGTCTTGATACAAAAAGACGAAAATGTTCTCCATCTGAGTTCGGAAAGAGCCTGAGTGTCCATACTGAAATCATGACCGGACTAACAATCACAGCTGTAGAGAAGTTAACCACCTGTGCCGAAGAAGCCACCGAAGATGCAATATCACAAGGGGGCTATATACCGCTATCAAGGAGCAGAAGAGTCAGAGCAGCCCCTGACCATTAAATTAAAATGTTACACAGAGTATAACTGTCTTGACAATTGAAAAAGTCTAGACGCAGAAGAGTATGGTCCACGGATGCAGTGAAATACTATAGTGGACCCCGTTACTGAGTAACCACTGAAAGGATTTTCCAACATGGACTCTGAAGATAGAGATGACGCGCCCTCCAGTATATAAAATGAGCTGTCCGCTGCGTTACTGACCAGAAGGACAGGTAAAGACTCATTTAGATGCACTTACTCCCAGAAGGACCTCCAACAGAGGTCTAGGTCAGAGCCACTAGAGACTCCGCCATCAGGAGGATGTCGAGGAGCTTGGTACCACATAGGGAGCAGAGAAAGTGCTGAGCAGAATGAGATTCCGGTGGCAGAACGGTACAGCAGAGTTCCATAGCAGAAAACCGCTGGATGACACAAGATCCCACATAGACCACCACTCACTAAATGTGTGGAAAAAATAATCCGCAGAACAGGAGTTCATTGTGCGGTAAACATCCCTCCACAAGTTCTGTGGAAATGAGTCTGAAAGGAAAAATGTGTCACTAATTCTGCCATACAGCACCCGTGTGGCATCAGCAGCACTCGTGGCACAGGAGGGCACCAAGCAATGCCTATGCCAACCTGGGCGATACCCAAAGGCAGCCATGGCAGTATCCCTAGGTACTCCCAGCACCCATGTAGCAATGGCACTGAGGGCACCTCCGACGCCCATGGCACCAATGGCACCCATGGCAAGAATGGCACCTAAGGGCACCAATGGCACCCGAGGGCACCGGCCCACGGCACCCACGGGTGTCAACCCAGTACCCAAGACACCAGTGGCACCCATGGCACCTGAGGTATCCATGGAACCCATGGGTGCCCACAGCGTCACCCACGGGTGCTCCCAGCGCCACCCCTGGCATCCCTGGCACCTGCAGGCACCAGGCGCCGAGGTGCAAGGCACTACCGACGGTGCCGACAACCAGTGGCAGCAAAGAGAGCACCCACGGCGCCAAGACAGAGTGATGGTGCCGCACCCACGGCGCCGAGCAAGGTGCCGACATAGCCCAAGCCATGGCGCCAAGGCACGCGCGAGCCATGGCACCGAGCCAGGCTCCGACAAGGCGCCGAGGCATGGCTCTGAGGCATGGCGCCAGCCATGGCCCGAGGGCACGGGCGCCGACCATGGCCCGAGGCACGGCGCCGAGCCATGGCTCCGAGGTACGGTGTCGACCATGGCTCCGAGGCACGGCGCCGACCATGGCTCCGAGCCACGGCACCGACCATGGCTCCGAGGCATGGCGCTGACCAAGGCACCGAGCCACGGCTCTGACCATGGCTCCAAACCACGGCGCCGACCAAGGCACCGAGCCACGGCTCCGACCAAGGCACCGAGCCATGGCGCCGAACCACGGTGCCGAAGGAAAATGCCAATGGAAATCCTTAAAAGGGGAGAAGGAAAAAGGTGGTGCCCGTGCCGGCCCCTGCATGGAAAAGGGAGGGGGGGTAGGCACGAGGGGTCGACACGATGGAAAAGGCACCAAGAGGGCACCTCACCATACGTGATCCAATCAACCCGGCTCCGGTCCAATGGCTCTGAGGCCCAGAGGTCCCGAAATCAGGAACAGAGCCAGGAAAACTGGAAAGTCGAACCCCCTGCTCCATAGGAGCAACCCAAAGGTGAAACTGCTCACCGGAGCTCCAGCGAGGACAGGGATGGAGCTTGGAGTCGAGAAAGCAGCCGTTAGGAGCGGGGCCAAGAGGAACCCACCAAAGTTGGTTCGGGCCCAATGCCCCTCCAGACGAACATTCCTCGTGCAGACATACTAATGGGCAACCTCGACGGCACCTATTCTTCTTCCCGAACGAGAAGAGGAGCTCGAGGTCAAGCGGAGCTGATCACCGAACTGTTAGATTTGTGCTTGAGGCTGTCCTCCCCGAGCACAGGACTGTCCGTAGTCAGACCCCGTTAATTAAGGAGCGTGGACCAGACACAGCCCCTTTGCCATAAAAACTTTCAAACGAAGTCCTCCTACCGTCACCGCTACCGTCTAAGGACGACTCCGTTGATGGCAGGAAAGAATTTCTTTTTCTTCTTCTTCACAATCTTCTTCTTCTTCATAAAATAATAAATTACTACTTTAAAATATTAAAAAAACATTAAGCTGTTGTTGTATAGACGAAAACTTAGACTCCGGCAGACGAGCGACGTCGACATCCGAGCGCACTCGACAGCGGGAGAAAAGGAACTGAGGCGGTTGGAGGGTTGACGCCGAAATAGCCTACATAGGCGCGAGCTAATCTCGCAGTGCCACGCATGCGTGGCCCTCTCTCAGTGCCGACCCTTCTGAAAACTTTAGGCTCCCGCTTGGTCCTAGTGCCTCTGGCGCTATCCCACAAGTGTGAATGAGTGATGGAGACTTAGTCCAGGAAGATCAGGCTTTCATCTTGCCAGGTGGTTCCCCACTCCCCCACAGCCCAAAGCCTTTCCTATCACACCAACCATACAACCAGCTATTACACTCAGTAATCCTCTACTTCCTTTCCGAGCTAGCTCTTGGAACTGGCAATACCTCAGAGAATGCTACTGATCTAAAGTTTAAGTTCTGACAGAACCTTGCCAAGGCTTTGAACCTAGGCTGCACCTCCATCAAGCTATGCCCTGCAAGGTCATTTGTTCCCAAATGAAAAACCAAGTCCGTGTTTTCATTTTGCAGCCTCCCCCAGAGGGGATGTGGTGTATCACTTCGGCTGCTGTCATGCCCGGCAAACAATTGACCTAGACCTTGCTGCCTGTCCCTCCTCATCTAATGCCCCTAACAATGGAGTCCCCTACAATTTGAACCCTATACTCCACCTTTTTCGAGCTTGGTCCACTACCTGCCTGCCCCCCCTCTCCCCTTTTCCTCCTTACCACCTACCTCCCCCTCACCTATTTCTCCCCTGACCCCACCTTGACCTTCCTCCTTGCTCCCATATTCTGTCCTCTCCAAGTGATAGATTCTGGGCCCAGGCCCATGACCCCACTATCCCCAGGCCCTACATTCCCTTCCTGTCCCCCCATTCCACTCTCTGTGATCAAACCCCTTGTCTGCTCCCCCTGCTGCTGCCTTACAAGTTCCCTTACCTGTCTCTGATGTGCACTCTCCTGTCTAGGGGTTAGGTTACTAACTTTCTCTGCCCTCACCCCATTTTCTTTTGACATCCTTGCTGTGTATGCCGTTGTTGCCCTCCCCTCTTGCACTTGCACTGCATCTTTATCTTTGCTCATTTTACACCCCCCCACCTGCAGCCCAGTTCAGATCTCCATTGCCCCTTTTAGTTCTAGGAGACCCTGGCTCTGGGGTATCACTCTCCCTGCCCTTATGTACTAGGACCTTATGTACTAGCTCTCCTGAGTCATCCCTACCTCCCAAAGTCCCTTCCTGGCAGCCACCACCACCTGGTGTGTTCTCTCCTATTCTCTCATTCTCTGCAACCTTGCCCCTAACTGCCCCCTTCTCATTGCCACTGCCATCCTGAATTGACTTCCTTCTTGTGCCGTCTTTCTTAATGTCTGCTAACAGCCCCTCTTCCCTTTCCAGGGGAAGGACCTCTGTTTTCCCCTCGCCGTGGTGCATGCTGGGCTCCCTGCGCTAAGTTCTGTTCCCACCAGCTTCCTCCTTCCCATCTTCATTCTGCACCTGGAGCTTAGCAAACCTGTTTTTGTGCACTACTCTCCCCGGCTTCCCTACCTCCAGAGGGACAACCCCCCCAGCTGCTCCATGTAGTCATTCCTTCTCCCTTTGCCTTCCACTAACTTCCATCTCTCTTTCTCCTGAGGCTTCTTTGGGCTAGTTGCCTTCCTCTCTCTATCCATGTCCCACTCTTTCCTCTCATCCCCCCATCTAATATACCGTTGCTTGCTGGCCTCTGCCAATCCTGCCCTCTCCTTGTCCTGCTTGCTGAGTCTTTGTTCCCATGAACCCCAAATTTTTGTTCCCCACCCTCTTCCTGTCTGCTCTGACACCCCTTCACAGGCCTCCAACTACTTCTATTACCCCGGCTCCATTCATAGGCTCCAATTTCCACCGCAAGCTCCTTACTTCCTCCCTAAGGTTTGCCAAATGCTTGCACACCATGCAACCCCCTAATCTCCAAGCCATGTGGAGTACCATGGCTGTCCCGCACCCAGTACAGCCCACCACCCCGCCAAAAATGACCAGTATACCTGCTGCTCCAGGGTTTGACCTCCAACCCTTCTCCTTCCTTCACCACTGATTCCCCTCCATGTGTCTCCCTGGGGTCTCAAGTTACTGTCTATGCCTGTTAGGAACAGGACTGCCAAGTTGGGGTAATGGTAAATGTTACGGCCCCTGGTGCAGAAGGTCCCCCGTTTGATACCCAAGTGAGATAATTCAAATTTGCCTAAATAACTGGGTAGGGTTGCCACCTTTGGAAAGGCAAAAACTGGATCCTAAGCTCCACCTTTTTTTTCATGACTCATCATGCATTGTTCCTCCTAGAAGGCAATTTGTTATATCAATAAAAGACAACACTTAATGCAGCAGTTCAACAAAAATGTTAAGATACTGTACTGTACCTGTTAAAGTTACTTTCCTAGGTTCTTCCTAGTTATTTATTCACTTATGTATTTATTTATTTATTGAGACTGGTTTACCAGATAAACATACAGAGATAAAAGAAATCTCATTTACAGATATGATCTGGGGGGAGACAAGGGAAATACTGTAAATAGCATACAACAGTATACATGGTATATAATAATACATAAAAAAATAAATAGTCTCCTGTAATGTGTATTTTATATCTTTTTCTGGCTCCATTTCCTATTCATGTCCACAATATTTCAGGGCCAAAGAAGTGACCATACTTTTTTCTTGAGGGAAAAAAAAATATTTAAAACATTTTATTTATTTATTTATTTATTTATCAAGTCTAGGATTACAAATACCTTTGAGCCATGGCTCTTTTACAAAGGTTCCACGTCAGAGAAATACAAATTATGGGGAACATCAAGACAGGCATTACAACAATGTGGACATTGCAAACAGAGTACAGATTAATACAGTTCAAGGGTAGCATTGTAACAAGGCAGTCAGCGCATTTGTCAGGGAAAATAGACAACAGATAAGAAGTGCCAGAGTCATAGGGAGAGGGAAGAGGGTGGGGGGAGGGAGAAGGAATGTAGGAAGGGTGGCAAGAGGGTGAAAAGTGCAGCATTGGGTATACCAAGATGTGAGGGTAGAATCCAGTGGGGTGAGGGGAGGGGACAACTAGCAGAAAGGGAAGTGGAGAAACAAGGTTAAGTTGGGCAGTCACAGGACTGCTGTAGTGAGACAGTCCCGGAGCCTAGTTTTAAACATACCAATAGTTGGGGCAGAGGAGATGGTTGGGCTGAGGCCATTGAACCAGAGTGGTGCTCGATAAGCAAAGAGCGTTGTCCCTGTGAAGTGTGACAGTGGGGGACTTCCAGTAGCTGTAGCGTGGATCTCCTAAGGCACCATTTGTTAATTCGGTGTTGTAACAGAGTTGAGACCCCAGAAGGTGCAAGACCAAGGTAGATTTTTTTGATCATGGAGCAGGTGAGAAACTTTATGCGGTTTGATAGTTGGAGCCAGCCAGTCTGAGTGTACAGGTCACATGTGTGGGTGAGACGGTGAGCACCAGTGATGAGCCAACATGCTTTATTTAAGGCAGTTGAGAGGCGTCTAAGGGTTGTGGTTGTGGCCAAGCCATAAATGATGAGACCATAGTCTATTACAGAGATCACAGAGCTCAGGACTGCAACCTTCAAAGCTTCTGGCGTGAGGTGTGGTCTGTGTTTGTACAGGAGACCAAGCCGTGTATTAGCAGCTCTAGCTTTTTATCTACATGAAGTCCATAGGAGAGATTAGGGTCAAGCTGAATCCCTAAGTATTTGAAGGACACCACCTGATCTAGAGTGTTGCCCTGGGTGGTGGAGATAGCCAAGTGGTGTAGCTTGTGTGGGTTATGAGAGCTACAGAAGAGCATAGATTTGGTTTTCTTGTCATTGGGACCAGTTTATGATTAAGAAACCATGTCTCTACAGAACTGAAACCAAGTTGAAGGTTGTGTTGAAGAGTTGCAGGATCTTTGTGAGTGGAGAGTACAACAGCATCATCGTGTATAGTATGATCTGCTCAGAGCAGTAGTAAGGGAGGGAGTTTAAGAAAGGCTAAGGAGGGGTCCCAGTATGGATGCCTGTGGGACACCAGGCGAACAGGAGGTGTTAGAAAGAGCGTCCGCAATTTTTACCTCTGTGACCGTTTTCTAAGTAGCTTAAAACCAGAGAGAAGAGTCAGATGATAGCCCGGCATTCAGTAGTTGGTGTATTAGTAGTCCATGGTGTACTGTATCGAAGGCCTTGGAGAGGTCGACGAAAACGGCCCCTGTGAGAAGGCCGTTGTCAAGGGATTTGTGCAAAGCTCCAGTGAACTCAAGAAGGGCTGTGGTGGTGCTGTGACCTTTCCAGAAGCCGTGCTGTTGTGGACAAGGTATATTGTACTTATCCAAGTGGTTGGTAAGTTGATCAGCCACAATGTGCTCAAGTGCCTTAGAGAGTGGGGGCAGTATGGAGATAGGGCGATAATTTGAGAGAATCGTCTTGTCCCCACTTTTATGGACGGGTGTCATGGTGGCTGTTTTCCATAGGTCCGGGAATTTTCCACAGCTGAGAGAGAGGTTTAAAATTTTTATTAATGGATGAATTACAGTGGCGTGAAAAAGTATTTGCCCCCTTCCTGATTTTCTCTATTATTGCATATTTGTCACACTGGATGTTTTCAGGTCTTTAGAGAAAATGTAATATTAGATAAAGGGAACCTGAGTGAACAAATAACACTTGGTTTTTTGTTTTTTATTTCACCTATTTAATGAAAAAAGTTAACCAACACCAACTGGCACTGTGTGAAAAAGTAATTGCCCCCTTACACTTAATAACTGGTTACGCCACATTTAGCTGCAATGACTGCAACCAAACACTTCCTATAATTCAATATCAGTCTTTCACATCGCTGTGGAGGAATTTTAACTCACTCTTCCTTGCAGAACTGCTTTAATTCAGTAACATTTGGTAGGTTTTCGAGCATGAACTGCTCATTTCAGGTTCTGCCACAGCATCTCTATTGGGTTTAAGTCTGGACTTTGACTAGGCCACTCCAAAACTTTAATTTTACTTTTTAGCCATTCTGATGTGGACTTGCTTTTGTATTTTGGATCATTGTCTTGCTGCATGACCTAACTCACGCTTCAGCTTCAGCTGACGGAAGGATGACCGGACATTCTCCTTAAGAATTTTCTGGTACAGAGCAGAATTCATGGTTCCTTTAATTTTGGCAAGTCATCCAGGTCCTTAGCAGCAAAGCATCCCCACACCATCACACTACCACCACCATGTTTGACTGTTGGTATGGTGTTCTTACTGTGGAATGCTGTGTTGCTTTACACGAGACATTATGGGATCCATGTTGTCCAAAAAGTTCCACTTTGGACTCATCTGTCCATAGAACATTTTCCCAAAAGGCTTGTGGATCATCCAGGTGCTTCTTGGCAAATGAGAGACGAGCATTTATGTTCTTCTTGGTTAGTAGTGGTTTCCGCCTTGCTACTCTCACATGAAGCCCATTTTTGCCCAGTCTCTTTCTGATTGTGAGTCATGAACACTGACCTTAGCTGAGGCAAGAGAAGCCTGCAGTTCTTTGGATGTTGTTTTAGGATCCTTTGAGACTTCCTGGATGATTTTCGCTCGCCCTTGGAGTAATTTTGGCAGGCCACCCACTCCTGGGAAAATTCACTACTGTTCCAAGTGTTCTCCATTTGGAGATTATGGCTCTCACTGTGGTTCGATGGAGTCCCAGAGCCTTAGAAATAGCTTTGTAACCCTTTTCCAGACTGATAGAGGGCAACACATTTTTTCTGATCTTTTCAGGAACTTCCTTGATCATGGCATAATGTGCTGGTTGAATCTTTGTGCTGGCAATGTGACTCTGATGGTAAGGGTCAAAATAAGTGAGGTTTATATTGAGCAGGGCTGGCTGTAATCAAGCCTGGCTGTGTTCAATCAGCTGACTCTAATTATCATTTTAATTGGGTTGATTTAACTAGGGGCAATTACTTTTTCACACAGTGCCAGTTGGTGTTGGTTAACTTTTTTCATTAAATAAATGAAATAAGTAAAAAAAAAAGTGTTATTTGTTCACTCAGGTTCCCTTTATCTAATATTATATTTTGTCTAAAGACCTGAAAACATCCAGTGTGACAAATATGCAATAATAAAGAAAATCAGGAAGGGGGCAAATACTTTTTCACGCCACTGTACCTCATCGAGGGTGAGCAACAGAAGCTTAAGGTCCAGGGTGTCGCTACAAGATCTAGATTTAGAGATAGCTGCAGTAATATAGCGGCGAGCTTCATTCAGCCTTACCTTCCTGAAGTAGAAGAGGGGATGGTTAGACTGAGGGGCTGAGGTATTTGGGGAGTAGGCCCTGTTTTCGAAAAAGTCATGGGGTAGAACAGCACTAAGGTCTGAAAAAGCCATGTTAAAGATGTTTGCAATCACCTTGGGGTCAAGGGTTGAGGATCCATCAACCATTAACATGGCCAGAGAGGTTTTTGGCTGCTTCCCTGTGACATCCTTGATACTGTCCCAGAAAGCACGACCATTTCCCCATGTATTGGTGAGAGTGTCTTTGTAATAGGTGGATTTCATTAGCCGTATGGCTTTTGTGCAGGCATTTCGTGCTTGTTTGTAATTTTGGATGTCCAGTTGTTTGCCAGTGGCCCTGGCAACTGCCCAGAGGTGATCCCTTAGTTTCAGCTGTGAGAGAAGAGCCGCGATGACCCATGGGTTAGAGAGAGATTTTGTTTTGCGCCTTTTAGCAGGGGCAAAGAGGTCTCAGGCTTTGTTGAAAATTGAGATGAAGTGATCAATAGCCAAGTTAACATCTGTTGCTTCATAGATGGGTAGCCAGTCTTGTAGAAGCAGATGTTGTTTGAGATGTGGAAGTTTTCCACAAGGAAGGACTCTGCTAGCGATAATTTTGGGAGGGGGCTTAAGGAATTTGTTAGACCTTGCACACATGACTGGGGAGTGGTCACTGAGTGAGTCTGGGAGAATGGTCGTACGAGAAATCCTTGTGGGGTGAGTGGTGAGGACCCAATCCAAGAGGGTACTGGTGGAGATGGAGTCTTTATAGGCACTGGCACTCAATGCTAACCAATTTATGTTGAAATCCTCTAGTAGAATAAGTTCAGCTTCGGAAGGATGAGAGTTGATAAAGTTTAGGACGTCATTGAATCCATGTTTAGGGTCCCTGGGCGGGATGTATACAGAGACAATAGTCAGGGCTTTATGGTTGGGACCTAGGATGATTTTTATTGGCAGAATCTGGGCTGAGGCAGAAAGTGATGGAGTTGCTACAGGGTGCCAAGACAGGGAGTCTTTGATATAGATTGAGCAACCACCGCCTTTTTTGGATATCCGGTCCAGCCTGTGGACATTGTAGCCCTGTACTGTTACTGCTGAGTCAGGAACTTTAGGTGTCAGACAAGTTTCCACCACTGCAAGGATGTCAGAGTTGTGTTGGCATATGAAGGCTTGGAGTGCATTTAAAAATGCCTAAAGTCTGTTAGAGATGAAAATGTTTACCAGCAAATGAAAGTGGAAGACAACTGGCTCTGTTACTGTTACAAAAGGTGGGCAGCTCTGCTGCTATGCCACTTTAAGATGCAGTGGAAAGATTAGGTTAAGTAAGTGCTAATGGTGTTAATGGCCATACTTTACACTTCCCAGACTGACTGCTTTCACAAACAAAGGGCTATACTGACAACAGAACTTGTGTGTAACTTGGACGTGTAGCTGAAACAATGAATGATGTGACAAAATTGGTTTCAAAAGTATGTGAGCACTCAAAATGGCTCAAAAACCTGACCAGCACAGAGCAAAAACTGATTACCTGATAGGGACCCTGAAAACCTGATCACCAGGTAAAATACCTGACAGGTGGCAACCCTATAACTGAGGTTGGTCCTAAAATTCTACTGAATGTAACCAGCAGTCATCAGTAAAATATGCCTGAGTTGGCAGCTATTTACAGATTACTAAGGTGGCTCATTAGCACCTCCCAGCGGTTGGCTGGTATAACTTGCAAATTACAAAGTGAGGATTTAGAAATTTGTGCAATCAGCCACGTGACTTAGTCACGTGCCCCAGGGCACCAATAAATTACAGGACAACCCTGGGTGGAAGCAAACTTCCACAAGTTTGTCAAGACAGCATCCTTCTCTATGCCGACGATGCTGTTCTATTCACTAGTCATCCAGACCTTGAAACCCTGGAACACTGTATGCAGGTTAACTTCAATCTCGTTGAAGACTCATCAACACATGGCTGCTACTAAACTATAAGAAAACTAAAACTATGCTGTTTGCATCCTCTCACAGCAGACACAAATCATCCACGCTAGTCATTCGTAGTAGTCAAAATGAAATACTTGAGATGGTCCAAACATTCAGATATCTAGGGGTTACCTTAGACAGCTCTCTGTCATACTCACAACATATCGACCAGGATGCCATGTCAGTCAATAGGAAACTGGGTCAACTGTATAGACACAGACATTGTCTTACAGAACATGCCCTAAAACTCACCACTGATAGTTCTGTCTTTTCCGTAATAGACTATGATTTCGTAGTATACAGTGCGGCCTCCGACACGTCCCTAAGAAGAATTTCCTTAATGCTTAATAAAGCCTGCAGACTAGTCCTGAGCACTCCACACCTTACCCAAACCTGCGACCTATACTCGTTCATGGATTGGCTAGACCTGGAATACAGAATTCGGTACCAGCTCTGTCTCTTGGCCAAAAAGGCTACCCTTGTTCAGGCCCCTCCTGGTGTGTAAACCTTGCTTAACCGAGCTGCTCCTACTAGGCTGACTAGAGGTACCCTAAACTATCCCTACAAGACACATTTTCGCAGAACCTCCCTAGGGCAGTGATCTTTT
Organism: Neoceratodus forsteri; assembly: GCA_016271365.2. Lineage (NCBI taxonomy): Eukaryota > Metazoa > Chordata > Ceratodontiformes > Ceratodontidae > Neoceratodus > Neoceratodus forsteri. The sequence goes on from CM028130.1 coordinate 1,420,281,897, forward strand.
GGATTCCGAGACCCCTGCTGGCTCGACTCGCTTCCATTAGACCTACTAACAGAAACTAAACTAGGACCCTTCAAAGCTAAACTCTGGTTACACCTCACACGTCAAATGAAGTGTAGTTGCTCCAAATAATCCAAAGCAAGATAGCTGCGTCTGGCCCCAACACTAACTGCACTTTACAGCCTAAGTTTAGGCATAGTCTGTTCTTTGCATTTGTTCCCCCACCTTCCCTTTCCTACCCCCTCTTCCCCTTATAAACCACAGGCCCAACCTATTTCTGTAATCCTACCTGGCATCCTACCTTTCTTCTCTCACCACCCTGCACTCCTTTGCCCAACTTACCTTTCTTCTCTTCTCTTCCCATATCCCCCATTTCCTACCTCCTCTGTCCTACTAATTCCCTCCACCTTCCCCCGACAAAGGCAATCAGGATCCTGTCCCTGACTGAATCCACATTAACCCCTACCTGCCACTGGGTCCCTCCTGCATATCGCAACTCCTCTTTCCTCTACATTTCTAGATGAAGCCATTGCAACAGCAGCTGTGTATTTTTGCTTTATAATCATGATTGTGTAATGCGACCTGACGGAATCTTCTATGTTACCTGCTGTATTCACTGCTGTTCGTTATTTTATGTTTTTTCAAGATGTAGAACCTTTGTAAATGAGCTCTTCGCTCAAAGGTTGTAATCCAAGAATGAAATAAATAAATAAATAAAGTCTCCTGAAAATGAGTCCTGATCAGAAATATGTTGTAGAGTCCTGTGACCCATATTTGTATCTTTATAGAATTTCTTAGATTTAACTTTCTGAAAAACCACCTTAAGTCAATATAAATTTGCAATTCATTCACTATTGGCTCAGGCACAAATGAAAGTCCTTTTCCCAAAACTTTCATTGAAGCAGATGTTAAAACGGTGCTTGATAAATTTAATTACATATGATATCTGCTCCTCAGGTTGTCCACAAGGGGGAGATCTAGATCTACCAGTCCCAAGGTATGATGCGAGCTGTTGTTTGGGGTGTGTGCTGCAGAAGGGTTGCCAATCCCATCTGAAGCCATACAAGAAGAAGCATACACTCCAAGGATAAAGTCCACACTGGATTTTAAATAAGCCCAAATATTTATTGTATTTGCTGGTACAATATCTGCCAGTGTCAGGACATGCTTACTGGCCACTGTTGCATTCTAGATCCACCTTTGCCTTTTTTTTTTTTTTAGATTTATTAGGTGTTTTTGTAAAACCTGAAATGCTATGTTGAGGGACAGAAAAAAATACTTTTTATTTGAGGCACTATTTGATGATTTATTTCTTTGAGCTCGATTTCTAGATTTTGATTTACTGCATGCTCTCATTTGGCTACAGGATCTGCTGGGTCTTTGCTATGAAAGTATCTGTTTTTGCTTATTGTCATTCATGTCATGTTGTAGTTTGCCTCTTTTTAGGACTGCAGTAAGTGTAGCCCTGCAGACCTCTTGTGATTAGAAAAGGACTCTGTGCATTCCTTCCGACCGAACAACATGTTGGAGTTGCACCACAGTCGCCTCCATCTCGATAGCATCCATGGAGCACGCTGCTTGTTGTTTCCAGTTGCAGTGCACTATTTTGTCCTGTAAAAATCAGTGGCATCCTGATCATGACACTGCGGGACTGGACACCCCCAGTGTCACTCTTATGTTCCTGGGGGTGGGGTGGGGTGGTGGAATGAGAGGGAGGGTGGTGGGGAGATATCTATAATTTAAAAGAAAAAAAATGGCAGTCACAGCAGAACACGGCACACTCTGCTGTGTCCAAGATGGCAGTCATACTCTGCTGCACATGAGCTAGTAGCTCCACATGTGCAGTAGAGTGTGGCAGCCATCTTGGATATGGCGGAGTGTGCCGTGATCACTGATTTTTTTCCTTTAAATTATAGATATCCCCCACCCTACCCTCCATCTCAGCATCCACCACCCCACTCAGAAACATGAGTGACACTGGGGGTCCTATTCCTCAGTGTTATGTTAGGATGCCGACACATTTTTATATTTAAATTATACATATCCCCCACCGACCTCTCTCTCAGCACCCCCCAAAACATAATTGTGACCCTGGGGTGTCCAATCTGTGTTCGATGCGAATCCTCTTACTGACTAAGATGCTCGTCATTTGTGGCTTTTTTAAATATATTATATATATATAAGTTTCTCCCCACCCAACCCTTCCTCTCAGCAACCACTACCCCACTTCCCCACCCTAGAAGCGTTAACAGTGGCACTAGGGTATGCCTAATCCCTCAGTGCAGGAATCCTCATTTTTTTTTTTTTTAACCTGTTGGAAAAAAAAAAGTCCACTGATGTCTTTCGTGGTTGTTCCTTACCCCCCACCTGACCCTCCCACTGAGCATCCCCCCAGCCCTTACTGTAATCCTGTCTGGACTGTAGAAACGTCTTCACTCTTCAAAACTGGACCACAAACTGAAGAAACAGGTATGTGGTTCAATGCATTTTAATGGTGTTTTGAATTTAGTGGCATAACTTGGCCATTTTGAATATTTTTGGCCCAAATTTTTAACATGCCTTTTTTTGGGACCCACCTCATTAACAATGGCACTGTCATTAGGCAGATCTCTCTTGAAAGGTGATTTCGCAGTCCCTGTGCGAAATCACCTTTCGGACAGGAGCTGAAAATTTTCTCTGCCCTTGTTCATGAGGTGGGGTCATTAGAAGGCTATGTTGAAAATTTAGTGTAAAAATATTAAAAAAACAACATAGTTATGAGCCTATGTTGAATTTTGCTAACACAGCCTCGTAACTTTGGCAATTTTCAATATTTTTACTTCAAATTTACATCATAGCCTAACTTTACAGCACCTCACGAATGTGACAGCTGTCAGTTTTCAAATCCTGGCCAAAATATTTTTTTTACATCCCAAAAGGTGATTTCATGGTCCCTATGCGAAATCACCTTTCGGGCAGGAGTTGAACATTTTCTCTACCCTTGTTAATGATGTGGGGTCATAAGAAGGCTATGTTGAAAATTTGGTGAAACAATATTAAACAACAACAAAGTCATGAGCCTACATTGATTTTTGCGAATGTAGTCTCATAGGTTTGGTAACATTCAATATTTTTGCTCCAAGTTTTTAATGTAGCCATTTCTTTACAGCATCTCATGAATGTGATAGCTGTCATTTTTAAACTCCTGCCCAAAATGTGTTTTTGCGTTCCGAAAGTTTATTTCACAGTCCCTGCGCCAAATCACCTTTCAGGCAGGAGTTGAATATTTGCTCTGCCCTTCATGAGGGAGGGTCATAACAAGGCTATGTTGAAAGTTCGGTGTAAAAATATTCCAGAAGAACTTATTTATGAGAATATGTTACATTTTGCTAATGCAGGCTCGTAACTTGGGTAATTTCCAATATTTTTATCCCAATTTCCTCAGCTGCAGCCCTATCTGCTCTGTCCAGAATTTGTTCTCTCAGCTATGTCTTTTTCATATTGCCTCAATATTTTAATTAGGTTACCTTCAAAGTTCTTAAAGGAGCAATCTCTTGGTATTTTAAAAACGCTTCTTTAATAGAATCGATTTCTTTAGTGTTTCATACACCTCTTCATCCTGCTCAATCATTTGAACAAACCGTGAGTGCTGTCTCTCATCTATTTTGGTACGAATAAACCCTAGAGGTAGGAAGGAGAGGGTAAAGCCAATGTCCAAGTAGGGTCAGCAGCCGCTAATGCAGGCAGGGAATACGGGCAGGTTGGGTGGGCCTAGCTGTCCTTATCTGTCGTCAATTACTATGTTACTATGTAAACCCACCAGTGTTTTTTTTTTTTTATATACGCAAATCATGTGGTGCCAAGCACTTCGCTTTATATTGCTTTAATGTTGTTTTGTTATAGAACGTGTTTATCTCTTGAAATTTCAGCTTCTTCTATTGTTGGAACAGTTCTTTTAGTGTCTATGCAGAATCAGGCACAGGTTCTTCACTCTTAAGAAAAATCAGCCATAGCTGTTGACTGGCATCTAGCTGAAGCTGCCGTACTCTCGCAGCATGAGAAGTCATCAATTTCCTCATTAGGATTCATATCAGTGCTCACTGAATCACTCATGGCTTATCATAATTAGATTTACTACATTAAGTAATGATCCTGTTGTGGCTTCCCTTCTCCCCTCTTCCCCCCTTTCCTTCCCTGCCTTCTTCTTTCCTTCTTTTCTACTTTTTCGGCCATTGAGACCACCCTCTCCACTCTTGTGGGGTGCATTCAGGTTTCTGTCCCCAGAAGGAGTTTATCCAGTTCGGTTTTAAATTTCTGAAATGTATCAATTTCTACAATATGTTGGAGGAGGGCATTTTATAACCTAGTAGCCCTTATTGTAAAATAGTGGCCACGTTTGTTCGTGACGGCCCTAGGGATACAGATCTGCCTGCTGTTGCACCTGAGATTTTTGAGTTTATCAGCATATTTAACATTACAATCTTTCATCAGACTGATATCCTTTAAGATATTAAATAATAATAATAAATCCCCTCGGTTCCTCCTCAACTGCAAATCACATAAACCTAAAGCTGTTAGCCTATCTTCATATGATAAGTACTTTACCCTCGGTATTAATTTTGTGGTCCTTCTTTTCATACTTTCTATAATTTTAATGTCCTTGTTAAGATACGGGGCCCAAAAGCAGACAGCAAAGTCTGTATGTGGTCTGATAAATGATTTGTATAATCGAAGAATACAATTTTCATTTCTTGTAATAAATTACCTTTTTATGGATGCTAAAATGCGGTTCCCCATCTGTGCTACTTTCCTATGCTGGTTATCATATTGATTATTGACAATGACCCCCAGTCTTTTTCAGATTGTGCTGTTTTAATGATGCTGCCAAATAACTGGTGCTTGGATTTTTGGACCCCAGGTGTATAACCGTACATTTGTTAACGTTGAAGGTCATTTTGCTGTTAACTGCCCAGTCTTCAATTTTCTTCAGGCCCTGTTTGAACTTTTGGATTTTGTCCTCTGTGTCTATATCATATGAAATTTTGGTTATCAGCTGCAAATTTACTAATTTGATTACTACTACCCTTATGTAGATCGTGGATAAATAAACCAAAAAGTATTGGTTCCAAGACAGAACCCTGGGGAACACTGCTAGTGATCTCTCTGCAGTTTGAAATGGTGTCTACTATTTTTTCACTTTGGGATCTACTACTTAACCATCTTTCTACTCATTTTACTATATAACTCTTAAGATCTAGATTCATCATTTTTTTGATTAAGTTATGGGATACCTTATCAGACGCTTTTTGGAAATCTAAGTAGATGATATCTACTGGGTAGTTCTTATTTAAACCGTTACTGACACCTTCATAAAAAGAGACCAAATTGGTAGTGCATGACCTGTTTTTTTGGAATCCATGTTGTGAATGGTCTATTAATACTTTATTTTTCAACTCTGCATCAATTTTCTGTTTTAAGATTTTTTTCCATGATTTTAATGATAGTTGAGGTAAGGATGATGGGGCAATAATTATCTGTTACGTTTTTATTCCCTTTTTTGTGTATTGCTACCACTGTGGCCCTGTACCAATCTTCAGGAGTCACACCTTCTCTATAGAATTTACTGAATATGAGCTTTAAGGGGCATAACAGCACATTCATAGTTTGTTTAATGAAGCATGCATTTAAGTTATCTGGGCCTGGTGATGAATTACCTTTGAGGGGAAAGTACTGCAGATTTGATATTCTCCTGTGTTATTTCATCATGGTTATAAGAAATATTTATGCTAGTTTTATCTTTTTTTTAAGAAAACTGACAAAATATTCAATAACTGACAAGATGTTTTTCCTCAAAATGTGACTGCCCTTTTTACTGAGGTGCAAGCCGTCCCAGCTAAACAAGCTAGCATCACTGCTAAATCTCTCCCAATGAGAAATACATGCTATTTTATTTTTTAACATCCATTTCCTTAACCATTCATCATTTTCTTGATTTTGATCATCTTAACCATGGTGGCACGTGATACTGGCAACATTTCAGATATTAAAATTTCACAATCCTTGGATCTGAGGGTGTTAACCAGTTATATATAACTATTTTGGATGTCCTCTATTGTGAATTTATTAATATCGTTGGTACCTGCGTGCACTACCACTAAGGGATTACTACCAGCATTTTTCAAAATGTTTGAGATCTCTCTTTCAATGTCCCTAATCCACACCCCCGTAAAACTAGAACAGGTGCTGTTTAGTTTATTTTAGCAGCATATTTTAAGATGGAATCACATAACACCACCACTACCTGCCTAGGGTTTGCAGTTCCATTAACATTTGCACCATCTGCAAGTAGTTCTGTTTTGTTTGATTGGCTGTCCCCATTGTCTGTGTTGTTATGGTCTGTGGCCATGACATTACTCATCTGTTCCTCATTTGTATTTGAAGTCACAGAGTTCAAAGGTCAAATGCTAATTGAGGCAACTTCAGTACTAGGGGGGACCACTCCCTGACCTGCAACATCACAGTGGACCTGAGAAGAAATCACCATAGTTTCTTTGTTACCTACTATATTATTTTGTTGTTTAGTTAAACTTGAGGGATTATTAGAAGATGTGCTTTTATCATCACAGATAATAGGTTGTGAGTTACTAATTCCCTCAGTAAAATTTTTAGTCTGATTTTCCAGGGGTTGTTATGAATGGTGAAGTGAAATACTGAAATCCATTGCTCTGCGTCCCTTTTTATTTTTATTTACTACTGGACTCCATTCATTACCATCGTCACTGCCATCCTCCCTTCCTTTTTTTAGGGAGTCATCATGTTGTCTGTTTGGGGCATTACACAGGGTTGTGAGGTCATGTTTTTGTTTGGGTAGTTGGCACTTTAGTTGTTCATTGGCAGCTTAAAGTTCTTTAATGATTTTCTCCAAATCTTTAATCTTGGTTCTAAGTGTCTCATTCTCTAGACATTGTGTGCACTTAAGTCCTTCAAATCCCTTACTTGACTCTGGATAAAAATTATTACAAAGGATGCAAGTCATAGCTACTTCACCAGCTGACAGAGTAACAATATCCTCATTAATCTCCATTTTTGCTTACAATTGCAGAGTTAAAATGAATTGAATGTTAATACCTTTATGGCCAGAGGTTTATGCAGTCACCCAGTCGTTCCTGACAGACATGCACTTGTCTCAGCGTGCATCTTCACGTGTGGCCCTGCGCACACTCGCCCCAGTAACTTGTGTGGGCCTAAAATAGCACCGAACTGGAATTGACTTGGCTTCCTGCTTCCAGTTTCGGCAGGTGACTGGTGACCCAAAATAAAGTGTTTTTACACACTAAAAAGCTCAGTTTCCACTTAGGAGCACAGTAAAATGCACCAGCAAGATGCTGGACTGACTGCAAAGCAGTTACAGCTAAACCCAGTGATGTTTAAAAGCGAGTAGGAACTAGTGTAACTACCAGTACCCCACAGTTCTGCAGCAGAGACACAGAGTGTCACACTAGCCATGAAGGTACCCTTTACCTCGATCCTGCACCAGTGAGCAATACAATTCAGTTAGTGCACAATTTCAGTTATACAATAATGTTTCACCCACTGCCTCTCACCAGAGGCTCGCTCACACTCCACAGGAACCACTGCTCTTAGGGTGACTGTGCCTTTAAGGAGATTAGCATACAAAGAAAGCAACTGTCACTGTGTAGCCATGCCCCCTGACGAAGCCTCACACATATGAGGCAAAGTGCTGGGGTCTAGTGCCGTGCTTTCTCGCTGTGCTGTAATAAATGCTAGATTTTGGATTTACTATGTGTTGACCTTTTCCTTCTGCTGAGTGCGACCGTTGTTAAGTTCTTCTGTCAGTTTATGGTGATGCACCCCTTCAGCTCTGGGAGCGCATGGTATTAGTGCTTGGACTGTTTTGCCATTTGGTTTCTCCCAGCTGCCCAAGAAAGCATAGTCTTTCTGAAGGTTTGCAGAAGGCTTTACAGAATTTGAATCTGGAACTGAACTTCATCTTCACTAAAAGAAATCCTGCAAACTTTTCAAAAGCCAATCACATTTTGTGAAGCACAAGTATTTATCTTTGTTTCACCTTCTGACCCAGAAGTTTGGTTCTATTTACAATACAGACCTGAGGAATCTTTTTTTGTTGTTGTTGTGGTATTTCTCCCGAGCCCCAGTGGCACTGTTGCCTTCAGCTGTATCCCAGCACTGACCCTCGAAGGTCAGACTCCCTCCCTTAAGCACCCACAACTTACCCTTCATGGTAGGGTGGTGGGGAGCGTCTTGACCCACCCACAATGGATCCTTGCCAGGGAGGTGCCTTCTTGGGGGCGGTGCCACGGGGACAGCTTCATGTATCTGTGGCATTTTTCTGTTTTCTTCCTTGTGTGGAGGTGGGGCGTGCAATGACGCCTGCAGAGAGAGTGCACACACTTCTGCATGTGCTCTCTCCAAGCATCTGCCCCATCTCCTCTCCCTTGTTGCAGCGTCGGTGCACTGCCCCCCCAGCAGCCGCTAGGGGCCAGTGGAGCGCCGACCACTGGTAGCTCCCCTTCCAGGAGAACAGTCCCTCGAATGCTAAATCCTTCTCCTCCCCTGCCAACCCCCGACAACCCGTGCTCGTTCCTGAACACGGGTCGCCAGCGTAGCGCACGGCAAGGTGTCCAGTGCCTCAGCCCTCAGCGCCACCGGGCCGGCCTAAGAGACATTTTTTGAGTTTTAGGAAGCCATGAGTGATTCAGCAAGCACTGATATGAATCCTAACAAGAAAACTGGTGACTTCTCATGCTTTGAGAGCACGGCAGCATCAGCTAGATGCCAATTAGCACTACAGCTGATTTTTTTTGAAAGTGGAGAACCTCTACCTAATTCTGAATATACATGAAAAGATCTGTTCCAACAATATGAGAAGCTGAAATTTCAAGAGATAAACACCTTCTATAACAAAACAACATTAAATCAATATAAAGTCAAGGGCTGGGCACTATGGGGTTTGCATATAGACCCCCCCACTGGTGGGTTTATTAAATATATATACCAAAATAGATGGGAGACAGCACTCATTGTTTGTTCAAATGAACTGATAAACATACTTATTGACCAGGAAGATGAGGTGTATGAGACACTATCTATAGGAATTAAGTGCTTTTAAAATACCAAGATCATCCGTTCTTTAAGAACTTTATAGGTAACCTACTTAAAATATTGAGGCAATATGAAAAAGGTAGCCAAGAGAAAAAGACAAACTACAATGTGACATTAATGACTACGAGCAAGAACAGATATTTTCATAGCAAAGACCCAGCAGATCCTCTAGCTGAGGGATATCACACAGTAGAACAGAAGCTAGAAACAGAGCTCAGAGAAATAAGACATCAAATTGTGCCTCAAATAAACAAGTGAATTTTTCTATCCCTCAACCTAGCACTTCTGGTGTTACGAAACAGCCTAATAAATCTCACAAAAAAGGGGGGGGGAGAGACCAGGAGGGGTATGAGAGACAGATGGGGATCTAGAAAATCCCTGGCGGACAACCTGAAGTGCAGATCTCAAAAGTGGTTAACTTATAAAGCACCATTTTAGCACCTGCTCAAATGAAAGTTTTGGAAACATTTTGTAAAAGGGGACTTTCATTTGTGCCTGAGACAACAGTGAACGAAATTCAAATTTATACTGACAGAAATTTCTATAAAGATACAGATATGAGTCACAGGACTCTAGAAAATATTTCTGATTGGGACTCATTTTCAAGAGATGTACAAGCTTTAACAGATCTTCTGCTTGAATCCAACACTATTTTATAGAGAGATACAGCTATAGGTGTAGCTGAACATGACAAGATTTTTAATGAAATGCAAAATGCAGAAAGTGAGCTTTTGCCACTTCATACTAACTTTAGGCCCTAATCAACACTTACCCCAACAAATTCTGCAGCTTTGATTACATATCAAAATTTAGTTATGCAGGATGTCAATGACCTCAAGTAAAAATGGCCATACCATTAAAGAAACCTGACAAGGCAGGAATGCCAGGCACTCCAGGAACTACAAAATATGAAATATTTGGAAATTAAAGCTGCAGATAAAGGTGGTAAAATTGTCATTTTAGATAGAACAGTATGAAGCAGAATCTTTTTCATCAACTGAAAGACAGACATAGCTAGAAAAGACTTCCAAAGAACCCTGCCTCTAAGTTTAAAACTAGAATTGCCATTTTCTTAGAAGAAAATTTTGTAGTGGGACATTTTCCAAAACAAAATGAATATGATTTCATGCAGGTAGAATCCCCATGGGTTCCTACCATTTACATTCTGCTGAAAGTATGTAAGGACCAGACCAACCCCCAGTCATACCTATTATTTCTGGGCAGGGGTCTCTGACAAAGAAGATGTCTATGTGTTGACTATTTTTTTAAACAAACTGGTTATTTTGCAGCCATCATATGTCAGGGACTCCATGGACATTTTGTCTAAGCTCGAGGGGTTGGTCCAGTCCTCTAAATACATGTGGCTTTCTTTTTAACTTTCTTATCTTTATTGAGAAAATGTTTCAAAATACAAATACACATAACAGCATGAGTAAATATAACAATTACAATATCCAATTCTAATTAAACTAAAACAAATATCCCAGAATATCTAAACATATAATGGAAGGTGCAGTATTTGAGTAATATAACCCAACATATGCTACCCCCCATACCCCATAAAAGGGAGATAACTACATTGAGAAATTGGCCATCTAGGAAGGCTGAAAAACAGAAGTTCCTAATAAGGTTTCCATATCAAGATTATAAGACTGAATAAAATTACTTATAAATCAGGGACATTGCAACACTAATAAATAGAATGACAATAGACAAAATAGCGAAATATATACAATGGTACATAACAGCTTATTAAGTGGGAATATAAAAAAAAAGAATTATAAAAAGCTATACATTAACCTTGCCTTGATTGTTTTTTAAAGTACCAAGTTATCTTACTAAATATCCAGTTGGTTAGGTGGATCTCTAGGGAATGCGCTCATAAGAATTAGAATAGTCTGAGAAGTAAGATCATAAATGTTCTACCACTTCCTGTAAAATTCCCCAGTTATGCATGAAGTATTCTTATTATAAAATGAGCATATTAGATGGATAAGGAAATGGTTATTATGAATGTTGAGAACCCATTCATTGAACGCGGGAACCCTGTTATCCATCCAGTGCTTGAGAATGATTTGTTTAGTTGAAATACTTATTAAAGAGAGAGATAATCTATTTGGTAAGGATAAAGAACTATCGATGCTGCCTAAAATACATGTAGAAAAATCAAACGTAAGATTGTAGATAAGCTTGCTAGCAACTTTTGATCTGACTTCCTGCCAAAGATTTTGGACCTGGTGACATGCCCATAACATACGGAAGAGAGAACCAATGTCCTTGTTACATTTTGGACAGTCATTTCTATTTGTGAAACCCATCTTGTACAATTTTATGGGTGACATATATGCATGGTGTAGAATTTTAAACTGGATTAGTCTTAAATTATCCAAAGGTATGAGTTTATAAATATTTTGCTATAAAAAAGACCAATCTAAAGAGTAATCGTTGATTTCTTTTTGCGATAGTATATTCTGAATAGGATTTTCTTAAACTTTATATTTCAGGAGTATTAGATATATGTTAGAGACAGGATGTGATTTACCATGAGCGTTTATAAGATTAGACAAGAGGTCCATTGGTTCACTAGTCCAAGGAAAGGGCCCAAAATTAGCTTTTAAGGTAATTTTGATTAATTAGAAGTTTGAGCAATAACCTTTATCTAGTTTAAAATCAGCCCTAATAGAGTCAAATGGGCAGAAAAATCCCTTATCTAACAGAGAGGCTACTGTGGGCGTGATAGCCCCAGGCAACCTCTGGGAAGATAGCAATTTCCCATTTATTGTGAAGTTGGGATTAAAAAATAAAGGTTGTCTAACATCATAGTATAAATCAATATTTAAGAGTTTACACAATTTTTTATGAACCTTAAGAGAAGTTCTAATAACTGAATTTATCAACTCTTTAGGGATATTTTTTAGTTTAGAATAAAGAATTACTTCAGGAGCTAGTCTATATTTTTTAATATTGCTAATTCTAGTTGTAACCATGTAGGAATATACATATTAGAGAGGGAAGGATTATGAAACCATTTAATATATTTGTTAACATGGGAAGCCATGTAGTACAGTGCAAAATTCAGAATTTGTAACCCACCTTAGTATTTAGGAAACATTACTTTTTCCATGGCTATTCTCTGGGATTTACCTTGCCAAAGAAATGTAGTAATAATTGAATGAATCCTAGCAAACCATTTTAATGGCAAAAAGTCATTTAACATATTAAGTGGAAAATACATGTGGCTTTCTGTTAGTATTGTAAGCCTGTATACTAATATCCACCATGATTTGGGTTTGTTGGCCCTAGAACTTCATCTAACCAGCAACCCCAAAAGCAGCAAACTTTCCTAAAGAATGTATTCTGTAGCCTGAGGAAATCATCCTAACTAGCAAATACTTTTCCTTTGACCACAAATTCTGTTTGCAAGTGTGTGGCACAGTCATGGGGAATTCGATGGCACCCTCCTACGTGAACCTGTTTTTGGCACGGTGGCAGGGTAACGCCGTGTTCAGCCAGACAGGAATCCTTACCTACCCCATTTTAAATACTGGGCAGGATTACTAATGACATAAGAATTCTATTGGAAGGAGATGTTCAATTAGCCACAGCGTTTGTCAGTTTTCTGAATAAAAATAATGTAGGACTGGAATTTACACGATTGTCATCTGAGTAGAATTACATTTCTCAATATTTGTTTTTCATCTAATGAAGGTGGAGTAATCAAATCAGAGGTCTTAATCAGTTTCTGTTACACTCATACATGCTTCCAGTGCACAGCCACAACATTTAAAGAAAGGAATCCCTCTTGGATAATTCATTCATCTTGGACGGAATTGTTCTAGTCAGGAAACATTTGATTTTCATGCATATGATTTGAAGAAAGTATTTCTGGAGAAGGGATACTCTGCGAAGCTTCTTGATGAAGGTATGGCAACAGCTAGATCTACGCCCAGAAAGAAACTATTGGTTCCGAAGCCTAAAATGGAATCTAAGGAGAGGGCAGTAGCTATGGTAACTGAATATACTGTAATCACATCTCACTACAGATTTCAGAGGTTATAGATAGACATTGGGATGTGCTTGATGGTGACCCTTCTTTGAAACAAGCAGTAGGAAATAAACCAAGAATTTCACATAAACATGGGAATCGTATTAGTGATATGGTGACACAAAAGTCTATATAAAAAAAAAACTTGAGGTTGAGAATAGACAAAATTGGCTTCCCCCTAAACTTGTGGGTTGCTATAAATGTGGCCGTTGTAACATCTGTAAGTTCTGTATTCAGGACAAAGTTTCTCATCATCCCTCAGCCATCAGAAAAGTAGACATGAGACAATTTATTAACTGCTGCACTCCCTTTGTTGTCTATATTTTAGTCTGTACCTGTCCTAAAATTTATGTTGGCTGGATACATAGGGCTGTTGAGCAGCGAATTTAAGAATATATTCGCTCCCTCTAGAAAGCTACTGCAGATACACCACTAGGAACACACTTTGCAGAATGTCATAATAGTGACACTAGGGCACTGAACATGTTCTGAAAAGCCCTAGGGGAGGAGATAGGAAGTTGTTACTTTTACAGAAAGAATCAAAATGGATTTACACTTTAAGAGCACTGATTCCTTGTGGCCTTAATTATGCTACTGATATCCTACCATTTTTACGGCTGTAGTGGGTGGAGCCTGCAGCTGTTTTATGATCACCTAAAAAAATGAACGATTAGATCCGACTCAACAACAAAGTTGGAGTTGCATCACAATCATGCCGCAAATTACAGCACTCTGCTCTGTACATGGTCATTTGCTTAGCTCCCACCCCCGAAGGCGCACTACTCCATATTTTCGTCACTTCCATTACAGCCCACCAAGCCCAAGACAGACACCAGAGCTCAGTGCACATGCGCAAGCAGCGGCGCATGTGCAGGTGGCCATCTTGGGCATGGCAGACTGTTCTACCGTGAGCTCAGCGAGTGCTCTTAAAGCGTAGCTGTAGCCATGTCGGCTCTGGCCAGAGTTTGTTGTAAGTATGTTTTTTGTTTCCAGGATTTATGTAATGTTTCTTTCATGAAATGGAATAACCTTTTTAAATTACATAGGCTGTCCTCCACTCTCATTCAACTGTGTGTTTCTCTTTTTCTTATTATTATTCTCTCCCTTTTCTCCTTGGTGTTTGCAAACCAGCTTAAAAGCAATTTTATTTTTATTATACTGTATATGCAATCACTTATTTAAGGTAATCAGTAAGCACTTTTTATTTATTCAAGCATTTCATCAGGAAGGCATACTGAGCAGTATAGCTCATTTCCAGATGCGTCCTGGGGGGAAGGGGAGTAGTACAATTATAAAGTACATGAAACACATGAGAAACATAGGACACAAGTAATACAATGTTTATACAGTGAACACTACTTTATTATAAGTGTTAATGCTGGCCACTTGCCTACCTACCCCTCCCTTATTTATCCTTTATAGTCCCCCCTTTTTGTTAGCCACAATGATTGTATCAAATATTATTCTTCCCACCTCTTTTCTACTTTTTCTGCCAGGAGCTGCTCTGAAAGTATTCTTAGTACAACCTCCTAGCACAGGTTGTTATGGATTTTGGGAGGAACTATTGGATATATTTCATTTCACAGGTTATCTGTAGTTTTGGAGCTTATATTTTTAAATGGGATGTTTAACTGATGTGATGTCACTGGAACTGTTGCTTTTATGGTAACTGTGCCTTGAAGGAGATTAACTTAAAAAAACAACTGTCACTGTGTAGCCACACCCCCTGACGAAGCCTCACACAGAGGCAAAGTGCAGGGGTCTAGTGCTGTGCTCTCTTGCTGTGCTGTAATAAATTCTGTATTCTGTATTTTGGATTTACTATGTGTTAACTTCTTATTTCTGCTGGGTGGAATTGTTATTAAGTTCTTCTGCACAATACTGACTTGGTATCCAATGCCCACCAAAAGTGGAGCACAGATTTAAATTTTGATTCACTGGACATGCTATTTTATCTTGAATACCAGGTGGAAAATTTATCTGTGTGCATGAAGAGTTACAAACAAGGCTGAATATTGCCAGAGATGGCATACTATATTTCATCAGTTTTGCCTGTCAAAAAAAGAGCATATTAATAGATTATTAGGACACAAATGGGAAAAATCTTGGTGTAGCCCTAATGAGAGAAAACTAGAAAATGGGTCTCTTACAATGTTAGCATCAGAAAGATCATAGAGGTCATAGCCCTAAGTGACCACAGTGACAGCAACGTGATAGGACTATCCACCACAGTGGGAGCCCAATATGGACTGAAGATGAGATATGAGGAGGAAAGCTGTGAGGGTAAAAATAGGGATGTACCCAATTAGGACAGAAAACAAGGGGATCTACTCCATCTGTAAAATAAAAAAGTTTAAGAAGGTGGGTATATGTCATGCTCCCTACACAGTGACCCATGTTTGGGAGTGAGTTCGGAAGCTGGCGGGGTGACCCAGGGCTGGGGGACAGCACTGCTGCTCCGCAGCACTCTCAGCCTGATGTGTGATGGGTGTCATGTTCTGCCACTAGGGCAACCCCCTGCAGTTGGGCCAGGGAGCTATCTCTCTGCAGAAGGGACTAAGTGTGTGTGCAGAACATCCAGGAAGGTGAGCAGGGCAAAAATAAGAAGGAAAAATCCTGCGAGGACAGGATGATGCTGCTCCATCCTCACAGGTCCTGCACCACTGACCAGGCTCTGCTGGCATCTGGATGTGTAAGCAGGGGTGGGAGGTGGCAGGAGGATGGTCCTCCCCACCTAGCCTTGCCATGGTGGGATAATCCATGGAGGATACAGTCAGTCACATAAGCCCTGGTAATGGTGAGTGAAGGGACTCAGGGATGGTGGTTAGCCGATGGTTGCCCTCAATGATGGGGGTATGAAAATCTTGTTAAAAAAAAAAGATGAAGGTAGAAGGGGGACAAGAAGAAAAAATTACTCACCTTAGTAATGTTGTTTCTTCTAATGAAGTCTTGCGGTATTCTGACAGTAGCAGTGAGTCCCAACCTTCGAACTGCCCCGGAGATGAAAGAGTTAACTTTCCATGCCAGGCATGGAACGCTGAGCACGAGCTCGGTTGAGACTCGGTCTGTTGCTGTTTAAACTCAAACCATCAGATCTTTATGAGCTAAACTCACTAAGGTCCTGTGTGAAAGCTGTAAACCTACACTAGCCAACTGGCTACTAAACATAAAACACATTTTTTGGTCCCAAAACAAAGACTCAAGTCAGGGGACCCAAAAAATGAAAAACACAACACCCACTCACCCAAGAAAAGGGGTGAAAACAACAAGGTGGGCACCTACTGAGTGCCAACACTGCCACTGCCCACCCACATCCCAAAAACAGAGGTTCTGAGAGGGGCAGGGGGGAGGTCAGAATACAGCAAGACTCCATTAGAAGAAACAACATTACTAAGGTGAGTAATTTTTTCTTCAAACAACATGAAGTCTTGCTGTATTCTGACAATAGCAGACTACCAAGCAGTACCTCCATGGAGGAGGGACATAACCTACTTAGGGAATAGGCTCTGAAGCACAGCTGTGCCAAACCGAGCATCACTCCTAGCCTGGATATCCAGGGAGTAATGTTTGGTAAAAGTGTGAAGTGTTATCCAGGTAGCTGCTTGACATATCTCTAGAATAGGGATGCCCCTGGCAGCAGCCAGGGAAGCAGCTGTACCTCTGGTAGGGTGAGCCCTCAGGCCTGAGGGTGGGACCTTACCCAGTTTTTCATAACAAAATTGGATACAAGAGACATTCCAGCTGGAAATGGATCTTTTAGTGGCAGGTTTCCCTTTACCAACCTCACCATAAGTGAGGAACAGTTGGAGGGGGTCAAACCTGTGACCCTTGGTACGCTCTATGGAGTAGCTAAGGGCTCTTTTCACATCTAAACTGTGCAGCCTCCTCCTGCCAGAGGAGGAGGAATGGTCAGTGAAGTACACAGGAAGAGACACAGATTGATTAAGGTGGAAATCTGAAACCACCTTAGGCAAGAACTTCCTGTTAGTCCTGAGGACCACCTTATCTCTATGAAAGGAGATAAAATCAGGCTCCACTGACAAAGCTTGCAACTCACTTATCGTCTGGCAGAAGTGATGGCTTCCTAAACACAGTTTTCCAAGTCAAGTACTTAAGCTCTGCTGAAGACAAAGGCTCAAAAGGGGTTGCATAAGCTGAGCAATGCAAACATTAAGGTCCCAAGCAGGGGCAGGGTCCCTGAATGGAGGGTTGGTGTGAAGCAATCCCTTGAAAAACTTGGAGAATACAGGGTGAGCTGAAAGAGAAGAAGGCTTACCTGCTGAAATAAAAGCAGAAACAGCTGCCAGATGCACCTTCAGTGTAGCTGGTCTCAGCCCAAGCTATTTAAATGGACCATATAATCAAGGACTGTGGGCAGATCAGCAGACTCTGGGAAATATGCTTCCCAGAGCACTATATGGAAAATCTTTTCCATTTGGAATTATAAGTAGCCCTGGTGGAAGGTTTCCTAGAAGCCTTCAGAATATCCATTACACCTTGGGAGAGGTGTAAATCAGCGAACTCTAACTCTTCAAGAGCCAGGCCTTGAGATTGAGAGATTTGAGATCGGGTACCAAACCCTCCCCTGAGCACAGGTTAACAGGTTGTAATTCCTGGGAAGACACAGGGGAAGATGGACGCTAAGGACAGTAGGAGGATACCAGGGCTGTCTGGCCCAGTCTGGAGCAATCAGGATCATCTTGCACAGCTGAGATCTGATTTTGACTAGCACTTTGAACAGGAGAGGGAAGGGGGGGAAGCATACAGGAACTTCCCTTCCCAACTGAGAACTAAGGCATCCAAGGGGACTGAGCCCAACACTGGGGGCCTGCAGCAAAAAAGGGGACGTTGGTGATTGTCTGGGGCTGCAAAACGATCTATCTGTGGGGTGCCCCATCTGGAAAATATCATCTCCAAGACCAGGGAATCCAGTGACCATTTGTGATGGCCCTGGGATATCCTGCTGAGAGCATCTGCCAGGACATTGTCCTTGCCTGGGAGGTGAACTGCCGTGAGGGAGATGTTCAGGGAATAAGCCAGAGACCACAGCTTCATTGCTTCTGTGCACAAGGCCGTAGACCGAGTGCCTCCCTGCTTGTTGATGTACCACACTGTGGTGGTGTTGTCTGTTCTGACCTGGATAACTTTGTTCTGAACAGATTTGGAAAAAGCTTGAAGTGCTAGAAACACTGCTCTGAGTTCCAACAGATGATGTGAAGCTGAGATTCCTGAGGAGACCACAACCCCTGGGTGGTCAGGTCGCCCAAGTGAGCCCCCCACCCCAAGAGGGAGGCATCTGTAGTAAGGATTAAAGAGGGAGACTGAGTGATAAAGGGAACCCCTTGTCTCAGATTGTTCTGATCCTGCCACCACTGTAGGGCCTGGATCAGGGTTCGAGTCACTGGGATCAATTTGGTCAGAGGGTCCTTCCTTTGAGACCAAAAGGCTCTCAAATGGAACTGAATGTCCCTCATCTGAACTCTTGCTCCCTGCACTACTGCTGTGGAAGCAGCCATGTGCCCCAGGAGCTGTAGAAAATGCCTTGCTGGTCGAGACACCTGCAGGGTGAATGAGGAGGCCAGAGACAAGGGTCCTTGCCCTGTCCAGGGGAAGGAAAGCTCTGGCCTTTTCTGTGTCTAGCTCTGCGCCTATGAAGGTGAGGAGCTGGACAGGCTCTAGAACTGACTTTGAAAGATTCAGAAGGAAACCCAAAGAAGTGAGCAGTTGCTGAGTTATCTGTAAGTGTAACTTGACTTGGTCTGGAGACTGGCCTACTATGAGCCAGTCATCCAGGTAAGGGAAAATGGCAATCCTTTGCCTTCTTAGAGAAGCAACTACCACTGCCAGGCATTTTGTGAATACCCTTGGAGCAGAGGTCAGACCAAAGGGCATTGCTCTGAACTGGTAATGGCCTGAGGGCAGGTCGAACCTGAGGTACTTTCGATGGGAGCTTCTGATGAGAATATGAAAGTAGGCATCCTTGAGGTCCAGGGACACTAGCCAGTCCCCTGGCCTGAGAGAGGGTAGAATAATTCCCAGAGTCACCATTTTGAATTTTGGTTTTAAAAGGTGCTTGTTTAAGTATCTGAGATCCAGGATGGACCGCCATTCTCCTGTCTTTTTTGGGGTAAGGAAGTACCTGGAGTACAACCCTTTGCCCTGGTGTAGGGGTGGAACCCTTTCCACAGCTCTGAGAGCTAGGAGGGAAGAGACCTCTGCCTCTACGGCAAGTGTCTCTGAGGGATTTGAAGGTGGAAAGGATCTGGTTCTCATCTTTGGAAACTTTTTGAAGCTGAGAACCAGTCCCTGGCTTACTACTTCTAGGACCCATTTGTCTGATGTCAGAGTCTCCCAGTCCTGGACAAGGTAAGCCAGCCTGCCCCCTACAGGTAGTGGAGAATCGGCCCTGGCAAACTCATCAGGGTGCCTGTTTGGCAGGGGCTTTGGGCTGAGGGGTGGAAGCAGGCCTGCTTGTACCCTGTCTGCCTCTCCCTCTAAAGAACCCCTTCTGGGCATAAGCAGAAGAGGAGGCTTGGTCTTGGTAGAAAGGCCTATGGAAAGGCCTGCCCCTGGGATGCTGCCTCTGAGGAGTGGCCTGCCTTTCCTTGGCCTGTGCACTCCTATAGGTGGTCCTATATTCTCCATTTTCTTCATGTAATTCTCTGTCTGCTCCCCAAACAGAGAATTACCCACAACAGAAAATCCATGGCCTTAGTCTGGATATCCTGTGACAGGCTAGTACATCTGAGCCAAGCCATTCTTGAAGTGCCACAGATGTAGCCATGACTCTAGATGACACATCATTGGAGTCCACTGCAGCATGGAATTGCACCTTGATGCCTCAATACCATCAGCAGCCACCTGCTCCAGCTCCTCGGCAGCTGGCCAGGGACCTGTTTTACAAAGCCATAACAGTGTCCCATCTGGATTTTTGATACCTAGCAGTATAGGCCATATAATTGGCCTGTCTGAGTCCCAAGGATGCTGCCATGTACTGTTTCTTTGCCATGGCATCAATCCTCCTGGAGTCCTTGTCCGGGGGTGTGAAGCCAAGGGAATATTTGCCTTATCGCAGGCTGCAGCCTGCACTACCCCAACATGGCTGGATTGTTGTGTAAGGAACTCCGTATCTGAGCCTGACAATGTATACCTCTTGTCCATTCTCTTATTCACAGAAGGTATAGTGTTAGGAGTCTTTAAAATCTTAAATGTCTGTTTCCCAAAAGATTTGTGTAAGGGAATAGACAGCCTCCTAGACTCTGGGATATCCATCATTTCCACAAAGTCAGGCTCCTCTTGGTCATCCACAGCTTCTTCCATAGGAAGCTGGAGGCTTTCAGCCACTTTTTTATAAAACATGAAATGGGAGGGGGACTCAGAAAGCCTAGGAGGAGACACTCCTGAAGGTCTGTCTGGGTAGATGTCCGGGTCAATAGGCACATCCAGACTTTCAAAACCACATTCACTTTCCTCAAACTCCTCTTCCTCCTCCTCCGGTTCATAAAATTCCTCTAAATCACACTCTTGAACCAGTGGAACCGGCCGAACTGAGCGCCTGCCTGATGGTGCCGGTTCGGTCAGAACCGGGGAAAGTGACTGCACAATTTTGATCGCTTTGGCTATTTCTTCAGCGGTTGGAGAGGAAAGTTTTGGCTCCATACCAGCTGATTTTTCTTTTCTAGTTCTCTTAGCCGGAACCGACTCCTCAGAATCGGCTCTCCTTTTACCCGAAGAAGTCTCGCCCTGGTCAGAAGGCACTCCTTCTGGTTCGGTTTGAACCGAACCGGGCTGGCCATCCGGTTCAGCGGACATTTTGGCCTCCCTTTCCCTGAGCCTACCAACTCTCTTTTCTAGGGTAGCTGCAGGGAAATTTTTATAGATCTGGCAGTCTGCATTGAGGTGGTCAAACCCCAGACAATAAACACAGGTGGTGTGGGGGTCAGCCTTAGCAAAGACTTCCCACACACACTACAGTGTTGAAACCCAGTGGACCCGGTTTTTCTTTTGGGTTTCTCAGACATTGTGTCAGTCCTAACAACTTACCCTTTAAATGGCAATCATTAGGCAAGACCCTCTTTATCGGGTTCCTGACCGTCAATGGTCGTGGAAAAAATGTAATAAAATCCGTTTTTTAGAACCGATAAGAACTGTAACTCACTCTAAAAGTACAAATTAAGATTTTCTAACAACTTGATCAGTTCAAACCAACCGATGAACGTTTACAAGTTCCACACAGAACAGAATAAAATATAACCTATCTAGTACTCACAAATACCACAGACAGAGACTGAACCGACAGGTTACCGGTTTAAATTCAAATTAGAAAATAAAGCGGTACTTTAACCGACAAATTGAACCGAGCAGAAGGAGAAATCTCCGGAGCGACTGTTCAGTGAGGCGGAGTAAAGAATCTGACGGTTTGAGTTTAAACAGCAACAGACAGAGTCTCAACCGAGCTCGAGGCTCAGCGTTCCATGCCTGGCATGGAAAGTTAACTCTTTCATCTCTGGGGCAGTTCAAAGGTTGGGACTCACTGCTACTGTCAGAATACAGCAAGACTTCATGTTGTTTGAATAACTGTTCTCCCTTCTAAAACATTTTTTTTTTTTAATATGCCCATGTGAGCAAATAAATGATCAATAAGTCAAATAGGGAGTTAAGGAGTCTGAGGGGTATAAGCTTGAGGCTGCAGAAGGAGTTTTTTTTTCACAGAACAGGCATGCTACCCAAGTGGGTTAACTGCAGAAGCCAACAGCTGTGGCTCTGGTTCTCCATAAAAAGAGAATGGGGGACGGTGGGTAGCTGAGTGTGGTTCTATGGAGAACATATTCTTAAAGATCTGGAGTTACAGTAACCTTTCTACCTTCTAAGAACCAATCTTCTCCACAGAATTCTACTCAACCTTAAGGGTGTGCATTCCTCAGTGGAGGGACCTGAAGGAAGGGGATGCCGGGGTCAACTTCAACCCCAGGCAGTACATGTGAAGACAGCTGATCCAGGGGGACTGGATGGGGTAGCTGGCTCCAACAGCTGCTGCATCACCCATCGGGAAAAGAAGAATCTCCCTGGAACAGGGCGTTTAGGGCTTTGGGGTAAGCAACTAGGCCTAATCAGGCCTAAATGGGATGGATGAACCCATGACATCTGTTGTAGGCAGACAGGAGATAATGCAGAGCATGAGGCCACCTCCAAGGCATAGTAAAACACTCTGTTCTGATGCAAGCTGTCGCCACACCCTTTGCAACTAAGCCCAGAGGGCCATGCAGTAGGTACTGTTCTGCCTCCAGAGTTGACAGTGGCCATGACATGGGTGCTGAGCTTGGTCCCCAACACTGCAAACAGTGGCAACGTCATGGCCCACTCTGACCTTTGAGTCGACAGCCCCACCAACACTGACACTGATGCCGACCCCTATGCAGACAATGCAAATGCCATGGACACTGTAGTCCGCATTGACAGTGGCACCGACAGATGACCCATCACCACAAGCAGCACCAATGCCCGTATCTCAGGCGCCGAGGATGGTACCAACCATAGCAACAGGGTGGCCCAGTACCAAGACTACCACACCATGGTGGGTATTCCTCCAACTGCCCAAAAGGAGTTGGAGGTCTATCTAACACCCCCATTTCCTGAGACTCTGTCATGACCCCAGTTTGGTGGGGGGAGGAAGAGTTTAGAAAATCAACCTGTTCTAAAGAGTGGCAAGGAGACAGGGCAATAGTTTGGCAACCTACCTCGAGACCACCTAGTCTGATGCTTGACCCTGCTGTCTGGGACCAGTCATCCCAGCTTAAGGGCTCACAGCTCCAGCATCCATTAATCAAAGGCAAAGCAGGCATCACAGGCCTCCATGTTGTGTTCAGGTCAGATGCAAGAAAAATAAGGTACTGTACATGCTGGTCAGTTTGGGAAATATTTTTCTGCACCTGAAATGGCCAAAAAGTGGGCCAATAGGCTTAAACCTTTGGTTTTATGAACCACACATACCTTCATAAAGCATCATGAAAAAAGAATTGGTAAGCAGTGATACACTGATTTGTAGCTTGCTCTGATGGTGCAACTTGGGGGTGGGAAAAAGAGAACTGAGGCAGTCTGGGTGCTGACAACAGTTACAGGTTCTGGCATACAATGTCCCGCATGCACTATGACTGACACAGTTGTTGGCACCCTGGAAAAAAGCTTGCCCCATGAGGTCCCAATGTCTCCAGTCTCAAGACCAAAGAGTAGGCTCTAAGATGAAGATCTATAATTAGAAGATCCTGGTTCGCTAGGTAAGAAAGGGAAACATAAAATAAAAACTGATGATCTATCTACCAACATGCCTACTTGTATTTTGCCTCTTTTCATCTTAGAATTGCTGTTGGTTCCTTTTTTTTTTTTAGTAAGTAACAGTAGGATTACTGCTGGTAGCTTTTATAAGAATAGGTGTTACAGACCGGCCCAGTGATGCTGAGGGTTGAGGCGCTGGTCGCCACACCTCGTGCCACGCCGGTGACCAGGGTTTGGGAGCGAGCGCAGGTGCCGGGAGTCGGCAGGGGAGGGTAGGGATTGAGTGCCCGCTGGGTTGCTCTCCTGTCCCAGGGGGAGGGCTTCAGGGAGCTCGGAGCACCAGTGGCCCCTAGTGGAGACTGGGGGATGCCGCAGTTGTGCGAGCAAGCACGTAAAAATAGCGTGCCTGACGCTGGCAGGGTTGCCGTGCGCCAATGCCTTGGGGGGTGCACACACGCGGGAGGGGAAGGACCAGAATACAGGAAAAACCCCGGCTCATGGGGTGGGCGATGGCACCAATCCCCCATGCCCTCAGCTGGGCTTCTCCTTGGATGTCCTTCCAATTTCCTCCAATCAAGGTCCCCCTGTAGTTCGGAGACTGCCTTGATAAGAAGCCCAAGAGTCGTAGGGCTACCCTCCCCGGGTGGGTGATACCGGGGGTATCGTCTGGGGGGGTGGAGAGAGAGGAGGTGCAATCTGAGGGAGCCTCTGGCGGACAGGACAAGGACCGGATGCCTGAGAGAGGACCTCACAAACAACGACTGGAGCGAAAGTATGTTGGGGGGGAAGAAAAGTTATAACAAAACTAATCAAGAAATAGAACAGACTTACCCCCAGCTACATTGTTTGAAACTGCTTTTGAATTCATACTTTATGAGAAAGACAAGAGGGAAGAACACTGGTACAAATTGTTTTAGTGGAATCTAAAACTGTCATAGTTTTCAAACTTACTTCTATAAAAAGCAGACCCCTCCTTGTTACCAGTTATTGATTTCCTTACTTCCTTCTTGTATCTGTCTTCGACCTTCAAAATGACTTTGTGCCTATCACACTGGTAAGGACAACAGTGCAGGATCTTGCTGAAATTTCTACTGTTTAGAGGTGAAGCTACTGCTACACATCCTAATAAAAAGAAGAAATTGCATCAGCCTTACCGTAATTTCTTTTTCTGTTAGTCACAACATTGCCACTGAGCATTCATCTAGTACTGAGTTACACATGCTCACCTACTGGGGGCCAACACATTCAAAGTTATGATACCACAGAACCCTCTTTCCACCCCATTCCAAGGCAATTAGCACTCGTCAGTCAGACACATACAGCAAGATAACTATGCCAAGGGTAACGTACAGTATACACTCCTTAAAAGAAACAGAAACATCACAGCCCTACCTTCAAGGACTGTATATACAGCATCAAGCTGTCTGTCATTCATAATGCCTCTGATTTTGTTAGTATTAGTGTCACCAATTTCTCCAAACACAGCCTCTGCACTGGTATCATCTATACTGAACTCTTTCCATACAGTCTCTTCAGTATATGAACAATGCACTGAATAACATGTGCCTGAAAGAACATCAACTTGTCTGGTAGGTAATGTTGAGAAATCCAATCGAATCTTGGTTCTAGAATATTCTTAACAGAGTGGGTAAGCTCCAGTGACAATGCTGGAATTAACAGAAGAAGAAATTACGTTAAGTCTGGTAAAAGAAAAAATTACTCACCTTAGTAATTGCTTTTCTTCTCATGGAGTCTTGCTATATTATGACTATATGCAGTCAGCCACTGCAACTGAACTGCCCCGGAGAGGAAAGAGTTAACTCCAGAGAGTCTGGAGTTCCACAGAGCGAGGGTGCTATACCAAAGCTCTATCTGGCCAGTTTCAAATGAAACTGTCAGATCTTTACGTAGCTAACACTAAGCAACAAGTCTGTGTGGAAAGCTCTACACTAGCCAAGTGGCTACCTACTAGTAGGAATAACAACAATATAAACAGCAATAATAATAATAACAATGAATAATAGTATTATTAGTTTCTCCCTAACAAGCACTATTAGACCCCTTCCCCAAGACTCAAGTCCAGGAAGGGGCCAATATATTACTTAAAACAGAAATACCTAATTCCCTAACCCTAAATAAAGGGGTGAAGGGAAGAACTAAATGGCATGACACAGTGCTTGCACTAATTTGCCACCCTACCCAAGTAGAAGTTCTGAGAGGGGAGGAGGAGGGTGGTCATAATATAGCAAGACTCCATGAGAAGAAAAGCAATTACTAAGGTGAGTAATTTTTCTTCAAACACCATGAAGTCTTGCTATATTATAACTATATACAAATTACAAGCAGTACCTCCATGGAGGAGGGTCAGAACCTACTTAGGAAATAGGCTCTAAGCACAGCTGTGCCAAACAAGCATCTCTCCTGGACTGAATATCCAGGGAATAATGTTGGTAAAAGTGTGAACTGTTTTCAAGTAGCAGCTTGACAGATTTCCAGAATGGGAATATCTCTACAGGCGCTAGAGATGCAGCTGTACCCCATGGAGTGAGCCTCAGTCCTGAGGGGGTTCTCTACCTAGTTTTGATAACAAAATTGGATACAAGAGACAATCCACCTTGCAATTGTCCTCTTAGTGGCAGGTTTCCCTGCCAACCTCGTCATAGGTAAGGAAGAGTTGGAGGATTCGAACCTGTGACCCTTGGTGCGTTCCAAATAGTAGCTTAAGGCTCTTTTGACGTCCAAGCTGTGCAGACTCCTCTCACCTGAGGAAGAATGCTCAGTGAAAAATACTGGAGAGAGATGGATTGGTTCAGTGGAAATCTGAAACCACTTTAGGCAAAACTTTCTGTTAGTCCTGAGGACTACCTTATCTCTGTGGAAAGAGATAAAATCTTCTTCCACTGACAGGGCCTGTAGTTCACTTATCGTCTGGCAGAAGTGATAGCCACCTAGGAAAACAGTTTTCCAAGTCAGAAACTTGAGCTCTCGCTGAGGACAGAGGCTCAAAGGGGATTAACTGAGCAATGCAAACATTCAGGTCCCAAGCGGAGCTGGTTCTCTAAAAAGGAGGGTTGGTGTGAAGTAACCTTAAAAAACTTGGAAAGCACAGGGTGAGAAGAAAGGAAGCAGGCTTCCCTGCTGACAGAAAAGCAGAGACAGCTGCCAGATGAACCTTTAAGGTAGCTGGCCTAAGGAATTTAAATGGACCAAATAGTCCAGTAAATGGGCAGATCAGCAGATTCTGGGATAATCTGCTTCTCAGAGCACCAGATGGAAAACCTTTTCCACTTAGAATTGTAAGTGGCCCTAGTGGAAGGCTTCCTTGAAGCCTTTAAAATATCCAAAACACATTGAGAAAGGTGTAAGTGAGCAAATTCTAACTCCTCAAGAGCCATGCCTTGAGATGGAGGGATTTGAGGTCCGGATACCACACTCTCCCCTGTGCACAGGCCAGTAAGTCGTGGACTCTGGGCAAGCTCAGGGCAGGGTGGACTGTCAAGAACAGAAGCATGGGTACCAGGGCTGTCTGGCCCAATCTGGAGCAATCAGAATCACCTTGCAGGGCTGAGATCTGATTTTTACCAGTACCCTGAAAAGAAGGGAAAGGGGAAAGGTATCAGGAACTTCCTTCCAATCCAACTGAAAGGCGTCCAGGGGACTGATCCCAGCACTGGAGGCCTGCAACAAAACAGAGGAAGTTGGTGGTTGTCTGGGGCTGTGAAAAGATCTATCTGAGGGGTGCCCCATCTGGCAAGACTGACCCCAGCACCTGAGGATTCAGAGCCCATTCGTGATGGCCCTGAGAAATCCTGCTGAGGGCATCCGCCAGGACATTGTCCTTCCCTGGAAGGTGAACTGCTATCAGGGAGGTGTTCAGGGAGTAAGACAGAGACCACAACTTCATTGCTTCGGTGCACAAGGCTGATGACCGAGTGCCCCCTTGCTTGTTGATGTACCACATTGTTGTGGTGTTGTCTGTCCTGACTTGAACTACTTTGTCCTGGACAGAAGCTGAAAACGCCTGAAGAGCTAAAAGGACAGCTCTGAGTTCCAAAAGATTGATGTGGAGCAGAGATTCCTGGGGAGACCACACTCCCTGAGTGGACAGGTTGCCCAAGTGAGCTCCCCACCCTAACAGGGAAGCATCCGTGGTGAAGGTGAGGAAGTGGGAAACGGGAATGAAAGGAACCCCTTGTTTTAGATTGCTTTGATCCTGCCACCAGTGTAAGGCCAGGATCAGGGTTTGGGTCACTGGAACCAATTTGGAAAGGGGGTCCCTCCTTTGAGACCAATAGGCCCTCAAATGGAACTGAATGTCCCTCATCTGGAATCTTGCTCCTGAACTACAGCTGTGGGAAGCAGCCATGTGCCCTAGGAGTTGCAGAAAATGCCTTGCTGGTCGAGAGACCCAGAGGTAAGGAGAGGATGCCAGGGCAATGAGTCTGTCTACCCTTTCCGAGGGAGAAATGCCCTGGCTAACTTTGTGTTCAATTCTGCACCTATGAAAGTTAGTACCTGAACTGGTTCGAGAACTGACTTTGGTAAATTCAGCAGGAATCCCAGGAAGTGAGAAGCTGCTGGGTGACTTGCAGTGGGATTTTACCTGATCTGGGGACTGACCCACTATGAGCCAGTCGTCCAGGTGAGGAAACACAGCAATCCCTTGCCTTCTTAAATGAGCCACTACCACAGCTAGACATTCTCGTGAATACCCTTGCAGAGGTAAGGCCAAGGGCATTGCCCTGAACTGGTAGTGGCCTGAGGGTAGTTCGAACCTGAGGTACTTTCGGTGAGAAGGCCTGATCAGAACATGAAAATAGGCATCCTTGAGGTCCAGGGAAGCTAACCAGTCCCCTGGCCTCAGGGAGGTAAAATCATTGTCAGAGTTAACATTTTGAACTTTGGTTTCAAAAGATGCTTGTTCAGGTACCTTAAATCTAAAATGGGCCGCCATTCTCCCTGTCTTTTGGGGTAAGAAAGTATCTTGAGTACAGCCCCTTGCCCTGATGGCAAGGAGGACCTTTCTACTGCTTTGCAGTCCAAAAGAGAAGAAACCTCTGCTTCCAAAGCAAGGGCTTCTGAAGGATTTCCAGTGGAAATGTCTGGCTCTCATCTTGGAAACTGTTTGAAGCTGAGAACCAGACCCTGGCCTATTACCTCCAGAACCCACCTGTCCGAAGTTAGGGACACCCAGTTCTGGCTGAAATAAACCAACCTGCCCCCACTGGTACAGGAGAATGTCCCTGGGCACCCCATCAGGGTGCCTGCTTGGCAGTAGCCTTAGGCTGAGGGAGGGACGGTTTACTTGTGCCCCGCCTACCTCTGCCTCTAAAGAAACCCCTCTGTGCAAATGCAGAGGAGGCCTGAATTGGTAAAAAGGCCTGTGGAAAGGCCTGCCCCTACTCTCTGGGAGCGTGCCTCTGTGGAGTGGCATGCCTCTCCTAGACTGGGCACTTTTGTAGGTAGTTCTGTATTCATCCATCTTTTCATATAGTTTTCTGTTTGTTCCCCAAACAGAGAATTACCCACAACAGGAAAATCCATAGCCTTTGACTGAGTATCTTGGGACAGATTAGTGCATCTGAGCCATGCCAACCTCACGGAAAGCTACAGAAGTGGCCATGACCCTAGAGGAAACATCATTAACATCAACAGCAGTATGAAATTGAACTTTAGAGGCTTCAATGCCATCAGCAGCCACCTGTTCCAACTCACTCAGCCAGCTGGCCATGGGCCTGCTTGGCTAACTGCATCTGTGTCCCACCTAGATTTCTGATATTAGCCACATAAGCCATATAATTTGCCTGCCTGAGTCCCAAAGAAGCTGCCATATACTTTTTTTCGCCATGGCATCAATCTTCCTGGAATCCTTATCAGGAGGATGTGAGGCCAGAGGAATATTAGCCTTGTCACAGGCTGCAGCTTGTACCACACCTACATGACTACACTGCTCAGTGAGGAAGTCTGTATCAGAGCCTGACAAGGTATATCTTCTGTCCATTTTTATCTACAGGAGGGACAGAATGAGGATTTTTTAAAATCTTTGTTGTTTGCTTCCTAAATGACTTATGCAAAGGAATAGACAACCTCCTAGACTCTGGTATATCCATCATTTCTACATAATCAGGCTCCTCTTGCTCATCCACAGCTTCCTCTAAAGGAAACTGGAGGGTTTCTGCAACCTTTTTGTAAAACATAAAATGAGAAGGGGACTCAGACAGAATAGGAGGAGATTCTAAAGGTCTGTCTGGAGAAATGTCCGGTTCAATGGGCACGTCCAGACCCTCCCAGCCACACATGTAATGATCAAATTCGTCCTCCCTCTCCTGTGGTTCATAAAATTCCTCAACATCATACTCCTGAACCACTGGCACTGAACGAACCAACCTTTTACCAACTGTAGGTGGTTCGGCAGGACCCTGAGACAGTGACTGGACAATCTGTATGGCTTTAGCTATTTCTGCAGCAGTTGGAGAGACAATTTTGGACTCCAAACCTACTGATTTCTTAGTCTTTTCACTGAGACTGGTTCCCTAGACAGCCTTCCTTGCCGAGGAAGTCTAGCCCTGGTCAGAGGCACTCCCTCTGGTCCAGTGGGTACTGGACCGGGCTGGCCATCCGGTCAGCGGACTTCTTGGCCTCTCGCCCTGGAGCTGCCCAATCTCTTTCCAGGGTGGCTGCAGGGAAATTTTTACACACCTGGCAGTCTGACAGGAGGTGGTCAGCCCCAGACAATAAACACAAGTGTGTGTGGGTCAGCCTTGGCAAAGGCTTCCCCCACAGACATCACTGATATTGAAACCAATCAGGCCCAGTTTTCTTTTAGGTTTTCTCAGACATAATGCCAGCCTAACCAAAAACTTGCCCTTTTGATGGCAGTGCCAGGCAAGACACCCTATCGGTTCCTAACCGTGTCAAGGTGTTTGAAAAAAACTATTTTAAAGCAAGGTTTTTTTAGAACCGATAAGAACCGGGAACCGCACTCTAAAAGCCCAACCACACTTTAAAACGTTAAATTAAGCAAACCGATCGGTTCAAAACCGAACTGATAACTGAATTTCCACACAGACTTTAAATTTTCTACTTACGGTTTACCAGATAGAGCTTTTAACCGAAATGCGGTAAAATAAATACTTTTTGCCGGTTCAAATGAACCGAAAATACTCGCTTGAACCGAGAAATGAACCGATGTGAAGGAGCTGATCTCCGGAGCGACTGTTCAGTGAAGCGGAGTTAAGAATCTGACAGTTTCATTTGAAACTGGCCAGATAGAGCTTTGGTATAGCGCCCTCGCTCTGTGGAACTCCAGACTCTCTGGAGTTAACTCTTTCCTCTCCGGGGCAGTTCAGCTGCAGTGGCTGACTGCATATAGTCATAATATAGCAAGACTTCATGGTGTTTGAATTGCCTCTTTCTGTGCCATTCCACATTGTTACTTGGCATTCATTTATTGTTAGGATTTAATAAGTAGTATCCGCAAAACTCGCAAAATGCATCCAGTGCAGGTGGGGGAAGAGAAAAGTCTTCCAGTTTTTGCTGCCTATCATTTTACTGCTAGGTGAATCATAATTTACTCAAAGCTTTTATCAGTGGAACTCCCAAGTGTCCAACTTGTACTTTTTTATGACTGTGTGCAAGGAAGACCAGGTTTCTTGGGCAGGAAGGAAGGCAGACAGGGAGTGCATGCAACACTACGTTAGTCAGATGAACAGATATGGTTTCTTGAATGAAAGTGCCTGCAACTCTCCTATTCACCTAACAGAGTGAACTTTGACTACAGAACATGTCTTAATGAACAGAATGTTCTCTGATAATATGGATAGGCTCAAACAGAGGATCTCAGAGTGCATTAAGGATGACAGTAAGGCCCCAAGGAAGAACTGGTTTGATTGTGTTAAGAGCTTTCAAAACAATTGCTTGATGTTGGAGTATTAGCCTAAGGTTTCTCCCTCACTAGGACAGAGCACTGCATCCAATTCTGGTACTTGTACTCCAACATATTAAGGGATAGATCTCTGTCTGCCCCCTCTTGGAAGATACCCCAAATCTGGGGTGCAGATGCCTTCTTTAGTCTAATACCTGCCTACCCAATGGGAAAAGGTTGACCACACTCTAACATAAACCACTAAAGTAGGCATTTGCCATGATGACATCAGGGTATCTACAACACTCTCAGAATATCATAGCCTAAGAAGTCTCCACCACTCAAGAATCAAGCTGAAAGCTGGAACCGAGCCACACTGGAATGAAGAACTGGACCTTGTTGCAGATGAACATGTTGCTGAGGGAGCTGGAAGGGCTCTTGCACAGTCAGACTGACCAGGTCGGAGAACCAAGGCCTTCTTGGCCACGCCACAGCCACTAAAATGAACACACCATGGGACTGACATACCTCTCTGAGAACTGTTAGGAGCAAGGAAAACTGTGGTAACAGATATGCCCTTCCAAAGGCCCATGGCTGGGATGAAGCATCCATCGTTTCTGTTATTGAACCATCTGTATAGACTGAAAAAGCTTGACACCTAAATTTTGCTTCAGGAAGCAAAGAGGTCTGTTACTGGATACAGGACACTGCAGCACAAAGACACTGAAGTGTCTCTTGATTTAGAGAACATTCTCCAGGAGATACCCATTGAAGGCAAAGCCAGTCTGTCTGGGAGCTGAGCTGTCCCACCAGATGAACAGCTGACAGGGACTCCAGACTGGCATCCACCCAGTTCAAAAGCAAGTATGTTTTTGTCAGCATTATTTGGATTTTTGTGCCACCCAGACTGTCCATGTAAGCAATGGTCACAACATTATTGGACAGGGCTTTTAACAATTTCAGATGAACTCTGTCTTCAAGTACCTCAATGCCAGGTTCTGCTCCTCTGGGAACCATTCCCTCTCTGGACTGAAACCTAGTCCAGCATCACCCCAGCCTGTCAGACTGGCATTGTTGGCCAGAAAGAGATGTTCCAACAAGGCTAATGGGGACTCCTTCAAAAAAGGTTTTGAGGGTTCGTCCACCACTGCAATGATTGGTGCACTGTCCTTAGAAGCCACATTGGTGCCTGGTACTGTTCTAATGCCTGCAACCAATAAGACAGCAGGAAGACCTGGAGAGGTCACATGAGCAGTTTGACCCAAGGAACCACTTCTATGATAGCTGTCATTAGACAAAAAATCTGAAGTCAGCTGTACAGAATCTTGTGCACCCTGACTTTCCAATCTGTTTGATGAGATTGTCCACTCCGTTCTGCAGGAGAAAACCTCTTGCCCTATCTGTCTGAAAGCCCACTCTGAGGTGTTCCGGAGACTGACAAGCCTGAAGGGAAATCATCTCCCAGTTCGCTATCCAGCCATGTTACTCCGAGACATATAATGTCCTGCAGGCATTCCAAATCTATATACGCTATAACTACAGTCATGGCACAATGTGCAAAACAAATAAATCCAGAAAATCAAAGAACCCACTCGAATGACAAAGACAAGGTGAAGTACTCAATAAATTCTTCTGCTCAGTCTTCACCCATGAAGACAAAGGTAATGGTCCAGCACTAGCCAAAGCAGATTTCCACAACAGGGGAGCAGACACCAGCCCCTTTACAAAAAAAAAGGGTCCTTGAAGAGCTGTCTAAATTAAAGAAGGACAAGGCAATGGGGCCAGATGGAATACACCCAAGCATTCTGAAGGAACTGTGGGAGGATCTTGCAGCTCCACTAGCCAAACTATTTAAAAAGCCACTGGAAGATGGGATAGTGCCACAGGACTGGAAAAGGGCCACAGTTGTGCCACTGCACAAGAGTGGTAGCAGGAAGGTAGCAGGAAATTACTGTCCAGTCAGCCTGACTTCAGTGATGGGTAAAATAATGGAGGCATTGTTTAAAGAAAGGGTCATGGAGTACCTGAAAGAAAGTGGGAAACCTGACCTGAAGCAGCATGGCTTCACTGCAGGATGCTCATGCCAAACAAATATAATAGAATTCTTCAACTGGTTTACAACAGCACCGAACCAAGGTGCGGCTGTGGACATAGTATATCTGGATTTTGCAAAGCCTTTGATACGGTTCCACACAAAAGGCTAGCAAACAAATTGGAGCAAACAGGCATAGCTCAGAAAGTGGTCAACTGGATAAAAAGCTTGCTATAGGACAGGACTCAGAGAGTTATAGTATATGGCACCTTGTCGCAGGAGGGGAGCGTAACCAGTGGGGTTCCACAGGGATCAGTGCTTGGCTCAGTCCTTTTCAACATATCCATCAGCAACATCGCTGAGGGACTGAAAGGGAAAGTCTGCCTGTCTGCAGATGATACAAAGCTCTGCAACAGGGTGGACACACAGGAAGGGGTCCAAGGAATGGAGGCAGGTCTAAGAAAGTTGGAGGAATGGTCCAAGAACTGGCAGTGGAGATTCAATGCCAAACAGTGTAAGGTAATGCACTTGGGTAAGAGGAACCCAGGAAATAACTATGTCCTAGAAAGGCAGCAATTGCAAAAGACAAAGATGGAATGGGATCTAGGAGTTATGATATCGGATGATTTAAAGGTAGAAAAGCAATGCAAAGAAGCAGCACTAAGGGCAAGCAGCATCCTTGGATGCACAGGTAGGGGTATTACTAGTAGAAAGTGTGAGGTATTTATCCACCTCTATAGGTCCTTGGTGAGGACTCACTTGGAGTACTGAGTGCAGTTCTGGAGGCCACACCTAAAAAAGGACATAGAACATCTGGAATACATGCAGAGGAGTGCCACCAAGATGGTGCAGGGACTACACCATGAACCTTATGAAAATAGGCTCAGTCAATTAAATCTATTCTCCCTAGAGCAGAGAAGGAACAAAGGGGATGTGATAAAAACATTTAAACTTGTTAAAGGGGTAAACACAGTACATACTGATAAACTCTTTCAGGAAAATAGGACTGTGCATACAAACAGAATCTGATGGCAGATAAGGACCGCTTGGCCCACCTAGACTGCTCATTTTCCTACCTAATGGATAAGCTGCAGATCCTAGCTAACTAACAGCCTACTTCCTCCTACCTCCCACTAGAACTGCCTTATGTCTGTCCCATGCATTCTTAAATTCCCCCACTATTTCTGACTCAACGACCTCCTCAGGAAGGCTGTTCCATGCATCCACAACCCTTTCCGTGAAAAAATACCTCCTCACATTGCCTCTGAGCCATTTCTCCTCCATCTTCAAATTATGCCCCCTTGTTCTTGTACATCTCTTTTTCTGAATATGCTACCCTCTTGGACTTTGTTGATTCCACTGAGGTACTTGAAAGTTTCTATCATGTCCCCCCTCTCCCTCCTTTCCTCAAGGCTATACATATTAATTTCCTTTAGTCTCTCTTCATATGGCTTCTGGTGCAGACCCTGCACCATTTCAGTTGCTCTCCTCTGGACAGCCTCCATCCTGTCTATGTCCTTGCAGAGATGGAGTCTCCAGAACTGCACGCAGTACTCCAGATGGGGTCTCACCAACTGTCTACAGAGGGATAACAACTTCCTGTTTTCTACTGGCGATGCCTCTCCTTACACATCCCCGTATCCCCCCAGCCCTCCTTACTGCCTTCTCACATTGCTTGCCCACCTTTAGGTTGTCTGATATGACTACCCACACGTCCCTTTCCATTTTTGTTGTTAGTATCTCACCCCTCATTGTGTATTCTTCCCCTGGGGTTTTGTGTCCCAGGTGCATTACTTTGCACTTCTTCGCACTGAATATAAGTTGCCATACATTTGACCATTTCTCCAACCTTGCCAAGTCCCTTCTCATCCTTTCCACCCCACCTTGTGTATCAACCCAGTTGCAGATCTTTGTGTCATCTGCAAAGAGACATACTTTTCCCCACAGTCCCTCCGCAATGTCACTTATAAAGACACTGAAGAGAACCAGTTCCAGTACTGAACCCTGCAGTACCCTGCTAGTAACTCCCCTTTCTTCAAAGTGTACTCCGTTTACTATTACCCTCTACGGCCTGTTGTCCAGTCAATTTTTTACCCAGGTTACCACCTTGGGATCCACTCCAAGGCTGGCTAACTGGTATATTAATCTTTTGTGTGGGACTGTGTCAAATGCCTTGCTAAAGTCTAGGTAGGCCATGTCCACAGACCCTCCATGGTCTACTACTATGGCCACCCAGTCAAAGAAATCTATCAGATTTGTCTGACACAACCTTCCCCACTGTGAATCCATGCTGCCTTGGGTCCTGTGCCCCTCTGGCCTCTAGGTACTCAATAATTCTTTCCTTCAGAAGTGATTCCATCATTTTCCCTACCACTGAGGTCAAACTAACAGGTCTGTAGTTTCCTGCCTCTGCCTTGCTCCCACTTTTGTGAAATGGAATCACATCTGCCCTTCTCCAGTCCTCAAGTACCACCCCATCCTCCCATGATTTGTTAAAGAGGGTAGACAGTTGTGTCACTAATTCTGCCCTTAGTTCTTTTAGAATTCTTGGGTGAATCCCGCCAAGCACCATTGCTTTGTCCACCTTAAGTTTCAAGAGTTCTTTCAGAACCCTTTCTTCTTTGACTGGACTGGTATCGACCCCCCCATCCACAGTGTTTCTATATTGTTTGGTTTAGGTACCTCCTCTCCTCTTCTTTTGTGAATACTTTTGTGAAGTATTCGTTCAGCATCCCTGCTTTTTCACTGTCACCCTCTGCCCACATTCCCTCCCCTTTATTAAGCCTCAGTATCCCTCCCTTGGTTTTTCTTCGCTCCCTAATGTACCTATAAAAGGTTTTATCCCCCTTCTTAACAGAGTTGGCTGTCTTTTCCTCAGTTTGGGCCTTTACTACACTCACTGCCTTCTCTGCCTCCTTCTGCTTTAACTGATATAGTTCTCTGTCCTGCTCCTTCTGTGTTTCCTTATATTTCCTGAATGTTATGCTTTTCTCCTTAACCTTACCTTCCACCTCTTTTGAGAATCACAGTGACTTTTTCCTTTGTTTTGTTGATTTGCTTTACACAAAGGCTTGTTGCCTCTGTGAGGGCACAACTTACATCTGGTTGGTGGTAAATTCAGAACCAATGTTAAGAAGTACTTTTTCTCAGAGAGGGTTTTGGACCCTTGGAACAGCCTGTCATCTAAGGTGGAGGTGGCTAAGACCGTCAGAGAATTCAAACAAGCATGGGACAGTCAATGTAGTCACCTCAACAAGCGCAGTAGATGGGGGGTAGACATCTGGGGCAGACTAGATTGACCACACATCCTTCTGCTGGCAAATTCTTATATTCTTAAATCTGCCTGGATCAGGAGATTGTTCAGGTAGAGATAAAAATGGTGTCCCTCCAATCAAAGGTGCATCACCATAACTGATAAGACCTTCGAAAACACATTCATGACAGTAGCTAACCTGAAGGGGGCAGCTGGATACTAGAAGTGTTAATCTTGGATGGCAAATCTAAGAAATTTCTGGGGTGATGCTAAATTGGAAAGTGTAGATATTCATCTGAGAGGTCTACTGAGGCCAGAAAATACCTTGGCTGAATTACAGCAATTATTAATCTCAAGAATGCCAACTTGGACTGGATGGAATACTCACAACTTCTTAGGAATCATGTGGAGTAGAACTGAGTGTTACTCACCTGTAACTGTAGTCCCAGGAGTGGTATATGGTTTACATTCACATTTCTGGCAGTTCTTCCTGCACCTTCTTGTACAAGTTATCCAATTCATCTTTAACTACCTGTGCAAAATGTTCAAATTCAGGGAAGCACCTAGGCGTACTCCCTTTAGAGGACAAGATGGGATCAATATTGAGTGTAGTGGTAGGCAACGCCTCCATCAGTTGTAGAATCCTATAGGTCTCCTCAACCAGGAAGGAAATATGCTTTGGATTAAACAGATGGGATCAAAGACCACTGATTCTCCTCTACCTATTCATTTATTCATCTTCCTCTTCATCCTCTCCAGAATCTTGAGAGTCCTTCGGATCCTGCGGCTCAGTAGGATTAACACTGCCTTGGAAGCTTTTCAGGCCCTCTGGTTAAAGAGTATTCTCTTGCATGGAAAGATCTAGATATACAGTCAGGTCTGGAATAACATCCTTTTTGCCCAAGTTCTGTGACGGATGTCCCAGTACATCTGGACATGCCTATCCTGACCCAATAGAGTGAAGGGTCTGCAGTAGAATGAGTATAAGAGGAGGAAAGCCCTTCTGCATCCTAGCTATTTGGTCTTCTTTGCATAAGAGCTTGCTGAGTCCATAAAGGAGAGATCTGTGTAACTCCCTATTGCCACTGCAAAAAAAAGATAAACCAGAGGTACCTTCACCAGGGCCACTGACAGTTGTGGACAGTGTGCTGAGAAATTAACAGTGGCCTTACCAGCACACAACGGATATAACATCACATATGGAGACAGTCTCAAGGTCTTATGACATGCTTTAAATTTTTTTTTTTTTTTATTAAAATTTTTATTAATTTTTCTTTTAAGCCAATACAATACTTCAGAACTGGCCGGAGTGAGGATCCACTCCATGACTTTTATAATGTTAATTGAGTTCTTCTGTAAGAGGAATTGCCCAGTGTCAAACATTAGAGCTTACAAAGCACAGTGCAGAACATGAAAGCATCTAGTAGCAGCCGTATCTCTGGGAAAATCACAGACCCAGATAAAATGAATCTACATGGTCCGGTGTGTCTACTGTCATACTGTAGCATGCACCCTTACACATCTGTAGTTCTGTCCTATTAATAGTTTCTTTAATAATTTACAACTATAAGAACTGGGTACTAGGGCGGGGTGATAAACTTGGAATTAGAAAACAGTTAACTACAAGGGTGGAAGCAAGGATCAAGCAAGGCGGGATCTCTAGTTTTGCTTTAATATGATTCTGATTTTAATCTCATTATCTGTATACTAATTTATTTTTCTTACTTTCCTTATTAGGGAATGAAAAGGAAGGAAAAGGTCCACAGGGCTAGTGCAGATAGTTAGGGTACAACAGTGTTGTCTACTGCCATAATGTAATGGATCCATGGGGTCCATTTTTCAACAAATAAAGCCTGTCATCAAGGCTGTGCGTGATTCTTTCCATCTAGTATACATGACTCACTGATGCCAAATCTGTATTGTGGATGGGTGGGCTTGCAGTCAATCTTTTGTAATAGCGTTACAGGCCATAGTGATCAAGATTCGTAATAAGTAACTGATATTTGCATTTTTAAGAGAGGACGGAATAAGAGAAGAATATATATTTGCCCCTCAAATGAGAGGGTAGTAGGCAGGATGTCATTAATTGCTGCATGTATGTTATTCCAGAAAGGTTATATTTTTGGGCATGCCCACAATATATGAGTATAGTGCGCCGTGAGCTCCCGACATTCCATCCAGCATGCAGCTATAATATCTGTTCGATATTTTAGCCTGTATGACAGGCATTCTGAAATATCTAATTTGGAGTTTCCACATAAACTCCCACAGAGTTGGCGAGGACAAGGTTTTACTAGACTCCTCTGCTGCTTTAGCCCCTTGTGGGTGCAAGATTTGTATATTAAGTTCTTGGGACCACTTGGTTTGGAGGTCATCCATGTGGTTGTGTTGTTGCTCTAGTACAGCATGATGTAAATGAGAAATAAGATGAATTCGTAATTCATCTACCTCTGTTTACTGAATAATTTGTAACAGCTGAAGGGAAGATGTGGTAACTGTTTGGATGCCAGTAACTTGAGTCCTTATAGTGTTTTACTTGTAAATATCAATAATGATCAATGGGCCTAAGGTTATAGCTCGTTTTGAGTGTGTCAAAAGGTAGGATCTATTCAAGAGATAACAACTGATGTAAGTGTATTAAGCCTGTATTCTCCCATATCCAGTAGCCTGAGTCTAACCTAGATGGAAGGAATTCAGCGTTATACGCGATGGCAGCATTAAGATGGACAGGAGGTAAATTGCGAAGTGGGTATAGGGCTTTCACCCAGCTAGCCACTGTAGAATATACAGTATATGGGTGGTACTGTTGCGTAGGTATGGTTATTTTAGGGTAAGCAAAAGGAACCCATTTAAGGACTGCAAGTGATCTTGGAAACGTTCCACTGATTTTTAGTGACTTTCATACCTTGGTGCTAGGCAATATAGGGATGTTTGAATCTGCACTGCTAGATAATAAAGGTAAAGGTTAGGTACAGCCAGTCATCCTTTGTGATGGGTTAATTGTAAGATTTGAATTTTTACCCTGGATTTTTTGCCCTGCCATATGAATCTCAATATGACTTTGTCCCAGGCTGCAAAGTCTTTTAAGGGGACCAAGATGGTGAGAGTATGGAATAAGTATAGTAGTTTTCGTAAACTGTTCATCCTTATTACTTCTATTCTTTGGTTAAGTCCCAAGGGTAGGGAGTCCCAGGTTTATAGACTTTGTTGCATTTGTCTTAAGATACTGTAGGTATGTAGTTAAGGGAGTGCAGGCAGGCTGGGTTTCCTGTAATTTTGATTCCTAAGTATTTAAAAGAGGGAGAGGTTCCTATCTGAAGAGATAGTGCTGAGTGATGTAATCAGATGGCACATAGTTTATTGTTAAAGTTTCTGTTTTGCTTTGGTTAATCTTATAGCCAGCAATCTTGCCAAACATTTTGAGTGTGTGCCATAATGGGTCAAGTGAAGCATCCAGATTTACCAGAAAATTTCATAAGTCATCAGCATATAAGGCCAGTTTATGGTGAGTGGGGACAACTGTGATACCTGTGACATTAGGGTGTATAAGAATGGCAGCAGCTATTGATTTGATATAAAGTACAAAAAGAAGCGGAGATAGGGGGCCTCCCTGGCATGTTCCTCTGTTCAGGGGAGAACTCGGGAGTAATATCCATTTAACTTCACACTCACCATTGGGTAGGAATATATGGATTTTACATTATTACAAAATTCATGTGGGAATCCAAATTGAGTGAGCGTACAGTATAAAAATGACCAGGCCACCCTATTAAGAACCTTCTCTGCATCTAAACTTAGGATGAGAGAAGACTGATTGATGGTTGTCATTTGCTGTATGAGATGTAACTTTATTTGATGTTGTCCTGTACGAATCTGGTCTGATCCACATTTATCAACTACTGGAATAGCAGTGTAACTGCAGTATAATGTGGGGAGTGGTGCAGTGGATGCACAGCAGCCGTATTCAGGCAGACCTTCTGGACACTGAGGTGATGCCCAATCTGCAGGCATCTCTCTGGACTGTAGGACGAGGTAGCAAGACTCAGGGCAGGAGTAAACTAGGTCAGGAGTATCTTCGCCCCTATCCAGAGACCACCCAGTCCAATGCCGCTGCCCCAAAGGATGCCAACAATGAGGAGCACTTGGATGACGGTGGACTCAGGGAGGGTTAGGGCGGTCAGGCACAGGCACATTCCAAATCCTATTCCACTCCAGAACTCATATGCCGCACTGGTAAATGGGGACAACCAGAGGTACCCAGAGAAGTGGAAAGGAAGGATGTGGAGGTCAACCAAGGAGGTGACCTCAGTGGAGAGAGCAGTGGACCCCAGAGAAGGTGGAAGCGAATGGTGGTGGGGGACTCTGCTGTAAGAGGGATTCAACTAGGAACACAAGAGGGGAAGAACAGGGAGGTGAGGCTCCTACTAGGTGCCACGGCGTGGAGGGATGGGAGGAAAATCCTGGGGGTCGCCGGGAAGGCAAAATGTGAGGGTGAGCGGGATGTTATTATTCACCTAGGTACTAATGACCTGGCAAACGGGGAGCCTAAGGAAGTTCAGGACGAGTTTAGGAAATTGGGGAGGGGTGTCAAGCAAACAGATACATCCATCACCTTCTCGGGAGTACTACCTGTGAGAGGCATGGGAGAGCGTAGGGGCGCATGCACCAGGAACCTTAACACATGGCTGAAGAACTGGTGCTGTGAGGATGGGTTTGGAATCATTGGTGACTGGGGACCCACCTGGAG
Source organism: Neoceratodus forsteri (assembly GCA_016271365.2). Lineage (NCBI taxonomy): Eukaryota > Metazoa > Chordata > Ceratodontiformes > Ceratodontidae > Neoceratodus > Neoceratodus forsteri. Next base: position 1,420,323,230 of record CM028130.1, read on the forward strand.
GGATGGGGGCTTGTTCAAGCCTGACGGCCTGCATCCGTCTTGGAGGGGAATCCAAGCACTCAATGATAAGTTTAAATGTTACATGGACAAGCATTTAAACTAGCCAAGGGGGGTGGCAGGCCAGCAAGGTGGGTACCTAACTGCCCACCCCCATACCTAGCAGTGGAACCAGTGAACAGGAGGAAGGGACATCTCTACAAAGCTGTGTGCAAAAGATGGAGATAGGCACCCAAGGGGTGGCTAGGCAGAAAGGGGGCATAATTCAACAGAAGGGCAGACAGCAGGGAGACCCAGGGATAAAGGACAACCGGGGAGGGGGCTGAGCAGAACAGCTAAACAGTCCAGGGACTTCACGTCATGGAAAGCCATTTGTGCCAATGCCAGGAGCCTTAGCAACAAGATGGAGGAGTGGAAGCTGCCATGGTGCAGTCAGACCTGAACACTGTAGCCATCACAGAGACCTGGTGTAATGATAACCGCGACTGGGAGATGGCCATACCCGGCTACAACATATTCAGAAGAAACAGGGCAGGCAGGAAGGGAGGGAGGAGGTGTGGCACTTATGTGAAAGATGGCATAAAGGCCACAGACATCCAGGAGGAACAAAACAGGGGAGAGATACTGTGGGTTAAGCTGGAAAGGAAAACGGGGCCAGCCATTCACACAGGGGTGGTTTACACCAACCCAGGACGAAGAGACAGACAGGGAGTTAATGTTAGCCATCCAAAGGATGGTAGACAAGGAGGAGGTGGTGCTGGTTGGAGACTTCAGTATTCCAGGTGTGGACTGGAGCCTCCCAACAGCAGCATCAACCAAGAGCAGATTTATCCTGGACTTCCTTCAAGGTGCCTTCCTTAAGCAACTGGTCATTAAACCAACTTGGCAAAAGGCAATACTGGACCTCATGCTTACAAATGGGGACAGTGTGACATGGGTAACAGTGGGGAAGCACCTGGGGAACAGTGACCACTGGTTACTGTAGTTTGAAATCACAGAAGGAGCAGAACCAAACTGCACAAAAACACATACCCTGGATTTTAGGAGGGCAGACTTTGGGAAAATGGGACATGCTTGAAGGAGGCACTAATGGGAATGGGGAGGGAATCAGGTGGAATAACAGTGGCCAATATTTAAAACAGGGATTACAAGAGTAACAGAATTATGCATTAAGCAGGTTAGCAAGGGGAAAGGCAAGAGGAGGCCATTATGGTTTTCCAAGGAGGAAGCAGAGAAAGTGAAAGCCAAAAAGATCATATTGAGGCAATACATAAACTTGCAGGCAGAAGGGGATAGGGAGAAGTACCAGCAGAAGCAAAGGGAGGCAGGGAGGTCAGTAAGGGAAGCCAAAGCTCGGACAGAAAAGCTCATCGCAAAATCAGTGGGTAGAGAGGATAAAACCTTTTACAAATACATAAGTAAAAGAGAAGGGCAAAGGGAAGGATAGTGAAACTGAAGGGGGAGGATGGGGGCCGCATGGAGGATGACAAAAGCAAAGCTGACATACTGAACAGATATTTCTGCTCAGTCTTTACTTAGGAAGAGGAGGGTAATGGACCTGAAGGGAAGTACAAGGGGTGGGAACGGCGCAGAAATGGACACAAGTCCCTTTACACAGGAAAGGGTCCTAAAGGAACTGGAAGGAATAAGAGACAATAAAGCAATGAGGCCAGATGGGGTGCACCCCAGGGGCCTAAAGGAACTAAAAGAGGTGGTGGCTGAACCTCCGGCAATCCTATTTAGCCGATCACTGGAAACAGGGGAGATACCCAAAGACTGGAGGACAGCAGATGTAGTCCCCTTATACAAAAGTGGGAACAAAGAGGAAGCGGGGAACTACAGACCAGTTAGCTTGACCTCAGTAGTGGGGAAGATCATGGAAGCACTACTGAAGGAGAGATTGGTGGAATATCAGGTTGCCAGTGGACTACAGGACCCAAGGCAGCATGGTTTCACTGGGGGTGGGGGGGCATGCCAGACCAACCTCATTGAACTTTTCGACTGGGTGACAAGGGGGTGGATCAGGGAAGGGCAGTGGACGTGGCTTATCTGGACTTCAGCAAGGCCTTTGACACTGTACCACATAGAAGGCTAGTAAAAAAACAGGAATATGGGAGTGGGCAGGACAGTAGTGTGGTGGGTGGGTAATTGGCTGGGTGGCAGGACACAGAGGGTGGTGGTAAATGGCTGTCATGCTACAGAGGGAAGAGTGATCAGTGATCAGTGGAGTACCACAGGGATCAGTGCTGGGACCGGTCCTATTCAACGTCTTCATCAGTGACATTGCGTAGGACCTAGAAGGCAGAATTTCTCTGTTCGCTGATGACACGAAGCTCTGTAAAAGAGTGGACACACCAGAGGGTGGAGACAGAATGATGCGGGACCTGCAGAAGCTTGAAGAATGGTCAAGGGTTTGGCAGTTGAAATTCAATGCAACAAAGTGCAAGTTAATGCATAGGGGGCTCAAAAACCCTGGAGCAACATATCAGTTGGGGGGTGAGGATATAACATACACCAAGCAAGAAAGGGACCTTGGGATTATCATCTCTGATAAATTCAAGGTACGGAAACAGTGCAACAAGGCAGCAGTAAAGCAAACAGGATGCTGGGAAGCATAGGGAGGGGCATCACCAAAAGGAAAAGGGAGATCATAATTCCACTATACGAGACACTAGTGAGACCCCACCTAGAGTACAATGTACATTTCTGGAGACCTCACCTACGTAAGGACATAGACACAGTAGAGAAGGTTCAGAGGAGGGATAACAGAGATGGTAGAGGGCTTGCATCACAAGTCCTATGAGGACAGGCTGAAGGACTTGAATATGTACTCCCTGGAGGAGAGGAGAGAGAAAGGGGATATGATAGAGACATACAAATACCTTACAGGGAGGAACAGGGTGCAGGAAGAAAAAATTACTCAACTCAGTAATTATGTTTCTTCTAATGGAGTCTTGCTGTATTCTGACTATTGCAGTTAGCTCCAGCCTTTAAACTGCCCCGGAGAACAAAGGGTTAACTTTTCTATGCATGGCATAGAATGCTGAGCTCGAGCTCGGTTGAGGTCTCTGTCTGTTTCCGTTTGAATCAAAAACCGTCAGATTCTTACGAGCAACAACTCACTAACCCTCCTATGTGGAAATTGTAAAAAAAATTTTACTAGCCAACTAGCAACAAGGAGTTTTGGATTCCCAAAAAGACTCAAGTCAGGAAAACCCAAAACAAAACCAACCCACAAAGGGGCAACAACAATAAAAAAGCACCCAAACAAATAAAGGGAGGGTGTGTAATAGGCACCTCTAGGGTGCAACACTGCACCTGCCCACCACTTCCCAAAAACAGGTTCTAAGAGGGAAGGCACGGAGGGAGGTCAGAATACAGCAAGACTCCATTAGAAGAAACATAATTACTAAGGTGAGTAATTTTTTCTTCAAACAACATGAAGTCTTGCTGTATTCTGACTATTGCAGATTACCAAGCAGTATCTCCATGGAGGAGGGACAGAACCTAGTTTGGGAATAGGCTCTGAAGTACTGCTGTGCCAAACAGAGCATCACTCCTAGCCTGGATATCCAGAGAGTAATGCTTGGTAAAGGTATGGACTGTTTTCCAGGTGGTTGTTTGACAAATTTCTAAGAGAGGGATATCCCTGGCAGCAGCCAGGGAAGCAGCTGTACCTCTTGTAGAGTGAGCCCTCAGGCCTGAGGGTGGGCTCTTTCCTAGTTTCTCATAGCAGAATTGTATACAAGACACAATCCACCTGGCAATAGTTCTCTTGGTGGCAGGTTTGCCTTTTCCCACTTCCCCATAAGTAAGGAATAACTGAAGGGATTCAAACCTGTGGCCATTGGTACGCTCTATGTAGTAGCTAAGGGCTCTTTTAACATCCAAACTGTGTAGCCTTCTCTCCCCTGAGGAAGAATGATCAGTGAAGAAGACAGGGAGAGACATGGACTGATTTAAGTGGAAGTCTGAAACCACTTTGAGCAACAACCTTCTATTGGTTCTAAGGACTACTTTATCTCTATGAAAAGAGATAAAATCAGGTTCCACTGACAGAGCTTGCAATTCACTGATATGTCTGACAGAGGTGATGGCTACCAAAAACACAGTTTTCCATGTCAAGTACTTAAGCACTGCTGAGGACATAGGCTCAAAAGGAGGTTGCATAAGTTAGGCAATGCAAATATTTAAGTCCCAGGCAGGGGCAGGATCCCTAAAGGAAGGATTGGTATGAAGCAATCCTTTGAAAAATTTGCAGAATACAGGGTGAGATAACAGTGAGGAATGTTTTCCCACTGACAGAAAAGCAGAAATAGCTGACAAGTCACCTTAAGAGTAGCTGGTCTAAGGCCTAGACCATTAAGATGGATCAAATAATCCAGAACTGTAGGCAATTCAGCAGTGTCTGGGGATATATGCTTCTTGGAACACCAAATGCTAAATCTTTTCCATTTGGAGTTATAAGTCTTTCTGGTGGCAGGCTTTTGAGAGGCTTTGAGAATATCCAGAACCCCTTGGGACAGATGCAAATCTGCATACTCTAGCTCTTCAAGAGCTATGCCTTGAGATTGAGGGACCGAAGATTGGGGTACCAAATCCTCCCCTGAGAGGAAGTTAACAGGTTGTAATTCCTGGGAAGAGACAGGGGAAGATGGACTGTTCGAGACAGCAGCAGGGGGTACCAAGGCTGTCTGGCCCAGTCCAGAGCAATCAGGATCACTTTGCAAGGTTGTGACCTTTTCTTGACTAGGGCTTTGAACAGGAGAGGAAAGGCATACAGAAATTTCCCCTCCCAGTTTAAAATCAGAGCATCCAGAGGGACTGAACCCAAGACTGGGGGTCTGCAACAAAACAGAGGAGTTGGTGATTGTCTGGGGCTGCAAAGAGATCTATCTTTGGAGTGCCCCACCTTAAAAAAACACTCTCAAAACCAGGGGGTCCAGGGACCATTCGTGAAGGCCCTGGGAAATCCTGCTCAGTGCATCTGCTAGCACATTGTCCTTTCCTGGAAGGTGGACTGCTATCAGAGAGGTCTGCAGGGAGTAAGCCAGGGACCACAATTTCATGGCTTTCGTGCACAAGGCCGTAGACCGAGTGCCTCCCTGTTTGTTGATGTACCACATGGTGGTGGTGCTGTCAGTCCTGACCTGAACCACCTTGTTCTGCACCAACTGGAAAAAAGCTTGCAGTGCATGAAACACTGCCCTGAGTTCCAAGAGATTGATATGAAGGAGGGACTCCTAGGGAGACCACAGTCCTTGGGCTGTGAGATCCCCAGATGAGCTCCCCACCCCAAGAAAGAAGCATCTGTGGTGAGGACCTTCGAATGAGACTGAGTGACAAAAGGGACCCCATTGCCTTAAATTGTCCTGATCCTGTCACCATTGAAGAGCTTGGATCAGTGTTCGTGTAATTGGAATCAGTTTGGTAAGAGGGTCCTTCCTCTGGGACCAAAAGGCCCTCAGATGGAACTGAATGTCCCTCATCTGAAATCTTGCCCATTGGACCACTGCTATGGAAGCTGCCATGTGGCCCAAGAGCTGGAGGAAGTGCCTTGCTGGCCGAGACACCTGAAGGCTGAAGGACAAAGCCAGATCTATAAGAGCCCTTGCCCTTTCCAGGGGAAGAAAGGCTCTTGCTTTGACAGTATCCGGCTCTGCCCCAATCAAGGTAAGGAGCTGAACTGGTTCGAGAACTGATTTGGGGAGGCTGAGAAGCAAACCCAGAGAAGTGAGCATTTGCTGAGTTGCTTGCAGGTCTGACTTGACTTGGTCTGGAGACTAACCTACTATGAGCCAATCGTCCAGATATGGAAAAATGGAAATCTTTTGCCTTCTTAGAAAGGCAACAACTACTGCCAGGCACTTTGTGAAGACCCTTGGAGCTGATGTTAGGCCAAAGGGCATTGCTTTGAACTGATAATGGCCTGAAGGCAACTTGAACCTGAGGTACTTTCTGTGGGAGCACCTGATGGGAATATGAAAGTAGGCATCTCTGAGATCCAGGGAGACTAGCCAGTCCCCTGGCCTTAGAGAGGGAAGAATAATTCCCAGAGGTACCATCTTGAATTTTGGTTTTAGAAGATGTTTGTTCGGATATCTTAGATCTAGGATGGGTCGCCACTCCCCTGTCTTTTTTGGGGTAAGGAAGTATCTGGAGTACAGACTTTTCCCCAGTGTAGGGTAGGAACTCTCTCTATGGCTCTTACAGCCAGAAGAGAAGAAACCTCTGCCTCCAGGGCAAGGGTGTCGGAGAGACCTGCAGATGGAAAAGATCTGGTTCTCGTCTTTGGAAATTTTTAGAAGCTGAGAACTAGTTCCTGGCTTACTACTTCCAGGACCCACTTGTCTGATGTAATAGACATCCAGTCCTGGACATAGTAAGCCAGCTTGCCCCTGACAGGAATAGGAGAGTTGACCCAGGCAGACCCATCAGGGTGTCTGCTTGGCAGGAGCCTTAGGCTGAGGGGTGGATGCAGCCCTGCTCATTTCCCTTTTCACAGAGGGGATACTTTAGAGGGAGAGGCAGAAGGGGGAAGAGGCTTGTGCTTGGTTGGTAAAAAGGCTATGAAAAGCCCTGCCCCTGCCCCTAGATTGCTGTCTCTGAGGAGTTGCTTGCCTTTCTTTGGCCTGAGCACTCCTGTAAGTGGTCTTGTATTCATCCATCTTTTTCATGTCATTCTCTGTCTGCTCCCCAAACAGAGAATTACCCACCACAGGAAAATCCATGGCCTTAACCTGGGTGTCCTGTGAGAGGCTAGTACAGCTGAGCCAAGCCATCCTCCGAAGAGCCACAGATGTAGCCATGACTCTTGATGACACATCATTGGAGTCCACAGCAGCATGAAATTGTACCTTTGATGCCTCAATCCCATCAGCAGCCACCTCCTCCAGCTCCTTGGCCAGCTGGGGGGGGGAAGCCTGCTTAGCCAGTGCCAGTACAGTGTCTCACCCAGATTTCTGGTACCTGGCTGTATAGGCCATATAATTCGCCTGCCTGAGTCCCAAGGAAGATACCATGTATTGTTTTTTTTTGCCATGGCATCAATCTTCCTGGAGTCTTTGTCTGGAGGGTGTGAAGCCAAGGGAATGTTTGCCTTGCCACAGGTAGCAGCCTGCACTACCCCAACATGGCTGCATTGCTGGTATAAAAACTCTGTATCTGAGCCTGATAGTGTAAACCTCATGTCCATCCTTCTGTCGACAGGAGGTATAGAATTGGGAGACTTTAGGATTTTTTGTGTCTGCTTCCCAAAAGATTTGTGAAGGGGAATAGACAGTCTCCTGGACTCTGGGATGTCCATCATTTCCACATAATCAGGCCCCTCTTGATCCTCCATTGTCTCCTCCATAGGAAGCTGGAGGGTTTCAGCCACCTTTCTGTAAAACAGAAAGTGGGAAGGGGACTCAGAAAGCCTAGGAGGGGATACACCCGAAGGTCTGTCTGGGGAGATGTCCAGTTCCACAAGCACATCTAGACTTTCACCATCACCATCATCATCATCATCTTCTTCAAACTCCCCCTCCTCCTCAAACTCAGGTTCATAAAAGTCTTCAGGGGTATAATCTTGAACTGGGGGAACCGACCGAACCGAACCCTTGCCAAAAGGTGCCAGATCGGTCGGAACCGGGCGAAGCGATTCCACAATCCGAATCGCTCTGGCTATTTCCTCATCGGCCGGGCGTTGAATTCTGGATCCGAACCGTCGATTTCTCTGCGTTTTCTTTTTGTAGGAACCGATCCCTCAGAATCAGCTCTCCTCTTGCCCGAAGAAGTATCGCCCTGGCCAGAGGGCACGCCTTTCTGGTTCGGTCAGAACCGAACTGGGCTGGGCTGGCCATCCGGGTCAGCGGACTTCTCGGCTTCCTTTTCCCTCAGTCTACCTAATCTCTTTTCAAGGGTAAATTTAGGAAAATATTTACATATTTGGCAGTCTGTATCGAGGTGTTCCAACCCCAGACAATAAACACAGGTGGTGTGGGGATCGACCTTTGCAAAGACCTCCCCACACTCACTGCAGTGTTGAAACCCAGTGGGCCCGGTTTTTTCCTTGGGTTTCTCAAACATGGCCAACCTAACCAACTTACCCTTTTTATGGCAACCGCCAGGCAAAACTCCCTTATCGGTTCCTAACCGTGTCACGGGTATTGGAAAAAAACGTTCAAAACACGTTTTTTTTAGAACCGATAAGGACCGGTAACCACACACTAAAGTAAAACACAAGGATTCACTACAAATGATCGGTTCAGCTGAACCGATCTAACACTTTTATAATTTCCACAGAGAAAATCAGAACAAAACATATCTAGTACTCACAGTACCGCAGACAGAGACTGAACCGACTATGAGGAATAAATTTCGGTTTAAAACCAACACTTAACCGACACTTTAACCGACTTTCGAACCGAGCTGCAGGAGAAATCTCCAGAGCGACTGTTCAGTGAGGAACAGTAAAGAATCTGACTGTTTAGATTCAAAGGGAAACAGATAGAGACCTCAACCGAGCTCGAACTCAGCATTCTATGCCATGAATAGAAAAGTTAACCTTTTGTTCTCCAGGGCAGTTTAAAGGCTGGAGCTAACTGCAATAGTCAGAATACAGCAAGACTTCATGTTGTTTGAATACACTATTTTCCAGCGAAAAAGATGTTCCAGGACTAGAGGGTATGGGATGAAGCTGGAGGGAGGGTGAGTCAGAGGAAATGTGAGGAAGAATTTCTTCACAGAAAGGGTGGTGGGACAAGTGGAACACCCTGCCAGATGAAGTGGTGGGGGCTGAAACAATCACAGGATTTGAGAATGCATGGGATAGACATAAGGGAATTCTGGAGGCCAGAGGTAAGGGGCAACAAACGCCTAGAAAAATGTAAAGGAAACTTATAAGCTCAACTGGGCAGACTGGGTGGGCCATAGGCCTATATCTGCCGACAGTGTCTATGTATGTATGAAGAATCACATCCAGTCTCCTTGCGAGAATGGAAGCAAATAGTTTATGATCTGTATTAAGTACTGATATACATCTCAATGAGTCCAGGCTGCTGGGGTCTTTGTTAGATTTTAAAATCACTGAAATTGATGCTATCTCCAAGAATCAGGAAGCATACCTTTCTCTTGTGCATAACAAAAAGTTTTTAGGAGCAGCAGGAGAGTGACATCTTTGAATTTAGATATTTAACCATCTGGATCAGGTCTCTTATTCATTTTACATTTGGAGAGGGCTGTCTATCTCAGTGCATCGAACTGGCGCTATTAAGATCTGTGTATCTACCTCCCAAGAGACTTGGTAATTATAAGCCTGAAAAAAGGATAGGATGTCATTTAATTCAACTTCTTGGTCCACTGTGGAGTATAACCATTCACAGTATCATTTTAAGACATCTAGAATCTCACTGGATTTGTGAATGACCTGCTGTGATCTATTATAATAAAGCTGAAGTGCTTGGGAGCGCTGTTTCCTTAGTTTATGTGCCTGAAGCCCGATGGACCTCGGTCCCCCTTCGTAATACTTTTGCTTCAGATAGGTTAGGGTTAGCTCTGTTCTTTGGTTTGTAGTGTTTGTATCTCTCTATGTTGCCAGTGAAGGGTGGAAAAGACATCTCTGCTTCCCTTATTGTGTGCAGCCTGCAGTTCAGTTAGCTGCTGTATTACCTTAACATAGACAGCCAACTCTGAGTGCTGTATCATTTCTTTTTAATATAAAATGTATTACTGAATGTCTCCTGCTGAAAATCAAATGCTCTAGGAGTGACCTCACTCATCCCTCCCCCCCAGGTTTTAGCTGAAAGATGCTATAAGAAAAACGCTGACAGCATGTGAGTTCACACAAACTCAGTTTTTAGAGAGAATGTGTTACTTTAATCAAGAATCCTGTTTCTCTGAGCTAATTACAGACTTGTTAAGTTAACTAAGTTAATTTTGTTAAGAGAGAAATCATAAAGAAGGTTTATGACGTTGGAGAGGAACCTAGGTTGTTACACAGAGGTGCAAGGTTGTAAATGTCCCTGTGAAGCCTGTGTGAGGGAGGATACAGCATGGGATCAAACGAAGTGTCATTTGAAGGACATGAATTATGCTGAAGTTGTAGAATGTAATACTTTTGTATAAAATATATATTTTCATATATCCTGACAGGGAGGAGCTAGGTGACCTCCTGAAAAGAGGTGGGGTAAAAGTCAGCTTTTAATTTAGTCTGGTTTACTTCACAGAGTCACATTTTTACCTAGACTCTGACCATGAAACATCTTGGGAGGACTTTTAAGCAAGTATTTAGAGACTAAGTACTGTAGTAGTAATTGCACTGCTTAAAAGCTTGTTCTTTTAATAGATTTGTATGTCTTGTGATATAAGAGTCTGTATTTTGTGTTTTACATATTTTTAAATATTTTAGTAAAATTCTTTTTAGAACTTACTTGGTCTGTCTTTGACTTCTTTTTAGTTGTAAGAAAAGTGTATGGTTATTGCAGATACTAAACATAAGCTTGAATGATGATACCAAACTGGAAAGAGAAGCGTTTTAAATCTGAGGTCATTATTAAAGTTTTAAAGGGTTCATCTCTGTATACCTGGTTGGGTGCCCATAGGCAAAGATATCTGGCCCCACCGAAGACAGATATATCTGAGCCTGTGCATTGGGTATGCTAACAAGATGTTAACAGTTTCAATCCCTCCAGAACTTGAGACCAAAGGTTGATCCGAACTCACAAAAACAGACAAGAGGGTTACCTTGTCTGTTACACTGTTCACAAGACTGCGCTCAGAGGTTGGCACTTTTGGAGTAGAGGGCCTGACCTGCTGAGTGGGTTTGTGACAGGTCCCCCCTTCATAATACTCTTGCTTCAGATAGGTTAGGGTTAGCTCTGTTCTTTGGTTTGTAGTGTTTGTATCTCTCTATGTTGCCAGTGAAGGGTGGAAAAGACTTCTCAGCTTCCCTTATTGTGTGCAGCCTGCAGTTCAGTTAGCTGCTGCATTAACTTAACATATCTTTCCTCTCTATTCTTGTTCTTTCTGGTCATATATATGATAATATCTCCTCAGAGAACAGTTTTAACAGTGTCCCACAGGATAGGTGGAGATACATTGAGGCCTAAATTGTCTTGGACTATTTGTACTATGTGGTCTTTTATCAGATTTTGAACCTCTGGATATCTGGGATGTATAGCATTAAGGTACCAGTGAGTGTTCTTCCTTACTTTTTGTTGTATTTGAATTTCTAGGTGCAGAGGGGCATGGCTGGAGAGCTACATATGGCCTATGTGGCATCTCAGTATTTTATCAAGATGTTCTTGTTCCGTAAAATTGTAGTCTAACCTAGCATGGATAGATAAGATGAGGAGTAGTGGGTATAATCTTTGTATAGGGTAAAGGGTACACCAGCTATTGGCCCATCTGATTTGTCTTGTACACTGCTTCCGAAAGTTGGTAGCAGATGGCTGTCTAGTGACTGTCGGATTAGTGGAATACAGGAGGGGTGTAGGGTGAGATTTATATCCTCACCTAGGTCAAGGACTCCCTGTGTATCTGATACAATTTTAAAGATAATTAACCATGCATAAGAGGCCTCTGACCGAGGTGGTAAAAATATGCTAGCTAGGGTAACGAAGGTATTATATACAGTACCGGGGACCAAAACTAAGCAGCCATATCTATCTGCCACCTGACTAAGAGGTTGAAATAGAGTATTCTGCAGGATAAGAACTGCCATTCCTCTGCACTTGTCAGCACCGTATGACAAGGAAGAGATTTGTGGATATTCAAATTTTTTTTCAGGAGCTGATAGCCTGCATCATTAAGGTGTGTTTCTTGGTGGAAAACAACATCCAAGTGCTCTTCTTCGATAAGAGAAAATGTTCTCTTATGTTTGACAGGGTTATTCAGCCCATTCAGATTATGGGAGTAGATTTTAATAGGTGACTGTTTATCAGCCATGTCTACGGCCCATGAGGTAGCAATAATAGAACACTAGGTCTGTCATTATTGGAAAACCCCGTGTGATCCTCCACTTTGCTCCCATGAAGCAAGATTGGCAATCTAGTACATTACTCTAATGTATCTCTTCAGTTTGTCTTTTGTTGTGTTCCCAGTCCCTTGCCTGTTCTTGTTGAGGAAAGAGACATAAAAATAAACCAGAACCATTTTATAACACATCTATTCCTATGCATAGGTAAACCTGTAAATACAATGTCACAAGGACATTAACCAAATTGAGGCAGTCCAGAGAAGGGTGACCAAAATGGTGCAGGGACTGTATCAGAAGACATATGAGAACAGATTAACGGAGCTCAATATGTATACCCTAGAGCAAAGGAGGAAGAGAGGTGATATGATTGAAACATTCAAACACCTTAAGGGCATTAACAAGGTGAAAGAGTCTAACATGTTTCAATATAAGAAAAATAGCAGGACAAGAGGACACAGCATGAGATTAGAGGGAGGCTGATTAAGGGGTAATGTGAGGAAGTTCTTTTTCACAGAAATTGTGGTGGATGCATGGAACGGCCTACCTCAGGAAGTAGTGGCTATGAATATAGTGCAGGTTTCAAACAGGCATGGCATAGGCATAAGGGAGCAATACAGATGAGTATGAATAAATAGGCCACTGACAGCAAAGGACGATGGCACATTTATAACGTAGAAAATAAATGGGCCTTGCGGTCCTTATCTGCCGTCAACTTCTATGTTTCTATAATACCATACTGTACATAATTAAACATAAGAGGGGGCAACCAGCCCAAACAGGTGACTTCCTAGGTAGGGGGCTAAAACTTATTTTGCCTCTTTGTTCCAAACAAGGAACAGTACCACTTTTCTTTGCTAGCTGAAGGATGTAGCTATTATAATAACAGCTGCCTCTGTCATGGGTAATCCAGGACTGGGATAAGGAATTAGTGTCTAGACACAGAGGATTGTCATTCTCAGTGGTACGGTATCTGCTTTCAAGATGAGAGAAGCTGTAATATATTTAGGGAAGTGGGGCTGGCAATATCATATGGGAATACAAGCTAGGAGTACTGCACAGTTCCTGAGAAGGTGCAGGAAGAAAAAATTACTCATCATAGTAATGTTGTTTCTTCTAATGGAGTCTTGCTGTATTCTGACATAATGCAGTTAGCCCCAGCACTTGAACTGCTCCAGAGAGGAAAGAGGTAACTCTATGCAGAAGCATAGAACGTTGAGCTCGAGCTCGGTTTTCAAACCTCTGTCTGTGATACTTCCTAGTGTAACCGTCAGATTCTTACAAGCAAACTAACTAAATACTATAGTATGGAAATTGTTCAACATATAGCCAAAGGGCAAAATACTTTTTGGGCCCAAAATATTCAAGAAGGAAAGGCAGTGACAATATTTAATTATAAAACACCAGAAAAGTAACAACAACAGCTACCCCACCCAAGAGGATGGGTACAAGGTACACCCCTGAGGTGCAACACTGTATCTGCCAGCCCACTTCCCAAAAACTAGGTTCTGAGAGGGGAGGCGGGGGTGGGGAGGTCAGAATACAGCAAGACTCCATTAGAAGAAACAACATTACTATGGTGAGTAATTTTTTCTTCAAGCAATAATAATAATAATAATCTTCATTTATATTGCACCTTTCTAAAATCAAGGCGCATTACAATAAAACAACACCATAATTAAAACATCATAAAACATTAAAATCAAGATTAAAATACACATCAGTCCATGTCCACATCATCTCCAAAAGCCTTTTTCCATAAAAAGGATTTTAAACCTTGTTTAAAACCCTCCACCGTCATGCACCCTCTAATCCAACGGGGTAGAGAATTCCAGAGGGTCGGCGCAGCGAACATAAAAGCTCAGGCGCTGAAGGATTTTAAAACTACCCTCGGAATCTCTAGCAACCCCTCACTGGCTGAGCGGAGCGGTCGCACCGGAAGGTAAGGAACCAGAAGATCTTTCAGGTAGTCAGGGCCCAGATCGTGAAGGGCTTTATATGTCAGTAATCCGACTTTAAAGGTGATCCGCCACTGAACCAGTAGCCAGTGCAGATCCCGCAGCACCAGTGTAATATGGGAGGAACAAGGAGTCCCCATTAACAACCGGGCCACTGAGTTCTGCACTAGCTGCAAGCGACGGATATCAGCCCCAGGAAGCCCAAATTAAAGGGAATTGCAGTAGTCCAAACGTGAGGTCACAAAGGCGTGGATCAGCGTGGGTAGGTCGCTGGACGGAACAAGGTACTTGATCCTAGCGATGTTCCTCAGATGGTAAAAGGATACCTTAACAACCGCCGACACCTGCGGTGACACGCAATGTCAGCCGATCATCAAGGATCACTCCTAGGTCATGCACCTGTTTGGAGGTAGGGAGCTCAACATCCCCCAAGAATAAACCTGAGGTTTGCTTTGCTCCCAACCCCTCAACCCAGCAGCCAGGACCCACAACCATCACCTCCATCTTCCCAGAATTCAACTTCAACCAGCTGGACCTCATCCAACCCTGGATCTCACTGAGACAGTTGTTAGACACTGAGAGTGCTCTATTCTGGTCAGGTGCAAAAGACAGATAGAGCTGGGTATCATCGGCATAGCAATGAAACTCCAGCCCATATCATCTTACAATGTCTCTGAGGGGAAGCATGTACACCGCAAACAACATGGGGGACAGCACAGAGCCCTGAGGCACCCCACAGGACAGAGAAGTAGGATCGGAGCAGAATAACCCTGATACCACCCTCTGAGTTCTACCTGTGAGGAAGGAGGTAAACCATCTGTGCACCAAACCCGACAGCCCACAGATGCATCTCAGGCGCTCAAGCAGCACCCCATGGTCTACGGTGTCAAATGCTACATGAAGTCTTGCTGTATTCTGACAATGCAGACTACCAAGCAGTTCCCTATGGAGGAGGGAATGCAGAACCTACTTTGGGAAGAAGCTCTGCAGAACTGCTGTGCTAACCTAGCATCACTCCTAGCCTTGATGTCCAGGGAGTAATGCTTGGCGAATGTATGTACTGTTTTCCAGGTGGCTGCTTTACAGTTCTCTAACAAGGGTATATCTCTGGCCTCAGCTAGAGTAGCAGCTGTACCCCTAGTCAAGTGAGCCCTCAGGCCTGAAGGGGGTGTTCCACCCAATTTGTCATAGCAGAATTGTATACAAGAAACAATCCACCTGGCAATAGTTCTTTTAGTGGCATGCTTACCTTTCTCCACTTCACCATAAGTGAGAAACAATTGAAGACAGTCATTTCTGTGTGCCTTAGTATGCTCTATGTAGAAGCCAAGAGCCCTCTTGACATCCAAACTGTGCAACCTTCTTTCTCCCGAAGAAGAATGGTCAGTGAAAAACACAGGGAGGGATATAGACTGGTTCAGATGAAAATCCGATACCATTTTGGGCAAGAACCTCCTATTGGTTCTTAAGACCACTTTATCCCCATGGAAGGAGATGAAGACAGGTTCAACTGACAAGACCTGTAATTCACTAATCCACCTGGCAGAAGTAATAGCTACCAGAAACACAGTTTTCCAGGTCAAGTACTTCAAATCGGCCGAAGCCAGAGGTTCAAAGGGTGGCTGCATAAGCTGAGCAATGCAGACATTAAGATCACAAGGCGGAGTGGGCCCCCTAAAGGGAGGGTTAATGTGAACCAGACCTTTGAAAAACTTTCTGAAAACAGGATGAGATGCCAGGGAAGAGCCCCTACTTCCTACTGAAAGGAATGCAGAGACAGCTACTAGATGGGGTACCTCTCCCTCCCTCTTGCTCCATTTCTGTTGCTCCCCGATCCCACTCACTGCCGCTTCTATCCCCATCATGCCTTGCTTTGTAGATATCCCATCCCCCTCCCTAGTGAACACAGAGGCAAAGTACTCGTTAAATACCTCTGCCTGGTCCCTCGCCTCTTCCACCCACCCTCCTTCTGATCTCAATCTGCTGAGATGGCCCTTAGTTTTCTCTACTCCCCAATGTACCGAAGAACCCTTTTCCTCCATGTATCCCCTGTGCCAGTCATTGCTCTTTACTGAATTTGCCCCTCACCATCCGGGTGACTTTTCTAGATACAAGATGGTACATTTCCTTATCCCTATCCTTCTTGTTGTTTTATATTTTTGTAGGCCGCCTTCTTTTCTCTGACCGCTTCTGTACCCTCACTGGACCACCAGCATGGTTTATGTGACCTTGCTCCTTTCGCTTCAACTTAGCTCAGATCCTGACTGCCTCCTTAGAAGTCCCCGCTTTATGATCTCCATCTCCTTTCCACACTTGTCATTGATGTAATCCCTCAAGTGATCCTTGAGAATATTCCCATGCCCACAAAGTCTGCCCCCTGAAGTCCACTGCCAGTGTCCTAAATCTCACCCCCCATGCTTATTTGAAACCAGATAGTATTGTGGTCGCCCCCAGTCAGGGGTCCTCTACAATCAGGTCCCTTACCAGATCTCCATCTGCCAGAACCACGTCCAGGACATGCTCCTCCCTTGTGGGCTCCATCACATGCTGTGTTAAGAACACATCCTGGAAGCCGTCCAGCAGCCTCTGCTCCTTGGCCACCTTAGAGGACATGGTTCCCCAGTTTGTACCTTGCATATCAATGTCCTCCATCAACACCACTCCTTCCCCTTTAGGTCCACACTGGGCAATGATGTTGTCCAGCAAACCATCCTCTAGAACATCACTCATCCCGAGGGCCTATATACTACACCCAGCTTGACCTTATCTCCTGCTGGGGATCGTAAGGTGACCCATAAGGCCTCCACGTTTCCCTCTGCCTCTTCTACCCTAGCAATTTCTATGTCATCTCTAATGAACATAGCCACTCCACCCCCTCTGCCCTCCTTTCTATCCTTCCTAAGCATAGTGTACCCCTGCACGTTTAGATCCCAGTCATGGTTTTTGTTGGCCCACGTCTCCATGACCGCCGCCACATCCACCCCCCCGAACAGCATGGCCTGGAACTCTGGCAACTTATTTCCCAACCTCCTGGTAGTTACTAACACCAACCCCACCCTTATCCCTGATCCCTTTGTTGAAACCCACCCAGGTTCCTTATACTTCCATCCTCCCTCTGCTCCTCCTGAAATCTCCACCCCAGTCTGTTCCTCCTTCCCCTTGGGTTTGAAGGCTTCCCTCATCTGAGGAGAGGGCTTCTGCAGCCCCTCCCTTATCCCTTCCCCCCCTCACAAGTTTAAACCCCACCTTTCTTGAATGTAGTCAGCCATCCCCTGTTTAAGGACTTCCTTCCCTAATGGGGCAGGATGAAGCCTGTCCTTGGCATATAGTCCCTTATCCTCCCAAACTCCTTTCCATTTCCCTAACACCCCCAACCCACTCTCTTCACCCCACTTCCTGAGCTAGTCATTAACCTCTGTGATCTTCATTTTTTTCTCCACTGAGGCCTTTGGTACTGGCAAAATCTCCGAAAAGGAAATGTTGCATCCATTATCCCGAAAGACTCTGGCAAGTTCTTGGAACCTTGCTTGGATTTCCAAAACGTTATTTCCCTCTAGATCGTTAGTTCCCAAATGCACCAGGAAATCCGGTTTCCCTCCACAATCCCTAACCAGTTCACACACCATGAACTTTGCTCTGTGCACTGTAAAGCCCAGAGATACTCACTACCTTCACCTGGCTATGGCATCCATCCCCCTGTCCCTCCCACTGGATACCCCTAATCATCGAGTCTCCCAATAACAGAACCTTAATACCGCCATCATCCTTATGGTTACCTCCACTATGCCCTCTCAGCCCCCCATCCCCCCCTTTATTCGTGATCTCAATTCCATGGGAGTCTTCCTACCTTATTAGAGACCCCTTGTCACCTCCCCTTTCTGCCTCCCTCGTTATTTTGCCCACTTAACTCAGACCCCCTCTGAATAGGTGTCCCTTTAACCCTCTTATCCAACCATTTATCCTGGCCCTGATGGTTTCCCTTCCCCACACTGCCATCCTCCCCTTGTAATAGTACCCTGCCTCCAGAGGCTTTCTGGTGGGTCCCTTTAGCTAGGGCCCCATCCTGGTACTGACCCCTGCTGGAGGGGGCTCCTCTCCACCTCCTTGTCTCCCAGTTTCTCTCCAGTCATGCTCTCCCCCCTCATGTCTGCAATATGTTGCATCTCCCCCATCTGCTTAACATTTATGTTTCCCCTTCTCCCTCTGGGACTACTTCTATCCTTTCCATTGGGATAAGGATAAAAAGGCCAGTAAGGTGGAGGGGACGGATGATGCTATCTCCGCCAAAAGGGTGTGTTTAGCCCTCAAGGCCCTAAAGAAAGACAAATCTCCTGGGCCGGATGGCACTCATCCAAGAGTACTATGGGAATTGGCGGACATACTGGCAGCACCCCTGGCAGAGCTCTTCAACAGGTCACTTGAGACAGGGAGGGTACCTAGGGATTGGCGAGAGGCACATGTAGTGCCAATCCATAAAGGGGGGTTGAGGGAAGTACCAGGTAACTATAGACCCATCAGTTTGACCTCGGTGGTGGGAAAATTAATGGAGGATATACTAAAGGAACGATTGGGGGTGTACTTGGAGGAGGTGGGAGGTCTGGATAGTCGGCAACATGGGTTTGTGCCAGGTAGATCATGTCAAACCAATCTTGTGGAGTTCTACGAATGAGTAACATCAGAACTGGACAGAGGAAAGCCTGTGGATGTATTATTCTTGAACTTCAGCAAGGCGTTTGACTCTGTCCCCCACAATGGTCTGGTGGAGAAACTGATAGGGTTAGGAGTAGGCCCTTTGATGGTCAGATGGATTGAAAACTGGCTAGCTGGACGCACCCAGAGAGTAGTGGTCTGTGGGGAGCTCTCGAACCCTAGAGAGGTTGGTAGTGGGGTACCGAAGGGCTCGGTCCTGGGTCCGATCCTGTTTAATGCATACATATCGGACATCAGGGAGGGTATAGGGTGTGAAATGAGTCTCTTCGCTGATGACTCCAAGATGGGAGCAGTAGTAGTATCACCAAGTGCAAGATGTTGCATCTTGGGCTGGGAAACCCTAAACACAGATACACCCTGGAAGAGGAGGCGCTGGAGGCCTCAATAGAGGAAAAAGACCTAGGGGTCATGGTGGATGCATGTATGAATAACTCTGAGCAGTGCAGGAGAGCAGCCAGCAAGGCAAACAGGATGCTGGGATGCATCGTAAGGGGGATCACCTCTAGCAGCAAGGAAGTGATTCTGCCGCTGTACAATGGACTGGTTAGACCACACCTTGAGTACTGTGTACAGTACTGGAGACCACACTTGAAGAGGGACATACAGCTCCTGGAGAGAGTACAGAGGAGGGCAACTAAGATGATACGAGGGCTAGGGGATTTGATGTATGAGGACAGACTTGAGGAGCTCTGCCTGTTTTCACTGGAGGAGAGGAGAGACGGGGACATGATTGAGGTCTTCAAGTACCTCAAGGGAATAAATAGGGTAAACATGGTGGGGATCTTTAGACTAAAGCAGGGAGATATCACCAGAGGGCATGGTTTGAAGTTGGAAGGTGGAAGGGTGAGGGGGGAAAGAGGAGGAGGTTTTTCACTGAGCGGTGGTGGACCCTTGGAATGCACTGCCTGGTGAGCTGGTTCAGAGATCCACAGTGGAGGGCTTCAAGAGAGGGTGGGACAGACACAGAAAGTGGATGTATCAGATGATGGCCTGGCCCAGGGGGGTGGGACTGGATGATAGGGGTTTCTGGAACACAAGGGGGGGGGCCTCGGCACCCAACTAGGGATCTGAGGTTCGAGCAGACTCGATAGACCATAAGGCCTAATCTGCTGGCAAACAGTATGTTAGATGAACCTTCAGAGTGGCAGGCCTAAGGCCTAGACTATTCAGATGAACTAGATAATCTAAGGTTGTAGAAATGTCTGCAGAATTAGGCACAATGCCTTTCTGAGAGCACCAAATACTGAACCTCTTCCATTTGGAATTGTAAGTTTTTCTAGTGGAAGGTTTCCTGGAGACCTTCAGAATATCCAGAACTCCCTGAGAGAGATGTAGTGCTGCATATTCTAACTCTTCAAGAGCAAGGCCTTGAGATTGAGAGACTGAAGATTGGGGTACCAGATCCGCCCCTGGGAGGAAGACAGGAGATTGTATGTCCTGGGCAGAGACAGGGGACGTGGCACTGACAAGGACAGTAATAGCGGATAACAAGGCTGTCTGGCCCAATCTGGAGCCACTAGTATCACTGTGCAGGGTTGAGGCCTGATCTTGATCAAAACTCTGAACAGCA
Organism: Neoceratodus forsteri; assembly: GCA_016271365.2. Lineage (NCBI taxonomy): Eukaryota > Metazoa > Chordata > Ceratodontiformes > Ceratodontidae > Neoceratodus > Neoceratodus forsteri. The sequence continues at coordinate 1,420,343,421 of CM028130.1, forward strand.
GAGGTAAGGCATAGAGAAACCTGCCCTTCCAGTCCAAAATTAGAGCATCCTGGGGTACCGTCCCCAGGACTGGAGGTCTGCAAGAAAATAAAGGAAGTTGATGATTGTCCGGTGCTGCAAAGAGATCTATCTCTGGAGTGCCCCACCTGGAGAAGATGACCTTCAGGATGTGAGGATCCAGGGACCATTTGTGATGTCCCTGTGAAATTCTGCTCAGAGCATCTGCTAGTACATTGTCCTCCCCTGGAAGGTGAACTGCTACCAGAGAAGTCTGAAGAGAATAAGCCAGAGACCACAGCTTCATGGCTTCTGTGCACAAGACTGAGGACCGAGTGCCTCCCTGCTTGCTGATGTACCACATTGTGGTGATGTTGTCTGTTCTGACTTGGTCCACCTTGCCCTTGACTGAATCTGAGAAGTTCTGAAGGGCTAGTAAAACTGCCTTGAGCTCCAGGAGATTGATATGAAGGAGGGACTCTTGTGGAAGCCAGACCCCTTGAGCTGTCAGGGCTCCCAGGTGGGCTCACCAACCTAGGAGAGAAGAATCCGTAGTTAGAACTACTGATGGGACTAGAGGGAGAAATGGATCCCCTTGTCTGAGGTAGTCCTGGTCCAGCCACCACTGGAGAGCTTGGACTAGAGTCTAAGTAACTGGAATCAGTTTGGTAAGTGAATCCTTCTTTTGAGACCAGAAGGACCTTAGGTAAAACTGAATGTCCCTCATCTGGAACCTTACTCCCTGCACCACTGCAGTGGAAGCTGCCATGTGGCCCAGAAGCTGGAGGAACTGTCTTGCTGGGCTTAAGACCTGAGGTCGAAAGGATGAAGTGAGATCCACTAGGGCCTTCACCCTTGCCAGGGGAAGGAAAGCTTTTGCTTGTACAGTGTCCAATTCTATACCTATAAAGGTGAGAAGTTGAACTGGTTCGAGGACAGACTTTGGAAGATTGAGAAGAAACGCCAGGGAACTAAGTAGGTCCTGGGTAGTTTGTAGAGCTTACTTGACCTGTAGAGATGACTGACCCACGATGAGCCAGTAGTCCAGATATGGGAAGATGGTGATACCCTGTCTTCTGAGGTAAGCCACCACTACTGCAAGGCACTTTGTGGACACCCTTGGAGCTGATGTTAGGCCAAATGGCATGGCTCTGGATTGGTAATGGCATGAAGGCAACTCGAACCTGAGGTATTTTCTGTGGGAGCACCTGATAGGAATATGGAAGTAGGCATCCTTGAGGTCCACAGATGCTAACCAATCTCCTGGCCTTAGAGACAGGGAAAGATTATTCCCAGAGTTACCATTTTGAATTTTGGCTTTAAAATGTGTTTGTTCAAATACCTTAAGCCTCGGATGGGTCGCCACTCCCGTTTTCTTTGGGGAAAGGAAGTACCTGGAGTACAGTCCTTTTCCCTTGTGTTGAGCAGGAACCTTCTCTACAGCTCTGAGAGCTAGGAGAGAGGAAACCTCTGCCTCTAGGGCAAATGGTTTCTGAGGCTGATACAGGTGGAAAAGACTTGGCCCTCTTTTTTGGAAACCTTTTGAAGCTGAGGGCCAGTCCCTGGCTTACTGCTTCCAGGACCCACTTGTCTGAAGTCACAGACTTACAGGCCTGGAAGTAGTAAGCTAGCCTCCTACTGGAAATGGGGAGTCAACCAGGGCTGACACATCAGGGTGTCTGCTTGGCAGAAGCCTTAGACCGAGAGGAGGAGGGAGCAGCCCTGCTCATCCCCCTCCTGCCCCTCCCTCTGAAGAACCCCCTCTGTGGGAAGGGAGAGGAGGCCTGGGCTTGGTAAAAAGGCCTGTGAAAGGGCCTGCCCCTGCCCCTAGACTGCTGCTTTTGTGGAGTGGCTTGCCTTTCCTTGGTCTGTGCACTCTTGTACGTGGTCCTGTATTCATCCGTTTTCTTCATGTAAGCCTCTATTTGCTCCCCAAACAGCGAGTTACCCACTACAGGAAAATCCATAGCCTTAGTCTGGGTATTCTGTGAAAGGCTAGTACATCTGAGCCAAGCATGTCTCCTGAGAGACACAGATGTAGCCATGACTCTAGATGCCACATCACTGGAGTCCACAGCAGCATGAAATTGCATTTTGATGCCTCAATTCCATCAGCAGCCACCTCCCCCAGCTCCTTGGCTAGCTGGGGAGAGGCCTGTTTAGCCAGTTCCAGAACCGTATCCCATCTGAATTTCTGGTACCTGGCTGTGTTGGCCATATAAGTAGCCTGCTTGAGTCCCAAAGAGGATGCCAAATACTGTTTTTTGGCCATGGCATCCACTTTCCTGGAGTCCTTATCCGGGGGTTATGAAGCCAAAAGAATGTTAGCCTTGTCACAGGTTGTAGCCTACACTACCCCAACATGGCTGCTATGACTATAAAGGAACTCCACAGCTGAGCCTAATAACATATACCTCCTGTCCATTCTCTTGTCCGCAGGAGGTATTGAATTAGGAGTTTGTAAAATGTGTGTCTGTTTCCCCAAGGATTTATGAAGAGGGATAGACAGCCTTTTGGACTCTGGGATGTCCATCATTTCCACAAAATCAGGCTCTTCTTCCTCCTCAGCAGCTTCAACAAAGGGAAGCTGCAGGGTTTCTGCCACCTTTTTGTAGAACAAAAAATGTGAAGGGGGCTCAGAGAGCCTGGGAGGAGAGACACCCGAGAGCCTGTCTGGGGAGATGTCCGGTTCAATGGGCGCATCCTGACCCCCCTGGTCATCATCATCACCGGGATAGTGAATTTAGGAAAGTTTTTACAGATTTGGCAGTCTGACTTGAGGTGGCTAAACCCCAGACAATAAACACAGATGAGGTGGGGGTCAGCCTTAGCAAAGGCCTCCCCACACTCAGTACAGTGTTGAAACCCAGTGGGATCGGTTTTCTTCTTGGGTTTCTCGGACATGGCCAACCTAACAAATTACTCTAGTGCAGCTTTCAAGCCAGGTAACAGAATAACCGATCGGTTACAAATCGTGTTATGGGTTTTGGAAAAGAACCAGAAAAAACACCAGTTCTTTTGAAACCGATCGGTACCGGAACACCACTTTAATCCCAGAGAAAGATTTACTAAGAGACTACAACACTGGTTCCAAACCGGACCGACTGAAAAGAAACAGAGGAAAAAACAATTTCCACACTTTCCCCCCCAAATAAACACAGTCACTACCTATCTACCACACTACCTGTACCGTAGACAGAGGCTGGAAATCCGAAAAATAACAAATAGCATTTTTTAAACTGAACACTTTACTTTTTACCGAACCGAGCAGAGGAAATCTCCGGAGCGACTTCACTGTTAGGCGGAGTAAAGCATCTGATGGTTACACTAGAAAGTACCACAGACAGAGGTTTGAAAACCAAGCTCGAGCTCAACGTTTTATGCTTCTGCATAGAGTTAACTCTTTCCTCTCCAGGGCAGTTCAAGTGCTGGGTCCAACTGCATTATGTCAGAATACAGCAAGACTTCATGTTGTTTGAATAGGGGAGCATGCTACCCCTAGGCTGCAGAATTTGTGGTAGAGTCAAAGACATTGTGATGTTAGTAAATAATAAGAAATTGTCCACCCTGGTTGTACGTACAGAGAATCTGTGTCCCATTTTTAACAAGACCATCTTTATTCAGGAATACTCTCTTAAATTATCCAGTGGTGCAGGCCCACTGGCGCAGTGGTAGCGCTACTGCTCGTGACTCCGGGGACCAAGGTTCAAAAGCACATCCAGGTGTCAGAGGGCCAGCTGGGGAAGGAGGAGGATCGAGCGTCCATAGGACTGCTCTTCTCCTCCGGGGGAAGGGTGAGCAGAGCCCACCACTTGCCTGGCCCCTGACGGAAACTGGGGGAAAGGCAGCCTGGGCCCGAAGATTGGGAGGTGTGGCAGATGTCAGCGCATGTTGTGTAGGAGCATGTGCTGTGCGCCTAGACATCCTTGCATACCACAGCTCCCAGGGGGACCAGAACAAGGAATACACCAGTGGAAGGATGCCGGCGGGCGCCTGCAGGTCCTATACCCAACTAGCTGCATTCACTAGCCGAACTGGATTCAGGCCTGAAGGGGATTGGGAACTCTCCTAAGGGGGTGCAAGCCCTGGGGGAACATGGCTGTTGGTAAGACCTGGCAGAGGCTGGGGTGCTGGGGCTGGGGCAACCACACAAAGGAGGGCTGTTGGAGCGAAATGTGGAAACAATAAATAAATTAATAAACTATCCAGTGACACTGAATAAGTTCAGTCTGCGCAGTGCGAAAGGGCACTAGGGTCAGGTGCCTGAGCTTTGTCCAAGAGATACACAGCTTTATGGAGGGGAGGGGGAGTCCCCAGGGATCAGTTGCCAAGCTGGCTATACACCAAGGGACAGGTGCAACAGAAAAAGAACAAAGAGTGAAAATCAAAGTGACTGCATAAGGGTTAGATGTAGGTACCCACCCTCAGATGAGTGGCAAAGCCATGTACTTTGCAGCAGCTAGTACATTAGTATATGAGTAATTAGCACTATGCTATAGGTACACTTATTAGAGGTGAAAGTATCTGGTACTGAGGGGATAGGGGTTTGTTATCTGTAACTATTGTCTTATCTTTTGTATGTGTGTATGTGCGTGTGTGTGATTGATCCACTGCCACCTCACCTGCTACTGCTGGTGTGATCTCCAGAATGCAGCACTCAGTATGGCACAGCCGTTGGGGGCTTCCCTAACACCATGTCTTAGTGTGCCTGTTAAGGTTGAGGCTTTTTCCCCTTTCTGTTGACTTCGAGGGTGTGACAAGGCAGACAAGCATGTCTGGGATCGTGCATGGCAGCCCACATCTGAATAACTCTTAAGAGAGTTCTTAAAGATAGCAATAGTGTCATAGTGCACAGCTGCCAGCAAAGGACTCTAAGAGACATACTGCTTTGTCCCAAGTCCTTGCTAGTTAACTCGCTGGCGTGAGTTCATCAAGCCCTACTGCTGTTTCTGCTAGTTTTATCCTTGCTCATCGCTGGCCTCACTGTTTGCACATGTTCATGCATTAAGTGTGGGTCCTATGGATGTGCACATATTTGAATGCGGAGGTCACTTGCTTAGTCACATGGGAAAGCTCCCTCGAAGGTGCACGCCATCTCATGCTGGGAATTTCAGCAGTGCACAACATGGGAAGTCAGTAAACAGTGCTGATCAATCACAGGTAATGGGAGGTATCAGTTCATCTTGCCTGCATCTTGTCATACCCCCTCTGCATATTTTCGGGATAGACTACTGGATGTCTCACTTCAGATAACAAAAAGCTAAGCAGCCAAAAATAAGAGCAGAGAGCATAAGTAGCAGTTAGGATACAAAAGGAGGGGACAGTGAGGTATCAGTAGGGTTACTAAGCAGAATGAGAATGACGGTGAAAAAAAGGTTTGTAAATGCCAGCCACTTTTCATCTATTTTTGTACCTTTATGGTATGCTTGGCTGTTTTCCACGATCAACCCTCCAACTCAAAAGGTCCCCACCTAACCATCAGTGTTTTTTGCAGTCATGTTCTGAGTTAAGAAAGTTGGCTAAGAGCTGACTGTATAGAGCACATCTTTGATCTCCTGCAGGGTGGTGAGGGTTTGAGATCGGCTTGGCCCTTCTATGGCACGGCAGTCTGTTTTGCAATCCTTTCTGGGTGTGCACTGTGGAAGTGGGTGCTGCATCTCTCTGGCAGGGTGAATGTCTTTTGCTGCCAGTGCTACTAGGCTCTCCTTGGAGGTATTATATAATTCAGCACCTTCAGGAAAGAAAACTTTCAGTTTTGATGGGAAGAGAATCTGGAACCGCATGCTTCTATCCCTTAACGGTTTGAAGAATTAAAGTACTCCTTTCAGTGGGCTAATACTACCGGGATATAATCGTGGTCAGTAAAGATGCAGGTGGTGTCATATAGTAACATGCCTTTTATCCAGGCTAAAGTGAGCAACTTCTCTTTAATTTGATAGGAAGGATAAGAAGTGGGATACAACTGACCTGGGTCTAACTTTAGGATCTTGTGGTTTAGGGCCTAGCGCCTGATGGGCCCTCTCAATATTGAAAACAAAGTCTTGTGGGAGGTCAACAGCTACTTGAAGAACTGTTTCTACAAATGAAATCATTTGGGGGCCCTCTTTACCGTCAGGGATCCCATAAATGCAAAGGTTCTGTCAGTGGCAGCAGCCTTCGAGATCCTGCGTTTTATTCTGAAGGCAAGCTTATTCATTTCATTTATTTATTGAATTTTGCTAACTGGGTAGGCCCGCCAAGACCAAAGGTCCCTTTTTCAGGGGCAACCCAGAATTAGTTACAGGCAGAAATTAACGATGTACAAAAATAACAGATCACAGGAATCAACAGCATTAAAAAATCACAGACATTTTTCAGAGACTAGAGGACAGTAATGCAGAGGCTAACATTAGTTACATACAGTAATCACGGGTTACAGTTGTCAATAGTTGGAAAACTGCATTTAAGGTAGGAAAACATTTCTTAGGATACAGTGAGAACCAGAATAAAGGTGCTGATCAAGGCATGGGTTAGGTTCAGTGGTAACAAGTGCAGTGACCCCTCTCCAGCATATAGTTTTTTAGGCCTTTTTTGAAGCCACTAAGGGAGGTGGAGTTCGTTAAGGAGGCAGGCAAAGCATTCCAGTAATGGGGAACAGAACAGGCAAAGGACCTTTTACCCAAGTTGGTTCCAATTCTGGGATTGTTAAGGCTGTCGCACTCTGAGGAATGCAGGAATTGCTTGTGTGGCTTCTGGGCTATTAGGCCATTGAGACTAGGTGGAGTGTACACCCTGGTGATTTTTAAGCAATAAGGTATGACCAGGGTTATGTTAACATTCTAGTCAATCACCCCCTGGAGGCATAATGTGTCATGAGGCGTAGCAGAGTGCCATATTACTTTCAGGGGGTGATTAACTTGAACATTAACATAATCTCTGGGAGTACCTTATTGCTATTATTATAATTGGGTTCAGTTTTTCTTGCTGTTTTCTAATGACACAGTATTTATTTTAATTATTCTTAACCCTTGACATAAAATAGTCCCTACAGCAAAGGTTTACATGAGGAAAACAAATTGGTTCTTTGACTGTGATTCAGCAATGAGTCTGGGGTGTGTGTGTGTGTGACTTCATTCTACTCAGCTCTGCTGCAACTCTTTTATTTAAAACTGAAATTCAAAAATCTGTTGCTTTAGCCCCGCTGGTAACAATACTTCAGAGGAGTGTCCTACAAGATTTTAGTTTAGTAAATGCTATATCCCATCATCTAGCACAACTCTGCCATAAAAACAGGAAAAAGTAACAGTTCAGTGTTTAATTTGACCTTTCTTTCAAACATGGGTAAATGATTCCTGGCACTGTCCGCCTTGCTCTAATGGTTGCCATCAGTTCCAGACATAGAATGCTGCAAATATAAGTAGGACCTTGATTCTTTAAATCAATACTCAAGTGATCAGGCTCTACAAGTATGTTAATAAGGAAATTAACATAAAGCTCTCAGAATGCTGACAGTCAATCAGATTTTAGCATTCTTGAGATCCTTACAATAATATAGGTAAGGCAGAGGAGTGGGCAGGGAAGCTACTTTGGCCAAGTGAAATAGGAGGCTGTTGGTTTCTCCTGCTTTGGCACAGAGTTCATTACAGCTGCCTGCTCCTCCTGTGTGGTTTCTTCCAGCTTGGTTTAACCTTCTTGTAAAGCTGCCAATATATTATTATTCTCAGCTCTATATGCTTGAGGTTCTATGATGATAAGGTCATTTCTTTTGCTTTTTAGGACTTTGTGCCATGGTGTTTTTTTGTTTTTCTGCCTGGAATGATGATGCAGAGGCTTTGCTCAGGGATCTGTCATCTTGCAGTCCACTGGCATCCATGTGTATGATGGATGTATTTAGCTGGGACTTTTTGAGCATAGTCTCTCTTCTATCTCGTTTAGTGATGTAACAGTGTTTGTCAATATTAGTAGGCATTTGAGGCAATCTGTAAGTGCAGGACTTCAGAGCTCCCAGTCTAGGCAGCCATATCGCTGATGATGTCACCGGAAGTCTTGACGTGCTTTACATTTTTTATTAATAAAACAGGGCCTGCTGAATGTCATGGTGCCTTTCTTCTCTACTACAAAAAACTATTAAAGGGAGGTCAGAGTTGAAGCTTTAGTCATTTGCATCCATTTTCTTGCACACGGTACCTGCAGTTTTATGCAGTTTGTCAGTTTTGACCAAAAATGCTGCAAAATCTCCATAAATAATGTTTTTTGTTTTTCTGCCTGAATGATGATGCAGAGGCTTTGCTCAGGATCTGTCATCTTGCAGTCCACTGGCATCCATGTGTATGATGGATGTATTTAGCTGGGACTTTTGAGCATGGTCTCTCTTCTATCTCGTTTAGTGATGTAACAGTGTTTGTCAATATTAGTAGGCATTTGAGGCAATCTGTAAGTGCAGGACTTCAGAGCTCCCAGTCTAGGCAGCCATATCGCTGATGATGTCACCGGAAGTCTTGACGTGCTTTACATTTTTTATTAATAAAACAGGGCCTGCTGAATGTCATGGTGCCTTTCTTCTCTACTGCAAAAAACTATTAAAGGGAGGTCAGAGTTGAAGCTTTAGTCATTTGCATCCATTTTCTTGCACACGTGTACCTACAGTTTTGCGCAGCTCTGTCAGTTTTGACCAAAAATGCTGCAAAATCCTCCATAAATAATGTTTTTTTGTTTTTCTGCCTGGAATGATGATGCAGAGGCTTTGCTCAGGGATCTGTCATCTTGCAGTCCACTGGCATCCATGTGTATGATGGATGTATTTAGCTGGGACTTTTTGAGCATGGTCTCTCTTCTATCTCGTTTAGTGATGTAACAGTGTTTGTCAATATTAGTAGGCATTTGAGGCAATCTGTAAGTGCAGGACTTCAGAGCTCCCAGTCTAGGCAGCCATATCGCTGATGATGTCACCGGAAGTCTTGACGTGCTTTACATTTTTTATTAATAAAACAGGGCCTGCTGAATGTCATGGTGCCTTTCTTCTCTACTGCAAAAAACTATTAAAGGGAGGTCAGAGTTGAAGCTTTAGTCATTTGCATCCATTTTCTTGCACACGTGTACCTACAGTTTTGCGCAGCTCTGTCAGGTTTGACCAAAAATGCTGCAAAATCCTCCATAAATAATGCAGTGTGGGAAAACCCCACACATTCTGGTGGCAATGATCTGGAAGAGAAAAACTGCTTGAAAAACAAGTTTAAACTTCAAAGAAGTTAAAAGACCCGGGAATGGAGTCAAAAACTCACAGGAAACAGAAAAGGATCCCAACCTGAGAAAATCCATGCTGAGAAAAGATCCAGAGCAAACAACACAGAAGATGGCAGGAAAACTACTCTAAAAGGAAAAAAAAAACTGCAGAAAATCTTTCCTTGGCACCAGGCTAAACTCAGACCACTTACCTTACAAAAAAATTCAAAATAGAGTACTTACAAAGGAATGAAAGAAGCTTCAACGCAGCAATGGTGTGTCAGCTAACAAACTGCTAAGACAAATTTATTGAAGTCACATCTGAAGCAAAACACCATAATGCACATGGGGCTTGCGATGATCTAATGGGATTTTCTATCCTATGCACCTGCCGCAAGTTACACTATCTTTTTCTGGTCTAACTGCAGCAAACCTGGGCCCTTTTTTTGGAGCTTGCATGAATATTTAGCGCCAAGCTGACATAAAGTCGTGAAAATTGTCACAACTGTGGTTGAGATTGTGAATCGGGTGCAGTTGCGACAACGGGGTTGGTAATGCCAAAATTAAGGTCGGGCAAGTATTGTATTTGGCACAAGCCCTGCACCACGCTTTGAAAATCCTACCCTGGTCTGTAAACCAATAGATTCTCTCTCTGCTGAGAGCTACAACAGTGGGGAAAAAATAAAGGTCCTAAAGAAAGTCTGCCTGCCCCTTTAGTGACCACACAAAGGTTATAAGCTAACTGCCTCGGAATAGGGTAGAGCATACCTCTCAACCTCTTGCCTCATGAATCAGGGACAAGGCTTAAAAAAAATCAGGGACAAAGACCCAAAATGAGGGACACATCTTAAAAATTGGTACTATTCACTCAGAAAACTGATAGAATGAAAGGATTTGTGTTAAAATGCATTTTCTGAAGAAGAATAAGTCTGTAACTTTTATGTTTGACATCATTTTGTGCTTTTATTCCCCACTGTTCTGTCACAAAAACACAAATTTTACGAGGGACAGTGGAAAATCTGAGGCAAAATCAGGGACATCCCTGAAAATCAGGGACAGTTGAGAGGTATGGGGTAGAGCCAGGGTACAAGGATGTCACAATTTAAGGACAATGTTGACAATTAGTAGGTGAGCAAGTGTACCTCAGCAGTAAGTGAACGCCCAAATGCAATGTGGAATGACACTGAAAAACAATGAGGGTTACTCACCTTTAACCGTAGTTCTAGGAGTGGTATATAGTTTAGATCCACACTTCTGGCAGTCTCTAAGAGCGGATTTTCCAGACTGTCTTTAACAGAAGCTTCTCCCACCACCCGGGTGGTATATCCCTAGGCTCCCCCTCATGACATCAGATCTTGCACGCAGGAGGCAGGGATCTGTGTGCCACTTGCCAGGAGAAGTTAGGTGGGTCATGTGGATGTGAACCATATGCCACTCCTAGAACTACGGTTACAGGTGAGTAACCCTCATTTCAAGGGACGTAGTTATGATTCACTTATCTACGCTTCTGGCAGACTTCCATCAGTTCTCCGGAAAGAGGGGACAAGGTTCACACCCCTATTTGGGGAACACAGATTGAAGACCTCAGGCCCTAAAAGCAGCATCTCAGTGTCTCAAGGTCAGTGCTTTAATGGAAGATGAAGGTGTGTGCTGCCTTCCAGGTAGCAGCCTTACAAATCTCTTGTATAGGAACATCCCTGGAAGCAGCCACCGAGGCAGCGGTATGTCTGGTGGAATGAGCCCGAAGCCCTATGGGAGGCTCTCTACCAGCCAACCTAAAACAGAAATTGATACAAGACATGATCCACCACCAGTCATCCTCTTAACTGCCGATCTGCCAGGTGCAGCTTCAACATAGAATTTGATGCTAGATAAGGACCGCTTGGCCCACCTAATCTGCCCATGTTCCCTGCCTACTGTCACGCTGTAGACCCTGCTTGATCTCAAGCCATCCCTTCCTTGCTTGTAAGGTTTCCTTATACCTATCCCATGCCTCCTCAAATCCTATTACAAAGTAATGATCACACATCACAAGACCATCACAAGATCAAACCTCACAAGATCACAGGTACTGATACTTGGTACTGCTGACTGGTCATAGAAAGGGGGGAGGGCTCAGGTAGGTGGTGTCCCTAGACTTTCAGGGACCACGACTTGCAGAATGGGAGGAGAGGTTAACACCTTCAAGGTCGGCTTGATGACCTGTAAAGCCCTACAGGGACTGGATTACCTGCAAGAGCTTCTACGTCCCTACCACCCCCTCTGACTGCTCCATTCTGCCAATGAGGGATTGCTAGAGATTCCTAGGGTCCATTTGAACACCTCTGGGCCTCGAGCATTTGCTTTTGGAGCCCCTATCCTATGGAATTCTCTACCTCATCAGGTACGGGAGTGCCTGACTGTGGAGAGCTTTAAGTCAGCACTGAAAGCTCACTTATTTAAGCTTGCTTTTTTTGAGTATTGATGAACTGAATGTTGTCTAGCTACTGCATTTTAAATATTTATGGATTTTTAATGTTTTAGTATTGTAAAAGCACTTTGATACATGTGAATTGAGCTTTTTATAAATAAAGTTTATTATTATTAATAACTCCAGATTGCTATGGAGTGGAGAGGGAGACATCAAGGAAGAAAAAGGGTTTGGAGTGTCTATGTTCAATGTCTTCAATTGTTTTAAATGTTCCACTGTTTGTTGTTTGTTTCTGGTTTTAACAGCTATCACTCTGTAAGAGGTTAAAGAACTAAGAAGATGCTGTGTTTGGGACTGGACCAAGGGGGAGGGGGACTGGTTCAGAAGACAAGGACGAAAAGAAACTTGAGGAATGGCTTATCATAGAACAGATAGGATTGCCTCCTGGAATGTGAAAGGTTTTGCATTTTCTATAAAGAGAACTAAGATATTGGCAGCCCTAAAACGAAAGCGAGCACAAGTAGCATTATTACAAGAGACCAATCTGACCCAATGTAATTGGTGGGAGGATGTGTAGGAGCCTACTATGCTTTATCTTACTCATCACATAAAAGAGGGGTCGCAATTCTTATTCATAAAAATTACCCACTATCAGTGACTAGGGTGATGCGAGACCCGACAAAAGGCAGGTACATATTTGCAGTGGGCGACATACAGGGGATGCAGGTCATGTTTGATAGTGTGTATGCTCCAGTGGTGTTGGACCCAGCCTTTTACCAGAAAAATATAGATATCCTCACAAGAGAGCAGTTTCCCAACCTCATCATGAGAGGTGATTTCAACTGCGTAATGGATCCGAAGCTCGATTATTCCTGTGACAGAACAAGGGCTAAAAAGGCAATAGTGAACTGGCAGCTGGGCCTGGTAGACTTAGACATGGTGGATAGCTGGTGCACAGCAAACACTAGGGCCAAAGAATATACATTTTATTCTAATCCGCATGGCTTGTGGTCTCAGCAGGACTATGTCTTTGTTCCCAGAAACTTATATGGGCAGATATTAGGAGTTAACAATAGCCCAATCTATAATTCAGATCATGCTATGGTCCAGCTGGACCTGAGGTCAGTTCAGTCGGACCGGGAGCAATGTGGGTGGAAATTCCCAACTTATTTGTTGGCTAGGGAGGAGTTTGGTGAATTCCTTAAAGCCCAATGGAAAGTATATTCAGAGACTAATCAGGACTTGGTAAAATCACAAGGGATATACGGGGAAGCGTTCATGAGGGGGGCAATAATTAGTTACACTGCCAAAGTTAAGAAAGAGTACAGGGAGAGGCTAAAAAAAATGGAGCAACAAATCAATGAATTCAATAGAAAGGCTGCTTGGGATAGAGGAGGAGTGGCATTGAGGGAGCTCACAGTGGCTCGGGAGGCACTAAATTTATGACTTACTGAAGAAGCAAAATCCAAACTATTTTATGCTGGGCAAAGAAGAAAAAATTACTTACCACAGTAATGTTGTTTCTTCTAATGGTGTATTGCTGTATTGTGACATAATGCAGTTAGCCCCAGCACTTGAACTGCTCCAGAGAGAAAAGAGTTAACTCTATGCAGAACAGTAGCGTAGCAAATTCCCAGAGGGCCCGGGTGCAAGGCGATGTTACAGGGCCCCTCCCCAGTTTTGAATAAACATCAAAATTATGATTTGGGCCCCTCAAACCCCACGGGCCCGGGTGCCACTGCACCCCCTGCACCCTTGTAGCTACGCCCCTGATGCAGAAGCATAAAACGTAGAGCTCGAGCTCGGTTTTCAAACTTCTGTCTCTAGTACTCTGAAGTGTAACCATCAGATTCTTATGAGCACTAACTAACTAAACTAACTGGTGTAAATTGTTTTAAAACTTTTTGGAAGCCAAATGGCAATAACAGATTTTTTAGGGTCAAAAGACTCAAGTCAAGAACCCCAAAAAGAAAAGATAAAGATAAAGTAGGTAGTGAAACCAAAATCATTTATAATAAAACCCTTTAAGACAGGGCATGCCAAGTACACCTCTGGGGTGCAGCACTGTGCCTGCCCACCCACATCCCAAAACTACTAGGTTCCAGGAGAGAAGGCAGGGAGGAGTGGACAGAATACAGCAAGACTCCATTAGAAGAAACAACATTACTATGGTGAGTAATTTTTTCTTCAAACAACATGAAGTCTTGCTGTATTCTGACTATATGCAGACTACCAAGCAGCACCCCCCTAGGAGGAGGGAGTCACAGAACCTATTTTGGGAACAAGCTCTGCAGCACAGCTGTGCCAAACCTAGCATCACTTCTAGACTGAATATCCAGAGAGTAATGCTTGGTAAATGTGTGAACATTTTTCCAGGTGGCTGCTTTACAGATTTCCACTAAAGGTATATCGCTAGCTGCTGCGACCGAAGCAGCTGTACCTCTGGTTGAATGAGCTCTCAGGCCTGAGGGAGGTTCCTTCCCAAGCTTTGAATAGCAGAACTGGATACAGGAGACAATCCACCTGGCAATAGTTCTCTTGGTGGCTGATTTGCCCTTTCCCACTTCTCCATACGTGAGAAACAGCTGAGAACAGCCATTCCTATGGGCCTTAGTATGCTCCACATAATAACTAAGAGCCCTCTTTACATCAAGACTGTGCAGTCTTCTCTCCCCAGAAGAAGAATGGTCAGTGAAAACTACAGGCAATGACATAGACTGGTTCAGATGAAAGTCTGATACTACCTTGGGAAGAAACCTTCTGTTGGTTCGAACGACCACCTTATCCCTGGGAAATTAAATTAAATCTGGTTCCACTGATAAAGCCTGTAATTCACTGATTCTCCCGGCAGAGGTAATAGCTACCAGGAATACAGTTTTCCAAGTCAAGTATTTCAGCAATGCTGAAGATGAAGGTTCAAAAGGGGCTGCATAAGCTGTGCTATTCAGATATTCAGATCCCAAGAAGGGGTAGGTTCCTGAAAGAGAGGATTAATATGTACTAAACTTTTGAAAAACTTCTTGAAAACTAGATGAGAGGCTAGGGAAGCACCCCTAACAGCAGAAAGAAAAGCAGACACAGCTGCCAAATGAACCTTGACAGTAGTAGGCCGGAGGCCCAGACCATTAAGATGCACCAGACAGTCAAGCACCATGGCAATGTCAGCAAATTCTGGCTGAACCTGTTTCTGAGAACACCAAAACCCAAATATTTTCCATTTGGAGTTGTAGGTCTTTCTGGTAGCAGGTTTTCTGCTAACTTTCAAAATGTCCAGGACCGACTGAGAAAGGTGCAGGCTTGCATATTCTAACTCTTCAAGAGCCAGGCCTTGAGCCTGAGAGTCTGAAGACTGGGTAGAGGATCCTCCCTGGGAGGATGTCAGAAGACTGAACTGTCTGGGAAGACCAGAGGCATTGTTATGTCAGAAGATTGAACTGTCTGGGAAGACACAGAGGCATTCTTACTGACAGTGACAGTAGTAGAGGATACCAAGGCTGTCTGGCCCAGTCTGGAGCCACTAGAATTACCCTGCAAGGCTGAGACCTGATTTTGATCAGAACCCTGAATATCAGAGGAAAAGGAGGAAATGCATACAGGAACCTGTTTGTCCAATCCAACATTAGAGCATCCTGATAAACCTAGGAGAGGAGGCCTGCAACAGAAGAGAGGGAGTTGATGATTGTCCGGGGCTGCAAAGAGATCTATCTCTGGGGTACCCCACCTCTTGAAGATGACCTGAAGGATCAGAGGGTTCAGGGTCCATTCGTGATTACCCTGAGAGATTCTGTTGAGAGCATCTGCTAAAATGTTGTCCTTCCCTGGAAGATGCACAGTCACTAGGGAAGCCTGAAGGGAATAAGCCAGAGACTATATCTTCATGGCCTCTGTGCACAAGGCCGAGGACCGAGTGCCTCCATGCTTGCTGATGTACCACATGGTTGTGGTATTGTCTGTCCTGATTTGTACTACTTTCCCCTGAACTACAGTTGAGAATGTCTGAAGTGCTAGAAAGACAGCTCTCAATTCTAGAAGATTTATGTGTAGAAGAGACTCCTGGTGAGACCAGGTTCCCTGAGCTGTAAGCTGATCCAGATGAGCCCCCCCCAGCTTAGAAGAGAGGCATCTGTGGTGAGAATCATTGAAGGAGCCTGACTGATGAATGGGACACCTTGTCGAAGATTATCCTCCTCCTCCTCCAGCCACCACTGGAGGGTCTAAACTAGAGTTTGAGACACTGGAACCAATTTGGAGAGAGGGTCTTTTTTCTGAGACCAATAGTATCTGAGATGAAACTGAATATCTCTCATCTGAAACCTTGCTCCCTGGACCACGGCTGTGGATGCTGCCATGTGGCCCAGTAACTGTAGAAAATGTCTGGCTGGACGAGAAACTAGAGGATGAAAACAGGAAGCCAGAGTGACTAGAGACTGAACTCCTGAAAGAGGAAGGAATGCTCTCGCCTGGGTCGTGTCTATTTCTACCCCCAAAGAAAGTGAGCAGCTGAGCTAGTTTCAGAACCAACTTTTCTAGGTTTAGAATGAAGCCTAAGGACTTCAGAAGCCTTTGAGTGACCGCCAAGGCTGACTCGACTCAGTCTGAGGACTGGCCTACTAGGAGCCAGTCGTCTAGATATGGAAACAGAAGGATACCTTGTCTCCTGAGGAATGCCACCACTACTGCAAGACACTTGGTGAACACTCTTGGAGCAGATGTTAGGCCGAAAGGCATGGCTCTGAACTGATAATGGCCTGAGGGCAACTCGAACCTGAGGTAATTTCTGTGGGAATGTCTAATAGGTATGTGGAAGTAGGCATCCTTGAGATCCAGGGAGGCTAGCCAGTCTCCTGATCTCAGACAGGGAAGAATTACTCCCAGAGTCACCATTTTGAACTTTGGTTTTGTTAAGTGTTTGTTGAGGTACCTTAAATCTAGGATGGGTCGTAACTCCCCTGACTTTTTTGGGGGTAAGGAAGCATCTGGAAGAGTCCTTTTCCCTGTGACAAGAGGTATTCCTTCTCTACTGCTCGCAGGGAGCAGAAGAGAGGGAGAGGAGACTCTGCCCTCAAGGCCTTTGTCTGCAAGGGAGAGAGGGGCTGAAAGATCTTGCTCTCATTTTGGGAACCTTTGAAACTGAGAATAAGTCCCTGGCTCACTACTTCCAGGACCCATTTGTCTGAAGTGAACAGAGTCCCAGGCCTGAGAGTAGGAGCCAGCCTACCCCGTACAGGAACTGGGTAGGCAACCCTGACTGACACCTCACAGTGTCTGCTTGGCAGAGGGCTTAGGCTGAGTGGATGATGGAGTCCTGGTCATCCCTCGTCTGCTTCTTTCCATAAAGAACCCCCTCTGCTGGAATGAAGAGGAGGCCTGGGCTTGGTAAAAAAGCCTGTGAAAAGGCCTGTCCCTGCCAGCCCTAAATTGCTGCTTCTGAGGAGTGGCCTGCTTCTCTTTTGCTGCAGCACTCCTGTAGGTGGTCCTGTACTCATCCATCTTCTTCATGTAAGCCTCTGTCTGTTCCCCAAACAGAGAGCTACCAGCAACAGGAAAATCCATAGCCTTAGTCTGGGAATCCTGTGACAGACTGGTACACCTGAGCCAAGCTAATCTCCGCATGGAGACAGATGTATGTGACCCTGGAATGTACATCATTCCAGTCAACAGCAGCATGAAACTGGACCTTGGATGTCTCAATACCATCTGCTGCCACCTTCTCCAGCTCCTTGGCTAGCTGGGGACAGGCACTTTGCCAGTTCCAGAACCTGTATCCCACCTAGATTTCTGTTACCCAACTGTATATGCCATGTAATTAGCTTGTCTGAGTCCCAAAGAGGATGCCAAGTACTGCTTCTTGGCCATGGCATCCACTTTCCTAGAATCCTTATCTGGGGGGTGAGATGCCAGGGGAATATTAGCCTTGTCATAGGCTGCAGCTTGCACTACCCCAACATGGATGCAATGATTTGTAAGGAATTCTGTTCCAGGACCTGACAAAGTATATCTCCTGTCCATCTTTTTATCCACAGGAAGTATAGAAGTTGGAAACTGCACAATTTTCTGTGTCTGTTTCCCCAGGGATTTATGCAGAGGGATAGACACTTTCTCTTCGACTCTGGGACATCCATCATTTCCACGAAGTCAGGTTCCTCCTGATCCTGTTTGGCTTCTTCCACTGGGAGCTGAAGAGTATCAGCCACTTTCTTGTAAAACAAGAAATGCGAGGGGGACTCAGAAAGTCTGGGAGGAGACATACTGGAAGGCCTGTCTGGGGAGATGTCAGGCTCTACTGGCTCATCTAGGCCTTCATCTTCCTCTTCATCATAATCTTCTTCTCCTTCCCAATCGCCCTCATAGAAAGCTTCTGGATCAGAGTCAGAAGCGACTATGTCTGACCGAACCGAACCCCTCTGAACCACTGTCAGTTCGGTTGGAACTGGGCAAAACGACTGAACAACAGTGATCGCCTTTGCAATCTCCCCAGTGGTTGGACCATGGGAAGCCAAATCCGAACCGGCTAATTTTCTTTTTCTTTTACTCAGAACTGATTCAGCAGAATCAGCTCTCCTTTTGCCCAAGGAGGTATCGCCCAGGTCAGAGGGCACCTCCTCAGGTTCGGTCGCAACCGAACCGGGCTAGCCATCCGGGTCAGCGGACTTCTCGGCCTCCCTCTCCCTTGGCCTACTCAAACGTTTTTCCAGAGTGGTGTTGGGAAAGTTCTTACAAATCTGGCAGTCTTCTTTGAGGTGGTCAAACCCCAGACAATAAACACAGATGAGGTGAGGTCGGCCTTAGCAAAGCTCCTTACATATGGTACAGTGCTGAAACCCAGTGTGACGGTTTTCTTTTGGGTTTGTCAGACATGCTAAAATTTAAACAGTTGCCTTTATCAACTTTTAAGCCAGGCAACTAAAACTGATTGGTTCCAACCACGTTATGGGTCGGTTAAAAATCCACAAATTGATTTTTTAGGAACTGATGAGTACCGAAACCACAGCAAAATAAAGAAAAGAACTCAAATACAATAGATTTTGGTTCTAAACCGGACCAACCAGAAGAGAACCGAAGGCAAAACAATTTCCACAAAAAACACCAGAATTAAACAACACTACCTACTACTACCACTTACTGTTACCGATACAGAGGTAAGAACACCGATAATAATAGTTGTGGTTAGAAAAAAAAGACAGATTCAAACTATACTGAACCGAAGTGCAGGAGGGATCTCCGGAGCAACTTCACAGTTAGGCGGAGTAAAAAATCTGACGGCTACACCTCAGAGTACTAGAGACAGAGGTTTGAAAACCGAGCTTGAGCTCAACATTCTATGCTTCTGCATGGGTTAACTCTTTCCTCTCCAGAGCAGTTCAAGTGCTGGGGCTAACTGCATATAAAAGGAAGCCGGCCACAGGTCCCACTATCTGGCGATCCGGATCCAAAACCAACACCTCGGTCTTCCCAGAATTCAACTTCAACCAACTGGACCTCATCCAATCCTGGATTTCTTCAGACAGCTATTAAATATCGAGACAGCTCCTTCCTGGTCGGGTGCAAAGGATAGGTACAGTTGGGGTATCATCTGCATAACAGTGAAATCCCAATCCGTACCGTGTCACAATGTCTCTGGGAGGGAAGCATGTACACCGCGAACAACATGGGGGACAGTACAGAGCCCAGAGGACCCCTACAAAAAGAGATGGGATCAGAGGAAAAAAACTCTGACACCACCCTCTGAGTTCTTCCTGTGAGGTATGATGTGAACCATCTGAGCACAACCCCAGAGAGTCCACAAATACATCTCAGGGCTCCAAGAGAACCCATGGTCGACGGTGTCAAATGCTGATGACAGATCCAGTAAAACCAGAATAGACCGTTTTCTGGTCTCTTGCCATCAGGAGATCATTGAGCACCTGAACCAGCACAGTCTCGGTACTATGCCTCTTACAGAAACCAGATTGGAGGTTCAGTAGATGCTATGCATGGTCAAGTGCTTCTCCAACTGGGCTGCTACCACCTTCTCGATCACCTTCCCTGCAAAGGGGAGGTTCGAGATAGGTCTGTAGTTAGCAAGACAGTCTGGGTCCAAAGATGATTTCTTCAACAAGGGTGTCACCACTGCCTCTTTAAAGGATCGGGCATAGTCACCCGAGTCAAGGGAAGACCAGACTATCTGTGCTAGAGCCAGTAGAATAGAATCTCCACACCCTAAAATTAGGGGTGTGGGACCTGGATCTAAACTACAGGAGGTAGGACGCAGCCCCTGGACAATCCTCATAACATCCACGATTTCCTGGCGGTCGAAGGTGCTCCAGGAAAACAAAGGGATAGTGACCCAATCCTGGCCACCTGCAACTAGCATAGAATGCGTCAAACAGATGTCTGACCTAACGTCAGCCACCTTATCAGCAAAGAACCGAGCAATCTCATCACACTGTAATTGTGACAATGTCTCACGGAGCTGTAGACAGGTTGGGTTGCACAATCTGTCCACAGTTCTGAAAAGCTGAGCAGGTCGTGTTCTGAGCGGCAGAAATTTCCCGACAGGAACTCTGCCTTCTTACAGGAGATTTCTGACTGATAGAATTGATAATGTTCTAGCAGTCTAAGGTGGTCGGCATCCAGGCCAGACTTCCACCAGCAACGTTCTAACCTGCGTCCATAAACACCGCAACTCCCTCAAGGCCCCATCAAACCATGGGGTCCGAGGTCGGAGGAGAGAGGACGATATGAACTGGAGCAATAAAATCCAGGGCAGAAGTAATGGCGGTATTATAAGCCACAACCAGTGCCTCTGGATCACTGCTATGCACAGGAAGTTCGAAGGTCAAGAGACACGCAAGGGCCAGTGAGGAAAACATTCCGCAAGGGGCGGAACTTGACCATCTCTTAGGGGGTCGCCTACAAGGAGGGGTGCCAAACCGAATCTCACAGTGTAGTGATCTGACCAACTGACTGGTTCCACCTCATATCAGAGGCCTCGATCCCCAGGAGGAAGACCAAGTCAAGAGAATGGCCAGCTTTATGTGTAGCAGTGGTAACCACCTGTGTTAGGCCCAGTGAATCCATTAGCTGGAGGAAGTGTTGTCCAAATTGTGAGTTCATCATCGATCCATGCATTAAAGTCACCCAGGACCATCAGCCTGGGCGACTCAAATGCCAGGTCGACAATGAAGTCTGCTACTTCCTTAAGGAATTGCTTCTCATCTCCTGGTGGATGGTAGATGACAGCAATTCGATAGCCCACACCTGCTACAACAGCACATTCAAAAGAAAAGGTCTCCTCAACTGGAACACTAGTGAGAGCCAATTCAGTCTTAAAACAGACCGCAACCCCCCGCGGTCCAACCTTGGGTGATGTATCACCATATACCCAGCTGGAATTGCGGCCTCCAATACCGGTCCCACATTATTATCCAGTCAGGTCTCGGTGATGCAAGCCAGGTCCGTCGAGGCAACAAGATCTGAAATTATAGCAGTCTTGTTCCGGACGGACCTGGCATTGCACAACATTGCCCGGTTTGGACAGAACTCCTGGACTGCCCCGAACACCTGCCCATCACTAAGGATGGTGCCCTTGGGTATGGGGACCAAACAAGAAGGCCCACACTCTAGGCTCCACTTCACCCCAGGGCTCCTCCTGGGCTTAATCACCCTAATGGGAGGGCTCCGCTCAACTCACCTCCACTGTTCACCCCCCCACTCCTCCCTCCCGCGGGCAATACCTAAAGCCTGACAGCGTTGGTAAATGGAAAAGCCAGAAGGGGTATAGAAGGGAGGCGGGAGGAGAGCAGAGGCTGAGTAGCGACGCACCCGGGGCAACAGGAAACACATCTCAAACAGAACAAATCCTTAAAAGACAGAACAGGAAAGTAGTTAAAATCAATTCCTTATACAATTAAAACAGACTAACTAACTACAATAACTAAGCTACTAAACAAAATAACTACATCAATTAATACTAAACCCCTGAGTCCCCGAACCCATACTCAGTTCTCCCGTTGAAGACCCAGCAAGTGTGGGACAGAAAAAGGGGAACCGAGGAATGAAGGTATCTAAGATGGAGAAATAGCTACCGGGGGAAGGAGGGAAATACAGCACCTGCTGAAAGAGCTCCTCTCGAAAATCTACTGTTATGGTAAGTTCTTATGTAACTGTAATAATGTAACCCCTTGTTACCCAGGGTTACTAGAATCCCAATAAGACCTAGTGGTAGGCAGGGAAGGCAGCTTGTGAAACTCCAGTTAAATGGGTTTCACACTGTCTCACTCTGTTCTCAGTCTCAGCTGAGACTGAGGGATGACATCACCAACAGAACTTTCGCAGCTGCAAAAGCCACATTGGAATCTGCAGCAGAGGGAGTTAGATAGAATGTTGGGAGTTTTCAAAGGGAAGTGTTCAGTTCCAGTTTGCCTTCAGTAAGAGAAGGAGTCAGTGTCCAGTTTGTCTTGAGCAAGTAAGGTGTCAAGTGGTGGAGGAGCTGTTCTGTACCAGTGCCCCTCCTCCGGGGATGGAAGATCCCTATGCAGATTCCTGGGCAATCCCTAATTCTGCCAAGAGGAAGAAAAGCTGCCAGCTCAGTTCAGCCTTTGTTTTGGAAAGTTGGAAGATTTGTGATTCGCCTGTGGGGCACCTGCAACTAAAGGGTGAGTGTTTGCTCTAACATGAGAGGGCAAAATGTGCTTTTTAACCTGGGACATGTGAGGACATCTAGGAATTGAGCTACAATTTGGGAAGCCTATAGGACTAGGCCAAACAAGTGGAGTAGTGTCAAATGCTAGAATGTTGGGTAATTCAAGTAATATTAGAGGAGGTGCGACAGTTCATCTACCATTTAATCTACATTCAAGTTTCAGTTTTCCCAGAAATGGCCAGGTATGGGCTGTGGGAGCTGGAGGTGGCAAACCCCCATCTTTAGTAACCAGGTCCACCTCACGGATTTCTTCTGTGGTTGCTACTTTGCCTCATGCATGGCCAGTGATGGGGAAGTACCCAGGCGATGTGGCAAAGGGAAAATCTCTCTGAGTGCTTGGACTCTAGAGTGGTGTGAGGAGCCACAACAAGTGTAAAGAAAAATTCTCTTTGTGAGATGGGAGTCATAAGAGTAGGAAGAAATCTCTCTAAGAGTCGCAGACTGTAAGTGGTGTGAGGAGCCACGACAGGATAATTGAGTTCATTCTTCCAATGGACTGTGGATCAAGTGGTCATGGGGGAGCAGGCCAGTTGGGCTGTGTACCCAAAGCGCTGCGAAGTCCGGCTGTGTGCCCTGGTGGGTCCAGAGCCTGAAAACAGTATAATTGGTTCATTCTTCCAGTGGACCGTTGTAGTCTCTAATCTGCATTACCAGGAAATGTAGCCCCATGGGGTCCGTCTATGCTTTGTTGTGTTCAGCTAGTATGTGAATAAAAGCCACACTGAAGAATCCCATTCCTGGTTCTGGACATTACAGTTATTGCTTCCTGTGTTTGGATTTACTTGGGTGCCCCTGTGCAGAGTAGCCAAACCTAGGTCCCCCTGTGCCGAGTAACCTCATCCTCCCAGAACCTAGGTCCCCACCAGGTACTGCTGTCAGCTTCAACAGCATGCCACCTGTCGCTTTGGCAAAAGGCAGGGGTGAGAGGTTACACTAACTTACTTCGAGATTCGTCTTGCAGTGGGTAACACCTTTAGGACTGAGTCCCAAGCAGTAGAGGAGAAATCCTGTCAGAAGGGTGGAGGTAGAAGTCTCCCATGAAACTAAGACAGGAGGCCCTGAAGGAATCGAGTTCAAAGTCGACTCTGCAACGAGAGGCAATGTCCAGACTGTAGTGTCTCACAAAGATGTGGACAGAACTCAAGTAGCAGCTGCACAAATGTCAGCAGCAGACATGTTTTTCAGTGAGGTGAAAGAAACAGCCATGCCCCTGGTAGAATGACCCTTAACCAATCCTGGTACAGGTTTATGGTACTTGTTGTAAAAGAAGATAATGCAATTAACCAACCATTTAGATAAACACTGTTTAGAAACGGGAGCCCCTTCCATTCTGGGGGCCAAAGAGACAAGAAACGGATTGGATTTTCGAATGGTGCTGGTGCGTTCCAGATAATAACGAAGCACCCTATGAACATCCAGAGTATGAAGTAATGTCTCCCCTTGGTTCGAGTACTCTGGATAATACACTGGAAGGTGGATGTCTTGTTTCAAGGTAAACTCTGACACCACCTTCAGCAAAAACTTAGAATTAGTTCGTAGGACACCCTGTCCTTGTAAAACCAAATCAAGGCCCTCACACATCAATGCCTGAAGCTCAGAAATCCTTGAGCAGAAGTAAGAGCAACTAACAAGCATTTGTCAGTGCCGAATGTTGCTTGCTTCTATGTGCTGTTTAGGTATTTGGAAGTCATTGGAGTGCAAATACTGAAAATTTTGAACTTCATGAGCGTGTGTAGGAACTTCGCAACGCATGCTCGTAAAACAGTCATTTTTAGGATTTTTTTCACCAAATTTTCAACATAGCCATTTTAAGACCTCTGCTCATGAACAGTGTCACTGTGATTTTGTTAATGTGTCCCATACATTGAGTTTGCACACCGACTGCGCCATTGTGCGCTACATGGGCGGAAACACGTTTTGGGCAGGATGTGAAAAATGACAGCTGTACTGCTCATAAGGAGGTGTGGTAAAATGGCAATGTTGAAAATCTGGAGTGGAAATTTTGAAAATTACATAGCAAACCTCTGACGTGCGTAGGAACTGCGTAGCACTGCGGCTAGTAAAACAGTGTTTTGAATTCTTTCACCCAAATTTCAACATAGCCATTTAAAGACCTCTGCTCATGAACAGTGTCACTGTGATTTTCTTAATGTGTCCCGTACATTGATTTCAAGACACCGACTGCGCCATTCTGCGCTACATGTAGTGAAACACATTTTGGGTGAGATATGAAAATGACAGCTGTACTGCTCATAAGAAAGTGTGGTAAAATGGCAATGTTGAAAATCTGGAGTGAAAATATTGAAATTCCTTGAACTTATGAGCCTGCGTGGAACTGCTTAGCATACGCTAAGTAAAACAGTCATTTTGGAATTTTGGCACAAATTTTCAACATGGGTTTTGGGACCCCTTCTCATGAATGATGTCACTATCATGGTGGTATTCAGGCCTGAAGGTTGATTTCGCAGTCATTGCGCAGTCACTGCGCAAAATCACCCTTCGGCCCGAATAACGCCATGACAGTGACATCATTCATGAGAAGGGGTCCCAAAACCCCATGTTGAAAATTTGCGCAAAATTCCCAAAATGCCTAAGATATGCAAACAGTTGAAACCCCCATCTAGGCCATATGCGCAGCTTACCGGCATTTCCTCAGTTCGCGGTCGGCTTTGAAGAGTGCAGACGTTCCTGATCCACCGAAGATCGTCACACGGAGTCCGGAGGCAAGCATGGGTGGGGTGGGGAGGCTAAGCGCAGTGGGTGGGTGCGGGCTGTGGGAGGGGTCAGGAGACGATCACGGGACCGCTTTTTGTCTTACAGGTACAAAACAAAAAAAAGACTTTGTGGGATTACATGCCACGCTGGGGTAGGCTCCCAGCGTGGCACAAGGATGTTGGGGGCCGTTCAGCTGATGGAGGATTGGGCAGCCCTGGCCGGGCAAAGGGACTGATTGCCACTCTGGGGTGGGCTCCCAGCGTGGCACCAACTGGGGGAGAGATGGCGCAGCTTATGCGAGGGATTGGGCACCCGTTGGCTACACAGCTCACGCGGGCACACCGCGCCTGCGGGGAGCCGCGCCGTGAGCAGCCTCTATCGCTGCTCACCTGCCGTGAGCCCCCCTTCAACTGTATGTTACTGCACTTTGGAGCGTGTCATAGACAGCTCCAAAATGCATTGGCTTCACAGGGCCGCACCTGCCAGATCACTGAGTGAATTGGAGGAGGAGGTGACACACCGAAATCTCCGATGATGGCACTATGTTTCTGCACATGCATGCAAGCAACATAAAATAACTTTCCATGACAGAAAGCACAGTTTTGAGCTTTTCTAAAACAAACAAAAGATCCCATGGCAGGACGGGGTCCCGGATGGGAGGCTTCAAGTGCAGAATGCCCTGTAGGAAGGTACGGGAAGTTCCAGCTAGGCAATGTTCTTGCCCTCAATAGGCACATAGTAGGCTGAAATGGCGGACAAGTGCACCTTGAGTAACTGAGTCCTGCATCTGATAAAGAGAGAAGATACTCTAAGATCGTGTTCACCGGGTAGGTGAACCGGTCTAGTTGCCGAGCGATGGCCCAAATGCAGAACTGCTTCCATTTCATAGCGTATGTCGCCCTAGTGGAGGATTTCCTAGCTGCCACTAGAAAATCCATTACTTGGGGTGAGACTCTGAACCTGGAGACAGCCAGGTTTGCAGGAGCCACGATGGAGATGCAGCGATCTGAGATCTGGATGAACCAGGGTTCCCTGCTCCTGGGAGAGCAAGTCTGATCGCAGGGGGCAGAACTGGAGGTTCCATGACCAGCTGCTGCAGCAATAGGAATCAAATCTGGCAGGGCCAGAGTGGTGCTACTAGGATCATGTCTGCAAATCTGAGGAGGGCCCATTGCAGTAGGAGAAGGAGAGAAAATGCGTAAAGAGACCCCATCCAGGAGAGGGACAACGCATCTCACCAGAAAACACCAGGCCCTGGACCTAGCGAGCACAAATTGGGCAGTTTTGCGTTGGATGGGGAGGCAAATAGATCCAGTTCTGGATGACCCCACCTGGTGAAAAGTTCTTCTGCCACTGAGGGATGAAGTTCTCTACTTGTGGGCCCTGGACCAAGATCGACTTAGACTGTCGGCAAGGGTATTCTGAATGCCCAGGATGTGGACTGCTTAGAGTTCCAGCTGATGGTCCATGGCCCATGTCCACACTCACAAGGCTCGCTTGCAGAGGGGTGGAGAATGAGCCCCTGCTTGTTGATATAAACTACCACCGACATGTGGTCGGTCGGTATCAACAGGGAACTAGGCAGCAAACTGTCTGAAATCCTGAAGGGTGGACAGCACTGCCTCATCTCCAAAATGTCGATGTGGAGATAAAGCTCTTGCTGACTCCAGGATCCTTGAGCCTGGCAACTTCCCAGGTGAGCTCCCCAGCCTTGGCCTGATGCATCTGTGGTCAAGATATGAATGGGAGTTTCTTTCCAGAGATAAACCCTCTGGAAAGGTTAGAGGCATTTAATTTGTTTGACTGGTTGGATACCAAGACCGCTGGTCCAGATCGTCTGATCGTTGACCCCATTGAACCCTCAGGTTCCACTGGATCACCCTCATGTAAAGTCTGGCCATAGGGACTGTGGCAATGGTGACTGCCATGTGCCCCAACAGTCTAAGGACAGTCCGGGCCAGAACTTGACGAGTGGAAAGCAGCTGTCGAGTGTGTGACTGAAGATGCTCTGCCCTGTCCTGGGGAAGGAAGTCTTTGCCTTGGGCCATGTCCAAAATTGCCCCTATGTATTGTAGCCACTGACTTAGCCAAGGGAGGACATGGGGAGATTCAGGGTGACCCCTAAGTCCTAAAACAGGGGAAAAAGTGGCCCGTATGGTGTTCAGTAGCCGGTCATTGAGGTAGAGGAAGACATAATGCCCCTGCCTTCTGAGACTGGTGGCCACTACAGCAAGGCATTTGGTGAACACTCTGGGTGCCCAGGACAGGCTGAAGGGCAGAGCCCTGAACTGGTAGTGTTGTCTCTGGAAGCGAAGGAACCTCCTGTGTGACTGGAATATCAGAATGCGGAGGTATGCATCCTGTATGTCCAGGGAACATGACCAATCCTCTAGATAGAGCAGAGAAAGGAGACCTATCAAGGTGATCATCCTGAATTTTCTATACTCGATATATTGATTCAGGTGGCTGAGGTCTAGGATGGGACGAAGATCCCTGTTTTCTTTGGCATGAGGAAGAAATGGAATAAACCCCCCTCATATTGTGCCAGGGGGACAGGCTCTATGGCCCTTTTTTGAAGGAGAGCCTGGATTTCTACTGTGATGAGAGTGCTGTGGGCCTGGGAGTAATGGGACTGGACTGGAGGGTTGCCTGGAGGAACCTTGGAGAATTCTAGAGTGTGCCTCCTCTTGATAAATTGCAAAACCTAACTGATCTGTTGTTATCCGGCGCTACCCTTCTGTGTACAGGGAACAATGACCCCCACCGTTTTCCTCAAGGCCTCGGCCGGGGGTTGGGGGATGGGCAACAAGTCAGATGGAGGAGTCGGGGGGGAGGGGAAAGCACAGGCTGGGAGGTTCTGGGGGCCCAAGGGGCAGAACCTCCGTTGGCAAGAGTGGAGGCTTTTTGCTTGAATCATGCTCTCTGCTGATCTTGTCTCCTAGACTGTTGTCTGGTGGTCCAATGAAAGGACTACTTGGGCTGTTCCTTAGGTTTGTATATCGTGTGTACGGACCCGATAGCCTTCCCAGATTCCTGTAACTGGGTGATGATGTTTTGAGAATCCTCACCAACAGGACCAGCTCTCTGAAGAGAGCATCCATAATCTTGGATTGGACATCTGGGGCAAACCTGGACACTCCTAGCCAGAATACCGGCAGAGACAAACTGACAAAGCAGCGACCCTGCCCACTGAGTCCATGGTGTTGTAGGATGCCTGTAGGATATGATTACCTACAGTACGTCTGAGCCTGACCTGAGTAAATTCATCAACTCGCCCACCCAGGGCAATCCAGCATGGCTTGGACAACCTCCAGTGCCTTGTCCCACAAGGCATTCGGTACTGCACCATGTGGGTAAGGAAGTTTTGCAATCAAGCAAAGAAAAGAATCAGCATTTATATAGCGCTTTCATACATCCAAAGCGCTTCACAGCAATGCTAGACTGGTAGTGAAGTGACTGAATGTGTGGTGGCGGCCATATCGCACATCATCACCCACACACAGCCTGGATAATTGCATGAACCGGTTTATGGGAAGGGGAATGTTGGCCAGGACACCGGGAATGTTCCCTACTCTTTGCAAAGAGTGCCCTGGGTTCTTTTATTTCCACCTGGACACCCACCAGGACAACACCAGGATGGGCAGAAGGGACCTTGGTTTAACATCTCATCCGAAGGACAGCACACCCCAGCAGTACAGCACCCCCCAATACTGCACTCGGATGCCGGCGATTTTTAGGTGCAAGTCCAATCCCCCGTGTGGACGAGAACTCCACGACCTTCTGGTCCAGAGGCGGATGCTACCAACTGAGCCACGCTTGACAAATGGCACAAGTAGCTGAGGAGTAACCTTTCTGGCCAGATAATCAAACTGTTTGGAGTCTTTATCTGGCGGTTGTGTACTGAGGTGCCAAGGGTACCTGGACTGGTCATGGTTGCATTAATCATGATGGAATCCGTCTGGTTGTTCCCCATAGAAGAGATCTTCTCTGGGAATGGTATACAGCTGGTCTGACTTCTTGGATACTGCTGGTGTCAAGAAGGGATGTTTCCAGGCAAGTTTGTGGACATCCTTGTAGGACTCGGACCATAGGTGGGACGACCATGGGCAAGGTGTGTTTCCTTAAGAAAGGTGGCCAGCCGCTTCCACTCAGGATTAGGTCTTCAGTATCCCAGTCATTGAGTTGTTGGATGTGGTAAATCACATCCATGAATGTAGGGTCATCGGGCAGGGAGCATGGAGCATCCTTGCCACCCTCGGCGCCGACTGCAGGTCAGAGTCTCCTCAGCTGGAGGAGGAGGAGGAATCCTCACCAGAATCCCTGAATCTGGTGGAGGGAGAAGGCGACCGTGGGTGCTTACATGGATGGCCTTGAGGTGGAGAAATGACATTCTTATCTGGCGGTCTCCTTGGATGGGTAGGCGGGCAGACTGGAGGCGAGTTCGGAGGTGGTCCCTGGGGAGGTGGCCTGACAGGTGCCTTGGGAGCCTCCTTATCTTTAAAATAGGCCCACCAGCCAGCCTGGTGGCGCTGAGAGTTGAGGTGTTGGACGCCACACCTCGCGCTATGCCGGCGACCTGGGTTCGGGAATGAGCCTGGGTCGTCGGGGGTCAGCCGGGGAGGGAGAGGATTGAGCGTCTATTGACTGCTCTCCTCTCCATGGGGAGGGTTCAGGGCTTGCACCACGCTTCAGCAGCCCCCGGAGATTGGGAATTCCACAGTTGTGGTGCAACCAGAGGGAGGAGTACAGTGGACATCGGCACGTAGTGCCCAGACATCATTGCACATCCTTACTCCTAAGGGACAATCATATAGTGGAAAATGGCAATCGGTCGTGGCGGTTTGATGGCCATGCCTCTGTACACCCTTGAAGCAGTATGGAATTGCGCCTGGGTATTAGATCCGGACCCGCAGCCAAGGATTAGGGGGTCCCCACCATGGGCAGTGTGTGTTCTAGCCTGTGTGAGTCAGCCACCAGGGGTCGATGGGGCAGGAGGACAGTGGCTAGACAAATGCAGACCGAGCTGGCAGAGAGGGAAATAAATTCAATATAAAAAAATAAAATAAAATAGGCCCACCATGCCGCAAAAGGCTCGTTAAGACCCTGCGGACGGTCCTGTGGCAGAGATGGAGTGTCCAGCATCGGGGGGTTAGGCTTCGAAGGCCCGGCGTCTGACCATCCGGTTGGGGTAACCCGGGCATCTGGGTAGGCTGGTCCCGGCACCCGTGTCAGACCCAGAGGAGTTCCTTCTGGAATCGGTCCAATCGGAGCCGGAATCAGATCACTGGGTCCTCTGGCATTGGGTTAGTAGGGGTGTTAGGCCTGGACAGCGACCTTGGAGGGTTTGGTGGCAATGAGGTCTCCTGAGGAGGCATCGTGGAGGCCAAGGCCGAGGGAACCGGTGAGGCTGAGGTTGGGCCAGTGAACCAGCTGGTGGCCACCTAGGCGGGTCACCTGGATAGAGAACTAGCTCCTGAGTGGGACGGATGCCCATTATTTCTGGAGGAGGAGGGTGATGGTCCCAGATGTCACCTGCTAGCATCAGTCCCAGATGTCAGGTGGACTCAGCAGACACCCTGGCTCGGAGGACAGACAAATATCTGCTGCCCGAGGAACCACCGCCAAGCCACTAGGCTTGGAGCCTCAGGAACTATGGGCCTAAGCTTAAGAGGCTGAGGGTGGGGGAAGACTTCCGCACCTGAAGGAGCCTTCTCCGCAACAGAAAGGGAGGGAGGCTTAGTCACCGGAGCCTGAAGGCAAGCCTGGTGGAGGATGCTGATTCCGGGCGTGAAGCTGGAGGCAGTCACCAACTTAGTCTGAGACCGAGCGGTCTTCTGCCTGGGATTTCTCCTTGTGTTTTTCCCAGTGCTTGTGTTTACTGCTCGATTTCTTTTCCTTATATGAGGAGGAGGAGGAGGAGGAGGCCCTGAGGCCAGAGAGAAAGAACTCCTGCGGTGAAACTCCTTCTCCATTTCAGATAGCTTTGGACAGCAGGAAGGCTTCAGGTCTTCTGGCCACAGAGCCATGTGCGCCGACAGAGTCTTGGCAATGCCGGAAGGCATCAATGTTGTGGTCTGGGCCTAGGCAGAAAAGGCAGGCCGAATGGCCGCCTTCATGAGGGATTTTTGCCGCATGCACACTTGAAAGGTCGCCTTGATTGAGGAAGATGGAGAAGAAGACAGCATGCAAAATAAAAAAAATAGCTATTTTAAGGAAAATAACAAAGCACAGGTAACATGGTAAAGATGGCACTTAATTAACTGGAGGCATCCGCGACAGTCTGACTTGCACAGTCAATGGCGGAAAAGAACTGAGGATGGGTTGGGGACTGCCCCTTTATACCATACGTGACATTGAGGGCAGGCTGACGTTGGGGGCAGTCCCCCACTGTATACTGCTAGCTAGAAATTTTCCGTGGGGTCCTTCAGTCCTAAAGGTGTTACCAGCTGCAAGAGTGAATCTCGAAGTAAGATCTATGATTGCAAAATCATGGCCAAGGTTTTGGCACTAAGGCTCAGGAAGTCTAGCAGAGAGGTTCAATCGGACAGAGAGGAGGACCTGGTGATCCCCAACAGAGGGTTACCTCCCTGCCTGTCTTCCCAGGATACCTCCAACACCCTCGGGGTAGAGTGGAGAAGGCCCATATGGTCCCTAGTTGAGAAACCAAACAGAGAGGAGGATCGCCCAGACACTGAGGTCTAAGAGGGGATGGTGGATGGGAAGCAGTGATGAATGTGAAGATACACAGAAAGATCAAGAATTACGGTAGGTACGTAATTTCATCTTATCTGTGTCAGTTTTCACCATTCATCACTGGTGAGTGATACCAAGCCCCCCGGGGGCCCTGTACCTCCCTAAGGGATGAAGTCCATCAGCCTTCAGTGGGGAGACACCGGAGGGCGGAACCTTTTCAGGCCTGGTTAGGGCTGAGACTGGTCTGGGTGAGGCGGGGTTCTCCGAGTAGGAGAGGGAAGTCAACCATACAGTTCCCATCTCACCCTGCAGGAGAAAAGATGGATTCCCCGGAATGAGGAGGCAGTCCCCCTACACCGGGCCATGGGTGATAACCGGAAGAGATAAAGCCATGTGCAGATCACTGTCCCCACAAGCCTGGAAGCCACCTCATTGGCATTATAAGATGCCCTTGCTTGGTGCCTCGTAGCTCCAGGCCCTCATGGAGAGGGTTGTAGGCAGCAGGATGGGCCTAATGAGCTGAGAGAGATAACAGGAAACATGCCAAAAGGAAAGTTCTCCTCCAAAAATCAAATTCAGCATAATCTGAATCTGGAGGTCGGTCAGGCCTTGGGCTTCTATGCCCAGAGGTGTGTCCAGGAGAGTCACACCTGAAGGGGTGAGCCAAGGCCCTGGAGACCCTAGGAGTGAGTGCACAATACCTCTGGCAGAGGTCCCTCGGGGCTGGTGGAAGGGTTGAGGGACTTCGCCAGGTGCAGTCTAGCAGCCTCCTGAAGGGAGAGGCCAGGCAGGAACCAATAGCTTGGCGTGCTGAACTACGCCTAGAAAGGCTTGCACCGTCGAGAAGGATTGCGAATGCCTAAAGTGGAGATGTGGACCTCTGCCAAGCAACCCTAAAAGGAAGCGCTGATAACAGACACATCAGCTGCAGGGATAGGATAGAAGACTTCTCTCCCTCAGAGAAGGAAGACGAAGGAGCTGACGAGGCATGGGCTGCACCGAGGAATGGTGAAAGACCATCACTTCCATGGACCTGCAGTATGCGGGGAAAAGTACAGCTGTAGACCTGAACTGCTCCGAGGTGAAAGATCCCGCAGGACTGGAGTGCTCTGGGAGTGAGGGAGGGGTTGGCACAGGTAAGGAGGCCAGACACCTCCTAGGAGGAGCGCGACCTCTGCCAGGGTCGGGAGACCACATGGGAGATCTCAAGGGAGAAGCAGACCCGCTGGTCTTAGCAGTCAGTGGCCACTCAACTGAGCTGGAATGTCCAGGACTGAGCCCGGAGAGAAACACTCCCCCGCAAGGTGACTGGGGCCGTGAGAGCCCAGAAGGGTGGCCCCAAGCCTCCAAAGATGAGGGCCCTTCCAGGGAGACCTCATGGAGAAAACAGGACAAGGCTGACTCCTTCCCGAGCCCCTGTGGGCCTCAGGAAAAGAGTGCTGCACCGAGCCTGTCCCTCAACCCATCAGACTCAGAGAGAGAGCCCTCTTCCTTAGGATCAACTCAGGCAGCTTGATGCCTGTGACCGACTCCTGAGAGATAGCCACTGGGTGACCACCCTCCCCTGACGGAGGCACCTCAGCCGTCCCAAAAGTGGGAACAACCTGAGCAGTCCCAGGAGGGGGTACACCTCCTGAGGGAGCAGGCAAACCACCATCTCCTGTCTGTCCCTCAGTGCCCCCCAGAGCACCCCAGGACTGGTAGGAACCACTGACGCCAGATTAAGTGGTAGCTGCTGGCTCCATGGAAGGGGGCTGAACCAGAGCAGAAGCGCTTGGCGTGGAAGAATCGGAAAATTCCGAGGAATCCAGGAGTCAGTCTGGGCTGGCCTCCGAATCATCCTCCTCCTCCTTCGAGGAGGCCCGGAGCCAAACCATTTTCCGATACCTCCCACCCATGGCACCACAAATGGCACCGCAAAGCAGACCCGCGCTACCCATGGCGCCGCCACCATCCCCGCAAATGGCACCAAAGTCAGAAGCGGTGCCAGAGATCAGCACCGTGCCGCCGCCCAGATCTCCACACCACAAGTGGCACCAGGATCCAAGGCATCACTGGCAGGCAACACCAAGGACGCCGCCGGACCGGGCCTGGAGGCTACAACGCCAGGGGAGCCCTTGCCTCCAAGGAGGCAACTGCCAGGACGGTGCCTCCCACCTGACCCCTGAAGGAGTCAGGCTGCACCTCCTGCACCGTGAAAGGGGGTTTCCCACTGAGGCAAGGTTAGGAAGGACAGAAATCCCCTCCTCTGCGGGCCATATAGGACGGGGAAAGGACCCAGAGGAAAGGCCAAGAACCCTGTGTTTGGCATCCCAACTGAGCCTGTCCCTCGAAAGTCAGCAGCCCCTGTCTGACTTTGAACAAGAGCGATTCCAGAACTCAACAGTCCACAGAAAAACAAGCATCGCAGCAATCCATGTCATGGTTAGGACCCAAGCAAGTCAAGCATCGGTCATGCTGGTCCGTGACGGAATAAAGTCGGCTGCAGGGATACTGCCACATAGGAGGCCAACCCACCTTGAAAGCTTTTGTCCCTCTAACGAGACATTACCGATGGAAAGAAAAATTACTCATCTTAGTAATGTTGTTTCTTCTAATGGAGTCTTGCTATATTATGACAATTGCAGTTTGTCCCACCATTAGAACTGCTCCGAGGTGAAGAGGGTTAACTACCATTCTAAGAATGGAGTTTAGAGCACGAGTTCGGTTAGAAGCTCTGTCTGGATCATTTCAAACTGAAACTGTCAGATCTTTACGAGCAAAAACTCACTAAGGTTCTGTGTGAAGCTGTAACCTACACTAGCCAACTGGCTACCTAAATATTAACACATATTCCTGGTCCCAACACAAAGACTCAAGTCAGGGAACCAGAAAATAATAAAATAAGGTAGAATAGAACACCACACCCCAAAACCCCAAAAGGGGTGAAAACATATAATGGCATAACCGTGCCCACACTGGACTGTCCACCCCATACCCAAGTAGAAGTTCTGAGAGGGCAGGTTAGAGGAATATATATAGCAAGACTCCATTAGAAGAAACAACATTACTAAGGTGAGTAATTTTTCTTCAAACAACATGAAGTCTTGCTATATTATGACAATTGCAGAATACACAGCAGTACCTCCATGGAGGAGGGACAGAACCTACTTAGGAATAGGCTCTGAAGCACGGTTGTGTTAAATCTAGCATCCCTCCTGGCCTGGATATCCAAGGAGTAATGCTTGGTGAAAGTGTGTACTGTTTTCCAGGTAGCTGCTTGACATATCTCTAAAATAGGGATGTCTCTGGCAGCAGCTATAGACGAGCTGTACCTCTGGTAGAGTGAGCCCTCAAGCCTGAAGGGGAACCTTCCCAGTTTTTGATAACAAAATTGGATACAAGAGACAATCCACCTGGCTATGGATCTCTTAGTGGCAGGTTTGCTTTTTCCAACCTCACCAAAAGTGAGAAAAGTTGGAGGATTCGAACCTATGACCCTTGGTACGCTCTATATAGTAACTAAGGGCCCTCTAACATCTAACTGTGCAACCTCCTCTCACCAGAGGAGGAATGGTCAGTAAAGAACACTGGAAGGAGATAGATTGGTTAAGATGGAAGTCTGAAACCACCTTAGGCAAAAACTTCCTGTTAGTCCTAAGGACTACTTTATCCCTGTGAAAGGAAATAAAGTCAGTCTCCACTGACAAGGCTTGTAACTCACTTATGCGCCTGGCAGAAGTGATGGCTACTAGAAAAACAGTTTTCCAAGTCAAATACTTGAGCTCTGCAGAAGACAGAGGCTCAAAGGGAGGTTGCATCAACTGAGCAATGCAAACATTAAGATCCCAGGCAGGGGCCGGGTCCCTGAAAGGTGGATTAGTATGAAGTAATCCCTTGAAAAACTTGGAAAAAACAGGGTGAGTGGAAAGAGAAGAGGGCTTTCCTGCTGAAATAAAAGCAGAGACAGCTGCCAAATGAACTTTCAGGGTAGCTGGTCTCAGGCCCAAGAATTAAGATGGACCATATAGTCCAGAACAATGGGCAAATCAGCAGATTCCGGGAAATATGCTTCCCCAGCACCAGATGGAAAACCTTTTCCATTTAGAATTATAAGTGGCCCTAGTGGAAGGCTTCCTGGAAGCCTTCAGGATGTTGAGAACACCTTGAGAAAGGTGTAGGTCAGCAAACTCTAACTCCTCAAGAGCCAGGCCTTGAGGTTGAGGGATTTGAGATTCGGATACCAAACCCTCCCCTGGGCACAAGATAACAGATTGTATCTCCTGGAGAGGCACAGGGGAAGATGGACTGTTAAGGACAGAAGGAGGTACCAGGGCTGCCTGGCTCATCTGGAGCAATCAGAATCATCCTGCAAGGCTGGGATCTGATTTGACTAGCACCTTGAATAGGAGAGGGAAGGAAGGAAAGCATATAGAAACTTCCTTCCCAATCTAGGAGAAAGGCATCCAGAGGGACTGAGCCCATCACTGGGGCCTGCAACAAAACAGTGGGAGTTGTTGATTGTCTGGGCTGCAAAAGGTCTCATCTGAGGGGTGCCCCATCTGGCAAAGACTATCCCAGCATTGGGATCCAGTGACCATTCGTGATGGCCCTGGGAAATCCTGCTGAGAGCATCTGCCAGGACATTGTCCTTTCCTGGGAGGTGAACTGCTGGAGGGAAGTGTTCAGGGAATAAGCCAGAGACCACAACTTCATTGCTTCGGTGCACAAGGCCGAAGACCGAGTGCCCCCTTGTTTGTTGATGTACCACATTGTGGTGGTGTTGTCTGTTCTGACTTGTACCACTTTGTTCTGAACAGATGCAGAAAACACGTGAAGTGCTAGGAAGACAGCTCTGAGTTCCAGCAAATTGATGTGAGCAGAGATTCCTGAGGGGACCACACTCCTGAGTGAGAGGTCGCCATGTGAGCTCCCATCCCAGAAGGGATGCATCCGTAGTGAGGGTCAAGGAATGAGACAGAGGGATGAAGGGGACCCCAGTCTTAAATTGCTCTGATCCTGACACCACTGAAGGGCCTGGATCAGGGTTCGAGTCACTGGGACCAACTTGAAAGGGATCTTTCTCTGAGACCAAAAGGCTCTCAAGTGAAACTGAATGTCCCTCATCTGAAATCTTGCTCCTTGCACTACAGCTGTGGAAGCAGCCATGTGCCCTAGGAGCTGTAAGAAGTGCCTTGCTGGTCAAGAGACCTGCAGAGTGAAGGAGGAGGCCAGGGCCACCAGGTTCCTTACCCTCTCTAAGGGTAGGAAGGCTCTGGCCTGCTTTGTGTCCAATTCAGCACCTATGAAGGTGAGTACCTGAACAGGTTCCAGAACTGACTTTGGAAGATTGAGCAAGAAGCCCAGAGAGGTGAGCAGCTGCTGGGTAACTTGCAGGTGTGATTTGACCTGTTCTGGAGAGCCTACAATGAGCCAGTCGTCTAGATAGGAAAGACAGCAATCCTTTGCCTTCTTAAATGAGCAACTGCTACTGCCAGACATTTTGTGAATACCCTTGGGGCAGAGGTGAGGCCGAAGGGCATTGCTCTGAACTGGTAGTGACCTGAGGGCAGTTCAAATCTGAGGTACTTTCGGTGGGAGCTTCTGATTAGAACATGGAAATAGGCATCCTTGAGGTCCAGAGAAGCTAGCCAGTCCCCTGGCCTTAGAGAAGGTAAAATCATTGCCAGAGTCACCATTTTGAATTTTGGTTTCAAAAGGTGCTTGTTCAGATATCTTAGGTCTAAAATGGGCCGCCATTCTCCTGTCTTTTTTGGGGTAAGAAAATATCTGGAGTACAGACCCTTGCCCTGGTGTAGGGGGGAAACCCTTTCTACAGCTCTGAGAGCTAGGAGGGTTGAGACTTCTGCTTCTAAGGTAAAGGTCTCTAGAGGGTTTGCAGGTGGAAAAAATATGGCTCTCATCTTTGGAAATGTTCTGAAGCTGAGAACCAGACCCTGGCTTACTACTTCCAGGACCCATTTGTCTGATGTTACAGACTCTCAGTCCTGGGCGAAGTAAGCCAGCCTGCCCCCTACAGGTAGTGGAGAACCGGCCCTGGACACCCCATCAGGGTGCCTGTTTGGCAGGGGCTTTAGGCTGAGGGGTGGAGCAGACCTACTTGCACCCGCTGCCTCTGCCTCTGAAGAACCCCTCTGAGCATAAGCAGAAGAAGCCTGGGTTTGTAAAAGGCCTGTGAAAGGGCCTACCTCTACCCCTGGTCTGCTTTGAGGAGTGGCTTGCCGCCTCCTTGGCTTGTGCACTCCTATAAGTTGTTCTGTATTCATCCATTTTCTTCATAATTCTCTGTTTGCTCCCAAACAGAGAATTCCCCACCACAGGAAAATCCATGGCCTTAGTCTGGGTATCCTGTGACAAGTTAGTACACCTGAGCCAAGCTAACCTACGAAAGGCCACAGATGTAGCCATGACTCTAGAGGATACATCATTAGAATCCACAGCAGCATGGAACTGCACCTTGGAAACCTCAATACCATCAGTAGCCACCTGCTCCAGCTCCTTGGCAAGCTGGCCAGGGGCCTGTTTAGCCAAAGCCATGACAGTGTCCCATCTAGATTTTTGGTATCTTGCCACATAAGCCATGTAATTTGCTTGTCTGAGTCCCAAGGATGCTGCCATGTATCGTTTTTAGCCATGGCATCAATCTTCCTGGAGTCCTTGTCAGGAGGATGTGAGCCAGGGAATGTTAGCTTTATCACAGGCTGCAGCCTGAACTACCCCAACATGACTGCATTGCTGTGAAAGAAAGTCTGTATCAGGACCTGACAAAGTGTACCTCCTGTCCATCTTTTTGTCAACAGGAGGCACAGAATTAGGGCTTTTGAATTTTGTTGTTTGCTTCCTAAAAGACTTATGTAAGGGATAGATAATTTCCTAGACTCTGGGATATCCATCATTTCCACAAAATCAGGTTCCTCTTGCTCATCCACAGCTTCCTCTAATGGGAGCTGGAGGTTTCAGCAACCTTTTATAAAACAAAAAATGAGAAGGGACTCAGAAAGCATGGGGAGATTCTAAAGGTCTGTCTGGGGAGATGTCCGTTCAATGGGCACATCCAGACTCTCAAAGCCACATTCCCACTATTCAACATCCTCCTCCTCCTCTGGTTCATAAAATCCCACTATCATATTCTTGAACCGTGGAACCGACCGAACCGACCTTCCTACCAGACAGTGGCGGTTCGGACGGAACGGAGAAAGTGACTGTACAATTTGTATAGCTTTTGCTATTTCTGCAGCAGTTGGAGAAGGAATTTTGGACTCCATACCTGCTGATTTTTTAGTTTTCTTTGCTGGAACTGGCTCCTCAGAGCCAGCTTTACGTTTGCCCGAGGAAGTCTCGCCCTGGTCAGAGGCATCTCTGCCCGGGTTGGCAATCAACCGGGCTGGCCATCCGGTCAGCGACTTTTGGCCTCTCATTCTCTGAGCTCCTGCCCACTCTCTTATCCAGGGTGGCTGCAGGGAAATTCTTCATATCTGGCAGTCTGAATTGAGGTGGTCAAACCCCAGACAATAAACACATAGTGTGTGGGTCAGCCTTGGCAAAGGCTTCCCCACAGACACTACAGTGTTGAAACCCAGTGGCCCGGTTTTTCTTTGGGCTTCCCAGACATGATGCCAGCCTAACCAACAAACTTGCCCTTTTAATGGCAGTGCCAGGCAAGACACCCTTATCGGTTCCCAACCGTGGCACGGGTCGTTGAAAAAACCGTAATGAAATCCGTTTTTTTAGAACCGATAAGAACCGGGAACTGCACTCTAAAAGCTTTAAAATGCTTATACTGTAAAGTTTTAACCAACCTGATCGGTTCAAATCGAACCGATAAACATTTACAAGTTCCACACAGAAATAAAACCTGTCTATTACTTACAATACCACAGACAGAGCTTGAACCGATCGGTTTGCGGGTAAAAATAATAATACTCGAGGTTGAATTTAACCGAGAAAATACTGTTTAAACCGAGAAATTAACCGAGCAGTAGGAGAAATCTCCGGAGCGACTGTTCAGTGAGGCGGAGTAAAGAGTCTGACAGTTTCAGTTTGAAATGATCCAGACAGAGCTTCTCTAACCGAGCTCGCGCTTAAACTCCATTCTTAGAATGGTAGTTAACCCTTTCACCTCCGGAGCAGTTCTAATGGTGGGACAAACTGCAATTGTCATAATATAGCAAGACTTCATGTTGTTTGAAACACAATAAACAAAACAAAGGCACTCGGCGGTGTCGAAAATAAAAGGAAAGGTCTTACTGGGTTTGACGGGGCCGAGAACGTAGCAAAGCAGAACTAGGATGAATGGAGTCAACGGACTAGGCTGCTGATGCAGTAGAAAAATCGCTTCATACATGAGGTCCTCACGCGACGGCAGGAGAAGCATAACTGGGGCTGGGAAGGGGTCAGTGTCAGTTACTGACCAACCCGCGAGCGCCACACAATGCGTCAGCCTCGAGGGCGGCGTCCGCCCCTCCCCCAACAAAAAAGCTCCTGCAGGGTCCTAATTTCCAGCCAAAACCCACCAGTGATGAATGATGAAGACTGACACAGATAAGATTTCCAATTTCATGACTAGGAAGGATAAATTTCTTAAAATTAATGTGTCGCTGAGACTGCTATATGCTATGCAAATGAGACCATTTTGCCTGACGTAAAGCTATTAAAAGATTAGAATGTGATTTCTCTAATTTTATCTGGCAGGAAAAAGCCACAGATGAGCCTGGTCAGGCTGAAAACTGCTGGGGCCCAAGGCTTACCGGATATAAAGGATGTTATCTCGCAATACAGTATCGCTTTATTCACAACTGGGTGAATAGAGTCAAGTGCCAGTTGGTTGGACCTGGAAGAAGAGGGGTGCTTGAGGCAAGTATCGGCAGATAACAGAACCTAACCAACTGGTTTTGAGTGTGCTAGAGGCTTGGGAAACCATTAAACAGAGGAGGAGGGCCGAGGGGAGCATTCCCTGCTGGCACCAGTGGCATGCAACCCTAGATTCTTACCAGGGTTGGAAGACCCTGGTTCCTTTTATGGCAGGATAGGGTGTTAAAACTTGAAGATTTATTTAGTAATAAAGGGATGTATACATTTGAGGAGATATAGGGATATTTAGGGGTGCCACACTCTCACCATTACAGATATCTCCAAACATGAAATTACAGTAGAAAGCTGGACAGGACCTCCTTGGAGGGTTCTGCTTTGACCAGTCTTGAGAAGGAAATCTATGAAGCAGGAAAACAAGAGGAAGGATTGTTTGGGAGGGTGGCCCAGCAAGACAGATCATATTTCCCAGATACATCAGGGAAAGTTAGAAAGCAATAGGAGGTAGACCTGGGGTTACACACAACTGAGGAAAATTGCAGCCTTATCTTACGTTCACATATGGGCCTCCTAGTTTGCAACAAATACAATGAATCCTAATATAAATTTATACACTGGCTGTATTACTCCCCCAAAGTACGGTTCTACAAGTTTTACTCCCTATTTCACTCAGATTGCGGTAGCTGGTAAGGCAGCCTGTGGTACATATTTCCATTATTTTTGGACTACCCCAACCTAGTATCATATTACGGTTACTGGCCCAAGAGCTTACACTAATAGGGGGTAGCAGAATATTGACTTCCCCCTTGTTGCTTCTATTTGGAGTAGTGCAGGGAGAGGATGGGGAGTGGGAACTATGCCGAAGGTAGATACGAATTATGCTGTCCTGGGCACGTCAGCCGATTCAAAATACTTGGGTGTCGGGCACAACTGAGCAATGGAAAAGGCTGGTTGTGATAGGGTGAAATAGGACCCTATCCCAGTTGTTATGGAGAGTTTGAATGCAGGGATCTGTTCTGTTCTTTCCTATCTTTTGTCTGTCTGGTTGCGTAACCAAATTTTCCTGTGAGACCT
Organism: Neoceratodus forsteri; assembly: GCA_016271365.2. Lineage (NCBI taxonomy): Eukaryota > Metazoa > Chordata > Ceratodontiformes > Ceratodontidae > Neoceratodus > Neoceratodus forsteri. The sequence goes on from CM028130.1 coordinate 1,420,385,003, forward strand.
AGGATTTGATCACCCCGACTGTCTTGCAATTCTCCGCCTCTCATTGTCTGTCAGTCTTCCCTTGCTGTTTTGTCTTTTTCCCCCTTGCATATCTACTGGTATAAAAATATATGCAAATCATTCTGTGGAAATGTAACTGATATTGGGATCCCTTTGTTTAGAAATTATATAGTATTACCGTTGAAATGTATATAATTGTAGTTTTGCATTACTGCAAAAACTATTGGGTACTCAAGGTTAACCTGAAATGCAATTTTAAGCCTTTTACGGAAGATGTGAAAAGGGACCTCAGTTCTGGGACATTGTGTTCAGCTGCACATGCCTGATATTTACAAGAACATGTTAGAAAAACAGGATGCTTGTTAAGAAAGGAGGTTGCAAAGACTTATAAGACAGAGTTGCAATTGCTTGCAAGAGACACAGAGATTGAAGAAAAACTCAAATGGATCTCTCTGTTTATCCTGCCTTGTAAATAGATATTCTGAACAATTTTATTTTTTCATTTTATTGTTATTCATAATAAAATTCTTGTCATAAATTTTACAACTGCTCCTGTTTTTCCATGCTTCCTGACCTGTGCCTCAAAGACAGAAAATGTCAGTCTAAGTGTGATTTACGCTCTGCATACTCTAAGCCAGGAGTTTTGTGCATGGGTACTGGACCTAGTACCAGGGAAGCATAGAGAAAGGTATGGATTCTACAGCAGCAAGTCAGGAGTGGCTGCCAGGAGAATGGCAGCCAAACCAGCAGACAGAAGTCCAAGTTGAGACTGTACAACTAGCACAAGATATGGGAAAAGAACAGGCAGTGACAGAACCTGAAAGCCTGACTGCCTTTTTCAAATGGTGGGCTATACAACAAAAAGAGATGGAGAAACAGAGGAGAGAAGAGAAGCAGCAGATGAGAGAAGAGATGCAGTGACAGGAGCAGCGATGGCTGGATGCCTTGCAAGCTATCAAAGGCAGAGGATCTGGCACAGATCCAGACAAGCAGCAAAACACAAGCAACTTAAAAGCCATTAACTTACAAAGTTGTGTCCCTCGGATGATATCGAGGCATACCTGACAACTTTTGAAAAAGTTACCACTCGCCAAAGCAGCAATGGACAATCAGACTGGTCCCCTACCTGACAGGGAAAGCCCAACTTGCCTATATAGCATATGGACAGTGCAGTCAGAAAACTATGACCTAGTGAAAAGCGAAATCCTGAACGGGTATGACATCTCAGCAGAGACCTACAGGCAGAGATTTCGATCTCTGAGTACAACTCAGTCGACAATCCTCAAGAAGCCTTCACCCAACTCAGAGAACTCCTGATAAAATGGCTCCAACCAGAGGGTAAAACAGTCCCACAGATCATCGACACATCTGCAATGCAGCCAATTCATCAACATCCTGCCTACAGATGTGCAGCTCTGTAAAGGAACACCAACCAGAAAGTGGGGAAAATGCTGTTTCTTTGGTCAAGACTACCAAATGGGCCAGACAGACACCACAGCAGCAAGGTAACAGCCAAGCACCGGTAAGACACTCTTTTTCCCATTTAAACCTTAAGTCTGATAAGAACTCTGGTGGGGTAACAAATCTGTGTCTAAAGACGTTATTTGCTATAACTGTAATAAGCCAGGTCATACTGCAAGAAATCGCTGTAAGAAGAGTGACACTGGAGCAGATTTGTCCTGGCAAATTGGGGCAAGTACTTACCAGATGTGAAGACTGTAAAGGACTCATTTGTTCGGAAGCAGACAAACCCTAGTGCATGTTGAAGTGCCGGGAAAACACTATGCAAACAAACCAGGTACTGGTGTCATCTGCATCCACGGGGACACTCAATACTATCCCGCCACCCAAGTGACTCTGACTATTAAAGGTGTGTCGCACTAAATGAAAGTGGGGGTAGTATCTAAGTTAGCTGTACCTGTGATTACTGGAAATGACTGTCCAGGATTTACTGAATTGATCTCAGAGGAACTGAACCCTGCAGTTTCAGTAGCAGTGGTAACAAGAGCTCAGGCACAGAAAATCTCAAAAGGTGGGGACACTTTTCCTTTCAGTGACTTTGATTCGGACTTGCTTGAGAACAGCTCCAAGATCCAGAAGTCCAGGAAAGAAAGACCTCTGAAACAACAGTGGCAACAAAAGACTGATGGACATAAAGGGTTAAAATATGAAAATGCTGAAGCTAAACCGATAACTGATTGTGATTTTGTTTCAGAGCAAGCTAATGATGTTTCTCTTCAGGGTTATTTTAAGCAGCTGGGGGTGAAACCAAAACAGGGTGAACCAATGTTTAAAAAATGGCATGGCTTATTGTACAGAGTTTGGGTTAAACCTCAGACACAGGAACAGACAGAACAATTGGTTAAACCACAGAACTATAGAACAGAGTTGTTACAAATAGCACATGACAGTCCTATGCAGGTCAGTCAGGAGGGATCACACCCTTGCCAGATTACTGTATAGATTTTACTAGCCTGGAATTATGAAGATGTTGCTATCCATTGTAATACCTGTGCTAAGTGTCAGAAAGTAGCCCCAGTCACTAGAAAAGACAAGGTGCCCCAGTGCCCCTACCCTTGATAGACGTGCCTTTTGAGAGAATTGCAATGGATTTGGTTGGTCCTTTAGAAAAAAGTAAAAAGGGTAATAGATTTATCCTGGTAGTATGCGACTATGCTACTCGATACCCAGAAGCAGTTCCAATGCGTACTGTCACAGCTTCAAAAGTGGCAGCAGAGCTTGCAAAACTTTTCAGCAGAGTGGGTATACCTAAAGAAATTATTACTGATCAGGGTAGTAATTTTGGTGCTGCATTACTTAAGGAGCTGTACAGATTATTAGGTATCACTGCCATAAGAACCTCTCCCTATCACTCTCAGATGGTCTTGTTGAGTGTTTTAACCAAACCCTAAAACACATGTTAAAAAGGTTTGTAAAAGGGGAAGGGAAAGACTGGGATCAATACTTGCCTTACCTACTTTTTGTTTAAAGAGAAGTGCCACAGGCATCAACAGGGTTTTCACTATTTGAAATGCTGTATGCTAGGCAGCCAAGAGGGCCACTGGATGTGACAAAAGAAACGTGGGAAGATAACTTCACTCAGAAACAATCTATAACGTCTTATATGTGTGGCCTAAGAAATAAGCTGGCAAAATATGTTGAAATTGCCCATAGTAATCAGGAAGAGGCCCCAAACCAGCAGAAGGTATATTAGACCATGGGGTAAAAGAAAACGTTTTTGAGTCAGGTGAAACGGTTTTGCTACTGTTACCCACAACAGAAAATAAACTTTTAATGAAGTAGCAAGGGCCTTATAGAGTGCTTAGACGTACTGGCACTGTTAACTATGAGACTGAGACTCCTGACAGGAAAAATCCTACTAAGACACACCATGCTAACCTCCTCAAGAAATGGGTTGAAAAAATGCCAAAAGCTGCTTTGCTAGTTTTACCAAAAACTGATAAAGAAGATATTGATGTAGCTTATGATAGACTGGAACAAACTGTAACTGCTGATGCTGTAAAGATGAATGTTTCCTTAACCTCAGAACAAACCGCAGAAATTCGTAATGTGCTAAAGACGTTTAACAGTACTTTTACCGTGGTGTCAGGCCGAGCGGAAGGGGTCGAGCATGTAACAGTGCCGAGGAATGCTTGCCCTATTAGGCAAAAGACATACAGTTTACCAGAGATGTTAAGAGCTGATGTGGTTAAGGAAATACAAAAAATGAAAGAATAGGGGTATCATAGAATAATTAAGGAGTGCTTGGTCATCTCCAATGGTAATTGTAAACAAAAAAGAAGGGGGTGTTAGACTCTGTCTTGATTTTAGGAAACTTGATCAAGTGTCAGAATTTGACAGTTATCCTATACCCAGAGTAGACGATTTGGTGGACAGACTGGGGAGTGCAAAGTATATCAGTACCCTCGATCTCACCAAGGGTTACTGGCAAATACCTTTAGATGAAGAATCCAGAGACAAAACTACATTTGCCACTCCTGTTGGATTCTATCAGTTCCCCACCATGCCATTTGGTTTACATGGTGTGCCAGCTACCTTCCAGCAGTACATGGATGTTATTTTAGCCCCTCACACTGGTTATTGTGCAGCGCACCTGGATGATGTTGTGGTGTACAGTCCAGACTGAAAAGCCACCTGGAACACCTACGAGCAGTTATCCAAGCTATCAAAATGCAGGTCTGACTATTAATCCTACCAAATGTGCATTGGGCATGCAGGAAACCAGATATTTGGGCTATGTGTTAGGAAATGGAGAAGTTAGCCAGAAATTTCTAAAATAGAAGCTGTTACTAACAGCCCTGTCCCTAAAACAAAGAAACATGTCAGGTCATTTTAGGGCTGGCTGGTTATTTGGAGATTTGTTCCCAGCTTTGATGAGTTAGCATCGGGCTAGACTGTGTCTTGAGACAATCCCCTCCTACCGAAACTGGATGTACTGTACACATCGACCAGAATGAGAGAAATCCTTGGCAGCGTTATATAGTATGCTGTGGAGTGTTGCATGCTGGAATCCAAGGAGCAGCCAACATCAAATGAACATGAAATCCCTTTAGCCAAATTGCATAATGGCTATAACTGTTGCCAGTGGGACTCAGGGTCCTATGCTCAGTTCCAGTGAAGGGATAAAAGCAATGGTGTCTCCACAAGTATACACTGTGTCCCCCTAGCCTGTTCATTTTTTTTTTCAAACACAGCACACTGTTTAAAACCTGACTGTACATGTGAAACAATTACTGAAGTGTGAGTGAAGGAACCAATGGACTAGCCAACTCAATTCACTCACTTCTGCTTAGGCTTGCTAATCAGAAAGAGATAGTCGTCAACAGCATTACAGCATGCTGAGTGTAAATATTTAATTTGGTCCAGAAAGATGCGACTTGGCTAGTCCAATGGTTCCATTAGACACTTTGCAGCATTTTTATTCACAAAATGCAGTCACCTTTTTAACAGTATCTCTGTTTAAAGGTGAAATGTAATAAAAATTGTGTAAAATCCTTATCTATTTGTGGTGACTGTTTTGTAGTTAGTGTTTCACATGCACATTTTGTGGTGGTCATTCAGGATAAAGGGTTTCCTTTGTTTTGGTTTAGAGCAGTTCTGAGTGCAATTGAAAACCGCCGCTTCTGAGGACGGCCCTTTTGGCAGCTCTTAGCTTGATTTTCAAGCTGCAAGACAGTACGTAAGTCACACAATCCCTGCTGAGCTGTCAGATATGCTCAGCTGTCAGACAGGAGTACTCTGTGGTGCGAATCGTGGTCATCATTTTCCACTTTTGTCACAGCTTTAAAAACATAAATCTTAACTAAAGTTTGTTTTACACGCACATTACTGAAGACAAAGCTCAGTGGAAAAGGGAATGGCTGCTGTCATCTCTCAATTTCTGTTTCTCTCATTCGACAGCTCTCAGACTGTTTATCAGTGATAGCAGTTGACTGTGAATGTCATTCAGATGTTGTGACCCTGTGACAGTTGACTGCCTGCCTACCACTGACTACTATCATATGTTTCCTCTGACTATACTAACATGTGTGAATGGGCTCTGCAATAAGCATATATTTTATTGTCCCCTCTCTGTCTGTATATATCTGTTTGTCTGTATGGTTTTTACCTGTGATTTTTGTTCGTAGTGGATATCTTCTGACAGCCATAATGCTGCTTCTTTGTATACAGACATTGTGTATGGCCCCGTGTATTGGTTGTTCCTGACTTGATTTTTAAAATTTAAAGTATTGGAACTGTGTTCCATATATAAACAGAGTCTGTGCTGTACTGTGTTCAGAGTTTGCAAAATTCTTCAGAAATTAGGGCTCTGGGACATGAGCCTTCAAAGTAGTGATTTTCATTTTCCAAAATTTCCTTGGCACAGCACTGAAGTTTGCTAAATACTGGTTGTTATGCACATAGTAGCGTGCAGTCCTCGCATTTTGGATTGTTTCTCAGTTTAAACAGGTCACCTTTGCAAAAAGTAATTAGACATTGGGTTTGGACCCATATTTAGCAGACATCAGTGCTGTGCCCAGGAAATTGGGGAAAAAAATCACCACTAGGCCAGCCCAGTGTCACTGGAGGGTGAGGCGCTGGTCGCTACACCTTGTGCCACACTGGAGACCCAGGATCGGAACAAGCAGGGCAGGGCAGGGAGAGAAAGGATTGAGCATCCAGAGGACTGCTCTCTCGCTTGGGGAAAGAGGTCTGGTCGCCCTGTTTGTTGACTGCCCTCTGGCGTGGCTGGAGGCAGTATGGGTCGGGGAGGCACATACCGCGTTCTCATGTTGGTGGGATGGGAGAAAACATGAAAAGGGGAGTTGACAAGCTCCGTGATGGCCACGTCCATCCCTGGCTGCCCCTAGCTTCTGGATAATGCTCAGAGGGGTACTCTCCTCCCTGGCCCAACGTGGGGAATTACTGGGGCATCGGTCTGTGCGGGGTGCATGGGTTGAGGATGAGTCCCTCCGAGGGAGGGACACAGATGCCTGTCAGGTGCCAAGGGATCAAAAATAGATAACAGAAAAAGAAAAAATCATCACTTTGAAGGGTCATGTACCTTTGCCTGTGAAAACAGTTTCAAAGCATTTCTTTCATCTAAATCCAACTGCTGTAATTTGTCATCAGTGTTGGTTTGTCCTGGCCTGCTCATGCTGGCTGTCAGGACTGCTGTCGGCAGAGAACCTCCATCTTTTTTGAGCTGCTGTTTCTTGCAAGGAGATTGTTCTATGCTGTCAGCTGCTCCGAGTTTCCTACTTGCAAATGGCTGTATTTGTCAGTGATAAGTCAGTTGAAATTAAAATTGTATTCCTCTAGGTGTCAGTGATGGTCATCACTTACAGGTAGTGTTTAAAAATGTTTTATTTCTCTCGGTCGTAAAAGTCAGCGGTCTCTCAGACCTCCGTAGTGTATAAGCAGGCTACTTGTGTGTTGCTGACTATGCTGGATTTTCGTGGTCAAACTGAAATATTATCTGCAGTCACACTACTTCTGATACTTAAGCAGTGTCACTGTGCCCCCTATTCAGGATTTACAGATGGAAATATGACATTGCAGTGTTGTCACAACTGGCTCAGGGACATTACATGACAATGAGGCAGGTGTGCTAAATTTCCAGGGCACTTAAGGATTATCCTGCCAAAGGAAGTATGCTGCCTGGCATGGCATGGCATGGACATCTTGAGCATAGTGCTTCACAAAGGTATGCATTGAGCTCCAAGTAGCCGCTTCGCAAATCTCCATAATTGGCACGTTATGGTCTCTGCCAAGGATACCACCACTCGTTGCAGTAGAGTGGGCATAGACGGCCTTCCAACATGACCTGTGCCATCGAGTAGCTATGGCAAAGGCATGCTACTATCCAAGCGAAAAATGCATCTAATAGCAACTGGTTGGCCCAGCCAGTGTCATGCTGAATGATACAAAAGAGTTGCTTGGTTTTACAACCCCCGTTCGATCGATGTAAAACTGTAGAGCCCTCTTGACACCCAGAGAGTGAAGGGTGCATTCACCTTCATTCTGGAAAATAGCAAAATAAGTGGGGAGAATCAAGGGCTGATTGAGGTGAAATTCCGAAACCACCTTGAGCAGGAACTTAGGGTGAGTATGAAGTACCACCTTGTCCTTGTAAAAGACAGTATACAGAGGATCTGTGACCAAGGCATGTATTTCAGAGACTCTACGAGCGGAAGTTATAGTCGCCAGGAAGGCAGCTTCCAGGTCATAAACTTCAAATCACAGGTGGGATCTGTGACCAAGGCATGTATTTCAGAGACTCTAAGAGCGGAAGTTGTAGTCACCAGGAAGGCAGCTTCCAGGTCATAAACTTCAAATCACAGGTGGCTAGAGGCTCAAAAGGTTTACGAGTGAGCATGTCTAGCATGAGGTTAACATCACATGCAGCCACTGGTTTCCTGACCGGGGGTCTAGTATGCAGGATTCCCTTGAGGAACCTCTTGGCTAGCGGCAACTGAGTCAGCGCCATGTTCTGTACTGGCTCATGATAGGCAGAAATTGCACACAGGTGTACATTCTCTGTCGAGTATTGCAGCCCTGCATTTGACAGGTCTAAGAGGTACTCCAACACCTTATTCGGTGGGCAATGAAAAGGGTTCAGATAGGACTCAGCACACCAAATCAAGAAGCGCTTCCATTTTGCCATGTAAGTCTTCCTGGTGGAGGGCTGACGTGCTGCCAAGAGGATCTCCAAGACTCTCTGAGAAACTTTGAACCTACCCACTTCTATCTCCTCAGGAGCCAGGCATGGAGATGAAGAGATTGTAGGTTGGGGTGGACCAGGGTCCCTGTGTCAGGAGGCTCGTTTGTAACGGAACTTGCCTCAGAGGAACTTCCGACAATTGGTTGATCAATGGAATCCACACCTGTCGAGGCTAGTATGGGGCAATTAGAATCATTCTGCCCCTTGTGCCTTCAATCTGAGCAGCACCCTCTGAACTAATGGAAGAGGAGGAGGAAATGCATACAGAAAGCATCATGTCCACCGCAGTCTGCATGCATACTGACAGAAAACACCACATTCTGGATTTCTGGAGCAGAACAGAGGCAGTTTTGCATTGAGTGGGGAAGCAAAAAGGTCCCGGTCTGGACTGCCTCACTCATCAAATAGTGACTGCATGACGTCTGGTGCGAGCGACCATTCGAGTGGATCTGTCTCCGTCCTACTGAGGCGATCTGCCAGATCGTTCTGAGTTCCTGGCAGGTAGACTGCCTGAATCAGAGTATCGTGCTTGAGGCACCACTCCCACACCCTCATGGCTCACTGCACAGAGGGTAGGAGTGTGCTCCACCCTGCTTGTTGATGTAGTACATCACAGCCTTGTTGTCTGTCTGAAGGAGAATTACCTTGTGGCAGAGAACATCCTTCAAGGCTTGTAGAGCACAGAGGACATTTCTCATCTCTAAAACATTTATATATAGATGAGATTCCTCCTGGCTCTATACCCCTTGAGTGTGGAGATCTTGGCAGTGAGCTCCCCACCTGATCAGAGAGGCATCCGTGGTGACTGTGATCTGAGACTCCAGTGGGGTAAAGGGTAGACCCTGAAGAAGCTTGTCCTCCGGGACCCACCATGCAAGTGATCTCATCAGAGCTCTGTCACTTTTATATGGTAGGACTGGGATGTGTGGTTAGTGACCACTGTGTACTGAGCATCCACTATGTGGTCCTCATGTGCAGACGGGCTAGAGGTACTGTGAACACAGACAGTGCCATGGTGCCTAACATCCACTGCATGGAAAGAGCTCAAACAGAGGTATTCTCCCTGATGTAGTGAGCCATCTGGAGAATGTTGTTCCTCCTGTCCGTAAGGAAGGCCCTTGCCCTGGAGGTATCCAAGAGGGCTCCTATGAAGAGGAGCTGCCGGGAAGGTTGAAGCTGGGATTTTTCAGATTCAGTACAACTCCCATGGAGGTGAGGAACTGAGAAGCCATGGCAACTGCTTCCTGTGTCTCCTCTGTCTGGATGGGCTTGCTAGGAGCCAATCGTCCAGGTAAGGGAAGACTTGAAAGCTGAGGTTTCTGAGGTGCACTGCATGAACTGCAAACACTTTATCAATACCTGAGGGTGCCGAGGAGAGCCCAAAGGGCAGGACTCTAAATTGGTAGTGTTGACCCAAGGCCAAAAAGTGGCAATACTTGTTGTGACTTGGGTGTACTGAAAAGCTGGTAGGCATCCTACATATCCAAGGATGCCAGCCAGTCATACTGATGGAACAGTGGTAGCAGAGTTCCCAGGGAGATCATCTTGAACTTCTCCCTGGACAGGTACTTGTTTAACTTTTTGAGATCGAGAATTGGGCGCATGTTGCCTGTCTTTTCTGGGACCAGAAAGTAGTGGGAGTAGAAATCCGTGTTCCTTTCTGCCCAAGGAACAACTTCTACTGCCCTGTTCTCTGTATTTTGGAAGTGAGAAGGTCTGACTGAGCGGCAGACAGACTGTGCTGCCGTTTGGGTGGAAGATCCGGAGGGAGTTCTACAAAACTGAGACAGTAACCCTCCCGAACAATACTGAGGACCCACTTGTTCGAGGTAATAAGACTTCCAGGGGGAGTAAAACTGAGTCAGATGACCTCCCACTGCCTTTGAAGCATCCCCCTTGGGCAGCTGAGGTGGGATTGGGGCTGAATGTTCTTTTTCTTTTTTTTAGAAATTTCTCTTTTTCCCCTCCTACAGCCTCCCAGCTCCGACATGCTTGGGAGCCCTAGGAGTCATCCCTCTGCTGGCTGCCATACCAGATCTGCCCCCATGACACCCCATGGAACCGCGGTTTACCCCCCGGGGCGGGGACAAGGTAGGGCCCAAGCACCCTGAACAGTTACGTTTCGTCGGCCGGGGTCCGGTCAGACAGGCGGCAGCACATCAAGGGCATGCTCTGGGGGCTCCATCTCCCTTGGAGCTGGAAGGCATTTTCCGCATTTCTTGTGTTGTTGCAAGTGCCCTGACATCATGGCATGAGCGCCAACGTCTGCGACATTCTCCCTATAGCTGCCTTCCGAGCTTGTCAGACCACCGACCTTCATCCATGGCCAATCAAGCCCCGAGGCGCCGATGTAATATCTGACCTCCAGCCTCTGCTAGTCGGCATACACCGGGCTGCTTCCCCACCATCCCCAAAGAGAAGATGAGCCATCATGGGACCCTCAAGCCAATTCCTCCATCCGCCCCCAGCAACCCGAGTCCGCCTCCCAAACCCAGGTCGCTGGCATCGCAGACAGAAACTAACCCCGGGTACAGGCCAGCTTTGGGCCAGATTTTCAGAAGGTGGCACTGGGTGCTTAGCCCTGTGCCTTTTGCTACGGAGTCCGATTTCTGTTAAAGGCTCCTCGACCTCTACTTCGAAAGGACTGCCCATTATGGAACTGCTGACGGTACCCACCCCTTTGTGGAACAGAAGGAGCCAGCCTGGCTGTTTTAATGGCAGTCCTGCTCTTCTGAGCGGCCTCTAGTGCTTGCTAAACGTGAGGGCCAAACAGATAAGCACCATCAAAGGGGACATTAAAGATCTGTCTCTCTCAGCATCAGGTGAAAACCCCAATGTACTAGCTAGGAGTGTCACCTGATACAGATTCCAGCAGTGGCCATCCTGGCCGCAGTGTCACAGGCATCCATAGAGGCCTTTTTTTCTGATGACTATTGGACTCTATGCCTCTGGTGATAATCTGCAGAAGCTCCATAGTAGCGTCAGACTCCAGGAGGTTCTCGACCATTGATTTAAAAGAATTCCATAGAATATATTCTTACTGGGAGAAATGTCCCTGATAACTGGCAATACGCATGCCCAAGGTGTGGTTGCGAATGCCCATTTCCCCAAGGTGTCAATTTCGTGAGACTCCTTATTGATAGAATGTGCTGAAGCTTCGTGAGGGAGAACAGCTTTGTTTGTGCCGCACAACCAAAGCATCTGCAGTAGGTTGTGAAGCCAAGAAGGGTCTCTCCTTGTAGGGGCATATTTCCTGTCTATGGACTTGGCCACAGAAGGAATCAGAACCAGTCTCTCCAACACTGACTGTGACAAAACTCAAAGGAGGGAGGTATAGGAGGCGTAAGGCTCACTGGAATGTTAGGAATATGAAGGAACTTGAGATGCAAAGCCTGGGTCCACAGATGAAGTCTGCAGAGCCAGTGTTCAATTCATGTTCTTGAGGAGGGACTGGAAAGGTCCTCAACAAGGGTCTCCTCTGGGCCAGAAGGTTTCCTCTGAGCCAAAGGATGAGACGTCCCTAACCGGCCATCAGGCAAAATCAAGTCAGGATCAGACTCATCATGTTCCACCTCTACACCAGAAAAATCAGGAGTCAGTCCTGCAAGGCCAAAGCCCAGCACAGACAAGGGGTAAACAGGTGATACCGAACCGCAACTGGAGTGGAGGACCATGGTGCCATGCACATCATCAAGGACCGGAATCTGGGACCCAGGCCACCTGCGGCACCAAGGAACTCTCCACCAACATAGGCACTGAAGAACTGCCAGACCTAGAAAGAAAGGAGGAAGGTGGTACTGCCAGGCTTTGATGAAAGATAAATGAGGGAGAGGCATGTGGAACCGTGTCAGGGCACTGGTACTGACGAGGGAAGAAATTCCGTCACCGAATGCACTCCTTGTCCTGAAAAGCCTGACCACGGTCCAGCGGCACCAAGACCCACGGACCCCGGAACCAGGTCCACCGGTAAGGGCACCTGAGACAGACGCTGCACCCACTGCTCCATAAGAGCAGTCCAGTGGTGAAACTGCCCAACGGAAACCCCACAAGAGGACAGAGAGGGGCTCTGGTGTCGAGAGGCCTGGTGGCTAAGAACAGAGACCACCAAAGACCCTGGAGGGGCTGGGATTCTGTCTACCACTCTCTGATATCGAAGACTCCCTAGCAGACCTACCAGAGGGCTGACCTTGAGAAAGGAAAATTACGTACCTACCGAATTCTTGATCTTCTCTTGTATCTTCACCATTCATTACTTCCTGGGTGTAAGCTGGAGGCGCGACCTTCACGGGAGCTTTTTTTTTTTTTTTTTTTTTGGGTGTTACCAATGGCCCGCCCGAGAGCGACGCCATGCCATGCGCCAGGGGCGGCCATAGTAGCGATCACCCTCCTCCAACTCAGTTCTGTGAGCCGGAGAGGCAAAAGTGAAAGCAGAAAATATAGATAGCGAGGCAAGATAGCCAAGGGATAGCAAAGCAGGAAGAATGAACTGAAAAGGAATAAGCCGATGGAGGAAGGACAGAGGAGATAAGAACATCCCTAGCCTAGGAGTGCAGGGCCTCCTTACCTGGCGACTCTAGGAGGAGAGATGAGTAAGGAAATGAGAAAAGAAGAAGAAGAAGAAAGAGAAGAGAGAGATGGGATGTTGAAGGGACCAGAAGGCCCAACGAGCATAGTTAGCTTGTAGCTGAAGGCTCGACTAAAGGGGAAGCAAGAACTCGAGATAAAGCTGAAGAGAAGGTTCACCGAACCCGCTAGACAGACTCAGGAGGGCATAGTCCTCATCTTCAACATGCCATTAGCCTTGACACCCACTCGACTCCTGGCCGCGGAGGGCCTTTTAACTGGAGGACAGCCGAGGAGGGAAGAATAAAACCCCAGCAGCATGAGAGCGCTGCTCAAGGGTTTAGAAATGGAAAATGTAAGCCTTCGAGGCTTTCAAGATAGAAATGGGACTCGGACTGACTGGCTAAGGTCGCCAAGGCTTAGGCTGGCTAAGATTAGATATGGTCAGCAGAGCTCTACTGTAAAATTGTCCAGGAGGACACTTAAAGGGAGAAACCACTAGCAAAACAGCGAGAAGGATAGCCTACCTTCTCATTTGCCTTCTTGTTTGATTTCTCCATTTTTTTTTTACAGATAAAATTTTTTTTTTTTTTTAACTAGATGCATGACCCAGATACCAAGATGCCTATAGCAGTCGGAGAGAGTTCCCTCAGCATTTTTTTTTTTTTTTTTTAAAGAGAAAGGAACAGACGTACTCGTTCCTCTGCTCTGCAAGGTAAGAATAGAGGGGGGAATCAGATTTCAGTGCAACTATCTGAACATGGGATTGCAGGATCAAAACTGAATAGCCTGAGCCAGGCCAAAAAACCCCAGAGGTATCTTGCCATAAGAATAGCAAGAGATAGTTGTGCAGTCTGATCGCCAATGCAATCCACGAGATGGCCCATGAATCTTAGAGTAAGTAATTTTTCTGGATTTTAGAACCCCCCAAGAAAGATCTTTTTTTTTTTTTTTTTTTTGAAAATTTAAGGAATTTTCCCTATATTTTATATAAATGCAGAGAGAGGAAGGAGACGGGAGGTGGAGAAGCCACAGGAAGAGGCACTGAGGGGATGGTGGGCGGGTGTAAGTAATGAATGGTGAAGATACAAGAGAAGATCAAGAATTACGGTAGGTACGTAATTTTCCTATCTTCCCTTGTCAATCTTCACCATTCATTACTTCCTGGGTGAGTACCAAGCTTCTCTTCCCCTGGAGGGGGAAGAGGCCATACCCTGAGGGAACAAGACCCCCAGCCTTCTGCTGGTGAGAAACAGAAGGAGAAGACCCTGGCTTATTCAGAAAGCCTAAGAGGGAGAAGAGCTAGGAGGTGCCTCCCGAGGACGAGGAGACGGAGGGAGCCCCTGTAAAAGTCTCCTAGCTCTGGAAGAGAAAAGACGGGTCCCCCGGAAGGCGGAGCGAATCACCCTACGCCAGGCCAGGGGTGACAACCTGGAAAGACGAAGCCATGCCGTCCGCCTGATGCAGATCGCTGTCCCCGCAAGCCTGGAAGCCACCTCATTGGCGTCATAAGATGCCCTTGCTTGGTGTCTTGCCAGCTCCAGGCCTACCGCGGAGAGGGCAACGGCTTGTCTGGTTTGCTCCGTATCAGGCATAGATGCCAGCAGCTGGGACATCATCGACCACAGATGCCGGTTGTAGGCAGCGTGGTGAGCCTGATGTGATGCAATACATGCACTCGCACGAGCAGAAGAGAACACTCTTCGCCCCCAACGGTCGAACTGCGAGAGTCCGAATCCGGTGGGCGGTCGTGCGCCAGGCAACGGCACCCAGAAGGAGTATCCAGGTATACCAAACCTGAGGACGGGTTGGGAAGGGAACCTAGAGACTCAGAGGGGGCACAATACCTACGCTGGCAGTCCGCCGGGGCTGGGGAAGAAGCGGCAGGGGACTGCCATGACCGGATAGACGCCTCCTGGAAGGGGATAGGCCAGGAAGGTACCACCAGATGCTGGGCACTGAATTCACCAAGGAATTCACGCGTCTCCCGTTCGGTATTGTCTCTTCGAACGTAGGAAATCCGGAGATCCCTCACCATCCTCGAGAGGAAATGCTGATATTCTGTGAAATCAGCATCGGAGGACAGATGAGCAGGGGGTTCCTCTCCCTCGGAGGAGGGAGACGAGGATGATGGGGAACTGGAATGCCCAGAGGATTCCTGCGGCGGTGGGGAGAGTCGAAAGACCCGCTCATGCATGTACCTAACGTATGAGGGGAAGGCCGCCGCAGAACCCCTGAACTGCTCCCAGGATAACGGACCCGTAGGGCCGACATGGCCTGGGAGTGGGGTGGTGAAGGCAGAGAGATGGGAGAGGGCACCTCCGCGGAGGCAACTGCTCTCTGCAAGGGCTCTGGAATCCGGGGAAAGGAGCCCTGGAAAGAGGGATCTCGGATATCAGACCAGGCCGCAGAACGGAACTCTGGGGAAGCGGAGCCTGGAAGAGCCCTGGGGGAGAACCTCCCCTGTGACGACGCCGGGACTGCATGGATCCAGAAGGGCAGTCCGCACAAACGCCGCCGAAGGACACCCTAGAACCCTGGAGGGAGGGGCGAGGCTCTGCACTTCGGCTCCTGGCCACCCCCCCTGAGGTGGCCAAGGAAGACCGAGCAGCAGACCCCTGCCCTCGACCCTCGGACTCCGAGGGCCTCCTCCTCGACCACAGCGCCCCTGTCCCTAGAGGTGACAGCACCCGTAAGGGTAGCTGTCACCGGCCTCAGAGGGAGCCTCCCCTCGTCACCCCGCCTGCCCCCCGGGGCTCCCGGCCACCCCCAGCCGGGGAACCCTCAGGAGACGACGGAAGGGGGGACAGAGGGAGGGGCCCGCTGCGCCGCCTGGCACCTCTAGCCACCGGGGACCCAGACTCCGAAGAGTGGGGGTGCCAGGATGGGTCCACGTCTGAATCATCGCCCTCCGAGGAGGACGAGACCAGCAGGACCTCAATGCTGGCCACCCCAGGGGTTCCCGAGGCTACGGGGCCGCGAACGGCCCGGGTACTATGGGAGGCGCCGCCTCCTCACGCCGGGTAGCAGCCAGGCTTAGCTCCACACCCCCAACGGCGCGGCAAGGCCGGCACGCCTGGAGGAAGGACTAGCCCACGGCGCCGGGCTGCCGGAAGGCGGCGGCACCGCCGACGGCGCCGCTTGACCATCGACGCTGCTGAATGGCGCCAGCCCAAAGCGGCATCACATCATTGGCGCCGCGAACGCGCTGGATCCAAAGCGCGGCCGCTTGATCACCGGGCGCCGCAAATGGCGCCGACCAAAATGGCACCGGAACGGCGCTGTCTCGATCACCGGCACCGCTAACGGCGCCAGGATCTGAAACGCCGAAAAGGCTGTCGAGGTCCACCTGAGCTAGGCCCAAAAGACGAGGGCCTCGCCACTGGGGGAGCCTGCACCTCCGAAGAGGTGACTGCCGAGGCGGTGTCGGCGCCGCGGCCCCGGGAAGGGACTACGACGCTCCCCCGACACTGCAGAAGGGGCCTCCTCCTCGGCAAGAAAAGACGAGGAGACCCTCCTCCTCAGACCGTATAGGCCGGGAGGACCCGGAGAAGAGCCTAGAGACCTTACTGAGAATCCTTGAGCGCGCCGTCCCCCGGCGTCGGCGGGGCTTTGCCGAGCTTGAACGCGCGGACTTCGAGGACACGGCGGTCCATGGAGAAACAGGCGTCGCACGAATCCATGTCATGGTTGGGTCCCAGGCACCGAAGACAAACGTCATGCTGGTCGAGACGGAGAAATGCCGCCACAAGTAACACCGGACGCATAGGGGCGAGCCGCTCTCAAACACGCTTAGCCCGACCCGGACATAACGCGAAATCAACAAGAAAACAGTAGGAAAACACACCGGCGCGCTTTAGAAAGAAAAAGAACGGTCTTACCGATCAGCGCCGAGTGCGCGGAAAGAGAGTCGCTGACGCAGTGGACAATGGACACTCCGAAAACAGGTGCTGCCTCGACGGCGGGAGAAACAGAACTGAGTTGGAGGAGGAGTCGGTCGCTACTAACGGCCGCCCCTCGCGCATGACGTCGCTCTCGAGGGGCGGGCCGCTAGGGCAACTTTAAAAAAAAAAAGCCCGTGACGGTGCGCCTCGCCATACCCAGGAAGTAATGAATGGTGAAGATTGACAAGGGAAGATGTACCGCTTTCTTCTTCTTCTTCTTCCGATGGGAAGGAGAAGAACTCGAGGTCAAGCGACACCCAGTCCCCGAACGAGATCGGATATGGGCCCGCTTCTTTTTGTGCTTATGGAAAGACTGTCCTTCCCCCCAAGCACCAGACTGTCCATGGTCTGACCCTCCCCCCAAGAGACGGCGGTGGACTGGACACAGTCCCACTGCCAGAACAGCTTTCTAGCAAAGTCTCCCCACTGTCACCAATACTGTCCATGATCGACTGTCGATGGCATGCTGAAAGAATTTCTTAAATATTTTTTTTTCAAAATAAATAACAATACTTAAACAACTAATACTAACTGAATACTGAACAACTGTAAGCTGCTGTCGTTTATACGTGAAGATTTGACTCCCATCGGGCGAACATCATCATCACTGAAGTGCACTCGGCAGCGGAAAAAAAGGAACTGAGGTCGTGGAGGGTTGACACCAAGATAGCCTACACAGGTGCGAGCAAATCTCACAGCGCCATGCATGTGCAGTCCTATTTCAGTGCCCCAACCTCCAGCTTCACTGGACTGGCCTAGTGGTGATTTTCTTCCACAATTTCCTGGGCACAGCATTGATGTCTGCTAAATATGGGTCAAAACCCATGTCTGAGGCAGCCCAGTGGCGCTGAGTGCTGGACACCACACCTCGCGCCTGGCAGCGACCTGGAGTTCAAGGCAGGCCCCAGCTGCCATGGGTCTGCGGGGGAGAGATTGAGCATCAGGAGGACTGCTCTCTCATCCCAAGGGGTGGTTGGGGGAAGCGATCGCTCAGGGAGGCGACCTCTGGCGGAGGCGGGAGGTTGCCACCAGCAGCGCCATGGCGTATGCCAGGGTTGAGCTGCGGCAGTACGTTGCCTTGACAGCTGGGCTCACAGGGACATAACAAAGCAAGAAACCCCTCCGATGGGTGAAAACGCCTCCACCCACAAACCACAGTCCTGTATCAGGCATGGCTCTCGTCTGTCTCTCCCTGCCCGGTGCTCAACCCCTATAGAAAGAGCCCTTGAGCTGGGGCAACCTTCCCCAGAGGGTAGACTTGGGGATGACCGGTGTCGGGGAAGCAGAAGTCGGGCCACGCAAGGAGGTAGAGTCCGTGGTGTTGGGCAGTTGCTGGAGAGAGTTTAGGGGTACACAAGGAGAGGGTGCAAAAATATAATTCAGAAGAAAAAAAAAAGTGTCTGATTACTTTTTGCAAAGCAGACCTGTTTAGAAACAATCCAAAATGTGAGGACTGCATAGTATCACATGCATAACATCCCATATTTAGCAAACTTCAATGCTGTGCCAAAGAAAATTTGGAAAATAAAAATCACCACTTCGAAAGGACATGTCTCAGAGCCTCAAGAGACAAGGACTGGCACGACCCTATGTCCGATTAATTCTGATGAATTTTACAAACTCTGAACACCAGCATAACACAGACTCTGTTTATATATGGAACACAGTTCCAATACTTTAAATATTTAAAAAATCATGTCAGGAACAACCGATAAGTTAGATCATACACAATGTCTGTATACAAAGAAGCAGAATTATGGTTGTCAGAAGACATCCACTACAAACAAAAATCGCAGGTAAAAACCACAGAGACAAACAGATATATACAGACAGAGAGGGGACAATAAAATATATGCTTATTGCAGAGTCCATTCACACGTCAGTATAGTCAGAGGAAACATATGATAGTAGTCAGTGGTAGGCAGTCGACTGACACAGGGTCACAACATCTCAATGACATTCACAGTCAACTGCTATCACTGATAAACAGTCCGAGAGCTGTCGAATGAGAGAAACAGAAATTGAGAGATGACAGCAGCCATTCCCTTTTCCACTGAGCTTTGTCTCTAATAATCTGCGAAACAAAAAACTGCTTGAACACTCACTGTACGGTGCTGGCGTATAGCATCTCTCTCTCTCTATATATATATATATATATAAATATATACTGTATATATATATGTATATATATATATATATATACACACACAAATATATATATATATATATATATATATATATATATATATACACACACACACACACACATATATCATGATGTTTCAATTGAACTGAAAGTTGTGGATTCAGTATGTGGAGCTGACGGCTCTTTCCCCTTCAAGCTGACAGAAATGAAAGTGAACCAGAAGATAGTGTGGAGCATAAAAATAGCGCGGGGGGGGGTAGACAAAGGAACAGCACTATGGTGAGTAGAGAGGACTGCATGTGCTTCAAGTCTATTCGGTGGAAGAACACAGTCTAAGTAACCAGTCACGTGCTTCCAGAGCCCCCTTTCTGTACTATAATAATAGCAATATGTCAGCATAGCACTTTGCTATGCAGCCATAAAAATTAGCCAGTCTGCCAGGCATTTAAACAAAGGACAACACTGTGGCTTCCTCTGTCAACTAAGGGGTGTACCTAGGTGTAAGACAAGTCCCTTCCACTCAGTGAAAGCATGTGTAAGTTCATTTTTGTTTCTAATCTGTTTTTAAATGATTGGTTGAGTGAACACTTTACAATAGGGTTACCACCTGTCCCTACTTTCGCAGAAAAGTCCTGATTTGGACAGCTATGTCCTGTGAAAAAACATGAAAAATACTAAATGTCCTGACATTATAGTACAAAAGAATATTTTCAAACTTTCCTCTAAATGTGGCAAAAACTATAGTACCTTAACTAAAATACCTTAAAATGATTAGAAACACTAGGGAACATCTAAAAAACTGCCACACTTAGTCTTAATTCTGATTATTTAGAGAAAAAATCTGTTGTGTTGGTTGAGGTTACATATTGTCCTGCGAAAAATCATGTTTCAGTAAGAAATGTCCCACTTTGGGCTTCTTAAAGATGGTAACCCTACTTTACAAAACATATGCAATGACCTGCAGTTTTAATAACTTACCTGAACATCGAAAAACTTTAGCTGATGCTGGAGTGCTCAGAAGGCTGGAGATTTCATCATCAATTACATCAGAGCATAATACAAAGGGATCTACAAAAGAGAAAATGTTAGCTGTTAGTTACAGTAAAGAAGAAACTTCAGTTTTTATCACCTTTTGTGTAAGATTCTTCAATTCAAATTTGATGTGCTTCAAAGAAATCTGATTGGTTAACTGTACCTTTTGTACTCTGCACACATTTCATCTGCAAATTCATTCACAGGCACTTGCCCACTTAGCTGGCCCATTGGCAAAGAGGACTGAGGAGTTGTGCACCTTAACCCTAACCATGTCGGCGACCAATTTGGGTCACAGGGGATCGACCGGAAGGGAAGAGGATTGAGCATCCGGCAGACAGCACTCCTCTCCTGGGGTTGGGAGGTCACACCCGGCCCCTGATGCCCCTGGGTGAAGGACTGGGGTGCGCAAGCAGCTCAAGGACACAAAAGTGAGGCTGTGGTTCCATAGCATGTGTGGCCTTCAAAGCAGGGGACTAAGGAAAAATGGAAAACTGGTTGGTGCATGCTTCACAAATCCCTGCCCGCCTGTTTCTCTCCTGCACCGTCACCTGGACCACCGTCTTAATCTGAACGTGAGTCATCAGGTAGGGGAAGGATGGCCCTCCCCTTCCCAGCCCTGCCATGGGGAAGAATCCATGGTAGAATCTCCGGCTAGGTGGTCCGCAAGACATGAATGACCGACAGGGAGGCATGGACGGGACCAAGAGTTGGCCTGCGACAACCAGCTCGGAATAAAGCTTTATGGGTATTTGCCCACACATGTGTGAACTTCCTTGAATTGCAAACCTGCTTGCTTCTTCACAGAACATAGTGATAGAATGGAAGAAAAAATTACTCACCTTAGTAATGTTGTTTCTTCTAATGGAGTCTTGCTGTATTCTGACTATTGCAGTGATCTCCAACCCATGAACTGCCCCGGAGAACAAAGAGTTAACTTTCCATGCAAGGCATGGAACGCAGAGCTCGAGCTCAGTTGAAGCCTCTGTCTGCTGTTATTTGAACCCCACCGTCAGATCTTTATGAGCTATACTCACTGGGAGTTCTGTGTGGAAACTGTAAACTCACACTAGCGAACTGGCAACCAAATTTGATAAAAAGTTTTTTTTCGGTTTCAAGCAAAGACTCAGATTAAGATGCACCAGACAGTCAAGCACCATGGCAATGTCAGGCAAATTCTAGCTGAACCTGTTTCTGAGAACACCAAAACCCAAATATTTTCCATTTGGAGTTGTAGGTCTTTCTGGTAGCAGGTTTTCTGCTAACTTTCAAAATGTCCAGGACCGACTGAGAAAGGTGCAGGCTTGCATATTCTAACTCTTCAAGAGCCAGGCCTTGAGCCTGAGAGTCTGAAGACTGGGGTAGAGGATCCTCCCCTGGGAGGATGTCAGAAGACTGAACTGTCTGGGAAGACATAGAGGCATTGTTATGTCAGAAGATTGAACTGTCTGGGAAGACACAGAGGCATTCTTACTGACAGTGACAGTAGTAGAGGATACCAAGGCTGTCTGGCCCAGTCTGGAGCCACTAGAATTACCCTGCAAGGCTGAGACCTGATTTTGATCAGAACCCTGAATATCAGAGGAAAAGGAGGAAATGCATACAGGAACCTGTTTGTCCAATCCAACATTAGAGCATCCTGATAAACCTAGAGAGGAGGCCTGCAACAGAAGAGAGGAGTTGATGATTGTCCGGGCTGCAAGAGATCTATCTCTGGGGTACCCCACCTCTTGAAGATGGACCTGAAGGATCAGAGGGTTCAGGGTCCATTCGTGATTACCCTGAGAGATTCTGTTGAGAGCATCTGCTAAAATGTTGTCCTTCCCTGAAGATGCACAGTCACTAGGGAAGCCTGAAGGAATAAGCCAGAGACTATATCTTCATGGCCTCTGTGCACAAGGCGAGGACCGAGTGCCTCATGCTTGCTGATGTACCACATGGTTGTGGTATTGTCTGTCCTGATTTGTACTACTTTCCCTGAACTACAGTTGAGAATGTCTGAAGTGCTAGAAAGACAGCTCTCAATTCTAGAAGATTATGTGTAGAAGAGACTCCTGGTGAGACCAGGTTCCCTGAGCTGTAAGCTGATCCAGATGAGCCCCCCCCAGCTTAGAAGAGAGGCATCTGTGGTGAGAATCATTGAAGGAGCCTGACTGATGAATGGGACACCTTGTCGAAGATTATCCTCCTCCTCCTCCAGCCACCACTGGAGGGTCTAAACTAGAGTTTGAGACACTGGAACCAATTTGGAGAGAGGGTCTTTTTTCTGAGACCAATAGTATCTGAGATGAAACTGAATATCTCTCATCTGAAACCTTGCTCCCTGGACCACGGCTGTGGATGCTGCCATGTGGCCCAGTAACTGTAGAAAATGTCTGGCTGGACGAGAAACTAGAGGATGAAAACAGGAAGCCAGAGTGACTAGAGACTTTGAACTCCTGAAAGAGGAAGGAATGCTCTCGCCTGGGTCGTGTCTATTTCTACCCCCAAAGAAAGTGAGCAGCTGAGCTAGTTTCAGAACCAACTTTTCTAGGTTTAGAATGAAGCCTAAGGACTTCAGAAGCCTTTGAGTGACCGCCAAGGCTGACTCGACTCAGTCTGAGGACTGGCCTACTAGGAGCCAGTCGTCTAGATATGGAAACAGAAGGATACCTTGTCTCCTGAGGAATGCCACCACTACTGCAAGACACTTGGTGAACACTCTTGGAGCAGATGTTAGGCCGAAAGGCATGGCTCTGAACTGATAATGGCCTGAGGGCAACTCGAACCTGAGGTAATTTCTGTGGGAATGTCTAATAGGTATGTGGAAGTAGGCATCCTTGAGATCCAGGGAGGCTAGCCAGTCTCCTGATCTCAGACAGGGAAGAATTACTCCCAGAGTCACCATTTTGAACTTTGGTTTTGTTAAGTGTTTGTTGAGGTACCTTAAATCTAGGATGGGTCGTAACTCCCCTGACTTTTTTGGGGGTAAGGAAGCATCTGGAAGAGTCCTTTTCCCCTGTGACAAAGAGGTACCTTCTCTACTGCTCGCAGGAGCAGAAGAGAGGAGAGGAGACTTCCGCCTCTAAGGCCTTTGTCTGCAAGGGAGAGAGGGGGCTGAAAGATCTTGCTCTCATTTTTGGGAACCTTTTGAAACTGAGAATAAGTCCCTGGCTCACTACTTCCAGGACCCATTTGTCTGAAGTAATAGAGTCCCAGGCCTGAGAGTAGTGAGCCAGCCTACCCCGTACAGGAACTGGGTAGGCAACCCTGACTGACACCTCACAGTGTCTGCTTGGCAGAGGGCTTAGGCTGAGTGGATGATGGAGTCCTGGTCATCCCTCGTCTGCTTCTTTCCATAAAGAACCCCCTCTGCTGGAATGAAGAGGAGGCCTGGGCTTGGTAAAAAGCCTGTGAAAAGGCCTGTCCCTGCCAGCCCTAAATTGCTGCTTCTGAGGAGTGGCCTGCTTCTCTTTTGCTGCAGCACTCCTGTAGGTGGTCCTGTACTCATCCATCTTCTTCATGTAAGCCTCTGTCTGTTCCCCAAACAGAGAGCTACCAGCAACAGGAAAATCCATAGCCTTAGTCTGGGAATCCTGTGACAGACTGGTACACCTGAGCCAAGCTAATCTCCGCATGGAGACAGATGTAGCCATGACCCTGGAATGTACATCATTCCAGTCAACAGCAGCATGAAACTGGACCTTGGATGTCTCAATACCATCTGCTGCCACCTTCTCCAGCTCCTTGGCTAGCTGGGGACAGGCACTTTTAGCCAGTTCCAGAACCGTATCCCACCTAGATTTCTGTTACCCAACTGTATATGCCATGTAATTAGCTTGTCTGAGTCCCAAAGAGGATGCCAAGTACTGCTTCTTGGCCATGGCATCCACTTTCCTAGAATCCTTATCTGGGGGGTGAGATGCCAGGGGAATATTAGCCTTGTCATAGGCTGCAGCTTGCACTACCCCAACATGGATGCAATGATTTGTAAGGAATTCTGTTCCAGGACCTGACAAAGTATATCTCCTGTCCATCTTTTTATCCACAGGAAGTATAGAAGTTGGAAACTGCACAATTTTCTGTGTCTGTTTCCCCAGGGATTTATGCAGAGGGATAGACACTTTCTCTTCGACTCTGGGACATCCATCATTTCCACGAAGTCAGGTTCCTCCTGATCCTGTTTGGCTTCTTCCACTGGGAGCTGAAGAGTATCAGCCACTTTCTAGTAAACAAGAAATGCGAGGGACTCAGAAAGTCTGGGAGAGACATACTGGAAGGCCTGTCTGGGAGATGTCAGGCTCTACTGGCTCATCTAGGCCTTCATCTTCTCTTCATCATAATCTTCTCTCCTTCCCAATCGCCTCATAGAAAGCTTCTGATCAGAGTCGAAGACTATGTCTGACCGAACCGAACCCCTCTGAACCACTGTCAGTTCGGTTGGAACTGGGCAAAACGACTGAACAACAGTGATCGCCTTTGCAATCTCCCCAGTGGTTGGACCATGGAAGCCAAATCAGACAGCACATTTTTCTTTTCTTTTACTCAGAACTGATTCAGCAGAATCAGCTCTCCTTTGCCCAAGGAGGTATCGCCCAGGTCAGAGGGCACCTCCTCAGGTTCGGTCGCAACCGAACCGGGCTAGCCATCCGGGTCAGCGGACTTCTCGGCCTCCCTCTCCCTTGGCCTACTCAAACGTTTTTCCAGAGTGGTGTTGGGAAAGTTCTTACAAATCTGGCAGTCTTCTTTGAGGTGGTCAAACCCCAGACAATAAACACAGATGAGGTGAGGGTCGGCCTTAGCAAAGGCCTCCTTACATATGGTACAGTGCTGAAACCCAGTGTGACCGGTTTTCTTTTTGGGTTTGTCAGACATGCCAAAATTTAAACAGTTGCCTTTATCAACTTTTAAGCCAGGCAACTAAAAACTGATTGGTTCCAACCACGTTATGGGTCGGTTAAAAAAATCCACAAAATTGGATTTTTTTTAGGAACTGATGAGTACCGGAAACCACAGCAAAATAAAGAAAAGAACTCAAATACAATAGATTTTGGTTCTAAACCGGACCAACCAGAAGAGAACCGAAGGCAAAACAATTTCCACAAAAACACCAGAATTAAACAACACTACCTACTACCCACTTACTGTTACCGATACAGAGGTAAGAACACGATAATAATAGTTGTGGTTAGAAAAAAGACAGATTCAAACTATACTGAACCAAGTGCAGGAGGGATCTCCGGAGCAACTTCACAGTTAGAGGAGTAAAAATCTGACGGCTACACCTCAGAGTACTAGAGACAGAGGTTTGAAAACCGAGCTTGAGCTCAACATTCTATGCTTCTGCATAGGGTTAACTCTTTCCTCTCCAGAGCAGTTCAAGTGCTGGGGCTAACTGCATATAAAAGGGAAGCCGGCCACAGGTCCCACTATCTGGCGATCCGGATCCAAAACCAACACCTCGGTCTTCCCAGAATTCAACTTCAACCAACTGGACCTCATCCAATCCTGGATTTCCTTCAGACAGCTATTAAATATCGAGACAGCTCCTTCCTGGTCGGGTGCAAAGGATAGGTACAGTTGGGTATCATCTGCATAACAGTGAAATCCCAATCCGTACCGTGTCACAATGTCTCTGAGGGGAAGCATGTACACCGCAAACAACATGGGGGACAGTACAGAGCCCAGAGGGACCCCACAAAAAAGAGATGGGATCAGAGGAAAAAAACTCTGACACCACCCTCTGAGTTCTTCCTGTGAGGTATGATGTGAACCATCTGAGCACAACCCCAGAGAGTCCACAAATACATCTCAGGCGCTCCAAGAGAACCCCATGGTCGACGGTGTCAAATGCTGATGACAGATCCAGTAAAACCAGAATAGACCGTTTTCTCTGGTCTCTTGCCATCAGGAGATCATTGAGCACCTGAACCAGCACAGTCTCGGTACTATGCCTCTTACAGAAACCAGATTGGAGAGGTTCGTAGATGCTATGCATGGTCAAGTGCTTCTCCAACTGGGCTGCTACCACCTTCTCGATCACCTTCCCTGCAAAGGGGAGGTTCGAGATAGGTCTGTAGTTAGCAAGACAGTCTGGGTCCAAAGATGATTTCTTCAACAAGGGTGTCACCACTGCCTCTTTAAAGGATCGGGCATAGTCACCCGAGTCAAGGGAAGACCAGACTATCTGTGCTAGAGCCAGTAGAATAGAATCTCCACACCCTAAAATTAGGGGTGTGGGACCTGGATCTAAACTACAGGAGGTAGGACGCAGCCCCTGGACAATCCTCATAACATCCACGATTTCCTGGCGGTCGAAGGTGCTCCAGGAAAACAAAGGGATAGTGACCCAATCCTGGCCACCTGCAACTAGCATAGAATGCGTCAAACAGATGTCTGACCTAACGTCAGCCACCTTATCAGCAAAGAACCGAGCAATCT
This sequence comes from Neoceratodus forsteri, assembly GCA_016271365.2. NCBI lineage: Eukaryota > Metazoa > Chordata > Ceratodontiformes > Ceratodontidae > Neoceratodus > Neoceratodus forsteri. Next base: position 1,420,411,332 of record CM028130.1, read on the forward strand.
CATCACACTGTAATTGTGACAATGCTCTACGGAGCTGTAGACAGGTTGGGTTGCACAATCTGTCCACAGTTCTGAAAAGCTGAGCAGGTCGGTTCTGAGCGGCAGAAATTTCCCCGGACAGGAACTCTGCCTTCTTACAGGAGATTTCTGACTGATAGAATTGATAATGTTCTAGCAGTCTAAGGTGGTCGGCATCCAGGCCAGACTTCCACCAGCAACGTTCTAACCTGCGTCCATGTCACCGCAACTCCCTCAAGGCCCCATCAAACCATGGGGTCCGAGGTCGGAGGGGAGAGAGGACGCATATGAACTGGAGCAATAAAATCCAGGGCAGAAGTAATGGCGGTATTATAAGCCACAACCAGTGCCTCTGGATCACTGCTATGCACAGGAAGTTCCGAAAGGTCAAGAACCGCCGCAAGGCCAGTAGAGGAAACATTCCGCAAGGGGCGGAACTTGACCATCTCCATAGGGGTCGGCCTACAAGGAGGGGTGCCAAAACTGAATCTCACAGTGTAGTGATCTGACCAACTGACTGGTTCCACCCTCATATCAGAGGCCTCGATCCCCAGGAGGAAGACCAAGTCAAGAGAATGGCCAGCTTTATGTGTAGCAGTGGTAACCACCTGTGTTAGGCCCAGTGAATCCATTAGCTGGAGGAAGTGTTGTCCAAATTGCGCGAGAGTTCATCATCGATCCATGCATTAAAGTCACCCAGGACCATCAGCCTGGGCGACTCAAATGCCAGGTCGACAATGAAGTCTGCTACTTCCTTAAGGAATTGCTTCTCATCTCCTGGTGGAAGGTAGATGACAGCGATTCGATAGCCCACACCTGCTACAACAGCACATTCAAAAGAAAAGGTCTCCTCAGCTGGAACACTAGTGAGAGCCAATTCAGTCTTAAAACAGACTGCAACCCCCCCCGCGGTCCAACCTTGGTGATGTATCACCATATACCCAGCTGGAATTGCGGCCTCCAATACCGGTCCCACATTATTATCCAGTCAGGTCTCGGTGATGCAAGCCAGGTCCGTCGAGGCAACAAGATCTGAAATTATAGCAGTCTTGTTCGGACGGACCTGATCGACACAACATTGCCCGGTTTGGACAGAACTCCTGGACTGCCCGACCACCTGCCCATCACTAAGGATGGTGCCCTTGGGTATGGGGACCAAACAAGAAGGCCCACACTCTAGGCTCCACTTCACCCCAGGGCTCCTCCTGGGCTTAATCACCCTAATGGGAGGGCTCCGCTCAACTCACCTCCACTGTTCACCCCCCCACTCCTCCCCCCCTCCTGCGGGCAATACCTAAAGCCTGACAGCGTTGGTAAATGGAAAAAGCCAGAAGGGGGGTATAGAAGGGGAGGCGGGAGTGGAGAGCAGAGGCTGAGTAGCGCACGACCCGGGGCAACAGGAAAACACATCTCAAACAGAACAAATCCTTAAAAAGACAGAACAGGAAAGTAGTTAAAATCAATTCCTTATACAATTAAAACAGACTAACTAACTACAATAACTAAGCTACTAAACAAAATAACTACATCAATTAATACTAAACCCCTGAGTCCCCGAACCCATACTCAGTTCTCCCGTTGAAGACCCAGCAAGTGTGGGACAGAAAAAGGGGAACCGAGGAATGAAGGTATCTAAGATGGAGAAATAGCTACCGGGGAAGGAGGAAATACAGCACCTGCTGAAAGAGCTCCTCTCGAAAATCTACTGTTATGGTAAGTTCTTATGTAACTGTAATGTAACCCTTGTTACCCAGGGTTACTAGAATCCCAATAAGACCTAGTGGTAGGCAGGAAGGCAGCTTGTGAAACTCCAGTTAAATGGGTTTCACACTGTCTCACTCTGTTCTCAGTCTCAGCTGAGACTGAGGGATGACATCACCAACAGAACTTTCGCAGCTGCAAAAGCCACATTGGAATCTGCAGCAGAGGGAGTTAGATAGAATGTTGGGAGTTTTCAAAGGGAAGTGTTCAGTTCCAGTTTGCCTTCAGTAAGAGAAGGAGTCAGTGTCCAGTTTGTCTTGAGCAAGTAAGGTGTGCTCAAGTGGTGGAGACCGCTGTTCGGGTCTCAGTGCCCCCCCTCCGGGGGGGGGATGTAAAGATCCCTATGCAGATTCCTGGGCAATCCCTAATTCTGCCAAGAGGAAGAAAAGCTGCCAGCTCAGTTCAGCCTTTTGTTTTGGAAAGTTGGAAGATTTGTGATTCGCCTGTGGGGCACCTGCAACTAAAGGGTGAGTGTTTGCTCTAACATGAGAGGGCAAAAAATGTGTTTCTTTAACCTGGGACATGTGAGGACATCTAGGAATTGAGCTACAATTTGGGAAGCCTATAGGACTAGGCCAAACAAGTGGAGTAGTGTCAAATGCTAGAATGTTGGGTAATTCAAGTAATATGTAGAGGAGGTGCGACAGTTCATCTACCATTTAATCTACATTCAAGTTTCAGTTTTCCCAGAAATGGCCAGGTATGGGCTGTGGGAGCTGGAGGGTGGCAAACCCCCATCTTTAGTAACCAGGTCCACCTCACGGATTTCTTCTGTGGTTGCTACTTTGCCTCATGCATGGCCAGTGATGGGGAAGTACCCAGGCGATGGGCAAAGGGAAAATCTCTCTAGAATGCTCGGACTCTAAGTGGTGTGAGGAGCCACAACAAGTGTAAAGAAAAATTCTCTTTGTGAGATGGGGAGTCATAAGAAGTAAGGAAGAAATCTCTCTAAGAGTCGCAGACTGTAAGTGGTGTGGGGAGCCACGACAGGATAATTAGTTCATTCTTCCAATGGACTGTGGATCAAGTGGCCGTCGGGGGAGCCGGGCCAGTTGGGCTGTGTACCCAAAGCGCGTGCAAGTCCGGCTGTGTGCCTGGTGGGTCCAGAGCCTGAAAACAGTATAATTGGTTCATTCTTCCAGTGGACCGCGTTGTAGTCTCTAATCTGCATTACCAGGAAATGTAGCCCCATGGGGGTCCGTCTATGCTTTGTTGTGTTCAGCTAGTATGTGAATAAAAGCCACACTGAAGAATCCCATTCCTGGTTCTGGACATTACAGTTATTGCTTCCTGTGTTTGGATTTACTTGGGTGCCCCTGTGCAGAGTAGCCAAACCTAGGTCCCCCTGTGCCGAGTAACCTCATCCTCCCAGAACCTAGGTCCCCACCAGGTACTGCTGTCAGCTTCAACAGCATGCCACCTGTCGTTTTGGCAAAAAGGCAGGGGTGAGAGGTTACACTAACTTACTTCGAGATTCGCTCTTGCAGTGGGTAACACCTTTAGGACTGAGTCCCAAGCAGTAGAGGAGAAATCCCGGTCAGAAGGGTGGAGGTAGAAGTCTCCCATGAAACTAAGACAGGAGGCCCTGAAGGACTGCGAGTTCAAAGTCGACTCTGCAACGAGAGGCAATGTCCAGACTGTAGTGTCTCACAAAGATGTGGACAGAACTCCAAGTAGCAGCTGCACAAATGTCAGCAGCAGACATGTTTTTCAGTGAGGTGAAAGAAACAGCCATGCCCCTGGTAGAATGACCCTTAACCAATCCTGGTACAGGTTTATGGTACTTGTTGTAAAAGAAGATAATGCAATTAACCAACCATTTAGATAAACACTGTTTAGAAAGCAGGAGCCTTCCATTCTGGGGGCAAAGAGACAAGAAAGCAGATTGGATTTTCGAATGGTGCTGGTGCGTTCCAGATAATAACGAAGCACCCTATGAACATCCAGAGTATGAAGTAATGTCTCCCCTTGGTTCGAGTACTCTGGATAATACACTGGAAGGTGGATGTCTTGTTTCAAGGTAAACTCTGACACCACCTTCAGCAAAAACTTAGAATTAGTTCGTAAGGACACCCTGTCCTTGTAAAAAACCAAATAAGGCTCCTCACACATCAATGCCTGAAGCTCAGAAATCCTTTGAGCAGAAGTAAGAGCAACTAACAAGCATTTGTCAGTGCCGAATGTTGCTTGCTTCTATGTGCTGTTTAGGTATTTGGAAGTCATTGGAGTGCAAATACTGAAAATTTGCGAACTTACGAGCGTGCGTAGGAACTTCGCAACGCATGCTCGTAAAACAGTCATTTTTAGGATTTTTTCACCAAATTTTCAACATAGCCATTTTAAGACCTCTGCTCATGAACAGTGTCACTGTGATTTTGTTAATGTGTCCCATACATTGAGTTTGCACACCGACTGCGCCATTATGCGCTACATGGGCGGAAACACGTTTTGGGCAGGATGTGAAAAATGACAGCTGTACTGCTCATAAGGAGGTGTGGTAAAATGGCAATGTTGAAAATCTGGAGTGGAAATTTTGAAAATTCGCAAACCTACGAGCGTGCGTAGGAACTGCGTAGCACTGCGGCTAGTAAAACAGTGTTTTGAATTCTTTCACCAAATTTTCAACATAGCCATTTTAAGACCTCTGCTCATGAACAGTGTCACTGTGATTTTCTTAATGTGTCCCGTACATTGATTTCAGACACCGATCGTTTCCTATGCTACATGTATGGAAACACATTTTGGGTGAGATATGAAAATGACAGCTGTAATGCTCATAAGAAAGTGTGGTAAAATGGCAATGTTGAAAATCTGGAGTGAAAATATTGAAATTCATGAACTTATGAGCTCATGAGGAACCGCGCAACGACGCCAGAAACAAATCATTTTTGAATTTATACTAATTTTAACATGAGTTTAGGGATCCTTCGAATGATGTCACTATCATGGTGGTATTCAGGCCTGAAGGTTGATTTCGAGTCATTGGCGCAGTCACTGCGCAAAATCACCCTTCGGGCCCGAATACAGCTGACAGTGACATCATTCATGGAAAAGGTCCAAACCATGTTGAAATTATGCAAAATCCCAAAACTGCCTAAGATATGCAATAAAGTTGAAACCCCCATCTAGCCCATTATACAGCTTACCGGCATTTCCTCAGTTCGCGGTCGGCTTTGAAGAGTGCAGACGTGTTCCTGATCCACCGAAGATCGTCACGCGGAGTCCGGAGGTAAGCATGGGTGGGGTGGGGAGGCTAAGCGCAGTGGGTGGGTGCGGGCTGTGGGAGGGGTCAGGAGACGACCACGGGACCGCTTTTTGTCTTACAGGTACAAAACAAAAAAAAAAAGACTTTGTGGGACCGTTTGCCACGCTGGGGTAGGCTCCCAGCGTGGCACAAGGATGTTGGGGGCCGTTCAGCTGGCGGAGGATTGGCAGCCCGTCGGCCAAAGGACTGATTGCCACTCTGGGGTGGGCTCCCAGCGTGGCACCAACTACTGGGGGAGATGGCCAGCTTAGCCATGAGGGATTGGGCACCCGTTGGCTACACAGCTACATCGAGGCACACCGCCTGCGGGTGGGGGGGGGAGCTGCGCGTGAGCAGCCTCTTATCGCTGCTCACTCAAGCGTAGCTCCCCCTTTCAACTGTATGCCACTGCATTTTGGAGCGTGTCATAGACAGCTCCAAAATGCATTGGCTTACAGGGGCCGCACCTGCCAGATCACTGAGTGAATTGGAGGAGGAGGTGACACACCTCCGAAATCTCCGATGATGGCACTATGTTTCTTGCACATGCATGCAAGCAACATAAAAATAACTTTCCATGACAGAAAGCACAGTTTTGAGCTTTTCTAAAACAAACAAAAGATCCCATGGCAGGACGGGGTCCCGGATGGGAGGCTTCAAGTGCAGAATGCCCTGTAGGAAGGTACGGGAAGTTCCAGCTAGGCAATGTTCTTGCCCTCAATAGGCACATAGTAGGCTGAAATGGCGGACAAGTGCACCTTGAGTAACTGAGTCCTGCATCTGATAAAGAGAGAAGATACTCTAAGATCGTGTTCACCGGGTAGGTGAACCGGTCTAGTTGCCGAGCGATGGCCCAAATGCAGAACTGCTTCCATTTCATAGCGTATGTCGCCCTAGTGGAGGATTTCCTAGCTGCCACTAGAAAATCCATTACTTGGGGTGAGACTCTGAACCTGGAGACAGCCAGGTTTGCAGGAGCCACGCATGGAGATGCAGCGATCTGAGATCTGGATGAACCAGGGTTCCCTGCTCCTGGGAGAGCAAGTCTGATCGCAGGGGCAGGGAAACTGGAGGTTCCATGACCAGCTGCTGCAGCAATGGGAATCAAATCTGGCAGGGCCAGAGTGGTGCTACTAGGATCATGTCTGCAAATCTGAGGAGGGCCCATTGCAGTAGGAGAAGGAGAGAAAATGCGTAAAGAGACCCCATCCAGGAGAGGGACAACGCATCTCACCAGAAAACACCAGGCCCTGGACCTAGCGAGCACAAATTGGGCAGTTTTGCGTTGGATGGGGAGGCAAATAGATCCAGTTCTGGATGACCCCACCTGGTGAAAAGTTCTTCTGCCACTGAGGGATGAAGTTCTCATTTGTGGGCCCTGGACCAAGATCGACTTAGACTGTCGGCAAGGGTATTCTGAATGCCCAGGATGTGGACTGCTTAGAGTTCCAGCTGATGGTCCATGGCCCATGTCCACACTCACAAGGCTCCGCTTGCAGAGGGGGTAGGAATGAGCCCCTCTTGCTTGTTGATATAAAATACCACCGACATGTGGTCGGTCGGTATCAACAGGGAACTAGGCAGCAAAACTGTCTGAAAATCCTGAAGGGTGGACAGCACTGCCCTCATCTCCAAAATGTCGATGTGGAGATAAAGCTCTTGCTGACTCCAGGATCCTTGAGCCTGGCAACTTCCCAGGTGAGCTCCCCAGCCTTGGCCTGATGCATCTGTGGTCAAGATATGAATGGGAGTTTCTTTCCAGAGATAAACCCCTCTGGAAAGGTTAGAGGCATTTAATCACCATGTCAGAGTTTGTTTGACTGGGTTGGATACCAAGACCGGCTGGTCCAGATCGTCTGATCGTTGACCCCATTGAACCCTCAGGTTCCACTGGATCACCCTCATGTAAAGTCTGGCCATAGGGACTGTGGCAATGGTGACTGCCATGTGCCCCAACAGTCTAAGGACAGTCCGGGCCAGAACTTGTCGAGTGGAAAGCAGCTGTCGAGTGTGTGACTGAAGATGCTCTGCCCTGTCCTGGGGAAGGAAGTCTTTGCCTTGGGCCATGTCCAAAATTGCCCCTATGTATTGTAGCCGCACTGACTTAGCCAAGGGAGGACATGGGGAGATTCAGGGTGACCCCTAAGTCCTAAAACAGGGGAAAAGTGGCCGTATAGATAGTTCAGTAGCGGTCATTGAGGTAGAGGAAGACATAATGCCCTGCCTTCTGAGACTGGTGGCCACTACAGCAAGGCATTTGGTGAACACTCTGGGTGCCCAGGACAGGCTGAAGGGCAGAGCCCTGAACTGGTAGTGTTGTCTCTGGGCGAAGGAACCTCCTGTGTGACTGGAATATCAGAATGCGAGGTATGCATCCTGTATGTCCAGGGAACATGACCAATCCTCTAGATAGAGCAGAGAAAGGAGACCTATCAAGGTGATCATCCTGAATTTTCTATACTCGATATATTGATTCAGGTGGCTGAGGTCTAGGATGGGACGAAGATCCCCTGTTTTCTTTGGCATGAGGAAGAAATGGGAATAAACCCCCCTCATATTGTGCCAGGGGGACAGGCTCTATGGCCCTTTTTTGAAGGAGAGCCTGGATTTCTACTGTGATGAGAGTGCTGTGGGCCTGGGAGTAATGGGACTGGACTGGAGGGTTGCCTGGAGGAACCTTGGAGAATTCTAGAGTGTGCCTCCTCTTGATAAATTGCAAAACCTAACTGATCTGTTGTTATCCGAGCGCTACCCTTCTGTGTACAGAGACAATGACCCCGTTTTCCTCAAGGCCTCGGCCGGGGTGGGGGATGGGCAACAAGTCAGATGGAGGAGTCGGGGGAGGGGAAAGCACAGGCTGGAGGTTCTGGGGGCCCAAGGGGCAGAACCTCCGTTGGCAAGAGTGGAGGCTTTTTGCTTGAATCATGCTCTCTGCTGATCTTGTCTCCTAGACTGTTGTCTGGTGGTCCAATGAAAGGACTACTTGGGCTGTTCCTTAGGTTTGTATATCGTGTGTACGGACCCGATAGCCTTCCCAGATTCCTGTAACTGGGTGATGATGTTTTGAGAATCCTCACCAAACAGGACCAGCTCTCTGAAGAGAGCATCCATAATCTTGGATTGGACATCTGGGGCAAACCTGGACACTCCTAGCCAAGAATACCGGCAGAGACAAACTGACAAAGCAGCGACCCTGCCCACTGAGTCCATGGTGTTGTAGGATGCCTGTAGGACATGATTACCTACAGTACGTCTGAGCCTGACCTGAGTAAATTCATCAACTCTGCCCACCCAGGGCAATCCAGCATGGCTTGGACAACCTCCAGTGCCTTGTCCCACAAGGCATTCGGGTACTGCACCATGTGGGTAAGGAAGTTTTGCAATCAAGCAAAAGAAAAAGAATCAGCATTTATATAGCGCTTTTCATACATCCAAAGCGCTTCACAAGCAATGCTAGACTGGTAGTGAAGTGACTGAATGTGTGGTGGCGGCCATATCGCACATCATCACCCACACACAGCCTGGATAATTGCATGAACCGGTTTATGGGAAGGGGAATGTTGGCCAGGACACCGGGAATGTTCCCTACTCTTTGCAAAAGAGTGCCCTGGGTTCTTTTATTTCCACCTGGACACCCACCAGGACAACACCAGGATGGGCAGAAGGGACCTTGGTTTAACATCTCATCCGAAGGACAGCACACCCCAGCAGTACAGCACCCCCCATACTGCACTCGGATGCCGGCGATTTTTAGGTGCAAGTCCAATCCCGGTGTGGGACGAGAACCCACGACCTTCTGGTCCAGAGGCGGATGTGCTACCAACTGAGCCACGCTGACAAATGGCACAAGTAGCTGAGGAGTAAACCTTTCTGGCCAGATAATCAAACTGTTTGGAGTCTTTATCTGGCGGTTGTGTACTGAGGTGCCAAGGGTACCTGGACTGGTCATGGGTTGCATTAATCATGATGGAATCCGCCTCCGGTTGTTCCCCATAGAAGAGATCTTCTCTGGGAATGGTATACAGCTGGTCTGACTTCTTGGATACTGCTGGTGTCAAGAAGGGATGTTTCCAGGCAAGTTTGTGGACATCCTTGTAGGACTCGGACCATAGGTGGGACGACCATGGGCAAGGTGTGTTTCCTTAAGAAAGGTGGCCAGCCGCTTCCACTCAGGATTAGGTCTTCAGTATCCCAGTCATTGAGTTGTTGGATGTGGTAAATCACATCCATGAATGTAGGGTCATCGGGCAGGGAGCATGGAGCATCCTTGCCACCCTCGGCGCCGACTGCAGGTCAGAGTCTCCTCAGCTGGAGGAGGAGGAGGAATCCTCACCAGAATCCCCTGAATCTGGTGAGGGAGAAGGCGACCGTGGGTGCTTACATGGATGGCCTTGAGGTGGAGAAATGACATTCTTATCTGGCGGTCTCCTTGGATGCAAGGTAGGCGGGCAGACTGGAGGCGAGTTCGGAGGTGGTCCCTGGGGAGGTGGCCTGACAGGTGCCTTGGGAGCCTCCTTATCTTTAAAATAGGCCCACCAGCCAGCCTGGTGGCGCTGAGAGTTGAGGTGTTGGACGCCACACCTCGCGCTATGCCGGCGACCTGGGTTCGGGAATGAGCCTGGGTCGTCGGGGGTCAGCCGGGGAGGGAGAGGATTGAGCGTCTATTGACTGCTCTCCTCTCCATGGGAGGGTTCAGGCTTGCACCACGCTCAGCAGCCCCGGAGATTGGGAATTCCACAGTTGTGGTGCAACCAGAGGGAGGAGTACAGTGGACATCGGCACGTAGTGCCCAGACATCATTGCACATCCTTACTCCTAAGGGACAATCATATAGTGGAAAATGGCAATCGGTCGTGGCGGTTTGATGGCCATGCCTCTGTACACCCTTGAAGCAGTATGGAATTGCGCCTGGGTATTAGATCCGGACCCGGCAGCCAAGGATTAGGGGGTCCCCACCATGGGCAGTGTGTGTTCTAGCCCTGTGTGAGTCAGCCACCAGGGGTCGCATGGGGTGCAGAGGACAGTGGCCAGACAAATGCAGACCGAGCTGCAGAGAGTAGAAATAAATTCAATATAAAAAAATAAAATAAAATAGGCCCACCATGCCGCAAAAGGCTCGTTACGACCCTGCGGACGGTCCTGTGGCAGAGATGGAGTGTCCAGCATCGGGGGGTTAGGCTCCGAAGGCCCGGCGTCTGACCATCCGGTTGGGGTAACCCGGGCATCTGGGTAGGCTGGTCCCGGGTACCCGGTGTCAGACCCAGAGGAGTTCCTTCTGGAATCGGTCGAATCGGAGCCGGAATCAGATCACTGGGTCCTCTGGCATTGGGTTAGTAGGGGTGTTAGGCCTGGACAGCGACCTTGGAGGGTTTGGTGGCAATGAGGTCTCCTGAGGAGGCATCGTGGAGGCCGGCGTCGAGGGAACCGGTGTAGGCTGAGGTTGGGCCAGTGAACCAGCTGGTGGCCACCTAGGCGGGGTCACCTGGATAGGAGAACTAGCTCCTGAGTGGGACGGATGCCCATTATTTCTGGAGGAGGAGGGTGATGGTCCCAGATGTCACCTGCTAGCATCAGTCCCAGATGTCAGGGTGGACTCAGCAGACACCCTGGCTCGGAGGACAGACAAATATCTGCTGCCCGAGGAACCACCGGCCAAGCCACTAGGCTTGGAGCCTCAGGAACTATGGGCCTAAGCTTAAGAGGCTGAGGGGTGGGGGAAGACTTCCCGCACCTGAAGGAGCCTTCTCCCGCAACAGAAATAAGGGAGGGAGGCTTAGTCACCGGGAGCCTGAAGGCAAGCCTGGTGGAGGATGCTGACCCTCCGCGGGGCGTAAGCTGGAGGCAGTCACCAACTTAGTCTGAGACCGGGAGCGGTCTTCTGCCTGGGATTTCTCCTTGTGTTTTTCCCAGTGCTTGTGTTTACTGCTCGATTTCTTTTCCTTATATGAGGAGGAGGAGGAGGAGGAGGCCCCTGAGGCCAGAGAGAAAGAACTCCTGCGGTGAAACTCCTTCTCCATTTCAGATAGCTTCTTGGACAGCAGGAAGGCTTCAAGGGTCTTCTGGCGACAGAGCCATGTGCGTCGATTAAAGTCTTGGCAATGCCGGAAGGCATCAATGTTGTGGTCTGGGCCTAGGCAGAAAAGGCAGGCCGAATGGCCGTCTTCATGAGGGATTTGCTTGCCGCATGCACACTTGAAAGGTCGCCTCTTGATTGAGGAAGATGGAGAAGAAGACAGCATGCAAAATAAAAAAAAAATAGCTATTTTTAAGGAAAATAACAAAGCACAGGTAACATGGTAAAGATGGCACTCGACGAACTGGAGGCATCCGCGACAGTCTGACTTGCACAGTCAATGGCGGGAAAAGAACTGAGGATGGGTTGGGGGACTGCCCCTTTTATACCATACGTGACATTGAGGGCAGGCTGACGTTGGGGGCAGTCCCCCACTGTATACTGCTAGCTAGAAATTTTCCGTGGGGTCCTTCAGTCCTAAAGGTGTTACCAGCTGCAAGAGTGAATCTCGAAGTAAGATCTATGATTGCAAAATCATGGCCAAGGTTTTGGCACTAAGGCTCAGGAAGTCTAGCAGAGAGGTTCAATCGGACAGAGAGGAGGACCTGGTGATCCCCAACAGAGGTTACCTCCTGCCTGTCTTCCCAGGATACCCAACACCTCGGGTAGAGTGGAGAAGGCCCATATGGTCCCTAGTTGAGAAACCAAACAGAGAGGAGGATCGCCCAGACACTGAGGTCTAAGAGGGGATGGTGGATGGGAAGCAGTGATGAATGTGAAGATACACAGAAAGATCAAGAATTACGGTAGGTACGTAATTTTCATATCTTATCTGTGTCAGTTTTCACCATTCATCACTGGTGAGTGATTACCAAGCCCCCCGAAGGGGGCCCTGTACCTCCCTAAGGGATGAAGTCCATCAGCCTTCAGTGGGGAGACACCGGAGGGCGGAACCTTTTCAGGCCTGGTTAGGGCTGAGACTGGTCTGGGTGAGGCGGGGTTCTCCGAGTAGGAGAGGGAAGTCAACCATACAGTTCCCATCTCACCCTGCAGGAGAAAAGATGGATTCCCCGGAATGAGGAGGCAGTCCCCCTACACCGGGCCATGGGTGATAACCGGAAGAGATAAAGCCATGTGCAGATCACTGTCCCCACAAGCCTGGAAGCCACCTCATTGGCATTATAAGATGCCCTTGCTTGGTGCCTCGCAAGCTCCAGGCCCCTTGCGGAGAGGGTTGTAGGCAGCAGGATGGGCCTAATGAGCTGAGAGAGATAACAGGAAACATGCCAAAAGGAAAGTTCTCCTCCCCAAAAATCAAATTCAGCATAATCTGAATCTGGAGGTCGGTCAGGCCTTGGGCTTCTATGCCCAGAGGGTGTGTCCAGGAGAGTCACACCTGAAGGGGGGTGAGCCAAGGCTCCTGGAGACCCTAGGAGTGAGTGCACAATACCTCTGGCAGAGGTCCCTCGGGGCTGGTGGAAGGGTTGAGGGACTTCGCCAGGTGCAGTACAACGCCTCCCTGAAGGGAGAAGGCCAGGCAGGAACCAATAGCTTGGCCGTACTGAACTCGCCTAGAAAGGCTTGCACCGTCCGATAAGGATTGCGAATGCCTAAAGTGGAGATGTGGACCTCGTCAAGCAACCCCAAAAGGAAGCGCTGATAAATAGACACATCAGCTGCAGGGGATAGGTGGACAGAAGACTTCTCTCCCTCAGAGAAGGAAGACGAAGGAGCTGACGAGGCATGGGCTGCACCGAGGAATGGTGAAAGACCATCACTTCCATGGACCTGCAGTATGCGGGGAAAAGTACAGCTGTAGACCTGAACTGCTCCGAGGTGAAAGATCCCGCAGGACTGGAGTGCTCTGGGAGTGAGGGAGGGTTGGCACAGGTAAGGAGGCCAGACACCTCCTAGGGAGGAGCCGACCTCTGCCAGGGTCGGGAGACCACATGGGAGATCTCAAGGGAGAAGCAGACCCGCTGGTCTTAGCAGTCAGTGGCCACTCAACTGAGCTGGAATGTCCAGGACTGAGCCGGAAGAGAAACACTCCCCCGCAAGGTGACTGGGGCCGTGAGAGCCCAGAAGGGTGGCCCCAAGCCTCCAAAGATGAGGGCCCTTCCAGGGAGACCTCATGGGAGAAAACAGGACAAGCGTTGTGACTCCTTCCCGAGCCCCTGTGGGCTCCCAGAAAAGAGTGCTGCACCCGAGCCTGTCCCCTCAACCCATCAGACTCAGAGAGAGCCCTCTTCCTTAGGATCAACTCAGGCAGCTTGATGCCTGTGACCGACTCCTGAGAGATAGCCACTGGGTGACCACCCTCCCCTGACGGAGGCACCTCAGCCGTCCCAAAAGTGGGAACAACCTGAGCAGTCCCAGGAGGGGTACAACCTCCTGAGGGAGCAGGCAAACCACCATCTCCTGTCTGTCCCTCAGTGCCCCCAGAGCACCCCAGGACTGGTAGGAACCACTGACGCCAGATTAAGTGGTAGCTGCTGGCTCCATGGAAGGGGCTGAACCAGAGCAGAAGCGCTTGCGTGGAAGAATCGGAAAATTCGAGGAATCCAGGAGTCAGTCTGGGCTGGCCTCCAATCATCCTCCTCCTCCTTCGAGGAGGCCCGGAGCCAAACCATTTTCCGATACCTCCCACCCATGGCACCACAAATGGCACAGAAGCAGACCCAGCTACACCATGGCGCCGCCACCATCCCCGCAAATGGCACCAAAGTCAGAGCGGTGCCAGAGATCAGCACCGTGCCGCCCAGATCTCCACACCACAAGTGGCACCAGGATCCAAGGCATCACCGGCAGGCAACACCAAGGACGCCGACCGGGCCTGGAGGCTACAACGCCAGGGGAGCCCTTGCCTCCAAGGAGGCAACTGCCAGGACGGGTGCCCCACCTGACCCTGAAGGAGCAGGCTGCACCTCCTGCACCGTGAAAGGGGTTTCCACTGAGGCAAGGTTAGGAAGGACAGAAATCCCCTCCTCTGCGGGCCATATAGGACGGGGAAAGGACCCAGAGGAAAGGCCAAGAACCCTGTGTTTGGCATCCCAACTGAGCCTGTCCCCTCGAAAGTCAGCAGCCCCTGTCTGACTTTGAACAAGAGCGATTCCAGAACTCAACAGTCCACAGAAAAACAAGCATCGCAGCAATCCATGTCATGGTTAGGACCCAAGCAAGTCAAGCATCGGTCATGCTGGTCCGTGACGGAATAAAGTCGGCTGCAGGGATACTGCCACATAGGAGGCCAACCCACCTTGGAAAGCTTCTTTTTGTCCCCCCGAACGAGACATTACCGATGGAAAGAAAAAATTACTCATCTTAGTAATGTTGTTTCTTCTAATGGAGTCTTGCTATATTATGACAATTGCAGTTTGTCCCACCATTAGAACTGCTCCGGGAGGTGAAAGGGTTAACTACCATTCTAAGAATGGAGTTTAGAGCACGAGCTCGGTTAGAGAAGCTCTGTCTGGATCATTTCAAACTGAAACTGTCAGATCTTTACGAGCAAAAACTCACTAAGGTTCTGTGTGGAAGCTGTAACCTACACTAGCCAACTGGCTACCTAAATATTAACACATATTCCTGGTCCCAACACAAAGACTCAAGTCAGGGAACCAGAAAATAATAAAATAAGGTAGAATAGAACACCACACCCCAAAACCCCAAAAGGGGTGAAAAACATATAATGGGCATAACCGGTGCCCACACTGGACTGTCCACCCCATACCCAAGTAGAAGTTCTGAGAGGGCAGGTGGGGAGGTCATACTATAGCAAGACTCCATTGAAGAAACAACATTACTAAGGTGAGTAATTTTTTCTTCAAACAACATGAAGTCTTGCTATATTATGACAATTGCAGAATACACAGCAGTACCTCCATGGAGGAGGGACAGAACCTACTTAGGGAATAGGCTCTGAAGCACGGCTGTGCCAAATCTAGCATCCCTCCTGGCCTGGATATCCAAGGAGTAATGCTTGGTGAAAGTGTGTACTGTTTTCCAGGTAGCTGCTTGACATATCTCTAAAATAGGGATGTCTCTGGCAGCAGCTATAGACGCAGCTGTACCTCTGGTAGAGTGAGCCCTCAAGCCTGAAGGGGGAACCTTTCCCAGTTTTTGATAACAAAATTGGATACAAGAGACAATCCACCTGGCTATGGATCTCTTAGTGGCAGGTTTGCCTTTTCCAACCTCACCAAAAGTGAGAAAAAGTTGGAGGGATTCGAACCTATGACCCTTGGTACGCTCTATATAGTAACTAAGGGCCCTCTTAACATCTAACTGTGCAACCTCCTCTCACCAGAGGAGGAATGGTCAGTAAAGAACACTGGAAGGGAGATAGATTGGTTAAGATGGAAGTCTGAAACCACCTTAGGCAAAAACTTCCTGTTAGTCCTAAGGACTACTTTATCCCTGTGAAAGGAAATAAAGTCAGTCTCCACTGACAAGGCTTGTAACTCACTTATGCGCCTGGCAGAAGTGATGGCTACTAGAAAAACAGTTTTCCAAGTCAAATACTTGAGCTCTGCAGAAGACAGAGGCTCAAAGGGAGGTTGCATCAACTGAGCAATGCAAACATTAAGATCCCAGGCAGGGGCCGGGTCCCTGAAAGGTGGATTAGTATGAAGTAATCCCTTGAAAAACTTGGAAAAAACAGGGTGAGTGGAAAGAGAAGAGGGCTTTCCTGCTGAAATAAAAGCAGAGACAGCTGCCAAATGAACTTTCAGGGTAGCTGGTCTCAGGCCCAAAGAATTAAGATGGACCATATAGTCCAGAACAATGGGCAAATCAGCAGATTCCGGGGAAATATGCTTCCCCGAGCACCAGATGGAAAACCTTTTCCATTTAGAATTATAAGTGGCCCTAGTGGAAGGCTTCCTGGAAGCCTTCAGGATGTTGAGAACACCTTGAGAAAGGTGTAGGTCAGCAAACTCTAACTCCTCAAGAGCCAGGCCTTGAGGTTGAGGGATTTGAGATTCGGATACCAAACCCTCCCCTGGGCACAAGATAACAGATTGTATCTCCTGAGAGGCACAGGGGAAGATGGACTGTTAAGGACAGAAGGAGTGGGTACCAGGGCTGCCTGGCCCAATCTGGAGCAATCAGAATCATCCTGCAAGGCTGGGATCTGATTTTGACTAGCACCTTGAATAGGAGAGGGAAGGAAGGAAAAGCATATAGAAACTTCCCTTCCCAATCTAGGAGAAAGGCATCCAGAGGGACTGAGCCCATCACTGGGGGCCTGCAACAAAACAGTGGGAGTTGTTGATTGTCTGGGGCTGCGAAAAGGTCTATCTGAGGGTGCCCCATCTGGCAAAGACTATCCCAGTCCTGGGATCCAGTGACCATTCGTGATGGCCCTGGGAAATCCTGCTGAGAGCATCTGCCAGGACATTGTCCTTTCCTGGGAGGTGAACTGCTGTGAGGGAAGTGTTCAGGGAATAAGCCAGAGACCACAACTTCATTGCTTTTGCACAAGGTCAAGACCGAGTGCCCCTTGTTTGTTGATGTACCACATTGTGGTGGTGTTGTCTGTTCTGACTTGTACCACTTTGTTCTGAACAGATGCAGAAAACACGTGAAGTGCTAGGAAGACAGCTCTGAGTTCCAGCAAATTGATGTGAGCAGAGATTCCTGGGGGACCACACTCCCTGAGTGGAGAGGTCGCCCATGTGAGCTCCCATCCCAGAAGGGATGCATCCGTAGTGAGGGTCAAGGAATGAGACAGAGGGATGAAGGGACCCCAGTCTTAATTGCTCTGATCCTGACACCACTGAAGGGCCTGGATCAGGGTTCGAGTCACTGGGACCAACTTGAAGGGATCTTTCTCTGAGACCAAAAGGCTCTCAAGTGAAACTGAATGTCCCTCATCTGAAATCTTGCTCCTTGCACTACAGCTGTGGAAGCAGCCATGTGCCCTAGGAGCTGTAAGAAGTGCCTTGCTGGTCAAGAGACCTGCAGAGTGAAGGAGGAGGCCAGGGCCACCAGGTTCCTTACCTCTCTAAGGGTAGGAAGGCTCTGGCCTGCTTTGTGTCCAATTCAGCACCTATGAAGGTGAGTACCTGAACAGGTTCCAGAACTGACTTTGGAAGATTGAGCAAGAAGCCCAGAGGTGAGCAGCTGCTGGGTAACTTGCAGGTGTGATTTGACCTGTTCTGGAGACTGGCCTACAATGAGCCAGTCGTCTAGATAGGAAAGACAGCAATCCTTTGCCTTCTTAAATGAGCAACTGCTACTGCCAGACATTTGTGAATACCCTTGGGGCAGAGGTGAGGCCGAAGGGCATTGCTCTGAACTGGTAGTGACCTGAGGGCAGTTCAAATCTGAGGTACTTTCGTGGGAGCTTCTGATTAGAACATGGAAATAGGCATCCTTGAGGTCCAGAGAAGCTAGCCAGTCCCTGGCCTTAGAGAAGGTAAAATCATTGCCAGAGTCACCATTTTGAATTTTGGTTTCAAAAGGTGCTTGTTCAGATATCTTAGGTCTAAAATGGGCGCCATTCTCCTGTCTTTTGAGGTGAAAAATATCTGGAGTACAGACCCTTGCCCTGGTGTGGGAAACCCTTTCTACAGCTCTGAGAGCTAGGAGGGTTGAGACTTCTGCTTCTAAGGTAAAGGTCTCTAGAGGGTTTGCAGGTGGAAAAATATGGCTCTCATCTTTGGAAATGTTCTGAAGCTGAGAACCAGACCACAACACTACTTCAGGACCCATTTGTCTGATGTTACAGACTCTCAGTCCTGGGCAGTAAGCCAGCCTGCCAGGTAGTGGAGAACGCCCTGGACACCCCATCAGGGTGCCTGTTTGGCAGGGGCTTTAGGCTGAGGGGTGGGAGCAGACCTACTTGCACCCGTCGCCTCTGCCTCTGAAGAACCCCTCTGAGCATAAGCAGAAGAAGCCTGGGTTTGGTAAAAGGCCTGTGAAGGGCCTACCTCTACCCCTGGGGTCTGCTTCTGAGGAGTGGCTTGCCGCTCCTTGGCTTGTGCACTCCTATAAGTTGTTCTGTATTCATCCATTTTCTTCATGTAATTCTCTGTTTGCTCCCCAAACAGAGAATTCCCCACCACAGGAAAATCCATGGCCTTAGTCTGGGTATCCTGTGACAAGTTAGTACACCTGAGCCAAGCTAACCTACGAAAGGCCACAGATGTAGCCATGACTCTAGAGGATACATCATTAGAATCCACAGCAGCATGGAACTGCACCTTGGAAACCTCAATACCATCAGTAGCCACCTGCTCCAGCTCCTTGGCAAGCTGGCCAGGGGCCTGTTTAGCCAAAGCCATGACAGTGTCCCATCTAGATTTTTGGTATCTTGCCACATAAGCCATGTAATTTGCTTGTCTGAGTCCCAAGGATGCTGCCATGTATCGTTTTTTAGCCATGGCATCAATCTTCCTGGAGTCCTTGTCAGGAGGATGTGAAGCCAGGGGAATGTTAGCTTTATCACAGGCTGCAGCCTGAACTACCCCAACATGACTGCATTGCTGTGAAAGAAAGTCTGTATCAGGACCTGACAAAGTGTACCTCCTGTCCATCTTTTTGTCAACAGGAGGCACAGAATTAGGGCTTTTAGAATTTTGTTGTTTGCTTCCTAAAAGACTTATGTAAGGGATAGATAATTTCCTAGACTCTGGGATATCCATCATTTCCACAAAATCAGGTTCCTCTTGCTCATCCACAGCTTCCTCTAATGGGAGCTGGAGGGTTTCAGCAACCTTTTTATAAAACAAAAAATGAGAAGGGGACTCAGAAAGCATAGGGGGAGATTCTAAAGGTCTGTCTGGGGAGATGTCCGGTTCAATGGGCACATCCAGACTCTCAAAGCCACATTCCCACTATTCAATATCCTCCTCCCCCTCCTCTGGTTCATAAAATTCCCCACTATCATATTCTTGAACCGGTGGAACCGACCGAACCGACCTCCTACCAGACAGTGGCGGTTCGGACGGAACCGGAGAAAGTGACTGTACAATTTGTATAGCTTTTGCTATTTCTGCAGCAGTTGGAGAAGGAATTTTGGACTCCATACCTGCTGATTTTTTAGTTTTCTTTGCTGGAACTGGCTCCTCAGAGCCAACTTACGTTGCCAGAAGTCTCTCCCTGGTCAGAGGCACTCCCTCGTTCGGTTGGCACCGAACCGGGCTGGCCATCCGGGTCAGCGGACTTTTTGGCCTCTCATTCCCTGAGCCTGCCCACTCTCTTATCCAGGGTGGCTGCAGGGAAATTCTTACATATCTGGCAGTCTGAATTGAGGTGGTCAAACCCCAGACAATAAACACATGTAGTGTGTGGGTCAGCCTTGGCAAAGGCTTCCCCACAGACACTACAGTGTTGAAACCCAGTGGGCCCGGTTTTTCTTTTGGGTTTCCCAGACATGATGCCAGCCTAACCAACAAACTTGCCCTTTTAATGGCAGTGCCAGGCAAGACACCCTTATCGGTTCCCAACCGTGTCACGGGTCGTTGAAAAAACCGTAATGAAATCCGTTTTTTTAGAACCGATAAGAACCGGGAACTGCACTCTAAAAGCTTTAAAATGCTTATACTGTAAAGTTTTAACCAACCTGATCGGTTCAAATCGAACCGATAAACATTTACAAGTTCCACACAGAAATAAAACCTGTCTATTACTTACAATACCACAGACAGAGCTTGAACCGATCGGTTTGCGGTTAAAAATAATAATACTCGCGGTTGAATTTAACCGAGAAAATACTGTTTAAACCGAGAAATTAACCGAGCAGTAGGAGAAATCTCCGGAGCGACTGTTCAGTGAGGCGGAGTAAAGAGTCTGACAGTTTCAGTTTGAAATGATCCAGACAGAGCTTCTCTAACCGAGCTCGCGCTCTAAACTCCATTCTTAGAATGGTAGTTAACCCTTTCACCTCCGGAGCAGTTCTAATGGTGGGACAAACTGCAATTGTCATAATATAGCAAGACTTCATGTTGTTTGAAACACAATAAACAAAACAAAGGCACTCGGCGGTGTCGAAAATAAAAGGAAAGGTCTTACTGGGTTTGACGGGGCCGAGAACGTAGCAAAGCAGAACTAGGATGAATGAGTCAACGGACTGGGCTGCTGATGCAGTAGAAAAATCGCTTCATACATGAGTTCTCACGCGGCAGGAGAAGCATAACTGGGGCTGGGAAGGGTCAGTGTCAGTTACTGACCAACCCGCCGAGCCACACAATGCGCCAGCCTCGAGGGCGCGCCGCCCCTCCCCCTTGCAAAAAAAAAAAAAAAAGCTCCTGCAGGGTCCTAATCTCCAGCCAAAACCCACCAGTGATGAATGATGAAGACTGACACAGATAAGATTTCCCAATTTCATGACTAGGAAGGATAAATTTCCTTAAAATTAATGTGTCGCTGAGACTGCTATATGCTATGCAAATGAGACCATTTTGCCTGACGTAAAGCTATTAAAAGATTAGAATGTGATTTCTCTAATTTTATCTGGCAGGGAAAAAGCCACAGATGAGCCTGGTCAGGCTGAAAACTGCTGGGGGGGGGGCCCAAGGCTTACCGGATATAAAGGGATGTTATCTCGCAATACAGTATCGCTTTATTCACAACTGGGTGAATAGAGGTCAAGCGGCCAGTTGGTTGGACCTGGAAGAAGAGGGGTGCTTGAGGCAAGTATCGGCAGATAACAGAACCTAACCAACTGGTTTTGAGTGTGCTAGAGGCTTGGGAAACCATTAAACAGAGGAGGAGGGCCGAGGGGGAGCATTCCCTGCTGGCACCAGTGGCATGCAACCCAGGATTCTTACCAGGGTTGGAAGACCCTGGGTTCCTTTTATGGCAGGATAGGGTGTTAAAATCCTTGAAGATTTATTTAGTAATAAAGGGATGTATACATTTGAGGAGATATAGGGATATTTAGGGGTGCCACACTCTCACCATTACAGATATCTCCAAACATGAAATTACAGTAGAAAGCTGGACAGGACCTCCTTGGAGGGTTCTGCTTTGACCAGTCTTGAGAAGGAAATCTATGAAGCAGGAAAACAAGAGGAAGGATTGTTTGGGAGGGTGGCCCAGCAAGACAGATCATATTTCCCAGATACATCAGGGAAAGTTAGAAAGCAATAGGAGGTAGACCTGGGGTTACACACAACTGAGGAAAATTGCAGCCTTATCTTACGTTCACATATGGGCCTCCTAGTTTGCAACAAATACAATGAATCCCAATATAAATTTATACACGGGCTGTATTACCCCCCCAAAAGTACGGTTCACAAGTTTTACCCTGGTATTTCACCAGATTGCGGCAGCTGTAAGGCAGCCTGTGGTACATATTTCCATTATTTTTGGGACTACCCCAACCTAGTATCATATTGGCGGTTACTGGCCCAAGAGCTTACACTAATAGGGGGTAGCAGAATATTGACTTCCCCCTTGTTGCTTCTATTTGGAGTAGTGCAGGGAGAGGATGGGGAGTGGGAACTATGCCGAAGGTAGATACGAATTATGCTGTCCTGGGCACGTCAGCCGATTCAAAATACTTGGGTGTCGGGCACAACTGAGCAATGGAAAGGCTGGTTGTGATAGGGTGAAATAGGACCCTATCCCAGTTGTTATGGAGAGTTTGAATGCAGGGATCTGTTCTGTTCTTTCCTATCTTTTGTCTGTCTGGTTGCTTAACCAAATTTTCCTGTGAGACCTAAGATTTGATCACCCCGACTGTCTTGCAATTCTCCGCCTCTCATTGTCTGTCAGTCTTCCCTTGCTGTTTTGTCTTTTTCCCCCTTGCATATCTACTGGTATAAAAATATATGCAAATCATTCTGTGGAAATGTAACTGATATTGGGATCCCTTTGTTTAGAAATTATATAGTATTACCGTTGAAATGTATATAATTGTAGTTTGCGATTACTGCAAAAAACTATTGGGTACTCAAGGGGTTAACCTGAAATGCAATTTTTAAGCCTTTTACGGAAGATGTGAAAAAGGGACCTCAGTTCTGGGACATTGTGTTCTAGCTGCACATGCCTGATATTTACAAGAACATGTTAGAAAAAAACAGGATGCTTGTTAAGAAAGGAGGTTGCAAAGACTTATAAGACAGAGTTGCAATTGCTTGCAAGAGACACAGAGATTGAAGAAAAACTCAAATGGATCTTCTCTGTTTATCCTGCCTTGGTAAATAGATATTCTGAACAATTTTATTTTTTCATTTTATTGTTATTCATAATAAAATTCTTGTCGCAAATTTTACAACTGCTCCTGTTTTTTCCATGCTTCCTGACCTGTGCCTCAAAGACAGAAAATGTCAGTCTAAGTGTGATTTACGCTGTGCATACTCTAAGCCAGGAGTTTTGTGCATGGGTACTGGACCTAGTACCAGGGAAGCATAGAGAAAGGTATGGATTCTACAGCAGCAAGTCCAGGAGTGGCTGCCAGGAGAATGGCAGCCAAACCAGCAGACAGAAGTCCAAGTTGAGACTGTACAACTAGCACAAGATATGGGAAAAGAACAGGCAGTGACAGAACCTGAAAGCCTGACTGCCTTTTTCAAATGGTGGGCTATACAACAAAAGAGATGGAGAAACAGAGGAGAGAAGAGAAGCAGCAGATGAGAGAAGAGATGCAGTGACAGGAGCAGCGATGGCTGGATGCCTTGCAAGCTATCAAAGGCAGAGGATCTGGCACAGATCCAGACAAGCAGCAAAACACAAGCAACTTAAAAGCCATTAACTTACAAAGTTGTGTCCCTCGGATGATATCGAGGCATACCTGACAACTTTTGAAAAAGTTACCACTCGCCAAAGCAGCAATGGACAATCAGACTGGTCCCCTACCTGACAGGGAAAGCCCAACTTGCCTATAGCAATATGGACAGTGCAGTCAGAAAACTATGACCTAGTGAAAAGCGAAATCCTGAACGGGTATGACATCTCAGCAGAGACCTACAGGCAGAGATTTCGATCTCTGAAGTACAACTCAGTCGACAATCCTCAAGAAGCCTTCACCCAACTCAGAGAACTCCTGATAAAATGGCTCCAACCAGAGGGTAAAACAGTCCCACAGATCATCGACACATCTGCAATGCAGCCAATTCATCAACATCCTGCCTACAGATGTGCAGCTCTGGGTAAAGGAACACCAACCAGAAAGTGGGGAAAATGCTGTTTCTTTGGTCGAAGACTACCAAATGGCCAGACAGACACCACAGCAGCAAGGTAACAGCCAAGCACCGGTAAGACACTCTTTTTCCCATTTAAACTCTAAGTCTGATAAGAACTCTGGTGGGGGTAACAAATCTGTGTCTAAAGACGTTATTTGCTATAACTGTAATAAGCCAGGTCATACTGCAAGAAATCGCTGTAAGAAGAGTGACACTGGAGCAGATTTGTCCTTGGCAAATTGGGGCAAGTACTTACCAGATGTGAAGACTGTAAAGGGACTCATTTGTTCGGGAAGCAGACAAACCCTAGTGCATGTTGAAGTGCCGGGAAAACACTATGCAAACAAACCAGGTACTGGTGTCATCTGCATCCACGGGGACACTCAATACTATCCCGCCACCCAAGTGACTCTGACTATTAAAGGTGTGTCGCACTAAATGAAAGTGGGGGTAGTATCTAAGTTAGCTGTACCTGTGATTACTGGAAATGACTGTCCAGGATTTACTGAATTGATCTCAGAGGAACTGAACCCTGCAGTTTCAGTAGCAGTGGTAACAAGAGCTCAGGCACAGAAAATCTCAAAAGGTGGGACACTTTTCCTTTCAGTGACTTTGATTCGGACTTGCTTGAGAACAGCTCCAAGATCCAGAAGTCCAGGAAAAAAGACCTCTGAAACAACAGTGGCAACAAAGACTGATGGACATAAAGGGTTAAAATATGAAAATGCTGAAGCTAAACCGATAACTGATTGTGATTTTGTTTCAGAGCAAGCTAATGATGTTTCTCTTCAGGGTTATTTTAAGCAGCTGGGGGTGAAACCAAAACAGGGTGAACCAATGTTTAAAAAATGGCATGGCTTATTGTACAGAGTTTGGGTTAAACCTCAGACACAGGAACAGACAGAACAATTGGTTAAACCACAGAACTATAGAACAGAGTTGTTACAAATAGCACATGACAGTCCTATGGCGGGTCAGTCAGGGAGGGATCACACCCTTGCCAGATTACTGTATAGATTTTACTAGCCTGGAATTCATGAAGATGTTGCTATCCATTGTAATACCTGTGCTAAGTGTCAGAAAGTAGCCCCAGTCACTAGAAAAGACAAGGTGCCCCAGTGCCCCTACCCTTGATAGACGTGCCTTTTGAGAGAATTGCAATGGATTTGGTTGGTCCTTTAGAAAAAAGTAAAAAGGGTAATAGATTTATCCTGGTAGTATGCGACTATGCTACCGATGCCAGAAGCAGTTCAATGCGTACTGTCACAGCTTCAAAAGTGGCAGCAGAGCTTGCAAAACTTTTCAGCAGAGTGGGTATACCTAAAGAAATTATTACTGATCAGGGTAGTAATTTTGGTGCTGCATTATTAGGAGCTGTACAGATTATTAGGTATCACTGCCATAAGAACCTCTCCCTATCACTCTCAGATGGTCTTGTTGAGTGTTTTAACCAAACCCTAAAACACATGTTAAAAAGGTTTGTAAAAGGGGAAGGGAAAGACTGGGATCAATACTTGCCTTACCTACTTTTTGTTTAAAGAGAAGTGCCACAGGCATCAACAGGGTTTTCACTATTTGAAATGCTGTATGCTAGGCAGCCAAGAGGGCCACTGGATGTGACAAAAGAAACGTGGGAAGATAACTTCACTCAGAAACAATCTATAACGTCTTATATGTGTGGCCTAAGAAATAAGCTGGCAAAATATGTTGAAATTGCCCATAGTAATCAGGAAGAGGCCCCAAACCAGCAGAAGGTATATTAGACCATGGGGTAAAAGAAAACGTTTTTGAGTCAGGTGAAACGGTTTTGCTACTGTTACCCACAACAGAAAATAAACTTTTAATGAAGTAGCAAGGGCCTTATAGAGTGCTTAGACGTACTGGCACTGTTAACTATGAGACTGAGACTCCTGACAGGAAAAATCCTACTAAGACACACCATGCTAACCTCCTCAAGAAATGGGTTGAAAAAATGCCAAAAGCTGCTTTGCTAGTTTTACCAAAAACTGATAAAGAAGATATTGATGTAGCTTATGATAGACTGGAACAAACTGTAACTGCTGATGCTGTAAAGATGAATGTTTCCTTAACCTCAGAACAAACCCAGAAATTAAGTGTGCTAAGGCGTTTAACAGTACTTTTACCGTGGTGTCAGGCGGCGGAAGGGGTCGAGCATGTAACAGTGCGAGGAATGCTTGCCCTATTAGGCAAAGACATACAGTTTACCAGAGATGTTAAGAGCTGATGTGGTTAAGGAAATACAAAAATGAAAGAATAGGGGTATCATAGAATAATTAAGGAGTGCTTGGTCATCTCAATGGTAGTGTAAACAAAAGAAGGGTGTTAGACTCTGTCTTGATTTTAGGAAACTTGATCAAGTGTCAGAATTTGACAGTTATCCTATACCCAGAGTAGACGATTTGGTGGACAGACTGGGAGTGCAAAGTATATCAGTACCCTCGATCTCACCAAGGGTTACTGGCAAATACCTTTAGATGAAGAATCCAGAGACAAAACTACATTTGCCACTCCTGTTGGATTCTATCAGTTCCCCACCATGCCATTTGGTTTACATGGTGTGCCAGCTACCTTCCAGCAGTACATGGATGTTATTTTAGCCCCTCACACTGGTTATTGTGCAGCGCACCTGGATGATGTTGTGGTGTACAGTCCAGACTGGAAAAGCCACCTGGAACACCTACGAGCAGTTATCCAAGCTATCAAAAATGCAGGTCTGACTATTAATCCTACCAAATGTGCATTGGGCATGCAGGAAACCAGATATTTGGGCTATGTGTTAGGAAATGGAGAAGTTAAGCCAGAAATTTCTAAAATAGAAGCTGTTACTAACAGCCCTGTCCCTAAAACAAAGAAACATGTCAGGTCATTTTTAGGGCTGGCTGGTTATTATTGGAGATTTGTTCCCAGCTTTGATGAGTTAGCATCGGGCTAGACTGTGTCTTGAGACAATCCCCTCTCCTACCGAAACTGGATGTACTGTACACATCGACCAGAATGAGAGAAATCCTTGGCAGCGTTATATAGTATGCTGTGGAGTGTTGCATGCTGGAATCCAGGGAGCAGCCAACATCAAATGAACATGAAATCCCTTTAGCCAAATTGCATAATGGCTATAACTGTTGCCAGTGGGACTCAGGGTCCTATGCTCAGTTCCAGTGAAGGGATAAAAGCAATGGTGTCTCCACAAGTATACACTGTGTCCCCCTAGCCTGTTCATTTTTTTTTTCAAACACAGCACACTGTTTAAAACCTGACTGTACATGTGAAACAATTACTGAAGTGTGAGTGAAGGAACCAATGGACTAGCCAACTCAATTCACTCACTTCTGCTTAGGCTTGCTAATCAGAAAGAGATAGTCGTCAACAGCATTACAGCATGCTGAGTGTAAATATTTAATTTGGTCCAGAAAGATGCGACTTGGCTAGTCCAATGGTTCCATTAGACACTTTGCAGCATTTTATTCATAAAATGCAGTCACCTTTTAACAGTATCTCTGTTTAAAGGTGAAATGTAATAAAAATTGTGTAAAATCCTTATCTATTTGTGGTGACTGTTTTGTAGTTAGTGTTTCACATGCACATTTTGTGGTGGTCATTCAGGATAAAGGGTTTCCTTTGTTTTGGTTTAGAGCAGTTCTGAGTGCAATTGAAAACCGCCGCTTCTGAGGACGGCCCTTTTGGCAGCTCTTAGCTTGATTTTCAAGCTGCAAGACAGTACGTAAGTCACACAATCCCTGCTGAGCTGTCAGATATGCTCAGCTGTCAGACAGGAGTACTCTGTGGTGCGAATCGTGGTCATCATTTTCCACTTTTGTCACAGCTTTAAAAACATAAATCTTAACTAAAGTTTGTTTTACACGCACATTACTGAAGACAAAGCTCAGTGGAAAAGGGAATGGCTGCTGTCATCTCTCAATTTCTGTTTCTCTCATTCGACAGCTCTCAGACTGTTTATCAGTGATAGCAGTTGACTGTGAATGTCATTCAGATGTTGTGACCCTGTGACAGTTGACTGCCTGCCTACCACTGACTACTATCATATGTTTCCTCTGACTATACTAACATGTGTAATGGGCTCTGCAATAAGCATATATTTTATTGTCCCCTCTCTGTCTGTATATATCTGTTTGTCTGTATGGTTTTTACCTGTGATTTTTGTTCGTAGTGGATATCTTCTGACAGCCATAATGCTGCTTCTTTGTATACAGACATTGTGTATGGCCCCGTGTATTGGTTGTTCCTGACTTGATTTTTAAAATTTAAAGTATTGGAACTGTGTTCCATATATAAACAGAGTCTGTGCTGTACTCGTGTTCAGAGTTTGCAAAAATTCTTCAGAAATTAGGGCTCTGGGACATGAGCCTTCAAAGTAGTGATTTTCATTTTCCAAAATTTCCTTGGCACAGCACTGAAGTTTGCTAAATACTGGTTGTTATGCACATAGTAGCGTGCAGTCCTCGCATTTTGGATTGTTTCTCAGTTTAAACAGGTCACCTTTGCAAAAAGTAATTAGACATTGGGTTTGGACCCATATTTAGCAGACATCAGTGCTGTGCCCAGGAAATTGGGGAAAAAAATCACCACTAGGCCAGCCCAGTGTCACTGGAGGGTGAGGCGCTGGTCGCTACACCTTGTGCCACACTGGAGACCCAGGATCGGGAACAAGCAGGGCAGGGCAGGGGAGAGAAAGGATTGAGCATCCAGAGGACTGCTCTCCTCGCTTGGGGGAAAGAGGTCTGGTCGTCCTGCTTGTTGACTGCCCTCTGGCGTGGCTGGAGGGCAGTATGGGTCGGGAGGCACATACCGGCGTTCTCATGTTGGTGGGATGGGAGAAAACATGAAAAGGGAGTTGACAAGCTCCGTGATGGCCCGTCACATCCCTGGCTGCCCCTGGCTTCTGGATAATGCTCAGAGGGGGTACTCTCCTCCCTGGCCCCAACGTGGGGGAATTACTGGGGCATCGGTCTGTGCGGGGGTGCATGGGCTGGAGGATGAGTCCCTCCGAGGGAGGGACACAGATGCCTGTCAGGTGCCAAGGGATCAAAAATAGATAACAGAAAAAAAAAAAGAAAAAAATCATCACTTTGAAGGGTCATGTACCCTTTGCCTGTGAAAAACAGTTTCAAAGCATTTCTTTCATCTAAATCCAACTGCTGTAATTTGTCATCAGTGTTGGTTTGTCCTGGCTCTGCTCATGCTGGCTGTCAGGGACTGCTGTCGGCAGAGAACCTCCATCTTTTTTGAGCTGCTGTTTCTTGCAAGGAGATTGTTCTATGCTGTCAGCTGCTCCGAGTTTCCTACTTGCAAATGGCTGTATTTGTCAGTGATAAGTCAGTTGAAATTAAAATTGTATTCCTCTAGGTGTCAGTGATGGTCATCACTTACAGGTAGTGTTTAAAAATGTTTTATTTCTCTCGGTCGTAAAAGTCAGCGGTCTCTCAGACCTCCGTGGTGTATAAACAGGCTACTTGTGTGTTGCTGACTATGCTGGATTTTCGTGGTCAAACTGAAATATTATCTGCAGTCACACTACTTCTGATACTTAAGCAGTGTCACTGTGCCCCTATTCAGGATTTACAGATGGAAATATGACATTGCAGTGTTGTCACAACTGGCTCAGGGACATTACATGACAATGAGGCAGGTGTGCTAAATTTCCAGGGCACTTAAGGATTATCCTGCCAAAGGAAGTATGCTGCCTGGCATGGCATGGCATGGACATCTTGAGCATAGTGCTTCACAAAGGTATGCATTGAGCTCCAAGTAGCCGCTTCGCAAATCTCCGCAATTGTCACGTTATGAATCTCTGCCAAGGATACCACCACTGCTCTGGTAGAGTGGGCATAGAGCCGGCCTTCCAACATGACCTGTGCCATCGAGTAGCTATGGCAAAGGCATGCTACTATCCAAGCAGAAATGCATCTAATAGCAACTGGTTGGCCCAGCCAGGCCATGCTGAATGATACAAAGAGTTGCTTGGTTTTACAACCCCCTTCGATCGATGTAAAACTGTAGAGCCCTCTTGACACCCAGAGAGTGAAGGGTGCATTCACCTTCATTCTGGAAAATAGCAAAATAAGTGGGGAGAATCAAGGGCTGATTGAGGTGAAATTCGAAACCACCTTGAGCAGGAACTTAGGGTAGTATGAAGTACCACCTTGTCCTTGTAAAAGACAGTATACAGAGGATCTGTGACCAAGGCATGTATTTCAGAGACTCTCGAGGAAGTTATAGTCGCCAGGAAGGCAGCTTCAGGTCATAAACTTCAAATCACGGTGGGATCTGTGACCAAGGCATGTATTTCAGAGACTCTAAGAGCGGAAGTTGTAGTCACCAGGAAGGCAGCTTCCAGGTCATAAACTTCAAATCACAGGTGGCTAGAGGCTCAAAAGGTTTCACGAGTGAGCATGTCTAGCATGAGTTAACATCACATGCAGCCACTGGTTTCCTGACCGGGGTCTAGTATGCAGGATTCCCTTGAGGAACCTCTTGGCTAGCGGCAACTGAGTCAGCGCCATGTTCTGTACTGGCTCATGATAGGCAGAAATTGCACACAGGTGTACATTCTCTGTCAGTATTGCAACCCTGCATTTGACAGGTCTAAGAGGTACTCCAACACCTTATTCGGTGGGCAATGAAAGGGTTCAGATAGGACTCAGCACACCAAATCAAGAAGCGCTTCCATTTGCCATGTAAAGTCTTCCTGGTGGAGGGCTGACGTGCTGCCAGAGGATCTCCAAGACTCTCTGAGAAACTTTGAACCTACCACTTCTATCTCCTCAGGAGCCAGGCATGGAGATGAAGAGATTGTAGGTTGGGGTGGACCAGGGTCCCTGTGTCAGGAGGCTATGTTTGTGGAACTTGCCTCAGAGGAACTTCCGACAATTGGTTGATCAATGGAATCCACACCTGTCGAGGCTAGTATGGGGCAATTAGAATCATTCTGCCCCTTGTGCCTTCAATCTGAGCAGCACCTCTGAACTAATGGAAGAGGAGGAGGAAATGCATACAGAAAGCATCATGTCCACCGCAGTCTGCATGCATACTGACAGAAAACACCACATTCTGGATTTCTGGAGCAGAACAGAGGCAGTTTTGCATTGAGTGGGAAGCAAAAGGTCCGGTCTGGACTGCCTCACTCATCAAATAGTGACTGCATGACGTCTGGTGCGGCGACCATTCGAGTGGATCTGTCTCCGTCCTACTGAGGCGATCTGCCAGATCGTTCTGAGTTCTGGCAGGTAGACTGCCTGAATCAGAGTATCGTGTTTGAGGCACCACTCCCACACCCTCATGGCTCACTGCACAGAGGGTAGAGGTGTGCTCCACCCTGCTTGTTGATGTAGTACATCACAGCCTTGTTGTCTGTCTGAAGGAGAATTACCTTGTGGCAGAGAACATCCTTCAAGGCTTGTAGAGCACAGAGGACATTTCTCATCTCTAAAACATTTATATATAGATGAGATTCCTCCTGGCTCTATACCCCTTGAGTGTGGAGATCTTGGCAGTGAGCTCCCCACCTGATCAGAGAGGCATCCGTGGTGACTGTGATCTGAGACTCCAGTGGGGTAAAGGGTAGACCCTGAAGAAGCTTGTCCTCCGGGACCCACCATGCAAGTGATCTCATCAGAGGCTCTGTCACTTTTATATGGTAGGACTGCGGATGTGTGGTTAGTGACCACTGTGTACTGAGCATCCACTATGTGGTCCTCATGTGCAGACGGGCTAGAGGTACTGTGAACACAGACAGTGCCATGGTGCCTAACATCCACTGCATGGAAAGAGCTCAAACAGAGGTATTCTCCCTGATGTAGTGAGCCATCTGGAGAATGTTGTTCCTCCTGTCCTCCGTAAGGAAGGCCCTTGCCCTGGAGGTATCCAAGAGGGCTCCTATGAAGAGGAGCTGCCGGGAAGGTTGAAGCTGGGATTTTTTCAGATTCAGTACAACTCCCATGGAGGTGAGGAACTGAGAAGCCATGGCAACTGCTTCCTGTGTCTCCTGTCTGGATGGGCTTGCTAGGAGCCAATCGTCCAGGTAAGGGAAGACTTGAAAGCTGAGGTTTCTGAGGTGCACTGCATGAACTGCAAAACACTTTATCAATACCTGAGGTGCCGAGGAGAGCCCAAAGGGCAGGACTCTAAATTGGTAGTGTTGACCCAAGGCCAAAAAGTGGCAATACTTGTTGTGACTTGGGTGTACTGGAAAAAGCTGGTAGGCATCCTACATATCCAAGGATGCCAGCCAGTCATACTGATGGAACAGTGGTAGCAGAGTTCCCAGGGAGATCATCTTGAA
The DNA here is from genome assembly GCA_016271365.2 of Neoceratodus forsteri. Taxonomy (NCBI): domain Eukaryota; kingdom Metazoa; phylum Chordata; order Ceratodontiformes; family Ceratodontidae; genus Neoceratodus; species Neoceratodus forsteri. Next base: position 1,420,442,816 of record CM028130.1, read on the forward strand.
CTTCTCCCTGGACAGGTACTTGTTTAACTTTTTGAGATCGAGAATTGGGCGCATGTTGCCTGTCTTTTCTGGGACCAGAAAGTAGTGGAGTAGAAATCCGTGTTCCTTTCTGCCCAAGGAACAACTTCTACTGCCCTGTTCTCTGTATTTTGGAAGTGAGAAGGTCTGACTGAAGCGGCAGACAGACTGTGCTGCCGTTTGGGTGGAAGATCCGGAGGAGTTCTACAAAACTGAGACAGTAACCCTCCGAACAATACTGAGGACCCACTTGTTCGAGGTAATAAGACTTCCAGGGGGTAAACTGAGTCAGATGACCTCCACTGCCTTTGAAGCATCCCCTTGGGCAGCTGAGGTGGGATTGGGGCTGAATGTTCTTTTCTTTTTTAGAAATTTCTCTTTTCCCCTCCTACAGCCTCCCAGCTCCGACATGCTTGGGAGCCCTAGGAGTCATCCCTCTGCTGGCTGCCATACCAGATCTGCCCCAGACCCCATGGAACATGGTTTTGCCCAGTGAGGACAAGGTAGGGCAAGCACCCTGAACAGTTCGTTTAGGTAGGCCGGGGTCACGGTCAGACAGCGCTTATCAAGGGCATGCTTCTGGGGCTCCATCTCCTTGGAGCTGGAAGGCATTTTCCGCATTTCTTGTGTTGTTGCGAGTGCCCTGACATCATGGCATGAGCGCCAACGTCTGCGACATTCTCCCTATAGCTGCCTTCCGAGCTTGTCAGACCACCGACCTTCATCCATGGCCAATCAAGCCCCGAGGCGCCGATGTAATATCTGACCTCCAGCCTCTGCTAGGGGTCGGCATACACCGGGCTGCTTCCCCACCATCCCCAAAGAGAAGATGAGCCATCATGGGACCCTCAAGCCAATTCCCTCCATCCGGCCCCCCCAGCAACCCGAGTCCGCTCCCAAACCCAGGTCGCTGGCATCGCAGACAGAAATCCAACCGCCGTGCTAGCAGGCCAGCTTTGGGCCAGATTTTCAGAAGGTGGCACTGGGTGCTTTGGGGCCCTGTGCCTTTTGCTACGGAGTCCGATTTCTGTTAAAGGCTCCTCGACCTCTACTTCGAAAGGACTGCCCATTATGGAACTGCTGACGGTACCCACCCCTTTGTGGAACAGAAGGAGCCAGCCTGGCTGTTTTAATGGCAGTCCTGCTCTTCTGAGCGGCCTCTAGTGCTTGCTAAGCGTGAGGGCCAAACAGATAAGCACCATCAAGGGACATTAAAGATCTGTCTCTCTCAGCATCAGGTGAAAACCCCAATGTACTAGCTAGGAGTGTCACCTGATACAGATTCCAGCAGTGGCCATCCTGGCCGCAGTGTCTGACAGCATCCATAGAGGCCTTTTTCTGATGACTATTGGACTCTATGCCTCTGGTGATAATCTGCAGAAGCTCCATAGTAGCGTCAGACTCCAGGAGGTTCTCGACCATTGATTTAAAAGAATTCCATAGAATATATTCTTACTGGGAGAAATGTCCCTGATAACTGGCAATACGCATGCCCAAGGTGTGGTTGCGAATGCCCATTTCCCCAAGGTGTCAATTTCGTGAGACTCCTTATTGATAGAATGTGCTGAAGCTTCGTGAGGGAGAACAGCTTTGTTTTGTGCCGGCACAACCAAAGCATCTGCAGTAGGTTGTGAAGCCAAGAAGGGTCTCTCCTTTGTAGGGGCATATTTCCTGTCTATGGACTTGGCCACAGAAGGAATCAGAACCAGTCTCTCCAACACTGACTGTGACAAAAACTCAAAGGAGGGAGGTATAGGAGGCGTAAGGCTCACTGGAATGTTAGGAATATGAAGGAACTTGAGATGCAAAAGCCTGGGTCCACAGATGAAGTCTGCAGAGCCAGTGTTCAATTCATGTTCTTGAGGAGGGACTGGAAAGGTCCTCAACAAGGGTCTCCTCTGGGCCAGAAGGTTTCCCCTCTGAGCCAAAGGATGAGACGTCCTAACCGTCATCAGGCAAAATCAAGTCAGGATCAGACTCATCATGTTCCACCTCTACACCAGAAAAATCAGGAGTCAGTCCTGCAAGGCCAAAGCCCAGCACAGACAAGGGGTAAACAGGTGATACCGGAACCGCAACTGGAGTGGAGGACCATGGTGCCATGCACATCATCAAGGGACCGGAATCTGGGACCCAGGGCCACCTGCGGCACCAAGGAACTCTCCACCAACATAGGCACCGAAGAACTGCCAGACCTAGAAAGAAAGGAGGAAGGTGGTACCTCTGCCAGGCTTTGCGGGAAAGATAAATGAGGGGAGAGGCATGTGGAACCGGTGTCAGGGCACTGGTACTGACGAGGGAAGAAATTCCGTCACCGAATGCACTCCTTGTCCTGAAAAGCCTGACCACGGTCCAGCGGCACCAAGACCCACGGACCCCGGAACCAGGTCCACCGGTAAGGGCACCTGAGACAGACGCTGCACCCACTGCTCCATAAGAGCAGTCCAGTGGTGAAACTGCCCAACGGAAACCCCACAAGAGGACAGAGAGGGGCTCTGGTGTCGAGAGGCCTGGTGGCTAAGAACAGAGACCACCAAAGACCCTGGAGGGGCTGGGATTCGTCTACCACTCTCTGATATCGAAGACTCCCTAGCAGACCTACCAGAGGGCGACCTTGAGAAAGGAAAATTACGTACCTACCGTAATTCTTGATCTTCTCTTGTATCTTCACCATTCATTACTTCCTGGGTGTAAGCCGGAGGCGCGCACCCGTCTCGGGAGCTTTTTTTTTTTTTTTTTTTTTTAAAGTTGCCTAATGGCCCCGCCCTCGAGAGCGACGTCATGCGTCATGCGCGAGGGGCGGCCGTTAGTAGCGACCGACTCCTCCTCCAACTCAGTTCTGTGAGCCGGAGAGGCAAAAGTGAAAGCAGAAAATATAGATAGCGAGGCAAGATAGCCAAGGGATAGCAAAGCAAGGAAGAATGAACTGAAAAGGAATAAGCCGATGGAGGAAGGACAGAGAGATAAGAACATCCCTAGCCTAGGAGTGCAGGGCCTCCTTACCTGGCGACTCTAGGAGGAGAGATGAGTAAGGAAATGAGAAAATAGAAGAAGAAGAAGAAAGAGAAGAGAGAGATGGGATGTTGAAGGGACCAGAAGGCCCAACGAGCATAGTTAGCTTGTAGCTGAAGGCTCGACTAAAGGGGAAGCAAGAATCGGAGATAAAGCTGAAGAGAAGGTTCACCGAACCCGCTAGACAGACTCAGGAGGGCATAGTCCTCATCTTCAACATGCCATTGTTTCTGACACCCACCTCGGCTCCTGGCCGCGGAGGGCCTTTAACTGGAGGACAGCCGAGGAGGGAAGAATAAAACCCCAGCAGCATGAGAGCGCTGCTCAAGGGTTTAGAAATGGAAAATGTAAGCCTTTCAGGCGTTTCAAGATAGAAATGGGACTCGGACTGACTGGCTAAGGCCGGCCAAGGCTTAGGCTGGCTAAGATTAGATATGGTCAGCAGAGCTCTACTGTAAAAATTGTCCAGGAGGACACTTAAAGGGAGAAACCACTAGCAAAACAGCGAGAAGGATAGCCTACCTTCTCATTTGCCTTCTTGTTTGATTTCTCCATTTTTTTTACAGATAAAATTTTTTTTTTTTTTTAACTAGATGCATGACCCAGATACCAAGATGCCTATAGCAGTCGGAGAGAGTTCCTCAGCATTTTTTTTTTTTTTTTTTAAAGAGAAAGGAACAGGATACTCGTTCCTCTGCTCTGCAAGGTAAGAATAGAGGGGGAATCAGATTTCAGTGCAACTATCTGAACATGGGATTGCAGGATCAAAACTGAATAGCCTGAGCCAGGCCAAAAACCCCAGAGGTATCTTGCCATAAGAATAGCAAGAGATAGTTGTGCAGTCTGATCGCCAATGCAATCCACGAGATGGCCCATGAATCTTAGAGTAAGTAATTTTCTGGATTTTAGAACCCCCAAGAAAGATCTTTTTTTTGTCTTTTTTTTTTTTGAAAATTTAAGAATTTTCCTATATTTATATAAATGCAGAGAGAGGAAGGAGGCGGGAGGTGGAGAAGCCACAGGAAGAGGCACTGAGGGGATGGTGGGCGGGTGTAAGTAATGAATGGTGAAGATACAGAGAGATCAAGATACGGTAGGTACGTAATTTTCCTATCTTCCCTTGTCAATCTTCACCATTCATTACTCCCTGGTGATATCAGCTCCTCTTCCCTGGAGGGGAAGAGGCCATACCCTGAGGGAACAAGACCCCAGCCTTCTGCTGGTGAGAAACAGAAGGAGAAGACCCTGGCTTATTCAGAAAGCCTAAGAGGGAGAAGAGCTAGGAGGTGCCTCCCGAGGACGAGGAGACGGAGGAGCCCTGTAAAGTCTCCTAGCTCTGGAAGAGAAAAGACGGTTCCCGAAGGCGGAGCGAATCACCTCACCCAGGCCAGGGGTGACAACCTGGAAAGACGAAGCCATGCCGTCCGCCTGATGCAGATCGCTGTCCCTGCAAGCCTGGAAGCCACCTCATTGGCGTCATAAGATGCCCTTGCTTGGTGTCTTGCCAGCTCCAGGCCTACCGCGGAGAGGGCAACGGCTTGTCTGGTTTGCTCCGTATCAGGCATAGATGCCAGCAGCTGGGACATCATCGACCACAGATGCCGGTTGTAGGCAGCGTGGTGAGCCTGATGTGATGCAATACATGCACTCGCACGAGCAGAAGAGAACACTCTTCGCCCCCAACGGTCGAACTGGAGAGAGTCCGAATCCGGTGGGCGGTCGTGCGCCAGGCAACGGCGCCCAGAAGGAGTATCCAGGTATACCAAACCTGAGGACGGGTTGGGAAGGGAACCTAGAGACTCAGAGGGGGCACAATACCTACGCTGGCAGTCCGCCGGGGCTGGGGAAGAAGCGGCAGGGGACTGCCATGACCGGATAGACGCCTCCTGGAAGGGGATAGGCCAGGAAGGTACCACCAGATGCTGGGCACTGAATTCACCAAGGAATTCACGCGTCTCCCGTTCGGTATTGTCTCTTCGAACGTAGGAAATCCGGAGATCCCTCACCATCCTCGAGAGGAAATGCTGATATTCTGTGAAATCAGCATCGGAGGACAGATGAGCAGGGGGTTCCTCTCCCTCGGAGGAGGGAGACGAGGATGATGGGGAACTGGAATGCCCAGAGGATTCCTGCGGCGGTGGGGAGAGTCGAAAGACCCGCTCATGCATGTACCTAACGTATGAGGGGAAGGCCGCCGCAGAACCCCTGAACTGCTCCCAGGATAACGGACCCGTAGGGCCGACATGGCCTGGGAGTGGGGTTAGTGAAGGCAGAGATGGGAGAGGGCACCTCATGGAGGCATCTGCTCTCTGCAAGGGCTCTGGAATCCGGGAAAGGAGCCCTGGAAAGGGATTCGGATATCAGACCAGGCCGCAGAGCGGAACTCTGGGAAGCGGAGCCTGGAAGAGCCCTGGGGAGAACCTCCCTGTGGCAGCGCCGGGACTGCATGGATCCAGAAGGGCAGTCCGCTGAAACGCCGCCGAAGGACACCCTAGAACCCTGGAGGGGGCGAGGCTCTGCACTGGCTCCTGGCCACCCCTGAGGTGGCCAAGGAGAGACCGAGCAGCAGACCCCTGCCCTCGACCCCCTCGGACTCGAGGGCCCTCCTCCTCGACCACAAGCTCCCCCTGTCCCTAGAGAGTGACAGCACCCGTGAGGTAGCTGTCACGGGCCTCAGAGGGAGCCTCCCCTCGTCACCCCGCCTGCCCCAGGGCTCCCGGCCACCCCAGCCGGGGAACCCTCAGGAGGCAGCGAAAGGGGACAGAGGGAGGGGCCGCTGCGCCGCCCTGGCACCTCTAGCCACGAGGGACCCAGACTCCGAAGAGTGGGGTGCCAGGATGGGTCCACGTCTGAATCATTGCCCTCCGAGGAGGCGCAGACCAGCAGGACCTCAATGCTGGCCACCCAGGGTCCCGAGGCTACGAGGCATGGCGGCCCCGGTACCAAAGGCGCGCGCTCGCTCCCTCCGCCCGGTAGCAGCCAGGCCTAGCTCCACCCCATGGCGCGGCAGCGAGCCGGCACCGCCTGGAGGAAGGACCAGGCCCCAGGCGGAAGCAGCGTCAGGGCGGCACCGCCAGCCAGCGCCGCCCATCGGCGCCGCGAATGGCGCCAAGGCCAGCGGCACCGCCCGATCACGGCGCGCGACGAGCGCCCGGGATCCAGCAGCGCCGCTCTGATCACCAGCGCCCGCAAATGGCGCCGGGACTCAAATATGGCACGGAAGCAGGCCCGTCTCGATCCACCGGCACATGACGAGCGGCCAGGATCTGAAAGCGGCGCGAAGGCGTGTCCACCTGAGCTAGGCCCAAAGCGAGGCCTCGCCACGGGGAGCCTGCACCTCCTAAGAGGTGACTGCAGGCGGTGTCGGCGCCCGCGGCCCAGGGAGGACTCGACGCTCCCGACACTGCAGAAGGGCCTCCTCCTTGGCAAGAAAAGGCGAGGAGACCCCTCCTCCTCAGACCCGTATAGGCCGGGAGGACCGGAGAGAGCCTAGAGACCTTACTGCAAGAATCCTTGAGCGGCGTCGTCCCCCGAAGGTCGGCGGGGCTTTCCGAGCTTGAACGCGCGGACTTCGAGGACACGGCGGTCCATGGAGAAACAGGCGTCGCAAGAATCCATGTCATGGTTGGGTCCCAGGCAACGAAGACAAACGTCATGCTGGTCGAGCGGAGAAATGCCGGCCACAGTAACACCGGCGATAGGGCGCAGCCCGCTCGCAAACACGCTTAGCCCGGACCCGGACATAACGCAAATCAACAAGAAAACAGTAGGAAAACACACCGGAGCGCTTTAGAAAGAAAAAGAGCGGTCTTACCGATCGTCGAGTGTCGCGGAAAAAGTCGCTGGCGCAGTGGACAATGGACACTCCGAGAAACAGGTGCTGCCTCGGCGGGGAGAAACAGAACTGAGTTGGAGGAGGAGTGGAGTCATTACTAACGGCCGCCTCGCGCATGCGATAAGCTCGTGAGGGGCCGTTAAACAACTTAAAAAAAAAAAGCTCCCGTGGGCGGTGCGCCTCGCCATACACCCAGGAAGTAATGAATGGTGAAGATTGACAAGGGAAGATGTACCGTTTCTTCTTCTTCTTCTTCCGATGGGAAGGAGAAGAACTCGAGGTCAAGCGACACCCAGTCCCCGAACGAGATCGGATATGGGCCCGCTTCTTTTTGTGCTTATGGAAAGACTGTCCTTCCCCCCAAGCACCAGACTGTCCATGGTCTGACCCTCCCCCCAAGAGACGGCGGTGGACTGGACACAGTCCCACTGCCAGAACAGCTTTCTAGCAAAGTCTCCCCACTGTCACCAATACTGTCCATGATCGACTGTCGATGGCATGCTGAAAGAATTTCTTAAATATTTTTTTTTCAAAATAAATAACAATACTTAAACAACTAATACTAACTGAATACTGAACAACTGTAAGCTGCTGTCGTTTATACGTGAAGATTTGACTTCCAGCGGGCGAACATCATCATCACTGAAGTGCACTCGACGACGGAAAAAAAAGGAACTGAGGTCGTTGGAGGGTTGACACCAAGATAGCCTACACAGGTGCGAGCAAATCTCACAGCGCCATGCATGTGCAGTCCTATTTCAGTGCCCCAACCTCCAGCTTCACTGGACTGGCCTAGTGGTGATTTTCTTCCACAATTTCCTGGGCACAGCATTGATGTCTGCTAAATATGGGTCAAAACCCCATGTCTGAGCCGGCCCGGTGGCGCTGAGGTGCTGGACACCACACCTCGCGCCTGGCAGCGACCTGGAGTTCAAGGCAGGCCCCAGCTGCCATGGGTCTGCGGGGGAGAGATTGAGCATCAGGAGGACTGCTCTCTCATCCCGGGGATGGTTGGGGAGACGATCGCTCAAGGAGCGACCTCTGGCGGAGGCTGGAGGTTGCCACCAGCAGCGCCATGGCGTATGCCAGGGTTGGAGCTGCGGCAGTACGTTGCCTTGACAGCTGGGCTCCACAGGGACATAACAAAGCAAGAAACCCCCCTCCGATAGGTGAAAACGCCTCCCACCCACAAACCACAGTCCTGTATCAGGCATGGCTCTCCTCGTCCTGTCTCCTCCCGGGCCCGGTGCTCAACCCTATAGAAAGAGCGCCCTGAGCGGGGGCAACCCTTCCCCAGAGGGTAGACTTGGGGGATGACCGGTGTCGGGGGGGGGGGAAGCAGAAGTCGGGCCACGCAAGGAGGTAGAGTCCGTGGTGTTGGGCAGTTGCTGGAGAGAGTTTAGGGGTACACAAGGAGAGGTGCAAAAATATAATTCAGAAGAAAAAAAAGTGTCTGATTACTTTTGCAAAGCAGACCTGTTTAGAAACAATCCAAAATGTGAGGACTGCATAGTATCACATGCATAACATCCCATATTTAGCAAACTTCAATGCTGTGCCAAAGAAAATTTGGAAAATAAAAATCACCACTTCGAAAGGACATGTCTCAGAGCCTCAAGAGACAAGGACTGGCACGACCCTATGTCCGATTAATTTCTGATGAATTTTTACAAACTCTGAACACCAGCATAACACAGACTCTGTTTATATATGGAACACAGTTCCAATACTTTAAATATTTAAAAAATCATGTCAGGAACAACCGATAAGCGAGATCATACACAATGTCTGTATACAAAGAAGCAGAATTATGGTTGTCAGAAGACATCCACTACAAACAAAAATCGCAGGTAAAAACCACAGAGACAAACAGATATATACAGACAGAGAGGGGACAATAAAATATATGCTTATTGCAGAGTCCATTCCGTCAGTATAAGTCAGAGAAACATATGATAGTAGTCAGTGGTAGATGCGACTGACACAGGGTCACAACATCTCAATGACATTCACAGTCAACTGCTATCACTGATAAACAGTCGAGAGCTGTCGAATGAGAGAAACAGAAATTGAGAGATGACAGCAGCCATTCCCTTTTCCACTGAGCTTTGTCTCTAATAATCTGCGAAACAAAAAACTGCTTGAACACTCACTGTACGGTGCTGGCGTATAGCATCTCTCTCTCTCTCTATATATATATATATATAAATATATACTGTATATGTATATATATATATATATATATATATATATATACACATATATATATATATATATATATATATATATATATATATATATACACACACACACACACACATATATCATGATGTTTCAATTGAACTGAAAGTTGTGGATTCAGTATGTGGAGCTGACGGCTCTTTCCCTTCAAGCTGACAGAAATGAAAGTGAACCAGAAGATAGTGTGGAGCATAAAAATAGCAGCGGGGGTAGACAAAGGAACAACACTATGGTGAGTAGAGGGACTGCATGTGCTTCAAGTCTATTCGGTGGAAGAACACAGTCTAAGTAACCAGTCACGTGCTTCCAGAGCCCCCTTTCTGTACTATAATAATAGCAATATGTCAGCATAGCACTTTGCTATGCAGCCATAAAAATTAGCCAGTCTGCCAGGCATTTAAACAAAGGACAACACTGTGGCTTCCTCTGTCAACTAAGGGGTGTACCTAGGTGTAAGACAAGTCCCTTCCACTCAGTGAAAGCATGTGTAAGTTCATTTTTGTTTCTAATCTGTTTTTAAATGATTGGTTGAGTGAACACTTACAATAGGGTTACCACCTGTCCCTACTTTACTGAAAAGTCCTGATTTGGACAGCTATGTCCTGTGAAAAAACATGAAAAATACTAAATGTCCTGACATTATAGTACAAAAGAATATTTTCAAACTTTCCTCTAAATGTGGCAAAAACTATAGTACCTTAACTAAAATACCTTAAAATGATTAGAAACACTAGGGAACATCTAAAAAACTGCCACACTTAGTCTTAATTCTGATTATTTAGAGAAAAAATCTGTTGTGTTGGTTGAGGTTACATATTGTCCTGCGAAAAATCATGTTTCAGTAAGAAATGTCCCACTTTGGGCTTCTTAAAAGATGGTAACCCTACTTTACAAAACATATGCAATGACCTGCAGTTTTAATAACTTACCTGAACATCGAAAAACTTTAGCTGATGCTGGAGTGCTCAGAAGGCTGGAGATTTCATCATCAATTACATCAGAGCATAATACAAAGGGATCTACAAAAGAGAAAATGTTAGCTGTTAGTTACAGTAAAGAAGAAACTTCAGTTTTTATCACCTTTTGTGTAAGATTCTTCAATTCAAATTTGATGTGCTTCAAAGAAATCTGATTGGTTAACTGTACCTTTTGTACTCTGCACACATTTCATCTGCAAATTCATTCACAGGCACTTGCCCACTTAGCTGGCCCATTGGCAAAGAGGACTGAGGAGTTGTGCACCTTAACCCTAACCATGTCGGCGACCCGAATTTGGGTCATCAGGGATCGACCGGGAAGGGAAGAGGATTGAGCATCCGGCAGACAGCACTCCTCTCCTGGGGTTGGGAGGCTTGCCAATTCGGCCCCTTGATGCCCCTGGGTGAAGGACTGGGGCCTGCGCAAGCAGCTCAAGTGACACAAAAGGTGAGGCTGTGGTTCCATAGCATGTGTGTGCGCCTTCAAAGCAGGGGACTAAGGAAAAAAATGGAAAACTGGTTGGTGCATGCTTCACAAATCCCTGCCCGCCTGTTTCTCTCCTGCACCGTCACCTGGACCACCGTCTTAATCTGAACGTGAGTCATCAGGTAGGGGAAGGATGGCCCTCCCCTTCCCAGCCCTGCCATGGGGAAGAATCCATGGTAGAATCTCCGGCTAGGTGGTCCATAAGACATGAATGACCGACAGGGAGGCATGGGCCGGGACCAAGAGTTAGCCTCGACAACCAGCTCGGAATAAAGCTTTATGGGTATTTGCCCACACATGTGTGAACTTCCTTGAATTGCAAACCTGCTTGCTTCTTCACAGAACATAGTGATAGAATGGAAGAAAAATTACTCACCTTATAATGTTGTTTCTTCTAATGGAGTCTTGCTGTATTCTGACTATTGCAGTGATCTCCAACCCATGAACTGCCCGGAGAACAAAGAGTTAACTTTCCATGCAAGGCATGGAACGCAGAGCTCGAGCTCAGTTGAAGCCTCTGTCTGCTGTTATTTGAACCCCACCGTCAGATCTTTATGAGCTATACTCACTGGGAGTTCTGTGTGGAAACTGTAAACTCACACTAGCGAACTGGCAACCAAATTTGATAAAAGGTTTTTTTTCGGTTTCAAAGCAAAGACTCAAGTCAGGAAACCCAAAAAACAAAACACAACACACACCCAAAATAAAGGAGGGTGAGAAAAAGGGGCACCTCTAGGTGCCAACACTGCTCCTGCCCACCCACATCCCAAAACCAGGTTCTGAGAGGGGAGGCGGGGAGGTCAGAATACAGCAAGACTCCATTAGAAGAAACAACATTACTAAGATGAGTAATTTTTTTCTTCAAACAACATGAAGTCTTGCTGTATTCTGACTATTGCAGATTACCAAGCAGTACCTCCATGGAGGAGGGACAGAACCTACTTTGGGAATAGGCTCTGAAGTGCTGCTGTGCCAAACCGAGCATCACTCCTAGCCTGGATATCCAGAGAGTAATGCTTGGTGAAAGTATGGACTGTTTTCCAGGTGGCTGCTTGACACATCTCTAAGATAGGAATATCCCTGGCAGCAGCCAGGGAAGCAGCTGTACCCCTAGTAGAGTGAGCCCTCAGGCCTGAGGGTGGGATTCTACCCAATTTTTCGTAGCAGAATTGTATACAAGAGACAATCCACCTGGCAATAGACCTTTTAGTGGCAGGTTTTCCATTACCGACCTCTCCATAAGTGAGGAACAATTGGAGGGAGTCAAACCTGTGACCCTTGGTACGCTCTATGTAGTAGCTAAGGGCCCTTTTTACGTCCAGGCTGTGCAGCCTCCTCTCTGCAGAGGAGGAATGGTCAGTGAAGAAAACAGGAAGAGACATAGACTGATTAAGGTGGAAATCTGAAACCATCTTAGGCAGAAACTTCCTGTTAGTTCTTAGGACCACTTTATCTCTATGGAAAGAGATGAAATCAGGTTCCACTGACAGAGCTTGCAATTCACTGATGCGCCCGGCAGAGGTAATGGCTACCAAAAACACAGTTTTCCAAGTCAAGTACTTAAGTTCTGCAGAGGACAAAGGCTCAAAAGGGGGTTGCATAAGCTGAGCAATGCAAACATTAAGGTCCCAAGCAGGAGCAGGGTCCCTGAAGGGAGGATTGGTGTGCAACAGTCCCTTGAAGAATTTGCAAAATACAGGATGAGCTGAAAGAGAAGAGGGCTTGTCTACTGACAAAAAAGCAGAAACAGCTGCCAAATGTACTTTGAGTGTAGCTGGTCTGAGTCCCAAGCCATTGAGATGAACCATATAGTCCAGGACTGTAGGCAACCCAGCAGATTCTGGAGAAATATGCTTATCAGAGCACCAAATAGTGAACCTTTTCCATTTGGAGTTGTAAGTTTTTCTGGTGGAAGGCTTTCGAGAAGCCTTTAGAATATCCAGGACACCTTGAGAGAGGTGCAGATCAGCAAACTCTAACTCTTCAAGAGCCAGGCCTTGAGATTGAGAGATTTGAGATTCGGATACCAAACCCTCCCCTGAGAGGATGTCAACAGGTTGTAATTCCTGGGAAGAGACAGGGGAAGGTGGACTGCTAAGGACAGCAACAGTGGGTACCAGGGCTGTCTGGCCCAGTCTGGAGCGATCAGAATCACTTTGCAGGGTTGAGACCTGATCTTGACTAGTACCTTGAACAGTAGAGGGAAGGGGGGGAAGCATAGAGGAACTTCCCTTCCCAATTGAGTACCAGAGCATCCAGGGGGACTGAGCCCAACACTGGGGGTCTGCAGCAAAAGAAAGGAAGTTGGTGATTGTCTGGGGCTGCAAAAAGATCCATCTGTGGAGTGCCCCATCTTGAGAAAATCACCTTCAAAACTAGGGGATCCAGGGACCATTCGTGGTGGCCCTGAGATATCCTGCTGAGAGCATCTGCCAGGATATTGTCCTTTCCTGGTAGGTGAACTGCTGTGAGAGAAATTTGCAGGGAATAGGCCAGAGACCACAACTTCATTGCTTCTGTGCACAAGGCCGTAGACCGAGTGCCCCTTTGCTTGTTGATCTACCACATTGTGGTGGTATTGTTTGTTCTGATCTGGACTACTTTGTTCTGAACAGACTTGGAAAAAACTTGTAGTGCCAGAAACACTGCTCTGAGTTCCAAGAGATTGTTGTGAAGCAGAGATTCTTGAGGTGACCACAGCCCTTGGGTGGTAAGATCCCCCAAGTGGGCTCCCCAGCCCAAGAGGGAGAGGCGTCTGTGGTGAGGATTAGAGAAGGAGACTGAGTGACAAAAGGAACTCCTTGCCTTAAATTGTCCTGATTCTGCCACCACTACAAAGCCTGGATCAGGGTTCGAGTCACTGGGACTAGTTTGGTCAGGGAATCCTTTCTCTGGGACCAAAAGTTCCTCAAGTGGAACTGAATGTCCCTCATCTGAAATCTTGCACCCTGGACCACTGCTGTAGAGGCTGCCATGTGGTCCAGGAGCTGCAAGAAGTGCCTTGCTGGTCGAGACACCTGAATGGTGAAAGAAGAGGCCAGTTCTATTAGTGTCCTTGCCCTGTCCAGGGGGGAAGGAAGGCCTTTGCTCTTATTGTATCCAGCTCTGCCCCTATAAAGGTGAGGAGCTGCACTGGCTCGAGAACTGACTTTGGAAGGTTTAGGAGGAACCCTAAGGAAGTGAGCAGTTGCTGAGTTATCTGAAGATGTGACTTGACTTGGTCTGGAGACTGACCTACTATGAGTCAGTCCTCCAGGTATGGAAAGATGGAGATCTTTTTTCTCCTTAGGAAAGCAACCACTACTGCCAGGCACTTTGTGAACACCCTTGGGGCTGATGTTAGACCAAAGGGCATTGCTCTGAATTGATAGTGGGCTGAGGGCAACTCGAACCTGAGATATTTTCTGTGGGAGCACCTGATGGGAATGTGAAAGTAGTCATCCTTGAGGTCCAGGGAGGTTAGCCAGTCCCCTGGCCTTAGAGAGGGCAGAATTATTCCCAGAGTCACCATTTTGAATTTTGACTTTAAAAGGTGCTTGTTTAGGTATCTCGGATCCAGGATGGGCCGCCATTCTCCTGTCTTTTTGGGGGTTAGGAAGTACCTGGAGTACAATGCTTTGCCCCTGTGTAGGGTAGGAACCCTTTCTATGGCTCTGAGAGCCCAGAGGGAAGAAACCTCTGCCTCTAGGGCAAGGGCCTCTGAAGGATTTGCAGGTGGAAAGGATCTGGTTCTCATCTTGGGAAATTATTTGAAGCTGAGAACCAGTCCCTAGCTTACTATTTCCAAGACCCACTTGTCTGATGTTAAAGACTTTCGGTCCTCGACAAAGTAAGCCAGCCTGCCCCATACAGGTAGTGGAGAATCAGCCTGGGCAGACCCATCAGGGTGTCTGCTTGGCAGGGGCTTTAGGCTGAGGGGTGGAAGCAGACCTGCTTATACCCCGTCTGCCTCTCCCTCTAAAGAGCCCCCTCTCAGCAAAAGCAGAAGAGGAGGCCTGGGCTTGGTAAAAAGGCCTGTGAAAAGGCCTGCCCCTGCTCCTGGGATGCTGTCTCTGAGGAGTGGCTTGCCTTTCTTTGGCCTGAGCACCCCTGTAGGTGGTCCTGTACTCGTCCATCTTCTTCATGTGATTCTCTGTCTGCTCCCCAAACAGAGAATTACCAATAACAGGGAAAATCCATGGCCTTAGCCTGGGTATCCTGTGACAGGCTAGTACACCTGAGCCAAGCCATCCTGCGAAGGGCCACAGATGTAGCCATGACTCTAGATGAAACATCACTGGAGTCCACAGCAGCATGAAATTGCACCTTGGATGCCTCAATCCCATCTGCAGCCACACGCTCCAGCTCCTTGACAAGCTGGTCAGGGGCCTGTTTAGCTAGAGCCATCACAGTGTCCCACCTGGACTTCTGGTATCTAGCTGTGTAGGCCATATAATTAGCCTGCCTGAGTCCTAAAGATGCTGCCATGTACTGTTTCTTTGCCATGGCATCAATCCTCCTGGAGTCCTTGTCTGGGGGGTGTGAAGCCAAGGGAATATTTGCCTTATCACAGGCAGCAGCCTGCAATACCCCAACATGGCTGCATTGCTGGGAAAGGAACTCCGTGTCTGAGCCTGAAAGAGTATACTTCTTGTCCATTCTTCTGTCCACAGGAGGTATGGAATTAGGAGTTTTTAAAATTTTAAATGTCTTTTTTCCCCAAAAGATTTATGGAGGGGAATAGATAGTCTCCTGGATTCTGGGATGTCCATCATCTCAACAAAATCAGGCTCCTCCTGATCCTCTACTGCTTCTTCCATAGGAAGCTGGAGGGTTTCAGCCACCTTTTTGTAAAACATTAAGTGGGAAGGGGACTCAGAAAGCCTAGGAGGAGAAACACCTGAAGGTCTGTCTGGGGAGATATCCGGGTCAATAGGCACATCCAGACTTTCATAATCACCATCATCATCATTATCTTCATACTCTCCCTCCTCCTCCTCCGGTTAATAAAATTCTTCTAAAGTGTAATCCGGAACCGGGGAACCGACCTAACCGATGGTGCCGGTTCGGCCGGAACCGAAGTTAGCGATTGAACTATCCTTATCTCTTTGGCTATCTCATCAGCGGTCAGAGAAAGAACTTGTGGATCAGAACCAGATGATTTATCCCTTCTTTTTCTTTTAACCAGAACCGACTCCTCAGAATTTGTTCTCCTTTTGCCCGAAGAAGTTTCACCCTGGTCAGAAGGCACTCCTTCTGGTTTGGTTGGACCCGAACCAGGCTGGCCATCTGGGTTAGCGGACTTCTTGGCCTCCCTTTCCCTCAGTCTACCTACTCTCTTATGCAGGGTAGCTTTGAGAAAACTTTTACAAATTTGGCAGTCTACATTGAGGTGGTCAAACCCCAGAAAATAAACACAGGTGGTGTGGAGGTCAGCCTTAGCAAAGGCTTCCCCACACACACACTACAGTGTTGAAACCCAGTGGGCCCATTTTTTTTTCTTGGGTTTCTCAGACATGGCCAATCCTAACCAAAACTTACCCTTTTTTCGGCAATCCGCCAGGCAAGACACCCCTATCGGTTCCTGACAGTGTTACGGGTCTTGGAAAAAAACGTAATGAAATCCGTTTTTTTTAGAACCGATACGGACCGGTTACCACACTCTAATAAAGACAAAGTTTTTTTGACACAAACCTGATCAGTTCAAACCGAACCAATCCAATGTTTACAAGTTCCACACAGAAAACTAATATAAAAGCCCTATCTAGTACTCACGGTACCACAGACAGAGACTTAAACCGACAGGTTAGATGCAGAAATTCGGTAAACCGAAACGACACTTTAACCGACTTTTTTTAACCGAGCGAAGGAGAAATCTCTGGAGCGACTGTTCAGTGAGGCGGAGTAAAGAATCTGACGGTTGGGGTTCAAACAACAGCAGACAGAGGCTTCAACCAGGCTCGAGCTCAGCGTTCCATGCCTTGCATCTAAAGTTAACTCTTTGTTCTCCGGGGCAGTTCAAGGGTTGGAGATCACTGCAATAGTCAGAATACAGCAAGACTTCATGTTGTTTGAAAAGTTACTTGCTATAACTAGATCAAGAAACGTTTCTCCATACAGCCACACTCTTTGGTCTTCAAGCCAGAAGTGCTGGAAACCCATGGGAACACACTTTTTAGTCAGGACACAGACAATGGTGTTGGTGCTGGCAGGCGTGTAACACAGTGCTCTGGAGCCAATAACTGCAGTTGAAACACTAACTTTCTCAGTTCTGCTAGCAAGATTGTAATATAAGAAATAGGAAAACAAGAAAAAGAATAGAAAATGGATAGACAGGGAAAACAGAACAAAGAAATATAAATGACTAGCAACACTAGGAGAGAGGAGAAGGAAGGGCTTCGTTCTTCGCATATACCACTCCACTTCAAGGAGAGGGGTAGCAAGTTAAAAAGTGTTGCAAAGCAAGACATTGTGAGCCAGGGCTGTTCTCTGTGCAGCTTAGAATGAATGGAAAAACAGGTGATAATGTTGCCTTGGTGTTGCTTGATGTCCTAATGGCATCAGTGCAATGCACTCAAAGTGATAATAGCTTCCAGTATGTCTGGGGTTGCCTTGGTGCTAGTATATAAGGCAGTTGAGAACATTTAAGATATGTTCCTGCTGGCCATTAGCTACTGTATGTAGTCAAATGCTAAAAGAGTTCCTGGCTGGCTGAAAGAATTTCTTACCAGATCGCCACAGTGGCAGGACCCTTAAAGTCACAGCTGCAGCCACCCCAAGGAAAACTTTAAAAAACATAATACTTGGGTACAGTTCAGCTTGTATTCTTTTCATCTTCTAGTGATTCTCCCTCCCTGTTTACTGAGAAAATGTACATAAATACATGATCTTTATCCCTTGGAGGTCATCTGCTTCTGTAGCTTATTCCATATTGTAACATGGTTATTTTAATGTCTGTGAAATACAGAAATATGATTGGTGGAAAAGCAACCCATGATGCAAAATGAAACGGGTATTAATCCCTTAGTAATTCCTGCTCCATTTTGCAGTACTGTTCCTTACCGCCACAGAATCGCTAGGCGAGCACAAAAATGACAGTTACCTCCCACTCACCCGCCCAGTGGTAACTGTTGAATCGTTGCAAATCTGCGACTAGAGAGGACATGGCCCAGTACATTTCAATTATTACCCTCCTGCTGCAAATAATTAAAATTATTGGTATATGAAAGAAGAACTCTCCAAGGTCCTTTGTTTGCATGTTTCTGTTCCCAATGCGATAATAATCTCTGTTCGTTACCAACATAGTGCCAGTGTTGGATCGCACAATGTTTTTTTTTTTATGTTTTTTTACAAATATTAGCAAAGTGCAGTTTATTACTCCGTATTATAACAAGGAGAAAGAACAGGGAGAGAAGTGATTGGGGCAGAGCGATCATATGACTGTGCGTTAAATCTCCATGTAACCCCCAGGTGGCTCTATCCCAAGGGCTACTACCCCTGCCTGTTTGGCTACTGACAGGTTGAGGTGCCTAGGTTCTATGACGGGTGCCTCCACCCAGAAGTCAGGGTTAGTAGTGGTTAAACTAGCTCGGGTACAGCCCTCTGGGACACTGTGACCCACCTTTGTTCCCACTAGTGGCCCACACAATACGCGGGAGTTACCTTCCCAATACCCCAGAGATGCACACTTTTTACACATAGAGATACCACTTACCCTCGAGACTGATTCTGCAGCCTGTCTCAGAGGACCTCCTGTAAAACAAGGTTAAACAACATACACAGCAATTTGCAATACTGTTCTAGCTACATTAACACCATAGCCAGTATATAGTATAATAACAAAAAATCTGGTTTATTCAGGGGACAGTAACACGGAAGGGGGGTAATCAGGTTGATTAGTTTAGATAAGTTTGAATCACAGTACTGTGAACATATATTTAGGGTCCAAAATGTCACTCTTTGGGTACCCAGGATGGCTGGGGGGGGGCTAGCCAGGTCTGTTGCCCGGGGTTGGCTGGCTGGTGCAGCTGGATGGGGCCCTGTATGAAGAAAATATATGCTAAAACAAATTGTAATCGGGAGCCAGATGGCTCGGTCCACAAACAGAAGCACACAAAACAATCAGTTGACACACTTTGATTAAATGAAGGTGAGGGGAGGTGCTCCTATTGGTACTCAGAAACCCCAAACCGAGAGCTGAACTGAGGAAGTGGCTCTGGATGGCTAGGATGAGCAGGGCATGGAGATGAGACTCCTGTGACAGGGCCTGACTGATTTAGATAGCAGACGGATTTAGTCCGATTAGCTTCGAGTCCAGCTTCCAGCTTCAGCTCACAACTCACAGAAATGGAAATTCGTACTTACCATAATTATTGATCTTCTTGGACAGTCTCCATCACTCATTCACATGAGTGGGATAGCACCGGAGGCGTAGGACCAAGCAGGAGCCAGAAATTTTCTGAAGGGTCGGCGCCGAGGTAGAACCGTGCATATGTGGCACCGCAAGACTGACTCGCGCCTGTGTAGGATATCTCGGCGTCGACCCTCCAACCGCCTCAGTACCTTTTCAACCAAGGAGGTGCAGCGTAACTAATGAGAATAACTCATTCTGAGTTTCTGGGCCTGAGAGGGCCCAGATGGCCTTTGTAAGAAAGGTCAAAGAACAATGTCTTCACAGTCCAAACCATAGGCCATGAAGACCAGGAAAGAAAAACGAGTGAACCCAGGGGATGTTAGGAGGGCGTGTAAATGAGTGATGGAGACTGTCCAAGAAGATCAGTAATTACAGTAAGTACATAATTTCCATGTCTTCCTAGACTAAGTCTCCATCACTCATTCACACTAGTGGGAGAGTACCGAGCTAAAACCCACAACCCTGATTAGGGTGGTAGGAGATAGGGTTCACCCAGAAAGGACGGCCAAGGACTGTCCTGCTAATAAAAACAGCCGCCTTGTAAGAGCATCAGAACATGATGCTTACAAGATAAGCGCTCAGTTATGTAAGCACCACTTTGCAGACGACTGCAATGGGCACAAAATGAAACTCTGTCAGGAAGCTGCAACCACTCTGAGAGAGTGGCGAAAACCCGGACTCACAATTTGGTATAGGACCAAAACTAATAGTATCAAAGACATGTACTAATCTAATGTAAAGGTCCTCAGGAACTGCAAGAGTCGGAGGTAAAGTCTACAGGGTCAGGGTAGACAGAAAAGTGGAGACAGAACCCCCACTACCAAGTAAGGCTGACCTGCAAACAACAGGTCCAGAAGCACTTGAACCCCTTACTTGGTGAGCAAAAGAAGGTCCAGGTGGGGTTAGCCCATCAAGGAGAATGGTTTTCACTTAGTCACTGAAAACTTCCTGATGGAAGGCGAAGCACAACTTAGAAGCCTCTTGTGGTGGTCTAGTAGAATCAAATCCTAGTCACTGCATATTCCAAAAGGGAATCATCTTGCCCCTGTGTGTATAACTGTAGCAGCAGTCTCTGAACTCAGGGAAGAAAGGAAAAAGTGTACAGGAGGACATGTCTATTGTGGAAAAAAACATTTTGACAGAAAAAAACGGGCTGGATTTGTAAGGCAAATAGAGGCAGATGTGCGTCAAGGAGTGACACAACAGGTCCGAGTTAGGGCTAACCCATTCGTTGAAGTGACCGAATAGCGGCAGAAGTGGCAGAGTGCGGTGAGACACTACTTACTCCGGCCTCCCTGAAGGGAGTAGGAAGGACTCTAGTTTGCATTGTTGAAAAAAACAAACATCACCACTCCGTCACGCAGTCGGAGAGGATAGCTTTGAGTGCTACTGGCACGGAACCAATGCACAGGAACTGAAGGTGTGAATATTTGAGAAGCTACCTCAGAAAAAGACCTACTCGACCTATGGTCAAGAAAGAAGCATGTCGTCTGTTAAGCTGAAGCAAGCATGGAAGTAGGAATCTA
The DNA here is from genome assembly GCA_016271365.2 of Neoceratodus forsteri. Classification (NCBI taxonomy): domain Eukaryota; kingdom Metazoa; phylum Chordata; order Ceratodontiformes; family Ceratodontidae; genus Neoceratodus; species Neoceratodus forsteri. Next base: position 1,420,463,304 of record CM028130.1, read on the forward strand.
AGTTCCGACTCGCTGAAGAGTCACGTCTCTTGCTGTGAGGCTCTGATCAAGAGAAGAAAGCCTGATTAAAAAAAAAAAAAAAAAAAAGGGAAGGGACTAACAGACTGGTTAGATGCCTAGGTTTTGGAAATATCTCGGAATAAGAGATAATTCTCTAGAGAAAAGAGGTGAGCTATACCACCGCTGGATCAGACTGCCCCTAGGGGTAGAAAAAAATCAGGTACTCTTTACTGAAGTTTAGAGACGACCGCCAGAGGTGGAACCTGACCAGATCCAAAGTGTGGTATTGGGAAATTCCAATTAGGACCTGTGCTGTGATAATTCTAACCCTTTTTTTTGTTTGTATTAATTATCATTAGTCCGAGCCTGACAAGGTTGCAGGCTGCTATTTGGCAAGGATTGCCTGATACAGAAATGACAAGGATGTCATCCCAGTGAGGAGCAGGAGGAACCTGAGCATTCATAACTGAACTCTTGACTGGACTAATAATAATAGCTAGACAGATGTTAACCACCTGTGCCGAAGCAGCCACCAGAGGGGCAGCATCAAAAGAGGGCTGAATACCCCTATCAAAGGAGCGGAAAAGTCTGTGCGGCTCCCGACCATTGAATTAGAATGTTCCACAGAGTGTAATTGTCTTGATGACTGAAAGAGTCTAGACGCAGAGGTATATGGTCCACAGATTCAGTCTGAACACTATGGTGGACCCCATAAATGAGGAACTACTGAAAAGAGCTTCCATCACAGACTCTGGTGATAGACAGGGCGTGTCTTTCAGTATATAAAATGAGTCATCCGCTATATCACTGACCAGAAGGACAGAGAGAGACTGATTTAGATGCCCTTCTACCGCAGAAGGATCCCAAAAAGATGTCTAGGTCAGAGCCACTAGAGACTCCGCCACCAGGAAGGGTGTCGAGGAGCTTGGCACCACGTAGGGAGCTGAGAAAGTGCTGAGCGGAATGAGAGATTCCGCTGGCAGAACAGAACAGAAGAGTCCCATCACTGGAAAACCGCTGGATGATGAGACCTGATGCAGACCGCCGCCCACTAAGATGTGTGGAAAAATAATCCGCAGAACAGGACTTCATTCTGTGGAAACATCCCGCCACAAGTCCTGCGGAAGAAGAGATCCATAAACGGAGATCTTTCCCTAGTTCTGTCAGACAGCACCAACTGGCACCCCTGCGGCACCAGCGGCACTTGTGCCACAGGAGGGCACCAAGCAGTACCTATGCCAACCGGTGAGACACCCGAGGGCACCCACGGCGGAACCCACAGGTATCCTCAGCACCAATGGCAGCAATGGCACGCAAGGGCACCCCCAACGCCCATGGCACCCAAGAAACCCATGGCAGCAATGGCAACCAAAAAACCCATGGCACCCAAGGGTACCCATGACACCCGTGGCACTTATGGCACCCATGCCACCTGTGGGTGCCAGGTGCCACCCGCAGGTACCCGGTGCTGCCCGCAGTGCCACTCATGCCACCGGTGGGCACTCGGCACCACCCGTGGCACCCGTGGGTGCCTACAACACCCACTGAGAGGATGTCCCCTGAGAGGATGTCAACAGGTTGTAATTCCTGGGATGAGACAGGGGAAGGTGGACTGCTAAGGACAGCAACAGAGGGTACCAGGGCTGCCTGGCCCAGTCTGGAGCAATCAGAATCACTCTGCATGGTTGTGACCTGATCTTGACTAACACTTTGAACAGGAGAGGGAAGAAGGGAAAAGCATACAGAAATTTCCCTTCCCAATCTAGAATCAGAGCATCCAGGGGGACTGTGCCCAAGACTGGGGGTCTGCAACAAAAGAGAGGAAGTTGGTGATTGTCTGGGGCTGCAAAAAGATCTATCTGTGGAATGCCCCATCTCGAGAAAATCACTTTCAAAACTAGGGGATCTAGGGTCCATTCGTGATGGCCCTGGGATATCATGCTGAGAGCATCTGCTAGGACATTGTCCTTCCCTGGGAGGTGAACTGCTGTCAGAGAGGTTTGCAGAGAATAGGCCAGGGACCACAACTTCATTGCTTCTGTGCACAAGGCCGTAGACCGAGTGCCTCCTTGCTTGTTGATGTACCACATTGTGGTGGTATTGTCTGTTCTGATCTGGACCACCTTGTTCTGTACAGATTTGGAAAAGGCTTGCAGTGCTAGAAACACTGCTCTGAGTTCCAAGAGACTGATGTGAAGCAGAGATTCTTGAGGTGACCACAGCCCTTGGGTGGTAAGATCCCCCAGGTGGGCTCCCCAGCCCAGCAGGGAGGCATCTGTGGTGAGTATCACTGAATGAGACTGAGTGACAAAAGGAACTCCTTGCCTCAAATTGTCCTGATCCTGCCACCATTGCAAACCCTGGATCAGAGTTCGAGTCACTGGGACTAGCTTGGTAAGAGAATCCTTTCTTTGGGACCAGAAGGCTCTTAAGTGGAACTGAATGTCCTTCATATGAAATCTTGCTCCCTGGACCACTGCTGTAGAGGCTGCCATGTGGCCCAGAAGCTGCAGGAAATGCCTTGCTGGTCGAGACACCTGAAGGGTGAATGAAGAGGCCAGTTCCATAAGGGTCCTTACCCTGTCCAGGGGAAGGAAGGCTTTTGCCCTTATTGTATCCAGCTCCACCCCAATGAAGGTGAGGAGCTGTACTGGCTCGAGAACTGACTTTGGAAGGTTGAGGAGGAACCCTAAGGAAGTGAGCACTTGCTGAGTTATTTGCAGATGTGACCTGACTTGGTCTGGAGACTGACCCACTATGAGCCAGTCGTCCAAGTATGGAAAGATGGAGATCTTTTTTCTCCTTAGGAAAGCAACCACTACTGCCAGGCACTTTGTGAACACCCTTGGGGCTGATGTTAGGCCAAAGGGCATTGTTCTGAATTGATAGAGGCCTGAGGGCAACTCGAACCTGAGGTACTTTCTGTGGGAGCACCTGATGGGAATGTGAAAATAGGCACCTTTGAGGTCCAGGGAGGCTAGCCAGTCCCCTGGCCTTAGAGAGGGCAGAATTATTCCCAGAGTCACCATTTTGAACTTGGGTTTTAAAAAGTGCTTGTTCCGATATCTTGGATCCAGGATGGGCCGCCATTCTCCTGTTTTTGGGGGTTAGGAGTACCTGGAGTACAATTCTTTGCCCTTGTGGGGTAGGAACCCTCTCTATGGCTCTGAGGCCAGGAGGGAAAAACCTCTGCCTCTAGGGCAAGGATCTCTGATGGATTGCAGGTGGAAAGGATCTGGTTCTCATCTTGGGAAATTTTTTGAAGCTGAGAACCAGTCCCTGGCTACTACTTCAGGACCCACTTGTCTGATGTCAGAGACTTCAGTCCTGGACAAAGTAAGCCAGCCTGCCCCCTACAGGTATTGGAAAATCGGCCTGGGCAGACCCATCAGGGTGCCTGCTTGGCAGGGTCTTTGGGCTGAGGGGTGGAAGCAGGCCTGCTCATTCCCCATCTGCCTCTCCCTCTGTAGAACTCCCTCTGAGCATAGAAAGAAGAGGAGGCCTGGGCTTGGTAAAAAGGCCTTTGAAAAGGCCTGCCCCTGCCACTGGACTGCTGCCTTTGCGGAGTGGCTTGCTTTTCTTTGGCCTGAGCACTCCTGTAGGTGGTCCTGTACTCGTCCATCTTTTTCATGTAATTCTCTTGTCTGCTCCCCAAACAGAGAATTACCAATGACAGGGAAATCCACGGCCTTAGCCTGGGTATCCTGTGATAGGCTAGTACATCTGAGCCAAGCCATCCTCCGAAGGGCCACAGATGAAGCCATGACTCTAAATGAAACATCACTGGAGTCCACCACAGCATGAAATTGCACCTTGGATGCCTCAATCCCATCTGCAGCCACCTGCTCCAGCTCCTTCAACAAATGGTCAGGGGCCTGTTTATGGAAGCCATCACAGTGTGTCCCATCTGGACTTGGTATCTAGCTGTGTAGGCCATATAGTTAGCTGCCTGAGTTCCAAAGATGCTGCCATGTCTGCTTCTGCCATGGCATCAATCCTCCTGGAGTCCTTATCTGGGGTGTGATGCCAAGGGAATATTTGCCTTATCACAGGCAGCAGCCTGCACTACTCCAACATGGCTGCACTGCTGAGAAAGGAACTCCGTGTCTGAGCCTGATAGGGTGTACCTCTTGTCCATTCGTCTGTCCACAGGAGGTATGGAGTTAGGAGTCTTTAGAATTTTAATTGTCTGTTTCCCAAAAGATTTATGGAGGGGAACAGACAGTTTCCTGGACTCTCGGATGTCCATCATTTCAACAAAATCAGGCTCCTCCTGATCCTCTACTGCTTCTTCCATTGGAAGCTGGAGGGTTTCAGCCACTTTGTTGTAAAACATAAAGTGGGAAGGGGACTCAGAAAGCCTAGGAGGAGAAACACCTGAAGGTCTGTCTGGGGAGATGTCCAGGTCAATAGGCACATCCAGACTTTCATAATCACCATCATCATCCTCATACTCTCCCTCCTCCTCCTCCTCCGGTTAGTAAAATTCTTCTGAAGAATAATCCGGAACCGGGGGAACCGACCAAACCAAGCCCCTGCCAGATGGTGCCAGTTCAGCTGGAACCGAAGTTAGCGATTGCACTATCCTTTGGCTATCTCATCAGCAGTCAGAGTATAAATTTCTGGATCCGAACCGGATGATTTTTCTCTTCTCTTCCTTTTAACCACAACCGACTCCTCAGAATCGGCTCTCCTTTTGCCCGAAGAAGTTTCGCCCTGGTCACAGGGCACTCCTTCTGGTTCGGTCGGAACCAAACCGGGCTGGCCATCCGGGTCAGCGGACTTCTCGGCCTCCCTTTCCCTCAGTCTACTTACTCTCTTATCCAGGGTAGCTTTGGGAAAATTCTTACAAATTTGACAGTCTGAATCAAGGTGGTTAAACCCCAGACAATAAACACAGGTGGTGTTGGGATCACCCTTAGCAAAGGCTTCCCCACACACACTGCAGTGTTGAAACCCAGTGGGCCCGTTTTTTTTCTTGGGTTTCTCAGACATGGCCAATCCTATCCAAAACTTACCATTTTACAATCCATGAGCAAGACTCCCTATGGTTCCTGACCGTATTGCGGGTCTTGGAAAAAACGTAATGAAATCTGGTTTTTAGAACCGATATGGACCGGTTACCACACTCATAAGTAAATTCTAGCGTTTTTAAGACTAAACTGATCGGTTCAGCTGAACCGATCCGAAATACAAGTTCCACACAGAAACTGAATGTAAAACCTATCTAGTACTCACGGTACCACAGACAGAGACTTAAACCGACAGATTCGTAGCTTGAAATTCGGTGGAAACCCGGCGAAAATCAACACTTTAACCGACTTTTTGAACCGAGCAAGAGAAATCTCCAGGCGACTGCTTCAGTAAGTGCGGAGAAAAGAATCTGACGGTTGGAGTTTAAACAACAGCAGACAGGGGCTTCAACCAAGCTCTCACTGAACGTTCCATGCTGGCCATGGAAAGTTAACTCTTTGTTGTCCGGGGCAGTTGAAAGGCAGGACCTAACTGCAATAGTCAGAATACAGCAAGACTTCATGTTGTTTGAAAGGCTCTTGCTTTGACAGTATCTAGCTCTGCCCCTATAAAGGTAAGAAGATGCATTGGTTCGAGAACTGACTTGGGAAGGTTGAGAAGAAATCCCAGGGAAGTGAGCACTTGCTGAGTCACTTGCAGGTCTGACTTGACTTGGTCTGGAGACTGACCCACTATGGGCCAGTTGTCCAGATATGGAAAAATGGAAATCTTTTGCCTTCTTAGAAAGGTAACCACTACTGCCAGGCACTTTGTGAAAACCCTTGGAGCTGATGACAGACCAAAGGGCATTGCTTTGAACTAGTAATGGTCTGAGGGCAACTTGAACCTGAGGTACTTTCTGTGGGAGCACCTGATGGGGATGTGAAAGTAGGCAGCTTTGAGGTCCAGGGAGGCTAGCCAGTCCCCTGGCCTTAGGGAGGGAAGAATTATTCCCAGAGTCACCATCTAGAATCTTGGTTTTAAAAGATGTTTGTTCAAGTATCTTAGATCTAGGATGGGTCGCCACTCCACTGTCTTTTCTGGGGTAAGGAAGTACCTGGAGTACTGACCTTTGCCCCGCTGTAGGGTAGGAACTCTCTTTATGGCTCTTAAGGCCAGAAGAGATGAAACCTCTGCCTCTAGGGCAAGGGTTTCGGAGAGACTTGCAGATGGAAAAGATCTGGCTCTCATCTTGGGAAATTTGTTGAAGCTGAGAACCAGTCCCTGGCTTACTACTTCCATGACCCACTTGTCTGAAATAACAGACATCCAGTCCTGGGCAAAGTAAGCCAGCCAACCCCTACAGGGAAAGGAGAGTCGACCCAGGCAGACCCATCAGGGTGTCTGTTTGGCAGGGGCCTTAGGCTGAGGAGTGGATGCAGCCCTGCTCATCCCCCTTCTGCCTCTCCCTCTGAAGAACCCCCTCTGTGAAAAGGGAGAAGAGGCCTGTGCTTGGTAGAAAGGCATATGAAAAGGCCTGCCCCTGCCCCTAGATTGCTGCCTTTGAGGAGTTGCCTGCCTCTCCTTGGCCTGTGCACTCCTATAAGTGGTCCTATATTCCTCCATCTTTCTCATGTAATTCTCTGTCTGCTCCCCAAACAGAGAATTACCTTCCACAGAGAAATCCATGGCCTTAGCCTGGGTGTTCCTGTGAGAGGCTAGTACATCTGAGCCAAGCCATTCTCTGAAGAGCCACATATGTAGCCATGACTCTTGATGACACATCATTAGAGTCCACCGTAACATGAAATTGTACTTTAGATGCCTCTATCCCATCAGCAGCCACCTTCTCCAGCTCCTTGGCCAGCTGGGGGGGGGCTTGTTTAGCCAGTGCCAGTACAGATTCCCACCTGGACTTCTGGTACCTGGCTGTATAGGCCATATAATTAGCCTGCCTGAGTTCCAAAGAGGATGCCATGTACTGTTTCTTTGCCGAGGCATCCATCCTCCTGGAGTCTTTATCTGGGGTGTGTGAAGCCAAGGGAACATTAGCCCTGTCACAGGCTGCAGCCTGCACGACCCTAACATGGCTGCACTGTTGATAGAAAAACTCAATGTCTAAGCCTGATAAGGTGTATCTCTTGTCCATTCTTTTATCAACAGGAGGTACAGAATTTGGAGACTTTAACATTTTTTGTGTCTGTTTACCAAAAGATTTCTTTAGGGGAATAGACAGCCTCCTGGACTCTGGGATGTCCATCATTTCAACAAAATCAGGCTCCTCTTGATCCTCTGTAGCCTCCTCCATAGGATGCTGGAGGGTTTCAGCCACTTTTCTGTAGAACAGATAGTGGGAAGGGGACTCAAAGAGCCTAGGAGGGGAAACACCAGAAGGTCTGTCTGGGGAGATGTCCGGTTCAATGGGCACATCCAGACTTTCTGCTCCATCATACTCATCATCTTGCTCATAATCCCCCTCCTCCTCAAATTCCGGTTCATAAAAATCTTAAGGGGCATAATCCTGAACTGGAGGAACCGACCGAACCAAACCCCTAGCTAACGGAGCCAGATTGGATGGAACCAGGCAAAGTGATTCAACAATCCGAAGCGCTCGGGCAATCTCATCAGCAGTCGGAACATGAAACTCCAGATCTGAACTGGCTGATTTTTCTTTACATTTCCTCCTTGTAGGAACTGATCCCTCAGGATCGGCTCTCCTCTTTCCCAAAGAAGTATTGCCCTGGTCAGAGGGCACTCCTTTTGGTTCGGTCGGAACCAAACCATGCTGGCCATCCGGGTCAGCGGACTTCTCGGCCTCCTTTTCCTTAAGTCTACCTAATCTCTTTTCCAGGATAGACTTAGGAAAGTTTTACATATTTGGCAGTCTGTAACGGTGGTCAAACCCCAGACAAACACAAAGTGGTGTGGGGATCGGCCTTAGATACTCACACTCACTGCAGTGTTGAAACACAGTGGGCCCGTTTTTCTTGGGTTTCCTCAGACATGGCCAACCAACCAAGCGTCCCCTTTTTTTTGGCAACCGCCAGGCAAAACTCCCTTATCGGTTTCTAACCGTGTTATGGTATTGGAAAAAAACATTAGAACACGCCTTTTTTTTTTAAACCGATAAGGACCGGTAACCACACATTAAAGGAAAAAACACAGAATTCAAATAAGTTGGATCGGTTCAGCCGAACCAATCGAGAAAAGTTGTTTACAATTTCCACAAATAACCCAAAAGAAATAATTACTCACCTTAGTAATGTTGTTTCTTCTAATGGAGTCTTGCTATATTATGACATATGCAGTGAGTCCCAACCTTCAAACTGCTCCGTAGGTGAAAGAGTTAACTATCCATGCCAGGCATGGAACGCAGAGCTCGAGCTCGGTTGAAACTCTGTCTGTTGTTCTTCAAACTCAAACCGTCAGATCTTTATGAGCTAAACTCACTGAGGTCCTGTGTGGAAGCTGTAAACCTACACTAGCCAACTGGCTACTAAACATAAAAACACGTTTTTTGGTCCCAAAACAAAGACTCAAGTCAGGAGACCCAAAAAAATAAAAACACAACACCAAGTCACCCCAAAGGAAAAAGGGGATGAAAATAACAAGGTGGGCATCTACTAAGTGCCAACACTGCACTGCCCACCCACATCCCAAAAACAGAGGTTCTGAGAGGGGCAGGTGGGAAGGTCATAATATAGCAAGACTCCATTAGAAGAAACAACATTACTAAGGTGAGTAATTTTTTCTTCAAACAACATGAAGTCTTGCTATATTATGACATATGCTGACTACACAGCAGTACCTCCATGGAGGAGGGACAGAACCTACTTAGGAAATAGGCTCTGAAGCACAGCTGTGCCAAACCGAGCATCACTCCTAGACTGGATGTCAGGGAGTAATGCTTGGTAAAGTGTGAACTGTTTTCCAGGTAGCTGCTTGACATATCTCTAGAATAGGATGTCCTGACAGCAGCCAGGAAGCAGCTGTACTTCTGGTAGAGTGAGCCCTCAGGTCTGAGGAGGAACCTTACCCAGCTTTTCATAACAGAACTGGATACAAGAGACAATCCACCTGGCAATGGATCTTTTAGTGGCAGGTTTCCTTTACCAGCCTCACCATAAGTGAGGAACAGTTGGAGGGAGTCAAACCTGTGACCCTTGGTACGCTCTATGTAGTAACTAAGGGCTCTCTTCACATCTAAGCTGTGTAGGGTCCTCTCTCCAGAGGAGGAATGGTCAGTGAAGTACACTGGAAGAGATATAGATTGATTAAGGTGGAAATCTGAAACCACCTTAGGCAGGAACTTCCTGTTAGTCCTGAGGACCACCTTATCTCTATGAAAGGAGATAAAATCAAGCTCCACTGACAAAGCTTGTAATTCCTTATACGTCTGCAGAAGTGATGGCTACCAGAAACACAGTCTTCCAAGTCAAGAACTTCAGCTCTGCTGAAGACAAAGCTCAAAGTGGGGTTGCATAAGCTGAGCAGCATAAGCGTTAAGATCCCAGGCAGGGCAGGGTCTCTGAATGGAGGGTTGGTGTGAAGCAATCCCTTAAAAAACTTGTAAAATACAGGATGAGCTGAAAGAGAAGATGATTTACCTGCTGAAATAAAAGCAGACACAGCTGAAAAATGTACTTTTAGGGTAGCTGGTCTCAGCCCCAAGGCATTTAAATGGACCATGTAATCCAGGACTGTGGGTAAATCAGCAGATTCTGGGGAAATATGCTTCCCAGAGCACCATATGGAAAACTGCTTCCATTTGGAATTATAGGTAGCCCTGGTGGAAGGCTTTCTAGAAGCCTTTAGTATATCCATTACACCTTGGGAGAGGAGTAGATCAGCAGACTCGAACTCTTCAAGAGCCAGGCCTTGAGATTGAGAGATTTGAGGTTCGGGTACCAAACCCTCCCCTGAGCGCAGGTTAACAGGTTGTGATTCCTGGGAAGACACAGGGGAAGATGGACTGCTAAGGACAGTAGGAGTGGATACCAGGGTTGTCTGGCCCAATCTGGGGCAATCAGGATCATCTTGCAGGATTGAGATCTGATTTTGACTAACACTTTGAACAGGAGAGGAAAGGGGGGGGAAAGCATAGAGAAACTTCCCTTCCCAATTGAGGACTAAGGCATCCAGAGGGACTGAGCCCAACACTGGGGGCCTGCAGCAAAAAAGGGGAAGTTGATGATTGTCTGGGGCTGCAAAAAGATCTATTTTCGGGGTGCCCCATCTGGCAAATATCACCTCCAGGACCATGGGGTCCAGTGACCATTCGTGATGGCCCTGGGAAATCCTGCTGAGAGCATCTGCTAGGACATTGTCCTTGCCTGGGAGGTGAACTGCTGTAAGGGAGGTGTTCAGGGAGTAAGCCAGAGACCACAACTTCATTGCTTCGGTGCACAAGGCCATAGACTGAGTGCCCCCTTGCTTGTTGACGTACCACATTGTGGTGGTGTTGTCTGTTCTGACCTGTATCACTTTGTTCTGAACAGATTTGGAAAAAACTTGCAGTGCTAGAAAAACTGCTCTGAGTTCCAACAGGTTGATGTGGAGCAGAGATTCCTGAGGGGACCACAATCCCTGGGTAGTGAGGTCGCCCATGTGAGCTCCCCACCCCAAGAGGGATGCATCTGTAGTAAGGATTAAGGAGTGAGACTGAGTGACAAAGGGAACCTCTTGTCTCAGATTGTTCTGATCCTGCCAAAACTGTAGGGCCTGGATCAGGGTTCGAGTCACTGGGATCAATTTGGTTAGAGGGTCTTTCCTTTGAGACCAAAAGTCTCTCAAATGGAACTGGATGTCCCTCATCTGAAATCTTGCTCCCTGCACCACTGCTGCAGAAGCAGCCATGTGCCCCAGGAGCTGTAGAAAATGCCTTGCTGGTCAAGAGACCTGCAGGGTGAAGGAGGAGGCCAGAGAGACCAGGGTCCTTGCCCTGTCCAAAGGAAGGAAGGCTCTGGCTTCCTCTGTGTTCAGCTCTGCGCCTATGAAGGTGAGGAGCTGGACAGGTTCTAGAACTGACTTTGAAAGATTCAGAAGAAAACCTAGAGGTGAGCAGTTGCTGAGTTACCTGTAAATGTAACTTGACTTGGTCTGGAGACTGGCCTACTATGAGCCAGTCGTCCAGGTAAGGGAAGATGGCAATTTTTTGCCTTCTTAGGGCAGCAACTGCTACTGCCAGGCATTTTGTGAATACCCTTGGAGCAGAGGTGAGGCCAAAGGGCATTGCTCTGAACTGGTAATGGCCTGAGGGCAGCTCGAACCTGAGGTACTTTCGATGGGAACTTCTGATGAGAACATGGAAGTAGGCATCCTTGAGGTCAGGACTAGCCAGTCTCCTGGCCTTAGAGAGTAGAATAATTCCCAAGTCACCATTTTGAATTTTGGTTTAAAAGGTGCTTGTTTAAGTATCTGAGATCCAGGATGGGCCGCCATTCTCCTGTCTTTTGTGGGGTAAGGAAGTACCTGGAGTACAACCCTTTGCCCTGGTGTAGGGGTGGAACCCTTTCCACAGCTCTGACAGCCAGGAGGGAAGAGATCTCTGCCTCTAGGGCAAGTGCCTCTGAGGGATTTGCAGGTGGAAAGGATCTGGTTCTCATCTTTGGAAATTTTTTAAAGCTAAGAACCAGTCCCTGGCTTACTACCTCCAGGACCCACTTGTCTGATGTTAGAGACTTCCAGTCCTGGACAAAGTAAGCCAGCCTGCCCCCTACTGGTAGCTAAGAATCGGCCCTGGCAACCCCATCAGGGTGCCTGTTTGGCAGGGGCTTTGGGCTGAGGGGTGGAAGCAGGCCTGCTTGTACCCCGTCTGCCTCTCCCTCTAAAGAACCCCCTCTGGGCATATGCAGAAGAGGAGGCCTGGGCTTGGTAAAAAGGCCTATGAAAAGGCCTGCCCCTGCCCCTGGAAAGCTGCCTTTGAGGAGTGGCCTGCCTTTCCTTGGCCTGTGCACTCCTATAGGTGGTTCTATACTCATCCATTTTCTTCATGTAATTCTCTGTCTGCTCCCCAAACAGAAATTACCACAACAAGGAAAATCCATGGCCTTAGTCTGGGTATCCTGTGACAGGCTAGTACATCTGAGCCAAGCCATTCTGCAAGTGCCACAGATGTAGCCATGACTCTTGATGACACATCATTGAGTCCACTGCAGCATGGAATTGCACCTTGGATGCCTCAATACCATCAGCAGCCACCTGCTCCAACTCCTTGGCAAGCTGGCCAGGGACCTGTTTTGCTAGAGCCATAACAGTATCCCATCTGGATTTCTGATATCTAGCAACATAAGCCATATAATTTGCCTGTCTGAGTCCCAAGGATGCTGCCATGTACTGTTTCTTTGCCATGGCATCAATCCTCCTGGAGTCCTTGTCCGGTGGGTGTGAAGCCAAGGAAATATTTGCCTTGTCACAGGCTGCAGCCTGCACTACCCCAACATGGCTGCATTGTTGTGTAAGGAACTCCATATCAGAGCCTGACAATGTGTACCTCTTATCCATTCTCTTATCAACAGGAGGTATAGTGTGAGGAGCTTTTAGAATTTTAACTGTCTGTTTCCTAAAAGATTTATGCAAAGGAATAGACAGCCTCCTTGACTCTGGGATAGCCATCATTTCCACACAGTCAGGCTCCTCTTGATCATCCACAGCCTCCTCCATAGGGAGCTGGAGGGTTTCAGCCATTTTCTTATAAAACATGAAATGAGAAGGGGACTCAGAAAGCCTAGGAGGAGACACTCCTGAAGGTCTGTCTGGGGAGATGTCCGGGTCAATGGGCACATCCAGACTTTCATATCCACATTCACTCTCCTCATACTCCTCTTCCCCCTTCTACGGTTCATAATATTCCTCTACATCATACTCTTGAACCGGTGGAACCGGCTGAACCGGACACTTACCTGATGGTGCCGGTTCGGTTGGAACCGGGGAAAGCGACTGGACAATTTTAATCGCTTTGGCTATTTCTTCAGCGGTTGGAGAGGAAAGTTTTGGCTCCACACCAGCTGATTTCCTAGTCCTTTTTGCTGGAACCGACTCCTCGGAGTTGGATCTCCTTTTGCCCGAGGAAGTCTCACCCTGGTCAGAGGACACTCCCTCTGGTTCGGTTGGAACCGAACCGGGCTGGCCATCCGGTTCAGCGGACTTTTTGGCCTCCCTTTCCCTGAGCCTACCAACTCTCTTTTCTAGGGTAACTGCAGGAAAAGTTTTACAAATCTGGCAGTCTGCATTGAGGTGGTCAAACCCCAGACAATAAACACAGGTGGTGTGGGGGTCAGCCTTGGCAAAGACTTCCCCACAGACACTGCAGTGTTGAAACCCAGTGGGCCCGGTTTTTCTTTTGGGTTTCTCAGACATAGTGCCAGTCCTAACCAAACTTACCCATTTACGGCAATCCGCCAGGTAAGACCCTCTTATCGGTTCCCAACCGTGTCACGGGTCATGAAAAAAAAAACGTAATAAAATCCGTTTTTTTAGAACTGATAAGAACCGGTAACCACACTCTAAATGACAGATAAATATGTTTTAAACAACTTGATCGGTTCAAACCGAACCGATAAACCGTTTACAAGTTCCACACAGAAAAGAAATCAATGTAAAACCTATCTAGTACTCAATACCACAGACAGAGTTTGAACTGGCCGGTTGCAGTTTAATTTCGGTCGAAAACCGAGAAAAACAATACTTTAACCGACAAAATGAACCGAGCAGAAGGAGAAATTTCCGGAGCGACTGTTCAGTGAGGCGGAGTAAAGAATCTGACAGTTTGAGTTTGAAGAACAACAGACAGAGTTTTACCCGAGCTCGAGCTCTGCGTTCCATGCCTGGCATGGAAAGTTAACTCTTTCACCTCCGGAGCAATTCGAAGGTTGGGACTCACTGCATATGTCATAATATAGCAAGACTTCATGTTGTTTGAACTACTACCTAAAGTACGTACTGTACCGCAGACAGAGCCCTGAACCGTAATACTACGGGAGTTAAGCGGAAAAACCGACACTTTGATCAACTTGAACCGAGCAGAAGGAGAAATCTCCAGAGTGACTGTTCAGTGAGGCGGAGTAAAGAATCTGGCAGTTGGATTTCAAAGTGCTGCAGACAGAGACCTCAACCGAGCTCAAGCTCAACGTTCTATGCACTGCATAGAAAATTAACCCTCTACACCTCGGGGCAGTTCAAAGGCTGGAGCTAACTGCAGATTGTCAGAATACAGCAAGACTTCATGTTGTTTGAAAAACAGCTTCTACTTGGACAAATGACTTCAAGATTCAGTGCAGTTCTCCTTTAATGGCAATGTTGATGTTACCCCTTATGTCAGATACTTTAAGAACAATGGTAAACCTTTTTCAAAAACTAACAGATGTAAATTGATCTTAAGAGAGCAGAACTATGGAGCAGAGTATTACATGAAATAAATGGCGTAGCTGTATGTGAAGAGTTTGAAACCAATGCTATTTGAACATTTTGCCTTTAATAAATATACCTTTCTTGCCTTTACAGATTGGGGTCTGCACCAGGAATAGGAATTACACCTGAAGTGACGACCAGTAAAAAAAATCAGAAGCAATTATGTGCTTTTATAGAAAAGAGATGGGTTCATTACAAATTTCATTTGTTGTATAGCGGAATGATTTTCTATCTGTCTTTGCATGTTTATACTAATTTGTATATGTAATTCACCAGTTTTTCACCTTGTCAGTTATAGCCACCATCAAATCACATGACTGCAAAAGGGGAGGTTCTGATAATGGGAGACTTTAACAAGCCAGATATAGATTGGTCAATACCAGCAGGAACATCTGCTGGAACTAGACACATGGTGGATTCTCTGCAGGAGGAGGGCCTCAAACAACTGGTACAACAACCCACAAGAGACAGGGCTATCCTAGATCTAGTACTGACTAACAGGGAAAGGATCACAGAACTCCAGGTAGAAGGTCACCTGGGGGCCAGTGACCATCACATGGTATGGTTCAATCTAGCCACTAGAACTAAATCATCCCATTCCAAGGCAAACATATGGGACTTCAGGGGAGCTGACTTTGATAAGATGGCCAACAGAGTTAAGCTAGCCCTGGCAAAAAGAAATATGGGTGAGGGGGTATAGGCAAAGTGGGCAAGCATTAAGGATGCAATACTTGAAACAACATCCCATTGTGTTAGAGAGAAAAGGAAGTGCAAAAGAAGAAGGAAACCACTTTGGTTCTCAAAAACAGTAGCAGAAAAGGTTAGAGCCAAAAGGCTGGCCTTCAGGAAATATAAGGGAACGCAGCAGGATGAAGATAGGGAGACATACCAATCTTTCCTAAGGGAAGCAGGGAAGGCAGTAAGGCAGGCAAAGGCCCAAACCAAGGAAACACTAGCACAAACAGTAAAAGAAGATGACAAGACTTTCTACGGGTACATTAGTGAAAGGAGAAAGGCCAGAGGGGGTATTGCTAAGATCAAAGAGGTTAAGGGGGCATGTGAAGAGGAGGACCATGTAAAAGCATCTATCCTAAATAGATACTTCTGCTCAGTATTTACTGAACAGAAGGTAGGGCAGAGCCCACAGCTCAGCACTATGGACACAGGGTGGGGGGGGGAGGTGTGCACTAGTCCCTTCACAAAAGAAAGGGTCCTACAACAGCTCGATAAGCTCAGGGTGGGCAAGGCAATGGGACCTGAAGGCATACATCCCAGGATACTAAAGGAGCCAAGGGTGGAACTAGCAGAGCCATTATCAGAACTGTTTAGTGGGTCTCTGAGCACAAGAGAGGTCCCAAAAGACTAGAAAAGGGCTCATGTGATCCTGCTCCACAAGACTGGTAGCAGGGAGGAGGCAGGGAACTACAGACCAGTCAGTCTTACCTCAGTAGTGGACAAGATTATGGAGCCACTCCTTAAGGAAAGGATAATGCAACAGCTGGAATCCATAGCAGCACAGGATCCAAGACAGCATGGGTTTACAAAAGGAAGGTCCTGTCAAACTAATCACATAGATTTCTTTAACTGGGTAACCAGAGTGGTGGACCAAGGGGGACCAGTTGATGTTGCCAACCTTGACTTCAGCAAAGCTTTCGATACTGTTCCACAAAGAAGATTGATTAATAAGCTGGGTAGGCTCGGGGTGGGTCAGAAGTTGGTCAACTGGGTGGCAAACTGGTTGGCGTGCAGAAAACAGAGAGTGGTGGTAAATGGTATACAGTCAGAAGAGATGCAAGTCACAAGTGGGGTACCTCTGGGATCAGTCCTGGGGCCAGTCCTCTTCAATATCTTCATCAGTGACATTGCAGATGGACTGGAGGGTAAGGTCTGTCTGTTTGCAGATGACACCAAGATCTGTAACAGAGTAGATGATCCAGATGGGGTGGGCAGAATGAGAAGAGATCTGGATAAACTAGCAAAATGGTCGGAAGAGTGGCAACTGGGGTTTAACACAAAGAAGTGCAAGATCATGCACATAGGGAAGAGAAACCCTGAAGCCACCTATAGGCTGGGAGGAGAGTTGCTGGCAGTCACAAGGGAAGAAAGAGACTTGGGCATCATCATCACCGATGACCTGAAATAATCCAAGCAGACCACTAAAGCAGTAGGTAAGGCTAGAGGGACGTTGGGGTGTATTAGTAGGAGTATCACAAGTTGTAAGAGGGGAGGTAATAATCCCTCTTCATAAGACGCTGGTTAGGCCCCATCTGGAGTACTGCGTGCAGTACTGGAGGCTGCACCTTCCCAAGGACATTAACCAAACTGAGGCAGTCCAGAAAAGAGCAACCAAAATGGTGCAGGGACTGCATCAGCAAACATATGAGGACAGATTAACGGAGCTTAATATGTATACCCAATCTAGAGCAAAGGAGAGAGAGAGGTGATATGATTGAAACATTCAAACACCTTAAGGGCATTAACAAGGTGAAAGAGTCTAACATGTTTCAATATAAGAAAAATAGCAGGACAAAATGACACAGCATGAGATTACAGGGAGGCGATTAAGGGGTAATGTGAGGAAGTTCTTTTTCACAGAAAGGGTGGTGGATGCATGGAACAGCCTACCTCAGGAAGTGGTGGATATGAATACAGTACAGGGCTTCAAACAGGCATGGTATAGGCATAAGGGAGCAATACAGATGAGTATGAATAGATAGGCCATTGACAGCAAAGGCCGATGGCACATTCATAAGGTAGAAAAAGAAATGGGCAGACTGGATGGGCCTTGTGGTCCTTATCTGCCGTCATCTTCTATGTTTCTATCACCTGAGTCATTGTTTTAGACTATTATGATGACATCCTACTATAGGTATGTCATCGAGGCACAGGTCAGGAAGCATCGGAAAAATCAGGAGCAGTTGTAGATTTCACATAAAGTGTTTATTAGTACTAGCAGTAACAAAAAAATAAACTTGTTCAGTATAACTATTTAGAAAGGCAGAATAAACAGAGAAGATCCATCTGAGTTTATCTTCAATTTCTGTATCTCTCAAAAAAATGCAGCTCTCTCTCTTATAAGTCTTTGTAACCCCCCACCTTAACAAGCATCCTGTTTTTCTCTAAAATGTTCTTGTATGTTTCAGGCACGTGCAGCAAGAATACAATGTCCCAGAACTGAGGCCCCTTCTCCACAGCTTCTGAAAAAGGGCTTCAAAACTGCTCTCAGGTTAACCCCTTGAGTTCCCAATAGCTTCTTGCTATCATTTCAAGCTATAATTATATACATTTCAACAGTAACACTATATAATTTCTAATCAAGGGATCCCAATATCAGTTATATTTCCAAGTAATGATTTGCATATATCTTTACACCAGCAAATATGCAAGGGGGGAAAGACAGAAACAGCAATGGAAGACTGAGAGACAGAGAACTGCAAGGCTGTCGGGGTGGTCAAATCCTAGGTCTCACAGGAAAATTTAGTTGTGTAACCAGACAGATAAGAGACAGGAAAGGAAAGAAAATAACACATCCTTGCATTCAAACTATCCAGAACAACTGGGACAGGGTCCTACTCAACCCTGTCACATACACCCCCTAAGAGGGAACCTGTTTTATCAAACCGGTGTCCAAAACTTTCTATTAATTCTCTACTAACATTAGCTTCTAACTTTCAAAAATTAAGCACGTGTAGTATCCTTTTTTTCCACAACAGTACAGCAAACAGTAAAGTTTAAACTTGTACATTTCTTTTTCAACCTTCAGAACCCTCAATTCCTGAGCCATATCTTGACAGAAAATCAGCATTGCTATTCTCATTACCAGATTTGTGTATCACCTTGAATTTAAATGGCTGTAGTACCAGGTGCCACCTTGTGATTCTGGAATTTTTATCTTTCATTTGGTTAAGCCAACAGAGAGGATTGTGATCTGTTATAAGTACAAAGTCAGTTCCTATCAAATAAAACTTAAGGGACTCCATGGCACAAATTGCTGCTAAACATTCCTTTTCAATGGTGGAGTACCTTTTCTCTCTGTCATGCAATTTCCTACTTATGTACAGAATAGGATGTTCTGTTCCATCTATATTTTGACTCAGGACTTCACCTAGCCCTACCTCTGATGCATCAGTTTTTAACAAAAATGGTTTCTCAAAATATGAGCTTCTAAAAATGGGGGCTGAACATAATGCAGCCTT
The DNA here is from genome assembly GCA_016271365.2 of Neoceratodus forsteri. Lineage (NCBI taxonomy): Eukaryota > Metazoa > Chordata > Ceratodontiformes > Ceratodontidae > Neoceratodus > Neoceratodus forsteri. The sequence goes on from CM028130.1 coordinate 1,420,481,861, forward strand.
AATGGCTTGAAAAGTGTCATCACACTCTGGGGTCCATTTCATATTATTTGGGTACCGTTTTTTCATGAGTTCAGTGAGGGGAGTAGCTAACTCAGCAGAGTTGGGAACAAATCTCCAATAATGAGCAGCCAGCCCTAAAAATGACCTGACATGTTTCTTTGTTTTAGGGACAGGGCTGTTAGCTACAGCTTCTGTTTTAGAAATTTCTGGCTTAACTTCTCCATTCCCCAACACACAGCCCAAATATCTTGTTTCTTGCTTACCCAATGCACATTTGGTAGGATTAATAGTCAGAACTGCCTTTTTGATAGCTTGGATAACTGCTCATAGGTCTTCCAGGTGGCTTTTCTAGTCTGGAGTGTGCACCACAACATCATCCAGGTATGCAGCATAATAACCAGTGTGAGGTGATAAAATTACATCCATGTACCGCTGGAATGTAGCTGGTGCACCATGTAAACCACATGGCATGGTGGTGAACTGATAGAATCCAACAGGAGTGGCAAATGCAGTTTTGTCTCTGGATTCTTTAGCTAAAGGAATTTGCCAGTAACCCTTGGTGAGATCGAGGGTACTGATATACTTTGCATTTCCCAGTCTGTCCACCAAATCATCTGGGCATAGGATAATTGTCAAATTCTGACACTTGATTAAGTTTCCTAAAATCAAGGCAGATTCTAACACCCCCTTCTTTTTTATTTACAATTACCACTGCAGATGACTTTTTGACTCTTCTATGATATCCAATTCTTTCTTTTTTTTATATTTCCTTAACGTCAGCTGTTAACTGCTCTGGTAACCTGTATGTCTTTTGCCTAATCGGACGTGCATTCCTTGTCACTATTACGTGCTCAATCCCTTTTGTTCGGCCTGGTACCGTTGTAAAAGTACTGTTAAATGTCTTTAGCATGATACGAATTTCTACAGTTTGTTCGGGGGTTAAGGAAACATTCACCTTTACAGCATCAGCAGTTACAGTTTGTTCCAGTTTATCATAAGCTACATCAATATTTTCTTTATCAGTTTTTGGTTAAACTAGCAAAGCAGCTTTTGGCATTTTTTTTACCCATTTCTTGAGGAGGTTAGCATGATATATCTTAGTAGAATTTTTCCTGTCGGGGGTCTCAATCTTGTAGTTAACGATGCCAGTACATCTGAGCACTCTATAAGGCCCTTGCCACTTCATTAACAGTTTATTTTCTGTTGTGGGTAATAGTAGCAAAACCTCTTCACCTGGCTCAAAAACTTTTTCTTTTACCCCACAGTCATAATATACCGTCTGCTGGTTTTGGGCCTCTTCCTGATTACTATGGGCAATTTCAACATATTTTGCCAGCTTCTTTCTTAGGGCACACATATCAGACATTATAGATAGTTTCTGAGTGGGGTTATCTTCCCACATTTTATTTATTACATCCTGTGGCCCTCTTGGCTGCCTACCATATAGCATTTCAAATGGTGGAACCCCTGCTGATGCCTGTGGCACTTCTCTGTAAGCAAAAAGTAGGTAAGGCAAGTATTGGTCCCAATCTTTCCCTTCCCCTTTTACAAATCTTTTTAACATGTGTTTTAGGGTTTGGTTAAAAGGTTCAACAAGACCGTCTGTCTGAGGGTGATGGGGGAGGTTCTTATGGCAGTGATACCTAGTAGTCTGTATAGCTCCTTAAGTAATGTAGCACCAAAATTACTACCATGATCAGTAATAACTTCTTTAGATATGCCCACTCTGCTGAAAATGTTTGCAAGCTCTGCTGCCACTTTTGAAGCTGTGACAGTACGAACTGGAACTGCTTTTGGGTATCGAGTAGCATAGTCGCATACTACCAGGATAAATCTATTACCCTTGTTACTTTTGTCTAAAGGGCCAACCACATTCATTGCAATTCTCTCAAAAGGCACATCTATCAAGGCTAGGGTCACCAGGGGCACCCTGTCTTTTTTTAGTCACTGTGACTACTTTCTGACACTCGGCACAAGAACTGCAATAGGTAGCAACATCTTCATGAATTCCAGGCCAGTAAAATCTGTATAGCAATCTAGCAAGGGTGCGATCCCTCCCTGAGAGACCAGCCATAGGACTATCATGTGCTATCTGTAACAACTCTGTTCTACACTTCTGTGGTATAACCAATTGTTCTACCTGGTCCTGTATCTGAGGTTTAGCCCAAACTCTGTAGAGTAACCCAATACATTTTTTAAACATTGGTGCACCTTTGATTTCTTTGCGGATGACACAGTACTGTATACCTCTGGCTCAACGTTGTCTGAAGTAAGGGTGTGCTACAAGCTGACTTTGCTCAGCTGGAAATTAATCTTATTAATGCTAAGCTTCTTCTCAATGCCAAGAAAACCAAGGCTATGATCTTTACTCTCAGTACGTCCTCTACCCCCCCCCCCAGCCTACTGAAAGACTTTATTGTTACCTCTCTAGGCGAACCTTTGGAAGTCATCCCCAAATTTAAATATCTTGGCATTTTGTTAGACAACAAGCTTTCTTTCAGTTACCATCCTGAGGACCTATCCAGAAGGATAAAAGTCAGGTTAGTTTTTTTTTTTTCCAGAAATAAGTCTCTCTTCCCGATTGAGATTAGAACCAGGCTTGTTCAGGACACATTCCTTCCCCTACTTGATTATGGGGATCTAATTTACACCTCCTCTGTAATCTCAAGCCTAAGTAAATTGAACATCCTATACCACCACGCCCTGCGGTTCATTACCAACTCCCCGTACTGACCCCCCACTGTGATCTTTACGCAGCTGTTGGCTGGACATCACTTTCCACTAGACGTCTGCTCCATGCTGGTATTTGGACTCTTAAGTTACTCTTGAACAAACTCTCGAGCTACCTAACATCTCTCATCTGCATTTCCCACTGTGCATAATCACTTAGGATATGTGACTTTATCTTCCTTGTCGTGCCTAGGACTCGTACCACCTTCGGCAAATGCGCCATTTCACATGCTCTTCCAACAATCTGGAACCAACTCCAATCCACACTGAAACTATCCAGCATTGTCTCAGTTAACTTCTACAAAGAGTTAGCCGCATCTAAAATAAAAGATATTTGTAGCTGTTTTTAAGCCTCTTCCCTACCCTTATGTCCTTACTACGCCCTCCAGTCCACCTGGAACTAGCTCTAGTCAAGACTTGAAATTATCTAAATGAACTCTCCAGTTGTCCTCAAGACCTTCTCCCACCCTTTCCTCCTTTTTATCTATATCTTACTCCCCCCTACTCTCTCTAGCTCTCCCCCTTACCTTCTCTAGATCTCTAGCCCTCTTCCTCCTCCACTCACCACTAATCTTCGACCCCTCCTTCTTAATTAACTACTCTTTTCTGTCACTGTACACTGTCCACATTTATTTCTTCTCACCAGCTTATGCTTATAATCTCTACCTTGTCTTGTCTTGGCACTATTATATGAACCTTAGCTGTACTTTATTTTATTATGATGTACCCTTCTATGTAATGGTGCACATGAACCTTATTTGTACTTTGTTTTACTTTTTTTTCTATGTTGCCTTTTTATGCAATGTCCCCTTGACTGTTTACGTGCTTCAGGACCTCCTTGTGAATGAGCTTGCTCAATGGAGTTTTCCTGCAATAAACTTGAACTTGAACCTTGTTTTGGTTTTACCCCCAACTGCTTAAAATAACCCTGGAGAGAAACATCATTGGCTTGTTCTAAAACAAAATCACAATCAGTTATCAGTTTAGCTTCAGCATTTTCATATTTTAACCCTTTATGTCCATCAGCCTTTTGCTGCCACTGTTGTTTCAGATGTCTTCTTTCTTTTCTGGACTTCCGGATCTTGGAGCTGTTCTCAAACAAGTCTGAATCAAAGTCACTGAAAGGAAAAGTGTCCCCACAGTTTGAGATTTTCTTTGCCTAAGCTCTTGTTACCACTGCTTCTGAAACTGTAGGGTTCAGTTCTTCTGAGATCAACTCAGTAAATCCTGGACAGTCATTTCCAATAATCACAGGTACAGGTAACTTAGGTACTACCCCCACTTTCATTTGGTGCAACACACCCTTAATGGTCAGAGTCACCTGGGGTGGTGGGATAGTATTGCGTGTCCTCGTGGATGCAGATGACACCAGTACCTGGTCCTTTTGCACAGAGTTTTCCCAGCACCTCAACATGCACTAGGGTCTCTCTGCTTCCCGAATCAATAAGTCCCTTTACAGTCTTAACCCCCTCCTTCACATCTGTTAAGTAATTGCCCCAATTTGCCAAGAACAAATCTGCTCCAGTGTCACTCTTCTTACGGCAATTTCTTGCAATAGGACCTGGCTTATTACAGTTATAGTAAACAACGTCTTTGGACACAGATATGTTACCCCCCCACCAGAGTTCTTATCGGACTTGGAGTTTAAATGGGAAAAACAGTCTGTCTGTTACCTTGCTGCGGTGGCGACTGTCTGGCCATTTGGTAGTCATTGGCCAAAGACACAGCCTTTTCCACACATTCTGGTCGATGTTCTTTCACCCAAAGCTGCACATCTGTAGACAGGATGTTGATGAATTGTTCTGCTGCAAATGTATCAATGATCTGTGGGACTGTTACGCCCTCTGGTTGGTGTCATTTAATAAGGAGCTCTCCAAGTAGGGTGAAGGCTTCTCGAGGACTGTCAAATGTGTTGTACTTCAGGGACTGGAATCTTTGCCTGTAGGTCTCTCCTGAGATGTCATATCTTTTCAGGACTTCTTTTTTCACAGGGTCATAGTTTTCTGACTGTGCAGTGTCCATTATGCTGTAGGCAACTTGACCGTTACCTGTTAGGTAGGGTACCAGTCTGATTGTCCATTGCTGCTTTGGCCATTGCCAGGTTGTGGCAACTCTTTCAAAAGTTGTCAGGTATGCCTCACTATCGTCTGACGGTCACAACTTTGTAAATTTAGTGGCTTTTAAGTTGCTTCTGTTTTGTTGCCTGTTGGGATCTATGCCAGATCCTCTGCCTTTTGATGCAGATGTGTGTTGCTAGTACTGTACTAATATGGCTTGGGGGATAGTTTAAAGAAGTAATGAACACTGTGCTAAAGCAGCTTTGTAGTTAAAAAATGAGCGAGAAGAGGACGGGGTACAAAAAATGAAGCAGATGTTTTAATGAGCTTTGCAGGAATTTGAACATGGATGAGGCTGTTCAATGTGAAGTATGGAGCACCTACGAGAGTATCAACAAAAACTACACCAACACAGGTGAGAAATACTGATTGGAACTCATGGGAACTGAACTAGGATGGGGGAAGGGTGTCAGACTCTGGGACCCAGAGTGTCCGCATGTCCGCTGTGTAGTGAGAGCTGTCAGGGTGATAGCTTGACCAGCAAGGCTTGATCACGGCAGATCTGGACTAGATGCTGGGGCACACTGCCATTTACTATGGGTTTCAATTTCAAGTGGGGGAAGAGACATGGCTTTGTGCAAGAATTTCCAGCAGGGGAATGAAACATGCCAGGCCCGACAGTCCTAAACCAGCTGCTTTTCTGTTGTTTTATTTATGTAGCCAGCAGCCAGGCAAACAAATCAGACATTCCACTGTGCAGTTTAACCTATGCCTAGCCACTTAGAAAGTTTCTGTAATCATTTAATCTGTAGGTTTCATTGTTTGGATGATTTGGGGGGTTATATCACGTTTATAGTGTAATCTGAGTGCAGCAGGGGGCTCGGGATGTTGAGACTGGGGGCCAAGATGGGATGTCCTGAAAAAATTGGGACACTAACTTGGCAGGAAGGCTTGCACCGTGTCTCTTTACAAGTCTTAACAGAGCACCGTAAATCTGCTGATGGTGGGGGGCGGGAGTGAGTGCTGACTCGGGGTGGGTGATGAGTGATGACTCTCTAGGTGGGGTGTATGAATGCACTCGCATCCTGTAGTCAGAGCCACTCTTCAAAACCACATCTTCCATTATTTATTTCTTGAATTTTGGTGACCAGGTAAGCCCACTGAGACTAGAAATCCCCTTTTTCAGGGACAACCCGTGGGTGGGGATACAGATGGTAACAACTGAAACTGAACCAGATTAAGCTGTTGGTGGTATTTCTAGTGAATGGAGGAAATTTGGCCAAGACACTGGGGAAATTCCCCAACTCTGTTGGAGGCAGAGGGCGCTGTGTGGCTGAGCGGTGTTACTGCTCAGTGGCAACTGGAGTTTCGGCAGAGGAGGACGTGTGGGAGGCTAAGAAGTGGGTCTTCTCCTTGGCTTCCTTATTTTTTTTGTAATGGAGACTCATGTGGAGGAATATCGGAAGAAGGATTTTTGTCGTCTGGCAGAAGAGGCTAATAATGAGAAGGATACATCGGGAGACGTGGTTCTCCGGGACCAGGCTATGAATCGGGTCAGCAAGGTTGGAAATCAGGAATTGGAGCAAGTTTTAAGGTCCCAACTTGACGAGGCGGAACACCACTATCAGGAGGCAAGGAAGAGAATACAAGAAGAACTGGATCGTAGGAACGTTTCAGTGGTGGTACAGGAAGTGGAAGCGGCAATGCAGAACGAAGAAACGGTAATGGAAGAAGGAGACACCGAAAGTGAAGAGAGGGCGAGTCGAGAAGACGAGGGATAAATTGTAGAACTGTTGGAAGAACCAGAGGTGAATTTCGAAACAGGGGAAGAGGCGGTATTGGATCTGCAGGAGGGGGTTACGGGGGAAAATGAGAAGGACTTTCAAACATCTTTGGAACAAACGACAGATGCAGGTACTGTGAATCCTACTGACGTTGTATTACTTACAGTAACTTTCACGCTAGGGTCTTCTGTAGGAGGCTCTAACAGACCGTTAAAAGAGAGGGGAAAAAAGAGGACTTTACAGAAAAAAACAATGAATGGGCCTAGGCAAAGACAAGATCATTTGCAGGTGGAGAATGTTGCAGGAAATTGGGTAGAAACAGCTCTGCAAGCTGCAGGATGGGTCAAGAGCCCCAGGGGACATGGATGGGATGCAAACCTAAATAGTGACAACCCATCTACTGTTTCTGGTGACCCCCTCCCACTCCCTGGGCAGGCAATAACACCCTCTTTACCCCCAGGACAACTCTCTCCTTTAGAAAAAGTTCTGATACAGCAGCATGATGATCCTCATCCTTTACTGCAATGTATTAGGGAACAGGAAAAAGAAGATTCAATGGACTTTGTAGCAGGGGCTAATATGGTACAAAAGGAGGCACATCAGGGATCTATCCCTATGAAGATAAATAAGATTGTTTCAATGGGGGAAATCCGGATAAAGCATGGCATGGGAAAGTGGCAGAAAATTTATTTCCGGCTGAGAAGGGCCTTTTTTTAGAACCTGCAGAAAGACGGAATGCAGTGCGTTTAAAATATAGGGGTGAAATAGATGCTCTTCCAGATAGAAAGTTTGTGAGTAGGGATTTGTTAAAAGATAGCATGAAATTTTATGCATATGAAATTTATGCTCTAATACATGTGCCGGGTGATGTAATTTCTGATGTAAGTTTTAAACATCCAACTGGGTTACAAAGATTTTGGAAGCAGTATCGTTTAATGAAACTTTCACCTTTATGGAGGCCTTTTTTGGCGATTCCACTAACAAAGCCCTTAACAAAAAAAATAAAAGTTCTTTTTAGAAATGAAGGAGTAAATGTAGCAGATATTACTTACTGGTTACAACAGCACTGTACGGTTCAAGGCTCTCCTGAACCAATTATGGATGAAGAGCAGTTACGGACGGGGGGATGGAAATATCAAATAGTATTGAACCTGGTAAATGGTCAAACTAAGCATTTGCCTAACTGTTTTTTTTTTTGGGCAGGGATAGGGGGGTGATTTTCTATCCTGGACAACCAAGGGCTTGTTTTAAATGTAGAGATGTGGGCCATTTAAGCAATGTATGTGATAAGCAAAAATGTGGATTGTGTGGGGATCTAGGGCATGTAGGGGCTCATTGTCGGCAACCATTAAGATGTAATATATGTGAGGAAAAAGGACACTCTTTTCGTACCTGCTCATGGGCCTCTCACAATAATGCAGACAGTCCAGTAAGGGCAGAGCAAGATGTATATGTAGCCACAGCACAAAAAGAAAAAATGAGGATGGTTGAGTTACTCACAAAGGGTCCCATTAGTGCTTCACTACCACAAAGAGTTTCTAGGAGAATAGGGGATACTGAGGTAACAGAGAGAGTTGAGGTGCATGACTGGGAGGGATTAGTACAAGACAGTCAGAAAGATGGAGGAGAAGTTTTGGTGATAGGAGGGACGGCAGAGGTAGAGAAGAAAAAATTACTCACCTTAGTAATGTTGTTTCTTCTAATGGAGTCTTGCTGTATTCTGACAGTAGCAGTGAGTCCCAACCTTCGAACTGCCCCGGAGATGAAAGAGTTAACTTTCCATGCCAGGCATGGAACGCTGAGCTTGAGCTCGGTTGAGACTCTGTCCGTTGCTGTTTAAACTCAAACTGTCAGATCTTTACCAGCTAAACTCACTGAAGTCCTGTGTGGAAGCTGTAAACCTACACTAGCCAACTGGCTACTAAACATATAACACATTTTTTTGGTCCCAAAACAAAGACTCAAGTCAGGGGACCCAAAAATGAAAAACACAACACTCACTCACCCAAGAAAAGGGGATGAAAACAACAAGGTGGGCACCTACTGAGTGCCAACACTGCCACTGCCCACCCACATCCCAAAAACAGAGGTTCTGAGAGGGGCAGGCGGGGAGGTCAGAATACAGCAAGACTCCATTAGAAGAAACAACATTACTAAGGTGAGTAATTTTTTCTTCAAACAACATGAAGTCTTGCTGTATTCTGACAATATGCAGACTACCAAGCAGTACCTCCATGGAGGAGGGACAGAACCTACTTAGGGAACAGGCTCTGAAGCACAGCTGTGCCAAACCGAGCATCACTCCTAGCCTGGATATCCAGGGAGTAATGCTTGGTAAAAGTGTGAACTGTTTTCCAGGTAGCTGCTTGACATATCTCTAGAATAGGGATGTCCCTGACAGCAGCCAGGGAAGCAGCTGTACCTCTGGTAGAGTGAGCCCTCAGGCCTGAGGGTGGGACCCTACCCAGTCTTTCATACAAATTGGATACAAGAGACAATCCACCTGGCAATGGATCTTTTAGTGGCAGGTTTCCTTTTACCCAACCTCACCATAAGTGAGGAACAGTTGGAGGAGTCAAACCTGTGACCCTTGGTCGCGCTTTATGTAGTAGCTAAGAGGCTCTTTTTCATCTAAACTGTGTAGCCTCCTCTCGCCAGAGGAGGAATGGTCAGTAGAAGTACAGGAAGACACACAGACTGAATAAGGTGGAAATCTGAAACCACTTTAGGCAAGAACTTCCTGTTAGTCCTGAGGACCACCTTATCTCTATGAAAGGAGATAAAATCAGGCTCCACTGACAAAGCTTGTAACTCACTTATGCATCTGGCAGAAGTGATGGCTACCAGAAACACAGTTTTCCAAGTCAAGTACTTAAGCTCTGCTGAAGACAAAGGCTCAAAAGGGGGTTGCATAAGCTGAGCAATGCAAACATTAAGGTCCCAAGCAAGGGCAGGGTCCCTGAATGGAGGGTTGGTGGAAGCAATCCTTGAAAACTTGGAGAATACAGGGTGAGATGAAAGAAGAGGGCTACCTGCTGAAATAAAAGTAGAAACAGCTGCCAGATGCACCTTCAGTGTAGCTGGTCTCAGCCCAAGCTATTTAAATGGACCATATAATCAAGGACTGTGGGCAGATCAGCAGACTCTGGGAAATATGCTTCCCAGAGCACCATATGGAAAATCTTTCCATTTCAGATTATAAGTAGCCCTGGTGGAAGTTTCTCAAAGCCTTCAGAATCCATTACACCTTGGGAGAGGTGTAAATCAGCAAACTCTAACTCTTCAAGAGTCAGGCCTTGAGATTGAGAGATTTGAGATTCAGTACCAAACCCTCCCTGAGCACAGGTTAACAGGTTGTAATTCCTGGGAAGACACAGGGAAGATGGACTGCCAAGGACAGTGGAGTGGGTACCAGGGCTGTCTGGCCCAGTCTGGACAATCAGGATCATCTTGCATGGTTGAGATCTGATTTTGACTAGCACTTTGAACAGGAGAGGGAAGGGGGAAAAGCATACAGGAACTTCCCTTCCCAACTGAGAACTAAGGCATCCAGGGGGACTGAGCCCAACACTGGGGGCCTGCAACAAAAAAGGGGAAGTTTGTGATTGCCTGGGGCTGCAAAACGATCTATCTGTGGGGTGCCCCATCTGGAAAATATCACCTCCAAGACCAGGGGATCCAGTGACCATTCATGATGGCCCTGGGATATCCTGCTGAGAGCATCTGCTAGGACATTGTCCTTGCCTGGGGGGAGAACTGCCGTGAGGGAGGTGTTCAGGGAGTAAGTCAGAGACCACAACTTCATTGTTTCTGTGCACAAGGCCATAGACCAAGTGCCTCCTTGCTTGTTGATGTACCACATTGTGTTGTTGTCTGTTCTGACCTGGATAACTTTGTTCTGAACAGATTTGGAAACAGCTTGGAGTGCTAGAAATACTGCTCTGAGTTCCAACAGATTGATGTGAAGCAGAGATTCCTGAGGGGACCACAACCCCTGGGTGGTCAGGTCACCCAAGTGAGCCCCCCACCCCAAGAGGGAGGCATCTGTAGTAATGATTAAAGAGTGAGACTGAGTGACAAAGGGAACCCCTTGTCTCAGATTGTTCTGATCCTGCCACCACTGTAGGGCCTGGATCAGGGTTTGAGTCACTGGTATCAATTCGGTCAGAGGGTCCTTCCTTTGAGACCAAAAGGCTCTCAAATGTAACTGAATGTCCCTCATCTGAAATCTTGCTCCCTGCACTACTGCTGCAGAAGCAGCCATGTGCCCCAGGAGCTGTAGAAAATACCTTGCTGGTCGAGACACCTGCAGGGTGAATGAGGAGGCCAGAGAGACAAGGGTCCTTGCCCTGTCCAGGGGAAGGAAAGCTCTGGCCTTTTCTGTGTCTAGCTCTGCGCCTATGAAGGTAAGGAGCTGGACAGGCTCTAGAACTGACTTTGAAAGATTCAGAAGGAAACCCAAAAAGGTGAGCAGCTGCTGAGTTATCTGTAAGTGTAACTTGACTTGGTCTGGGGACTGGCCTACTATGAGCCAGTCGTCCAGGTAAGGAAGATGGCAATCTTTTGCCTTCTTAGAGAAGCAACTACCACTGCCAGGCATTTTGTGAATACCCTTGGAGCAGAGGTCAGACCAAGGGCATTGCTCTGAACTGGTAATGGCCTGAGGGCAGCTCGAACCTGAGGTACTTTCAATGGGAGCTTCTGATGAGAATATGGAAGTAGGCATCCTTGAGGTCCAGGGACACTAGCCAGTCCCCTGGCCTGAGAGAGGGTAGAATAATTCCCAGAGTCACCATTTTGAATTTTGGTTTTAAAAGGTGCTTGTTTAAGTATCTGAGATCCAGGATGAGCCGCCATTCTCCTGTCTTTTTCGGGGTAAGGAAGTACCTGGAGTACAACCCTTTGCCCTGGTGTAGGGGTGGAACCCTTTCCACAGCTCTGAGAGCTAGGAGGGAAGAGACCTCTGCCTCTAGGGCAAGTGTCTCTGAGGGATTTGCAGGTGGAAAGGATCTGGTTCTCATCTTTGGAAACTTTTGGAAGCTGAGAACCAGTCCCTGGCTTACTACTTCCAGGACCCATTTGTCTGATGTCAGAGACTCCCAGTCCTGGACAAAGTAAGCCAGCCTGCCCCCACAGGTAGTGGAGAACTGGCCCTGGCAAACCCATCAGGGTGCCTGTTTGGCAGGGGCTTTGGGCTGAGGGGTGGAAGCAGGCCTGCCTGTGCCCATCTGCCTCTCCCTTAAAGAACCCCCTCTGGGCATAAGCAGAAGAGGAGCCTGGGCTTGAGCAGAAGGCCATGGAAAGGCCTACCCCTGCCCTGGGATGCTGCCTCTGAGGTGGCCTGCCTTTCCTTGGCCTGTGCACTCCTATAGGTGGTCCTATATTCATCCATTTTCTTCATGTAATTCTCTGTTTGCTCCCAAACAGAGAATTACCTAATAGGAAATCCATGGCCTTAGTCTGGGTATCCTGCTGACAGGCTAGTACATCTGAGCCAAGCCATTCTTGGAAGTGCCACAGATGTAGCCATGACTCTAGACAACACATCATTGGAGTCCACTGCAGCATGGAATTGCACCTTGGATGCCTCAATACCATCAGCAGCCACCTGCTCCAGCTCCTTGCAAGCTGGCCAGGGACCTATTTTGCTAAAGCCATAACAGTGTCCCATCTGGATTTTTGATTCCTAGTCGTATAGGCCATATAATTGGCCTGTCTGAGTCCCAAGGATGCTGCCATGTACTGTTTCTTTGCCATGGCATCAATCCTCCTGGAGTCCTTGTCCGGGGGGTGTGAAGCCAAGGGAATATTTACCTTATCACAGGCTGCAGCCTGCACTACTCCAACATGGTTGCATTGTTGTGTAAGGAACTCCGTATCTGAGCCTGACAATGTATATCTCTTGTCCATTCTTTTATCCACAGGAGGTATATTTTTAGGAGTGTTTAAAATCCTAAATGTCTGTTTCCCAAAAGATTTGTGTAAGGGAACAGACAGCCTCCTAGACTCTGGGATATCCATCATTTCTACATAGTCAGGCTCCTCCTGGTCATCCACAGCTTCTTCCATAGGAAGCTGGAGGGTTTCAGCCACTTTTTTATAAAACATGAAATGGGAGAGGGACTCAGAAAGCCTAGGAGGAGACACTCCTGAAGGTCTGTCTGGGGAGATGTCTGGGTCAATAGGCACATCCAGACTTTCAAAACCACATTCACTTTCCTCATACTCCTCTTCCTCCTCCTCCTCCTCCAGTTCATAAAATTCCTCTAAATCATACTCTTGAACTGGTGGAACCGGCCGAACCGAGCGCCTGCCTGATGGAGCCGGTTCGGTCGGAACCGGGAAAAGCGACTGCACAATTTTGATCGCTTTGGCTATTTCTTCAGCGGTTGGAGAGGAAAGTTTTGGCTCCACACCAGCTGATTTTTCTTTTCTAGTTCTCTTAGCAGAACCGACTCCTCAGAATCGCTCCTTTGCCTGAAGAAGTCTCGCCCTGGTCAGAGGGCACTCCTTCTGGTTCGGTTTGAACCGAACCGGGCTGGCCATCCGGTTCAGCGGACTTTTTGGCCTCCCTTTCCCTGAGCCTACCAACTCTCTTTTCTAGGGTAGCTGCAGGGAAATTTTTACAAACTGGCAGTCTGCATTGAGGTGGTCAAACCCCAGACAATAAACACAGGTGGTGTGGGGGGTCAGCCTTAGCAAAGACTTCCCCACACACACTACAGTGTTGAAACCCAGTGGGCCTGGTTTTTCTTTTGGGTTTCACAGACATTGTGACAGTCCTAACCAAACTTACCCTTTTAATGGTAATCCGCCAGGCAAGACCCTCTTATCGGTTCCTGACCGTGTCACGGGTCGTGGAAAAAAACGTAATAAAATCCGTTTTTTTTAGAACCGATAAGAACCGGTAACCACACTCTAAAAGTACAAATTAAGATTTTCTAACAACTTGATCGGTTCAAACCGAACCGATGAACCGTTTTACAAGTTCCACACAGAATAGAATAAAATATAACCTATCTAGTACTCACAGATACCACAGACAGAGACTGAACTGACAGGTTACGGTTTAAATTCAGTCAAAAACCGAGAAAAGCGGTACTTTAACCGACAAATTGAACTGAGCAGAAGGAGAAATCTCCGGAGCGACTGTTCAGTGAGGCAGAGTAAAGAATCTGACGATTTGAGTTTAAACAGCAACAGACAGAGTCTCAACCGAGCTCGAGCTCAGCGTTCCATGCCTGGCATGGAAAGTTAACTCTTTCATCTCCGGGGCAGTTCGAAGGTTGGGACTCACTGCTACTGTCAGAATACAGCAAGACTTCATGTTGTTTGAAACTACAGGAGTCGGACCAGATAGAAAAGGAGGGAAGAAAAAATTACTCACCTTAGTAATGTTGTTTCTTCTAATGGAGTCTTGCTATATTATAGACATTAGCAGTTTGATCCAGCTCTAGAACTGCCCCGGAGTGAAATGGTTAAAACCATTCCAAAATAGAATTTTGGGACGAGAGCAGCTCTATCTGTGTCATTTCAAACTTGAACTGTCAGATCTTTACGAGCCAAACTCACTAAGTTCTGTGTGGAAGCTGTAACTCACACTCAGCCAAATGGCTACCTAAATAATAACAACCATTGATGGTCCCAACACCCAAGACTCAAGTCAGGGGACCAGAAATACTAACACCATTCTAATAATATGAAAATGGAACATAAGTATAATAAAACACACACACGCGTACACACACACCCCCAAAGTCCCAAAGGGGACAAAATGCTAACAGGACATAAGTAGTGCCCACACTAAGTTGCCCGCACCCCACCAAGTAGAGGTTCTGAGAGGGGCAGGTTGGAGGTCTATAATATAGCAAGACTCCATTAGAAGAAACAACATTACTAAGGTGAGTAATTTTTCTTCAAACAACATGAAGTCTTGCTATATTATAGACATTAACAGAATACACAGCAGTACCTCCATGGAGGAGGGGCAGAACCTACTTAGGGAATAGGCTCTGAAGAACAGCTGTGCCAAACCAAGCATCTCTCCTGGCCTGGACATCCAGGAGTAGCAGCAGTAAAAGTGTATACCGTTTTCCAAGTAGCAGCCTGGCAAATCTCTAATAAAGGGATATCTCTGGCAGCAGCTAGAGGCATAGCTACCCCTGGTAGAATGAGCCCTCAAACTGGGGGTGGGCTCTGCCCACTTTCTGATAACAAAATTGGATACAAGAGACAATCCACCTGGCTATTGATCTCTTAGTGGCAGGTTTGCCTTTCCCAACTTCACCATAGGTAAGGAAAAGTTGGAGGGATTCGAACCTGTAACCTTTGGTACGCTCTATATAATAACTAAGAGCTCTCTTAACATCCAGGCTGTGCAACCTTCTCTCACCCGAAGAGGAGTGATCAGTGAAAAATACTGGAAGGGAGATAGATTGATTAAGATGGAAATCTGAAACCACCTTAGGCAAAACTTCCTATTAGTCCTAAGGACTACCTTATCCCTGTGAAAGAAATAAAGTCAGTCTCCACTGACAGGATGCACAATTCACTTATCGTCTGGCAGAAGTGATAGCCACTAGAAAAACAGTTTTCCAAGTTAGGTACTTAAGCTCTGCAGAAGACAGAGGTTCAAAAGGGGGTTGCATTAACTGGGCAATGCAAACATTAAGGTCCCAAGCAGGGGCCAGTTCCCGAAAGGGAGGATTAGTATGGAGTAATCCCTTAAAAAACTTGGAAAACACAGGATGAGAGGAAAGAAGGGATGACTTTCCTGCTGACACAAAAGCAGACACAGCTGCCAAATGAACTCTCAGGGTAGCTGGTCTGAGACCCAAGGAATTAAGATGTACCATGTAATCTAACAAAATGGGCAATTCAGCAGATTCTGGGGAAATAATTTTCCCAGCACACCAAATGGAAAACCTTTTCCATTTAGAACTATAAGTAGCCCTAGTGGAAGGCTTTCTGGAAACCTTTAGGATCTCAAGAACACCCTGAGAGAGGTGTAAATCAGCAAACTCTAACTCCTCAAGAGCCAGGTCTTGAGGTTGAGGGATTGAGGTCCGGATACCAAACCCTTCCTGGGCACAAGTCAACAGATTGTGATTCCTGGGGAGGCACAGGGAAGATGGACTGTCAGAGACAGAAGGAGTGGGTACCAGGGCTGCCTGGCCCAATCAGGGCAATCAGAATCACCTGCAAGGCTGAGATCTGATTTTGACTAGTACTTTGAATAGGAGAGGAAGGGGGAAAGCATAGAGGAACTTCCCTCCCAATCCAGAAGAAGGGCATCCAGGGAACTGAGCCCAGCACTGGAGGCCTGCAACAGAACAGAGGAAGTTTGTGATTGTCTGGGGCTGCAAAAAGATCTATCTGAGGGATGCCCCACCAGGCAAAAACTATCCCCAGCACTTGAGGATCCGGGGACCATTCGTGATGGCCCTGGGAAATCCTGCTGAGGGCATCCGCTAGGACATTGTCCTTCCCTGGAAGATGAACTGCTATGAGGGAAGTGTTCAGGGAATAGGCCAGAGACCACAACTTCATTGCCTCGGTGCACAAGGCCGAAGACCGAGTGCCCCCCTGTTTGTTGATGTACCACATTGTTGTGGTGTTGTCTGTTCTGACTTGTATCACCTTGTCGTGGACAGATGCAGAAAAAGCTTGAAGAGCTAAAAAGACAGCTCTGAGTTCCAGCAAATTGATGTGGAGCAGAGATTCCTGGGGGGACCAAACTCCCTGAGTGGAAAGGTCACCCATGTGGGCTCCCCAACCCAGAAGGGAAGCATCTGTAGTGAGAGTCAAGTCGTGAGAAGGGGAAATGAAGGGGACCCTCGCTCTTAAATTGCTCTGATCCTGCCACCACTGGAGAGCTAGGATCAAGGTTCGAGTCACTGGGACCAACTTGGAAAGGGGGTCTCTTCTCTGAGACCAAAAGGTTCTCAAGTGAAACTGAATGTCTCTCATCTGAAATCTGGCTCCCTGCACAACAGCTGTGGATGCAGCCATGTGCCCCAGGAGCTGCAGAAAGTGTCTTGCTGGTCGAGAGACCTGCAGAGTGAAGGAAGAGGCCAGAGCCACTAAATTCCTTACCCTTTCTGGGAAGAAAGGCTCTGGCTAGCTTGTGTCAATTCTGCCCTATAAAGGTGAGTACCTGGACTGGTTCCAGAACCAACTTTGGTAGGTTTAGCAGAAAACCCAGGGAGGTGAGAAGCTGCTGGGTGACCTGCAGGTGAGATTTTACCTGTTCTGGGGACTGGCCTACAATGAGCCAGTCGTCTAGATAGGGAAAAACAGCAATCCTCTGCCTCCTTAAGTGGGCCACTGCCACTGCTAGACACTGTGAATACCCTTGGAGCAGAGGTAAGGCCGAAGGGCATTGCTCTGAACTGGTAATGACCTGAGGGCAGTTCGAATCTGAGGTACTTTCGATGGGATCTTCTGATTAGGACATGAAATAGGCATCCTTGAGGTCCAGGGAGGCTAGCCAGTCCCTGGCCTTAGGGAAAATAAAATCATTGCCAGAGTTACCATTTTGAACTTTGGTTTCAAAAGATGCTTGTTCAGATATCTGAGATCTAAAATGGGCCGCCATTCTCCTGTCTTTTGGGGTAAGAGTATCTGGAATACAGACCCTTGTCCTGATGCAGGGAGGAACCCTTTCTACTGCTCTGAGAGCTAACAGGATGAGACCTCTGTTTCAGAGCGAGGGTCTCTGAAGCACTTGCAGGTAGAAAAGTCTGCTTCTCAACTTGGGAAACTTTTTGAAGCTGAGAACCAGACCCTGACACTACTTCCAGAACCCACTTGTCTGAGGTTAAAGAAGCCCATTCTGACTGAAGTAAGCCAGCCTGCCCCCCACTGGTACAGGAGAATCGGCCCTGGGCACCCCATCAGGGTGCCTGTTTCGCAGGAGCTTTAGGCTGGGGGGTGGGAGCAGGTCTGCCCACCCCTCGTCTGCCCCTGCCTCTGAAGAAGCCCCTCTGAGCATAGGCAGAGAAGGCCTGAGTCTGGTAGAAAGGCCTGTGAAAAGGCCTACCCCTACCCCTGGGGGCATGCCTTTGAGGAGTGGCTTGCCGCTCCTTAGCCTGGGCACTCTTGTAAGTAGTCCTATATTCATCCATCTTCTTCATGTAATTCTCTGTCTGCTCTCCAAACAGAGAATTTCCCACCACAAGAAAATCCATAGCCTTAGTCTGGGTATCCTGTGACAAACTAGTACACCTGAGCCAGGCCAACCTACGAAAAGCTACAGATGTGGCCATGACCCTAGAGGAAACATCATTAACATCCACAGCAGCATGAAACTGAACCTTAGAGGCTTCAATGCCATCAGCAGCCACCTGTTCTAGTTCACTAGCCAGCTGGCCATGGGCCTGCTTGACCAATTGCATAATAGTATCCCATCTAGATTTCTGATACCTAGCTACATAAGCCGTATAATTTGCTTGCCTGAGTCCCAGAGAGGCTGCCATATACTGTTTTTTTGCCATGGCATCAATCTTCCTGGAATCCTTGTCAGGAGGATGTGAAGCCAAGGGAAAATTAGCTTTATCACAGGCAGCAGCCTGAACTACCCCAACATGACTGCATTGCTGAGAAAGGAATTCTGTATCAGGGCCTGACAATGTATACCTTCTGTCCATCTTTTTATCTACAGGAGGCACAGAATTAGAGCTTTTAAAATTTTAATTGTTTGTTTCCTAAAAGACTTATGTAAAGGAATAGACAATCTCCAGACTCTGGAATATCCATCATTTCTACAAAATCAGGCTCCTCTTGCTCATCCACAGCCTCTTCTAAAGGAAGCTGGAGGGTTTCAGCAACTTTTATAAAACATAAAATGAGATGGGGACTCAGACAGCATGGGGAGATTCTAAAGGTCTGTCTGGGGAGATGTCCGGTTCAATGGGCACACCAGACCTTCCCAGCCATTCATATTGTTCATAATCCTCCTCCCTCCTCTGGTTCATAAAATTCCTCAATATCATAATCCTGAACCACTGGGACCGGACGAACCGACCTTTACCAGATAGTGGTGGTTCGGACAGACCCTGAGACAGTGACTGGACAATTTGTATGGCTTTTGCTATCTCTGCAGCAGTTGGAGAAGGAATTTTGGACTCAGACCTGCTGATTTTCTTGTTTACTTTACTGGAATTGGTTCCTCAGAACCAGCTTTTCTTTGCCGAAGTCTGGCCTGGTCAGGGAACTCCTCTGGTTCGGTAGGCACCGAACCGGGCTGGCTCATCGGGTCAGCGGACTTTTGGCCTCTCGTTCCCTGAGCCTGCCCAATCTTTTTCCAGGGTGGCTGCAGGAAATTCTTACATACCTGGCAGTCTGACTGATGTGGTCAAACCCCAGACAAAAACACATGTGGTGTGTGGGTCAGCCTTGGCAAAGACTTCCCCACAAACATCACAGTGTTGAAACCAGTGGGCCGGGTTTTCTTTTGGGTTTCTCAGACATAATGCCAGCAGACAAACTTGCCTTTACTTGGCAGTGCCGGAGCAAGGCACCACCCTTATCGGTTCCTAACGTGTCACGGTATTGGAAAAACCGTAATAAATCCGTTTTTAGAACCGATAAGAACTGGGAACCGCACTCTAAAATAGTAACTTTTAGTTTTAAATGAGTTTTAAACCCACTGATCGGTTCAAAACCGAACCGATAACTTACAAGTTCCACACAGACAAAACCTTCATTTACTTACGGTTACCACAGATAGAGCTTGAACCGAACGGTTTTGCGGTTAAAATAAAACTATTCTCGGTTAAATCCAACCGAGAAAACACTTTTTAAACCGAGAAATGAACCAAGTAGAAGGAGAAATCTCCGGAGCGACTGTTCACTGAGGCGGAGTAAAGAATCTGACAGTTCAAGTTTGAAATGACACAGATAGAGCTGCTCTCGTGCCAAAATTATATTTTGGAATGGTTTTAACCATTTCACTCCGTGGCAGTTCTAGAGCTGGATCAAACTGCTAATGTCTATAATATAGCAAGACTTCATGTTGTTTGAAAGGAAGGAACTTCTATGCCCCCCCAGTACAGTTAGAGGCAGATTTTCAAAGGGTAACTAGATCTAAGGCAGGTAAGTTGGTTGATACTGCTTCAAAACAAACCAAACCAGCAGAGGAAGTGGTGGTACAAAATTTTTATGCTTTGTTATTTGAAGAGGGGATGGAAGAGGATGGTGGTGAATCTGATCTTTCCTCTGTGACATCCTCACAAGCAGATGGAATTTCTGAGTCTAGCTTCCCGGAAAAACAAAAAACTAGGAAAAGAAAAAAGAAAAGACGAAGGGTACTGGATTTTTCTAATCTTTGATATATGTAAAGTATTGATGGCTATATCTCTCTGTACAATTAATGTTAATAGCATTAAGGCTTATGAGAGGAGGCAGAGTACTTTTTTGAGCCTCAGTTTTGGGAAGGAAGAAGTAATCTTGTTACAAGACACTAGGCTACACTCATTATCTGAGGTACGAAGAGCACAGAAAGATTGGAGGTGGGGGGTTTCATATTGATCGATAGCAGACGACAGGTGCTCGGGGATTGGGGTACTTTTTAAAGGAGGAGTTCAAGTATTACATGTGTATGACTTGATACCAGGAAGGGTGATGATTATGGACGTAGTGTTAAAACAAGAAGTTTTTCGAGTTATAAATATTTATGCACCACAGACTAAAGCGGAAAGGTCTGAGATGTTTAGACGAGTTGAACCTTATTTAAACACTTCAAAATTAGTATTATGGGGGGGGTGGATTTTAACTGTGGGCTGTCACACAGAGATTGGGGAAGAAGTACAAAGAAAGTTTTTAGTGATACCAATTCGTTGTTATCAGTAATGAATACAAATGATATAAAAGATGTGCATGACACTCTACAACAATAACCAATTCATGCTTTCTTCAAAGGGAGACTGTCAACCAGGATAGATTTGTGGCTAGTATCAGCTAGACTGACTTGTCAGGCAGTGGAAGTACGACCTTTGGTAACCTCTGACCATCTGGTGGTAATTTTAAGTTTGGGAGAAAGACAAAGATTAATGATTGGGAGAGGATGTTGGAAAATGAACACATCTCTGTTGCAGGATGCCATGATAGAAAAAGGTGTGAGATAGATACTTCAGGCAAGAAAGGATATATGTTTTATGTATACGAGTCTGATAGAATGGTGGGAAGACATAAAAAGAGATTTACAAGACTGGTATAGCACTTATATGAAAAAGAAAGCAAAGGATGAATACATTAAGTATCTTGGCTTACGGGGCGCAATATCTGCAAATCTTAGCACAAGCAGGGTTTGATGAGGGTAAAAGGGAAAGGATGCAAACTGTAAAAAATCAGATGAGGCAGTATTTAGAAAAATCGGTTAAAAAAATGGCTATTCACCAGAAATATAGAACACAAGGTACAAAGGAAGAGGTAAATCCTTATGAGGGTAGGTTATACGGGGTAGAAAAGAGGACTTTGACTAACCTTCGAGACAAACAGGGATCTATACAAACTCATAATCAAGATATTATGCTCATTATACAGCAGCATATGGTGGATACTTTTCAGAGGGACAGGAAGGAGGATCAAGATTTGATTATGGAATTTGAGATACCAGCTTTAAGTAGGGAGGGAGAAGAGAGTTTAGTTGCTCCCATTTTCGGGTTGGAAATTCAGAAAGCTATCTCACAGTTATCTGCTAAATCAACTCCTGGACGGGATGGGATACCAAATGACTCCTACGAGCATTATAGTGAGAGTTTTGTTCCTTGCCTTGAAGTACTTCTGAATGCCATTTGGGAAGAGGGCAGGCTTGCCCCCTCAATGCAGATGGGAATAATGTTTTTCCTCTTTAAAAAAGGGGACCCCCTCGAGGTAAAAAAATTGGAGACCATTAACATTATTAAACACTGACTACAAAATACTAGCAAAGATTCTTACAAAAAGATTAGCACAGATAGCACAGAAAATGATTGTTCGGGAGCAGACATGTGCAATACCGGGAAGGAATATAGTACAAAATCTAGTGATGATTAGAGAGATTGTGGAGCAAAGTTTAAGGAACAACTTAGGCGGATATTTAATGACAGTGGACCAGGAAACTGCTTCTGATGCGGTGAATCAGGATTCTCTCTGGAAAGTCTTAAATTACTATGGGATCCCTCAAAGGTTTATAGAGATAGTAAAAGTCTTATATAAAGAGGCTCAGGCTATACCGTTGGTGAATGGTTTTTAGGGGTTCCGATCTATTTAAAGAATGGTGTAAAACAAGGTTGCCCAATAAGCCCCTTATTGTATGTCTTTGGTTTAGACCCTATATTGCGGAAAATTGGACAAAGCAATGATATTAGAGCAATAAGAAACAAGGATGGGTATGTTTTTTCGAAATTCTCAGCTTATGCGGATGATTGTGTTTTTTCAGTAGCAGATGGAAAATCAGGGTTTGAAGTTCTATCTATAATACAAGCAGCTTATCATACAACAGGTATTAAAATTAACATGAATAAAAGTAAAGTTTTGATTCTAGGCGACAGTACAAATATAAGAGATTTTCCAATTCTGATGACAAAAGACCAAGTGAACATTTTAGGTGTTTACTTTGGCACTAAGGAGTCAGAATCCCATAATTGGAATGAAGTTTATGACAAAGCTCAAAGTAAAGTACAAGCTTGGTTGTCTTGGAAGATGTCCAAGAAAAAGAAAGTGTATCTTCTACGAGCATATATAGCACCTATTTTTTGTATTTATCTCATGTACTTCCTTTACCACATTATATGCACACAAGAGTTTTAGGTTTATTTTTTCATTTCCTATGGGGTAGTAGGCTAAATCCAGTTAAAAGGAATCACACATACAGCATAAGGAAAGAAGGAGGTTTAAATATGCTACAGCCTATAGTATATTTATTTGGTAATTTCTTTTTTAGTTCTCTATTCCCTTTAATAATGCAGACATCAGGGATAGGGCAGGTCTGTATGCAGCTATGGGGCACACCTTTTTTGAAGCATGGGGAAGGGGGAAATGGAACAATTCAGAGCGTAAACTACCTAGTTATGTACAAATTGCACTTAGGTATATTAGAACTTGGAAAGTAGAATTGGCTTGGTGTATGGGGAAAGGGAAAAAGGTTTTTTATAAAACAATCTTGGACTCTTGGTATCGAGAAGACCCAGTTTTTCAGGTACCTTCTCACATTAATATTAACTTATTATCGGAAGGCATGTTAGGAACAAGAATTCCTTGGAAGATGCAAACTTTCGCTTGGCTCTGTGGTCATCAGAGATTGCAAGTGAAAAACAATCAGAAACATAAGCAACTAAATGAGAGAGAATGTGGAGAACAGGCATGTGCTGGGCTTGTGGAGACAATGCAGCACCTTTTCTTTCAATGCATTCATGTACAGGGTTTTTGGAAATTACTATCGGATTTATGGGGAGAAAAGTTAATCTTATTAATAAATTATAATGTTTTGGTTTTAGGGCAAATCCTGGCTGCATGGGCAAAATGGGCAAACAGTACAATTCATGTTATGCTGGTATGTATCATATGGTCCATCTGGCAGGCGAGATGCCTAAGGTCTTTGCAAGGTAAGGTAGTACTGCAACAAGATGTTTTTTTTTTTTCACATACAGAGATACTTGGATAGTATCTATGGGTATGAAAAATTACACTTGGAAAGGATGTGTTTACCAATTTATGGAGAAATATTGACTGGGTGGGATAGGGGTTTTGAAAGGGGAGAAATGTGTTAGGAGGTGAAGAGGTGGGTTTAAAACAAGAAATGTTGTCTAAGAATACATGCAGCAATAGTAGAGGAAAAACAGTTGGTTATATGTTCATAAATGAAGGAATATTTTAAGTTTAATTTATATGCTTTTTTTTCTCTCTGTTTAATCACAGTGGTGGAGTTTGTAGCATGATTTTCATTTGTTAATGATATAAAATGATGTGTTTTTTTCTGGACTGTTTTTGAATTTTGAATACAAATTTCCCCTACTCTTGTGGTAGGGGTCGCTGTTGTGGTCCTGCGTGTCTGCTGGGTTCAGATCATGGCTGAAGCTGGTGATGGACGGGCGTCTGAAGAGTCCTCCTCTTCTTCTTCTGCAGTTCTAGAGTTGTCTAGTGGACTTATGCAAACAGAGGTGGCTGGGATGCACCCGCAGGGTGGCCAACTTTCTGCCTCTTCTATGACTGCTATCACGGATGAACAGAATGTAGTTCTGTATTTAGAAATTGAATCTCCCCCGTTACCTTATCATTGGCGTAAAAACAGCACTGGTTGACAGCTGAGTTGGAAGCAGTGACTCGGCAACTTCAACAAGAAAGTCTTCATTTGGATGCAGAGAGAAAACAGAAAAGATCTTCATCTTTGCCCCCTTAGGCCAGCATGGTTGGACTGGCGAAATTGTTGACAGTAGATCCAATGCTGGTAGGCCTGGAACCGGCTCCAGCAGTCCCCCTACAGTCTGATTGGAGTACTGAAACAGATCCATCATGGACAGCAGAGGAGGCTCTACACAAGGCGGGTTGGGTTCCAGTGGCAAATGGTACCTGGAAGCCAGACCCTTCCATTCCACTACCTGGAACAGAGCCTGACAGGCAAAACCAGCCGCAGAGTTTGACTCATACTGGGCTACTACAGGGTGATCTTCAGCTGGTTCCAGGTACTGTTCATTCTAATATTTCGGCTCCTGTTTTCAATTATTTAAATGAGTTGGTTCTGGCGGTTCTTCCTCCACCTGGGGCTCAATGAGATAGGTAGGCCTCTGGTCTACTGACTGAATCAGAACAAGGAGGGACTAAGCCACTGTCTTATGCTAGCCTTTTCCTTAAAACTGTAGAGCTTGCCCAGAGAAGGAATGCAATTTGTTTATGGTATACAGGTAACAGGGATGACCTTCCAGATCATTTCTTTGTGGGGAAAGTTCTACTTAAACAATCATTGGGCTTTACGCCCTCAGAGGTGTATGCCATTATTCATGCCCCAGGTGAAATGACATTTGATGTCAGTTTTTGGACAACTGCTCTTCTAGAACATTTCTGGCGTAAATTTGCCAACCTAAAGACTAATCCAATGTGGTCCAGATTTCTGGTTATCCCCCTGACGAAACAACCCTTTTGTGTGGTTACCATCCTCTTTCGTAATGAGGGGGGGTGAACATTACTGATGTTATCTATTGGTTAGAGAAGAGATGTTCCATCCAGGGAAATCCTACCCCAATCCTGGATGAAGAAGGGTTTTAGAACAGAGGATGGAAGATTAAAGTAAAGCTACAGCATGAAGAACATAATATTGTCCATCTGCCTAATTGTTTTTTTATCGGGTGTGATCAGGGCTTTTTGTTCTACCCAGGGCAGCCTCGCACTTGCTTCAAGTGCAGTTCCACCAGGCATATTAGTGTTAACTGTGATATTCTGAAATGTACCCGTTGTGGGGATTTGGGCCATCCTAGTGCACATTGTTTCAAAGACCCTAAATGTAATCTTTGTGATGAGCTTGGCCATAATTTTATAGACTGCCCGTGGGCTGCAAAAAATAATGAGAATTTGGATTTTGGGGTACAGGATTATTACATCCGAACAGCCCTTAAACAACCATATGTGGGTCCATGATCGGGATCTCTGGGGGTTTGGCCCCGGGTTGAGGATAAAGATGTCCCTCAGAGTCAACCGGAGCAAGTGGTTGAGGGGAATCAGGAACTTATGGAACAGACTGAACCTACTTTGATAGGGAAGCCTCCTTTAGATGCATTGGTTACATCTCCCTCCTCCCCCATGACACATCCTCAAGATATGGAGTACCAGGTAGTCAAGGGAAGTCTTCTGCTCAGAAACCACCTAAACAGCCCATTACAGGGAACCCCCCCCTCCTTTGCAAAATCAATATTCTGTTTTTTAGGATCCCCCTCTGGATCTGGCTGGTGACTCGAACACGGTTTCCCTGCCCTCGTTACAACCAGAGACTGTTTCTGAGGTTGATACCATTGAGGATACCAGGCCCAAGTACCAACGGAGTGGAAGGGTGACATGGGCCTCCAGCAAAATTAGTTGAACATTTAGATACTATTAATGGACCCCTCACTTTATAAGTTTATTCTCACTTCTTTTAATGCGAACAGTCTTAAATCTGAAAGAAAGCATCTGAGCACCTATGCCCAGTTTATATCTTCTGATTTGGACTGCCTTTTTTTTCAGGATGTCCAGCTTCATTCCCCCTCTGGAAAGAGAGAGAGGCTGCCAGTACTGGTTGGGTTTGGGGGCATAGTTTTTGTTTACAGGGTGAGGACACTTGTTCTGGGGTAGGTTTTGGTTTTTTTCTCAAGTACAGGTGGTACACAGTTTAGAAATTGTGTTGGGGAGGGCTTTCCTTCTAGATGTTCATTTTAAGGGGATGGACTTACGGCTTATTAATGTGTATGCTCCTCAGTTGAAGTTTGAGCGTGCACGGCTTTTTCGACCACTTAAACCCTTTCTTTTTACCACTAGGTTAATTGTGCTGGGGGGGAGAGATTTCAATTGTGGTTTATCTTGTGTTGATCGGGGTTTAAAGACCAACAAACTTTTTTGTGACTCCAATGCTATAAACACGGTTATTTCTGAAATGGGGTTAGTGGATGTTTTCTCCACTTTTTTGCTGGTGGTCCCTCATTCATATTTTTGTGGTCCTTGTTCCTCTAGGATTGATTATGTTTTCAATTCTAAGGACTTGCAGCTTCAGAAGATGCAGGTAGTTGAAATGGCCACTTCTGACCATAAACTGTTAAAAGTTATTTTGGGGAACTTACCCGACCAATGATTTGGCCCAGGGTTGTGGAAATTAAATTCATCCCTTTGCCAGGAGCCTGTCATTTCTGAAGGGTTTAATTACCTTTTGGAAGCTCGTAAATCAATTTTTTTTCTGTACGAGGATTTAAACGACTGGTGGGAGGACATGAAAACTGAGGTAATTCTCTATTTTCATAAAATGGGGAAATTGAGAGGGAGATAGTTCTCTCTGACGCAGCTTATGCTTCAAGATAGGTTAAAGGATTTCACAACCCTACAGGCAACTGGTAGGTCTGATTTACATTCCATCATCTCACAGACTAAAACTGCTCTTGCTTCCGTTCAGTGCAACTTAATGAAATGTTTGGTGACTCAACAAAACATTGTATGGAGGGGAAAAAGGGTGATACAATCCTCCTTTTATCCTTTACTGATCTAAGGAACCTTAAATAATATTTCATACCCCTCTCTTCTACTGGTTCAAGGATTACAGAGAATTTTCAGATTTTGAGGGAGATACAGAATCACCTCAAGAGTTTTACTAGTTTATCATTGCCCTGTGAGTCCATGAAGGCATGGCTAAAAGGTTGCATCCTTCCACAAATTACTTTGGATGAACAAGAAGCTATGGGGGCCCCAATTATGTGGGGTGAATTGCAGGATGTCATTTGGTCCCTGAAAAGTGGCACATTGCCTGAGTCGGATGGTTTACCCCATGACATTTATAAATTAATTTTTGAAGCATTGGGAGATGAATTGACATCCTTTTATAATTTTGCTTTACAGTCCGGGGCCCTTCCGAGTAGCATGTCTATGGATGTTTTGGTGCTCTTATATAAGGCCGGTGAATGAGGGATTTTAATGAACTGGAGACCAATTACCCTCTTGAATACCAATTATAAAATTCTCATGAAAATATTGGGTAATCGTTTAGTGAAGGTCATAAATGGGATCATTCTCCCCATGCAATTTAGTGGCGTCCCCTCACAGAAGGTGTAGGATGCCTTGCTTCTTATCCGGGAAATTGTTCAGAAGGGACAGAATGGGGAGGATGGGTTATCTGGTTACTTTGGATCAAATCCAAAGCCTTTTACCGGATAGAATACAATTATTTGTGGGAAGTTTTACAGGCATATAATTTTCCCCTTTGTTTCATTATGTGGTTACACACCTGTTACAGTCATATTAAGCTTTTGCCTAGTGTCAGTGGCTGGTCTGGTGCAGCAGTTAGGGTGACTAGGGGGAGTTCGACAACGGTGCCCTTTGAGCCCCCTTTTATACCTCTTGACCCTGGACCCTTTACTCCGGCGTCTTAATGCAGATTCCAATATTCTAGGATTGTCAGTGGGTTGTGAGTACCCTATTTGTACGGTGGTCTATGCTGACAATGTAGAGCTAATAGTGGCAGATGTAGCCTCTCTACAAGCGGCTTTAGCTGTAGTGGACAGTTTCTCTACAATGACTGGGGCAGCCCTGAATATGCAGAAGAGTGTTTGTTTACCTATTGGCTTGGATAATGTTACACCGAATCCTCTTCTGGATAATCCTCTAAACTTAGGCTATACAAAAATTTGGGGCATCTATTCTGGTGGTTTGGATCTGCAATGTTATAACTGGGACCTTAAGCTCCGTGAAGCGCAAGTTAAAGTGAAGTCCTGGAATAAATGGCGGATGTCGCGGAAAAAGAAGGTATATATGATAAAGTCCTTTTTACTGCCTATGTTTCTTTTTTTAAGTGCTATCTTTCCTCCCCCTCGAGGTTTGGAAACTACTCTATACAGTGGGTTTTTTTCAGTGTCTTTGGGGTAGTCATTTGAACCCCCTAAAAAGGGGTGTTACTTATTTGCCTATGGGACAAGGTGGTCTGGGGATGATCAACCCTTGTTTTTTTTGCATGTTACTTTCATATATGCCAATGTAGTCCCACTCTTACAGGGAATCAGTACCCCTTGAAGTCTTTGGGTGATGGATTATTTGGGGCCCATTTTATACTCCTGGGGTGACCAACTCCTGATTTCAAAGCAAAAGCATGTTTGAGGTTTTCCATGATATTTTGTGGTTGTGGTGGTTAAATTGAAGTCCTGGTTGGTTATAAAGTCACGCCTACTTACCATGTCCCGGAAGGGGTTTTATGTTAGTATTTTGGATATGCACTTTAATGAGAAGCCGTGGTTTTTTGAGCAGGCCCCATCTGTGCAGAAGTTGCTCACAGGCATATTGATTAACAAGAGGGTATCAATTGGTATGTGGGATTTTTTATGGCTTTCACTTCATTTAAAGCTGGGGGTTCGGGGTAATCAAAAGCATAAGAGTGTGCAGGAGAGGGGAATGCCCTAGATTGGGTCCATGCCTGGGTATCCAAGAGACTATGAAACACCTTTTTTTGGATTGCCCCTTTGTGCAATCTTTTAGGCAGTATTTGCATAAAGTTTGGCCCCCGAATCCCTTTCGAACTTTGACCTCTGAGATTTTATGTGAGGGTATTTTTCCAGGGCGGTGGGCAAAATATGATGGCTTAACACTTCAACTGATTTTGTTAAGCATTAAATTTCAGCTTTGGCAGGCACGATGTAGTCTCACTTTGCGACAACTGACCACTGTGGAACAGGTAATGTTTTCCGTGCAGCGAGATATTTCTATTTTGCAATCCCGAGATAAGGCACTGTATTCCCCATCACTTTTTAATTTATGGCAGAGACATATGACTTGGTTGGATACAGGTTGAATATTTATTGCTGGAGTTTTTCCTAGTTTCCTGGCTGCCATAGGAATCTTATTTTTTCTACTGTTTTTTTTTAGGGTTTACTTTATCTTATGATCTGCAGTATTCAGTTCATTTAGTTCTCAATTTTTTTTGTTTTGGTTTCTGTATTTTAACTTTTTTGTTTTCCTTTTTCCCTTTTGTATTTACAGTTTTTCCTATATTTGTTATCCCTGGGACTTGGTGGGGGTGTGGCCTTAAATAATCGATTCACCCCTACACTTTGGGTTTTGTTTACTGAATAAGTTGGGGTTTCGAATGCAATATGCTGTACTGTGTATTTAGGTGTTTTGAAGGTTTTTTTGGTTTGCTATTTTTAGGGTTTTTATCATTTCTATCTTGAGTTTTGAGAAATACTTTCTGGGACTCCCTACTTAAGTAGGGGGGGAGGTCGTTATGGTACATATTCCCCTTTTGAAGGGATTTCCTATTGCTTTTGTTATTTTACATTAAGTTTTTCTGGGAAATAATTTCCCCTACTGCTTTAGTAGGTGGGGGGAGGCTTACAGTATGATGTTTTTGGTTCTAAGTTTTCAGTATGATGTAATACTCCTCTTTTTCTTTGCCTTTTGTTTATGATCCTTTTAGTATGAATGTTTTTTTGTCGGGAAGTTCTTTGTAGATATGGATGAAGTCTTCCCTACTCCTTTAGTGGGGGGCAGGGAAATATATATATATTTTTTTACAGTATGACATTTATGTTTTCAAGGTTTCAGTATGACGTAATACTTCCTTGTCTTTTTTGGTTTTGCTTTTGATTTGCATGTACGTTTTTTGATTTGACTGTATGTTATTTTCAGCTATGAATAAAATATTCCTCTACTCTTTTCAAGAAGTGACATAGGATCTTTAACGTTCACCTGAACAACCACCAGAACAGGCCGACAGGACCTCGGTTTAACATCTCATCCGAAAGATGGCACCTCAGAAGTGCAGCACCCCCCTCATGCTGCACTACAGTGTCAGTATTGGGATATTAACCCAAGTGCCTGGTGTGGGGATAAAATCCACAGCCTTCTGATCTCCCAGCCTCAGAGGCGAGTGTGCTACCTACTGAGCTGTTGTCACTGCAGGGTGCTACCTGCTGAGCCACTGACATTAGCATCAGTTTAAGCCACAGTTTGTGGCTCATCAAAGGGGTTGACACACACTCTCAGGCCGAGGCCTCAATCCGCCACTCAGTGTTATGTTTGGGGGGTGGGTGCTGAGAGGGAGGCTCAGGTTGGGGGGACAGTTACAGGGGTGCCAGCTACGGTGATCGATGGATGGTTTTCTGTATTACAGCCTGTGTCTGCAATACCACAGGCCTCTTCCAGGATGTTTGAAATTCCTCAGCAGGCTAATCATGACAGAACAGCTTGCTGGGTGGCGTACATTAAAGGGAACAGCCAACCCATGATTGGGTCAGCTTTTCCTTTTCAAGCACAGGACGTTTCTGTCCAGCAAGCCAAAACTCTGTCTCAATGTATCTGTGGGACTGTTTTGCCCTCTGGTTGGCGCCATTTAATGAGTTCTCGGAGTTGGGTGAAGGCTTCTCGAGGACCATCGAATACGTTGTACTTCAGGGACTAGAATCTTTGCCTGTAGGTCTCTCCTGAGATGTCGTATCTTTTCAGGATTTCTTTTTTCACAAGTCAGTTTTCTAACTGTGCAGTGTTCATACTGTTGCAGGCACGTTGGGCTTTACCTGTCAGGTAGGGTACCAGTCTTATTGTCCATTGCTACTTTGGCCATTGGCAGGCTGTGGCAACTCTTTCAAAATTTGTCAGGTATGCCTCAATATCATCCAAGGGACACAACTTTGTAAGTTTAATGGCTTTTAAGTCGCTTGTGTTTTGTTGCTCATCTGGACCTGTGCCAGATCCTCTGCCTTTGATAGCTTGCAAGGCGTCCAGCCATCACTGCTCCTGTCACTATATCTCTTCTCTCATCTGATGCTCCTGTCATTGAATCTCTTCTCTCCTCTGCTGCATCTCTTCTTTCCTCTGCTGCTCCTGTCGCTGCATCTCTTCTCTTCTCTGTGCTTCTAAACGTTGAATTTCTTGTTTTCTCTGCTGCATCTCCTCTCTTCTCTGTTTCTCCATCTCCTTTTGTTGTGTAGCCCACCATTTGGAAAAAGGCAGTCAGGCTTTCAGGTTCTGTCACTGCCTGTTCTTCTTCCATAACTTGTGCTGGCTGTATAATCTCAGCTTGGACTTCTGTTTCTGCTAGTTTGGCTGCCATTCTTCTGGTAACCACTCCTGGACTTGCTGCTGCAGAATCCATACCCTTCTCTATGCTTTCCTGCTACTAGGTCCAGTTCCCATGCACAAAACTCCTGACTTAGAGAATGCACGGCATAAATCCCACTTAGGCTGACACCATCTGTTATCGATGCACAGGTCAGGAAGCATAGGAAAAATCAGGAGCAGTTGTAGAATCTGCAAAAAGTGTTTATTAGTACTAGCAGTAACATAAAAAAAAACTTGTTTAGTATAACTATTTACAAAGGCAGAATAAACAGAGAAGATCCATCTGAGTTTTCCTTCAATCTCTGTCTCTCAAAACAATGCAGCTCTCTCTCTTATAAGTCTTTGCAACCCCCCTCCTTAGCAAGCATCCCATTTTTGTCTAAAATGTTCTTGTATGTTTCAGACAGGTGCAGCAAAAACGGAGGCCCCTTCTCCACAGCTTCTGAAAAAGGGCTTAAAAACTGCTCTCAGGTTAACCCCTCGAGTTCCCAATAACTTTTTGCAATCATCTCAAACTATGATTATATACATTTCAACAGTAACACTATACAATTTCTAAACAAAGGGATCCCAATATCAGTTACATTTCCACATAATGATTTGCATATATTTTTATACCAGCAGATATGCAAGGGAGGAAAAGACAGAACAGCAAATGAAGACTGAGAGACAGTGAGAGGCAGAGAACTGCAAGACTGTCGAAGTGATCAAATCCTAGGTCTCACAGGAAACTTTGACAGGAGACAGGAAAGGAAAGAAGAGAACAGAACAGATCCTTGCATTTAAACTCTCCATAACAACTGGGACAGGGTCCTATTCAGCCCTGCCACAAGATATAAGAGATGATGAGTCTGGTGGCTAAACATGTCTTTTGATAAAGAAACTGATCCGAAATGTGTTAAGACGTGTTTTTTTATGCCTGGCACCTCAATCAATTTTGGCTTGCTTTTTGTCTACATATTTGAGAGCTGCGGTTTCTTTACAAGGTGGTGAGTGGTGATTTCATAGCACTTACTAGGCAGAGCAGCTCCTCAGCTTATTCATTCTCTCTCTACTGGCACTCATTCACTCCCTTAATACCAGATTTTACTTTTTTTTTTATACAAAGTAAATTAAAATATGTACTGGAAGCACTTACTTGGCAGAGCCACTCCTCAGCTCACACACTTTCTATGTCTCTGTACTGGCGCTTGGCACCACTCTAGTTCCCTGAATAGAACCATATACTATAAACATTTTATATAGCTGACCATGAACAACACACATTGTGTTTCTTTCTCAGGGCTGAGATAACAGCATGTTATTTTGACCCTTAGATGGAAACAGGTTTGTTGTGTATGGTCTCCGATGCATTATTACTTATGTTTTGTTAAAGTTTTCTTGAAGGTGCTGGCTGCTCATTATGTATTTCTGGTAAGCTAAAAAACATTTTTATAGAGGAGACACAGTTAAGTTCTGTACCCATATGCATGGACACTACAGGTGTTTGAATAACAATGGGAGAGGATGTGAAACATGACTGAGGACCCAAAACTTTTTTAAAAAGGGTAAGGCATGAAACAAGGACTGACTGGGCCCCAAACCAAAGTAGGAAACTGTAGATTGCCTTTGGACCCAGAAATAAATGTGCAGATGGCACCATAGTCTTGGAAGAACAGTTACATATTTACCACAATAGCAGATCTTTGAGAGACTCTCTTTCATCAAGCCACATATTTCGCATCAGTGCTAGGACCACATGGAAACTTCTGCAAGTCAGGGGCTGCCCACGATGAAGTCATGTGTCTGCATCTACATAAATGTGGGTGGCTCCATCTCTCCGTAGTTCCCCACTGGAGATTATACTTGGAGGGTGACACTATTAGGAGATAAAGGCAACACCCAGCATACAAGGCGACAGTGGGTGCTGGAAAAGGCAGTGATGGAAGATTGAATACAGGAGGTCCAGTGAAGTACCTCTAAAGGGGGAAGGAGGGTGGGTCAGCATGGCCTGATGAAAAGAGATTCACTTGAAGATCTACTGTCATGATAGGTATGTAACTGTTCTATAATTACTGGCTTTCCCTTTTTCCCCACAGGGAAACTGTGGCATAATTTGCCATTATTTATTTTATTTATTAAATTTTGGTGACCGGGTAGGCCCACTGAGCCCCGGAGGTCCCTTTTTCAGGGGCGACCTGGGAATTACAAGGAGAATAGGATATACAGCGGTAGTACAATAAATAGGTCGTAACAGGTTGAATTCACCTCGTAGCAATAACATATTGTATAACAGGTTATATAATAAGAGTGTGTTTATAATGGCAAACAAGCGTCTGGTTTCCCTCACTCTGTGCATACGCCCACCGCACATCGTCTGATCCTCACTGCTCGCTGCTTGCCTTCTCACCCGAAATTCAACCACCGGTGGGACTTGAAGGCAAGTCATTTTATGTTTCCTTGCATGTGCACAAGAAACATTATGTTACAGAGAATGACATTTCAGAGGTGTGTCACTGACTAGCCCAATGCAGAGCAACTTACTGTGGGCTTGTCCCTGACAGACCAATGGGAATGCAAGCCAAGTATGACGGTGGTCACAGTTTCATGAGTAGAATCTTTGTGTACTTGAAAGGACTGAGGTGCTCAAATGAGGGAGTACTTCAGTACTTTTATTTGCATAACACCGGCCGGCAAGCATTCATGTACCTCTAACCTGTTATGTCAACATTGTCTCCCTTGCACTGAATATAAATATTACAAGAATACCTGTGGAAGATCTGGAGGATGGGCAGCTTACCTACATCCATGCATGGACTTCACTGGACATGCTCAGTGCCTCAACCCAGAAATACAAAGCAATACTGTACCAATCTCCCTCTCCGGTGTCAGGCCTAGTCACTAATATAAGCAAGACAGTGCTGCATGGTGTTGTCACCCGCTGGTGTTTCAGCAATGACATGAAATTTTTTTCCTAAGCGGTGCCCAAGCATTTCTGGTAGATGTGCTGATGTGAAAGAAAGAGTACGGCATCTGCAAAATCATGCAGTGTCCTTAGCAGACATCCAGTTATAACTGGGTTCCATCACTCCCCTTCCCCGAATGCAATCCTGGATAGTGCCTGTCAAATAATGCCATCAACATGCTAGCGATGGAAGTGTGACCCGCAGACGGCTGCTGTCATTGACATATCTGGCATCCCTGAGAGAGGCAGCAAGCATGCGGAGGTGCAATCGGTGTGCAGAAACAAGAGCGTGAGATCCAGCACACAAGTGCTGTGTCTCCATCTGCGATAACCACCAGTCCTGCGCCTGCCTCTAACATCTGTGTCCCGCTTCAACCATAGTAAGCAACTTCTGCAGCAACAATCAACAGAGACAGGGACCGCAACAGTGAGCGTCATTCACCTGCTCCCCCACACAGCAATGTTATGAATTCCCTGGCGATCCTGACGGAGATCGACAGAGAGAGAGAGAGAGAGAGAGAGTAAGCAAGCGACAGCACATCTGATGTGGTGAATCATTTGTTCCATGGCTGTCAGTCACATCTGTTCTGCCTTGTTGCCAATGGTGTCCTGTGTCACTGTGCTCCTTCTGTCCCATTCTGAGTGGCACATTGAGGGGGACACAGAGAGACACACAGACCGTGAATGTCCTCTGCTGAAGTGACAGCTCTCCTGCGCCTTCTTCCTGTTACCCTTCATCCAGATCCCCAGTGCCACAGTAACAGGGGAGAGAGAGAGAGAGAGAGCCTTTGTTCCCAATGCTGCCCCAGGCCGGGGTGTGCACCGGAGCTGCAGGTAGCAAGATAGAGTGGTTTGATGGTCTGCTCTGACCCTTGTATCAGTGATCCGTCACATCGAGCCCTCCTCCTTGATCCTGAGAGAGAGAAAGAGAGCAAGAAGAAGAGACAGTGACACTGACAGTACGAGACAGGTCAATGTCCTGCAGTGTCCTGTCTGTGCGATCTTTATGGCTGCCCCCCCTGCATTACAGATGGCAAGCAGGAATGTGCAGAGAGAGAGAGAGAGAGAGAGAGAGAGAGACCACGTGGCAAACATGTCCTGAGTTTGAGAGCATGTGGAAAGGTCAGCAGTAGATGTGCATGGAGCAGTACAGCACATGGGCGAGTGGGGTGGGTGACGGGAGCAGTCATGAAGAGTGCAGCAGTGAGTGACAAATGAAAATTACATACCTACCGTAATTCTTGATCTTCCTGTGTATTTTCATCATTCATCACTGGTGGGTGATTGGCTGGAGACAGGCACCCTGCAGGAGCTTTTTTTTTTTTTTTGGTGGGAGGGAGAAGGCACCGCCACGAGCCAACGTGGTGCTCGCGGGTTGGCCAGTAACGGCCATTGACTCTTTCTCCATCTCAGTTCTGCACACTGGGAGACAGACGAAAACAGGACATAGAGAAAATGAGGGCGGGGCAAGGGAGCCCAAGAGACAGCAAAAGGAAAGGATGTAAACTCAAAAAGAAATCGGGCGACCAGAGGACAGAGGAGGAGTGGGACCTGGGAGGTTATGGACCGAAATGCCCCAGTCCCTGGATGGCCAAAAGGGCAGGAAGGGAAGGAAAGAGAAAGAGAGAGGAAATTAAGGGAGACAGGAAGGAGACGGGAAGGTCAAGATCCATCCAGGAATTAAGCTGGTAAAGGCAGATCTTCCAAGGGATAGCATTCAACAGGAAGATTCCAAGGAACACAGAGGAATCCTGTTAAGATGGCTAAGACCCCCTCCCTCTCGAATTCCAAATCCCCAGGAGGATTTCCTGCCACTCTCCCCTGCTTCTGTAATCAGGGTAACCCATAGGGTTCTGAGGGGGGGCGGGGGGAGGAGAAGGAACCTCAGTATTAAAGTGTCCTTCCCCAAGGGGAAGGGTACAGCCAAAGAGTAGAATGACAAGGGCAGAGGGAGTTCTAGTCAGCCCCAGAATCCCCCTCATCCCAGGGGACCCAAGGTCAGTGACCCAAGGGAATAGCTGATCCTGTAGAAGGGGCCCACCAGAAGTCCCTATGATAGCCCAGACAGAGGCCCTACTCGTCCTCCTCTGACACTCCCCTAGAGGTCTCTTAGTGGGCCGCCAGGAGAGGAGGGAGAAAATCCCAGCAGAATGAAAGAGAGGGGGGAGAGCAGGGAGAGGGCACAGCTCAGGGACTGAGGCTTTGTGAGGGGAAGGTGGGTGAGATTTAGTGATGAATGGTGAAGATACACAGGAAGATCAAGAATTACAGTAGGTATGTAATTTTCGTATCTTCCCTGTGTCAGTCTTCACCATTCATCACTGGTGGGTGAGTACCGAGCCTCCCTGAAGGGGCCCAGGAATCCCTAAGAGAACAGTATACCTCAGCCTCCCATGGGGAAAAATGGGGACCTCCACTGGCCAGCCAGGCCTGGGGACTGGTCAGGACGAGGCGGGGTCCTCCGACCCCTGGGGGAAGGAAGGCGCCTCTGCAACTCCCATCTCACCCTGCGGGAAAAGATATGGGTCCCCAGGAAAGAAGAGGCCAGTAATCTATGCTGGGCCAAAGGTGACGACCTCGAAAGGTGAAGCCACACCGTCCACCTAATGCATATCACTGTCCTTGCAAGTCATAAAGTGACTTCACTGGCGTCGTAAGATGCCCTTGATTGGTGCCTTCCCAGCTCCAGACCTATAGCAGAGAGTGCTATGGCTTGCTGGGTAGCTTCTGAATTGAGCAGTGATGTTAGAGCTGGCCCAGCAACAACCACAGATGCCTGTTATAGGCATCGTGGTGCGCCTGATGTGAAACAATGGCTAGAGTCATCCACACATAGAAGAAAACTCTCCATCCCAGATGATCAAAATCCACAGAGTCAGGATCCGGAGGTCATTTGCGGACCGGATGTCTATGTCCGGAAGGAGTGTCCAGACACAACAGTCCTGAAGTGGGATGAGGCAGAGAGCCGGGAGACCCTCAAGGTGCATAATACCGCCTCCAGCAGTCCATGGGAGCTGGAGCTGCTACATATGAAAGCTGCCAGGCGCTGTACAATGCCTCCTGGAAGGGAACTGGCCAGGAGGGGAACACCAAATGGTGTGCTCCGAACTCACCTAAGAAGGCTTGTGTCACACGCTCAGTATTGTGACAGGCAAAGTGGATAATGTGCAAGTCCCTGACCAGCCTCACTAGGAAGCGCTGATACTGAGTTTGATCAGTGTCTGAGGACACATGGATAGAGGGCTCCTCTTCCTCCATGGAGGAAGATGAGGAGGCCACGGAGCTTGCAGAGTCAGACTCTGGTTGCAGAGTGGGAACCAGTCAAAAGACCTGTTCGTCCATAGCCCTAACATACTGGGGGAAATCCACAGCCTGGGATCTGAACTGTTCCCAGGACAAAGGTCCCAAAGGACCAACATGGCCTGAGAGAAGGGGAGCTGGATGCAGAGGCATGGGCAAACTTGTCACTGTACATGACGTGCCTCTTCCAGGGCTGGAAGACTCTACAGGCAAACCTGGCATAAGCGGGAATCTGCACATCTGCAAATTCACCAACCTGTTAAGAAACGTACAGTGGTCGGGACTTTGCCCTATTAGAGAAGCTTCCCTATGAGGGGACTGGGGCCGCATGGATCCAGAAAGGCGGTCCCCAGCACCACCCTAAGAGGACTCTCTCGAAGGGGACAAAGGAGAGAAACTGGGCTCAGCACTGCGGCTCCTGCCCCCCCAGCCCTGGAGGGCCACAGAAGTGTGCCACCATCCCTCACCCTGTCCTCTCAACCCCGCTGACTCCGAGGAAGCCCTCTTCCTCACACCCTGTGCCAAGGAACCCCCCAATTTTGGCAACTCCCCAAAGAGAGTCACAGA
The DNA here is from genome assembly GCA_016271365.2 of Neoceratodus forsteri. Taxonomy (NCBI): domain Eukaryota; kingdom Metazoa; phylum Chordata; order Ceratodontiformes; family Ceratodontidae; genus Neoceratodus; species Neoceratodus forsteri. The sequence goes on from CM028130.1 coordinate 1,420,519,999, forward strand.
GGAGGGAGGTTTGGTCTTGATCCTGACAAAGGGGATGGCACTGGGGACAGCAGACACCCCTTCCCCCAAAATCCAGACCGCCACTCCCGCAGCAGTGGGACTGCCAGTACGCACCTGACCCACCGAGATGCCATTGGCTCGAGTCTCAGTGCAGACCACAGTGCTCGAGTCTCGGTGCAGGCCGCAGACGCTGAAGCCATAGGAGGGGGCACCTGGGGAGGTGCAAGAGTACTAGGCCATGGAGAATCCTGACTCTGAGGAGTCAGGCTGCCAGTCCTGATCAGCCTCCGAATCATCTGGCTCTGAAGAGGAGACGATCCAAAGGAGCTCTGGACCGGCGGCCCCTCTTGTCTGTGGCCTCATGCCTCACAACGCACCCCAGGCATGCATTACATGCCTATAACCCATACCCTGTCACAGGTTATTGCTAACTTATCACACAAACAGCACAGTACCAACCTTTGTGTAATCGCGTAATCAGACTGTCAACGTTACACTCACTCTTTGCCATTTTTGCACCAAATGAAGCAAAAGATGTCACTGGAGAACAATCAAAAGGCTCAACTGTAGATTCATTTCTCCACTCGCACAAGTTGAAGCTTTTCAGCTTGCCACGTGCTGTCTCTTGGCTGCTCCTTCCTGACTGGTGCACACTTGTTCGGTTCAGTCAGTTCAGTGCTTTGATGTTACCCATCCAGCTGCATTCTCTCGGTCACACAGGCGTTGAGATATGCTCGGGCACGGAACCTAAGGAGTCAGATTTGTGTTGTGCGTGGGTACCCTGCCCATTCTAAGACCATGCTTAGCTGCTTGCCTGTCCCAGATGAAGCAGTACATCATCAAGAGATCACTTTTGCAACTGCGTTTACTGTTTTGCTGCTGCTGGTACCCAAGAATGAGTGGAACGGAAACAACTGACTTGACTACTGCAGAAGAGTACTGCCCCATCCTGTCCGGTTCCAACTGTCACAGCTGTTTCTCACCATGTCACCTATGTCCACTAACCTGCTTGCTCTCCACTCCAGAGTTAAATACAATTTGTCTTGTTTGGAGGGAGTTAATAGACAGTTCTAATATAACAGCATAATGAAACAACTGCATGTCAAGTGACCAGAAGCCACAGAACATATCCATGCAACACTGAGATTTGGGAACCTAAAGTTGTGGGTCCAAACACTGGTGACCACTGTGGAAATCAGGCCCCGTCTTCACAGTTTTAAAAAGGTACAACTCTCCTGGGCCAAAAGAACAATACAACCCTGCCACATCCACAATGCAAAGAAACATTCAGCACTGACAAAATGCTTGTTAAAAAATGTCACACATTTCCAAATGTTGGACCAGGCTAAACAAACATTTTAAAACATGTAAAAATCTTGTACACTGAAAATGTGCGGACCAGGCTAAAATGAAATTGGAGTGCGGCCACACCGGAACATCTGCAATTTTATATAATTGCTATGGTGATAAAGGGAAACCCAGCAATTATATAAAATAAAACGTAGCATAGTGTACTTAAACTTGAAGTTTACACACACCCTTGGTGTTAGATGCTTTCACAAACCCCTCGAGTTTCGATCTCGGGGTTTATGTAGCATCAAACACCGAGGGTGTGTGTAAACTTCTCGTTACACACACCACCCCATACTTTATTCTATATATCAAGAAATAGGTCTAAATACAAGACTGACGACATGGAACAACTCATGGTTATCAAACAAGACACAGCAGGTGGTGTTGAGAGGCGCAATGTCTGACTGGACTGTCGTCACGAGTGGGGTGCCCCAGTGATCTGTTCTGGGACTGTGCCTGTTTAATATCTATATTGCAACACTACAGGGCAATGAAAACATTTGGTTAATTAAGTCTGTGGATGATACCTAGGGTTACCACCTTTGCAGAAGCTCAAAGTGGGACATTTCTTACTGAAACATGATTTTCGCAGGACAGTATGTAACCTCGACCAATGCAACAGTCTTGTTTTTTCTATATAATCAGAATTAAGGCTAAATATTGTAGTTTCTTAGTTGCTTCTATTGTTTCTTATCATTTTAAGGTATTTTAGTTAAGGTATTGTAGTTTTCTACAACATTTAGTGGAAAGTTAGAAAATATTTTTTCTACTATAAAATCAGGACATGTAGTATTTGTCATGTTTTTTCGCAGGACACAGCTGCTCAAATCAGGACTGTCCTGCAAAAATCAGGACAGGTGGTAACCCTAATGATACCAAGCTGGGCTCAGTCATAGGAACTGAGAAAGAGATAACTAATTTACAAAATGAGCTATTCAGGATTGACCACTGAAGACTCAACCATGGCCTCTATTTCAACATAGAGAAATGTGCCATAATGCATTTCGGTGCAAAAAATAAAAGAGCCAACTATACTATTGGGGGACACATTATAAAATCTGCTACAGAAATAAGTGATCTGGGGATTATTGTCACTGAAGATATGAAGAACAAACACTGTGACCATGTGACTAAAAAGGCTTATGGTATACTTGGGTGCATCAGGAGGCACATATCAAGTAGGGATAGGAGGGTTTTCCTGCCACTCTACAGTGCACTTTTTAGGCCACACTTCGATTACTGCTCAAGATTTTGGCCTCAATCAACAAAAACACAAATCTGCAGGATTGAGGGAATACAGCGTAGAATGCCCGAATCTATAACTGGCATGGACAATCTACATTACACAGAAAGGCTTAACATCTTGAACCCTAGAGTACCGTAGAATGAGGGGGGATCTTTGTTTACTATTCAGAGCACTCTGTAACAATAATTTTTGGGATTGTGCAGGTCTAAAATTAAAACACTACCAGATCACTACAAGATCATATGATCTACAGTTAGAAGGTAGTGTGAGTTGAACAAATAAGAGGGTGTCATCATTTTCAGAGAGGGTTGTGACAGTATGGATTAGGCTGCCATATGATATTACAGGTAGTGGTTCTTTAAACGAGTTCAAATCAAAGCTAGATAAATACTGTCTTGAAAATAACATGCAAGGATACATCTTTTAAAGTGTTTTGAGCATTATGGACAAATTGTCTACTAGCTCGTATCGAACCTATGAACCTATCATGTTCAAGGACATCTCTGTCATCAAGCCATGCCTTTGGAACGAGTCACAGGCAGTACAAAAAACTTACAGTCTGGGTGGATGGAGATACACAGACTTATGAAAAATAGCCCTGTAAGACAGCCAGGCCAAAGCCTGTTCGTCTGCAAGAAACAAAGTCCAGACTGTAATGTTTAGTGAAGGTGTAGACAGCATTCCAAGTGGCAGCAGCACCAATTTCCGCAGCTGAAACATGTCTGAAACAAGCAACCAATGTGGCCATGCCTCTGGTAGAATGACCATGAGCCATGCCAAGAAGTTCCTTACTGTACTTCCTATATCAAAACATAATACAATGTGGTAGCCATTTTGAAAGGCACTGTTTAGACACCGGAGCACCCTCCTCTCAGGTGTGAATGAAACAAAAAGTTGAGAAGACTTTCTCTAGTCCTTGGTGCAATTCACATAGCATCTGAGAATTCTATGCACATCCAAAGTATGGAGTAATGCTTCCCATGGATTGGCATACTCCGGGAAATATACCGGAAGGTGGATGGTTTGATTTAAAGTAAACTCCAATATTAAGATTTGTACGTAAACACACTGTCATTATGGAAAATCAAATGGGGAGGCTCACACATTAGAACCTGAAGTGCTGAAATCCTTCGAGATGTGATTGCAACTAAAACTAACACTTTCCAGGAAAGAAAATGTAGGCCACAAGTGGCAGCAGGCTCAGAAGGAGCCAAAGTAAGCCTTTCTACAACAAAATTTAGGCCCCAAGCTGGGACCGGATTCCAGACAGGAGGTTTTATGTGCAATATCTCGCTCAAAAAAGTACGGGATACTTCTAACTGGGCAATCGTATGTCCATCAGAGCGTGAAAAGCTGAAATAGTGGCCAAATGCACCTGTAGTGAAAAATACTGTAGACTGGAGTCTGACAGAGACAGCAGGTATTCCAGCACTGCATTGATCAGACAAGTAAATGTGTCCAAATGCTTGGAAGTGGCCCAAAGTGTAAACCACTTCCACTTCAGAGAATATGTATGTCTGGTGGAGGGTTTTCCAGCAGCCACCAGAACATCTGCCATTTTTGGAGATACACCAAATCTAGCAATGGCTATGTCTTCAGGAGCCATTTATGGAGCTGTAGGGATTTCAGGTCCAGATGTACCAGAGATCCCCATTCCTGTGACAGCAGGCCCCTGCACAGCGACAGTGGGACTGGGGGTTCTACTGCTAACTGCTGAAGTGGTGGGTACCAAATCCATCAATGCCATAGTGGAGCAATGAGAATGAGAGTTGCTTCCTCCAGCAGTAGTTCGAGTAATACTCTCTGTATGAGCAAAAAGAGAGGGAAGGCATACAGAAACCTCCCTTTCCAAGAGAGAGACAATGCATCTTGCCAGAAAACTCTAGGCCCTAGAGTGAGCGAGCAAAAGCATGGCAAGTTTGCATTGTGTGGGGATGCAAAAAGGTCCAACTCTGGGCCAGACCACCTTGCGAAGAGGTCTTCCGCTACTGAGGTCAGCAGTTCCCACTAATGCATTTTGGATGTGATCTGCTTAACCCTGTCTGCCCAAGGTGTTTGGACACCTGAAAGATGGACAGCTGAGAGTTCTAGGCTGTGTTTTAGAGTCCAAGACTATACTGTCTTTGCTTCCCTGCATAGTGGGTAAGAATGATTACCCCCTTGTCTGTTGATATAATGCATTACACTGATGCTGTCTGTCTGTACTAATACAAGACCTGGTGTCAGCTGTGTCTGGAATGCCTGAAGCCTGTAGAGAACAGCTCTCATCTCCAGGACATTTATATGTAGGTTCTTCTCTATCTGGGTCCAAGTGCCCTGTGTGTGATAAGGACTCAGGTGCGCTCCCTACCTGTATCTTAACGGATCTGAGATGAGAATTTGTGTTGGGGCTGAATTCAGAAATGGTACCCCTTTGAGCAAGCTGGTGCTGTCATTCCACCATGTCAGCACATTTCTTAAAGGAGACATGAGTAGCACTGGTTTGTCTAGGTCATCGCTTGATTGATCCCACTGGACTCGTAAAGACCATTGTGAGATCCTCATATGCAAGTGGGCCATTGGCACTGTTACAGCAGCTGCTGCCATGAGGCCCAGAAGGCATAACAGGGTCCTGTCAGGGACGCATTGACTGTGGTATAGCAAACGTGCCTGCGCGGTAAGGCATTCCGCTGTGTCCAGAGGCAGGAACACATGGCCCTGAGCTGTGCCTAGAACTGCCCCTATGTACTGCAATCTTTGACAAGGGGCCTGTACTGATTTTGTTAAGTTTAATGTCACCCGTAAATGGCTGACCAGTGTCCAGGTTCAATCCTGGGTGTGCATTAGACGCTCCCTGGAGTGGGCCTTCAATAGCCAATTGTCCAGATAGGGAAACACATACAGGGATGATGCTACCACTACCAAGCATTTGGTAAAAACCCGTGGCACAGAGGACAAGCCGAAGGGCAGAGGACAAGCCAAAGGGCAAGACTCTGAAATGGTTATGTTCCCCTTCCAGCATGAATCTCAGATATTTCCCGTGAATCTTCCTGATTTTGATATGAAGGTAAGCATCATTCATGTGTAGGGAACGGATCCAGTCCCCTGCTTTCAACAAGGGAATAAGAATCTCTAGAGAGACCACATGGAACTTACTGTACTCTGTGAAGACGTTCAGGTCACTCAGGTCTAAAACTGGCCGCAGGTCCCTTGTCTACTTGAGGGCTATGAAGAATCTGGAATAGAAGTCCCTGTTCCTCTGCCTGACAGGAACTGGTTCTATGGCCCATTTTTTCAGTAAGGCTTGTATCTTGTCTCGCAACAGTGACGTGCGTCTCTGGCGGTGAGTCACTACAGATGGCAGATGATCTGTAGGAGTTTCAAAAAGCTCCAGGGCATGGCCTTTCGCAATTGTACAGTACCCATTCATCTGCAGTTATCTCCCTCCACTGGTTCATGTGAAGGGAGAGTCAGCCCCCTAAAATCACCCCTAGGGGCAATGGTGGTTGTAGGGGTATGCCTGTGAATCATTTTGAATTAACGGTGGCAACGCAACCGGCTTCACCTCCTCTAGGTACTTTGGAATGGGCACCAGGAGGAAGGTTGATGGGCAGGGCTCCAGCACTCTTACCTCGTCCTGGTTGCCTTTAAGTCTGTCTTCTGCACTTGGCTAGTGGGGGATGAAACTGACTTCTTCCCTTTCCCCTCCCTGGTATGGGGTGGAGAGATCTGAAAGACCTTAGAGTCAACTGAGAGGACTGAAGGCCTTTAAGGCCTCTTCCACATCATAGCCGAATAGCCTATGCTCTCTAAAAGGGGCATTTAACACTGCTTGTTGAACATCATTAGCAGATCCAGCTATTCTAAGCCATGAGTATTTCCTCATGCAAATGCCAGGGGCCGCTACCCTGGCAGAGACATCTGAAGCACCACAAGCTGAGCAGATCAAATGCCTACCCACTTCAGCCCTTGCAGTCAAAGCTTCATTAATTGTGCTTCGGAACTACACTCAGGGAGGGTCTGTGCAACAGCCTTGGCCCTCTTTCAGAGGGTGTTCTAATGTTTTACCATTTGGGTCTGGTAGTTTGCAATACATACTGTAGGCCCAGTGATGCATGTGCATAGGTACATTTACCCAGGCCATCCACCCTTGTGGATTACTTGTCTGGAGGGAGGGAGAGCTCATGTGTTTGGGCACCCTTGATCTGTGATGAGTATCTGTGACGACCACTGAATCAGTTTCTGGCTGGTTAGTATACTAAGGCTTGTGAGATGGTGCAGGGTACATCCTGTCAACCATTCTAAGGACTGCTGGTATAGAATTAGGCCTATATCAAGCTGCATAAGTAGTGTCCTCCAAGGTTGGGTACAGTGGGGGAATAATTATGGATGAGAATTCTGGCACCTCCAAAAACTCAAACAAATTCCTCTTTGTGAGGTCTTTCCTTTCAACAGCGAATCCCATAGTAGCCTGTATTTTTTGTATCATTGCTTGGAAAGAGGGATCCAGTGCGTCAGCAAGGCCTTGTCCTTGTCGTGGTGCTTATGCTTATGGCTGTCTGTCAAAAATGTTTCTTTAGATTTCGCAATTTGGGCAATCAGGCAGGCAACACAGACTTTTCCTGCAGTTGTTTTTCTATTGCTGCTAAAGTTTTCTTTAACAGAAACTTTTCCGGTGCTCCCTTTCTGCATCGCCTGGTAGCTGAATTGAAGCTCTTGCAAATCTCACATGTTTGAATGCTGTGAGCAAGGCCCAAACAACAGACACACACCTCATGTGTGTTATTCTTGTAAATCTTCCCATCACAATCGCAATGCAGAAATAATCTGGATGTTTTTATCGGTGGCATACAGTAGCCAAAAATCACTAAAATAGTGTTATTTTGCTAAAAGAAAGAAAAAAACATGACGCTAAGAGTCAATGTTTCTGTCAGTATGTCTGACAAGAATGACTGATGATAGGAAAAGAACTGTGGAGAGATGGGGCCGCCAGTGTTTATGTAGATGCTGCTAGAGGACGTCGTAGTGCGCAGCTCCCGGTATGCAAGAGTTTCCATGTGTCCTAGCGCTGACATGGGTGTAGTTCAAAAGCTATGGCCTGATGAAAGAGATATCCTCGAAGACCTAATTTTGCATTACAATGTAACAGAAAATGAAAATTTCTTACGTGCTGTAATTACTGATCTTCCCAAGTATCTTCACCATTCATTACTAATGGGTTTAGCCGGAGGTCTGGACTCTGCTCAGGAAGATAAAGAGCTTTGGCTATTTAAATTTTTCAGAGCTGGAGGAGCAGACATTGGGATGGCACTGCCCACTTGCCCAGCATTCTACGTGGTGCTCGCCGAGTGGCCAGTAACCGACACCAACTCCTCCCAGCCCTCAGTTCTGTCCACCAGAAGAGGAAGAGAAGGATAGGGATAGAGGTAGGGCAAGGGCGAACAAAGGACTGGGGTTGGGGGGTGGGAAGAAGAAAATAAAGATAAAGCTGACTGAAGGGGTACAAGCAAGAAGGAAAGACTAAGAAGGGCAGGGATGGCCAGCATTCTGGGCAGCCCTAAGACACTAAAAACATAAGAGAAGGGGGAGAGGGGAAGAGACAGAGAGGGGGCAGTAGTCCTCCTCCTGAAAAACTTGCTCCTTCCCTGTACACCTCCATCCCCTTTTTTTTCTGCAAGCCCTTCCCCCACTCCTTGTGGGAGCCATATGAAGATATCTGGTCCTCAAACAGACAAGAGTCTGGAGGAAGATAGGAGAAAAATTTGGCCCAGCTGAGCCCAGAAAAAGAGGCACTAGGTGTGAACACACCTCCACCTGCACAGTTGAGAGCTCTTCTGCTTGACTGGAGTGGAAGAAGGAAGGGGAGGGGAGAGGGAGGAGGAAATTAAGGGTGCAAGTCCAAAGGTAGCTCTCAGGTGAGGTACCAATGGAAACCCCAATGGTCTCTCTCTCTTTATTATGGACTCTGAAAGGGTCTCCAGGAGGAGAGCCACAGGAAGAATGGACCTGTGCTGGAAGTTAAGATGGTCCCCTGAGACAGTAAACCTAGGAGAGAGGCAGGGGAGAAGACACCCAGTGGGGAGCTTCCCACCCTCTAAGAGATGGGTAAGTACAGCCTCTCAGGGAAGGCCAGTCCAATAGGGTCCAGCAGAATGCCAGCTTGCATAAAGGAGCAGGGTTTGCCCCAGAAGAAGAGCTATCCCCCTTAACTCTCGCCCTAGACTCAAGAAAGTAGAGAGAAGAGAGAAAGGGGGACAGCACATGGCGCTCGGTTACAGGGAGGGAGGGTGGGCGTAATGAATGGTGAATATACTTGGGAAGATCAATAATTACACTAAGTACATCATTTTCATATCTTACCCAAGTTAATCGTCACCATTCATTACTAATGGGTCCGAGTGCAAAAATGGCAAACCCTGACTGAAAAAGAGATTTCCTCAGCCCCCTGTGGGGGATGATCACAGGAGGAGAGGGCCATGTTTGTGGGCCTGGCGAGGTCCATGGACAGCTGTGGACTGGTGGTGGATCACGAAACCTAAGAGACGGAAAGCACCCCTGCAGTTCACGCTGTGCCCTGTGAGAGAAAAAAGCGGGCCTCCAGAAGGTGGGGACAGCACCATACAGCTGGGCCAGGATGACAACCCGAAGGTGAAGCCATGTAGTTAAGCCTGATGCAGACCGAAGGTCCCACCATGTTGTCGAGGCACAGGTCAGAAAGCATAGGAAGACCAGAAGCAGGTATAAAATTCTCAAGTAGCATTTTATTTTTTCCAATAACAGTAAAATAAAAAATAAAATTGTTCAATATAACAAAGTACAAATAGAGAAAACAACGTTCTTCATCTCAGAAAATCTCTAATTCCAAGTTTTAGTTTCTCAGTCTCTCTCTCACTCTAACAAGAGCATTGCTGCTCTTATTTCTGCCTCCTACACTCGTTGAAAGACCACAACTTTGTAAGTTTTTTTCCTTGCAGGTGCAACAAAATAGAACATGATGTTCCAAAACTGGCCTCTTGTAGACGACTCTGCAAAAGTTTGTGCTGCATGTCAAGGTTAACCCCCTAAATTCCAAATGGCTTTTTGCAATCATTTCAACAGTATAACTATATACAGTTTCAAACTAAGGGATCCCAGTATCACTTACAGTTTACACATAAAAATTGACATATATTTTTATAGACGTAAATACGCAATGGGAAAGAAAAGACAGAAACAGCAAGTGAAAGCAGAGATAGTGAGAGGCGGAGAATCACGAAACCATCGGAGTGATCAGTTCCTAGGTCTCACGGGAACATCTGGTTGGCCAACCAGACAGACGAAAGACAGAAAAGAAGAGGACAGAACAGATCCTTGTGTTTAACTCTTTCTGCGTAACCAATGGGGCAGGATCATATTCAATCCTGTCACATACCCCTCTCCTTAAGAGGGAACCTGTTTTAAAAATAGGGTTCAAAAACCTTCTATTAATACTCTTCTAACATTACCTTATAACCTTTACAGTTTAGTGCATGTGCAGTATAGCAAACAGGGAAGTTTAAACTCACACTTTTTTTTCAACCTTCTGAATTCTCAATTCCTGATCCATATCTTGACAGAACATCAGCACTGACATTATCTTTTCCAGATTTCTGTATCACCTTGAATTTAAATAGCTGTACTGCCAGGTACCACCTTGTGATTCTGGAATTTTTTTCTTTCATTTGGTTAAGCCAACAGAGAGGATTATGATTGGTTAGAAGTACAAAATCAGCTCCTAGCAAATAAAACTTCAGGGACTCCATGGCCCACTTTACCTCAAGGCATTCCTTTTCAATGGTGGAACACCTTTTCTCTCTGTCGGACAACTTCCTACTAATATACAGAATTAGAAAATGGGCTTGAAAAATAAAGCATGCTGGTTGGCTAAAAGCCTACTCAGCAATGCATTTATTTTTCAATAACGCCCACTAAATAACAAGTGCCACTTTTGGACACCCCATTACCTAGGGAATCCTGAGACCACACGAATGGCAAAATTCACCAGCCGCCATGTTTCCCCCGCTCATGAAATAAGGAGGACTCCTGCATGAACAAGGTCGGCGTTTTGGGATGGCTATTAAAGAATGACAGCGCTCTATTATGCTTTCTACACTGACTCCTGCAAATATATTATTTAAGGGAACCAAGGGTTAACTTCTCCAAAATCGACATTTAAAAAAATGAAACCGGGACTTCAAGCATGTGCCCATGCCACGCATATGCAGAGTGCCAGTTTCACTTTTGTAAATGTAAATTTTGGAGAAGTTAGCCCTCGGTTTTCTTAAATAATATATTTGTAGGACTAAGTATAAAAAGCACTATACAGCGCTGTCATTTTTCATAGCCCTCCCAAAACGCCGACCTCGAGTCCTCATCATTTCATGCTACTACAATGTCGGGGGCAGCATGGCACGAAGCAGACCGCATTATTTCAGTCCGGACAACCAACTGATAAAAGGCTCCCAATTAAATTTCATCTTAATGGGAGCAAAGAGTGACTCAGACTTTATTCAACAGAAACAGAAATGCACCGGCCATACGAAGGGCTACAGAAGCTGACAGTGTCCCTAGAGAGCATGCTCATGGAAAAAAGCTTAAAAAGAAAACAGCAGTGCTCTCCAGTGGTGTTATGCCAATACAGGAACTACTTTACTACAACTGTTACTTTTAATAGTTTTTGTATTTATTTTCAGATACATATTTTTATATTTCTATATTTAAAAAAAAAGTCACCTATAGCCCATTTTCTAAGCACAATAATACCCTCCAGGTTGGGCATTATGGGATATAATGGACCTTCCAGGGGCCTTTCGCCTGCGGCACTGAGCCTCATTATGCCCCTGGGCGGTCCGTTTTATCCCAATAACGCACACCCTGCCGGGTATTATTACTTACTGGGATGTTCTGTTCCATCTATATTTTGACTCAAGACCACACCTAGGCCAATCTCTGATGCATTTGTCTGTAACAAAAATTGTTTCTCAAAGTCTGGACTTTGTAAAACAGGAGCTGAACATAATGTAGCCTTGATGGCCCGAAAAGCTTCACCACACTCTGGGGACCATTTCACTTTATTCGGGAACCGTTTTTTTGTGAATTCAGTCAGGGGAGTAGTTAACTGGGCAAAGTTGGGAACAAATCTCCGATAGTAACCTGCCAGCCCTAAAAATGAACTGACATGTTTCTTTGTTTTAAGGATAGGACTGTTAGCTACAGCTTCCATCTTAGAAATCTCTGGCTTTACTTCTCCGTTTCCCAAAACATATTCCAAATATCTGGTTTCCTGCATGCCCATTGCACATTTGGTAGGATTAATGGTCAGACCTGCATTTTTTGATAGCTTGGATAACTGCTCGTAGGTATTTCAGGTGGCTTTTCCAGTCTGGACTGTACACCACGACATCATCCAGGTACGCAGCACAATAGCCAGTGGGAGGGAATAAAATTACATCCATGCACCGCTGGAACGTAGCAGATGCACCATGTAAACCAAATGGTATGGTGGTGAACTGATAGAATCCAACAGTCTCTGGATTCTTTAGCTAGGGGGAATCTGTCAGTAACCCTTAGTGAGATCAAGGGTAATGATATACTTAGCACTTCCCAGTCTGTCCACCAAATCATCTGTCAGGGCCATAGGATAACTGTCAAAGTTGGACACTTGCTTAAGTTTCCTAAAATCGAGGCAGATTCCTACACCCCTCTCTTTTTTATTTACAGTCACCACTGGTAATGATCAAGCACTTCTCAACTCTTCTATGATACCAAATTCTTTCATTGTTTGTATTTCCTTAACCATGTCTGCTCCTAACCACTCCGGTAATCTGTATGTCTTTTGTCTAATAGGGCGAGAGCATTCCCTGTCACTATTACGTGCTTGGCCCCTTTTGTTCAGCCTGGCACTGTGGTAAAAGGACTGTTAAATGTCTTTAGTAAGCTACAAATTTCTGTGATTTGTTCCATAGATTAAGGAAACATTCACCTTTACAGCATCAGCAGTTACAATTTGTTCCAGTCTGTCATAAGCTATAGCAATATATAACTTCTTTATCAGTTTCTGATAAAACTAGCAAAGCAGCCTTTGGTGTTTTTTTCAAACCATTTCTTCTGGAGGTCTGCGTGGTATATCTTGGTAAGCTTTTTCCTATCAGGTGTCTCAATTTCATAGTTAACTGTACCAGTACATCTAAGCACTTTATAAGGTCCTTGCCACTTCATTAATAGTTTATTTTCTGTAGCGGGTAATAGTAGCAAGACCTTTTCACCTGGCTCAAAAATGTTTTCTTTTACCCCATGGTCATAATATGCCTTCTGCTGGTTTTGGACCTCTTCCTGATTACTATGGGCAATTTCAACATATTTTGCCTGTTTCATTCCAAGGGCACAAATATAAGATGTAACAGATTGTTTCTGAGTGGAGTTAATTTCCCATGTTTGTTTTATTACATCTAGTGGCCCTCTAGGTTGTCTACCATACAGCATTTCAAATGGTGAAAAACCTGTTGAGGCTTGTGGCACTTCTCTGCAGGCAAAAAGCAGATAAGGTAAGAACTGGTCCATATCTTTCCCTTCCCCTTTTATAAACCTTTTTAACATGTGTTTTAGGGTTTGGTTAAAATGCTCAACATGACCGTATGTCTGAGGGTGATAGGGGAGGTTCTTATGGCGCTGACACCTAGTAGTTGGTACAGCTCCTTCAGTAATGCAGCACCAAAATTACTACCCTGATCAGCAATACAGTGGTCCCTCATTATAACGTACAGCTCTGGAGCCAGAGAAAATGTATGTTATAGGGAGTGTACATTATAACACAGATCCCACTGAAAACGGTAAAGTTCAGTACCAAAAATTGCAACATTTATTATAATACATAAAGCACTGTAGTACACAGACACAGACACAAAGGATAGCCATACAGACACAGAATTACAAGATAATTGACATTTTCAGTAACTTTTCATTTAAAGGCATTAAAAGCCTTAAACGTATGAGACATTTCAAGCTTTGTGCCAAAATGCATGTAGAGTCGACTGAATCATATTTACTTTTCTTTTGTTCTGCTTTAGCCTGAGAGATCATCTTTTTCAGCTGTAGAAGCTGAAGTGGTGAGATATGAAAATGACGTACCTACCGTAATTCTTGATCTTCTTGGACGAGTCTCACAACTCATTCACACTATTGGGATCTGCGCGGAGGCACTAGGACCATCAGGAGCAACTTTTTGCTGGAGGGTGGCGCCAGAGATAGCGCCAGAGGAAGCGCCCATGAGCCTAGCTCGTGCGGTAATGACTATCTTGGCGTCGACCCTCCAACCGCCTCAGTACCTTTTTTACCAAGGAGGTGCAGTGTAACTAACCTAGAAGGGTAGCCTAATCTAAAACCGGACATAAGATAGTCCGGGCGACCCGTGTAGAAGGGTCAACAAAGAGTCTTCATGGCCTAAAGATTTGAGGGCAAGACCAACAAGAAAGGTGAGCTCGGGGATGGAGGGTGGACTTGCAGATGAGTGGTGGAGACTCGTCCAAAGATCAAGAATTACGTAGGTAATCGCACTTTTCATATCTTTCCTGACATAAGTCTCCACCACTCATTCACACACTATTGGGAGAGTACCGAGCTAATAATCCCCGAGAGGGTGGCAGGAGAGACCAGAGCTCATGTTTCTAGGACAGAAGTCCATTGAGGATGGCTCTGCCAAAGGAAGAATGCCGTCTGGCATGGACATCTAGTGCATAATGTTTAGCATGCACTGAGCTCCAGGTGGCCGCATTGCAGATGTCTGCGATGGGCATTGCAGTTTCTGCTAGGGATGCCTGACCGCTCTGGTAAGTGGCGTGAAACTCTACCCTCCAACTTAACCTGCGCCATGGAATAGCAGTGACAAACACACGCCACTAGCCATGATGAGATACATCTGATAGCGACAGGTTGACCCAGCCAGGTCTCACTGAAGGAAACGAACAGTCGCTGAGCTTTTCGAAAATCCTTGGTTCTATCTAGATAGAAACGCAAGGCCCTCTTAACATCCAAAGAATGAAGAGAATGTTCCCCTTCATTTTGGAGGTCCGCAAAATAAGAGGGAAGGACCAAAGGTTGGTTTAGATGAAATTCTGACACAACCTTAGGAAGAAATTTAGGATGAGTATGAAGAACTACTTTGTGCTTATGGAACACAGTATATGGAGGGTCTGTGACCCAGGCATGTATCTCAGAGACCCTGCGGGCTGAGGTAATGGCCACTAGGAAGGCAGTCTTCCAGGTGAGAAATTTTAGCTCACAGGTAGCCAGAGGTTCGAAAGGTTTCCGAATGAGCGTGTCTAGCACAAGATTAATGTCCCAGGCTGCGACTGGACATCTTGTAGGGGTCTGGTATGCAGAATCCCCTTAAGAAATCTCTTAACCATAGGCAATTGAGCCAGAGTTAAGGAAATAACGGCTCATAGTCGCTGAAATGCACTAAGATGAACTTTGACTGTAGAGTACTACAGACCCGAATTTGAGAGGTCAAAGGTACTCCAAAACCTTATCTGGTGGACAGGAAAGGGATTCAAAGGGACTTTACACACCAGAGGAAGCTTCCACTTGGCTGTGTAAGTTTTCCGAGTGGCTGACTTTCGTGCAGCCAGAAGAATATCTGAAACTCTTCGAGAGACATTGAACTGGTTTACTTCGACCTCTTCAGGAGCCAAGCATGAAAGTGAAGTGATCTCAGGTTGGGATGGACCACCGGTCCCTGAGTTAAAAGGTTCATCTGCAGGGAAGTGGTCTGGAGGAACTGCCAACATATTGTTGAGTAGTGGAAACCACAGCTGCCGAGGCCAAAAGGGAGCAATGAGAATCATTTTGTCCCCCTGGGATTCAAACTTGAGGAGTACCCTCTGAATTAGAGGAAGAGGCGGAAAGGCGGAAAGAAAGCATTTTGTCCACCGCAGCCTGAACACATCCTGACAGAAAATGCCAGGCCCTGGATTTCTGGAGCAGAAGAGAGGCAGTTTTGCGTTGAGTAGGGATGCAAAAAGTCCAGTTCCCCACTGGAGTTCCCCACTCTTCGAATAGTGACTGAACTATGGTTGAGTCTCGAGACCACTCATGAGGGTCTGTGTCTGTTCTGCTGAGACGGTCTGCCAGTTTGTTCTGAACACCTGGCAGGTAGACCGCTTGAATTAGAGCCTCGTGCTCCAAGCACCATTCCCATACCCTCATTGCTTCTCTGCATAAGGGGTAAGAGTGAGCACCGCCCTGCTTGTTTGATGTAATACATCACTGCTTTGTTGTCCGTTTGAAGGAGAATGTTCTTGTGACACAGAATGTCCTTCAAAGCTCGGACCGCATAAAGGACAGTTCTCATTTCTAGGACGTTTATGTGGAGCTGGGACTCGACTTGAGTCCACGCACCTTGAGTGTGGAGAGCCTGACAGTGAGCTCCCCACCCCATTAGGGATGCGTCCGTGGTAATGGAGATCTGATGGTCCAGAGGAGCAAAGGGATACCCCTCCAGGAGATTGCTCTCTTGAGACCACCAGGTGAGTGACCTCCTTAAGGGTTCTGTCACCTTGATGAGATAGGACTGCGGGTGAGTGGTTGGGGACCACTGAGTACTGAGCATCCACTGGGTGGTTCTCATGTGAAGACGTGCTAGGGGTACAGTGAACACTGAGGATGCCATGAGGCCTAGCATCCGTTGCATCGAGAGAGCTGTGACTGAGCTGTTTTCCCCGATGTGACGGGCCATCTGAAGGATATCATTCCTCCTGTCTTCTGGAAGAAAAGCCTTCACACAGGAGGTGTCCAGAAGTCCCTAAAAAGGAGCCTCTGGGAGGGCTGCAGTTGCGATTTCTTGAGGTTGAGCAGAACTCCCATGGGCGTAGAAGCGAGGCCGTCTCCACGGTGTCCAGAGTCCCTTGCCTGGAAGGGCTTGCTAAAGCAATCGTCCAGATAAGGAAACACCTGAATTCCGACCTTTCTGAGGTGCGCTGCGAGAACTGCACAACATTTTGTAAAAACTCACGGCGCCGAGGATAGCCCAAAGGGCAGGACTCTGAACTGATAGTGCTGTCCCAGAGCCACAAACCTCAGGAATCTGTGATGCCTCGGGTGAACAGGAATGTGCTGGTAAGCGTCCTGCATATCTAGGGAGGCTAACCAGTCGTGTTGGTGGAGCAGAGGTAACAGGGTTCCCAGAGAAATCATTTTGAATTTCTCCTTGGGGAGAAATTTGTTTAGCTTTCTGAGATCTAGAATGGGGCGCATACCGCCGGACTTCTTTGGAACCAGAAAGTAATGGGAGTAGAACTCCATGTTTCGTTGGTGCAGTGGCACCACTTCTACTGCTCTGTTGTTCAGAAGGCCCTGAATCTCGGCGGTGAGAAGGTCTGACTGAAGGGTTGACAGCCTGGGCTGCCGTTTGGGGGGACGATCCGGAGGGGTCTCCACAAGATTGAGTGAATACCCCTCACGAATTATCCGAAGGACCCATTCGTCTGAGGTTATGGACTTCCACTGGTTGTAGAAGTGCATCAGATGACCTCTCACTGGAGAGGAAAAGTCCACCTCGAGCAGCTGAGATGGAACTTGGGCCGGCAATTCATAAGCTAGTGCTGGGCGCTTTGGGCCTTTCGCTTTCTGTTGCGCCTTCTTTTGAGGTTGGGCAGGTTGATTCTTATGGAAACTTCCTCTGCCTCGAAAGGACTGGCGATTATGAAACTGTCGTTTACTGGCATGCTCTCGAGAGGGGGCAGGAGGGGGCCGAGCCAACTTAATGGCTGACCTAGTCTTTTGTGTAGCTTCTAGAGCTTGCTCTACCTGAGGACCAAAAAGATATGCACCGTCAAAGGGCAATGCCATCACCTGCTGCTGCGCATCATTCGTAAAGCCCGAAGTGCGTAGCCAGGAATGACGCCGGGTGCAAATACCAGCTGCCGCTGAACAGGAAGCAGTGTCAAAAGCATCCATGGCTGCTTTAACCTGCTGGTTATTAGATTCAATACCTCTGGTAATGGTTTGAAGAAGCTCTGGCTTTGAATCCGACTCTGGTAGGGCTTCAACCATCTGTTTAATAGAATGCCACAGGATATACTCATACTGAGAAAAATAGCCTTGGTAACTGGCATACTCAGTGCTTAGAAGCAGCAAGACTCTCTTACCTAAGGTGTCTATCTTCTGAGATTCTTTGTTAATAGGTTCGAGCTGTAGTAGCTTGAGGAAGAACGACCTTATCATTCTCTGCCAGGACTACAATAGGATCACAAAGGCTTGAGATGCCAAAATGGGACGATCCTTGGGGGCTGAATATTTCCTATCAATGGATTTAGCCACCGAAGGGGTAAGAGCAGGATTATTCCATACCATTTGAGACAGCGTCTCGAAGGAAGGCTGAATCGGAGGAGTCAAATCCGTAGGGATCTCTGAGGCATGAAGATATTGGAGTCTCAACAATTTCCCAGGATCAATGTCTGTAGTCTGGAGAGAAAGTGTGGAACTCAGATTTTTCAACAGAGACTCAAAGGATAGGTCCTCGACCACAGGCTCTGCAGCAGTAATAGATCCTGCCTCGTCCACTTCATCACCCAACCGAAGGTCCGGGCCAGGCTCAACGTCATCTCCTGACAGTCCAGGAGGGACTGTATGGACAGGAAAGGAATGAAATTCAGAAGAGGAGGAAGAAGGAAGCAAGTGAAAGAGGAGTCCCAAGAGCCGCCGGCGCAGAGCCGCACAGCACCGAAAACGATGCCATGAGGCGCCGCGCGCCGGAGCCGACGGCACCAGGGACGGCACCAGCGCAGTATCGACGCCGAGGATGGCGCCGAGAGGCCACACTACACCGAGGGCCGAAAACACTCCCAGACTCCGAAAAACAGGTTTTGAAGGAAGAGAGGCAGGAGATAAGGGCATCGGTGTTGGCCCCTGCGCGCAGCCATGTGAGGGGAACACCTAAGGCGCAGAGTCGACGGCACCGAAGAAGGTGCCACGCGACCAGGAAGGTCCACTACCTGGTCGCCTAGAGAGCCCAAGGCCCACAGCGACCGAAGCAGGTAGCCGAACCAACCTCCGAGCCCATTGCTCCATAAGAGCGGCCCACTGGATGAAACTGCTCATCTGAAGACCTACCTGCGGGCGGGAAGGGCTCCGAGTCGAAGCCATCGGCTACCAGAAAGCAGAGGTTGGCGACTCGAAGGAGGAGACGACAACAACCCCGATAACTGGCGTCTGGCGCGAACATATCAGAGGGGCGACCTCGATGATACCTTCTCTTTTTAGACCTGTGGGCGAAGAAGAGCTCGAGGGCAGTCGCAGAAGTGCGACCGTTTATTTTTATGCTTCGGAGGACCGCCCATCCCCGGGCATTGGACTGACCGTTGTCAGACCCTCCCTCCGGAGAAGGCGGTGGACCGGACCCAGCCCGACTGACTGAACAGCTTTCATACGAAGTCTCCCTACCGTCACCTGACCTGCAAATGGTCGACTCCGTCAAGGTAGGCTAAGACTTCTTTATTGTATTTATTTCAAAAATAAGAATAAATTTAAGCGATACTGTATCGAGATAATACTACAAAATAATAAAAACTGAAAACTATGCTGCTAGTTTGAAGTTTGACTCTCAACAGGCGAGCGACGTCATCACTGAAGTGCACTCGACAGCAGGAAAAAAGGAACTGAGGCGGTTGGAGGGTCGACACTGAGATAGTCATTACCGCACGAGCTAGGGCTCGCAGCGCTGTTCCTCGCGGCGCCATCTCTGGCGCCGACCCTCCAGCAAAAAGTTTGCTCCCGATGAGTCCTAGTGCCTCCAGCGCAGATCCCAATAGCGTGAATGAGTGGTGGAGACTTATGTCCAAGAAGATATACGGTTGTCTCTCAAGAAATTTCAGACCTGTTTCCAGTCCCATAATACCCTCCTCGGGTGCGATCTGCAGCTCACGTGCACCCTCCTCAGCATCCGCATCTTCCTCAAGATCTTCCTCTGGTTTATTTTTAATCTCCTCTACAATTTCTTGGTCAGTTAGTGGCTCCATCACAGGACAGGTTTAGTTTACACTCATTCACACTCTGAGTTGGCCTGGATCAGGACTGTCAATCAAACGCAGATCACATGCGATCTGCATGGTTCCCTGGTCAATTTCACTGTCACTCTCCTTGCAGTCTTGACTGGCTGCATCAAGTTCAGCCTCAGGACTGTCAAAACATTTCCGACAGCATATCTCCAACAATTCCAACAATTCCAAATTTTAGCAGCAGTAACCTGGTCACAGGCTTGTGCAGCAACGTAGAACATGTCTTTTAAACTGTAGGTCTTAAGAAATATTACCAGTTCAGGTGCTGTCTCCCTAGAGATGATTTCCCAGAGTAGCTGCATTGTATACAACTTTTTCAATGTTGCTACCATCCCCTTATCCATGGGCTGCATTCCGGAGGTGGTATTGGCAGGGAGATTCAGCACCGTGATCCTGCCGTCTCTGGATCAGAGCTCTTCTGCTGGAAGGTGAGTGGGGCATTGATATAACAGTAACAGAGCTTTGATCGGTTTGCCCTTTTGTTGAAGGTACTGATGGCCAGATGGGACAAAATTTTTTTGAAACTATGATCTAAAAATGTCTCTCGTCATCCATGCATTACCACTATGACAGTATTGAATGGGCACTGCAGCTCCATTCACATGGTGTAAGCACCTGGGGTTACTGAATTTTCTGATGCAAAGTGGTTTTAGTTTGTGCTCACCACTAAAGTTAGTGCACACAAGAAAAGTCACTCTATCTTTAAAAAGTTTATAGCCCTTGAAGGCAGCAGTTTCTGAACATGCTGCCAAAGTTCTATAGGGTAGACACTTATAAAAAAGGCTGATCTCAGTAGACACTTGTAAAAAAGGCTGATCTCATTGGTGTTATAAAGCTGGTCCTCATCATAGCCCTGTCTCTTAATGAGTAAGCAATAAGACATGACAGGGTGTGTGTTGAACAGATATTACCGCACGCCCAGGGGCGTAGTAAGGCACGAGGCCCGGCCGAGTGCCTTCAGCTCCTGGAAGTGTGGTAATATCTGTTCAACACACACCCTGGAGTGTTTTATTGTGCTTATAAAAATGGGTTTCCTATTTTAAACATATTTTTCTCATCTTAAAAAATATCACTGAACTCAAAAAAATGAAATCTATGTGTTAATTTGAGATAAAATAGTCTTTCCGCCTACAAGGTGATGACATCATTGTCTTACATTCATGCTAGTTCCTCCCCATGTCCGATCAAGAGAACAAGTAAGCATTAATCACCGCCAGAGGAGGCTCTGCTGATGGATTAATGCCGCTGGGGGTTGGTGCCTGAGGGTCAACGTGGCGGGCGATAATCCCAGCGAAACCCGGCGCTGAAGGTGATTAATGCGCTTGTAATATAGGTCGCACAGCAACGACAAGCCTATGTTACCGGCATCACCTCCGGCGAGCAGCATGGACACGGGAGACAGATCGTGCAGCACAGGGTACTTATTTCACTTACAGGCACAGGTGAACAAGGAACATCGCTCGGTGGAGTACTGCTCAACGATTGCGGTGCTCGGGTGCCACTTGTTGACACCGCTGCGGTGGCCTCCATGCTGGGACTCGGGACAGTGGACAACTCCATGATTGTGGCCGTACACCGACCCTGGGAGGCGGCGATGCGTACTCTCCCAAGCAGCTGAACACATTGCAGCTCGGATCAGGTGCTTCCTGCTGCCGCGGAGGACAACAGGGTTGGCGGCTCTGCAGCGCCGCCGGTGGGGGGTCGCGGTAGTGACGGAGCGGGCGGCTACCCTCTGGCGCCTCCATGGCGACAGCTGGTACCAGACAAGCGGGCATTACCTGTGGGTTAATACCCGCTCGGTTTCAGTCAGCTGTGCCACTTCAGCGAATCCGGAGGCTCCATTCCGGCGGTCTGCAGTGAGCCGTGTTACAAGTGTGGTTAGGAGAGGTTTGTGTCCTCTTAAAAGAACAATTGAAGAACAAGAAGTTTATCTCTGTACATACTTTTTTGTTTGAATGTCAAGTAGCTCCTCCATTCTCATGACAGCCCGCGCACCAGAATGGAGCCAGCAGAAGTAACAGGTTCCCTCCGACAGGTTGCGCCATTTTCGCAATAAAAAAAAAAAAAAAAGGAATAAGGGATGCAGATTTTGTTCTGTTTTTTTTTAGTTAACTGTAGTGGGACGGAAGCGCAGTTTGCTGTGAGACGGTGGAGTCGGGATGGTGCGGATCACGAGTCGTGACTATGGCTCAACCTGATTCCGTTACAATTCTTTATAAAATGGGCATAGCAAAATATAACAGTTGAATGGCAGTTTTGTCGGTGAGCGGTGGAGACAAGTTGGGGGGGGCTAGCATGGTGCGGGACCATGAATCGTGACCACAGCTCGACATTGTTCAGTGTTTGGGATGTGCTTTATATGGAAGCTGAAAACAAGATGGCTAACTGCATTTTTCTCAACATTCCATGCCTAGCTCTGAACATTCAATTCATGGGCATTGATTTAGTTACCTGTTCTTTTTTTTCTGTATGTGTAATACATATTTGACACCTCATTTCTAGCCAATCACGATGCTTCTTTTTACATGCCCATTTTATAATTTCCATTAACTTTGGCAAGAATAGCACAGCAGCAGCATCTGAAGACCGCTGCTCCCCTGCAATCTTGAACTGTCTAATTCCATTTCTTTTTTGAAAATGCCAAAGCCAGCATGGTGAGGAACAAAATAAGGTGCCAGGGCCATACAATTGCCTGGCAAAAAGTCTGCCTTTTCTTGTAATATTGCACCTGATAAAAGCACTCCAGCTTCTCTCTGGGTCTCAAACCAAAGAAGCACGGCAGAATCAACCTCTTTAGCATTAAATTCCGACATCTAACATCTAACGAATGGAGATGTACGCACACATGACATCTAACATCGAACAGAACTGCACAATAAGCACAGCATGTCAAGACGCAATCGCAACCAGGAACTGATAATCGGGTGCAAATATGTGTGAATGACGAGGGTAGCAAAACAATGGAATCCAAAGTACAGGAATGTTATATCCGATATTTGTTATAACGAGGGACCACTGTGATTTCTTTAGGTATGCCCACCCTGCTGAAAATTTTGGCAAGCTCTGCTGCCACTTTTGGGGCTGTGACAGTACACATTGTAACTGCTCCTGGGTGTCGAATAGCACAGTCACATACTACCAGAATGAATCGATTTCCCTTTTTATTTTTTTCTAAAGGGCCAACCACATCCATTGCAATTCTCTTAAAAGGCACATCTATCAAGGGTAGGGGCACCAAGGGCACCTTGTCTTTTTTAGTCACTGGGACTACTTTCTGACATTCAGTGCAAGAACTGCAACAGGCAGCAACATCTTCAAGAATTCCAGGCCAGTAAAATCTGTGCAGCAATCTGGCAAGGGTGTAATCCTTCCCTCAGTGACCAGTCAGAGGACTATCATGTGCTATCTGTAACAACTCGGTTCTATACTTTTGTGGTATAACCAATTGTTCAATCTGTTCCTGTGTCTGAGGTTTAACACAAATTCGCTACAGTAACCCATTACATTTTTTAAACATTGGTTCACCCAGTTTTATTTCACCCCCAGCTGCTTAAGATAAGCCTGGAGAGAAGCATCATTAGTTTGCTCTGAAACAAAATCACAATCAGTTATCAGTTTAGGTTCAGCATTTTCATATTTTAACTCTTTATGTCCCTCAGTCTTCTGTTGCCACTGTTGTTTCAGGCGTCTTCTTTCTTTCCTGGACTTCCCGATCTTGGAGCTGGGCTCAAACAAGTCAGCATCAAAGTCACTGAAAGGAAAAGTGTCCCCACCTTTTGAGATTTTCTTTGCCAGAGCTCTTGTTACCAGTGCTGCTGAAACTGCAGGGTTCAGTTCCTCTGAGATTAACTCAGTAAACCCTGGACATTCATTTCCAATAATCACGGGTACAATCCCCATTTTCATTTGGTGCAACACCCTATTAATATTCAGGGTCACTTGTGTGGTAGGATAATATCATGTGTTCCCATGATGCAAACGACACCTGTACCTGGTCCTTTTACATTGTGTTTTCCAAGCACTTCAACATGCACTAGGGTCTGTCTGCTTACCAAATCAGTAAGTCCCTTTATAGTCTTATCTTCCACCTTAACATCTGTTAAATACTTGCCCCAATATGCTAAGGCCAAATCTGCTTCAGCGTTACCCTCCTTGTTTTTATGGCAGTTTCTTGCGATATGGCCTGGCTTGTTACAGTTATAGCAAATTAAAGTCGTTGGGTGGAGATTTGTTACCTCACCAGAGTTTTTATCTGATCTGGAGTTAAATCAAGAAAAAGAGGGTTTTACCGGTGCTTGGCTGTTACCTTGCTGCTGCGTGGTCTGTCTGGTCATCTGATAGTCCTCGGCCGAAGAAACAGCCTTTTCCCCACTTTCTGGTTGGTGTTCTTTCACCCAAAGCTGCACATCTGTAAGTAGGATGTTGAGGAACTGCTCCATTACAAATGTTTCAATGATCTGTGGGACTATTTTGCCCTCTGGCTGGAGTCATTTAATAAGGAGTTCTCCGAGCCGGATGAAGACTTCTCGAGGATTGTCGAATGAGCTGTACTTCAGGGACCGGAATCTTTGCCTGTAGGTCTCTCCTGAGATGTCGTATCTTTTCAGGATTTCTCTTTTCACAAGGTCATAGATTTCTGACTGTGCAGTGTCCATACTGCTATAGGCAAGTTGGGATTTACCTGTCAGGTAAGGTACCAGTCTGATTGCTCACCAGTGCTTTGGCCACTGGCAGGCTCCAGCAACCCTTTCAAAAGTTGTCAGGTATGCTTCCATATCATCTGAGGGACACAGCTTTGCAAGTTTAATGTCTATTAAGTTGTTTGTATCTTGTTGATCTGCTGGACCAGAGCCAGATCCTCCAACTTTGATAACTTGGAAGGCATCCATCCATTGCTGCATCTCTTCTCTTCTTTGCTGGTCCTGTCGCAGCATCTCTTCTCTTCTCTTGTTTGCTGCTCTTGTCGCTGCATCTCTTCTCTGCTTCTCGAATTGGTGCAGTTCTTCTCTTCTTTGTTTCTCCATCTTTTTTTGTTGTATAGCCCACCATTTGAAAAAAAGCAGCCAACCTTTCAGGTTCTGTCACTGCCTTTTCTTTTTTGCACATCACTGGTGCTGGCTGTACAGTCTCAGCTTGGACTTCTGTCTCTGCTAGTTTGGCTGTCATCTTGCTGATAATGACTCCTGGGCTTGCTGCTGCAGAATCCACACCTTTCTGCTATGCTCCCCTGGTACCAGATCCAGTACCCACACACAAAGCTCCTGGCTTAGAGTATGCAGGGTGTACATCCCACTTAAGCTGACACCATCTGTCATCTAGGCACAGGTCACGAAGCATAGCAAGACCAGGAGCAGTTATAAAATTCGCAAATAGCATTTTATTTTTTTCCCAATAACAGTAAAATAAAAAATAAAATTGCTCAATGTAACTATTTACAAAGGCAGTACAAGCAGAGAAAACAAAGTCCTTCATCTAAGGGAATCTCTAATTCCAAGTTTCAGTTTCTCAGTCTCTCTCTCTCTCACTCTAGCAAAAGCATTGCTGCTCTTATTTCTGCCCCCTGAGCTCGTTAAGAGACCAGAACATTGTAAGTTTCTTTCCTTGCAGATGCAACAAAATAGAAGATAATGTCCCATAACTGGCTTCTTGTTGACAACTCTGCAAAACAGTTTGTACTGCATGTCAAGGTTAACCCCCTAAATTCCAAATAGCTTTCTGCAATTATTTTAACAGTATAACTATATACCGTTTCAAACTAAGGATCCCAGTATCACTTACAGTTTCACACAAAAATTCACACATATTTTTATAAATGCAAATAAGCAAGGGGAAAGAAAAGACAGAAACAGCAAGTGAAGGCAGAGAGTTAGCAAGAGGAAGAGAATTGCGAGACCATCGGAGTGATCAGTTCCTAGGTCTCACGAGAACATCTGGCTGGCCAACCAGACAGACAAGAGACAGAAAAGGAGATGACAGAACAGATCCTGGCGTTTAACTCTTTCTGAGTAACAAATGGGACAGGGTCTTATTCAACCCTGTCACACACCAGCCTGGAAGCCACCTCGTTGGAATCGTATACGGCCCTTGAGAGGTACCTTGCCAGCTTCAGGCCCTGTGTAGTGAGACGAATGGCTTGCCATGTTTCCTCACCATCAGGCATGGCTGCAAGGAGCTGGCCCAGCAGCGTCCAGATATGCCTGGTATAGGCCATCTGGTGTGCCTGATGAACAGCTATGCACAACAGAAGGCGTGCCAAAGACAACACCCTTCTCCTCCATCGGGCCAACTCAGCTCAGTCAGCGTCCGGGGGGGGCGGTAATGGCGAGGGCGACGATGACCAATTGGGGTGCCAAGGAGCTCCACTCCCGAAGTGGGGTGGGGCACTGCACCCGGAGACCCCACTGCGGCACAATACCTGTACATGCAATCCCTAGGGGCAGGAGAAGGGGCGGCAGAACATTGCCAGATGGCATGTGAAGCCTACAAGAACGGCTGTGGCCAGGGAAGTATGACCAAATGGTCAGCACTGTAATACCCCAGGAATGACAGTGTCGCATGGCCTGGGTTGTGTCCGGCAAAATGGGAGATATGGAGCTCCTCCAACATCTCTGCTAGGAAGAGCAGGTAGGATGTGAATTCTGCGTCAGCAGAGTAGTGGAGGGAAGCATCCTCTTCCTTGGTGGAGGAGTCTAAGACTTAGAGGGCCCAAGAGACCGGGAAGAGGTGCAGGAGAAGGAAGAGGCACAGAAGAAAGAGCAGCCTGGTGAACCAGGGAAGGTCCTCTGCAAGGACTGCAGAATTGTGCAGGGGACCCCTCCCGAAGGTGAGGGCTGCCTATCCCGCACACCAAAGTGCACCCAACCGATGAAGGGCAGACTGGGTGTTGTTCCTGAGGGGGAACCTCAGGTGGGGAGACTGGAGTTGTACAGAGCCCATCGAAAGGCTCCCATCCCACCAACTGCAGGACCCTTTCCCGAAGTGGAGAAAGGTAATGATGCATCTGTGCTATGACTCCTCTAGGGGCTCTGAAGGGCTCCCCGAAGAGGCTTCTGCCTAGAATGAGTCCTGCTGACTCCCCAACCCCGAGAAAAGAGACCTGCCCCTCACGAGAAGCCTCCTAGAAGAATTGGGGCTGACAGACAAGGAAGGGGGCACCCCAGTCACCACAGGAGTGACCGTGGACTCCCCCTGCGCACCATCCCCAGCCGCCGAGGTTGGCACCACAAAAGGAGCAGACCCAGAGACGGCGCCAGAAACCAAATCAGCACCAGTACTTCAAGAGACTCCAATAGAGCCCCCAGCACCAGAGTCGATGCCAGAAGGCTCCAGAGTGGTGGTACTGCTAGTGGCACCGTTGGAAGATGCTGGAGGCCATAGATCTTCAGAAGGCCTTGGAGAGGCCCAGGTAGAATCCGAAGGCTTCTCCGAGTCTGGCAGCCAATCAGGATCATCCTGATCCTCATCCTCCGATGCAGATGATGAGACCAGGGAGAACTCTAATTGAGCTATCCCCTGGATTCATGGCCCTCCTGCACCAAAAGTAGCATCGGAAGGGAGCCCGGGCATGCGGTGATGCTGATCTGCTCACTGGTGCCAGCAGCAGAGGCATCATCGGCCCATGGCACTGAGGGGACCACCAGAGCAGACCAATGACTGAGAGGGGGTGACCAGTCACCCCCCCCGGAGGACAACTGCCCCACCAACCCCTCACTGGGACCCCTTGCCCCATAAAGCTGTGGAGCAGAGGAGTTCCCATCCCTGCTGACCCATATAGAGCTGTGGGGGGGGCTCAGTGGTGGAGCCCAGAGACCTAGTCTTAGCATCACAAGTGCACTGATGCCTGCCGAAGGTCGGGGGCTCTCTCCCCAACCTCGCCACGTGGATAACTAGAGTACGGTAATCCACAGAAGAACAGGAGTTGCACTCATCCATCACATGGCAGGTACCTAGACAGGTAAAGCAATGGTCATGGGGGGGTCCAACACGGTCACTGAGTTGCCGCAGAGGCATCAACGAATTGGGGAAACTCCCGCTCGCTTTGACGCTGCTTTACGCCCCGACCCCAACAGTAACGTCAAGTGCAAAATAAACAAAAATGCGAATAAATTCACTAAGAATATATATGCCCGCACCACAATAACAATAGAACAAGAAAACTCCAGTACCGAAAAACGGGATCAGTACTCATGGCATCAGGAAAGTTCGATGAACTAATGAGGCCTAGTGGAACCAAACTATGCAGGAAAGCTTGATTGACATCTTCCCTCTCAGCTTCTTCCCCGACAGTGGGAAAAGAAAAACTGAGGGCTGGGAGGAGTTGGCATCGGTTACTGACCACTCTGTGAGCAACACGTAGAAAGCTGGCCTCGTGGGTGGCACCATCCCCATCTCGGCTCTTCCAGCTCTGAAACTTCTTTATCTTCCCAAGCAGAGTCCAGACCTCTGGCTAGACCCATTAGTAAAGAATGGTGAAAATTAACTCGGATAAGATTACTCATTACTGTGAACTTTACTCAAGCTTGGGTTGGCTGCATTGGATTGTTGTATACAATTACATATTGGTGTCATGACATGGAAAACCTTCAACATTTATCCTCCTCTCAGCCTTGGGAAGGTTTTAGGACTCACAACTCTTCCCATCCTACTGTACTAGATCATCTTTTACATCAGTTCTTCAAGAAAAACTAAACGTGCATGAGAATTTACTCCTTTCAAGTGGTTAAACTATGGAACAGTCTCTCTGTTGGTATACATAGATACATAGACAGTGTCGGCAGATAAGGGCCTATGGCCCACCCAGTCTGCCCATTTGAGCTTGTAAGTTCAGTTTGTTTTCCTAGAAGTCTGTTGCCCCTTACCCCTGACCTCCAGAATTCCTTTATGTCTATCCCATGCATTCTTAAATCCCGTGATTGTTTCAGCCCCCACCACTTCCTCTGGCAGGGTGTTCCACTTGTCCACCACCCGTTCTGTGAAGAAATTCTTTCTCATGTTTCCTCTGAATCATCCTCCCTCCAACTTCATCCCATGCCCTCTAGTCCTGGAACATCTTTTTCGCTTAAAATAGTGTTTTCCTGCACCCTGTTCCTCCCTGTAAAATACTTGTATGTCTCTATCATATCCCCTCTCTCCCTCCTCTCCTCCAGGGAGTACGTGTTCAGTTCCTTCAACCTGTCTTCATAGGACTTGTGATGCAATCCATGCACCATCTTTGTTGCCCTCCTCTGAACCTTCTCTACCCTGTCTATGTCCTTACGTAGGTATGGTCTCCAGAACTGTACACTGTACTCCAGGTGGGGCCTCACTAGTGTCTTGTATAGCGGAATTAGACCTCCCTTTCCTGCTGGTGATGCCCCTGCCTATACATCCCAGCATCCTATTTGCTTTACCTGCTGCCTTGTCACACTGTTTCCCTACCTTGAGGTCATCAGAGATGATAACCCCAAGATCCCTTTCCTGGTTGGTGCATGCTATATCCTCACCCCCAAAACTGATATATTGTGCCAGGGTTTTCGTGCCCCATATGCATTATCTTGCACTTCTTTGCATTGCCAAACCCCTGACCATTCTTCAAGTTTCTGCAGGTCGCTTCTCGTTTTGTCTACACCCTCTGGTGTGTCTACTCTGTTACAGAGCTTTGTGTCATCAGCGAACAGTGAAATTCTGCCTTCTAGGTCCTGCGCAATGTCACTGATGAAGATGTTGAATAGGACCGGTCCCAGTACTGATCCTTGTGGTACCCCATTGGTCACTCTTCCCTCTGTGGAGTGACAGCCATTTACCACCACCCTCTGTGTCCTGCCACCCAGCCAGTTACCTACCCACCACACTACTGTCCTGCCCACCCATATTCCCAGTTTGTGTAATAGTCTTCTGTGGCACAGTGTCAAAGGCCTTGCTGAAGTCCAGATAGGCCATGTCCACTGCCCTCCCCTGATCCACCTCCTAGTCACCCAGTCAAAAAATTCAAACGAGGTTGGTCTGACATGACCTCCCCCAGGAAACCATATGCTGCCTTGGGTCCTGTAGTCCATTGACAACCAGATGTTCCACCAATCTCTCCTTCAGTAGTGTTTCCATGATCTTCCCACTACCGAGGTGAGGCTGACTGGTCTGTAGTTCCCTGCTTCCTCTTTGTTCCCACTTTTGTATAAGGGGACTACATCTGCTGTCCTCCAGTCTTTGGGTACCTCCCCTGTTTCCAGTGATCGGCTAAACAGGATAGCCAGAGGTTCAGCCACCACCTCTCTTAGTTCTTCAAGGACCCTGGGGTGCACCCCATCTGGCCCCATTGCTTTATCAACTCTTATTACTTCCAGTTCCTTCAGGACCCTTTCCCGTGTAAAGGGACTTGTGTCCATTTCTGCACCATTCTCACCCCTTGTACTCCCTTCAGACCCATTACCTCCCTCTCTCTCCTCAGTAAAGACTCGAGCAGAAATACCTGTTCAATATGTCAGCTTTACTGTTGTCATCCTCCACGCGGCTCCCATCCTCCCCCTTCAGTCTCACTATCCCTCCCTTTGTCTTTCTTTTTTCACTTATGTACCTGTAAAAGGTTTTGTCCCCTCTACCCACTGATTTTGCAATGAGTTCTTCTGTCTGAGCTTTGGCTTCCCTTACTGACCTCCCTGCCTCCCTTTGTTTCTCCTGGTACTTCTCCCTATCCCCTTCTGCCTGTGTCTTTTTGTATTGCCTGAATGCAATCTTTTTGGCTTTCACTTTCTTTGCTACCTCTTTGGAAAACCATAATGGTCTCCTCTTCCTTTTCCTCTTGCTAACCTGCTTAATGCATAATTCTGTTGTTCTTGTAATCCCATTTTAAATACTGCCCACTGTTCCTCAACCCTGATTCCTGTCCCATTCCCCTTAATGCCTCTTTCAAGTATCTCCCCATTTTCCCAAAGTCTGCCCCCTAAAATCCAGGATACGTGTTTTTGTGTGGTTTGGTTCTGCTCTTTCTGTGATTTCAAACCACAATGACTGGTGGTCACTGTTTTCCAGGTGCTCCCCCACTGTTACCCCCATCACACTGTCCCTGTTTGTGAGCACAAGGTCCAGTATTGCCTTCTGCCGAGTTGGTTCCATGACCAGTTGCTTGAGAAAGGCACCCTGAAGGGAGTCCAGGATAAATCTGCTCCTAGTTGATGCTGCTGCTGGGATGCTCCAGTCCACGTCTGGAATATTGAAGTCTCCAACCAGTACTACCTCACCCTTGTCTGCCATCCTTTGGATGGCTAGCATCAGCTCCCTATCTGTTTCTTCCTCCTGGGCTGGTGGTCTATAGACCACACATGTCTGAATCTGTCCCCATTTTCCTTTCCAGCTTAACCCTTAGTATCTCTCCCCATTTTGTTCCTCCTGGATCTCTGTGGCCCTTATGTCATTTTTCACATGCAGTGCCACTCCTCCTCCCTTCCTGCCTGCTCTGTCTCTTCTAGTATGTTGGCAACCAGGTATGGCCATCTCCCAGTCGTGGTTATCATTACACCAGGTTTCAGTGATGGCTACAATGTCCAGGTCTGGCTACTACCATGACAGCCTCCAGATCTTCCATCTTGTTGCTAAGGCTCCTGGCATTTGCACACATGGCTTCCATGATTTGACCTCCCTAGACTGTTTCACTGTTCTACTCCAGCCCCTTCCTTGGTTGTCATTTATCCCTGGTTCTCCTTGCTGTCTGCCCTTCTGCTGCATTTTGCCCCTTTTCTGCTTATCCACCTCTTGGGCACTAATCTCCATCTTTTGCACACTGCTTTGCAGAGATAGCCACTCCTCTGGTTCACTGGTTCCACTGCTACAGTAACCCCCTGTAGACTTCCTTAAATGTTTCAAACAACAGGAGTCCATCAGAGGTGGTTTACAACAAGCAACATCCTGCCAGAGTGTCATGCCATGGAGACAGAACTTAATGCTAATTTTAGAACTTAGAATACAAGTTCAAACTCTGCACTGTGGTCATGCTCCTTCTAGTGTTCTAACGGAAGATTTGTTTCTCTGCATGAAGAGACCAGTCATGGTGAAGTTAGCTCCAGTCGTCTAGTCAACAATGTTTTACTTTACTTCTTAGAGCAGTTCCTTTCATAAACTGTGAGAGGAAAAACTAAAGAGCAGGTTCAAAGTACAGCCCACCCCAAACATACAATAACCCTTAACTGGCCCAGAGTGCAGTGAAACATTTTATTAAATTTTCTGTCACCTGTATTTGATAGTAAAATAGATTGTATTCGACTCTGTGTAGCTGACAGCCAAACCGCTGCCACTTCCAGAATTGCCAGACACACCCCCAGGTTCTCATGTCTTGTGATGTCAGAAAATGTATAGTGCAGGGGTGCGCTCCACAGAGCTGAATGGGGACGGTTTTTAAATGCATATTATTAAAATTTAGAGTTCCAATTATAACAAATCTAGGCCACCACTCGACTAACAAGGATTCTGTTAGAGCACTGGCTTTGATTTGTTATAATCAGAACTTTAAATCATGATAAAATGCATTTAAAAAAACTTCCCCATTCACCTCTGTGGAGGGCACCCCTGCACCCTCCATTTTCTGACATCACAAAACATGTGAGCGTGGGGGCGTGTCTGGGAATTTGGGAAGTGGCAGTGTGTTGGCTGTTGGCTCCACAGAGCCAAATATGATCTACTGTATTTTGTTATCAAATACAGGTGGCAATTTTTTTTTTTTTTTCAATTATACTTTTTGCCCCTGGGGCCACTAGTCTGCCTACCTCACTCGTCTTGGCTACCGACTCAGGTCTCAGGCCGCCGTCTCCTGGGTCTCTCTCCTAATCTCCATGTTCGGGTCCCACGGCAGGGTGGTGGGGAGCTCTCCCCCTAGCTCGACCCCCCCAGGACAGGATCCAGTACTGCTGCATACCGTTGGTGCCGAATGAGTACCCACTGGAAATGGCCATCATGCCACCGCGACTGGCCCCCTATTTCACTGTTTCCTCCCTTACGTCTGTGGCGTGCAATGACGCCTAAGGTCCTGAGCACATGCGCTTCCGCACGTACTCTGGTCCAGGCGTCAGCCCCAGTACGTCCCCTCCATGTCTGCCAGTGCTCTGTAGACACCCCTAGCCACCGCCGGAGCCACCAGAGCACCGATGGCAGGTCTCCCCTCCCGGAGGAGAGCAGTCTCTGGGGCGCTCAATCTTCCTCCTCCCTGCCGATCTCCCCACCGACCCAGGCTCATTCCCGAACCTGGGTCACCGGTGTGGTGCGAGGTGTGGCGTCCAGCGCCTCAACCCTCAGTACCACCGGGCCGGTCAAATACAGGTGGCAATTAATTTAAAAAATGTTTCACTGCACTCAGGGCCAGGTAAGAGTTACTGTATATTTGGGGTGGGTGGTAAGAACCTGCTCTTTTAATTACACTAATTTTTGCTATTGTGCTTGTTATTGGGAACCAAATAAGTACTTTAAAAGGTCTTCCAGCAATACACCTAAAAAGGGAACAGGACTAAAAGGCTTCAAAAATTTTAAAATTTGTTTTTAGCTTCTGGCAAAGGCAGAATGAATGAGCACGGTTTCAAGTGCCTGGCTCCAGATCACAATTTTGGCAGCTGTTAGTTCTGTAAAAGGTTTTGCCCTGAAACCCAAAAGAAGAAGGCAAAAAAAAAAAAAAGAGAAGAATGTATGGCTTTTTAGTCTGCCACTATGTCACTTAAACACTTTAAAGGCTTTAAGGAAGTTCCTAATGATGGCGGAAACCATGCATCAGAGGGTTCTTCTCTTCATATACAGCAGCAGTTCCTGTCAAAAGGGAAGATAAAAAAGATACAGTTGCACAGCCATCAGACAAGTATGGTAAAGATGTAAAGATACCAGGGTGTCCAAAAGTGGGAACCCTGATTCCAGTGCTGGGAAAAACATAAATAAAACAGCCTCAGAGCAGGGACTGGAACCAGTGCCTGCCAAGAAAGAACACAAAGAAAAGCATGTCGTTGCCACTCCTTCTGCAAAGAAAAAAGGAGCAGGCAGGCAGGGAACCAAAGACAGATGCTCTCAACATTGCATTTTTTTCAAGCTGTCCAGGTTTTGGGAAACTTCCTCAATATGCTTTACCGACGACCTCACCTCCATGTCCCAGATCATTTGCCTACGGAGGAGGAAGGTGAACCTACAGAAACAGATAGGTCACCTGACCAAAAGTTTGGCTCCCTTCCTAGGCCATAAGAGGATTATACCTCTTGATTCACATTCATCAAACATATGGTGAACACCCTCAACATCCCCTCTCATTAGACAGAGGAGGAGAAAGTGCCCCAAGAGGAGACTAGTAGTCCTTGTTCACAAGTTATTAAAAAAAAACTACTTCAAAAATCAAGTCAGCAACTAATTCAGCTGCTGGCATTGATAATTTGACATAAAAAAGTGCAAAGTAGTATCAGGTGGACAGACAAGGGTGGAGTGTATTCCCATCCTGATTATGAAGGAGGAATCCAGCCAGCTGCTTGTGAGAAGGCCACTGTGCCCTTCTCTACACAGCCCCCTGAAAAAGATTACAGGAAACTGGATACTATGGCCAGAAAAGTGTATACAATAGCATCTCTGCTCCTCAGGAAGGCAGCTTATTTGGTGTATACAGCTCAGTACCAGAAAGCACTTCGGAATATAGTGCTGAAAGTGACTGAAAAGGTTGATGGTGAGGTGACACAGGACCTGGCTGCCACAGCAAAGTCAGCCCTGTCTACCACTAAATGTCAGTTCCATATGACTGTTGACACCAATGACTCTATTTCATAGGTCTTGACCCATGCAGTGGCATTGAGGAGGGTTGCCTGCTATGGTCTATTATACTTACCTAGAACACCCAGACTACAGCCACTGATTTCCCCCTTGAGGGAAATGCCCTCTTTGGTGACAAAACACAGGCATATATGAAAAAAGTTGATGAGTACAAGACCATTTATTCACACACACACACACACACACACACACACACACACACAAACGCTTCCACTTCCTATTGGCCCCACAGTCAGGGGTAGGGGTTACTATCCAAAACTCTATGCCCCATATCAGTACCAACCCCGAAGAGGTTACTACAGAAGCAGGAGGGGCTCCAGACATGGTGCAGAACCAGCCCTCAAGCCACATCCAAAACAAAAACCCCTGACAATTCTGGCCAGGTCGCCAGTCAACCATTGCCAGTGGGCGGAAGGCTGGAACTCTACTTTCAGGAGTGGTTAAAAATCACCACAGAAAAGTGGGTACTGGAAGTAGTGGGTCAGGCACTGTAGCGGACCCCTAAACATCTTCTCTCTGTTATCTCTCTTTTGAGTGAGAGAGAGAGTTTGTGTGTGCATGTACGTGCACGTGTGCAAACAAAAGGTGACGCCTAACAGGACTTGCCTCAGTCCTTGGGGTGAAAAATAGAACATCTCAAGGTACAGCAATGCTTCCCTTGATGTGGCATGCTCTGGAAAACATATGAGGAACAAAACAAAAGGCTCACACCAAAGTTAGCAATACATAAAAAGGTAGAATAAAAAGAATGCTTTCCGGCCACTGAAAGGGGCGCTGATGAGCCACTGAAGGTAATGGACGCATCCCTCCAGAGTTCCGTGCCAGAAAGTACAATAAAGTTTATTTTTTGCATGTAAATTGTGGTTCCTTGGTACTACAAGTAGTACTTAACACCTACAGAGCATGGATGAATATTTGTTATCGGCGAGACATGCTCACTAGGCGAACAAGATCACCAAAAAAGGCAGCGCCACCGGAAAGCTTCATAGTGGGAAACTTGGGCCCAATTTCCCTCTTGCTGGCCAAGATAGCATTAATCAGCAAGGCCGTGACTGAGCAGATATTGGAAGGACTTAGGCCGGAATGGGCCCAATTCCAGGAATAATTAACTGAGGTCACCTCTGAACTTAAGCAGCACACCTCTCACTTGGATGAAGTGAAGCAAAGAGTCTCATTGCTGGAGGTCTCTCTGGGCTCAGTTCTGGAGTTAGTAATTCAACTATGGAAGGAGCTAGAGGAACTCCGAGAGGAACTAGAATATCAAAAGAACTATGGTAGATGCAACAACCTCAGGATTAAAGGCCTCCCAGAAAACATTTAAGGGGGGTGTTTAATGGACTTTTGCACTACAACGCTCCCTAAGTTGCTCAGTATGGACCTTAAGAAGGGCAAACTGAAAGTGGAAAGAGCACATAGAGCGCTGGTCCCAAGGCCCCTCAAATGATCAGCTGCCCAGGCCAGTGACCTTTAGGCTGTACCACTTCCCCAACCACCAAGCCTTGCTCTCAGCTTACAGAAGGAAAAAAGAGCTACCTATGAGGGACATAAACGTATCATCTTCCAGTATCTCTCAGTGCATATTAAGAAGAAAAGGCAACAGTTTAATGCCCAGACAGGCTGCATGAACGGGGTCTAAACTTCTTCAAGGCCTATCCAGCAACAGTTAAGGTCCGGTATGAAAAAGCAACCTATTTCTTTTAGAAGACAGAGAAGCTGCAAGCCTTTATTGAGGAGTGAGACTCAAAAAATAACAAAGGGTGATCGTCCTGTCTGCATTCTTCACAGAGAGAGACAGTGGTGGACACTTGGAATGCATTGCCAGAAGAAGTCATCTCGTTGAAGACAGTGGGCAGCTCTAAGACAGACTGTGATAGCCGGCATAGGGGGAAGGTAACGATCATTGGTAGGGAGGATGGAAGGGGTGGAGAGAGAGGGCAGGGACATTAGCTCAAGCTGTGAATCCTGCAATATGGAAAGGCTTGATAGACCAAATGGCCTTCTTCTGCTAGCTTCTTCGTATGTTTGTATGTAAGGCTCTAACTGATCCATCATTTCCTGTACGACTTCTTTTGTGCGTGCCTCCGGGAACTTAGTCCATGACCATGGGAGAACTTTTCAGCAGGACCCGTTTGCATTTTGGGGGGAAAAATACACTGTGCTCTGATTGGTCCTATCATCGTCGGGCTCCCTCACTGTGGGTTTCTTGGACCCTCTTCTATCATGTCCGTTGGTGGCAGCAGGAGGAGGCCCCACCTGTTCCTGCCTCCTCGCACTGGTGGCTGCTAAGACCTAGACTGTTTTGTTTTTGGGCTGCTGCTGCGACCCCTTGAAATGATTAGGACTGCACTACTAAGTTTATGAGGATCTGAAATGGACTTAAATCTCCTGTTGTGACTACCGATACTGACTGGCCTAGGATTTCTCTACTTTTTCTAAGCGGTGGCCTTTGCAGGGCCTAACTCAACAGGGCTGAGGACACACTGAAGATCTTGGATTGGTTTGGTTTCAGACTATGGATGGTGTGGGAGGCCTGGAGAATCCAAGATCATCTCATCCGCGAAGAAGCTGAGCTGCAGTCTGGATGCTACAGGTCAGTGGGACAGGGGGGAGTGGGGCCCTGCATGTGGCATTTTGGGGGAGCGGGCCTCCTCCCCTGCCTAGCTCTGGGTCCTGGATTTAATGTTTGTGCCTCTCTCCTCTGGGCTTATGTCTGGAATGGGGAGTGCGGGGGGGGTCTTGGCAGACTATCGGGGGGGGGTCCCAGGTGGGCTCCTTAGATGGTGATGCAAGATGGGAGAATATAGTGAATGCCATTTCTGCTATTCAAGCAAACACTATTAATGGTATTGCAGACAGTTAAGCTCTGCTTGTTTGGCTTTTGATCTGCACAGACGGTTATTTCTGTTTAGGTCTATATTTTAAATGTACACACAAAATAATCAGCTGGGGTTTAGAAGATGCCGTGGGGGGGAGGGGGCATTGGGTAGGGTGACAAATGACTGAGGAAGGTCAACTGAGACTGAAATGGGAAGTTTCGAGTTTGCTGGTATCTATGCAAAAATTGGGGGGAGACTTCCAAGTTTGTTCACAAATGTTACTGACGAGCTTTTATTTTCAAGGGAGAACGAGGGGGGAGTGGTAGGGCTAAGAGGGGGTTACTAACTTTGTTGGTTATTATGTATACTAGTTGGTATGATTTATTATGTTTCACTCTGGCTTAATACATATGTTACTCGGGCTCATCTCTTCTGTAATTGGGTGCAGGGTTGGCTGAATCAGTCAACTTTGGGGAGTCCCTTCGGCATATATGATGGGGAATGACACATATACCCATATAGTCTCCTGGAATGCAAAAGGCTTTGCTTCCGCAGCCAAGCATACTAAAATTCTTTTGCCTTGAGGAAAAGAATGTGCAGGTGACGTCTTCAGAGCCCTTAACTCACACTTGAGGAACATGAAGTTTGTGGGGGGCTGGGTAAGAGCACTGTTATGCCTCATCATATAATTCGCATAAAAGAGGTGTGACTATCTTAATACACCGCCTGTTCCCGTTCATTTTACATAGGCTGGTTAAGGACCTACTAGAGGGCCAGTTTATCTTTGCAGTGGGACAGGCCTACGGTAAGCTGATCACCTTGGGTAGTGTTTATGTGCCTTCATCCTTTGATTTTGTGTTTTACTGAAAAATGGCTGATCTCCTCACAAAAGAGCAATTCCCAAGCCTGATAATGGGAGGAGATTTTAACTATGTTATAGACCCCAGGTTAGACTACTCTGGAGCCCGCCCCATGCAAACAAGGCACCCCAGCAATGGACATTGAGTCTTCTGGACTTAGATTTTGCGGATTCATGGAGAACCAGAAACAATGAAACCCTGGGGCTAGGGAATATACGGTTTTTCTCATCGCCCCATGCAACATGGTCCAGACTAGACTATGTATATTTGCAGCGAGATTTGTGTGGGTGTGTAGCTGAAGTAAAGCAGAGCTCTATTTTCTTATCTGACCATGCCACGGTCCAAGTGGATCTGTGCCTAACCAGATGAGGGTGCTGACAGAAGAAAGTCATGGAAATTCCCTGCATACTTACTGACCAAAAAAAAAAGACTTTAGAGACTTTCTTACAGCCCAATGCAAACATATTGTCGAGCACAATACGGACTCGGTGGACTCTGTGGGCACTTTCTGGGATGCCCGCAAGGCGTATATGAAAGGGCAATTATGGGATTTATGGTTAGTTTGAAAAGAGAGAGAAGGCGGGCGGAAAACCTTAGAATTGGAGAAGAGCGTTCGGGAATTGGACTATAAAGCAGCACAGGAAGATGGGGAGGGAGCTGACAGTGGCTAGGTAGACACTTAACATGACTTGTACTGATAATATGATAACAAGGATATTGTTTGATCATCAAAAAATGTACGAGTGGGGAAACAAGCCAAGACCACTGCTGGTACGCCTTATTTGTGTGTGTGTGGGGGGAAACTTTAAGCAGAATCCTGAATATCAAGGATAAAGCTGGGATCTTGATTAGTGAAGATGCTCAGATTCGGCAGTGTTTCTGACTGTTTTAAGCAAAACTTTACCAGGGGGAGATCCAGGGGTCTGAGCAACTGATGGAAAGCTTTTTTGAGGAATTCGACATCCCTACTCTCTCAGAATCACAGCAATCTTATTTGGGGGTGACGCTGACAAGGGAGGAAGTCATAAGGGCTATAAACACCCTGCAAAGAGGCAAGGCAGCAGGCTCTGATGGGTTTGGGGTGGACTATTATAAGGAACTAAGGGAAGAGTTAGCCGGGCCCATTAGGGACTTTACGGAAGAAGCTGCGAGGTAGAGGGGACTGCCCAAATCATGTTGTGAAGCTTCTATATGTGTGATCCTGAAGAAGGGCAAGGATCCAACAGAGTGCACCTCGTATAGTCCCATCTCCCTCCTAAACTATGACTGTAAAATTATGACCAAGGTCTTATCCCTTAGACTGGAGAAAGTTCACCCATATGTTGTACATACTGACGAGACAGGCTTTGTTCAAGGTAGACTCTCCTATCACAATGTACAGAGGCTTTTGAACGTGGTGTGATGGGGGCTCTCAGCATCATTGGGCAAGCCTGTGTGCTCTCCATGGATGCCGAGAAGGCATTTGACAGAAGAGAATGTCCCTATATGCTGAATACCCTAATAGGTTTGGCTTGGGAGATGGGTTTATATGACTAGTCAGTGTCTTTTGTAAGTCTCCCTGTGCACGTGTCTTAGTAAATGGATCACCATCAGAGGAATTTTCGTCTACATAGAGGCATGTGGCAGGGCTGCCCCTTCTCCCCCCCTCTTGTTTGCCCTTGCAATTGAGCCCCTAGCTATTAAAATTCAGGGTCATCCAGAGATAAGTGGGGTCCTGGGTGGGAGAGGATGACATCACATCACCACCCTTTACACAGATGACATCTTGCTGTTTCTCACCAAACCAGAGATTTCTGTCCCAGCCTTCCTTGGGGTTATTAATCACTTTGCTGCTTTTTCAAGATATAAGCTAAGTTGGCACAAATCTGAATTACTGTATTTAGACAGGGCAAGGTGGGGGATAAGAAAAAATTACTCACCATAGTAAAGTTGTTTCTCCTTATGGAGTCTTGCTGTATTCTGACTATATGCAGTTAGCCCCAGCACTTGAACTGCTCCAGACAGGAAAGGGTTAACGCTATGCCAAGGCATAGAACATTGAGCTCGAGCTCGGTTTTCAAACCTCTGTCCCAGGTACTCCTCAGTGTAACCGTCAGATTCTTATGAGCACTATGCTAACTAACTATAAACAGAAATTGTTTTCTAACATTTTGTGCCAAAAGGCAATAAACAGATTTTTAGGGTCCAAAAGACTCGAGTTGAGAACCCCAAAAAGAATCAAAGTAGGTAGTAAAACTTAATAATACATATTTAAAGTAATAATAAAAACCCCATCCTAAGAAGAGGTAACCCAGGTACACCCCTGAGGTGCAGCACTGTGCCTGCCCACCCACATCCCCAAAACAACTGGGTTCCAGGAGGGGAGGCAGGGAGGGAGATCAGAATACAGCAAGACTCCATTAGAAGAAACAACATTACTATGGTGAGTAATTTTTTCTTCAAACAACATGAAGTCTTGCTGTATTCTGACTACATGCAGACTACCATGCAGTACCCCCTTGGAAGAGGGAGTTACACAGCCTATTTTGGGAACAGGATCTGCAGTACTGCTGTGCCAAACCTAGCATCACTTCTTGACTGGATGTCGAGAGAGTAATGCTTGGTAAATGTGTGAACAGTTTTCCAAGTGGCTGCTTTACAGATTTCCACTAAAGGTATGCCTCTGGCTGCTGCGATCGAAGCAGCTGTACCTCTGGTGGAGTGAACCCTCAGGCCTGAGGGTGGCTCCTTCCACCAACTTTGAGTAGCAGAACTGTATACAGGAGACAATCCACCTGGCAACAGTTCTCTTAGTGGCAGGTTTACCTTTTCCCACTTCTCCATAAGTGAGAAACAGCTGTGAACAGTCATTTCTATGGGACTTAGTGAATTCTATATAATAACTAAGGGCCCTCTTTACATCAAGACTGTGTAGTCTTCTCTCTCCAGAGGAAGAATGGTCAGTGAAAAATACAGGCAATGACACAGATTGGTTCAGATGAAAGTCTGAGACCACCTTGAGAAGGAACTTTCTATTCGTTCGAAGGACCACATTATCCCTGTGAAATAAAATGAAATCAGGTTCCACTGATGAAGCCTGTAGCTCACTGATTCTCCTGGCAGAGGTAATGGCTACCAGGAACACAGTTTTCCAAGTCAAGTATTTTAGCTCAGCTGAAGATAATGGTTCAAAAGGAGGCTACGTAAGCTGTGCAATGTAGATATTCAGATCCCAAACAGGAGTAGGTTCCCTAAAAGGAGGATTGATATGAACCAAACCCTTGAAAACTCTCTTGAAAACTGGATGGGAGGCTAAGGAAGAACCCTTCCCAGTTGAAAGGAAGGCACAGATGGCTGCCAAATGCACCTTGAGAGTGGTAGGCCAGAGGCCTAAACTGTTAAGATGCACCAAATAGTCCAAAGCAGTGGCAATGTCAGCTGAATCTGGTTGAATATGCCTTTGAGAACACCAAAAACCAAATCTCTTAGATTTGGAATTGTAGGTTTTCCTAGTGGAAGGTTTCCTACTAGCCTTAAGAATGTCCAGGGCGGACTGAGAAAGATGCAGGCCTGCATATTCTAGCTCCTCAAGAGCCAAGCTTTGAGTCTGAAGGTTGGGATACAGTATCCTCCCCTGTGAGAAGGTGAGAAGATTGAACTATCTGGGAAGACAAAGAGGAATTGTCACTGACATTGACAGTAGTAGGGGGTACCAAGGCTACCTGGCCCAGTCTGGGGCCACCAGAATCACAGTGTAAGGCTGAGATCTGATCTTGACCAGAATGCTGAGTATCAGAGGAAAAGGAGGAAAAGCATATAGAAACCTGTTTGTCCAATCCAACAGGACAGCATCTTGAGGAACAGACCCCAAAAGAGGGGGTCTGCCGCAGAATAGGGGGAGCTGATGATTGTCCAGGGCTGCAAAGAGATCTATCTCTGGAGTGCCCCTCATTTTGAAAATGATCTGAAGAATTAGGGGATTCAGGGCCCATTCGTGGTGACCTTGGGAAATCCTGCTGACAGCATCTGCCAGTACATTGTCCTTCCCTGGGAGATGCACAGCTATCAGAGAAACCTGCAGGGAATAAGCTAGTGACCATATTTTCATGGTTTCGGTGCACAAGGCCAAGGACCAAGTGCCCCCCTGCTTGTTGATGTACCATATAGCTGTGGTGTTGTCTGTCCTGATCTGCACCATTTTCCCCTGAATTGTGTTCAAGAATATCTGAAGTGCTGGAAAGACAGCTCTGAGTTTGAGAAGATCTACGTGCAGGAGAGACTCCTGATGAGACCATGTTCCCTGAGAAGTAAGCTGATCCAGATGGGCTCCCCAGCAGGGAAGCATCTGTGGTGAGAATCACTGTTGGGGCCTGACTGAGGAAGGGGACACCTTGCCTCAGATTGTCCTCCTCCAGCCACCACTGGAGAGCCTGAACCAGAGTTTGATACACTGGAACTAACTCGGAGAGGGGGTCTTTTTTCTGAGACCAAAAAGATTTTAGATGAAACTGAATATCTCTCATTTGAAACCTTGTCCCTTGCACTACTGTAGTGCAAGCGGCCATGTGGCCTGGCAACTGCAAGAAATGTTTGGCTGGCGAAAACACTAGTGGACGAAAAGAGGAAGCCAGAGTGATGAGGGACTGAACCCTTGAAAGAGGAAGAAAGGCCCTGGCCTGGACAGTGTTCAGCTCCACCCCTATAAATGTGAGAAGCTGGGCTGTCTCCAAAACAGACTTTTCTAGATTTAGGATGAATCCTAGCGAGTCCAGAAACTTTTGAGTGACCTTTAGAGCTAACCTGACTTGGTCTGAGGACTGACCCACTATGAGGCAGTCGTCCAGGTAAGGGAACAGTAAGATGCCTTGTCTCCTGTGAAAGGCCACCACTACTGCTAGACACTTGGTGAACACCCTTGGAGCAGATGTTAGGCCGAAAGGCATTGATATGAACTGGTAGTGGCCTGAGGGCAACTCGAACCTGAGGTACTTCTTGTGGGAATGTCTGACAGGTATGTGGAAATAGGCATCCTTGTGATCCAGGGAGGCTAGCCAATCTCCTGGTCTCACAGAGGGAAGAATTATTCCCAGAGTCACCATTTTGAACTTTGGCTTTAGTATGCGTTTGTTCAGGTATCGTAGATCTAGGATGGGTCACCACTACCCTGTCTTTTTTGGGGTAAGGAAGTATCTGGAATACAGTCCTTTTCCCCTGTGATCAAGAGGTACCTTCTCTACTGCTCACAGGAGCAGTAGAGAGGAGACTTCTGCCTCTAAAGCCTTTGTCTCCACAGGAGAGGGAGGACTGAAAGATTTTGCTCTCATTATTGGGAACCTTCTGAAGCTGAGAGCAAGTCCCTGGCTCACTACTTCCAGGACCCATTTGTTTGAGGTAACAGACTTCCAGACCTGGAAATAGTGAGCCAGCCTGCCCCTTACTGGAACCAGAGAGGCAACCCTGACTGACACCTCAGGGCGTCTGTTTGGCAGGGGGCTTGGACTGAGTGGAGGATGGAGTCCTAGTCATCCCCCTTCTGCCTCTTCCCCTAAAGAACCCCCTCTGCTGGAAAGAAGAGGAGCTCTGGGCTTGGTAAAAAGGCCTTTGAAAAGACCTGCCCCGCAAGCCCTAGATTGCTGCCTCTGAGGAGTGACCTGGTTTTCCTTGGCTGCAGCACTCCTGTAGGTGGTCCTGTATTCGTCCATCTTTTTCATGTAAGCCTCTGTTTTCTCCCCAGAGTGTTACCGGTGATAGAAAAATCCATGGCCTTGGTCTGGGTATCCTGTGATAAATTGGTACACCTGAGCCAAGCAAATCTCCTCATGGAGACAGATGTAGCCATGACCCTAGAATGTACATCATTTGAGTCAACAGCAGCATGAAACTGGACCTCTGATGACTCAGTACCATCCACAGCCACCTGCTCCAGCTCCTTGGCCAGCTGGGGAGGGGCATTCTTAGCCAGCTCCAGAACCGTATCCCACATAGACTTCTGGTATCTGGCTGTATATGCCATGTAATTAGATTGCCTGAGCCCCAAACAGGATGCCAAGTACTGTTTCTTTGCCATGGCACCCACTTTCCTGGAATCCTTATCTGGGGGGTGAGATGTCAGGGGAATGTTAGCCTTGTCACAGGCTGCAGCTTGCAGTACCCCAACACGGCAGCAATGATTTGTAAGGAATTACGTCCCAGGACCTGACAGGGCATACCTCCTGTCCATCTTTTTATCTACAGGAGGTATGGATGTTGGAAACTGAAGAAGTTTCTGTGTCTGTTTCCCCAGGGATTTATGCAGAGGGATAGACACCCTTTTGGACTCTGGGACATCCATCATCTCAACATAGTCAGGTTCCTCCTGATCCTGTTCAGCCTCTGCCACTGGAAGCTGAAGAGTATCAGCCACTTTCTTGTAGAACAAGAAATGGGAGGGGGACTCAGAAAGCCTGGGAGGAGACACATTGGAAGCCCTGTCTGGGGAGATGCCAGGCTCTACTGGCTCATCTAGGCCTACATAATCCTCTTCTTCTTCATACACTTCATCTCCTTCCCAACCACCCCCATGAAATGCTTCAGGATCATATTCAGAAGCAGACAAATCCGACCGAACCAATCGTCTTTGAGTCGGTGTCAGTTCAGTTGGAACCGGGCGAAGCGATTATACAATAGCAATCGCTTTAGCTATTTCATCAGCGGTCGGAACATGCGAACCAGGATCCGAACCAGCCGACTTACACTTTCTCTTAGACAGAAATGATTCCTCAGAA
Source organism: Neoceratodus forsteri (assembly GCA_016271365.2). NCBI lineage: Eukaryota > Metazoa > Chordata > Ceratodontiformes > Ceratodontidae > Neoceratodus > Neoceratodus forsteri. The sequence goes on from CM028130.1 coordinate 1,420,564,819, forward strand.
TCAGCTCTCCTTTTGCCCGAGGAGGCATCGCCCAGTTACCCTTACCAGCGTTTAAGCCAGGCAACTACAAACCTATCGGTTCCAACCATGTCTTGGGTCAGTTAAACAAAAAAAGAGGAAATTAAAGTATTTTAGGATCCGATAGGTACCGGAAACTACAATACAGATCACAGAAAAAAACAAAACAGAATTGCTTTGGTTCCTAACCAGACCGACCGGGAAGAAACCGAACAAAACACAATTTCTACCACAAAACACTAAACTACCTACTAAACACTTACTGTACCGGGGTCAGAGATGCGAACACCAAAACAATAAGTAAACAGTTGACAAACCGACCAATTTTTTACTTAAACCGAAGTGAAGTGAAGGAGAGAATCTCCAGAGCGACTTCTCCATTAGGCGGAGTAAAGAATCTGATGGTTACACTGAGGAGTACCTGGGACAGAGGTTTGAAAACCGAGCTCGAGCTCAACATTCTATGCCTTGGCACAGAGTTAACCCTTTCCTCTCCAGAGAGTTCAAGTGCTGGGGCTAACTGCATATAGTTAGAATACAGCAAGACTTCATGTTGTTTGAAAAAAGAAACATGGGGATTGAAGCTAGCGCGGAGAAACACTTTACATACCTTGGGATCAGGGTAGGGGCTGACTTAAACGACTTGTATTCACTTAACTATGGGCTGTTGTTTGATGAGATACTTAAAGATCTAGCCAGGTGGAGGGCCCTCCCAATATCCTGGATGGGCAGGATTAACCTGCTAAAAATGAATATCTTGCCCCGACTGTTATATACGCTTCAAATAGTGCCCTACTGCCCGTCTAATAGAGACCTTAAAAAGCTAGATAAAGGTTTTTTGGAATTTTAATGGAAGGGGAAGAGGCCAAGGATTGGTCTCTGGAAACTTAAAGCAACAAAAGAAAATGGGGGGGGGAGGCTGGACTTTTCAGACATCAAGGGTTATCATTTGGCTACACAAATTTGGCTTATACACAATTGGATCAACTGGGGTATTGCAGCTGGCTGGCTAAGTCTGGAGGAGATGGGGTGCCCCAGAAAGCTGGTGGCATACCTAGCGGAGGAAGGACTTAAGTCATACCGTCAATTTAGTAATCCCAGTCTCCTTGTTATCACAACCCCGGAAGCTTGGCATTTTATTAAGGGGGGGGGGTCAGGTGAACACCTTACTGGTTCTGGTGGCAGGGAATCCTGGCTTCTTGCCTAGTTTAGAGGATCAGGGGTTTGCCCTCTGGCAGGAGAAAGGGATTCACTGCTTGGGGAACCCTGTGAAGGGAACAGGCCTGCATTCATTCAAGGATCTTCGATTGGCACTGGGGCTCCCTAAAATGCACATGTTTAAAATTATTTCAGGTACGAGATTACTGCCGGAAACTGGGGAGGCTCTCCTTGGGGAATTCGCCCTTGGTCAAGGTGAAGAAGGAGTTATTAGGAGCGCAACAAAATGAATAGGGCTTGATAGGAAGGATGGCAAAGCTAGACAGGGTTTGCTTCCCAAATAATACTTCTAAAGCTCATACTTGCTGGACTTGAGACTTAGGAATTCAGATTTTGGATGGCAACTGGAATTTGATGCTGGGTTCGCACATGGTCCTTCTTCTATGTAATAAATATAAACAGATACAGTATAAATTCATACACAGGCTCTACCTTTCCACCAGTATGGTGCATAGATTCTATCCGGCAGTCTCAGCTGAATGCAGGCACTGTAAAGCACCACAAGGCACATAATACCATTACTACTGGGATTACTCTATGCTTAAAGATTAATGGCAGAATACAGCCCGAGAACTATCAAATATTAGCAGACTCCAAATGCAGATTTCTTCTCTCTCGATGTTATTTGGGGTAGAGGAACAAGAGGAGGAGGAGGAATGGAGTTTCTATCCAAGGTGGAATAGAATTTTGATGGTGGTCGCTCGTCAGGGCATTCAGAATTTATGGGTCTTGGGTTTGATCCTGACAATATCTCAGTGGAAAAATATATCCATACAAGTGCTTGCAGTGGACAGGCTGACGTACACACTAAAGGGAAGAGCACTTTTTAGGCGAGCGGAGACAATTTCTGGATGTTCTGACGATCGAGAAGTAATGCTACTGAGACAAGGAGCTGAGGGACAAACAGAGGGTGGGGTTAACGAAGATGTCCTTCTCTCTGGATTCTCTCGCTATGGATACTCTAAATTGCTATGGGGGGAAGGGGGAGTCAGGCCTTTCCGACCCTTTTTATTCAGCACGGAGAAGAGCTACAAAACAAAAAAAGAGGAGGGGATATTTGTTTTAGCTCAAATAATGAAAAAGGATATTTAGGAGTGAAACTGACTTGCAAATTCTAAAGTATGCATTCTATTTTCTATGTTGTCTTATTAGTAACTCGGTTGCTATTTCCTATACTTCTTGTGATACTAACACAGAGTTTGGAGTGGGAGGGGGTGCTTGTTTCTTCTGTATTTAAGATGGAATAAGACTTGTGGCACTTTTTTACACTATGGAGTTACTGGGCCAGATCTCAAAACTTGTGACACAATGAAGCAAAAAGCTTTACAGCCAGGGACTCACTTGATAATGTTCGGACACTGAATTCATTATTTCTAGATAAATTAAGACTCTGGAGATCAATGGACTATAAGGACTCTTGTCACATTTTTGGCCTCACTACTAAATGGAGTGTAAAAGTTATCAAGTAATCAGCAGATGTGTTTACATGCATACGGATGAATGTATGTATTCAATCTTTTGTCATGGTTTATGCACTTCATAAAACCACAATAAAAATATGATACAAAAAAAAAAAAGAATGCTTTACAGAAAAGGGAGGTGTAGCTTGCCTTATGTGGCTGACTCAAAAGAAGTCCATGTAATAATACCCCAGGACAACAAACTGGACCCAGATGGGGACTGGAAGGGTGGATCATAACGGCCAAAGTAAAAAGAGGCAGTGAGAGGCTAACAACCCCCCCACAAACTGCGTATGACATAAGGAGGTATCAATCAGCGACAGCAGTAAAAGACGGCAGCATCATGATAACTGAGGAGGTACAGAAATTGAAGGGGCTGTTAACAGATCCCCGAGTGAACCACTTCTCCCTTATCTAGTAAGGTTTCCTAGTGGAGGAAGTCTACAGGCTACCAAGACCTCTGCCATGTTGTTGGAGGTTCCACAAGGCAAAAAGGCATTGTTTCCCCAAAAACAGACATGAAAAAGTAAGTATCTAAGAGCCCGAAGATTTAAATGACCCCTCATTCATGGTCAACAGGACCTTTTACCTAGAACGTACCAGCAAGACACTCCACCTCCACTGCCAAAGTACAACAATGAGGGGGGGTTACAGTGATCTCTGACTTGGCCCATAAAGGGGACAACCCCTGAAACTGAAGGCAGATCCAGCTACTGTAAACCATCTGAATGACCTAGCAAGATGTTTCAGGTGACTTAGACACATGCAACTGGTATGGCTCGGTTAGAATTATGACGCCACTGCAGGGGCTAAAGGCCCCAAATCAAGCCTACAGTCCTCTTATTTACAAGAAACTGGAATAAATGTACTATGGGAGGGCAACATGACCCTGACAATCATTATGGTTCGTGGCATGAGTAAAATTCCTACAGTGGACATGTCTGGGTGGAGGAAATGCCTATTGGCATGCCCTAGCACCACAAGGGCGGCACCCATCTCCCTCAATCCCTTTTCTGTAACAGTTAATGAGAGAAAGGGGGAGGGGAGCTGACCCCTTCACCCTATACTGGGCCTAGTGAGGGCAGCAAAGCCATGGAAGGCTGGACCTTCATTAGGCAGGCCTTTTGTTGTACCTGAAGGAGCTGGGACCGCCGAGCAGCTGGTGTCCCTGTGGCTATCTCTCTATGGAGATGTGTCACTGTGTGTACTAGTAAGAGGTCTATTCCCACTGCTTGTACCCTTAGGTGGGCTAGAAATGGAAATTATGTACCTACCGTAATTCTTGATCTTCTTGGACGAGTCTCCACCACTCACTCACACTAATGGGATCTATGCCGGAGGCACTAGTACCCAGCGGGAGCAAACTTTTTTGCTAGAGGGTTGGCGCCAGAGATGGAGCCGTAAGGAGCAGCACCGCAAGCCCCAGCTCGTGTGGTAATGACTATCTCGGCGTCGACCCTCCAACCGCCTCAGTACCTTTTTTTCCAAGGAGGTGCAGCGTAACTAACCTAGAAGGATAGCCTAACCAAAAACCGGACATAAGACAGTCCGGACGACCCGTATAAGAAGGGTCAACAAGGAAGTCCTCACAGCCTAAAAACTGAGGGAGTGAAGACCAACAACAGAGGTGAGCTCGGGGGATGGTGGGTGGGCATGTGAATGAGTGACAGAGACTCATCCAAGAAGATCAAGAATTACGGTAGGTATGTAATTTCAATATCTTCCTGGACATAAAGTCTCCACCACTCATTCACACTAATGGGAGAGTACCAAGCTAATAATCCCCCAAGAGGGTGGCAGCAAAGACAAAGAGCTCACAGTTTTAGGACCGGAGTCCAATAAGGATGGTTCTGCCAAAAGAAAAATGTCGTCTGGCATGGTCATCCAGGGCATAGTGTTTGACAAAAGTATGCACTGAGCTCCAGGCGGCCGCATTGCAAATATGTGCAATGGGCACGTTGCGGATTTCCGCTAGGGATGCCGTGACCGCTCTAGTAGAGTGGGCATACACTCTGCCCTCCAGCTTAACCTGCGCCATGGAATAACAGTGGTGAAGGCATGCAACCAGCCATGCAGAAATACATCTGATAGCAACAGGTTGACCCAGTCGGGTCTCGCTGAAGGAAACAAACAGTTGTTGAGCTTTATGAAAGTCTTTCGTTCTGTCTAGATAGAAATGCAAAGCTCTTTTGACATCCAAGGAATGAAGAGAACACTCTCCTTCATTTTGGAAGTTCGCAAAGTATGATGGAAGGACCAGAGGTTGGTTTAGATGGAATTGTGAAACAACCTTAGGATGGGTCCTAAGAACTACTTTATCTTTATGAAACACAGTATACAGAGGGTCAGTAACCAGAGCATGTATCTCAGAGACCCTGCGGGCTGAGGTAATGGCCACTAGGAAGACCGTCTTCCAAGTGAGAAATTTTAACTCACAGGTAGCTAGAGGCTCGAAGGGTTTTCGAGTGAGCATGTCTAGTACTAGATTAATGTCCCAGGCTGCGACTGGACATCTTATAGGAGGTCTGGTATGCAGAATTCCCTTAAGAAACCTCTTAACCACAGGTAACTGAGCCAGTGACAAGGAAAGAACTGGCTCATGATAAGCTGAAATGGCACAAAGGTGAACCTTAACTGTAGAGTATTGCAGACCTGAATTTGAGAGGTCTAAAAGGTACTCTATAACTTTACCTGGTGGGCAGGAAAAACGATTCAGAGAGGATTTTGCACACCAGAGCGAGAAATGCTTCCATTTGGCTGTGTAAGTTTTCCTAGTGGCTGGCTTGCAAGCAGCCAGAAGAATATCTGAAACCCTGCAAAAGACATTGAACCTGTTCACTTCTATCTCTTCAGGAGCCAAGTGTGAAGGTGAAGCGACCTCAGGTTGGGATGAACCACAGGCCCCTGAGTCAGAAGGTTCATCTGAAGGGGAAGCAGTTTCGGAGGAGTTTCCGACTTACAGTTGAGTAGTAGTAGAAACCATATCTGTCGAGGCCAGAAGGGAGCAATGAGGATCATTTTGTCCCCCTGGGACTTGAATTTGAGAAGTACTCTCTGAATTAGAGGAAGAGGCAGACAGGTGTATAGGAGTTTTGTCCACTGCAGCCTGAACGCATCCTGACAGAAAATGCCAGGCTCTGGATTTCTGGAGCAGAAGAGAGGCAGTTTTGTGTTGAGTGGGGATGCTAAAAGGTCCAGGTCTGGAGTTTCCCACTCTGCAAATAGTGACTGAGCTATGGCTGAGTCAAGAGACCATTCGTGAGGATCTGTCTCTGTTCTGCTGAGACAGTTTGCCAGTTCGTTCTGCACTCCTGGCAGGTAGAACGCATGAATTAGAGCCTTGTGCTCCAAGTACCATTCCCACACCCTCATTGCTTCCCTGCATAAGGGAAGAGTGAGCACCGCCCTGCTTGTTGATGTAATACATCACTGCTTTGTTGTCCGTTTGAAGGAGAATGTTCTTGTGACAGAGAGTGTCCTTCAAAGCCTGGACTGCACAAAGGGCGGCTCTCATTTCTAAGACATTTATGTGAAGCTGGGACTCGTGCTGAGTCCACATACCTTGACTGTGGAGAGTCTGACAGTGAGCTCACCACCCCATCAGGGACGCCATCTGTGGTAATGGAAATCTGATGATCCAGAGGAGCAAAGGGGTATCCTTACAGAAGGTTGTCCTCTTGCGACCACCAGGTGAGTGATCTCTTCAGAGGTTCTGTCACTTCGATGAGAAAGGACTGAGGGTGAGTGGTCGGGGATCACAGAGTACTGAGCATCCACTGACAGGTTCTCATGTGGAGGCATGCTAGGGGTATAGTGAACACCTAGGATGCCATGAGACGTAGCATCCGTTGCATCGAGAGAGCTGTCACCGAGCTGCTTTCTCCGATGTATCGGGCCATCTGAAGGATATCGCTCCTCCTGTTCGCTGGAAGAAATGCTTTCACACAGGTGGTGTCCAGGAGAGTTACTATGAAAAGGAGCCTCTGGGAGGGCTGCAGCTGTGATTTTTTGAGGTTTAACAGGACTCCCATGGAAGTAAGAAAGTGTGAAGCCGTGGCTACGGCATCTAGAGTTCCCTGCCTGGAAGGACTTGCTAGAAGCCAATCGTCCAGATATGGGAACACTTGTATTCCGATTTTTCTGAGATGCGCTGCGAGAATTGCACAACACTTTGTAAAAACTCGCGGCGCTGAGGATAGCCCAAAGGGTAGGACTCTGAACTGATAATGCTGTCCCAAAGCCATGAACCTTAGGTATTTGTGATGCTTTGGGTGTATAGGAATGTGCTGGTAAGCATCCTGCATGTCCAGGGAGGCTAACCAGTCGTGTTGATGAAGCAAAGGTAACAGGGTTCCTAGTGATATCATTTTGAATTTTTCTTTGGGAAGGAATTTGTTTAATTTTCTGAGGTCCAAAATGGGGTGTATGCCCCCAGTTTTCTTTGGAACCAGAAAGTAAAGGGAGTAGAACCCCGTGTTCCGTTGATCCAGCGGAACTACTTCCACTGCCCTGTTGTTCAGAAGGCCTTGTATCTCGGAGGTGAGAAGTTCTGACTGAAGAACTGACAGCCTGGGCTGTCGTCTGGGGGGACGATTCGGAGGGGTCTCCAAAAGATTGAGGGAATACCCTTTGCGGATTATCCAGAGGACCCATTTGTCCGAGGTTATGGACTTCCATTGATTGTAGAAGTGAGTCAGATGACCTCCCACTGCTGAGGAAAAGTCCCCCTCGGGCAGTTGAGGTGGGATTTGGGCCAACAACTCAGAAGGTGGCACTAAGCGCTTTGGGTCCTTGCGCCTTCTGGTGTGTTTTCTTTTGAGGCTGGGAGGCTTGGCTTTTATTAAAACTTCCCCTGCCTTTGCCTCGAAAGGACTGATGGTTATGAAACTGGCGTTTTTTAATACCACCTTCAGAGGGGACGGGAGGAGGTCGAGCCAATTTAATGGCTGACCTAGTCTTTTGTGTGGCCTCTAGAGCCTGTTCTACTTGAGGGCCAAAGAGATACACAACATCAAAAGGCAACGCCATTACCTGTTGCTGGGCATCATTCGTGAAACCTGAAGTGCGCAGCCAGGAATGATGGTGGATACAAATGCCCACCGCCACCACTCGGGAGGCAGTATCGAAGGCGTCCATAGCTGCTTTAACCTGTTGGTTGTTGGACTCGATACCCCTGGTTATGGTTTGAAGAAGCTCTGAATTAGTGTCAGATTCCGGTAGAGCTTCAACCATTTGTTTGAGCGAATGCCAAAGGATATACTCATATTGAGAGAAATAGCCTTGGTAGCTGGTAATACGCATACCTAGGGTGGAAGCAGCAAAGACTCTCTTACCTAAAGTGTCTATCTTACGAGATTCTTTGTTAATGGGTTGAGCTGTAGTAGTCTGGGGAAGGATGACCTTATCATTCTCTGCCAAGACTACAATAGGATCTGCAAAGGCTTGGGATGCCAAAATGGGTCGATCCGTGGGGGCAGCATATTTCCTACCTATGGACGTAGCCACAGAAGGAATGAGAGCAGGATTATTCCATACCATCTGAGAAAGCGTCTCAAAGGAGGGCTGTACCGGAGAAGTCAAATCCATAGGGATCTCCGGAACATGGAGGTACTGGAGTCTTAACAGTTTCCTAGGATCGATATCTGTAGTTTGAGAGAAAGAGTGGAATTCAAGTTTTTCAGCAGACTTAAATGACAGGTCCTCGACCACAGGCTCTGCAGCAGGAATAGATCCTGCTCCTTCCACATCATCACCCAGCCTAAGGTCTGGGTCAGGCTCAATGTCATCTCCTGACAGCCCAGGAGGGACTGTATGAACAGGAAAGGAGTGAAAATCAGAAGGAAATGAGGAAGGAAAAGGATTCAAAGAAGATGGGCCCTGAAGACTGGATGAAGCCCTAACAGGTCCCGGTGCCAAAGAGCACGGCGTCGAAAACACGCATGGCGCCGAAAGGCCACACGGCGCTGAGAAGCCGCATGGCACCAAGGACAGTGCCAGCGTGGCACACAGTGTCCAGGATGGTACCAACGAGGCTGAGAAACAACGGCCGACAGATGCGGCACATCGACGCCATGGGCATCAAAACATCCCAAGACTCCGAAAAAGAGGATTTAAGGAAAGAGAAGGATGAATACCAGGAGATAGAGGCATCAGTGTGGCCCCCTGTGCTGCAGCCATGTGGGGGGGGGACACCTAAGCACGGAGTCTACGGCACCGAAGACAGCGCTGTGCAACTAGAGAGGCTCAACCGCCCTACCTGATCTCCCAGAAAGCCTGAAGGCCCCTGAGTGACCGGACCAGGTAGCTGGACCAACCTCCGAGACCATTGCTCCATAAGAGCAGCCCACTGATGAAACTGCTCATCTGAAGACCTACCAGGGGACGACGTAGGGCTCCGATGTCAAAGACGGCTACCAGAAACAGAAATGTGCGACTCTGAAGGAGGAGACCAGCAACTAGCCCCAATAACTGACCGTCTACGCGCAGACATATCAGAGGGCGACCTCGAGTGATGCCTTCTCTTTTTTGACCTGTATGCCGAAGAAGAGCTCGAGGCCGAATGGTGCCGAGAGTGCGACCGTTTACTTTTATGCTTTCGAGGGGACCGCCCACCCCCTTGGGCATCAGACTGTCCATTATCAGACCCCCCCCTTGGAAAGGGCGGTGGACCGGACCCAGCCCGGCTGACTGAACAGCTTTCATATGAGGTCTCCCTACCATCACCTGACCAGCTCATGGTCGACTCCGTCAATGTAGGCTGAGACTTCTTCCTTAAATAAGAATAAAACTAAGCGATACTTTATTCAAGATATTACTACAAAACAATAAAACTGAAAAACTATGCTGCTGGTTTGAAGTTTGACTCCCAGTGGGAGAGCGAAGTCATCACTGAAGTGCACTCGACGGTGGGAAAAAAGGAACTGAGGCGGTTGGAGGGTCGACGCCGAAATAGTCTTTACCGCAAGAGCTGGGGCTCGCGGTGCCACTCCTCGTGGCTCCATCTCTGGCACCGACCTTCTAGCAAAAAAGTTTGCTCCCGCTGGCTCCTAGTGCCTCCAGCGCAGATCCCATTAGTGTGAATGAGTGGTGGAGACTTTATGTCCAGGAAGATCCATGCTTGGGTCACCTGGGATGCCCCGGTAACAGCAGGGCAGATTGCAGATCCTTTGGAACCTCTTCATCCTCTCTTCTGAATAATTTCTGCCCTCTGAAAACAGTGTTTAACACCGTTCTCTTTATCTGGCCCAGAAGCCCTGAGGCTCTGAGCCAGGTACGACCCCTTAAGCAAATGTCCATGGCTATGGACCTGGCCAAGAAAGCTGAGGCATCATAGACCAAATAAATAAGGTGTTTCCCCACTTGGGTGGCTGTCTCCAGGTTTCGTAACAGGTCCTGCTTAGCTGTTCCAGCTGGCAACCCCAGGGCAGAAGTGTGCACCTTCTGCCACAATATGTTCTGGTATTTCACCATGTGTACCTGATAACAGGTAATCTGTAATCTCAAGGAGGCACAAGCATATGTGCACTTGTCTATGGTATCCAGCTTCCTAGATTCTTTGCCAGGAAGGTGACAGCTGAAGCGACTGGGTGCCCTTGAGAAATGGTGATCGGGCCATTAATAGTGCAGAATCGGTATCAGGTTGGCGGGCATAATATGTCTTATTACAAGGGGTAGGATATGTTTCATCCACCTTCCTAGGGACAGGGAGCACATCATTTGACTGATACCAAGCTGCATACCTGGCATTCTCCAGAACCTGGTATATGGGAGGGACAACCATTGGAGGAACTTCTGGGAACCGCGAGGAAATGGAAAACAAATCTAAAACTTAAAACTATGAGGTAAAAAAGACTAAAACAACTACATTAGGCAGTAATGAAAGAATTAAACAAAATACTCATGGGTTTTTTTGTTCAATGCACTTCAGGAATTGCTCGATTGAGAAGCTCTTCAGGGCGTCTGAACTTTGCAGTGGAGAGAAGAAATCTGAGGTTAGATTGTAGGCAGTTACACTGGGCAGTTTTGAAACTGGATGCACAAGCTAAAAATTCCATCATTAGCATAGCATTCCATTTGGCTCCAGGGCAGTGCTGACTTAAAGGAGCACTGCAAGAGTAATATTAGTGGATTCCTGGGGTTAGAAGATCCCACTTGGAGGACTCTTTCTCCTCCCTAGAGAATCCCATGGTCACCTGCATGCCCTACAGCATGGACAGAAATGAGCAGTCCTCTGTTGGACACCTTGGAGTGTAGACCACTGACTCCTCACTACATAAGGATGGGGTGGAATCAGCAATAACTTGGGTCGCAAGTGCCTCATACCCATCATCCCTCTGGAAGGAAGGACTATGCGGCCATTCGTCATGGTGACCATGGACAACAGGGCGGGTTGGGGGTTGTGTCAGCGAAGAGTGTGGTAATGAAGGAGACTCACCCATTAGAGTAGACAGCAGAAGCGTCAACAGGGTGGATATGGGAACAAGCCCAAGAGTGGACTGGTGCTGTCTTACAGGCAATGTCTGAGAGCATCTCCGAGTAAGCTGTAAGGTCGAGTTAAGCGTCAACAACCCTCTTGTTATGAACCTTGGGCAATAGTGTTGGCACCCAGTGGTGGACGCGCAGCAATGGTTGTGCCATCAGCCGAGAATGACTCGGAAGTGTCGAGGCTCAGTTGTGACCATGGGGCTCATGGGGCATCCGAGGGGACTGATACCATAATATTGACTGCATCTGTAAAAGGGACCCCTTCTTTTTTTTTTTTTGAACTTTAAATTTTATTGAGAGTTTTGATCTCCAAGTACCTCTTTTTACATAAGGTTCCATATTACATTTCACATAACCTATGTTAACAATATTAAGTCAAGTGAGACCCAAAAGTACAATTCTGACTCAGAAATTATCAACTTCAATGTCCTTATTTTCCTGTTTTTTCCTAGGTGACTGAATCCTTTTGTTGGTTCTGGAACTGAATGGTTTTCAGGTATCAAGTTCAACCACCAGTGGTACAGTCCCTTTGTACTGGAATCGTGCTACTGCATTTGGAGGTTCAAAGACTCTCAGTCCGTTATGAAAAGGAATCACTACCAAATAAGACGTGAAACTCTAATAAAACGTTCAACTTATGAACATACGAAATTTGCCAGCAGATAAAGACCTAGAGATATATCAAGTCTGCTTGAATGTGCAGCTAGCACCCCTTATTTTGCAGCTGCTCCTTCCTCCCACCCTTCCCCTCCATTGACCCTCCCCCTTGCCCTGTCCCAGCCCCTTCTGAAGCAGTCCACTGTTCTACTGGATACCACTTCTGCTGGTAACGCATTCCACCCAGCTACCACCCTCTCTGTAAAAAAGTGTTTCCTCATCTCCCTCCTGAATCTTCCTCCCTCCAGCCTCATATCATGGCCCCGGGTGTCCCTCCCCTCCCTTACTTTGAACAGCCCCTCTGTACCTGTCTTGTTTATTCCTTTCATGTGCTTAAAGGTTTCAATCACATCCTCCCATTGCTCCTCTCCTCTAGCGAGTACATGTTCAGCTCCCTGAGCCTCCTCTCATATGGCAAGTCCCCCAGCCCCTTGATCATCTTTGTCGCCCTGAGCTGCACCCCCTCCAGTAACTTAATGTTCTTCTTCAGATACGGATGCCAGTACTGCACGCAGTACTCCAGATGCGGTCTAACTAATGACCTATACAGTGGCAGAATCACCTCTCCCCTCCTCGAGGAGATACCCCTTGCAATGCAAGCTAGCATTTTGTTGGCCTTTGCAGCTGCCTTCCTACACTGTGCAGAGTTGTTCATTGATCCTGTAATGAGCACTCCCAGATCCTTCTCCTCCTCCTCTGTCTTGGCTAGCTGCACTCCCCCCAGCTGGTAACTCCTCCTTGGGTTCTTCACCCCAAAATGCAGCACCTTGCAGTTTTTGGCATTAAACCCCAGTTGCCAAGTGTCTGACCAGGTTTCCAGCTTTTCCAGATCATCTTGCAACTCGCCATCCCCCCCTAGGTCGTCCACCACTGCTCCCATCTTGGTGTCGTTAGCAAACAGACTGATCTTGCTCTTGATGTTCAATGATATGTCTGCAATGAATATCCCAAACAACACTGGTCCCAACACCAAGCCCTGTGGAACACCGCTCGTCACTACCCTTGGGGATGAGAGAGCCCCACCCACCACCACCCTCTGTTGCCTTCCTTGAAGCCAGTTCCCTACCCATCTCACCAGCTTTACACCTGCCCCTGTGCCTTCTAACTTACTTCCAAGCCTCCCATGTGGCACCAAGTCAAATGCTTTACTGAAGTCCGGATACAGGACATCCACTGCATGGCCCCTGTCCAATTGCCTAGTTACCCAGTCAGAGTACTCCACCAGGTTGGTTTGGCAGGATCTACCACGTATGAAGCCATGTTGTCTGCTATCCTGCAGTCCTTTGGCCTCCAGGAAGGCCACCAGCCTCTCCTTCAGGATAGTCTCCATCAGCTTACCCACGATGGATGTGAGGCTCACTGGTCAGCAGTTACCTGGTTCATCCTTGGGGCCACTCTTGTGGAGGGGCAGCACATGAGCCATCCTCCAATCCTAAGGTACACACCCCGATTGTAGTGAGGCATTGAATAGGTCTGCCAGAGGTCCCGCAAGGACCTCTACCAGCTCCTTCAGTACCCTGGGGTGGATGCCATCTGGGCCTGGCGCCTTGTCCACGCTCAGTACCCTCAAGCCCTCCAGAACTCTGCCCTCCATGACTTCCCCATCTGTCACCCCTCCCACTCTGTTCCTGCCGTTCCTCCCCACTTGGGTATCACCCCCCTCTTCTCCTTAGTAAATACCGAGCAGAAGTAATCATTTAGCGCTTCTGTCTTATCGCCCCCTGCTTCCTCCCAACCCCCCACCTTCCTAATCCTTACTATGTGGTCCTTACAGTTCCTTCTCACTCTTCTTAATGCCTTGTGCCAGCCTGAGCTGTGTAGACGCCTTGGCTCCCCTTACTGCCCATGTCACCTCCTTAGATTCCTTTAGGTACTCCTACCTGTCTTCTCCCCTCCCTGTTTTCTTGTACCTTTTCCATGACCTTCTTGCCCATCCAGCTCGGTTTCTTAGCCCTAGCCTTCTTGCTCTGGGCCTTGCTGCAGGTTCTGGTTGCCTCCGCTATCCCCAGCTTTATGAGCTCCCACCTCTGGTTAGTGTCCATGCTAGGTTGAATTTGGCCTGGTACCCTTTTACCACTTCCCTCAACCTCCCACAGTCGGCCCTCCTGAAGTTCAGCACCCCGTGCCAGATTCTACTCCTTCCTTGCCCATATCCAATGTGAGCCATACTGAGTGGTGGTCACTCCCTGACAGTGGTTCTTCCACCCTAAGTTCCCTCACAAACTCCCCATTTGCCTGCATAAGGTCAAGGATATTCCCTAACCTAGTTGGTTCACTGACCATTTGCATCAGGAAGCTGTCCTGGAAGGCATCCAGCAGTACCTGCTCCCTTCTATTGCTGGTTGTTGGGGTACTCCAGTCCACTCCTGGCATGCTGAAGTCCCCCACAATAACCACACTACCCCCAAAGCAGGTCCTTCTGATCTGTACTGCTAGCTCCCTGTCTAACTCCTCTGTCTGAGAGGGTGGCCTGTACACCACTCCCATTCTGACAGTCCTATTCTTGGAATCCTGGAATTGCATCCAAAGTGACTCCGTGCTACCCTCCTCCCCCTCCTCCCTTTCACACTTCAGTCCCTCCCTCACATATAGTGCCACCCCCTCCTTTCCCAATCACCGTATCACTACGAAATAACCTGTACCCTGGTACAGACAGGTCCCAGTCATTGTATTGGGTGGCCCATGTTTCTGTGATGGCTGCAATGTCCACCTCTCCCTCTGCTATGAGGACCTGTAGGTCTGGAGTTTTCCTTCCAAGGATCCTAGCATTAAGGGTGACCACCTTCCACCCCTTCCCCCACCCCATCCTGCCCTCTTTTACTAGCATCACCAATAGTACTTGCCCTTTGTCTTTTGTCACTGTTATGGGAGGTAAGCTCATGAGTCTTCCCAACCTGTGGTCTCTACATGTCTCTTGTCCACTTGCCACCCCCGCTCCTAGTTTAAATTCCGACTTCCTCTATGTATTCTTCTATCCTCTGTTTCAACACTTTCTTTCTCTAATCCCTCAAGTGTAGTCTGTCTTTGGCATAAAGACTACTGTCCTCAGATTCCTCCCACCCCCCACCCCACCAGCCCTACCCTTTAGCATGACATCAGATTCTTAGCCATTCATCAAATTCCTCTATTCTCAGCTTTCTTGTTGTGCTTGCCTTGGGCACTGGGAGTATCTCTGAAAATGTTACTGATCTTCCTGCCCCCTCACATAATTGTCCAAGTTCCTCAAACCTCCTCTGGACTATATCTACTGTCTTGTCAGCCAGGTTGTTCGTCCCCAGCTGTATAATCAAATGAGGCTTGTCCCTACCCCTTCTAGCATATTTAAGAACAGATTGTCCCGCCCTTTCTGCTGTCATTCCTGGCATGGCCTCCACCCAAATGCGACTATGCCTCTCCCCTGTGCTACCCCACCTGACTCCTCTTAGTACTGAGTTCCCCAGCACTAACGTTCCACTCATCTTACTTCCTGTTTGCTTTCATTCCTCTCCATCTCTCAGTCCTGGCTCCTCTTCTTCCTCCTGCACAGTATTTCCCCCTTCTGCCCCTGCTGTAATTTCCCCAGCAGAACTCCCCCCCCCGCTCCAGTTTGGTTGGGCATGTCCAGTTACTCCTCCAATTTCATCATCTCCCTCCTCCTCCTCCTTCCCCTCAAGTACTGTAGAACAATTTTCTGAAGACCCTTCACTACTGACCACTTTCTCTCTCCTCCCAGTAACCTGTTCCCTCCTTTCCATTCCTTGACTGTTGCCACTTCTCCTCTCCTCACAAGTCTCTATCTCTTCCTTCCGTTTGTCTTTTATCCCCTGACCTGGTTTCCCCGGACCCCGTTCTTCTTGGCCTGGGCCCCTCTGTCTCTGCTTCCCTTCTTCTGACTCTCTCCTCACCGCCGTTGACTCAAATTGCCCTCCCTCATCTCCCCTCCTCCCTCCCTTCCTCCCTCCAGTATTGGGCTATAACCTCCTCCAGCCTTCCTTGCCTGTCTTAGTTCCTCCTGTAGACCCTCAATCTCCTTTCTGAATTTCCCTATGTGGTTGCACACTAAATATCCCCCACCCTCCAGGCAATTTTTAGAAAGATTGGTGCACCGCAGTTGTTGCAGCCTACCACCCTACCTATTGCTCCTGTTGCCCACCAGCAACCCCCCCACCTTTCCAGATGAAGGATACCAAACACTCCCCCAAGTCTCCCCTCTATCCATGCAAAACATTCTTCTCCTTTTCTGAATTTCCCTTACTCCCTTTGTTGTACAGTTCTAGACTGATTGAGCAACTGCTTTTTACATTCCTATCCCTCCTGTCCGCACCCAAAAAGAGACTTTAAGCAACTACTGAATACTGAATTAAAAGTCTATTACCTCTTACATGAGGAATACAGCTGATAAAAGATCTTTTTTACAATATCCAGTAAACAAAAAAACCCATAAATAAATAACTGAAGCACTCTCCGATTTAATCTATGTCTGTTTTTTGTTTAGTTTAGTCTAATTAGTTTAATCTATTAAGGCTCGTAAGTTATTTTCCCCTGTCCCACTCAGTCCTTCAACACTTGTTCTAGGTAAGGAATCCCTTCCATTTTCTCCCTGTATGAATAATATGGAGACCATCGACCACTGTATTTTTCCACTGTTAATCTGAGTCTAGCTGTTATCGCCTCCATCTCTTTGATCTCTTTTATATTCACCCACCATCATTCCACTGCTGGAGGCGATGCACCTAGCCAGGTCTGAGTAATGCTCTTGGATCCTGCCACTGTCAAGATCCTGTATAGACACCTCTGGGATTCCACCTTTAGGTCTCTGGGTGGGAAGCCAAGCACTAATTCTTTAAAACCCAGTGGGTATTCTAAGTTTAGCATTTCTACTATAACTTTACTAAGATGGTGCCAATAGTCCCTAATGTGTGGGTAGGACCAAAAGATATGCATGTGCGATCCCTGACTCCCACAACCCCTCCAGCAATGGTCTGATGGATTACTACCTAAGTGTTTAGAGATCATGGGGGTTATAAAGTACCTACCTACTAATTTCCATTTAAATTCCCTCCACACTCCAGAGGAAGTCGTAGCATGTGTACCTCTCCAAATAATATCCCATTGCTTTTCTGAGATATCACAGGATCCCTCCAATTCTTTTACCCATCCGTTCTGGATTGCTTACCTAGCTAAAACACCTATTTCCTCCTGAAGAGCTCTACAGATTAATGTAATTATTTTTTTGGTGTTCCCTTGCATGGCTCTACCATGGAAAAGCAGAAGAGGAGCTTCAGTTTATTCGGTAAGTTTGTCTCGTCCTACCATGGTCTCCACATAATGCCTGCATTGCAGGTATCTGTAGAAGTCCCTATGTGGGAGGTTGTGCTTGTCTTGTAGGGTTTTATAATCTACCAATGACCCCTGGTTTACAAACTGAGTGAGATGTGTAAGTCCTTTCTCCCCCCATCGTTTGAAGATTAAGTCTCCAGGTTCTGCAGGGAATTCTGGTAGACAGGTTAGAGGTATGAAATGAAAATTACGTACCTACTGTAATTCTTGATCATGTCTTGTATCTTCACCATTCATTACTGATTGGGTAGTGCGGGAGGCGCGCACTCGCTACAGGAGATTTTTTGGTGGGGAGTGGGCTCAATGGGCGCCGCCCCGGCGAGGCAACACACTTTCGTCACACTGTGAGGCTGTTAGATGCCGCAGACTCCTCCTCCATCTCAGTTCTGTAGCCGGAGAGGCGAAAACAAAGGGTAAGGAAAAAGGAGAGCGAGGCAAGAAAACCGAGTGCCAGAAAAAGAAAAGGATATAAACTGAAAAGGAATAAGCCGGAAGAGGACAGAAAGGAAAGAGAGAATGCCTACCCTAAGGGACCGCAGGGCCTCCCTTCTAGGGCAGCTCCAAGGGAGGAACAGATAAAGAGAAGAGAAAAGGAAGAAGAAGAAGAAAACAAGGGATGTTGAGAGGGGAGGACACTGCCCATAGATATATTGGTTGAGAGGCTTATAAGCTTGGAACCAAAAACAAGGGAGCAAGAATCCCCTCCTGATAGGACTGAGAGAAGGTTCAACTGAACCGCTTGTACAGATTGGACACAAAGGGCAGATTCTCTAACCTCCCACTATCCCAACCCCCTACACTCTAGCTGAGAGTTCACGGACTGCCCAGGCAGAAATCTGTTCCGGAAAGAGAGTGCCCGACTAGGACGGGGAATAAACTCCTTAGCATCTTGTTAAGTGCTAACACAGAAGTGTGTGGGGAGGGGGGTTAAGCCCTACAGAAGGCAACTTTGTATGAAAGGATAGAGTGGGAACTCAATCAGATTCCCTGAAGGCAAGGCAAGAACAACAGCTCAAGGTTAATGAAGTGCCAGAAGCACCAACCAGAAGAAGCTGACAATATTAATTAATACCTGCCAGAGGGAACCTGAAAATTGGGGCCGAGCCATAAAGGGATGGTCTCTTCAGCTGTGAACTGAACAACATGACTAAGAAGCCAAGAGGTCACCCCTAGGGGCAATCAGAAAGAGTTCCCTCAGGATAGAATAAATTCTACTCGTTCCACTTTACCTTGAGGAATAAGGATCCGTCCAGAGAAGAACAGAAATCAAGATAGGTTGGGTTTTTTTTTGGCTTAAAGGCCAATGAGGAAGAGAGAGGAACAAGTAGGGAGGGGGAGACACCGCAGTAGGAGGCCACTGAGGGGAAGGTGGGCGGGTATCAGTAATGAATGGTGAAGATACAAGAGAAGATCAAGAATTTCGGTAGGTACGTAATTTTCATATCTTCCCTTGTCAATCTTCACCATTCATTACTGCTTGGGTGAGTACCAAGCTCTCCCCCCCAAGGGGGGAGATAATAGAAACCCTGAGAGAACAAGACCCTCAGCCTCCTGCTGGTGGGAAACAGGAGGGGATGACCTTAGGCTAATCAGACGAGAAGCCTATGGCAGAGGAGAGCTAGGAGGTGTACCACCAGAGACGGGGAGACGGAGGAAGCCCCTGCAGAAGCCTCCTAGCCCTGGAGAAAAAAAGACGGGTCCCCCAGAAAGCGGAGCAAATCACCCTACGCTGGGCCAGGGGTGATAACCTTGACAAACGAAGCCATGCCGTCCATCTAATACAGATTGCTGTCCCTGCAAGCCACCTCATTGGAGTCGTAAGATGCCCTTGCTTGGTGTCTTGCCAGCTCCAGGCCTATAGCAGAGAGGGCAATAGCTTGTCTGGATTGCTCCATATCAGGCATTGATGAAAGAACTGGAAGGGGACAGGATCAGTTGTGTTCCAGGACAGTAGCTGCTTCTTCTTGTTTTCACAGGGTTCTTGTGGATTTTACATGGTAAGAAGGTTATTTCTTTTCTTTCTTACTTCTAAGGGGCTAGCAGGGTATTGTTTTGGGGGCTGTTGGAAGTTTGAAAACTGGTTTGGTGGCTGTAAGTGGGCTCATTTGTTGGATGTTTCATTGTGTAACAGGCTGCGCTGGTGGAGGTCTATTTCTTCTGATTTAAAACCTATTTGGTGGGATTTGCTTGGAGATGGTTATTTGAATTGGAGACCTATATCTGTTAATTTCAAGCCTATTTTGATGTGTTGTTAGTGAAGCTGATTAAATTGGAGACCTGTTTCTTTTGGCAGCAAACATATTTTGGGGGCTTTGAGTTGAATTTTGATTCCTTGTTGCTGATTTCAGTAGCTGCAAGGATTACTGCATAGTGGGGGAAGGATGTTAATGGTCTGGCCAGGTCTCACTCAGCTAATTGACTGGAGGCAGAGCTGAATCAGGTTTGTGGTGTTAGCTGCTTTGTCTTCTCAGAAAGAACTGGAAGGGGACAGGATCAGTTGTGTTCCAGGACAGTAGCTGCTTCTTGTTGTTTTCACAGGGTTCTTGTGGATTTTACTTGGTAAGAAGGATATTTATTTTCTTTCTTACTTCTAAGGGGCTAGCAGGGTATTGTTTTGGGGGCTGTTGGAAGTTCGAAAACTGGTTTGGTGGCTGTAAGTGGGCTCATTTGTTGGATGTTTCACTGGGTAACAGGCTGCGCTGGTGGAGGCCTATTTCTTCTGATTTAAAACCTATTTGGTGGGATTTCTTTGGGCCTGGTTCTTTGGCTGCTGGGCTTGGAGGGGAGACACAGGGCTGATACACTCTCTCTTGAGTCAGGTGTCTGCCCAAGACCCACCCTCCTCACCCTCCTCCCCAGAATTCTGCTAATTTATAGGGGAACACCTGCCCTGCAATTTGAGGAAAAGGCTGCAGGTGCAGCTCATGTAGTTCTAGCCACTGGGGGTTGGATTTAAAGGCTGGGAGAGAGGAGCTTAGGGAGTTGTTCATTTCCTTATAAGTTTAATGTGTTGTACTGCACCTAGTAACAGGGTTACCGGTGTACAGTGGGACTGTCTCTAAGATTAGTGGGTGACCTGATTAGGCAGTAGGGTGTATCTTGGACTAGGGGGGAACCTGGTGGCTCACAAGAAACCTACTTGGAGGGATGGAACCACACGTTATTGGGGCCAGCATCTTTGGGAGGGTGGTGGGGTGCACAGGGTGTGGAGCAGCCATGATACTGGACTGGGCTTGGAAGTTCAGTGGTTGCCCAGTGTGCTACCAGCTGGCACAACAGGGAGGAGGTTTGAGGGATTAGGAGACAGCTGGGGGAAGGGAGGTATGGTTGGGGGAAGGGGCTGGGGATCTCACAGGGTTGCACTAAGCACTGGGGCGGGGCATAGGGAAAGGGTGCAGGAGAATACTCCGTGGTCACATAGGGACCCTGGCAGAGGGTCCAAAGGACACTACCAAGGAAGCAGGCAGGTAACTGGGGACCCTCACAAAGGAGGGACAGAGGGACAACATTCTCAGGGAAGTAGGCAGATGGCTAGGGTTGGACAGAAGGAAGCAAGGCGGGGAGGTGGATCAGACCTTACACTCAGTAACCGCTTCAAATCTCTTCTTCTGCTCGAGGATGAGGGGGGTGATGTAGCCACGACAGTGGTGGTTAGAGACGGAAAGGGAGTGGGGGGCAGTTGGCAGAGGCCAGATAGCAGGAAGAACAGGGGGGAACCTGGAATGCAGGAAAATGGGGGGAGCAGTGAATCAGAGCAGGAGCGGCAGGGGGAAGAGGGAGGAAAACGCAAGTAGAAGGACCAGTTGGGAGGAAAGGTAAAGGAGAAGGACCAGAAGTACAAGGAGGATTCAGTAAAGGGAGCTGAGGGTTTAGGCCAGGGGAGCACGACAAGCAAGGAGGGACTAAATGGAGACAGGAAGGAAGGAGGACGAGCCAGGCTAGTTTAGCAGATGGGGAGAAGGACCAGTCGCTGAGCAGTGAGGGGGATAGTAAGGTACAGAAGGATACTCAGGAGGAGGAGGCATAGGATTGGAGGGAGGGGTGGCCATGGTAAATAAGGAGGGTGGCATGTGGCATCCAGATAGGGGAGGAATAAGGAGCCGGCTGGGTGGAGGGCAGTAGAAAGGATGAGGGACACGGAAGGAAATGGAGGAAAGAGCGGTCAGAGTGCTCCTGTTGGGGGATTCTATGATCAGGGGTATCAAATGGGATAGGAGGAGAAGCCTGGCTGAGTTAGAACAAAATGCTTCCCTGGACTAACGGTGCACAGGGCTAAGAGGGTATATCAGCTGACAAAGGATTGTGGGGGTTCCCCGGACATACTGGTCCACCTGGGTACAAATGACATTGAGGGAAATAGTGAGCTAGAGATACAGGCAAGATTCAGGGAGCTTGCCAGGGTCTGTCATGACATAGGATGCACAGTTTCCTTCTCAGAAATCCTGCCGGTGCCAAGGGCTAATGGGGAACACAAAAGGAAGATTAGGGAGATAAACCAGTGGCTCAGGGAGTGGTGTGAGGCCAGAGGGTATGGGTTGATGGGGGATTGGGGGGAGACCTGGGAGGATAAGGAGCTGTATGCTGAGGTAGACTCCATCTCAATTTGGAGAGAGGGAATCCTTAAGTTGAAAATAGAGGTTCATTGGTGAAAAGTGGGGTTTAAACTTGTGAAGGGGAGGGATGGGAGAAAAGGCTGTCAAGGGGTGCGCAAAGGAAGGACTCTGTCTCCACCCCTGGGGAGCTGGAGGATTGGGAAAAGGCCGACTGGCAAAGTGCAGACCAGGAGAAAACAGAATCCCATGGGAACACGAGCAGGAAATGGAAGTATAGGAAAGGGTGGAAGGTAGTCCTGCTAAATGCCAGGAGCTTGGGCAATAAAATGCCTGAGCTCAAGGCGATGCTAACTGAGGAGCAGTGGATGTGGCAGCGGTCACTGAGACTTGGGCCACTGCAGGACACAACTGGGACCTGAATCTGGAGGTTACACTATGTTCAGGAAGGACAGGGGAGGAAGGGAGGAGGGTAGCAATGATAGTCAAAACTGCATTGGCATAGGGGAGTAGAGGAGGCGGAGGGAACCGTGGAGGCGATTTGGGTCACCTTGATAACAAGGGGGGGCAAGAGAGTAAAAATAGGAGTGGTGTATAGACCCCCCTGCCCTGGCGGAAGAGCTGAAGGAGAGTCTGGTGGCAGATGTTGGGAGACACTGCAGACTGGGCAGAGGAATGGTGGTGGTGTTGGGGGACTTAAACATGCCAGGAACAGACTGGGAGACTATGACATCCTCTGTGACCAGGGAACAGAGGTTGTTGGATGTCTTTCGAAACGCGTTACTAACTCAGAAGGTGGGGGAACCGACCAGGGAGGCGCGGGTACTGGATGTGGTCCTGGCAGCCAGTGACCAGATTGGAGGCCTGGAAGTAAGGGACCCATTGGCGGGGACTGACCATGTCACGGTCTGGTTCTGCCTGGACCTAGGAGGGGTAGCAGGCTGCACAAAGACAGAAGTAACCAACTTCAGGGGGGCGGATTTTAAGGAAATGGGAAGGATCCTTAAGGAGCATTTGGATGTGATTGGGTCAGACATGGACGCTGATAGTAGGTGGGAAATCATCAGGAGAGGGGTGCAGGATGCTACCAGCACCTGTGCAAGAGTAAGACGAAAATGCGGTAGGGCCCAAAAAACCTGCTGGTGGACCAGGGAGGTCCAGGAGGTGGTGCCGGGAAAGAAGGCGGCCTATAAGCAATTCAAGTGCTCAAGGAGTGAAAGGGATCGAGGGGAGTACGAGCTGATGGCTAGAAGGGCCACTAGGGTGATGAGGGCGGCTAAGGCAAGGAAGGAGCAGAACCTGGCCAGGGAAATTAGGAGAGGGAACAAGGGGTTCTTTAGATACATTGGGGAAAAACGAAGGGTGAAGGGGCAGATTAGCAGGATTAAATCAGGGGAGAGATGGGCACAAGACCCGGGGGAGCAGGCTGAGGTACTAAATGAGTACTTCACCTCAGTTTCCACCAAGGAAAATGGGTGTGCTGCATCATACATGGGAGGAGACAGAGATACTGAGAAGGGGGGACCCTTACTGATCGGCGGGTCTGGGGAGAGGGGGAGGCATCACTGGCAGGAGGGGGGAGGGCTAAGCAGGGAGAAGAGGTACCGGAAGTGGAAATCACAGCAGAGAGAGTGAGGGAAGCCCTCAGCTCCCTTAAGACGGAGAAATCACCGGGGCCAGATAAATTACATCCCAGAGTGCTGAAGGAACTTGCAGATGTCCTTGCGAAACCCCTGGCGGAGCTTTTCACCATCTCTCTGAGGACAGGGTGGGTGCCCCAGGACTGGAAGGTGGTGCATATAGTGCCTATCCACAAGGGGGGGATCAAGGGAGGTGGCAGGGAACTACAGGCCTGTCAGCCTGACATCGGTGGAGGGCAAGGTGATGGAGGGCATTGTCAAGGAGAGGCTGGGGGGGGGGACCTGGAAAAGTCAGGGTGCCTGGACGATAGACAGCATGAATTCGCCCTGGGGAAATCGTGTCAGACAAACCTTGTAGAGTTCTATGACTGGGTGACGAGTGCCTTGGACCTGAGCAGACCAGTGGACATCCTCTTTCTAGACTTCAGCAAGGCATTTGACTCTGTTCCTCACGTAGGCCTGTTAGATAAGCTGGGAGAAATGGGGGTGGGGAACCAGATGATCAGATGGAGAGGCAATTGGCTCCAGGACCGGACCCAGAGGGTCGTAGTTGGTGGGATAGTCTCATGCCCAAGGAGGGTCATTAGTGGGGTCCCACAGGGATCAGTCCTTGGGCCCCTTCTGTTCAACGCCTACGTCTCTGACATAAGGACAGGAATCCTGAGTGAGATGAGTCTCTTTACGGATGACTCAAAACTGGGGGCGGTGGTGGATGGGGAGGAGGGGGGTGGCCCTACAGGGGACCTGGAGGCTCTGGAAAGATGGTCTAGAAAGTGGAAGCTGAGGGTTCAATGCAGGGAAATGCAAGGTGCTCACCTGGGGCAGAAGCCGGGCCAAGTGTACACACGGGGGAATGCTACAAGTCTCGATGGCTGAGAGGGACCTGGGGTGGTGGTGGATGTCAAGATGAACAACTCTGAGACTTGTAGGAGGGCAGCAGCCAAGGCCAACAGGATGCTGGGATGCATCGCTAGGGGGATCACCTCCAGAAGGAGGGAAGTGATACTCCCTCTGTATAACTGCTTGGTGAGGTCACACCTTGAGTACTGCGTGCAGTTTTGGAGGCCACACTTAAAGAGGGACATTAAACTCCTGGAGAGGGTCCAGAGGAGGGCAACCAAAATGATTTGGGGCTTGGGGGACAGGACCTATGAGGAGAGGCTCGAAGAGCTAAATATGTACACGTTGGAAGAGAGAAGGGACCGGGGGGACATGATAGAGGTCTTCAGGTACATGAAGAGGGTAAATAGGGGAGGAACAGTCAGGGTGCTTCGAAGGAAGGAGGAGGGGCTACTAGAGGGCATGGGTGGAAGCTGGAGGGGGAAGATTCAGGGGAGAAAGGAGGAGGTGCTACTTCACTGAGAGGGTGGTGGAGCCATGGAATGCGCTGCCTAGGGGGCTGGTGGAGGCAGAGACAGTGGAGGGGTTCAAGAGGGGGTGGGACAGGTACAGGGGAAGGGTTCTGGAAGCAAAATCCAATGCAGCAAGAATATCCGGAACTGGGAAGGGAGAAGCCAGAGAAGGCGAGGGGGCAGCAAGGTCAGCATCCAGGATGGGGGCTGACCAAACGAGCAGACACGAAAGACCGTTAGGCCTATTCTGCTGGCATTTTAGTATGTTAGTATGCTAGGACTTGGGAAAGCATTGACCATAAATGCCTACTGTAGGCAGCATGGTGAGCCTGATGTGATGCAATGCATAATATCGCACGAGAGGAAGAGAACACTCTTTGCCCCCACTGGTGAAATTGTAGGGAATCTGAGTCCGGTGGGCAGTCGTGTGCCAGGCGGTGGCACCCGGAGGGCATTTCTAGGAATGTCAATCCTGAAGGCGGGTTGGGAAGAGAACCTAGAGATTCCAATGGCGCACAATACCTTCTTATGCAGTCTGCCGGGGCTGGAACAGGGGCGGCTGGTGACTGCCAGGAACGGACAGACGCCTCCTGGAAGGGAATAGGCCAGGACAGTACCACCAAATGCTGAGCACTGAATTCACTGAGGAATTCACGCGTCTCCCGTTTGGTATCGTCTCGCCTAACAAAGCAGATATGAAGATCCCTCACCATCCTTGAAAGGAATCGCTGATATTCAGTGAAATCAGCATCGGAGGAGAGATGAGCAGTGGGTTTCTCTCCCTCTGAGGAGGGAGATGTGAATGATGGAGAGCTCGAATGTCCAGAGAACTCCTGCAGCAGTGGGTATAAGCGAAACACCTGCTCATGCATATCTCTATTGTATGAGGGGAAGGCCGCTGCACAGCCTCTGAACACCTCCTAGGATAACGGGCCCGTAGGACCGACGTGGCCTGGGAGAGAGGGGGGTGGCTGCAGAGGAATGGGAGAGGGACACCTATGACGAGGCAACTATCCTCTGCTGAGGCTCTGAAATCCGGAAAAACGGAGCCCGAGGTGGTGGGATCCCGGACAACAAACCAGGTCGCAGAACAGAACCCTGGTGATGCGAAGCCTGGAAGAGCCTAGTAGGGGATCCTCCCCCTTGATGAACCTGGGGCTGCATGGGTCCAGAAGGGCAGCCCACAGCAACGCCACCAGAGGGGTCCCTGAAGCCCAAGAGGGAAAGACGGGGACCAGCGCTATGGCTCCTACCCGCACCCCGAGGGGTGGCAGGTGAAGACAGACGCACCGCAACCCAGTCTGTCAACCCCTTGGACTCTGAGAATGCCCTCCTCCTCCTCGACCCCAGCAACACCCCACCCAGAGCAGGTGCAGCAGCACTGGGATCGGCAGCTACTGCAACCTCCTCAGGAGGATGAGCGCTTCCCCTTGCCTCCACGCCATCCCCCCTCCAGGGACCCCAGACCACCCCCAGCCTGGGAGGCCTCAGGAGAGGACAGCAGAGGAGACAGAGGAATGGGCGTGTGTGCCGCCTAGCACCTCATCTCACTGGAGACCCTGACTCCGAAGAGTCAGGGTGCCAGGATGGGTCCACATCCAAATCATCCTCCTCCAAGGAGGAAGACACCAGCTGGACCTCAATACTGGCCACTCCAGGGGTCTCCAGAGAAACGGCACCAGTGCCAGCGGCGGCGCCAGACGATCTCGAACCACTCATAACGCCCAAACCCAGCCCTGACTCCCCAATGGCGCCAGTTAGACCCTCGGCACTGGGACCCGACTCGGCGTCGCTAGGAGAGCAGACCGGGCCCACGGCACTGCAGGCAGCACCGAGAGCCAATATGGCACTGCGAATGGCACCATCCCGATCACTGCAGCCGCAAACGGCACCGGCATCCAAAGTGGTGTCGGAGGGCGGCGTCGAGAGTCCACCAACACCAGGCCCAGCAGACCTGGGCCTCAACACTGGGGGAGCCTGCACCTCCGAAGAGGTGACTGCTGAGGCGGTGTCTCCACCGTGGGCCCAGGAGAGACCACAGTGCTCCTCTGACACCGGGAAAGAGGCCTCCTCCTCGGCAAGAGTAGAAAATGAGGAGGCCTCCTCCTCTCCAGACCATATAGGCCTGGGAGGGGACCCGGAGGAAGGGTCTAGAGATCTTACCTGGGAATCCCTGGAGCGAAGCTGTCCCCCGAAAGTCGGCAGAGCCTTGCTGATCTTGAATGCGCGGACTTCTAGGACACGACGGTCCATCGAGAAATAGGCATCACATGCATCTATATCATGGTTGGGTCCCAGGCAGCGAAGGCAAACATCATGCCGGTCCGTGACGGAAAAAATGCCAGCCACAGGAACACCAACGCATAGGGGCACGGCCCGCCTTCCATTTACGTGTGGCTCCAGAACCTGACATAAAAACACAGCAAAAAGATCCCAGTGCTGTAAGAAAAAACAGAACGGTCTTACTGGCTAACCACTTCAATGGTGTTGGGATGATCAGAAAGCGGAGAAGGAGGAGTCGCAAGTAGGCCTCTGAAGCATTTGTAAATCTTGCACGCGGAGCAGGTGTAGCCTCGACAGCAGGAGAAACAGAACTGGGATGGTGAAGGAAGTCTGTGGCACTTAACGGCCGCCCCTCACACATGACGCAGTGCGTCGCTCTTGGAGGCGGTGCCGTTGGAGCAGACTCCAAAAAAATATAAAAAAATCTCCCGTAGCGGGTGCGCGCCTCCGGCACTACCCAAGCAGTAATGAATGGTGAAGACTGACAAGGGAAGATCTGCCAAACTTGTGCAAGTAATTCCCAGCAAGATCCAGTTTTAAGCCACACAACGATGGTGTGTCAGGTCCAACAGTTCTTTATTGTTTTAATGTTCTTTTGGAAGCATAGCCAAGGCATTACATACAGAGGGATCTCTACACTGATATCCCTTTCCATGGCCTCTCATGTCCCTGGAGAGGGGGGTGCCATCATCTTTACTACGTGGACAGTTTGTGCTGCTTCATAATATGCTTGTAGTTCCAGCACACCCCAACCTCCCCTTTCTTTCCCCCGCCACCAGACAGGATTTCCGAATCCTTGGCTTCTTTCCTGCTCATATAAACCATCTTAACTTAATGTTTATTTGTTTCCAATCTGGTTTTGGGATATGAATGGGCAGGGTTGAAAATAGGAATAATAATCGAGGAAGAATGTTCATTTTTATAGTTTCAATTTGGTTACTGAGGGACAGAGGGAGCAGATTCCATCTATTAATGTCCCCCATTATCTGTGAGAACAGGGTACCATAATTTACTTTGTATAAATATGTGAGTTGTGTCGGGATCCAGATCCCCAGATATCTGACCTTGTTTTTAACCCAACGAAATGGGAGAAGTTATCTGATCTCCTGTGTTACCTTGCCCCCCACTTACAAGACGTCTGATTTTTCTGGCCCAGATATTCAAAGAGTTGCGCGTGGCGCAACAGTGTTATCATGAGCAGCCTACTGATCTTGTCGGCGATGATTTCAAAAGGAAAGTCGCAGCACAAATCCCGACTGCAGGCCATCAGTAATGTATGTAGGCGCAGGTGGGAGTGCCGTGTATACTCTGCACAGCCCGATATTCAGCCGGGATGTGCGGAGCCATGCATGCGCAACCCCTACCTGTGCCCGCACAAAGTTGATCCCCCAAAAAAAGAAACAATGGATGGCCACCCACAGGTGAGCTGCCACATTGCAGGGCGCAACACGGCAGCTGCCACCTGTGGGTGGCCACCCAAGCTCCGGCTGTACCTCCGTGGTGGTGCCCATCTCCCCATGCCTGATCGCAGGCTGAGTAAATAAAAGATAAATTCTATATCCCTGGTGGTCCAGTGGATCGCTGCCCGCCTGATCGTGGGCTTCAGTAAAAAATAGATCAATCCTATATCCCTGGTGGTCCAGTGGACCTCTGCCCACCCGATCGCGGGATTACATATTAAACAATCGATGAATCCAATATCCCTGGTGGTCCAGTGGACCACTTTCTGCCCGATCGTGGGCTTAAGTTTAAGAATGAGATAACCCATATCCCTGGTGGTCCAGTGGACCCCCCTCCCCACCCGCTCACTGGGCCCACTGCCCGCTCCTGGTCAGTGGCGGGCGGCAACACCCACCTGCGCTGGCCGCCTGACACCCGTGGTAGGGCTATCGCCCATTGGTCCACGCGTGGGCCAATAGGCGATGCACATACTGTACTACACATCCAGATATGTGAATGGATCTCATATCTGGATGTGATCTGTGCAAACTGCACCATTGTACGCTGTGGACCAATGGGCGTACACCCCTCACGGTGTCGGCTCGGCGAGCAGCAGGCGGGTAGGGCTGCCACCCGCCGCTGACGGGGAGGGGCAGTGGGGATCAGTGGGCGGGGGGAGGGGGTCCACTGACCACCAGGGATATGGGTTATCTCATTCTTAAACTTAAGCCCGCGATCGGGCAGAAAGCAGTCCACTGGACCACCAGGGATATTGGATTTGTCGATTGTTTAATATGTAATCCCGCGATTGGGCAGGAAGCAGTCCACTGGACCACCAGGGATATAGAATTTATCTATTTTCTACTGAAGCCCGCGATCGGGCAGAAAGCGGTCCACTGGACCACCAGAGATATAGGATTGATCTATTTTCTACTGAAGCCCGCGATCGGGCAGAAAGCGGTCCACTGGACCACCAGGGATATAGGATTGATCTATTTTCTACCGAAGCCCACGATCGGGCAGAAAGCGGTCCACTGGACCACCAGGGATATATGATTGATCTATTTTCTACTGAAGCCTGTGATCAGGCGGAAAGCGGTCCACTGGACCATCAGGGATATAAGATTGATCTATTTTTTTTCTGAAGCCCACGATCGGGTGGGCAGCGGTCCACTGGACCACCAGGGATATGGGGGAGTTTATTTCATTTTCTAATGCCCGCGATCGGGCTGTGGAGCACATTGCCGCACTGCAGGGGGCATCGGTCCCCGACAGCTGCTGCCTGGCAGGGCGCCAGACGCAAGTCGTCAGGGATCGGCACACCTGCATGCAAATGGGGCCATAATGACATGCAAATGGCCCCATTTGCACCTTGTATACATTATGGCCCCATTTGCATGTCAACTTTTGAATAACACGGTTGCTGCACCTTGTGCAATGGAACTTGCGGTAGCACAGCCCCATGCTCCACTCTGGCCACTGGCGCTGGCGCAGTGCCACTGCACCATGCGCACTGCGGGTGGCCAGGGTGCGGTATTCAACACTGCTGAGCCATGGCACAGCTCCGTTGAATATCATACAGTCCACTCCCCTGCGTAGCCAAGTTACGCTGCGCCCAGGCTTGCACCACAGCCTGGTGCAGTTTGAAAATCTGGGCCTCTGTGTTTACCTTGAAGCCGGATATGCTCCCATACTGTTGCAGTACCTGCAGTAAGTTAGGAGTAGACACAGAGGGATTCTCTATATAAATTAGCGTATCATCTGCATACAATGATGTTTTGCATATCTGGTTCCTTACTTCAATTTCCACGATGTGCTGATGTTGTCTAGTGGCTGCTGCTAATGGCTCCAAGCTGATGGCAAATGGGGGGGGGGGGCACCCCTGTCTGGTGCCTCTTTCAGTTCGTATTGCTTTGGAAAAAGTCCAACTGACCTTGATCCTGGCAGAGGGCCTGCTACAGCCTAGTTCCACACGTTTTTTAAACCCACCCCCAGTCCCATAGATTCCATAGTTGTAAATAGGTATTTCCAGTTAAGCCTGTCGGAATGCTTTTTCTGCATCTAAAAATATGGCTACTTGAGCTGTTTCGGTAGGGGCTTGATACTTTAACACATTTAGTAATTTTCTGATGTTGTCAGACAGGTGCCTGTTTGAGATGAAACCCATCTGATCCAGATGTATGTATTTGTTAAGGCGCATCATTGGGATTTTTGTCAAAATTCTAAGGTCCTGATTAAGCAGGGAGATGGGATGAAAAGCCTCACAAGTGTCTACTCATTTCCCTGGTTTGGGAATTACTGATATCAGGGCCTCTTCCTAAGATGCTGGGACCCCCTCCTCTGTCAGACAGGAGTTAAAAACGTTAGACAAGATCGGGGCTAATTTTTAGCAAATGTTTTATAAAATGAAGGTACAGAACCCTAGGGGCCTTCCCAGTATGTAGGGTATGAATAGTGTAAATTATTTCTTCTTCAGAGATCAAAGCGCATAATTGCTCTTGTTTTTGTTTGGGTAGGGGTGGGTAGTTTTAGTTTATTGAGAAAAATTTTTGTTGCTTCTACAATAACCGTATCCCCTTCTTCTCTTTTATATAATTGGGCATAATATTCTTGGAATTGTCTTGCTATCTCCTCAGGGGCTACCCAGGGATTGTTTGGTTCTTTTTTATTTTGGATTTTTTTTACCCTTCTCTCTGCTTGTATATTCTTGAGCCTAAATGCCAGGAGTTTCGCAGCCTGGCCTCCAGTGTCATGATATTTATGTCTGACAAACCTCAGACTACCTTCAATTTTTTTTATTCTCATACTGATTTAATGCCTCTCTGATTTCTCTTAGTTTTCTGATTATCTTTTTGTTCATGGGGTGTGCCTTATGCTGTTTCTCTAAAATCTCGAGTTCTTGTGTTAGTCTTTTTTTTTTTACTTTATCTTTTTTTATTGCATTTGAATACAAAGAGAGTATACAAACATATACAGTAAAGAGTATCCTCCATACAGAAATACACAGGAGAAATCACTAAGTGTGCATATTATATAAGGCAGATATATAAAAGTATTGTATATGCAAAAGGAGATAGTAAGAGTAGCCTTGTCCATATTACAAATATTGAACTAACGGGTTACAATTATTAAGATTATTGTAAATTCAAAGTATAGGTAACCAAATACAGAATATATTCTAGAATTGGTTGTAACAGAACAATAATAAATTACATAAAGTGGTATCTTGGAGAGTGCAAATAATATATACTGATGGAGGAAGAAGACATAGGAAGAGTGGACATAGGGAATAAGAAAGGATAAGAAGGGAAGACTAGGAAAGAGAAAAGTGGAAAGGAAAGAGAGATATCCATGCTTGAAAATGTCAAAAAAAAAAAAAGATAACCTAATCTGAAAGCACATACAAAGAGGAGGTTAGCAACTTCTAAAGATTAGGTCTAGAAGATCCAGAAGGTTTAATATATTTAAGGTAATTCTGCCAGCACCTGTCATATACAGTGAGTCAGTCATGAATAACATGGGATAGATGATCAAGTGAGGCATACTGAGAAATTGTGTTAGTCTTTTATAAGTGAGTAGCCCTAACTTTTTCTTTGCCAAGGCAAATCCGATTATTTCTCCTCTCATTACTAATTTAAGTGCTTCCAACGTCGACATTTTGGAACACCCTTGGTTAATATTAATGTCATAAACCTCTTTTATGTTGGCTGTCAACAGTTTAACAAAATGTTTATCATTTAGCAAGGACATGTTAAGATGTCACATTGACTATTTGGGATTCTGGGACAACCTCACCTTCACTGAAATGAGGGCATGGTCCGAAACTGTCAAAGTATGGATTTTTGATTGGGTAATGGTATGCATAAGTGACTGTTGTGTATAAAATAGGTCTATTCTGGAACAGGATGAGTGGGGGGCTGAAAAGAAAGTGAAGTCTCTCTCTTTGCCATGCTGTTCCCTCCAAATGTCCATTAATCCCTGTTCTTTGGTCATACCTCTGAGGACTTTCCTTAGCGGATCTATGGTTATTGTAGATCTATCTATGGATGGGATGGGGGTTATGTTAAAATCACCCCCTAATATAATTTGCCCTGTGGGTAGCAGGGCTATTTTCTGAAAAACTCTCTGTAAAAATTTGGCCGTGTTAGTTACTGGTGCATATATGTTTACTAAATGAAAACCTTCCCTTGGTTTTCTGTCGGTACCTTTAGGTAATGCCCATTCTCATCTTTGTCAAGCGAATTTATTTGGAATGCACTACTTCTTCTGAATAGGATTGCTACCCCCACTTTTTTTACTATTTTTAGAAGGAGAGGACTCCACATGTCCCACCCATCCTCTGCGAAGTTTTCTCCAGTTCCTTCTGCTTAAGTTGAGTTTCTTGCAGGTATGCCACTTCACAATTTAATTTCCTGAGCTCAGACAACAGTCTGGAACATTTTATAGGGCAATTAATTCTCTTAACATTATACAGTACTATATGTAGGTCTACCGTCACCCTGGATTGTCAGCCTGATCCTCTCCATTCCTCACCGAGCTTTGTGTTAGAATGGTCGTAGCATTTCTCTGCTTGCTTACCTTGAATAGATCAAAAGGGAGTGCAGGAAATGCAACAATTAGAACTGTAACTTTGCAAACACTGCACGTGTAGATCGGAAATTCAACCATATTTTTAAACTTGCACATTTAAAACTTAAAACAAGAACACTTAACAAGAAAAAGAAACACTAACAATAACTGGTGCCTTCCTAGGCAGATTCTTGCTCTCAAGGATATAGGATTTCTCCTTGCCCTCCCTTGAGCATGGACTATAAAGTTTAGGTAGCCCCTACTAGAGGTTTTTTTCCTGATCAGGAACCGTTAGCCCCTATCAGCAAGAAAAAAAAAAAAAATAATTTGTCACCAGGTGAAATCGCGTTGGTGATGTATCTGAAACCAACTGTGAGCTCCCATCCATGGGAATCACAAAATATCTCCATTTTTTGCTTAAAGGTAAAGACTGATATATATGCACCCCCTCCTGTTTTCTATAACCCATCAGTAAGATTACACCGTGGGTGCATGGAGCTTCCTCTCGAAGGGGCCGGCTCCATCTTCTGCTGCCTTGCTATAGTACCCTTCACATTCATTTTGGGATTCTCCATCCACTGCCCATTCTATATCTAGTGCCTTTACCCCCTTCACCTCCCTCCTCCTCCTCCTTCACTTCATCCATTTCTTTAAATACTTTTCTTTCTCTCTTATGGAGAGTTGATTTACAAATAGGTAGCAAAAAAAGCACCTGCGCAAATCCCATATTCAGGTAGAGTCAGCCCCCACTCTCCATACCCCCATCTAGATTACTTTTCCCTTTAATATCCTACACAGAGTCATTTCTTCAAGGGAGGGAAAATGTTTAAATTTGCTCTTCCATTTTGCTTGTCCTTCCCATTCAAATAATGTAATACCCCTTCCCCAGCTGCATTACAGTACAGCCATTTTAACTTGCACTGCAGTAAGTCCTGACTCAAAGTCTCTCTTTTCCTCGCTCACTCTGGAATTGGCTGCGTTCTTTGTCCTCCACTTGCTCTATCTGTGTTTTTTCTAGTATTTGGAGTAGCTCCTTCTTGAATGGTTGAGCGATCTACCAGTTTCCTTAGATCGGGAGCAAACCTCTTTGGTAGTGCACCTGGTATGTCCCTTCCGGTGCTCCTGCCAGCAACTGCCCATGACTCACTGAGTAAATTGTGTTCCAGCTTCTCCATTTCTAGATCCGGAATTGCGATTTGCCAGTCCTGTAAGAATGAAGCCGCTTCCACCAACGAGGTAAATCTTTTTGGACCTTCTGCTGTAAAAATTTTTTTAATTTGGCAGGAAAATTAAGCTGGGCTTTAAGTCCTTTCTTCTCTCTGATGCTCTGAATTATAGCCCTGATCCTTTGCCTCTCTGCTTGGGGCATCGGGGAGAAATCATGCTCAAAGTAGATTTGAGTATCCTGATATTTCATATCTCTGATTCTCCAAGCCTCCTGCAATATTTTATCTTTTGCTTGATAGTACACCATTCTGGTCACAATAGATTTAGGCCGTGCAGATGATGAGGTCGGTTTAGGTCCCAGTGCTCTGTGTGCTTGGTCCACCTCATAGTGAAAATCAGAGGGCAACGATAGCGTGGTTCTGAGTAAGTGCTGCATAAAATCCACTACAGAGGGAAATCCATCCTCCACTCCCTCCGGTACACAATGCACTCTGAAATTGTTTCTTCTGGCTCGATTCTCGATGTCCTCCATTCGAGCCCTCGACTGCCTCTCCTGCTTCAGCAAATAAAGAAGGAGTCGATCTGAAGAATCTTTAGCTTCCATCACTTCTGTAATCTTCCCCGTATTTTCTGTCACTCGTTTATTTAGTTGCTGTAGGTCTTGCCTCATATCTGCAAAAGAGGATTCTACTTTTTGTATGGAATGGAGTATTTTTCTCAGGGTATACCCCATCTTTCTTGGGTGTAATTTTCTTCTCCATACAACTCGGATGATGATTCTTTTGGAGAGTGTGGTCTCCGAGAGCAGGCTGCTATGCCCTCCGCTCCTGCCTCCAACCGAAGTTGCTTCATTTTAGTAGCCAGGGATCCGTTTTGTGATTTTTCTCCCCTCTTCCATTCAGTGGTATGTTGTTCAATGGATTATGTGGTTTACAGGCTATACTGTTAGTTCTGCAGGGAACAATTAAATTCAGTTCCCGCTGATGAACTCGGAGCCCAGATCTAAAGCTGTTCACATAGTGGTGACGTCATCGGAAGTCCAAAAGGGCCCCCCATCTACGAAAGCCGACAGCGCACTCAGGCCCAGTGATGACCACAACCCACTGGCTTTAACAGACTCAGAGTTGCCCAAATCAGGTCCCAGCCTCACTGAAAGGGAGGTCTGGGTGGCTGAAGAGGCCTCGTCAGCGATGCTCTCATTGGTGATCACGATGGTGGTGGTCAACAACAGCGATGGACCAGACTTGTTAGACCTGGTTGCACCTAAGCTCAATCTCCACATTGTTGAAAGGGAGGTTTGGGGGGCTGAAAGATCAGGATTGCTGACACCTATGCTATGGCTGAGAAAAGTCTGTCGATGGAGGCAAGCTACTGGCCACATGAAGTCCGGTACTACCCAAGCTGTATCCTGCTGTAAGTGGCAGGAGGACAGCTGGGATGGATAGAGTCACCAGCGTAGAAATGGACAGTAACAGAGAGGAAGGCAACCTCAAGGGCTACAATTGTGATGTGGATATCTCCTGGGGAGCCTTGTCTCTGTCCTGATGCCTGTGTCTGTGGCTTTTCCCTGAGGCCGTCCTTTCCTTGCTCTGCAAATGGTGCTTGTCCGCAGTGTTTATTGGGGGGGGGGAACGCGGCAGACAATGCCTACATTTCTTGTAACTATTTCTCCATCTCTGCAAGGGCCTTCCATAGCAGAAAGACATCAAGGGCTCATTGCTGCTGCCACATGGTAGTGGAGCTGAAACCGCGGCAAATTTCACAGACCTGAACACCATGGTCAAGGCCTATGCAGCAAACACACACACTGTGCATGATGTCTTTATAAATTCGCTCCCACAGTCACAAAAGTGAAATAATTTCAAAGATTCTTCCAGTAGCACAGAAAAGCTGAAAAGTGTCAATTATAGTATTATAATTTCAATAGGCATACGCAACTTAGTGAGGAGTTATGCTTGTGCAGCTTTGTTGACAGTCTGGAGGTATCTGAATAAATGTGTTGTTGACTATAATAGGTGGATGCTTTCGCTGTTTGCACTCTATGTCCCACAGAGAACTACTACCCTGTCAGGGTACTATGAAGGCAAAGAAACCCTCTTGAGGAGGGTTCCACCTCTAGAGGAGCTGCAGGAACATAATTCCTTTAGGCTAAAGGTATCTTAGGAAGGAGTCCCAAGGAGAGAGGTGCATCACTAGAGGAGGAGGGGAGGATGGTGCAGCAAAGCAAAAGTGCTTCTGACTGAGACCGATAGCTCAAGGGAGGGGGATGGCTGGTTGCTTCCACCCACTGAACTGCAGGCATAGCCTTTGAATTCAATGGGCGTATGCAATTTAGTGAGGACTCGGAGTTATGCTTGTGCAACTTCGTTGATAGTCTGAAGGTATTTGAATGAATGTGTTGTTGACTGTCATAGATGGACACCTAGGCTGTTCACATTCTCTGTCCCATGGGGAACTATCACCCTGTCGGAGTACCGTGAAGGCAAAGGAACCCTCTTGAGGAGGGTTCCACCCCTACAGCTGCCGTGGGGACACAATTCCTTTAGGCTAAAGGTACCTTAGAAAGGAGCCCCAAAAGGTACTGAGCAGCAAGCTGTGAACACGGTGCCTGAGTGAGAACAGAATGACAGCAACTAGCGATGACTGGTAACAGACAAAGACTGAACTGACAGACAGACATCGGTACTGACAGCAGAACAGGAGTGACTTTCGTGAGGAGAGAGGGAATGGCAAAATGAGAAGACGGCCACTATCCAACCCCAGCTCACAGCAGAAACCTACCTGGGTAAACGTTATACAAATATAAATATACATACACTACATTGTGGGCCATCTCATGCAGAGGCTACCTGACGTTTATGACCTTCAGCACGGAGGAGAGGAAAGAGCCACTATGAGGGTGAAACCTCTGGGGATCCAAGGCCTTGGTCGCCTTCCCTCCGGGCTTGGAATAAATTAGCAATTGCTCAGCTACTGCAATTCAGAGACCCAATTCAAGGGGAAGATTTTAGAGGAAGGGCTCTCACTCTATCCCTCTAACAGGGAAGCCATGGGGGTGCCGCAAGCCGATCTCTGCAGCTATTGGAAGGCTTTCTTTGAAGGAGGCCAATCCCCCAAGGCAGGAGGAGGAGGAGCCCAACAACCGCTGAAAGGCACTCACTTGGCCTCTACGAGGGGAGGCCTAGAGAGGAAACCGAACCTTTAAGGGGTAAGGCATAGCAGTACAGCCCTTGAGAGGCCAGGACTTGAATAATCATACGATCTTCACCCTTGAGGGGCAGAAGAAGGGAAGTAGGCGGAGACCACGTGAACCTTAGGCAGCTGTTGGGGGGGACAGCTTTTAAAGGTGTTTCCAACATGGTCTACACAACGAAAGGAGCCCCCCAGACTTACAGGCTCCACTCTCCAGCAGTTGAAGTCTTAAATGCTACATCAAGAGGTGCCACCGAGTTGATCTGCACAGCCAAAGCCTCCCCCAGAGCACAGGCATTATCATTTGAAAGGCAGAAAGAGAAGAACCTCGCCCAAATCAAGGACCTACCCTCAAGATGCAGACTTCAAGGAAGCAGAGTGCAACTGTCGGCATAAAGAGCAGGAGACCTTGGAACCATGCTATGGTTGTGGTTAGCATCCATCTGAATGCAGGAGTAGTGGGAGGCCAATGGTGAAGCCTTACGGCCATAAGCACATGGTAGAAACAAAACATAGGTAAGGCTGAATGACTGACTGAGACAGCGAATGACAACTAGGACTCTGTATGAGACTGAATGATACATGCATGTACTGAATAATGAACGCATGACAGCCAGTTCCGTAAGGGAGGACAGTGCTAGTTGCTGATGCACTGCAGGCCAGGAAGACTGAAGCAGTAGAAAACAATGAAACTGCTAGGAAAGCAGGAGCATATGGGAACTGAAAACTAGGAAGCAGTAGCTGCTCAAATGAACAACTAATGAAACCAACAGAAATCAAAAGGGAGTAACTGCCTGGCTAGGAGCCAAATGTAAACATTTAAGTACTGTAGTTGAACTGATTGGAAATTATATGGAAAAGCAGCAAATCTGGGAGCCTGAAATTGCACAAGTCAAAAGCAAATCACAAAGTCAGGACACTGTGAAAACTAGAAGTACCCCCCCCCCCAAAAAAAATTACATAAAACAGAAAGAAACATAAGGTACATGAGAACAGGAGTGCACCAAGAATAGGTGACTGAGAAGTACAAACTGCAGCCAGGAAGGTAGAAAGCAAAATACTAACCTAGAAAACCAGAGGAGGCATAAACCCAGCAGAAAGTTCAAAAGCACAGAGGAAAAGTGGGAGACGAACACTGGGAGAAGGGGAGGGGGCACAGAGCCCCAGCAGAGTCTCCAGCTGCCGTAAAGAAACAGTGCTTCTGAGTGAGGCTGGAGGGAGCTAACTTAAATAGCTCAGGCAGGGAGCATAGCTGGTTTCTCCCACCCACGAACTTCAGGCAGAGCCTTTGAAAAAAAAATAAACTGGGACTTCTAGTTCAGCTGGCGGGTCTGACAAGTGTAATCAGTGGTGGGAAAAGAACTGAGGAGAGGGAGTCGCCCATGTCTTATATAGATACTGACATATGACGTCATCATGGGTAGCCCATGGCTGACTGCTGGCAAAAGTTTCCATGTAGCCCTAGTGCTGCTGCGGCATAGTTCCAAAGGTGTGACCTGGTGAAAGACATAACCTCGATGAAGATCTACCACTTCACCCACTGAAAAAAGTGTGCCTCCAGTAACGTAAACTGAGCACCTTAAGACGGATCAGAGTTGCAGGTCATGAACGACAGCCAAGACATCTGCCTGATGTAGAAGGCAGATCCACCAGCTCTAGAGGAGATGTTGCTGGCATCTCAGAACACCCTCAATGGTGCCGTGCCACCTCTAGGCCCTTCATAGCTTTGAAGTGTGTTGGACCCTAGTAGGTGTTGTGTGTAGTATAGCTTTAAGAAATGTTAGAGACAGTACAGCTTTAAGAGAATGTACACTTTCTGTAAGTTTGCCTGTGACTGAAGTCAGTCTCTTCTTGTATGTGCTGCTGAATGGAAGTAAAAGAGAAGGCCTAAATTTCAGTGTGGTGTGGTTTTCTTACTCCCAAGACCCTTGTGTGTTTAAGGTACTTATTTTCGACCACCAAACACAACAGTAGGCGAGCATGTATTATGCAGCAGTAAAAGACTAGCTCAGTGACAATGTGGAATGACTCAGAAACAGAATTTCTCTGCTTGTTGGTTAGTAAATCGAAGAAAAACAATCAAGGTTGTGAAGCACAGTTCAGGACCAAGAGCCACAAAATCTTGTTTCTTGTCCCTTCAACTGCCACAAGACAATTGGCTGGTAACCTGACCACCAGAATGTTGCTGAAGACTAGGTTCCAGCATTGTGACTGTGTCGAGAGTCTCTAAGGATGACATAATTACTCAGCAGTTATAAATAACTCAGTGACAATGTGGAACAGCAGAGAAAACTCCCTTCTTGTCTAAAACACGGATGCCTGCACATTACTACTTACAAGATACTATTTTTTTTTTTACTTTATTTGTTAAAATCTGCTAATTTCTCGAGGTGTGTTGGTGTGTGTAAAATTAAACTTATTTCAGGGTTCTTTTGCAATTCTCACACAATAAAGTTTTAGTTACCAGTACCTATGCTTTCTTGTTGCTGCTTCTTTTTGACAACTGGAACTGGACATTTAAATACATTTTTGCTGAAAAAGAAAACAAATACATGCTAAAGTAAATAGTCTTACAGAACAGTATGTTGTTATCACTAAAGAATTTAGATTTGTATGATATTTTTCATCACAGTAGTCACTTAAGGTAAGGCAGCACCCCCCGAAGAAAAAAAAAGCATTTTAAAGAAAAAAGGAAAGTTACTTACCATAACACTGGTTCGTCATGAATATCTTCTCCATAGAGTACCATCTTAAAGCTGGATGTGGCAGCTGTCTGCGAGAGCTGGCCACAAACACCTCAGTACCTTCTTTACCAAGGAAGTTTGCTAAAAACTATCCTAAAACCCAATTATAAGGAGCAAAAGGTAGCCCAGTGGTACATGTAAGAAGGGGCAACACGAATCTTTTCCCTGTACCTATTCAATGGGGGAGGAGGAAGAGATGGACTGAGTCGGACTGAGTCTGTGGATGGAAAGTGGGCAGGTGGTACTCTATGGAGAAGATATTCTTTAAGATCTAGAGTTATCGTAAATTTCTTCTCTTCTCTTCTAAGAATCAGTATTCTCCACAGAGTCCGCTCTTCGGTCGAGTACTGCAGCATGCAGGAAAAAATTCTCCAGACTAGGTGGGCAGAAAACCTAGGACTCATGAGGACAGTAGGCCCTGCAACACAGCAAACCTGAAACATGTATGTTTCCTGGAGTGAATAGCTAGAGTTTTGGGTTTCATGAATGTGTAAACACTACTCCAGTTAGCAGTCCTACATATCTCTGAAATAGGGACGAAAAGAAGCGAATCCATCAAGGTAGCCATTGCTCAGGAGCAATGAGCTCTGACCCACCCTTCCAACTGCAGCCTTGCTAACGTTTAGCAGTGCTAATGCAACTGAAAATTCAATTCAACAGGGACTGTTTGTAAACAGGGAGCAACTTTTGATTGTGGTTAAAAGAGACAGCTGAGAGGCTAGTCTGTAGTTTTTAGTTTAATCTAAGTTAGATATCTGTGTATATATATTGCTGGTGACGTTGTGTCAGTGACGCTGTACCTTAGCGTATTGACTATGATTACTGTCGTGACCTGAGATATCTTACTATGTATGTTATGCTTCTCCTGATATCTGTGTATCTGCCCTACTTGCTTCAAATTGTACTCTGTATGTTCTTTGATTTCCTGTACTCTCACGGGTCGTACTTGAAAATAGGCATGTGTTTGTCAAGTGTACTTACCTGGTTAACAAAAGCTAAATAAATAAATGAGGATTCTTATAACATTGAGAAAATGCAGCAGCACTTCTTTTTCGTTTTCTGGCCTGGGGAAAAACATTAGAAGCAGCAATGACTGAGGTGGAACGTTTACAACATATTTGGCAGAAATTTAGAATGTGTTCTGAATGCAAAACTATCCTTATGGAAAACTATATATGGAGGATCCGTCACTTGGGCCTGTAATTCAGAAAATCTGTGTTGAAGTACTGGCTACTAGAAGAAAAAATTACTTACCATAGTAATCTTGTTTCTTCCAACTGATACTCAGGTATTCATAACTTTATGCAGTCATCCTTGCAAGCAGAACGGCCCAGAGAGAATTTGGAACATATGCAAATGATGGAATATTTTGCATGAGCCACTTTTCAAATGCTGCCTTATACTAACTGCCTTTGTTCTAAACCCCTCAGATTTTCTGGAAGCCTGGAAAGACAGGCCAATGGGGACTAAGTATAATAATGATAATTACAACGACAACACTATTAATCATAATAATAGAGAAACTTCCTTAACACAAAAAAAGGGGCCTCCAAGTGGAGGGCATAACATATGAAAGGATACCCTTGAATGTCCAGATCACCTAAAAAGGGGAGGGGGACAACAGTAGTGATCACAGTCACAACATGTGTGCCAGAAATAGCATTTCTAAACCTGAGAGCACAGTAATCAGGCGTGCAGAGGCCAAAGGTTCCAGAAGGGGAGGAGGGAGGGAAAGTTATGAATACCCGAGTATCACTTGGATGAAACAAGATTACTATGGTAAGTAATGTTTTCTTCTAAGCTCAGTAATACTGAGGCATTCATAACTTTATGCAGACTACTAAGCAGTACCTTTGGAGGTGGGCACAGAAGAAAAAAATTACTCACCGTAGTAATTATGTTTCTTCTAGTGGAGTCTTGCTGTATTCTGACAATCGCAGTTAGGTCCTGCCTTTCAACTGCCCCAGAGAACATAGGGTTAACTTTTCTATGCATGGCATAGAATGTTCATCTCAAGCTCGGTTGAAGCCTCTGCCTGTTGTTATTCGAACTGTAACCGTCAGATCTTCACAAGCAAAAACTCACTAGGTATTCTGTGTGGAACTGTAACATTTTTAACTAGCCAACTGGCAGAAATATAATGTTTTTGCATCTCAAAGGAAGACTCAAGTCAGGAAACCCAAAACCAAAAAACAATCAAATGAAACAACATCCCACCCAAAGAAAAAAGAGGGTGTAAAAGGGGCACCCCTAGGGTGCCAACACTACTCCTGCCCACCCACATCCCAAAATCTAGGTTCTGAGAGGGGAGGCAGGGGGTGAGGTCAGAATACAGCAAGACTCCACTAGAAGAAACATAATTACTAAGGTGAGGAAACCCAAAAACCAAAAATCAATCTACTATAAATAACAATAATAAATCAGCACCCAAACAAAAAGGAGCAGGGTGCAAACAAAAACACCCCTTGGTGCAAAATGCACCTGCTCACCCACTTCCCAAAAACA
Organism: Neoceratodus forsteri; assembly: GCA_016271365.2. Taxonomy (NCBI): domain Eukaryota; kingdom Metazoa; phylum Chordata; order Ceratodontiformes; family Ceratodontidae; genus Neoceratodus; species Neoceratodus forsteri. Next base: position 1,420,607,417 of record CM028130.1, read on the forward strand.
GGTTCTGAGAGGGGAGGCAGGAAGGGGGGTCAGAATACAGCAACACTCCATTAGAAGAAACATAATTACTAAGGTGAGTAATTTTTTCTTCAAACAACATGAAGTCTTGCTGTATTCTGACAATTGCAGACTACCAAGCAGTACCTCCAAGAAGGAGGGACAGAACCTACTTTGGGAATAGGCTCTGAAGTATTGCAGTGCCAAACCGAGTATCACTCCTACCCTGGATATACAAAGAGTAATGCTTGGTAAAGGTATGGACTGTTTTCCAGGTGACTGCTTGACAAATTTCTAAGAGAGGGATATCCCTGGCAGCAGCCAGGAAAGCAGCTGTACCTCTTGTGGAATGAGCTCTGAGGCCTGAGGGTGGAATTCTACCTAGTTTTTCATAGCAGAATTGAATACAAGAAACAAGCCACCTGGCAATAGATCTCTTAGTGGCAGGTTTGCCCTTCCCAAATTCTCCATAAGTGAGGAACAACTGGAGAGATTCAAACCTGTGGCCCTTGGTACGCTCTATGTAGTAGCTAAGGGCTCTTTTAACATCCAAACTGTGTAGCCTCCTCTCTCCTGAGGAAGAATGATCAGTGAAGAAAGCAGGGAGAGATATAGACTGATTTAGGTGGAAATCTGAAACCACTTTAGGCAAGAACTTTCCGTTAGTTCTAAGGACCACTTTATCTCTGTGAAAAGAGATGAAATCAGATTCCACTGACAAGGCTTACAATTCACTGATACGTCTGGCAGAAGTAATGGCTACCAGAAACACAGTTTTCCAAGTCAAGTACTTAAGCTCTGCTGAGGACAAAGGCTCAAAAGGAGGTTGCATAAGCTGAGCAATGCAAACATTAAGATCCCAAGCAGGAGCAGGATCCCTAAAGGGGGGGTTGGTGTGAAGCAATCCCTGGAAAAACTTACAAAATACAGGATGGGATGACAGAAAGGAGGATTTGCCTACAGACAGGAAAGCAGAAACAGCTGCCATGTGTACCTTGAGAGTAGCTGGTCTGAGACCTAGGCCACTAAGACGGACCATATAATCCAGAACCATAGGCAATTCAGCAGAGTCTGGGGAAATATTCTTCTTAGAGCACCAAATGCTGAATCTTTTCCATTTGGAGTTGTATGTCTTTCTGGTGGAAGGCTTTCGAGAAGCCTTATGGATGTCCAGAACCCCTTGGGAAAGATGCAGATCTGCAAACTAACTCTTCAAGAGCCAAGCCTTGAGATTGAGAGACTGAAGATTCGGGTACCAAATCCTCCCGAGAGGATGCTAACAGGTTGTAATTCCTGGGAAGAGACAGGGGAAGATGGATTGCCAGGGACAGTAACAAGGGATACCATGGCTGCCTGGCCCAGTCTGGAGCAATCAGAATCACTTTGCATGGTTGTGACCTTATCTTGACCAGCACTCTGAACAGGAGAGGGAAGGGGGGGGAAAGCATACAGAAATTTCCCTTCCCAGTTCGTGATCAGGGCATCCAGGGGGACTGAGCCCAAGACTGGGGGTCTGCAACACAAAAGAGGAAGTTGGTGATTCTCTGGGGCTGCAAAAAAGATCTATCTCTGGAGTGCCCCATCTTGAGAAAATCACTTTCAACACCAGAGGATCTAGAGCCCACTCGTGATGACCCTGGGATATTCTGCTCAGTGCATCTGCTAGGACATTGTCCTTCCCTGGAAGGTGAGCTGCTATCAGAGAGGTTTGCAGGGAATAGGCCAGGGACGACAACTTCATCGCCTCTGTGCACAAGGCCATAGACCGAGTGCCCCCTTGCTTGTTGATGTACCACATGGTGGTGGTGTTGTCTGTTCTGACCTGAACCAACTTGTTCTGTACAGATTTGGAAAAAGCTTGCAGTGCCAGAAAGACTGCTCTGAGTTCCAAGAGACTGATGTGAAGCAGAGATTCCTGAGGCGACCACAGTCCCTGGGTGGTAAGTTCCCTCAAATGGGCTCCCCAGCCCAGCAGGGAAGCATCTGTGGTGAGGACCAGTGAATGAGACTGAGTGACAAATGGAACTCCTTGTCTCAAATTGTCCTGATCCTGCCACCACTGCAGGGCTTGGATCAGGGTCCGAGTCACTGGAATTAGTTTGGTAAGGGAATCCTTTCTTTGGGACCAAAAAGCTCTTAAGTGGAACTGAATATCCCTCATTTGGAATCTTGCACCCTGGACCACTGCTGTAGAAGCTGCCATGTGGCCCAGTAGCTGAAGGAAATGCCTTGCTGGTCGAGACACCTGAAGGCTGAATGAAGAGGCCAGTTCTATGAGTGTCCTTGCCCTTTCCAGGGGAAGGAAGGCTCTTGCTTTCACCGTATCCAGCTCTGCCCCTATGAAGGTGAGGAGCTGCACTGGTTTGAGAACTGACTTTGGTAGGCTGAGAAGAAATCCTAAAGAAGTGAGCACTTGCTGGGTCACTTGCAGGTGTGACTTGACTTGGTCTGGAGACTGGCCTACTACAAGCCAGTCGCCCAAGTATGGAAAAATGGAAACCTTTTGTCCTCTTAGGAAGGCAACAACTACTGCCAGGCACTTTGTGAAGACCCTTGGAGCTGATGTTAGGCCAAAGAGCATTGCTCTGAACTGATAGTGGCCTGAGGGCAACTTGAACCTGAGGTACTTTCTGTGGGAGCACCGGATGGGAATGTGAACGTAGGCATCTTTGAGGTGCAGGGAGGCTAGCCAGTCTCCTGGCCTGAGAGAGGGGAGGATAATTCCCAGAGTTATCATTTTGAACTTTGGCTTTAAAAGATATTTGTTCAGATATCTTAGGTTCAGGATGGGTCGCCACTCTCCTGTCTTTTTGGGGGTTAGCAAGTACATGGAGTACAATCCTTTGCCCCAGTGTAGGGTAGGAACTCTCTCTATAGCTCTGAGAGCTAGGAGAGAAGAAACCTCTGCCTCTAGGGCAAGGGTCTCTCAGAGATTTGCAGGTGAAAAAGATCTGGCTCTCAGCGTGGGAAATTTTTTGAAGCTGAGAACCAGACCCTGGCTTACTACTTCCAGGGCCCACTTGTCTGATGTAAGAGACATCCAGTACTGGACAAAGTAAGCCAGCTTGTCCCCTACTAGTATAGGAGAATCGACCCAGGCAGACCCATCAGGGTGTCTGCTTGGCAGGGGCTTTAGGCTGAGGGGTAGATGCAGGCCTGCTCATCCCCCTTCTGCCTCTCCCTCTAAAGAACCCCCACTGTGAAAAATAAGAAGAGGCCTGTGCTAGGTAAAAAGGCCTTTGGAAAGGCCTGCCCCTGCCCCTGGACTGCTGCCTTTGAGGAGTTGCTTGCCTTTCCTTGGCCTGAGCACTCCTGTAGGTGGTCCTGTATTCATCCATTTTCTTCATGTAATTCTCTGTCTGCTCCCCAAACAGAGAATTACCCACTACAGGAAAATCCATGGCCTTAGCCTGGGTATACTGTGAGAGGCTAGTACATCTGAGCCAAGCCATTGTCCGAAGAGCCACAGATGTAGCCATGACTCTCAATGACACATCATTGGAGTCTACAGCAGCATGAAACTGAACTTATGATGCCGCAACCCCATCTGCAGCCACCTACTCCAGCTCCTTGGCAAGCTGGGTAGGAGCCTGTTTAGCCAGTGCCAGTACAGTGTCCCACCTGGACTTCTGGTACCTGGCTGCACAGGCCATATAATTAGCCTGCCTGAGTCCTAAAGATGATGCCATGTACTGCTTCTTTGCCATGGCATCAATCCTCCTGGAGTCCTTGTCTGGGGGGATGTGATGCCAAGAGAATGTTTGCCTTATCACAGGCAGCAGCCTGCACTACCCCAACATGGCAGCATTGCTGAAAAAGGAACTCCGTATCAGAGCCTGAAAGAGTATATCTCTTGTCCATTCTTCTGTCCACAGGAGGTATAGAATTGGGAGACTTAAGAATTTTTTGTGTCTCTTTCCCAAAAGATTTGTGGAGAGGAACAGACAGTCTCCTGGACTCTGGGATGTCCATCATCACTACATAGTCAGGCTCCTTCCTGATCCTCTACTGCCTCCTCCACAGGAAGCTGAAGGGTATCAGCCACCTTTCTGTAAAACATGTAGTGTCAAAGGGACTCAGAAAGCCTAGGAGGAGAAACACCTGAAGGTCTGTCTGGGGAGATGTCCGGGTCAATAGGCACATCCAGACTTTCACCATCACCATAATCATCTTCAAACTCTCCCTCCTCCTCAAACTCCAGTTCATAAAATTCTTCCAGGGTATAATCCAGAACCGGGGGAACCGACCGAACCAAGCCCCTGCCAAATGGTGCCGGTTCACTCAGAACCGATCGAAGCGATTCCATAATCCTAATCGCTTTGGCTATTTCATCGTCAGTCGGAGTATGAGATTCTGGATCCGAACCGGTCGACTTGTCTTTTCTTTTTGTCGGAACTGATTCCTCGGAATTGGCTCTTCTTTTGCCCGAAGAAGTATCGCCCTGGTCAGAGGGCACTCCTTCTGGTTCAGTCAGAACCAAACTGGGCTGGCCATCCGGGTGAGCAGACTTCTCAACCTCCCTTTCCCTCAGTCTACCTAATTTCTTTTCCAGGGTAAATTTGGGAAAATGTTTGCAAATTTGGCAGTCTGAATCAAGGTGGTCAAACCCCAGACAACAAACACAGGTGGTGTGGGGATCAGCCTTAGCAAAGACCTCCCCACACACACTGCAGTGTTGAAACCCAGTGGGCCCGTTTTTTTTCTTGGGTTTCTCAGACATGGCCAACCTAACCAAACTTACCCTTTTTTCGGCAATCCGCCAGGCAAGACTCCCCTATCGGTTGCTGACCGTGTCACAGGTCTTGGAAAAAAACATACTAAAACCTGTTTTTTTTAGAACCGATATGGACCGGTAACCACATGCTAAAGTAAAGTACAAAGTTTACCTCAAAATGACCAGTTCAACCGAACCGATCCACAAGTTTACAAGTTCCACAAAGAAAACAGAACAAAACCTATCTAGTACTCACGGTACCACAGACAGAGACTTGAACCGACTAGCGGAAACAACAATTTCGGAAGAAAACTGACCGAAAAGCGACACTTCAACTGACTTTGAACCGAGCAGCAGGAGAAATCTCCGGAGTGACTGTTCAGTGAGGCGAGGTAAAGAATCTGACGGTTGCAGTTTGAATAACAACAGGCAGAGGCTTCAACCGAGCTCGAGATGAACATTTTATGCCATGCATAGAAAAGTTAACCCTATGTTCTCCGGGGCAGTTGAAAGGCAGGACCCAACTGCAATTGTCACAATACAGCAAGACTTCATGTTGTTTGAACCTTATTTTGGGAACAGATTTTGCAGGACTGCTGTGCCAAACCTAGCATCACCACTGGAGAGAATATCCAGACTGTAATGCTTTGTAAAGGTGTGTACTGTTTCCAGGTAGCTGCTTTACAGATGTCCACCAGGGAAACATCCCCAACAGCTGCTACAGTAGCAGCTGTGCCCCTTATGGAATGGGCCCTCAACCCTGTTGGGGGCTCCTTTCCAGCCTTAGAATAACAAAAACTGAAAAAGCTGTACTATCCAGCGAGAAATTGATCTTTTTGATGCTGGGTTACCCTTTCCCACATTCTCATAGGTCAGGAAAGTACAGTTACGTAAGAACTTACCGTAACAGTAGTTCTTTCCTGCCACAAGAGGCCAGACGAGAGAGAAGCGAATATGTCCCTCACTGGAAAAGGAGCCGAAAAAGCTTAGGGGGATGGAGGGCGGAGAGTTATTTATTGGTAAGAGCCTCTCTCAAAGATCTACTGTTACGGTAAGTTCTTACGTAACTGTAATATCTTATTTCGAGAGGGCTCTTGCAGTAATTACATATAGGACTAAGTCCCAAGCAGTCTGGAACAAGAAGAAGCACACGGGAGGAGGAAAGCTACTCAAAGCAGATCCTCTAGCCGTGAAGGCCTTAAGAAAGGAGGCCTTGCAGAACAGCAAGCCCGAAGCCTGCTCTATGGCGAGAGGCAATATCCAAACTGTAATGTTTTGTAAATGTATGGACAGAAGTCCAAGTGGCGGCAGCACAGATGTCTGCCGCTGACACGTTCTTGAAACATGCCGCCGAGGCAGTGACCCCTCTGGTGGAGTGTCCTCATACTTGACTCGGAAGGGTCTTGTTGTACTTGTCATAACAGAAGGTGATGCAGCCACATCCAAGAGCAGGGCCATTCTTGACGCCCTACAGGTGGCAGGCATTAGACAGCTAGTTTCGGAACCCGCTCGTGAGAGAGCAATCTTAGACCTCGTACTCTCAAACGGGGGCAGTGAGAGGATCTCAGATCTAGAAGTGGGTTGCCATCTGGGGACAAGTGACCATCAAACAGTGTGGTTCACTTAGAACTCAGCTACAGAGTCAAGCCACAAAAGTGAGGGTACTGGACTTTAGGAGGGCTGACTTTGGCAAGATGGGAGAGTGTCTCAGAAAGCACTAGCAAACAGGCTAGAAGGAGGTGTGGAGCAACAATGGGAATTATCAAAACTGCCATCACAGACGCAACAAGCCTTTGTGTGAAGCAAATAAACAAATCAAAACGAAAGAAAAAGCCGCTATGGTTCTCAAAGAGGTGGCTGTGAAAGTCAGGAAGAAAAAGATAGCATTCCGGAAGTATAAGGAAACACAGAAGGAGCAGGACAGAGAGCTGTATCAGTTAAGGCAGAAAGAAGCAGGGAGGGAAGTCAGAATAGCAAAGGCACAAAGTGAGGAAAAGATAGCCAACTCAGTTAAGAAGGGGGATAAAACCTTTTATAGGTACATCAGTGAGTGTAGAAAGACAAAGGGAGGGATAGTGAGGCTGAATAGAATGAACGGTGGGTGGGCAGAGGGGGACAGTGAAAAAGCAGGAATACTGAACGAATATTTCTGCTCAGTATTCACAAAAGAGGAGGGGGAAGTGCCTAATCCAATTAACAGAATCACTCTTGATAGGGGTCGATCCCAGTCCTTTCACAGAAGAAAGGGTTCTGCAAGAACTCCTAAAACTGAAGGTGGACAAAGCAATGGGTCCTGATGGAATTCACCCCAGAATTCTAAAAGAATTAAGGAAGGAACTAGTGAAACCACTGGCTACTCTTTTTAATAAATCATGGGAGGATGGTGTGGTACCCGAGGACTGGAGGAAGGCGGATGTGATTCCCTTCACAAAAGTGGGACCAAGACAGAGGCAGAAAACTACAGACCTGTCAGTCTGACCTCTGTGGTAGGGAAAGTGATGGAGTCACTTCTGAAGGAAAGAATAGTTGAGTACCTAGAGGTCAGTGGAGCACAGGATCCAAGGCAGCATGGGTTCACAGTGGGAAGGTCATGTCAGACAGATCTAATAGATTTCTTTGACTGGGTGACCAAAGTAGTAGACCAGGGAGGGCTGTGGACATGGCCTACCTAGACTTTAGCAAGGCATTTGACACAGTCCCACACAAAGATTATTAGTCAAATTAACCAGCCTGGGAGTGGGTCCCAGGGTGGTAGCCTAGGTAAAACATTGGCTGGACAACAGGACACAGAAGGTAATTGTAAATGGAGTCCACTCTGAAGAAAAGGCGGTTACTAGTGGGGTACCGCAGGTTCAGTATTGGGTCCAGTCCTTTTAATGTCTTCATCAGTGACATTGCAGAGGGACTGGAAGGAAAAGGCCTTTTGCAGATGACACATAGATCTGCAACAGGGTTGATACACAAGGAGGCGTGGAAAGGATGAAAAGGGACTTGGCAAGGTTGGAGGAATGGTCAGACGTATGGCAGCTAGGATTCAATGCAAAAAAGTGCAAAATAATGCAGCTGGGAAACAAGAACCAAGGGGAAGAATACACAATGGGTGGGGAGGTAGTAACAACAACAAAACAGGAAAGGGACCTGGGGGTAATCATATCAGATGACCTTAAGGTTAGCAAGCAATGTGAGAAGGCAGTAGGGAGGGCTGGGGGTATACTGGGATGTATAGAGACAGGTATCAGCAGCAGAAAACAGGAAGTTGTTATCCCTCTGTACAGACAGTTGGTGAGACCACATCTGGAATACTGTGTCCAGTTCTGGAGACCCCATCTCCACAAGGACATAGACAGGATAGAGGCAGTCCAGAGGAGGGCAACTAAAATGGTGCAGGGTCTGCAAGAGAAGCCGTATAAGGAGAGACTAAAGGAGCTTAATATGTATACCCTTGAGGAAAGAAGGGAGAGGGGGGACATGATAGAAACTTTCAAGTACCTCAAGGGAATCAACAAAGTCCAAGAGGTAGCATCTTTCAGAAAGGAGACTTGCAAGAACAAGGGGCACAATTTAAAGATAGAAGGAGGGCGGTTCAGGGCAATGTGAGGAAGTATTATTTCACAGAGAGGGTAGTGGATGCATGGAACAGCCTTCCTGAGGAAGTTGTGGGTCTAAAACTGTGGGAGAATTCAAGAATGCATGGGACAGACATAAGGCAATTCTTGTGGGGGGCAGGAAGATATAGGCTGTTGGTTAACTAGGATCTGCGGCCTATCCTGTAGGTAGGGAAATGGGCAGACTAGATGGGCCTAGCGGTCCTTATCTGCCGTCAAAGTCTATGTTTCTATGATGCAATGAGCCAACCATTTAGATAGCCATTGCTTAGAAACAGCATTGTCTTCTCTATTGGGTGCAAAAGAGAGAAACAGTTGATCAGTCTTTCTGAGATCCTTTGTTCTGTTAGTGTAGTATCTCAGGATCCGGTGAACGTCCATAGTGTGAAGCAGTTACTCCCCCTGGTTGGAGTACTGCATAAAGAAAGCGGGTAACTCTATGGACTGGTTCAATGTAGATTCTGCTACCACCTTGGGGAGAAACTTAGGATTGGTGCGCAGAGCCACACGTTCCTTGTGAAAAATCAAGTACAGGATTTTACACATCAGGGCTTGGAGCTCGGAAATCCTCCGAGCAGAGGTAATGGCCACTAGGAAGAGTGTCTTCCATGAAAGGAACGTCAAGTCTGCTGAGGCCGCCAGTTCCAAAGGAGGCAAAGTAAGTTTCTCAAGAATGAAGTTCAAATTCCAAGGTGGGGTGGGAACTCATATAGGGGGTCTCAAATGAAGAACCCCTCTGAGGAAAGTCTTAGAGACTTCCAGTTGAGCAAACATCCTATCTGTGAAGGGAACATGGTAGGCCGAAATGGCCGCCATCTGTACCTTGAGAGACGAGTGACTAAGACCCAGGTTGAAGAGATGGCGCAGGTACTCCAGCAGTCGCCCAACCGAGCAGGAGAAAGGCTCGAAGCCTTTTGAAGTGGCCCAGAATGAGAACCATTTCCACTTCATCGCATAAGTAGACCTAGTGGAGGGTTTCCTAGCCTCCGCCAAGATCTCAGTCACCTGGGGAGAAACCCCAAAGCGGGCTTGAGCTATGTCTTCAGGAGCCACACGTATAGTTGAAGGGACTTGAGACCTGGATGGACAAGGGTTCCCTGATCCTGGGTCAGTAAAATTCCTGACAGCGGAAGAGGAAGAGGAGGTTCCTCTGAGTATTTTTGCAGAAGAGAGAACCAATCTTGCCTGGGCCAGAAAGGAGCGATCAGAATCATTCATGCTCCTTCTGAGCCAAGTTTCTGCAAGACACGTGGGATCAGAGGAATCGGGGGCACAGGCGAATCTGTCCTTCCGATCTAGAGACAGAGTGTCTCTCCAGAAAATGCCTCGCTCTTGAACGAGCGAGCAGAAGTCGGGAAGCTTTGCGTTTAGAGGTGAAGCAAACAGGTCCATCTGAGGTGTTCCCCAACGTAGGAAGATATCGTCTAGGACCACCTGATCCAGTTCCCACTCGTGAGCTTGAGCAGATGCGCGACTTAGTTTGTCTACTAAGGAGTTCTCGACCCCCGGAACATGAATTGCCGTGAGGTGAAGGTCGTGTTGTGCTGCCCAATCCCAAACTCTCATCGCTTTCTTACAAAGAGGATAGGACCGAGTCCTGCCCTGTTTGTTGACGTACCATACCACACACATATTGGACGGCTAGGTGGCCTGGAAGAAGATGCAGGTGGAGAGCACCGAAGGGATTGTTACAGCTTGGACCAAGAGCCCTGGATACGATGTGGACCGAGATGGGCTCCCCAACCTTCACAAGAGGCGTCTGTGGTCAGAGTCTGGGAGGGAGGGAGGAGGAAGGAAGAATGGAACTCCCCAAAGAAGGTTCCCTCGAACCATCCACCACTGTAAATCTTGAATCATGGGAGAGGAGACTAGGACCAACTGGTCCAAGTTGTCTACCAACTGATCCCATTGAGAGTGAAGCGTCCACTGAGAGACCCTCATGTGGAGCCGAGTACGAGGGACTGTTGCGATAGCAGCTGCCATAAGCCCGAGGCGTCGAAGAACCGACCTTGCACTGACCCGCCTGCGGCCAGACAACAGACTTACCTGAGTCTGGAGTGTGGCCGCCCTGTCCGGTGGCAGGAAGGCCCTGCCTAGGGTCGTGTCCAGTATCCCCCCAATAAACTGGAGCTTCTGGGATGGGATCAAGTGAGACTTGGAATGGTTGATGGTAATACCCAGACAGGCAAATACCTGCTGGGTGAGGGAGAGGCAGTGCAGGAGTTCCTCCCTGGACGAGGCCGCCAGAAGCCAATCGTCCAGATACAGGAAAACCTGTACCCCCTGGGTACACAGGTAGGCCACCACCACCGCAAGGCATTTGGTAAATACTCGGGGAGCCGAGGAGAGGCCAAATGGAAGTGCCTTGAACTGGTAGTGGTCCCCATGGAAAGCAAAACAGAGATATTTGCGGTGAGACAGGTGGATAGATATATGTATGTAAGCGTCCTGCATATCCAGAGCGCACAGCCACTGGCCCGAGCGGAGAGGGGCAGAAGGCTCTGCAGTGACAGCATCCTGAACCTCTTGTACTCCACTAAAATGTTCAGGGAACTGAGATCTAGAATAGGTCATACATCTCCTGTCTTCTTCAGGACCAGGAAGAAGTGGGAATAGTAACCCATTCCTTGCAGGGGAAGGGAGACAGGTTCTATCGCCTCTTTCAGCAAAAGTGATGAAATTTCTTCCTGGACCAGACGAAGATGTTCCTGAGAGTACGACGACCTTGGGGGAGGGTGGAGAGGTGGTTTCTTGCAGAAACTCTACTGAGTGTCCTTCTGCGATTAGCTGGAGCACCCATGAATCTGGTGTTATCCTCTCCCAGACCGGAAGGTGGAGGGAAAACCTCCCTCCTACCGGTTCCTCTGGGAAGCCCGGAGGCTGTGTGAGAGGGAAGGAGTCAGGTGGTGTGGGGCAGTGCCGCAGCTGAAGCTCCCACTGCTTTTTTGGGCTGAGGGGGCTTGGCAGCTGGGGGGGCCCCACATTTACTGGCCCTCTTTCCCTGTGGTCTCGCTTTAGGCCGATTTCATCTGCAAAAGGGACGGCGCTGCAATTGATGGGGATGATACATACAGTCCACATACTTTAGTGCCGTCCCCTTCTCCTGCAGGTCGGTGATGATGTCCTTGACATCACCCCCGAACAGCACCAAACCCCTGAAGGGCGCTTCCTGGATGGCGGACTGCACTTCCGGGACCAACCCTGACACTCGGAGCCAAGCGTGACGCTGTAGCCCTACGGTGAAAACTGAGCTCCTACCAGCAGTGTCCACTGCATTGTAGGTCGCATGAAGGATGTGCCGACTGGCTGAACGCGCAGAGCGGACAAGGTCAGCCACTTCTTGCTTGACCTGAGAGTCCAGAAGGGAGTCCAATTTAGATTCCACCTCACTGAGAATCGCCTTCTGGTAATTCCCCCATGTCGCCGACATAGTTCAGGGCCCTAATACCCAGAGTAGAAGAAGCAAAAATCTTCTTGCCATACTGGTCCAGAAGGCAGGATTCCTTGTGAGGTGGAGACGAGCTAAAGTGTTTGGGTTGAGCTGACCAGCCATGAGCAGCGTTAATCACAACCGAGTCAGCTCGAGGGTGGGAGTCTAAGAAGTCAACACCCTCGGAAGCCTGGTATAGCCTGTTCGACTTCCTGGGAAGTGGGGCTAAGGCAGACGGCTGTTTCCATATAGTGGTAATAAGGTCGGCATGAGGCTCGATCCAGGGTGGCACCAAAGTGGGAGCTGTCACAGGCAGATCCAGATGCTCAGCAAGTTTTTTACGCTGGGGGTCTGGCTCCAAGGATTGCCACTTATGTACTTCCTGGATCTTTCATAGCAACTCCGTGAAGGAAGGATCCTCCGGAGGAGACTTCGGAGGAGTCCTTGGCCGGGGCTTGGACGGAGATCATGGCTCATCATCTTGCTCAGAACAACTGTCAGAAGCATCCGAGGTGTCCGAGGAGGAAGAAGATGAGGAAGAGGTACACACCCACTCCGGACGAGGGGGAAGAACGGACCCCTTCAGAAGCCCTTGGGGAAGCGTGTCCTGCCCCTCTCTGGACCCAGAGGGCTTAGCCCTGTTGTCTGGAGGTGGGGAAGGAGTCTGTCGTCGTGGACGTACAGGAACCGGCACCGGCACTGTTGCCAGAAGATGACTTTCCACCTCTCTGGTGAGCTGAGCCTTGCTTCAGCCCACCAGGAGGCCAGAGTCTCCTGCAGGTCCACCAGTGGCTGGTGGGGCAGTGGAGGAGGAGGGGGATACAGGTATGGACTATACCCATAAGGTGCATATCCATAACCCGATGGCGGGAAGCCCGGCGTCGGGTATTAAGGTGCCAGGTACTGCGGTGTTGGATAGGTCGGCACCGGGTACTGAGGCACTGGACACTGCGGTCCCGGGTATGACGCCGTCGGATATGACGGGGTCGGGTACCTGGGAACCGGGGGGGGCTGCCAGAGCAGACGGCCCAGGGGACGGACGGCCCGGTGTTGGAGCCGGCGGCTGAGGAGCCGGCATCCAGGGAGCCGACGTCAGATCGGTCGGACCAGCAGGTGGACGGTCTGACGGAGGTGGAACAGGAACCTCAATGTCACCCGAGGATGGGGGGAGGAGAAATCCTCGGGGGCGGGTTGAGGAGACTCAGGGTCCCTGGAGGGCAGAGAAGGCTGCAGGGAACCGGGAACGACAGACGTGGGGGGGTCCAGTGTCGGCTCACTGCTGTGCGGACGTCGAGCGAACCGACGCGCGGCTTAGCAGCAGGATCCGGTTGGGCACCAGAGGGGCCGCGCCTGACTTAACGGACCCATCGCCGGAGACAGACCATGATGGAGGGCGGCCTGGTCGGCCGAATGGGGTCGCGCCCCGAAGAGGTCGAGCGACTACCACCTTCTCCCGTGCGGGACGCCGGAGGAGCCGATGTCCGGCTTATCAGAGCCGCTCGCACCAGTAGGCCACAAAACCACGGCTTTACCAGGGCGGAGGCCTCCAAAACCGGAAGCACCGAAGAGCCGAGCGCGACAAAGGCAGGTGGACGGCGCCACCTTAGAAGCCTTTAAAGGTGGCAGTCGGAGCGGCCTCCGGGGACATTACTCTTTTAGTACAGCGACTCCCAAGGAAGTCACGGTGGTAGAGGAGCCCTTGTCCCGGTGCTTTTCCTTGTCCTTTTTCTTGCGATGGCATTCAGGGGAAGTTGACGCCTGCCAAAGCTTTTTCAATTTTTTCTCCATGGAGCTCATTTTCTATTTCAAAATATGGGCCTCCAGGGACTGCTGCCGCCTTCTCCAGGTGGCCGCATTAAAACTAAAGCAGTGCTGGCACTTCTCTACCGGATGGTTGGGTCCTAGGCAAAAAAGGCACAGGGAATGGCCGTTCTTGTGCGGGAGTTGGGCGCCGCACGAGTCGCACTTGTTTTTGTGCTCAGAGGGTGTAGGGAACGACATATACCGACAAATACCTGATGAATTATAGGAAAAAATCGAAAATACTCAGTTAAAAAAACGACGAAAGAACCTGACGCGCAGGAAACTTTTCCATGAGGTGCTGGCATGAGAAACGGTGGGAAAGAACTAGAAGGTGGGCATGAGTGACCGCCCCTTTATACCGATGTCTCCTGATGCTGGTCACCAGACATGGGGGCAGTCCCTCGCCAGAGACTGCTAGCTAGAAATTTTTCCATGGGGTCCTGCCACCTGCCGACGTCAGTCCTACATGTAATTACCTACTGCAAGAGCACTCTCGAGGTAAGATCTGAAGCTGCTGTGTGTGGTCCCGGGTATTTTGCAGTAACTGCGATCGGGATCGAGGAGCAGTCTGCCTGGTATAGTACTTTCCTTTTACATATGAATGTGCGCAGTGCTTGTGGGGAATCGCTATTTACAACCCCCAGTGCTGTGTGCTGTGTGTTGAAGCTGGAAGCAAACCCCAGCTTGTCTCGGACTAAATCTGTTTGCTATCAACTGCAGTGGGGTCCAGTCATAAGGACTTTGTTTCCATGCCTTGTTGTTCTAACAATCCAGAAGAACATCCACCATCCGGTATTCTGCTTGGGTATTGTGAGTACAAGTCAGGGTACTCCCCTGCAGCCTGTTTTCAATCACAAGTGCGTCATCTAATTCTAGTTGTTTCACTGCTTCATGGACTGAGCCATCCAGCTCCAGATTACAACTGAGTGTTGTGCATATATTTTCTTCTACAGGGCCCTATCCATCTGCACCTGCCGGCCAACCCCGGGCAACAGACCTGGCTAGCCCCCCCCCCAACCTTGGTACCCAGAGTGTAACTTTTCAGCCCCTGTATGTGTGCACAGTACTGTGATTTAATGCTACCAATTAGCCTGATTTCCCCCTCCCGTGTTACTGCCCCCTAAATAAATCAGATTTGTTGTTGTTATACTACATACTGTCTGTGGTGTTGGTACTTATGGAAACAGTATTGTGTTTTGCTGTGTATGTTGTTTAACCTTATTTTACAGCAGGTCCTCAGACACGTGCTGCAGAATCAGTCTCGAGGGTAAGTGGTATCTATATGAGTGAACAGTGTGTATACGTGGGGTATTGGGGCTGTAACTCCAGTGTACCGTGTGAGCCACTAGAGGGAATAAAAGGGGGTCTCAGTGTCCCAGAGGGCTGTGACCAAGCTAGTCTAACCATTACAAACCCTGACCTCTGGGTGGAGGCACCCTCCATAGGACCTAGGCCCCTCAACCTGTCCGTAGTCAAACAGGCAGGGGTAGTAGCCCCTGGGATAGCGCCACCTAGGGGTTACATCTTGGAGGCACCGCTGGGATTAGTGTCCTCTAGTGGCCAAATTTACGAATTACTGTTAAAAATAAATGGATACCCTAACAGAAGTGGCTGTACACCAGTTGGTGGGGTGGTGTACTGGGCAGGAGATCGACCCCCAAAATGCTATACTTATCTTGCATATCCCACTGGGTACCAGTACAGACACTGTAGAGGGAGTACTTTCCAAGGTGGAAAGTTTACAAAACCCTGGGGTGGCGGGTCGACATGGTAATCTGCTCACCCACATTTTCATGGCCCTAGTAGAGTACAAGGACCACACAGATAGCTCCAAAGTGCCACAGACTATTACCCCAGAGGGAGCCCTCACTACCTGGAGAGTGATAACTAAGGACAGTAAAGACTTGGGGGGGGGGGATGACCTTCCCCCACTATCTGAAACTTTTGAGGAGAAATTTGCTAAATTGTTGCTGGAGGAAGAGAAAACTGTGGAGGATTTAAAGAAACTATTATTGCCACCTGGGGGCATTCCTCCTCTAACACCCTCTCTCCCTCCCGCACCCGTTATTACCCCTCCTTCTGTGCCAGTGTTAGCCCTCATGTTTGTATCTGCCATTAGTCATGACTCTTACCGCAACCTCAAAGTATTCTCTGGCATCCGCCCCACTCCAAATGGGGAGGTTGATCTGGAAAACTGGATAGACTCTGCTACTCTTGCGGTACAAGACTGGCAATGCTGTGAGGCAGAAAAAAGGGCTCGCCGGGGGGAGAGCCTCCAGGGACCCGCCAAACTTACTTTTCGCTCCCTGAGGGTCTCTGACCCTGATGCCAAAGCCCAAGAGTACATAATTGCCCTTGAAAATGTGTTTGGGGACACCACTAGTGTTGAGGCCTTGAAATGGAAGCTTAACGATGTTAGACAACAGCCGGGAGAATTGTTATCTGCCTATATGGATCGATTAGAGGGAATCTTGCAAACCATTTTTTGAAAGGGGTGTTGGACCGGTAGTGAAGTGAACCAGGTAAGACTGGATCATATACTCTGCTCTGCCCGGCACTCCAGCTGGGTGTTGCTCAAATTGCAACTGCATCAAAGGAAATCTGGTCCCTTGTCTTTCCATGTGTTGATGAAGGAGGTACGAGAAGTTGAGGAGGAGGAAGATTTTTCAGAGCCCTGTGTAGTCATAGCTGCTACATCCCCTGCCCCAGGTGCAGGGTCAGACGCTGATGGTCTGGAATCACCAAAATCACATGATAGAACCTGAGACCCAAATGTCAGCCAAGGGGGGCCCAGCCAGAGAGGTATGGCTACTGATGTTCTGCCATGGGATGAACTGCTGAGGGAGATTAGGAAAGCAACAGACAGTCTCATCATGAAGGCCGCTCCTATGAGTATGGGCCCTGACACTTGCCTGACTGCTTCTGCTATGGGGGTGGGGGTGCCCACCCAGGCTACTCCTGCTGACAACAGCTCAAAACTTGATGTCTTGGCTATGGAGGTGAGGGAACTGAAGAGATATCTCCAAATGTCCAACCCACCGCCAGCTGAGGTGGCACCAAGGTTTTCTATTGATACTACCAATGCCGCAGCCCCCAATGTGATGCCTCGGTCCCCCCAAACTTCAGCAGACATATTTTGCCATAATTGTGGGAAGGATGGGCACATGAAGAGGGAATGCCAGTTTCGGAAAGACTTAGAGAGAGTGGAGAGCCAGCTACAAGGAGAGCTTTGGAGCACTAAACAGTGGTTAAGAGGTGCACGAAATGATCGCAGTGAAGGTCCCAGAAATGCTAACTCATGTCCCTTTGTGGCTAGATCATCTGCCCAGGCCCTTGCTACCGCCTCTCCAGACTGGTCCAGAATAGTGGGCCCCTCCATGGAGACCACTGTGAAGGTGAATGGAGTGTCTACAAGAGCTGTATTGGACAGTGGCTCCCAAGTGACAATTATGTTTCAGGACTGGTATCTGACGCACCTGTCTGATGTACCCTTACAACCGTAGGAAGGACTGCATGTCTGGGGATTAAGTGAGAAGACTTACCTCTATTCCGGGTATATCTGAGTTTGGTTGTCTTTTCCCACCTCCGTGGCTGGAATGGCCGAGCAAGTAGAGACCCTGGCATTAGTGAGTCCCCCTACCTGACTGTATGATGGGATTCCTCTACTAATTGGGACGAATGCGCATATGTTTGGATGGTTGGCGCAGTTGTGTTATGAGAAACAAGGGTCAAGGACTGGTAGAGCTTTGAGAATCCCGGCATTGATCAAGAAGGCCTATGAGGCACAGAGAGATGCTGAAAAAATCGACCCAGAGGAACCGGTTGTCTGGAAGAAGGATCTGGAGTCTCTGATTCTGGCCCCAAATGCCCAGTGCACCTTACAGAGGGAAGTCCGTATCAGAAAGGATGTCGAAAATAAAATCATCATGCTGGATGCACCAGGCGATGGGAAATTGCTAGAAGGACTGCTGGTCAAGCCAAGTATTTTGCCAGCCAGAGCCCATGCTTATGCCAGATGTGTAATGGTTCAAGTTCATAATGTGTCTGATAGAGAGATTCGAGGTTGCACCCTGGCTAATGTACATTGTGCAGATACTGCAGTGCTGCCCAGTAAATACAGGTTACTCACCTGTAACAGGAGTTCTAGGAATGGTATATGTTGTTCATCCACACTGTCTGGCAGGTTCCTTGCTGCTTTAAATCTTTCCGGAAGGTCTTCAAGCTGGCTCCTCCCACCCACCCGGGCGGTAAAACTCTCGGCTCCGCCCCATGACGCCAGATCTAGCCCGCTGGAAGCCAGGTTGTGCGTTGAATCCGAGGAGGTCGGGTGGGTCGTGTAGATGAACAACATACCATTCCTAGAACTCCTGTTACAGGTGAGTAACCTGTATTTCTAGGGACATGGATATGTTGTTCATCCACACTGTCTGGCAGACACCTAGCAGTTCTCCGGGAGGAGGGAGGCAAGGC
The DNA here is from genome assembly GCA_016271365.2 of Neoceratodus forsteri. Classification (NCBI taxonomy): domain Eukaryota; kingdom Metazoa; phylum Chordata; order Ceratodontiformes; family Ceratodontidae; genus Neoceratodus; species Neoceratodus forsteri. The sequence continues at coordinate 1,420,625,436 of CM028130.1, forward strand.
GCACACCCCTGATACTTACTTAGGAAATAAGGACTGGAGAACTGAGGCCCCAAAACCAGCATCCCGGCGTGACTCAAGGATATGTGGTAGTGGGTGATGAAGGTGTGTGCTGACTTCCAGGTAGCAGCCCTGCAGATTTCCTGGATAGGGATGTCCCTGGAAGCAGCCACCGATGCAGCGGTATGGCGGGTAGAATGAGCTCTTATCCCTCTGGGAGGCTCCATGCCCGCCAACCTATAGCAGAGATCTATGCAGGAGGTGACCCACCTGCTTATCATCTGCTTGGCTGCAGGTCTGCCAGGTGCGGCTTCAGCGTAGGTGACAAACAGCTGGCGAACCTCTCCCCGAACTTCAGCCGTCCGCTCCTTATAATAAGCGAGCTCTTCTAGGGTCCAAGTATGGAGCCTATATTTCAGCCTCCGAGGTGTGACTGGGGTAGAACACTGGCAGAGTTAACACCTGGTTAAGGTGAAACTCTGACACCACCTTCAGAAGGAATTTCGGTGGGGCCAGAGGACAACATTCTCTCCTGTGGAAGACCAGATAAGGAGACTCGATGGAAAGCACCTGGAGCTCTCCCATCCTTCTGGCTGACGTGACAGCCACCAAGAAGGCAGTCTTCCACGACAGGTGAGAGATGTCACACCTGTGCATCGGGTTCGAATGGCTTGCCCATGAGCTAGCCATCTACCAGCAGTAGATCCCATGGAGGTGGAGGTTCTCACACAGAGGGATATGTGATCAAGGCCTTTGAAAAAGCGCCGACCACCTTCTCCTGCGCTACATCACTGCTTCCTGCCCGCGCCGGTAAGGCAGAGATGGCTGGCAGGTGCACCTTAAGAGTCGTCGACCGAAGCCCTTGCTGAGAAAGGGAGCACAGGTAGTCCAGAATGCTTGCCAAGGAACAGGAGGAAGGGTCCAGGCCCTTGCCCTGACACCAAATGGAGAATCTCTTCCATTTGAAGGTGTAGCATTTTCTGGTCTACTCCTTACGGGACGCCTCAATGATGTTGAGGACCTCGTCGGAAAGACCCAAGGCCTGGAACTCTAGCCACTCAGAAACCAGGCAATCAGGTGCAGGGATTGAAGGTCCGGATGGAATACCTTCCCCTGATTGACTGAGATCAGGTCCGGACGGGCTGGAAGCCGCCTCGGGAGCCTGGAGCTCAGACTGAGGAGATCTGGAACCCAGAACTGGCGGGGTCAGTCTGGGGCTACCAGAATCACCTGTGCCTTGTCCCTCCTCACCTTGAGAAGCACCTTGTGGATCAAGGGAAATGAGGGAAAGGCGTAGAAGAGGCCCGGGGCTCACAGCCTCGAGAAGGCACCCCCCTGCAGCGAGCCCTGCTGGGGGGGGGGCAGGCATGAAACAGTCTCAGCTTCGCATTCTCCTTGGAGGCAAACAGGTCCACCTGAGGCGTGCCCCAGTGGGAGAAGAGATCTTGTACTACCTCCGCGGCAGGAGAGACCACTCGTGAGACGCAGACCCTCTCCGGCTTAGGGCATCGGCCAGGGTGTTGGAGGCTCCTGCCATGTGAATGGAGAGGAGATCCGCCTCCAGGCTGCGTATGAGTGACCAAATGCGGAGAGTTTCCCTGCACAGAGGCATGGAGCGCGTCCCACCCTGGTGGTTTAGGTAGTACATGGTCATGGTATTGTCTGTCTGGACCTGAACCACTTGACCCCGAAGAAACGGAGTGAAGGCGGTGAGGGCTAAATGGATCGCTCAAAGCTCCAGCAGGTTGAAATGGCATTGGGACTCCCGAGGGGACCAGAGGCCGTGCGCTCTGTGCTCCCCCTAGATGGGCACCCCAACCCATCAGAGAGGCATCGGTCGATAGAGAGACCATCGGCTTGGGGCAGACAAACAGGATGCCCTCCTGCAGATGTGCTGGAACGGTCCACCACTGGAGGGCATTCCACATCCCCTGGGTCACTGTCACTAGCTGATCCAGCGGATCAAAGTGCTGTGACCATTGGCTGGCCAGTCCCCATTAAAGGGGACGCATGTACCAGCGGGCCCAAGGGACCACACTGGTGCAGGCTGCCATGAGGCCCAGGAGGCACAGGAAGTCCCGGGCAGGGCGTGATTGCCCAACCTGAAATGATTGGGGAAAGGAGGAAAGGATCTCGTCCCTGTCCACCGGGAGCCATGCTCTGGCTTGAAGAGAGTCGAGCTCTGCCCCGATTAAATGTATCACCTGCTTTGGCACGAGTTCCAACTTGGCCTCGTTGATGAGGAGGCCAATCTGAGAGCAAAGCTGGAGGGCCAGATCACTGACCGCTCCACCTCCGCTCTAGAGGGGCCTGCAATCAGCCAGTCATCCAGGTAGGGGTACACCTGGACCCTTCGGTGCCGCAGGAATGCTGTCACCACTGCCATGCATTTGGTGAAGACCCTGGGAGCTACGGAAAGGCCGAAGGGCATGGCCCGGAACTCGTAAAGGGATCCCTCTGCTCTGAAGCGGAGGAATCTCTGATGGGACGGATGGATTGGGACGTGAAAGAACGCGTCCTGAAGGTCCAGGGAACAGAACCACACGCCTCGTTCCAAGGATGGGATTATCTGAGCCAGAGTGACCATCCTGAAGGTCTGAGACCTTAGGAACCTCTTCAGGTCATGCAGGTCGAGAATGGGGCACCAGCACCCCCCATTCGTTTTGGGACCAGGAAATACCTGGACACAAACCCCGGGTCTGAAGGAGGATCCACTACCTTCCTGATCACCTCTTTTTCGAGGAGCAGGACAATATCGGCTCGGCGAGCCGACAGAGAGGCTGCGGACCCCATAGCCCCCCGAGGGGCGACGGCTCTGAAGGGTGGGGCCTGCTCGAACTCCAGAGGCAGGCCCTTTCCTACCACCTCCAACACCCAGCGGTCCATGGTGATAGCGGACCAGGCGGAAAGGAAGTGGCGGAGCTGTCCCCCCACGGGGGGAACCCAGGGGGGAGTGATGAGGCTGGGGGCAACACCCCTCAACCTGTCACTAGGCAGGCTTGGAGGAGGGACCGGCCAAGGGACCTCCTGGGCCTTTACCTCCCTGCTTCCTATTGGAGGAAGCCGCGGGCTTGGGATGCCAAGCGCAAGCCTGCTGGCCCTGGTGCTGGTGCTGTTGGGCTGGACGTGCCGCAGGCGCAGAAGGGTGAAAGAACTTGTGCTGTTGCTGTCGGCGGCCTTTGTCCTTCTGGGCGGAGGTGACCGAGTCCAGAGTAGCGCTGGACTTCTCGATCCACTGGAGGTGACCTTCCACTCCAGGGCCGAAGAGGTCAGTCCCCAGGAAGGGGACATCCACCAATTTGTGCTGGGTATCCGCCGTGAAGGTGAATATCCTCAGCCAGGCTCTGCGGCACATGGCCACCGTGGCTGCAACCAATCTGGCACAGGAGTCTCCTATGTCCAGAGCTGTTTGGAGCTGCTGCTTTGCCACTGCCCTACCCTGGGCCCGCACCTGCCGGACCGTGGTCTGCAGGTTGGCCGGGAGATGAGGGATCACCTCATCCAGGGAGCCCAAGTGTGCCATCAGCACGGCCGAGCTGGCCTGGCAGAGGCCAAGGGAGGACGCTGCGTACACCTTGCGCCCAGCGTAGTCCAGCTTTCTGGACTCCTCGTCAGGGGGCTTGTCCACGTCCCTAGCATTCCCGGAATGCTGGAAAACACTGTCAATGACCAACCCTTCGGCAGAGGGGTGTTCCGAAAACCCGGACAAAGAGCCGGTAGGGACCGCATACTTCCTGGCCATCCTGGCCGAAGGCGCAGGGCAGGAAGCCGGCCGCTGCCAAAGCTCCAAGACTGGGCCCACAATGGCCTCAGCCACCGGAAAGGCCTCCGGGGGGGAATCCCCTCAGTCCAGTATCTCTGTAAGGGGATACTTGGCCCGTTTGGATACGGGCTCGAGCTGGATCCCGTTGGACTCCGAGATGAGCCGAAGCAAACTCATGAAGGACGACGGGCTTTCATCCAACGACTGGCCCCCGGAGGACTCCAGGTCAACCGGCCTGGAGAACAGGGAGGAGTCATCCTCGGACTCGGAAGAGTCCGCGAAGAGCTGCCTGGGGCCTGAGCCACCCTCCACCTGCCGAGGATGGTCGGAAGTGAAGGTGACCGACAACCTGTGGGGGAGGCCTTGATTCGACCGAGAGTCCTTGGTCGGTGCCCCCCGATTTCGGTTGTGGAGGTGGAGGTTCCACCACAATCGGTGGGGCAGCTGGTTTCGGCTGAACAACCGGCCCAGGCTTGGGCACCTTGACTACAGTGAGGGGTTGTTTCGGCCGCCCGGGTGACAGCCACTTGATGGCCAGGGAAGGCGACGGCGTCGACTTGTTCCCGGACAGAAGTAACTGTTGCCACATCAGGTCCTCGTAGCATCGTCGAAATTTGCGCCTAAGCCTCTCCTCTCCTCTTCCAAGGAGGAAGACGAGGACGAGCGTCGGCGCCGCTTTCCTCGGTGCCAAGACCGCTGATGTCGGCTGATCTGGCTGGACCGAGACGAAGTCCTTCAGACCAAGACTGAGATCCTCGTTTTAGGACGGGTCTGGGAAGGAGCGGGTGACACCCGCTCTTCCCTTGGCTCGGAAGCCTTAACCGGGGACTGCTGCACCGGGGGCACAGGCAGATCCTCAGTCTCCACCAGGGGAACTGGTGAAGAAGGGTTGTCGGACTCACCAGTCGACAGCCCGTCCGGCGGGTCGAGAAAAATCTCGACCGCATCGACGAGTGTCTCAGCCGGCTGGCCTGACAGGGATGCCGTGAAGCCAGCGGCCTTAGCCGCAGCCTATTCCGAAGTTGAAAGTCAGCTGTCCGGGAAAGGAGACCTCTCCCGCTCCCACGAACACCGATGATAGGACTTACCCTTTGAGTCCTTCCTTTTGGACCGAGAGGAATGTCCCGATGGCCCCTCTCCCTTCGTGGAAAGGGGTTGGCAAAACTCCTTGAAAGAAGCTAAATACAAGGTACCCAGAGAGAGCGGGATAAATGCCGCAACCGAGGAAGAAGATGATGCGGCCTGGGCCGCCTCCTCCTCCTCCTCGAGGGCGATCATCTGCTCGAGTTGCTCAGCCGAGCCAGCCGCTGCGGTAACCGCCCAAGGGGCCTCCTTCGACTTAACCGCCGGGTAGCGCTTCTCGGGGCGCCCAAGCTGTAACCAGGCAGCGCGGTCCTCCAGGACGTTAGCCGAAAACGAACAGCATGACTCGCAGGCCTGCGGGTCGTGTTCTAGGCCGAGGCAGTAGATGCACCTGGAGTGCGGGTCCGTCCTGGACATCTTCTGCCCACAAGGGCACTGCTGAAATCTGGGAGTCGATTTGTCCATCGCAGCCACGAGGGAGAAAGATGACCGAAGTCTTGAAAATTTAAAAATGAGTTTCGGGCAAACCGAAGAGTTAGGATCCAGTCTATCATGCAGAGCATTAAGGAGGGAACCTGAGCTTCCAAGCGGTAAGGAAGATCTGAGGTCATGGGGTGCAGCCGAGAGTTTTACCACCCGGGTGGGTGGGAGGAGCCAGCTTGAAGACCTTCTGGCAAGATTTAAAGTGGCAAGGAAAGTACAGTTATGTAAGAACTTACCGTAACAGTAGATCTTCGAGAACAGCTCTTGCAGCAGGTTACACCATTAGGACTGAAGCTGTCAGGCGTCAGGACCCCACGGAAATCTTCTAGCTAGCAGTCTTCAGCGGGGACCGCCTCCGACGTCAGTCCCGCCCCCTACGTCAGGCGTAGTACATAAGGAGGCAGTCCCGCCAGAATCCTCAGGTCTCCTGCCGGAGACTTCCGGCCGCTGGATGACATCAGAAGAGGAGACCGAGGGCTTGCCATCAGATGGCCAAGACTAAAGACAGACCTTTCCAAACTGAAGGATGGGTGCTGGGGAATGGTGGGCGGGAAGGTACCTGTTGCAAGAGCTGTTCTCGAAGATTTACTGTTAAGGTAAGTTCTTATGTAACTGTACTATCTTCTTCGAGATACAGCTCTTCTCTTGCAGCAGGTTACACCACTAGGACTGATTCCCAAGCAATGGCAACATTGTAAAGCCATCGGGAGGAGGAAAGATGGAGATTAAGACCCCTTTTGAGCCTAAGACAGAAGTCCCTGGAGGACGGCTAGGCCGAAACCAGCCCTTCGCCTTGAGGCGATGTCCAGGCTATAATGCCTGATAAAGGTATGCACCGAGCTCCAGGTGGCTGCAGCACAGATAGCTGAAGTGGACACATTCTCCAGTGCTGCGAAAGAGGTAACCACTCCTCTGGTGGAATGGCCCTTGACCGCTCCTGGCAAGGGTTTTCTGCATTTGTCATAACAGAAAGAAATGCACTGAATAAGCCAACGTGAAAGGGTCTGCTTCGAGACGGGGGCCCCTTTCATCCTCTCAGCGAAGGATATGAACAGCGCTCCGCTTTCCGGTGCTGTTTGGTTCTGGTCAGATAATATCTGAGACACCTGTGAACATCCTGGGTGTGAAGCAGTGCTTCTCCTCGATTGGTGTACTTGGGAAAGTACACTGGTAAGTCGATATCCTGATTAAGGGTAAAGGCTGAAACCACCTTAAGCAGAAACTTAGGATTTGTCCTCAGGGATACCATGTCCTGGTGAAAAATTAAATAAGGCTCTTTACACATGAGAGCATGTAATTCGGAGATTCTTCTCGCCGAAGTAGCAGCAACTAAAAACGTTTTCCACGACAGAAAACGTAGCTCGCAATCCGTGGTGGTTCAAAAGGTGGCAGTGTAAGCTGCTCCAGGATGAAGGGCAAGTCCCAAGGAGGGACGGGATCCTTAATGGGTGGCCTAAGGTGGAGGACCCCCCTTAGAAAGGCATGAGTAGCAGCCAACTGGGCCACCATGCGATGGCCTATGGGGGCATGATAAGCTGAGATTGCACAAAGGTGCACTTTGATCGAGGAGTAAGCTAGCCCGGATTGAAAAAGGGAAAGTAGGTACTCCAGAACCAGCTTCTCAGGACAGTCTAAGGGCGGCAAACTGCATGTTTGAGTCCACAGGCAAAACCTGCACCACTTCATAGCGTATGTTGCGTGTGTTGCCGGTTTTCTGGCGGCAGAAAGCACGTCTGCCACCTCTTGCGAGACCCCGTATCGCAACATGGCTATGTCTCTAGGAGCCAGGCATGTAGGTTCAATGAATGTAAGTCCGGGTGGACTAGTGAACCCTCCTCCTGAGACAAGAGGTGGGAGCTGACTGGCAAGGGAAGCAGAGGTTCCCGGGGCAACTGATTCAGAAGCGGGAACCAAATTTGCCTGGGCCAAAAAGGCGCTATCAAAATAAGTGTCGCGTGCTCCCTGCAAAGTTTGAGAAGGACTCTCTGGATCAACGGGAAAAGAGGGAAGGCGTAGAGGAATCTGCCCGCTCAGGAGTGGGACAACGCATCTCACCAGAAAACACCAGGCCCTGGATCTAGCGAGCAAAAATTGGGTGTTTTATGCTGGATGGGACGCTAATAGATCCAATTCTGGAGTGCCCCATCTGTGAAACAGATCCTCTGCCACCTCCTGTAGAATTCCCACTGTGACTCCTGGCCTGGGAACGACTCAGGCTGTTCAGACAGTGTTGTCCCCGGAACGTGAACTGCATGAGGTTTGTGCTAGTGTCAGACACCCATTCCCCACACCCCTCATGGCCTCCCCAAAAGGGGTAGGAGCGTAGCCTCCTTGTTTGTTGAGGTAATACATCACCGCAGTATTGTCTGTTTGTAACAGGAAAGTGCTCGGTGGAATCTCCAACTGAAAGGCTTGCAGGGCATAAAGGACAGCCCTCATCTCCAATATGTTGATATGGAGATGAGATTCCTGTGTAGTCCATGTTTCCTGAGACCTCACCTCGTTCAAGTGCGCTCCCCACACCAGCCCTGAGGCGTCTGTGGAGAGTGTTATCACCGGGGACGGCGCTGTGAAAGGAACCCCCACAGAGAGGGTTCCTGGATTTAGCCACCATTGCCAGTCCCAAACCACGGCCTTCGTGATTCTGACTGGATGCTGCAGATGGTCTTGCCTTTGGTCCCATTGCACTTTAACATCCACTGGGTTACCCGTGATGGAGTCTTGCCATCGGGACTGTTGGAATGGCTGCAGCCATGTGTCCGAGCAGGCGGGACCAATCTGCTGGGATGCTCTTTTCGCTGATAGGTCCCTTTATGAGGGATCGGATGCCCGCCTGTCTTTGGGAAGAAAAGCTCTTGACGGGGTGTCCAGAACTGCCCTATGAACTGCAGTTTCTGGGACGGTACCAGGAGAGACTTCTCGTAGTTGATTAGAATGCCCAGAGACTGAAAAATGGGCCTGAGTATGCTGAATGGCCAACAGCAATGCCTCTTTGGAAGAGGCCATGAGAAGCCAGTCGTCCAGGTACAGGAACACATAGTGGCCCTGTCTCCTCAGAGACGCTGCCACGACTGCCATGCAATTGGTGAATACCCTGGGTGCTGATGACGGCCCGAAAGGAAGCGCTCAGAACTGATAATGGCAGCTGAGAAACTCGGGCGCAGGAACCTCCTGTGCGCCAGTGCAATAGGGATGAGTGGTAAACGCCCCTGCATGTCCAGGCGATGCTAAGAAAGCGCCTTTCTCAGCATGGGATTAGCCTCTTGTATGGTCACCATGCGGAAGTGCTTGTAAATGACCGACATGTTGAGGTCATTGAGGTCCAAGATTGGACGGAGGTCGCCTGTTTTCTTTGGAACCAGTAAAGAAGTGTGAATAGTAACCTGCTCTCTCTGGTTCCCTGGAACGCTCCAAAGCTTCTTTCTGTAGAAGCGTGAGCACTTCCTGCCATATGAGCAGGGCGTGCTGACCCGAATAACGGGAGAGCAGAGGAGGCCTTGTGGGAGGGTTGTCTACAAATTCTATATAATGGCCTTTTTCGACCAACTCTAGCACCCACCTGTCGGTAGTGATTGACCGCCACCCTGGCACGTGGTCTACGATGCGACCCCCGACCTTCGTTTCCCATTGATCCTGAGGAGGGGCGGGGGCCGGGAAGGAGTCATGCTGTGGCAGCACTGGATCCCGCAGGTTGGGCTGACTTGGTAGCTCGTTGGTCTCTGCCTGTGGATGTCTTAGCCTGGGCTTTCCGAGAAGGAACCCTCTGTTGCTGGCCGAACGGTGGTTGTTGCCTTTGTCCGCTGCAAAAGCGACTTGGTTCCATAAAGAATTCAAGTCTAGATCTGTACATGGCATGGACAGATCTAATAGCCTTCCCAGCTTCCTGCAACTGGTGATCACCTTCCGAGGCTTCACCAAACAGAACTTCACCATAGTAAGGAGCCCATGATATTCTTCTGACGTCCGGTAAACCCAGACATCAAGCCATGAGTGTCTCCGGAGACACACGCCTGAGGCTGCCGCCCATTAAGAGTCCGTAGAGTCAGAGGCGGCTCTGAGCACCTGGGTCCCCAGGTCTTAACCCGCATGTAAGGAGCTGCAGGAGTTCCTCGTCGGCCACCATCTAGCAGTTTCTCCGCCCAGGTCCTGTCCCTGTTCCCACAACGCTGCTTCTGAACTGAACCATGGGTGAGATAATTCAATGATCTAATGGCGCGTTGCAGCCGTGACACGCGCGCCTTGCCCAGCACGCCCAACTGCTTGACCCGGGTCCGTGGCTGCGTGCTCAAATGTTGCGGTTTCTGAGACCGATGAGAGCCTGTAATGACCAGGAGTCGGCCAGAGGATGGTTAGCCAGGTACTGGTCCTCCCTTGGGGCCTTGTGCAGGTGGTCAGCCTTCGGCATTGCCGATCGAATGTGGACGCCTCACGCCTTCATGATGTCCACAAAGGTGTCCACCAAGGTGTACTACCACAGGCTTGGGGTCTTTGCTGAAGGAAGCGGGCAAGGCGTAAGTTCGGGTCGAGTTCCTCGGCATCCCATCCCATGCTCCTGAATATGCCTCATTATTTCGAGAACGAGGGGTCATCCGGAGAGACCTAGGGAGATCGCTGGTCCAGAGAGGGATGCTGATTGGTGAAGGAGACCTGGAGCATTCAAGAGATGTCAGATCTGGAATCCTCCGTGGACGGTGAATACCGGCGTCTTCTGGGTCTCTTGGGGCTGGGTGACCCTGAAGAGGATCTTGACGGAGGCCTTCTGTTCTCCAAAGATCTACCCCTAGGAGGTGCTGCTGGCTCCTGGGGGGAAGGTGCTCGTCCTGCTGACCCCTTGGGTGAAGGAGGGGGTGCAGGCGTCTGGGGTCCCTCGGGTGCAGGGAGGAGGCTGCGTGGTGACCACATCCTTTTTGATGGTGTCCCACCAGAAGGTGAAGAGCTCCTTCACTTCTGACAAGTTTAGGCCCGAAGACGGACCGGGCACCGGTGGCCTGTCATCGGGGCCGGGCGCCGGCTCCCCGGGGGTCTCTGGTTCTGGAGAGGGTTCCCATGGGAGTTTGACGGGTCCGGGATCACCCGCCTGGTCTTCGGGCTGGGTAGACTCCTCCTCCCACAGCGCCTTCTGACCGATTCTTGATTGCGGTATCTGATGCTGGTCCCCTCGCCGGCATCCTGGGGGCGAATGCCTGACCGGCTGACGGGTGACAAACGGTTGCGGTTCCGTATGTGCTTAGTGTCCCTTGGCCGGCGCTGGTCCGGCGTCCGCAAGAAGGTCAGCTCCTTGGTCTTCAGCACTGGGGTGGTGGCGGAAGGAAGACTGACCGGACGTCCGGAGGCGAATGCCGGGAAGGCGACTTGTGGGACTCCCCAGGCTGGACGCAGGCCTTAGCCAAGGAAGCGAGCCTGGAGGTCTTGGCAGGCCGCAGAGTAGAGGAACCACTGACCGATTTGACCACAACCGGGGGAGGCTGAGAGCGGGCCCTCGACAGAGAGCGGTCCGACCTGGAGCCGGAGCTGCGGGAGTCCGAGGCCCTGGAGGGGGATCTGGGTCTCACCTTCTCCCAGTGCTTCTTATGGTGCCTGTGTGTCTTCCCTGAAGATTCCCCTTTGGAGGAAGGTTCCATGGCCTCAAGTTTTTCTTCAAGAAGGAAAGCCTGGAGGGCCTTCAGTCAGCGGATTCTCGCTCGGCTGTTAAAGCCCTGACAGAAGGAGCAAGCCTGGGTGTCATGGTCCGGGCCCAGGCATCGAATGCAGGCCGAATGAGGGTCTTTGAAAGGAATCTGCTTTCCACAGGCACACTTCGAAGAATGGCCCTCCACTGAAGTTGGGGAGGACATCAGACAAAAAAACGACTGAAGAGAGTTGATTTTCCAAAGTTTGAAAGTTTTCCTGGTCGCTGCGCGCTAGACTAACCGAGAGGTCGAGACATGCAAAGTCGACGGCGGGAAAGAACTGGGGATTCTGGCGGGACCGCCTCCTTATGTACTACGCCTGACGTCGGGGGGCAGGACTGATGTTGGAGGCGGTCCCCGCTGAAGACTGCTAGCTATAAGATTTCCGTGGGGTCCTGACACCTGACGGCTTCAGTCCTAATGGTGTAACCTGCTGCAAGAGCTGTATCTCGAAGAAGATCCTGCCAGACAGTGTGGATGAACAACATATCCATGTGCCTAGAGCAAGTGTTCGGGGGAGATTGACAGAGTGATGCCCGACTTGTTTGATTTTGGGTACTCCCCGTTGCCAGCCGAATGGAAGATGAGAATTAGTAGAAAACTTGCCCAGAGAGACCAGGTGTTTCCTTTAAAGGAATGGGACACAGGATGTGTGCAAGGAGCTGAGCACCACATCCAGCTGCATGATGAAAGGCCATTTCGTGAAAGGTCTCTACGCCTGGCCGCTGCTGACATAGATGATGTGAGACGGCATCTGCAAGAGATGCTTGCTGCTGGTATAATACAAGAATCCAGAAGCCCATATGCTTCACCTATTGTGGTAGTGAGAAAAAAGAATAGGACAGTAAGAATGTGCATGGATTATTGCACCTTGAACCGGCGGACTATCCTTGGTCAGTATACAATGCACCGCATTCAGGATGCATTAGACTGCCTGAACAGTAGCAAGTGGTTCTCCATGCTAGATCTTTGCAGTGAGTACTACCAGATCCCGATGGCCCCGGAAGGCCGTGAAAAGACAGCCTTTATCTGCCCACTTGGTTTCTATGAATTCATGAGGATGCCTCAAGGGATTTCAGGTGCTCAAGCCACTTTTCAACAATTGATGGAGAGTGCGGTGGGGAACATGAACTTATCAGAGTGCCTGGTATACCTAGATGATGTTATTGTGTTTGGCAGCTCACTGGAGGAACATGAGAGCAGATTATTCAAGGTGTTGGACTGACTGGAAGACTTTGGTCTAAAACTGACAATCGATAAATGTCAATTCTTCCAAACATCTGTAAAGTATGTAGGACACAGTCTCCACCAACAGAATAGAGACCGACCCAAGTAAAGTTGAGGCCTTGACCACCTGGCCACAGACCCACAATCTAGAAGAACTGCAAAGATTCCTGGGATTCTGTGGCTATTATCGCAGTTTCATCAAGGACTATTCAAGAGTGATCCATCCTTTACTTAATCTTACTCAAGGTTACCCTTCTACTCACAAAAAATACAAGAGGTCAGTTTCTTCTAAGCCTGAGAGAGTGTATTTCCATCCCAATGAAGTATTTGGAGCCAGATGGACACCTGAGTATGAAGCTGCTTTTCATGAGATTATATATCAATTTACCCATGCTCCTGTCCTTGCCTATGCAGATCCAGCGAAGCTATGTCTTGCACACTGATGCTAGCCTGCAAAACTGAGGGCTACTCATTGTACAAGAGACACGAAATGGCCTGAGACCAGTGGTTTTTGCCAGTAAACCTGACCCCATCCGAAAAAGAACTATCCTGTACATAAGTTATAGCTCCTAGCTTTGAAGTGGGCTATTGTTGACCAGTTCCACGAGTACTTGTATGGGGCTAAGATACTAGTAAAAACTGACAATAATCTTTTGACCTATGTGCAGGCTTCAGCTAAGCTGGATGCAACTGGCCATAGGTGGCTTTCTGCATTATCTACATATGACTATGCTCTCGAATACAGAGCAGGCCTGAACCACACAGATGCTGATGCTCTCTCCAGGAGGCCTGTTCTCCGGAATGACTGGGTCAGACTGTCAGAACCTGATATTTGAGCACTCTGCCAGAAGTCTGACAGGGAGGAACAAATGTCCACGGACGCAGTGGACTGTATGGTGGATTGTTTGGGACCCTCTGAGAATTGCATACCTGCTGCTTATTGCCACTTTTCTGCAATAGATATTGGTGCACTGCCTCAGCTGGACAATGCAATTATTCAGCGGGCTCAATCCCAAGATCCCATGATCAAATCAGCTTTAGAAGCCCTCTACACCGGGAAAGATGTGTCTAAATTACGCTCCACTGATTTGATAACTGCATTGTTATACAAGAAAGGTCCTAAGTTGAAACTGATCAATAGACTGTTATACAGAGAAACAGCAGACAGAGGGGGACAAATAGACAAACAACTAGTGCTGCTCACCGCCTTTTGAGACTCAGTACTGAGGTCCTTACACAACCACATGGGGCACCTTGGTATAGACAGAACACTTGACTTGGTGAGATCCAGATTCTATTGGCCTAAGATGGGGGCTGATGTTGAGCAACACATTCGGACTTGTAGTCGCTGTTTACAGAGGAAAGCCCTGCCCCAGAGGGCTGCCCCCCTTGTTAACATCACCACCAGTACCTCTATGGAGCTGGTCTGTATTGATTTCCTGAGTCTGGAGTCAGATCAAAGAAATATTAGTAATGTGCTGGTGGTCACTGACCATTTTACGAGATATGCCCAAGCTTTCCCCACCAAGGACCAGAAGGCATCCACTGTGGCAAAAGTACTTGTAGAAAACTTTTTTGTTCACTATGGGGCTCCACAAAGAATCCATTCTGATCAAGGGAGAGACTTTCAGAGTTGTCTGATCAAGAGATGCTTTCTCTGTGGGAGTCGGTCCAGAACCACCTTACCACCCCAGGGGACCCGCAGCCTGAGCGTTTCCAGCCACACTTTATTAGATATGCTAGGAACCCTCCACCCAAAGGACAAGCCTAGATGAAGCCAACAAATTAGCACCCTGGTACATGCCTACAACTGCAAAAGTGATGCCACTGGGTTCTCCCCTACCGCCTGATGTTTGGAAGAGAAGCTTGACTGCCGGTAGATGTATGTTTTGAGTTTCTCCTGATGGGTTCGAGCTGACAACTATTTACAGTATGTGCAAAGTTAAGGCCCAGCTAAATCATGCGTACCAACTGGCTCAAACCATGGCTGTGAAAAGAAATCTGGCCAACAAAAAGGTATGATAAAAGGTGAAAGCACAGGAACTCCAGGAGGAGATCGGGTATTGCTAAGAAATCTGGGACTGCATGGCAACAAGATTGGTGACAGATGGCACCATCTCCTCACATTGTAGTGGGCAAACTAGATGATCTGCCTGTGTACAAGTAAGGCCTGAGAATAATTCAAAGATGTGAAAACAATGCATAGAAATCATTTACTGCCCATTGGACAAATCTTGATTGAGTCTAAGCCCCAGAAAATGCCCCTCTGGACCAGTGACTAGAGCTGCTGCTAAGCAAAATCAAGAAAGCCTGCACCACAGAAGCTGAGTTAAAGTGTTCCCCTCCACAAATCCCAGTTGAACATGACTGTCAGTCCATGTCAGAGGAAAGTGTGTGGCTTTGAATACTACCCTTCTTACGAACTGAGTCACTTGTTTCGGGGCAATCCCCTAGTCAATTCTGGAGATGAAGCTGGGCCTTCTGGACTGTCTAATCCCCCAGCTTTGTCCCTGGAGCCAATGCTCCCAGAAAGTGAAGTGCAAAGCATGAAGTCAGATGATATGGAATCATTGTGTATGGTTGAACTGTTTTGAGTTTTCAGAGGAGGAAAATGATGGACTGGGACAAACTGGTAATGTACCAGAACAAGAAGAGTGTGTTGAGTGCCCTGATAATTCACTGTCAGTGTCAGAAAACTCCCCATGTGAGCCAAGTGTTGTGGACTCAGAGATTTTAACTCCTGGAGCTGAAAGTGCCCCAAGTTCTAGCCTCTCTACCCCAATGGAGACTCCCCTGACAAGTGAGAACAATGCTGAAAATGAGGCTCAGGGTGCAGAGACTGTAACAGTTCCCCCTAGAAAGACTGGTCGAGCTGTAAAGCCTGTGGTGCACCTCAGTTATGATTCCCCTGAGAGGCCTGTGAACTTGCCTTTCAATGTTGTCCATAAAGGAGTGTATGTGTCCCCGAGCTCACTGCCCAAACTGAACATCAGTGCTAACTCCAAGTTACTTGTGTTGCCCTCTAGGTATGGTGCCCCTGCCCCATCCAGCCCCAAGGCAGCTGATAGGGAAGGGCCCCTCTCTTCAGGTTTCATGAACAGGAGGTAATAACCTGAGTTATGGTACAATGTGTGTGTATAATACTGTGCAAAAAGTGATGTACTGAAAAGTTTCAGAAATGTGTTTCTGGTAAAGCGATATGTTGACTGATGATTACATGTATAAGCCTAATGTGATACTGATGTAAATGTATATGGCTGTATTGAAACTTATGGGGGTACTTACTTGACGCGGATGCCAAGTTTTCCAGGCCAGGAAGGGTGTAACCCCCCTGCAAATGGGGGTTCCCAAAAGTCTTCCAGGAACTTTCCTGAATGCTCCAAGTCTGGGCGGTGTTCAGCATCTGAGCTGTTTAAATGTGGTTCCAAGTGAGTGCTATTTGAGCCTCCACGTACTGTCTCTCTAAGAGCTCTCTGCTTGCAGACTTAATTAGTCTGTATGGGGGGGACTGTGTATTTAATGCTCGAATCCCGCCCGGGCTGCTGTCAAATCGCTCCTTTTCTGCTGTTGCTACATGTGCAGCGGGAACCTTGTTGAAAGATATAACTGTTTGCCAGAAATCATTTAGAGTGACTGAGAAAATGTAGTTTGTCTAACATGTCTTCATTTCAGCACAAATTGTTTCAGTGTAACTCTTTCATTTTGGTCCTGAATAGCTGACTTGGACCAATCAGGATGATAGGGAGACCCTAAAATGGAGCTTGTGGACAAATCGGAACTTGGACTCTCAATTTTGAGCCAGCCACAAGGGGATTGTATGGGCAGTGACTCTGGGAAATGTAGTTTTAACCATGGTGCCTTTTTCCACCAACAGAGGGAGTCTTATTGTGAGTGACAGCCGAACCAGCCAACAGAATGGTGTGGAGCTAAAGGAAATGTCCTGCTCTGTGACTGGAAAGATTAGATCAGTTGTGATTGTGAAGAGAGAAGGAGCTCTGTGCTTCTGCAGTGTATAGTTTCGCGCGGGAAGCGCGTGTGAGGCCCTGAGTTTTGGTCTGCAGCCTTTGTGAGTGCCAGTTTGGACTGAATCCGAGTTGTGAGGAGAAGAAAAAATTACTCACCTTAGTAATGTTGTTTCTTCTAATGGAGTCTTGCTATATTATGACAATTGCAGTACGACCGCAGGTTAGAACTGCTCCGGAGGTGAAATAGTTAACTTTCCATGCAAGCATGGAATCTTGAGCGGAGCTCTCGTTAAGGAAGCTCTGTCTGCTTTCTTCAAACCCAAACTGTCAGATCTTTTACAAGCAAACTCACTAGGCTCTGTGTGAAACTGTAAAACCTACACTAGCCAACTGGCTACTAAACATAAGAACACATTTTTGGTCCCAAAACAAAGACTCAAGTCAGGAGACCTAAAAATGAAAAACACAAGACCAATCACCCCCAAAAAGAGGAGTGAAACAACAAGGTGGGCATCTACTAAGTGCCAACCTGCACTGCCCACCCACAGCCCAAAACAAGGTTCTGAGAGGGGCAGGCAGGAAGGGAGGTCATAATATAACAAGACTCCATTAGAAGAAGCAACATTACTAAGGTGAGTAATTTTTTCTTCAAACAACATGAAGTCTTGCTATATTATGACAATTGCAGACTACACAGCAGTATCCCCATGGAGGAGGGACAGAACCTACTTAGGGAATAGGCTCTGAAGGACAGCTGTGCCAAACCGAGCATCACTCCGAGCCTGGATGTCCAAGGAATAATGCTTGGTAAAAGTATGGACTGTTTTCCAGGTAGCTGCTTGACATATCTCTAAAATAGGGATGTATCTGGTGGTAGCCAGAGAAGCAGCTGTACCTCTGGCAGAGTGAGCCCTCAGGCCTGAGGGGGGAACCTTACCCAGCTTTTCATAACAGAATTGGATACAAGAGACAATCCACCTGGCAATGGATCTTTTAGTGGCAGGTTTCTCCTTACCAACCTCACCATAAGTGAGGAACAGTTGGAGGGAGTCAAACCTGTGACCCTTGGTGCGCTCAATGTAGTAACTAAGGGCCCTTTTCACATCTAAGCTGTGCAGCCTCCTCTCACCAGAGGAGGAATGGTCAGTGAAGTAAACTGGGAGAGAAATAGATTGGTTAAGGAGGAAATCTGAAACCACCTTAGGCAGGAACTTTCAATTAGTCCGAAGGACTACCTTATCTCTGTGAAAGGAGATGAAGTCTGGCTCCACTGACAATGCTTGTAATTCACTTATGCGTCTGGCAGAGGTGATAGCTACCAGAAACACAGTTTTCCAAGTCAAGAACTTAAGCTCAGCTGAAGACAAGGGCTCAAAGAGAGGTTGCATGAGCTGAGCAATGCAAACATTGAGGTCCCAGGCAGGGGCAGGGGCCCTGAATGGAGGGCTGGTGTGAAGCAAACCCCTAAAAAACTTTGAAAATACAGGGTGAGATGAAAGAGGAGAGGGTTTACCTGCTGAAATAAAGGCAGAGACAGCTGCCAAATGTACCTTCAGGGTAGCTGGTCTCAGCCCCAAAGTGTTTAGATGGACCATATAATCTAGAACTGTGGGTAGATCAGCAGAGTCTGGGGAAATATTCTTTCGAGCACCATATAGAAAATCTTTTCCATTTGGAGTTGTAAGTAGCCCTGGTAGAAGGCTTCCTAGAAGCCTTGAGTATATCCATTACACCTTGAGAGAGGTGTAGGCCAGCAAACTCTAGCTCTTCAAGAACCAGGCCTTGAGATTGAGAGACTTGAGGTTCGGGTACCAAACCCTTCCCTGGGCACAGGTTAACAGATTGTGATTCTTGGGAAGGCACATGGGAGGATGGACTGCTAAGGACAGGAGGAGAGGATACCAGGGTTGCCTGGCCCAATCCAGGGCAATCAGAATAACCCTGCAGGATTGGGATCTGACTTTGACTAGCACTTTGAACAGGAGAGGGAAGGGGGGAAAGGCATAGAGAAACTTCCCTTCCCAACTGAGGGCTAAGGCGTCCAGAGGGACTGAGCCCAAGACTGGGGGCCTGCAGCAAAAGAGAGAGGTTGATGATTGTCTGGAGCTGCAAAGAGATCTATTTGCCGGGTGCCCCATTTGGCAAATACCACTCCCAGAACCAGGGGATCCAGGGACCACTCGCGATGGCCCTGATAGATCCTGCTGAGAGCATCTGCCAGGACATTGTCTTTGCCTGGGAGGTGAACTGCCATAAGGGAGGTGTTCAGGGAGTAGGCCAGAGACCACAACTTCATGGCTTCGGTGCACAAGGCCATAGACCGAGTGCCCCCCGTTTGTTGATGTACCACATTGTAGTGGTGTTGTCTGTTCTGACCTGTACAATTTTGTTCTGAACAGATTTGGAGAAAGCTTGAAGTGCTAGAAAAGCTGCTCTGAGCTCCAACAGGTTGATGTGGAGCAGAGATTCCTGTGGGGACCACAGTCCCTGGGTAGTGAGGTCGCCCATGTGGGCCCCCCACCCCAAGAGGGATGCATCTGTAGTAAGGATTAATGAGTGAGGCTGAGTGGCGAAGGGAACTCCTTGTCTCAGGTTGCTCTGATCCTGCCACCACTGGGGCTTAGATCAGGGGTTCGAGTTACTGGGATCAACTTGGTAGAGGATCCTTTCTTTGGGACCAAAGGCCCTCAAATGGAACTGAATGTCCCTCATCTGAAACCTTGCTCCTTGCACTACTGCTGTGAAGCAGCCATGTGTCCCAGGAGCTGCAGAAAATGCCTTGCTGGTCGAGAGACCTGCAAGGTGATGAGGAGGCCAGGGAGACTAGGGTGTTTGCCCTGTCTAAGGGGAGGAAGGCCCTGGCTTCCTGGGTATTCAGTTCTGCACCTATGAAAGTTAGGAGCTGGACAGGCTCCAGCACTGACTTTGGGAAATTCAGAAGGAAACCTAGGGAAGTAAGCAGTTGCTGAGTTATCTGAAGATGTAGGTTGACCTGATCTGGGGATTGGCCTACTAAGAGCCAATCGTCCAGGTAAGGAAAGATGGCAATCTTTTGCCTTCTTAGGCAAGCTACTGCTACTGCCAGGCATTTGGTGAATACCCTTGGAGCCGAGGTGAGACCAAAGGGCATTGCTCTGAACTGGTAATGGCCTGAGGGCAGCTCGAACCTGAGGTACTTTCGATGGGAGCTTCTGATGAGAATATGGAAGTAGGCATCCTTGAGGTCCAGGGATGCTAGCCAGTCCCCTGCCTTAGGGAGGGTAAATGATCCCTAGAGTCACCATTTTGAACTTTGGTTTTAAAAGGTGCTTGTTTAGGTATCTGAGATCCAGGATGGGTCGCCATTCTCCTGTCTTTTTTGGGGTAAGGAAGTACCTGGAGTACAAACCTTTGCCCTGGTGTAGGGGTGGAACCCTTTCCACGGCTCTGAGAGCGAGGAGGGTAGAGATCTCTGACTCTAAAGCGAGTGCCTCTGATGGAGATGCAGGAGGAAAAGATCTGGTTCTCATGTTTGGAAATTTTTTGAAGCTGAGAACCAGTCCCTGGCTTACTATTTCCAGGACCCATTTGTCTGATGTGAGAGACTTCCAGTCCTGGACAAAGTAAGCCAGCCTGCCCCCTACAGGTAGAGGAGAAGCGGCCCTGGCTACCCCATCAGGGTGCCTGCTTGGCAGGGGCTTTGGGTTGAGGGGTGGAAGCAGGTCTGCTTGAACCCCGTCTGCCCCTCCCTCTAAAGAATCCCCTTTGGCCATAGGAGGAAGAGTAGGCCTGAGCCTGGTAAAAAGGCCTATGAAAAGGCCTGCCCCTGCCCTTGGGGAGCTGCTTCTGAGGAGTGGCCTGCCTTTCCTTGGCCTGCGCACTCCTATAGGTGGTCCTGTATTCATCCATTTTCTTCATGTAATTCTCTGTTTGCTCCCCAAACAGAGAATTGCCAACCACAGGAAAATCCATAGCTTTAGACTGGGTATCCTGTGACAAGGTGGTACATCTGAGCCAAGCCATTCTGCGAAGTGCCACAGATGTAGCCATGACTCTTGAAGATACATCATTAGAGTCCACCGCAGCATGAAATTGCACCTTTGATGCCTCAATACCATCTTTAGCCACCTGTTCCAGCTCCCTTGCAAGCTGGACAGAGACTTGTTTGGCTAGAGCCAGCACAGTATCCAATCTGGATTTCTGGTATCTGGCAGCGTAAGCCATATAATTTGCTTGTCTGAGTCCCAAGGATGCTGCCATGTACTGTTTCTTTGCCATAGCATCAATCTTTCTGGAGTCCTTTTCAGGAGGGTGTGAAGCTAGGGGAATATTTGCCTTGTCACAGGCTGCAGCCTGCACTACCCCCACATGGCTACATTGCTGTGTAAGGAATTCCATGTCAGAACCTGATAAAGTATACCTTCTGTCCATTCTTTTATCTACAGGAGGTATAGAATGAAGAGTTTTTAAAACTTTTACTGTCTGCTTCCTAAAAGATTTGTGAAGAGGAATAGACAGTCTCTTAGATTCTGGAATATCCATCATTTCTACATAATCAGGCTCTTCCTGGTCATCAACAGCTTCCTCAACAGGGAGCTGAAGAGTTTCAGCAACCTTTTTATAAAACATAAAGTGAGAAGGGGACTCAGAAAGCCTTGGAGGAGAAACCCCTAAAGGTCTGTCTGGAGAGGTATCCGGTTCAATAGGAGCATCCAGATCCTCCAGACCATATTCACTCTCCTCATACTCCTCTTCCCCCTCCCACGGTTCATAAAATTCCTCAAAATCATAATCTTGAACCAGTGGAACCGGTTGAACCGAACGTCTCCCGGGGAAAGAGACTGGACAATTTGGATTGCTTCAGCTATCTCTTGAGCTGTTGGGGAATTAACTTTTTCCACAGCAGCTGACTTTCTAGTCCTTTTTGCAGGAACTGGCTCCTCGGATCCAGCTCTTCGTTTGCCCGAGGAAGTATCGCCCTGGTCAGAGGGCACTCCCTCCGGTTCGGTTGGCACCGAACCGGGCCGGCCATCCGTGTCAGCGGACTTTTTGGCCTCCCTTTCCCTGAGCCTACCAACTCTCTTTTCCAAGGTGGCAGCAGGGAAATTCTTGCAAATCTGGCAGTCTGCATCGAGGTGGTCAAACCCCAGGCAATAAACACAGGTGGTGTGAGGGTCAGCCTTGGCAAAGGCTTCCCCACAGACA
The DNA here is from genome assembly GCA_016271365.2 of Neoceratodus forsteri. Classification (NCBI taxonomy): domain Eukaryota; kingdom Metazoa; phylum Chordata; order Ceratodontiformes; family Ceratodontidae; genus Neoceratodus; species Neoceratodus forsteri. The sequence goes on from CM028130.1 coordinate 1,420,646,807, forward strand.
CTACAGTGTTGAAACCCAGTGGGCCCGGTTTTTCTTTTGGGTTTCTCAGACATTATGCCAGCCTAACCAAACTTGCCCGTTTATGGCAATCCGCCAAGCAAGACTCTCCTATCGGTTCCCAACCGTGTCACGGGTCGTGGAAAAAACGTAATGAAATCCGTTTTTTTTAGAACCGATAAGAACCGGGAACCGCACACTAAAAAGGACTAGAGATTTAAAACACAACCTGATCGGTTCAAACCGAACCGATAAATGTTTTACAAGTTCCACACAGAAATTTGTATGTAAAACTATCTATTACTTACATTACCACAGACAGAGCTTGAACCGAACTGTTGCGGTTAATTTCAGATGAAAACTGAGTATTTTTACACTTTAAAACCGCGAAAATGAACCAAGCAAAAGGAGAAATCTCCGGAGCGACTGTTCAGGGAGGCGGAGTAAAGAATCTGACAGTTTGGGTTTGAAAGAAAGCAGACAGAGCTTCCTTAACCGAGCTCGTGCTCAAGATTCCATGCTTGCATGGAAAGTTAACTATTTCACCTCCGGAGCAGTTCTAACCTGCGGTCATACTGCAATTGTCATAATATAGCAAGACTTCATGTTGTTTGAAAGAAGCACCAGAAGTGTGGAAACCAGGCTCACCCTGTAGAAGACTGGAGAAATTGCTGAATCGCACTCGGTCTGTCAGGAACTGAAGCTGCTGTGTGTGCTCCCTGGTATTTTGCAGTAATTGCGATCGGCATCGAGGAGCAGTCTGCCTGGTATAGTACTTCCCTTTTACATATGAATGTGCGTAGTGCTTGTGCGGAATCACTATTTACAATCCCCAGTGCTGTGTGCTGTGTGTTGAAGCTGGAAGCAAACCCCAGCTTGTCTCGGACTAAATCTGTTTGCTATCAACTGCAGTGGGGTCCAGTCACAAGGACTTTGTCTCCATGCCTTGCTGTTCTGGCAATCCAAAGAACATCCACCATCTGGTTTTCAGCTTGGGTATTGTGAGTACAAGTCAGGGTATTCCCCTGCAGCCTGTTTTCAATCACAAGAGTGTCATCCAATTCTTGTTGTTTCACTGCTTCATGGACTGAGCCATCCGGCTCCGGATTACAATTGGGTGTTGTGCATATATTTTCTTCTACAGGGCCCTATCCATCTGCACCTGCCAGCCAACCCAGGGCAATTGACCTGGCTAGCCCCCCAACCTGGGTACCCAGAGTGTGACTTTTCAGCCCCTGTATGTGTGCACAGTACTGTGATTTAATGCTACCAATCAACCTGATTTCTGCCTCCCGTGTTACTGCCCCCTAAATAAATCAGATTTGTTGTTGTTATACTATATACTGTCTGTGGTGTTGGTACTTATGGAAACAGTATTGTGTTTTGCTATGTATGTTGTTTAACCTTATTTTACAGGGGGTCCTCAGAGACGTGCTGCAGAATCAGTCTCGAGGGTAAGTGGTATCTATATGAGTGAACAGTGTGTATACGTAGGGTATTGGGGCTGTAACTCCAGTGTACTATGTGAGCCACTAGAGGGAATAAAAGGGGGTCTCAGTGTCCTAGAGGGCTGTGACCAAGCTAGTCTAACCCCTACAAACTCTGACCTCTGGGTGGAGGCACCCACCATAGGACTTAGGCCCCTTAACCTGTCCATAGTCAAACAGGCAGGGGTAGTAGCCCTTGGGATAGTGCCACCTAGGGGTTACATATATATTTTTTTAGATATTTCAAATAAACTCTAAACTTAGGCTCAAAAAGGGGGACCCATTAGCCTAACTATCCACACAACTAGGTCCCATGCTGGCACTGGTTCCCTGTGAGGGGGTGCAAATGGACCAGGCCTTTAAAGAACCCTTTGACGATAGGGTCTAAGGCTTGAAAAAACATTCTGTCCAACTGAGAAGTAAATAAATACTGAAACCAGGTGGACCTGTAAGGTACTGTTCTGCAATCCCAGTGAAAGCAAATAGGTAAAACAGTCCAGCACAGTTGGAACACCAGCCTATGCTGACATGGGCCAGGCCCTGAAAGAACCTCTGTGAGGCTAGGATCAGGAGCCAGTAAAACAGTTTGTCCAGCTAATATGCAAGCAGATACTGCAGCTAGGTGGACTCTGAGGATGCTGGACTGCAAGTCCAATGAATATAAACAGTAAGTTAGTCAAGCACTGCTTGACCCCTAGCATGTGCTGGAAACAGTTTTGTGGTTGAACACCAATAGTAAACCTTTTCCCTTCTGAAGCACACAGTTTCCTGTTGGAGGGCTTCCTGTAACCACATACAATGTCTAGACACTATGAAAAAGATGCAAGGCTGTATATTGTACAGAGGACCCTCAAGAGGCATGACTTGGGCCTGAGTTACCCAAGGTTTGGGTACAAAAGCCTCCTGGTTGGAGATTAGCAGGTTGTGCGTCTGAGAAAATGTGTATTGGTTTGGAACCAGACATGGAGAGTAGTAGACAGAACCATGTCTGCCTGGACCAGTCTGGCGTTATCAAGACTATTGATGCTGGCTGGGACCTGAGCTTGAGAAATGCACTGTATGCCAAAGGGAAGGAAGGAAAGTGTACAGATGCTTCCCTGGCCAACTCAGAACCAGAGAATCCAGGGGGACTGGTCCTGGATCTCTGATTAACTTAGTACTGTGACAGGTGGTGTTTGTGGTGGGATGCAAACAAGTCTACCTCTGGTATGCCCCACCTCCTGAAGATAACTTGCACCACCTGACTATTCAAGGCCCATTCCTAATGGGACTGGCTGATCTGCGTCAAGGTATCTGCTAAGGTAGTGTCCCTACCTGCCAAATGAACACCCTGCAGGACCCATGGGGCATGCTAGACTCCATATTTTCATAAGTCCTAAGTAGAGAGGGCTTAAAATTGTCCCTCCCTATTTATGGATGTAATACATTGTGGTGGTATTGTCTCTTCTGACCTGTACCACCTTTGTAGTAGTTGTGTGAAGACCTTTAGCGCAGTAACACTACTCTTAGCCCCTGCAGGTTTACGTGCAGCAGTAAATCTGCACTTGACCATGTGTCTTGGGTGGTATGAACACCCAGATGGGAGCCCAACTCTAGTAGGGATGCATCTCTTGTCAGACAACTGACAGGGGCTCTTTGCTGAAAAAGAAGAAGCCCCTGCCTTAGACTGATTCCCTCTTTTCCTCCACTGGAGGCCTGTAACAATGTCCTTGTTTCTAGAATTAGTTTTAAAAGAGGGTCCTGTCTCTGACACCATTGAGCTATGAGGTGACATTGAATGGCCCTGATCTGTAAACTGGATTCCAAGAATGTGCCAGTGGCAGATGACATGTGGCCAGCAGCTGAAGAATGCTGTCTTTCAGTTTTTTGTTCATTTAGCCTGAATGAGCCCGCAATTAGTGGAATACTTCTTGCCTGCATAGAGGCAGGTAGACCCTGCCTTGCAGAGTATTTAGCTCTGCTCCTATGAACTGGAGTGTTTGAGCAGGCTGAAGGTCAGACTTTCTTTAGATTTATCAAGGACCCTAGAGTCCAGGAGACTTTAGGCAAGTTGCAGACTCACTTACTGGAGTGGTCCTATCACCACCAGCCAGTCATCTAGATATGGGGAAACTGTGTGTAACCCCCCTGCAAATGGGGGTTCCCAAAAGACTTCCAGGAGCTTGCTTGAATGCTCCAAGCCTGAATGGTGTTTGACGTTTAAGCCATTTATCAGTGAGTGTTTTTAGAGCCTCTGGTACTGTCTCTTTAAGAGCTGTCTGCTTGCAGACATAATTAGTTTGTATGGGGGGGACTGTGTGTTTCTCTGTTTGAGTACCACTCGAACTGCTGCCAATTCACTCCATTTTTGCAGTCACTAGGAGTGCAAAGGGAACCTATCTGAAAGATGTAACTGTTTGCCAGAAATCATTTACAGTAATAATGAAATTACAGTTTGTCTAACCTGCTTTCTTTGCAGTCAGAACTGTGTCTGTCTAGTTCCCATTCTGGTTTTGAACTGCTGAACTGGACCAATCAGTGTGGTAAGCTAGCTCTAAATGGTGCCTTGGACGAATCAGAACTTGGACTCATAATCTGAGCCAGCCACAAAGAGGATTGTATGGGCAGTGACTCTGGGAGATGTAGTTTGACTTGGCCTTTTGGACCAACAGCAGCAGTCTATTGTGGTGACAGCCAATCCAGTCAAGAACTGGGAGGAACTCAAAGGAAGTGCCGGTTTGTCTGTTGGAGTTTCAGTTTAGATCTGGGAGTGAAGGAAAAGAAACCCTGTGCTCCTTCAGTGCACAGTTTCAGTCAAAAACGTGTGTAAGGCCCAGAGTTCCGGTCTGCAGCTTTGTAACTGCTTGTTAGGACTGAACCGTCCTGTGAAAAGAATCAAAGGATCTCTGAAGAGTAGAAACCAGGCTCACCCTGTAGAAGACTGGAGAAATTGTTGAATTGCACTCGGTCTGTCAGGAACTGAATCTGCTGTGTGTTCTCCCGGTATTGTGCAGTAATTGCGATCGGGATAGAGAAGCAGCCTGCCTGGTATAGTACTTTCTTTTTTTACCATATAAATGTGTGAAGAGTCTCGTGGCACTCAAGAGTAGCCCTGCTGACGTTGAAGGACCCTATCTTGTTTGGAGGTCGTGAGTACTAATTCAGAGTCGCTCCCTGTTGAATTGCCACATTAAATCCAAATGGAATCACTGTACTGCTGACTGTTTAAACTAATTTTTCTTTTCACTGTGTGAAAGGGCCCCTACCAGCTGTCACGGTTTGGACTAGCCACTAGGGCTTGGGTACCCAGGGACAGTGACTGGTAGGGATAGGCCTGTGCACAGAGCCATAGGTAGATAGTAAAGTGATAAGCTAATTAACCTGATTTCCCCCTGTCCTTGTTATATCCCCTAAATAAATCAGAGCTGCTTGTTTCAGCAAAGTTATACTTCCTGAGGTATTTGTCTATGTTAAAGTACTGTACTGTGATTGTTGCACTGTATCTTATTTCACAGGAGGTCCCAGTGCCGAACTAGTCCTGGGGTAAGTGTATACTGTGAAGGTAATTCTGATATATTGTGTGGGCCACTAGTGGGAAGAAAGGGGTTGCAGTGTCCCAGAGGGCTCTGACCAAGTAAGTTTAACTATTGCAAACCCTGACCTCTGGGTGGAGGCACCCGCCATTGGATCCAGGCCTCAACCTGTTAGTGGCAAATCAGGCAGGGTAGTGCCCCTGGGATAGCGCCATCTAGGGGTTACATCTTGGAGGCTCACCGCTGGGATTGTGTGTCCTCTAGTGGCTATTCACGAACCACTGTTAAGAAAAAAATGGGTACCCGACAGAAGTGGCTGTGCACCGGCTGGTGGAGTGGTGTGCTGGGAGAGATAGACCCCAAAATGCTATGCTTATCCTGGACATCCCCCTGGGTATCAATACGGACACTGTACAGGGAGTACTTTCCAAGGTGGAAGGTTTACAAAACCTTGTGGTGGTGGGTCGGCATGCTAATCTGCTCACCCACACTTTCCTGGCCCTAGTAGAGTTTAAGGATCCCATAGATAGCTCCAAAGTGCCACAGACCATTACCCCAGAGGGAGCCCTCACTGCCTGGAGAGTGATAACTAAGGACAGTAAAGACCCGGGGGGGAATGAGCCCCACCACTGTCTGAAACTTTGAGGAGAAATTTGCTAAATGGTTGCTGGGGAAGGAAAACTGTGGAGGACTTGAAGAAACTATTCTTGCCACCTGGGGTGTTCCTCCCCAACACCTCTCCCGCTCCAGTAGCCGTAATGGTGGCTGAACCAATGCAGACTCCTATTTCTGCACCTGCCATTAGTCACGACTCTTACCAAGGTTGAGGATCTTCTCTGGCACCTCCCCACCCCCAAGGGAGGATGACTGGGAGACCTGATAGACTATGTTGCCCCTCAAGTACTAGAATGGCAATGCTCGGAGTCGAAAAGCGAAAGAGGGTTAGTGAGAGCCTCTGAGGTCCTCTGGCTACCATCCGTGCTAAGCGGGCCAGTAACCCTGAAGTGACTGCACAGGCCTATCTTGAGGCCTTGGAGAATGTGTATGGGAGCCCAGATTCTGATGAGGATCTATGGTGGAGAGTAAGAAATGCACAACAGTACCAAGGGAGTTGTTGTCTGTGTATGTATCTCGGCTGGAAAATTTGTTGCAAGAATGCCTCAGAAAGGGTAGTTTGCCAGTGATTGAACTGGACCAACCAGGCTGGACAGGATCCTTAAGTCTGCCCTTCTCAGAACTGCTATTGCTTCAGTTACACCTGGCAAATCGACTGGAATCCCACCCTCCTATGATGAGTTAATGAGAGAAGTTCGAGGAGTTGAGAAAAGGCGACCTCGGGAGGACCTGCACCAATAGCTGCAGCTACGACCGAGTGACTGAGGGTGGCCCATCAAGTGAAGTTCAGGGGCAGAGGTTGGCAGTCAATGAGTGCTCTGACAAGGAAAAAGATATGCCACAATGGGGCGAACTGTTGAGAGAGATCCGGAATTCAAAAACAGTCCTTTATGAAGGCCACTCCTGCAAGTACGGGCCCTGACCTATATCCGACTGCATCTGCTATGGGGTGGGGTACCCACGCATATCTCCTGCTGATAACAGCTCCAAACTCAATTCCTTGACCATGGAAGTGGAGAAACTGACGAGATGTCTCCAAATGCTTATCACGCGAGACAGAGATGGCACCAAGGTTTCCAGTTAGTAATACCCCGCCCTGGCTCCCGAGTGGCGCTCGCCAGCTCAAACTCCAGAAAGTATGTTTTCTATAATTGTGGGAAGGATGGGCACATGAAAAGGGAACTGAGTCCCCAAAAGACACTGACAAAGTTGCATATAGGCTACAAGGAGAGCTTGGAGAACAAATCAGTGGTTAAGAGGTGCACGAAATGATCCCAGTGAGGGCACCAAAAATGCTAACTCACGTCCTTTTGTGTGCAAGGTCAGTTGCCCAGGCCCCACTATCGCCTCTCCAGACTGGTCCAGAATAGTGGGTCCTCCATGGAGACCACTGTAAAGGTGAATGGAGTGTCTACAAGAGCTGTATTAGACAGTGGCTCCAAGTGACAATTATGTTCCAGGATTGGTATCAGAAGCATTTGTCAGATGTACCCTTACAACCATTAGAATGACTGCATGTATGGGGGTTAAGTGAGAAGGCCTACCCCTATTCCGGGTATATCCGAATTTGGCTGTCTTTCCCCACCTCTGTGGCTGGAGTGGCCGAACAAGTAGAGACTCTAGCCTTAGTGTGTCCCCCCACTGGACTGTATGATGGTGTCGCTTTGTTGATTGGAACAAATGCTCATATGTTCGGAAGGCTGGCACAGTTGTGTTATGAAAAACAGGGGTCAAAAACTAGTAGAGCTTTAAGAGTTCCAGCTTTAATTAAGAAGGCCTATGAGGAACAGAGAGATGCTGAAAAAATAGAACCAGAGGAACCGGTCGGAATTGTATGGAAGAAGGATCCTGAGTCTCTGATCCTGGCGGCAAATGCCCAGTGTACCTTACAGGGAGAGGTCCGTATCAGAAAGGATGTTAAGAATAAAATATTAATGTTGGATGCACCAGGCGATGGAAAATTGCCAGAGGGACTGCTGGTCAAGCCTAGTATTTTGCCCGCTAGAGCCCATGCTTATGCCAGAAGGGTAATGGTCCAAGTTCATAATGTGTCTGAAAGAGACATTCGGTAAATAGAGGTTGCATCCCGGCTAATGTGCATTGTGCAGACACTGCAGTGCTACCCAGCAGCAAGAGTTCGAGGAAGAATGACAGAGTAACGCCTGACTTGTTTGATTTCGGCGACTCCGCGCCAGCTGAATGGAAAGTGAGGATCAGTGAGAAGCTTGCCCAGAGAGACCAGGTGTTTTCTTTAAAGGAATGGGACGAGGATGCGTGCAAGGAGCTGAGCACAATATCCGCTGCATGACGAAAGACCATTTCGTGAGAGGTCTCGACGCCTGGCACCTGCTGACATAGATGATGTGAGATGGCATCTGCAAGAGATGTTAGCTGCTGGTGTAATACAAAGAATCCAGAAGCCCTTATGCTTCCCCATTGTGGTAGTGAGGAAAAGAATGGGACAGTAAGGATGTGTGTGGATTATCGCACTTAAACGCGGACTATCCTGATCAGTACACAATGCCCCGCATTCAGGATGCTTTGGACTGCCTAAACAGGAGCAAGTGGTTCTCTGTGTTGGATCTCCGCGGGGTACTATCAGATCCCGATGGCCCCAGAGGACCGTGGAGAAGACAGCCTTTATCTGTCCGCTTGGCTTCTAGGAATTCTGAGGATGCCTCAAGGGATTTCAGGTGCCCTAGCCACTTTTCAACGATTGATGGAGCGTGCAGTGCGGGACATGAACTTACTAGAGTGCCTGGTATACCTAGATGATGTTATTGTGTTTGGCAGCTCACTGGAGGAACATGAGAGCAGATTATTTAAGGTATTGGACCGACTGCAGGACTTTGGCCTTAAACTGTCCATTGATAAGTGTCAATTCTTTCAAACATCAGTAAAGTATGTGGGACACATAGTATCCACCGAGGGAATAGAGACCGACCCAAGTAAAGTTGAGGCCTTGACCACCTGGCCACAGCCCAAAAATCTAAAAGAACTGCAAGATTCCTGGGATTCTGTGGTTATTATCGGCGCTTCATCAAGGACTATTCAAGAGTGATCCGCCCTTTACTTAACCTTACTCAAGGTATCCCCAACCCACAAAAAATACCAAAAGTCAGCATCCTCAAGACTGAAAGATGTATTTTCATCCGAGTGAAGTATTTGGGGCCCGCTGGACTCCTGATTGTGAGACTGCTTTCATGAGATCAATATCAACTTACTCACGCTCCAGTGCTGGCCTATGCCGATCCAAGAAAACCTTACGTCCTGCACACTGATGCTAGCTTGCAAGGGTTGGGGGCTGTGTTGTACCAAGAGCACGAGAATGGCCTGAGACCAGTGGCCTTTGCCAGTAGAAGCCTGACCCCATCCGAAAAGAACTATCCTGTACATAAGTTAGAGTTCTAGCTTTGAAGTGGGCTATTGTTGACCAATTCCATGAGTACTTGTATGGGGCTAAAATACTAGTAAAACTGACAATAATCCATTGACCTATGTGCAGACCTCAGCTAGTTGGATGCCACTGGCCATAGGTGGCTTTCTGCATTATTTACATATGACTATGCTCTCGAATACCGAGCAGGTCTGAACCACATAGATGCTGATGCTCTCTCCCGAGGCCTGTTCCCCAGAATGATTGGGTCCGATTGGCAGAACCTGACATTCGGGCACTCTGCCGGAAGTTTGACAGGGAGGAACAAATGTCCACGGACGCAGTGGACTGCATGGTGGATTGCTTGGGACCCCAAGAATTGCATACCTGCCGTTAGTCGCCACTTTTCTGCAATAGACATTGGTGCACTGCCTCAGCTGGACAATGACAGTATTCGCGGCTCAATCTCACGATCCCATGATCAAAGCAGCTTTAGAAGCCCTCATGCAGGAAAAGATGTGTCCAAATTACTCCCACTGATTTGAGAACTGCACTGTTATACAAAGAAGGTCCTAAGTTGGAACTGATCAATAAACTGTTATACAGAGAAACAGTAGACAGAGGGGGACAAGTAGACAAACAACAACTAGTGCTGCCCACTGCCTTTCGAGACTCAGTACTGAGGTCCTTGCACAACCACATGGGGCACCTTGGTATAGACAGAACACTTGACTTGGTGCGATCCAGATTCTATTGGCCTAAGATGGGGGCTGATGTGGAGCAACACATTCAAACTTGTAGTCGCTGCTTACAGAGGAAAGCTTTGCCCCAGAGGGCTGCCCCCCTTGTTAACATCACCACCAGTGCACCCATGGAGCTGGTCTGTATTGATTTTCTGAGTTTGGAGTCAGATCAAAGAAATATCAGTAATGTGCTGGTGGTCACTGACCATTTCACGAGATATGCCCAAGCTTTCCCCACCAAAGACCAGAAAGCATCCACGTGCTACAAAGTACTTGTAGAAAACTTTTTTGTTCACTATGGGGCTCCACAAAGAATCCATTCTGATCAAAGGAGAGACTTTGAGAGTCGTCTGATCAAAGAGATGCTTTCTCTGTGGGGAGTGCGAAAGTCCAGAACCACTCCTTACCACCCCCAGGGGGACCCACAGCCTGAACGTTTCAACCGCACTTTGCTAAATATGCTAGGCACCCTGCACCCAAAGGACAAGCCTAGATGGAGCCAACAAATTAGCACCCTGGTACATGCTTATAACTGCACCAAAGTGATGCCACTGGGTTCTCCCCTACCGCCTGATGTTTGGAAGAGAAGCTCGACTACCAGTAGATGTGTGTTTTGGGGTCTCCTGATGGGGTTCAAGCTGACAACTATTTACAGTATGTGCAAAAGTTAAAGGCCCAGCTAACTCATGCGTACTAACTGGCTCAAACCATGGCTGCCAAAAGAAATCTCACAAACAAAGAACGGTATGATAAAAAGGTGAAAGCACAGGAACTCCAGGAGGAGATCGGGTATTGCTAAGAAATCTGGGACTGCATGGCAAACACAAGATTGCTGACAGATGGCACCATCTCCCTCACATTGTAGTGGGCAAACTAGATGATCTGCCAGTGTACGAAGTAAGGCCTGGGAACAATTCAAAAGATGTAAAAACAATGCATAGAAATCATTTACTGCCCATTGGACAAATCCTGATTGAGTCTGAGCCCCCAGAAGATGCCCCCTCTGGACCAGTGACTAGAGCTGCTGCTAAGAAAAGATCAAGAAAGTCTGCACCTACAGAAGCAAAGTTAAGTGTTCCCTCCACAAGTCCCAGTTGAGCATGACTGTCAGTCCATATCGGAAGAAAGTGAGAGTGACTTTGAATACTATCCTTCTTACGAACTGAGTCATTTGTTTGAGGGCAATCCTCTAGTCAATACTGGAGACAAAGCTGGGCCTTCTGGACTGTCTAAGCCCCAGCTTCATCCCTGGAGCCAATGCTCCCAGAAAGTGAAGTGCAAAGCATCAGATCAGATGAAATGGAATCATTGTGCATGGTTGAACTGTTTGAGCTTTCAGGGAGGAAAATGATAGATTGGGGCAGACTGGTGATACACCGAACAAGAAGAGTATATTTTGAGTGCCCTGACAGTCCACTGCCAGTGTCCGAAAGCTCCATGCAGGCAAATGTTGTGGACTCAGAAACTGTAACTCCTGGAGCTGAAAGTGCCCCAAGTTCTAGCCTCTCTACCCCCAGGAGACTCTGACAAGTGAGGACAATGCTGAAAATGAGGCTCAGAGTGCAGAGACTGTAACAGTCTCCCTAGAAAGACTGGTCGAGCTGTAAAGCCTGTGGTGCACCTCAGTTATGATTCACTTGGGAGGCCTGTGGACTTGCCTCTCAATGTTGTCCATAAAGGAGTGTACGTGTCCCCGAGCTCATTGCCCAAACTGAGCATCAGTGCTAACTCAAGTTACTTGTTTGCCCTCTAAGTATGGTGCCCTTGCCGTCCAGCCCGAAGGTAACTGATAGGGAAGGGCCCCCTCTCTTCAGGTTTCATGTACAAGAGGTAATAACTTGAGTTATGGTACAATGTATGTGTAATACTGTGTAAAGAGTGACGTACTGCAATGTTTCAGAAATGAGTTCTTGGTAAAATTATGTATTGACTGATGATTACATGTGTGAGCCTAATGCAAATGTATATGGTTGCAGTTGAAACTTATGGGGGTACTTGCTTGACGCAGACGTCAGGCTTTCCCAGGCCAGGAAGGGTGTAACCCCCCTGCAAATGGGGGTTCCCAAAAGACTTCCAGGAGCTTGCTTGAATGCTCCAAGCCTGAATGGTGTTTGGCGTTTAAGCCATTTATCAGTGAGTGTTTTTAGAGCCTCTGGTACTGTCTTTAAGAGCTGTCTGCTTGCAGACATAATTAGTTTGTATGGGGGACTGTGTGTTTTCTGTTTGAGTACCACTGAGCTGCTGCCAATTCACTCCATTTTTGCAGTCACTAGGAGTGCAAAGGAACCTATCTGAAAGATGTAACTGTTTGCCAGAAATCATTTACAGTAATAATGAAATTACAGTTTGTCTAACCTGCTTTCTTTGCAGTCAGAACTGTGTCTGTCTAGTTCCCCATTCTGGTTTTGAACTGCTGAACTGGACCAATCAGTGTGGGTAAGCTAGCTCTAAAATGGTGCCTTGGACGAATCAGAATTTGGACTCATAATCTGAGCCAACCACAAGAGGATTGTATGGGCAGTGACTCTGGGAGATGTAGTTTAGACTTCGCGCCTTTTTGGACCAACAGCAGCAGTCTATTGTGGTGACAGCCAATCCAGTCAAGAACTGGGAGGAACTCAAAGGAAGTGCCCGGTTTTGTCTGTTGGAGTTTCAGTTTAGATCTGGAGTGAAGGAAAAGAAACCCTGTGCTCCTTCAGTGCACAGTTTCAGTCAAAACGTGTGATAAGGCCCAGAGTTCCGGTCTGCAGCTTGTGTAACTGCTTGTTAGGACTGAATCCGTCCTGTGAAAAGAATCAAAGGATCTCTGAAGAGTAGAAACCAGGCTCACCCTGTAGAAGACTGGAGAAATTGTTGAATTGCACTCGGTCTGTCAGGAACTGAATCTGCTGTGTGTTCTCCCGGGTATTGTGCAGTAATTGCGATCGGGATAGAGAAGCAGCCTGCCTGGTATAGTACTTTCTTTTTACCATATAAATGTGTGAAGAGTCTCGTGGAGCTCAAGAGTAGCCCTGCTGACGTTGAAGGACCCTATCTTGTTTGGAGGTCGTGATACTAATTCAGGTCGCTCCTGTTGAATTGCCACATTAAATCCAAATGGAATCACTGTACTGCTGACTGTTTAAACTAATTTTTCTTTTCACTGTGTGAAAGGGCCCTACCAGCTGCCATGGTTTGGACTAGCCACTAGGACTTGGGTACCCAGGGACAGTGACTGGTAGGGATAGGCTGTGCACAGAGCCATAGGTAGATAGTAAAGTGATAAGCTAATTAACCTGATTTCCCCTGTCCTTGTTATATCCCCTAAATAAATCAGAGCTGCTTGTTTCAGCAAAGTTATACTTCCTGAGGTATTTGTCTATGTTAAAGTACTGTACTGTGATTGTTGCACTGTATCTTATTTCACAGGAGGTCCCAGTGCCGGAACTAGTCCTGGGGTAAGTGTATACTGTGAAGGTAATTCTGATATATTGTGTGGGCCACTAGTGGGAAGAAAGGGGGGTTGCAGTGTCCCAGAGGGCTGTGACCAAGTAAGTTTAACTACTGCAAACCCTGACCTCTGGGTGGAGGCACCCGCCATTGGATCCAGGCCCCTCAACCTGTTAGTGGCAAATCAGGCAGGGGTAGTAGCCCCTGGGATAGCGCCATCTAGGGGTTACCTGTGACACCTTATATTTGAAGATGATCCAACCCCTGTGTTCAGTCCTAGAGAGTGACCTGATGAGAATCTGAACCTGAAGTACTTTCTGTGAGACTCCCTTATGGGAGTGTGGATATAGTTTAAGTACAGTGATGCCAGGAACCCCTTTAGGTTTTTCCTGGGATTTGACATGCTTTGTCTTTTTGGTTTTCGTGGAGGGGACCGGAGAAACAGCCGGACCACTCACCCACCTTTAAAAAAAAACAAAAAACTTTAATCACCCTTCTCAGGGGTGTGTAAGTAAGAGACAGCAGTTTCACAAGCAGATTTGGAGGGTGTTGGCTGGTCAGAGCCTGAAGCGCCCTTATCTGGTCTCTTTTGCAACCTTTCTAGTCTCTTTTTCACTGTTGTTAGTGGAAGGAATTTGAGTTCAGAGACAATCACTGACTCACTATATCCAGGACCAGTTGTCTATGGTGCCAGAAATACCCCTGCTGTGGGAACTGCTGATACTGAGGCACAGACCCAGCCTAATAGAAAAAAGGGGTCTTGCAGTGGTGTGTGTATATATATATATATATATATATATATATCTCCACCTTTTTCATGTATGCCTTTATCTTTCTCCAAAGAGGAATTACACTCCACTGGAAAGTCTATATAACCTTGGTTTGGGTATCCTGAGTGAGGTCTGTGACTCGGAGCCAGGCAAACCTCCTCTGAACCACTGTACTTGCCATCCATCTGGCAGCAGCCACTTAAACTGTTATTTGGCTGCTCTCAAACCAAATTTAGCTGTTTCAGCTAGATCACCTGATGGGGAGTCTGGGCCTTGGATGACATAACAGGGGCCAACTACCACAGTGGCTCTGGTATTGACATAGGCTTGAGATGTGTGCCTGCCTGATGGCCAAGGCACCTGATATATGTTTTTAAGCCATTTTGTCAATTTTTTCCCAGAATCCTTGTTAAGAGGATAGGATACCAGGGGTATCTTTGCCTTGTCACAGGCTGTCACTTTAACCACTCCTTGGTGGGCAGGGTGGGGGAATAAATTTCAGTTCCCTCCCTGTCCAGCTGAAATTTCTTATACAACCTCTTATTCAGAGGGGGAACAAAGCTTGGAGTTTGTAAAATCTTTAAAGTATCTTCCCTGAAGAATTTATTCACAGGAGTGGGACGCTATTAGTGGGTGTCAGCCAGTCTTTCTCACCAATGTGAAGAATGAGGAATAATCCTCAAATGTTCTATAGGGGAGAGACATATGCATGTTCAGAGGAAACCTCTGATTTAATAGGTTCTCCTCCATTTCATAATAATTACATATTCTTCCTTTTAAATATTAGGAAGACTGCTTTGCAAAGGTCTGCTGCTGAGAGACAGACAGCCCTTGTAAGCCTGAAAGTGTTTTCTTTAGCCGTTCCAGGCATTTCTCCACACTTTTTCCCCCTGGGAAAGTTTACAGATTTCCCAATATTCATTTAGGTGATCATAGCCAAGGGAAGCAATACACAACTGTGCATATCTGTCTTGGCAAATACTTCCCCAATCAGAACAGCCTGCAATTTCTGAAGGAATTGGGAGGCTTTATAGCAGACACAGAAGTCCCCAAAATACTATCAGCAGGGGGTTATGTGTGCTTAGTTTTCTTCAATTTTACTGAGGGAACCAGGAAGTCAGCTGGTTCAACAAGCCTCTTAAAAACCGCTTATATGCCCATCTCAGGATAGTAGTTACAATATTTGTTGTGGAGTCACCCACAGTAACTTAGGGTGTTAGCTGGTTAGAGTTGGAGGGACCCTTTGGTGGTAATGCCTTTTTTTAAGCCTTATCCAGGCATTTCAGTAGTTTTTCCCAGGACATGTAATGCAGATTTCACTCTGCTTTTTAAATGTTCATGTCCAGATAGGCAAAACAAGAGAAAGTTTGACTTAACAGAAGTTCACCACACTGAATACAAGGTTTGAAACCAGGATCACCAGTTTCTTTTTATAACATTTCCAATGTAAAGTCAATAACAGTTGCAACTGCTAAAAAGAAATACTTAAATTTAGGTTTATTTAGCAGTTGTGGACGGTTCCAGAACCGTTGCGGGGCCCGGGAACCAAGATAAAATGAACCGAGGCTATCGGTCCAGGACCGGTATTAGCGGTTCTTAAAACAAACTAATTTAATAATATTAAGCATAACTAATGGAGTGTTTTAGTCAGAAAACTCCAACAGATATAAAATAAACCTCTGTTTACCCCCAGTTATACTGAACCGGAAGAAACCGAGAAAACTTACAATTTAAACACTAAAACTATGGGTTTACCTAAATAACAAAAAGTAAAAGGCAGCAAATGAAATGTAAAGAATACTTATATTTTATAAGGTTTCTTACATCAGAACAAAAGATGATGAGGAGAAGATCTCTGAGCATCTAGACTTGACAGACAGCGAGAGAAATCTGAGGGGTTTAGAACAAAGGCAGTTAGTGTAAGGCAGCATTTGAAAAGTGGCTCATGCAAAAGATTCCATCATTTGCATATGTTCAAAACTCTCTCTGGGCAGTTCTACTTGCAAGGATGACTGCATAAAGTTATGAATACCTGAGTATTACTGGGGTTAGAAACAGTTTTCCAGGTTAGATACTTCATGTCACAAGTAGCTGCTGGCTTAAAGGGACTGTGGGTCAGACTGTCCAACATTAGACTAAAATCCAGGTTGGGGACTGTATTCTTCTCTGGGGGTTTCAAGTGTAGAATACCTCTAAGGAATCTTCTTGAGACAGGGAGCTGGGCCATGACAAGAGTCCCCAAAACTTATCACATACTGAGCTGGCCAACAAATGGACCTTTATGGAAGAGGACTGAAGGCCAGATACTAGACAGTCCAGATGGATGTCCTGAACTTGCTCAGTAGGACAATGAAATGGATCACTGGAACACCAGATGGAAAGGTGTTTACGCTTTACACCATATGCTTTTCTAGGAGGTTTCTGAGTTACCAAAAGGACTTGAAAAACATGATGTGACACTGGAATCCTGCCCACTTCTACCTTGTCAGGAGCCATGCCTGGAGATGCAGGGATCAGAGGTCCTGAAGTACAAGCTGACCCTTGAACTGAACTAGGAGATTGATCCTCAGGGGCAATGTCTGTGTCTGCTGGATCGCCATTTGCCGAAGCAGCGAGCACCAGATCAGCCCTAGCTAATGTGGGGCTATTAGGACCATCCTGCCCCAATAGGCATCCAGTTTGAGGAGCACTCTCTGGATGAACAGGAGTGGTGGAAAGGCATCAAGAAAATGACCTCTCTGCTGCAGCATAATCTCTTCTTGGCAAAAAGCACCATTCTCTCAATTTCTGCAGCAGAAGTGCAGCAGTTCAGCATCATGACAGATGCAAGAATGTCCATTTCTGGTCTGCCCCAATCATGTTCTCTAGGAGGGATCACTCTTAACAGTCTGCACTGTTTGATTTATGATCATTTGCCAGGACATCTTTTACTGTAGTGAAATTAATGACCTGGAGAAGAATCTTGTGCTCTAAGCACCACTCCCAAACTCTCATCACTAGTAGAACATGACACATTTTATCTCTCTCTGGAGATGTACTATCTTGCCGCAAACAAGGTTGGACAGGGCCTTTAGCCTATTTACCTAATCTGTTATGGGACTATTTTCCTTTGTATTATGTAATTAAGTGACGGCTTTTGCAATGTATTCTGTCTCTCCCCATCCTTCTATTTGTAATGCTGTATAGCCTTTTTAATGATGTGTAACTGACAATGACTACTAGCTGCTTCTGTTTTCTCCACTGTCCATGTTTGTGATGTTCCCCACCCTCTATTCGATGAGGATCCTTTGTAAATGAGCTTTTACCTCAAAGGTTGTAATTCCAATTTTACAATAAATAAAATAAATAAATAGCCCTAAAGTACAGCTCTCATCTCAAACACATTTATCTGAAGATGCTGTTCCAAGTCCAACCAAGTCCCTTTTATCTGGACATACTGACTATGGTGCCCCATACCACTGAGGAAACATCAGTGGTTACTGCCACTTGTGGCTCCAGAGGAAAGAAGAGGAACATGTGAAGAAGTTCTCCTTCGAGGACCACCAGAGGAAGGAGTTAGAGGCTTTGTCATCCCGTATTACATAATCTGGTGATTTAGATGTCTATGACCATGATGTGAGCATCCACTGGGATGTTCTTATATGCCACCTTAAAAGGGGTTTGATAAAGACTGATGCTGCCATGAGCCCCAGCATCATCTGTATGGAGTGTGCTGTGACTCATGTAACACAGCAGGCAATGCGCACAATCGTCTTTGCTGTCTTGTGGTACAAAAGACTTTTCTTGTGTGGAATCCAGGACTGCTTTTATGAACTGCCACCTCTAGAAGGGAGTCAACTCTGATTTTTTGAGGTACAGTTTGATTCCTACGGATATCAGAAATTAGCATGCTGAGGTTTCTGCCATCTGTTTGATGCTTGGATGGGCTTTTTATGAGCCAATCATCCAAGCAGAGAAAGAACTGCATTGCCAATTTTCAGAGGTGTACCGCAAGCACAGAACACCACATGGCGAAGACATACGGTGCCAATGTAAGCCATAATGGCAGGACTCTGAAATGATAATGCTCAAATTCCACACAAAATCTGAGGTATTAGCCAGCCCGGTGGCGCTCAGGGTTGAGGTGCTGGATGCCACACCTTGTGCCATGCCAGCGACCCATGTCTGGGAACGAGCATGAGGGTCACCAGGGGTCGGCAAGGGAGGGAGAGGACTGAGCATCCGATGACAGCTCTTCTCATCCCGGAGAAGGGTGGTCATGCCATCCCGCTCCTTGGCTGCCCCCCCCCGGTGGAGGCTGGGGGGTAGCGCCAAAGCTAGGGAGACTAGTAACGTGGCAACATGACATGCATACATGTTCATGGCCATGGGGAGGGACTAAGAAAAGTAGAAAAACACTGCCTGCCAGCTCCTTGGAAGACCCTCCACTGATCTGATGCCGCAGCCTCACGGAGCTCCCAGGCCGCTCCGGATATGTGTTGGGGAGGATGGCACTCCCATTCCACCACGCTACAGGGGTAATCCGTGGGGTACAGGGCCTGGGAGGCACCAGGGAGGTAATAGTGGCAGGCGGGAGTTGGAGGAGGAGGAAAGGAAATCTGCCGGCAGAGCGAAGGGAGGAAACACATAATGGAAAAAAATCTGAGGTATTTGCAGTGACAGGCCCTAACGGTGATATATTAGTATGCATCATGCATGTCCAGGGTTGCTAACCAGTCACAGGATTTCAGGTGTGGAAGAAGGAAGCCCAGGGATAAAATTCTGAATTTCCTGTGCCCTGTGTCCTTGTTCTATGACCCGAAGTCTAAGATTAGGCACATGCTACCAGTCTTTTTGGGAATGAGGTAGCTGGAGTAGAAGATCTTGCCTCATTCTGCCACCAGTGCTGTACTACCCAATTTCATATAAGTAGCAGTAGTAATTTTATTTCTGTAGCACTCAATCGCAGGGGCTTTGAGCCCTTTACATAATTAAAATCATAAATCAAAATCACATAAATATGGCAACAATTTGAAATATATAAATATAAATTGTGTAATAAAACAGAGTGACATCCATAGCTACATGCTTTTAGTTGAGGCTAACTAGAGTCAAATGCCTGTCTGAACAGGCAAGTCTTGAGACCCCTCTTAAAGGGCTTCACTGAGGGGCATCCCTCGGATATCTGAGATCTGGGAAGTGAGTTCCAAAGGGTTGGGTCGGCGACTTCAAAAGTACGATCCCTAAATGTCTCAAGCCTGGCCCTGGGAACCACAAAGAGGCCCATCTCAGAGGAGAGGAGGGGGCAAGAGGGATAGTAAGGACACACAAGATCACTCACTAGTGTTATTCAGCGGTTGCAGAACACCTGAAACTTGGGAAATAGGGCAATTCTAAAAACTTGGCTCCCCTGGATATATTGAAGCCATGACTGCATGATACAACTGAGGCCCATTACATTTCATTATGCACTGCTTAGGCAGTCCCCATTTATACAATTTTTGAGCCACAGGTTTGAAAACCTGTGGTACATGCAAATGCCCTGATACTTTGGGGGGAGTTGGGTGCCATGCTGAAAGATATCTAGCAAAATTTGCCTTTATCAAATGATAATGGACTGAGTCCTTAGGAACCAGGCCACATTTTATTGTCTGAGAGAAAAAAAATAGAGTGTGTGTGAAAAAAGACCACAGGGTCAACCATACCTAAACAACCTTTTTCTTTTGTCAAATATGTATATTGTCTTTTTATGGGGTTCAGCTTGTTGCCCCAGAGCATTTGAAAAAAAAATAAGACTATATAGTTTAGTTTCTAAATGGACCAGAGAGGGGAAAATCACTGCAATGTAAAGAATCACAGGGATAATAAACTGTTTAATAACTTGTATTTGTTTAAGTTTGGCCAGTTTCAACCATTGTACTTTATGGTCCACAGTATTCAAGGTGGTTTCCCAATTCAGGAAGGGTACATTTTGGGGTCCAAATTGTATACCTAGAATTTTCAGTGGTTCTGAGGAGATATGAATTCCATGTATAATTTCTGAGTCAGGGTATCCAACACCTATAAACAGGCCTTTACATTTCTGGGTGTTTAATCTTGAATTTAAAAACAGAATATTCATTCATAAACTCCAGAAAAGATATCACTTGAGTGTTATCTGACAAAAATAAACTGATATCATCCACAAAGGCTTGCAAAGAGAGTGCCCTATCTTTATCAGCTCCAAACTCTCCCGTCCAGTGAGGAGAATCGGTTAACGCACAGATCAAAGGATCAATTGTGAATATATATAAAAGGGGGCTGAGAGGACAGCCTTGCCTTACCCCTGTCATTATTCTAAACCCATCTGTAACTTGGTTTCTAATTAGAGGGTGTACTACTGCTGTGTTGTGTAATGATTGCACCCACCTTGTTTATTCAGGTATGCCATACACCTCCAAAGTCAAAAATAAGAAAGGGTGGTAGACCCTATCAAAGGCCTTGCATTGGTCCACTGAGATGATGCACCCAGACTTCCCATGTAATGATAAATAATCTAACAGGTCTCTAATTATCAAGAGAGCATGCTGGATTTTTCTGTCTGGTAGACACAGAATTGTAGAGGAGAAAGGACCGAACTCGCATAAGTCCTAAGCCTAGTATTCAAGATGTGTGTAAATATTTTGTAGTCTGAGTTTAAAATGGTAATTGGCCTCCAATTATCCAGAGATTTGTCCCCAGATTTAAACAAAAATATCAATAATCCTTCCGTGAACCACAGCGGGGTACTAAATGCTGACAAAAAATAACTAACTGTTTATTCTAAACATAATGGCCCAGATATTCAGAAGAGTTGAGCCATGCGCAATAGGGTTGTGCCTGCGCAAGTCCGAAATTGCACCATTCTGCGATATTCAGCAGGAGGTAGTTGCGCTCCCGAAATCATGCTGAGCAACAGCACAATGATAATGAAGGCATGCACAACCAAAGGGGGAGGAACCATGCATAAATGGCGCAGTGCGATATTCAACGACTTGCGCCATGCGCAATAGGGGAGCAAGCGGAAGTTCGCCATAGCAGAAATGAGCCAAAATAAAAAGGAGCAAGGGAGAGGCGCAAGAACGCTACAGGGAAGCCACATGAGGCAGAACTCTAGCCAGACAGACAGGGCAGGAGGGACACACAGGGCAGGCCAGGGAAAGGGCACCCTGAACACCCAGGCACAGGGAAGGTGTGGGGAGCCACAGCTACTGCAGAAGGGGGAAGTGCCACACAGCACAGAGGCCACCACAGGCAGGTGTTCCGTGCAGGGGAAGTAGCAGGAGGACAGTGGGGGAATACAGTAACAGCTGCCGGGGGTGAACACAAGCCAGAGACATGGCCAGTGCCACCTTCCGGATGGAGGGCTTGGGTTATGAGGAAGGTGAAGGCGTGCGGCAGGGGGGCGTGGCCGTGGAAGGGCCCGTTGGTGGTATGCCCCCAAGAGGCAGTATCAAGCCTGCACCAGCTTTGAGCTGTACACAGATACTGAGATTGTGGGCCGGTACCGCCTGAATAGGGCAATTCTGAGGCGGCTCTGTGAGCTGTGCAGTGATGTGATGCAGGCACCCACATGACGGAGCCATGCCCTGTCAGTGGAGACTAAAGTAACAGCCTGCATGTGCTTGCTCACCACGGGTACCTTCCAGAGACCAACTGGGGATACCACAGGCATAACCCAGTCGGCCACGTCATGCCACCTCACCCAATTCCTCAGCGCACTGCTGCCACATGCCGCGGAGTACATCCATTTCCCCAGCACAGCGCGGAGCGCACAGCAAACATACAGGAGTTCCGGCATGGGGTAGCACGTAGGCCTGGCGTGCTAGGGGCAATAGAGTGCACCCATGTGGCCATATCGCGACACTGGCTCCCCGAGGGGCCACATACATCAATCGCAATGGCTATGCCAGCATCAAATGCCAGGTGGTGTGCGATGCCAGGGGGTGCATAATCAATGTCTGTGCCTCGCACCCTGGGGGAGCACATGATGCCTTCATCTGGCACCAGTAGGCACTGTGCCACAGATTTGAGAGTGGGGACATCCCCACTGGACACCTAGTGGGTGAGTATGCAAACCACATGGACAATCATAGGGCCTGGGGGGCATGGCCAGAGGTGACATGGGTAGTGGCCCACATGGCCTAAGGCAGGGCGATGCTGATCACCAAACTAACCTCTGCCCTCTACCCACAGGTGACAGTGGATACCCACTCCGTCCCTGGCTGCTCACACCCCTACCGCGTCCAGACCCCATCACAGCAACACTACAATGAGGCACATGCCACCACACGAATGTCATCGAGCCGGGTGTTTGGGATGCTGAAGACACGCTCGCTTGCCTGACACCTCCGCGGTGCCCTACAGTACAGCCTCTTCAAAGGCCGCGCGGCTATTCCTGGCCTGTTGCATCCTGCACAACATGGGCAACGAATGTGGGATAGCCCTGACAGGTCAAGAGGGGACAGCGATGGGGACAATGAGGCGCGCCGGTGATGGGCAGCCCCCTTGGGCGACGGGACCCCGACTGATCCGGCTGGCGCAGCTGCACCGGGACACCATCATGGAGGAGCACTTCAGACAACCCAGGTAAGTCATGGGGCCATGTGCAACTAACAGTGGCTAAGGCACAACCCACAAACAAGCATGGACACACACCAGGGTGCATGCCATCAAGGGAAGGTAGGGCACAGCTACATACACACAACGAGGGATGGTGAGGATTAACATCACGCCGGATGGACACAACACATGCACACACATAATGCACCAAATGTGCACAGAGGGCAGGAGGCACACCGACCCAGAACGCCAACCCTAGCAACACACATATCCACAGGCCACCACGCCACTGCCCGTCCATGCGTGTGTCGATGCTGAGCATCCATTTCACATTGGTGTACACGCAATGCAGGCATCATCATGCACACGCAACCGCGGACAGCAGCCGGGAGGTGTGCAGGTGGATCTGTGTCCGCGCAGGGCCGGTATCCACCCGCACTGCCCACTGAAACACACAATGCACACAGGGCAGCACCAGACAGTAGCCATGCTGGGAGACAGGTCAGTCATGCGACACAGTGCCCCGGCCATCACAGATTTGTGGGCGGCCCCGCTGAGACCCGTCAGCACTGACAGGATGACCACTGGCATCATGGTGTGGCACTGATGGTCCCCCAGGGGTTCCACTGCGTGAACACGACCGTGCATGCTCAGGGGTCTGCAGCACACCGAACATGCCTGCGCCAGGAGTGCACGGGATGCCCACAGCTGAACCCGGTGTCGATACGGTGGGAGTCGCACGACGCCGGGAACGGGGGATGGACAGTGCACTTCGTGGTGTCCGCGATGCATGGGCACCTTACTGTGTGCCCATTGTGGCCATGACAGCAGTGAATGCCTGTGCATGCCCACCAATGGCAGTGGTCACATCCTCCCGCAAACGGTCCATCCCTGCCACGATCAGAGCGGTGTCCCTGCTGCAACGCTCCTCTGCCTACTCCAGAGCCACACGCAGTGCATCCACGGATGTCACAAGCCACATCTGCTGCTGAACTGATGCTTGCAGTAGGTGGGTGTGCTCATCCAAGAGGTCATCTGCCTCCTCGGCATCCTGTCCCTCAGGGTGTGCACGGCCCTGATGATCAGCACCCCTTGAGGTGGGTGCTGTGCACCAGGACCAGGTCTGAGCATGTCCACAGGCAGTGCACAGATGCCGCTGCTGAACCCTGTACCCCCAAGCCCATTGGCTGACTGCTGATGCTGCCCCTCCGGCTGCTGCTCCCCAGAGCTCATTGGTGCCGCCGCAGTGGCCGCAACAGTCCCACTGTCCTGAACAGACACCAGTGCTGCCCCACTGGTGCTGACAGGCACAGGCTGGGACTGTGCTAACATGCAGGCCTCCATGGCAGCACCACCCACAGCCATGGGCGCGGAGTGCCCTGCTGTGTGGCCATCCCGTGGCACACACGTGTCACTGCCCATGACGTTAGCGTCATCACCGGTGATGGACTCTGCACCGGCCCCAGTCACAGCATGCTGGCATCCGTGGACGCCGACACGCTGGGACACAGGCAGGGCTTCCTCCACACCTGTTACAATGACATCAGTGTAGACAGCCATGCGGCCCCACTGTCGCAATGATCCACGTATACCTGTGGAGGTGGATGGGCCCTCCTTCATCTTCAGCTGACTGTCCTCAGTGGACAGGCCCACCACCGCTGACCCATGCAGATGCTCAGGATCTGTAAGGGAAAGCAAAGTCACGCTACTGCATGTGACCTACCCTGCCCCCCCCATAGACAGATCATGACTTACCATGCAGTGATGGGCCACCACCCATCTGGAAGCCACTACCTGGAACACCCTCAATGGCACTGCGCTGCATGCTTCCAGCAAGCCTCTCCTCCTGTGGGGTCAGCTATACCACCTCTGGCTGTCCCCCACCTGCTGCAGCACGTGCTGCCCTGACGGCAGCCACCTTCTTCTTTATCCTCCTCCTGTCTGTGCCCATCTTTTTCTTACACTCCTGCACAGAGCGCTGGTGGCTGCCATGCAGGTTCACAGCACGTGCCACCTCCTCCCATGCAGCAGCAGCACGGGCTTGAGGTGTTCCCCGCCGTCCACTGAGAAGTGGCTCCTGATCCAGGTAGGCCTCAAACAGGGCTTCGGTTTCGGCCTTGGAAAGTTAGGCCTCCTCCTCCCACCACTGTGTTCTCCTCCAACAACTTGCTCGGTCATTATGTAGCCTGTAAGAATGGCAGTGGCTACCTGTGACTATGCAGTTCCATGCATGTTCCTAAATCCACAGTCCACACTCAAACAGCATGCAACTCACCAATAGACTGCACTAACTGACTATGGCCACTGCAGCCCAATGTCGCAGTTTTATAGCGCAACCCATGCAAATGAGGTGAGGCGAACTTTAGTACATGCAAATTGCAGTGCTGCGCCATTGAATGGCTGATCAGATGATTTGAATATGACGGCTGAATACCGCGCTGTTGTGTTTGCAATTGTGTTGAACGTGTTGAGCCAATGGCACAGTTCTGTGACATGCATAGTACACACCTCACCGCGCATGCCCGGGTTGCTGACGCAGGCGTCTTCCGTGCTGATGACGTGCTGTGCGCGGTAGGCAATGCAGGGCATGGCCACCATTGTGCCAGTGGCGCTATAGCGATGGTCACTACATGGCGCTGTGACACTGCGCCATCACAGGCACACTGGGCCAACTGTGCGGTAGGCTGCTATGGTGCTGGCACACAGGCAGCCAATCGCGCTACACGCATTGTGTTCCAATGGCACTGTGCGTGTCCATGAACCAGAGACCCTTGACCCTGTGCCCAAATCTTTGCCCTCTAGGCACCATGCGCGCAGGCATGGTGAGCTTTCATCGCGCTGTTCGGGTGACAGCGCGATAGGGAATGGCAGCTCTGTACCGCTGCAGCATCTGCACATGGGGAGCGCGGCAGAGCACCATTCCAACATACAGAACCGAGAATGGTATGCAGAAGGGCAGCCCAGTGGTCTGCTATCGAACTGGCAAACCTAGTGCGCTGGTGTGGAGCCACACCATGGGCCTCTGTTCAGGAGGCGCCTGGACAGGGCCAGGACCCAGGTGTGGCAGGAGGTGGCCACTGCCCTTGAAGAGGCCACTGAACAGGGGAGAAGCATCGAGCAGTGCAGGCACAGATACAGGGACCTGCGGCGGAGGGAGCCAGAGCTACTGGCACGCCTGCGGGCACATGCCAGGAGGGGCACGGTGCCACGGCCAGGTAGCGGTTACGTCAACACACTTTTATCTTCCATATGGGTAACAGTGTTGTATGTGTCCAGCACACGGGGGAGGGACCGTCCGGAGTTGGCTGTGGTGGTGTTCACAGGGTGTGGGGTGGATGGGTCTGGCTGGGTGGGAGGGCACACACCTGGGGGCAGGGACTTTGCTACGGGATTGTACTAATGTTCCTCTCTCCATGTTTGCCCCACAGGTCTGGAGGAATGCTGCCCGGCACGTGAAGAGCTGTGGTGGGAAGAGCATGGTGCAGCCAGGCGGGGCAAGGGCCCTCACTGCCCACTTGACCGGCCCGATGAAGGTGAGTGCCATACATCCATGATTACCACTGCATGCTGTGTGACAGGGTGGGCAGCGGGAGATGGCCACCATCCATCGACACCACTGCCATGCACACGACTTGTTACAGTCAACACTGTCCAGCGGCAATGCATGTCTGGGAGTGCGTCAATGGTGGTCCATGCATGCACCAGGTACATGGTTGTGCCACTGCCTTTGCACCACATAGCCATGTCACTAAACAGCCATGGTGGTGCTGTGCGTGACTTGGCCGGTGGGTGTGTGCAGCGTTACGCATGGCTGTATGCGCCTGGGTGGGCAGGTCATGTGGACGTGATCACTGCGGGAGGTCACACACCATCACAGAGGTATGTCCCACGGCCGTATGCCATGCACAGTGGGCGGGCTGTATGGGGTTGTGCATTCACGCCTATTGACTGTGCTCCCTTGTCATAGGTATCCGCCACCTATGTGAAATTGGGGAGGTGCTGCGGGAGATATTACTGGTGGCGAGGGCATCGCTGGACATCCTCAGACGCATTGATGACACCGGGGTCCTGAGGAGGCACAGAGCCAGGAGGAGTCAGAGCAGGGAGAGGTGCTCCTGCTAGGGTTCCATCTGTCTCACTATTCCCCAACCCCCCCCGGATCCACCCTGACACCCTCCTTCCCCATCCCATTTGTCCACCCCCTGCCTCTACCTACCCCCACCTTGTTTGTGGCCCCCAACCTTGTATATAGTTTCGTAATATTGTATAAGTCTAGTTTTATATATTTGTTCAATACATTTAATTTTGATATCAATACTGTGGTGGTTCTGATTTGCAGAGGGCTATAGGTACTCCGCTGCAGTGGTGTGCATGGTGTCAGGGATGGTGTGTTCATGGGTATGTGTGTGTCCGTGTGGAGGTGAATATGGTGGGGATAGCTATCAGTCAGTGTCTGTGGTGTGTGTGTTCCCTGTGCACTGGATGACTGTGTGCAGTGGTCCATGGGCGTGCTCTGTGTCCATGGCGCATCCGTCGGCCCGTCCATGGCCTGTGCAGCTGGCACACATGCATGTCTGTGACCAGCACGGTCCACTGGCATGTCAGTGGTGGCAGTCTCTGCAGGGCAGCCACTGTACCCATCACATTGCTGGGTTGCCTCCTGTCACTGGTGTGGTGCATGTCTGCCTCGGGTGGCACTGTGGGCACCACAGTTGTTGTTCCACCTCCATGCTGTGCCTTGTGTGTGTTGCAGGGATGTGCCCCACTGTCTGTGACTTGTGCTCCGGGTGAATGATGGTGGTGTACAGGTTCACAGTGCCTGTGCAGGGTGGCTGGCACTCCAGTGCAATGGAGGACTGCAGGTTGTGTGTACACAGTTTACATGGGCCCACACTGGGGGCTTGGCTGCCCCACCTCTGCATCCCTGTGTTGTTGTGCCCTTGGGTATGGGTGGGTGTCTGTCCATACACTGTGTGGCATCCGGTGTGGTGCATGCTTCCATGCACCACTGTGGGTGTCTGTGCTGGCTGTTGTGGCCAGTGTTGCGTTGGGGTGTGTCACTGGAATACTGTGCAGGGTGCTGTACCACTGGTGGTGGTGTCCGAGCACGTCTGTCTATGTGGGTACCTCATGTGCGGCGCATGGTTGGTCTCTCAGCAGCACCTCGGGGGACTGTGCGTGGTGGCACTGTGTCTGCCGTTGCTGCATTGCTGTGTGCTGCCACCCGCTGATGGTGCTCGTGGTGGGGCTGGCTTGCATGGTTCTGTGGTGCACGGGTTGCAGTGTCACAGTGGGGGTGGTGGCATGCATGGGGTTTCCTGCTGTGGTGGTCACTGCTCATGGGGGGGTGTCTGGGGTCACGGTGCTGGGTGTGCTCTGCATTGGGGGATGGTGTGGCACTGGGTGGTCAGCCCTCCTTGTGTGCCATCACAGCTTGCCGGTAGGTGTGATGGGGCACCATGGCCCGGCTGTGGGTTGTTTGCTTGTCTCCATGGGCCAGTGGTTATTCCAGCCTTCCCCCAGTTGTGCAGTGCATGGGGTGTGGGGGGACGATGTCTGTTCTGCTGTGTGTTCCTGTGCCCATCTGTGGCATGGCCCCTACCTCCCTGGTTGTGCAGTTACATTGCTCTGCTGCTGGGGGCGTCCTGGTTGCGCTATGGTGCCTCTGGACTGCTCAGCTGAACACTCCCTTATTGCGCTTAGGTAGCATCAGATCTGCTCAGCTTCCCTCCCTAGTTGCGCTATGGGCGCGGTGGTGCGATATTCAGTCATCGGCTGTAGGCGCAGTTTGGTCTGTCTGCTTTTGAATATCGGCTCCTTGCGCATGGGCATATTAGACTTGGCTTGCTCCTCTATTAGCACTTCTTTGCTAGTTTGAATATCTGGGCCAATGAAAATTCTTTGGGAAAGGTTTTGTAAAGTTTGTTTGTTAGGCCAGCAGGACCCGGAGATGTGCCATTCTTCAGAGTTTTGATTGCCTGTTTAATCTCTAAAGCCGTAATAGGTCTCGTCATCCCCTGAGCCCCTTCTGGGACCCCTGGAATATAAATTTTTTGCAGAAAGTGTTTTATAACTGCCTCTGAAGGGGGTTCTGGAGGGCTATGAGACAACACAAACTCTTTTATAATGCTATGGAGTCCTGCCATAGAATGCATGATACATCCATCCTTAGTCTTTAAAGAGTCTAAGAAAGTGGAGTCTTTAAACTTTTTAAATGCCTCAAAGGGATCCCCCGAGGAGATTTTTTAGTTCCATTTTGATGTAATGCCTTCATAGTATTTGCTTTTTCATACTGATACTCCTTCATGTCCTTCTTAAATTTGTCAATTTGGGCTGTGTAATTCTGTCTTGAAGTATTTGCAACAGAAAAGAGATACTGCAACTGCTGCTGCATTGGAGATATTTGAGAAATCTTTCATTCTCTGCATATTTCCCTTGTTTTATAAGCAGAGCTTTGAAGTCTGCCTTAGAATTGGCCCACCAATCTCCTAAATCAGTATACAAAAAAATAACAGAGAGACAGGCTATTAGCAGTTCCCTAATTTTAGGGATCAGTTTTTGGTTTGTTAAGACAGAAGAGTTCAGTTTCCATCGAGGCCTGCGTGTAGACCTCACTGGAGAAGTTAAGAAAGTGCATTGTAATCTAAGTGATCTGAAAACTCTATAAGGTGGTTTTAAACTGGAATTGGGGGCATTTTTTTTGATAGAAACATGTGATCTATAGCTGAGGTGTATTTATGTCTCCTATAAGTGAACTTAGGACCACTTGTTTGATATTTACTGCACTCGAGAAGGTCTGCAGTCTCTACAATGCATTAGAGTCGCAGAAAATCTTTTTCCCTTGTCCCACTGAACCCCGAGCTTTTGATTTTAGTTCACAGTTAAAATCATCACATAAGAAAACCTTGTAGGAGGTAATCAGAAAGTGACGTAAGGTATCTAATAATGCTACTCTTTCCGCTTTAACCTGTGAACAATAAACATTGATCAGTCTACAATCCATGTGATTCCACAACCCATCTAAAATTAGTAATCTTCTGGGGATTAAATCTATTAATTTAATCAAGGTGAAGTCATAAGAATTAAACAAAAACCCCATGTCATCGTCTGTCTCTGTCCCAAATGACCACTAGGAAGGGCCCCAAATCCATTCCTTCTGGAAAAACCTTGCCTAATCACTAGTAAACATCCAAGTTTCTTGTATAAAACACATGTCAATAATATTTCTATGTACATAATCATAAACTACTTGTCTTCTCCTTGGATTCAATAGCCTGTGTACATTCAATGATTCTACACAAAAAGAAGTCAAACCTTAAACCACAAAGTGATCGAGAATCTTTTTTCCTTTTCTTTTCCTTTTTCTTCCTCTCTTAATACCCAGCATGGTGCTGAATCAGGGTATTCGGGTCTGCTTTGGGGGACTGGGAATCCGAATCCCCACATTCAATCTCTGAATCCCCCCACTGTGTGGCCAGTACAGCAAAGGAATTTCTAGACTCAAAATCAACAGGGGCCGGAGCCGGGATGGTCTTAATATTCCTTGTTGATCTTCTCACAGGCAGGTTTGTTAAAGGCATGGGGAGCTTCATAGGATTATACAAGTTCAAAGGTAGAAACCCACTAATGAACTCGCTGCCATTAACCCAACGGCAGAACTTGAAATGTTATATTTCCCATGTACTGGTCCAATTTATACTTAAACTGATCTATATCTAAACTGGTAACAACAGCTACAGGCAAAGTGTTCCAAATCTGAGGAATTCTCTGGGTTATGAAGTTATTCCTTTTAGTTGTTCTATTAATGTTAGTTAACAGTTTTAGGTTATGTGATCTTGTGTTCTTACCATTATTTGTATATTTCAGACAAAGTTTCAAGTAAGGCAGGGTCCCTAGTAGCCTTACAAATTACGCAAAGATCGCCTCTCAAGGCCCTATACTCAAGGGAATAAAGCTCCAGCAACATAAGTCTTTCCTCGCATGTATGGTTATGCAAATTATGAATATTTTTAGTCGGTCTTCTTTGCACTTGTTGCATTGCAGTTTTGGTACTTACAGTTGTTGGGGATCATGGTTACCATCTTCAGGTGGGCCAGTGTAGCATACTGGTGCTTAGAGGGAAGGGGAGACGGAGGGGAGAGGAGTCTGGGGACCAGGGTTTCTTATGGTGGAGGAGTTGGAGGGCCTTCCTCAGAGGGAGATGGGGTTGGCAGGCTAAGCTCCGTTGGATCAGTATTAGGGTGAGAGACTGAATCCTGAGCTTGTTGTATCAGCAGGTCTGGACTTATACATGTCGCCTTGTTCTTGGCTGCCCAGGCACATTCTGTAAATACAAGGCCAGTATCCTCACAGAGGTCGCACTTAGTGTGATTTGCACACTGGAACGCAATGTGAACAATTTCCCTACAGTTATCACACCGGGGCTTATTGCAGGAGCTAGATAAATGGGTTCTAGACCCAAACTTGTAGCACGCCCGGGGTTGCCCAGCATAGAAACACACAGAAACACACACCCCTATCACGTCCCAACATAAAAGAGATAGGGATATGTTCAATTCCAGACTCCGTCTGCCTGAGTTTCACTTTAGAACACCACCCCCATGTCCAGAATATCTCTGCATCCAGGATTGCTTCAGGTGGACTTAACAGATCACATTTCTGGGACAACCAATAAGTAATATCCCTCAGCATGGACCCCTCATTCCAAAACATTACCGTTAAAATCTTAATCAAGGGTTTAGTTAATGGAATGACAAAAAGGGGGCCCACGTGGGGAGAACTTAACTTGGTTGTACTGCCCCACAATAAATCTAAAGCATAAGCAGAACGGAAACTTATATCAAATTATCCTCCCCAAATGTTCGGAGAAGTGCAGAGAGTCCTTTAATAGCATTTTTATTTATTTATGTCTAGGAATTCAAGATACCTTTGAGCCAAGGCTCTTTTACAAAGGTTCCACGACAGAAGTACAGACAACTATCATCAGGCTGGTTACATGATTACAGACAGTAAACATAAAATAGTTTACACAGTACAGGGT
The DNA here is from genome assembly GCA_016271365.2 of Neoceratodus forsteri. Classification (NCBI taxonomy): domain Eukaryota; kingdom Metazoa; phylum Chordata; order Ceratodontiformes; family Ceratodontidae; genus Neoceratodus; species Neoceratodus forsteri. The sequence goes on from CM028130.1 coordinate 1,420,678,335, forward strand.
ATTAGACAGTAACTTCGGTTGACATAATCTGATTAAGTGATGCGTTACACAAAGAACACTAGGAGGGGGAAGGCAAGAAAGGGAGAGGGCTCAGAGAAGGGGGTGGCATAGGTGAAGAAGGGCAGGGTGAGGCAGCTGAGGGGCCTTGTCAGGACAGACACAGGTAAGTGCATTTGAAGTTGCAATGGACAGGTAAGTGCAAGAGGAGAGAGGGACAAAACAGACACCAGCGAGGTCAGAGACCGCAGAGGGAACAATGATGTTATGCGTGCAAACACAGGTGTTGGTACCTGTTAGGGCGTGCGGAGCTTTTTGAACGCACCAAGCGCTAGCTGCGGAGGATAAATCACCAGAGAGGTCGTTTCGCCAACTCTGGCTCTGTATGTAAAACGACCTTTGGCCTTGGGAAGTCCAGTAGCGGGATTAAGGATTTGGGGCTTAGAGCTCCTGGTGTTGAGGTTGTTGATTTTGGGTTTAAGGAAGGTGCTGACTCATGGCGGTGCCTTGCCCATCATAATTTTCTTTGCGGTAATGTAGATTTGCTATTTGATTCTGTTGTTCAGTTGCAGCCGGCCTGTTTTGAAGTATAGGTCACAGGAGTGTGTGAGACGGTGGGAACCAGTAACGAATTGGCAGGCTTGATTGAGGGAAGCTGAAACACATCTGAGAGAGGATGTTGTGGCAGATCCATAGATAATGAGACCGTAGTCAATACTGCTGACGATGGAGCTCTGGACAGCGACGGACAAAGCTTCAGGGGTTAGATGTTTCCTATGTTGGAATAGTAGGCCCATCTTGATGCTGGCTACTTTGGCCACGTTACTGATGTGTGGAACATAGGAGAGATTATAGTCGAGGGTGAGGCCAAGGTATTCAAGGTATGAACTTGTTCAATGGTGATTCCTTGCTTGGTTTTAATGTAGAGTTGATATTGTTTGTATTTGTTGTGGGAGCTGCAGAAAATCATGGTCTTTGTTTTTTTCTGGTTAGGAATAAGTTTGTGTTTTGAGAACTAGTTTTCTACTGCAGAGAAGGCCTGCTGGAGGTTTCCCTGTAGATACACTGGATCATGGTGGGATGCCAGGATGACAGCATCGTCTGCGTATAGTAGGATCTGTTCAAGGCAGGATTCTGGCAGTGAGTTCAAGAAAAGGCTGAATAGGAGAGGGCCCAAGATTGAGCCCTGCAGGACACCGGACCGGACTGGTCTTGGGTCTGAGAGTGTGTCAGCAATTCTCACTCTTTGGGAGCGGTGGTCTAAGTAGCTTTTGAACCAATTCACCGAGTTGGGTGACAGCCCTGCTAGCCGAAGCTGGGCAAGTAGAAGATGATGGTTGACGGTATCAAAGGCTTTAGTTAGTCAATGAAGGTGGACCCAGTAAGTTGACTGTTATCTAGTGAGTGATGGATTGCACCTGTGAATTAGAGTAGCGCCATGGAGGTGCTAGACCTTTTCTAAAGCCATGTTGCTCCTTGCACAGGATGTTGTGTTTGTCTAGGAAGTCAGTGAGCTGGTCTGGCACAATCCGTCCCAGGGCCTTGGAGAGTGGAGGTAGGCTGGAAATTGGATGGCAGTTCCCATGAGCTGTTTTGTCACCATTTTTATGAATAGGGGTTACCGCAGCGGATTTCCATATGTCTGGGAACTGGCAGAGGCTGAGGAAGAGGTTAAAGATCCTGGTCAGTGGCAGGAGTATTTCTTCAAGGGTGAGTGATAGCAGTTTGAGGTTGAGGGAGTCAGTGCTGGCTCTAGAGTTGCAAATGGCTTTGGTGACATAGCTGCGGACTTGATGCATTTTTACTGCTTTAAAGAAGAAGGGAGGGTGGCTGGTGGTAGCTGGAGAAGCAGGTGGATCCTCCTCATCGAAAAAACCCTGGGGGAGTACAGCACTGAGGACCATGAAGGCATCATTGAATCTATCAGCAATGAGTTTCTGGTCAAGTGTAGTTACACCATTAATGTAGAGTACTGACGGAAGTGGTTTAGACTGCTTCCCGGTGACTTCTTTAATGTTATTCCAGAAGTCCCTACCATTGCCCCAAGTGTTAGTGAGGGCATTATTGAAATCGGTGGTCTTCATTTCCCAGATATATTTGGTGCAGTCATTTCATACACATTTATAGTTAGCAATATCAGACTGTCTCCCAGTGTTTCTGCAACCTCCCAAAGGTGGTCCCGAGCTTTTTAGTCGCCTAAGTAGGTCTCCGTGAGCCAGGGGTTACATAGGCTTTGGCTTTGTGCTTCCTGAGGGTGCAAATATGTTGCAGGCTTGACTAAAGATCCAGATAAAGTGATCGGCGCGTGTTTACATTAGTTACTGTGAGGATTGGGGACCAATTTGTTGATGAAGGAAGGTTTTGAGATGGGGTGACTTGCCTCTAGGTAGAACTCGGCTGGTAATAGTTTTGGGGGGGGTGCTTAATGAATTTATTGGACCAGGAGCTGCTGACAGGGGAGTGGTCACTAAGTGTGTCAGGGAGGACAGTGGTGTTTGTGATCCTAGCGGGGTGGCTTGTTAGGATCCAATCCAGAAGGGTGCTAGTACCCGGTTTATAGTTTGTCCTGGTTGGACAGCTAACCATCTGAGTACAGTTTGCCACTATCGAGTGCCTGTATGCCCCTGCCTCTGCAGCAGGCCAGTTAATATTAAAGTCGCCAGGAGGATGGTTTCTGTGTCAGATGAGAGAGATTTGGTAATCCAGGACCGCGCTAAGCCCATTACCTTGCTCTTGGTGGAATGCAGACTGTGACTACTGTGATGGCTTTATTATGAGCACAAGGAGGATCTTGACAGGAAGTATCTGTGCTGTGGTGGTTTGGGGGTAAAGCTGATGAGGTGCCCTGGATCATGTCCTTAAGGTACAGGTGCAGCCACCACCTTTTTAGATGTTCGATCGAGCCGATAAACACTGGTACCTGGGAAAGGTGATAGCACAGTCAGGAACCTAAGGTGAGAGCCAGGTTTCTACGACTGCTAGAATGTCTGGGTTATACTGGCAGGCAAAGTCTGAAGGATATCGATTGTGGAAAAAGACTGCATATGTTAAGTGAGATTATTGGAGGGATCCTGGTTGATTGTTCTGAGTTGTTTCTTTAGCGGGGCTGGGCCAGGATTTGGATGAATGTTCCAAGACAACAGCAGAAGAAGAAGTATGCTTTAGAGTACTGGTGTGAGATACTCATGACTTGCGCCTATTCTTTGGGCCGGGACAGCGAGATTCACCAGGGCAAGTAACGGGTGGAGGCGGGAGTACAGGCATGGCAGCAGTAGCGATGGACAGGGGAGTACCCAACAGCCACTGGGGAGAGAGGGCCATTTCATAGTGATTGCAATACCAAAGGCAGGTACATGAGATCGAGAGGATGGTACCTGGGGGGGCGTGAGTTGGTAGTTGTTCGAACAGGGGGGAAGCATGTACTGGGGGTGAAAAGAGGGAAGAGGGGAACTAGGAAGAGGAGAAAAGGGTACAGAGTACTGGTGGGAGACATGTTCTATGTGTATGGGGGAGAAGGAGGAGAGTGGCATGGGGGCTGGGCAGGGGAGGCAGCAAGAGAATGTGACAGGATGTATACGATAAGGTGGGGGTCCAAGGGGCACAGGGAACCAGGCAAGTGAGAGGCTGTGAGAGAATGGGCAGAGGGTGGGCGAGAGGAGACATGAGTGGTAGCAAAAAGGAGTGGACTAGCAGAGAGGTAGGGAAAGGGCATTAAAAACGTTAAATGACAGAGAGACAGGAGGTAGCAGCACTAGGTAAAGAGTACAGGAGGAAAGGGTGTGGGAGAGCTAGGGAATGCCAAAGAGGGTATGGCCAGACACGGAGACCAATACAGTAAGAGTAATGGGGAGGGGCAATTCAGGGCATAGTAACCATCTATTTAATTAAGGCCAGGGGGTGGGGGAGGGGCGGGCTAGAATTTGGCCAAAGCCACTGGTTTCTTACAATGGAAGCAGCCCCAAGTCCAGAGAAAACAGCAGGCCAATCAAAGAAGAGGAGAAGATGCAGAGGTCCAATCAGGCGTGCTGCCATGAGCAACGGCCAATGGCGGCAGCTCAGAGCAGCCCCAGTGGATTGGGCAGCCTACCTGGCTCAGGAGGCTCCTTGGCAGCTAGGTAGAGGGCGGCATGGCGGCTGGAAGTGCTTGCCATAAGCGGCAGACTGCCGCCAGGCCCCGAAGCCAGGGCAGCGACCTGGGATAGGAGAGACAGAAGTAGGGGTTAGCTGTGGGACGGGAGGGAAGGTAACAAAGAAAAGTTACGGGAGGGAGGGGAACCCAACATAACCCAGATAGACCATCTTAGGGTAGCTGGTTTATTCCACTGGGGTGTCAAACAGATGAGGCATACTAATGAGTCCTGGTAGGGCGAAACACGTGTCTATGTCTTCTGTTGGCACCCTTTGCAAACTGTGTGAGAGGCCTTTCGGCAGCATTCATTTCTGCTTAAAGTTGAACCAGTACAATATTCTGTGGTGACTTGCATATGCAGCCCATGATGCTTTGCATTGTGGGGGCATGTGTGATTTTGTATTTCTTTGAAACTTGACTTCCAAGCCAAATGCCCTTTAGGGTAACCATTGCCTCAGTGCTTGCGCACAGAGGTTCTTTGTTATTTATTACTGCTTCATAATATATGAAAATATGAAATGTTCCTCCATTCTAGTTATTTTTTATTCCCTTTTGTCCTTTTAAGTAAATATTTATTCTCTCTCTCTCTTTTTACATTGCCTCCCCGCACATCTCCTCCCTCAAGTAATTATTGATTCCCCCCCAAGTTCAGCTAGTGCACTTTAAATGCTCACACTATTTCCTAGAACTATATTCTGTAAAGATTACTATTCAGTAATTCCCCTTCACTCAAGTATATCAGGAATCATGCATGTTCCTGAAAAGATATCAGTATTTCAAACGGAAAGTTGTTGGTTTTTTTTTTGGGGGGTCTTTTCCTTCAATGAGCATTGACTGATTTTTGCCAATCTCACAGAATAGTTTTGTTCTGAGTATTTTCAGGATTATGAGGTGGCATAATAAAATTTTCTGATGAGGCTGAGGTCGGGTGCTGGGAGTGGCAGCATGACTTGGATTTTAATGATTCCATAACTTCTTGTGATGAGGTAAAAAAGAAAAAATTACTTGTCATAGTAACTTGTTTCTCCCAAGGAAATCTTACTGTATTCTGACATATGCAGTATGGTCTCACCGTAGGACTGCCCCAGAGCCAAAATGGTTAAAGGACCTATGCTAATCATGAAATGCTAGGCTCGAGCTCGGTTTTCAAACCACTGTCCCTGGTATACATCCTATAGCCGTCAGATTCTTATGGAGCATGCATAAAACAATCTAGCTAAACCATCCTAATAAAAAGTCAAACACTCCCAAACATAAAGAAAACCTGTTTAAAAGGTGTGAGCATCACTAAGACTCAAGTCACAGATGCCCAGAAAACAACCAACTATAACAAGTTTTAAAGACAGTCTGGACAGCCAGAGTGCAATGCCCATAGATTCCAGTAGGGGGAGGTAGGGGAGCTCAGAATACAGTAAGATTGCCTTGGAAGAAACAAGATTACTATTGTAAGTATTTTTTCTTTAAACCCCAGGAAATCTTACTGTATTCTGACACATGCAGACTACCCAAGCATCTTGATGAGGGAACAGAACCCATTTAGGAAACAAGCTCTTCAGTACTACTGTGCCAAACCTGGCATCACTTCTGCCTGGTATCCAAGCAATAATGCTTAGTAAATGTGTGGACAGTTTTCCAAGTAACTGCTTTGCAGATTTCTAACAGGGGATATCTCCTAGCGGCTGCTAAGAAGACAGCTGTATCCCCTGGTAGAATGAGCCCTGAGGCCAACCGGGGGCTCCCTGCCCACCTTACTGTAACAAAATTGGATACAGGCAATAATCCAGCATGCAATAGTCTTTTTGCAGCTGACTTTCCCTTTCCCACTTCTCCATAGGTCAGGAAGAGCTGTGTGTTGCCCTGCCTATGGTCCTCTGTGTGGTCTAAGTAGTAGCTGATAGCCCTCTTAACATCCAGACTATGCAACCTACATTCATTCCCCTGAATTGGAATGGTCAGTGAAAAAGACAGGCAGAGTGATGGACTGATTGAGGTGAAAGTCAGATACCACCTTGGTGAGAAATTTCCTGTTGGTCCTGAGAACTACCTTGTCCTTATGGACTCAAATGTAGTTAGGCTCTGTGGACAAAGCCTAGAGCTCACTGATCCTCCTTGCTGAGGTGACAGCTACCAGGAACACTGTTTTCCAGGTCACATATTTAAGCTCTGCTGAACACATGGGTTCAAAAGGTGGCTGTATTAGCTGGCCAATGCATATATTAAGATCACATGCAGGAGTTGTCTCCCTGTGTGGGGGGGGGCAAGTGTAACCCCTTGAAAAACTTCCCTAATACCTGTCTCGCAGCCAGGGATTTATCCTTACCTGCTGAGAGAGATAAGCAGAGACAGCTGCTAGGTGCACCTTAAGGGTAGATGATCTGAAACCAAAGGAATGAAGGTGTGCCAGGTAATCCAAAACAACCAGCAAACCAGCCTGGCTACAGTCGCTTACGCTGACACCAGATGGAAAACCTCTTCCTTTTAGAGGTATTAATCTTCCTAGTAGAAGGTTTTCTAGAAACTCTGAGAACCTCCAGGACCACTTCAAAGAGATGCAGGTTGGCATACTCTAGGTCCACAAGAGCCAAGACTTGAGCCTGAGAAATTGGAGGTTGGGGTAAAGGATTCTGGCCCTGAGAGGAAGTCAGTACGCTATGCCTCCTGGGAAGGGAGACTGTCTGGATGCTGACAGGGACAGGAGCAGTGAATACCAAGGCTGTTTGGCTCAGTCTGGAGCAATGAGGATCATTGTTGCTGGCTGAGTTCTGAGCTTGTTCAGCACTCTAAGCAGAGAGGGAATGGGGAAGGCATGCAGAAACTTCCCTGTCCAATCCAGCAGTAGTGCATCCATTGGCACTGTGCCCATTGCATGAGGCCTGCAACAGAACTGTGGCAGCTGATGGATGTCTGTGGTTGTGAAGAGGTCCACCCCTGGAGTGCCCCACCTTCTGAACACAACTTGCAGGACCTGCCTGTTCAGAGACCACCCGTGGTGATTCTGGTTGATCTGCTGAGGGCATCTGCAAGGACATTGTCCTTTTCCTGGAAAAATAGACTGCTGAGAGGGAAATATTGAGGAAATAAGCTAGGCTCCATATTTTCTGGCCTCTGTGCACAGGGAGAAGACCTTGTGCCCCTTGCTTGTTTATGTAATATATGGTGGTTGTATTGTCCGTTTGACCTGAACCATACCATTTTGCTCTGCAGCATCATGGCGGCGACTGAATGCCCAGTAAGACAGCCCTAAGTTCCAGCAGATTTATGTGAAGTAGAGACTCTTGCTGGAGCCAAGTACCATGTGCAGTGTGCTCCCCAGGTGTGTGCCCCATCCTAGGAAGGAAGCATCCGTTGCCAGCACTGCTGATGGAGACTGTTGTAGGAAGGGCACAACTCCTCTGAGTTTGTCCCTCAACCTGCCACCACTTGGGTGCCTGAAGAAGAGTTCCTATGACTCGGCACCATCTTTGACATGGAGTCTTTCTTCTGGGACCTATGGATCTGATGTGGAACTGGATGTCTCTCATTTGGAATCTGGACCTTGATACTGCTGCTGTTGATGCAGCATTGTGACCCAACAACTGTAGGAAATGTCTTGCTGGCCTGGGAATGTGCAGTTGGAAGGAACTGGCCAGCTGCACTAGGCTGTCCACCTTCCCTGAGAAAGGAATACCTTTCCTTTAGTGTGTCCAACTCTCCTCCTATAAATTGCAGGAGCTGGACTGGTCTTAGCACTGACTTTTCAGATTAACCAGAAACCTAGGGACTGCAGGGTATCCTGTGTGGTGGTTAGTGCATCTCTGACCTGCTGAGGTGACTGGCCTATGACCATCCAGTCATCTAAGTATGGGAACACTGTCACCCCCTGCCTTCTCAAGTGTGCTACCACCACTGCTAGGCACTTTGTAAACACCCTAGGAGCAGCAGTCAGGCCGAAGGGCAGAGCCCTGAACTGATAATGGCCTGATGGTAATCTGAATCTGCAGTACTTTCTGTGAGACTGCCTGATAGGAATGTGAAAGTAGGCATCTTCAGGTCCAATGATGCCAGCCAGTCTTCCTGCCTGAGTGTTGGGAGAATAGTTGCCAGAGTGATCATCTTGAACTTTGGTTATGTCAAATGTCTGAGATCCAATATGGGTTGCCACTCCCGTTTTCTTTTGCGTGATGAAGTACCTCGAGTACAGACCCTTTCCCCTTTGGCCCAAGGGGACAGGCTCCACTGCTTTCTCCTGCAGGAGACTGGCTACTTCCGCCTCTAGAAGAACTGTTTCTGATAGGGCGGCAGGTTTGAAAAACCTTGCCCTCAGCCTGGACATGACCTTGAAGCTGAGTGCAAGGCCCTGGTTCACTATCTCCAGGACCCACTTGTCTGTGGTGATGGTTTGCCACACCTAGAGGTAGAGAGCCAGCCTGCCTCTTACTGGGAGTGGGGAGGTGACCCTGACAGACTCCACAGGGGATCTGTTTTGCCTGTGCACCTAGTTGGTGACTTGGGACCAGCACGACTGCTGCCCTTCTACCTAGCAGGGGTTGTGTGCTTAGTTTTCTTCAATTTTACTGAGGAACCAGGAAGTCAGCTGGTTCAACAAGCCTCTTAAAAACCGCTTATATGCCCATCTCAGGATAGTAGTTACAATATTTGTTGTGGAGTCACCCACAGTAACTTAGGGTGTTAGCTGGTTAGAGTTGGAGGGACCCTTTGGTGGTAATGCCTTTTTTTAAGCCTTATCCAGGCATTTCAGTAGTTTTTCCCAGGACATGTAATGCAGATTTCACTCTGCTTTTAAATGTTCATGTCCAGATAGGCAAAACAAGAGAAAGTTTGACTTAACAGAAGTTCACCACACTGAATACAAGGTTTGAAACCAGGATCACCAGTTTCTTTTTATAACATTTCCAATGTAAAGTCAATAACAGTTGCAACTGCTAAAAAAGAAATACTTAAATTTAGGTTTATTTAGCAGTTGTGGACGGTTCCAGAACCGTTGAGGGGCCCGGGAACCAAGATAAAATGAACCGAGGCTATCGGTCCAGGACCGGTATTAGCGGTTCTTAAAACAAACTAATTTAATAATATTAAGCATAACTAATGGAGTGTTTTAGTCAGAAAACTCCAACAGATATAAAATAAACCTCTGTTTACCCCCAGTTATACTGAACCGGAAGAAACCGAGAAAACTTACAATTTAAACACTAAAACTATGGGTTTACCTAAATAACAAAAAGTAAAAGGCAGCAAATGAAATGTAAAGAATACTTATATTTTATAAGGTTTCTTACATCAGAACAAAAGATGATGAGGAGAAGATCTCTGAGCATCTAGACTTGACAGACAGCGAGAGAAATCTGAGGGGTTTAGAACAAAGGCAGTTAGTGTAAGGCAGCATTTGAAAAGTGGCTCATGCAAAAGATTCCATCATTTGCATATGTTCAAAACTCTCTCTGGGCAGTTCTACTTGCAAGGATGACTGCATAAAGTTATGAATACCTGAGTATTACTGGGGTTAGAAACAGTTTTCCAGGTTAGATACTTCATGTCACAAGTAGCTGCTGGCTTAAAGGGACTGTGGGTCAGACTGTCCAACATTAGACTAAAATCCAGGTTGGGACTGTATTCTTCTCTGGGGTTTCAAGTGTAGAATACCTCTAAGGAATCTTCTTGAGACAGGAGCTGGGCCATGACAAGAGTCCCCAAACTTATCACATACTGAGCTGGCCAACAAATGGACCTTTATGGAAGAGGACTGAAGGCCAGATACTAGACAGTCCAGATGGATGTCCTGAACTTGCTCAGTAGGACAATGAAATGGATCACTGGAACACCAGATGGAAAGGTGTTTAGCTTACACCATATGCTTTTCTAGGAGGTTTCTGAGTTACCAAAAGGACTTGAAAAACATGATGTGACACTGGAATCCTGCCCACTTCTACCTTGTCAGGAGCCATGCCTGGAGATGCAGGGATCAGAGGTCCTGAAGTACAAGCTGACCCTTGAACTGAACTAGGAGATTGATCCTCAGGGGCAATGTCTGTGTCTGCTGGATCGCCATTTGCCGAAGCAGCGAGCACCAGATCAGCCCTAGCTAATGTGGGGCTATTAGGACCATCCTGCCCCAATAGGCATCCAGTTTGAGGAGCACTCTCTGGATGAACAGGAGTGGTGGAAAGGCATCAAGAAAATGACCTCTCTGCTGCAGCATAATCTCTTCTTGGCAAAAAGCACCATTCTCTCAATTTCTGCAGCAGAGTGCAGCAGTTCAGCATCATGACAGATGCAAGAATGTCCATTTCTGGTCTGCCCCAATCATGTTCTCTAGGAGGGATCACTTTAACAGTCTGCACTGTTTGATTTATGATCATTTGCCAGGACATCTTTACTGTAGTGAAATTAATGACCTGAGAAGAATCTTGTGCTCTAAGCACCACTCCCAAACTCTCATCACTAGTAGAACATGACACATTTTATCTCTCTCTGGAGATGTACTATCTTGCCGCAAACAAGGTTGGACAGGGCCTTTAGCCTATTTACCTAATCTGTTATGGGACTATTTTCCTTTGTATTATGTAATTAAGTGACGGCTTTTGCAATGTATTCTGTCTCTCCCCATCCTTCTATTTGTAATGCTGTATAGCCTTTTTAATGATGTGTAACTGACAATGACTACTAGCTGCTTCTGTTTTTCTCCACTGTCCATGTTTGTGATGTTCCCCCACCCTCTATTCGATGAGGATCCTTTGTAAATGAGCTTTTACCTCAAAGGTTGTAATTCCAATTTTACAATAAATAAAATAAATAAATAGCCCCTAAAGTACAGCTCTCATCTCAAACACATTTATCTGAAGATGCTGTTCCAAGTCCAACCAAGTCCCTTTTATCTGGACATACTGACTATGTGTGCCCCATACCACTGAGGAAACATCAGTGGTTACTGCCACTTGTGGCTCCAGAGGAAAGAAGAGGAACATGTGAAGAAGTTCTCCTTCGAGGACCACCAGAGGAAGGAGTTAGAGGCTTTGTCATCCCGTATTACATAATCTGGTGATTTAGATGTCTATGACCATGATGTGAGCATCCACTGGGATGTTCTTATATGCCACCTTAAAAGGGTTTGATAAAGACTGATGCTGCCATGAGCCCCAGCATCATCTGTATGGAGTGTGCTGTGACTCATGTAACACAGCAGGCAATGCGCAAATCGTCTTTGCTGTCTTGTGGTACAAAAGACTTTTCTTGTGTGGAATCCAGGACTGCTTTTATGAACTGCCACCTCTAGAAGGAGTCAACTCTGATTTTTGAGGTACAGTTTGATTCCTACGGATATCAGAAATTAGCATGCTGAGGTTTCTGCCATCTGTTTGATGCTTGGATGGGCTTTTATGAGCCAATCATCCAAGCAGAGAAAGAACTGCATTGCCAATTTTCAGAGGTGTACCGCAAGCACAGAACACCACATGGCGAAGACATACGGTGCCAATGTAAGCCATAATGGCAGGACTCTGAAATGATAATGCTCAAATTCCACACAAAATCTGAGGTATTAGCCAGCCCGGTGGCGCTCAGGGTTGAGGTGCTGGATGCCACACCTTGTGCCATGCCAGCGACCCATGTCTGGGAACGAGCATGAGGGTCACCAGGGGTCGGCAAGGGAGGGAGAGGACTGAGCATCCGATGACAGCTCTTCTCATCCCGGAGAAGGGTGGTCATGCCATCCCGCTCCTTGGCTGCCCCCCCCCGGTGGAGGCTGGGGGGTAGCGCCAAAGCTAGGGAGACTAGTAACGTGGCAACATGACATGCATACATGTTCATGGCCATGGGGAGGGACTAAGAAAAGTAGAAAAACACTGCCTGCCAGCTCCTTGGAAGACCCTCCACTGATCTGATGCCGCAGCCTCACGGAGCTCCCAGGCCCGCTCCGGATATGTGTTGGGGGGGAGGATGGCACTCCCCCATTCCACCACGCTACAGGGGGTAATCCGTGGGGGGTACAGGGCCTGGGAGGCACCAGGGAGGTAATAGTGGCAGGCGGGGAGTTGGAGGAGGAGGAGGAAAGAAATCTGCCGGCAGAGCGAAGGAGGAAAAACACATAATGGAAAAAAAATCTGAGGTATTTGCAGTGACAGGCCCTAACGGTGATATATTAGTATGCATCATGCATGTCCAGGGTTGCTAACCAGTCACAGGATTTCAGGTGTGGAAGAAGGAAGCCCAGGGATAAAATTCTGAATTTCCTGTGCCCTGTGTCCTTGTTCTATGACCAAGTCTAAGATTAGGCACATGCTACCAGTCTTTTGGGAATGAGGTAGCTGGAGTGAAGATCTTGCCTCATTCTGCCACCAGTGCTGTACTACCCAATTTCATATAAGTAGCAGTAGTAATTTTATTTCTGTAGCACTCAATCGCAGGGCTTTGAGCCTTTTACATAATTAAAATCATAAATCAAAATCACATAAATATGGCAACAATTTGAAATATATAAATATAAATTGTGTAATAAAACAGAGTGACATCCATAGCTTACATGCTTTAGTTGAGGCTAACTAGAGTCAAATGCCTGTCTGAACAGGCAAGTCTTGAGACCCTCTAAAGGGCTTCACTGAGGGCATCCTCGGATATCTGAGATCTGGGAAGTGAGTTCCAAAGGGTTGGGTCGTGACTTCAAAAGTACGATCCCTAAATGTCTCAAGCCTGGCCCTGGGAACCACAAAGAGGCCCATCTCAGAGGAGAGGAGGGCAAGAGGATAGTAAGACACACAAGATCACTCACTAGTGTTATTCAGCGGTTGCAGAACACCTGAAACTTGGGAAATAGGGCAATCTAAAACTTGGTCCCTGGATATATTGAAGCCATGACTGCATGATACAACTGAGGCCCATTACATTTCATTATGCACTGCTTAGGCAGTCCCCATTTATACATTTTGAGCCACAGGTTTGAAAACCTGTGGCACATGCAAATGCCCTGATACTTTGGGGAGTTGAAGCCATGCTGAAAGATATCTAGCAAAATTTGCCTTTATCAAATGATAATGGACTGAGTCCTTAGGAACCAGGCCACATTTATTGTCTGAGAGAAAAATAGAGTGTGTGTGAAAAAGACCACAGGTCAACCATACCTAAACAACCTTTTCTTTTGTCAAATATGTATATTGTCTTTTATGGGGTTCAGCTTGTTCCCCAGAGCATTTGAAAAAAATAAGACTATATAGTTTAGTTTCTAAATGGACCAGAGAGGGAAAATCACTGCAATGTAAAGAATCACAGGGATAATAAACTGTTTAATAACTTGTATTTGTTTAAGTTTGGCCAGTTTCAACCATTGTACTTTATGGTCCACAGTATTCAAGGTGGTTTCCCAATTCAGGAAGGGTACATTTTGGGGTCCAAATTGTATACCTAGAATTTTCAGTGGTTCTGAGGAGATATGAATTCCATGTATAATTTCTGAGTCAGGGTATCCAACACCTATAAACAGGCCTTTACATTTCTGGGTGTTTAATCTTGAATTTAAAAACAGAATATTCATTCATAAACTCCAGAAAAGATATCACTTGAGTGTTATCTGACAAAAATAAACTGATATCATCCACAAAGGCTTGCAAAGAGAGTGCCCTATCTTTATCAGCTCCAAACTCTCCCGTCCAGTGAGGAGAATCGGTTAACGCACAGATCAAAGGATCAATTGTGAATATATATAAAAGGGGGCTGAGAGGACAGCCTTGCCTTACCCCTGTCATTATTCTAAACCCATCTGTAACTTGGTTTCTAATTAGAGGGTGTACTACTGCTGTGTTGTGTAATGATTGCACCCACCTTGTTTATTCAGGTATGCCATACACCTCCAAAGTCAAAAATAAGAAAGGGTGGTAGACCCTATCAAAGGCCTTGCATTGGTCCACTGAGATGATGCACCCAGACTTCCCATGTAATGATAAATAATCTAACAGGTCTCTAATTATCAAGAGAGCATGCTGGATTTTTCTGTCTGGTAGACACAGAATTGTAGAGGAGAAAGGACCGAATCTGCATAAGTCCTAAGCCTAGTATTCAAGATGTGTGTAAATATTTTGTAGTCTGAGTTTAAAATGGTAATTGGCCTCCAATTATCCAGAGATTTGTCCCCAGATTTAAACAAAAATATCAATAATCCTTCCGTGAACCACAGCGGGGTACTAAATGCTGACAAAAAATAACTAACTGTTTATTCTAAACATAATGGCCCAGATATTCAGAAGAGTTGAGCCATGCGCAATAGGGTTGTGCCTGCGCAAGTCCGAAATTGCACCATTCTGCGATATTCAGCAGGAGGTAGTTGCGCCCCCGAAATCATGCTGAGCAACAGCACAATGATAATGAAGGCATGCACAACCAAAGGGGGAGGAACCATGCATAAGTGGCGCGGTCGATATTCATCGACTTGCGCCATGCGCAATAGGGAACAAGCGGAAGTTGCGCCATAGCAGAAATGAGCCAAAATAAAAGGAGCAAGGGAGAGGCGCAAGAACGCTACAGGAAGCCACATGAGGCAGAACTCCTGGCCAGACAGACAGGGCAGGAGGGACACACAGGGCAGGCCAGGAAAGGGCACCCTGAACACCCAGGCACAGGGAAGGTGTGGGGAGCACAGCTACTGCAGAAGGGGAAGTGCCACACAGCACAGAGGCCACCACAGGCAGGTGTTCCGGTGCAGGGGAAGTAGCAGGGAGGACAGTGGGGGGAATACAGTAACAGCTGCCGGGGGGGTGAACACAAGCCAGAGACATGGCCAGTGCCACCTTCCAGATGGAGGCCGTTATGAGGAAGGTGAGAAGACGTGCGGCAGGGGGGCGTGGCCGTGGAAGGGCCCGTTGGTGGTATGCCCCCAAGAGGCAGTATCAAGCCTGCACCAGCTTTGAGCTGTACACAGATACTGAGATTGTGGGCCGGTACCGCCTGAATAGGGCAATTCTGAGGCGGCTCTGTGAGCTGTGCAGTGATGTGATGCAGGCACCCACATGACGGAGCCATGCCCTGTCAGTGGAGACTAAAGTAACAGCCTGCATGTGCTTGCTCACCACGGGTACCTTCCAGAGACCAACTGGGGATACCACAGGCATAACCCAGTCGGCCACGTCATGCCACCTCACCCAATTCCTCAGCACACTGCTACCACATGCTGCGGAGTACATCCATTTCCCCAGCACAGCGGCGGAGCGCACAGCAAACATACAGGAGTTCCACAGGGTAGCACGTAGGCCTGGCGTGCTAGGGGCAATAGAGTACACCCATGTGGCCATATCGCGACATCACCTGGTCCCCGAGGGGCCACATACATCAATCGCAATGGCTATGCCAGCATCAGCCAGGTGGTGTGCGGCCAGGGGTGCATAATCAATGTCTGTGCCTCACCTGGGGAGCACATGATGCCTTCATCTGGCACCAGTAGGCACTGTGCCACAGATTTGAGAGTGGGGACATCCCCACTGGACACCTAGTGGGTGAGTATGCAAACCACATGGACAATCATAGGGCCTGGGGGGCATGGCCAGAGGTGACATGGGTAGTGGCCCACATGGCCTAAGGCAGGGCGATGCTGATCACCAAACTAACCTCTGCCCTCTACCCACAGGTGACAGTGGATACCCACTCCGTCCCTGGCTGCTCACACCCTACCGGCCGCCCGCACCCCATCACAGCAACACTACAATGAGGCACATGCCACCACGAATGTCATCGAGCCGGGTGTTTGGGATGCTGAAGACACGCTCGCTTGCCTGACACCTCCGCGGTGCCCTACAGTACAGCCTCCTTCAAAGGCCTGCGGGCTATTCCTGGCCTGTTGCATCCTGCACAACATGGGCAACGAATGTGGGATAGCCGTACAGGTCGAAGAGGGGGACAGCGATGGGGACAATGAGGACGCCGGTGATGGGCAGCCCCCCCTTGGGCGACGGGACCCCCGACTGATCCGGCTGGCGCAGCTGCACCGGGACACCATCATGGAGGAGCACTTCAGACAACCCAGGTAAGTCATGGGGCCATGTGCAACTAACAGTGGCTAAGGCACAACCCACAAACAAGCATGGACACACACCAGGGGTGCATGCCATCAAGGGAAGTGGCAGGGCACAGAAGCACATACACACAACGAGGGATGGGTGAGGATTAACATGCCACGCGGATGGACACATACACATGCACACACATAATGCACCAAATGTGCACAGAGGGCAGGAGGCACACCGACCCAGAACGCCAACCCTAGCAACACACATATCCACAGGCCACCACGCCCACTGCCTCGTCCATGCGCGGTGATTGAGTACACCATTTCACATTGGTGTACAGCGCAATGCAGGCATCATCATGCACACGCAACTGCGGACAGCAGCCGGGAGGGTGTGCAGGTGGACTGTGTGTCCGCGTGCAGGGCCGGGTACCCACCCGTGCACTGCCCACTGAAACACACAATGCACACAGGGCAGCACCAGACAGTAGCCATGCTGGGAGACAGGTCAGTCATGCGACACAGTGCCCCGGCCATCACAGATTTGTGGGCGGCCCCGCTGAGACCCGTCAGCACTGACAGGATGACCACTGGCATCATGGTGTGGCACTGATGGTCCCCAGGGGTTCCACTGCGAACACGACCGTGCATGCTCAGGGGTCTGCAGCACACCGAACATGCTCTGCGCCAGGAGTGCACGGGATGCCCATGCTGAACCCGTGTCGACACGGTGGAGTCGCACGACGCCGAACGGGGATGGACAGTGCACTGTGGTGTCCCGATGCATGGGCACCTTATCTGTAGCCCATTGTGGCCATGACAGCAGTGAATGCCTGTGCATGCCCACCAATGGCAGTGGTCACATCCTCCCGCAAACGGTCCATCCCTGCCACGATCAGAGCGGTGTCCCTGCTGCAACGCTCCTCTGCCTACTCCAGAGCCACACGCAGTGCATCCACGGATGTCACAAGCCACATCTGCTGCTGAACTGATGCTTGCAGTAGGTGGGTGTGCTCATCCAAGAGGTCATCTGCCTCCTCGGCATCCTGTCCCTCAGGGTGTGCACGGCCCTGATGATCAGCACCCCTTGAGGTGGGTGCTGTGCACCAGGACCAGGTCTGAGCATGTCCACAGGCAGTGCACAGATGCCGCTGCTGAACCCTGTACCCCCAAGCCCATTGGCTGACTGCTGATGCTGCCCCTCCGCCGCTGCTCCCCAGAGCTCATTGGTGCCGCCCAGTGGTCCAACAGTCCCACTGTCCTGAACAGACACCAGTGCTGCCCCACTGGTGCTGACAGGCACAGGCTGGGACTGTGCTAACATGCAGGCCTATGGCAGCATCCACCGCCAGGGCGCTGGCGCCCCAGTTGTGTGGCCATCCCGTGGCACACACGTGTCACTGCCCATGACGTTAGCGTCATCACCGGTGATGGACTCTGCACCGGCCCCAGTCACAGCATGCTGGCATCCGTGGACGCCGACACGCTGGGACACAGGCAGGGCTTCCTCCACACCTGTTACAATGACATCAGTGTAGACAGCCATGCGGCCCCACTGTCGCAATGATCCACGTATACCTGTGGAGGTGGATGGGCCCTCCTTCATCTTCAGCTGACTGTCCTCAGTGGACAGGCCCACCACCGCTGACCCATGCAGATGCTCAGGATCTGTAAGGGAAAGCAAAGTCACGTCACTGCATGTGACCTACCCTGCCCCCCCCATAGACAGATCATGACTTACCATGCAGTGATGGGCCACCACCCATCTGGAAGCCACTACCTGGAACACCCTCAATGGCACTGCGCTGCATGCTTCCAGCAAGCCTCTCCTCCTGTGGGGTCAGCTATACCACCTCTGGCTGTCCCCCACCTGCTGCAGCACGTGCTGCCCTGACGGCAGCCACCTTCTTCTTTATCCTCCTCCTGTCTGTGCCCATCTTTTCTTACACTCCTGCACAGAGCGCTGGTGGCTGCCATGCAGGTTCACAGCACGTGCCACCTCCTCCCATGCAGCAGCAGCACGGGCTTGAGGTGTTCCCCGTCCACTGGAGAAGTGGCTCCTGATCCAGGTAGGTCTCAAACAGGGCTCTCGCTCGCCTTGCAAAGTTAGGCCTCCTCCTCCCACCACTGTGTTCTCCTCCAACAACTTGCTCGGTCATTATGTAGCCTGTAAGAATGGCAGTGGCTACCTGTGACTATGCAGTTCCATGCATGTTCCTAAATCCACAGTCCACACTCCCAAACAGCATGCAACTCACCAATAGACTGCACTAACCGACTATGGCCACTGCAGCCCAATGTCGCAGTTTTATAGCGCAACCCATGCAAATGAGGTGAGGCGCAACTTTAAGTACATGCAAATTGCAGTGCTGCGCCATTGAATGGCTGATCAGATGATTTGAATATGACGGCTGAATACCGCGCTGTTGTGCTTTGCGCAATTGTGTTGAACGTGCTGAGCCAATGGCACAGTTCTGTGACATGCATAGTACACACCTCACTGCGCATGCCCGGGTTGCTGACGCAGGCGTCTTCCGTGCTGATGACGTGCTGTGCGCGGTAGGCAATGCAGGGCATGGCCACCATTGTGCCAGTGGCGCTATAGCGATGGTCACTACATGGCGCTGTGACACTGCGCCATCACAGGCACACTGGGCCAACTGTGCGGTAGGCTGCTATGGTGCTGGCACACAGGCAGCCAATCGCGCTACACGCATTGTGTTCCAATGGCACTGTGCGTGTCCATGAACCAGAGACCCTTGACCCTGTGCCCAAACTTTGCCCCCTAGGCACCATGCGTCAGGCATGGGTGCACCTCTATCGCGCTGTTCGGTGACAGCGCGATAGGGAATGGCAGCTCTGTACCGCGCAGCATCTGCACATGGGGAGCCGCGCTGCAGAGCACCATATTGCCAAATACAGAACCGAGAATGGCATGCAGAAGGGCAGCCCAGTGGTCTGCTATCGAACTGGCAAACCTAGTGGCCATTGTGGAGCCACACCATGGGCCTCTGTTCAGGGAGGCGCCCCTGGACAGGGCCAGGACCCAGGTGTGGCAGGAGGTGGCCACTGCCCTTGAAGAGGCCACTGAACAGGGGAGAAGCATCGAGCAGTGCAGGCACAGATACAGGGACCTGCGGCGGAGGGAGCCAGAGCTACTGGCACGCCTGCGGGCACATGCCAGGAGGGGCACGGTGCCACGGCCAGGTAGCGGTTACGTCAACACACTTTTATCTTCCATATGGGTAACAGTGTTGTATGTGTCCAGCACACGGGGAGGGACCGTCCGGAGTTGGCTGTGGTGGTGTTCACAGGGTGTGGGGTGGATGGGTCTGGCTGGGTGGGAGGGCACACCTGGGGCAGGGACTTTGCTACGGATTGTACTAATGTTCCTCTCTCCATGTTTGCCCCACAGGTCTGGAGGAATGCTGCCCGCACGTGAAGAGCTGTGGTGGGAAGAGCATGGTGCAGCCAGGCGGGGCAAGGGCCTCACTGCCCACTTGACCGGCCCGGGAAGGTGAGTGCCATACATCCATGATTACCACTGCATGCTGTGTGACAGGGTGGGCAGCGGGAGATGGCCACCATCCATCGACACCACTGCCATGCACACGACTTGTTACAGTCAACACTGTCCAGCGGCAATGCATGTCTGGGAGTGCGTCAATGGTGGTCCATGCATGCACCAGGTACATGGTTGTGCCACTGCCTTTGCACCACATAGCCATGTCACTAAACAGCCATGGTGGTGCTGTGCGTGACTTGGCCGGTGGGTGTGTGCAGCGTTACGCATGGCTGTATGCGCCTGGGTGGGCAGGTCATGTGGACGTGATCACTGCGGGAGGTCACACACCATCACAGAGGTATGTCCCACGGCCGTATGCCATGCACAGTGGGCGGGCTGTATGGGGTTGTGCATTCACGCCTATTGACTGTGCTCCCTTGTCATAGGTATCCGCCACCTATGTGAAATTGGGGAGGTGCTGCGGGAGATATTACTGGTGGCGAGGGCATCGCTGGACATCCTCAGACGCATTGATGACACCGGGGTCCTGAGGAGGCACAGAGCCAGGAGGAGTCAGAGCAGGGAGAGGTGCTCCTGCTAGGGTTCCATCTGTCTCACTATTCCCCCCCCCCGGATCCACCCTGACACCCCTCCTTTCCCATCCCATTTGTCCACCCCTGCCCTCTACCTACCCCCACCTTGTTTGTGGCCCCCCCAACCTTGTATATAGTTTCTGTAATATTGTATATAGTCGAGTTTTATATATTTGTTCAATACATTTAATTTTGATATCAATACTGTGGTGGTCTCTGATTTGCAGCGGGCTATAGGTACTCCGCTGCAGTGGTGTGCATGGTGTCAGGGATGGTGTGTTCATGGGTATGTGTGTGTGTCCGTGTGGAGGTGAATATGGTGTGGGGATAGCTATCAGTCAGTGTCTGTGGTGTGTGTGTTGTTCCCTGTGCACTGGATGACTGTGTGCAGTGGTCCATGGAGCGTGCTCTGTGTCCATGGCGCATCCGTCGGCCCGTCCATGGCCTGTGCAGCTGGCACACATGCATGTCTGTGACCAGCACGGTCCACTGGCATGTCAGTGGTGGCAGTCTCTGCAGGGCAGCCACTGTACCCATCACATTGCTGGGTTGCCTCCTGTCACTGGTGTGGTGCATGTCTGCCTCGGGTGGCACTGTGGGCACCACAGTTGTTGTTCCACCTCCATGCTGTGCCTTGTGTGTTGCGGGATGTGCCCCACTGTCTGTGACTTGTGCCCGGGTGAATGATGGTGGTGTACAGGTTCACAGTGCCTGTGCAGGGTGGCTGGCACTCCAGTGCAATGGAGGACTGCAGGTTGTGTGTACACAGTTTACATGGGCCCACACGGGGGCTTGGCTGCCCACCTCTGCATCCCTGTGTTGTTGTGCCCTTGGGTATGGGTGGGTGTCTGTCCATACACTGTGTGGCATCCGGTGGTGCATGCTTCCATGCACCACTGTGGAATGTCTGTGCTGGCTGTTGTGGCCAGTGTTGCGTTAGGGTGTGTGTCACTGGAATACTGTGCAGGGTGCTGTACCACTGGTGGTATTGTCCGGGCACGTCCTGTCTATGTGGGTACCTCATGCGCGACGCATGGTTGGTCTCTCACAGCACCTCGGGGGACTGTGCGTGGTGGCACTGTGTCTGCCGTTGCTGCATTGCTGTGTGCTGCCACCCGCTGATGGGTGCTCGTGGTGGGCTGGCTTGCATGGTCTCTGTGGTGCACGGTTGCAGTGTCACAGTGGGGGTGGTGGCATGCATGGAGTTTCCTGCTGTGGTGGTCACTGCTCATGGGGGGTGTCTGGGGTCACGGTGCTGGGTGTGCTCTGCATTGGGGGATGGTGTGGCACTGGGTGGTCAGCCCTCCTTGTGTGACCAGTCACCTTTGCGGTAGGTGTGATGGAGGCACCATGGCCCGGCTGTGGGTTGTTTGCTTGTCTCCATGGGCCAGTGGTTATTCCAGCCCTCCCCCAGTTGTGCAGTGCATGGGGTGTGGGGGGACGATGTCTGTTCTGCTGTGTGTTCCTGTGCCCATCTGTGGCATGGGCCCCTACCTCCCTGGTTGTGCAGTTACATTGCTCTGCTGCTGGGGGGCGTCCCTGGTTGCGCTATGGTGCCTCTGGACTGCTCAGCTGAACATCCCTTATTGCGCTATGGCGCATCAGATCTGCTCAGCTTCCCCTCCCTAGTTGCGCTATGGCGCAGGTGGTGCGATATTCAGTCATCGGCTGTAGGCGCAGTTTGGTCTGCTCCGTTTTTGAATATCGCGTCTCTTGCGCATGGGCGCAATAGACTTGGGCTTGCTCCTGCTATTGCGCACTTCTTTGGCCCAGTTTGAATATCTGGGCCAATGAAAATTCTTTGGGAAAGGTTTTGTAAAGTTTGTTTGTTAGGCCAGCAGGACCCGGAGATGTGCCATTCTTCAGAGTTTTGATTGCCTGTTTAATCTCTAAAGCCGTAATAGGTCTCGTCATCCCCTGAGCCCCTTCTGGGACCCCTGGAATATAAATTTTTTGCAGAAAGTGTTTTATAACTGCCTCTGAAGGGGTTCTGGAGGGCTAGAGACAACACAAACTCTTTTATAATGCTATGGAGTCCTGCCATAGAATGCATGATACATCCATCCTTAGTCTTTAAAGAGTCTAAGAAAGTGGAGTCTTTAAACTTTTAAATGCCTCAAAGGGATCCCGAGGATTTTTAGTTCCATTTTGATGTAATGCCTTCATAGTATTTGCTTTTCATACTGATACTCCTTCATGTCCTTCTTAAATTTGTCAATTTGGGCTGTGTAATTCTGTCTTGAAGTATTTGCAACAGAAAAGAGATACTGCAACTGCTGCTGCATTGGAGATATTTGAGAAATCTTTCATTCTCTGCATATTTCCCTTGTTTTATAAGCAGAGCTTTGAAGTCTGCCTTAGAATTGGCCCACCAATCTCCTAAATCAGTATACAAAAAAATAACAGAGAGACAGGCTATTAGCAGTTCCCTAATTTTAGGGATCAGTTTTTGGTTTGTTAAGACAGAAGAGTTCAGTTTCCATCGAGGCCTGCGTTGTGACCTCACTGGAGAAGTTAAGAAAGTGCATTGTAATACTAAGTGATCTGAAAACTCTATAGGCGTAGTTTTAAACTGGAATTGGGGGCATTTTTTTTGATAGAAACATGTGATCTATAGCTGAGGTGTATTTATGTCTCCTATAAGTGAACTTAGGACCACTTGTTTGATATTTACTGCACTCGAGAAGGTCTGCAGTCTCTACAATGCATTAGAGTCGCAGGAAAATCTTTTTCCTTGTCCCACTGAACTCGAGCTTTGATTTTAGTTCACAGTTAAAATCATCACATAAGAAAACCTTGTAGGAGGTAATCAGAAAGTGACGAAGGTATCTAATAATGCTACTTCTTCCGCTTAACCTGTGAACAATAAACATTGATCAGTCTACAATCCATGTGATTCCACAACCCATCTAAAATTAGTAATCTTCTGGGGATTAAATCTATTAATTTAATCAAGGTGAAGTCATAAGAATTAAACAAAAACCCCATGTCATCGTCTGTCTCTGTCCCAAATGACCACTAGGAAGGGCCCCAAATCCATTCCTTCTGGAAAAACCTTGCCTAATCACTAGTAAACATCCAAGTTTCTTGTATAAAACACATGTCAATAATATTTCTATGTACATAATCATAAACTACTTGTCTTCTCCTTGGATTCAATAGCCTGTGTACATTCAATGATTCTACACAAAAAGAAGTCAAACCTTAAACCACAAAGTGATCGAGAATCTTTTTTTCTTTCTTTTTCCTTTTCTTCCTCTCTTAATACCCAGCATGGTGCTGAATCAGGGTATTCGGGTCTGCTTTGGGGACTGGGAACCGAATCCCACATTCAATCTCTGAATCCCCCACTGTGTGGCCAGTACAGCAAAGGAATTTCTAGACTCAAATCAACAGGGCCGGAGCCGGGATGGTCTTAATATTCCTTGTTGATCTTCTCACAGGCAGGTTTGTTAAAGGCATGGGAGCTTCATAGGATTATACAAGTTCAAAGGTAGAAACCCACTAATGAACTCGCTGCCATTAACCCAACGGCAGAACTTGAAATGTTATATTTCATGTACTGGTCCAATTTATACTTAAACTGATCTATATCTAAACTGGTAACAACAGCTACAGGCAAAGTGTTCCAAATCTGAGGAATTCTCTGGGTTAGAGTTATTCCTTTTAGTTGTTCTATTAATGTTAGTTAACAGTTTTAGGTTATGTGATCTTGTGTTCTTACCATTATTTGTATATTTCAGACAAAGTTTCAAGTAAGCAGGGTCCCTAGTAGCCTTACAAATTAAGCAAAGATCGCCTCTCAAGGCCCTATACTCAAGGGAATAAAGCTCCAGCAACATAAGTCTTTCCTCGCATGTATGGTTATGCAAATTATGAATATTTTTAGTCGGTCTTCTTTGCACTTGTTGCATTGCAGTTTTGGTACTTACAGTTGTTGGGGATCATGGTTACCATCTTCAGGTGGGCCAGTGTAGCATACTGGTGCTTAGAGGGAAGGGGAGACGGAGGGGGAGAGGAGTCTCGTGTGGACCAGGGTTTTCTTATGGTGGAGGAGTTGGAGGGGGCCTTCCCTCAGAGGGAGATGGGGTTGGCAGGCTAAGCTCCGTTGGATCAGTATTAGGGTGAGAGACTGAATCCTGAGCTTGTTGTATCAGCAGGTCTGGACTTATACATGTCGCCTTGTTCTTGGCTGCCTAGGCACATTCTGTAAACATAAGGCCAGTATCCTCACAGAGGTCGCGACTTAGTGTGATTTGCACACTGGAACGCAATGTGAACAATTTCTACAGTTATCACACCGGGCTTATTGCAGGAGCTAGATAAATGGGTTCTAGACTCCAAACTTGTAGCACGCCCGGGGTTGCCCAGCATAGAAACACACAGAAACACACACCCCTATCACGTCCCAACATAAAAGAGATAGGGATATGTTCAATTCCAGACTCCGTCTGCCTGAGTTTCACTTTAGAACACCACCCCCATGTCCAGAATATCTCTGCATCCAGGATTGCTTCAGGTGGACTTAACAGATCACATTTCTGGGACAACCAATAAGTAATATCCTCAGCATGGACCCCTCATTCCAAAACATTACCGTTAAAATCTTAATCAAGGGTTTAGTTAATGGAATGACAAAAAAGGGGGCCCACGTGGGGGAGAACTTAACTTGGTTGTACCGTTCCCACAATAAATCTAAAGCATAAGCAGAACGGAAACTTATATCAAAATTATCCTCCCCCGAAATGTTCGGAGAGAAGTGCAGAGAGTCCTTTAATAGCATTTTTATTTATTTATGTCTAGGAATTCAAGATACCTTTGAGCCAAGGCTCTTTTACAAAGGTTCCACGACAGAAGTACAGACAACTATCATCAGGCTGGTTACATGATTACAGACAGTAAACATAAAATAGTTTACACAGTACAGGGTATTAGACAGTAACTCGGTTGACATAATCTGATTAAGTGATGCGTTACACAAAGAACACTAGGAGGGGGAAGGCAAGAAAGGGAGAGGGCTCAGAGAAGGGGGTGGCATAGGTGAAGAAGGGCAGGGTGAGGCAGCTGAGGGGCCTTGTCAGGACAGACACAGGTAAGTGCATTTGAAGTTGCAATGGACAGGTAAGTGCAAGAGGAGAGGAGAGGACAAAAACAGACACCAGCGAGGTCAGAGACCGCGTAGGGAACAATGATGTTATGAGGTGCAAACACAGGTGTTGGTACCTGTTAGGGCGTGGCGGAGCTTTGTTTTGAACGCACCAAGCGTTGCTGCGGAGGAGATGTCACTAGAGAGGTCGTTTCGCCAACTCTGGCTCTGTATGTAAAACGACCTTTGGCCTTGGGAAGTCCAGTAGCGGGACGAAGGATTTGGGGCTTAGAGCTCCTGGTGTTGAGGTTGTTGATTTTGGTTAAGGAAGGTGCTGACTACGGTGCCTTGCCCATCATAATTTTCTTTGCGTAATGTAGATTTGCATTTGATTCTGTTGTTCAGTTGCAGCCGCCTGTTTTGAGTGTATAGGTCACGGGAGTGTGTGAGACGGGAACCAGTAACGGAATTGGCAGGCTTGATTGAGGGAAGCTGAAACACATCTGGAGAGAGGATGTTGTGGCAGATCCATAGATAATGAGACCGTAGTCAATACTGCTGACGGTGGAGCTCTGGACAGCTGACGGACAAAGCTTCAGGGTTAGATGTTTCTATGTTGGAATAGTAGGCCCATCTTGATGCTGGCTACTTTTGCACGCTACTGATGTGTGGAACATAGAGAGATTATAGTCGGTGTGAGGCCAAGGTATTCAAGGTATGAACTTGTTCAATGGTGATTCCTTGCTTGGTTTTAATGTAGAGTTGATATTGTTTGTATTTGTTGTGGAGCTGCAGAAAATCATGGTCTTTGTTTTTTCTGGTTAGGAATAAGTTTGTGTTTTGAGAACTAGTTTTCTACTGCAGAGAAGGCCTGCTGGAGGTTTCCCCAGATACACTGGATCATGGTGGATGCCAGGATGACAGCATCGTCTGCGATAGTAGGATCTGTTCAAGGCAGGATTCGCAGTGAGTTCAAGAAAAGGCTGAATAGGAGAGGGCCCAAGATTGAGCCCTGCAGGACACCGGACCGACTGGTCTTGGGTCTGAGAGTGTGTCAGCAATTCTCACTCTTTGGAGCGTGGTCTAAGTAGCTTTTGAACCAATTCACCGAGTTGGGTGACAGCCCTGCTAGCCGAAGCTGGGCAAGTAGAAGATGATGGTTGACGGTATCAAAGGCTTTAGTTAAGTCAATGAAGGTGGACCCAGTAAGTTGACTGTTATCTAGTGAGTGATGGATTGCACCTGTGAATTAGAGTAGCGCCATGGAGGTGCTATGACCTTTTCTAAAGCCATGTTGCTCCTTGCACAGGATGTTGTGTTTGTCTAGGAAGTCAGTGAGCTGGTCTGGCACAATCCGTCCCAGGGCCTTGGAGAGTGGAGGTAGGCTGGAAATTGGATGGCAGTTCCCATGAGCTGTTTTGTCACCATTTTTATGAATAGGGGTTACCGCAGCGGATTTCCATATGTCTGGGAACTGGCAGAGGCTGAGGAAGAGGTTAAAGATCCTGGTCAGTGGCAGGAGTATTTCTTCAAGGGTTAGTGATAGCAGTTTGAGGTTGAGGGAGTCAGTGCTGGCTCTAGAGTTGCAAATGGCTTTGGTGACATAGCTGCGGACTTGATGCATTTTTACTGCTTTAAAGAAGAAGGGAGGGTGGCTGGTGGTAGCTGGAGAAGCAGGTGGATCCTCCTCATCGAAAAAACCCTGGGGGAGTACAGCACTGAGGACCATGAAGGCATCATTGAATCTATCAGCAATGAGTTTCTGGTCAAGTGTAGTTACACCATTAATGTAGAGTACTGACGGAAGTGGTTTAGACTGCTTCCCGTGACTTCTTTAATGTTATTCCAGAAGTCCCTACCATTGCCCCAAGTGTTAGTGAGGGCATTATTGAAATCGGTGGTCTTCATTTCCCAGATATATTTGGTGCAGTCATTTCATACACATTTATAGTTAGCAATATCAGACTGTCTCCCAGTGTTTCTGGCAACCTCCCAAAGGTGGTCCCGAGCTTTTAGTCGCCTAAGTAGGTCTCCGTGAGCCAGGGGTTACATAGGGCTTTGGCTTTGTGCTTCCTGAGGGGTGCAAATATGTTGCAGGCTTGACTAAAGATCCAGATAAAGTGATCAAGTGCGGTGTTCACATTAGTTACTGTGAGGATTGGGGACCAATTCTGTTGATGAAGGAAGGTTTTGAGATGGGGTGACTTGCCTCTAGGTAGAACTCGGCTGGTAATAGTTTTGGGGGGGGTGCTTAATGAATTTATTGGACCAGGAGCTGCTGACAGGGGAGTGGTCACTAAGTGTGTCAGGGAGGACAGTGGTGTTTGTGATCCTAGCGGGGTGGCTTGTTAGGATCCAATCCAGAAGGGTGCTAGTACCCGGTTTATAGTTTGTCCTGGTTGGACAGCTAACCATCTGAGTACAGTTTGCCACTATCGAGTGCCTGTATGCCCCTGCCTCTGCAGCAGGCCAGTTAATATTAAAGTCGCCAAGGAGGATGGTTTCTGTGTCAGATGAGAGAGATTTGGTAAAATCCAGGACTGCGTTAAGCCCATTACCTTGCTCTTTTGGTGGAATGCAGACTGTGACTACTGTGATGGCTTTATTATGAGCACCAAGGAGGATCTTGACAGGAAGTATCTGTGCTGTGGTGGTTTGGGGGGTAAAGCTGATGAGGTGCCCCTGGATCATGTCCTTAAGGTACAGGGTGCAGCCACCACCTCTTTTAGATGTTCGATCGAGCCGATAAACACTGTACCCAGGAAAGGTGATAGCACAGTCAGGAACCGAAGGTGAGAGCCAGGTTTCTACGACTGCTAGAATGTCTGGGTTATACTGGCAGGCAAAAGTCTGAAGGATATCGATTTTGTGAAAAAGACTGCATATGTTAAGTGAGATTATTGAGAGGGATCCTGGTTGATTGTTCTGAGTTGTTTCTTTAGCGGGGGCTGGGCCAGGATTTGGATGAATGTTCCAAGACAACAGCAGAAGAAGAAGTATAAGCTTTAGAGTACTGGTGTGAGATACTCATGACTTGCGCCTATTCTTTTGGGCCGGGGACAGCGAGATTCACCAGGGCAAGTAAACGGGTGGAGGCGGGAGTACAGCATGGCAGCAGTAGCGATGGACAGGGGAGTACCCAACAGCCACTGGGGAGAGAGGGCCATTTCATAGTGATTGGCAATACCAAAGGCAGGTACATGAGATCGAGAGGGATGGTACCTGGGGGGGGGGGTGAGGCGTGAGTTGGTAGTTGTTGGAAAGGAGGGAAGCATGTACTGGGGGTGAAAAGAGGGAAGAGGGGAACTAGGAAGAGGAGAAAAGGGTACAGAGTACTGGTGGGAGACATGTTCTATGTGTATGGGGGAGAAGGAGGAGAGTGGGCATGGGGGGCTGGGCAGGGGGAGGCAGCAAGAGAATGTGACAGGATGTATACGATAAGGTGGGGGTCCAAAGGGGCACAGGGAACTAGGCAAGTGAGAGGCTGTGAGAGAATGGGCAGAGGGTGGGGCAGAGAGGAGACATGAGTGGTAGCAAAAAGGAGGGACTAGCAGAGAGGTAGTGGAAAGGGCATTAAAAAACGTTAAATGACAGAGAGACAGGAGGTAGCAGCACTAGGTAAAGAGTACAGGAGTGAAAGGGTGTGGGAGAGCTAGGGAATGCCAAAGAGGGTATGGCCAGACACGGAGACCAATACAGTAAGAGTAATGGGGAGGGGCAATTCAGGGGCATAGTAACCATCTATTTAATTAAGGCCAGGGGTGGGGGAGGGGCGGGCAAGAATTTGGCCAAAGCCACTGGTTTTCAACTGGAAGAGCAGCCCCAAGTCCAGAGGAAAACAGCAGGCCAATCAAAGAAGAGGAGAAGATGCAGAGGTCCAATCAGGGCGTGCTGCCATGCAGCAACGGCCAATGGCGGCAGCTCAGAGCAGCCCCAGTGGAATGGACAGCCTACCTGGCTCAGGAGGTTCTTTGGGCAGCTAGGTAGAGGGCGGCATAGGCGGCTGGAAGTGCTATGCTATAAGGCCGACTGCCGGGCCAGGTGGCCCGAGAGCCAAGGGCAGCCCTGGGGATAGGAGAGACAGAAGTAGGGGTTAGCTGTGGGCGGGAGGGAAGGCACAAAGAAAAGTTAAACGGGAGGGAGGGAACCCAACATAACCCAGATAGACCATCTTAGGGTAGCTGGTTTATTCCACTGGGGTGTCAAACAGATGAGGCATACTAATGAGTCCTGGTAGGGCGTAACACGGTGTCATGTCTTCTGTTGGCACCCTTGCAAACTGTGTGAGAGGGGCCTTCGGCAGCATTCATTTCCTGCTTAAAGTTGAACCAGTACAATATTCTGTGGTGACTTGCATATGCAGCCCATGATGCTTTGCATTGTGGGGCATGTGTGATTTTGTATTTCTTTGAAACTTGACTTCCAAGCCAAATGCCCTTTAGGTAACTTATTGCCTCAGTGCTTATGCACAGAGGTTCTTTTGTTATTTATTACTGCTTCATAATATATGAAAATATGAAATGTTCCTCCATTCTAGTTATTTTTTATCCCTTTGTCCTTTTAAGTAACATTTATTCTCTCTCTCTTTTACATTGCCTCCCCAAGACATCTCCTCCCTCAAGTAATTATTGATTCCCCCAAGTTCAGCTAGTGCACTTTAAATGCTACACTATTTCCTAGAACTATATTCTGTAAAGATTACTATTCAGTAATTCCCTTCACTCAAGTATATCAGAATCATGCATGTTCCTGAAAAGATATCAGTATTTCAAACGGAAAGTTGTTGGTTTTTTTTGGGGGGTCTTTTCCTTCAATGAGCATTGACTGATTTTTGCCAATCTCACAGAATAGTTTTGTTCTGAGTATTTTCAGGATTATGAGGTGGCATAAAATTTTCTGATGAGGCTGAGGTCGGGTGCTGGGAGTGGCAGCATGACTTGGATTTTAATGATTCCATAACTTCTTGTGTAACCCCCCTGCAAATGGGGGTTCCCAAAGACTTCCAGGAGCTTGCTTGAATGCTCCAAGCCTGAATGTGTGTTTGGCGCTTAGTTTACTTATCAGTGAGTGTTTTAGAACCTTGGTACTGTCTTTAAGAGCTGTCTGCTTGCAGACATAATTAGTTTGTATGGGGGACTGTGTGCTTCTCTGAGTACCACTTGAGCTGCTCAATTCACTTCATTTTTGCAGTCACTAGGAGTGCAAAGGGAACCCATCTGAAAGATGTAACTGTTGCCAGAAATTATTTAGAGTAATAATGAAATTACAGTTTGTCTAACCTGCTTTCTTTGCAGTCAGAACTGTGTCTGCCTAGTTCCCCATTCTGGTTTTGAACTGCTGAACTGGACCAATCAGTGGGGTAAACTAGCTCTAAAATGATGCCTTGGACGAATCAGAACTTGGGACTCATAATCTGAGCCAGCCCCACAAGAGGATTGTATGGCAGTGACTCTGGAGATGTAGTTTAGACGGTGCCTTTTGGACCAACAGCAGCAGTCTATTGTGAGTGACAGCCAATCCAGTCAAGAACTGGGAGGAACTCAAAGGAAGTGCCCGGTTTTTGTCTGTTGGGAGTTTCAGTTTGAGATCTGAAAGTGAAGGGGAAAGAAACCCTGTGCTCCTTCAGTGCAGTTTCAGTCAAAAAGCGTGTGCAAGGCCCAGAGTTCCGGCCTACAACTTGTGTAACTGCTTGTTAGACTGAATCCGTCCTGTGAAAAGAATCAGGATCTCTGAAGAGTAGAACCAGGTTCACCCTGTAGAAGACTGAAGAAATTGTTGAATTACACTGGTCTGTCAGGAACTGAATCTGCTGTGTGTTTCCTGGTTATTGTGCAGTAATTCATTGGGACACAGATGCAGCCTGCCTGGTATAGTGCCTTTTTTTTACCATATAAATGTGTGAGGAGTCTCTTGAGATCAAAAGTAGCCCTGCTGACATTGAAGGACCATATCTCTTTGGAGGTCGTGAGTACTAATTGGGTCGCTCCCTGTTGAATTGCCACATTAAATCCAAATGGAATTACTGTACTGCTGACTGTTTAATTTTCCTTTCTCTGTGTGAAAGGCCCCCACCAGCTGCCACGGTTTGGACTAGCCACTAGGCCTGGGTACCCAGGACAGTAATTTGTAGGATAGGCCTGTGCACAGAGCCAGGTAGATAGTAAAAGTGATAAGCTAATTAACTGATTTCCTGTCCTTGTTATATCCCCTAAATAAATCAGAGCCTGTTTGTTTCAACAAAGTTATACTGCTGAGGTATTTGTCTATGTTAAAGTACTGTACTTGTGATTGTTGCACTGTATCTTATTTTACAGGATGTCCCGTGCCTGAACCAGCCTTGGGGGTAAGGGGTATACTGTGAAGGTAATTCTGCTATATTGTGTGGGCCACTAGTGGAAGAAAGGGGTTGCAGTGTCCCAGGGGCTGTGACCAAGTAAGTTTAACTATTGCAAACCCTGACCTCTGGGTGGAGGCACCCGCCATTGGATCCAGGCCTCAACCTGTTAGTGGCAAATCAGGCAGGGGTAGGCTCTGGGATAGCGCCATCTAGGGGTTACATTTGGAGGCTCACCGCTGATTGTGTGTCCTAGTGGCCATACTTACAAAACCACTGTTAGGGGAAAAATAAATAAATAAATAAATGGGTACCCGACTAAGTGGCTGTGCACTCGCTCAGGAGGGTGTACTGGGAGGAGATCGACCTCAAAATGCTATGCTTATCCTGGACATCCCCTGGGTATCAATACGGACACTGTGCAGGAGTATCTCCAAGGTGGAAGGTTTACAAAATCCTGTGGTGGTGGGTCGGCACGCTAATCTGCTCACCCACACTTTCCTGGCCCTAGTAGAGTTTAAGGATCCCATAGATAGCTCCAAAGTACCACAGACCATTACCCCAGAGGAGCCCTCACTGCTTGGAGAGTGATAACTAAGGACAGTAAAGACCGGGAATGAGCCCCCACCACTATCTGAAACTTTTGAGGAGAATTTGCTAAATGGTTGCTGGGAGAAGGGAAACTGTGGAGGACTTGAAGAAACTATTCTGCCACCTGGGGTGTTCCTCCCCAACACCTCTCCTGCTCCAGTACCGTAATGGTGGCTGAACCAATGCAGACTCCTATTTCTGCACCTGCCATTAGTCACGACTCTTACCTCAAGGTTGAGGATCTTCTTGGCACCTCCCACCTCCAAGGGGAGGATGACTGGGAGACCTGGATAGACTATGTTGCCCCCAAGTGCTAGAATGGCAATGCTCGGAAGGTGAAAAGCGAAAGAGGGTTAGTGAGAGCCTCCGAGGTCCTGCCCTGGCTACCATCCGTCAACGGCCAGTAAATCTGAAGCGACTGCACAGGCCTATCTTGAGGCCCTTGGAGAATGTGTATGAGCCCAGATTCTGATGAGGACCTATGGTGGAGAGTAAGAGATGCACAACAGTACCAAGGGAGTTGTTGTCTGTGTATGTATCCGGCTGGAAAAATTGTTGCAAGAATGCCTCTTAGAAAAGGTAGTTTGCCAGCGATTGAACTGGACCGAACCAGGCTGGACAGGATCCTTGCGTCTGCCTCTCTCAGAACTGCTGTTGCTTCAGTTACACCGGCAGATCGACTGGAATCCCACCTCCTGTGCGATGAGTTAATGAGAGAAATTCGAGGAGTTGAGAAAAGACGACCTCGAGGGACCTGCACCAATAGCTGCGGCTACGACCCGAAAGTGACTGAGGGTGACCCATCAAGGAAGTTCAGGGGCAGAGGTTGGCAGTCAATGAGTGCTCTGACAAGGAAAAGATATGTCACAATGGGGCGAACTGTTGAGAGATCCGGGAATTCAAAACAGTCCTTTTATGAAGGCCACGCCTGCAAGTACGGGCCCTGACCTATATCCGACTGCATCTGCTTATGGGGTGGGGGTACCCACCATGTATCTCCTGCTGATAACAGCTCCGAACTCGATTCCTTGACCATGGAAGTGGAGAAACTGACGAGATGTCTCCAAATGCTTATCACGCCGCAGACAGAGATGGCACCAAGGTTTCCAGTTAGTAATACCCCCGCCCTGGCTCCCAGTGTGGCACCTCGGCCAGCTCAAACTCCAGAAAGTATGTTTTGCATAATTGTGGGAAAGATGGGCACATGAAAGGGAATGCCAGTCCCCAAAAGACACTGACAAAGTTGCATATAGGCTACAAGGAGAGCTTCGAGAAGAAATCAGTGTTAAGAGGTGTACGCATGTGATCCCAGTGAGGGCACCAAAATGCTAATTCACGTCCTTTGTGGCAAGGTCAGTTGCCCAGGCCCCCACTACCGCCTCCTCCAGACTGGTCCAGAATAGTGGGTCCTCCATGGAGACCACTGTAAGGTGAACGGAGTGTCTACAAGAGCTATATTAGACAGTGGCTCCCAAGTGACAATTATGTTCCAAGATTGGTATCAGAAGCATTTGCTGGACGCACTCTCACAAACCATTAGAAGGACTGTGTGGGGTTAAGGAGAAGGCCCACCCCTATTCCGGGTATATCCGACTTGGCTGTCTTTTCCCCACCCGGGTGGCTGGAGTGGCCGAACAAGTAGAGACCCTAGCCTTAGTGTGTCCCCCACTGACTGTATGATGGTGTCCTTTGTTGATTGGAACAAATGCTCATATGTTCGAAGGGCTGGCACAGTTGTGTTATGAAAAACAGGGGTCAAAGACTAGTAGAGCTTTAAGAGTTCCGGCTTTAATTAAGAAGGCCTATGAGGGCTCAGAGAGATGCTGAAAAACAGAACCAGAGGAACCGGGTCGGAATTGTGGGGAAGAAGGATCCTAAGTCTCTGATCCTGGCGCCAAATGCCCAGTGTACCTTACAGGGAGAGGTCCGTATCAGAAAGGATGTTAAGAATAAAATATTAATGTTGGATGCACCAGGCGATGGAAAATTGCCAGAGGGACTGCTGGTCAAGCTTCCAGTATTTTGCCCGCTAGAGCTCATGCTTATGCCAGAAGGGTAATGGTCCAAGTTCTTAATGTGTCTGAAAGAGACATTCGAGTAAACAGAGGTTGCATCCTGGCTAATGTGCATTGTGCAGATACTGCAGTGCTACCCAGCAGCAAGAGTTCAAGGAAGAATGACAGAGTAACGCCTGACTTGTTTGATTTCGCGACTCCCGCTGCCAGCTGAATGGAAAGTGAAGATCAGTGAGAAGCTTGCCCAGAGACCAGGTGTTTTCTTTAAAGGAATGGGATGTAGGATGTGGCAAGGAGCTGGAGCACAATATCCGGCCGTGAAGCTGACGAAAAGACCATTTCGGTGAGAGGTCTCGACGCCTGGCACCTGCTGACATAGATGATGTGAGACGGCATCTGCAAGAGATGTTAGCTGTGGTGTAATACAAGAATCCAGAAGCTCTATGCTTCCCCATTGTGGTAGTGAGGAAAAAGAATGGAACAGTAAGGATGTGTGGATTATCGCACCTTAAACCGACGGATTATCCCTGGATCAGTACACAATGCCCCGCATTCAGGATGCTTTGGACTGCCTAAACGGGAGCAAGTGGTTCTCTGTGCTGGATCTCCGCAGTGGTACTATCAGATCCCGACTGGCCCCAGAGGACCGGTGAAAAGACAGCCTTTATCTGTCCGGGCTGGCTTCTATGAATTCATGAGGATGCCTCAAGGGATTTCAGGTGCCCCAGCCACTTTTCAACGATTGATGGAGCGTGCAGTGGGGACATGAACTTACTAGAGTGCCTGGTATACCTAGATGATGTTATTGTGTTTGGCAGCTCACTGGAGGAACATGAGAGCAGATTATTTAAGGTATTGGACCGACTGGAGGACTTTGGCCTTAAACTGTCCATTGATAAGTGTCAATTTTTCAAACATCAGTAAAGTATGTGGGACACATAGTATCCACCGAGGGAATAGAGACCGACCCAAGTAAAGTTGAGGCCTTGACCACCTGGCCACAGCCCAAAAATCTAAAAGAACTGCAAAGATTCCTGGGATTCTGTGGTATCTGGCGCTCATCAAGGACTATTATTCAAGAGTGATCCGCCTTTACTTAACCTTACTCAAGGGTATCCCCCAACCCACAAAAATACCAAAAGTCAGCGTCCCTCAAGACTGAAAGAGTGTATTTTCATCCGAGTGAAGTATTTGGGGCCCGCTGGACCCTGATTGTGGACTGCTTTCATGAGATCATATATCAACTTACCCATGCTCCAGTGCTGGCCTATGCCGATCCAAGAAAACCTTACGTCCTGCACACTGATGCTAGCTTGCAAGGGTTGGGGGCTGTGTTGTACCAAGAGCACGAGAATGGCCTGAGACCAGTGGCTTTGCCAGTAGAAGCCTGACCTCATCCGAAAAGAACTATCCTGTACATAAGTTAGAGTTCCAGCTTTGAAGTGGGCTATTGTTGACCAATTCCATGAGTACTTGTATGGGGCTAAAATACTAGTAAAAACTGACAATAATCCTTTGACCTATGTGCAGACCTCAGCTAGTTGGATGCCACTGGCCATAGGTGGCTTTGCATTATCTACATATGACTATGCTCGAATACCGAGGCAGGTCTGAACCACATAGATGCTGATGCTCTCTCCGGAGGCCTGTTCCCCAGAATGATTGGGTCCGATTGGCAGAACTCTGACATTCGGCACTCTGCCGGAAGTTTGACAGGAGGAACAAATGTCTTGACGGACGCAGTGGACTGCATGGTGGATTGCTTGGGACCCTCTGAGAATTGCATACCTGCTGCTTATTGCCACTTTTCTGGCAATAGACATTGGTGCACTGCCTCAGCTGGACAATGACAGTATTCGCGGCTCAATCTCGCGATCCTATGATCAAATCAGCTTTAGAAGCCCTCTATGCAGGAAAAGATGTGTCCAAATTACGCCCACTGATTTGAGAACTGCACTGTTATACAAAGAAGGTCCTAAGTTGAAACTGATCAATAAACTGTTATATAGAGAAACAGTAGACAGAGGGGACAAGTAGACAAACAACAACTGGTGCTGCTTCACTGCATTTCGAGACTCAGTATTGAGGTCCTTGCACAACCATGTTAGGGGCACCTTGGTACTAGACAGAACACTTGACTTGGTGAGATCCAGATTCTATTAGCCTAAGATGGGGCTGATGTGGAGCAACACATACTAACTTGTAGTCGCTTGCTTACAGAGGAAAGCTTTGCCCAGAGGGCTGCCTCTTGTTAACATAACCACCAGTGCACCCATGGAGCTGGTCTGTATTGATTTTCTGAGTTTGGAGTCAGATCAAAGAAATATCAGTAATGTGCTGGTGGTCACTGACCATTTCACGAGATATGCCCAAGCTTTCCCACCAAAGACCAGAAAGCATCCACTGTAGCCAAAGTACTGTGAGAAAACTTTTTTGTTCACTATGGGCTCCACAAAGAATCCATTCTGATCAAGGGAGAGACTTTGAGAGTCGTCTGATCAAAGAGATGCTTTCTGTGGGGAGTGAGAAAGTCCAGAACCACCTTACCACCCCCAGGGGACCCAGTACAATGAACGCTTCTAACCGTGACTTTGCTAGATATGCTAGGCACCCTGCACCCAAAGGAAGCCTAGATGGAGCCAACAAATTAGCACCCTGGTACATGCTTATAACTGCACCAAAAGTGATGCCACTGGTTCTCCCCCACCGCCTGATGTTTGGAAGAGAAGTCTGACTACCGGTAGATGTGTGTTTTGGGGTCTCTCCGATGGGGTTCAAGCTGACAACTATTTACAGTATGTAAAAGTTAAAGGCCCAGCTAACTCATGCGTACTAACTGGCTCAAACCATGGCTGCCAAAAGAAATCTGGCCAACAAAGAAAGGTAGGTTGATAAAAGGTGAAAGCATTAGAACCCAGGAGGGAGATCGGTATTGCTAAGAAATCTGGGACTGCATGGCAAACACAAGATTGCTGACAGATGGCACCATCTCCTCACATTGTAGTGGCAAACTAGATGATCTGCCAGTGTACAAAGTAAGGCCTGAGAACAATCTAAAAGATGTAAAACAATGCATAGAAATCATTTACTACCCATTGGACAACTCCGATTGAGTCTGAGCCCCCAGAAGATGCCCCCTCTGGCCAGTGACTGAGCTGCTAAGAAAAGATCAAGGAAGTCTGCACCTACAGAAGCAGCAGAGTTAAAGTGTTCCCCTGCACAAGTCCCAGTTGAGCATGACTGTCAGTCCATATCAGAAGAAAGTGAGAGGACTTTGAATACTATCCTTCTTACTAACTGAGTCAATTGTTTCGGGGCAATCCCCTAGTCAATACTGGAGACAAAGCTGGGCCTTTCTGACTGTCTATGCCCCAGCTTCATCCCTGAGCCAATGTTCCCAGAAAGTGAAGTGCAAAGCATCAGATCAGATGAAATGGAATCATTGTGCATGGTTGAACTGTTTGAGCTAGGGGAGGAAAATGATAGATTGGGGCAGACTGGTGATACATCTGAACAAGAAGAGTATTTTGAGTGCCCTGACAGTCCACTGCCAGTGTCCGAAGCTCTCCATGCGAGCCAAATGTTGTGACTCAGAAACTGTAACTCCTGGAGCTGAAAGTGCCCCAAGTTCTAGCCTCTCTACCCCCAGTGAGACTCCCTGACAAGTGTGGACAATGCTGAAAATGAGGCTCAGAGTGCAGAGACTGTAACAGTTCCCCTAGAAAGACTGGTCGAGCTGTAAAGCCTGTGGTGCACCTCAGTTATGATTCCCTTGGGAGGCCTGTGGACTTGCCTCTCAATGTTGTCCATAAAGGAGTGTATGTGTCCTCGAGCTCATTGCCCAAACTGAGCGTCGAGTGCTAACTCAAGTTACTTGTGTTGCCCTTCTATATGGTGCCCTTGCCCGTCCAGCCTCAAGGTAACTGATAGGAAGGGCCCCTCTCTTCAGGGTTTCATGTACAAGAGGTATAATCTGAGTTATGGTACAATGTGTATGTAATACTGTGCAAAGAGTGACGTACTGCAATGTTTCAGAAATGTGTTTTGCAAAATGATATATTGACTGATGATTACATGTTGCAGCCTAATGCAATGTATATGGTTGCAGTTGAAACTTAGGGTACTTGCTTGACGCGGACGTCAAGGTTTCCTAGGCCA
This sequence comes from Neoceratodus forsteri, assembly GCA_016271365.2. Classification (NCBI taxonomy): domain Eukaryota; kingdom Metazoa; phylum Chordata; order Ceratodontiformes; family Ceratodontidae; genus Neoceratodus; species Neoceratodus forsteri. Next base: position 1,420,716,723 of record CM028130.1, read on the forward strand.
GGAAGGGTGTAACCTCTGCAAATGGGGGTTCCCAAAGACTTCCAGGAGCTTGCTTTGAATGCTCCAAGCCTGAATGGTGTTTCACGTTTAAGCTTATTTATCAGTGAGTGTTTTAGAACCTCTTGGTACTGTCTTTAAGAGCTGTCTGCTTGCAGACATAATTAGTTTGTATGGGGACTGTGTGCTTCTCTGAGTACCACTTGAGCTGCTGCCAATTCACTTCATTTTTGCAGTCACTAGGAGTGCAAAGGGAACCTATCTGAAAGATGTAACTGTTTGCCAGAAATTATTTAGAGTAATAATGAAATTACAGTTTGTCTAACCTGCTTTCTTTTGCAGTCAGAACTGTGTCTGCCTAGTTCCTCATTCTGGTTTTGAACTGCTGAACTGGACCAATCAGTGTGTGGGTAAACTAGCTCTAAAATGATGCCTTGACGAATCAGAACTTGGGACTCATAATCTGAGCCAGCCACAAGAGGATTGTATGGGCAGTGACTCTGGGAGATGTAAGCTAGACTTCGGTGCCTTTGGACCAACATACAGCAGCTCCTGTGAGTGACAGCCAATCCAGTCAAGAACTGGAGGAACTCAAAGGAAGTGCCTGGTTTTTGTCTGTTGGGAGTTTCAGTTTGAGATCTGAAAGTGAGGGAAGAAACCCTGTGTTCCTTCAGTGCACAGTTTCAGTCAAAAACGTGTGCAAGGCCCAGAGTTCCGTCAAATCTACAATCTGTGTAACTGCTTGTTAGGACTGAATCCGTCCTGTGAAAAGAATCAAAGGATCTCTGAAGAGTAGAAACCAGGCTCACCCTGTAGAAGACTGAAGAAATTGTTGAATTACACGGTCTGTCAGGAACTGAATCTGCTGTGTGTTCTCCTGGTTATTGTGCAGTAATTGCGGTTGGGATAGTCATGCAGCCTGCCTGGTATAGTGCTTTCTTTTTTTACCATATAAATGTGTGAAGGAGTCTCTTGGGATCAAAAGTAGCCCTGCTGACATTGAAGGACCATATCTTCTTTGGAGGTCGGAGTACTAATTGCGGGTCGCTTCCCTGTTGAATTGCCACATTAAATCCAAATGGAATTACTGTACTGTTGACTGTTTAATTTTCCCTTTTCTCTGTGAAAGGGCCCTACCAGCTGCCACGGTTTGGACTAGCTACTAGGCCTGGGTACCAGGGACAGTAACTGGTAGGGATAGGCCTGTGCACAGAGCCATAGGTAGATAGTAAAGTGATAAGCTTAATTAACCTGATTTCCCCTGTCCTTGTTATATCCCCTAAATAAATCAGAGCTGTTTGTTTCAACAAAGTTATACTGCCTGAGTATTTGTCTATGTTAAAGTACTGTACTGTGATTGTTGCACTGTATCTTATTTTACAGGATGTCCCGTGCCTGAACCAGCCTTTGGGGTAAGTGTATACTGTGAAGGTAATTCTGCTATATTGTGTGGGCCACTAGTGGGAAGAAAGGGGGGTTGCAGTGTCCCAGAGGGCTGTGACCAAGTAAGTTTAACTATTGCAAACCCTGACCTCTGGGTGGAGGCACCCGCCATTGGATCCAGGCCCCTCAACCTGTTAGTGGCAAATCAGGCAGGGGTAGTAGCCCCTGGGATAGCGCCATCTAGGGTTACACTTGTGATGAGGTAAAAAAGGAAAAATTACTTGTCATAGTAATCTTGTTTCTCCCAAGGAAATCTTACTGTATTCTGACATATGCAGTATGGTCTCACCGTAGGACTGCCCCAGAGCCAAAATGGTTAAAGGACCTATGCTAATCATGAAATGCTAGGCTCGAGCTCGGTTTTCAAACCACTGTCCCTGGTATACATCCTATAGCCGTCAGATTCTTATGGAGCATGCATAAAACAATCTAGCTAAACCATCCTAATAAAAAGTCAAACACTCCCAAACATAAAGAAAACCTGTTTAAAAGGTGTGAGCATCACTAAGACTCAAGTCACAGATGCCCAGAAAACAACCAACTATAACAAGTTTTAAAGACAGTCTGGACAGCCAGAGTGCAATGCCCATAGATTCCAGTAGGGGAGGTAGGGTGGGAGCTCAGAATACAGTAAGATTGCCTTGGAAGAAACAAGATTACTATTGTAAGTATTTTTTTCTTTAAACCCCAGGAAATCTTACTGTATTCTGACACATGCAGACTACCCAAGCAGCATCTTTGGATGAGGGAACAGAACCCATTTAGGAAACAAGCTCTGCAGTACTACTGTGCCAAACCTGGCATCACTTCTTGCCTGGGTATCCAAGCAATAATGCTTAGTAAATGTGTGGACAGTTTTCCAAGTAACTGCTTTGCAGATTTCTAACAGGGGGATATCCCTAGCGGCTGCTAAGAAGACAGCTGTATCCCTGGTAGAATGAGCCCTGAGGCCAACCGGGGGCTCCCTGCCCACCTTACTGTAACAAAATTGGATACAGGCAATAATCCAGCATGCAATAGTCTTTTTGCAGCTGACTTTCCCTTTCCCACTTCTCCATAGGTCAGGAAGAGCTGTGTGTTGCCCTGCCTATGGTCCTCTGTGTGGTCTAAGTAGTAGCTGATAGCCCTCTTAACATCCAGACTATGCAACCTACATTCATTCCCCTGAATTGGAATGGTCAGTGAAAAAGACAGGCAGAGTGATGGACTGATTGAGGTGAAAGTCAGATACCACCTTGGTGAGAAATTTCCTGTTGGTCCTGAGAACTACCTTGTCCTTATGGACTCAAATGTAGTTAGGCTCTGTGGACAAAGCCTAGAGCTCACTGATCCTCCTTGCTGAGGTGACAGCTACCAGGAACACTGTTTTCCAGGTCACATATTTAAGCTCTGCTGAACACATGGGTTCAAAAGGTGGCTGTATTAGCTGGCCAATGCATATATTAAGATCACATGCAGGAGTTGTCTCCCTGTGTGGGGGGGTGCAAGTGCGGTAACCCTTTGAAAAACTTCCTAAATACCTGGTTCGCAGCCAGGGATTTATCCTTACCTGCTGAGAGATAAGTAGAGACAGCTGCTAGGTGCACCTTAAGGGTAGATGATCTGAAACCAAAGGAATGAAGGTGTGCCAGGTAATCCAAAACAACCAGCAAACCAGCCTGGCTACAGTCGCTTTCGCTGACACCAGATGGAAAACCTCTTCCTTTTAGAGGTATTAATCTTCCTAGTAGAAGGTTTTCTAGAAACTCTGAGAACCTCCAGGACCACTTCAAAGAGATGCAGGTTGGCATACTCTAGGTCCACAAGAGCCAAGACTTGAGCCTGAGAAATTGGAGGTTGGGGTAAAGGATTCTGCCCTGAGAGGAAGTCAGTACGTTATGCCTCCTGGGAAGGGAGACTGGTCTGGATGCTGACAGGGACAGGAGCAGTGAATACCAAGGCTGTCTGGCCCAGTCTGGAGCAATGAGGATCATTGTTGCTGGCTGAGTTCTGAGCTTGTTCAGCACTCTAAGCAGTAGAGGGAATGGGGGAAGGCATACAGAAACTTCCCTGTCCAATCCAGCAGTAGTGCATCCATTGGCACTGTGCCCATTGCATGAGGCCTGCAACAGAACTGTGGCAGCTGATGGATGTCTGTGGTTGTGAAGAGGTCCACCTCTGGAGTGCCCCACCTTCTGAACACAACTTGCAGGACCTGCCTGTTCAGAGACCACTCGTGGTGATTCTGGTTGATCCTGCTGAGGGCATCTGCAAGGACATTGTCCTTTTCCTGGAAAATAGACTGCTGAGAGGGAAATACTGAGGGAATAAGCTAGGCTCCATATTTTCCTGGCCTCTGTGCACAGGGGAGAAGACCTTGTGCCCCCTTGCTTGTTTATGTAATACATGGTGGTTGTATTGTCCGTTCTGACCTGAACCATTTTGCTCTGCAGCATCATGGCGAAGGACTGAATGCCCAGTAAGACAGCCCTAAGTTCCAGCAGATTTATGTGAAGTAGAGACTCTTGCTGGAGCCAAGTACCATGTGCAGTGTGCTCCCCCAGGTGTGTGCCCCATCCTAGGAAGGAAGCATCCGTTGCCAGCACTGCTGATGGAGACTGTTGTAGGAAGGGCACAACTCCTCTGAGTTTGTCCCTGTCCTGCCACCACTTGGGTGCCTGAAGAAGAGTTCCTATGACTGGCACCATCTTTGACATGGAGTCTTTCTTCTGGGACCTATGGGATCTGATGTGGAACTGGATGTCTCTCATTTGGAATCTGGACCTTGATACCGTTGCTGTTGATGCAGCATTGTGACCCAACAACTGTAGGAAATGTCTTGCTGGCCTGGGAATGTGCAGTTGGAAGGAACTGGCCAGCTGCACTAGGCTGTCCACCCTTCCCTGAGAAAGGAATACCTTTCCTTTTAGTGTGTCCAACTCTGCTCCTATAAATTGCAGGAGCTGGACTGGTCTTAGCACTGACTTTTTCAGATTAACCAGAAACTCTAGGGACTGCAGGGTATCCTGTGTGGTGGTTAGTGCATCTCTGACCTGCTGAGGTGACTGGCCTATGACCATCCAGTCATCTAAGTATGGGAACACTGTCACCCCCTGCCTTCTCAAGTGTGCTACCACCACTGCTAGGCACTTTGTAAACACCCTAGGAGCAGCAGTCAGGCCGAAGGGCAGAGCCCTGAACTGATAATGGCCTGATGGTAATCTGAATCTGCAGTACTTTCTGTGAGACTGCCTGATAGGAATGTGAAAGTAGGCATCTTTCAGGTCCAATGATGCCAGCCAGTCTTCCTGCCTGAGTGTTGGGAGAATAGTTGCCAGAGTGATCATCTTGAACTTTGGTTATGTCAAATGTCTGAGATCCAATATGGGTTGCCACTCCCGTTTTCTTTTGCGTGATGAAGTACCTTGAGTACAGACCCTTTCCCCTTTGGCCCAAGGGGACAGGCTCCACTGCTTTCTCCTGCAGGAGACTGGCTACTTCCGCCTCTAGAAGAACTGTTTCTGATAGGGCGGCAGGTTTGAAAACCTTGCCCTCAGCCTGGACATGACCTTGAAGCTGAGTGCAAGGCCCTGGTTCACTATCTCCAGGACCCACTTGTCTGTGGTGATGGTTTGCCACACCTAGAGGTAGAGAGCCAGCCTGCCTCTTACTGGGAGTGGGGAGGTGACCCTGACAGACTCCACAGGGGATCTGTTTTGCCTGTGCACCTAGCTGGTGACTGGGACCAGCACGACTGCTGCCCCTTCTACCCCTGAAGTATCCTCTCTGTGGCTGATAGGCTGGGAAAGCCTGAGTCTGGTTGAAGGGTCTATAGTGGGTTCTGCCCCAACCCCCTCTACCTTGATGCTTCTGGGGTGTGGATGCTTTTTCCTTAGCAGCCACACTCTTATAAGCCATCTTGTACTTATCCATCTTTTTCATGTATGCCTCTGTCTGCTCGCCAAATAGAGATGTGGGTTCACAGGGGAAATCCAGGGCCTTAGTCTGGGCATCTTGAAACAGATTAGTGGTCCTCAGCCAAGCAAACCTCCACAGGGACACTGAAGTAGCCATCAATCTAGCTGCAGTGTCACGGGCATCCACTGGTACCCAAAATTGGTACTTGGAAGCTCCTATGTCCCTTTCTACAGCCTCTGCCAGGTCAGATGCCATGGGAGCAGGAACAGCCTTAGCAATCTCTAAGACTGTATTCCAGAGATGTTTCTGGTACATGGAAACATAGGCCATATAAGAGGCCTGTCTAATGGCCAGAGAAGATCCCAAATAAGATTTCTTGGCCATAGAGTCGATTTTTCTAGAATTCTTCTCGGGGGGATGTAATGCCAGAGGGATGCCTGCTTTATCACATGCAACAGCCTGCACCACCCCTTCATGACTTGGACGTCCAAAAGTACAGTTACGTAAGAACTTACTGTAAAAGTAAATCTTCGAGAGAAGCTCTTGCAGTAGGCAACACATATAGGACTGACACCACCTAGTGGCAGATCTCTGCAATTCTTTTCTCCAGCAGTACCAACGTGGAATCGCCCACCTGATGTCGGCTCCATCCCTGACATCACCCAGTATAAAGGCAGGAGGTGGTCCCCACGTGCTCCAGTTCTTGTACACCAATGACAGGCCAAAAACGAACAGCTGTGGAGCAAACGAACTCCACAAAACAAGGGCAAACACAAAGCCAGCAACTGAAAGAATGAAAGTTGGATTAGAGCAGAAAGACTTACACCCCGGGGAAGGAGGGAGGGAAAATCATACCTGCTACAAGAGCTTCTCTCAAAGATCTACTGTTACGGTACGTTCTTACATAATTGTACTATCTTACTTCAAGAGGAAGCTCTTGCAGCAGGTAACACATATATGACTGATTCCCAAGCAGTATAAAACTAAAGACAACCCTTGGGAAGGGGAAATAAACATACAGACATACTCCCAAGCAGTATAAAGCTGAAGACAACCTTTGGGAGGGGGAAAGGAGAGGCAGACACACATCGGGAGAGAGACCTCTCATGAGATAAGGCCCTGGAGAACTGTGAGGCCAAAACCTGCTTGATGCCTAGAAACTATATCCAGGCTGTAGTGCCTGATGAACACGTGAACAGAGTGCCAAGTGGCGGCAGCACAAATGTCAGCCACCGATATTCTCTTGAGTGGTACAAAAGAAGTAGCAACAGCTCTGATGGAATGTGCCCTGACCGCACCCAGAAGGGTTTTCTCACCCTTCTCATAACAGAAGGGTATGCAGTTGACCAACCAACGAGAAAGCGTTTGTTTGGTAACCGGGCGCCCCAAGGACCTGTCCGTAAAGGACACAAAAAGCTGATCCAATTGCCAGGCCTCCTTAGTTCTAGACAGGTAACAGTGCAAAGCTCTATGCACATCTAAGGTGTGCAGAAGCACCTCACCCCGGTTTAAGTGTTCCGGGTAATAAACCAGAAGCTGAACCGACTGATTAAGAGTAAGCTCCGAGACAATCTTAGGAAGGAATTTTGGATTAGTGCGGAGATCCACCCTATCCTTATGAAAAATCAGATAAGGTTCTCTCTACATCAAAGCATGAAGCTCAGAAATGCGTCTAGCAGAGGTGACTGCAACCAAAAGCAACGTCTTCCAGGAGAGGTAACGAAGCTCACAACTCATGGCCAGTTCAAATGGGGAAAGCATAAGCCTTTCCAGAACAAACAATAAGTCCCAAGGAGGAACAGGATCCTGAACAGGTGGACAGATATGCAGGATCCCCTTAAGGAAGATTTTAACTCCCTATAATTGAGCCACTGTCCTGTCATGGATACCGTGATGATAGGCAGAAACAGCGGCCAGGTGTACTTGTATGGAAAGTAACTGAGACCTGACTCCAAAAGGGATATCAAGTATTGTAAGATAGAGTTGACCGAACAGACCAGAGGGTCCAATCTCCCAGTTGTGGCCCACAGACAAAAGCGTTTCCATTTCATGGCATAAGTGGCCCTGGTAGTGAGCTTCTGCGCCTCAACCAAGATTTGAGCTACTTCGTCCAATACTCCAACTCTGAGCTTCGGTAGGTCCTGAGGAGCCAAGCATGCAGGTGGAGTGAGCGTAAGTTGGAATGGACCAAAGTTCCCTGTTGCTGAGAGAGTAGCTGACCCGAGAGTGGAAGGGACTAAGAAGGCTCCACTGTCAGCCGCCTGAGCAGTGAGAACCAAATCTGTCTGGGCCACAGAGGGGCTATCAGGACCATGACCACCCTCTCTGATTTGGCTTTGAGTAGAACCCACTGCAAGAGGGGGGAAGGGACGAAATGCATAAAGGAAACTCCCTTCCCAAGATAAGGACAATGTGTCTTGCCAAAAAGCTCCAGGCTTGGGACTAAGCGAGCAGAAATTGTGCAGTTTTGCGTTGCACTGAGATGCAAAAAGGTCCAACTGTGGCATCCCCCATCTGGTGAACAGGGTGTCTGCTACCGACTGTAGCAGGGAAAACTCGTGAGTTAATGGTTTGGCCCGGCTAAGAGCATCTGCAACCACATTCAGAGAACATGGAACATGGACTGCTGATAGACTAAGCTGATGCTCCATTGCCCAGTCCCACACTCTCATGGCTTCCCGACAAAGGGGGCAAGAGTGTGTGCTTCCCTGCTTGTTGATGTAGAACACCACAGAGGGGTTGTCTGTCTGAACTTGAAGGTGACCAGGCAGTAGGAATGGAGTCAGTGCCTGTAGAGAGTACAAGACAGCTCTTAGCTCAAGCACACTGATATGCAGGTTCTCCTCTAATGGGGACCACAGTTCCTGAGTACTGTGACTCCCCAGATGAGCCCCCCAACCTGTCCCAGACGCATCTGTAGTGAGAGTCTGGGAAGGTGTATCTGGATGGAAAGGGAGGCCTCTGCAGAGATTCTGAGGGGATCCCCACCAGCGGAGTTCTCTGCGAATTGGTTCTGTGATCCGGATGGGCAAATCCAAGTCATCCCTTGTTTGGTCCCACTGGACGTGAAGCATCCACTAAATGGTGCACATGCGCAGCCTGATGAAGGGGACAGAGAATATGGCGGCCGCCATGTGTCCCAGAAGCCAAAGGATGGATCTGACGGGAACGAAAGATGCTGAACAAGTTTGGATTCCTAGTGCTCTAAGGCGCTCTGCTCTGTCAGAAAGTAGGAAGGCCTTCCCCAAGGCGGTATCCAGTAGGGCTCCTATAAACTGTAGACGCTGGAAGAGAAGGCGCTGCGACTTTTCTGGGTTCACTGTGATCCTCAGGCACTGACAGAGGGACAGAGTGTCCAGGATGGTCTCCCAGAGATAAGACTTGGACATGGCCAGCAGAAGCCAATCGTCTAGATAGGGGAACAGGAAATGTCAGTTTCTGCACAGTGCCACTGTGACGACGGCAAGGCATTTTGTGAAGCCCCTAGGGGCAGAGGAAAGGAAAACTAGAGTCTATCTCTGCCTTCGGGGTGCGTTCTATGGTGTCCTTGGCCAGGAGAGACTGGATCTCCTGCCTGATAGGAACCCTGTGGTCTCTCGGGTACTGAGATGGGGGCAGTGGTCTGTCCGGGGGTAAAGACTCAAGCTCTATGGAGTGACCAAACTCCACGAGGTTGAGGACCCACTGGTTGGAGGTCACTTCTCTCCATGCCTGAGTGTGAAGAGAAAAATGACCTCCCACCGGCTCTCCAAATGACAGGTCGGGGGGGGGGTCTCTCAAATAGTCAGGTTGGGGGGGGGGTGGTGGCAGAAGGTCTAGCCTGTCTAGAGGAGGTCGAGACAGCACCTCTGGACCCACCTCTTCAACCAAAGCCTCCCCGCTGTGTGTGAGACTGAACACGGGGCTGCCGAGGCTGATGTCCCCCTCTGCCACAAAAACAGGGCCGGTAAAAATGCTCCCACTCAGGTGGTACATAGACTGCATGGAACAGACAGCCTTTCCAGAGTCTTGCAGTTTAACAATGACCTTCTCTGTTTTTTTTTTTTTTATTTTAGTTGTTTAACCAGGTATAGCACACTAAGCTGAAAGCTTTTTTACAGGAGCGACCTGGGAGCACAAGGAGGTTAAGTGACTTGCTCAGGGTCACACAGTATGCAAGTGGAAGCTGTGGGATTCAAACCCAGGTCTGGTCTGCTGGATGTCACCAAATTTGCAGCTCAGAGCCTTAGACCACTGCGCTATACTGCCTCCAAAGAGCACAGAGCCCCTGAAAGGGGCATCCAGAAGGGAAGTTTGAACCTCTGAGTCTAACCCTGAGACCCGGAGCCAGGAATGGTGTTGAAGACAAATTCTGGTTGCAGCCGCCCTTGCTGAGGTGTCCACAGAGGCATACACTGCTCGAAGGATGCGAGTACCCACATCTGAGCCCATCTGCAAAAGCATTACAAGCTCTGCCTTTTGAGAGCAGTCGGGCATGCCTTGCAGGATGTCCAGTCCTTGGTCCCAAAGGGCATTCTGGAACTGGACCACGTGCATCAAAATATTGAGGCTACATATGCTGCAGGTGGCAGACGAGTACACCCTTCGCACCTAAAGAATCCAGCTGCTTAGACTCCCTGTCTGGTGGCTGGGTACTTAGGTGCTTCGGCCTCTGTGAACGATCATGTGCAGCCAATATATAACCACGGACTCAGCTGTGGGATGTTCGGCTAAGTAACAGTGGTCCTTGGGGGCCTGGTACAAACAATTTGCCTTTCTGGGCACCAAAGAGGAAGCGTGTGGATGCTTACAAGTGGCAAGGGTGATGTCTTGGAAGGTACCACTAATGGGGGGATAACTACCAGCTTGGGGTCCTTCTGGTGCAAATACTTTGCCAGACGCAAGCATTCAGTGTCCAGGGCCTCCGTATCCAATCCCATGTTCTCCTGTATGTGCCTCATGACCTCCATAAAGCTGGGGTCATCAGGCGGAGACTTTGGCTGGTCCTCTGTGTCTCCAGGAAGCAAAGCAAGGTCAGAATCCGAGTAGGAAAGCTATGATTCTCCATAGACCTCTGAAGAAGAGGAGGAGGAGGAACGTTGTCTCCTCTTCCCATGTCTGGATCTTCTGAGTGAAGGAGAGCAGGAGGAGAAGGAAGGAGATCTGGTCCTCCTGCACTTAATTTTGTGCTTCCTGGGGCTAGTGAGGGTTTTATCCTCCTCATTCCCAGATAGAACAGGGGTGTCCCGAACATCCAGCTCAAAGGTGACAGGAGGAGGCTTAGGAGTAGGAGCAGGAGGAGACACCAAACCCTGCTTAACAGTCTCCCACCAATAGGTGAAAAGTTCTTTAACTTGAGACATGCCCAGCCTTGGTGACTCAGGTTTTGGAGGTGACATCAGTCGGCCTTCTCCTGAACCAGCGTCAGTTGGATCTGACATTGGTCTAATGGGCAACATCGGTGTTACCGCCATGGTACCGTCATTGGGTTCCATCGTCGGGTGGACCGGAGTATGGTCCCTAGGAGAGACGTCGAGGCTTCCAACAGGGGAAGTCGGGGGGGGGACGATGATGGCTGTTACACGGTGGGTGGCTTATCTGTCGCTGGAGGAGGAACAGAAGGACACTTCTCTGGCGTCGGGCCAGAAGCCTCTTCTGATGGACGTCCCTTGACAGGAGAAGGGTGGGGATGGTCGGAGCACAAAGAGTCTTGGCCGGCCTATCAGAAGACTTGTGGGGCTTGACCGAGGGGCGTCAGTCGGAATCCGTGGATGGACACTGGTCGGACGTATACTTCAGCAGCAGGGACGAAGCCCTGGAAGAAGTGTGCCCCACTGTCTGCTTGGAGGAGCCAGAGTCTGAGGGCCTTTTTGCTGCTGCAGAACCAGTGTCCGAGGGCCCATTAGCCACTGCAGAACTGGAGTCCGGAGGCCTGATCTTGATAGGCTGAAGAGAAGTCCCTTTGATGCGAGAAGCTGAGGCGGAAGGCTTAATGGAGGTAAGCCTGGAGGAGCCGGAGCGACCAGCGGACTGGGAGATGGAAGACCTGGGTCTACAGTGCGAGCAATCTAGGTCCCGGTGGTGGCGCTTCTCCTATGTTTCTTGGGTGGTGAGGGGGGAACGAGATTCCCTCCCGGAGGATGTCTCCTGCTGCATCTGGGCCAAATGTTGCTGGGCTAGGTAAGCCTGGCGAGACTTCTGTCTCCGAATCCTGGTCCAGCTGTGTTAGGCCTGGCAATGGGTACAGACGCTGGTGTCATGGTCTGGGCCCATGCAAAAGAGGCAGGCCGAATGTCCGTCCTTGGAAGGGATCTGCTTCACACAAAAGAACTTATTACAGTGCGCGGTCGGTGGAGAGGACATACATTGAAGAATCACTAAAGCGAGATGGAGAAATAATGGTTCTAAAGCTGAGGAACCGGTAAGATAGCCGAGAGCTGACTAATGCATTGCCGCAACAGAAAAGAACTGGAGCATGTGGGGACTGCCTCCTGCCTTTATACTGGGTGACATCGAGGGTGGAGCCGACGTCGGGTGGGCGGTCCCACGTCAAGTACTGTTGGAGAAAAGAATTGCTGAGATCTGCCGCCAGGTGGCATTAGTCCTATATGTATTACCGGCTACAAGAGCTTCCTCTCGAAGTAAGATGAGGAATTCAGCTCCTCCCTTGGCAACCCAGTACTTCCTTTCCATCTTCTTGTCCATCAGAGGGACAGAAGTGGGCGTTTGCAAAATCTTAGTGGCCTGTCTCTTAAGGGACTTGAGGATGGGTAATAGCAGCCTCTTGGTAGCTGGTATGTCCATCATTTCCATGTAATCTGGTTCCTCCTCCTCCTCAGTAGACTCTTCGTTGGGGAGGTCCAGAGTTTGTGTCGCCTGCTTCATGAAAGTAAAATGGGAGGTATAATCCTCAGGTCCCTTGTCAGGGGACTCAGGGCTTTGAAGATCAGGAAAAATATTTGATTCAGGAGGTTCCCTGTAGTCCTCATCTTCCTCCTCTTTCTCTCCCTCATCCTCATCATACAATTCAGTGAGTAGTTAAAAGGAACTGGGAACCGATGAGGAACCCGAAGCTTGAACCAATGTTTGATGAGAAACCAGTCGTGGAACTGGAACTGAAGTGCCAGATTGTACTGAATTATTTTAATGGCATTCACAATCTCCTGAGTGGTAGGAACCGATGGGTTTGTTGGTTGCAGTTCCTGCGCGGAGCACTTTTCCTTCTTTCTCTCTTGGATGCAGTAGCTGGTTCTGCACTGTGCTTCTTTCCTGAGGAACTCTAGCCCTTGTTAGTGGGCTGTTCCACCAGTTCCTTAGGTTTATCTTTACTGTAAGGAGGAGCTGGTTTATCTGAGGCCAGGTCAGCAGCCTTATCGGACATTTTTTCCCTCAGTCGGTTCAATTTCCTATCAAGCGTCGACTGGGAAAATTTTTTTACAAATCTCACAGTCCGCGTTCAGGTGGCCAAACCCTAGGCAGAACACACAAAGTAAGTGTGGATCAGTTGGAAACCCATAGAGTCGGTTCTTTTCTTGGGTTTCTGGGACATAAAGTACAGTTATGAAAGAACTTACCGTAAGAGCTCCGGCAGCAGGCTACACCTTAAGGATTATGCTGTCAGCCACTAGGACTCCAGGGCAAACTTCTAGCCAGCAGTACCCAGCTAAGGTCCAACCCTTATGTCGGTCTACCCACCGACATCACCCTCTGTATAAGGGAGGTGGTCCCCAGCCTCACCTCAGTTCACCCACCACAGACCTGGAGGTTATTCATCAGGAAGGAAGCTGAGGCAGGTGCCGAAAGTTCCCAGCAGGAGAAACTTAATAGGGGGATGGAGGGAGGGAGGGAAAATAGTGCCTGCTGCAGGAGCTCTTCTCGAAGATCTACTGTTATGGTAAGTTCTTACGTAACTGTACTATCTTACTTCGAGAATGAGCTCCTGCAGTAGGCTACACCTTAAGGACTGGGTCCCAAGCAGTGTCCCAGAAGGGGAGAAAATGAAACACAGGGTGGAAGGTAAACCCCTATTAAATGTTTGGAAATGAGGCCTTGGGGCACAGCTAAGCTGAACCCTGCTCTCTTTCTGGAAGCAATGTCCAGAGTGTAGTGCTTAATGAAAGTGTGCACAGAGTTCCATGTTGTGGCAGCACAGATGTCTGCCGTCGAAATGTTTTTCATAGCCATTAAAGATGCAGCCACCCCCCTTGTAGAATGTCCCTTGACCGGTCCAGGCAAGGGCTTTTCATACTTGTAAATGAAAACAATGCAATTCATTAACCATTTCAACATGGTTTGTTTTGCCACAGGTTTCCCCAGAGTCCTTTGAGCAAAGAAAATGAACAACTGATCTGATTTTTGGACTGATTTTGTACGGTTCAGGTAGTAATGAAAGATCTTATGAACATCTAGAGTATGAATGTAACCCCCAGAGGGCGCTATCCTAAGGGCTACCACCCCTGCCTGTCTCAGCTATGACAGGGTAAGGGGCCTAGATCCGTTGACGGGTGCCTCCACCCAGAGGCCGGGGTTAGGACAGTCAAGGTTGACTTGGTCACAGCCCTCTGGGTTGCTGCAACCCCCCCTTCCTCCCACTAGTGGCTCACACGGAGTAATTACAATGCTCTCCCCCTGAACACTTGTCCCCCCGGCTCAAACCACTCAGCGCACTCCGGGGACCCCCTGGAAAGTAAGGTACAGTTATCAAATATTCACTGTGCAGTATATCACCAGTAAAACACAAACCAGCCAGAGTACTCTTGCAAAACAATCTGATTTATTTAAGGGGAGATAACAAGGACTGGGGTAAATCAGGGTGATTGGCTTACTATATATATATATATATATATATATATATATATATATATATATGTATATATTTGCCTACCTAGGGCTCTGTGCACAGGCCTAAACCTATCAGTTACTGTCTATGGGTACCCAAGCCCTAATGGCTAGTTCCTCGATGCAGCTGGTTGGGGCCCTGACACAAAAGAGCATTCAATTCCTATGAAGATTTGATGGAGCCAGAAAGCTCAATTAGTACAGTCTGCAATACAACAAAACTACTTTGTCTTTGTTGGTAACTTTAGCAGGGAGCTACCCTGATTTAGTACTCACAATTCCAACAGAGAACCACTCTTTCACCGCTTACAGGGCTGAGCCTGAGCTTCCACGGCCTCCTCACACATTTATATGGAAAAACAACAGAGGGGTACCATACCAGGCAGCTGCTTCCAGGACCCGACCGAACTCACAGCTATGCGGGCGTCTCGCTGCAGCCTCACTGTCCTGACAGACCAAGCGCGATTCAGCAGATTCTCCAGTCCTCTACAGGGTGAGCCTAGTAGGTAGCTGTGCGACTCACAGCCTCCTCTGACCGCTTCCTCCACGGATTTAGTCCGAGGCTGTCCGCTATGCAAACGGCCACCTAAGGCCTTTCACGCGCTTCCTGCGTGAATACTTATCGCCGCTGGAGCAAGAGGCTCCTTCCCCACTCTCAGCCACTGCGTCTCTGCCCTTCTGGCAGTTGGGGCCAACATTCTCATCGTGCGCCACCCATTCCCATAGGTGGGCTGTAGACACCAGGCTATGAGACCTGTCTCGATTGGTGCAAAAAGGCGCCTTGGGTCATACTTCTCTTCCCAGGATCACTAGCTAAGTCCTCATTGGTCAGCTGGCTCTATCGAGAGTCCCAATGTACTGATTGGTCCAATTCGGCAGTTCAGGACCAAAATGGAGGAGATAATCAGAACAGTCTTTGCTGCAAAGAAGGCAGGTTAGAACAACATTATTACCCTAAGTTATTTCCAGCAAATAGTTACATCCTTCAGCAGAGCTCCCTCTGCATACTTAGCGATGGCAAAATGGAGCTATTTCCAGTACCCCGGGCAGGACTCGAGCGTAGAAACACTCACCCGGAGTAATCATGCCTGCAATTAGGCAGCTCTTAAAGAGACAGCACTGGAGACCTCAAAAGCACTCACCAGGCCTGCATTTAGTGACCTTACGCCAAACACCAGCTAGGCAGAGGGCATGCAAGCAAGCTCCGAGAATTCTTCCAGGAACCCCCAATTGTAGGGGGGTTACATGAAGAAAGGTCTACCCCAATTCAAATACTCAGGATAGTAAACCAGAATGCAAATGTCGTAGTTCAGTGTTAGCTCAGACACTACCTTCGGAAGAAATTTAGGATTAGTTCGAAGAGACACCCAGTCTCTGTGAAAAATTAAATGAGGTTCTTTACACATCAGCACTTGCAGCTCTGAAATCCTTCGAGCTGAAGTAATGGCAACCAAAAATAACGCTTTCCAAGAGAGAAAGCAGAGGTTGCAATCTGCAGCCGGTTCAAAGGGGGACAAGGTTAATTTCTCTAGGATGAATAAAAGATCCCATGGAGGGACGGGGTCCCTGACTGGGGGTTTTATATGAAGCATGCCCCATAGGAATGTATGGGCAAGGTCCAACTGAGCAGTATTCCTACCCACCACAGGTGCATGATAAGCTGAAATAGCACAGAGATGTACCTTAATGGAAGAATATCGCAGCCCCGCATCTGAAAGCGATATGAGATACTCCAACACTGATTTCACCGAGCATGTCAAAGAGTCCAGGGAACATGCAGCTGCACAGATGCAGAAGCGTTTCCACTTCATAGCATATGTAACACTCGTAGATGGCTTTCTTGCATCTACTAGGACTTTGCCCACCCTCTGTGAAACTTCATGCCCAGAGACAGCTAAGTCTGCAGGAGCCATGCATTAAGGTGCAAGGACCAAAGATCCAAGCGGACTAACGTGCCCTGGTCTTGGGATAGCAAGTTGAATGACAGAGGTAGTTGAAAAGGTGGTTCCACAGTCAACTGTTGCAAGAAGAGGAACCATATCTGTCACGGCCAAAGCAGAGCCACCAGGATCATTGCTACTCCTTCTGCCTGTAGCTTGAGCAAAACCCTCTGTAGCAGGGGAAAGGGAGGGAACGCATAAAGGAACCTTCCTGTCCAACAGAGGGGCAACGCGTCCCACCAGAAAACACTAGGCCCGCTCCACCAGTGAGCAGAGAATGGGCAGTTTTGCACTGCACGGGGACACGAAGAGGTCCAGCTCTGGACATCCCCATCTTCCAAAGAGGTTGTCTACCATTTCTTGAAGCAGCTCCCACTCGTGGTTCCTGGACCTGGAGCAGCTGAGTTTGTCTGCCAGGACATTTTGGACGTGTGGGATATGAAATAGCAATTACGTAAGAACTTACCATAACAGTAGATCTTCGAGAGAGGTTCCTGCAGTAGGTCTTCACATATAAGACTGCGCCCCCTGCGTCAGATTCCTACGGCAAAGTTATAGCTAGCAGCCATCAGCGGGGACCCCACCCCCCGATGTCGGGTGACATGACGTCAGCCCGACTATAAAAGTGGGCGGTCCTGTGCCCGCCCTCCAGTTCTTTTCCACTGAAGACCTAAAGAAAGGTAAACAGAAAGGAAGGAGTGACAACTCCTGGGACCATGTGCCCTATCTAGACCCAAGGACTAGGCAGGATGAAAAAGGAAAAGAAATTATTCCAGGAGCTGGGGGAAGGTGGGTGGGAAACTAGACCTACTGTAGGAACCTCTCTCGAAGATCTACTGTTATGGTAAGTTCTTACATAACTGCTATATCATACTTCGAGAGGGTTCCTGCAGTAGGCCTTCACTTATAGGACTGAATACCCAGCAGTCTAAACAAGAAGTCAGAGACGAGGTTCTAGAAGGAGGAAGTGTCTGCCAACTGGAGTACTGTCTTAGGACAAAAGACCTTGCAGGACCACAAGGTTGAATCTGGTTCTTCGCCTACAGGCAATGTCCAGACTGTAATGCTTAGTGAAGGTGTGGACAGAAAACCAAGTGGCCACTGCACAGATCTCTGCCATGGACACATTCCTGAAAAAGGTGGTAGAGGTGGCTACACTCCAAGTGGAGTGACCTTTAACCGCCCCCAGAAGAGATTTCCCATATTTTTGATAAGTGTAGTGGATACAGTTAGCCAACCACCTAGATATAGTCTGTTTAGAGATGGCCTTACCCTGGCACTGGGGGGACAAAGGCCACAAAAAGTTGATTTGAATTTCGAACCTCTTTATATAGTACCTCAGGATCCGATGCACATCTAAGGTGTGCAAGAGATACTCCCCCCCTCCCCCCACCATTGGAATGCTGTGGAAAATAAACCGGTAGTTCGACATTCTGATTGAGAGTAGTTTTCGAAACCACCTTCAGAAGAAAGGAGGGATTAGTCCTCTGAACCACCCGTTCCTTGTGGAAAATCAAATAAGGCTCCCTGCACACAAATGCCTGAAGCTCTGAAACCCTTCAAGCTGAAGTGACAGCAACCAAAAACAAAGTATTCCAAGACAGGAAGCGCATGTCACAATTTGCAGCCAGTTTAAAAGGGGGCAAAGTAAGTTTTTCTAACATAAAATTAAGATCCCAGGGAGGACAGGGGTTCCGGACCGGAGGTTTTAGGTGGAGGATACCCTTCAAAAAGGTTCTGGAAACCTCCAGCTGAGCTAGGGTTTTGGAGGTGGTAGGCCGATACCGCAGAGAGATGGACCTTGATGAAGGAGTAACTAAGGCCCAACTCTGATAAATGCACGAGGTACTCTAACACCTGGACAGTCAAGCAAGAAAAGGGGTCCAAGCTTCTAGCTGTGGCCCAGATAGAAAATATTGTCCACTTCATGGCGTAGGTGGATCTAGTAGAGGGGTTTTCTGGCTTCCACCAGTATCTGAGCAACCTGGGAGGAAACTCCATAGCAGGAGGCCGCTATGTCCACAGGTGCCACGCATGAAGGTGGAGAGATTGAAGGCTCGGGTGTACCAGGGTGCCCTGCTCTTGAGACAGAAGGCCATGAGACAGAGGCAGAAGGACCAGAGGTTCTAGAGCCAGCTGTTGCAACAGTGGGAACCAGATCTATTGAGGCCACAGGGGGGCAATCAGAATTAAGTGGGCCCCTTCCACCTGAAGTTTCAGCAGAACCTTCTGAATGAGAGGAAAGGCGCATAAAAACCTCCCTGTCCAACAGAGAGACAGTGCGTCTCGCCAAAAGGCACCATACACGGGAGCGAGCGAGCAAAAGCTGGGTAGTTTTGCATTGGACAGGGAGATGAACAGATCTATGTCTGGCCAACCGCATCAAAGAAACAAGTCTTCGACTACCTCCTGCTTTAACTCCCATTCGTGCGCCCTGGCCACTGATCGGCTGAGACTGTCCGCCAGGGCACTGTATAAGCCTAGGACATGGAATGCTGTCAGAAACAGACCGTGTTGAATTGCCCAGTACCATACTCTCATTGCTTCCCTGCAAAGAGGGTACAACTGAGTTCCTCCCTGTTTGTTGAGATACCAGACAGTGGACATGTTGTCTGTCTGGATGAGAAGTGTTCCCGGGAGAAGTAACGACTGGAAAGCCTGGAGAGCACAGAGGACTGCTCTCGTCTCCAGTACGTTGATGTGGAGCTGTTGGTCCTGGGTAGACCACGAGGCTTGGATTTTGTGGTCCCCCAAATGGGCTCCCCAACCCATGTCAGAAGCGTCCGACATAAGGGTCTAGGTGGGGGTTGGATAGTGTAAAGGGGCTCCCACTAACAGGTTGGAGAGTTCCTGCCACCAGAGAAGATCCTTCTGAAGGCTGTTGGAGATCATGACCAGCTGGTTCATGTCATCCAATTTCTGGTCCCATTGGACTCGAAGAGACCACTGGGTGACCCTCATGTGTAGTCTGGCCAGGGGGACAATGGAAATGGCAGCTGCCATAAGTCCCAAGAGATGGAGTACAGCTTGTGCTGGGATCCATCGAGCCTTGGCCACCAGGGTGGCTTGAGAAACTAAGGTCTCGGCTCAATCCAATGGCAGAAAAGCCTTGCTCTGGACTGCTTCTAGTACCGCCCCAATGAATTGGAGGCTCTGAGAGGGTACTAGCTGGGACTTGGGGAGGTTGACCGAGATGCCCAGCTGGACAAACAGATGCAGAGTGAAATAGAGAGACACTTTCAGACTGTCTGGAGAAGGTGCTGAAAAGAGCCAGTCATCCGAGTACGGGAACACGTAATGACCTCTGCGGCGCAGGAACGCCGCTACCACCGCTAAGCACTTGGTGAAAACCTGGGGTGCTGAGAAGAGGCCAAAGGGGAGTGCCCTGAATTGGAAATGGTTCTCCTGGAAGGAGGAACGAAAGAAGCGGCAGTGGGCCGGGATGATGGGGATATTAAGGTAAGCATCCTGCACACCCAGGGAGCACAGCCATGTGTTTGGTTGGAGCAGGGGTAGGAATCCCTGAAGGGTCAGCATGCAAAACCTCTTGTATTCCACAAAGAGGTTGAGCGTGCTGAGATCCAGGATAGGTTGCAGATTCCCCATCTTCTTTGGTACTAGGAACAAGTGGGAGTAAAATCCCCTTCCTAGTTGATCTTGAGGGGACGGGCTCTATGGCCGCTTTTTGCAGAAGGGTCTGGATCTCCTGGGAGACTATGAGGATCTGACCCTGTGGGTAAAAGAACCTTCCCGGAGGATGAGATGGAGGAATCTCCAGGAACTCTATTGAGTGACCTCGTTGAATGAGCTGAATTACCCATGCATCTGCGGTGATGGTCCTCCACCCCTCCAGGTGGAGGCCGAACCTCCCTCCTACCGGTTCCTCCGAGGAGACGGGAGGTAATGGGAGGAGGGGGAAGGAGTCAGGATGCTGAGGGGAGAGGAGCTTTAGTCCCAGAGGCAGATTTGGCAAACTTTTCCTGAACGTGTTTTTGGCTCCAGAGCCAGTGGCACGTCTTTTGCCTTAACGCTTGTTCTGGGTCTTATTCCATCATCTCTGGCGTCGAAAAGGCTGCTTCTTTTGACCCATCTTATACATGGAGTGCACGTCATAAAGTGTTCGTCCGCTCTTTTGCAGCCCCATTATAATGTCCTTCGCATCGCTGCCAAAGAGGACAGAACCCCTGAAGGGGGCATCCAGGAGAGATGACTGGACATCCTGTGCCAGACTTGCGATCCTGAGCCACGCAAGGCACCGGAGGCAGATCCCCATCACTGCAGCCCTTGCCACCAAATCCACAGAGTCATATGTCACTCTGAGAGCATGACGACAGGAAGACTTATTCATACGGACTTTGTCCAGCAACTTGTTCCTGAGAGTTTCGTCCAGTATGTCCTGAAGGTCCCTCTCAAGCTCAGAGAGGGAGGCCTTCTGGAAGGCCACCATATGGGACACATAATTTAGTGGCCGGATGGCACAAGATGTAGATGAATATATCTTCCTGCCAAATTGGTCCAGTTGCCTTGAGTCCTTGTCGGGTGGGGAGGAACTCAAATGCTTGGGTTGGGCCACCCGGTCACGTGTGGCTGTGATGACCATGGAGTCGGCTTTAGGATGCGAGGTTAAATGCGGAATCCCTTCCGGGGATATGTGATCAGCTTTCCTGGAAACAGCCGGTATGGAGGAGGGCTGTTGCCAGATGGTGGTGACCAGATCCTCATGAGGGCCCCATCCGGGGAATGGGTAGAGGCTCTGTAGTGGCAAGATCCAGATGCTCAGCTAGTCTCTTGTGCTGAGTGTCTATTTCTTTAGAAGGCCAGCCTCCTGCTGCCTGGATCATCCTCAACAGATCCCCGAATGAAGGATCTTCTGGCGGGCCTTTACGAGATTCCTTAGGTGGGACTTTGACTGGTGATTGAGGATCAGAATGATCTGAGTCAATGTCCGCGTCTGAAGGTTCAGAACTACTGGGGATGGATGGATCCACCCCGGTGGCACTCACCGGCAGGGAACCTGAAGCCCGACCCAGAGGAACCGGAGGCGGAGGAGCTCTGGGTAGTGGAATGCCACCCACTGGTTGGGACTGCCTAAGTTCCGAAATGAGCGGAGTACTGGCATCCTGCCACCATGCCAGGACCGAATCTCGATCTAGCGGCGGTGGTGGAGGAATAAGAGGAGGCTGGTAGCCTGAATGCCCTGGGTAAGATGGTTGCTGACAAAAAAGATATTGATATCCAGGCAGCCCAGGAGGATAGCTAAATGGAGGGTATCCGGGCGACGGATAGCCTGGCGTAGGGTATCTAGGTGATGGATATCCCAGTGTCGGATATCCCAGCTTCGGCGGCACATGACCTGGCATTGGATAATGAGGGTCCGACGAGGCCTGCCCAGCGGCGGAACATGGGGTTCTGGCCCTGGGAAACCGCCTGAATGTCCGGTAGGACTGGCCAGGGGAGGTGCCGGAGGGCCACTGGGTGGCAGAGGATCAGGTGTGGTGCCCGAGGGGGGGCTCCATAGTAATCAGATCCATGACCAGTGACGAACTCCTGTCCATGGGCGGCAGAAGACCAGGCAAAGGGGGAATTTGGGTAGAGACCCCCAACGAAAGGTCCAAAAATGATCCTGAGGGAAGAGACTGGACAGAATCGGGTGGCAAATCCCTGAGGTGAAGAACCTGAAGCAGGGTTCATTCTGCAAATTTTTTTAAGTGGGACAATGTCCCAAGTGTACTGAAAAATAGGGGACAAACTGAGGAAAAAGGGAAAGACTAGAAAATGCTGGGGACAAATACTGTTTTTTTGTACATTGATCGTGATTCATCATCGAACCATATATTTACTCTGTTTTCTTTATTTGCAGGGCCATCCCCTACAGAAAGCAGAAAAGAAAGAAAGGATAGAACAAGAAGATTTTCAGCAGCTGCAGGAAGGATTCAGGACAGGAAGACAAACATTGCCAATCATTATTTACCATATTAGAAATGTGTTTGTTTGCAGACAGTGCAGATCTAGTTAAAAAAAAAATAAAGATATGATAAAAATTGTTTTGACTCGTTGTGTCTCACTCAGTTAGTTGTCTTATTCACTGTGTTACAAGAAATCAACAAAGGTTTTTTTTTTTAGTAAGGGAGGGCCGGCTGAGAATGACTGCCGGGTGGTAGGTAAATAACATTATACTGATGGGGTAACTCAAATCTGAAGTTTTAACTGGTGAACAATTTTCTTTCCTTCTTGTTTCACCAGTTATGCAGTTCCAACACAAAATTGAAATATTTTTGTGGAGGACCCTCACAGTGGATTAAGATCAGGTCATCTAGTCTAGTGGCAAACAGCCTGTTTCACGGACTTGTGATGAGATTTTGTGAACTAAATCCTCTTTTGCAATCTGCAGTGTGGATAGGTGCTATGAGGGCAAGGCTTGCCAGTTTGATTAAACTGGGGATGGTTTCACTATAGTGCTTGTTGATGGGACCCCATAAAACTGAAATGTTATCTCTTGGGTACCCCTCCTGCAAAACTAGAGTTTTTAGTTTGTCCCACTCCACCATAACTTGCTCAGGGTCTACAATTGGTGGCACTTTAGTGGAGTCCTCCCGAATGTTGTGTTCTTTTTCCTGGCCATACTGCTGCAGAAGTAACTCTAGCTCATTGTTGCCCCACTCAGACACATCACTAGGTGAGATAAATGACAATGGTCGCATTGCCAATACCCCAAGAAACATGATATTGCTGTCATTTTCTGGAAACCTGATTTTTACATTTTCAATTAGCTTTTCAATAAAATTTCTTTTGATTGTTGCAATGTTAGATTTCACCTGCATAATGTGATTCCCTTTAAATATTTGTTTTCCATCATCACCTGTTTTTAAGTCATCTCCTAGCTTCTCCAAGTGGGTCTGCTGTCCTGCCCTCAAGTGGTTTTCCCCAATTTTAATTTTTCCTATGACAGTCATGCAGCGCCTTACTGATACTTGCACAATTGCAATGTCGAGATCTTTTTTCAGGAAAACCAAGCACAGTTCAGTGATTACTGGCAACACGTCCATCAACATATACATGGTTGCCACAAAATCAGACTGTGACAGTTTCTTGGCATAGCCAGTGGCCTTGGCGTCAGTGTTGCTCGACATGTATGTCATGAGTGAGTCAAGGTTCTATACACTGTCTACACTGTACTAAAAACTGCAAGCCAGTGCACATCGTGAACTTCTTTCACCCTAAGTAATGGCTCATTAAGCATCATCTGAATCTGCTGTGATTTGTCGCAGTGATTTGAGGATGCTTTAAAATAATAAAATAATCCTGTGAACACCTCTTGGTACTGGCACAAATAAGGCACTGAGTCTGCAGCTTGAGAACTGACTAGAGCAAGTCGATGGGCTATGCAGTGGTAGTTCAAGAGCATTGGATTCTGCCTTAGTAGATGCCCTGTTACTCACTCACCTGTTCCTGTCACCACTTTTGCGCCATCACTACCTAAAGCCATCACCTTAGACATTGGAACATTATGCTCAGAAAATTTTGCAAAGCCTCAGCAATGTTCTTCCCAGTCCCAGAGGTTATTTGAATATTAAAAACGTAATGAGTGCTGGGTTCAAATGTTTCTGGGTCAACTACACGTACATAAATGGTTCTTTTTTTTTTTTTTGTGTACTTATATCGGTGGTCTCATCAGCAAGGATGCTTATATAGGGGGAGGCCTGTATTTTCATATCTATTGCTTTCCGGATAACAGGGGCGAGAGATTCCAGCATGTCGTTTGCCATGGTTTCTGAACTGGACGAGGTTTTGAGTCCACCTTCCAGTGTGGATTTATCAACATTTGGGCACTGAAGGTCTGACAGGAAGGACATGAGAGATTCATATTTGTGCATTGGAAGATTTTCTTTGCATAGCCAGTAAACTGACTTTAGACAAACTAGTATGGCACTTTCCTTTTCATTTATTGCTTTTTGCACTGCAAGTGCAAAGTCATTTTTCGTACTCTCTGCTATCACCATAGTCTGCATGCCTTTGCAGAGTACTGGTACGGAAGTTATCAGTACCATTCCCCGTAAAAGAATTATTTTTTCCATGTTTAGTACACAACCTACAAGCCATTTTGTTTTCAGTGGCATTATACTGCAGCCAACTGTAGACTCGTACCCACTATGTACTAAAATTCCTTTTGATCACAGACCTCCCTTGCCCAGATTCTTCTTCATCTGGTATGGTAGAGGATGGCTCGCATAATGTGTGAACATTAGAGGACGTGCTAGTCATGCGTTGCAGCTCAAAGCTTGTAGAAGCTGTGTGCAGTTCTTCACTACTGCTGCTCTGAAGCTGCTGCCACCAACCCGGTTGCTTTGTCTTTTTTGGCCCATGGTACTAGGCTTTGGACAGGAAGAATATTAGCCTTTCCTTTTTTTGCATGCCATGATGACAGTTTGTATTAAGATGAGAGGCAACTATGTTCAGATTTTAAAGATCCCGACCAGACCTGTATATGACTAGAAGTGCCAAAGGCACAAAAAATACCAATGAGACTCTGTGGGTGTCACTGGCACCAGGTGCAGGTGCTACCAGACTCAAAATTAAGTATTAATTGGCAGACACCAGGAGGTGTTCAGTTTTGTGAGTCAAGTGCACTTTAGGGCTGCTATCTGTAGTTTAAGAATGCAGACTGCTACTCAAGGTGGGGATGTTTTTCCTTACAGTACTATAGTCAGCAGATTACTGCTTATGACAGACAGCGAGCTGCTTCGATAATTGCTAAGCCTATATAAGTCTGTTTAAGTTCAGCCAGAATTTCTAAGTTACAGCAGTAAAATCTGCAGTGCACTCTGTACAGTGCAACTACAGAGTGAGTCAGGTGGAATTATATAAGTTGTTTGGTCTCCCTCCCCCCCCAAAAAAAAAACAGAGAAGCCTTTTTTTATTCTAACAATATAGACACCATGTCAGAAGCTGGAGAAAATAGCCTGGTCCTGTGTCTCAGACAGTAACTATTTTTTAATACTACAGGGTCTAGATTCTTTTAATTTCTTTAATTTCTCTCAGAATTGTTTTACAATGTCAGTTAAGTCTGTCCAGAATTAAGTGGGTTATACCTGTCTCAATACTTCATCCAAACAAGCAAATTTAAAGAAGGAAAACAGCAGTTTCTAATAAATCTTCTCAGATGCACAAGTGTCCGGAGTGTGTGGTTACCACCACAGCACTGCACTGTAATTATTTCAGGTTTCTCTTTCTCCCTCCCCTTCTGAAAAGGTTAGGTTTTTTTTAATAGCAGAAGCAAGCCTGTTTCTACTATTAATCACTGTGATCTCAGCTCAGTTTTATTTTTTATTTTTTTGCATAAAAGAAAGTTTATTGCAACATCCAACTCAAGGCATACATATGTAACCCCTATTTGGCGCTATCCCAAGGGCTACTACCCCTGCCTGATTTGCCACTAACAGGTTGAGGGGCCTGGATCCGATGGTGGGTGCCTCCACCCAGAGGTCAGGGTTTGCAATAGTTAAACTAACTTGGTCACAGCCCTCTGGGACACTGCGACCCCCTTTCTTCCCACTAGTGGCCCA
Organism: Neoceratodus forsteri; assembly: GCA_016271365.2. Taxonomy (NCBI): domain Eukaryota; kingdom Metazoa; phylum Chordata; order Ceratodontiformes; family Ceratodontidae; genus Neoceratodus; species Neoceratodus forsteri. The sequence continues at coordinate 1,420,742,380 of CM028130.1, forward strand.
CACAATATATCAAAATTACCTTCACAGTATACACTTACCCCCAGGACTGGTTCAGTCAGTGTGACTCCTGGGACTCCCTGTAAAACAAGATGATACAGTGCAAAAAACCACAGTACAATACTTTAACATAGATGAATACCTCAGGCAGTGTAACTTTGCTGAAACAAACAGATCTGATTTATTTAGGGGGATATAACAAGGACAGGGGGAAATCAGGTTAATTAGTTTAAACGCATTAATAACCACAGTACTGTGCACATGCAACCCCCCTGCAAATGGGGGTTCCCAAAAGACTTCCAGGAGCTTGCTTGAATGCTCCAAGCCTGAATGGTGTTTGGCATTTAAGCCATTTATCAGTGAGTGTTTTTTAGAGCCTCTGGTACTGTCTCTTTAAGAGCTGTCTGCTTGCAGACATAATTAGTTTGTATGGGGGGACTGTGTGCTTCTCTGTTTGAGTACCACTCGAGCTGCTGCCAATTCACTCTATTTTTGCAGTCACTAGGAGTGCAAAGGGAACCTATCTGAAAGATGTAACTGTTTGCCAGAAATCATGTAGAGTAATAATGAAAATACAGTTTGTCTAACCTGTTTTCTTTGCAGTCAGAACTGTGTCTGCCTAGTTCCCCATTCTGGTTTTGAACTGCTGAACTGGACCAATCAGTGTGGGGTAAGCTAGCTCTAAAATGGTGCCTTGGACGACTCAGAACTTGGACTCATAATCTGAGCCAGCCACAAGAGGATTGCATGGGCAGTGACTCTGGGAGATGTAGTTTAGACTTAGCGCCTTTTTGGACCAACAGCAGCAGTCTATTGTGTGACAGCCAATCCAGTCAAGAACTGGGAGGAACTCAAAGGAAGTGCCCGGTTTTGTCTGTTGGAGTTTCAGTTTAGCTTCGGCTGTGAAGGGAAAGAAACCCTGTGCTCCTTCAGTGCACAGTTTCAGTCAAAAACGTGTGTAAGGCCCAGAGTTCGGTCTGCAGCTTGTGTAACTGCTTATTAGGACTGATCCGTCCTGTGAAAAGAATCAAAGGATCTCTGAAGAGTAGAAACCAGGCTCACCCTGTAGAAGACTGGAGAAATTGTTGAATTGCACTCGGTCTGTCAGGAACTGAATCTGCTGTGTGTTCTCCCGGGTATTGTGCAGTAATTGCGATCGGGACAGAGAAGCAGCCTGCCTGGTATAGTACTTTCTTTCGCCATATAAATGTGTGAGGAGACTCGTGGAGCTCAAGAGTAGCCCTGCTGACATTGAAGGACCCTATCTTGTTTGGAGGTCGTGAGTACTAATTCAGGGTCGCTCCCTGTTGAATTGCCACAATAAATCCAAATGGAATCACTGTACTGCTGACTGTTTAAACTAAATTTTCTTTCTCTGTGGGAAAGGGCCCCTACCAGCTGCCACGGTTTGGACTAGCCACTAGGGCTTGGGTACCAGGGACAGTAACTGGTAGGGATAGGCCTGTGCACAGAGCCATAGGTAGATGAGTAGAGTGATAAGCTAATTAACCTGATTTCCCCTGTCCTTGTTATATCCCCTAAATAAATCAGAGCTGCTTGTTTCAGCAAAGTTATACTGCCTGAGGTATTTGTCTATGTTAAGTACTGTACTGTGATTGTTGCACTGTATCTTATTTCACAGGAGGTCCCAGTGCCGGAACCAGACCTGGGGGTAAGTGTATACTGTGAAGGTAATTCTGATATATTGTGTGGGCCACTAGTGGGAAGAAAGGGGGGTTGCAGTGTCCCAGAGGGCTGTGACCCAGTAAGTTTAACTATTGCAAACCCTGACCTCTGGGTGAAGGCACCCGCCATTGGATCCAGGCCCCTCAACCTGTTAGTGGCAAATCAGGCAGGGGTAGTAGCCCCTGGGATAGCGCCATCTAGGGGTTACACACATATTTTAGAATCCCAAATGTCCCTAATGTCACTCTTACTGGGTACCCAGGCAGTAAGAGGCTAGCCTATTTGGTGCAGCTGGTTGGGGCCCTGAAGATGGAAAATGCATGCACAATACCCAAATTGTAATCCGGAGCCGGTAGGCTCAGTTCGTGGAGAAAGAAAGGAAAAGTAATCAGATGGAACACTTGCAATTAGATGATGGCAGGGGAGCTACCCTGATTGGTACTCACAAATTCAGTGCTGAAACTGAATGGAAGGCAGATTGTCCTGGATTGCCAGGAGGAGCAGATCATGTGGACAAGGTCCTTGTGACTGGACCCCACGGCAGTTCAGAGCAAATGGATGTAGTCTGGATTGAGCTGGGGTTTACTTGCAGCTTCATGCACTCAATCCACTGTACAGGGGATTTGAAACGTGAGTCCCCACAAGCACTACACACATTTATATGGAAAAAGAAAGTACTATACCAGGCAGGCTGCTTCTCTATCCCGATCGCAATTACTGCACAAGACCCCGGGAGAACACACAGCAGATTGAGTTCCTGACAGACCAAGCACGATTCAGCAATTTCTCCAGTCTTCTACAGGGTGAGCCTGGTTTCTACTCTTCAGATCTCCTTGATTCTCTTCACAGGTCGGATTCACTCCGAACAAGCAGTTGCACAAGCTGCAGACCGAAACTTGGGGCCTTACACGCGTTTCCCGACTAAAACTGCGCACCGAAGGAGCACAGGGCTCCTTCCCAATTCACTGCCAGAGCTAAACTGAAACTCCAGTAGACAAAACCGGGCACTTCCTTTGAGTTCCTCCCAGTTCTTGTCTGGGTTGGCTGTCACTCACAATAGACTCCCCCTGTTGGTGCAAAAAGGCACCAAAGTCCAAACTACATTTCCCAGAGTCACTGCCCATACAATCCTCTTGTGGCTGGCTCAGATTACGAGTCCAAGTTCTGATTCGTCCACAGGCACCATTTTAGAGCTCTCTTAACCCACACTGATTGGTCCAGTTCAGCAGTTCAAAACTAGAATGGGGAACTAGGCAAACACAGTTCTGATTGCAAAGAAAAGCAGGTTTGACAAACTGTATTTTCATTGTTACTCTAAATGATTTCTGGCAAAGTTACATCTTTCAGATAGGTTCTCTTTGCACTCCTAGCAACTGCAAAAACGGAGCGAATTGGCAGCAGCCCGAGTGGGACTCAAGCAGAGAAACACACAGTCCCCCCATACAAACTAATTATGTCTGCAAGCAGACAGCTCTTAAAGAGACAGTACCAAAGGCTCTAAAAACACTCACAGATACTGTAAATGGCTTAAACACCAAACACCATTCAGGCTCGGAGCATTCAAACAAGCTCCTGGAAGTCTTTTGGGAACCCACATTTGCAGGGGGGTTACACCCTTCCTGGCCTGGGAAAGCTTGACGTCCGCGTCAAGCAAGTACCCCTCCATAAGTTTCAATTGCAACCATATGCATTTGCATTATGCTCACACATGTAATCATCAGTCAATATATCACTTTACCAGGAACACATTTCTGAAACGTTGCAGGACGTCACTCTTTACACAGTATTACACACACATTGTACCATAACTCAGGTTATTACCTCTTGTACATGAAACCTGAAGAGAGGGGGCCCTTCCCTATCAGTTACCTTGGGGCTGGATGGGGCAAGGGCATCATACCTAGAGGGCAACACAAGTAACTTGGAGTTAGCACTGACGCTCAGTTTGGGCAATGAGCTCGGGGACACATACACTCCTTTATGGACAACATTGAGAGGCAAGTCCACAGGCCTCCCAAGAGAATCATAACTGAGGTGCACCACAGGCTTTACAGCTCGACCAGTCTTTCTAGGGGGAACCGTTACAGTCTCTGCACTCTGAGCCTCATCACTTGTCAGGGGTTTCTCCATAGGGGTAGAGAGGCTAGAACTTGGGGTACTTTTAGCTCCAGGAGTTACAGTCTCTGAGCCCACAACATTTGGCTCACATGGAGGGCACTCAAAATACTCTTCTTGTTCTGTTGTATCACCAGTCTGTCCCAGTCCATCATTTTCCTCCCCTGAAAGCTCAAACAGTTCAACCATACACAGTGATTCCATTTCATCTGACCTGATGCTTTGCACTTCACTTTCTGGGAGCATTGGCTCCAGGGACGAAGCTGGGGGCTTAGACAGTCCAGAAGGCCCAGCTTCATCTCCAGTATTGACTAGGGGATTGCCCTGAAACAATTGACTCAGTTCGTAAGAAGGATAGTATTCAAAGTCACACTCACTTTCTTCTGATATGGACTGACAGTCATGCTCAACTGGGACTTGTGGAGGGGAACACTTTAACTCTGCTTCTGTAGGTGCAGACTTTCTTGATCTTTTCTTAGCAGCAGCTCTAGTCACTGGTCCAGAGGGCATCTTCTGGAGGCTCAGACTCAATCAAGATTTGTCCAATGGACAGTAAATGATTTCTATGCATTGTTTTACATCTTTGAATTATTCTCAGGCCTTACTTTGTACACTGGCAGATCATCTAGTTTGCCCACTACAATGTGAGGGAGATGGTGCCATCTGTCAGCAATCTTGTGTTTGCCATGCAGTCCCAGATTTCTTAGCAATACCCGATCTCCCTCCTGGAGTTCCTGTGCTTTCACCTTTTTATCATACCGTTCTATGTTGGCCAAATTTCTTTTGGTAGCCATGGTTTGAGCCACTTGGTACACATGATTTAGCTGGGCCTTTAACTTTTGCACATACTGTAAACAGTTGTCGGCTTGAACCCCATCAGGAGAGACCCCAAAACACACATCTACCGGCAGTCGAGCTTCTCTTCCATACATCAGGCGGTAGGGGGAGAACCCAGAGGCATCACTTTTGGTGCCGTTATAAGCATGTACCAGGGTGCTAATTTGTTGGCTCCATCTAGGCTTGTCCTTTGGGTGTAGGGTGCCTAGCATATCTAACAAAGTGTGGTTAAAACGTTCAGGCTGTGGGTTCCCCTGGGGGTGGTAAGGAGTAGTTCTTGACTTGTGCAGTCCCCACAGAGAAAGCATCTCATTGATCAGACGACTCTCAAAGTCTCTCCCTTGATCAGAATGGATTCTTTGTGGAGCCCCATAGTGAACAAAAAAGTTTTCTACAAGTACTTTGGCCACAGTGGATGCTTTCTGGTCTTTGGTGGGGAAAGCTTGGGCATATCTCGTAAAATGGTCAGTGACCACCAGCACATTACTGATATTTCTTTGATCTGACTCCAAACTCAAAAAATCAATACAGACCAGCTCCATGGGTGCACTGGTGGTGATGTTAACAAGGGGGGCAGCCCTCTGGGGCAAAGCTTTTCTCTGTAAGCAGCGACTACAAGTTCGAATGTGTTGCTCAACATCAGCCCGCATCTTAGGCCAATAGAATCTGGATCTCACCAAGTCAAGTGTTCTGTCTATAACCAGGTGCCCCATGTGGTTGTGCAAAGACCTCAGTACTGAGTCTCGAAAGGCAGTGGGCAGCACTAGTTGTTGTCTGTCTACTTGTCCCCCCCTGTCTACTGTTTCTCTGTATAACAGTTTATTGATCAGTTTCAACTTAGGACCTTCTTTGCATAACAATGCAGTTCTCAAATCAGTGGAGCATAATTTGGACACATCTTTTCCTGCATAGAGGGCTTCTAAAGCTGATTTGATCATGGGATCGCGGGATTGAGCCCGCCGAATACTGTCATTGTCCAGCTGAGGCAGTGCACCAATGTCTATTGCAGAAAAGTGGCAATAAGCAGCAGGTATGCAATTCTCAGAGGGTCCCAAGCAATCCACCATGCAGTCCACTGCGTCCATGGACATTTGTTCCTCCCTGTCAAACTTCTGGCAGAGAGCCTGAATATCAGGTTCTGACAATCTGACCCAATCATTCTGGGGAACAGGCCTCCAGGAGAGAGCATCAGCATCTATGTGGTTCAGGCCTGCTCGGTATTCAACAGCATAGTCATATGTAGATAATGCAGAAAGCCACCTATGGCCAGTGGCATCCAACTTAGCTGAGGTCTGCATATAGGTCAAAGGATTAGTGTCAGTTTTTACTAGTATTTTAGCCCCATACAAGTACTCATGGAATTGGTCAACAATAGCCCACTTCAAAGCTAGGAACTCTAACTTATGTACAGGATAGTTCTTTTCGGATGGGGTCAGGCTTCTACTGGCAAAGGCCACTGGTCTCAGGCCATTCTCGTGCTCTTGGTACAACACAGCCCCCAACCCTTGCAAGCTAGCATCAGTGTGCAGGACATAAGGTTTTCTTGGATCGGCATAGGCCAGCACTGGAGCATGGGTAAGTTGATATATGATCTCATGAAAAGCAGTCTCACAATCAGGAGTCCAGCGCCCCCAAATACTTCACTCGGACGAAAATACACTCTTTCAGTCTTGAGGGACGCTGACTTTTTGTATTTTTTGTGGGTTGGGGGAATACCCTTGAGTAAGGTTAAGTAAAGGGCGGATCACTCTTGAATAGTCCTTGATGAAGCGCCGATAATAACCACAGAATCCCAGGAATCTTTGCAGTTCTTTTAGATTTTTGGGCTGTGGCCAGGTGGTCAATGTCTCAACTCTACTTGGGTCGGTCTCTATTCCCTTGGTGGATACTATGTGTCCTACATACTTTACTGATGTTTGAAAGAATTGACACTTATCAATGGACAGTTTAAGGCCAAAGTCCTCCAGTAGGTCCAATACCTTAAATAATCTGCTCTCATGTTCCTCCAGTGAGCTGCCAAACACAATAACATCATCTAGGTATACCAGGCACTCTAGTAAGTTCATGTCCCCCACTGCACGCTCCATCAATCGTTGAAAAGTGGCTGGGGCACCTGAAATCCCTTGAGGCATCCTCATGAATTCATAGAAGCCAAGTGGACAGATAAAGGCTGTCTTCTCACGGTCCTCTGGGGCCATCGGGATCTGGTAGTACCCACTGCGGAGATCTAGCACAGAGAACCACTTGCTCTTGTTTAGGCAGTCCAAAGCATCCTGAATGCAGGGCATAGTGTACTGATCAGGGATAGTCTGCCGGTTTAAGGTGCAATCCACGCACATCCTTACTGTCCCATTCTTTTTCCTCACTACCACAATGGGGGAAGCACAGGGGCTTCTGGATTCTTGTATTACACCAGCAGCTAACATCTCTTGCAGATGCCGTCTCACATCATCTATGTCAGCAGGTGCCAGGCATCAAGACCTCTCATGAAATGGTCTTTCGTCATGCAGCCGGATATGGTGCTCAGCTCCTTGCGCGCATCCTTCGTCCCATTCCTTTAAAGAAAACACCTGGTCTCTCTGGGCAAGCTTCTCACTGATCCTCACTTTCCATTCAGCTGGCAGCGGGGGTCACGAAATCAAACAAGTCAGGTGTTACTCTGTCATTCTTCCTCGAACTCTTGCTGCTGGGTAGCACTGCAGTGTCTGCACAATGCACATTAGCCAGGGTGCAACCTCTATTTACTCGAATCTCTCTTTCAGACACATTATGAACTTGAACCATTACCCTTCTGGCATAAGCATGGGCTCTAGCAGGCAAAATACTAGGCTTGACCAGCAGTCCCTCCAGCAATTTTCCATCGCCTGGTGCATCCAACATTAATATTTTATTCTTAACATCCTTTCTGATACAGACCTCTCCCTGTAAGGTACACTGAGCATTTGGTGCCAGGATCAGAGACTCAGGATCCTTCTTCCAGACAATTCCGACCGGTTCCTCTGGTTCTACTTTTTCAGCATCTCTCTGTGACTCATAGGCCTTCTTAATTAAAGCCGGAATTCTTAAAGCTCTACTAGTCCTTGACCCCTGTTTTTCATAATACAACTGTGCCAGCCGTCCAAACATATGAGCATTGGTTCCAATCAACAAAGGAACACCATCATACAGTCCAGGGGGGGGACACACTACGGCTAGGGTCTCTACTTGTTCGGCCACTCCAGCCACGGAGGTGGGGAAAGACAGCCAAATTCGGATATACCCAGAATAGGGGTAGGCCTTCTCACTTAACCCCCATACATGCAGTCCTTCTAATGGTTGTAAGGGTACGTCTGACAAATGCTTCTGATACCAATCCTGGAACATAATTGTCACTTGGGAGCCACTGTCTAATACAGCTCTTGTAGACACTCCTTTCACCTTTACAGTGGTCTCCATGGAGGGACCCACTATTCTGGACCAGTCTGGAGAGGCGGTAGCAGGGGCCTGGGCAACTGACCTTGCCACAAAAGGACACGAGTTAGCATTTTTGGGGCCCTCACTGGGATCATTTCGTGCACCTCTTAACCACTGGTTTATTCTCCGAAGCTCTCCTTGTAGCCTATATGCAACTTTCTCCGTGTCTTTTGGGGACCGGCATTCTCTCTTCATGTGCTCATCCTTCCCACAATTATAGCAAAACATACTTTCTGGAGTTTGAGTTGGCCGAGGCGCCACACTGGGAGCCAGGGCGGGGGTACTACTAACTGGAAACCTTGGTGCCATCTCTGTCTGCGGCGTGATAAGCATTTGAGACATCTCGTCAGTTCTCCACTTCCATGGTCAAGGAATCGAGTTTGGAGCTGTTATCAGCAGGAGATACATGGTGGGTACCTCCACCCCATAGCAGATGCAGTCGGATATAGGTCGGCCCATACTTGTGGCAGCGCGCCTTCATAAAGGGACTGTTTTTGAATTCCCCGATCTTTCTCAGCAGTTCACCCCAGGGTGGCACTCCCTCATTGGTCCCCACTTCACAAGGACCTTCCGTTGCTGTGATCACTTGGGCTGTGCTCACCCCAAAATTAGACTCCCCCTCTTCATCTTCAACCTCCCGAAGTTCTTTTATTAAGTCACAATAGTCTGGTGGGTTACCCCTTCTGTCTGGGAGCCTTAACTGAAGAAACTGCACTTTAGAATGCTTTGCATGCTGTAGTAGGTGCTCCAGCCTCACACAGTTTAAGTCACAGGCGGCTACCCCACCTTTTCGGTAAGTCTTCTGCAGAGCTCTCTCCAGACGAGTAACATATGCAAAAAGACTTTCCCCTGGCAACTGTTTCGTGCCTTGAAATTTCCACATCAAGCTCTCTCCTGACTCAATGCTTCAAACATTGCCTTCAAGTACAGATAGGTACTTCTGGGCAGATGCATCAGGATTCGTGGACCTCAAAAATTTAATGGCCTCCAGGGCAGGACCCCTCAGACCTTCTATAATTCTTTTCCGCTTCTCAGCCTCCACACACTGCCATTCAGGTATCGGGGGGGCAACACAATCTAGCCAGGTGTCCCAATCATCCTCCCCCTGGAGGGTGGGGAGGGTGCCAGAGAAGATCCTCAACCTTCGGTAAGAATCGTGACTAATGGCAGGTGCAGGAATATGGGCCTGCATTGGTTCAGCCACCGTAACGGGTACTGGAGTGGGAGAGGGTGTTGGGGGAGGAACACCCCCAGGTGGCAAGAATAGTTTCTTCAAGTCCTCCACAGTTTTCCCTTCCCCCAGCAACCATTTAGCAAATTTCTCCTCAAAAGTTTCAGATAGTGGTGGGGGCTCATTCCCCGGTCTTTACTGTCCTTAGTTATCACTCTCCAGGCAGTGAGGGCTCCCTCTAGGGTAATAGTCTGTGGCACTTTGGAGCTATCTATGGGATCCTTAAACTCTACTAGGGCCAGAAGCATGCCGACCCACCACCACAGGGTTTTGTAAACCTTCCACCTTGGAAAGTACTCCCTGTACAGTGTCCGTATTGATACCCAGAGGGATGTCCAGGATAAGCATAGCATTTTGGGGGTCGATCTCCTCCCCAGTACACCACTCCACCAGCCGATGCACAGCCACTTCTGTCGGGGTACCCATTTATTTATTTTTTTTCTCAACAGTGGTTCGTAAATATGGCCACCCCCAGGTGACAAGAATAGTTTCTTCAAGTCCTCCACAGTTTTCCCTTCCCCCAGCAACCATTTAGCAAATTTCTCCTCAAAAGTTTCAGATAGTGGTGGGGGCTCATTCCCCCCCAGGTCTTTACTGTCCTTAGTTATCACTCTCCAGGCAGTGAGGGCTCCCTCTAGGGTAATAGTCTGTGGCACTTTGGAGCTATCTATGGGATCCTTAAACTCTACTAGGGCCAGAAGCATGCCGACCCACCACCACAGGGTTTTGTAAACCTTCCACCTTGGAAAGTACTCCCTGTACAGCGTCCGTATTGATACCCAGAGGGATGTCCAGGATAAGCATAGCATTTTGGGGGTCGATCTCCTCCCCAGTACACCACTCCACCAGCCGGTGCACAGCCACTTCTGTCGGGGTACCCATTTATTTATTTTTTTTCTTAACAGTGGTTCGTAAATATGGCCACTAGAAGACACACAATCCCAGCGGTGAGCCTCCAAGATGTAACCCCCTATCTGGCGCTATCCCAAGGGCTACTACCCCTGCCTGATTTGCCACTAACAGGTTGAGGGGCCTGGATCCGATGGCGGGTGCCTCCACCCAGAGGTCAGGGTTTGCAATAGTTAAACTAACTTGGTCACAGCCCTCTGGGACACTGCGACCCCCCTTTCTTCCCACTAGTAGCCCACACAATATATCAGAATTACCTTCACAGTATACACTTACCCCCAGGACTGGTTCAGACAGTGCGACTCCTGGGACTCCCTGTAAAACAAGATGATACAGTGCAAAAACCACAGTACAATACTTTAACATAGACGAATACCTCAGGCAGTGTAACTTTGCTGAAACAAACAGATCTGATTTATTTAGGGGAATATGACAAGGACAGGGGGAAATCAGGTTAATTAGTTTAAACGCATTAATAATCACAGTACTGTGCACATATTTCAGAATCCCAAATGTCCCTAATGTCACTCTTACTGGATACCCAAGCAATAAGAGGCTAGCCTATTTGGTGCAGCTGGTTGGGGCCCTGAAGATGGAAAATGCATGCACAATACCCAAATTGTAATCCGGAGCCGGTAGGCTCAGTTCGTGGAGAAAGAAAGGAAAAGTAATCAGATGGAACACTTGCAATTAGATGATGGCAGGGAGCTACCCTGATTGGTACTCACAAATTCAATGCTGAAACTGAATGGAAGGCAGATTGTCCTGGATTGCCAGGAGGAGCAGATCATGTGGACAAGGTCCTTGTGACTGGACCCCACGGCAGTTCAGAGCAAATGGATGTGGTCTGGATTAAGCTGGGGTTTACTTGCAGCTTCATGCACTCAATTCACTGTCAGGGGATTTGAAATGTGAGTCCCCACAAGCACTACACACATTTATATGGAAAAAGAAAGTACTATACCAGGCAGGCTGCTTCTCTATCCCGATCGCAATTACTGCACAAGACCCGGGAGAACACACAGCAGATTGAGTTCCTGACAGACCGAGCGCGATTCAGCAATTTCTCCAGTCTTCTACAGGGTGAGCCTGGTTTCTACTCTTCAGATCTCCTTGATTCTCTTCACAGGTCGGATTCAGTCTGAACAAGCAGTTGTACAAGCTGCAGACCGAAACTTGGGGCCTTACACGCGTTTCCCGACTAAAACTGCGCACCGAAGGAGCACAGGGCTCCTTCCCTCTTCACTGCCAGAGCTAAACTGAAACTCCAGTAGACAAAACCGGGCACTTCCTTTGAGTTCCTCCCAGTTCTTGGCTGGACTGACTGTCACTCACAATAGACTCCCCCTGTTGGTGCAAAAAGGCGCCAAAGTCCAAACTACATTTCCCAGAGTCACTGCCCATACAATCCTCTTGTGGCTGGCTCAGATTACGAGTCCAAGTTCTGATTCGTCCACAGGCACCATTTAGAGCTCTCTTAACCCACACTGATTGGTCCAGTTCAGCAGTTCAAAACTAGAATGGGAACTAGGCAAACACACTTCTGATTGCAAAGAAAAGCAGGTTAGACAAACTGTATTTTCATTATTACTCTAAATGATTTCTGGCAAACAGTTACATCTTTCAGATAGGTTCCCTTTGCACTCCTAGCGATTGCAAAAACGGGAGCGAATTGGCAGCAGCTCGAGTGGGACTCAAGCAGAGAAACACACAGTCCCCCCCATACAAACTAATTATGTCTACAAGCAGACAGCTCTTAAAGAGACAGTACCAGAGGCTCTAAAAACACTCACAGATAAATGTCTTAAACGCCAAACACCATTCAGGCTCGGAGCATTCAAACAAGCTCCTGGAAGTCTTTTGGGAACCCCCATTTGCAGGGGGGTTACGCATACATACAATCACATTAACTCATCTGTAACATACATTTCCATCAAACAATAGATTCATCATTATACATTTCATATATTGTGCCAATAGTATTAGCTATTCTCCCTCTCCCTTCAAGTACCCCTTCAGAAGTGGTGCTAGTCTAATCTCAAATAAAAGAAAAAAAAGGGGGGGGGGAGACACCAAGTAAAGGGGGAGGCGAGGAAAGGAAGGGAAAGTCCCTACTCCACCATCCCATCCCATAAAGATGCCCCTTCAGATTGTGACAAGTTGGCCAGAGAAGGGGCCCATGCCCTCTCGGTTTTATTTTAATATTTATTTTTGAGAACTGTCAGCCTTAGATTTAAGTCTGTCTCTTACCTCCTGAAAAGGTTTGGATTTTATATAGCAGAAGCAAGCCTTTTTCTACTGTAGCACAACTTCAGTGTGTAATTATTTCAGTCAACAGCGGGAAGAGCAAATTAGCCAGAGTAGAGTAATGTTTTTTCTATGTCTGTCCTCTTCTCTCAACAAACAGCAGATAAGCAGAAGTGACTGCAGTACTAGTATAATAGACAGGCTGCAGGTTGGCACCACAAGTGAATTATTTCACAGCAGCAGTAAAGTAGCCTGCCTCTCTCTTATATTTTCGGAGGGTCTCACTGAAAGTTTTTTTTTTTTTTTTATAAATTCCATCAATTTAACAGTTAAATCCTAGCTAGGTAAAAAGAATGGAGCCTGATTAGGACAGATGAGACACCAAGCCTGTTTGCCTTTGCCTAGAACCAACTGCCAGCCAGAGCACAAACAGTAACAGTGGCCCAGAAATTAAAAATGCTGCAAAATCACTGTTTATGTACAGCCAGCCACCGAATTTATCACCAAACACAGTCTGTGCCAGAAAACTACTAACAGAGGAAGGATCAATTCAGAATATTTTTCAGAAATTTTTTTCTCTCTCCACTCGAATGAGAGGTCTGTCTCTGACAAACTCTTTCAAAGAAATGTGTAGCGTGTTACTGTGGACTTGCACATGCGCTTATTCAACTTACTGTACCATGTGTTTTACATAGAAACACACACGTGGTACAGTTTGTGCTGTGCAAGTCTGGGTAACTAGTCTGCCACAAAGCGCCAGTTCCTCGGAAGTACATCCTCCCCCCACCGCCTCCTGCTATCACGTAACCCACCTCATTGGTGCATGGGCATGCACTAGCTGCTCTAACCCGAAATCCCTCCTCCAGTAGTGCCAGCCAAAGATAGCTACCGCACCAAGTCAGTCAGTCCCAATTAAATACAATGACTGACTGCTGGATTGTTCTAGTAGCGCCTCCCGCAAATAGCGGAAGTAGCCGAACACTTCACAGAGACTGTCATGACGTCAGGACTTGTAATGTGGAGCATGGAGCGGCGCGTCGGAGTCCCATCAGAGCCATTAAAGTGGGGACAAAATTTTAAAATGCTCGTCAATCCCACGGCCAAAAATGAACCCTGCTGAAGGGGTGAGTTATCTCCTGCAAGCACGCTCGTGCCGACATCAGGGTCCTCATGGGAGCCAGACAGGCAAGACAGTGTGTCCGGGTGGACGACGGAATAACCGTCGCCCGACATTATCGGATGTGACCAGGCTGGCAGTGACCGAGAAGCCGCCACAAGACTGAACGGTCGGGGCCGTGCACCCAGCAGCAGAGTCAGAGGGCAACTTAATGGCAGTGCTGTGTGGAGGAGAAGAGGTAGAAACCTCAAGAGAGGCAATCCCCGGCTGCCCGTTCACCTCGGCAGGAGGGGGAGAAGGTGCCCGGCCAGCAGAAGCGGATGGGGGCCCGAAAGAGAAGTACTCACAGTCTTAGAGGTGGAAGGCCTTCCACGTGGTGACAGGCTCCTCTCCCAGGGCTTCTCCTTTTCTTTCTTCTTTTTTCTGCGGGCCGGCGATGATGACCTCTCCCTAAGCTCCTGGAGCTCCTTTTCCATAGATGCCAGCCGTCGGGTGAGAAGGTGGGCCTCGAGGGTCTGCTTGCATCTGGTCCGGGTCACCTGGTTAAACCCCTGACAGATAGCACACTCGTCCGAGTTGTGCTTGTGGCCTAGACACAGGAGGCAGCAGGAGTGGTCGTCCCCATGTGGGATTTGGGCACCGCACTTAGGGCACTTCTTTTTCTGAACGAGCCGACATACACTCAGTTGAAAATATAGAAAAGTTAAAGACTGTGATAGAAAAAACATCGAATATATTGTGGGTGACTGATCACTGTTCTAACACGAGAGCCGGACGAACTGAGGTGATGGTGGGAAAGAACTGGAGGGCAGGTGCGGGACCACCCCCTTTTATAGTCGGGCTGACGTCACCTCACCTGATGTCAGGGTGCGGTCCCCGCTGATGATTGCTAGCTACAAGTTTGCCGTTGGAATCTGATGCCGGGAGCACTGTCCTACGTGTGAAGACCTACTGCATGAGTCTGTGTTTCAGGGCCCAGTACCACACTCTCACAGCTTCTCCGCACAGAGGGTAGGAGTGTGTCCCACCCGTTTGTTGATATAAAAGACCATTGATATGTTGCTGGTCTGGAGAAGCAAGGGACCCTGGGAAAGGTAAGTCTGAAAAGCCTGCATGGCGTACAGAATCGCTCTCGTCTCTAAAATGTTGAAGTGAAGGGACACTTCTATGTTTGACCATGCGCCCCGAGTACGGTGATTCTGAAAGTAAACTCCCCATCTTAGACTCGATGCGTTCATGGTTAGGATTTGGCTTGGTGAATCCATGGCAAGGGACTCTCGCTTCCAAACTGGGAGAAGTTACCCATCATGATAGCATTTGAACAGCCCTTGACACACTTATGGGATGTTTGAGGTGTCGGACCTCTGGTCCCATTGAACTCTGAGGTTCCATTGAGGAATTCTCATATGCAAGCATTCCAGCGGTTCCATGGGTATGGCCACCGCCATGTGCCCTGGAAGCTGCAACATAGTCCTTGCTGTGACTCAGCTGGATGCAGTTATACCAGGGGCCCGGTCCCTCAGCCGACTGGCCCTGTTGGGTTGGGGGAACACCCTTCCCTGCTGTGTGTCCAGAATGGCCCCTATGTACTGCAGACATTGGCAGGCCCAAGGACAGGACTTTGGGAGACTGATGGTTATCCCCAGCTGCTGGAACATTAGGAATGTACCAGGGAGGTGCAAATTAACTGCAACCTGGAGGGGGCAGTTAGGAGCCAATCATCCAGCTAAGGATAGATAAAATGACCCTGTCTCCTTAAAGCAGCTGCCACTACCACAAGACACTTGGTGAACACCCTCGGAGCCAAGGAGAGACCGAAAGGCAGAGCCCAGAAGAAAAAATTACTCACCTTAGTAATGTTGTTTCTTCTAATGGAGTCTTGCTATATTATGACATATGCAGTATAACCCCAGGTTAGAACTGCTCCAGAGGTGAAAGAGTTAACTTCCATGCAGGGCATGGAATCTTGAGTGCGAGCTCGGTTGAACACTCTGTCTGTTGAAGCTCAGACTTAAACTGTCAGATCTTTACGAGCAAAAACTCACTAAGGTTCTGTGTGGAAGCCGTAAACCTACACTAGCCACTGGCTACTAACTACAAAAACACCTTTTTGATCTTGATCCCAAAAACAAAGACTCAAGTCGGGTGATTCAACAAGAAACTTAAGCATAACACCTAAGCACCCTAGAAGGGTGAAATGAAGTGGGCATCAAAGAAGTGCCAACATTGCACTGCCCACCCACATCCCAAAAACAGAGGTTCTGAGAGGGGCAGGCTGGGGGGGGAGGTCATAATATAGCAAGACTCCATTAAAAGAAACAACATTACTAAGGTGAGTAATTTTTCTTCAAACAACATGAAGTCTTGCTATATTATGTTTATATCTGAATACACAGCAGTACCTCCATGGAGGAGGGACAGAACCTACTTGGGAAATAGGCTCTGAAGCACAGCTGTACCAAATCGACATCACTCCTGGATAGCCGGAGTAATGCTTAGTAAAAGTGTGAACTGTTTTCCAGGTAGCTGCTTGACATATCTCTAGGATAGGAATGTCCCTGGCAGCAGCCAGAGATGCAGCTGTACCTCTGGTAGAGTGAGCCCTCAGGCCTGGGGAGGAACCTTACCCAGTTTTTAGTAACAGAATTGGATACAAGAGACAATCCACCTGGCAATGGATCTTTTAGTGGCAGGTTTCCTTACCAACCTCACCATAGGTGAGGAACAATTGGAGGATTCGAACCTGTGACCCTTGGTACATTCTATATAGTAACTAAGGGCTCTTTGACATCTAAACTGTGCAATCTCTCTCACCAGAGGAGGAATGGTCAGTGAAGTACACAGGAGAGACATGGATTGATTAAGGTGAAAGTCTGAAACCACCTTAGGCAAAAACTTCCTGTTAGTCCTGAGGACTACCTTATCTCTATGAAAGGAGATGAAATCAGGCTCCACTGACAAGGCTTGTAGCTCACTTATCGCCTGGCAGAGGTGATGGCTACCAGAAACACAGTTTTCCAAGTCAAGTACTTCAGCTCTGCTGAAGACAATAGCTCAAAGGGGTTGCATAAGCTGAGCGATGCAAATATTAAGATCCCAAGCAGGGCAGGATCCTGAGCCCGGGGATTGGTGTGAAGCAACCCTTTAAAAAACTTGGAGAACACAGGGTGAGCTGATAAAGAAGAGGCTTACCTGCTGACAAGAAGACAGACACAGCTGCCAAGTGCACTTTTAGGGTAGCTGGTCTCAGCCCCAAGAATTCAAATGCACCAAATAATCCAGGATCGTGGGCACACCAGCAGATTCTGGAAATATGTTACAGCACACCATATGGAAAATCTTTTCCATTTTGAATTATAGGTAGCCCTGGTGGAAGGCTTCTAGAGGCCTTCAAGATATCAGTACACCTTGAGAAAGGTGTAGGTCAGCAAACTCTAACTCTTCAAAAGCCAAGCTTTGAGACTGAGAAATTTGAGGCTCGGATACCAAACTCTCCCCTGGGCACAGGTTAACAGGTTGTGATTCCTGGGAAGGCATAGGGGAGGGTGGACTGCTAAGGACATGAGGAGTGGGTACCAGGGCTGCCTGGCCCAATCTGGAGCAATCAGGATCATCTTGCAGGATTGAGATCTGATTCTGACTAGCACTTTGAAAAGAAGAGGGAAGAGGGGAAAAGCATAGAGAAACTTCCCTTCCCAACTGAGAAGGAAGGCATCCAGAGGGACTGAGCCCAACACTGGGGGCCTGCAGTAAAAAGGGGAAGTTGGTGATTGCCTGGGGCTGCAAGAGATCTATTTATGGAGTGCCCCATCTGGCAAATATTACCTCCAGTACCAGGGGATCCAGTGCCCATTCATGATGGCCCTGGGAAATCCTGCTGAGAGCATCCGCTAGGACATTGTCCTTGCCTGGGAGGTGAACTGCCATAAGGGAGGCGTTCAGAGAGTAAGCCAGAGACCACAACTTCATTGCTTCGGTGCACAAGGCCGTAGACCGAGTGACCCCTTGCTTGTTGATGTACCACATTGTAGTGGTATTGTCTGTTCTGACCTGAACTACCTTGTTCTGGACAGATGTGGAAAAACCTGAAGTGCTAGAAAAACTGCTCTGAGCTCCAGCAAATTGATGTGGAGCAGGGATTCCTGAGGGGGGGACCACAGCCCTTGGGTGGAAAGGTCGCCCATGTGAGCTCCCCACCCCAGGAGGGATGCATCTGTAGTAAGGGTCAAGGAATGAGACTAGGGGGTGAAGGGAACCCTCTGTCTCAGATTGTTCTGATCCTGCCACCACTGAAGGGCCTGGATCAGGGTTTGAGTCACTGGAATCAATTTGGTTAGGGGATCCGTCCTTTGAGACCAAACGGCTCTCAAATGGAACTGAATGTCCCTCATCTGAAATCTAGCTCCCTGCACTACTGCTGTAGAAGCAGCCATGTGCCCCAGGAGCTGTAGGAAATGCCTTGCTGGTCGAGAGACCTGCAGGGTGAAAGAGGAGGCCAGAGACACCAGGGTCCTTGCTCTCTCCAGAGGAAGGAAGGCTCTGGCTTCTTTGTGTTCAGTTCTGCGCCTATGAAGGTGAGAAGCTGGACAGGCTCCAGAACTGACTTTGGAAGATTGAGAAGAAACCTAGAGATGTAAGCAGCTGCTGGGTTACTTGCAAATGAAGTTTGACCTGTTCTGGAGACTGGCCTACAATGAGCCAGTCGTCCAGATAAGGAAAGATGGCAATCTTTGCCTTCTTAAATGAGCAACTGCTACTGCCAGGCATTTTGTGAACACCCTTGGAGCCGAGGAGAGGCCGAAGGGCATTGCTCTGAACTGGTAATGGCCTGAGGGCAGTTCGAATCTGGGGTACTTTCGATGGGAGCTTCTGATGAGAACATGGAAGTAGGCATCCTTGAGGTCCAGGGAGGCTAGCCAGTCCCCTGGCCTTAGAGAGGGTAAAATAATCCCCAGGGTCACCATTTTGAACTTTGGTTTTAAAAGGTGCTTGTTTAGATACCTGAGATCCAGAATGGGCCGCCATTCTCCTGTCTTTTTTGGGGTAAGGAAGTACCTGGAGTACAACCCTTTGCCCTGGTGTATGGGTAGAACCCTTTCCACGGCTCTGAGAGCCAGGAGGGCAGAAACTTCTGCTTCCAGGGCAAGTGCCTCTGATGGGTTTGCAGGTGGAAAAGATCTGGCTCTCATCTTCGGAAATTTTTTGAAGCTGAGAACCAGTCCCTGGCTTACTACCTCCAGGACCCACTTGTCTGATGTTAAAGACTTCCAGTCCTGGACAAAGTAAGCCAGCCTGCCCCCTACCGGTAGTGGAGAATCGGCCCTGGCTACCCCATCAGGGAGCCTGTTTTGCAGGGGCTTTGGGTTGAGGGGTAGAAGCAGGCTTACTAGAACCCCTTCTGCCCCTTCCTCTAAAGAACCCCCTCTGGGCATAAGCAGAAGAGGAGGCCTGGGCTTGGTAAAATGGCCTATGAAAAGGCCTGCCCCTGCCCCTGACATGCTGCCTTTGAGGAGTGACTTGCCTTTCTTTGGCCTGTGCACTCCTATAGGTGGTCCTATACTCATCCATTTTCTTCATATAATTCTCTGTCTGCTCCCCAAACAGAGAATTTCCCACAACAGGAAAATCCATAGCCTTAGACTGGGTATCCTGTGACAGGGCAGTACATCTGAGCCAGGCCATTCTGTGAAGAGACACAGATGTAGCCATAACTCTAGATGAAACATCATTAGAGTCTACAGCAGCATGAAATTGCACCTTGGATGCCTCAATACCATCCAGCAGCCACCTGCTCCAGCTCCTGGCAAGCTGTTCAGGGCCTGTTTTGCTAGGGCCAGGACAGTATCCCACCTGGATTTCTGGTACCCAGCTGCGTAAGCCATATAATTTGCCTGTCTGAGTCCCAAAGATGCTGCCATGTACTGCTTTTTGCCATGGCATCCATCCTCCTGGAATCCTTTTCAGGAGGGTGAGAGGCTAGAGGAATATTAGCCTTGTCACAGGCTGCAGCCTGCACTACCCCCACATGGCTGCACTGCTGAGATAGAAACTCCGTATCAGAGCCTGATAAAGCATACCTCTTGTCCATCCTTTTATCCACAGGAGGATAGAATGAGGAGTTTTCAGAATTTTTACTGTCTGTTTCCTAAAAGATTTATGCAAGGGAATAGACAGTCTCCAGACTCTGGAATATCCATCATTTCCACAAAATCAGGCTCTTCTTGATCATCAACAGCTTCCTCAACAGGGAGTTGCAGATGTCAGCAACTTTCTTGTAAAACAAAAAATGAGAGGGGGACTCAGATAGCCTGGGAGGGGATACTCCTGAAGGTCTGTCTGGAGAGATGTCCGGTTCAATGGGCACATCCAGACTGTCAAAATCACACTCACTCTCCTCGTACCCCTCCTCCCCTTCCCCTGGTTCATAAAAATCTTCAAAATCATAATCTTGAACCGAGGGAACCGACCGAACCGGGCGCTTACCCAATGGTGCCGGTTCGGACGGGACTGGGGAAAGAGACTGGACAATCTGAATAGCTTTGGCTATTTCCTCAGTGGTTGGAGAAAGAACTTTTGGCCCCAAACTAGCTGACCTTCTAGCCCTTTTAGTTGGAACAGGCTCCTCAGAGCTGGCTCTTCGTTTGCCCGAGGGAGCATCGCCCTGGTCAGAGGGCACTCCCTCAGGTTCGGTTGGAACCGAACCGGGCTGGCCATCCAGGCCAGCGGACTTTTTGGCCTCCCTTTCCCTGAGCCTACCAACTCTTTTTTCCACGGTGGCAGCAGGAAAATGTTTACAAATCTGGCAGTCTGCATTGAGGTGGTCAAACCCCAGACAATATACACATATGGTGTGTGGGTCAGCCTTGGCAAAGGCTTCCCCACAGAGGCCACAGTGCTGAAACCCAGTGGGTCCGGTTTTTCTTTTGGGTTTCTCAGACATAGTGCCAGCCTAACCAGAACTTGCCCGTTAACGGCAATCCACCAAGCAAGACACTCTTATCGGCTCCCAACCGTGTCATGGGTCGTGGAAAAAAACGTAATAAAATCCGTTTTTTTTAGAACCAATAAGAACCAGGAACCGCACTCTAAAGGGCTAGAAAGTCATTTTTAAACCCCTCTGATCGGTTCAAACCGAACCGAAAAAGACGTTTACAAGTTCCACACAGAAGAAAAATAAAAAAGTAAGCCTATCTTATTACTTATAACACAGACAGAGCTTGAACTGACGATTAGGTTAAATTTCGGTAAAATAAACCGAGGATTACACTTTAAAACCGACAAACAAACCGAGCAGCAGGAGGAATCTCCGGAGCGACTGTTCAGTGAGGTGAGTAAAGAATCTGACAGTTTAAGTTTGAGCTTCAACAGACAGAGTGTTCAACCGAGCTCGCGCTCAAGATTCCATGCCCTGCATGGAAGTTAACTCTTTCACCTTCGGAGCAGTTCTAACCTGGGGTTATACTGCATATGTCATAATATAGCAAGACTTCATGTTGTTTGAAGCAGAGTTTTCCAGGAAAGGAAACAGCGCTCCGAATTCATAGCTGGCTCAAACGGGGGGAAGAGAACGCTTCTCCAGGACGAACAGGAGATCCCAAGGAGGAACAGGGTCCCTGATGGGAGATCTAATGAGGAGAATACCATGCAAGACAGCTTTGGAAACCTCCATCTGAGCCACCATTTTACCTGACACAGATAAATGGTAAGCGGAGACGGCAGCCAGGTGTACCTTGATGGAGGAATACCTGAGGCCTTTCTCGTAAAGAGAAAGCAAGTATTCTAGGACTGTATTAACCGGACAGACCAATGGATCCACTCCCTTGGCTGTGGCCCAAATGCAAAACCGTTTCCACTTCACGGCATAAGTGGCCTGGGTGGCAGGTTTCTGTGCCTCAACCAACACCTGAGAGACCTGATCAGACACCCCAAAACGGATCTTAGCTAAGTCCTGAGGAGCCAGGAGCGCAGGTGAAGAGAATTTAAGTTTGGGTGCAGCAGGGACCCCCTGTCCTGCGACAGTAGGTGCAAGGAGAGGGGAAGAGGCATTGGAGACTCTGCCGCTAGACGCTGAAGTAATGGAAACCAAATCTGACGAGACTATAGCGGAGCAATCAAGATAATGGTGGAAGGTTCCAAATGAGCCTTGAGAAGGACCTTCTGAAGGAGGGGAAAGGGAAGGAAGACATACAGTAACTTCCCGCTCCAACAGAGGGACAACACATCTTGCCAAAAAGCTCCAGGCTCTGGACCTAGCAAGCAAAAATTGGGCAGTTTTGCATTGGATTGTGGCGCGAAAAGGTCCACCTCTGGTGTCCCCCATAGGCAGAAGATGTGATCTGCAACCTCTTGAAGCAATTCCCATTCGTGGGCTTGCAATCTTGTCCTGCTGAGCGTGTCGGCTAGCATGTTTTGAAGCCAGGGAACATGCACTGCTTTCAAAAACAGACGATGCTCCAGGGCCCAATCCCAAACCTGCATGGCTTCCCTGCAAAGGGGATAGGAATGTGTGCCGCCCTCTTTGTTGATGTAGGACATCACTGAAGTGTTGTCTTTCTGTCTGCACCAAGAGGTGGCCCAGTGCTAAGACCGAGGCCAGGGCTTGTAGTGCGTAGAGCACAGCTCTCATTTCCAGGGCACTGATGTGCAGGTTCACTTCCGTGGGAGACCAGAAATCCTGGGTATGATGGCTCCTCAAGTGTGCGCCCCATCCCTGGGACGAGGCGTCCGTGGTCAGAGACTGGGACGGTGCCCCGGATTGGAAGGGTATGCCCCCCAGCAGATTTTCGGACGACATCCACCAGTGAAGCTCTTGGCAGACTGGCTCCAATATTCTGATCAAGGCGTCCAGGCTCATTGAAGTCTGATCCCACTGGACTCTCAGGGACCACTGAATGGTCCTCATGCACAGACGCACCAGAGGGACTGAGACTATGGCAGTGGCCATGTGGCCCAACAGCCTGAGGAGGAGCCGAGCCGGCATCTTTGAGGATGACTAGACCTAGGACGCGATGATCCGAATGCGATCCGCTCTATCTCAGGGAAGAAAAAACCTTCCCGAGGGTGGTGTCCAGAAGAGCTCCGATGAACTGAAGAATCTGAGTAGGGGACAGATGAGACTTGTCCCTGTTTATGGTGATTCCAAGACTCTGGAAAAGTGAGATGGAATCCCTGATAGTTTCTGACAGGGGAGACCTGGAGAGGGCCAGGAGGAGCCAGTCATCCAGGTAAGGAAACACAAAGTGGCCCGTCTTCAAAGTGTCGTGGCCACGGCTGCCAGGCATTTGGTGAAGACCCTGGGGGCCGAGGAAAGACCGAAGGGGAGGACTCCGGAACTGATAGTCCTCGTCTTCGAACCTGAACCTTAGGAACCTTCGATGGCTTCTGGCAATGGGAATATGCAAGTAAGCATCCTGCATGTCCAGAGACGCCAGCCAATCTCCTGTCGATATGAGAGGGAGGAGAGTAGGAAGAGAAACCATCCTGAATCTCTTGTAGGAGACCCACAGGTTTAGATCACTGAGGTCCAGAAAGGGTCTGAGATCCCTGGACTTCTTTGGAACAAGGAAGAAGTGGGAAAAGAACCCTTTCCCTGATTCGGCCAGTAAAACCAGCTTGATGGCCCTTTTGTCCAGCAGGGAAGAGATCTCCCAACATATCAGAGCTCTGTGCTTCCTTGGTTATCGGGATGGGGGTGGTGGTCTATCCGGAGGAATGGATTTGAACTCTATGGAGTGCCCAAACTCCACGAGCTCCAGTACCCACTGGTCGGAGATCACCTGACCCCACACATCCGCATAGAGTGAAAAAGCAGCCTCTGACCAGCTCCTCTGGTTGAGAGACCAGCGGGGGGGTCGCCTGGACAGTCAGGCATTTGGGGAGGGAGGTGGCAGCGGCTGCTTTAGGTGGTCTAGAGTCGAAGCCACACTGCCTCTGGCTCTTCCTCTATGACAAAAGCACCCTTACTGTGCATACTGCTGAAAATGAGGTTGCTGTTGCTGATGTCCCCCATAGACATGAAAATGAGGCTTGCGAGCTTGCCCCTGCTTCGGGCAGTACATGGACTGCATGGAACGGATGGCCTTTCCGGAGTCCTGCAGCCTGGTGATAATCCGCTTCGCGTCCTTGCCAAAGAGCACAGAGCCTTTAAAGGGAGCATCCAGAAGATTGGTTTGGACGTCTGGATCGAACCCGGAAACCCAAAGCCATGCATGGCGTCAGAGGCAAATTCCAGTGGCAGCCGCCCTGGAGGAGGTGTCCACAGAGTTGTCAGCCAACCACAGAACGTGGGTACCCATGTCTGTGCCGGTCTGCAACAGCCTGGGAAGCTCTATCCACTGAGGACAATGGGGCATGTTCTGCACAATGTCCAATCCTTGTTCCCAAAGGGTGTTCTGGAATTGGACCATATGCATCAGGAAGTCGAGACTCCTGATGCTGCAGGTCGCAGCAGAGTACACCTTATGGCCCATGAAATTCAGCTGCTTTGACTCCCTGTCAGGCGGCTGGGTTCTCAGATGTTTGGGCCTCTGCAAATGATCATGAGATGCTGAAACCACTACAGAGTCTGCAACAGGTGGTTTGGCCAGAAAGGGGTGGTCTGCAGGGGCCTGGTAGAGCTGGTGAGCCTTCTTGGGCACAGCAGAGGAGGAATCAGGATACTTCTAGGTCACTTGGGTGACATCCTCAAAGGTGTCGACCATGGGAGGGATGGCCACCGGCTTTGGATCTTTTTGGCGAAGGTATTTAGCCAGCCGCAGTCACTCGGGGTCCAGGGCCTCAGTGTCCCAACCCATGTTGGCCTGGATGTGCCTCATCACCTCCATGAAGCTGGGGGTCATCTGAAGGGGACTTAGGTAGACCCTCCGTGTCCCCTAGGTCTGGCTCCAAGTAGGCATTGGAGGAGGAAGAATCCAAGTCTACATAGGAGTCTGGTGAGGAAGAGGGGGAAGGGCTACACCTCTTCCTTTTGCACCTCTAGTCCAGAGGAGGAGGGGGAAGGGTGGGAGGAGCTACTAGACCTATCCCTCCTAGATTTCTTTGTGCATTTCTTAGGAGGAGGCATCTTATCCGCCCGCCCATTCCCCGGTTCAACTGAGTCTGGAACCGGCACTGGAGTGGGAGGAGGCGCACCCGCTGGCAGATCTTTTTTAACTGTATCCCACCAGCGGGTGAAGAGTTTCTTCACCTGAGAGGGGTGTAATCTGGGGGATTCAGTTGTAGGTGGAGGAGCACCCGGGCCTGCACCGGTGTCGGGTCTGTACCCTTGCCAACCAGCGTCGGCCTAAGTGGGGACATTGGGGCGGCGTCAGCACCACTGTTGCCAGGGTCCAGCATTGGTCGGACCAGCAACTGCAGAGAAGGGGTGTTGGAGCTGACGTTGGGTGTTGCCGAAAGGACTGGCGTTGGATGGACTACAACCAGTGCCAGAAGAACCATCGCCGTGACCAGGGCCGAAGGAGTCACGGGTGGACGAGGGTCTGACGTCCACTTCTCCTTATGGGCAGACGAACATTTTTTGGTAGCGTGAGCCTTGTGACAGTCGGCCTTATGGCTGGCGGACATCTCGGCCGAATGCCGGTCAGTAGCCAGAGGCTGGCGTCGGTCTGTGCCCCGCGACTTGGGAGGCAAGGAGGAAGCCCTGTCACCCGAAGACCCGGAGGCCTTGCTCGAACTCCCGGGTGTCGGCCTTTGAAGAAGAGGCCGAGCAGGAGGAGACCTTATCTGCGCCCTTCGATTTCTCGGTGGGCTGAGAAACTTTCAGTGGCTGAAGAGAAGCAGGCTTGGAGACAGCAGACGAAGGCTTGAGGGCCGTGAGGCGGGAATTGTGCCCCGACAACCCGGACTTCAATTCCGAAGACCGGTGTTTTGAGTGAGACCTTCCCCTGTCTTGCTCCCGATGCTTGTGACACTTGTGGGCTGGAGGAGGATCAGATTCTCCCGAGGAGGAGGCCTGTTCCATGGCAGCTAATTTTGACTCAGCGATGAAAGCTGCTAGAGAATTTTGGCACCTGATTTGCGTCCGCGAGTTAAAGGCCTGGCAGTGGGGGTAGGCGTCAGTGTTGTGGTCGGGCCCCAGACAATAAAGGCACCGTGAGTGACTGTCCTTAGTGGGAATTTGTCGTCCACAGGCATACTTATTAGGATGCGATGACACAGAAGCTAAACCATACTGAAAAACATGAAAATCCGGTAGAGAAAGAGCGACTGGTACTAAGTTGAAACCAGATGATCTAACCCTGACCGTGCGGCAGGAAAGAACTTGAGCACATGGGGAACTCCTCCCTTCTGTAGGGTGACGTCGGGGTGGAGTTGACGTCGGCGGGAGGCATTCCCACATCAATACTACTAGAGGAAAAAGCTGCCAGAACCGCTGCCAGGTGGCACCAGTCCTTAATGTGAAACCTGCTGCAACAACTCCTCAAAATAAGATCTACCCTATGCGTAAGCCCTTGTCCATGACCATTTTCATGTCATTTGTAAATTTGATGAGTGCTGTGGTTGTACTATGATCCTTCCTGAACCCATGTTGAGCTGGAGATAGTAAGTTATTCCATAACCTGAGCGGCCACAATTTTTTCAAGCAGTTTGTTCAGAACAGATAGTGTAGCAATTGGTCGGTAATTATTCCTGTCCTTCGTATCCCTTTTTTTTTGTATGGGTACAAACCATCAACCAACACTGATATGAGCAAGTCATTGCACCCTTTACAGAGCACATGTTCAGCAGAACAGATTGTATAGAGCTAAGAGCACATATTGCATATAGAAACTAACAGGAATATACCCCATAGGGAATATGCACCACGCAGGAAGAAGACAGGAGAAATGGAGGGAAGGTGGATACCTACCCACTCAAAGAAAAAAAAATAAAAGGGATCTTTGCTTTTTATTTTGGTGGGTGGGCCAGGGAACCCCACTCTCATTTTGTTTTTTGGTGAGGGTCGGTATCAAGATGCACAATTTCCTTTTTTTTCTTTACAAAAAAGAACCACCACGGCCCAGTGGCATGGAGGGCTGAGGCATCACTCTTACCTCCTGTCACACCAGCAACCCATGTTCATGGTGCGAGTGGGTCGCTGGGGTTGGCTGGGGAGGGAGAGGACTGAGCATCCAGAGGACAGCTCTCCTCTCCCGGGGAGGGGTCGGACTAGAGCCGGTGCTTGCCTGGCCCCTAGCAGTGGCTGGAGGCTGGCACACCAGCTCTACAATGAATGGGGTGGAGGCGGAGCAGATGCCCAGCATGCCATGTGTGGAAGTGTGCGCGGCTCAGCCATTGGCATCATTACACGCTGCACCTCCGCACTTGGGGTCAGGAGAACCATTGAAGTCGAAAATGTCACTGACTGGTGGATGATGCCGGCCCCCCGCAGGTGCTGCACCTGGCCAGCTGGCACCTCTAAAAACCAAGAAGTAAGAGTTAGTGGATGCCGGTTGAAGAGAGAGGCCGGTCAGTGGGGGAAAGGGATAAAGAAAGTAAGAAAAAAAATTTAAAAAAGAACCACCATCATAAATGGGCCATGGCAGAGGAGACAGAGACAGCAAGTACTGCCAGCAGCCACAGAGTGAGCTGCCAGAGGCCCAGACTCACAGAAGAGTGTGGGGATAGTGGTTGGGTGCCTGAATCAATGATGTAGATATTCAGAAAGATCAACAATTATGGTGAGTACATCATTTTCATATCTTCCATGAATCAATCTTCACCTCTGATTCATACATATGGGTCCAAATACCAGGCTTTCCAATTAGGGAGGAGCTGACTCACCCTGAGGATAATGGTAACTCTCAGTCCTCTGCTTGGTGGAAAATGCCTGAGAGCAGGGACTCCTCACAGGCCTGGCAAGGCCTGAAAATGTTCAGAGTCAGATGGGAGGTAACCCCCTCCCCCACCCCCGGAGTTCCCATCTGACTCTCCAGGAGAAAAAGTGACTCCCCTGGAACTGGAAGTTGAGCACCTTTTGCTTGGACAGAGGTGCCAGTCAAGAAAGGTGAAGCCACACTGTTCACCAAACACAGACTCCGATTTCCACCATCCTGGAGGCCACCTCATTGGCATCATAAGATGTCCTTGTTTGGTGCCTTGCGAACTACAGGCCCTTTGCAGAAAGGCAATGGCTTGCTGACTAACTGATAGTCGCCTGGCAGCTAGGAGCTGTCCTAACTGCACTCACAGGTACTTGCTGAAAGCCACCAAGTGCACCTGATGTTCCGAGATGCACATCACAGTGTGAACCAAGGTGAATACTTTCCTCCCCAATGCATCTGCCTGTGCAGAGTCTGCATCAGGAGGCCAGTCAAGCACCAGGTGACAAGGCCTGTCTGGGGTCTGCAGGATCTGAAGCCCCAAAGTGGGCTGAGGTACTGTGCCAGCAGAGCTCATGGGTTGGCTGGAGATAGGGACATCTCCAAACTGTCCTAGAGCATTCCACAAAGGCCATAGACCAGGGAAGGATGACGCAGTGATCATCGCTGAAAGCTCCTAGGAGCCCCAGGTGTATGAACATGGTATTGTGCATGGCAACTGTGCCAAAGTGCCAGTGTCCAGTGCTCCCAACGTGTCCATCAGGAATCTCTGGTATAGGGAGTACTCAGAGGCATAGGGCATATCCAGAGGCGGAGGGATGATTCCATGCCCTCAGAGGAGGACACAGATGGAGAGAATGCACTGGACATAGAAGCTGTGGCAGCATGGGGCAGTGCAAGAAATGGTTAAGGTCGGAAATGGTATGTTACTGGAACAACATACGGACCATGTTTCCATGCTGAGTCCAGGTGAGGGTTCCAAGAAGATCCAAGGTACCTGGCAGTTTAGGTAGAGGTGGCAGAAACCAGTGAGAGAGAGAGAGAGAGACTAGAGCCAGAAGCTCTAGGGTCTGTGTCCAAGCTCCAGGAACATTCAGTAGACCTCACCTAGAACCTGCCTGAGCAGCATCAACTTACAGAAGAGGAATGACAGCGATGGTGCCCATGAGGAAGCTCCCCAGAAAAGGAGAGCGGAGCCATTCAATTCCCTTGGGGCAGCTCTGCTCCTCACCATAGAGCCAGGTGAGACTTCCAAGACCTAGCCAGTCTCTGAGCCTGGGCCGGTGCTACTTCTCGCACTGAACTTGACGTCAGAAAACAACCTAGTCAAAGGACCCCCCCTTCCCTGGGCTCCATGACCAGTACTGTCCTTGTTGCTGGGCCCGGTGCCTGCCCCATATCCATCCTCACCCCCAACACCAAAGCCAGTCTGGTGTAGCGAGTGGCACCAGAACCATGGAACAGACCCGGAGACAGCGCTGTCACCACACCCTGTGTTGGGCTCCAAACCAGAACTGGTGCCACGTCCGTTGCAAGGCTCCGAGTCACCCTGCTCCTTGTAGCCGCGAGGGCTACTCAAATCAAAGAGTGGCACCTCAACCTCTGCAACAGGATGCTATCAGTCCCTGGTACCACTCCCAGCACTGTGAATGGTACCAGAAGGGGGCCCCGATGTCAGCACCGGCACTGCCCTCCTCACAGACGCTACAGTGTCAGGAGTCACAGCGGTACCAGCCGCAATACCAAGGCCTCCTCCAGTGTAGACTGAGTGGATAGCTTTGGCCTCACCCCTGAGGATGTCAGCTGTCTGGGGCAAACGGACTGGGGAGTGCTCAGCCAGCTGCCTAGAAGGAACCAACTGTCCACCAGACCCACCCAACAGGGCCTCCGACACTTCAGCGAGGTTGAGGAGAACCCTACTCATCCACAGTACCAGAAGCACTGGGAAGGGACCTAGGAGTAAGGCCCTAAGAACTGAGCTTAGCAACCTGGACCTGTTGCCTGCCCCCAAAGGTGGGAACCAGATGACCCAACTTCAGTGCATGGAACTCGAGGGTACGGCAGTCCACAGAAAAACAGGCATCGCAAGAATTCATGTCATGTTCTGGGCCAAGAGAGGTCTAGCCAACCTGATGTCAGGCCTTAGTCACAACTGACTTCCCCAAGAACACCAGACACGTAATCAGGGCTTTTTTGGGACCTGTACTCTTTTTCTCGGACTCAGACATCACAGACAAAATAAAAAAAATGAAGGCAACACTGTGAAAAGAACTCAGCAATGTCGCAGAAGAAATTTGACGATGGTTGAATGGAGGCAGCGCTCCCATGGTGTGCGCTTGACACTGGGTAGAACAGAACTAAGGTGCATGAAGGAGTAAACTATGATAACTGGATGGCACGTGGTATCGTGTGGGTGCGTGTGGCACATGAGCAGCATCAGTGGCTGATGTGGGCTCCCTCCCTTGAAGGAAACAGATTCTGTGGGATCTTAGAGCCTCCAGCCCTAGACCCATATGTATGAATCAAGGGTGAAGATTGTTTCAATCAATCAATCAAAATCTTTATTTATCCAGGCGGGCACCATTGAGCAAGTCTCATTTGCAAGGTGGACCTGGTCATGAAGACATCAATGTACAATACAGTAACATGGTATACATAATAAAATATTATACAAAGAGGGAAAAAATATACAGTATATACAGTACAGTAGCAAGGTGGAACAAACAGCAATATTATACAAGGGAGAACAATCAGCATATGTACAACCAAACATAAGCGCAAGGGGCTTAACAACAGAAAGCTTATTGATGGGTGCAGCCGGCATGTTCATGTAATGGGGAGAAAAGTCCATATGTGGGGTGGCAGATTAGGGAGATACAGAAGAGGAAGGAAATGTTTCTGTCGACTAGGGGGAACAGGTGGACTTAAACCACAGATCATGACAACAGCTGTGGTATACTGTTTATTAAGAATACGACAGAGAAGAGGTAGTTAACAGGCATGCTTCTTGAGAAGGGATGGGCCTTGGGCAAGGCTGGAACAGACAGGGATGAGTGAGAGAAGCAGGTATTTTAATTGAGAGAGAGTGAGAGGCAGGGGCAGAGGCATCATGAAAAATCCTTCCATCCCAGCACCTGCGTGGGACCACAGGTGATGGCTGTAGATTGCCACATGGCCCTGGTGTACAGAAATGCACATAAGTGCATGTGCCAAGGTAAAAAATTGCTTCTTTCCTATTGTGCTTGTGCCACCAGAATCTGTAACTGGAGGTCGGTCGTGCCCTATGCTCTGTGGCCCCGATGGGGTATGCAGTACCTGAAGTGCTAAGGTGGGGTGAGGTACATCACCTGCAGACCCTCTGGGTGCACAATACCACATATAAAGGACCCTGGGGATGGCAGGGTGGCAGAGAGATGCCTCCATAAGTCCCTGGATGCCTCCTCCATTGCCCTAGACCAAGGGGAAATGACCACAGTGTCAAGACTGGAAACTCCGAATCTCAGTGGCAGGACTGTCGGATCATGGTTAGGGTATGCACGTAGCTTCAGTGCCTGAAGCATCTCCACCAGGAATCACTGGTTCAGGGAATACTCAGAAGAAAAGGTCAGGTGGAAAGAGGATTTATTCACCTTTGAGGAGGACGTGGACTGAGATGAGGCGCTGGCTCCAGGAATGATTGGCACAGGGAAGAAAGGCCTGTATTGGGCCCTATCTGACTCCCTACACCAGTTATAATAGTAATACATTTTATTTCTCATAAGCGCCTTTCAGGCCATCAAGGCGTTTTACAAAAAGATAAAATAACCATATAAAGCAGTAGACATAATAATAAGTAGCATACAAATATAATAAACAACAGAGAATCAGAATTATGTGGAGATATCATAGGCGAGGCTACATAAAAAGGTATTCAATGCCTGTTTCAACCCCTCCACAGTCGTGCACTCCCGAAGTTGATGGGGTAGAGAATTCCAGAGGGTTAGGGCCGTGTGCATAATGGCACGGTCCCAGTAGATTTCAGAGACACCCTCGAGTTCACTAGCAACCCTTCTTCAGCCGACCGCAACTGTCACACCGGAAGGTAAAGAACAAGAAGCTCTTTCAAGTAGTCAGGGCCCAGTCCGTGTAGGGCTTTAAAAGTCAGTAAACCAACTTTAAAGGTGATCCGCCACCTAATCGGCAGCACGGGGGTGATATGAGATACTCGAGATGCCCCAGTTAACAGTCAAAGTGTTGCGTTCTACACGAGCTGCAGGCGGCGGATTTCAACCCCAGAAAGTCCTAAGTACAGGGAGTTATAATAATCGAGGCGCGGAATCACAAAGGCGTGGACTAATGTAGGCAAGTCCCCAGACAGAACCAGGTGCTTAATCCTGGAGATACTCCTAAGATGATAAAAGGAAGACTTGACGATGGCCGACACCTGAGATCGTAAAGTCAGCCCGTCGTAAAGCATTACCCCCAGGTTTTGCACCCATTTGGAGGATAGGACCTGAGAGCCCCCAAGAAAAATTCCAGAGGGCTGATCAGCCCTAAACCCCTCTATCCGGTGATCTGAGTCCACTACCATCACCTCGGTCTTTCTGGCGTTCAACTTTAACCAGCTCAAGTTCATCCAGTCCTGGATTTCAGCGAGGCAGGTATTAAGTACTGAGACAGCTCTATCCTGGTCGAGGGCAAAAGACAGGTACAGCTGGGTATCATCTGCATAGCAGTGAAACCTCAGCCCATACTGTCTTACAATGTCTCCTAGAGGCAGCATATACAATGCAAACAGCATGGGGGACAGCACTGAACCCTGAGGAACCCCACACGGCAGGGAGAAAGGGTCTGAGGAAAAAATCCCTGACACCACTCCCTGACTCCGGCCAGTGAGGAAAGATGTAAGCCACCTAAGGACCATACCTGATAGTCCACAGATGGACCTCAGACATCCAAGCAGCACCCCATGGTCTACAGTGTCAAAAGCTGAAGAGAGATCAAGCAGCAACAAGATAGAACGGTTCCTCCGATCCCTCACCATCAAGAGATCACTGAGCACCCAAACCAGCGCTGTCTCAGTACTGTGCCTCTTACGACAACCAGACTGGAGAGGTTTGTAGATGTTATGGATGGTCAAGTGGTTGTCCAGCTGTATCGCCACTACTTTCTCAATCACCTTCCCTATAAAGGGAAAGTTTGAGATCGGTCTGTAGTTGGCCAGAGAGTCCAGATCCAAAGAAGCTTTCTTCAGGAGGGGAATTACCACTGCCTCCTTCAGGGAGCTTGGAAACTCACCAGATTCCAAGTAGCACCAGACTATCTGAGCCAGGACCAGGCCGATCGTATCCCAACAATCCAAAATCAAGGAAGTTGGGCCCAAATCCAAACTACAGCACAAAGGGCGCATACCCTGGACAATTCGCATGACATCCGCGAGTTCGGGCAAGGTAAAGGTACTCCAGGAAGCTCGAGGTGAGGTGACCAAGCACTGAACATCAGTAATGCCCATAGAGTGAGTTGAACAAACTTCCGACCTGATGTCGGCCACCTTATCCACAAAGAACCAAGCAAGATTGTCACACTCTACTTGCGAAAAAGGTCTTCAGAGCTGCAGACAGGTTGGGTTGCACAACCTGTCAGCAGTTCTGAAGAGCTGAGCTGGTTAGTTCTCAGTGGCAGCAATCTCCCCGGACAGGAATTCTGCCTTCTTACAGGAGATCGTTGATTGGCAAAGCTTATAATGTTCAACAAATCTAAGATGGTCGGCAGCCAGGGCAGGTTTCCGCCAACGCTGCTCCAACCTATGTCCTACTCGCCGGAACTCCCTCAAAGACCCATCAAACCAGGGGGCCCGAGGGTGAAGTGGGACAGGATGAACACAGATGGGAGCAATTAAGTCCAGAGCTGACGAGATGGCCTTATTATAGGCCACCACTAAAGTCTCTGGACTTGAGCTGGTCACAGGAAACTCAGAGGTCAATCACCGCTGCTAGGCCTTCAGGATTCACTTCCCATAAAGGGCGGTAACTGACCATCTCCACAAGGGCAGGCCTCCGAAGAGGGCGCAAAAGTTGAACCTCACGGTGTAATGATCAGACCAACCGACTGATTCCACCTCCAAGTCGGAGCCCTCGATCCCCGGGAGGAAAACCAGATCAAGAGAGTGACCAAATTTATGAGTGGCAGAGGTAACAACCTGGGTAAAGCTCAGAGATGTCATAAGCTGGAGGAAGTGTTGTCCAAACTGCGAGAGATCGTCGTCGACCCAGGCATTGAAGTCTCCGAGTACCATCAACCTAGGGGACTCCAGTACTATGTCGGCAATGAAGTCCACTACTTCCTGCAGGAATCGCATCTCGTCCCCGGGTGGATGGTAGATGACAACTAACCTGCAAGCTACACCAGCCACCACGGTACTCTCAAATGATTCGGCTTCCTCAACTGGTACATTCGTGAGGCCCAACTTGGTCTTAAAAGAGACCGCGCCCCCCGATCCAATCTCGAGCGGTGTATCACCGAGTACCTGGTCGGAATTGCAGCATCCAAAATGGGGCCCGCATTTTCAGTCAACCAGATCTCGGTGATGCAAGCCAGATCAGTTGTTTCAATCAGATCTGCAATAACTGCAGTCTTATTTTTACTAGATCTGGCATTATGAATCATGCTGAACCATGCCCGGTGTTTTTCCCACATTAGTGGCCCAGTAGGGTCAAAGAACAAGGGCATCTGCGCAAAGAAACGCAGAAGCCTTTCGCAAGTCACTTAACTTCCTTGTGCTCCCAGGTTGCACCTGTAAACGAGCTTTCAGCTTAGTGTCTCTCTCCTGGTAAAACAAAGGTAAAAAAAAATTGTTGAGGCTCTTCATCTTGATGGCCTTGGCCAGGGCTGTGGAAATCAGCTGGGGGCCTTGCCTGAGGGGAGGATCGAACAGAGCAGCTGATGGTGGTACACCTATGTCAGAGGAGTGACCTGATCTGTGCCCCTGGGGAGAAATCCCCAAGGAGAGGAGACTGGAGCCATACAGATCCCACGGGGTAACCCCGGTCCTCATCAGTGATGACATCAAAGGGTAGCTCCAGAGAGAAACCCGGCCCCAGGATGTCATCTGATTCCTAGTCAGTGCCATTTCTCACACCATGCTCACGTCAGACAACATCCTCAGGGACAGGAATCCCTTCACCACCACCACCAAGCAGGAAAGGGATCTTGGGGTTATCATCTCTGATGACCTCAAGGTAGGGAAACAGTGTGACAAGGCAGCAGGTAAAGCAAATAGGATGCTGGGATGTATAGGCAGGGGCATTACCAGCAGGAAAAGGGAGGTCATAATTCCGCTATACAAGACACTAGTGAGGCCCCACCTGGAGTACAGTGTACAGTTCTGGAGACCATACCTACGTAAGGACATAGACAGGGTAGAGAAGGTTCAGAGGAGGGCAACAAAGATGGTGCATGCATTGCATCACAAGTCCTATGAAGACAGGTTGAAGGAAGTGAACATGTACTCCCTGGAGGAGAGAAGGGAGAGAGGGGATATGATAGAGACATACAAGTATCTTACAGGGAGGAACAGGGTGCAGGAAAACAAGAATGCATGGGATAGACATAAAGGAATTCTGGAGGTCAGGGGTAAGGTGCAACAGACTTCTAGGAAAACAAACTGAACTTACAAGCTCAAATGAGCAGACTGGGTGGGCCATAGGCCCTTATCTGCCGACACTGTCTATGTATCTATGTATCTGCCTCATCCTTGACACTGTGTTGCATGTCGACACTGATGCCGGCCCTGGCAACAGCTGCCTCCTTAGTGTTGCAACACTACAGTCATCGACCGGCACAAGCCTGTCACCTCTGTCAGCATTGTGCTCAATGCTGGACCTAGGCCCTGCACCTTGTCTGTTGCTGAACAAGTCTCTGGACACAGAACACTGTGGGCTGGAACAGACTCCCAAGCCGGACCTGGCACCAGCATCAGCTTTGGTGCCATGTCTTCCCCTGACGCCATGAACTATGTCAGGAGTAGGCCCAACACCATCTCTGGCATCACTCACCATGTTGTCACTATGAATAGTGACCAGAGCATGGGCGACACCTAGAGAGGGCGTTGAGTCGGACATCGGTGTGGACCGAGCATATAGTCTCAGCCCCACCTCTGGGGAAGACTGTTGCTCAGGTTAAACAAACTATGGAGGGTTCTCTGCTGACAGCCCAGAAGTTGGATGTCCCCCAGATCCAGACACCAGGGTCTCCAACACTTCAGAATGGTAAGGTTGAGGATAACCCTGTACTTCAGAGGAACCAGAGGTCCTGGAAAAAGACCAGGGGGAAGGGCCTGGCCATCTTACCTTGGATACCCATGTTCTATGCCTGTCACCGAAGGTGGGGATAGGACAACCCCACCTTACCACATGATTCTCCAGAGCCTGGCAGTCCACTGAAAATCAGGCATCACAGGTGTCCATGTTGTGCTGCGGTCCAAAGCAGGTTATGCAGAGTTGATGTCGACCTGAAGCCATCTTATTCCCATCAGAGCACCAACGAATGATGGGTGACTTCTTCTGTTCTGTGGGCCCTTTAGATCTGGACTTTGGCATAACTGTAAAAGAAATAAAATGAGAAGAGGATCAGCACCATACAAGAAGATGATGCAGTGACGAAGAAGAAAAAAACGATGAGGCAAACTGAGGTGACTGCTCCTATTGTGCGCATTCAATGGTAGGGAAGAACAAAACTGAAGTTCGTGAGTGAGCTAGCAGTAGTTATTGGCAGCACGCAGCACCATGTCAGGGCCATGCAAACACTGTGCCAAGTAGCCACTGTCGGTCCACTGGACAAAAGATTAGCTCCTGCAGGGTCCTAGTGCCTCCTGCCCAGACCCACAAGTGGAACTTAATGGAGCAGACTGATTCAGGGAAGATCCACTTGCATCAAACACGACTAAAACCTCTCTCCCAAGGGGGAATAGAGGAACTTTAAAAATGGGAAACTAACATTTTTAAAAATCTGATTCAACTTTGGACTGAACAACAAATCATGAGCAAAGGGGACCCCACATAAAAGTGCCTTGCATGCCTGCTCCACAAACCAGTGCTGAAGCCAGGCTTCTCTCATAGCTGAAACTATGGCTTAGCAGCACCTGGCAGAGTGATGAAGGCTGTCCAGAACTGAATTACCAAGAAAGGAAAATAAGTTAATGAGAGGTACAACTCTGGATAATGGGGATTCCTCTGGCAAAACATCTGCAAGCAGCAACACCCAGTCACAGAGCACTCTGGAGACCAGAAAAGAGGAATACATAACTCTAATGTTAGCATATGCTGCCAAAAATGCACATTGGGAAGCTGTATCTACTTTTTTAGCATTCTCGTCAGATAGCAAATGTTCTCCGATAGGGATAGTGGTATGCTTAACATAGCAGCCCTTGAAGCATCAGTGCTCAATGAGATCTTCCATTTTGTTGGCATAACATCCTGAAAAGGGTACCATTTCATCATTGATTTTACAAACTGTTTTTTTTTTAATCAGTATCTGACCACTCCCTGTTGACAATCTGATCAAAATTTAAAAAACAAACAAACTTGGGACATGTTTGAAGACATTCCCTGTAGTTGAAATTATAGGGTCACTGTACCTTAGAATTGCAGCGTTCTGAAAATTCTGGCTACCAGAAATTATGTGAACTAACAATCGAACAAGAGTGGAATGGGAGACAACTGGGGCACCCCCAGATCACTCACTTTCCTCTTCGCAGGTTTCACTATCATCCGATGGCTCAGCAGGGGTTGCTAAGAATGGACAATCCCTATCAATAGTCTTGTGGTTTTTATGTTTGCTTGCACGCATGTGCAAGAAACATAGTGCCATTATCCGAGTTTTCGGAGATGTGGCACCCGTCTTCCAATTTAGTCAGTGTGTTTGCAGGCGCAGCCACAGTTCTCCAATGAACGCTGCAGCTGTCTATGACAGCAGTTGACAATGCAGTGCCGTACAGTTGAAAGGAAGAGCTCCGCTCCAGTGAGCAGCACTCCCTCCCTCCACAAGCATGCATTCATATTGCATGCTCATGCACCTCTCCCACGCACACAATGTATGGCCGACGGGGTGCCCAACCTTGTCGCTCCATGCCCCACCCCCAAAAGTCTTCCAGGTGCCAGCTGGGAGCCCACCCCAGCATGGCAAAATAGTTGTGGCTGACGGGGTGGCTAATCCCCCGTCACCCAGACCCCCCAACAGCCTCCAGCTGTCACGCCTGGGAGCCTACCCCAGTGTGGCAAACATCCCGTGTCGCCTTCCTAAAAAAAAAAGCAACAACCTGTAAACAAAAAAACATTCCCTCGGTGGTCTCCCTGCCCATCCACACCCACCCTCTGCGCACCCTACCTCCCCACACCCCCCCTCACTCCATACTTACCTCCAGAGCTCGGTGCAACTATTTTCGGTGGACTGGGAACATGTCTGCACTTTTCAAAGCAGACCGCGAACTGAGGAAATGCCGGTACGCTGCATAATGCAATAAATAGGGTTTTTTCTACTTTTATGTATATCTCAGGCATTTCTTGGAATTTTGGCACCAAATTTTCAACGTGGGGTTTTTGGGACCCCTCCTCATGAATTCTGGAACTATCACGGGCAAGACCGGGTTTCCGCCAGGTGATTTTCGCAGTCACCAAATAAATCACCTTTGGGATCAAGTAACAAAACGACAGTGTCAGTGTTCATAAGGTGGGCTTCAAAAGCCTAGGTTGCAAATTTGCGAAACAATTCCTAAAATGACTGTTTTATTTAGCCGATGTTGTGCAGTTCCTACACACTCGTAAGTTCACAAATTTATTATATTTGCATTCCGGATTTTCAACATTACCATTTTACCACACCTCCTTATGAGCAGTACAGCTGTCATTTTTTACATCTTTCCCAAAATGTGTGTCCGCGCTTGTAGCGCACAATGGCTCAGTTGATGTGCGAAATCAATGTATGGGACACATTAAGAAAATCACAGTGGGACTTCCGGTGGGTGCACCAGCCTAATGGCAGCCTGATTCGGTAGCTCTACCCCATCCAGATTAAATCCACCAAAATCAGAAGGAAATCTAACCCATCCATCGATAGGACTCAGTGGAGATTGTGACGATATGACTTCCAGACATAAACAAAGAGAGAGGAACGTCAACCAGGTGAATTCACAGCTAAAAACATTGCTGGATTATGCCCAGCCTCAATCAGCTAGTACACCGGAATCCTCGCGGCAGGCCGGGGATACCTCGGAGGAAAAAGAAGAACGAGAGTGTACAATAACTTCTAAACAACTATGCGCCACGTTGCAGAAAATGAGCGAATCCTTGGAGAGACTGGAAAGGGGGACGGAAGAAAATAAAAGAAAATTAGAAAGTCTGGAGGGGAAAATGGGGCAAGTAGAAGAAGGCCTAACAGACTGCTTGAATATGGTAGAGGTTCACAACGTGGCCCTTACTGACCTACACAGGAGGGGATTGCAGCTGGAGTCCAGATTGGAGGAACTTGAAAACAGAAGAAATAACATAAGAATTCATGGACTGCCTGAAGGCACAGAATCGGGCTCTATTCCGACTTTTTTCGAATCTTTTCTAGTAGAGATACTGGACTTGCCGGCAGAAAACTCTAAATATAATTAGGGCCCATCGCCCTTTATAGCTAGGCTAAATACCCGAAGCCTCGCCCTGTCAGTAATAATAGCCTTTTTGGACTTTCAAGACTAAGGAAGATTTATTAAAGAGGGCGTGGTCAAAGAAGGAGATAATATTTGGGGACACTAGATTGTTCTTCGACCAAGACTATACACCGCAATTGTTGGCCCAACATAGAAAGGTCCTAACGGTGGTTCACGCTCTACAACAGAAAGGCATCAAAGCATTTGTAGAATATCCTGCTAAACTTAAAGTTGCAACCGAAAATGGACCTAGGAGGTTCGCTGACCTGTCGGAGGCAAAGAAATTTCTGTCATCGGTGGAGGTGGAGGTGGAAATTCCTCAGGAGGCAATTCAGGCAGGGGGAGACAGACTGCGACTTGTAGGATGGCAAAAGGTGGGAACGAAAAAAGAGCTGCACGATCGCACGGACATATCTGGTTTGTGGAAAACAGTGCAAGGGCGAGGAGATTGTACTACGAACCGGGAGGCTATTCCTTTGACAGAACAAAACCGGG
The DNA here is from genome assembly GCA_016271365.2 of Neoceratodus forsteri. NCBI lineage: Eukaryota > Metazoa > Chordata > Ceratodontiformes > Ceratodontidae > Neoceratodus > Neoceratodus forsteri. The sequence goes on from CM028130.1 coordinate 1,420,781,934, forward strand.
AAAACCTTCAGACTTGAATTATAGCTGCATTGATCTTACAAATCTCTTTATAATTCTGGTAGCATGACCATGTTGACGTGGATTGTCCACTGAACCTTCAGTAGTAGATGGTATTTTTGACCCTCTTGTAAAAAGATGGGTATAGTAGGGCTAATATAGGGAAATTGGATCGGGTGGATATATTCTCACTTATTTTGTATTACTACTAAAGCACTCGGGTACAGTTGTGGGGGAGAGGTCGCGTTGGGTAACCAGCAGCCCACGGTCCCCAGTCGAAGGGAGAGAGGGGAGAACAGGGCAGCTGCACTCTTGAAAGGGGGTCCATATATTTGAGTACTGAAGGCTGGAGCGGTCGGGGGGCTTGGGGTGGAGGCGCTCCGATTGATATGATGATCAGTTGATAGGATAATAACTCTTAATATTTAAAGGCAGCCCTAGAGGTGAGATTGTGACCCGATGGGGTTAGCACTGACAAAGGGCTCCTTCCTGGCAAATGAGAAGCTTCGTGGCTAACATCTCAACCTAGGTTGATACCTCTACAACGAGGAGCCACTAGAGGAGGCTCCTGAAGTTACATAAGATAAACATCAAGAAAAGAAAACTGGAAGTATAAATAACTACGACAGATAAAGAAGCACTGGTTGTCTGTCTGACTTAGGGGTGCCCCCGTCTTCCTCCGGACCCCACGATGGCTGTCTACATTATTACAAATAATCTGATACATCTCGATAAACAACAAACTGATTAACAGTAGATTACTTCTAGGATATGAAGGAAAGAGTGCGGCTTTTGGTCTTCTGGACCCCCCCGGAGGTCATAAGGAGGTCATGGTTGGGCTGTGGGGTCCTGGACAGCTGGCAAATCCCCCACAAACTGATATATTACCTGGATATTCAGGTATTAAATTCCCTGATGGGTTTATGGTTTACATTAAGTAATTTAATCAGCCAAGTGATATGTTCAGGATAAGAAATGGGCCGGGATTCAACCTTCTTTTTCAGGCTGGTCAACAATGCTTAGATTAGTTCTGAATGTGTAGCTCATTAAGAGGGCTGGTGCGGAACAAATACCTGGCTTTTAGGTAGCGATGCTCAGCCAGGCGGACGGCCTACATTTAAGAGGTCATCCATCCACACCTCATGAAACAACACCTTTGAGAGGGTGGACACAGGGTGAAACCACCTTGAAAGTACTCATGTTCAACAAGTTGCAATGTATTATAAGTTCTCAAATACTTAGTAATATGTTTAGCAAAGTTTTGGTTTGTATGTGGTTGACAAAGCACAGATGCTCACGAATACTCCAAAAGCTAGCAATGTACCTTGGTAAAGAGATGATACTCCTTTTCCCTCATCTAAAAGATCATGGCTGATTTAAATATAGTTACACTCAATGTAAATGGAGTAAATAATCCAGTAAAAAGGGCAAAGATTATACAAGATCTCGGGAGGAGAAAGGCCACTGTTGCATTTATTCAAGAAACCCGTTTAACTGCGGCAGAACATCTCAAGTTAAAAAGGTCTTGGGTGGGGGAGGTATATGCCTCGCACTTTGAAAAGAGTCCACACCGTAGAGGTGTAGCAATCTTGATCAAACGAGATGCCCCACTGGTGGTAGAGAAGGTTCGCACAAATCCAGAGGGTAGGTTTGTACAGATACAAGGATCATACAGGGGTCAGAAATGTACCTTTTTGAACATTTATGCCCCAAATGAAGAAACCCCCAGATTAGCCTTTTTGGAGAGGGTCATCAAAGAAGCAGATACGGACGTGCAGAGTTTAGTAGTCATAGGCGGGGATTTTAATGAAGTAATACATCCAGGGGCAGATAGGTCCGGAAGGGCTAGGGGTGGGACCACACGTACGGGAAACTAATCCAGAGACTAAATCAAGAATTAGGCCTATCAGAGGTCTGGCATTTTATGCATCCAAGAGAAAGAGATTTTACTCATTACCTCCCAGGCATGGGGTTATTCCAGATAGATTATTTTCTTCTATCGTCCAATTGGCTACAAAAGTGGAGAAATGTGATATTGGACCAATTATCATTTCAGATCATGCCCCAGTTGCCCTGGCATTGGTCCCCGCGTCGGCCCCTCCGCAGTCCTGCTGGAGGTTAAATGTAAGTCATCTTCTAAGGGAAGACTTTGGGGAATTAGTAGGGGATATCATCAAGAAGTTTGAACAACATAACTTAAAAGAGGATACAAGTGAAGGGATAAGATGGGATGCACTCAAATGTTGTTTAAGGGGGGAAATAATCCAATATTCATCCAGATTAAAGAAGGAGAGGATCCAGACTAGAGTGTTACTGGAGCAGAAAATCACCCAATTAGAGACTCGACATCAGGTGGGGCAAGATACACAAATAAAGCAGGAGCTGGACAAGGCAAGACAAGAACTTAATCAGATGCTTGATAGACAAATGGAAGGGCAGTTATGATATGCTAGACAAAAATATTTTGAACATGGGAACCGAGTGGGCAGGCTGTTAGCATGGCAGCTGAGAAACGAAGCAGCTAATAGAGCAGTGGTTCGGTTAAAAGGGGATGAAAGGGGCCCCACGACTACATCTCCGACGGAGATCCTAAATAGATTTGGGAGATTTTATGCAGATCTCTACACAGCGGAAACAGCTCCTGAGCACCATAGAGTAGTACAGGACTTTTTGGAATCCTTGCTTATCCCTACATTAGAGGACGCAGCCCGGGCGAATCTTAACTCCCCAATTACTATTGGAGAGGTGAGGTCACAAATAAAGCACCTTAAAAATGGTAAAGCCCCAGGGCTTGCGGCCTACCAGCTGAATTCTATAAAAAGTTCTCTGCAAAAATAGAGGACTACTTGGTTGGTACATGCAATGAGATTTTATTACAGCATAAATTAGTGCCACCTTCCTGGAATTTGGCCCAGATTTTGGTCATCTTGAAGCCAGATAAGGACCCTGAGCACTGTAGCTCATACTGCCCCTTTTCCCTGTTACCGGTAGATCTAAAAATATTTACAGGGATCTTGGCGGAGAGACTTCAGGCATGTATTGCCCCTCTCATTCACCAAAACCAGACAGGATTTATTGGAGGGAGATTTCTCAAGACAATATAAGACGCTTATTAAATATTATTACAGCCCAGAAGAGTAGCACAGCTTTTCAGATGGCCATTAGTATGGACGCTGAGAAGGTCTTCGACAGGGTGGACTGGCACTTTATGCTGTCCACCCTGTCGAAATTTGGGTTGGGGGAAAATTTTGTTTCAGCCATTGGAGCACTTTATCATAAAAAAAGGCAAGGATCAAACTGAACGGATTGTTATCTGATAGAATACCTTTAAATAGAGGAACAAGACAGGGATGTCCCCTTTCCCCTCTAATATTCGCCCTAACACTGGAACCACTGGCGATATGGATAAGAGAGAATCCCGAAATTAAGGGGGTGAAAGCAGGGGGAATAGAACAAAAAGCGGCACTTTATGCCGATGATTCTCTTTTTAAGAGATCCTCAAACCTCTCTACCACACTTACTAAATGCATTGAACAAATTTGGTACATTGGCGGGGTACAAAATAAACTACACCAAATCAGAAGCAGTGGTATTAAGTGGGAATCCTCCGAGGGATCTCAGAGAGAATTTCCCGTTCAAATGGGCCCGCAATAATACTTTTCGTTATTTAGGGATACAGATTTCGACAGATATATCCCGTCTATTTACAGATAATTACATGAAGCTGTATAAAGGTATGCAAGCAGACTTCGCTCGTTGGAAACTGTTGCCCCTGACACTATATGGTAAGATTCAGGTAATCAAGATGAATATTCTACCGAGATGGTTGTTTTTCTTTCAAACTCTCCCGATCCCTGTAAAACCCAGTTTCTGGAAACAACTAAATAGAGAAATTTCTAACTTTATCTGGTCGGGAAAACATCCATGAGTTTCATATAAGACCCTAACACGGTCAAAAGAAAGAGGTGGTTTAGGACTGCCCAATATGTATTTTTACTACTGAGCAGCTCAGGGGTCACAACTAGTTTCATGGGCCAAACAGAAGATAGACTCTGGCTGGTATTTATTGGAAAAGAATTCAATGTATAACTATAAATTATGGACCCTGCCTACGTCAGAGATATCTCCCCAAGTTTTGGCATCTACAGATAATCCATGGGTTAAACACTCTTTGCGTATCCTAATAAACTTAAAAAAGATAACACATACACCGAACACATTGGGACCCCTTTCCTCGATAAGGTGTACATCGAGTCCCCCCCCCCCCCCAGGGCTGATTCTGGGTTTGCCTATTGGGAACATAAGGGCCTCATCATGTTTAAACAATTCATAGACGAGAACAGTTGTCTCCCCTTTAGTTCTTTACAGGAGCGCTTCTCTCTCTCTCTCCGCAAAGAGGACTTTTATAGGTTCCTCCAAACATGGCACTTCCTTACAGAGGAAGGAAACTTCCTAAAGATAAGCAGGGACCTTACTTCACTTGAATTGTATTGGCGTGACTCTATAAAAATTAGGGATAAACTGAGATACTTGTCTGCATTATATACGATTTTAACAGATTCAAAAGGGACCTCAAACCTAGAAGAGACACGATCAAGGTGGGAAAGAGATGTCAAAATAACTATTACTAGAGAAGAGTGGGATCGCAGGCTTCAAAGGGGTTGGCAAATCTCATCAGCCACGATGTGGCGAGAATTTAATTGGAAGATACTCATTAGATTTTTTAGAACCCCAGAGATAACAGCACATTACAAACCACAGACCTCTTCGGCATGCTGGCACCTGTGTGGGACACAAATGGGTACACACTACCATATGTTTTGGGGGTGTGACAGACTGTTAGGGTTCTGGCGACAAGTACACTCAGTGATGGAACGAGTAGCGCTCTTCCCCATGCCTTTTACATTTCAGGACCTAGTGTTAGGCCTCCCCACCTTATCGATGGGAGGGCGCCAAAGAAGAGAATTGTGTCAGATAATGAGAGTGGTTGCATTGAACTGCATCACTACTAAATGGCTATCCTCAGAACCCCCCTCCCTAACAATGTGGGTCTCAAAAAGGAAGAAATAGAAAGAAAGGAAAATATTACACATACAATGCACCTTAAAGTTGAAAACTTTCAAAACATGTGGCGTCCTTGGAGGCTGTGGAGAGAGGGGTGGAGGGGAGAACAAGAGGAGATATGATAGAAGGGGAAACATGAAGACATACAGAAAAGCAACTTAAGCAGATGGCCCATACGAGAACCGAGGGAAGGGACACATAAGGGAAGAAGGAAAAAGGATATGTAAACTAAGGGAAATAGAGGTAGTGTGTTAAAACCAAAAAAATATATATAAAAATGAAAAATGGACAGAGTAACTGTGCAAAATGTTATTTTTAATGTTGTATATTTGTAGTTGCTAGAATCATATGGACTTGAGTTCATTGGTCCAGAGTAAACTAAGATTGATGATGGTAGGAGATGAAACTTAGACTACACTCCTGAAGGAACAAGATCAGAGACATTAGTTTCGCTGCAAGAAACTGTGTCATTACATCTGAAGCTCAAAGCAGCCTGCAGTGAACTTTTTGCTGTTTCAGGATCCATATCTGAGTATCCAGTCTCTGTAACTTTAGGAGGTCTAGATTATTTAGTGTATCTCAGTAAAGGAAAGAGCAAATGTCAAGTTAACATTTCTGAGATGGAAAAAGGAAAATGATAATTGAACTGTATGGATCTATATTGGTATGCTTTTAATGATCAGAATAAAAAGTAAAGTTTAAAAAAAAAAGGAAATCACAGTGACACTGTTCATGAGCAGAGGTCTTAAAATGGCTATGTTGAAAATTTGGTGAAAAAATTCCTAAAAATGACTGTTTTACAAGCGTGCGTTATGCAGTTCCTAAGCATGCTCATAAGTTTGCGAATTTTTAATATTTGCACTCCAGATTTTCAACATTGCCATTTTACCCCACCTCTTTATGAGCAGTACAGCTGTCATTTTTCACATGTCGCCCAAAATGAGTTTCCCTGCATGTAGCTCACAATGGCACAGTCGGTTTGCGCAATCAATGTTTGGAACAGATTAAGAAAATCACAGTAACACTGTTCATGGGCAGAGGTCTTAAAATGGCTATGTTGAAAATTTGGTGAAAAAATTCCCAAAAATGACTGTTTTAGGAGCGCACGTTGCGTAGTTCCTACACACACTCGCAAGTTTGCGAATTTTAATATTTGCATGCCAGATTTTCAACATTGCCATTTTATTACACTTCCTTATGAGCAGTACAGCTGCCATTTTTCACATCTCGCCCAAAATGTGTTTCTGCACATGTAGCGCACAATGGTGTAGTCGTTGTGCGAAAGCAATGTTTGGGACATATTAAGAAAATCACAGTGACACTGTTCATGAGCAGAAGTCCATAAAATGACTGTGTTACGAGTGAGCATTGCGTAGTTTCTACGCACCCTCGTAAGTTCATGAATCTGTAATATTTTCAGTCCAGATTTTCAACACTGGCATTTTTCCACACTTCCTTATGAACAGTACAGCTATCATTTTTCACATGGCCAGAATGTGTTTTCACACTTTCAGCACAGAAATGCGTGGTCGCTGTGGGAAATCATTGTTCGGGACAGATAAAGAAAATCACAGTGACACTGTTCATGATGGGAGGTCCCAAAATGCCTGTGTTGACAATCTGCTATAAAAAATCCCCAAATTAATTACATTATGGGTGTGTGTTGCACAGTTTCTACACACACTCGTGACCACCAGTTTTTTTCATATTTTCACTGCAGATTTTCAACATTGCCATTTTTTACACCTCCCCATGAACAGTCCGGCTGTCATTTTTCACATCCTGTTCAGAATGTGTTTTTGCACCTGTGGTGCTAAATGGCGTAGTCGCTGTGCAAAAGCAGCTTCAGCCAACAAACTCATATTGCCACTGTTCATGAGATGGGGGTCACAAAAACATGTTTAAAATTTGGGTAGAAAATACCAGCGAATGCCTGAGGCGTTAGGGTTTCCGACCCTGCGCCCACCCTGTAAAGAATGACAGGCATCAGGGGTGTGACTTGGGATTCTCGCCTGTAATGCTCATACCATTTCACACCCTGCAGCCAGTGAGAGGCATCGAGTGTGCCTTAGACTCTTCAGCCCCAAAGTTCACCCCATTCTCCTATACCGCACCCATCTCACCGTATTTCCTGATGGAATGGGGTGCGCATAAGGGCCAAAGACCCCAAGGCACACCGTGACACTTGGTGTCTGCAGGGTAGGGTGTGGTGAAATGGCATGGCTGTTATGCCCGACGACCCAAAGGCACACCCCAATGCCTGTCAGTCTTTGCAGGGTGGTGGTGGGGTTGGCTTCAGTTCAATACTTCACTGCCATTCCTATTATGCAGCTCTGTAACTCCTACACTACCAATGCCAGCAAGCAAACATTCAGCATTGACAAATGCTTGTTTGACAGGGTATCCAAGCTGTCAGAAATATCAGGGTCTGTCTGCAAATCGGTTAGAGCATCTTTGTCCTGCTCTGGTATGACTGCACATACCTGTTGTGGAATCCACTGGTCTGAGGGGTCTGCCTTGGATGTCTTTGCAGGAGGACCCCGCAGCTCTTCAGCATTTAAAATATAATATAGTTGTTTTAGTAGGAACTGGTGTAACTCACATTTGCCACTGCCTCTTGGATTTCCAGACATACCCTATCTGTGACAACAGGGGTCTGGGTCTTGGGGAGCCCAAAAACTATGTTTGCATTAGTATCACAGAATGGACAAAATGAACTTTATGAAGAACGTCCTACTGTCCTGTTGCAGGCCTTACCCTTTTTAATCAGGGGAATGCTATGGTGCTTGTATGTCAATCCCCAAATAGTTAGATTGTAAGGGAAATAATCTGCCCAGAGTGGGAAAATGTTTTTCCCTCTTACATCTCTGGAGAGCTAGGAGTGCATTTCACACATGCATGGCTGCATGATGACGTCACACAACGAACACTGCGTGCAGGCGATGCATGTGTAACCCCCCCCCCACAAATGGGGGTTCCCAAAAAGTCTTCCTAGAGCTTGTCTAAATGCTCACTGCCAGGCTGGTGTCCTGCATTTTTGCAGTTTAAATGTGACTGTCAGAGAGTGCCTATATAGCCTCTGTGTACTGTCTCTTTAAGAGCTGCCTGGATTGCAGTCATAATTAATCTAAAAGGGATCTCTGTTAGAAGATGTGCTTGTTTGCTGATCGTTTGTTAGATTAGTAATAATATTGCAGTTTGTTCTAACCTGCCTTCTTTGCAGCATGGACAGTTATGTTTGTTTCCATCATCTTGGTCCTGGACTGCTGAAATGGGCCAATCAGTACATTTGGGACTCTAAAATGGAGCCTGCCTACAGGGGCTTGGTCGGGTCAAAACTTGTAGGAAATGTAATTTTTGCATTTTGGCACCTAAAATAACCTGAAGGGGAGCCCTTGTTGTGACTGACGGACAGATCAGCCAACCAAACCTTTTGAATCTTGGGGAAATTTCCAAGCTGCTTGCAGTTAGTTTCAGTTCTGACTTGGGAACTGAAGAGATAACAGCTTGAATGATTCAGGCAGCAGCCCCGGTGTAGATTTGCGTGGGAGAACTGTGGAAAGGCCTGACTTTTGGCCTGCATACCTGCCTGCTGTCCCTGAGAGGGAACTTGTGCCTTTTTCAGACTGAATCCGAACTTGGAGAGCGAAGTACGCAACTGAATTGTAAACAGGCTCCTACCTGAAGAAGACCGAAGATTTGCTGAATGCGATCAGCCTGTCTGGACTTCCAGCCATCTCTGAACTCCCGGGTTGTGCAGAGACTCTAAGTGCGACCGGAGAGCCTTCTGCCTGTTACAGTGGAATTTCCTTACATGTGAATGTGTTGTGTGCTTATAGTGGGTAGTGATTTGGTTCCCCACTGTGGTTTATTTATTTATTTGCTTTTGTTAACCGGGTAAGCACACTAGACAGCCAAGCGCCTATTTTCAGGTGCGACCCGGGAGGGTTACAAGGTACATACTTTCAAGAACAGTAGGAGGAGTCAAAGTTAATGTACAGAAAATAACAGGCATTAACAGAAATTAATAGGTAGGTAACAGCATAAGAGACTACAGGCACAAATGGAACATGTCTAGACATCTACATAAGGTACATACTAGATGAATTAGGTAGCGAACAGCATAATACATAAAAAGTACAATCAGTGCCAACAGGACAAAAAGTTTAGGGTAATAAGTGCCTGTGGGGGGAGGGGGCACTAGGCAGGTAATCAGGAGGATTAAAAACTACAGGAAACAGACTTGAGGGCCAGGTGTGCTACTGGGACAGGTGGGCAGGGAGTGGGCCCAGTACAAGGGTGCCAAGTAATAATTAGCTCGAGCAATTACAGGAGGATAAGTGCTTTTAGCGCTGGAGCCAATGCCCCCACAATAACTAGGCTGGGGGGAGAGAGTATAGAAACATAGAATTTGACGGCAGATAAGGACCGCTTGGCCCACCTAGTCTGCCCATTTTCCTACCTAACAGATAAGCTGCAGATTCTAGTTAACCAACAGCTTACTTCCTCCTACCCCCCACTAGGACTGCCTTATGCCTGTCCCATGCATTCTTGAATTCCCCCACTGTTCTTGACTCCACAGCCTCCTCAGGGAGGCTGTTCCATGCATCCACAACCCTCTCTGTGAAAAAATACTTCCTCACATTACCTCTGAGCCGCCCCCCTCTATCTTCAAATTGTGCCCCCTTGTTCTTGCACATCTCTTTTTCTGAAAGATGCTACCCTCTTGGACTTTGTTGATTCCCTTGAGGTACTTGAAAGTTTCTATCATGTCCCCTCTCTCCTTCTTTCCTCAAGGGTATATATTATTGCTCTTTAGTCTTTCTTCGTATGTCTTCTGGTGCAGACCCTGCACCATTTTGGTTGCCCTCCTCTGGACAGCCTCCACTCTGTCTATGTCTTTGCGGAGATGGGGTCTCCGGAACTGCACACAGTACTCCAGATGGGGTCTCACCAACTGTCTGTACAGAGGGATAACAACTTCTTGTTTTCTACTATTGATGCCTCTTCCCATGCATCCCAGTATCCCCCCAGCCTTCTTTACTGCCTTCTCACATTGCTTGCCCACCTTTAGGTCATCTGATATAATTACCCCAGGTCCCTTTCCATTTTTACTGTTGTCAGTATCTCACCCCCATTGTGTATGCTTCCCTGGATTTTTGTTCCCCATGTGCATTACCTTGCACTTCTTTGCATTGAAACTGAGCTGCCATACATTTGATCATTCTTCCAACCTTGCCAAGTCCCTTCGCATCCTTTCTACTCCACCTTGTGTATCAACCCTGTTGCAGATCTTTGTGTCATCTGCAAAGAGACATACTTTTCCTTCCAGTTCCTCTGCAATGTCACTTATAAAGACATTAAAAAGGACCGGTCCCAGTACTGAACCCTGCGGTACCCCGCTAGTAACCCTCCTTTCTTCACTGTGTACTCCATTTACTACTACCTTTTGCGTCCTGTTGTCTAGTCAATTTTTATCCAGGCTACCACCTTGGGACCCACTCCAAGGCTGGCTAACCTGTGTATTAATCTTTGTGTGGGACTGTATCAAATGCCTTGCTAAAATCTAGGTAGGCCATGTCCACAACCCTCCCTGGTCTACTACTTTGGTCACCCAGTCAAAGAAATCTATTAGATTCGTCTGACACGACCTTCCCATTGTGAATCCATGCTGCCTTGGGTCCTGTGCCCCACTGGCCTCTAGGTACTCGACAATTCTTTCCTTCAGAAGTGATTCCATCAGTTTCCCTACCACTGAGGTCAAACTAACTGGTCTGTAGTTTCCTGCCCCTGTCCTGCTCCCACTTTTGTGAAGAGGAATCACATCTGCCCTCCTCCAGTCCTCGGGCACAACCCCATCCTCCCATGATTTGTTAAAGAGAGTAGTCAGCGGTGTCACTAGTTCTACCCTAGTTCTTTCAGAATTCTTGGGTGAATCCCATCAGGCCCCATTGCTTTGTCCACCTTCAATTTTATTAGTTCTTTCAGAACCCTTTCTTCTGTAAATGGACTGGTATTGACCCCGTCTTCAGAGTGTTTCTCTTGTTTGGTTTAGGTACCTCCCCCTCCTCTTCTTTTGTGAATACTGAGCAGAAATATTCGTTCAGTATTCCTGCTTTTTCACTGTCACCCTCTACCCACATTCCCTCCCCTTTATTAAGCCTTAGTATCCCTCCTTTAGTCTTTCTTCACTCCCTAATGTACCTATAAAAGGTTTTATCCCCCTTCTTAACAGAATTGGCTATCCTTTCCTCGGTTTGGGCATTTGCTATTCTGACTGCCTTCCCAGCCTCTTTCTGCTTTAACTGATAAAGTTCTCTGTCCTGCTCCTTCTGTGTTTCCTCATATTTCCTGAATGCTATCCTTTTCTCCTTAACCTTCCCTGCCACCTCTTTTGAGAACCATAGCGTTTATTTCCTTTGTTGTGTTTTATTGATTTGCTTTACACAAAGGCTTGTTGCCTCTGTGATGGCTGTTTTGATTACTCCCCATTGTTCCTCCACCCCTCCTTCTTGCCTGTTTGCTAGTGCTTTTCTGAGGCACTCTCTCATTTTCCCAAAGTCAGCCCTCCTAAAGTCCAATACTCTTGCTTTTGTATGGCTTGTTTGTATGGCTGTGTTTATCGTGAACCACACTGTTTGGTGATCGCTTGTTCCCAGATGGCTACCCACTTCTAAATCTGAGATTCTTTCTCCGTCCTCATTTGAGAGTACCAGGTCTACGATTGCTCCCTCCCGAGTGGGTTCCAGTACTAGCTGTCTGAGGCATGCCCCCTGTAGGGTATCAAGAATGACCCTGCTCTTGGATGTGCCTGCAGCAAAGGTGCTCCAGTTAACATCTGGCATATTCAGGTCCCCCATCAACAATATCTCCCCTTTTTCTGCCATTCTAAGAAAGCATTCTATCATTTCCTTGTCCATTCCCTTCCCCTGAGAAGGAGGTCTGTATACAACCCCCATGCGGATTTTGGTGCCATTTCCTGTCTCCAGGGTGACCCAGAGTGCCTCATCTGCTCCCTGTTTACTCTTTAGTTCTGTTGCTTTGATCTCTTCCTTTACATAGAGAGCTACTCCTCTTTTACCCTCCCTGTCCATCCTGTAAATTGTGTATCCTGGTATGCTGACATCCCAGTCATGGTTCTCTGTGTACCATGTTTCTGTGACTGCCACAATATCCAGGCAACCCTCTTCCATCAAGGCCACTAGTTCAGGGAGCTTGCTACACAGACTACGGACATTGGTACTCATCACCTTCCACTTTTTTGATAACCTTACCCCTTTTAGCCCCATTCCTGTCCTTACTGCCTTTGCCTTTTCTTACATTTACCTCTGTTCTACTCCCTAATAACTTCTCTACCTTGGTGTTTACCTCACTAATCACCATGTTTTGTGGGGGGAGGCTGGGATTTCCCTGCTCCTTTTTCAGTGCCTCCCCCCTTGGCTAGTTTAAATGCTTGCCAATGAAGCATTTAAACCCTCACCTAGGATCCTGGTTCCCCCCTGGACAGATGCAGACCATCACACCAGTATAGGTCTGCATCCCTCCAGGTGGCTCCCCAGTCCCCAATGAAGCCAAAACCCTGAGCTCCACACCAGTTTTTCAACCACTCATTGAACTCCCTGGTGAGGAGTGCCCTAGCATCTCCCTTGCCATAGACAGGCAGCACCTCTGAGAAGGTTACTGTATGCGCTACTTGTCTAAGGCTCCTCTCCAACTCTACAAACTCCTCTTGCACTGCTCTGATCCCATTCCTAGCCAGGTCATTTGTCCCTAGGTAGACAATGACATCCAGCTCCCTCCCTCGTGCAGCTCCTCCCATGATCCTGAGGATTCGCTTCCTGTCCCTCCAAGCCGTGGCACCAGGAAGGCACCTTACCTCCCTCTCCCCTTCCTCCCCCATTTCTACGCCCAATGATTGAGTCCCCCACCAGGAGTTGTTTCCTTCCCCTGTGGGGTCCCATGCCACCCATCTGTGGGTCTCCTTTGTGAAGGTTCCCAGCATCCTCCTTGGTCTCCACTGCAGGTGCCTCCACAGAGGAACCACTATCCACCAGAAAAGCAAATGAATTGTGGAGAGGTACAGCTGGAGGGATGCAACTCTGTTCCACCACCCTCTCCCTTCCTGAGCCCACCCTGGTCCAGCCTCTCCTCTTTCCTGGCAACCTCTGAGGTAGTGGCATTGGCCCTGGTGGTCCCTGGGTGGGGGAAGAAGGTTTCACGAATCCTAGCCAGGTCAGCCTGGAGGCAGACAGCCTTCTCTCAGACCAGAGAGGTGCCTGCAAATAGGGCAACATCGCAGCCTCCAGAATGTCTCCCGAACACTGGCGCCCCACAGCCATTGCACTGCACCACTCCTATCATGTCTTATTTTATGTCCCCTCTACTGTTTCTCTGTATGCTTACTCTCTCCTCTCCTTACAACTCTCACCCTTCCTGTTCTGGGACAGCAACTTCCTATCTTTTCAGTAGCCTCCTTCTTCCTTGCTCAATGTCAGACCACCAGCAGCTGAGGGAGAGAGTGAGCTACTTTTTTCCTTTAGGGTTGACACACCAGTGTTTCTCTATGATCCTTCCCTTCCTACTGACAAACAGGAAGTTCCTGTTGACAGTCAAATCCAGTGGCTATAAAAGTAGAACTGGCTTAGGGTGGGATGGAGGGCAATTAGTAAGAAAAAAGGCTAGCGACAGGAAGTTGTAGTTTGAGTCACCTGCTTTTATAGTGTCTAAGCCACACACCCCCAATTAAGCTCTCTTTCCTCCTACTGGTTTAGCAAAGTCAGTTGATACAGTACCCTTCCCAGCACAGAACACACACTGACTTTCTTTCTTTTCTTTCTTTTTTTAACCCTAAATAAGCCCCCTTCTACTTCTAATAAAGTATCTGTCTACTTAATCTCAACAGACACTGACTCCTGCTGAGATACGAGTTTTAAATTAATAAGAAAATGTAGCTTCTTTTGAATTGCATTCTGCTTGCTGGAAGCTGCATTAGAATTTCCTTACGTGTAAATGTGCTGTGTGCTGCTAGTGGGTCGCAATTTAGTTACCCACTGTGGTTTGAACTGTATTCTGCTTGCTGGAAGCCGCATCCAGCCCCACGGACTGAATCCAAAATCATCTCCATTGGGCCTGGGCCTTGCCACACTGGCACAGCTCGACCATCCACTGCACAGAGAAAGCCATCGATGAGAGACCTGCCTGGGGATCAGTCCCCTGCTCAACACTTGAACAGGAACGACGCCTTGGTGATTCGTGTAGGCCTCACTTCTCCTGGCACTCCAAATCAATAACCTGCAGTCTCGATTTCATCCTACCTGTGTCCAGTATTGGGTATCGAGAGTAAACATCAGGGTAGCTCCCTGCAACAACAGCTAAATCTAGTGTTGTCATCTGATTGTCTTGTTGTTTTTTCTTTCACGAACTGAGCCCTCCGGCTCTGAATTACAAGTAGTGTGTGTTGTGCATGTTGCTTTCTTCTATCACAGGGCCCCAACCAGCTGCAACATTCCTGGCTAGCCCACCATTTTTGTTCCTGGTTACCCAGAGTGTGTCACTGTGTGGGGACTTAAAGCGCATGCATAACTGTTTGATTAATATAGCCTTTAAGCCGATCAACCTGATTACGCCCCTTCCTTGTTCAAGTCCCTGAATAAATCAGATCTGACTTTTTTGCTGCATTTAACCTGACTGCGGTTCCAGTTTGTGCCAAGAGTACTGCACTGTTGCTAATTACTGTGCATAACCTTGTTTTACAGGGGGTCCCCAGGGTCGAGCCAGAGGAACCAGCCCTGGTGGTAAGTGCAAACAGTGTGGGTGCTGGTATGGTGTACAAGGGGTACTGTGAAAGTGATTATCGCATATTGCTCCAGCCACTAGAAGGGAAAGAGATGGGGGGATTACAGTGTCCCGGAGGGCTGTGCCCAGGTTAGTTTCAGCACTACCAACTCTGACCTCCGGGTGGAGGCACCCATTTCAGAACTCAGGCCTCTTAACCTGTTATTAGCCACGTAGGCAGGCAGGGGTAATAGCCCTTGGGACAGCGCCACCTAGGGGGTTACACATGCATCTTAGAGGAGGGTGGCAGCGTGTACTCCAAACACTAAAGAATGGCTGCACATGCATGTTAAGGCTTGCGCTTGCCTGTTAGAAGAGTGTGAAAATGGCATTCAAGTTTAATGGCTAAGGGAGTCCCATGAAAAACCAAAACAAATAAAAAGTACAAAAAAAAAAAAACAACCATTGCAGCCCACAATATGTCTGAAACAGATGTACAGAGCAGGGCAGGAGGTAATCTGAAATGACTAAAAGGTAGCATATAAAAGGAAATCTCCAATGTCCCTGAGGCACCAGGCAGGCATAAACAGATGAAGTACAGTCAAAGACATATTACTGTATAGACTCTTACAATTTTTCAACAGTATTGACAGTGGCAACCTTACCTAGACCTTCACAGAAGCTGTAAATGAAAAAGCAGCAGATTTACCAATTTACTCTCCTTTTAGACGGCACAATTGAATTTAGACTGTCAGTAGAAATAAATAGCCCTACCTGCTGGAGTCACTCATGGAGAACAAACAACAAAATATTATTAGCAGTATAAGTCATATATGGAGCTCCACATGTGCTGCTGCTGCTGCTGCTTCTAGTACACTGGTAAAAAAGACTGATCAAAATGGAGTAACAGAACACTCACAATTTCAACATTACTTGCTACTAGAACAACTCCTAAAACTACAGCTATAGCAGTGAGCCCCGGTCGGGGTGCAAATTACCCATACTGTAAGTAATTTCCACTGACAATGTGGAGCGACACAGAATATTCGGTATTACACTATCACCATCAAACAGAATATGTCTTGTTCAATTCAAATGAAGGTGAGAAGTTGTATTTCTAAGAAACCATGCTATTTAAGTAGGTCATCTCCAGGGTTCATTTCAGACATTTGCCTATGTGGGACACTGAGCCACTGGGTATAAAAGGAAAAGGTCAAATGAAAAAAATAATGAGTCATATTGTTCAAATGAGCCCAGATTTGTAAAACAGCAGTTTAAAAACATTCTAACAGTGAGCAGATTGTCCCCAAGGGAGAAGAAAAGGGCCAAAACACAAAACTGTGTGGCAATTGTCCCAGTCCCCACTCTGAAATGAACAATGCATCTCTGTTAAGAGTTCCCAATTAATAGCTTCCACTATTATTCAGTACAGTTTATGTTACGGATTGTATAATTTTTTTTTTACATTCATTTCGATATAAACTACAGGCATCTGCGCTTTATTATCACAGAGTTTCTATGTCATGTCTTATTATCGGAGAGTTCTGATATAGAAAGTTACCGATAAAAAGGCTATAAACAGGGCAGCTGGGGAAGAGCTGCTACATAGCAATGATCCCAATTTGGGAGAACTGGCACCACATTCTGCTACCACAGGAACCCATGCTGGGTCAGGGGGCATGCCTCCTCCACAGACAGATGCTGTGTGCCTGCTTCGCCTGTCACAGTCCTGCCTAGCGCCATGTGGGTGAGTAGGACCGGGGGAGGGGGAACCCAGGAAAACCCTGTACCGCAAACCCTCTGTATGATGGCTGCTGGCACACTCGGGCCTCACCTCATGTGAATCTCAGCTTGCTCCAACAGAAGAGAGGAGAGCAGATGGGGCTGGTAGGACACTAGCACAAGACCCGACAGTTGCAGCGTGCTGACGGTTTGAGGGCATAAAGCTGCATAAAAAATGTCTGTAGTAAGTGGGTTGCTACAGAATGTCACTATAGCCTCACATAGCAAAAGTGAGGTAAGATGCCACATTCTGGCAACAACACCAGAGCAGATAAAGCTGGACTGATAAAAAAAAAAATTAACAAAATAAACCAACCTACTGGTTTATAAAATGTCGCTAGAACCTCTCAATGCCTATACAGCTTTATTATGTACACTTGGGTGAACTTAACACTTAATATTCTGTATACTTTTAGTTATAGTACCTAGTTCTTTAAAGAGCAGGTATCCACTTCCGTATGTATTTTTACATGTTCAGTGTTTCGGGTATTATGACAAACCACAAATTATATTATTATTTATTTTTTTATTTAATTTTTCTATTCCACGATTTAGGGCCCATCTTAAGACGATTATCCAAGATGCCTGTAATACAAAGTGTTTGTTCCCAACTGACCTCAAAGTGCACGTTACTGGCATCATGATTATTACCATGGCAAAAGTCTGTGATGTCACAAACAGCACTTGTCTGCTGGGGACAGTCAGATGCTTTTTGAAAGAGAAAGTGAAATAATTAATCATCTGAAATATTGAGAACATTGGTAACAGAAAAAAAGGAAAAACCTGTAAAATGTTGAAAACTAAACAAAATTATTGGAAATATAATACACTTTTATTTTAGTAGATACCTGCTCTTTAAATGAGGTCAGATAATAAAAGAATCCTTTGGTTTAGTGACTGAACTGTCTACAGTACCTTTCTGGAATGCCGCCTTTCTTCTCTTTCCTCTCCTCATGCCCTTTTCCTGAAAGTTTAATTCTTTCTTTAGTAATTGATTTTAGAGTTTCGTCCAGACCATTTTGTTTGCTAGGATTTACAATATCCTTGTGTGCCGCTTTTGATTCTGTCCCTTTCTGCTCACTTTCCACAGACACCTTGAAATCAGTTACAGACGCCAGTCTTCTATTTTGCTGCTGATGCCTCATCTTCAAGCTTGCTGTGTCTGTACTAGTTTTGCTGATGTTAGCTTGTATAGCCTGATCTTCAGACATAAATCTTTTAATATGGTCCTGCAGTTTATCATCGTCTACAAATATCTGACGTCTTACTCTTTCCTGCATTTAAAATACCAGATATTATATTCAGCAAGCAGGCTACCAAATGAGGATCAATTTTTCCATTACATGTTTTGCAGATTAGCATGAATTTTCTTTTTTTTTGTTTTTTTTTTGCAGACTTTTTTTATTCACCAGGATCTCAAGGAACTTTCACCAGCTACCCCTATGTCCTCCGCTCTACCTCCTTGTCTGAAGCTCACCATTCCAGGCCGACCCAGCCCAGCAGATCTCCCAGCTTTGATCCCCCCCCCCCAAGGCCGGGCTGCCTTATGCCCTGGCGCTCTATCTACAATTCAATGCCCTGGGCCGGAGTCGGGGCAAGTCCTGGATAGTGAGTCCGACAGTGGGAGTGTGGCCGAGACACACACAGGAGGCGCCTTCGACTATCCTTGAGGCCGGGGTTTTCTATGTAGGTACCGTTTCCCCCTAGGAGAGCAGATGTGCAGTGATGCTGGCACAGAGGAGCCATAGGCATCTGCCGTGCTCCTCCCCCATGCTTATCAGGCACAAGTGTTTTCCCTGGCCTCCACCGGGGGTCTCCACTGCACCAGGAAGCCTTGGATCCCTCCCCAGGGAGAGGAGAGGAGAGCAGCCCTACGGACGCTCAGTGCCCTCCCTTCCCTGCCGACCCCCAAGCCCATTCCCGAACTTGGGTCGCCGGTGTGGCGTCCAGCGCCTCAACTCTCAGTGCCACTGGGCCAGCTCAGGTTAGCATTAATGGCTGAAAAATTTTTTTGACAAAAATATGATGTGTAACATTAGAAAAATGGGATAAATATTTCCTGGTCTCTGATTGGCTCATACACATGCACACATGCTGGGGGGGGGGAGGCGTTAACTACCAATGGAGACCAAGAAATAAAACGTGCCACTCCAATGTGCCACACCACAACAAATATGTCTGTGCCCACCTTAGTCACAAAAATGAATGTCAGCCATGTTTTTTTTTTCCCTTGTCCCCCCCACCAACCATATGTATAAATCAAGTGCCAAGTACAATAAAAACGGCAACCTTAATAAGAACTTGCCACACAGTAATATGTTACCTATTTTTCCCTTTTAAAAAAAATAGTAGAAATAGTGGCACTAGTACTTCACGTGCTCAGTGTTACTCTAATACAGCCCAACTCGCCTTTCATACGAATAAATCAACCGAACTGTTGATTTTTTTTTCATTTACAATAAAATGTCTTATCTAATGTCACACACTGAGAATGCCTTCCCCATCCTATGGCTGTCCGCCCACTCTGACTACTGTTGCAGCTAAATAAATGCCATTCCTGTCCTCCGGCCACCTGCCTGCTCTCCCTTCTGCCGGAAGCCAGCAGTGCACCTCCATCTGCAGGTGCAGAAATCAAGAAAGTACTGCTGGTCTCATCCTTGAGTCAGCGGTACACAAAAGGAGCATAGAGGTCACTCGCTGCAGGGACATCCAGTGACGTCATGCATTAGTCAGCAGCTGGATGGCTCAGCTGTGGGCGGTTGAAGACTACAAACTCCAAATTTTAAACTCCTTCCCAAATATAGTCATAAAATATTAACTGGTGTACAAGAGTTGCCCTGCCAGACAAGCTGGATAAGAGGCTTGATACAATGGAGGAACAAGCTTCTACAACTGATTACAGGCTCAACTCTGCTGAACACGCTCTGCTGCAACTCCACATAGCCAACCTACTACTACAAGAAAGAACTGAAGATGCAGAGTCCAGAAACTGTCAGAACAATCTCCACATTTCAGGTTTACCTGAAGGGGCTGAGTAATCAGAGCTAGCTCCATTTCTCATTTCTACAAAATCTCTTCTGTACGGAGCTGGCTCTCCCTTAAAACTGCTCTATGGAGATTGAATGCATGCATCGTGCCCTGAGCCCCAGGCCCTCGGACACTAAAGCCCGGCCCTGGGATGTTATTTTAAAATGTTTCCTCTGGCAAAACAAAGAGTTCATGTTACACTTGGCCTGGCAAAAAAAAAAAAAAAGTAATTCTCCATCAGGGTACATGCTTATTCTTTTAAATTAACTATGCCCCCGCGGCTTTGGCAGTGAGATGACCTGCTTACCTCCCTGAAATGAAAATCCTTCAGCAGCAGAAGCGCAAGTTTAGGATGCTGCACCCTTCAAAAATGACCATCAGCTTCTCAGATGGTGTTCAGACTTTCGAAACTTTGGAGTCAGTTATTCAGGAACTGCGCTGCCGCAAAATAGATGTCCCACTGCCACCGCAGCAATCAGCCCTGCAGTACCTCACCAGCAAGCCCTTCCAGAAGCTTTGGTCAATGGCCACTCAGTGGGAACTATGCTGACAGCACGGTGCTGCTGCAATTCAACAGCTTGTTGCAGACTTCAGAAACTGCAGTGCTCCACCAAGTGAGGATCAGCGTTCACCTCAGCAGCCCAGTTAAACTTGTAGCTGAAATTGCCCTAAAGGTAGAATCTGGATGCTCTATGAGCTCTCTGTTTTTCTTCCCCATCTGCCCGTCAGTCATCATGGAGGTTGCTGAAGTCTCTTAGTTATTTTAGGCCCCCCCCCCCTTTTCCCCAGGGCACTGGTGTCCACCTCACCTTTACACACCCAAACTATTTGAGTTACTCTGTGCTGCCTGCAGTCACTTAGTAGTAACGCAGACCAGGTTAGCTGCCAGACCTACACTAATCACTTGAAGTTGGGAAGCAAAGCTTTATTTTTTAGATGGTCCTGCTGGGGTGGACATGGTTGAGGCCACAGGTAAGGCTGCATCACAATGCAGCCGATTTGGAAGCAGCAGTGTAGCCACTGTGCTCCGAGTCCACCAGACCTCCCGACCCCACAGACACTATAGAACTATTCTGCTCCCACAACCCAACTGCTACACCTTTTACTGGCTGGTGCTAGCCCTGGCAGAGCCCCACATGTGGTGCAGTCTGCAGCAGGGCAGGAAGAAAGTACAGTTACGTAAGAACTTACTGTAACAGCAGATCTTCGAGAGGAGCTCTTGCAGCAGGCCAACACCAGCAGGACTGAGTCATCAGGTGCCAGGACCACACTGAAATGTTCTAGCTAGTAGTCTACCACGGGGAACCGCCCACTGCCGTCACCCTCTGATGTCAGCCTATCCTATAAAGGTGGGCGGTCCCCCACACCCTCCTCAGTTCTCTCGCTGGAGACTTGGAGCAGGCAGTGAAAGAAGAACTGAGGAGGTTCCTGAGAGCAAAAGAAAAAAAAAGGAAGCAGAAAACCTATGCAAATAGAAGAGGAAAAGAGCAGAGAGAAGAAGAGGGAGGGAGGGAGGGAAAATCAGGGCCAGCTGCAAGAGCTCCTCTCGAAGATCTACTGTTACGTTAAGTTCTTGCATAACTGTACTATCTTATTTCGAGGGAGGTTCTTGTAGCAGGCCAACGCCGGTAGGACTGAGTCGAAAAGCAGCTCTGGCAATCAAAAGGAAACAGCACTGGGAGGAGGTTAGACAGGAGCCAACGGCCTAAGAGAAAAGGTCCTGCAGAACAGTGAGGCCAAAACTGACCCTGCACCTAGAGGCAATATCCAGACTGTAATGCTTGGTGAAAGTGTGGACAGAACGCCTGGTGGCGGTTACACATATGTCTGCAGCAGAAACATTTCTGAAACAAGCCATGGAAGCGGCCATACCCCTAGTGGAATGGCCCTTAACTACTCCCAGAAGGTCCTTCTTGTACTTACAGTAGCAATAAACAATGCAATTGGCTAACCACTTACCCCTGTTTGGAAACCAGAGTGCCCTCTCTCTTGAGGGTGAATGAAACAAACAACTGATCAGACTTCCTTGAAGTCTTCATCTGGTGCATATAGTACTGCAAGATTCTATGTACATCAAAAGTATGGAGCAAAGCCCCCCCCCATTAGAATACTCAGGATAATAAACTGACAGGTGGATGGACTGATTCAAAGTAAACTCTGACACCACCTTGGGAAGAAACGTAGGATTAGTACACAAAGACACCCTCTCTTTGTGAAAAAAACAAATAAGGCTCTTTACAAATGAGAGCCTGAAGCTTGGAAATCCATGGAGCAGAAGTGACGGAAACTAAAAAGAGCACTTTCCACGGCAGAAAGCGCTGCTTGCAACTCGCGAACGGTTCAAAGGGAGGTAACGCGAGTTTCTCCAACATAAAACTGAGGTCCCATGGAGGGACCAGGTCCCGAATGGGAGGTTTCGGATGCAAAATACTCCACAGAAAGGTGCGAGACACCTCAAGCTGGGCCACAGCCCTGCCCTCTATAAGCGTATGGCACGCAGAGATGGCTGAAATATGCACCTTGAGGGAGTAGTACCCCCAGCCTCAGTCTGAAAGGGAGAGAAGGTACTCAAGGGCCTGATCCACCAGACGGGTGAAGGAGTTCAGTTGGCGCGACATAGCTGTCATTGAGGCACAGGTCAGGAAGCATAGGAAAAACCAGAAGCAGTTGTAGAATTCATGAAAAATATTTATTTACAGTAGCTGTAACATAAAAAAAATAAACTTGTCCAGTATAACTATGTGCACCATTCCTTGTCACTATTACGTGCTCGACCCCTTTTGCTCAGCCTGGTACCGTGATAAAAGTACTGTTAAATGTCTTTAGCACATTACGAATTTCTGCAGTTTGTTCTGAGGTTAAGGAAACATTCACCTTTATAGGATCGGGACCTCAATGGGATTGACAACACACTGAATGGCCGCCAGGCTGGGCGTGCCATAATTTGCTCTCGTTTTTCTTTCGTTTTTGCCTTATTTCGTTTCATTTTGTTCATTTTTATTTGTTTTTTTGTTTTAATTTATATATGGGCTATAATGTGATAGTGGCTATAACGTGATAGTGGCAGTTGGAATGGTATAGAACGGCTTTTTGTTTCCTTGTTTGTTCTTACAGTCTGCTGCCTGTGTGGCTTGATTTGTAGATCCCCGCTAGTGCTTTCTTTGCTCGGTGAAAGCAGTGACTTTTATTTTTTTTTAACTCCCTCACTGAACTTCATTGAATCTTCTTGTTTAATCAGGCTATTTCGGGAGTTGAGGAGTGAGGAGCCGTGAGGAGTTTGCGGGGCGAGGTGGACTGAAGCAGAGATATGAGGAACTTCTACGGTCAAGGGGAGTTGAAGAGAGGGCACTGGCCTGCCTTAAGGACAGCCTGGGTGGAAAGTTGAAAGCTATTTTTGGCTGATTTCTTGGATTTTTGATCTATATCCTGGACTTTGGACGCGAGTTTGGTTTTGAAACAGAGTACTGGGTCCGGGCTTGTGCTTTGTGGATTTGGAACCCCTGGATTTTCTACCTGGAGTACCTGGAGTAATTATCAGTTAGCGACAGGAGTGGGCCCTGCTCCAGTGGTCGATTGCCAGTTGAATTTGCAGCTCCACAGGGGGTCATGGTAGTTGCTCAGTCAGGGAGCTGACTGGGGTATCGTGGTTCCTCTAGATTCGTGGGTTTGGCTACGGAGTGGCCATTACCCGGGTATCGTGGTGAGGCTGTAAATATTTCAGGCTGTGCTTGGATTTGGAGTTGGAGGGGTCCTGGTCTGTTGCTGGCTGCTACTTCAGAGTTTTCAACTGGCTTTGATTCCTTTGAATGTTCCTGTGGTCTCCTTATTTTAAGGCCAAGCAACACCCTGGACTCTCCCCTTCTTTGGATTCTTTATTCGGCTCCCATTTTATGGAGAACTGATATGTTGGATTATTCTGCTTCACTCAGGATCTAAGGCCTGAACTCTTTTGTGTGGTTTCCCTCGGTGGTGAGAGGACCCGAGTGTCCATATATTTTATTTTTACTTATTCATTGTATTTATCTTATCAAGATAACTAAAATCTTGAGCCTGTTGTTTTTGATTTTTATGGATGATTCCCACCTGTGATCAAATTTGACTCTTTCCCAGTGACTCCTGTTCTCTTTGAGTTGGACAGCGAGGTGGTGAGAGGACCTTTTGTCCATTTATTTTATTTCCCCATCTCCTGGTCATGAGAGGACTGGCGGTGGGGGATGGGTTATATGTTAAGTGGGAACTGTTTATTTTGAAATATTCTGCAGTGAGAGTGCTAAATTATTTGTTTCTTTTTCCTTTTAAAGTCCTCCGGTGGTGAGAGAGCTGGGGGTTATTTTATCTCTTCTCCTGGTCACGAGAGGACTGGGAGGGAGGGGGAAGGGATGTGTTATTATATATTGTAGTTTTGAAGTTGTTTGATTTTATTTATATATTTATTTTTATTTCATTTTCTTTTTGCTGGGATTGTCTTGACTTTCTTCAAGGTGGGGTTGGAAACTTGTTGATTTAGTTTAGACTATTTATTTTATTAGATTTATTTTGAGGTTTACTTGAAGTTTTAGTGTTATTGTGTTGTTTTTAGTAGTTTTGTAGCAGCATGTGCCGGCCTATTACCCCCACAGTGGTGTGCTATTCATCCTCCTTGCTCCACGGCCTCCAGCCTTTTTATCCTCCACCTCTTCATCATGATATTTATCAATGTTGTAGAGCATTGGGAATTGCTCAAGGAGAAGGAGAAGGGTGGGGTAGCAACCAGGAGGATTGACGAGGGGTTTTCATGTTGGGGTTGTTAGATCTAGAAGGCGCCCTGGGGCGAAATGGAACCCAGATCGTGGTTTACCATGTCTGGTGCCCATACCCAAGGGCACTACGGAATTAAGTAGGCAGATGAGCATGACGGCCTCCGAGGTTCGTTCAACTCGGGCGGTGCTATGCAATGCCAGGTCCGTCAGAAACAAGACTGGCATCATAGCTGATCAAGTTCGGCAGACTTGGCTTGCATTACCGAGACCTGGCTGGATGAAAACCCAGGCCCCACATTGGAAGCTATGACTCCAGCTGGGTATTCGGTGATATTCCGCCCGAGATTAGACTGCAGGGGTGGGGGGGGTTTGCAGTCTGTTTTAAGACAGAATTGGGCCTCATAAGTGTGGTTACAGGGGCTGAGTCATTTGAGTGTACAGTGGTAGCGGGTGTTGGGGTTCCAATCGTACTCATCTACTGTCCACCAGGAGATGGGAAACGGTTCTTACAGGAAGTGGCAGACTTCATCGTTGACATGTCGTTTGAGTCGCCCAGATTGATGGTTCTGGGTGACTTCAACGCCTGGGTCGACAATGAACTCTCGCAATTTGGTAATCACTTCCTCCAATAAATGATTTCTTTGGGCTTTACACAGGTGGTTTCCACCGCTACTCATAAATCTGGGCACTCTTTGGACTTGGTCTTTCTCCTTGGGATTGATGCTTTCAATCTGGGGGTGGAACCAGTCATTTGGTCGGACCACTACACAGTGAGATTCAATTTCAGTACCCCCCTGAGAAGGCCTACCCCAGTGGAGATGGCGAGATCCCGCCCTTTATGGGATATTACACCCCAGGGCCTTGCGGCGGTTCTTGACCTCTCGTCCCCCATGTTGGCAAGCAGTAGTCCAGAGACCTTGGTGACAGCCTATAATAAGGCTGTTACATTGGCTCTGGATACTATTGCTCCTGTTCGTGTATGCCCCCTTTCCCTTCGTCCCAAGGTGCCCTGGTTTGACGGGACGTTGAGGGAGATGCGTAGACAGGGGCAAAGATTAGAACATTGCTCGTGCAGATCCACCTTTGATGCCGACCGCCTTAGATTGATGGACCATTATTCTGTCTATCAATCTGCAACCTCCCATAAGAAGGCAGAATTCCTGTCCTGGGAGATTGCAATAGCCAGGAATCGACTGGCTCAGCTTTTTCGAACTGTGGACAGGCTGTGCAATCCAGCCTGTCTACAAGTTCGGAAGGCTTTCATAATTAGAGTGCGAGGAGCTCACTCGATTCTTCGCTAATAAGGTAGCCGACATCAGGACGAATCTGCGTCCAGCGGCTTCTAAGGGGGATGCTGTTGGACAGCATGAGTTCACAGTACCTCAATCTTCCTGGTGTTCCTTCAGCAGACCTGATTTCGTGGATGTCATGAGGATTATCCATGGTGTGCGCCCTACAAGCTGTAGTGTGGATCCTGGACCGACTTCCCTAATACTGGGTTGTTGCGACATCATCGGTCCAGTCCTTGTGCAAATAGTCTGGTGCTCCTTGGAATTGGGTGAGTTCTCTAGCTCCCTGAAAGAGGTGGTGGTGACACCCCTCTTGAAGAAAGCTACCTTGGACCCTGACTGTTTCACAAACTACAGACCATCTCAAATCTACCCTTTATTGGGAAAGTGACTGAGGAGGTAGTGGCGTCCCAATTGGAGAACCATTTAACCATCCATGGCATCTACGAACCCTTCCAATCGGGTTTTCGTAAAAGACATAGCACTGAGATTGCACTGGTTTGGGTGCTTAATGATCTCGAGGGCGAGAGACCAGAAGAGATGTTCTATTCTAGCTCTTCTTGATCTCTCGTCAGCTTTGACACCGTGGATCACATGGTATTGCTAGCACGCCTGAGGCAGATCTGTGGAATATCAGGAACCGTCCTTCGATGGTTCACCTCATTCCTCACTGAGAGATCACAAAGAGTTGTGTCAGGGCTTTTTTCCTCTGGCCCAATATCTTTGTTATGTGGGGTGCCTCAGGGTTCTGTGCTATCTCCCATGTTATTCACGGTGTATATGCTGCCCCTCTGAGACATTGTAAGACGGTATAAGCTGAGGTTTCATTGCTATGCAGATCATACCCAGCTATACCTGTCTTTTGCTCCTGACCAGGATAGAGGTCTCTCAGTGTTTAACAACTGTCTGAAAGAAATCCATGGTTGGATGGATTCTAGTTGGCTGAAGTTGAACGCAGAAAAGACAGAGGTTTTGGTGGTGGACCCGGGCTGTCGGATAGAGGGGTCGTCTGTTGTTGCACCCTCAGGAATTTTTCTTGGGGGTGTGTCACTTACGACCTCTGAATGGGTGCGTAACCTAGGGGTTATCTTGGATGACAGGCTGACACTGCATTTGCAGGTGTTAGCAGTCATCAAGACTTCCTTTTACCATCTTAAGAATATCGCTAGAGTGAAACACCTCGTTCCGTCTGACATGCTACCTATGCTGGTCCACGCCTTTGTGTCCTCTCGTCTGGACTACTGCAACTCCCTGTATTTTGGGCTTTCTGGGGTTGAAATCCACCGCCTTCAGCTAGTGCAGAACGCGGCGGCCCAGGTTTTGATGGGAACCAGCAGGTCCTGTCATATTACCCCGGTGCTGCGCGAACTGCACTGGCTCCCTGTTCGGTGGCGGATCACCTTTAAAGTCTGTTTATTGGCTTTTAAAGCCCTACACGACCAGGGTCCAGCTTATCTGAAAGATCTTCTAGTGTCTTACTGCCCTGGCCGATCGCTCCGCTCGGCCGACGAGGGGTTGCTAGAGATTCCGAGAATGAGTCTAAATTCTTCTGGTTATAGAGCTTTTTCCTACGGTGCTACCACTCTCTGGAATTCTCTACCCCGTCGGTTATGGCAGTGCACCTCCCTGGAGGAATTCAGGAGTGGCCTAAAAACTCATTTGTACCAAATTGCTTTTTTATAGTATTATATGAATTGTTGTTAAAATTGTGGTTTTATGAATGTTTTATAGTGTATTATAATGTTTGGTCTTCTTTTTACTATATGTTTTGTACAGCGCTTTGAAAATTTGAAAGGCACTTTAAAAATAAAATTATTATTATTATGATAATTATAGCATCAGCATTTACAGTTTGTTCCAGTCTATCATGAGCTCCATTGCAAATGTGTCGATGATCTGTCGGACTGTTTTGCTCTCTGGCTGGATCCATTTTATCAGGAGTTCTCTGAGTCGGGTGAAGACTTCTCGAGGATTGTCGACCAAGCTGTACCTCAGAGATCGAAATCTCTGCCTATGAGTCTCTACAGAGATGTCATACTTTTTCAGGATTTCGCTTTTCACCAGGTCATAGTTTTCTGACTGTGTAGTGTCCATACTGCTGTAGGCAAACTGGGCTTCCCCTGTCAGGTAGGGGACCAGTCTGATTGTCCATTGCTGCTTTGGCCATTGGCAGGCTGTGGCAACTCTTTCAAAAGTTGTCCGGCATGCCTCAGTATCATCTGAGGGACACAACTTTGTAAGTTTAATGGCTTTTAAGTTGCTTGCATTTTGTTGCTTATCTGGATCTGTGCTGGATCCTCTGCCTTTGATAGCTTGCAAGGCATCCAGCCATTGCTTCTCCTGTCGCTGCATCTCTTCTCTCCTCTGTGCTTCTAATTGTCGAATCTCTTTTTCTCTCTACTTCTCGGTATCTTTTTGTTGTATAGCCCACCATTTGAAAAAGTCCATCTGGCTTTCAGGTTCTATCACTGCCTGTTCTTTTTCCATAACTTGTGCTGGCTGTACAATCTCAGACTGGACTTCTGTCTCTGCTACTTTAGCTGCCATTCTCCTGGTAACCACTCCTGGACTTGCTGCTGCAGAATCCATACCTTCCTCTGTGCTTCCCTGGTACTAGGTCCAGTACCCACGCACAAAACTCCTGACTTAAGAGTATGCATGGCGTAAATCCCACTTAGGCTGACACCATCTGTCGTAGAGGCACGGGTCAGGAAGCATAGGAAAAACCAGGAGCAGTTGTAGAATTCACCAAAAATATTTATTTATAGTAGCAGTAACATAAAAAAAAAACTTGTTCAGTATAACTATGTACAAAGGAGAAATACAGTAGAGTTTTCCTTCAGTCTCTGTGTCCCTTTCTCCTCTTCTGCAGTTGTAGCTTAGCTCCTTTATAAGTCCTTTCAACCCCCATTCTTAGCATGCATCCTGTTTTTGTCAATATCAAGCAGGAGCTGCTACAACACAGTGTGCTTCTTGAGTTGAGACCCCCTTTTGTACAGCTTTTGCAAAAGGCTTAAAAATTGAACTCTGCGGGTGCTGTTGAGCAGCTATCTGGCAAGACATGCCTGAGAACAACTCCACAAGTCAATAGAATTAAATAATTAAAAAAAACTACTAACAAGTCAAAAGAAGCAAATAAAAACTACAGCTCTGAACAGATATTTCGATTCTGAATCCAGCGATACTAAATTTAAAACATGGGAAGAACTCAGAAAAACGACTGGCAGCGGAACAAAGACTCAACCTATTGTACCAGACCAGGCCGTAACTGCCTCGACATCTACTGGATCAGAACCTCCATGGAAAGCATTGCAACTAGCCATGCAAGCCATTGATATAAAAGTGGAATCGATACTCCAGAGATTTGTGGGGCAAGATGCTAAAATCGACTTGGCAATCAATACCGCCACATCGGCAGAGAAGGTGGCAACCCAGTGCGTTAACGACAACTTCTAAATTGGTCCAGGAGAATGCCCAGCTGCGTTATAGGCTCGAAGCACTGGAGAACTCCAATCGTGCCTCTCATATTTGTATTGTGGGCCTTCCTGAGGGAATCGAGGGGGCAGAGCTTATTCCTTTCCTGAAATCGTGGCTCCCTGAAGTGCTAAATCTCCCCCCAGATATGTTGGCTGAGAACCTTTGGAAAGCCTTCAGAATAACACCCCGGGCTGCCGGTCCCCGTGGAGACTTACCACAAGTGATTCTTTTGGTCACAGCTAGCTCTACGATTCGAGATATGATGCTGCAGGCTGCAAGATCAGCAGATGGACTGGTTTCGGATGGGAGAGTTGTTCATCTGTTTCTGGACCTCTCGTTTGCCACACGAGCAAGCCGGAAGAAGTTTGATTCAGTTCGGGCCCGACTTAGAGCCTTGGGGGTCTCCCATTCTCTATTAATGTTTGCTAGGCTCCGAATTCATTATGGCAGCCGCCTGTTTCAATTCAGTGACCCAGTGGAAGCGGGGAAAAAAATGGAGGCCAATAGTCGGGAGTTCCAGACATCGGAAGGGCATTGATCGGATGACTCAGATGAAGAGACTTGACCACCCTCAAAGACGATCCTGTCTGAACTTAAATACACTGCTTGAATTGTTTTGAACTATCTCCATAGTTAATTGTATGGACAGTTACAGCGGGCTCTTTATTTAAAATTGAGACTTTTACTTTCCTAAAGACAATTAGGTCTAAGAATCAAAATCCAGTTCAATAGACCTTTATATGTACTTAGTTTCTTTTTTGATGTCTTGTTTAGTACAGACTTAAGGATATGAGGATAGTTTGTTTAGGCACTTAATATGTTAAGGTATTTTATTATGGGGACATATCAACACTGGATGCTGAGTTTAAATTATGTCAGAGAGACACATTTTGGTTTTGTACCCCAAAAGCCTTAGATTGCTGCAGCTATTTCGGTACATTGATGTTTAGCTAACAGTTTCGTGTTTTCCCCCATATCCTAGGCAATTCTGTATTGGTTCTAGTTTAAACCTGATGTACATTGGATGTATCTGTATAACAGTCGATGCCTTACAGACAACTGTACTGTATTTTGTTGTTTTCTCAAAAGCAATAAATATAAAGAAACAAAAACAAAAAATTGAACTCTGGTAACCTCTAGCTTCCGGCAGCTTTTTGCAGTCATCTCAAATTATAATCATATACATTTCAACGGTAATGCTACATATTTTCCAACACAAGGGATCCCAATATTAGTTACATTTCCATAGAATGATTTGCACATATTTTTATATCAGCAGATCTAGATATGCAAGGGAGAAAAACAGACAGCAAGAGAAAACCACACAGTGAGAGGCAAAGAACTGTGAGCCTGTCAGGTACAGACAATTAGACAGGAAAGGACAGATCCTTGCATTTTAAGCACTTTCTCTAACAATTGGGACAGGGTCTTATTCCACCCTCTCACAGCAGCCCAAAGGGTGAAGAACTTCCATTTCATGGCGTAAGTGGCTCTAGTGGAGGGCTTCCTAGCAGCCAGCAGAACATTGGCAACCCTAGGGGAACCTCCAAAGTAGGCAATGGCTACGTCTACAGGAGCCATGCATGGTCTTGCAGAGACTTTAGATTAGGATGGAGCAGGGTGCCCCAGTCCTGGAACAGCAAGCCGGTGCACAGGGACAAGGGCACTGGAGGTTCCACCGCCAGCTGCTGCAGCAAGAGGAACCAAATCTGATGTGGCAAGAAGGGGGCTGTAAGTATCATCTCCGCCCCTTCCAACTGGAGTTTGAGCATCGCCCTCTGGAGTAGTGGGAAGGGAGGGTAGGCATACAGAAACCACCCCTTCCAGGAGAGGGACAATATGTTTCACCATCTGTTGAAGAGATCTTCGACCACTGGGGTCAAAAGTTCCCACTTGTGAGCCCTGGGCCGGAGAGGCTGAACATGTCTGCCAGTCACTTTAGAGGCCTGGAACATGGATGGCCGAGAGCTTCAGATCAATACCAAACCCTCACTGCCTCCCGACACAAGGGGCAAGAGTGAGCTCACCTCTGTTTGCTGATGTACTACACTATGAACATGTCTGTCTGTACTAACAGTAGACCGAGGAGTAGATGTATCTGGAATACCTGTAGAGTACACAGAACCGCTTACATCTCCAGAACACTGATGTGAAGACCCTGTTCCACTTCTGTCCAAGTGCCTTGAGTCTGGTGAGTGTCCAAATGAGCTCCCAAGCCTAGACCCGGCGCATCTGTCATGAGAATCTGACGAGGGGCCAGGATTTGAAAGGACCCCCCCCCCCGAAGCAGGTTGGCTGGCTCTAGCCACCATGACAGGACACTTTTCACAGGATCGTAGACCATGACCATCTGGTCCAAGTCACCCATACATTGATCCCACTGAAGTCTCAATGTCCACTGAGGCATCTTCTGCATGTGAAGGCTTGCAAGGGGGACCGTGGCAATGGCTGCTGTCATGTGACCCAGGAGTCGCAGGAAGACCCTGGCGAGGACCTGGAGACTAGGCGAGCCTGGGCCATCAGATGTTCCACCCTGTCCATGGGCAAGAAAGCCAAGCTCTGGGCGGTATCCAGAACAACCCCTATATACTGGAGGCACTGACAAGGAGACAGGTAAGACTTTGTCCAATTGACGGTGATACTCAAGGCCTGGAAGAGACTGAAGGTATACTCCAGGGTCTGGACAAGACAATCCCTGGAGGGGGCTGCTAACAGCCAACTATCCAGGTAGGGAAACACATAGAAGCCCTGTCTCCTCAATGCAGCTGCTACTACCACCAGGCACTTGGTAAAGACCCTGGGGGCTGAAGAGAGACCAAAAGGGAGGGCCCGGAATTGAAAATGGGCTCTGTGGAAGTGGAAGTGGAGGAAGCACCGATGGAAAGAAAAATTCTGATATGCAGATATGCATCCTGCATGTCCATAGCATAGAGCCAATCTCCCCAGTGTAGGAGGGGCAACAACTCCCAAAGGGTGACCATCCTGAAGCATTCATATTCTATGTACAAGTTCAAATGACTCAGATCCAGGATGGGTCAGAGACCTCCGGTCTTTTTGGGGACCAGGAAGAAGTGGGAGTAGAAGCCCCTGCCCCACTGCGCCAGGCTCTATAGCTCTTTCTAGCAGAAGTGCCTGAATTTCCTCCCAGACAAGAGACACATGAGCTAGGGGGTAAGAAAAGCTTCTCAGAGGAGTCTCTGGGGGTCACTCAAGAAGCTTGAGTGTGTGGCCATATTCTATGATCTGCAGAATCCAGTTGTCCGAGGTAATATCCCACAGTGTGTCAAAGTGAAAGGAGAAGTAACTCCCGACAGCCTCCCCCAGGAATAGGGAGGTAGGCACAAGTACTGGGAGAGCGGCAGCAGGTACTCGAGGGTCTCTGACGGCAGCTGCAGAGAGGGTTGATGCTGCCCTGCATTTGTCCTGAGCTTTGGCAGGCAGGTGGGCGGGCCTGTATGCGAGAGGAGCGGTGAAATGGAGGCCACTGACCAGTCTTAGGCTGGGTATGGTACAGTGAGTGAATAGACTGCAGGGCACAGCCTGAGGGAGGAAATTAGATCCTGGACATCCCCCCAACCAGGATGGTGCCCTGAAAAGGGGCCTCCAAAATGCAGGACTGCACATCAGAGGCAAAACCGGACACCCAGAGCCAGGGCCGCTCCCCTGCCCAAGGTGTCCACAGCATTGTAGGTGGCCCGAAGGTGTGCCCTCTAGTAAATGTCTCTTTGTAGGCAGACAGCCTCTTCCAGGCCAACAAAGAGGTGCACACTAGAGGGTACAACCTATACCTGAGAGGGGGAAGGCTCAGAAATAATGTCAGGAAGTACATTTTCATGGAGATGGTGACAGACCCATGGAACAGCTTTCCCCCAGAGGTGGTTGCAACAAAGATGGTGAATGAATTTAAACATGCATGGGACCAACACTTCGGTAAAAGCAAAACAAGCAACCTATAGAGGCGGTGGTAGGATTCACGGACAGACTGAATGGATCACAAGGTCCCCATCTGCAATCATCTTATGTTCTTATGAAGGACATGCTTCCCTACATCGGAGCCAGCCTTAAAGAGCTGGGAGAGCTGTGTTTTGGAGGGATCGTCAGGCAAAGCCTGACTGAGGTCCCTGGCCTGGTCCCAGAGGACATTCTAATATTGGACCATATGGGCCAAATAGTTAATGTCCCGAATGGCCAAGGTGAAAGATGTGAAGACTCACTTGCCCAGGTGACAGCTGCCTGGATTCCCTGTCAGGGAGAAGGGCATGACAGGGTTAAATACGGCTTGTCCCATTTGTTATCAGAAAGAATTAAACGCAAGGATCTGTTCTATCCTCTCCTTTTCTGTCTCTTGTCTGCTTGTTGAGCAACCAAATGTTCTTGTGAGACCTAGCAACTGATCACTCTGATGGTCTTGCTATTCTCCGCCTCTCGCTATCTCTCAGCCTTCACTTGCTGTTTGTCTTTTCTTCCTCCCATACATATCTGCGGTTATAAAACAGATGTGAATGTTCATGTGAAACTGGGACCCTTGGCTTGAAAATGTATACAGTTACACTGTTGAAATGATTGCAAAAAGCTATTTGGAATTTAGGAGGTCAACATGAGATGCAGTCTGAACTCCTCTCAGGCTTTTTTGCAAACTTTTTTACAGAGCTGTCAGCAGAAGGCTGGCTCGGGACACTGTTCTGTTTGCAAGCCTGCTCTGCAAAGAAACTGACAAGAACGCTGATACATTTTCTGAAAAACAGCATGTTCTCTTAACGAGTTCCCAGGCAAGGACTTATAAAAAGAACAGAAATGCTTTTGCTAGAAAGAGACTGAGAGACTGAAACTTGGAATTAGAGATACCCTCCGATAAAGGACTTTGCTTTCTTTGTTTGTACTGCCTTTGTAAATAGTTATACTGAACGATTTTTATTTTTTATTTTACTGTTATTGATAATAGTAATAACAGGTTACCTGTGAATTTTACAACTGCTCCTCGTCTTCTTATGTTTCCTGATCTATGCCTCGACGACCAAGGGTACTGAGGTGCTTGGGCTTCTTCTGTGGTTATGGGCCGTGTTAATGACAACAGTGTCAACTTTGGGTTACCCCCCAAATAAAAATGGCTTACCACCTGGAGCGTGGTAGAGCCTGTCTGCCTTCTTGGGCACCACTGGAGTGGTAGAGGGCTGGTTCCAAGACATCTTCATAAGAGTCTATGGGGGGTATAACCATGGAGCAGGCACCAGGCTTTCTCAAATAAATGACCAGGTGAAGCCGCTCTGGGTCCTGTTCCTCCATTTTCCAGCCCATGGTGACCTGGATGTGCCTCATGACGTCCATGAATGATGGATCATCAGGAGGGGCTTAGGAACCACTTTAGTGGGTTCCTTGCCTTCAGAAGAGTCCCCCAGTTGAAGGAAGACTCCAAATAGAGTCATCCTCATCTGGCTCACTGTTAGCCGACAGGTGCCCATCCTAACGAGTGCCAGAGCTGATGGCAGGTCTGGATCCTGTGACCCTGGCATTTGGGGGCACTGGTACCCGACTGCCTGGGGGACTCCAGAGGAGGGCCCTGAGGAGCGAGGGTCTGCTTCTGCATGAAAGACCACCACACAAAAACAGGGCATTGTAGTCCACTGGGAAAGGGTAATTATAAACTGGCGGATAAGAATAAGCCAGCGCCGGATAGAGGAAGGGTGGCGTCAGTGCCGGTGGGGCCGGCACAGGGTACCCTGGCAGGGGTTCAGCAGGCTCCCGCTGAGGGACTGGCACTGGGTTCGCAGGCTAGAGCAAAGGCAATACTGGTGCCAGGCCCACAGGCTGTGGGAGAGGCAATATTGGTGCTGGGCCTGCAGGCTGTGGCAGCGGCAGTGCAGGCGCCGGATGAGGATGCCTGGGAGAAGAACCCACCAGTGCCAGAGAAACAGGTGCCGGGGAGGAAGGAGACCTTCCTGGTGAAAGCAGCAGTGATGCTGAACTGAAGGAAGCACTGGTAGCCTGCTGCATGCACTGCAAAGAAGGGCTGGGTTCAGACCCCGTAGCGGGGGCAGAGTTGCCGCCACCAGTCGCACCCACATTGGCTGAGCCTCCTGGCTGAGAACCCATGGAAGTAATGAGCCTGAGTGTCAGGAGCTGCTGAGCAGGAGACAGATTCCCCTACCTCGAGAAGCCACCGCCCGTGATAGAGATTAGGGCAGGCGACAGGGTCTCCGGCAGCCCTGGAAAAGTAAGGGAAGGGAAGACAAGGCCAAAGGAGTCGACTCCATGTGGAAGGATGACCCCGACACGGTCTAAGACTTATATGGAGACTGCAAGTGGGAAGCAGACCGGTCCAGGTGTTTGTGCTTCCCGTCAGACTTTTCCTGGGACTGAACAGGAGGAAGCCCCAGAAGACTGAGCAGGTGAAGCTGAAGAGCTCCTGGCCTGCAGCTCCTTTTCCATCATGCTGAGCTTCTGCTTGATGAGATGACTCTTGTTATCCATGGTCCAGCACCTCTGATGGTGCCCCCACCTCACGAACAGCAAGTTACATGGAGATATATGTACTAACCTCATAACCTCAGGGTGAAGACACTTATCGTATAAGCATAGGTGTCAGGATCTGTGTTCTATTTTGCTTCACTGTTCAGCTATAAGAAATGTTTTTTGCTCTATTTTTACTGTATTTTCATATGTAAGGCAACAGTGCCATCTTCAGTACTTGTCAATGGATTGATTCAGCATAGATTCTACTACAATCTTAGGGAGAAACTTAGGGTTGGCACACAGAGCCACACGTTCCTTGTGAAAAATCAAGTACGGGATTTTGCACATCAAGGCCTGGAGCTTGGAGACATGCCGAGCTGATGTAATGGCCACTTGGAAGAGAGTCTTCCAGGATAGGAACTTCAGGTCTGCTGAGGCTGCCAGCTAAAAGGGAGGCAGAGTAAGCTTCTCAAGCATAAAATTCAGATCCCAAGGAGGGACAGGAACACGAATAGGGGGTCTCAAGTGGAGAATCCCTCTAAGAAAGGTCTTAGAGACTTCCAACTGTGCGAAAGTTCTGTCCCCAAAGGGAACATGATAAGTGGAGATGGCAGCCATGTGAAATTTTAGAGAGGAATGGCTGAGACTCAGGTCAAAGAGATGACACATATAGTCCAGAATTTTCCCGACAGGGCACGAGAATGGCTTGAAATCCTTGGAAGAGGCCCAAACAGAGAACTGTTTCCATTTCATGGTGTAACTAAACCTAGTGGAAGCCTTTCGGGCTTCCACCAGAATCTCAGCCACAAGCAGGGAAACCCCAAATCAGGATTGAGCTACATCTGCAGGAGCCACACATGCAACTGAAGGGATTTGAGACCTGGATGAACCAGGGTCCCCTGATCCTGGGTCAGCAAAAGTCACGACAGAGGAAGAGGAAGTTCCTCTGAAAACTGTTGCAGAAGAGAACCAAACTTGCCTGGGCCAGAAAGGAGTGATTGGGATCATGCGAGCTCCTTCTGCGCTGAGTTTGTGTAAGACCCTCGGAATTAAGGGAATCGGGGAAGAAGCATAGATGAATCTGCCCTTCCAGTCTAGAGACAGAGCATCTCTCCAAAAAATGTCTCGCCCTGGAGCGAGTGAACAGAATGTGGGAATCTTTGCGTTGAGAGGAGACGCAAACAGGTCTACCTGAGGTGTTCTCCAGCGTAGGAAGATATCGTCTGCTACCCCCTGATCCAGTTCCCACTTGTGTGTCTGGGCAGACGACCGACTGAGGTGGTCTGCCAATGTGTTTTCGACCCCCGGAACATGAACCGCCGTGAGGTGAAGGTTGTGTTGCACCGCCCAATCCCAAACCCGCATCACCCCCCTGCAAAGAGGGTAAGAATGAGTTCCTCCCTGTTTGTTGATGTACCAGACTACACACATGTTGTTCGTCTGGACAGTCAGATGACCGGGAGTGATGTACCAGACTACACACATGTTGTCCGTCTGGACAGTCAGATGACTGGGAAGCAGATACAGATGCAGAGCTTGTAGAGCATACAGCATGGCCCTGAGCTCGAGCACATTTATGTGACGAGTCTGTTCGAGCCTGGACCAGGAGCCCTGGGTCCTCAGACACACCAGGTGGGCTCCCCAACCCTCTCCTGAGGAGTCTGTTGTCAATGTTTGAAAGGGGGGGAAGAGGTAGAAGGGAACTCCCCGACAAAGATTCTCCTGAACCATCCACCAATGCAAGTCCCGAACCATAGGGCTGGAGACCAGGACTTCTTGATTTAGGTCATTCACTAATTGATCCCACTAAGACCGAAGCATCCACTGAGCGATCCTCATGTGGAGCCGAGTGCAAGGGACTGTCGAAATCGCAGCCGCCATGAGCCCAAGGAGGCAAAGGACTGACCTGGTGCTGACCTGCCTGCGACTGGACAATAGGCTTACGTAAGCCTGGAGGGTGGTCACCCTGTCTAGAGGCAGGAAAGCCATGCTGAAGGTCATGTCCAAGATCGCCCCCGATGAACTGGAGCCTCTGGGACAGGATCAGATGGGACTCGGCCTGGTTGATGGTAATACCCAGGCTGGTAAAAACCTGCAGGGTAAGGGAAAGGGACCACAGGAGTTCCTCCCTGGACAGGGCCACCAGGAGCCAATCGTCCAGGTAACCTGTACTCCCTGGGTATGCAGGTGGGCCGTACCAGAGAAAGGCATTTGGTGAACACTGGGGGCGCCGAGGAAAGACCAAATGGGAGGGTCTTGAACTGGCAGTGGTCCCCTTGAAACGAGAAATGAAGGTATTTGCAGTGGGAAGGGTGAATAAGGATATGCAGGTAGGCATCCTGCATGTCCAGAGCGCACAGCCACTGTCCCAGCCGAAGACGGGGGCAGAAGGCTCTGCAAAGAGAGCATTCTGAACCTTTTGTACTCCATGAACAAGTTCAGGGAGCTGAGGTCTAGGATAGGCCTCACGTCTCCCGATTTCTTCAGAACCAGGAAGAAATGGGAGTAGTAACCTGTCCCCCAAAGGTGGGATGGAACAGACTCTATCACCACCTTCAGCAGAAGGGAGGATATTTCTTTCCGAACCAGAAGATGATGTTCCGGGGAGTAAGATGACTTGGGGGGGTTCTGTAGAAACTCAATTGAGTGTCCCTCTGCTATCAGCTGGAGCACCCAAGTATCTGAAGTGATCCTCTCCCAACCTGGTAGATGGAAGGAGAACCTCCCTCCTACTGATTCCTCTGGAAGGTCCAGAGGCTGTGGGAGAGGAGAGGAGTCAGGAGGTGTGGGGCAGCGCCATGGCTGAAGCTCCCACCGCTTTTTTTGATGGGGGGACCTTGGCAGCCGGAGGGGCCCAACGTTTGGTGGCCCACTTGCCCTGAGGTTTCGCTTTGAGCCGAGAACATCTGCGAAAAGGGCGACGCTGACCTTGAGGGGGCCTGTACATAGAGTCGAGAGACTTTAGAGCAGTACCCTTCTCTTGCAGATTGGTGATAATGTCGTTGACATCCCCACCGAATAGCACCGAACCCCTGAAAGGCGCGTCCTGGATAGCAGACTGCACCTCCGGGACCAAACCTGACGCTCGCAGCCAGGCATGACGCCACAAACCCACAGTGAAAGCCAAGCTCCAACAAGCAGCGTCCACTACATCGTACGTGGCACGAAGCATGTGCCAACTGGCTGAATGAGCAGACTGGACAAGATCTGTCGCTTCCTGCTTAGTTTGAGACTCAGGAAGGGTGTCCAATTTCGCTTCCACCTCACTAAGGATTGCCTTCTGGTAATCCCCCATATGAGCAACATAATTAAGGGCCCTTATACCAAGAGTGGAAGAAGCATAGACCTTCTTCCCATACTGGTCCAGAAAACAGGATTCCTTATCAGGTGGGGATGAGCTCAGATGCTTAGGATTAGCCGTACGGCTGTGAGCTGCACTAATCACGACTAAATCGGCTTTGGGGTGTGTATTCAGGGAATCAACACCCTCCAGAACCTGGTATAGCCTGTCCGCCTTCCTCGGAAGGGGAGCTAATGCCGACAGTTGTTTCCAAATGGTGGAAACAAGGTCCGCATGAGGCTCGATCCAGGGTGGAATCAGCGTTGGAGTGGTCTCAGGCAGATCCAAATGAGCAGCAAGTTTTTTCCCACTGTGGATCAAGCTCCAAAGATTGCCACTGGTGAACCATCTGGATCTTATGCAGCAGCTCCAGAAAGGAAGGATCTTCTGGAGGGGACTTCGGAGGAGTCCTGGGACTGGGCTTGTCTAGAGTGTGTGGCTCATCCGGATTGGAGCACCCATCGGAATCGTCCGAGGTCTCCGAAGAGGAAGAGGAAGACTTCTCCCGGCGCGGAGATGGAACAGACCCCTTGGGCAACCCACGGGGAATTGTGTCCTTCCTGCCCTGGTACCGGAGGGCTCACTTCTGGCGTCAGGCAGGGGGAGGGAGTCTCTCACCTCTGATGACAGGAGTCCGGAACCGGGTCCAGCATCGGAAGATGGCTCTCCACCTCCCTGGTGAGCTGAGCCTTGGCCTCAGCCCACCAGGAAGCCAGAGTCTCCTTCAGGTCCACCGGCGGCTGAGGGGCGGTGGAGGAAGATGGGGATACAGATATTGGGGTTATCTGTACGGTGAGTATCCATAACCTGATGGCGGGAAGCCCAGTGTTGGGTACTGGGGCACCGGGTACTGCAGCACTGGATACTGCGGTCCTGGGTAGGACAGTGTCGGATAAGACGGGGTCGGATACCCGAGCACCAGGGGCTCTGATGGAGCAGATGGCCCTGGGAGAGGCCCAGAAGGCGGGACAGGGATAGGTGGCCTGGCGGGTGTCAGTCTGGCATAGGGACGGCGTGCAGCAAGGGAATGTCGTCCGGCATCAGAAGAACCGGCGTTGGGGCCGGTGTACGAGGATCCGATGTCAGGTCATCCGGCCCTGCGGGAGGGAGATCTGACGGGCGCATGCCTGCGTCTTCGGTGTCACCCGGGGAAGGAGGACTAAAATCCCCGGGGTCCAACAGGTTAGACGTGGGGACCTCAGACGGCAGCAGCAAGCGCTGTGGTAAGCCGGGGACGGTGGACTGGTCCATCGGGTCCAGTGTCATCTCTAACACCGTGCATCCGTAGGAGGAGCCGACGTCCGCCTTACCGGTAGGGTCCGGGCGGGCGTCGGAGGAGCCGGCGTCTGACTTACAGGAAACCGACACCCGACGAAGGCTACAAGGGACAAGCGGTCTTGGCGGGTGTATTGGAGACTGTGTGCTGCCCTAAAAGGTCAGGTGACTTACTGGCATTGTCTGAGCGGGCGTCAGTGGCACCAATGTCCAGCTTACTGGAGCCACTCGAACCAGAAGGCCGCACGGTGGCAGTCTTGCCGGAAGTGGCTGCCTCCTTTGACCCGGAGGCTCCCGAAGGGCCCAAGCGCAAGCTCGGGAGGTCGGCGCCACCTTGAAGCCTCAAGACAGCCATCACAGAGCGGTCCTGGGGTTACTTTAGCACGGTGACTCGGCCAAAGTCGCTGTGGCTATGTAAGAGGAGTCCCGGTCCCGATGCTTCTCCTTCTTTTTGCGGTGACCCTCAGGGGAAGTAGAGGCCTGAGGAATCTTCTTCAGCTTCTTCTCCATGGAGGACATCTTCTTTTTTAAAATGTGGGCCTCCAGGGACTGCTGCCTCCGTCTGCGGGTGGCGGCGTTGAATTTCAGGCAGTGCTGGCACTTCTCCACAGGGTGATCCGGGCCTAGATGGAAGAAGCACTGGGAGTGTCCGTCCTTGTGCGGGTGCTGGGCGCCGCAGAAATTGCACTTATTTTCGTGTGAATCGGATGGAGTAGGGGACGACATACACGGCAAATGTTAAAGATATTTTGAGAGAAAAAAGAGCAGTAAACAAACCGATGAGTAACTGATGAAGCAGTGAACTTAACCGCGAGGCACTTTCACAAGCTAACGGCGGGAAGAACTGGAAGGCAGGTGTGGGGGACCGCCCCTTTATACTGACGTCGTCTGATGCCGGTCACTTGACATGGGGGCGGTCCCCCGCCAGAGACTGCTAGCTAGAAATTTTTCCATGGGGTCCTGATGCCTGCCGGCTTCAGTCCTATACGTAATTACCTACTGCAAGAGCCGTCTCGAAGTAAGATCACATAGTTCTTAGAGAGAGAGACTGTCAGCATTGCCTAGGTAAGGAAAACTGGTATTCTCCCAGTGTTTACACTGTATTGGTATTAAGTCTGCATTACCTATCTGTAACAAATTTCATTTATTTCAGGAGTACCACTTGTCTGTTGTCTCTTCCCTTTGTACCATTACACCAAGAACCTGACAGATGAATTACTACACATTTATACTCTCCAGCATTTTTAGATGATGTCTCTGAATGGGCTGACTGAATTTCTGGCAGATCTGGCAGGCTCTGAAGTCGTGGCTGGAGCCTAGGCACAGGACACAGGTAGAGTGACCATCTTTTTCAGGAATTTGTTTCCTGCAGGCACACTCTGTGGAGCACTCGATGATGAGGGGTGTAGAAGACATAAACTCGATGATGGTAACACTGAAAAATCAATGTTAATGCTGAAGAAAATAAAGAAAACAAAAAAGCGTGGCAAGCGCAGGTAGTGGTGGTCAACTGTAGCTGCGGCGTTCACTAAGGTCTGACGTGCACGGGTTTGATGGCAGGAAAAGAACTGAGATGGGTGTGGGGGACCACTCACCTTTCTAGAATAAGCAGATGTCAGAGGGTGCCATCAGCAGTGGGCGGACCCCCATAGTAGACTGCTAGCTAGAAAGTTTCTGTGTGGTCCTGGCACCTGACGGCTCAGTCCTACCGGTGTTGGCCTGCTGGAAGAGCTTCCCTTGAAGTAAGATCAACCCCTCTGAGTAACAAGAATCCAGATCATGCTGGGGTGTGTGGGGTATGGTGGAGGCATCTGGGGCAGTTTGGGGGGGCTGGGTATGCTGGGACCTAGTACATTCCCCAGAGAGTGGTCTAGTGAGGACAGGGGGTAGCAGAGACATCAGTACAGCCCCAGATCACTAGGGCTACATTCAGTTCCAGCATCTGGAAGACCCTGTAATTGATACACAGACCGCCCTATCTATTATTGGTTGACTGAACTAAGTCCTCCTACTGGAACACCATGAAATTGATACACAGGTCGCCCTATCTATTATTGGTTGACTGAACTAAGTCCTCCTACTGGAAGACCATGAAATTGATACACAGACCGCCCTATCTATTATTGGTTGACCGAACTAAGTCCTAATATGCTGAAGTTATTATAAACTCCTATACTTGAGGAGTCACATGATGTGCTCAGTGTTGAGTAGCTACTTTCCTTAGAGCTCCATGATCTACAATTTAAAACCTTGGCTACAACCTATTTAATATCACTTACTGGCAGTTTTCACCTACTTATTTGTTTGCATAAATCTCCCTTAGAGAAATTCTGCTCAAGTCATGAATCATGGACCTAGCAGAACCGCAACAAATGGACCTGAACACCATGCTCCCAGTACTGCCATGCAGTTAGGCTTCCAAGCACCAAAAGCAAAGTTCACCACTGGATTCGCCCCTTGATGTCACGACATAGGAATCTTTGGCAGATAAGCTGGACAAAGGCTTTAACAAACTGGCCACCATCAAGCTTACCCTGCTTGAGCAGGTCACTAATTTCAAGTCCATCAAGCCAGCTCTTGAGGCTCTGACTACAGAGGTCAGCGACGCAGAAGTCCAGATCAGTTCCGTGGAAGACCAGCAGGCACAGGACTGAAAGGAATTAACTGATTTTAAGGAAAAAGGTGGCCAAACTCAAGGATCGGATCGAGGACCAAGAAGGGAGGAGTAGACGGAACAACTTGGTCCTCGCTGGAATCCCAGAGCAAGCGGAGGGCACCAATATGCTTTTGTTCATAAAAAAACTTCTACAAGAAGTAGCTGGCCCCCCCAGAGTCTGGAACTGTTTATCTGATTGAGAGGGCACATCGGTCTCTCTGACCTCAGCCACTGCAGCGAGATAAGCCAAGGGTAATAATCCTACGCTGCTCAAACTTCCAGGACAAAGCCTACACAATGGCTCAAGCCCGCAAGAAAGGCCCCTCACACGGAATGGCCACCGATTCTTCATCTTCAGCTGTGTCACTCCAGCTGTCAGAGACAAGCAGAAAGCCTATCAGAATATATAAAAAGCTCTACATTCAGCCCATGTACCTTTCCCGAATGCTGTATCCTGCTCGCCTGGTGATCACCTCCTCAGCTGATACCCATGAGTTCCCTAACATAGAAACAGCCGAAAAGAGCTCCCGAAACTCCTGCCGAACGTCTTCTTGCTGTTGCCTGCCCAGTCGGGTGGCTCGGTCACCAAGAAGCAATATGCAGGCTCTGTGAGTATCTGGTTTTATCAACTACAGCTGACACTTTATATCTTTTCACTCCATGATGTCATACTATAGATTTCTAAATGTTTTCTTTCATTGGACTACATCTGACTAAATCCTGCATTGAACTCTGTTACTCTGGAGGGGATGACTTGCCCTAATTGCTACTTTATTTCCTTGAGGGGACAACAAATTCAACACACAAAGTGGGTACAATATGACATATTTAAATCTCCTTCCATCTTCTTGCATGGATTTCCCGCTTTGAGGACCCACACCTTGAGCATCTGCAAAGCCACTTTTGACAGGAGCTGTCAGTTATTCTGCTTGATTTACTTTCCCCAGCTGTGAGCGTACAGGTTTCTCTCCCAGCCTTAGAGTAACAGCCCACCAATCAGCTTTCCTTCCTCAGGCTTGCTATCATGCTACTGACACTCATCCTGGAACTCACCACACGTTCGCAAAAATCATTTAGAATTTCTGCTGCATGAACCACTCCGACACCCAGCACAGCTCACTGTGGAACAAAACACGTTTTTCCAACTCAGGCTGCATTCAGGACTGTATTTTTTTTTTTTTTATAGCCATTAGTGGTACAGCAGGTATGCCTCTTATCTGGCTACAATATGACTGACACTTTTTAAAATTTCCTTCCATCTTCTCGCATGGACTTTCCACCTTGATGACCCATACTTTGGACATCGCCACAGCCACTTTTGACAGGAGCTGTCAATCATTCTGCCTTCATTCCTTTCCCCAGATGTGAGTGTACAGCTCTCTCTCTCTCTTCCAGTCTTGGAGCAATGTCACTATCAATCAGCTTTCCCTCCTCACGCTCACCATCACGCTACTGACGCTCACCCCTGGAACTCTGCCACACGTTTGCACCATCGGGTAGAATTTCTCCTCACAGACCACTCTGACTACCCCCACATAGCTCACTGGTGAACAAAGAAGCTAATCTTTTCCGACTTAGGCTGCTTCAGAACTTTGTAGTTTTTCCTATCGCCATTACTGGTACACCAGGCATGCCTCTTATCCAGTTGCCATTCAACCTATCTACTTCACCCTAAAATGTATGATCTGTCCTACTACAACTATCATCAGGCCTAGTTGTGCCTTGAACTTCAACCACTGGGACTTTTCTTTCTTACACTCTTACTGCTACCAACTGGACAGTCCCTCACCATTCACATGACGCAGACACTGAGTTATTGATTGCATATGGGAACTCTTACCTGGCTTGCTAAGCTGTCCTTTTTGATTTTTGCTGCCACTAGTACTAGGGGCTTTAACTTATACGGGGGTGAAATTAACTTCTGCAGCCTCTAGCCAGCAGGGCTAGTGACTGGCAAAATCTACTAGCCGTACAGACTTTTCCACTAGCGCAGCTGGTATACTT
This sequence comes from Neoceratodus forsteri, assembly GCA_016271365.2. Lineage (NCBI taxonomy): Eukaryota > Metazoa > Chordata > Ceratodontiformes > Ceratodontidae > Neoceratodus > Neoceratodus forsteri. The sequence goes on from CM028130.1 coordinate 1,420,826,808, forward strand.
ATTGAAATGTTACAGTATCTAGTACAAGCCTGCAGGGGTTAAAGGAAAATCTTACTAGCCCGATACAAAATCTACCAGCATTTGGTTGGCGGGCCGGTGCCAATTTTGACCCGTTATAGCAGCCCTATACAACTAATAATTAATGTGTATGTTTAAATCAACTGCAGCATTTTCCAGGTAGTTTCCATCTTTGATGCAGCTCGAACAGGACTCTGACTGCCCCCATTAAAATGAGGTGGGGAGAAGATGTCTTGATAATGGTGTGCTGCCTTATATTATAGTTTGTTATATAACAGGTTGTTAATGATTCATTCCTTATTGACGACTAACGGACAGAGGAATGCTCTCATGCAGGCCCTGATCAGACCTAGTGCCGTGGTCGCTCGCCTTTGCCAATCAGCACCACAGCATTTGCAGGGTTGAGGGACTGGCTCAGCGAGTCCAACCTCTGTCTATTATTTCTATTTATAGTACTGCTTATTATTCCTGTTTTAGCACTATGTTACAGAGCTACCATTGTTAGTTTGTTCTCATGTTGTTACATATTTCTTGCTTGCACGTTGTTTAACTTTTTAAGACATAAGATGGTACAACCCTTTTTACGTTCACTTGCGCGCATGCGCAAGGAACGTTTGGAGAAAGTAGCACACTTTGGAGTGTGCCTCTCTGTTCAATACACTGCTCCGTTGAGCAGTGGTGGTCCTGCACCAATGGGTCAGCGGGAGCTGTGTATGACAGCGGTTGTCTTCGCTTCAAAGAAAAACACCGCTGTCATACACAGCGATGGTCAAACCTCACCCAAAGCTTTGGTGCCACGCTTGGAGCCCACTAGCGTGCCAAGCGTCCCTCGTCCTGTGCCGGCCGGGTGCCCAATCCCCTGTCGGCTCCGCTCCCAAAGGCCCCAAAGCTTAGGTGCCACGCTGGAGACCACCCCAGCGTGGCAAGCGTCCTCGTCTGCCGTGAGGGGTGCCCAATTCCCGTCGGCTCCGTCCCCAGCGCCCCCAAAGCTTTGGTGCACGCTGAGAGCCCACCCCAGCGTGACAAGCGTCCCAGTCGTCTTTTTTGTTTTAACCTGAAAAATAAAAGCGGTCCCCTGGCGCTTCTCCCAGACCCCTCCCACACCCGCACCCACCACTGCACACCCTGCCTCCGCACACCCCCCTCACCCCATACTTACCTCCGGACCTCGGCGCGACGATCTTTGGTGGACCAGGAACATGTCTGCACTCTTCAAAGCCGACCGTGAACTGAGGAAATGCCGGTAAGCTGTATAATGAGCTAGATAGGGGTTTTTCAACTTTATTGCATATCTCAGGCATTTTTTGGAATTTTTGCAGCAAATTTTCAACATGGGGTTTTTGGTGCCCCTTCTCATGAATTATGTCACTGTCATGGCGTTATTCGGGCCGAAGGGTGATTTCTCGGTCACTCGCGGTCACCATGATCGCCTTCGGACAGGCTCAACGCCTGTTCAACATCACTCATCGGAAGGGGTCCAAACCCATTTGCTAAACAATTAAAGACTCTAAAAATGACTGTTTTCTGAGTGTGTGTTGCGCAGTTCCATGCACTGCCGTAAGTTTACGAATTTTCAACATTTTCCTCCAGATTTTCAACATTGCCATTTTACCACACCTCCTCATGAGCAGTACAGCTGTCATTTTTCACATCCTGCCCAAAACATGTTTCCGCCCATGTAGTGCACAATGGCACAGTCGGTGTGCGAACTCAGTGTATAGGACACATTAAGAAAATCACAGTGTCACTGTTCATGAGCAGAGATCTTAAGATGGCTATGTTGAAAATTTGGTGAAAAAATTCCTAAAAATAACTGTTTCACGAGCGTGCATTGTGCAGTTCCTACGCACGCTCGTAAGTTTGCGAATTTTCAATATTTTCACTCCAATGACTTCCAAATACCTAAACAGCACATAGAAGCAAGCAACATTCAGCATTGACAAATGCTTGTTTATTTTTGCATTCGCTTGCATGCATGTGCAAGGAACGTTTTGGGACAGTACGACTTTTTGAAGGTGTGTGACCCTCCTGTTCAATGTAGTGCTCAGTGTAGCTGTGCAACCCTACTGCACCAATGGATGCATGAGCTGTCTATGACAGCAGTTTGGCTATGATGGTCTTCAGTTAAAAGAACACCACTGCAATTAGCGGTGGTAACGGTGTGTATTTAGCATATTGACGCACCTTTTCCCTCTGGCTGCTAATAAAATCCCTCCCACTTCCTCCCTCTGCTGCCATCTACCCTGCTCCTTGTTATTGCCCCACCAAACACATTGTATGTGCAGACAGAGTGCACAGTCCCCATTGTCTCAGGCCCCCAATAAACACCCAGGTGACATGCTGGGAGCCCACCCCAGCATGCCCATTGCCCAGTAAATGGGAAAACTGTCCCACAACATCTTTTTGTTTTTAAACCTGCGAAAACAGAAAACCGTCCCTCGCTGTGTCTTGTGCCCCTCCCCCCGAACCCACCCTCTGCATACCCCACCTCCCCCTCGCCCCCTACTTACCTCCGAAGCAAGGCGCAATGATCTTCAGTGGAGTGGGAACACGTCTGCACTCTTGAAAGCAGAACGCAAACTGAAGAAATGACAGTAAGCTGTATAATGGCATAAATGGGTTTTCCAACTTAGGTGGCTATCTCGGGCATTTTTGCAAATTTTGGCACCACATTTTCAACAAGGGGTTCTTGGGACACCACCTCATGAATTCAGTTACTGTCATGTGAGTTATTCGGTCCCCAAAGGTGATTTCATGGTCACTGCACAAAATCACCTTTTGGGATTGATTAACTAAACAACAGTGTCACTGTTAATGAGGTGGGCTTCAAAATCCTATGTTGCAAATTTGGTGAAAAATGTCAAAAATGACTGTGTTATAGCGTCGTTGTGCAGTTTCCGCACACTCATAACTTCAGAATTTGAAATATTTTCACTCCAGATTTTCAACACTGGCATTTTCACACCTCCTTATGAACAGTACAGCTGACATTTTCACATCCTGGCTGAAATGTGTTTTGCACATCCAGCGCACAATGGTGTGGTCACAGTGAGAAATCAATGCTCAGGACAGATTATGAAAATCACAGTGACACTGTTCATGAGCAGAGGTCCCACAATGCCTATGTTGAAAATTTGGTGACAAAAGTCCACAAAATGACTGTGTCATGGCGTTCATTATGAGTTTCCATGTCACGCTCGTAAGTTCGAGAAATTGTTGTATTTTCACTCCAGATGTTCAACATTGCCATCCCTTCACACCTCCCTATGAATGCTGGCTGTGTCATTTTACATCCTGCCGAACTGTGTTTTTGCACATGTGGAGCACAACGGTGTGGTCGCTGTGGGAAATCAACGCTCAGGACAGATTAACAAAATAACAGTGGGACTGTTCATCAGCAGAGGTCTCAAATGCTGTTATGAGGTGGGGGTAACAAAAAGGTCATGCTGAAAATTTATTGTGCAAATACCAGCAATCACACAGGGCATTAGGGTAAAGCACCATATATGCCAAACACCACTGCAAATACCTGCAAGCGAACGTTCGGCATTGACAAATGCTTGTTAAAGATACGACAGTTTGACAGCAGAAGGTTTCTATCAACCAGTTGATATCCCTTTATATATAGCACTAGAACTTCTGAATACCTTCAGCGGGAGAGAACCATGGTGACATCAACTGTTAGATATATCCCTTTCCACTTCCTTACCAGATCACCCAACTTTGTTCCCCTCACCCCACGTTATGTCTAAAATTGGCTACAATCTCGTTACTTGGAACATAAAAGGGACTCAGATGAAAGAAAAGAGACACCAAATCTTACGGCACTTCAAACATATAGGCACAAACACAGGCTTCCAACAAGAGACCCACAATCTATCTACTCAGGCATGTTTATGGCGAAGGGAGTGGGTGGGCCACGTTTATGCCACAAGCATCAACAATAAGAAAGCTGAATCAGCAATCCTAATTCACTGCAGGCTGTTTTTGACAGAGGAGAACTTAGGTTTCAGAGCAAGGAACAACAATCTAGAACTATAGATTTTTTTTACTGATAAATCACGTCCATCTCAGCAGTAGTCAGTACCTGTTTGGATTAAGCAAACAAATACTTTATTAGAAGAAGGGGGTCACATTTAACTAAAAAAATAAAAAAATGAAGAAAGTCACTGTGTTTCTCTGAGGAAGGGGGCTGTATCAGGTTAATTTACTGAGTCAGGAGCAGAGGGTGAATCTAATTGGGGGTGTGGCTTAGGAGTACTAAAGCAGGTGTCTCCAATTACAGCTTCCTGCTGTTTTTGACAGAAGAGAACTTTGGTTTCAGAGCAAGAAACAGCAGTCTAGAACTACAGACTTTTTACTAATTGCCCTCCTTCCCACCTTAAGCCAGTTCTACTTTTATAACCACTGGATTTGACTGATAACAGGAACTTCCTGTTTGGCAGTAGGAAGGGAAGGATCACTGAGACACATTAGTTTCATCAACCTTGAAGGAATCTAAAAAATAACACTTTCTCCCCCCCCCCCAGCGCACATAGGCAGTAGGAAAGTAAGTGTAAAAATACATAGAGGAAGGTGACAGTAAGCATACAAAGCAACAGGAGAGGGGACACAAAATAAGTCAAGATGGGAGTGGTGCAGTGCAATGGCTGTGGGGCAGCAGTGTTCCAAGAGACATTCTGGAGGTTGTGATATTGCCCCGTTTGCTTGCACCTCTCTGGTCTGAGGGAGGAGGTTGCCTGTCTCCAGGCTGACCTGGCTAGGATTCGTGAAACCTCTTCCCCCACCCAGGGACCACAAGGTCCACCACCACTACCTCAGAGGTTGCCGAGAAAGAGGAGAGGTTGGATCAAGGTGGGCTCAGGGAGGGAGAAGGTGGTGGAACAGAGGTGCATCCCTCCAGTTGTCCCTCTCCACAGTTCATATGCTGTTCTGGCAAAGAGTGGTTCCTCTATGGAGGCACCTGCAGTGGAGGCCAAGGAGGATGCTGGGAACCTCCACAAAGGAGACCCACACGAGGGTTGTACGAGACCCCACAGGGGAAGGACACAACTCATGGTGGGGGACTCGATCATTAGGGGGTAGAAGTGGGGGAGGAAGGGGATAGGGAGGTAAGGTGCCTGCCTGGCACCATGGCTCAGAGGGACAGGAAGCAAATCCTCAGGATCGCGGGAGCAGCTGCCGAGGGAGGGGGCTGGATGTCATTGTCCACCTAGGGACAAATGACCTGGCTGTGAATGGGATCAGAGAGGTGCAAGAGGAGTTTGTGGAGTTTGGGAGAGGCCTTAGACAAGTAGCATGTACGGTAACCTTCTCAGAGGTGCTGCCTGTCTATGGCAAGGATGATGCTAGGGTATTCCGCACCATGGGATTCAATGAATGGTTGAAAAACTGGTGTGGAGATCAGGGTTTTGGCTTCACTGGGGACTGGGGAGCCACCTGGAGGGATACAGGCTTATACTGGCGCGATGGTCTGCATCTGTCCGGGGGGGATCAAGATCCTAGGTGATAGGTTTAAATGCTTCACTGGCAAGCATTTAAACTAGCCAAGGGCGGAAGGTACTGAAAAGGAGCAGGGAAATCCCAGCCTCCCCCCACAAAACACAGTAGTTAGAGAGGTAAACACCAAGGTAGAGAAGACAGTGGGGAGCAGGACAGGGGTAAATGCAGAAAATGGCAGTAAGGACAGGGATGGGGCTAAAAGGGGTAACCCATAAAAAATAAATGGAAGGTGATGAGTACCAATGCCCATAGTATGTGCAACAAGCTCCCTGAACTAGTGGCCTTGATGGAAGAGGGATGCCTGGATATTGTGGCAGTCACTGAAACTTGGTACACAGAGAACCATGACTGGGATGTCAGCATACCAGGATACACAGTCTGCAGGAGGGACAGGGTGGGTAAAAGAGGAGGAGGAGGAGTAGCTCTCTATGTAAGGGAAGGGACTAAAGCAACAGAACTAAAGAGTAAACAAGAAGTTGATGAGTCACTATGGGTCACCCTGGAGACAGGAAATGGCACCACAATCCGCATGGGGGTTCTGTACAGACCACCATCTCAGGGAGAAGAAATGGACAAGGAAATGATAAAAGGCACCCTTAAAATGGCAGAAAAGAGGGAGATATTGTTGATGGGGGACCTGAATATGCTAGAGGTTAACTGGAGTACCTTTGCTGCAGCCACATCCAAGAGCAGGGTCATTCTTGATGCCCTACAGGGGGCATGCCTCAGACAGCTAGTGTTGGAACCCACTCAGGAGGGAGCAATCTTAGACCTGGTACTCTCAAATGGGGAAGGAGAAAGGATCATAGATTTAGAAGTGGGTAGCCATCTGGGAACAAGTGACCACCAAACAGTGTGGTTCACAATAAACACATGCACAGTCAAGCCATACAAAAACAAGAGTATTGGACTTCAGGAAGGCCGACTTTGGGAAAATAAGAGAGTGCCTCAAAAAAGCACTAGCAAACAGGCAAGAAGGAGGGGTGGAGGAACAATGGGGAATAATCAAAACAGCCATCGCCGAGGCAACAAGCCTTTGTGTAAAGCAAATCAACAAAACAAAACAAAGGAAAAAACCACTATGGTTCTCGAAAGAGGTGGCAGGGACAGTTAAGGAGAAAAGGATAGCATTCAGAAATATAAGGAAACACAGAAGGAGCAGGACAGAGAACTTTATCAGTTAAAGCAGAAGGAGGCAGGGAAGGCAGTCAGAATAGCAAAGGCACAAACTGAGGAAAATATAGCCAACTCTGTTAAGAAGGGGGATAAAACCTTTTATAGGTACATTAGGGAGCGAAGAAAGACCAAGGGAGGGATACAGAGATTAATAAAGGGGAGGGAATGTGGGCAGAGGGTGACAGTGAAAAAGCAGGGATACTGAATGAATATTTCTGCTCAGTATTCACAACGGAAGAGGACGGGGAGGTACCTAAACCAAACAAGAGAGAAACTGTGAATGGGGGGTTGATACCAGTCCATTCACAGAAGAAAGGGTTTTGAAAAAACTCTTGAAACTGATGGTGGACAAAGCAATGGGGCCTGATGGGATTCACCCAAGAATTCTAAAAGAACTAAGGGTAGAAGTAGTAACACGACTGACTACTCTCTTTAACAAATCATGGGAGGATGGGGTGGTACCTGAGGACTGGAGGAGGGCAAATGTGATTCCACTTCACAAAAGTGGGAGCAGGGCAGAGGCAGGAAACTACAGACCAGTTAGTTTGACTTCAGTGGTAGGGAAAATGATGGAATCACTTCTGAAGGAAAGAACTGTTCAGTGCCTAGAGTCCAGTGGGGCACAGGACCCAAGGCAGCATGGTTTCACAGCAGTAAGGTCATGTCAGACGAACCTAATATATTTCTTTGACTGGGTGACCAAAGTAGTAGACCAGGGAGGGGCTGTGGATATGGCCTACCTAGATTTTAGCAAGGCATTTGACACAGTCTCACACAAAAGATTAATATACAAGTTAGCCAGCCTTGGAGTGGGTCCCAAGATGGTAGCCTGGATAAAAAACTGACTGGACAACAGGACGCAAAGGGTAATAGTAAACAGAGTCTACAGTGAAGAAAGGAAGGTAACTAGCAGGGTACCGAAGAGTTCAGTACTGGGACCGGTCCTCTTTAATGTCTTTATAAGTGACGCTGGAGAGCACGTGGAAGGAAAGGTATGTCTCTTTGCAGATGACACAAAGATATGCAACAGGGTTGATACACAAGGTGGGGTGGAAAGGATGAAAAGGGACTTGGCAAGGTTGGAGGAATGGTCAAATATGTGGCAGCTCAGGTTCAATGCAAATAAGTGCAAGGTAATGCATCTGGGAAACAAAAACCCAGGGGAAGAGTACACAATGGGGGTGAGTTAATAACAGCAACACAAATTGAAAGAAACCTAGGAGTAATTATATCAGATGACCTAGAGATGGGCAAGCAATGTGAGAAGGCAGTAAGGAGGGCTAGGGGGATACTGGGATGCATAGGGAGAGGCATCAACAGTAGAAAACAGGAAGTTGTTATCCCTCTGTACAAACAGTTAGTGAGACCCCATCTGGAGTACTGCGTGCAATTCTGGAGACCCCATCTACGCAAAGACATAGACAGAGTGGAGGCTGTTCAAAGGAGGGCAATCAAAATGGTGCAGGGTCTGCACCAGAAGACATATGAGGAGAGACTAAAGCAGCTTAATATGTATACCCTTGAGGAAAGGAAGAAGAGGGGGGATATGATAGAAACCTTCAAGTATCTCAAGGGAATTAACAAAGTACAAGAGGGTAGCATCTTTCAGAAGAAAAGATGTGCAAGAACAAGGGGGCACAATTTGAAGATAGAGGAGGGACGGCTCAGAGGTAATCTGAGGAAGTATTTTTTCACAGAGAGGGTTGTGGATGCATGGAACAGCCTTCCTGAGGAGGCTGTGGAGTCAGGAACAGTGGGAGAATTCAAGAATGCATGGGACAGGCATAAGGCAATTCTGGGGGGGGGTAGGAGGAAGTAAGCTGTTGACTAACTAGAATCTGCAGCTTATTCATCAGGTAGGGAAATGGGCAGACTAGGTGGGCCAAGTGGTCCTTTTCTGCTGTCAAATTCTATCTTTCTATGTAATACTCCCAACTACAGAAACAGTTCACCAACCCAGAGGGGCATTTCGTTATAATTAAAGGCACCTGCGACAGAAATTACCTTGTTCTCATATCGGTTTATGGACTTAACAAGGAGGACCCCCCAGTTCTTCGCTTCCTTATTATCAGAATGGTCAAAACACCAATCCCTGCCAATGATACTGGCGGACGATTGTAATGTAGTTCCAGATATAGCCCTAGATTCAAAACCCGAAAAAGTGGGCTCTCACTTAACCGACTCACTTAGGATCCTTGAACCTTGGAGAATCCTCCATCCCGGAGACAGAAGCTATACCTTTTGGTCTACTGATCACAATAAGTCATCCTGCCTAGACTACTTCCTCACCACTCCTAACACACTCTCAGATACCATTCAATGTGAAATCCTCCCAAAAGTAATCTCAGACCATGCACCAGTTCTCTTTCTCTCCTTCTGGCCAATCAGATAAAGGCAGAATTTGCAGATTAAATAAAAACCTCAAGGACCCTAAAACACTAGAGAAGATTAAACTGTACACTGAAAACTTCCTTATAGGTACAATTGAAAGCTATGTTAATATATGGGGGGCTTTAAATAGAACTATTAGAAGGGAATTAATCCGACTGGCAGCCACGAGGAAAAAGAAAAGAGAACAAGAGGCTCTAAAGTTACTGTAAAAAATCAGGGACAGAGAAAGGAAAATCTCCCACACCTCAACCGCTGAGGACTGGCTTGAACTTAGCTCTACCAAGGCTAAATATGGGGAGTTACTGAGGGAACAGGTCACATTCACGATCTTTTGGGCCAAACCCACTACGTAGATCAGGGAAAAAAGGCAGGAAAACTTCTAGCCTTAACGTTGAAGCAACAAGACTCATCTACGGTCTTCAGAGGTACACGACTTTCCCCAAATTCTCTGCTAATCACTAACCCCAGGGACACAGCTTCCGCTTTTGCAACCTACTACCAAAATTTATATTCCGCAGAACCTCTAATGGCTGAAACTACCATCCAGCAATTCTTAGAAGCAGCCTTACTCCTGAAGCTCACCCCGGATACTTTGGAAAAACTAGGTGCCAACATCTCCCCTGGGGAGGTATTGCAAGCCATATCAGACTTACCATTTGATAAAGCACCTGGGCTGTCCCCTAATTTTTTAAAAAGCATTAGCTCAGCACCTTGCAGTCCCTCTGAGCACAGTATTCAACTCAGCACTGAAAAATCATTACTTGGACCCCAACCTGCAAGGTGCCATCATCACCCTAATACCCAAACCTGGCAAAGATCAAGAATACATGTCCAATTTCTCTTCTTATTTATTTATTTATTAGCTTTTGGTAACTGGGTAAGTGCGCTAGGCAAACAATCCTGCCTATTTTCAGGCACGACCTGGGAGAGCACAAGACATAGGAGCCACATACTACAGTGATACATCAAGACATGATAACATTAAGGAGGAGAAAAAAAGAAAAGATAGATTGCAAGCAAAAATATAACATTTTCAGGCACATTTAACACAGACGTTAAGCTACTGGCTAAGATATTGGCAGCAAGAGTGAGTGTGGTCTGGAACTCATTAATTGGCCCTGAGCAAATGGGGCCTATGGAGGGCCATCTCTCCTCTAACCATTTGTGCAAAATCACTCAACTGCTCCCTGCATCCAGGGACGCTACTCCCCCAGCCATACTGATGTCCCTGGATATGGAGAGAGCCTCTGGCAGAATTTCTTGGCTTTCCTTACACCTTACCCTACAACACTCTGGCTTCCCCTCTTCTTTTATAGACTGGGTTAAATTATTATATTCTCACTCATTGGCTTCCAGTAGATGTAATTGGATCACCTCCACTCCTTTCTGTCTCTACACAGGGACACAACAAGGATATCCCCTTTTCCCTTACTTATTTAATCTTTGACTAGAAGGATTCTTCTAGATGACCGGATCAAAGGAACTCATGCTGCCTACTACAGATAAAAAATCTCAACATACGAGGATGACATCCTCCTACATTTAGAAGGCCTATCTAACTCTATCCCTACCACACTCGCATTCTTCAAGAATTTGGGCAGCTGTCATGCTACAAGCTGAACCTAGAAAAAAAAGTACAGTTACATAAGAACTTACCGGAACAGCAGATCTTCGTGAGAAGCTCTTGCAGCAGGTCAACACTGGTAGGAATAAGCTGCCAGGACCACACAGAAAACTTTCTAGCTAGCAGTCTACCACGGGGGACCACCCACCGCTGACATCAGCCTATCCCATAAAAGCAGGCAGTCCCCATACCCTCCTCAGTTCTCCCACCGGGGACACAAACCTGGCAGAAAATGGAAAACTGAGGAGGTTCCCAAGAGCCAAAGAAGAAAATGCAGAAGTAGTGTGAGAGGAACAAGGAACAGCAAGGGGAAGGAAGGAGGGAAAGCAAGGCCTGCTGCAATAGTTGCTCTCGAAGATCCACTTTTAACAGTAAGTTCTTACGTAACTGTACTGTCTTACTTCGAGGAAGGCTCTTGACGCAGGCCAACACCAGTAGGACTGAGCCCCAAGCAGTGATGGGCATAACCAGGAGAACAGCACTGGGAGGAGAACATATCAACAATCAATAACTCAGGAGAGAAAGCCCTCAAGTACTGCTAGACCAAAACTGGTCCTGCGCGGCGTCAAACTGTAATGTTTGATGAAGGTGCGGCCAGAACTCCAGGTGGCAGCTGCACAGATGTCTGCAGCAGACACATTTCTTAGGCCATGAAGGCTGCCATATCCCTGGTAGAATGGCCCTAACCACTCCCAGAAGGTCCTTGTTGTACTTATGGTAATAATAAACAATGCAATTGGCTAACCACTTAAGACAAACAATGTTTGGAAACAGAAGCGCCCTCTCTCAGGGGCGAACAAAACAAACAACTGCTCAGACTTCCTAGAAACCTTGGTCCAGTGAGTACAGCACCGCGAGATTCTGTGCACATCCAAAGAATGGAGCAAAGACTCCCCCTGATTAGAATTCTCAGGATAATAAACTGGAAGGTGGATGGATTGGTTCAGCGTAAACTCTAATCCACCTTGTAAAGAAACTTAGGATTAGTGTGCAAAGAGACACTGTCTTTGTGTGAAAACAAATGTGGCTTCTTACACATAAGGGCCTGAAGCTCAGAAATCATTCGAGCAGATGTGACTGCAACTAAAAGAAAGAAGCATTTGTTCACCATTGGTATTGCTATTGTCACTGCCACCACATTGACTCTGTGAACATGGCTGTCACAGGCTGAAACATAGAAACTGTTGGCAGATAAAGACCACTAGGCCAGTCCAGTCTGACCATAAGCCGTGTACCTGACTACGGCTTTTGACCCTCCCTCAGCTGTACCTCTATGGTTCTCCCATGCCTGTCCCATGCATGTTTAACTCCCACAACAGTACTCGCTGCCACCGACACCTGCAGCAGACCATTCCATGTGTCCACCACTCTCTCTGTGAAGAAAAGCGTCCTCATATTACTTCTTAGCCTGCCACCTTCCAATTTCATGTCCTGCCCCCCTCATTCTCGTACTCTTCCTATATTGGAAGACGTCTTTCCCCTGCACCTTGTTTATACCCTTGAGGTACCTGAATGTCTCTACCATGTCTCCTGTCTACCTCCTCTCCTCCAGTGAGTATATATTGCGGTTCCTTAATCTCTGCTCGTTTGTTTTGTGGTGCAAGCCCTGCACCATCTTAATCGCCCTTCTCTGGACCATCTCCAGCCTGTTTATGTCCATTCGAAGGTGCGGCCTCCAGAACTGTACACAGTACTCCATGTGAGGCCTGACCAGGGTTTTATATAACATCATCACTACTTCTCTCCTTCTGGTGATACCCCTTATTATGCACCCAAGCATGCCACTGGCCCTCCCTGCTGCCTTTGTAGTCTGCTTTGACATTTTCGAGTCATGTGAAATTATAACCTCAGGTCCCTTTGTTCCTTGGTAACTGTCAGTAACTGCCCCCCCAATCCTGTAGCTTGCCCCAGGTGCATAACTTTGCACTTCTTTGATTTAAATCTCACTTGCTACGCCTCAGACCATTTCTCAAGCCTGCCTAGGTCCTTTCTCATTTTCTCCACCCCTTCTGGAGTATCCACCCTGTTGCAGATCTTGGTGTCATCTGCAAACAGACAGACTTTCCTTCCAGCCCCTCTGCAATGTTAGTAATGAAGACATTGAACAGGACTGTCCTAAGGACTGATTCCTGTGGTACCCCGCTGGTCAGCCTCCCTCACCAGATTGTACCCTATATACCACCACCCTCTGTCTCCTGTATATTTGCCAGTTCCTTTTTTTTCCCCTGTATATTCTATTTATACTCCCGTCGTGCTCTAGAGCTTCCTCTCCTTTGGGCTGCCATGACCCTCAGACATCCCCCTACTACCTTCCCCAAGCCACCTTACCTCACATCTTCAGCCATCCTCAGGATGGCCCGGTGCAGCACTCTATTTGGTCTCGGTCCCGGGTGCTGCTGAGGCTTTCTGTGGCATCCTGGGAGTCTTCAGAGGTGTCTGAGCCTGGCAGCTGTCATCCGGCCAGTCCCCAGAGCGGTATTTCTGTTTTTCCTGGTGTTCCCCGTAATGCAATCCCTCTGCTGTGCTCCTGGTCTCCACCAGGGGCCACTGTAGAGCGACCATGTATCCCTAACCCACCCCAGAGGAGGAGGAGGAGAGCAGTCCTATGGACGCTCCATCCTACCTCTTCCTCTGCCGACCCCTGGCGCCCGAGTCTGTTCCCGAACCCGGGACACCGGCGTGGTTCGAGGTGTGGCGTCCAGTGCCTCAAACCTCTGTGCCACCGGGCCTTAGCCAGTTTCTAACCCAGTTCACCACCTTGTCTACCATGCCCAGACTACCAATTTTGTTAACAAGCCTCTTATGTGAGACAGTGTCAAAGACCTTGCTGAAACTAAGGTAAGCAATGTCCAGGCCCCCCCTCGATTAATTTCCTTCGTCACCCAGTCAAAGAAATCTATCAGATTCGTCTGACACAACCTACCCGCTGTTAGGCCTGACCAGAGTTTTATATAACGGCATCACTAACTCCCTCCTTCTGCTGGTGACACCCTGCCTATGCACCCCTTGTAATTTTTTCACATTTTGACCCCAAATTTTTAACATAGTCTTCTTATCACTGTACCTCATAAACACCACAGGTGAAAATTTCTTAATCCATGGCAAAACGCCATTCCGCACCACAGGTGCGGAAACTTGTTTTGGGCAGGATGTGTGAAATGACCGCTGTACCATTCATGAGGCTGTGTGAAGAAATGGCTAGGTTGAAAATTTGGAATCAAAATATAAAAAATTGGCAAAGTTACACACGTGCATAGGAAAATTTCAACAAGTGCATGTAACTATGTCTTCTGTTGGTATTTTTGCTCCAAATTTTCAACCTGGGCTTTTTGGGACCCTGCCTCATAAACAGTGATGCTATAATTTTGTTACTCAATCTCGAAAGGTGGTTTCATGCAGTGACTGCGCCATTCCACACCACAGGTGCAAGAACACGTTTTGGGCAGGATGTGAGCAATGACAGCTGTACTGTTCATGAGGCAATGTGAAAAAAATGGCTTGAAAATTTGGAGTGATGATGTTAAAAACTGACCAAGTTACGCTCGTGCGTAGGAAAATTTAAATGGAGCGCAAGTAATTTGGGTGTTTGTTGGTATTTTTTCTCCAGATTTTCAACATGGGCTTTTTGGGACCCCACCTCATGAACAGTGGCACTATCATTTCAGTACTCTACCCTGAAAGGTGATTTGTGCAGCAGCTGTGACATTCTGCGCCACAGGTGTGAAAATATGTTTCGGGCAGGATGAGAAAATTTACATCTTTACTGTTCAGGAGGTGGTGTGAAACAATGGCTATGCAGTGTCAGTGGCTCAGTAGGTAGCACACTTGCCTCTGAGGCCGGGAGATCAGAGGGCTGTGGGTTCAGTTCCAACATCTGGCACTTGGGTAATATCCCAAAACTGACACTGTAGTGCAGCATGAGGGGGATGCTGCACTTCTGAAGTGTCGTCTTTCAGATGAGACATTAAACCGAGGTCCCATCTGCCTAGATTGGTGGTAGATAAAGATTCCATGGAACTTATCAAAAAAGAGTAGGGGAGTTTTTATTATAATGAAAACATACGAAACAACACATAATTATTTGATACAACTCCAAAAAAGGAAAACAGTATTCAAACCCTAATACAAAGAGATCTCTATACACATTTCTCAGATATATACAAACTATTTATACTTAATGAATCTTTGAAAACCTTTCCACCAGTGAGTAGTTTTTTTCTGAGGTAAGTAACTGTTTATCCTTTACAGTGTTTTAAATAATTGATTAGCAGTTTTTTTCATGGGACAATACTAATTGTACAGAAAGTACTATATTTATATAGATTTTCTAGAAATGTTATGTTTGTTAAACACAGTGAAGCACGTGCTATGCATTTTCACAATGTTTTAGCACTTTTATGAGCAAAACGCTAATCAATTTTTAGAGTTAAATAAAACCCTGCTTTAGATGTATTTTCATCAATTCTTGGTCCACCACTTGACAATATCCCTCATAAGACATTTTTTTGTATTATCTGTTTATCTCCCCTACCTCTCCTTCAGGCCAATTGCCACAAGGACGCTCACCTCTCGCTTGTCTCTGCCGACGAGCCCAACCCCACATTGCAGCCACCTCAGGGTAACCCGATGTAACCCTTGCGTCAGATGGGTCCTCCTCTTCCGAGAAGAAATGGCCTCTCGGCCTAGACATTGGCCCTGGGTGCTGCTGTGGCCGGATCGACTGTCACGGAGCTCGAGGGAGGCACTGGTCTGGGTGGCCATGATCCGGCAGGAGGAGATGCCATTTTCAGTTTTTTTCTCCAATTCCCCTAGTTGTTCCGCATCTGAGCTTCCCCTGGTCTCCACCAGGGGCCGCTGCAGAGCGATGCCGATCCCCAACCCGCCCCAGGAGAGGAGAGGAGAGCAGTCCTCCGGATGCTCAATCCTACTCCTTCCCCTGCCGACCCTCCAGTGCCTGAGTCCATTCCCGAACTTGGGTCGCTGGTGTGGTGTGAGGTAAGGCGCCAGCGCCTCAACCCTCTGCACCACTGGGCCTGACATTTTGTTTTGATAAATCACCCATTGACATCTCGATTGCCAGAGGTAAAATCTAAGGCAGCATAAAAAAAAGTTAAGGTACCTTGATGGAAATGAGCAAATCCAGAGGGATATAAAGAATGTCATAAGTAAGGTATCGTAACCATGGCAAATTCCATTTGTCCCCTAAAAAAACCCATAATGATTTAGCATATGAATAATATAAAAAAAAAAGTTTCACGGTTTCTTCCAAATTAATACAATCTGAGTACGGACAATTTCTTTCAACCTTAGCTTTTTATTTCGCATTTCTGCTAACATTCAATCTGCCATACATTGTCAACCACTGGGTTTCCCACATATGAGGGGGATTCTAATATTATTCAGCTGAGCCAAAACAAAAGTATTCTGTACTGTGGGACAATTTTTAAAACTGGGTTCAGTCGGGTAGATTTTGTTCATTATGGATTTATACAAATTACCTGCAGTGTTCTTCCATACAAATTCTTTGGTAATCTGTCACTTATAAAGTTTCTGAACCGCAGGTTTAAAATAAAGTGGAATGTCAACATGAACATTCAGTTTTGGAGCCATATTGTGCCAAACCGAAAAATATCTTCCTAAAACTACCTTAACCCCTTCATGTCCTCCTCCCCTATATTTCTAAGACCAATTTTAATTGTTTGTGAGAAAAATAAGGCATGAAAAAATACTACGGGATCAATCATTCCCAGACCCCCTCTGTTTTTCTCTAAATAAGTATAGCACCATGTTACCGGGTTCAACCTATCCCCCCATAGCATCTGAAAAAATGCACTATATAACCTTGTTTCAATATGCATGAGTAATGGCAAAATCGTTGCTATATATTGTAAACAGGGAATAATAAATTGTTTCAATTACAACAATTTGTTTTTGCTTAGACAGCTTTCACTGTTTCCATCTCGTTATCTTCCCTTCTACTTTTTTAAGCACTATGTCCCAATTTTCAGTGGGTAGATTTTGTTGTCCAAAAAGAACCCCCAAAATTGTGAGAGGTGCGGTCGATATGTGAATACCATTATGGCATCTATCTAACTGACTTCCTGTTCCAATAAATAACCCCTTAGTTTTTTTGATATTCAATTTAGTGTTCGAAATAGCTGCAAATCTTTCAAATTCAATTAGGAACTCATTTAATTGTTCAGGATCTGAGATGAAGATGCAAACAGCATCAGCATATGCCTGTAAAAGCAAATGTTGATGTGAGCTTGAATCAAATATTCCTGTTCATCTGGGAATATCCGTCAAGGAACGCAGAAGGGCATCTAACGAGAAAATGTATAATAAAGGACTCAAAGGACATCCTTGTCGTACACCTGTCTGCATAGAAAAACCTCTTGCTATCTCCCTTTTTATCAATGGACAAACCTGTGTGGATTTATACAAAAGTCGAATAAGGTTTAATAATTGAACTGGAACACCATAACTGATTAATACTTAAAATAAATAAGGGAGATGTACCCTGTCAAAAGCTTTTTCTAAATCAGCTGCAATAATACAACCTGTGCTACCTGCAAGTGTTAAATGCTCTATCACATCTCTTATAACCATCAGTGCTGTTTGTATTCGTCTATCTGGAAGACCACAAAATTGATAGGTGGAAATGACCTGCATTGCATATAGCTTAAGACAGTTATTAAGCAATACTGAAAATATTTTATAATCAGTATTCAAATAGAATAATAGATAGGTTCTGGTGTATTACAAGGTAGTAATTCCATCGAGAGGTTCTGGGGCACAGAAAACACCTCGAGGCCTTCGAGGTTTCATGTGTCCCAGAACTCAGAATGCAGAAACCTTATAATCCAGAACCTATTTGTTATTTTTTAATATATGGATACGAGGTGAATTGACTCACCTCCGTTTGACCACTGAGTCAGCGGGTGGATGTGCGTGCTGACAGGGTTCCCCAGTCCTGTGTGGATGAGCGGCTGCTGTGGGCTTCACTTAGCCGTGTTTTTTTTTTTAGTGTTTGTCAGTGGCGGTATCGGGCGAGCAAAGGCCCCGGAGAGAGTCCGATTGTTAATAATACAAGACAAATGGTTTTCAAAGTAAAAAAAACAGTTGCTGCAGGGAAGATTGTCTCTAAGCGAAAGTGAGCAAGCCGCCGCCATGTTTTCAGACTCGTTCTGCCCACCCACAGAGGAAAAGCGGCCAATCAGAAGGCACGCCTTTTAAGACGTCGGGGATAGACTTGCACATGCGCTCTTCAGCGTTGTTAATAATACTATCGTTCGGGTGCCGAACTATAGTATTACGGCACCCCAATGATAGTATTATCACTCAGGAAGAGTAGTAGTATCGCTCCAGGAGTGATGGTATTACCAGGAAATTTTTGTATGCTTTTCAAGCATATTATTTTAACAATCCATATATTAAAAAAGTGTAATAGGTCTCCAATTCTTAATATCATGCCTATCACCAGATTTAAATACATGTATCATTAAACCTTCTGTAAAAGAGGAAAACACGGAATTTGAATCCAAAAAATATTAAAAAACCATCTGTAAACAGACCACTAATTCCTTTGCAAAAGATTTGTAAAATCTGTTTGGAAGCCCATCTAAACCTGGTGAAGTTCAATTTTTAAGCTGTTGAATTGCTAATCCTATCTCCTTTTCTGTGATTGGAACTTGTAATTTCATAGCTTCAAATGGTAAGGATGGAAATGTCAAGGAATCCAAATAATTCTCAATATCCGACTGTAAAAAAGGAGACTTAGGTGCCAATGAACTGAAATTATGTTACTTAAAGATTCAATATCAGCAACTGAGTCCACCTCATTTCCTTCCCTATCAAAAAATCAATATGCATAGAGTCTTTAATGTTTTTACAAACCTCAAAAGGGTCTCTAATTGGTGTTTTCTGAATATCATTGGATAGCAATGCCTGAATTGTGTATGCTCTATCAGATTGTTACTGTTTCATTTATTTTTTAATATTATTAATCTGTGCTGTGTAATCAAATTGTGAAGTATATGACGAAGTAAAAAGCTTCTGTAATTGATTTCTGAGTGTTAAATATTTATGGAATTTAGTAATTCTTGTTTTCGTCCCATATTTTTTTAACCAATTTCTGAGATCAGTTTTGGTGTCCAGCCACCACTCTCCTACATCTGTATATAAAATGGCCACTGAAAGTCGTGCTCTAAAAATACCTAGAATTGTAACTTTAACCAAGGAATCATCAAGGATGGAAGTGTTGCGTTTCCACCTATTTCTTATCCTAGGTTTTATTGATATAGTGCTAAGTGAAAAAAACAAAATTAAATGATCAAAAAATTCCATTGGTTTTACATAAAAAGTACCAGTGGGTACATTAGGAGATATAAATAAGTAGTCTATAGTGGTCTTATATTTACCACGCTTATAGGTAGATCCTGGGCCTTGTAACTGAAATTTAGAACAATTAGTTAAGCCTGACAGTCTAATAACATTTACCAAGGTGTTGGAATCACAATAGATTTTCTTTTCTGTTTGTTTTTTTGTTGATAGGCTACAATTAAAGTCACCTCCCAAAAAAATCCTATAAGAGGAAAAGTACAGTTACGTAAGAACTTACCGTAACAATAGATCTTCAAGAACAGCTCTTGCAGCAGGTTACACCATTAGGACTGAAGCTGGCAGGCGCCAGGACCCCACGGAAAAATTCTATCTAGCAGTATCCAGCGAGGGATCGCCCCCGACGTTGGCCCCTCCCTGATATCAGGCATCTCATAAAAGGGGGCGGTCCCCCAGCATCCCCAATTCTCCCACCGGAGACTTCCAGCCCAAGGGTGACATCTGAAGGGGAGACCGAGGATTTGCTTCCAAAGGAAGGTTTGTAGTAGGTGTCAAAAGACACAGTAGCATAGAAACTAGGTCAGAAGACTCAAGGGTCTATGCATGAAAAAGGGCGGCATTAGTGTCATTTTTAAACTCTATAATATAATGATTATTATAAGCATTTCTTAATGCTTAGACTCACCTTATAAAAATGTAGTGTGGTGTGGGATAACTCCAGTTTCGGGGTCTGAAAAGACGCCTCACAATATTACGCGATGTAGCAGGGACATAAAAGCAGGCTGCATGTAATCGGGACATAAAAGCAGGCTGCACGTGTAACAGGGACATAAAAGCAGGACTGCACATGTAACAGGGGACATAAAAGCACCACAGACACACCACTACCTGTCTGCACACAACATGGAGGCATGCCACCACCAGTCTGTGGACAACATGGAGGACCGTCAGCACCCATCTTCGGACAACACGGAGGCACATCACCACCCACCCATACTACTGCAGACAGTATGGAGGCATGCAGCTAAATACCTATTAGAATCTTTCAAAGAAGTTCATCATTAAAGTATGCATTCTAATCAGGTCATCATCAGTCCATATCACCTGAATAACAGACTGTTCATGTAAACTGAACACAGACAACACCCGAAGAAAACAGTATAGTTGGTTTGCACAGTAAGTTTTTTTTTTTTGCTAGGCAAAGTTGTGTAAACCCATCACACACACGTATGATATGGCTGACCAATAGTAGGGCTGCAAGTTCGGTTCATTCTTGGCCATAAAATACGTGAACTCTCTGTGTTCGCATTTGTGCGCTTAGCTCGAACATTTTCTCTAAAAATGCGAACTTTGGTTTGCAAGGTTCTCTCCAGTAACTGAAATTTTTTTTTTTTTTTACCTTGCCATCTGTGGCTTCTGTGGCTCTGCACATGCTCCATCAGCTCCCTGGTCTTTACATCATGTGATGCAGAAGAGGGAGAGTCATGGGACAATATCAGCAGCACGTCAGTCACCCTTGCCCCACAGTATCACTCGCCATCATTGGACGAAAGGTGATCTCACTCTGTCTCTCCCTCTGCATAAGCATTCAACACTAGCAACGACTGGTGCAGTAGGTTGCAAAAACACATGGGATGCTGCCAGCTTGCTGCACATTTGTGGCATACGTAGTGTTAGTGTGCGAGAGAGACGCGGGAGAGAGTTGTCTCTCTGTGCTGCTGATGGCTGCTCTAGTCTGAGGAGAGCAGAAAACATGCTAGTGGACTGTGAATCCAATTGAAACGTTTACTTTTTTTGTACTAGTCACTGCAGCAGGGGAGTGAAATTAATTAAGTACAAGCAGGCTCGAGAGAGACAGAGAGAGAGAGACACTCCTGCTGCAACCTGTTACTGTAGTGTGCTGTACTATATTACTCACTGCAATGCTGATTATGGTTGCTGAATTGACTCGGTGTTGTTAAAATAAAATCTCTCTCTCTCTGTAATTCTGTAGTTGCTACACTGACTGTAGGACAAAAAGCCAACAGAAAAAGATATAAAGTTTAAAAAAAAAATTATACAGAGAAGGCAATAGCAGTAGTTGAGGGCATTGAGCTCCAAGTGCAAACCTGGAGAGCTGAGTTTACTTTGAAGGAATTCCCTTCTTTCAGACTGTATTCTTCTAGTCCTACTACTAGTGCTTTACTGACCTATCTGGGAAACAATTTCACTGTGTTCAGACTTATAGACATGACACATCTAGCACCAGCAGTGTCTTACCACTTAAAGTACTTGACTCGACGCAGCCAGCAGTGCTGTTATCTACCAGTTAGGGAGAAAACATCTGTGTCTAACCACTTACAGTACTTGACTCGATGCAGCCAGCAGTGCTGTATTTTCCTGTTTGGGAGTAAATTTCCCTGTGTCTTACTAAAAGTACTTGACTTGACGCAGCCATGAGTGGTAAAAAAAATAGCAGCACTTCTCAGGCAATCCAGGCAACAGTAACAACAGTACAGAAAATTCAGGATGTTGCAGGAGTAACCTGTCGTGGTACTCAGAGGATGAGCACAAGGGCCACAATAGTGCGGGAGCCAGTTTTAGTAAGCAGAGTGATGGATGATGATGATGATGAGGAGAAGACTGATGAGAGGGAGGGGGAAATCAGTGGAACAGATCCTGAGTTTGTAGTAGATAAGGCAGCAGTCAGTATGTCAAGTAGCAGTAGCTCTGGGGAGTAGGATGAAGACGAGGAATACAGAGGCAGAAAAAGAACAAAAACAAGTTCTTGGAAGGATGGCTGTGGTGCTAAAAAAACATGAATGATAGTGGGGCATAACTTGGAGAGTCAGACACCCACACATGCAGAGGAACAACAGAGGACAGATGATGGACAGGCTTCACGAGGGGAAGAAAGAGATGTAGTTCAACCAGTCAGAGAGGTTGCGCATCTTCAAAATTACGAGCAGATGGGCATGGAAAGACCTCAAAGAGGTAGTGGAAATAATAGTGGCTGTGGTGGTGGCAGTGGTAGTAATGACCCCATCCTCCCTATAAGCTGCAGTGCCAAAAATCTGTGAAATCCATTGTGTGGGATTTTTTCACACAAGATGAATCATCTGGCAGCCATGTGGTTTGCAAATTATGCAAAATAAACTGAAGTTGTGGTAAAGTGGGTACTCGACTGGGAACATCAACAATGATAAGACATATGAACAAGTCTCACATTTATCAGTATCAAAAAGCACCAGAGGAGCACACAAACGTTGTTGCACTTCTGCATTCAGCTGAGGAGGATGAGGTAATGGATGTTTACCAAGGCGATGAAGTAACTGATGCGGAGGTGGAGGATGATGAAGTCTTCCTGCCAGTCAAAACACAGCATCGTCTATTTCTCATTTCTTTACCCCTCTGAGTCCTCCACCACAGCCCAACCAGAGTCATATACCATCCATGGCCATAACATCCACCCCTCATGGTGGTAAAGGTCAAGGGAAGCAGCCCAGAAAACCAGGTGATAGCAGCAAGCATAGCGGGCATCACATTTCTTTGAAAGATTGCTTTGAGTGGTCACAGAAATATAAGCCCAACAGCCTTAGGCAAGGCGATTGACAAAGGCAATTGGGGAGATGATAGCCACTGACTTGCTTCCATTCTCATTTGTGGCTTACCCAGGTTTTAAAGCACTCATGGAAATCACTGTGCCAAAGTATCAGGTCCCTAGCCGGACCTATTTTTCCAGTGTTGCCATTCCAGATTTGTATGACGCTGTTTGGAAAAGCATGTCTGATGCTCTAAAAGGTTCAGTGGGCAAAAAGGTTCATGTCACGACAGATACACAGACCAGTGGTCAGACGACTGACTATATGGCTGTGACTGGCCACTGAGTAAACTTTCCCTGCAACCAGGGTTTATAGTGTCTGACAATGCTTCAAATATTGTGAAAGCAGTAAGACTTGGTAAGTTTACATACGTACCATGCTTTGCACACACTATTAACTTGGTGGTAAAAGACTTCATCAGTGAGGACCGAAATGTGCAGAACTTGATTGCAGCTACCAGCACTGTGTGCACTCACTTTAGCCATCCTGTGAAAGCCCGAAAGTTGTTGCGGCAGATTCAGATTGAAACAACCTCCCTCTCCACCAGATGATACAGGAAGTTCCAACCCGGTGGAATTCCACTTACTATATGATGTAGAGAATGCTTAAACAACGGAAAGCCATCCATCAATATGCAGTCCAACATGGCATTGAGAGAGGAGATGTGAATATCAGCCCCAATCAGTGGCGTCTGATGGAGAATCTTTGTTGTATCCTTAAACCCATTGAGGAAGCTAACCGAGTGGTGAGCTCTGATGGTGCCAGACTAAGTCAGATCCTACCCTTAATTTCACTAGTCAGGATGAGACTCCAGTGTCTTGAGTCACAGTTCTTTGACAATGATGACATCAATGCTGCATCACTTGTTGGAAAAATGATACAAACCTTCCTGGCTGATGAGCGCATTGTAAATATGTGCAAAGCAGAACATTACATTTTGGCCACACTTCTGGACCCTCGGTTTAAGGATACAATTGAGACATTCTTCAAACCACATGACTTTAAAGACCTAGAACACTATCGTGAACTGTTAATTGAGAAAGTGTCAGCACATATAGTTCAGAAAAGTAGTACATCATCAGTGCCCTTTTGGCAACATTCAAATTCTGACCAAAATCTGGTGGAGAGGGAGGGAGCACAATCTGCTATTGCTGCTGCTGCTGCCACCACTACTGATATTTTGGCTCATCAAACACAAACCAGAACTGCTATACCACAAGAGGACAAACCACTGTGGGACATGCCACCAGACTTTGGTCTAATAAAGACAGCTGGGAAGGCTCAGGCGGCAATAGTGATACCAGAAGTCCCTGCTGCAAAAATAGTTAAGGATTATATGGAGGAGACTGTACATCTCACTGCAGGTGCTGAACCATTGATTTATTGGCAAAAGAAAAATTTGACCTGGCCTTCTTTAACCGAGATCGCAACTGAATACCTCAGTTGCCCACCTGCCAGCACATATTCAGAGAGAATTTTTAGTGCTGCTGGGGCAATAGTGAATGACAAAAGAACATGTCTTTCCATGAAGAATGTAGAGAGGCTCACTTTTTAAAAAATGAACCTGCCTCAGTTCAAAAACATATACTGTCCCAAATTTATGCAGGTTGACAGCACACAGATGGCATCATGCCACGCTGATGACGACGGTGATGATGGTGAAGGATTCTGCTGCCACTAGCCTTCCAGCTGTCTTTCCTCCAATGGTGGGCCCCCTGTCTCCTCCTCATCCTCGAGTTCCATTAATTTCAGAAACAAACATCCACTGCCGGTTCTCATGTGCCATTAAGGCCCAATCTGACTAGCCCCAGAAACTGAAGGACCACTGCATATGGCAGTTCAACTAAAATAACCAGAAATAACTACACATTATCACACAACTCTTCATTTGTTTTATTGGATTTTTATTACAAAATACACAGTCAATGAATACTTATTACTGGCTGTTAAACAAAAACATTAATAGAATAAATAAATAATAAATAACTGTTCTTCTGTTTCAATTCCAGATAGGAATTTAATTTAAAAAATATTTTTTTTTTTTTTTTTTGCTGTAAAATGTCAACTTTACAATACATTCCCAGTTTCTGTGTTGAACCCAATGACATCCAATGTTTTGATCTGAAGGAACCATTCACCAGATAGAAACTGTAAAATGAAAATAAATAAAAAAAAAATAGATTTTACAAAGTGCTGTTCCCACATACTGCACTCATGACAATAAAAAAATAAATTACTGCTCTTACCTTAGCCCCCGTCCAAAACTCCAAGCCCTCCAAACCCCCTGGGACACTCCCTCTTACAAATATAATTTGCCCTCCATTGTTAGACACCAAACTGTGCACGTGATCTGGCATCATAAATACAATTTGCAGATGGTATACTGTTATGGGTTTTTCAATTATTCTGAGTAAAGATAAGGAAGGGGCAGATGTTTGGGAAGGTGGGACAAATGAAGTAATATTGACATAGTTACCTATAGGAGGTACAGGGATCAGGGCAGGAGAGTGTACTACAGGGAAAGGAGAACATAATGGTGGGTAATGTATTACTAACTTTGACAGTTACTCCAAATAACAGAAAGCCCCAAACTAATAACTACACAGACAAAGTTTAAAGCAGAAGAAAAAAATACTCACCTTAGTAATTATGTTTCTTCTAGTGGAGTCTTGCTGTATTCTGACAAGTGCAGTTAGCCCCAGCCTTTAAACTGCCCCAGAGAACAATAGGTTAACTGTTCTATGCAGGGCATAGAATGTTCATCACGAGCTTTGTTGATGTCTCTGCCTGTTGTCATTAGAACTGCAACCGTCAGAGCTTTACGAGCAAAACTCATTAGGTGTTCTGTGTGGAAACTGTAAAATTTTTACTAGCCAAATGGCAGAAAAATAATCATTTGGGTTCTCAAAGGAAGACTCAAGTCAGGAAACCCAAACACAAAAACTAATCAATTGAAATAACATCTCACCCCATGAGAAACAGAGGGTGTAAAGGGGACACCCCTAGGGTGCCAACACTGTGCCTGCCCACCCACATCCCAAAAAATCTAGGTTCTGAGAGGGGAGGTGGGGGGGTCAGAATACAGCAAGACTCCACTAGAAGAAACATAATTACTAAGGTGAGTAATTTTTTCTTCAAACAACATGAAGCCTTGCTGTATTCTGACAAGTGCAGACTACCAAGCAGTACCTCCATGGAGGAGGGACAGAACCTACTTTAGGAATAGGCTCTGAAGTACTGCTGTGTCAAACCGAGCATCACTCCTAGCCTGGATATCCAGAGAGTAATGCTTGGTAAAAGCATGGACTGCTTTCCAGGTGGCTGCTTGACAAATTTCTAAAAGAGGGATATCCCTGGCAGCAGCAAGGGAAGCAGCAGTACCTCTTGTGAAATGAGCCCTCAGGCCTGAGGGTGGAGTTTTTCCCAGTTTTTCATAGCAGAATTGTATACAAGACACAATCCACCTGGCAATAGATCTCTTGGTGGCAGGTTTGCCCTTCCCAACTTCTCCGTAAGTGAGGAACAACTGGAGGGAGTTAAACCTGCGACCCTTGGTACGCTCTATGTAGTAGCTAAGGGGTCTTTTAACACCCAAACTGTGTAGCCTCCTCTCTCCCAAGGAAGAATGATCAGTGAAGAAAACAGGGAGAGATATAGACTGATTCAGGTGGAAATCTGAAACCACTTTAGGCAAGAACTTTCTGTTAGTTCTAATGACCACTTTATCTCTGTGAAAAGAGATGAAATCAGGTTCCACTGGCAGGACTTGCAATTCACTGATATGTCTAGCAGAAGTAATGACTACCAAAAACACAGTTTTCCAAGTCAAGTACTTAAGCTCTGCTGAGGACAAAGGTTCAAAAGGGGGTTGCATAAGCTGAGCAATGCAAACATTAAGATCCCAAGCAGGAGCAGGATCCCTAAAGGGGGGATTGGTGTGAAGCAATCCCTTGAAAAACTTACAGAATACAGGGTGGGATGACAGTGAGGAAGACTTGCCTACTGACAGGGAAACAGAAACAGGTGACAAGTGTACCTTGAGAGTAGCTGGTCTGAGACCTAGGCCATTGAGATGGACCATATAATCCAGAACCGTAGGCAAATCAGCAGTGTCTGCAGAAATACTCTTCTTAGGACACCAAATGTTGAATCTTTTCCATTTGGAGTTGTAAGTCATTCTGGTAGAGGGCTTTCGAGAAGCCTTGAGGATATCCAGAACCCCTTGGGAAAGACGCAGATATGCAAACTCTAACTCTTCAAGAGCCAAGCCTTGAGATTGAGAGACTGAAAACTGGGGTACCAAATCCTCCCCTGAGAGGATGTTAACAGGTTGTAATTCCTGGGAAAAGACAGGGGAAGATGGATGACTAGGGACAGCAACAAGGGATACCATGGCTGCCAGGCCCAGTCTGGAGCAATCAGAATCACTTTGCAAGGTTGTGACCTTATCTTGACTAACACTTTGAACAGGAGAGGGAAGGGGGAAAAGCATACAGAAATTTCCATTCCCAGTTCAGAATCAGAGCATCCAGGGGGACTGAGCCCAAGATTGGGGGTCTGCAACAAAGAGAAGAAGTTGGTGATTGTCTGGGGCTGCAAAAAGATCTATCTCTGGAGTGCCCCATCTTGAGAAAATCACCTTCAACACCAGAGGATCCAGGGCCCATTCGTGATGGCCCTGAGATATTCTGCTCAGTGCATCTGCTAGGACATTGTCCTTCCCTGGAAAGTGAACTGCTATCAGACAGGTTTGCAGGGAAAAAGCCAGGGACCACAACTTCATTGCTTCTGTGCACAAGGCCATAGACCGAGTGCCTCCTTGCTTGTTGATATACCACATGGTGGTGGCGTTGTCTGTTCTGACCTGAACCACTTTGTTCTGTACTGATCTGGAAAAAACTTGCAGTGCCAGAAACACTGCCCTTAGTTCCAAGAGACTGATGTGTAGAAGAGATTCCTGAGGCAACCACAGTCCCTGGGTGGTGAGGTCCCCCAAATGGGCTCCCCAGCCCAGCAGAGCAGCATCTGTGGTAAGGACCACTGAATGAGACTGAGTGGCAAATGGAACCCCTTGCCTCAAATTGTCCTGATCCTGCCACCATTGCAGGGCTTGGATCAGAGTTTGAGTCACTGGGATTAGTTTGGTAAGGGAATCCTTTCTTTGGGACCAAAAGGCTCTTAAGAGGAACTGAATGTCCCTCATCTGGAATGTTGCGCCTTGGACCACTGCTGTAGAAGCTACCATGTGGCCCAAGAGTTGAAGGAAATGCCTTGCTGGTTGAGACACCTGAAGGCTGAATGAAGAGGCCAGCTCCATGAGAGCTCTTACCCTTTCCAGGGGAAGGAAGGCTCTTGCTTTTACCGTATCCAGCTCTGCCCCTATGAAGGTGAGGAGCTGCACTGCTTTGAGAACTGACTTTGGTAGGTTGAGAAGAAATCCTAAAGAAGTGAGCACTTGCTGGGTCACTTGCAGGTGTAACTTGACTTGGTCTGGGGACTGGCCCACTATGAGCCAGTTGTCCAAATATGAAAAAATGGAAATCTTTTGTCTTCTTAGGAAGGCAACAACTACTACCAGGCACTTTGTGAAGATCCTTGGGGCTGAGGTTAGGCCAAAGGACATTGCTCTGAACTGATAGTGGCCTGACGGCAACTCGAACCTGAGGTACTTTCTGTGGGAGCATCTGATAGAAATGTGAAAGTAGGCATCTTTGAGGTCCAAGGAGGCTAGCCAGTCCCCTGGCCTTAGAGAGGGAAGAATAATTCCCGGAGTTATCTTGAACTCTGGCTTTAAAAGATGTTTGTTCAGGTATCTTAAGTCCAGGATGGGTCGCCACTCTCCTGTCTTTCTGGGGGTTAGGAAGTACCTGGAGTACAGTCCTTTGCCCCAGTGTAGGGTAGGTACTCTCTCTATAGCTCTTAGAGCTAGGAGAGAAGAAACCTCTGCCTCTAGGGCAAGGGTCTCTGAGAGATTTGCAGGTGGAAAAGATCTGGCTCTCATCTTTGGAAATTTTTTGAAGCTGAGAACCAGTCCCTGGCTTACTACTTCCAGGACCCACTTGTCTGATGTAACAGACATCCAGTCCTAGACAAAGTAAGCCAGCCTGCCCCCTACTGAGATAGGAGAATCGAGCCGGGCAGACCCATCAGGGTGTCTGCTTGGCAGGGGCTTTAGGCTGAGGGGTGGATGCAGGCCTGCTCATCCCCCTTCTGCCTCTCCCTCTGAAGAACCCCCCTCTGTGAAAAGGAAGAAGAAGAAGAGGCCTGTGCTTGGTAAAAAGGCCTTTGAAAAGGTCTGCCCCTGCCCCTAGACTGCTGCCTTTGAGGAGTTGCTGCCGTTCCTTGGCCTGAGCACTCCTATAAGTGGTCCTGTATTCGTCCATTTTCTTCATGCAAGGGTGTAGGCAGGCATACTCTCTGCACACATTTGTGTACAGTTTTGTTGAGTGTCTGACCAAATCATATGCCTTTTTGTTAACATTATCATTCTAATCTGTAGTATTTGAGTTAGTTGAGCAGTGTTGCTGCATTGTTTATGGGATAGACGTGTATAACCTGTTTACAGATTAGATAAGTCACCTGACAATAATCTGATTTGTTTGTAATGTGGTCAGCATTTGGTGAGGATGTGTACATTTTTGATTAGGGGAGGCAATACTTGGAGAGTCTGTGTACAAAACAGAAATTTCTGGCTACACCCTTGTTTTCATGTACTTCTCTGTCTGCTCCCCAAACAGAGAATTACCCACTACAGCAAAATCCATGGCCTTAGCCTGGGTATCCTGTGAGAGGCTAGTACATCTGAGCCAAGCCATTCTTCGAAGAGCCACAGATGTAGCCATGACTCTTGATGATACATCACTGGAGTCCACAGCACCATGAAACTGAACTTTTGATGCCTCAATCCCATCTGCAGCCACCTCCTCCAGCTCCTTGGTAGCTGGGGGGAAGCCTGTTTAGCCAGTGCCAGTACAGTGTCCCACCTGGACTTCTGGTACCTGGCTGTATAGGCCATATAATTTGCCTGCCTGAGTCCCAAGGAAGATGCCATGTACTGCTTCTTTGCCATGGCATCAATCTTCCTGGAGTCCTTGTCTGGGGGGTGTGATGCCAAGGGAATGCTTGCCTTATCACAGGCAGCAGCCTGTACAACCACAACATGGTTGCGTTGCTGATAAAGGAACTCCGTATCTGAGCCTGAAAGAGTATACCTCTTGTCCATTCTTCTATCCACAGGAGGTATGGAATTGGGAGACTTAAGAATTTTTTGTGTCTGTTTCCCAAAAGATTTGTGGAGGGAAATACACAGTCTCCTGGACTCTAGGATGTCCATCATCTCTACATAGTCAGGCTCCTCCTGATCCTCCACTGCCTCCTCCACAGGAAGCTGGAGGGTATCAGCCACCTTTCTGTAAAACATGAAGTGCGAAGGGGACTCAGAAAGCCTAGGAGGAGAAACACCTGAAGGTCTGTCTGGGGAGATGTCCGAGTCAATAGACACATCCAGACTTTCACCATCACCATAATCATCTTCCAACTCTCTTTCCTCTTCAAATTCTGGTTCATAAAATTCTTCCAGGGTATAATCCTGAACCGGGGGAATCGACCAAACCGAGTCCCTGCCAAAAGGTGCCGGATCAGTTGGAACCGGGCGAAGCGATTCCATAATACGAAACACTTTGGCTATTTCTTCGGTGGTCGGAGTATGACATTCTGGATCCGCATCGATCGATTTGTCATTGCGTTTTCTTTTTGTTGGAACTGATTCCTCAGAATCGTCTCTCCTTTTGCCCGAAGAAGTACTGCCCTGGTCAGAGGGCAGTCCTTCTGGTTCAGTCGGAACCAAACCGGGCTGGCTATCCGGGTCAGCGGACTTCTCGGCCTCCCTTTCCTTCAGTCTACCTAATTTCTTTTCAAGGGTAGATTTGGAAATTTTTTTACAAATTTGGCAGTCTGAATCGAGGTGGTCAAACTCCAGACAATAAACACAGGTGGTGTGGGGATCGGCCTTAGCAAAGACCTCCCCACACATACTGCAGTGTTGAAACCCAGTGTGCCCGTGTTTTTTCTTGGGTTTCTCAGACACGGCCAACCTAACCAAACTTACCCTTTTTTCGGCAACCGCCAGGCAAGACTCCTCTATCGGTTCCTGACCGTGTCACGGGTCTTGGAAAAAAACGTACTAAAACCCATTTTTTTTAGAACCGATACAGACCAGTAACCGCACACTAAAGTAAAATACAAAATTTACCTGAATGATCAGTTCAGCCGAACCGATCCACACTTTTTACAAGTTCCACAAAGAAAACAGAACAAAACCTATCTAGTACTCACTGTACCACAGACAGAGACTTGAACCAACTATGCAGAAACTAAATTTCGGTAGAAAACCGACCGAAAACTGACACTTCAACCGACTTTGAACCGAGCTGCAGGAGAAATCTCCAGAGCAACTGTTCAGTGAGGTGGAGGAAAGAATCTGACAGTTGCAGTTCAAATGACAACAGGCAGAGACATCAATCGAGCTCGAGATGAACATTCTATGCCCTGCATAGAAAAGTCAACCCATTGTTCTCAGGGGCAGTTTAAAGGCTGGGGCTAACTGCACTTGTTAGAATACAGCAAGACTTCATGTTGTTTGAAACATAATTTAATCCACACAATGTGGTAAAGCAAAATGCCACACTGCCCCAGCACGTCGGCACCATGCCTTCCTCGGGGGGGGGCACTGAGGAAGGTAAGGTACAGAAGCACTGGGGCAGAGTGGCGTTTTGCTTTACCACATTGTGTGGATTAAATACATTTTGTACTGTAAACTTCTGTCCATGTGCTTTTTTGGTACTAAAGCAGCTGAAGCTATAGGTGCCATGGGCGCCAGTTATTTTGAACTGGGCTCTATTAGTACCTGAGTCTAACAGTAGGGGAAGATTAAAAATTATTGTAGCAGGGTGTAGTTCAGGGGGTTAACCTTTTGGGCTGCCTGTAACCAGATTTAAAAAGCTAAAGTTGTCAGGGATACGAGCCATATATCATCCCTGACCTTTACCGCTTGTTAAATCTGTTTCAACACTTGTATTTTTAAGCATCTGCTGGGTAACCAGGTGGTTCTAAAATATATAAGCAGTAAGCACATTCCACCTGGTTCTACTTAACTATAAAAAAAATCCACATATTTATTTTGCATGTTTGGGAATATACATGTAATGCTAAGATTCTAACTTTAAGAATGACAAGTTTTTGCAAAGCTTTCAAGCACCGAGACAGAATCCCATGCACCAAAGCTTTGCAATACTTAACTGTATTTATACCATAACCATTCTTAGTACTACATGTACTTTGCCAAACAAAAAACAATACTTCTTTTCTTAATTAAGTAGAACCATGTAAACTTTTTTTGCATTATATACAGTATTATAGAACTTTGTTATACCATGTAGAACCTGGTTTTATTTGGTAGAAATTGTTTTTTTTACATAATAGAACTAGTTTTATTTGGTAGAACCTGGTTCTACTTGGTAGAACCTGGTTTTACTTGGTAGAGCTTGATTATAAATGGTAGAACCCAGTTCTACCTGGTAGAATCTGATTCTACTGGGTTCTACCTGGTAGAACCAGGTAGAACTTTTGGGTTCTACTCAGAAAATTCAGTAAGGTAGAACTTCTTTTAGGGTCTTCAAGAGTTCTAACCAGCCATGGCCCAGAGAATAATGTAGATCCTAATTAGTACCAAAACAAGGAGCATGGGGAGAGTGCTTTTCAACATTAAGCTCCACCCCTCCAAAAACAGTGGTCATATGATTGTGTACTATGATTAACAATATGCTGTGGTTGCCATGTGATGCAACCAGAAAATCCACTAAGGCACAATAATAAACACTTAAAATGTGCAAAAAACAGAATACTGCAGGCAGCGCCAGACAAGTTAGCTAATGCAGCAGCATCACCCAAACACCACCTATATCACAGCACACAAACCAGCCACCCCACCAACATTAGCTGTTGTCTACCGTACTTAGGCGTACAACTCAATTGTGCATGAACAGATAATTGCGTAATGGTGTAGCAAATACATGTGTAATATGCATAACTTTTTTTTTTGTTGCAGTACCCAATTCCAGACCCTTTGAGCCTCCCTGCAAAAGGGGTAGGAATGAGTGCCTCCTTGTTTGTTGAGATAGTACATCACCGCGGTATTGTCTGTTTGTACCAGAAGAGTACTCGGTGTAATCTCCGTCTGGAATGCCTGACAGACGTATAGGATGGCTCTCATCTCTAGAATATTTATGTGAAGCTGGGACTCCAGAGATGACCAGGAGCCTTAAGCCCTGACCCTGTTGAGGTGAGCTCCCCATCCAGACCCCAAGGTGTCTGTGGAGAGAGTCACTGAAGGAGGCAGCGCAACAAAGGGGACTCCCGTCGAGAGGTGGTCTGGGACAAGCCACCAATGGCAGTCTCGGGTGACAGCGTTCGTGATCCGGACTGGATGCTGCAGATGATCTTGCTTTTGGTCCCATTGTGCCCTCAACATCCACTGGGTGACCCGCATATGGAGTCGAGCTAGGGGAACCATTGCAATGGCAGCTGCCATATGTCCAAGCAGGCAAAGGATGGTCTGGGCCAGTACCGTCTTCTTCTCCTTTATGTCCCCTATGAGGGATCAGATGCGTTCCGCCCTGTCCTGAGGAAGGAATGCCCTTCCCTGAGAGGTGTCCAGAACTGCTCCCATGAACTGCGAGTTCTGAGACGGGACAAGGTTCGACTTCTCCTGGTTTATGGTGATGCCCAGCGATAGGAAGAGGGAACAGGTATCCTGTATCGAGGACATCAGGACATCCCGAGAGGGTACCATGAGGAGCCAGTCGTCTAGATAAGGAAACACATAGTGGCCCCGTCTCCTGAGAGCTGCTGCCACGACTGCCATACACTTCATGAATACTCAAGGTATTACAGACAGCCCAAAAGGGAGGGCTCGGAACTGGTAGTGGCATCCCAGAAACTCGAAACGCAGAAATTTCCGGTGCACTTGAGCGATTGGGAGATGTAGGTAAGCGTCCTGCATTTCCAGAGACGCCAACCAAGTGCCCTCTGTGAGCATGGGAATGAGACCCGGCAGGGTCACCATGCGGAAGTGCTTGTACAACACAGATGTGTTGAGGTCGCTGAGATCCAAGATCAGGCACAGGTCCTGTTTTCTTTGGAACCAGGAAGAAGTGAGAATAGTAACCTTTTCCTTTCTGGTTTGGTGGAACATACTGTATGGCCTCCTTGTTGAGGAGGGCCAAGATCTCCTGCTGGATAAGCACAGCATGCTGACCTGAGTAGTGGGAGAGCAGGGGAGGTCTGGATGGTTGTGGAACTCTATAGAGTGACCTAGTTCGACCAACTGTAACACCCACCAGTTGGAGATTACCCTCTGCCATCCTGAAAGGTGATGAAAGATGCGACCCCTGACCTTCTCGACCCACTGATCCAGAGGAGGGGTGGGGGCCGGGAAGGAGTCATGCTGTGGTGGTGTTGGACCCCGTGGGCTGGGCTGCTTTGGGATAATTTGGGCCCTGGCCCAAAGGGAACCTGGCTTGATTTGTGCGACCAAAGTTGCCCCTGGGTTGCTGGCCAGAACGTGGCTGTTGCCGTTGTTGGCGGCCATGAAAATGGTTCTGGTTCCTACGAAAGGAACCAGACTTAGGTCTGTACATGGCCTGTACAGTCCTGACTGTCTTCCCAGCGTCCTGTAGTTTGGTGATGACCTTCTCAGATTCCTGACCAAACAGGACCACTCCATTATAAGGGATGTCCAGGCTGTTCTTCTGGACGTCCGGGGTAAATCCGGAGACTCTCAACCATGAGTGTCTCCAGAGACAAACGCCTGTGGCTGTTCCCCTGGCTGCTGAGTCCACTGAGTCGTAAGCGGCTCAGAGAACTTGGGTCCCCACGTCTGACCCAGTTTGAAGGAGGTTCAGCAGTTCCTCCTTCTTTTCACCATCTGGAAAGTCTTTTTAAAAGGACTTGGCCCTGTTCCCAAAGGGCGTTCTGAAACTGCACCATGTGCATCAGATAGTTTAGAGACCAAATTGAGCATGTAGCAGCCGCATATATGTGTCTTCCCATAGAATTCAATTGCTTAGATTCTTGGTCCGGAGGCTGGGTACTCAAATGCTAAGGCTGCTGGGACCTATCATGAGATGCAGTGATGACCAGGGAGTCGGCAAGAGGTTGTTGCACCAAATACAGGTCCTCCATGGAAGCCCGGTAGAGGCGGTCAGCCTTCTTTGGAACAGCCGGTGTTGAATGCAGATGCTTCCAAGCTGCCTTGGTGACATCCATAAAGGTGTCCACCACAGGTGGGACCACCACAGGCTTCGGGTCTTTCTGCCTGAGGTAACGGGCAAGGCGTTGTCTTTCGGGGTCTAAGTCTTCTGTCTCCCATCCCATATTTTCCTGGATGTGCCTCATGATTTCTGAAAAGGAGGGATCATCCGGAGGAGACCTTGGAAGGTCCCGTGGGTCTGGTGATGGGGGACTGAAGGGAGATGGAGACCTGGCGGTGTCGGATGTATCCGGTCTGGAGTCATCTCCCGGTGAGTGGCGTCTGCCCCGGGTTGCTTTGGGCTCGGGAACCCTGAGGGAGAGCGCGATGGGCATTTTCTGTCTCTCGATCGGCCCCGAGGAGGTGGAGTTGGTTCCTGGGTGGTCGGGGGGTCTGGACCCTTCAGCGCCCCGAGGAGGAGGAGGTGGAGGGGGCTGAGGCTTAGGGGGAACCACGTCCTTCCTTATGGTTTCCCACCACAGGTGAACAGTTCTTTCACCTCCTGAATATTCATACCCAACAACGGGCCCAGTGTTGGTATGGGTCTGTCGCCAGGGTCAAGCGTCAGGTCCTGGAGAACCACTGGGTCTGGCGACAGCTCCCTGGGTAGGCCTCAATGTCGCCAGTCTGGTCATCCGGCAGCATGGTAGCCTCTTCACCTGAGGGCCCTTGACATCCGGTGTCCACCGGCATCGGTATTACTGCTGTCAGGGTAGTCCGTTTTGCGGGTGCTGGGTCAGACACCTTCTTGGTCTCCATCATCCACTTGAGGGATGTCAGCTCTGCAGTCTTCCTTTCAGGGACCTTCAGAGGTTGGGAGACAGACCTGATGTCGGTGTCCCAGTGTCGGTCAGACGCACCGCCCGATTTAGAGGAAGACTTTTTGTGCCTGTCTGAGGAATAAGGCTTGGAGGCGTCCGGCGCCCAAGTGGTCTTAAGCGGGTGTAAGGAGGCTGAGGAGCCCCTTGAGGACCTTACCTTAATGGGGGGAGGTTGGGAGCGAGCCTGGGTAGGAGATCTGTCGGACCGTGTAGAGTTGGAGCTGACCCTGGACTCAGAGGCCCAGCTGGGGGATCTCACTCGATCCGAGTCCCGATGCTTGTCCCAGTTTTTCTGACTTGTGGAAAGATTCCCCTTTGGAGGAAGGTCTTTTCTCCATTTTCTTCAATTTCTCCTCGAGGAGGAATCCCTGAAGGGCCTTTTGGTGATGGATCCGGGTTCTGCTATTGAATTGCTGGCAAACTGAGCAGGCCTGGGTGTCATGCTCCGGGCCCAGGCACCTGACACAGGCCGAATGATGGTCTGCAAAAAAGGGATCTGTTTGCCGCAGGCAAACTTAGAGGGATGTCCTTCAAGAGAAGGGTAGGAGAAGCAGACATGGATTGAGATTTTTGTAGAAAAAAGATTTCACACATCGTATTGTTAATGCAGGCATCCGTGAGGCCGATGCTGGTGAGTCGACGGCAGGAAAAGAACTGGGGATGATGAGGGACTGCCCCTTTTATGTGATGCCTGACATCGGGGAGGGGCCAATGGCGGGGGCGGTTCCCTGCTGGATACTGCTAGCTAGAATTTTTCCGTGGGGTCCTGGCACCTGCCGGCCTCAGTCCTAATGGTGTAACCTGCTGCAAGAGCTGTTTCTCGAAGTAAGATCTATATATGGCTGAACTGCCTGCATGTGTGCCACTTTTTTTCAGCCTTAGTTTGTGTGGGTTATATATGTTTATAAATCTACATTCCATGACGCCCCATTTCCCATCTAAAATCAGCACTCTACCAGGAAAAAGATCAATTAACTTATACAAAGTGAAATTATAAGCATTAAAGAGGATTCCCACCCCATCCGTACTATCAGTACCAAATGACCAGAATGAAGGTCCCCAGGGCCAGTCCCTTTTGAATGTTGATATTTGTTCAAACTAATACAGCCAGGTTTCCTGCAAGTAACAAACATGTATGTTCTCATCATGAATATACTGTAAAACAGCTTGCCTTCTAACAGTATTTAACAGACTGTGTGTATTCAAAGAACCCCAATTCAGATCAGCTAAAGCCATGTTCCAGAATTAATCTCATTATTTCTTTCGTTTTTTTCTTTTTCTTTCCTTTATAATCTTCTACAGGCAACACAGATGGTCCCTGTGAAGATTTTTGAGAATCAGAATCCCCCTGTTCCATTTCTGAATCTCCCCATGTGGTAAAAAGAGCAGCACTAAGAATTATTAGATTCAAAGGAAACTGATGATGGGGGGGGGGCGGCGGGGTTTAGATTTAACACTCCTAGATGATCTCCTATGAGTCTGAGGAGATGTATACGGGGGAATTGTGTGAATTTTATCTGTGGTAACCGGGTCAGCATAACACACTGGATTAAAAGAATGACGGGCAGTAGAAGCCAAAGCAACAACTTCTTCCTTTGGAGCCAAGACCAACGTTTCCACCTCTAAGGGGGAAAGGGGAGTGGGGGTATGCATCAAATGAATGAGGATTCTGAGGAAGATTCATATCTGACCTGGGAGGTAGCTGCCTCCCCTGCTTGTTGTATTAACAGATCCGGACTGATACAGGAGGCCTTATTCTTGGCTGTCCGGGGGCATTCACTAAACACATGTCCAAAATCTTCACACAAGTCACACCTTGTATGATTAGCACATTGCATGGTAACATGTCCTATTTCACCACAGTTATCGCATCGTGGACTGTCACAGACACTGAAGAGGTATGTCCTTGAGCCGCATTTGTAACAGGCCCTCCATAAAAACAAACACCCCTGTCTCTGTCTAACATAAAAAGAATTAGGAATGTGTTCAACTCCTACATCTGACTGTCTCAACTTTACTTTATGTTTCCAACCTCCGGTCCAGAACATTTCAGTGCCCAAAATAGGTTCAGGTATACTCAACACTTCACATTTCTGTGATAACCAGTAGGTAATATCCTATACATGGACACCCTTATTCCTAAACATCACTGTAACATACTATATTTAATTAAAGGCTTAGTAAGAGGAATAACCAAAAGGGTGCCCATGCAGAAGAAAACATCACCTGCCCATATCTTTCCCAAAAAAGGTCTAAGGCACAGGCTGTTCGAAAACTAACATTGACGTTATCCTCCCCAGAGATGTTAATGAAAGCAAAGACCTCTTTGGGGGAAAAATGCAATGAATCTGTCAACAAATATTTCCCAATATAATGTCGGTCTGGTCTGTCCTCTAAACCTCCCTTATACCTAATGCGAACAGCATTCCTTCTAGGAGCTGCCTCTTTTTTGGCTTTGGTAAATAATTCAGACATGAGAGGTTTCTGACTAGGTGCTTCAGGGTGTTCTGAATCATGGGAATTAGTATCAGTTGGTAATTTCGTAATATGGAGAGGGTCAGGAGTATTACTGGAAGGCCTTGTGCCCTCAACCAGAGGTAGTTCAGTGTCCTTTGGAACCGTTACTGTCAAGTCCTTTGGTAATGAAGCTGAAATATCGGTGGTATTTTCAACCTTTTTCCCTTGAGCTGATAAAGTTTTAGACCCTGGTTTCCAAATTGGGGAAGACTGTGAAAAATTTAATGAAGAATCCCATGCAGGATCGGGTAACCAGATGCCTTTTGGAGTTTGCTGCCACCCCGCTCCTAAAAGAACCTTTTGTGGTGACCAAGGCCCTGAAAGTATGGTAGGGACAGAAACCAAAGCATGAACAGTCTCGAGGGGTACTGGAGGAGTAGGTTCCTCAGGAAAACTTATAAGTTTGGGGACCGATGTCCCATTTACTTGATTAGCATCCATATCACCTCCTTTCACATTAAATGAAAAACAAGTCACCCCTTTTTGGAAATCAGGATTGTACTGATGTATTGTTTGAGGTGGTTTAGTCCTCAATGGTGAAGGCAAAATAGGTTTTTTAAACACGAACCCAGCCGATTTAGTTAGCTGAGTTCGCGGTATAGCTGAGATGCTGTGCTTGAAAGGTATTTCGTCCGCTTCCCGGCCCTCTTGTATTACAGCTTTCCGCTGCTTTCCCGCCTCGTTACATTTGTTAAACTCTTCCTGGATAACTGCAGGCTCTAGGCACTCGCTTGCTAAACTGATATCACTGCCAGCCGAAATAAGCACATTATCCTCAGAAGAAGATGCAGAAATAATTGTTGTAGCAGGAATTGACTCACCCAGCCCTGGCGGGGCCTTTGATGATACTGCATCATCTGGTGTTTTGACAGGCCAGTCGGGGCGCTTGACAGGGAGCACGTCATCTGCTTTCCAGCCGGAGCAGTAATCAAAATCTGTTTTCTGTGTTTGCTGCTGATCTAAGTGCTGATAAGAATCTTGAGATTGTAAGACTGCTCTTTGATCCTGTATTACTGGATGGTCTGAAATTTTACTTAAATCCTCCATAGATAGAAATATTTCTTGAAGTTCTTCCTCAGAATCAATATCCAAATGTGGAATCAGTACAGCCTCTGGCGTAGTTTCAGTGGGAAAGGAGGCATGCTCTCCCACCTGAGGAACATCCTCCTCCTCTGGAGTCCCATACCGAGTGGCCATCTTGCAAGCAGACAGCAGGTCCCCCTACAGTCCAGTAAGGGAATTTCCCTGGTGTCCTGGCCAAATTTCCCTCATTCACTAAAAATACCATAAACTGCTTAATCCGGTTCAATCTCAGTTGCTTACTATCTGTATCCCCCCCCCCCCCACCGGTCGCCACTGAAAAAGGGACTTCTAGGCCCAGTGGGCTTACCGGGTCAACAAAACAAATGTTGCAAATTTGGAGTCAAAATATTAAAAATAACTAAAGTCATGTGCATGCGTATTAACTCTGCCATTTTTCAGTATTTTTATACCAAATTTTCAACATTGGCTCTTTGGGACTCCACCTCAAGAACAGTGGCACTGTCATTTTGTTAAGCAGCCCCGAAAGGTGATTCCACACAGTGACTACAAAAGCACCTTTCAGGACCAAGTAACGAAATGACAGTGACAATGTTCATGAAGTGGGGTCCCAAGAACCCCATGCTGAAACTTTGGTACAAAAATCTCAAAAAATGGCTGAGATATCAACATAAGTTGAAACCATCATTGACAGCCATTATACAGCACTTACCTTGAGTTTTCAGTTGCAGTTGAGCTTTGAAGAGTGCAGACATGCCCTGGTCCAGAGAAGATGACAGTGCTTGACCTCCGGTGATAAGTATGGACTAAGGGGAGGTGGGTGCACAGACAGACGGTCGGGATAGGGGAGGGGGGATGGGGAGATGACGAAGGACCAGTTTCTTTTTTACAGCGTTAAAAAAGAAAATAATTACTCACCTTAGTAATGTTGTTTCCTCTAATGGAGTCTTGCTGTATTCTGACAAATTGCAG
This sequence comes from Neoceratodus forsteri, assembly GCA_016271365.2. Classification (NCBI taxonomy): domain Eukaryota; kingdom Metazoa; phylum Chordata; order Ceratodontiformes; family Ceratodontidae; genus Neoceratodus; species Neoceratodus forsteri. Next base: position 1,420,867,098 of record CM028130.1, read on the forward strand.
TGAGGTCCAACCTTCGAACTGCCCCGGAGATGAAAGAGTTAACTTTCCATGCCAGGCATGGAACGCTGAGCTCGAGCTCAGTTGAGACTCTGTCTGTTGCTGTTTGAACTCAAACCATCAAATCTTTACGAGCTAAACTCACTGAGTGTCTTGTGTGGAAGCTGTAAACCTACACTAGCCAACTGGCTACTAAATGTAATAAACAGATTTTTTGGTCCCAAAACAAAGACTCAAGTCAGGAAATCCAAAAAATGAAAACAAACACAACACCCACTCACCCAAAGTAAAGGGGTGATAAATAAAAGGTGGGGCACCTCTTGAGTGCTAACACTGCTACTGCCCACCCACATCCCAAAAACAAAGGTTCTGAGAGGAGAAGGCGGGGGGAGGTCAGAATATAGCAAGACTCCATTAGAAGAAACAACATTACTAAGGTGAATAATTTTTTTCTTCAGACAACATGAAGTCTTGCTGTATTCTGACAAATTGCAGAATACCAAGCAGTACCTCCATGGAGGCGGGACAGTACCTATCTAGGAAATAGGCTCTGAAGCACTGCTGTGCCAAATAGAGCATCACTCCTAGCCTGGATATCCAGAGAGTAATGCTTGGTAAAAGTGTGAACTGTTTTCCAGGTAGCTGCTTGACATATCTCTAAGATAGGAATATCCCTGGCAGCAGCCAGGGAAGCAGCTGTACCTCTAGTAGAGTGAGCCCTCAGGCCTGAGGGTGGAATCCTGCCTAGTTTTTCATAGCAAAATTGAATGCAAGAGACAATCCACCTGGCAAAGGATCTCTTAGTGGCAGGTTTTCCTTACCAACCTCACCATAAGTGAGGAACAGTTGGAGGGAGTCAAACCTGTGACCCTTGGTACGCTCTATGTAGTAGCTAAGGGCCCTTTTCACATCCAAACTGTGCAGCCTCCTCTCACCAGAGGAGGAATGGTCAGTGAAGAAAACAGGAAGAGACATAGACTGGTTAAGGTGGAAGTCTGAAACCACCTTAGGTAAAAACTTCCTGTTAGTCCTGAGGACCACCTTATCTCTATGGAAAGAGATAAAATCAGGCTCCACTGACAGGGCTTGTAACTCGCTTATGCACCTGGCAGAAGTGATGGCAACCAAGAAAACAGTTTTCCAAGTCAAGTACTTAAGCTCTGCTGAGGACAAAGGCTCAAAAGGGGGTTGCATAAGCTGAGCTATGCAAACATTAAGGTCCCAAACAGGGGCAGGGTCCCTGAAAGGCGGACTGGTATGAAGCAATCCCTTGAAAAACTTAGAGAATACAGGATGAGCTGAAAGGGAAGGCTTACCTGCTGAAAGAAAAGCAGAGACAGCTGCCAGATGCACTCTTAGTGTAGCTGGTCTGAGTCCCAAGCTATTAAGATGAACCACATAGTCAAGGACTGTGGGCAGGCCAGCAGACTCTGGAGAAATATGCTTCCCAGAGCACCATATGGAGAATCTTTTCCATTTGGAGTTGTAAGTGCTTCTGGTGGAAGGCTTCCGAAAAGCCTTTAGGATAGCCATAACACCCTGAGAGAGGTGTATATCAGCAAGCTCTAACTCTTCAAGAGCCAGGCCTTGAGATTGAGAGATTTGAGATTCGGATACCAAACCCTCTCCTGAGCACAGGTTAACAGGTTGTAACTCCTGGGAAGAAACAGGGGAAGGTGGACTGCTAAGGACAATAGGAGAGGCTACCAGGGCTGTCTGGCCCAGTCTGGAGCAATCAGAATCACCTTGCAGGGTTGAGACCTGAGTTTGACCAACACCTTGAACAGGAGAGGGAAGGGAGGAAAAGCATACAGGAACTTCCCTTGCCAATTGAGAACTAGGGCATCCAGGGGGCCTGAGCCCAACACTGGGGGCCTGCAGCAAAAGAGGGGAAGTTGGTGACTGTCTGGGGCTGCAAAAAGATCTATCTGTGGGGTGCCCCATCTGGAGAAGATCACCTTCAAAACCAGGGGATCCAGTGACCATTCGTGATGGCCCTGAGATATCCTGCTGAGAGCATCTGCCAGGACATTGTCCTTGCCTGGGAGGTGTACTGCTGTAAGAGAGGTGTTCAGGGAATAGGCCAGAGACCATAACTTCATTGCTTCTGTGCACAAGGCTGTAGACCGAGTGCCCCCCTGCTTGTTGATATACCACATTGTGGTGGTATTGTCTGTCCTGATCTGAACTACTTTGTTCTGAACAGACTTGAAAAAAGCCTAACGTGCTAGAAACACTGCTCTGAGTTATAATAGATTGATGTGAAGCAGAGATTCCTAAGGAGACCACAACCCTTGGGTGGTCAGGTCTCCCAAGTGGGCTCCCCACCCCAAGAGGGAGGCATCTGTAGTAAGGATTAGAGAGTGAGACTGAGCGACAAAAGGAACTCCCTGTCTTAGATTGTCCTGATCCTGCCACCACTATAATGCCTGGAGCAGGGTTCGAGTCACTGGAATCAGTTTGGTTAGAGGATCCTTTTTCTGAGACCAAAAGGCTCTCAAGTGGAACTGAATGTCCCTCATCTGAAATCTTGCTCCCCTGCACCACTGCTGTAGAAGCAGCCATGTGCCGCAGGAGCTGTAGAAAATGCCTTGCTGGCCGAGACACCTGGAGGGTGAATGAAGAGGCCAGTGAAATTAGGGTCCTTGCTCTGTCCAGGGGAAGGAAGGCTTTTGCCTTTACTGCATCTAGCTCTACGCCTATGAAGGTGAGGAGCTGCACAGGCTCTAGAACTGACTTTGAAAGATTCAGAAGGAAACCTAGAGAAGTAAGCAGTTGCTGAGTTATCTGTAGGTGTAACTTGACTTGGTCTGGGGACTGGCCTACTATGAGCCAGTCGTCCAGGTATGGGAAGATGGAAATCCTTTTCCTTCTTAGGAAGGCAACTACTACTGCCAGGCATTTTGTGAACACCCTTGGAGCAGAGGTTAGGCCCGAAGGGCATTGCTCTGAATTGGTAGTGGCCTGAGGGCAGCTCGAACCTGAGGTATTTTCGATGGGAGCTTCTGATGAGAATATGAAAATAGGCATCCTTGAGGTCCAGGGAGACTAGCCAGTCCCCTGGCCTTAGAGAGGGTAGAATTATTCCCAGAGTCACCATTTTGAACTTTGGCTTTAAAAGGTGCTTGTTTAAATATCTGAGATCCAGGATGGGCCGCCATTCTCCTGTTTTTTTGGGGGCGAGGAAGTACCTGGAGTACAATCCTTTCCCCTTGTGTAGGGGTGGAACCCTTTCAATAGCTCTGAGAGCCAAGAGGGAAGAGACCTCTGCCTCTAGGGCAAGTGCCTCTGAAGGATTTGCAGGTGGAAAGGATCTGGTTCTCATCTTTGGAAATTTTTTGAAGCTGAGAACCAGTCCCTGGCTTACTACTTCCAGGACCCATTTGTCTGACGTTAAAGACATCCAGTCCTGGACAAAGTAAGCCAGCCTTCCCCTACAGGTAGTGGAGAATCGGCCCTGGCAAACCCATCAGGGTGCCTGTTTGGCAGAGGCTTTAGGCTGAGGGGTGGAAGCAGGCCTGCTTGTACCCCGTCTGCCTCTCCCTCTAAAGAACCCCCTATGAGCATAAGCAGAAGAGGAGGCCTGGGCTTGGTAGAAAGACCTATGAAAAGGCCTGCCCCTGCTCCTGGGTTGCTGCCTCTGAGGAGTGGCTTGCCTTTCCTTGGCCTGAGCACTCCTATAGGTGGTCCTGTACTCATCCATTTTCTCCATGTAGTTCTCTGTTTGCTCCCCAAACAGAGAATTACCCACAACAGGAAAATCCATGGCCTTAGTCTGGGTATCCTAAGACAGGCTAGTACATCTGAGCCAAGCCATCCTACAAAGGGCCACAGATGTAGCCATGACTCTAGATGAATCATCATTGGAGTCCACTGCAGCATGGAATTGCACCTTGGATGCCTCAATACCATCCGCAGCCACCTGCTCCAGCTCCTTGGCAAGCTGGCCAGGGACCTGTTTAGCTAAAGCCATTACAGTGTCCCATCTAGATTTCTGATATCTAGCTGTATAGGCCATATAATTCGCCTGCCTGAGTCCCAAGGATGCTGCCATGTACTGTTTCTTTGCCACGGCATCAATCCTCCTGGAGTCCTTATCTGGGGGGTGTGAAGCCAAGGGTATATTAGCCTTATCACAGGCTGCAGCCTGTACTACCCCAACATGGCTGCATTGCTGGGTAAGGAACTCCGTATCTGAGCCTGAGAGAGTATACCTCTTGTCCATTCTCTTATCCACAGGAGATATAGAATTAGGAATCTTTAAAATTTTTATTGTCTGTTTCTCAGAAGACTTATCAAGGGGAATAGACAGCCTCCTGAACTCTGGGATATCCATCATTTCAACATAGTCAGGTTCCTCCTGATCATCCACAGCTTCTTCCATAGGAAGCTGAAGAGTTTCAGCCACTTTCTTGTAAAACGTGAAATGGGAGGGGAACTCAGAAAGCCTAGGAGGAGACACTCCTGAAGGTCTGTCTGGGGAGATGTCCGGGTCAATGGGCACATCCAGACTTTCATAATCACACTCACTTTCCTCATACTCTCCTTCCTCCTCCTCCTCCAGTTCATAAAATTCCTCTAAATCATAATCTGGAACCGGTGGAACCGACCGAACCGAGTGCCTTCCTAATGGTGCCGGTTTGGTCGGAACCGGGGATAACGACTGGACAATTTTTATCGCTATGGCTATTTCATCAGCAGTCGGAGAAAGAACTTTTGGATCCGCACCGGCTGATTTATCCCTTCTTGATCTCTTAACCGGAACTGACTCCTCGGAATCGGTTCTCCTTTTGCCCGAAGAAGTTTCGCCCTGGTCAGAGGGCACTCCTTCTGGTTCGGTTGGAACCAAACCGGGCTGGCCATCAGGGTCAGCAGACTTTTTGGCCTCCCTTTCCCTGAGCCTACCAACTCTTTTTTCCAGGGTAGCTGCAGGAAAATTTTTACAAATCTGGCAGTCTGAATCGAGGTGGTCAAACCCCAGACAATAAACACAGGTGATGTGGGGATCAGCCTTAGCAAAGACTTCCCCACACACACTACAGTGTTGAAACCCAGTGGGCCCAGTTTTTCTTTTGGGTTTCTCAGACATGGCCAGTCTAACCAAAAACTTACCCTTTTTGCAATCAGAGGCAAGACACCCATATCGGTTCCTGACCGTGTGCAAGTCGTGGAAAAACCGTAATAAAATCCGTTTTTTAGAACCGATAAGAACCGGTAACACACACTCTAAAAGTAGAAATAAAGATTTTAAACAACCTGATTGGTTCAAACCGAACCGATCCACGTTCTAAGTTCCACACAGAATAATAACAAAATAAACCTATCTAGTACTCATGAATACCACAGACAGAGACTGAACCGATAGGTTGCAGTTTAATCGATCGAAAACCGAGAAAAGCGGTACTTTAACCGACAAATTGAACCGAGCAAAGGAGAAATCTCGAGCAACTGTTCAGTGAGAGGAGTAAAGAATCTGACGGTTTGAGTTCAAAACAGCAACAGACAGAGTCTCAACTGAGCTCGAGCTCAGCGTTCCATGCCTGGCATGGAAAGTTAACTCTTTCATCTCTGGGGCAGTTCGAAGGTTGGACCTCACTGCAATTTGTCAGAATACAGCAAGACTTCATGTTGTTTGAAAAATAATGTAGATGCTGTGGGACGGTTCACTGTTTTTTTTTTTAGGGACAGGAATGTTTCAGCTTTACTGTTACACTCCGCCAGACCCCCAATCAATGCCAAAAGATAACAGGGCCGACAGGAGCACTCAGTGGCCACCCTTGCAAGGGTCACGTTGGGGGGGGGGACGGTGCAACAGACAATAATGGATGGTTTTCTTTTTCTTTTCAAGTAAAAAAAAAAACAGACGATGGACAGTTTTCTTTCTTTCAGGGAGAGTCTGCTGTACAATTGAGGACACTGGGAATCTGGGCACCCCCAGTGTCCGTATATTATGTTTTGGGGGAGGTGTAGGGTGGTGGGTGCTTAGAGGAAGCATTGTGTGGGGGGAATCATATAAAAAAAACAAGGGGCAGTTTTCAGCAACACGATAGGGAGAGAGAGGACGTGAGGAGCCGACTGCAGCAGCATTGAGCTGCGCGATGATCAGCAACCCTGCCGCAGCATGCACCTATACTATTACATTCTGCCAGTCCCCTAATCAGGGTCAACAGACAACAGGGCCGGCAGGAGCACTCGGTGGTCACCCAGGCGGCACACAAATCGCTGCATGTCTTTGTGCACCAGTAAGGGAAGACACAGATGTGGGGGGGGGACGTCATGTCAGCTAGGCTGATCAGGACACATAAAGTACAGTTACGCAGGAACTTACCATAACAGTAGATCTTCAAGAGAGATTCCTTCAGTAGGCCATCACAAATAGGACTGACGTCGGGCCCCATGGCAGACTTTTCTAGCAATCCCTGACAGGGGACCGCCCACCTGACGTCACGTGACCGACGTCAGCGTTGACGGTATATAGTGGGCGGTCCCCACGCCCGCCCTCCAGTTCTCCTGCCGGAGCCAGGAAGAGGCCTAACAGCAGGAGCGAATAGGATTGGAGACCCTGTAAAAATTAAAATGAGGGGAAGGAGGGAAGGAAAAATATGACCTACTGAAGGAACCTCTCTTGAAGATCTACTGTTATGGTAAGTTCCTACGTAACTGTACTATCTTACTTCGAGAGGGTTCCTTCAGTAGGTCATCACAAATAGTACTGAGTCCCAAGCAGTCCCTCTAAGGAGAAACCGAGAGAAACTAGGGAGGGGCAAAACAAGATCCATGGAAAAAACTAAAGTCCGAAAAGGACCCAGCCTAGGACAACAGACCCTGCAGGACACCTAGGCCAAAGCCAGCCCTCTGCCTAGAAGCAATGTCCAAACCATAATGCTTAGCAAAGGTATGGATAGAACTCCAAGTAGCAGCAGCACAAATATCCGCTGTAGAAACATTACGAAGGAAAGCTGCAGAAGCGGCCATGCCCCTAGTAGAATGACCCCTGATAGAGCCCAAGAGGGGTTTATCATACTTTTGATAACAGTATCTAATGCAGTTGCCCAACCATTTGGAAAGACCCTGCTTGGAAACCGGTTTGCCTCGTATTCATTGTGCGAAGGAGACAAACAATTGATCGTGTAACCCCCCTGCAAATGGGGGTTCCCAAAAGTCTTCCAGGAGCTTGCTTGAATGTTCCAAGCCTGAATGGTGTTTGGCATTTAAGCCATTTATCAGTGAGTGTTTTTAGAACCTCTGGTACTGTCTCTTTAAGAGCTGTCTGCTTGCAGACATAATTAGTTTGTATGGGGGACTGTGTGTTTCTTTGATTGAGTACCACTCAAGCTGCTGCCAATTCACTTCATTTTTGCAGTCACTAGGAGTGCAAAGGAACCTATCTGAAAGATGTAACTGTTTGCAGAAATTATTTAGAGTAATAATGAAATTACAGTTTGTCTAACCTGCTTTCTTTGCAGTCAGAACTGTGTCTGCTAGTTCCCCATTCTAGTTTTGAACTGCTGAACTGGACCAATCAGTGTGGGGTAGCTCTAAAATGGTGCCTTGGACGAATCAGAACTTGACTCATAATCTGAGCCAGCCACAAGAGGATTGTATGGGCAGTGACTCTGGGAGATGTAGTTTAGACTTCAGTGCCTTTTGGACCAACAGCAGCAGTCTATTGTGAGTGACAGCCAATCCAGTCAAGAACTGGGAGGAACTCAAAGGAAGTGCCCGGTTTTGTCGGTTGGAGTTGAGTTGAGCTTTGGCAGTGAAGAAGGAAGGAGCCCTGTGCTTTTTCAGTGTGCAGTTTTAGTCAAAAAACGTGTGTAAGACCCAGAGTTCCGGTCTGCAGCTTGTGTAACAGCTTGTTAGGACTGAATCTGTCCTGTGAAAAGAATCAAAGGATCTCTGAAGAGTAGAAACCAGGCTCACCCTGTAGAAGACTGGAGGAATTGCTGAAAATTGCACCGGTCTGTCAGGAACTGAATCTGCTGTGTGTTCTCCCGGGTATTGTGCAGTAATTGCGATCGGGATACAGATGCAGCCTGCCTGGTATAGTGCTTTCTTTTATATGGATGTGTGAAGAGGTTTGTGTACCTCAAGTGAGCCCTTCTGACATTGAAGGACCCTATCTTATTTGGAGGTCGTGAGTACTAATTCAGGGTCGCTCCCTGTTGAATTGCCACATTAAATCCAAATGGAATTACTGTACTGCTGACTGTTTAATTCTCCTTTCTCTGTGTGAAAGGGCCCTACCAGCTGCCACGGTTTGGACTAGCCACTAGGGCTTGGGTACCCAGGGACAGTAACTGATAGGGATAGGCCTGTGCACAGAGCCATAGGTAGATTATTAGAGTGATAAGCTAATTAACCTGATTTCCCCTGTCCTTGTTATATCCCCTAAATAAATCAGAGCTGCTTGTTTCAGCAAAGTTATACTGCCTGGAGGTATTTGTCTATGTTAAAGTACTGTACTGTGATTGTTGCACTGTATCTCATTTCACAGGAGGTCCCAGTGCGGAACCAGACCTGGGGGTAAGTGTATACTGTGAAGGTAATTCTGATATATTGTGTGGGCCACTAGTGGGAAGAAAGGGGGGTTGCAGTGTCCCAGAGGGCTGTGACCAAGTTAATTTAACTATTGCAAACCCTGACCTCTGGGTGGAGGCACCCGCCATTGGATCCAGGCCCTCAACCTGTTAGTGGCAAATCAGGCAGGGGTAGTAGCCCCTGGGATAGCGCCATCTAGGGGTTACATCTTGGAGGCTCACCGCTGGGATTGTGTGTCCTCTAGTGGCCATATTTACGAACCACTGTTAAGAAAAAAATGGGTACCCCGACAGAAGTGGCTGTGCACCGGCTGGTGGAGTGGTGTACTGGGGAGGAGATCGACCCCCAAAATGCTATGCTTTTCCTGGACATCCCCCTGGGTATCAATACGGACACTGTGCAGGGAGTACTTTCCAAGGTGGAAGGTTTACAAACCCTGTGGTGGTGAGTCGGCATGCTAATCTGCTCACCCACACTTTCCTGGCCCTAGTAGAGTTTAAGGATCCCATAGATAGCTCCAAAGTGCCACAGACCATTACCCCAGAGGGAGCCCTCACTGCTTGGAGAGTGATAACTAAGGACAGTAAAGACCCGGTGGGGAATCAGCCCCCACCACTATCTGAAACTTTTGAGGAGAAATTTGCTGAATGGTTGGTGGGAGAGGGGAAAACTGTGGAGGACTTGAAGAAACTATTCTTGCCACCTGGGGGTGTTCCTCCCCCAACACCCTCTCCTGCTCCAGTGCCCGTAATGGTGGCTGAACCAATGCAGACTCCTATTTCTGCACCTGCCATTAGGCACAACTCTTACCGAAGGTTGAGGATCTTCTCTGGCACCCTCCCACCCCCAAGGGAGGATGACTGGGAGACCTGGATAGACTATGTTGCCCCCAAGTGCTAGGAATGGCAATGCTCGGAAGGCACAGCGAAGAGGGTTAGTGAGAGCCTCCCGAGGTCCTGCCCTGGCTACCATCCGTGCTAAACGGGCCAGTAACCCTGAAGCGACTGCACAGGCCTATCTTGAGGCCTTGGAGAATGTGTATGGGAGCCCAGATTCTGATGAGGACCTATGGTGGAGAGTAAGAGATGCACAACAGTACCAAGGGAGTTGTTGTCTGTGTATGTATCTCGGCTGGAAAATTGTTGCAAGAATGCCTCAGAAAAGGTAGTTTGCCAGCGATTGAACTGGACCGAACCAGGCTGGACAGGATCCTTAAGTCTGCCCCTTCTCAGAACTGCTGTTGCTTCAGTTACGCCTGGCAGATCGACTGGAACCCCACCTCCTATGATGAGTTAATGAGAGAAATTGAGGAGTTGAGAAAAGACGACCTCGGGAGGGACCTGCACCAATAGCTGCGGCCACGACCCGAGTGACTGAGGGTGACCCATCAAGTGAAGTTCAGGGCAGAGGTTGGCAGTCAATGAGTGCTCTGACAAGGAAAAGATATGTCACAATGGGGCGAACTGTTGAGAGAGATCCGGGAATTCAAAAACAGTCCTTTATGAAGGCCACGCCTGCAAGTACGGGCCCTGACCTATATCCGACTGCATCTGCTATGGGGGGTGGGTACCCACCATGTATCTCCTGCTGATAACAGCTCCGAACTCGATTCCTTGACCATGGAAGTGGAGAAACTGACGAGATGTCTCCAAATGCTTGTCACGCCGCAGACAGAGATGGCACCAAGGTTTCCAGTTAGTAATACCCCCGCCCTGGCTCCCAATGTTGCACCTCGGCCAGCTCAAACTCCAGAAAGTATGTTTTGCTATAATTGTGGGAAAGATGGGCACATGAAAAGGAATGCAGTCCCAAAAAGACACTGACAAAGTTGCATATAGGCTACAAGGAGAGCTTCGGAGAAGAAATCAGTGGTTAAGAGGTGCACGACATGATCCCAGTGAGGGCACCAAAATGCTAATTCACGCCCTTTGTGGCAAGGTCAGTTGCCCAGGCCCCCACTACCGCCTCTCCAGACTGGTCCAGAATAGTGGGTCCCTCCATGGAGACCACTGTAAAGGTGAATGGAGTGTCTACAAGAGCTGTATTAGACAGTGGCTCCCAAGTGACAATTATGTTCCAGGATTGGTATCAGAAGCATTTGTCAGATGTACCTTACAACCATTAGAAGGACTGCATGTATGGGGTTAAGGAGAAGGCCTACCCTATTCCGGTATATCCGAATTTGGCTGTCTTTCCCCACCTCCGTGGCTGGAGTGGCCGAACAAGTAGAGACCTTAGCCTTAGTGTGTCCCCACTGGACTGTATGATGGTGTTCCTTTGTTGATTGGAACAAATGCTCATATGTTCGGAAGGCTGGCACAGTTGTGTTATGAAAACAGGGGTCAAAGACTAGTAGAGCTTTAAGAGTTCGGTTTAATTAAGAAGGCCTATGAGGCACAGAGAGATGCTGAAAAACAGAACCAGAGGAACCGTCGGAATTGTATGGAAGAAGGATCCTGAGTCTCTGATCCTGCGCCAAATGCCCAGTGTACCTTACAGGAGAGGTCCGTATCAGAAAGGATGTTAAGAATAAAATATTAATGTTGGATGCACCAGGCGATGGAAAATTGCCAGAGGGACTGCTGGTCAAGCCTAGTATTTTGCCCGCTAGAGCCCATGCTTATGCCAGAAGGGTAATGGTCCAAGTTCATAATGTGTCTGAAAGAGACATTCGAGTAAACAGAGGTTGCATCCTGGCTAATTGCATTGTGCAGACACTGCAGTGCTACCCAGCAGCAAGAGTTCAAGGAAGAATGACAGAGTAACGCCTGACTTGTTTGATTTCGCGACTCCTGCTGCCAGCTGAATGGAAAGTGAGGATCAGTGAGAAGCTTGCCCAGAGAGACCAGGTGTTTTCTTTAAAGGAATGGGATGTAGGATGCGTGCAAGGAGCTGAGCACAATATCCGCTGTATGACGAAAGACCATTTCGTGAGAGGTCTCGAATGCCTGGCACCTGCTGACATAGATGATGTGAGACGGCATCTGCAAGAGATGTTAGCTGCTGGTGTAATACAAGAATCCAGAAGCCCTTATGCTTCCCCATTGTGGTAGTGAGGAAAAGAATGGAACAGTAAGGATGTGTGTGATTATCGCACCTAAACCGGGCGGACTATCCCTGATCAGTACACAATGCCCCGCATTCAGGATGCTTTGGACTGCCTAAACGGGAGCAAGTGGTTCTCTGTGCTGGATCTCCGCAGGGTACTACCAGATCCTATGGCCCCAGAGGACCGTGAGAAGACGGCCTTTATCTGTCCGCTGGCTTCTATGAATTCATGAGGATGCCTCAAGGGATTTCAGGTGCCCCAGCCACTTTTCAACGATTGATGGAGCGTGCAGTGGGGACATGAACTTACTAGAGTGCCTGTATACCTAGATGATGTTATTGTGTTTGGCAGCTCACTGAGGAACATGAGAGCAGATTATTTAAGGTATTGGACCGACTGGAGGACTTTGGTCTTAAACTGTCCATTGATAAGTGTCAATTCTTTCAAACATCAGTAAAGTATGGGACACATAGTATCCACCGAGGGAATAGAGACCGACCCAAGTAAAGTTGAGGCCTTGACCACCTGGCCACAGCCCAAAAATCTAAAAGAACTGCAAAGATTCCTGGGATTCTGTGGTTATTATCGGCGCTCATCAAGGACTATTCAAGAGTGATCCGCCTTTACTTAACCTTACTCAAGGGTATCCCCAACCCACAAAAATACCAAAGTCAGCGTCCCTCAAGACTGAAAGAGTGTATTTTCATCCGAGTGAAGTATTTGGGGCCGCTGGACTCCTGATTGTGAGACTGCTTTTCATGAGATCATATATCAACTTACCCATGCTCCAGTGCTGGCCTATGCCGATCCAAGAAAACCTTACGCCCTGCACACTGATGCTAGCTTGCAAGGGTTGGGGGCTGTGTTGTACCAAGAGCACGAGAATGGCCTGAGACCAGTGGCCTTTGCCAGTAGAAGCCTGACCCCATCCGAAAAGAACTATCCTGTACATAAGTTAGAGTTCCTAGCTTTGAAGTGGGCTATTGTTGACCAATTCCATGAGTACTTGTATGGGGCTAAAATACTAGTAAAACTGACAATAATCCTTTGACCTATGTGCAGACCTCAGCTAAGTTGGATGCCACTGGCCATAGGTGGCTTTCTGCATTATCTACATATGACTATGCTCTCGAATACCGAGCAGGTCTGAACCACATAGATGCTGATGCTTCTCCCGGAGGCCTGTTCCCAGAATGATTGGGTCCGATTGGCAGAACCTGACATTCGGCACCTCTGCCGGAAGTTTGACAGGGAGGAACAAATGTCCACGGACGCAGTGGACTGCATGGTGGATTGCTTGGGAGCCTCTGAGAATTGCATACCTGCTGTTTATTGCCACTTTCTGCAATAGACATTGGTGCACTGCCTCAGCTGGACAATGACAGTATTCGTCGGGCTCAACTCACGATCCCATGATCAAAGCAGCTTTAGAAGCCCTCTATGCAGGAAAAGATGTGTCCAAATTACGCCCACTGATTTGAGAACTGCACTGTTATACAAAGAAGGTCCTAAGTTGAAACTGATCAGTAAACTGTTATACAGAGAAACAGTAGACAGAGGGGACAAGTAGACAAACAACAACTAGTGCTGCCCACTGCCTTCGAGACTCAGTACTGAGGTCCTTGCACAACCACATGGGGCACCTTGGTATAGACAGAACACTTGACTTGGTGAGATCCAGATTCTATTGGCCTAAGATGGGGCTGATGTGAGCAACACATTCGAACTTGTAGTCGCTGCTTACAGAGGAAAGCTTTGCCCCAGAGGGCTGCCCCCCTTGTTAACATCACCACCAGTGCACCCATGGAGCTGGTCTGTATTGATTTTCTAAGTTTGGAGTCAGATCAAAGAAATATCAATAATGTGCTGGTGGTCACTGACCATTTCACGAGATATGCCCAAGCTTTCCCCACCAAAGACCAGAAAGCATCCACTGTAGCCAAAGTACTTGTAGAAAACTTTTTTGTTCACTATGGGGCTCCACAAAGAATCCATTCTGATCAAGGGAGAGACTTTGAGAGTCGTCTGATCAAAGAGATGCTTTCTCTGTGGGGAGTGCGAAAGTCCAGAACCACTCCTTACCACCCCCAGGGGGACCCACAGCCTGAACGTTTCAACCGCACTTTGCTAGATATGCTAGGCACCCTGCACCCAAAGGACAAGCCTAGATGGAGCCAACAAATTAGCACCCTGGTACATGCTTATAACTGCACCAAAAGTGATGCCACTGGATTCTCCCCCTACCGCCTGATGTTTGGAAGAGAAGCTCGACTACCAGTAGATGTGTGTTTTGGGGTCTCTCCTGATGGGGTTCAAGCTGACAACTATTTACAGTATGTGCAAAAGTTAAAGGCCCAGCTAACTCATGCGTACCAACTGGCTCAAACCATGGCTGCCAAAAGAAATCTGGCCAACAAAGAGGGTATGATAAAAGGTGAAAGCACAGGAACTCCAGGAGGAGATCGGTATTGCTAAGAAATCTGGGACTGCATGGCAAGCACAAGATTGCTGACAGATGGCACCATCTCCTCACATTGTAGTGGGCAAACTAGATGATCTGCCAGTGTACAAAGTAAGGCCTGAGAATAATTCAAAGATGTAAAAACAATGCATAGAAATCATTTACTGCCCATTGGACAAATCTTAATTGAGTCTGAACCCCTAGAAGATGCCCCTCTGGACCAGTGACTAGAGCTGCTGCTAAGAAAAGACCAAGGAAGTCTGCACCTACAGAAGCAGAGTTAAGTGTTCCCCTGCACAAGTCCCAGTTGAGCATGACTGTCAGTCCATATCAGAAGAAAGTGAGAGTGACTTTGAATACTATCCTTCTTACAACTGAGTCAATTGTTTCGGGCAATCCCTAGTCAATACTGGAGATGAAGCTGGGCCTTCTGGACTGTCCAAGCCCCCAGCTTCGTCCCTGGAGCCAATGCTCCCAGAAAGTGAAGTGCAAAGCATCAGATCAGATGAAATGGAATCATTGTGCATGGTTGAACTGTTTGAGCTTTCAGGGGAGGAAAATGATAGATTGGGGCAGACTGGTGATACACCTGAACAAGAAGAGTATTTTGAGTGCCCTGACAGTCCACTGCCAGTGTCCGAAAGCTCTCCATGCGAGCCAAATGTTGTGGACTCAGAAACTGTAACTCCTGGAGCTGAAAGTGCCCCAAGTTCTAGCCTCTACCCCCATGGAGACTCCTGACAAGTGAGGACAATGCTGAAAATGAGGCTCAGAGTGCAGAGACTATAACAGTTCCCCTAGAAAGACTGGTCGAGCTGTAAAGCCTGTGGTGCACCTCAGTTATGATTCCCTTGGGAGGCCTGTGGATTTGCCTCTCCAATGTTGTCCATAAAGGAGTGTATGTGTCCCCGAGCTCATTGCCCAAACTGAGCATCAGTGCTAACTCAAGTTACTTGTGTTGCTCTTCTAGTATGGTGCCCTTGCCCCATCCAGCCCCAAGGTAACTGATAGGAAGGGCCCCTCTCTTCAGGTTTCATGTACAAGAGGTAATAACTTGAGTTATGGTACAAAGTGTATGTAATACTGTGTAAAGAGGACGTACTGCAATGTTTCAGAAATGTGTTCTTGGTAAAATGATATATTGACTGATGATTACATGTGCGAGCCTAATGCAAATGTATATGGTTGCAGTTGAAACTTATGGGTACTTGCTTGACGCGACGCCAAGCTTTCCCAGGCCAGGAAGGTGTAAACCCCTGCAAATGGGGGTTCCTAAAAGTCTTCCAGGAGCTTGCTTGAATGCTCCAAGCCTGAATGGTGTTTGCGTTTAAGCCATTTATCAGTGAGTGTTTTAGAACCTCTGGTACTGTCTCTTTAAGAGCTGTCTGCTTGCAGACATAATTAGTTTGTATGGGGACTGTGTGTTTCTTTGATTGAGTACCACTCAAGCTGCTGCCAATTCACTTCATTTTTGCAGTCACTAGGAGTGCAAAGGGAACCTATCTGAAAGATGTAACTGTTTGCCAGAAATTATTTAGAGTAATAATGAAATTACAGTTTGTCTAACCTGCTTTCTTTGCAGTCAGAACTGTGTCTGCTAGTTCCCCATTCTAGTTTTGAACTGCTGAACTGGACCAATCAGTGTGGGGTAAGCTAGCGCTAAAATGGTGCCTTGGACGAATCAGAACTTGGACTCATAATCTGAGCCAGCCACAAGAGGATTGTATGGGCAGTGACTCTGGGAGATGTAGTTTAGACTTCAGTGCCTTTTTGACCAACAGCAGCAGTCTATTGTGAGTGACAGCCAATCCAGTCAAGAACTGGGAGGAACTCAAAGGAAGTGCCCGTTTTGTCGGTTGGAGTTGAGTTGAGCTTTGGCAGTGAAGAAGGAAGGAGCCCTGTGCTTTTCAGTGTGCAGTTTTAGTCAAAAAACGTGTAAGACCCAGAGTTCGGTCTGCAGCTTGTGTAACAGCTTGTTAGGACTGAATCTGTCCTGTGAAAAGAATCAAAGGATCTCTGAAGAGTAGAAACTAGGCTCACCCTGTAGAAGACTGGAGGAATTGCTGAAAATTGCACCGTCTGTCAGGAACTGAATCTGCTGTGTGTTCTCCCGGTATTGTGCAGTAATTGCGATCGGATACAGATGCAGCCTGCCTGGTATAGTGCTTTTTTATATGGATGTGTGAAGAGGTTTGTGTACCTCAAGTGAGCCCTTCTGACATTGAAGGACCCTATCTTATTTGGAGGTCGTGAGTACTAATTCAGGGTCGCCTCCCTGTTGAATTGCCACATTAAATCCAAATGGAATTACTGTACTGCTGACTGTTTAATTCTCCTTTTCTGTGTGAAAGGGCCCTACCAGCTGCCACGGTTTGGACTAGCCACTAGGGCTTGGGTACCCAGGACAGTAACTGATAGGGATAGGCCTGTGCACAGAGCCATAGGTAGATTATTAGGAGTGATAAGCTAATTAACCTGATTTCCCTGTCCTTGTTATATCCCCTAAATAAATCAGAGCTGCTTGTTTCAGCAAAGTTATACTGCCTGAGGTATTTGTCTATGTTAAAGTACTGTACTGTGATTGTTGCACTGTATCTCATTTCACAGGAGGTCCCAGTGCCGGAACCAGACCTGGGGTAAGTGTATACTGTGAAGGTAATTCTGATATATTGTGTGGGCCACTAGTGGGAAGAAAGGGGGGTTGCAGTGTCCCAGAGGGCTGTGACCAAGTTAATTTAACTATTGCAAACCCTGACCTCTGGGTGGAGGCACCCGCCATTGGATCCAGGCCCCTCAACCTGTTAGTGGCAAATCAGGCAGGGGTAGTAGCCCCTGGGATAGCGCCATCTAGGGGTTACAATCGCAAGAGAAAAAGTCTTTGGTTCAGTGTGTGTAACACCGGAGAATCCGGTGGACATCCATCGTATGGAGGAGTGCCTCACCCCTGGTAGCAGAAGCCGGATAATATACTGGAAGCTCTACAGATTGGTTCAGAGTAGCTTCCTACACCACCTTTGGAAGGAACCTCGGATGGGTTCTGAGAACCGCCTTGTCCCGGTGAAAAATTAGATACGGTTCCTTACAAACCAGCGCATGAAGCTCCGAAATTCTTCGAGCTGAAGTGATAGCAACCAGAAACAACGTCTTCCAAGATAGAAAGCATAGGTCACAGCTCATTGCTGGCTCGAAAGGAGGCAAGGTGAGCTTTTCCATGATGAAATTCAAGTCCCATGGTGGTGTTGGGCTGTGGATGGGGGGTTTCAGATGGAGAATCCCTTTAAAAAAGGTCTTGAGATATCCAACTGAGCCACGGGTTCACCATCCACCAGCTTGTGGTATGCCGAAATAGCAGAGAGGTGTACTTTTAGAGATGAATAGGCTAGACCCAAGTCCGATAGATGAAGGAGGTATTCCATGACTTGTGGGGCAGAGCAAGAAAAAGGGTTCCAGCCCTTCGCAGTTGTCCAAATGGAAAACTGTTTCCACTTCAATGCATAAGTGGAACGGTTGGAAGGTTTTCCGGCTTCGACGAGGACATGTGCCACTCTAGAGGATACTCCAAAGCAAGAGATGACTACATCTGCAGGAGCCATGCAGGAACATGCAGGGTCCTCAGCCCCAGATGAGCCGGACGGCCTTGATCCTGAGTAAGGAGGTCATGTGTCAATGGAAGTGGAACCAGTGGTTCCCTGGATAGCTGTTGAAGCAGAGGGAATCAAATCTGTCTCGGCCAAAGAGGAGCGATGAGAATCAACTTGGCCTTCTCCGTCTGTAGTTTGAGGGGGACCCTCTGCAGAATGGGAAATGGAAGGAAGGCATAGAAAAACTTCCCTGTCCAGGGTAGAGATAATGCATTGCTCCAGAAAGCACCTGGCTCTGGAACGAGTGAGCAAAACTTGGGAAGTTTTGCGTTGAATTGAGAGGCGAATAGGTCGAGTTCCAGCCACCCCCAATTTTAGAAGACGGATTCCACCACTTCCTGATGAAGTTCCCACTCATAAGCAGGGGTCCGCGATCTGCTGAGACTGTCCACCAGGACGTTTAGAACTCCAGTACGTGCACAGCCACTAGGGACAAGTGATGCAGGACTGCCCAGTTCCACACCCTGGTTGCCTCCCTGCAAAGAGAGTACGACTGGGTTCCTCCTTGTTTGTTGATATACCAAACCACCGACATATTGTCCGTTTGGATCAGCAGTGTTCCCTCGGGCAGCAGGGGTTGAAAGGCCTGTAAGGTATACAGGACCGCCCTGAGGTCTAGAACACTGATGTGAAGAGAAAGCTCAAAGCCAGACCAAAGTCCCTGGGCTTGATGTTCCCCCAGATGCGAACCCCAACCCATGTTCGAGGCATCCATGGTGAGAGTGGCGATGGGTGCTGGGCTTCGGAATGGAAGCCCCAGGGAAAGATTGTGTGGATTCATCCACCACAATAGAAGATCCTTCAGGACCGCTGA
This sequence comes from Neoceratodus forsteri, assembly GCA_016271365.2. Taxonomy (NCBI): domain Eukaryota; kingdom Metazoa; phylum Chordata; order Ceratodontiformes; family Ceratodontidae; genus Neoceratodus; species Neoceratodus forsteri. The sequence continues at coordinate 1,420,885,601 of CM028130.1, forward strand.
AGAGATGAGGACCGGATGGTCCAGATCGTCCAGAAGCTGGTCCCATTGCACCCTCAGTGACCACTGAGTGATCCTCATGTGGAGCCTGGCTAGGGGAACAGTACAAATGGAAGCTGCCATGAGGCCTAACAGGCAAAGGACCTCCCGGGTCGGGATGGTCCTGCAAGACGCCACCTTGAAGGCCTGGTGGACTAGAGTCTACACTCTGTCTGGAGGAAGAAAAGCTCTGCACTGGACCATGTCAAGGACCACCCCAATAAACTGCAGTCTCTGGGTGGGGATAAGGTATGACTTGGGCACACTGACAGTGATCCCAAGTCGATTGAACAGGTCCAGGGTAAACGACAGAGCCTCCAACAACACATCCCGGGATGGAGCTGCTAGTAGTCAATCATCCAGGTTAGGGAAACATTGCAATCCTTCTGCAGTGGTAAAACACAGCAGCCACCACTAGGCACTTGGTAAAAACCTGAGGTGCCGAAGACAGCCCAAAGGGAAGTGCTCGGAACTGGAAGTGGCCCCCCCCCCCGGAACATGAAATGTAGGAATCAACGGTGGCTGGGGAAAATAGGGATACGTAGGTAGGCATCCTGCATATCCAGGGCATAGAGCCAGTGATTCTCTAACAGGAGTGGCAGAAGGCTCTGGAGTGTCAGCATGTGGAACTTCTTGTACTTGACATAATGGTTCAGCTGACCGAGATCTAGAATGGGTCTAAAGTCCCCGGTCTTTTTCGGAACCAGGAAAAAATGGGAGTAGAAGCCTTTTCCTGTTTGCCCTGAAGGGACTCGTTCAATTGCTTGTTTTAGCAAGAGCAAATTTATTTCCTCTTGAACGAGGATAGCCTCATCCCAAGTGTATGAGGACTTCAATGGAGGATTTCCCGGAGGAAGCTCCTGTAACTCTATGGTGTGACCTAAGGCCACTATTTGCAGGACCCACTCATCGGAGATAACCGCCCTCCACTCCTGTACATGGAGGGTGAACCCCCCCCCCACCTGTTCCTCGCCGAGAGGCTGAGGAGGCAGTGGGGTCGGGGGGTCAAGAAGTGGAGGGTCAGTCAGGGGGAGCACCCCCTGAACGTCATAGATTCTTGGAGGCAGGAGGGGTAACGGTACCTGTGGCCTTCCGCTTACCTTGGCGACATGCCTGAGCGGATTTCCCCTGCCTCTAGGTCCTCTTCCGAAAGGGTTGCTGTTGTTGTCGCGGAGGAGCATCCGATCGGTACATAGACCAAACAGATCTAAGGGCAACACCTTTGTCCTGTAGTTCCGTAATGATGTCTTTGGTGTCGCCTCCAAAAAGGACCGAGCCACGGAATGGAGCATCCTGAATCACTGACTGAACCTTGTTAGCAAGGCCGGATAGGCGAAGCCAGGAGTGCCATCTCAGGGCCATGGCAGTTGCCAAGGTATGGGTCACGGAGTCGACTGAATCGTAGGTGGCCCGTAAAGCATGCCTATAAGAGATCTTGGAGAGGCAGAGATCCTTGGCGAGTTCCTCCTTGAGAGGTGAAGGATCCATAGACTGGACCTTCACCTCCAACCTGGCCATAGTCGCTTTTTGGTGGGGCACCTTGTGGGCCATGTAACTGAGGCAGCGGAGAGCGCATGTGGCAGAAGAGAAGATTTTCTTGCCAAACTGGTCCAGCTGCCTCAACTCCTTATCTGGAGAAGTACTGCTCAAGTGCTTGGGCATAGCGCAGCGATCATGAGCCGCTGAAATGACCACAGAGTCTGCCTTCGGATGGGTCTTCAAAAATGGAGCATCCTTAGGCACCCGGTAAAGCCTGTCCGCCTGCTTGGGGACAGCCGGGATAGAGTGAGGCATCTGCCAGACGGTGCTGATGAAGTCTTGGTGGGAGGCCATCCACAGAGGAACTGGGATGGGAGACAGGGACTCTAAATCGAAGTGCTCCATGAGTCGCTGTCTCATCGGGTCCTGTTCCTCTGACTCCCAATCGAAATAATCTCTGAGGGCCCTCAAGAGATCTGAGAAGGAAGGATCCTCAGGCGGTGATTTTGGTGAGGTCTTGCCTCTTGGCTCAGGTTCCTCCACAATTTCCTCCTCCGAAGAGTCCTCTCTTCCATCAGAACTGTCGTTGGCCTCCTCCACTGAATGGCGTTCGAAGCGAGAAAGGGGAACGTCCAGTCGAGTCTTCCCCGAGAGGTGGACAATCGTACTCGAACTGTTCAGGGAAGGGGACCTGCAAGGCAGCGGAGGTGGGAGCCTCGCTTCCAGGTCCAAAACCAACTCCGACCTCGCTCCCTGCCACCAAGACTGTAGGAAAGACTTGAAATCCAGCATAGCCGGGGGTGGTGAAGGTGGAGCTGGTTGAGGCTGGGTGAGGGAGGAGGAGGAGGAGATGGAGCAGCAACTGGAGGAGGGTAATATCCTTGCGGGCCCATGTAATGGGTATAGGGATGATAACCCTGGTAAAACTGTCCCACTGGACTCCATCCAGGAGCGGGAACCTCCAGGTAAGAATCCCAGGATACCCGTGGGGGTAATAGGGGACAGTAAAGGGACAGTTATAATATCCCGTCATCAGCCCTGATGTTGGGGGAACCCACTTTGGACCTGCTGTGGTGTAGAGCAAGTTAGGATCCGGCGTTGGGACAGTCCAAGTTATAGGGACCGACGCTGGCACAAGCGCCACTCGATCCAGTGCCGGAAGAGAATCCGGCGTCAGAGGGGCCGGTGTCAGCATTGGACGAAGAGTCTCAGTTGTAAGAGTTGAGTCCTTCGTTGGGGTCAACGGAAAAGGCCTAACCACCGGTCCCAGAGTCGGGACTGTTGTAGGGACTGGCAGCGTTGGAGGCGCCTGCAGTCCCGACGTCGGGACTGTTGTAGTGACTGGCGGCGGCGGAGGCGCCGGCAGTCCGCCCTCGGGTTGAGGAGGGACCTCCAGAAAAAGGCCATCCGGCCGAGAAGGAGCCTCCTGACCCTGGTCCCCAGCGGGGAGCGTGGGGAAGAACCCCCAAAATCGGCTGGTTCACCAGCGTCCTCACTGACCTCGCCAGATGTGTCCGTGGTGGAATGCGAGGACACGGGCGAGAGAAGAACAGGAGGGAGCGGGGATGTCTCCCTTCAGTCCCACCGGACAGCGGTAGATGTGCCAGTAGGCCCCAACGGGGGAACCCGAGCCGTGCGGTCATCAGGGATGGCCAACTTAGCGGGCATGGTCGGGCAGTCGGGGAGAGGACCCCCGGCCAACTTAGCGACCGAGGCCGGGTGACTGCCTCCAGTCGGGGGAGTCAACTTAACGGCCGCCGGGCGGTCTCCAGAGGAACCAGAGCCCAACTTACCGGCCAGTGCAGCGCGGTCACCAGAGGAGCTGGTGATCAACTTATCTGCTTGGAGTTTCTCCTTACCTGGGTGCTTCGATGGTGGCTGGGCCTTGCTGGTAGAGGGCCTGACGTCGTCCGCGGAGTGAGCCCACTCCCCAGTCTCCTCCTTATGCTTTTTACGGGAAGATTTGTCAGACGAGTCCCTAAGCTTGTCCATCTTCTTCTCAAGCGAAAGTAGACAGGCCTTGAGAAGATGGGCCTCCAACGCCTGCTGTCTCCGCTTTTTAGTAGCCTGATTGAAGGACTGACAGTCGGGGCAGGAAGAGACTAGATGGTCTGGGCCTAGGCAGATGACGTACTTGGAATGTCCGTCTTTGTGCGGTATCTGAATGCCACACTTGGAGCATTTTTTCGGAGGAGGAGATATGAACTAACATTAAACTGAATGAAGAAAATAGCGAGTCTGAAAAAAAAAAACACACAAAAACACTTTCAGACGAATGCTGAATGAAGTCTGGGAAGCGACTAGCAAGAGGCGATGACAGGAAAGAACTGGAGGGCGGGCGTGGGTACCGCCCACTATATACCATCTCACTGACGACAGTCACATGATGTTGGGTGGGTGGTCCCCCGTCACGGATTGCTAGAAAAGTCTGCCGTGCAGCCTGACGTCCGGCGCCATCAGTCCTATTTGTGATGACCTACTGAAGGAACCCTCTCGAAGGAAGATCTACTGTTTGCTGGGCGGTGTCCTGCAGATGACAAGAAAAAGCCGCATACAATTGTTATTGAGGAACTGTCATCAGCCGCAGAACTAGGAAATATCTTGTTTATGGGTGACCTTAATTTGAGTGACATAAATTGGTCAAATAATTCTGCCAGAACTAATTCATCAAAAATCTTTTTGAACTTTTATTTGGAGTTGAACTTAATTCAGCACATTACATTCCCAACCCGTGAATCAAATATTTTGAACATTGTCTTCGGTAGTGATCCTATAACTATTCAAAATTGTCAGCCTCCAGCTCCTCTGGGTAACTGTGACCACTGTACTATTAATTTCAAAACTCATCATGTTCAATGGGAAACAGACAATATCACAAAAATATTTGCTTTTCATAAAACAAACACTATTGCTTTGAATAACTACCTTGCAGCTATTGATTGGTCAGTTATGTTAAACAATAATAATATTTTATTTATTTATTTAAAATTGGTGACCTGGAAAAGCACGCTGAGCCGAGACTCGTTTCCAGGTGCGAGCCGGGTACATGTAGTACAAGGTGATAGACAGAGAAATACAAATACAACGATTATCAAGTAACAGACGAGTGATACATTATGGTACATTTACATGGAGTTAGGTGGAGAGGTTACATTTTAGAATGAACAGCAGGGTTGAAAAAAGAACTACTTCATTTCAATTCTAGACCATTATTACCTTAAATTTCAGGTATGTGTATTTACATATTTACAATAGTGGATTTATCGAAAAATTGAGTTTTTGGGGAGAGGGTGCCCGTGGGGGGGGGTATTTAGCAGTAAGAGCTGGCATGAGGAGTTAACTTTTATTACCTGGCGAGGCTATTTAGGGTAGTGCTAGGACCGTATAAGGAGGACTTGGGTGTACAGCTGTGGCAGGGAGTGGGAGGGAGAAGCCTAAGGAGCTGTTTGAAGGCTGATAGGGAGGGGGGCCAGGTGAAGGTTGGGAGGGAGGTTGTTCCATAGGAGAGGGAGCCGGTAGGAAAAGGCAGCTTGCCCAGAGGCTGAGAGGGGGCGTGAGAGGTGGAAGGTACATGCATGTCTGTGGCGAACCGAGTAGCCAGAGGGGTTGGCTTGAGAGAGGCGGGAGGCTAGGTAGAGGGGAAAGGAGCTGAGCCAATATTTCGCTATGAGTGAGGTGCTGTGGGTGGTTCGCCTTTGTGGTGGCGTCAGAGATAGGTTGTGAATAGTTGGCAGTGATGGTGAGTGTAGAGAGGCAGTGGCGGGCGCATGAAGGAGTTTAGCAGGACGTCGAGTTTTGCAAGGGAGGAGGAAGGAGCTGTGCCATAAATGACGTCCACGTAGTCCAGTATTGGTAGGATGGTTTTACGTATGAGTTCATTCCGAGTAGAGAGGGGAAGGCAGTCTTTGTGGCAGTAGAAGATGGCAAGTTTGGGCCAGAGTTTGGTGCAGACGGCGTCGACATGGGTGGGGAAGTTGAGGCTTGTGTCCAGCCAGACTTCCAGGTACTTAAAGGTGGGTACAGACTCTAGGGAATTTCATCCAGGGTGGAGATTGGGGCAGGTAAGGAGGCGAGTTTTTGTCTTGTGCCAAAAACCATGGAGACAGTTTTTTTTGCATTGAGTTTTAACTGATTTTTCTGGAGCCAGGCTTGTACTCGGTTGAAATCGCTTTGGAGGTTTGGATGGACACTGGCATGGGAAGGGCCTGAGGCATAGATAATGGTGTCGTCAGAGTATAGATGCACGTTTGAGGTAAGACAGGTTGAGGGGAGGTCGTTTATGAAAAGGGAGAAAAGGATGGGACCAAGGATGGAGCCTTGGGGGACACCCATGAGGATGGGTAGAGGGTTGGAGATGGTGTCTCCTATTTGTACTTGCTGCATCCTGTTTTGGAGGTAGGAATGGAACCAGTTTATGGCCTGTTTAGCAAGGCCGAAGGAGCTCAATTTGCCTAGCAATAGAGGGTGGGAGACCAAATCAAAGGCTTTACCTAGGTCGAGGAACATGGCAGTAGTGGTTTGCCCTGCGTCCATGGCGGAGAAGATGGTGTCGCTTACTCATAGTAAGGCGGTGGTGGTAGAATGGGATTTTCTGTACCCTGGTTGAAAAGGGGAGAGGGAGCTGTTTGTAGAGAGGAAAGGAGACAGTTTTGATACCATGAGGGATTCTTGGATTTTGGCCAGGGAGGGGAAGGGAGGAGAGAGATGGGTCTGTAATTTCCTGGGAGGGAGGGATCGCCACCTTTATGGTCAACGATATGTGGAACTTTTTTACCACAACAGTCCTAAATGCTGCTAATAAATTCATACCTAAGGTTACAAAAAAGAAATTGAGTCATCAACCTAAATGGCTTAACCTAAAATTGCAGAAACTGATTAAAAAGAAAAACAAATTATATAAAAACACCATTCAAATAAATGTGATAGAACCCTTACTGAATTCAAGCATGTTCAAAAAATTTGTAAAAAAAAGAAATTAAAAAGGCCAAAATGTCAACGGAAAAATCACTAGCCGAACAAGCTAAAAGGGAAATTGTAAATTAATGTTCAGTTACATCAACTCTTTAAAAAAACAAACGTGCAAGGTTGGCCCTATTAATTCTGGTACTAAGACCTTATACCATCCTAGTGATATGGCTGAATATTTTAATTCGCAGTTTTGTGAGGCCTTCTCTAATAATAATGTAAGTTGTAATGCCACATTAGGTGACCAAACAATTTACAATGTAGACATACCGTTAGAGACTATCAAATCCAAATTGACGGAAGTGAAAAAAGGATCCTTTGCCGGCCCAGATGGAATCTCTGGTGATTTAATTCATCCAGTGAAGGACCATCTTTGTGTTCCCTTAAAAATTATTTTTGACACAAGTCGAAATACTGGTCTGGTTCCAACTGGATGGAAGCACGCCAATGTAATACTATTATACAAAAAAGTATCTAAAAGTATCTCAGATAACCATTAGTTTAACCCCAATTTGTTGCAAAATTCTAGAACAAATTATTAAGGATGATCTAACCTCTGTCATTGCAAGATTAGATCAAACTCAACATGGATTTGTAAAGGGACAATCTTGTATAACTAATTTAATATGTTTCTATGATTATGTTAGTCAAAATTTGGATAAAGGCATTCCTTGTGATGTTATTTTTTTAGATTTTAAAAAGGCCTTTGACTCTGTACCTCATTGGGCCTTGATACAAAAATTACAGCTCCACAACATTGAACCAGTTTTTGTTAGATGGATTACAAACTGGTTATCTAATAGAATGCAGAGAGTTGTAATAGATGGCCATGTTAGTAGCTGGAAAGATGTTAGAAGTGGTGTTTCACAAGGATCAGTCCTGGCTCCACTTATCTTCCGGGTCTTTATATCTGACCTATCTATAAACATCAAAAGCAATTCTATCAAATATGCAGATGACTGTAAAATCTGTAATATCTATAGTAGTGAGACTGACTGAGGTAATTCAGGAAGACTTAAAATTGCTTCAGATGTGGTCCCTAAAATGGAATCTTTATTTTAATACCTCTAAATGTTGTGTCTTGCACTTCAGAAAAAAGAACCCTACGCATCAATACTTTCTTAATGATAGGGTGTTAGTCAGTAAAGACAGTGAAAAAGACGTGGGAATTACAGTTGATATAGGGATGACATTTGATTCCCACATCACTAACACAATAAGTAAAGCAAATAAGATATGGTGGGCAATACGACATAATATTACATCAAGAAACCCAGATGTGCTGTTACCTTTATACAGGGCATATGTTAGACCCCATTTAGATTTTGGTTCACAATTATGGAGTCCATACAAAAAAAAGGATATAGCAAGAATTGAAAGAGTCCAGAGAAGGATAACTAAACATCTAGTATCCTCCAAAACGATTTCATATCCAGGCAGGCTGTCAAAATTTGATCTAATGTCACTGGAAGATAGAAGAGCAAGGGGCGATCTCTTGCTTTCATGGGACCTCCTTAATGATGAACATTTGTTTGCTGAAAGTGGTCTTGACCGTAAACAAATTAAGGCCAATACTAGAGGTCACCCACTTCAACTGACCAGAAATAAATATAATACCAAAAAAAGGGCTCCCTTTTTCTCTCAACGGATTGTTGAACCATGAACTAAACTGTCCACTACTGTAATCATTAGTGATAATAAGTACATTTTCAAGAACAGACTTGATATTTTCATTAAATCAAAAAAAAATGCCAAATTGTTAATTGTAGGCCTGAGGCCTTTATGGGCATTTAGCCTTTTTGCCTCATACAGCTTCCTAGTATGATTCTTTCAAGTGCAGAAAATTCAGGCAAAATAGCATCATGATCAGCCTGGCCAATGATTGCTGTAGCACTGTCCTGCCCCTTGCAGACCATTCTGTATTGGATAGACAGTGACACACCTATCAAAAGTCACTCTACTACAAGAAGCTTGCTGCGCGAGCATTGAGCACTTAAAAATTAACTCACCATAGTAACATTGTTTCGGTATTCTTCAGTATGCTTTAGGTGCAGTATGCCAGATGAGTTCAGCTGCCCCGGAGGAGGAATTTATACTAATGTTTTGACATCAGCCAATCAGACAGCAGTAAGAGAGAGTGCTGCCTGAGCTAGAGTGGGGGTCAGTTAGATTCTTTTCAAAGCTAAAGGGCAAAAGGGCCCCCAAAATACTTATCCGAACCATCAAAATACCAGAATAGTATATATAAATTATAAAACTACCCATAACTATAAAAGCTCTAATCGAAAACTTCAAACAGTGAAATATGGCCCAAGAATGGACTACAGAACTACTCGGTCAGGTTATGTAGGGGAGGATGAGTGAGAGATCAAGCATACTGAAGAATATCTTGGAATAAACAATATTACTACGGTGAGTTATTTTTTCTTCTCATCCCAGGAATTCTTCAGTATGCTTGACAGGTTCAGACTACAAAGCAATAAAGCTAGGAGGCGGGTACAGAACCTACTTTGGAAAGAGGTTCTGCAGGACTGCTGTACCAAATCTGGCATCTGATCTGGACTGTACATCCAAACAGCAGTGTTTCGTGAAAGTGTGTACAGTCTTCCAGGTAGCTGCTTTGCAGATGTCCAGCAAGGGTTTGTCCCTTGCAGCTGCCAGTGGAATGGGCCCAGAGGCCTTGAGGAGGCTGTTTGCCAGCCTTACTGTAACAGAACTGAATGCAAGAGACTATGCAATGATCGTTCTTTTAGTGGCAGGCCTGCCTTTCCTTAGCTCGCCATAGGTAAGGAAAAGTTGGGTATGTGAAGCCCTGAACTGCTTGGTATGCTCCAGATAGCAGGTCAGTGCCCTTCTCACATCCAAACTATGCAGCTTTTGCTAACCAGGGGTGGAATTGTCTGTGAAGAAGACAGGAAGTGTTATGGACTGGTTTGGATGGAATTCTGCTGCCACCTTAGGAAGGAATTTCCTATTTGTCCTAAGAACTACCTTATCCTTGTGGGAGATAATGTAGTTAAGTTCAGTGCAGAGGGCCTGCAACTCTGAAATCCTTCTGGCTGAGGTGACTGCCACCAAAAAGACAGTTTTCCAAGTGCCATACTTTAGCCCTGCTATGGTCGTGGGCTCAAAGGGAGGCTCCATGAGCTGGGCTATACACAGGTTCAAGTAGTCCCAAGGAGGAATAGGTTCCCTCAGAAGGGGTTGAAGGTGTAATGGGCCCTTGAAAAAATTTCTTAAAGATGGGATGGGCGATTAAGGACTTCTCCTTCCCAGTTGAAATATAAGCAGACATAGCTGCTACATGGACTTTCAAGGATGAGGCACATAGGCCCGAGGCCTGAAGATGTACCAAATAGTCAAGCACTGAAGACAGAAAAGCTTTTAGTGGGGGAATACACCTCTTCTTACACCACAGAGAAAATCTTTTCCATTTTGAAGCACAGATTTTTTTAGTACTAGGTTTCTTAGCCAGGTAAATAATCCTTAGGGCCTGCTTTGAGTACTGAGAGTCTGGGTATTCTAGCGCTTCAAGTACCAGGCTTTGAGGTGAAGAGATGTTGGGGTACGTTATCCCTGTCAGAGGTAGAGTCAGGAGACTGTGGCTCAATGGCAGTCAAACTGGTTGTTTGGCTGTCAGGTCCAGGAGTAGGGAATGCCAAGGTTGTCTTGCCCAGTCTGGTGCCACTAGAATCATAGTGGCAGGCTGTGTCCCCAGCTTCAGAAGGACTCTCGAGGATTAGCAGGAAAGGAGAGAAGGCGTACAGAAATTTCCCTTTCCAATCCATGTTTAAGGCATCCACTGGCACTGTGCCTAGAGCTGGAGGCCTGCAACAGTACAGGGGTAGTTGATGATTAAGGCTGGACGTGAAGATATCTATCTCTGGAGTGCTCCACCTTCTGAAAACTGTGGCTAGTACTTGTCTGTTCAGGGTCCACTTGTGGTGGCCTTGACTGATGCAGCTCAGAGCATCTGCCAGCACGTCGTCCTTGCCTGGAGGTGAATGGCCGAGAGCTGGATTTCCACAGAATATGCCACAGACCAAAGCTTCATGGCCCTCTGCAGAGCTTTGTGGATCTGCTGCCCCCTTGCTTGTTGATGTAAAACATGGCTGTGGTGTTGTCTGTTCTGATCTGAACAGACTGGTCTCTCGGGAAGGGAGCAAATACTTTTATTGCCAAGTAAACAGCTCTGAGTTCGAGGAGATTTATATGGTAAGTGGACTACTTACGGACTGGTCTGCCAGATGTGCTCCCCAGCCCAGAAGGGAGGCATCTGTATTACATATTCTGGAGGGTTCCCTTTGGTGGAATGGGACTCCTTCCCTGAGATTCTGTAAGTCATTCCACCAGTCCAGGGCTTGTAACAAAGTCTTTGTGACTGGAACGACTTTTGACAAAGAGTCCCTTTTCTAGGACCAGTGAGACCTGAGGTGATACTGAATGTCCCTCATTTGAAATCTGGCACATGGTACCACAGCCATGGAAGAAGCCATGTGGCCTAGAAGACTCAGAAAGTGTCTGACTGGTCTTGGCTGGCCTACGACGAAAGAGTTTGCTAGGTTCTGAAGGTTGAGTGCCCTGTCAAGAGGAAGCAAGGCCTTCTCCTTTTGTGTGTCCAGTTCTGCCCCAGTGAATTCTAGAAGCTGAACTTGTTGAAAGTGGGACTTCTGAGTAGTGATTAGGAAACCTAGGGATTCCAGGGTATTCTGAGTTAGTCTGAGAGAGTCTCTGACATCCTGTAGAGACTTGCCCACAATTAACCAGTCATCCACGTAAGGGAAGAAAGACACTTGTTGTCTTCTGAGGTGGACTGCTACTACTGCCAGGCACTTTGTGAACATCCTGGGAGCCAAAGAAAGGTCAAAGAGCATTGCTGTAAACTGGTAATGGCCTGAAGGCAATCTGAACCTGAGACATTTTCTGTGGGACTGCCTGATTGGAATGTGGAAATAGGCATCCTTCAGATATAGGGAGGCTATCCAGTCTCCCTTTTGCAGGGATGGAATCACCACATCAAGGGTGACCATCTTGAATCTAGGATTGATGATATGTTTGTTTAGGTACCTGAGGTCCAAAATGGGTTGCCAATCCCCATTTTTCTTTTGAGTTACGAAGTATCTGGAGTAAAGACCCTTTCACCATTGGGAAGGGGACACTCTCTCCACTGCTTTTACAGACAGAAGGGACTTTACCTCTAGCAATAGTTTTTCTGTAGGAGTTAGGGAATTTTAGAGATCGGTGACCCTTTTGAGGGGGAAATTTTCTGAACTGCAGGGTAAGACCTTGACTCACTACCTATAGCACCCACTTGTCCGTGGTAATGAGATGCCAGTGGAGGAGGTAGTAGGAATAGCCTTCCTCCTACTGGGAGAGGGAAGGTGACCTGTGTTTTTGTAGTCAGGAGATTTGTTTACACTGGGTGTTAGATGGAGGAAAGGAACCAGACTGTCTCTGACCTCTCCTACCCCCTTCCCCAGAAGTAACCCCTCCCTAAAAGTAGTCCAGGGGCATGAGCATTGGCATAGGGTAGAAGGCCCTGGGGTAGTAGACTCTGCCTCTGCTTCCTCTACTCTGAGGCTTCTGGGAAGTGGTAGCTTTCTCTTTGGCTGTATTACTTTGGTAGGTGGGTTTATATTCTTTCACCTTTTTCATATAAGCTTCAGTCTTATCCCGAAATAATGAGTTATTCTTGCAGGGAAAATCCATAGCTTTATTCTGAGTGTCCTGTGAAAGATTGGTTGCCCTTAGCCAGTCATGGCTCCTAAGCCTGGGCCAAGGCTCTGGAGGCAGTGTCATCAGTATCCACTGCCATGTGAAATAGGTATTTAGTGGCTTCCAAGGCTGTTTTGCCAGTTTCTGACAGGTCCTGGGCTACTTTGTCTGGGGCCTGTTGGCTTATTGCTAGCAATGAGTTCCAGAGAGCTTTTTGGTACTGGGCTGCATAAGCCATTGAAGTAGAGAGGCGAAGCAGCAGAGGGGCTGTGGTATAAGATGTTTCCCCCATAAAATCAAGCCTTTTAGATTCTTTTTCAGGAGGCTGTGAAAAAAGGGGTACTATAGCCCTGTCGCAAGCAACAGACTGTACAACCCCTTCATGATCAGGGTGCGTATACGGGAACGCTTCATTAGGTCTTTCCAGTGGTTACTTTCTCTCGATTTTCTTGTCCACTGCTGGGCTGAATGTGGGGTGTTCAAGTACTTTAAAAGTTGCCCTGTGAAATGATTTATGTATCGGCAAAAGCAACTTCTTGGAAGGAGGGAGACCCATCATCTCTAAAAAGTCTTCCTCCATCTCTTGATCAATAGTTTCTTGTATAGTGAGATCCAGGGTGTCCACCATATGTTGAATAAAAGTAAAGTGAGAGGAAAAGTCCTCCTGCCCATTAGTGGGACCATCAAACTCTGGGTCAAGGGAAGACTCTGGATCTAAGGGTTCATCACCCAGTCCAACATCATCATCACCCATATAATTAAAAGCCCTGGGTATGACCAGAGTTTGAAGTATGAGAGGTAGAAGGATCAGGAGGGGCGGTGAAAATATTGCGCATAGCCTGTAGCGTTTGGTATAAATGCCAAGCCTTAACCAATTCTTCATCAGAGGGCATAATTTTCTGTGTCACTTTGCTTCTCAGCGGGAAGGGCAGTGATGTATTTCTCTTTTTGTTTATTTTTAGCAGGCACTTCCATCAGTGATCTCTTCATTATGTCTCTTTTTGTCAGAATTATTTTTATCTGTTTTATTCTGGATAGAGTTTTTATCAGACTTCCCCTTAGTTCTATGTGAGGAAGGCCCCTCTTCAGAATTTTTGTTTGAGGGGGAAACAGACTGAGAAGCCATAACAGCCAATGCTGTGGCTGTTTATACACTGTTTCTGACCAGATTAGGACTTGTACAGACAGACTTTACAGAGGTTTTTTTTTTTTGTTACAGTAAAACCAGTTGCCTAAATAAGTTTATCTGACATAAAAAATTGTCAGACCACCTCAGGAAATACCCCCCAAAAAGAGAAGCAGTCGGTTCCCAAGCACTGTTGAACAGCGAAGTACAGTTCCACAAAAGGCTGAGGCACTGGACGACTTACCTCGCACTGCGTTGGCAACCTGTGTTCGGGAACGAGCATGGGTCATCGGGGGTTTGCGGTGAGGAGAAGGATAGAGCGTCCGCTAGACTGCTCTCCTTCTCCGGGGAGGAGGGGTTTCACTTGCCGATGCCTGACTGCCCCCTGGCGGAGGCTGGGGGTCAGGGCACGGGGTGACAGCATTGGGGAGGAGCCTGGGTAAGAGGCCTGGGGGAGAGGCGTGTGGACGCATGCGCCCCTGCCCCCGCTGGCATCATTGTACGCCCAGGGCTCCAGCAAGAGGTGGAGCAAACAAGGGAAAAAGGTGGCACCTCTCGCGCGGTTTGATGATCGTCCACGAGTTTTCGTCAAAGCTGGCACCTGTACTGGATCCATGAGGGTGGAGAGTTAGAGGGGTTCCCTGCCACCCTGCTGTGGGGGGCAAGTCGCAGGAGTTCAGGGTGCCAGCGGAGATGAGACGGACGGTGGCCGGATCCCCAGACGGGATGCAAGAAGTACCGGGGGCTGAGAGGTGGCTAGGAGGATAAGTAGAATAAAAAAAAAAGTAAAGTCATGGTTCCGACATAAATAGGGAACCGCGAAATGAAATGAAATCTACAATAAAGTTTAGTCAGAAGTGGCAAAAATATACCTCAGAGAAAGAGCAGAAGCTGTGGAATAGACTCTGAGGAAAGCAATTTGCAGTTCCTGGGAACCGTGAAATGAAAAACTGCAGCACTAGTAAAAAAATGTTTAAAATTCACTAAGGCAGGGCTTCCGGTGACGTCACCCAGATGGTAGCAGCCTAGAGGAACAAGCTCCAGACCCCCCAGCAGTATTAAACTCATTTTCTACCTCATTTGATAAGGAAAGTACTGAAGTCGACAATCAGGGGCTGTTTTAATGTCAGCTAAACAAAGTAAACCGAAAAGGTCGAGGCAAGACCAAAAAAAGTAGCAAACTAAAGCAGCTCACTCTCCATAAAGGCATGGAAGGCCTAGCGACCATGTCGGTATCATCGATCGACTTCGACAAGGAAGACTCCCAGCCCAAGGTACCAGTGGAAATAGCAGTGGCTAAAATCCTCAAGTCTGTGCAGAAAATTGAGACATCAATTGCAGATCTTAAGATGGAAATCAAAAATATAAACAAGAAGGTCGAGGAAGTAGAAAAGCGTGTAACCCAGACTTCGGAGAGACAAAATGCAACGGACAGATTGATTATACATCTCTTACACAGGGAAAGGCAAATGCATACCCGAATGGAAGATTCAGAAAATAGAGCAAGACAAAATAATTTAAGAATATATGGGATCAAGGAGGGGGAGGAGGAGGGTTATCCTACTGCAGCAGACTTTATCCAACATGTGCTGAGATCGCTACTAACCATACCCTCGGACTTCTCCCTCACAATCGAGAGGGTCCATAGAACTCTGGGGCCTAAGCCGACAGACAAGAATACCAGACCACGGTCCTGGGTAGTGAGAATGCTGAATTTTCAAGAAAAAGATTACATACTTAAGGAAGCGTGGTGACTTAAAAATCTCACATTTGTAGGGGGACAAGTGTTTTTGGACCAAGATTTCTCGGCGGAGCTACAGTATTGTCGGAACCAAGTTAGAGCACTCATAAAGGAATTAAAGGACAAGCACCAAATAAAAGCGCAGATAAACTACCCAGCAAAATTGAAAATATACACGGGCTCCTCATTCAAAGTATACCCGACCCTGGTGGATGCGGTCCCATTTTTGAAAGAGAAACATACTGTGATCCCGAATCTGGACTGCGATCTTTTGGAGCAAAAACTGATTGAAGGGGCATGGAGTCTGGTGAATCGTGGGAAGAAAAGAAGCCCTGCTTGGTCATGGCCTAAATATTTAATTCCTGATCCTACAAGGATGCTCAATGCGGTGGACAGCCAGGAATCAGAAAAACGAATGGAGGGGTGAGAAGGACATCTGCGAAGGAGAAGAGATTCGAGAGGATTCAGAGATGAAAACAGAAGAGACGGTCTGAAAGCTGGGGGAAGCGAAGGACCGGACTGTGAAGGGGCTCTTGGGGGGATAAGGGTTTTTGCATATGAGACTTTGGACTTTTGAGTAATGGACTCAATAATGGTATAAGGTAAATGTTGGCTAGAAGGCAAATCCAGCTGGTGGGGGGTGCTAAGGCTGGGTTGCTGCTAACTCATCCCTGGCTGAAAATTAGTTTTGGCTGGGGTGTTAATTCTGGGGGACTGCTGCTGTTCCATTGAACAACTAGAGCGAATCCCTATTAAGGAAAAGGCGGGGCAGTGGCCTAGCGAGCCCACCCATACAAGCTACCGGGAAACTAATAACAGTAGCTGAAATGTGCAGTAGCACCTAGGAAGCATAAGAAGGGGGATTGATTTAAGAGGGGAGGCAAGCTCTGAGAAGCAGCTGCCACAATGTTGAAAAGTTATACAAAGGTAAAATATGTTAAACGATGTTTATTTTATGGTTTAGTAAATTTATTTGTAAAGGCAGGATGGGGTTCCCCGAGAAATTTACAGAGGAGGTTGAGAAGGTGGAAAGGGATAAATCAAGACAATGGTTAATATTAAAATAATCACATACAATGTGAAGGGAATACATGCCCCTGTCAAGCGGACGAAAATCTTGGCGAAATTGAAATGAATGGGATGCGATGTAGCTCTTATTCAAGAAACACACTTAAGGGAAACAGAGGGTTTGAAATTAAGATTGTCATGGGTGGGAGAAGTATATGCCTCGCCGAGTAGAGATGGGAGGAAGGCGAGAGTGGCAATTTTGGTGAAAAGGGGGTGCCCCCTCATGGTTAGCCGGACAGACACGGATAAAGAGGGGAGATTTGTCAGAATATCTGGTACAGTTTTGGATGTCCCTTTCCATATAGTCAATCTCTATGCTCCAAATGTTAAAGGGGGTAGTTTTTTTAAAGAAATCCTAGACAAACTGATAAGACTGCCTCAAGGAAGGGTATTGGTAGGGGGGAATTTTAACTGTGTGCCATGCCCATTTTTGGACAGATCGTCAGGTTGTATACAGACAAACAGGGAAGCGACTAAATGGCTAAAGTGTTTGATGAGAAGCTTAGACTTTGTGGATGTGTGGCGAGCACGTTGCCCCAGGACATGGGATTACACTTACTATTCGACGGTTCAGAGGTCATATTCTTGGATCAATTTATTTCTCCTTCAAAAGACATACTTATATATGGCTTCTGGATCTCGAATACACTCAATCACTAACTCAGACCATGCTCCGGTTGAGATGGTAATGATGGTGGAACAAGAAAAGAAACACCCCATTTGGAGACTGAATGTCTCCCTTCTGACAGACAAATCCACAATTAGAAGGATAGAGGATAGATTCAAAGAAATTTTCTATGCAAAAGAGAATGAAGGTTGCCAACCTATAATCAGATGGGATACAGCAAAATTAGTAGTTAGGGGTGAACTGATAAGTATTGCTTCTAGGAATAAAAAACTGGCTAATCTTATTCAGGAAAGACTCTTATGAGAGGTACAACAAAGGGAATTGGAACATAAACAGGATCCAAATGACGGGGAACGATTAAAACAACTGGAATTAGCTAGAAAGAAATTAAATGAATATGAATATGAAGAGAACCAGGCAGAGAGATGGATAAGATGGCTGGGATATAAATATACAGAGGTGGGGCATAGGGCAGCTCATACACTGGCATTTAGGTTGAAACAACAGGAAGCAAATTTTACGATTAAAGACATAATAATAGATGAGAAAACAGGAGAGAGACGAAGCAAACCAGGGGTATTGCACAGGCCTTTAGGAATTTCTACCAGTCATTATATACAGAGTCGATAGTTCCAGAGCAGATGGAGGAAGAGATAAATCACTTTCTGAAAGATCTTGAGTTGCAAAAACTAAGTAGAGAAGATAGGATAGGATAGGATTAGGAGCTAAAATTACACAGAAAGAAGTAGTCCAGGTAATTAGAGAACTGAAACAGGGGAAAGCACCCAGACCAGATGGGTTCAGTAGTGAATTATACACTAAATGTTGTGGAACTGTTGCCCCCATCCTGACCGAAGTCTTCAGTAACTGTTTAGAGGAACAGGCTCTTCCCCCACCATGGTACTCAGCAATTATAACGGTTATACCGAAAGGGGGGAAGCCAAAGGATAGGTGCACCTCCTACAGACCCATATCCCTCCTGAATCAGGACTGTAAAATCCTGACCAAGATTCTGGCTAATAGGTTGTAAAAAGGATTCTGGCTAATAGGTTGCAAAAAGGATTCTGGCTAATAGGTTGCAAAAAGTAATTACTAAACTAATTCATACGGATCAAACGAGATTTATTCCGGGGAGGCATCTGGCAGATAATATCCAGAGATTGTTGAATGTCATCACAGGGGCGAGAGAATTTAAAGACCAGGGACTAGCTATTTTTTTAGATGCCGAAAAGGCGTTCGACCGCCTGAATTGGCAGTTTCTGATTGCTGTTCTGAGGGAGATGGGTCTGGGGGATGAATTCCTGAACTGGATAAAGATACTGTATAATAGACCTACGGCAAGGGTGAAAGTAAATAGGGTAGTATCTACACAGATCCAGATACAAAGAGGGACTAGACAGGGTTGTCCCCTGTCTCCGTTACTGTTCGCAATCAGCATTGAGCCCCTGGCTCAAGCCATAAGGAGACATCCTAAGATTACTGGTATAATGGTAGAAGGGGTAGTAAATCAAATCAAATCAAATTAAATCAAATCTTTATTTATCCAGGCGGACACCGTTGAGCAAGCTCATTTACAAGGTGGACCTGCATTTGTAAGATGACAGTTATACACACATAACTTAAAGATGAGTTAAACAATGTAAGGAAGGCAAAAGAATAAACTTACAAACATGAGGTGGGTGCAATAAATACAATTCCAAGTATTCACATAGGATTACATGACATTAATTACAGCCTTTAATGACATAGGATTTAGAGTTGCATATTTGTCCATGACTTTACAGGATGGTACAAGTTAATAGCATTACAGGCCCGGAGGCGGTTCAGTGCATGGGAGGTACTGCAGGGCTTGGGGAGCCCATGTTGCTCACGTATTTGGGTGGCAGAGGGAGAAAAGGAAAAAAAAATGTCTATGGTTCTAGTGTCAGCATGGCAGCTGAATGCTGAATAGGTTTATGTATGGCGGGAGGGGTTCTGTTATAGCTGCATATGGTGAGGCTAGAGCATGAGCTATCAACAGGACTACTATGTATTATGGAAACATTTGCAGATTTCGCAAATGTTCTGTCATACAGGTTCCTAAACACGGAGATACTGATAGGAGAGCTAAGTTTCAGTGAACCTTGTATCCTTCTCCAAAGTGTAGGCAAGGCATGGCTTATAGCTGCCCTACCAAAGTGGTTATTGATTCTGGGGATTTTATTGAAGTTAGTGAGAGGCTTCTTATGGCATAGGTGCTCATGGATACAACGGAGGCAATCAACAATGTAGTTAGGGAGTTTGTTGGTAAGTGCACGGAGTATCCAGAGAGCTGCATTTCTATGTCGCCTGTATTGTAGAGAAGGCCACCCTACTGCAGTGTATAACAAGCAGTGATGTGTGGAGGATGGGAGGCCAGTAATGAATCTTAATGCTCTATGATACAGTACATCCAGTTTTGCAAGGTATGAAACAGAGCATTGACCATATATGATGTCAGCATAATCGATCAAAGAAAGGAAGGTAGAATGAACTAGCTGTCTTTTTGCGGCTACTGTCAGGAGATGTCTGATTCTATAAAATAGGCCAAGCCTCTGCCTTAGTTTTTTCATCAATTCTTCAATGTGCTCCATAAAGGAGAGTTTGTTATCCAGCCATAGACCCAGGTATTTGAACTTAGTTACGAACTCAAGTTTTTCACCTAGTAGGGTGGTTATAGGAGGAACTGTACCAGCTAGTGTGGATTTGGCCCCTATGCTGGATGGAGAGAACAGCATGGCCTTTGTTTTTTTTGCATTTAGCAATAGTTTTTTGTTGATAAGCTGGTTTTATAGCGTAGTGAATTCGGCTTGGAGTTCTGAGCATGCAGCTCCAGGAGAGTCACGACTTAGGTAGAGCACTGTATTGTCAGCAAACAGGTGGATACTGGCTTTCTTGATTCCTAAGTCCAGATTATTAATGTAGATATTGAACAGTAGGGGGCCCAATATGGAACCCTGAGGAACTCCTCTTTTTAGCGGTTTGAGTGGAGAAAGTTCTCCTTCAGCTTTGATTTGTTGCTGCCTACCAGACAGGTAGTCCTGAAACCATTTCAGTGAGATAGAGTCCAGACCTATGGTGTTTAGCGTGGAAAGAAGTAGGCAGTGGTCGACGGTGTCGAATGCCTTGCTGAGGTCTAGAAACACTGCACAAACAAATTTTTTTATCGAGTTCCTGCTAGCAGTCATTAGTAACGTGGCCAGTGCCGTAGCAGTACTGTGCTTAGCTCTAAATCCGACTGCATGGGGTTAAAATGCAGAGTTGTCTAGAAATGATCTCAACTGTGTATCCACAACTTTTTCCAGCATTTTCGAAATAGTAGTAGGAGATTGGCCTATAATTGTTCAGGTCACTTGGGTCCCCTGCTTTGAAAAGCGGGATAACATGAGCAGTTTTCCATTCTGTGGGAGAGAGCCTTGAGTTAGGGATAGGTTTAATAAGTGCGAAATGGGTGCGCAAGTATGTGATAGGCTATTTTCAGAAAGTATGGGTCAAATAAATCAGCTCCTGCGCTTTTCTAGTGTCCAACCGTAGCAGCAGGTCTTCAACTTCTTTATGTTGATTGTGGAAAAGGAAAAGTCATACTAATGTTAATTGGTTCATATGGCTGGGCTTTGGAAAGCGGATGAAGACTGCTTACTGGTGCATTATCAAAAGCCATGCCTGCTGTGGCAAAATGGTTATTAAAAGCTTGAGAATTTCAGATCTGTCAGTGACAGTGACATTGTCAATCATAATTTTAGATGGTAGCATACTACTTGGTGAGTGTCCAGATAGTTCTTTTATAGTGGACCAGAATTTGGTAGGGTTGGTGGATGCAGAACACAATTCCTTTTGGTAATAAATAGCCTTAGTTTCTGATCATTTTTGTACAGGCATTCTAGCTGACCTAAAGAGACACCAATCAGCATCAGCATGTGATTTTCGGCATTTTTCCATAGCTGGTCTCTTTTGAGCAAGGCGTTTTTCAGTTCTGGTGTGAACCAACGGCAGGTCCTTGTTTTTATCCGAGTTTTGATCAAGGGAGCATGGGTATTGAGGGCACTGGCTATGATTTCGTGCAGAATATCATAAGCCTCACTCACTGATTTGGCTAGGTAGAAGCTCTGCCAGAGCAGAGAGTTTTTTAGATCATTAAAATAAGCCGTGGGGTCGAAGTTCCGTTTGGATCTTTTGATAGAGAATTTTGAAGTGGATAGTGGCTTGGTGATGGTTCTGATGCCAGCTGTTATACAGTGGTCGCTAACGTCAGCTGGCAGGATACCGGCGTGTGAAAAGTATTGAGGTTTGTTAACAAGAAGCACATCCAAAAGGATGCTCCTCATAGGATTTTTTTTGTTGATACGGGTTGGTTCAGTTATAAGTTGGGTGAACCCATGTGAGTCACAGAATTGCTTTAGGGGTAGGGATCCATTGGTTAGCCAGTCATAGTTTAGGTCACCTAGTAGGACTGTCTCCATGGGTGTTGCATCCATTTGTGATGACAGGTGAGTCAAGAGCTGTGGTCCTGCTGCAGGAGGTCTGTAGCAGCCAATTATGCGGAAGGCCACTGAGTGAGATGCTTCAATTCTGAGAGACAGGCATTCAAATCCTCCAGCCACGGATGTAGCGTCAATATGGATACTGTGAATTTATTTTTAACATAAATTGCTACCCCCTAGTCTTTCTGTCTGCTCTGAAAAGTAGGTAATTTGGGGAATTAACCTCGCTTGTCCGTGGATGCCTCGCCATGATTCCGAGATCACAAGAATATCTGGAGAGGAGTGAATGATCCAAGCCTGGACAGTATCCAACTTTTTTAGAAGACTGCAGATATTAGCATGCAAGAAGCTGATTCCTTTCAAAGTAGTAATTTCGGACGGTGATGAAAGCAACTTTGTGGGCCCAGGATTAAGTTCAATGTCTCCTGCACACAGTAGTAGAAGGAGGAGAATTCTTCTCAGATAGACAAGGAGATTTTTAAGAGTACGGGTCTTTCTGCATCTGCTACAGGTTAAAGCGCATGGGTCCAGTGGTCGGATGGACCTCTTGCTATGCCCTATGGATACGTAGCTTAGGATCCAGGCAGGTTAGTAGTGACCTGTACATTGTTTAGGTACCAGCGGTTTGGGGATAGTCATGGCGTGGTAAGTTGCTGTACCACTGTTGGTAATAACAACGTACTTCAAGTTAAACAGTGGCAGACAGGGGCAGCATGATAAGTACATGGATTTATTGTGTGTGAGGACCAGTGGGGCGGAACATGTCTCTGTAATTAGGTCGGGTCTGTCAGGGAGTTCATTTATATTATGTAGCAGAATGATATTAGCTAGTAGGCAAAGCCAAATAATGCTGCCCATATTTGTTTTTCACAAAGTGGGGTAAACCGCTACAAGAACTGCCAACCAGAGTCTCTTATGCTATCAAAATTTTGTGCAAAAAGGTGCTACTGCGGAAGGCTCTTGACGTTTAGTATTTGAGGTATAATCTTTAGCAGTAACACGCTTAAAGCCACGTTTAGTTAATAGGATTTTTACTGGGCGGTGGGGAAGGATGGAGAGTATATATTTTTTTTTTCTTTACTGCTAAAACGCGGGAAAGAAGGAGAGACGCCTATTCCATATGGGCCAGGCCAATAGAGGGCTGTAGGCGGAGCTAGTGGGCTATAAAAAACACTCAGGAGGGGATGGGCGGGTGGGCGAAATCAGGTTTCCGCCGCACTCTTCAGGCAGGAGAGTCCGGTGCGGAGGTCCTGACGCCGGTTGTAGAAGCCGCCGACCGCCCGTGGCCGCCGTCCTTCTGCCGGCTTGCAGGAGTCCCTAAGGGAGACAGAAGGGGACTATTAGTGCTAGTCCCAGTCGGCTGAGGGCGGGCTGAGCAGTGTGATGCAGAGCTAGAAATTTGCAGGACAATAGGAGCGATTTCCTGGCGCTCTATGTCTAGCTGGCTTCTGCTCTAAAACAAAAGAAGGGCTGTAATGACTTTAAACACACCCTCCTTAACACTTCTGGCAAATGATTACACTCATTTAGTCTTGTTTTCAGTTAAACAAACATTTTACAAAGTCCAAAATATCCCCTGTAAGCAAGAGAGCAGCCCTTTTCGGCAAGTTTTCAGCTTAGAAACAAGGGTGTAAGGGCAAGCCAATCGGAATCCACCTAGAAAAGGCGCTCGCGTTCCGATTGGCTGCGGCTTCGCCGTACCTTTCAAGCAGGGAGAGTCCGGTGCGGAGGTCTCAGGCGTCGGCTGTAGAAGCGCCGACCGCCCGGTGGCCGCTCGTCCTTCTGCCGGCTTGCAGGAGTCCCTTTCAGGCAGGGAGAGTCCGGTGCGGAGGTCTCAGGCGCCGGCTGTAGAAGCTCGACCGCCCGGTGGCTGCTCTCGTCCTTCTGCCGGGCTTGCAGGAGTCCTTTCAGGCAGGGAGAGTCCGTGCGGAGGTCTCAGGCGCGCCGGCTGTAGAGCGCGACCGCCCGGTGGCCGCTCGTCCTTCTGCCGGCTTGCAGGAGTCCCTTTCAGGCAGGGAGAGTCCGGTGCAGTGGTCTCAGGCATCGGCTGTAGAAGCGCCGACCACCCGGTGGCCGCTCATCCTTCTGCCGGCTTGCAGGAGTCCCTTTCAGGCAGGGAGAGTCCGGTGCGGAGGTCTCAGGTGTCGGCTGTAGAAGCGCCGACCGCCCGGTGGCCGCTCGTCCTTCTGCCGGCTTGCAGGAGTCCCTTTCAGGCAGGGAGAGTCCGTGCGGAGGTCTCAGGCGCGCGGCTGCAGAAGCGCCGACCGCCGGTGGCCGCCGCCCTTCTGCCGCTTGCAGGAGTCCCTTTCAGGCAGGGAGAGTCCGTGCGAGGTCTCAGGCGCCGGCTGTAGAAGCACCGACCGCCTGTGGCCTGCCCTTCTGCCGGCTTGCAGGAGTCCTGTTCAGGCAGGGAGAGTCCGTGCGGAGGTCTCAGGCGCCGGTTGTAGAAGCGCCGACCGCCCGGTGGCCGCCGTCCCTTCTGCCGGCTTGCAGGAGTCCCTTTCAGGCAGGGTGAGTCCGGTGCGGAGGTCTCAGGCGCCGGCTGTAGAAGCGCGCGACCGCCCGGTGGCGCTCGATCCTTCTGCCGGCTTGCAGGAGTCCCTTTCAGGCAGGGAAGTCTGGTGCGGAGGTCTCAGGGGCGTCGGCTGTAGAAGCGCCGACCGCCCGTGGCCGCTCAGCCCTTCTCCCGGCTTGCAGGAGTCCCTTTCAGGCAGGGAGAGTCCGGTGCGGAGGTCTCAGGTGTCGGCTGTAGAAGCGCCGACCGCCCGGTGGCCGCTCGTCCTTCTGCCGGCTTGCAGGAGTAAATAAAATATCACTCTATGCGGATGACGCATTAGTCTATGTATCTAACCCAAAGCAGGCCATACCCCATCTTCTGGCCCTGATACAAAAATCTGGCAAAATGTCAGGATATAAAATAAACCAAGAGAAAACGGAAATGAAATTAATCTCAGGAGAATGGAATTAGGATCTAAAAAAATTTCACCCTTCAAGTACACTAAAAAGCCAATAAGATATTTAGGAATTAAAATCCCATATGATGTGAAGGATTTGTATAAATTAAATCATGGGGCTTTAAAAACACAGATTAGGAAAGACCTAGACAGGTGGAAACTAATACCGTTGGGGTTTACTCAGAAAATAAACACTATCAGGATGAACTTCCTGCCTCGCTGGTTGTTCCTCTTTGGCACCCTCCCGATAGATATACATAGTAAGGATTGGAAAGATTTAGAGAAGGAGTTAGCTAGTTTCATCTGGGCAGGGAAAAAAACCCGGATTAGACAACAGCTGTTGTCAGTACCTAAAAAAGAAGGGGGAGGGGGTATGCCACACCTGCGGACATACTTTTACGCAGCTCAAATGATGCCGCTCTTGAAATTTTTAATACAGGATGAAACCCCAGACTGGGTGGAGATGGAAAGGAGAGCACATATAAATCTACCAGTGCAGGTTCTCCTGTGGACTATAACGAAGGCAAACCTGACCGAGGTTAGGAATTGCTGGAGGAAGCAAACTCTTGGGGTATGGCTCCAGATCAGGCAAAAGTGGGAAATGCCAGTACCGATATGGCGGAAAATTCCACTGGAATATGTACCATCTATAGTAGGCAAGAAGGGTTTGGTTTCCCTGGAAGGATGGGTTAGGAAGAGGGGTATTAACGCTGGCCCATTTGGTGGAAGGGGAAGGGGTGAAATATTTCCTGAGCTTACAAGAATTACAGTTGCAACAGAAGGAATTATTTAGATTTTTCCAATGTAGAAATATAATAGTGGGGGAGATAGGAGTGGCAGAAGTGGCTCGCCCCCTAACGGATGAGGTAGTTAAGATACAAAGCAGAACAAGGTTAAAAGATACAAAGGGGATAGCAGCACAAATGTATGCTCTTTTGTGCCAAGGAGAAGGCAGGGTTTATAGAGAAAATATACAAGTAAAATGGGAAAAGGAGCCGAGGTATAACATTCAACCGCAAGATGGGGGAGATCTGGGAGGGTATACAGAAAACTACTAGTTTACAGAATTGGAGAGAATTCAGATGGAAAGTGGGCATCCGATTCTTTAAGGTCCCAACAATAACCAAGCACTATGGTAGGCACCATTCAGACAAATGGAGAGGTTGTGGGGGAGTGGGTTCGCACTTCCATATTTTTTGGGAATGTCCAATATTAACTAAGTATTGGGCCAACCTGAAAGAAATTATAATGAAAATGTTTGAGTTGCATCTTCTTCCTCAGTTTGAAAATCTGGTCTTGGGCCTCCCCCCAGTAGATCTGATAAGGAAAGATTACAGATACTTATTTTATATCTGTGTGGCGGAGGCAACAAAAACAATTACACAGAAGTGGCTTACACGGACTTCACCCTCAGTAGGGATATGGGAACATAATGTGGAAAGAATCAAGCAGTTAGAAAGCATAGTAGCTAAAGTTCAGTTAAAGATAGAAAGGTTTAATGCTAGATGATTACCCAATTACAAATACATCCAGGAAAAGACACAAACTCCGATATTGGACCAATACTTAACGTAGAAGGGGGAAAGAGGGGAAGAGAGGTAGTGATGGGAGGAAATAAGATAATAAAACAGAAAGAAGGAGAGTAAGAGGTGAATGGTGGGGGTCAAAGAGACAGGGGGTATTCCGAAAGTTGATGGGAGAAAGGAGACTCACTCGTGGGCACATCCTGCTGAAGGTTACAAAGTAAATAATAGTGTATTAGACAAAATGGAATTACTAATATACCTATGTTAAAATATAGGATGTATGGACATGGTACAAGGAGGAAAAAAGAGTTTCCTAGAGATCTAGAGGCAGAGTGGAAAGACAGAAAGAGGAGATTAGATAATGAAAAACAGAGAGATAAGATAATAGGTGAAGGTGGAAAGCAGTAGAACCCTGATCTCTAAGGATACCATCAAATTAAGTCGGAAATGATTCAGACGGGAAGGAGGTAAATAAATTAATATGACTTGGAAAAGATATAAGAAGATTGTAATGATTATAAGGAGGATTTTAGACTTCATTTTTGTACTGTCTTATGAATGAAAGATATACAGTACCTACCTGTACCTAATAGACTATGTACCATGCTTATGATCTTTTAAATAAAAAGACAAGTTACAAAAAAAAATTCACTAAGTCAGGCAGCACGAGAAAGGATTTTTGGCAACTTCAAGAAATATAAGAACCTCTTCAAGCAAAGTGAGAGAGAGAGAGAGAGAGAGAGAGAGAGAGAGCTCTGAGGCAGTGTTGTCCAGTCAGCGGAGAAAAGAATCTAACGCCCACTCTAACTCAGGCAGCAATCTCTCTTACTGCTCTCTGACTGGCTGATGCCATAACTTCATTAGCATAAACTCCTCCTCCTCCAGGGCAGCTGAATCCAGCTGGTATACTGCACCTGTCAAGCATACTGAAGAATTTCTGAGGTGAGATAGAGCGCTTTCCATGACAAAAAGTCCAGATCGCAACTTGTGGCTGGCTCAAAGGGAGGTAAAGTGAGTTTCTCCAACATAAAACTGAGGTCCCATGGAGGGACCAGGTCCAAAATGGGAGGTTTCAGATGCAGAATGCCCCACAGTTAGGTGTGGGATACCTCGAGCTGAGCCACAGCCCTGCCCTCGATAGGTGCACGGTATGCAGAGATGGCAGAAAGGTGCTCCTTGAGGGAGGAGTACCCCAAACCCAAGTCTGAAAGGGAAAGAAGGTATTCCAACACTTGAGTCACCAGGCAGATGAAGGGGTCCAATTAGCGTTATGCTGCCCAAATGGTGAAATGCTTCCATTTCATGGCATAAGTGGCCTTGGTGGTGGGTTTCCTGGCAGCCACCAGGATGTCTGTGACCCTAGAGGACACCCCAAATCGGGTGATAGCTAGATTCACAGGAGCCACGCATGGAGATGCAGGGACTTTAGATCCAGATGGACTAGGTCCTAGGACAGCAAACCGGTGCACAGGGACAAGTGCACTGGAGGTTCCCCCACCAGCTGTTGCAGCAAGAGGAACCAAATCTGAAGCGTACAGAAGGGACCTATGAGAATCATCTCTACTCCTTCCAACTGAAGCTTGAGCAGAACCCTCTGCTGAAGTGGGAAGGGAGGGAAGGCATACAGAAACCTCTCCTTCCAGTAGAGGGACAATGTGTCTTGTCAGAAAACTCCAGGCCCGGGATCAAACAAGAGGAAAAGCATCAATTTTGGGTTGAGTGGTGATGCAAAAAAGGTCCAACTCTGGATGACCCCACCTGTCGAAGAGATCTTCGACCACCAAGGTCAGATGCTCCCACTCATGAGCACACGACCGGGAACGGCTGAGACTGTTGACCAGGAAGTTTTGGACACCTGAAACATATACAGCTGACAGCTCCAGGCCATGCTTTATGGCCCAACACCTGACTCTCATCGCCTTACGACGCAGGGGATAAGAGTGGGCCCCCTGCCCCGGTTGTTGATGTAATACACCACACACATGTTGTCCATCTGTACTAGCAGCAGACCGGGGAGAAGATGAGTCTGAAATGCCTGTAGAGCATATAGGACCGCTCACATCTATAGGACGTTGATATGAAGACCCTGCTCCAGTTCCGTCCAGTCACCCTGGGTCTGGCGATCGTCCAGATAAGCACCCTTCCCAGGTCTGACGCATCTATTGTAAGAGTCTGGCAGGGGGTTGAGAGCTGAAAAGAGGTTGGCCAGCTTCAGCCACCACGACATGGCTTTCTGGACCAGGTCAGAGACCATGACTAACTAGGCCAGGTCCAGGGCATCCATGTGTTGGTCCCACTGGATCCTTAAGGTCCACTGAGGAACCCACATGTGCGGGTGAGGGAGGGGGACTGTGGTAATAGCCACTGTGTGTCCCAGGAGTCACAGAAACGCCCTGGCAGGGACCTGGCAACTGGAGGAAACCAGATGGGCCTGCTCCATCAGTCATTCCATCCTGTCCATGAGCAAGAAGGCCATACCCTGGGTGGTGTCCAGAACCGCCCCTATATATTGAAGGCACTGGCACAGAGAGAGGCAGGAGTACAGCAGACTGATGGTGATCCCCAAGGCCTGAAATAGGCGAAAGGTGTATTCCAGAGTCTGAACCAGGCAGTCCCTGGAGGGGGCTGCTAGCAGCCAATCATCCAGATAGGGAAACACGTAGAAGCCTCATTCTCAATCTCATAACCCAGTCGAAGAAGTCTATTATGTTGGTTTGGCAAGATCTCCTCCTCCTGACAAACCCATGCTGCCTTGGAGACTATTCACCTCAAGGAAGGACAACAGCCTTTCCTTTAGAATGATCTCCATTAACTTTCCCACTATGGAGGTCAGGCTAATTGGTCTGTAGTTTCCTGGTTCATCACTGGGACCACTCTTGTGAAGAGGTACGACATGCGCTGACCTCCATTCTCGTGGCACACACCCTTCCTCCAGCAAGGTGTAAACAGGTCCCACAGCGGGACTGCTAGTACCTGTGCCAGCTCCCTCAGTACCATCAGGTATATGCCATCTGGACCAGGTGCCTTGTCCACCCTCGGTTCCCTTAGTCCCCTTAAGACCCTGTCTACCCCAATCTCCCCCTCATATTCCTTCCCCCCCACGGTTCCCCCAGCTTCCCACGGCATAGGCCTTCCACCTCCCTAGTGAAAACTGAGCAAAAGTACTCATTTAGTGCCTCCGCTTGGTCTTCCCCCTTTTCTGCCCATCCTCCCTCCCTCCCTGTTTATCCTAACTATCCCCTACCTCCTGCTTCTTCTTTGATTCTTTCCTTGATTTACCAGAAGAAGTCCTTCTCTCCTTCCTTAATCCTCTGTGCGAGTCTTAGTTCCTTCTCAGCCTTGGCTCTCCGGACCACCCTCCCTGTTTCTTGAGATTTTTCAGCGTATACCTCTCTGTTCTCCTCCCTCAAGGTACACTTGTACCTCAGGAAGGCCACCCGCTTTTCTTTCACCTCTCGGCCACCTTCCTGTTATACCAGTTAGGTCTCTTGGTCCTGGAGCTCTTTTTACTAGCCTTCACACAGATGGCGGTGGCCTCTATTAACCCCTTCTTAATGAAGGGCCATTTCTGGGCCGCATCCATCCCCAGTCAGATCTTTGCCAGGTGCTCCTCCAGTACGTTCCCCATCCTAACGAAGTCCACCTTCCTAAAGCCCACCCCTCTTGTTTTTAACTTGGCTGCTTCCTTCCCCATACTGATGGAAAACCACACAGTATGGTGGTCACTACTTACAAGTGGTTCCCTCACTTCAACTTCTTGTACCTGTTCCCCATCTGATAGTACTAGGCCTAGTATTGCCACCTCCCTTTTTGGGTCTGTGACTTCCTGTACAGTACCAGGAAACACTCCTGCATAGCATCCAGGAGGACCTGTTCTCTGCTACAGGATGTAGCTGGGGTGCTCCAATCTACTCCCGGTAGATTGAAGTCCCCTAGTATTACTGTCTTCCTTTTCCCCCCCATCCTTCTGATCAGCTCCACCAGCTCCCTATCCAACTCTGTTCCCTGTGAAGGTGGTCTGTACACCACCCCATCCAGATCTTTCTCCCAGTTGTGCTCTGCAGCACTACCCAGAGCTCTCAGCTGTGGCCTTCCTCCCTGGTGCATATTATACCTTCCCATACAGTGCTACTCCCCCCTTCCCTTTGCTCTGTCTATCCTATATACTTGGTACCCCGGGATCTTGAGGTTTCAGTCATAGTACTATGTTGCCCATGTCTCTGTCATGGCGCTATGTCCATGTCCCCCTATGCCATCAGCCCCTGAAGGTCAGCTACCTCGTTTGCCAGACTACTTGCATTCAAGGACACTATCTTCCATCGCGATCTCTTTCCCTCTGTGCTCCTGCTCCTTTTGGGGTTCCCCTCCCCCCCGTTCCTACTATCCCGTTACCTTGTCCTTCCCCTATCCTTTGCTGTGTAACGTGGGGGGGAGGCCTGGCGGGCCCCCTCTCCTGATGCTGAGTGCCTTGCCCCTGCTGCCCCCCCTTCCGCAGTTTCAATGTAGCTTGCCCTCCAAATATCTCTCTGGGTTCTCTTTCAGGACCCTTGTGCCCTCCCTACTTAGATGCAGCCTGTCTGGTGCATATAGGTCTTTGTCTTCCCATGTCCTACCCCAGTCCCCCACCAACCCATACCCATTTGTTGCATACCACCCCCCAGCCATGAGTTAAATTCCTCAGTCCTTATCTCTCTGACAGTACTGGCCCTCAGAAGTGGCAGAAGTTCTGAGAAAGCTCTGTGAACCTTTCCTGCACCTCCCTCACTTAAACCACAATGTAAGACTGCCACTAATTCTGCCCCACACTTTTTGGTATAAATCGCCCCCAGTCTCCTTGCCCTCATACCTGGCATGCACTCCACCCTCCATTTGCTCTTCCATGTGTGCTTGTTGCACCATCGTACTCCCTCCAGAATAGAGTCCCCTACTATCACAACTGTCTCTCCTCCGTCCTGCCTCTCACTGTCATAGTGTCTTTCCTGTTGCCCCTCCTTCACATAATTCCCTCCACAGTTGCTCCCCCCTAGTGCAGCTACTCCTTCCTGTATCCCAGGTGCCCCCATCCCCATGCTCACCCCTGCCTTCCCATCCCTCTTGATCAGGCCCCCCCCCCATTAGCTCCTCTCCTGAAGATACCTATCCCTGTCCATGCCTCTCCCCTCCATATCCCTCCTACCCACATTTGTCTGTTCCTCCCTTCCAAGTGCCCCACTCTACCTCCATATCCCCGCTACCTTTTTCATCTTCTGTCCCACCCTCTCCCCTGCACCCACTTTACTCAGTTCCTCTTTTGCTGCTCCCTTTTTCTTGAACTCTCCACCTTCCTCCATGATCGCAGACCCCTGCAGTACTGTAAACCTATTTGAGGTCATTTTACCATTGTCCGCAATGCCCTCTGCTACTTCCCCTTACCCCCATCTTACCTCTCTGACCAGACCCTTTCACTCCACTGCATCCACCCCTCACCTCTTTCCATTCCCCCCTTTCTTCTCCCCTGATCCCTGTGGTAATGGTGTTCCTTGACCCTAAAGTGTCCTCCTAGAATCCAGCTTTGGCCCACACCCCGTGCTGCCAATCTGTGCCCTCCCTTGTCCCATCTTTCCTGCCTGTCTACCAGTCCGCCCCCTCTTTTCCAGTTCCCATTTCAGCCTCTCAATTTCCTCCTTAAGCTGTCCAAGCTGCCTACATACTAGACATCCTCCTGCTCTCCACATTATCCCCAGGAAGATAGCTGCTCTACACCCATTACATCTTACCATCCTCTCATTTCCCCCTTGTAGCCCCCATCCTCTATCCCTGCCTCACTAACTTTCCTCCATGTTGTTTCTCTGCCCCCTCCCACTATTTAGGTGCCACATCCTCACCCATATCTAGTATGCCCTAGATACTCCCCTTCCCTCCGTTTATTATCTCCCCCTTACAGCTCTGTCCCAGCGTGGCCTGTGGTACTCCCTGCAGACGCCACCTAGTCAGATGCTACACTTCTACTTCCTGGCACTCACGTGTGGGTGTCAATCATACGAGGGGTCGCTTCCCCCCCTGGGAAATATATAGTAACTCCGGCTGCGCTACTGGCCCAGCTGAGTCACGTGCCCCCTTCTTCTCAGCTCCTAGTCCCTCCCACACGCTCCCTCACTCAGTGTCTTCCCACCACCCATTTTACAACCCCCAAAGCCCAAATCACTCTCCCGATATCAGTCTCCACAGCACAAAGAAAAAAGTAGTGAAAACTAGGCTTCCCTGAGCTGAACTACAGTCATCCGTCCGTTAGGCCGCTCCTCTGCAGTGTGGCTGGACTACCAAAATGGCTCCCAATATATTTCCTCTGACTCCAGCTGCCCTGTTGACCCAACCAAGTCACATGTCCCCTTCTTCCTGCTTCCTAGTCCATCCTACACCCTCTCTCAATCAGCGTCCTCCCACCACCAGTTTTACAACCCCCACAACTCAAATCACTCTCCCCACATCAGTCCCCCACGGCACAAAGAAAAAAGTACTGAAAATTAGGCTTCCCTGAGCTCCAGTCGTCTGTCTGCTAGGCCACTACTCTGCAGAGTGGCGGATTACAAAAATGGCTCCCAATATATTTCCTCTGACTCCAGCCGCCCTCTTGGCCCAGCCGAGTCATGTGCCCCCTTCTTCTTGGCTCCTAGTCCCTCCCACACTCTCACTCACTTGGTGTCCTCCCACCACCTCTTTTACATTCCCCATAGCCCAAATCACTCTGCCCACATCAGTCCTCCACAGCACAAAGAAAAAAGTAGTGAAAATTAGGCTTCCCTGAGCTTCAGTCGTCCATCCGCTAGGCCACTCCTCTGCAGTGTGGCTGGACTACCAAAATAGCTCCCAGTATATTTCCTCTGACTCTGGCCGCCCTATTGGCCCAGCCGAGTCATGTGCCCCCTTGAATGTGAACAGACTTGAAGCCTTCATTTTGCCCCATCTCTTTACTTGCCTCATCTGCTTCTGCACTCTCGTCTGCCAACAAGACAGCCTCTGATTCTAGTCTCTGACATCTGCTCCTCTGTGTCGTCCACAGGCCTGGTGATTCCGGCTCAACTCTTCTCAAGGGCCCCCCTGCAGCCACCTGGGGAAGAGCAGTATCTGGTCACCAGGCCAACAGCCAGTGGGTAATGCAGCCAGCCCACTTGAGCACGACATGGAAGGGGCTCCTGATGGGTCACCACCCAGTGTGCTGAAAGTAGTGTTTATATTCTTTTTCCACCTACCTTCACCCACCCATGCGTGTCCACAGCAGCATTCTGGGGGCAGGAAGTCCCTCGCCATGAAGGACACCTCCAGTATGCAACCACCTGGAGCTCCTAAAAGAATGGGGCAACGCAGCCCACCATTATTGGAGGACAGTATACATCAGGTTGGACATTCTGTAATCCTCCCTGCTGGTCTCCACTCCTGATATCCTGGGCTCGGGCACGAACTTGGGTCTCCAGTGTGCCAAAACAGTCCTCCACTGTTCAATGCCATAGAACCAGCTGAACCCTATACTATGATAATTCCACTTCAACAGTAAACTGTATGTCATTGGTATGTTTTGACAACCTCTACTGTTTAATTACTTGTGAATAACCACTTATCAATACTTAATAATTGGTGCATAGCCTCCTATTGGATTGGTTCTGCCATTGCAATCTTTACATTATCAATCTGCCTACTGTGAGTTTTTGTGCACCCCTCAAATTCACTTGCACCAGTATTTGATGCATTGTTTTTACTTTCTGTTTTCCCTCCTTACCCAGTTGGTCAGGTTCTCCTTCAGCCTACCCATAAGCTCTGGATCCCACATCTACTGAAGCAGTTGTCAGTGCCCCACAAAGCTACTGTCCGTCTTCTTGTATATTGTTTTGGACTTATGTTTTGGGGAGGGCCTGGCAGAAAGGAGAGCCAGCAGGACATTTTGACTGGGGGGGGGGAAGAAGGTGAACCAGGGAAAAAAATGTCAGCATAATAAACCGTCTCAGTGCCATTGTTTTCACCTGTTCTTCATCCTGCCTAAGTTGCATTCTTATCCACTATGGGCAACTGCAGCCTGGAGGGCTTTCTGGTCAGTCAGATGTAGATGAGACCAGGCCCACCCACCACCAATGGTTATTGGTAAGCACTCAACACTATGTGGTGTCATGCATGGGCTGTCACCAATAGTTGTTACTGGCTTCCTGGCCCAAAAGACCACAATACCACAGAGTGGGGCTTTCTGGAGAAGATTTATTCTTAGAAGATCTCAACAAATCACATTTCATTATATGTCGGTGTAACCCCTAGATGGCGCTATCCCAGGGGCTACTACCCCTGCCTGATTTGCCACTAACAGGTTGAGGGGCCTGGATCCAATGGCGGGTGCCTCCACCCAGAGGTCAGGGTTTGCAATAGTTAAACTAACTTGGTCACAGCCCTCTGGGACACTGCAACCCCCCTTTCTTCCCACTAGTGGCCCACACAATATATCAGAATTACCTTCACAGTATACACTTACCCCAGGTCTGGTTCCGCACTGGGACCTCCTGTGAAATGAGATACAGTGCAACAATCACAGTACAGTACTTTTAACATAGACAAATACCTCAGGCAGTATAACTTTGCTGAAACAAGCAGCTCTGATTTATTTAGGGGATATAACAAGGACGGAAATCAGGTTAATTAGCTTATCACTCTAATAATCTACCTATGGCTCTGTGCACAGGCCTATCCCTATCAGTTACTGTCCCTGGGTACCCAAGCCCTAGTGGCTAGTCCAAACTGTGGCAGCTGGTAGGGGCCCTTCACACAGAGAAAAGGAGAATTAAACAGTCAGCAGTACAGTAATTCCATTTGGATTTAATGTGGCAATTCAACAGGGAGCAACCCTGAATTAGTACTCACGACCTCCAAATAAGATAGGGTCCTTCAATGTCAGCAGGGCTCACTTGAGGTACACAAACCTCTTCACACATCCATATAAAAGAAAGTACTATACCAGGCAGGCTGCATCTGTATCCCGATCGCAATTACTGCACACATACCGGGAGAACACACAGCAGATTCAGTTCCTGACAGACCGAGTGCAATTTTCAGCAATTCTTCCAGTCTTCTACAGGGTGAGCCTGGTTTCTACCTTCAGAGATCCTTTGATTCTTTTCACAGGACTGATTCAGTCCTAACAAGCTGTTACACAAGCTGCAGACCGGAACTCTGGGCCTTACACACGTTTTTGACTAAAACTGCACACTGAAAAGCACAGGGCTCCTTCCTTCTTCACTGCCAAAGCTCAACTGAACTCCAACTGACGAAACCGGCACTTCCTTTGAGTTCCTCCCAGTTCTTGACTGGATTGGCTGTCACTCACAATAGACTGCTGCTGTTGGTCCAAAAGGCACTGAAGTCTAAACTACATCTCCCAGAGTCACTGCCCATACAATCCTCTTGTGGCTGGCTCAGATTATGAGTCCAAGTTCTGATTCGTCCAAGGCACCATTTTAGAGCTAGCTTACCCCACACTGATTGGTCCAGTTCAGCAGTTCAAAACTAGAATGGGGAACTAGCAGACACAGTTCTGACTGCAAAGAAAGCAGGTTAGACAAACTGTAATTTCATTATTACTCTAAATAATTTCTGGTAAACAGTTACATCTTTCAGATAGGTTCCCTTGCACTCCTAGTGACTGCAAAAATTAAGTGAATTGGCAGCAGCTCGAGTGGTACTCAGAGAAGCACACAGTCCCCCATACAAATTAATTATGTCTGCAAGCAGACAGCTCTTAAAGAGACAGTACCAGAGGCTCTAAAAACACTCACTGATAAATGGCTTAAATGCCAAACACCATTCAGGCTTGGAGCATTCAAGCAAGCTCCTGAAGTCTTTTAGGAACCCCATTTGCAGGGGTTACACCTTCCTGGTTTGGGAAAGCTTGAGTCTGCCACAAGCAAGTACCCTATAAGTTTCAACTGCAACCATATACATTTGCATTAGGCTCGCATATGTAATCATCAGTCAATATATCATTTTACCAAGAACACATTTCTGAAACATTGCAGTACGTCACTCTTTACACAGTATTACATACACATTGTACCATAACTCAAGTTATTACCTCTTGTACATGAAACCTGAAGAGAGGGGGCCTTCCTATCAGTTACCTTGGGGCTGGATGGGCAAGGGCACCATACTTAGAGGGCAACACAAGTAACTTTGGAGTTAGCACTGATGCTCAGTTTGGGCAGTGAGCTCGGGACACATACACTCCTTTATGGACAACATTGAGAGGCAAGTCCACAGGCCCCCCAAGTGAATCATAACTGAGGTGCACCACAGGCTTTTACAGCTCGACCAGTCTTTCTAGGGGAACTGTTATAGTCTCTGCACTCTGAGCCTCATTTTCAGCATTGTCCTCACTTGTCAGGGGAGTCTCCATGGGGTAGAGAGGCTAGAACTTGGGGCACTTTCAGCTCCAGGAGTTACAGTTTCTGAGTCCACAACATTTGGCTCATGGAGAGCTTTGACACTGGCAGTGGACTGTCAGGGCACTCAAAATACTCTTCTTGTTCGGTGTATCACCAGTCTGCCCCAATCTCTCATTTTCTCCTGAAAGCTCAAACAGTTCAACCATGCACAATGATTCCATTTCATCTGATCTGATGCTTTGCACTTCACTTTCTGGGAGCATTGGCTCCAGGGATGAAGTTGGGGCTTAAACAGTCCAGAAGGCCCAGCTTTGTCTCCAGTATTGACTAGGGATTGCCCGAAACAATTGACTCAGTTCGTAAGAAGGATAGTATTCAAAGTCACTCTCACTTTCTTCCGATATGGACTGACAGTCATGCTCAACTGGGACTTGTGGAGGGAACACTTTAACTTTGCTTCTGTAGGTGCAGACTTTCTTGATCTTTTCTAGCAGCAGCTCTAGTCACTGGTCCAGAGGCATCTTCTAGGGCTCAGACTCAATTAAGATTTGTCCAATGGGCAGTAAATGATTTCTATGCATTGTTTTACATCTTTTGAATTATTCTCAGGCCTTACTTTGTACACTGGCAGATCATCTAGTTTGCCCACTACAATGTGAGGGAGATGGTGCCATCTGTCAGCAATCTTGTGCTTGCCATGCAATCCCAGATTTCTTAGCAATACCGATCTCCCTCCCGGAGTTCCTGTGCTTTCACCTTTTATCATACCTTTCTTTGTTGGCCAGATTTCTTTGGCAGCCATGGTTTGAGCCAGTTGGTACGCATGAGTTAGCTGGGCCTTTAACTTTGCACATACTGTAAATAGTTGTCAGCCTGAACCCCATCAGGAGAGACCCCAAACACACATCTACTGGTAGTCGAGCTTTCTTCCAAACATCAGGCGGTAGGGGAGAATCCAGTGGCATCACTTTGTGCAGTTATAAGCATGTACCAGGGTGCTAATTTGTTGGCTCCATCTAGGCTTGTCCTTTGGGTGCAGGGTGCCTAGCATATCTAGCAAAGTGCTGTTGAAACGTTCAGGCTGTGGGTCCCCTGGGGTGGTAAGGAGTGGTTCTGACTTCGTGATCCCCACAGAGAAAGCATCTCTTTGATCAGACGACTTCAAAGTCTCTCCCTTGATCAGAATGGATTCTTTGTGGAGCCCATAGTGAACAAAAAGTTTTCTACAAGTACTTGGCCACAGTGGATGCTTTCTGGTCTTTGGTGGGGAAAGCTTGGGCATATCTCGTGAAATGGTCAGTGACCACCAGCACATTACTGATATTTCTTTGATCTGACTCCAAACTTAGAAAATCAAACAGACCAGCTCCATGGGTGCACTGGTGGTGATGTTAACAAGGGGGCAGCCCTCTGGGCAAAGCTTCTCTGTAAGCAGCGATCATAAGTTCGAATGTGTTGCTCCACATCAGCCCCCATCTTAGGCCAATAGAATCTGGATCTCACCAAGTCAAGTGTTCTGTCTATACCAAGGTGCCCATGTGGTTGTGCAAGGACCTCAGTACTGAGTCTCGAAGGCAGTGCAGCGCACTAGTTGTTGTTTGTCTACTTGTCCCCTCTGTCTACTGTTTCTCTGTATAACAGTTTATTGATCAGTTTCAACTTAGGACCTTCTTTGTATAACAGTGCAGTTCTCAAATCAGTGGAGCGTAATTTGGACACATCTTTTCCTGCATAGAGGGCTTCTAAAGCTGCTTTGATCATGGGATCGTGGATTGAGCCCTACATACTGTCATTGTCCAACTGAGGCAGTGCACCAATGTCTATTGCAGAAAAGTGGCAATAAGCAGCAGGTATGCAATTCTCAGAGGCTCCCAAGCAATCCACCATGCAGTCCACTGCGTCCGTGGACATTTGTTCTTCCCTGTCAAACTTCCGTAGAGTGCCGGAATGTCAGGTTCTGCCAATCGGACCCAATCATTCTGGGAACAGGCCTCCGGAGAGAGCATCAGCATCTATGTGGTTCAGACCTGCTCGGTATTCTAGAGCATAGTCATATGTAGATAATGCAGAAAGCCACCTATGGCCAGTGGCATCCAACTTAGCTGAGGTCTGCACATAGGTCAAAGGATTATTGTCAGTTTTTACTAGTATTTTAGCCCCATACAAGTACTCATGGAATTGGTCAACAATAGCCCACTTCAAAGCTAGGAACTCTAACTTATGTACAGGATAGTTCTTTTCGGATGGGGTCAGGCTTCTACTGGCAAAGGCCACTGGTCTCAGGCCATTCTCGTGCTCTTGGTACAACACAGCCCCCAACCCTTGCAAGCTAGCATCAGTGTGCAGGACGTAAGGTTTTCTTGGATCGGCATAGGCCAGCACTGGAGCATGGGTATGTTGATATATGATCTCATGAAAGCAGTCTCACAATCAGGAGTCCAGCGGCCCCAAATACTTCACTCGGATGAAAATACACTCTTTCAGTCTTGAGGGACGCTGACTTTTGGTATTTTTGTGGGTTGGGGATACCCTGAGTAAGGTTAAGTAAAGGGCGGATCACTCTTGAATAGTCCTTGATAAAGCCGATAATAACCACAGAATCCCAGGAATCTTTGCAGTTCTTTAGATTTTTGGCTGTGGCCAGGTGGTCAAGGCCTCAACTTTACTTGTCGGTCTCTATTCCTCGGTGGATACTATGTGTCCCACATACTTTACTGATGTTTGAAAAATTGACACTTATCAATGGACAGTTTAAGGCCAAAGTCCTCCAGTCGGTCCAATACCTTAAATAATCTGCTCTCATGTTCCTCCAGTGAGCTGCCAAACACAATAACATCATCTAGGTATACCAGGCACTCTAGTAAGTTCATGTCCCCCACTGCACGCCTCCATCAATCGCTGAAAAGTGGCTGGGGCACCTGAAACTCCTTGAGGCATCCTCATGAATTCATAGCAGGCGGATAGATAAAGGCTGTCTTTCACGGTCCTCTGGGGCCATCGGGATCTGATAGTACCCACTGCGGAGATCCAGCACAGAGAACCACTTG
Organism: Neoceratodus forsteri; assembly: GCA_016271365.2. Classification (NCBI taxonomy): domain Eukaryota; kingdom Metazoa; phylum Chordata; order Ceratodontiformes; family Ceratodontidae; genus Neoceratodus; species Neoceratodus forsteri. The sequence continues at coordinate 1,420,924,779 of CM028130.1, forward strand.
CTCCCGCTTAGGCAGTCCAGCATCCTGAATGCGGGGCATTGTGTACTGATCAGGGATAGTCCTCCGGTTTAAGGTGCGATAATCCACACACATCCTTACTGTTCCATTCTTTTTCCTCACTACCACAATGGGGGAAGCATAAGGGCTTCTGGATTCTTGTATTACACCAGCAGCTAACATCTCTTGCAGATGCCGTCTCACATCATCTATGTCAGCAGGTGCCAGGCGTCGAGACCTCTCACGAAATGGTCTTCCGTCATGCAGCCGGATATTGTGCTCAGCCCTGCACGCATCCTACATCCCATTCCTTTAAAGAAAACACCTGGTCTCTGGGCAAGCTTCTCACTGATCTTCACTTTCCATTCAGCTGGCAGCGGGAGTCACCAAATCAAACAAGTCAGGCGTTACTCTGTCATTCTTCCTTGAACTCTTGCTGCTGGGTAGCACTGCAGTGTCTGCACAATGCACATTAGCCAGGATGCAACCTCTGTTTACTCGAATGTCTCTTTCAGACACAGTATGAACTTGGACCATTACCCTTCTGGCATAAGCATGGGCTCTAGCAGGCAAAATACTAGGCTTGACCAGCAGTCCCTCTGGCAATTTTCCATCGCCTGGTGCATCCAACATTAATATTTTATTCTTAACATCCTTTCTGATACGGACCTCTCCCTGTAAGGTACACTGGGCATTTGGCGCCAGGATCAGAGACTCAGGATCCTTCTTCCATACAATTCCGACCGGTTCCTCTGGTTCTGTTTTTTCAGCATCTCTCTGTGCCTCATAGGCCTTCTTAATTAAAGCCGGAACTCTTAAAGCTCTACTAGTCTTTGACCCCTGTTTTTCATAACACAACTGTGCCAGCCTTCCGAACATATGAGCATTTGTTCCAATCAACAAAGGGACACCATCATACAGTCCAGTGGGGGGACACACTAAGGCTAGGGTCTCTACTTGTTCGGCTACTCCAGCCACGGAGGTGGGGAAAGACAGCCAAATTCGGATATACCCGGAATAGGGGTAGGCCTTCTCACTTAACCCCCATACATGCAGTCCTTCTAATGGTTGTAAGGGTACGCCTGACAAATGCTTCTGATACCAATCTTGGAACATAATTGTCACTTGGGAGCCACTGTCTAATATAGTCTTTGTAGACACTGCCTCACCTTTACAGTGGTCTCCATGGAGGGACCCACTATTCTGGACCAGTCTGGAGGCGGTAGTGGGGCCTGGGAACTGACCTTGCCACAAAGGACGAATTAGCATTTTGGTGCCCTCACTGATCATGTCTGCACCTCTTAACCACTGATTTCTTCTCCAAGCCTCCTTGTAGCCTATATGCAACTTTGTCAGTGTCTTTGGGGACTGGCATTCCTTTCATGTGCCCATCTTTCCCACAATTATAGCAAAACATACTTTCTGGAGTTTGAGCTGGCCGAGGCGCCACACTGGGAGCCAGGGCGGGGTATTACTAACTGGAAACCTGGTGCCATCCTGTCTGCGGCGTGATAAGCATTTGGAGACATCTCGTCAGTTTCTCCACTTCCATGGTCAAGGAATCGAGTTGGAGCTGTTATCAGCAGGAGATACATGGGTGGGTACCCCCACCCCATAGCAGATGCAGTCAGATATAGGTCAGGTCTGCATTCGCAGGCGTGGCCTTCATAAAGGGACTGTTTTGAATTCCTCGGATCTCTCTAACAGTTCGCCCCATTGTGACATATCTTTTCCTTGTCAGAGCACTCATTGACTGCCAACCTCTGCCCCTGAACTTCACTTGATGGGTCACCTCAGTCACTCGGGTCGTAGCCGCAGCTATTGGTGCAGGTCCTCCCGAGGTCGCCTTTCTCAACCTCGAATTTCTCTCATTAACTCATCATAGGAGGGTGGGATTCCAGTCGATCTGCCAGGTGTAACTGAAGCAACAGCAGTTCTGAGAAGGGGCAGACTTAGTGATCCTGTCCAGCCTGGTTCGGTCCAGTTCAATCGCTGGCAAACTACCTTTCTGAGGCATTCTTGCAACAATTTTTCCAGCCGAGATACATACACAGACAACAACTCCCTTGGTACTGTTGTGCATCTCTTACTCTCCACCATAGGTCCTCATCAGAATCTGGGCTCCCATACACATTCTCCAAGGCCTCAAGATAGGCCTGTGCAGTCGCTCAGGGTTACTGGCCCGCTTAGCACGGATGGTAGCCAGGGCAGGACCTCGGAGGCTCTCACTAACCCTCTTTCGCTTTTCACCTTCCGAGCATTGCCATTCTAGCACTTGGGGCAACATAGTCTATCCAGGTCTCCCAGTCATCCTCCCTTGGGGGTGGGAGGGTGCCAGAGAAGATCCTCAACCTTGTAAGAGTCGTGACTAATGGCAGGTGCAGAAATAGGAGTCTGCATTGGTTCAGCCACCATTACGGGCACTGGAGCAGGAGAGGGTGTTGGGGAGGAACACTCCCAGGTGGCAAGAATAGTTTCTTCAAGTCCTCCACAGTTTTCCCCTCCCAGCAACCATTCAGCAAATTTCTCCTCAAAAGTTTCAGATAGTGGTGGGGCTGATTCCCCGGTCTTTACTGTCCTTAGTTATCACTCTCCAAGCAGTGAGGGCTCCTCTGGGGTAATGGTCTGTGGCACTTTGGAGCTATCTATGGGATCCTTAAACTCTACTAGGGCCAGGAAAGTGTGGGTGAGCAGATTAGCATGCCGACCCACCACCACAGGGTTTTGTAAACCTTCCACCTTGGAAAGTACTCCTGCACAGTGTCCGTATTGATACCCAGGGGATGTCCAGGATAAGCATAGCATTTTGGGGTCGATCTCTCCCAGTACACCACTCCACCAGCCGTGCACAGCCACTTCTGTCGGGTACCCTATTTTTCTTAACAGTGGTTCGAGAATATGGCCACTCAGAGGACACACAATCCCAGCGTGAGCCTCCAAGATGTAACCCTAGATGGCGCTATCCCAGGAGCTACTACCCCTGCCTGATTTGCCACTAACAGGTTGAGGGGCCTGGATCCAATGGCGGGTGCCTCCACCCAGAGGTCAGGGTTTGCAATAGTTAAACTAACTTGGTCACAGCCCTCTGGGACACTGCAACCCCTTTCTCTCCCACTAGTGGCCCACACAATATATCAGAATTACCTTCACAGTATACACTTACCCCCAGGTCTGGTTCCGCACTGGGACCTCCTGTGAAATGAGATACAGTGCAACAATCACAGTACAGTACTTTAACATAGACAAATACCTCAGGCAGTATAACTTTGCTGAAACAAGCAGCTCTGATTTATTTAGGGGATATAACAAGGACGGGAAATCAGGTTAATTAGCTTATCACTCTAATAATTCTACTTATGGCTCTGTGCACAGGCCTATCCCTCATCAGTTACTGTCCCTGGGTACCCAAGCCCTAGTGGCTAGTCCAAACCGTGGTAGCTGGTAGGGCCCTTTCACACAGAGAAAAGGAGAATTAAACAGTCAGCAGTACAGTAATTCCATTTGATTTAATGTGGCAATTCAACAGGGAGCAACCTGAATTAGTACTCACGACCTCCAAATAAGATAGGGTCCTTCAATGTCAGCAGGGCTCACTTGAGGTACACAAACCTCTTCACACATCCATATAAAAGAAAGTACTATACCAGGCAGGCTGCATCTGTATCCCGATCGCAATTACTGCACAATACCCGGAGAACACACAGCAGATTCAGTTCCTGACAGACCGAGTGCAATTTTCAGCAATTCTTCCAGTCTTCTACAGGGTGAGCCTGGTTTCTACTCTTCAGAGATCCTTTGATTCTTTTCACAGGACGGATTCAGTCCAAACAAGTTGTTACACAAGCTGCAGACTGAACTCTGGCCTTACACACGTTTTTGACTAAAACTGCACACTGAAAAGCACAGGGCTCCTTCCTTCTTCACTGCCAAAGCTCAACTGAACTCCAACTGACGAAACGGCACTTCCTTTGAGTTCCTCCCAGTTCTTGACTGGATTGATTGTCACCACAATAGACTGCTGCTGTTGGTCCAAAAGGCACTGAAGTCTAAACTACATCTCCCAGAGTCACTGCCCATACAATCCTCTTGTGGCTGGCTCAGATTATGAGTCCAAGTTCTGATTCGTCCAAGGCACCATTTTAGAGCTAGCTTACCCCACACTGATTGGTCCAGTTCAGCAGTTCAAAACTAGAATGGGGAACTAGCAGACACAGTTCTGACTGCAAAGAAAGCAGGTTAGACAAACTGTAATTTCATTATTACTCTAAATAATTTCTGGTAAACAGTTACATCTTTCAGATAGGTTCCCTTTGCACTCCTAGTGACTGCAAAAATTAAGTGAATTGGCAGCAGCTCGAGTGGTACTCAGAGAAGCACACAGTCCCCCCATACAAACTAATTATGTCTGCAAGCAGACAGCTCTTAAAGAGACAGTACCAGAGGCTCTAAAAACACTCACTGATAAATGGCTTAAATGCCAAACACCATTCAGGCTTGGAGCATTCAAGCAAGCTCCTGGAAGTCTTTTGGGAACCCCCATTTGCAGGGGGGTTACATCGGCATCCTGCGTCATGCCAAAATTAACATTTATCCCCATGTATACCTGGGCTTGCAACTAAAGCTGGGCATCAGCATGGTGAGTCACACTGCTTACAACATGGGCAGTGGGAGGCTTATTTAACAGTACATTTTACATGAAAAAAATGTATACATTATAAGAAAACTATAAGCTATCATGGTCCCTTTTCAACAGTCTGAGATTGAAGATGTATGCTGAGTGCCAATTTATTAAAGTAGCACATCTCATACTAAACCATACTGTGTGGCTACAGTATTTTCAGTCTAAACAATTGAACGCCATAGTAAAAGCAGGAAAATACCATTAGTGAGCTGTTCCTATGTCTTCTAACATCTTCTTTATTCTGATGTTCCGTTTCAGGCACACTGAACTCTCCCAACGTTTCATAACTTTCTGTGTAAACATCTGGTGTAACTTCAAGCCTTTTCATCCCCATTTTGTCAGGCAGATTTGATTTTGTAAGCATATCCACATTTCCATTAACTCGACAAACTTGCTGAGGAATGCAAGGTGCCTGGTGAAGACTTCCATAAGCCATACTCCTTAACTGGTTCTTTTCCTGGTGCTCTAGATGCCTTATAGCAAAGCTTTCATCGGAATGTAGCATTTTTTGGTCCTTCCTCACATTTTCAAGATCTTGCAAACTGCTGTTCAAGTCCTAGAAGCACAAACAAGGTAAAAATGTTTTTCTCTAAATCCAAAGGTCTTTGTCTTTAAGCGAGCAACAACATTGTGTAGTCCTCTACAATAAAGAGCCTGTGACATCTTTAAACAAGCATTTGTCCATGACATCTTTAAACAAGCATTTGTCAATGCCGAATGTTTGCTTGCTGGCATTAGAAGTGGAAGTGCAGGAGTTACACAGATGCAGCATATGAATGGCACTGAAGTACTGAACTGACGCCAACTCCACCCTCACCCTGCAGAGATGGACAGGCATTGGGGTGTGCCTTTGGGTCGTTGCCCATGACGGTCACAACATTTCATCTCACCTTACCCTGCAGACAAGTGTTGAGGTATGCCTTGGAGAGTTTGGGCTTTATTCGCCTCATTCCATAAGGAAATACGCTGAAATAAGTGCAGTATAGGAGAATGAGGTGAACTCTGGGGACAAAGGGTCCAAGGCGCACCTTGATGCCTGTCACTGGCTGCAGGGTGGGGGTGGAATGGCATGAGCATTACTGTCGACAATCCCAAGTCACACCCCTGACACCCATCAGTCCCTACAGGGTAGGGTGTTATGGTCAAAAACCCTAACGCCCTTGGCATTTCTTGGAATTTTTACTCCACGTTTGCCACATGGGCTTTTTGTGACCCCACCGCATGAACAGTGACACTATCAGTTCGTTAGGTGAAAGGTGATTTTGCACAGCGACTGCGCCATTTGGTGCCACAGGTGCAAAATCACATTTTGAACAGGATGTGAAAAGTGACAGGTGTACTGTTCATGAGGAGGTGTAAAAAAATACAGATTACTCACCGGTAACAGGAGTTCTAGGAATGGTATATGTTGTTCATCCACACTGTCTGGCAGGTTCCTTGCCACTTTAAATCTTGCCGGAAGGTCTTCAAGTTGGCTCCTCCCACCCACCCGGTGGTAAAATCTCGGCTCCGCCCCATGATGCCAGATCTAGCCTGCTGGAAGCCAGGTCCAGCGTCAAAGCGGGGAGGTCGGAGAAATGTAGGGATGAACATGCTACCATTCCTAGAACTCCTGTTACAGGGAGTAACCTGTATTTCTAGGGACATGGATATGTTGTTCATCCACACTGTCTGGCAGACTCCTAGCAGTTCTCCGGGAGGAGGGAGGCAAGGTGCACACCCCCTACTTGGGAAATAAAGACTGGAGAACCGAGGCCCCAAAACCAGCATCCCAGCGTGACTCAAGGTCGATATGGTAATGGGTGATGAAGGTGTGTGCTGACTTCCAGGTAGCAGCCCTGCAGATTTCCTGGATAGGGACATCCCTGGAAGCAGCCACTGATGCAGCGGTATGGTGGGTAGAATGAGCTGTTATCCCTCTGGGAGGCTCCATGCCCGCCAACCCGCAGCAGAGATCTATGCAGGAGGTGACCCACCTGCCTATCATCCGCTTGGCTGCAGGTCTGCCAGGTGCGGCTTCAGCGTAGGTGACAAACAGCTGGCGAACCTCTCCCAGAACTTCAGCCGTCCGCTCCTTATAGTAAGCGAGCACTCTTCTAGGGTCCAAAGTATGGAGCCTATATTCGGCCTCCGAGGTGTGACTGGGGTAGAACACCAGCAGCGTCAACACCTGGTTAAGGTGAAATTCTGACACCACCTTCGGAAGGAATTTCGGGTGGCGGCGCAGGACAACCTTGTCCCTGTGGAAGACCAGATAAGGAGACTCGATGGAAAGTGCCTGGAGCTCTCCCATCCTTCTGGCTGACGTGATAGCCACCAAGAAGGCAGTCTTCCACGACAGGTGAGAGATGTCACACCTGTGCATCGGTTCGAATGGCTTGCCCATGAGCATAGCCAAGACCAGCAGTAGATCCCACGGAGGTGGAGGTTCTTGCACTGGAAGGGATATGTGATCAAGGCCTTTGAAACAGCACCCGACCACCTTCTCCTGCACCACTGACTGCTTCCCGGCCCGCGCCCGGTAAGCAGAGATGGCTGCCAGGTGCACCTTAAGGGTCGTCGACCGAAACCCTGGTTGAGAAAGGGGCCACAGGTAGTCCAGGATGCTTTCCAAGGAACAGGAGGAAGGATCCAGGCCCTTGCCTTGACACCAAATGGAGAATCTCTTCCATTTGAAGGTGTAGCATTTTCTGGTCGACGCCCTACGGGATGCCTCAACGACGCTGAGGACCTCATCGGAAAGCCCCAAGGCCTGGAACTCTAGCCGCTCAGGAACCAGACCGTCAGGTGCAGGGATTGAAGGTCCGGATAGAATACCTTCCCTGATTGACTGAGATCAGGGCCAGGCGGGCTAGAAGCCACCTCGGGAGCCTGAAGCTGAGACCGAGGAGATCTGGATATCAGAACTGGCGGGGCCAGTCTGGGGCTACCAGAATTACCTGCACCTTGTCCCTCCTCACCTTGAGAAGCACCTTGTGGATCAAGGGAAATGGGGGAAAGGCGTAGAAGAGGCCCGGGGTCCACGGCCTCGAGAAGGCATCCCCCTGCAGCGAGCCCTGCTGAGGGGGGCCGGCATGAAACAGTCTCAGCTTTGCATTCTCCCTGGAGGCAAACAGGTCCATCTGAGGCATGCCCCAATGGGAGAACAGATCTTGTACTACCTCTGGCAGGGGAGAGCACTCGTGGGACGCAGCCCCTATCCGGCTTAGGGCATCAGCCAGAGTGTTGGAGGCTCCTGCCACATGGATGGCAAGGAGATCCGCCTCCATGCTAAGCACGAGTGACCAAATGCGGAGAGCTTCCCTACACAGCGGCACGGAGCACGTCCCGCCCTAGCAGTTTAGGTAGTACATGGTGTGGTATTGTCTGTCTGGACCTGAACCACTTGACCCCGTAGAAACGGAGCGAAGGCGGTGAGGGCTAGATGAACCGCTCGAAGCTCCAGCAGGTTGATGTGGCATCGGGACTCCCAAGGGGACCAGAGGCTGTGCGCTCTGTGCTCCCCCAGATGGGCACCCCAACCCATCAGACAGGCATCGGTCAACAGAGAGACCGTCGGCTCGGGGCGGACGAACGGGATGCCCTCCTGCAGATGTGCTGGAATGCTCCAACACTGGAGAGCGTTCCACATCCCCTGGGTGACTGTCACTAGTTTATCCAACGGATTGAAGTGCTGTGACCACTGGCTGGCCAGCCGCCATTGAAGGGGACGCATGCACCAGCGGGCCCAATGGACCACACTGGTGCAGGCCACCATGAGGCCCCGGAAGTCCCGAGCAGGGCGCAATTGCCTAACCTGAAATGATTGGGCAAAGGAGGAAAGAACCTCAGCCCTGTCTGCCGGGAGCCGTGCTCTGGCTCGTAGAGAGTCAAGCTCTGCCCTGATGAATTGTATCACCTGCTTTGGCATGAGTTCCGACTTGGCCTTGTCGATGAGGAGGCCAATCTGAGAGCAAACCTGGAGGGCCAGATCTCTGGACCGCTCCACCTCCATTCTGGAGGGGGCTGCAATCAGCCAGTTGTCCAGGTAGGGGTACACCTGGACCCTTCGGCACCACAGGAATGCTGTCACCATTGCCATGCATTTGGTGAAGACCCTGGGAGCTAGGGAAAGGCAGAAGGGCATGGCCCAGAACTCGTAGAGGGATCCTTCTGCCCTGAAGTGGAGGAATCTCTGGTGGGACAGACGGATTGGGACGTGAAAGAACGTGTCCTGGAGGTCCAGAGAACAGAACCACATGCCTCATTCCAAGGATGGGATTATCTGAACCAGAGTGACCATCCTGAAGGTCCAAGACCTTAGGAACCTGTTCAGATCATGCAGGTCGAGAATGGGGCGCCAGCCCCGCTGTCCGTTTTGGGACCAGGAAGTACCTGGACACAAACCCGGGTCTGGAGGAGGACCCACACCTTCCTGATCGCTCTTTTTTGAGGAGAAGGAGATATCGGCTCAGGAACGAAAGAGAGGCTGTGGATCTTTGTAGCCCCCGAGGGGTGACGGCTCGAAGGGCGGGCCTGCTCAAACTCCAGGGACAGGCCTTTTCACCACCTCCAACACCCAGCGGTCCACGGTGATAGCGAACAGGTGGAAGGAAGTGGCAGAGCCGCCTCCATGGGAGAATCCCAGGGGAGTGGACGGCTGGGGCGACCCCTCAACCTGTCACTGGGCAGGCTTGGAGGAGGGACCGGCCGAGGGACCTCCTGGGCCTTTACCTCCCTGCTTCCTATTAGAGCAAGCCGCAGGCTTGGCTTTGGGGTGCCAAGCATGAGTCTGCTGGCCCTGGTGTTGGTGCTGTTGGGCCGGACGTGCCGCAGGCGCAGAATGGCGAAAAGACTTATGTTGTTGTTGTCGACGGCCCTTGTCCTTCTGGGTGGAGGTGACCGAGTCCAGAGTGGCATTGGACTTCTCAATCCGGAGGTGACCTTCCACTCCAGGGCCGAAGAGGTCGGTCCCCAGGAAGGGGACATCCACTAGTTTATGCTGGGTATCCTCCGTGAAGGTGGATATCCTCAGCCATGCTCTGCAGCACATGGCCACTGCGGCCGCAACTGATCTGGCACAGAAGTCTCCAATGTCCAGAGCCGTTTGGAGCTGCTGTTTCACCATCACCCTTCCCTGGTCCCATACCTGCTTAACCGTGGTCTGCAGGTCGGCTGGGAGATGAGGGATCACCTCATCCAGGGAGCCCATGAGGGCATGGGAGAAGTGTGCCATCAGCACGGCAGAGCTGGCCTGGTGAAGGCCAAGGGAGGACGCAGCATACACCTTGCGCCCAACATAGTCCAGCTTTTTGGACTCCTTGTCGGGGGGGGCTTATCCACATCCCTAGCGTTCAGCGAAGGGGTGTTCCCAAAAACCAGACAAAGAGCCGGTAGGGACCGCATACTTCCTGGCCATCCTGGCTGAAGGCGCAGGACAGGAAGCAGGCCGCTGCCAGAGCTCCAAGGCTGGGCCAACAATGGCTTCAGCCACCAGAAAGGCCTCCGTGAGTGAATCCCCTCGGTCCAGTATCTCCGTTAGGGAATACTTGGCCCGCTTGGATACGGGCTCGAGCTGCATCCTGGTAGGCTCAGAGATGAGCCGAAGCAGACCCATGAAGGACGATGGGATTTCGTCCATCAACTGGCCCCCGGAGGACTCCAGGTCAATGGGCCTGGAGAACATGGAGGAGTTGTCATCAGACTCCAAGGAGTCCGCGAAGAGCTGCCTGGGGCCTGAGCCACCCTCCACCTGCCGAGGACGGTCGGGAATGAGGGTGACCGACAACCTGTGGGGCAGGCCCCGACCTGACCGAGAGTCCTTGGGCGGCGCCCCCAATTTTGGTTGTGGAGGCAGAGGTTCCACCACAATCGGTGGGGCAGCTGGTTTCGGCTGAACAACTGGCCCAGGCTTGGGCACCTCGAATACAGCGAGCGGTTGTTTCGGCCGCTCGGGTGACAGCCACTTGATGGCCGTGGAAGGCAACAGCGACAGCTTGCTCCCAGACAGAAGTAACTGCTGCCACATCAGGTCCTCTTAGCATCAACACAATTTGCGCCAAAGCCTCTCCTCTTCTGAGGAGGAAGACGAGGACGAGCTGTGGCACCCTTTTGCTTCAAAAGCCGAGACCGAGACCGCCGATGTCGGTGGATCGACTGGACCGAGACAATGTCCGTGACTGAGACCGAGATCCTCAGTGTTTCCGAGACAAGTCTGGGAAGGGGCAGGGGACACCTGCTCTTCCCTCGGCTCGGAAGCCTTGACAGGGGACTCCGGCACCGGAAGCGCAGGCAAGTCCTCGGTCTCCACCGGGGGAACCGGTGAAGAAGGGTTGTTGACTTCACCAGTCGACAGCCCGTCCAACGGGTCGAGATAAATCTCGACCGCATCAACGGGTGTCTCGGCCGGCTGACCTGACGGGGACACCATGAAGCCAGCGGCCTTAGCCGCAACCTCGACCGAAGTAGAGTGTCGACTGTCCGGGGAAGGGGACCTCTCCCACTCCCATGAACGCCGACAGTAGGACTTACTTTCCAGTCCTTCTTTTTAGACCGAGAAGAATGTCCCGATGGACCCTCTTCCTTCGTGGAAAGGGATTGGCAAAGCTCCTTGAAAGAAGCTGAGTAGGAGGTACCCAGAGCGAGCGGGATAAATGCCACGACCGAGGAAGAGGATGATGCTGCCTGTGCTGCCTCCTCCTCAAGGGCGATCATCTGCTCGAGTTGCTCAGCTGAGCCAGCCGCCGTGGTAACCGCCCAACGGGCCTCCTTCGACTTCACCGGCGGGTAGCGCTTCTCGGGCGCCCAAGCTGTAACCGGGCAGCGCGGTCTTCCAGGATGTTGGTCGAAAACGAACGGCATAACATACCAACATACTATTTGCCAGCAGATTAGGCCTTATGGTCTATCGAGTCTGCTCGAACCTCAGATCCCTAGTTGGGTGCTGAGGCCCTCCCCCTCTCTTGTATTCCAGAAACTCTTATCATCCATCCCCACCTCCCTGGGACAGGCCATCATCTGATACATCCACTTTCTGTGTCTGTCCCACCCTCTCTTGAAGCCCTCCACTGTGGATCTCTGAACCAGCTCGCCAGGCAGTGCATTCCAAGGGTCCACCACCTGCTCAGTGAAAACCTCCTCCTCACCCTTCCACCTTCCAACTTCAAACCATGCCCTCTGGTGATACCTCCCTGCTTTAGTCTAAAGATTCCTCCATGTTTACTCCTATTTATTCCCTTGAGATACTTGAAGACCCTCAATCATGTCCCCGTGTCTCCTCTCCTCCAATGAAAACAGGCAGAGCCCTCAAGTCTGTCCTCATGTCAAATCTCCTAGCCCTCGTATCATCTTAGTTGCCCTCCTCTGTACCTCTCCAGGAGCTGTATGTCCCTCTTCAAGTGTGGTCTCCAGTACTGTACACAGTACTCAAGGTGTGGTCTAACCAGTCCATTGTACAGTGGCAGAATCACTTCTTGCTCCTAGAGGTGATCCCCCTTACGATGCATCCCAACATCCTGTTTGCCTTGCTAGCCGCTCTCCTGCACTGCTCAGAGTTATTCATACATGCATCCACCATGACCCCTAGGTCTTTTTCCCCTGATGAGGCCTCCAGCGCCTCCCCTCCCAGGGTGTACCTGTGTTTAGGGTTTCCCCGCCCAAGATGCAACACCTTGCACTTGGTGATATTGAAATTTAATTTCCATGTGTGAGCCCAGCTTTCCAGGGAGTCCAGGTCCCCTTGCAGGCCCAACCTCCCCTCTTCTCCCTCAACTACTGCTCCCATCTTGGAGTCATCAGCGAAGAGACTCATTTCACACCCTATACCCTTCCTGATGTCCAATATGTATGCATTAAACAGGATCGGACCCAGGACCGAGCCCTGCGGTACCCCACTACCAACCTCTCTAGGGTTCGAGAGCTCCCCACAGACCACTACTCTCTGGGTGCGCCCAGCTAGCCAGTTTTCAATCCATCTGACCATCAAAGGGCCTACCCTACCCCATCAGTTTCTCCACCAGACCATTGTGGGGACAGAGTCAAACGCCTTGCTGAAGTCCAAGAATAATACATCCACAGGCTTTCCCTGTCCAGTTCTGATGTTACCCATTCAGAGAACTCCACAAGATTGGTTTGACATGATCTACCTGGCACAAACCCATGTTGCCGACTATCCAGACCTCCCACCTCCTCCAAGTACACCCCCAATTGTTCCTTTAGTCTACTCTCCATTAATTTTCCCACCACCGAGGTCAAACTGATGGGTCTATAGTTACCTGGTACCTCCCTCGACCCCCCTTTATGGATTGGCACCACATGTGCCTCTCGCCAATCCCTAGGTACCCTCCCTGTCTCAAGTGACCTGTTGAAGAGCTCCGCCAGGGGTGCAGCCAGTATGTCCGCCAGTTCCCATAGTGATCTCGGATGAATGCCATCCGGCCCAGGAGATTTGTCTTTCTTTAGGGCCTTGAAGGCTAACCACACCCTTTTGGCGAAGATAGCATCATCCGTCCCCTCCACCATACTGACTTTTTATCCTTATCCAAATGTGACATCCCTGGGGTACCTCTCCCTCCCTCTTGCTCCATTTCTGTTGCTCCCCTGATCCCACTCACTGCCACTTCTATCCCCATCATGCCTTGCTTTGTAGATATCCCATCCCCCTCCCTAGTGAACACAGAGGCAAAGTACTCGTTAAATACCTCTGCCTGGTCCCTCGCCTCTTCCACCCACCCTCCTTTGGATCTCAATCTGCTGAGATGGACCTTAGTTTTTCTCCGCCCCCCCATGTACCGGAAGAACCCCTTTTCCCCTCCACGTATCCCTGTGCCGGACGCTGCTCTCTACTGGACTTTGCTCCCCTCACTATCCGGGTGACTTTTCTAGATGCAAGATGGTACATTTCCTTATCTCTATCCCCTCTTGTTGTTTTATATTTTTTGTAGGCCGCTTTCTTTTCTCTGACTGTTACCTGTACCTCACTGGACCACCAGCATGGTTTATGTGACCTTGCTCCCTTACGTTTCAACTTAGCACAGATCCTGACTGCCTCATGAAGTCCCCGTTTTATGACCTCCCATCTCCTTTCCACACTTGTCATTGATGTAATCCCTTCAAGTGATCCTGAGAATATTTCCATGCCCACAAAGTCTGCTCCCTGAAGTCCACTGCCAGTGTCCTAGATCTCACCCCTCCCCCATGCTTATTTGAAACCAGACAGTATTGTGGTCGCCCCAGTCAGGAGTCCTCTACAACCAGGTCCCTTACCAGATCCCCATCTGCCAGAACCACGCCCAGGACATGCCCTCCCTTGTGGGCTCCATCACATGCTGTGTTAAGAACACATCCTGGAAGCCGCCCAGCAGCCTCTGCCCTTGGCTGCCTTAGAGGACATGGTTCCCAAGTTTTATACCTGGCATATCAATGTCCCCCATCAACACCACTCCTTCCCCTTTTGGTCCACACTGGGCAATGATGTTGTCCAGCAAACCATCCTCTAGAACATCACTCATCCTGGGGGGCCTATATACTACACGCAGCTTGACCTTATCTCCTGCTGGGGATCGCAAGGTGACCCATAAGGCCTCCACGTTTCCCTCTGCCTCTTCTACCCTAGCAATTTCTATGTCATCTCTAATGAACATAGCCACTCCACCCCCTCTGCCCTCCTTTGTATCCTTCCTAAGCATAGTGTACCCCCGCACGTTTAGGTCACAGTCATGGTTTTTGTTGGCCCACGTCTCCGTGACTCGCTGCCACATCCACCCCCCGAACAGCATGGCCTGGAACTCTGGCAACTTGTTTCCCAAGCTCCTGGCATTTACTAACACCACCCCCCTTATCCCTGATCCCCTTGCTGAACCCCACCCAGGTTCCTTATACTTCCATCCTCCCTCTGCTCCTCCTGAAACCTCCACCCCAGTCTGTTTCCTCCTCCCACCTTGGGTTTAAGGCTATCCTCATCTGGAGGAGAGGTCTTGTCAGCCCTCTTATCCCTCCCCCCACAAGTTTAAACCCTACCTTTCTTGAATGTAGTCAGCCATCCCCTGTTTAAGGACTTCCTTCCCTAATGGTGCAAGATGAAGCCTGTCCTTGGCATACAGTCCCTTATCCTCCCAAATTCCTTTCCAGTTACCTAACACCCCCAACCCACTCTCTTCACCCCACTTCCTGAGCCAATCATTAACCTCTGTGATCTTCATTTTTTTCTCCACTGAGGCCTTTGGTACTGGCAATATCTCCAAAAAGGAGATGTTGCATCCATTATCCCGACAGACTCTGACAAGTTCTTGGAACCTTGCTTGGATTTCCAAAACGCTATTTCCTCTAGATCGTTAGTTCCCAAATGCACCAGGAACCGGTTTCCTCCACAATCTCTAACCAGTTCATACACTATGTACTTTGCTCTGTGCACCGCCAGCCCAGAGATACTCACTACTTCACCTGGCCAAGCAGCATCCACCCCCTGTCCCTCCCACTGGATACCCCTAATCATTGAGTCTCCCAATAACAGAACCTTAACACTGCCATCATCCTTATGGTTACTCCACTATGCCCTCTCAGCCCCCATCCCCCTTTATTCGTGCTTCAATTCCATGGGAGTCTTCCTGCCTTATTAGAGACCCCTTGTCACCCTCCCTTTCTGCCTCCTCGTTATTTTGCCCACTTAACTCAGACCCCTCTGAATAGGTGTCCCTTTAACCTCTCTCTATCTGAACCGTTTATCCTGGCCCTGATGGTTTCTCTTCCCCATACTGTCATCCTCCCTTGTAATAGTACCCCTGCCTCCTGAGGCTCTCTGTGGGTCCCCTTTAGCTATAGAAACATAGAAACATAGAAGTTGATGGCAGATAAGGACCGCAAGGCCCATCCAGTCTGCCCATTTCTTTTTCTACCTTATAAATGTGCCATCGGCCTTTGCTCTGTCAGTGACCTATCTATTCATAGTCATTTGTATTGCTCCCTTATGCCTATCCCATGCCTGTCTGAAGCCCTGCACTGTATTCATAGCCACCACTTCTTGTGGTAAGCCATTCCATGCATCTACCACCCTTTCTGTGAAAAAGAATTTCCTCACATTCCCCCTTAATCGGCCTCCCTCTAATCTCATGCTGTGTCCTCTTGTCCTGCTATTTTCTTATATTTAAACATGTTAGACTCTTTCACCTTGTTTATGCCCTTAAGGTGTTTAAATGTCTCGATCATATCACCTCTCCTCCTTTGCTCAAGGGTATACATATTGAGCTCCGTTAATCTGTCCTCATATGTCTTCTGATGCAGTCCCTGCACCATTTTGGTTGCCCTTCTCTGGACTGCCTCAATTTGGTTAATGTCCTTGTGAAGGTGTGGCCTCCAATACTGCACGCAGTACTCCAGATGGGGCCTAACCAATGTCTCGTACAGAGGGATTATTACCTCCCTCTTACGACTTGTGATACCCCTACTAATACACCCTAACACCCCCCTAGCCTTACCTACTGCTTTAGAGGTCTGCTTGGATGATTTTAGGTCATCAGTGATGATGATGCCCAAGTCTCTTTCTTCCTTTGTGACTGCTAGCAACTCCTCCCAGCCTATAAGTGGCTTCAGGGTTTCTTCCTATGTGCATGATTTTGCTCTTTGCATTAAATCCCAGTTGCCACTCTTCTGACCATTCTGCTAGTTTATCCAGATCTCTTCTCATTCTGCCCACCCCATCTGGATCATCTACTCTGTTGCAGATCTTGGTGTCATCTGCAAACAGACAAGCCTTACCTCTAGTCCATCTGCGAGGTCACTAATGAAGATGTTGAATAGGACTGGCCCCAGGACTGATCCCTGAGGTACCCCACTTGTGACTTGCATCTCTTCTGACTGTATACCATTTACCACCACTCTCTGTTTTCTGCCAGTCAACCAGTTTGCCACCCAGTTGACCAACTTCTGACCCACCCCGAGCCTACCTAGCTTATTTATCAATCTTCTATGTGGAACAGTGTCAAAGCTTTGCTGAAGTCAAGGTAGGCTACATCAACTGCTCCCCTTGGTCCACCACTCTGGTTACCCAGTCAAAGAAATCTATGAGATTAGTTTGACAGGACCTTCCTTTATAAACCCATGCTGTCTTGGATCCTGTGCCCTATGGATTCCAGGTGTTGCACTATCCTTTCCTTAAGGAGTGCCTCCATAATCTTGCCCACTACTGAGGTAAGACTGACCGGTCTGTAGTTCCCCGCCTCCTCCCTGCTACCACTCTTGTGGAGTGGGATCACATGAGCCTTCTCCAGTCTTCTGGGACCTCTCCTGTGCTCAGAGACTCACTAAACAATTGTGCTAATGGCTCTGCTAGTTCCTCCTTTAGCTCCTTAGTACCCTGGGATGTATGCCATCAGGTCCCATTGCTTTATCCACCTCGAGCTTAGCACTCTTGTAGGACCCTTTCTTTGTGAGGAGTAGTGCTCACCTCCTCCCCTGTGTCCATGATGCTGAGCGCTGGGCCCTGCCCTACCTTCTCTTCAGTAAATACTGAGCAAAAGTATCTATTTAGGATAGATGCCTTTACAGGGTCCTCCTCCTCACATGCTCCCTTTTCTCCATTAAGCTTAGCAATACCCTCTCTGGACTTTCTCCTTTCACTAATGTATCTATAGAAAGTCTTGTCACCTTCTTTTACTGTTCGTGCTAGTGTTTCCTCAATTTGGGACTTTGCCTGCCTTACTGCCTTCCTCTGTCCCTTAGGGCAGTTTGGTATGCCTCCTATCTTCATCCCGCTGTGTTCCTTATATTTTCTGAAGGCCAGCCTTTTGGCTCTGACCTTTTCTGCTACTGTATTTGAGAACCAAAGTGGTTTCCTTCTTCTTTGCACTTCCTTTCTGTCTAACACAATGGGATGTTGCTTCAAGTATTGTATCCTTAATGCTTGCCCACTTTGCCTGTACCTCCTCACCTGTGTTTCTTTTTGCCAGGGCTAGCTTAACTCTGTTGGCCATCTTATCAAAGTCAGCTCCTCTGAAGTCCCATATTTTTGCCTTGGAATGGGATGATTTAGATGTAGTAGCCAAATTGAACCATACCATGTGATGGTCACTGGCCCCCAGGTGACCTTCTGCCTGGAGATCTGTGATCCCTTCTTTGTTAGTCAGTACTAGATCTAGGATAGCCCTGTCTCTTGTGGGTTGCTGTACCAGTTGTTTGAGGCCCTCCCCCTGCAGGGAATCCACTATGAGTCTAGTTCTGGCAGATGTTCCTGCTGGTATTGACCAATCTGTATCTGGCATGTTGAAGTCTCCATTATCAGAACCTCCCTTTAGCTGTCATGTTTTGTATATCTTCTAACAGTAATGTGTCTATGTCCTCCCTCTGGTCTGGGGGCCTGTAGACAACCCCAGTTCTTATGGCTGTCCCATTTCCTGTTTCCAGGGTGACCCACAGTTCTTCTGGCTCTTATGTGTATTCTGAATTTCTGTAGCTTTGATATTTTCATTAACATACAGGGCCACCTCCCCCTTTGCACTTTCGGTCTCTTCTGAACAATACATAGCCAGGTACTGAAGTCTCCCAAGTGTGGTTACTGGTAAACCACATCTCACTAATTGCTACTATGTCCAGTTTAGCCTCTGACATTATTGCCTGCAGGTCTGGGATCTTATTTCCAGGCTGTGAACATTTGTGTACATGATTTTCCATTGGCCAGATTTTGGTGTGTTAGTTGTTGGGTGAAGTTTGGCATTACCCCTGTGCATCGTATGGGGAGACAAACCTTTTTTCTTACCTGGTGATGCAAATGAACGGCAAACACGCTGAATTCCTATTTGACCACTAGCTGAGGGGGGAGGGGTGTTCTTCCCATTCGACGTATGGGGTGCTGCACCCCTCTCCCCATTTGCTAGTTTAAATATTCTGCAAAGACGTCAAACTTCTGCCCCAATGCACTGACTCCCTCTTTAGTCAGATGCAGTCCATCAAATTTAAAGAACTTTCGTCCAGAACTGTTGCCAGTTCCCTACAAATCTGTGTCCTTTTTCCTGGCACCAGTCCTTGAGCTATCTCCCTCTCTGACCTTCCGTCCATCTGCTCCCTTCTCCCAGACTGGCAGGATCTCAGAGAAGGAGATGCCGGACGAAATAGATGATAGTTTGTCACCCAGCCTAGTCAGGTGTTCCTTGGTCTCCACAACTGACCGGCTGGCGAGATCATTAGTCCCTATGTTACTAGGACATCAATGTTTTCTCCTGCTTTGTGAACAATTTTAGTAATGCGGTCAGTGTCTCTCCATGCTGATGTACCTGGAGACATCTGACCATCACCCTGGCTGGAGATGGGTATCAACTCCCGAATCATGGAGTCTCCTATGATCAGAAGTTTTTGGATTTCTTAGTGCTTGTTTAGTTTTGGTTCCTGATTTGGGTGAGTATTGTTGTGCTAGCTCCTGTGCAGTGTCCTGCTCTGCAGTGTCTTCTGCCTCTTTATTTGATTTCAGAGATAGAGGCAGATACCTGTTTGCAGTGTTTATATGGTTTTGGAGGTAATATGTTGGAGAGCAGAGAGTGATGGGGCACCTGATTTGCTCCTCTAACCACCTGCCAACCTCCTGGACCAACTACCCTCTGCGGTCGAGGTTTTTCTGTTGGATGCTGGGGAAATGGCGGTGGTTCTTATAATGTATTTCTCTTCAATATGAAATTTGAGGCGTGCAATCTCTGCCCATGCTGCCCGGAGCTGAGACCTAAGATCTCCAAAGGCCCAGCATGTAGGACAGTGTCCTAAATCCTGTAAGACTGTCCTTCTGAAAATTGTTCCACAGTACCTGTAGTTAATGAAATCCATTCCAAATAAGTTGCTGGGTTTGTAACCTAGTCAGAGTAATTAGAAGGGAAAAAAAATGCAAGTAATGGTTTATTTGTGCTTTGTTTAACTTGTTATAACAAGTTAAATTACTAGTGCCCTGCAAATGAGATCACCTTGTGGAGGCCCCACTGATCCGCCCCTTCCTGCTCTGCCACAGGAAATGTCACAACTGTGGTACCCTATAAAAGGAGTGTAGCGTGGGGTGGTTGGGATGGGGTGGGTGGCTGGGCCTTCCCCTGCCTAAAAGAAGAACCACGGACAAAGAACAAGGAGGTAAGAGCAGAAACAATCAGTCAACAACAAATGCAGTAACCCTGAAAGCTTATCCTAATGTTAGATAAAACTGTAAAACCTGTAAAGCACCACCTGTAATAATTTCAGAGAAGATATACCCTGTAAGAAACACTTTGCTCCAGAGAAAATAAAACAGTAACAGAAGATATACCTTGCAAAGACAATTTGAATCAGAAGATTACAGCAGTAATCTGTTAGACACACCTGTAGGCACACCTTGTAATAATGCAGAAGAAGGTATACCAGCAACAACAATTTGAATCAGAGAAAAAATAAAGCAATGAAATGTTAGCAACAAACAGTAGCAATCCCTGTGAGTAAAAAATAAAAACACCACCACACAGTAAATCTGCTTAGCCAAACTAAGTCTTAATCCTTCTCCCTTGCTCTGGTAAGTTTCTCTACTCTGCCTTTCAAGCAGTCTTAGAAGGAAAGAGCTCAGGTGAAGCTAGGTGCCTTGGCCAGCAAACCAAGTCTTCTACCTAGGGCCCCATCCTTGGTACTTACCCCCCTGCTGAAGGGGGGCTCCTCTCTCACCTCGTCTCCCAGTTTCTCTCCAGTCATGCTCTCCTCCCTCATGTCTGCAATATGTTGCATCTCCCCCATCTTCTTAACATTTATGTTTCCCCTTCTCCCTCTGGGAATATTTCTATCCTTTCCATTGCCGGTCTGTGATGCCCTATGGGTATCCGACTCCCTCCCCGGCCTCTGTATCAGTTTCCTCATTTCCACCAACCCTTTCCTCCCCTCTAGGTTGCTTAGTAGCTCAAATTTATTGTGACACTCTATGTCAGCCTCCATCAAGTAACCCGAGTTTCCCCTGACTGCACCTCTAAACTGCCCCTCTTCTTCCCCTTTTGCTCTGTTCTCCTTAGGAGCTCCCTTCCCACAGTATGCTGCTTTAGGCTTCCCCACAACAGCCCCTCCCTTCTCAATGTCTGCTCTACTAGGCTTCCCCACAACAGCCCCTCCTGACTCTTCCCCCTTCCCTCTCTTTGTATTCAGAATGTTCACCCCGTACGCTTTCCCCTTAGCGTCAACATCCCTATCTAAGGGTCCTCTATCCCTAATATCCCCCCTCCTGCTTGCTGTAACATAACATCCTGTAATTTCAGAGCATTGCCCCAGCCTCCCCTCAGCCCCACCCTTCTGCTGCCCATATCCACACCCCTGATCCTTGGACAGCCCCCCCATCTCCCCCAGCTTACTCCTTAACCAATATACCTCACTCCTGATACAAGATAGCTGTCTACAGAGTGGGCAGCCTCCCTCTCTCCAGGCCCAATTGAGAATTATTGCCATCCCACAGCCTGTGCAGCCTATAACCCTTCCGAAGATGCCTGCCATGGTGGAATATGGCCACCCTGTTTGTCCCCCTCTGTTTATAATGGCACACCCCCTTTTCTCACTCCCTTCCCCCCAGAATACAGTTTCTCTCTATACTGACTGCAATTATTTACAAACCCAATTTCAACCTCACCAATAAAGTTCCCAAGTCTCACAAACACATACAGTCCAGTGTGTGTCCAGTCCCACTAACAGTGTGTGTATGCAGACATCAGGTACCGTATGATGTCACAGACCCACCAGTTCCTGTTGCTTCGAATTTCAGTCCCAAACAGAAATACACAGCCCTTCAATCCCAACCCCCAGAGCTTTTCAGTATTTAAGAAAGCCTACAAAACAGGGTGGGTGGGAGGACTCTTACCAAATCCAGGCAAACATCACATTTAAATTTCACTCTAATTATCACTGCCAAACAAGTGTTCCCAAGCCTCAAAAGTTACAATATCACAGCCCAAGTAACAGTTCTAACTCAAAGTAGTAATTTTTAACACACAGAACTAATTTCATGTACAAAACTATTCAAATATTTCAGTTAAAACAGAATATAACCCAGACCTCTGTCCTTACTATCCTCCTGCTTATGTTCCCAAGTGAACAATGAAAGACAAGGTGATTTCTGTTAATCTCCCCTTCCCCTACCACCAGGCAAACATCACATTTAAATTTCACTCTAATTATCACTGCCAAACAAGTGTTCCCAAGCCTCAAAAGTTACAATATCACAGCCCAAGTAACAGTTCTAACTCAAAGTAGTAATTTTTAACACATAGAACTAATTTAATGTACAAAACTATTCAAATATTTCAGTTAAAACAGAATATAACCCCAGACCTCTGTCCTTACCATCCTCCTGCTTATGTTCCCAGGCCTGCAGGTCATGGTCTAGGCTGAGGCAGTAGACGCACGTGGAGTGCGGCTCCGTCCTGGACCTCTTCTGCCCACATGGGCACCGCCGAAATCCGGGAGTCGATTTGTCCATCGCAGCCGCAAGGGAGTAATTTGACCGAAGTCTTGAAAATTTGAGAATAAGTTTCAGGTGAACCGAAGAATTAGGATCCAGTCTACACGCAGAGCATTAAGGAGGAAACCTGAGCTTCCAAGTGGTAAGGACGATTTGGCGTCATGGGGCGGAGCCGAGAGTTTTATCACCCAGGTGGGTGGGAGGAGCCAGCCTGAAGACCTTCCGGCAAGATTTAAAGCGGCAAGGAACCTGCCAGACAGTGTGGATGAACAACATATCCATGTCCCTAGAAATAGCATTGTTGAGTGAAAATACACAAAAACTGGAGAAGTCACGAGTGTGCGTAGAAACTGCGTAATGTACACCCGTAATGTAATTAGTTTGGGGATTTTTTACAGCAGATTTTCAACATAGGCATTTCAGGACCTCCGCTCATGAACAGTCATTGTGATTTTTTTAATCTGTCCCTTAACACTGATTTCCACAGCAATCGGCGTTTATTCTACATTGAGGTGCGAAACACATTTCGCCAGGTGTGAAAAATGACAGCTGTACTGTTCATAAGGAGGTGTGGAAAAATGTCAATGTTGAAAATCTTGGCTGAAAATATTACAAATTCATGAACTTAAGAGGGTGCGTGGAAACTGCATAATGCACGCTCGTAACAGAGTAATTTTATGGACTTTTGTCACTAAATTTTCAACATACCCATTTTAACACCTCTGCTCATGAACAGTGTCACTGTGATTTTCTTAATTTGTCCGAATACTGATGTTGCACACCGACCGCGCCAATGTGCACTACATGTGAGAAAACACATTTTGGGCGAAATGTGAAAAATGACAGTGTACTGTTCATAAGAAGGTGTGGTAAAATGATAATGTTGAAAATCTGGAGTGAAAATACTAAAAATTCTCAAAGTTACGAGCGTGCGTAGGAACTGCGCAACGCACGCTCGTCAAACAATCATTTTTGGGAATTTTTTCACCAAATTTTCAACATAGGGTTTCTGAGGCCTACCTCATGAACTGTGACACTGTTGTTTTGTTAATCGGTCCCGAAAGGTGGTTCCATGCAGTGACTGCGAAATCACCTTTCGGGACCGAATAACAAAATGACATTGACTGAGTTCATGAGGTGGGGTCCCAAGAACCCCATATTGAAAATTTGGTGAAACAATTCCCAAAAATGGCCGTGATATGCACCAAAGTTGAAAGAAAAAATTTATGCCATTATACAGCTTACCGGCATTTCTTCAGTTCGCGGTTGGCTTTGAAGAGTGCAGACATGTTCCCAGTCCACCAAAGATCATCTCACTGGGCTCAAGAGGTAAGTATGGGGTCGGGGGTGTGTGGGGAGGTGGATGTGCAGAGGGTGGGCGCGGTCTGGGGGGGTAAGACAGTCAATGAGGGACCATTTTTCTTACAGGTGTTTTTTTCTTCTTTTTTTTTTACGAAGACAACGCAGGACTTTTGTCATGCTGGGGTGAGCTCCCAGCATGGTACCTGGAAGTTTGTTTGGAGGGGCACTGGAGCCAATGGGGGATTGGGCACCCCTGTTGGCCATACAGTGTGCGGGGGAGGAAGACATGAGCACGCTGGGGTGGGCCCCAGTGTGCTTCTTGGGTGCTTGTTTGGGGGGGGACACCAAGAAAACGGAGCTGTCTATGACAGCTGTTCAGATGCAGTGTTGATGTGTAGGCACTTTGCATACTGCTGACAGTAGTATGTAAACTGCCTACACATTATCACCACTGACTGTAACGGTCTTTTTCTTTGAACTGTATGCCACTGCATCTGAACTGCTGTCATAGAAAGCTCGGACATTTATTGGTGCAGTGAGGCTGCGCCTGCAAGAAGGAGCAGGGCATTGGAAGTGGGGTGGCACACCTAGGAAAATTCATATGGTGGCACTATGTTTCCTGCACATGCGTGCAAGCAAACATAAAAAAACTCTGAAAACTGCAATCATTACAGATAATCCTGCTTACATGTAACATACTTTCTGTATTTATAGTATATGGTTAGTCTTTGTTCTGTATAAAAATTAGCCCGCTCAAAATCTTTATAGTGTGTAGTAGAGAAGTGTTCTGCATAGAATGACATCCCTTTCATAATGCTGTAGTATCACAATTCAAAGATCATGGAATATGACTGTACCCTTCTGTGTTACAACAGCATTCTGAAACCTCTAGAAACTGTAAAAGTCAATTTTGTTCTCAAAGTGAAGGAACCGCCATGTGTACATTTCACATAATACTATACACTATAAAAAATACAGGATGAACAAAGTACAGTTACGTAAGAACTTACCGTAACAGTAGATCTTCGAGAGAGGCTCTTGCAGTAGGTAATTACATATAGGACTGACAACGGCAGGCGGCAGGACCCCACAGAAAAATTTCTAGCTAGCAGTCTCTGGCAAGGGACCTCCCCCACGTCAGGTGACCGGCGTCAGGAGACGTCATTATAAAGGGGCGGTCCCTCACGCCCGCCTTCCAGTTCTTTCCCGTCATAGGCCACAACAGACCGGACGAGAGAGAAGCGGATATTTCCCTCACTGGAAAAGGAGCTGAAAAAGCTTAGGGGGATGGAGGGCGGGAAGGTATTACCTATTGCAAGAGCCTCTCTCAAATATCTACTGTTACAGTAAGTTCTTACGTAACTGTACTATCTGACTTTGAGAGGGCTCTTGCAGTAGGTAATTACATATAGGACTGAGTCCCAAGCAGTCTGGAACAAGAAGAAGCACATGGGAGGAGGAAAGCTACTCAAAGCAGATCCTCTAGCTGTGAAGGCCTTAAGAAAGAAGGCCTTGCAGAACAGCAAGCTCGAAGCCTGCTCTAAGGCGAGAGGCAATATCCAAACTGTAATGTTTTGTAAATGTATGGACAGAAGTCCAAGTGGCGGCAGCACAACTGTCTGCTGCTGACACATTCTTGAAACATGCCGCAGAGGCAGCAACCCCTCTGGTGGAGTGACCTCTTATTTGACCCGGAAGGGTCTTGCTGTACTTGTCATAACAGAAGGTGATGCAATGAGCCAACCATTTAGACAGGCATTGCTTGGAAACAGCATTGCCTTCTCTTTTGGGGACAAAAAGTTGATCAGTCTTTCTGAGAACCTTTGTTCTGTTAGTGTAGTATCTCAGAATGTGGTGAACGTCCATAGTGTGAAGTAGATACTCCCCCTGATTGAAGTACTGCGTAAAGAAGGTGGGCAATTCTATGGACTGGTGCAATGTAGATTCTGCTACCAACTTGGGGAGAAACTTAGGATTGGTGCACAGAGCCACGCGCTCCTTGTGAAAAATCAAGTACGGGGATTTTACACATCAGGGCCTGGAGCTCGGAAATCTTCAGAGCAGAGGTAATGGCCACTAGGAAGAGCATCTTCCATGAAAGGAACTTCATGTCTGCTGAGGCCGCCGGTTCAAAAGGAGGCAAAGTAAGTTTCTCAAGGACGAAGTTCAAAACCCAAGGAGGGGTGGGAACCTGGATAGGGGGTCTCAAGTGAAGAACCCCTCTGAGGAAAGTCTTAGAAACTTCCAGTTGAGCAAACATCCTATCTGCGAAGGCAATATGGTAGACCAAAATGGCCACCATGAGTACCTTCAGAGATGAGTAACTAAGACCCAGGTCGAAGAGGTGACGCAGGTACTCCAGCAGTTGCCCAACTGAGCAAGAGAAAGGCTCGAAGCCTTTTGAAGCGGCCCAGATTGAGAACTGTTTCCACTTCATGGCGTAAAGTAGACCTAGTGGAGGGCTTCCTAGCCTCCACCAAGATCTCAGCCACCTGGGGAGAAACCCCAAAGCGGGCTTGAGCTATGTCTGCAGGAGCCACACATGCAGTTGAATGGACTTGAGGACTGGATGAACCAGGGTCCCCTGATCCTGGGTCAATAGAATCCGTGACAGCGGAAGAGGAAGAGAAGGCTCCTCTGAGTATTGTTGCAGAAGAGAGAACCAAACTTGCCAGGGACAGAAAGGAGCGATCGACACGTGGGATCAGAGGAATCGGGGAGGAAGGCATAGACGAATCTGTCCCTCCAACCTAGAGACAGAGCGTCTCTACAGAAAATACCTCACTCTCGAATGAGCGAGCAGAAGTCGGGAAGCTTTGCGTCTAGAGGTAAAGCGAACAGGTCCACCTGAGGTGTTCCCCAACATAGGAAGATATCATCTAGGACCCCCTGATCCAGCTCCCACTCGTGAGCTTGAGCAGACGAGCGACTTAGTTTGTCTGCTAAGGAGTTCTCAACCCCCAGAACATGAATTGCCATGAGGTGAAGGTCGTGTTGTGCTGCCCAATCCCAGACTCTCATCACTTCCCTGCAAAGAGGGTAGGACCGAGTCCCGCCCTGTTTGTTGATGTACCATACCACACACATATTGTCCGCCTGGACAGCTAGGTGATCTGGAAGAAGATGCAGGTGGAGGGCCTGGAGAGCATACAGCACCGGCCGGAACTCGAGCACATTGATGTGCAGTGATTGCTCGAGCTTGGACCAAGAGCCCTGGGTCCGATGTGGACCGAGATGGGCTCCCCAACCTTCGCCCGAGGCATCCGTGGTCAGAGTCTGGGAGGGAGGAGGAAGGAAGAATGGAACTCCCCGAAGAAGGTTCTCTCAAACCATCCACCATTGTAAGTCTCGAATCATGGGAGAGGAGACTAGGACCAACTGGTCCAAGTCGTCTACCAACTGATCCATTGAAAGCGAGGCGTCCACTGAGAGACCCTCATGTGGAACCGAGCGCGAGGGACTGTCAGGATAGCAACCGCCATAAGCCCAAGGAGGCAAAGAACTGACCTTGCACTGACCCGCCTGCGGCCAGACAACAGACTTATCTGAGTCTGAAGTGTGGCCGCCCTGTCCGGAGGCGGAAAGGCCCTGCCTAGGGTCGTGTCCAGTATCGCCCCAATAAACTGAAGCCTCTGGGATGGGATCAAGTGAGACTTGGAAAGGTTGATGGTAATACCCAGACAGGCAAAGACCTGCTGGGTGAGGGACAGGCAGTGCAGGAGTTCCTCCCTGGATGAGGCCACCAGGAGCCAATAGTCCAGGTATGGGAAAACCTGTACCCCCCCGGTTACGCAGGTAGGCCACCACCACCGCAAGGCATTTGGTAAATACTCGAGAGGCCAAATGGAAGTGACTTGAACTGGTAGTGGTCCCCCTGGAAAGCAAAACGAAGATATCTGTGGTAAGACGGGCGGATAGCTATGTGCAGGTAAGTATCCTGCATATCTAGAGCGCACAGCCACTGGCCAAAGCAGAGGAGGGGGCAGAAGGCTCTGCAGTGAGAGCATCCTGAACCTTTTGTATGCCACAAAAAAGTTTAGGGAACTGAGATTTAGAACAGGTCTTACATCTCCTGTCTTCTTTGGTACCAGGAAGAAGTGGGAATAGTAACCCGTACCTTGTAAGGGAAGGGGGACAGGTTCTATCGCCTCTTTCAGCAAAAGTGCTGAAATTTCTTCCTGGACCAGAAGAAGATGTTCCCGAGAGTATGACGACCTTGGGAGAGGGTGACGAGGTGGTTTCTACAGAAACTCTATTGAGTGTCCTTCTGCGATTAGCTGGAGCACCCATGAATCCAATGTTTTCCTCTCCCAGCCTGGAAGGTGGTGGGAAAACCTCCCTCCTACCGGTTCCTCCGGGAAGCCCAGAGGTAGTGGGAGAGAGAAGGAGTCAGGTGGTGTGGGGCAGTGCGGCAACTGAAGCTCCCGCTGCTTTTTTGGGCAGGGGGGGCTTGGCAGCTGGGGGCGCCCAAAGTTTAGTGGCCCTCTTTCCCTGTGGTCTCGCTTTGGGCCGATTCTGTCTGCGAAAGGGATGGCGCTGCGATTGATGGGGATGATACATATAGTCGACAGACTTTAGTGCCGTCACCCTTCTCCTGCAGGTCGGTGATGATGTCCTTGACATCACCCCCGACCAACACCGAACCCCAGAAGGGCGCTTCCTGGATAGTGGACTGCATTTCTGGGACCAATCCCGACACTCGGAGCCAAGCGTGACACCATAGACCTACAGCGAAAGCTGAGCTCCTACCAGCAGTGTCCACTGCATCGTAGGTTGCACGAAGAATGTGCTCACTGGCCGAACGTGCAGAGCTTACGAGGTCAGCCACTTCCTGCTTGACCTGAGAGTCCGGAAGGGAGTCCAATTTCAATTCCACCTCACTAAGAATCACCTTCTGGTAATCCCCCATGTGGCCAACGTAGTTCAGGGCCCTAATACCCAGAGTGGAAGAAGCAAAAATCTTCTTGCCATACTGATCCAGAAGGTGGGATTCCTTGTCAGGTGTAGATGAGCTAAGATGTTTGGGTTGAGCTGACTGGCCGTGAGTGGTGCTAATCACAACCGAGTCAGCACAAGGGTGGGAGTCTAAAGAGTCAACACCCTCTGGAGCCTGGTATAGCCTGTTCGACTTCCTGGGAAGTGGGGCTAAGGCCGACGGTTGTTTCCATAAGGTGATAATACGGTCGGCGTGAGGCTCGATCCAGGGTGGCAACAAGGTGGGAGCTGTCACGGGCAGATCCAGATGCTCAGTGAGTTTTTTACGCTGGGGGTCTGGCTCCAAGGATTGCCACATATGTACTTCCTGGATCTTCCGTGAAGGAAGTATCCTCCAGAGGAGACTTCTGAGGAGTCCTTGGTTGGGGCTTGGATGGAGAGTGTGACTCGTCGTCTTGCTCGGAACAACCGTCAGAAGGATCCGCGGTGTCCAAGGGAGTAGAAGATGAAGAAGAGGTAGACTCCCTCTCCTGACGAGGGGGAGGAACAGACCCCTTGGGAATCCCTCGAGAAAGCATGTCCTGACCCTCTCTGGACCCAGAGGGTTTAGCCCTGGTGTCCGGAGGTAGGGAGGGAGTGTGCCGTCGTGGACATACGGGAACTGGCACCAGCACCATCGTTGGAAGATGACTCTCCACCTCTCTGGTGAGCTGAGCCTTGGCCTCAGCCCACCAGGAGGCCAGAGTCTCCTGCAAGTCCACTATGGCGGAGGGGGCGGTGAAGGAGGAGGGGGATATGGGTATGGACTATACCCAAAGGGCACGTATCCATCACCTGATGGTGGGAAGCCCAGCGTTGGGTATTGAGGAGCTGGGTACTGCAGCGCCGGATATGTCGGCGCTGGCGGGCGGTTCTGGAGTGGAAGACCTGGGGGGAAGAAGGCCCGGTGCCAGGGTGACAGCGGGGCGGTGGGATGTCATCGGTGTCGGCAATACCCGACGCCGGAGCCAGCGAAGAGCGATGGCTGGGGAACTGACGTCAGATCAGTCGGACGGTCTGACAGAGGTGGACCAGATATCTCAGCGCCGCCGGGGATTGGGGGAAATCATAGGGTGGGCTGAGGCTCAAGTCCCCGGAGGGCAGCAAAGGCTGCGGAAGCCGGGAACAACAGACGTGGGGTCCAGCATCGGGTCATTCGCCAGCGGACATTGGATGAACTGGACGGCAGCTAGAGCAGGATTGGGTGGACGTCAAGGGGCTGGCGTCCGACTTAATGGACCCTTCGCCGGAGGCAGGCCGTGATGGAGGGGTGGCCTGGTCAGGCGGAATGGGGGCCGCGCGCCACCCCGAAGAGTCGGGTGACTTACCGACCTTCTCTGTGCGGGTGTCGGAGGAGCCGATGTCCGGCTTTTCGGAGCCACTCGCACCAGTAGGCCGCGAAACCATGGCTTTACTGGGAGCGGAGGCCTCCAGGAGCTGGGAGGCGCCTGAAGGGCCCAAGCGCGAGCCAGACAGGCAGGTCGATGCTGCCTCAGAAGCCTCTAAGTTGGCTGTCGTGGAGCGGTCCCCGGGGGGGGGGATGTTACCTGTTTCACGGTGACTCCCGAGGAAGACACAGTAGGGGAGGAGCCCTTGTCCCAGTGCCTTTCCTTATCCTTTTTCTTGCAATGGCCTTCAGGGAAAGGCGATGCCTGATGAAGCTTTTTCAGTTCTTTCTCAATGGAGCTCATTTTCTTTTTCAAAATGTGGGCTTCCAGGGACTGTTGCCGCCTTCCCCGGGTGGCGGTGTTAAAGTTGAGGCAGTGATGGCACTTCTCCACTGGATGGTCAGGGCCTAGGCAAAAAAGGCACAGGGAATGGCAGTTCTTGTGCAGGAGTTGGGCGCTGCACAAGTCGCACTTGTTTTTGTGCTTGGGGGGTGTAGGCTTTGCTCTCGAGGTCAGAGGGAGTTAGAACCCTGCTGTGGCAGAACACACTGGTTGTGCATAGTTGTCCATACAGTATTCTCTGTGTTGTGCACAATCTAAACCGCTGTGCGCATTCCAAACAATTGTTCAGCACAGCTGCATACTAACCATTCAGTGCCCAAAACTATACCTTTTAACTTGTAAAATTCTGTAAATTTTAATTTTGATCACAGAACAAAGAAATGGCAAGTTTTTCTTAATACTTTAGGTGGATGATTCTATTACTCCTGTGTAAGAAAAAAAACCGTAAACATATACAGTAAAATAAAATAATTTGCAAAAAAACTGCGTTAATCCACCAGTTAGGGTAACAACACCAGGAAAGTAGAGAAATGTGGTTTTAGGGTTTCTCACCCTAATGCTCCCCCAAAGCAGCCAAAGGAAAAAACATTATGGTTTTGAGTCTCTGAAGTCTTGATGAATAGTGGGTGTCTTCCTGGGAGTTGTCAACCCTAATGCCCGCCCCATTCCGTTAGCAAGCAACATCACATATGATCTCCTTTCTTCACACAGGACCCACAGGGGGAAGGGGAGCATTATGGTTGACAACTCCCAAGGAAGAGCCCACCACTGATTCGCTACAGACTCCAGAGACCCAAAACCCTAATGTTTTTTCCTTTGGCTGCTGGGGAGCCACTTTTCTCTACTTTTGTGGCGTCAAGTTACACTAATTGAATTAACACAGCTTTCTGCAAATTATTTCCTTACTTTTTTAGACAGTATAATCAAATTTCCATTTGTCTGTGGAAATCCACAGATGTGTGCATGTATGTTGCCGTGAAGGCGCAGGACTACCTGGGCTCTGTGCTTGCATTTCAGTCAAAATAGCAACCAAACTGTCAGCGTAGCCTTGTTATTGCCATCATGAATGCCATGCTGAGAATTTTCATATCCCCGCGGAAACGCCATTCCGCACCACCGCAACATCATTGTGCACCAGAGTGCGAAAACACATTTTGCCCAGGATCTGCAAAATGTCAGCTGTCACGTTCAGGAGATGGTGTAAAACAATTTCAATATTGAAAATTTTGGGGACAAAATATTTACAATTCACAAAGTTAAGAGCAAGCGTAGCATTATTTTAACGCAGGCGCATAACTTTAGCAAATTTTCAAATCCTGCCTGAAATGTGATTTCGCCAAACTACAGCGAAATCGCCTTTTGGGCCGGATTTGCAGAATGCCGCCAACATTGTTCATGAGATGGGGTCCATAAAAGGACACATTGAAAATCTGGTGTCAAAATTTATAATAGCAGCTGAGTTATGCATCAAAGTTGACCCCCCCACACTGAAATACAACAAACCACATTTACTTCAGTTTCTCATATTGCAGTCGGTGGTTCCAGCAGCAAGACATGTCTTCAATCAAAGAGTGGGTCTTAAACCTGGGACCTGTTCAGATGAGTGAGGCTATCTGGGGGGTGTATTGGGGTGTGTGGGTGGTGGGTACTGGATGCTGAGTGGGAGGTGGAGGGTAGCTGATCAGCGAGGGGCCATTTTCTTCTTTACAGGTTTGGGGAAAAAAAATTGAGGGACCGTTTTCTTTCTTTCAGGTTGTGGTTGAAATGGGAGGATGGGGGTGCCAATAGACACCAGGGAATATATCATGCCAGAAAGGGGACAGCAATAGGTGGGTGCCACTAAACACCAGGGAAATTATTTATTATGGGAATGGAGATCAGCGGGTTGGGGGTGCTAACAGATGTCAGGGAATATTTTCAATTACGGTGATGATGATCGATGGATGGGGGGGTGCCACTAGACACCAGGGAAAGATTATATGCTTAAGGGGACAGCAATCAGAAGGGTGGAGGTGCCACTAGACACCAGGGCAACATGACATATTGCTAGGGACGGCAGTGGAGTGTGTGAGGAAGGGGCACCACCAGACACCAGGGAAACGGCGGCTCACAGCACGCACTGCAGCCAGCACCACACAAGTCAAGAAATTCTGGCTGTTCTCATACAGAGAACGCGGGGAATGGCTCCTCTCACTAAGCTGGGCACCTGTGATTTTGGGTGCCCAGAAAAGATATTTGCGGCTTCTATTTTGAAAAACAAACAACAGATTCTAGCTAAACAAGATCTGTTTAACTAGGTTCTGATATTTATTTTTCAAAATAATAGCATATTTATGTATTTTCCACGCTTGTTAGTTTGTGGAAAAAAACAAGATGGCGGCTGGCACAGCACAAAAAATGTTCGGTGCCCTGTCAAACAAGTGGCACAAAATCAATAGCCTGCATTTGCGACATTACATTTTTTATTTTGCACTAGAACGTTATCTCAAAAACCCTGCTGCTCATGTTCAGGTCAGAAAACATTACATTTTAAAACCTTATAACTCTGGAACCCTTAAATATTTTTTCACCAGACCTACCAAAGGCACTACCTTAGGACATGACACATGTCCCCTGCAAGTCTGGGATAAAAATTTTATTCCATAAAGGCTGTAGGCAAAAGCAAAAAAAAAAACATAAATAAACTATGTTAAGTACAGGAAAAAAGTTAAACATTTACAAAAAATGACACATGCGGCTCTCAGAAACTACACATGCTGCTGTCACAAAAATTTCCACAGATCAAGACCTTTCCCTCCTAGACAACATATGCAAAACGTCATCTTGTTTCGTCAAATAGTGCCAAAGATATTAATGCACAAATTTAGGGTTTTAACATTGAACAACCCTACTCAACCCTTACTATAGTGGCGTTACTGTGTCACTATAATATGGGCAACCACACACAACTTGTCCATCACAAGTTTGAGATGAAAGCATAAAGCACGGACCTCATGAGCTTCACTCTCGAGGTTCATATGGGGTCGTCTCAGCCCCTCAATGGAAACGCAGCCTTGCTGCGAATGACTACCCATATATTATTCTTTATATCTTTCCCTCTTTCTATATGACTAAAGAAACTTGCACCTCATCTATTCCTAATGCCTTTCTACAAATGATGTCATATTTAGTGGTAGGTAAAATCAGAAATATCTGTTTCGAAAATGTGAGCCAATTACACATAACTTTGTGCAGTTTCATGAATTTGAACTGTGAATTTAAAATGTGCATTTTTTTGCTGAAATGGAGCATTTTTAAAAATATGCAGTGTGGAAAAAATTGTGCCATTTGTTTACATTACGCATTGTTTTATAAGCTCAATTTTTTTTTTTAATTGCACTTTTGGGGAAAATGACATTATGTGAATAAAAGCATTGGCAAATTGTGGTAGATTTTAGTGCCGTTTCATGAAATTTGCATTAATTCCAAAAGGAGAAATTCCCTCATGTTTGCCATAATTTCTCTTTCAGATAGCTGCAACATTTTCAGTGGGGAAATATTACACATGGGTAATGTGCTTTGGTACAACCCATAAGCTGTGACTTCAGCATAGAACCTTGGGACATGAATATTCCTGGTGCACAGCAGGACAAAAGGGTGCATACACCATCCGAAGAGCCACTTAAAATTTATTCAAATGAAAAGCACAAGATGCCAGACACCCCTACATAGCGCTTCCTTACAGATGCTTCATTAGGGGGCAGGTGCAGCAGTTACTTTATCTTTGTCCATGCAGTACTCTCAAATACACACAAGAAAATACAAACATACATATCCCCAAGTGAGCTCCCTCTCCAAAAATGTCATCTAATCAAACCTGAGTCAGACAACGGAAGTTCACAAAGGCTTACTTTAAATGGAGAACATCTTCAGTAACCAAGTGAACCAGTCCTCTCATCAGACTGTTTGGTTTGTCAGACAAGCACGGTGCCTCCACTGGACCACAGGCTACACGGATAAACTACTACCAACACTGTAAAATACTGTGAACTTGACTGTAACAAGTGGATGTTAACCTGAACTTGGTTGCCAACCTTTCAATTTTTTTTTTTTTAAACTTACTATGCTTTATTCATCTGGCACCTTACCCCCTCTTCAGCCTCCCTGCCCCGCAAGCAAGCCCCGGTGTCCAGTGCCCCTGGATTACCCACCAGAGCGGAGCCCCAGGCGTTTAATCTGAGGGTGCCAAGTAACATATGCGGTGGGGACCCAGGGCCATAACAGGCAGGAGGTATCATTCACATGCCAGAGGATTTTCTCCTTGTGTTGTTGGTGGCGGGCAGGGCGAGCAGATGCCGTGATGCACCACGTTATGTGTCTGACCCACCCCTTCCCCATGGCACTAGTTGGTGCTCCAGTGACGGTGCATCCTGTGGTCACCCAGGACCACCAAAACCAGAGTCACTCTACCCCCCCTTCCCTCTCAGGGATAGAGAATGTGCTATGGACGCTCAATCCACCCCCGCCCAGCCCTCAAACGTTCCGAGTCCATTCCTGATCCCGGGGCACCCACGTTGCAGCAGTAAATCCTTCCGCTGCACTGACGGGCCAGTTGCCAGTCTTTCAATATAAGAAAATGTAGAAATATAGACAACGACAGCAGAAAAAAGACCACTGGTCCATCCAGTCCACCCATAAACTTTAACAAACCCGGGACTTGTTGTCCATACAGGGTTCTAACCTACATGATCCATCCCTCCTCCCCACCCTACCACTTTCACCCTGAGCAACAACTAAGCCCTTCACTGTCCCAGCCATGTTTAAAACCACCGATAGTTCTGGCACCCACCACTTCAACTGGCATATTGTTCAACGGCTCCACCCACCCCTCTTTCTGTAAAATAAAACTTTCTCAATCCCCACTTGAATCTCCCCTATCAGTTTCTGCTCATGGCCCCACGTTTTATCTGCTACTTATGCTAAATAGTTCTTTGCAGCTGATCTTGTTCATTCCTCTCAGGAACCTGAAGGTGTCTGTCATGTCTCCGTTCTCTCGTCTGGCCTCCAGCATGTACATGTTCAGTTCCCTGAGCCGATCCTCTTAAAATCTGCCCCGCCGGCCCTGAATCATTTTGGTCTCCCTATGTTGCACTGTCTGCAGCCTGTCCTTATCTTTCCTTAGGTGAGCACTCCAGAACTGGGCACAGTACTCCAGGTGGGGCCTCATCAGTGATTTACAAAGATGTAGCAATACCACCTTCCTTCTGCTGTCACTATCCCATCCTATATACCCCAGCATCGTGTATGCCTCACTGTAGGCCTTGTTACACTGGTTTGACTGTTTTAGGGAGTCACTGATGATGAGCCCTAGGTCTCTTTCCTCAGAGGTCATACACAGCTTCAACACCCCCCAATCCAGTACTCTGTCCTCAGGTTCTATGACCACACAAAAGCATACAGGCGGCTGCAAACGCCACAAAAAACCGGGCCAAAACCAAATCCAAATAGTACTCACAAACTGTTCATGTAGGTCGGCACCTCATCACCATCTGCTCATACTGTAGATGGAAAATCCACAATTGATGTAGCAGGATAAAAGCCTTTCAATACCAGATAGGCAAAACGGTCAGCAAACAAACAAGATACATGTTGCCCCTTCCCACAGAACCAAATGTTTTCTCGTTACAATTATGCCTTCTCAAGGCTATGACAATAGGCGGTAATACATCTTATATACCTTATTTAAAGGTGAGGTTTAAAGGTAATGTTCCCACTTTCAAATAAAACCCCATACAAAAAGTTTTAAAATATTATTACTACTACCATGAATAGCAGGTTCTACAATAGCTTAATCCAGTACCAACAACTATATAAAATACACACATTCATATATGTTAAATGACCAAAAATACATATTTGTACTAAATATATATATATATATATATATAAATATATATATGTAAATACAACTAATTACAGAAACAGGGAAAACCTTATACAATTTTAAAGCAGCATATGACTACAAAATATACTGTCAAAAAGTTTCTATTTAATGTAATTATGAATATGAATACAATTAACTACAAAAACTGAGAAAGCTGAAAGAAGTCATTTAATCCTAGAGCAGTATATGACTTCAAAATATACTGCCAATAAGTTTCTCTTTGGCGTAATTTCAGATCTAAATCTCCCCCCCAGGACCTACAGATACTTTTTCAATAATTTGGAAACCAAAATAGTGTTCCTCCCCCTTAGAACTAACATGCTGCGAGAGGGCACTAACACCATCAGCATGTGCTATGCTCCGTACATGTTGCCCTATTTTTTCTTTAAACTTTTGAATGGTTTTACCCACATAAAAACCAGTGCATTTATTACAGCGGGCTAGATATACCACGTTAGAAGTGTTACAATTACCAAAGATTCCAATTTCATACTGTTTCCCTGTTACTGGTTGTTTAAACTCTTTACCAATTTTAATAAACTTACAAAAACGGCAATTTCCACACCGAAAAGTTCCCTTTGGTAAAGCACTTATTTTATCTACATCCTGTCTAATAGTATCCCCACTGTAATAACTATGCACTAGTGTATCCCGTAAATTATGGCCCCTCTTATAAACAATTCTAGGGGGAGTTGAAGCTAAATCTTTAATTTTATTTTCCACTGATAAAATGTGCCAATGTTTTTTAATAATTTCAGTGAATAAATGTACTTGTGGGCTAAAGGTGGTAATAAATTTCAGAGCATCATTTATATGTACAGTATTCTTTTTCCTCTTTTGATCTTGAATATATTAATTTCTTATACTTTCAGCATGTCCCGTTTTTATATTCCACTTATGTTCAGCTTTTTCAAGTCCCTTGTTTATAATACATAGAAACATAGACTTTGACGGCAGATAAGGACCACTTGGCCCACCCAGTCTGCCCATTTCCCTACCTACTGGATAAGCTGCAGATTCTAGTTAACCAACAGCCTACTTCCTGCAACCCCCCACTATAATTGCCTTGTGTATGTCCCATGCATGTTTGAATTCCCCCACTGTTTTAGACCCAACGACCTGCTCAGGAAGGCTGTTCCGTGAATCCACCACTCTCTCCGTGAAAAAAAAATTCCTCATATTACCCCTGAGCCATCCTCCCTCTATCTTTAAATTGTGCCCCCTTGTTCTTACACATCTCTTTTTCTGAAAGATGCTACCCTCCTGGACTTTGTTGATTCCCTTGAGGTACATGAACGTTTCTATCATGTCCCCCCGTCCCTCCTTTCATCAAGAGTATACATATTAAGCTCTCTCAGTCTCTCTTCATATGGTTTCTGCTGCAGACCCTGCACCATTTTAGTTGCCCTCCTCTGGACTGCTTCCATCTATGTCTATGTCCTTGCGTAGATGAGGTCTCCAAAACTGCACACAGTACTCCAGATGGGGTCTCACCAACTGTTTGTATAATCTCCATATTATAACCATGTTTCAAAAATTTCTTTGTTAATTCCTCTGCACTTCTTTTATAATCGTCTTCATGGGAACAATTTCGTTTATACCTCAAAAACTATCCAATCAGTATATTTTCTGTAACATGCTTTGGAAGACAACTTTGAAAGTGCAATATGCTATTTCTATCTGTATTCTTT
This sequence comes from Neoceratodus forsteri, assembly GCA_016271365.2. Taxonomy (NCBI): domain Eukaryota; kingdom Metazoa; phylum Chordata; order Ceratodontiformes; family Ceratodontidae; genus Neoceratodus; species Neoceratodus forsteri. The sequence goes on from CM028130.1 coordinate 1,420,962,481, forward strand.
CTGAACAGCTTGGTACTGATGTCCCCATTACTTTCTTTCTTTACTATCAAATCCAAGAAGCTGATCTCTTCGGGATCGGTTTTCAGTTCAAATTTCAGGTTACAATTTGATTTTTCCAAATACGCTGCAAACAACCTCAATTCCACTGTAGAACCTTTCCAAATGAAAAATAAATTGTCTATGTATCGTTTATAGAAATCAATTTGTTCCAAAAACGGATTCTCACTCCCAAAAATAAATATTTCTTCCCAGTTTGATAAATAAGTAATTGCATAATTGGGGGCCATGGCCGCCCCCATAGCCGTTCCCTTTTTCTGCAAATATATCCTTTTATCAAATATAAAGGTGTTACAAGTAAGGACCTTCTCAGTTAGCATAACCAGAAATTCCACAAATGCCTACGAATACGAAGTTTTTTCATACGAACTCTCTCTCAAACTTTCCAACCCATCACAATGTGGGATATTTGTGTATAGTGAACAAACATCCATAGTTGCAAAACTTGACTGTTGATTCATTTCAATATCCGCAAGGAAATCCATAAATTGTACTGTATCTTTCAGATATGATCGAGTACTTTGTGCAATAGGTTTAATATGATGATCTATGAAATGTGCAATATTGTCTGTCACTGATCCAGTACTGGCCACTATCGGTCTATATGGTGGTTTTTCCAAACACTTATGAAATTTTCGGAAGTCCATATATAACAGATCTTACTGGATGTTTTGCAGATAAGAAATCAAATGTATCATGATTAATCAAGCCTTCCGGTAATGCTTCATACAAGATGTTATCAATTTCTTGCTTGAATTTATTCACAGGGTCATAAGACAAAGTTGTATAAAAATCTGCATTATTCAACTGATGTAACATCTCTGATACATAATCTTTTGTATTTAAAACCTCCACAGACCCTCCTTTATCAGCTGACTTTATAGTAATCATTTTATTACTTTTTAAAGCACGAATTGCTGCATTTTCCTCTGTCGTACAGTTATAATATCTGGACGGTGGTAATAATAAATTTTCCAAATCCCGAATACATGCCTTTTCAAACACCATAACTGCCGGATTTTGTGGTGGAAAAAAAGTTCATTTTTTCTTAAAGGCAGGAACAGCTTTAGATGAACCAATTACTTCATCATTATTTGTTTGCATTCTCAATTCTCATCATAGAAAAATGCCTTTAAATTAAATTTTCTGGTAAATTTGTAAATATCCACTACTGTCTCAAATTTGTTGAGACCGAATGTTGAAACAAACGAAAGTCCCTTTTCTAACACCTTCTTTTCAAATTCAGTCAACACATAATCAGAAATGTTAACCACCGCTTGTGCTTCATCTCCTAATAATTCCATTTGTATCTGTGATAGTTCCCTCTCTCGCCATTGATACATTCTCCTGCCCCCTCCATTTCCTCTCATTCTTCCTCCCCCTCCCTCATGTACCTCTCTGTACTGATCTTCTTGAAACCTGGTAAACCTCGGACTGCGTCTCAACTGTCGTGCTGGAAATTCCTGTGCCAGCACAGACATCGATTGATTGTGTGAGGGATGTAACTGAGAATGAAGGTGGGGGTACGGATAAGGAGTAGAGATTTGATTCTGTGTCTCCCGATCCACACTTAATACAGGCTTTGAAATTAACACTTCTTGCTGTGCCCTGTATGCTTCTTGATTTGGGGGAATACTCTCCTGACTGTGGTCCAAAACAGAGGTTGCAACTTCAAACTCAGATCCACTTGTGCAAACATCACAGTGTGGTGATTTGTCATCAGCATACATAGTTTGTCTCTTTAATAGCGACTTTACCGGCTTAGTTATCTTATTCCATTCAAAAACTCTTCCACTCTCTTAATCTCTTTTGTCCTGTTCAAACTTATTGATTTTCACTCTCTCAATTCTAATATCTTCCAGTTGTCTCCGATACCGAGCATATTCCATATGATCAGAAAAAGGTCCACCTTCTCTCTTTCAATTAATTCTAATTTTATGTCCTGTTCCACCGTTTCTGCATCCTTTAAAATATATTCAATTAGCCCAGCTGTAGACTTCAAAAGATACTGCTGCCATCCCACAATGAAAGACTCTCTATTACCACCAAATGCTGGCTTAATAGTCCATCGCAAGCCCCGTGGCGTTCTATTAACAATTAAATATGCTGTTAATGATACTCTCTGACAATAAAGACGACGTGCTTTCAAAGCTCTTTTTTGCAACAGAACAAAAGCTTTTTTAATGCCTATTGTGGCATTTTGTTCTTCCATGATATTCTGTGGTCTGTAAGCACAAGTATCATTTTGTACTTGTAAAAAGGGATTTGCAGCATCTTTGTAGGCAAATAATGACTCAATAAACGTACTGGAAACTACCTGCTAGGGAGGAGCATTATTGCTGACTCCAAATGCATTATCATTCGACATGTTGCACTAAAACAAATTTCTTTCTTTTGCAAAGCAAGTCGATAGCCAGCTTAGCACGCTAAATCAGAATCAATGACCACACAAAAGTATACAGGTGGCTGCAATCGCCACAGAAAATGGGGCCAAAACCAAATCCAAATAGTACTCACAAATTGTTCATGTAAGTCGGCACCTGAAAAATCCACAATTGATGTAGCAGGATAAAAGCCTTTTAATACCAGATAGGCAAAACCGTCAGCAAACAAACAAGATACATGCTGCCCCGCTCCCCACAGAACCAAACGTTTTCACGTCACAATTACGCTTTCTCAAGGCTATGGCAATAGGCAGTAATACACCTTATATACCTTATTTAAAGGTGAGGTTTAAAGGTAATGTTCCCACCTTCAAATAAAACCCCATACAAAAAGTTTTAAAATATTATTACTACTACCATGAATAGCAGGTTCTACAATAGCTTAATCCAGTACCAACAACTATATAAAAAACACACATTCATGTATGTTAAATGACCAAAAATACATTTTTGTACTTTTAAAATATATATATATATATAAATACAACTAATTACAGAAACGGGGAAAATCTTATACAATTTTAAAGCAGCATATGACTACAAAATATACTGTCAAAAAGTTTCTATTTAATGTAATTATGAATATGAATACAATTAACTACAAAAATGGAGAAAGTTGAAAGAAATCATTTAATCCTGGAGCAGTATACGACTTCAAAATATACTGCCAATAAGTTTCTTTGGCGATTTCAGATCTAAATCTCCCCCAGGACCTACAGATACTTTTTCAATAATTTGGAAACCAAAATAGTGTTCCTCCCCCTTAGAATTAACATGCTGCGAGAGGGCACTAACACCATCAGCATGTGCTGTGCTCCGTGCATGTTGCCCTATTCTTTCTTTAAACTTTTGAGTGGTTTTACCCACATAAAAACCAGTGCATTTATTACAGAGGGCTAGATATACCACGTTAGAAGTGTTATAATTATGAAAGATTCCAATTTCATACTGTTTCATAGTGCTTTACCAAAGGGAACTTTTCAGTGTGGAAATTGCCGTCTTTTGTAAGTTTATTAAAATTGGTAAAAAGTTTAAACAACAGTAACAGGGAAACATGCTGCTTTAAAATTGTATACGGTTTTCCCCGTTTCTGTAATTAGTTGTATTTTTATATATACTGTATGTAACCCCCTTGTTACCCGGGGTTACTAGAATCCCAGTAAGACCTAGTGGTAGGCAGGGAAGGCAGCTTGTGAAACTCCAGTTAAATGGATTTCACACTGTCTCACTCTGTTCTCAGTCCCAGCTGAGACTGAGGGATGACATCACCAATAGAACTATCACAGCTGCATGAGCCACAATGGAATCTGCAGCAGGGAGTTGAACTAGAATGTTGGGAGGTTTGAACAGTAGTCTGTGGGTCAGTTGGAGTTGGGAGCTTGCTGTGAAAGCAGCACAGTAGCTCAGTGTAGGTGCTTGGAACCTCAGCCCTTACAGAGGGCTACTTTTAGGCAGAAAGGGTGTGTGTCTCCACCAAAAGAGAGATACAGAAGTAGTTTGAAGTGGTGGAGACTGCTGATTCGGGTCTCAGTGCCCCCTCCCTCCAGGGAAGGGGCAGGTAAGGGTTTCCCGCATATTCCTGGGGCAACCTCCCTGGTTCTGCTACTAATGGAGAAGCCGTCTATTTGTTCCAGAGTTTTTGGGAGAACAAGAAGATTTGTGAATCGCTTCTAAGGGGGAGGAACACTATTTTGGTTTCCAAATTATTGAAAAAGTATCTGTAGGTCATGGGGGGGGAATTTAGTCTGAAATTACGCCAAAGAGAAACTTATTGACAGTATATTTTGAAGTCATATACTGCTCCAGGATTAAATGACTTCTTTCAACGTTCTCCCGTTTTGTAGTTAATTGTATTCATATTCATAATTACATTAAATAGAAACTTTTTGACAGTACATTTTGTAGTCATATACTGCTTTAAAATTGTATACGGTTTTCCCCGTTTCTGTAATTAGTTGTATTTTTTTATATATATATATATATATATATATATTTTAAGTATGAGTACAGATATGTATTTTTGGTCATTTAACATATATGAATGTGTGTTTTTTATATAGTTGTTGGTACTGGATTAAGCTATTGTAGAACCTGCTATTTATGGCAATAGTAATAATATTTTAAAACTTTTTGTATGGGGTTTTATTTGAAGGTGGGAACATTACCTTTAAACCTCACCTTTAAATAAGGTATATAAAGTGTATTACCGCCTATTGCCATAGCCTTGAGAAAGCGTAATTGTGATGAGAAAACGTTTGGTTCTGTGGGGAGGGGCAGCATGTATCTTGTTTGTTTGCTGACCGTTTTGCCTATCTGGTATTAAACGGCTTTTATCCTGCTACATCAATTGTGGATTTTTCATCTATGAGCAGATGGTGACGAGGCGCTGACCTACATGAACAGTTTGTGTCCTCAGGTTCTTGTTGCTATCTGCATCACCTTGTAATTTTTGGCTATTCATTTCAACCTGTCAAACCTCTGACCACCCCTTCAGCATTTGCAAGTCTCTCTGCATCTCCATAACCCTCTTCTTTGCTGTCTACCCTGCCACAAACTTAGTGTCTTCTGCAAAGAGACACATCCTGCCATAGATTCCTTCTCCCATGTTGCTAATGAGTGTAACTCCCGGGTGGCGCTATCCCAAGGGCTACTACCCCCTGCCTGCTTGACTTCTGACAGGTTGAGGAGCCTAGGTTCTATGGCAGGTGCCTCCACCCAGAGGTCAGGGTTTGTAGTGGTTAGACTAGCTTGATCACAGCCCTCTGGGACGCCGTGACCCCCACTGGTTCCCTCTAGTGGCTCACACAGTACACAGGAGTTACAGCCCCAATACCCCACGTATACACACTGTTCACTCATAAAGTACCACTTACCCTCGAGACTGATTCTGCAGCACGTCTCTGAGGACCCTCTGTAAAATAAGGTTAAACAGCATACACAGCAAAATACAATATGGTTTCCATAAGTACCAACACCACAGACAGTGTATAGTATAACAACAACAAATCTGATTTATTTAGGGGACAGTAACATGGGAGGGGGAAATCAGGTTAATTGGAGGCATTAAATCACAGAATTGTGCACACATACAGGATCTGAAAAGTCACACTCTGGGTACCCAGGTTGGGGTGGGGCTAGCCAGGTCCATTGCCCAGGGTTGGCCGGCAGGTGCAGACGGATAGGGCCCTGTAGAAGAGAATATATGCACAACACCCAATTGTAATCCTAAGCCAGATGGCTCAGTCCACGAAGCAGTGAAACAACAAGAATTAGAAGACACACTTGTGATTGAAAACAGGCTGCAGGGGAACATCCTGATTTGTACTCACAATACCCAATCTGAGAACCGGATGGTGGATGTTCTTCTGGACTGTCAGAAAGAACAGGGCATGGAGACAAGGTCCTTGTGACTGGACCCCACTGCAGTTGATAGCAACCGGATTTAGTGCGAGACAAGCTGGGGTTTGCTTCCAGCTTCAACACACAGCACAGGGTATTGGAAATAGCGATTCCCCACAAGCACTATGCAGATTCATATGTAAAAGAAAAGTACTATACCAGGCAGGCTGCTCTTCGATCCCGATCACACTTACTGCAAAACACCCGAAAGCACACACAGCAGCTTCAGTTCCTGACAGACCAAGCGCGATTCAGCAATTTCTCCAGTCTTCTACAGGGTGAGCCTGGTTTCCACACTTCTGGTGCTTCTTTCTCCTCACAACTCAGATTCAGTCCAAACTGGCACAGAACGGCTGCAGGACGAAACTCAGGGCCTCACATGCGCTTCCCGCACGAAACTATACACCGCAGAAGCACAGAGCTCCTTGTCTCTTCACTGTCACAACTGATCTGAGCTTTCCAGTAACAGAGCAGGGCATTTCCTTTAGCTCCACATCATTCTGTTGGCTGGTTCGGCTGTCACTCACAATAAGACTCTCTCTGTTGGTAAAAAAAGGTGCCAAGGTCAAAACTACATTTCCCAGAGTCACTGCCCATACAACCCCTTGTGGCTGGCTCAAAACTGAGAGTCCAAGTTCCGATTCATCCACAGGCTCCATCTTAAGGTCTCCCTATCATCTTGATTGGCCCAAGTCAGCAATTCAGGACCAAAATGAAAGAGCTACACTGAAACAGTTCGTGCTGAAATGAAGACAGGTTAGACAAACTACATTTTCTCAGTCACTCTAAATGATTTCGGGCAAACAAGTATATCTTTCAACAAGGCTCCCTCTGCACATGTAGAGACGGAGCGAACTGACAGCTGCTCGGGCAGGATTCGAGCATTAAATACACAGTACCCCCATACTAACTAATTAAGTCTGCAAGCAGACAGCTCTTAAAGAGACAATACGTGGAGGCTCAAATAGCACTCACTTGGAACTACATTTAAACAGCTCAGACGCTGAACACTGCCCAGACTTGGAGCATTCAGGCAAGCTCCTGGAAGACTTTTGGGAACCTCCATTTGCAGGGGGGTTACATGAGCATACTGAAAAGGGACTGGACCTAGGACTGATCCTCGTGGAACCTCACTGGTGACCTCCCTCTCTTCTGATTTGACTCTGTTAAGCATAACCCTTTGCTGTTTCCCTTCCAACCCGGTTTTCACTCATCTGTGTCTTTCGCTGTACCCAGATCCTCTGGCTTCTTCAGCAACCTTCTGTGAGGCACAGAGTCGAAAGCCTTGCTGAAATCAAAGTACAGTAAATCCACAGCAAGGCCCGTATCCACTACCCTCATTACCCAGTCAAAGAATAATAAATGTAACCAGTTATTCTATTGGCCCTTCATGCCAAATAGTGATGATACAGTATGATGCCCGTAGATAACGCATTAATCCAATCCATAAACAGTTAATGCAATCATTCTCTCCAACTTCCACAAACAGTATCTGTGCTCTGCAGGCTGAGTGGTTCGCTGCTGGGGTTGCTAGCCCCTAAATTCAAACAAAGTTCATGGAAAACAGCATTCCAAAACCATGAAGAAAGCACAATGGAAACTAAGCTGCAGGTGTATTGAAAACAGTACTACAATTTAATAGTGAAAATTCACCTAGCACTCCAATGTTTCACCCTCAGGTGGTTTCTTCATGGCTTTGGAGTGCTGCTTTCTGTGAACAATCATTCTCTCCAGTGGCTCTAGGAAGAGGCCACAATGACAATGGTAGAACTAACAGAAAAGTAAATTCTGTTAAGTATGAAGGAATTTCTCTATTCTGTATTGCTCATGTTGTCAGTGGGGAATTATTACATACGAGTTCTAAGAAGCAGTACTATTATTACATATGGGTTCTAAGAAGCAGTACTAATCTTCAACAGGGTAGAGGAGAATACTGTCCCATACAAGACCAATAGTGGTAACTGTGACAGGGTGACCCCTGTTATGGGTGGTTGCCCTGGTAAAGAGACATAGGTCTTCCCTTACCCCACCCCCCATTTAGTGCTAAATGTAGGAGTAAAGTGAAGTTGCACTTTTAAAGAAGTAAAATGCATGAGAAAATGCATTTAGTGCATAGAATGGAGAACAGAGTGCTGCAGTGCAGCCACCTATATAAGACAAGCATTTGTCAATGCCGAATGTTTGCTTGCTGGCATTGGCAGTGGTAGTGTAGAAGTTACAGAGCTGCGTAATAGGAATGGCAGTGAAGTATTGAACTGAAGCCAACCCCACCACCACCCTGCAGAGAGTGACAGGCATTGGGGTGTGCATTTGGGTTGTCAGGCATAACGGCCACGCCATTTCACCACACCTCACCCTGCAGACACTGACAAGTGTCACGGTGTTCCTTGGGGTCTTTGGCTCTTATGCGCACTCCATTTCATTAGGAAATACGGTGAGATGAGTGCAATATAGGAGAATGGGGTGAACTTTGGGGCCGAAGAGTCCAAGGCATACCTCGATGCCTCTCACTGGCTGCAGGGTGTGGAATGGTATGAGCATTACAGGCAAGAATCCCAAGTCACACCCCTGATGCCTGTCATTCTCTACAGGGTTGGGCGTTATGGTTGGAAACCCTAATACTTCAGGCATTCGTTGGTATTTTCACTCCAAATTTTCAACATGTTTTTTTTTTGTGACCCCACCTCATGAACAGGGGGAATATCAGTTTGTTAGCCGAAAGCTGCTTATGCACAGCGACTACAGCATTTAGCACCACAGGTGCAAAAACATTCCGAACAGGATGTAAAAAATGACAGCTGTACTGTTCATGGGGAGGTGTAAAATATGGCAATGTTGCAAATCTGCAGTAAAAATATAAAAAATGGTGAAGTCACGAGCGCATATAGAAACTGTGCAACGACACCCGTAATATAATTAGGGTTGGGGATTTTTTACAGCAGATTGTCAACTCAGGCATTTTGGTGCCTCCGATCATGAACAGTGTCACTGTGATTTTTTTTATCTGTGCCGAACAATGATTTCCCACAGCGACCATGCATCTCTGCGCTGAAAGTGTGAAAACACACTTCAGCCATGCTGTGAAAAATGACAGCTGTACTGTTCATAAGGAAGTGTGGAAAAATGCCACTGGTGAAAATCTGGACTGAAAATATTACAAAGTCATGAACTTACAAGTGTACGTGGAAACTGCGCAATGCTCACTTGTAACACAGTCATTTTATGGACTTTTGTCACCAAATTTTCAACATAGCCATTTCAAGACCTCTGCTCATGAACAGTGTAACTGTGATTTTCTTAATCTGTCCTAAACATTGCTTTCGCACACCAACAGCACCATTGTGCGATACATGTGCAAAAACACATTTTGGGCGACATATGAAAAATGGCAGCTGTACTGTTCATAAGGAAGTGAATAAAATGGCAATGTTGAAAATCTGGGATGAAAATATTAAATTCGCAAACTTACGAGCATGCATAGGAACTGCACAACGCACGCCGTAAGCAGTCATTTTGGAGAATTTTTCACCAAATTTTCAACATAGCCATTTTAAGACGCCTGCTCATGAACAGTGTCACTGTGATTTCTTAATGTGTCCCATATACTGATTTTGCATTAACGACGCGCCATTGTGCGCTACATGGGTGGAAACACGCTTTGGGTGAGATGTGAAAATGACAGCTGTACTACTCATAAGAAGGTGTGGTAAAATAGCAATGTTGAAAATCTGGAGTTGAAAATATTGAACATTAAAACTTACAGGCCGTAGGAACTACGCCAGCATACTCCAAATAAAACAGTTTTTTGAATTTTTGCACCAAATTTCAACATGGGGTTTGTGGGACCCCTTCTCATGAATGATGTCACTGTTTATGGTATTATTCACCTGTGCAGTATTTCACGCAGTGACTGCGAAATCACCCTTCGGGCCCGAAACCCCATGTTGAAAATTTGGTGCAAAAATTCCAAAAAATGCCTGAGAAATGCAATAAAGTTGAAAAACCCCTATCTAGCCCATTATACAGCTTACCGGCATTTCCTCAGTTCGCGGTCGGCTTTGAAGAGTGCAGACGTGTTCCCGGTCCACTGAAGATCGTCGCGCCGAGGTCCGGAGGTAAGTATGGGGTGACAGGGATGTGGGGAGGCAGGGTACAGGGTGGATGCGGGTTGTGGGAGGGGGGGCTGGAGAAGCGCCTGTGGGGACCGCTTTTATTTTGCAGGTTAAAAAAAAAAAAAAAGACAACGGGGACATTTGCCACCTGGTGGGCTCCCAGCGTGGCACAAAGACAGCTGGGGCCTGCATGATGGGGATTGGGCACCCCTGGCCGGCTATATGATCAGTTGCCACGCTGGGGTGGGCTCTCAGCGTGGCACCCAGTACCGGGGGTGAGGACAGTGGAGCCGACGGGGGATTGGGCACCCCTGCCGGCTATTCTATGAGTTGCCACGCTGTGGCATGTGGAAGGTTTTGGGGAGCGAGCGTTTTATTAGGATTGGGCACCCTTCGCCATACGCAGCGGGGAGGGCAGCACGAGTATGCGTTTCTGTGCGTAGTGTGTAGGGAGGCTGCGATGAGCAGGCTATATCTATCACTGCTCACTGAAGCATAGCTCCCCCTTTCAACTGTATGTCACTGCATTTTGGAGCTTGTCATAGACAGCTCCAGCATGCATTGGCTTACAGGGGCCGCGCCTCCCAACACACTGACTGAATTGGAGGAGGAGGTGACACACCTCCGAAAACTCGGATGATGGCACTATGTTTCTTGCACATGCGTGCAAGCAAACATAAAAAGTAATGGTTTAAAATAACTATCCCAACAGTAAATGCTGCCTGCTGTATAAAGCACAGCTTGCTAGAAAGGAATGAAACATGAATAAAGTGCCTCAAATTCCTGAAGCACTATATAAAGTGCTAAATGCATAAACGTGCAAGGTGCTTGTGTAAAATAAAAAAGAAACTGTTTAGCACATGTTTTATAAGGGGCTTGTATTGCCTTCACAAATACCAAACAGCTGCTAGATGTAAAGTGCAGAATGTTTTAACCAAGTCATTTGCTGGAAGTAGAATAATGTGCTCATGGGCTTTAGGAATATAAATGTGTTTGTGTATGCACACCTGTAGGACTTTAAAGTGCCTGCAGTGCTGAATTTAAGCTTGAAACAGAAAATGCTTTAAGAAATTATAAGGTGCCTAAATATACAGGTTAATAAAATGGATGGAAAGGTAAAGTGCAAAGATAGCTAAATTTATTTATTTACAAAACCAAGAGAAAACAAGCATGAAGTGCCTTTGGTGTCTCGGCTCTTAACTGGAGCCAGTCTGTAATTTAGCCCCAGGCTGCGTTTGTTCCAGAGAAGGCCCGTTTTTTTTGGCATAAGGTAACCCTACTGCCCACTTAAAAAAAAAAAAAAAAAAAAACAGGCGCATTAAAAGTAAAAGCCCTGAGATTAGTAAATGATAAAAAAAAGGGGTTACTACAGTTCTGAAGTTTCCTGAGGAACCCTTAACGTTGTACAGTTGCCATACAAATCCAGGGAGAAAACTAAACAGTTCAGTATCTTACCTGACTGCAGGACTGCATCTGAAGTTTTCTATAGGGGAGCAGCACCCTCTGTAATCCTCTCTTTATACAGCCTTACCTGTCACTCAAAGGTAACTCAGGAGGGACCCTATGTTAGTTGCCAGGCAATTAAGCATTTATGAAGTTTTACTAGCCCAGTATTACACTTGATGCTTGGTTATTTGATTAAATCAATGTGTAGTCTTGTATTGTAATGTATGGTGGGTCACCTCACGATTTTAGACTAAGTTAGCTAGTTTTCTTTTGTATTGCTAGTTAAGAGTTTACTTAGGTGACTCCACCCAGAATATATTTAAGCCTACCACTAGAGGCATTACGTTAGGTAAGAAGTCAGTAAGCTGCTGACGGAGGCAGGAGTAAGACCTTCTACCATGGTGTGAGCTCACACCAGTCATAACTGACTAGGCGGGGCGGGGCGGAGGAGGAAAAAACAAACAAAAGTAGTGGCTGCCAAGATAGAGCAGTGTTTATTTGGAATGAATTTGAAGTACAGTTACGTAAGAACTTACCATAACAGTAGATCATTGAGAGAGGCTCTTGCAGTAGGTAATTATATATAGGACTGACGTCGGCAGGCGGCAGGACCCCACGGAAAAATTTCTAGCTAGCAGTCTCTGGTGAGGGACCGCCCCCACGTCAGGTGACTGGCATCAGGAGACGTCGGTATAAAGGGGTGGTCCCTCACGCCCGCCTTCCAATTCTTTCCCGCCACAGGCCACAAGAGGCCGGACGAGAGAAGGGCAGATATTTCCCTCACTGGAAAAGGAGCTAAAAAAGCTTAGGGGGATGGAGGGTGGGAAGGTATTACTTACTGCAAGAGCCTCTCTCAAAGATCTACTGTTACGGTAAGTTCTTACGTAACTGTACTATCTTACTTCGAGAGGGCTCTTGCAGTAGGTAATTACATATAGGATGGAGTCCCAAGCAGTCTGGAACAAGAAGAAGCACATAGGAGGAGGAAAGCTACTCAAAGCAGATCCTCTAGCTGTGAGGGCCTTAAGAAAGGAGGCCTTGCAGAACAGTGAGCCCGAAGCCTGCTCTACGGCGAGAGGCAATATCCAAACTGAAATGTTTTGTAAATGTATGGACAGAAGTCCAAGTGGCGGCAGCACAGATGTCTGCCGCTGACACGTTCTTGAAACATGCCGACGACGCAGCGACCCCTCTGGTGGAGTGTCCTATTACTTGACCTGGAAGGGTCTTGTTGTACTTGTCATAACAGAAGGTGAAGCAGTGAGCCAACCATTTAGACAGGCATTGCTTGGAAACAGCATTGCCTTCTCTTTTGGGTGCAAAAGAGACAAACAGTTGAGCAGTCTTTCTGAGATCCTTTGTTCTGTTAGTGTAGTATCTCAGGATCCGGTGAACATCCTTAGTGTGAAGCAGATATTCCCCTGAATGGAGTACTGCGTAAAGAAAGTGGGTAACTCTATGGACTGGGCTCAAACTCAGATAGGAGGTCTCAAGTGAAGAACCACTCTGAGGAAAGTCTTAGAGACTTCCAGTTGAGCAAACGTCCTATCTGCGAAGGGAATATGGTAGGCCGACATGGCCGCCATGTGTACTTTCAGAGACGAGTGACTAAGACCCAGGTCGAAGAGATGACGCAGGTACTCCAGCAGTTGCCCAACCGAGCAGGAGAAAGGCTCGAAGCCTTCTGAAGCGGCCCAGATTGAGAACCGTTTCCACTTCATGGCATAAGTAGACCTAGTGGAGGGTTTCCTAGCCTCCACCAAGATCTCAGCCACCTGGGGAGAAACCCCAAAGTGGGCTTAAGCTATGTCTGCAGGAGCCACGCATGTAGTTGAAGGGACTTGAGACCTGGATGGACCAGGGTCCCTTGATCCTGGGTCAGTAAAATTTGTGACAGCGGAAGAGGAAGAGGAGGTTCCTCTGTGTACTGTTGCAGAAGAGAGAACCAAACTTGCCTGGGCCAGAAAGGAGCAATCACAATCATTCATGCTCCTTCTGAGCCGAGTTTCTGCAAGACACGCGTGATCAGAGGAATCGAGGGGAAGACATAGACAAATATGTCCTTCCAATCTAGACACAGAACATCTCTCCAGAAAATGCCACGCTCTTGAACGAGCAAGCAGAAATCGGGAAGCTTTGCGTTTAGAGATGAAGCAAACAGGTCCACCTGAGATGTTCGCCAACGAAGGAAGATATCGTCTACGACCCCCTGATCCAGTTCCCACTCGTAACCTTGAGCAGACGACCGACTTAGTTTGTCTGCTAAGGAGTTCTCGACCTCCAGAACATGAATTGCCATGAGGTGAAGGTCGTTTTGTGCTGCCCAATCCCAAACTCTCATCGCTTCCCTGCAAAGAGGGTAGGACTGAGTCCCGTCCTGTTTGTTGATGCACCATACCTCACACATATTGTCCGTCTGGATGGCTAGGTGGCCTGGAAGATGCAGGTGGAGAGCATAGAGCACAGCCCGAAGCTCAAGCACATTAATGTGCAGGGATTGTTCCAGCTTGGACCAAGAGCCCTGGGTCTGATGTGGACCGAGATGGACTCCCGAACCTTCGCCCGAAGCGTCTGTGGTCAAAGTCTGGGAGGGAGGAAGAAGGAAGAATGGAACTCCCTGAAGCAGGTTCTCTCAAACCATCCACCACTGCAAGTCTCGAATCATGGGAGAGGAGACTAGGACCAACTGGAACAAGTCATCTACCAACTGATCCCATTGAAAGCAAAGCGTCCACTGAGAGACCCTCATGTGGAGCCAAGCACGAGGGACTGTTGGGATAGCAGCCGCCATAAGCCAGAGGAGGCGAAGAACCGACCTTGCACTGAACTGCCTGCGGCCGGACAACAGGCTTACCTGAGACTGGAGTGTGGCTACCCTGTCCGGTGGCAGGAAGGCCCTGCCTAGGGTCGTGTCCACTTTTGCCCCAATAAACTGGAGCCTCTGGGATGGGATCAAGTGAGACTTGGAATGGCTAATGGTAATACCCAGACATGCAAAGACCTGCTGGGTGAGGGACAGGCAGTGCAGGAGTTCCTCCCTGGACGAGGCCGCCAGAAGCCAATCGTCCAGGCACAAGAAAACTTGCACCCCCGGGTATGCAGGTAGGCCGCCACCACCGCAAGGCATTTGGTAAATACTTGGGGAGCCGAGGAAAGGCCAAATGGAAGTGCCTTGAACTGGTAGTGGTCCCCCTGGAAAGCAAAATGGAGATATTTGCGGTGAGCCGGGCGGATAGATATGTGCAGGTAAGCGTCCTGCATATCCAGAGAGCACAGCCACTGGCCCGAGTGGAGGAGGGGCAGGAGACTCTGCAGTGAGAGCATCCTGAACCTCTTTTACTCCACAAAAATGTTCAGGGAACTGAGATCTAGAATAGGTCTTACATCTCCTGTCTTCTTCGGAACCAGGAAGAAGTGGGAATAGTAACCCGTTCCTTGCAGGGGAAGGGGACAGGTTCTATCGCCTCTTTCAGCAAAAGTGCTGAAATTTCTTCTTGGACCAGAAGAAGATGTTCCCGAGAGTACGACAACCTTGGGGGAGGGTGACGAGGTTGTTTCTGCAGAAACTCTATTGAGTGTCCTTCTGCGATTAGCTGGAGCACCCATGAATCTGATGTTATCCTCTCCCAGCCTGGAAGGTGGAGGGAAAACCTCCCTCCTACCAGTTCCTCTGGGAAGCCCGGAGGCTGTGGGAGAGGGAAGGAGTCAGGTGGTGTGTGGCAGCGCCGCAGCTTAAGCTCCCACTGCTTTTTTAGGTGGTGGGGGCTTGGCATCTGGGGGGCCTCCATGTTTAGTGGCCCTCTTTCACTGTGGTCTCGCTTTGGGCCAATTCCGTCTGCGAAAGGGATGGCGCTGAGATTGATGGGTATGATACATTGAGTCCACAGACTTTAGTGCCACCCCCTTCTCCTACAGGTCGGTAATGATGTCCTTGACATCACCCCCGAACAGCACAGAACCCTGGAAGGGCGCTTCCTGGATGGCGGACTGCACTTCCGAGACCAACCCTGACACTCGGAGCCAAGCATGACGCCGTAGGCCTACGCCGATAGCTGAGCTCCTACCAGCAGTGTTCACTGCATCGTAGGTCGCACGAAGGATGCGCCGACTGGCCGAATGTGCAGAGTGGACAAGGTCAGACACTTCCTGCTTGACCTGAAAGTCTGGAAGGGAGTCCAATTTAGATTCCACCTCACTGAGAATCGCCTTCTGGTAATCCCCCATGTGGCTGACATAGTTCAGGGCCCTAATACCCAGAGTGGATGAAGCAAAAATCTTTTTGCCATACTGGTCCAGAAGGTGGGTTTCCTTGTCAGGTGGAGACGAGCTAAGGTGTTTGGTTTGAGCTGACCGGCCATGCGCGGTGCTAATCACAACCGAGTCAGCTCGAGGGTTGGAGTCTAAATAGTCAACACCCTCGGGAGCCTGGTATAGCCTGTTCGACTTCCTGGGAAGTGGGGCTAAGGCCGACGGCTGTTTCCATATAGCGGTAATAAGGTCGGCATGAGGCTTGATCCAGGGTGGCACCAAGGTGGGAACTGTCACGGGCAGATCCAGATGCTCAGCGAGTTTTGTACGCTGGGGGTCTGGATCCAAGGATTGCCACTTATGTACTTCCTGGATCTGTCGTAGCAACTCCGTGGAGGAAGGATCCTCCGGAAGATTCCTTGGCTGGGGCTTGGACGGAGAGCGTGGCTCATCGTCTTGCTCAGAACAACCCTCAGAAGCATCCAAGGTGTCAGAGGAAGAAGAAGATGAGGAAGAGGTAGACTCTCTCTCCCGACGAGGGGGAGGAATGGACCCCTTGGGAAGCCCTCGGGGAAGCGTGTCCTGACCCTCTCTGGACCCAGAGGGTTTAACACTGGTGTCCGGAGGTGGGGAGGGAGTTTGTTGTCGTGGACGTATGGGAACCGGCACCAGCACCATCGTCGGAAGACGACTCTCTACCTCTCTGGCCAGCTGAGCCTTGGTCTCAGCCCACCAGGTGGCCAGAGTCTCCTGCAGGTCCACCGGCGGCTGGGGGGGGCGGTGGAGGAGGAGGGGGATACGGGTATGGACTGTACCCATAAGGTGCGTATCCATAACCCGATGGCAGGAAGCCCGGAGTTGGGTATTGAGGCGTCAGGTACTGTGGCATTGGATAGGTCAGTGCTGGGTACTGAGGCGCTGGATACTGCGGTCCCGCGTATGATGGCGTCGGATACAATGGGTCGGGTACCCAGGAACCGGGGGGCTGCCAGAGCAGACGGCCTGGTCGGAGGCCCCATGGGTGGTTCTGGAGCAGAAGGCCCAGGGGGTGAAAAGCCCAGGATCGGGGCAGCATCCGGGAGTGGGATGTTGCCCGGAGTCGGCAACAACGGCGCCAGCGTCTAAGGAGCTGGCACCTGGGGAGCCAATGTCAGATCAGTCGGACCAGCAGGTGGACGGTCTGACAGAGGTGGAACAGGAACCTCAGCGCCGCCGGGATGGGAGGGGGAGAAATCCTCAGGGATGGGCTGAGGAGACTCAGGCTCCCAGGAGGGCAGTGAAGGCTGCGGGGAGCCGGGAACGACAAACATGAGGGCTCCGGCGTCGGCTGATCTGCTGTGCAGACGTCGGGCGAACCGACGTGCAGCTTATCAGTGGGATCCGGGCGGGCGCCGGAGGGGCCGGCATCTGACTTAACAGACCCATCGCCGGAGACAGGCCGCGATGGAGGGGCAGCCTGGTCGGGCGGAATGGGGGCCGTGCGCCGCCCCAAAGGGTCAGGTGACTTACCGACCTTTTCTGTGCAGGCATCGGAGCCGACGTCCGGCTTATTGGAGCCGCTCACACCAGTAGGCAGTGAAACCACAGCTTTACCAGGAGCGGAGACCTCCAAAAGCCCGGAGGCGCCCGAGAAAAGCCTCTAAGGTGGCCGTCGTAGAGCAGTCCCCCAAGGGGTAGGTTACCTTTAGCACGGCGACTCCCAGAAGTCGCGGTGGGAAAGGAGTCCTTGTCCCGCTGCTTTTCTTTGTCCTTTTTCTTGAGATGGCCTTAAGGGGAAGTTGATGCCTGCCGAAGATTTCTCAATTCTTTCTCCATGGAGCTCATTTTCTTTTTCAAAATATGGGCCTGCAGGGACTGCTGCCGCCTTCTCCGAGTGGCCGCGTTAAAACTAGGGCAGTGCTGGCACTTCTCTACCGGATGGTCGGGGCCTAGACAAAAAAGGCACAGGGAATGGCCGTTCTTGTGTGGGAGTTGGGCGCCGCACGAGTCACACTTGTTTTTGTGCTTGGAGGGTGTAGGGGACAACATACACCAATGAATACCTGACGGATGACAGGAAAAAATCGAAAATACTCAGTGAAAATACAGACAAAAGAGCCTGATGAGCAGGGAACTTTTCCGTGAGGTGCTGGCATGAGCTAACGGCGGGAAAGAACTGGAGGGCGGGGGCGTGAGGGACCACCCCTTTATACTGACATCTCCTGACAGCAGTCACCTGATGTGGGGGCGGTCCCTCGCTAGAGACTGCTAGCTAGACATTTTTCCGTGGGGTCCTGCCGACTGCCGACATCAGTCCTATATGTAATTACCTACTGCAAGAGCCCTCTCGAAGTAAGATCTAACTTTTCTTTTGATTTCTGTACATATTCTTCCACTTTGAGACACAAATAAAAGGATAAATGCCTTTTTTGTATGCACAGATTTTGGTTATCTGCCAGTTATGTTATCCTGACTACCCACACTCGTCCACGATTGGTGTCAAATGTGGGATACTGGCTGAGCGTCTGAGGGGTACAAGGGAGAGCTCAGTCAGGGATGCCAGACCTGGTACCTGAGGATAATGGCAGTAAGTGCATGGCACCAGAGATAAGGATGTCTGCTGGAGTGGGTGGCCTGAGCGAGGCACCAAGGAAGAAGTACAGTGATTGAGTGGCAGAGCTGGTGCAACTGGTATATTGGCTCACGGAAGATGGCTGGAAGCAGACCAGTGCTGGAGAGAAGCGGAGCACCGCTGCAGGGTGATGATGGAGGATGTCGTAGAGAATGTCGTGGCGGATATAGTGAAGGATTTGATGCAGCAAGATCCTTGGGCTCTGGAGTAGAAAGTCGGGTGTGGGCTCCTACCAGTCATGCTGATTGAAGCCTAGAATCTGCTAAGGCCAAAAGCAGTGGTCTTTGTTTTGAATGCAACTAACCTTTATTTTGACATTTTTCATTTGTTTCTGTAAATATTTTTCTCTCATTTTACAACTGTAATCTAGGCACAGGTCAGGAAACATAGGGAAAACCAGGAGCAGTTGTAGAATTCAATAAAACTGTTTATTTGTAGTTGCAGTAACATAAAAAAATAAACGTGTTCAGAATAACTATGTACAGAGGAATAAAATAAAATCTATTTTCATTATGTCTCTGTATCCCTTATTCTTCTAAACCCCTTTGCAGTTCAAGTTTAGCTCTTCTATAAATCTTTTCAACCCCCATCCTTACCAAACATCCTGTCCCTGTAGGTTTCAGGCAGGATGAACAGAATGTGCTTGCTGAGGCACCCCCAGCTTTTGCAAAAATCATTTGCACTTAAGTAACCTCTAATTTATGCAGTCATCTCAAAATATAAATATATATATTTCAACAGTAATACTACATATTTTCCCAACACAAGGGATCCCAATATCAGTTTCATTCCATACACTGAGTTGACATAATTTTGTATCAGCTGATATAGATATGCAAGGGAGGAAAAACGGACAGCAAGAGAAAACAGAAAAAGTGAGAGGCAAAGAATTGTGAGATTCTTCAGGTTGTTCAAGTCCAAGGTCTCACAGGAAAATTTGGTTGCGCAACCAGACACAGAAGGGACTGAAAAGGAAAGAAAACAGATCCTTGCATTTAAACACTTTCTCCATAACAAATGGGACGGGGTTCTATGCCACCCTGTCACATATACCCCCCTCCTTAAGAGGGAACCCGTTTTATTAAACAGGTTTCCAAAACCTTTTATTAATTATCTGCTAACATTTTCTGCTTTCAGATAATTAAGCACATGTGCATTCAGTTTTTATATTACAGTACAGTTCAAACTTGAACTTTTTTTTTTTAACCTTCAGAACCCTCAATTCCTGATCCATATCTTGACAGAAAATTAGCATTACTATTCTCTTTACCATTTGTGTTTCACAGAGAATTTAAATCGCTGTAGTGCCAGGTACCATCTTGTGATTCTGGAATTTTTATCTTTCATCTGGTTAAGCCAACAGAGAGGATTGTGATCAGTTACAAGAACAAATTCAGTTCCTAGCAAATAAAATTTAAGGGACTCCATGGACCACTTTGCTGCTAAACACTCCTTTTCACTGTGGAGTACATTTTCTCTCTGTCATGCAACTTCCTACTTATGTACACCATAGGATGTTCTGTCACATCTACATTTTCACTTAGGACAGCATCTAGGCTTACCTCAGATGCAGCTGTTTGTAGCAGAAATGGTTTCTCAAAGTCTGGGTTTCTTAAAACAGGTGCTGAACAGGCTGGCCTGCCAGCACAGCAGTTGGATTTCCGCTCACGACACTGTTGACCCGGGTTCAGGAACGGACCCAGGTCGTCGGAGGGCCGTCGGGAGGGGGGAGGATCGAGTGTCCTTAGGACTGCTTTCCTTCTCCAGGAGGGAGGGGGGTTGTGTGTCTGGTGCACTGGCAACACCCAGCAGAGGCTGGGTTCGCCACACCCAAACAGATGCCATAGTAACTCAGGGGCGGGGCAGATGCTGGTCATCATTGCATGTCCCTGCCCCTGCTTACAGGGAAGAAAATGTAGCCTGGGTCGTCCTCATGAAGCCCTCCCCCTGGGCTTCAATTAGCCTCCGGTGCCAGGCTCCCTCGACCAGGAACAGTAGTGTGGCACCGATAAGGGGAGGCGGCATTGCAACCCCACCCTCTGGGGGGTGAACCAGGGTAACCGTGGAGCAGCGCTGGCCATTGCCGGAGGTGGAAGCTGTGACTAGGGCTGAAAGCAATGATGACCCAGGGGGTGCAAAAAGTACAATAAACAAACAAACAAAAAAAAAAAAAACAGGTGCTGAATATAATGCAGCCTTTATGGCTTGAAAGAAAAAATTACTCGCCTTAGTAATTATGTTTCTTCTAATGGAGTCTTGCTGTATTCTGACAATTGCAGTGATTCCCAACCTTTTAACTGCCCCGGAGAACAAATAGTTAACTTTCTGTGCAGGGCATAGAATGCTGAGCTCGAGCTCGGTTGAAGTCTCTGTCTGGAGCGATTCAAACCTAAACCGTCAGATTCTTACGAGCCCAACTAAACTAAAAATTCTATGTGGAAATTGTAAAAATTCTTACCAGCCAACTGGCTGAAAAAAAGTTTTGGATTTCCAAGGAAGACTCAAGTCAGGAAACCCAAAAACAAAACCCAATGTACTATAAATAACAATAATAAATCAGCACCCAAACAAAAGGAGGAGGGTGCAAGCAAAAAACACCCCAGGGTGCAACACTGCACCTGCCCACCCACTTCCCAAAAACAGGTTCTGAGACGGAGGCAGGGAGGGAGGTCAGAATACAGCAAGACTCCATTAGAAGAAACATAATTACTAAGGTGAGTAATTTTTTCTTCAAACAACATGAAGTCTTGCTGTATTCTGACAATTGCAGACTACCAAGCAGTACCTCCAAGGAGAAGGGACAGAACCTACTTTGGGAATAGGCTCTGAAGTACTGCTGTGCCAAACCGAGCATCACTCCTAGCCTGGATATCCAGAGAGTAATGCTTGGTAAAGGTATGGACTGTTTTCCAGGTGGCTGCTTGACAAATTTCTAAGAGAGGGATATCCCTGGCAGCAGCCAGGGAAGCAGTTGTACCTCTTGTGGAATGAGCCCTCAGGCCTGAGGGTGGAGTTTTCCTGCTTTTCTAGCAGAATTGTATACAAGACACAATCCACCTGGCAATAGATCTTTTGGTGGCAGGTTTGCCCTTTCCCACTTCTCCATAGGTGAGGAACAACTGGAGGGAGTCAAACCTGTGACCCTTGGTATGCTCTATGTAGTAACTAAGGGCTCTTTTGACATCCAAACTGTGTAGCCTCCTCTCCCCGAGGAAGAATGATCAGTGAAGAAAACAGGGAGAGACAGAGACTGGTTTAAATGGAAGTCTGAGACCACTTTGTGCAAGAACCTTGTATTGGTTCTAAGGACCACTTTATCCCTGTAAAATGAGATAAAATCAGGTTCCACTGACAGGGCTTGCAATTCACTGATATGCCTGGCAGAGGTAATGGCTACCAAGAACACAGTTTTCCAAGTCAAGTACTTAAGCTCTGCTGAAGACATAGGCTCAAAGGGGGGTTGCATAAGTTGAGCAATGCAAACATTCAAATCCCAAGCAGGGGCAGGGTCTCTAAAAGAAGGATTGGTGTGAAGCAATCCTTTAAAAAATGTATAGAACACAGGATGGCAAGATAGTGAGGAAGACTTCCCCACAGACAAAACGCAGAGACAGCTGACAAGTGTACTTTGAGAGCAGCTGGTCTGAGGCCTAGGCCATTAAGATGGACCATATAATCCAGAACCGTAGGCAATTCAGCAGAGTCTGGAGAAACATGCTTCTTAGAACACCAAATGCTGAATCTTTTCCATTTGGAGTTGTAAGTCTTTCTGGTGGAGGACTTTCAAGAAGCCTTGAGGATATCTAGAACCCCTTGGGAAAGATGCAGATCTGTAAACTCTAGCTCTTCAAGAGCCATGCTTTGAGATTGAGAGACTGAAGATTGGGGTACCAAATCCTTCCCTGAGAGGATGTTAACAGGTTGTAATTCCTGGGAAGAGACAAGGGGAAGATGGACTGCTAGGACAGCAACAGGGGGCACCAGGGCTGTCTGGCCCAATCTGGAGCAATCAGAATCACCTTGCAAGGTTGAGACCTTATTTTGAGCAAAACTTTGAACAGGAGTGGAAAGGGGGGAAAGGCATACAGAAACTTCCCTTCCCAATTCAGGATCAGGGGTGTCCAGAGGGACTGAGCGCAGGACTGGAGGTCTGCAACAAAAGAGAGGGAGTTGGTGATTGTCTGGGGCTGCAAAGAGATCTATCTCTGGAGTGCCCCACCTTGAAAAAATCACTTTCAACACCTGAGGGTCCAGGGACCATTCATGATGGCCTTGAGAAATCCTGCTCAGTGCATCTGCTAGCACATTGTCCTTGCCTGGAAGGTGAACTGCTACCAGAGATGTTTGCAGGGAATAAGCCAGGGAGCACAACTTCATGGCTTCTGTGCACAAGGCTGTGGACCGAGTGCCTCCCTGCTTGTTGATGTACCACATGGTGGTGGTGTTGCCTGTTCTGACTTGAAGCATCTTGTTCTGTACTGACTGTGAGAACACTTTTAGAGCCAGAAAAACTGCCCTGAGCTCTAGAAGATTGATGTGGAGAAGGGATTCTTGGGGGGACCACAGCCCCTGGGCAGTAAGGGACCCCAAGTGGGCTCCCCAGCCCAGGAGAGAAGCATCCATGGTAAGGACCACTGAACAAGGCTGAGCAACAAAAGGAACACCTTGTCTTAAATTGTCCTGATCCTGCCACCACTGGAGGGCTTGGATCAAGGTCAGAGTCACTGGGATCAGTTTGGTAAGGGAATCCTTTTTCTGAGACCAGAAAGCTCTCAGGTGGAACTGAATATCCCTCATCTGGAATCTTGCCCCTTGAACCAGTGCTGCTGAAGCTGCCATGTGGCCCAAGAGCTGGAGGAAATGCCTTGCTGGTCGAGATACCCGAAGGCTGAAGGAAGAAGTTAGTTCCATAAGAACCCTTGCCCTTTCTAGAGGAAGAAAGGCTCTTGCTCTGAGTGTGTCCAGTTCTGCCCCTATAAAGGTAAGAAGCTGGACAGGTTCGAGAACTGACTTGGGAAGGTTGAGAAGAAATCCTAGAGAAGTCAGCACTTGCTGGGTCAATTGTAGGTGAGGCTTAACTTGGTCTGGAGACTTACCCACTATTAGCCAATCGTCCAAATAAGGAAAAATGGAAATCTTTTGCCTTCTTAGAAAGACAACTACTACTGCCAGGTACTTTGTGAAAACCCTTGGGGCTGAGGTTAGGTCAAAGGGCATTGCTCTGAACTGATAGTGGCCTGAGGGCAGCTTGAACCTGAGGTACTTTCTGTGGCCGCACCTGATGGGAATGTGAAAGTAGGCATCTTTGAGGTCCAGGGAGGCTAGCCAGTCCCCTGGCCTTAGAGAGGGAAGGATTATTCCCAGAGTTATCATCTTGAACTTTGGTTTTGAAAGATGTTTGTTTAGATATCTTAGGTCTAGGATGGGTCACCACTCCCCTGTCTTTTGGGGGTCAGGAAGTACATGGAGTACAGTCCTTTGCCCCAGTGTAGGGTAGGTACTCTCTCTATAGCTTTTAAAGCTAGGAGAGAAGAAACCTTTGCCTCTAGGGCAAGGGTTTCCGAGAGATTTGCAGGTGGAAAAGATCTGGCTCTCATCTTTGGAAATTTTTTGAAGCCGAGAACCAGTCCCTGGCTTACTACTTCCAGGACCCACTTGTCTGATGTAACAGACATCCAGTCCTGGACAAAGTAAGCCAGCCTTCCCCCTACTGGAATAGGAGAGTCGACCCGGGCAGGCCCATCAGGGTGTCTGCTTGGCAGGGGCTTTAGGCTGAGGAGTGGATGCAGCCCTGCTCATCCCCCTTCTGCCTCTCCCTCTGAAGAACCCCCTCTGAGAAAAGGAAGAAGAGGCCTGTGCCTGGTAAGGACTTTGAAAAGGCCTGCCCCTGCCCCTAGACTGCTGCCTTTGAGAAGTTGCCTACCTTTCCTTGGCCTGAGCACTTCTGTAAGTGGTCCTGTACTCATCCATTTTCTTCATGTAATTCTCTGCTCCCCAAACAGAGAATTACCCACTACAGGAAAATCCATGGCCTTAGCCTGGGTGTCCTGCAAAAGGCTAGTACATCTGAGCCAAGCCATCCTCCGAAGAGCCACAGATGTAGCCATGACTCTTGATGACACATCATTAGAGTCCACAGCAGCATGAAACTGAACTTTAGATGCCTCAATCCCATCTGCAGCCACCACCTCCAACTCCTTGGCTAGCTGGGGGGAGGCCTGTTTAGCCAGTGCCACTACAGTGTCCCAGCTGGACTTCTGGTATCTGGCTGTATATGCCATGTAGTTTGCCTGCCTGAGTCCCAAAGAAGATGCCATGTACTGCTTCTTTGCCATGGCATCAATCTTCCTGGAGTCCTTGTCAGGGGGGTGTGAAGCCAAGGGAATGTTTGCCTTGTCACAGGCAGCAGCCTGCACTACCCCAACATGGCTGCACCGTTGATATAAGAACACTGTGTCTGAGCCTGAAAGTGTATACCTCTTGTCCATTCTTCTATCCACAGGAAGTACAGTGTTAGGAGACGTTAAGATTTTTTGTGTCAGTTTCCCAAAAGATTTATGGAGGGGAATAGACAGTCTCCTGGACTCTGGGATGTCCATCATCTCTACATAATCAGGCTCCTCTTGATCTTCCACAGCCTCCTCCATAGGAAGCTGGAGGGTTTCAGCCACCTTTCTGTAAAACATAAAATGGGAAAGGGACTCAGAAAGCCTAGGAGGGGAAACACCTGAAGGTCTGTCTGGGGAGATGTCCGGTTCCACAGGCACATCCAGACCTTCACTTACATCATCATCCTCAAATTTCACTAACAAATGGTCGGTTCAGCCGAATCGAACTGCACTTTTACAAGTTCCACACAGAAAAATAGACCAATTCCTATCTAGTACTCATGGCACCACAGACAGAGACTGAACTGACTATGCAAATACTTTTTTCGGTTTAAAAACCGAAGAAAACTGAAAACTTTAACCGACTTTCAAACCAAGCTGAAGGAGAAATCTCCGGAGCGACCATTCAGTGAGGCGGAGTAAAGAATCTGATGGTTTAGGTTTGAATCATTCCTGACAGAGACTTCAACCGATCTCAAGCTCAACATTCTACGCCCTGCATAGAAAGTTAACTATTCGTTCTCCAGGGCAGTTCAAAGGTTGGGAATCACTGCAAGTGTCAGAATACAGCAAGACTTCATGTTGTTTGAAAGCTTCATCACACTCTGGGATCCATTTTACATTATTTGGGTACCATTTCTTTGTGAGTTCAGTGTGGGGAGTAGCTAATTCAGCAAAGCTGTGAACAAATCTCCGATAATAACCAGCCAGCCTTAAAAATGACGTGACATGTTTCTTTGTTTTAGGTACTGGGCTGTTAGCTACAGCTTCTATTTTAGAAACCTCTGGCTTAACCTTGCCATTTCCCAAATATCTGTTTTCCTGCATGCCCAATGTACATTTGTAGGATTAACTGTCAGACCTGTATTTTTGATAGCTTGGATAACTGCTCGTAGGTGTTCCAGGTGACTTTTCCAGTCTGGACTGTACACCATGACATCATCCAGGTACGCAGCACGATAAAAAGTGTGAGGGGATAAAATTACATCCATGTACTGCTGGAATGTAGCTGGTGCACCATGTAAACCAAATGGCATGGTGGTCAACTGATAAGAGTCCTATAGGGGTGGCAAATGCAGTGTTATCTCGTGATTCTTTAGCTAAAGGTATTTGCCAGTAACCCTTCGTGAGTTCGAGGGTACTGATATACTTTGCACTCCCCAGTCCGTCCACCAAATCATCTATTCTGGGCACAGGATAACTGTCAAATCCTGACACTTGATTAAGTTTCCTAAAGTCAAGGCAGATTCCAACATCCCCTTTTCTGTTTACAATTACCATGGGAGATGACCAAGCACTCCTCGATTCCTCTACAGTACCCAATTCTTTCATTTTTTTTTTGTATTTCCTTAGCCACATCAGCTCTTAACTGCTCTGGCAACCTGTATGACTTCTGCCTAACAGGACGAGCATTCTTTGTCACTATTACATGCTAAACCCCTTTTGCTCGGTCTGGTACCGTGGTAAAAGTACTGTTAAATGTCTTTAGCACACTATGAATGTCTGCAGTTTGTTCTGAGGTTAAGGAAACATTCACCTTTACAGCATCAGTATTAACAGTTTGTTCCAGTCTATCATAAGCTACATCAATATCTTCCTTATCAGCTTCTGGTAAAACTAGCAAGGCAGCTTTTGGCATTTTTTCCAACCCATTTCTTGAAGAAGTTAGCATGGTATATCTTAGTAGGATTTTTTCTGTCAGGGGTCTCCGTCTCGTAGTTAACAGAGCCAGTGCGTCTAAGAACTTTATAATGCCCTTGCCACTTCATTAACAGTTTATCTTCTGTTGTGGGTAGCAATAGTAAAACCTTTTCCCCTGGCTCAAAATCTTTTTCTTTTAACCCCTGGTCATAATATACCTTCTGCTGGTTTGGAGCCTCTTCCCGATTACTATGGGCAATTTCAACATATTTTACTAGCTTCTTTCTTAGGGCACACACATAATAAGATATAGATTGTTTATCTTCCCACATTTCTTTTACCACATTCAGTGGCCCTCTTGGCTGCCTACCATACATCATTTCAAATGGTGAAAACCCTGTTGATGCCTGTGGTACATCCCCTGTAAGCAAAAAGTAGGTAAGACAAGAATTGGTTCCAATCTTTTCCCTTCCCCTTTAACAAACCTTTTTAACATGCATTTTAGGGTTTGGTTAAAACGCTCAACAAGACCGTCTGTCTGAGGGTGATAGGGGGCAGTTCTTATGGCAGTGATACCTAGCAGTTTGTACAGCTCTTTAAGCACTGCAGCACTAAAATTACTACCCTGAGCAGTAATAATTTCTTTAGGTATGCTCATTCTTTGTTTTTGTAATTTGCCTGGCTCCCACGCTTTCAGAGGAGGCCTTGTACCTCCTCCTACTCCGTCCTCCAGGGCAATCTCCATGGCATCCCGTCCCCAGTTTCATCCGCTCATAGGGCCAGGGGTGTTACGTTTTTCCCGTTTTTCTCCCATTCCCCCTGGGATGCCTTCGCTTAGGACTTACGTACAGGCTTGCCAACGTGCTGACGCACGCCAACAGCCACACACGTAACAGCGTCCCCCCTCCCTGACTCAAGTAGAGCCACCGATGCGCTGAAAGCCCATGCATCCACCGGCTTCAGGGGCGTCGGGTGCTAGATGCACCCCTGGTGACCCAACCCAGAGGGAGGAGAGCATCCATTGGAACGCTCAATCCTCCCTCGCCCCAGCAACCCGAGTCCATTCCCAAACCTGGGTCACCAGCGTAGCGCGAGGTGTGGCATCCAGCACCTCAACCCTCAGCGCCACCAGGCCGGCCAAGTATGCTCATTCTGCTGAAAATTTTGGCGAGCTCTGCTGCTAATTTTGGGGCTGTAACAGTATGCATTTGAAATGCTTCTGTGTACCGAGTAGCATAGTCACATACTACCAGGATAAATCTATTAACCTCACTACTTTTGTCTAAAGGACCAACCACATCCATTGCAATTCTCTCAAAAGGCATATCCATCAAGGGCAGGGGCACTAGGGGCACCTTGTCTTTTCTAGTGACTGGGGCTACTTTCTGACACTCAGCACAGGAATTGCAATAGGTAGTAACATCTTCATAAATTACACGCCGGTAAAATCTACAGAGCAATCTGGCAAGGGTACGATCCCTCCCTGAGTGACCAGCCATTGGACTATCCTGTGCTATCCGTAACAATTCTGTTCTACACTTCTGCGGTATAACCAATTGTTCTGTCTGTTTCCTGTGTTTAAGGTTTAACCCAGACTCTGTGTAGTAACCCATTACATTTTTTAAACAGTGGCCCACCCTGTTTTGGTTTCACCCCCAGCTGATTGAAATAACCCTGGAGAGAAACATTGTTAGCTTGCTCTGAAAGAAAATCACAATCAGTTAACAATTTAGTTTCAACATTTTCACATTTTAACCCTTTATGTCCATCAGTCATTTGTTGCCATAGTTTTTTCAGGCTTTGTCTTTCTTTCCTGGATTTCTCGATCTTGGAGCTGTGCTCAGACAAGTCTGAATCAAAATCTTTGAAAGGAAAAGTGTCCACCATCTGAAATTTTCTTTGCCTGAGCTCTTGTCACCACTGCTGCTGAAACATCAGGATGTACTCCCTCTCTGATCAATTCAGTAAATCCTGGAAAGTAATTTCCAAAAATCACAGGTACAAGTAACTTTGGTGCGACACGCCCTTAATGGTCAGAGTCACTTGGGTGGAGGGATAGTATTGAGTGTCCCTGTGGATACAGATGACACCAGTACCAGGTCCCTTTCCACAGAGTTTTCCCAGCACTTTAACATGTGCTAGGGTCTGTCTGCTTCCCGAATCAATGAGTCCCTTTACAGTCTTATTTCCCACCTTCACATCTGTTAAGTACTTGCCCCAATTTGCCAAGGACAGATCTGCTCCAGTGCCACTCTCCTTACTACGACAGTTTCTTGCAAAATGGTCTGGCATATTATAGTTATAGCAGATAATGTCTTTTGGCACAGACTTATTACATCCACCAGAGTTCTTATCAGGCTTGGAATTTAAATGGGTAAAAGAGTGTCTTATCAGTGCTTGGGTGTTACCCCACTGCTGTGGCATCTGTCTGGCCATTTGGTAGTCCTCAGCCAAAGAAACAGCCTTTTCTCCACTCTCTGGTCGGTGTTCCTTTACCCATAGCTGCACATTTGTAGGCAAGATGTTGATGAATTGCTCCATGGCAAATGAGTCGATGATCTGTGGGACTGTTTTGCGCTCTGGTTGGATCCACTTCATCAGAAATTCTCAGAGTCGAGTGAAGGCTTCTCGAGGACTGTTTATCGAGTTGTACCTCAAAAGATTGAAATCTCTGCCTGTAGGTCTCTCTGGAGATGTCATACCGTTTCAAGATTTCGCTTTTCACTAGGTCACAGTTTTCTGACTGTGCAGTGTCCATACTGCTGCAGGCCAGCTGGGCTTTCCCTGTCAGGTAGGGTACCAGTCTGATAGTCCACTGCTGGCCACTGGCAGGCTGTGGCAACTCTTTCAAAGGTTGTCAGGTATACCTCAATATCATCCGAGGGACACAACTTTGTAAGTTTAATGACCTTTAAGTTGCTTACATTTTGGTGCTCGTCTGGATCTGTGTCAGATCCTCTGCCTTCGATAGCTTGTAAGGCATCCAGCCATCGCTGCTCCTGTCGCTGCATCTCTTCTCTCATCTGCTGCTCCAGTCACTGCATCTCTTCTCTCCTCTGCGTCTCAGTCTTTTTTTGTTGTATAGCCCACCATTTGAAAAAGTCCATCAGGCTTTTTGGTTCTGTCACTGCCTGTTCTTTTTCCATAACTTGTACTGGCTGTATAATCTCAGACTGGACTTCTGTCACTGCTAGTTTGGCTGCCATTCTCCTGGTGACTACTCCTGGACTTGCTGTTGCAGAATCCATACTTTCCTCTGTGCTTCCCTGGTACTAGGTTTAGAACCCATGGACAAAACTCCTGTCTTAGGGTATGCATGGCATAAATCCCACTTAGGCTGACACCATCTGTAGTTGAGGCAAAGGTCGGGAAGCATAGGGAAAACCAGGTGCAGTTGTAGAATTCAACAAAACTGTTTGTTGTAGCTGCTGTAACATTAAAAAATAAACTTGTTCAGAATAACTATGTACAGAGGAATAAAATAAAATCTTTCTTCAGTCTCTGTGTCCCTTATTCTTCTAAATGCCTTTGCAGTTCAAGTTTAGCTCTTTTATATATCTTTTCAACCCACATCCTTAGCAAACATCCTGACCTTGTAGGTTTCAGGCAGGATGAACAGAATGCGTTTGCTGTAGCACCCCCAGCTTTTGCTCAACATTTGCACTCAGGTAACCTCTAGTTTATGCAGTCAATATAAATATACACATTTAAACAGTAATACTATATATTTCCCAAACACAAGGGATCCCAATATCAGTTTCAATCCATACATTGATTTGCACATAATTTTATATCAGCTGATATAGATATGCAAGGGAGGAAAAACGAACAGCAAGAGAAAACTGAGAAATAGTGAGAGGCAAAGAACTGTGAGATTGTTCAGGTGGATCAAGTTCAAGGTCTCACAGGAAAATGTGGTTGCCCAACTAGACAGACAAGGACAGAAAAGGAAAGAATACAGATCCTTGCATTTAAACACTTTCTCCATAACACATGGGACAAGGTCTATTCCACCCTGTCACAACAACAAAATAAAATGACAAATGTCTCTGGGCATTTTTATGCACTGTTATCTGAGTCGGCTATGTATGTGTCATCTTGAATACCCACACCTGGTGACAGTAACTACAAAATTAATCTGCTAACCACTGCTTGTAACACTCTCCACCACAATGCTGCTTATTGGAACTCTGGACATTCAGTTTGTAGTGCTTTGTGAATGGAGGACTACTTTGCAATGTTCTGACAATGAGGTCTCCATTCTCTATGCCAGGATGTGGTGAGCACCCTGGTGGAGTGGGCTCCGATCAGAGCATGAGCCCTCTTCTTCTCTGCCACATACACCTTTGTGATGATACAGGACCTTACTCACCTGACAATTGTGGCTTTTGAAGCTTTTTCACCATTCTTTGCTGTTCCAAATAGAACAGAGACTTTCTGAACTCTCCAGTTCTCTTTAGATATGCTTTGACTCTCTTGTATTAAGTCCAAATTATGGAATTTTTTTTTTCTCCTTTGGGTTTGCTGGCGTCAGCCAAACTTCTGGTTCACACGGAATGCTGTGGAAATCTTGGCAAAAAGGACAGAACTGTTATCTGCACTACTGTGTCCTTATGCATTATAAGGTAAACTTCCCTATGCCAGAGAGCCTGGAGCACACCCATCTTCCTGGCTGAACAAATCTCTATCAGAACACACACCTTATGCAGTAGGACAAAATGTCAAACACCACTGCCGAACGAGGTTCAAACGGCACCATGCACAGCGTGCGCAGTAATAAGTTCAAATCCACAGAGGAACCAAGGATAAAAATGACACGTGGCTCCTGCTGATGCTCTGAGAAAATGAATAATGACAGACAGACTTGGTAGATCTGAAAACCACTGCCTTCTTGGCCACTCTGGCACAATTAGAAGAAAACTTCCTCTTGACCGCTTGATCATTTGTAGTATCCTTGGCAACAGCGGAATTAAGGGAAGCAGATACACTTTGTCAAAGTCCCACTCCAGTGACAGGGCATTCACTGTCTCTGCCTGTGTGCACTAATACCTTTTCAAGAACCTTGTCATCCGAGTGTTTTCCTTTGACTCAAACAAGTTGATCTGAGGCTGACTGAACATTCTTCACAGCAGGTCGAAAGCCTCTGGATTCAGGGACCACTCCACTAGATGCAATCTCTTGCAACTTGGCCAACCAGCCTGCACATTCATTTCCCCTACTGGCAGCACTACCGTTACAGACAGCAGATTTTTCTCCATCCACTGAAGAATCGTAGTTATTTCTGTGAGCATCCCTGTGCTTCTTGTTCCTCCATGATTAGAAACATAGACACTGTCCACAGAAAAGGACAGTTTGGCCCACCAAGTCTGATCAGATGTTATCTGTCTATTCTGTTCCCGCAGTCTGTAACTGGTCTTCTGCAACCCTCCCTCCCCTCCCCCAATTATTTACCAGTATGCCCCATGCCTATCCCATGCACCAATGCACCATTTTAGTTGCCTCCTCTGCAGTGACTTCATCTTGTCTATGTCGTTTCTGAGATGTGGCCTCCAGAAAGTACAGTTACATAAGTACTTACCGTAACAGTAGATCTTTGACAGGATCTCTTGCAGCAAGCCACACCTAAAGAACCACGGCCACCAGGCACTAGGACCACATGGAAACTTTTCTAGCTAGCAGTCTACAGGAGGGCTGCCCATGCCGAAGTCACATGCTAACGACGTCCTTTCCATAAAAGCGTGGGCGGCCCTGCTACCGCCTCAGTTCTCCTGCCAGAGACCATAAGCAGAAAAGCCCCAATTGATGAACTGAGAAGTCAGAGGTTCCTGCCAACAGAAGGGTTCCAGACAATGAGAAAGGGAGACAAACACAGAGAGCTTCCCCAGGTCAAGCGGGAAGGAGGGAAGGACGGCATGGTTTACTGCAAGAGATCCTCTCAAAATCTACTGTTACAGTAAGTTCTTATGTAACTGTCCTATCTTCATCGAGAGTGTATCTTGCAGCAAGCCACATCTATAAAATGAGCCCCAAGCAGTTCTGATAGTAGAAGAACCAGTCTGAGTGGTTGGAAACTACAAGCCTATGAGAGAAAGCCCTGAAGCACAGCTAGGCCGAAACCTGCTTGACATCTCGAGACAATGTCCAGATTGTAGTGCTTGGTAAAGGTGTGGACAGTACTCCAAGTGGCAGCAGCACAGATCTCAGCAGCTGACATATTCCTGAAACAGGCAACAGAGGTAGCTATGCCCCTAGTGGAATCGCTACGAACACCTATAACAAAAAAATGAAAATTACATACCTACTGTAATTCTTGATCTTCCTGTATATCTTCACCATTCATCACATTCAGCTACTTAAAGTCTGTTTTTGAGTGTGGATAGGAAGGATAGGAATATAAAAAGCAGTTGCTCAATATATCTAAACGTGTGCAACAAAGGAGGCAAGGGAAATAAAGAAAATGTTTTGCACTGATAGAAGAGGGAGAGGGGAGACTTGGGGGAGTGTTTTGTATCCTGCATCTGGAAGGGTGGGGGGTTGCTGGTGGGCAACGACAGCAATGGGTAGGGTGGTAGGCTGCAACAACTGCGGTGCACCAATCTTTCTAAAAATTGCCTGGAGTGTGGGAGGATGTTTAGTGTGCAACCACACAGAAAAACTTAGTTCCTCCTGCAGACCCTCAATCTCCTTTCTAAGACAGGCAATGCAGATTGGGGGTTGGTTTAGCCCAATACTGGAGGGAGGAAGAAGGGGAGATGAGGGAAGGCGATTTAAGCCAACAGTGGTGAGGAGAGGGTCGGAAGAAGGGAAGCAGAGACAAAGGGGCCCAGGCCAGGAAGAACAATTGCTGGGGAAACCAGGTCAGGAGACAAAAGACAAATGGAAGGAGGAGATAGGGACTTGTGAGGGGAGGCAAAGAAGTGGCAAAAGTCATGGAGTGGAAAGGAGAGAACAGGTTACTATAAAGAGAGACGGAGTGGGCATTTGTGAAGGGCCTTCAGAAAATAGTTGTGCACTGCTAGAGAGGAAGAAGGTGGAGGAGGGAAATGATGAAATTAGAGGAGTAATTGATAAATGCCTGGACCAAACTGGAGCAGGGGGAAGTTCTGCTGGGAGAATTGCAACAGGGGTTAAAGCGGGAAATAATGTGCAGGAGGAAGAAGAGGAGCTGGAAATGAGAGAGGGAGATGAATGGAAGCAAGCAGGGAGTAGAGGGTGGAATCTTAGTGCTGGGGGACTCAATACTAAGAGAAGTTAGATGGGGTAGCAAGGGGAGGCATAGTCATATTTGGGTGGAGGCCATACAGGAATGACAGCGAAAGGGTGGGACAGTCTGTTCTGAAATATGCTAGAAGGGGTAGGGACAAGCCTCATTTAATTATACATCTTGGGACAAACAACCTGGCTGACAAGACAGTAGATACAGTCCAGGGAGGTTTGAGGAACTAGCACAATTATGTGAGGGCAGGAAGATCAGTAACTTTTAAGAGATACTTCCCATGCCAAAGGCAAGCACAACAAGAAAGCTGAGAATAGAGGAATTTAACGGATGGCTAAGAACCTGGTGTTGTGCTAAAGGGTATGGGCTGTTGAGGGTGGGGAGGGACCTGGGAGGACAGTAGTCTCTATGCCAAGGACAGACTACACTTGAGTGAGGGGAAAGAAAGTGTTGAAACAGAGGATGGAGGAGTACATAGAGGAAGTTGGGAATTTAAACTAGGAGTGGGGGTGGCAGTTGGGGAAGAGATATGCAGAGACCACAGGTTGGGAAACTATATGCTTACCCCCATAACAGTGACAAAGGACAAATGGCAAGTACTGTTGGTGATGCTAGGAAAGGAGGGCAGGATGGGAGGGGGAAGGTGGAAGGTGGTTACTCTTAATGCTAGGAGCCTTGGGAGGAAAACTGCAGAGTTACAGGTTCTCATGGCAGAGGGAGAGGTGGACATTGCAGCCATCACGGAAACATGGGCCACCCAATACAATGACCGGGACCTGTCTGTACCAGGGTACAGGTTATTTCGTAGGGACAGGGTGATTGGGAAGGGAGGGGGGTGGCACTATATGTGAAGGAAGGACTGAAGTGTGTAAGGGAGGAAGGGGAGGAGGGTAGTACGGAGTCACTTTGGATGCAAATCCAGCAGGGTTTTAAATAATTGATTAGCAGTTTTTTCTTGGGACTATACTAACTGTACAGAAAGTATTTATACAGATTTTCTAGAAGTGCTGTGTTTGTTAAACACAGTGAGGCAAGAGCTATGCATTTTTACAAAGATTTAGCACTTTTATGAGCAAAACGCTAATCAATTTTTAGAGTTAAATAAATCCCTGTCCAGGATTCCAAGAATAGGATTCTTAGAATGGGAGTGGTGTACAGGCCACCATCCAGATGGAGGAGTTAGAAGGGAACTAATGGGACAGATCAGGAGGACCTGCGAGAAGGATAGTGTGGTGATTGTGGGGGACTTCAACATGCCAGAAGTGGACTGGAGCACCCCAACAACCAGGAACAGAAGGGAGCAGGTACTGCTGGATGCCTCCCAGGACAGCTTCCTGCTGCAGATGGTCAGTGAACCAACCAGGTTAGGAAAGAGCCTTGACTTTGTGCTGGCAAATGGGGACTTTGGGAGAGAACTTACAGCAGAGGAACCGCTGTCAGGGAGTGACCACCGCTCAGTATGGCTCACATTGGATATGGGCAAGGAAGGAGGGGAATCTGGCACAATGTATGGGGGAAGTGGTAAAAGGGTACCTGGCCAGAATTCAATCTAGTATGGACACTAACCAGAGGTGGGAGCTCATAAAGCTGGGGATAGTGGAGGCAACCAAAACCTGCTGCAAAGCCCAGAGCAAGAAGGCTAGAGCTAATAAATCGATATGGTTGAACAAGGAGGTCATGGAAAAGGTAAGGAGGAAAAGAGCTGCCTTTAGGAAGTACAAGAAAACAGGGAGGGGGAGGACAGGAGGAGTACTTGACAGAATCGAAGGAGGTGACAAGGGCAGTAAGGGGAGCCAAAGCATCTACGGAACTCAGGCTGGCACAAGGCATTAGAAGGGGAGAAGGACTTCTTAGTACATCAGGAGAAAAGGGCTGTAAGGACCACATAGTAAGGATTAGGAAGGAGGGGTTGGGTGGAAGCAGGGTGCGATAAGGTGGAAGCACTAAATGAGTACTTCTGCTCAGTATTTACTAAAGAGAGAGAGGGGTGACACCCAAGGTGGGAGAAATGGCAGAAGCAGGGAGGAAGTGGTGACAGATGGGAAATCATGAGAGCAGAGTTCGAGAGGGTTTGAAGGCACTGAGGGTGGACAAGGTGCCAGGCCCAGATGGCATCCACCCAGAGGTACTGAAGGGCTGGCAGAGGTCCTGCAGGACCTTTGGCAGACCTATTTAATGCCTCACTACATTCGGTGTGTACCTCAGGGCTGGAGGATGGCTCATTTGGTGCCCCTCCACAAGAGTGGCCCTAGGATGAACCGGAAACTACAGACCAGTGAGCCTCACATCCATCGTGGGTAAGCTAATGGAGACTATCCTGAAGGAGAGGCTGGTGGCCTCCTAGAGGCCAAAGGACTACAGGACAGCAGACAGCATGGCTTCCTACGTGGCAGATCCTGCCAAACCAACCTGGTCGAGTTCTATGACTGGGTAACTGAGGCAGCTGGACAGGGGCCATGCAGTGGATGTCCTGTATACGGACTTCAGTAAGGCATTCGACTCAGTGCCACATGGGAAGGCTGGGAAGTAAGTAGGCACAGGGCGGGTGCAAAGCTGGTGAGATGGGTAGGAAACTGGCTGCAGGGAAGGCAACAGAGGGTGGTGGTGGGTGGGGAGCTCTCACACCCAAGGACAGTGATGAGCGGTGTTCCACAGGGCTCAGTGTTGGGACCAGTGTTGTTTGGGATATTCATTGCAGACATATCATGGGACATCA
This sequence comes from Neoceratodus forsteri, assembly GCA_016271365.2. Classification (NCBI taxonomy): domain Eukaryota; kingdom Metazoa; phylum Chordata; order Ceratodontiformes; family Ceratodontidae; genus Neoceratodus; species Neoceratodus forsteri. Next base: position 1,420,998,979 of record CM028130.1, read on the forward strand.
AGAGCAAGATCAGTCTGTTTGCTGATGATACTAAGGTAGGTGCGGTGGTGGATGACCTAGGGGATGGCAGGGTTTGCAGGATGATCTGGCAAAGCTTGAAACCTGGTCAGACACCTGGCAACTGGCTTTAATGCCAAAAGTGCAAGGTGCTGCATTTTGGGATGAAGAACCCAAGGAGGAGTTACCAGCTAGGGGAGTGCAGCTAGCCCAGACAGAGGAGGAGGAGAAGGATCTGGGGTGCTCATTACAGGGTCAATGAACAACTCGGCACAATGTAGGAAGGCAGCTGCAAAGGCCAACAAAATGCTGGGTTGTATTGCAAGGGGTATATCCTAGAGGAGGGAGGAGGTGATTCTGCCACTGTATAGGTCATTAGTTAGACCACACCTGGAGTACTGCGTGCAGTACTGGCGTCCGTATCTGAAGACGGACATTAAGTTACTGGAGGGGGTGCAGCGCAGGGCGACAAAGATGATCAAGGGGCTGGGGGACTTATCACATGAAAGGAAGTTGAAGGAGTTGAACATGTACTCACTGGAGGAGAGGAGAGACAGGGGTGACATGATTGAAACCTTTAAATACATGAAAGGAATAAACAAGACGGGTACAGAGGGGCTGTTCAAAGTAAGGGAGGGGAAGGCCACCAGGGGCCATGATATGAGACTGGAGCGAGGAAGGTTTAGGAGGGAGATGAGGAGACACTTTTTTACAGAGAGGGTGGTGGCTGGGTGGAATGCGTTACCTGCTGAAGTGGTATGCAGTAGAACAGTGGACTGCTTCAAACAAGGATGGGACAGGACAAGGGGGAGGGTTAATGAAGGGGAAGGGTGGAAGGGAAGGGCAGCTGCAGAATAAGGGATGCTAGCTGCACATTCGAGCAGACTTGATAGACCTCTAGGCCTTTATCTGCTGGCAAATTTCATATGTTCGTATGTTCATATCACTGGTGTGTTCAAGACAGAGGCACTAGGACCCCGTGGGAAGCTTTAGCAAAAGCTTTTCTATTAGGGCGAGCCAACGCAGGGGATGGCGCCGCCCTTGAGGCCGAATGCCAGCACCTCCGAAAACTCATTTCTGCTTGCCATAAAGTGAAACTAGAGACAGAGGAAAAAGAGAGGACAGTTGGGCAAGGGAGCCCAAGAGATGGAAAAGGAAAGGATGTAAACTTAACGGAGGTAAAAGCCAACCAGAGGAAGGGGATAGGCCCTAGGTTTTTTGGGGGGCTGCAACCACTGGACAGGCCAGAAGAGGTTGAGAGGATGGGTAGGGAGAAGGTAAGAAAAGAGAGAGTGAGAAACAGTAAGTGAACAAGAAGGCGGGAGGGAGGGAAAGTGGAGTAAATGAACAAAAGGTGAGAGAGGGAGAATGGACCCGAACCGGAAACATCGCAGGGGTTCTTCCGCTGCTTGATGTTTAAGGGAAGGAGACTGACCCAACTGCTCTTTTATATGGTCCTTAAATCCGGTCCAAGGTGACACAAGGACCTACAAGGGGGTGCAGAGAAAATGGCTGCTGCTAAGAAAGTCATCTCCCTTGTCCCCTAAAGAAGGGTCAGACCAATACACCTCTTTCTCTCATGGCACTCTTCCCCACTCATTCCCTTCTAAACCCGTTACATAAGGGTGGGGGAGAAAATGATCCACCCTAGGGCATCCACTCCAGGAAAAGGTCCCTCCTGTAGCAAGGTAGGAGTCATAATGATAATGAGCCCTGCCTGAGGCCTAATGGAGTGCTGCCTCACCATAATCTACCCCAAAGAGGAGCAAGGTAGGGCTCACCCCTGGAGGGGTAAGACAGTAGAGGGACCTTGCCTCGTGGATACTCTCTGGATGCTCACATGAATGTAAAGGGACTATGTGTGGCCCAGAGAGGAACAGAAAGGAGAAATTAAGGATCCTCAGAGCCCTGCCGACCAGGTCCGGGACCTGAGGGAGGCAAGAAAGTCCTTTACAAAAGGAGGGGTCCCAGGCTCAGCACCCTGGAAGCAATGCCACCCCAAAGATGGCCTCACCAGGTCATACAGCGCTCCAAGGAGCCCCTGGCCAAAGAGGTCAAGCGCCCCTACTTGCCCTCCCCCCACAGGTGGGCCTCTATCGCTTCAAAGGATCAATGGACCCGGAGGTGCTGGCAGAACTATGCCCACAATTGGCCTCAACTGGGAAGAAGGCAAGCAGGGAGGTGTCACTGCCCAGCAAGCTGAGGCCCAAGAGGGGACGGTGGGAGGGCAGCAGTGATGAATGGTGATGATATACAGGAAGGTAGAACAGTTACATGAGATGTACATGATTTTATACAAAACAGATTTGGATAGCACAAGTAAACAGCAATGGCAATGATAAGGCACAACTTGGATTGTTGCAAATAATTGATACATTACATACAAAAAACTAACTGCACTAATGTGCACACAGATGATGCGGGTACATGTCAATACGCTCCTGCGATATTCACTCCCGGTAAGTCACTCCGACGAACATTCACTTTGTTGTTATCTCGCTCCTATCAATTTCGCTCCTGCTACTGACAGCTCCCGCTCACACTCACCTGATAGCCATAGAACTAAAAGCTACTGACAGCTCCTGCATACTGAGAGTGCATGTCAGTTTCACTCACAATTACCTGACAGTGTTACACTGAGCCTCATTATGATCCTCATTAGTCCCATTCATTAAACCCCAACTCCACTCTACTGCCCTCACCTGATTCCATGCTCTCTCGCACCTTCTTCCCCCCTGCACTTTCTTCTTCATGGCTAATTAGTCTATTGCAGTCCCATTCATAAATCCCCTATCCACTCTGCTACCCTGATCTGACTTACAACTCCTTGTGTCACTAATGTTGTATGCTGTGGTGGTCACGTTGCCCATGGGGATGTCTGTATTGCTTGTCCTTCCCATCCTGTCTCTCTGACTTCAGCCCCACAGCAGGTGAGAGTCCCTTTCGGTCACTGAACTGGCACAGTACACTCTTCTAATTTCACTATTTCGAAGATGTCTGGATAGGGCTAAAACAAATGATGTTAAGGATATTTTGTTACTTTCTGTTGAAAAGTGGCAATCGGGTGCGAACTGACGCTAGGATAGGGCGCCCTAATAGGAGAGACAGCATGCTGAAAGTGTCGGTGATGGGAGAGCAAACAAATAATGTTAAGGATATTTTGTTACTTTCTGCTGAAAAGTGGCAATCGGGAGCAAACTGACGCTAGGATAGGGCGTCCTAATAGGAGAGACAGCATGCTGAAAGCGTCAGTGATGGGAGAGCGAAAACAAATAATGTTAAGTGGCAATCGAGAGCGAATTGACGCTACATCGAATTGATACAGGGAAGAACTTTCGTTGGAGCGAGTTGTCGGGAATGAATCTGTAGGAAGCGAATAGTTGGGAGCGAACTTTCGTGCTCCCAGATGATACACACAGAGTGAGACAAGTCTTCATTGGGGGCAGAAGTAAAAGGACAAAAAGGAAAAAGTGAAAACATGGGGCTGTAGATGACATCGCAGAGGAAAGTGGTAGATTCAGAGGGACAGGAATATTGTGCACTGAGATCGGGGTACAGGGAGGGGGATCTAGGGGAGGGTGGTTACTGGGGTAGGGGTAGAAAGGAGTAGGGAGACAGGGAGATGGGGGAAGAACTTATCATAATGGTAGCTCTCACTTCGAGGGGGCTCTTGCAGCAGGTTACACCATTAGGACTGAAGCTGGCAGGCGCCAGGACTTCATGGATAACTTCTAGCTAGCAGTCTATATATAGTGGGGGACCACCACCTAATGTCAGCCCGACCCTGATGTCCACCTATGGTATAAAATGGGTGGTCCCCCAGCACCACCTCAGTTCTTTTCCAGCCGCTGATCCATGCTAGTCAGACCTTCACGGACACCTTCTGCTTTAGTCCACTGCCATTTTCTTTGCGTTACCCACGCTTTTATTATTTTCTAAGTTTTCTTCAATTTAACAACAATCTGTGCATGTCTTCTCCTTCCTCATCTGTTCAGTGGTACCGAACAAAGCACACTTATGCAAAGCAACTTCCCCACAAGGACGGCCATTCATCGTGCCTGCTTTACCTAGGCCTGGACCACAACACTGAGGCCTGCTAGCACTGCCAGGATTTTAACCAGCGCACCTGACTTTGCTGCCAGAAGACCCTGGAAGCCTTCCTGCTGTAGCAAAAACTCTCAGTGGTGGAGATGGAACTTCACAAGAGTACAAGAGAAGAAGCCAGAAGGTGAAGGAAGGAAACATATTCAATTCAGTGCTTCAGAGTAACTGGTAACTGGTATTTTTCTTTTAAACTTAGATTGTAGGCTTGTAGTGACACTATACTTTCTTTCTGTGTTGTCTTTACTTATAATTGTTTTTGGGCTGTTGAAAATGTAAAAAATAGTGGTGGTGTAATTCTGTGCTGTCTTTAATTGCTGCAAATTTTATCTTGGCTTGTCTGACTGTCCTGTAACTGGGTGAAGGGTGTTAATTGTCTGGCCTCTGACCTCAGCTACGTGATAACTGGAGGTGGGGCTTAGTCACAGTTAAAGCAGCAAACAGAAGTTCATCTTCTCAGAAGAAGCCAGAAGGTGAAGGAAGGAAACATATTCAATTCAGTGCTTCAGAGTAACTGGTAACTGGTATTTTTCTTTTAAACTTAGATTGTAGGCTTGTAGTGACACTATACTTTCTTTCTGTGTTGTCTTTACTTATAATTGTTTTTGGGCTGTTGAAAATGTAAAAATAGTGGTGGTGTAATTCTGTGCTGTCTTTAATTGCTGCAATTTTCCACCCCTTCCCCAACTCTTAATTACATGCCCTGATAAATCTGATTGACAGGAGCTAAACACAGGTATAGTAAGAGGTGTGAAGTAGGAGGGCATAGGGGAAGAAGACCACCCTCAGCACGACAAGTGTTTTGACTCATTTATTTATTTATTGGTTTCTTTTCCTTAAAAATATATATCTGAGGATCAGTTACAGGATTTTAGTACTGTAAATAAATAAGAGAACTAAGAGAGCTTCAGTAGCAGATAAGTAGTGGAACTGCAATATAATGTGGGAGTGGTGCAATGCAGTGGCTGGGCAGCCATATTCAGGCAGACCTTCTGGACACTGAGGTGCTGCCCATCTGCATGCATCTCCGGGACTGCGGATGAGGTAGCCAGACTCAGAGCGGAAGTAAACTGGGTCAGGAGTACCATCACCCTGTCCAGGAACCACCCAGTCCAATGCAGCTGCCTCAAAGGATGCCGAGAACGAGGAGCACTTGGATGACAGTGGGCTCAGGAGGTTAGAGCAGTCAGGCAGAGGCACATCCCAGATCCTATTCCTTCAAGAACTATGCCACACTGGCAAATGAGGACAACCAAATAGAGGTACCCAGGAAGTGGAAGGAAAGGATGTGGAGGTTAGGCAAGGAGGTGACCTCAGTGGGGAAAGCAGTGGACCCCAGAGGAGGAGGAAGCGAATCCTGGTGGGGGACTCCATCATAAGAGGGATCCAGCTAGGAACACAGGAGGGGGAGGACAGGGAGGTGAGGTGCCTACCAGGTGCCACGCATGGAGGGATGGAAGGAAGATACTGGGGATCACTGGAAGGCAAGACAGGAGGTTAGCTGGATGTCATTATCCACCTAGGTACTAATGACTTGGCAAATGGGGAGCCAAAGGAAGTTCAGGAAGAGTTTAGGAAACTGGGGAGGGGTCTCAAAGCAAGTAGCTACTTCTGTCACTTCTCAGAAGTACTACCTGTGAGAGGAAGGGAGAGCATAGGAGTGCATGCACCAGGAACTTTAACTCATGGTTGAAGAACTGGTGCTGTGAGGAAGGGTTTGATTCATTGTGACTGGGGACCCATCTGGAGGGATGGAGGTTTATTCAAGCCTGACGGCCTGCATCCATCCTGGAGGGGAATCCAAGCACTCAATGATAAGTTTAAATGCTACATTGACAAGCATTTAAACTAGCAAAAGGGGGTGGCAGGCCAGCAAGGACGGTACCTACTTGCTCACCCCCCACAGCTAGTAATGGAACCAGTGAACCAGAGGAGTGGCTATCTCTGCAAAGCAGTGTGCAAAAGATGGAGATTAGTGTCCAAAAGGTGGATAAGCAGAAAAGGGGCAAAATTCAGCAGAAGGGCAGACAGCAAGGAGAACCAGGGATAAATGACAACCAAGGAAGGGGCTGGAGTAGAACAGTGAAGCAGTCTAGGGAGGTCAAATCATGGAGCCATGTGTGCAAATGCCAGGAGCCTTAGCAACAAGATGGAAGATCTGGAGGCTGTCATGGTACAGTCAGACCTGGACATTGTGGCCATCACTGAAACCTGTGTAATGATAACCATGACTGGGAGATGGCCATACCTGGCTACAACATATTCAGAAGAGACAGAGCAGGCAGGAAGGAGGAGAGTGGCACTGTATGTGAAAAATGACATAAGGGCCACACAGATCCAGGAGGAACAAAATGGGGGAGAGATACTGTGGGTTAAGCTGGAAAGGAAAATGGGGCCAGCCATCCGCACAGGTGTGGTCTATAGACCACCAGCCCAGGAGGAAGAAACAGATAGGGAGCTGATGCTAGCCATCCAAAGGATGGCAGACAAGGGTGAGGTAGTACTGGTTGAGACTTCAATATACCAGACGTGGACTGGAGCATCCCAGCAGCAGCATCAACTAGGAGCAGATTTATCCTGACTCCTTCAGGGTGCCTTCCTCAAGCAACTGGTCATGGAACCAACTCAGCAGAAGGCAATACTGGACCTTGTGCTCACAAACAGGGACAGTGTGATGGGGTAACAGTGGGGAGCACCTGGGTAACAGTGACCACCAGTCATTGTGGTTTGAAATCACAGAAAGAGCAGAACCAAACCACACAAAACACGTATCCTGGATTTTAGGGGGCAGACTTTGGGAAAATGGGAGATGCTTGAAAGAGGCATTAAGGAATGGGACAGGAATCAGGGATTGAGGAACAGTGGGCAGTATTTAAAATGGGATTATAAGAACAACAGAATTATGCATTAAGCAGGTTAGCAGAGGAAAAGAAAGAGGAGACCATTATGGTTTCCAAAGAGGTAGCAAAGAAAGTGAAAGCCAAAAAGATTGCATTCAGGCAATACAAAAAAGACACAGGCAGAAGGGGATAGGAGAAGTACCAGGAGAAACAAAGGGAGGCAGGAAGTCAGTAAGAGAAGCAAGCTCAGACAGAAGAACACATTGCAAAATCAGTGGTTAAAGGGACAAAACCTTTTACAGGTACATAAGTGAAAAAGAGGACAAAGGGAGGGATGGTGAGACTGAAGGGGGAGGATGGGAGCCAGCATGGAGGATGACAACAGTAAAGCTGACATATTGAACAGGTATTTCTGCTCAGTCTTTACTAAGGAAGAGGGGTAATGGGTCTGAAGGGAGTACAAGGGTGAGAATGGTGCAGAATGGACACAAGTCCCTTTACACGAGAAAGGGTCCTGAAGGAACTGGAAGTAATAAGAGCTGATAAAGCAATGGGGCCAGATGGGGTTATACCCAGGGTCCTTAAAGAACTAAGAGAGGTGGTGGCTGAACCTCTGGCTATCCTGTTCAGCCAATCACTGGAAACAGGAAGGTACCCAAAAGACCGGAGGATAGCAGATGTAGTCCCCTTTATACAAAAGTGGGAACAAAGAGGAAGCAGGGAACTACAGACCAGTCAGCCTCACCGGTAGTGGAAAGATCATGGAAGCACTACTGAAGGAGAGATTGGTGGAACATCTGGTTGTCAATGGACTACAGGACCCAAGGCAGCATGGTTTCACCAGGGGGAGGTCATGTCAGACCAACCTCATTGAATTTTTTGACTGGGTGACTAGGGAGGTGGATCAGGGAGGCAGTGGACATGGCCTATCTGGACTTCAGCAAGGCCTTTGACACTGTGCCACATAGAAGACTATTACACAAACTGGGGAATATGGGTGTGGGCAGGACAGTAGTGTGGTGGTAGGTAACTGGCTGGGTGGCAGGACACAGAGGGTGGTGGTAAATGGCTGTCACTCCACAGAGGGAAGAGTGACCAGTGGGGTACCACAGGGATCAGTGCTGGGACCGGTCCTATTCAACATCTTCATCAGTGACATTGCAGGATCTAGAAGGCAGAATTTCACTGTTCGCTGATGACACAAAGCTCTGTAACAGAGTAGACACACCAGAGGGTGTAGACAGAATGAGAAGGACCTGCAGAAACTTGAAGAATGGTCAAGGGTTTGGTGTTGAAATTCAATGCAAAGAAGTGCAAGATAATGCATATGGGGCACAAAACCCTGGCACAATATATCAGTTGGGGGTGAGGATATAGCATGCACCAAGCAGGAAAGGATCTTGGGGTTGTCATCTCTGATGACCTCAAGGTAGGGAAACAGTGTGACAAGGCATCAGGTAAAACAGAATAGGATGCTGGGATGTATAGGCAGGGCATCACCAGCAGGAAAAGGAGGTCATAATTCCGCTATACAAGACACTAGTGAGGCCCCACCTGGAGTACAGTGTACAGTTCTGGAGACCATACCTACGTAAGGACATAGACAGGGTAGAGAAGGTTCAGAGGAGGGCAAAAAGATTGTGCATGGGTTGCAGCACAAGTCCTATGAAGACAGGTTGAAGGAACTGAACATGTACTCCTGGAGGAGAGGAGGGAGAGGGATATGATAGAGACATACAAGTATCTTACAGGAGGAACAGGTGCAAGAAAACACTATTTTTAAGCAAAAAGATGTTTCAGGACTAGAGGGCATGGGATGAAGTTGAGGAGGACGATTCAGAGGAAACATGAGAAAGAATTTCTTCACAGAACGGGTGGTGGACAAGTGGAACACCCTGCCAGAGGAAGTGGTGGAGCTGAAACAATCACGGGATTTAAGAATGCATGGGATAGACATAAAGGAATTCTAGAGGTCAGGGGTAGGGGAAATAGACTTCTAGGAAAACAAACTGAACTTACAAGCTCAAATGGGCAGACTAGGTGGGCCATAGGCCCTTATCTGCCGACACTGTCTATGTATCTATGTATCTATGTACCTCCTCTTCCCCGGCCTCTGGGGCCTCTACTTCTTCAACAGCTAAGGACAAGAAGAAGTCTTCAGGAAAGCACAAACACCGGGGGAAGCATGGGGAGAAACTCCAGTCAGCTTCCCGCTCAAGGTCCCCGCACAAGTTGGGCATAGATCATGGGTCTTCCTTCCATGGGAGGTCAGCCCCTTCCACTCTGTCAGCCCTCTCTCCCTCCGGGCTGTCAGTGGTCAAACCACCTGCTCTCCTAACTATATCGGGCAGTGGTTCCTTTGGGCTCAGGACTCTGTCCCCAGTCTCTCAGCCGCTGAAGCTCAGGCCCATTCAACAGATGGGTCTTCCGGCAGGTGGCTCAACTGGGTCCTCCTAAAGCGGCAGGTCCTTGCCCGTCACTTGCCCAGTCAAGGTATCTGCGAAGTTGGTTTCCGACATCAGGGACCAATGCCACCTCGCGATGCCAAGGGCATTCAATCCCCTTCCCTGCGAGTGTGATGCCTCTGCCCCACTTGGGAGTCAGCTCTCCTACACAAGTGTCTACCTTTAGGCTGTCACGGGCTGCTTCACCAGACTGGCATCAGCCTGCACCTGTCCCGGCAATGCCAGCCTCCAGGACGCTAACCCCGACGATGCCTCAGCCATCATCCCCAAACCCCCTTCTCAGTTGCTGGCTGGACCTGTTGTCACACAGTCAATGCCAGGGGAACCAACTCCCAGTCTTATAACCTAGTCAGACTGACACCAGACAGTTCCTTACCTTAGGATCCGACACTGGTTAACCTAACGCCAGTGGATCCATCACCAGGGTTACCACAACCTGATGAACCGACATCGGGGCCCCCCAAACCTACCCCACAGATGCCGGTTCCCCCGAACTTGCCTCAGAACCCACCTGCAGACCTTAATACCCTGTTTGGAGCCTGGTGAGTGTATTTCAAGGAGGCCCCGAAGGAGACCCCAACTCCAACTCTGAGGGACGCTCCTCCCAATTCTTCTAAGGACCAGGTTCCTCTTAGGAAGACACTGCCACCAACTCCTAAGGAACCTACACCACAGCCAGCAGGGGCTGGCACCAGTCATTCTAATACCCATCGGCATAAGCCTCAGCGCTCCCTCTCCCCTCTCTGAACAGTCAGGGGGATATTCCTATTCCTCCTCTTACGATGATTCTGGAGATTCAGATCTGCCAGGGGAGCCCAAGGACACCCCGAGGTTTCCCTCAGATGACCCATCTTTCATGGATGTGATGAGGCACATCCAGGCCCTTATGGGCTGGGATACTGAGGAAGTGGACCCCAAGTGACGTCAGCTAGCCATTTTCCTCCACAAGAAGGAGTCATTGCCTCTAGTGGTTCCCCCATTAATCGACTCCTTCAAGGATGTCAATAGGGACGCTTGGAAGCATCCGTCCTCTACACTGGTGACATCCAAAAAGGCGGCTCACCTGTACAACGCCCTAAGGCATGAACCCTTTTATGGGAAGGACTCAGAGGCTGATTCGGTTGTTGTTAACATGACTCATGACCATTCAAAATGACCACAACACCTCAGCACTCAGCCTCCTGATAAGGACTCTAGGCAGATAGACTATTTTGGCAAAAAGGTCTACTCCTTAGCCACGTAGGCTACACGTGCCCTAAATTTCCTTGCCCACATGGTTCAATATCAGAATGCTCTGTGGGAGAAGGCTTTTGAGGTAGCACAAGCTCAGCCTGATCTCACTAGGAAGGCTGAGCTGTTACACCTTCTCAAGTCAGGCTCAGATGTGGGGATCCACATCCTCTGAGCCTCTTATGATTCTGCAGACACCACAGGTAGAGCCGCGGCTATGGGTGTTTGCTTACTCAAGAAGATAGTATAGGGCTGTGGTTTAGGGCTCTGAGCTGCAAACCTGGAGACCTGGGCTTTAATCCCACAGCCCTCACTTGCATACTGTGTGACCCTGAGCAAGTCACTTAACTTCCTTGTGCTCCCAGGTCGCACCTGGAAACAAGCTTCAGCTTAGTGTACCTTTCCTGGTTAAACAATTTTCCCTTTCCCCCTTACTCCACTACTCCTGGCTTAGGGTCTCCAGATTTGCTCTGGACATCCAATCTAAGACTTTGGATGCTCCCTTCAGAGGCCCTGTCTTGTTTGGCAAAGATTCTCAAAATATAATCACTCACCTCCAAGAGTCGGGTATGGCTATTCATTCGGTTCATACTCTGTACCAGTCCCAGTCTAAGTTGCCCCAGCGACAACTTTTTTGACACACCTCCAAGCAGCAACCCAGATATCAGCAGCCCAGTAGAGCCTTTGAGAGAAAGGCTACTGCCCAAGCCACAGGAGGTTCAGCTCCCAGAACCTCCCAGGTTGTGTTGCCTGTCCTTGGCTCCTTTGCCTGACTCCTTACCCGACCCCTCTCCCCCAGCAGAATCACTGGGGGAGGCAGTGGGGGTCGGTTCTCTCTCTCTATAGAGAGGGTTGGCACAGAATAACCTCAGATCAGTGAGTTCTGCAGTTGATGGAATAGGGGCACACCCTAGAATTTTTGTTGATTTCCTTGGACAATCTTCCAATCCCCTCCCATTACCCTCAGGCCCATCTATCCTGATTAAAGAAGAGATCCAAGCACTGCTGCGAAAACAGGCCATTGAATCCATTCTGCCAGCACAGAGAGGGAAGGGATTCTACTCGCATTTCTTCCTGGTTCCAAAGAAAACAGGAGATCAGCATCCAATTCTGAATCTCAGCAGCCTGAACAACTTTATAGAATACAAAAGGTTCAGGATGATCACTCTTCCCAGCCTTCTCCCCTTACTTCATGAGGGGGATTAGCTCGGCTTCTTGGACATGCAGGATGCTTATCTTCACATCTTGGTGTTTCCGCCCCACAGAAGGTTCCTTCGCTTCTGCTTCCAAGGAGACCACTACCAGTTTCGGACCCTATGGTTCAGCCTGTACCCAGCCCCATGAGTCTTTACAAAGGGCCTCGCAGTAGTGGCAGCAGCCTTGAGGAGGGAAGGCCATTATGTCTTACTTACCTAGACGACTGGCTTTTGACAGCCCTCACCAAGGAACAATTGCTCAGAACCATGGAGGCCACTTTCTTTCTGTTTTGGGATCGGGGGATAACCCTCAACCTCCCCAAATCCTCCCCTTATGACTTGGACCTTCTAGTGTCAGTATCCAACTCAGTGCGACAGACTATGATGTGGTGGTTGGACCCCTTCAACGTTTCCAAGGGGGCCCACTTCTGGTCAGAGTCACCTCTCGAGACATTCTGACCACGAGGCGACGCGCCAGCGCCAGGGCGAGCGCTCATCTGACAGACCCTGTTCCCCTTGGGATCTGTTGTTCATTTTAGAAAAGCTATTGCCTCCCTTTGAGCTCGCCGCAGCCAAGTAGTTATGGTTTCTGCTAGAAAGTGTTATTTTAGTTATTACTTCTGCTTGAAGGATTTCTGAGCTCAGGCTCTGATGAGTAAAGAGTCTTATTTAGTTTTTCACAAGGACATGGTGTCCTTGAGAACCAATCCTAATTTTCTTCCTAAGGTGGTGTCTGAGTTTACCCTGAATCAAGACATCCACCTTCCTGTGTTACCCAGAGTATTTGAATCCAGGGGAGGCCTTACTTCATACTCTAGATGTCCACACAGTGCTTCAATATTATTTTTACTGCACCCAAGCCATTAGAAAAAAAGATCAGTTGTTTGTTTCTTTCACCCCAAGAAAAGAAGGGGCTTCAGTTTCTAAACAATTTTTGTCCAAATGACTAGTTAATTGCATTGTTCATTGCCACCGTAAACACGACAAGCCTTTATCAGGCCCGGTTAAAGGCCATTCTACCAATGGTGTAGCTGCTTCATCTGCATCCTTCAGAAATGCGTCCATTGCTGAGATCTGTGCAGCAGCCACTTGAAGTTCTGTCCACATCTTCATCCAGCATTACAGTCTGGATATTGCTTCTCGGCGCAGGGCAGGTTTTGAACTGGCAGTCCTGCAGGCCCTGCTTTCTTGAGAGCCTTACTCTGACCTCTACCTCCTCCCAGCTGACCAGAGTCAGTCCTTTTACTGCTTGGGACTCAGTCCTAATGGTATAACCTTCTGTAAGAGCCCTCTTGAAGTGAGATAATGCAGTTACGTAAGAACTTACTGTAACAACACATCTTTGAGAGAAGCTCTTGCAGCAAGTGCTTCTTCCCCTCCCTCCATCCATCCCCCTGGTGACTGCTTCTCCATCACTTTTCAGTTTCCTCAGTTTCTGAGGAACACCTCTGTTCTCCATTCACTGTGCTTGCCGGGGTCTTCGGTGGGAGAACTGAAGTAGTGCTGGGGGACCGCACCTTTTATACCATAGGCAGATGTCAGGGCTGGCCTGACATCAGGGGGTGGTCCCCCACTATAGACTGCTAGCTAGAAGTTTTCTGTGGGGTCCTGGCACCTGCCGGCTTCGGTGCTAATGGTGTAACCTGCTGCAAGAGAGCCTCTTGAAGATCTACTGTCATGGTAAGTTCTTGCATAACTGTACTACCTTTGAGGGGATCTCAGTCATCAGGTAACACCACAGGAACCTTCAATATCAGTGAAGGGGAATCCACATGGAAGATTGTCAGCAGTACAACTGGGGCTGCCCAAGCTATCGACATCAGCCGATGTCACCAACCCTATATAGGCATGAGTGGCCCCGCTCCCTCCTCAGTTCTTTCTCCTGGAAACTAAGGGAGCTAGGCCCTTGCCCTGGGGGACTGAGGAGACAGACAGAGAGAGAGAGAAAGAGAGTTGCCCAGACCTAGATAAAAAGTTGGATACACCAGATAGCCAGTTCTTAAACAGGAGCCCCAAGAAGGGGGATGGTGGGGGGAAATGTACCCGATGACTGAGATCCCCTCGAAGATCTACTGTTACGGTAAGTTCTTACGTAACTCTTCTATCTTCTTTGGGGGTATCTCAGCCATCAGGTAACACTGTAGGAACGAGTACCAAGCAGTTACAAGTGCAAAACAGTCAGTCTGGGAGGAGGGCTCTCCATAAACTTAAGACAGGAGTCCCTGTAGCACAGCCCTGCCAAGTCCTGCACAAGCTTTTGAGGCAGTGTCCGGACTGTAGTGCTTGGAGAAGGTATGGACTGTACTCCAGGTGACAGCTGCATAAATCTCAGCAGCTGAGACCCCTAGAAAACAAGTCACTGAGGTAGCCATTCCTCTGGTGGAATGAGCTTTGACAGCACCAGGAAGTTCTTTGCTGTACTTGTTGTAACAGAATACATGGCAAAACCATTTGGATAAACACTGCTTAGAAACTGAAATACCCTCTCTACCCAGCGTGAAGGAAACAAACAACTGCTTTGACTTTCTGGACTCTTTAGTCCTAAGCAGGTAATGCTTCAAAGTTCTGTGCACATCTAATGTATGGAGCAATGCCTCCCATGGATTGGCACGCTCAGGAAAATATACAGAAAGGTGGATAGACTGATTGAGTGTGAACTCTGAAACCACCTTAGGCAGAAACGTAGAAACCACCTGAGGCAGAAACTTAGGATTTGTGTGCAAAGGCACCCTGTCTTTTTAAAAAATCAAACAAGGCTCCTCACACCAGAGGGCCTGAAGCTCTGAAATTCTAAGAGCAGAAGTAACTGCAACTAAACACAGCGCTTTCCAAGAGATAACACACAAATCACAAATTGCAAGTCGTGTTTGGCTCAAAAAGAGACAGGGTAAATTTTTCCAAAATAAAATTCAACTCCCAAGCTGAGACAGGGGAACGGATTCAGGGTTTCAGATGCAGGATGCCCCTAAGAAAGGTACAGGAGACATCCAGCTGAGCAATCGTGCGGTCACTCATAAGCTCATGGAATGCAGAAATCACCGAAAGGTGGACCCTGAGGGAGGAATACTGGAGGCCTGCGTCTGACAGCGAAATCAGGTAGTCCAGGTTATGATTCACCGCACAAGTCAAAGGGTCTGAGCTACGTCTGGCAACCTAGATGGCAAACTGCTTCCACTTCATGGCATATGTGGCTCGAGTGGAAGGCTTCAGGATGATCACTAGGACGTCCGCTACCTTGTTAGATACCCCGAACCTGGCGATGGCTATGTTCTCAGGAACCAGGCATGCAGATTTACAGACCCGAGGTTGGGATGGACCAGGGTCCCCTGATCCTGGGTCAGCAGATTCCTGTAAAGAGGAGGAGGGACCGTGGGTTCCTCCACCATCTGCTGAAGGAGAGGACACTACATCTGGCAAGGCCAGAATGGAGCTACTGGAATCATGCTGGCCCCTACCATCTGCAACTTGATTAGCACCCTCTGAATTAGAGAGAATGCATAAAGAAACCTCCTGCTCCAAGAGAGGGACAACGTGTCTCACCAGAAAACTCCAGGCCCTGGATCTAGCGAGCAGAAATTGGGCAGTTTTGCATTGTGTGGGGACATAAAAAGGGCCAACTCTGGAGGATCGCATGTGTCGAACAAGCCTTCTGCGATGGACATGAGAAGCTCCCATTCATGCATGTTGGACTGAGTCCAGCTGAGACTTTCCTCTAGGGTGTTTAGTACGCCTGGCACATGGACCGCAAGGAGTGTCAGACTGTGATCTAACACTCAGTACCACACTCTCACGGCCTTCCTGCAAAGGGGGTATGAGTGAGTCCCCCCCCCCACTTGTTGATGTAGTATAATATGCGCAACCAATTTTATAATGTTTAAAAGTGGGAGAGATATGCAGTGCAGTGCGGTGACCGTGATTGTGGGATATGCTCTATTGTGGGCAGAATATAAGGCTACATAGCATCTGTATAATAGAGGAACACTTAAAAAATTCCAGTCATTTTAAAAGTTTGATATGAATGGTGTAAATGTAGAAATCAAGATGTTCCTCTGACACATATCGGTACGGTAATAGGTGCTGCAAATTAACAGGTCTGGCACCCAAGCAAGCACCTTGTGCTCGCGTTACGCTTTTGCGATGACTGCCAGATTCAGGGGAGGAGCTTCCATAATATAAAAATGGTGCTGGAAGCCCTGCGTGTCACTCCCACCAAAGGACGCAGAAGATACACGCAGTGAGTAACAGACTGTTTCAAATAAGTTAAAAGAGTGGAAACATGACATATTCCACAAGAGAAGAATTTACTAAATCCTTGTTTGTTTATTTATTTATAGCGACATGCGAGAGTAAAGAACTTTACATCGAAAGAGCCATGACATATAATAAATGAGGTTAGCGTTTGTAAATGAAAAAATATATGGAACTTGTTGACATGGGAATACAAATAGTAGAAGTTCTGTTTATTTATTTGTAGAATGTCAGAGACTTAGCGAACCTGTACTAAAAGTGTTCTGACAAGAGTAACAAACATTAAAGAAGCATAGCAGGCTGGCCCGCCGGCACAGTGGTTGGATTTCCGCTTGCAACGCCAGCGACCCAGGTTCGGGAACGAGCCCGGTCCACTGGAGGGCCGGCCGAGGGGAGAAGGATCGAGCATCCCACGACAGCTCTCCTTCTCCGGGAGGGCAGGGATAGGTCCGGCACCTGCTGGCTCCTAGCAGAGGCTGGGAGTATTGCAGGGAGCACGGCCCAAAGTTAACTGGGGGAGGAGTGGACGTCGGCGTATGCCATGACGTCACCACGCTGCCTACACAGAAAACCGGAAAACTGCTCGCTGGCTGCCAAGATGACGTCTCTCTGTTCCCCAAGCACCTCCAGTACCTGCCCAGGGCCTCCTGTTCCTCAGCAGCATCCCTGGGTCCTAATAAAGTGTGTGCCGGGGTCTTCCCCTGTCACCCCGGTGCCCTTCCCCCTCGGAGGAGGGGGACCCACCCGGCGATAGGGATACGCTGGGATATCCTGGGGATCGGCTGTGATTTGAGGACCTGAGGAGGGCTGGCTAAGGTCAGTGGGGTTGGGGGGGGACTTGTGGAGCCTGAAGGAGTGGGGCCAGTGAAGCATGGGGAGGCGGTATAAACATATAATGCAAAAAAGAAAAGAAGCATAGTGTCCTTACAATGTGAGTAAAAAATTTGAAGGCTTGCTTTGAGGTTTTAGGAATGAATAGAGTAACAATCATAAAAGAAAAAGTTGGATAAGACCTTATGTATTATGTAATCCCCGAACTCCTGCCGTTTTGCAAACAACAGGTGATATGCTGTTGAAGCTGACAGCAGTACCAGGTGGGAACTGGGTTCGGGGAGGACTAGGTTACTCGGCACAAGGGGCCTAGGTTTGGCTACTCTGCACAGAGGCACCCAAGTAAATCCCAACACAGGAAGCAATAACTGTAATGTCCAATACCAGGAATGGGATTCTAAAGAGTGGCTTTTATTCACATCCAAACTGAACAAACAAAGCATAGACGGACCCCCACGTGGCTACATTCCTGGTAATGCAGATAAGAGATACATAACACTTCTTCAACACTTCAGCCCTCAGGCTCTGAACCCACCAGGCACACAGCCCGGACTTGCACTCTGCTTTGGGTACACAGCCCGACTTGTACACTATTTGGGTTTTCCCTGGCCCAGCTCCCCTGCCGGCCACTCGATCCTGGTCCATATGGCAGTGGACCACATTTTCTGTTGGTGGCTCCCCAAACCACCTTAGAGCCTTCGACTCCTTAAGGGAAATTTCCTTTCAATTCCATGTCTGGGTACTTCCCTCAGCACTGGCCAAGTGCCTGAGGCAAAGTAGAAATCCACAGAGCAAATCCGTAAAGGTGACCCTGGTTACTAAAAGTGGGGGGGGGGGTATCCCACCTCCAGCTCCCACAATCCATACCCAGCCATTTCTCTGGACATTAAACAACTCTTTTTGAAAGCCTGGCAATGTAGATTAAAGGGTAAATGTATAGCACATCTCCTCTACATGTCCTGACTTTCCCCTTGTGCTGGACTTGAACATACTTTTACTTTGGCTAAGTCTATTCCTCTAGGCCTTCCACTAATTCAGCAGTCCAATCCCCACTTTAACACAGTTCAGGTGAAACATAGGCCCTTTGACAAGAGCAGAACTCACCTTTTGGTTGCAGGTGCCCCACAGGCGAATCTTGACATCTTCATGTGCCACAACACACTTGGAAAAAAATAAGGCAGCTTCTTCTCTAGCAGGAACCAGAGGGTTGCCCCTGGAATAACAGGCAAACCTTCCACCCCCATCCCCTGAGGGATGGGGCACAGAGACCAGTATCAGCGGTCTCCACCACTTCAAGAACAGCTTACTATGTTCCTCTTTAGGCGGAAACACACACCTTTCCCTAAAAGTAGCTCTATGTCAGAGCTTAGGCTCCAAGAGCCTGTGCAGACTGCTGTGCTCCTCTCTTCTTGACTGCTCACACACAACTGCTCTGCTCACTGTTCAAAAACTCCCAACATTCCAATCTAACTCCCTTCTGCAGATTCCAGTGTGGCTCATGCAGCTGCGATAGTTCTATGGTGATGTCATCCCTCAGTCTCAGCTGAGACTGAGAACAGAGTGAGACAGTGTAAAATCCATTTAACTGGAATTTCACAAGCTGCTTTCCCTGCCTACCACTGGGTCTTACTGGGATTCTAGTAACCCCGGGTAACAGGGAGGTTACAATTACATTTGTAATGAGATTGGGCTAAGGGAGAATTTATTAGATCCTTTTTACTTTTAAGAACAGCAGGGTAATAATGATAAATAAATACTTGTGATGAGCCATGAAGTATAAACTCTATTAATCAACATAGTGAAAAGGAAATGTGGTTAAAAATGATGACTGTTGGATGTATATATTTTTTTATTCATCAGTGTCCTGTGGTGGGAGTCGAACATGAATTTGGTTTGCAGCAAATGGTCTTATAATACTAACTGAAATGAAATGTAAGAGCTCTCTGCACTCTTTATAAGTATTATTTTCATGTTCAGGTTTGATTTATGGATATTTATATACAATAAGATACTTAAGCCATTATAATTTTTATGTTTTAATTCAGAGTAACCAGTTTTTCCTGAAGAAGGGTTTACTCGAAACATCGATTATGAGTGTTTAAACTGGAGGTTATTATGATTAAACAAGATTGAAAGACACAGTTTGAGCTTTATTATATGGGGTGAGTGGGTCTTTGCATCCAGTATCATTTTGATATTTATGGCAGCCTATTTAGTAATTGAGGCCTCTCCCCAGGAACAGATATTAACACTTGCTTTATCATTTTCTGAGGTATATCGGCTGTACAGGATGAGTCTTTTTTGTGTAGTATAATATGTCTAGATTGTCTCAACTGCACCAGAAGCTGACCCGGAGCAAGAAGTTCCTGAAAGGCCTGCATGGCATAGAGCACCGCTCTCTTCTCCAGGAAATGAAATGCAGGGAGGCTTCCCACTGAGACCAGGAGCCCTAGGTTTGTAAGGGACCCAGGTGTGCCTGTGACAGGGTTGAATAGGACCCTGTCCCAGTTGTTACAGTAAGTGTTTAAATGCAAGGATCTATTCTGTTCTCCCCTTTCCTGTCCTGTCTGTCTCGTTGCGCAACCAAATTTTCCTGTGAGACCTAGGATCTGATCACCCCGACAGTCTCGCAGTTCTTTGCTTCTCACTGTCCCTCAGTTTTCCCTTGCTTGTCTGTCTTTTTCTCTCTTACATATCTGCTGATATAAAAATATATGCAGATCATTATGTGGAAATGCAACTGATATTGGGATCCCTTTGTTTAGAAATTATATAGTGTTAATTTCTGAAATGTATATAATTATAATTTGAGATGATTGCAAAAGGCTATTGGAAACTTAAGAGGTTAACTGAGTGCAATTTTTAAGCCTTTTACAGAAGAGCTGTGAAAAAGGGGCCTCAGCTCAGGGACACTGTGTTCTTGCCAGCACCTGCCTGAAACATACAAGAACACTTTGGAAGATGCTTGTTAAGAATGGGGAAGTTGAAAGGACTTATAAGAGAGCTGAGCTGCAATTGCATGTGAGATGAATACAGAGATTGAAGAAAAACTCAGATGGACTTTTTCGGTTTATTTGGTCTTTGTAAATAGTTATACTAAATAATTTTATTTTTTTATGCTACTGCTAGTACAAATAAATACTCTTGTTGTGAATTTTACAACTGCTTCTGTTTTTTCCTATGCTTCGTGATCTGAGCCTCGACAACAGATGGTTATCAGCTTAAGTGGGATTTACACCGTGCATACTCTAAGCCAGGAGTTTTATGTGCGAGAACTGGACCTAGTACCAGGGAAGCATACAGAAAAGTATGGATTCTGCAGCAGCAAGCCCAGAACTGGTTACCAGGAAAATGGCAGCCAAACTAGCAGAGACAGAAGTCCAAGGTGAGATTGTACAGCCAGCACAAGTTATGGAAAAAGAACAGGCAGTGACAGAACCTGAAAGCCTGATGGACTTTTTCAAATGGTGGGCTATACAACAAAAAGAGACTGAGAAGCAGAGAGAAAAAGAGCTTCAACGTTTAGAAGCAAAGCGAAAAGAAGAGATGCAGCAACAGGAGCAGCGATGGCTGGATGCCTTGCAAGCTATCAAAGGCAAAGGATCTGTCACAGATCCAGATGAGCAACAAAACACAAGCAACTTAGAAGCCATTAAACTTACAAAGCTGTTTCTCTCAGATGATATCGAGGCATACCTGACAACTTTTGAAGGAGTTGCCACAGCCTGCCAATGGCCAAAGCAGCAATGGACAATCAGACTGGTACCTTATCCAACAGGTAAAGTCCAACTTGACTACAGCAACATGGACACTGCACAGTCAGAAAACTATGACCAGGTGAAAAGCGAAATCCTGAAAAGGCATGACCTACAGGCAAAGATTTCTGTCTCTGAAGTACAACTCAATCGACAATCCTCAAGAAGCCTTCACCCGACTCAGAGAACTCCTGATAAAATGGCTCCAACCAAAGAGCAAAACAGTCCCACAGATCATGGACACATTTGCCATGGAGCAATTCATCAACATCCTGCCTTCAGATGTGCAACCTAGGGTAAAGGAACACCAACCAGAAAGTGGTGAAAGGCTGTTTCTATGGCCGAGAACTACCAAATGGCCAGGCAGGCACGACAGCAGCGAGGTAACAGCCAAGACATTCTTTTTCCCATTTAAACTCCAAGCCTGATAAAAAATCTGGTGGGGGTAACAAATCTGTGCCCAAAGATGTTATTTACTGTAACTGTAATAAGCCAGGCCATATTGCAAGAAACTGCCACAGTAAGGAGAGTGACACTGAAGCAGATTTGTCCTTGGCAAATTGGGGCATGTACTTAACATACAGTATGTGAAGGTGGGGGGTAAGACAGTAAAGGGCCTCATTGATTCAGGAAGCAGACAGACCCTAGTGCATGTTAAAGTGCTGGGAAAACACTGTCCAAAAGGACCAGGTACTGGTGTCATCTGCATCCGTGGGGGTACTTGATATTATCCCATTACCCAAGTGACTCTGACCATTAAGGATGTGTCATACCAAATGAAAGTGGGGGTAGTACCTAAGTTACCTGTTCCTGTGATTATTAGAAATGACTTTTCAGGATTTACGGAGTTAATCTCAGAGGAACTGAACCCTGTAGTTTCAGCAGCAGTGGTGATAAGAGCTCAGGCAAAGAACATTTCAGATGGTGGGGACTCTTTTCCTTTCACCAATTTTGATTTAGACTTGTTTGAGTACAGCTCCAAGATCTGGAAATCCAGAAAAGAAAGACGATGCCTGAAGAAACTGTGGCAACAAATGACTGATGGACATAAGGGGTTAAATATGATAATGTTGAAACTAAATTGATAACTGATAGTGATTTTCTTTCAGAACAAGCTAACAATGTTTCTCTCCAGGGTTATTTTAAGCAGCTGGGGGTGAAACCAAAACAGTGAGGACCAATGTTTAAAAAATGTAATGGGTTACTGTACAGAATTTGGGTTAAACCTCAGATACAGGAACAGACAGAACAATTGGTTGTACCACAGAAGTCCAGAACAGAGTTGCTACAGATAGCACATGATAGTCTTATGGCTAGTCACTCAGGGAGGACTGCACGCTTGCCAGATTGCTGCATTGATTTTACTGGCCTGGAATTCATGAAGATATTGCTGCCTATTGTAATTTCTTTGCTGAGTGTCAGAAAGTAGCCCCAGTCACTAGAAAAGACAAGGTGCCCCTACCCTTGATAGATGTGCCTTTTGAGAGAACTGCAATGGATGTGGTTAGTCCTTTAGACAAAAGTAAAAAGGGTAATAGATTTATCCTGGTATCATGCGACTATGTTACTCGATACCCAGAAGCAGTTCCAATGCGTACTGTCACAGTTTTCAAAAGTGGCAGCAGAGCTTGCAAAAATGTTCAGCAGAGGGTTCATACCTAAAGAAATTATTACTGATCAGGGTAGTAATTTCATTACTTAAGGAGCTGTACAGATTACTAGGTATCACTGCCATAAGAACCTCCGCTTACCACCCTCAGACAGATGGTCTTCTTGAGTGTTTTGACCAAACCCTAAAATGCATGTTAAAAAGGTTTGTAAAAGGGGAAGGGAAAGATTGGGACCCAAACTTACCTTGCTCTTTTGCTTACAGAGAAGTGCCACAGGCATCAATAGGGTTTTCACCATTTGAAATGCTGTATGGTAGGCAGCCAAGAGGGCCACTGGGTGTGATAAAAGATACGTGGGAAGATAACCCCACTCAGAAACAATCTTATCATTGTATATGTGTGCCCTAAAAAAGAAGCTGGCAAAATATGTTGAAATTGCCCACAATAATCAGGAAGAGGCCCAAAACCAGCAGAAGGTATATTATGACCATGGGGTACAAGAAAAAGCTTTTCAGCTAGGTGAAAAGGTTTTTCTACTGTTACCCACAACTGAAAATAAACTGCTAATGAAGTGGCAAGGGCCTTATAGAGTGCTTACACATACTGGCATCGTTAACTACGAGACTGAGACCCCTGACAGGAAAAATCCTACTAAGATATACCATGCTAACCTCTTCAAGAAATGGGTTGAAAAAAATGCCAAAAGCTGCTCTGCTGGTTTTACCAGAAACCGATAAGAAAGCTATTGATGTAGCTTATGATAGACTGGAACAAACTGTAACTGCTGAAGCTGTAAAGGTGAATGTTTCTTTAACCTCAGAACAAACTGCAGAAATTCGTAATGTGCTGAAGACATTTAACAGTACTTTTACCACAGTACCAGGCTGAGCAAAAGGGGTCGAGCATGTAATACTGCCAAGGAATGCTCGCCCTATTAGGCAAAAGACATACAGGTTACCAGAGTGGTTAACAGCTGACGTGGTTAAGGAAATACAAAAAATAAAAGAATTGGGTATCATAGAAGAGTCGAGGAGTGCTTGGTCATCTCCAATTGTAATTGTAAACAAAAAAGAAGGGGGTGTTAGAATCTGCTTTGATTTTAGGAAACTTAATCAAGTGTCAGAATTTGACAGTTATCCTATGCCCAGAACAGATAATTTGGTGGACAGACCAGGGAGTGCAAAGTGTATCAGCACCCTCAATCTCAGCAAGGGATATTGGCAAATACCTTTAGCTACAGAATCCAGGGACAAAACTGCATTTGCCACTCCTGTTGGATTCTATCAGTTCATCACCATGGCATTTGGTTTACATGGTGTGCCAGCTACATTCCAGCGGTACATGGATGTAATTTTATTCCCTCACACTGGTTATTGTGCTGCGTACCTGGATGATGTTGTGGTGTACAGTCCAGACTGGAAAAGCCACCTGGAACACCTATGAGCAGTTATCCAAGCTATCAAAAATGCAGGTCTGACTATTAATCCTACCAAATGTGCACTGGGCATGCAGGAAACCAGATATTTGGGCTATGTGTTGGGAAATGGAGCAGTTAGAAGCTGTTGCTAACAGCCCTGTCCCTAAAACAAACAAACATATAAGGTCAATTTTAAGACTGACTGGTTATTATCAGAGATTTGTTCCCAACTTTGCTGAGTTAGCTACTCCCCTCACTGAACTCACAAAAAAATGGTACCCAAATAATGTGAAATGGACCTCAAGAGTGGGATGAAGCTTTTCAAGCCATTAAGGCTGCATCATGTTCAGCCAGTTTAAAGAAGCCCAAACTTTGAGAAACCATTTTTGTTACAAACAGATGCATCAGAGGTAGGCCTAGGTGCAGTCCTAAGTCAAAATATTGATGGGACGGAACATCCTATTCTGTATATAAGTAGAAAGTTGCATGACAGAGAGAAAATATACTCCACATTTAGAAGGAATGTTTGACAGCAAAGTGGGTCAAAGAAATCCCATAAGTTCTATTTGCTAGGAACTGACTTTGTGCTAATAACAGATCACAATCCTCTCTGTTGGCTTAACCAGATGAAAGATAAAAATTCCAGAATCACAAGGTGGTACCTAGCACTACAGCCATTTAAATTCAAGGTGATACACAGATCTGGTAAAGAGAACAGCAATGCTAATTTTCTGTCAAGATACGGATAAGGAATTGAGGGTTCTGAAGGTTGAAAAACAAATGTGTGGGTTTGAACTTTTACAGTTTGCTGTAATGTTACAGAAAAAGGATAATGCACATGTGCCTAATTTCTGAAAGCAAATGTCAGTAGAGAATTAATAAAATGTTTTAGAAACCTGTTTAATAAAACAGGTTCCCTCTTAAGGAGAGGGGTATATTTGACTGGGTTGAATAGGATCCTGTCCCAGTTGTTATATAAAGTGTTTAAATGCAAGGATCTGCTCTATTCTCCCCTTTCCTGTCTCTTGTCTGTCTGGTTGCGCAACCAAATTTTCCTGTGAGACCTAGGATCTGATCACCCCGACAGTCTTGCAATTCTTTGCCTCTCACTGTCTCTCAGTTTTCCCTTGCTTGTCTGTCTTTTTCTCCCTTACATATCTGCTGATATAAAAAGATATGCAAACCATCATGTGGAAATGTAACTGATATTGGCATCCCTTTGTTTAGAAATTATATGGTGTTAATTTTTGAAATGTATATAAGAAAAAATTACTCACCTTAGTAATTATGTTTCTTCTAGTGGAGTCCTGCTGTATTCTGACAATTGCAGTTAGTCCCAGCCTTTAAACTGCCCCGGAGACAAGGGGATAACTTTTCTATGCATGGCATAGAATATTCATCTCGAGCTCGGTTGCAGCCTCTGCCTGTTGTTATTCGAACTGCAACCGTCAGATCTTTACGAGCAAAACTCACTAGGTGTTCTGTGTGGAAACTGTAACGTTTTCAACTAACCAAATGGCAGAAAAATAATGTTTTGGGTCCTCAAAGGAAGACTCAAGTCAGGAAACCCAAAAACAAAAACCAATCAAATGAAATACATTCCACCCAAAGAAAAAAAGAGGGTGTAAAAAGGTGGCACCTCTAGGATGCCAACACTGCACCTACCCACCCATATCCCAAAAATCTAGGTTCTGAGAGTGGAGGTGGGGGGAGGTCAGAATACAGCAAGACTCCACTAGAAGAAACATAATTACTAAGGTGAGTAATTTTTTCTTCAAACAACGTGAAGTCTTGCTGTATTCTGACAATTGCAGACTACTGCAGTACCTCCATGGAGGAGGGACAGGACCCTACTTTGGAAATAGGCTCTGAAGTACTGTGTGCTAAACCGAGCATCACCCTAGCCTGGATATCCAGAGAGTAATGCTTGGAAAAGTATGGACTGTTTTCCAGGTGGTTGCTTGACAAATTTCTAAGAGAGGATATCCCTGGCAGCAGCCAGGAAAGCAGCTGTACCTCTTGTGGAATGAGCCCTCAGGCCTGAGGGTGGAGTTCTACCCAGTTTTTCGCAGCAGAATTGTATACAAGAAACAATCCACCTGGCAATAGATCTCTTAGTGGCATGTTTGCCCTTCCCAACTTCTCCATAAGTGATGAACAACTGGAGGGAGTCAAACCTGTGACTCTTGGTACGCTCTATGTAGTAGCTAAGGGCTCTTTTAACATCCAAACTGTGTAGCCTCCTCTCTCCCGAGTAAGAATGATCAGTGAAGAAAACAGGGAGAGATATAGACTGATTGAGGTGGAAATATGAAACCACTTTAGGCAAGAACTTTCTGTTAGTTCTAAGGACCACTTTACCTCTGTGAAAAGAGATGAAATTAGATTCCACTGACAGGGCTTGCAGTTCACTGATACGTCTAGCAGAAGTAATTGCTACCAAAAACACAGTTTTCCAAGTCAAGTACTTAAGCTCTGCTGAGGACAAAGGCTCAAAAGGGGGTTGCATAAGCTGAGCAATGCAAACATTAAGATCCCAAGCAGGAGCAGGATCCCTAAAGGGGGGGGATTGGTGTGAAGCAATCCCTTGAAAAACTTACAGAATACAGGATGGGATGACAGAGAGGAAGACTTGCCTACTGACAGGAAAGCAGAAACAGCTGCCAAGTGTACCTTGAGAGTAGCTGATCTGAGATCTAGGCCATTGAGATGGACCATATAATCCAGAACCGCAAGCAATTCAGCGGAGTCTGGAGAAATATTCTTCTTAGAACACCAAATGCTGAATCTTTTCCATTTGGAGTTTTAAGTCTTCCTAGTGGAAGGCTTTCGAGAAGCCTTAAGGATATCCAGAACCCCATTGGGAAAGATGCAAATCTGCAAACTCTAACTCTTGAAGAGTCAAACGTTGAGACTGAGACACTGAAGATTGGGGTACCAAATCCTCCCAAGAGGATGTTAACAGGTTGTAATTCCTGGGAAGAGACAGGGGAAGGTGGACTGCTAGGGACAGCAACAAGGGGTACCATGGCTGCCTGGCCCAGTCTGGAGCATTCAGAATCACTTTGCATGGTTGTGACCTTATCTTGACTAGCACTTTGAACAGGAGAGGGAAGGGGGGAAAGCATACAGAAATGTCCCTTCCCAGTTCAGAATCAGAGCATCCAGGGAGACTGAGCCCAAGACTGGTGGTCTGCAACAAAAAAGAGGAAGTTGGTGATTGTCTGGGGCTACAAAAAGATCTATCTCTGGAGTGCCCCATCTTGAGAAAATCACCTTCAACACCAGAGGATCTAGGGCCCATTCATGATGGCCCTGAGATATTCTGCTCAGTGCATCTGCTAGAACATTGTCCTTTCCTGGAAGGTGAACTGCTATCATAGAGGTTTGCAGGGAATAAGCCAGGGACCACAACTTCATTACTTCTGTGCACAAGGCTGTAGACCGAGTGCCTCCTTGCTTGTTGATGTACCATGTAGTGGTGGTGTTGTCTGTTCTGACCCGAACCACCTTGTTCTGTACTGATTTGGAAAAAGCTTGCAGTGCCAGAAACACTGCCCTGAGTTCCAAGAGACTGATGTGTAGAAGAGATTCCTGAGGCGACCACAGTCCCTGGGTGGTAAGTTCCCCCAAATGAGCTCCCCAGCCCAACAGGGAAGCATCTGTGGTGAGGACCACTGAATGAGACTGAGTGGCAAATGGAACCCCTTGCCTCAAATTGTCCTGATCCTGCCACCACTGCAGGGCTTGGATCAGAGTTCGAGTCACTGGAATTAGTTTGGTAAAGGAATCCTTTCTTTGGGACCAAAAAGCTCTTAAGTGGAACTGAATGTCCCTCATTTGGAATCTTATGCCTTGGACCACTGCTGTAGAAGCCACCATGTGGCCCAATAGCTGAAGGAAGTGCCTTGCTGGTCAAGACACCTGAAGGCTAAATGAAGAGGCCAGCTGTATGACAGCTCTTGCCCTGTCCAGGGGAAGGAAGGAAGGCTCTTGCTTTTACCGTATCCAGCTCTGCCCCTATGAAGGTGAGGAGCTGCACAGGTTCAAGAACTGACTTTGGTAGGTTGAGGAAGAAATCCTAAAGAAGTGAGCACTTGCTGGGTCACTTGCAGGTGTGACTTGACTTGGTCTGGGGACTGGCCTACTATGAGCCAGTCATCCAGATATGGAAAAATGGAAATCTTTTGTCTTCTTAGGAAGGCAATAACTACTGCCAGGCACTTTGTGAATACCCTTGGGGCTGATGTTAGGCCAAAGGGCATTGCTCTGAACTGATAGTGGCCTGAGGGCAACTTGAACCTGAGGTACTTTCTGTAGTAGCACCTGATGGGAATGTGAAAGTAGGCATCATTGAGGTCCAGGGAGGCTGGCCAGTCCCCTGGCCTTAGAGAGGGAAGGATAATTCCCAGAGTTACCATCTTGAACTTTGGCTTTGAAAGATGTTTGTTCAGGTATCTTAGGTCCAGGATGGATCGCCACTCTCCTGTCTTTTTGGGGATTAGGAAGTACCTGGAGTACAATCCTTTGCTCCTGTGTAGGGTAGGCACTCTCTCTATAGCTCTTAGAGCTAGAAGAGAAGAAACCTCTGCCTCTAGGGCCAGGGTTTCTGAGAGATTTGCAGGTGGAAAAGATCTGGCTCTCGTCTTGGGAAATTTTTTGAGGCTGAGAACCAGTCCCTGGCTTACTACTTCCAGGACCCACTTGTCTGGTGTAACAGACATCCAGTCCTAGACAAAGTAAGCCAGCCTGCCCCCTACTGGGACAGGAGAATCGACCCGGGCAGACCCATCAGGGTGTCTCCTTGGCAGGGGCTTTACGCTGAGGGGTGGATGCAGCCTGCTAATCCCCCTTCTGCCTCTCCCTCTGAAGAACCCCCTCTGTGAAAAGGAAGAAGAGGCCTGTGCTTGGTAGAAAGGCCTGCCCCTGACCCTGGACTGCTGCCTTTGAGGAGTTGTTTGCCCTTCCTTGGCTTGAGCACTCCTGTAAGTGGTCCTGTATTCATCCATCTTCTTCATGTAGTTCTCTGTCTGCTCCCCAAACAGAGAATTACCGACTACAGGAAAATCCATGGCCTTAGCATGGGTATCCTGTGAGAGGCTAGTACATCTGAGCCAAGCCATCCTCCGAAGAGCTACAGCTGTAGCCATGACTCTTGATGATACATCATTGGAGTCTACAGCAGCATGAAACTGAAATTTTGATGCCTCAATCCAATTCACAGCCACCTCCTCCTGCTCCTTGGCAAGCTAGGGGAAGCCTGCTTAGCCAGTGCCAGTACAGTGTCCCACCTGGACTTCTGGTATCTGACTGCATAAGCCATATAATTAGCCTGACTGAGTCCTAAAGATGATGCCATGTACTGCTTCTTTGCCATGGCATCAATCTTCCTAGAGTCCTTGTCTGGGGGGTGTGATGCCAAGGGAATGCTTGCCTTATCACAGGCAGCAGCCTGTACAATCCCAATATGGCTGCATTGCTAATAAAGGAACTCCGTATCTGAGCCTGAAAGAGTATACCTCTTGTCTATTCTTCTCTCCACAGGAGGTATGGAATTGGGAGACTTAAGAATTTTTTGTGTCTGTATCCCAAAAGATTTGTGGAGGGGAATAGACAGTCTCCTGGACTCTGGGATGTCCATCATCTCTACACAGTCAGACTCTTCCTGATCCTCCACTGCCTCCTCCACAGGAAGCTGGAGGGTATCAGACACCTTTCTGTAAAACATGAAGTGTGAAGGGGACTCAGAAAGCTTAGGAGGAGAAACATCTGAAGGTCTGTCTGGAGAGATGTCCGGGTCAATAGGCACATCCAGACTTTCACCATCACCATAATCATCTTCCAACTCTCCTTCCTCCTCAAACTCCAGTTCATAAAATTCTTCCAGGGTATAATCCGGAACCGGGGAACCGACCAAACCGAGCCCCTGCCAAAAGGTGCTGGATCAGTCAGAACCGATCAAAGCGATTCCACAATATGAATCGCTTTGGCTATTTCATCGGCATTCGGAGTATGAGATTCTGGATCCGAACCAGTCAACTTGTCATTTCTTTTTGTCAGAACTGATTCCTGGGAATTGGCTCTCCTTTTGCCTGAAGAAGTATCGCCCTGGTCAGAGGGCACTCCTTCTGGTTCGGTCGGAACCGAACCGGGCTGGCCATCCGGGTCAGCGGACTTCTCGGCCTCCCTTTCCCTCAGTCTACCTAATCTCTTTTCCAGGGTAGTTTTGGGAACATTTTTGCAAATTTGGCAGTCTGGATCGAGGTGGTCAAGCCCCAGACAATAAACACAGGTGGTGTGGGGATCGGCCTTAGCAAAGACCTCCCCACACACACCGCAGTGTTGAAACCCAGTGGGCCTGTTTTTTTTCTTGGGTTTCTCAGACATGGCCAACCTAACCAAACTTACCCTTTTTTCGCAACTGCCTATTGGTTCCCTGACCGTGTCACGGGTCTTGGAAAAACTGTACTAAAACCCATTTTTTAGAACCGATACGGACCAGTAACCACACACTAAAGTAAAGTACAAATTTTACCTCAAAATGATTGGCTCAGCCGAACCGATCCACACTTTTACAAGTTCCACAGAGAAAACAGAACAAAACCTATCTCGTACTCACGGTACCACAGACAGAGACTTGAACTGACTATGCAGAAACAACAATTTCAGTAGAAAAACCAACTGAAAACTGACACTTCAACCGACTTTGAACCAAGCGGCAGGAGAAATCTCTGGAGCGACTGTTCAGTGAGACGGAGTAAAGAATCTGACGGTTGCAGTTTGAATAACAACAGGCAGAGGCTTCAACCAAGCTTGAGATGAACATTCTACGCCATGCATAGAAAAGTTAACCCTTTGTCTCCGGGGCAGTTTAAAGGCTGGGGCTAACTGCAATTGTCAGAATACAGCAAGACTTCATGTTGTTTGAATTATAGTTTGAGATGATTGCAAAAAGCTATTGGAAACTCATGAGGTTAACTGAGTGCAATTTTTAAGCCTTTTGCAGAAGAACTATGAAAAAGGGGCCTCAGTGCAGGGACCCTGTGTTCCTGCCAGCACCTACCTGAAACATACAAGAACACTTTGGAAGATGCTTGTTAAAGAGTGGGGGGGGGGGTTGAAAGGACTTATAAGAGAGCTGAGCTACAATTTGCATGAGAGATGGACACAGAGATTGAAGAAAAGAAAAAAATTACTCACTTTAGTAATTATGTTTCTTCTAATGGAGTCTTGCTTTATTCTGACAATTGCAGTGATTCCCAACCTTTGAACTGCCTGGGAATCCAAAACATTTTTCAGCCAGTTGGCTAGTAGGAATTTTTACAATTTCCACATAGAATTTTTAGTTAGTTGGGCTCGTAAGAATCTGACGGTTTAAGTTCAAAACACTCCAGACAGAGACTTCAACCAAGCTCGAGCTCAGCATTCTATGCCCTGCACAGAAAGTTAACTCTTTGTTCTCCGGGGCAGTTCAAAGGTTGGGAATCACTGCAATTGTCAGAATACAGCAAGACTTCATGTTGTTTGAAACTCAGATGGGTTTTTTTTTGATTTGGCCTTTGTAAATAGTTATACTGAACAATTTTTTTGTATGTTACTGCTAGTACAAATAAATACTCTTGTTGTTGATTTTACAATTGCTCCTGGTTTTTTCTTTGCTTCCTGACCTGTGCCTTGATGACAATGCTCCCCAGGCCAGACCTGAGGCATCCATGGTTAGAATCTGTTGCGGGAAGGAGATCTGGAATGGGATGCCCTGGAACAGATTTAAGGGATCCAGCCACCACTGCAGCACATGGCATACTGGAGAAGAGACCAGGACTGGCTGGTCTAACTTGTCCATGCAATAGTCCCACTGTACCCCGAGGGTCCACTTGAGGGTACGCATATAGAGCCTGGCCAGTGGAGCGGTGGGTATGGCAGCTGCCATCAGACCCAACAATCTGAGATATACCCTTGCAGGAGTGTACCAGCTCTGGGCAAATTCCTGAGCTTGGGCTATGAGGTACTCTGCCCTGTTCTGCGGCAGGAAGGCCTTCCTCTGAGCTGAGTCCAGAACCACCCCTATATACTACAGCCTTTGGGACAGTACCAGAACCAACTTGGGCAAATTGACAGTGATGCCCAGGGAGTAGAAGAGCTGGAGAGTTCACTGTAGAGTCAGCAAAAGCTGTTCCCTGGATGGGGCCTTCAGGAGCCAATCGTCCATATATGGGAAAACCTACAGTCCCTCTCTTCTGAGAGCTGCTGCGACTGCTGCCAAGCACTTGGTAAAGACCCACGATGCAGAACATAAGCCAAAGGGCAGCACTGTGAACTGATAATGCTCGCCCTGAAAGGCAAAACATAGAAACTTCATGTGAGGAGGAAAGACCAAGATGTGCAGGAACACATCCTGCATGTCCAGTGAACAGAGCCTGTCTTGAAGAGGGGCATTAGGCCTGGCAAAGTGACCATCCAGAACTTTCTGTCCTGGACAAACAGACTGAGGTTCTTTAGATCTAAAATAAGCCTCAGATCTCTGGTCTTTTAAGGGACCAGGAAAAACCTGGAGTAAAACCCCTTGTTTCTCTGACGGCTGGGCACTGGCTCGATGTCCTGCTTGCGCAGAAGGGACTGCACCTCCTCCCAGATAACTGGAGGGTGGAGGCAGGGTGTCTTTAGGCTGCTTGATAAGCTCCAAGATGTGACCCTTTTCAATCATCTGCAGGATCCATGCATCCGAAGTTATGGTTCTCCATTGATTCAGATGGAGGGAGAACGGACTTCCGACCACCACCTCCTGGTCCAGGACCAGTGGAGGAGGGTCTGGCAAGGAGTCAAGCAGAGGGAAAGGCAGTTGCAGAGGCTGGTCCTTCACTTCTGGGGTGCTCAGCTGCCGCTCCAGCATTGGAGGGGGGCAAGGGAGCCTGGGCTCTGCATTTTCCCTGTGGACAGGGAGCTGTTCCAGGCCTATTGTTCTGTTTACGAAAAGGAGGCCATCCTCTACCCTTTGGTTGGGTATGATAGAGGGAGTGGACCGATTTAAGGACCCTACCCGAAGCTTGCAGGTCATTTATGATGTCTTGGACATCAGGGCCAAACAGCTTGGTGCCATGGAAGTGGGGCATTAAGCACTTTTTGTTGCACATTGGGTGAAAACCCTGATACTCTGAGCCAGGAGTGCCTGCGGAGGCACATGCCTGTGGCAGTCACCCTGGCAACGGTGTCAGTCACGTCACACAAAGCTCTGACAAGGTGTTTGCTAACATCCTCAGCTACCTGGAGGGACTGAAGCAGCTCCTGTTTTTGGGTACCCTCTGGAAGGGCCTGAGATGCAGCCTTGCCCTTCTTCCAACTGGCATTCTTGTACTTGACTATGTGTAACAGATGGGTAGCAATACTCAAACCCAGCATGGAGAAGGCATAACCCCGTTTTCTCCAGAGGTCAATTCTATGAGACTCTGTCTGGGGGAAGGGAACTAAGATGATTAGGTGCCTTAGATCTGTCATGAGCTGCTTTAATGACCACTGAATCAGTCTCTGACTGGGCAGCATAACATGGGAGACCCTGGGGAAGGGTGTGTGTGATAAAGTCTGTCTGCCCTTCGAGGCCTAGCTGGCACCATGTCTGGTCTGTGCCAGGCTGTTGTGACTGCATTCTTCAATACTGGAAGCATTGGAGGAATGATCGTTGGGGGAGATTCTGGAATCTAAAGGAAATCCACCAGGTCTTTTCTGGTAGCATCGCCTTCCTCAGTGTGGAAGCCCATGGTTGAGAACAGATGCTTCATCACATTAAAAAATGTGGGGTCCTCAGGAGAAGACCTGGGAGTATGCTTCACAGAGTCCTCACTGATAGAAGATGGTGTGGACTTGACAGAAAGCAGGAATCCCTCCTCTTCTTTCTCCATATCATCAGGAAGAATGAGTTCAGGGTGATACCCCTCCTCGATGCTGACCTCTTCAAACTCTGGGTCTGGCATTGGGTTCACTGGTGGGGGCCCACGGGGAGTCTCCTGGGGCTGATGAACAGGTGTCGACAATGAAGCTGCAGTCAACAGCTAAGGGAGCCTTTTCAAGGCACCCAGTTACTGAACAAGCACATTAGTGAACTTGATCAGAACTTCATGCAGGTCAACGGTGGTCGCTGACAGGGGGGTGGGAGTTCAACAGCACAGATTTCGACGACCCGCCTGCTGTGTCTCGAGGACCTGACGAGCCTGTAGCCCTAGTGGGAGAAGGGGCAGGCCTTGACGGGAGAGCCATCGGTGATGATTCTGTCGACGAACCGGAGGTCGATGGTCGTGTGCCCTGAGAATCGGGCAGAGGTGCTGTCAGTATGGGTCTGGTGGGCACAGAGACCTGGACAACAGTTCTCCTCATTGGAGTGGCCACGGCTGATGAAGATCCCCCAGAAGAAGGAGAGGCCAACGGGGAACGACAGCGACGCCGGGGGAGCAGCCGTGATCTCTTGTCTTTTTTATGACTTTTCCCCAGGGACTTGTCTTAGTCCTTGAGGCCTGGGAGCTTGAAGATCCGGCTGGTGAATGGGAGGCTGGAGCCCCAAAGTACCCCTGCCCGGAGCTGGCTACCTTTTGATCTATCAGGAATTTCTTAAGAGCCTCTTTGTGTCGCCAAATTGTTGTTTGGTTAAACTTCTGGCAAAGCTCACAATCAGAAACCTTATGGTCAGGCCCAAGACAGCAGACACAGATGGAATGTTCATCTGTAGAGGTAATCTTCTTTCTGCAGCGGCAGTGACAGGAGAGAGAAGTAGAAGGATTAACTCTCAATATTAACAAAAAGAAATAATCTGAAAAAAGAGATTTTTACAGGTAAGTAAATAAAAGCCATAGGCTAAAAAAGGGCGCAAATACTGCAATAGAGCTTCTGCGGAGACCCATGCAAGCGAGTCAATGGTGGAAAAGAACCGAGGAGGGAACAGGGCTGTTCACACCTATATAGAGTTGGTGACGTTGGCTGACGTCGACAGCGTGGGTGGCCCCAGCTGTACTGCTGAAAATCTTCTATGTGGGTTCCCCTCACCAATGGCAAAGGTTCCTATGGTGTTACCTGATAACTGAGATCCCCCAGAAGAAGATCAAGAATTACAGTAGGTATGTAATTTTCATATCTTACCTGTATGGGTCTAGTACGATTTCCCGATACATAACTTGCCGACGCAAAATATCCCGACTACGAATACCCGATTTGTGGCCTACTGTCGGGTTAATTTTACCGAAAACCAAAATCCCGACATAAGGTCTGTAACACACACAGTTTATTTCTGTGCTTACTGTGCTCATTGCAGTTACCGAAATCAGAACAAATAGCACATACCTGTGTTTAAGTTGACATCCTGACCATGTCACTCACCAGTAACTGACCTGTGACCCGCTGTAATTACAGTGCTGTTACTGTCACTGTAATTACAGGCAAGGACCACAGACATAGGAAATCACATGTAATTACATGCAAGTACATGTAATTACATGTAAATCCATTCAGTACTACACTGGGCTGCACTTGCTTGTGCTGCCTGTCAACAGGTCAATTGGTCGAAAGTAGCTAAAAGGGCACCTCAGTCAGGCAGTCTGTTTCTCTGTCTTACAGTGGCGACTGCTGTGCCCGAGTTGTGCAAGGTAGTTCCTTCATAGAGAGGAAAAGATAAACTGTATTTAGCTGGTTACATTTATGTAAAGGAATGCAATAGGGGCCATTTGTTTTACTGGTGCTGCCAGAATCGTAAATCCACTACTTGTCATGGTCATGCTTCCACTATACTAGTAGGAGAGCAGCATCATCTCAGAAGTAGAACAGAGCACAATCACTCTTCGGATGCCAATGACAGCCCTGTTACTACAGCAATTGCCTCACTGAAGGAGCGTGCATAAACTCAGTACACATGACACCCCAGCCCTACTAATTCAGACTGAGTTGTCAAAAGTGTCTGCTGAGGTAAGGCATAATATGCTCAGCTGACAATCCCTCCAACAGGTTGTTAAACATGCCAGAGGCAAAATATGCCACATGAACCCAGGACACTGGAGGGTGTGAGCATTTCCACTGAATTAAGTTCTGTGAACAGCCAACCCTTCTTAGTGCATGAGTCAACCTGTGGTGCTGATAAAATCTTGATATTCACAACTAAGAAGAACATGGAGAAGCTGAATGCAGCAGAATATTGGAGAATGGACAGCACTTTTAGAACTGTGCCGTCACTATTCAGGCAGTTATATTCCATTTGTGCACCTGTAGATAATGTGGATACATGTAAGACAGTGCTACTTGTGAATGCCTTGATGTCCTCAAAAGTCGCAAGACTGCTACTTGTGCCTGTTTCAAGACCTACAGGACTTGACAGACAAAAATGATTTCAGTCTTTTGCCAGAATTTATTATAACAGATTTTGAGCAGGTGGCCATTAATGTATGCAAGGTTGAGTTTCCAAGTGCAGAAAATAAAGGCTGTTTATTTCATCTGGGACAGATAGTGTAGCGAAAAATCCAAAGCGGTGGTTTGGCAACAACTTATGGAACGGACCCAGAGTTCAGCATCATGATGTGCCAGTTAACTGCCCTGGCATTCCTGCCTCCAGACCAGATACCTTCAGTTTATGAAGAAATAAAAGGTGAAATGCCTGCTGCAAGTACTGGGGTATTGGAATGGTTTGAAGAAAATTACATTTTAGGTAGGGGTCGCAGAAAAATGTACAATAACATCACTATAAGAACCAGCCCAGTAACCCCCAACACACACACACACAGTTCTGGTCTGTGCATGCACAGCTTCTAAACAGAATGCCAAGAACACAAACAGCGTAGAGGCTTGGCGTCAATGGCTTGGAACGTTAATTGGAAGTGTACATGCTGGCATAATTCAGTTTGCGGAGGAGCTGAGAAATGAACAGCTGGTTACTGACAGTACCATAGAGAAAATAAACAGAGGGTTGTCAAAATCTCCCTTAAAGAAGCAGTACACCAAGCGTTAGGAGAAGATTGGGAATATTGTAGCAGACAGACAGCAAAGGTTCTCAAACGACTTAATTCGTGGAATAGCACACAACATGATGCTGTAAAAAGAAGCAGTGCAGGAATTTGATTTTAACATGGTGAAATAAAGTATTCGACAGTTGATAAAGTTTGGAACATGTGCCCTTTTAAACTGACTTGCCCTAGAACATGGACAAATTAATGCCCTGGAGTATCATCATCCTCGATACCCTGGAAGAAAAAATTACTTACCACAGTAATCATTTTTCTTCCAAAGGAATCTTACTGTATTCTGACATACTGTATGTATCATGGTCTCACCACAGGTCTGCCTCGGAGCCAAAATGGTTAACAGAACCTATGCAAATGATGGAATGCTAGGCTCGAGCTCAGTTTTCAAACCACTGTCCCTGGAATACATCCTGCAACAGTTGGATTATTATGGAACATGCGGAAGAACAAACTACCTAAACTATCCTAATAATAACTAGCACCTCACAAAAACTAAACAATCCCCTTACATTTAAGAGTGTGGACATCACTAAGACTCAATTCACAGATACCCCAACAAGAAACAACTCAGAAGTTTCAAACAGCAAGAACAGCTGTAGTGCAGTGCCCATAGATTCTAGTAGGGAAAGTAGGGTGGGATCTCAGAATACAGTAAGATTCCCTTGGAAGAAACAAGATTACTATGATAAGTAATTTTTTCCTCTAACCCCAGGAAATCTTACTGTATTCTGACATATGCAGACTACCCAAGCAGTACCTCTGGAGGAGGGCGGAGAACCTATTTAGGAAACAGTCTCTGCAGTACTGCTGTGCCAAATCTGGCATCACTTCTGGCCTGGGTGTCCAGGCTGTAGTGTTTGGTAAATGTGTAAACAGTTTTCCAGGCAGCTACTTTACAAATTTCCAACAAAGGAACATCTCTTGCTGCTGCTGCTGCTATAGAAGCAGCTGTACACCTTATAAAATGGGCCCTAAGGCCTACAGGGGATTCTTTGCCTGCTTTGCTGTAGAAGAACTGAATACAGGCAACAATCCAGTGTGCAACAGTCCTCTTTGAGGCAGGTTTGCCCTTTCCCACCTCTCTGTACATCAGGAAAAATTGTGTATTATCCCGCCTATGACTCTTGGTGTGATCCAGGTAGTAGCTGATAGCCCTCTTGACTTCAAAGCTATGCAGCCTATGTTCCCCTGAAATGGAATGGTCAGTGAAAAAGACTGGCAAAGTGATAGACTGATTCAGGTTAAAATCTGAAATCACCTTAGGGAGAAATTTCTTGTTAGTCCTGAAGACCACCTTGTCCCTATGGACTGAAATATAGTTTGGTTCTGTGGACAAGGCCTGGAGCTCACTGATCCTCCCAGCTGAAGTGATAGCTACCAGGAACACTATTTTCCATGTCACATACTTGAGCTCTGCTGAGGACATGGGCTCAGAGGGTGGCTGCATTAGTTGGCCAATACACATTCTGAGGTCCCATGCAGGAGTTGGCTCTCTGTGCGGGGGATGCAAGTGTAACAGACCCTTGAAAAACTTCCTGAATACCTGATTTGCTGCCAGGAATGAACCCTTACCCACTGGGAGCTAAGCAGAGATGGCTGCCAGGTGCACCTTAAGGGTAGATGACCTGAGGCCGAGGGAATGAAGGTGTGACAGATAATCCAAAACGACTGGCAAGCTAGCCTGGCTACAGTCTATATCTTGTTGCTGGCACCAGATAGAAAACCTTCTCTACTTAGAGGTGTAAGTCTTCCTAGTAGAGTGTTTTCTAGAAACTCTGAGGACCTCTAGAACCCCTTCAGAAAGGTTTAGATCAGCATACTCTAAGTCCCGAAGAGCTAAGCCTTGAGCCTGAGGGACTGTAGACTGGGGTAAAGGATCCTGCCCTGTGAGGAGGTCAGTAGGTTGTGCCTCCTCAGAAGAGAGATTGGTCTGGATACTGACAGGGTCAGGAGCAGTGAATATCAGGGCTGCCTGGCCCAGTCTGGAGCAATAAGAATCACTTTTGCTCACTGAACTCTGAGCTTGAACACCTGAGCAACAGGGGAAACAAGGAAGGCATACAGAAATTTCCCTGTCTTATCCAACAGCAGTGCATCCAGAGGCACTGTGCCCACTGCAGGAGGTCTGCAGAACTGTGGCTGCTGGTGGTTGTCTGGGGCTGTGAAGAGGTCCACCTCTGGGGTACCCCACCTTTTTAACACAACTTGCAGGATCTGCCTGTTTAGTGACCACTCGTGGTGATTCTGGTTGATCCTGCTGAGTGCATCTGCGAGGACATTGCCCTTCCCTAAGAGATGAAGTGCTGATAGGGAGATCCCCAGAGAATAGGTCAAATTCCATACTTTCATGGCCTCTGTGCACAGGGGGATGACCTTGTGCCCCCTTGTTTGTTTATTTAGTACATTGTGGTTGCATTGTCTGTTCTGACTTGAGCCACCTTGCCCTGCAGCATTGTGGCAAAGGACTGAATGCCCAGAAAGACTGCCCAGAGTTCCAACAGATTTATGTGAAGCATTGACTCCTGCTGGAGCCAAGTACCATGTGCAATGTGCTCCCCCAGGTGGGCACCCCACCCTAGTAGGGAGGCATCCGTTGTTAACACTGCTGATGGTAGCTGCTGAAGGAATAGCACACCTTCTCGGATGTTGTCCTTCTCCTGCCACCACTGGAGTGCTTGAAGAAGAGATCCCGTGACTGGCACAGTTGTTGACAGGGAATCCCTTTTCTATGACCAGTGAGATCTGAGATGGAACTGGATGTCTCTCATCTGGAACCTGGCACTGTTGCTGCTGACACAGCCATGTGTCCTAACAGCTGGAGAAATTGCCTTGCTGGTCTGGGAATATGCAGTTGGAAGGAGATGTCCACTCTCCCGAGGGAGGAATGCCCTTTCTATTAATGTGTCCAACTCCACTCCTATAAATTCCAGGAGCTGGACTGGTCTCAGCACTGACTTTTTCTTGTTTACCATGAAGCCTAGAAACTGCAGGGTATCTTGAATGGTGGTCAGTGCATCTCTGACCTGCTGGGGTGACTTGCTTACTACTTGCAAGTCGTCAAAATATGGGAAGACTGTAACTCCCTGCCTTTTTAAGTGAGCTACCAATACTGCTAGGCACTTTGTAAACACTCCTGGAGCAGAAGTCAGGCCGAAAGGCATGGCTCTGAACTGGTAATGGCCTGCGGGCAATCTGAACTGGAGGCACTTTCTGTGGAATTGCTTGATAGGAATGTGGAGGTAGGCATCCTTTAGGTCTAGAGATGCCAGTCAATCTCCCAGGGTGGATAATGGCCAGGGTGACCATTTCAAACTTCGTTTTTGTCGGGGGGCGCTGTGGAGCCCGAGCACGTAAGCAGCAGAGTTTAAGAGCTCCTTGGTTGAACATTATAAAACTATAAACAACAACTATTTGGAGCAGAGTTCTGGTAAAACTTTCCATTCCATCAGATAGAGGAAGGTCATAAGGATAAGATGGGGAATCCACGCAAGGATCGTTCGGGGGCAACAGGTGGAAAAACCTCCGGTACAATTCAGCATCCAAGGGCAAGTCAGGAGATACAGGCCTCCTCTCAGCTGGATTCAGAAGAGACTATGGCTACGATTGGGATTAAACTACAGCAGGTAATAATCTCGGTTGCTGACTTAAACAATAAAATAGACTCATTTGGCACTAGAGTTTACGCTGTGGAGCAAACAGTTGAAAACTTACAGTCGGAAATGATCGATGTTAAACGGAGCTCCAACTCTACCTCTGCGGCCACTACACTGATTGTTAAAGAGAACACCCACCTAAAGGCCCATTTGGAGACACTGGAAAATTAGGCCCGTTCATCTAATGTGCGGATCCTCGGGCTACCCGAGGGAATAGAAGGAGATCACCCGCTAATGTTTCCGCAGAACTGGATGGGAGAAAAGCTGGTGCCTGAAGGGCAAAATGTGCAATTTGGGCTGCAGAAGGCCAATAGAATTACACCACGGGGCTATGGAGATGACTCAGACACTCCATGCATCTTACTGCTGGTAATTGATGGCATTGGGACATGGGATACAATCCTCCGCCTGGCAAGACAAGCGGGTCAGTTAACACAGGATGATCGATCCATTTTTATGTTCCCGGCTCTAAGCTATGTGACTCGTATGAGGAGGAAGAAATCTGATGGAGTGCGGAAGAAACTGAGGAAGGCTGCGACCTGCCATGCGGTGATGTTTCCAGTGAGACTTAGAGTGGTTTACAATGGCAAAGTCTGGGTGTTTTCCGACCTGATGGAGGCGGGTAAATAGGCGACTCATTTTGTCTGCAAACGATGGAATCCTTGTCGAGGAGAGGAAGAAGAATCAGAGGACAGTGAGCTTGCAGAGACTGGAGTGTACTGAGCCAACAATAATTACGTTTTTTCCTGTTTTATCTAATCACTGTTAGATAGCAGTAGACTACTGGCAAAATATTAAAGGCTTAAGGGAACATGCTGACAGAAGCATTTTTTGTTTATTTGAATAGTTCCCTTAATATAACAGGCAGAGTGTTTTATCTGTTATATAACTTTGAAAAGCTTAAACTAAACAAATATTTCCTCTTAGTATAATTATTTAGATCCCATCTAGAGTAGTCATTGGATAAAGATGGGAAATATAGTTTGCTAGACAAATAAGCTGTATTGGGATTCTACCTGTTTTTCTACCTCTTTACCTTAAATATAACCCATGAAGATTTGGAAATGGGGAAAGTTTTAGTTATGTTTTTTCTTTTCTCTGCTGCTTGTATGGAATTGCTATAGCAATTAACTTTTAGATTATATAGTGACATGCCATTAGTCCCATAGGGGATGTGATCTTTTGGAACTTTATTATGGACTTTAGAATTTGAATTAATCACACTGCTCTTGGGCTCTATTACAGCTTTAAACTTTGTGGCCCGGATATTCAAACTGTGCCAAGCTGTGGCGCAAGCCTGGGCGCAGCTCAACTCGGTTGTGCAGGGGTGTGGCCTGGGCGATATTCAACGGAGCTGCGCTATGGCTCAGCAGCTTTGAATATCGCACCCTGGCCACCCCCACTGTGCATGGCGCAGTGGCACTGCGCCAGTGCAAGTGGCCAGAGTGGAGCATGGAGATGCGCTAGCGCAAGTGCCATTGCGCCATGCACAGCACCTGCGATATTCAAAAGGGGACATGCAAATAGGGCCATAATTTATGCAAGGCGCACAGGGGTCCATTTGCATGTCATTATGGCCCCATTTGCATCCCATTAGCATGCAGGTGCACCGATCCCCGATGACTTGCGCCTGGCGCTGCCAGGCAGCAGCCGTCGGGGACCGACGCCCCCTGCAGCCTGATCACGGGCATTTGTCTAAAACAAAAATCCTCATCTAATATCCCTGGGGGTCCAGTGGACTGAGTGCTGCCCGATCACAGGCATCTGGTTAAATAACCCCCGTCCTATATCCCTGGTGGTCCAGTGGACCGCTATGTTCCCGATCGCAGGCATTTGTCTACAAAAAAAATCCTCGTCTAATATCTCTGGGGGTCCAGTGGACAGCTATGTGCCTGATCGTGGGCACTGGTATAATAACCCCCGCCGTCCAATATCCCTGGTGGTGAGCCCGGCGGCGACCCCAAAAGGCGGACATGGCGCCCGACTGATGGAACCGAAGACCGCGGCGCCGGGCCTCGGGGAACCTGGCGCTATGCTCCAGCCAGACATGGCAAAGGCGACGTTGCAGTGGATCTGCAGCGCCGCAAACAGTATCAGCGCTACTGACGGCGTCGACAGAGCCACGGTGCCACCACACGACAAGTTGGTGCCGACGATGGCCCCATCAGGGCCCACGGCGCCGATTCCGACAGCACTAGCTAACGGCGTAAAGGACGGCGCCGACCCGGGCCTTCCGAGCCGTAGGAGCGACACCAGGGGAGCCTTCACCCCCAAAGGGGCGATTGCCATGGCGGATCCTCCCGCCCGCTCCCGGGAAGGAGCGGGACGGGCCTCCTGCGCCGAGGAAGTAGCCTCGGCAATGGCTAGGCTACAAGTAGCCGAGGCTCCCTCCTCCTCGGTCCGTATAAAACTGGGAAGGGACCCAGAGGAAAGGCTGAGAGAGCGTGGCTTGGCCAGATGAGTGCGAACCCGACCCCCGAAAGTCGGCGGACCTTGACCCACTTTCCACGCACATTGTTCGAGGACCTGGCGGTCCATGGAGAAGCAGGCATTGCACAAGTCCATGTTGTGAAGCGGGCCAAGACACAAGAGACACTGGTCGTGCTGGTCGGTGACGGAGAATTTTCGGCTGCATGGGCACCGTCGCATGGGGGACCGACCTGTCTTAGAAGATTTCTTGCCCTCTGACCGAGACATGACCTACGGAAAAAAACACCAAAAACAGACTCGATGTCACGAAAATATAAAGATAAGGAAAGATCTTACCAGGCGACGTCGAGTAGGGGCAAAAAACAGAACCGGCAGGAGTACCGACGGACTTGACGCCGAAGGATTGGGTTTGAAGAGCAGGCCTAAGATTTACTTCAGAGCTTCCCACGAGGCGAACTCTCGGGAGACGAAGAACTGGCAGGCAGGTGGAGTCGACACAGCCTAACGGCCAACCCGCGAGTGCCACACAGTGCGTCGGCCTCGAGGGCGTCACCGATGGTGTGTCGGCTCCGCCTACCCTTTAAAAAAAAAAAAAAAAAGCTCCAGCGGGGTCCTGACCTCCAGCCAGATACCCATCTGTGATGAATGGTGAAGACTGACACAGATAAGATCTCCTGTTACAGGTGAGTAACCTGTATTTCTAGGGACATAGATATGTTGTTCA
Source organism: Neoceratodus forsteri (assembly GCA_016271365.2). NCBI lineage: Eukaryota > Metazoa > Chordata > Ceratodontiformes > Ceratodontidae > Neoceratodus > Neoceratodus forsteri. The sequence continues at coordinate 1,421,042,462 of CM028130.1, forward strand.
TCCACACTATCTGGCAGACTCCTAGCAGTTCTCCAGGAGGAGGGAGGCAAGGCGCACACCCCCTACTTAGGGAATAAAGACTGGAGAACCAAGGCCCCAAAACCAGCATCCCGGCGTGACTCAAGGTCGATGTGGTAATGGGTGATGAAGGTATGTGCTGACCTCCAGGTAGCAGCCCTGCAGATTTCCTGGATAGGGACGTCCCTGGAAGCAGCTACCGATGCAGCAGTATGGTGGGTAGAATGAGCTCTTATCCCTCTGGAAGGCTCCATGCCCACCAACCTATAGCAGAGATCTATGCAGGAGGTGACCCACCTGCCTATCATCCGCTCGGCTGCAGGTCTGCCAGGTGCGGCTTCAGCGTAGGTGACAAACAGCTGGCGAACCTCTCCCCGAACTTCAGCCATCCACTCCTTATAATAAGTGACTGCTCTTCTAGGGTCCAAAGTATGCAGCCTATATTCGGCCTCCGAGGTGTGATTGGGGTAGAACACCAGCAGAGTCAACACCTAGTTAAGATGAAACTCCAACACCACCTTCGGAAGGAATTTCGGGTGGGGGCGCAGGACAACCTTGTCCCTGTGGAAGACCAGATAAGAAGACTCGATGGAAAGCGCCTGGAGCTCTCCCATCCTTCTGGCTGACGTGATAGCCACCAAGAAGGCGGTCTTCCACGACAGGTGAGAGATGTCACACCTGTGCATCGGTTCGAATGGCTTGCCCATGAGCATAGCCAATACCAGCAGTAGATCCCACGCAGGTGGAGGTTCTCGCACCAGAGGGGATATGTGATCAATGCCTTTGAAAAAGCGTCCGACCACCTTCTGCTCCACCGACTGCTTCCCGGCCCACGCCCGGTAAGCAGAGATGGCTGCCAGGTGCACCTTAAGGGTCGTTGATCGAAGCCCTAGCTGAGAAAGAAACCACAGGTAGTCCAGAATGCTTGCCAATGAACAGGAGGAAGGGTCCAGGCCCTTGCCCTGACACCAAATGGAGAATCTCTTCCATTTGAAGGCATAGCATTTTCTGGTCGACTCCTTATGGGATGCCTCAACGACGTTGAGGACCTCATCGGAAAAACCCAAGGCCTGGAACTCTAGCCGCTCAGGAACCAGGCTGTCAGGTGCAGGGACTGAAGGTCCAGATGGAATACCTTCCCCTGACTGACTGAGATCAGGTCCGGGTGGGCTGGAAGCCACCTCGGGAGCCTGGAGCTGAGACTGAGGAGATCTGGATATTAGAACTGACGAGGCCAGTCTGGGGCTACCAGAATCACCTGCGCCTTATCCCTTCTCGCCTTGAGAAGCACCTTGTGGATCAAGGGAAATGGAAGAAAGGCAAAGAAGAGGCCCGGGATCCACGGCCTCGAGAAGGCATCCCTCTGCAGTGAGCCCTGCTGAGGGGGGGCGGGCATGAAACAGTCTCAGCTCCGCATTCTCCCTGGAGGGAAACAGGTCCTCTTGAGGCGTGCCCCAGGGGGAGAAGAGATCTTGTACTACCTCCGGCAGGAGAGCACTCGTGAGACGCAGCCCCTATCCGGCTTAGGGCATCGGCCAGGGTGTTGGAGGCTCTTGCCACGTGAATGGCAAGGAGATCCGCCTCCAGGCTGCGCACAAGACACCAAATGCGGAGAGCTTCCCTGCACAGAGGCATGGAGCGCGTCCCACTCTGGCAGTTTAGTAGTACATGGTCATGGTATTGTCCGTCTGGACCTGAACCACTTGACCCCGTAGAAATGGAGTGAAGGCGGCGAGGGCTAGACGAACCGCTCGAAGCTCCAGCAGGTTGATGTGGTATCGAGACTCCCGAGGGGACCAGAGGCCGTGCGCTCTGTGCTCTCCCAGATGGGCACCCCAACCCATCAGAGAGGCATCAGTCGATAGAGAGACCGTCGGCTCGGGGCGGACAAACGGGATGCCCTCCTGCAGATGTGCCGGAATGGTCCACCACTGGAGAGCGTTCCACATCCCTTGGGTCACTGTCACTAGCTGATCCAACGGATTGAAGTGCTGTGACCACTGGCTGGCCAGTCCCCATTGAAGGGGACGCATGTACCAGCGGGCCCAACGGACCACGCTGGTGCAGGCTGCCATGAGGCTCAGGAGGCGCAGGAAGTCCCGGGCAGGGTGCGATTGCCCAACCTGAAATGATTGGGCAAAGGAGGAAAGAACCTCGGCCCTGTCCGCCGGGAGCTGTGCTCTGGATCGAAGAGAGTTGAGCTCTGCCCTGATGAAATGTATCACCTGCTTTGGCATGAGTTCCGACTTGGCCTAATTGATGAGGAGGCCAATCTGAGAGCAAACCTGGAGGGCCAGTTCTCTGGACCGCTCCACCTCTGCTCTGGAGGGGGCTGCAATCAGCCAGTTGTCCAGGTAGGGGTACACCCGGACCCTTCGGCACCGCAGGAATGCTGTCACCACTGCCATGCACTTGGTGAAGACCCTGGGAGCTAGGGAGAGGCCAAAAGGCATGGCCCGGAACTCGTAAAGGGATCCCTCCGCTCTGAAATGGAGGAATCTCTGATGAGACGGACGGATTGGGACATGAAAGAACGCATCCTGGAGGTCCAGGGAACAGAACCACATGCCTCGTTCCAAGGATGGGATTATCTGAGCCAGAGTGACCATCCTGAAGGTCCGAGACCTTAGGAACCTGTTCAGGTCATGCAGGTCGAGAATGGGAAGCCAGTCCCCCGTCCGTTTTGGGACCAGAAAATACCAGGACACAAACCCTGGGTCTGGGGGAGGATCCACCACCTTCCTGATCACCTCTTTTTCAAGGAGCAGGGCAATATTGGCTCAGCGGGCCAACAGCGAGGCTACGGACCCCGTGGCCCCCCGAGGGGCAACGGCTCGAAAGTGTGGAGCCTGCTCGAACTCCAGAGGCAGGCCCTTTCCTACCACCTCCAACACCCAGTGGTCCGTGGTGATAGTGGACCAGGCGGAAAGGAAGTGGTGGAGCCGTCCCCCCACGGGGGGAACCCAGGGGGGAGTGACGAGGCTGGGGGCGACACTCCTCAACCCGTCACTGGGCAGGCTTGGACGAGGGACCGGGCGAGGGACCTCCTGGGCCTTTACCTCCCTGCTTCCTGTTGGAGGAAGCCACAGGCTTGGGTTTGGGATGCCAAGCGCAAGCCTGCTGGCCCTGGTGCTCTTGGGCTGGACGTGCCGCAGGCGCAGAAGGACAAAAGGGCTTGTTCTGCTGCTGTCTGCGGCCTTTGTCCTTCTGAGCAGAGGTGATCGAGTCCAGAGTGGCAACGGACTTTTTGATCCGTTGAAAGTGACCTTCCACTCCGGGGCTGATGAGGTCAGTCCCCAAGAAGGGGACGTCCACCAACTTGTGCTGGGTATCCGCCATGAAGATGGATATCCTCAGCCATGCTCTGTGGCGCATGGCCACCGCGGCCGCAACCGATCTGGCATAGGAGTCCCCTATGTTCAGAGCTGTTTGGAGCTGCTGCTTCGCCACCGCCCTACCCTGGTCCCGAACCTGCCGGACCGTGGTCTGCAGGTCGGCTGGGAGATGAGGGATCACCTCATCCAGGGAGCCCATGAGGGTGTGGGAGAAGTGTGCCATCAGCACGGCGAGCTGGCCTGAGGAGGCCAAGGGGCGCTTGGCACACTTGCACCCGGCGTAGTCCAGCTTTTTGGACTCCTTGTCGCGGGGCTTGTCCACGTCTCTAGCACTCCGAAAACCCGGGCAAAGAGCCGGTAGGGACCGCATACTTCCTAGCCATCCTGGCCGAGGGCGCAGGACAGGAAGCAGGCCGCTGCCAAAGCTCCAAGGCTGAGCCGACAATGACCTCAGCCACCGGAAAGGCTTCCGTGGGTGAATCCCCTCGGTCCAGTATCTCCGTCAGGGGGTACTTGGCCCATTTGGATACAGGCTCGAGCTGCATCCCGGTGGACTCCGAGATGAGCGAAGCAGACCCATAAGGGCGATGGGCTTTCATCGTGACTGGCCCCAGACTCTCGTCAACTGGCCTGGAGAACAGGGAGGAGTCATCGTCGGACTCAGAGAGTCCGTGAAGAGCTGCCTAGGGCCTGAGCCACCCTCCACCTGCCGAGGATGGTCGGGAGTGAGAGTGACCGACAACCTGCGGGGCAGGCCTTGACCCGACCGAGAGTCCTTGGTCGGCGCCCCCGATTTCGGTTACGGAGGTGGAGGTTCCACCACAATTGGTGGGGCAGCAGGTTTCAGCCGAACAACCGGCCCAGGCTTGGGCATCTTGACTGTAGCGAGAGGCTGTTTCAGCCATTCGGGTGACAGCCACTTGATGGCCGGGGAAGGCTTCGGTGTCGACTTGCTCCCAGACAAAAGTAACTGCTGCCACATCAGTTCCTTGTAGCGTTGATGCAATTTGCGCCGAAGCCTCTCCTCTTCCGAGGAGGATGACGAGGACGAGCCGGTGCCGAGACCGAGACTGTCGATGTCGGCGGGATCGGCTGGACCGAGAAGAGGTCAGAGACAGAGACCCTCGGTGTGTCAGAGGACGGGCCTGGAAGGGAGCGGGGGGACACCCGCTCTTCCCTCGGCTCGGACACCTTAACCGGGGACTGCTGCACCGAGGGCACAGGCAGATCCTTGGTTTCCACCTGGGGAACCAGCGAAGAAGGGTTGTCGGCTTCGCCAGTTGACAATCTGACGGATCGAGAAAAATCTCGACCGCGTCGATGGGTGTCTCGGCTGGCTGACCTGACAGGGACGCTATTGCGCAGCAGCTTTGAATATCGCACCCTGGCCACCCCCACTGTGCATGGTGCAGTGGCACTGCACCAGCGCAAGTGGCCAGAGTGGAGCATGGAGATGCGCCATGCACAGCACCTGCGATATTCAAAAGAGGACATGCAAATGGAGCCATAATTTATGCAAGGCACACAGGGGGCCATTTGCATCTCATTATGTCCCCATTTGCATGCCATTAGCATGCAGGTGCGCCGATCCCCGAGGACTTGCGCCTGGCGCCCTGCCAGGCAGCAGCCGTCGGGGACCGACGCCCCCTGCAGCCCGATCTGTAAAAAATTTGTGTAAAAAAAAAACTGTCCTATATCCCTGGTGGTCCAGTGGACCGCACTCAGCCCGATCACGGGCATCAGTAATAGAACCCCCCAAGTCCAATATCCCTGGTGGTCCAGTGGGCGATCGCTGCCCGATCGCGGGCATCTGTAACTCATCAAATACCCCTACCCTGGTGGGTCTGAGTGCCCCCACCCGCCCACTGAGCCCCACCGCCCGCTCCCCCTCAGCCGGTGGGGCAGCACCCCACCCGCCTGCCGCCCCGCCGCCTGACAGCTCAGTAGGGCTGCATGCTCATTGGTTCACAGCGTGAGCCAATGGGCGTGCAGCCCATACCGTACTACTCAGTCCAGATATGTGAACAATAAATAAAATAAAAAATTGGTATTTTGAGGCTTCTATGCCATTTTTGCAGCCTCAGCTCGTCAGATGCCATGGGAGCAGGGCAGGCCTTATCTATCTCCAAAACTGTGTTCCAGAGACTTTTCTACTATCTGGAACCACAGGCCATGTAAGTGGCCTGTCTAATAGCCAAAGAAGAACTCAAATAAGATTTCTTGGCCATAGTGTCCATTTTCCTAGAATCTTTATCTAGGGGATGTGATGGGAGAGAAATGCCTGCCTTATCACATGCAGCAGACTGCATCACCCCTTCATGACTGGGATGCAAAAGAGAAATTCAGCTCCTGCCTTGGCAACCCAGTATTTTCTATCCATCTTCTTGTCCACTGGGGGAACAGAAGTAGGGGTTTGCAAAATCCTAGTGGCCTGTCTTTTCAGAGACATATGGATCGGTAGTAGCAACTTCTTAGTTGCTGGTACATCCATCATTTCCATGTAATCCAGTTCCTCCTCCTCCTCCTCCTCCTCTGTAGATTTCTGGGTGGAGAGGTCCAGAGTTTGTGCCACTTGCTTCATGAAAGCAAAATGTGAGGTAAAATCCTCAGATCCCTTATCAGGGGAATCAGGCACTGAGGATCAGGGGAAACATCCGGTTCAGGGGCTCCCCAAAGTCCACATTATAATTCTTTTCACCATTATCATCAACATAAACAACATGTAATGTTCAAGAGAACTGGGAACTGAAGAACCCGAAGCTTGAACCGATAGATGATGTGAACTAAGTCGTGGAACCGAACTGGTACCACTTTGCAGCCACTTGAATTATTCTAATAACATTAGGAATTTCCTCAGCAGTAGGAACTGTTGGGTTTGTCGATTGTGGTTCCTTCCCCGAGTACTTTTCCTTCTTTTTCGTAGCGGTTGCCGGTTCAGCAACAGGTTCCACGGTTCGCTTCCTTCCAAGGGAACCTTCACCCTTGTCAGAGGGTTGTTCGTCTGGTTCCTTGGGTTTTTCTTTTGAATGTGAAGGAGTCAGTTTATCTGAGGCTGGGTCAGCGGCCTTATTGGACGTCTTTTCCCTCAGTCGGGTCAATTGCCTATCAAGCATCGACGGGGGAAAATCTTTACAGATCTCACAGTCTGTGTTCAGGTGGTCAAACCCTAGGCAGAAAACACAAATTAAGTGTGTGTAACCCCTAGATGGCACTATCCCAGGGGCTACTACCCCTGCCTGATTTGCCACTAACAGGTTGAGGGGCCTGGATCCAATGGCGGGTGCCTCCACCCAGAGGTCAGGGTTTGCAATAGTTAAACTTACTTGGTCACAGCCCTCTGGGACACTGCAACCACCCCTTTCTTCCCACTAGTGGCCCACACAGTATATCAGAATTACCTTCACAGTATACACTTACCCCAGGACTGGTTCCGCACTGGGACCCCTGTAAAATAAGATACAGTGCAACAATCACAGTACAATACTTTAACATAGACAAATACCTCGAGCAGTATAACTTTGCTGAAACAAGCAGCTCTGATTTATTTAGGGGATATAACAAGGACGGGGAAATCAGGTTAATTAGCTTATCACTTTACTCATCTACCTATGGCTCTGTGCACAGGCCTATCCCTACCAGTTACTGTCCCTGGGTACCCAAGCCCTAGTGGCTAGTCCAAACCGTGGCAGCTGGTAGGGGCCTTTTCACACAGAGAAAAGAAAAATTAGTTAAACATTCAGCAGTACAGTAATTCCATTTGGATTCAATGTGGCAATTCAACAGGGAGCGACTCTGAATTAGTACTCACGACCTCCAAACAAGATAGGGTCCTTCGACGTCAGCAGGGCTACTCTTGAGCTCCACGAGACTCCTCACACATTTATATGGCAAACTACAACAGGCAAAAGTCCTTTAATGGCAGCAGGATTCACTTGAGCTACACAAGCCTCCTCACAATTTATATGGTAAACAGTAACAGGCAAAAGTCCTTTAATGGCAGCAGGATTCACTTGAGCTGCACAAGCCTCCTCACACATTTATATGGTAAAAGAAAGTACTATACCAGGCGAGCTTGCTTCTATCCGATGAATTACTGCACAATACCGGGAGAACACACAGCAGATTCAGTTCTGACAGACCGAGCGCAATTCAGCAATTTCTCCAGTCTTCTACAGGGTGAGCCTGGTTTCTACTCTTCAGATATCCTTTGATTCTCTTCACGGGAGGATTCAGTCCTAACAAGCAGTTACACAAGCTGCAGACCGGAACTCTGGGCCTTACACACGTTCCCGACTAAAACTGCACACCGAAAAAGCACAGGGCTCCTTCCTCTTCACTGCCAGAGCTCAACTGAAACTCCAGCAGACAAAACCGGGCACTTCCTTTGAGTTCCTCCCAGTTCTTGGCTGGATTGGCTGTCACTCACAATAGACTGCCCTGTTGGTCCAAAAAGCGCGAAGTCAAACAACATCTCCCAGAGTCAATGCCATACAATCCTTTTGTGGCTGGCTCAGATTACGAGTCAAGTTCTGATTCGTCCAAGGCACCATTTAGAGCTACCTTATCCCACACTGATTGGTCCAGTTCAGCAGTTCAAAACTAGAATGGGGAACTAGGCAAACACAGTTCTGACTGCAAAGAAAGCAGGTTAGACAAACTGTATTTTCATTATTACTCTAAATAATTTCTGGCAAACAGTTACATCTTTCAGATAGGTTCCCTTTGCACTCCTAGTGACTGCAAAAATGGAGTGAATTGGCAGCAGTTCGAGTGGTACTCAAGCAGTGAAACACACAGTCCCCCCATATAAACTAATTATGTCTGCAAGCAGACAGCTCTTAAAGAGACAGTACCAGAGGCTCTAAAAACACTCACAGATAAATGGCTTAAAAGCCAAACACCATCCAGGCTTGGAGCATTCAAGCAAGCTCCTGGAAGTCTTTTGGGCACCCCCATTTGCAGGGGGGGTTACATGTGGATCAGCGTTTGCGAATGGTTCACCACACTCTGCTGAACTGGGTTTCTCTGAGCCAAATACACACACTATTATATATGTACCCCCCCTGCAAATGGGGTTCCAAAAGACTTCAGGAGCTTGCTTGAATGCTCCAAGCCTGAATGGTGTTTGGCCTTTAAGCTATTTATCAGTGAGTGTTTTAGAGCCTCTGGTACTGTCTCTTTAAGAGCTGTCTGCTTGCAGACATAATTAGTTTGTATGGGGGGACTGTGTGCTTCTCTGTTTGAGTACCACTCAGCTGCTGCCAATTCACTCCATTTTTGCAGTCACTAGGAGTGCAAAGGGAACCTATCTGAAAGATGTAACTGTTTGCCAGAAATTATTTAGAGTAATAATGAAATTACAGTTTGTCTAACCTGCTTTCTTTGCAGTCAGAACTGTGTCTGCCTAGTTCCCATTCTGGTTTTGAACTGCTGAACTGGACCAATCAGTGTGGGTAAGCTAGCTCTAAAATGGTGCCTTGACTAATCAGAACTTGGACTCATAATCTGAGCCAGCCACAAGAGGATTGTATGGGCAGTGACTCTGGGAGATGTAGTTTAGACTTCGGCGCCTTTTTGGACCAACAGCAGCAGTCTATTGTGAGTGACAGCCAATCCAGTCAAGAACTGGGAGGAACTCAAAGGAAGTGCCCGGTTTTGTCTGTTGGAGTTTCAGTTTTAGATCTGGCAGTGAAGGGGAAAGAAACCCTGTGCTCCTTCAGTGCACAGTTTCAGTCAAAAAACGTGTGTAAGGCCCAGAGTTCCGGTCTGCAGCTTGTGTAACTGCTTGTTAGGACTGAATCCGTCCTGTGAAAAGAATCAAAGGATCTCTGAAGAGTAGAAACCAGGCTCACCCTGTAGAAGACTGAAGAAATTGTTGAATTGCACTCGGTCTGTCAGGAACTGAATCTGCTGTGTGTTCTCCCGGTATTGTGCAGTAATTGCGATCGGGATAGAGATAGCAGCCTGCCTGGTATAGTACTTTTTTTTTTACCATATAAATGTGTGAAGAGTCTCGTGGAGCTCAAAAGAGCCCTGCTGACGTTGAAGGACCCTATCTTGTTTGGAGGTCATGAGTACTAATTCAGGGTCGCTCCTGTTGAATTGCCACATTAAATCCAAATGGAATCACTGTACTGCTGACTGTTTAAGCTAATTTTCTTTTCACTGTGTGAAAGGGCCCCTACCAGCTGCCAGTTTGGACTAGCCACTGGGCTTGGGTACCCAGGGACAGTAACTGGTAGGGATAGGCCTGTGCACAGAGCCATAGGTAGATATTAAAGTGATAAGCTAATTAACCTGATTTCCCTGTCCTTGTTATATCCCCCAAATAAATCAGAGCTGCTTGTTTCAGCAAAGTTATACTGCCTGAGGTATTTGTCTATGTTAAAGTACTGTACTGTGATTGTTGCACTGTATCTTATTTCACAGGAGGTCCCAGTGCCGGAACCAGACCTGGGAGTAAGTGTATACTGTGAAGGTAATTCTGATATATTGTGTGGGCCACTAGTGGGAAGAAGGGGCACAGTGTCCCAGAGGGCTGTGACCAAGTTAGTTTAACTATTGCAACCCTGACCTCTGGGTGGAGGCACCCCCATTGGATCCAGGCCCTCAACCTGTTAGTGGCAAATCAGGCAGGGTAGTAGCCCTGGATAGCGCCATCTAGGGGTTACATCTTGGAGGCTCACCGCTGGGATTGTGTGTCCTCTAGTGGCCATATTTACTAACCACTGTTAAGAAAAAATGGGTACCCGACAGAAGTGGCTGTGCACCGGCTGGTGGAGTGGTGTACTGGGAGGAGATCGACCCTCAAAATGCTATGCTTATCCTGGACATCCCCTGGTATCAATACGGACACTGTGCGGGAGTACTTTCCAAGGTGGAAGGTTTACAAAACCCTGTGGTGGTGGGTCGGCATGCTAATCTGCTCACCCACACTTTCCTGGCCCTAGTAGAGTTTAAGGATCCCATAGATAGCTCCAAAGTGCCACAGACCATTACCCCAGAGGGAGCCCTCACTGCTTGAGAGGATAACTAAGGACAGTAAAGACCTGGGGGAATGAGCCCCACCACTGTCTGAAACTTTTGAGGAGAAATTTGCTAAATGGTTGCTGGGGGAAGGGAAAACTGTGGAGGACTTGAAGAAACTATTCTTGCCACCTGGGGGTGTTCCTCCCCCAACACCCTCTCCCGCTCCAGTACCCGTAATGGTGGCTAAACCAATGCAGACTCCTATTTCTGCACCTGCCATTAGTCACGACTCTTACTGAAGGTTGAGGATCTTCTCTGGCACCCTCCCCATCCCCCAAGGGGAGGATGACTGGGAGACCTGGATAGACTATGTTGCCCCCCAAGTGCTAGAATGGCAATGCTCGGAAGTCGAAACGCAAGAGGGTTAGTGAGAGCCCGAGGTCCTGCCCTGGCTACCATCCATGCTAAACGGCCAGTAACCCTGAAGTGACTGCACAGGCCTATCTTGAGGCCTTGGAGAATGTGTATGGGAGCCCAGATTCTGATGAGGACCTGGTGGAGAGTAAGAGATGACAACAGTACCAAGGGAGTTGTTGTCTGTGTATGTATCTCGGCTGGAAAAATTGTTGCAAGAATGCCTCAGAAAGGGTAGTTTGCCAGCGATTGAACTGGACCCAACCAGGCTGGACAGGATCCTTAAGTCTGCCCCTTCTAGAACTGCTGTTGCTTCAGTTACCTGGCAAATCGACTGGAATCCCCACCCTCTTATGATGAGTTAATGAGAGAAATTCAAGGAGTTGAGAAAAGGCGACCTCGGAGGGACCTGCACCAATAGCTGTGGCTATGACCCGAGTGACTGAGGGTGGCCCATCAAGGAAGTTCAGGGGCAGAGGTTGGCAGTCAATGAGTGCTCTGATAAGGAAAAGATATGTCACAATGGGGCTAACTGTTGAGAGAGATCCGGGAATTCAAAACAGTCCCTTTATGAAGGCCACGCCTGCAAGTACGGGCCCCGACCTATATCCAACTGCATCTGCTATGGGGGTGGGGATACCCACCCATGTATCTCCTGCTGATAACAGCTCCGAACTCGATTCCTTGACCATGGAAGTGGAGAAACTGACGAGATGTCTCCAACTGCTTATCACGCCAGAGACAGAGATGGCACCAAGGTTTCCAGTTAGTAATACCCTGCCCTGGCTCCCAGTGTGGCGCCGGCCAGCTCAAACTCCAGAAAGTATGTTTTGCTATAATTGTGGGAAAGATGGGCACATGAAAAGGAATGCCAGTCCCCAAAAGACACTGACAAAGTTGCATATAGGCTACAAGGAGAGCTTCGGAGAACAAATCAGTGGTTAAGAGGCACGAAATGATCCCAGTGAGGGCACCAAAATGCTAACTCACGCCCTTTGTGGCAAGGTCAGTTGCCCAGGCCCCCACTACCGCCTCCAGACTGGTCCAGAATAGTGGGTCCTCCATGGAGACCACTGTAAAGGTGAATGGAGTGTCTACAAGAGCTGTATTAGACAGTGGCTCCCAAGTGACAATTATGTTCCAGGATTGGTATCGAAGCATTTGTCAGACGTACCTTTACAACCATTAGAAGGACTGCATGTACGGGGTTAAGTGAGAAGGCCTACCCCTATTCCGGGTATATCCGAATTTGGCTGTTCTTCCCACCTCCGTGGCTGGAGTAGCTGAACAAGTAGAGACCCTAGCCTTAGTGTGTCCCCCACTGGACTGTATGATGGTGTCCCTTGTTGATTGGAACAAATGCTCATATGTTCAGAAGGCTGGCACAGTTGTGTTATGAAAAACAGGGGTCAAGACTAGTAGAGCTTTAGAGTCCCGGCTTTAATTAAGAAGGCCTATGAGGCACAGAGAGATGCTGAAAAAATAGAACCAGAGGAACCGGTCGGAATTGTATGGAAGAAGGATCCTGAGTCTCTGATCCTGGCGCCAAATGCCCAGTGTACCTTACAGGGAGAGGTCCGTATCAGAAAGGATGTTAAGAATAAAATATTAATGTTGGATGCACCAGGCGATGGAAAATTGCCAGAGGGACTGCTGGTCAAGCCTAGTATTTTGCCCGCTAGAGCCCATGCTTATGCCAGAAGGGTAATGGTCCAAGTTCATAATGTGTCTGAAAGAGACATTCGAGTAAACAGAGGTTGCATCCTGGCTAATGTGCATTGTGCAGACACTGCAGTGCTACCCAGCAGCAAGAGTTCAAGGAAGAATGACAGAGTAACGCCTGACTTGTTTGATTTCGGCGACTCCCCGCTGCCAGCTGAATGGAAAGTGAGGATCAGTGTGAAGCTTGCCCAGAGAGACCAGGTGTTTTCTTTAAAGGAATGGGATGTAGGATGCGTGCAAGGAGCTGAGCACAATATCCGGCTGCATGACGAAATACCATTTCGTGAGAGGTCTCGACGCCTGGCACCTGCTGACATAGATGATGTGAGACGGCATCTGCAAGAGATGTTAGCTGCTGGTGTAATACAAGAATCCAGAAGCCCTTATGCTTCCCCCATTGTGGTAGTGAGGAAAAGAATGGAACAGTAAGGATGTGTGTGGATTATCGCACCTTAAACCGGCGGACTATCCCTGATCAGTACACAATGCCCCGCATTCAGGATGCTTTGGACTGCCTAAACGGGAGCAAGTGGTTCTCTGTGCTGGATCTCCGCAGTGGGTACTACCAGATCCCGATGGCCCCAGAGGACCGTGGAGAAGACAGCCTTTATCTGTCCGCTTGGCTTCTATGAATTCATGAGGATGCCTCAAGGGATTTCAGGTGCCCCAGCCACTTTTCAACGATTGATGGAGCGGCAGTGGGGGACATGAACTTACTAGAGTGCCTGGTATACCTAGATGATGTTATTGTGTTTGGCAGCTCACTGGAGGAACATGAGAGCAGATTATTTAAGGTATTGGACCGACTGGAGGACTTTGGCCTTAAACTGTCCATTGATAAGTGTCAATTCTTTCAAACATCAGTAAAGTATGTGGGACACATAGTATCCACCGAGGAATAGAGACCGACCCAAGTAAAGTTGAGGCCTTGACTCACCTGGCCACAGCCCAAAATCTAAAAGAACTGCAAAGATTCCTGGATTCTGTGGTATTATCGGCGCTTCATCAAGGACTATTCAAGAGTGATCCGTCCTTTACTTAACCTTACTCAAGGGTATCCCCAACCCACAAAAATACCAAAAGTCAGCTCTCAAGACTGAAAGAGTGTATTTTCATCCGAGTGAAGTATTTGGGGCCGCTGGACTCCTGATTGTGAGACTGCTTTTCATGAGATCATATATCAACTTACCCATGCTCCAGTGCTGGCCTATGCGATCCAAGAAAACCTTACGTCCTGCACACTGATGCTAGCTTGCAAGGGTTGGGGGCTGTGTTGTACCAAGAGCACGAGAATGGCCTGAGACCAGTGGCCTTGCCAGTAGAAGCCTGACCCCATCCGAAAAGAACTATCCTGTACATAAGTTAGAGTTCCTAGCTTTGAAGTGGGCTATTGTTGACCAATTCCATGAGTACTTGTATGGGGCTAAAATACTAGTAAAACTGACAATAATCCTTTGACCTATGTGCAGACCTCAGCTAAGTTGGATGCCACTGGCCATAGGTGGCTTTCTGCATTATCTACATATGACTATGCTCTCGAATACCGAGCAGGTCTGAACCACATAGATGCTGATGCTCTCTCCGGAGGCCTGTTCCCCAGAATGATTGGGTCCGATGGCAGAACCCGACATTCGGGCACTCTGCCGGAAGTTTGACAGGGAGGAACAATGTCCACGGACGAGTGGACTGCATGGTGGATTGCTTGGGACCCTCTGAGAATTGCATACCTGCTGCTTATTGCCACTTTCTGCAATAGACATTGGTGCACTGCCTCAGCTGGACAATGACAGTATTCGGCGGGCTCAATCTCGCGATCCCATGATCAAAGCAGCTTTAGAAGCCCTCTATGCAGGAAAAGATGTGTCCAAATTACGCCCACTGATTTGAGAACTGCACTGTTATACAAAGAAGGTCCTAAGTTGAAACTGATCAATAAACTGTTATACAGAGAAACAGTAGACAGAGGGGACAAGTAGACAAACAACAACTAGTGCTGCCTACTGCCTTCGAGACTCAGTACTGAGGTCCTTGCACAACCACATGGGGCACCTTGGTATAGACAGAACACTTGACTTGGTGAGATCCAGATTCTATTGGCCTAAGATGGGGCTGATGTGGAGCAACACATTCGAACTTGTAGTCGCTGCTTACAGAGGAAAGCTTTGCCCCAGAGGGCTGCCCCTTGTTAACATCACCACCAGTGCACCCATGGAGCTGGTCTGTATTGATTTTCTGAGTTTGGAGTCAGATCAAAGAAATATCAGTAATGTGCTGGTGGTCACTGACCATTTCACGAGATATGCCCAAGCTTTCCCCACCAAAGACCAGAAAGCATCCACTGTGGCCAAAGTACTTGTAGAAAACTTTTTGTTCACTATGGGGCTCCACAAAGAATCCATTCTGATCAAGGGAGAGACTTTGAGAGTCGTCTGATCAAAGAGATGCTTTCTGTGGGGAGTGCGAAGTCCAGAACCACTCCTTACCACCCCAGGGGACCCATAACCTGAACGCTTCAACCACACTTTGCTAGATATGCTAGGCACCCTGCACCCAAAGGACAAGCCTAGATGGAGCCAACAAATTAGCACCCTGGTACATGCTTATAACTGCACCAAAAGTGATGCCACTGGTTTCTCCCCTACCGCCTGATGTTTGGAAGAGAAGCTCGACTACCAGTAGATGTGTGTTTTGGGGTCTCTCCTGATGGGGTTCAAGCTGACAACTATTTACAGTATGTGCAAAAGTTAAAGGCCCAGCTAACTCATGCGCACTCAACTGGCTCAAACCATGGCTGCCAAAAGAAATCTGGCCAACAAAGAACGGTATGATAAAAAGGTGAAAGCACAGGAACTCCAGGAGGGAGATCGGTATTGCTAAGAAATCTGGGACTGCATGGCAAACACAAGATTGCTGACAGATGGCACCATCTCCCTCACATTATAGTGGGCAAACTAGATGATCTGCCAGTGTACAAAGTAAGGCCTGAGAACAAGTCAAAAGATGTAAAAACAATGCATAGAAATCATTTACTGCCCATTGGACAAATCCTGATTGAGTCTGAGCCCCTAGAAGATGCCCCCTCTGGACCAGTGACTAGAGCTGCTGCTAAGAAAAGATCAAGGAAGTCTGCACCTACAGAAGCAGAGTTAAAGTGTTCCCCTGCACAAGTCCCAGTTGAGCATGACTGTCAGTCCATATCAGAAGAAAGTGAGAGTGACTTTGAATACTATCCTTCTTACGAACTGAGTCAATTGTTTCGGGGCAATCCCTAGTCAATACTGGAGACAAAGCTGGGCCTTCTGGACTGTCTAAGCCCCAGCTTCATCCCTGGAGCCAATGCTCCCAGAAAGTGAAGTGCAAAGCATCAGATCAGATGAAATGGAATCATTGTGCATGGTTGAACTGTTTGAGCTTCAGGAGGAAAATGATAGATTGGGGCAGACTGGTGATACACCCGAACAAGAAGAGTATTTTGAGTGCCCTGACAGTCCACTGCCAGTGTCCGAAAGCTCTCCATGCGAGCCAAATGTTGTGGACTCAGAAACTGTAACTCCTGGAGCTGAAAGTGCCCCAAGTTCTAGCCTCTCTACCCCATGGAGACTCCCCTGACAAGTGAGGACAATGCTAAAAATGAGGCTCAGAGTGCAGAGACTGTAACAGTTCCCCCTAGAAAGACTGGTCGAGCTGTAAAGCCTGTGGTGCACCTCAGTTATGATTCACTTGGGAGGCCTGTGGACTTGCCTCTCAATGTTGTCCATAAAGGAGTGTATGTGTCCCCAAGCTCATTGCCCAAACTGAGCATCAGTGCTAACTCCAAGTTACTTGTGTTGCCCTCTAAGTATGGTGCCCTTGCCCCGTCCAGCCCCAAGGTAACTGATAGGGAAGGGCCCCTCTCTTCAGGTTTCATGTACAAGAGGTAATAACTTGAGTTATGGTACAATGTGTGTAATACTGTGTAAAGAGGACGCATCGCAATGTTTCAGAAATGTGTTCTTGGTAAAATGATGTATTGACTGATGATTACATGTGAGCCTAATGCAAATGTATATGGTTGCAGTTGAAACTTATGGGGTACTTGCTTGACGCGACGCCAAGCTTTCCCAGGCCAGGAAGGGTGTAACCCCCTGCAAATGGGGGTTCCAAAAGACTTCCAGGAGCTTGCTTGAATGCTCCAAGCCTGAATGGTGTTTGGCGTTTAAGCCATTTATCAGTGAGTGTTTTAGAGCCTCTGGTACTGTCTCTTTAAGAGCTGTCTGCTTGCAGACATAATTAGTTTGTATGGGGGACTGTGTGCTTCTCTGTTGAGTACCACTCTGAGCTGCTGCCAATTCACTCCATTTTTGCAGTCACTAGGAGTGCAAAGGAACCTATCTGAAAGATGTAACTGTTTGCCAGAAATTATTTACAGTAATAATGAAATTACAGTTTGTCTAACCTGCTTTCTTTGCAGTCAGAACTGTGTCTGCCTAGTTCCCATTCTGGTTTTGAACTGCTGAACTGGACCAATCAGTGTGGGGTAAGCTAGCTCTAAAATGGTGCCTTGGACGAATCAGAACTTGGACTCATAATCTGAGCCAGCCACAAGAGGATTGTATGGGCAGTGACTCTGGGAGATGTAGTTTAGACTTCGGCGCCTTTTTGGACCAACAGCAGCAGTCTATTGTGAGTGACAGCCAATCCAGTCAAGAACTGGGAGGAACTCAAAGGAAGTGCCCGGTTTTGTCTGTTGGAGTTTCAGTTTTAGATCTGGCAGTGAAGGGAAAGAAACCCTGTGCTCCTTCAGTGCACAGTTTCAGTCAAAAAACGTGTGTAAGGCCCAGAGTTCCGGTCTGCAGCTTGTGTAACTGCTTGTTAGGACTGAATCCGTCCTGTGAAAAGAATCAAAGGATCTCTGAAGAGTAGAAACCAGGCTCACCCTGTAGAAGACTGGAAGAAATTGTTGAATTGCACTCGGTCTGTCAGGAACTGAATCTGCTGTGTGTTCTCCCGGTATTGTGCAGTAATTCGATCGGGATAGAGAAGCAGCCTGCCTGGTATAGTACTTTTTTTTTTACCATATAAATGTGTGAAGAGTCTCGTGGAGCTCAAAAGTAGCCCTGCTGACGTTGAAGGACCCTATCTTGTTTGGAGGTCGTGAGTACTAATTCAGGTCGCTCCTGTTGAATTGCCACACTAAATCCAAATGGAATCACTGTACTGCTGACTGTTTAATTCTCCTTTCACTGTGTGAAAGGGCCCCTACCAGCTGCCACGGTTTGACTAGCCACTAGGGCTTGGGTACCCAGGACAGTAACTGTAGGGATAGGCCTGCACAGAGCCATAGGTAGATAGTAAAGTGATAAGCTAATTAACCTGATTTCCTGTCCTTGTTATATCCCCTAAATAAATCAGAGCTGCTTGTTTCAGCAAAGTTATACTGCCTGAGGTATTTGTTCATGTTAAAGTACTGTACTGTGATTGTTGCACTGTATCTCATTTCACAGGAGGTCCCAGTGCCGGAACCAGACCTGGGGTAAGTGTATACTGTGAAGGTAATTCTGATATATTGTGTGGGCCACTAGTGGGAAGAAAGGGGTTGCAGTGTCCCAGAGGGCTGTGACCAAGTTAGTTTAACTATTGCAAACCCTGACCTCTGGGTGGAGGCACCCGCCATTGGATCCAGGCCCCTCAACCTGTTAGTAGCAAATCAGGCAGGGGTAGTAGCCCCTGGGATAACGCCATCTAGGGGTTACATATAAAACTTCTCTGGTTTTCCTTTTTTCATTTTTTTTCCAGTTGATTCAGCGACCAAAATAAAACCGAGAGTTAACCTGGTTAAATAACACAAAATAAATGCAAATAAGAAACCGGCTTCCAGAGAAGTAAATTTTAAAGAAGTGTTACCTCAAAATGTAAACAAAGGCTCGGTTTCTTCCCGGCTGCAAGGAACCGAAAAACTTACTGGAACAACACTAAATCTATACTAGTCTACCTGTAATACCAAGGACAGTGCTTTGAAAACGAAAAGAAATAATCAGTACTTTAAAAAAAGGAGCAAATAAAATCTTCAAGAAAGATGAAGGAGAGCTCTCTGAGGCATCTTACTAAGGCAAGCAGAGTAAAAAACCTGACGGCTGCAGGACGTATTCTAGGGACACTGGTTTGAAAACCGAGCTTAAGCCTAGCATTCCATCATTTACATAGGTTCTATTAACCATTTCGGCTCTGGGGAGTCCTATGGTGAGACCATACTGCATATGTCAGAATACAGTAAGATTTCCTGGGGTTAGAACACGGAATTAGTTTTGGTCTATCGAGGAGGAACACAGGGGAGCTTAAACACAGGTACGTGCTATTTGTTCTCTTTTCAGTTAATGAAAAAACTGATGGCCTGTTTCTGTGCAAATATGCTTCTGTGCAAATGAACACTCTATGCTTTGTTTTTGGTTAATCCTAAAATCGCTGGCCTGTTATGTTAAGTTTCTGTGCAAATTAAATCTTTTTGCTTGCATCTGGGTATTACCCCATTGCTGTCCTGACTCTTGAAAATTTAACATATATCCGCTTTAGTAATGGTCAGATTGTGATGGAATGGGAACACTAATGTTGGTTAATGAATTAATGGGATACAGACCCTGATGGGAAAACAGAGTTCGGGAACGATTTGCTGGTCAAATGCATGTCAGGAAAATGTACAGATCCCACCTGTATTAATTTTCACCATTCATCACTAGTTGGGGAGTACCAAGCACTTAAAGGTGCTGGCACTTACCTGAGGGAGAAGCCTCCCCTTAACCTACTGTGGAGGAGAACACAGGGAGGCAGGGGCCCCTTATAGGGCTAGCGAGGCCTGCGAGTGGTCAGGGCGAGACGGGGACTCCCATTGCCTGGGAGAAAGAAGGCACCCACTAACTTCTGACGCATCCTGCAAGAGAAAAAAAATAGGCCCCCTGGAAAGGGGGGGGGGGCAATCACTTTACACCGGGGCCAAGGGTGACAACCTTGACAGATGAAGCTACGCTGTCCGCTGAATGCAGACCGTAGTTCCTGCCAGCCTGGAGGCCTCCACACTGGTGTCATAAGATGCCCTTATCTGGTGTCTTGCTAGCTTCAGACCACGTGCAAAAAGGCTAATGGCCTATCTGGTTACCTTCAAATCAGGCATCGATGCCAGGAGTTGGCCCAGCATTGTCCACAGGTGCCTTAAATAGGCATCATGATGGGCCTGGTGCACTGCCAGGTACAGAAGGAGACTCGCTGCCAAGAAGATCCTGCGAGCCCAGCGGGCAAACTCAGCCAAGTCTGACTCGAGGTAGGGGGGACAGTCATGCCTTGGGCAATGATGCCCGGAGAGGGTGTCCAGGAGCTCCACTCCCGAAGTAGGGTGGGGCATAACACCTGGAGGCCCCAGAGATGTGTAGTACCAGTGCTGACAGTCCCTGGAGGCTGGAGATGGGGAAGAGGGACTCTGCCAGACACTGTGCAATGCTTCTGCAAAAGGAACTGCCCATGGTGGAATGACCAAGCAGTCAGCACTGAACTTGCCCAAGAAGGTGCATGTCGCGCAGTCAGTATTATGCGAGGCAAAGTGGAACAGATGGGAAGCTCCTCCAGCATCCCTGACAGGAACTGCTGAGATCAGAGTCGGAGGGGAGATGGATGTAGGAGTTCCCTTCCTCAGGGGAGGAAGGCGAGGAAGCTGAGGAGCACAACTCAGAGCAGCTGGGGGCTCAAGTCGGAAAACAACCACATCCATGGCTCTAACATGATGGGGCGACGCAGCTGCCGAAGGTCTGAACTGTTCCTAGGTCATGGGCCCCGATGGGCCAAAGAAGCCTACAAGAGGGGGAGGCAGAGGGGTGCAGGAAGGACATATCTGGCTAGACAGAGCTGACCCTCTGCTAGGGCTGAGGGAACGTGCAAGGGACCCCTCCCGAGGGAGGGGGCTGCTGACTCCACCGACTGAAGAATGCCCAAACTGACTGGAGCGACCATGGCGGTGTCCTTGGGGAGAATCCTCCAGATAGGGTGACTGGAGCTGTCCAGGCCCTTGCAGGCAGCCCGTGGCCCCACCAACAGCAGATCCCCTTGAAGATGAAGAGGCTAGGAGGGAAGGGTCAGTGCTTCTGTTCCTCTCTGGACCACCAGCTGTCCTGGAAGGGAGCCTCCACGCCTCCTTCGACCTCCCTGCCCATATCCCCTCAGACAGGGATCTGCTCCTTGGAGGAACTTCTAAGCCTGAGGACTGGAGGGTCGCGGTATCTCCCGCACCAGAAGTGGTGCTAGGAAACTACCCCAGACCCCAACACGGCACTACGGTCCAAAACTAACTTATCTGGTGCTAACATCCATGCTGGCAACAGAACTGGCGTCTACCTCTCTGTCGGTGCCAAGAACGGCACTGACCCCATCCTCGGCACCGGTCACCGTGTTTCCAATGATACCAGAATCCACCACGGCTCTGGCTGTGGTGCCGACACCGGCACCAAGCGCAGCGCCAGACATGATACTACTGACCACGGTGCCAGAATCCCCCACAGTGTCGACTCTGGCACTGACCATGGTACCTACCAGCAGAGAAGAAGCACCAGCTTGCCTGGACAATTCCTGGGGCTCAGAAATTCCAGAGCAAGGTAAAGGAGAGTCCCAGAGCTCTGAGGAGCCAGGCTGCCAGTTGGGGATGTCCTGGTCATCCTCCGAAGAGGAAGTGACCAGGGCAACCTCCAGAGAGGCAACCCCTGAGACTCTCCCTCTTGTGGCACTGCGAATGGCACTGGAGGGAGACATAGCACCAACCCTGGCATCATCTCACTCACTGACACCAGGGGCTGTGTTGGGAGCCAAAGCGATGTCAGACAGCGGGATCGAGGGCACCACTGGCGCAGGCCATGCATATAGCAATGGCCACGACACCGGGGGTGTCCGGACCACCAAGGAAGAAGCGGACTGTGAGGGATGCTCAGCTGACCCCTGGTGGAGGATGACTGTACACCCTATCCCTCACGCAGTCTCACGAGACCAAAAATGGAGGCCTGCTCCCCCTCAGTACATACAGTACCGGCAGGAGACCGGGGGGGGGGGAGGGCCCAAAGTCCTGGCCTTGGAGTCCCGGGACTAACACCGCCCTCCGAAGGTAAGATGATCCCGACCCACCTTCATCATGCTCACTTCGAGGACCTGACGGTCCATGGAGAAACAGGCATCGTAATTGTCCATTTCGTGGTTCAGACCCAGGCAGGACAAACGATGATTATGACAGTCTGTTACAGTCATAGGCTTGCTGCAGGGACTCCGATGCATGGGGGTACACCCCATCGTAGATTTAGAACTAGGCCCCAGACCAAACATAACTGCGCAGATACAAATAAACTAAAACACTTCAAAAGACTCGGCCCATAGATAAAAATAATAAAGAAATAAAAGGAATGAGTTTAGAGGTTCCTGAAGAATTCTCTACAACGTCTTAACAGCGGTGGCGGAATTTGAAATTCAATGATGATGAGTCAAGATGGCTGTAGCTGCCATGGGTGATGCACACTCGAAAGTGGGAAAAGAACTGAGTAGGTGGAGGGGCTGGCGTCGGTTACCGGCTGACTCATGAGCACCACGCAAAACGCTGGCCTCAAGGGCTGTGTCATCCCCAGCATTGGCTCCTCCTCCTAATCGAAAAGCTTTAGTTAAAGCTTCTCACGGGGTCCTAGCGTCTCTGGCTTGAACCCAACAGTGATGAATGACAAAGACTGATACAGGTAAGATCAATGTAGTGAGCCAATCATTTCAACAGGCACTGTTTAGAAACATGTGCACCCTCTTTCCCAGGGGCAAAAGAAACAGCTACGAGGACTTCCTACAGTCCTTCGTGCGATGAACATAATACAGGTATCTGAGTATTCTATATACATCACAGGGTGTAGCCAGTCATTTCAGATTTGTACACCAACCTGCCAAACTGCTACTCCTCCACTGTTGTTCATGCCTGCCCCCCCATGACTCAAGTCCAAGGTTCCTGGCTCCAGTCAGATGATTCCCATACTAGACCTGCTGTCTGTCTGCACTCCTAGTGTGGTGCTCACTGCCCGCTGGTAAATACCACTGACTGCACCACGAGTTCAAGACCATGGCAGAAATTTATTTTCTCTTCCCTGCAGGTAGGCAGATTCACTCCACTTGCCACGCTACATGAAGTCTTCATTCTTTTAGCTGACTCCGAGTCTGTTCTTCTGTCTGCTGCTCCTCAGTTCTTCTACTGCTTCTCTCTCTCTCCCAGTACAACTGAACTAATAGTATGGCTCCTAATTTTGCTGGGGTGTTTAAAATCACCACCCCAGACTTGCCACACCCCCTACCAGATGCTGCAGCCAATCACTATGCAGGTGGACCATGCAGACCTAACTGAGACCCTCAGCTTCAAAGTTCATGGTCCACTCTGCCACCCCTCAAAACAAAGCTGAAAGAGAAAAGAAAAAGCCTGTGAAGCCAAACAAAGGAATTTAAATGCAACAGACTCGAAATGGCAGAGCAACACTGGCCAGCTTGTTTGCTACCCCCCTGCTACTAAACTTGATATGCCATGGCTTACGAGGAGTATCAGTAGCTACACCCTTGTGTACATCCACAGTATGGAGCAATGCTTCTCCTGGACTGGCATGCTCTGGATAACAAACAGGCAGGTGGATAGTTTGATTTAATATGAGCTCATACACCACCTTAGGAAGAAACTTAGGATTCATACGTAAAGACACCTTGTCTTTGTGGAAAATCAAATAAGGCTACTCACACGAGAGCCTGTAGTTCCAAAATCCATCGGGAAGGAGTAATAGCAACTAAAAATCATGCTTTCCATGACAGAAAGCATAGTTTGCAAGTCGCGGCATACTCAAAAGGGGCAAAAGTAAGTTTTTCTAACACAAAATTCAAGTCCCAAGATGGGATAGGATTGAGAATGGGGAGCTCCAGATGAAGAATACCCCTCAGGAAGGTATGGGACACCTCTAGTTGTGCCACCGTACGGTCATTAACTGGCACAAGGAAAGCTGAAAAAGTGGACAAGTGCACCTTAATGGAGAAGTACTTCAGACCAGAGTCTGAGAGAGACAGCAAGTACTCCAGAATCTGATTCACATGACAAGTGAAAGGATCAAACTGATGGGCAGTTGCCCATAGGGCAAAGCACTTCCACTCCATGGAATAAGTAGCCCTTGTGGAGGGCTTTCTAACAGCCACCAGAAATGGAAATTACATACCTACTGTAATTCTTGATCTTCTTGGACAAAGTCTCCACCACGCATTCACACTAATAGGAGTTCGCCGGAGGCGCTAGGACCCAGTGGGAGCAAACTTTTTTAGGAGGGCCGGCGCTGAGATGGAGCTGCGAGGAGCGGCACAGCGAGCCCCAGCACATGCGGTAATGACTATCTCGGTGTCGACCCTCCAACAGCCTTAGTACCTTTTTTCCGAGGAGGTGCAGTGTAACTTAACCTAGAAGGAGTAACTTAAAAATCGAACATAAGATAGTCCGAATGACTGGTGTAAAACGGGGTCAACAATAAAGTCTTCACAGCCCAGCCATTGCGTGAGTGAAGACCAAAAACAGAGAGTGAGCCCGGGGGATGGTGGGTGGGCGTGTGAATGAGTGGTGGAGACTTCATCCAAGAAGATCAAGAATTACGGTAGGTACGTAATTTCCATATCTTCCTTGACATAAAGTCTCCACTACTCATTCACACTAATTGGAGAGTACTGAGCTAAATAATCCCCCCGAGACGGGCGGCAGGAGATAAAGAGCTCACATACTTAGGACTGGTCCTTTAAGAATAGTCCTGCCAAACGACAGATGTCGTCTGGCATGGACATCCAAGGCGTAGTGATTAACTAAAGTATGCACAGAGCTCCAAGTGGCTGCATTGCAAATATCTGCGATGGGTACGTTGCAGATTTCCGCCAGAGATGCCGCAACTGCTCTAGTAGAATAAGCATACACTCTGCCTTCCAGCTTGACCTGTGCCATAGAATAGCAGTGGCGAAGGCAAGCCGCCAGCCACGCTGAAATACATCTGATAGCGACAGGTTGACCCAGCCGGGTCTCACTGAAGGAGACAAACAGTTGTTGAGCCTTGCAAAATTATTTTGTTCTATCTAGATAGAACCACAATGCTCTCTTAACAGCCAGTGAATGAAGGGTACGCTCCCCTTCATTTTGAAAGTTCGCAAAGTAGGTAGGAAGGACTAAAGGTTGGTTTAGATGGAATTCTGAGACAACCTTAGGGAGAAACTTAGGATAAGTCCTAAGAACTACTTTGTCCTTGTGAAATACCGTGTACGGGGGAGGGGGGGTCTGTGACCAGTGCACGTATTTCGTAAACTCTACGGGCTGAAGTAATGGCTACCAATTCATACCTTAATGGAAAAAAGGGTTCTATTAGACAAATTGGCCCTCTAATGGTTAACAATTCTGTATTATCTACAGATATAAATATTGGTAATTCCTTCAATGATTATTTTTGTTCAGTATTTACTTCAAAGGTAATTTCAACCCCGGTTTCCACTTCTGAATTTAGTAATCATAATTATACTATTTCCCTAGCTGACACACTGGCAGCACTTAAATCTATAAACAAAAATTGAAGTCCTGGACCAGATAATGTAAAACCCTAGATTCCTACATGCTGCATCCACAGCTTTAGCACTCCCCCTATCTCTTCTATTCAACACATCACTTAAAGAGGGTCTGGTACCAAATGACTGGCATAAGGCCACTGTGGTACCTATCTTTAAAAAGGGAAATTGATCTAATCCTGAAAATTATAGACCTATTAGTTTAACGTCTGTACTTTCAAAAGTGATAGAAAAATCACTAAGGCACTTCTTGACAAAGAAATGGGGCCATTGAGACTTAATGATTTAACTCAGTATGGCTTCAAAAAAGGCCTGTCATGTACCACAAACCTAATTGCCTTTTATGAAAATGTAAGCCAGGGTCTTGATCTTAACATTCCCCAAGATGTGACTGTTTTTGGGCTGTTGAAAATTTTAAACCTAGTCTGTTGGGGGACGCCAGAGAGCCAGCTTCCAGGCAGGAAGTGTTTTCTGCAGCTCTGCACTTCTTGCTCCTAATTTACCAACTAAAACATATAATTTCAGCTGAACCTTTTATTTCAACTGAACTCAGTGAATTCTGCAGATTCTCAGCTCTCTAATGATACCAGACTTGTGATGGGGCGTACTAAGCAAAATCAGCCTCATTTGGCTGCAAATTTGAGGCCTTCTACTGCATCTCAACCTCAGCCTCCTAGCTCTGATCAAGACCACGCGTTGGGGCCTGCTACTTCTAAGGACCCTCCATAGCAAGCAAATGTAGAATCTGTCAGAGCGATGCACTCAAAACTAGAAAAAACACTTTCTACAATGGAGACCCATGATGCAACGATAACAGCACTGAGCTCAACTGTTACTGATGCAGATAAGCGATCTCTAGCAGCTCAGACTACAGCAACTACCCTAGTGAAAGAAAACCAGCAACTAAGATATCGCCTGGAGGGAGTGGAGAATACAATTTGGGCGGGGAACGTCAGAGTAGTTGGCCTACCTGAAGGTGTGGAAGGGGTGAACCTTTTGTCCTTTATGCAGCAGTGGCTGGCTGAGACCCTATCGATCCCAGAGGATTTCGAATGGACAGCTCTGTGTCAGGCATACCAAGCAACACCAAGGGTACGGCCTGCAGATGTGGGTCAACCGAGGACGGTGATCCTGAAGACGATGGGTCCGGAGATCTGGCACATCCTAATAGGGGCAGCTCGTGCAGCTTCTCCCTTGGAGATCCAGAACCACGAAATCAAGCTATCTCCTGATCTCTCCTACCAGACACGCTCGAGGAGGAAACAATTTGACGCAGTTCGCCAGAAGCTTCATTCGTTGAGGATAGCACACTCCTTCTTGCTACCAGCCCGTCTAAGAGTCACATATGGGAGTCAGAGTTGGCAATTTACAGACCTGAAGGATGCGGGTCACTGGACCGAAAAAGCGGCTACTGAATTTAACAGCAAACCAGGACTGGAAAATGTGGTCAGCTCTGATTCGGAGGATGGCTGAGTACTAACTCTGACTTTTTCTTTAGTCATTCATTTTACTTTGCCTAATAGTTAAAAGTTAGAGACTGGGATACCGAGGGCGAAGTGATATTTTGAGAGGGGGGTAATGTTGTTTACTCCCTTCTCATAGTTATACTGACCCAGTTTAAAATTTTGTTCATGTTACTTCAATTGCTCATATTGTATACTGAGATCTAGTCTAAGCTAATTGTTTGTATGAACGGTGGGTAGGAGCAGGAGACAGCGGAGTGCATGGGAACCATGTCTACCTTTAATATATTTTCTCTTTGAAAGGTCACAGCACTACTGGTTAGTGCAGTCCAAATTTTGGGATATTCTACCTAATAAACAGACTATCACCTTAACCATGAAGCGGCTGGCAACTTGGACTTTCTTATGGGACAGCTGGTGAAATTTGCCAATTATTTTATTTTATCCCTCACTCCTGCTGCATACTATGTAAGAGCTAGAATGAAGTGATATTCCATATTTTGCTATTGTAACTGAATGAATCCTCTTGCATGAGGGGAAAAAAGCTGTAATGTCTTTTTATTTATTTATTTATTTTTTTTCCTTCTTTATCATGCGGTTCTGCTGTTGTTTATGAGCCCTGGTCACGGCCCCTGAGACTTCCACTGCCATCTACTGCCACCATCCCCAGCTTACTCCCCCGGAGAGCGGGGCCACGGCATCGGTCCCCTTCATCCGTGCCGCAGAACTAGTATCTGGTCAGGGATGCAGCAATGGCAGCTAACTGAAGCCCCGGGGAGGGCTTCACATAGACAGCGAACCCGCCCGCCATCTTTTTCCTGGTTTTCTCTCAGGCGGGGACTTGCAATGACGCCAGCGTCCGCTCCACCTCCCTGATATCGAGCGCCAGTAGCGTCAGTGACTCCCAGCCTCCGCCAGGGGTCTCACTGTGCCGGACACTGCCCCACCCCTCCTGAGAAGAAGAGCTGCCCATGGGGCGCCAATTCTTCCCCAACCAGCCCTCTGACGACTCCAGGTCTGTTGTCAACCCGGCTGCCAAGGCCGCAAGCAGAAATCCAACCGCTGTGCCGCGGGCTGGCTGTAATGTCTTTTTATTAAATCAATAAAAAGAAAGTACAAAAATAAAAAATAAAACCTAGTTTGTTGTGCTTGTAGTTGTGGTGTATTTCTTTGCTGTCTTAAATTGCTGCAAATTATGTCTTAGCTTGTCTGACTTGCCCTGTAGTTTGGGTGAGGAGCGCTAATTGTCTGGCCTCTGACCTCAGCTACGTGATAATTGGAGGTGGGGCTTAGTCAGAGTTGAGGTAGCAAGTGATTTTTGTTTTCTCAGAAGAAGCCAGAAGGGGAAGGAAACAGATTCATTTCAGTGCTTTACAGTAATTGTACATTGCTATTTTTGTTTTAAACTTAGATTGTGAGCTTTTAGTGACACTGTAATGTCTTTGCTGTCTTTACTTAGAATTGTTTTTGGGCTGTTGACAATTTAAAACATAGTTTGCTGTGCTTGTGGTGGTGTATTTCTTTGCTGTCTTTAATTGCTGCAAATTTTCGCCGCCCCTCCCTCCCCTGCCCCCAACTCTTAATTATATGCCCTGTTAAATCTGATTGACAGGAGCAAAGCACAGGATATAGTAGGGATTGTGGAGTAGGAGGGGCATAAGGGGGAAGAAGCTCTCCCTCAGCTTGACAAGTGTTTTGACTCATTTTTTCTTTTTTTTCTTTTTTAAAGAAAAGTATTTGAGGAGCAGTGGCAGGATTTATAGGACAGTAAATTAATAAAAAGGGAACTAGGAGAGCTTCAGTAACAGACAAGTACTGGAACAGCAGTATAAGTGTAATATAATGTGGGGAGTGGTGCAATGCAGTGGCTGTGGGGTAGCCATATTCAGGCAGACCTTATGGATGCTGAGGTGCTGCCCTATCTGCATGCATCTCTCTGGACTGCAGGATGAGGTAGCCAGACTCAGAGCAGAAGTAAACTGGGTCAGCAGTACCATCACCCCTATCCAGAGACTACCCAGTCCAACGCCGCTGCCGCAAAGGATGCCGAGAATGAGAAGCACTTGGATGACAGTGGGCTCAGGGAGGGTTAGGGTGGTCAGGCAGAGGCACATCCCAGATCCTATTCCACTCAAGAATTCATATGCCACACTGGCAAATGGGGACAACCAAATAGAGGTACCCAGAGAAGTGGAAGGAAAGGATGTGGAGGCTAGCTAAGGAGGTGATCTCAGTGGGGAGAGCAGTAGACCCCAGAGGAGGAGGAAGTGAATCCTGGTGGGGGACTCCATCATAAGAGGGATCCAGCTAAGAACACAGGAAGGGGAGGACAGGGAGGTGAGGTGCCTACCAGGTGCCACGGCATGGAGGGATGGAAGGAAGAATCGCTGGGAAGGCAAGATGGGAGGGTGAGTTGGATGTCATTAACCACCTAGGTATTAATGACCTGGCAAATGGGGAGCCAAAGGACGTTCAGGAAGAGTTTAGGAAATTGGAGAGGGGTCTCAAGCAAGTAGCTACTTCTGTCACCTTCTCGGAAGTACTACCTGCGAGAGGCATGGGAGAGCATAGGGGTGCATGCACCAAGAACTTTAACTCATGGTTGAAGAACTGGTGCTGTGAGGAAGGGTTTGGATTCACTGGTGACTGGGGACCCACCTGGAGGAATGGAGGCTTGTTCAAGCCTGACGGCCGGCATCCATCCTGGAGGGGAATCCAAGCACTCAATGATAAGTTTAAATGCTACATTGACAAGCATTTAAACTAGCCAAGGGGGGGTGGGCAGGTCAGCAAGGAGGGTACCAAATTGCCCACCTCCCACAGCTAGCAGTGGAACCAGTGAACTGGAGGAGTGGATATCTCTACAAAGCAGTGTGCAAAAGATGGAGATAAGTGCCCAAAAGGTGGATAGGCAGAAAAAGGGCAAAATTTCAACAGAAGGGCAGACAACAAGGAAAACCAGGGATAAAGGACAACCAGAGAAGGGGCTGTAGTAGAACAGCTAAGCAGTCTAGGAAGGTCAAATAATGGAAAGCCATGTGTGCCAATGCCAGGAGCCTTAGCAACAAGATGGAGGATCTGGAGGCTGTCATGATGCAGTCAGACCTGGACATTGTGGCCATCACAGAAACCTGGTGTAATGATAACCATGACTGGGAGATGGCCATACCTATTCAGAAGAGACAGGGCAGGTAGAAAGGGAGGGGGAGTGGCACGGTATGTGAAAAATGACATAAGGGCCACAGAGATCCAGGAGGAACAAAATGGGGGAGAGATACTGTGGGTTAAGCTGGAAAGGAAAAGGGGGCCAGCCATCTGCACAGGTGTGGTCTATAGACCACTAGCCCAGGAGGAAGAAACAGATAGGGAGCTGATGCTAGCCATCCAAAGGATGGCAGACAAGGGTGAGGTAGTGCTGGTTGGAGACCTCAATACTCCAGACATGGACTAGGAGTATCCCAGCAGAAGCATCAACTAGGAGCAGATTTATCCTGGACTCCCTTCAGGGTGCCTTCTTCAAGCAACTGGTCATGGAACCAACTCAGCAGAAGGCAATACTGGACCTTGTGCTCACAAACAGGAACAGTGTGATAGGGATAACAGTGGGGGAGCACCTGGGGAACAGTGACCACCAGTCATTATGGTCTCAAATCACAGAAGGAGCAGAACCAAACCACACAAAAACACGTATCCTGTATTGTAGGGGGACAGACTTTGGGAAAATGGGGAGATGCTTGAAAGAGGCATTAAGAGGAATGGGCTAGGAATCAGGGGTTGAGGAACAGTGGGCAGTATTTAAAATGGGGATTACAAGAACAACAGAATTATGCATTAAGCAGGTTGGCAAGGGGAAAAGGAAGAGGAGGCCATTATGGTTTTCCAAGGAGGTAGCGGAGAAAGTGAAAGCCAAAAAGACTGCATTCAGGCAATACAAAAAGACACAGGCAGAAGGGGATAGGGAGAAGTACCAGGAGAAGCAAAGGGAGGCAGGGAGGTCAGTAAGGGAAGCCAAAGCTCAGACAGAAGAGCACATTTCAAAATCAGTGGGTAGAGAGGACAAAACCTTTTACAGGTACATAAGTGAAAAAAGAAAGGCAAAGGGAGGGATAGCGAGACAAGAGGGAGGATGGGGCTCATGGAAGATGACAACAGTAAAGCTGACATATTGAACAGGTATTTCTGCTCAGTCTTTACTGAGGAAGAGGAGGGTAATGGGTCTGAAGGAGTACAAGGGGTGGAATGGCAGAAATGGACATAAGTCCCTTACACGAGAAAGGGTCCTGAAGGAAACTGGAAGTAATAAGATGATAAAGCAATGGGGGCCAGATGGGTGCAACTTCAGGGTCCTTAAAGAACTAAGAGAGGTGGTGGCTGAACCTCTGGCAATCCCGTTTAGCCAATCACTGGAAACAGAGGAGGTACCCAAAGATTGGAGGACAGCAGATGTAGTCCCCTTATACAAAAGTGGGAACAAAGAGGAAGAGGGGAACTACAGACCAGTCAGCCTCACCTCGGTAGTGGGGAAGATCATGGAAGCACTACTGAAGGAGAGACTGGTGGAACATCTGGCTGTCAATGGACTCCAGGACCTAAGGCAACATGGTTTCACCAGGGGGAGGTCTTGCCAGACCAACCTCGTTGAATTTTTTGACTGGGTAACTAGGGAGGTGGATCGGGGAGGACAGTGGACATGGCCTATCTGGACTTCAGCAAGGCCTTTGACACTGTGCCACACAGAAGACTATTACACAGACTGGGGAATATGGGTGTGGGCAAGACAGTAGTGCAGTGGGTAGGTAACTGGCTGGGCAGTAGGACACAGAGGGTGGTGGTAAATGGCTATCACTCCACAGAGGGAAGAGTGACCAGTGGGATAAAAAAGAGATCAGTGCTGGGACCGGTCCTATTCAACATCTTCATCAGTGAAATTGCGTAGGACCTAGAAGGCAGAATTTTCCTGTTTGCTGATGACAAAAAGCTCTGTAACAGAGTAGACACACCAGAGGGTGTAGACAGAATGAGAAGGGACCTGCAGAAACTTGAAGAATGGTCAGGGGTTTGGCAGTTGAAATTCAATGCAAAGAAGTGCAAGATAATGCATATGGGGCACAAAAACCCTAGCACAATATATCAGTTGGCGGGGTGAGGATATAGCATGCAGCAAGCAGGAAAGGGATCTTGGGGTTATCATCTCTGATGACCTCAAGGTAGGGAAACAGTGTGACAAGACAGCAGGTGAAGCAAATAGGTTGCTGGGATGCATAGGCAGGAGCATCACCAGCAGGAAAAGGGAGGTCATAATTCCACTATACAAGACACTAGTGAGGCCCCACCTGCAGTACAGTGTACAGTTCTGGAGACCTTACTTACGTAAGGACATAGACAGGGTAGAGAAGGTCCAGAGGAGGGCAACAAAGATGGTAATTGATTATATCACAAGTCCTATGAGAAGAGGTTGAAGGAATTGAATATGTACTCCCTGGAGGAGAGGAGGGAGAGAGGGGATATGATAGAGACATACAAGTATCTTACAGGAAGGAACAGGGTGCAGGAATACACTATTTTTAAGTGGAAAAGATGTTCCAAGACTAGAGGGCATGAAATGAAGTTGGAGGGAGGATGATTCAGAGGAAACGTGAGGAAAAATTTCTTCACAGAACAGGTGGTGGACAAGTGGAACACCTTGCCAGAGGAAGTGGTGGGGGCTGAAACAATCACGGGATTTAAGAATGCATGGGATAGACATAAAGGAATTCTGGAGGTCAGGGTTAAGGGGCAACAGACTTCTAGGAAAACATAAAGTAAACTGACAAGCTCAAATGGGCAGACTGGATGGGCCGTAGGCCTTTTCTGCCGACACTGTCTATGTATCTATGTAATTCTTTTGGACTACAGCAAGGCTTTTGATAAAGTCTCTCATAATAAACTTACCACTAAATTACAACTAGTCGGTTTCTCTACCATTTTAGTTAATTGGATAAATAACTGGCCAACTAATAGAAGCCAACAAGTTAAAATACAAAGTACTTTACCAGAAGAGAGACAAGCATCAAGCGGGGTCCCTCAGTGATCTGTACTTGGGCCCACATTGTTTAACATTTTCATCTGGGATATGCAGATTAAATCTGCAAATTTTCTTTCAAAATTTGCCGATGATACTAAGTTGGGAGGGAGAGTAGATTCATTACCAAACAGACTCTCACTTATAAATCATTTAAAAAACATTGAAACATGGGCACAAATTAATATGCACTTTAACACTGACAAGTGCACAGTCTTACACTATGGTTCAGCTAATCCCCTACAGACATATATTCTTAATAACATCCCCCTGAAAGTGTCTTCTTGTGAAAGGGATCTAGGAATACAAATTAATAATACATTGACTTATTGAGATCACTGTATCAAGATGGCTAAAACCTCTAACCAACTACTTATGCGTATAAAACGTACCTTTGTTACGAAATCTGAAGAATGTATTATTCCCCTATATAGAACATATATATGTAAGGCCTTATGTGGACTATGGTTCCCCACTTTGGAGTCCGTATTTACTGCAGGACATACAAGGCCTGGAAAAAATTCAAAGAGCAACTAAAATGGTTCCCCATCTTGCCTGAAAAAATTATGCTTCAAGACTGCATATTACAGGCCTACATTCATTACAGAAAAGGAGAATTAGATGAGATCTTCTTCTCCTCTATAAAGTTCATCAGTCTTCGGAATTAATGCAGCAATTTGGGACTATACTTTAGTAACAAATGTATTGTTCCCAGACTGCATAACAAACAAATGAATGTAGCAAAAGCTAACACAAATAAAAGATTAAACTTTTTTACAGTAAGGATTCCTAGACTTTGGAACTCCCCGTCCCAAGAACTGGTGGATTCACCTTCTTATTCTGTATTCAGATCAAGGCTTGATCATAGATTAATGTGCCACATATATTGTGGGGGACAATCCTGATGGGCTTTGGCCTTCTTTTGTCCCAAATACACCAAGTAAACCAAGTGCCAGGAAGGCTGTTTTCCAAGTGAGGAACTTCAACTCGCGAGTAGCTAGAGGCTCAAAAGGTTTATGGGTGAGCATGCCTAGCACAAGGTTAATGTCCCAGGCTGCGACTGGATGTCTGATAGGAGGTCTAGTATGCAGAATACCTCTAAGAAACCTCTTAACCACAGGCAATTAAGCCAGTGACATGGAAAGTACCGACACATGATATGCTGAAATGGCACAAAGATGAACTTTGACTGTGCAGTATTGCAGACCTGTATTTGAGAGGCCTAAAAGATACTCTTAAGACTTTATTCGGTGGACAGAAAAAAGGGTTCCAAGAGGATTTTGCACACCAGATAGAGAAATGTTTCCATTTAGCTGTGTAGGTTTTTCTAGTGGCTGGCTTACGCACAGCCAAAAGAATATCTGAAACTCTACGAGAAACATTGAACCTATTCATCTCTATCTCTTCAGGAGCCAAGCATGAAGGTGAAGCGACCTCGGTTGGGCTGGACCATGGGACCCTGGGTCAGAAGGTTCGTCAGAAGGGGAAGCGTCTTCGGGGTGGTTTCTGAGAGACTGCTGAGCAGCCAGAAGTGGGCAATTAGAATCATTCTGCCTCCTTGAGGCTCCAATTTAAGAAGTACCCTCTGAATTAGGGGGAGGGGCGGAAAGGCGTAATGTCCACCGCAGCCTGACAAAAAATGCCAGGTCCTGGATTTCTGGAGCAGAAGAGAAGCAGTTTTGCGTTGAATGGGGATGCAAAAAAGTCCAGGTCTGGAGTTCCCCACTCTTTGAAAAGTGACTGAATGACGGCCGAGTTGAGAGACCACTTGTGAGGATCTGTCTCTGTTCTGCTGAGACGGTCTGCCAGCTCGTTTTGCACTCCTGGCAGGTGAACCGCCTGAATCAAAACCTTGTGTTCCAGGCACCACTCCCACACTCTCATTGCTTCCCTGCATAATGGGTAACAGTGTGCACCACACTGTTTGTTGATGTAGTACATCACTGCTTTGTTGTCCGTTTGAAGGAGAATGTTCTTGTGACAGATTATGTCCTTCAACGCTCAGACTGCATAGAGGACGGCTCTCATTTCTAGGATGTTTATGTGGAGTTGGGACTCGTCCTGAGTCCACATACCCTGGGTGTGGAGATCCTGGCAGTGGGTTCCCCAACCCATCAGGGACATGTCCGTGGTAATTGAGATGTGATGATCCAGGCAGCAATGGGATATCCTTCCAGAAGACTGTACTCCTGAGACCACCAGGTGAGCGACCTCTTCAGAGGTTCTGTCACCTTGATGAGAAAGGACTGAGGGTGCGTGGTTGGGGACCACTGAGTACTGAGCATCCAATGGGAGGTTCTCATGTGGAGATGGAGCTAAGGGTACAGTGAACACCGAGGATGCCATGAGGCCCAGCATCCGCTGCATTGACATAGCTCAAACTGAGCTGCGTTCCTTGATGTACCGGGCAATCTGTAAGATTTCACTCCTTCTGTCCTCTGGAAGAAAGGTCTTCACGCAGGAGGCATCCAGAAGAGTTCCTATGAAGAGGAGCTTCTGGGAGGGCTGCAACTGTGACTTACTGAGATTCAGCAGGACTCCCATGGATGTGAGGAAGTCTGAGGCCGTGGCCACGGCCTCCAGAGTCTCTTGCCTGGCAGGACTTGCTAGGAGCCAGTTGTCCAGATATAGAAGCACTTGTATTCCGATTTTCCTGAAGTGTGCCATGAGAATTGCACAACACTTTGTAAAAACTTGAGGTGCTGAGGATAGCCCAAAGGGCTGGACTCTGAACTGATGGTGTTGACCCAATGCCACAAACCTTAGGTATTTGTGGTGCTTTGGGTGTAGGAGAATATGTTGGTAGGCATTCTGCGTGTCTAGGGAAGCTAGCCAATCGTGTCGATGAAGCAAAGGTAGCAGGGTACCTAATGATATCATCTTGAACTTGTCCTTGTGAAGGAACTTGTTTAGTTTTCTGAGATCCAGAATGGGGCGCAAGCCGCCAGTTTTCTTTGGAACCAGAAAGTAATGGGAGTAGAAACCTGTGTTTCGTTGATCCAGTGGAACTATTTCTACTGCCCTGTTTTTCAGAAGACCTTGTACCTCGGAAGCAAGAAGGTCTGACTGTAATGCCGACAGCCTGGGAGGATGATCCGGATGGGTTTCCGAAAGATTGAGAGAGTACCCCTCGCAGATTATCCGGGGACCCATTTGTTTGATGTTATAGATTTCCACTGATTGTAGAACTGAGTCAGACGTCCTCCTACCGCTGAGGAGGAGTCCCCCTCAGACAGCTGAGGTGGGACCTGGGCCAGAAACTCAGAAAGTTGCACTGAGTGCTTTGGGGCCTTGTGCCTTCTGCTGTGCTTTCTTTTGTGGCTAAGAGTTGTGGTTTTTGTTAAAACCTCCCCCGCCTCTGCCCTGAAAGGACTGACGGTTGTGAAACTGATGCTTGTTCACACCTCCTCTAGAGGGAGTGGGTGTAGGTCTAGCCGTCTTAATGGCAGACCTAGTCTTCTGTGTGGCCTCCAGAGCTTGTTCCACCTGATGCCCGAACAGATACATACCGTCAAAGGGTAAGGCCATAACTTGCTGCTGGGTGTCGTTCGTGAAGCCCGAAGTACGTGGCCAAGAGTGGCGGTAGGTGCAGATGCTGGCTGCCGCCGACCGTGAGATGGTATCGAAGGCATCCACTGCAGCTTTAACCTACTGGTTATTGGATTCAATACCCCTAGTTATGGTGTGAAGCAACTCTGAGCTAGCTTCTGATTTGGGCAGAGCTTCCACCATTTCTTTGAGGGAATGCCAAAGTACATACTCTTATTGAGAAAAATAGCCCTTGTAGCTGGCAATGCGCATCCCCCGGGTTGAGGCAGCAAAGACTCTCTTACCTAAGGTGTCTATCTTATGAGATTCTTTGTTTATTGGTCGGACTGTAGACCTTTGAGGAAGGATGGCCTTATCTTTCTCTGCCAAGATCACAATGGCATAAGCAAAGGCTTGTGAGGCCAAAATAGGACGATCCTTGGGAGAAGCATATTTCCTATCGATGGACTTAGCCACGGAAGGAATGACAGCAGGATTCTTCCATACCATCTATGAGAGGGTCTCGAAAGAGGGCTGTACCGGAGGGGTTAAATCCATAGGGTTCTCCGAGACATGAAGATACTGGAGTTGCAAAAGCTTCTCACGAATTTCTGAAGCTTGGAGAGAAAGAGTACTGTTTAAATTTTTGAGCAGAGACTTAAAGGAGAGGTCTTCCACCACAGGCTCTGCAGACGGATTGATCCCTGCTCCGAGGGCAGTATCATCAACATCATCACCCAGGCGAAGATCTGGGTCAGGCTCAAAATAAATCATCTCCTGACAGTCCAGGGGGGACTGCATAGACAGGAAAGGAGTGGAAATCAGGAGGAAGAACAGAAGAAGAAAGAATCGGAGTCAAAAACCCCCAAAGACCGGTCGGCGCCGCACTAACTCCTGGCACCGAGAACAAGGAGGGAGGTGTAAAAACTTCTAATAGCCAACTGGCAACAAAGACTTTGGATTCCCCAAAAGACTCAAGTCAGGAAACCCAAAGAACCAAAACCAGGTAATAAGAACTAAAAACTCTTAATTAAACAAATACAAAGCACTCAACACAAAAGAAGTGTGGTAAAGTCGCCCCTGGGGTGCAACACTGCACCTGCCCACCCACTTCCCAAAAACAGGTTCTGAGAGGGGAGGTAGGGAGGGAGGTCAGAATACAGCAAGACTCCATTAGAAGAAACACAGTTACTAAGATGAGTAATTTTTTCTTCAAACAACATGAAGTCTTGCTGTATTCTGACAGTTTGCAGACTACCAAGCAGTACCTCCATGGAGGAGGGACAGAACCTACTTTGGGAATAGGCTCTGAAGTACTGCTGTGTCAAACCTAGCATCACTCCTAGCCTGGATATCCAGAGAGTAATGCTTGGTGAAGGTATGAACTGTTTTCCAGGTGGCTGCTTGACAGATTTCTAACAAAGGGATATCCCTAGCTGCAGCTAGAGATGCAGCTGTACCTCAAGTGGAATGAGCCCTCAGGCCTGAGGGTGCAGTTTTTCCCAGTTTTTCATAGCAGAATTGAATACAGGACACAATCCACCTGGCAATGGTTCTCTTGGTGGCAGGTTTTCCCTTACCTACTTCCCCATAAGTGAGGAACAACTGGATGGGGTCAAACCTGTGACCCTTTGTACGTTCTATGTAGTAACTAAGGGGCCTTTTAACATCTAAACTGTGTAGCCTCCGTTCCCCTGAGGAGGTGTGATCAGTGAAGAACACAGGAAGAGACATAGATTGGTTTAAGTGGAAATCAGAAACCACTTTAGGTAGGAACCTTCTATTGGTTCTAAGGACCACCTTATCTCTATGGAAAGAGATGAAGTCAGGCTCCACTGACAGGGCTTGCAATTCACTGATACATCTGGCAGAAGTAACAGCAGCCAAAAACACAGTTTTCCAAGTCAAGTACTTGATCTCTGCTGAGGACATAGGCTCGAAGGGGGGGGGGTTGCATCAGCTGAGCAATACAAATATTCAAATCCCAGGCAGGAGCAGGATCCCTAAAAGGGGGATTGGCATGAAGCAATCCTTTGAAAAATTTACAGAATACCAGGTGAGATGACAGACAGGAAGATTTCCCCACTGACAGGAAAGCAAAAAATAGCTGACAAATGAACTTTGAGAGTAGCTAGTTTGAGGCCTAGGCCATTAAGGTAAACCATGTAATCCAGAACTGTAGACACGTCAGCAGTGTCTGGGGAAACGTGCTTCTTGGAACACCAAATACTGAACCTTTTCCATTTGGAGTTGTAGGTTTTTCTGGTGGCAGGCTTTTGAGAAGCCTTGAGGATCTCCAGAACCCCTTGTGACAGATGTAGATCTGCATACTTTAAGTCTTCAAGAGCCATGCCTTGAGATTGAGTGACTGGAGATTGGGGTAACAAATCCTTCCCTGAGAGGAGGTTAGCAGATTGTAATTCCTGGGAAGAGGCAGGGGGAAGATGGACTGCTAAGGACAGCAACAGGGAGTACCAAGGCTACCTGGCCCAGTTTGGAGCAATCAGAATCACTTTGCATGGTTGTGACCTTACCTTGACTAGAACCTTGAACAATAGAGGAAAAGGAGGGAAGGCATAAATAAACTTCCCTTCCCAGTTCACAATCAGAGCATCCAGAGGGACTGAACCCAAGACTGGGGGCCTGCAACAAAATAGAGGAAGTTGGTGATTGCCTGGGGCTGCAAAAAGATCTATCTCCAGAGTGCCCCACCTTTGAGAAGATCACCTTCAACACCAAAGGATCCAGAGACCATTCATGATGGCCCTGGGAAATCCTGCTCAATGCATCTGCTATCACATTGTCCTTTCCTGGGAGGTGGACTGCTACTAGAGGGGTCTGCAGGGAATAAGCCAGGGACCATACTTTCATGGCCTCCGTACACAAGGCCGTGGACTGAGTGCCTCCCTGCTTGTTGATATACGACATGGTGGTAGTGTTGTCCATCTTGACCTGAACCACCTTGTTCTGTATTAACTGAGAGAAAGCCTGTAGGGCAAGAACTACTGCCCTGAGCTCCAGAAGGTTGATGTGAAGAAGGGATTCCTGAGGGGACCACAGTCCCTGGGCCATGACAGCCCTCAGATGGGCTCCCCACCTCAAAAAGGAAGCATCTGTGGTAAGAACCACAGAGTGAGTCTGAGGGACAAATGGAACACCTTGCCTCAGATTGTCCAGGTCCTGCCACCACTGAAGGGCCTGAATTAAGTTCTGAGTAACAGGATCTAGCTTGGTAAGAGATAATCCTTCCTTTGGGACTAAAAGGTACTCAGATGGAACTGAATGTCCCTTATCTGAAACCTGGCCCCTTGGACCACTGCTGTGGAAGCTGCCATGTGGCCCAGAAGCTGCAGAAAATGCCTTGCTGGTCGGGAAACCAGAGGAAGAAAGGAAGAGGCCAGCTGAGACATGGCTTTTGCCCTTTCCAAAGGAAGGAAGGCTCTTGCCTTGAGGGTGTCCAGCTCTGCTCCTATAAAAGTGAGGCGCTCTACTGGTTCGAGAACTGACTTGGGAAGATTGAGAAAGAACCCCAGGGAAGTGAGAACGTTCTGGGTAACCTGCAGATCTGACCTGACTTGGTCTGAAGACTGGCCCACCAGAAGCCAATCGTCCAGATATGGAAAAATATATATCCTTTTCCTTCTAAGGCCACCACTACTGCTAGGCACTTTGTAAACACTCTTGGAGCTGAGGTTAGACCAAAGGGCAGTGCTCTGAACTGATAATGGCCTGAGGGCAATTTGAACCTGAGGTACTTCATGTGGGAGCACCTGATGGGAATGTGAAAATAGGCATCCTTGAGGTCCAGGGAGGCTAGCCAGTCTCCTGGCCTTAGAGAAGGATGAATTGTTCCCAGAGTCACCATCTTGAATTTTGGCTTTACTAGGTGCTTGTTTAGGTATCTTAGGTCTAGGATGGGTCGCCACTCCCCTGTCTTTTTCAGGGTAAGGAAGTACCTGGAGTACAGCCCTTTGCCCCCGTATGGAGTAGGAACTCTCTCTATGGCCTTTAAAGCCAGCAGAGACAAAACCTCTGCCTCTAGAGCAAGGGTTTCTGAAGTATTTGCAGGTGGAAAGGAGCTGGGTCTCAGTTTCAGAAAACTTTTGAAACTGAGAACCAGTCCCTAACTTACAACCTCCAGGACCCACTTGTCTGAGGTAACAGACGTCCAGTCCTGGACAAAGTAAGCCAGCCTGCCTCCAACTGGAATGGGGGAGTTGACCCGGGCTGACACATCAGGGTGTCTACTTGGCAGGAGCCTTAGGCTGAGGGGTGAATGCAGCCCTGCTCATCCCCCTTCTGCCTCTCCCTCTGAAGAACCACCTCTGAGAAAAGGAAGAGGAGGCCTGTGCCCGGTAGAAGGACTTGTGAAAAGACCTGCCCCTGCCCCTAGCTTGCTGCCTCTGAGGAGTTGCCTGCCTCTCCTTGGCCTGGGCACTCCTATAAGTGGATCTGTACTCATCCATTTTCTTCATGTAATTCTCTGTCTGCTCCCCAAACAGAGAATTGCCCACTACAGGGAAATCCATGGCCTTAGCCTGGGTGTCCTGCCAAAGGCTAGTACATCTGAGCCAGGCCATTCTCCGAAGAGCCACAGATGTAGCCATGACTCTTGATGACACGTCATTGGAGTCCACAGCAGCATGAAATTGCACCTTTGATGCCTCAATCCCATCAGCAGCCACCCCCTCCAGCTCCTTGGCTAGCTGGGGGGAGGCCTGTTTAGCCAGTGCCAGTACAGTGTCCCACCTGTACTTCTGGTACCTGGCTGTATAGGCCATATAATTAGCCTGTCTGAGTCCCAAAGATGATGCCAAGTACTGTTTCTTTGTCATGGCATCTATCTTCCTGGAATCTTTGTCTGGGGGGTGTGAAGCCAAGGGGATGTTTGCCTTCTCACAGGCAGCAGCCTGCACTACCCCAACATGGCTGCATTGTTGGTAAAGAAATTCCATATCTGAGCCTGACAAGGTGTACCTCTTGTCCATTCTCTTGTCAACAGGAGGTACAGAGTTGGGAGACCTCAGAATTTTTTGTCTGTTTCCCAAATGACCTATGAAGGGGAATAGACAGTCTCTTAGACTCTGGGATGTCCAACATCTCTATGAAGTCAGGCTCCTCTTGATACTCTACATCCTCCTCAATAGGAAGCTGGAGGGTTTGAGCCACTTTTCTGTAGAACAGAAAGTCGGGAGGGGACTCAGAAAGCCTAGGAGGGGAAACACCAGAAGGTCTGTCTGGGGAGATGTCCGGTTCCACAGGTACATCCAGACTTTCACCGTTGTAATCATCCTCTTCAAAATCCCCCTCCTCATCAAACTCTGTTTCATAAAAATCTTCAGGGGAATAATCCTGAACCGGGGAAACCGACTGAACCGAGCCCCTGCCAGAAGGCGCCGGATTGGTCGGAACCAGACGAAGCGATTCCACAATCTGAATTGCTTTTACTATTTCTTCGGCAGTTGGAACACGCAGCTCTGGATCCGAACTGGACGATTTATCCTTTCGTTTTCTTTTTGTAGGAACCAATCCCTCAGGATCGTCTCCCACACAACAGCTGCTAATCTAAGTACTTATGGTACCACAGACAGAGTCTCGAACCAAAAAACGGAACGAAAATCGGACTAAAACTGAAACTTTAACCGCGATAGAACAGCAGAAGGAGAAATCTCTGGAGCGACTGTTCAGTGAGGCGGAGTAAAGAATCTGACGGTTTGGTTTCAAAAGGACACAGATTTTGAACCGAGCTGGAGCCCAACCTTCTATGCCTGGCATAGATTTTAACCCTTCACTCTCCGGGGCAGTTCAAGAGCTGGAGCTAACTGCAAATTGTCAGAATACAGCAAGACTTCATGTTGTTTGAAACTGTTGTAACTTATTATAGATTGGAACAAACTGTAAATGCTGATACTGTAAAGGTGAATATTTCCTTAACTCAGAATAAACTGCAGACATTTGTAATGTACTAAAGATATTTAACAGTGATTTTACCATGGTACCAGGCTGAGCAAAAGGGGCTGAGCACGTAATAGTGACAAGGAATGCTCGTCCTGTTAGGCAAATGACATATAAGTTGCCAGAGCAGTTAAGAGCTAATGTGGTTAAGGAAATACAAAAAAATGAAAGAATTGGGTATCATAGAGGAGTCGAGAAGTGCTTGGTCATCTCCCATGGTGATCGTAAACAAAAAAGAAGGAGGTGTTAGAATCTGCCTTAATTTTAGGAAGCTTAATCAAGTGTCAGAATTTGACAGTTATCCTATGCCCAGAATAGATGATTTGGTGGACAGACTGGGGAGTGCAAAGTGTATCAGTATCCTCGATCTCACCAAGGGTTACTGGCAAATACCTTTAGCTAAAGAATCCAGAGGCAAAACTGCATTTGCCACCCCATAGGATTCTTTTTTTTTTTTATACTTCTTTTATTGCATTTTTCTTTTTTCATAATACATGTTTAAAACATCATTTCATCATACAGATGCTTTTGCTCCTTAATTCCGGAGCATCAAGTAGCATTTGACATTTGTACAGCATTTAGAAAGTGCAGTTTTCCAAGTACAAATGCAGATTAAAATACTAAGGAAACAAAAGTTATACATACATAACTAAAATACATATAAAATCAAACATGTCAGCAATTGTGTCCTTTTTATCTCAAAAATAAATTAAGATCCTGCTTATGGAGCATGAGTTTTCCCTTACTATTTGTCTCATTTAGTAAAACTTCTAGTGCATTTTATAATTTCTCTCTTTTTTTTTTTTCTTTCTTTCTTAGTGGGTCCAAGAGGTATATTTAAAAACAGATCATTACTCAGCTTCCCCATAAGGGGAAATACCTCTTTATATGCTCAAGGTTTGCTTATTTCCCCTTAACTCTCAACTTAGGTCACTTGTTGAGGTCCCATCTGGTCCATCGATTCTGGTATAATGCTGCCCTGTCTTGTAAGTTATGCATCAGCTGTTCCATGTGTTGTATATATGTTACTATTTCTTGCCATTCTAGTAAAGTCGGGGGTTTAGGGAGCAGCCATTTCTTAGTAATAGCTTTATAAGCTGAAGCTATACATATAGCCCAGAGATATATGGTATCTCTGTCTTTTAGGGTTTTAGGAGGTATGCCCAATAGAAGATTTTGAGGGGTCAAGGTTTCCTGTGTGGTCATTATTTTAGTTATTTGGTGGGTGATTTCTTGCCAGAATGGCTTAATCACTGGACAGTTTAAAAATATATGGGCATGGGAAGCCTGTAGTGTTCCACATTGTCTCCAGCAGGATGAAGATGCTTCAGGGTTACGCTTTGCTTGGAAAAGGGGTACTAAAAAGTACCTAGTGCAGACTTTCCAAACATACTCCCTCCAGCTGGGGGACAAAGTTGTGGACCATGTTGACTGCCACACCTTCGGCCAACATTGTTCTAGAAGGGGGATATCCAAGTCCTTCTCCCATCTCCTTTTTATTAAGTCAGTTAGATGATTCTGGAAAGTGTTAAGGAACTGGTATAACAGTGCTATGGCATGATCTTTTCCAGAGATTGTCCATATGTGAACAAAGGGACTACAGTCCTCTTCTTGTAATAATCTAGAATTTGGGGTTTTTATTTGCATATTAATCCAATCTCTCATCTGTAAGTAGTATATGTAGTCACTGGAAACCCAGCTATACTTTGTTTGTGCTTCTGTGAAAGATAATTGTGGAAGAATTTTAAAGTATTTGCCAATGCGCCACAAAGCCTTCAGTGGCATGATGAGCATACCATTTATATTCTTGTGCTGGCGGAAAAGCAGGGTTCACAGAGAAACAACAGTATTTCCAGGTGTGGTTAGAGAACCGCTTATGAGGGTAGCCCCTCTTCCAAACCTCCAGGATTGTTCCTGTGCTATTTGGTAAT
The DNA here is from genome assembly GCA_016271365.2 of Neoceratodus forsteri. Lineage (NCBI taxonomy): Eukaryota > Metazoa > Chordata > Ceratodontiformes > Ceratodontidae > Neoceratodus > Neoceratodus forsteri. The sequence continues at coordinate 1,421,086,452 of CM028130.1, forward strand.
AGTCCTTGGAGTTGTCTCATCAGGGTGGGAGCAAAAAGGGTCGAGGGTAAAGGGTGGGGCAAAACTCTATATAGATCAATTTGCTTCCAGTGTGCCATATAGTGGATGTTTCCCCATAACAACGCCAATCGCATTTGGGAGACATTCCAATAATAGTGTAAATTAGGACGTGCTATTCCTCCTAGGTTTTTGGAAAGCATCAATAATCGAAATTTAAGATGGTTTTTTTTGCCTTGCCAAAGGAACTTCAAAAATGTCCGTTGCCAATTGTTCAAGAACTGTAAGGGCACTATACTAGGTACAGATTGAAAATACAGGTTACTCACCTGTAACAGGAGTTCTAGGAATGGTATATGTTGTTCATCCACACTGTCTGGCAGGTTCCTTGCCGCTTTAAATCTTGCCGGAATTCTTCAAGCTGGCTCCTCCCACCCACCCTGGTGGTAAAACTCTCGGCTCCGCCCCATGACGCCAGATCTAGCCCACTGGAAGCCAGGTTGTGCGTCAAAGCTGGGGAGGTCGGGTGGGTCATATGGATGAACAACATATACCATTCCTAGAACTCCTGTTACAGGTGAGTAACCTGTATTTCTAGGGACATGGATATGTTGTTCATCCACACTGTCTGGCAGACTCCTAGCAGTTCTCCGGGAGGAGGGAGGCAAGGCGCACACCCGATACTTACTTGGGAAATAAGGACTGAAGAACCGAGGTCCCAAAACCAGCATCCCGGCATGACTCAAGGTCGATGTGGTAGTGGGTAATAAAGGTATGTGCTGACTTCCAGGTAGCAGCCCTGCAGATATCCAGGATAGGGACGTCCCTGGAAGCAGCTACCGAAGCAGCGGTATGGCGGGTAGAATGAGCTCTAATCCCTCTGGGAGGCTCCAAGCCTGCCAACCTACAGCAGAGCTCTATGCAGGAGGTGACCCACCTGCTTTTCGTCCACTTGGCTGCAGGTCTGCCAGGTGTGGCTTCAGCGTAGGTGACAAACAGCTGGCAAACCTCTCCCCGAACTTCAGCCGTCCGCTCCTTGTAATAAGTGAACGCTCGTCTGGTGTCCAAAGTATGGAGCCTATACTCGGCCTCCGAGGTGTGATTGGGGTAGAACACCGGCAGAGTCAACAACTGGTTAAGGTGAAACTCCGACACCACCTTCGGAAGGAATTTCGGGTGGGGGCGCAGGACAACCTTGTCCCTGTGGAAGACCAGATAAGGAGACTCTATGGAAAGCGCCCTCCCATCCTTCTGGCTGATGTGATAGCCACCAAGAAGGCAGTCTTCCACGACAGGTGGGAAATATCGCACCTGTGCATCGGTTCGAATGGCTTGCCCATGAGCTGTATACCAAAGCAGTAGATCCCACGGAGGTGGAGGTTCTCGCGCGGAGGAAATGTGGTCAAAGCCTTTGAAAAAGCGCCCGACCACCTTCTCCTGCGCCACCGACTGCTTCCCGGCCCACGGCCGGTAAGCAGAGATGGCTGCCAGGTGCACCTTAAGGGTCGTCGACCGAAGCCCTTGCTGAGAAAGCGACCACCGATAGTCCAGTATGCTTGCCAAGGGACAGGCGGAAGGGTCCAAGCCCTTCCCCTGACACCAAATGGAGAATCTCTTCCATTTGTAGGCATAGCATTTCCTGGTCGACTCCTTATGGGACACCTCAACGATGTTGAGGACCTCATCGGAAAGACCCAAGGCCTGGAACTCTAGCCACTCAGAAACCAGACCATCAGGTGCAGGGATTGAAGGTCTGGATGGAATACCTTCCCCTGGTTGTCTGAGTTCAGGTCCGGGCAGGCTGGAAGCCATCTCGGGAGCCTGGCGCTGAGGCTGAGGAGATCTGTATACCAGAACTGGCGGGGCCAGTCTGGGGCTACCTGAAGAAAAAATTACTCACCTTAGTAATGTTGTTTCTTCTAAAGGAGTCTTGCTATATTATGACATATGCAGTGAGTCCCAACCTTCGAACTGCTCCGGAGGTGAAAGAGTTAACTTTCCATGCCAGGCATGGAACACAGAGCTCGAGCTCAGTTGAAACTCTGTCTGTTGTTCTTCAAACTCAAACCGTCAGATCTTTATGAGCTAAACTCACTGAGGTCCTGTGTGGAAGCTGTAAACCTACACTAGCCAACTGGCTACTAAACATAAAAACACATTTTTTGGTCCCAAAACAAAGACTCAAGTCAGGAGACCCAAAAAATAAAAACACAACACTAAGTCACCCCAAAGAAAAAGGGGGTGAAAATAACAAGGTGGGCATCTACTAAGTGCCAACACTGCACTGCCCACCCACATCCCAAAAACAGAGGTTCTGAGAGGGGCAGGCAGGGGGGGAGGTCATAATATAGCAAGACTCCATTAGAAGAAACAACATTACTAAGGTGAATAATTTTTTCTTCAAACAACATGAAGTCTTGCTATATTATGACATATGCAGACTACACAGCAGTACCTCCATGGAGGAGGGACAGAACCTACTTAGAAATAGGCTCTGAAGCACAGCTGTGCCAAACTGAGCATCACTCCTAGCCTGGATGTCCAGGGAGTAATGCTTGGTAAAAGTGTGAACTGTTTTCCAGGTAGCTGCTTGACATATCTCTAAAATAGGGATATCCCTGGCAGCAGCCAGGGAAGCAGCTGTATTTCTGGTAGAGTGAGCCCTCAGGCCTGAGGGAGGAACCTTACCCAGCTTTTCACAACAGAACTGGATACAAGAGACAATCCACCTGGTAATGGATCTTTCAGTGGCAGGTTTCCCTTTACCAACCTCACCATAAGTGAGGAACAGTTGGAAGGAGTCAAACCTGTGACCCTTGGTACGCTCTATGTAGTAACTAAGGGCTCTCCTCACATCTAAGCTGTGCAGCCTCCTCTCGCCAGAGGAGGAATGGTCAGTGAAGTACACTGGAAGAGATATAGATTGATTAAGGTGGAAATCTGAAACCACCTTAGGCAGGAACTTCCTGTTAGTCCTGAGGACCACCTTATCTCTATGAAAGGAGATAAAATCAGACTCCACTGACAAAGCTTGTAATTCACTTATGCGTCTGGCAGAAGTGATGGCTACCAGAAACACAGTCTTCCAAGTCAAGAACTTCAGCTCTACTGAAGACAAAGGCTCAAAGGGGGGTTGCATAAGCTGAGCAATGCAAACATTAAGATCCCAGGCAGGGGCAGGGTCCCTGAATGGAGGATTGGTGTGAAGCAATCCCTTAAAAAACTTGGAAAATACAGGATGAGCTGAAAGAGAAGAGGGTTTACCTGCTGAAATAAAAGCAGACACAGCTGCCAAATGTACGTTTAGGGTAGCTGGTCTCAGCCACAAGGCATTTAAATGGACCATATAATCCAGGACTGTGGGTAAATCAGCAGATTCTGGGGAAATATGCTTCCCAGAGCACCATATGGAAAACCGCTTCCATTTGGAATTATAGGTAGCCCTGGTGGAAGGCTTTCTAGAAGCCTTTAGTATATCCATTACACCTTGGGAGAGGTGTAGATCAGCAAACTCTAAGTCTTCAAGAGCCATGCCTTGAGATTGAGAGATTTGAGGTTCGGGTACCAAACCCTCCCCTGAGCACAGGTTAACAGATTGTGATTCCTGGGAAGACACAGGGGAAGATGGACTACTAAGGACAGTAGGAGTGGATACCAGGGTTGTCTGGCCCAATCTGGAGCAATCAGGATCATCTTGCAGGATTGAGATCTGATTTTGACTAACACTTTGAACAGGAGAGGGAAGGGGGAAGCATAGAGAAACTTCCCTTCCCAATTGAGGACTAAGGCATCCAGAGGGACTGAGCCCAACACTGGGGGACTGCAGCAAAAAAGGGAAAGTTGGTGATTGTCTGGGGCTGCAAAAAGATCTATCTGCGGGGTGCCCCATCTGGCAAATATCACCTCCAGGACCAGGGGGTCCAGTGACCACTCGTGATGGCCCTGGGAAATCCTGCTGAGAGCTTCTGCTAGGACATTGTCCTTGCCTGGGAGGTGAACTGCTGTAAGGGAGGTGTTCAGGGAGTAAGCCAGAGACCACAACTTCATTGCTTCGGTGCACAAGGCCATAGACCGAGTGCCCCCTTGCTTGTTGATGTACCACATTGTGGTAGTGTTGTCTGTTCTGACCTGTACAACTTTGTTCTGAACAGATTTGGAAAAAACTTGCAGTGCTAGAAAAACTGCTCTGAGTTCCAACAGGTTGATGTGGAGCAGAGATTCCTGAGGGGACCACAATCCCTGGGTAGTGAGGTCGCCCATGTGAGCTCCCCACCCCAAGAGGGATGCATCTGTAGTAAGGATTAAGGAGTGAGACTGAGTGACAAAGGGAACCTCTTGTCTCAGATTGCTCTGATCCTGCCACCACTGCTCATCAGGATCAGGGTTCGAGTCACTGGGATCAATTTGGTTAGAGGGTCTTTCCTTTGAGACCAAAAGGCTCTCAAATGGAACTGGATGTCCCTCATCTGAAGTTTTGCTCCCTGCACTACTGCTGCAGAAGCAGCCATGTGCCCCAGGAGCTGTAGAAAATGCCTTGCTGGTCGAGAGACCTGCAGGGTGAAGGAGGAGGCCAGAGAGACCAGGGTCCTTGCCCTGTACAAAGGAAGGAAGGCTCTGGCTTCCTCTGTGTTCAGCTCTGCGCCTATGAAGGTGAAGAGCTGGACAGGTTCTAGAACTGACTTTGAAAGATTCAGAAGGAAACCTAGAGAGGTGAGCAGTTGCTGAGTTACCTGTAAATGTAACTTGACTTGGTCTGGAGACTGGCCTACTATGAGCCAGTCATCCAGATAAGGGAAGCTGGCAATTTTTTGCCTTCTTAGGGCAGTAACTGCTACTGCCAGGCATTTTGTGAATACCCCTGGAGCAGAGGTGAGGCCAAAGGGCATTGCTCTGAACTGGTAATGGCCTGAGGGCAGCTCGAACCTGAGGTACTTTCGATGGGAGCTTCTGATGAGAAAATGGAAGTAGGCATCCTTGAGGTCCAGGGACGCTAGCCAGTCCCCTGGCCTTAGAGAGAGTAGAATAATTCCCAGAGTCACCATTTTGAATTTTGGTTTTAAAAGGTGCTTGTTTAAATATCTGAGATCCAGGATGGGCTGCCATTCTCCTGTCTTTTTTGGGGTAAGGAAGTACCTGGAGTACAACCCTTTGCCCTGGTGTAGGGGTGGAACCCTTTCCACAGCTCTGAGAGCCAGGAGGGAAGAGACCTCTGCCTCTAGGGCAAGTGCCTCTGATGGATTTGCAGCTGGAAAGGATCTGGTTCTCATCTTTGGAAATTTTTTGAAGCTGAGAACCAGTCCCTGGCTTACTACTTCCAGGACCCACTTGTCTGATGTTAGAGACTTCCAGTCCTGGACAAAGTAAGCCAGCCTGCCCCCTACTGGTAGCTGAGAATCAGCCCTGGCAACCCCATCAGGGTGCCTGTTTGGCAGGGGCTTTGGGCTGAGGGGTGGAAGCAGGCCTGCTTGTACCCCATCTGCCTCTCCCTCTAAAGAACCCCCTCTGGGCATAGGCAGAAGAGGAGGCCTGGGCTTGGTAAAAAGGCCTATGAAAAGGCCTGCCCCTGCCCCTGGAAAGCTGCCTTTGAGGAGTGGCCTGCCTTTCCTTGGCCTGTGCACTCCTATAGGTGGTCCTATACTTATCCATTTTCTTCATGTAATTCTCTGTCTGCTCCCCAAACAGAGAATTACCCACAACAGGAAAATCCATGGCCTTAGTCTGGGTATCCTGTGACAGGCTAGTACATCTGAGCCAAGCCATTCTGCGAAGTGCCACAGATGTAGTCATGACTCTTGATGACACATCATTAGAGTCCACGGCAGCATGGAATTGCACCTTGGATGCCTCAATACCATCAGCAGCCACCCGCTCCAGCTCCTTGGCAAGCTGGCCAGGGACCTGTTTTGCTAGAGCCATAACAGTATCCCATCTGGATTTCTGATATCTAGCAACATAAGCCATATAATTTGCCTGTCTGAGTCCCAAGGATGCTGCCATGTACTGTTTTTTGCCATGGCATCAGTCCTCCTGGATTCCTTGTCCGGGGGTGTGAAGCCAAGGGAATATTTGCCTTGTCACAGGCTGTAGCCTGCACTACCCCAACATGGCTGCATTGTTGTGTAAGGAACTCCGTATCAGAGCCTGACAATGTGTACATCTTGTCCATTCTCTTATCAACAGGAGGTATAGTGTGAGGAGCTTTTAGAATTTTAACTGTTTCCTAAAAGATTTATGCAAAGGAATAGACAGCCTCCTTGACTCTGGGATATCCATCATTTCCACATAGTCAGGCTCCTCTTGATCATCCATAGCCTCCTCCATAGGGAGCTGGAGGGTTTCAGCCAGTTTCTTATAAAACATAAAATGAGAAGGGGACTCAGAAAGCCTAGGAGGAGACACTCCTGAAGGTCTGTCTGGGGAGATGTCCGGGTCAATGGGCACATCCAGACTTTCATATCCACATTCACTCTCCTCATACTCCTCTTCACCCTTCTCCGGTTCATAATATTCCTCTACATCATACTCTTGAACCGATGGAACTGGCCAAACCGGACGCTTACCTGATGGTGCCGGTTCGGTCGGAACCGGGGAAAGCGAGTGGACAATTTTAATCGCTTTGGCTATTTCTTCAACGGTTGGAGAGGAAAGTTTTGGCTCCACACCAGCTGATTTCCTAGTCCTTTTTACTGGAACCGACTCCTCAGAGTCGGGTCTCCTTTTGCCCGAGGAAGTCTCGCCCTGGTCAGAGGGCACTCCCTCCGGTTCGGTTGGAACCGAACTGGGCTGGCCATCCGGATCAGCGGACTTTTTGGCCTCCCTTTCTCTGAGCCTACCAACTCTCTTTTCTAGGGCAGCTGCAGGAAAATTCTTACAAATCTGGCAGTCTGCATTGAGGTGGTCAAACGCCAGACAATAAACACAGGTGGTGTGGGGGTCAGCCTTGCAAAGACTTCCCCACAGACACTGCAGTGTTGAAACCCAGTGGGCCCGGTTTTTCTTTTGGGTTTCTCAGACATAGTGCCAGTCCTAACCAAACTTACCTGTTTATGGCAATCCGCCAGGTAAGACCCTCTTATCGGTTCCCAACCATGTAAGGGGTCGTGTAAAAAAACGTAATAAAATCCGTTTTTTTTAGAACCGATAAGAACCGGTAACCATACTCTAAATGACAGATAAATATATTTTAAACAACCTGAATGGTTCAACCAAACCGATAAACCGTTTACAAGTTCCACACAGAATAGAAATCAATGTAAAACCTATCTAGTACTCACAATACCACAGACAGAGTCTGAACCGACCGGTTGCAGTTTAATTTCGGTCGAAAATCGAGAAAAACAATACTTTAACCGACAAAATGAACCGAGCTGAAGGAGAAATCTCCAGAACGACTGTTCAGCGAGGTGGAGTAAAGAATCTGATGGTTTCAGTTTGAAGAACAACAGACAGAGTTTCAACCGAGCTCGAGCTCTATGTTCCATGCTTGGCATGGAAAGTTAACTCTTTCACCTCCGGAGCAGTTCGAAGGTTGGGACTCACTGCATATGTCATAATATAGCAAGACTTCATGTTGTTTGAATCACCTGCGCCTTGTCCCTCCTCACCTTGAGAAGCACCTTGTGGATCAAGGGAAATGGGGAAAAGGCGCAGAAGAGGCCCGGGGTCCAAGGCCTCGAGAAGGCATCCCCCTGCAGTGAGCCCTGCTGAGGGGGGGCGGGCATGGAACAGACTCAGCTTCGCATTCTCCCTGGAGGCAAACAGGTCCACCTGAGGCATGCCCCAGTGTGAGAACAGATCTTGTACTACCTCCAGCAGGAGCGACCACTCGCGAGACACAGCCCCTATCCGGCTTAGGGCATCGGCCAGGGTGTTGGAGGCTCCTGCCATGTGAATGGCTAGGAGATCCGCCTCCAGGCTGCGCACGAGGGACCATATGCGGAGAGCTTCCTTGCATAACAGCATGGAGTGCGTCCCGCCCTGGCGGTTTAGATAGTACATGGTCGTGGTATTGTCCGTCTGGACCTGAACCACTTGACCCCGTAGAAATGGAGTGAAGGTGGTGAGAGCTAGGCGGACCACTCGGAGCTCCAGCAGGTTGATATGGCATCGGGACTCCCAGATGGGCACCCCAACTCATCAGAGATGCATCGGTCGAAAGAGAGACCGTCAGCTCGGGGCAGATGAACGGGATGCCCTCCTGCAGATGTGCCGGAATGGTCCACCACTGGAGAGCGTTCCACATCTCCTGGGTCACTTTCACAGGCTGGTGCAACGGATCACAGCACTGTGACCACTGGCTGGCCAGTCCCCATTGAAGGGGACGCATGTACCAACAGGCCCAACAGACCACGCTGGTGCAGGCCGCCATGAGGCCCAGGAAGTCCTGGGCAGGGCGCGATTGCCCAACCAGAAATGACTGGGCAAAGGGGGAAAGAACCTCAGCCCTGTCCGCCAGGAGCCTAGCTCTGGATCAAAGAGAATCGAGCTCTGCCCCGATGAAGAGTATCACCTGCTTCGGCACAAGTTCCTACTTGGCCTCGTTGATGAGGAGGCCAATCTGAGAGCAAACCTGGAGGGCCAGATCTCTGGACTGCTCCACCTCTGCTCTGGAGGGGGCTGCAATCAGCCAGTCGTCCAGGTAGGGGTACACCCGGACCCTTCGGCACTGCAGGAATGCTGTCACCACTGCCATGTATTTAGGAAGACCCTGGGAGCTAGAGAGAGGCCGAAGGGCATGGCCCGGAACTCGTAAAGGGACCCCTCCGCTCTGAAGCAGAGGAATCTCTGATGAGACGAATGGATCAGAACATGAAAGAACACGTCCTGGAGGTCCAGGGAACAGAACCACATGCCTCATTCCAAGGATGGTATTATCTGAGCCAGAGTGACCATCTTGAAGGTCCAAGACCTTAGGAACCTGTTCAGGTCATGCAGGTCGAGGATGGGACACCAGCCCCCATCCGTTTGGGGACTAGGAAATACCTGGACACAAACCCCGGGTCTGGAGGAGGATCCGCCACCTTCCTGATCACCTCTTTTTCAAAGAGCAGGGCAATATTGGCTCGGCGGGCCGACAGTGAGGCTGCGGACCCTGTGGCCCCCGGAGGGGCGACGGCTCGAAAGGGAGGAGCCTGCTCGAACTCCAGAGGCAGGCCTTTTCCTACCACCTCCAACACCCAGCGGTCCGTAGTGATAGCGGACCAGGTGGAAAGGAAGTGGCGGAGCCGTCCCCCCATGGGGGGAACCCATGGGGAGTGACGAGGCTGGGGGCGGCACCCCTCAACCCGTCACTGGGCAGGCTTGGAGGAGGAACCAGCCGAGGGACCTCCTGGGCCTTTACCTCCTTGCTTCCTGTTGGAGGAAGCCGCCGGCTTGGGTTTGGGACACCAAGCGCGAGCCTGCTGGCCCTGTTGCTGGAGCTGTTGGGCCGGTCGAGCTGCAGGGGCCGAAGGACGAAAGGACTTATGCTGCTGCTGACGGCGGCCTTTGTCCCTCTGGGTGGAGGTGACCGAGTCCAGAGTGGCATTGGACTTTTTGATCCGCTGGAGGTGTCCCTCCACTCCAGGGCCAAAGAGGTCAGTCCCCAAGAAGGGGACGTCCACCAACTTGTGCTGGGTATCCGCCGTGAAGGTGGATATCCTCAGCCACGCCCTGCGGTGCATGGTCACCGCAGCTGCTACTGACCTGGCACAGGAATCACCTATGTCCAGAGCAGTCTGAAGCTGCTGCTTCGCCACCGCCTTACCCTGGTCCTGCACCTGACGGACCGTGGTCTGCAGGTCGGGCGGGAGATGAGGGACAACCTCATCCAGGGAGCCCAAGAGGGAGTGGGAGAAGTGTGCCATTAGCACGGCCGACGGAGGATGCAGCGTACACCTTGCGCCCGGCAAAGTCCAGCTTTTTGGACTCTTTGTCAGGGGGCTTATCCACGTCCTGAGCGTTTCCGGAATGCCGGAAGATGCTGTCAGTGACTAACCCCTCGGCAGAGGGGTGCTCCGAGAAACCGGGCAATGAGCCGGTAGGGACCGCATACTTCCTGGCCATCCTGGCCGAGGGCGCAGGACAAGAAGCAGGCCACTGCCAAAGCTCCAAGGCTAGGCCAACAATGGCCTCAGCCACCAGAAAGGCCTCCGTGGGGGAATCCCCTCGGTCCAGTATCTCCGTCAGGGGATACTTGGCCCGTTTGGACACAGGCTCAAGCTACATCCCAATGGACTCCGAGATGAGTCGAAGCAGACCCAAGGACGACGATGGGCTATTGTCCGATGACTGGCCCCCGGAGGACTCCAGGTCAACCTGCCTGGAGAACAAGGAGGAATTGTCATCGGATACAAAGAGTCTGCAAAGAGCTGCCTTGGCCCTGAGCCACCCTCCACCTGCCGAGGACGGTCAGGAGTGAGGGTGACCGACAACCTGTGGGGCAGGCTGTGACCTGACCGAGAATCCTTGGTCGGTGTCCCAGACTTCGGTTGTGGGAGCAGAGGTTCCACCACAATCGGTTTAGCAGCCGGTTTCGGCCGAACAACCAGCCCTGGAACGGGCATCTCGACTGGGGCTAGCGGTTGCTTCGGTCATTCGGGTGACAGCCACTTGATGGCGGGGCTGAACCGGAGTCGGTTTAGTCCCAGACAAAAGTAACTGCTGCCACATAAGCTCCTCATAGCATTGACGTAATTTACGCCGAAGCCTCCCCTCATCCGAGGAAGAGGACGAGGAGGAACGGTGTCGCCGCTTACTTCGGTGCCGAGACCGCCGATGTCGGCGGGAACGGCTTGACCGAGATGAAGTCCGAGACTGAGACCTTCGGGGGGACCGAGGGCGGGTCTGGGAAGGGGCAGGGGACAACCGCTCTTCCCTCAGCTCAGGCCCTTTAACCGGGGACTGCGGCCCCGAAGGCGCAGGCAGATCCTCGGTCTCCACCAGGGGAACCGGTGAAGGTGGGTTGTCGGCTTCACCAGTCGATAGCCCATCCGACGGATCGAGAAAAATCTCAACTGTGTCGACGGGAGTCTCGGCAAGCTGGCCTGACGGGGACACTGTGAAGCCAGCGGCCTGAGCCGCAACATCGACCAAAGTCGACGGTCGGCTGTCCGGGGAAGGAGACCTCTCCCGCTCCCACGAACGCCGACGTTGAGACTTACCCTTCGACTCCTTCTTCTTGGGCTGAGAAGAATGTCCCGAAGGCCCCTCTCCCTTCGTGGAAAGGGACTGACAAAGCTCCTTGAAGGAAGCCGAGTACGACGAAACTCCGAGAGAGCGGGATAAATGCACGCGGCGAGGAGGGAGGAAGATGCAGCCTGGGCCGCCTCCTCCTCCTCGGCGATCATCAGCTCGAGCTGCTCAGCCAAACCAGCCACCTTGAGCCTCTTTCGTTTTACCAGCGGGTAACACTTCTCGGGTACCCGAGCTTCTAATCGCAGCAGCGGTCTTAAAGGACGGTGGCCGAAAAGAGAGGCACTAACTCGCAGGCCTGCGGGTCGGGTCTGGGCCTAGGCAGACACACATGGGAGCGGATCCGCTCCCTGGCCATTGTTCGGGCAAGGGCACCTCTGAAAGCCGGGAATCGATTTTTCCATCGCAGCCGCAAGGGAAGATGAAGACCGAAGTTTAGAAAACTTCAAAACCAGTTTCGGACGAACCGAAGAGTTAGGATCCAGTCTAAAACGCAGAGCGCTAAGGAGGGAACCTGAGCTTCCAAGCGGTAAGGAAGATCTGGTGTCATGGGGCGGAGCCGAGAGTTTTACCACCCGGGTGGGTGGGAGGAGCCAGCTTGAAGACATTCCGGCAAGATTTAAAGCGGCAAGGAACCTGCCAGACAGTGTGGATGAACAACATATCCATGTCCCTAGAAAAAATATAATAATCTTGGCAGAGCGTTCATTTTAAGTGCTTGATTTCTCGCATAAAAGGATAGAGGTATCACTGTCCAACGATTAAAGTCTGTCTTCAGGGTCTGTATTAAGGAGTCGTAGTTTTGGTTGTATAGTGATCCAAGGTCAGCTGGAATATTAACTCCTAAGTACCGTATTGTTTGGGAATTTAAATTGGAATTTTTCTTTAAGTTGTCTAGAGGGGTTATAATTAAAGGCCAATAAATCAGTTTTGTTAGTATTTAAGGAATATCCAGCCAAGGGTAAAAATAAAGTTAGTTTTTGAAATAAATGTGGAAGATAATTATTCGGATTTGCTAAATATATCAAAACATCATCAGCAAATAATGCTACTTTGTGTTCCATTCCAGCCAAGTTAATACCAGGAAGATTTTGATCTTGTCGAATCATGTGGGCCAAAGGTTCGATGTAAAAAGCGAACAGAAGGGGGGAAATAGGGCATCCTTGCCTGGTTCCCCTGTGTAGGTGAAATTTATGAGACAAATGGCCATTAGATCTAATATAAGCTTGAAGGGTTTGATAAAATTTAAATATGGTGGTTATAAACTGCGGTGGAATTTTAAAAGTATTCCGGTACTTCCCTTAAAAAGGGCCATAGAACCTTATCAAATGTTTTTTCAGCATCTAGACTAAGAAGAAGGGTCAGGGTTTGTGCTTTTAGGATATGCTCAATTAGGTATACAGTTCTCCTAATATTGTCTTGGGCTTGACGACCTTGGATAAACCCTGACTGATCTTGCTGAATTAAACTGGGGGCTAATTTGGCTAGTCTGCAAGCTAGTATAGACGGCAACATTTTGTAGTCAGTATTCAGAATGGAAATAGGGTGATAGGAACCAGACAGGGATGGGTCCTTTCCAGGTTTTGGGATTACTGAGATAATTGCACATTGCCAGGATGGAGGGATAGGAGTTTCAGGGAGGGTTATATTTCTAAACAAACGGTGTAGTATAGGGGTTATGTCTTGTTTAAAAACTTTATAGAATTCTCCTGGCAGACCGTCGGTCCCCGGACATTTATTGGTTTTTAGATTTCTCACTTCTCCTCCTAGCTCTTTGATTGAAAATGGGGCCAGTAATGTTTCCGCTAGGGTTTTAGAAAGGGTTGGGAGGTTTAAGGTTTGTAGAAAGTCTCTGATTTTTGTTATTGTAGGTTGTGGCTGGGGTGTTGCATGGAGTTCTGTATAATATTTAACAAATATATTTGATATATTAGCTATAGTGTGTTGGGGTGGGTCCTTAGGTGAAGGTCTCAACGTGGTGATCATGGCTCTAGCCTGTTGCCTTCTTAGCCGTCCCGCCAGGAGTTTCAGCGAGTGGGGAACCACCTTCGTAATACCTCTGTCTGAAGAATAACAGGTTTTGTTCAACGTAATAATCTAACAGAGAGTTAAGCTCATTTCAGTATTTTTAATTGCTTAGTGGCCTCTGTTGTTATTTTCATATTTTGTTGCTCCTCAAGAGTTTTTATCTGAGCAAGTAAAGTATTTCTTTTCTGGTCTCTTAGTTTTTTTTTTATGTGCTGCCACTGCAATAAATTTACCTATGCAAATTGCCTTGACCGAGTCCCACAGTATAGATATATCTATTTCTGGCATGTCGTTATCTAATAAAGTTTGTTTAATTGTGTTTTTGGTCTCCTGTATAATTTCCTTATCTCTTAAAAGAGATATATTTAGCCTCCATATTGTAGACTTTCTGAATAGATCATTTCTGAAACAGAGATACTGTGGGGCATGGTCGGAGAGGACAAAATCGCCTTGCCAAGCTTTGAGTGACATTTAGGCATGTTTCTGCGAGACCAGAAAATAATCAATTGATGAATAACTTTGATGGGCTTGTGAAAGTAAAGTGTTGTGGGTACCAGTACCATTGTGATATCGCCAGGCTTCTGCCAATCCCAGTTCCTTGATCAGCTTTACTACGTTCCTTGCCTGTCTAGAGACTTTTTGATTTTGTGCAACTGGGTCTTATAGTTGAGATAGGTTCAAATTAAAATCCCCCACACAGACAATTGGGCCTTCTGCCCATTGTATTAATTTCAACAGAATCGACCTTTAGGTTGTAAGGTCAGAGTTAGGTGGAAAATACAGTGATGCCATTGTGATAATTTTCCCATTTAATTTCCCCTTTAATAGGACATATCTTCCTTCTTTGTCAATTATTTGGTCCATAGCTTGAAATGGGACCTTACGTGGTATTAGTATAACAGTTCCCCTTCTCCGTCCTCCCTTAAAAGAAGAGGCTTAGACTTGTGCAAACCCCTGTCGCTCAAACTTTTGATGCTCTACTTTTGACAGGTGCGTTTCCTGAAGCATCAGAATATCGGCACCAGCTCGCTGAAGTGAAGCTAAGATTTTTGTTCATTTTATGGGACTAGTCAGTCCCTGTACATTATATGTGCAAAAAGTGTAACTCATTGTGTTGCCTTAAGATATTTACCATTAAGTTTATCCAGCTTCTCTCAAGAAAAACCATCTCATGCTTCAGGAAATTTTCCCAGACAAAATAGTTATACTCCCTTAATTGTAATACCAGGATTGCATTAAAACAGAATGCATGATGACACGCTGACTTTAACAATAAAAAACTTAGTGGCGCCAACTGGGCACCTAACTAAATACCTTGTTTGAACTTCCAAGGTAGGAGGTCCACTATCTTAAGTGACCTCTGTACCCACCTTGATGTTGTACGCGGTAGGTTGAAGAGGAATTTACTCCTTCTGGGTGGAAGGACCTCTTCAAGGGTCTGTACCAGACTAGACCCTTCAAACATGCTACTGTGTTGCATAGTATAGCTTCAAGCTCAGACTGCTCAATATAATTTTTCAAAAATAAAATAAAAGAGAGAAATGGTTTATATTACAATTAGACAGTATCCGGGGGGGGGGGGGCAAGAGGAAAAAATTGGCTTAAAGGGCTCAGTACTTTAACTATCCTATTCCCCATCGCTCCTTATCCCACCCTGTTCATTTTATATCCCCAGGGCCCTGTAGCAAATGAATTCTCTTACAATAACACAAATGTTATTTCAACTATTTGTCAAAGAGTTGTAGACCAGCTCTGCATAACATGTCTCCTCACAATAGCCAATCCTGCATGTAGGTCTCTTTAAGTCCAACAGCCCCCTGAACTTCTCCAAATATTTTGGAATTCTTTCAGGGTCTTAGTCAGGGCTTCCCCGTGACTTATTCTAGTGTATCTAGTCAAGGAAAAAAGGGGCTATCCCATAACACATCCATCACTATTCACTGCATAGCCTCTGATGCTGTAAAGAAAGACCTAATCTATGTGCTTAGCTCTTCCTTCAACCTGCAGTAGGTCTTGCGCCATGATATCGGAAAGCTGGGGGTGGGGGGTTCAAGGGCTGAAAATTGACATCAAGGGTTCAGTACTGTAGCTAACTTATTCCCCCTCGCTCCTTATCCCACCCTATTCATTTTCCTTCTCCAGGCCTGTATATTAAGTGACTTTTCTTACTGTAACGTAAATATTATTTCAACTAATTGTTAAACATGCATAGACTGGCTTTGCACAGTATGTCTCTTCACATTAGCCAGCCCTGTTTGTGAGTCTCTTTAAGCCCAAAAGCCCTTCTGATTCATCCGGATACTTTAAAATGTATTCAGGGGCCTAGATGATGCTTCCCCTTGGATCGTTCTAATGAGTCTAGTCAAGGAAAAAAAATTCTATCTCACAGCACAGCCGTTGCTACTCACTGCATAGCACCTGTCAGTATGAAGACCTATTCAATGTGTTTAACTCAGCCTTCAATTTGGAGTAGGTCTTGCTCCGTGATACCGGGGAGCTTTTTAAGTAAGTCTCTGAAGAAGGAGATAGTGTTTGAGGTTACAGCATTATTCTGGTTCTTGTTTCTCTTAGGTGGAATAGTCTGCCACGTTTCATCTTGATCTCGTCATTTCTGGCCCATCTTCGTTGGTTGTTCCGGTAATTCAATTCCCTTTTTGATCAAAGCTTGCCTTGCTTCTTGGAAAGTATTATATATCTCAGTTTCTTCTTTCCAAAATACCCTTAGTCTGGAGGGGTATGGTGTTTGAATGCGTAGATTTTCCCTTTGAGTACCTTTATAAGGGGGACATATTCCTGTCGCTGTTTCTGGATTGTGGGTGGATAGTCTTGATAAAAAAAGGTGAGATTCAAGATATCTGACCTCTCATTGTTGCCAAGCCCTTTTTAGGATATCCTCTTTGGTTTTAAAGTTGTGAAATGTAATAATCACTGTGCACGGCCTAGCAGTTGGATCTTTAGGTTTCGGAATCAGGGCATGGTGCGCTCTATCAATTTAAATTTTATAGTCAGGAGGTAGATTCAGTATGTCCTGGAACATAGCCACCAAAAACTCAGACATTTCACCCTCCTCCACCCCCTCCGTTAGACCATACAAATGAGGATTGTCCCTCCTAGACCTATTCTCGAGGTCTAAGTATTTCTGCTCTGTAGAAATTGCGTGTAGGCAGAGGGCTGAGACTGTTCGTCCAATATGCTGCAGGCCGTCTTCAGTTGTACTTATTCGTTCTTCTGCCTCCTGCATTTGATTCTCCACCATAGATAACTTTTGGTTTAATTGCTTGAATTCGTTTTTGTTTTCTGCCCTCATGTCTTTCAGTTCCCTCATCAAAGTCTCAAATCTTGTTCTGGAAAGCTGTTCTGTTTCCTCATCGGTATCATAGCTTGGGGCCGAGCTGTTATTGCGTGTGGAAGTAGCTAGGCCTCGTGTGGGAGAGTTTGGTCGTGATCCTTCGGTTTCCTTTTCACCCTGCAGGTACGGAGCGCAGGTTCTTGTCCCTCTGTCCTTCTGCAATCCTCCGGTTGACATTGCATTTGGCTTCAGTTAGTTTAATCTTTCAGATTAGGAGGATTAGTTAGCAGTTCAGGCGGAGCAGTTCTTTTAGCTGCTGATCAGAGCTGTAGCGAAACCCACCCCTATAAGATTCTATCAGTTCACCACCATGCCATTTGGTTTACATGGTGTGCCAGCTACATTCCAATGGTTCATGGATGTAATTTTATCCCCTCACACTGGTTATTGTGCTGCTTACCTGGATGATGTCATGGTGTACAGTCCAGACCGGAAAAGCCACCTGGAACACCTACAGGCAGTTATCCAAGCTATAAAAAATGCAGATCTGACTATTAATCCTACTAAATGTGCATTGGGCATGCAGGAGACCAGATATTTGGTCTACGTGTTGGGAAATGGAGACGTTAAGCCAGAGGTTTATAAGACAGAAGCTGTAGCTAACAGCCCTGTACCTAAAACAAAGAAACATGTTAGGTCATTTTTACAGCTGGCTGGGTATTATCGGAGATTTGTTCCCAACTTTGCTGAATTAGCTACTCCCCTCACTGAACTCACAAAGAAACGGTACCCAAATAATGTGAAATGGACCTCAGAGTGTGACGAAGCTTTTCACGCCTTTAAGGCTGCATTATGTTCAGCCTGTTTTAAGGAGCCCAGACTCTGAGAAACCATTTTTGCTGCAAACAGATGCATCAGAGATAGGCCTAGGTGGAGTATTGAGTCAAAATATAGATGGACAGAACATCCTATTCTGTACATAAGTAGGAAGTTGCATGACAGAGAGAAAAGGTACTCCAGTATCGAAAAGGAATGTTTAGCAGCAAAGTGGACCATGAAGACCCTTAAGTTTTATTTGCTAGGAAATGATTTTGTTCTTGTAACTGATCATAATCCTCTCTGTTGGCTTAACCAAATGAAAGATAACAATTCCTGAATCACAAGATGGTACCTGGCACTGCAGCCATTTAAATTCACTTTGATACACAAATCTGGTAAAAAGAATAGCAATGCTGATTTTCTGTCGTGATATGGATCAGGAATTGAGGGTTCTGAAGGTTGAAAAACAAATGTACGAGTTTAAACTCTACTGCTTGCTGTACTATAAAAAAAAAAGGCAGATCATGCACATGTGCTTAATTGCTGAAAGCAGCAAATGTTAGTAGAGAAAAGGTTTTGGAAACCTGTTTAATAAAACAGGTTCCCTCTTAAGGAGAGGGGTGTATATGACAGTAAAGCTACCAACAGTCCCTATATTCCCAGGACAGTCCCTATTTTAGGCAGCATGTCCCAGTGTCCCCACACGTTTTGGAAAATTTCATTTTTGTCCTGGTTTTTGCTTACTTGTCCCAGTTTTGTCCCTTTTTTTTTGCTGATTGCTAATCCATGAGTGACAGTTATTTCAGCACCACTGTGGTGCTGCTTGGGCTGGATAGCAGTTTGCAACTTCAACCCCCTGTGCCTATGTTACACTGCAAGCATGTCAGTGGGAGCACAGTAAGCATATGTTCCATCCTGTTAGATTAGACTGGGTAGTAGTGCAAACAAGTGCATGTGGATGTCTACCTGCCAGCAACTGAGAGGGACTCCAGAGAGAAAAGAGACCGGCAGCAGTGAACAGAACTAAGGTACCCAGACCTGATCAACTGTAGGGAAGTGTGTGAAAACAATCTGGTGTGGGGTTGGGAGTCACTAAAGGGAAGTTTGCTCAGCAAATGAGGTGAGTGTAAGTGGGTTGGATGTGACTGTCAGGAGGAGCAATACATGCAGCTCGAATGTCTGATCACAATTTAACGTAGGTTTACTTCCAATGAACTTTCTGTACATCTTGATTTGGAACTTGCTGCACCAGAATGATGTATTGTTTTAATCTGGATGTTTGCTACTGGTGTTACTGTGGGGTGGCATGGCCAGAGCAAGCAGGAAAATTGAATTGTGTGCAGCGTTGTCTGTGGTGGTACCCGTGGGAGTGACACATGGGGGGTCATGGTCAGGATGGACCGTCCCAGTTTTAGGCCTCAGAAAGTTGATAGCTTTATATGACGGTGGAATAGGAGTCTGTCCCAGATGTTATGGAGAAAGCGCTTAAATGCAAGGATCTATTCTTTCCTTTTCTGTTTCTTCTCTGTCTGGTTGTGCAACACATTTTACTGTGAGACTTCGGATTTGATCAATCCAACAATCTTGCAGTTCTTTGCCCCTCACTGTCTCTCAGTCCTCTCTTGCTGTCTGTCTTTTTCTCCCCTGCATATCTAGATCTGCTGATATAAAAATATATGCAAATCACTGTATGGAAATGTAACCGATACTGGGATCCCCTTTATTTAGAAAATATATAGTATTACTGTTGAAATGTATATCATTATAATTTGAAATGACTGCAGAAAGCTATTATAAACTCCAGAGGTTACCTTAGTGCAAATCTTTGAGCCTTTTGCAAAAGTTGCAAAAAGGGGCCTCTCAGCTCAGGCACAATGTGTTCTAGCAGCTCCTGCCTGATATTTACAAAAACAGGAT
Source organism: Neoceratodus forsteri (assembly GCA_016271365.2). Taxonomy (NCBI): domain Eukaryota; kingdom Metazoa; phylum Chordata; order Ceratodontiformes; family Ceratodontidae; genus Neoceratodus; species Neoceratodus forsteri. Next base: position 1,421,105,674 of record CM028130.1, read on the forward strand.
GCCTGCTAAGGGTGGGATTTGAAAAGACTTATAAGAGAGCTAAGCTGCAACTGCAAGAAAGATCTGGAGAACAAGGGACATAGCGACTGAATGAAAACTTTATTTTTATTTTGCCTTTGTAAATAGTTATCCTGAACAAGTTTATTTTATGATACTGCTAGTGTAAATAAATAATTTTTGGTGAATTCCACAACTGCTCCTGGTTTCGTATGCTTCCTGACCTGTGCCTCGATGACACACTGTAACAATGGCCGTGGTCATCAGGCCCAAGAGCCTGAGGAAGGATCTGCCTGAAACATATCTGCTGTTGTAAAGTAGGTGGACTTGAGCCATGAGGCAGCCCTGTCCTGAGGCATGAAAGACATACCCTGAGCTGTATCCAGTACTGTTCCTACGTACTGTAGGTGCTGATATGGGGACAAGACTGATTTTAGCAGCTGGATCACCAGCGCAGCAGCAAGGCAACCGCTTGCGATGCCAACATCCAGGGTTCGGGAATAGGCCCGGGAGTCAGAGGGCTGGCCAGGCTGAGAAGGATGAAGCATCCAAGGGGTGGCTCTCCTTCTCCTGGAGGGGGGGGAGGTGTCTGGCTGGTTGGTGACCTCTGGCGAAGGCCGGGAGAATCATGGGAGGGCCGGCACCCGTTTGAGTGGGAAGTGGGACAGATGCTGGTGTCACTGCATGCCCCGCCTCCCAGGGGATCACTGCACCTGAAAAAGCTCTGGTCCTTGGGTATGATACCCTGCTCCAACGCCATTCCGGCTGCAACCAGTTCTTGTTGGGGGGGTGCTCCCGTGGCTCCACCCTGGGAGGGTAAGCCATGGTGTGCCACTAGTGTTCTTCTGGGTGGGGGTAAGCCTAGGCATGGTGGGACAGCAAGCGGGGCAGGGATTGAGCTCCTCAGAGGGAATTGGGAGGCTGGAACAAAATAAAATTATTTTAGCAGATTTGCTGTGATCCCCAGGTCATTATACAGTTGTGTTGTACATGCCAGGGTCTGCAGCAGTTGTTCCCTGGACTGCGCTTTGAGAAGCCAGTCATCCAGGTAGGGAAAGACATAAAGTCCTTCCCTCCTGAGAGTTGCTGCCACTACAGCCAAGCATTTGGTAAACACCCAAGGAGCTGAGGACAAGCCAAACAGCAAGGCACAGAACTAGATGTGCACTCCCTGGAACTGAAACCTGAGGTACTGTCAGTGGGAGGCACACACCTTGATATGCAGATATGCATCCTGCATGTTGAGGGAGCGTATCCAGTCTTCCTGGTGCAGAAGAGGCAGCAGCCCTTGGAGATCAGCATCTAGAACTTCTTGTACTGGATGCAGAACGTTAGATTGTGGAGGTGCATGATGGGCCAGAGATGTCCTGTGCTTTTGGAAGCCAGGAAGAAATTAGAGTAGAACCGCCAGTCTCTCTGATCCTTGGGGACGGATTCTATGGCACTCTCAGTAATATGTTAATCTCCTCAAAGAGCTCCGGGATGTAGTTTGGGGCTGGGAGTGATAACTGGACTGAACTGCAGGTTGTTCCGGAGGCCACTCCAGAAGCTCCAGAGTGTGGCCATGCTCTATGAGATGCAGACCCAATGCATCTGTAGTGAGTTCTCGCCACCCATTGAGGTGGAGGAAGAAAGGACCCTCTACCGCCACTTCCTGCTGTATTGGGGGAGGGGCCAAGTAAGGAGTCAGGCTGAAGTGACTCCTGCAGCTGGAGCCACACACCTTCCTCTGGGGGCCTACCCAGAGGTGGAAGAAAGGATGCATAAGGCAGGGGCTGCTCTGTGTTTGCCCTCAGGCTCAGGCTTTGGTCTGTGGGTGGCACGATGAAAAGGTAACTCTGCCCACTTTTCGGTTGGGTGTGATACATAGAGTGTACCGACCCCAAAGACCAGCCACAAGCTTGCAGGTCTGAAAGTATGTCCTGCACATCCACCCCAAAGAGTTTGTAGTTTCTAACGAGGCATTAAAAATGGACTGTTGCATGTCCTGGGCAAAGCCTGACACTCTGAGACAAAATTGCCTCTTGAAGCAAATGCCAGTTGCAGCTGCCCAAACTGAGGCATCCGTGGGGGGGTAAACTGATCTCAGCATGTGCTTATTGACATCAACCCCAGATTGAAGGAGCTGAAGCAAGTCCTGCATCTGAGGGTCCTCTAGAAGAGCCTTGGCCACCTCTTTGGCCTGTCTCCAGAGCTGGTTTTGAAACCTGACCATATGGGCAATATAGTTTAAGGCCCTAATGGCCAGAGTAGCTGAAGCAAAGGTCCTTTTGCCAATAAGGTCCAGTTTTCTGGACTCCTTGTCTGGAGAAAGACAGTTGAGATACTTAGGCTTCTTAGTCCAATCATGGGCAACACTGATGACCACAGAGTTGGCCTGGGGTTGCTCAGCAAAAAATGTGTCTCCCCGCAGGGGCCTGGTACAACTTGTTCAACTTTCTGGGCATGGCGGGCACCAGCTTGGTTCTATACCAGGCAGTCATGGAGGCATCCTCAAAAGGCTCCATCAGGGGAGCGGGGTATGATGAGAGGAGGAGAGTCTGGCATCTCCAGGTAGTGGGACAAACGGCATCAGGTAGGGTCCTGTTCCTCCGCCTCAAACTCCATAGCAGCCTGCAACTGCTGCATAACCGACACAAAAGAAGGGTCATCGGGGGAGATTGAGGGATATACCTTGGGGTGTCTTTGCCCCCGGAAGACACTGCAGAAGTGGAATGTGAGGGGGCTAGCCCCCATCATACCCATCAACACCTTTCTCATTGTCTTCTGGAGGAAGAAGGTCTGGGTGATACTCACTGTCATCCCACTACCCACAATGCAGTAGGGTGGGTGTCAGGGTACAAAGGCCGGGATGTTGCCCTGAGTGGTGAGAGGGCATGAGGGTAGGCACTGAAGGCTCCTGCGGTGCTGGCCCTTGTGGAGGGGCAAGGCACGCTTGCAAAAAGTGCCACAGGAAATATAGCATGGATTGGAAGTCTACTGAAATCGGTGTAGGGACACCTAACAGCTCCAGCTGTGGAGGTAGAGGGGCCAATGTCGGTGGTGGCGCCGGAAAGGGTGACGGAGCAAGCTGAGGCACTGGGGTTGGCCCTACAGCCTGTGTCATTGTCAGGTTCGTGGGAGGTGAAGATGATGGAGAAATGGCCTGGGGTAAAGCCGGTGAAGACTGGGACCCTGAAGCCGTAGCCTGGGTTGCCGATAATGGTGTCGGGGCAGTAGACTGAACCCTTGAGGGTGTCGAGCTGACACCGGCCAAGGCCGAACTGCCTGACTGATGGCCTACTGAGAATAAGGGCCTGAACAGCAGTGGCTGAAAGGTCATCAGGGCTGAGGAAACACCCGATGCTGACGAACCGGCGCCCACCAAAGTTAGACTAGTGGGGTGGGGGAGTGCCACAGCGAGTACAGTAGAGGAGAGGGTGTTGGTGGCAGGGTGGACTGCCCATGAAGTGGAAGACAGCCCTGCTGCGGTCGACGATTGACGTGGCAATCAGGAACAATTCATGGAGGACCTCTCCTTAGCCCAGTCCTTATCCTGGTGTTTATGCTTCCCGGCTGACTTGTCTCCAGCCGTGGATGACTGGGAACCCGAGGGCAAGGCCGGTGAAGCAGAGGAATTGGCTTGAAGCTCCTCCATGTAAGCAACCTTCTGTTAGAACTGGAATTTCTCTTGGGTCTGCTGGCAGCGCCTCTTGGTAGCCTGGTTGAAGCGGTGAGACTGTTCACAAACCTGCATGCTGTGGTCCAGGTCTAGGCAGTGGACGCAGGCATCATGGCCACCCTTCTCAAGGATCTTCTTCCCGCAGGCATAGATGCGAAAGAGATTCTCGGAAATGCAGTTCGGCATAAAAAGGAGGAAAAATTACTTTGGGAGCAAAGTGACTGCAAGACCTAGGGAAAGAAAATGAAAATTACGTACCTACTGTAATTATGATATTTCTGTGTATCTTTGCCATTCATCACCTTTGGGTACTTGGCCGGAGGTCATGACCCCGTGGGAGATTTTTTTTTTAGGTAGGTGGAGCCAACGCACCATTGGCGCCGCCCTCGAGGCTGACGCATTGCGTGGCGCTCGCGGGTTGGCTGTTAGGCGCTGTCAACTCTGCCTGCCTGTCAGTTCAGAGTCGCCAGAAAGGTAAGAGGAAGGGAGTGGAGGGTGGGACAAGGAAGTCCAAGGGACAGGAAAAGATATAAAACTAAAAGGAGAAACAAATGACTGAGAGGACAGAAAGAAAGAAGTCAGAAACTAAAGGGATTGGGAGGGGCCCCAATCTCTGGAAATAGAGGAGGGAGGGAGGTAGGGTGGGACAAAGAATTTAGAAGGTAGGAAGAGAGGGGAGAAGGTTAACACATCCCAGACCCTGGTCCGTCTCCAGACTATATAGGAACTGCAAGGAGTAGCCAAAGGCTTCTTGCCAGAATTCAAGGCACAGAATGGCTGGCAAAAACTCCATCTGAGCAGAATCGGCTATTCTGGAAGAAGGACAGGGCACAGAGAATTAACACCCTCTCAAGGAAAGATTTTGGTGAAAAAGGAAAAGGAGTTTTTTTGGGGGGGGGTAATAAAGGATAGTCCTAAGGACAAAAAAAAAAATAAGATGGATGGGACAAGTAGGAGGAGAGAATGGAGGGCAACTACCAACTCCCACCCCACAGGGGTGGAGCAAACGCACTAGAGAAGGAGTGCCCCCCCATGCTGACCCAGAACATTATCCCCCTATGTGCCCCTGTTTACCCCACTCCTAACACAGAATGGAGGGGGGCGAGGTTGGGCACAGAGAGGGAGGTGGACCTAGAGACTGAGGCCCCGGGGGATGGAGGGTGGGGTTGTGATGAATGGTGAAGATACATAGAAAGATCATAATTACGGTAGGTAAGTAATTTTCATATCTTATCTGTGTCAATCTTCACCATTCATCACCTTTGGGTGAGTGCCGAGCCCCCCCAAGGGGGTTTTCTTTTACACCCTAAGGGACAAAGTCCCTTAGCTCTCAGTGGGTGACACACTAAGAGGGAGAGACCCGAGAGTGGGGAGAGTGAGACAGGGACCCCCCGGAGGGAGAAGGAAGTTGCCCGACAAACGTTGTCTCGCTCTACGGGAGAAGAGATAGGTTCTCTAGTGAGCGGAGTTAATCACCCTACACCGGGCCAAGGGTGACAACTGGGAAAGACGCAGCCATGCCGTCCGCCTAGTGCAGATCACTGTCCCTACAACCCTGGTAGCTACCTCGTTGGCATCATAGGATGCCCTCGCTTGGTGCCTTGCTAGCTCCAGGCCACGTGCAGAGAGTGCAATGGCTTGTCTGGTTTGCTCCGTGTCAGGCAACGAGGCTAGGAGTTAACCTAGCCTAGACCACAAGGACCTGTCATAGGCTGTATAGTGGGCCTGAAGTGCAGAAATGGAAAGCAACAACCGTGCCAAGTAGAAAGTCCTCCTACCCGAGAAATCAAAATCCGAGGAATCTTGATCTGAGGGCCGGTCACGGTGAAGGGCGCAAAGCCCATCAGGAGTGTCCAACTGCTTCAATCCAGATTGTGGAGTAGGCATGGAACCTGGAGACTCCGGGGGGGGAGGGCACGCAATACCGCTGGCAGAGATCCCTAGAGGCAGGAACTCCAGAGAATGGCCTCTGCCAGAAGCGCAATGACGCCTCCCAAAAGAGAGCAGGCCAGAGAGTCACCACAATGGTGGCCTCGCTGAAACTGCCTAGAAAGGCATGCGCAGAGTGCTCTGGATTGCTTACAGTGGCAGGGGTGAGGTGCAAGTCCTCCAACATCCTCACGCGGAAACGCTGATACTCAGTGAGATCAGTGACTGAAGAGATGTGGACAGAAAGCTCCTCTCCCCCAGAAGAGGGGGATGAAGAGCTGGAGGGCACCGACTGCTCAGAGGGCGGCTGCTCGGGGGGAGGTTGAAAAACCTGACTGTCCATTGCCCTAACGTAAGCTGGGAACCGAGCAGCCACAGCCCTGAACTGCTCCCAGGAGAGAGGCCCACTAGGACCAAGGATGCCTGGGAGCGCAGGAGAATGCGGCAGAAGGATGGGGACAGAGCCGAGAAGAGATATCGGCTGACCTCTGCCTGGGCTAAGGAGTGGACCAAGAGCAGCCGAAGAAGAAGATGCTCTGGAAGACTCCACAGCCGACAGCTGAACTACCATTTTGGTACTGCCTTGGCTGCGCCCGGAAGAAGCCTCCCGTGAGGTGACTGGGGCCGTGTAGGTCCAGAAGGATAGTCCCCTACCTCAAAAAAAAGGGGCTTGTCGAGGACACTACAGGGCTGCCCATCCCAACAGTCAACCCCAGGGAGTCAGACTGCTTGCCTGACTCAGAACCCGCCTCCGCCTCCGAAGAGGTAGAGGCCGAATTGGGTGCCAGAAACCGAGACCACTCCTGAGCCAGCACCAGTGCCCCCTACAGCACCATGAGCGGTATCTGCAGAGGGCACAGCTCCGGCCCGAACAGCAGTCCCAGAGTCGGTGCAACCTGAGGCGAGAAGAAGACAAAGATGGCACTGTAGGACTCCCACGGCGCCGCTAGCAGTATCTGCGCTGTTTGGCAGCCACGGTGCCAAGCGACAAACTGGCGCTAACGACGGCTCAGTCAGGGCCCATGGTGCCGCGAACCGCGCCGAGACCCACAATGGTACCGACCAATGGCATTGAGGATGGCGCCGACCTGGGCCTTGCGCACCGCACGTCCGATTGCCTAAGCGGCGCCTCCCGCCCACCCCCCGAAAGGAGCGAGATGGGCCTCCTGCACTGTGGAAGGAGCCTCAGCAACGGCCAGGCTACTAGTAGCCGAGGCTCCCTCTTCCTCGGTCCGTATAGAACCGCGAGCTGACCCGGAGGAAAGGCCGAGAGTATGTGGCTTGGCCCAACGAGTGCGCACCCGACCCCTGAAAGTTGGCGGAGCTCACCCCACTTTCCACGCGCGTTGTTCGATGACCCGGTGGTCCACGGAGAAACAGGCGTCGCACAAATCCATGTCATGAAGTGGGCCAAGACACGTAAGGCAACAGTTGTGCTGGTCGGTGACGTAAAATTTACGGCCGCAAGGGCACCGTCGCATGGGGGGCCGTCCCGTCTTCAGAGTCTTCTTGCCCATTGGCCCAGACATGACCTACGAGGAAAAAAAACACCAAAAACAGACTCGATGTTGCCAAGAATAAAATAAATGGAAAGATCAAGCGACGTCGAGTAAGGCAACTAAAACCAGCAGGGAAGGAGCCGATGGACTGCAGCACGGAGGAATAATAGGCAGGACGAAACTGTGTAGGCGGTAGGCTTCAAATTCTTGCAGCGTTTCTACACGAGGTGACCTCGACGGCAGGAGACAAAGAACTGGCAGGCAGGAGGAGTCGACAGCGCCTAATGGCCAACCCGCGAGCGCCACGCAATGCGTCGGCCCCGAGGGCGATGCGACAAGCCAAGGCCGGCCCCTATCTAAAAAATCCCCGGGGTCATGACCTCCGGCCAAGTAGCCAAAGGTGATGAATGGAGAAGACTGACACAGATAAGATACACAGGTTACTCACCTGTAACAGTAGTTCTAGGAGTAGTATATGATGTTTATCCACACATTCTGGCAGTGCCTTTCCCTTTAAGACTTTGCCAGAATGTCTTCAAGCTGGCCCCTCCCACTCACCCAGGTGGTAACTCCCTCGGCTCCACCCCATGACATCAGATCTTGCCCGTTGGAAGCAGTTGTGTGCGCCAAAGCCAGGAGAGGTTGGGTGGGTCCGTGTGGATGATATCATATATCACTCCTAGAACTACCGTTACAGGTGGGTAACCTGTTTTTCTAGGGATGTGGATATGATGTTCTATCCACACTTTCTGGCAGACTCCTAGCAGTTCTCTGGGAAGAGGGAGGCAAGGTGCACACCCGCTACTTAGGAAATGAGGACTGGAGAACTGAGGCCCCAAAACCAGCATCCTGGCATGACTCAAGGTCGATGTAATGGGAAATTAAGGTATTTGCTGACCACCAGGTAGCAGCACTGCAGATTACCTGGATAGGGACACCCCCCGGAAGCAGCCACTGAGGCAGCGGTATGAGCCCAAAGCCCTACGGGAGGCTCCCTACCCGCCAACCTATAGCAGAGATCAATGCAGGATACAATCCACCTGCCAACTGCCCACTTGGCTGCCGGTTTGCCAGGTGCAGCTTCACCATAGGTGACAGCTGGTGAACCTCTCCCTGAACTCCAGCTGTGCGGTCTTTGTAATAAGCAAACACTCACCTTGGGTCCACAGTATGGAGCCTGTGCTCAGCCTCCGAGGTGTGACTAAAGTACACCAGGAAGTAAATCACCTGGTTAAGGTGAAACTCTGATACAACCTTTGGGAAGAACTTCGGGTTGGGGCAAAGGATAACCTTGTCCCTGTGGAAGATCAGGTATGGAGATTCCACCGAGAGAGCCTGAGGCTCACTGATCCTTCTGACTGACATGATAGCCACCAAGAAGGTGGTCTTCCACAACAGGTGAGACATCTCACACCTGTGCATCAGTTTGAATGGCTTGCCCATGAGCTCTGCCAGCACCAGCAACAAATCCCAAGGTGGTGGTGGTTCACGCACTGCAGGGGAAATGTGGTTGAGGCCTTTAAAGAAGCACCAGACCACCATCTCCTGCACCACTGACTGCTAAATGGCCAGCATCCGGTTAGCAGAGATGGCTGCCAGGTGCACCTTGAGGTTTGTCGACTGAAGGCCCAACTGACAGAGGGACCACAGGTAGTCAAAGATGTTAGCCACTTGACAGGACAAAGGGTCCAACCCCTTGCCCTGACACCAAATGGAGACCATCTTTCATTTGAAGGCATACCACTTCCTGGTTGACTCCTTCCGAGATGCCTCCATAACAGTGAGGATATCTTCAGAGAGACCCAAAGCCTGGCACTCTAGCTGCTCAGGAACCAGGCTGTCTGGTGCAGGGGTTGAAGGTCCAGATGCAGTACCTTCCCCTGATTCCTGGAGAGCAGGTCCTGGCGGAGAGGAAAATGCCTCGGGAGCCTGCTACTGAGACTGTGGAGATCGGGGTACCAAAACTGGCGTGGCCAGTTCGGAGCCACCAGTATCAACTGTGCCTTGAGAAGCACCTTGTGGATCAAGAGAAGTGGAGGGAAGGCTAGAAGAGGCCTGGGGTCCAGGACCTCATGAAGGCATCTCCTTACAGCGTCCCATGCTGAGGGGAATAGGCGCAAAACAGCCTTAGCTTTGCGTTCTCCCTGGAGGAGAACAGGTCCACCAGAATGGTGCCCCACTGGGAGAACAGACTGTGTACTACCTCTGGGTGGAGAGACCACTCAAGAAACGCCTCATCCACACAGCTGAGAGCATCCACCAGCTGGCTGGAAGCTCCTGGCACATGGATGGCTAGGAGATCGACCCCTAGGCTGCACATGAGGGTCCACACACGGAAAGCTTCCTTGCACAGTGGCAGGGAGTGCGTCCGGCCCTGTCTGTTGCGGTAGTACATGATCATGGTGCTGTCCATCTGGACCTGGACCACCTGACCCTGAATGTGAGAAGCAAAGGCAGTCAGTGGCAGCAGAACTGCTTGGAGCTCCAGCAGCTTGATGTGGCATCGGGACTCCTCCTAACCATCAGCTCTGGGAGGACAAACGGGATCCCTTCCAGCAGATGTTCTGGGACTAACCACCACTGGAGAGCATCCAACATCTGCTGGGTTACAGTGACCAGCTGGTAGAAGTGACCCATGCGCTGAGACCACTGGCTAGTCAGCTCCCACTGCAGAAGTGCATTCTCCAGCAGCCCCAATTAACCACGCTGGTGGAGGTTGTCATGTAACCCAGCAGGTGCAGGAAATCACGGGCAGGGCACAATTGCCCAACCCAAAATGACTGGGCAAAGGAGGAGAGAGCCTATGCCCTGTCTGCCGGGAAGTCGAGTCGAGCTCCGCCCCATGACACTGATCACCTGTGAAGGCACAAGTTCTGACTTGGCCTCACTGACCAGGAGGCCAAGAAAGACACAGGTCTGGAGGGCCAGGTCCATGGACCATTCCAGCTCCATCCTGGAGGGACCTGCGATCAGCCAGTCGTCCAGGTAGGGGTAAACCCGGACCCCTCAGGTAAGCTGCCACCACTGCAGTGCACTTGGTGAAGACCCTGTAGGCTGAGGAGAGGCTGAATGGCATGGCCTGGAACTCGTAGAGGGCTCCCTCTGCCTGGAAGTGGAGGAACCTTCAGTGAGGTGGACAGATCGGGATGTAAAAGAATGTGTTCTGAAGATCCAGGGACCCAAATCACAAGTTTTGCTCTAGAGATGGTATGGTCTGAGAGAAAGTGACCATCCTGAAGGTGCGTAACTTGAGAAACTTGTTCAGGTTATGCAGATCTAGAATGGGGCACCAGCCCCCCATCCGTTTTGGCACCAGAAAGTACCTGGAGACAAACCCTGGGTGTTCCGGAGAGTCTCACAACTTCCACTTTCATACTGTGTGACTCTGAGCAAGTCAATTAACCTCCCAGTGCTCCCAGGTCACCCCCTGAAAACAGGCACTTGTGCCTAGTGGGCCTTACCTGGTTACCAAAGACTAAAAATAAAAAAATAAAAATAAACCACAACCTCCTTGCAGAGGAGCCGGGCAGTGTCATCCCAAAGAGCCGACAGAATGTCTGTGGATACCAAGTGCTCCCGTGGGGTGTGGGCTCAGAAAGGAGGGTACTGCTCGAATTCCAGAGGCAGACCCTGACCCACCACCTTAAGGACCCACCTGTCTGTGGTGACAGCAGACCAGGTGGAAAGGAAGTGGTGGTGCCAGCCCCCCACGGGAGGACCCAGGGGAAGTGTGACAGGCATTAGGGAGGCACCCCTCACCCCGTCACTGGGCAGGCTTGGAGAAGGAGGAGGAGGGCCCGGCTGAGGAACCACCGGGGCCTCTCCCGCCAGGCTTATGGATGACCAAAGCTGCAGACATGGCCCAAAGCTGCCAGGCCTGAGCCTGCTGCCCAGCATGGGGCTGGGCTGGTCTGGCCGCAGGAGTGGAGAAGGACCGAAAGGGCTTCTTTTTCTGTTGCTTGAAGCCCTTGGAGTCCCTCTGAGTGGATGTCACCGAGTCCATGGTGGCACTGGACGTTTCAATGCAGGTGAGGTGGCCCTCAACTTCGGGCCCGAACAAGTCGGTGCCCAGGAAAGGGACATCCACCACCCTGTGCTGGGTATCTGCCATGAAGGTAGAGCTCTACAGCCAAGCCCTGTGGTGCATGGCCACTGTGGCCGCCACAGAGCGGACACAGCAGTCTCCAGTGTCCATGGTTTTCTGGAGCTGTTGCTTTGCTACAGTCTGGCCCTGGCCCTGGACCTGTTTGACTATGGTCTGGAGGTCCGCATGTAGGGAGGAAGCACCTCATCCAAAGTGCCCAACAGTGCATGGGAGAAGTGAGCCATGAAGAGGGCCAAGCATACCTGGCGAAGGCCAAGCAAAGAGGCAGCACAGACCTTTTTAGGCGCATGGTCCAGCTTCATGGACTCTTTGTCAGGGAGCTTCTCCACGTCCCCCATGTTGCCAGAGTGCTGGAGCACAGAATCGGCCACCAAGCCCTCAGCCAAGGAGTAGTTTGTGAATTCCGAAAGGAACTTGGAGGGACGCATACTTGTAGGCCACTGGGTGAACGGTGCCGGACAGGAAGTAGGATGCTGGCAAAGCTCCAGAGCAGGACCAAGTATGGCCTCTGCCACCAGGACAGCTTCACCAGGGGACCGGTCCAAGATCTCGGTCAGGGGGTAATGGGTCTGTTTCTGGACTGGTTCCATTTTAAGCCTCGTAGATTCTGAGGTCAGGCAGAGGAGGTCCGTAAAGGAGGTAGGGCCTTCAGCCATCGAGAGACCCCTGACCAACTCCACGTCCACCGGACAGGAGTGAAAGGAGAAACCCTCTGACTCTGAGGAGTCATCGAAGAGGGGTCGACCGCCTGACTCCCCGCTGACCCTCTGCAGACAGTCAGGAGTGACGGTGACTGACAGCCGATGGGGAAGCCCCGAGGCTGGCCGAGACGCCTTAGTTGGAGCGCCGGTCTTCAGCTGTCAAGGAAGTGGCTCCCTGGGAATCAGTGGAGACACCAGGTTTGGCCAAGCCAAGACCGATTTGTGTGGCTCCTGTGGTGGAGCAAGCATTGGCCATTGAGGTAACAGCCAAGTGATAGCCGGGGTAGAGGCCGGGACCACCTTCATACCGGAGAACACCAGCTGATGCCACATAAGATCCTCGTAGCGTTGACACAACGTGTGCTGGAGCCTCTCCTCACCCAAGGAGGATGAGGATGAAAAACAGTGGTGGCACTACTTCCCAGGGCATCAAGAGCGGAAGCACAGACATCAGCGGGAACCACTCGATCCTAGAAAGTACGACTGAGACCTCAACGGCTGCCAGCAGGTGGACCGGTGGCAGGGCTTAGAGGGTGTCAGTGAAAGCCAAGGCACCTCCGGGTCTTGGTCAGTGACCAGGCAGTGGGTCAGCGGACTGATCCATCCCTCCAACTGTTGGCCTCCTCAGTCGACAACTGGTTGACTGGCTCGAGGAAAATCTCGACCGGAAGATCGACCAGCATCTCGGCCAACTGGCCCGACGGGGTTACCATGGAGCCAGCGGCCTGGGCCGAAAATTCAACTGAAGTCAGATCTAGAGAAGCACGGGAATTGGAAGCCCTCATTCGAGAGCATTCCCAGTTCCACGATTGACAACTAGACCATTTTTTTTGGTCTCTTTTTTCGATTTTGATTTGTGCCCCGAACAAGGGCCCTGACCGAGAGTTTTTAAAGCCTGGCACAATTCCTTGAATGCCCCTATGAAGGAGGCACCCAGTAAAAGCAGATCGAAGGCCAAAGGCAAGGAGGTGTGAGCTGCGGGCTGGGCCACCACCTCTTCAAATGCCACTAGCTCTTCAGCAGACCCTGCAGTTGTGGTGACCACTCGACGGGCATCTTTCAATTTGACCAGTGGGTTCCATTCATTCGGGCAGCCTAGAGTAAGTCGGGCTTGAAGGTCTTCAAGAACGGAAGGATGAAAGGTGCAACAAATGTCGCAGGCCTGAGGATCGTGCTGGTGTCCCAGGAAGTAGACACAAGCAGAGTGCGGATCCATTCAGAACATCTTCTGCATAAAAAGGCACCAACGGAACACCCGGAGTGGACTTGTAGTCGTCCATCGTGGTCGTGATCGAAGATCGAACCTGAAGATAAAGTTTTTAATTTGAGTTTGGAAGTAAATCCGTAGATTTAGTAGTGAAGAGCCCACTCAGCATGACAACGATAAGGAAGGAACTTGCTTCTTCCAGCAGAAAGAAAGATCTGGCGTCATGTGGCGGAGCCGAAGGAGTTACCATCCGAGTGGGTGGGAGGAGCCAGCTTGAAGGCATTTCGGTGAAGTCTTAAAGGGAAAGGCACTGCCAGAAAGTGTGGATAAAACATCATATCCTCGTCCCTAGAAAAATGTAAATACTAAAACAACTGAAAAGGTGGTCGACTGAAGCTGGCGGTATCTTCTGTGAACTCTGATGTGTGATGGTAGATGGCGGAAAAAGAACTTGAGAGGGCGCTGGGCCGCACACGCTTATATGGGAAGGACATCGTCAGTCTGTGACATCGGTGTTGGTGGCCCCTGCTATACTGTTAGCTAGAAAAGTTTCCATGTGGTCCTAGTACCTGGCGGCTGTAGTTCTATAGGTGTGGCCTGCTGCAAGAGATACCCTTGACGGAGATATAAAATGATGTACTCACCACAACTGTTGATCTTCCAGGGTACCTTCACCATGGTACCTTCATACTCATGGGTCTAGGGCCGCAGGCACTAGGACCCCGCAGCAGCTTTTTTGTTACAGAGGGGGGCAGACATCGGCTACTGATGGCGCCTACGCACCTCATGTGGTGCTGCGTGTGCCAGCCACTATTGGCTCCCTCATGGACCTCAGTTCTGTTCACCAGGAGAGAAACAAAGAGGAGAGAAATAAAACAGAGAACTAAATACTTTCTAGCTCAAAGGGATATTAAAAGGATATAGGAAATAAAATAAACAACTAAATAAAACCCGACTACCAACTAGAAACTAAGGGCTGGGCCTATCACATGGCACACAGGTAGTAGGGTTTAAAAAGGGAGCCAGAGGCTCTTACCACTAGCTAGACAGGGTATCGACAGTGACAGGAACGATAACACAGCAGCCCTGGAAAGATGGCTCTGGCAGAAGCAGCAAGACAGGAAGTCCAGATTGGGACCCCCTTGCAAATGGGATAGCAACTGAGCCGAAAAATGACATCTAGACTCCCAAAAGAGAACAGTTCCATGCTACAAGATAGAAATTGAGTGAACTCGAGAGAAAACCCATATACCACTTTTCTCTATGACACATGGGAGAAAAGAAGGGACAAGGAGCATAGGAATAACAGGACTGGCAGTCCCAGAGAGTCAAGATGTAGCTATCTCCTCTGGCATGTTTCTGGCAGGGTGGGCAAAGCCGAAAGCTCAGACAGAAATAACAACGGATAAAAACTAAGACCTGCTTCTCCCTGCAACCACAGGGATGTACCCTGTATGAGGCTAGTACACTGATCCAAGTTAAGTGCACTGCACCCCTCCATACAGAGAGCAGTTGCTCAGTGGAGTTAGACTGGATAGTGCCAGGGCATGTGTTGTGTATTGTTACTAACAGGGATATAACCTGGAAGGGATACACTCCGGGGGCAGGGAGAAAGCAGATAACGAAAAATGGATGTAAGTGGCTAACTACATGTTCCACAGAAAAAACACACCTTTTGGGGAGGGGTTGGTGGGGGCTACAAGTGATCCCACTTACTTTTAGGTTTCTGTGTTTTTGGTAAGGGGCTGGCACAGGAATACCCAACCTTTCTCCCTCCCCCCCAAAAAAAACAACCACCATAAAGGCTATGGCAGAGGCAATGTAGAGTAGATGCTGCTAGCACCCACAGGGAGAGTTGCCAGAGGTTGAGGCCCTCAGCCGAGCAGGGGATGGTGAGCAGGCGTATGAATCAATGGTGAGGATATTCTTGAAGTTCAGCAATTACGGTGAGTATGTAATTTTCTTATTTTACATGAACCAATCTTCACCATTGATTCATACTCATGCGTCCAACTACCAAGCTTCCCAAAATAGGGAAGAGCTGGCTCACCTAGGATAAATGTATCCTGAGCCCTCTGTGTGAGGGAGAACACCTTTGGGCAGGGGATCCTCACAGGTCTGGCGAAACCCAAAACCAGTCAGGTTCAGATGGATGAGCGGAAGGACACCCCAAAAGCTCTCACCTGACCTTGTGGGTAAAGAAGCATGCCCCCTAGAACTAGGAACTATGCACATTTCACCAGGCCATAGATGCTGGTCATACAAGATGAAGCCACGTTGACTGCCAGTGCAAACTGTAAGTTCCCACCAGCCTGGAGGCCACCTCCTTGGAATTGAACGATGCCCTTCATTGGTGCCTCGCCAACTCCAGGCACTTCTCAAAAAGGTAGATGGCTTGCCCAACTAATTATGACTGTGGCATAGCAGCTAGGAGCTGACCTAACTGCGCCTAGAGGCACTTGTAAGTTGCCTGGCGTGCCTGATGTGCAACTATGCACAACATGGTGTGAGCCAAAGTAAATACCTTTCTGTCCAAAGCATCTGTCTGAGAAGAGTCAGTTTCAAGAGGTCGTTCATGCACTGAGTGTTGAGGCCCTATCAGGTTCTACAGGACCTCAAATTCCCAAGGAGGGATGAGGCACTGCTCCTGCAGAGCCCGAGGGTACACAGTACCGAAGCTGGACGTTCCTTGGGGCTGGAGGGCATGTGAAGGGATGTCTCCAAACTACCAATGAACACTTCTCAAAGGCTCTAGGCCAGGGAAGGATGACACAGTTTGCATCTCTGAAATCTCATAAGAGTCCCACCTGCAAGGACATGTACCATGGCTAGCAATTCTGCCTACATCCAGCACTTGCAACATGTCTGCTAGGAATCTCTAGTACAGGGAGTACTCAGAAGCCAAGGACATGTGAAGAGACATATCTGTGCCCTCAAAGGAGGACATTGGCAGAGCAGAGCAGAGAGGAGACACTGGAAATGGAAGTGGGTGGTGCCAGGGGTCCAGGTTGAAATAGAACCCAGTTGGCACACCTAAGATACTGGTGCAAGGCACCAGTCAAACTTACATGCTGACTCCATGTGCTCGGCCCCAGAGGACTCATGATCCTTGGGAGTTCCGATAGAGGTGGTACAGGCCCAAGAGGGAAGGGGAGATCCAGGGTCTCTCGCCAGAGGGGAGGGCCCCACAGGTCTGCCCGAACAAGGTCGACCTACAGATGAAGAACGACCAAGTTCGATGCCCATGGGTGCAGACCCCCAGGTGAGGACAGCGAAGCCATACAATCCCCTCAGGGCAGCTCCAATCCACACCAATGATGGACCCAGCCTGCAGGTCCTGAGAGAACTCCAACACCCCAGTTGTCCTCCAGCTCCAGGCCTGCACCATCTCCAGCACCAGGCCCAGAGCCAGGGATTGTCCTAGACGTGGGTTCCCCTCTGACACTGCGGCAGGGACCTCCCTTGGTGCTGGGCCCGGTGCCAAGTCAGACATCATCCCCAGATCCATCCTGGTGCTAAACTGGGGACAGAACTGAGGCGACACCGTTATTGTACCCAGTGTTGGCCCAAGACTGACACCACGGCCTGTGCTATGCCCATCACCAAGGGTGACATCGACCCCACCCCCAGAGCCACTAGGGCTATAGGGAGATGGACCAACACCAGCACCTCAGTTCCCAGGGATAAGCCAGAGATGTTCCCAGTGCTGCCCCAAGAGCCAACATATAGTCTGAGGTGCTCACGCTAGACCTTTGCCTGCAAAAAATCCAATATCTGCAGGACCATAGTCTTAGATAGCCTGATACCGCTCTCTCTCTCTCTCTGGCCCAACAGAAGGTATTCCATACAGGGTCGTAATCTGCAAATGTAGAAACCTTCCTAGAGGCCATTAGGTATCCACCACTTTCTTGGAGAACCCCTTTTTTAATAGTCTCCTCCTCTCAGGAGCCAGGCCATTAACTGCGCTGCCTCCAGGTTTGGATACAAAATGGGACCTTGCAACTAGAGATCCCCCCGAAGTCGGAGTTGAAATGAGTCCTGCTGGGCTAGATTCACTAGGTCTGAGAGAACCACAGCTGTCTTGGCCACTCTGGGCTTATCAGAAGGAAACTTCATCTTGACCGCCTTATTTTTTGAATTACCCTGGCAACCAGTGCGGTGAAGGTAGATAGATAGATAGATAGATAGAAAGATACATAGATAGATAGATAAAAAGTTTCTTTTTATACAGGTAGCATGCTATTATGTAAAAACAGCCCTGTTTACAGGACAGTCCCAGCCAGACAGTGTGACAAGGCAGTGGGGAGAGCTAGTGGGATGCTAGGCTGCATAGCGAGGGTATCTCCAGCAGAAAGAGAGAGGTGGTGTTACCACTGCATAGATCACTGGTGAGACCTCACCTACAGTACTGTGTCCGGCTCTGGAGACCACATTTCCAGAAGGACATAGACACGGAAGAGCTGGTCCAGATAAGGGCAACCAAAATGGTGCAGGATCTGCATCACAAGCCCTATGAGGAAAGGCTGAAGGACCTCAGTATGTACACCCTGCAGGAAAGGAGGGAATATGACAGAAACTTTCAAATATCTCATGGGTATAAATAAGGTTTAAGAGGGAAGCATTTTTCAGATGAAAAGATACTCAAGAACAAGGGGACATGCTATGAAGCTGGAGGGGGGAAGGCTTAGGACTGATATAAAAGAAGTACTTCTTTACAGAAAGAGTGGTGGATGCCTGGAACAGCCTCCCAGTGGATGTGGTGGAGGCAAAAATGGTAATGGGCTTCAAGAATGCACGGGCTAGCCAGCCTGGTGGTGCTGAGAGTTGGTGTGCTGGATGCCACACCTCGCGTCACACCAGCAACCCAGGTACAGTAATAGACTCGGGTCATTCAGGGGTCGGCCGAGGGAGGAAAGACTGAGCATCCGGTGGACTGCTCTCCTTCCTAGGGGGCAAGGGGACTGCACTGTGTACTATCGACTAACACCCAGTGGTGGCTGGGGATTGGCACAGGCACGTAGCCACGTAGAGGGGTTGGTCCACGTCTTGGGTGATTGGCTACCTCCACGGAAGTGGAGACAGCCTCCCCACCCACTGCACGGATGTGGGTGCAGGAGAAAAATGGTGGAAAAAGTCCGGGACCAGCAGGACCTGTGATGGCCTGATCGCTCCAGGAAAGTCCACCCTGATTCTAGATTTGACGACTGGGGCGGTGGGGGGAGCACACCAGCCCTCGTCCTGGCCCTGCAGCAGAAGGGAATCTGCAGGGATTTCTGGGATGGACAGATGGGGTATTCACAGAGGCCAGAGGATGCACCCCTCCGAGGGAGGGGTCATAGCCCCTGTCAGGTCTGTGGTGGCGGGGGAAAAATTACATATGAAATAAAAAAAAAAAGAATGCATGGGATAGGCATTAATGGAATGTAAGAGGCAAGGAAGGGGGGTAAAGTCAGAGATCAAGTAGGGTCTGCAGTGTTACAGTAGGTAGGGAAAACAGGCATACTAGGTGGGCCAATCAGTCCTTATCTGTCGTCAATATCTATTTTTTTTCCCCAATTGTTTAACCAGGAGAGACACACTAAGCTGAAAGCCTGTTTACAGGTGGGACCTGGGAGCACAGGGAAGTTAAGTGACTTGCTCATTATCACACAGTAGAGAGGGCTGTGGGATTCAAACCCAGGTCTCCGGATTTGCAGCTCAGAGCCTTAAACCACTGCGCTATACTGCCTCCGTTTATTTCTATGTTTCCTGTGTATTAACCATTTCAGTTACTATAAAAAAAATACAAAATATAAAATGCACATTACAAAAAAAAATTACAGGCATTTGTGAAGCAGCTTTCCAGCTCATTTACAAAGGAAGAAAACAGATGGCAAAGCATGAACAGAATAAGGCAATCTGCTGCAGTGTAAAGAGGCCTGTGTCTTTTCATCAGGAAGGGAACAAGTAAGCCCTGAGAAAGCCACTGCTGGGACAGGGCACCCATGGCCTCTGCCTGGAGACACTGCTACCAGCTGAAGAACCTTGGTACCTGAGCATTTCCTTCTGATGCAAAGAGGTCGATCTGAGGTTGATCAAGCCTTCTTCACAGATGCTCAAACATCTGAGTTCAAGGTCCATTCCCATGGATGAACTGACTCTTGACTTATCTAATCAGCCCACACATTCAGTTCCCCTGCTAGGTGAACTGCCAAGAGGGACAGAAGGTTCACTGCCCTTAGCAGGTTGCTTCCACTAGCATACCCTGGTTTTTCGTGCCTCCTTGATTGCTTATGTAAGCCGCAGTGACGATGTTATGATCTTACCTTCACAACCCTGGACTGCACCTGACTGTGAAAAATGCAAGAGAGCAAGGAACGCTGCACTCATTTCCAACACATTTTTTTGAAGTCGTTGCTCCTGGGAGTTCCAGTTCACCTGAATTAGGACTTGGTCCAGGACCACTCCCCACCCCAACAGGCTAACGTCAGTCATCAGAATCAGGTCTGCTGGGACTTCCGAGAGAGAGACCCCTTGTTGAGATTCTCAATGTTCCCCCACCACCCCAACGACTGCAGTACTGGTCGAGATAGCAGGATCAGAGTCTGGTAGTCCACTAAGGCCCATGACTAGGCCTCCAGCATCCCATTCTGGAGAAACCACATATGCAACCGAGCCCAATGCCCTAGCTCTATCTCTGCAGTCATCAGACCTAGAATGTGAAGAGGCCTGTGAGTGGAGGCTACCAGTTGGTTTCTCAGTCACTGACTATCTCGCTTTATGGTCTCCAGCCTGGACGAAGAAACACTTTCCCCTTGTCC
The DNA here is from genome assembly GCA_016271365.2 of Neoceratodus forsteri. Lineage (NCBI taxonomy): Eukaryota > Metazoa > Chordata > Ceratodontiformes > Ceratodontidae > Neoceratodus > Neoceratodus forsteri. The sequence continues at coordinate 1,421,125,573 of CM028130.1, forward strand.
ATCTGCAACACCGCCCCCAGGTGCTCCAACCTGTACGACAGTATCAGGGAACTCTTCTCCTGAATGACGATCCAACCGTGTACTCCAGAACCTCCAAGGTGTTTAACATTGACCTCTCTGTCAGCTGCATAGTTGGAGCTCGGATAAGCAAGTGATCCAAGTAGGGGTACCTGTGATGTCCCTCCTGTCTCAGTTGCGCCATTAGCACAATCAGGATCTTTAAAAATACCCTGGGTGCTGTAGCCAGACTGAAGAGAAGCACTAGGCACTGGAAATGCTGCCCCTTAATTGTGAATCACAGGAACTTCTGGTGTGACTGGCAAATGAGGATGGGGAGACGGGCATCCCTCAGATCTATGGACACTAAATAATCTGGCTGGACTGCCCGTATTATGGACTAGAAGAACTCCATATTGTAGGCTGTGTGGCGGATAAACTTGTTTAAATGTTTCAGGTCCAGGATTGGTTGGAATCCCCACTTCTTGGGAACCACAAAGTAAACTGAGTAGCTGGCCCACTGACACAGCGGTATCACTACCGCTTGCGGCACTGATGACCCGGGTTCGAATGCAGTCTTGGGTCATCTGGGGCCAGCCGGGGAAAGGAAGTTGGAGCATCTCAGACATCGCTCTGTTCCTCTAGGGGTGGGAGGGCTGCCATCGCCACTGCAATACCACCTCCTGGGTGACCATGGGTGGAGGTTCAGTTCAGGGATGCTGTGAGTGGGGCGGAAGCTGGCTGAGTTTCAGAGTGGCCGCGTGCTTGTGCTCCTTGGTCCTCCTAGCGAGCCGGCCTCTGAGAGGACAGGGCATAACCAAGGTGGAAAAGCCCCACAGCTAAGCCTGACGCCAGCCTCCGGTACCTTGTCATACAGAAGACCAAAACCGGATAATCTTGGATGTCGCCTGACGAGGACAACTAGCAGGTAGGTAGGAGTGGAATGAAGAACTGCTCTCTCCTTCCCCGCCAGGGGGTAAGCCTAGGCAGTATGGAGGTAGGCACCAGGAGTAAGGCCTAGCCCAGCACTGGATTCCATGGAGGAGCCTGAGGGAGTCATAAAGCTGTGGTGACAAGGGAGTTAAAAATATAGAATATAAAAAAAAAAAGTAAACTGAGTAGAATCCCAGGTCCTCCTTGTTCGGAGGAACTGGGACAATCACCTTGATCTGTATTAAGTGAGATAAGGTCTGACTCACCACCTCCCCTTTCACTTGATTTTCAAGCACCAGAGATTGCAGAAAATGACCTCTTGTGGGGACTTTGTAGAACTCTGGCATAGCCCACAGCCAGAATCTGCAACACCCACACATTTGATGCTAGTTGGGCCCACTGCCGGTAAAAATTCTACAGTCTTCCACCAAGGAAAGGTAGACAGAGATGGGCCCACATACCTTCAATGGGGGTACCTCCTCTCTTCCCTGCACCCCCCCGTTACATCTGCAGGTGAAGGATTCTCTGTTACCATTACCCTTTAATCTGGAACAGCTTCACCTATTCCTCTGGTTTCTGAAATTCTAAAAGGGTTGAAACTGCCTCTGTTCTGTCGCTGCTGAGTTAACCCTCACCCTCTCAATGCTGGGTTTCTGTTGGTTTCTGGGCAGCTGACCATTCTTATCCTGGACATCTTTTAGAATACCATCCAGGTCAGGACCAAATAACAATCCTCTGGGCAAAGGAGTGGTTAAAAAGCTTTGACTTGGACACCTAGTCTAAACCCAGTGTCAAAGGACACCCTGCATAGCTGCCACAATATGATAAGTGGAGCGTGCCAACATCCGCACATTGTCCACCATCGCATCTTCCAGAAAGGCTGAAGCCACGGAAATAAGCTGCAGAATGTTTTCTCCCTCTGACTCTGGGGAAAGTACAGTTGCGTACTCACCATAACAGTAGATCTTCGAGAGGATCTCTTGCAGCAGATAATACTCCTGGGTCCTCGCCAGAGGGTGCTCTTCTGCATGGCAGCTTCTTCCAGCAGTCTCTGCCTAGGGGCTCCCCACACAGATTACATCATCATCCTGTGACTATAAATGTGTGGGCGGCGCCAGGCATCCTCAGTTCCACGCCGGCTTCAGCTCACTAAGCAAGGACTGAGGGAGAACTGAGGTACCCTAGATGTCCCCTTACCTCTTCTTTTTTTTTTTAAAATAAAGTAGCTCTCTTAGAGAAGGAGGGGGAAGGAGGGAGGGATCATACCTGCTGTAAGAAATCCTCTTGCAGAACAACCATTATGGTGAGTACACAACTGTACTATCTTCCTCGAGGGTATCTCTTTCAGCAGGTAATATCTTGGGATGACTCCCAAGCAGTAAGACCCGCGAAGGGTGGCAAAGAATTATGACAGGAGACCTTGTAGGACAGCTCGGCCAAAGGCCGCCCTATGGCGAGAAGCAGATTATAGTGGAAGGATCCTGATATATGGCAACTCACTTCTGGATGCTAGGGAAATTAATTGTGACTCACTGGATAGGGGTTTGGAGGCGGTGTCTGTTGAAGTGTGGATACCATACATATAACTCCCTATTAATTACTGGAGTGTATAAACCTCCCAAATTAGAGAATGGTATTTTTTTAAGTTTGCAAGTTTAAGATTTTGGGGGGAGATTTAAACAAACTCATGAGTTATTTATCACAGGCGACTTTAATGTCAATTGGTTCCAGGCAGAACCAACTAACAGCTTAACTGAATTCCAGGAATATCTTCAATTGTCTCAACTGCTGTCTGACCCCACCAGGATTAACTGTAAAAATGCACGAAATTCTTCATTAATAGATCTTATTTTCACAAATTGGCCATCTGAATATTCTCACAGTGGTGTCCTGCCTGATGTTTTTTCAGACCATCAGGTCATATTTGCTTTACGCATACATTTCAAATCAGCCGGCAGGCCCAGAATTTACAGTGGAGAAACTTTAAGAACTTCAACTATGTGCATTTCATGGTGGATATCGAAACAGCAGACTGGGACAAATTAGAACTGATACCAATGGCTTCAGATGCCTGGAGATACTTCCAGGAGGAATTCACAAAAATATGCAATTGGCATGCCCCACTGCAAACAAGAAAAATTAGAGTTAATGATTGTAAATGGTATAATGTTACTTTACATAAATTAAAAATAGAGATATACCAGTTGGCATAAAGCCAAAGCTTCTGGCACACATTCTGACTGGAATTTTTATAGGCACATGAGACATAAATATTTTCAAGTTAATCCTGGGGATCTCTCCTGGATCAAAATCCTAGACTTTTTTGGCGCACAATGGCTAAACTAATGGGTAAATCAAGTAAGGAGTCAATAAAATAGATATAAAGGGTGATTTAGTTCCTTTAAGTAGTTTGGTAGTAAATAAATTTAAACATTTTTTTCTCTGAGGTAGGAACAAAGATTTTGGATAATAATCTGGTTAATACTGACCTAGTTGCATTAAAAGAATACTTACTCAAAAAAGGTTGTAGAGCTGGCATTCAAATTCAAAAATATTGAGGTACATGAAACAAGAAAAGCACTTTTGAACCTAGATGTAAAAAAGGCTACAGGGTTAGACAACATAGCTGCTAGACTGCTAAGGTACACTGCCCCTTTTATTGCTTATCCCTTAACCTATTTATTTCATTTTCTCTAGCCACAAGTGAATTCCCTATGGGTTGGAAGACCGCTAAAATATTGCCTATCTATAAGGGTGGATAACGGAATTATATTAATAACTATTGTCCCATGTCTTTATTGCCAATAGTTTCTAAAATATTTGAGAGATTGGTGGCCATAGAGGTAAAACATTTTTTGGAGGGAAATAGATTAATAATTCTCCACCAATCAGGGTTTAGATCCCTTCATAGTATTCAAACGGCTTTGGCAAAAGTAGTGGGCTATCTCCAGGCCAGTCTGGACAGGAGAATGTTCGTGGGTGCTTTCTTTGTAGATTTATCTAAGGTGTTTGACACCTTGCACCATGGCATTCTCCTGTCTAGACTCCATGATATCAGGGTGCAGGAGAATAAGTTAAAATGGTTTACAACATATCTTTTAGATAGGGAACAGTCGGTAGAAGTAGGCACCTTTAGAGCAGAACTGGTTAAAATTAAAACAGGAATCCCCCCAAGGGTCAATATTGGGCCCTCTCCTTTTTAACATCTATATTAATAACTCAGAATTTAATGACCAGGGAATACATTATCATATATACAGTATGCAAATGATACAATTATATATATATATTGAGGGGAAGGACCTCAAAGTTATATAAACAAAACTTCAGGTAGCCTTTAATAGTCTGCAAGTCTTCCTTTGGACCATAGTCTGTGTCTAAATGTTAAGAAAACTAATTGGATTTTGTTTACAAAAACTATAAGTGATTTAAACAATTTTGAAATAAAATCCTTGGATGGCATAACTATCAAGCAAGTTGATAGATACGAATACCTTGGGGTATTGGTGGATGAGAAATTAAACTGGAGGCCCCATATTGAGGCCCTGATAAAAAACTTTGGCAACAAATTGGGATCATTGTATAAACTTAGGCAATATCTGTCCCTGGAGATCAGACTGAGGGTGGTGAATAGCATGCTACTCCCAGTCTTGGACTACGGAGACATTTTCTATGCAGGGGCTTTGGGGGGGGGGGGTGGCACTTGCCAGATTGGATGTCATATATAACAGGATCACGTGTTTTATGCTTGATGCACCCAGAGTGACCCACTACTGTACGCTTTATAGATCTGTCTGGATGAGACTGTATGATAGGAGAGATTGGCATTTCCTCACCTTTATGTATAAAGTATATAAACAAAAATTACCACAATACTTATTAGCTTCATTTATTACAAGGGAAATAAAACCTAATCTGAGGTCAGCATCTGGTTTGGAATACATTGTTCCTAGATGTAATTCAAATATGGGGAAATCTGCTGTTTGACATAGGGGGCCACTAATTTGGAACTCATTACTTATTACCCTGTGCCAAATAAATCAATCAATTAAATTAAGCTGTATAAGTCAGTGGTATAAAATCAAGTTAGAGGCTCCTTCTACTTGTTGCACTGAAGGATTTACTCAAGGGATTATTTAAAATCATCATTGCACAAATACTTAACGTTTGCTGTTTAAAAGCGGTGTAAAACTTGTAAGTATGGATGATTGTATTCCTGTACCATGGAGATAGCTGATATGCATTGTTTTGATTTGTATTTATTGTATTGTCCATTTATATTGTACATTTATATCTCTATTATGTATAAGTGTATTTGCAAACTATTTATTTTAAATAAGGACCTCCTTTGAAATGAGCTACCACTCAATGGAGTATGTAACATCTATCCTATTCATGTAAATTTTGAATAAAATTTTATACTACTACTAGTGCTTCATAAAGGTATGTATTGTAGACCATGTGGCTGCATTGCAGATGTCCGTAATGAACACTCCTTTGAAGCAAGCTGCAGTAGTGGCCATGACTCTGGTGGAGTGTGCATGGACAGGATCCGGTAATGGTTTGTTATACTTTTCGTAACAGAACGTTATGCAGTGTGCCAATCAGTTGGAAAGAGGTCTGCTTAGTGACTGGGAAACCTTCCCTGGAGTGGGCAAAGGAAACAAACAGTTGAGGAGTTTTCCTAAATGGTTTGGTGTGAGATGTGCAGTATCTAAGAATACGGTGCACATCTAAAGTGTGTATAAGGAATTCCCCCGGCTTTGTGTATTAAGGGAAAAACAATGGTAGGTCTATAGATTGGTTTAAGGTATGTTCCGAAACCACCTTGGGTAAGAAGGAGGGATTGGTACGTAGGGATACTCTGTCCTTATGGAAGACCATACAAGGTTCCCTGCACATTAAGGTTTGCAGTTTGGAGATATGATGAGCTGAGGTAACAGCTACTAGGAATAATGTTTTCCAAGTTAGGAAGTGAAGGCTGCAGGTAGCCACAGGCTCAAAGGATTCAAAAGTCAACTTTTCCAGTAGGAAATTTAAATCCCAAGGAGGAGCAGGTCTCCTAATAGGAGGTTTGAGATGCAGCATACCTTTAAGAAATATTTTTGCAAGACGGTGTTGGTAAAGCCATCTTCCTTCCAAAGGTTCATGAAAGGCTGAAATAGCGGCCAAATGTACTTTAATAGAGGAACAGCTCAAGCCTGAGGAGGCTAGAGATGACAGGTAGTCTTAAGACTTTAGTTAAGGAACACAAAAAGGGGTCTAATGACTTAGAGGCAGCACAAATGGAGAAACGCTTCCATTTGGCATTGTATGTTTGTCTGGTGGACGTTTTACAGAAAGCCAGTAGAATATAAACTACGGAGAGGTGACCTGGAGCCGAGCTATGAAGGTGTCTTCAGGAGCCAGGTGTGAAGATGTAGAGATTTCAGGTTGGGGTGGAGCAGAGTGCCCTGATCCTGTGTCAAGAGGTCAGGTCTTATGGGTAGCGGGAGAGGTTCTGCAACAGTCAATTGTTGTAGCAATGAGAATCAGACTTGACAAGGCCACAGAGGGACTATGAGAATCATGTTGGCTGGCTCCAGCTGTAGCTTCAGTAGAGTCTGTAGTAGGAGAGGGATGGGGGGCATATAAGAAGAGTCCTGTCCATGGTTGGGACAGGGCATCGGTAGACTGTCCCGTTTTGTTCAGGATAATGGAATATCTGGGGAGATGAAGACTGTGGGTATGCAAAGAGGTTCAGCTGCGGGGTTCCCCACATCTGAAAAATACTCTACAGAACTTCAAGATGGACAGTACACTCGTGAGTGGAAGAGTGACAACTGAGAGAGTCCGCCAAGGTGTTGTAACAACCAGGTAGATGTACGGCTGTCGATGTTAAGTGCTGTTGTAGAGTCTCTCTCCAGACTTTCGGCGTCTCCTTGCAGCGGCTGAGGAGACCTGCCTTTAAGTTAATTTCTACTCAGCACTTCAGCAGGAACTGCGGTTATTTTTCCAAAGGCTATTTGAGGGAGCAATCAGTGTTGTGGCGCTTTCTAACCCCCCCCCCCGCTTTGCGAGAGGTTAGGAACTTGGGCAGGCATTGCTACTCGGTGCTCAGAGACAGCTGGTTTTAGCTGATTTTGGTGTTGGCTAGTTCGCCTTTTTAAAGACGAGCTATATACATTGCTCTGCCCCACTCCTTGTACTCCTGCTTGAAACGAACATCACCATAGCAACTGGTGACGTCAGTGCTAAAATGGCAATATAGCTGTCGGCTCCAGCGAGCAGCTACACCTGCCTTTAAGTTACTTTCTACTCAGCACTTCAACAGGAACTGCGGTTATTTTTCCAAAGGCTATTTGAGGAAGCAATCAGTGTTGTGGCACTTTCTAACCCCCCGCTTTGCGAGAGGTTAGGAACTTGGGCAGACATCGCTGCTTGGTGCTCAGAGACAGCTGGTTTTAGCTGATTTTGGTGTTGGCTAGTTCGCTTTTTTAAAGGCGAGCTATATACATTGCCTGGCCCCACTCCTTGTACTCCTGTTTGAAACTAACATCACCATAGCAACTGGTGACGTCAGTGCTAAAACGGCATTATAGCTGTCGGCTCCAGCGAGAGGAGTCGAGCGCAGAGCGGAGGCGACACGGGCAGAGGCCAGTGGCGTCTGTCAGCGTCCGTAGGCGGAAGAAGGCTCAAGGTATTGTGATTTATATAAACACCAAATCCTTAACTGGTAAATACATGATATTTGATACTCTGGGCAGAAATATAAGGCATTAAAATAGTTTATTAGGGACTTCTGAACTCTATTTTCTCTGCATTTGAGTTACTGGGTCCTGGGTTTTCTCCTCATTTAAGTTGTCATCATGGACGATATCATCCAAATAAATAAAGAATGCTTTGGGTGCAGATGTCAATCCTGTACTATGTACCTATTATCTAATATTAACAAGTTTATATTGCCCTTTACCTGTATAAAATGCAAGGTGAATCAAGATTTAACAGCTGAACTAGAGCTGTTTAATAATAGACTGAGGTTCTTAGAAACAAGTCAAGAAGAAATGTCTAGTAGATTTAAAAATCAAAATAATGACACTTCTCAATCTTCTAAGCATAAAATAGTTGGTAAAAATCTCAAAACACTACCCAAGTGTCAAAGTGTAAATGAATCCATCACTCTTCCTGTAGTGACTATTGAAATACTCCCCGGATTTAAAAAAAAGTGTTAAAAGAACAAGGGAAGAAGATGCACCACATAAAGCAGATGAAGACTGGTACATTTTGCAAAGTCAAAAAATGCAAAAAAGGGTAGAAGAGCAGACCAATATATGGTTTCAACTTTTAATTTTTTTGATCCCTTGACATATAATTCTGATAAAGTCAATACCCCAGAAATAACAAAAACTTTCACTGTTGAAAGTATTAATAACTCAGATACTACAAAACTTACTGTAACTAAATTAAATACCTTAAAGCCAGAGTTTAACTCGGTTTCGTCTTCCTCTTGTACTGTACAACCTAATAGTGATGCTAGTGAACCTATTATTCAAGACTTTTATGATGATAATCTTTTGATTTCTCTAGATTCAGAAAATTGTGCTAATTTAGAGGTGAAACATGATGACATTTGCAACAAAAAAAGACAAGTAATAGTCTTAGGTGACTCCATTATAAAACATATTGATAGAATAATTTGTAATCCTGATAATGCTAATAGAACTCTCTCTAGTTTCAGGGGTGCAGGTATTACTGATATCACAGGAATGTCTAGCACTATTCTACAAAACTCTGGTTCCAGACCCTTAGTAATAGTTCATATAGGAACCAATAATGTACTAAAGGATTCTACTCAAAAACTAAAAGAAGACTATGTAGCATTAACCAACAAATTATTAGATTTAGGGTGTGAGGTACTACTGTCTGAAATATTGCCTATTCCTAGAGCAAATTTTTCTCAGCAATGCAAATTGAGGGAAATAAATAACTGGTTAAGAGTTTGGTGTTTTAAACAGAACATAAAATGTATCAACCATTGGGAAGATTTCTATGGTAAATCAAATCTCTATTGTTGGGATGGTCTACATCTTAGTGGGAGAGGTAGTAAACTATTGGGTGAAAGCATAGCCCATTCCATTACTAGTTGTTTAAACTTCCAGTAAAGGGGGAGTTGTATGTATTAAATACAACTCTGGAACCTCAACCACAAAAGCCTCTTCTCAATCCCACAATTGTAAGAAATCAAAAGTTTAATCCATCGAATATAACTGGCTCTACTCCTAAATCTAACTTAAATATTATGTTGACTAATGCCAGAAGCTTACATAATAAAAAAGAAGAGCTTACATATATCTTAAAATCACAAAATATATCAATATGCGGCATTACTGAAACCTGGAACAGGGATGGTGATTGGAATACTGATATAACGGGATATGATAAATTAAAAAAAAAATGAAACAACAATAAAAAGGGTGGAGGTGTCTTATTATACATTGAGGAAAACTTGAAGGCAAACATATTAAATACCAAAATAAATACTAATGAGAGCTTATGGGTCAAAATTAATCTACCTCAAAGTTCACTTACAATTGGTTTAATATATAGATCCCCCAGTCTCACTTATGATGAGAATCATGGTTTAATTGAAGAAATCACTGGGGTACAAATTAATACCCCCTATATATTGATGGGTGATTTTAATCTACCAACTGTTAATTGGGACAATTATACATCTCTTTCAAATATTGAAAATAAGTTTATGGATGCTTTCATTCAATCTAATTTGGAACAAATAGTTAATAAACCTACCCGTGGGAACAGAATCCTTGATATTGTTCTCACTAATGTTGATGAGAAAATAGAAAACATGAAAATACTCCCTCCTTTGGCTGATAACGATCACTGTATAGTGAAATATGAATATAAAACAGATTTGTCATATATCAATGGTATTACTAAGATCAAAAATTTTAATAAGGCAAACTACACAAAAATAAATGATTTTCTATCTAAATGGAATTGGGTGACTGAACTCAATAATTTGAATCAATCACAAATTTGGGAAAAAATCAATAATAAGATTAATATCTGTCTTTCCACCTGGGTTCCTTATAGAACTAAGTATTGCAGAAATAAATGTGTGCCTCTCTGGTGGTCTCTTAATATCAAGAAACAATTAGTTAAAAAAAGGAAACTATATAGAAAATATATTAAAAATAAATCCAATAGTCTCTTGGTTAAGTACAAAATTGCAGCCAAGAAATTAAAATATATGATTAAATCTTCTAAATCAAGAGTTGAACTCAATTTAGTTACAAAGGTCAGAGATAATAAAAAATGATTCTATAACTATATTGGGTCTTTGAAAGGAAATCATCAATCTATATGCCCCTTTAGTGTTAACAATATTCTTATTGTTGATGAAACAGCCACTGCTACAATATTAAATGAGCATTTTTTTAAAGTTTTTGAAACTAAGGAAGTTGTAAACAGCCCCTATCTTGCGAATAACACTAGTTGCTCTGTTTTCACAAATATGGAGGTTGAAAAACTAATTAAATCTTTAAAACCAAACAGTTCCTCAGGTCCTGATGGCATTCCACCTAGATTTTTACATAGCATTAGTCTTTTAATTTCTGGTCCACTAGCTATGCTATTTAATGCATCCATCCATGAAGGCAAAGTTGTTCAGGCCTGGAGAGAAGCAATAGTTATATCCCTATTCATGAGGGAGGAACTAGACATGATCCTGATAACTATCGCCCAATAAGCCTGACTTCCATCATAGGTAAAATTATGGAAAGACTGCTTAAAACCCATATTGTAAACCATATTGAAAGGAATAATATAGTGGATATCTTTCAACATGGATTTGTGACTGAGAGATCTGTTTTGACTAATCTCTTACAGGTTTTTGAACCCGTGAGTGCTGCCTTGGATAGGGGAATACCGGTGTATGTGATATTTTTGGACTTTTCCAAGGCTTTTGACAAGGTATCACATAAGGTGTTGTTACAGGAATTGGTCAGAATCAAACTGCAACCCAATATTATAAATTAGATACAATCATGGTTGGACAATAGAACACAGCAGGTATCAGTGAAGGGTCACCTGTCTGATACGGGTACGGTGACTAGTGGAGTTCCTCAGGGCTCTGTTTTGGGTCCGATACTGTTTAACATTATGGTTTCCACAATGCCTACAACTGATAAGATGTGGGTTTCTAAATACGCTGATGATTGTAAAATTGGCAGCTTGGTAAGCACTATGTATGATAAGTGCTTACTGCAAAAACATCTAAATAGCCTATCAAACTGGGCAAACATTTATGGAATGTTTTTCAATGTAGACAAATGCAAAGTTTTACATTTGGGCAAAAAACAATATGGCTTTTGACTACTCTTTAAACAATATTATATTAAAAAGTATTACTGAAGAAAAGGATTTGGGAGTTACGATTACTAAAAATTTAACTTTTGATAGAAATAACATAATTAAAGTTAAAAAATGTAGCACAATTATTGGCTCAATCTTAGGAAATATCAAGAGTAGAGACTCTAAAGTCATTATACCACTTTACACCAGTTTAGTATGTCCCCATCTGGAATACTACTCCCAATTTTGTGCCCCTACTTCAATTGGGAGTTTAAAACTAGCTGAGGGTGTTCAGCGTAAAATTACTAAGAAAGTTACAGTTTTACATAATAAAAGTTATGAAGATAGATTAAAAAAATTCAAACTTTTTTCTGTTAAATATCTGCAAATAAGGGGAGATTTAGTTTTGGTATATCAAATGTTAATAAATGATTACTTAAAAACAACAATAGGACTTACTACAGCTTCCAACCTTAAGTCGACCAGGAGTCATGGTTATAAACTCATTGGAGAGAAATGTATATCCACAAAAAGGAGTCTATTCTATACACAAAAAGTTGTGGGAATATGGAATAACTTACCTGAAAGTGTTGTTAATAGTACTAATCTAACTATATTCAAACAGAGATTAGACGAGTACATGGGGGACAAAAAATCTGATTTCCACCCATAGGGTATATGGGTGGCGAGCACAATAATGGGCATCTTTTACATTTGCCTACATTGCTCGTACACTTCTATGAACCTATGAACTTGGTTCCCCCTTACTTGTTCAGGTAGTATATGACTGAGGTATTGTCCGAATGAATTAGGAGAGGTCCCGGAGTCACATAAGGGCGGAATGCCCGGAGGGCAAGGCATACTGCTCTCATTTCCAGTAAATTGATGTGGAGATGGACGGAGTCGAAGTTCCATTGGCTTTGAGTTTTGTAAGGGCTGAGATGTGCACCCCAACCCACAGGGGAGGCATCGGTGGTCAATGTCTGTTGAGGTGGCGGGGACTGGAAGGGCATGCCCTAAGAGAGGTGGGTGCAATGGGTCCACCAGTTGAGGGCAGCGCAGAGGTTGGGAGTGACCTGAATGCAGTCCTTGAAATCTCCTGATTTTTGTTTCCACTGTTTTTGTAGGATCCATTGGACCAGCCTCATATGCAGGTGGGCCTGAGCCACCATAGGGATAGCTGTGGCCATGTGTCCTAAAAGACACAATACTTGCCTGACTGATATGGATTGTTCCCTTTGGAGATGGGAAGTGAGAGACAGGATTTTGTCTTGCCTGTCCTCTGGGAGATATGCTCTTCCTGAGGTCATGTCCAGGGCGCTCTGATATACTGGAGTCTCTGGTCAGTTCTGGGTGAGATTTGGGCCAACTGGCCATGATTCCCAGGGACTAAAAGAGGGTGAGGGTCGACTGCAGGGAAGAAATCAGGGAAGACTTGGATGCTGCTTTGATGAGCCAGTCATCTAGGTACGGGAAGATGAAGTGTCCCTCCCTGCGTAAAGCCACTGCCACCACAGCCAGACATTTGGTGATGACCCTTGGGGCAGATGAGAGTCCGAACAGGATGGCCCGAAATTGGTAATGGTGCCCTAGTAAGTGGAAACTGAGAAATCGGTGGTGAGCGGGGTGAACTGGAATATGTAAGTAGGCGTCTTTCACATCCAATGCACATAGCCAATCCCCTTTCTTTAACATGGGCAAGATGGATGTCAGGGTGACCATCCGGAACCTCTTGTATTGAATGTATAAGTTTAAACGTCTGAGGTCCAGTTTGAGTCTCGGGTCCCCCATGCACTTGGGCACTAGAAAGAAATGGGAGTAAAGTCCCTGATGTTGTTTTAGCGGAGGAACCGGGTAGACTGCGTCCTTCCAAAGGAGCACCTGAAGTTCCTCCCAAAGGATAGGGACATGGTCTTTGGAGTAAGAGACCGAGTGGGGAGGGTGAAGGGGTGGCCTGGAGGTAAACTCCAAGCTGTGCCCTACCCTGATGACCTGGAGCACCCACTCGTCCGAAGTGATTGTTTGCCATGCCTCTAAGTGATGGGCAAAGTGACCGCCCACAGCTTTGGAGGCCGGGAGGAGGAAACTGGGGCAAAGCCCAGGATGGTCAGAAAGTGGCAGGCTGACTGGCTTCACCAGGAGGGTTGGACCAGAAGCCTTTGGAATTGGGGGTAGTTGTCCTGGAGGTGGACTGAGAGCACCCTCAGGAACTGCCCCTATAAGTTCCTCGATGCTTCCCACCTCTCCTGGATTGAAAGGATTGTTGGGAGTGAAATTGGTTAAGTAGAAGGATACATACCATGCACCATGCATAAGGTTCTCTCTGATGCCTGGAGGTCATCCAAGAAGGTTTGGGTTCCAGGGCCAAATAGTGTTGAGCCACTGAAGTGTGCATTCACAATTTTGTGTTGTGCATCCGGAGTAAATCCTGAGACCCACAGCCATGCATGTCTTCTAAGGATTATACACATGGCAGAGGTCCGGGCAGAGGTATCCAGAGTGGAGGAGATGTCTGGAGATAGAATTACCGGTTGAAACAGTGTTCAACACTTGCTTCTTTTCCTGTGAGGGGAGAAGCTTGTTGACAAGGTCTATGGCTGAGGACCAGAGAGTCTGCTGGTACGTTACCATATGACCCACGTAATTTAAAATCCTAGGGTTCACAGTGCCTGTCTGGTACATCTTTTTTTCCTAGGTAGTCAATACGGTGGGAGTCTTTGTCAGGAGGTAAAGAGCTCATCTGTTTTGAGCATTTAATGTGATCATGAGCAGCACTGATAACTACAGAATCTGCTTCCGGAGAAGCAGAAAAGAAAGGGTGGTTTATAGGTGCCTGATAGAGGTGATCAGCCTTCCTGGCATTGGCAGGGACAGCTGAAAGTTGATTCCCGGTGGCTAAGACAGCATTTTGGTATGTCTGTCTAAGGGGAGGTATGACCACCACTACTCCTCAGGGAGTTCCAGGTAATTTGCCATAGTTCTCCTCTGCTTGTCTTGTTCCGTTGTTGAAAAGCCCATAACCTTCTGGATCTGAGCCATCATGTCATGAAATGATGGGTCATCCAGAGAAGAGGCCGCTACCTGGCGAGTAGTGTCCTCATGAAGGGAAGAAAGAGTAGAGGCCTCAGAGGGTGGGGGAGGATTGTCCTCCTGGGGAAGGAATTCCTCAACTTCCTCTTCTTCGAATTCCTCCTCCTCTGGGTAATATCCTCATAATAATGGGGAGACACCTCTGGAGAGAAGTCCCTGTCTCCCAGAAAACGTTTTGAAGGAGGAGTAGGAGAATGCAAAGGGGGTTTCCTATCTCTGAGCATAGGGGGTTGAGAGTCCCTCACAACTTGCAGGGCTGTCTGAATAATAGTGGCCACATCCATAGAAGAGGGCGTAGAACTAGGGGTTTGTTGCTGCTGTGATACAAGAGGAATAATGGAAGGCATGGGACATGGCAAATGCAAAGGCTAGGACCCTGGGGTGTAGGTGCCAGGGTCCTTGGATCTGTCAGACTGGCCTCTATAGAGATGGAGATTTAGGAATAACTGTCAAGGAAAATCCCTCCTCTCTAATAACGTAGCCCTGGTCTGTCATCAATTAGGTAGTAATGGGAGATGATGGGAAATGCCGAAAAACAGCCGTCAGCAACGAACTGAGTGATCGTCAACAGAGAGTCCTGGGAACTTGTAAAAGGATCAATAGAGACTGCTGAAAGAACACTGGAAAGCGTCGTCAACGATAAAGTAGGGAGCATCATTGATGAAGAAGCGGTTCTGTAAGACACCATCGACGGACGATCACCAGTAATAGTGGCCGTCGACAAGCATTTGTCTGAAGATGAGGAGGATTTCTCGACTTTTTTATGCTTTTTATGGGATGCCGTCGATGAGGGGACCTTGGGATAAACCCCTTTCTCTAGGAGAGCTACCTTCTGCTCCATTGGATGGCTCTGAATCTCTTGTAAATGTCAACATCTGGTTCCCTGGTTACACTCCTGGCAATGCTGACAGAAGAAGGTGTCATGTGTGGCTCCCAGGCACCTGACACAGAGTGGCTGTCATAGCGGTACAGCTTTCTGCCACAACGACACTTCTTAAATAGTGAAGTATTTGAAGAATCTTTTGACATTCGTCGATAGTGGTAGGAATGGTAGAAAAGACCATTCCCTGTTCAATTCCTTGTCGATGACTGCTGACATGGAGAGATGAACTGCTGCATGCGAGCTGAAGATGGCAGGAAAAAGAACTGAAGATGCCTGGGGCAGCCCACACCTTTATAGTCACAGGATGATGATGTAATCTGTGTGGGCAGCCCCTATGCAAAGACTACTGGAAGAAGCTGCTGTGCAGAAGAGCACCCTCTGGCGAGAACCGAAGAGTATTACCTGCTGCTAGAGATACCCTTGAGGAAGATACGTAGTTGCCCAAAGCACTGACCCGTGAGTTTAATGCTCTTGAAACAATAAAAGATGCATGTGACATTCAAAGATTTATTCCATTTGAAGCAAATGCCCTTATGCACAAAGAGTCCACTCTCTTGTCGTTGGTGTCAGTGCCGACGAACCCTCAACTGGTACTGTCATATGCTTCACAGAAATATGCACAGCCTTGTCTGCCAGTGGAGGAACCTCCAGGAATAGTTAACATCTCACCCTTTTTGCACAAAATTTGGAAAACACTGCGGTGCAGAGGCTGAGGCAGACAGGACAGGATTCACGTCCAAGGACTCTGTAACCTGTGCCTCCTTTTGCTGCAATGTTTGACAAGCTTCTGTTATAGGATATGACAAAGATTTTATATCAAACAAGGGAGGGATCAGAATCTTTATTTGAGGTGCCATCTATTTCTTCCCCTCCTCTGAGGGGTCTTCTTCCTCACCTGACAGGGTTGTTGGATCAGGATTTGACCTGTGGCTCCCTGTATCCTCATCTTGACCTTTCATGATGCCAAGGTCGGGGGCTGCCTGAAAATCTGACCAAGCAGTTATCACACTGCTCTGGCGCACCTGGACGTGCCAGTATGGTCGCCCCCTCTGACCTGAGGGGCCTGCTGTGGGTTTGGGTGTGTTGTTGGGGATGTCCTGTAGGACATAAGACCTGGCATCTCATTTAAAAGTAGCAAAAAGGATCTGTGCAACTCAGCCTTACCACTGCAATCGGTACTCCAGAAGCACCCCCCCCCAGCTCAGGGGTTGGTTAGGGGGACCGAAGTACACATGTTAAACTGCGTTACGAAATTTGGGCAGAAAGACCCTAAAGGAGAGAGTCTTATCATCATCCTGCAGGTCTTACGTCTCTTAAATACTACTGGTCTCCAATAAGCCACTGTGCCACTTCCTAATAGCCAAACTTAGTTCAAAACCTATGCTGCAGCCAGAGGCAAATATTAACTGTAGCACCAATCCCTATGAATTGGCTGTATAGGTGACTGTCACAAACTTACTGTGTACTGCTACCAGTAGACAGATGAACAAACAGTTCAAACACTGAGTAAATAAACTTTCCTAGTTTCATCCATGGCTAACTGAATCTTCCACACCGAACTCTAGCTAGACTGTCTTTTCAGGCAAGCAGACCAACTCACCACCACACTGCCCATGTACCAGAGAGCCGCTATGGGAGGACTGACTGCCCAGGAATAGTAACAGACACTCCCTTGTGATAATGTGGTCACTTTGCACAAAACTGAAAAAATGAGTGAGAAATCCCACACCTACTTCCCATCACCAACTAATAAGACTCACTTCCACTACTATATATGTTGCGAAAAATGTGACGTTTATTTACCAACAAGGATGTATATAAAAACCAGTACAAAAAGATAAAAATAGAAGCACAAACCCCCAACAGTGATGTCACAGAACTTTCCAATGCTGTTTTGCACCCCTGCCGGTGCTTTTTCTTTTCACTGATTTTTATTCTCGCCTTCCTAACCCCGTCACTCCACTCTTTCGGAACACTGAGACCACATTGCTCTGGCCTCTCGACCCAGGAGTCTGCGTCTTAGAGTAGTCTCTCCCTCAAGATCCCTTAAAACCCCTGGATTCCCCCCCCCCCCGACTGGGGTGAGGAGAGGTCCTCCTTACCTTACCTCAACAACGGTGGAGCGAGTCCTACAGCGGAGTCTGCTCTTTTTGGTGTCGGCTGCCAATGCACCTTGGTATTGGAGGAGTCGTCACCTAGGAGTGATGGGCTATTTTTCCACTCTAGGGGAGCCAATGAGAGGAATGCGTAATGACGCAACTCCTCCAGGGCTCCCAGCCAACGCTACCCTCCCTCCCTTACGCGACCTGGTATGCACTGCCAAGCTCGGGTTCACCCGGAAAATGGTAGTATAGCAGCGGGACAGGTGTAGAGCCCTCCCCAGAAAGGGAGAGCCGCTGTTGGGCACTCAATCCCTCTCTACCCCTGCCAACACCTGGCCGTCTGGGCTCATCACCAAACCCGGCTCGCTGGCGTGGAGCGAGGTGTAGCGTCCAGTGCCTCAACCCTCAGTGCCACCAGGCTGGCCACCATGCGGGTGCTTTTTCGAGGGTAAAGTTCTCAATATACAATGTGGTCTTTAGTTTTCTAATTATGATGTCATAAGGGCATAACATTTATGTTCTAAATTACCACACTTAATAATATAAATCACACACACCCCCCATATTAATCAATTTAAAAGGGCAAACTAAAGAAGCTTATCATAAAGTATATTCCAATTGTGCTTAATCATTGCTTCAAGTACAACAGATGGAACATATAACTGAAAAAGTCCTTTTTAAGCACATCAATTGTCTTCATAAGGCTGCAGATGAACTTCTTCCATGTCATTCAGTTTTCAACTTCCCAGGAATGGGGGAAATGTCTAAACCACTCTAACTTAAAAAAAGGAGAGATGGAACAGATAAATACCGGATTTACTGGATAGTATAGGAGAAAAGTAGGCACAAGGCCCATCGAGGTTGTCCCCCTACAACAGCAGGACATTGCAGAAGATTAACTTACGGTTAGCCAAGTATCAAGCTTAGATTTGAAAGAATCAAAGCTGATTGAGTCTACGATCTCCTATGGCAAGGCATTCCATTGTTTTGCTGCTCTTATATTAAAGGTGTTATCATATTTGTTTGTGTTTGCCCAGTCAATGTTACGTTGTTGAGCATGCAGTCTTTCCACTGCACATTTATTGGCTAGTGATAATCCACAAGACTCTAGTAACATGGGTGTGCGTACTAGTTTTTTTTTTCCAATTGTTTAACCAGGTGAGACTCACTAAGCTGAAAGCCTGTTTACAAGTGCAACCTGGGAGCACAGGGAAGTTAAGGGACTTGCTCAGGGTCACACAGTATGCAAGTGGGGGCTGTGGGATTCAAACCCAGGTCTCCAGATTTGCAGCTCAGAGCCTTAAACCACTGCACTATACTGAGCAACAGGTCACCCCTTTGCCTTCTTAAATGTAGATGATAAAGACACATTTCTTTAAGTCTGGTGTCATAACTTTTTGTTTTTAATCTTGGGATTGATTTGGTGAGCCTTCTTTGGACTTGCTCTAACCATTTAATATCAGCCTGTAAGTATGGACTCCAAAAAGGAGATCTATAATCCAAATGAGGTCCAATATAAGCTCTATACAGGGGCACTAAACAGTGCTCAGATTTGCTAATAAAAGTTTTGTTAATCTGTCTTAGAATAATATTTGCTGTTCTGGCCACTTTGCTACAGTGGTCACTAGCCATCAATTTATTATTAATAAGGATACCCAAGTCTCTTTCACAGGTGGATGATTTAAGTTGAAAATTGTTCAAATAATATTCATGAAGTAATTTATTTCTACCAAAATGTAAAACTTTACATTTTTCAATATTAAAGGCCATTAATTTCTTACTATCCCATTGCTCAATATGAAGGAGGTCTCGTTCAAGCAGTAGTATATTGGACGGAATGTCAACTCTACTTCCAATTTTCATATCGTCAGCAAATTTTGAGAGAAAATTATTAGAAATGATACTTGTACCATATATAAAGAGAATAGGCCCCAGTACAGAGCCCTGGGGAACTCCACTTGTCACCCTGCCAGAAGTAGAATGTACACCATTAATTCTAACAAGCTGATTTTGGTCAGAAAGCCATTTAGTTATCCAGTTAACCAGATATGAGGGAAATCCTAAACTATGGAATTTGTTATATATAGTGTACAAAGAGATAAATTATTTACAAATGGCAAGATAATCTCAGCACTAATTCAATTTCATAAGGAAGGTTTTATTTCAAACCAACCACTGAATCCTGGTGCTTTTAAAGCATCCAAGGTACAGATCCATTTATCTTCCCTTTGTAATAATCTATTTAGATCCCCACACCTGAGAGAAATCCTGGCCAGCCATCTGAAGAGTTGCACCAACATACTCCACCTCAGGAACTATGCTGGGTAAATGTACTGACAAAATCAGGCATGCACGTGCATGGTGATGTCACTCCGATACAATGTCACAAAATGTAAGAGTGTGATGTGGAAACAGAGCAGCACAAGCGTGCCTGCATCAATTTGTCTGCAACTGAGACACTGGTAAATCCGCCTGTCGATGAGGCACAGGTCAGGAAGCAAAGGAAAACGAGGAGCAGTTATAAAATTCACAAGTAGCGTTTTATTATCAATAACAGTAAAATAAAAAAATTAAAATTGGTCACTATAACTATTTACAAAGGCAATACAAACAGAGAAAACAAAGTCCTTCATGTGAGGGTATCTCTAATTCCAAGTTTCAGTCTCTCCCCAGCAAAGACTGCTGCTCTTTTTATAATAAACCTTTGGCCGGTAATTAGCTTCTTCATCTTGAGCTCGTTAAGGAGGCATCATGTTTCTCACAAAATTTATCAAAGTTCTTGTCAGCTTCTTTGCAGAGCACACTTGCAAATACAATACTATCCCGGACTTCCGGTGACGTCATCCATCTGATGGCTGCCTGAATCTGGAGCTCTCTCACTCCTACAAACAAAAACTCCCACAACAGCGTATATTAACAGCAAAAAACATAGAAATGGCATCAGGTGCTTCTGAAGGAAAAGGTTCTACCAAATATCATTCCAGGGGAACAGAAAAAACGAGGAGGAGATGGATGGATCACAACGTAGAGAACCAGCCAGCAGAAGCATATCCCCAGCCAGCAGCGTGGCCTGGGACCCAGACACAGACCAGAAGAGCGAAAGATTATCTTGTTCTCGTTTTGAGACTTTACTGGCAGAAATAAAAGCATTCCGAGCAGAGAATAAAAGAGAAAGTACAGTTACGTAAGAACTTACCATAACAGTAGATCTTCGAGAGAGGCTCTTGCAGTCAGTAATTACATATAGGACTGACGCCGGTAGGTGGCAGGACCACACGGAAAAATTTCTAGCTAGCAGTCCCTGGTGAGGGACCGCCCTCACGTCAGGTGACCGGCGTCAGGAGATGTCGGTATAAAGGGGCGGTCCCGGATGCCCGCCTTCCAGTTCTTTCTCGCCACAGGCCAAAAGAGGCCGGACGAGAGAGGAGCAGCTATTTCCTTCAATGGAAAAGGAGCTGAAAAAGCCTAGGGGGATGGAGGGCGGGAAGGTATTACCTACTGCAAGAGTCTCTTGAATATCTACTGTTACGGTAAGTTCTTACGTAACTGTACTATCTTACTTCGAGAGGGCTCTTGCAATAGGTAATTACATATAGGACTGAATCCCAAGCAGTCTGGAACAAAGAAAGGCACCGGGAGGAGGAAACTACTCCAGAAGGTAGTTCTGGTTGTGCAAGTCTCAAGATAGGAGGCCTTGCAAAACAGCCAGCCCGAAGTCTGCTCTACGGTGAGAGGCAACATCCAAACTGTAGTGTTTCGTGAAGGTATGGACGGAAGTCCAGGTGGCGGCAGTGCAGATGTCTGCCGCAGACACATTCTTGAAACAAGCCGCAGAGGTAGCTACTCCTCTTGTGGAGTGGCCTCTGACTTGACCCGGGAGGGTCTTGTTGTATTTGTCATAACAGAAAGTGATGCAATGAGCCAACCACTTAGACAAGCACTGCTTGGAAACAGCATTGCCTTCCCTTTTGTGAGCAAAAGAGACGAACAACTGATCAGTCTTTCTGAGATCCTTCGTCCTGTTGGTGTAGTATCTCAGAATCCGGTGAACATCCATAGTATGGAGTAAATACTCCCCTTGATTACAGTACTGCGTAAAAAAGGCAGGTAACTCTATTGACTGATTTAGGGTAGACTCTGCTACTACTTTAGGTAGAAACTTAGGATTCATGCGAAGAGCAACTCGTTCCTTGTGAAAAATCAAGTAGGGGATTTTACACATCAGGGCCTGGAGCTCGGAGATTCTTTGAGCTCAAGTAATGGCCACCAAGAATAGCGTCTTCCACGAAAGGAACTTCAAATCCGCAGAAGCTGCAGGTTCGAAGGGAGGAAGAGTAAGTTTCTCGAGAATAAAGTTCAAGTCCCAAGCGGGAGCAGGAGTATGGATGGGGGGGGCCTCAGAAGGAGGACCCCTCTGAGAAAGGTCTCGGAGACCTCCAGGTGAGCAAAAGCCTTGTCTGCAAAGGGAACATGATAGGCCGAAATGGCCACCATGTGTACCTTCAGAGAGGAATGCCCGAGACCCAGGTCAAACAGATGATGTAGATACTCCAGCAGAAGTCCCGCTGAACAGGAGAAAGGTTCCACATTCTTGGAAGTGGCCCAAATAGTGAATCTTTTCCATTTCATGGCATAAGTGGATCTGGTGGAGGGCTTTCTGGCCTCCACTAAAATCTCTGCCACTTTGGGAGACACTCCAAAACGGGACTGGGCTAGGTCTGCAGGAGCCATGCATGCAGTTGAAGGGATCTGAGGCCTGGATGGACCAGGGTCCCCTGATTCTGGGTCAACAAACCTCGAGATAGAAGAAGAGGAAGAGGAGGATCCTCTGAATATTGTTGTAGAAGAGAGAACCAGATTTGCCTGGGCCAGAAAGGAGCAATCAGAATCATTCTCGCTCCTTCTGAAGCTAGTTTCTGCAAGACTTGTGGGATAAGTGGAATTTGGGGAAAGGCATAGACGAATCTGTGCTTCCAGTCTACAGACAGAGCGTCACTCCAAAAAGTGCCTCACTCTGGAATGAGCGAGCAGAAGATGGGAAGTTTTGCGTTTGGGGGGTTGCGAACAGGTCGACCTGTGGCGTTCCCCAAAGTTGGAAGATACTGTCTAAGACCCCTTGGTCCAGTTCCCACTTGTGAGTCAGAGCAGAAGAGCGACTTAGCTTGTCTGCCAGGGTGTTGACACCCGGAATGTGAATTGCCGTGAGGTGAAGGTTGTGTTGTGTTGTCCAATCCCAAACCTTCATTGCCTCCCTGCACAGAAGGTAGGACCGAGTCCCTCCTTGCTTGTTGGTATACCACACCACGCACATGTTGTCCGTCTGGACGGCTAGGTGACCGGGAAGGATGTATTGGTGAAGGGCTTGGAGAGCGTACAACACTGCCCGAAGCTCGAGCACACTGATGTGGAGAGTTTGTTCTAGCTTGGACCAGGAGCCCTGGGTCCGATGAGGGCCTAGATGGGCTCCCCAACCTTCGCCTGAGGCGTCTGTGGTTAGAGTCTGGGAGGGGGGAGGATGAAAGAAAGGAACTCCCCAAAAAAGGTTCTCTCGAACCATCCACCATTGCAAGTCTTGCATCATCAGCGAGGAGATCAGAACTGAGTGATCTAGGTCGTCCACTAGCTGATCCCATTGAGAGCGTAGCGTCCACTAAGAGATCCTCATGTGGAGTCGAGCACGAGGTACCGTCAGGATAGCAGCCACCATGAGCCCAAGAAGGCGAAGGACCGACCTCACAGAGACCATCCTACAATCGAACAACAGACTTATTTGGGTCTGAAGGGTGGCCGCCCTGTCTGGAGGCAGGAAGGCCTTGCCCATGGTCGTATCGAGGATCGCCCCAACAAACTGCAGCCTCTGGGATGGGTCCAGATGAGACTTGGAACAACTGATAGTAATACCCAGGCAGGCAAAAACCTGCTGGGTAAGGGGGAGGAAATGCAGGAGTTCCTCCCTGGACGAGGCCGCCAGGAGCCTGTCGTCCAGATATGGGAAAACCTGTACTCTCTTGGTACGCAGGTGGGCCGCCACCACTGCCAGGCATTTGGTAAATACTCGGAGGGCCGAGGATAGACCAAACGGGAGCGCCTTGAACTGGTAGTGGTCCCCCTGGAACGCAAAACGAAGGTATCTGCGATGAGATGGGCGAATGGGAATGTGCACATAAGCATCCTGCATATCCAGAGCACAAAGCCACTGACCCAGCCAGAGAGGGGCAGAAGGCTCTGCAAAGAGAGCATCCTGAACCTTTTGTACTCTACGTAAAGATTCAGGGAACTGAGATCCAAAATTGGTCCGAGATCTCCTGTCTTCTTTGGGACCAGGAAGAAATGGGAATAGTAACCCATCCCTTGTAGATGAAGGGGGACAGGCTCTATCACTTGCTTCAGCAGAAGAGCAGAGAATTCCTCCTGGACCAAGAGAAGATGTTCCCGTGAATACGACTACTTCAGAGGGGGGTGGTGGGGTGGTTTCTAAAGAAACTCTATGGAGTGTCCTTCTGCTATAAGCTGAAGCACCCAAGAATCTGTGGTTATCCTCTCCCATCCCGGAAGGTGGAGGGAAAACCTCCCTCCTACCAGTTCCTCCGGGGAGTCCGGAGGTAGTGGGAGAGGAAAGGAGTCAGCTGGTGTGGGGCAGCGCCGCAGCTGAAGCACCCGCTGCTTTTTTGGGTGGGGGGGGGCTTGGCAGCTGCCGGGGCCCTGCATTTTGTGGCCCACCTTCCCTTGGGTTTCGCCTTTGGCCGATTCCATCTGCTAAAGGGACATGCTGCTGCTGATGGGGACGGTACATGGAATCAACTGACTTCAGAGCCGTCCCCTTCTCTTGCAAATCGGTGATGATGATGTCCTTGATATCACCCCCGAAAAGCACCGATCCCCGGAAGGGTGCTTCCTGGATAGCAGATTGCACCTCCAGGACCAAACCTGACATGCGGAGCCAAGCATGACGCCATAGGCCTACAGTGAAAGCTGTGCTCTGCCCAGCAGTGTCCACTGCATTGTATGTCACACGTAACATGTGTCAACTGGCCGAACGAGTAGAACAGATGAGATCAGCCAACTCCTGCTTGACTTGGGAGTCAGGTAAGGAGTCCAGTTTGGCTTCCGCCTGAGTCAGGATGACCTTCTGGTAGTCCCCCATATGGCTGACACAGTTCAGGGCCCTGATCCCCAGTGTGGAGGAAGCATAAATCTTTCTCCCGTACTGGTCCAGAAGGTGTGATTCCTTATCAGGAGGTGACAAGCTAAGGTGTTTAGGGTTCGTCGACCGGCCGTGAGCGGTGCTAATCACGACTGAGTCGGCATGAAGGTGAGAATCCAGGAAATCAACACCCTCTGGAGCCTGATATAGCCGGTTCAATTTCCTAGGAAGTGGGGCTAAGGCCGGCGGCTGTTTCCATATAGTGGTAACAAGGTTGGCGTGAGGCTCTATCCAGGGTGGCACCAAGGCAGGAGCTGTCACGGGCAGATCCAGATGTTCAGCGAGTTTCAGACACTGAGGATCTGGTTCCAGGGAGTGCCACTGATGAACCTCCTGGATTTTCCTAAGCAACTCCGTAAAAGAAGGATCCTCCGGAGGAGACTTCGGAGGAGTCCTTGGCCTGGGTTTCGACGGAGAGCAAGGCTCATCATCTCTCTCGGAGCAACCGTCGGAAGAGTCCGAGGAGTCCAAGGGTGAAGAGGAGGATGAAGAAGAGAAAGACTCCCTTTCCTGACATGGGGGGAGGAATGGGCCCCTTGGGAAGCCCCCGGGGAAGCGTGTCCTGCCCTTCTCTGGACCCGGACGGAAGAACCCTGGAGTCCGGAGGTGGTGAGGGAGTGTGCCGCCTCGGACGTATGGGAACCTGGGATGGCACCATCGCTGGAAGGCGGCACTCGACCTCGTTGGTGAGCTGAGCCTTGGCCTCAGCCCACCTGGAGGCCAGAGTCTCCTGCAGGTCCACCGGCGGCTGCGAGGGCGGTGAAGGAGGAGCAGGAGGTGGGGGATAAGGATATGGGTTGTAACTGTATGGAGCGTATCCAAAACCCGGCTGCAGGTAGCCCGGTGCTGCGTAGTGTGGCGTCAAGTACTGCGGCATCGGGAAGCCTGGCATCGGGTACTGTAGCACCAGATACTGCATTCCCGAGTACACTGGCGTCGAATAAGACAGAGGATACCTGGGAGCTGGGAGGGCTGCCGGAGCAGATGGCCTGGCCGGAGGCCTCACGGGGTGTGTCCATAGTGGAGAGCCCAGAGGGCGGAGGGCCCGAAGGGAGCAGAATGTCTCCCAGAGTCAGTAAGGCCGATGTCAGGGCCGACAGTGAAGGCCCTGGCGCCGGAGGTACTGGCGTCGGAGCCGGCGTCCGGGGAGCCAACGTTAGGTCCGGTGCTCCAGGTGAAGGAAGGACTGATGGAGGCAAAGGATCCCCAGCTTCTCCCAGGGACGGAGGGGAAAAGTCCCCAGGGTCGAGTTGGGGAGACTCTGGTCCCCCAGACGGCAGTGAAGGCTGCAGGGAACCAGGTACGATGGACGTGGGGAGGGTGTCTGTCGTCGGTTCCCTCGCCGGCCGGATGTTGGACAAGCCAACGTGAGGCTTAGTGGCAAGCTCTCGGCGGGCGCCGGAGGAGCCAATGTCCGACTTATGAGAGCCGTCACTGGAGGCAGGTTGAGTAGAGTGATCGGCCTGGTCTGGTGGAGAGGAGGCCGTGCGTCGCCACGGAGGGTCAGATATCTTACCAGCCCTCTCCGGGCGGACGTCAGAGGAGCTGACGCCTGTCTTACCAGAGTCGCCCACAGTGGTAGGCCGCGAGCCTGCAGCCGAACCAGGGGCAGAGGCCTCCAACTGCCCGGAGGCGCTCGCAAGGCCCTAGCATGAGCCAGACGGGCGGGCCGATACCCCCTCAGAAACCTCCGAGGCGGCCATCGAGGAGCGATCCCCCGGGGAGGCTGTTACCAGTGTCCCAGCGAATCCCAAGGGAGACGCGGTGGAGAAGCCCTTATCCCGGTGCTTCTCCTTCTCCTCCTTCTTCTTCCAATGGCCTTCCGGGGAAGTGGACGCCTGCCTGTTTTTTGAGCTCCTTCTCCATAGAACTCATTTTCTTCTTTAGAATATGGGCTTCCAGGGATTGCTGCCGCCTCTTCCAGGTAGCCGTGTTAAAACTGAGGCAGTGCTGGCACTTCTCAACCGGGTGATCGGGGCCTAGGCAGAACAGGCACAGGGAGTGGCCGTCCTTGTGCAGTAGTTGGGCACCGCACGAATCGCACCTATTCTTGTGCTCGGAGGGTGTAGGGGACGACATACTCTGACGCTAGTACTGATGTTAGTCGAAAAAATAATGATTTTCAGTAAAAACAACGAAGGTAGGAGGCTGATAAGCACAAACTTTTCCACGAGAGCCAAATGCTAACGGCAGGAAAGAACTGGAAGGCATCCGGGACCGCCTTTATACTGACGCTCCTAACGATGGTCACCTGACGTGGGGTGGTCCCTCGCCAGGGACTGCTAGCTAGAAATTTTTCTGTGGGGTCCTGCCGCCTGCCGGCGTCAGTCCTATATGTAATTACCTACTGCAAGAGCCCTCTCGAAGTAAGATATTCAAATGCTTCAGACCCGGATACAAACAGCTGAAGAAAAATTAGAAGTCTCAGAGACTCGAGGGAGGAGATCAGAGAGGAGACCCAGCAGTTGCATCAAGCAGTCGATTTCCTCATCGATCACCATGAAGCAGTACAAGAAAAATTCCTAGACCTGGAGGCACGCTCTAGAAGGGACAACCTTAGGATCTATGGGCTCCCTGAAGGGGCAGAGACAGGGGAGATGGGGGAATTTGTGGAGGACTTACTACAAGACATCCTGGAGCTGCCCTCGACTTTTACATTCCGGAACGGAAGGGCACATCGAGCCTTCATGCAAAAGCCAAGCGATCCAACAGCAAGACCCAGGTCTGTTTTCCGTAGACTGGTCAGTTACAGGGACAAAGAATATATCCTCCGCACAGCATGGGCCAAAAAGACTGTAAAGTACAAAGCAGCCAGATTATTATTTGATCATGACTACCCAACCGAAATAGTGCGACAGAGAGCTGCTTACTCACCAATCTTTAAAGTATTATGGGAGCATGGGGTTCGCTTTCAAACCCCCTATTGTGCGAAACTCCGGGTTTTCTGGGATTTAGGCACGAACGTCTACAGTAGTACTACAGAGGTCCAACAGGAAATAAAATCCCAGGGTTAGGATTTCCAGATGGAACGTCCAGCAGACCAGAACTTCCGCCCCCCAGAGGTCATAGTGGCACCAGACAGGGTTGCCCCAGTCCCCTTTCTTGTTCGCCCTGTACTTGGAGCCTTTGGAGCAGGCCCTGAGGCAGGATGGGCAAATACAGGGAATGGAAGTAGGTGAAGAGACCAATGAGCTGTAGCTGTACTCCGATGATTTGCTGATTTACATGAGGGACCCAGAGCTCTCCCTAAACCCCCCACCGTGGAACCTCATGGACAATTTTCGTAGGATAGCAGGATATAGGGTAAATCTGGCAAAGACAGAGGTACTCAGGGTAAATTATAA
Organism: Neoceratodus forsteri; assembly: GCA_016271365.2. Lineage (NCBI taxonomy): Eukaryota > Metazoa > Chordata > Ceratodontiformes > Ceratodontidae > Neoceratodus > Neoceratodus forsteri. The sequence goes on from CM028130.1 coordinate 1,421,153,482, forward strand.
ACCATCACTCCAGACTCAAGCAAGATTCCCATTCCGCTGGAACTTGAAGCATATAAAGTATCTGGGGATTCAGATAGAAGCAATGCACTTGGATCTGTTTGATTTAAATTATTCCCCTTTAAGGAATAAAATAACATTGAACCTGGAGAGGTGGAGGAACCTCCCCTTGTCCTTAATCCAACGGACTGAGGTGGTGCGGATGGTTGTTCTGCCCCAGTCGATACCACTGCAGGTGCCAGATAAATGGTACAGAACCATAAACAGAAAGATGTCCAAATACGTATGGGCATCGCAGAAGCTGAGGATATGGTTCTCCATTCTACAGCTATCTAAAGAACAGGGAGGATTGGCGCTCCCTAATATGAGGCTGTACCATTTAGCAGCTCAACTTAGAACAGTTCTATATTGGTTACATGACGATTATACAGCCAGATGGAAATCGCTAGAGAGACAAGAGGATGACTTGGGTGACATATACAGGGTATTGCTGACTTACCCTCCACGTACAAACTTAGATGAAATAGCCAACCCATATACCCACACTAGCATAGAAAGCTGGCAGAGAATGCTGGCAACTAGGAGTTTCTCTAGATGGAGACCACTGTTGTTTTCATTACCCCACCTAGGCCACTTTACACCAGGTTTGGACAGAGGGTATCGTAGGTGGGAGAGATTAGGGCTGCATCTAGTACACCAGTTTGTACCCACAGGGGACAAAAGATTTTCTTAACTCTACCATAGACAAACTACAATTGGACACACCAGCCGCTCAGTTACTGGGTATTCTGACAGGGGCTATAAAAAGGGGACCCCTGCCTCCTCATTTAATCTCGAACCTGTATGCTGCAGTAAGGGGAAATGGGAGAAGACTCCCTAGAATCAGTACACCAGGCCTGGGAAAAGGATCTGGGGATACAAATACCATTAAAAACATGGGAAAGGCATGTCAAAACAATCCAACGGGCCCCAGTTCTAAAACATGGAAAGAGTTCTCCTGGAAAGTGACCATAAGGTATTTTAGACCACCGGCACTGCAGTAGAAATACTTGGTTGAAAGAGGGGCAGAATGCTGGCGGCAGCGTGGCTATTCCCCAGTCTCACATGCCCTTGTGTTTTGGAGTTGTCAGAAGCTCTTACCATTTATATCAAGCCTCAAAAGGGAGCATTAAGACAGATGTTATCTCCCTCTTTAACCCTGGGCCCCTTATTGTTTCTTTTTGCAGACTGCCCTCTAGACTGCAAAGACCCCATGAGTAAAAAGTTTTTAGCTGCTGCTATCCTAGCAGCCAAAAAGTCTATCGTGAGGCTCTGGCTAACTGCCAAACCCCCTACCCTGACAATGTGGCAGGATATCATGACAGATATATATATAAAATGGAAAGAATCACTGCCATGCTAAACAAACATCAGGATCAATATGAAATCTTTTGGAGGAGATGGGTGTTGTATATCTCGCAAACAAGACAGGTTTTTTTTGTACCACAGGGCAGATCCCTGATCGAGGCCCTCAGGACAAGATTGCTATTGTAGGAAAGGAGGGAATGGAAGATACAGGGACATACAATTTAATGAATTCATCCTAGACATCGAAGGCAAAACCTCAAGAAGCTGTTATATTGTAAGATTATGGTTTTAGACCCTTTTATGTTTATATATTTATTTACTTAAAGAGTCATTTTGATATGCTATTGTAACCCCTCACCCCTGCCTTTTTGCCAAAACGACAGGTGGCATGCTGTTGAAGCTGACAGCATTACCTGGTGGGGACCTGGGTTTGGGGAGGATGAGGTTACTCGGCACAGGGGGACCTAGGTTTGGCTACTCTGCACAGGGGCACCCAAGTAAATCCGAACACAGGAAGCAATAACTGTAATGTCCAGAACCAGGAATGGGATTCTTCAGTGTGGCTTTTATTCACATACTAGATGAACAAACAAAGCACAGACGGACCCCCATGGGGCTACATTTCCTGGTAATGCAGATTAGAGACTACAGAACACTTTATCACCATTTCCAGCCCTCAGGCTCTGAACCCACCAGGCACACAGCCCGGACTTGCACGCAGCTTTGGGTACACAGCCCGACTTGTACACACTTGGGTTTTCCCCACTGGCCCAGCTCCCCTGCCGGCCACTTGATCCACGGTCCATCTGAGGAATGAACCAATTATCCTGTTCACAGTCCATTTGAGGAATGAACCAATTATCCTGTAGTGGCTCCCCACACCACACTAGAGTCTGCAACTCCTAGAGAGAATTTTCCTTACAATCCCACATCTGGGTACTTCCCCCATCACTGGCCAAGTGCCTGAAGCAAAGTAGAAAACCACAGAAGAAATCCGTAGAGGTAGACCTGGTCACTAAAGATAGGGGGCCACTCATCTCCAGCTCCCACAGCCCATACCCGACCATTTCTCTGGAAAACTGAACAATTCCTTTACTGAACTTTTAAATGCAGATTAAGGGTAGACATCTGTCACATCTCCTCTACATATTATTTGCATACCAACAAACTCTGGAACTTGAAACTACTTTTACTTTGCTTAGCCCATTTCTCTAGGCTTCCCAATATTTAGTAGTTCAATCCCCACATTATCACACAAGTCCCAGGGTGAAAACATAGGCCCTTTTAGCCAGAGCAGACACTCACCCTCACGTTGCAGGTGCCCCACAGGCGACTCACAAATCTTCTTTTCTCCCAAAATAAATACTGGAATGAACAGGCAGCGTTTCCTCCACAAGCAGATCTAAGGGGATTGCCCCAGGAATCTGAAGGGAATCCATCTCATCCCCCCCCCCCGGAGGGAGCGGGCACTGAGACCCGAAAACAGCGGTCTCCACCACTGCAGTACTCTTCCTGTGTCTCTCTTTAAGATGGAGACACACACCCTATCACTGAAAAGTAGCCCTCTGTCAGGGCTGAGGCTCCTAGAGCCTTTACTGAGCTGCTTAACAGCAAGCTCCCTACTTCCAACTTCACTCACTGAAGACCAACTGCAGACTCTCCTTTAAAATTCCCAACGTTCTATCTAACTCCCTTTGCTGCAGATTCCAATGTGGCTTATGCAGCTGCGAAAGTTCTATTGGTGATGTCATCCCTCAGTCTCAGCTGAGACTGAGAACAGAGTGAGACAGAGTGAAACCCATTTAACTGGAGTTTCACAAGCTGCCTTCCCTGCCTACCACTAGGTCTTACTGGGATTCTAGTAACCCCGGGTAACAAGGGGGTTACACTATTTTAATAATGTAGGTTGGAAATGTGTGTAAAGCGCACTGTGTGTAGAAGACTATATATACGTCTGTACACCGATTGTTGTTTGTTTAATGCAGTGGAAACGTTTTAATGTTTCATAAAATAAAATATGGATTGAAAGTTTAAAAAAATACAAAAAAAAAACGATAAGTGTCCCAAGTTGGCCTCCTGCTGACACCGCTGCAAAACCATGTGCAAACAAGCCTGAGAGGAGCTCAAACTGCATCTCAGGTTTACCCCCTAAATTCCAAAAAGCTTTCTGCAATCATTTCAACAGTATAACTATATATATTTCAAACCAAGGAATCCCAGTTTCACATATATTTTTATAACAATAGATATGCAAGGGGGAAGAAAAGACAGAAACAGCAAGTGAAGGCACAGAGATAGCGAGAGGCAGAGAATTGTGAAACTGTCAAAGTGATCATTTCCTAGGTCTCACAAGAACATTTGGCTGTGCAATCAGACAGATAAGAGACAGAAAAGGAGAGGATAGACCAGATCCTTGCATTTAATTATTTCTGCATAACAAACAGGACAGGGTCTTATTCAACCCTATCATAGCCAGCAATAGCATGGGGCACCGTGCGGAGTGCCGAGCACAGTTAAAAAAGGAGCAAATATGTACATTTCAGGAGGTAAAAGAGAGGGTGAATGTGCCCACTTCGCACATGTATAGATACTTCCAAATAAGGAATTACTATAAGCGGCTCACCGGATCCAGGGAAACAAGGAAACTGATGGAGGAGGTGGAAAGAGAAATAATGGGGGCCAATAGGTGTGAGAAGGGATTAATAGGGAGGGCGGTGAAGCTGAACAGGAAAAGTTTTTTTCAGCACCCTCGCCAGAAGGCGAAGGTATGGTGGGAACGGGATATCGGGGAGGAAATCAGTGAAGTTAACTGGCAGCTAATGTTAGAATCCCATCAGGGACTGTTGGTGTGTAACAAATATAAAGAAGCTCAATTTAAATACATTCAGAGGTTATATTATCCACCAGCTATGGTGCACAGCTTCTCTCAGGAGGTATCGCCATTCTGCAATAAGTGCAAAATAAACAGGGGCACATACCAACATTATTATTGGGGCTGCCCAGTGATAAAGTCTTACTGGCAAGATATATGTAAATAAATGACATCCATGAGATGAAAGCCCATTGAGATCTCCCAAAAATCACTGTTGCTAGGGGTAGAAGGAGAAGAACATGGGGAATGGGTTCTCTATCCTAGATGGATAAGGGTGTTACTTATAGTGGCTAGAATGGGGATACAAAATGTATGGCTCACAGCTCTGGGGCCTACGGTGGGCCAGTGGAAAGAACTCATGGTGAAAGTCTTAGCTGTGGATAAGCTGACATACAGCTTAAAAGAGAGTGAAGACAGATTTGAGAGAAATTGGTCAGGACATTTGGGTGCTCTAAGCATGGGGGAAAGAATGTTGCTGGAAGGTAGTGGGTTATTTAATTGAGAGAATGGACCTCTGGGTAAGATGGAGATGAGACAGAAAGAAGGGACACAGACCAAGTTAACAGTTATTTGTTAGGAGTTAGTGGGTTAGAGGGGAAGGGATAGTTAAAATAAATATAAAAAAAGGACGGTAATGGGGAATGAAGTCTGAAATGTTATTATCTAAGTGTTGTGACAAATGTATACGACTGTATTATATGGATTTGTTATAGCTGTTGGCTATGAACTGTATATGGATAACTGTCCACTAATAAACATATGAAACAAACAAAAAAAAAAGAGCAAAAATGCCGAACCAGTGGCGCTGAGGGTTGAGGCGCTGTGCGCCTGCGCGTGACAACCTGGGTTCAGGCGAGCCTGGGTCCAGGAACGAGCCTGGGTCATCGGGGGTCGGCCTAGGACTGCGCGTCCGACGACAGCTCTCCTAGTCCTGGGGAGAAGGGGTGGATGCACACTGCACTCTGCTGGTCCCTGGGGATGCCCAGAGGTACTGCAGAGGTGTGGGTGCCTGGTTTGGGGGGGGGGAACACGGTAGACGTTCTGCACGTCAGTGTGCTGACGTCCTTGCATGCCCATGCTTCCATCGGCAAGATAAGCAAGGAAAATGGCAGCACAAGTCTGCGGCAGCTTGATGGCCGCAGTTTCACTGGCTGACAATGCCGGGAGGCATGTGCCGGTAATGGTTCCTCGCTGGGTGCGGGGGCTACAGGGGGGCCCCTTTCGCAGGTGTAGTTGCATCTGCCAGCTGGGCATGCAAGCTTCGCGGTCGGCGGTGGAATGGGGGAGCGGTGGCTGGATATGGAGCAGGACTGTGACTGCAGGTAAAAAGTGTTAAATTATAAAAAAAGGAGCAAAAACAGTCACACTGAAAGTGCTTTGGCCCCAAGTTCTGTAAGGACTTTAATAGTCAACAAAAAATGAAAATTATGTACTTACCGTAATTCTTGATCTTCCAGAATATCTTCACCAGTCATCATTAATGGGTCTTAGTCCAGAGGCACTAGGACTCCATAGGAGCATATGCCTTCGAGAGCTTTTTGAAGGAGGGGAGCCAAAGTTGGGAACAGTACTGCCCATGAGGCAGACATACGACGTGGTGCTCGTGGACTGGCCAGTAACTGATGCCGACTCCCTCTCCTCCTCAGTTCTGTCTGCCTAACAGAGGAAGAAAGGGCAAGAAAATAGGAAAGGAGGGGCAAGGAAGTCTAAGGGATAGGGAAAAGGATATAGGATATAAACTGAACAAATTACTAAAAAATGCCCAGAAGACAGTATAAGAGAAATTCTGGATTGAGTGACTTCAGAATGGCCAAGGATAACTAGGACAACTGGGCAGACCAGGGAGAAACAGAAAGTAAGAGAGGGAGGGAGGGAGTGAGAGACAGAGAGATACAGCTAGACAGACAGAAAGGCTCATGTCATTGGTCAGAAGGGAAGTGTGTCAGAAGAGCTGGCTTGCTCTCAAGCCAGAGTGAGGTATGTCTGACACCCCCTGAAATAGCAACCAGGCAAGAAAGCTGTCTCTGAAGACGTGAAAGACCAACCCAGAATAGGTTGCACGGAAAGGAGTACTTCTCCGAGACACGAGAGATGCCTATGAGTCCTGTGAGAACACAGCCAAACCTAGTTGTCCATCTGAGGAAGAAGGACATTGTGGACTAAAGTTTACGAGTCCCATACAGTATGACCACGACGTGATATGGGAGAAGGCAAGCCTCTGATTCTGAAGGTCTAAGGGCCAGCTCAGGGCATTCAAGCTGCTAGGGAAGCTGAACTCGAAGAAATAAGCTAGAGGGAGAGAAGGTACTCTGAGAGGGGAAGACCAAGAACACGGGTCCTTAGAAGGACATGGGAGGAAAGAGATTTTGAGGGAAACTCCCATCTTTTAAAATGAATCTGAGGGAGAATCATACTAAAAAAGGGGTTTTAAGAGAAAGAAGGTGTAGCAGGCCAAAAAGGGAGGTGGACTGCACCTGGAGGTTGAAATGGAGAGAAGTGGGCTACTGTCTGAAAACATAGTTGGCCTAATGATTCCAGAGTTCTTCTGCCAAGCTCTGTCCCTCAAGGGATCAAAAGAGAAAACCCAACAGCAAAAGCATAGACCCTTCCCCGACTTATGGGTGCGGGGATGGGGGCTTGTCTCTGTCTCTCCCTCAGAAAGAATATTTTTTTTTTAAAAGAAAAACAGGGACCAAAAAGAGGTCTGTTACAATTTGAAAGATATACAAAAAGACACACACACACTGTATATGTATACGTATATCTATATCTATATATATATATGTCTATATATATGCATGTGTGTGTGTGTGTGTGTGTGTAAAAACAAAAACAAGGTTTGTGGAGTAAAACAAAACAAAATGGTTACATCAAATGCACGCTGAAAATAGGAAACAGAGTTACAAATCGACATTTCGACCGTAGGTCTTCTTCAGGAAATATCTAAAAGAGAAAAAGCAAAATCAGTGTGTGTGTATGTGAATATATATATTTATATATATACATACACACACAAACACACACACACACATATACAGTAGGTAGCTGCTTCTGTTTTTTTTCTCGTTCTTTTCTTTTGTTTGTTTTGTTGAAAACATCATGTGGTGCTAAAGGAGAGGACAGATTGCCCAAGGAAGGAAGAAAGTGCCTTCCTCCTTACAAAAAATTAGGAGCCAAAAGAAGGGCTCGTAAACACATTTTTTTGTGTGTTTTTCTTTGTAGGCGGCCACAAGAAGTACAGAAAAGGAACAGTTCCTCTCAGGAGTTTGCCTCCTGATGTGCACCTACCCCTTTTTTTAGGGGGGAAGGCAGACAGGAAAGAGAGGAGAGATCGTCCAGAAGCCTGGCCATAGAGGCTGAAGGTGGGAGAGTTGCAGTGATGAATGGTGAAGATATTCTGGAAGATCAAGAATTACGATGAGTAAGTAATTTTCATACCTTCCAAAAATCAACTGTTACCATTCATCACTGGTGGGTCAGTGTACCAAGCCACCACCGGAAGGTGATGTTGGCAAACCCTGAGGGAAATGGTTGTTCCCTCAGCCTCCTGTCGGGGAGACACAGAGAGGTGAGGGCCCCTTACAGGCCTGGTGAGGCCCAAGACTGGTCAGAAGCAGGCGGAGGCTCCCATGGACTGAAAGCAGGAAGGCACCCTGCAAGCTCACACCTGGCCCTGCAGGAGATTAAATGGGCCCCCAGGAGCCATGAGGCAACCACCCTATGCCAGGACAAGAGTGATAACCTAGACAGACAAAGCCACGCCGTCTGTCTAATGCAGACTGCCGTTCCTACTAGTCTGGCTGCTACCTCGCTGGCATCACAAGATGCCCTTGCGTGATGTCTCGCCAGCTCCATACCCTGGGCAGAAAGGCATATGGCCTGTGTGCCTGCCTCACAATCTGGCAAGGCCGTCAGAAGCTGTCCCAGCATCGCCCACAGGTGTTTGCCATAGGACGCCATGTGTGCCTCGTGTGCAGTAATGCACAACATTGTGTGCACTGTTGAGAAAACTCTATGACCCCAACAGTCAAACTCGGCTGACTCAGAAGGAAGTTCACAATCTGGGTGGTGATGATCAGAAGGAGTGTCCAGGAGCTGGACTCCTGAAGTAGAGTGTGACATGGCTCCCAGATACCTCAGGGGTGAGCAATATCTGCATTGGCAGTCCCTTGGGGCTGAAGGGGGCAGAGGGATGGAGCTAGACATTCTGCGGTCCCTCCACGAATAGCTGGGGCCATCAAGGTATGACAGTTGAGTCAGAACTGTACTCCCCAAGGAAGGACTGCATTGATCGGGCAGGACTGCATCCAGAAAAATGGGACAAGTGCAACTCCTCAACCATCCATGAAAAGAAATGCTGATAACTGGTAAAATCAGCATCGGAGGAGAGGTCATCAGAAGCATCCTCTTCCTCAGAAGAGAAAGAAAAGGATGAAGAGGAGCTGGACCCAGTGGGAGGCAGTGCAGGGATTTCAGGCCAAAAGATGGCCTGGTCCATTGCCCTCAGGTAGACAGGAAAAGCACTCACCAGTGCCCTGAACTGCTCCCAAATCAGGAACCCCAACGGGCCAGAAGAAAAAATTACTCACCTTAGTAATGTTGTTTCTTCTAATGGAGTATTGCTATATTATGACATACGCAGTGAGTCCCAACCTTCGAACTGCTCCGGAGGTGAAAGAGTTAACTTTCCATGCCAGGCATGGAACGCTGAGCTCGAGCTTGGTTGAAACTCTGTCTGTTGTTCTTCAAACTCAAACCGTCAGATCTTTATGAGCTAAACTCAGAGGTCCTGTGTGGAAGCTGTAAACCTACACTAGCCAACTGGCTACTAAACATAAGAACACATTTTTTGGTCCCAAAACAAAGACTCAAGTCAGGAGACCCAAAAAATGAAAAACATAACACCAAGTCACCCCAAAAAGGAGGGTGAAAACAACAAGGTGGGCATCTACTAAGTGCCAACACTGCACTGCCCACCCACATCCCAAAAACAGAGGTTCTGAGAGGGCAGGCGAGGCGGTCATAATATAGCAAGACTCCATTAGAAGAAACAACATTACTAAGGTGAGTAATTTTTTCTTCAAACAACATCAAGTCTTGCTATATTATGACATATGCAGACTACACAGCAGTACCTCCATGGAGGAGGGACAGAACCTACTTAGGAAATAGGCTCTGAAGCACAGCTGTGTCAAACCGAGCATCACTCCTAGCCTGGATGTCCAGGGAGTAATGCTTGGTAAAAGTGTGAACTATTTTCCAGGTAGCTGCTTGACATATCTCTAGAATAGGGATGTCCCTGGCAGCAGCCAGGGAAGCAGCTGTACCTCTGGTAGAGTGAGCCCTCAGGCCTGGAGGAGGAACCTTACACAGCTTTTCATAACAGAGTTGGATACAAGAGACAATCCACCTGGCAATGGATCTTTTAGTGGCAGGTTTCCCCTTTACCAACCTCACCATAAGTGAGGAACAGTTGGAGGGAGTCAAACCTGTGACCCTTGGTACGCTCTATGTAGTAACAAAGGGCTCTCTTCACATCTAGGCTGTGCAGCCTCCTCTCGCCAGAGGAGGAATGGTCAGTGAAGTACACTGGAAGAGATATAGACTGATTAAGGTGGAAATCTGAAACCACCTTAGGCAAGAACTTCCTGTTAGTCCTGAGGACCACCTTATCTCTGTGAAAGGAGATAAAATCAGGCTTCACTGACAAAGCTTGTAATTCACTTATGCATCTGGCAGAAGTGATGGCTACCAGAAACACAGTCTTCCAAGTCAAGTACCTAAGCTCTGCTGAAGACAAGGGCTCAAAGGAAGGTTGCATAAGCTGAGCAATGCAAACATTAAGATCCCAGGCAGGGGCAGGGTCCCTGAATGGAGGGTTGGTGTGAAGCAATCCCTTAAAAAACTTGGAGAATACAGGATGAGCTGAAAGAGAAGAGGGGTTTGCCTGCTGAAATAAAAGCAGACACAGCTGCCAAATGTACTTTTAGGGAAGCTGGTCTCAGCCCCAAGGTATTTAAATGGACCATATAATCCAGGACTGTGGGTAAATCAGCAGAGTCTGGGGAAATATGCTTCCCAGAGCACCATATGGAAAACCTCTTCCATTTGGAATTATAGGTAGCCCTGGTGGAAGGTTTCCTAGAAGCCTTCAATATATCCATTACACCTTGGGAGAGGTGTAGATCAGCAAACTCTAACTCCTCAAGAGCCAGGCCTTGAGATTGAGAGATCTGAGGTTTGGGTACCAAACCCTCCCCTGAGCACAGGTTAACAAGTTGTGATTCCTGGGAAGACACAGAGGAAGATGGACTGCTAAGGACAGTAGGAGTGGATACCAGGGTTGTCTGGCCCAATATGGAGCAATCAGGATCATCTTGCAGGATTGAGATCTGATTTTGACTAACACTTTGAACAGGAGAGGGAAGGGGGAGGGAGCATAGAGAAACTTCCCTTCCCAACTGAGAACTAAGGCATCCAGAGGGACTGAGCCCAACACTGGGGGCCTGCAGCAAAAAAGGGGAAGTTGGTGATTGTCTGGGGCTACAAAAAGATCTATCTGCGGGGTGCCCCATCTGCCAAATATTACCTCCAGGACCAGGGGGTCCAGTGACCATTCGTGATGGCCCTGGGAAATTATGCTGAGAGCATCTGCCAGGACATTGTCCTTGCCTGGGAGGTGAACTGCCGTAAGGGAGGTGTTCAGGGAGTAAGCCAGAGACCACAACTTCATTGCTTCGGTGCACAAGTCCATAGAACGAGTGCCTCCTTGCTTGTTGATGTACCACATTGTGGTGGTGTTGTCTGTTCTGACCTGTACAACTTTGTTCTGAACAGATTTGGAAAAAACTTGAAGTGCTAGAAAACTGCTCTGAGTTCCAACAGATTGATGTGGAGCAGAGATTCCTGAGGGACCACAATCCCTTGGGAGTGAGGTCGCCATGTGAGCTCCCCACCCCAAGAGGGATGCATCTGTAGTAAGGATTAAGGAGTGAGACTGAGTGACAAAGGGAACCCTTGTCTCAGATTGCTCTGATCCTGCCACCACTGTAGGGCTTGGATCAGGGTTCGAGTTACTGGGATCAATTTGGTTAGAGGGTCTTTCCTTTGAGACCAAAAGGCTCTCAAATGGAACTGGATGTCCCTCATTTGAAATCTTGCTCCCTGCACTACTGCTGTAGAAGCAGCCATGTGCCCCAGGAGCTGTAGAAAATGCCTTGCTGGTCCAGAGACCTGCAGGGTGAATGAGGAGGCCAGAGAGACCAGGGTCCTTGCCCTGTCCAAAGGAAGGCTCTGGCTTTCTCTGTGTTCAGCTCTGCGCCTATGAAGGTGAGGAGCTGGACAGGCTCTAGAACTGACTTTGAAAGATTCAGAAGGAAACCTAGAGAGGTGAGCAGTTGCTGAGTTATCTGTAGATGTAACTTGACTTGGTCTTGAGACTGGTCTACTATGAGCCAGTCATCCAGGTAAGGGGAAGATGGCAATTTTTTTTGCCTTCTTAGGGAAGCAACTGCTACTGCCAGGCATTTTGTGAATACACTTGGAGCAGAGGTGAGGCCAAAGGGCATTGCTCTGAACTGGTAATGGCCTGAGGGCAGCTCGAACCTGAGGTACTTTCGATGGGAGCTTCTGATGAGAATATGGAAGTAGGCATCCTTGAGGTCCAGGGACGCTAGCCAGTCCCCTGGCCTTAGAGAGGGTAGAATAATTCCCAGAGTCACCATTTTGAATTTTGGTTTTAAAAGGTGCTTGTTTAAATATCTGAGATCCAGGATGGGCCTCCATTCTCCTGTCTTTTTTGGGATAAGGAAGTACCTAGAGTACAATCCTTTGCCCTGGTGTAGGGGTGGAACCCTTTCCACAGCTCTGAGAGCCAGGAGGGAAGAGACCTCTGCCTCTAGGGCAAGTGCCTCTGGTGGATTTGCAGGTAGAAAGGATCTGGTTCTCATCTTTGGAAATTTTTTGAAGCTGAGAACCAGTCCCTGGCTTACTACTTCCAGGACCCACTTGTCCGATGTCAGAGACTTCCAGTCCTGGACAAAGTAAGCCAGCCTGTCCCCTACAGGTAGCTGAGAATCGGCCCTGGCAACCCCATCGGGGTGCCTGCTTGGCAGGGGCCTTAGGCTGAGGGGTGGAAGCAGGCCTGCTTGTACCCCATCTGCCTCTCCCCTCTAAAGAACCCCTTCTGGGCGTAAGCAGAAGAGGAGGCCTGGGCATGGTAAAAAGGCCTATGAAAAGGCCTGCCCCTGCCCCTGGAAAGCTGCATTTGAGAAGTGGCCTGCCTTTCCTTGGCCTGTGCACTCCTATAGGTGGTCCTATACTCATCCATTTTCTTCATGTAATTCTCCGTCTGCTCCCCAAACAGAGAATTACCCACAACAGGAAAATCCATGGCCTTAGTCTGGGTATCCTGTGACAGGCTAGTACATCTGAGCCAAGCCATTCTACGAAGTGCCACAGATGTAGCCATGACTCTTGATGACACAACATTAGAGTCCACTGCAGCATGGAATTGCACCTTGGATGCCTCAATACCATCAGCAGCCACCTGCTCCAGCTCCTTGGCAAGCTGGCCAGGGACCTGTTTCGCTAGAGCCATAACAGTAACCCATCTGGATTTCTGATATCTAGCAACATAAGCCATATAATTTGCCTGTCTGAGTCCTAAGGATGCTGCCATGTACTGTTTCTTTGCCATGGCATCAATCCTCCTGGAGTCCTTGTCAGGGGGGTGTGAAGCCAAGGGAATATTTGCCTTGTCACAGGCTGCAGCCTGCACTACCCCAACATGGCTGCATTGTTATGTAAGGAACTCCGTATCAGAGCCTGACAATGTGTACCTCTTGTCCATTCTTTTGTCCACAGGAGGTATAGTGTGAGGAGTTTTTAGAATTTTTACTGTCTGTTTCCCAAAAGATTTATGCAAAGGAATAGACAATCTCCTAGACTCTGGGATATCCATCATTTCCACATAGTCAGGCTCCTCTTGATCATCCACAGCTTCCTCCATAGGGAGCTGGAGGGTTTCAGCCACTTTTTTATAAAACACAAAATGAGAAGGGGACTCAGAAAGCCTAGGAGGAGACACTCCTGAAGGTCTGTCTGAGGAGATGTCCGGGTCAATGGGCACATCCAGACTTTCAAATCCACATTCACTCTCCTCGTACTCCTCTTCCCCCTCCTCCGGTTCATAATATTCCTCTAAATCATACTCTTGAACTGGTGGAACCGGCCGAACCGTATGCTTACCTGATGGCGCTGGTTCGGTCGGAACCGGGGAAAGCAACTGGACAATTTTAATCGCTTTGGCTATTTCTTCAGCGGTTGGAGAGGAAAGTTTTGGCTCCACACCAGCTGATTTCCTAGTCCTTTTTGCTGGAACCAACTCCTCAGAGTCGGATCTCCTTTTGCCCGAGGAAGTCTCGCCCTGGTCAGAGGGCACTCCCTCCGGTTCGGTTGGAACTGAACCGGGCTGGCCATCTGGTTCAGCGGACTTTTTGGCCTCCCTTTCCCTGAGCCTACCAACTCTCTTTTCCAGGGTAGCTGCAGGAAAATGTTTACAAATCTGGCAGTCCGCATTGAGGTGGTCAAACCCCAGACAATAAACACAGGTGGTGTGGGGGTCAGCCTTGGCAAAGACTTCTCCACAGACACTGCAGTGTTGAAACCCAGTGGGCCCGGTTTTTCTTTTGGGTTTCTCAGACATAGTGCCAGCCTAACCAAACTTACCCGTTTATGGCAATCCGCCAGGTAAGACCCTCTTATCGGTTCCCAACCGTGTCACAGGTCGTGGAAAAAAACGTAATAAAATCCGTCTTTTTTAGAACCGATAAGAACCGGTAACCACACTCTAAATGACAGATTAATATATTTTAAACAACCTGATCTGTTCAAACTGAACCAATAAACCGTTTACAAGTTCCACACAGAACAGAAATTAATGTAAAACCTTTCTAGTACTCACAATACCACAGACAGAGTCTGAACCCACCGGTTGCAGTTTAAATTTGGTCGAAAACCGGGAAAAACAATACTTTAACCGACAAAATGAACCGAGCAGAAGGAGAAATCTCCGGAGCGACTGTTCAGTGAGGCGGAGTAAAGAATCTAACAGTCTGAGTTTGAAGAACAACAGACAGAGTTTCAACCGAGCTCGAGCTCAGCGTTCCATGCCTGGCATGGAAAGTTAACTCTTTCACCTCCAGAGCAGTTCGAAGGTTGGGACTCACTGCATATGTCATAACATAGCAAGACTTCATGTTGTTTGAAATTCCTGGAAGAGGGGGTGAAAGGCAGAGGAGGAGGAGGGTTGTGCAGGACCAGGCGAGGTCTTCTGCCAGGGCTGTGAGAGCATACAGGGGACCCTGCTTGAAGGGAGGGGCTGAGCAAGTCACCCACCTGAAAATACCCAACTGTGGAGGGGTGATCAGGGTAGTGACGGGGGGGGGCCCCTGGAGGGCAGGCTGGAGTTGTAAAGGTCTCAAACCGTGGCCACTTTGCTCACCCACAGCAGACCCAGATGGTTCTGGAGGGGACAGAAGACCAGAGTTGACACTATGACTCGTGCCAGAGACCCCAGTCACTCTGGTCACAGAACGTAGCACCTACCCAGAGCTTCCAACCCCAGCCTCACCAGAGAGGGCTCTGCCCCTTGGGGAAGATCCAACAGCAACAGCAGAGCCAGAAACTGGGGGAAAGGGGGAAATGGCACTGTGAGTGGCAGCAGTACCCCCCTCAGCACAGCAAACAGCACCATAATTAGACTCAGTGCTGCGGACGGCACCAGAATATGATCCGGCACTGGAAGCATCACGAGACCCAATCCCAGCACCAGGCCTAGTGCCACCATCCCCTCTGGTACTGGAATCAGATCCAGTTGCATACCCGGGGCTACAAGCGCACCACAGAATGCAGGGGAAGAGGCGTCATGGCCGGCACTGAGAACAGGATCCTCTAACCCCGCCAATGCTGAAGACCTAGGGCTAGACCCAGAAGGATCCCCATGCTTGCCAGAAGTGGGAATCCAGTCAGGATCATCCCGATCATCACCCTCCTGGTCAGAGGACGAGATCAAGGAGATCTGTAACTGGCAACCTCAGGGACACTTTTTCTCCAGGGGCCATGAACAGCAGCAGGAGGGGACCCAGCCATGTGGACAGCACCACCCCACTCACTGGCTATAGTGCCAGGAGCTGAAGTGGCACTGGACCGTGCCATCAAGGGACACACTGGTGCAGGCCCAGCGTACAGCTGCGACGCTGCCACTGGGGGTGTTCTGGCCCCTTAGTGGGTACCAGACTGGGGGGGTGTACAACCAGACCCCTGGAGGAGGCTGGCTGTCCCTCAGACTCCTCCCCTGGGCCTCCCATCTTGGTGAAATGAGGACTAGCAGAGGCTGCGTCTCCCTCAGTATGTATAGTACCAGGGAGAGGCTCAGGGGAACAGCCTAGGGACCTAACCCTGGAATCCTTGGTGCAAGGCTGGCCTCCAGAAGGTGTAGGGGTCCCACCCTTACCTCATCGCATGCAGCTCTAGGGTGCAGAGGTTCATACTGAAGCAGGTGTCACAACGATCCATATTGTGGTCCAATCACAGGCATGTTCAGCAACAGTCATGGTGGACATGAACGGACATATTTCTCCCGCAAGGGTACCGACACATTGGGGAGACTCATTTACCAGTCTCTTCTTAGGTCCACAGACCAGACATGACCATACTTTCCAAAGGCAAATAATAAAACCAGCAAAAAAAGCACCTGGTGCTGTACTAGAAGGATAGAGGAAAAAGGAACAACAATGCGGCATCAAATGGAGATAATGGCATCGAGTGGTAGAACTCTGACGCACTTCTGTGGTGGAACACTCCCACGAAGATGCTGCCTCTATGGTGGGAAAAACAACTGAGGAGGAGAAGGAGCCAGCTTCAGTTAATGGCCAGTCCACGAGTGCCATGTGTGCCTCGTGGGTGGTGCTGTCCCCCAACATCGGCTCCCCTCCTTCAAAAAGCTCTTGAAGGCATACACTCCCATGGGGTCACAGAGCACCTGGCCTAAGACCTACCAGTGATGAATGGTGAAGACTGATTCTTGGGCAATAGTGGAGAAGACCAGACCAGACCACTGCTACTTGTGTAGTGTAAAGCTTTTGAGAATACTGCACGTGCTTGTACTTGCTGTTAATTCTGGTGTTTATCAGCTTGTTTGAATCGAGGGGCTTCACCTCCCACCCCCCCTTGTTTTTTTATTAAAGGAGGTGTGGGGGTGAAGCCCCCCAACTCAAATAAACTACTAAAAAATAACCGAAAGGGCAGTTTTGAGATAGTACCTTAACGTGAACTTTACGCTAATATGAATAACACGTGTGCTTGTGCTTGCTCACATTTTTTTTTTTGTCAGTTTGTTTGAATTGGGGGGGGCCACGCCCCCACACCCGTTTTTTTAATAGATGTCCCCAACTCAAATAAACTACTAAAAAAAATAACTGAAAGGCAGTTTTGAAAGAGTACCGTAACTTGACCTATCGCCAATTCTTGGAAGATCTGCCATGTTGTCTGATAAAGGGAAAAATGAAGTTAGCTGTCTGTTAGGTGTAACCAGTTAGGCAATCCTTGTCGAGAATGCTGAAAAGCACTGCTCTGTCTGACAGATATTCACCCAGCCTCCCAGCTCCTTACACTGCTGAATCTAACAGAAGAACTGTCTTAAAATGCTCAGACTGACTGAAGAGGAGGGAATAGAGGGAAAGGGTCTCTCACCAGCAGCATACTAGGGAGGGAAAAAGAGAAGAAAATAGACCCCCAGTTTTAGCTAACTGTACCCCCTCTCCAGGGTAAAATAAATCACTTACCAGAGGCACCAGGATAAGATGATCAGAGACCTCTGCTGCACACAGTAAATAAAACATGGCATGTGGTGCTCAGTTCATGCACAAGGGCTTGGAAATAGAAACAGTATGGCAGGTTAGTTAATTTGAAAGCCGCAGCTTAACAGAAACTGTTTCTAAATTTGAGGGTGCTCCCTGTCACCAGATAGCCTCAACCCACTTCCCAGCTACATAGTCGTCCTTTGAAACCACAATAAATCAATTGTAGAAGAGATGCTTTTCTGAGCCCTTTACCTCTGCTGTCTACTCCTCTAGAGGCACAGCAAAGACTGATTAACTGGTGATCTCAAAATGCTCATGTACCCGAGGTTCTATGCTGACAGACAGCTTTGGACTGTACCACTACCCCAGTGGGGGGGCTCATTACCCATATGTATTTATTCCCCATCGACAATGTGCAGCGATACAGAAATGAAAGTTATGTACTCACGTTAACTGTTGATTTTCCAGAATATCTTCACTGTTGAGTACCACTTATAGGTCTAGGCTGGAGGCACTACGATACTGCAGGGGCAAAGTTTTTGGCTAGAGGGCCAGCAACAGCTACAGGGCACAGCACCTGCATACCCCCTATGAGGTGCTGCGTGCTAGCCAATAACCATTGCCAGCTCCCTCACTAACCTCAGTTCTGTTCGTCAGGAGAGAGACAAAGCGGGAAACAATAAAGAGAGGGCTAAGATACCTCCCAGCCCAAAGGAATAGGGAAAGGATACAGGAAAAATACCTGTGGCTACAGAAAACAGCACACTAGGTGGCAAAAAAACGGTAGTTGGGTATGGAATCAGAGCCTCACACCACTAGCCGGGCAGTAGATGGGTAGCGATTTTAAGGCAGTCACCTTGACTCATGTGGCTCTGGCAGGTAAACTAAGAGGGGTTGGTCTAAAAATGTACCCCCTTGCAATTGAGATGGCACAATGTCACAAAATAGAAACGAACCACACAGACTCCTGGAAAAAAAGCGACACAATGCCGCCAGCTAGAAAGCTGACTGATAATAATCAGTTAATGTATGCCCCCGATTCCAAGAGGAACAAAATCTGGCCAGAGCCAATAGGGCTACAGGAGAGGAATCTGGGTTTAAAATATTGAAAATTAATTTTTTTTAAATATTTTTATACCAAATTTTCAACACAGCCTTGTCATGAACCTGCCTCATAAAGAAGGGCAGAGATAATGTTTAACTCCTGGCATAAAGGTGATGTTGTGCAGGGACTGCAAAATCAGAGTTTGGGCTGCAAACACACACATTGGGCAGGAGTTGAAAAATGACAGCTCTCACATTCGTGAGTCGCTGTTTCAGAATGGCTATGTTGAAATGTTGTGGTAAAAAGATTGAATATTACAAAAGTTATGAGCTCGCATTTGCAAAATTCAACATAGCCTCATAAATTAATAGGTGAACATACTAGAATCATAGAATACAAGAATGCACAAAGTATACCACCACCCCATATTACATTTATTCAAAGCCATGGACTGCATTGCTAGTCTTTTTTTGGCATTGAAAAAGTTTAACTTGGTCCAGGGAGAGGAACTTTGGAAATAGCTTGACTTAATCAAGCCCTAAATATCATGATATTAGGGCAGAAAGTGGGTCAGGGTGCATTCAGATGAAAGTGAGGATAAGGGAAAGAACATTTATTGTAGTACTGTACTCTATAAAGACCCTGCTGAAAGAATGCAGCATGGAGCTTGGCATAGATGCTAAATTCTTTGGTGTGGTCTTACAGTGCAGCAAGTTGGTGTCGGTATTCTTTTTTGAGTGGGGGATTGTGAAAAATGTCAGATAGTTATCAATTCCAACCCACCTTTTTTCTTCTTTGATGACAAAATTGCTGCATTAACAAAATGGGCTATGTAGGTCACTATGATCCATCATATTTTTCAATAACCTCAACTTTTTACACCCCGTGGGTCACTGTCCCACCAAGGAAAACTGATCTTCTCACTCCTAAGTATAAACCAAGCCCCCTTTCTGTGCTGACAAATCCCCCTCCCACCACCACCATCTACCACGTATTTAGTGGCAGTGAATTTATGTAACATTTTTTAGTTCTGCATATTTATGCAGTCCCATACAGTAAAATGCCAACCGACACCCTTCGTAAGCTTCCCTCTGTCAGTTTCTTCATATTTCCTCCAGTGTTTACATTTACTGCAGCAGTAAAGAGAATGTGTTCAGTACTAAAAAGAAAAAGAAATTTGCTGGCGGGCTTTTTGTTTGGATGCCTTTGTTAGCAGGAAGCTGTATTTTCAAAACAGGAACACCTGGAAGAGTCTAACAGATAACAGCCACATTTATATTTACTAGTAGTTATTATTGTCTTCTCCATGTGGAACAAAGTAAAAATGGATCTGGAGCGGCAGAACAAGTAATATGGTGCTCAGCAATGAAAAAACTGAAACAAACAAAAGGATGAGGAGTGCCCACATATGCAGAAAGCACTAGGATCACAAAAATATTCAGAGTTCTTCGTTTAAGTAAAGTGCAGAGTGCACCCACACATAGTTAGCATAAAAAGTGATGACTAAGCCACTCTCAAAGTAATGCTTCTCCCGGCCCCTGCCAATCATCATCAGAGTGGAATCATTCTGATGACACCCAAGGTGGTCAGAGAAACAACTATACCTCTCAAGTGTCCTCATTACAGGGACATCCCTCTTTGCCCCTTAAAATTGCTCTGTCCCTCATGGAAAGGTGCTGCCCACACAAAAGTGTGCTGTAAATTCAGACTTTAAAGCAGAAACTCTTAATATTCTAAAAGGAAAAATTACTCACCTTAGTAATGTTGTTTCTTCTAATGGAGTCTTGCTATATTATGACAATTGCAGTATGACCGCAGGTTAGAACTGCTCCGGAGGTGAAATAGTTAACTTTCCATGTATGCATGGAACTTAGAGCATGAGCTCGGTTGAAAACTCTGTCTGTTGTGCTTCAAACGCAAACTGTCAGATCTTTACGAGCTAAAACTCACTAAGGTTCTGTGTGGAAGCTGTAAACCTACACTAGCCAACTGGCTACTAACATAAACACTAATTTTTGGCCTAAAACAAAGACTCAAGTCAGGAGACCCAAAAATGCAAAAACACAACACCAATTCACCCAAAAAGGTAGGTGAAAAACAACAAGGTGGGCATAAAAAAAAATGCCAACCCTGTACTTCCCACCCACATCCCCAAAACAGAGGTTCTGAGAGGGGCAGGCTGGGAGAGAGGTCATAATATAGCAAGACTCCATTAGAAGAAACAACATTACTAAGGTGAGTAATTTTTTCTTCAAACAACATGAAGTCTTGCTATATTATGACAATTGCAGACTACACAGCAGTACCCCCATAGAGGAGGGACAGAACCTACCTAGAAATAGGCTCTGAAGCACGGTTGTGTTAAACTGAGCATCACTCCTAGCCTGGATGTCCAGGGAGTAATGCTTGTTAAAAGTGTGAACTGTTTTCCAGGTAGCTGCTTGACATATTTCTAGAATAGGAATGTCTCTGGCAGCAGCCAGAGAAGCAGCTGTACCTCTGGTAGAGTGAGCCTCAGGCCTGAGGGGGAACTTTACCCAACTTCTCATAGCAGAATTGGATACAAGAGACAATCCACCTGGCAATGGATCTTTTAGTGGCTGGCTTCCTTTACCAACTTCGCCATAGGTGAGGAACAGTTGGAGGAGTCAAACCTATGACCCTTGGTATGCTCTATGTAGTAACTAAGGGCTCTCTTCACATCTAGGCTGTGCAGCATCCTCTCCCCAGAGGAGGAGTGGTCAGTGAAGTACACTGGAAGTGAAATAGATTGATTAAGGTGGAAATCTGAAACCACCTTAGGCAGGAACTTTCTGTTAGTCCGAAGGACCACCTTATCTCTGTGAAAAGAGATAAACTCCTGCTCCACTGACAACGCTTGTAATTCACTTATGCGTCTGGCAGAGGTGATGGCTACCAAAAACACAGTTTTCCAAGTCAAGTACTTGAGCTCAGCTGAAGACAAGGGCTCAAAGGGGGGTTGCATAAGCTGAGCAATGCAAACATTAAGATCCCAGGCAGGGGCAGGATCCCTGAATGGAGGGTTGGTGTGAAACAACCCCTTAAAAAACTTGGAAAATACAGGATGAGCTGAAAGGAAGAGGATTTACCTGCTGAAATAAAAGCAGACACAGCTGCCAAGTGCACCTTCAGGGTAGCTGGTCTCAGCCCCAAAGAATTCAGGTGGACCATATAATCCAGGACTGTGGGTAGATCAGCAGAGACTGGGGAAATATGCTTTTCCGAGCACCATATGGAAAACCTTTTCCATTTGGAATTGTAAGTAGCCCTGGTGAAAGCTTCCTTTGGCCTTCAATATATCCATTACACCTTGGGAAAGGTGTAACTCAGCAAACTCTAACTCTTCAAGAACCAAGCCTTGAGATTGAGAGATTTGAGATTCGGGTACCAGACCCTTCCCTGGGCACAGGTTAACAGATTGTGATTCCTGGGAAGGGACAGGGGAGGATGGACTGCTAAGGACAGCAGGAGTGGATACCAGGGCTGTCTGGCCCAATCCAGACCTATCAGAATGACTTTGCATGATTGGGATCTGATTTTGATTAGCACTTTGAACAGGAGAGGAAAGGGAGGGAAGGCATAGAGAAACTTCCCCTCCCAACTGAGGGCTAAGGCATCCAGGGGGAGTGAGCCCAACACTGGGGGCCTGCAGCAAAGAGGAAGTTGGTGATTGTCTGGAGCTGCAAAAGATCTATCTGCGGGTGCCCCATCTGGCAAATACTACTCCCAAGACCAGGGATCCAGTGACCATTCGTGGTGGCCCTGGGAAATCCTGCTGAGAGCATCTGCCAGGACATTGTCCTTGCCTGGGAGGGAACTGCCATAGGGAGGTGTTCAGGGGTAAGCCAGAGACCACAACTTCATCGCTTGATTGCACAAGGCCGTGAACCAGAGTGCCCCTGTTGTTGATATACCACATTGTAGTGGTGTTGTCTGTTCTGACCGAATACTCTTGTTCTGAACAGATTTGGAAAAACTTGAAGTGCTAGAAAAACTGCTCTGAGCTCCAACAGGTTGATGTGGAGCAGAGATTCCTGGGGAGACCACAGACCCTGGGTGGTGAGGTTGCCCATGTGAGCTCCCCAGCCCAAGAGGGACGCATCTGTAGTAAGGATTAGAGAATGAGACTGAGTGACAAAAGGAACCCCTTGTCTCAGGTTGCTCTGATCCTGCCACCACTGTAGGGCTTGGATCAGGGTTCGAGTTACTGGGATCAGCTTGGTAAGAGGATCCTTTCTTTGAGACCAAAAGCTCTCAAATGGAACTGGATGTCCCTCATCTGAAATCTTGCTCCTTGCACAACTGCTGTGGAAGCAGCCATGTGTCCAGGAGCTGCAGAAAATGTCTTGCTGGCCGGAGACCTGCAGGGTAAATGAAGAGGCCAGGGAGACTAGGGTCTTTGCCCTGTCCAGGGGGAGGAAGGCTCTGGCTTCCTGTGTGTTCAGTTCTGCGCCTATGAAGGTAAGAAGCTGGATCGGCTCTAGAACTGACTTTGAGAGATTCAGAAGGAAACCTAGAGAGGTAAGCAGTTGCTGCGTTATTTGAAGGTGTAAATTGACCTGGTCTGGGGACTGGCCTACTAAGAGTCAATCGTCCAGGTAAGGAAAGATGGCAATCTTTTGCCTTCTTAGGTAGGTAACTGCTACAACCAGGCATTTGATGAATACCCTTGGGGCAGAAGTGAGGCCGAAGGGCATTGCTCTGAACTGGTAGTGGCCTGAGGGCAGCTCGTACCTGAGGTACTTTCAATGGGAGGTTCTGATGGGAATATGGAAGTAGGCATCCTTGAGGTCCAGGGAAGCTAGTCAGTCCCCCTGGCCTTAGAGAGGGTAGGATAATTCCCAGAGTCACCATTTTGAACTTTGGCTTTAAAAGGTGCTTGTTTAAATATCTGAGATCCAGGATGGGCCGCCATTCTCCTGTCTTTTTTGGGGTAAGGAAGTACCTGGAGTACAAACCTTTGCCCTGGTGTAGGGGAGGAACCCTTTCCACAGCTCTGAGAGCCAGGAGGGTAGAGACCTCTGCCTCTAGGGGCGAGTGCCTCTGATGGAGTTGCAGGTGGAAAGACCTGGTTCTCAGCTTTGGAAATTTTTTAAAGCTGAGAACCAGTCCTGGCTTACTACTTCCAGGACCCACTTGTCTGATGTTAAAGACTTCCAGTCCTGGACAAAGTAAGCCAGCCTGCCCCCTACAGGAAGAGGAGAATCGGCCCTGGCAATCCCATCAGGGTGCCTGCTTGGTAGGGGCTTTGGGCTGAGGGGTGGAAGCAGACCTGCTTGTACCCCGTCTGCCTCTCCCTCTAAAGAACCCCCTCTGAGCATAGGCGGAGGAGGAAGGTTGGGCTTGGTAAAAAGGCCTATGAAAAGGCCTGCCCCTGCCTCTAGGAAGCTGCTTTTGAGGAGTGGCCTGCCTTTCCTTGGCCTGTGCACTCCTATAAGTGGTCCTATATTCATCCATTTTCTTCATGTAATTCTCTGTTTGCTCCCCAAATAGAATTTCCTAACAGGAAAATCCATGGCCTTAGACTGGGTATCCTGAGACAGGGTAGTACATCTGAGCCAAGCCGTCCTGCGAAGTGCGAGATGTAGCCATGACTCTTGATGAAACATCATTAGAGTCCACTGCAGCATGAAATTGCACCTTGGATGCCTCAATACCATCCATAGCCACCTGTTCCAGCTCCCTGGCAAGCTGGTCAGGGACTTGTTTCGCTAGGGCCAGCACAGTATCCCATCTGGATTTCTGGTACCTAGCAGCATAAGCCATATAATTTGCTTGTCTGAGTCCCAAAGATGCTGCCATGTACTGTTTCTTTGCCATAGCATCAATCTTCCTGGAGTCCTTCTCAGGGGGGTGTGAAGCTAGGGGAATATTAGCCTGTGACAGGCTGCAGCCTGCACTACCCCACATGGCTGCATTGTTGAGTGAGGAAATCAGTGTCGGAGCCTGATAAGGTATACCTCTTGTCCATCCTTTTATCCACAGGAGGTATAGTGTGAGGAGTTTTAAAACTTTTACTGTCTGTTTCGAAAAGATTTATGCAAAGGAATAGACAGTCTCCTAGACTCTGGAATATCCATCATTTCTACATAGTCTGGCTCCTCTTGGTCATCAACAGTTTCCTCAACAGGGAGCTGAGAGTTTCAACAACTTTTATAAAACATGAAATGAGAAGGGGACTCAGAAAGCCTTGGAGGAGAAACCCTAGGGGTCTATCTGGAGGATGCCGGATCAATGGGCACATCCAGATCTTCAAAACCATATTCACGCTCCTCATATTCCTCTTTCCCTCCCGGTTCTATAAAAATCTATTCCTCAGCAGTTGGGGAGAGAACTTTGGCTCTACACTAGCTGACTTTCTAGTCCTTTTGCTGGAACTGGCTCCTCAGAACCGGCTCTTCGTTTGCCCGAGGAAGCACTCCCTCGTCGGTTGGCACCCAACCTGCTGCTGCCATCCGGTCAGCGGACTTTTTGGCCTCCCTTTCCCTGAGCCTACCAACTCTCTTATCTATGGTGGCAGCAGGGAAACTGTGACAAATCTGGCAGTCTGAATTGAGGTGGTCAAACCCCAGACAATAGACACATGTGGTGTGTGGGTCAGCCTTAGCAAAAGCTTCTCCACAAACACTACAGTGTTGAAACCCAGTGGGTCCGGTTTTTCTTTTGGGTTTCTCAGACATAATGCCAGCCTAACCAACTTGTCCATTTATGGCAATCCACCAAGCAAGACACCCTTATCGGTTCCCAACTGTGTCACGGGTCGTGGAAAAAACCGTAATGAAATCCGTTTTTTTAGAACCGATAAGAACCGGGAACCGCACTCTAAAAAAGGACTAGTAGATTTTAAATACAACCTGATCGGTTCAAACCGAACCGATAAAGAATTACAAGTTCCACACAGAAAAATTAAATGTAAAACCTATCTATTACTTACATTACCACAGACAGAGCTTGAACCGACCGGTTGCGGTTTAATTTGGCTAAAAACCGAAAAATAATACTTTTAAACCGACAAAATGAACCGAGCAGAAGGAGAAATCTCCGGAGCGACTGTTCAGTGAGGCGGAGTAAAAATCTGACAGTTCGTTTGAAGCACAACAGACAGAGTTTTCAACCAAGCTCGCGCTCTAAGTTCCATGCCTGCATGGAAAGTTAACTATTTCACCTCCGGAGCAGTTCTAACCTCCGGTCATACTGCAATTGTCATAATATGGCAAGACTTCATGTTGTTTGACTACTAAATCCAAAATAAACTTTGTACAAGTAAACACAATGGTTTTCACAGTGTTCTGAGCTTGTATCTCAATGTTTGAGGATGTGTCCCTCATTCTAAGAATCTGTGTCACTCATTGTCCCTCATTTAGAGTGTCCAAAAATGTCCTTGTCCCTCATTTCAGTAACAACAGGTTGAGAGGTATGGAAATGACAGTTGCAGAAAGGCTCAGCCGCCACTTTTTTATGCTCACTATGTGTGGGTGCACTATGCACTTTAGTTAAATAAAGGACTTTGAATAATATTTTTGTGGTCCTGGTGCTTTCTGCATATGTGGATGCTCCTCATCCTTTTGCTTCTTGTCCCTGTGGAACAGCAGACTGAGATGGGACATGAGTCTTCCCAATCTCAGGAATACTGACAGGACTGAACATATGGATATATTCTCCAGCAGGACACAGGGACATGTTCTGAAGGTAACAGATGGCAAGTTTAGAGGCAACATTAGGAAGCATATTTTGTTCCAGAAGGTGGTGGCCTTCTAAAATGACCTGCCAATACAGCCAATGGACGTGAAGACAGTTGAGAAGTCCCCAGTGTTACCCATCCATTAACCTTTGCCAGCATTGAGCCAATACAGCTGTGGAGAGCCTTTAGGAGTGGCAAGAGTGTTCAAACGAAAATATGTTGTGCTCTTGCTACACGAGAGTCAGAAGTAACTGATACTGCTATGATTACAGAACTGCATGATTGATACTTGCACATGTGCAGTTTGCTCTAGAGTCAGCTGTATCATGGCAGCACTGACATGGCTACATGTGGGTGATACTTACATATGCATAGTTTAAGTCAGCACCGCCATGTTGCACACAGCGGCCATTAGTATCTCAGCAAATCTGTCCTGTATTAGTACATTGCACACAGATGTAAACATGGGTAAAAGTAAGACCCCACTGAAAATGAGATGCTGCATCTTAGCCAGGCTACGCTGTATTAGTACACTGTAAAAATGGGTAAGGTGGGGGGCACTGTGGAGCCCTTGCTGAGCGGTCATCTGGAACATCGGCTCCGTTTAAATTCAAGTTTTCAAAAACAAAACTAAGCGTTTCTGAGCTCAAAAATCAACTTAATCGACTTTGGCAGTGAGTTATCCCCTCTAACCACAAAATGGGGAAAACTCAAAGGAATCAACCATCTGGGGATGGTCGGAAAGACACTGTTAAAACCTCAACCTTGGGCCTAAGTACTCGATCTGCACAGTATGGCACAGCAAAAGCGGAAAGCTCAGAGGAGACCCTTCAATCACTGGGAGCTAAAATGAAGCAATTGATAGCATCATCGAACATGGTTAACCAGAAGCTGGATCTTCTGATGGGCCGTCTTACCACCGTGGAGCAAACGGTAGACTTACTACAAGGCGAGGTGGAGGAAATAAAAAGGCATTCTGAAACTTGCAAAAAGTGCCCTCACACAATGAGTTAAGGGGCAACAGCATGTGGATACTCGGCTGGAGATACTCGAAAATCAAGTAAGGAGTCAGAACTTGAGGCTTGTCGGCCTACCAGAAGGGGATTCAGCTCACTTATTCATTAAAGACTGGCTTCTTGAACAACTTCAGGTGCACATGGCAAATATTGACTTTACTGTGATAAAAGCTTACCACATTCCACACAGAGGTAAGCTGACGGTTGAGCTTACTAGAGTAATGATGGTCATTCTAGATAGCATGGGGTCCTGAGATTCTATTCGAAACATGGCTAAAAGATATGGGCCGCTAAGTGTGGAGGAAGACTAGGTGCACATTTTTCCAGACATTGCATATACGGCTCGTCTCGGACGGAAAAAATTTGATGGGGTGCGCTCTGTTCTTAAAGATCTAGATATACCCCACACCATTCAGTTTCCTGCAAAGCTGCGAGTTACTGTATATTTGATGCCAAAGTATATATATTTACAGACGCTGGTGATGCAGGCAAGTGGGCTGCGAAGACGGCTGCTGCTCGGAGGATCAAACCTGAAGCTGAAGACTCAGACAATGCTACCTGAAGGACTCTCATTTAGAGTCGATAAAATAACGCTGTTTCCTCAATAAGAGGAGTTTTTTTCCCTTGGGGGTTTGTGGAGTTCTGATTCGGGGCTCTCTAATTGGGGGGGAAATATGTGGTTTTAGTATTTTCCTCCATAGTTAAGTTGGGAATGATAAAGCTAATTTGTTTTAGATAATTGGGGTTTCTCAGGTATAACTGTACCTAACCAAATGTTATATTATTCCCAGGGTTAGGTCGATGTTCTTGAAGACATCCGATTAAAAGTTTAGGCTACAAACATGTAGGTTTATACATGGCACCATTAGCCCTTTTGAGGGCACGGACTTTTTTGCTGGACATTATGGACTATAAATAAAGGTCTATTGCCATGTGCTTTTGGCTACAGTTCCACAGTTATGCTTTATATTATAAAAGGTAATTAGTCATTTAAGGAAGCCTCCAAATATGGGGTATAAGTAGGGGATACTATTATCCTGTATATATATGGATTAATTTCTTGTTGGTATGAGACCATCTTAATGTTCCCTACAAGGTATGTCTGAATTATGTACGACTTTTTTTTATAAAAAAGAATAAAACACAAAATGTTAAAATGGGTAAAATTAGGATCCCCTGAAAATGAGATACTGCATCTCAACAAACCTGACCTGTGTCAGTACTATGCCTGAATGGATAGAAGTATGAGCCCACTGAATATGACATACTGCATCTCAGCCAGGCTATCTTATGTCAGTACATTGTAACAGGGCTAAACAGCACATAACACAGCCTTAACATTTGTTACAGCAATTTTACTGACAGGCATAATGAAGTTAGTTGCGTGCACATATTGATTTGAGCATACAGGAAAATGTACAGGAGTTATGTCCCAGTTTTACATGGAAAACACAAGGAAAGTGAGGTTGCCCTACAGGGAAATGCTTTGTTCAGTCTGGGAACACTGCAGCTGACACCCCTATGATTTCTTTGTAATCCCCTATGACAACCCTTGCAACCTCTGAAACCCCTAAAACATTAGCTGCCTAGCATTTACCCTTCCTATAAATATAAAACCATAAGGGTTCCAATGCCACTAATTAGACAGGTCCCTGAAAGGGTTAACATAAATCAACTCTTCAGAGAAAATACTAAAAATCATTGCTACACACATACACACATTGGAAGAGATGGCCAAGGATGTAATTTGGAAGTGCTCTGCAGTTAGATGCTGTATCCTCTGTTGGAACTCAAAACATGGGTAAAAGTAAGACCCCATTGAAAATGAGATACTGCATCTTGGCCGGGCTAACTTGTATCTGTACATTGTAGAAATAGGTAAAATTAGGACTTCTCTGAAAATGAGAGCCTGCATCTCATCAATGCTATCCTGTGTCAGTACATTGCCAAAATGGATAAAAGCATGACCCCACTGAATATGACATACTGCATCTCAGCCTGGCTATCCGGCTGTGCCAATATATTGCAACAATGCTATAATACCATCAAGAGGTTCTGGAGATATAAGAACATTGGGAGCAAAGCTTGAGAGATTCCAACAGTTTTACATGGAAAATACAAGGAAAAGGAGGCTGCCTTACAGGGAAAAGTGCAGCTACGTAAGAACTTACCGTAACAGTATATCTTCGAGAGGAACTCTTGCAGCAGGTAATCCGTTAGGACTGGAGCCGGCAGGTGTCAGGACCCCATGGAAAACTTGTAGCAAGCAGTCTGAGGCAGAAGACTGCCCTGACGTTGGCTACGCCCGATGTCAGGCGTGGTATAAAGGCGCAGTCCCTGGCGCCATCTCAGTTCTCCCGCCGGAGACCTGGCTAGAAACAAAACTGGAGAACCGAGCAGGAAGTCCCCAACATGTTCTGGTGATATGATAACCAAAATACTATTCTAGGGGATGGAGAGTGGGAAAGCCAACGCTGCAAGAGCTCCTCTCGAAGATCTACTGTTACGGTAAGTTCTTATGTAACTGAACTATCTGTCTTCGAGGGTGGAGCTCTTGCAGCGGATAATACCATTAGGACTGAGTCCCAAGCAGTACTCGAGGATAAGCCCAGGTCTGAGGACGGCAGGGAGAGATGCTGAAAAACAGCTGAAAATGTTAGAAAAGCATCTAAGAGAGAAGGCCTTCAGGACTGCTAGTCCAAAACCTGCTCTCCTTCTGGATGCAATGTCCAGGCTGTAATGTCTAATGAAAGTGTGGACTGATTTCCAAGTAGCTGCAGCACAAATATCTGCCGAGGAGACATTTTTTAGTGCTTCGAAGGAGGAGGCCACTGCTCTGGTAGTGTAGCCCCTGACTGCTCCCGGAAGTGGTTTGTTATGATGCTGGTAGCAAAAAGTAATGCATTGCACCAGTCAACGGGCTAGTGACTGTTTGGAAACAGGAGCCTCTAACATTTGCTTAGCGAATGAGACAAACAACTGGTCTGACTGTCTGGAGGAGCGAGTCCTGTGGAGGTAATATCTCAAAATTCTGTGACCATCCAAGGTGTGCAACAGTGCTTCACCTTGGTTAACAAATTCCGGATAATAAACCGGAAGATGGATGTCCTGGTTAAGAGTCAGCATGGACACCACCTTCGGCATGAACTTAGGGTTCATGCGTAGGGTCACCCTGTCCCTGTGGAAAACTATGTAAGGTTCCTTACACATCAGGGCCTAGAGCTCGAAAACCCTTTCAGTGGACGTAATGGCTACCAAAAGGAGGGTCTTCCATTAGAGGAAGCGCAGCTCGTAGGAGGCTGTTGGCTAGAAGGGAGGAAGGGTGAGTTTCTCCAGGATGAAAAGTAAGTCCCAAGGAGGAATGATGTCTCTCCTGGGAGGTCTGATATGCAAGACCCCTCATAGAAATGTCTTAACAGATGTTGAGCTGTGCCAGTGTTTTATCTCTGATAGCATCATACTATGCAAAAACTGCACACATGTGTACCTTAATGGATGAATAGCTCAGTCCTAAATCCAGATGATGGAGATATTCTAGCATGTGCATAGCTGGGCAACCCTGGGGATTTAGGGCATGGGCCATAGCCCACAAACAGAAGCGTTTCCATTTCAGAACATAGGTGACCCTGGTGGAAGGCCTCCTTCCTGCAACCAAAATCTCAGCCACCCTGCCTGACACTCCTAGTCTCTGTTCCGCTAAGACTGCAGCAGCCATGCATGCAAGCGAAGAGAGTGAAGAGCAGGATGGACGAGTCTCCCCTGCTCTTGTGAGAGCAAGTGGGTAGACAGTGGCAAATGAACTGGAGGCTCCAGTGACAGTTGCTGGAGCAATGGATACCAGATCTGACAGGGCCATAGAGGAGCCACCAAAATCATTCTGGCTCCCTCTGTCTTCAACTAAGAGCAGTACTCTTTGAATGAGGGGAAAAGGAGAGAAGGCATACAGGAACTTCCATGTTCAAGAGAGGGACAATGCGTCTTGCCAAAAAATACCAGGCCCTGGAACGAGCGAGTAAAAATTTTGCAGTTTGGCATTGCATGGAGACGCAAAGAGGTCCAACTCTGGATGGCCCCAGCGACCAAACAGGTCATCTGCGACATCCTGGAGCAGTTCCCACTCGTGATTCAGAGAGGTAGAGCGTCTGAGACTGTCAGCGAGAACATTCTGAACCCCAGGCAGATGAACTGTGAAGATATCCAGCCAATGTTCTACTGCCCAATCCCACACTCTCATGGCCTCCCTGCAAAGAGGGTACAAATGAGTTCCCCCTTGTTTGTTGATGTAGAAGACCACTGGAGTGTTGTCTGTCTGCACCAGGAGAGGACCCGACGAGAGCTGGTCTCTGAATGTGATAAGTGCATTCAGCACGGCTCTCATTTCCAGAACATTTTATATGTAGAGAACTCTCTATGGCAGACCAAGACCCCCGGGTCCTGTGATCCCCTAAATAAGCCCCCCAACTGGACAGAGAGGGGCGTCTGTGGTTAAAGTCTGGAGAGGAGTGAGTCTCTGGAATGGAACGCCTCCCACTAGACTGTTTTGATGGAGCCACCATTAGAGGGAATGCTGCACCACCTGAGACATCCGGATTCAGAGATCCATACTGTCCTCCGATTGGTCCCACTGGACCCTGAGATGCCAATGGAGGGTCCTCATATGTAGTCTGGCTAAGGGTACTGTGGCTATGGCAGCTGCCATATGTCCTAGAAGAAAAAATTACTCACCTTAGTAATTATGTTTCTTCTAATGGAGTCTTGCTGTATTCTGACCATTGCAGTGATTCCCAACCTTTGAACTGCCCCGGAGAACAAAGAGTTAACTTTCTATGCAGGGCATAGAATGCTGAGCTCGAGCTCGGTTGAAGTCTCTGTCTGGAGTGATTCAAACCTAAACCGTCAGATTCTTACGAGCCCAACTAAACTAAAAAGTCTACGTGGAAATTGTAAACATTTTTACTAGCCAACTGGCTGAAAAAAGTTTTGGATTCCCAAGGAAGACTCAAGTCAGGAAACCCAAAAACCAACAATCAATCTACTATAAATAACAATAATAAATCAGCACCCAAACAAAAAAGGAGGAGGGTGCAAACAAAAAACACCCCTGGGGTGCAACACTGCACCTGCTCACCCACTTCCCAAAAAACAGGTTCTGAGAGGGGAGGCAGGAAGGGAGGTCAGAATACAGCAACACTCCATTAGAAGAAACATAATTACTAAGGTGAGTAATTTTTTCTTCAAACAACATGAAGTCTTGCTGTATTCTGACAATTGCAGACTACCAAGTAGTACCTCCAAGAAGGAGGGACAGAACCTACTTTGGGAATAGGCTCTGAAGTATTGCTGTGCTAAACCGAGTATCACTCCTAGCCTGGATATACAAAGAGTAATGCTTGGTAAAGGTATGGACTGTTTTCCAGGTGGCTGCTTGACAAATTTCTAAAAGAGGGATATCCCTGGTAGCAGCCAGGGAAGCAGCTATACCTCTTGTGGAATGAGCCCTCAGGCCTGAGGCTGGAGTGTTTCCCAGTTTTTAATAGCAGAATTGTATACAAGACACAATCCACCTGGCAACAGATCTTTTGGTGGCAGGTTTCCCCTTTCCCACTTCTCCATAAGTGAGGAACAACTGGAGGGAGTCAAACCTGTGACCCTCGGTATGCTCTACATAGTAACTAAGGGCTCTTCTGACATCTAAACTGTGTAGCCTCCTCTCTCCTGAGGAAGAACAATCAGTGAAGAAAACAGGGAGAGACATAGACTGGTTTAAATGGAAGTCTGAAACCACTTAGGGCAAGAACCTTCTATTGGTTCTAAGGACCACTTTATCCCTGTGAAATGAGATAAAATCAGGTTCCACTGACAATGCTCGCAATTCACTGATATGCCAGTCAAGTAGTTAAGCTCTGCTGAAGACATAGGCTCAGAGGGGGGGTTGCATAAGTTGAGCAAGGCAAACATTCAAATCCCAGGCAGGAGTAGGGTCTCTAAAAGGAGGATTGGTGTGAAGCAATCCTTTAAAAAATTTACAGAATACAGGATGGGAAGATAGTGAGGAAGACTTCCCCACAGCCAAAAACGCAGAAACAGCTGACAAGTGTACTTTGACAGTAGCTGGTCTGAGGCCTAGGCCATTAAGATGGACCATATAATCCAGGACCGTAGGCAATCCAGCAGTGTCTGGAGAAATATGCTTCTTAGAACACCAAATGCTGAATCTTTTCCATTTGGAGTTGTAAGACTTTCTGGTGGAGGGCTTTCGAGAAGCCTTGAGGATATCCAGAACCCCTTGGGAAAGATGCAGATCTGCAAACTCTAACTCTTCAAGAGCCATGCTTTGAGATTGAGAGATTGAAGACTGGGGTACCAAATCCTTCCCAGAGAGGATGTTAAGAGATTGTAATTCCTGGGAAGAGACGGGGAAGGTGGACTGCTAGGGACAGCAACAGGGGGTACCAGGGCTGTCTGGCCCAATCTGGAGCAATCAGAATCACCTTGCAAGGCTGAGACCTTATTTTTACCAAAACTTTGAACAGGAGTGGGAAGGGGGGGAAGGCATACAGAAACTTCCCTTCCCAATTCAGGATCAGGGCGTCCAGAGGGACTGAGCCCAAGACTGGAGGTCTGCAACAGAAGACAGGGAGTTGGTGATTGTCTGGGGCTGCAAAGAGATCTATCTCTGGAGTGCCCCACCTTGAAAAAATCACTTTCAACACCTGAGGGTCGGGGGACCATCCGTGATGGCCCTGAGAAATCCTGCTCAGTGCATCTGCTAGCACATTGTCCTTGCCTGGAAGATGAACTGCTACAAAAGAGGTTTGCAGGGAATAAGCCAGGGACCACAACTTCATGGCTTCTGTGCACAAGGCTGTGGACCGAGTGCCTCCCTGCTTGCTGATGTACCACATGGTGGTGGTGTTGTCTGTTCTGACTTGAACCACCCTGTTCTGTACTGACTGTGAGAAAGCTTTTAGAGTCAGAAAAACTACTCTGAGCTCTAGAAGATTGTCATTGATGTGGAGAAGGGATTCCTGGGGGACCACAGCCCCTGGGCAGTAAGGGACCCCAGATGGGCTCCCCAGCCCAGGAGAGAAGCATCCATGGTAAGGACCATTGAACAAGGCTGAGTAACAAAAGGAACACCTTGTCTTAAATTGTCCTGATCCTGCCACCATTGGAGGGCTTGGATCAAGGTCAGAGTCACTGGGATCAGTCTGGTAAGGGAATCCTTCCTCTGAGACCAGAAAGCTCTCAGGTGGAATTGAATATCCCTCATCTGGAATCTTGCTCCTTGGACCACTGCTGTTGAAGCTGCCATGTGGCCCAAGAGCTGGAGGAAATGCCTTGTTGGTCAAGATACCTGAAGGCTGAAGGAAGAAGCTAGTTCCATAAGAACCCTTGCCCTTTCTAGAGGAAGAAAGGCTCTTGCTCTGAGTGTGTCCAGTTCTGCCCCAATAAAGGTAAGAAGCTGGACTGGTTCGAGAACTGACTTGGAAAGGCTGAGAAGAAATCCTACAGAAGTGAGCACTTGCTGGGTCACTTGCAGGTGAGACTTGACTTAGTCTGGAGACTGACCCACTATTAGCCAATTGTCCAGATATGGAAAAATGGAAATCTTTTGCCTTCTTAGAAAGGCAACTACTACTGCCAGGCACTTTGTGAAAACTCTTGGGGCTGAGATTAGGCCAAACAGCATTGCTCTAAACTGATAACGGTCTGAGGGCAACTCGAACCTGAGGTACTTTCTGTGGGAGCACCTGATGGGAATGTGAAAGTAGGCATCTTTGAGGTCCAGGGAGGCTAGCCAGTCCCCTGGCCTTAGAGAGGGAAGGATAATTCCCAGAGTTATCATCTTGAACTTTGGTTTTAAAAGATGTTTATTTAGATATCTTAGGTCTAGCATGGGTTGCCACTCCCCTGTCTTTTTGGGGATCAGGAAGTACCTGGAGTACAGTCCTTTGCCCCAGTGTAGGGTAGGTACTCTCTCTATGGCTCTTAAAGATAGGAGAGAAGAAACCTCTGCCTCTAGGGCAAGGGTTTCTGAGGGATTTGCAGGTGGAAAAGATCTGGTTCTCATCTTTGGAAATTTTTTGAAGCTGAGAACCAGTCCCTGGCTTACTACTTCCAGGACCCACTTGTCTGATGTAATAGACATCCAGTCCTGGACAAAGTAAACCAGCCTGCCCCCTACTGGTATAGGAGAGTCAACCCAGGCAGGCCCATCAGGGTGTCTGCTTGGCAGGGGCTTTAGGCTGAGGAGTGGATGCAGCCCTGCTCATCCCCCTTCTGCCTCTCCCTCTGAAGAACCCCCTCTGAGAAAAGGAAGAAGAGGCCTGTGCTTGGTAAAAAGGCTTTTGGAAAGGCCTGCCCCTGCCCCTAGACTGCTGCCTTTGAGGAGCTGCCTGCCTTTCCTTGGCCTGAGCACTCCTGTAAGTGGTCCTGTACTCATCCATTTTCTTCATGTAATTCTCTGTCTGCTCCCCAGAGAATTACCCACTACAGGAAAATCCATGGCCTTAGCCTGAGTGTCCTGCAAGAGGCTAGTACATCTGAGCCAAGCCATCCTCCGAAGAGCCACAGATGTAGTCATGACTCTTGACGACACATCATTAAAGTCCACAGCAGCATGAAACTGAACCTTAGATGCCTCAATCCCATCTGCAGCCACTGCCTCCAGCTCCTTGGCTAGCTGGGGGGAGGCCTGTTTAGCCAGTGTCAGTACAGTGTCCCACCTGGACTTCTGGTACCTGGCTGTATAGGCCATGTAATTTGCCTGCCTGAGTCCCAAAGAAGATGCCATGTACTGCTTCTTAGCCATGGCATCAATCTTCCTGGAGTCCTTGTCAGAGGTTGGTGTGAAGCCAAGGGAATATTTGCCTTGTCACACGCAGCAGCCTGCACTACCCCAACATGGCTGCATTGCTGATATAAGAACTCCGTGTTTGAGCCTGAAAGTGTATACCTCTTGTCCATTCTTCTATCCACAGGCGGTATAGTGTTAGGAGACTTTAAGATTTTTTGTGTCTGTTTCCCAAAAGATTTATGGAGGGGAATAGACAGTCTCCTTTACTCTGGGATGTCCATCATCTCTACATAGTCAGGCTCCTCTTGATCTTCCACAGCCTCCTCCATAGGAAGCTGGAGCGTTTCAGCCACATTTCTGTAAAACATAAAGTGAGAAGGGGACTCAGAAAGCCTAGGAGGGGAAAACACCTGAAGGTCTGTCTGGGGAGATGTCTGGTTCCACAGACACATCCAGACCCTCACTTACATCATCATCCTCAAATTCAAGTTCATAAAAATCTTCAAGGGTATAATCAAAATGGACGAAAACTGAAACTAACCGACTTTCGAACCGAGCTAAAGGAGAAATCTCCGGAGCGACCGTTCATTGAGGCGTAGTAAAGAATCTGATGGTTTAAGTTTGAATCACTCCAGACAGAGACTTCAACCAAGCTCAAGCTCAGCATTCTATGCCCTGCATAGAAAGTTAACTCTTTGTTCTCCGGGGCAGTTCAAAGGTTGGGAATCACTGCAATGGTCTGAATACAGCAAGACTTCATGTTGTTTGAAGCTGTAGAACAGCTCTGGCAGGGGAAGAGGGGGCCTTCTGGAACCTGCTGGCCAAATTCTGAAGGAGGTCTGCCCTGCCTGAAGGCAGAAAGGCTCTTCCCTGTCCAGTGTCCAGAATAACCCCTATGAACTGCAGTTTCTGTGTCGGCCAAGGGTATGATTTTGGCCAATTTACTGTGACCCCCAGGGAGGAAAATAGAGCCTGCATCTGTCGTAAGGTGATTAGAAGCTCCTTCTCTGACCGAACGGAGAGGAGCCAGTTGTCCAGGTAAGGGTAGACGAAAAGGCCACTCCTGTGGAGGGCCACTGCTAGACACTTGGTGAAAACCTTGGGGGCAGAAGAAAGGCCGAAAGGAAATACCCAGAATTGGTAGTGCTCGTCCTGGAAAATGAAGTGCAGATACTTTCGGTGAGACTTCAGGACCTTGATATGCATGTAGGCATCCTGCATATCTAGGGAGTACAGCCAGTCCCCTTGCTGGAGTAAGGGGAAGAGACCTGCCAGAGTGACCATCTGAAACCTCTGGTATTAATTAGACGAAGATCTCCCATTTTCTTTGGGACCAGGAACCAATGGGAGTAGTAACCCTTTCCTTTCTGGGCCTGTGGAACCTTCTGGATGGCTTTTTTTTCTCTAGGAGCTATTGAATCTCTGCTTCTAGAAAAAGACTGTGTTCTGGTGGACAGTGGGCTGGGGGGGGTTGTCCGGTGGGACAGAGATGAACTCTTTCATGTACCCTTTTCGAATGGTATCCAGTACCCATTGGTCCATGGTGCTACTGGACCATTCAAGTGGGTAAAGTGCAAACCACTCTCCTACCTTCTCACTCCGTCTGTCCCTGAAGGGAGGAGGGGGGCAGAGGGAGTCAGGCTGAGGGGGTGGAGGGGCCCTAGAACTTTTGGGTTGCTTGGAGCCCTGGGAACATTGAGGGGCAGGGTGACCCCACTTCTTGAACCCTACTGTGGGACTGAATACTCCCCTGTCCTTGCCCTTGTCCTTTACGAAAAGGGTGCTGACGGGGTTCTTGAGGCTGGGATTTACACATGGGGTGCATGTTAGCCACCGCTTTTCCTGACACATGAAGTTGCTTAATCATTTGTTCAACTTCTGGGCGGAACAGAATAGGACCCTGGAAAGGAGAATCCAGAATGGACTCTTGCAGATCTGGCTGGAAGCCCATGAGCCTAAGCCAAGACTGCCGTCTCATACACACCCCCGAGGTGGCTGCTCTGGAGGCCATATCCACAGCATCATAAGAACACCTGAGGGCGTGTTTGTTAACATCTAAATCTGACTGGGCACATACTAGAATTTATTGTTTCAAATCGGAGACTGGCATAGCTTCAACGAGGTCCACTGTCTTCCTCCACAGCGACTACTGGTAGGTAAGTATGTGGGCCATGAAGTTCAAAGACCTGATGGCCCCAGTGGCTGAGGAGAAGACTTTTCTACCCCAACCATCCAACTTTTTAGACGGGATCCGGAGGTTGGGAACTCAAATGCTTTGGCTGAGACCCTCTGCCGTGGGCAGCCATAAGGACCAATGAACTGGCCTTTGGTTGTTTGGCCAGAAAAGGTTAGGACGTTGGAGGCTTATGAAGTCTGTCTGCCTTCCTAGGGAACTGCTGGAATGGAGGATGGCATACGCCAGGTGAGGCGTGTTACATCCTGAAATGGTTCCACGAACGGTGGAATCACCAAAGGTTTGGGTTGTTTCTCTCTGAGGAAATTGGTCAGGCACTTGTGCTCTGGGTCCAGATCCTCCGTGTCCTGGATGTGCCTAATAGTGTCCAAAAATGAGGGGTCATCCGAGGGGGGACCATGGGCAATCTTTAGGTCCCGGGGAAGGAGAACAGAATTCCCTGTCTGAATAAGGCTCTGAATCCACGTTGCCTTCATCCAAGGAGGATGTGACAAAGGGGAAGAAGGAGATGGAGATGAGGGTCGTTTCCTTCTGTTCCCCTTAGGGTCCAGACATGGGTGCTCACCCTCACCCCCGAGGCCCTCGGGTGGGTGGAGGACCCATGGGTGGTGGAGGAGGGACAGTGTCTGGGGGT
The DNA here is from genome assembly GCA_016271365.2 of Neoceratodus forsteri. NCBI lineage: Eukaryota > Metazoa > Chordata > Ceratodontiformes > Ceratodontidae > Neoceratodus > Neoceratodus forsteri. Next base: position 1,421,191,952 of record CM028130.1, read on the forward strand.
CTATACAGAAGATCCCCTTTAACTGTATTTCACCATGCAGTGAACAGACTCCCAATGTCTGCTACTGGGACGACTGTAGGGGCCGGCACCGGGTCTTTGGAGTCGGGGCTTTAGGTGCAGAAATTTGGGGCTCTGGCTCGGCAGGCGTTGGGTCCAGGATCCCAGTGTCAGTAGGCTGACGACCAGCATTGCCTTCGTCTCTAGGTCTGGCGTCCGGTGTGGCTTTGTCAAGCGTCTGGTCCCTCAGAGGAGGAGCGGATGGCTGGTCTTCATTCAGCAACCGTGCCATGTCAGGTGTTGAGGAGTGGGTCGACGGAGTAGGCAACTGGCTAGGCTTGCACTGGTCTGGAGGAGGGCGCACCTTAGCAGGAGGGGGAGGCGTCTGAGCCCGGGCGGCCTCCTGTCTACCTGAGGGTTCTTCTGAGCACTTGTGTTTATCAGAAGAACTGGGCCAGTCCTGAGCCTTGAACAGGCTTTCCTGGGTCGACCCTGAAGGTTTTAGGGGTGAGTGAGCCAGGGAAGAGTGATGGTGTCCTGACGAGGCCGATTCCCGATATTTGCCTTGAGAGAAGGCGGGAGTGGACTTAGACGTGTGGGAAGGTTCAGACGGCTGGGCCGGAACTGAACCAGACCTCCAGTTGGAGGTTGAGTAAGACGAGGCCTGCTTGGCTGACAACTTAGGGTGGGATTCAGACCTGGCCCGATCCTTATCCTTGTGGTGATGCTTCTCCCCAGATGACCTGTCTTTGGGTGGGGAATCCCTGGAGGGAAAGGATGAGCTGGCTCCTGATCCTCGCTGCATGGCCACACGCTTCTTTTCTAGCAGGAACGTCTTGAGTACGTGGGCCCTCCTGCCACGAGTCTTCTGGTTGAACTTCTGAAAATGTGTGCAGGCATCGGGCTGGTGTTCCAGGCCTAGGCAGAGGAGGCAGGCTGCATGGCTGTCTTTGGCTGGGATCTGCTTCTCGAACGCACACTTTGACTCTCGCCGCTGTGGGGAGGGTGGACGTCATTGTCCACCTAGGGACAAATGACTTGGCTCATCATGAGATTAGAGCAGTGCAGGAGGACTTTGTAGAGTTGGGGAAGGGCCAAAGACAAGTAGCACACACAGTATCCTTCTCAGAGGTGCTGCTTGTCAATGGTATGGGTGAGGCGAGGGTACTTTGCACCATGAAGTTTAATGAATGGTTAAAAAAATGGTGTGGAGCACAGGGGTTTGGCTTCATTGGGGACTGGGGTTCCACCTGGAGGGACACCAGCCTATACTGGCAGGATGGTCTGCATCTGTCCAGGAAGGGAACAAGTCATTTGAGCAATTGGTTTAAATGCTTCATTGGTAAGCTTTTAAACTAGTCAAGGTGGGAGGCACTGATAAGCAGCGGGAAAATCCCAGCCTCTCCCTACAAAACAGGGTACTAAATGAGAAAAAGACCGAGGTAGAAAGGTCAGTGGGGAATGCTGCAACAGAAGGTAAAGCCATCAAAAAATAGAGAGCAATGAGTACCAATGCCCATAGTCTGGGTAACAAGCTTCCTGAATTAGTAGCCTTGATAGAGGAGGAACATCTGAATATCGTGGCAGTCACAGAAACATGGTACACACAAAATCATGACTGGGACGTAAACATACCAGGATACACTATCTACAAGAGGGACAGGGAGGGTAAAAGAGGAGGAGGAGTAGCTATTTACATAAGGGAAGGAATCAAAGCAACAGAACAAAAGGGTAAACAGGGAGAAGAAGAAGCACTGTGGGTCAATTTGGAGACAGGAAATGGCACCACAATCCGCACAGGGGTTGTATACAGACCTCCCTCTCAGGGGGAGGAAATGGACAAGAAAATGATAGAAAGTATACCTAGAATGGCAGAAAAAGGGGAGATATTGCTGATGGGTGATCTGAATATGCCAGATGTTAACTGGAGTGCAGTTGCAGCAGCCACTTCAAAGAGTGGGGTTATTCTAGATGCCCTACATGGGGCATGCTTTAGACAACTAGTATTGGAGTCCACTCGAGAGTGCGCAATCTTAGACCTGGTTCTCTCAAATGGAGATAGGAGAGAGGATCACAGATGTAGAAGTGGGTAGCCATCTGGGAACTAGCGACCATCAAACAGTATGGTTCACAATAAACACAGCAATAGAATCAAGCCATACAAAGGCAAAAGTACTGGACTTTAGGAGGGCTGACTTTGCCAAAATGGGTGAGTGCCTAAGGAATGCACTAGCAAATGGGCAGGAAGGAGGGGTGGAAGAACAATGGGGAATAATAAAAACTGCCATCACAGAGGTAACAAGCCTTTGTGTGAAGCAAATAAACAATACAAAATAATGTAAGAAACCACTATGGTTCTGAAAGGAAGTGTCAGAGAAGGTTCAAGAGAAAAACAAAGCATTCAGGAAGTACAAGGAATCACAGAAGGAGCAGGACAGAGAACTGTATCAGTTAAAGCAAAAGGAAGCTGGGAAGGCAGTCAGAACAGCAAAGGCCCAAACCAAGGAAAAGATAGCCAACTCAGTTAAGAAGGGGGATAAAACCTTTTATAGGTACATCAGGGAGTGAAGGAAGACCAAGGGAGGGATAATGAGGCTTAATAAAGGGGAGGGGGGGGGTTTGCAGAGGGTGACTGTGAAAAGGCAGAGATACTAAAATATTTCTGCTCAGTATTTACAAATGAAGAGGGAGAGGTACCTAAAACAAACAACAGAAACACTCTGGATACAGAAGTTGATACCAGTCCATTTACAGAAGAAAAAATGACTCACCTTAGAAATGTTGTCTATTCTAATGGAGTCTTGCTGTATTCTGACAGAAGCAGTGAGTCCCAACCTTCGAACTGCCCCGGAGATGAAAGAGTTAACTTTCCATGCCAGGCATGGAATGCTGAGCTCAAGCTTGGTTGAGACTCTGTTTGTTGCTGTTTAAACTCAAACTGTCAGATCTTTACCAGCTAAACTCACTGAGGTCCTGTGTGGAAGCTGTAAACCTACACTAGCCAGCTGGCTACTAACATAAAAACAGATTTTTTGGTCCCAAAAACAAAGACTCAAGTCAGGAGACCCAAAAAATGGAATAAACACAACACCCACTCACCCAAAGAAAGGGTGATAACAAAAAAGGGTGCGGCACCTCCTGAGTGCCAACACTGCCGCTGCCCACCCATATCCCAAAACAGAGGTTCTGAGAGGGGAAGGCAAGGAGAAGGTCAGAATACAGCAAAACTCCATTAGAAAAAACAACATTACTAAGGTGAGTAATTTTTTCTTCAAACAACATGAAGTCTTGCTGTATTCTGACAGTAGCAGACTACCAAGCAGTACCTCCATGGAGGAGGGACAGAACTTACTTAGGGAATAGGCTCTGAAGCACAGCTGTGCCAAACCGAGCATCACTCCTAGCCTGGATATCCAGGGAGTAATGCTTGGTAAAAGTATGAACTGTTTTCCAGGTAGCTGCTTGACATATCTCTAAGATAGGAATATCCCTGGCAGCAGCCAGGGAAGCAGCTGTACCTCTGGTAGAGTGAGCCCGCAGGCCTGAGGGTGGAACCTTACCTAGCTTTTCATAGCAAAATTGGATACAAGAGACAATCCACCTGGCAATGGATCTTTTAGTGGCAGGTCTTCCTTTACCAACCTCACCATAAGTGAGGAACAGTTGGAGGGAGTCAAACCTATGGCCTTTGGTACGTTCTATATAGTAGCTAAGGGCTATTTTCACATCTAGACTGTGCAGCCTCCTCTCACCAGAGGAGGAATGGTCAGTGAAGTACACAGGAAGAGACATAGATTGATTAAGGTGGAAGTCTGACACCACCTTAGGCAAAAACATCCTGTTAGTCCTGAGGACCACCTTATCCCTATGGAAGGAAATAAAGTCAGGCTCCACTGACAGGGCTTGTAGCTCACTTATGGGCCTGGCAGAAGTGATGGCCACCAAAAACACAGTTTTCCAAGTCAAGTACTTAAGCTCTGCTGAGGACAAAGGCTCAAAAGGGGGTTGCATAAGCTGAGCAATGCAAACGTTAAGATCCCAAGCAGGTGCAGGGTCGCTGAATGGAGGATTGGTATGAAGCAATCCCCTAAAAAACTTGGAGAAAACAGGGTGAGCTGAAAGAGAACAGGGCTTACCTGCTGAAATGAAAGCAGAAACAGCTGCCAGATGCACCCTTAGTGTAGCTGGTCTGAGCCCCAAGCTATTCAGATGGACCATATAGTCAAGGACTGTGGGCAGATCAGCAGACTCTGGGGAAATATGCTTCCCAGAGCACCATATGGAAAATCTTTTCCACTAAGAATTATAAGTAGTTCTGGTGGAAGGCTTCCTAGAAGCCTTTAGAATATCCATAACACCTTGGGAGAGGTGTAAATCAGCAAACTCTAACTCTTCAAGAGCCAGGCCTTGAAATTGAGAGATTTGAGATTCGGGTACCAAACCCTCCCCTGAGCACAGGTTAACAGGTTGTAATTCCTGGGAAGAGCCAGGGGAAGGTGGACTGTTAAGGACAATAGGAGAGGATACCAGGGCTGTCTGGCCCAGTCTGGAGCAATCAGGATCACTTTGCAGGGTTGAGACCTGATTTTGACTAGTACTTTGAACAGGAGAGGGAAGGGGGAAAGCATACAGGAACTTCCCTTCCCAACTGAGAACTAAGGCATCCAGGGGGACTGAGCCCAACACTGGGGGCCTGCAGCAAAAAAGGGGAAGTTGGTGATTGTCTGGGGCTGCAAAAAGATCTATCTGTGGGGTGCCCCATCTGGAGAATATCACCTTCAAGACCAGGGGATCCAGTGACCATTCGTGATGGCCCTGAGATATCCTGCTGAGAGCATCTGACAGGACATTGTCCTTGCCTGGGAGGTGTACTGCTGAGAGGGAGGTGTTCAGGGAATAAGCCAGAGACCACAACTTCATTGCTTCTGTGCACAAGGCTGTAGAGCGAGTGCCTCCTTGCTTGTTGATGTACCACATTGTAGTGGTATTGTCTGTTCTGATCTGAATGACTTTGTTCTGAACAGACTTGGAAAAAGCTTTAAGTGCTAGAAATACTGTTCTGAGTTCCAACAGATTGATGTGTAGCAGAGATTCCTGAGGAGACCACAACCCCTGGGTGGACAGGTCACTCAAGTGAGCCCCCCACCCCAAGAGGGAGGCATCTGTAGTAAGGATTAAAGAGTGAGACTGGGTGGCAAAGGGAACTCCTTGTTTTAGATTGTTCTGATCCTGCCACTACTGCAAGGCCTGGATCAGAGTTCGAGTTACTGGGATCAGTTTGGTCAGGGGATCCTTTTTCTGAGACCAAAAGGCTCTCAAATGGAACTGAATGTCCCTCATCTGAAATCTTGCTCCCTGCACCACTGCTGTAGAAGCAGCCCTGTGCCCCAGGAGCTGCAGAAAATGCCTTGCTGGTCGAGACACCTGCAGAGTGAAAGAGGAGGCCAGTGTGATAAGGGTCCTTGCCCTGTCCAGGGGAAGGAAGGCTCTGGCCTTTTCTGTATCTAGCTCTGCGCCTATGAAGGTGAGGAGCTGAACAGGCTCTAGAACTAACTATGAAAGATTCAGAAGGAAACCCAGAGAGGTGAGCAGTTGCTGAGTTATCTGTAGGTGTAACTTGACTTGGTCTGGGGACTGGCCTACTACGAGCCAGTCATCCAGGTATGGGAAGATGGCAATCCTTTGCCTTCTTAGAGAAGCAACTACTACTGTCAGGCATTTTGTGAACACCCTTGGAGCAGAGGTTAGACCGAAGGGCATTGCTCTGAACTGGTAATGGCCTGAGGGCAACTCAAACTTGAGGTACTTTCGATGGGAGCTTCTGATGAGAATATGGAAATAGGCATCCTTGAGGTCCAGGGAAACATAGCTTTTGATGGCAGATAAGGACCGCTTGGCCCACCCAGTCTGCCCATTTCCCTACCTATTGGATAAGCTGCAGATCCTACTTAATCAGCAGCCTATGTCTTCCTACCCCCACCCACTAGCCAGGCCCCTGGCCTTAGAGAGGGTAGAATTATTCCCAGAGTCACCATTTTGAATTTTGGCTTTAAAAGGTGCTTGTTTAAATATCTGAGATTCCAGATGGGCCGCCATTCTCCTGTCTTTTTTTGGGGGTAAGGAAGTACCTGGAGTACAATCCTTTGCCCTGGTGTAGGGGTGGAACCCTTTCCACAGCTCTGAGAGCCAGGAAGGAAGAGACCTCTGCCACTAGGGCAAGGGTTTCCGAGAGATTTGCAGGTGGAAAGGATCTGGTTCTCAGCTTTGGAAATTTTTTGAAGCTGAGAACCAGTCCCTGGCTTACTACTTCCAGGACCCACTTGTCTGAAGTCCTGGACAAAGTAAGCCAGCCTGCCCCCTACAGGTAGCTGAGAATCACACTCTAAAAGTTCAGATAAAGATTTTTTAACAACTTGATCGGTTCAAACCGAACCGATGAACCGTTTACAAGTTCCATACAGAATAGAAAATAATATAAACCTATCTAGTACTCACAAATACCACAGACAGAGACTGAACTGACAGGTTACGGTTTAAATTCGGTCGAAAACCGAGAAAAGCGGTACTTTAACCGACAAATTGAACCGAGCAGAAGGAGAAATCTCCGGAGCGACTGTTCAGTGAGGTGGAGTAAAGAATCTGACAGTTTGAGTTTAAACAGCAACAGACAGAGTCTCAACCGAGCTCGAGCTCAGCGTTCCATGCCTGGCATGGAAAGTTAACTCTTTCATCTTCGGGGCAGTTCGAAGGTTGGGACTCACTGCTACTGTTAGAATACAGCAAGACTTCATGTTGTTTAAAGAAAGGGTTCTGAAAGAACTCTTAAAACTGAAGGTGGATAAAGCAAGGGGGCCTGATAGGATTCATCCCAGAATTCTAAAAGAACTAAGGGTAGAACTAGTGACACCACTGACTACCCTATTTAACAAATCATGGTAGGATGGGGTGGTACCCGAGGACTGGAGGAGGGCAGATGTGATTCCCCTTCCCCTTCACAAAAGTGGAAGCAAGGCAGAAGCAGGAAACTACAGACCTGTTACTTTAACCTCAGTGATAGGGAAAATGATGGAATCACTTCTGAAGGAAAGAATTGTCGAGTATCTAGAGGCCAGAGGGGCACAGGACCCAAGGCAGCATGGATTCACAGTGGGAAGGTCATGCCAGACAAAACTGATAGATTTCTTTGACTGGGTGACCAAAGCAGTAGATCAGGGAGGGGCTGTGGACATGGCCTACCTAGACTTTAGCAAGGCATTTGACACAGTCCCACACAAAAGATTAATATACAAGTTAGCCAGCCTGGGAGTGAGTCCCAAGATGACAGCTTGAGTAAAGAATTGGCTGGAGAATAGGACAGAGAGAGTAATAGTAAATGGAGTCCACTCTGAAGAAAGGGGGGTTACTACTGGGGTACCGCAGGGTTCAGTATTAGGACTGGTCTTCTTCAATGTCTTTATAAGCGACATTGCAGAGGGACTGGAAGAAAAAATTACTCACCTTAGTAATGTTGTTTCTTCTAATGGAGTTTTGCTATATTATGACATATGCAGTGAGTTCCAACCTGAACTCACCGATGTGAAAGAGTTAACTTTCCATGCCAGGCATGGAACGCTGAGTCGAGCTCGTTGAAACTCTGTCTGTTGTTCTTCAAACTCAAACCACAGATCTTTATGAGCTAAACTCACTGAGGTCCTGTGTGGAAGCTGTAAACCTACACTAGCCAACTGGCTACTAAACATAACACATTTTTTGGTCCCAAAACAAAGACTCAAGTCAGGAGACCCAAAAAATGAAAAACACAACACCAGGTCACCCCAAAAAAGGAGGGGTGAAAACAACAAGGTGGGCATCTACTAAGTGCCAACACTGCACTGCCCACCCACATCCCAAAAACAGAGGTTCTGAGAGGGGCAGGCAGGGTGGGAGGTCATAATATAGCAAGACTCCATTAGAAGAAACAACATTACTAAGGTGAGAAATGTTTTCTTCAAACAACATAAAGTCTTGCTATATTATGACATATGCAGACTACACAGCAGTACCTCCATGGAGGAGAGACAGAACCTACTTAGGAAAAAGGCTCTGAAGCACAGCTGTGCCAAACCGAGCATCAGTCCTAGCCTGGATGTCCAGGGAGTAATGCTTGGTAAAAGTGTGAACTGTTTTCCAGGTAGTTGCTTGACATATCTCTAGAATAGGGATGTCCCTGGCAGCAGCCAGGGAAGCAGCTGTACCTCTGGTAGAGTGAGCCCTCAGGCCTGAGGGAGGAACCTTACCTAGCTTTTCATAACAGAATTGATACAAGAGACAATCCACCTGGCAATGGATCTTTTAGTGGCAGGTTTCTACCAACCTCACCATAAGTGAGGAACAGTTGGAGGAGTCAAACCGGACCCTTGGTACGCCTATGTAGTAACTAAGGGCTCTTCACATCTGTTGTGCAGCCTCCTCTCGCCAGAGGAGGAATGGTCAGTGAAGTACACTGGAAGAGATATAGATTGATTAAGGTGGAATCTGAAATCACCTTAGGCAAGAACTTCCTGTTAGTCCTGAGGACCACCTTATCTCTATGAAAGGAGATAAAATCAGGCTCCACTGACAAAGCTGTAATTCACTTATGCGCTGGCAGAAGTGATGGCTACCAGAAACACAGTCTTCCAAGTCAAGTACTTAAACTCTGCTGAAGACAAGGGCTCAAAGGGAGGTTGCATAAGCTGAGCAATGGAAACATTAAGATCCCAGGCAGGGGCAGGGTCCCTGAATGGAGGGTTGGTGTGAAGCAATCCCTTAAAAAACTTGGAGAATACAGGATGAGCTGAAAGAGAAGAGGGTTTACCTGCTGAAATAACAGCAGACACAGCTGCCAAATGTACTTTTAGGGTAGCTGGTCTCAGCCCCCAAGGTATTTAAATGGACCATATAATCCAGAACTGTGGGTAAATCAGCAGATTCTGGGGAAATATGCTTCCCAGAGCACCATATGGAAAACCTCTTCCATTTGGAATTATAGGTAGCCCTGGTGGAAAGTTTCCTAGAAGCCTTCATTATATCCATTACACCTTGGGAGAGGTGTAGATCAGCAAACTCTAACTCCTCAAGAGCCAGGCCTTGAGATTGAGAGATTTGAGGTTTGGGTACCAAACCCTCCTCTGAGCACAGGTTAACAGGTTGTGATTCCTGGGAAGACACAGGGGAAGATGGACTGCTAAGGACAGCAGGAGTGGATACCAGGGTTGTCTGGCCCAATCTGGAGCAATCAGGATCATCTTGCAGGATTGAGATCTGATTTTGACTAACACTTTGAACAGGAGAGGGAAGGGGGGAAAAGCATAGAGAAACTTCCCTTCCCAATTGAAAACTAAGGCATCCAGAGGGACTGAGCCCAACAGTGGGGGCCTGTAGCAAAAAAGGGGAAGTTGGTGATTGTCTGGGGCTGCAAAAAGATCTATCTGTGGGGTGCCCCATCTGGCAAATATTACCTCCAGGACCAGGGGATCCAGTGACCATTCATGATGGTCCTGGGAAATCCTGCTGAGAGCATCAGCCAGGACATTGTCCTTGCCTGGGAGGTGAACTGCCGTAAGGGAGGTGTTCAGGGAATAAGCCAGAGACCACAACTTCATTGCTTCGGGTGCACAAGGCCATAGACCGAGTGCCTCCTTGCTTGTTGATGTACCACATTGTGGTGGTGTTGTCTGTTCTGACCTATACAACTTTGTTCTGAACAGATTTGGAAAAAACTTGAAGTGCTAGAAAAACTGCTCTGAGTTCCAACAGATTGATGTGGAGCAGAGATTCCTGAGGGGACCACAATCCCTGGGTAGTGAGGTCGCCCATGTGAGCTCCCCACCCCAAGAGGGATGCATCTGTAGTAAGGATTAAGGAGTGAGACTGAGTGACAAAGGGAATCCCTTGTCTCAGATTGCTCTGATCCTGCCACCACTGTAGGGCTTGGATCAGGGGTTCGAGTTACTGGGATCAATTTGGTTAGAGGGTCTTTCCTTTGAGACCAAAAGGCTCTCAAATGGAACTGGATGTCCTTCATTTGAAATCTTGCTCCCTGCACTACTGCTGTAGAAGCAGCCATGTGCCCCAGGAGCTGCAGAAAATGTCTTGCTGGTCGAGAGACCTGCAGGGTGAATGAGGAGGCCAGAGAGACCAGGGTCCTTGCCCTGTCCAAAGGAAGGAAGGCTCTGGCTTTCTCTGTGTTCAGCTCTGCGCCTATGAAGGTAAGGAGCTGGACAGGCTCTAGAACTGACTTTGAAAGATTCAGAAGGAAACCTAGAGAGGTGAGCAGTTGCTGAGTTATCTGTAGATGTAACTTGACTTGGTCTGGAGACTGGCTTATTATGAGCCAGTCGTCCAGGTAAGGGACGATGGCAATTTTTTGCCTTCTTAGGGAAGCAACTGCTACTGCCAGGCATTTTGTGAATACCCTTGGAGCAGAGGTGAGGCCAAAGGGCATTGCTCTGAACTGGTAATGGCCTGAGGGCAGCTCAAACCTGAGGTACTTTCGATGGATGCTTCTGATGAGAATATGGAAGTAGGCATCCTTGAGGTCCAGGGACGCTAGCCAGTCCCCTGGCCTTAGAGAGGGTAGAATAATTCCCAGAGTCACCATTTTGAATTTTGGTTTTAAAAGGTGCTTGTTTAAATATCTGAGATCCAGGATGGGCTGCCATTCTCCTGTCTTTTTTGGGGTAAGGAAGTACCTGGAGTACAATCCTTTGCCCTGGTGTAGGGGTGGAACCCTTTCCACAGCTCTGAGAGCCAGGAGGGAAGAGACCTCTGCCTCTAGGGCAAGTGCCTCTGGTGGATTTGCAGGTGAAAAGGATCTGGTTCTCATCTTTGGAAATTTTTTGGAGCTGAGAACCAGTCCCTGGCTTACTACTTCCAGGACCCACTTGTCTGAAGTCCTGGACAAAGTAAGCCAGCCTGCCCCCTACAGGTAGCTGAGAATCGGCCCTGGCAACCCCATCAGGGTGCCTGCTTGGCAGGGGCTTTAGGCTGAGGGGTGGAAGCAAGCCTGCTTGTACCCCGTCTGCCTCTCCCTCTAAAGAACCCCCTCTGGGCGTAAGCAGAAGAGGAGGCCTGGGCTTGGTAAAAAGGCCTATGAAAAGGCCTGCCCCTGCCCCTGGAAAGCTGCCTTTGAGGAGTGGCCTGCCTTTCCTTGGCCATTTTCTTCATGTAGTTCTCTGTCTGCTCCCCAGAGAATTACCCACAACAGGAAAATCCATGGCTTTAGTCTGGGTATCCTGTGACAGGCTAGTACATCTGAGCCAAGCCATTCTATGAAGTGCCACAGATGTAGCCATGACTCTTGATGACACATCATTAGAGTCCACTGCAGCATGGAATTGCATCTTGGATGCCTCAATACCATCAGCAGCCACCTGCTCCAGCTCCTTGGCAAGCTGGCCAGGGACCTGTTTCACTAGAGCCATAACAGTATCCCATCTGGATTTCTGATATCTAGCAACATAAGCCATATAATTTGCCTGTCTGAGTCCCAAGGATGCTGCCATGTACTGTTTCTTTGCCATGGCATCAATCCTCCTGGAGTCCTTGTCAGGGGTGTGAAGCTAGGGAATATTTGCCTTGTCACAGGCTGCAGCCTGCACTACCCCAACATGGCTGCATTGTTGTGTAAGGAACTCCGTATCAGAGCCTGACAATGTGTACCTCTTGTCCATTCTCTTATACACAGGAGGTATAGTGTGAGGAGTTTTTAGAATTTTACTGTCTGTTTCCCAAAAGATTTATGCAAAGGAATAGACAGTCTCCTAGACTCTGGGATATCCATCATTTCACATAGTCAGGCTCCTCTTGATCATCCACAGCTTCCTCCATAGGGAGCTGGAGGGTTTCAGCCACTTTTTTATAAAACATAAAATGAGAAGGGGACTCAGAAAGCCTAGGAGGAGACACTCCTGAAGGTCTGTCTGGGGAGATGTCCGGGTCAATGGGCACATCCAGACTTTCAAATCCACATTCACTCTCCTCATACTCTTCTTCCCCCTCCTCCGGTTCATAATATTCCTCTAAATCATACTCTTGAACCGGTGGAACCGGCCGAACCGCACGCTTACCTGATGGTGCTGGTTTGGTCGGAACCGGGGAAAGCGACTGACAATTTTAATCGCTTTGGCTATTTCTTCAGTGGTTGGAGAGAAGTTTTGGCTCCACACCAGCTGATTTCCTAGTCCTTTTTGCTGGAACCGACTCCTCAGAGTCAGATCTCCTTTTGCCCGAGGCAGTCTCGCCCTGGTCAGAGGGCACTCCCTCTGGTTCGGTTGGAACTGAACCGGGCTGGCCGTCCGGTTCAGCGGACTTTTTGGCCTCCCTTTCCCTGAGCCTACCAACTCTCTTTTCCAGGGTAGCTGCAGGAAAATTTTTACAAATCTGGCAGTCTGCATTGAGGTGGTCAAACCCCAGACAATAAACACAGGTGGTGTGGGGGTCAGCCTTGGCAAAGACTTCCCCACAGACACTGCAGTGCTGAAACCCAGTGGGCCCGGTTTTTCTTTTGGGTTTCTCAGACATAGTGCCAGTCCTAACCAAACTTACCCTTTTAATGGCAATCCGCCAGGCAAGACCCTCTTATCGGTTCCTGACCGTGTCACAGGTCGTGGAAAAAAACGTAATAAAATCCGTTCTTTTTTAGAACCGATAAGAACCGGTAACCACACTCTAAATGACAGATTAATATATTTTAAACAACCTGATCGGTTCAAACCGAACCAATAAACTGTTTACAAGTTCCACACAGAATAGAAATCAATGTAAAACCTATCTAGAACTCACAAATACCACAGACAGAGTCTGAACCGACTGGTTGCGGTTTAATTTCGGTCGAAAACCGAGAAAAACAATACTTTAACCGACAAAATGAACCAAGCAGAAGGAGAAATCTCCGGAGCGACTGTTCAGTGAGGCAGAGTAAAGAATCTGACGGTTTGAGTTTGTAGAACAACAGAGTTTCAACTGAGCTCGAGTTCAGCGTTCCATGCCTGGCATGGAATGTTAACTCTTTCACCTCCAGAGCAGTTCGAAGGTTGGGACTCACTGCATATGTCATAATATAGCAAGACTTCATGTTGTTTGAAGGAAAAGTATGTCTCTTTGCAGATGACACAAAGATCTGCAACAGAGTTGATGCACAAGGTGGGGTGGAAAGGATGAGAAGGGACTTGGCAAGGTTAGAGGAATGGTCAAATGTATGGCAGCTTAGATTCAATGCGAAGTGCAAGGTAATGCACCTGGGAAACAAAAACCCAGGGGAAGAGTACACAATGGGGGGTGAGATACTAACAACAACAAAAATGGAAAGGGACCTGGGGGTAGTCATATCAGATGACCTAAAGGTGGGCAAGCAATGTGAGAAGGCAGCAAGGAGAGCTTGGGGGGATACTGGGATACATAGGGAGAGGCATCACCAGTAGAAAACAGGAAGTTATTATCCCTCTGTACAGACAGCTGGTGAGACCCCATCTGGAGTACTGCGTGCAGTTCTGGAGACCCAATCTCCGCAAAAACATAGACAGGATGGAAGCTGTCCAGAGGAGGGCAACTAAAATGGTGCAGGGTCTGCACCAGAAGACATATGAAGAGAGACTTAAGGAGCTTAATGTGTATAGCCTTGAGGAAAGGAGGGAGAGAGGGACATGATAGAAACTTTCAAGTACCTCAAGGGAATCAACAAAGTCCAAGAGGGTAGCATCTTTCAAAAAAAAGAGGTGTGCAAGAACAAGGGGGCACAATTTGAAGATGGGGGGGCCGCTCAGAGGTAATTTAAGGAAGATTTTTTTTCACAGAGATGGTTGTGGATGCATGGAACGGCCTTCTGGAGGAGGTTGTGGAGTCAAAAACAGTGGTGGAATTCAAGCATGCATGGGACAGTCTTAAGGCAATTCTAGGGGGTTGGGGTATGAAGAAATAGGCTGCTGGTTAACTAGGATCTGCAGCTTATCCATTAGGTAGGGAAATGGGCAGATTGGGTGGGCCAAGCGGTCCTTATCTGCCGTCAAATTCTATGTTTCTAAGGATTTTTAAGAATTCTGACGTTCGATGGCTGTCGACTGCTAAGGAATGCGTCTGAGGAGCCGAACTATGTGGGTCAACGGCGGGAAAAGAACTGAGATGGCGCCAGGGGACCGCCCCCTTCATACCACGTCTGACGTCAGGCGTAGCCGACATCGGGGGCCGTTCCCTGCCTCAGACTGCTAGCTAGAAGTTTTCCATGGGGTCCTGATGCCTGCCAGCTACAGTCCTAATTGTATTACCTGCTGCAAGAGCTCCACCCTCGAAGACAGACTGCTTTGTTCAGTCTGGGAGCACTGCAGTTGGCACCTCTATGATTCTTTGTAATACCCTAGGATGCACCTTGCAACCTCAGGAAATTCCTAAAACATTAGCTGCCTAGCATTTATTTACCCTTCCTACACATATAAAACTGTGAGAATTCCAATGCCATTAATTACATAGGTCCTGAAAAGGTTAATATAAATCAACTCTTCAATTCCTTTTGGTAAATTTTGCAAAGACCGGTGTGAATGATGATGTATTAGGACTCGTGTACATATATCTTATTCCTACTAGTTACCTTTCCCAGAGAAGGGGGGGGCTGTGGAATTTTATTCCTATGAGTTTTTATTTAGATTCCTTAGGTTGGTTCTGTACATGTTTGTTATACATTGACTCTGTATTGAAATCTATACATATCAGGCTCATGGTCTCATTTTCTTGGGGGTCCTTGACAAGTAGTTTTGTTTTTTTATTTGGCACTTATATTTACAATTGATATTATCATGTATTGAATGCTGTTACAACACTGAAGGCCTTAAAGTGTAAGTAGTGTATTAACTGGTTGAAAGTATAGTTGAGAAAATGTCTCAAGCCAAGTTCTATATTAAATTTTGTGTGAAACATTTGCTCACTTTGAGTAAACTTTACTTTAAACCCTCTGTATGCCGTCTGTGTAAATGTTTGTGTGTGTGTGTGTGTGTGTGTGTGTGTGTGTATATATATATATATTTATAAAAGGGCAAGAAAAAATCTAGAAATCTCATTGGCCAAGAGATATTAGCTGACTGTACATTAAATCTCTATATACGCACAGTCATCCTGGTCCTAAACCACATTACACAATGAGCAAATCAGTCCTCCTACAACGAGAATTATCTTCTATCAGTCCCCTTGCAACCAGAACTGATCTTCCATCACAAACATGGCTGCTACCTTTACACTGTAAAAACCTCCACTGGGTGCTAAAAATAAAACTACCTTCAATAAAAAAATAAAACAAATTAATTAAATGTTGTTTACCTGATCATCACACTCTCCTTACACACATAAACAAATTTGAAACATTAAGTATTGTTTATAGTTTTCATTACAACTGTTTCAGCCTTTTTCTTCCTCATAAATACCCTCAAGAAAATGCTGCTGCTGCTCCTTCTCTGTTCAGGCAATGTGGGACTAAATCCAGGTACCCCAGCACAAATGACATCACCTTCGGATTTGGCAGCTGCTCCTGGTCTAAAAATAATGCTGGTTGACATTCGAAGCCTGACCAAAAAATTCAACCAACTTCAAGTCTGGGCCGCACATACAAACCCAGATCTGATTATTATAACTGAGTCATGGCTGAAAAAGACCATTACTGACCCTCAAATTACTCTCCCAGATTATAAACTATTCAGGGCAGATAGGGAAACCAGGGGTGGGGGGGGGTCGTTTATGCCAAACCAAATTTGAAGTTAGTGATATTTCTTGTAAAACGAAGACTAAAGAATATCAGACTGTTTCACTGAAGCTTCACCTTCCTTCCATAGAATGCATTACTATTATAGGTGGTTACAGACCGCCGTCCGGTTTTACTGAAATCCTTAACATATTGAAATCCCTAACCATGACTGCCAACACAGAAAGAATAATCCTAGGGGACTTTAACATGGATTGGCTTACCACAAAATCTCACTGTCTTAAATCTATCTGTGATGAACTTGGCCTTGCACAGATAGTCACTGAACCCACAAGGAACAATACTTCTAACATTGGAAATAGCTCACTCTTAGATGTTATGTTAACTACGCATTCCCACAAAATCTCTCTTTCTGCAGTTTTCCATAATATGAGCGACCACAGTGTTGTTGTGTGTGTAAGATCCCAAACTAAAACCCACAAACAGCCCAAACTCAGAACCAAACGTTCCTTTCGTAAGTTCAATGCAGTAAATTTTCTATCCGATTTGGGTTAAATCAAATGGCAAGATCTATATCTTGCCAAAACTACTGATGAAGCTGCCTCAGTCCTTAATGATAGCCTTACCACCCTGGTAAACAAGCGTGTCCCTATTTTTAAAGTAAGGGTACACAAGTCTTCACATCCTTGGTTTACCTCAGATCTCAAGGTAGTGCTTACCAATAAGAGACAAGCTTTGGGCCCAGGCTAGGCATTCAAAGAGCCCTGCAGACTGGCAGGCCTTTAGAACTGCTAGGAATGCCAGCGTAAAAAACATTCAAGCTGCTAAAGCAAACTTTTACATTTCCACCTTGGAGCATGCCAGTGGGAACTCCCATAAAATCTGGAGGACACTGAGATCTACTGAAGGCCGTCCCTTAGCTCCCTCTAGTCCTACCAAGATTCTTACCAAAGGCATGGTGGTGGAAAACAATTCTCAAATCCTTGAAGAACTTAACTCGCACTTTGTCACTGCTGGACTAACTTTTGACTCCTCACCGTATGCTTGATATGCGAATAGCAACGCTAGCCCCACCTCCGCATCCAGTATCCCATCCCATCCCTTTCAGTTGCGCATGTTTAAATACAAAGAAGTTGAAGACTTACTCCTCAGCCTTGGTACCAGGAAAAGTGCAGGTGACGATAGTATTAAACCCTTCTTCCTGAGACTAGGTTATGCCTATCTCACTGCCCCATCCTCCATATTTTCAATCTCTCCATCACCTCTGCCACAGTTCCGTCCTGCTGGAAATCCACCCACATTCTTCCTCTCTTCAAATCAGGAGACCCTTGTGATTTAAACAACTACAGGCCCATCTCCATCTTGCCTGTTCTCTCAAACGTTTTGGAAAAACTGATCTATAACCAACTAAATAATCATCGTGAAACGTACTCACTCCTAAACCCAGCACAATCTGGTTTTAAGTCTAAACACAGCACCATCACAGCTTTGGCTAAAGTCTCTAATGACTGGATTTCTGCTGTGGATTTTAAGAAGGTTACTGGTGCAGTCTTTGTAGACCTCAGTAAAGCATTTGATACTGTTGACCATCACCTTCTAATTACCTGCCTCACTAATCTAGGTGCCACTTTGTCTACTGCACAATTATTTACCAGTTATCTCTCTGGAAGGATACAAAAAGTCAAAGCTGATGATCTTCTTTCAGCCCCCCCCCCCCCGTTGCCAGAGGAGTCCCCCAAGGCTCCATCCTAGGCCCGATCCTTTTTCCCTGTATAACAACTATCTTGATTCTTACATAATGAATTCCAGCCTGCACTTCTTCGCGTATGATACAGTATTGTGCACCACAGGTACTACCTTATCAGAAGTTATTGAAGTGTTGCAAGCCGACTTTGCTCAGCTACAAAACAATCTCATAAAAGCCAAGCTTCTCCTAAATGCTAAGAAAGCTAAAGCAATGATTTTTTCACGTAATACTTCCCCTGGCACTCTACCTGCCCTTCCGAAGGACTTTACTGTTACCTCCCTGGGAAAACCCCTGGAAGTCATACTTAATTTAAATATCTTGGCATTTGGATAGACAATAAGCTTTTTTTAATGACATACTGAAGACTTATCTAAAAGGCTCAAAGCACAGTTGTGATTCTTTTTTAGAAATAGGTCTCTCTTCCCTCTTGCCACCTGAGCCAGGCTTGTCCAGGCCACATTCCTTCCATTACTTGATTATGGGGATTTAATTTATGTCTCCTCTTCAATCTCAAGCCTAATTAAACTGAACGTTCTCTATCACCGTGCCCTGTGGTTCATTACTAGCTCCCCCTACCAAACCCATCACTGTGATCTTTACGCAGCTGTTGGCTGGTCCTCACTCACCACCAGATGCCTGCTCCATGCTGGTATCTGGACCCTTAAGATACTCCTTCACAAACTACCAGACTACATAATGTCTCTTATCCACATTTCCCATAGTGCATACTCTCTTAGGAAATCGGACTACATCCTGCTAGCTGTACCTAGGACTCGTACTACCTTTGGCCAACGAGCTATTTCACATGCCCTTCCTACCTTTTGGAACCATCTTCAATCCATACTGAAACTAACTATCATCGTCTCAATCAATTTCTACAAAGCACTAGCAGTCTCTAAAATAAAAGCTATCTGCAGCTGTCACTAAGCCTACCCCCTACTCCAAGACAGTCACTTGTGTACCGACTGTACTTTTCCTTTCCGAGCCAGGAATGAAACTGACTAACTAGCTTAAGGCTATTTGCTAAATGATATCACACCCTCAGTCCACCTACCTACTTCCTACTGCCCCATACTCTTCCTAACTCCTAGCCTTCCCTGCCTGCAAATCTTCTACCCTGCCCTACTAACTATCCATTCTCTCTTGTCCTTGTACAGTAACCTTGCATTGCTAGGTTGTACTTTATGATGATATATCTTTTGTGATCTACGCATGCACTTTATCTAATTACAGTCAATTATACCAGTATTTGGCCGACAGTTTGGCACAGTGGGACTGCCTGCGGCTGTCTAGGAATGTAAGGTTCATAGATTGATAGAGGGCACAATGATGGGTGGAGTAAGGACTGTTCAGGACAAAGTGACAGAATGAGTGGAAGAGGGGGTCCAGTCTGTCTAAGGTGGACTTAGGACCAGCACAGTAGACAACGTCTCCGTAGTCGAAGACAGGGAGGATCATTTTCTGCATGATGGCCCTCCAGGCAGAGACTGGGATGTTGGCATGGTTTTGGTACAGTGCGCCGAGCCTGGGCTGCAGCTTCTTGAGAATAGAGTCAATATGTGTAGAAAAGTTTAGGTTCTGATCTAGCCAGACTCCTAGATACCTGAAGGAGGTGTAGGCCTTGAGGGGCGTCCCGTTTAAGGTGTGTAAAGTGATGGGTGAAGGTAGCCTTGAGAGTTTCTGCCTAGTCCCAAAGGTGACTGAAGCGTTTCTTTTGGAATTGAGGGATAAGTGATTAGAGCGAAGCCACAGCTGTACATTAGCAAAGTCCTTTTGCAAACTGGACATTACCTCTGTGGCCGAGGGGCCAGCTGTATACAGCACAGTATCGTCCGCATACATGTGAATGGAGGTGAGCGTACAGGCAGATGGTAGGTCGTTTAGAAAGATGAAAAATAGGAGAGGACAAAGGATGGAACCTTGCGGCACTCCAGAGGTAACAGGGAGGAGGGCAGATGTGGCAGAGCAGACTCTGACAGATTGAGACCTGCCTACAAGGTATGAGCAGAACCAGCTGGAAGCCCAGCTAGACAGCCCAGCGCTGGCAAGTTTGGACAAGAGGAGTGGGTGGAAGATGGTGTCAAAAGCCTTGGCCAGGTCAATAAAAATGGCGACTGTGTAGTGGCCAGCATCCACAGCAGTGAGAATGAAGTCGGTGAGCCTGAGGAGAGAGGTGGTGGTGGAGTGGAATTTCCTAAAGCCGGCCTGGAAGGGGGTTAAGAAGGAGGAAGAGTCTAGAAAGGGTGACAGTCGAGAGAGGACTAGATGCTCTTGGAGTTTAGCCGGGATGGGCAGAAGGGAAATGGGTCGGTAATCGTGTGGGTTGGAGGTATCCCCACCCTTATGAAGGGGGATAATGGTGGCATGTTTCCATTCAGAGGGGACTTCAGCAAGGGAGAAGGATAGGTTGAAAAGGGCTGCCAGGGATTTGGCTATAGTGGAGGCCGAGAGGTGAAGCATTTTGAAGTCCAACCTGGTTGGACATTTACCCTTATTAGGATTAAGGGAGATCAATGCATTATATAACTCATCCTGGGTGACGTGCTGAAAAGAGAATGAGTGGGCTGCAGGCGTGGCTAGGTTGGGGGAAGTAGCGCTGTGTTGCTGCGCAAGGTTAGGTGATGCCAGGAAAGTAGCCTGGCAATTTGTGAAGTCAGAATTGAACAGTGAGGCCACCGCTGGACAGTCAGTGATGGGGACCCCTCCTGCCTGCAGGGTAGGAGGGGGGGCTGCGAAGGTGGGCTGAGAAGCGATTTTACCACTTTCCAAAATTTGGCAGGCTGATGTAAGGAGGAGTTGAAGGAAACTTAAATAGTTAGCTTTTGCTAGGCGGATTTTCCTAGTGCATGAATTGCGTAATGCACGATAAATCTGAAGGTCAGCTGGAGATTGTGAAGTTTTAAAGGATTTCCAGGCTTCATCCTTACTCCCGAGGAGGGCCAGGATTTGAGTTGAGATCCAAGGGAGGTGTGCACCCCTAACTCGGGTTCTCCTGAGTATGTGCCTGGTGCGTAGAAATGCACATTAGGGTGTGTCGAGGAAAAAAAAATTACTTACCATAGTAATATTGTTTCTTCCAGGGGATCCCTCAGTATGCTTGACCAATGTAGCGATGCCAGCTGGGTTCAGCTACCCTGGAGGCGGAGTTTATGCTAATGATAGAAAAGAATTAGCCAAACAACCTGCAGTAAGAAAAAATTACTCACCACAGTAATCTTGTTTCTTCCAAGGGAATCTTACTGTATTCTGACTTATGCAGTATGATCTCACCACAGGACTGCCCCAGAGCCGAAATGGTTAATAGAACCTATGCAAATGATGGAATGCTAGGCTCGAGTTCGTTTTCAAACCACTGTCCCTGGTAAACAGTTCTAAACTGTCAGATTCTTATGAAGCATGCACCAAAACTTACCTAACTAAGCACAGCGACTACTATTAATAACTATTCCCCTATGTTAATAAATAAACATTTCTTTGTCCTTTTAAAAGTTTGAATTGGCATCACTAAGACTCAAGACACAGATGCCCAAGAGAAAAAGCATACCCACAGGTTTGCAACACACTAGTATAGCTGCAGTGCAGTGATCCTAGGTTCATAGAAGGGAAGGAACAGAGGGTGCTCAGAATACAGTAAGATTCCCTTGGAAGAAACAAGATTACTATGGTGAGTAATGTTTTTTTTTCAAACCCCAGGAAATCTTATTGTATTCTTACTTATGCAGACTACCCAAGCAGTACCTTTGGAGGTGGATTAGAACCTACCTAGGAAACAGGATCTGCAGTACTGCTGTACTAAACCTGGCATCCTCTCTGGCCTGAACATCCAAGCAATAATGCTTGGTGAAGGTATGAACCATTTTCCAAGTAGCTGCTTTACATATATCAGTTAGGGGGATATCTCTAGCAGCTGCTGAAGAGGCTGCTGTGCCCCTAGTGGAGTGGGCCCTGAGGCCTGCAGGTGACTGCTTGCCAACTTTGCAGTAGCAGAACTGAATATAAGCTACAATCCATCTCGCAATGGATCTTTTTGTGGCTGGTTTCCCCTTTTCCCACCTCTCCAAAGATGAGGAAGAGCTGAGACTGATCCTGTCTATGAGGCTTTGTGTTTTCAAGATAGTAGCTAACTGACCTTTTTACATCTAGGCTATGCAATCTGCGTTCACCTGGAGTACAGTGATCTGTGAGAAAGACAAGTAGTGTGATGGACTAGTTAAGGTAGAACTCCGATACCACCTTAGGTAGGAATTTTCTATTAGTCTTCAGGACAACTTTGTCTCTATGAATGGCAATGTAACCAGGCTCTGTAGACAAGGCCTGAAGCTCACTGATCCTTCTAGCAGAAGTCATGTCAACCAGGAATTCTGTCTTCCAAGTCACAAACTTGAGGTCTGCCAAAAACATGGGCTTGAATGGGGGCTGTATGAGCTGGGCAATGCAAATATTGAGGTCTCACATAGGGGTTGGTTCCTTATGTGGGGGGTGCAAATGCAGCAATCCCTTAAAAAATTTCTTAAATACTGGGTTGCAGTCTAGAGAATGCCTCTTACCTGCAGACAAATAAGCTGAGACAGCTGCCAAGTGTATTCTCACAGTAGAGACCCTTAAGCCAGATGAATGGAGATGTGCTAAATAATCCAGAACTACAGACAAACTGAATTGGTTGTGATCCAAGCTCTTGTCTTGGCACCAAATGGAAAATTATTTCCTTTTGGAAGAATAAGTCTTTCTAATGGAAGATTTTCTGGAAACTGAGTATTTCCACGACCCCTGTTGACAAACACAAATCTGCATATTCTAAGTCTTCAAGAGCCAGGCATTGAGCCTGAGGGATTGCACGTTGGGGTACATGATCCTGCCCTGAGAGGATGACAGCAAATTGTGTCTCCTGGGGAGGCTGACTGGTTTGACTACTGACATTGATAGTACCATGAGGTACCAGGGCTGCCTGGCCCAATCTGGTGCAATGAGAATCACTGTTGCTGGCTGGGCTCTGAGTTTGCTCAAGACCCTCAGCAATAGGGGAAAGGGAGGGAATGCATACAGAAATCTCCCTGGCCAGTCCAATAGCAGTGCATCCAGGGGAATTGTGCCCTTGATGGGGGGTCTGCAGCAGAACTGTGGTAACTGATGATTGCTCGGGGCTGCATACAAATCCACTTCTGGTATGCCCCATCTCCTGCAGATGGTCTCCAGGACCTGCCTGTTTAGTGACCACTCGTGGTGGTTCCGATTTATTCTGCTGACAGCATCCGCCAGCATACTGTCCTTCCCCAGAATATGGACAGCTGAGATGGAGACTTCCAAGGAATATGCCAAGGTCCAGATTTTCATTACCTCTGTGCACAGAGGAGTCGACAGTGTGCGCCCTTGCTTGTTTATGTAATACATGGGGATTGTGTTGTCTGTTCTGACCTGAACCACCCTGCCTTTTACTTGATTTGAGAATGACTGGAGATGCAGAAAAACAGCACTGAGTTCCAATAAGCTGATGTGCAGGAGTGACTCCTGCTTTGTCCATGTGCCATGTGCTGTGCCTCCCACCCCAAGAGGGATGCATCTGTGGTCAGTACCAGTGAAGGGGCTTGTTGCAAGAAACGAACCCTTTGCCTGAGGTTGGTCTGATTTTGCCACCATTGGAGAGCTTGGAGAAATGCTACTGTGACTGGAACTAGCTTTGATAGGGAATCTCTTTTTTGAAGCCAGTGAGCACTCAGGTGGAACCGAATGTCCCTCATTTGGAATCGGCTCCTGACACTGTTACTGTGGATGCTGCCACGTGGCCTGGCAGTTGCAGAAAGTGCCTTGCCAGCCTTGAGATGTGCAGCTTGAAGGAATTTACTATCTGAATCAGGTAGTCCACTCTGTCCTGAGGGAGGAAAGCCCTTCCTTTGAGTGTGTCCAGTTCTGCTCCTATGAATTTTAGCAGCTGAACTGGTTCCCGCACAGACTTTTTTAGGTTCACCAGAAACCCCAATGAATGCAGGGTACCCTGTATGAGTGCCAGTGCCTCTTTCACCTGCTGATGTGACTAGCCCACTATCAGCCAGTCATACAGGTAAGGAAATATTATTATTCCTTGCCTCCTTAGGTGTGCCACAACCACAGCTAGGCATTTTGTGAACACCCTTGGAGCAGACGTTAGGCTGAAGGGCATTGCCTTGAATTGGTAATGACCTGATGGCAGTCTGAACCTGAGGTACTTTCTGTGAGATCGCCTTACAGGAATGTAAAAGTAGGCATCCTTTAGGTCTAGGGATGCTCCCTACCTTAGGACTGCTACAAAGGTGGTCAGAGTTACCATCCTGAATTTTGGCTTTGACAAATGTTTATTTAGTTGTCTGAGATCCAAAATGGATCGCTTCGCCTGTTTTCTTTATTGTGAGGAAGTATCTTGAGTATAGGCTCTTTCCCTTCTGGTCTGGAGGGACTGGCTCTATTGCCTCCGGCAACAGGAGACTTCAAACTTCCTCTTCCAGCAAGACTGTTTCTGATGGGGAGGATGGTTTGAAGGCTCTTGACTGC
The DNA here is from genome assembly GCA_016271365.2 of Neoceratodus forsteri. Taxonomy (NCBI): domain Eukaryota; kingdom Metazoa; phylum Chordata; order Ceratodontiformes; family Ceratodontidae; genus Neoceratodus; species Neoceratodus forsteri. Next base: position 1,421,215,921 of record CM028130.1, read on the forward strand.
AGCCTTGGCATGAGCTTGAAGCTGAGTACAAGACTATGGCCCACTACCTCCAGGACCCACTTGTCTGTGTAATGTTTTCCCACTCCTGGAGATAGTGGGCCAGCCTGTCCCCTACTGGTATTGGGAGGCGACCTGAGCAGGCACCTCAGGACGTCTACTTGGTTTGTGCTGCTGTCTGGACACTGGGGCTAGTGCAGCCACTGTCCCTTCTGCCTCTGCCTCTAAAGTATCCCCTCTGTTGCTGGAACTGGGGGAAAGCTTGAGGCTGGAAGAAAGGCCTATAATGAGTTCTGCCCCTGCCACCTCTGGTCTGGTGTTTCTGTGGGGGTAGATGCTTGCTCTTTAGCTGCAGCACTCTTACAGGCCGACTTATATTCATCCATTTTTCTTCATGTATGCCTCTGTTTCTTCACCAAACAGAGACATAGGGTCACAAGAAAAAATTACTCACCTTAGTAATGTTGTTTCTTCTAATGGAGTCTTGCTATATTATGACAATTGCAGTATGACCGCAGGTTAGAACTGCTCCGGAGGTGAAATAGTTAACTTTCCATGAAGGCATGGAATCTTGAGCGCGAGTTCGGTTAAGGAAGCTCTGTCTGGATGCTTTCAAACCTAAACCGACAGATCTTTACGAGAAAACTCACTAAGGTTCTGTGTGGAAGCTGTAAACCCACACTAGCCAACTGGCTACTAACATAGCAACACACTTCTTGGTCTCGAAAAGACTCAAGTCAAGAGACCCAAAAATTAAATAAAACACAAGTTCACCCTAAGGAAGGGTGAGACAAAAACAACAAAGTGGCAAAATAGAGTGCCAACACTGTGGTGCCCACCCACAGCCCAAACAAGGTTCTGAGAGGGGCAGGCAGGAGGGAGGTTATAATAGCACGACTCCATTAGAAGAAACAACATTACTAAGGTGAGTAATTTTTTCTTCAAACAACATGAAGTCTTGCTATATTATGACAATTGCAGACTACACAGCAGTACCCCCATGAAGGAGGGACAGAACCTACCTAGGGAATAGGCTCTGAAGGACAGCTGTGCCAAACTGAGCATCACTCCGAGACTGGATGTCCAGGGAATAATGCTTGGTAAAAGTGTGAACTGTTTTCCAGCTAGCTGCTTGACATATCTCTAAAATTGGGATGTCTCTGGCGCAGCCAGAGAAGCAGCTGTACCTCTGGTAGAGTGAGCCCTCAGGCCTGAGGGGGGAACCTTACCCAGCTTTTCATAACAGAATTGGATACAAGAGACAATCCACCTGGCAATGGATCTTTTAGTGGCAGGTTTCCCCTTGCCAACCTCACCATAAGTGAGCAACAGTTGGAGGGAGTCAAACCTGTGACCCTTGGTACACTCTATGTAGTAACTAAGGGCCCTCTTCACATCTAAGGTGTGCAGCCTCCTCTCACCAGAGGAGGAATGGTCAGTGAAGTAAACAGGGAGAGAAATAGATTGATTAAGGTGGAAATCCAAAACCACCTTAGGCAGGAACTTTCTATTAGTCCGAAGGACTACCTTATCTCTGTGAAAGGAAATAAAGTCTGGCTCCACTGACAATGCTTGTAATTCACTTATGCGTCTGGCAGAGGTGATAGCTACCAGAAACACAGTTTTCCAAGTCAAGAACTTAAGCTCAGCTGAAGACAAGGGCTCAAAGGGAGGTTGCATGAGCTGAGCAATACAAACATTGAGATCCCAGGCAGGAGCAGGATCCCTGAATGGAGGGTTGGTGTGAAGCACTCCCTTAAAAAACTTGGAAAACACAGGGTGAGATGACAGGGGAGAGGACTTACCTGCTGAAATAAAGGCAGAGACAGCTGCCAAATGTACCTTCAGAGTAGCTGGTCTCAGCCCCAAAGTGTTTAGATGGACCATGTAATCTAGAACTGTGGGTAAATCAGCAGAGTCTGGGGAAATATTCTTTTCCGAACACCATATGGAAAATCTTTTCCATTTGGAGTTGTAAGTAGCCCTGGTAGAAGGCTTCCGAGAAGCCTTGAGTATATCCATTACACCTTGAGAGAGGTGTAGGCCAGCAAACTCTAGCTCTTCAAGAACCAGGCCTTGAGATTGAGAGACTTGAGGTTCGGGTACCAAACCCTTCCCTGGGCACAGGTTAACAGATTGCAATTCTTGGGAAGGCACAGGGGAGGATGGACTGCTAAGGACAGGAGGAGAGGGTATCAAGGTTGCCTGGCCCAATCCGGGGCAATCAGAATTACCTTGCAGGAATGGGATCTGATTTTGACTAGCACTTTGAACAGGAGAGGGAAGGGGGGAAGGCATAGAGAAACTTCCCTTCCCAACTGAGGGCTAAGGCGTCCAGAGGGACTGAGCCCAAGACTGGGGGCCTGCAGCAAAAGAGAGGAAGTTGATGATTGTCTGGAGCTGCAAAGAGATCTATTTGAGGGGTGCCCCATTTGGCAAATACCACTCCCAGAACCAGGGGATCCAGGGACCACTCGTGATGGCCCTGAGAGATCCTGCTGAGAGCATCTGCCAGGACATTGTCTTTGCCTGGGAGGTGAACTGCCGTAAGGGAGGTGTTGAGGGAGTAAGCCAGAGACCGCAACTTCATGGCTTTGGTGCACAAGGCCGTAGACCGAGTGCCCCCCTGTTTGTTGATGTACCACATTGTAGTGGTGTTGTCTGTTCTGACCTGTACAATTTTGTCCTGAACAGATTTGGAGAAAGCTTGAAGTGCTAGAAAAACTGCTCTGAGCTCCAACAGGTTGATGTGGAGCAGAGATTCCTGAGGGGACCACAGTCCCTGGGTGGTGAGGTCGCCCTTGTGGGCCCTCCACCCCAACAGGGATGCATCCGTAGTAAGGATTAATGAGTGAGGCTGAGTGACAAAGGGAACTCCTTGTCTCAGGTTGCTCTGATCCTGCCACCACTGCAGGGCTTGGATCAGGATTCGAGTTACTGGGATCAATTTGGAAAGAGGATCCTTTCTTTGAGACCAAAAGGCCCTCAAATGGAACTGAATGTCTCTCATCTGAAATCTTGCTCCTTGCACTACTGCTGTGGAAGCAGCCATGTGTCCCAGGAGCTGCAGAAAATGCCTTGCTGGTCGAGAGACCTGCAGGGTGAAAGAGGAGGCCAGGGAGACTTGGGTGTTTGCCCTGTCTAAGGGGAGGAAGGCCCTGGCTTCCTGGGTATTCAGTTCTGCGCCTATGAAGATTAGGAGCTGGACAGGCTCCAGAACTGACTTTGAGAGATTCAGGAGAAAACCTAGGGAAGTAAGCAGTTGCTGAGTTATCTGCAGATGTAGGTTGACCTGATCTGGGGATTGGCCTACTATGAGCCAATCGTCCAGGTAAGGAAAGATGACAATCTTTTGCCTTCTTAGACAAGCTACTGCTACTGCCAGGCATTTGGTAAATACCCTTGGAGCCGAGGTGAGTCCAAAGGGCATTGCTCTGAACTGGTAATGGCCTGAGGGCAGCTCGAACCTGAGGTACTTTCGATGGGAGCTTCTGATGAGAATATGGAAGTAGGCATCCTTGAGGTCCAGGGATGCTAGCCAGTCCCCTGGCCTTAGGGAAGGTAAAATGATCCCCAGAGTCACCATTTTGAACTTTGGTTTTAAAAGGTGCTTCTTTAGATATCTGAGATCCAGGATGGGCCGCCATTCTCCTGTCTTTTTTGGGGTAAGGAAGTACCTGGAGTACAAACCTTTGCCCTGATGTAGGGGTGGAACCCTTTCCACAGCTCTGAGAGCGAGGAGGGAAGAGACCTCTGACTCTAAGGCGAGTGCTTCTGATGGAGATGCAGGAGGAAAAGATTTGGTTCTCATCTTCGGAAATTTTTTGAAGCTGAGAACCAGACTCTGGCCTACTACTTCCAGGACCCACCTGTTCTGATGTGAGAGACTTCCAGTCCTGGACAAAGTAAGCCAGCCTGCCCCCTACTGGTAGAGGAGAAGCGGCCCTGGCTACCCCATCAGGGAGCCTGCTTGGTAGGGGCTTTGGGCTGAGGGGTGGAAGCAGGCCTGCCTGAACCCCTTCTGCCCCTTCCTCTAAAGAATCCCCTCTGGGTATAGGAGGAAGAGGAGGCCTGAGCCTGGTAGAAAGGCCTATGAAAAGGCTTGCCTCTGCCCTTGGGAAGCTGCTTCTGAGGAGTGGCCTGTCTTTCCTTGGCCTGTGCACTCCGATAGGTGGTCCTGTATTCATCCATTTTCTTCATGTAATTCTCTGTTTGCTCCCCAGAGAATTGCCAACCACAGGAAAATCCATGGCTTTAGACTGGGTATCCTCTGACAAGGTGGTGCATCTGAGCCAAGCCATTCTGCGAAGAGCAACAGAAGTAGGCATGACTCTTGATGATACATCATTAGAGTCCACTGAAGCATGAAATTGCACCTTTGATGCCTCGATACCATCTTTAGCCACCTGTTCCAGCTCCCTGGCAAGCTGGTCAGGAACTTGTTTGGCTAGAGCCAGCACAGTATCCCATCTGGATTTCTGGTATCTGGCAGCGTAAGCCATATAATTTGCTTGTCTGAGTCCCAAGGATGCTGCCATATACTGTTTCTTTGCCATAGCATCAATCTTCCTGGAGTCCTTTTCAGGAGGATGTGAAGCTAGGGGAATATTTGCCTTGTCACAGGCTGCAGCCTGCACTACACCCACATTGCTGTGTAAGAAATTCTGTGTCAGAACCTGATAAAGTATACCTTCTGTCCATCCTTTTGTCTACAGGAGGTACAGTATGAGGAGTTTTTAAAACCTTTACTGTCTGCTTCCTGAAAGATTTATGAAGGGGAATAGACAATCTCTTAGACTCTGGAATATCCATCATTTCTACATAATCAGGCTCTTCCTGGTCATCAACAGCTTCCTCCAGAGGAAGCTGAAGGGTTTCAGCAACCTTCTTATAAAACATGAAGTGAGAAGGGGACTCAGAAAGCCTGGGGGGGGGGGGAACCCTAAAGGTCTGTCTGGGGAGGTATCTGGTTCAATAGGAGCCTCCAGATCTTCCACACCATATTCACTCTCCTCACAGTCTTCTTCCCCCCCAAAATCATAATCTTGAACCGAAGGAACCGGGTGAACCGAACGTCTCCCAGATGGTGTCGGTTCAGGAACCGGGGAAAGAGACTGGACAATTTGGATTGCTTTAGCTATCTCTTCAGCTGTTGGGGAAAAAAACTTTTTCCACAGCAGCAGACTTTCTAGTCCTTTTGCAGGAACTGGCTCTCGAGCCAGCTCTTCGTTTGCCCGAGGAAGTATCGCCCTGGTCAGAGGGCACTCCCTCCAGTTCGGTTGGCACCGAACTGGGCCGGCCATCCGGGTCAGCGGACTTTTTGACCTCCGTTTCCCTGAGCCTACCAACTTTCTTCTCAACGGTGGCAGCAGGGAAATTCTTGCAAATCTGGCAGTCTGAATCGAGGTGTTCAAACCCCAGGCAATAAACACATGTGGTGTGTGGGTCAGCCTTGGCAAAAGCTTCCCCACAGACATAACAGTGCTGAAACCCAGTGGGACCGTTTTTTTCTTTTGGGTTTCTCAGACATTATACCAGCCTAACCAAAACTTGCCCGTTTATGGCAATCCGCCAAGCAAGACTCTCCTATCGGTTCCCAACCGTGTCACAGGCCGTGGAAAAAACCGTAATGAAATCCATTTTTTTTAGAACCGATAGGAACCGGGAACCGCACTCTAAAAAAGGACTAGTAGTTCAAAAACACAATCTGATCGGTTCAAACCGAACCAATAAATGTTTTACAAGTTCCACACAGAAATTCGTATGTAAAACTATCTATTACTTACATTACCACAGACAAAGCTTGAACCGAACGGTTGCGGCTAAAATTAGATGAAAACTGAGTATTTTAAACTTTTTAAACCGCGAAAATGAACCGAGCAAAAGGAGAAATCTCCGGAGCGACTGTTCAGTGAGGCGGAGTAAAGAATCTGATGGTTTAGGTTTGAAAGCATCCAGACAGAGCTTCCTTAACCGAGCTCGCGCTCAAGATTCCATGCCTTCATGGAAAGTTAACTATTTCACCTCCGGATCAGTTCTAACCTGCGGTCATACTGCAATTGTCATAATATAGCAAGACTTCATGTTGTTTGAAGGGAAGTCCACTACTTTTGTTTGTGTATCCTGGGTCAGGCTGATAGTTCTAAGCCAGGCAAACCTTCTTAGGGACACTGATGCTGCCATCTGTCTGGATGCAGTGTCATTTGAGTCCACTGCCATGCTGAACTGTGTTTTGCAGCTTCAATCCTGCTATTTGCAGCCTCCTCTAGGTCAGCGGCCATGGGAGTTGGAACTGATTTGGTGATTTCCATCACTGTAGACCAAAGGTTCTTCTGATACCAGGCCACAGATGACATATAGGTGGCTTGTCTAATAGCCAGGGAAGATGACAGGTACACTCTTTTTGCAATGGAGTCCATCCTCCTAGAATCTAAAATCTAGAATTGTCCAGAGGGTGAGAGGCCAGGGGGATGCCAGCTTTGTCACAAACTGTAGCCTGCACCACCCCCCTCATGACGGGGGTGTCCAAAAAGGAACTCAGCAACACTTTTGGCAACCCAGTACTTCTTGTCCATTTCTTTTCTATAGGGGGCACAGAAGTGGGTGTCTGCAAGACTAAGTGTCTGTTTCTTAAGGGATTTATGGAGTGGCAGCAGTACTCTCTTAGATGCTGGCACATCTATCATTTTTGTATAATCCGCTTCCTCCTCATCCTCTGTGGATTCCTGGGTAGGGAGGCCGAGGGTCTGAACTACTAGCTTCATAAAAGTAAAATCTTCAGTCCCACAAGAGACAGGGCTATCCTAGATCTAGTACTGACTAACAGGGAAGGGATCACAGATCTCCAGGTAGAAGGTCACCTGGGGGCCAGTGACCATCACATGGTATGGTTCAATTTGGCTACTACATCTAAATCATCCCATTCCAAGGCAAAAATATGGGACTTCAGAGGAGCTGACTTTGACAAGATGGCCAACAGCGTTAAGCTAGCCCTGGCAAAAAGAAACACAGGTAAGGGGGTACAGGCAAAGTGGGCAAGCATTAAGGATGCAATACTTGAAGCAACATCCCATTGTGTTAGACAGAAAAGGAAGTGCAAAAGAAGAAGGAAACCACTTTGGTTCTCAAATACAGTAGCAGAAAAGGTCAGAGCCAAAAGGCTGGCCTTCAGGAAATATAAGGGAACACAGCAGGATAAAGATAGGGAGGCATACCAAACTGCCCTAAGGGAAGCAGGGAAGGCAGTAAGGCAGGCAAAGTCCCAAACTGAGGAAACACTAGCACGAACAGTAAAGAAGGTGACAAGACTTTCTATAGATACATTAGTGAAAGGAGAAAGTCCAGAGGGGTATTGCTAAGCTTAATGGAGAAAAAGGAGCATGTGAGGAGGAGGACCCTGTAAAGGCATCTATCCTAAACAGATACTTTGCTCAGTATTTACTGAAGAGAAGGTAGGCAGGGCCCACCGCTCAGCATCATGGACACAGGGGGGAAGGAGGTGAGCACTACTCCCTTCACAAAAGAAAGGGTCCTACAAGAGCTTGCTAAGCTCAGGGTGGATAAGGCAATGGGACCTGATGGCATACATCCCAGGGTACTTAAGGAGCTAAAGGTGGAACTAGCAGAGCCATTAGCAGAACTGTTTAGTGAGTCTCTGAGCACAGGAGAGGTCCCAGAAGACTGGAGAAGGGCTCATGTGATCCTGCTCCACAAGAGTGGTAGCAGGAGGAGGCGGGAACTACAGACCAGTCAGTCTTACCTCAGTAGTGGGCAAATTATGGAGGCACTCCTTAAGGAAAGGATAGTGCAACACCTGGAATCCATAGGGGCACAGGATCCAAGACAGCATGGGTTTACAAAGGAAGGTCCTGTCAAACTAATCTTATAGATTTCTTTGACTGGGTAACCAGAGTGGTGGACCAAGGGGAGCAGTTGATGTCGCCTACCTTGACTTCAGCAAAGCTTTTGACACTGTTCCACATAGAAGATTGATAAATAAGCTGGGTAGGCTCGGGGTGGGTCAGAAGTTGGTCAACTGGGTGGCAAACTGGTTGACGGGCAAAAAACAGAGAGTGGTGGTAAATGGTATACAGTCAGAAGAGATGCAAGTCACAAGTGGGTACCTCAGGGATCAGTCCTGGGGCCAGTCCTCTTCAACATCTTCATTAGTGACCTTGCAGATGGACTAGAGGGTAAGGCTTGTCTGTTTACAGATGTCACCAAGATCTGCAACAGAGTAGATGATCCAGATGGAGTGGGCAGAATGAGAAGAGATCTGGATAAACTAGCAAAATGGTCAGAACAGTGGCAGCTAGAATTTAATGCAAAGAAGTGCAAAATCATGCACATAGGGAAGAGAAACCCTGAAGCCACCTATAGGCTGGGAGGGGAGTTGCTAGCAGTCACAAAGGAAGAAAGAGACTTGGGCATCATCATCACTGATGACCTGAAATCATCCAAGCAGACCTCTAAAGCAGTAGGTAAGGCTAGGGGGGTGTTAGGGTGTATTAGTAGGGGTATCACAAGTCATAAGAGGGAGGTAATAATCCCTCTTTACAAAACACTGGTTAGGCCCCATCTGGAGTACTGCGTGCTGTTTGGAGGCCACACCTTCACAAGGACATTAACCAAATTGAGGCAGTCCAGAGAAGGGCAACCAAATGGTGCAGGGACTGCATCAGAAGACATATGAGGACAGATTAACAGAGCTCAATGTGTATACCCTAGAGCAAAGGAGGGAGAGAGGTGATATGATCGAGGCATTCTAACACCTTAAGGGCATTAACAAGGTGAAAGAGTCTAACATGTTTAAATATAAGAAAAATAGCAGGACAAGAGGACACAGCAAGAGATTAGAGGGGGGCCAATTAAGGGGGAATGTGAGGAAATTCTTTTTCACAGAAAGGGTGGTGGATGCATGGAATGGCTTACCACAAGAAGTGGTGGCTATGAATACCGTGCAGGGCTTCAAACAGGCATGGAATAGGCATAAGGGAGCAATACAAATGAGTATGAATAGATAGGCCACTGACAGAGCAAAGGCCGATGGCACATTTATAAGGTAGAAAAAGAAATGAGCAGACTGGATGGGCCTTGCTGTCCTTATCTACCGTCAACTTCTATGTTTCTATGTTAAGTTCTCTTATCAGGGGAATCTGGTCTATGAAGATCTGGGGAAACCTCTGGATCAATTGGCTCCCCCAAATTCCTCCTCGTCTTCATCTTCTTTTTCTTCCTCCTCCTCTTCTTCTTCAAAGTGTTCCCCACCAAGGGCTATTAAGCTAGGGGCCTGGTTAGAACCAGGAGTTTGTACCGTTACCGGTTGTGGTTGCTTTCCAAACAGAACTGGGACTTGCACAGACTGTATTACACGAATCGCGTTAGCGATGTCTTCTGCAGAAGGAGACACTGGTTTCTTTGGCTGCGGTTCCTGGTGTTTTTCTTTACATTTTTTCCTGCCCACAATGGCCAGTTCAGCAGCTGTGTCTGCTTTTCATTTCTTAACTGAAGAGCCATCGCTCTCTTCAGAGGGCAGCTCCTCCGGTTCGTTTTGAGGAGGAACCAATTTTTCAACAGCTGGGTCAGCAGCCTTTTCAGACATTTTTTCCTGTAGTCTCGTCAACTGTCTTTCAACCATGGACTGAGGAAATTGTTTTGCAGATCTCACAATCTGTTTTGAGGTGATCAAACCCCAGACAGAAACACAGATTAAATGCAGATATGCCTTAGCAAAAGGTTCCCCACACTCGGTACAGTGCTGGAAACCTGTAGGTCCCGTTCTCTTCTTGGCTTTCTGTGACATAACCCAGAAGAAAACCACTCTGAGGATTCATTCTAAATGTAAACTTTTTTTTTTGTCGGTTACGCTAACCGCTAGAAAACCAGGAGTTAACTCCGGTTAAAATCCAATCAAAAAACCAACTATACCCAAGTCAGTATAATACAATTTAAATAAAGTAACGAAATGAAGAAACAGAGAGGGGAAAAAAACAAAGGAGATCCCGGTTTCCTCTTGGCTAACCACCAAGAGGAAAAACATGGCTACTTAACCCTTCAACACTAAAATCTAAATAAATTCTACCTGAAAACCAAGGACAGTGATCTACATACCGAATAAAACAACTTTTTACTAGGTAAAACCGAGAAAATAAGGAATTTCAAGCAATGAAAGGAGAGCTCTCTGGAGACGTCTTACTGAGGCAAGCAGAGTAAAGAATCTGAGGGTTTAGAACGGTTTACCAGGGGCAGTGGTTTGAAAACTGAGCTAGAACCTAGTAGCATTCTAACATTTGCATAGGTTCTATTAACCATTTCGGCTCTGGGGCAGTCCTATGGTGAGACCATACTGCATATGTCAGAGTACAGTAAGATTTCCTGGGGTTTGAAAAGAGTGTTGCCTGTAGGTGTTGCTGTAAGCCAGTCACATTATTTTCATAGCCCGAAGAGCAAAAAGACCCAAATCCTAACTCTAAACCTAATAGAAAAAAGTAACAAAAACAAGGGGAAAAGGAAATTGCCTATACGTGAACTATATACACCATGCTAAACTGCAGAACATTACACCTGTTAAGGCTTTCCAGTAAGAAATTTGGCCTGTGGCAAGGACTGCAGAACTATTTTCAGCAAGGTTCTGTGAGGGAAGGATGGGTGGGAGGTCACGGATACTGAGGAATCTCCTGGAAGAAACAATATTACTATGGTAATTTTTTCTTCTCATCCCAGGAATCCCTCAGTATGCTTGACTAATGAAGATTACAAAGCAATGTAGTTGGGAGGAGGGAACACAACCTACTTTGGGAAAGGTTCTGTAGGACTGCATTGCCAAATCTGGTATCTGATTTAGACTGTACGTCCAAGCAGTAGTGCTTTGTGAAGGTGTGTACAGTCTCCCAAGCAGCTGCTTTGCAGATGTCGAGAAGGGGAATACCTCTTGTTGCTGCCACTGAGGAGTGGGAACAGAGGCCTTGAGGTGGCTGTTCACCAGCTTTACTGTAGCAGAACTGGAAGCAAGAAACAATCTAGTGAGAGATAGTTCTCTTAAAGGCTGGCCTGCCTTTGCCCACATCGCTATAGGTGAGGAAAAGTTGTTTGTGAGAGGACCTAAGCTGCTTGGTGTGCTCTAGGTAGTAGGTCAGTGCCCTCTTTGCATCCAGACCGTGAAGCCTGCGCTCACCAGGAATGGATTTTTCTGTGAAAAAGACAGGGAGAGATATGGATTGATTAAGGTGAAATTCAGACACCACCTTGGGGTGAAATTTCCTGTTAGTCCTAAGAACTACTTTATCCCTGTGGGAAATGATTTAGTTTGGTTCAGTGCAAAGAGCTTGCAGCTCTAAAATCCTTCTGGCTGAAGTGACTGTCACTAGGAATACATTTTTCTAGGTGACATATTTTAAATTTGCAGTCGTCGTGGGTTCAAATGGAGACTCCATCAACTTTGCTGTACACAGGTTCAAACCCCAGGGAGAGACTGATTCCCTAAGTGGGGGTTGAAGGCACAGCAGGTCTTTGAAGAATTTCTTGAAGATGGAATGAGAAATTATAGATTGCTCCTAACCAGCAGAGATGTAGACCGAAATGGCTGCCACATGAACCTTCAGGGATGAGGCTCTAAGGCTTGATGCTTGTAAGTGTGCCAAATAGTCAAGTATGGAAGACAGGCTAGTTTGCAGTGGGTCAATCTGTCTGTCTCTACACCAAAACCAAAATCTCTTCCATTTGGAAGCATAAGTCTTTTTGGTACTTGGCTTCTTGGCCAGTCGAAGGGATCTCAGGACTTGGTATGAGTTCTGAGAATCTGGGAACTCTAGCTCAAGTACCAAGCTTTGAGACGAAGAGAATATGCTGGGGTATGTTATCCCCGTCTGAGGCAGGGTCAGGAGACTGTGGGTCGAGGGCAGACGAATGGGCTGTTTGACTGAGAGGGTGAGAAGTAGTGTGTGCCAGGGCTGCCTTGCCAAGTCTGGAGCCACCAGTATCACTGTTGAGGCTGGCTTCTGAGTTATTGTAGGATCCTGTGAATCAGAGGAAATGGAGGGAAGACGTACAGAAACCTCCCTGTCCAATCCAGAGACAGAGCATCCACTGGCACTGAGCCCAGTGCTGGAGGCCTGCAGCTGTACAGGGAAATCTGATAAACGAGGCTGGAGGCGAACAGATCTACATCTGGAGTGCCCCACCTGCTGAAGACTGTGACCAGTACTTATTTGTTTAGGGTTCACTCGTGGTGGCTCTGGTTGATGCAGCTCAGGGAGTCTACCAGCACATTGTCCTTGCCTGGCAGGCGAATGGCTGTGAGCTGCATGTCCAGGGAGTAGGCCAGAGACCAGATCTTCATGGCCTCCATGCAGAGCTTTGTTGGTCTTGTGCCACCCTTGCTTGTTGATGCAGAACATAGTAGTGGTGTTGTCTGTTCTGATTTGGACAGATTGACCCCTTAGCTGGGGGGCAAAGGGTCTGATGGCCAGGTGCACAAGTGCATTCCTTCCCTGAGGTTTTCCTTGTCCTTCCACAGCCCAGGGCTTGCAGAAGGGTCCTCATGACTGGAAAGAGCTTTGGTAAAGAGTCTCTTTTCTGAGACCAATGAGCTCTCAGATGGTATTAAATGTCTCTCATCTGAAACCTGGCACCTGGAACTACTGCTGCAGAAGAGGCCATGTGCCCTAGGAGCCTAGAGAAGTGCCTGGCTAGCCTCAGTCGGCCCAGGACAAACAAGTGTGCCAGGGTATGGAGGTTCTGCACTCTGCCTAGTGGGAAAGTACAGCTACGTAAGAACTTACCGTAACAGTAGATCATAATATGTAGGACTAGCGTCATCTGGTGTCAGGACCCAATGGCAGAGTTTCCAGCAATACCTGTCGGGGGACCACCCACCAACAAAATGTGAGCGACGTCAGCGTGAGTCTATATAGTTGGCGGCCCCCAGGCCAACCCTCCAGTTCTCTCCTGCCGGAGCCCCAGAAGGAGAGGTAGCAAGTCTGTAGACCAAAACAAACATCTTCTGAGGGGAAGGAGGACGGGAAAAACATGACCTACTGAAGGAACCTCTCTCAAAGATCTACTGTAATGGTAAGTTCTTACGTAACTGTACTATCTTACTTCGACAGGGTTCCTTCAGTAGGTCATAACATGTAGAACAGAATCCCAAGCAGTCCCTCGAAAGAGAGACCGAGAGAAACATGGGAGGAGGAACAACTGAAACACAGAAAGGAGCGTGCCCAGGATAAAAGGCCCTGCAGGACAGCTAGGCCAAAACCGGCCCTTCGCCTAGAAGCAATGTCCAGACTGTAATGATTGGTAAAGGTATGGACTGAACTCCAGGTTGCTGCCACACAGATCTCCGCTGCAGAAACATGATGAAAGAAAAATGTAGAAGCAGCCACACCCCTAGTGGAATGAGCCTTGACAGGTCCCGGCAAAAGGCTTTTCGTACTTCTGGTCACAGAAGCGAATGCAGTTTCCTAACCATTTTGAAAGGCATTGTTTGGAAACCACCTTACCCAACATCCTCGATGCAAATGAAACAAAGAGCTGATCCGCTCGTCGCAATTCCTTTGTGCGAGAGGTGTAACACCTAAGGATCCAGTGTACATCCAGGGTATGAAGTAAGGCCTCACCTCTGTTTGTTGGGACCGAATAGTACACCGGCAATTCCACTAACTGGTTGAGGGTGAGCTGCGATACCACCTTGGGAAGAAACCTAGGATGAGTATGGAGGACCGCCCTGTCCTTGTGGAAAATAAGATAAGGCTCCTTACAAACTAAAGCCTGAAGCTTGGAAATCCTTCTAGAAGAAGTAATAGCAACTAAAAAGAGCATTTTCCAGGAAAGGTAACGCATATCACAGCTCATCACTGGTTCAAAAGGGGGAGAGAAAGTTTCTGTAACACAAAATTAAGATCCCAAGGTGGAGTAGGGCTGCGGATGGGGGGTTCAGGTGGAGTATGCCCTTAAGAAAGGTTTTGGCAAGCTCCAACTGTGCCACGGGTTTACCATCCACTAGCACATGGCAGGCCAAAATGGCCGATAAGTGGACTTTCAGCGAAGAATAAGAAAGGCCAGAGTCAGATGAAAAGAGCAGGTATTCCATTAGATGCAGGGCTGAACATGTAAAGGGATCCCAACCCTTGCAGGCTGCCCAAATGGAAAAACGTTTCCACTTCATAGCATAAGTGGACCTCGTGGAAGGTTTTCGGGTCTCCATGATGAATTGAGAAACTCTGGAAGAGACTCCAAAGCATGAAATCGCTATGTCTGCAGGAGCCAAGCATGAAGATGCAAGGTCCTGAGCCCCGGGTGCACCAGCCGACCCTTGTCCTGGGTTAAGACGCTGTGCTGTAATGGAAGTAGAACTGAGGGTTCCCTCGACAACTGCAGTAGAAGTGGGTGTCACAAATTCACTCAGCAGGTCAGGCCCTCTACTCCCAAAGTGCCAACCTCTGAGTGCAGTCTTGTGAACAGTGTAGCAGACAAGGTAACCCTCTTGTCTATTTTTGTGAGTTCGGATCAACCTTTGGTCTCAGTTCTGGAGGGACTCAAACTGTTAACCTCCTGCTAGCATACCCAATGCACAGGCTCAGATATATCTGTCTTCAGGGGGCCAGATATCTTTGCCTATGGGCACCTATCCAGGTATTCTGAGATGAACCCTTTAAAACTTTATAAAGACCTCAGATTTAAAATTTTGTTTCCAGTCTGGTACCACCATACAAGTTATATGTCTACTGAACCATAAACATTTCTTAGCAAAAGAAAGCAATTCAAAGACAGACCAGGTTTGCTCTAAAATTAGTTTTTACTAAAATATATAATAATATGTCATACATACAATACAGAACTCTTATAACACAAGACATACATATCTTTAAACAAAACAGGGTTTAAAACAGTGCAATTCCTACAACTACATTTAGATTTTGTCTAGCTTTCTAAATACCTGTTTTCAGTGCTCAGATGTTTCCTTAGTCAGTGTCAGATATAAATGCATCTCTATAGTGAAAGAGAATAATCTTTTCAAGCAGTATTGGCCAACCCCTTTTTGATGAAGTCATCCAGCCCCTCCTCTGGTCAAATAGCTAACAAAAATATATTTTTATACAACCACAGGATGTAATTTTAGTAATCTATACTATACAGCTATACAGGATGTATTAATTCTGCAACCTTAGCATAACTCAAGTTTCAATGACACCTCTTTTGATCTCGTGCTGTACCCTTTTCACAAAGGCTTCATAGGGTCATTTACAACCTTACACCTCTATGTAATATCCTAGATTCCCTTATTTTAATGTAATAAACCTAGTTTATGATTTCTCTCCTAACAAAATTACCTTAACTCTGTAATTAGCTCAGAGAAACAGGATCCCTAAAAGTCTTCCAGTAACACATTGTCTCTAAAAAACTGAGTGTGTAATACATACTGTCAGCAGTTCTCTTGGCCTGCATCTGTCAGCTAAAATCTGGGGGGGGGGGATGAGAGAGGTCATTCCTAGTGCATTTGAATTTTCAGCAGAGACATTAATACATTTTATATTAAAAAAATATAATACAGCACTCAGAACTGGCTGTCTACGTCACAGTGGGAACCAAATTTGTCTGGGCTAGAGAGGAACGATAAGAATAATTTTTGCTTCTTCCAACTGGAGTTTGAGGAGCACCCTCTGGAGAATGGGAAATGGAGGGGAAGGCGTACAAAACTCTCCCTGTCCAGGAGAGAGACAACGCATGGTGCCAAAAAGCACCATGCTCTGGAACGAACGAGCAAAAGCTGGGAAGCTTTGCGTTGAATGGGGAGGTGAATAGGTCTAGTTCCGGTCATCCCCATTTCTGAAATAGAGATTTCACCATTGCCTGGTTTAGTTCCCATTCATGATCGAGGGTGAACGATCAGCTGAGGTTGTCTGCTAGAGTGTTTTTGCACTCCTGGAACATGTACGGCTGTGAGGGACAGACCGTACAGAAGTGTCCAGTCCCACACTCTCATCGCTTCCCTGCAAAGGGGGTAGAAGCGGGTGCCGCCCTGTTTGTTTAGATACCAGACAATGGAGGTGTTGTCCGTCTGTATAAGAACTAGTCCCTTGGGTAGAATAGTCTGAAATGCCTGAAGAGCATACAGTACTGCTCTCATCTCCAAGACATTGATGTGTAAGGATATCTCTTGACCGGACCAAAGTCTCTGAGTCTGATGGTCCCCAAATGAGTGCCCCAACCCCTGTTGGGAGGCATCTGTTGTAAGGATTGCCATGGGAGCAGGGCCCTGAAAGGGGTGACCTAAGGATAGGTTTGAGGGATATCTCCACCATAGAAGATCCTTCTGCATAGAGGTGGAGATAAGAACTGGCTGATCCAGCTGATCTTGTAGCTGATCCCACTGAACTCTGAGGGACCACTGAGAAATTCTCATGTGGTGCCTCGCCATGGGGACTGTGGAGATAGAGGCTGCCATCATGCTGAGAAGGCATAGAACTTCTCGGGCTGGGAGGTACCTAGAAGAGGCCACCATGGTGGCCTGTTCCATCAGAGTATCCCTCCGATCTGGAGGGAGGAAGGCCCTGCCCTGAGCTGTGTCCAGAATGGCTCAATAAACTGAAGGCGTTGGGAAGGAGTCAGGGAGGTTTTCGGGAAGTCGACTGTAATCCCCAATCTGGAAAACCGGTCCAAGGTAATACGAAGCGCCTCTGTAAGGAAATCCCTGGAAGGGGCCGAGATCAGCCAGTCATCCAGGTATGAGAAAGCTGCAATACCGTGGCATCTCAAGGCTGCAGCCACCACCGCTAGACACTTGGTGAAAACCCTGGGTGCCGAAGAAAGTCCAAAGGGGAGAGCTTTGAACTGAAAGTGATCCTCCTGAAAGACAAACCACAGGAAGTGGCGGTGGTTCTTTAATATCGGGATGTGCAGGTATAGCACCCTGCATGTCCAGAGCACACAACCAGTGGTTGTCCTGCAACAGGGGCAGCAGACTCTGAAGTATGAGCATCCTGAATTTTTTGTACTTGACAAACAGATTTAGCTTGCTGAGGTCGAGTATGGGTCTTAGGTCGCCTGTTTTTTTCAGAACCAGGAAAAAAATGGCAGTAGAAACCCCATCCCTTCTGATGAAGAGGGACCAGCTCTATCGCTTGTTTCTGCAAGACAGCCTCTATTTCCTCCCATACTAGAAGCACCTGATCTCTGGAACAGGCAGACCTTCGAGGAGGAGATTCGAGAGGAACCTCTAAGAATTCTTGCTGTGCCCGTCGGACACTAACTGCAGGACCCATTTGTTGGAGATGATGCGCTGCCAATCCTGCAGGTGACGAGCGAACTTTCCCCCACCTATCCCTCTTTTCCGAATTGTTTAACCAGGAGAGACACACTAAGCTGAAAGCTTGTTTACAGGTGCGACCTGGGAGCACAGGGAAGTTAAGTGACTTGCTCAGGATCACACAGTATGCAACTGGGGGCTGTGGAATTCAAACCCAGGTCTCTAGATTTGCAACTCAGAGCCTTAAGCCATTGTGCTATATTGCCTCTACCAGAAATGGAGGGGGGTTGGGCCAAGTAGTCAGGAAATGGCAGGTCGGGCTGGAGGAGGTCCTCCAGAATGACGCAGGGTTTTGGAGGCCGGGGGGTTGAAACACTACCTGTGGCCTTATGCTTTCCCTGCCCAGACTGGAGGCGTCTAAGTCTCTGCCTCCAGATCCATCTCCAAAAGGACTGCTGCACTTGACCTTGCTGGCTGCCCTGACGGTACATGGACCTCACAGACCTAAGAGCCTGACCTCGTTCTTGGAGGTCTGTGATGATGTCTTTGGTGACCCACCAAAGAGCACCGAGTCCCGGAAAGGGGCATCCAGTATGGGCGATTGGACCTCGTTAGCGAGGCCTGCGATCCAGAGCCAGGCATGCCACCGAAGGGAGATGGCGGTCACCGAAGTTCGAGCCACCAAGTTGACAGAGTTGTAGGTGGCCTGGAGAGCATGCTGACAAGAAATTTTTAAGAATCAGGTATCCCGGGCGAGTTCCTCTTTGAGGTCCGAATTTGCCATTTCTTGAGTTTGGTCCTCCAGCCTGGCAAGGGTAGCATTTTGGTGGGACACCATGTGGGCTACGTAGTTCAAGGACCTCAAGGCACACATAGCCAAGGAATAAACTTTTTTTCCCGAACTAGTCAAACTGCTTGGGCTCTTTGTCGGGAGGAACCGAACTCAGGTGCTTAGGAGCAAACAACTGATCCTGAGCAGCTGAAATGACCACAGAATCTGTCTTAGAATGGGCAGCCAGAAACGGGGCATCCTTAGGCACCCGGTATGTCCTGTCAGCTCTCTTTGGGACAGCCAGGATGGAATTAGGCAGTTGCCGGATGGTCGAGGTGAGGTCTAGATGAGGTGCTGTCCATGGGGGAACAGGGACCATAGCTTGGGTTTTGAGATCCAGATGCTCCACAAGCCTCTGCCACATCGGGTTTTGTTCCTCTGGATCCCACTCATAGAAGGTTTGGATAGACCTCAGAAGATCCGCGAAGGAAGGGTCTTCTGAAGGAGATTTCAGAGATACCTTCCCCAGGGTCGGAGAATCAGGAAGCGACGATTTCCCTGAAGAGTTCCCCCAAAGCCCGGATCATCTCCCGTTTGGAAATCCGGTAGAGAAATGTCCACCCTGGCAGTTCCCCAGACGTGGACAGTGTCAGAGTCGGAGTCCACACGGGAATCAGACCTGGGAGAGGGAGGAGGATGTGGGAGCCTACTCTCCAGGTCCGTAACTAGCTCAGCTCTCGCGTCCTTCCACCAGGATGTAATGCCTCCCTAACATCTGGCTGAGAGACTGGAGGGGGTGGAGGAGAAGTTATAGGTTTGGGGGGGGGTAACCACAAGAAGGATAAGAATATTCTGTATACCCTGGAGAATAACCCAGGAAATGTGAATAACTCAGGTAGACATGTCCCTAGGACAGCCAGTCATGCAACAGACCAGCCGAGGTATGGCCTGTGAAATACCCTGAGGGTTACTGAGGGACAAAGTGGGGTCCACCAAAGAGACCTGACGTGTCGGGGGGGTGACATCGGGCCTGGCGTAGGGTAGATACGTGTAGGGTCCGGCGTAGGGAACCCTGTTGACAGAACGCGCGAGGGGTCCAGTGTCAGTTAGGCAGGTGTTAGAACTACTGACAATGGGACTGGCAGAGCCGATGTCAGGACATCTGGCATCGGGTATGCTGGCATTGGGACCCATCGCAAATGATCCGACAAGGGATCTGCTCCCGTAGAAAGGTCCAACGGTGGCAAGGGAGTGGGTTCCGGCCAGGAGACTGGTGTCAGAGAAGCTGAAGTCGCCGGGGGCTGCTCTGGCAAGGGGGCAGGTCAATCGACCGTCCGTAGAATGCTCCTTAAGTCAAGGGGAACCTCCAAGGGCGGTTTTGTAGGTGGAGGAGGATCCTCTTGACCAGAGACCCAGGAAGGAGAAAGTGCGTGTGACCTTGAAAAGACCGCCTCCAGAGGACCGGCGCTATCTCTAGCCGGAGAGGTGGGGTTGGAGGAAGCCTCAACCAGCAGAGAAGGAAGGGGAGAGGGGTAGCCTTCCCTGGGTTACTCTGGATGTCAGATGGGCTGACTTTAGTCCCCGGAGAGAGAGCCATGCCCAAGCGGTCCCCAGAAGGGAATGTCTTACCAGGCGAAGGTGCGGCGGGAGTTGAAGATGAGCCCCCCTGACTCAGCGACAACAGCCGTGTGGGACCCCATGAAGCGGGGAACTGACTTGTCGGCAGCTGCGCGGTCCCCAGAGGAGATGGGGAGTGGCTTAATGGCAGTCGCGGGCTTACCTTGCACTGTAACCAGGAGAAGAGTCTTGGAGGAAGAGTCCCCGGACGCAGCCTGGATCCTTACCGCAGGTGGCAGGGGAGCGGCCTTGCTAGCTGCGGGCCTTGAAGCTTCGGGCCTGCTTTCCATGGTGTGCTCCTTCTCATGGTGTTTCTCCTTCTTTTTATGTTTTGAAGGGGAAGAGGAAGAAGTGAAGGCTGAATCCTGGATCTTCTCCATTTGTTTCTCTAACGATGCTAATCGAGATTTGAGGAGATGAGCCTCTAAGGCCTGCTGCCTTCGCTTCCTCATGGCCTGGTTGAAAGGCTGAAAGTTAGCACAGGAGGCAACCAGATGGTGCTAGTCCTACATATTATGACCCACTGAAGGAACCCTCTCGAAGTACAGTAAGATCAGAGCTTTCCCTTGCTGGGTGTCCAGCTCGGCTTCAACAAACTCCAGTAGTTGGACTGGCTCGAAATGGGACTTTTCTGTGTTGCTCAAGAAGCCCAGGGACTCCAGGATATGCTGTTTGAGGCTGAGAGGAGTCTCTGACCTTTTGGGGGGACTTGTTCACTATGAGCCAGTCGTCCAGACAGGGAAAGACAGAGATCTCCTATCTTCTGAGAAGGGCTGCCGCCGCTGCTGCCAGGCACTTCATGAAAACTCTGAAAGCTGAAGAAAAGCCGAATGGCAGAGCTGCAAACTGGCAATGTCCACAGGGCAGTCTGAATCTGAGATACTTTCTGTGAGAGGGCCTGACTGGAATGTGAAAACAGGCATCCCTGAGATCTAGGGAAGCTAGCCAGTCTCCCTGCTGTAAGGAGGAAAATACCACTGAGGGTGACCATCTTGAATTTGGGACTGAACCGGTGCTTGTTCAGGTACCTGAGGTTTAGAATGGGTCGCCAGTCCCCCTTTTCCTTTTGGGTGAGAAAGTACCTGGAATAGAGCCTTCTCCCCCATTGGGAGAATGGGACTCTTTCCACTGCATTTGCTGACAGGAGAGACTTTACTTATAAATCCAGCAGAATTCTTTCTGTCGGAGTTAGGGGGTTCAAACTCCTGTGGGCCTGCTGAGTGGGGAATTTTTTGAACTGCAGGGTAAGTCCTCGACCCACCACATCCAGCACCCACTTGTCTGTGGTGATGTGTTGCCATTGGTGGAGGTAGTGGGTCAGCCTTCCTCCTACTGGCTGAGGGGAGGAGACCCAGCCCTTCTAGCTAGGGGGTTTATTCAATCTGACTTTTTGTTGAAGGGGTAGGCTCAGCATGTTTCTGAGCCCTTCTCCCTCTTTCTCTAAAGAATCCTCTCATCCGAGAGTAATCCATGGGCATGGGCACTGGCATAGGGTAGAAGGCCCTTAGATAATAACCCCTACCGTTGCCTCCTCTACCTGGGGCTTGTAGGAAGTAGAGGCTTTCTTTTTAGCTGCATTGCTCTGGTAGGTTGTCTTGTATTCCTCCACCTTTTTTATGTACTGTATGCCTCTGTTTTGTCCCCAAAAAGAGAACTGTTCTCAAAGGGGAAGTCCACAGCTTTTGATATTTTGTGGCTTCCAAGGCAATTTTAACAGTTTCTGTCAGGTCCTAAGCCACTTTTTCCTGGGCTAGTTGGCTGATATCCAAGACAGAGTTTCAGAGAGACTTCTGGTATTGGGCTGTGTATGCCATGTGAGTAGAGAGGCGGAGCAGCAGAGAGGCTGTGGTATAAGATTTTTTTTTTTTATTATATTTTTTCCACCTTGAGCCCTGGCAGGCGTCTGTGGTCCTCCTCACAGAGGAACCCATTTCTCTGGTCTCGCGCATCCCCGCTCTGCCACCTCCTACAAATTCCCCTGCGGACTGCCCCCCGCAGCGGGGCCAGGGAGGAGGACACCCCCCCACCGAGACCCAATCCAGACACCCGGGGCAGCCCTCGGGGATGCGGGACCATCATGGAACCTGCCAAGCTCCTTTTCCTCTTGTTTCTCCCATCCCTCCTCCCCTATCGATGTAAGAATGTCAGTATGTGCCTCCCCACCTGTATTGCCCTCCAGCCACCACCAGAGGGCAGTCAATGAGTGGGACAAGTCCCCCCCCTGAGAGAGGAAAGCAGTCCTCCAGATGTTCAATCCTCTTTCCCCCATGCCAACCCCCGGCAGCCCAGGCTCGTTCCTGAACCTGGGTCACCAGTGTGACATGAGGTGTAGTGACCAGCACCTTAACGTCCAGCACCACTGGACTGGCTGTAGTGTAAAATTTCTTACCCATAGTATCCAGCTTTCTAGATTCTTTTTCTGGAGGCTGGGATGAAAGAGGCACCTTAGCTTTATCACAGGCTGTGGCCTGCACCACCCCTTCATGGTTTGGATGTATGTAAATGTATTCAGCATTAGTTTTACCTAGCTGGTACTTTTTCTCTATTTTCTCATCCACCCCTGGGATGGAGGTGGCATTCTGGAGTGACTAAAAAGTAGCCCTGCAAAGGGATTTATGAACTGGAATGAGTAGCTTTTTATGGTGAGGGAGACCCATCATATCCAAAAAGTCTGCCTCCTTGTCCTCTTCAGAGGTCTTTTGGATAGAAAGATCCAGAGTGTCTACCATATGTTGCACAAAGGTATAATGAGAGGAAAAATCCTCCTGGACATGAGAAGGAGAGCCAAACTCCTAGTCAGGAGATACATCAGGTTCCAGGGGTTCACCTTCCTCTTCATCATCACCTTTCTGAAAGAAAATGCCCTGGACAAGACCAGAGTCAGAGGGAATAGGTGTGGTAGGACTAGCTTGGGCACTGAGGAGGCTGCCCACAGCCTGAAAAGTTCAATATAATTGCCAAGTCCTAGCCATTTTCTCCGCAGAGGGTATATCTTGTTGTGACACTTGCTTCTCCCTTTGCTTTTCAGCAGGAGGGGCAGTGATATATTTTTCTTTTTAGCAGGTACTGAATCAGGAATTTGCTCAGCATGTCTTTTTCGTTTGGTTTGATCATTATTATTTTTATCATATTTACTTTCTAGGGGGTCCTTGGAGGACCTGTCTTTAGATTTTTGATGAGAGGAGGACCCCACTTCTGAAGTTTTATTAGAAGGGGAGGCAAATTGAGCAGCCATAATTTCCAGCACTTTTGTGACAGTTTTTGAGCGAAATTTAATGCAAAGTTCACAGATAGCAGAGGTGTCACTGGGACCCAAACACCTCAAACAAAGGTCATGGCTGTCTGCCTTGGCCAATATTTTAAAACCTTTAACACAATTTTTAAAACCAGTGGGTTCAGTCCTCTTGTTAGGTCGATCTGACATGCCAATCCGTCAGATGACCTTGTAAAATGGTTCTCAAATGGGAAAAAAGAACCTTTTTTGATTGGTTCCCAAGTGGTGTGGAACTGTGAGAAACAGTTCCCTACTGAGGAAAAATAAAGTAAAAAGTAGAAGAAAATGCAGTTCTACTGAAATATAGGGAACTGCGAAAAAGTAATGTTAAAATATAAAAGCCACAGAAAATTTTCTTCAGATGTGGTATTTTTAGACAGAAAATAAAGCACGGGAAACTGCAGGAGGAACTGCTAGGAGGAGAGATTCTGCACTTCCTGAGAATGGAAGGGAAGAAAAAATTACTCACCTTAGTAATGTTGTTTCTTCTAATGGAGTCTTGCTATATTCTGACAGTAGCAGTGAGTCCCAACCTTCGAACTGCCCCAGAGATGAAAGAGTTAAGTTTCCATGCCAGGCATGGAACGCTGAGCTCGAGCTCGGTTGAGACTCTGTCTGTTGTTCTTCAAACTCAAACTGTCAGATCTTTACAAGCTAAACTCACTAAGGTCCTGTGTGGAAGATGTAAACCTACACTAGCCAACTGGCTACTAAACATAAAAACACATTTTTTGGTCCCAGCATAAAGACTCAAGTCAGGAGACCCAAAAATGAAAACACAACACCCACTCACCCCAAAAGAAGGGGTGAAACAAAAAGGGTGGGCACCTACTAAGTGCCAACACTGCACTGCCCACCCACATCCCAAAAACAGAGGCTCTGAGAGGGGCAGGTGGGGGGGAGGTCATAATATAGCAAGACTAGATTAGAAGAAACAACATTACTAAGGTGAGTAATTTTTTCTTCAAACAACATAAAGTCTTGCTATATTCTGACAGTAGTAGACTACAAAGCAGTACCTCCATGGAGGAGGGACAAAACCTACTTAGGAAATAGACTCCGAAGCACAGCTGTGCCAAACCGAGCATCACTCCTAGCCTGGATGTCCATGGAGTAATGCTTTGCAAAGTGTGAACTGTTTTCCAGGTAGCTGCTTGACATATCTCTAGAATAGGGATGTCCCTGGCAGCAGCCAGGGAAGCAGCTGTACCTCTGGTAGAGTGAGCCTTCAGGCCTGAGGGAGGAACCTTACCCAGCTTTTCATAGCAAAATTGGATACAGGAGACAATCCACCTGGCAATGGATCTTTTAGTGGCAGGGTTCCCTTTACCAACCTCACCATAAGTGAGGAACAGTTGGAAGGAGTCGAACCTGTGATCCTTGGTACGCTCTATGTAGTAATTAAGGGCTCTTTTGACATCTAAACTGTGCAGTCTCCTCTCGCCAGAGAAAGAATGGTCAGTGAAGTACACAGGAAGAGACATAGATTGATTAAGGTGGAAATCTGAAACCACCTTAGGCAAGAACTTTCTGTTAGTCCTGAGGACCACCTTATCTCTATGAAAGGAGATAAAATCAAGCTCCACTGACAAAGCTTGTAATTCACTTATGCGTCTGGCAGAAGTGATGGCTACCAGAAACACAGTCTTCCAAGTCAAGTACTTAAGCTCTGCTGAAGATAAAGGCTCAAAAGGGGGTTGCATAAGCTGAGCAATGCAAACATTGAGGTCCCAGGCAGGGGCAAGATCCCTGAATGGAGGGTTGGTGTGAAGCAATCCCTTGAAAAACTTGGAGAAAACAGGGTGAGCTGAGAGAGAACATGGCTTACCTGCTGAAATAAAAGCAGACACAGCTGCCAGATGCACTTTCAGTGTAGCTGGTCTCAGCCCCAAGCTATTTAAGTGAACCATATAATCAAGGACTGTGGGCAGATCAGCAGATTCTGGGGAAATATGCTTCCCAGAGCACCATATGGAAAATCTTTTCCATTTAGAATTATAAATAGCCCTGGTGGAAGGTTTTCTATAAGCCTTCAGGATATCCATTACACCCTGGGAGAGGTGTAAGTCAGCAAACTCTAACTCTTCAAGAACCAGGCCTTGAGATTGAGAGATTTGAGGTTCGGGTACCAAACCCTCCCCTGAGCACAGGTTAACAGGTTGTAATTCCTGGGAAGACACAGGGGAAGATAGACTGCTAAGGACAGTAGGAGTGAATACCAGGGCTGTCTGGCCCAGTCTGGAGCAATCAGGATCATCTTGCAGGGTTGAGATCTGATTTTGACTAGCACTTTGAACAGGAGAGGGAAGGGGGGAAAAGCATAGAGAAACTTCCCTTCCCAATTGAGAACTAAGGCATCCAGGGGGACTGAGCCCAACACTGGGGGTCTGCAGCAAAAAAGGGGAAGTTGGTGATTGTCTGGGGCTGCACAAAAATCTATATGCGGGGTGCCCCATCTGGAAAAAATCACTTCCAAGACCAGGGGATCCAGTGACCATTCGTGATGGCCCTGGGAAATCCTGCTGAGAACATCTGCCAGGACACTGTCCTTTCCTGGTAGGTGAACTGCCATGAGGGAGGTGTTCAGGGAGTAAGCCAGAGACCACAACTTCATTGCTTTGGTGCACAAGGCCGTAGACCGAGTGCCTCCTTGCTTGTTGATGTACCACATTGTGGTAGTGGTGTCTGTTCTGACCTGTACAACTTTGTTCTGAACAGATTTGGAAAAAGCTTGAAGTGCTAGAAATACTGCTCTGAGTTCCAACAGATTGATATGGAGCAGAGATTCCTGAGGGGACCACAACCCCTGGGTGGTGAGGTCGCCCATGTGAGCCCCCCACCCCAAGAGGGAGGCATCTGTAGTAAGGATTAAAGAGTGAGACTGGGTGACAAAGGGAACCCTTGTCTCAAATTGTTCTGATCCTGCCCACTGTAGGGCCTGGATCAGGGTTCAGTTACTGGGATCAGTTTGGTGAGAGGGTCCTTCCTTTGAGACCAAAAGGCTCTCAAATGGAACTGAATGTCCCTCATCTGAAATCTTGCTCCCTGCACTACTGCTGTAGAAGCAGCCATGTGCCCCAGGAGCTGTAGAAAAATGCCTTGCTGGTCGAGACACCTGCAGGGTGAATGAGGAGGCCAGAGAGACCAGGGTCCCTGCCCTTCCAGGGGAAGGAAGGCTCTGGCCTTCTCTGTGTCTAGCTCTGCGCCTATGAAGGTGAGGAGCTGGACAGGCTCTAGAACTGACTTTGAAAGATTTAGGAGGAAACCCAAAGAAGTGAGCTGTTGCTGAGTTATCTGTAAGTGTAACTTGACTTGGTCTGGGGACTGGCCAACTATGAGCCAGTCATCCAGGTAAGGGAAAATGGCAATTTTCTGCCTTCTTAGAGAAGCAACTACTACTGCCAGGCATTTTGTGAATACCCTTGGAGCAGAGGTGAGGCCAAAGGGCATTGCTCTGAACTGGTAATGGCCTGCGGGCAGCTCGAACCTGAGGTACTTTCGATGGGAGCTTCTGATGAGAATATGGAAGCCAGGCATCCTTGAGGTTCAGGGACACTAGCCAGTCCCCTGGCCTTAGAGAGGGTAGAATAATTCCCAGAGTCACCATTTTGAATTTTGGTTTTAAAAGGTGCTTGTTTAAGTATCTGAGATCCAGGATGGGCCGC
This sequence comes from Neoceratodus forsteri, assembly GCA_016271365.2. Lineage (NCBI taxonomy): Eukaryota > Metazoa > Chordata > Ceratodontiformes > Ceratodontidae > Neoceratodus > Neoceratodus forsteri. The sequence continues at coordinate 1,421,242,491 of CM028130.1, forward strand.
CATTCTCCTGTCTTTTTTGGGGTAAGGAAGTACCTGGAATACAATCCTTTGCCCTGGTGTAGGGATGGAACCCTTTCCACAGCTCTGAGAGCTAGGAGGGAAGAGACCTCTGCCTCTAAGGCAAGTGCCTCTGATGGATTTGCAGGTGGAAAGGATCTGGTTCTCATCTTTGGAAACTTTCTGAAGCTCAGAACCAGTCCCTGGCCTACTACTTCCAGGACCCATTTGTCCGATGTCAGAGACTCCCAGTCCTGGACAAAGTAAGCCAGCCTGACCCCTACAGGTAGCTGAGAATCGGCCCTGGCAACCCCATCAGGGTGCCTGCTTGGCAGGGGCTTTGGGCTGAGGGGTGGAAGCAGGCCTGCTTGTACCCCGTCTGCCTCTCCCTCTAAAGAACCCCCTCTGGGCATAAGCAGAAGAGGAGGCCTGGGCTTGGTAAAAAGGCCTATGAAAAGGCCTGCCCCTGCCCCTGGGAAGCTGCCTTTGAGGAGTAGCCTGCCTTTCCTTGGCCTGTGCACTCCTATAGGTGGTCCCATACTCATCCATTTCTTCATGTAATTCTCTGTCTGCTCCTCAAACCGGAATTACCCACAACAGGAAAATCCATGGCCTTAGTCTGGGTATCCGAGACAGGCTAGTACATCTGAGCCAAGCCATTCTTCAAGTGCCACAGATGTAGCCATGACTCTTGATGACACATCATTTGAGTCCACTGCAGCATGGAATTGCACCTTGGATGCCTCAATACCATCAGCAGCCACCTGCTCCAGCTCCTCGGCAAGCTGGCCAGGGACCTATTTTGCTAGAGCCATGACAGTGTCCCATCTGGATTTCTGATATCTAGCAACATAAGCCATATAATTTGCCTGAGTCACAAGGATGCTGCCTTGTACTGTTTCTTTGCCATGGCATCAGTTCTCCTGGAGTCCTTGTCTGGGGGTTGTGAAGCCAAGGGAATATTTGCCTTGTCACAGGCTGCAGCCTGCACTACCCCAACATGGCTGCATTGTTGTGTAAGGAACTCCGTATCAGAGCCTGACAATGTGTACCTCTTGTCCATTCTCTTATCCACAGGAGGTATAGTGTGAAGAGTTTTAGAATTTTAAATGTCTGTTTCCCAAAGATTTATGCAAGGAACAGACAGTCTCCATACTCTGGGATATCCATCATTTCCACATAGTCAGGCTCCTCTGATCATCCACAGCTTCCTCCATAGGGAGCTGGAGGGTTTCAGCCACTTTTATAAAACATAAAATAAGAAGGGACTCAGAAAGCCTAGGAGGAGACACCTGAAGGTCTGTCTGGGGAGATGTCCGGGTCAATGGGCACATCCAGACTTTCAAATCCACATTCACTCTCCTCATACTCCTCTTTCCCCTCCTCCGGTTCATAATATTCTTCTAAATCATACTCCTGAACCACTGGAACCGGCCGAACCGAGCGCCTACCTGACGGTGCCTGTTCGGTCGGAACCGGGGAAAGCGACTGGACAATTTTGATCGCTTTGGCTATTTCTTCAGCGGTTGAAGAGGAAAGTTTTGGCTCCACACCAGCTGATTTTCTAGTCCTTTTTGCTGGAACCAACTCCTCAGAGTCGGATCTCCTTTTGCCCGAAGAAGTCTTGCCCTGGTCAGAGGGCACTCCTTCTGGTTCAGTTTGAACCAAACCAGGCTGGCCATCTGGTTCAGCGGACTTTTTGGCCTCCCTTTCCCTGAGCCTACCAACTCTTTTCTCCAGGGTAGCTGCAGGAAAATTTTTACAAATCTGGCAGTCTGCATTGAGGTGGTCAAACCCCAGACAGTAAACACAGGTGGTTTGGGGATCAGCCTTGGCAAAGACTTCCCCACACACACTACAGTGTTGAAACCCAGTGGGCCCGGTTTTTCTTTGGGTTTTCAGACATAGTGCCAGTCCTATCCAAACTTACCCATTTATGGCAATCCACCAGGTAAGACCCTCTTATCGGTTCCCAACCGTGTCACGGGTCGTGGGAAAAAAACGTAATAAAACTTTTTTTTAGAACCGATAAGAACCGGTAACCACACACTAAATCACAGATTAAGATTTTTTAACAACTTGATCGGTTCAAACCGAACCGATAAACCGTTTACAAGTTCCACACAGAACAGAATTAATGTAAAACCTATCTAGTACTCACAAATACCACAGACAGAGACTGAACCGACAGGTTGCGGTTTAAATTCGGTTGAAAACCAAGAAAAACGGTACTTTAACTGACAAAATGAACCGAGCAGAAGGAGAAATCTCCGGAGCGACTGTTCAGTGAGGCGGAATAAAGAATGTGACGGTTTGAGTTTGAAGAACAGCAGACAGAGTCTCAGCCGAGCTCGAGCTCAGCGTTCCATGCCTGGCATGGAAAGTTAACTCTTTCATCTCCGGGGCAGTTCGAAGGTTGGGACTCACTGCTACAGTCAGAATATAGCAAGACTTCATGTTGTTTAAATCACGGAAACACAAAAAAATATATAATATAAACAGAAAAAGCACAAAAAGCAGAACGAACAAAAAATACCAACTTTTGCAGAAATAAACTTCTTCAAGTGAATGTGTGGGGAGAAAGATCCAGGGCAGACATGTCCAGTCAGTGGAGAAATTAATCTGATTGACTTACAGCAGCACCTACAGCCAAAACTAGTTAACTGCCGGCTGATTGGCTAATTCTTTTCTATCATTAGCATACACTCCACCTTTGGGGTAGTTGAACCCAGCTGGCATCACTGCATTAGTCAAGCATACTGAGGGATTCCTAGGGTGAGAAAAAAACATACTTCCAAGAGAGTTCATCTGATCGGAATCTGCCTCTTGAGGTCGTTCACGCATGAGGCGCCCTGCCCCCGACTTTGTCTGCAATACTTTAAGCCCCGAGAGGTGAGGTACATCACCAGAAGACCCCGTGGATGCACAATAACACATAAAGAGGTCCCAAGGGATGCCTGGGTTGGATAAGGGATGCTCCCATACAGGCCTGGGTGCCTCTTCAAAAGCTCTAGGCCAAGAAGGACTGTTGGACTGCAGCTTGTAAAGGCACACAGTTCAAGTACCTGGAGCATCTCCACTAAGAAACACTGGTACAAGGCATACTCAGTAGCAGAAGAAAGGTGGGCAACTGATTCACTGTCCTCTGAGGATGACATTGGTGGAAACGAGGCACTGCCTCAGGGTACTGTTGGTACTGGGGATTAGGCCCTGTACTGGGACCTGTCAACCTCCCTATGCGAGTCCTCTAAGGCACTAATGAATGCCTAGTGTTGCTCCCACATTAATGGCCCTCAGGGCCTATGAGCGACAGCATGCTCCTGAGGAAGCGGCGAGGCTCATCTAGTGAAGGTTGAGACTCCTGGTCTTGTGGGCCTTGGCCTGAGCTATGGAACTGTGCAGGGGGCCTCGACGGAGGGAAAGGCCTAGAAGAGTCACCAGAAGGATGCCTCCATTTTTCTTTTTAAACAAAATTTTTAAAATTCATACTGAACAACGTCACAGCAAATTTTCATTTTACATTTTATCACACTAATAACAGCAAAGATCTAATTAATACAAACAGTTGCCTCTCTACTGAACTTATAATAAAGTTCATAATGTCATATGAATTCAAAACACTGTAAAATCCATCACTCTAAAAATCCATATTCCTTCTAGTCTGCCCTTATTGTATACAAACCCATTAGTTTAAATGGAAGAACTTTGGAACTTTGGAGGAAGGTTTTCCATATAATGTTAAATCTCTGCAGTTTGGAGCTAGCAATGTATGACAGCCTCTCATATTCTGCGAAGGGTGTCCTCCTATATCTAAGGAGTCACCCGATCAGTGTCCATGAGAGGAACCCCAGGTGAGGAGACTGGAGCCATTCAGGTCCTATGGGGCGACCCCAGTCCTCACTACTGACAGTGACCTCACACAGCTCCGGAGAAAACTCTTTTTTTTTGGCATTTATAGTTTATGCCCAGGGTCCCTGGGTCAGTCCTCCCAGCCAAGGAGCCACCAGACCTTCTGCGGGTTTCCCCCCACCTGTCCCACCTCAGACCACCCCCATGGAGCCTCGAGTTACCCTCTGGGCAGGGGGAGGTCGGCTACACCCCCATCATGCTGGTCGTTGGGCAGCTGAACAGTGGTGGCAGGGGCTCAACCCTGATGCTCTGGGGTCCTCGCCATAGACTGTCACCAGGGTTGAACTTATTTTTCTTTTATGTTCCGGTTCGGGGAGGTGTGGCATGTAACAACGCAATGGTGGAACCCACCAAGCGTCCGACACACCTCCCGGCCTCAACCTCTGCCCCCTGGTAAGCCACTCCCATGATCACCTTGGTGCGCTACACTGAGTGGCACAGTCCCTCCCTGGGGGTTGAGAGCAGCCAGACTGCCTCTTGATACAGCCCCTCTCCCCTGGGCTGACCCTCCAACTACCTTAGCTTGCTCCCGAATCCGGGTCACTGGCGCAAGTAGTGACACCACCCCTTTGCCGGGGGCGGCCGAGAAAATTCCATCTCAAGGCTATCGTCCGAACTCAAACTGGTGTCACCTCTGACACTGGGCTCAGGATCGATGACATCCTCAGAAACAGGGTTCTCCATGTTGCTGCAGTTGGCACTATCCTTGACTCCTCGCTCGGCGTCGACCTTGATATCATGCTTGGTGCCATCACCCTCTTTGGTATTGCAGGCAACACCAGAGTTGGGGACAACCTCCAAGATCATACTGTCGTCAGCACCTAGCTCGGAACCGTGCCCAGGATCGGCACCACTGATGTCATTCCCTCTGTCACCACTGCTGGAGCTGTCACTTTCCTCGGTGTCGCTAGTGATACTGTGGATAGTGACAACATCCAAACCAGCAACTTAACAGCTAACAGTCTCAGTGCCAGTTACATTCCCAATATGCACACAGTGTCAGGAGGGGCCTGATGTCATCGTCAGTTCCACCCGCTGTGTTGTCACCATGAACTGTAACAGCAGCACGGTGACACCAAATGATGATGTTGAGGTGTCCATCAGTGCAGACCGAGTGTATAGCTGCAGCCTTGTCATCAGGGATGTCCACTGCACAAGGTACACAGATTGTAGAGAGTTCACAACTGAGTCGACTGTCCACCAGACCCATCCACTGCAGTTTGAGACACCTCTGCATGGTAAAGTTGAGGAGAACTCTGTACTTACACCAAACCAGAAGTCCTGGAAAGAGACCCAGGGGAAGGCCTAAAGGCCTGGTCTTGGATGCACAGGTGCAAGGCTGGCCTCCAAAGGTGGGAATCTGGTGATCCCACCTCAATGCACAATTCTCAAGGGTATGGTGGTCCATTGAAAAGTAGGCACTGCACGCATCTGTGTTGTGTTCTAGTCCAAGACAGGCTGCACAGGATTGATGCTGGTCTGTCATAGCCATTGGTTTCCCAAAGGGGAAATGATGTACAATGGGCAACTGTCGGACTTTCTTTTTTGATGACAGACACATTCTTGTCAGACTTCAGCATCATAATAAAATAAACACAGGCTGCACTATGAACAGAAAAAAAATCACAGTGACACAGCTGGAATAAGTATCAAGGAGGCAAACTGAGGTGCACATTCTCACGTTGTGGAGTTGGCAGAAAGAAAAGAACTGAAGTTGGTGAGGGTGCTGGCAATGGTCATTGACTACCGCACAGCACCATGTGGGGGGTGCACAGGTGCCATGCCCAGTAGCTGTTGCTGGCCCCCTGACCAAACATTTTGCTCCTGTGAGGTCTCAGTGCCTCTGGTCCATACCCATAAGTGATAATCAATGGCAAAGATTAATACTTGGAAGATCAGCACACTGCGGCCCTCAATTGTAGCAGAACGTGACACACCTCTGGAAAACATAAAAGAAAAAGACTGCCCATTAATGTGGACAATGATGAGACTTTATCTGGGTTCAAAACAAAATGGAATATTTTGATGGGGGATATTATGAACAGGAGGGTGGTAGGAGGCAGCGAAGACTCTGCAACAAAGACTAATTCAGAGTAATCCACTGCGGGGCATCAGAGCAGACTTGATGGAATAATAGGGCCAGATTTCCTATGGTTGACACAAGGCTTGCATCAAGCCCTGCATCAACCCTGTTGTTTGGTGCAACTGTGCCAAACTCCTCTGACGCAAATGCACCTAATTTTAGCACATCAGGCGCAGTTACGACAGCTTCCACAATTTACGGCAGCTCATGCCAAATATTTGGCACAAGCCCCGTAAAAAAGGTCACCCAAATGAAACAAGTTAGACCAGGCAGAAGCTGGTCTAACTTCCAGCATTTGGCACAGAGGGCAGATAATCCCGATCGCACCGGAAAGGGAATGCCCGCCACCTGTTGTTCGGTACAGCACCGCTTGTGGGTATCTACAAGTCCCTGAAAACTGGGCCCATAGTCTTTTATGTTTGCTTGCACACATGTGCAAGAAACATAGTGCCACCATATGAGTTTTCGTAGGTGTGCCTCCCCCACTTCCAATGCCCTGCTCCTTTTTGCAGGCACGGGTGCACCGCACCAATGATTGTCCACGCTGTCTATGACAGCCGTTCACATGCAGTGGCATCCAATCCTAAGGAAAACACCACCACAATCAGTGGTGGTAATGTGTATGCAAACTGCCATGTCAGCACTGCATCTGAACTGTCAAAGACAGTTCGTCATCCCCACCGGACGAACACCTACATAGCACGCTGGGAGCCCACCCCAGCATGCTCATGTGCTCCCCTCCACCCCACACACTGTATGACCGACGGGGGTGCCCAATGCCCCGTCGGCTCCACTGGCCCCTCTCCAAACAGACTTCCAGGTACCAAGCTGGGAGCCCACCCGAGCATGGCAAAAGTCCGTATGGCCGACCAGGTGCCTAATCCCATCGGCTGCTGTACCCCACAAAGAAAACAGATTTATAGGTGCCATGCTGGGGCCCACCCCAGATGGCAAAAGCCTGTAGCCGACAGGTGCCCAACTCGCTGGCTGCACTGTAACCCCCAAGAAAAACAGACTTGTAGGTGCCATGCTGGAGCCCACCCCAGAGTGGCACAGGACAGTATGGCCAACAAGGGTGCCCAATCCCCTGTCGGCTCCACTGCCCCTCAAAAATAAACTTCCAGCTGCCACCTGGGAGCCCACCAAGCGTGGCAAAAGTCCCACTTAGTCTAAAAAACACATGTAAAAAAAGGTTCCTCGTTGACTGTCTCGCCCTCCCCCACCCAGACCCACCTCTGCGCACCCACCTCCCGACATCCCCTTCACACCATACTTATCTCCAGAGTTCAATGCGACTATCTTCGGTGGACCCAGAACAGGTCTGCACTCTTCAAAGCCGACCGCGAACTAATCTGTGTCTTCTTTCACCAGAGGGAAAACCTCTTCCATTAGGCTGCACAGGTCTTTTTTTTGTGCTAGGCTTTTTGGCCATCCTCAGGATCTTCAGGACTTGTTCAGAGTACTGAGTGGCAGGGAACTTTAACTCCTCAAGAGTCAAGCTTTGAGTTGAAAAGACTGCAGGTCTGGACAAGTGACTCCTATCTGAGGGAGTGTCAGGAGAGAGTGACTGAGTGGAAGACGAATGGGTTTGCTGCAAGAGATGGTTAGCAGGAGAGGATACCAAGCTTGCCTAGGCCTGTCCGGTACCAACAGAATCGCTGGCTGAGCTCTGAGTTTGAGTAACACTCTGAAAATCAGGGGCAAGGGAGGGAAGGCATAAAGAAACTTCCCTGACCAGTCCAGAGCAAGGGCATCTGCTAGGAGAGTTCCCAGAACTGGAGACCTGCAACAATGCAGCGGAAGTTGATGTTTGAGGTGAGAGGCAAAAAGATCTAATTCTGGTATGCCCCACCTTCTGAACACTGGCCAGCACTTGCTTGTTCAGACCTCATTTGATGTGCACTTGGTTGATGCGACTGATAGCATCTTCCAAGGTGCTGTCCTTGCCTGGAAGGTGTATGGCTGAAAGACTGACATCCAGAGAATAGGCCAAAGACCAGATCCTCATAGCTTCCAAACACAGGACACTGTACCTTGCGCCACCCTGCTTGTTTATGTAAAACATTGCAGTCTCCTGATCTGCACTGTGTGGCCCTTTACCAATGTGGAGCAAAGGCCTTCAGTGCCAAGTTAATGGCTCTGAGCTCCAGTAGATTGATGTGAGCCTGTGACTTCTTTGGAGTCCAGGTGCCACTGACAGAAGTACTCTGCAGATGGCCTTCCCATCCCAGCAGAGAAGCATCTATAGTGATGATTTTTGTGGGAGAAGGTGCTCTCATCTCCAAGATGTTGATGTGTAGGAGCTCCTCATCCGCAGACCAAGTGCCCTGTGTCCTGTGGATGCCCAGATGTGCGCCCCAACCTGTGCCGGAAGCATCTGACATCAGGAGTTGAGCCGGAGGTGTTCTCTGAAAGGGCAGCCCCTCTGCAAGAGAAGTGGATGTTGTCCACCAGTTGAGCTCCTGACGGGCTGGTTCTGGGATAGAGACCGGTTCGTACAGGTCATCCCATCACTGGTCCCACTGGAAGTGAATTGTCCTCATATGCGGTCTGGCTAGGGGGACTGTAGTAATGGAGGCAGCCATGTGGCCTAAGAGCTTAAAAAGCATCCTGGCTGGTACCCTTGAGAGGGATGAGACATGGTGGGCTAGATCTTGGAGTCAGAGTGCCCTGTCCTCTTGGAGAAAGGCCTTTCCTCAAGTGGTATCGAGCAATGCCTCAATGAACTTGAGGGACTGGACAGGAAGCAAAGAGGACTTTGCTGCATTGATGGTGATACCCAGTTCTCTGAAGACAGAACAGGTGTCCTGGATTGAGCACTGCAGTTGCTTGCTGGAAGGGGGTGTCAAGAGCCAGTCATCCAGGTAAGTGAAAACGTAGTGCCCTTTCCTCAGGAGAGCTGCTACAACCACTGCCAGGCACTTGGTAAAGACCCTTGGTGCTGAGGATAGGCTGAAGGGCAACACTCTGAATTGGTAGTGCCTTTCTTGAAACTCGAACCTGAGAAACATCCTGTGAGGTTTGGCTATTGGAATATGAAGATAAGCATCCTGCACATACAGTGACACTAGCCAATATTCTCTGTATTAACCTCGGGTCATCCCTGAAAAAGGGACCCCTGGTCACAGTGGGCCTACTCGGTTACCAAAATTAAATAAATAAATAGATCTTTGACCTATTACAAATGCAGCTTAGGCTCTGTATCAGCTGTCAGGCCTGACGCTGGTCTAGTGTCGTGATCCAGTGGCAGCATGTGTCCTGGGGGGACATCAGAGCAAAAGTAGTAGTAGGTCTGATGTCGGCAGCCAACGCCTGGTCTAAGACCGACGTCCGGTAGTCCTTGAGAGGTTTGTGTCCCAAGCATTCATCTGCCAGCGGCAGGGTGGAAACTGAAGATGTCGTAGACTGGACCGGCAGTGCCGACAGCAGAGCCATCGGTCAAGTGTCAACGATGTGCATCACCCACTGATGAATGATGTTCCACTGGACATTTGTCTGATGGTGGCTTAAGCGGACGAGGAGGCTGGGAGGCAGATCTCCCGGAGGAGTGCTCCGAGGCCTTGTGTTTGTCCTAGGAGTCAGCACTAGAAACAGAGGCCAATCAGGAGTGTACTGACATCAGTCTTGAGGCATGTCTGCTGAGGTCAGAGTGCTGGCCCGAGGCCTGATCAGGTGGCTGGACTTTAAGCGGCTGTAAGGCAGGGCCTGAGGACCCTGAGTCACGGTCTTTACCACCTGACGCCTGAATCAGGGCAGGTGGTTTGACTACCGTTAGCTGGGTAGGAGAACGGGTTACCTGGGAGGCAGAGTCCGAGCTACCCCGGGAGGCAGAGCGGGAGCCTGAAGACCTAGATTTCGAGGGAGATCTCTCCTTTTCCCTCTCCTTCCTCTTCTCGTTATGGCACTTTACAGAAGATTTCTTGTGGGAAGATCTCCCCTGAGAAGACGAATCTTTCTGCATAGCAGCTAATCGTTGCTCTGTGAGGAAAGCTTGAAGTGCCTTTCGGTGGCAGATTCTTGTCCTGCTGTTAAACTTTTGCCAGTGCAGACAGGCCTGAGTATCGTGATCGGGGCCTAGGCACAGGAAGCAGGCCAATTGCCCATCCTTGGGCAGTATTTGTTTGCCACAGGCGCAGTGTAGCACAGTGGTTTAAGGCTCTGAGCTGCAAATCTGATGACATCCAGCAGACCAGCCCTGGGTTTGAATCCCACAGCTTCCACCTGCATACTGTGTGGCCCTCAGCAAGCTACTTAACTTCCCTGTGCTCCCAGGTCACACCTCTAAAAAAGCTTTCAGCTTAGTGTGCTACTCCTGGTTAAACTAAAAAAAAAAAAAAAAAAAATTTGGAAGATCGCCATTTGATGGAGGATGTCGGAGAAGACAACATGCAGAACTCTGAAGCCCTGAAAATGCAAACTTTTTCTTCGAAAAAATAAATTTTAGGCCAAGAAACAGCAAAATGGTGGTCGAACTAGCAAGAGGTGATCTGTGGAGCCGACGGCACGAGTCAACGGTGGGAAACAAACTGAGGGACACAGGGGACTGCCCTCTCTTTATACCATGCGTGACATCAGGTGGGCTGACACTGAGGGCAGTCCCCGCTACAGACTACTAGCTAGAAGTTTTTGTGGGGTCCTGCAGCCTGCCAGCTTCAGTCCTACTGGTGTCACCTGCTGCAAAAGCTGACACTTGAAATAAGATTTATGTTTTTTCCAAAAACTAGTTTTATTGCAGTTACCGACAACTACATTTAAACAATTTTTAAACTTTTAACGTAAAAAGGAGGTGTTTTGTTGTCTTCTTTTACTGGCAAGGGATTTTGCTGCAGAAATGTAACTTTTGGGGAACAAAACCCCAAGAACACAATGATTAAACAACACAGTAAAATTTTTGAAAACTGAGTTTCTAGTCCCAGAGTGAGCTCTGAAGTTTAGTCCAGATCCTCTTCATCATCGTCACTAAGGCAGATGCAAATTTTTTCTTCTTCCTCCTATGTTTAATGATGGACTGGATGGCTGGTGGTTGTAGACTCCAGATTTTGGCAAGAAGTGTCGGACCCCTCTTGTTGACTGATGCTGGTCATAGCCATAAATTCAGGTCTCCTCATTCTGATGTCGCTAGCATGCAAGAGCAGTACCGCAGGGTTGGCATCAAACACTTCTATGTCTAGTGAAACTAGCTGGACAATTGTCAGGCCAGTGAGGGTGTCACATCTCAATTTTGATGATCAGTCACTTTTTATTTGCTTCACAATGCTGAAATTCCATTCACACTCTGCTGTGGAGGCTGGCAAAGACAGGACAAGATTGATTTGGTCAAGAACTGCGGCACATTGATCGTGGTTCATTCTGTTGACTGCTGGCCAAGGAAGCCTTTGTAGATTTTCTGTGGTGAACCTGGGCTTTTGGTAGATCTTGGATTTCAGAATGGTCTACTGGTCAGCTATTTCATTTATCATGACCCCAGTAGAAACCAGGATGGGTTGGAAGTGTTCCACCAGTATATCAATGTCCAAGTCACCAAAATCTGCAAAACCCCCCCCCAAAAAAAAGACATTACTAAACTAGCCACCTGAGGTAAAATTAACTGAAAAAAAAATCAGCCTCATATATTTACCTGAAATATTGTCTGGGTCTGGCCAAGAGTTGAAGTTCACCACCTTGGTAGCACAGAGGACTCCAGCAGACATATCCAAAAATCGGTTAAGGCTTGACTTCAGCTCATCCAACAGTTTCTTATTTTTGCTGTTGTCTTATTTATTTATGCTCCCCTCAGTCCCTCAGCTGGCCACTCTTTTGGGCCACCTAGGCCTACCACCACCACGTCCTTTCCCCATCTGCCACCCCAGTAAGTGCCATGACCCAGGTAACCCGACGTATCCCTTTGTCAGGAGGGGCCCTCCCCCATGGGTGACAACCGGGAGAGAAGAGTTGCCCGTAGGCATCCTGCGTACCCTGGACAAGGCAGGGGTCAGCACCTACACCTCCAGGTTTTGTGGCGAGTGTGGTGTGGCCGCCGTCATCTGGTTGACTCAGCAGCTGATTTTATGGTTATCTCCTGACTCACCCACCACCCTCGAAGTGGTTTGGCCATGGCAGCATCCTGGGGGCATTCAGCGGCGCGTCGAGGTCACACACCGCAAAGAACGCAAACCACTAGCCACCACCAGGAGTCGACAAACAGCAGTCCAGGACCCACCCACCCCCGCGAGGGAAGCGTCTGAAGGACACTCTAAACTCCCTCCCTGCCAGACTCCACAGTTTGTTCTTTGTTGTTGTAAAGGTGGCACTGCAGTCCTCGCCTGTCAGATTCACTCCCTCAAAGCTGATCTTGTCAATGACTGTCTTCAGCATGGGACCAGGCCTGTAACTGAAAAGAGAATAAATTGATCACCTATTCTTATACAAGGTTTTTTTTTGACAAAACTCAAACAAGTTGCTCATCTGGGCTTATACTTTTCAAGTAAAGTCTGAGTTGACGTCAGGGCTTCATGAACTTCGGTAACTGTTGACATTCTCTTTTGCAAGGTCTTGGACAGGTTGCTCAGGTTAACTAGTATATCATGCAACAAACAGCTGAACTTCATGTTGTCGGCTACAGTAGTCTTGAAATATTTTTTGGCTTTGCTTTGTTGGTCACCATGAACACCTGCTGCATCAGGGGACAATCTAAAAAACACACATCATGTGTCAAAATACAAAAAAACAACTAAGGTAATTTATTACCTCTAGGGAAAAAACAAGGACATTTACTTGCTCCAGGTTTTGCACGATGGCTTTATACCCTCTCAGAAAATGGTTTGAAGCATTTAGCAGATGATCGACCCATCTTGTGCCTCCTATTCATGTGGGTACAAGTGGCTTCATTCCAAGTACTTCGTAGCTGTTCATCAGGTTAGCCCTATTCAGTGGACTATTATGATAGAAACAGTACAGGCGTATCAACAGCTCATCCAATTTCTTGTAGGAGGTGTTTCTTTTATAGTCTGCAACTCTGCAAAGGCCAGTTCAAGTCGGTGAGCTATGCAGTGAATGCCTAGCACATTGGGCCTGTCTTCACAAAGCCAGGTAACCACCAGTTTTTGCTCCAGTCATCACTGATGCACCATCCATGCCACAGGCAACCAACTTCTTCCATGTTTCTTCCTGCGTTGCTGTTGTGGTACCTCCTCCTGGTTCTTCTGGAATCACATGCTTTGTCAGCGAACTGACAGCTTCTAAAATATGCAGGGCATCTGCCTTCTCCACTGACTGAATGCCCACAGACTGCACCATGACTTCTCCTTGGTGACAGAAGCAGACACTGACAAGTTGTTCTTCTATTACTGCAGCATCAGTTGAGTCATTGCACATGACAGACAGCAATTTGGCTTCTTTCGACTTTGCTTGCAGCTTTATCTTCAAACAACATGAAGTCTTGCTGTATTCTGACAACTGCAGTGATTGGGCAACCTTTGAACTGCCACGGAGAACAAATAGTTAACTTTCTATGCAGGGCATAGAATGCGGAGCTTGAGCTCGGTTGAAGTCTCTGTCTGGAGTGATTCAAACCTAAACCGTCAGATTCTTTACTCCGCCTCACTAAACGGTCGCTCCGGAGATTTCTCCTTCAGCTCGGTTTGAAAGTCGGTTAAAGTTTTCAGTTTTTGTCGGGTTTTAAACCGAAAAAAGTATCTGCATAGTCGGTTCAGTCTCTGTCTGTGGTGCCTTGAGTACTAGATAGGAATTGTTCTGTTTTTCTGTGTGGAACTTGTAAAAGTGCGGCTCGGTTCGGCTGCACCAGCTATTTGTTAGTGAAATTTGTGTGTTTACTTAGTGTGTGGTTACCGGTTCTAAAAAAAAAATGCATTTTCAACCATTTTTTTCCAATACCCGTGACACAGTTAGGAACCGATAAGGGAGTCCTGCCTGGCGGTTGCCGAAAAAAGGGCAAGTTTGGTTAGGTTGGCCATGTCTGAGAAACCCAAGGAAAAAAAATGGGCCCATTGGGTTTCAACACTGCAGTAAGTGTGGGGAGGTCTTTGATAAGGCCGATCCCCACACCACCTGTGTTTATTGTCTGGGGTTTGACCACCTTGATTTAGACTGCCAAATATATAAAAACTTTCCTAAATCTACTCTTCAGAAGAAATTAGGTAGACTGAGGGAAAAGGAGGCCGAGAAGTCCGCTGACCCGGATGGCCAGCCCAGTTCAGTTTCTAACGAACCAGAAGGAGAGCCCTCTGACCAGGGCGATACTTCGGGCAAAAGGAGAGCCGATTCCGAGGAATCGGTTCCAACAAAAAGAAAACGCAAGGATAAATCGACCGATTAGGATCCAGAGGTTCATGTTACGACTGCCGAAGAGATAGCCAGAGCAATTCAGATTGTGGAATCACTCCGTCCGGTTCAGACAGATCCAGCTCCTTCTGACAGGGGTTCAGTTCGGTTGGTTCCCCCGGTTCAAGATTATGCCCTTGAAGATTTTTATGAACCGGAATTTAAAGAGGAAGGGGAATCTGAGTATGATGATGTAAGTGAGGGTCTGGATGTGCCTGTGGAACCGAACATCTCCCCAGACACACCTTCAGGTGTTTCCCCTCCTAGGCTTTCTGAGTCCCCTTCTCACTTTATGTTTTACAGAAAGGTGGCTGAAACCCTCCAGCTTCCTATGGAGGAGGCTGTGGAAGATCAAGAGGAGCCTGATTATGTAGAGATGATGGACATCCCAGAGTCCAGGAGACTGTCTATTCCCCTCCATAAATCTTTTGGGAAACAGACACAAAAAATCTTAAAGTCTCCTAAAACTATACCTCCTGTGGATAGAAGAATGGACAAGAGGTATACACTTTCAAGCTCAGACGCAGAGTTCTTATATCAGCAATGCAGCCATGCTGGGGTAGTGCAGGCTCCTGCCTGTGAAAAGGCAAACATTCCCTTGGCTTCACACCCCTCTGACAAGGACTCCAGGAAGATTGATGCCATGGCAAAGAAGCAGTACATGGCATCTTCTTTGGGACTCAGGCAGGCGAATTACATGGCCTATACAGCCAGGTACCAGAAGTCCAGGTGGGACACTGTACTGACACTGGCTAAACAGGCCTCTCCCCAGCTAGCCAAGGAGCTGGAGGTAGTGGCTGCAGATGGGACTGAGGCATCTAAAGTTCAGTTTCATGCTGCTGTGGACTCTAATGATGTGTCATCAAGAGTCATGGCTACATCTGTGGCTCTTTGGAGGGTGACTTAGCTCAGATGTACTAGCCTCTCGCAGGACACCCAGGCTAAGGGCATGGATTTTCCTGTAGTGGGTAATTCTCTGTTTGGGCAGCAGAGAATTACATGAAGAAAATGGATGAGTACAGGACCACTTACAGGAGTGCTCAGGCCAAGGAAAGGCAGGCAACTTCTCAAAGGCACCAGTCTAGGGGCAGGGGCAGGCCTTTTCAAAGGTCTTTTTACCAAGCACATGCCTCTTTTTCCATTTCTCAGAGGGGGTTCTTCAGAGGGAGAGGCAGAAGGGGGATGAGCAGGGCTGCATCCACTCCTCAGCCTAAAGCCCCTGTCAAGCAGACACCCAGATGGGCCTGCCCGGGTCGACTCTCCTAGTCCAGTAGGGGTCAGGCTGGCTTACTTTGTCCAGGACTGGATGTCTATTACATCAGACAAGTGGGTCCTGGAAGTAGTGAGCCAGGGACAGGTTCTCAGCTTCAAAAAACTTCCGAAGATGAGAGCCAGATCTTTTCCACCTGCAAATCTCTCGGAAACCCTTGCCCTAGAGGCAGAGGTTTTTTCTCTCCTAGCTTTAAAAGCTATAGAGAGAGTACCTACCCTACACGGGGGCAAAAGACTGTACTCCAGGTACCTTCTGACTCCAAAAAGACAGGGGAGTGGCGACCCATCCTAGACCTAAGATATCTAAACAAACATCTTTTAAAACCAAAGTTCAAGATGATAACTCTGGGAATAATCCTTCCCTTTCTAAGGCCAGGGGACTGGCCAGCCTCCCTGGACCTCAAAGATGCCTACTTTCACATTCCCATCACTGGGTTTTATTTAACTCTAAAAATTGATAAGCATTTTGCTCATAAAAGTGCTAAAACACTGTAAAAATGCATAGTGCTTGCCTCATTGTGTTTAACAAACATAACACTTCTAGAAAACCTATATAAATTCTTTCTGTACAGTTAGTATTGTCCCAGGAAAAACTTACTAATTAGTTATTTAAAACCCTGCCATCAGGTGCTCCCACAGAAAGTACCTCAGGTTCGAGTTGCCTTCAGGCCACTATCAGTTCAGAGCAATGCCCTTTGGCTTAACTTCAGCTCCAAGGGTTTTCACAAAGTGCCTGGCAGTAGTAGTTGCCTTTCTAAGAAGGCAAAAGGTTTCCATTTTTCCTTATCTGAACGATTGGCTAATAGTGGGTCAGTCTCCAGACCAAGTCAAGTCTCGCCTACAAGTGACCCAGCAAGTGCTCACTTCTCTAGGATTTCTTCTCAAGCTTCCCAAGTCAGTTCTCAAACCAGTCCAGCTTCTTACCTTTATAGGGGCAGAACTGGACACACTCAGAACAAGAGCCTTTCTTCCTCTAGAAAGAGCAAGGGTTCTTATGGAACTAGCTTCTTCCTTCAGCCTTCAGGTATCTCAACCAGCAAGGCATTTCCTCCAGCTCTTGGGCCACATAGCAGCTTCAACAGCAGTGGTCCAAGGGGCAAGATTCCAGATGAGGGATATTCAGTTCCACCTGAGAGCTTTCTGGTCTCAGAAGAAGGATTCCCTCACTAAACTGATCCCAGTGACTCTGAACTTGATCCAAGCCCTCCAGTGGTGGCAGGATCAGGACAATTTAAGACAAGGTGTTCATTTTGTTGCCTTGTTCAGTGGTCCTTACCACAGATGCTTCTCTCCTGGGCAGGGGAGCCCACCTGGGGTCCCTTACTGCTCAGGGGCTGTGGTCCCCCCAAGAGTCCCTTCTCCACATCAGTCTTCTAAAGCTCAGGGCAGTGTTTCTCGCTCTAAAAGCGTTCTCACAGTCAGTACAGAACAAGGTGATTTAAGTCAGAACAGACTACACCACCACCATGTGGTACATCAACAAGCAGGGAGGCACTCAGTCCACGGCCTTGTGCACAGAAGCCATGAATTTGTGGTCCTTGGCTTATTCCCTGAAAACCTTCACCTTCCAGGCAAGGACAATGTGCTAGCAGATGCACTGAGCAGGATTTCTCAGGGCCATCACAAAAGGTCCCTCGACCCTCAGGTGTTGAAAGTGATTTTTTCAAGGAGCAGCATTCCAGAAATAGATCTCTTTGCAGCCCCGGACAATAACCAACTCCCTCTCTTTTGTTGCAGACCTCCAGTCCTGGACTCAGTCCCTCTGGATGCCCCAATTCTGAATTGGGAAGGTAAGTTTCTGTATGCCTTTCCCCCCTTCCCACTCCTGATCAAAGTTTTGGTAAAAATAAGGCCTCAACCTTGCAAGGTGATTCTGATTGCTCAAGATTGGGCCAGACAGCCCTGGTACCCCCTGTTGCTGTCCCTAGCAGTCCATCTTCCCCTGTCTCTTCCCAGGAATTACAACCTGTTAACATCCTCTCAGGGAAGGATTTGGTACCCCAATCTTCAGTTTCTCAATCTCAAAGCATGGCTCTTGAATAGTTAAGAGTTTGCAGATCTGCATCTTTCCCAATGGGTTCTGGACATCCTCCAGACTTCTCGAAAGACCTCCACCAGAAAGACTTACAACTCCAAATGGAGAAGATTCAGCATTTGGTGTTCTAAGAAACATGTTTCTCCAGACACTGCTGAATTGCCTACGGTTCTTGATTATATGGTCCATCTTAATGGCCTAGGCCTCAGACCAGCTACTTTCAAGGTACACTTGTCAGCTGTCTCTGCATTTTTGTCTGTGGGGAAGTCTTCCTCACTATCTTCCCATCCTGTGTTCTGTAAATTTTTAAAGGATTGCTTCACACCAATCCTCCTTTTAGAGACCCTGCCCCTGCCTGGGATTTGAATGTTTGCATTGCTCAACTTATGCACCCCCACCCCCTTGAGCCTATGTCTTCAGCAGAACTTAAGTACTTAACTTGGAAAACTGTGTTCTTGATAGCCATTACCTCTGCCAGGCGTATCAGTGAATTGCAAGCCCTGTCAATGGAACCTGATTTTATCTCATTTCACAGGGATAAAGTGGTCCTTAGAACCAATAGAAGGTTCTTGCCCAAAGTGGTTTCAGACTTCCATTTAAACCAGTCTGTGTCTCTCCCTGTTTTCTTCACTGATCATTCTTCCTCAGGAGAGAGGAGGCTACACAGTTTGGATGTCAAAAGAGCCCTTAGTTACTACACAGAGCGTACCAAAGGTCACAGGTTTGACTCCCTCCAGTTGTTCCTCACTTATGGAGAAGTGGGGAAGGGCAAACCTGCCACCAAAAGATCTATTGCCAGGTGGATTGTGTCTTGTATACAATTCTGCTACGAAAAGCTGGGAAAGACTCCACCCTCAGGCCTGAGAGCTCATTCCACAAGAGGTACAGCTGCTTCCCTGGCTTCTGCCAGGGATATCCCTCTCTTAGAAATTTGTCAAGCAGCCACCTGGAAAACAGTCCATACCTTTACCAAGCATTACCCTCTGGATATCCAGGCTAGGAGTGATACTTGGTTTGGCACAGCAGTACTTCACAGCCTATTCCCAAAATAGTTTCTGTCCCTCCTCTTTCGAGGTACTGCTTGGTAGTTTGCAATTGTCAGAATACAGCAAGACTTCATGTTGTTTGAAGACAAAATTACTCACCTTAGTAATTATGTTTCTTCTAATGGAGTGTTGCTGTATTCTGACCTCCCTTCCTGCCTCCCCTCTCAGAACCTGTTTTTGGGAAGTGGGTGGGCAGGTGCAGTGTTGCACCCCAGGGGTGTTTTTTTTTGCTTGTACCTTCCTCCTGATTTATTATTGTTATTTATAGCACACTGGGTTTTGTTTTTGGGTTTCCTGACTTGAATATTCCTTGGGAATCCAAAACTTTTTCAGCCAGTTGGCTAGTAAAAATTTTTACAATTTCCACATAGAATTTTTAATTTAATTGGGCTCGTAAGAATCTGACGGTTTAGGTTTGAATCACTCCAGACAGAGACTTCAACCGAGCTCGAGCTCAGCATTCTATGCCCTGGACAGAAAGTTAACCATTTGTTCTCCGGGGCAGGTCAAAGATTGGGAATCACTGCAATTGTCAGAATACAGCAAGACTCCATTAGAAGAAACATAATTACTAAGGTATTTTTTTTTTCGACCTCAACAATGGAGTGCAAAAATGAAAATTATATTCCTACTGTAATTCTTGATCTTCACCATTCACTACTGCTGGGTGTAAGCCGGAGGCACGCACTGGTATGGGAGTTTTTTTGGGGGGGAGTCAGCGCCAATGGCACCGCCCACGAGGCCGATGCACTGCGTGATGCACAATGGCCAGCTGTTAGGCGCTGCTGACTCCTCCTCCACACCAGTTCTGCCCTGCTGGAGAGGAGAGAGGAAAAAGGGGGATAGAGAAAACGAAGGTGAGATAAGAGAGATGAGAGACAGGAAAAGGAAAGGATATAAATTGAAAAAAGAATAAGCCGATCAGAGGACAGAGGGATTGGACTTTTTTCCTAAGTGGCCATAGGGTCCCAACCCTTGAGCAGCAGCACAGGAAAGGAAGAAAGAGAAGAGAGAGAGAAGAGAGAAGAGGAAAGGAAGGTGGGGGGGTTCCCTCTGCTGTGTTGAGCTGGAATACCATTTGGCTTATTATAGTCTCAAAACCCTGAAAGGTATGAAGACACAGGAGCAAGGATCCCATCAACTTCAGGGACTGCTGGAGATGGAGGTCCAGAACAAGAGAATTTGAAATGGTCTTGGAAAATATAAAACATGGTGGAGTTAGCCCCTTCTTTTCACCCTTAAATGCATATTTGGGATAAAAATCCTGGAGCATGGCCCTCCACAGTTTATCATCTGATGGCTTAGTCAAGGGGGGGGGAACCTGTTAAACACGGGAGGACTTTGTCCAGAATGACTTCTAAAGGTAGAGGGGAAACAAGAAAGGTGAAAAGAGGGAGGAAAATCCCTGCAGGTTCTCCCACGAAATGCACTGACGCAGTCCCCACTCCAGAAAGATGAAAAACAAATGGAGCATCTGTACTAAATTAAGGAGGACACAACAGTGCACCACACTGAGAATCTCAGGGAGCTCCCTCCAAGGCCAGGGTGAAGACCCTACTGGCCATCCTCCTAGGATGAGTACTCTGAGACTTTTTAGAAAAGGAAACAGTGGGCCCTGAGGTACCAGGAGGACTCTGCCACCAAATGGCCTCAAAGAGAGGGAGGGTGGGCAGGGTGGAGGCGGCACACAAGAGCTGAGGCCCAAGAGGGGAAGGTTGGCGGGAATCAATAACGAATGGTGAAGATACAGAAGAAGATCAAGAATTATGGTGGGTACGTCATTTTCATATTTTCCCTTGTCATCCTTCGCCATTCATTACTGCTGGGTTTGTACCAAGCCCCCAGAGAGGACCTGACACTGCCCTAAGGGAACAGATTCCCTCAGCCTCCTGCAGGGGAGATACAAGAGGGAGAGACCCTTCTGCCATACTAGGCCAATATGGCCTAAGGCTGGTCAGGCTGAGGAGGTGTCCCCCATGGCCAAGGGGACAGAAGACACCCTGAAGACTCCTCCTCGTCCTGTGAGAGAAAAGACGGGTCCCCCGGAAAGCAGAGGAAATCGCCCCATGCTGGGCAACGGGTGACAATCCAGACAGGCGAAGCCATGTTGTCCACCTGATGTAGATCGCTGTCCCTGCCAGTCTGGAAGCCACCTCACTGGCATCATAAGATGCTCTTGCTTGGTGCCTTGCATGCTCCAGACCCTGTGCAAAAGGCAATGGCTTGCCTAGATTTCTCCGAATCAGCCACGGATGCTAAAACCTGCGCCAGCATTGACCACAAGTGCCTGTTGTAGGCAGTGTGGTGAGCCAGATGAGAGCTGAAGCAGAGTAACACATGAGCTGAGTAGAAAACTCTTCTCCACTGGCCGAACTCCACGGAATCCAGATCTGGTGGTTGGTCATGTACGGACGCTGGTTCCTGGAAGTAGTGTCTAACGCCATCAGCCCTGAGGGTGGGGGAAGCAGAGAACCAAAAATACTCCTACGGAGCACAATACCTCCTCCTGCAGTCTGCTGGGGCTGAGGCAGCTGGAGGATGCCAGGTGCAGATAGACGCTTTCTGGAAGGGAATGGGCCAGGAAGGCACCACTAGGTGGTTGGCACTGAACTCACTCAGAAAAGAGCGCATCTCCCGCTCGGTATTTTATCTAACCACATGGGAGATGTGAAGCTCCTGAACTAACCTCAAAAGGAATCGCTGATAACTGGCAAAATCAGCATCGGAGGAAAGATGGACAGAAAGTTCCTCTTCCTCAGATGAGGAAACCGAGGAAGTAGAGAAGCTCGGATGTTCAGAGTCCTTCTGTGGTGGAGGAGACAGGTGAAAGATCTGTTCGTCCATGGCTCTAACATACCTAGGGAAGGACGCCAGTGGCCCCGAACGTCTCCCAGGTTAAAGGCCCCGTAGGGCCCACATGGCCTGGGAGAGGGGAGGTGTCTGTAGATGGATGGGGGAAGGGAACCTCACCGAAAGTGCCCAGCCTCCGACACCCCGCAGTAGATCCTCCCATGCGGGGGGATCTAGTGGTCGATCCAGTCAGCAGATGCTGCAAATGTGAAAACAAACGCTGGCCAAGCCCTGAGGGAGATTCTCCCCTGTGGTGCGACTGAGGTTGTATGGTTCCAGAAGAGCAACCCTCAGCGCTACCCACTAAGGGCACCCCTGAGGTCTCAGAGGAGGAGAAACGGGGCTCAGCACTGTTGCTTCTTCCACTCCCTGCAGGGTAGTGGAAGGTCTCAGCACCTCACCCCACCCCACCCTCTCAACCCCTCAGACTCAGAGGCTGCCCTCTTCCTCGAAGCCAGTACCAGGGGTCCCCCAATCACCCCAAGGGAGGCCAGAAAGGAGGTCCCCATCCCCACCAAGGGGGTCACAGCAGCACCAGAGATAGCACTGCCCGCCCCCGCGGTCGACCACCACATAAGGCCCCTGAGACTGCTATTCACCGAGCCAACATCAGAGTCGGGCGTGGGGCGAGGGACCACAGACTGGGAATCTGAGAGGCAAACACAGGGCTGCCTGGTGCCGCATCCAAGAGGACTCCCGGACTCCGAGGAGTTGGGGCGCCAGTCTGGATCGGCCAGTGAGTCATCTGCCTCTGAAGAAGAGGAGACCACACAAACCACCAGACTAGTGACCCCGGGAGCTCTCCTACCAATGGCACTGCTTCAATCACCAGCACTGTGAATGGCACCGGTATCTGAAGCAGTGCTGGCAGGCAGCACCAAGGATCTGCCAGTGCCGGCCCAGCAGCCGTGGGCTGCAACACTAGGGAATCCTGCACCTCTGAGGACCTGACTGCCGTGGTGGCGGTGCCCTCACCCTGGTTCTGCAGGGAACCGAGACGATCCTCTGGCACTGCAAAAAGAAACCTCAACGGCAAGGCTGGAATCTGAGGCGGACTCCTCCTCACTGGGCCGTACAGACCCAGGAGGGGACCCAGAGACAGAGTCAAGAGATCTTGCCATGGCACCCTTAGAACACTGCTGTCCGAAAGTCGGTGGGGCCCTGCTGACTTTAAATGCGCGGATCTCAAGAACACAGTGGTCCATGGAGAAACAGGTGTAGCAGTTTTCCATATCATGGTTGGGACCCAGGCAATGCAAACAAACATCATGTTGGTCCGTAATGGAAAAAATGCTAGCTACAGGGGCACCAACGCATTGGGGCATGGCCTGCTTTGGATTTTCTCTTAGCCCCTGAACCAGACATGATGTGAAAGAAATTTAACAAAACTTCACAGAAAAAGGACTCGGCACCGTCAGCAGAAATAAAAGGAATGGGCTTGCCGGTTTCCAACGCCGTTGGGTGAATTCAGAACTGGGATGGAGGGCAGGTGCGAACTTGAAGGTGGGAGAAACAGTACTGGGGTGGAGGATGAGTCTGCGGTGCCTAATGGCCAGCCCTCGTGCACTACACAGTGCGTCAGCCTTGCAGTCGGCGCCGACTCCCCCCCCCAAAATAAATTCCCGTATAGGTGCGCGCCTCCGACTTAAACCCAGCAGTAATGAGTGAAGACTGACAAGGGAAGATGACTCTTTCTTGTTTATCATTCCTGTATGTCTCTCCTCTGTTCTATCCTTTCTTCTCATCAACACTGTGGGCAGACGGTGAAGACAATGAATTACTGTACAAAAAGTAAAATTGAACAGGGACAGTGCCTGGTTGCTACTTACTCGCACATCATGTAAAGTGTGTGAAAGGCCTCCATTTGTTCCCTATTGCATGTGCAGTTCTAAAGAGTACCCTCAGCTTTTCAAAGCTGGCTGCCTTGAGTGATGCCAGAGGCTTTTCTGCCGCCAATGATGCTGGAGAAGCTTTCTTTACAGAAGAAATCGGCATGCACTGCTGATGACTCTGTGAACTTTCATGGTCATTCACACACTTTCCAGCTTCCAGTTGGCTGTTCCTGCCATGAATGGGCTCTTTCTCATGGTCTCCCAAGCAAACAGTCAGCATTCAGAGCAGTACATAACCTGCTGAGCCTCATCAAAAAGGAAAAATTACTCACCTTAGTAATGTTGTTTCTTCTAATGGAGTCTTGCTATATTATGACATATGCAGTGAGTCCCAACCTTCGAACTGCTCCGGATGTGAAAGAGTTAAATTTCCACGCCAGGCATGGAACGCTGAGCTCGAGCTTGGTTGAAACTCTGTCTGTTGTTCTTCAAACTCAAACCGTCAGATCTTTACGAGCTAAACTCACTGAGGTCCTGTGTGGAAGCTGTAAACCTACACTAGCCAACTGGCTACTAAACATAAGAACACATTTTTGGTCCCAAAACAAAGACTCAAGTCAGGAGACCCAAAAAATGAAAAACACAACACCAAGTCACCCCAAAAAGGAGGGGTGAGAAACAACAAGGTGGGCATCTACTAAGTGCCAACACTGCACTGCCCACCCACATCCCAAAAACAGAGGTTCTGAGAGGCAGGTCATAATATAGCAAGACTCCATTAGAAGAAACAACATTACTAAGGTGAGTAATTTTTTCTTCAAACAACATCAAGTCTTGCTATATTATGACATATGCAGACTACACAGCAGTACCTCCATGGAGGAGGGACAGAACCTACTTAGGAAATAGGCTCTGAAGCACAGCTGTGCCAAACCGAGCATCACTCCTAGCCTGGATGTCCAGGGAGTAATGCTTGGTAAAAGTGTGAACTGTTTTCCAGGTAGCTGCTTGACATATCTCTAGAATAGGATGTCCCTGGCAGCAGCCAGGGAAGCAGCTGTACCTCTGTTAGAGTGAGCCCTCAGGACTGGGGGAGGAACCTTACCCATCTTTTTATAACAGAATTGGATAAAAAAGATAATCCACCTGGCAACAGATCTTTTAGTGGCAGGTTTCCCTTTACCATCCTCACCATAAGTGAGGAACAGTTGGAGGGAGTCAAACCTGTGACCTTTGGTACACTCTATGTAGTAACTAAGGGCTCTCTTCACATCTAGACTGTGCAGCCTCCTCTCGCCAGAGGATGAATGGTCAGTGAAGTACACTGGAAGAGATATAGACTGATTAAGGTGGAAATCTGAAACCACCTTAGGCAAGAACTTCCTGTTAGTCCTGAGGACCACCTTATCTCTGTGAAAGGAGATAAAATCAGGCTCCACTGACAAAGCTTGTAATTCACTTATGTCTGGCAGAAGTAATGGCTACCAGAACGCAAGTCTTCCAAGTCAAGTACTTAAGTTCTGCTGAAGACAAGGGCTCAAGGGAGGTTGCTAAACTGCGCAATGCAAACATTAAGATCCCAGGCAGGGCAGGGTCCCTGAATGGAGGGTTGTGTGAAGCAATCCCTTAAAAACTTGGAGAATACAGGATGAGATGAAGAGAAGAGGTTTACCTGCTGAAATAAAAGCGACACAGCTGCCAAATGTACTTTTAGGAAGCTGGTCTCAGCCCCAAGGTATTTAAATGGACCATATAATCCAGGACTGTGGGTAAATCAGCAGATTCTGGGAAATATGTCCCAGAACACCATATGGAAAACCTCTTCCATTTGGAATTATAGGTAGCCCTGGTGGAAGGTTTCCTAGAAGCCTTCAATATATCCATTACACCTTGGGAGAGGTGTAGATCAGCAAACTCTAACTTCTCAAGAGCCAGGCCTTGAGATTGAGAGATTTGAGGTTCGGGTACCAAACCCTCCCCTGAGCACAGGTTAACAGGTTGTGATTCCTGGAAAGACACAGGGTAAGACGGACTGCTAAGGACAGTAGGAGTGGATACCAGGGTTGTCTGGCCCAATCTGGAGCAATCAGGATCATCTTGCAGGATTGAGATCTGATTTTGACTAACACTTTGAACGGGGGGAAGCATAGAGAAACTTCCCTTCCCAACTGAGAACTAAGGCATCCAGAGGGACTGAGCCCAACACTGGGGGTCTGCAGCAAAAAAGGGCAAGTTGGTGATTGTCTGGGGCTGCAAAAAGATCTATCTGCAGGGTGCCCCATCTGGCAAATATTACCTCCAGGACTAGGGGGTCCAATGACCATTCGTGATGGCCCTGGGAAATCCTGCTGAGAGCATCTGCCAGGACATTGTCCTTGCCTGGAGGGTGAACTGCCGTGAGGGAGGTGTTCGGAGGTAAGCCGAGACCACAACTTCATTGCTTGATTGCACAGGGCCGTGGACCGAGTGCCTCCTTGTTGGATGTACCACATTGTGGTGGTGTTGTCTGTTCTGACCTGTACAACTTTGTTCTGAACAGATTTGGAAAAACTTGAAGTGCTAGAAAAGCTGCTCTGAGTTCCAACAGATTGATGTGGAGCAGAGATTCCTGAGGGGACCACAATCCTTGGCAGTGAGGTCGCCCATGTGAGCTCCCACCCCAAGAGGGATGCATCTGTAGTAAGGATTGAGTGAGAGTGAGTGACAAAGGAACCCCTGTCTCAGATTGCTCTGATCCTGCCACCACTGTAGGGCTTGGATCAGGGTTCGAGTTACTGGGATCAATTTGGTTAGAGGTCTTTCCTTTGAGACCAAAAGGCTCTCAAATGGAACTGGATGTCCTCATTTGAAATCTTGCTCCCTGCACTACTGCTGTAGAAGCAGCCATGTGCCCCAGGAGCTGTAGAAAATGCCTTGCTGGTCGAGAACCTGCAGGTGAATGAGGAGGCCAGAGAGACCAGGGTCCTTGCCTGTCCAAAGGAAGGAAGGCTCTGGCTTTCTCTTGTTCAACTCTGCGCCTATGAAGGTGAGGAGCTGGACAGGCTCTAGAACTGACTTTGAAAGATTCAGAAGGAAACCTAGAGAGGTGAGCAGTTGCTGAGTTATCTGTAGATGTAACCTGACTTGGTCTGGAGACTGGCCTACTATGAGCCAGTCGTCCAGGTAAGGGAAGATGGCAATTTTTTGCCTTCTTAGGGAAGCAACTGCTACTGCCAGGCATTTTGTGAATACCCTTGGAGCAGAGGTGAGGCCAAAGGGCATTGCTCTGAACTGGTAATGGCCTGAGGGCAGCTCGAACCTGAGGTACTTTCGATGGGAGCTTCTGATGAGAATATGGAAGTAGGCATCCTTGAGGTCCAGGGATGCTAGCCAGTCCCCTGGCCTTAGAGACAGTAGAATAATTCCCAGAGTCACCATTTTGAATTTTGGTTTTAAAAGGTGCTTGTTTAAATATCTGAGATCCAGGATGGGCCTCCATTCTCCTGTCTTTTTTGGGGTAAGGAAGTACCTGGAGTACAATCCTTTGCGCTGGTGTAGGGGTGGAACCCTTTCCACAGCTCTGAGAGCCAGGAGGGAAGAGACCTCTGCCTCTAAGGCAAGTGCCTCTAGTGGATTTGCAGGTGGAAAGGATCTGAGAGGATCACAGATGTAGAAGTGGGTAGCCATCTGGGAACTAGCAACCATCGAACAGTATGGTTCACAATAAACACAGCAATAGAGTCAAGCCATACAAAGACAAAGGTACTGGATTTTAGGAGGGCTGACTTTGCCAAAATGGGTGAGTGCCTAAGGAATGCACTAGCAAATAGGCAGGAAAGAGGGTGGAAGAACAATGGGAATAATAAAACTGCCATCACAGAGTAACAAGCCTTTGTGTAAAGCAAATAAACAAAACGAAGCGAGTTAAGAAACCACTATGGTTCTCAAAGGAAGTGGCAGTGAAGGTTCAAGAGAAAAGAAAGCATTCGGGAGTACAAGGAATCACAGAAGGAACAGGACAGAGAACTGTATCAGTTAAAGCAAAGGGAAGCTGGAAAGGCAGTCAGAACAGCAAAAGCCCAAACCGAGGAAAAGACAGCCAACTCAGTTAAGAAGGGATAAAACCTTTTATAGGTACATCGGGAACAAGGAAGACCAAGGGAAGGATAGTGAGGCTTAATAAAGGGGAGGGGTGGGCAGAGGTGACTGTGAAAGGCACAGATACTAAACAAATATTTTTGCTCAGTATTTACAAAGGAAGAGGAGGTACCTAAAACAAACAGTAGAAACACTCTGGATACAGAAGTTGATACCAGCCTATTTACAGAAGAAAGAGTTCTGAAAAGAGCTCTTAAAACTGAAGGTGGACAAAGCAATGGGGCCTGATGAATTCATCCCAGAATTCTAAAAGAACTAAGATAGAACTAGTGACACCACTGACTACCCTCTTTAACAAATCATGGGAGGATGGGGTGGTACCTGAGGACTGGAGGAGGGCAGATGTGATTCCCTTCACAAAAGTGGGAGCAAGGCAGAAGCAGGAAACTACAGACCTGTTAGTTTAACCTCAGTGGTAGGAAAATGATGGAATCACTTTTGAAGGAAAGACTTGTTATGATCTAGAGGCCAGAGGGCCAGGACCCAAGGCAGCATGGATTCACAGCGGGAAGGTCATGCCAGACAAATCAGATAGATTTCTTTGACTGGGTGACCAAAGTAGTAGATCAGGGAGGGGCTGTGGACATGGCCTACCTAGACTTTAGCAAGGCATTTGACACAGTCCCACACAAAAGATTAATATACAAGTTAGCCAGCCTGGGAGTGGGTCCCAAGATGACAGCCTGGGTAAAGAATTGGCTGGAGAATAGGACACAGAGAGTAATAGTAAATGGAGTCCACTCTGAAAAAAAGGGGGGTTAGCAGTGGGGTACCACAGGGTTCAGTATTAGGACCGGTCCTCTTCAATGTCTTTATAAGCGACATTGCAGAGGGACTGGAAGGAAAAGTATGTCTCTTTGCAGATGACACAAAGATCTGCAACAGAGTTGATACAAGGGTGGGGTGGAAAGGATGAGAAGGGACTTGGCAAGGTTAGAGGAATGGTCAAATGTGGCAGCTTAGATTCAATGCTAAGAAGTGCAAGGTAATGCACCTGGGAAACAAAAACCCAGGGGAAGAGTACACAATGGGGGTGAGATACTAACAACAACAAAATGGAAAGGGACCTGGGGTAGTCATATCAGACGACCTAAAGGTGGGCAAGCAATGTGAGAAGGCAGCAAGGAGGGCTGGGGGATACTGGGATGCATAGGAGAGGCATCCAGCAGAAAACAAGAAGTTATTATTCCTCTGTACAGACAGCTGGTGAGACCACATCTAGAGTACTGCGTGCAGTTCTGGAGACCAATCTCCGAAGACATAGACAGGATGGAAGCTGTCCAGAGGAGGGCAACAAAATGGTGCAGGGTCTGCACGGAAGACATATGAAGTGAGACTTAAGAAGCTTAATATGTATAGCCTTGAGAGAAAGGAGGAGAGGGACATGATAGAAACTTTCAAGTACCTCAAGGAATCAACAAAGTCCAAGAGGGTAGCATCTTTCAAAAAGAGGTGTGCAAGAACAAGGGCACAATTTGAAGAGATAGAAGGGGCGGCTCAGGAGTAATTTAAGGAGTATTTTTTCACAGAGAGGGTTGTGGATGCATGGAACAGCCTTCCAGAGGAGGTTGTGGAGTCAAAAACAGTGGTGGAATTCAAGCATGCATGGGACAGTCATAAGGCAATTCTAGGGGGTGGGGGTAGGAAGAAGTAGGCTGCTGGTTAACTAGGATCTGCAGCTTATCCATCAGGTAGGGAAATGGGCAGACTGGGTGGGCCAAGCGGTCCTTATCTGCCGTCAAATTCTATGTTTCTATGGGTCTCATCTTTGGAAATTTTTTGGAGCTGAGAACCAGTCCCTGGCTTACTACTTCCAGGACCCACTTGTCTGATGTCAGAGACTTCCAGTCCTGGACAAAGTAAGCCAGCCTGCCCCCTACAGGTAGCTGAGAATCGGCCCTGGCAACCCCATCAGGGTGCCTGCTTGGCAAGGGCTTTAGGCTGAGGGGTAGAAGCAGGCCTGCCTGTACCCCGTCTGCCTCTCCCTCTAAAGAACCCCCTCTGGGCGTAAGCAGAAGAGGAGGCCTGGCCTTGGTAAAAAGGCCTATGAAAAGGTCTGCCCCTGCCCCTGGAAAGCTGCCTTTGAGGAGTGGCCTGCCCTTGGCCTGTGCACTCCTTTAGGTGGTCCTATACTCATCCATTTTCTTCATGTAATTCTCTGTCTGCTCCCAGAGAATTACCCACAACAGGAAAATCCATGGACTTAGTCTGGGTATCCTGTGACAGGCTAGTACATCTGAGCCAAGCCATTCTACGAAGTGCCACAGATGTAGCCATGACTCTTGATGACACATCATTAGAGTCCACTGCAGCATGGAATTGCACCTTGGATGCCTCAATACCATCATCAGCCACCTGCTTCCGCTCCTTGGCAAGCTGGCCAGGGACCTGTTTCGCTAGAGCCATAACAGTATCCCATCTGGATTTCTGATATCTAGCAACATAAGCCATATAATTTGCCTGTCTGAGTCCCAAGGATGCTGCCATGTACTGTTTCTTTGCCATGGCATCAATCCTCCTGGAGTCCTTGTCTGGGAGTGTGAGCCAAGGGAATATTTGCCTTGTCACAGGCTGCAGCCTGCACTACCCCAACATGGCTGCATTGTTGTGTAAAGAACTCCGTATCAGAGCCTGACAATGTGTATCTCTCTTGTCCATTCTCTTATCCACAGGAGGTATAGTGTGAGGAGTTTTTAGAATTTTTACTGTCTGTTTCCCAAAAGATTTATGCAAAGGAATAGACAGTCTCCTAGACTCTTGGATATCCATCATTTCCACATAGTCAGGCTCCTCTTGATCATCCACAGCTTCCTCCACAGGGAGCTGGAGGGTTTCAGCCACTTTTTTATAAAACATAAAATGAGAAGGGGACTCAGAAAGCCTAGGAGGAAACACTCCTGAAGGTCTGTCTGGGGAGATGTCTGGGTCAATGGGCACATCCAGACTTTCAAATCCACATTCACTCTCCTCATACTCCTCTTCCCCCTCCTCCGGTTCATAATATTCCTCTAAATCATACTCTTGAACTGGTGGAACCAGCCGAACCGGACGCTTACCTGATGGTGCCGGTTCGGTCGGAACTGGGGAAAGCGACTGGACAATTTTAATCGCTTTGACTATTTCTTCAGCGGTTGGAGAGGAAAGTTTTGGCTCCACACCAGCTGATTTCCTAGTCCTTTTTGCTGGAATCGACTCCTCAAAGTTGGATCTCCTTTTGCCCGAGGAAGTCTCGCCCTGGTTTGAGGGCACTCCCTCTGGTTTGGTTGGAACCGAACCGGGCTGGCCATCCAGTTCAGCGGACCTTTTGGCCTCCCTTTCCCTGAGCCTACCAACTCTCTTTTCCAGGGTAGCTGCAGGAAAATTTTTACAAATCTGGCAGTCTGCATTGAGGTGGTCAAACCCCAGACAATAAACACAGGTGGTGTGGGCGTCAGCCTTGGCAAAGACTTCCCCACAGAAACTGCAGTGTTGAAACCCAGTGGGCCCGGTTTTTCCTTTGGGTTTCTCAGACATAGTGCCAGCCTAACCAAACTTACCCGTTTATGGTAATCCGCCAGGTAAGACCCTCTTATTGGTTCCCAACCGTGTCACGGGTCATGGAAAAAACCGTAATAAAATCCGTCTTTTTAAGAACCGATAAGAACGGTAACCACACTCTAAATGACAGATTAATATATTTTAAACAACCTGATTGGTTCAAACCGAACCGATAAACCATTTACAAGTTCCACACAGAATAGAAATTAATGTAAAACCTATCTAGTACTCACAATACCACAGACAGAGTCTGAACCGACCGGTTACGGTTTAAATTCGGTCGAAAACCGAGAAAAAACAATACTTTAACCGACAAAATGAACCGAGCAGAAGGAGAAATCTCCGGAGCAACTGTTCAGTGAGGCGGAGTAAAGAATCTGACGGTTTGAGTTTGAAGAACAACAGAGTGAGTTTCAACTGAGCTCGAGCTCAGCGTTCCATGCCTGGCATGGAAAGTTAACTCTTTCACCTCCGGAGCAGTTCGAAGGTTGGGACTCACTGCATATGTCATAATATAGCAAGACTTCATGTTGTTTGAACTAGCAATTCCCATTCTGGCCATTGTCATCTATGCACCATTTTTTATTGAACTGTCACACTCTCTTCTCCTTCTTGTACTTCTTGTTCCACTCAGCCATCCCAAGATCTGCATCTTGCTTTCTTTTTTGGGCTGACTCACTCCCTCGAAATAGCGCGACATGGTGATGGACAAAAGTTGCTGAAGACTGCAGAGGAATGTAATAGCTAAATCAAAATGAAAAGCTCCGCACTGACAAGGTATAGAACACAATTTTTCTCGGAAATCTGTTATTTATTGCATCCTGGCACAAAATAACAGGCAACTCACACCAACAGACTAGCCCCAACACTTCGAGTCACAAGAGGAATTTGACGGTCACTGGGTGCTCTAAGGTTAGTGAGAAACTAAGGAACAGAATATCCATCCCATAGTATGACATACCTGCTATTCCAGTCGATGCCCAGATGGTGCATCCAAACTTTAAAAAGCAACAACACACACTGTGGTAACGGATCCAGGGAAGGGGTTCGGTGTGATACCCTAGCTGGGCAAGTTAAACAGTAAATTTGTCTATTTCTAGTAAAATTCTACAGAACGTCGAATGTGCATGTCTTCTTGGTCTTATTTATCACTGTGCGTGCACGCACACACACACACATATATTCACCCACATGCACTGTTTTCCTTATAAAATTTACAGTCCCAATTTGAGCAAGCACGAAAAGCAAGTTTCAAGTTTGTTAGGCTTCCACTCCTCATTTGTACAGCCACTATAATACCAAGAAATCAAAAGTTTCAAGTGTAGGTAATGCAAAAGAGGATGTGCTTAGCAGTGCTCCCAGATTTGACTTGATTCGGCATTTTTCCCTATAACAGTTTACTCCACAGTTGAGCAGTGTTACTGTGTTCTCCTGTGAACATTATTTCCTATCAGAAGCATTGCTCTGTTCCACTACTGGAACTCTCACTGACTTGACTCAGGAAAACTAGATTGAGGACTGTCCCATTTAAGGCCAATGGCACAAGAATTAGCACAACTCAGTTTTTGGCCTGTGCTGCTAACAGCTGGCAGATGGCCAATTATCCATGCATTCACTACAAATTTGGCATTTTTACTGCTTTCAGCCTTGAATCCGTTAGCTAATCAGCAGTGCACGTATTGAATGCTGGCAATAGATAAAATGTCAGTACCACACCGTGACAATCCTCACAATATGTCACTCACTGGCAGCTGTAAATTACTAGGTTATGCAGCAATACTGTAACAATACCCTTTGCTGGTCACTGCCCAGTCTGCTCCCTGTTATTTTTTCATTTATTTATTGGAATCTCTGATTAACACCTTTAAGCTAAAAAAGCTTGTTTACAAAGGTTCCACGTCAAGAAGACAACAGACAGGATACATAGACTTTTACATTGCAGATTGGGGAGAACATATCAAGCAAGTACACACAGGTCAATACAGATTGGGGAAAACATGTCAAGCAAATACAGTTAAATACAGCAAGAAGACGTGAACAACATTTTTGTGACAGTACATAGAGCTGATCAACTGTGGACAAGCAATTAGTAGACAAAGAACCTCTGTGCGCAAACACTGAGGCAAGGGTTACCCCAAAGGGCATTTGGCTGGGAAGCCAAGTTTCAAGAAAATACAAAATCACACATGCATTGTGGGGGCATGTGTGATTTTGTATTTTCTTGAAGCAATTAGTAGAGGTAACTGATCTTAAAGAATACAAGTTGAGTTAGGATGGGCAGTAGAAAAGGTGGCCAAGGGTGGGGGGCAAATAAATGAGAGAAGGGGGAGGGTGGGAAGTAGAAATGGGGAGCGACAGATAAGAGGGTTAAGTGGGCAGAGGGTGGAACTGGCTAGGAATCCACCCGAAGGGTTTTGTAAGTAAGGGATGGGTTGGAGCTGGGTAAGGGTGGGAGGAAAGGGGGGATACAAATGGGTTTTATTTATTTATTTTTGTTAACTAGGTAGGTGCACTAGCCATGAAATGACTAGTTTCAGGCAAGACCCGGGACAGTACAACAATCAAAGACAGGTAATATCATGAGCACAGTGAAAATACAATGATATAGGTCAAAACAGTTAATAGTAATGAATGCATGCAGCCAGGACAATAACAATCAATGAAATTCACATAGAACTTTGGGCATAAAAACCCACACTGTCGAGGGAGGAAATAACACAACATAGCAGCAAAGAAATATTGGTCAAATTAGTCACAATGAAGGTTCAAAAAGGCAGAGACCACAGCTTAGGAGCAGAGTGATTAAAGGCAACAGAGCCTTCTGATGTTTTACATCTAGGTACATTCAGCAGGGATTTATCTACCGAGTGCAGTCCATTGGAGGAGGTTTGAGGTACCAGCAATGTTGCGAGCGCTGAAGGGGTCTGGTTTCCGAGTAGAGAGCCAATCAGGGAGCCAAGAGAGTACTGATGGCAAGCCGAGGAGGATAACCATCCCAAGTCCCTGTACAGTTGGCAGTGGTGCTTAAGCCGAGGTGACAAGGAGACATACCGACAGATACTGTTATAAAGTGACATTCCACTTATGAAGGATGGTTTTGTGTGTGGCAGCAAAGGTTGGCATGCCGTAGGTGAGGGCAGGGTGTAATATGCCTCTGGCAACAGCAACTTTAGCAGAGGGAGTTAGCATGAAACTGGTTTTAAAGCAGAGGAAGTGAGATGTGGAGGAACCAAAGAGGAGAGGAGAGGGTGTGAATAAGGGTAGAGGTAATATTTGCGGTAAGGAGTGGGAAAGGCAGGGGGAAGGGGGACGTGGAGGTAAGTGCTCTCTGCATGTCTCTAAAATTAATAATGTCTCTTATGTAGTGATGCTGCTGTCCTGGTTTTTCTGTTTGCTGCTATTATGACTGTCAATCTCTCTCAGGCACAGCAGCATCCCAGTCTGAAGAGGAGAAGGTTTCCTTTAGATTGTAACTTAGCTGCTAGTCCTCCAGAAAAGGAGATAACACCTAGGGCTCCTTGGATTCACGTTTTGAGATGGGGAGGCTGAAAACTTATTTTTTTATTTTATTTGAAATATCAGATATACCTCTGGGCAACATGCTCTTTTACAGGGGTTCCACGTCATACATAGACTACAGGACGTTGTTAAGTTATACATAGGATAATAACATTGAGTTACAGCAATACAGTGATACAAAATGACATGACTATAAAACATAGATTGAGAAGCCAAGATGCAGTGCCAAGGAAAGGCTAAACCACTAACAGAGAAGATATAAAAATATAATTTGAGTACATAAAGATTATATTTATAATCAAGTGCCATCACTGGGCAGAAAAGTGTTATCAGGGAGAGAGAAGAATACAAAGGCAGTCAGAAAAAGGCAAGCAGGAAGGTGAGTGGGTGAGGAATAGGTAAGAAGCAAGAGAATAGTGAGTGGAGACAGTGCAGAGCGGGGGAGAATTATAGGCAACTGTAACAGTTCAGCAAGAGGTGCTGACGATGTTTAGTTTTAAAACGGCCAAGTTATTCGGTGTCCAGGATATCACAGGGCAGGCTGTTCAACAGGTAGAGGGCCCAGTATGGAAAGGCACGCTGTCCAAGGGTGGTTTTACAGAAAGTAACAAGGTATGAGCCTTTTAATGTGCTCCTGGAAGAGCACAGAGAGGGGGTGGGAGTCAGGAAATGAAGGATCGACGAGGGGGGACTGGCAGGACAAGACTTTCTTGGCTATTAAGCAAGTATGGTATGTTAGCCGACCTTTAAAGTCCAACCAGTGTGCTTGCTGGTAAAGGTTGCAGGTGTGGGTAAGCTAATGGGCTCCAAGGATAAGCCGGCAAGCTTTGTTAAGACAGACTTTGATCCTGTTGAGAAGTGTCAGATGCAGAGCCATAGATCATGATGCCGTAGTCTACTATGGAGAGTAGTGAGCTGGTGACAGCAAGACGAAGGGCGTCATTAGTTAAGCATTTTTTTTGCCTATACAAGGGGCCCTTCCTAGTATTAACAGCTTTGCAGACTAAGTCAGCATGGCCTTAAAAGGAAAGGGTGGAGTCAAGGGTAACCCCAAGATATTTAAAGGTGTTGACCTGATCTAACGGTTGGAGATGCTAATTTAGAATTATGAGGGGGGCATTTCTGAGTCTGTTTTGTGTGTTTGCAAATAAAGTACAGTTACATAAGAACTTACCGTAACAGTAGATCTTTGAGAGAGGCTCTTGCAGTAGGTAATTACATATAGGACTGACGCTGGTTGGCGTCAGGACTCCACGGAAAAATTTCTAGCTAGCAGTCTCTGGCGGGGGACTGCCCCCACATCAGGTGATCGACGTCATGCGACATCAGTATAAAGGGGTGGTCCACCAAGCCTACCTTCCAGTTCTTCCTGCTAAAGGCCCAAAAGGGCGAGATAAGAGAGAGAGACGGATATTTCCCAACCTGGAAAAGGAACCAAAAAAGCTTAGGGGGATGGAGGGTGGGAAGGTATTACCTACTGCAAGAGCCTCTCTCAAAGATCTACTGTTACGGTAAGTTCTTACGTAACTGTACTATCTTACTTCGAGAGGGCTCTTGCAGTAGATAATTACATATAGGACCCAAGCAGTCTGGAACAAGAAAAAGCAAAACAGGAGGAGGAAAGCTACTCAAAGTAGGTCCTCTAGCTGTGAAGGCCTTAGGAAAGGAGGCCTTGCAGAACAGCAAGCCCAAAGCTTGCTCTAGGGCGAGAGGCACTATCCAAACTGTAATGTTTTGTAAAGGTATGGACGAAAGTCCAAGTGGCGACAGCACAGATGTCCGCGGCTGACAGATTCTTGAAACAAGCCGCCGAGGCAGCGACTTCTCTGGTGGAGTGGCCTCTCACTTGACCCGGAAGGGTCTTGTTGTACTTGTCATAACAGAAAGTGATACAATGAGTCAACCATTTGGACAGGCATTGCTTAGAAACAGCATTGCCTTCTCTTTTGTGGGCAAAAGAAACAAACAGTTGATCAGTCTTTCTGAGATCTTTTGTTCTGTTAGTGTAGTATCTCAGAATTTGGTGAACGTCCAGAGTGTGTAAGAGATAATCCCCTTGATTGGAGTGCTGCGTAAAGAAAGCAGGTAACTCTATGGACAGGTTCAAAGTAGATTCTGCTACCACCTTGGGGAGAAACTTAGGGTTGGTGGGCAGAGCCACACATTCCTTAGAAAAATCAAATACGGGATTTTACACATCAGGCCCTGGAGCTCGGAAATCCTCTGAGCAGAAGTAATGGCCACTAGGAAGAGAATCTTCCATGACAGGAACTTCATGTCTGCTGAGGCTGCTGGTTCGAAAGGAGGCAGAGTAAGCTTCTCGAGGATGAAATTCAAATCCCAAGGAGGGGCAGGAACCCGGACAGGGGGTCTCAAGTGGAGAACCCCTCTAAGGAAAGTCTTCCAGCTGAGCAAACATCCTGCCTGCAAAAGGGACATGGTAGGCCGAAATGGCCACCATGTGTACCTTCAAGGACGAGTGACTGAGACCCAGATCACAGAGGTAGCGCAGGTAATCCAGCAGCCACCCAACAGAGCACGAGAAAGGCTCGAAATCTTTTGAAGTGGCCCAGATTATGAACAGTTTCCATTTCACGGCATACGTAGACCTAGTGGAGGGTTTTCTAGCCTCCACCAAAATCTCAGCAACTTGGGGAGTAACCCCAAATCGGGCTTGAGCTACATCTGCAGAAGCCATGTGTGCAGTTGAAGGGACTTGAGACCTGGATGGACCAGGGTCCCCTGATCCTGGGTCAGTAAAAGTCGCGACAGAGGAAGAGGAAGTTCTTCTGCGTATTGTTGCAGAAGAAAGAACCAAACTTGCCTGGGCCAGAAAGGAGCGAGCAGTATCATTCAAGCTCCTTCTGAACCAAGTTTCTGTAAGGCTCTCAGAATCAAAGGGATCGGGTGAAAAGCACAGACGAATCTGTCCTTCCAATCTAGAGACAGAGCGTATGTCAAAAAAATGCCGCGCTCTGGAACAAGCGAGCAGAACTCGGGAAGCTTTGTATTTAGAGGTGAGGCGAACAGGTCCACCTGTGGTGTTCCCCAATGTAGGAAGATGTCTTCTAAGACCCCTTGATCCAGTTCCCACTCGTGTGTTTGAGCAGATGAGCGACTGAGTTTGTCTGCTAAGGTGTTCTTGACCCCCGGGATGTGAATTGCCGTGAGGTGGAGGTTGTGCTGTACTGCCCAATCCCAAACTCGCATCGCTTCCCTGCAAAGAGGGTAGGAATGAGTCCCTCCCTGTTTGTTGATGTACCATACCACACACATATTGTCCGTCTGCACGGCTAAGAGGCCAGGAAAGAGATGCAGATGCAGAGCTTGAACAGCATAAAGCACTGCCCGAAGCTCGAGCACATTGATGTGAAGCATTTTCTCGAGCTTGGATCAGGAGCCCTGGGTCCTGTGAGGTCCGAGATGATCTTCCCAACCTTCGCCCGAGGCGTCTGTGGTCAGAGTCTGGGAGGGGGGAGAAAGACAGAAGAGAACTCCCCGACAAAGGTTCTCCTGAACCATCCACCACTGCAAGTCCCGAACCATGGGGGAGGAGACTAGGACAAGCTGGTCCAGGTCGTCCAACTGGTCCCACCGAGACCAAAGCATCCACTGGGAGATCATCATGTGGAGCCGAGCGTGAGGGGCTGTTGGGATTGCAGCCACCATAAGCCCGAGGAGGCAAAGGACTGACCTGGCACTGACCCGCCTGCGGCCGGACAACAGGCTGACCTGAACCTGGAGTGTGGCCACCCTGTTCGGTGGCAGGAAGACCCTGTCAGAGGTTGTGTCCAGGATCGCCCCGATAAACTGGAGCCTCTAGAATGGGATCAAGAGGGACTTGGAGTGGTTGATGGTGATGCCCAGGGAGAAAAACACCCCCTGGGTAAGGGAAAGAAAACGCACAAAATCCTCCCTGGACGGGGCCGCCAGGAGCCAGCTGTCCAGGTAAGGGAAAACCTGCACCCCCTGGGTACACAGGTAGGCCGCTACCACCGAAAGGCATTTGGTGAACACCTGGGGTGCCGAGGAAAGACCAAATGGGAGGGCCCTAAACTGGTATTGGTCCCCCTGGAAAGCAAACCGGAGGTATTTGCGGTGAGAAGGGCGGATAGGGATGTGCAGGTAAGCATCCTGCATATCCAGAGCGCACAGTCACTGTCCCGGCCAAAGGAGGGGCAGGAGGCCCTGCAGGGAGAGCATCCTGAACCTCTTGTACTCCACGAATAAGTTCAGGGAACTCAGGTCGAGAATCAGCCTTACATCTCCTGTCTTCTTCGGGACCAGGAAGAAGTAGGAATAGTAACCCGTTCCCTGAAGAGAAAGGGGGATGGGCTCTATCGCCTCCTTCAGCAAAAGTGCTGAAATCTCTTCCTGGTCCAGAAGAAGGGTTTCCCAAGAGTACGATGACCTTGGGGGAGGGTGACGAGGTGGTTTCTGGAGAAACTCTATTGAGTGTCCTTCTGCGATCAGCTGGAGCACCCAGGAATCTGAAGTTATTCTCTCCCAACCCTGGAGGTGGAGGGAAAACCTCCCTCCTACCGGTTCCTCTGGAAGGATCAGAGGCTGTGGGAGAGGAAAGGAGTCAGGTGGCATGGGGCAGCATTGCGGCTGAAGCACCCGTTGCTTTTTTGGGCGGAAGGGGCTTGGCAGCCGGAGGGGCCCGGTGTTTAGCGGCCCACTTTCCCTAGGGTTTCGCCTTTTGCTGATTCCGTCTGCAAAAGGGATGGCGCTGTGTTTGATGGGAATGATACATGGAGTCCACAGACTTCAGTGCAGTACCCTTCTCCTGCAGATCGGTGATAATGTATATTGACATCACCACCGAACCCTGGAAGGGTGCTTCCTGAATAGCGGACTGCACTTCTGGGACCAACCCTGACACATGGAGCCAGGCAAGACGCCATAAGCCTACAGCGAAAGCAGAGCTCCTACCAGCAGTGTCCACTGCATTGTAAGTAGCACGAAGCATGTGCCAACTGGCCGAAACTGCAGAGCGGACGAGGTCAGCTACTTCCTGTTTGACTTGAGAGTCCGGAAGGGAGTCCAATTTGGATTCCACCTCACTAAGAATCGCCTTCTGGTAATCCCCCATGTGACCGACATAATTTAGGGCCCCAATACTCAGAGTGGAAGAAGCATAGATCTTCTTCCTGTACCGGTCCAGAAGACAAGATTCTCTGTTGGGTGGAGACAAGCTCAGATGTTTCAGGTTAGCTGTCTGGTCATGAGCGGCGCTAATCACAACCGAATCAGCTCGAGTGTGACAATCTAAAAAGTCAACACCCTCGGGAGCCTGATACAGCCTGTTCGACTTCCAAGGAAGTGGGGCTAAAGCTGACGGCTGCTTCCAAATAGTGGAAACAAGATCGGCATGAGGCTCAATCCAGGGTGGCACCAAGGTGGGAGCTGTCATGGGCAGATCCAGATGCTCAGCAAGTTTCTGACGCTGGGGATCCAGCTCCAAGGAATGACACTTATGCACAGCAACTCCATAAAAGAAGGATCTTCTGGAGGGGACTTCGGAGGAGTCCTTGGCCTGGGCCTAGACGGAGAGCGTGGATCATCGTCCGGCTCGGAACAACCGTTGAAGTCGTCCAAGGTGTCTGAGGAGGAAGAAGATGATGATGAGGAAGACTCCCTCTCCCGGCGTGGAGGAGGAACGAACCCCTTGGGAAAGCGTGCCCTGTCCCACCCTGGAACCAGAGGGTTCGGCCCTGGTGTCCAGAGATGGAGAAGGAGTCTGTCGTTGAGCACGTACGGGAACCGGAACCGTCATCGGGAGATGACTCTCCACCTCTCTGGTGAGCTGAGCCTTGGCCTCAGCTCACCAGGAGGCCGGAGCCTCCTTCAAGGCCACAGGCGGCTGATGGGGCGGTGGAGGTGGAGGAGGAGAGGGATATGGGTATGGATTATACCCGTAAGGCGGGTATCCATAACCCGACGGCAGGAAGCCCGGCGTCGGGTATTGAGGCACCAGGTACTGCGGCGTCGGATAGGCCGGCATCAGGTACTGCGGAGCCGGGTAAGACGGCGTCGGATACAACGGGGTCAGATACCCAGGAACCGAGGGGTCTGCCGGAGCAGATGGCCCGGTGGGTGGAGGTCCCGGCATTGGAGCGGCATCCGGGAGCAGGATGTCGCTTGGGGTTGGCAAGACTGGTGTTGGGGCCATCAGCCGGGGAGCCGACATCAGGTTGGTCGGCCCAGCAGGCAGAAGTCTGACGGGGGCGCAGCAGGAACCTTGGCATCACCCGGGGATGGAGGGGAAAAATCCCTGGGATCAGGCTGAGGAGGCCCAGGGTCCCCGGAGGGCCGCGAAGGCTGCGGGGAGTCGGGAACAGCGGATGTGGGAGTCCGGCATCGGCTCATCTGCCATGCGGACGTCAGCAAGCCGACGTCCAACTTAGCGGGGTCCAGGAGGACGCTGGAGAAGCTGACGTCCGACTTAGAGGATCCGTCACCCGCCCCGAGGGGTCGGGTGACTTATCGACCATCTCCGTGTGCCATGAGCCGACGCCTGGCTTACCAGAGCCGCTTGAACCAGTAAGCTGCACAGTGGCAGCTTACCGGAAGCAGAGGCCTACAATAGCCGGAGGTGCCGAAGGGCCGAGTCTGACCAGACAGGCGGGAGCCGCGCCTTGCCCGACACCTACAGAGTCGGCCGTCGCAGATCGTTTCACTATGGGGAGCGTTACCTGAAGCACGGCGACTCCCAAAGAAGTCGCGATGGATGAGGAGCCCTTGTCCCAGTGCTTCTCCTTGTCTTTTTTCTTTCGATGGCCTTCGGGGTAAGTGGACGCCTGTCAAAGCTTTTGTAACTCCTTTTCCATGGAGGACATTTTCTTCTTTAAAATATGGGACATCAGGGACTGCTGCCACCGTTTGCAGGTGGCCGCACTGAATTTAAGGCAGTGCTGGCACTTCTCCACCTGATGATCTGGGCCTAGGCAGAAGAGGCATTGGGAATGGCCGTCCTTGAGTGGGAGTTGGATGCCGCATGAGTCACACTTGTTTTTGTGCTCGGAGGGTGTAGTGGACGACATACACCGACGAATACCTGACAAAAATCTGAAAAATCGAAAATAACTCAGTAAAAACTACCGACAACTGAGGCTGACGAGTGTTGAACTTTACCGTGAGGCGCTGACATGAGCTAATGGTGGGAAAGAACTGGGAGGCAGGCGTGGGGGACACCCCTTTATACTGACGTCGCATGACGTCAGTCACGTGACATGGGTGCGGTCCCCCGCCTGAGACTGCAAGCTAGAAATGTTTCTGTGGGGCCCTGACGCCTGCCGGCGTCAGTTCTATATGTAATTACTTATTGCAAGAGCCCTCTCGAAGTAAGATCATCAATTTATTTTTTTTATAGTTTATGATAAGCTTGTGTTTAGTGAACCATGACTCTAACTCATAGAAATTAGCCTGAAGAGAGCGTTGTAGTATGGATGGGTCCAAATGACAAGTATCGACAACAGCATAATCAGCGTAGAGTAATAGGTTACCAGAGCAAGCCAGGGGGAGGGTATTTAGAAAGAAACTAAAGAGGAGAGGCCTGAGAATAGACCCCTGTGGGACCCCAGAGCAGACAGGTAATGAGGAGGAGAGGGTGTTACAGATTTTCATTTGTTGCAAGCGACCATTGAGATAATTTGCAAACCAAGAGGTGGCTTCAGGGGAGAGACCAACTGAATGGAAGGATGAGACCAGGTGGTCATGGTTAACCATGTCAAATGCCTTTGTCAGGTCAATGTACATGGACCCTACCAATTGTCCCTGATCAAGGGCTTTGGAGCAAAGCCGGTATATTCCAAGAGAGCAGTTGTGGTACTGTGTCCCTTACAGAAACCGTGCTGTTGGGTGCACAGGTGGTTGTGCTCCACTAGGTAGTCAGACAGTTGATCTAATACAATTTTTTCCAATGCTTTGGAGATGGTGGGGAAGGATGGAAATAGGGCGGTAGTTGCTGTGGGAAGTTTTGTTATCACTCTTGTGGTAGAAGTGACAATAGCGGATTTCCATAGGGTTAGGAATTGACTACAGTGAAGGGAGAGATTAAGCATCTTGGTGAGGGGGATAAGTATAGCATCAAGGGCCAGATGTAGTAATTTCAGGTCTAATGAGTCGTCGCTGAACCTTGACTTACCCAGTACTCTCTAGAGATAAGTTTCAGTGGAGAGCAACCTGAAATGGAAGTGGGGGGGTTGGGGGAGTCAGAGCAGCTGAAAGAGAGGGACACGACGGCTTTTTAAAGAAGTCAGAAGGAAGTACCCCACTCAGATCAGTAAAGGCCAGGCTGAAGGTATCAGTTATAACCGGAGGGTCCTGGGTGATGGCTCCATTAATGTTGAGGGAGGGGAGGCCAGTGTTAGATTCCCTGTGAGTTCTTTTAGGTTAGCCCAGAATTGCTCACCATTACCCTAGGAGGAGGCAAGGTTCTTTTCAAAGTGATCAGCCTTAGCACGACGGATTTCACTGGTGCAAGCATTTTGTGCGGCCCGGTAGTTTTGAATGTCGGCAGATTTTCCAGAGGCAAGGGCCTTATGCCACAGGTTATCCCTGTCAGTCATTAGCTTAAGTAGAGAGGGAGTAATCCAGGGATTACTCAGGTTCTTGGTAGTACACTTTTGAGTAGGAGGCAAAGATATCACATTCTGTATTAAATGTGGAAATGAAAACATTAAGGGCATAATCTATGTTGGTGGCAGAATGTAAGAGAGACCAGTCACTAGTGAGAAGGAAACCACGGAATTTTCCTAACATGCCTTTTTTAAGTATACATTGATATGTGGTTTTTGGGGCAGGGGGGATTTTTGTAGCAGTTGGACCAATGGCAGAGTGGGGGAATGGTCACTCATTGAGTCAGGGAGGACTGTGATGTTTGAGAGTTGCTCTGGGCGGTTGGCGAGTATTAGGTTGATTAGGGTACTAGTGCCCATTTTATAGTTTATCCTAGTAGGTGAGGTGAGAAGTTGTATGAGATTGAGTGCTGATGCTGCGTCTCTATGCTTGGCCGAGGCAGGGGCCAACCAGTTAATTTTGAAGTCCCCTAAGAGGATCACCTCCTATTTATATGGTAGCGACGTGCAGTATTCAAGAACGGCATCAAATCCAGACTTGGTATTACAGAGGGTGGGGGGTGATAGTACTGTAATGGATAGCAACTTTAATGGCCAGTGCCTGGGCGACAGAATGAGGTATAGAGGTGTGGAGAACAATACCCTGGAGTGGGTCCACAAGATACAGAGCACAGCCCCCCCCCCACACCCATTCTATCAACTCTGAACACTGAGTAGCCTGGGAGTGTAATAGCAGAGTCGGGGATATCAGGGGTTAGCCAGGTTTTCACAATGGCAAGGATGTCTGGTTTATGTTGAACCGCCCAGGCTCGGAACAAGTCAAACTTTAACTGCAAGCTGCAGATGTTTACCGATGCAATCTTGAGGCCAGCAGATGACTAAGTGGAAAGACGGGGAGTTGAGCCAGGCCCAGGAATGGGGTGGATATTCCCAGATAGCAGCAGGCCACAACAGAAAAGTACATGTTTTAACAGTTTAGAAGTGGGCGAGGAATGCCTACTAGGGTTCTTACAGCAAGATGAAGGTACAGGGAGAGAGAGAATTAATTGGGGTAGGAGCAGCAAGAACCGAAAAGGACAGTAAACAGACACATTGAGATAAATGGGGGCGGGGGGGTGTTGACTAAGCAACAAAAGGTTGCACTAGCCATGCCAGATTGGGGGCAATATGAGAGGTCACCCAGTAGTAAATGGCACTGTGGGGGGAGGAGTTAACGACAGGGCACCAAAGTGGGCAGAGGAACAGAAGCAGAGAAGTGAGATGAGGTATGCATGACTAACTGGAGGATTAAGGCAGAGCTATGGGATACCCAGAGCAGAGTGGATAAGGATGCTAAATGTCAAGGGAAAAGTGAGAGACTGGATGGAGCAGCAGCAGAGTCACTGCCTTGGTATTGAAGGTACAAGGTGGGGTGAGTGTCAGGACAGGGGTGGATAGAAGGGAGTAGAGAGATTGAGGCAGCAAAAGGAGCCTGAGAAAAAGTGAGAGTTGGGTAGAGTAGAGAGAA
Organism: Neoceratodus forsteri; assembly: GCA_016271365.2. Taxonomy (NCBI): domain Eukaryota; kingdom Metazoa; phylum Chordata; order Ceratodontiformes; family Ceratodontidae; genus Neoceratodus; species Neoceratodus forsteri. Next base: position 1,421,287,116 of record CM028130.1, read on the forward strand.
AGGGACAGGCCAGGAGGACTCAGTACTGACTCCTGGTGATCAAGTGTTATAACGAACTAGTGGAAAAGCGGGGACTTGGAACAAAACAGGGGGCGGTCATGGTCACGTGACAGGAAGTTACCTATAAAACTAGGGACAGCCTTGGGTTACAAGGATACACCCCTAACAAGTGTGCTCTGAGTAGGCTGCTTCAGATTTTCAAGAGCAGCTCTATGACATACCGTTTCTGAGGCACTCTAGTGCAGTGTATGCAGGAGTGAATGGCTTCCTGTTGTCAAGAGATTTATTTGACTCACCAGGAAAGACATAAAGAGCTCAAACAGCTCATTTCCAGATGCATCCTGGGGGGGAAGGGGAGAGGGAGAGCACTAGAAACAAGCATTTGTCAATGCCGAATGTTTGCTTGCTGGCATTGGCAGTGGTAGTGTAGAAGTTACAGAGCTGCATAATAGGAATGGCAGTGAAGTATTGAACTGAAGCCAACCCCACCACCACCCTGCAGAGAGTGACAGGCATTGGGGTGTGCGTTTGGGTCGTCAGGCATAACGGCCACGCCATTTCACCACACCCCACCCTGCAGACACTGACAAGTGCCACGGTGTTCCTTGTGGTCTTTGGCTCTTATGCGCACCCCATTTCATTAGGAAATATGGTGAGATGGGTGCGATATAGGAAAATGGGGTGAAGTTTGGGGCCGAAGAGTCCAAGGCATACCTCGATGCCTCTCAGTGACTGCAGGCTGTGGAATGGTATGAGCAACACAGGCAAGAATCCCAAGTCACACCCGATTCCTGTCATTCTCTACAGGGTTGGGCGTTATAGTTGAAAAGCCTAATACCTCAGGCATTCGTTGGTATTTTCACTCCAAATTTTCAACATGTTTGTTTTGTGACCCCACCTCATGAACAGGGGAATATCAGTTTGTTAGCCGAAAGCTGCTTATGCACAGTGACTATGGCATTTAGCACCACAGGTGCAAAAATATTCCGAACAGGATGTAAAAAATGACAGCTGTACTCTTTCATGGGGAGGTGTAAAAAATGGCTATGTTGCAAATGTGTAGTAAAAATATTAAAAATATGGTGAAGTCACGAGCGTACATAGAAACCGTGCAACGCACATCCGTAATATAATTAGGTTGGGGATTTCTTACAGCAGATTGTCAACTCAGGCATTTTGGTGCCTCCGATCATGAACAGTGTCACTGTGATTTTCTTTATCTGTGCCGAACAATGATTTCCCACACGACCACGCATCTCTGCACTGAAAGTGTGAAAACACACTTGCCATGTTGTGAAAAATGGCAGCTGTACTGTTCATAAGGAAGTGTGGAAAATGCCACTGGTGAAAATCTGGACTGAAAATATTACAAAGTCATGAACTAACGAGGGTGCGTGGAAACCGCGCAATGCTCACCTGTAACACAGTCATTTTATTGTCTTTTGTCACCAAATTTCAACATAGCCATTTTAAGACCTCTGCTCATGAACAGTGTAACTGTGATTTTCTTTAATCTGTCCTAAACATTGCTTTCGCACACCAACAGCACCATTGTGCGCTACATGTGCGAAAACACATTTTGGGCGACATATGAAAAATTGCAGCTGTACTGTTCATAAGAAAGTTTAATAAAATGGCAATGTTGAAAATCTGGAATGAAAATATTGAAAATTCACGACCTTACGAGCGTGCGTAGGAACTGCGCAATGCACGCTCGAAAAACAGTCATTTTTAGGACTATTTTCACCAAATTTTCAACATAGCCATTTTAAGACGTCTGCTCATGAACAGTGTCACTGTGATTATCTTAATTTGTCCCGTACATTGATTTCGCACACCGACTGCGCCATTGTGCGCTACATGGGCCGAAACACATTTTGGGTGAGATGTGAAAAATGACAGCTGTACTACTCATAAGAAGGTGTGGTAAAATGGCAATGTTGAAAATCTGGAGTGAAAATATTGAAAATTCACAAACTTACGAGCCTGCGTAGGAACTGTACAACGCACGCTCGTAAAAGTCATTATTGGAATTTTAGCACAAGAATTTCAACATGGGGTTTGAGACCCCTTCTCATGATTGATGTCACTGACATGGCGTTATTCGGGCCGGTGTTTAGCAGTCACTGGGTGATCACCCTTGAGACCCCTCTTCTCGCGACGTGACATCATCATGAAAGAGATCAAAATCCATGTTAATCTGGTGCAAAATTCAAAAATGCCTGAGATATGCAACAAAGTTGAACCCCCATCTAGCCCATTATACAGCTTACCGGCATTTCCTCAGTTCGCGGTCGCCTTTGAAGAGTGCAGACGTGTTCCCAGTCCACCGAAGATCGTCGCGCCGAGGTCCGGAGGTAAGTATGGGGTGAGGGGTATGGGAAGGAGTGGGTGTGGGTTGTGGGAGGGCGGGGGAGACCGCCGTGGGACCGCTTCTTCTTTACAGGTAAAAACCAAAAGCGGACAACATGGGATGTTTGCCACGCTGGGGTGGGCTCCCAGCATGGCACAAATACGCGCGGGGGGCCGTTCAGCCGACAGGATTGGGCACCCCGTCGGCCCTAAGAATACATTGCCACGCTGGGGTGGGCTCCCAGCGTGGCACTCACTACTCGGGGCAGGACAGTGCAGCCGGCGGGGATTGGGCACCCGTCGGCTATGATGCCTGGCAGCTGGGGTGGGCACCAGCGTGGCATTTGCAAGCCTTTGGGGGCAGGCGGTGGGGCAGCAGCACAGCCACGGCGAGAGTTGGGCATCCGTTGTGGCTACATACAGTGCGTCAGGGGTGCAGCGTGTGGGGAGCTGCGCATGAGCAGGCGATATCTGATCGCTGCTCACTGAAGCGTAACTCCCCCCTTTCAATCAGGCTACTGCATTTGAGCGTGTCATAGACAGCTCCAAAATGCATTGGCTTACAGGGGCTGCGCCTGCCAGCACACTGACTGAATTGGAGGAGGAGGTAACACACCTCCGAAATCTTCGATGATGGCACTATGTTTCTTGCACATGTGTGCAAGCGAACATAAAAAACAATAAAATTCAATTGCATACAAGATGATACAGTGTATACCATAAAAAAAAAATTTGCATTACACAACGACAAGAGTGTACAGTAGTAGATACAATATACAGAAATACAACCTACTGACACAGTGGAAAGCACGTACTAAGAGAAAAAATATATACAGTAACAGAGACAGTTACAGTTAAAATTAGTATTTAGCAGATGTGGCAGGCATACCCTGAAGAGAATGCATTAGGGATTGTAAGGGGAAAACAGTTTAAAAATGGGACTAGAGAAACCACAGGGGGGATAGGAGGTATAATCAGGGGGCATATGGGGCTATAGAAGGGAAAAGAGAAACCAAGGGCCAGGCACATTAAGGTAATAGCAAGAGGGAGAGGAATGGGAATAGAGTGTGACAGGGTTGAATGAGACCCTGTCCAATTTGTTATGTAGAAAGAGTTGAACGCAATAATCGGTTTTAGAAACAGAAACATAGAATGTGATGGCAGATAAGGACTGCTTGGCCCACCCAGTCTGCCCAGTTCCCTACCTACTGGATAAGCTGCAGATCCTAGTTAACTAGCAGCCTACTTCTTCCTACCCCCAACCCCTAGAACTGCCTTATGACTGTCCCATGCACGCTTGAATTCCACCAGTTTTTGACTCCACAACCTCCTCTGGAAGGCCGTTCCATGCATCCACAACTCTCTGTGAAAAAATACTTCCTTAAATTACCTCTGAGCTGCCCCCCCATCTTCAAATTGTGCCCCCTTGTTCTTGCACACCTCTTTTTTTGAAAGATGCTACCCTCTTAGACTTTGTTGATTCCCTTGAGGTACTTGAAAGTTTCTATCATGTCCCCCCTCTCCCTCAAGGCTGTACATACTAAGCTCCTTAAGTCTCTCTTCATATGTCTTCCGGTGCAGACCCCGCACCATTTTAATTGCCCACCTCTGGACAGCTTCCATCCTATGTCTTTGCGGAGACTGGGTCTCCAGAACTGCATGCAGTACTCCAGATGGGGTCTCACCAGCTGTCTGTACAGAGGGATAACAACTTCCTGTTTTCTACTGGTGATACCTCTCCCTATGCATCCCAGTATCCCCCCAGCCCTCCTTGCTGCCCTCTCACATTGCTTGCCAACCTTTAGGTCATTTGATATGACTACCCCCAGGTCCCTTTCCATTTCTGTTGCTGTTAGTATCTCACCCCCCACTGTGTACTCTTCCCCTGGGTTTTTGATTCCCAGGTGCATTACCTTGCACTTCTTAGCACTGAATCTAAGCTGCCATACATCTGACCATTCCTCTAACCTTGCCAAGTCCCTTCTCATCCTTTCCACCCCACCTTGCGCATCAACTCTGTTGCAGATCTTTGTCATATCTGCAAAGAGACATACTTTTCCTTCCAGTCCCTCTGCAATGTCGCTTATAAAGACATTGAAGAGGACTGGTCCTAATACTGAACCCTGCGGTACCCCACTAGTAACCCCCCTTTCTTCAGAGTAGACTCCATTTACTATTACTCTCTGTGTCCTATTCTCCAGCCAATTCTTTACCCAGGCTATCTTGGGACCCACTCCCAGGCTGGCTAACTTGTATATTAATCTTTTGTGTGGGACTGTGTCAAATGCCTTGCTAAAGTCTAGGTAGGCCACGTCCACAGCCCCTCCCTGATCTACTACTTTGGTCACCCAGTCAAAGAAATCTATCAGACTCTGTCTGGCATGACCTTCCGCTATGAATCCATGCTGCCTTGGGTCCTGTGCCCTCTGGCCTCTAGATACTCAACAATTCTTTCCTTCAGAAGTGATTCCATCATTTTCCCTATCACTGAGGTTAAACTAACAGGTCTGTAGTTTCCTGCTTCTGTCTTGCTCCCACTTTTGTGAAGGGGAATCACATCTGCCCTCCTCTAGTCCTTGGGTACCACCCCATCCTCCCATGATTTGTTAAAGAGGGTAGTCAGTGGTGTCACTAGTTCTATCCTTAGTTCTTTTAGAATTCTGGGATGAATCCCATCAGGCCCCACCGCTTTGTCCATCTTCAGTTTTAAGAGTTCTTTCATAACCCCTTCTTCTGTAAATGGGCTGGTATCAACTTCTGTATCCAGAGTGTTTCTACTGTTTGTTTTAGGTACCTCCCCCTCTTCATTTGTAAATACTGAGCAAAAATATTTTAGTATCTCTGCCTTTTCACAGTCACCCTCTGCAGACCCTCCCTCCCCTTTATTAAGCCTCACTATCCCTCCCTTGGTCTTCCTTCGCTCCCTGATGTACCTACAAAAGGTTTTATCCCCCTTCTTAACTGAGTTGGCTATCTTTTCCTCAGTTTGGGCCTTTGCTGTTCTGACTGCCTTCCCAGCTTCCGTCTGCTTTAACTGATACAGTTCTCTGTCCTGCTTCTTCTGTGATTCCTTGTAGTTCCTGAATGCTTTTTTTCGTGAACCTTCACTGCTACTTCCTTTGAGAACCATAGTGGTTTCTTACATTGTTTTGTTTTATTTGCTTCACACAAAGGCTTGTTACCTCTGTGATGGCAGTTTTTATTATTCCCCATTGTTCTTCCACCCCTCCTTCCTGCCTATTTGCCAGTGCATTCCTTAGGCACTCACCCATTTTGGCAAAGTCAGCCCTCCTAAAGTCCAGTACTTTTGCCTTTGTATGGCTTGACTCTATTGCTGTGTTTATTGTGAACCATACTGTTCTGACTCATCTGTCTGACTGTGCAGTCAAATTTTCTTGTGAGACCTAGGAACTGCCCACTCTGATGGTCTCGCTATTCCCGCCTCCCCTCCCACTACTTCTCTCTGCCTTCACTTGCTGTTTCTATCTTTTCTTCCCCTTGCACATCTGAAGTTATAAAATATGTGTGAATCTTTATGTGAAACTGGGATCCCTTGGTTTGAAAATGTATATGGTTATATTGTTGAAATGACTGCAAAAAGCTATTTAGTGCTCAAGGGGTTAACCTGAGATGCTGGTATGCAACCTCTTTGCAGAAATGTCAACTGGAGGTCAATTCTGGGACAGTATGTACTGTTTTGTTGCACCTGCAATGAAGGAAACTAACAAGAGCATTTTCTGACAAACAGGATGTTCTCTTAACGAGTTCCCAAAGACTTATAAAAAGAGCAGCAATACTTCTGCTAGAGAGAGAGGGAGACAGCAAGACTGAAACTTGAAATTAGAGATATCTTCAGATAAAGGACTTTGTTTTCTGTTTGTACTGCCTTTGTAAATAGTCATACTGAACAATTTTTATCTTTTATTTTACTGTTATTAATAATAATAAAACACTCACTGCAAATTTTACAACTGCTCCTGGTCATCCTATGCTTCCCGACCTGTGCCTCGATGACAGACAGTGCCAGCAGAGAGAGTAAAAAGGGTTTAGAAAAGGCAGAGTGAATAGGAAGGGGGAGAGAATTCCAAAGTTTAGGAAAGCGGAAAGAGAAGGCTGCTTGACCAGCAAGTGATCTGCGAGGTGGGATAGTGAGGGAGTAAGGAGAAGGAGAGGAGGGCAAGAGGAGGGAGTTAAGATGGGAGGAAGGGAGGAAAATACAGGTTACTCACCTGTAACAGGAGTTCTAGGAATGGTATATGTTGTTCATCCACACTGTCTGGCAGGTATCCTTGCCATTTCAAATCTTGCCGGAAGGTCTTCAAACTGGCTCCTCCCATCCACCCGGGTGATAAAACTCTCGGCTCCGCCCCATGACTCCAGATCTGGCCCGCTGGAAGCTCAGGTTGTGCGTCGAAGCCAGGGAGGTCTGGTGGGTCGTGTGGATGAACAACATATACCATTCCTAGAACTCCTGTTACAGGTGAATAACCTGTATTTCTAGGGACATGGATATGTTGTTCATCCACACTGTCTGGCAGACTCCTAGTAGTTCTCCGGGAGGAGGGAGGCAAGGCGCACACCCCCTACTTAGGGAATAGAGACTGAGAACCGAGGCCCCAAAACCAGCATCCCGGCGTGACTCAAGGTCAATGTGGTAGTGGGTGATGAAGGTGTGCTGACTTCCAGGTAGCAGCCCTGCAGATTTCCTGGATAAGGACGCCCCTGAAGCAGCCATCGATGCAGCAGTATGGGGGTAGAATGAGCTCTTATCCCTCTGGGAGGCTCCATGCCCGCCAACTTATAGCAGAGAACTATGCAGGAGGTGACCCACCTGCTTATCGTCCGCTTGGCTGCAGGTCTGCCAGGTGCAGCTTCAGCATAGGTGACAAACAGCTGGCGAACCTCTCCCCGAATTTCAGCCGTGCGCTCCTTATAGTAAGCGAGCGTCCTTCTAGGGTCCATAGTATGGAGCCTATATTCAGCCTCTGAGGTGTGATTGGGGTAGAACACCGGCAGAGTCAACACCTGGTTAAGGTGAAACTCCGACACCACCTTCGGAAGGAATTTCGGGTTGGGGCGCAGTGGAAGACCAGGTAAGGAGACTCGATGGAAAGCGCCTTGAGCTCCTCCATCCTTCTGGCTGACGTAATAGCCACCAAGAAGGCGGTCTTCCACGACAGGTGAGAGAGATCACACCTGTGCATTGGTTCGAATGGCTTGCCCATGAGCTTTGCCAGTACCAGCAGTAGATCCCACAGAGGTGGAGGTTCTCGCACCGGAGGGGAAATGTGATCAAGGCCTTTGAAAAAGTGCCAGACCACCTTCTCCTGCGCCACCGACTGCTTCCCGGCCCGCGCCCGGTAAGCAGAGATGGCTGCCAGGTGCACCCTTAGGGTCGTCGACCTGAGCCCTTGCTGAGAAAGGGACCATAAATAGTCCAAGATGCTTGCCAAGGAACAGGAGGAAGGGTCCAGGCCCTTGCCCTGACACCAAATGGAAAACCTTTTCCATTTGAAGGCATAGCATTTCCTGGTCGACTCCTTACGGGACGCCTCAACTACATTGAGGACCTTGTCGGAAAGACCCAAGGCCTGGAACTCTAGCCGCTCAGGAACCAGGCCGTCAGGTGCAGGGACTGAAGGTTCGGATGGAACACCTTCCGCTGATTGACTGAAAGCAGGTCCGGGTGAGCTGGAAGCTGCCTCGGGAGCCTGGAGCTGAGGCTGAGGAGATTTGGATACCAGCATTGGTGGGGCCAGTCTGGGGCTACCAGAATCACTGGCGCCTTGTCCCTCCTCGCCTTGAGAAGCACCTTGTGGATCAAGGGAAATGGGGAAAGGCGTAGAAGAGGCCCGGGGTCCACGGCCTCGAGAAGGCATCCCCTGCAGCAAGCCCTGCTGAGGGGGGCGGGCATGGAATAGCCTCAGCTTCGTGTTCTCCCTGGAGGCAAACAGATCCACCTGAGGTGTGCCCCAATGGGAGAACAGATTTTGTACTACCTCCGGCAGGAGAGACCACTCGTGGGATACAGCCCCAATCCGGCTTAGGGCATCAGCCAGGGTGTTGGAGGCTCCTACCACATGAATGGCTAGGAGATCCGCCTCCAGGCTGCGCACAAGTGACCAAATGCGGAGAGCTTCCTTGCACAGAGGCATGGAGCGCGTCCCGCCCTGTCGGTTTAGGTAGTACATGGTCATGGTATTGTCCGTCTGGACCTGAACCACTTGACCCCGTAGAAACGGAGCGAAGGCGGTGAGAGCTAGGCGGACCACTCTGAGCTCCAGCAGGTTGATATGGCATCGGGACTCCCACGGGGGCTCCCCCAGATGGGCACCCCAACCCATCAGAGAGGCGTCGGTCGATAGAGAGACCGTCGGCTCCGGGCGGACAAATGGGATGCCCTCCTGCAGATGAGCTGGAACAATCCACCACTGGAGAGCGTTCCACATCCCCTGGGTCACCGTCACTAGCTGGTCCAATGGATCGCAGCGTTGAGACCACTGGCTGGCCAGTCCCCATTGAAGGGGCCCAACGGACCACGCTGGTGCAGGCCGCCATGAGACCCAGGAGGCGCAGGAAGTCCCGGGCAGGGCGCGATTGCCCAACCAGAAATGACTGGGCAAAGGAGGAAAGAACCTCGGCCCTGTCCACCGGGAGCCGTGCTCTGGCTCGAAGAGAGTCGAGCTCTGCCCCGATGGAGAGAATCACTTGCTTCGGTTTGAGTTCCGACTTGGCCTCATTGATAAGGAGGCCGACCTGAGAGCAAACCTGGAGGGCCAGATCCCTGGACCGCTCCACCTCCTGTCTGGAGGAGGCTGCTATCAGCCAATCGTCCAGGTAAGGGTACACCCGGACCCCTCGGCGCCACAGGAATGCTGTCACCACTGCCATGCATTTGGTGAAGACCCTGGGTGCAAGAGACAGACCGAAGGGCATGGCTCGGAACTCGAAAAGGGATCCTTCCGCTTGAAAGCGAAGGAATCTCTGATGAGACGGACGGATAGGGATGTGAAAGAACGCATCCTGCAGGTCCAGAGAGCAGAACCACACGCCGCGTTCCAAGGATGGTATTATCTGAGCCAGAGTGACCATCCTGAAGGTCTGAGACCTTAGGAACTTGTTTAGGTCGTGCAGGTCGAGAATGGGGTGCCAGCCCCCCATCCGTTTCGGAACCAGGAAGTACCTGGACACAAACCCTAGGTCTGAGGGAGGATCCGCCACCTCTCTGATCACCTCCTTCTCGAGGAGGATAGCGATGTCGGCTCGGCGAGCCGACAGTGAGGCTGCGGACCCCGAGGCCCCCCGAGGTGCGACGGCTCTGAAGGGCGGGGCCTGCTCGAACTCCAGAGGCAGGCCCTTTCCCACCACTTCCAACACCCACCGGTCTGTGGTAATAACGGACAAGGCAGAAAGAAAGTGGCAGAGCCGCCCCCCCCACGGGGGGAACCTGGGGTGAGGTGATGAGGTTGGGGGCGACACCCCTCAACCCATCACTGGGCAGGCTTGGAGAGGGGACCGGCCGAGGGACCTCCTGGGCCTTTACCCCCTTGCTTCCTGGAGGAGGAAGCTGCGGGCTTGGGTTTGGGATGCCAAGCGCGAGCCTGCTGGCCCTGACATTGCTGGGCTGGACGTGCCCGGGGCGCAGACGGACGAAAGGGCTTAGGCTGTGGTCTGTGGCCCTTGTCCCTCTGAGCGGATGAGACCGAGTCCAAGGTGGCATTGGACTTCTTGATCCTCTGGAGGTGATCTTCCACCCCAGGGCCGAAGAGCTCGGTCCCCAGGAAGGGGACATCCGCCAACTTGTGCTGGGTATCCGATGTGAAAGTGGATATCCTCAGCGATGCCCGACGGCGCATAGCCACTGCGGCCGTGACTGACCTGGCGCATGAGTCTCCAATGTCCAGAGCAGTCTGAAGTTGCTGCTTGGCCACTGCCCTGCCCTGGTCCCGCACCTGCCTAACCGTGGTCCGCAGGTCAGCCGGGAGATGAGGGACTACCTCGTCCAGGGAGTCCAACAGGGCATGAGAGAAATGTGCCATAAGCATGGCCAAGCTGGCCTAACGAGGGCCAAGGGAGGACGCAGCGTAGACTTTTCGCCCGGCATAATCCAATTTCTTGGACTCCTTGTCGGGAGGTTTGTCCACGTCCCTAGCGTTTCCGGCATGCCGGAAACCGCTGTCGGTAACTAACCCCTTGTCTGAGGGATGTTCCGAGAAACCGGACAGGGAACTGGTAAGGACCGCATACTTCCTGACCATCCTGGCCGAAGGCGCAGGGCAGGAAGCAGGGCGCTGCCAGAGCTCCAAGGCTGGGCCCACAATGGCCTCGGCCACAGCAAAGGCCTCCGTAGGAGAATCCCCTCGGTCCAATATCTCCCTGAGGGGATACTTGGCCCGCTTGGATACGGGCTTGAGCTGCATCCCGGTGGACTCCGAGATGAGCCTAAGCGAACCCAGGAAGGACGAAGGGCTATCGTCCAGTGACTGACCTCCAGAGAACTCCAAGTCCACTCGCCTGGAGAAAAGGGAGGAATCGTCGGACTCATAAGAGTCCGCAAAGAGCTGCCTCGGGCCTGAGCCACCCTCCACCTGCCGAGGGCGACTGGGAGTGAGGGTGACAGACAGCCTATGGGGGAGACCCTGGGCCGACCGAGAGTTCTTGGTCGGAGCCCCAAACAACGGCTGTGGAGGCGGAGGTTCCACCAGAATCGGTGGAGCAGCTGGTTTTGGCTGAGCAACAGGCTTGGAAACAGGCGCCTCTGCTAAAGCGAGGGGTTGCTTGGCTGCTCGGTGACAGTCACTTAATGGCGGGCGAAGCGGCGCGGCTTGTTCCGGCCAGAAGAACTGTTGCCACATGAGGTCCTCGATCGTCGACGACTTATGTCAAGCCTCCTCGTCCCGAGGAGGAGGACGAGCGGCGGTGCCGCTTGCCGCAGTGCCGAGACCGAGACTGCCTATGGCAGAGGGATCGGCTGGACCGCGCAGAAGTCCGAGACCGCGAACCTCGGCTTTTCTGAGGAGGGTGCGGGGGAGGGGCCGGGGAAACCCGCTCTCCCTTGGCTCGGAGGGGTCACCCGAGGGCTCCAGAACCGGAGGCACTGGCAAGCCCACGGGATCCTCAACCACCACCGGGGGAACCGGGGAGAGAGATTTTCGCCGCAGTCGACAACCCGTCCAACGGGCTGAGAAAGATCTCGACTCGCGTTGACGGAGTCTCGACAACTGACCTGACGGGGACACCGTAGCCAGTGGTCGGGCGGATCGATCAAGTCGATGGTCGCACCACTCGAGGGGGACCTCCCGCCCCCAAGAGCGTCGATGGAGGGACTTACCTTGTCCTTCTTTGGACCGAGAGGAAGGTCCAGCAGATGTTGGTCCCTCCCTTAGTGGAGAGGGACAAAACTCAAAGGAAGCAGAATATGAGGATCCCAGGAGAGCGGGATAAATACACGCTGCCGAGGAAGATGCGGCCCGCCCGCTTCCTCTTTGAGGCGATCATCTGCTCTAGCTGTTCCGCCCGAGCCGCGCCCATGAGCTGCAAGCAGACCCTCCTTGAGCTTTACCGGAGGGTATCGCTTTCAGGTCGCCCAAGTTCGCAGACGGGCCGCATGGTCTTCCAGGACATAGGCTGAGAAAGTAGAACACAGGTCGCAAGCCTGCGGGTCATGCTCAAGGCCCAAGCAGTAGACGCACGTGGAGTGCGGATCCATCCGAGACATCTTCTGCCCGCATGGGCATCTCCAGAAACCGGGAGTCGATTTGTCCATCGCAGCCGCGAGGGAAATAGTTGACCGAAGTCTAGAAAACCTTAAACTTTAATTTCAGAAAACCGAAGAGTTAGGAACCAGTCTTATACGCAGAGCATTAAGGAGGGAACCTGAGCTTCCAAGCGGTAAGGAAGATCTGGCGTCATGGGGCGGAGCCGTGAGTTTTACCACCCAGGTGGGTGGGAGGAGCCAGCCTGAAGACCTTCCGGCAAGATTTAAAGCGGCAAGGATACCTGCCAGACAGTGTGGATGAACAACATATCCATGTCCCTAGAAACCAGAATTTAGTGGTGAAGGAGGCGCAGTATGTTAGACGGTGATCCTCCAGGGAAGGAAGGGAAGGAGACAGCAGAGTAGAGAGTACACGTCAAAAGGAGTGGAAGAGGGGGTTCAGTCTGGCTAGGGTTGCGTTTGGGGCAGCACCATAGACAATGTTGCCATAATCAAAAATAGGGAATATCATCTTGATCATGATGTCTCGGCAGGCAGGAAGGGAGAATGGAACTTTTGTGCCTATACAGGGCACCTAGTTCAAGGTGGAGCTTTTTGTATATAGTGTCTATGTGCTAGGAGAAATGGAGGTGACAGTCAAGCCATACTCTGAGGTTTCTGAATGAGGATATGACATCAGTTGGTACACCATCAAGGGTGAGGAAGGAAGGGAGGGCCGGAGTTTGGAAAGCCTTGGTTTTGTGCCAAAGCACATCGAAACCTTCTTTTTGTCACTGGGTGAGAACTGATTTGACCTGAACCATTTCTGGACTGAGTGAAAATCAGGTTGTAGCTTGGATCTCAACTTAGTTGGAGAGGGCTCAGAGAAAAACAGGGCTGTGTCATCTGCGTTCATGTGAATGGATGCAGAGGAGCAGACAGAGGGGCGGTCATTCAAAAATATAGAGAACAGGAGTGCAATAAGAACTGAGCCCTGAGGGACACCAGTGGTTATGGGGAGGGGAAGGGATAAGGCATCTCCAAGTTTCACAGTCTGTGTTGTACCAGAGAGGTACGAGTTGAATTAGTCGGTAACCAGGACTGAGAGGCCCACTGAACTCAGTCTCTGTAGTAGGAGGATATGGGAGATGGTGTCAAAAGCTTTCACTAAATCGGTGGAAGCCTCTAACCCTGGTTCTGCGTAGTGGGGCATGCTGATCCCAGATCTAAGTAAATTTGGAATGGAAATATTCATGGGCAAAGTTAATGTCAGTGACATTAGCGATAGGGGACCAGTCTGTGGACAACAGGTTAGCATGGAGAGAGGATAGGTCTAATGGCTGGAAGGAGCAGATGGGGAATAATTATAGGGGGGGCTTTAGGGCGGTGAATTTTACGTACACCGTATACCAAATGGTGATCACTGAGTGCACTGGGCAGGGTGCCAGCATCAATGATGTGGTGGGGGTGGTTGGTGAGGACCCAGTCTATGGGTGAGTTGTTTATGGTTTTTGAATTAAGGTACGTAGGGGTAGTGATCAGTTGGGTAAGGTGCAGGGATGTTACATTTTGACAAAATTTAGAGTTTTTTTTTGGGGGGGGGAGCCAGTTAATATTGAAATCATCCAGGATGAAAAGCACTCCAGAGGGGGTGACGGTAGTTATGGTAGACAGGAGTTCAGAGACCAGTGTAGCAGAAACTCCAGGGCAGCAGTAGACACCTGCTACACATACAGGGAGAAAAAAAGGGAGAGAGGAAGTTTAAGCACAAGGAGTTTATAGGCAGCAGGAGAGGAGAGGAGACAGATAGAACAGTGGAGAACTGAATAGAGGAGGAGAGGTAGATGGTGATACCACTACCCTTAGTAGAGCAGTCTTGCTGGGTGAGGGTGAACCCTGGGATGATGATGGCCGAGTCAGGAATTTTGGGGGATAGCCAGGATTCAGACACAAACAGGATGTCAGGTAGGAGGAGTGAGATGACTAGAGGTTGAAGGAGGTCAGTTTTGGGGAGAAGGCTGCAGATGGTGATATGAGCAACCCGGAGATCTTTACGAAAGTCAGAGGGAAGGGAGTGGACTGGGCCAGGATTTGGCTCAACATCTTCAGCCATAAGGAGTAGGAGGGGGAGCAGGAATTTGATAGAGAAAGTACAGTTACGTAAGAACTTACTGTAACAGTAGATCTTCGAGAACAGCTCTTGCAGCAGGTTACACCATTAGTACTGAAGCCGGCAGGCGTCAGGACCCCACGGAAAAATTCTAGCTAGCTATCTTCAGCGGGGACCGCCCCCGACGTCGGTCCCGCCTCCAACGTCAGGCGTAGTACATAAGGGGGCGGTTCTGCCAGATTCCCCAGTTCTCCCGCCGGAGACTTCCGGCCGCAGGCTGACCTCTCAAATGGAGACCGAGGATCCACCGTCAGAAGACAAAAGGGTATAAATCCCTGTTAAAAAGGCTTAAGCCATGCCTCCTCCAAGGGGAAGGTGGTGGAGACCTGCTGCAAGAGCTGTTCTCGAAGATCTACTGTTACGTAAGTTCTCACGTAACTGTACTATCTTACTTTGAGACACAGCTCTTGCAGCAGGTTACACCATTAGGACTGATTCCCAAGCAGTAGCGCTTGCAAACACTCTGGGAGGAGGAAACTAGAAAGATCATTCCAGGTCCTGACTCTAGGACAGGAGACCCTGTAGCACCGCCAGGCCGAAGCCGGCTCTTCGCCGTGAAGCGATGTCCAGGCTATAATGCCTGATAAAGGTATGTACAGAGCTCCAAGTGGCTGCAGCACAAATGGCAGAAGTGGAGACGTTTCCAAGTGCTGCAAAGGAGGTGGCCACTCCTAGTGGAATGGCCCCGGACTGATCCCGGAGGGGCTTTTGTTTGATATCATAACAGTATGATATGCACTGGACAAGCCAGCGAGACAGGGACTGTTTGGATACTGGTTGGCCCATCATCCTTTCAGTAAAGGAAACGAAAAGTTGCTCCGATCGTAAGCTGCTTAGTCTCTGCTCAGGTAATACCTAAGCTCGCGTGAACATCCAGGGTGTGGAGCAGCCTCCTCTATTAGAATAATTAGGAAGTAGACAGGCAGGTCAATGTCCTGATTGAGAGTGAGTGTGGAAACCACCTTAGGCAAGAATTTAGGATTCATCCTCAGGGATACTCTGTCCCGGTGGAAAATTAAATAAGGCTCTTTACACATGACAGCATGAAGCTCAGAAACTCTTCTCGCTGATGTAACAGCAACCAAAAACGTTTTCCACAACAGAAAACGCAGCTCGCAATCCGTGACAGGTTCAAAGGGGGGGAGCGTGAGTTGCTCCAGGACAAAGAGCAAGTCCCATGGAGGCACTGGGTCCTTAATGGGCGGCCTAAGATGTAACACCCCTCTCAAGAATTCCCGACAGGCATCTAATTGTGCCACTGTGCGCTGTCCCACCGGGAGGTGATAAGCTGAAATAGTACAGAGGTGCACCTTAATAGAGGAGTAGGCGAGACCCGAACGGAAAAGGGAGAGCAGGTACTCTAGCACCGCTTTCATCGGACAACCTAAAGGGGAAAGACCGCGTGTTTGCAAACATAGACAAAAATGGCACCATTTCATGGCATACGTCGCATGCGTTGCCGGCTTTCTGGCTGCAGAAAGAACTTCCGCAACCTCTTGCGAGACCCCGTGTCGCAAGATGGCTATGTCTCTAGGAGCCATGCATGCAGGTTCAGTGAGCGTAAATCCGGTGGACTGAAGTGAACCTCCTGAGACAAGAGATGGGAGCTGAATGGCAACGAGCGGAGGTTCCCAGGATAGCTGTATTAGCAAAGGGAACCAGATCTGTCTGGGCCAGAAAGGGGCCACGAGGATCATTGTTGCATGCTCCCTGCGCAGTTTGAGAAGAACTCTCTGGATCAATGGGAAGGGAGGGAAAGCGTAGAGGAATCTGTCCGCCCAGGAGAGGGACAACGTGTCTTGCCAGAAAACACCAGGCCCTGGATCTAGCGAGCAAAAATTGGGCAGTTTTGTGTTGGATGGGGAAGCGAACAAGTCCAATTCTGGAGTTACCCATCGAAGAAACAGATCCTCTGCTACCTCCTGAAGAAGTTCCCACTCGTAGACTCTGGCCTGGGAGCGACTCAGGCAGTCTGCAATTGTGTTGTCCACCCCGGGGACATGTACTGTGATCAGGTTCGCGCCGTGTCGGATTACCCAATCCCACACCCTCATGGCCTCCCTGCAAAGGGTGTAAGAGTGTGCGCCTCCTTGTTTGTTGAGGTAATACATCATCGCCGTGTTGTCTGTCCGTAGCAGGAAAGTACTTGGCGGGATCTCTGACTGAAATGCCTGCAGGGCATAAAGGACCGCCCTCATCTCCAGAACATTGATATGAAGGTGAGCCTCCTGAGGGGTCCACATTCCCTGGGACTTCACCCCGTCCAGGTGTGCTCCCCACCCTAGTCCTGAGGCGTCTGTGGTGAGGATTACCCGGGATGGCGCTATAAACAGAACACCCGTGAGAGTGTCCTGGGTCTAGCCACCATTGCCAGTCTCGAATCACGGCGTCGTGATTCTGACCGATGCTGCATATGGTTCTGCTTTTGGTCCCATTGCACCTTGAGCATCCACTGAGTTACCCGCATGTGGAGCCTTGCGAAAGGGACAGTCGGAATGGCTGCAGCCATGTGTCCGAGCAAGCGAAGGACCGACCTGGCTGGGACGGTCTTGTTCGACGAAAGCTCCCTGATGAGGGATCTGATGCGCTCCGCTCTGTCGTCTGGAAGAAATGCTCTTCCCTGAACGGTGTCCAGGACTGCGCCTATGAACTGCAGTTTCTGCGACGGTACCAGGAGAGACTTCTCGTAATTGATCAAGATGCCCAGAGACAGAAACAGATCCTGGGTACTCTGGATAGCCAATAACAACACCTCTCTGGAGGTGGCCATGAGAAGCCAATCATCCAAGTACGGGAACACATAATGGCCCTGTTTCCTTAGAGATGCGGCCACGACTGCCATGCATTTGGTAAAGACCCTGGGGGCCGATGACAGTCCGAATGGAAGTGCCTGGAACTGAAAGTGGTGGCCGAGAAACTCGAAGCGCAGGAACCTCCTGTACGCCTGAGCTACAGGGATGTGCAGGTATGCATCCTGCATGTCTAGGGACGCTAAAAATGCGTTCCTCTTTAGCATGGGGATAAGACCCGGAAGGGTCACCATGCGGAATTTTTTGTAGACGACCGACATATTGAGGTCGCTGAGGTCCAGAATCGAACGGAGGTCCCCTGTTTTCTTTGGAACCAGGAAAAAGTGGGAGTAGTACCCGTATCCTCTCTGGTTCTCTGGGACATACTCTGCCCCTTTGCAGGAGCGAGTATTTCTTGCCTGATCAGAGGCTTGTGCTGACCCGAGTAACGGAGAGCAGAGGAGGCCTCGAGGAGGCTTTTCTGAATTCTATAAAGTGGCCTCTTTCGACAACTGAAGAACCCACCGGTCGGTGGTTATGGACTACCATCCTGGCGGTACTAGCAATCGACCCCGACCTTGATGTCCATTGATCCTGAGGCGGGGCCAGAAGGAGTCAGGCTGTGGTGGTGGAGGGCCCTGCGGGCTGGGCCGGTTTAGCTGGGTGTTGACCTCGGCCCGCGGGCTGTCTACCCTGGGCTCTATGGGAACCGGAGCCCCTCTGTTGTGGACCAGTGCTTGGACTGTTGTCTCTGTGCCCGTCCCACGAAAATGGCTTTGGTTCCTATGAAAGGAATCTAAGCCTCGGGTCGGCATTGCCTGACCGACCTCACCGCCTCCCGGATTCTTGAAGTTTGGTGATGACCTCTCAGAGGGCTCACCAAAGAGAACTCCTCCTCAAATGGGACGCCCATGATGTTTTGTGGACGTCCGGGTAAAGTCGAGACACGAGCCAAGAGTGTCTCCGGAGGCATACACTTGAAACTGCTGCTCGGGCCGAGGAGTCCGCGAGTCGCACGCTGCTCGTAGCACTTGGGTCCCCACGTCCGAACTCGTCCGAGGAGCTGCAACATCTCCTTCTGCTCACCTTCTGGCAACTTCTCAGCAGATCCAGACCCTGCTCCCACAAGGCATTTTGGAACTGCACCATGTGGGTCAAGTAATTAGGATCTGATGGCAAGTAGCGGAAGCATCGGCGCCACCCATAGCGCTCCAACTGTTTGGACTCCGGGTCCGTGGCAGAGTGCTCAAATGTTATGGGTCTCTGGGACTGGTCATGAGAGGCTGTTATGACCAGAGAGTCGGCCTGAGGATGCTGAGCCAAGTACTGGTCCTCCCTTGGAGCCTTGTACAGGCGGTCAGCTTTCTTCGGCATTGCCGGGAGTGAATGTGGACGCTTCCACGCTGCCTTGGTGATGTCCACGAAAGTGTCTACCAAGGGTGGCACCACCACAGGCTTGGGGTCCTTCTGCCGAAGATATTTCGCAAGGCGTAGCCTTTCGGGGTCTAACTCTTCCGCATCCCATCCCATGTTCTCTTGGATGTGTCTCATGATGTCCGAGAAAGCAGGGTCATCCGGAGGAGACCTTGGAAGCTCACGTGGGTCCGGAGAAGGGTTGTGGAGGGGAGATGGGGATCTAGATCCTGTTGAAAACTCTGATCCCGTGTCCTCCGTCGAAGGCGAACGACGGCGTCTTCTGGGTCTCTTAGGGCTGAGTGACCCAGAAGAGGATCTGGACGGAGGTCTCCTTTATCTGGTCTCCCTTGAGGATCCTGGCCCCGGGAGGAGGTAACCGCCTGCAGACCCGGATGGAGAAGGGGCGAGGAACCGGAGGAGAATCGGCCTAGGAGGAGAGATGGAAGAGGAGGTGGGGTGGGACCACGTCCTTTTGATGGTATCCCACCAGTAAGTGAAAAGCTCCTTAACCTCTGAGAAAGAAAGACCCGATGACGGACCGGGCGCCGGTGGTCGGTCGTTGGGCTCCGGCGTCAGCTCCACAGGGGCCTCGGGTTGCGGGGAGGGTTCCCTGGGAGGCTCGACAGGACCAGGGTCGCCTGTCTGGTCCTCGGGCTGTGTCAACTCCTCCTCTGTAATGGTCTCCTGACCGACGTCGGTTGGAGGCGTCGGGGCCCTCTTCTCAATCCGGACAGGCATGGACATCGGTCCCCCTACCGGCGTCTGGGGGTGCGTAGGCTTGGCCGGCGACGGTCTGGCGGTCGACGGCTCTGGGGACCTGTGGCGAGAGGCCGACGTTGGGCGGGCCAACGTCGGGTCTGACGGTCTCTTAAGAGAGGTGAGCTCCTTGGTCTTCCGCTGGGGAGGAGGAGGCAGACCTGATGGGTTCAGAATGGCGGGAACCCGACTTGTGGTGATGGTGGCGGTCCCCCGACTTGACCAGGGCCTTAGAAGACGAAGGAGGCCTGGAAGTCTTGGCCTGAGAAGAGGAGCCCGAAGATTTTCTCACCGCAGCAGGGGGAGGCTGAGAACTGGCCTGGGAAGGCGAGCGGTTGGACCTGGAGCCAGAACTACGAGAATCAGAGGCCCTAGACGGGGACCTGGAAGGGGCCTTCTCTCTATGCTTCTCCGAATGTCTACGGGCCTTCTCCGAAGAATCCCCCTTGGAGGCCATGGTCTTGAGTTGTTCCTCCAGCAGGAACGCCTGTAGGGCCTTCTGGCGACGGATCCAGGTTCTGCTGTTGAAGCCAAGGCAAAAGAAGCAGGACCGGGTGTCATGGTCTGGGCCTAAGCACCAGACGCAGGCCGAATGCGGATCCTTGAAGGGGATCTGCTTCCCACAGGTGCACTTCGAAGAATGACCGGAGGTTGGAGAGGACATCAGACAACAAACTGACCGAAGAAAAAACGAATTTTCCAAAGGAAAAATTTTACCACGCCGCGCTGGCCACAATCAGGAACCAAGGGTCTAGACTTGCAAGTCGACGGCAGAAAGAACTGGGAATCTGGTGGACCGCCTTTGCGTACTACGCCTGATGTCTGAGGCGGGACCGACGTCGGGGGTGGTCCCCGATGAAAATAGCTAGCTAGAATTTTTCCGTGGGGTCCTGACGCCTGCCAGCTTCAGTCCTAATGGTGTAACCTGCTGCAAGAGCTGTGTCTCGAAGTAAGATTTTGGGATGTTGGAGGTGGCGAGGAGGAAGAGAGGGGGGTTAGGGGTAGGGGAGAGGAGGAGAGGTGAGACAGAAGTGCATAAAATGGAGCCAGGAGATAGATGGGAGAAGGGAGGTGCCTGGATGCCATGGGGAGTTGGAAGGAGGGGGGAGGTCGTGAGGGTAGGGGACAGAGGGAAGGGAAGTGTAGGAAGAGGAGAGTAGGTGTCAGCAGAGAGAGATGCTGATAGAAAAGGGATGACAGGAATCTGGCAGAAGAAAAGTAAAAGGGTAAGAGGAAGAAAGCTGGATAGGTACATGATAGGGAGAGGAGGTGGATAGGATAAGAGAGCCTTGATGAAACTACACTGATAGTAGACTGGAGGAATTAGAAATGGTGGACAGTAGGAGGAAATTCCGTTTGTGGCAAGCTTTAGCTTCTCAGCCTGTAACGGGCCAAACTTGCAGCAGCAGCAGGACTCCTCGATCATTCAGCCAGTAAGCAGCATCAACCCAAGTAGTAGCAAGCTCCCCCCTCAGTTCAGTTCCCAGTCTTACTGGCAGGCCTTGTAAGACTTTTCTGGGCTCCTTCTGATCACTCACTCAACTCCCCTCTCGAGACTCTTCTCCTTGATCACGGTGTTCGATGATGCAGACTCCCGATCCAAAGCTCAGATGCTGCCAAGATCTCCATGTTCCCTTGCGTACTGGCTTCTTCTTGGTAGCAGCTCCTCCTCGCGCATTGTTTCCTGGTGGTCTTGATCTTCATGCCCATCCAGAGCTCACTTCAGCAATTTTTGGCGGTGGCACCTTAGTGGCAATGATGGGAACTGCAGCTCAGTTCTGAAATCAAAAAAGGCACCTGCCGGGCTCCAGGGCAATTTTACCTGCCCGACATGAAATCCACACATATTTGGTGGTTGGGCGCCAATTTCGAACACTGCAATGTGGGGCACACCATCCTACACTGATAGAAGCTTAGAACTACCTAACTGCGACTGACCCCAACTCCCCCCACCAAGGCACTATAGTTTAAAAATTGCAGTAGAATAAAGCTTATGAAGCAAGTGAAAGCTCACCTGAGGTTGCAGCACGAACAGTTTGAGAGTTGTTAGCTTCCTTCTTTTCACTTTTTGGTGGAGAAAACTGGCGAGAATATCCTCGAAATACTGGCTCAGTCACTTTAATTTGTTACTTATGTTTGTTAGTTCTACTTGGGGTTATTAACTGGATAGAGATACATGTTGGCTTATGTACCTGTGAGTGTTTTTACCCTCAGATCTCTGCTGTGCTTATATTCTTGGGTTGTATGGCTTATTGACTTTTCCCCAATTTACTGCAATATTTTTGGTTTTATCCATTAGAGTTTCTTGATACCCCCACCCCTCAGTTTTTCTTTGATGTTACTAGTTGTTATAGAAGGTTTTTATATGTTCTGGTTCTATTTGTGGCCTGTACAATTTGATTTTAAATGTATGGTCAGACTCCCATTGTTTACGTTGTTAGTCTGAGTATTTTTATTGCAGTTTGTACAGTTGTTCTTTAAGTGATAATAAACTTGAATTAAAAAAAAAGTGACGCTCAGAACAAAGGAAAGCAGATTAGTATAAGCCAAGAATGAAAAAAATCAACACGTCTGTCAGTCAGGACATGCGTGAAATGTGATCTAATGCTTGTCTCCATACAAATCAGACAGTTTTACTTTGAAAGCTGAGAGAAGCAAGAAGTGTTTTATTCTGATTGGCTAAAACAATAACTGATTAGCACGAATAACCAAAACAAGGCTATACATATACATATATATATATATATATATATATACACACACACACACACACACCAGTGTGTGCCTCATATGCCTTGTACTTTGTGTATTCTACATTATGATGTTCGCACGTGACATGCAAGTTTGTTTTTTTTCTAACTTGTACCTTGTTGTCTCATGACGTGTAATCTTTTCCCAATTATGTACCATGTTGTCCCAAGTGTGTAAGTATGTAATTTCCTGTACTCTCCCAGGTCGTACTTGAAAATAGGCAAATTGTCTTGTCTAGTGTACTTACCTGGTTAACAAAAGCGAAATAATAAAATAATAATAAGCCAGAGCTCTGCATGATTTTAAAGACTCTAAGCTATTGCACAGCTCACAAGTCAACAACAACAGGCAGCAGGACAGGATACAGGATGTGAAATCTACTGAAGTTCCAAAACTTCATTAACAAAGAAAACATTCAGATAACTATCTTAAATGAATGTTTAAAATCCTATAAAATCACTTAGGGACACAACATTAACCAACCTCATTATACTGCTTTTCAAGTCTTTCTATTCTATGTAGAATGTCTTCTGCTTTTTCCCAGTAGCCTGCCAGAGTCTTATCTGCTGTGCCTGCATTAGATAGCAGTATTTTCTCATTGTCCTCGTTACAGTGTTCAATTAGGCCAGAAGACAATTTCTCAGCTTTAGAAGACAAACATACATAGCATCAACGTTTAAATAATTTTGCACTTTTAAATGCAGTATCATTTCACACTGATACTGTCAACCTTACTTCTGCTCAGTTATTGTTCCTTAAAAAAACAAAATAGGGATGTGAATCCCCCCATTTTACGCAGACTTATATGATCCATTCACTTCAAAAATTTAATATTTTTTGTTGACAACAGAAAAAAATGTGTTCAGCCACCTCTCATGAGAATGATTACAATGCCAATAGGTAAACAATGCTAAAGAATATGTCTTTAAAAATTATTTTAGTACGTCCACAGCATGTCATGTAATAGGTTATGAAATATTTACTTTCCATCTACGCCGTTGATCCCTCCTACAGCATCCCGAAGACTAGTAAATATTATCAGGCCTAAAGAAGGCTGTCAGGGTTCCAACACTAAAACATGCAGAAATAGGAGAGGTGCTGTGAGCTTAAAAAACAGGCTGAAGACAGGAGGATACTGCAAAATGAATTTATTCCTCAGAAAACAGCACACATGTGCTCACCCGCCCCTGTGCTTCGGCTCAATATGAGCCTTCATCAGGGGGTTAGTCCGATTCCCTGATGAAGGCTTAGAGCGAGCCAAAGTACAAGGGTAGTTAGGCATGTGTGTGCTGTTTTCTGAGGAATAAATTCATTTTGCTGTATTCTCCAACCCTCAGCCTTTTTTTTTTTTAACTCTTTATTTATCCACCTCCCTACCTCGGTGTCCACTCCTTCGGACTGCTCATACCCTTCTGTGCCACTGCTCCAGGGTCTGCCCCTAGAGTGCTTCTCTCCTCCCTCCTATCTGCACAGCAGGGTCTGTCCCAGAATTGGTGGTCTTGGGTGGAGCCGTCTTCATCTAGGACCACCGAGGGGCTTATCCGTTTTCTGTGCTCCCAACCCCGCCCCCTAGGACGCCAGCGCAAGGACGTACGTCCAGAGGCGGCGTGCTGACGCGCGTCTCTCTCAAGTGCCTGACAGCGTCCCCTCCCCGACTCCGTGACGGAGCTGCCAGTCCCTTGAGAGCCCGTGTTCCCACCGGCTCTCTTAGGGTGTCAGTGCATAATGCACCCCTGAGAGGAGAGCATCCGTTTGGACGCTCAATCCTCCCTCCCCCGGCCAACCCGCCCGACCGGGTCGTTCCGAACCCGGTTCGCCGGTGGGTGGCGAGGGTGGCGTCAGCGCCTCAACCCTCAGCGCCACCGGGCCGGCTTTTCCCTCAGCCTTTTTTAAACTCACAGTGCTTCTCCCATTTGGCTTCCTCAGAGACTGGCTGCAGTGTGGGACCCGAAAGCGTGTTCTACTTTGGTGAAGCATTCCTTTAACACCACCTCATTATATATGTACATGGTATTATTCAGTGAATATTACATCCCAATTAAAATAACCAAATGCAGAGGGGATTAAAGTAAACAAAGTCACATATCAACAGGTCACCCTTCTAGTGGAGGCCATTTAAAAAATAATTACCCGGTTGTGGTATACCACAACAATCCCCACCAAGTAAGCCTTGTCCATGTTAGCCCATGACATTTACACACTAGAGCGGATTTACAGCACAGTTTCTGAACCGGGTAGATGCTTTTGATCTCCGTTGGAGAAAGTGGGTAACCTATCAACTGGAGCACTATACAGATTTTGTCCCGATTTTAAATCTGATATGATGATATAATATTGGGGGGGGGGGGCACTCTAGGGAAATATGGCCCCATATTTTGTGTGAATTATCTGCCTAGCCTGTCCATTTGCTCCTTCTGTTTCAGTAAGTACACAGCAGCGGTCTCTCTCCTTCCCCCCCTTAGAGCAAATTAAGGGACTGCTCTTTCATAGAAACCCTATATAGATATCTCACTCACCCTCAGTAGTTTAAGGTGTCTACCATTCCCAAGGGCCCATCATGATCCAGGAAGAATTAATGTCGGAGTTGTTACCACACCACATAACCTGAAAAGATCACGTCTCTCTGAGTATGCGTGGACTTGAGACTAGACCTGCAGAGGACACCTTTATGCGATTTATGAACATGCAATCCTTCAAGCATTAAAAATGTGTCAATTATTGACTTTAACCAATAATAACTACGTTAATAAGACCATCATGTAAGTTTGATTATCCATCTATATCATAAACTCCTCTTGTCTCCATGTACTGTACCAATAAAAACTGAATAAAAAAAAAATTCAATAAAATAACCAAATACAGTTTAAGTGCAACAGCTAAGAACGGTTAGTTACCGTGACAGTAGATCTTTTTTTTTTGTATTATCTATTTTCCACCCTGTACTCACTTGGTCCTCCACTCCTTCAGGCTCTTGACAAGTTCCCCTGGACCTCTCCTGTCCTTGCCCGGCCCTCCTCTAGTCCCCAGATCGCAGCCGACCTCCGGGATATCCTGGTGTATCCCTTCACCGGGCGGGTCCCTCTCGCCGAGAGCACCGAGGGGAATAACCCCAGCACATCCTTCTAGGGCCGGGGATGCTGCTGGGGAACAGGAGGCACCGGAAAGACGCTGGAGGCCCTTAGAACAGAGAGCCGTCATCTGGAGGGCCAGCGAGTGAGTTTTCCAGTCTTTCTGTTGGGGGCAGCGTAGTGACGTCACGGCATACGCCGACATCTGCTACTCCCCCAGTTAGTATTGGGCTGTGCATACTGTGATACTCCCAGCCTCTGCTAGGAGCCAGCAGGCACCGGATCAGTTCCCTACCCTCCCCCCGGCGGAGAGCTGTCCCTGGGATGCTCAATCCTTCTCCCCCCGGCCAGCCCTCCAGTGACCCGGGCTCGTTCCCAAACCCGGGTTGCAGGCGACAGTAGATCTTTAAGAAAATCTTCATCAGGTCACATCTTTGGAACTGTAAGCCACTGGCATCTGGACCACTCCGAAACTTTTGTTAGCTGGGGGCCACTGATGATGATGTGTAACATTTGTACCTATATAACTGCAGGCGTCCCCACTGTTCTTCAGTTCCCCGCTGGAGATAAGCTTGCAGGACTGCTTACCATGAGGAACCAGGATACCAAACCAGTACCAGGAACACAAGGAGAGGCATGGGACTGGACACACAGCATACATAAGGCACACATGGACACCTCCAAACAAGGCAGTTAACAAACCTGCTAGTTTACACCTCTGTAAGAGAGAAAGAAGGTGTGTGCGCTGTGGTCAAATGGAGGAGATTCTCGCGAAGATCTACTATTATGTTTGGTAACTGTTCTATCTTCATCAATGATATGTCCTTATTTGGGCCACACCTTTGGAATGGATCTCAAGCAGAACACAAGAAACCCAGGGAGGATGGCAAAGTCTAATATACCATCATGACAGAAGACTTTCCAATACTGCAAGACCAAATCCAGCATGTCTAGGATAGACGATGTCTAGAAAAGTGCTAAGTAAAAGTATGCACAGTGTTCCATGTGGCAGCAGCACACGTCAGCTGCAGAAACATTCTGAAATCAAGCAACAGAAGTGGCCATACAATGCACAGAGTGACCAGAGAGAGACCCAGAAAGTTCCTTACTGTACTTCTTATACCCCCCCCAAAAAAAAAAATATAGTTTGCCAACCATTTCAACAGCCAATGTGTAGTCACAGTAGCACCCTCTTTCACAGGGACAAATGAAGCAAAAATATGAGAGGACTTTCTGCAGTCTTTAGTGCAATCAAGACAGTAATACAGTGTTCTATGTACATCAAGTGCATGATGCAATGCCTAACCTTTGTTAGCATGCTTTGGATATTACACAGAAAAGTGTATAGACTGATTCAATGCAAAATCAGAGACCATCTTTGGTAAAAAATGACGAGTGGTTTGCAAAGACAGCCTGCCCTTGTGGAAAATAAAATAAAAGGCTCATGCACCAGAGCATGAAGCTTGGAAATCCTATGAGCAGAAGTCATGGCGATAAAATACAGGTTACTCACCTGTAACAGGAGTTCTAGGAATGGTATATGTTGTTCATCCACACTTATTTGCAGGTTCCTTGCTGCTTTAAGTCTTGCCAGAAGGTCTTCAAACTGGCTCCTCCTACCCACCTGGGTGGTAAAGCTCTCGGCTCCGCCCCATGACACCAGATCTAGCCCACTGGAAGCCAGGTTGTGCGCCGAAGCCGGGGAGGCTGGGTGGGTCGTGTGGATGAACAACATATACCATTCCTAGAACTCCTGTTACAGGTGAGTAACCTATATTTCTAGGGACATGGATATGTTGTTCATCCACACTTATTGGCAGACTCCTAGCAGTTCTCTGGGAGGAGGGAGGCAAGGGACACACCCCTAGTTAGGTAGAAAGACTGGAGAACCGAGGCCCCGACCAGCATCCCGGCGTGACCCAAGGTCGATGTGGAAGGGGAAAACGGTAAAGCCTACTTCCAGGTAGAAGCCCTGCGGATATCCTGGACCGGAGTATCCTTGGAAGCAGCCACCGATGCAGCGGAAGGGCGGGTAAAATGAGCACTTATCCCTCTGGGAGGCTCCATGCCCGCCCACCTATAGCGAAGACCTATGCAGGAGGTGACCCACCCACTTGTCGTCCGCTTGGCTGCAGGTCTGCCAGGTGCGGCTTCAGCGTAGATGACAAACAGCTGACGAACCTCTCCCGAACTTCAGCCCTACACTCCCTGGGTAGGTGGGCGTTAAATAGCGTCCCATGGATCCTATATACAGCCTCCGAGGCGTGAATGGGAATGAACTCCTGCAGAGACGATACCCAGTTAGGGAAGACTCCGCCACCGCCTACGGAAGGAACTTCGGGTGGGGCGCAGGACAACCTTGTCCCTGTGGAAGACCAGATAGGGAGATTCAAAGGAGCGCCTGGAACTCTCCCCTCCTTCTGGATGGCAGAGTAGCCCCAAGAAGGTGTTCTTCCACAACAGGTGGGGGAACTCGCACCTGTGCAAAGGTTCAAACGGCTTGCCCGTGAGCTAAGCCCATACCAGCGAAGATCCCACAGAAATGGGGATACTCTCCCCCAAAGGGGAGCTGTGATCAAGGCCTAGAAAGTGCCAGTCCACCTTTTCTGTGCCACCGACTGCCTTCTGGCCCACGCCCGGAGGACAGGGGTGACCAACAGAAGCACCTAGAGGGACATCGGCCGAAGCCCTAGTTCAAAAGAACGGACCGCAGATGGTCTGGAATGCTCGCCCAGGGACGGGAGAGGGGCCCAGGCCCTATCCCACCACCAAATGGAGAACTCTTCCAATTGAAGGTGAGCATGTTTGGCCGACTTCTAGCAGGATGCCTCGAAAACGTCGAGGACCTTGCCGAAGGGCCCAAGGCCTGGCCTCTAGCCGCACAGGGACCAGGCCTGCCGGTGTAGGGATTGAAGGTCCAAATGAAAAGACCTTCCCCTGAAAAGAGAGATCAGGACCGGGCGGGCTAGAAGCCGTGTCGGGAGCCTGGGGCTGAGACTGAGGAGAGCTGGATACCAGAGCTAGCAATCCAGTCTGGGGCTAACAGCATCGCCTGCGCCTAGTCCCTCTTCGCCTTGCCCGTGGATCAAGGGAAATGGGGGAGAGGTGTAGAAAAGGCCCGGGGTCTGCGGCCTCGACGGCATCCCCTACAGCAAACCTTGCTGAGGGGGCGGGCATGAAACAGTCTCGGCCTCATATTCTCCCTGGAGGGAAGGAGGGAGAAGATCCTGTGCTACCTCCGGCAGGGGAGACCACTCGTGAGGCACAGCCTATGTCCGGCTTAGGGCATCAGCCAGGGTGCTGGAGGCTCCTGCCATCAAATGGCTGGGAAACCACCTCCGGCTGCACGAAAGACCCAATGTGAAGAACCTCCTTACGCCGAGGTAAGGGGCTCGACCGAACTTGGCGGGGTAGGTAGCACATGGTCATGGTGTTGTCCACTTGGACTTAAACCACTAGACCCCACACAAGCGAGGCGAGCGGTGCAAGCTAAGCGGACCGCCTGGAGCTCCAGCGGGTAGGAAAGACATCGGGACTCCCGAGAGGACCAGAGGCGAAGCACTCTGTATTCCCCTAGATGGGCACCCCTACCCATCCGAGAAGCATTGGTCAGAGAAGACCGTCGACTCAGGGCGGACGAACAGGATGTTCCCCTGCAAGAGCTGGAACGGTCCGAGGAGGAGCGTTCCCCTAACTCCTGGGCTGTAGTCATGAACTGGTCCGAGGAACACAGCACTGTGACCGCTGGCTGGCCAGTCCCCACTAGGGGGACACATGAACCAGCGGGTCCAACAGACCACGCTGGACCAGGCCACCAGGAGGTGCAGGAGGTCCCGGCAGGGCGCAATTGCCCAGTCAGACCTGACTAGGTAAGGGAGGAAGAACCTCAGCCCTGTCCGCCAGGAGCTGAGCTCGGACTCAAGAGTCGAGCCTCGTCCCGAAGAAGGATCACCCGCTAAGACACGAGTTCCAACGTGGCTCCGATAAAGGGAGACCAGTCTGAGAGCCAGAACACCGGACCGTCCCCTTCCGCCTGGAAGGGTTGCAGTCAGGCCGCCATCCGGGTGGGGTTACGCCTGGAACCCTCAATGCCGCAGAAAGCTGCTGAGCAGAGAACGAAGGGCCTGGCCAGGAACTCGTAAGGAGATCCCCCCGCTTAGGAAAAGGGGGAGTCTCCCAAGAAACGGACGGACGAGGAGTAAGTACGTCCTGGAGGCCCAGGAAAGAAGTCACACGCCTCGTTCTGAGGATGGAATATCTGAGGCAGAGAGACCATCCAGGCGTGCAGAAGAATGGGGCGTAAGCCCCCCCGTCCGTTTGAGACCAGGAATACCTGGACACGAACCCAGGGTCAGAAAAAGGGTCCGTAACCTTCCTGATCACCCCTAATTAGAGGGCCAGGCAAGTCGGCTCAGCGGCCGACGAAGAGGCTGTGGACCCCAAGATCCCCGTGGGGCAACGGCTCAAAAAGGGTGGAACCTGCTCGCAACCCGCGACAGGACCTACCCTTAGCACCTTCGACCCCTAGAGGTCCGGGATGCAGACCAAGAGGAAGAGGTGCGGAGCCGTCCTCCCACGGGGAAACCCGGATAGGGACGACGGGGCCGGGGACAGCGCCCCTTAGCCCATCACTGAGCAGGCTTGGGGGAGGAAGAGGCCGAGGGAGCTCTCGGACCTTTACCTCCCTGCTTCCTTTTGGAAGAAGACACTGGTTTGGCGACAGGCCGCCCAGCGCATGCCTGCTGGCCCACGTGCTGGGCTGGTCGAGCCGCAGGTGCCGGGGTGCAAAGGGGCTTACGCAAAGGCCGCCGGCTGCCCTTGTCCCTCCGGGCGGGAGTGACCACGTCCGGAGTGGCATCGGACTTCTCGGAAAACTGGAGGTGTCCCTCCACTCCAGGGCCGAAAAGGTCAGTCCCCAAGAAGGGAATGTCTGCCAACTTGTGCTGGGTTTCCAAAGAGGAGGAGGATAACCTCAGCCACGCCCTGTGGCGCATGGCCACCGCGGCCGCCACCGATATGGCACAGGAATTGCCCAGATCCAGAGCCATCTGGAGCTGATGTTTCACCACCGCCCTACCCTGGTCCCGCACCCGCCAGACCGTGGTCTGCAGGTCGGCTGGGAGATGAGGGAGGACCTCATCCAGGGAGCCCAAGAGGGTGTGGGAGAAATGTGCCATCAGTGCCGCCGAGCTGGCCTGATGGAGGCCTAGGGAGGACGCAGCGTAAACCTCGCGCCCGACATAGTCCATCCTTTTGGACTCCTTGTCAGGGGGCATATCCACATCCCTAGCGCTTTCCAGAACATTGGAAAACATTGTCGGTGACTACCCCTCAGCCGAGGGGTGTTCCGAGAAACCGGGCAGAGAACCGACAGGGACAGAGTACTTCGTGGCCACCCTGGCCGAAGGCGCAGGGCAGGAAGTAGGCCGCCGCCAGAGCTCCAAGGCTGGGCCCACAATTGCCTCAGCCACCGGGAAGGCCTCCGAGGGTGAACCCCCTCGGTCTAGAATCTCCGTAAGGGGCCCGTTCGAAACGGGCTCGAGCAGCATCCCGGTGAATTCTGAGATGAGCTGGAGCAGACCCATAAAGGACGATGGGCTGTCGTCCACGGAATGTTCCGGAGAAGACCATGGGTCTTCCCTGCTAGGAAACATAGAGGAGTCGATTTTGGGCTCCGAGGGGTCTGCAAAAAGCTGCCGCAGACCTGAGTCACTCTTCGTCCGCAGAGGGCAGGCGGGGGTGAGGGGAACAGATAACCTGCGGGACAGGTCATGGCCCAGCCTGGGTTCCACCGAGGATGGTGGGGCAGCAGGGATCGGACGAGCAACCGGCCCCGGAGAGGACACCTCGACTGCCTCGAGCGGCTGCGTCGGCCGACCGGGCGGCAGCTGCTTACTAGCCGGAGAATGAATCGGGGTCGATTGATTCCCGACAACAACAGCTGCTGCCACATAAACTCCTCGGATTGTCGATGCCAACGGCATCGAAGCCACTCCTCATCCGAGGAGGGGGATGAGGAAGAACGACAAAGCCACTTGACTCGGTGCCCTGACCGAGAACGCCGAGGTCGGCATGAGCGGCTAGACCGAGAGGAGGACCGAGACCCGAATCCTCGGGGGAACTGAGGGCAGGCTCCGGGAAGGAGCGGGCACGCCCGCTCCTCCTTCGGCTCGGAAGAAAGGGCCGAGGGCTGTCGACCCGAAGGTACAGGCAGAACCTCAGCCTCCGCCGGGGGAACCGGTGAAGGGATGGCGGCACCAGCAGAAGACAGCCCAGACGATGGGTCGAGAGACTCGACAACGTCGACGGGAGTCCTGGCCGGGTGACCTGATGGGGATACCGTGAGACCCACGGCCGAAGCCGCATCTTCGACCAAAGTCGAACGTCAGCCGGCAGGGGAAGCGGAACTCTCCCGCTCCCTCCGGAGCTGACGAAGGGACTTAGCCTGCGACTCCTTGGACCTGGGCTGAGAGGCAGGTCCCAAAGGTCCCTCTCCCTTAGAGGAAAGGGACTGGCGAAGCTCCTTGAACGAAGCTGCATGAGGAGAACTCAAGGACAGCGGGATGAGTGCCACGACCGAGGAAGAGGGAGGGGCAGCCGCCCCCTCTCCGGAGGAAAGAAGATCGCGCTGCTCAGCCGAGACAGCCGATGCGGACACTGCCCGATGAGTCTACGAGGAATTTTCCGGAGCGGGAAAAACTACCGGTCGCCTGAGCCCCGAACTGGCCGCGTGATCCTCCAGAGCTGGCCGAAAGGGCACAACAAAATTCGCATAGTTGAGGATCATGATCCAAGTCAAGGCAGTAAACGCATGTGGAGTGCGGGTCTCTCCTGGAGGAGTTAACTGGGCGCCTCCTGGAGCCGGAAAACAAATGAGCCGTCGCCGCAGCGAAGAAGAAAAGATCGAAGTTTCAGAAAACTTCCAATTGATTTCGAACCCCCGAAATTTCCAGGAACCAGTCGAAAACGCACAGCGCTAAGGAGGGAACCTGAGCTTCCAAGCGGTACGGAAGATCTGGCGTCATGGGGCGGATCCGAGAGTTTTACCACCCAGGTGGGTGAGAGGAGCCAGCTTGAAGACCTTCCGGCAAGATTTAAAGCGGAAAGAAACCTGCCAATAAGTGTGGATGAACAACATATCCATGTCCATAGAACATAGTGTTTTCCATGAAAGGAAATGCATTTCACAGGTCACAGCAGACTCAAATGGGGCCAAAGTCAATTTCTCTAGAGTGAAATTTAGATACCAATGTGGAACCAGTTTATGAAGGGTGGGGGTGGCACGTGCAGAATACCCTTTAGAAATGTCCATTCCATGGAGCAGAACTGCATGCCTTGCTTCAGGGATAATATGATCCGATTCAGATTTACCATCTAAAACTTGTGCATCTGTGTATACTGGTTGAGATAGTGCAGCTCTAGTATGGGGTGTCAGCCCCCCATCCGTTCAGGACCAGGAAGTACCAAGTCATGTACCCCTGACTTGCCAAAGCATCTGGGATATGGGCTATACCCCCTTTCGTAAGGAGCTAGGCAATATCCCCCCCTTAGGGCGGACAGTGCGTTTTACGACACTAAGGATTCACTTGGGAGCATGGGACCTGTAAGGCAGGAGAACTTTGAAATTGAGAGGCAGCCCTCTGCCGACCACCTTTAGTACCCACTTGTCCATGGTAATGATGGACCAATGTGTCCAGAAGTGGCTAAGCCGATCCGTCACAGGGACCTGGGTCAGAGACTGGACAATCATGAGGCTGACACCATGCACTCGTCACTGGGCAGCTCTGGAGGGGGCAGCAGTCGCTGAGGCTTCAGGAGCAGCACTTCTACTCTGCCTCTTTTTGGCCCCTGGCCAAAGAACTTGGCCATGGGATGCCAGGTTTGGTACTGCCCCTGCTGGAGATGCTGCCGAGGCTGCTGAGGTTGAAAGAACCAAAACTGGAAGGTCTGTTTTATGGGATTCTGGGCCTTGTCCTTCCACTCCCTGGTAAAAAAGGTGGATGTCCAAGAAAAGGACATTGGCCAAGTTGTGCTGAGTGTCCGCCATAAAGATGAACAGTCTCAGCCATGCCATGTGACACATCATGATGGTTGCTGCCATGACATGAGCGTAGGAGTTACCTATGTCCAAGGTGATCTGGAGCTGGTATTTAGCAAGTGCTTGACCCTGGTCCCTGATCAGCTTCACCAGCAGCTGCCTGGCAGCAGGAAGGTGAGGGGGGACATCATCCAGCACTCTCAGCAGAGAGTGACCAAAGTTGGACCTCATCATGGTGTAGATTGAATGACAAAGACCAAGACAGGAAGTGGCACAGACCTTCCTGGCTGCATGGTCAAGTTTCTTAGACTCTTCATCGGGGGGGGGGGCCCTTGTCCACACCCCTTGGCTTCTGGAATTCCAAAAAGCAGAGTCGGAGACCAGTCCTTTGGCCAAGGGATGGTCCAAGAAACCTGGGAGGGACCCAGTAGGGAGCATATATTTGTGGCCCATACAGGTGGAAAGTGCTGGATAGGACGCTGCCAAAGCTCCAAGGTTCATCCCACGATAGCCTCAGCCATGGGAAAAGCAACCCCGGGGGAACTGCCCTTGTCCAGGATATCAGTAAAGAGGTATTTAGTCCACTGTAACATCAGACTGAGAACACAAATAACACCAGCTCATGGTCGGTAATCAGCTCATCGACCAAAGCCGGTTGAAGGCATGCATCCTCAACAGTAACATGGATGACCTGAGTCATCCGAGGATTCTTCAAAAATGGCCCGTGACTATTTGCCGCTGTGGACCACCCTAGTATCTGCTGAGTGGCTGATCTCCACCAAGAAATTACCTGGCAAGCTGACTGCATCAAGAGTCCTTGGTCGGGGGCCCCCACCAAAAGTTGCAATGGAGGTGGCTCCACCCACAAGGGAGGAAAAGCAGATGCTGGAGACATCTATCAAAAGTGGACCAGCGTGAACATAACTGGCGCCTGACAGTCGACCGTAGGTCCAAAGGGTAGAGTCCTACCCAACCCTGTGATGCTCCATTGCCGTAAGAGGAGTTCCACATGGGACCAATGCATCCTGTGGAGATGCCTCTCCTTGCCAGAAGATTAAGAACGGCAACGCTTCTCAGTCAAGCATGACTGAAAACATGAGCAGTGCCTCAACTGTGACCCTGATCGCTGACCTGCAGGCTGACACTGAGGAGAAGCCAGCAGAAGGTCGGTATAGACTACATGCCAAGGAGTTCTAAAAAGAAACAGCGTCAGTGGCACAACCACTGCCAGAAGCAGCTACCAAGTGGAGTGGGCCATGGACACCAATTGCTCAAGGGCCTCCTGGGAGAAGACCAAGGTAATCGGGGTCTTGGAGCTTGACATCTTCAAGCTCCTCCACATCTGCTAAATAGGGTCAAGAAAGATTGTGACAGCCTGATCAGCTGGTGCCAATGTTGACAAGCCCGACAGGTGCTCTGAGGAGCTGTCAACCAAACCCTCAACTACATGAAGCTTCCCATGTGTAAAGTGGCTGAGGAAGTCGAGAAAATGGGAGGACTGTGATCTCTCCTGATCCCATGACTTGCATCAGCAGCACTTGTGCTTCTTATCTTGGTGGTCAGGGCTCTCCCCGTAGGCCTGGAGGGCCCAAGACTCTCTGGGAATAGTGCCAAGGTCGATGAGGTGTCCATCACAGCAGCTCCTGCTTCTTCCATGGCTGCAAGCTGAGCAGCCAACCTTGTCACACTGCAGACCGACTTGTGACCTTTCTGGCTAGAGCTTGAGATATTTACTGGCCATCTGAGAAAAAGCCTATCCGTAGGATCCTCCAAGGATGAGGGAGCATCGCCTGACATAGGCCACAGCCAGCAAAATCGTATGAAACTCCTACTAAGTAGAGTCGATACACATGTGGGTCCATTTTCACCATCTTCTGCTGACATGTGACCCAGAATCTGAAGCCACAAACTGGTGTCGCTTCCCTGAAGTCCATCTGCCGTTGACGAGGTTGGAGCCAAACAAGGGAGAGGAAAGCCATGAGGAATACTGCAATTAAAAAAGCAGAAGTTTTGACACAATTTCACCAAAGGCACACCTGGTAGCCTACAGTCCTGGAATAACTGCTGTCATAGACGCCATATGTCCCAGAAGCTTTAGAAAGTATCTGGCTGGCCTGGGCTGGTCCAAGACAAAGGAGGTTGCCAGTGACAGGAAATTCTCTATCCTGTCTGCTAGGAGGAAGGCCCTGCTTTTCTGTGTATCCAGCTCTGCTCCAATAAAATGGGTCAGATGGGACTTCTTTTCGTTTATAGGGAAGCCCAGAGAGAGCAAAGTTCGCTCTGTGATTTTGAGGGTCTATGCCTGAGTTAGGTTACACCCTCGGCTGTGACGGATGGACCACTTTTCTATCTCTTTATTTCCTAGCTACCAAAACTTCTGTTGCACAACAGTTAACACTTTTCTCTTTGCTTCTCTTTATTTTCCCCCCTACCCTAGGTCAGCCACCTAGAGTAGCTCTTTACTATCCCTACTAAACTTCCTACTAGTTCTCTCTTTTCATTCTTTTTCCATTTCCATCCATTCAGTCCCTGGAATGATGCCAAACACCCAGAGAGGTGTTGTGTAAACTGCATAAGTGCATTTTGCGTACAAAACTCATGAAGACCATTTTAAAAAAAGGAATAAATACAGTTAATAAAGCCTTTTTAAATAAAAAGGATTCCAAAGCCATATAAAACAATAACAATGTCATGCTTAGTACAGTCATAAGAACTCCTTAAGGTATTTTCACAAATTCACACTTGTCGTAGAGGCACATGTCAGGAAGCATAGGAGAGACCAGGAGCAGTTGTAAACTTCACAACAAGAGTTTTATTATGAATAACAATAAAATACTAAATATAAAACTGTTCAGAATAACTATTTACAAAGACAGAATAAAGAGAATAGATCCATTTGAGTTTTCCTTCAGCCTGTGTGTCTTGCAAGACATTGCAGCTTTGTTTTTGTAAGTCCTTGCAATCCCCCTTCTTAACAAGCATCCTGTTTTTTTTTTTTTTTACAAAAATGTTCTCATATATTTCAGGCAGGTGCAGGCAGGAACACAATGTTCCAGAACTGCGGCCCCTTTTCCACAGCTTCTGCAAAAGGCTTCACAATTGCATTTCAGGTTAACCCTTTGAGTTTCCAATAGCTTTTTGCAATCATCTTAAACTGACAGTAAACATTGCAGGGGTCACTCACATTGTGAAAGCCTATAAAAAGATCTTTCAAAAGAGGTATTGGGCTTACCTGTAGGTGTCAGGAGTCCTGAGTTATAAATATCTACATCAACTGTAAATCAAAACAAAGCAGCAGCCATTTCATTGAATCATGAGACCAACAGTGATGTCACTGAGGGGAAAGCTGTAACTGACATGCAGCTTGCCCCTCAGTGACATCACTTCCTGTTTTAAAATGGCTGCTGCCTTGTTTTGATTTACAGATTAATCAGATAGTCATTTCTCAGGATTCCTGACATCTACAAGGAAGTCCAGTGCCTCATTTGAAATATATTGTCATGGGCTTTCACAATTTGAATGACTCCTGCAATGTTTACTATCCCCTTAAACTATAATTATACACATTTCAACATTAACTATATAATTTCTACACAAAGGGATCCCAATATAAGTTACATTTCTGCATAATGATTTGCATATATTTTTATACCAGCAGATATGCAAGGGAGGAAAAGACAGAACAGCAAGGGAAGACTGAGAGACAGTGAGAGGCAAATAACTGCGAGACTGTCGGGGTGATCAAATCCTAGGTCTCAGAGGAAAGTCTGGCTGCACAACCAGACAGACAAGAGATAGGAAAGGAAAGAACAGAAAAGAAAATTACATACCTGCCGTAATTCTTGATCTTCTCTTGTATCTTCACCATTCATTACTGCTGGGTGTAAGCCGGAGGCACGTAACCGCCAAAGGAGTTTTTTCCCCAAAGGAGTCAGGCTGATGGCGCCACAGACTCTCCTCCATCCCAGTTCTGTTAGGCTGAGAGGCGAAGTATGATAGAGAAAAGAGCAAGCGAGAGAGCTGTGGGATAGAAAAGGAAAGGATATAAACAGAAAAGGAATAAGCCGGTAGAGGACAGACTAAAATGAAAGAAATGCCTACGCAAAGGGACCGCAGGGGCCTCACTTCTGGGGTGGCTCCAAGGCAGGAACAGATAGAGGAGAGAAGAAGGAAAAAGAAGAGCGTACGAGGGACTTTGGGAGGAGGAGAACTCTGCCGATTGAGAGATTGGTTTAAAAGCATATAAGTTTGGAACCAAAACAAGGGAGCAAGGATCTCACTTAATAGAACTAAAGAAGGTTCAACGGAACCGCTTGCAGAGATTGGATACAAAAGGCACATTCTATAAACCTCCCACGATCCCAACCCCTTAAATTCCAGCTGAGAGCTCACAGACTGCCAAGGCAGAGTTCTGTTCCGAAAGAAGAGCGCCCAACTAGGAAGGGGGAGAAGTCCCCTAGCACCTTGTTAAGTGCTAACACAGATGTGTGTGGGGAGGAGGTGAGCTCTACAGAGGGCACCCCCTTTGTTGAAAAGGTTAAAGTGGGAACTCAATTGGACTCCCTGAGGCAAGATAACAGTATCAGCTTCAAAGAAACTTTAGTGCCAGGAAGCACTGAGCAGAGGAAACTGATACAAGAAGATTAAGAACTGCCAGAGGGACCAGCATACAAAGGACCTGAGCCATAGAGGGGTGGTCCTTAAACTGTGAATTGCACAACATGGTTAATAAACCAAAAGGTCACCCCTAAGGGCAATCAGAAAGAGTTCCCTCAGGATAAATTCTGCTCATTCCTCCTTTTTCCAGGAAAAATTGGGTCCAGTCAGAAAAACAGAAGAAAACCAAGATAGGGTTTTTTTTTTGGCTTAAAGGTCAAGGGAGAAGGAGGAGGAAAGAGCAGGCAGGGGGAGACGCTGAAGAAGGAGGCCTGTGAGGGGAAGGTGGGAGGGAATCAGTAATGAATGGTGAAGATACAAAAGAAAATCAAGAATTACGGTAGGTAGGTAATTTTCATATCTTTCCTTGTCAATCTTCACCATTCATTACTGCTGGGTGAGTACCAAGCCCCCGAAGGGAGCCTGAACAGACCCTGAGGGAACAGAACCCTCAGCCTCCTACTGGTGGAAAGTAGGAAGGGGAGACCCTAACCAGCAGACTGGAACAGTCTAAGGTTGACAAGGACAAGCAGGTGTCCCCCATGGGCTGGGGGAGGGAGGTTGGCCCTGAAGAAACCTCCTAGCCCTGCAGGAGAACAGGCGGGTCCCCCAGAAGGCAGAGCTAGTCACCCTACACTGGGCAATGGGTGACAGTCTGGAAAGATGAAGCCATGCCGTCCGCCTGATGCAGATCGCTGTCCCTGCTAGTCTGGATGCTACCTCGTTGGCATCGTAGGATGCCTTCGCTTGGTGCCTTGCAAGCTCCAGACCTTGCACAGAGAGGGCAATGACTTGCCTAGACTGCTCTGAGTCAGGCAAAGATGTTAGGACCTGGGATAGCATCGACCACAGATATCTGTTGTAAGCAGCGTGGTGTGCCTGATGTGAACCGATATACATTAACACTCGACTTGAAGAGAAAACCCTTTGTCCCCACCGGTCGAATTCAGCAAAATCCGGATCCGGGGGTCTGTCGTGTGCCAGGTGCCGAGGCCCGGAAGGAGTGTCTAGGGACGTCAAGCCCGAAGGTGAGTGAGGCAGAGAACCTAGAGACTCATGGGGGGCACAATACCATCTCCTGCAGTCTGCCGGGGCTGGAGAAGGAGTGGCTGGAGACTGCCAGGTGCAGATAAATGCCTCCTGGAAAGGGATCAGCCAGGAAGGCAGCACTAGGTGGTAAGTGCTGAATTGCTAAGGAATGCATATGTCTGCCGCCAGTATTGTTCTAATTTAATGTAGGGAGATGCTAAGCTCCGAAACCAACCTCGAAAGAAACGGCTGAAAGTCAGTGAAATCAGCGTTAGAGGAAAGGTGGATGGAAAGTTCCTCTTCCTCAGATGAGGAAGTCGAGGAGGAAGTGGAGCTCGAATGCTTACAGGACTCCTGTGGCGGAGAGGAGAGGTGGAAAACCTGTTTCTCCATGGCCCTGATGTAAGGTGGGAAGGCTGCTGCAGTAGCTCCGAATGTCTCCCAAGTTAACGGCCCCACGGGACCCACATGGCCTGGGACAGAGGGTGGTGGTTGCAGAGGGATGGGCGAAGGGCACCTACCAGCACATGCCTGGCCTCAGCCAGGGCTCTGAGATCCAGGTAGCGATGCCACCAGGATTGGGGACCCTGGCATCATGCCGGGTTGCGAAGACGAAAGAGAGGGAGGCAACTCCGGGAAGAGCCCTGAAGGGGAATCTCCCCTGTGATGCGCCTGGGATTGCATGAGTCCAGAAGGGCAACCCTCAGAACTGCCACTATAAAGTGCTTTACAGACCTTGAGAGAAAGGCGGGGATCAGCGCTGCAACTCCTCCCCACACCCTGCAGGGCAGTGGGGGCTCGCAGCCGCTCTCCACCCCGACCTCTAAATCCCTCAGACTCCAAAGCAGCCGTCTTCCTCAAAGCCAGTGGGGGGAGGTCCCTGCTGAGCGAGCCCCTGAAGGGAACTCACTGTGACAGGATCCTCCACCCTCTCCTGAAGGACCCCAGCAGCACCAGCGATGGCAGCTGCCCGGGACCTCTGGGAAGAGGGCACCCTCTCCGGATCTCCTGAAGGGTCCACCACAGAAGATTCCAGGCCACCCCTCACCATGGAATCATCCGGGCTAACTAGCTCCAGGGACTCGGGAGAGGAACACTGGATCGCCTGGCACTATGTCCCACAGGAGGTTCTGAGTCAGAAGACTCAGGTCGCCGTTAGGTCCCCCAGTCATCCTACTCCGAAAAGGGTAAACCACAGCAGACTCCATCGGCGACCGCAGGAACCTCAGTCAAAACAGCACCAGGCCTGTGCACGGCTGTAACCCGACAGGTGCCAGAAGAGTCAGCCAGACTGCCGGCATCGGGTAACCTGAGCCACATTGCAAACGGGTGCTGGAGTTACCGCGCTGCGGACGGCGTTGAGAACCAAAAGAGCACCACCAACAGCGCTGCCCGAGTCCCGGGCGCTGGAACCCAAAACGGCACCGCAAGTGCGCCACCGGAGTCCCCGGTGCTGTGAACGGCGCCAGAACCTGAAACGACACCACAAGTGGCACTGCCCGTGTTTCCAGTGCCGAGACCCACAGCGATGCCACCCACAGCGCCGCCAGAATCCCCGGCGCTGAGGATGGCGTCAGACTCCATGGCAAAGTTGGGTGAAATCAAGGGTCCACCAGAGCCAGGCCCGTGACACTGGAGGAGCCTGCACCTCCGGGGAGGTGACTGCCGGGACGGTGCCGATGGTGTAACCCCGAGAGGAATCATGCCGTTCCTCCAGCGCCGAAGTAGAAACCTCCTCCTTGGCAAGACTAGAAGTGGAGGAGATTCTCTCCTCGCCAGGCCATACAGACCCAGGAGGGGACACGGAGGAAGGGTTGAGAGATCTGGCCTGGGAAGCCCACAGGTGACGCCATCCCCCTAAAGTTGGCGGAGCCCTTCCGACTTTAAACGTGGGGATTTCCAACACGCGGTGACCCATGGAGAAACAGGCGTCACAATTATCCATATCATGGTAGGGTCCCAGGCACTGAAGACAAACATCATGACGGTCTGTGATGGAAAACTGCCAGCCACAGGGGCACTGACGCATGGGGGCACAGCCCGCCTTAGACTTGCGTTTTGTCCCCAAACCTGACATGATGCGAAATCAATAAAAAAAACCAGCAAAGCTCCCGGTGTTGTCGAAATATCAAATAAAAGAACGGTCTTACCAGTCGATGACGCTGGGAATGAAGCGGGATGAAGGAGTGGCGTCGAAACCAATATTCGGCCTATGACACTGTAACTTTCTATGCAACTCCATGCAGCAGGTGTAGCCTTGATGGCGGGAGAAACAGAACTGGGATGGAGGAGGAGTCTGCGGCACCTAACGGCTGCCCATCATGTGATGTGTCACTCTCGGGGGCGGCGCCATCGGCGCAGACTCCTCTGGAAAAAAAAAATATATAAAAAAACTCCTGTGGTGGGTGCGTGCCTCTGGCTTACACCCAGCAGTAATGAATGGTGAAGATTGACAAGCGAAGATCAGATCTCTGCATTCAAATGCTCCATAACAACTGGGACAGGGTCCTATTAAACCCTGTCACACAGCCCCCCCCCCTTAAGAGGGAACCTATTTTATCAAACAGGTTTCCAAAACTTTCTATTAATTCTGCTCTAACATTAGCTTCTAATGTTCAGAAATTAAGCACAGGTGCAGTATTCTTTCTCTATAACAGTACAGCAAAGAGTAAAATTTAAATTCACACATTTGTTTTTCAACCTTCAGAACCCTCAATTCCTGATCCATATTATGACAGAAAATCAGTATTGCTATTCTCTTTACCAGATTTGAGTATCACACTGAATTTAAATGGCTGCAGTGCCAGGTACAGTATCACCTTGTGATTCTGGAATTTTTATCACTCATTTGGTTAAGTCAACAGAGAGGATTGTGATCTGTTATAAGTACAAAATCAGTTACTAGTAAATAAAACTTAAGGGACTCCATGGCCCACTTTGCTGCTAGACATCCCTTTTCAATTGTGGAGTACATTTTCTCTCTGTCATGCAACCTCCTATGTATGTTCAGAAGAAAAAATTACTCACTTTAGTAATGTTGTTTCTTCTAATGGAGTCTTGCTATATTCTGACAGTAGCAGCGAGTCCCAACCTTCGAACTGCCCCGGAGATGAAAGAGTTAACTTTCCATGCCAGGCATGGAACGCTGAGCTCGAGCTCGGTTG
Source organism: Neoceratodus forsteri (assembly GCA_016271365.2). NCBI lineage: Eukaryota > Metazoa > Chordata > Ceratodontiformes > Ceratodontidae > Neoceratodus > Neoceratodus forsteri. Next base: position 1,421,329,002 of record CM028130.1, read on the forward strand.
AGACTCTGTCTGTTGTTCTTCAAACTCAAACTGTCAGATCTTTACGAGCTAAACTCACTAAGGTCCTGTGTGGAAGCTGTAAACCTACACTAGCCAACTGGCTACTAAACATAAAAACACATTTTTAGTCCCAACACAAAGACTCAAGTCAGAGACCCAAAATGAAAACATTAACACCCACTCACCCCAAAAAGAAGGGGTGAAACAAAAAGGGTGGGCACCTACTAAGTGCCAACACTGCACTGCCCACCCACATCCCAAAAACAGAGGTTCTGAGAGGGGCAGGCAGGGGGAGGTCATAATATAGCAAGACTCCATTAGAAGAAACAACATTACTAAGGTGAGTAATTTTTTCTTCAAACAACATAAAGTCTTGCTATATTCTGACAGTAGTAGACTACAAAGCAGTACCTCCATGGAGGAGGGACAGAACCTACTTAGGAAATATGCTCCGAAGCACAGCTGTGCCAAACCGAGCATCACTCTTAGCCTGGATGTCCAGGGAGTAATGCTTCGTAAAAGTGTGAACTGTTTTCCAGGTAGCTGCTTGACATATTTCTAGAATAGGGATGCCCCTGGCAGCAGCCAGGAAGCAGCTGTACCTCTGGTAGAGTGAGCCCTCAGGCCTAAGGGAGGAACCTTACCCAGCTTTTCATAGCAAAATTGGATACAGGAGACAATCCACCTGGCAATGGATCTTTTAGTGGCAGGTTTCCCTTTACCAACCTCACCATAAGTGAGGAACAGTTGGAAGGAGTCAAACCTGTAACCCTTGGTACGCTCTATGTAGTAACTAAGGGCTCTTTTGACATCTAAACTGTGCAGTCTCCTCTCGCCAGAGGAGGAATGGTCAGTGAAGTACACTGGAAGAGACATAGACTGATTAAGGTGGAAATCTGAAACCACCATAGGCAAGAACTTCCTGTTAGTCCTGAGGATAACCTTATCTCTATGAAAGGAGATAAAATCAGGCTCCACTGACAAAGCTTGTAATTCACTTATGCGTCTGGCAGAAGTGATGGCTACCAGAAACACAGTCTTCTAAGTCAAGTACTTAAGCTCTTCTGAAGATAAAGGCTCAAAAGGGGGCTGCATAAGCTGAGCAATGCAAACATTGAGGTCCCAGGCAGGGGCAGGGTCCCTGAATGGAGGGTTGGTGTGAAGCAATCCCTTGAAAATCTTGGAGAAAACAGGGTGAGCTGAGAGAGAACAGGGCTTACCTGCTGAAATAAAAGCAGACACAGCTGCCAGATGCACTTTCAGTGTAGGTGGTCTCAACACCAAGCTATTTAAGTGAACCATATAATCAAGGACTGTGGGCAGATCAGCAGATTCAGGGGAAATATGCTTCCTAGAGCACCATATGGAAAATCTTTTCCATTTAGAATTATAAGTAGCCCTGGTGGAAGGTTTTCTAGAAGGCTTCAGGATATCCATTACACCCTGGGAGAGGTGTAAGTCAGCAAACTCTAACTCTTCAAGAACCAGGCCTTGAGATTGAGAGATTTGAGGTTTGGGTACCAAACCCTCCCCTGAGCACAGGTTAACAGGTTGTAATTCCTGGGAAGACACAGGGGAAGATGGACTGCTAAGGACAGTAGGAGTGGATACCAGGGCTGTCTGGCCCAGTCTGGAGCAATCAGGATCATCTTGCAGGGTTGAGATCTGATTTTGACTAGCACTTTGAACAGGAGAGGGAAGGGGGGAAAAGCATAGAGAAACTTCCCTTCCCAATTGAGAACTAAGGCATCCAGGGGGACTGAGCCCAACACTGGGGGTCTGCAGCCAAAAAGGGGAAATTGGTGATTGTCTGGGGCTGCAAAAAGATCTATCTGCGGGGTGCCCCATCTGGAAAAAATCACTTCCAAGACCAGGGGATCCAGTGACCATTCGTGATGGCCCTGGGAAATGCTGCTGAGAGCATCTCCCAGGACATTGTCCTTTCCTGGTAGGTGAACTGCCGTGAGGGAGGTGTTGAGGGAGTAAGCCAGAGACCACAACTTCATTGCTTCAGTGCACAAGGCCGTAGACTGAGTGCCTCCTTGCTTGTTGATGTACCACATTGTGGTGGTGTCTGTTCTGACCTGTACAACTTTGGTTTGAACAGATTTGGAAAAAGCTTGAAGTGCCAGAAATACTGCTCTGAGTTCCAACAGATTGATATGGAGCAGAGATTCCTGAGGGGACCACAACCCCTGGGTGGTGAGGTTGCCCATGTGAGCCCCCCACCCCAAGAGGGAGGCATCTGTAGTAAGGATTAAAGAGTGAGACTGGGTGACAAAGGGAACCCCTTGTCTCAAATTGTTCTGATCCTGCCACCACTGTAGGGCCTGGATCAGGGTTCGAGTTACTGGGATCAGTTTGGTGAGAGGGTCCTTCCTTTGAGACCAAAAGGCTCTCAAATGGACCTGAATGTCCCTCATCTGAAATCTTGCTCCCTGTACTACTGCTGTAGAAGCAGCCATGTTCCCCAGGAGCTGTAGAAAATGCCTTGCTGGTCGAGACACCTGCAGGGTGAATGAGGAGGCCAGAGAGACCAGGGTCCTTGACCTGTCCAGGGGAAGGAAGGCTCTGGCCTTCTCTGTGTCTTGCTCTGCGCCTATGAAGGTGAGGAGCTGGACAGACTCTAGAACTGACTTTGAAAGATTTAGGAGGAAACCCAAAGAAGTGAGCAGTTGCTGAGTTATCTGTAAGTGTAACCTGACTTGGTCTGGGGACTGGCCTACTATGAGCCAGTCGTCCAGTTAAGAGAAAATGGCAATTTTCTGCCTTCTTAGAGAAGCAACTACTACTGCCAGGCATTTTGTGAATACCCTTGGAGCAGAGGTGAGGCCAAAGGGCATTGCTCTGAACTGGTAATGGCCTGAGGGCAGCTCGAACCTGAGGTACTTTCGATGGGAGCGTCTGATGAGAATATGCAAGTAGGCATCCTTGAGGTCCAGGGACACCTAGCCAGTCCCCTGGCCTTAGAGAGGGTAGAATAACTCCAGAGTCACCATTTTGAATTTTGGTTTTAAAAGGTGCTTGTTTAAGTATCTGAGATCCAGGATGGGCCGCCATTCTCCTGTCTTTTGGGGTAAGGAAGTACCTGGAATACAATCTTTGCCCTGGTGTAGGGTGGAACCTTTCCACAGCTCTGAGAGCTAGGAGGAAGAGACCTCTGCCTCTAAGGCAAGTGCCTCTGATGGATTTGCAGGTGGAAAGGATCTGGTTCTCATCTTTCGAAACTTTTTGAAGCTGAGAACCAGTCCCTGGCTTACTACTTTCAGGACCCATTTGTCTGATGTGAGAGACTCCCAGTCCTGGACAAAGTAAGCCAGCCTGCCCCCTACAGGTAGCCGAGAATCGGCCCTGGCAACCCCATCAGGGTGCCTGCTTGGCAGGTGCTTTGGGCTGAGGGGTGAAAGCAGGCCTGCTTGTACCCCGTCTGCCTCTCCCTCTAAAGAACCCCCTCTGGGCATAAGCAGAAGAGGAGGCCTGGGCTTGGTAAAAAGGCCTATGGAAAGGCCTGCCCCTGCCCCTGGGAAGCTGCCTTTCCTTGGCCTGTGCACTCCTGTAGGTGGTCCTATACTCATCCATTTTCTTCATGTAATTTTCTGTCTGCTCCCCAAACCGGGAATTACCCACAACAGGAAAATCCATGGCCTTAGTCTGGGTATCCTGTGACAAGCTAGTACATTGAGCCAATTGCCACTTCGAAGTGCCACAGATGTAGCCATGACTTTGATGACACATCATTTGAGTCCACTGTAGCACGGAATTGCACCTTGGATGCCTCAATACTCATCAGCCACCTGCTCCAGCTCCTTGGCAAGCTGGCCAGGGACCTGTTTTGCTAGAGCTATGACAGTGTCCCATCTGGATTTCTGATATCTAGCAACATAAGCCATATAATTTGCCTGTTTGAGTCCCAAGGATGCTGCCATGTACTGTTTCTTTGCCATGGCATCAATCCTCCTGGAGTCCTTGTCTGGGGGGGGTGAAGCCAAGGGAATATTTGCCTTGTCAAAGGCTGCAGCCTGCACTACCCCAACATGGCTGCATTGTTGTGTAAGAACTCCGTGTCAGAGCCTGACAATGTGACTCTTGTCCATTCTTTTATCCACAGGAGGTATAGTGAGGAGTTTTTAGAATTTTAAATGTCTGTTTCCCAAAAGATTTATGCAAGGGAATAGACAGTCTCCTAGACTTTGGGATATCCATCATTTCCACATAGTCAGGCTCCTCTTGATCATCCACAGCCTCCTACATAGGGAGCTGGAGGGTTTCAGCCACTTTTTTATAAAACATAAAATGAGAAGGGGACTCAGAAAGCATAGGAGGAGACACTCCTGAAGGTCTGTCTGGGGAGATGTCCGGGTCAATGGGCACATCCAGACTTTCAAATCCACATTCACTCTCCTCATACTCCTCTTCCCCCTCCTCCGGCTCATAATATTCCTCTAAATCAGTCTTGAACCGTGGAACCAGCCGAACCGAGCTCCATTTGACAGTGCCGGTTCTAGTTGGAACCGGGAAAGCGACTGGACAATTTTGATCGCTTATTATTTCAGCCGGTTGAGAGAAAAGTTTTGGCTCCACACCAGCTGATTTCCTAGTCCTTTTTGCTGGAACCGACTCCTCAGAGTCGGATCTCCTTTTGCCCGAAGAAGTCTCACCCTGGTCAGAGGGCACTCCTTCTGGTTAGGTTTGAACCGAACCGGGCTTGCCATCCGGTTCAGCGGACTTTTTGGCCTCCCTTTCCCTGAGCCTACCAACTCTTTTCTCCAGGGTAGCTGCAGGAAAATTTTTACAAATCTGGCAGTCTGCATTGAGGTGGTCAAACCCCAGACAGTAAACACAGGTGGTGTGGGGATCAGCCTTGGCAAAGACTTCTCCACACACTCTACAGTGTTGAAACCCAGTGGGCCCGGTTTTTCTTTTGGGTTTCTCAGACATAGTGCCAGTCCTATCCAAACTTACCCGTTTATGGCAATCCGCTAGGTAAGACCCTCTTATCGGTTCCCAACCATGTCACAGGTCGTGGAAAAAAAACATAATAAAATCTGTTTTTTTTAGAACCGATAAGAACCGGTAACCACACTCTAAATCACAGATTAAGATTTTTTAAAACAACTTGATCGGTTCAAACCGAACCGATAAACCGTTTACAAGTTCCACACAGAATAGAATTAATGTAAAACCTATCTAGTACTCACAAATACCACAGACAGAGACTTAACCGACAGGTTGCTGTTTAAATTCGGTCGAAAACCGAGAAAAACGGTACTTTAACTGACAAAATGAACCGAGCAGAAGGAGAAATCTCTGGAGTGACTGTTCAGTGAGGCGGAGTAAAGAATCTGACGGTTTGAGTTTGAAGAACAACAGACAGAGTCTCAACCGAGCTCGAGCTCAGAGTTTCATGTTTGGCATGGAAAGTTAACTCTTTCATCTCCGGGGCAGTTCGAAGGTTGGGACTCACTGCTACTGTCAGAATATAGCAAGACTTCATGTTGTTTGAACAGGATATTCCGTCCCATCTATATTTTGACTCAGGACTACACCTAGGCCTACCTCTGCTGCATCTGTTTGTAACAAAAATGGTTTCTCAAAATCTGGGCTTCTTAAAATGGGCTGAACATAATGCAGCTGTAATGACTTGAAAAGATTCATCACACAGTGGTGTTCATTTAACATTATTTGGGCACTGTTTTGTCATGAGTTCTGTGAGGGGAGTAGCTAACTCTGCAAAGTAGGGAACAAATCTCTGATAATAACCAGCCAGCCCTAAAAATGACCGGACATGTTTCTTTGTTTTAGGGACAGGTCTGTTAGCAACATCTTCTATTTTAGAAATTTCTGGCTTAACTTCTCCATTTCCCAACACAAAGCCCAAATATCTGGTTTCCTGCATGCCCAATGCACATTTGGTAGGATTAATAGTCAGACCTGCATTTTTGATGGCTTGGATAATTGATCGTAGGTGTTCCAGGTGGCTTTTTCAGTCTGGACTATACACCATGACATCATTCAGCTACGCAACGCAATGATCAGTGCGAGGTGATAAAATTACATCCATGTACTGCTGGAATGTAGCTGGTGCACCATGTAAAACAAATGGCATGGTGGTGAACTGACAGAATCCAACAGGAGTGGCAAATGCAGTTTTGTCTCTGGATTCTTTAGCAAAAGGTATCTGCCAGTAACGCTTGGTGAGATCGAGGGTACTGATATACTTTGCACTCCACAGTCTGTCCAACGAATCATCTATTTTGGGCACAGGATAACTGTCAAGTTCTGACACTTAATTAAGTTTCCTAAAATCAAGGCAGATTCTAACACCCCCTTCCTTTTTGTTTACAGTTACCACTGGAGATGACAAAGCACTCCTCGACTCCTCTATGATAACCAATTCTTTCATTTTTTGTATTTCCTTAACCACGTCAGCTCTTAACCACACTGTTAACCTGTATCGCTTTTCTGTAATAGGGCGAGCATTCCTTGGCACCATTACTTGCTCAACCCCTTTTCCTTGGCCTGGTACTGTGCTAAAAGTACTGTTAAATGTCTTTAGCAAATTACGAATTTCTACAGTTTGTTCTGTGGTTAAGGAAACATTCACCTTTACAGCATCAGCAGTTACAGTCTGTTCCAGTCTATCATAAGCTACATCAATATCTTTATCAGTTTCTGGTAAAACAAGCAAAACAGCTTTTGGTGTTTTTTCAACCCATATAGCATGGTATATCTTAGTAGGATTTTTCCTGTCAGGGGTCTCAATCTTGTAGCTAACGGTGCCAGTACATCTAAGCACTTTATAAGGCCCTTGCCACTTCATTAATAGTTTATTTTCTGTTGTGGGTAACAGCAGCAAAACCTTTTCACCTGGCACAAAAACCTTTTCTTTTACCCCATGGTCATTATATACCTCCTGCTGATTTTGGGGCTCTTCTTGATCACTACGGGCAAACTCAACATATTTTGCCAGCTTCTTTCTTAGGGCACACCTATAAGACGTTATAGATTGTTTCTGAGTGGGGTTATCTTCCCACATATAGATTGTTTCTGAGTGGGGTTATCTTCCCACATTTCTTTTATCACATCCAGTGGCCCTCTTGGCTGCCTACCATACAGCATTTCAAATGGTGAAAATCCTTGATGCCTGTGGCACTTCTCTGTAAGCAAAAAGTAGGTAAGGTGAGTATTGGTCCCAATCTTTCCCTTCCCTTTTTACGAACCTTTTCAACATGCGTTTTAGGGTTTGGTTAAAACGCTCAACAAGACCGTTTGTCTGAGGATGATAGGGGGAGGTTCTTACGGCAGTGAAACCTAGTAGTCTGTATAGCTCCTTAAGTAATGCAGCATCAAAGTTACTACCCTCATCAGTAATAATTTCTTTAGGTATGCCCACTCTGCTGAAAATTTTTGCAAGCTCTGCTGCCACTTTTGAAGCTGTGACAGCATGCACTGGAACTGCTTCTGGGTATCGAGTAGCATAGTCGCATACTACCAGGATAACTAAATTACCCTTTTTACTTTTGTCTAAAGGACCAACCACATCCATTGCAATTCTCTCAAAAAGCACATCTAGCAAGGGTAGGGGCACCAAGGGTCCCTTGTCTTTTCTAGTCACTCGGGCTACTTTCTGACACTTAGCACAGGAATTACAAAAGGTAGCAACATCTTCATGAATTCCAGGCCAGTAAAATCTACACAGCAATCTGGCAAGGGTGCGATCCCTCCCTGAGTGACCAGTCATAGGACTACCATGTGCTATCTGTAACAACTCTGTTGTATACTTCTGTGGTATAACCAATTGTTCTGTCTGTTACAGTGTCTGAGGTTTAACCCAGACTCTGTACTGTAACCCATTACATTTTCTAAACATTGGTCCACCCTGTTTTGGTTTTACCCCCAGCTGCTTAAAATAACCCTGGAGAGAAACACTGCTGGCTTGTTCTGAAAGAAAATCACAATTAGTGATTAGTTTAGTTTCAACATTTTCATATGTTTAACCCCTTATGTCCATCAGTCAATTGCTGCCACAGTTTCTTCAGGCACAGTCTTTCTTTCCTGGATTTCCGGATCTTGGCGCTGTGCTCAAACAAGTCCAAATCAAAATCGGAGAAAGGAAAAGAGTCCCCTTTGTCACCACAGCTGCTGAAACATCAGGATTTACTCCCTCTGATTAACTCAGTAAATCTTGGAAAGTCATTTCCAATAATCACAGGTATAGGTAACTTAGGTACTACCCCCACTTTCATTTGGTGCAACACACCCTTAATGGTCAGAGTCACTTGGGAGGTAGGATAGTATCGAGTGTCTCCGTGGATGCAGATGACACCAGTACCTGGTCATTTTGCACAGTTTTTCCCGGCACTTCAACATGCACTAGGGTCTGTCTGCTTCCTGAATCAGTGAGTCCCTTTACAGTCTTATCCCCCATCCCCCACCTTCACACCTGTTAAGTACTTGCCCCAATTTGCTAAGGACAAATCTGCTCAAGTGTCACTCTTCTTACAGCAATTTCTTGCAACATGACCTGGCTTATTACAGTTATAACAAATATCGTCTTTGGGCACAGATTTGTTACCCCAACCAGAGTTCTTATCAGACTTGGGAGTTTAAATGGGAAACAAGTGTCTTACTGGTGCCTGGCTGTTACCGTGCTGTTGTGGCATCTGTCTGGCCATTTGGTAGTCTTTGGCCAAAGAAACAGCCTTTTCCCCACTTTCTGGTCAGTGTTCCTTCACCCAAATCTGCACATCTATAGACAGGATGTTAATGAAATGCTCCACTGCAGATGTCTTGATGATCTGTGGGACTGTTTTGCTCTCTGGTTGGAGCCATTTTATCAGGAGTTCTCTGAGCTGGGTGAAGGCTTCTTGAGGATTGTCGACTGAGCTGTACTTCAGAGATCAGAATCTCTGCCTGTAGGTCTCCCCTGAGATGTCATACCTTTTCAGGATTTCGCTTTTCACCAGCTCATAGATTTCTGACTGTGCAGTGTCCATATTGCTATAGGCAAGTTGGGCTTTCCCAGTCAGGCAGGGCACCAGTCCGACTGTCCATTGCTGCTTTGGCCATTGGCAGGCTGTGGCAACTCTTTCAAAAGTTGTCAGGTATGCTCAATATCATCTGAGGGACACAACTTTGTAAGTTTAATGGGTTTTAAATTTAAGTTGTTTGTCTGGATCTGTGCCAGATCCTCTGCCTTTGATAGCCTGCAAAGCATCCAGCCATCGCTGCTCCTGTCGCTGCATCTCTTCTCGCATCTGCTGCTTCTCTTCTCTCCTCTGCTACTACTGTCACTGCATCTCTTCTCTTTTCCGTTTCTCTGTCTCTTTTTTTTGTATAGCCCACCATTTGAAAAAGTCCATCAGGCTTTCAGGTTCTGTCACTGCCTGTTCTTTTTCCATAACTTGTGTTGGCGGTACAAGCTCAGCTTGGACTTCTGTCTCTGCTAGTTTGGCTGCTATTCTCCTGGTAACCACTCCTGGACTTGCTGCTGCAGAATCCATACCTTTCTCTATGCTTCCCTAGTGCTAGGTCTAGTACCCATGCACAAAACTAACGGCTTAAGGTATGCACGGAGTAAATCCCATTTAAGCTGACACCATCTGTTGTCGAGGTGCAGGTCAGGAAGCATAGGAAAAGCCAGGAGCAGTTGTAAAATTCGCAACAAGAGTTTTATTATGAATAACAATAAAATAAAAGAATATAATTGTTCAGGATAACTATTTACAAAGGCAGAATAAACAGAGAAGATCCACTTGAGTATTCCTTCAGTCTCTGTGTCCTGCAAGAAACTGCAGCTTTGTTTTTATAAGTCATTGCAATCCCCCCTTTTAACAAGCATCCTGTTTTTTCCTAAAATGTTCTTGTATATTTCAGGCAGGAACACAATGTCCCAGAATTGTGGCCCCTTTTCCACAGCTTCTGCAAAAGGCTTAAAAATTGCATTTCAAGTTAACCCCTTGAGCTTCCAATAGCTTTTTACAATAATTTTAAACTATAATTATATACATTTCAACAGTAACTATATAATTTCCAAACAAAGGGATCCCAATATTAGTTACATTTCCACATAATGATTTCCATATATTTTTATACCAGCAGATATGCAAGGGAAGGAAAAGACAGAACACCAAAGGAAGACTGAGAGACAGTGAGAGGCAAATTATTGCAAGACTGTCAGGGTGATCAAATCCTAGGTCTCGCAGGAAAATTTGTTTGTGCAACCAGACAGACAAGAGACAGGAAAGGAAAGAACATAACAGATCCCTGCATTCAAATTCTCCATAACAACTGAGACAGGGTCATATTCAATCCTGTCAAAACCCTATAAACCAGTTACTGTATAAGGTGGTATGCTTTATAAAAGTGTTCAGTCACTGTGGATCAGAGATATAGAGAGTCAATATCTGTGAAGATAAGCACTGTACCTTTAACTGAACCAGGAAGTCCCCTGAAGCAAACCCCCCTTGGTTTTGAAACAACAAGTTCAGACGTAAAACAACATGTCCAGACACGTAAACAGAAAGGGCTAAGTCAGGTGACCCCACCAAAAGATATAAAACCTCTTCACTGAGTTCACTTCAGTTCAGTCCAGTGGGGCTGAGCCCTTAGAGAGGAGGAGCAAGGTTCCACTGTTTGCACAGACAAGCTGTTGAATGCAGATGTGAAGGGTCTTAGGAGCTCTAAGATCCAGGACTGTACTATAGGAGAAACTACTGATGTTAAGTAGTGATTTTCTTTGCAATTTTTTTGTTTTCATTTATTATTTTTCTAACTTCTGAAAAATAAATATCACACCACGGTGTGTTTTAAACCTATAAATTTGCCTTGTCTGAGGTTTATTCCCACACGCTGTGACGAACTTGGTGTCAGTGGTGGGACAGTACTGGTTGTCTAGAGAAACAAGGGGGAGACTGTCACAAACGCACTCAGCAGGTTAGGCCCTCTGCTCCCAGAGTGCCAACCTCGGAGTGCAATGGTGTGAACAGGTAACAGACAGGGTAACCCTCCTGTCTGCTTTGGGTCCAAATCACCTGTTAGCCTCAAGTTCTGGAGGGATTCAAACTGTGAAACTTATGCTAGCATACCCAATTACAGGCTCAGATATGTACCCTCTTTGGGACTGCAGTATAATCTTTCGCCAGGGGCACCAAGCCAGCTCTCCAAAATGAACCCTTACAACTCCATAAGAGACCTTAGGTATATTCTTACCTTTTCCAAGCTTAGTAACACCATCAACCCTTTTGAACAGTTGTCAGACTTAACCCCATATATATTACATGCAAAAAGAAACTGAGAAGACACCAGGGCAGTATTTCAAAAAAATGGTTGTTTACTAAAACTATGATAAAAAAGGAAAAATGAAACACAGAACAATATATCATACAGCTTACAATCTTATAAAACAAAAAGGAAGTTTCATTACAACACTCCTATCAGAAAGACTTAACTGCATTCTATTACCTTTCTAAGTGCTCTCCCAGTAAGAATCTATTTCATGTGTCACCATTCCATATGCAGTGTTCAATTTTTAATTCTATCTGTCCCAACCCCCTTTGATGAGGTCAGCTAGATCCTCCCTTAGATTTTAATTTTCTGATACAAGTGTCTCTGAGGATGTGAGTCACTTCTTTAAAAAAATCTGTAACTAGCCATTTCCCAAATATGACAGTCTTTAATTAAACATTTCTCTTTGAACGTAACAATCCCACACTCATGTCCCTTACTCTCAGATATGTGAGAAAACCATTAAGAATCAGTCCAGTGAAGACTTCTTCCTGCTATGTCATAAAAGTCATATATGTAGGACACTTCAAAGGCAGCACAGGATATGAGGGCCATAAGCTGTCTCTCTAGAAGGATGTCTTAATTAATGATTCTCCTGGTCTGTTTAATTACATCCTGTAGTTCCAGCTACTGACTTTTAAAGTTACAGGCCAAATCTGTTAACTTGTGTGAGACAATTTCATACACAGACCAGTTATTTATAATATAAATATCATATAGGTAACCAGAAGCAGGGGCAGAGCGTCACAACATGCTGTGACAAACTTGGTGTCAGTTGTGGGATAGTACTGGTTGTCCAGAGAAACAAGGGGGAGACCAGTACCCAGATACCAGCCCTGGTATCCAGACATAGGGGCAAAGAGCAGGATGGCGTACCTCCAGGATCTCGTGGATGCCTAGGATCTGTTGAAGGAGGAGGGGCTTACCAGTGTGCATACCAGAGCCCAGGTGAGGAGAACTGGAGAGGAGCTATTGCCTGGACTGGAGTATGATGGAACGCAGAGGCGGACCAGCAGCGGAGAGAGGTGGAGCACCGCTGTCAGGTGCTGATGGAGGGTTCCCAACCGGAGGATTTCATGGCGGAGGTAGAGGACCAGGATCCATGGCTTCTAGTGGAGGAGGAGGAGGAAGACCCCCTGATGGAAAGTACAGTTACGTAGGAACTTACCATATCAGCAGATTTTCGAGAGAGTTTCCTTCAGTAGGTCATCACTTATAGGACTAGCACCACCTGGTGTCTGGCCACAGGGCAGACTTTTTCTAGCAATACCTGATGGGGGACCGCCCACCTGACATCACGTGATGCTATATAGTGGACGGTTCTCATGCCCGCCCTCCAGTTCTGCCACTGGAGCCTGGTATAGGCCTGACAGCAGGAGGAAACAGAGTATGGAGTCCCTAAATAAAAAAGGGGGAAAGAGGGTGGGAAAAATATGACCTACTGAAGGAACCCCTCTTGAAGATCTACTGTTATGGTAAGTTCCTACATAACTGTACTATCTTACTTCGAGAGGGTTCCTTCAGTACGTCATCACATATAGGACTGAATCCCAAGCAGCCCCTCCGCAGGGAGACTGAGAGAAACAAGGGAGGAGGAAAAACTCCAACAACTAAGGAAAACGCAGTGGAACCAGCCTAGGACAGAAGGCCCTGCAGAACAGCTAGGCCGAAATCTGCCCTCCGCCTAGAAGCAATGTCCAGATTGTAGAGTTTGGTAAAGGTATGGACAGAACTCCATGTTGCTGCTGCGCAGATACCGGCTGCTGAAACATAGTGTAGAAAAGCCACAGAAGCAGCTATGCCCCTTGTAGAATGACCTCTGACTGGTTCCGGCAGAGGCTTGCATACCTCTGTAAGCAGAAGTGAATACAATTGCCCAACCAATTGGACAGGCACTGCTTAGAAACAGCTTTGCCCAAAGATCTGGGGGCAAAAGAGACAAACAGTTGGTCATCCTTACAAAACTCTTTCGTACGGTGAGTATGGCATCGGAGGGTGCGATACACATCCATAGTATGCAGAAATGCCTCACCTCTCTTCGCAGGGGGCGGAAAATATACAGGGAGCTGCACTGATTGGTTCAGTGTGACCTACGAAACCATCTTACGCAAAAACGAAGAATATGTATTGAGAACCGCCCGGTCACTATGGAAAATGAAATAGGACTCCTTACAAGCTAGAGCCTGAAGCTCCGAAATTCTTCGAGCAGAGGTAACGGCAACTAAAAACGACATCTCCCAGGACAAGAAGGGTAAATCACAGCTCATCGCTGGTTCAAAAGGCGGGAGAGTGAGCTTCTCCAAAACAAAGTTTAAATCCCAAGGTGGTGTAGCACTGCAGATAGGGGGGGTTTCAGATGGAAAATCCCTTTCAGAAAAGTTTTCGAGACTTCCAGCTGAGCCACAGGTTTACCATCCACCAGTTCATGGTACGCCTAAATAGCTGAAAGATGGACCTTCAAGGAGGAATAGGATAGCCCTGAATCTGAAAGATGAAGGAGGTACTCCATGACTTGTGGGGAAGAACAAGAGAAAGGGTTCCAATCTTTGGAAGCCGCCCAAATGGAAAAATGTTTCCACTTCATAGCATAGGTGGAACGGGTAGATGGCATTCTAGCCTCAACAATTATCTGGGCGACCAGAGAGGAGACCCCCAAGAGAGAGACCACTATGTCTGCAGGAGCCATACATGAAGATGCAGGGTCCTGAGCTCCAGATGGATAAGCTGGCCTTGATTCTGTGTCAAGAGGTTGTGAGTCACAGGAAGTGGAACCAGTGATTCCTCCACTAACTGTTGCAGACGAGGGAACCAAATCTGTCTCGGCCAGAGGGGGCGATGAGGATCATGCATGCCTTCTCTGCCTGAAGCTTGAGGAGAACCCTCTGGAGAATGGGAACTAGAGGGAAGGCGTACAAAAATGTCCCTGTCCAAGAGGGAAAGACAATGTGTCGCGCCAGAAAACACCATGCCCTGGAACGAGCGCGCAAACACTATGAAGTTTTGCATTGAATGGGGATGTGAAAAGGTCTAGATCTGGAAGCCCCCACCTTAGAAAGAGAGACTCTGCCACATCCTGACTTAGTTCCTATTCGTGACTAAGGGTTCGAGATCTGCTGAGACTGTCCGCCAGGAACATGAACGGCCACCAAGGACAAATTGTACTGGACTGCCCAGTTCCACACTCTCATCACTTCCCTGCAGAGAGAGTATGAGCGAGTTCCTCCTTGTTTGTTGAGATACCAGACTACTGACATGTTGTCATCTGGATAAGCAGTGATCTCTTGGGGAGAAGGGTCTGAAACGCCTGAAGTGCGTACAAGACCGCTCTCATCTCCAGGACATTGATATGCAACAATGCCTCCAAGCTGGACCAAAGTCCCTGTGCTTGGTGTTCCCTCAAATGTGCCCTCAGCCCATATTCAATGCATCTGTAGTCAGAGATGCTGAGGGGATAGGGCTCCTGAATAGGAGACCCAAGGAAAAGTTGCAGGGTTCCCTCCACCACAAGTCTTTCTGGACCGCCGACGATACCAGGACCAGATGGTCCAGGTTGTCCAGGAGTTGATCCCATTGCACCTGCAAGGACCACTAAGTGATTCTCATGTGCAGCCTCACCAGAGGAGTGGTAGTGATGAAGGCCACCATCAAGCCGAGAAGGTGAAGGACCTCCCTTGCTGGAATGGTCCTGGATGAGGCCACCACTGAAGCTTGATGAATCAGAGTTTCCACCCTGTCCGGAGGAAGGAAGGCCCTGCTCTGGACCGTGTCCAAGACTGCCCCAATGAACTAAAATCTATGACTCGGGGAAAGAGACAACCTGGGGAAACTGACAGTAATCCCCAACTTGGAGAACAGATCCAGAATGAAATGCAGAGCTTCCGAAAAAGCATCCCTGGAAGGGGCTGAAATCAGTCAGTTGTCCAGGTAAGGGAAAACTGCTATGTCCTGGCAACACAGAAAGGCCGACACCACCGCCAGGCACTTCGTAAAAACCCGAGGTGCCGAAGATAGACCAAAGGGGAGGGCCCGGAACTGGAAATGCTCCTCCTAGAAACAAAACTGCAGGAACCGGTGGTGGCTGGGGAAAACTGGAATGTGCAGATAAGCATCCTGCATATCCAGAGCACATAGCCACTGGTTCTCCAGCAGGAGAGGGAGAAGGCTTTGGAGGGTCAGTATTCTGAATTTTTTGTACTCGACGAACAGGTTGAGGCTGCTCAGGTCGAGAATGGGTCTCATGTCACCTGACTTTTCTGGAACCAGGAAGAAGTGGGAGTAGAACCCCCTTCCCCTTTGCCAGAGGGGAAGGCTCTCTATAGCCTCCCTTGAGCAAGAGAGAGTTGATTTCTTCTCTGACGAGAAGTGCCTGATCGCGAGAGTAGGACGACCAGATTGGCACAGAGCCTGATGGAATCTCAGAAACTCTATGATGTGTCGGTGGACACCAAATGCAGGACCCATGCATCAGAGGTAATGCCCTGCCACTCATGCTCCTGGTGGGCGAACCTCCCCCCAGCAGCTCCTCGCGCTGAGGACAGGGTGGGGTGAGGGAGTCAGTAGGACAGTCAGGGGGAGGCAGGAAGGGTGGTGGAATCCGTGGATTTACGCTGTCTTGGCGATAAGTCAGCTTGCCTCTGCCTCCAGGTCTTTCCAAAGGGCTGCTACTGTTGTTGGGCACCATCGGTACATGGACCGCACTGATCTTAGGGCCTGATCTTTATCCTGATTGGTGATGATCTCTTTGGTGTCGCAGCCAAAGAGCACTGAGCCCCAAAAGGGGGCATCCTGAATCGCAGACTGGACCTCATTTGCGAAGCTAGAGATGCGAAGCCAGGCCTGTCGTCTCAAAGCAATGGTAATCGCCGGGGCATGGGCTACTGAATCGACAGAGTCGTAAGTAGCCAGCAATGCATGCCTGCAAGAAAAACGAGACAGGTGGAGTTCCTTGGCGAGCTCCTTGAGATCCGAAGGTTCCATAGATTGAACTTGGGCCTCGAGCCTGGCCAAGATAGCTTTCTGGTGCGACACCATGTGGGCCGCATAATTAAGGGACCGAAGCGCACATGTGGCCAAAGAATAGACCTTTTTACCGAGCTGGTCCATCTGCCTCAACTCCTTGTTTGGAGGAGAGGTGCTCATGTGCGTGGGTACTGAAGAGCGATCATGAGCAGGTGAAATCACGACGGAGTCTGCCTTCAGATGAGTGTTAAGAAACCGGGCATCCTTCGGTGCCCAGTAAACCCTGTCCGCCCTCTTGGGGACAGCTGGGATGGAAGAAAAAAATTACTCACCTTAGTAATTGTGTTTCTTGTAATGGAGTCTTGCTGTATTCTAACATATGCAGTTAGCCCCAGCACTTGAACTGCGGAGGAAAGAGTTAACTCTATGCCAGAGCATAGCATGTTGGTCTCGAGCTTGGTTCAAACCTCTGTCTGCAGCACTTCAAAGTGTAACCGTCAGATTGTTACAAGCTAATACTAACTACACCTCCAAAGTGGAAATTGTAAATACAATAGCCAACAGGCAACAGATTTTTGGGTACCCAACAGACTCAAGTTAAGAACCAAAAAAAAAAAAACAAGGTAGTAGACCAAAATATAACCACAAAAACAACTTATGTGAAAACCCACTCCCCCTTCTAAAAGGGAGGAGTGCAAAGTACACCCCTGAGGTGCAACACTGTACCTGCCAGCCCACTTCCCAAAAACAGGTTCTGAGAAGGGAGGGAGGGAGGTCAGAATACAGCAAGACTCTATTACAAGAAACAAATTTACTAAGGTGAGTATTTTTTTCTTCAAACAACATGGGATCTTGCTGTATTCTGACATATGCAGACTACCAAACAGTACCTCCCAGGAGGAGGGTACCAAACCTATTTTGGGAATAGGCTCTGCAGTACTGCTGTACCAAACCTAGCATCACTCCTAGCCTGGATATCCAGAGAGTAATATTTGGTAAATGTATGGACTGTTTTCCAGGTGGCCGCTCTGCATACTTCTAACAAAGGTATATCTCTGGCTGCAGCTAGAAAAGGAGCTGTATCCCTAGTCGAATGAGCCCTCAGACCTGAGGGGGTGTATTTTGCCTTGCTTTTCATAGCAGAATTGAATACAAGAGACAATCCACCTGGAAATAGTTCTCTTAGCAGCAGGTTTACCCTTTCCCACTTTACCATAAGTGAGAAACAGCTGCAAACAGTCAAACCTAAGTGCATTAGTACGCTCAATGTAGTAACTAAGTGCCCTCTTAACAACCAAATTGTGTAACCTTCTTTCTCCTGAAGAAGACTGATCAGTGAGGAACACAGGAAGAGACATGGACTGGTTCAGATGAAAATCTGAAACCATCTTGGATAAGAACCTTCTACTGGTTCTAAGGATCATCTTATCTCTATGGAATGAGATAAAATCCGGCTCCACTGACAGAGCTTGTAACTCACTAATACGCTTGGCAGATGTGATAGCTACCAGGAACACAGATTTCCAGGTCAAGTACTTGAGTTCTGCTGAAGCCAATGGCTCAAAAGGGGGGTGCATAAGCCGAGCAATGCAAACATTAAGATCCCAAGAAGGGGTAGGGCCCTTAAAGAGAGAGTTGGCGTGAAACAACCCTTTAAAGACCTTACAGAAAACAGGGTGAGATGCCAGGGAGGATGCCTTCCCCACTGACAGAAAAGCAGAAACAGCTGCTAAGTGAACTTTCAGAGTGGCTGGCCTGAGACCTAGGCCATTGAGATGAACCATATAATCCAGAACAGTAGCCAGATCAGCAGTATCTGGTAAAACATCCTTACTGGAGCACCAGATGCTGAATCTCTTCCATTTAGAATTATACGTTTTTCTGGTGGCAGGTTTTCGAGAGGCTTTAAGAATATTCAAGACCCCCTGAAACAGGTGCAGACTTGCATACTCTAACTCTTCAAGAGCCAAGCCTTGAGGTTGAGAGACTGAAGATTGGGGTACCAGATTCTCCCCTAAGAGGAGGTTAACAGGTTGAGCCTCTTGGGAAGAGATAGGGGAAGATGGACTGCTAGGGACATCAACAGGAGATACCAAGGCTGTCTGGCCCAGTCTGGTGCAATCAGGATCACCTTGCACGGTTGTGAACAGATCTTGACCAGGACCTTGAATAATAGGGGAAAGGGAGGAAAGGCATAAAGGAATTTGCCCCACCAATCCAGAACCAGAGCATCCAGGGGAATTGTGCCCATGACTGGAGGTCTGCAACAGAAGAGGGGAAGCTGATGATTGTCCGGGGCTGCAAAGAGATCTATCTGTGGAGTGCCCCACCTTAAGAAGACTACTTTCAAAATGAAGGGGTCCAGGGCCCATTCGCGATGGCCCTGAGAGATCCTGCACAGAGCATCTGCTAGCACATTGTCCTTCCCTGGTAGATGGACTGCTACCAGAGATGCCTGCAGGGTATAAATCAGAGACCAAATTTTCATGGCTTCCATGCACAAGGCCACAGACTGAGTGCCTCCCTGCCTGTTGATATACTACATGGTGGTGGTATTGTCCGTCCTGACCTGAACCACCTTGTTCCTTACTGAGTCCGAGAAAGCTTGGAGAGCCAGGAATACTGCCCTGAGCTCCAGAAGATTGATATGAAGAAGAGACTCCTGAAGGGACCACACTCCCTGTGCTGTGAGGGCACCTAAGTGTGCCCCCCAGCCTAGAAGAGAAGCATCTCTGGTTAGTACCACTGAATGAGTCTGACTGACGAATGGGACTCCTTGCCTGAGATTGTCCTGATCCAACCACCATTGGAGAGCCTGGATCAGTGTCTGAGTCACTGGGATCAATTTTGGTTAGAGGATCTTTTTTCTGGGACCAAAAGGACCTCAGATGAAACAATGTCCCTCATCTGAAATCTGGCTCTCTGTACCACTGCAGTGGAAGAGGAGCTGAAGAAAACGTCTTGCTGGTCGAGACACCAGAAGGCGGAAGGAAGAAGCAAGGTCTGTAAGGGCCTTTACCCTTGCCAGAGGAAGAAAAGCCTTTGCTTGGACAGTATCCAACTCTAAATACATCCCTATGAAGGTCAGGAGTTGTACTGGTTCGAGAACTGATTTTGGTAGACTGAGTAGAAACCCCAGGGAAGTGAGCAATAATTGTGTCACTTGTAGGTCTGACTTGACTTGGTCTGGGGACTGTCCCACAATGAGCCAGTCATCCAGGTATGGAAAAATTGAGATTTTTTTTTGTCTCCTGAGAAAAACCACTACTACTGCAAGGTATTTTGTGAACACCCTTGGAGCTGATGTTAGCCCAAAGGGCGTTGCTCTGAACTGATAATGACCTCAAGGCAATTCGAACATGAGGTACTTTCTGTGGGAGCACCTGATGGGAACGTGAAAATAGGCATCCTTGAGGTCCAGGGAGGCCAACCAATCCCCTGGCCTCAGAGAGGGGAGAATTACTCCCAGAGTCACCATTTTGAATCTTGGCTTGACAAGGTGCTTGTTTAGGTATTTTAGGTCTAGGATGGGCTGCCACTACCCTGTCTTTTTTGGGGTAAGAAAGTCTCTGGAGTACAGACCCTTGGCCCTGTGTGGAGTAGGAACTCTCTCTCTCTATGGCTCTGACAGCCAGCAGAGAGGAATCTTCTGCCTCTAGGGCAATGGTTTCGGAGATGTTTGCAGGTGAAAAAGATCTGATCCTCAGATTTGGAAATGTTTTGAAGCTCAGGGCCAGTCCCTGGCTTACTACCTCCAGGACCCATTTGTCTGAGGTAACACATTTCCAGGCCTGGAAGTAGTAAGCCAGCCTGCCTCCTACTGGAATATGGGAGTTGACCTGGGCTGACAAATCAGGGCGTCTGCTTGGCAGAAGCCTTAGATTGGGAGGAGGATGCAGCCCTGCTCATCCCCCTTCTGCCTCTCCATCTGAAGAACCCCATCTGAGGAAAAGGAGAAGAGGCCTGTGCCTGGTAGAAAGGCATGTCAAAAAGTCTGCCCCTAGACTGCTGCTTCTGAGGAGTTGCCTGCCTTTTCTTGGCCTGTGCACTCTTGTAGGTGGTCCTGTACTCATCCATCTTTTTCATGTAATTCTCTGTCTGCTCCTCAAAATTGCAGTTACGTAAGAACTTACCATAACAGCAGATCTTCGAGACAGGTTCCTGCAGTAGGTCTTCACATATAGGACTGCGCCTCCTGGCATCAGGTTCCAATGGCAAACTTGTAGCTAGCAATCATCATCAGGGACCGCCCCGATGACAGGTGACACAACGTCAGCCCGACTATAAAAGAGGCGGTCCCGTGCCCGCCCTCCAGTTCTTTTCCACCAGAGACCTAAAGAAAGGTAAGTAGAAAGGAAGGCGTGATAACTCCTAGAACCATGCTTCCTCTCTAGACCCAAGGGCTAGGCAGGATGAAACATAAAGGAAAACATTTCAGGAGTTGGGGAAGGTGGGTGGGAAACTAGACCTACTGCAGGAACCTCTCTCGAAGATCTACTGTTACAGTAATTTCTTACGTAACTGCAATATCTTACTTCGACAGGGTTCCTGCATTAGGTCTTCACATATAGGACTGAATACCTAGCAGTCCAAAAGAAAAATTCGGAGATACATCCGGGAGGAAGAGAGATCACCAACTGAGTGAGTTATGACAGGAGGCCTTGCAGAACTGCAGGACCGAAACCAGTCCTGCACCTAGAGGCAATGTCCAGACTGTAATGCTTCGTGAAGGTGTGGAAAGATGACCACGTGGCTGGTGCGCAGATCTCTGCTGTGGACCCATTCCTGAAAAAGGCGGTAGAAGTAGCAACACTCTGAGTGGAGTGTCCCTTAACCACCCCAGAAGGGATTTCTCATGCTTTTGGTAAGTGAAGTGGATGCAGTTAGCCAATCACCTCGAAATGGTCTGTTTGGAAATGGCCTTGCCCTGGCACTGGGGAACGATGGCCACAAAAAGCTGATTGGCCTTATGGACCTCTTTAGTCCGGTTTGTATAATACCTCAGAATCCTATGCACATCTAAAGTGTGTAAAAGATATTCCCCCGTTAGAAAGCTGGGGATAATAGACCGGTAATTCGACACTCTGGTTGACAGTGGTTTCTGAAACTACCTTTGGAAGGAAGGAAGGAAGGATTAGTCCGCAGGATGACTCTGTCCCTATAGAAAATCAAATAGTGTTCCTTACAAACAAATGCCTGAAGTTCTGAAACTCTTCTGGCAGAAATGACTGCAACTAAAAACAAAGTCTTCCAAGAAAGGAAGCGCATGTCACAGCTAGAAGCAGGCTCAAAGGGAGGTAGGGTCAGCTTCTCTAACATGAAGATAAGGTCGCAGAGGAGACAGGGGTTCCGGATCGGAGGTCTCAAATGGAGGATACCTTTCAAAAAGGTTTTGGCGACCTCCAATTGAGCCAAAGTTTTACCCTCTACTAGGAGGTGGTAGGCCAACACTGCAGAGAGATGGACCTTGATCGAGGAATAACTAAGGCCTGTCTCTGATACATGTGCGAGGTACTCTTAACACCTGTGCTGCCGAACACAAAAAGGGATCCCAGCCCTTAGCTAGGGCCCAGATCGAGAATCTTTTCCACTTCATGGCGTAGGTGGATCTGGTAGGTTTTCTTGCTTCCACCAAAATATGAGCAACCTAGGAGGAAACACCATAGCGAGAGACCGCTATGTGCACAGGTGCCACGCTTGCAGGTGAAGAGATTGAAGGCTCGGGTGCACTAGGGTGCCCTGCTCCTGAGTCAGAAGGTCGTGGGATAATGGTAGGGGAACCGGAGGTTCTAGTGCCAGATGTTGCAAGAGAGGGTACCAGATCTGGTGGGGCCAGAGGTGAGTGATCAGAATCAAATGCGCTCCTTCCTCCTGAATTTTCACCAGAACCTTCTGAATGAGAGGAAAGGGAGGAAAAGCATAAAGAAACCTCCCTGTCCAAGAAAGAGACAGTGCGACTCGACAAAAAGTACCATGCCTGGGAACGAGCGAGCAAAAGCTGGGTAGTTTTGTGTTGAATGGGGAGGCAAACAGATATATTTCTGGCCAACCCCACTGAAAAAACAGATCTTTGACCACCTCTAGCTTTAACTCCCACTCATGAACCCTGGCCACTGATTGACTGAGACTATCCGCCAGGACACTGCTTATGCCTGGGACGTGGACTGCTGTCAAGAAAAAGCTGTGCTGAATCGCCCAATACCAACCCTCACTGCTTCCCTGCAGAGAGGGTATGAGCAAGTTGCTCCCTGATTGTTGATATACCAGATGAAAAAATTATTCACCTTAGTAACTGTGTTTCTTCTGATGGAGTCTTGCTGTATTCTGACTTATTGCAGTTAGCCCCAGCACTTGAACTGCTCCGGAGAGGACAGAGTTAAATTCTATGCAGGGCATAGAATGTTGAGCTCGAGCTCGGTTCAAAACTCTGTCTGCTGCACTTTGAAGTGTAACCGTCAGATTCTTACGAGCTAATACTAACTAACCCCACTATGTGGAAATTGTAACATTTTACTAGCCAAATGGCAACCAAATATTTTGGATCTCCCAAAAGACTCAAGTCGAGAAATCCAAAATCAAAAACCAGGCAGTGAACAACCTATGACTATCAAAATAATAAAACATAACCCACTCCCCCTCTCTAGAGGGAGTGCCCAAATGCACCCCTGGGGTGCAACACTGCACCTGCCAGCACACTTCCCTAAAACCAAGTTCTGAGAGGGGAGGCAGGGAGGAAGTCAGAATACAGCAAGACTCCATCAGAAGAAACACAATTACTAAGGTGAGTAATTTTTTTCTTCAAACAACATGAAGTCTTGCTCTATTCTGATCTATTGTAGACTACCAAGTAGTATCTCCATGGAGGAGGGATTCGAACATATTTTGGAAATAGGCTCTGCAGTACAGCTGTACCAAATGGAGCATCACTCCTAGCATGGATATCCAGAGAGTAATGCTTGGTGAATGTATGGACTGTTTTCCAGGTGGCTGCTTTGCATATCTCTAGTAAGGGAATATCCCTGGCAGCAGCCAGGGAAGCAGCTGTACCTCTAGTCGAATTAGCCCTCAGGCCCGAGGGTGGTATTTTGCCTAGCTTCTCATAGCAGAATTGTATACAACAGAAAATCCACCTGGCAATAGTTCTCTTAGTGGCAGGTTTGCCCTTCCCCACTTCCCCATAAGTGAGGAACAACTGGAGGGAGTCAAACCTGTGAGCCTCAGTACGCTCAATGTAGTAGCTAAGGGCCCTTTTAACACCCAAACTGTGTAATCTTATCTCTCCTGAAGAAGAATGATCAGTGAAGAACACAGGGAGAGACATGGATTGGTTCAAATGAAAATCTGAAACCACTTTAGGTAAGAACCTCCTATTGGTTCTAAGGACCACCTTATCTCTATGGAATGAGATAAAATCAGGCTCCACTCACAGAGCTTGCAATTCACTGATACGCCTGGCAGAGGTAACAGCTACCAGGAAAGTACTGTTACATAAGAACTTACCGTAACAGTAGATCTTCGAGAACAGCTCTTGCAGCAGGTTACACCATTAGGACTGAAGCCATCAGGCGCCAGGACCCCACGGAAATTTTCTAGCTAGCAGTATCCAGAGGGGACCACCCTCGACGTCGGCCCCGCCCCTGTCAGGCATCATACAAAAGGGGGCGGTCCCCCAGAATCCCCAGTTCTCCCGCTGGAGCCTCCCGGCCGCTAGATGACATCAGAAGTGGAGACTGAGGATCCACCTTCAAAGAAGGTATGTAGCAGAGAGGTGTTAAAAGACACCTAATCCTAGGTAGTAATCAATGGAACAACTCTACCTCCAGAGGGGATGGTGGGAGGGAAACTACTTGCTGCAAGAGCTGTTCTCGAAGATCTACTGTTACGGTAAGTTCTTACGTAACTGTACTATCTTATTTCGAGAAACAGCTCTTGAAGCAGGTTACACCATTAGGACTGATTCCCAAGCAATTCTGGAAATCCCTCTCAAATGGGTGGAGACTAGGGAGAGATCAAGAGTTGAACCGCAGCCTAGGACAGTAGTCCCTGAAGGACTGCTAGACCAAAACCAGCTCTTCGCTGTGAAGCAATGTCCAGGCTATAATGCCTGATGAAAGTGTGCACAGTACTCCAAGTAGCTGCTGTGCAGATGGCTGAGGTGGACACGTTCTTCAGAGGAGCAAAGGAGGTAGCCACCCCCCTTGTGGAATGTCCCTTAACCAAGCCCGGTAGGGACTTGTTACGCTTCTGGTAACAGAACGTGATACAATGAATGAGACATCTAGAAAGAGATTGCTTAGAGACCGGAGCACCCTGCATCCTATGGGCGAAGGAAACAAAAAGTTGATCAGATTTACGGTGTTGCCTGGTTCTGGTCAGTTAGTATCTTAGACACCTATGCACATTAAGAGTGTGCAGCAGGGCCTCTCCTCTATTGCAGTATTTTGGAAAGTACACTGGTAGGTCGATATCCTGGTTAAGGGTAAGGGCTGAGACCACCTTAGGCAGAAATTTTGAATTTGTCCTTAGGGATACCCTGTCCTGGTGAAAAACTAAATAAGGTTCTTTGCACATAAGTGCGTGTAGCTTAGAAATCCTTCTGGCTCAGAAAGTATCAGCAACTAAAAATAACATCTTCCATGAAAGGAGATGTAGCTCGCAATCCGCGGCTGGTTTAAAAGGAGGCAGCGTAAGCTGCTCCAGGACGAAGGGTAGGTCCCCGGAGGAATGGGATCCTTATTCGGAGGCCTAAGGTGGAGAACGCCTCTCAAAAAGGCACATGCAGTTTCCAACTGGGATATGGACTGTAGGCCTATAGGTATAGGTATATGATAGGCCGAGATGGCACAGAGGTGTACTCTGATCGAGGAGTAGGCCAAGCTTGCCTGAAATAGGGACAGGAGGTAGTCTAATACCGAACCTTCAAAACAATCCAGTGGGGAAAGTCCCCGTGCTTGAGCCCACAGACAAAATCTGTGCCATTTCATGGCGTACGTGGCATGAGTGGCCGGTTTTCTAGCAGCTGCTAGAACATCTGCTACATCTTGTCAGACCCCGGAGTGCATGACTGCTATGTCCCTAGGAGCCAGGCATGCAGGTTCAGAGAGCGAAGGTCTGGATGGACCAAGGATCCTGCCTCCTGGGACAGTAAGAAAGAGAGCTGACTGGCAAAGGCACCGGCGGTTCCTGAGAAAGTTGGTACAACAGAGAGAACCAGATCTGCCTGGGCCAAAAGGGCACGATTAAGATCAGTGTCACCTGCTCTCTGCAGAGTTTTAGAAGAACCTTCTGGATCAATGGGAAGGGAGGAAATGCGTAGAGGAATCTGCCCGCCCAGGAGAGTGACAACGCGTCTCACCAGAAAACACCAGGCCCTGGATCTAACGAGCAGAAACTGGGCAGTTTTGCGTTGGATGGGGACGCGAAAAGGTCTAACTCTGGTGTCCCCCATCTGTGAAACAGATCCTCTATGACCTCTTGGAGTAGTTCCTATTCGTGGACTCTGGCCTGAGAGCGTCTCAGTCTGTCAGCGATAACATTGTCCACTCCTGAACATGTGCAGCAATAAGGTTGCGCCGTGCTGAAGTACCCCAGTCTCACACCCTCATGGCCTCCCTGCAAAGAGGGTAGGAATGAGTGCCTCCTTGTTTGTTAAGGTAATACATCACCGTGGTACTGACTTTTTGTAGCAGCAGAGTACCCAGTGGAATCTCCAATTGGAAAGCCTGCAAGGCATAAAGGACCGCTCTCATCTCCAAAATGTTTATGTGAAGATGAGCTTCCTGGGACGTCAACGAGCCCTGAGACCTGACACCGTCGAGATGCGCTCCCCAACCGGACCCTGAAGCATCTGTGGAGAGTGTCACAACCAGAGACGGCGCAACAAAGGTGACTCCCAACGACAGGTGCTCTGAATCGCGCCACCATTGCCAATCCCGGATAATGGCATTCGTGATCCTGATGCTGCAGATGGTCTTGCTTCTGATCCTACTGCACCCGTAACATCCACTGGGTCACCCACATGTGGAGATGGGCTAAAGGGACTGTTGCAATGGCCGCAGCCCTGTGTCCGAGCAGTTAAGGACCAGTCTTCTTCTGGGATGGTCTTCTTTGCTAAGATATCCCTTATGAGGGATCTGATGTGCTCCACTCTGTCCTGGGGCAAAAAAGCTTTCTCCTGGATGATGTCCAGGACTGCACCTATGAATTTCAGCCTCTGAGACGGAACCAGGTGCAACTTCTCCCGACTGATAATGATGCCCAAGGACCCAAACAGAGAATGAGTACAGTGGATCGCAGACATCAGGGCCTCCTGAGAGGAGGGCCATAAGGAGCCAGTCATCCAGGTAGGGGGTGGCCTTGTCTCTTGAGATCGGCCGCTACGACTGCCATGCACTTCGTGAATACCCGAGATGCCGAGGACAGCCCGAAAGGGAGGGCTCGGAACTGATAATGGTGACCCAGAAACTCCAAGCATAAGAATTTTCTGTGCAACCGAACTATCGGTATGTACAGGTAGGCATCCTGCATGTCCAGTGACCTAAGAAGGCACCCTGCTTGAGCATGGGAATTAGCCCTGGAAGAGTCACCACGTGGAAACGTTTATAAAGCACCGCAGCATTGAGGTCGCTGAGGTCCAGAATCGGATGGAGGTCCCCTGTCTTTTTGGGAACCAGAACGAAGTGGGAATAATATCCAGCACCTCTCTGGTTCTGCAGTACATGCTCTATGGCCTCTTTTTTTAGAAGTGCTAGCACCTTCTGCTGAATGAGCAGTGCATGCTGTCCCGAATAACGGGAAAGCAGGGGAGGCCTTGAAGTTGGGTGATCAAGGAATTCTATAGAGCGTCCACTCTTGACCAATTGAAGGACCCACTGGTTGGCGGTTATTGTCTGTCCCCCGGAAGATGGCGAGAGATGCGACCCTCGACCTTTTCTTCCTGTTGATCCAGAGGAGGGTTGGGGGCCAGGAAGGAGTCATGCTGTGGCGATGTTGCCTCCCGCAGGCTGGGTTGATTTTGTATATCTCTGACCTTGGCCTGGGAAGACTTAGGCTGGGCCTTGCGGTTGAAATTGCCCCTTTGCTGCTGGTGGGAACGTGGCTGCTGCTGTTGTTGCCAGCCACAAAAACAATTCTGGTTCCTATGAAAGGAACCAGTCTTGGGCCTGTACAGTCCTCACCGCCTTCCCAGCATCCTGTAATTTGGTGATTACCTTTTTGGAATCCTCACCAAACAGGACCTCTCCAATGTAGGGGACGTCCAGGACATTTTTCTGGATGTCAGGGGTAAATCCGGAGACGCGAAGAAATCGCTGTCTCCGGAGACAGACGCCCGAGGCTGCTCCCCTGGCTGCAGAGTCCACCAAATCATAGGCGGCTCTCAAAACTTGGGTCCCCACGTTTGACCCTGTGTGAAGAAGGTTCAGAAGCTCCTCCTTCTGTTCGCCATCCAGAAGGACTTTAACCAGGTCCTGGCCCTGTTCCCATAGGGTGTTCTGAAACTGAACCATGTGTGCCAGATATTTCAGTGACCTGATGGAGCATGTAGCAGCCGCATATATGTGCCTACCCAGTGAATCCAATTGCTTGGATTCCTGGTCTGGAGGCTGTGTGCTCAAATGCTGCGGTTGTTGAGACCGGTCATGAGAGGCCGTGATGACCAGTGAATCAGCCAGGGGTTGTTGCGCCACATACGGGTCCTCCACAGGGGCCCTGTACAGGCAGTCAGCCTTCTTCGACACAGCGGGGGTGGAATGCGGACGTTTCCACACGGCCTTGGTGACATCCGTGAAGGTGTCTACCAAGGGTGGCACCACCACAGGCTTAGGATCTTTCTGCCGAAGGTATCGATCTAGGCGCTGTCGTTCGGGGTCTAGATCTTCTGTTTCCCAACCCATATTCTCCTGGATGTGCCTCATGCTTTCAGAAAACGAGGGATCATCTGGAGGTGACCTGGGGAGGTCTCGTGGGTCTGATGATGGGATACTTATTGGAGAAGAAGACCTGGAGGTGTCCGAAGAGTCCGGTCTAGAGTCGTCCCCTTGCGGAGTGGACCTTCTTCCTCTGGGTCACTTGGGACTGGGGGACCCTGAGGGAGACCGTGAAGGGGGGCTTCTCCTTTCTCTGGATCTGCCCCTAGGAGGTGGTGTAGGCTCCTTGGGGGTCAGGGGTCTTCCTGCAGGACCCTGGGGAGGAGGAGGAGGAGGCTTTACTGGGACCACATCCTTTTTAATAGTGGCCCACCAAAAGGTGAAGAGATCCTTGATTTCTTGGATGCTCATACTGGACGACAGTCCTGGCATCAGGGTTGGTATGTTGCCGGTGTCGGGTCTGAGGGCATCACCGGTTCGGCCGAAGGCTCCCGCGGAAGCCTGGCGTCCTCGGCGTCGCCTGCCTGGTCGTCAGGCAATGTCAGGTCCTCCTCAGATGAGCCCCGGCGACCGGTATCAACCAGTGAAGGAAGGGCAGTCGACGGCTCCATAGGTCGTTTGACTGACGTCGGGTGCTCAAAGGACGTCTGGTCCAAACGGCGTTTGGCCGGAGAAGGATCGGCAGCCCGCTTAGGGTCCATCATCCGCTTGAGGGACGTCAGGTCCTTAGTCTTACTGGGAGGGGGATCAGGTCCCCTGGGAGGCTGATTTGGCATCGGGTTCCTAGTGTCTGTCTGAGGAAGCAGAAGCAGACTTGGAAGAGGACTTGGACTGATGACTGTCTGAAGACTTTGCTGAGGCCTGGAAGGGCATTGAAGACGGGTCTGAAGTACTGGAAGTCTTTAATGGGTGGAGAGAAGCCGAAAGACTGCCTGGAGCCCAAACTTTAAGGGGCGGAGGCTAAGAGTGAGCCCTGGAGGGGAGGAGAGTGGTCTGAGCACGTGGAGCCTGAGCTGGTGCACGAGTCCGAGGCCCGGTTCGGGGATCTGAACCTGGCCTTCTCCCGGTGTTTATGGGACTTGGAGAAAGACTCACGTCTGGAGACAGGGTCTTTGTCCACTGTTTTCAATCTTTCCTCTAACAAGAACTCCTGAAGTACTCTCTGACAGCGGATCCTGGTGCGGCTATTAAACTTCTGACAGAAGGAGCAGGCCTGGGTGTCGTGCTCTGGGCCTAGGCACCGCAGACAGGCCAAATGGAGATCCTTGAACAGGATCTGTTTTCTGCAGGCACACTTGGAGGGGTGTCCTTCTGTGGAAGGAGTAGGAGATGCCGACATTCAGTTAAGGAAAAAAACTGCTGGAAGTTCAAGTCGTCGTTCGTTGAAAAGGGCGTCCGTGAGGCCGATGCTTGCAAGCTGAAAGTGGGAAAGAAGTGGGGATTCTGGGGGATCGCCCCGTTTTGTATGATGCCTGACGCTGGGGCAGGGCCGACATCGGGGGCAGTCCCCACTGGATGCTGCTAGCTAGAAACTTTCCATGGGGTCCTGGTGCCTGCCGGCTTCAGTCCTAATGGTGTAACCTGCTGCAAGAGCTGTTTCTCGAAGTAAGATGACAGTTTTCCAAGTCAAGCTCTGCTAAGGACAAAGGCTCAAAAGGAGACTGCATAAGCTGAGCAATGCAAATATTAAGGTCCCAAGCAGGAGTAGGATCCCTAAAGGGGGGACTGGTATGAAGCAAACTCTTGAAAAACTTACAAAAAACAGGGTGAGATGCCAGCGAGGAGGGCTTTCCCACTGACAGAAAAACAGAAACAGCTGACAAGCGTACTTTGAGGGTAGCTGGTCTGAGGCCTAGGCCATTAAGATGAACCACGTAATCCAGAACTGTAGACAAATCAGCAGTGTCTGGGGATATATGCTTCTTGGAACAACAAATGCTGAATCTTTTCCATTTGGAGTTATAAGTTTTTCTGGTGGCAGGTTTTCGAGAGGCTTTGAGAATGTCCAGAACCCCTTGAGACAGATGTACAGTAAATCTGCATACTCTAACTCTTCAAGAGCCATGCCTTGAGATTGAGAGACCGAAGGTAGGGATATCAGATCCTTCCTTGGGAGGAGGATAACAGATTGTGATTGTTGGGAAGAGATAGGGGAAGATGAACTGCTAGGGACAGCAACAGGGGATACCAAGGCTGCCTGGCACAATCTGGAGCAATCAGGATCACTTTGCAAGATTGTGCCCTTATCTTGACCAGGACCTTGAACAGCAGAGAAAAAGGAGGGCAGGTACACAGAAATGTCCTGTCCCAATCCAGAATCAGAGCATCCAGAGGGACTTAGCCCAAAACTGGGGGTCTGCAACAGAACAGAGAAAGTTGGTGATTGTCTAGGGCTGCAAAGAGATCTATCTCTGGAGTGTCCCATCTTGAAAAAATCACTTTAGCACTAGGGGATCCAGGGACCATTTGTGATGGCCCTGGGAAATCCTGCTCAGTGCATCTGCCAGCACACTGTCCTTTCCTGGGAGGTAGACTGCTACCAGAGAGGTCTGTAGAGAATAAGCCAGGGAACCATAATTTCATGGCTTCCATGCACAAGGCTGTAGATCGAGTGCCTCCCTGCTTGTTGATATACCACATGGTGGTGGTGTTGCCTGTCCTGACCTGAACCTCCTTGTTCTGTACTGATTGTGAGAAGGCTTGCAGGATCAGATAAACTACCCTGAGCTCTAGAAGATTGATGTGGAGAAGAGACTCCTGAGTGGACCACACTCCCTGAGCTGTGAGTCCCCAAGTGAGCTTCCCACCCCAGGAGAGAAGCATCTGTGTTTAGAACCACCAAATGAGACTGAGTGATGAATGGGACTCCTTGCCTGAGATTGTCCTGATCCTGCCACCACTGAAGAGCCTGGATCAGGGTCTGAGTCACTGGAATAAGTTTGGTTAGGAGATCTTTTTTCTGAGACCAAAAGGGTCTCAGATGAAACTGAATGTCCCTCATCTGAAATCTGGCCCCCTGGACCATTACAGTGGAAGCTGCCATGTGGCCCAGAAGATGAAGAAAGTGCCTTGCTGGTCAAGAAACCAGAATGTGGAAGGAAGAAGCCAGCTCCATGATGGCCTTTACCCTTACCAAGGGGAGAAATGCTATTGCTTTGACAGTGTCCAGTTCTACCCCTATGAAAGTCAACAGTTGCACTGGCTCGAGAACTGACTTGAGAAGATTAAGAAGGAAACCTAGAGAAGTGAGCACTTGCTGGGTCACTTTCAAATCTGACTTGACTTGGTGTGGAGACTGACCCACTATGAGCCAGTCGTCCAGGTATGGGAATATGGAGATATTTTTTCTCCTTGGGAATGCCACTACTACTGCTAGGCATTTTGTGAACACCCTTGGAGCTGATGTTAGGCCAAAGGGCACTGCTTTGAACTGGTAATGGCCTGAAGGCAGTTCGAACCTGAGGGACCTTCTGTGGGAGCATCTGATGGGAATGTGAAAGTAGGCATCCTCTAGGTCCAGGGAGGCTAGCCAGTCCCCTGTCCTCAGAGAGGGAAGCATTATTCCTAGAGTCACCATTTTGAACTTTGGCTTTAATAGACATTTGTTTAGCTATCTTAAGTGTAGGATGGGCCGCCACTCCCCTGTTTTTTTCGGGGTAAAAAAGTACCTGGAGTACAGACCTTTGCCCCTGTGCATTGCAGGAACTCTCTCTATGGCCCTTAAGGCCAGAAGAGATGAAACCTCTCCCTCAAGGGCAATGGTTTCGGAGATACTTGCCGGTGGAAAAGATCTGGCTCTCAGGTTTGGGAATTTTTTGAAGCTGAGAACCAGACCCTGGCTTACTACCTCCAGGACCCACTTGTCTGAGGTAACATACTTCCAGTCCTGGAAGTAGTAAGCCAGCCTGCCTCCTACAGGAATGGGGGAGTCGACCCGGGCTGAAACATCAGGGTGTCTGCTTGGCAGAAGCCTTAGGCTGAAAGGTGGAAGCAGCCCTGCTCATCTCCCTTCTGCCTCTCCCTCTGAAGAACCCCCTCAGGGAAAAAGGAAAGGAGGCCTGTGCTTGGTAGAAAGGCCTATGAAAAGGCCTGCTCCTGCCCCTAGCTTGTTGCCTCTGAGGAGTTAACTGCCTTTCCTTGGCCTGTGCACTCCTGTGGGTAGTCCTGTACTCATCCATCTTTTTCATATAATTCTGTCTGCTCCCCAAAGAGAGAATTATTAACTATAGGGAAATCCATAGCCTTAGCCTGGGTATCCTGAGATAGGCTAGTACATCTGAGCCAAGCCAGTCTCCGAAGAGCAACAGATGTAGCCATGACTCTAGATGACACATCACTGGAGTCCACAGCAGCATGAAACTGGATCTTTGATGCCTCAATCCCATCAGCAGCAACCTCTTCCTGCTCCTTGGCAAGCTGGGGGGAGGCCTGCTTAGCCAGTACCAGTACAGTGTCCCACCTGGACTACTGGTACCTGGCTGTATAGGCCGTGTAATTAGCCTGCCTGAATCCCAAGGAAGATGCCATGTACTGCTTCTTTGCCATGGCATCCAGCTTCCTGGAGTCTTTATCTGGGGGTGTGTGAAGCCAAGGGTATGTTAGCCTTATCACAGGCTGCAGCCTGCACGACCCCAACATGGCTGCATTGCTGGTACAAGTACTCCGTACCTGAGCCTGATAGCATGTACCTCTTGTCCATCCTTCTGTCAATAGGAGGTAAAGAATTTGGAATTTTTAACAGTTTTTGTGTCAGTTTCCCAAAAGACTTATGAAGGGGAACAGACAACCTCTTGGACTCTGGGATGTCTATCATCTCCATGTAATCAGGCTCCTCTTGTTCCTCAACAGCTTCTTCCAAAGGGAGCTGGAGGGTTTCTGCCACTTTTCTGTAAAACATAAAGTGGGAAGGGGACTCAGAAAGCCTAGGAGGGGAACACTAGAAAGCCTGTCTGGGCAGATGTCTAGTTCAATGGGCTTATCCAGACCTTCCATTCCATCTTCATCATCATCACCATTGTAATCATCCCCCTCCAAATCCGGTTCATAAAAATCTTCAGCGGCAAAATCCTGAGGAATTCGCCAAACTGAGCATACCAAGAAAGCCAGATCAGTCGGAACTGAATGAGCGATTCAACAATCTAATCGCTGGTCAATCTCCTCGGGCGTCGGAATATGCGTTCTGGATCCAACTGGCGATTTTTCTTTTCTCTTTCTTTTTGATGGAACCGATCCCTTGGAATCATCTCTCCTTTTGCCCAAAAGAGTATCGCCCTGGTCAGAGGGCACTCCTTCTGGTTCGGTCGGAACTGAACCGAGCTGGCCATCCGAGTCAGCGGACTTCTCAGCCTCCTTCTCCCTAAGCCTGCCCAATCTTTTATCCAGGGTGGATTTAGGGAAATTCTTACAGATTTGGCAGTCTGAATCGAGGGGGTCAAACCCCAGACAATAAACACAAGTGGTGTGGGGATCAGCCTTAGCAAAGACCTCCCCACACACACTGCAGTGTTGAAACCCAGTGGGTCCAGTTTTTCTTTTGGGTTTCTCAGACGTAGCCATACTAATAATAAAACTTACCCTTTACTTGGCAAAAGCCAGGCAAGACCCCCATTGTTGGTTTCTAACCGTGTTACGGGTATTTGAAAAACGTAAAAACACTTTTTTTTTTAAACCGATAAGGACTGGTACCACACAGATAAACCTAAAGGAAGAAAACAAAACACAATACACACAAGATAACCGGTTCAGCTGAAGCAGTTAAAAGTTCTTAAATTACAATTTCCACAAGTTTTTACAGCTAGTCCACTACCTAAGCACTCACTGTACCACAGACAGGGATCTGAACCGAAAAAACAATGAAAGGACTGGTAAATCTAACGACTTTAACCAACTGAGAACCGTGAGCAGAGAAGAAATCTCAGGAGCGACTGTTCAGTTAGGCAGAGTAAAGAATCTGACAGTTACACTTCAAAGTGCGGCAGACAGAGGTTTGAACCGAGCTCGAGCTCAATGTTCTATGCCCTGCACAGAATTTAACTCTATCCCCTCCGGATCAGTTCAAGTGCTGGGGCTAACTCCAATAAGTCAGAATATAGCAAGACTTCATGTTGTTTGAATGTGGACATGTTGTCCGTCTGGATAAGGAGTGATCCCGGAAGGAGGAGGGACTGGAACACCTGGAGGGCATACAGAACTGCTCTAATCTCCAGGACGTGATGTGGAGCAGAAGCTCCTGGTTGGACCAAGACCCTTGAGTCTTGTGAACCCCCAGATGGGCTCCCCACCCCAAGTCCGAGGCATCCGTGGTAAGGATCTGAAGAAGGATAGAGGAATGAAAGGGGGCTCCCCCTTGAAGATTTGAAAGGTCTTGCCACCAGCGAAGATCTCTCTGCAAGTTGTTGGAGATCATGACTTTTTGGTTCATGTCGTCCGTTCTCTGATCCCACTGGACTCAAAGAGAGCACTGGGTGACCCTCATGTGTAATCTGGCCAGGGGAACTGTCGAGATGGCCACTGCCAGAAATCACAAAAGACGGAGCACAGCATGTGCTGGGATCCACCAAGCCCGGGCCATGAGAGTGGCTTGAGAAACTATGGTTTCGGCTTGATCTGATGGCAGAAAAGCCTTGCTCTGAACCGTGTCTAGTACTGCTACTATGTATTGGAGATGTTGGGACGGTACCAGCTGGGATTTGGGCAGGTTGACCGTGATACCCAGAAGAGCAAACAAGTTCAGAGTAAAAGAGAGTGACTCTTTCAGGCTTTTCGGAGAGGGAGCTGCGAGGAGCCAGTCGTCCAGGTATGGGAACACGTAAATACCCTGGAGGCGAAGAAAAGCAGCAACCCCCGCTAAACACTTGGTGAACACCCGTGGGGCAGAGGAAAGGCCAAAGGGGAGTGCTCGGAACTGAAAATGGGTCTCCTGAAAAAAATTAAAACGGAGAAAGCGGTGGTGGCCGGGAGAATGGGGATATGCAGGTAGGCATCCTGCATGTCCAGGAAGCACAGCCAAGAATTTATTTGGAGCAGGGGAAGAAGCCCCTGAAGGGTCAGCATGCGAAACCTCTTGTACTCAACGAAGAGGTTGAGCATGCTGAGGTCCAGGATCAGTCTCAGATCGCCAGTCTTCTTTGGAACTAGGAAGAAGTTGGATTAAATCCCCTTCCTAGTTGGTTTTGAGGGACGGGTTCTATGGCCGCTTTTAACAGAAGGGCCTGAATCTTCTGGAAGACTATGGGAATCTGATCTTTTGGATAAAAAGACCGTCCTGGAGGATGTGGGGCAGGTAACACTGTGAACTCTACTGAGTGACCTTGCTGGATGAGTTGTAACACCCAAGAGTCCACGGTGATGGCCCTCCAGCCCTCCAGGTGGAAGCCGAACCTCCCTCCTACCGGTTCCTCCTTGTCGGTTAGAGGTAGTGGGAGGAGGGGAAAGGAGTTAGGATGCCTAGGGGAGGGAAGCTTTAGCCCCAGGTGCCGGCTTAGGAAACTTGGCCTGGGGGGTTTGGGCACCCAAACCAGAGGCTCGTCGCTTTCCCTGATGTTTACCCTGGTTTTTATTCCATCATCTTTGGCGACGAAAAGGCTGCTTTTTCTGCCCTGTCCAGTAAGTATCCGCTCTCCTGCAGCCCAGTGATATCTTTTACGTCGCCGCCAAAAAGAATGGAACCACTAAAAGGGGCATCCAGGAGGGACGTCTGGACGTATTGTGCCAAACCTGCAATCCAGAGCCAAGAAAGGCGACGGATGTAGATTCCCGTGGCTGCCGCCCTGGCCACTGAATC
The DNA here is from genome assembly GCA_016271365.2 of Neoceratodus forsteri. Lineage (NCBI taxonomy): Eukaryota > Metazoa > Chordata > Ceratodontiformes > Ceratodontidae > Neoceratodus > Neoceratodus forsteri. Next base: position 1,421,364,897 of record CM028130.1, read on the forward strand.
ATAGGTTGCTCTTAAAGCATGACGACAGGAGGACTTGCCCATTCTGACTTTGTCCAGCAACTTGTTACGGGGTGTCTCATTCTGGACCTCCTGAAGGTCCCTCTCCAGCTAGCAGAGGGAGGCTTTCTGGAAGGCCAAAATGTGTGAAACGTAGTTCAAAGACCGGATTGCACAGGAGGAAGAGGAGTAAACCTTCTGGCCAAACTGATCCAACTGTCTTGAGTCCTTGTCAGGGGGGCGGGGGGCGAGCAATTCAAATGTTTTGGTTGGGCCGAACAGTCATGAGTGGCAGTAATGACCACTGAGTCAGCCTTAGGATGAGCAGAAAGATGTTGAATCCCTTCCGGGGATAGTAGGTACGATCAGCCTTTCTGGAAACAGCAGGAATAGAGGACGGCTGTAGACAGATAGTAGTTACCAGATCCTCATGAGAACCAATCTGGGGGGAATAGGCAGAGGATCTGCAGTGGCCAGATCCAAGTGTTCCACCAGTCTCTTATGCTGGGGATCCACTTCCTTGGAAGGCCAGCCTCCTGCTGCCTGTATGGTATGCCGAAGGTCCCCGAAGGAGGGATCTTCTGGAAGAGATTTTGAGTGGAAACTCGACTGGGGTCCGAGGGTTCGAAGGTCGGAGTCAGTGTCCGAGTCGGAAGGCTGAGACCCACTGGGGATGTAAGGGTCCACACCAGAGGAGCCTACTGGAGGAGCACCTGCTGCCCGTCTGGAGGTCGTCGGTGGGGGAGGGGCCCTAGGTAGGGGGATATCCCCCAAAGACTGCCTTAACTCCGTGATGAGCTGCGTCCTGTCACCACACGGGGATCGTCTCTCGATCTGGTGTTGGAGGTGGAGGCTGGTAGCTCAGGTAGCTTGGGTACTGTGGGTATTGCCAACAAGGGTAATGGAAACCTGGCATTCCTGGGTTATAGCTGTAAGGATTGTACCCAGGGTATCCTGGCATTGGGTATCCCGGAGTCAGGCAACCTGGCGACGGAGGCAAGTGGTCTGGCGTCGGGTAAATTGGTGCCGACGGCAGGCCGCCCGGCGGCGGAGCAGTGGGGTCTGGCCCCAGCAGGCCACCTGGAGGTTCGACTGGACCTACCGGGGGAGGTGCCAGAGGTCCACAAGGTGGTGTGGGATCCGGGAGGACCCCCGACGGTCCAGAGGGAGGGGGCTCCATAGAAGGATCCTTGGCCGGCGACGGACTCTTGTCCGGAGGTGGCAAGAGACCAGGCGATGGGGGTAATTCCGGGAGGGACCTCAATGAAAGGTCTATTAACAATCCTGATGGCAGGATCAGGTGGCGAATCCCTGGGGTGAAGGACCCGGAGGGATGAAGAGTCTCTCAAAAGCACACTCGAGCCGGCATCAGGTACCTCACGGGAGCCCGATGGGTGAGAAGAAGGGTCCGAGCGGGCGACGGAAGATCCGCTGTCCGACTTATTGGACCAGACCAGGCTAGTGGAAGCAGCAAGGCCTCCGCTAGGCTTATTGGTCGAGGCCGTGCAACCGTTGACGGAGTCGAGGGGTGACATATCAGCAGTGCTGGGAGGAGAAACAACAACTACCTCGATAGAGGCAACCCCCAGTTGCTTGCTCACCTCGGCAGGAGAGGGAGAAGGTGCCCGGCCCAAAGAGGCGGACGACGTACCTGAAGCAGTTCTCACAGTTTTGGAGCAGGCCTCCAGCGTGGCAACGGACTCCTTTCCTGGCGCTTCTCATTGTCCTTCTTTTTTCTCGGGGCCGGCGATAACGACCTTTCTCTCAACTCCTGGAGCTCCTTTTCCATTGATGCCAGCTGTCGGGTAAGGTGGAGGGCCTCAAGGGTCAGCCTCGCCTCATCCGGTGGCTTGATTGAAGGCCTGACAAAGCACACCGGCCAGAGAGATGTGCTTTAGCCTAGACAAGAGGTACAGGCAATGGTCGCCCCTGCGGTGGGATTTGAGCTCCACTCTTAGAGCACTTCTTCTTCGGGCGGTCGATACAATTGGTCAAATCAGATGTCGGAAAAATACATGAATGAAGAAAAACTTGATTGATGTGTATGCTAGATCGCTGTTCTAACTCGTGAGCCAAATGAACTGAGGCGACAACGGAAAGAACTGGGCCGGAGCACCCCTTTAAAGTTGGGTTGGCGTTGGGGGCGGTCGCTGCTAATGATTGCTAGCTACAAATTTGCCATTGGAACCTGACACCAGGGGGCGCAGTCCTACATGTGAAGATCTACTGCAGGAACCCTCACAAAGTAAGATCAGAGAATTACCCTCCACAGGGAAATCCATGGCCTTAGCCTGAGTGTCCTGTGAGAGGCTAGTACATCTGAGACAAGCAAATCTCCGAAGAGACACAGATGTAGCCATGACTCATGATGACACATCATTTGAGTTCACAGCAGAATGAAATTGGATCTTAGATGCCTCAATCCTAGCAGCATCCACCTCCTCCAGCTCCTTGGCTAGCTGGGGGGAAGCCTGTTTAGCCAGTTCCAGAACAGTATCCCGTCTGGACTTCTGGTATCTGGCTGTGCAGGCCATATAGTTTGCCTGCACGAGTCTCAAGAAGGATGCCAAGTACTGTTTCTTGGCCATAGCACCCACCTTCCTAGAGTCTTTATCTGGTGGGTGTGAAGAAAAAATTACTCACCTTAGTAATTATGTTTCTTCTATTGGAGACTTACTGTATTCTGACAAGTGCAGCTAGCCCCAGCCTTTAAACTGCCCTGGAGAACAAAGAGTTAAACTTTCTATGCAGAGCACAGAATGCTGAGCTCGAGCTCGGTTGATGTTTCTGTCCGTTTCCCTTTGAAATCTAACCATCAGATTCTTACGAGCAAAACTCTAACAGCTACTCTATGTGGAAATTGTAAAAAAGGTTTTAATAGCCAACTGGCAACAAAAGGTTGTGAACTACCAAAGGAAGACGCAAGTCAGGAAACCCAAAACTCAAAAACCAAACCAAACAGGAATAGAATAAACAAACACCAAAACAAAAGATGAGGGTATAAAAGGAGCACCCCTGAGGTGGAACACTGCACCTGCCCACCCACTTCCCAAAACCAGATTCTGAGAGGGAAGGCAGGGAGGGAGGTCAGAATACAGAAAGACTCAAATAGAAGAAACATAATTACTAAGTTGAGTAATTTTTTCTTCAAACAACTTGAAGTCTTGCAGTATTCTGACAAGTGCAGACTACCAAGCAGTACTTCCATGGAGGAGGGACAGAACCTACTTTGGGAATAGGCTATGAAGTACTGCTGTACTAAACCAAGCATCACTCCTAGCCAGGATATCCAGAGAGTAATGCTTGGTAAAGGTATGGAATGTTTTCCAGGTGGCTGCTTGACAAATTTCTAAGAGAGGGATATCCCTGGCAGCAGCCCGGGAAGCTGCTGTACCTCTTCTAGAGGAAGCCTTCAGTCCTGAGGGTGGAATCTTTCCCAGTTTTTCATAGTAGAATTGTATACAAGACACAATCCACCTGGCAATAGTTCTCTTGGTGGCAGGTTTGCCCTTTCCCACTTCTCCATAAGTGAGGAAAGTACAGTTACGTAAGAACTTACCATAACAGTAGATCTTCGAGAACAGCTCTTGCAGCAGGTTACACCATTAGGACTGAAGCCGGCGGCGCCAGGACCACGGAAAAATTCTAGCTAGCTATCTTCAGCGGGGACCGCCCCCGATGCCGGTCCCGCCTCCGACGTCAGGCGTGGTACATAAGGGGGCGGTCCCGCCAGATTCCCCAGTTCTCCCGCCGGAGACTCCCGGCCGCAGGATGACATCAGAAGGGGAGACCAAGGATCCACCGTCAGAAGACAATAATGAAGGAAATCCCAACAAAAGAGGGAGCAGAACCATGCCTCCTCCAAGGGGGAAGGTGGGCGGGAAGGTACTTGCTGCAAGAGCTGTTCTCGAAGATCTACTGTTACGGTAAGTTCTACGTAACTGTACTATCTTACTTCGAGATACAGCTCTTGCAGCAGGTTACACCATTAGGACTGATTCCCAAGCAGTAACGCTGCCAGAAGATCCGGGAGGAGGTAAAATGAAAGGAAAAACATTCCAGGTCCTGACTTAGGACAGGAGACCCTGCAGCACCGCTAGGCCGAAACCGGCTCTCCGCAGAGAGGCGATATCCAGACTATAATGCCTGATAAAGGTATGCACAGAACTCCAAGTGGCTGTAGCACAAATAGCACAGATGGAGACGTTTTTAAGTGCTGCAAAGGAAGTAGCCATCCCCCTGGTAGAATGACCCCGGATAGAACCCGGGAAGGGCTTCTGCTTAATATCATAACAGTATGAAATACACTGAACAAGCCAGCGAGACAGGGTCTGTTTGGATACTGGATGGCCCATATCTCGGAGAGAAGGAAACAAAAAGCTGGTCAGAACTACGAGAGGGTTTAGTTCTGTTGAGGTAATACCTCAGGCTGCGGTGAACATCCAGGGTGTGGAGCAAGGCCTCTCCTCTATTAGAATAATCTCGGAAATAGACCGGAAGGTCAATATCCTGGTTTAGAGTGAGTGCCGAAACCACCTTAGGCAGAAACTTAGGGTTCGTCCTCAGGGATACTCTGTCCCGGTGGAAAACTAAATAAGGCTCTTTGCACATGAGAGCGTGAAGCTCAGAAATCCTTCTAGCTGAAGTGACAGCAACCAAAAATAACGTCTTCCATGACAGAAAACGTAGCTAACAATCCGCGGCAGGTTCAAAGGGAGGGAGTGTGAGCTGTTCCAAGACAAAGAGCAGATCCCATGGAGGCACCGGGTCCCTAATGGGAGGCCTTAGGTGTAACACCCCTAAGAAATTCGAGATGCATCTAATTGAGCAACAGTACTGATGTCCCACGGAAGGTGGTATGCAGAAATAGCGCAGAGGTGCACCTTAATAGAGAAGTAGGCTAGGCCTGAATGAAAAGAGAGAGAGGAGATAATCCAAAATTACTCCCACAGGACAACCTAAAGGGGAAAGATCACGAGCCCGTGACCATAGGCAAAAACGGCGCCACTTCATGGCATACGTCGCATGCGTTGCCGGCTTTCTGGCTGCAGAAAGAACCTCTGCAACCTCTTGCGAGACCCCGTGACGCAAGATGGCTATGTCTCTAGGAGCCAAGCATGCAGGTTCAGAGAACGCAGATCCGGATGGAGCAACGAACCATTCTCCTGAGACAGTAGGTGGGAGCTGAGCGGCAACGGGAGGGGGTTCCCGTGATAGCTGTACCAGCAGGGGGAACCAGATCTGTCTGGGCCAGAATGGGGCCACCAGAATCATTTGTGCATGCTCCCTGTGCAGCTTGAGAAGAACTCTTTGGATCAACGGGAAGGGAGGGAAGGCATAGAGGAATCTGTTCGCCCAGGAGAGGGACAACGCGTCTCGCCAGAAAGCACCAGGCCCTGGATCTAGCGAGCAAAAATTGGGCAGTTTTGCGTTGGATGGGGAAGCGAACAAGTCCAGCTCTGGAGTTCCCCATCGAAGGAACAGATCCTCTGCCACCTCCTGAAGAAGTTCCCACTCGTGGACTCTGGCCTGGGAGCGACTCAGGCCATCTGCGATTGTGTTGTCCACCCCGGGAACATGTACAGCGATCAGGTTTGCGCCGTGTCCGATTACCCAATCCCACACTCTCATGGCCTCCCTGAAAAGGGGGTAAGAGTGTGCGCCTCCTTATTTGTTGAGGAAATACATCACCGCCGTGTTGTCTGTCTGAAGCAGGAGAGTGCACGGTGGGATTATCAACTGAAAAGCCTGCAGGGCATAGAGGACTGCCCTCATCTCTAGAACACTGATACGGAGATGAGCCTCCAACGGGGTCCACGAACCCTAAGACTTCACCCCGTCCAGGTGTGCCCCCCACCCGAGACCTGAAGCATCCGTGGTGAGGGTTACCCGGGACGGCGCTACAAACGGGACGCCTTGGAAAGCTACCCGGGCTAGCTACCATGCACAGTCGGGATCACAGATTTCGTGATCCTGACCGAATGCTGCAGTGGTCTTGCTCTTGGTCCCATTGCACCTTGAGCATCCACTGGGTTACCCGCATGTGGGAGCCGTGCGAGAGGGACCGCCGGAATAGCCGCAGCCATGTGTCGGAGCAGACGAAGGACCGACCTGGCAGGTACGATCTTGTTCAAGACAAATCCCTTTATGAGGGACCTGATGCGCTCCGCCTGTCGCCTCGGAAGAAAGGCTCTTCCTGGACAGTGTCCAGAACTGCGCCTATAAATTGCAGTTTCTCATGACGGTACCAAGAGAGACTTCTGTAATTTATGAGAATGCCCAGAGACTGGAACAAGTCTTGAGTGCTCTGGACCGCAAGCAACAACGCCTCTCTGGAGGCGGCCATGAGAAGCCAGTCGTCGAGGTACTGGAACATATAGTGGCTCTGTCTCCTTAGAGATGCTGCCACGACTGCCATGCACTTGGTAAAGACCCTTGGTGCGGATGACAGTCCGAATGGAAGAGCTCGGAACTGAAAATGGTGGTCGAGGAACTCGAAGCGCAGGAACCTCTGGTGCGCCTGAGCTATGGGGATATGCAGGTACGCGTCCTGCATGTCTAGGGATGCTAGAAAGGCGTCTTGTTCCAGCATGGGAATAAGGCCTGGAAGAGTCACCATGCAGAATCTTTTGTAGGCGACCGACACGGTGAGGTCGCTGAGGTCCAGAATCGGATGGAGGTCCCCTGTTTTCTTTGGAACCAGGAAGAAGTGGGAATAATATCCTTGTCCTCTCTGGTTCTCCGGGACGTACTCTATCGCCCCCTTTTTTAAGAGCGCGAGTACCTCTTGCCAAATTAAGTTTCTGTGCTGACCCGGATACTGGGAGAGCAGAGGAGGCCTCGAGGGTGGCTTTTCTGCGAACTCTATAAAGTGGCCAAGACTGACCAATTGCAGAACCCACCTGTCTGTGGTGATAGCCTGCCATCCCGGCAGAAAATTCGCAATGCGACCCCTGACCATAATTTCCCGTTGATCCTGAGGGGCGGGGGCCGGAAAGGAGTCAGACTGTGGCGGCAGATGGGCCCGTTTGCTGGGTAGGCCTAGGGGGGCGCTGACCTCGGCTAGCGGGCTGTTTACCCTGGGTTCTACAGAAACCAGAGCCCCTCTGGTGTGTAGCGGAGCAGAGCTGCTGCCTCAGTGTCCGCCCACGAAAATGGCTTTGGGTCCTACGAAAGGAACCAAGCCTAGGTGGTACATGGCCTGGACCGACCTCACTGCCTTCCGGCTTCTTGAAGTTTGGTAATAATCTCTCAGAAGGATTACCAACAAAACATCTCCCTCGAAAGGGGCGTCCATAATGTTCTTCTGGACGTCCGGGGAAAAGCCGGAGACACGGAGCCAGGAGTGTCTCCGGAGGCAAACGCCGGAGGCTGCTGCTCGGGCTGATGAGTCCGCGGAATTGTACGCGGCTCGAAGCACTTGGGTCCCCACATCTGAACCCATGCAGAGGAGCTGGAGCATCTCCTCCTTCTGCTCACCATCGGGTAGTTTCTCAGCTATCCCCAGACCCTGTTCCCACAGAGCGTTCTGAAACTGAACCATGTGGGTCAAGTAATTTAAGGATCTGATGGCGCAGGTAGCGGAAGCATACGTGCGCCTGCCCAGAGAGTCCAATTGCTTGGATTCTGGATCTGGTGGCAGTGTGCTCAAATGCTGCGGCCTCTGTGACCGGTCATGTGAGGCTGTGATGACCAGAGAATCGGCCTGAGGTTGTTGCGTCAGATACTGGTCCTCCTTAGGAGCCTTGTATAGACAGTCAGCTTTCTTCGGCACCGCCGGGAGCGACTGTGGACGCTTCCACGCGGCCTTGGTGACGTCCACAAAAGTGTCTACCAAGGGTGGCACCACCACAGGCTTGGGGACCTTTTGCCGAAGATACTTGGCAAGGCGTAGCCTTTCCGGGTCTAACTCTACCGCATCCCACCCCATATTCTCCTGGATATGGCGCATGATATCCATGAACGAGGGGTCATCCAGAGGAGACCGTGGCGTCTCACATGGGTCCGGAGAAGGGATGGAAATTGGAGATGGGGATCTAGAGGTGGAGTAAACTGATCCCGTGTCCTCCGTCGACGGCGAACGTCGGTGTCCCCTGGATCTCTTGGGGCTGGGTGATCCAGAAGACGATCTTGACGGAGGTCTCCTCTTATCTGATCGACCCCTGGGAGGAGATCTGGACTCCCTGGGGAGGGTTGAACGGCCAGTCGACCCCGCAGGTGTAGGGGGGGCCGGAGCTGGAGGAGGAGGAAGAGCAGTGGGCACCACATCCCTCTTGATGGTGTCCCATCAGTACGTCAAGAGATTCTTCACTTCCACTAAAGACAATCCCGACGACGGCCCAGGCGCCGGAGGGCGGTCGTTGGGTCCCGGCGACGGCTCCACAGGGATCTCGGGCGGCAGCGAGGGAGCCCTAGGAGACTGCACGAGGCCGGGTCGCCCGTCTGGTCTTCGGGCTGCGTCAGATCCTCCTCCATCAGCGACTCCTGCCCGACGACGGTCGGAGGCACAGGAATCCTCTTCTCAGGCGTGGCAGATGTCGGTTCCCCAACTGACGTCCGGTGGGAAGGCTTTGCTGACGACGGTCCGCGCGTCGACGACGGCCCGAGAGGGATGACTGACGGTCGACGGTAGGTCGAGCCAAGGCCGGGTCTACCGGCCTCTTCAGAGGGTAAGTTCCAACGCTTATGGGTGGAACGGAAGAGGCCCGGACGCTGGTGCCGACGGGCGGAACCCGACTCATGGTGGTGGTGGCGACGCCCGGACTTCGCCAAGGCCTTGGGGTGGAGGACGACGACTGCCTGGCGGGGTCTGAGAAGAGCAGAAACAGTAACCGCAGCCAGGGGGAGAAGAGGCCCTGATGGAGACCGGCCAGACTTCACCCGAGCTGCGGGACTGGAGGCCCTCGGGAGACCCGGAAGGGTCCTTCTCCCTTTCTTCTTTTCTCGGCATGTTTGTGGGATTTCAAGATTCCTTTAGAGGCCATGGTTTCAACTTTTCTTCCAGCAGGAACGCTTGAAGAGCCTTCTGACGCCGGATCCTTGTGCGGTTATTCAACCCCTGGCAGGAACAGGCCCGGTATCGCGGTCGGGCCTAGCAACCGGACGCAGGCTGCGGTGGGGTCCTTGAAGGGATCTGCTTCCTCGCAGCATACTTCATGTATGCCCGGAGGTCGGAGAGGACATCACAAAATTCTTCTCAAGTAGGATGAAATTCAGAAAGGCTCTGATACTACGCGTCAGCAGGCCTAGACTAAGACCGAGGGTCGAGGCATGCAAGTCGACGGCGGGAAAGAACTGGGGAATCAAGGGACCGGCCTTTATGTACCAATTCCTGACGCCGGGAGGCGGACTCAAGGCCGGGATGGTCCCCATTGAAGATAGCTAGCTAGAATTTTTCCGTGGGGTCCTGGCGCCTGCCAGCTTCAGTCCTAATGGTGTAACCTGCTGCAAGAGCTGTATCTCGAAGTGAGATCTGGAGGGAGTCAAACCTGTGACCCTTGGTACACTCTATGTAGTAACTAAGGGCTCTTTTAACATCTAAACTGTGTAGCCTCCTCTCTCCTGAGGAAGAATGCTCAGTGAAGAAAACAGGAAGAGACATAGCCTGATTCAAATGGAAGTCTGAAACCACTTTGTGCAAGAACCTTCTACTGGGTCTAAGGACCACTTTATCCCTGTGAAAGGAGAGAAAATCAGGTTCCACTGACAGGGCTTGCAATTCACTGATACGCCTAGCAGAGGTAATGGCTACCAAGAACACAGTTTTCCAAGTCAAGTACTTAAGCTCTGCTGAGGACATAGGCCCAAAAGGAGGTTGCATAAGTTGAGCAATGCAAACATTCAAATCCCGGGCAGGGTCTCTAAAGGGAGGACTGGTGTGAACCAATCCTTTAAAAAATTTACAGAACACAGAATGAGAAGATAGTGAGGAAGACTACTCCCCCCCCCGACAGAAAAGCAGAAACAGCTGACAAGTGTACCTTGAGAGTAGCTGGTCGGAGGCCTAGGCATTAAGATGGGGCATATAATCCAGAACCATAGGCAATTCAGCAGTATTCATGAAATATGTTTGTGAACACCAAATGCTGAATCTCTTCCATTTGGAGTTATAAGTCTTTCTGGTGGAGGGCTTTATAGCTTTGAGAATATCCAGAACCCCCTGAGAAAGATGCAAATCTGCAAACCCTAACTCTTCAAGAGCCATGCCTTGAGATTGAGAGACTGAAGATTGGGGTACCAAATCCTTCCCTGAGAGGATGTTAACAGGTTGTAATTCCTGAGGAGAGGCAGGGGAAGATAAACTGCTAGGGACAACAACAGGGGGTACCAAGGCTGTCTGGCCAAATCTGGAGCAATCAGAATCACTTTGCAAGGCTGAGACCTTATCTTGACTAAAACTTTGAACAGAAGTGGGAAGGGAGGGAAGGCATACAGAAATTTCCCTTCCCAGTTCAGAATCAGAGCATCCAGGGGGACTGAGCCCAAGACTGGGGGTCTGCAACAAAAGAGAGGAAGCTGGGCTGCAAAGAGATCTATCTCTGGAGTGCCCCACCTTGAAAAAATCACTTTCAACACCTGAGGGTCCAGGGACCGTTCGTGATGGCCCTGAGAGATCCTGCTCAGTGCACCTGCTAGCACATTTTCCTCCCCTGGAAGGTAAACTGCTATCAGAGAGGTTTGCAGGGAATAAGCCAGTAATAAGCATCCGTGCACAAGGCCGTGGACTGAGTGCCTCCCTGCTTGTTGATGTGCTACATGGTGGTGGTGTTGTTCTGTCTCTGACCAGAACCACCTTGTTCTGCACTGACTGAGAGAGTTTTAGGTACCCAAAACTGCCCTGAGTTCTAGGGAGATTGATATGGATAAGGGACTTCTGGGGATACAGACCCTGGAGCAGAGCCCAGATGGGTTCCCCAGCCTAGAAGAGAAGCATCCATGGTAAGGGACCACTGAATGATACTGAGTGGCAAATGGGACCCTTTGTCTTAAATTGTCCTGATCCTGCCACCATTGAAGGGCTTGGATCAAGGTCAGAGTCACTGGGATAAGTTTGGTAAGGGAATCCTTCCTCTGAGACCAAAAAGCCCTCAGATGGAACTGAATATCCCTCATCTGAAATCTTGCCCCTTGGATAACTGCTGTTGAAGCTGCCATGCGGCCCAAGAGCTGGAGGAAATGCCTTGCTGGTCGAGATACCTGAAGGCTGAAGGAAGAGGCTAGTTCTAAAAGAACCCTTGCCCTTTCCAGGGTAAGAAAGGCTCTTGCTCTGACTGTGTCCAGTTCTGCCCCTATAAAGGTAAGAAGCTGGACTGGTTCGAGAACTGATTTGGGAAGAGTGAGGTGAAATCCTAGAGAAGTGAGCACTTGCTGGGTCACTTGCAGGTGAGGCTTGACTTGGTCTGGAGACTGGCCCACTATTAGCCAATCGTCCAGATATGGAAAAATGGAAATCTTTTGCCTTCTTAGAAAGGCAACTACTACTGCCAGGCACTTTGTGAAAACTCTTGGGCTGGAGGTTAGGCCAAAGGGCATTGCTCTGAACTGATCAGTGGCCTGAGGGCAACTCGAACCTGAGGTACTTTCTGTGGAGCACCTTGATGAGAATGTGAAAGTAGGCATCTTGAGGTCCAGGGAGGCTAGAGTCCCCTGGCCTTAGAAAGGGAAGAATTATTCCCAGAGTTACCATCTTGAACTTTGGTTTTAAAAGATGTTTGTTTAGGTATCTTAGGGTCTAGGATGGGTCGCCACTCCCCTGTCTTTTTGGGGTAAAGAAGTACCTGGAGCACAGACCTTGCCCCAGTGTAGGGTAGGTACTCTCTCTATGGCTCTTAAGGCCAGCAGAGATGAAACCTCTGCCTCTAGGGCAAGGGTTTCCGAGAGATTTGCAGGTGGAAAATATCTGGCTCTCATCTTGGGAAATTTTCTGAAGCTGAGAACCAGTCCCTGGCTTACTACTTCCAGGACCCACTTGTCTGATGTAACAGACATCCAGTCCTGGACAAAGTAAGCCAGCCTGCCCCCTACTGGAATAGGAGAGTCGACCCAGGCAGGCCCATCAGGGTGTCTGCTTGGCAGGGGCCTTAGCCTGAGGAGTGGATGCAGCCCTGCTCATCCCCCTTCTGCCTCTTCCTCTGAAGAACCCCATCTGTGAAAAGGGAGAAGAGGCCTGTGTTTGGTAAAAAAAGGCCTATGAAAAGGCCTGCCCCAGCCCCTAGACTGCTGCCTTTGAGGAGTTGCCTGCCTTTCCTTGGCCAGAACACTCCTGCAGGTGGTCCTGTACTCATCCATTTTCTTCATGTAATTCTCTGTCTGCTCCCCAAACAAAGAATTACCCACTACAAGAAAATCCATAGCCTTAGCCTGGGTATCCTGTGAGAGGCTAGTACATCTGAGCCAAGCCATTCTCCGAAGAGCCACAGATGTAGCCATCACTCTTACAGAAATATAATTGGAGTCCACAGCAGCAGCATGAAACTGAACTTTAGATGTCTCAATCCCATCTGCAGCAACCGCCTCCAGCTCCTTGGCTAGCTAGGGGGAGGCCTGTTTAGCCAGTGACAGTACAGTGTCCCACCTGGACTTCTGGTACCTGGCTGTATAGGCCACATAATTTGCCTGTCTGAGTCCCAAGGAAGATGCCATGTACAGCTTTTTTGCCATGGCATCAATCTTCCTGGAGTCTTTGTCTAGGGGGTGTGAAGCCAAGGGAATGCTTGCCTTGTCACAGGCAGCAGCCTGCATAATCCCAACATGGCTGCACTGCTGACATAAAAACTCTGTATCTGAGCCTGAGAGTGTATATCTCTTGTCCATTCTTCTGTCCACAGGAGCTATACAATTGGGAGACTTCAGAATTTTTTGTGTCTGTTTCCAAAAGATTTGTGGAGGGGAACAGACAGTCTCCTGGATTCTGGGATGTCCATCATTTCTACAAAAATCAGGCTCCTCCTGATCCTCCATTGCCTCTTCCATAGGAAGCTGGAGGGTCTCAGCCACCTTTCTGTAGAACATAAAGTGTGAAGGGGACTCAGAAAGCCTAGGAGGGGATACACCTGAAGGTCTGTCTGGGGAGATGACCAGTTCCACAGGCATATCTAGACTTTCACCATCACCATCTTCATATTTCCCCTTCCTCCTCAAACTCCGGTTCATAAAATTCTTCAGGGGTATAATTGTGACCTGGTAGAACCGTCCGAACCGAGCCCCTGCCAAAAGGTGCCGGATCGGTTGGAACCGGGCGATGCGATTCCACAATCCGAATCGCTCTGGTTATTTCTTCGGCAGTCGGAACATGGACTTCTGGATCCGAATTGGACGATTTTTCCTTGCACTTTCTTTTAGTTGAAACCGACCCCTTGGGATCGGCTTTCCTTTTGCCTGAACAAGTATCGCCCTGGTCAGAGGGCACTCCTGGTTCAGTCGGAACAGAACCGGGCTGGCCATCCGGGTCAGCGGACTTCTCTGCCTCCTTTTCTTTCAGTCTACCTAGTCTCTTTCCAAGGGTAGATTTGGGAAACTTTTTGCAAATTTGGCAGTCTGAATCAAGGTGTTCAAACCCCAGACAATAAACACAGGTGGTGTGGAGATTGGCCTTAGCAAAGACCTCCCCACACTCACTGCAGTGTTGAAACCCAATGGGCCAGGTTTTTTTCTTGGGTTTCTTAGACATGGCCAATCTAACAAAACTTACCCTTTTTTCGGCAACCGCCAGGCAAGACTCCCTTATCGGTTCCTAACCGTGTCACGGGTCTTGGAAAAAAACGTATCAAAACACGTTTTTTTCGGAACCGATAAGGACCGGTAACCACACACTAAAGCTAAACACAAGAATTAAACAAATGATTGGTTCAGCCGAACCGATCCACACTTTTACAAGTTCCACACAGAAAAACACAGTACAAAACCTATCTAGTACTCACGGTACCACAGACAGAGACTGAACTGACTATGTGGAATAATTTTTCAGTTAGAAACCGACGAAAAACTGGTACTTCAACTAACTTTCGAATCGAGCTGCTGGAGAAATTCGGAGTGACTGTTCAGTGAGGCGGAGTAAAGAATCTCCGGTTAGATTTCAAAGGGAAACAGACAGAGACTTCAACTGAGCTTGAGCTCAGCATTCTATGCTCTGCATAGAAAGTTTAACCCTTTGTTCTTCGGGGCAGTTTAAAGGCTGGGGTTAACTGCACTTGTCAGAATACAGCAAGACTTCAAGTTGATGCCAAGTGTATGTTAGCCTTGTCACAGGCTACAGCCTGCACGACCTGAAAGAAAAAATTACTCACCTTAGTAATGTTGTTTCTTCTAATGGAGTCTTGCTATATTATAGACATTAGCAGTTTGATCCAGCTCTAGAACTGCCCCGGAGTGAAATGGTTAAAACCATTCCAAAATAGAATTTTGGCACGAGAGCAGCTCTATCTGTGTCATTTCAAACTTGAACTGTCAGATCTTTACGAGCCAAACTCACTAAGGTTTGTGTAGAAGCTGTAACCTACACTAGCCAAATGGCTACTTAAATAATAACAACCATTGATGGTCCCAACACCCAAGACTCAAGTCAGGGGACCAGAAATACTAACACCATTCTAATAATATGAAAATGGAACATAAGTATAATAAAACACACACACGCGTACACATGCACACCCCCAAAGTCCCAAAGGGGACAAAATGCTAACAGGACATAAGCAGTGCCCACACTAAGTTGCCTGTACCCCACCAAGTAGAGGTTCTGAGAGGGGCAGGTTGGGGGGAGGAGGTCTATAATATAGCAAGACTCCATTAGAAGAAACAACATTACTAAAGTGAGTAATTTTTTCTTCAAACAACATGAAGTCTTGCTATATTATAGACATTAGCAGAATACACAGCAGTACCACCATGGAGATGGGGCAGAACCTACTTAGGGAATAGGCTCTGAAGAACAGCTGTGCCAAACCGAGCATCTCTCCTGGCCTGGACATCCAGGGAGTAATGCTTGGTAAAAGTGTGTACTGTTTTCCAAGTAGCAGCCTGGCAAATCTCTAATAAAGGGATATCTCTGGCAGCAGCTAGAGCGCAACTATACCCCTGGTAGAATGAGCCCACAAACCGGGGGCTCTGCCACTTCTGATAACAAAATTGGATACAAGAGACAATCCACCTGGCTATTGATCTCTTAGTGGCAGTTTTGCCTTTCCCAACTTCACCATAGGTAAGGAAAAGTTGGAGGGATTCGAACCTCAGGACCTTTGATACGCTCTATATAATAACTAAGAGCTCTCTTAACATCCAGGCTAGCAACCTCCTCTCACCCAAGAGGAGTGATCAGTGAAAATACTGGAAGGAGACAGATTAAGATGGAAATCTGAAACCACCTTAGGCAAAAACTTCCTATTAGTCCTAAGGACTACCTTATCCTGTGGAAAGAAATAAAGTCAGTCTCCACTGACAAAGGCTTGCATTCACTTATGCGTCTGGCAGAAGTGATAGCCACTAGAAAACAGTTTTCCAAGTTAGGTACTTAAGCTCTGCAGAAGACAGAGGTTCAAAGGGGTTGCATTAACTGGGCAATGCAAACATTAAGGTCCCAAGCAGGGGCCAGTTCGAAGGGAGGATTAGTATGGAGTAATCCCTTAAAAACTTGGAAAACACAGGATGAGAGGAAAGAGGGATGACTTTCCTGCTGACACAAAAGCAGACACAGCTGCCAAATGAACTCTCAGGGTAGCTGGTCTGAGACCCAAGGAATTAAGATGTACCATGTAATCTAACAAAATGGGCAATTCAGCAGATTCTGAGGAAATATTTCCCAGCACACCAAATGGAAAACCTTTTCCATTTAGAACTATAAGTAGCCCTAGTGGAAGGCTTTCTGGAAGCCTTTAGGATCTCAAGAACACCCTGAGAGAGGTGTAAATCAGCAACTCTAACTCCTCAAGAGCCAGGCCTTGAGGTTGAGGGATTGAGGTCCGGATACCAAACCCTTCCCTGGGCACAAGTCAACAGATTGTGATTCCTGGGGAGGCACAGGGAAGATGGACTGTCAGAGACAGAAGGAGGGGTACCAGGGCTGCCTGGCCCAATCCGGGGCAATCAGAATCACCCTGCAAGGCTGAGATCTGATTTTGACTAGTACTTTGAATAGGAGATGAAAGGGGGGGAAGCATAGTGGAACTTCCCCTCCCAATCCAGAAGAAGGGCATCCAGGGGAACTGAGCCCAGCACTGAAGGCCTGCAACAGAACAGAGGAAGTTTGTGATTGTCTGGGGCTGCAAAAAGATCTATCTGAGGGATGCCCCACCTGGCAAAAACTATCCCCAGCACTTGAGGATCCAGGGACCATTCGTGATGGCCCTGGGAAATCCTGCTGAGGCATCCGCTAGGACATTGTCCTTCCCTGGAAGATGAACTGCTATGAGGGAATTGTTCAGGGAATAGGCCAGAGACCACAACTTCATTGCCTCGGTGCACAAGGCCGAAGACCGAGTGCCCCCCTGTTTGTTGATGTACCACATTGTTGTGGTGTTATCTGTTCTGACTTGTATCACCTTGTCGTGGACAGATGCAGAAAAGCTTGAAGAGCTAAAAGACAGCTCTGAGTTCCAGCAAATTGATGTGGAGCAGAGATTCCTGGGGACCAAACTCCCTGAGTGGAAAGGTCTCCATGTGGGCTCCCCAACCCAGAAGGGAAGCATCTGTAGTGAGAGTCAAAGTCGTGAGAAGGGAAATAGAGGGACCCCCGCTCTTAAATTGCTCTGATCCTGCCACCACTGGAGAGCTAGGATCAAGGTTCGAGTCACTGGGACCAACTTGGAAAGGGGTCTCTTCTCTGAGACCAAAAGGTTCTCAAGTGAAACTGAATGTCTCTCATCTGAAATCTGGCTCCTGCACAACAGCTGTGGATGCAGCCATGTGCCCCAGGAGCTGCAGAAAGTGTCTTGCTGGTCGAGAGACCTGCAGAGTGAAGGAAGAGGCCAGAGCCACTAAATTCCTTACCCTTTCTGGGGAAGAAAGGCTCTGGCTAGCTTTGTGTCCAATTCTGCCCCTATAAAGGTGAGTACCTGGACTGGTTCCAGAACCGACTTTGGTAGGTTTAGCAGAAAACCCAGGAGGTGAGAAGCTGCTGGGTGACCTGCAGGTGAGATTTTACCTGTTCTGGGGACTGGCCTACAATGAGCCAGTCGTCTAGATAGGGAAAAACAGCAATCCTCTGCCTCCTTAAGTGGGCCACTGCCACTGCTAGACACTTTGTGAATACCCTTGGAGCAGAGGTAAGGCCGAAGGGCATTGCTCTGAACTGGTAATGACCTGAGGGCAGTTCGAGTCTGAGGTACTTTCGATGGGATCTTCTGATTAGGACATGGAAATAGGCATCCTTGAGGTCCAGGGAGGCTAGCCAGTCCCTGGCCTTAGGAAGGAAAATCATTGCCAGAGTTACCATTGTGAACTTTGGTTTCAAAGATGCTTGTTCAGATATCTGAGATCTAAAATGGGCCGCCACTCTCCTGTCTTTTGGGGGTAAGGAAGTATCTGGAATACAGACCCCTGCCCTGATGCAGGAGGAACCCTTTCTACTGCTCTGAGAGCTAACAGGATGAGATCTCGTTTCCAGGCGAGGGTCTCTGAAGCACTTGCAAGTAGAAAAGTCTGCTTCTCAACTTGGGAAACTTTTGAAGCTGAGAACCAGACCCTGGCTTACTACTTCCAGAACCCACTTGTCTGAGGTTAAAGAAGCCCAATTCTGACTGAAGTAAGCCAGCCTGCCCCCCACTGGTACAGGAGAATCGGCCCTGGGCACCCCATCAGGTGCCTGTTTATGCAGGAGCTTTAGGCTGGGGTGGGAGCAGGTCTGCCCACCCCGTCTGCCCTGCCTCTGAAGAAGCCCTCTGAGCATAGGCAGAGGAGGCCTGAGTCTAGTAGAAAGGCCTGTGAAAAGGCCTACCCCTACCCCTGGGGGCATGCCTTTGAGGGTGGCTTGCCGCTCCTTAGCCTGGGCACTCTTGTAAGCAGTCCTATATTCATCTATCTTCTTCATGTAGTTCTCTGTCTGCTCTCCAAACAGAATTTCCCACCACAGGAAAATCCATAGCCTTAGTCTGGGTATCCTGTGACAAACTAGTACACCTGAGCCAGGCCAGCCTCACAAGCTACAGATGTGGCCATGACCCTAGAGGAAACATCATTAACATCCACAGCAGTAGAAACTGAACCTAGAGGCTTCAATGCCATCAGCAGCCACCTGTTCTAGTTCACTAGCCAGCTGGCCATGGGCCTGCTTGGCCAATTGCATAACAGTATCCCATCTAGATTTCTGATACCTAGCTACATAAGCCATATAATTTGCTTGCCTGAGTCCCAGAGAGGCTGCCATATACTGTTTTGCCATGGCATCAATCTTCCTGGAATCCTTGTCAGGAGGATGTGAAGCCAAGGGAATATTAGCTTTATCACAGGCAGTAGCCTGAACTACTAACATGACTGCATTGCTGAGAAAGAATTCTGTATCAGGGCCTGACAATGTATACCTTCTGTCCATCTTTTATCTACATGAGGCACAGAATTAGGAGCTTTTAAAATTTTAATTGTTTGTTTCCTAAAAGACTTATGTAAAGGAATAGACAATCTCTAGACTCTGGAATATCCATCATTTCTACAAAATCAGGCTCCTCTCGCTCATCCACAGCCTCTTCTAAAAGGAAGCTGGAGGGTTTCAGCAACTTTTATAAAACATAAAATGAGATGGGGACTCAGACAGCATAGGGGAGATTCTAAAGGTCTGTCTGGGAGATGTCCAGTTCAATGGGCACACCCAGACCTTCCCAGCCACATTCATACTGTTCATAATCCTCCTCCCCCTCCTCTGGTTCATAAAATTCCTCAATATCATAATCCTGAACCACTGGGACTGGAAGAACCGACCTTTTACCAGATAGTGGTGGTTCGGACGGACCCTGAGACAGTGACTGGACAATTTGTATGGCTTTTGCTATCTCTGCAGCAGTTGGAGAAGGAATTTTGGACTCCAGACCTGCTGATTTTCTTGTTTTCTTTACTGGAATTGGTTCCTCAGAACCAGCTTTTCTTTGCCGAGAGTCTGGCCCTGGTCAGAGGCACTCCCTCTGGTTCGGTTGTACCGAACCGGGCTGTCATCGGGTCAGCGGACTTTGGCCTCTCGTTCCCTGAGCTTGCCCAATCTTTTTCCAGGGTGGCTGCACGGAAATTCTTACATACCTGGCAGTCTGACTGAGGTGGTCAAACCCCAGACAATAAACACATGTGGTGTGTGGGTCAGCCTTGGCAAAGACTTCCCCACAAACATCACAGTGTTGAAGCAGTGGGCCTGGTTTTTCTTTTGGGTTTCTCAGACATAATGCCAGCCTAACCAAAAACTTGCCCTTTTAACGGCAGTGCCAGGCAAGACACCCTTATCGGTTCCTAACCGTGTCACGGGTATTGGAAAAAGCCGTAATGAATCCGTTTTTTTTAGAACCGATAAGAACCGGGAACCGCACTCTAAAATAGTAACTTTTAGTTTTAAATGAGTTTTAAACCCACTGATCGGTTCAAAACCGAACCGATAACTTACAAGTTCCACACAGACAAAACCTTCATTTACTTACGGTTACCACAGATAGAGCTTGAACCGAGCGGTTTTCGGTTAAATAAAACTATTCTCGGTTAAATCCAACCGAGAAAACACTTTAAACCGAGAAATGAACCGAGCAGAAGGAGAAATCTCCGGAGCGACTGTTCACTGAGGCGGAGTAAAGAATCTGACAGTTCAAGTTTGAAATGACACAGATAGAGCTGCTCTCGTGCCAAAATTCTATTTTGGAATGGTTTTAACCATTTCACTCCGGGGCAGTTCTAGAGCTGGATCAAACTGCTAATGTCTATAATATAGCAAGACTTCATGTTGTTTGAAATGGCTGCATTGTTGGAGTAAGAACTCCGTACCTGAGCTTCACAGCATATACCTCCTGTCCATTCTCTTGTTCACAGAAGGTAAAGAATTTGGTGTTTGGAGAATTTTTTGTGTCTGTTTCCCAAGAGATTTATGGAGGGGAATAGACAGCCTCTTGGACTCTGGAATGTCCATCATTTCTACAAAGTCAGGCTCTTCTTGTTCCTCAACAGCTTCAACAAGGGAGCTGGAGGGTTTCTGCCACTTTTTTGTAGAACAAATAGTGGGATGGGGACTCAGAAAGCCTGCGAGGGGAAACATTAGAAGGCCTTTCTGGGGAGATGTCCAGTTCAATGGGCTCATCCAGACCTTCCACACCATCATCGTCATTGTACCCTTTTTCTCCTTCCAAATCCGGTTCATAATAATCATCCGGACAATATTCCGGAACCGAAGGAACTGACCAAATTGAGCGCCTACCAGGAGGTGTCGGATTGGACAGAACCAAATGGAGTGATTCCACAATACTAATCGCCCTGGCTATCTCTTCGGCAGTTGGACGTAATGGTTCTGGATCTGAACTGGCAGATTTTTTCTTTCTCTTTGACGGAACTGACCCCTCAGGATCTGCTCTCCTTCTGCCTGAGTAAGTATTGCCTAGGTCAGTGGGCACTCCCTCAGGTTCAATCAGAATTGAACCGGGCTGGCCATCCGGATCAGCGGACTTCTCGGCCTCCTTTTACTTACGCCTACCCAATCTCTTGTCCAGGGTGGCCTTCGGAACATTTTTGCAGATTTGGCAGTCTGAACAGAGGTGGTCCAAACCCCAGACAATAAACACAGGTGGTGTGAGGGTCTGCCTTAGCAAAGGCATCCCCACACTCACTACAGTGTTGAAACCCAGTGGGCCCATTTTTTCTCTTGGGTTTCTCAGACGTAGCCATCCTAACCACTTACCCTTTAGCAGCTTAAAGCCAGGCAAGACCCCCCTATTGGTTACCAACCGTGTTACAGGCTGCGTAAAAAACAGTCTAAAAATTACATTTTTTTGAAACCGATAGGGACCGGTGCCTCACTCTAAGAAATTAAAGAATAAAACTAAAAACAACACAATCGGTTCCTAGCCGGACCAATTGACAAACTTTACAATTTCCACACAGAAATAAACACTAATTAAACTAAAGTCCACTACCTACAACACTTACTGTACTGCAAACAGGGATCTGAACCGAAAAATTAAAGTAAAGAAAATGGTATAAAACCGACAGTTTACTAGTACCGAACCGACAAGCGAAGGAGCAATCTCCGGAGCGACTGTTCAGTTAGGCGGAGTAAAGAATCTGATGGTTACACTTTGAAGTGCTGCAGACAGAAGTTTGAACCGAGCTCGAGCCCAATGTTCTATGCTCTGGCATCGAGTTAACTCTTTCCTCTTCGGAGCAGTTCAAGTGCTGGGGCTAACTGCATGTGTCAGAATACAGCAAGACTTCATGTTGTTTGAATGAGGCATCTGCCAGACCGTAGAGGTGAGGTCCTATCCATGGAGGAAGAGGAATAGGGGACAGAGACTCCAAGTCCAGGTGTTCTGCGAATCTCTGCCGCATCGGATCCTGTTCCTCCGACTCCCACTCAAAGTAGTTCTGCATGGACCTCAAGAGGTCCGAAAAGGCAGGGTTCTCCGGAGAGGATTTGGGGGAAACCTTGCCTGTAGGGACTGAAGACTCATGATCCGAGGGCTCCTCCGGTGACTCATCATCATCCTTGTCATCATAATCCCCCACATCCAGATGGTCTCTAAGATCTGGAAGAGTGATATCCTTGCAAGATGTCCCCAGGACATCAACCGTAGAAGGGGACGAGCTCCTCGGGGATGGAGATCTAGGAGAGCGCAGAGGTTGGAATCTGCTCTCCAGGTCAGGTGACAGCTTCGAGTGTGCCCCCTGCCTCCAAGATTGAATAAGAGTCTTGAAATCCAGTTGGGCCGGAGGCTGTGGAGGAAGCGGAGGAGGAGATTGAGGCTGGGGGGGAAGGGGAGGGATTACTGGGGGAGGAGGGTAGTGATATCCCTGGTAACCCGGGTAGCCATAACCCGGGTACTGAGCGTAACCTGGCAGGCTCCCCAAGCTATTGCTATCAGGCATACTCAAAGCCCTTTGGGCTAACAGTGCCTCAGACGGGGATCTACATGCCCCCACGGCGGAACAGCCTGCTGCCACACTCCCCAAGCCATTGCTAGCAGGCATCCTCATAGCCCTTTGGGCTAACAGCGTCTCAGACGGGGGTCTACACGCCTCCACAGTGCGTAGAGCCTGCTGCCACACTCCCTGAGCTATTGCTAGCAGGTATGGCCTGGACAGCATTCTGGGAACTCAAGGCTGCATGGCTGTCTCTGTAAATTTTCTAAGGACAATTGCCTTTATCTTGGGACAGCTCTTATTGGTTGTCAGTGGAACTCGACCTCTGTGTTTGGTTCCTCATCCTGCCAGGCATTTCCAAATTCCTCCTGACTGGAGTATGTCACTACCATCAGACAGCTTATTTAACCTTTTGTCCCCCCAATCCAGTTTTGCCTCTATAGATATCTGGTCTGTTTTAATACTCAGTGCTGAATTTCTTCAGTTTAATTTTTTTTTTTTTAACTGTACTTGTACGTGTTTGAGCTTGGAAGTTTAGAGGACTAGATTGTATTCCTAATTCTGTGCTGAGTTTATGTTACCACATTGGGTATTTCTGTGAAAGGTCACTTTCAGTTAATTTCTCCACTCCCCACCCCCAACCACCCCCAATTTCAGCATCTTTTATTTCTTCTCTTTGCAGACCCAGCCAGCACCTAGCTCGCTGCCTGAATCCTTCCCTACAATTTAAACTCCCATTATTTGTGACAAAGCTTCTTTGTGAATTGCAAAGCAGGATACCTCCCATTGTTTTTGGAGCTATGTCTAACCCCAGCTTGTCCATTGTCCTCGGGCATCCTCATAGCCCCTTTGGGCTAATAGCACCTCAGACGGGGGTCTACATGCCTCCACAGCGAGAAGAGCCTGCTGCCACACTCCCCGAGCCACTGCTAGAACGTACGACCTGGACAGCGTTCTGGGAACTCAGGGCTGCATGGCTGTCTCTGTAAATTTTCTAAGTACAATTGCCTTTATCTTGGGACAGCTCTTATTGGTTGTCCATGGAACTCGAGCTCCGTGTTTGGTTCCTCATCCTGCCAGGCATTTCCAAATTCCTTCTGACTGGACTATGTCACTGCCATCGGCCAGCTTATTAAACCTTTTTTCCCCCTAATCCAGTACTGCCTCTGATATCTGGTCTGTTTTAATACTCAGTGCTGAATTTTTTTCTGTTTAAAGTTTAATTTTTTTTTTAACTGTACTTGTACGTGTTTGAACTTGGAAGTTTAGAGGACTACTGTGTCTACTTTTCCATTTGCAGATTATGCTGTAAAGCCACTAGAGAGCAACAAGACATGTAGGTTGCAATTCTCTTGCCTCTGCTCCCCCCAACACTTTTGTCCTGCATCATTCATACCTAAATTCTCAGCCTTTTGCCCCTCTCTGTAGTATCCCATGCACCGTCTCCCAGGCCATCACTAAGCATACAAAGTGGCATCCAACCCAGGGTTCAAACCAGGTACCTTTCGCTCCAAAGGCAGCAACCCTACCACTGCGCCACTGTGTCTGCCATAATATTAGGTGTCAACAAGACCCACTCATACCAGCCCATGGTCACATCTACCACCACTGTACTCCTTCACAACACCCACCCACACAAACTAACCATACTACTGTTGCTAACCACATTTACTCTGCTCAGTAACAAACCCCCAGTTGCCTCCAGTATGTACACACCATTGCTGCTGAGGGAGCACCTCACCCTCATAGCCTCTCTGTCACCCTTGTCTCTCCTCATAGCCTCCCTGCACCCCTCCCCTCTGCCTATCTCTCTGTACCTTGAGCCCTCTTTGTCTGTTCCTCCACCTGGCCATCCCACCCCTCACACAACTGCCCATTCCCTGCTCATCACTTTCTAAGCTTGTCAGCCGCCGCTACCTGACAAAACGCCACCAATTCATGGCCCTTGTCAGGATCTTCCACTTGCTTTTTCTAGTATATGGCAATGTTCACCCCAATCCTGGTCCAGCAGCGCTCTCCCGACTGCGGTCACCTGCGGGGCTTCGAATAGCCGCTATGAATAACTGTAGCCTGCATTAAAAAAAAGGCACCACTGCAATGCTGGGCTGGACAGCACAGCACCAACCAGACATTCTGACTTTAACATAAACCTGGCTGTCAGCCAATACCCCAGACTCACTTGTCTCTATTTCTAGCTACTCTCTCATTAGGCTTGATCGTAACGGCAAGAGAGGCGGTGGCTGTGCCTTCTATGTAAATGACTCACTGCATTACCAAGTCCTGCCTGCACCCTCCCTAGACCATGGTGCCCAAGCTCTCTCAATAAAACTCTCCCCGACCCAAACTGTGCTCCTCTTACTCTCACCGTCACCTACATCCCACCCTGCAGCAAATCCCCTGCCTGTAAAGCACTCTCTGACTATCTAGCCAGTCACCCCCACAAAATGGAACAAATCCTAGTTGGGGGTCTCAACATAAACTGGCTGGCAAGCTCATCAACACATGCCAAAGACACCTTTGCTGTGTTAGATATGACTCGACTGGTATCCCAGTCTACCAGGGCCAACCCCACTAATGGAACCCACACCCTGCTAGATATCCTGCTCACTAATCGTCTCTACCATATTACTGACCTGGGTGTCCAACCCAATGCCTTAAGCGACCACTCCCCAATCATTTTCAGCTGGTCCTGTCAACTACCTAAATCACCAACAAATATCACTTTTTGTCGTTGACTATGCCCAGGAGGCTTAGCCAAACTCAAACAATATCTAATTTACTGGGACTGGTCCCCTGTTTCCCAAGCCCAGCAAATAGATGATGCACTGCACTACTTCACCACCACCTTTAATGCTGCCTGTGTTGTTTTTGTACCAACCATCAAAGTGACCACTAAGAAACATGGTACCCCCTGGATCACCCCAGAACTCCAACAACAGTTCAAAATGCGCAATAACCTCTGGCATCATGCCACTGCCTCCGGTTTGCTAAGCGATAGGCAGGCCTATAATGCTGCCCGCAATAAGTGTACCTGGGCAATCCGCAAGGCCAAGGCGGAGCACTACAGAACTGCCCTAGCCACCTCCTGGGGTAGCACAAAAAAGTTCTGGGATAACATCAAGGAACTTAATGGTAAATCCCGCTCACCCCCCCTCACAACTTAGTATTAATGGTACTACCACCACAAACACACTTCACATAGCTAACTGCCTCAACTCCACCTTCTCAGACCTCAGCTCAGTCCTCTGTAGCAACTTTTTTTGATCCAATTCAGCCTACCCCACCAACTGAGCTCCTCCGCTCCCTTCAAACTCAGAGTCATTACCCCTACAGGAGCGAAAGCCTACCTGTTCAAAGCCCTCCAGAGCTCCAATTACTGCAAAGATGCCTTTGATACGTGTATCCTATACCTCGTGCTAGACTCAGTTATCTCCCCACTCACAGACCTTCTAAATCTGTCCCTGCACCTGGGCCAGTCCCCAACCTCATGGAAAATGGCAGTGATAACACCAATATTGAAATGTGGTGAAATACCCCTTCCAAACAACTACTGGCCCATCTCGATTCTCCAACCCACTCTCTCTAAAGCCCTTGAAAAGATCATGGCCAATCAACTCGCTGACTACCTCCTTGCACACAACCTCTTACGTAGGGAGCAGCATGGTTTCAGAGCTGGTCATAGCACTACGACCGCCCTCACAGAATTCGCTAACTCCCTGCACTCCATGCTTGACAAGGGGCACCTTGCAGGGGCTGTGTTTATAGATCTCTCAAAGGCCTTCGACACGGTTTCTCATCCCCTCCTTCTTAACACATTACAACAAACTGTGGTCTTTCATTGTCCACTCTCATAGTTCTCCAGCTATCTTTCATCTAGAACCCAATGTGCTAAAATTAATAATACTATATCTACTATGCTGTCTGTGCGCTCAGGAGTTCCCCAGGGATCTATCCTGGGTCCCCTGCTATTCAGCATCTACCTGAAAACCCTGCCTAAATCCTGCCCCGGCAGCCTTCTCCTCTACGTGGATGACGCTGTTCTTTATGCCGCACATCCTGATCCTCTCTCTCTCCACTGTACCTTACAAAACTCCTTTTCTCAGACTGAACACTGGTTTGCTGAACACAGATTGGTGGTCAACATTAAAAAACTAAGACAATGCTCTATGTCCACCACCAAAACAGATCAAAGGATTCCCTCTGGAAATACTCTCCACCTCTCTCATCCCACTGGAACAGGTCCAAAAGTATAAGTATCTAGGTATTACATTTGAGGCTTCCCTCTCAATCCACGAACATATAAAAATCCTCACCTCCGCTACCAACACCCGCATTGGTCTCCTTTACAGACATAAAGACTGCCTGCCACCTGAAGCACTTCACCTAGCCATTACCTTCTCAGTCTTATCACTGGTGGACTATGGCCTCACAATCTATGCTGCCGACGACCCTACAGCACTTCATCAAATACAAGTAGTCGTCAATAAGGTGTGCTGGCTCCTCTCTGGTGCCGACAGAAATATACATCCCTGCACCCTATACGCGCTCACCAATATCCTCTCCCTTGAGGAAAGACTATTATACCAGACCTGTCTCTTCACCAAAAAAATCCACCTGCGTTTAGCCCCAATAGATGTCATGGCTTCTCTTCAGGTAGCTACCATCTCAGCGTCCAAACAGGCTGCCCCAAAAACCTATCTGGAAGGTGCCTAGGGTCAGGCCACCCCGGCCCAACGATCCTTCCCCCTTAGAGCTCCATCCTGGTGCAGTGCTCTCGCACCGGTTGTCACATCAATCACCAATCTAGGTCCTTTTAAAGCTGCCTTAAGGGCCCATACCCTCTCCTCACGTCAATGCCAGTGTAACAGGTAACCTGTGGATCCTGCACCATGCCACTAGGCCACACACCCGCCCTTGGCCTGGCAGTGGAGTGCCCTCACTATTTCTAGCCTACAGGCTCCTCACCTCCCTCGGTTACCAAACAGTTGCACTGGACTATGAATGCATTGTATTATGTATAAGATAAGGCCTCCCTGAGGCGGCTTATTACCAACTCATATCATGCATTGCTTTAGATACCAACTGTATAGATCTTAACCGCCTAGGTAAATATCTCAATAGCTCTGCCCTATTTTAGCTACCAAATATAAAGGCATTAACCCATGCTCACTGTATTTATACTCTGTAAGATTGCTCACCCACATTTATTCTATGTATGTACTGTATGAATATCTGTGTTTTATTCTGACGTGGAGTCTTTGGAAACAAGTCTATGACTCAAAGGGTTGCAATTCCGATTTCCTAAATAAATACAAATACAAAATAAATAAATAAATAATGCCCCACACTCCAATCTGGAGGAGGACCAGCCAGGAGGTGGTCCCTAGGATACCCCGAGGGGTAATGCGGGACAGTCCGGGGTCTGGGGTAAAGGCCCAACGTCAGAAGATCTGATGGAGGGGGAACTCACGTAAGGCATGCCGTTGTATAAATCGGCAGTAGAGTCGTCATCGGAACCACCGTCGTCAGGACCAGCACAACCCAATCCGGGCCGGAATGTGGTCCGGCACTGGAGGGGCTGCATCGGAGCCATACGAAGGGGTTCCGACAGAGGGACCATATCTAGCACTGGAGTCGAAGACTGGGGCAGATGACTGGGTCCAGGCTCAGAGACCGTCGTAGGGGGGTCCAGCGTTGGAAGGACTGTCGCCAGATCCGGCAGAGGGATCTAGACCGGGACAGGCGTCAGGTCAGGAGTGATCCCCCCAGAAGGGATAGGAGGGGCCTCCAGAGTAAGGTCAGATGGCTGTGGAGGAGCCTCCATCCCTACGACCCCATTAGGGGAGTGTGGAACGGACCCAGAGGGGTGGACAACGTCCAGGGGTTCCGCACTGTCGTTGCTCGAGGTAGTGGCCTGAAAAGGAGAAGCTACCAGCGAAGAAGAAGGGGGGAGAGGGGCAGTCTCCCCCGGGCTCTTGCAAATGTCGGGTTGGATGCCATTAGGCCCCAACAGAAGAGCTGCACCTGAGCGACTGCCAGGAACGCATGTCTGACCAGATGGAGCCAGGCCGGAGGGGGAGGAGCCCCCTGCTGACTTAGTGGCTGGTGCTGTGTGGGTCACTGAGGCCTGGGGAGCCATCTTACCAGCAGCCAGGCAACCCCCGGAGGAGCCAGGGGTTGACTTAATGGCAGGCAAGGTGCAGCGGTCAGAGGAGCTGGCGGCCGACTTACCCACAGAGGAAGACTTGTATGACTTATCTTCTGACTCCAGCTTGGCCTCAGGCTGCGGCTGGGAAGAAGCCTTGCTGGTTGAGGGCCGAGAAGCCTCGAGCTGGGACACCTCTGCGGAGTGCTCCCGCTCCCTACGTTTCATTTTCCTATGTTCTTTTTTGGAAGGAGATGAAGAAGAAAATCAGATCTGCTCCATCTGACTTTCTAAAGATGCCAGCCGGGTCTTCAAAAGATGGGCATCCAAAGCCTGCTGCCTCCTTTTACGTGTGGCCTGGTTAAAAGGATGGCAGTCCGGGCAAGAGGAAACTGGGTGGACAGGGCCTAAGCAGATCACACACTTCACATGGCTGTCTTTGTGTGGAAATTACATGCCACAGTTGGAACAGTTCTTCGGTAAAGACATAGAAGAGAATTCGACAAACACAGGGAAAACATGCGGTGAAAACCGACGAGAAAAAAACACTTTCAACAATGATCACTTAGGAAGTCTGCACGTGACTGACACAAGGAGACGGCGAGTAAGAACTGGAAGGCAGGCATGCGGACCATTCACTATATAGCGTCACGCTGACGTCGGTCACGTGACGGTGGGTGGCGGTCCCCGTCAGATAGTGCTAGAAAAAGTTGCGGCGACCAGACGCCAGGTGGCGCTAGTCCTATATGTGATGACCTACTGAAGGAACCCTCTCGAAGTAAGATCATTTGTTGCCAGCCACTTTTGAGATCCCGTTGCTGCCCATTTTTTCGGGCTGCTGCTACTTGGAGGACGACGAGATGAAGGCCCCAGGTAAGACTGTTTCAGGACATATGTATACTGGGGTGAAGATTGCAAGCTGCAGGGAAAACACTGTGGTGGCTGAATGGACTTTCTCATATTCTGAACCTTGTGATATGGGATGAAATGTATGAAACATGTAATGTTTAAAATTAATACAGCTCTTAAGGTTGGTGCTGAGTACAATCAATTGAGGGTACCAGAACGGTGTAAGGGTTGAAAGGAAACTCTTGGTATATGTTACAAATAAGGTTCAAAAGGAAACCCCTCGTATGTTACAGATAAACGTTGAAAGGAAACCCCAAAGGTTTGGGGAGTTCAGAACTGGCTGGCTGATATTCAGCATGAGAAGATTCCTTGTCTACCAGAAAATATATGAAAGGGAAATGGCTAAATGAAATGTATGAAATGATTACAAGAAATGTATAACATAAAATAAATGTCTATACTGTATGATATAAAATGAGGAACCTACGGTCACGGAGGATCTAGGTATGGGGTGGAACCCATGATTGGGCCCCAGAGTGGAATTAATGTGTAAGAATGGGGTTACAGCTGGGAACAACTTGCCCTGGAGAAAGTTGTGGTATAGGCCTGTATGGTCGCCCTGATAGCAAGATGGAGGAAGCTAGAAGTCAGCATAAAACTGCTCTGTATTACTTTCTCTTTTTTAATGTACTGATGAAGGTATGATAATGGGTGCACAGGGCTGAAACAATGCCAAGTGATGGGTATGGGGAAGCTAGAAGTCAGTATAAAACTGCTGTGTATTACTTTCTCTTTTTTAATGTACTGATGAAGGTACGATAATGGGTGCACAGGTGCTGAAACAATGCCAAGTGATGGGTATGGAGGAAGCTAGAAGTCAGCATAAAACTGCTGTGTATTACTTCCTCTAATGTACTGATGAACGTATGACAGTGGGTGCACAGGGCTGAAATGATGCCAAGAGATGGGTATGGAGGTAGCTAGAAGTCAGCATAAAACTGATGTGTATTACTTTCTCTTTTTATGTTGGCTTGCTGAGCTTGCGCGGCAGTCAACATATTGGGAGAGTGGAGATTTGGAGGCACGGCTGCTGCTGGGTGAATGCAGGGCACGCATCAGTAGGTGCGCCCTCATTCCCCAATAAGCTAGCATGCTAGCGCTGACAGCAACAGTATGCAAAGTGGACAAAACTTACAAACAAAGTGCCGCTGCAATCAGAGACAAGCTCGTCATGCAGCGGCACAGATGTTTCACACCTCCATGCATTACTGTCCTCCCCAATACAGGGTGCCATGCTGGGAGCCCACCCCAGCGTGGCAACTGATGCCATTGCCGATGGGGGTGCCCAATGCCCGCCAGCTCCACGCCCCACCAGCCGTTCTTCTGCCACACTGGGAGCTCACCCAGCGTGGCAACCTGGCCAATTTTAAAAAAACAAAACCTGTAAATTGAAACGGTCCCACGAGTCTCCCTGCCCCCCACAACCCGCACCTACCCACTGCACACCCTGCCTCCCCACACTTATACTTTTCATCTCCTGAGTCCGGGCGCGACGATCTGCGTGGACCGGGAACATGTCTGCACTCTTCAAAGCCGACCACGAACTGAGGAAATGCCGGTAAGCTGTATAATGGGCTAGATAGGGGTTTTTCAACTTTGTTGCATATCTCAGGCATTTTTTGGAATTTTTGTGCCAAATTTTCAACATGGGGTTTTTGGGACCCCTTCTCATGAATGCTGTCACTGTCATGGCGTTATTTGGGCCCGAAGGGTGAATTCGCAATCACTGCGCAAAATCACCTTTCGGGACAGATTAACGAAACAACATTGCCAGTGTTCATAAGGTGGGCTCTCAAGAAGTTTATTTTGAAAATCTGGTGGAAAAATTTAAAAATTACTTTATTTAGCCGTAGCGCTATGCGCAGTTCCACGCACGCCGTAAGTTTGTGAATTTTCAATATTTTCACCCAGATTTTCAACATCGCCATTTTACCACACCTTCTTATGAGCAGTACAGCTGTCATTTTTCACATCTCACCCAAAACGTGTTTCCGCCCATGTAGCGCACAATGGCGCAGTCGGTGTGCAAAATCAATGTACGGGACAAATTAAGAAAATCACAGTGACACTGTTCATGAGCAGAGGTCTTAAAATGGCTATGTTGAAAATTTGGTGAAAAAATTCCAAAAAATGACTGTTTTATGAACGTGCATTGTACAGTTCCTACGCACGCTCGTAAGTTTGCGAATTTTCAATATTTTCACTCCAGATTTTCAACATTGCCATTTTACCACACCTTCTTATGAGTAGTACAGCTGTCATTTTACACATCTTGCCCAAAACGTGTTTCCACCCATGTAGCACACAATGGCGCAGTCCATGTGCGAAATCAATGTATGGCACACATTAAGAAAATCACAGTGACACTGTTCATGAGCAGAGGTCTTAAAATGGCTATGTTGAAAATTTGGTGAAAAAATTCCTAAAAATGACTGTTTTACGAGCGTGCGTTGCGCAGTTCCTATGCATGCTCGTAAGTTTGTGAATTTAATATTTTCACTCCAGATTTTCAACATTGCCATTTTATTACACTTCGCTATGAACAGTACAGCTGCCATTTTTCATATGTCGCCCAAAATGTGTTTTTGCACATGTAGCGCACAATGGTGCTGTTGGTGTGCGAAAGCAATGTTTGGGACAGATTACGAAAATCACAGTTACACTGTTCATGAGCAGAGGTCTTAAAATGGCTATGTTGAAAATTTGGTGACAAAAGTCCATAAAATGACTGTGTTACGAGTGAGCATTGCGCAGTTTCCACGAATCCTTGTAAGTTCATGACTTTGTAATATTTTCAGTCCAGATTTTCACCAGTGGCATTTTTACACACTTCCTTATGAACAGTACAGCTGTCATTTTTCACAACATGGCCGAAGTGTGTTTTCACACTTTCAGCGCAGAGATGCGTGGTCGCTGTGGGGAAATCATTGTTCGGGACAGATAAAGAAAATCACAGTGACACTGTTCATGATCGGAGGCACCAAAATGCCTGACTTGACAATCTGCTGTAAACATCCGACCTAATTATATTATGGGTGTGCGTTGCACAGTTTCTATGTACGCTCGTGACTTCGCCAGTTTTTTTAATATTTTTACTGCAGATTTGCAACATTGCCATTTTTTACACCTCCCCATGAACAGTACAGCTGTCATTTTTTACATCCTGTTCGGAATGTATTTGCACCTGTGGTGCTAAATGCTGTAGTCGCTGCGAATAAGCAGCTTTCGGCTAACAAACTGATATTGCCACTGTTCATGAGGTGGTGTCACAAAAAAAACATGTTGAAAATTTGGAGTGAAAATACCAACGAATGCCTGAGGTATTAGGGTTTCCAACCATAACGCCCAACACTGTAGAGAATAACAGGCATCAGGGGTATGACTTGGGATTCTTGCCTGTAATGCTCATACCATTCCACACACTGCAGCCAGTGAGAGGCATCGAGGTATGCCTTGGACTCTTCGGCCCCAAAGTTCACCCCATTCTCCTATATCGCACCCATCTCACCGTATTTCCTAATGGAATGGGGTGCGCATAAGGGCCAAAGACCCCAAGGAACACCGTGACACTTGTCAGTGTCTGCAGGATGGGGTGTGGTGAAATGGCGTGGCCATTATGCCTGACGACCCAAAGGCACACCCCAATGCCTGTCACTGTCTGCAGGGAGGCGGTGGGGTGGGCTTCAGTTCAGTACTTCAATGTCATTCCTATTACGCAGCTCTGTAACTTCTACACTACCACTGCCAATGCCAGCAAGCCAACATTCGGCATTGACAAATGCTTGTTTAATGTACTGATAAAGGTACGATAGCGGGTGCACAGGGTTCTGAAATGATGCAATGTGACGCATTCTGAAACGATGCCTATTGATGGGTGGCTGATATTACATATGAAATGTTGGAGCTGTATTAACCAGAGTGAAATAGGGGGCAGGCAGTCACTGCAGACTGAAGTCCTCTGAAAGCATAGATGGGTACTGTGCTGAACTGTATAACAGCCCCAGGGTAATGCTGTGAAAGTATTGTCGTATTGCAGTAACTTGGTATGGTGGACAATACTAAAAATAGCTGAATTAAGGAACCCTGCGGTGAAGCTCTCATAGTGGGTGAGAGAAAGTTTCAACCAACCACCATTCTACTGTTTTGGTCGAATATTTATGACTGAGAGGGAGTTCTTGAAAAACCAGTACAGCTTTGATAAAGCATAATTACATAAGAACTTACCATAACAGTAGATCTTCAAGAGAGGATCTTGCAGTAGGTAATTACATACAGGACAGAAGCCAGTAGGAATCAGGACCCCACGGAAAAATTTCTAGCTAGCAGACTCTGGTGGGGGATCGCCCCCATGTCAGGTGACCGGCGTCAGATGACGTCGGTATAAAGGGGCAGCCCCCCACGCCCGCCTTCCAGTTCTTTCCCGCCAAAGGCCAAAAAGGCAAGATGAGAGAGAAGTGGATAACTCCTCCATGGAAAAGTTGCTGAAAAAGTTAAGGGGGATGAAGGGCAGGAAGGGATTACCTACTGCAAGAGCCTCTCTCGAAGATCTACTGTTACGGTAAGTTCTTATGTAACTATACTATCTTACTTTGAGAGAGCTCTTGCAGTAGGTAATTACGTATAGGACTGAGTCCCAAGCAGTCTGAAACAAGGAGAAGCACATGGGAGGAGGAAAACTACCCATCCATAGATCCTCCGGCTGTGAGGGTCTCAAGAAAGGAGACCTTGCAGAACAGCCAGCCCGAAGCCTGCTCTATGGCGAGAGGCAATGCCCAAACTGTAGTGTCTCGTAAAGGTATGGACAGAAGACCAAGTTGCAGCTGCGCAAATGTCAGCCGCAGGCACATTCTTAAAACAAGCCGCAAAGGCAGCAACACCCCTGGTGAAGTGGCCTCTGACTTGACCCGGCAGGGTCTTGTGATACTTGTCGTAAAAGAAAGTGATATAATGAGCCAACCACTTAGATAGGCATTGCTTGGAAACGGCATTGCCTTCTCATTTGTGAGCAAAAGAGACAAACAGCTGATCAGACTTTCTGAGATCCTTCGTCCTGTTGGTGTAGTATCACAGAATTCGGTGAACATCCAAAGAATGCAACAGGTACTCCCCTTGATTGGAGTGTTGCGTAAAGGGTTGCTGGGTAGGGAACTGGCTTCAGGGAAGGTAACAGAGGGTAGTGGTGGGTGGGGAGCTCTCACACCCAAGGGTAGTGACGAGCAGTGTTTCACAGGGCTCAGTGTTGGGACTAGTGTTGTTTGGGATATTCATTGCACACATATCATTGGACATCAAGAGCAAGATCAGTCTGTTTGCTGATGATACCAAGGTAGGAGCAGTGGTGGATGGCAGGGTTTGCAGGATGATCTGGCAAAGCTTGAAACCTGGTCAGACACCTGGCAACTGGGGTTTAATGCCAAAAACTGCAAGGTGCTGCATTCTGGGATGAAGAACCCAAGGAGTTACCAGCTGGGGGGAGTGCAGCTAGCTCAGACAGAGGAGGAGAAAGATCTGGGGGTGCTCATTACAGGGTCAATGAACAACTCGGCACAATGTAGGAAGGCAGCTGCAAAGGCCAACAAAATGCTGGGTTGTATTGCAAGGGGTATATCCTTGAGGAGGTGATTCTGCCACTGTATAGGTCATTAGTTAGACCGCACCTGGAGTACTGCATGCAGTACTGGCGCCAGGATCTGAAGAGGGACATTAACTTACTAGAGGGGGTGCAGCACAGGGCGACAAAGATGATCAAGGGGCTGGGGGACTTATCATATGACAGGAGGCTGAGGGAGTTAAACATGTACTCACTGGGGGAGAGGAGGGACGGGGGGACATGATTGAAACCTTTAAGTACATGAAAGAAATAAACAAGACAGGTACAGAGGAGCTGTTCAAAGTAAGGGAGGAGAGAGACACCAGGAGCCATGATATGAGACTGAAGGGAGGAAGGTTCAGGAGGGAGGGAGGGAGGGAGGAGATGAGGAGACACTTTTACAGAGAGGGTGTTGGCTGGGTGGAATGCGTTACCTGTAGAAGTGGTATCCAGTAAACAGTGGACTCCTTCAAAAGGGGATGGTACAGGACAAGGGAGAGGGTCAATGAAGGGGAAGGGTGGAAGGGGGGGGCAGCTGCAGAATAAGGGGTGCTAGCTGCACATTCCAGCAGACTTGATAGACCTCTAGGCCTTTATCTGCTGGCAAATTTCGTACATTCGTATGTTCGTAAAGAAAGCAAGAAACTCAATGGATTGATTCAGCGTAGATTCTGCTACTACCTTAGGGAGAAAATACAGGTTACTCACCTGTAACAGGAGTTCTAGGAATGGTATATGTTGTTCATCCACACTGTCTGGCAGGTTCCTTGCCACTTTGAATCTTGCCGGAAGGTCTTGAAGCTGGCTCCTCCCACCCACCAGGGTGGTAAAACTCTCAGCTTCACCCCATGACACCAGATCTAGCCCGCTGGAAGCCAGGTTGTGCGTCGAAGCCGGGTGGGTCGTGTGGATGAACAATATATACCATTCCTAGAACTACTCCTGTTACAGGTGAGTAACCTGTATTTCTAGGGAAATGGATATGTTGTTCATCCACACTGTCTGGCAGACTCCTAGCAGTTCTCCGGGAGGAGGAAGGCAAGGCACACACCCCCTACTTAGGGAATAATGACTGGAGAACCAAGGCCCCAAAACCAGCATCCCGGCGTGACTCGAGGTCGATATGGTAATGGGTAATGAAGGTGTGAGCTGACTTCCAGGTAGCAGCCCTGCAGATTTCCTGGATAGGGATGTCCCTGGAGGCAGCCACCGATGCAGCGGTATGGCGCGTTGAATGAGCTCTTATCCCTCTGGAAGACTCCATGCCCGCCAACCTATAGCAGAGATCTATGCAGGAGGTGACCCACCTGCCTATCGTCCGCTTGACTGCAGGTCTGCCAGGTGCGGCTTCAGCGTAGGTGGCAAACAGCTGGCGAACCTCTCCCCGAACTTCAGCTGTCCGCTCCTTGTAATAAGCGAGCGCTCTTCTAGGTTCCAAAGTATGGAGCCTATATTCAGCCTCCGAGGTGTGACTGGGGTAGAACACCAGCAAAGTCAACACTCTCAAGGTGAAACTCCGGCACCACCTTCGAAAGGAATTTTTGGGGCGCAGGATAACCTTGTCCCTGTGGAAGACCAGATAAGGAGACTTGATGGAAAGCGCCTGGAGCTCTCCCATCCTTCTGGCTGACGTGATAGCCACCACGAAGGCAGTCTTCCATGACAGGTGAGAAATATCACACCTGTGCATCAGTTCGAATGGCTTGCCCATGAGCTTAGCCAATTCCAGCAGTAGATCCCACAGAGGTTCTCACACTGGAGGGGATATGTGATCAAGGCTTTTGAAAAAGCGCCCGACCACCTTCTCCTGCTCCACCGACTGCTTCCCGGCCTGCGCCCGGTAAGCAGAGATGGCTGCCAGGTGCACCTTAAGGGTCGTCGACCGAAGCCCAAGCTGAGAAAGGGACCACAGGTAGTCCAGAATGCTTGCCAAGGAGCAGGAGGAAGGGTCCAGGCCCTTACCCTGACACCAAATTGAGAATCTCTTCCGTTTAAAGCCTTAGCATTTTCTGGTCGACTCCTTACGGGAAGCCTCAACAATGTTGAGGACCTCGTCGGAAAGACCCAAGGCCTGGAACTCTAGTCGCTCAGGAACCAGCCAGTCAGGTGCAGAGATTGAAGTTACGGATGGAATACCTTCCCCTAATTGACTGAGATCATGTCCGGGCGGGCTGGAAGCCGCCTCAGGAGCCTGGAGCTGAGGTTGAGGAGATCTGGATACCAGAACTGGTGGGGCCAGTCTGGGGCTACCAGAATCACCTGCGCGCCGTTCCTCCTCGCCTTGAGAAGCACCTTGTGGATCAAGGGAAATGGGGGAAAGGTGAAGAAGAGGCCCGGGGTCCACGGCCTCGAGAAGGCATCCCCCTGCAGCGAGCCCTGCTGAGGGGGGGGGCCGGCATGAAACAGCCTCAGCTTTGCATTCTCCCTTGAGGCAAACAGATCCACTTGAGGCATGCCCCAGTGGGAGAACAGATCTTGTACTACCTCCGGCAGGAGAGACCACTCGTGGGACGCAGCTCCTATCTGGCTTAGGGCATAGGCCAGAATGCTGGAGGCTTCTGCCACATGGATGGCAAGAGGTACACCTCCAAGCTGCGCATGAGGGACCAAATGCGAAGAGCTTCCCTGCACAGGGGCGTGGAGCGCGTCCTGCCCTGGTGGTTCAGGTAGTACATGGTCGTGGTATTGTCCGTCTGGACCTAGACCATTTGACCCTGTACAAACAGAGCAAAGGCGGTGAGGGCTAGACAAACTGCTCAAAGCTCCAGCAGGTTGATGTGGCATCGGGACTCCTGAGGTGACCAGAGGGCGTGCGCTCTGTGCTCCCCCAGATGGGCACCCCAACCCATCAGAGAGGCATCGGTCGATAGAGAGACCGTCGGCCCGGGACGGACAAACGGGATGCCCTCCTGCAGAAGAGCTGGAACGGTCCACCACTGGAGAGCGTTCCACATCTCCTGGGTCACTGTCACTGGCTAATCCAAAGAAACAGAGCGCTGTGACCACTGGCCGGCCAGTCCCCACTGTAGGGAATGCATGTGCTAACGGGCCCAACGGACCATGCTGGTGCAGGCCGCCATGACCCCCAGGAGGTGCAGGAAGTCCCGGGCAGGGCGCAATTACCCAACCTGAAATGATTTGGCAAAGGAAGAAAGAACCTCGGCCCTGTCCGCCAGGAGCCATGCGCTGGCTCGCAGAGAGTTGAGCTCTGCCCCGATGTATTGGATCACCTGCTTTGGCACGAGTTCCGACTTGGCCTCGTTGATAAGGAGGCCAACTTGAGAGCAAACCTGGAGGGCCAGATCCCTGGACCGCTCCACCTCCGGTCTGGAAGAGGCCGCAATCAGTCAGTCGTCCAGGTAGGGGTACACCCAGACCCTTCAGCGCCGCAGGAATGCTGTCACCACTGCCATGCATTTGGTGAAGACTCTGGGAGCTAGAGAAAGGCTGAAGGGCATGGCCCAGAACTCGTAGAGGGACCCCTCTGCCCTGAAGCTGAGGAATCGCTGGTGGGACGGACGGATTGGGACGTGAAAGAACGCGTCCTGGAGGTCCAGAGAACAGAACCACACACCTCGTTCCAAGGATGGAATGATCTGAGCCAGAGTGACCATCCTGAAGGTTCGAGACCTTAGGAACCTGTTCAGGTCGTTCAGGTCTAGAATGGGGCACCAGCCCGTTTCGGGATAAGGAAGTACCTGGACACAAACCCTGGGTCTGGTGGAGGATCTGCCACCTTCCTGATCACCTCCTTTTCGAGGAGCAGGGCAATGTCGGCTCAACGAGCCGACAGAGAGGCTGCGGACCCCATAGCCCCCACTGGGGAGACGGCTCGGAAGGGCAGGGCCTGCTCGAACTCCAGAGGCAGACCCTTTCCTACCACCTCCAACACCCAGCGGTCCATGGTGATAGCGACCAGGCGGAAAGGAAGTGAGGCCATCTCTAATGGGGAACCTGGGGTTGGGGCGAAGGCTGGGGGTGACACCCCTCAACCCATCACTGGGCAGGTTTGGAGGAAGGATCAGCCGAGGAACCTCCTGGGCCTTTTCCTCCCTGCTTTCTGTTGGAGGAAGCTGCAGGCTTGGCTTTGGGGTGCCAAGCACGAGCCTGCTGGCCCTGATGCT
The DNA here is from genome assembly GCA_016271365.2 of Neoceratodus forsteri. Taxonomy (NCBI): domain Eukaryota; kingdom Metazoa; phylum Chordata; order Ceratodontiformes; family Ceratodontidae; genus Neoceratodus; species Neoceratodus forsteri. The sequence continues at coordinate 1,421,403,685 of CM028130.1, forward strand.
GGTGTTGCTGGGCCGGACGTGACACAGGGGCAGAAGGTCGAAAGGACTTATGTTGCTGACGACGGCCCTTGTCCTTCTGAGAAGACGTGACCGAGTCCAAGGTGGCGCTGGACTTTTCGATCCTCTGGAGGTGGTCTTCCACTCCTGAGTCGAACAGGTCAGTCCCCAAGAAGGGGATGTCCGCCAATTTGTGCTGGGTATCCGCCGAAAAGGTGGATATCCTCAGCCAGGTTCTGCGGCGCATGGCCACTGTGGCCGCTACTGACTGGGCACAGGAGTCTCCAATATCTAGAGCCGTTTGGAGCTGCTGTTTCGCCACTGCCCTTCCCTGATCCCGCACCTGCTTGACCGTAGTCTGCAGGTCGGCCGGGACATGAGGGATCACCTCATCCAGGGAGCCCATGAGGGCGTGGGAGATATGTGCCATCAGTACGGCCGAGCTGGCCTGACGGAGGACACAGCATACACCTTGCGCCCGGCATAGTCCAGCTGTTTGGACTCCTTGTACGGGGAGGGGGGGGGGCTTATGCACATCCCTAGCATTCCCGGAACGCCGGAAAACGCTATCGGTGACCAACCCCTCTGCAGAGGGGTGTTCCGAAAAACCGGATGAAGAGCCAGTAGGGACCGCATACTTCCTGGCCAAAGGCGCAGGACAGGAAGCCGGCCACTGCCAAAGCTCCAAGGCTGGACCAATACTGGCTTCAGCCACCAGAAAGGCCTCCGTGGGAGAATCCCCTCAGTCCAGTATCTCCGTGAGGGGATACTTGGCCCACCTGGATACAGGATCACGCTGCATCCCGATGAACTCCGAAATGAGCCGAAGCAGACCCATGAACCATGATGGGCTCTCGTCCATCAACTGCCCCCCAGAGGACTCCAGGTCAAGGGGCCTGGAAAACAGGGAGGAGTCGTCGTCAGACTCTGAGGAGTCTGTGAAGAGCTGCCTTGGGCCTGAGCCACCCTCCTCCTGCCGAAGACGGTCAGGAGTGAGGGTGACCGACAACCGGTGGGGCAGACCCTGACCCAACCGAGAATCCTTGGTCGGAGCCCCCGATTTCGGTTGTTGAAGTGGAGGTTCCACCACAATCGGTGGGGCAACTGGTTTCAGCCAAACAACCGGCCCAGGCTTGGGCACCTCGACCACCGCAAGGGGTTGTTTCGGCCTTTCGGGTGACAGCCACTTAATGGCCAGGGAAGGCGACGGCTTGTTCCCGGACAAAAGGAGCTGCTGCTATATTAAGTCCTCGTAGTGGCGATGCAATTTGCGCCATAGCCTCTCCTCTTCCGAGGAGGAAGATGAGGACGAACGGCGCCACCGCTTTCCTTGGTGCCGAGACTGAGAATGCCGTGTCGGGCGGGATTGGCTGGACCGAGGACGAGGTCAGAGACCCTTGGTGTTTCCGAGGGTGGGTCTGGGAGGGAGCGGGGGACACCCGCTCCTCCCTCGGCTCGGGAGCCTTGACCGAGGACTCCAGCACAGGAGGTGCAGGCAAGTCCTTGGTTTCCACCGGGGGAAGCGGCGATGAAGGGTTGTCGGCTTCACCAGTTGACAGCCCGTCCAATGGGTGGAGCAAAATCTCGACCGCGACAGCGGGTGTCTCGGCCGGCTGACCTGACGGGGGCAGCCTTAGCCGCAACCTTGACTGAAGTCGAGTGTCGACTGTCCGTGGAAGGGGACCTCTCCCGCTCCCACTAACGTCGACGGTGGGACTTACCCTTCGAGTCCTTCTTTTTTAACCGAGAAGAGTGTCCCGATGGCCCCTCACCCTTTGTGGAGAGGGATTGGCAAAGCTCCTTAAAAGAAGCTGTGTAGGAGGATCCCAAAGAGAGCAGGATAAATGCCACGACCAAGGAAGATGAAGATGCGGCCTGGGCCGCCTCCTCCTCGAGTGCGATCATCTGCTTGAGTTGCTCAACCAAGCCAGCCGCCATGGACACCGCCCAACAGGCCTCCTTGACTTCACCGGCAGATAACGCTCTGGTTGCCCGAGTTAAGCCGGGCAGCGGCCTAAGGACGCTATCAAAAGACCTGCACAACTCGCAGGGCCTGTGCGGCTGTGGTCAAGCCCGAGGCAGACGACGCGGAGTGCGGATCTGTCCTGGACATCTTCTGCCTGCATGGGCACCGCCGAAAACTGGGAGTCAATTTGTCCATCGAGCCACGGCGAAGAATTTGACCAAGTCTTGAAAACTTTAAAATTATTTTCGGTGAACCAAGAGTTAGGATTCAGTCTATACTGTAGAGTGTTAAGGAGGAACCTGAGCTTTCAAGCGGTAAGGAAGATCTCGCGTCATGGTGCGGAGCCAAGAGTCTTACCACCCGGGTGGGTGGGAGTAGCCAGCTTGAAGACCTTCCGGCAAGATTTAAAGTGGCAAGGAACCTGCCAGACAGTGTGGATGAACAACATATCCATGTCCCTAGAACTTGGGATTGGTGCGCAGAGCCAAATGTTCCTGGTGAAAAATCAAATACGGGATTTGGTACATCAAGGCCTGAAGACTGGAAATCTTTCAAGCTGAAGTAATGGCCACTAAGAAGAGAGTCTTCCAGGATAGGAAATTCAGGTCTGCTGAGGCTGCCGGATCAAAAGAAGGCAGGGTAAGCTTCTCAAGAATGAAACTGAGATCCCAAGGACGGGCAGGAATGCGAATAGGGGGTCGCAAATGGAGAACCCCTCTAAGAAAAGTCTTAGAGACTTCCAACTGTGCGAAAGTTCTGTCCTCAAAAAGAACATGATAAGCTGAGATGGCCGCCATGTGAACTTTCAGAGAGGAAGGGACCCCTCTAAGGAAGGTCTTAGAGACCTCCAGCGGAGCAAACGTCCTGTCTGCAAAAGGGATACGGTAGGCCAAAATGGCCGTCGTGAACCTTCAAAGATGAATGACTGAGACCCAGATCAAAGAGGTGTCACAAGTAATCCAGAAGCCACCCAACAGAGCACGAGAAAGGCTCAAGATCTTTGAAAGTGGCCCAGATAGTGAACTGTTTCCATTTCATGGCATAGGTAGATCTAGTGGAGGGTTTCTTGGCCTCCACCAGAATCTCAACCACTCAGGGGGAAACCCCAAATCGGGCTTGAGCTACGTCTGCAGGAGCCACGCATGCAACTGAAGGGACTTGAGGTCCCCTGATCCTGGGTCAACAAAAGTTACAACAGAGGAAGAGGAAGTTCCTCTGAATACTGTTGCAGAAAAGAGGACCAAACTTGCCTGGGCCAGAAAGGAGCGATCAGAATCACTCGAGCTCCTTCTGAGCTGAGTTTCTGTAAGACCCTCGGAATCAAGGGAATCAGGGGGGGAAGCATAGATGAATCTGCCCTTCCAGTCTAGAGACAGAGTGTCTCTCCAAAAAATGCTGCGCCCTGGAGCGAGTGAGCAGAAGTCAGGAAGTTTTGCGTTGAGAGGGGATGCGAACAGGTCTACCTGTGGTATTCCCCAACATAGGAAGATGTAACCTGCTACCCCCTGATCCAGTTCCCACTCATGAGTGTGAGCAGACGACCGACTGAGTCAGTCTGCCAATGTGTTCTCGACTCCCAGGACGTGAATTGCCATGAGGTGAAGGTTGTGCTGCACTGCCCAATCCCAAACTCGCATCGCCTCCCTGCAAAGAGGGTAAGAATGAGTTCCTCCCTGTTTGTTGATGTACCAGACCACACACATCTTGTCCATCTGGACAGGAAACAGATGCAGATGCAGAGCCTGAAGAGGGTACAGCATGGCCCAAAGCTCGAGCACACTGATGTGGAGAGATTTCTCAAGCTTGGACCAGGAGCCCTGGGTCCTGTGAGACACGAGATGGGCTCCCCAACCCTCACCCAAGGTGTCCGTAGTCAGCGTCTGGGAGAGGGAAGAAAGACAAAAGGGAACTCCCCAGCAAAGGTTCTCCTGAAGCATCCACCATTGCAAGTCCCGAGCCACAGGAGTGGAGACCAGAACGAGTAGATCTAGTTCATCCACCAGCTGATCCCACTGAGATCGAAGCGTCCACTGAGAAATTCTCATGTGAAGCCGAGCGTGAGGGACTGTCAGAATCGCAACTGCCATGAGCCTGAGGAGGCAAAAGACCGACCTTGCGCTGACCCACCTGTGGCACCGACTGACAACGCCGAAGGCCCCACGGCGCCGTGCTCAACCTCGGCGCTGAGGATGGCGCCGAGGCGAGACATGCCAAAAGGCGACGCCGAATCCAGGGTCACGGCGCCGACGCTGCGAATGGCGCCAACAGGGCCCATGGCGCCGAGAGACGAGTCGGCGCCGACAGGGCCCACGGCACCGCGAATGGCACCAAGGCCCCGACGGCACCGATCGACAGCGCCGACTCCCGGTCTCTGACCGCTGAACGACACCGGGAGCCTTCACCGGGCGGGCGACTGCCATAGCGCGCCTCCGCCCGATCTCGGGAGTGAAGCGGACGGGCCTCCCGCGCCAGCGAGGAGCCTCGACCAAGGCCAGGCTACTAGTAGCCAAGGCTCCCTCCTCCTCGGTCCGTATAGAACCGGGAGGGGACCCGGAGGAAAGGCCGAGAGAGCGCGGCTTGGCCCGACGAGTGAGAACCCTACCCCTGAAAGTCGGCGGAGCTCGCCCCACTTTCCACGCGCGCTGTTCGAGGACATGGCGGTCCACGGAGAAGCAGGCGTTGCACGAATCCATGTCGTGAAGCGGGCCAAGACACTCGAGACACCGGTCATGTTGGTCGGTAACGGAATACTTGCACGCATGGGCACTGACGATAGGGGCCGAATTCACTTTGGAAAACTTCTTGCCTCCGACTGAGACATGACCTATGGAAAACACCAAAACAGACTAGACGCTTAAACTTTAAATAAAAAGGAAAGATCTTACCGGCGACGTCGAGTAGAGGCAAACCCAGAACTAGTAAGACCGACGGACTTAAACGTCGCAATAAAGGCTGACAGGCCTAGTTTTTCCTTCTAACAGTTTCCCACGAGGCAACCTCGACAGCGGGAGACGAAGACCTGGTAGGCAGGCGGAGTCGATGCAGCCTAACGGCTTATCCTCGAGCGCCGATGCTGCATCGGTTCTGCTTATCCTTTTTTTTTTTTAAAAAAAAAAAAAAGCTCCTGCAGGGTCCTGATCTCCGGCCAGTACCCACCTGTGATGAATGAAGAAGACTGACACAGATAAGATACAGAGGTTCTGAGAAGGGCAGGCAGGGGGGGAGGTCATAATATAGCAAGACTCCATTAGAAGAAACAACATTACTAAGGTGAGTAATTTTTCTTCAAACAACATAAGAAGTCTTGCTATATTATGACATATGCAGACTACACAGCAGTACCTCCATGGAGGAGGGACAGAACCTACTTTGAAATAGGCTCTGAAGCACAGCTGCTGTTAAACTGAGCATCACTCCAGCCTGGATGTCCAGGGAGTAATGCTTGTAAAAGTGTGAACTGTTTTCCAGGTAGTTGCTTGACATATCTCTAGAATAGGGATGTCCCTGGCAGCAGCCAGGGAAGCAGCTGTACCTCTGGTAGAGTGAGCCCTCAGGCCTGAGGGAGGAACCTTACCCAGCTTTTCATAACAGAATTGGGTACAAGAGACAATCCACCTGGCAATGGATCTTTTACTGGCAGGTTTCCCTTTACCAACCTCACCATAAGTGAGGAACAGTTGGAGGGAGTCAAACCTGTGACCCTTGGTACGCTCTATGTAGTAACTAAGGGCTCTCTTCACATCTAAGCTGTGCAGCCTCCTCTCGCAAGAGGAAGAATGGTCAGTGAAGTACACTGGAAGAGATATAGATTGATTAAGGTGGAAATCTGAAACCACCTTAGGCAAGAACTTCCTGTTAGTCCTGAGGACCACCTTATCTCTATGAAAGGAGATAAAATCAGGCTCCACTGACAAAGCCTGTAATTCACTTATGCGTCTGGCAGAAGTGATGGCTACCAGAAACACAGTCTTCCAAGTCAAGTACTTAAGCTCTGCTGAAGACAAGGGCTCAAAGGGAGGTTGCATAAGCTGAGCAATGCAAACATTAAGATCTCAGGCAGGGGCAGGGTCCCGGAATGGAGGGCTGGTCTGAAGCAATCCCTTAAAAAACTTGGAGAATACAGGATGAGCTGAAAGAGAAGAGGGTTTACCTGCTGAAATAAAAGCAGACTCAGCTGCCAGATGTACTTTTAGGGTAGCTGGTCTCAGCCCCAAGGTATTTAAATGGACCATATAATCCAGGACTGTGGGTAAATCAGCAGATTCTGGGGAAATATGCTTCCCAGAGCACCATATGGAAAACCTCTTCCATTTGGAATTATAGGTAGCCCTGGTGGAAGGTTTCCTAGAAGCCTTCAATATATCCATTACACCTTGGGAGAGGTGTAGATCAGCAAACTCTAACTTCTCAAGAGCCAGGCCTTGAGATTGAGAGATTTGAGGTTCGGGTACCAAACCCTCCCCTGAGCACAGGTTAACAGGTTGTGATTCCTTGGAAGACACAGGGGAAGATGGACTGCTAAGGACAGTAGGAGAGGATACCAGGGTTGTCTGGCCCAATCTGGATCATCTTGCAGGACTGAGATCTGATTTTGACTAACACTTTGATCAGGAGAGGGAAGGGGGGAAAGCATAGAGAAACTTCCCTTCCCAATTGAGAACTAAGGCATCCAGAGGGACTGAGCCCAACACTGGGGGCCTGCAGCAAAAAAGGGGAAGTTGGTGATTGTCTGGGGCTGCAAAAAGATCTATCTGCGGGTGCCTCATCTGGCAACATACTCCAGGACCAGGGGGTCCAGTGACCATCTCGTGATGGCCCTGGGAAATCCTGCTGAGAGCATCTGCCAGGACATTGTCCTTGCCTGGTAGGTGAATTGCTGTAAGGGAGGTGTTCAGGGAGTAAGCCAGAGACCACAACTTCATTGCTTCGGTGCACAAGGCCATAGACCAAGTGCCTCCTTGCTTGTTGATGTACCACATTGTGGTGGTGTTGTCTGTTCTGACTTGTACAACTTTGTCCTGAACAGATTTGGAAAAAACTTGAAGTGCTAAAAAAACTGCTCTGAGTTCCAACAGATTGATGTGGAGCAGAGATTCCTGAGGGGACCACAATCCCTGGGTAGTGAGGTCGCCCATGTGAGCTCCCCACCCCAAGAGGGATACATCTGTAGTAAGAATTAAGGAGTGAGACTGAGTGACAAAGGGAACCCCTTGTCTCAGATTGCTCTGATCCTGCCACCACTGTAGGGCTTGGATCAGGGTTCGAGTTACTGGGATCAATTTGGTTAGAGGGTCTTTCCTTTGAGACCAAAAGGCTCTCAAATGGAACTCAATGTCCCTCATTTGAAATCTTGTTCCCTGCACTACTGCTGTAGAAGCAGCCATGTGCCCCAGGAGCTGTAGAAAATGCCTTGTTGGTCGAGAGACCTGCAGAGTGAATGAGGAGGCCAGAGAGATCAGGGTCCTTGCCCTGTCCAAAGGAAGGAAGGCTCTGGCTTTCTCTGTGCTCAGCTCTGCGCCTATGAAGGTGAGGAGCTGGACAGGCTCTAGAACTGACTTTGAAAGATTCAGAAGGAAACCTAGAGAGGTGAGCAGTTGCTGAGTTATCTGTAGATGTAACTTGACTTGGTCAGGAGACTGGCCTACTATGAGCCAGTCGTCCAGGTAAGGGAAGATGGCAATTTTTGCCTTCTTAGGGAAGCAACTGCTACTGCCAGGCATTTTGTGAATATCCTTGAGCAGAGGTGAGGCCAAAGGCATTGCTCTGAACTGGTAATGGCCTGAGGGCAGCTCAACCTGAGGTACTTTCGATGGGAGCTTCTGATGAGAATATGGAAGTAGGCACCCTTGAGGTCCAGGGATGCTAGCCAGTCCCTGGCCTTAGAGAGAGGTAGAATAATTCCCAGAGTCACCATTTTGAATTTTGGTTTTAAATGTGCTTGTTTAAATATCTGAGATCCAGGATGTGCCGCCATTCTCCTGTCTTTTGGCGAAGGAAGTACCTGGAATACAATCCTTTGCCCTGGTGTAGGGGTGGAACCTTTCCACAGCTCTGAGAGCCAGGAGGGAGAGACCTCTGCCTCTAGGGCAAGTGCCTCTGGTGGATTTGCAGGTGGAAAGGATCTGGTTCTCATCTTTGGAAACTTTTTGAAGCTGAGAACCAGTCCCTGGCTTACTACTTCCAGGACCCACTTGTCTGATGTCAGAGACTTCCAGTCCTGGACAAAGTAAGCCAGCCTGCCCCTACAGGTAGCTGAGAATCGGCTCTGGCAACCCCATCAGGGTGCCTGCTTGGCAGGGGCTTTAGGCTGAGGGGTGGAAGCAGGCCTGCTTGTACCCCATCTGCCTCTCCCTCTAAAGAACCCCCTCTGGGCATAAGCAGAAGAGGAGGCCTGGGCTTGGTTAAAAGGCCTGCCCCTTGAAAGCTGCCTTTGAGGAGTGGCCTGCCTTTCCTTGGCCTGTGCACTCCTATAGGTGGTCCTATACTCATCCATTTTCTTCATGTAATTCTCTGTCTGCTCCCCAAACAAAGAATTGCCCACAACAGGAAAATCCATGGCCTTAGTCTGGGTATCCTGTGACAGGCTAGTACATCTGAGCCAAGCCATTCTGCGAAGTCCCACAGATGTAGCCATGACTCTTGACGACACATCATTAGAGTCCACTGCAGCATGGAATTGCACCTTGGATGCCTCAATACCATCAGAAGCCACCTGCTCCAGCTCCTTGGCAAGCTGGCCAGGGACCTGTTTTGCTAGAGCCATAACAGTATCCCATCTGGATTTCTGATATCTAGCAACATAAGCCATATAATTTGCCTGTCTGAGTCCCAAGGATGCTGCCACGTACTGTTTCTTTGCCATGGCATCAATCCTCCTGGAGTCCTCGTCAGGGGGGTGTGAAGCCAAGGGAATATTTGCCTTGTCACAGGCTGCAGCCTGCACTACCCCAACATGGCTGCATTGTTGTGTAAGGAACTCCGTATCAGAGCCTGACAATGTGTACCTCTTGTCCATCCTCTTATCCACAGGAGGTATAGTGTGAGGAGTTTTTAGAATTTTTACTGTCTGTTTCCCAAAAGATTTATGCAAAGGAATAGACAGTCTCCTAGACTCTGGGATATCCATCATTTCCACATAGTCAAGCTCCTTTTGATTATCCACAGCTTCCTCCATAGGGAGCTGGAGGGTTTCAGCCACTTTTTTATAAAACATAAAATGAGAAGGGGACTCAGAAAGCCTAGGAGGAGACACTCCTGAGGGTCTGTCTGGGGAGATGTCTGGGTCAATGGGCACATCCAGACTTTCAAATCCACATTCACTCTCCTCATACTCCTCTTCCCCCTCCTCCGGTTCATAATATTCCTCTAAATCATACTCTTGAACTGGTGGAACCGCCGAACTGCACGCTTACCTGATGGTGCCAGTTCAGTCGGAACCGGGAAAGCGACTGGACAATTTTAATCGCTAGCTATTTCTTCAGCGGTTGGAGAGGAAAGTTTGGCTCCACACCAGCTGATTTCCTAGTCCTTTTGCTGGAACCGACTCTCAGAGTCGGATCTCCTTGCCCGAGGAAGTCTCACCCTGGTCAGAGGCACTCCCTCCGTTCGGTTGGAACCGAACCGGCTGGCCATCCGGTTCAGCGGACTTTTTGGCCTCCCTTTCCCTGAGCCTACCAACTCTCTTTTCCAGGGTAGCTGCAGGAAAATTTTTACAAATCTGGCAGTCTGCATTGAGGTGGTCAAACCCCAGACAATAAACACAGGTGGTGTGGGGGTCAGCCTTGGCAAAGACTTCCCCACAGACACTGCAGTGTTGAAACCCAGTGGGCCTGGTTTTTCTTTTGGGTTTCTCAGACATAGTGTCAGCCTAACCAAACCTACCCATTTATGGCAATCCGCCAGGTAAGACCCTCTTATCGGTTCCCAACCGTGCCATGGGTCGTGGAAAAAAAACGTAATAAAATCCGTTTTTTTAGAACCGATAAGAACCGGTAACCACACTCTAAATGACAGATTAATGTATTTTAAACAACCTGATCGGTTCAAACCAAACCGATAAACCGTTTACAAGTTCCACACAGAATAGAAATTAATGTGAAACCTATCTAGTACTCACAATACCACAGACAGAGTCTGAACCGACCGGCTGCGGTTTAAATTCGGTCGAAAACCGAGAAAAACAATACTTTAACCGACAAAATGAACCGAGCATAAGGAGAAATCTCCGGAGCGACTGTTCAGTGAGGCGGAGTAAAGAATCTGACGGTTTGAGTTTGAAGAACAACAGACAAGTTTCAACCGAGCTTGAGCTCAGCGTTCCATGCCTGGCATGGAAAGTTAACTCTTTCACCTCTGGAGCAGTTCGAAGGTTGGGACTCACTACATATGTCATAATATAGCAAGACTTCATGTTGTTTGAAAAGGGCAACAATGCTCGCTCCTCACTCCAACACAAAAACATCTTCCACTTGCAAGTGTACAGCCTATGAGTCAACTCCTTCAAAAAGCCTCCAACACCTGGAGAACACTGTCAGAAAATCCAAAAGCCTAGTACTCTAGTCACTTAGGAGCCAGGTGGTCATGTGCAGGGTGTTCGTGTCCAGATGTCTCATCATGTGCTTGGACCTTGTTGGAAGGTTCGGAGAAGTGGAAGCAGCCATGGAGATCTGATGTTGATACTGAGAATATCCTGATGCCAGTACGGCATGATCAGAATCAGGGACACCTTGTCGTTTTGCACCCAGAGGACCACCTTGTGGACTGGGGAAACAGAGAGAAGTCAAACAGTAGGCACTGAGCCCAGGACTGAGAGAACATGTCCCACATCAGAGTGCCCTGCTAAGGAAGATGGGGCACAAAACAGTCTTAGCTTCCTGTTTTCCCAGGAAGCAAACAGATCCATAGATAGTGTTCCCCATAGACAGAACAACTGGGATACCAACAACCACATATGAGACAGTTGTCCCACACAACTGAGAGTGTCCGCCATCTCCTTGCTCATTCCTGTGATATGGACGACCAACAGGTCCACACGCGGGGCGTGAGCAACGCCTCCTGACACAGAAGAAAGGAGGTGCATGCCACCCTGCTTATTCAGGTAGGACATGCTGATTGTGTTGTTCGTGTTGATATGAACCACTAGACCTCGACCAGCAGTTGCAGACAGCCAATCCAACAATCCTGGAGGTCACCTCATTGCCATAGTATGACACCCTCGACTGGTGCCAAGCTGCCTCTAGACCTCTGACAGAAATGTCTACAGCTAGCCTAGTGGCTTCACAAACAGGCACAGCAGAGAGCAGACTGTGCATCTGTATCCATAGGTAGCACTGTTATGCTGCTATATGGGTCCAGCGTAAGGAGACAGTCAGAACTGACCTGGCCAAGGAAAACACTTTCCTACCCAGCGCATCAAAACCCCTGGAATCTTCACTTAGAGGATGGTCACAGGTCAGGTGCTGTGGCACACTCCGGGTCTGGAGGATCCGAAACCCCAATGTCGGGTGAGGTATAGCTCCAAAAGACATGGTGGGTGTGCAGTATTGTACTATGAGGTCCCTGGGGTTTGAGCAGGGATGTCTCCATGGTGCCCTAGTTGCCTCCTCCACAGCTCTGTGCCAAGGAGTCTCAACAGCAGGGTGACATGACTGCAACTGGTGTAAGCATGGATTCCAAGCATCTGCAAAATCTTCCCCATGAATCTCTGGTACAGAACATACTCAGTTGACAAGGCCAGCTGCAAAGAAGATTGTCCTCTGAGGAGGACATAGAGAGAGAGGAGGAGGAGGCGGGAAACCAGTAGTGTTTTTGCTACTGCAAGGTCCTAGCACCTCAGGCCGAGACCCAAGAGTGGGACTATATGGAGAAGATGGATTCAAGACAGATCCCTTCTTAGTGCAGGGTGAGATGACAGCAAGTCCCCTAATGATGCTTGGGACTGACAGGGGCATAGTCTTGAATTCCAGAGACAACCCTGATCCCACCACTTTGAGGACCCACTTCTTCAACGTAATGGTGGACCACTGATATAAGAATGGAAAGGCAGGCCACAACTAATAGCTTCAGCTGGTATTAGGGCACAGGGGGGAAGGGGCCACATAACCCATCACTTCTTGCACTTGGCAGCAGCCCTCAAGGACTGGCCTCTGGAGGAACTGCCCCCACCACCCTTGCGTTGGCCCTGACTTTCTGATTTATTTGAGAACTAGGCCAGGTTATATTACTGAAAATGTGGCCTCGGATGCTGCTGCTGCTGCTGTTGATCCTGCATGTCCTGACAGGGCCAGGAAAGGAAGCTGAGCCTTGTGGCTTAGGGTGGTGCCTTATGTCACATAATCCAGTCATGCTGAACTTTTCAATATGCTTGAGGTGGTCCTTTACCCACAGATAAAAGAGATCTGTTCCAGTAAAGGACTACTCTGCCAATAGTTGCAAGATTTCTTGCACGAATGACGAAGCCCACAACTATGCATGCCAACGTATAGACACTGCCACAGCCACATCTTGAGCTGACATGTCAGTCGAATCTATTGCCACCTGCAAGTGTTGCTTGGCCACAGTCAGCCCCAGATCAAGAACCTCGGGTGGATATGAATACCTTTCATAAGGAATCAGGTCAGAGAAGTCGGAGAACTTCTCAAAGAGCTCATGGCTATACTGAGCCATCAAAGCCAAATAGCTGGCCTGGAATATGCCCAGGGACATAGCTGCATAAATCTTTCAGCCAAGACAGTTCTAGTTCTTGGACTCCTTGTCCAACTGTTTGTATAGCTTGCCCTGTATCATGGACTTGCAGAACACCAGGTCTGCCACTCACCCCCCTGGTGATGGATGTTCTAAAAGGACGGACATTTCTTCTAGGGAACCCGCATACTTGCAGTCCGTAAACACCGTTAGGCCTGGCAGAGGACTAGCTCCTCCTAGATACTGAGAGCAAGGGCCCAGAAATGAAAATTACATACCTACCGTAATTCTTGATCTCTCTGTGTATCTTCACCATTCATCACTATTGGGTATAAGCCAGAGGATTAGGAGCCCGCAGGAGCGTTATTTTTTTTGCAAGAGGAGGAGCCGACACAGAGATGGTGCCACCCTCAAGGCGACATACTATGTCGTGCTTGCAGGTTGGCTAGCAACTGTCATCGACACCTCCTCAGCCCCACTTCTGCACGCTGGCGAGAGACAGGAGGATAAGAAGGGTTGGAGGGGTTGGGCAAGGGAGCCCGAGGGATAGAAAAAGGAAAAGATATAAAACTAAAAGGAGGAATATGCTGCAGAGAAGACAGGAAAGAAGAAAAAAAAACCTAAGGGATTGGGGAAGAGGGGACCCCAATCTCTGGGCGAAAAGGAATGGGTTGGGAAGGGGGGAGTTAGAAGGAAAGAAGAAGGAAATAGGAGGAGGAGGAGAAGACACCACCTCTCGCACTATTGGCCTGGACTGTTTGAGTAGGCAAGCCACAGATGTAAGGCAAGCTAGCTGGTGCCAAGGCTTGAGGAATGGAACCACTGAGAAGTAGAGGCAGGCCAAGGATTCAGGGTGGGTGGTGTCTTCCTCTCCTACCAAACTATTAAGGCAGAAGGACTCCTAAAAGGTGCTCTGGAGAACACCCCAGGGTAGGGATTGAATTTTTGGAGAGTAGGGTACCTCCACAGGAGGAACCGGAGGGGGAAAACCAATTTTTCAGAGGGGAAAATAATTGACAAAAAAACAAGAGAAAAGCCAGGCCCTCTCAAGAGGATGAGAGGGAGCCAGAGCACCAAGAGTTACCTAGGTTGAAGGAGAGGGAGAGAGCGCCTGCGATCCCCACCAGCCCAACCCTCCCTGCCTGCCCAGAGGAATCCCCCCTCGATTCCAGAAGGGAAGGGGAGGTGTGAAGACCAGATTCCAAATGGAAGACAAACAGGGAGAAGGAAACTGCTCAGAGACTGAGGCTCCAGAAGGGAAGGTGGATGGGATTTAGTGATGAATAGTGAAGATGCACAGAAAGATCAAGAATTATGGTAGGTACATAATTTTCATATCTTACCTGTGTTAACCTTCACCATTCATCGCTACTGGGTGAGTAACGAGCCCCCCCCCCTTGAAGTGGGCCCAGCACCTCCCTAAGACACAGTGTCCCTCAGCCTCCAGTGGGGGAAGATACCAGAGGAGAGAACCCTTGCAGGCCTGGCTAGGCCTGGGAGTGGTCCGGGTGAGGCAAAGATCTCCTCGCAGGAGAAAGAAGGCGCCCTGAAGCTCTCACCTCACCCTACGGGAGAAAAGGTGGGTTCTCCGGAAGGTGGAGGAAGTCACCCTATGCCGGGCCAGGGGTGACAACCCGGAGAGATGAAGCCACCCCGACCACCTGATGCAGACTGCTGTCCCCACTACCCTGGAGGCGACCTCGCTGGCATCGTACAATGCCCTTGCTTAGTGTCTTGCAAGCGCCAGGCCATGCGCTGAGAGGGCAACGGCTTGTCTGGTTTCCTCCACATCAAGCACGGAGGCTAGAACCTGTCTTAGCCATGACCTCAATTATCTGTTGTAGGTAGTATGGTGGGCCTGATGTGCTGCCACAAAGAGCAAGATCTGTGCCGAGGAGAAAACTCACCTGCCCCAAAAATCAACTCAGATGAGTCCAAATCTGGGGGTCGGTCACGGCCCGGGCTTCTCAGAGGGGGTGTCCAGGAGCGTAACGCCTGAAGGAGGGTAAGGCAGAGTTCCTGGATACCCCGGGTGGGCGCAATACCGCTGGCAAAGGTCCCTTGGGGCTGGAGCTGGGGCAAAGGGATGCTGACAGACCCGGTGCGACGCCTTCTGGAAGGGAGCAGGCCAGGCAAGGACGAACAGGTCAGCCGCACTGTACTCACCCAAGAAGGTACTTGCCAACCAGTCCGGACTGTGTTCTCCGAAGGTGGAAATGTAGAGCTTGTCGAGCAACCCTGACAGGAAACGTTGATAACTAGAGAGATCAGGTGCTGGGAAAAGATGGATGGAGGACTCCTCTCCCTCAGAGGAGGAAGACAAGGGAGCTGACGAGCTTGGAGAGACAGGGTCAGGTTGAACTGGGGAATGGTGGAACACCTGTTCATCCATGGCTCGGAAACAGACAGGGTCCAGTGCAGCCATGACCTTGAACTGTTCCCAGGTAAGGGGCCCCGTAGGACCAGAGATACCCGGGAGAGATGGAGGGGTTGGCAGAGACACAGGGGCCCGGCACCTCCAAGGAGGGGGACTGCCCCTGCCTGGGCAGGAGGACCATGCAGGAGACCTCAAGGGAGGAGGCGTCCTGGTGGTCCCAACAGACAAAGGCCACTCAACCGAGCTGGAACGGCCAAAGCTGAGCCCGAGAGAAGAATCCCCTCCCCCCCCGTGAGGTGACTGAGGCCGTATGCGCCCAAAAAGGTGGCCCCTGACCTCCAAAGAAGATGTCCCTCCAGGGTGGACCTCAGGGGAGAAGACTGGCCCAACACTATGGCTCCTCCCAGAGCCCCTGCGGGCTCCCATGGGAGGTCGCTACGCTGAACTGAGTCCACGCAACCCATCGGACTCTGAGAGAGCCCTCTTCCTTATCACCAGCTAAGACAGCTGACTCCGAGGACACAGTCGGGGGTGGAGCACCCTCCCCTGCCTGGGACACCCCAGCTCACCCAGAAGTCGGACTGGCTAGGACAATCACAGTAGGGGGTACATCCTCTGAGGGAGCAGACGTGTCACCGGCTCCGGGCTGCCCTGTGGTGCCCCCCTGAGCATCTGAAGGCTGGCCGGAACCAGCGGAATCCGAGTGGGGGCCAAAGCGCTGGACATGGAGGAATACAAGGCTTCTGACGAAACTGGGAGCCAATCCGGGTCAGCCTCCGAATCATTCTCCCCTGAGGAGGAGGCCCGAACCCAGACAACTCCTTGTTCCCTCCGGGTCTCGGGACCACAAGTGGTGCCGCCCCCCATCCCTGGCGCCATGAATAGCACCGGAGTCAGAGGTGGCACCATGAGCAGCACCGCAGACCGACGCCAGAGTCAGAAGCAGTGCTGGAGGCTGGCCTGGCGCTGCCCCAACTCCCGCTGCCACAAGTGGCACCCGAGTCAGGGGCGGCACTGACAGGCAGAGCCGAGGACAACGCCAGCCCTGGCCCGCAGGCCCCAGAGCACAACACCAGGGGAGCCTTCGCCTCCAAAGAGGCAATTGCCAATAAGGTGCCTCCTGCCTGGCACTGTGAGTAACGTGTTTTGTCGTGGCCCAGACCCAAACAGTAAACATAAGTACTATGTCCACTGATCACGCACACTGTGTACCTGCACAAAATGCACTTCTTGAACCCTAGCATTTTCTTTCATTCCATGGCGAACCACGATGACACAACATGAAGACAATGGTGCAGGTACAGCAAGAGCTAAAAAAAAAAAAAGGCAAAACTTCAATAAAAGATACTATAAAAAAGCCTAAAAACTAATTCTCCAGCAAGAACTGTGAAGGACACCTGTTCCTTTCAGCAGAAGAAAACATCGGAGAGTAAAATGGGCGGAGCTGGAGAAAAGAGCAGTTATACGTAAGAACTTACCGTAACAGTAGATCTTTGAGAGGAACTCTTGCAGCAGGCCATCACCAGTATGACTAAGCCACCACGCACTAGGACCACACAGAAACCTAGCTAATGGTCTACCAGAGGGGGCCACCCTCCTCCAATGTCAGGCCCTGACGTCAGCCAGTCCTATAAAGGCGGGTGGCCCCCATGCTCTCCTCAGTTCTCCCGTTGGAGACCCAAAGCAGGATGCAGTAAGGGGGAACCAAGAAGGATTCTGAGGTATCCCAAGAGCAAAGAAAAAACCAAAAGTTGAAAGCTCTGTGACGTAGACAGCCAGCTCTGAGTGCTGTATCAATGTTTTTATTACGTATAAAATATGTGATGGGAAGGTCAGTTTGAGGAAACTACTATCTTACTGAAACTGACACATCAAGACCCCCCAAGGATACGTTCAAAGGACAGGACACAGCTAAACTGCAGATATCTGGGGTGCAATTACCTTGTCAATTGGCTTTCATCCCAGAAAATAAAATTAGCCATTCATAATTCCCACAGGGAAAATTCTTTGACTTGCAATAGTTGTCAGGAAGAACTCGAGAGGGAGGCGTGTCAGAGAGAAGCCAGAATGGATATTGAAGAGAGGTTGATGTCTGGGTCAGGGAGGACCCAGACGAATTTGGAAGGTCCAATATACATTCCCGAGGAACCCTTGAATTACATCAGAGATACCTCTGAGGTGTAGATTCCAAGGCCTAGACGGGATTAAAGAGGCAAATACACTTTTGCTTTGAATACTATGGCTTAGATCAAAGAAACTTTTCAGATGTATTCACAGCAGAGCACAAACTGGTTTTGTCTGGTTAACCAGTGGAGAGGAAAGGCAGTGAGGACACCTATTATGTTTTTTCAAATATTTTATTTGGACATCCTGTGAGATAAAATATAGATGTTGTTACACCAAGGTGGAGTTATGTGACCTCAGAGAAGGCTGGCTCAGAACTGTGTTTAACTGCCGAGAGAACCTCGACAGAGACACACACAAGACAATATTTCTGACTGAGAGAAGAGAGACCATCAAAGCACTGAAAGAAAGTAAGCATATATTAGATTAGACCAGTCTGAATGTATGTATTATAGGAACTGCATGTTTACCTGTTTGTTTTAAGGCTGTATGTGTTGGGATATATATTTGTTCTGTATTTATCGTTCTGTTCTGACATTTTAAAGTAAAGATATATTTTACAACAGAAACTACCTGGAGTGCCTTGACATTTCTTTTTATTTTAAGTGGAGCTTTTAAAGGTTATAAGTAACAGTGTGTATGGGCTTATTGATATACCAAGTTGGGAAATGGATAGAGTTCTCTAAAGTCTTGCACAGAGTTCTAAGGGTTCATTTGAAAGACCTGGTTGGGTGCCCGTAGGCAAAGATATCTGGCCCCCCGAAGACAGAATTATCTGAGCCTGATAATGGGGTACGCTAATAAGAGGTTATCAGTTAGAATCCCTCCAGAGCTTGAGACTAATGTGACTTGAACCCACAAAACAGACAAGAGGGTTACCTTGTTCTGTTCACTATACAGAAATCATACGCTCAGAAGTTGGCACTTTGGGAGTAGAGGGCTGACCAGCTGAGTGAGTCTGTGACAGATTGGTTGGCAGTGGTGGCATACAAAGTTTGGTGGTATAAGCTTCACTGTACAGTGTGTTAGCTTGAGACCGTTTAGCTCACTTGGAAAAAAGAAAGGCAATGTTTTATTTCAAAAGGAAACAGAACTATATCCCTTGACTTACAGTTAAGTTCCCACCCATTTTATTTTTTTTTCTCTGAAGTGCCAGTCAGAATAGTATTAGTAGTGAAGGAAAAAGAAAATGGCTTCCGACTACAGCAGGCACACTGTAGATTTCTTAAAGCAGTTGTGCGGGGACAGGGAAGTCCCATTTGGGGTGAAAGCCAGTAAGCAGAACCTCACAGAGGCCCTGATGGTAGCAGATACCCAGAGCAGCGAGTCACAGACCGTGACTGAAAGGGACCAAACCTCAAGTCTGGAAGGGCTAGCAGCCAGTGAGGGGTCCCGAGCCGATGAGGTGGACAGCAGGGCCACTGTCAGTGAAGGGCCACAGCAGCAGGGACAAGTCACCAGTATCCTGAATCCGGAAGTTCTCAGGTTGCAACTTGAGTTGCGCAGGATGGAACTGGAGTCCCAGGAGAGGAGAGAAAGGGAACAGAGAGCAGCAGACCACGAGGAGCGTGAGTGCCAGCGAGCGGCAGAGGAGAAGACAGAGCGAGAACGCAGAGAGGCAGAGGAGAGGAGAGAGGAGCGCCAATGGCAATGCGAACTGAAGAAGCTACGACTCCAACCAGCAGCACCAGGGCAGGTAAGTGGCTTGGGTTTAACTGGGACTACAGGACTGGGTTACAAATTGAACTCCAAATTAACAGCCGAGTTTAAGGACAGGGAGGACATGGACGCCTTTTTAAACTCTTTTGAAAAAGTTTGTATTCAGGCTAAAATTCCTATAGCGTCCTGGAGCTTCCAGCTATCCCCGCTACTTACTGGAAAAGCTCGGGATGCATTGGGTCAAATGAACAATGAGGACAGTGACGATTACAGCAAGTTAAAAGCTGCACTGTTAAAAAAGTTTGAATTAACTGCTGAATCATATAGAGCTAAATTCCGTAAGCTCAGGAGAAGCCCTGATATGAGCTATGAGGAGCTAGCCACGAAATGACGTCAGTTTTTAAAGCACTGGTGGGAAGGAATTGAGGCAACCTCTGTTGATAAAATAGAAAATGTGATTTTCTTAGAACAGCTTGATTGGGCATGCCCAGCAGAGTTAAAAACCTGGCTAGAGGACCAAGACCCAAAAACAGTGCAAGAGGCTGCTGAACTCTCGGACTGCTATGCCAAGAGCAGACCTGCTCTGAGAGCGAATGGGGCGAGTGTGGCAGTGCAGAAAGGGAAAAGCGTGCCCTCAGGGCAGCTAAAACCCTCCCTGCCTCCACCAAAACCAGTTAGCCCCAGGTTTCAAAGAAAAGATTTCTCTGAAGTAAGAAATGTTTGTTGATTATGTAAAGAAACTGGGCACATTTCCAGACAGTGTCCAAGAAGGGCAAGCACTAATACGTAAAGTAGTACCAGAAAGGAAGTGGGTTGTGTGTGTGTCCCTGGAAGCATGCCAGTGAACATGAGGGAACACATGCACCCAGTCATGGTAAATGGCGTACAGACGCAGGGGTTAAGGGACACGGGGCATCCCTGACATTGGTAAAGGGGGATCTGGTACAGCCTGGTCAGCTTAGACTCAACAAATACATAACTGTACAAGGGTTTACTGGTGAAGAGAAAACATTGCCACTGACCAGTGTTCTCCTAGACTGGGGTGAAACAGGGGGAACTGTGCAACAGGTGGCTGTAGCCAAAACATTAGCAGTGGATGTGATCCTGGGTAACAATCTTCAACAGGGGATGGTATGTGCAGTTACCTGCAGCCAAGCGGCCAGGGAAAACTGTAGTTCCCTGAGCGCCCCAGAAGCCATTGGGAAGATACTGAGAGGCTGGGTTCCCCAGCCTGTGTCTCCAGAGGGGGAGACTGATAAAAAGAGGGTAGAAATTTCCCCAGTAGCAAGTAACCACATAGCTACAGAGGGTTACCCAAAAAGGGAGGGGTGGCCTCTGGTTGGGATTGACAGTGATCCTGAGGGCCCTGACGCTAGTGCTGGGGACCCTAGTTTAGCAACAGAATGGGACCTGTCCCATGCCTTGGGAAGGTGTGAGGGGTCCGCAGCTGCTCAGAGAAGTGACCTTAGTTTAGAGAAGCTGAGGGCTTGGGCAGACTCGGACGGTGCACAGGGAAGTGACAGCAGACATAAGGTTTATTGGGAAAATGGACTTGTGCATGCACAGACAGTACAGACAGAGGGAGGGATGCTAGGCAGGCAGCTTGTCATTCCCCAGGGATATCGTGAGCAGTTGCTCAAGGTTGCCCATGATATTCCCTTGTCTGGTCATCTAGGAATCGCACGCACAACGCAGCGGTTGGCCCAGAATTTCTACTGGCCTAACTGCACCCAGCAGGTGAAGGAGTACTGCAGGTCTTGTCACCGGTGCCAAGAAATAGGGAAGGCGGGCAAGAAAACCCAAGCCGCCCTGATCCCCTTGCTCATAGTGGAGGAGCCATTCCAGAGGGTGGGAATGGATATTGTGGGACCTTTAAATACCCCCAGCTCCTCAGGGAAGAGATTCATCCCGACTGTGGTGGATTATGCCACCGGGTACCCAGAGGCAGTCACCCTATCCTCACTGAGGACAGACAAAGTGGCAGATGCCTTGCTTGGGATTTTCTCCTGTGTTGGGTTTCCGCAGGAGGTAATCACCGATTGAGGGGGTTCCTTCATGTCGGACCTAATGAAATGTCTATGGAAGAAGTGTGGGGTGGTGCCGAGATGCACAACACCGTATCACCCACAATCCAATGGGCTTGTGGAATGCTTCAATGGTACCCTAAAGTCAATGCTCCGGGCATTTGCTGAACAGCATGGGAGGGACTGGGAGAAATACCTTCCCCACCTGTTGTTCGCATACAAGGAGGTGCCCCAAGAGTCGACAGGATTTTCCCCCTTCGAACTCTTGTATGAATGCCGGGTATGTGGGCCCCTAGACTTGATCTGGGAGGACTGGGAAGGCAAGCACACCACCCAGGGAACTCCCATTGTGGATTACGTCCTGAGGTTTAGGAAAAGGCTGAAGGAGCTTATGAGGACAGCCCAGAGCAACCTGGCAGCTGCCCAGCAGAAACAGAAAAGTATGGTACAACCGCAGAGCCAGAGCTCGCTCATACATGGTGGGTCAGGAAGTCATGGTCCTTATTCTGGTCTGGAAAGACAAGCTGCAAGCTAAGTGGGCAGGACCATACAGAGTGGTTAGGAAGGTAAATGACGTAAACTACATTTTGGAGTTACCTGACCGTAGACAGACAAAAAGGATGTACCATGTCAACATGATGAAGCCATGTGCAAATAGGGCTGACATGGTGTTCGCAGTGTGTAGTCATGGGGAGGGGACAGACAAAGGAGACCCCCTTCTGGACTTGCTGGAGGAAAGTAAGTGGGAGTCCTCTGTGGAGGCAGTAGAATTGTCTCCCCAGCTGACCCCAGGCCAGATCCAGAAAGTGAGGGAGGTTTTAGTAGACTCTGCCCCCTCGTTTAGTGCCAAGCCTGGACTAACCCCCTTAGCAACACATGATGTGGAGACAGGAACACAGACGCCCATATGGCGGACAGCAAATCGGGTGTCAGAGGCTGTCCAAAAGGACATTAGGAGGGAAGTGGAGGAGATGCTGGATTTATGGGTAATCCAGAGATCCCACAGTCCCTGGGCCTCACCTGTAGTCCTTCTACCCAAGCCAGATGGTTCAACTCGTTTCTGTGTAGACTATCGTGGAATGAATGCAGTCATGAAGTCAGACGCCCACCAGATGCCCCAGACGAACTCCTAGACAAGTTGGGGGTGACCTATCTTATGATCACGGACCTGACAAAGGAGTATTGGCAGGTAGAGTTGATGGACAGAGCTATAGAGAGGCCGGCCTTCATCACTCCAGTTGGCTTATTTGAGTCCAAAGTAAAGCCTTTTGTAATGAAGAACGCCCCGGCCACTTTCCAAAGGTTGGTGAACCAGGTGTTAAATGGTGCTGAGGAGTACCCCGTGGCGTACCTGGATGACACTGCCATCTTCAGCACCAGCTGGGAGGAACACCTGTCACACCTTGGGGAAGTGCTGGGCAGAATACAGAGGGCCGAGCTCACTGTCAAAGCCGAGATTTCCCAGGTGGCCATGGGAGAAGTGGCATACCTCGGGCATGTGGTAGGCCGGGGACAGCTCCGTCCTAACCAAATCAAGATAGAGGTAATACAGGCATGGCCCAGACCAGAAACTCAGAAGCAGGTCAGGAGTTTTCTTGGGACAGCAGGGTACTATCGAAAATTTGTACCAAATTACAGTGCCCTGGCTGCTCCCCTATCTGATCTGACAAAGAAACAGATGCCCAAGAAAATTACCTGGGGTCAAGCCTATGAGGAAGTTTTTTCCAAACTAAAGGAGGCAGTGTGCAGTGCTCTTGTTTTGATAAGTCCAAACTATAGTAAAACCTTTATAGTTCAGACAGACGCCTCAGACGTGGGTATTGGGGCGGTACTGAGCCAGACATCCAGCGAAGGGCGGGGCCACCCCATAGCCTACCTGAGCCGAAAGCTGCTCCCCAAGGAACAAGCATACTCCATGGTGGAAAAGAAGTGTCTTGCCCTAGTGTGGGCCCTAAAGAAATTGGAGCCATACTTGCATGGGCAGCCTTTTGTGGTGCAGACTGACCACAACCCCCTGCTTTGGCTAACGCAGTTGGGGGAAAAACAATGGCAGACTGCTCAGATGGAGTCTTGCTTTACAAGGGTTTGATTTGAAAATCGTACATAGGGCCGGAGCCAAGAATCAGAACTCAGATGGACTGTCTAGGGTCTATGAGGAGTGAACTGATTTGGGAAGCTCATCCCATGTAGGGGACAGAGCCCCCAGATTCGGTCTAGGTGGGGAGGAGTGTAACATAGACAGCCAGCTCTGAGTGCTGTATCAATTTTTTTATTACATATAAAATATGTGATGGGAAGGTCAGTTTGAGGAAACTACTGTCTTATTGGAACTGACACATTAAGACCCCGCAGGGATAAGTTCAAAGGACAGGACATAGCTAAACTGCAGATATCTGGGGTGCAATTACCTTGTCAATTGGCTTTCATCCCAGGAAATAAGATTAGCCATTCATAATTCCCTCAGGAAAAATCCTTTGACTTGCAATAGTTGTCAGGAAGAACTTGAGAGGGAGGGGTGTCAGAGAGAAGCCAGAATGGATATTGAAGAGAGGTTGATGTCTGGGTCAGGGAGGACCCAGACGAATTTGGAAAGTCTAATATACATTCCCAGGGAACCCTTGAATTACATCAGAGAGATCTTTGAGGTGTACATTCCAAGGCCCAGAAGGGATTAAAGAGACAAATACACTTTTGCTTTGAATACAGTGACTAAGATCAAAGAAACATTTGAGGTGTATGTGTAGCAGAGCACAAACCGGTTTTGTCTGGTTAAACTGTGGAGAGGAAAGGCAGTGAGGCCACCTATTATGTTTTTTTAAATATTTTATTTGGACATCCTGTGAGATAAAATATAGATGTTGTTACACCAAGGCGAGTTATGTGACCTCAGAGAAGGCCGACTCAGAACTGTGTTTAATTGCTAACCTTGACAGAGAAACACACAAGACAATATTTCTGACTGAGAGAAGAGAGACCATCAAAGCACTGAAAGAAAGTAACCATATATTCGATTAGACCAGTCTGAATGTATGTACTGTAGGAACTGCACTTTTACCTGTTTGTTTTAAGGCTGTATGTGTTGGGATATATATTTGTTCTGTATTTATCGTTCTGTTCTGACATTTTAAAGTAAAGATATATTTTACAACAGAAACTACCTGGAGTGCCTTGACATTTCTTTTTATTTTAAGTGGAGCTTTTAAAGGTTATAAGTAACAGTGTGTATGGGCTTATTGATATACCAAGTTGGGAAATGGATAGAGTTCTCTAAAGTCTTGCACAGAGTTCTAAGGGTTCATTTGAAAGACCTGGTTGGGTGCCCGTAGGCAAAGATATCTGGCCCCCCGAAGACAGAATTATCTGAGCCTGATAACTGGGTATGCTAACAAGAGGTTATCAGTTTGAATCCCTCCACAGCTTCAGACTAAGGTGACTTGAACCCACAAAACAGGAGGGTTACCTTGTTCTGTTCACTGTACACAAATCATAACGCTCAGAGGTTGGCACTTTGGGAGTAGAGGGCTGACCGGCTGAGCAAGTTTGTGACAGGCTCACCCCCATGAAGGGGAGAGATAGACAGGAGAAGGGTGAAGGAGGGAGGTAAAGCAAGGCCTTTTTGCATGAGATCCTCTTGAAGATTTACTGTTACTGTAAGTTCTTACCTAACTGTACTATCTTACTTTGAGGGTATCTCTTGCAGCAGGCAGTCACTGGCAGGACTGAGTACCAAAGCAGTTCTGGCACTACAGAGAGACAGTCTGGGTGGAAGGCAAAAAATGACAGCCTATAAAAGAAGGCCTTGAAGAACAGCTAGGCCGAAGTTGGCCCTTCACTGAGAGGCAATGTCTAGACTGTAATATTTGGAGAAAGTGTGGACAGTGCTCCAGGTGGCAGCAGAGCAAATGTCAGCAGCTGACACATTTCTGAAACAAGTTACCAAGGTGGACATACCCCTAGTGGAATGACCTTTAACCCCTCCAGGAAGTTCCTTGCCGTACTTCTGGTAACAAAAGACAATGCAACTGGCTAACCATTTAGACAAACACTGTTTGGACACCTGAGCACCCCCTTTCCCACTGATGAACGAAACAAACAACTGATTAGACTTCCGGAAGTCTTTAGTCTGAGGTGTATAGTACCTGAAGATTCTATGCACCTCCAAGTATGGAGCAATGCCTCCCCTTGATTCGAATGCTCTGGATAACAAACAGGGAGGTGGATGGACTGATTTAAAGTAAACTCCGACATCACCTTGGGAAGAAACTTAGGATTAATCCGCAAAGACACCCTGTCTTTGTGAAAAATCAAATAAGGCTCCTTTCACGAAGGCCTGAAGCTCGGCAATCCTCCGAGCCAAAGTAATGGCAACTAAAAATACAGGTTGCTCACCTGTAACAGGAGTTCTAGGAATGGTATATGTTGTTCATCCACACTGCTTGGCAGGTTCCTTGCCGCTTTAAATCTTGCCGGAAGGTCTTCAAGCTGGCTCCTCCCACCCACCGGGGTGGTAAAACTCTCGGCTCCGCCCCATGATGCCAGAGCTAGCCCACTGGAAGCCAGGTTGTGCATTGAAGCCGGGGAGGTCGGGTGGGTCGTGTGGATGAACAACATATACCATTCCTAGAACTCCTGTTACAGGTGAGTAACCTGTATTTCTAAGTACATGGATATGTTGTTCATCCACACTGTCTGGCAGACTCCTAGCAGTTCTCCGGGAGGAGGGAGGCAGCAGCACACCCCTACTTAGGGAATAGAGACTGGAGAACCGAGGCCCCAAAACCAGCATCCCGGCGTGACTCAGGTCGATGTGGTAATGGGTGATGAAGGTATGTGCTGACTTCAAGTAGCAGCCCTGCAGATTTCCTGGATAGGGACGCTCTTGAAGCAGCTATCACAGCGTATGGCGGGTAGAATGAGCTCTTTATCCTCTGGGAGGCTCCATGCCCGCCAACTCATAGCAGAGATCTATGCAGGAGGTGACCCACCTGCCTATCGTCCACTTGGCTGCAGGTCTGCCAGGTGCGGCTTCAGCGTAGGTGACAAACAGCTGGCGAACCTCTCTCCGAACTTCAGCTGTCTGCTCCTTATAATAAGCGAGCGCTCTTTTAGGGTCCAATGTATGGAGCCTATATTCAGCCTCCGAGGTGTGATTGGGGTAGAACATCGGCAGAGTCAACACCTGATTAAGGTGAAACTCTGACACCACCTTCGGGAGGAATTTCGGGTGGGGGCGCAGGACAACCTTGTCCCTGTGGAAGACCAGATAAGGAGACTCGATGGAAAGCGCCTGGAGCTCCCCCATCCTTCTGGCTGACGTGATAGCCACCAAGAAGGCAATCTTCCACGACAGGTGGGAGATATCGCACCTGTGCATCGGTTTGAAAGGCCTGCCCATGAGCTTAGCCAATACCAGCAGTAGCTCCCACGGAGGTGGAGGTTCTCGCACCGGTGGGGATATGTGATCAAGGCCTTTGAAAAAGCACCCGACCACCTTCTCCTGCGCCACCGACTGCTTCCTGGCCCGTGCCCGGTAAGCAGAGATGGCTGCCAGGTGCACCTTAAGGGTCACCGAAGCCCTTGCTGGAAAAGGGACCACAGGTAGTCCAGAATGCTTGCCAATGAACGGAGGAAGGGTCCAGGCCCTTGCCCTGACACCAAATGGAAAATCTCTTCCATTTGAAGGCATAGCATTTTCTGGTTGACTGCTTACGGGACGCCTCAACGACGTTGAGGACCTCGTCGGAAAGGCCCAAGGCCTGGAACTCCAGTCGCTCAGGAACTAGGCCGTCAGGTACAGGGATTGAAGGTCTGGATGGAATACCTTCCCGATTGACTGAGATCACGTCTGGGCGGGTTGGAAGCCACCTCGGGAGCCTGGAGCTGAGACTGAGGAGATCTGGATACCAGAACTGACGGGGCCAGTCTGGGGCTACCAGAATCACCTGCGCCTTGTCCCTCCTCGCCTTGAGAAGCACCTTGTGGATCAAGGGAAATGGGGGAAGGCATAGAAGGGCCGGGGTCCACAGCCTCGAGAAGACATCCCCCTGCAACGAGCCCTGCTGAGGGGGGTGGGCATGAAGCACTCTCAGCTTCGCATTCTCCCTGGAGGCAAATAGGTCCACCTGAGGCGTACCCCAGAGGGAGAAGAGATCTTGTACTACCTCCGGCAGGAGAGACCACTCGTGAGACGCAGCCCCTATCCGGCTTATGGCATCGGCCAGGGTGTTGGAGGCTCCTGCCACGTGAATGGCAAGGAGATCTGCCTCCAGGCTGCGCACGAGTGACCAAATGTGGAGAGCTTCCCTTCACAGAGGCATGGAGCACATCCCGCCCTGGCGGTTTAGATAGTACATGGTCGTGGTATTGTCCATCTGGACCTGAACCACTTGACCCTGTAGAAACAGAGCGCAGGCAGTGAGGGCTAGACGAACTGCTCAAAGCTCCAGCAGGTTGATGTGGCATCGGGACTCCTGAGGGGACCAGAGGCCGTGTGCTCTATGCTCCCTCAGATGGGCACCCCAACCCATCAGAGAGGCATCGGTCGATAGAGAGACCGTCGGCTCGGGGCGGACAAACGGGATGCCCTCCTGCAGATGTGCTGGAACGGTTCATCACTGGAGAGCGTTCCACATCCCCTGGGTCACTGTCACTAGCTGATCCAACGGATCGAAGCTCTGTGACCACTGGCTGGCCAGTCCCCATTGAAGGGGATGCATGTACCAGCAGGCCCAACGGACCACACTGGTGCAGGCCGCCAAGAGGCCCAGGAGACGCAAGAAGTCCCGGGCAGGGCGCGATTGCCCTACCAGAAATGATTGGCCAAAGGAGGAAAGAACCTCGGCCCTGTCCGCCGGGAGCCGTGCTCTGGCTCAAAGAGAGTCGAGCTCTGTCCAGATGAAATATATCACCTGCTTTGGCACAAGTTCCGACTTGGCCTCGTTGATGAGGAGGCCAATCTGAGAGCAAACTTGGAGGGCCAGATCTCTGGACCGCTCCACCTCCGCTCTGGAGGGGGCTGCATTCAGCCAGTCGTCCAGGTAGGGGTACACCCGGACCCTTCAGCGCCGCAGGAATGATGTCACCACTGCCTTGCATTTGGTGAAGACCCTGGGAGCTAGGGAGAGGCCGAAGGGCATGGCCCGGAACTCGTAAAGGGATCCCTCCGCTCTGAAGCGGAGGGATCTCTGATGAGACGGACGGATTGGGACGTGAAAGAACGCGTCCTGGAGGTCCAGGGAACAGAACCACATGCGTCGTTCCAAGGATGGTATTATCTGAGCCAGAGTGACCATCCTGAAGGTCCGAGACCTTAGGAACCTGTTCAGGTCATGCAGGATGAGAATGGAGTGCCAGCCCCCCGTCCGTTTTGGGACCAGGAAATACCTGGACACAAACCCCGGGTCTGGAGGAGGATCCGCCACCTTCCTGATCACCTCTTTTTCGAGGAGCAGGGCAATATCGGCTCGGCGGGCCGACAGCGAGGCTGCGGACCCCATGGCCCTCCCCGAGGGGCGACAGCTCGAAAGGGTGGGGTCTGCTCAATCCAGAGGCAGGCCCTTTCCTATCACCTCCACACCCAGCGGTCCGTGGTGATAGCGGACCAGGCGAAAGGAAGTGGCGGAGCCGCCTCACGGGGAACCAGGGGAGGACGAGGCTGGGGCAGCATCAACCGTCACTGGGCAGGCTTGGAGGAGGGACCGGCCGAGGGACCTCCTGGGCCTTTACCTCCCTGCTTCCTGTTGGAGGAAGCTGCGGGCTTGGGTTTGGGATGCCAAGCACGAGCCTGCTGGCCCTGATGCTGGTGCTGTTGGGCCGGATGTGCTGCAGGCGCAGAAGGACAAAAGGGCTTGTGCTGTTGCTGATGGCGGCGTTTGTCCTTCTGGGCGGAAGTGACAGAGTCCAGGGTGGCACTGGACTTTTCGATCCGCTGGAGGTGACCTTCCACTCCAGGGCCGAAGAGATCAGTCCCCAAGAAGGGGACATACACCAACTTGTGCTGGGTATCCGCCGTAAAGGTGGATATCCTCAGACATGCTCTGTGGCGCATGGCCACTGCGGCCGCAACCGATCTGGCACAGGAGTCCCCCATGTCCAAAGCCGTTTGGAGCTGCTGCTTCGCCACTGCCCTACCCTGGTCCTGGACCTGCCGGACCGTGGTCTGGAGGTCGGCCGGGAGATGAGGGATCACCTCATACAGGGAGCCCATGAGGGCGTGGGAGAAGTATGCCATCAGCATGGCCGAGCTGTCCTGGCAGAGGCCAAGGGAGGACGCAGCGTACACCTTGCGCCCGGCGTAGTCTAGCTTTTTGGACTCCTTGTTGGGGGGCTTGTCCACGTCCCTAGCATTCCCGGAACGCTGGAAAACACTGTCAGTGACCAACCCCTCGGCAGAGGGGTGCTCCGAAAACCCGGGCAAAGAGCCAGTAGGGACCACATACTTCCTGGCCATCCTGGCTGAGGGCGCAGGACAGGAAGCAGGCCACTGCCAGCGCTCCAAGGCTGGGCCGACAATGGCCTCAGCCACAGGAAAGGCCTCTGTGGGTGAATCCCCTCGGTCCAATATCTCCGTCAGGGGATACTTGGCCCATTTGGAAATGGGCTCGAGCTGCATCCTGGTGGACTCCGAGATGAGCCGAAGCAGATCCATAAAGGTCGATGGGCTTTCGTTCAGTGAATGGCCCCTGGAGGACTCCAAGTCAACCTGCCTGGAGAACAGGGAGGAGTCATTGTCGGACTTAGAGAAGTCCGCGAAGTGCTGCCTAGGGCCTGAGCCACCCTCCACCTTCCGAGGACGATCAGGAGTGAGGGTGACCGACAACCTGTGGGGCAGGCCTTGAGCTGACAGAGAGTCCTTGGTCGGTGCCCCCCGATTTCGGTTGTGGAGGCGGAGGTTCCACCACAATTGGTGGGGCAGCAGGTTTCAGCTGAACAACCGGCCCAGGCTTGGGCATCTCGACTGCAGCGAGAGGCTGTTTCGGCCGTTCGGGTGACAGTCACTTGATGGCCGGGGAAGGCGTCGGTGTCAACTTAGTCCCGGACAAAAGTAACTGCTGCCACATCAGCTCCTCATAGTTTCGACGCAATTTGCACCGAAGCCTCTCCTCGTCCGAGGAGGAAGACGAGGACGAGCACCGTTGCCGCTTACCTCGGTGCCGAGACCGAGACCGCCGATGTCGGCGGAATCGGCTGGACAGAGACCGAGATCCTCGGTGTGTCCGATGGCGGGCCTGTTTTTGTAAGGATGGGTTACATCTATCAAAAAAAGGCAGCAGAAAATTAGGACTAGAATTAAATAAAAAAGGTTTTGGATACTCGTTTAAACTAATACCACAGGGGAGAGGAGGAAGAAAAGTGAAGATTGTAAAATTGGATAAATCTAAACAAAACAATAGTGATCAAAAGAAGGATGTAGAAAATAGAAGGATAAAAAGTTCATTATACAATGGCTTGAAGATATGGTCTTTGAATGCGAGAAGTTTAAATCTAATAAAAAAAGCAGAACTGGAAATAAGACTAAAGAATGAATCAATAGACATATGCAGTATAACAGAAACATGGTGGGAGAAAGATTCAAAGTGAAATCATTAAATAGAAGGATATGTAATGTATTCAAAAGAAAGAGGAAATAAGAAAGGAGGGGGTATTGCCATGTATGTGAAACGGGAAATTATGAGTATTCTGTACAATAAACATGATCATCGAGATGAAATAGAATCATTATGGGTAGCAATACAACAAGTACAAACACAAAATAAATTATTGTTAGGTCTATTTTATAGACCACCAAATAATAGTAGCTTACACGATGATTATATAAATAAAGAGATCAGACAGATAGCAATGCAGGACGATGTAATTATTGTAGGAGACTTTATTTTACTAGATATAAATTGGAATAATAAAACTGCAAAAAATGTCGTACACAGAAAATATTTAGAAATGATGGAGGAAGTAGGATTAAGTCAATTAGTTTATAAGCCAACAAGAGGAGGTAGTATACTGGACTGAATAATAACACATTGTGAAGAATTAATAACTAAAATTAATATCATAGACAATTTAAGTAATAATGACCATGAAGTAGTTCATTTTTTTCTAATGAGTTATAAAAGACTGACCATAAAAGGTAGTACAATAATAAGAAATTATAATAAAGCTAAATTTCAGATGATAAAAATAAAATTGGAAAAAGGGGACTGGAAGAGTTCATTTAAGAATAAAACAGTGGAAGAAAGTTGGGAAATATTAAAAAACAAAATACAAAAGTTAGAAGACAAATATGTACCAAAAAAAAAAATTATACACTAAAAAGGGGGAAAAAAAACCATGTGGGCCCAGATATTCAAAAGGGTTCCGCATGGCGCAACAGTGTTGCTCCATGCACAATCCACTGATCGCCCAGTGCGATATTCAAAAGGGAAAAGTGCGCCGCACAAATCCTGATGCGCTGGAGCCCATCAGTAATGCATGCAGGCATAGGTGGGGGGGCATGCCCATGCATAACCTGCACAGCCCGATATTCAGCCCGGGATGTGCAGAGTCATGCATGCGCAACCCCTACCTGCGCCTGCACAAAGTTAAGCCAAAAAAAAAAGGAACAAGTGCTGGCCACCCACAGGTGAGCTGCCGCATTGCATGGCGCAACACGGCAGCAGGCCACCCGAGTTCCTGCCGCACCTGGCGGTGCCCCCATGCCCCATCGCGGGCATCCGTGTAACATCCCCTCCTATATCCCTGGTGGTCCAGTGGACTGCTATGTGCCTGATGGGCATCTGTCTAAAGAATAACCCCTGTGTCATCCCAGGTGGTCCAGTGGACCACACTCTGCCCGATCGTGGGCATCGGTATTATAACCCCCCACGTCCAATATCCCTGGTGGTCCAGTGGACCGATTGCGGGCATCTGTAAATCACAGAATATTGCTATTACCCTGGTAGTCTGTGTACCCTCCCAACTAGGCCCCACTGCCCACCCTCCCGGTCAGCCGGGCAGGACCCCACCTGACAGCATGGTGAGGGTGCATGCTTTGTGGTTCTGGCGCGTGAGCCAATGGGCGTGCAGTCATAACCGTACTACTCAGTCCAGAATTATTTCATCTGGACTGAGTAGTCGGAATGGAGTTGCACGCCCATTGGCTCACGCCATGAACCAATGGGCTGCATCCCACGAGCTGGTCAGTCGGCGGGCAGGCAGGCGGGTGGTGCTGCTGCCCGTTGACTGACGGGGAGCGGGCGGTGGGGCTCTGTGGGCAGGTGGGGAGGGGGGTACACTAAACCACCAGGGTAATAGGAATATTTTATGATTTACAGATGCCCGTGAACGGGCAGCGATCGGTCCACTGGACCACCAAGGATATTGGAAGGGGGGTTATTCTTTTAGACAAATGCCCGCGATTGGGCACATAGCGGTCCACTGGACCACCAGGGATGTTGGGGGGATTATTCTTGAAGACAAATGCCTGGGATCGGGCACACAGCGGTCCACTGGACCACCAGGGATGTTGGAGGGGGGATTATTCTTGAAGACAAATGCCCACGATCAGGTACACAGCGGTCCATTGGACCACCAGGGATGTTGGAGGGGGGATTATTCTTGAAGACAAATGCCCGCGATCAGGCTGCAGGGGGCGTCGGTACCCGACGGCTGCTGCCTGGCAGGGCGCAAGGCGCAAGTCATCGGGGATCGGCGCACCTGCATGCTAATGGCATGCAAATGGGGCCATAATGACATGCAAATGGCCCCATGTGCCCTTGTATAAATTATGGCCCCATTTGCATGTCCCCTTTTGAATATCGCAGGTGCTGTGCATGGCGCAATGGCACTTGTGCTAGCGCATCTCCATGCTCCACTCTGGCCACTTGCGCTGGCGCAGTGCCACTGCGTCATGCACAGTGGGGGTGGCCAGGGTGCGATATTCAAAGCTGCTGCGCCATAGCGCAGCTCCGTTGAATATTGCCCAGGCCATACCCCTGCGCAACAAAGCTGAGCTGCGCCCAGGCTTGTGCCACAGCCTGGCGCAGTTTGAATATCCGGGCCGTGGTGTACAAAGGCAATAATAAAATTATGCAAAGAAAAAGGAAGGCTTATAACATTATGAAACAATTAGGGACCGAAGATGCTATTAAGGGATATAAAGAAATATTGAAGAAGCTAAAATATAAAATAAAAGAAGCAAGGAAAATATAAGAAATACATTTAGTATATAGAAAGGATAATGGAAAGGGACTGTATTCTTATATAAATAATAATAAAAAAATATCAGAACAAATAGGATATCTGCATATAGAAGGGAGTGAAGTTACTGAAGTAAAGAAAATGGTAGAGCACTTAAACCAATATTTTTGCTTAGTTTATGACAAAAAAGCAAAGGAAGAGATAGACTTTAATAATAAAATGAATAAAGAACTAAGGATGGAAGTAACAACAGAAGAAATCCACAAAATTTTAAGTGAGTTAAAACCATCTAAATCGGCAGGGCCAGATCAACTGCACCCAAGGCTGTTAAAAGAAATTGCTATACAGATAGCACCTCCTGTAGCTAGTATAATAAATAGGTCAATTAACATCGGAGAGATACCAGATGATTGGAGAACTGCTACTGTGATACCAATCTATAAAAAAAAGGGAACAAATACCTCTATGACAAATTATAGACCAGTAAGCCTAACAGCAGTTCTGTGTAAAGTAACAGAGGGCATTTTGAGAAACAAGTCAGAGGAAGATTTAAAGGTGTTAAAAGTGAATGATGAGAAGCAACACGGATTTAAAAAAATAGATCATGTCTATCAAACCAACTCATATTCTATGAATATATCAATAAAACAACATCTAAAAATAAGCCAGTGGATATCTTCCTTGATTTCCAGAAAGCTTTCGATAAAGTACCACATAATCAACTTATTATAAAAATAGTACAAATGGGAGTGGATAGTAGGATAACTAGATGAGTACAGAACTGGCTGAGAGACAGAAAACAGGCAGTAAGGATAAGAAGTGTAATGTCAGGTCCAGAGGAGGTTACCAGTGGAGTTCCACAGGGATCGGTATTGGGTCCTATATTATTTTCACTATACATAAGTGACATACAGTATGATATCCAGAACCAAATGGTGAAATTTGCGGATGATGTAAAACTGAGAGGACAAGTGGGTTCAAAGGAAGAAATTAAATACATGGAGAAGGATTTAAAACAAATTGAGAAATGGGTAAGAGACAATGGAATGACTAAGTATGGAAAAGTGTAGAGTCATGCACGTAGGGAAAAATAATCAAAAACATGTATATTACTTGAGTGGAAATAAAATCGAAGTGACAAAGAAAAGGACTGTTGAATAATAGTTGATAATGAAATGACATTTAAGGCACAAAGGTCAGAAGTCATCGGGAAAACACATTATATGATAAGAAATATAGGAAAAAGTTTTATTAAAGCTAAAGAATGTCTAGTACCGTTGTACAGGGCATATGTAAGACCTTATTTGGATTATGGATCACCAGTATGGAGTCCATATATGAAAGGTGAAAAGAATAGATTAGAAAAAATCCAAAGAACATATACAAGGATGATATCTACAGAAAAAGGTAGAGGATATGAGGAAAGACTAGATAGACTGAAGATGTTTACATTGGAAGACAGAAGGGGGGGGGGATTTATTACAACTATTCAAGATTATGAAAGATCTAGAATTAATGGAAGGATTAGGAATAGACATAGTGGATAAACCAGAAGGATTAAGAAATCGTAAGTATCAAATAAAAGTAGAGATAGTTAAAATACATTTTAGATACTACTCCTTTGTACAGAGAACAGCTAGAGTATGGAATGCACTGCCTGATTACATAGTAAACAATAAAAACTTGGAACAATTTAAAAGAGAAATAGACAAGTTGACTTGTTTCAGGAATTTATGTGCCCGCTGTGCGGGGAATGGTTCAATGGGCCTTGAGCCTTCTTCCACTCTATCACCCAATATAAGATCCAGTGGGTGACACACTAAGAGGGAGAACCTTCACGGGTCTGGAGATGCTTGAGAGTGGGGAAGA
This sequence comes from Neoceratodus forsteri, assembly GCA_016271365.2. NCBI lineage: Eukaryota > Metazoa > Chordata > Ceratodontiformes > Ceratodontidae > Neoceratodus > Neoceratodus forsteri. The sequence goes on from CM028130.1 coordinate 1,421,438,558, forward strand.
GTGAGATGGGGACCCTCTGGAGGGGGTAGGAAGTTGCCCTGACAGACGTCGTCTCACCCTAAGAGAGAAAAGATAGGTTCTCTGGTAAGCGGAGTTAATCACCCTGCGCCAGGCCAAGGGTGACAATTGGGAGAGATGCAGCCATGCCGTCCGCCTAGTGCAGATCGCTGTCCCTACGACCCTGGTAGCTACCTCACTGGTGTCATACAATGCCCTTGCTTGGTGCCTTGCTAGCTCCAGGCCACGTGCAGAGAGTGAAATGGCTCGTCTGGTTTCCTCCGTGTCAGGCATCGAGGCTAGGAGCTGACCTAGCCTGGACCACAGGAACCCACCACAGGTAGCATAGTGGGCCTGATGAGCAGATATCGAGAGAAGCAACCATGCCGAGTAAAAGGTCCTCCCACCCCAGAAGTCAAAATCCAAGGAATCTTGATCTGAGGGCCAGTCACGGTGCAGGGTGCGAAGCCCGTCAGGAGTATCCAATTGCATCAATCCTGAGGTAGGGTGAGGCAGGTTACCTGGAGACTCCGGGGTACACACTGGTGCAGATCCCTAGGGGCTGGGACTCCAGAAAAGGGTCTCTGCCAGAAGCGCATTGATGCCTTCCTAAAGGGAGCAGGCTGGGGGGCACTACAAGAGTGTTGTCCCTGAAATCACCCAAAAAGGCGCGCACCGAATGCTCCAGATTGTGCTGAGTGGGAGGGATGACATGCAGGTCCTCCAACATCCTCACGAGAAAGTACAGTTACATAAGAACTTACCGTAACAGTAGGTCTTCGAGAACAGCTCTTGCAGCAGGTTACACCATTAGGACTGTAGCCGGCAGGCGTCAGGACCCCACGGAAATCTTCTAGCTAGCAGTCATCAGCGGGGATCGCCTCCGACTTCGGTCCTGCCCCCGACGTCAGACGTAGTACATAAGGAGGCGGCCCCGCCAGATTCTCCAGTTCTCCCGCTGGAGACTCCCGGCCGCAGGATGACATCAGAAGGGGACACCGAGGATCTGCCATCAGAAGAAAAGAGCGTAAGCTCCTGCCAAAGCCTGGTAGGCCATACCTCCTCCAAGGGGGAATGGTGGGCGGGAAGGTACCTGCTGCAAGAGCTGTTCTCAAAGATCTACTGTTACGGTAAGTTCTTACGTAACTGTACTATCTTACTTCAAGATACAGCTCTTGCAGCAGGTTACACCATTAGGACTGATTCCCGAGCAATAGCGCCTGTAAGCATTCTGGAAGGAGGAGAATAGGAGAGATCTTGAACAAGCCCTGACTCTAGGACAGGAGACCCTGTAGAACAGCCAGGCCGAAACTGGCTCTCCGCCGTGATGTAATATCCAGGCTACAGTGCCTAATAAATGTGTGCACAGAGCTCCAAGTAGCTGCAGCACAAATGGCCGAGGTGGAGATGTTGCGCAGTGCTGCAAAGGAGGTAGCCACCCCCCTTGTCGAGTGGCCCCAGACTGTACTCGGGAGGGGCTTCAGTTTGCTGTTGTAGCAAAATGAAATACACTGGACAAGCCAGCGAGAAAGGGTCTGCTTTGAGACTGGATGGCCCAGCATCCTCTCAGCGAAGGAAATGAATAGTTGCTCTGACTTACGAAGCTGTTTAGTTCTGTTCAGGTAGTACCTTAAGGAGCGGTGAACATCCAGGGTGTGAAGTAACGCCTCTCCTCTATTAGAGTACCTGGGAAAGTACACAGGCAGATCGATGTCCTGGTTGAGAGTGAGGGTAGAGACCACCTTAGGCAGGAATTTAGGATTCGTCTTCAGAGAGACACTGTCCTGGTGAAAAATTAAATAAGGCTCCTTACACATGAGAGCATGAAGCTCAGAAACTCTCCTTGCTGACACGACAGCAACTAAAACTAACGTTTTCCACGACAGAAAACGCAGCTCGCAATCTGCGGCAGGTTCAAAGGGAGGAAGCGTGAGTTGTTCCAGGACAAAGAGTAAGTCCCAAGGAGGAACGGGATCCTTGATGGGTGGCCTACGGTGTAACACCCCTCTCAGGAAGTCTCAAGAGGCATCAAGCTGTGCCACTGTACGCTGTCCTACCGGGAAGTGGTAGACAGAGATCGCGCAGAGGTGCACTTTAATGGAGGAGTAGGCGAGACCCGAATGGAATAGGGAAAGCAGGTATTCCAGCAGCCCTTTCACTGGGCATTCTAAAGGGGAAAGGGCGCGTGCTTGCGACCACAAGCAAAAACGGAGCCACTTCATGGCGTACGTCACATGTGTTGCCGGTTTTCTGGCCGCGGAAAGGACTTCCGCAACCTCTTGCGAGACACCGTGTCGCATAATGGCTATGTCTCTAGGAGCCAGGCATGCAGGTTCAGTGAGCGTAAGTCCAGGTGGACTAGTGAACCCTCCTCCTGAGACAATAGATGGGAGCTGAAAGGCAATGGAACTGGAGGTTCCCGGGACAACTGCGTCAGCATGGGGAACCAGATCTGCCTGGGCCAGAAAGGCGCCACCACTATCATTGTTGCGTGCTCCCTGCGCAGTTTGAGAAGAACTCTCTGGATCGAAGGGAGGGAAAGCGTAGAGGAATGTGTCCGCCCAGGAGAGGGACAACGCGTCTCGCCAGAAAACACCAGGCCCTGGATCTAGCGAGCAAAAATTGGGCAGTTTTGCGTTGGATGGGGAAGCGATTAAGTCCAACTCTGGAGTGCCCCATCGAAGAAACAGATCCTCTGCTACCTCCTGAAGAAGTTCCCACTCATGGACTCTGGCCTGGGAACGACTCAGGCCATCTGCGATTGTGTTGTCCACTCCGGGAACGTGAACTGCAATCAGGCTCGCGCCATGTCGGATTACCCAATCCCACACTCTCATAGCTTCCCTGCAAAGGGGGTAAGAGTGTGCACCTCCTTGTTTGTTGAGGTAATACATCACTGCTGTGTTGTCTGTCTGAAGCAGAAGAGTACTCGATGGGATTTCTGACTGAAAGGCCTGCAGGGCGTAAAGGACCGCCCTCATCTCCAGCATGCTGATGTGGAGGTGGGCTTCCTGAGGGGTCCATGTTCCCTGGGACCTCATCCCGTTCAGGTGCGCTCCCCACCCCAACCCTGAGGCGTCTGTGGAGAGGATTGCCTCCGGGGATGGTGCTGTAAACGGGACACCCGCAGAAAGTGTCCCTGGGTCTAGCCACCATTGCCAGTCTCGAATCACGGCATTCGTGATCCTGACCGGATGCTGCATGTGGTCTTGCCTTTGGTCCAACTGCACCTTGAGCATCCACTGAGTTACCCACATGTGGAGCCTTGCCAAAGGGACGTTGGAATGGCCGCAGCCATGTGTCCGAGCAAGGGAAGGACCAACCTGGCGGGGACAGTCTTCACGAGATCCCTGATGAGGGATCTGATGTGTTCCGCTCTTTTGTCAGGAAGAAAGGCCTTCCCTTGGACAGTGTCCAGAACTGCGCCTATGAACTGCAGCTTCTGGGACGGTACGAGGAGAGACTTTTTGTGGTTGATAAGAATGCCCAGAGACTGGAACAGATCCTGGGTGCTCTGAATAGCCCGCAACAGCGCCTCTTTGGAGGCGGCCATGAGAAGCCAGTCGTCCAGGTACGGGAACACGTAGTGGCCCTGTCTCCTTAGAGACGCTGCCACAACTGCCATGTACTTGGTAAAGACCCTTGGGGCCGAAGATAGTCCGAACGGAAGAGCCCAGAACTGAAAGTGGTGGCCGAGAAACTCGAAACGCAGGAACCTCCTGTGCGCTTGAGCTACTGGGATGTGCAGGTAGGCGTCCTGCATGTCCAGGGACGCTAAGAAGGCGTCCTTTTTCAGCATGGGAATGAGTCCTTGGAGGGTCACCATGCGAAAACGTTTGTAGGCGACCGACATGTTGAGGTCGCTGAGGTCCAAGATTGGACGGAGGTCCCCTGTTTTCTTCGGAACCAGAAAGAAGTGGGAATAGTATCCGGATCCTATCTGGTTCTCTGGGACATACTCCACCGCTCCATTTTGCAGGCGCGCGAGTACCTCTTGCCTGATGAGTGATCTGTGCTGACCCGAGTAACGGGAGAGCAGAGGAGGCCTTGTGGGTGGCTTGTCCACGAATTCTATAAAGTGGCCTCTTTTGACCAACTGAAGAACCCACCTGTCGGTGGTTATGGACTGCCACCCTGGCAGGTGGTCCGCAATGCGGCCCCCGACCTTGGTGTCCCATTGATCCTGAGGGGCGGGGTCCGGGAAGGAGTTATGCTGTGGCGGCTAAGGGTTCAGCAGGCTGGGCTGGCTTAGCTGGTTGCTGGCTTCAGCCCGCGGATGACTTCCCCTGGGCTCTGTGGGAGAAGGAGCCTCTCTGTTGCGGGCCAGCGTGGGACTGCTGTCTCTGCATCCGGCCTCGAAAATGGCTTTGGTTCCTACGAAAGGAACTAAGCTTGGGTCTGTACATAGCCTGGACAGACCGCACCGCCCTCCCGGCCTCTTGAAGTTTGGTGAGGACCTTCTCTGAGGACTCACCAAAAAGAACTTCTCCATGAAACGAGGTGTCCAGGATGTTCTTCTGGACGTCCGGGTGAATCCGAGATACGGAGCCATGAGTGTCTCGGAGGATATGCCACAAGCTGCCGCTCTGGCGAGGAGTCCAGCGGAATCATCACGGCTGCGCAGCACCTGGTTCCCACGTCTGAACCTGCGGCGGGGAGCTGTGTAGCAACTCCTGCTTCTGCTCACCTTCTGGCATTTTTTCCCGCCAGATCCAGTCCCTGCTCCCACAAGGCGTTCTGGAACTGTACCATGTGGGTTAAGTAGATGAGGGATCTGATGGCGCAGGTAGCGGATGCATACGTGCGCCTGCCCATAGCGTCCAGTTGCTTGGACTCTAGGTCCGGTGGCAGGGTGCTCAAATGTTGCGGCCTCTGGGACCGGTCATGACAGGCTGTAATGACCAGAGAATCGGCCCGAGGGTGTGATGCCAAGTACTGGTCCTCCCTAGGGGCCTTGTACAGGCGGTCAGCTTTCTTCGGCATCGCCGGAAGTGAGTGCGGACGTTTCCACGCTGCCTTGGTGACGTCCACGAATGTGTCCACCAAGGGTGGCACCACCACAGGCTTTGGATCTTTTTGCCGAAGATATCTGGCAAGGCGTAATCTCTCGGGGTCTAGTTCCTCTGCGTCCCAGCCCATGTTCTCCTGGATATGCCTCATAATCTCTGAGAACGATGGGTCATCTGGAGGAGATCTTGGAAGCTCACGTGGGTCCGGAGAAGGGACGTTGATCGGAGAGGGGGATCTGGATCCGTCCAAGAAGTCCGATCCAGTGTCCTCCGTCGAAGGCGAATGACGGCGTCTTCTGGGTCTCTTTGGGCTGGGTGACCCTGAAGAGGATCTGGACGGAGGTCTCCTTTTTTCTAGTCTATCCCTATGAGGATCCGTAGGCTCCTGGGGGGAAGGTACTCGGCCCGCGGGCCTGGGTGGAGTCGGGGGCGTGGGGGCCGATGGAGTTGCAGGTGGAGGAGAAGGAAGAGAAGAAGGTGTGGGAACCACATCCCTTTTTATGGTATCCCACCAGTAGGTGAACAACTCCTTGACCTCAGATATGCTGAGGCCCGACGACGGACCGGGTGCCGATGGCCGGTCGTCGAGTTCCGGCGTCGGCTCCCCAAGGGTCTCAGGTTCTGGAGAAGGTTCCCTGGGGGGGGGTGCGACAGGACCGGGTTCACCCGTCTGGTCCTCAGGCTGGGTCAGCTCCTCCTCCGTGATCGCCTCCTGACCGACGTTGGTGGGGGGCGTAGGGGTTCTCCTCTCTGTAGATGTGGACGTCGGTCCCCTGGCCGGCGTCCGTGGCGGCGAAGGCCTAACCAGCGACGGGCGATTGGTAGTTGTCGGTTCTCGGGACCGGTGGTGCTTGGCTGACGTCGGGTGGGCCGGCGTCGGATCCGACGATCTCTTAAGTGAAGTCAGCTCTTTGGTTTTCCGCTGGGGAGGAGGAGGCAAAGAGACTGACCTGGCGTCGGGTTCCAAATGGCGGGAACCGGACTTGTGGTGGTGATGGCGGTCCCCCGACCTCGACGGGGCCTTGGAAGCCGAAGAAGCGGAGGGCCTGGAGGTCTTGGCCTGAGGAAAGAGGAGGAACCTGAAGGAGTCTTCATCGCTGCAGGGGTAGGCTGAGAGCGGGCCCGGGAAGGAGAGCGGTTGGACCGGGAGCCGGAGCTACGGGAGTCAGAGGCCCTAGACGGGGACTTGGATCACACCCTCTCCCTATGCTTCTCAAGGTGCCTCCGGGCCTTGTCAGAAGATTCCCCCTTGGAGGCTGCGTCCATGGCTTTAATCTTTTCCTCGAGCAGGAACGCCTGTAGGGCCTTCTGGCGACGGATCCGGGTCCGGCTATTGAACCCCTGGCAGAAGGAACAGGCCCGGGTGTCGTGGTCTGGGCCTAGGCACCGGACGCAGGCCGAATGCGGGTCTTTAAACGGGATTTGCTTCCCGCAGGTGCACTTGGATGGATGGCCTTCCACGGAGGTAGGGGAGGACATCAGACAGCAACTATGCAGAAGAAACAAACTTTTTCCCAACGGAAGAACTTAACCAGGCGTCGCGTGCTAGAAACAAAACGAAGGGTCGAGACATGCAAGTCGACGGCGGGAAAGAACTGGGGAATCTGGCGGGACCGCCTCCTTATGTACTACGTCTGACGTCGGGGGCGGGACCGACATCGGAGGCGGTCCCTGCTGAAGACTGCTAGCTAGAAGATTTCCGTGGGGTCCTGATGCCTGCCGGCTACAGTCCTAATGGTGTAACCTGCTGCAAGAGCTGTATCTCGAAGTAAGATAACGCTGATACTCAGCGAGATCAGCAGCTGGGGAGATGTGGACAGATGGTTCCTCACCTCGTGAAGAGGAGGAGGAGGATGAGGAGTCAGAGGACCTCAGAGGTTCAGAGGCTGGCTGTCCATGGCCCTAACATAAGAGGTAAATTAAGCAGCCACAGCTCTGAACTGCTCCCAGGAGAGAGGACCACTAGGACCAAGGATACCTGGGACAGCAGGAGAATGTGGCAGAGGAGAGGGGGCAGCGCCGACAACAGGAATCGTCTGTCTTCTGCCTGGGCTAGAGAGCACACCTGGAGCCACAAGAGAAGAGGTAGCTCCGGAAAACTCCACAGCCGACAGCTGGTCAACCATACTAGAACTGCCTAGGCTGTGCCCTTTAGAATCCTCCCTGTGAGGTGACCGGGATGTGAAAGTCCAGAAGGACGGTCCCCTACCTCAAAAGAACGGGGCCCTCTCGAGGAAAATGAAAGGGAAGGGCGAGGGTCTGCACTACGACTTCTCGCAGAGCCCGGGTGGGCTTCAGAAAAAGGTTGCCGCATGGAACCCATACCCCTCGACCCCTTGGAATCTGAAAGTGCCCTCCTTCTCGAAAAAGCCAGCCTAGGCAGCTGGCAACCCTGGTCAGCCCCTGAAGGGGCAATCCAGGGAGCTGCACCCTCCCCTCCTGTGGGTGCTCCGATCGCCCCAAAGTTGGGCGATCCAGGCACACCACTTGAGGGGGTACCACCACTGAGGGGTCAGAAAACCCTCCGAGTCCAGGCTGCAGAGCAATGGTGGCCTGCACCACTGCCTGCTGGTCAGCACCCCTGACCCTGGTCTTGGGAGCCACTGTCTGCTCCTCAGAGGGGGTCTGGTTCCGGCCTGTCGAGGACAGCACCAAGGTGTACAAGTGAGCAGACAACTCCAAAGAGTCAGACTGCCTATCTGACTCAAGAGTTCAATTCCTCCTCCGAAGAGGTGAAGATCAAAGTTCTGTGCCAAACGGTGCATGGACACCCGCTGCCATCCCGACTGAAAAGGACAACAAACCCACAGACTGCACCAGAGTCGGCACCGATGTCCCCAGCCGCACTGCAAACAGTGCGGGAAGAAGAAACAGCTCCAAAGACAGCAGCAACATCGGAATCAGAGCCTGTCACGATGCCGTCCCGACCCATGGCGCCGCAAGTGGCGCCGAGGCCAGAGACGGCGCTGATGACATCTCCGACTGCAGAGCCGAGGCCAGAGACTGTGCAGACGATGGCTGCGACCACGTTGAGGTCGGAAACCCCAACGATGCCATGTCCTCTCTCAGAGCCGGTAGTGGCTCCAGAACTGAACACGGCGCTGTGCTCAACCACAGCGTCGCGGAAGACACCGGAGTGAGAGACAGTCAAGGATGGTGCTGTAGAGCCTCCTACGGCACCATGAGCACCACTGGTGCTGCGAACGAAGCCAATGGCAGCAACGGCGCCGAGTGACGCACCGGAGCCGATGACGACGCCTAATCAGGGCCCACAGCAATCAATGGCACCGACAGACAGCGCCAACCCAGGCCTTCAAGCAGAGGGTACAACACTGGAGGGCCTTCACCCCTGAAGGGGCAATTGCCAAGGTGATGCCTCCCGCCCGTTCCCCGGGGGGGGAACAGACTGGGCCTCCTGCCCTGTGGGAGGGGCTTCGGCCATGACGAGGCTACAAGAAGCAGAAGCCCCCTCCTTTTTGGTCCTGGAGAGGGACAATGCGTCTCGCCAGAAAACTCCAGGCCCTGGATCTAGTGAGCAGAAAAGCGGCACTTCTGCATTGTGTAGGGACGCAAAAAGGTTCCCTCTAGGCCGACCCCATCTGTCGAAAAGGTACTCAACCACTGAGGTCAGAAGTTCCCACTCGTGAGCTCTGTACAGTGATCAGCTCAGGCTGTCCACCAAGACGTTTTGGTCACCGGGAACATGGGACAATCAATTGTTCCAGGCCATGCTCGATGGCCCAGTACCAGACTCTCATCGCTTCCCTGCATGGGATAGGAATGAGTGCCCCCCCGGCTCATTTATGTAATAAATGACACACATGTTGTCTGTCTGAGTCAAGAGTGGACCCGGAGAGAGCCGAGTCTGGAAGGCCTGCAGGGCGTAAAAGACTACTCGCATCTCCAGTATATTGATGTGGAGGCCTCTCTCCATCTTGGACCATGACCCACAAGTTTGATGGGCCCCCAGGTAAGCACCACAGACAAGGCCCGAGGCATCTGTCATAAGGACCTGCTGAGGGGGAGGTATACAAAAAGGAACCCCCTGAAGCAAGTTGCTTGGTTCCAGCCCCCACAACAGTACATTCTTGACTGGATCCGATGCCAATACTGGTTGATACAGGGCGTCCTTGCGTTGGTCCCACTGTACCTGCAGTGTCCATTGAGAGGTTCTCATATGCAGCCTTGCCAGAGGAACCATGGCAATAGTTACAGCCATGAGGTCTAGAAGCCTCAAAAAAACCTTGCCGGAACACGACAGCTGGAGTAAAAAAGGCCTGGTCCATCAGATGCTCTGCTCTGTAGGTAAGCCGGCCTTTCCCTATGTCATGTCCAGCACTGCCCCTAATTACAGGAGGTACAGACAAGGGGTCAGAAGTGACTTTGGCATGTTGACACCCAACGTCTGGAACAGGCTGCAGGTGTAAGTAAGGGTTTGAAGAAGACGGTCCCTGGATGGGGCTGCTGGCAGCCAATTGTTCGGGTAAGGAAAAACGCCAGAACCCCTGCCGTCTCAAGGCAGCTGCCACCACTGAGCATTTGGTGAAGACCTTGGGGGCTGAGGACAAACCAAAGGGCAGAGCTCTGAACTGGTAGTGCACTCACCGGAAGAGGAAACAGAGGAAGCGCTGCTGGGAGGTGAAGACCTTGATATGCAGGTAGGCATCCTGCATATCCAGAGAGCACAGCCAATCTTCTTGATGCAGCAGGGGCAGCAAACTCTGAAGGATGACCATCCTGAACCATTTGTACTCTATAAACAGGTCCAAATGGCTTATGTCCAGGATCAGCCAAAGACTCCTGTCCACTTGGGGATCAGGAAGAAGTGGGAGTAGAACTCCCTTCCCTGTTGAAATTGCATGACTGACTGTGGCCTTTTTTCGCAGTAAGGCCTGAAGTTCCTCCCAGATGAGGAGGACATGACTGGGAGGGTACGAAGAAGGGCCTAGAGGGTTTTTTTGGAGGCCATTCTATGAATTCTAGAGTGTGGCTGTGCTCAATGAGCTGCAGCGCCCAGCTGTCTGTAGTTATCTCCCTCAACCTGTCCAGGTGAAGGGAGAAGCAACCCCCTACAACTGCCTCCTGATGTGCTACTGGAAGGGGGGGGGCAGCAAGGAGTCAGGAGCAGCCACTGTTTGGGTTGCTGCTACACCTCAGGCGCACAGGTCATGGCGGGGAGGGAGTGGGGAGAGCTGCCCCCGCCTGGCGCTTGCCATGGGCTTTGGGAAGGGGTCAGGCCTGCCTGCAGGAAGAGTGACGAAAAGGAGCCTACTGTTCAGACTTCGACTGGGTATGATACAATTCAATTCAATTTGATTTAGCCAGGCAAAAAATCGTTGAGCAAGCTTATTTGCAAGATGGTCCTGGGAGGAATGAATACACACTGAACAGGGAATACAATTGAACATACATCTGTTGTGGATATACATTAAGCAGGGACTATAACTGAACATACATTTGTAACTCAAGGAAATACATAGTTGGGTAGTGTATGCACAGTACAAGGAGTTACACATAAAAAAAAATGCATAAAAGACACAGTACTTATTTATTTATATTTTTGTAACACAGGAGGTAGTTTAGATTACATAAGTGCAGGTAGTATACGATTAAGAACCAGAAAGGGGAACTGGGGCTAGTCTAGGGGTGGGGGAGAGATCGAAGGAGAAGGAGGGAATGGAAGGTTGACACGATAGATAGCACGGCTGGAGGAGTAGAAAGTAAGACAAAGGGAGGCAGGGGTGTGTGTGGGGGACATACATCGACTGGATGGATTTGAGAGCCTGTCCCGAGGTCTGGAGTTCAAAGATTATCTCCTGAACATCTCCCAAAAAAAGTTTGAAGCCCTTGAAAGGGGCGTCCATTATATTAGACTGGATGTCCTGGGCAAAGCCCGAGACCCGCAGCCAGGAGTGGTGCCACATGCAGGTGCCTACGGCTGCTGCCCGGCCAGAGGCGTCTACCGCATTGTAGGCAGCCCTGAGGATGTGGGTACAGATGTCTGAGCCTGTTCTGAGGGCCTGGAAGGTCTGCTGCTTGGAAGGGTCATCCAGCATGGCTAGAACCACCTCCGTGCCTAGTACCATAGGAGATTCTGATACTGCACCATACGGGCCAAGTAACTGACAGCCCGAATGGCCAGAGTGGCAGAGGCGAAAGCATGGCTGCCTATCTGATCCAGCTGGTGAGCCTCCCTGTCAAGGGGAGGGAGGCTGAGGTGTTTTGGTTGTGCACCGCATTTATGATGACCGAATTGGCCTTGGGCTGTTCTCCAAAATACGGCTTGCCAGCCCGGGCATGGTAAAGTCTGTCAGCCTTTTTGGACATTGCCAGGACTGTGTGGGGGTGGTTCCAGGCAGCCCAGGTAACATCCTCATAGGAGTCGATGATTGGGGGGACCACCAAAGAAGATGTATCGGGATGACATAGGTAACTCGCCAACTGAGGCCTCTCAGGGTCCTGCTCCTCTGTCTCCCATCCCATACTGGCCTGAATATGCCTCATAATGACGATGAAAGTGGGATCATTGGAGGGAGATTTGGGGACATTACTTGGTGTCCTTTCCCCTTATGAGGATTCTGGGCCTAGAGAGGAAGACGCACTACTTACACTCTTGTTCATGTCATCTGCGTCATTGTTGCCGCTATTCTCGGACTGACAATCATCCAAGTGGCTGGCTGACCCAGGCCAGACCTACCCCAGGGGATGCGGCACACTGGGGCCCAACTGAATAGGGTCAGGAAAAGGGGTCCAAAGGAGGCCCTTCTGTGGTGGCTGGGGCTGGTCATCTTGGGGTAGGTACCTGCATCTGCATAAAGGACCAGAAGATCGAGAGCAAACCATTGGGCGCTGGGTAGCTGTAGATTGGTGCAGGTCCCAAGGGCGCCAGGTATAGTTAACCCAGCACATGTTCTGTCAGCACAGGACAGGGGTAGGCAGGTACCAGACCAGCAGATGCCGGCGTAGGGTACCCAGGCTGAGGTCCTATGGCTGCAGGTTGCGGTATGACAGATGGCCGTCACATAGGAGCAGTTTATGGAAGAACAGGCACAGGCTCAATGAGCTTCGACTGAGGATGGGCTGGCACCGGTCCAGCGGGCATTGACTGTTGAAGGCCAGACACAGGCCCAAGGGGAGGGACAAGCAGGGCCGGCGTGGTGGAAGAAGAACAGGAGCAGGCCCAGCGGGCATCAGCCATGGGTGCGCCAGAGGTGAATTCATGGGTGTTGGCTGTGGGGAGACGTGGCTGCCCCTGAGGAGGAGGAGCAGAACCGGCAGCAGTCCCAGAGGATGAGATCAGTGCTGGGGCGTGGATGTTGGGGGGGGGGGGTGGCAGCTAAGAGACTGGCATCTGCTGCACCCTCGCCAGTCAAGGAAACTCCAGCCGAGCTACCAGTGACTGTGTGCCTGCTGAGAATAAGGAGTGAAACAGCAGGGGCTGGGGAAAAACGAGGGAGACCCGGGTGGGCAGCTGGGCCACTAGCAGCCTTGTAGAAGTTAGGGCATGCTGGATCGAGGATGTTGACCCCCCCCAAGGGAGGAAGACCGTTTCGCAGTCGAAGACTTCTTGTGGGGGGACCGCAAGAGGGAGGCAGACCAGGGTCGGTCCCGATCCTTGTCCCTCTGGTTATGTTTCCTGAAGGCCTTATCCTGGGACTTTGATGACAAAGACCCCAAGGACTGGGCCGGGGAAATGAAGGAGCTTGTGGCCTGCAGCTCCCGTTCCATCGAGGCAACCTTCTGCTTAAGGAGATGGTTCTCCAGGATCTTCCAGCGATGTCTGCTGGTGGCTGGGTTGAACTTCTGACAGGCCTTGCAGGCTTGGATGTCGTGGTCTGGGCCTAGGCACAAGATGCAGGCAGAATGGCTGTTCTTGTTCGGGATCTCTTTGCCGCAGGCATACTTTGTGGAGCAGTCGGAAGATGATGAAGGTTAAGAAGACATAAACCATCAGGTGAGAAATGGAAATTACATACTTACCCCAATTCTTGATGATCTTGTATATCTTCACTATTCATCACCAGTGGGTACACGCCGGAGGTGCCATGACCCCGCAGGAGCTTTCAGCTTACAAATGTTTTTGTTTGGGGGAGAAGACGGTGTCGAGGGCGATGCACAGTGTGCTGCATGAGTGTCAGCCAGTAACCGATGCTGACTCCTCCCTCACCTCAGTTCTGTCCACCACAGTGGAAATTAGAACTAGAGAAAAAAAGAGGGTAGGGCAAGGGAGCCCAAGAGATAGTAAAAGGAAGAAAAAATTACTTACCACAGTAATGTTGTTTCTTCTAAAGGAGTCCTAATGTATTCTGACATATGCAGTAAGACTTTCCTGTTGTACTGCCCTGAAGATGAAATGGTTAAAGCTTACATTCTAAGCAGGTATGTGCTCAGTTTCAAACCACTGTCCACTGGTACATTCTATGCAAATGTCAGACTCTTAAAAGCAACTAAAAAGAAGGACTCTAAACTATCTAATTGATTGAAAATCCAAATGAAGATGTGTATTAAACCATAGGATACCATACCAACCCTTGTGAGGGAATAAAGGACTCAAGTCACAGATGACCAACAGATAACCAACTTAAAAGATCAACAACAAAATGTAACAGCTGGAGTGCAGAGACTCCAGGTTCTTGGTAGGGGAGACAGGGTGGGAGGTCAGAATACATTAGGACTCCTTTAGAAGAAACAATATTACTGTAAGTAATTTTTTCTTCAAACTACAAGAAGTCCTAATGTATTCTGACATATGCAGGCTACCAAGAAGTTCCCCTTGGAGGTGGAAATAGAACCTGCTTAGGAATTAGGCTCCGCAATATTGCTGTACAAAACCTAGCATCACTTCTGGCTTGTACACCCAGACTGTAATGCCTGGTAAATGTGTGTACAGTTTTCCAGGTAGCTGCTTTACAAATCTCCAACAAAGGAATGTCCCTTGCAGCTGCTATAGTAGCAGCTGTACCCCTGGTGGAATGAGCTCTCAGGCCCACAGGGGGTTCTTTTCCCAGTTTTCAATAACAAAACTGGATGCATGACACTATCCATCTCGCAATGGTTCTCTTAGTGGTAGGCTTACCCCTACTCACTTCTCCATAGGTAGAAAACAACTGATTGTTTCCACCTCTATGGTCTTTGGTATAATCCAGGTAGTAGCTGATAGCCCTTTTTACATCTAGGCTATGCAGTCTACGCTTCCTGAACTAGAGTGCTCAGTGAAGAAGACAGGCAAGTTCACAGACTGGTTAAGGTGGGAATCAGAAACTACTCTGGGGAGGAATTTTCTGTTTGTTCAGAGAACCACCTTGTCATTGTGGAATGAGGTATAATTTGGTTCCACTGATAAGGCCTGTAGCTTACTGATTCATCTTGCTGAGGTGATGGCCACCAGAAACACAGTCTTCCATGTTACATATTTCATTTCTGATGAGTACATGGGCTCAAAGGGGGGGGGGGTTGTAGCAGCTGTGCTATGCAAATTTTCAGGTCACAAGAAAGGGTAGGTTCCCTATGAGGGGATGCATATGCAGCAAGCCTTTGAAAAACTTTTTGAATACAGGGTTAAAAGCTAAGCAAGGGCCCTTGCCTGCTGACAAATAAACAGAAACTGCTTCCAAATGTACCCTCAGGGTAGAGGGTCGAAGGCCCAAGGAGTGTAAATCGGCCAAACGGTCCAGCAGGACTGGAATGCCCGCACTTTGTGGGTCAACATCTGTATGAGAACACCATATGGTGAACCTCTTCCATTTGGAGGTATAGGTTTTCCTGGTAGATGGTTTTCTGGAAACCCTCAGAATGTCCAGAACCCCCTCAGAGAGTTGCAAGCCAGCATACTCTAAGTCCTCAAGAACCAGGCCTCCAGTCTGAGAGACCCCGGGTTGGGGTGCATAATCCTCCCCCTGGGAGGAGGTCGGCAGGTTGTACCTCCTGCAGAGGCAAACTGGGCTGGTCAATGACAGGGTCAGTAACATCAAGTACCAGGGTTGTCTGGCCCAGTCCGGAGCTATCAGAATCATTGCTGCAGGTTGACACCTGAGTTTGTTCAGCACCCTCAGTAGCAAGGGGAATGGAGGGAAGGCATACTGCAATTTCCCTGACCAGTCCAGAAGGAGTGCATCCAAGGGTACTGTGCCCAGTGCTGGAGGCCTGCAACAGAACAGAGGCAACTGATGATTGTCTGGGGCTGTAAAGAGGTCTATCTCTGGGGTGCCCCATCTCCTGACGATAGTTTGTAGAACCTGCCTCTTCAATGACCATTTGTGGTGGTTCTGATTGATCCTGCTGAGAACATCCGCCAGAACGCTGTCCTTCCCTGGGAGATGTACTGCTGATAGGGATACCTCGAGGGAGTAAGCCAGGCTCCAAATTTTCATGGCCTCTGTGCAAAGCAGAGTGGACCTGTTCCCCCCTACTTGTTGATGTAATAAATACATGGTGGTGGTGTTGTTGTCTGTCCTGATCTGCAACACCTTCCCTGAATCATGGCAGAGAATGACTGAAGAGCCAGTAACACTGCTCTGAGTTCCAACAGGTTTATGTGCAAAAGGAACTCTTGAGGGGACCATGTGCTGTATGTTCCCCTAGGTGGGCACCCCAACCCAAGAGGGATGCATCTGTGGTAAGTACCTCTGTGGGACTGTGCTGCAGGAATGGGGCACCCACTCTGAGGTTTTCCCTGTCCTGCCACCACTGTAAGGCCTGTAGCAGTGTGGAAGTTACTGGTACCAGCTTTGACAACGAATCTCTTCTCTGGGACCAGAATGACCTCAGATGGAACTGAATGTCCCTCATCTGAAACCTTGCTCCTGAAACCACAGCTGTTGAGGCCGCCATATGCCCTAATAGCTGTAGGAAATGCCTGGCTGGCCTTAGTGAGTGGAGCTTGAAGGAATCTGCTAGCTGGGCCAGACTGTCTACTCTGTCTGGTGGAAGCACTGCCCTTCCCCTAACTATGTCCAGTTCCGCCACTATGAAGTCCAAGCACTGGGCTGGTTCTAAGACTGAATTTTTTATATTTACCAAGAATCCCAGTGAGAGTAGGATATTCTGAGTGAGGGCTAAAGCCTCTGCTACCTGCTGCCGAGACTGTCCCATGACTAGCCAGTTGTACAGGTAAGGGAACAATGAGACCTCCAGGCACCTTAAGTGTGTCACAACCACTGCCAGGCACTTTGTGAACACCCTGGGAGCTAAGGAAAGGCCAAAGGGTAGGGCCCTGAACTGATAATGGCCTGATGGCAGTCTGAACCTTAGTTACTTCCTGTGTGATTGTCTGATGGGAATATGGAAATAGGCATTCTTGAGGTCTATGGATGCCAATCAGTCCCCTTGCCTGACAGTGGGTAAGATCACAGCCAGAGTGACCATCTTCAACTTTGGTTTTGATAGATGCTTGTTCAGAAATCTTAGATCTAGAATAGGCCACCAGTCCCTATTTTTCTTCAAAGTCAAGAAGTATCTTGAGTACAACTATTTTCCCCTTTGGGAAGGAGGGACAGGTTCCACTGCCCTGTCCTGAAGAAGAGTTGCTACCGCTGCTTCCAGTAGGACTGTTTCTGCTTGTTTGGCAGGCTTGAACAGCCCTGCTCTCAGCCTGGGAAAAAACTTGAAGCTCAGAGTAAGGTCCTGGCCCACTACCTCCAGAACCCACTTGTCCGTGGTTATGGACTGACAATTCTGTAGGTAGTAGGCCAACCTGCCTCCTACTGGGACCGGGGAGGTGACCAATGACTCTACAGGGAGTCTGCTTAGCTGGTGTCCTGAGCTGAGGAGAAGGGCTACAACGAGTGGCACCTCTCCTGCCCCTTCCCCTAAATTACACATGCTGTTGCTGGTAAGCAGGGTTGGCCTGGACCTGATAGAAAGATCTCTGATAGGGCCTGCCCCTGCCTCCCCTACCTTGTTGTTTCTGAGGAGTGGCAGCCTGCTCCTTAGCTGCAGCACTCCTATAGAAGTTCTATACTCATTTTATTTTACTCATACTATTTTCCTCATATAGGCTTCTGTTTGGTGCACAAAAAGGGAATTTTGTGCCAGAGGAAAGTCCAGAGCCTTGGTCTGGGTATCCTGAGAAAGATTACTGGTTCTGAGCCAAGAGAATCTTCTCAAGGATACCGATGTGGCCATAACTCTGGATGCCGAATCACTGCCATCCACAGCCACATGGAAATGCTGCTTGGAAGCCTCTATTCCATTCCTAGCCATCTCTCCCAAGTCTGCAGCCAAGCCAGCTGGGGACTTTGCAGCTAGGGAGGATACTGAGTCCCATAGCTTCTTCTGGTATCTTGCGACATATGCCATGTAAGAAGCCTGTCTGGCAACCAAAGATGATCCCAGGTACGCTTTCTTAACAATGGAATAAATTCTCCAGAAGTCCTTCTCCAGAGGATGGGAAGCCAAGGGGGTACCTGCCTTTTCACAGGCAGCAGCCTGAACCACACCTTCATGGCTGGGATGGCCAGACAAAAATTTGGTGCCATTCCTGGCCACTGGGTATTTTCTATCTGTCCTCTTATCAACAGGAGAGACAGAGGCAGGAGTTCCTAAAATCTTTAGGGTCTGTCTGATCAGAGATTTATAGATGGGTATCACCAACCTTTTTGTGGCAGATACATCCATCATCTCCACGTAATACGTCTCTTCTTCATCTTCTAAGGACTCATGAACTGGTAACTAGAGAGTTTCAGCCACTTTCTTCATAAAGGAGAAGTGGGTGAGAGCATCCTCTGGCTGTTTAGGTGGAGAACTACCTCCCTCATGCTCTGGGGAGACTTCAGGTTCAGTGGGACCAAAACAGTCCTCTACACATTCCTGCTCCCATGAATAATCAATGTCAAAAGAGTCCTGAGTTCCAGGAGTTTGACCTGGTTGAGGAGTAACAAGATACTGCACCAGTTCAGCCGGACCGGTTTGCAGGGTCTGAATAATGTGTATCGCATTAGCAATTTCTTCAGCAGTCGGAACTGCAACTGACTGTGGCCTAGCGGCCAGTTCGGTATGTTTCTCTGTTCATTTCTTTTTCATGGCAGCTATTTCAAGGACTGTCTCCGCAGTACACTTGGTTGGGGGAGCATCGTCCTGGTCAGAGGGCACTTCCTCCGGTTCTTTTGAACCAGTACCAGACCGGCCATCAGTGTTAGTGGATTTTCCGGCCAATTTCTCATTCAGTCAGTTAAGTCGCCTGTCCAGCGTTGACTGAGGGAAATTCTTATCAAATCTTACAATCTGCTTGTGGGTGGTCAAACCCCAAGCAGAAAACACAAGTAGTATGTGGATCAGCCTTGGCAAAAGTCTCACCACATTCAACACACTGCTGAAACCCAGTAGGGCCGGTTTTCTTTCTGGGTTTCTGTGACTCCATGTCAACCTTCAACACTTATCCCCAATGGAGGTTAAGCCGGATAAGTTTTATTTATTTATTGAGATATTCAGAAAGACCTTTGAGTCAAAGACTCATTTACAAAGGTTCCACATCAAAAATAAAGAGGTGCAGGGATAACATTACTTACAGATTGTGGAACATTACATTACATCACAGTGCAGGATACATACATGGTACCAAGAGTGACTGATAGACAAGGATTACATGAATTACAGTATTATAGCACAGCCATACACAGAAGCAGAGAGGCTGTTTGTCAAATTAGCAAGCTTGGTGGAATTAGGTCTGGCGACTGGCGAGTAGCTGGTCTAGGTCATCGGGGAGGAAAAGGGTCAGGGGCAGTCACATACATAGGTTTGCAGCCTGGAGATGTTTCCTTAGCCAGGATTTAAAAGGGCCTAGTCTTGTTTTGTTGGTTATTAGACTTCGGAGCGCGTTTATCCAGGAGGGGGCTTTGTAACTGAAGGTTCTTTGGTATTGGAAAGTCCGGCAACGGGGTACCCACAGTAACGGTTTGGTCGTGTTTTGGGTGGTTCTGACAGGAGCAGCAGGGAGAATAATTTTGTTTAGGGCAGGGGGGGTGAGGCCCTGGGTTATCTTTTTGGTCATTAGGCAGGTGTGGTACTTGATTCTGTTGTCTAAGTTTAGCCAGTCTGTGGTACTGTAGAGGGAACAGGTGTGAGTGAAGCGATCACATCCAAGGATGAGACGGCAGGCCTTGTTTAGAACAAGCTGGAGTCTATCGAGGACTGAGGTGGGAGCTGCACAGGTAGATGAGAATGCCATAGTCCAGTAGAGAGAGTACAGAGGAGTTAATGGTAAGTTGCAGAGCCTCAGGGGTGAGGCAGTGTTTGTACTGGTACAGTACGCCTAGTCTAGAGTTAAGGGCAGTGGATAGGAGGCGGATATGCTGACTGAAATTGAGAGCTGGGTCTAGTATGATCCCTAGGTATTTAAAGGTGTCCACTTGTACGAGAAGGGTTTGATTTACAGTTAGAAATTGGGGGCAGAGGTTCTTAAGTGGGTTTTGAGGATGGGAGAAAATCATGACTTTTGTCTTATTGTAGTTATTTATTAGGCGCTGGGTGGTGAGCCAGTGTTCAGTTTCACGGAGAGAGAGAGAGAGTTGGAGTGACTGGTGGAGTTTAAGGGGGTCCGGATCAGAAGCGAACAGGACAGCATCATCCGCATAGAGGAGCAGTCTGCTGGGGCAGGCCGATGGGAGGGAGTTTAGGTAAACACAGAAAAGGAGAGGGCCAAGAATGGAGCCCTGTGGGACACCGGAGCAGACTGGGAGGCTGGGGACAGGACAGTGCCTACCTTAACTAGGCTGTGTTCTATCAGAGAGATAGCTGGTGAACCAGTTCAAGGCATCTTGAAAGAGGCCACTGTAGGCAAGAGTGTTCAGTAAGAGGGCATGGTTGATGGAATCAAATGCCTTCGAGAGGTCCACGAAGATAGCTCCCGAGATGTGGCCGCAATCCAAAGCGGAGTGGACATGAGAGGTAAGTTCAAGGAAGGCAGTGGTTGTACTATGACCCTCACGGAAACCATGTTGCTGGATGCATAGAAGGTTATCTTTAGTAAGGTGGCCAGTAAGTTGACCGGCGACTATGCGCTCTAATGCTTTGGATAGAGGGGGTAGAATAGAGATGGGGTGGTAGTTGTTAGTGGAGGTGCGATCCCCACTCTTATGTATGGGAGTGATATAGGCCGATTTGCAACGTGCTGGAAATTTCACCTGGCAGAGGGAGCGGTTGAGAATATGGGTGAGCGGGGTAAGGACTTCCAGGAGGGTGAGGCGGAGAAGTCTCAGGTCTAGGGCATCATTACTGAAGACAGAGAGGTTAAGGGCTTTGGCAAGGTAGGGTCTGGCTGTCTCTGGAGTAAGGATACGAATACAGAAGGGTGAGGGGGGGTGCCCGGGTAGGCTGCAGGTCGAAGAAGTTTGAGGGAAGGACATGGTTGAGATCCGTAAAGGCGGAGTTTAGGGCCGAGGCTGTATTGAGGGGATCCGAGGAGAGGTTTCCGTCAATTAATATTTGGTCTGGGGTCAGATTAGCAGGTTTGCCACTTAATTCCTTAATATTATTCCAAAATTTGTGCCTGGAGCCCCAGGTGGAGGTTAAGGAAGCTTTGTAGTAATCTGCTTTGGCAGAGCGAATGGCCCATGTGCACTTGTTACGGGCCTCCCTATACCGTTGTCTGTCTTCAGGCCGTTGGGTCTCATTTGCTCAATACCAGAGGGCGTCATGGTGACGCAGCAGGCCCAAGAGGCGGTCCGAGAATCAGGGGGCATGGTTGCCTTTGGACATGCTCTTGGTTAGGGGGGCAAACTTATCACAGGCAGTATTGAAAGTGCTGATAAATAGATCAAGTGCATGATCCGGGTCGAGGGTGTTAGCCAGGGGTGTCCAGTCCCGGTCTTTGAGGTAGGCCTTGAGTTGGGCTAGTTTACCAGGCCCAAGTTTGCATTGAGAGGTAATTTTAGGAGGAGGAGAAATCTCCGAGGTGTCGTCATAGTAAGGCGGAGTAAAGAATCTGACAATTGCAGAGAAAGTACCAGTGAACAGTGGTTTGAAACCGAGCATGTGCTGTCTTTAATACGAAAGTCCTGGTTAACAGACCACTATTAGCGATCAGGGAAAAAAACGACAAACTCATTTCTTTTTATTAACCAGAGCTAACCGGACCCAATTTAAACACAGAAAAAACTACTTTACCTCGAAAAGGAGTAAATGAAATCGGTTCTCTCGCAGTTCATGGCAACTGCTAAAGAACCGGGAACTTACCCAGTTTGAGGTAGCTTGAAACTATTTTAAACTAAATTAACTTACTGGTAGTCGAAAACCACATTGAAAACAATCCAAACTGACAGAAGCTGAGGGAGAAATCTCCAAGGTGTCTTCACAGTAAGGCGGAGTAAAGAATCTGACGGTTGCAGAGAATGTACCAGTGAACAGAGGTTTGAAACCGAGCGCGTGCCTACTTAGAATGTAGGCTATATCCATTTCACCTCTGGGGCAGTACAACAGGAAGGTCTTACTGCATATGTCAGAATACATTAGGACTTCTTGTAGTTTGAAAGGATAAAACCAGAAAGAAGAAAAAAGCCAACACAGGAGGAGGGGAAGACTACCTGAGGGTGTGGCATGGGTTGGGGCCCCAACCACTGGGCAGTCCTGGGGGATAAGGAAGTTAGAAGGGTTTAGGAAAAAGGAAGAATGGATAGCAAAGATGATGAAAAACCCCACAACACCCCACTCCCCCCTAGGTAGAAGGAAGGAGTCAAGGCTGCCTCTATCTCTATATGAACCAGACAGTCCTTAAAAGAAGACAAGCTGGTCTCCAAGTGAGGTGAGACTGTACTGTTCGAAACAGGCTAGCTCAAGAAAAAAACCCCAAGGCTGGAAAATTAGCAGGTGCCAGACAAATACCCCGAGAGAGCAGGGTGTCGGGGTCTCTAAAGTCTACCTAAGGTGCAGGGGTGGGGACAGAGTCCACCCTGAGACATAGAACCTTGTAGAAGGTGTAGGATAATGACAGACACCAGACAGTAAATTTAGTGCGTAAAAAACACAAATATTGTGTTTATCATTTTATTTGCAAAAAACTCAAAAGAGAAAAAAAATATATATATTTACAGAAAGAAAATTGCGGGTGTTAGTCCATTACACCATTTCAACACATCAGGAAATAATTCTTCTTAAGACTCCTGTCTTTTTTCTGTATATTCAATATCCAATAATACAGAGTGTAAGCTCTCACACTAGCTCTTTCACTCTCCATGGTCAGAAGATACTGACCCACTCTTTCTTTAGCCCCCTAGTGGAAGGTTTTTATAGCAATCCCTAGGGTGACATCACAATCAGGTGATCACCCACTTATCATGAAATAGACCTTTATGTGGTCCTATCTAAGGCTATCTTGGATTATTTTTATACAACAGGAAAACCAAGCATTTGTTTATTATTCTTACTTGGAATACTTACTAACAACATCCCTTTAAGACCACCCAAAACTTATTTAGTGGGTTAACACCTCATTAAGAGATTAGCTCCTCCCACTTGCTATGCCCTTACCTCTCCTGATTTTTACAAAAGCAGTCACTTCAGGGGCTGCCAGTCCTATAGTAGGATCCTCCCCATAACTGGCAAGAATTCAGTTAACAAAAAAATAAACATTTATTTGTGCATTTTCACATGTTTTGTATACAGGAATACCCAGCCTGGACAGGGGAATGACAAATGAGGGCCGCACTCCCTATTTGCCTTCCCCTACCAGCCTAGGAGACCTGATACTGAAGTACATGTTGTTTATTTAAACAAGACAAAGAAACAAGAAAAAGGATTTATTTAGTAAAAGTTACCAAACGTTGTACCTAGTAAACCTCTGCAAACAATTTTAGCAGTCTTTCCTAATTTTACTGCTGTTGGCCTTATAAACCCGATGGCTGAAATGTCAGTCGTCGGGTGAAACATTTAATTTTGGCCTTGACTTTGATAGCTCCCAGTCATTCACTTTCTGGGCTGTCTAAACAACAAATATTTGCAGCACTTCCTTTAAGGACACTATGGGACTTTCCCTTTCGGCCCGTAGTGTCCTTACATGGTCTTTGAATGTGCCACTTTCGCCTCCCTAAGAGGCACCTTTACTTTTTATCGAAGCATCCTGCTTTAAGTCAAGCAATGGGCAGCGCCTCAGTGTACATCGGAGGAGGCGGCGCTGTTGTTCTGACTGCTGCAGAAGGCAGCCTTTCCTTTTCTATTTAAGCTCACAAGAGCTTATCTTTAATACCGCAAAACGCAGTTTTAGTTTTACTTATTTTGCCCGACCTCGGCTTATAGCACAGCGTTTCTGTGCATGTTAAAGGGGCACCAGTTACAACAGGCGCATAGCGCGTCACTTACTTCACAGAAACATCAGCATTCCAGCGCTGAAGTGCTATATAAATAACCTGGAGCACCTTATAAATGCAAGCATTTCTTTTCATTAAACCAGAAGGCTCCTTTATAAATGAAAGGAGATATTATTAATGTGCAATAATGGGGAATGCAAGATTTAAAGGGGCAACAAAGGTATAAAGAGAAATGCTAGGTTGGCCACCCTCACACGAAAAAATAGTAAAGAAAGGAGGAAGAAAAATTGATAGAAAAGCATGAAAAGAAATTATTAGAGGGCTACATACTTTTACTGCAGGACCATTTATTCATAACAGGAACACCCTGTTACAGACCTCCCAATAGATTTTCACATCCAGGCAATGATACATCCTGAAACTGCTCCCGAGCCAAGTCAAGGGAGAAGGAGTCCTGGAGGACAGGTACTATTCTAGGCCAACCATATTAGTTCAAGGCAAAGGGGAGGGGTCCTTGGGTCCTCCACGCCCACTGGATCGAGAAAGTCCAAGGACCAAATCCCTGTTTTGTCAGAAGGCAAAATGAAGGAGAGGAGAGGAGAGAAGAGGGACCCATGGAGCCCCCATTGTCAAAGGCAGCAAAAAAAGGGGGCA
This sequence comes from Neoceratodus forsteri, assembly GCA_016271365.2. Classification (NCBI taxonomy): domain Eukaryota; kingdom Metazoa; phylum Chordata; order Ceratodontiformes; family Ceratodontidae; genus Neoceratodus; species Neoceratodus forsteri. Next base: position 1,421,462,454 of record CM028130.1, read on the forward strand.
CCCCGCTAGTCCTCCCCTCTTCAGGGAGAAGAAAATCTCCTGGAGAAAACAGAGCAGAGGGGCAAGGCTTACCCCACAAGGTTTCCATAGAGGGGAGAGCAAGCAAGGAGGAGGCACTGCTCAGAGGTTGAGGCACCAGAGGAGAAGGTGGATGGGAAACAGTGATGAATGGTGAAGATATACAAGAAGATCACAAATTACGGTAAGTACGTAATTTCCATATCTTCCTGTATGTATCTTCACCATTCACACAAGGTGCACTCTTGATGGCGGAAAGAACAGAACTGAGGTGAGGGAGGAGTTACTGGCTGGCACTCGTGCAATACACTGTGCGTCGCCCTCGATGGTGGTGCTGGCTTTGACGCTGACTCCTCCCCAAAACAAAAATATTTGTAAGCTGAAAGCTCCCAAGAAGTCATAGAGCCTCCGGCGTATACCCACCCTGTGATGAATGGTGAAGATACATACAGGAAGATCACCAAAATTGCAAAGTTATCGAAACTTATTTAAATAGAAAAATAATAAAGTGCGTTAAATTCGGGAAAATGGCAGTCGACTGTAGCTGCAGCAGGGTCAGCGGTCTAATGTGCATTGGTCAATGAAGGGAAAGAACTGAGGAGGGTATGGGGGCCAACCGCCTTTATAGGATTGGCTGACGTCAGTGGCTGACACTGGAGGTGGACAGCCCCCTCTGGTAGACTGCTAGCTAGAAGGTTTCCATATGGTCTTAGCGCTTGGCCGCTTAGTCCTACTGGTGATGGCCTGCTGCATGAGATAGCCTCAAAGTAAGATCGCATGGTTGGATTGTAGAAGGAGTTGAGACTGAAGACAGTTCTGATGACTGAGCATGCTCAGTCGTAGACTAACTGTAGATAGTGAACTGAATCTAAATAGAACAGCATACTGTACCACTTACTCCGAATCTGCAAAAGCACAGAACAGAAAGGCAGCATAAGAAAAGGACATGACTTCACTATAATAAACTGAGGTGCAAATAAATCTAATCAGATTCCCACGAAGAGTGTGAACAAAAAAAAAAAAAAAATGAATGTCAATTTATTTGCTCTCAAAACAATTTAATTGCAATGAACATTTGGCTATCAGTTTCTGCATCTTACTGCTACTTAATAATACTACTCATTCCTGGAAAGAAAAACAAAATATATAATTGCAGACTTACTGAGATTCCTGCAGTTCTGTAGTACAAATGTGGCTGCTTTGTTTAGTTCTTCATCCTGGGACTCAGCCAGAACTTGAATCATTAATGGAAGGCCATTGTCCTTTAGTAGATGATATTGATTTTCCTCTAGGTAAGAAAACGTTTGTTTATAAACTAGAGTAAAAATTCAATTGCCTTAGCAACCATGTTACTAACAGAAGCTATGTTGTACAAAGTAAAGTCATCAAGACTGACAACCTACAGTACTTGACTCAAGTAATTACAGTACTTGACTCAATGTAGGATTGTGACAGGGTCAGGAACTTATCCCCTTTTTATAGGATAAAATACAATTACTTAAACCTAGTCTGTTCGACCCTATAGGAAAAAATACAATTACTAAAACCTAGTCTGTTCTACCCTGTCTTATCCTTTACCTGTTCTCTTCTCGCAATTTTCAACAAACTGCTTAGTATCCATATTCCCATGGGACTCAGGAGCTGGTCTCCTCCAGTGGTCTGAAAACCTTCCCCCATCCCTGGCTCCATCTCCTGTACTCCTGTTTTGCTTCTCATTATGTCTTTGTTTCTTCTTTTCTTTCTGTTGAAGTACATGGTGAACCCCCATGGAATCAGACTTATAGGGTCAGTAACTGCATTTAGAGTTGTTAAAATGAATGTGAGCTGCTCCTCAGGCTATGAAAAGGGGCAATTTTTTCTTAAAAAAAAAGTTGTTTGTGAAAAGAATAAATTAACTTTGACGGTAGAAAGGGGTTGATGTTTACAAGCCTAAGCTAGAGTTTTTTGCTTTTTCCCCCTCCCTGTGCTCGTTTATCTCAGGTAGCTCAGGAAGGACAGCTATTTGGGAGTGGTGTGCTTAGAACAAAACGTCACAGGGAGATTAGATCATACAAACAATAAATTGCCGTGGGAAGGATGCAGAAAGGGGGGCTCTATATACTACTAAATTTGAGAAGGACAAACTGCCTAAGATGCAGAAAGCAAGAAATGCTCAACTTAGCCAAACACATTAACTGAAGCTGCGAATTATGACATGGGGTCATTATGTCATGGACGAAACCGCACACATGAAACCTGTGCATGGAAAACAGCGTGTGGCAACAGAGCGGCAGCACATAATGCCGCTGTAACAGAAATGGCACACACCTGAATGGTCTCTTTGTTTTGTGGGGAGGTTATGTCCCCCCCCACCCAAATATTATAATCAACTCCGGTGTGTGGACACAGGGGTAAGAAGAATATTTCAATTGGCACTTGCCCTTGGCGCACAAGAAAAAATTACTCACCTTAGTAATTATGTTTCTTATAGTGGAGTCTTGCTGTATTCTGACAATTGCAGTTAGCCCCAGCCTTTAAACTGCCCTGGAGAACACAGGGTAAACTTTTCTATGCATGGCATAGAATATTCATCTCGAGCTCGGTTGAAGCCTCTGCCTGTTGTTATTCGAACTGCAACCATCAGATCTTTACGAGCAAAACTCACTAGGTGTTCTGTGTGGAAATTGTAAAATTTTTAACTAGCCAACTGGCAGAAAATAATGATTTCGGTCGTCAAAGGAAGACTCAAGTCAGGAAACCAAAAAACAAAAACCAATCAAATGAAATAACATTCCACCCAAAGAGAACAGAGGGTGTAAAAAGGGGGCACCTTTAGGGTGCCAACACTGCGCCTGCCCACCAACATCCCAAAAATCTAGGTTTTCAGAGGGGAGGCGGGGGGAGGTCAGAATACAGCAAGACTCCACTAGAAGAAACATAATTACTAAGGTGAGTAATTTTTTCTTCAAACAACATGAAATCTTGCTGCATTCTGACAATGGCAGACTACCAAGCAGTACCTCCATGGAGGAGGGACAGAACGTACTTTGGGAATAGGCTCTGAAGTACTGCTGTGCCAAACCGAGCATCACTCCTAGCCTGGAAATCCAGAGAGTAATGCTTGGTAAAAGTATGGACTATTTTCCAGGTGGCTGCTTGACAAATTTCTAAAAGAGGGATATCCCTGGCAGCAGCCAGGGAAGCAGCTGTACCTCTTGTGGAATGAGCCCTCAGGCCTGAGGGTGGAGTTTTACCCAGTTCTTCATAGCAGAACTGTATACAAGAAACAATCCACCTGGCAAAAGATCTCTTGGTGGCAGGTTTGCCCTTTCCAACTTCTCCATAAGTGAGGAACAACTGGAGGGAGTCAAACCTGTGACCCTTGGTACGCTCTATGTAGTAGCTAAGGGCTCTTTTAACATCCAAACTGTGTAGCCTCCTCTCTCCCGAGGAAGAATGATCAGTGAAGAAAACAGGGAGATATAGACTGAATCAGGTGGAAATCTGAAACTACTTTAGGTAAGAACTTTCTGTTAGTTCTAAGGACCACTTTATCTCTGTGAAAAGAGATGAAATCAGGTTCCACTGACAGGGCTTGCAATTCACTGATACGTCTAGCAGAAGTAATGGCTACCAAAAACAGTCTTCCAAGTCAAGAACTTAAGCTCTGCTGAGGACAAAGGCTCAAAAGGGGGTTGCATAAGCTGAGCAATGCAAACATTAAGATCCCAAGCAGAAGCAGAAGCAGGATCCCTAAAGGGGGGACTGGTGTGAAACTTACAGAATACAGCATGGGATGACAGTGAGGAAGACTTGTCCACTGACAAGAATGTACAAACAGCTGCCAAGTGTACCTTGAGAGTAGCTGGTCTGAGACCTAGGCCATTGAGATGGACCATATAATCCAGAACTGTAGGCAATTTAGCAGTCTGGAGAAATATTCTTCTTAGAACAGCAAATGCTGAATCTTTTCCATTTGGAGGTTTTTGTTAGGACTGGCCATGTCTGAGAAACCCAAAAGAAAAACCGGGCCTACTGGGTTTCAACACTGTAGTGTGTGTGGGGAAGTCTTTGCTAAGGCTGATCCCCACACAACCTGTGTTTATTGTCTGGGGTTTGACCACCTCGATTCAGACTGCCAGATTTGTAAAAATTTTCCTGCAGCTACCTTGGAGAAAAGAGTTGGTAGGCTCAGGGAAAGGGAGGCCAAGAAGTCCGCTGACCCAGATGGCCAGCCCGGTTCGGTTCCAACCGAACCAGAAGGAGTGCCCTCTGACCAGGGCAAAACTTCTTCGGGCAAAAGGAGAACCGATTCCGAGGAGTCGGTTCCGGTTAAGAGAACAAGAAGGGATAAATCAGCCGGTGCAGATCCAAAAGTTCTTTCTCCGACCACTGATGAAATAGCCAAAGTGATAAAAATTGTTCAGTCGCTATCCCCGGTTCCGACCAAACTGGCACCATTAGGAAGGCGCTCGGTTCCACCGGTTCCGGATTATGATATAGAGGAATTTTATGAACCGGAGGAGGAGGAAGGAGAGTATGAGGAAAGTGAGTGTGATTATGAAAGTCTGGATGTGCCCATTGACCCGGACATCTCCCCAGACAGACTTTCAGGAGTGTCTCCTCCTAGGCTTTCTAAGTCCCCTTCCCATTTCATGTTTTACAAGAAAGTGGCTGAAACTCTTCAGCTTCCTATGGAAGAAGCTGTGGATGACCAGGAGGAGCCTGACTATGTTGAAATGATGGTTATCCCAGAGTCCAGGAGGCTGTCTATTCCCCTTCACAAGTCCTTTGGGAAACAGACAATGAAAATTTTAAAGACTCCTAATTCTATACCTCCTGTGGATAAGAGAATGGACAAGAGGTATACTCTCTCAGGCTCACATACAGAGTTCCTTACGCAGCAATGCAGCCATGTTGGGGTAGTGCAGGCTGCAGCCTGTGATAAGGCAGATATACCCTTGGCTTCACATCCCCCAGATAAGGACTCCAGGAGGACTGATGCCATGGCAAAGAAACAGTACATGGCAGCATACTTGGGACTCAGGCAGGCTAATTATATGGCCTATACAGCTAGATATCAGAAATCTAGATGGGACACAGTTTTGGCTTTAGCTAAACAGGTCCCTGGCCAGCTTGCCAAGGAACTGGAGCAGGTAGCTGTGGATGGTATTGAGGCATCCAAGGTGCAATTCCATGCTGCAGTGGACTCCAATGATGTTTCATCTAGAGTCATGGCTACATCTGTGGCCCTTCGTAGGATGGCTTGGCTCAGATGTACTAGCCTGTCTCAGAATACCCAGACTAAGGCCATGGATTTTCCTGTTGTGGGTAATTCTCTGGGGAGCAAACAGAGAACTATATGAAGAAAATGGATGAGTACAGGACCACCTATAGGAGTGCTCAGGCCAAGGAAAGGCAAGCCACTCCTCAGAGGCAGCATCCCTGGGGCAGGGGCAGGCCTTTTCATAGGCCTTTCTACCAAGCCCAGGCCTCCTCTTCTGCTTATGCTCATAGGGGGTTCTTTAGAGGAAGAGGCAGATGGGGTACAAGCAGGCCTGTTTCCACCCCTCAGCCTAAAGCCCCTGCCAAACAGGCACCCTGATGGGTTTGCCAGGGCCGATTCTCCACTTCCTGTAGGGGGCAGGCTGGCTTACTTTGTCCAGGACTGGATGTCTTTAACATCAGACAAGTGGGTCCTGGAAGCAGTAAGCCAGGGACTGGTTCTCAGCTTCAAAAAATTCCCAAAGATGAGAACCAGATCCTTTCCACCTGCAGATCCTTCAGAGGCACTTGCCTTAGAGGCAGAGGTCTCTTCCCCTCTTGGCTCTCAGAGCTATAGAAAAGGTTCCACCCCTACACATAGGGAAATGATTGTACTCCAGGTACTTCCTCACCCCCAAAAAGACAGGAGAACGGCGGCCCATCCTGGATCTCAGATGTTTAAACAAGCACCTTTTAAAGCCAAAGTTCAAAATGGTGACTCTGGGAATAATTCTACCCTCTCTAAGGCCAGGGGGACTGGCTAGTCTCCCTGGACCTCAAGGATGCCTATTTCCATATTCTCATCAGAAGCTCCCATCAAAAATACCTCAGGTTTGAGCTGCCCTCAGGCCACTACCAGTTCAGAGCAATGCCCTTTGGCCTAACCTCTGCTCCAAGGGTGTTCACAAAATGCCTGGCAGTAGTAGTTGCCTTCCTAAGAAGGAAAAGGATTTCCATCTTCCCATACCTGGACGACTGGCTCATAGTAGGCCAGTCCCCAGACGAAGTCAAGTTACACCTACAGATAACTCAGCAACTGCTTACTTCTCTAGGGTTCCTTCTGAATCTTTCAAAGTCAGTTCTAGAGTTTGTACAGCTCCTCACCTTCATAGGCGCAGAGCTAGATACAGTAAAGGCAAGAGCCTTCCTTCCCCGGACAGGGCAAGGACCCTTATTTCACTGGCCTCTTCATTCACCCTCCAGGTGTCTCGACCAGCAAGGCATTTTTTACAGCTCCTCGGGCACATGGCTGCTTCTACAGCAGTGGTGCAGGTAGCAAGATTTCAGATGAGGGACATCCAGTTCCACTTGAGAGCCTTTTGGTCTCAGAAAAAGGACCCTCTGACCAAACTGATTCCAGTGACTCGAACCCTGATCCAGGCATTGCAGTGGTGGCAGGATCAGGACAATCTAAGACAGGGAGTTCCTTTTCTCACTCAGTCTCACTCTCTAATCCTTACTACAGATGCCTCCCTCTTGGGGTGGGGAGCTCACTTGGGAGATCTGACCACCCAAGGGTTGTGGTCTCCTCAGGAATCTTTGCTTCACATCAATCTATTAGAACTCAGAGCAGTGTTTCTAGCACTTCAGGTTTTTTCCAAGTCTGTTCAGAACAAATCAGTTCAGATCAGGACAGACAATACCATCACAATGTGGTATATCAACAAGCAAGGGGGCACTCGGTCTCCGGCCTTGTGCACAGAAGCAATGAAGTTGTGGTCTCTGGCCTATTCCCTGAACACCTCTCTTACAGCAGTACACCTCCCAGGCAAGGACAATGTCTTGGCAAATGCTCTCAGCAGGATATCTCAGGCCATCACAAATGGTCCCTGGATCCCCTGGTTTTGAAGGTGATCTTCTCCAGATGAGGCACCCCACAGACAGATCTTTTTGCAGCCCCAGACAGTCACCAACTCCCCCTTTTTTGCTGCAGGCCCCCAGTGTTGGGCTCAGTCCCCCTGGATGCCCTAGTTCTCAATTGGGAAGGGAAGTTCCTGTATGCTTCCCCCCCTTCTCCCTCCTGTTCAAGCTGTTAGTCAAAATCAGGTCTCAACCCTGCAAGGTGATTCTGATTGCTCCAGACTGGGTCAGACAGCCCTGGTACCCTCTCCTGTTGTCCTTAGCAGTCCACCTTCCCCTGTTTCTTCCCAGGAATTACAATATGTTAACCTGTGCTCAGGGGAGGGTTTGGTATCCGAATCTCAAATCTCTCAGTCTCAAGGCCTGGCTCTTGAAGAGTTAAGAGTTTGCTGATCTACACCTCTCCCAAGGTGTTATGGATATCCTAAAGGCTTCTCGGAAGCCTTCTACCTGAAGCACTCACAATTCCAAATGGAAAAGATTCTCCATGTGGTGCTCTGGGAAGCATATTTCCCCAGAATATGCTGGCCTGCCCACAGTCCTTGACTATATGGTTCATCTTAATAGCTTGGGACTCAGACCAGCTACACTAACAGTGCATCTGGCAGCTGTCTCTGCTTTCCTTTCAGCAGGTAAGCCTTCTTCCCTTTCAGCTCATCCTGTATTCTCTAAGCTTTTCAAGGGATTGCTTCATACCAATTGGCCATTCAGGGACCCTGCCCCTGTTTGGGACCTTAATGTTTGCATTGCTCAGCTTATGCAACCCCCCTTTTGAGCCTTTGTCCTCAGCAGAGCTTAAGTACTTGACTTGGAAAACTGTTTTCTTGGTGGCCATCACTTCTGCCAGGCGCATAAGCGAGTTACAAGCCCTGTCAGTGGAGCCTGATTTTATCTCTTTCCATAGAGATAAGGTGGTCCTCAGGACTAACAGGAAGTTTTTACCTAAGGCGGTTTCAGACTTCCACCTTAACCAGTCTATGTCTCTTCCTATTTTCTTCACTGACCATTCCTCCTCTGGTGAGAGGAGGCTGCACAGTTTGGATGTGAAAAGGGCCGTTAGCTACTACATAGAGCGCACCAAGGGTCACAGGTTTGACTCCCTCCAACTGTTCCTCACTTATGGTGAGGTTGGTAAGGGGGAAAACCTGCCACTAAGAGATCCATTGCCAGGTGGATTGTCTCTTGCATTCAATTTTGCTATGAGAAACTAGGCAGGACTCCACACTCAGGCCTGAGGGCTCACTCTACCAGACGTACAGCTGCTTCCCTGGCTGCTGCCAGGGATATTCCTATCCTAGAGATATGTCAAGCAGCTACCTGGAAAACAGTTCACACATTTACCAAGCATTACTCTCTGGATATCCAGGCTAGGAGTGATGCTCGGTTTGGCACAGCAGTGCTTCAGAGCCTATTTCCTAGGTAGGTTCTGTCCCTCCTCCATGGAGGTACTGCGTGGTAGTCTGCAATTGTCAGAATACAGCAAGACTTCATGTTGTTTGAAGAAAAATTACTCACCTTAGTAATGTTGTTTCTTCTAATGGAGTCTTGCTGTATTCTGACCTCCCCCCCCACCTTCCCCTCTCAGAGCCTTTGTTTTGGGATGTGGGTGGGCAGTAGCAGTGTTGGCACTCAAGAGGTGCCCCACCTTGTATTTATCACCCTTTTACTTGGGTGAGTGGGTGTTGTGTTTGTTTCATTTTTTGGGTTTCCTGACTTGAGTCTTTCTTTTGGGACCAAAAAATCTGTTTATCATATTTAGTAGCCAGTTGGCTACTGTAGGTTTACAGCTTCCACACAGGACACTCAGTGAGTTTAGCCCATAAAGATCTGATGGTTTGAGTTCAAACAGCAACAGACAGAGTCTCAACCGAGCTCGAGCTCAGCGTTCCATGCCTGGCATGGAAAGTTAACTTTTTCATCTCCGGGGCAGTTCGAAGGTTGGACCTCACTGCAATTGTCAGAATACAGCAAGACTCCATTAGAAGAAACAACATTACTAAGGTAATTTTTTCCTTTTTCGGCAACTGTCAGGCAACACTCCCCTATCCGTTCCTGACTGTGTCATGGGTCATGGAAAAAAAGTACTAAAACCCGTTTTTTTTAGAACCGATACGGACCGGTAACCACACACTAAAGTAAAGTACACATTTTACCGCAAAATGATCGGTTCAGCCGAACCGATCCACACTTTACAACTTCCACACAGAAAACAGAACAAAAGCTATCTAGTACTCACAGTACCACAGACAGAGACTTGAACTGACTATGCGGAAACAACAATTTCAGTAGAAAAACCGACCGAAAACCGACACTTCAACCGACTTTGAACCGAGCAGCAGGAGAAATCTCCGGAACGACTGTTCAGTGAGGCGTAGTAAAGAATCTGACGGTTGCAGTTCGAATAACAACAGGCAGTGGCTTCAACCGAGCTTGAGATGAACATTCTACGCCATGCATAGAAAAGTTAACCCTATGTTCTCCGGGGCAGTTTAAAGGCCGGGGCTAGCTGCAATTGTCAGAATACAGCATGACTTCATGTTGTTTGAAACAAAAACTAAAACAAGTAAAAAGGTTCCCTAGCAGGGAATCAAACCCAGTACCTCCCTTTCTACTGCTGGGTCGGGTGCTCTCGCCACTCCACCACAGAAGCAGCTCAAACGAGCACTCAACCAGCAGTGGTTACATCCACTTCCCCTTCTTGTGTAGAGCGACAGGGGTAGTGATACTTGCTTATCTCTCATATACCCTGTCGCTCTGAAGCACTATGCACTATAGAGTGTGCGGTTCTTCACTCGCGGTTTAGTCCGTGACATAATGACCCGGTCCCGCAAATTACTTCCTACTGTCTAGAAAGGGGGTCTACAAGCAAGAACTTTTTTAAAACAGATATGGCGTAAAAAAGACTGCTGAACTTATTATTTATAGCTGATGTAAAGTAACTGCCAAATCAGTTTTTCAGATTTGCCATTCTGATGCCATCTAACAGTTTATATTTATTTTATTGTTGTGTTGTTGATAAAATTATACAATTTGCACCTTACATCTACTTGAGTAGACTCCCTTTCTTCTCTCAGCGGCTGAGCTGAGCCGGCCAGAACGTCGTTTTTACTTCTTTGTACTCTTTGTATTTTTAACATCGGTAACATCGGTAATAATTTAGCCTTTTGAGCTTTCTCGGTCCGTTATACTACCTTCCGTTTTCTGCAGTTTGAAGTTGTTTTGATTCTTCGGTCGTTCGCTTTGGCATTTGGCGTGGATTGCTGTAGCGTGAAGTTGTTCCTCCTCTTCAGTAATTTATTTGACGATTTTTGAGTGCTCAGAAGTGGATGGGAAGCGGTCTTCTTTGTTGGGCATTGGAGTTCTGCAGCTGCTTGGCTGACGTTCGTGGCACTTGCCTGTCAACTTCGGGATTTTATTGCCCTCTACTCCTCGCTCTCCTGGCTGGTTGGATTAAAGGTTTTGGAGACCAGGGGCTATTGCATAGAGCTTTGAATTCGGGATTGCAGGAACCTGTCCCAGGTTCCTGCCGGTGGGTGTCTGCGTGACTTTGGGGAACGAGTGGAGTTTGGATTGATGTGGGAAAAGCTGTGCTGCGATGGAGTTCTGGTTTAATGTTAATGCACCGATGTGGTGCTGTCCCCAGTGATTTTGTCCATCTGACCCTCTTGGGAGACTGGTTGTGGCGCGACATTAAAAAGGAGGATTTATTGCCTTGCTGCCTGAATTAGGTTGTGCAGCCAGGAACTGGTTAAGCTCTCTGTTTTGGCCTGTGGAAGTGTCGAGTTTAGCACTTAAGGAATTAGCCTGAGTGTTCCTAGGGTGGGTGCGGGGTGCTGCTGTTTATACCTGGGGGGGCGGCTGCGAGCATCTACTGGAGGGTTGATGCTTTTTGGGGGCTCGGGGATGCTGGTATAGCCTGGCAGAGGCCGGGCTGTGTCTGGCAACCCATATAGGGGGGACAGCATTTTCCCCACACCCTCCTGCGGTCTAACCAGGCTTTTATTAGTTGCAGAGTGCTCTTTCCCTGGCAGTTCTCACCAGGCATAGGAAGATATTGACTTTTTAAACAGAACGGACTTTGCTACATGGGGCGTATTAAGCTTACGGACCTTTTAGCTAGGGTCCAAATCGTGTTTATATATGGATTTTATGATTATACAGGGAAGTGTTAATATTTTTGCGTAGAAAAGTTTTATATTTTTCGTTTCTGTGTGTTTTATTTTATTTTTTATTCTTATTTTATTTTATAAGTAGTTGACCATGTATGGGTCTTGATTTGATTTTATGATTTTATTCTATTCTATTTTATTTAAGATAGGTTGTTTTGCTATCAATAATGTGTTTGATGGGGTTTAAGAGGCGGTCAGGCGCTATTCTCCCGCTCTGCTCCGGGACCTCTGTCCTTTTATTGTCCTCGATTACCCAATATTGCCTTCAACAATTGCGGAGAGCTGGGATATTGAGAAGGCATTTAGGAATCGATGGACTGGGCAGAGTGGAGAATGGTGACTGAGTGGGTGATAGGGATAGTTGGGACAAGGAGACGCCTTGGGGCTAAATGGAGTCAGGAGAGGGGCCTCCCTGCCTGATCTCCATACCCAAGGGCTCCACAGACTGTGGGCAGGTACTGCGATCCTCTCTGAAAACTCATCCAACTCGAACGGTGTTATGTAATGCCAGGTCGATTAGGAACAAGACTGCTATCATTGCAGATCTTGTTGCAACATCTGACCTGGCATGTATTACTGGACTTGGCTGAGGAAATGCAGGTCCTATCTTAGACTCTGCAGCTCCAGCTGGGTTCTCAGTAATGCACCGTCCGAGATTGGATCATAGGGGCGGGGGAGTGGCCATCTTTTTTAGACCAGAGCTGAATCTTGTGGAGGTGCCAGTGGGGAACACCAGATCCTTTGAGTGTATCCTGGCAGCAGGTGCAGAGCTCAGGATTCTCCTCATTTACCGTCCACCCGGTGATGGTGGTGAATTCCTGAAGGAGTTCGCGGACTTCATCGTCGACATGGCACTGGAGTCGCCTAGATGGTTAATTCTGGGTGATTTTAATGCCTGGGTCGACGATGAACTCTCGCACTTTGGAAAGAACTTCCTCCAACTTACGTCTATGTTGGGCCTGTCGAGGTAGTTACCTCTGCTACCCATATAGGTGGACACTCATTGGACCTGGTGTTCCTACTGATTTGATGTCTCGCATTTGAGGTGGAACCAAATGCACGGACAGACCATCACACCATAAGATTCAGTTTTGGGGCTCCCCAATAGGCCTATCCCTACGGAGATGGTCCAGTATCGCCCTTTAAGGGGAGTAAATCCAGAAGGCCTAATGGCAGTACTGGACCTATCGGGTATTTCGGATGAGAGCATGGATCCAGGGGACATGGTTGTTGCCTATAACAAGGCGGTGACCGGGGCCCTGGATCGAATTGCTCCTGTTCGGTTTGTCCACTCACTCAGCGCCCAAAGACTCTCTGGTTTGATGAGTCTTTGAAGGAGCTGAAGAGAGTGGGGCCAAGGCTAGAGAGAGCATGGCGGAAATCCTGCCTGGATGCCGACAAACTTAGATTGATGGATCATTATGTTATCTATCAATCAGCAATATCCCGTAAGAAGTCAGAATTCCTGTCCAGGGAGATGTTGCTGCAAGAAATCGACGCTCAACTTTTTCGGACTGTTGACAGATTGTGCAATCCACTCTGTCTACAGTCCGGAAGAGACTTTTCACAAATAAAATGTGATGAGATTGCTTTGATTTTTGTTGATAAGATTGCCGCATTAGGGCGATCTCAGTCGGTTCAATCTATAAGGGCTTGCAGTGATCGCGAGGGAAGCAAACACCTGTGTCACCTGGTCTAACTTTGGTAGGCTGGAATTCATGGACATTATGAGGATTGTCCAGACTGTACGTCCAACTAGCTGTAGTTTGATCCGGGCCCTACGCCACTTTTATTAGGTTGCGAGATATTATCTGCCCGATCATTGCTGAAATCGCCTGGAAGTCCTTGAAGCAGGGATCTTTCCTGAACCCCTAAAGGAGGCAGTCGTTCAACCGCCTCCTAAAAACCTTCACTGAACTGGACTGCCCAGCTAACTACAGACCTATCTCTAACCTCCCATTCTTGGGTAAGGTTATTGAAAAGGTAGTTGCACTGCAACTGGACGACCATCTTACAAATCATAATGTCTATGATACTCTTCAATCAGGATTTAGGAAAAGACATAGTACTGAGACTGCTCTTGTCCGGTTCTAAATGATCTCCTGATAGCGAGGGATCAAAAGGCTTGTACTATTCTAGTCCTTCTTGATCTCTCCGCTGCCTCTCGACTACTGTGGACCATGGTGTGCTTTTGGAATGCCCATGCTCCATTGTGGACTGTCTGGTACAGTCCTAAAATGGTTTCAATCTTATCTCACAGGCGGAGACATAGGGTTGTCACTGGAACTTACTCCTCTGATGCCGCCTCCTGCCTTGTGGGGTCCCGTAGGGTTCCATTTTGGCACCCATGTCGTTTGCTGTCTATATGCTGCCATTAGGAGACATTATTAGGCATTATGGCTTGGTTTTCCACTATGCAGATGACACCCAGCTATATTTGTCCTTTAGTCCCGGCAAGTAGATGCGGTCTCTAGACTTAACAACTGTCTATCTGAGATCAGTGATTGGATGAGTGCCAGCTGGCTAAGGTTAAACCCGGATAAGACTGAGGTGTTGGTGGTGGACCCAGGTCGCCGGAGAGGCGGGCTGTAGGGCTGGTCTTCCTTCGGGCATATGGATCGATGGAGCCCAGCTCTCGACCTCAGACCGGTGCGTAACCTGGGTTATCATTACGATTATGTTTGACGCTAAAATTTCAGGTGTCATCTGCCGTCAAATCCTCTTTTTACCATCTGAGGAATATCGCTCGGTGAAACACCTTGTTCCTCCGGCTGACCTCCCGACATTAGTCCACGCCTTTGTTACCTCTCTCGCCTTGATTACTGCAATGCCTGTACCTAGGGTTGCCGGGGTTGATATCCGCCGCTGGAGCTGGTGCAGAACGCTGCAGCCAGGCTTTGACGGGCACATCAATTAGAATCATATTACGCCTCAGCGGCGCACTGCACTGGCTGCCGGTTCAGTGGCGATCACCTTTAAGGTCGGTTTACTGACCTATAAAGTCCTTGCTACCTAACAGGGACCGCAATATCTGCAAGATCTACTTGTTCTCACCGCCTCCCACACTCAGATCCACCGATTTTAGGATTGCTAGAGGTTCCCAGGGTTGCTTAAAACATCTGGGGCACTGAGCGCTTCCTATGCTGCCCCGACCCTGTGGAATTCTCTACCTCGTTGATATAGCTGCCTGACCGCCGAAAGCTTTAAATCAGAGTTAAAAACATATTTATTCCAAAAGGCCTATGGGGAGTAGTTATTGCAATGACATGAAATTGGAACTGTATTTTATTGTTGTTTGTTATGTTACATGTATGTTTTATGTATTTAACTACTGTACAGCGCTTTGATTTTGAAAAGCGCTCAAAAAATAAATTTTTACTTACTTACTTACATATTTTTCCATTGTCTGCACTTTCCAACTCACCACTCTACCACAGAGATAAAAAAAATAGTACAGTTACGTAAGAACTTACGGTAACAGTAGATCTTCGAGAACAGCTCTTGCAGCAGGTTACACCATTAGGACTGAAGCCGGCAGGCGTCAGGACCCCACAGAAATTTTCTAGTTAGCAGTCTTCAGCGGGGACCGCCTCCGACGTCGGTCCCGCCTCTGACGTCAGGCGTAGTACATAAGGAGGCGGTCCTGCCACAATCCCCAGTTCTCCCACCGAAGACTCCCGGCCGCTGGATGACATCAGAAGAGGAGACCGAGGATCCGCCACCAGATGGCCAAGACTAAAAACAAATCATTCCATCCTGAAAGATGGATGTTAGGCTATAACCTACCTCCTCAAAAGGGGAATGGTGGTGGGAAAGTCCTGCGAAGAGCTGTTCTCAAGATCTACTGTTACAGTGTAAGTTCTTACGTAACTGTACTATCTTACTCAGATACAGCTCTTGCAGGTTACGCCATTAGGACCGACGGCCAAGCAATAGTGACAAACTTACGCCATCGGGAGGAGGAAAGGCAGAGATTACAACCCTGCTCGAGCTTAGGACAGAAGTCCCTGAGGACGTAGCAAGTCGAAACCGCCTCTTCGCCTTTGAAGCGATATCCAGGCTGTAATGCCTAATAAAGGTATGCACCGAGCTCCAGGTAGCTGCAGTGCAAATAGCTGAAATGGAAACATTCTTCAGCACTGCAAAGGAGGTGGCCACTCCTCTGATAGAATGACCCTTGACCACGCCTGGCAAGGGTTTGCTGCGCCTGTCATAACAGAAAGAGATACACTGAATGAGCCAACGCGAAAGGGACTGTTTACAAACAGGAGCTCCTTTCATCCTCTCAGCAAAGGAGACAAACAGCTGATCCGCTTCCGTACTGTTTGGTTCTGGTCAGATAATATCTGAGACACCTATGAACATCTAGGTGTGAAGCAGTGCTTTTCTCGATTGGTGTACTTGGAAAAGTACACTGGTAAGTCGATATCCTGATTAAGGGTAAGGGCTGAAACCACCAAGGCAGAAACTTAGGATTTGTCCTCAGGGATACCCCTATCCTGGTGGAAAATTAAACAGGGCTCTTGCACATGAGTGCATGCACCAGAGATTCTTCGCCAAGTAACTGCACTAAAACAACGCTTTCCAGGACAGAAAACGAGCTCGCAATCCGCGCTGGTGTCAAAGGTGGCAGCGTAAGTTGCTCCAGGACAAAGGGCAAGTCCCATGAGGAACTGGATCCTGACAGGTGGCTCAAGGTGGAGGACCCCTTTAAAAAGGCACGCAGTAGTGTCCAATTGAGCCACCATACGATGGCCTATGGGGCATGTTGGTCAACCATGCACAAATGCACCTTAATCGAGGAGCAAGCTAGTCCGATTGGAAAAGGAAAGCAGGTATTCCAGAACCAGCTTCTCGGGACAGTCTATAGGGTTGAAACCACGTGTTTGAGCCTACGAGAAAAACCTGTGCCACGCCATGGCATATGTTGCTGCTTCTAGCGGCGCGAAAGTACTTCCGCTTACTTCTTGGGAGACCCCATGTCTCATCATGGCTATGTCTCTAGGAGCCAGGCATGTAGGTTCAATGAACGCAAGTCCGGATGGACTAGTGAACCTTCCTCCTGAGACAACAGATGGGAGCTGACTGGCAAAGGAAGTGGAGGTTCCCGGGATAGCTGATGCAGGAGCGGGAACCAGATTTACCTGGGCCAGGAAGGCACTATCAAGATAAGCGTTGCATGCTCCCTGCGAAGCTTGAGGAGAACTCTCTGGATCAACAGGAAAGGAGGGAAGGCAGAGAGGAATCTGCCTGCCCAGGAGAGGGACAACGCATCTCGCCAGAAAACACCAGGCCCTGGATCTAGCGAGCAAAAATTGGGCAGTTTTGTGTTGGATGGGGACGCGAAAAGGTCTAATTCTGGAGTGCCCCATCTGTGGAACAGATCCTCTGCCACCGCCACCTCATGTGGAAGTTCCCACTCGTGGACTCTGGCCGGAGAATGACTAAGGCTGTCTGCAACGGTATTGTCCACCCCGGTGACGTGAACTGCAATAAGGTTTGCGCCGTGTCGTAATACCCACTCCCACACTCTCATGACCTCCCTGCAAAGGGGGTAGGAATGTTTGTTGAGGTAATACATCACCACAGTATTGTCTGTTTGCAACAGGAGAGTACTCTGTGGGATCTCCGACTGGAAGGCTTGCAAGGCATAGAAGACCGCCCTCATCTCCAGCATATTGATGTGGAGATGAGATTCCTGGATTGTCCATGTGCCCTGAGACCTCACCCCGTTTAAGTGCGCTCCCCACCCGAGCCCTGAGGCGTCTGTGGAGAGAGTTACCGCCGGAGACGGCGCTGTGAAGGGAACTGCCAAGAAGAGGTTTCCCGGGTCTAGCCACCATTGCCAGTCCCAAATCACGGCCTTTGTGACTCGGACTGGCTGCTGCAGATGGTCTTGCCTTTGGTCCCACTGCACCCTTAACATCCACTGGGTTACCCGCATGTGGAGTCTTGCCATCGGGACTGTTGGAATGGCCGCAGCCATGTGTCTGAGCAGGCGAAAGACCAGTCTGGCCGGGACGGTCTTCTTCGCTGACAGGTCCCTTATGAGGGACTGAATGTGTTCTGCTCTGTCCTCGGGAAGAAAGGCTTTTCCCCTGACGGTGTCCAGAACTGCCCCTATAAACTGCAGTTTCTGGGACGGTACCAGGAGAGACTTCTCGTAGTTGATGAGGATGCCCAGAGACTGACAAAGAGCCTGGGTACGCTGAATGGCCATCAACAATGCTTCCTTGGAGGGAGCCATGAGAAGCCAGTCGTCCAGGTACAGGAACACGTAGTGGTCCTGTCTCCTCAGAGACACTGCCACAACTGCCATGCACTTGGTAAATACCCGGGGTGCCGATGACAGCCCCAAGGAAAGCGCTTGGAACCGATAATGGCGGCCCTGAAACTTGAAGCGCGGGAACCTCCTGCGCGCTTGAGCAATAGGGATGTGCAGGTAAGTGTCCCGCATGTCCAGGGATGCTAAGAAGGCGTCCTTCTTCAGCATGGGGATAAGACCCGGAAGGGTCACCATGCGGAAGCGTTTGTAGATGACCGACAGATTGAGGTCGCTGAGGTCCAAAATTGGACGGAGGTCCCCTGTTTTCTTTGGAACCAGGAAGAAGTGCGATAGGATCCTAACTCTCTGGTTCTCTGAACGTGCTCCAAAGCTTCCTTTTCTAGAAGCGCGAGCACTTCCTGCTGTATAAGCAGGGCGGCCGACCGAGTAGCGGGAAAGCAGAGGAGGCGCCTTGGGCGGTTGCCTACAAATTTATATATAATGGCCTTTTGACCAACTGTAGCACCCACCTGTCGGTGGTGATCACCGCCACCCTGGCAGGTGGCATGCGGCGCGACCCCCGAGCCTTATTTCCCGCTGATCCTGAGGAGGGCGGGGCCGGAAGGAGTCATGCTGTGCAGCATTGGATCCCGTGAGGTTGGGCCGACATTGTAACTCGCTGGTCTCTGCCTGAGGATGTCTTAGCCTGGGCTTTTCGGTGAAGGAGCCCTTTGTTGCTGGCCGAACGGTTGTTGCCTTTGAGTCCGCCATGAAACGACTCTGGTTCCTGCGAAGAAAACTGAGTCGAGACCTGTACATAGCCTGCACAGATCTAACCACCCTTCCCAGCATCCTGCAGTTTGGGTGATCACCTTCTCCGAGGCCCTCGCCAACAAAATATGCCGTGGTAAGGGACGCCCATGATATTCTTCTGGACGCCCGAAACCCGAGCCACGAAAGTGTCTCCTGGAGACACACGCTTGAGGCTGCAGCTCTGGTCAAGAGTCCGCAGAGTCGTATGCGGTTCTAAGCACCTGGGTTCCCACGTCCGAACCTGTACGGAGGAGGGTTAACAGCTCCTCCTTTTGACCATCGTCTGGCATTTTTTCAACCAGGTCCTGTCCCTGCTCCCACAATGCGTTCTGGAATTGAACCATGTGGGTGAGGTAATTTAACAACCTGATGGCGCAAGTCACAGCCGCGTACGTGCGCCTACCCAGGACATCCAGCTGTTTGGACTCCAGGTCCGGTGGCTGTGTGCTCAAGTGCTGTGGTTTTTGAGACCGGTCACGTGAGGCCATAATGACCAGGGAATCGGCCAGAGGATGATTCGCCAGGTACTGGTCTCCTTGGTGCCTTGCACAGGCGGTCAGCCTTCTTCGGCATTGCCGGAGTCGGACGCGGACGCCCACGCAGCCTTGGTGACGTCTGTGAAGGTGTTCACCAAGGGTGGCACTACCACAGGCTTTGGGTCTTCGGCTGAAGGTAGCAGGCATGCTGTCTCTCGGTCTAGTTTCTAAGCTGCCCCACCCTCATTCTCCTGGATATGCCTCATGATCTCAGCGAATGAGGGGTCATCTGGAGGAGACCTGGAAGGTCACATGGGTCTGGAGAAGGGACACTGATTGGAGAAGGAGATCTGGAGCACCTAGAGGTGCTGATCTGGAGTCCTCCATGGACGGGTATACCGACGCCGCCTGGGTCTCTTGGGGCTGAGGGACTCTGAAGTGGATCTTGAAGGAGGCCTTTCTCCTGTCCGAAGATCTGCCTCAGGAGGAGATGCTGGCTCTTTGGGGGTCGTGACGACTGTCCCTGCTGACCCCTGGTGGTAGTGGGGCGCAGGCGCTTGAAGGGGTAGCCGGGCGAGGGGAAGAGGTTGTGCGGTGACTCATCCTTCTTGATGGTGTCCCACCAGAAGGTGAAGAGTCCTTCACCTCTGTCAGATTCAAGCCCGACGACGGCCGGAATGGGTGGTCTGTCGCCGAGGTCGGGCCGGGTCCCCGGGCCCCGCCTCCAGGAGGGTTCTCGGGAGCTTGATGGTTCGGAGTCGCCCATCTGGTCTTCGGGCTGGGTAGTGTCCTCCTCTCGACGCCTTCCCGACCAATGTCGGTAGGTGGTGGTGTGTCCTCCTCTGCAATAGCCGACGCCGTCCCCTGGCCGAGCGTCCCGAGGGCTAACACCTGACCGGGCGACGGGTGTCGATAGTAGCCGGGTTCCTGGGAGTGCCTATAGTTTGGCCGACGTCGGGTCCGACGTCCGCTTCAGGGAAGTCAGCTCCTTAGTCTTGCACTGGGGTGGCATGGCTGGGAGACTGACCTGATGTCGGAGTCCAGACGACGGGAGGAAGACTTGTGGCGCTCCCCAGACCTGGACGAGGCCTTGGACAGAGCGGATGAAGTCACAGGCCTGGAGGTCTTGACAGGCTGCAGAGAGGAGGAACCACTGGACGATCTAACCTGAACCGAGAGAGGCTGAGAGCGAGCCCTGGAGGGAGAGCGGCAGACGTGGAGCCAGAGCTGTGGGAACCGAGGCCCTGAAGGAGATCTGGGTCTGCCTTCTCACGGTGTTGTCATGATGTCTATGGGACTTCCCAGATGACTTCTTGGAGGAAGGTTCCTATCCATGGCTTTGAGTTTTTCCTCAAGAAGAAAAGCCTGAAGGGCCTTCTGGCGGTGGATCCTAGTGCTGCTACTATTAGCCCCGGCAGAAGGAGCAGGTCTGGGTGTCGTGGTCTGGGCCCAGGCAGTGCACACAGGCAGAGTGAGGATCCTTGAAGGGGATCTGCTTGCCGCAGGCACACTTCGATGGATGCCCCTTCAAAGAGGTGTTTGGAGAGGACATCAGTCAAATCCAGCAACAAAAGAAAAAATGTTGAGGTTTCCTAGTCGTCGTGCGCTAGAACATGACCGAGAGGCCGAAGCTGCGATGTCGACGGCGGGAAAAGAACTGGAGATTGTGGCGGGACCACTCCTTATGTACAAAGCCTGACGTCGGGGGCCGGACCGACGTCGGAGGTAGTCCCCGCTGAAGACTGCTAGCTGGAAAATTTCCGTGGGGTCCTAACGCCTGACGGCTTCAGTCCTAATGGTGTAACCTGCTGCAAGAGCTGTATCTCGAAGTAAGATCATCATATTCTTGTTGTTTATCATTGTGTGATGGGCCTTTAATAGCATTGCATAAATAATAATAAAACTTTTGTTCACTTGGGAACATAAGCAGGAGGCTGGCAAGGACAGAGCACTGGGTTTATATTATGTTTTAACTGAAATATTTGAATAGTTTTGTACTTGAAATTAGTTCTGTGTGTTAAAAATTACTACTTTGAGTTAGAACTGTTACTTGGGCTGTGATATTGTAACTTTTGGGGCTTGGGAATGCTTGTTTGGCAGTGATAATTAGAGTGAAATTTAAATGTGATGTTTGCCTGGTGTTGTTAAGAGCCTCCCACCCACCCTGTTTTGTAGGCTTTTTTAAATACTGAAAATCACTGGGGGTTGGATTGAAGGGCTGTGTATTTCTGTTTGGGACTGAAATTTGAAGCAACAGGAACTGGTGGACTGTGACATCATACGGTACCTGATTTCTCACACACACTGTTAGTGGGACTGACACACACTGGACTGTATGTGTTTGTGAGACTTGGGAACTTTATTGGTGGGGTTGAAATTGGGTTTGTAAATAACTGCAGTCAGTATAGAGAGAAACTGTATTCCAGGGGGAAGGGACTGAGAAAAGGGGTGTGTGCCATTATAAACAGAGGGGGACAAACAGGGTGGCCATTTCCACCATGGCAGGCATCTTCGGAAAGGTTGTAGGCTGCACAGGCTGTGGTTGGCAATAATTCTCAATTGGGCCTGGAGAGAGGGAGGCTGCCCACTCTGTAGACAGCTATCTTGTATCAGGAGTGAAGTATATTGATTAAGGAGTAAGCTGGGGGAGTTGGGGGGGTGTCCAAGGATAAGGGGTGTGGATATGGGCAGCAGAAGGGTGGGGCTGGGGCAATGCTCCGAAATTACAGGACGTTATGTTACAGCAAGCAGGAGAGGGATATTAGGGACAGAGGACCCTTAGATAGGGATGTTGACGCTAAGGGGAAAGCGTACGGGGTGAACATTCCGAATACAAAGAGAGTGGAGGGGGAAGGGTCAGGAGGGGCTGTTGTGGGGAAGCCTAGTAGAGCAGACATTGAGAAGGGAGGGGCTGTTGTAGGGAAGCCTAAAACAGCAGACTGTGGGAAGAGAGCTCCTAAGGAGAACACAGCAAGAGGGGAGGAAGAGGGGCAGTTTAGAGTTGCAGTCAGGGGAAACTCGGGTTACTTGATGGAGGCTGACACAGAGTGTCACAATAAATTTGAGCTACTAAGCAACCTAGAGGGGGAGGAAGGGGTTGATGCAAATGAGGAAACTGATACAGAGGTCGGGGGGGAGGGAGTCGGATACCCATAGGGCATCACAGACCGGCAATGGAAAGGATAGAAATAGTCCCAGAGGGAGAAGGGGAAACATAAATGTTAAGCAGATGGGGGAGATGCAACATATTGCAGACATGAAGGAGGAGAGCATGACTGGAGAGAAACTGGGAGACAAGGAGGTGGGGAGGAGCCCCTTCAGCAGGGGGTCAGTACCATGATGGGCCCCACAAAGGGGACCCACAGAGAGCCTCTGAGGTAGGGGTACATTACAAGGGAGGAGGATGGCGTGTGGGGGAAGGGGAAACCATCAGCTAGGACAAATGGTTCGGATAAGAGAGGGTTAAAGGTACATCTATTCAGAGGGGGTCTGAGTTAGGGCAAAATAACGAGGGAGGCAGAAAGGGAGGGTGACAAGGGGTCTCTAATAAGGCAGGAAGACTCCCATGGAATTTAGATCACGAATGAAGGGGGGAAGGGGCTGAGAGTGCATAGTGGAGGTAAGCATAAGGATGATGGTGTGTTAAGGTTCTGTTATTGGGAGACCTCGATGATTAGGGGTATCCAGTGGGTGGGACAGGGGTGGATGCCAGCCAGTTGAAGGTAGTGAGTATTCTGGGCTGACAGTCCACAGAGCAAAGTTCATGGTGTACTAACTGGTTAGGATTGTGGAGGGAAACCGGATTTCTGGTGCATTTGGGAACTAATGATCTAGAGGAAATAGCTGCTTGGAAATCCAAGCAAGGTTCCAAGAACTGCACAGAGTCTGTCGTGGATAATGGATGCAACATTTCTTTTCGAGATATTGCCAGTACCAAAGGCCCCAGTGGAGAAAAATGAAGATCACAGAGGTTAATGACTGGCTTAGGAAGTGGGGTGATGAGGTGGATTGGGAGTGTTAGGGAACTGGAAAGGAGTTTGGGAGGATAAGGACTGCATGCCAAGGACAGGCTTCATATTGCCCCTATTAGGGAAGGAAGTCCTAAACAGGGATGGCTGACTACAGTACATTCAAGAAAGGTGGGGCTTAAACTTGTGAGGGGGAGGACAAGGAGGGGTTGACCAGTAGCTCTGTCCTCCAGATGAGGGGTAGCCTTCAAACCCAAGGGGGAGGGGAAACAGGACTGGGGTGGAGGTTTCGGAGGAGCAGAGGGAGGATGGAAGTATAAGGAACCTGGTGGGTGTCTCACAAAGGGATCAGGATAAGGGTGGGGTTGGTGTTAGTAAATGCCAGGAGCTTGGGAAACAAGTTGCCAGAGTTCCAGGCCATGCTGTTCGGGGTGGGGTGGATGGCGGTGGTCACGGAGACGGGGCCAACAAAACCATGACTGGGACCTAAACGCATGGGGTACACTATGCTCAGGAAGGACAGAAAGGAGGGCAGAGGGATGGAGTGGCTATGTTCATTAGAGATGACATAGAAATTGCTAGGGTAGAAGAGGTAGAGGGAAACGTGAGGCCTTATGGGTCACCTTACATCCCCAGCAGGAGATAAGGTCAAGCTGGGTGTAGTATATAGGCCCCGGGATGGGTGATGTTCTGAGGATGGTTTGCTGGACAACATCATTGCCCAGTGTGGACCAAAAGGGAAGGAGGGTGTTGATGGGGACCTTAATATGCCAGGCACAAACTGGGGAACCATGTCCTCTAAGGTGGCCAAGGAGCAGAGGCTGCTGGACGGCTTCCAGGATGTGTTCTAACACAGCATGTGATGGAGCCCACAAGGGAGGGGCATGTCCTGGACGTGGTTCTGGCAGAGGGGATCTGTAAGGGACCTGCTTGTAGAGGATCCCTGACTGGGAGTGACCACATACTGTCTGGTTTCAAATAAGCATGGGGGAGGGGTGAGATCTAGGACACTGGCAGTGGACTTCAGGGGGGCGGACTTTGTGGGTATGGGAAATATTCTCAAGGATCACTTGAAGGGGATTACATCAATAACAAATGTGGAAAGGAGATGGGAGGTCATAAAACGGGGACTTCATGAGGCAGTCAGGACCTGCGCTAAGGTGAAACGTAAGGGAGAAAGGTCACATAAACCATGCTGGCAGTCCAGTGAGGTTCAGGTAGAGGTCAGAGAAAAGAAGGCGGCCTACTAAAAATATAAAACAACAAGAGGGGATAGGGATAAGGAAATGTACCATCTTGCATCTAGAAAAGTCACCCGGATCGTGAGGGGGGCAAAGTCCAGTAAAGAGCAGCAGCTGGCACAGGGGATACATGGAGGGGAAAAGGGGTTCTTCCGGTACATTGGGGAGCGGAGAAAAACGAAGGGCCATCTCAGCAGATTGAGATCAGAAGGAGGGTGGGTGGAAGAGGCGAGGGACCAGGCAGAGGTATTTAACGAGTACTTTGCCTGTGTGTATACTAGGGAGGGGGATGGGATATCTACAAAGCAAGGCACGATGGGGATAGAAGCGGCAGTGAGTGGGATCAGGGGAGCAACAGAAATGGAGCAAGAGGGAGGGAGAGGTACCCCAGGGGTGTCATATCAAGATAAGGATAAAGAGGTCAGTAAGGTGGAGGGGACGGATGATGCTATCTCCACCAAAAGGGTGTGGTTAGCCCTCAAGGCCCTAAAGAAAGACAAATCTCCTGGGCTGGATGGCATTCATCCGAGAGTATATGGGAATTGGCGGACATACTGGCCGAACCCCTGGCGGAGCTCTTCAACAGGTCACTTGAGACAGGGAGGGTACCTAGGGATTGGCGAGAGGCACATGTGGTGCCAATCCATAGAGGGGGGTCGAGGGAAGTACCAGGTACTATAGACCCATCAGTTTGACCTCAGTGGTGGGAAAATTAATGGACAGTATACTAAAGGAACGATTGGGGGTGTACTTGCAGGAGGTGGGAGGTCTGGATAGTCGGCAACATGGGTTTGTACCAGGTAGATCATGTCAAACCAATTTTGTGGAGTTCTACAAATGGGTAACATCAGAACTGGACAGGGGAAAGCCTGTGGATGTATTATTCTTGGACTTCAGCAAGGCGTTTGACTCTGTCCCCATAATGGTCTGGTGGAGAAACTGATGGGGTTGGGAGTAGGCCCTTTGATGGTCAGATGGATTGAAAACTGGCTAGCTGGATGCACCCAGAGAGTAGTGGTCTGTGGGGAGCTCTCAACCCCAGAGAGGTTGGTAGTGGGCACCGCGAGGGTTTCGTCCTGTGTCCGATCCTGTTTATTGCATACATATCGGACATCAGGGAGGGTACAGGGTGTGAAATGAGTCTCTTCGCTGATGACTCCAAGATGGGAGCAGTAGTTGAGGGAGAAGAAGGGAGGTTGGCCCTGCAAGGGGATCTGGACACCCTGGAAAGCTGGGCTCACACATGGAAATTAAATTTCAATATCACCAAGTGCAAGGCGTTGTATCTTGGGCAGGGAAACCCTAAACACAGGTACACCCTGGGAGGGGAGGTGCTGGAGGCCTCAATAGGGGAAAAAGACCTAGGGGTCATGGTGGATGCATGTATGAATAACTCTGAGCAGTGCAGGAGAGCTGCTAGCAAGGCAAACAGGATGTTAGGATGCATCGTAAGGGGGATCACCTCTAGGAGCAAGGAAGTGATTCTGCCGCTGTACAACGGACTGGTTAGACTACACCTGAGTACTGTGTACAGTACTGGAGACCACACTTGAAGAGGGACATACAGCCCCTGGAGGGGGTACAGAGGAGGGCAACTAAGATGATACGAGGGCTAGGGATTTGACGATGAG
The DNA here is from genome assembly GCA_016271365.2 of Neoceratodus forsteri. Taxonomy (NCBI): domain Eukaryota; kingdom Metazoa; phylum Chordata; order Ceratodontiformes; family Ceratodontidae; genus Neoceratodus; species Neoceratodus forsteri. Next base: position 1,421,488,139 of record CM028130.1, read on the forward strand.
GACAGACTTGAGGAGCTCTGCCTGTTTTCATTGGAGGAGGAGAGACAGGGGGACATGATTGAGGCCTCAAGCACCTCAAGGGAATAAATAGGGTAAACATGGAGGGGATCTTTAGACTAAAGCAGGGAGGTATCACCAGAGGGCATGGTTTGAAGGTGGAAGGGTGAGGGGGGAAAAGAGGAGGAGGTTTTTCACTGAGAGGGTGGTGGGCCCTTGGAATGCACTGCCTGGTGAGCTGGTTCAGAGATCCACAGTGGAGGGCTTCAAGAAAGGGTGGGACAGACAAAGAAAGTGGATGTATCAGATGATGGCCTGTTCCGGGGGGTTGGGATGGATGATAGGGGTTTCTGGAACACAAGGTGGGGGGAGGGCCTCGGCACCCAACTAGGGATCTGAGGTTCGAGCAGACTTGATAGACCGTAAGGCCTAATCTGCTGGCAAATAGTATGTTAATACTGCCTGTTGTTGGGGGAGGGGGTTAAAGTGTTCAAACACTTTGCATCCTGCCTTTTCAATTGTATGGAAGGATCAATAGTTCTTATAAGGGGCCATTTTCTCAGCTGCAAAGGGTGGTGGTAGTGCAAAACAGGAGGGGGGAGGCAAACTGTCACCCCATTGCCTTACCAGCCTTTTGCACTATTGCAATGGAAATTTTAGTGGTTGCAAAAGGAGAAGTTCCATCATGCTTACTGCAATTTCCTTGTTAGCTCCAACACTGTCAATGGAGAAGGTAGTTAATACATATGGGTAATGTGCTCCCCCGGGGTAGTGGTACAGCTCCAAAGCTGTGACCTCAGCATACACAACCATGGACATGGCACATTCAAGCTGAAATCCACCTCAGCTCACTTCTGTCAACGCAGTGCACAAGATACAAACTACTGCTAATACCACATCCTAGGCTGAACCCTCGCATAAATATATATCGGGGAATAAAGGCTTACCTGTCCTGAAGAACAGAATCCCGATTCGAGACATACGATTACCATTCATGGGCTCCAACCTTGGCCACCAGGTTCACTATGGGGTCTCGTGACCTTCTATTTCTGAAAGTTTGTCTTAAACCCAGAGATAACACTGAGATAAAAAGGATACTATTGGATTCACATAACTGACAGATGCCCATGCAGGCTCCCCTGACAAACACAACCTCATACGTCTCACCTTGTAAACTACTGGTCCATTGCACAACTCATAAGATACTACAGAAACAAACTCTGGCAGAGCCACTACGGCTGCAAATGCATTAACTGGATAAGGGTGTTTCATGGGCTTAAACATAAACATGAATCGCATTTAGTAAGGCAGACGATACCATTCCACATGACATGTGAACAAGCAGGGCAGCCTGGGAGTTGGTCACAAGGTGGTAAATTGGATTAGGAACTGGCTGACTGACAGATGATGGAGAGTCATGGTAAATGGTGCTCAATCTAAACAAAGGGAGTGTGACCAGCAGGGTGCCACAGGGATCAGTCCTAGGTCCAGTCCTGTTTAATGTCTTGAAACTGTGGAGGGGAAAATGTGCCTTTTTGCGAATGACACTAAGATCTTCAACAGGGTGAACACTCCAGGAAGGGCGGAAAAAAGGAGGGACCTAGATAAACTGGAGGAATGGTCCAAAGTGTGGCAGCTGAGATTTAATGCAAAAAAGTGCAAAATCATGCATTTGGATTGCAGGAACCCAGGGGAGGATTATGGGGGAAGGGGGAAGACTGATGGTCACCAAACAGGAAAGGGATTTGGGGCTAATCATATTGGATGACCTAAAGGTGGCTAAACAACGTACCAAGACAGTGGGGAGAGCCAGTGGGATGCTGGGGTGCATAGAGAGAGGTGTCACCAGCAGAAGGAAGGAAGTGGTGGTGATGCCACTGTGCAGATCGCTGGTGAGGCCTCGTTTGGAATACGGTGTCCAGTACTGGAGGCTGCATTTCTGTAATGTAACTTTAAATCACAAATGGGTCAAACTGTTCTATTTTAGATCTGTATCCCTCTCCCCTTCTGCTCCCACTGGTTAGGCTAACTGAATGCGACCTGGCAATATCTAGGCTAGCATGATGATTCACCTGCACAAGCTGCTTCTCAGTCCACATCACAAGTCTATTTAAAATTTGAACTTCTTGTTGAAAATAGCAGCTACCACAGTAATATATAAGCTTAAGGGATGTCACCTACCAGGAGTTGTAAGACATACTGTAGCTAGCTTTGCTTGAGGAAGGGTGAACATGGCCAGGACCCCATAGCAACTGACATGCATGTAACAGGGTCCCTGTTCCTTGTAAGGATAGCTCCCCTATTTGTAATCGAGGTGCACCCCCCCTTTTTTTGTTCCTTTCACCCTCTCCTATCCTCTTAATCTTTTCTTCTGTCTTTTTCATATTTCATGTCAGGGTGGCCAACCTGACATATCTATTGATTTACTTTACTGTCCCCTGCTAGTTAACCCCCTTCTAGGTGCACAAACTGGCACTGGTTGCGAGAAGAGAAATCTCCAGAGCGGGAGATATGCCCGCAGATGTAAAAAGCGAGCAGCGCTTTATTTTATGTTAAGGAACCCTCCTGAGTTCCCCGGAGAGCCCCGTGTATGTAACTGGTGCCCAATAATGAAAGAATGTATCCCTACTGAGGCGCTTCGTACTAGACACGCCAACTAAGAAGAGCCGCAAAAAGAATGCAACACTGAATTTTTTCAAGCGGAGCAAGGAAAGCTCCGTGTTTGCTTCGGAGCAGAATAATGCTCTGAAGCACCAGTGCAAGCCGCAGATACGGTGCTGAACTGAACAAGCTTCTTGTGTGAAGCAGAATAATGCTTCGAAGCAAAGAGATGCTCCAAAGCAAGGGCATATGTCCACGCAGGCAGCAGAGAAATAGCAGGCTGCCACAGAATGTGACATTAGGGGCAGAGTAATAGAAGCCCCGTAGTGTCTAGAAATAAAGAATAATACATGCATTTAAGACAAGAACAGCCCAGAGATGTTGTGACTGGGCTTTTAAATAAAGAAAATGCATAAAGGCTGAATATGGGCTGGGAAAAAAAAAGGCCCAAATGAAAAATTTTGCCAACGGCTGCAATTTCAGCCATCGGGTCAATTACTGAAATTGCTGCATAATAGCAGGGGCCCCTAAAGGAGCCTAGTGAAGAGCCCCTGCATGGTTTAGCAACATGGCAGCAAATGTTTTAACAAAATGAGGGCTGTAATGGCTCTAAAGGTTATTACACATACAAAGAAAGATAATTACTGTTTTTAAAGATACAGGTCTCCTGATCTGGCAGAAGAAGATCTTCCATTCTCCTGGCCAACACAGAGAAGCCTGAAATACAGAAATAGTAATAATGGTGTAACTACCTGTGGCTTACCCAGCAGTTCTTGCTATAGGGCTGGCTGCCCACAAAATGGCTGGTTTTAAAGGTGCAGGCTCCAGTGACATCAGAACAAGGGAGGGGCTTACTTCCAAATGAGTCTCAATCAAGTCAAAAGTACTATTGTTGATCCCTAACCTTATGTATTGAAACAAAAGCTTATTGCACAGGTAGTGGATTACAGGGACATGTAATTACATGAAATAAAATGTTTTTATTCTTTATAGCAAAGGAATTAAGAGCCTAATTGCTCCCTTGAGGTAGGTCACCTGATTGTGATGTCATCAGCCATATAGTTATAAAACTCACCACTAGGGGGAGTTTGGAGAGAAGGAGGCCAGTGAGCTGTCAGTCTTGTAGGAGGAAGGTGTGCTTGCTTTCACACCAGTGAATTACTTAAAAAGCGGTAAAGTAATAGCTAAGTAACTAGGGAAGTCATCTTCGGAGGTTTGGTTATTTTGGTGTGCTAACACCTTGCTTTTCTTTATTTCTGTATATATTGCTTTTATTTTTGAATAAAAAATCATAAATGCATTTGTGCGTTTATTTTATGCATTATACCTCCTGCTTAAGTGTCTGTTATTCCCACACCGTAACACTACATATGCAACAAATAAGTCCAGATACACTAACTTACCCTACAAGGCCCGGATATTCTGCGCTAAGCTGCCTACGCGAAGTCCAAAATCGCCCATTTAGCCGATATTCAGAAGGAGGCAGTTGCGACCCGAAAACATGCTGAGCAACAGCGCAATGAAAATGAAGGCATGCGCAACCCAAGGGGTGGATCCATGCATAAAGACCCGAATGCGATATTCAAAGACTTACGCTACGCGCAATAGCGCACAGCCGGAAATTGCGTACCAGCGGAAATGAGCCAAAATAAAAGGCTCTGCGCGGGCGCAAGAACGCCAAAGGCTGCCAAGTGGGGGAGATAGAGAGAGACAGAGACACAAACAGACAGGCTAGGGCAGGCAAGGAAAGCGTGGGCCATAGGCTGTAGAGGCCAGCGGCGGTGCCCGGTGCAGTGGAAGTAGCAGTGAGGACAGCGGGGGTAACACAGCAACACCAGCCGGGGGGGGAAGCCAGGGAGATGGACAGTGCAGCTTCCACATGGAAGCTGTAATGAGAGGGTGAGAATGCATGCTGCAGGGGGACTGGCCGTGGAAGGGCCCTGCCGGGCGGTATGCCTCAACAGGCACAATGGCACCAAGACTGTGCTTTTGAGCTGTACACAGATGTAGAGATCGGGGCCGGTACCACCCGAACAGGGCAACACCGAGACGGCTCTGTGAGCTGTGCAGTGATGTGATGCAGGCACCCTCACGACGGAGTCACGCCTGTCGGTGGAGACCATGGTGACAGCCTGCATGTGCCTGCTTCGCCACGGGCACCTTCCAGAGGCCGACAGGGGACCACAGGCATCACATAGTCGGCCATGTCACGCATCCTCACCCAATTCCTCAGCGCACTGCTGCCACATGCTGCGGAGTACATCCATTTCCCCAGCACCGCGGCAGAGCGTACAGCAAACATGCAGGAGTTCCACAGGGTAGCACGTATGCCTGGCGCGCTAGGGGCCATAGACTGCACCCATGTGGCCATTCGCACGCCACCTGGCCCCGATGGGCACGCATATCGGAACAGAAAGGGATTCTCTAGTGTCAACTGCCAGGTGGTGTGTGATGCCACTGGGCCGATAATCAATGTCTGTGCCACACACCTGGTGGAGCACATGATGCCTTCATATGGTATCAGTCTGCGCTGTGCCATCGATTCGAGTGGGGACATCCCCACAGGCCATCTAGTGGGTGAGTACACATGTATGGAATGCAAACTCGGGCAAGTGGTGGAATGCCACAGGTGCCATGGTAGTGGCACACAGGGATATGGGCCAATATGGACCTGAACATGAGACTGATCTCCACTATCTCCACACAGGTGACAGCGGATACCCACTCCGTCCTCGGCTGCTCACACTGCATCGGGCGCCCATGACCCCATCGCAGCAACGCCTATAATGAGGCACATGTTTCACACACAACATCATAGAGCCGGTGTTTGAATGCGTGAAGGCACGCCTGATGCCTAGACACCTCCGGTGCCTACAGTACAGCCCCCAAAAGGCCTGTGGGATATTCTGGCCTGTTGCATCCTGCACAACATGGCCAAAGACTATGGATAGCCGTACAGGTTGAAGAGGAGGATAGCGGCGGGACGCCAGTGGCGCCTGGTGTTGATGGTGATGAGCAGCCTCCCTAGACGGCAGGGACCCCGACTGATCCGCAGGCCCAGCTGCACCGGGACACCATCACAGAGGAGCACTATGCAACACAGGTAAGTCAAGGGACATGTGCAACCAACACTGTCCATGCGCAAACCACAGGCACACAGGGAACACACCAGGGGTGCATGACGGTCAGGGAGTGGAAGGCTCCAGGCATACAAACACACCATCAGGAGGGGTGAGCACTCATATGGACACACACACACCAGGCACAGACTGTACATGGGCAGATGCACAGCACAGCAGAACCGACATTGCTAACACACAGCACCACCGACCACCCCACCACCTGTACTGTCCATGCTATCTGCAACAGATGCTGGGCACCTTGCACCTTGTACAGTACAATGCAGGCATCATCTGCACACGCACCTGTGGACAGCAGTTGGGGGTGTGCAGGTGGTCCGTGTGTCGGCATGGTGAGCAGAGCACCCAGCAGTGCACTGCCCACCATGACACACACTGCACACATGGCAGCACCAGACAGGGCCCGCACTGGGAGACAGCTCAGTCATGTAGCACTGTCCCACGGCCACCGCGGATGCGTGGGCGGCCCTGCCGTGACCCAACAGCACTGGCAGGCTGAGCAGGGGTACATGGGTGGCACTGTTGCACCACCAGGGTCCCACGTCGAACGCGACCTGCCCGCGACAGGGGTTTGCAGCATGCTGAACAAACCTGCACCAGGGGTGCTCGGGATGGCCACAGCAGAACCTGGCGCCGACAGGCCTGGTGTCGCACGACGCCGAACGGGAGTGGAGAGGAACTATGGGTGTGTGCGGTACAGGGCACCTGACTGTGTGCCCAATGTGTCCACGACAGAGACCACTGCCTGGGTCAGCCTGTCAATGGCGGCGGTCACATCCGTCTCAGATACGAACCAGCTCGGCACAGTCCAGAGCACACTCCTTGCTGTGCCGCTCCACAGACACAGACAGTGCCTCCACGGACATTGCAACCCGCCTCTGCAGATGTACTGATTCCTGCAGCAGGCGGGTGTGCTCGTCCAATGGGTACTGTGCCCCAAAGGCATCCTGTGCCCCAGGGTGTGGAAGGTCCTGATGCACTACACCCCTTGAGGGTGGGTGCTGTTCACCAGGACCAGGAATGGGTGGATCAAAGGACGGCGGACATGTGCCATCGCTTGACACTGTACCCCCAGACCTGGTGGGTGACTGCTGCTGCTGCCCCTCCAACCGCTGTGCCCCAGGGTCCACTCGTTCCACCGCAGTGCTGGCAACAGTGCCAGACACCTGCACAGACACCAGTGCTGACAGACACAGCCTGGGACTGTGCCAGCATGCTGGTACACAAGTTGGAACCAGAAAGGCCCAGGGGCACGTGCTGGCCTGCTGTGTGTCCGTAATGGGACACACACCTATCACTGCCGCTGCAGTCCTTGCATCATCAATGGTGCAGTCGCGCTACAGCCATAGTCACAGCGTGCCTGGCATGCTTGCATGCCAGACTGCTGAGACACAGGCTGTGCACCCCCGCACCCGAATCACCGACTACCAGAGTTGGCGGCCCAACGTGCATGCTGCAGCAGTGCCTGCTGGCTGGTGATAGAGGTGGATGGACCCTCCTCCATGTCCAGCAGGTCATCATCCCTGCCTGGACCCACCACCACCGTCTCCTGAAGACGAACAGGATCTGTAACAGAAAACAGAAAGAGAGTACATGTGAGTGCATGTGAAGAACCTTCCCTCCAACCCCCCAACACCACCACCATGTCATACCGTGCAGTGATGGGCTTCCACCTGTCTGGAATCCACCTCCTGCACGCTCAACAGTGCTCCGCTGCATTGATGCGACCAGTGTCTCCTCAGTCGGGTCGATCCAACACCACTGGCGGGCTCCCGCCAGTGCCAGCACATGCCACCCTGAAGGTTGCCACCTTCTCTTCAACCTCCCGCGGTCTGTCCCCATCTTCTTTCATTCATTCCTGCACGGAGCGCTGGTGGCTTCCGCAGGTTAACGCCCGAGCTACCCCCTCCCATGCAGCCGCCGGGACTGAGTGCCCCTCCGTCCACTCAGTACTGGCTCTCATCCAGGTAGGCCTGGAAGAGGGCCTCTGTCTCTGCTGCTGTAAAGTTGGGCCTCCTCACGCCCACCGCCCTCACCTCACCTTGGCTCTGCTCGGTCATGGCGATCTGTATGGGGGAGGACATCTGTCACTGTGCAGTCTAGCATTTTCCCATGACCATTGTCCAGAACATCACACAGCATGCAACTCACCTCTCACCTGCAGTAACCGAACTCGCCAGGGCAGCCCAATGTCGCACATTTATAGCGCAATGCATGCAAATGAGGAGTGGAGCAACTATAATGACATGCAAATCGCACTACCGCGCCTTTGAATGGCTGATCAGATGACATCTGCATGTGTCGCTGAATATCGCGACCCGCGCCATGCAATATGGTTGAGTCGTGGCTGAGCCACCGCGCAGATCTGTGACTGTGTGATACACTGCATTGCGCATGCCCAGATAGCTTACGCAGGCGCCTGCCGCGCTGCTGACGTGCAGCGCGATCTGCACCCAGGCCATGGTCACCACAGTGCCAGTGGCGCTACAGCAATGGGCACTATACGCGCTGTGGCACTACTGCGAATAGTCCACTGTGGCACTGGTACGCAGCTGGTCGGTCGCCAGAGAATGCCAATACGGCCAGATGGCGCCAGGCGAGCTCCGCGCCACGTCGGCGACCTTGTGTTCGACCTCTGCCCCCGGCGCTGTTTGCTCGCCTGGCGACGTTTCATTGCGCTGTCTGGTGACAGCGCTATGTGAAGTGACGGTGCTGTTCGAACAGCGCGATTGGGGCCTGTGGTGGTCTATTGCGCAACATCTCCACGTGGGGTTACGGGGCAGCGGGGCGCCATATTGCCTGCTGTAAAGTTGGTACCATGGCTAGGAGGAGGAGAGCTGTGTCCTGGAGCCAACTGGAACTGGCCAACTTGGGGACCCTAGTAGAGCCCCACTATGGGGCACTTTATGGTGAGGCGCCCCTCACCACTGCCCGCACACAGGTGTGGCATCAAGTGGCCACTGACCTGGTGGGGGTCACTGGACGGTGCCGTCTGCTGAGCAGTGCCGGCACTGGTACGGTGACCTCCGAGGAGGGATCCGGACCTATTGAGAGGCTGCGGTCACGCAGCCAGGGCGGGCGTGGTTTCAGGCCAGATGGGTGTACCATCTATGCACCTGTATTCTCTGTAGGGGTGTGTGTGTGTTTTGGTGGCTGTGCATAGGTGATGGCTGCACACGGGTTGGCTGTGTCAGTGTGTGCAGCTGTGAGATGAATGGGTATGGCTGTGTGGGCAGGCACTCACTGGGGCAGGGGGCAGTCTGCTTTTTGAGTCACACTGATGTTTGTCTCAACATATGTCTCCCACAGGCCGAGATGTGAGGATGCAGGCCTGGTTGAGGAGGGCCGTGCAGGGCCCGGTGCCAGCAGGTGTTGCACCCAGCAGCAGCAGCAATAGCAGTAGACACAGCTGCTTGAGCAGTGTGAGTATCATGACTTCATGGATGCTATTGCATGCTGGGGGGGGGGGGGGAGACCACTAGCCCTGCACAATACAACCATGCAGGAAAGGGGAGGTCATAATTCCACTATACAAGACACTAGTGAGGCCCCACCTGGAGTACAGTGTACATTTCTGGAGACCATACCTACGTAAGGCCATAGAGTGGGCAGAGAAGGTTCAGAGGAGGGCAACAAAGATGGTGTATGGCTTGCATCACAAGTCCTATGAAGACAGGTTGAAAGAACTGAACATGTACTCCCTGGAGGAGAGGAGGGAGTGAGGGGATATGATAGAGACATACAAGTATCTTACAGGGAGGAACAGGGTGCAGGAAACACTATTTTGAAGTGAAAACATGTTCCAGGACTAGAGGGCATGGATGAAGTTGAGGAGGATGATTCAGAGGAAACATGAGAAAGAATTTCTTCACAGAACGGGTGGTGGACAAGGGAACACCCTGCCAGAGGAAGTGGTGGGGGCTGAAACAATCACGATTTCAGAATGCACGGGATAGACATAAAGGACTTGTGGAGGCAGGGGGTAAGGGCAACAGACTTCTAGGAAAACAACGTGAACTTACAAGCTCAAATGGACAGACTGGGTTGGCCTAGGCCTCTTTCTGCCGACACTGTCTATGTATCTATGTATGTATGCACGACACAGGTGACATGCATCACTGTCCAGTATCACAGCATGTCTGCGTATGCGTCACTGGTGGTCCAGGCATGCACTGGGCACACAGCTGTGTAACTGGCATCGCACCACGTTGCCACGTCACTTGACAGCCTTGTTTCTGCTGTGATGGACATGGGCAGTGTGTGTGTGTGCAATGGTGCGCATAGCTGGTGCCGCCTGTTTGTGATGGCCATGTGCATGTTCACTGTGGGTGGGTGCATGCCATCACAGGTGCGGGACACTGGGCTATATGGCTTGCAGGTTGGGTGGTGTTCAGGGTTGTGGTCAGTCACAGCCATTGACTGTGTTCCCTTTCCTAGGCCTCGAGGTTCTCAGGAGGATTGGTCGGGATGTTCGGGGCCCAGACAACTGTTGGTGGACAACCAGGCCATCCTGCAGTCCATCCGCGCCATAGGCTTCGGAGGAGGCGGCACAGGACGGGCGCCACCAGGCAGAGGACGTGCAGCTCGGCTGGCCCATAGATTATATTACCCTTCCCATTTCCTCATCCCTACCACCTGCCTCCTCTCCAGTTTTTCATCCCTACCTTTGAACACTTTCTTCTTGTACCTGTCCTCGTAAATAGCTTTTCTGCTTTTGGTTCTGTACTATATTTAAATATACATTTCTATTTTGATATGAATACTGTGTTGGTCTTCGATTTGCAGCTGGCTATGGTGCTCAGTTGCAGGGGTACATGCCATCTGGGGTGGTATGGTCCTGGGTGTGGGTGTGTGTGTGTGCGTGTGTGTGCATGGGGAGGCATCTCCAGCATCGCAGTGACTTTCTGTTGGTCTTGCCCTGCTGCCACCCACTGCTGGGTGCACAGGGTGTGTCTGGCTTGTAGGCTCTGTGCTGCACGGGTTGATGTGTGCTGGGGAGGATGCATGGTTTCCTGCAGTGCCAGTCACTGCACATAGGTGGTGTCTTGGGTCACAGTGCAGGGTGTGCTGTGCGATGGGGGCTGATGTGCACTGTGGTTGTCAACCCCTGTGTGTGGCACTCTCAGCCTGCCAGTGGTTGTGCTGGGGTGTCATGGCTCTGCTATGTTGTTGGCTTGTCCCCATGGGCCAGTAGATCATCCGCCTCACCCCAGTGATGCTGTGCTTGGGGTGTGCAGGTGTGGTGTTGGTTCTGCAGCGTGTTCCTGTGCCCATGTGTGGCATGGCTGGCGGTGGGCCCCAGCCTGCCTCCCTGAATGTGCAGTTCCATTGCTCTGGGGGGGCTCTGCTTGCGCTATGGCACCTCTGGACTGCTCAGCTGGGCTGCCCTGGTTGCGCCATAGCGCAACATTTCTGCTCAGCTTCTCCTTCCTGGTTGAGCTATGGCGCAGTATGTGCGATATTCAGACGTTGGTTGCTTGCGCAATTTGTTCTGCTCCATGTTTGAATATCGCACCTGTTGCGCATATGCGCAATCGGTTTGTGCTTGCTCCTGCTGTTGCGCTCATTTTGGGCGCAGTTTGAATATCTGGGCCCAAGTGTTTAGTATCACGGTCTGCATAATACACAAAGCTTACAGTGATGAATCTTCATATGGTTTGGCTGGTTTGGGTTCTACTGTTTATAATACTGGGATGAACAGCTAGGGAAGACATTTTTTCAAAGACTGCCAAATGTGGTAGTGTGGCAGATGTTTTGCAAAGGTATAACAGAAATTATGTCTATGAGGTATTGTTATCCAAGAATTGAGTCACATTATATTAGGGACAGATTACGTTTGTAGTATATGATTGTCCCTTTGTGAATCCCTGCTGCTCTCTGTCACTGAAATCACTGTTAGACATGTGGCTAACTTAAATGTTTAAGTAGTGATTCTAGAATTTTACCCGGAACCTGTATTTATTAATTTTTTTTTAAAATATGTTGAGGGGGTGCTTGATTATGGATTATCCCAATATTTAATTTCAGCATTTTAGTGGAAACTTTGCACTCTGATTTTTTTTATTCTGAATTTTATTGCAGTATGTTGTCTGTATTTATATCAATTCTGTTGGCATTCCTGGTAATGTACAGATGCAGGGGACTGAGTTGTGACTGGGTTTGAATAAGGAAGACAAATATTCATTACACTGGTTTGCTATCTCCACTGGATTATTTACCATTTCCCCTTTAATATTAATATTACTTTTTTTAGGCTATTGATGTAAGTGCACATTGCTTGCTGTTGCTTTTGTCTGCATCTGTTACAAGTCTGAGTTCCATTTTCTATTTGAAATGGTTATTTTTTGCTTTTATGTTTCTTTTAAAATGTTCAATATTCTGACCATGTGGTTATGTCATGGCTTTTGTTTTCAGATATTTTATTGCATGTTTCGATTTTTTTTTGTTGAGTAACTTTCTTCACATCTTCATTTAGCCATCTTGCTTACCGTAATTTGTTGTTATATTCCTTGATCCTTTTAATGTAACTCTTGCAAATGATAATATGCTGCCCTTTAAAATCTGCCAAATGTATTTCACGGTTTCGTTGTTTTAAATTTTATGCCAGTCAGTTTCTTTGATTTTTTTGGTTGTTTTGTTCTTTTCTACTGCATCTAGGACCTTTTCCCTTCCTTTTTATCCTTTTCAACTGTTTTCTATATTTAGGACCTATATTTTACTTGAGCTTTCATCCTTTCACAAGTATAGCAAATGCATTTCAGTACTCCTCACTTGCTTTATACATATTATACCCCCGCTTTGGCTTCTTTTATGCACACTTTTTCTTCTGTGTTTGTTTCTTTTTCTCTTTTTCTTTATGGTCCTGACTTCTATAGAGATACATATTTTTGATTTAAATTGACAATAGGTTGATTCCGAGGATTTTGAATGTTTAAGCAGTACTTGTTAATGGCATTGCGTTACTGGCACCATATGCTTTATATTTTATATAAACATCTTAAAATTGATGTCAACATGAATGTATAATGCTCATGTATCAGCTATTTACTAACAAAGACACTTAGAAGCTGTTGGCAGAAAAGGACCTCCTGGCCCACCTAGTCTGCCCTAAGGTCCCTACCTACTGTGCTGCCATGGACCATAACTGATCTCCAGCCTTAACCTCCCCCCCCCGAGCACTAGCCCTGTTTCCAAGTCCCCTTATGTGTATCCTGCATGTTTGAAACCTTTTACCGTTTTGGTACCCATTACCTCTGCTGGCAGGCTGTTTCAGGTGTCCACCGCCCTCTCTGTAAGGAAGTATTTCCTCACATCCCCTCTAAGTCTCCCCCCCTTCCAGCTACATATCATGCCCCCTTGTCCTTGAACATCTCTTTCTAAGCAGAACTGAACCTTTGTGTACCTTCTGATACCTTTGAAGTATTTGAATGCTTCTATCATGTTTCCCCTTTCCCTCCTTTCCTCTAGAAAGTACATATTTAACTCCCTGAGTCTTTCCCCATAGTGCTACTGGTGCAGACCATGCACCATTTTGGTTGCCCTTCTCTGTACTGCCTTCACCCAATCTATAACTTTCCTGTGATGGCTGGGACCTCCAGAACAAATGTTTGCAACAGCAAATAGGGATCATAGTAACATCAAGAAAAGAGGAGCATAAATAATATAAACTCAATTAGTTTAACGCTGAATCAGTTCATGAGAATTTTGCTTCGCAGTATGCATTTGCAGTCTAATGCAGTTGTAACCATTACAGTGTTGTATTCCCTTCTCTATACAGATATCTTGCGACTTTTTATACATCCCTGGCAGTAGAATGTCTACCTGTGGCTTACCCAGGCATTTAAAACAAGCAAGGCAAAACCCTCCTACTTAAAAAAAAAAAAATAAACAGCTTTGTTTGTTTAGACAGCTGTGTTGTCCAGCAGTAGGTATCACAGAGAGAGAGATATGAGGGGTTGGCTTTGTGTGGCTGCAGAGGCAGGGAAGAGAAATCAACCTAACTGTTTTTCAGGGAATACAATTTAATTTCATATATCACCTTACATGCATGACGTAGCTTATAGCTGAGGTCTTAGGAGTTGGTGGCAAGTGAATTACTCCACACAGGTAAAGGGATGCAGCTTCATCCCCAAGAGATGCAAACTGGACATGTCACTTTATCAATCATTTAAAATAACACAAGTTTATTTTCACATTCTTACTATGAGGGAAGCATGTCAAATCAACCAGCATGGTTAGGAAACAAAGGAATTCACGCTTCTGAATGAGTGGGGGAAGGGATACCAGCAAAAAAAAGTTTCTCAGTTTGCAAATGGCAGTAAATTAAGCACCGAAACTTAACAAAGAAAGAAAAGGCCCATAAAACATTACGGAGGAGGAGGTTTCAACTTGCAAAAAAGGCAGTACTGGGGAGGGCTCAATTAACTTTTCTCAAGCCAAGGGAAAGGCCCATAAAACAATATAGAGGAGGTTTCAACTTACAAAAAAAAGGCAGCACTGAGAAGGGCTCAACTTAAGCACTGAAACTTAAACAAAGAAAAGGCCCATAAAACACTATGGAGGAGGTTTCAACTTGCAAAAAAGGCAGTACTGGGGAGGGCTTAATTAACTTCTCAAGCCAGAGGAAAATAGTGCTCTCCAGCTGCCATACACACACAGGCAGTGTAGTAATGAGGCTTCAGAGGAGGACACTATTTTTAACACTCTATCATGCTGTTTGGTGGGTAATTTATGCAGGTAGTCCTTTTCTCAAAACAAAACGTCTGCAGTACTACACCCACTACAACCATTAAAAACGTCCAGATACAGCTGATGAATCCTAAAACATGAAAGAACATAGTAGTTGTCTTTCTATACAAAATACAATGCACACCTACACACTGTATCTATCGATCTTGAACAATATTCTCCGGAAGAGCAAATGGCTCCAGGGAGAGGCCCCATTGACAATGTTGGAGCTAAAAGAAAAGGAAATTATCAATGTTTCTCCTTCCTGTATTGCTCCATATTGTCATTGGGGAGGGTAGTTAATACATATGGGCTCTAAAAAACAGTACCCATCCAAGCAGGGCAGCAGAGAATACTGTCCCATGTAATTCCCTAGTGGGTAACGATTGGATTCATCTGACTACTGCTTATCAAACTGGACAATGGACGACCATGTCAGCAGAGCACCAGGCACAACCCCTATAAAGCCTTGAGAAAGTAAGGATGGTGGGGCTACAATGCTGATTGCCAAATTCTGCAGTCATACTGAGCCCTCTCAGGCTAGCATACTCTGTCCTGAGAAGCCCAGCTCTTTTCAACGGCAGCTGCAAAGCCTTATCCCTCTGCTGATATAACTTTGCCCACTCAGAGGACAACAAAAATATTGTCCAACCAACTACCTTTCACCTTTCTCTGATCTTCTGAGGGAAGCATAATCTTGTCTGACACTGTCTGATGAACTAACCAATGCTCACTACAGAACCACTGTACTATGGCAAAGTGAGACTAAAACATGTAAAACAACGTCAAAGATATGTAGAATTATGACCTTAAAGGTCCTGTCCTGGTCTACCTTGACAAAAAACACTGAGATGAACACCTCTGAGACACTGTTAGGGAGATGCTGCTCTAGTCAGGACCCCTGCTTCTGGAGCCTACGCTTGACCTCTGCAACTGGGCTGCTAACTGTATACGTTGTTAAGTTAACCACATCTGAAAAAATCACCATCTTCTTGGTCACTCTGAAGCTTTCAAAGGGAGCCACCTTAGGTGATAAAGTTTCACTGCCAGGGAAGGCATTACTGCTTCCCCTTCAAGGCCACAGGAATCAACTGAAGGACCTCAACCTCTGAGAGGTCTCCTGTGGCTACACAACTTGACCTGTGGCAGACCAAACGAACCACCCTGCAAGTGAAAACTACTTTTAAGATGAACAGTGTTGCAGCCGGCCAGTGGTGTAGAGGGCTGAGGTACAGCATGCGCCTTACCTCTTACCACACTGGCGACCCGAGCTCGGGTAGTCAGGGTTGGCCAGGGTGGAGTAGAGGACTGAGCATTCAACTGACTGCTCTCTCCTCTCCCAGGGCAAGGGAGAGATGTACCTTTGGTCTTCAGTGACACCTAGTGGAGGCTGTCTGTGCATCAAGCTCAGGCTACCATGGGATGGTGTTGGAGGCATCGATGGACGTCCACAAACTGGGTGCAGGAGCATGCTCAGCCTGTGCTGGACGTCTACACCTCCGGGGGACAGGAAAAAGCAAGAAATTCCCCTCTATGCGCGTGCACAGTGATTAACAATGTCCTCCCCGGGTATATGTTCATGGTCTAGAGCAACTGCCTGAACATTCTGTTCTCCTGCTGGAAAAAATATTGCTAGGTAATGATAATATGCCGCCCACTAAAGCCTTCTGACAGTTCTATGAGAAGGCTGAGACTCCCATGCCTCTGAGACTGTGAAGAATGCCACAATGACAGTACTACCAGATCTCATTTCTGTCACCCCAGACACCCTGGTCCTTGAACAAAGTGTTCAGGCTATATACACTGTTCTGCTCAACAAGACATTGACCTGGATACACTGAGGCTGATTGTTTCAGACCTCCTGTACCAGAACATGGTGTACAAGGCTTCTGCTTAACAAGTCATTGATCCGGATATGCTGAGACTGATTGGCTCAGATTTCCTGTACCATAAAATGGTGTAGAAGCCCCCCCCAAACC
Source organism: Neoceratodus forsteri (assembly GCA_016271365.2). Classification (NCBI taxonomy): domain Eukaryota; kingdom Metazoa; phylum Chordata; order Ceratodontiformes; family Ceratodontidae; genus Neoceratodus; species Neoceratodus forsteri. The sequence continues at coordinate 1,421,504,583 of CM028130.1, forward strand.
AGGTGTTAACAGGGGTCAAGATTAGCTGAGGAAAGGCTGTCGATGGGGATCACATCAATATAGAGGAGGCTTTGAAGCAAGTCCCCCTGTAACTAACTTGGGACTCTCCTAGCAAGTCATCCAGAGCAAGACTGGCAAATGAATCAAAGACTAAAGACCTCCAAACTGGGGGCCACCTGAGGGTAACCCATCCTGGCAGGGTCTTATATGGACACTGGCCCACAGCACCAGCTTCGCTGCTGACATGTCTGAAAGAGTATCAACTGACAGGGATCATAGCTGTCAAGATCTCCGAGACTAGGTTCTCCTTTCTGGCTGTGGATAAGAAATGTCCCTCCTTGTCCATCAGGAAACCCCTGCACTCTAATATCAGCAGGCGAGACAGGAGCTCTTCTTCCTGCCACCAATAGGAAATCATCCCAGTAGGGATACGAAAAATCTAATTGATTGCTCTAAAGCTGCAACTCCTAGAATCCTTAAAAATAATGGTAAACAACTAACAAATCCAGTTGATATCAGTGAAGCATGCTTACACAAATGTACTAATTTTTCTAAATATAGAGCAGAGACAGAATATCATCCAACCCTTAGAAAACTTGAATCACATTCACAAAATGTTAGCTCACCACCCTTTTACGTTTATAAAATTAAACCACCTCAACTATTAAAGCTCTTAAGACAACTGACCACTAATAAAAGTGCTGGTTTGGACAGATTAGAACCAAGATTTTTGAAATTTGCTACCATGTCCATTTATCAACCTTTGACAACCATATTTAATCTTTCTTTGATCACAGGAGAATTTCCCCAACTTTGGAAATAAACCATAATTAAACTAATTTCCACAAACAGGTTCTTCAACCGATTTGGACAATTATCAGCCAATATGTATATTATCCCCATTAAGCAAGATGTTAGAAAAATTTATAAATGAACAACTTGCTGAATATTTGAGGGCCAATTATCTCCGTTCTCCGGAATAGCATGATTTTCAGAAATGTTTTAGTACTGGTACTACCTTGGCAAGTTTTACGGACCATGCCTTTAGGGCCATGGATTTAGGGAGACTTACTGGGGCGGTCTTTTTTCTACTTGTAAGTGGACCATACCATGCTGCTCCAGAGTCTGACAGACATTGACCTGGCAGAATCACCTTGTGCATGGTTCCACAGTTACCTTACAGATCGCCCATTAAAGGTTCATTATGGCAGATCTTATTTTAATACTTGCTTGTTGGAGCAGGGTGTTCCCCAAGGGTCCATCCTGGGACCCCTTTTGTTTCCCTTATATTCAGATCCCATCTCAAAGATCTCTACCCAATCAGATATGTTGCTGTATGCAGATGATATTATTCTTTATTCATTCACATATCTGGACTGCCGTGTATGGCATGGGCTGCCGCCCATTGGCTCTTATACCAATGGGCGTGCAGCCCTCCACGGACAGTCCGGTCGTGGGGGTGGCAGGCGGGTGGATGCTGCCGCCCGCCAGCTGCCGGGGAGAGCGGGTGGGTGTGTGGGGACACTAGATCACCAGGGATATGGTCTTGGGGGATACGTTCGGGGTGTTTAGCATTTACAGCCAGCGATCGGGCATAGCAGTCCACTGGACCACCAGGGATATGTTCTGGGGGGGCACTTTGCTGCCCTTGTCCGGGGCTGGTGGGGAGGGGTTATTTAAGCTTTGCCCGCGATTGGGCCAGTTGGGATGTTTATGCATTTGCCCGTGATCGGGCCAGTCGAGAGGTTTCTTACACATTTGCCTGCGATCGGCTGCAGGGGGCGCCAGTCCTCAATGGCTGCAGCCTGGCAGGGAGCAATTGTACAAGTCCTCGGGATCGGCGACCTGCATGCTAATGGCATGCAAATGGGGCCATAATAGATGCAAATGGCCCCTGCGCCATGAAAATGAATTACAGCCCATTTGCATGTCACCTTTTGAATAACTCAATTTAGCATGGCGAATGGTACTCGCCACCGCAATTTGAATGCTCCACTCTGACCACTTGCAGTGGCGCAAGTTCCACTACGCAATGCACAGTGGCTGTGGCCGGGGGGTGATATTCAAAGGAGTTGGTCAATAGCGCAACTCCTTTGAATATCGCCCCGGCCACACCCCTGTGCAACTATTTTGTGCAGCGCAAGGGCTTGCGCCACAAAATAGCACAGTTTGAATATCCAGCCCCAAGTGTATAGTATTTATTTATTTGTTAACAGGATAGGTGCACTGATCCAAGGGACCGTTTTCAGGCACAACCCAGACCATGAAGATGGAACGTAGGCAGTACAGCTATACAGGTTAGTAATGGTACAGAAAACAGAACAATTAGAATAATGTGCAGTTACAATATATACAGTGTTACAGCAGTGTTCAGTATAAAACAACAGAATCTATGTGGCACAGATACAGAGAGATTGAGACACACAAATAGTAACTCACTAGTTTACCTAGAGGGGCAGTTACACTTGGTAGTGGCCAGTAAATCTGCTTTATGGTGAGATTTAAAAGTTAAGTGCAAGTCTAGGAAGCATAAAGAGACAGGTACATTGTTCCAAAGTATGGGGTAGCAAAGGAGAAGGCTTTGCATCCCATAGAGGTGAAAACCAGAGGAACATCGAATGGTGGGACAGTGGAAAGTCATAGTTTGCGGTGGCAGGTTTTCTGCTTGCTCAGAGGGAAGAGGAGTGACTGACTTCCGCTTCTGATGCTGTTGTCTACTGTGCACCAGAGGAAGTAGTTCCTGGACTGGAGAGGGAGCCAGCTCAGGGCCTGATATAGTAAGCAATGGTGGGTGGAATAAAGTGCCATCAGTGCAAACCTACAGTTGCGTGGAAGTTTGTGTGTATATGGGGGCACAGTAGTCTAATAAGGGAAGGAGGTTTTCTTGGGCTATAGCAGTGCAAGCCTCAGGTATGAGGTAGAGCTTTAGATGGAAACCCACCTCTAATTTCTGGCTGATACGCTGCACAGTGGTGTTTATGTCCATGGCAAAGGTTAAGAAGGGATCAAGGGTGACACCCAGGTACTTGAAGCAGGGCACATTTTCAAGGAGGGGCTGTCTAGAGATAGGACAGTTAGGGTGGATTGAGTTTTGGACAACTTAGAGATGTTGGCTTTAGACCCCAGGAGCATGGCTTTTGTTTTACTCATGTTTACTAGGAGCCTATTTCTCAGGAACTACTTGTGGGCTTCTCTGTAGTTTTGAGTTAGTCTTGAGGAGAGACAGGACAATGATTTGGTGCTGTGGAACAGTACAAGGTCATCTGCATACAGGATGGCCTCACATGAGAAGCTATCTGCTGGTAGTGCATTTATAAATAGGGGAAAGAGGGGCAGACCCAGGATGGAGCCCTGGGGACACCAGAAGACACTACCAAGGCAGAGGAGGTGGCCCCTCCAATGCTGACTGTCTGGGATCAATCAGAGGTAACTCTGAAACCAAGAAGCTGCCACCACTGAGCAACCGAGATTTATTAACTTGGAATGGAGCAAGTTGTGATCGACCAGGTTGAAAGCCTTAGTCAGGTCAATGAAAATGGCACCTCTGAGGATGCCTATATCCATGTTTCTAAAAACATGGTTTACGAGATGGCCAGGGCAGTTGTGGTACTGTGATATTTCCTAAACCCATGTTGGTGTGGACAGAGGAGGTTATCCTTGTTGACATAGTCCAAGAGCTGGTGGTGAACAACCTTTTTCAAGGAACTTGCTTAAATGAGGCAGGAGGGAGATGGGCCTGTAATTATCAGTGGCCATGGGATCCCCTGCTTTGAAGATGGGGACTACCTTGGCAATTTTCCATAAGGTGGGCACAGGTAATGTGGAGTGTGTGAGATTAAGGATGGGGGTCAGGGGTTTTGAGATACAGGGGGCTATGAGTTTAAGGAAATAAGGGTATAGTCCATCTCTACCCGGGCTGCCCTGGTTGGGGAGGCTCATCAGAAGTTTGAATGTTTCCTGTGAGGAGACAGCTCTGAAATGGAAGGGTGGGTGGGAAGTGTATGCCACAGGTGTGTCTAAGGTGTGGTTATTCAAGTATGGGTGGTTAGAGCTGGGTAGTTTATTGAGGTGAGCTGAGAGGTCTGTGAATTTTACATTTAGGGCATTGGCGACCGCTGTGGGGTCAGTCAAGAGACCAGTGGGGGAGATGACGTGTAAGGAGGTGTCCTAGGGGTTATTATGGAGCCTACAGTAGACCAAAACAGGTTGAGGTTTCTTAGGTTATCTCTCTGAAGCTTTTGAAAGTAGTTCACCTTTAGGGATTTGTTCTTTTGTTTACACTGATTGTGTGGTTTCCTGAAATCGTGCTGGGGGGGAGGCCTTGAAGGCAGCCCATTTTATGCCTCTCTCTTTCATTTGATAGAGTAGGTCCTTTGTGATCCATCGGGTGCACCCGCCTCTCACATGGTGGGTGGCTAGAGGGAAATGTTTGTCTTGGATGCAGAACAGGGTATCCGTGAGGAAACCTATGGCAGAAGCGACATCCTTGAGGGAGCGAACGGCATGCCAGTTTGCAGCTCGGATATCAGTGAGCAGGTGGGGTAGTGTCACATCAGGTGAAATTTCTAAAAGTCAGGTTTTTTTTTTTTTGTAGGGGGGGGGGGTCTGATTTTGGATGACCAGATAATATAAGTGGGGAGTGATCACTTATAGAGTTCGATAAGATCCCAGCTTGAAGGATTTGGTCTTCTTTGTTTGTAACCATCCAGTCTAGCAGGGAATGGTTTTGGGATCAGCTATTGCTTCTTGAGTGCAGGGTGATGGATTGTGAGAGATTATATATTGCTTGAGCAGGTCAGTGAACTCTGTTTCCCTGGACTTAACCAGTTATGGTTGAAAGCACCTAGTATTAAAATTTCCCTGTGGGGTGAGAGATGGCCCAGGCTTGACAATAGGTTTGTTAGCCCTGGGATACCCCCTTCAGAAGCGTTGTAGCAGAATGCAATGTAGCTCTTTTTGTTTGATCCAAGAGTAATTTCGGTGATGAGCCACTCACTGGGACAGCTGGCATCTGAGCATAGGGCTGGGGTGGCTGTAAGAGGGTCCCGGAAGTCTAACAGTACCCCTCCACTTTTCTTTTTACTGGGTTTGTCATACCTTAGCATGATGTAACTGGGCAAGAGGTAAGTAGCATCAGGTATGGCAGGCTTCAGCCAAGTCTCAGTGATGCCAAGAATATTAGGCTTATATAGGGATACCCATGCTTTGAGGTCATTAAATTTGGCCGGGAGACTGCAAATGTTGAGGTAGGCAGCCTTTAGTCCTGCTGTGTTGGCCCACGCTTGACTGGAGTAGGTGATGGGGATGTTTAAAGGACCTGGATTGGGATCCACATCGTCTGACAGTAGCAACAGTGAGATCAGAGGTTCACAGGCGTGGCTTATTAAGATAGGCGAGATAGTTAGTGAGACTATAAAGGACTCGAGTAGTAGTCGCTCTCTGTTGGAGAGGAGGGCTAGGAGCAAAGAGCCGAGGGGTGTGTGCTCCCATCGATCACTCCTCTGTAAAGGCTAATCGAGCTTATGGGAGTGGTGGAAAAAGGACAGTTCAGCCTGGTCAATGACCAGGACTGTTGCACAGAGGTCAATTCCCACTAACAGTACAGTGAGTAGGGCAGTTAACAGGGGTAGCATGTTAAGCCTCATGACAGGAGGGGTAGAGGAGCATAATTTGCAGAGGGCAGGTCTTGTGTAAGGCAAGCACTAGCAGAAAGTAGTGTCAGATATCTGTGTACTAACTGCCTGCGAAATAAGGTTGGTGAGCCACAGGTGAGATTGATTTGTTTGTTGGGGATGAGGGATATAGGAGCTACCAAGTAAAGTCTGAAAACAGGGAACGACTGGGAGAGACCATGAGATGGAGGTGCAGGGGTGTAGAAGTGTGCTGATTGGTTCCACCTGGCAATTTCCTATAAAACGAACACCAGCTTAGGGTGGGTGGCCAGAACTAAGCATTAATATGTGAAGCCCAGTGCCGCATGCCGACAACAGGTAGATTCTGTACCCGGGGAGTCAAGTTCAGGGCTGGTTCAGTAGGGGAAGCTGGCAGGCGGGGGAGACTTCCTGGGTGGCTGCCTGCTCTCATGACCCAAAAGTGGTGCTCTGCAGTGCTGTGTGGCCATCCTGGAAGCTGGGGAGAAACAACAGAGGTTAAATAGGTCTGGCAGGGCTGGCTGAGGGTAACCTAAGCTGGGGGGGGGGGGAAGGTACAGTGGAGACAGGCTAATTTTGGGAAGGAATTAGCTCTCAAGTCTGTTGCTTGAGGTCTAAACTATGATTATCTACGTGTCAACCTTTACAAATATCTGATCGGGGGAGAGAACAATGTTACAACAGGTTACTGAATTCAAATATTTGGGAATTTTACTCAATTCCAACTTGACATTTTCTGCCCACATAAAGAGTGTTAGCAAACAGACAAGAAGGTGGGATGGAGCAACAATGGGGAAACATCAAAACCGCCATCATAGAGGCAACAAGCCTTTGTGTGAAGCAAATAAATCAAAAAGAAAGAAAAAAACACTATGGTTCTCAAAAGAAGTGGCGGGGAAGGTAAGGGAGAAAAAGATAGCATTCAGGAAGTATAAGGAAACACAGAAGGAGCAGGACAGAGAACTGTACCAATTAAAGCAGAAGGAAGCGGGGAAAGCAGTCAGAATAGCAAAGGCCCAAACCGAGGAAAAGATAGCCAACTCAATTAAGAAGGGGGATAAAACCTTTTATAGGTACATTAAGGGGCAAAGAAAGACTAAGGCAGGGATACTGAGGCTGAATAAAGAGGAAGGTGGTTGGGCAGAGAGCGACAGTGAAAAAGCAGGGATACTGAACGAATACTTCTGCTCAGTATTCACAATGGAAAAGTGGGGGGAGATACCTAATCCAGTCAACAGAAGCACTCTAGATGGGGGTTGATATTAGTCCTTTCACAAAAGAAAGGGTTCTGAAAGAACTCTTAAAACTGAAGGTGGATAAAGCAATGGAGCCTGCTGGGAGTCACCCCAGAATTCTAAAAGAACTAAGGGAAGGACTAGTAACACCACTGACAACCCTTTTGAATAAATCATGGGAGGATGGTGTGGTACCTGAGGACTGGAGGACGGTGGACGTGATTCCTCTTCACAAAAGTGGGAGCAAGACAGAGGCAGGAAACTACAGACCTGTCAGTTTGACCTCAGTGGTAGGGAAAATTATGGAATCACTTCTGAAGGAAAGAATTGTTGAGTACCCAGAGGCCAGTGGGGCACAGGACCCAACGTAGCAAGGATTCACAACAGGAAGGTCATGTCAGACGAATCTAATAGATTTCTTTGACTGGGTGACCAAAGTAGTAGACCAGGTAGGGACTGTGGACATAGTCTACCAAGACTTTAGCAAGGCATTTGACACAGTCCCACACAAAAGATTAATAAACAGACTAGCCAACCTGGTAGTGGGTTCCAGGGTGGTAGCCTGGGTAAAACACTGGCTAGACAACAGGACACAGCGGGTAATAGTAAATGGAGTCCATAGTGAAGAAAGGAGGGTTACTAATGGGGTACTGCAGAGTTCAGTACTAGGGCCAGTCCTTTTTACTGTCTTTATAATTGACATTGCAGAGGGACTAGAAGGGAAAGTATGTCTCTTTGTAGATGACACAAAGATCTGCAACAGGGTTGATATGCAAGGTGGGGTGGAAAGGATGAAAAGGGACTTGGCAAGGTTGGAGGAATGGTCAAATGTATGGTAGCTTAGATTCAATGCAAAGAAATGCACCTGGGAAACAAAAACCCAGGGGAAGAGTACACAATGGGGGGTGAGATACTGACAACAACAAAATGGAAAGGGACCTGGGTGTAGTCATATCAGATGACCTAAAGGTGGGCCAGCAATGTGAGAAGGCAGTAAGGAGGGCTGGGGGGATACTGGGATGCATAGGGAGAGGCACCATCAGTAGAAAACAGAAAATTGTTGGCCCTCTGTACAGACAATTGGTAAGACCACATCTGGAGTACTGTGTACAGTTCTGGAGACCCCATCTTCGCAAAGACATAGACAGGGTGGAGGCTGTCCAGAGGAGGGCAACCAAAATGGTGCAGGGTCTGCACCAGAAGACATATGAAGAAAGACTAAAGGAAGATGTATAGCCTCAAGGAAAAGAGGGAGAGGGGGGACATGATAGAAACTTTCAAATACGTCAAGGGAATCAACAAAGTCCAAGAGGGTAGCATCTTTCAGAAAAAGAGATGTGCATGGAATGAAAATTACGTACCTACTGTAGTTCTGATCTTTCTGTGTATCTTCACCATTCATCACCTTTGGGTTACTGGCCGGAGGTCATGACCCCGAGGGAGCTTTTTTTTTTGGATGGGCGGAGTAGACGCACCATCGGCGCCGCCCTCAAGGCCAATGCACTACGTGGCGCTCGCGGGTTGGCCGTTAGGTGTTGTCAACTCTGCCCTCCCGCCAGTTCTGAGTCGTCTTAGAGGTCAGAAAAAGGGTTGGAAGGGTGGGACAAGGAAGTCCAAGGGACAGACAAAGGAAAAGATATAAAACTAAAAAGAGAAATAAATGACTGAGAGGACAGAAGAAGTTCGAAGACTAAGGGGGATTGGGTAGGGGCCCCAATCTCTGGAAGAAGAGAGGAGGAGGGAGGAAGGGTAAGGTTTTTAGAAGTAGGGAAAAATTTAGAGGGGGGGGGGAGAGACAGGCGAAACATACCCTGTAATGTAACCTTGACTTGTCTCCAGTTTATATAGGAACTGTGAAGGAGTAGCCAAGAGACTAACTGCCAGAACTGCAGGCACAGAATTGCTGGCAAAACTCCTATAAGCAGAATCGGCTATTCTGGAAGAAAAGACAGGAAAAACAGGGATATCTCCCCCCTCAAAGGAGATTTTGGTGCAAGAAACCTGGTTTCTTAAATTAAGTGAGGTTATGTCCACAGGACAAGGAAATTAAAGGAAATCAAGGGGAGAAGGAAAGAAAAGGGGGCAACTGCCAACCTCACCCCACAGGGGTGGAGCCGAAACACTGAAGAAGGAGTGCCCCCACTCCTGACCGCTCTACCCCTGAAGAAAACTATTCCATGTACTCCCAGTTTACTCCGCCTCCTGACCCACAGAAGGAGGGGAAGAGAGGGTCAAAGAGGGAGGGGACGGAGACTGAGGCCCCAGGGGATGGAGGTGGGATTGTGATGAATGGTGAAGATACACAGAAAGATCAGAATTATGGTAGGTATGTAATTTTCATATCTTATCTGTGTCACTCTTCACCATTCATCACCTTTGGGTGAGTGCCGAGCCCCCCCCGCAGGGTTTTTTTTTAACCCTAAGGGGCTGAGTCCCTTAGCTCTCAGTGGGTGACACACTAAGAGGGAGAACCTTTACGGGTCTGGAGAGAGCCAAGAGTGGGGAGAGTGAGACGGAGACCCCCCAGAGGGGGTAGGAAGTTGCCCCGACAGACAGCCTCACTCTACGGGAGAAGAGATAGGTTCTCTGGTGGGCAGAGTTAATCAACCTACGCCGGGCCAAGGGTGACAACCGGGAAAGATGCAGCCATGCCGTCCGCCTAGTGCAGATCACTGTCCCTGCGACCCTGGTAGCTACCTCACTGGCATCATATGATGCCCTTGCCTGGTGCCTTGCTAGCTCCAGGCCACGTGCAGAGAGTGCAATGGCTCTTGTCTGGTTTGACCCATGTTAAGCATGGAGGCTAGGAGCTGACCCAGCCTCAACCACAGGAACCTGTCATAGGTTGCGTAGTGGGCCTCATGTGCTGCAATAGAGAGCAGCAACCGTGCTGAGAAGAACGTCCTCCTCCCCCAGAAGTCAAAATCCGAGGAGTCTTGATCTGGGGGTCGGTCATGGTGAGGGGCGCAAAGCCCATCAGGAGTGTCCAGCTGTGTCAATCCTGACTGAGGATGAGGCATGGACCCTGAAGACTCCGGGGGGCACAATACCGCTAGCAGAGATCCCTAGGGGCAGGGACTCCGGAAAAGAGTCTCTGCCAGAAACGTAACAACGCTTCCCGAAAGGGAACAGACCGGGAGGGGGGCAAGGCGCACACCCCCGATACTTACTTGGGAAAGACAGACTGGAGAACCGAGGCCCCAAAACCAGCATCCCGGCGTGACTCGAGGTCGATGTGGTAGTGGGTAATAAAGGTATGTGCCGACTTTCAGGTAGCAGCCCTGCAGATATCCTGGATAGGGACGTCCCTGGAAGCAGCTACCGATGCTGCGGTATGGTAGGTAGAATGAGCTCTTAACCCTCTGGGAGGCTCCATGCCCACCAACCTGTAGCAGAGCTCAATGCAGGAGGTGATCCACCTGCCTATCGTCTGCTTTGCTGCAGGTCTGCCAGGTGTGGCTTCAGCGTAGGTGACAAACAGCTGGCGAACCTCTCAACGAACTTCAGCCGTCCGCTCCTTATAGTAAGCGAGAGCTCGTCTAGGGTCCAAAGTATGGAGCCTATACTCGGCCTCCAAGGTGTGACTGGGGTAGAACACCGACAGAGTCAACACCTGGTTAAGGTCAAAGTCCGACACCACCTTCGGAAGGAATTTCGAGTGGGGGCGCAGGACAACCTTGTCCCTGTGGAAGACCAGATAAGGAGACTCGATGGAAAGCGCCTGGAGCTCTCCCACTCTTCTGGCTGACGTGATAGCCACCAAGAAGGTGGTCTTCCACGACAGGTGTGAAAGATCACACCTGTGCACTGGTTCGAATGGCTTGCCCATGAGCTTGGCCAATACCAGCAGTAGATCCCACGAAGGTGGAGGTTCTCGCACCGGAAGGGAAATGTGGTCAAAGCCTTTGAAAAAGTGCCCGACCACCTTCTCCTGTGCCACCGACTGCTTGCCGGCCCGCGCCCGGTAAGCAGAGATGGCAGCCACGTGCACCTTCAGGGCCGTTGATCGAAGCCCTTGCTGAGAAAGGGACCACAGGTAGTCCAGAATGCTTGCCAAGGGGCAGTCGGAAGGGTCCAAGCCCTTCCCCTGACACAAAATGGAAAACCTCTTCCATTTGAAGGCATGGCATTTCCTGGTCAACTCCTTACGGGACGCCTCAACGACATTGAGGACCTCGTCAGAAAGACCCAAAGCCTGGAACTCTAGCCGCTCAGGAACCAGGCCGTCAGGTGCAGGGACTGAAGGTCCGGATGGAATACCTTCCCCTGATTGACTGAGATCAGGTCCGGGTGGGCTGGAAGCCGCCTCAGGAGCCTGGAGCTGAGGCTGAGGAGATCTGGATACCAGAACTGGCGGGGCCAGTCTGGGGCTACCAGAATCACCTGCGCCTTGTCACTCCTCACATTGAGAAGCACCTTGTGGATCAAGGAAACGAGGGAAAGGCGTAGAAGAGGCCCGGGGTCCACGGCCTCGAGAAGGCATCCCCCTGCAGCGAGCCCTGCTGAGGGGGGTGGGCATGGAACAGACTCAGCTTCGCATTCTCCCTGGAGGCAAACAGGTCCACCTGAGGCGTGCCCCAGTGGGAGAAGAGATCTTGTACTACCTCCGGCAGGAGAGACCACTTGTGAGACGCAGCCCCTATCTGGCTTAGGGCATCGCCAGGGTGTTGGAGGCCTCCTGCCACGTGAATGGCTAGGAGATCCGCCTCCAGGCTGCGCACTAGGGACCAAATGCGAGAGCCTTCGCATAACAGCATGGAGCACGTCCCGCCCTGGCGGTTCAGATAGTACATGGTCGTGGTGTTGTCCGTCTGGACCTGAACCATTGACCCGTTAGAAATGGAGCGAAGGCGGTGAGAGCTAGACGGACCGCTCGGAGCTCCAGCAGGTTGATGTGGCATCGGGACTCCCGAGGGGACCAGAGGCCATGCACTCGGTGTTCCCCCAGATGGGCACCCCAACCCATCAGAGATGCATCGGTCGAAAGAGAGACCGTCGGCTCGGGGCGGACGAACGGGATACCCTCCTGCAGATGTGCTGGAATGATCCACCATTGGGCAGCGTTTCACATCTCCTGGGTCACTGTCACGGGCCGGTCCAATGGATCGTGGCGTTGTGACCATTGGCTGGCCAGTCCCCATTGAAGGGGACGCATGTACCAACGGGCCCAACGGACCACGCTGGTGCAGGCCGCCATGAGGCCCAGGAAGTCCCGGGCAGGGCGCAATTGCCCAACCAGAAATGATTGGGCAAAGGAGGAAAGAACCTCGGCCCTGTCTGCCGGGAGCCATGCTCTGGCTCGCAGAGAGTCGAGCTCTGCCCCGATGAACAGGATCACCTGCTTTGGCACGAGTTCCAACTTGGCCTTGTTGATGAGGAGGCCAACCTGAGAGCAAACCTGGAGGGCCAGATCTCTGGACCGCTCCACCTCCAGTCTGGAGGGGGCTGCTATCAGCCAATCGTCCAGGTAAGGGTACACCCGGACCCCTCGGTGCCAGAGGAAGGCTATCACCACTGCCATGCATTTGGTGAAGACCCTGGGAGCTAGGGAAGAGGCCGAAGGGCATGACCCGGAACTCGTATAGGGATCCTTCCGCTCTGAAACGGAGGAATCTCTGACGGGACGGACGGATTGGGACATGAAAGAACGCGTCCTGGAGGTCCAGGGAGCAGAACCACATGCCTCGTTCCAAGGATGGGATTATCTGAGCCAGAGTTACCATCCTGAAGGTCCGAGACCTTAGGAACTTGTTCAGGTCGTGCAGGTCGAGAATGGGACGCCAGCCCCCCGTCCGTTTTGGGACCAGGAAGTACCTGGACACAAACCCCGGGTCTGGAGGAGGATCTGCCACTTTCCTGATTACCTCTTTTTCGAGGAGCAGGGCAATATTGGCCCGGCAGCGAGGCTGCGGACCCCATGGCCCCCCGAGGGGCGACGGCTCGAGAAGGTGGAGCCTGCTCGAACTCCAGAGGCAGGCCTTTTCCTACCACCTCCAACACCCAGTGGTCCGTGGTGATAGCGGACCAGGCGGAAAGGAAGTGGCGGAGCCATCCCCCCATGGGGGAAACCCAGGCGGGAGTGAGGAGGCTGGGGGAGGCAGCCCTCAACCCATCACTGGGCAGGCTTGGAGGAAGAACCGGCTGAGGGACCTCCTGGGCCTTTACCTCCTTGCTTCCTGTTGGAGGAAGCCGTCGGCTTGGGCTTGGGACGCCCAAGCGCGAGCCTGCTGGCCCTGTTGCTGGTGCTGCTCGGCCGGTTGAGAAGCAGGGACCGAAGGACGAAAGGACTTCTGCTGCTGACGGCGGCCTTTGTCCCTCTGGGCGGAGGTGACCGAGTCCAGAGTGGCATTGGACTTCTCGATCCGCTGGAGGTGTCCCTCCACTCCAGGGCTGAAGAGGTCAGTCCCCAAGAAGGGGACGTCCGCCAACTTGTGCTGGGTATCCGCTGTGAAGGTGGATATCCTCAGCCACGCCCTGCGTCGCATGGCCACCGCGGCCACTACTGACCTGGCACAGGAATCACCTATGTCCAGAGCAGTCTGGAGCTGCTGCTTCGCCACCGCCCTACCCTGGTCCCGCACCTGGCGGACCGTGGTCTGCAGGTCAGGTGGGAGATGAGGAACAACCTGATCCAGGGAGCCCATGAGGGCGTGGGAGAAGTGTGCCATCAGCACAGCCGAGCTGGCCTGTCGGAGGCCGAGGGAGGATGCAGCGTACACTTTGCGCCCGGCAAAGTCCAGCTTTTTGGACTCTTTGTCGGGGGGCTTGTCCACATCCTGAGTGTTACCGGAATTCTGGAAAACGCTGTCGGTGACTAACCCCTCGGCAGAGGGGTGTTACGAGAAACCGGGCAAAGAGCCGGTAGGGACCGCATACTTAATGGCCATCCTGGCCGAGGGCGCAGGACAGGAAGCAGGCCGCTGCCAAAGCTCCAAGGCTGGGCTGACAATGGCCTCAGCCACCGGAAAGGCCTCCGTGGGAGAATCCCCTCGGTCCAGAATCTCCGTCAGGGGATACTTGGCCCGTTTGGACACGGGCTCGAGCTGCATCCCGGTGGACTCCGAGATGAGTCGAAGCAGACCCAAGAAGGACGATGGGCTATCGTCCACTGACTGGCCCCCGGAGGACTCCAGATCGCACTGCCTGGAGAACAGGGAGGAATCGTCGTCGGATTCCGAAGAGTCTGCGAAGAGCTGCCTCTGCCCTAAGCCACCCTCCACCTGCCGAGGACGGTCGGGAGTGAGGGTGACCAACAACCTGTGGGGTAGGCTGTGACCCGACCGAGAATTCTCGGTCGGTGCCCCCGACTTCGGTTGTGGAGGCGGAGGTTCCACCACAATCGGTGGATCAGCTGGTTTCGGCTTAGCAACCGGCCCTGGAGCGGGCAACTCGACTGGAACAAGTGGTTGCTTCAGGCGTTCAGGCGACAGCCACTTGATGGGTCGGCTTAGGCCCGGATAACAGCAACTGCTGCCACATAAGATCCTCGTAGCGTGGCGCAACTTGCGCCACAGCCTCTCCTCACCCGAGGAGGACGACGAGGAAGAACGGTGTCGCCGCTTACTTCGGTAATGAGACGGAGACCGCCGATGTCGGCGAGAATGGCTGGACCGAGAAGAAGTCCGAGACCGAGACCCTTGGGGGGACCGAGGGTGGGTCTGGGAAGGGGCAGGGGACACCCGCTCTTCCCTCGGCTTGGGCACTTTAACCGGGGACTGCCGTCCCGAAGGAGCAGGCAGATCCTTGGTATCCACCGGGGGAACCGGTGAAGGAGGGTTGTCGGCTTCTCCAGTCAACAGCCCGTCTAACGGATTGAGAAAAATCTCGACTTCGTCGATGGGAGTCTCGGCAGGCTGGCCTGATGGGGGCACCGTGAAGCTAGCGGCCTCAGCCGCAACCACGATCGAAGTCAACAGTCGGCTGCCCGGGGAAGAGGACCTCTCCCGCTCCCACGAACGCAGACGGTGGGACCTACCTTTCCACTCCCTTTTCTTGGGCCGAGAAGAATGTACCGAAGGCCCCTCTCCTTTCGTGGAAAGGGACTGACAAAGCTCCTTGAACGAAGCCATATATGAGGAACTCAGAGACAGCGGGATAAATGCCGTGGTCAAGGAGGAGGAAGATGTGGCCTGGGCTACCTCCTCCTCGAAGGCGATCATCTGCTCGAGCTGCTCAGCCGAGCCAGCCGCCGCGGACACCGCCCAACGAGCCTCTTTAGATTTTACCGGTGGGAAACGTTTCTCGGGGTGCCTGAGCTTCAAACGGGCAGCGCGATCGTCCAGAACATTGGCCGAGAAAGAGCGGCACAACTCGCAAGCCTGCGGGTCGTGATCTAGGCCTAAGCAGTAGACGCACGTGGAGTGCGGATCCGTCCTGGACATTTTCTGCCCGCAAGGGCACCTCAGAAAGCCGGGAACAGATTTGTCCATCGCAGCCGCGAGGGAAGAAGACCGAAGTTTAGAAACTTCAAAACCAATTTCGGACGAACCAAAGAGTTAGGATCCAGTCTAAAATGCAGAGTGCTAAAGAGGGAACCTGAGCTTCCAAGCGGTAAGGAAGATCTGGCGTCATGGGGCGGAGCCAAGAGTTTTACCACCCGGGTGGGTGGGAGGAGCCAGCTCGAAGACCTTCCGGCAAGAATTAAAGCGGCAAGGATACCAGCCAGAAAGTGTGGATGAACAACATATCCATGTCCCTAGAATTAATAGTGCAGAAGACATGCTACTAAACTAGCCTAAAACATCTCAGGGCTAGAAGATGATCCAACTGAGGCAAGCAGAAGCTACACAAAAAATGTTGGAAGTGTAACTCTTCGTTCTGTGAAGAAAGTCACAGAACCGTTGAAACAATCAGAAAGTGAAGGCAGCGCTCCCTTCCTTCTGGATGTAAGGCAAAAAACCTTTACTAACTGAAAGAGCCAGAGACAAAGTCTACTAGTTCAAGGTAGACCGAGAAAGTGCAGATTGATACCCCCACTACCAAGTATGGCTGACCTGTGAACAACAGGTCCAAGAGGCACTTGAACCCCTTACTTGGTGAGCAATTGGAGGTCCAGGTGGGGTTAGCCAATCAATGGAGAAAGGTTTCCACTTAGTCACTTAAGCCTTCCTGATGGAAGGCCAAAGCACGACTTAGAAGCCTCTTGGAGTGGTCTGGGAGAACCAGAGCCTACCCACTTCTTATTCCAAGAGGAATCAATCTGCCCCTGTTTGCCTACAACTCTAGTAGCAGCCTCTGAACTAAGGGAAGAGAGGGAAAGAGTACAGGAGAAACGTGTACATTGCAGAGAAGCATTCCGACAGGAAAAACAGGGTCTGGATTTCTGAGGCAAGACGGGGCAGATCTGTGTCAAAAGGGGGTACAGAAAAGACCAAGTTCGGGCTGACCTGTTTGTTGAAAGTGACTGCATAATGACTGAAGTGACTCAACATGGTCCTTCCTGAAAGGGAGTAGGGAAAAAGCTCTAGAATCTTTGCTGATGAAAAACAAACACAGTTTTGTCACCTGCTTGAAGTGGGTAACTTCATGTCAGAGGGTCTCCTTTGCCCTGGAGGTAACTAGGGGAGCTCCTAAGAGAAGGAGCTGCTGGGAAGGTGAAACTAACACCTTCCCCTAAATAGCAAAACTCCTTCTGAGAAAGAGAAAGGAAAGCTGAGCAACTGTTTCCGAAGAGTCTAGTCCACAGCGATTGGCATGGAACCAATGTGCAAGAAGTGAAGGTATGAACACCGAGAACCTATCTCTGAACAGGGACCTACTTGACCTTTATGCCATTTGTTAACTTAGAGAAAGCAAGTAAGTAGGAACCTGTGTTCCGACTTGCCATGGAGTCACTTCTATTGCTCTGAGGCTCTGATCAACAGAAGAGAATCTGCAGGAAAAAAAACAGACTGGGCTGCTACCTAGGTCTAGAGAACATCTCTGAATTAAGGCAAAATCTCCCTCGGAGGAAAGCGATAACCCATACCTCTGCTGGATGGGACTTTCCCTAGAAGTAGAAGTCAGGTGCTCTCCACCGTAGTCTAGAGACGACCGCCTCAGGCAGCTGAGGTGGAACCTGGGCCGGATCCAGAAAGAAGGTATCAGGTAGTTTTGGGCTAGGCCCTCTGCTGTGAGGAGATATATATATATATATATATATATATATATATATGTATACACATATATATATATATTTTTTTTTTTAACAATTAAAGCCTGACAAGGCTCTCAGGCTTCTAGCATTCTATCTTGAAAGGACTGCCTGATATAAGAATGACGAAGATGTCGTCCATCTGAGGGGCAGGGGGAGCCTGAGCATCCAAAACTGAAACCGGGACCAGACCAATAATCACAGCTGAGGAGATGTTAATCACCCGTTGCCGATGAAGCCACTGAAGGGGCAGCATCACACGGGGGAGGGGGGGGGGCTAATATGCCCCTATCAAAGGTGTGGAAGAGTCTGGAAGGCTCCCGACCATTGAATTAGTGTGTTCCACAGGGTGCAATTGTACTGACGACTGAAAAAGAGTCCAGACGCAGAAGAGTTTGGTCCACGGAAGAAGTCCGAAATGTTATGGTGGACCCCATATCTCTTACGAAAAACTGAAAAGAAGATCCTTCATCACAGACTCTGCTGACAGAGGAGGCTTACCCTCCAGTCTCTAAAATGAGACATCCACTGTATCACTGACAAGCAGGACAAGAAGAGACTCATTCAGATGCACTTCTATCCTAGAAGAACCTCCAAAAGGGGGTCTAGGTCAGAATCACTAGAGACTCCGCCACCAGGAAAGGTGTCGAGGAGCTCAACACCACTTAAGGAGCCAACAAAGTGCTGAGTGGAATGCGGAATTCCACTGGCAGAATAGCACAGAACAAGAGTCCCACCAGCAATAAACCGCCGGAAGGACACAGGATCCCACGTGGACCTCCGCCCACTAGCATCTGCAGAAATATTCTGTGGAACAAGACTTCACAACAACTTCCAGGGAAGAAGACGTCTGCGGAAAGGAAAACTCCGCCACCCATTCTGCTGGATAGCACCAACAAGCACCACCTATGGCACCGGCATCACCCGCGGCACCATCTGTGGCACTGGACACCCACGGCACCACCCACGAAGCCGCCTGGCACCAACGGCACCATTCATGGTGTGGCGTGGCACTAATAGCGCCATCCACAGCACCGCGTGGAACCAATGGCACCACCTGAAGATCATGAGGAAGAGGGGAAAAAGAACAGTGGTACCCGTGCCGGCCCCTGCATGGAAAAGGGAGGGGTAGGCTAGAAGGGGTCAACACGATAGTGAAAGCACCAAGATGGCACCGAGCATATCCTGACCCAATCGACCCAGCCCCAGTCCAGTGGCTCTGAGGCCCGGAGGCCCTGGAGCCGGGAACACTGGCCAGGAAAACTGGACAGAAGCCAAACCCCCTGCTCCAAAAGAGCGGCCCAAAGGTGAAACTGCTCACTGGAACTCCATTGAGGATAGAGATGGAATCCAGTGTCGAAGAACGTGGCCGTTAAAAGTGGGGTCAAGGGGAACCCACCAAAGTCGGTTCAAGCCTACTGCCCCTCACCACTGACAATCCCCGTGCAAACATACCAGAGGGCGACCTCACCCTGGTCGGACCCTCCCCTTCGCGAAGGGCAGCAGACCGGACAGAGCCCCTCTGCCATAACAACTTTCAAACGAAGTCACCACTACTGTCTAAGGACGACTCAATTGATGGCAGGTGAGAATGAACAGGTTACTTACTTGTAACAGTAGTTCTAGGAGTGGTAAATGTTGTTCATCCACACCCTTTGGCATGTCCCTTTCCACTTTAAATCTTGCCGGAAGTCTTCAAGCTGGCTCCTCCCACCCACCCGGGTAGTAAATACCTCGGCTCCGCCACATGGCACCAGATCTTAGCCTGCTGGAAGCAAGGTAGTGCGCCTAAAGCCCGGGCGGTCGGGTGGGTGCATGTGGATGAACAACATATACCACTCCTAGAACTACTGTTACAGGCGAGTAACTTGTTCTTCTAGGAGCGTGGCTATGTTGTTCATCCACACTCTTTGGCAGACTCCTAGCAGTTCTCCGGGAGGAGGGAGGCAAGGCGCACACCCCCTACTTGGGAAATAAAGAGATTTGAGAACCGAGGCCCCAAAACCTGCATCCCAGCGTGACTCAAGGTCGATGTGGTAGTGGGAAAAGAAGGTGTTTACTGACTTACAGGTAGCAGCCCGACAAGAGTTCCTGGATAGGGATGTCCCTGGAAGCAGCCACCAATGCAGCAGTATGGCGGGTAGAATGAGCTCTTATCCCTCTGGGAGGCTCCTTGCCCGCCAACTCATAGCACAGACCTATGCATGATGTAGTCCACCTTGCAATGGTCCATTTGGCTGCAGGTCTGCCAGAAGCGGCTTCAGCGTAGGTGACAAACAGCTGGCGAACCTCTCCACAATTTCCGCCAGTCGCTCCTTATAATAGGAGAGAGCACGTCTCATGTCCAAGGAATGGAGCCTGTACTCGGTGTCCGAGGTGTAGTTAGGGTAGTATACCGACAGAGTCAACACCTGGTTAAAGTGAAACTCTGACACCACCTTCAGAAAGAATTTGAGATGGGGGCGCAGGACAACTTTGTCCCTGTGAAAGACCAGATAAGAGGAGTACACCGAAAGTGCCTGGAGCTCCCCTGTCCTTCTGGCTGACGTGATTTGCCACCAGGAAGAAAAAATTACTCACCTTAGTAATGTTGTTTCTTCTAATGGAGTCTTGCTGTATTCTGACATATGCAGTGATGTCCAACCTTTGAACTGCCCTGGAGAGGAAAGAGTTAACTTTCCATGCAAGGCATGCAACGCTGAGCTTCAGCTCGGTTGAGACTCTGTCTGTTGTTGTTTGAACTCAAACCGCCAGATCTTTACGAGCTATACTCACTGGGTGTCCTGTGTGGAAACTGTAAACTTACACTAGCCAACTGGCTACTAAACATAATAAAAATATTTTTTGTTTCCAAGGCAAAGACTCAAGTCAGGAAAACCAAAATAAAACAAAACACAACACACACACCCAAATTAAGAGGGTGAGAAAAGGGACACCTCCAGAGTGCCAACACTGTTGCTGCCCACCCACATCCCAAAACCCAGGTTCTGAGAGGGGAGGCGGGAGGTCAGAATACAGCAAGACTCCATTAGAAGAAACAACATTACTAAGGTGAGTAATTTTTTCTTCAAACAACATGAAGTCTTGCTGTATTCTGACATATGCAGACTACCAAGCAGTACCTCCATGGAGGAGGGACAGAACCTACTTCGGGAATAGGCTATGAAGCACTGCTGTGCCAAACCGAGCATCACTCCTAGCCTGGATATCCAGAGAGTAATGCTTGGTAAAAGTATGTACTGTTTTCCAGGTGGCTGCTTGACAAATCTCTAAGATAGGAATATCCCTGGCAGCAGCCAGGGAAGCAGCTGTACCTCTGATAGAGTGAGCCCTCAGGCCTGAGGGTGGGATCCTACCTAATTTTTCATGGCAAAATTGTATGCAAGAGACGATCCACCTGGCAACAGATCTCTTAGTGGCAGGTTTTCCCTTACTGACCTCACCATAAGTGAGGAACAGTTGGAGGGAGTCAAACCTGAGACCCTTGGTGCGCTCTATGTAGTAGCTAAGGGCCCTTTTCACATCCAAGCTGTGCAGCCTCCTCTCCCCAGAGGAGGCATGGTCAGTGAAGAAAACAGGAAGAGACATAGACTGGTTAAGGTGGAAATCTGAAATCACCTTAGGCAAAAACTTCCTATTAGTCCTGAGGACCACCTTATCTCTATGGAAAGAGATAAAATCAGGTTCCACCGACAGGGCCTGTAACTCACTTATGCATCTGGCAGAAGTAATGGCTACCAAGAACACAGTTTTCCAAGTCAAGTACTTAAGCTCTGCTGAGGACAAAGGCTCAAAAGGGGGTTGCATAAGCTGAGAAATGCAAACATTAAGGTCCCAAGCAGGGGCAGGGTCCCTGAAGAGAGGACTGGTATGCAGTAATCCCTTGAAGAACTTACAGAATACAGGATGAGCTGAAAGGGAAGAGTGCTTGCCTGCTGACAAGAAAGCAGAGACAGCTGCCAGATGCACTCTAAGTGTAGCTGGTCTGAGTCCCAAGCTATTGAGATGAACCATATAGTCAAGGACTGCAGGCAACCCAGCAGACTCTGGAAAAATATGCTTCCCAGAGCACCAAATAGTAAACCTTTTCCATTTTGAGTTGTAAGTCTTTCTGGTGGAAGGCTTTCAAGAAGCCTTTAAAATATCCAGAACACCTTGAGAGAGATGCAATCCATGAAATTCTAACTCTTCAAGAGCCAGGCCTTGAGATTGAGAGATTTGAGATTCGGATACCAGACCCTCCCCTGAGAACATGTTAACAGGTTGTAATTCCTGGGAAGAGACAGGGGAAGGTGGACTGCTAAAGACAGCAAGAGGGGGTACCAGGGCTGTCTGGCCCAGTCTGGAGCAATCAGAATCACTTTGCAGGGTTGAGACCTGATTCTGACTAGTACCTTGAACAGGAGAGGGAAAGGGGGGAAAGCATACAGGAACTTCCCTTCCCAATTGAGAACTAGGGCATCTAGGGGGACTGAGCCCAACACTGGGGGCCTGCAGCAAAAAAGGGGAAGTTGGTGATTGTCTGGGGCTGCAAAAAGATCTATCTGTGGGGTGCCCCATCTGGAGAAGATCACCTTCAAAATCAGGGGATCTAGGGACCATTCGTGATGGCCCTGAGATATCCTGCTGAGCGCATCTGCCAGGACATTGTCCTTCCCTGGGAGGTGCACTGCTATGAGAGAGGTATTCAGGGAATAGGCCAGAGACCACAACTTCATTGCCTCTGTGCACAAGGCCGTAGACCGAGTGCCCCCTTGCTTGCTGATGTACCACATTGTGGTGGTATTGTCTGTCCTGATCTGAACTACTTTGTTCTGAACAGACTTGGAAAAAGCTTGAAGTGCTAGAAACACTGCTCTGAGTTCTAAGAGATTGATGTGAAGCAGAGATTCCTGAGGTGACTACAAACCTTGGGTGGTCAGATCCCCCAAGTGGGTTCCCCATCCCAAGAGGGAGGCATCTGTAGTAAGGATTAGAGAATGAGACTGAGTAACAAAGGGAACTCCTTGTCTTAGGTTGTCCTGATCCTGCCACCATTGCAAAGCCTGGATCAGGGTTCGAGCCACTGGGATTAGTTTGGTCAGAGGATCCTTTCTCTGAGACCAGAAGGCTCTTCACTGGAACTGAATGTCCGTCATCTGAAATCTTGCTCCTTGAACCACTGCTGTAGAGGCAGCCATGTGGCCCAGGAGCTGCAGAAAA
Organism: Neoceratodus forsteri; assembly: GCA_016271365.2. Lineage (NCBI taxonomy): Eukaryota > Metazoa > Chordata > Ceratodontiformes > Ceratodontidae > Neoceratodus > Neoceratodus forsteri. The sequence goes on from CM028130.1 coordinate 1,421,526,803, forward strand.
TGCCTTGCTGGTCGAGACACCTGGAGGGTGAATGAAGAGGCCAGTGTAACAAGGGTCCTTGCCCTGTCCAGGGAAAGGAAGGCTCTTGCCTTTAATGTATCCAGCTCTGCGCCTATGACGGTGAGGAGCTGCACAGGCTCTAGAACTGACTTTTAAAGATTCAGAAGAAATCCTAGAGAAGTGAGCAGTTGCTGAGTTATCTGTACTTGACTGTGTGACTTGACTTGGTCTGGAGACTGACCTACTATGAGCCAGTCCAGGTATGGAAAGATGGAGATCTTTTTTCTCCTTAGGAAAGCAACCACTACTGCCAGGCATTTTGTGAACACCCTTGGAGTTGAAGTTAGGCCAAAGGGCATTACTCTGAATTGACAGTGGCCTGAGGGCAACTCGAACCTGAGGTACTTTCGGTGGGAGCTTCTGATGAGAATGTGGAAATAGGCATCCCTGAGGTCCAGGGAAACTAGCCAGTCTCCTGGCCTTAGAGAGGGTAGAATTATTTCCAGAGTCACCATTTTGAACTTTGGCTTTAAAAGGTGCTTGTTTAAATATCTGAGATCCAGGATGGGCCGCCATTCTCCTGTCTTTTTGGGAGTTAGGAAGTACCTGGAGTACAATCTTTTTCCCTTGTGTAGGGGTGGAACCCTTTCTATGGCTCTCAGAGCCAAGAGGGAAGATATCTCTGATTCTAAGGCAAGTGCCTCTGAAGGATCTGCAGGTGGAAAGGATCTGGTTCTCATCTTGGGAAATTTTTTAAAGCCGAGAACCAGTCCCTGGCTCACTACTTCCAGGACCCATTTGTCTTATGTTAAAGACATCCAGTCCTGGACAAAGTAAGCCAGCCTGCCCCATACAGGTGGTGGAGAATCGGCCCTGGCAAACCCATCAGGGTGCCTGTTTGGCAGGGGTTTAGGCTGAGGGGTGGTAGCAGGCCTGCTTGTACCCTGTCTGCCTCTCCCTCTGAAGAACCCCCTCTGGGCAAAGGCGGAAGAGGAGGTCTGGCTTGCAGAAAGGCCTCTGAAAAGGCCTGCCCTGCCCCTGAATGCTGCCTCTGGGGAGTGGCTTGCCTTTCCTTGGCCTGAGCACTCCTATAGGTGGTCCTGTATTCATCCATTTTCTTCATGTAGTTCTCTGTTTGCTCCCAAACAGAGAATTACCTACAACAGGAAAGTCCATGGCCTTAGTCTGGGTATCCTGAGACAGGCTAGTACATCTGAGCCAAGCCATCCTATGAAGGGCCACAGATGTAGCCATGACTCTAGATGAAACATCATTGAGTCCACTGCAGCATGAAACTGCACTGGATGCCTCAATACCATCTGCACCACCTGCTCCAGCTCCTTGGCAAGCTGGCCAGGGACCTGTTTAACCAGAGCCATTACAGTGTCCCATCTAGACTTCTGGTATCTAGCTGTATAGGCCATATAATTAGCCTGCCTGAGTCCCAAAGATGCTGCCATGTACTGTTTCTTTGCCATGGCATCAATCCTCCTGAGTCCTTATCTGGGGTGTGAAGCCACGGGTATATTTACCTTATCACAGGCAGCAGCCTGCACTACCCCAACATGGCTGCATTGCTGGGTAAGGAACTCCGTATCTGAGCCTGAGAGTATACCTCTTGTCCATTCTCTTGTCCACAGGAGGTATAGAATTAGGAGTCTTTAAAATTTTTATTGTCTGTTTCCCAAAAGACTTATGAAGGGGAATAGACAGCCTCCTGGACTCTGGGATATCCATCCTCTCAACATAATCAGGCTCCTCCTGATCCTCTACAGCTTCTCCCATAGGAATCTGAAGAGTTTCAGCCACTTTTTTGTAAAACATAAAATGGGAAGGGGACTCAGAAAGCCTAGGAGGAGAAACCCCTGAAGGTCTGTCTGGGGAGATGTCCGGGTCAATGGGCATATCCAGACTTTCATAATCACCATCACTATCCTCATACTCTCCTTCCTCCTCCTCCGGTTCATAAAAATCCTCTAAATTATAATCTGGAACTGGGGGAACTGACCGAACCAAGCCCCTAACCGATGGTGCAGGTTCCGTTGGAACCGGGGTTAGCGACTGAACAATCCTTATCGCTTTGGCTATTTCATCAGCGGTCGGAGAAAGAACTTGTGGATCCGCACCGGCTGATTTATCCCTTCTTTTTCTTTTAACGAACAGACTCCTCGAGTCGGTTCTCCTTTGCCAGTTTCACCCTGGTCAGAGGTTCTTCTGGTTCGTTGGAACCGAACCGGCTGGCCATCTGGGTCAGTGGACTTTCTGGCCTCCCTTTCCCTGAGCCTACCAACTCTCTTTTCCAGGGTAGCTGCAGGAAAATTCTTGCAAATCTGGCAGTCTGAATCAAGGTGGTCAAATCCCAGACAATAAACACAGGTGGTGTGGGGGTCAGCCTTAGCAAAGGCTTCCCCACACACACTACAGTGTTGAAACCCAGTGGGCCCGGTTTTTCTAATGGGTTTCTCAGACATGGCCAGTCCTAACCAAACTTACCCTTTTTTCGGCAATCCGACAGGCAAGACACCCTTATTGGTTTCTGACCATGTTACGGGTCGTGGAGAAAAACATAATGAAATCCGTCTTTTTTAGAACCAATAAGGACCGGTTACCACACTCTAAAAGCAGAACAAACTTTTTTTGAACAAACGTTTACAAGTTCCACACAGAATAAGCAATAATAACCTATCTAGTACTCACGATACCACAGACAGAGACTGAACCGACAGGTTAAACGTATTAAATTTGGTTAAAACCGAGGAAAAGTGACACTTTAACCGACTAAATTGAACCGAGCAAAGGAGAAATCTCCGGAGTGACTGTTCAGTGAGGCGGAGTAAAGAATCTGGCGGTTTGAGTTCAAACAACAAAAGACAAAGTCTCAACCGAGCTCGAGCTCAGCGTTCCATGCCTTGTATGGAAAGTTAACTCTTTCCTCTCTGGAGCAGTTCAAAGGTTGGACATCACTGCATATGTCAGAATACAGCAAGACTTCATGTTGTTTGAAGGCCATCTTCCACGACAAGTGTGACAGCTCACACTTGTGCATGGGTTCGAATGGCTTGCCTATAAGCTTTGCCAAAACCAGCAACAGATCCCACGGAGGTGGAAGTTCATGCACCGGAGGGGATCTGTGGTCCAGGCCTTTGAAGAAGCACCTGACCACTATCTCCTGTGCCAATGTCGGCTGACTGGCCCGCGCCCGGTAAGCAGAAATGTCTGCCAGGTGCACCTTAAGGGTCAATGACCGCAGACCTCCTTTGGAGAGAGACCAAAGGTAGTTGAGAATGTTAGTCACAGAGCAGGATAAGAGGGCCAGACTCTTACTCTAACATCAAATGGAAAACCTTTTCCACTTGAAGGCATAACATTTCCTGGTTGATTTCTTATGAGATGCCTCCACCGCGGTGCAGACATCATTGGAAAGACCCAAAGCCTGGAACTCTAGCCGCTCAAGTACCAGGCTGTGAGGTGCAGCAATTGAAGGTCCGGATGGAAGACCTTCCCCTGGTTGAGTGATATCAGGTCCGGGCGTGTAAAAAGCCGCTCCGGGGGCCTGCAGCTGAGGCTGAGGAGATCTGGGTACCAGAACTGGCGCGGCCAATCTGGGGCTACCAGGATCACCTTCCCTTTGTTCCTCCTCACCTTGAGTACCACCTTATGGATCAAGGGAAATGGAGGGAAGGCGTAGAGGAGGCCTGAGGTCCACGGCCTCGAGAAAGCATCCCCCTGCAGCGAGCCCTGTTGAGGGGGGTGGGCATGGTACAGCCTCAGCTTGGTGTTTTCCTTGGAGGCAAACAGGTCCACCAACGGTTTGCCCCAAAGGGAGAACAGACTGTAAGCTACCTCTGGATGGAGAGACCACTCGTGGGATGTCTGGCCTATGCGGCCAAGATCATCCGCCAGCTGGTTTGAGGCTCCTATCACATGAATGGCTAGGAGATCCGCCTCCAACCGGCTTATGAGGGTCCAGATTCGGAGCGCCTCCTTGCACAGCAGATGGCAGTGCGTGCCTCCCTGTTTGTTGAGGTAGTACATGGTCGTGGTATTGTCCGTCTGGACTTGAACCACCTGACCCCAGAGCTGAGGAGCGAAAGCTGACAGTGCCAGTCTGACTGCTCTGAGCTCCAACAGGATGATGTGGCATCCGGACTCCTCGGGGGTCCAGAACCCGTGGTCCCTGTTGTCCCCCATGTGGGCTCCCCACCCATTAGAGAAGATGACCGTTGGCTCGGGGCGGACAAATGGGATCCCTTCCTGCAACCGTTCTGGGGCGGTCCATCATTCAAGAGCGTCTCATATCTTCTGGGTTACAGTGATCAGCTGGTCAAAATGACCGTGGCGCTGAGTCCACTGGGCGGCCAGCTCCCATTGGAGGGGGCGCATGTGCCACCTGGCCCAACAGACCACTGAGGTGCATGCCACCATGTAACCCAGAAGGCACAGAAAGTCCCGGGCAGGGCGCAAGCGCCCAATCAGAAATGATGAGGCAAAGGAGGAGAGAACCTCCGCCCTGTCCGCCGGGAGCCAAGCTCTGGCTTGACAAGAGTCGAGTTCTGCCCCGATGAAGCCCATCACCTGAGAGGGCACGAGTTCTGACTTGGCCTCGTTGATCAGGAGGCCGAGTAGGGAGCAGCTTTGGAGAGCCAGGTCCCTGGACCTCTCCACCTCCTGAAGGGAGGAACCTGCCAAGAGCCAGTCGTTAAGATAAGGGTAGATTCGGACTCCTCGACGCTGAAGATGGGCTGCCACCACTGCAATGCACTTGATGAAGACCTGTGGCGCCGAAGACAGGCCAAACGGCATGGCTCAGAACTCGTACAGGGTCCCCTTGACCCTGAAGCGGAGGAACCGCTGATGGGACGGACTGGGACGTGAAAGAATGCGTCCTGTAGATCCAGTGAACAGAACCACGTTTCGCTCCAGGGATGGTATGATCTGGTTCAGAGTTACATAGAAACATAGAAGTTGATGGCAGATAAGGACCACAAGGCCCATCCAGTCTGCCCATTTCTTTTTCTACCTTATAAATGTGCCATCGGCCTTTGCTCTGTCAGTGGTCTATCTATTCATATTCATCTGTATTGCTCCCTTATGCCTATCCCATGCCTGTTTGAAGCCCTGCACTGTATTCATAGCTACCACTTCCTGAGGTAGGCCGTTCCATGCATCCACCACCCTTTCTGTGAAAAAGTATTTCCTCACATTCCCCCTTAATCAGCATCCCTCTAATCTCATGCTGTGTCCTCTTGTCCTGCTATTTTTCTTATATTTAAACATGTTAGACTCTTTCACCTTGTTAATGCCCTTAAGGTGTTTGAATGTCTCGATCAAATCACCTCTCTCCCTCCTTTGCTCAAGGGTATACATATTGAGCTCCGTTAATCTGTCCTCATATGTCTTCTGATGCAGTCCCTGCACCATTTTGGTTGCCCTTCTCTAGACTGCCTCAATCTGGTTAATGTCCTTGTGAAGGTGTGGTCTCCAGTACTGCATGCAATACTCCAGATGAGGCCTAACCAGTGTCTTGTAAAGAGGTTATTACCTCTCTCTTCTGACATGTGATACCCTACTTATACACCTAACATCCCCTAGCCTTACATACTGCTTTAGAGGTCTGCTTGATGATTTCAGGTCATCAGTGATGATGATGCCCAAGTCTCTTTCTTCCTTTGTGACTGCCAGCAACTCCCCCCAGCCTATAGGTGGCTTCAGGGTTTCTCTTCCCTATGTGCATGATCTTGCACTTCTTGCATTAAATCCCAGTTGCCACTCTTCCTGACCATTTTGCTAGTTTATCCAGATCTCTTCTCATTCTGCCTACCCCATCTGGATCATCTACTCTGTTGCAGATCTTGGTGTCATCTGCAAACAGACAAGCCTTACCCTCTAGTCCATCTGCAAGGTCACTAATGAAGATATTGAACAGGACTGGCCCCAGGATTGATCCCTGAGGTACCCCACTTGTGACCTGCATCTCTTCTGACTGTATACCATTTACCACCACTCTCTGTTTTCTGCCCGTCAACCAGTTTGCCACCCAGTTGACTAACTTCTGACCCACCCCGAGCCTACCCAGCTATTTATCAATTTTCTATGTGGAACAGTGTCAAAAGCTTTGCTGAAGTCAAGGTAGGCGACATCAACTGCTCCCCCTTGGTCCACCACTCTGGTTACCCAGTCAAAGAAATCTATGAGATTAGTTTGACAGGATCTTCCTTTTGTAAACCCATGCTGTCTTGGATCCTGTGCCCCTATGAATTCCAGGTGTTGCACTATCCTTTCCTTAAGGAGTGCCTCCATAATCTTTCCCACTACTGAGGTAAGACTGACTGGTCTGTAGTTCCCTGCCTCCTCCCTGCTACCATTTTTGTGGAGCGGGATCACATGAGCCCTTCTCCAGTCTTCTGGGACCTCTCCTGTGCTTAGAGACTCACTAAACAGTTCTGCTAGTTCCACCCTTAGCTCCTTAAGTACCCTGGGATGTATGCCATCAGGTCGCATTGCCTTATCCACCCTGAGCTTAGCGAGCTCTTGTTGGACCCTTTCTTTTGTGAAGGGAGTAGTGCTCACCTCCCTCCCTCCCCTGTGTCCATGGTGCTGAGCTGTGGGCCCTGCCCTACCTTCTCTTCAGTAAATACTGAGCAAAAGTATCTATTTAGGATAGATGCTTTACAGGGTCCTCCTCCTCACATGTCCCTTTTCTCCATTGAGCTTAGTAATACCCCTCTGGACTTTCTCCTTTCACTAATGTATCTATAGAAAGTCTTGTCACCTTCTTTACTGTTCGTGCTAGTGTTTCCTCAGTTTGGGACTTTGCCTGCCTTACTGCCTTCCCTGCTTCCTTAGGGCAGTTTGGTATGCCTCCCTATCTTCGTCCGCTGTGTTCCTTATATTTCCTGAAGGCCAGCCTTTTGGCTCTGACCTTTCTGCTACTGTATTTGAGAACCAAAGTGGTATCCTTCTTCTTTGCACTTCCTTTCTGTCTAACACAATGGGATGTTGCTTCAGTATTGCATCCTTAATGCTTGCCCACTTGCCTGTATCCCCTCACCTGCGTTTCTTTTTGCCAGGGCTAGCTTAACTCTATTGGCCATCTTATCAAAGTCAGCTCCTCTGAAGTCCCATATTTTTGCCTTGGAATGGGATGATTTAGATGTAGTAGCCAAATTGAACCATACCATGTGATGGTCACTGGCCCCCAGGTGTCCTTCTACCTGGAGATCTGTGATCCCTTCCCTGTTAGTCAGTACTAGATCTAGGATAGCCCTGTCTCTCGTGGGTTGTTGTACCAGTTGTTTGAGGCCCTCCCCTGCAGGGAATCCACCATGTGTCTAGTTCTGGCAGATGTTCCTGCTGGTATTGACCAATCTGTATCCGGCATGTTGAAGTCTCCCATTATCAGAACCTCCCCTTTAGCTGTCATGTTTTGTATATCTTCTAACAGTAATGTGTCTATGTCCTCCCCCTGGTCTGGGGCCTGTAGACAACCCAGTTCTTATGGCTGTCCCATTTCTTGTTTCCAGCGTGACCACAGTTCTTCTGGCTCTTATGTGTATTCTGAATTTCTGTAGCTTTGATATTTTCATTGACATACAGGGCCACTCCACCCCCTTTGCACCTCGGTCTCTTCTGAACAATACATAGCCAGGTACTGAAGTCTCCCAAGTGTGGTTACTGGTAAACCACGCTCTCACTAATTGCTACTATGTCCAGTGTAGCCTCTGACATTATTGCCTGCAGGTCTGGGATCTTATTTCCCAGGCTGTGAGCATTTGTGTACATGATTTTCCATTGGCCAGATTTTGGTGTGTTAGTTGTTGGGTGAGGTTTGGCATTTCCCCTGTGCGTCGTATGGGGAGACAGACCTTTTTTCTTACCTGGTGATGCAAATGAACTGCAAACATGCTGAATCCCTGTTTGACCACTAGCTGAGGGGGGAGGGGTGTTCTTCCCATTCGACGTATGGGGTGCTGCACCCCTCTCCCCATTTGCTAGTTTAAATATTCTGCAAAGACATCAAACTTCTGCCCCAATGCACTGACTCCCTCCTTAGTCAGATGCAGTCCATCTACTTTAAAGAACTTTCGCTCCCAGAACTGTTGCCAGTTCCCTACAGATCTGTGTCCTTTTTCCTGGCACCAGCCCTTGAGCCACATGTTTAGCTCCCCTATCTCCCCTTCTCTGACCTTCCGTCCATCTGTCCCCCTCTCCCAGACTGGCAGGATCTCAGAGAAGGAGATGCCGGACGAAATGGATGATAGTTTGTCACCCAGCCTGGTCATGTGTTCCTTGGTCTCCACAACTGACCGGCTGGCGAGATCATTAGTCCCTATGTGTACCAGGACGTCAATGTTTTTTCCTGCTTTGTGAACAATTTTAGCAATGTGGTCAGTGTCTCTCCACGCTGATGTACCTGGGAGACATCTGACCATTACCCCTGGCTGGAGATGGGTATCAGCTCCCCGAATCATAGAGTCTCCTATGATCAGAAGTTTTTTTGATTTCATTTTTGCTTTTTTTGTTTTGGTTCCTGATTTGGGTGAGTTTTGTTGTGCTAGCTCCTGTGCTGCAGTGTCCTGCTCTGCAGTGTCCTCTGCCCCTTTGATTTCAGAGATAGAGGCAGATACCTGTCTGTAGTGTTTATATGGTTTTTGGAGGTAATATGTTGGAGAGCAGAGAGTGATGGGGCACCCGATTTGCCCCTTCTAACCACCTGCCAACCTCCTGAACCAACTACCCTCTGCGGTCGAGGTTTTTCTGTTGGATATTGGGGAAATGGCAGGTGGTTCTTATAATGTATTTCCTCTTGAATATGAAATTTGAGGCGCGCAATCTCTGCCCATGCTGCCCGGAGCTGAGCCCTAAGATCTCCAATGGCCCAGCATGTAGGACAGTGTCCTAAATCCTGTAAGACTGTCCTTCTGAAAATTGTTCCACAGCACCTGCAGTTAATGATATCCATTCCAGATAAGTTGCTGGGTTTATTTATAACCTAGTCAGAGTAATTAGAAGGAAGAAAATGCAAGTAATGGTTTGATTTTGTGTTTTGTTTTTGTATAACTTGTTATACCAAGTTAAATTACTAGTGCCCCTGTAAATGAGCTCACCTTGTGGATGCCCCACTGATCTGCCCCTTCATGCTCTGCCACAGGAAATGACACAACTGTGGTACCCTATAAAAGGAGTGTAGTGTGGGGTGGTTGGGGATGGGGTGGGTGGCTGGGCCCTTCCCCAGCCGATAAAGAACAACCACGGACGAAAGAACAAGGAGGTAAGAGCAGAAACAATCAGTCAACAACAAATGCAGTAACCCTGAAAGCTTATCCTAATGTTAGATAAAACTGTAAAACCTGTAAAGCACCATCTGTAATAATTTCAGATAAGATATACCCTGTAAGAAACACTTTGCTACAGAGAAAAATAAAGCAGTAACAGAAGATATACCTTGCAAAAGACAATTAGAATCAGAAGATTACAGCAGTAATCTGTTAGCACACACCTGTAGGCACACCTTGTAATAATGCAGAAGAAGGTATACCAGCAACAACAATCTGAATCAGAGAAAATAAAGCAATGAAATGTTAGCAACAAACAGTAGCAATCCCTGTGAGTACAAAATAAAAACAACAACACACAGTAAATCTGCCTAGCCAAAAGAAGTCTTAATCCTTTTCCCTTGCTCTGGTAAGGTTCTCTACTCTGCCTTCCAAGCAATCTTAGAAGGAAAGAGCTCAGGTGAAGCTAGGTGCCTTGGCCAGCAAACCAAGTCTTCTTCTACCATCTGGAAGGTGCAGGACCTGAGATATTGATTTAGGTCGTGTAGATCTAGGATGGGGCACCAACCCCCCGTCTGCTTGGGCACCAGGAAGTACCTAGATATGAAGCCTGGGTCTGTAGGAGGATCCAGCACTGGAGCTACTGCCTCCTTATGGAGGAGCTGAGCTATGTCGTCTTGGAGAGCCGACTGAGTGCAAGCTGAGATCCTTTCCTCCCGAGGGGTGTGGGCTCGGCTGGGAGGGTACTGCTTGAATTCTAGAGGCAGTCCCTGACCGACCACTTCGAGAAGCCACCTGTCCAAAGTGGTATCGGACCAGGCGGAAAGAAAATGACGGAGCCAGCCCCCCACGGGAGGACTCAGAACTGGCATGACGGGTGTAGGGATGGCAAACCCCAACCCGTCACTGAGCAGGCTTAGTGGAGGAGGAGGCACCTGGACCTGTGCCTCGACCTCCTTTATGTGGCTGTTGAGGACCCTGCTTGGGCCGTGGGCGCCAAGCTTGAGCCTGCTGCTGCTGCTGACCTTGATAGGAGGGCTGCCTGACCGCAGGGAAAGAATGCCAAAATGGCTTCTTCTTGCGTTTCTGCTGGTTCTTGCCTGAAGGACCCTTCGTAGAAGTAGCATCCAAGGTGGCATTGGACTGCTCGATGCACTGAAAGTGACCGGCCAAGGGGCGCTAATGAGCAGCTAGCTGAACGGACGCGAATCTCCATGCTGCTCCCTCTTCACAGCTATTAAAAATAAAAATAAAAGTCAAAAGTGCCCGAGAGTACTGAAAACGCACATCCTGTGATGTATGAACTTGCGAGGGATGACTATTTAACGTCGGGAACTTCAAAGAGCCAAAGGACTGCAGCAAAAAACGCAAAGAACGGGGGTGATGGTGGTGGCCTGGTTTCACTGTCGGCAGCAGAGGTGGCTGCCTTGGGGAGAGAGGTTACAGGGCAGGTAATTGCAGCGTTGGAGCCCCGTTTAATTAAACTTGAAGGAAAGTTGGACTTGAAACTCCAGGAAATACAGGAGCAACAGGTGGTGCAAGCGGGCAGAATGTCGGAGATGGAGGAGAGAATCTCACATGTGGAAGACGAACTGCTGACGATCCCTGGGCAGGTCGTGGCCCTCCAAAAAGAGCTGAACAAATTAAAAGAAGCCTTCGATTACCAGGAAAATTACCACAGGTGACTGAATCTAAGGCTGAGAGGGTTGCCAGAGGGTATGGAGGGGGAAAAGTGTGCTGGATTTCTGCCCGTGAGTGCTGCCTGGCTTGCTGGGCCTCCAGCTCGCGAAAGGAAAGTTCAAGCTCGAGAGGGCCCATAGGGCCGTGATGCCCAAGCCTCAGAAAGAACAGCCGCCGAGGCAAATAATATTTAGGTTCCATCATTTCCAGGACAGAGAATTAGTGCTGAAGGCTTTTCGAGAGAAGGGGAGGGTGAAGTATGAGGGCCACCGTCTTTATATGTCGCAGGATTATTCGGCCAGATTGCTAAAGAGAAGGAAATCGTTTAACAACTCCATGCAGCAACTGCGTGACCTAAAGATCGAGAATTTCTTGGTGTACCCAGCCACCTTAAAAATAAAACATGAAGGGGCCACGTACTCTTTTTGGGAAGTGAAAAAAGCAGAGGAGTTTGTGAAGAATCTAAAAGTTGCGTTGAGGATTAGCCCAAGAACTGAGCAATGGGGTTGGGAACTCTGCATTGAGACTTAAGTAAAGGAGGAGAGACAGTACTTGCAGTTAATCGTTCGCTTGTGTTTTGATCTACAGTTTTGTTGTTCAAGCTCGTGCTGGAGGGGAAAGAGTGATTATTGGAAAGGCTGATACTGAGCTACCGCCGTTCATGGAAATGATTTGGGGTATTGGAACTTGATAAGAATGGCGGACTACCCAGAGGATGGCGGAGAGAACTGAAGGGGGCATGTATCGAGGCTGCTTGAAATGCCATTGAGGGATGAGAGCCAACATTACGTGGCAGAAATACCCGGATGCGAAGGAGAAGGCCCGAAATGCTCGAGAAGAGAGAGGCTGACTGGCAAAGTATATGGGTGCAGGTAGGAGGGTGGGCAGGGAGAGGGGCCCGGCGCGTTGGTTTCTAAGCGTGGCCTAATCTCTGTTTGTCCTTACTGATAGCCCCAATCAGGTATTTTTGGAGTACTTGTGGTGCAAGCAAAGGGGGGGATAACATTGTAAGGGAGGACATAGGAAGGGAAGGGCTTCAAGTTGGAAAAGATGGGGGCTACATGGAGGTCTACAGTTGGGGGATGGTGAGGCCCAGGGAACAGATCGCTAGAGGTACTGGCAAGGAAGGGATAGTTAAAAGGTGAAGTTGTAGGGCAAGGGACACAAAGTTAAAATGGCAGTGGGGGACAGCGTGGGAGCGTCTTTTCAGTATCTGGGGATGAGGCAGACACTCAAGTTGGGGAAACTGATAGTCTCTAAGGGAAGGGGAGGAGGGAGGGAAGGAAGGGGTCTGTTTGGATGGGGGTTTTCTAAAGGGAGAAAGGAGGGGTGGGAGCGCGGGAAGGGAAAGAAGGAATACAAGGAACGGAGGGAGCTGTGGGTCAGAGTGGGGATAGAGGGAAAGGAGCAAGTAGTGAGAAGCATACCTCTCAACCTTTTATCACTGAAATGAGGGACATGGACATTTTTGGACACTCAAAATAAGGGACAATGAGGGACACAGACCCTCAGAATGAGGGACACATCCTCAAACATGGAGATACAAGCTCAGAACACTGTTAAAACCACAGTGTTTACTTGTACAACGTTTATTTTGGATTTAGTATTTTAGAATATTAAGAGTTTCTGCTTTAAAATCTGAATTTACAGCACATTCTCTGTGTGGCAGCACCTTTTCCATGAGGGACGGATGAGGGACAGAGCAATTTTAAGGGGCAAAATGAGGGATGTCCCTCGTAAGTTAATCTTTTGCCTGTGCTTGATCTTAAGTTAATCTTTTGCCTGTGCTTGATCTTTTTTTTTTTTTTTTTTTTGAACACCCAACTTCTCCATTAGCTCCTTATATTGTTTTGCCACTAGAGGGAGCCTGATTAAGTTTGAACAATTTGCTCCCAATACCTCACTTGTCACATTTTACTGCTCTCTAGTAGCTGTTTTCACTTGGTGATCACCCCCTCATCACCCCTCTCCAATCGTCGAAAGCTATCCCGCCATTGTGCACTCCCCAGATCAGCCCTCCTCCTCCTGCTCCTGTCAGGCAATGTCCACCCAATCCCGGCCTGGCAGCACTGATCCTCCCCTGAAATCTCCTGGGCTGTAATGCTTCTATGAACATCTGTAGCCTCCTGAAAAACTGGACTCTCTACACTGCTGGGTGACCTCATAAACCTGATGTTGTTGCCCTGGTTGAAACCTGGCTGTCTCCCTCCACTCCTAACTCTCATGTCTCTCTCCGGCTACACTCTCCACCGGTTGGACTGTGTCGGCAGGAGGTGGGGCTGTGTCTTCTATTTGAAGGATTCTCTCATGGGCTACCACTCCCCGGCTGACCTCACCATGAGGCCTAGGCACTTACCTAAAGCTGTCCCCTGACCCAGCTAGAGACCCATTATTCCTAACCGTAGCCTACATACCCCCAAGAACCAATCCCAGGCCCTGGCCCACTAATTGACTACCTCACCTCCCTACCCAACCTCTGTCGGACCAAATCTTGGTGGGCGACTTGAATATAAACTGGTTCTGCCTCGCCCTCCCTCCCACCGTGAGGCTTTGATCTCAATTGACCTAACTCAACTGGACACACAGCCTACTAGAAAACCCTGGGGGGACAAGCACCCTCCTGGATGTGGTCCTCACCAACAGGCCAATCCGCATCCACAACATCCAAATCCTCCTGACTGCCTCAGTGACCACTTCCTGTGCTTTTCAACTGGAAACCCCTCGGCCTCATCCCGGTCAAAACCACCTCTCAGGCGGCTTAGGCCTGGGGACTCACTAGGCCTTACGCTCCTTGCCCACACTGATTGGTCCTCTCTGGACGAGGGCAAGCAACACTGACTTGGCCCTGGCCTTCTTTGTAAGCACTTTCAACTTTGCCTAGTGATCTTTGCTCCTGAACTGCAGGGAGGTCCAAAGTGAAACATGCCCTTGACTGCACCCCTGCTCTTGTGGTAACTTAAGCAACGTGACAATCTCTCGCACCTTGCTGCTGCTACTGGCCGCTCAGCTGACAGGCAGTCCCATGCTGCCGCCCGCAACCAGTGCACCTGGGCCATCGCAAAGCAAAGGCGGAATACTACCAAGCCTCTCTTACCTCCTCCTGGGGAACCCCAGGTGCTTCTGGGACAACATCAAGCAACTGAATGGTCACTCCCAGTCCCCCTCTCCTTCTCTTCTCTCAACATCAATGGTACGTCTCCTCTGACCCTGCCCTCATTGCCACCCACCTCAACAATTCCTTTACCGACCTTAGCTCAGTACTTCCTGGTAACTTTTTCAGTCCACCTCCTCCATCTGTACCACCACCCATTGCCCCCCCTCTTTCCACCTAGCGTCGTGTCACCATGCAAGAAGCTAGGCCTTACTTGCTAAAAGCCCTAAAGGTAACACCATCGGTAATGACTCACTTGATCCCTGGCTTATGCCAGGGTCCTGGATCGGTCCTCTACTATTACTGCATTTTCAACAAATCACTGTCTCTTGGACAATTCCTCTGCCTGGAAGATTGCCACAGTTACCCTGTCCATAAAGGTGGTGACAGGACTCTTCCGGGTAACTACGACCATCTCAATCCTCTCCCTCTCTAAGCGTTAGAAAATTGGCGTCCCAAGTCTCTGACTACCTCTGTAGTACAATGTTTTCTGCCCTGAACAACCACGGTTCAGAGCAGGTCATAGTACCAATACAGCACTCCTGGAATTTTCCAACTTCCTCCATGCCTCTTGGACTCTGGTGCCCTGGCTGGTGCTATATTCATTGACCTGTCTAAAGCATTCAATACGCTTAGCATCCTCTTTTGCTCTCCCCCTTGACCTAATAGGCTTTGCCTCAGGACCTGTTCCTGGTGCACCAGCTATCTCCACCTCTCCCAATGTGTGAAAGTCAACGTCTCTCTCTGAAACATGCCCATTCGCTCTGTTGCCACAGGCTCAATTCTTGGACCCCTACTATTCTCACTCTTCTTAACTCCCTACCAGCAGTTATGACGGGTAAGATGCTTCTCTATGCTGATGATGCTGTTCTCGTTGCCTCCACAATGACCCCATGCTGCTACAGAACTCCCTCCAACTAGTCTTTGACTCTGCAGCTACCTGGTTCACTGAGCACCGACTTGTTATCAACCTTAAGAAACAAAAACGATGCTCTTCTCCCACCCCCAAAATAAGTACAGCAAGTTTCCTTAGCTGTCCACTCCACACCAATCTAGTCACTGACCAGGTGCAGTCCTATAAATATCTTGCTATAACCTTTGACCCTGCACTTTCATTCCATGGACATATATCTGCCTTAAATTCTGTTGCCAACTCACAGCTAGGCATTCTTCACCGGCACAAGAATGCCTCCTCCTGATGCCCTCCTACAGCTGTCACCTCCTCTGTCATGTCTCTCATTGACTATGGCCTTCCGGTCTATGGCTCAGCAGATCAGACTGCCCTCAACAGAGTTCGCCTCACAGTTAATAAGGCCTGCAGACTTATCACTGGTGCTCCCAGACTTACTCACACATGTGAGCTGTACACCCTGGCTACCCTACTCAACCTGGAAGAGCGACTCATGTATCGGACATGCCAGCTCACCTTTAAAGCCCTGAGTGGCCTATCCCCCATAGGCCTATCCAACTCCATTCGCCGTACTGCATTGACCCTGATCACGCGCAGCTCATCAAGAGCTACCCTAGTTATTCCGAGAGCCAGGACCTCTCAAGGTCAGAGGGCATTCCCCTACCGTGCGCCCCACTGGTATAACTCCCTCCCTGCCAGTGTCTCAAACTCACTAACCTTAGCTTGCTTTAAGCCCAGGCTCAGAAACTTCCTGCTTAGCTCTCGAAAATGCAACTGCCGCTAGCCTAGTGTAAAAGCCATATACACATTTCGGACCATGCAATGGTGGTAATGAAAATACAAGGGAGAGAGAGAGAGAGACAGGGAACCCTCCCCCGACATGGAAATTCCCCACCTATATGGCTCAGAATGAGGAATTTAGAAAGCATCTGGAGGACAGCTGGGATTTGTTTATGGCAACAAATGATAAATAAGGGGTTTCGAAAAACATACACTGGGAACGGGCAAGGTGTTTATGAGAGGCAATTACTGAATACGTGTCTAGCATAAAGAGGAAATCATGTGCTACAGAGAAGGGAGCTGAAAGTAAATTAAAGGAGCTAGAAAGAGGGTGTGGACGGGTGAAAAGGGGAGGCCGTCCGGTCGCTGGACATGGTGAGGGAGGCTCTGACTGCACATTTGAGATCAGAAGCAGGGAGAGCTGGCCTATTTAACAAAAGATATATATTTGAATGGGGAAATAAACCAGGGCCAATGGTGGTTAATCTTATGAAGGGACGTAGGAAGATGAATAGAATTTTGGGGGTGAGAGATGATCAGGGTATCCTGCAGAGTAAAGATAAGGAGATGGAGAAAGCCTTTTGGGCCTTTTTTAAAAAATTATATCAGGCAGGGGATATGGGAACAAAACAAAAGATGTTAGAATTCCTAGAGAAGATAAAAGTTCCGAAAGCCACACAGATGCAGAGGGAAATGTTGGGGAAACCAGTAACGGAAGGGGAGGCGATGAAAGCTATCCAAAAGCTGCAGAAGGGGAAAACTAGTGGACTGGATGGGTATCCGGTGGAGTGCTACAAATTGATGGGGGCCCGAGTTGCACGGGTGTTGTGTACAGTGTTTCAACAGAATGGGGAGACGAAGGAGGTTAGCATGCTGGATACGTGTCATGATGCTGTCATATGCCTCATACCAAAGGAGGGGAAGGATCCGCAACTATGCGCCTCGAATCGACCGATATCACTGTTAAATTGTGATTCGAAGATAATGGCTAAACGTTTGGCCAGCAGATTGGAGGAGATACTCCCGGGGATGGTTCACCCGGACCAAACGGGGTTTATTAAAGGAAGGCAGTCACATCATAATATGAGACGGCTGCTTAATATATTTTGGAGAGCGAATAGGGGAAAGGAAGATATAGGGATCCTCTCAATGGACTCGGAAAAAGCATTTGACAGGGTGGAATGGAATTACCTGTTTGAAATATTGGGGAGGTTTGGTCTGGGTGAGCCATTCCTGGGATGGATAAAGGCGATGTATAGAAGGCCCAGGGCGCAGGCGGTAGTAAATGGCAGTAGGTCAGAGAGTTTTAATCTGGAGAGAGGCACGAGGCAGGGCTGCCCGCTTCCCCCTTATTGTCTGCACTTGCTATAGAGCCTCTGGCTGTAGCAATCAGAGAATGCGGGAACATACAGGGGGTGGAGGGGGAAGGTAGGTCACAACATAAACTGGCACTATAAGCAGATGATATGCTGTTGTTTATGAAGGATCCTAGGCGATCGGTTCCCCCACTTCTATCATTGGTAGAGGAGTTTGGGAAATTTTCAGGTTACAAAATTAATCTGGGAAAGTCAGAACTTATGTAGTTTAAGGGAGCTGGAGAAGAGGTAAGACAATGGGGACTCAAAGTGGTGGGGACGAGTATGACATATTTAGGGGTCCAGGCTGGTAGATCCTTGGGGTCTCTATATAATTTAAACTATACCAAATTGATAAAAACTATCAAGGCGGATCTAAGAAGGTGGATGCAGCTTCCCGTGTCATGGCTGGGCAGAATTAATATAATAAAAATTAACGTGCTGCCCAGGATTTTGTACTTTTTACAAATGCTACATCTTGGTCTGTCTAGGGAGGACGTACGCAGGTTGGAGAAGGCCTTCACTGTCTTTATTTGGAAAGGAAAGCGCCTGAGGGTTAGTTTGGGGAGGTAAAGGCAGATAAAGAGAAAGGGGGCTTAAATTTCCCAGATTTGGGAAACTATTTTTTGGCCATACAGCAAAGATTTGACGAAGACTTTGGGTCCTTATCCCGGGCATGAGAGAAGGGTACATAAGCCCAAGGTTGCCAGTTGGGTTGAATTGGAACAGGGAATGGCCCAGAGTAAAATAACGGCATATCTCCATAGTAAAGGGCTAAGGGCATATAGGATGGGAAAAGAAGTTAATCCCCTAGTAGTGCAGGTGTTATTGGCCTGGAAGGCGTTAAGGAGGAAAGGATGGACACAAGGAAAGGAGACACTTTTAATGCCCGTGGCAGGGAATCCCTACTTCTTGCTAGGGAGGAAAGACATAGGCTATGGGAAATGGGAACGAAAAGGAATAAGAAGTCTGGGGCACCTATTAGTGGGAGGGCAGTTTTGCTCATTACAGGAGTTGCAGGAGGTGGTAGGAGGCTGTAAGGGAGATAGATTCAGGTATCTTCAGACCAGGGCATATATGGGAAGTCTGGGAAAGGAAAATAAAGGGTTGTATGAGGTGGACCCGGTGGAGGTGATGATCTATGCAGCTCAAAATCAAGAGAAAGGGTTTATAGGCCAGGCGGTGAAGACAGGAAAGGTTTTATTTCCTGATAGGACGGTAAGAACTAAGACACTGTGGGAAAGAGACCTCTCGGCAGGGACATAACAGACAAAAATTGGAAGTTACTGCTTCCGATGCATTCTGGAATTATGGTATGCAATAAATATAAGAAGGCATATTTTAAATTTATTCACAGAGTGTATCATCCACCGGTGATTGTGCATAAGGCGCACCCTGAAGTATCACCCTTATGTGGAAGGTGTGGTTCGGGAAGGGGGACATATATGCACTGTTTCTGAGAGTGCCTGATACTGCAGAAATATTGGAAGGGGGTGGTGTCCAGAGTGGGAAAGATTGCTGGGAGGCAGTTGCCAATGGACCCTCTAGGATGTTTATTTGGGGTGGAAGATGGGGAGGAGGAGGAATGGATGCTATTACCTAGGTGGATCAGGGTACTATATGCTCTGGCTCGCCATGGGATCCAGAATACTTGGGTCTCACAAGTTACACCGACAGTTCAAGGGTGGTGGAGGATGGTGTTGCAGACACTGGGGCTTGAGAGGCTAACCTATGTGATGGAGGGAAGGGAGGAAGGATTTACAAGACATTAGGCCCCTGAAGGAGGAGAGTTGGATATTATGGGAAGGTACAGTAGGTTGAGAAAGAGAAGGATGAAGAGAGGTGGCATATAGAAAGTAGAAAAGAAGAAGTAGGAAAAAGGGGGGCAGTGGAAATGCTTAAAGAAGAATAAAAGGGAAGATAAAAATGAATGACGGAAAGGTTGGGGGAAATATAAGAATGAGAAAAGGATTGGATGTATAAAACATGAGTATATTGGTTGCAGTTTCACTCTAATTTAATTTAACTTCATTTAATTTAACTTAGTTTAACTTGAATGAAACAAAGTTTGTAATGAAGTGAAAAGATTGATTACTATAATGTATGATGGTGATTGCAGAATGAATAAGTTATGTATTTGATTGTATGTTGAAGTTTGTTGAAAAAACAAATAAAAATATTATACAAAAAAAAAAAAAAGAAAGTGACCGGCCACTCCTGGACTGAATAAGTCGGTGCCTAGAAAGGGCACGTCAGCTAACTTGTGCTGAGTATCTGTCGGGAAGGAGGAAAGCTTCAGCCAAGCCCTGCAGCGAGTGGCCACTGTGGCTGCTAAAGAGCGGACACAGGAATCCCTGATGTCCAGGGCCGTCTGGAGCTGCTGTTTTGCAACAGCACAGCCCTGATCGCGGACCTGCTTAACCATAGTCTGTATGTTTGCAGGGAAATGAGGGAGGACTTTGTCTAATGACCCGAGGAGGCATGAGAGAAGTGTGCCATGATAACAGCCGAACTGGCCTGATGAAGGCCTAAGGAAGAGGCCGGATAGACCTTACGGGCAGAGTGGTCCATATATTTGGACTCCTTGTCCGGGGGACGGTCAGTGTCAGCTGAGCTACCAGTACGTCTAAACACAGAAGCGGTCACCAGGCTCTCAGCTGAAGGATGTTCTGTGAATCCCACCAGGGACCCCATGGGCACCGCGTACTTGCGGGCCATGTGGGCAGACGGTGCTGGGCAGGAAGCTGGGTGCTGCCAAAGCTCGAAGGCCGGGCCAACAACTGCTTCGGCCACTGGAAAGGCCTCCGTTGGAGTATCCCCCCTTTTGAGGATGTCCGTAAGAAGGTACTCTGCCTTTTTCTGGATAGGCTCCAGGGGCATTCCGGTTGACTCAGAGACCAGGCAGAGAATACCCTGAAAAGAGGAAGGGCCTTCCTCCAATCCTGCCACGGAGGACTTATCATCCCCAGGATGGGAGTGCAGTCCAGTGACGTCCGAGTCCGAGGAGTCGTGGTACAATGGTCTCTCGCCTAAGTCTCCTCTTTGATTCACTGGGCGGGCCGGGACCACCGTAATAGATAGACTGGGGAAGCCTGGTGTCTGGGTTTGGTCCTCTTTCGAGGGAGCCTCCCTCAGGCTGCTTAGGTTGTGGTTCCACCAGAATCGGTGGAGAGACCAAGACAGGCCTAGCTGGGATACGGGCCGGTCCCACGGGCGGAGGAACTGAAGGCTTCGGTTCTGGAGGGGTCGGTGTCAGCCTGGGAGACGGAAGGCAAGTAATGGCCAGGGTAGACGGTGGAGCTGGCTTCTGCCCGGTCAGAATCAGCTGTTGCCAAATAAGATCCTCATAGCATTGGCGGAGTTTCTGTCGAAGCATCTCCTCGTCCGAGGAGGATGAGGATGAGGATCTGCGGCAATGCCTCTTTTTAGAGTGCTTATGACACTTTTTCGGCTTTTTGGCTGAAGGGGTTCTGGACCTCGATTGAGATCGAGGAAGTCGACCCGATCAATCGGGAGACACCGGGGTCGGTGAAAACCGAGGGACCGGAACCGTTTCCTCAATGGCGAGACCAGCAGGCTGGGTCTCCTCATCTGGAAAAACAAGGACCGGGGTCCTTTCTAAAGAATCGTCGACCAGAGTCGGTGACAAAGGGTTGATGGGTCGAGAGAAATCTCAGCCTCATCGGCCCCTTCCTCAGTCTCTCGGCCAGATGGAAGATCCGTGAAGCCGGCGGACAAGGATGTGATCTCGACCGAAGCAGAGACCGCGTGCCCTGGCAAAGGCCAGTCAGCTGGACCCAGCTGCAGGACAGTCGTCGGGATAACCGGCGTCGGAGGAAGTGCCGGAAGCCCGCCGGTAAGCAGGGGAAGGGCTACACAGAAAGGCCTGTAGACCGAGGAGGAGCCTCCTTCTCCTTGATCCCAGAAGGGGAGTGCAGAGTATACCCCGAGGCATCGACAGGGTAGAAGGGCTCTCTGCTGCCATCGCCGGACTTACCCGACAGTGAATTGGACAGCACGGGCGAGGAAGGAGAGGGGCTTTCTCCTTCTGGTTCCGCCAGGTGTGATGCCATTAGGCCCCGACAGGGGAACCAAACCCGAGCAGTCGTCAGTGACGGCCGACTTAGCCAGTGGGGTCGGGCGGTCAGGGGAGAAGGCCCCGGCCAGCTTCTCGACCTGGCTGGGGCGGTACCCACTGCCTAGGTAGATGGCTTACCGGCTGCCTGTCTCCCCAAGGCGAGGCCGACTTATCGACCAAGAGCGGTGTGGTGGTCGAAGGGGCCGATGGCCGACTGATCCCACAAAACTTTGCCAGACTCACCGTCCTGATTTTCTGGGCGGCAGCTGGGCCTTGCTCGTCGAGGGCCTGGTGTCGTCCGTGGAGCGGTCCCGCTCCCTAGTTTTCTCCTTATGTTTCTTTGAAGGAGAAGGTTTTTCGGATGAATCTCTAAGACGGATCCATCCTCTTCTCAAGGGAAGCCAGGCGGGCTTTTAGCAGATGGGCCTCCAAAGCCTGCTGTCTCCTCCTTTTAGTGGCCTGGCACTCAGGGCAGGAGGAGACTGGATGGTCTGGGCCTAAACAGAGGACGCACTTGAAGTGACTGTCTTCGTGCGGGATCTGCATGCCACAGGATGAGCACTTCTTGGGAGAAGACATCAATGATAGAACTCGAATTTGAGAGAAAAAAGCAGCGAGGATAAACTGACACGATAACTTTCACGACGATCGCTGTTTGGAAGTCTGCAATGCGACTGATACGAGGCGACGGCAGGAAAGAACTGGAGGGCGGCGTGGGGACCGCCCACTATATACAGTCATGCTGATGTCGTCATGTGACGTCGGGTGGGCAGTCCCCCGTATGGTATTGCTAGAAAAGTCTGTCATGCGGCCCAACGCCAGGTGGCGCCAGTCCTATAAGTGATGACCTACTGAAGGAACCATCTTGAAGTAAGATCATAAGTTTCTATTCTACATAATAATCTAATATACTATTTAGTTCTTTTTTCAAATTTTGAAGCTCTTTCATCATTTCTCTATTTTTACTTTCTGTTGATCTTCTAGTTGTTGAATATGTTGCAGCAGGGCCTCCCTCAACCTCTTCTTCCGAGATGAAATTTCAATAAATTTACCCCGGAGAAGGACCTTATGGGTATCCCACAACATGGATGAATTAATTTCAGCCGTATCGTTCTCTTGCAAGGCCTGTTTGATGAAATCTTTAGTCTGCTGTATAATTTCAGGATCCCATAACAATGAAGAAAAAAATACTTGCCATAGTAATCTTCTTTCTTCCCAGTGATGCTCAGATATTCATAACTTTATGCAGTAAGCCTGGAGGGATGGACTGCCCGGAGAGACAGAACACATGCAAATGATGGAACACTTTACACGAGCATCTTTCAAACACTGCGTCTACTAACTGCCTGTGTTCTAACCTCTTCAGATTTTATAAAGGAGCCTGGAAAGTAGGCCCAGAGTAATACAGTACTATAATTTTATTATTAAAATTGGGGTTTCCCAATATAAATTTGTAAAAAATAAAATCTCCAACTGGAGAGATCAACAATTTAACAAAAAGTTAGAACAAAATGGCAGAGAAATACCCCCAAAAAAGGTAGAAACACAATGAACCCTGTTCACCTTAACTATTGACAGGTGCGGGTAAAAACACTCCAAGGGTGTATAGTGATAATGGTGGCATCAGCATGTGGAGTGCAGAGGCTGAAGTTCTGGAAGGGGAGGTAGGGAGGGAAGTTATGAATATCTGAGCATCACTGGGAAGAAAGAAGATTACTATGGTAAGTAATTTTTTCTTCAAACCCCAGTAATGCTCAGAATATTCCTACCTTTATGCAGACTACCAAGCAGTATCACTGGAGGTGGGCACAGAACTTGTTTTGGAAACAGATTTTGCAGGACTGCTGTGCCAAACCTAGCATCACTCCTGGACAGAATATCCAGATTGTAATGCTTTGTAAAGCTGTGTACTGTCTTCCAGGTGGCTGCTTTACAAATGTCCACTAGTGGAACATCTCTGGCAGCTGCTAAGGTAGCAGCTGTCCCACTTGTGGAATGGGTCCTCAATCCTGATGGGTGCTCCTTACCAGCTTTTGTACAAAAAACTGGATACACTGAACTATCCACCGAGACATGGATCTTTTAGAGGCTGGATTACCTTTTCCCACATCCCCATAGGTTAGGAACAACTGTTTTCCGTCCTGTCTATGGCCCTTTGTGGCTGTCATGTAGTAACTGAGAGCCCTTTTCACATCCAGACTGTGGAGTCTTCTTTCACCAGAGGTAGCATGATCAGTCAAAAAGACAGGGAGAGTGATGGACTGGTTTAAGTGGAAGTCCGAGACTACTTTGGGAAGAAATGTTCTGCTTGTCCTAAGGACTACCTTATTCCTATGAAAAGAGAAATAGGCCTGATCTATGCAAAGGGCTTGAAGCTCACTAATCCTTTTTGCAGAAGTCACTGCCACGAGGAAAACTGTTTTCCAACTGACATACTTTAGATGAGCTGTAGCCATGGGTTCAAAGGGGGAGCCCATGAGTTTAGCTATACACACAGTCAAATCCCAAGCTGGCACTGGTGCCTTGTGAGAGGGATGCAGATGATTCAGACCCTTGAAGAATCTTCTAAAAATAGGATCCAAAGCTAAGGTTACCCTTGCCCCAGCAGAAAGGTAGGAAGACACTGCTGCCAGAAGAACCTTCAAGGAACCGGATTGCAAACCAGAGGAATGTAAATGAGATAGGTAATCCAAAACAACTGGAACTCCAGCTTGGCCTGGTATCAGAGATTTACTTGAACACCAAACAGAAAATATTTTCCATTTAGAGGAATAGGTTTTCATAGTAGAAAGGGACTAGAGTTTCAGATACAACAGAGTTCCCTGGTTGGAAGTCAATAAGTTGTGCCTCTGAGGGAGGTGTATTGGTTTGGTGACAGACATGGAGAGCAGAAGAGAGTACCATGACTGCCTTGGCCAATCTGGAGCTATCAAGATCAGTGATGCTGCATGGGACCTGAGCTTGAGCAGTACCCTGTGAACCAGAGGGAAAGGAGGAAAAGCATACAGGAACCTCCCTCACCTATCCAGGGGTCAGGGCATCCAGAGGGAGTGTGCCCTGATCTGGTGGTCTGCAACAATACTGAGGCAGGTGGTGGTTCTGGTGGGATGTGAACAAGTCTATCTGTGGAGTACTCCACCTTCTGAAAATAACCTGTACCACCTGTTTGTTCATGGTCCATTTGTGATGGGCCTGATTGATTCGACTTAAGGCATCTGCCAGGATGTTCTCTTTTCCTGGCAAGTGGATTGCCTATAGGGATATTCCCAGGGAATAAGCAAGAGTCCAGATTCGAATGGCCTCTGTGCAAAGGAGGCCTGACCTAGTGCCTCCCTGCTTGTTTATGTAATATACTGTGGTGATACTGTCTGTTCTGTACCACATTTCCCTGTACTACAGAAGAGAAAGCTCTTAGAGCTAGCAAAACTGCTCTGAGTTCCAGCAAGTTTATATGCTGAAGAAACTCTGCAGCTGACCAGGTACCATGGGTGGTGTGCTGTCCTGGATGGGCGCCCCAGCCCAATAGGGATGGATCTGTTGTGAGAACTACTGAGGGATTCTCCTTCTGAAAAGGAATTCCCTGTCTTAAGTTTGATTCCTCTTTCCACCACAAGACAGCCTGTAACAGTGCCCTTGTTACTGGAATGAGTTTTGAGAAAGAGTCTTTCTTCTGACACCAGTGAGCCCTGAGGTAGGAATTGGATGTCCCTCATGTGGAATCTGGATCCCAGTACTGTGCCTATGGAAGCATCCATGTGGCCCAGTAACTGGAGAAACTGTCTTGCAGTTTTTGGGTTGTGTAGTCTGAAGGAATTTGCCACTGACTGAAGGCTTTGTACTCTCTCCAGAGGCAGATAGGCTCTGGCCTATAAGGTATTCATTTCTGCTCCTATGAACTGCAAAACCTGTGAGGGGGTGAGAGCAGACTTTCTGTGACTGATCAGAAACCCCAGAGGCTCTAGGAGGTCCTGGGTGACTTTTAAATCCCGCTGTACCTGCAGTGGGGATTTTCCCACCACTAACCAGTCGTCCAGATAAGGGAAAACAGTGATACCTTGTCTCCGGAGATATGCCACTACAGCAGCAAGACATTCTGTGAATACCCTTGGAGCCGAAGAAAGGCCAAAAGGCAGGGCTGAAAACTGGTAGTGGCCTGAAGGGAGTCTGAATCTGAGATATCTCCCCTGTAAGAATCCCTTATGGGGATGTGGAAATAGGCATCCTTTAAGTCCAATGATGCCAGCCAGTGTCCCTTTTGGAACATTGGCAAAATCACAGCTAAAGTTACCATTTTGAACCATTGTTTTTTCAGAAGCTTGTTTAAAGCTCTGAGATCCAGTATAGGCTGCCACTCCACACTTTTCTTTGTGGTTAGAAAGTATCTGGAATAAAAAAACCCTTCCCCTCAAGAGACTTTGGAACTGGTTCTACTGCTTTCAGCTGTAGCAGGGTTTGAACCTCTGATTCTAACAGTGTCTTTTCTGCTAGAGAGGGGAGAGCTGAATATTCTGATTTTTTGAGATGGTGGAGATTTGAATTCCAGAGACAGACCCTGACCCACTACCTCCAGAACCCATTTGTCTGTGGTGATGTTCAGCCAGGCATGGAGGAAATGAGACAGTCTGCCTCCTACAGGTAGGGAGGAAGCGGCATGCGGCTCAGGGGGTCCGTTTTGATTGTGGTGAGGCTGAGCTTGGGACCCTCACCTCGAGCCCCTTCTTCCCCTGCCCCTGAAGTATCCCTGCTGTGGATACTGCTGGTACTAGGGTAAGGCCACTGGCAGGAAGAAAGGCCTGGTGTAAAAGGACCTGCCCCGGCCTCCCCTTCCATAAGGCCTGGTGGATGGTGAAGCTCTCTCCTTTGCAGAGTTGCTTCTGTAAGTGGCCTTAAACTCATCCACCTTCTTCATGTATGCCACAGAGGACTCCCCAAAAAGGGAATTTCCCTCTAGAGGAAAATCCAAGGCCTTGGACTGGATATCTTGAGTAAGGTTTGTGGCCCTGAGCCATGCAAGCCTCCTCTGTGCCACCGTATTTGCCATCCATCTGGCTGCAGTGTCACTGGTGTCAGCAGCCATTTGGAATTGGTACTTAGCTGCCTCTAACCCAAAACTGGTAGTTTCAGCCAGGTCGTCTGACAAGGGCAAGGGAGCTTTCTGGGACACAGCCAGGACTGACTGCCACAGTGACTTTTGATACTGGGCAGCATATGCCTGGAAGGTAGCCTGACGCATAGCCAGAGAGGCTGACAGGTACCCTTTTTTGGCCATGTTGCCAATCTTTCCGGAGTCCTTGTCCGGAGGATGTGAGGACAGAGGGACCCTGGCCTTGTCGCAAGCAGCTTGCTGAATAACCCCGATGGTCTGGATGGGAGAAGAGAAAACCAGCTCCCTCCCTCTCCAACTGGTATTTTCTGTCCATCCTCCTGTCTCTAGGAGGAATGGAATTTGGTGTTTGGAGAATCTTTAAGGCATCCTTCTTAAAGAATTTGTACACCGGTAGGAGGAGAGCCTTTGTGGGTGTCAGCCCCATCATCTCTAAATACTCTACCTCCTCTTCATCCTCAACTTGTTTGGTAGTGGAGATGTCTAGTGCATCTGCCATCCTCCTTATAAAAGTAAAGCGGGATGGAAAATCTTCAATCACTCTTGGAGGTGAACCAAAGTCCTGTTCAGGGGACACTTCTGGTTCGATTGGTCCCTCCTCATCACTGTAATCATCATCAAACTGATCCCCTCTATCTTGCACATTGCTGCCAGCCTGGGGACCCTGGTGAGGGGCAGGAGGCTGCTGAAAAGGAACTACTGCCTGTAGAGATTGAATTATTTTAAAGGCCTGAGCAATTTCTTGGGCCATTGGTACAGGCATAGCAGGCAAAGAAGTCCCTGGTTTGGCAGGCGAGGGTTCTGTGTGCTTTAACTTTTTACATTTTTTAGAAGGAACCAGAGAGTCAGCCGGTTCATTAGTTAGTCTTGTGCCCTTTTCGCCCATCTCCAGGGGCAGGCACAGAAGCATATGTGGGTTCAGCAACAGAATCTTGGGGTGTCAGCTGGTCAGAGCCAGAGGAACCCTTAGCAGACTTTTTCATAAGCCTTTCAAGGTGTTTTTCTATTGTTTTATCTGGGAATGTTTTACACACCACATTCCTCTTTAAGATGGTCAAAACCCAAACATATCACATATAAAGTGTGTTTATCTGCTTTAGCAAATACTTCCCCACACTGGGAACAGTTCTTGAATCCGGGTTCACCGGTTCGCTTTTTGGGTTTCTCAGGCATGATGTAAAATAAGGAAAAACTCAACCGCTAAATAACAAAAGGACTCTTTTTTTTTTTTTTTTAATGATCGGTTCCGGAACTGAACCGATGTAGTGGTATGGAATCGGGTCAGCAGTTCTGGTAACTGAGGATATCGGTTATAAAATATAAAACAATACAAGTTTTAAATATACAAGAAAGGCAGTTCTTTAATCAGAAAACCCTGATTTTAACAGAAACTAACCCGGTTCCCCCATGGTTATACCGAAACGAGAGGAACCTGCAAAAATGACAAATTTAACCGTAAACTAGATTAATAATACAAAACAAATAGTAGAGGCAGTAAATGAAAACAAAATATACTTATAAGTAGTATTTGAAGTTTTCTTCGTGCAGGAGAAAGTGGACGAGCGAGACTCTGAGCGACCAGACTTTTCAGGTGGAGAGAAAATCTGAAGTGGTTAGAACACAGGCAGTTAGTATAGAGGCAGTGTTTGAAAGATGCTCACGTGCAAAGTATTCCATCATTTGCATGTGTTCTATCTCTCTGAACAGTCCAACCCTCCAGGCTTACTGCATAAAGTTAGGAATATTCTGAGCATTACTGGGGTTAGAAATATTCATTCTCCAAAAAGTGCTTTTCTTAAAAGTTCCCACCCTCACTTTAAGGAAAATTGGGGCATGGTCTGAAAGGGTGAAGTCTCCCATCCATGTGGAGGAGGCTTCTTTTATTGCCTCCTGAGAAAGGAGAATATAATACAATCTTCGATAGAATGAATAAACCGGAGAAAAGTAAGAATAATTTTTAGAGGACACATTCAAAAAGCACCAGGTATCAACATAACCTAACTCTTTCAGTAATTTAGCAACTTACCAGGCCGTTCTATGTTCCCTTTTGGGTATTTGTGAAGTGGTATCTAGAGCCAGGTCAAATGTTAGGTTCAGATCATCCCCACATATAATCTGCCCTTCCCCCACTCTGCCAGTGTGAGAAAAAAGGAACGATAGGGGGTGTAACTTCAGTTGGGTGTAAAGCAAAGAGAAGCAGTGGTCACCATGGTAACATTTTACCTGCCCTTTACCAGGGCATATCTCCCCTCTTTATCATGTAATTTATCTTGAAACTCAAAGGGTATTCGTGAGGGGATCAAAACTGCAACTCCTCTACGTCTACCCCCTTTGTATGAAGAAGTGATCACGTGGGAGAAACCAAACCGCTCTAGTTTTTTATGCACCTGCAAAGAAAGGTGCATCTCTTGTATCTGCTCCCAAACATTTCAAGTAAGAAATAATTTCACTGCACTTGATTGGACTAGTCAATCCATGAACATTGTAGGAGCAGATTGTGTACCCTTTATCAGACATTTAATAATATAAAATTAAAGCACTCAATAGTATGAAATACCCCTGTCCCAGCAACTGTTGGCAAAAGAATAACGATTAATATCATTCTCAAAGCTAGGCGATTCCAATTACTGAAAAAAGTAAGGCCCTGAACAAGAAATTCACAACAAACCAACTTAGATAAACTATTTACAATCACAGTCAACTTCCATTGTAGGAGGTCGAAAAGAAGATTTGACCTCTGGGCCCACCCCATGTGTAAATCGGATAGGCAGAAGAGGAAACACGGCATTCCCCAGCAGGAGAGCCCTCTTCTATAGCCAGTTGGAAATGAGACTCTACAATTACAGAGTGTTGAAACACTCGAGTCACGGAGCATGAGTCAGCCCGCACTGTAAGAGTCTAATCTCCTTACCCCCAGGGACTACCTACATTTCCAACAGTGTTTCAAAAATGTGGAGGCACGACTATTCTAAGTGTCATTAATATAAACACTGAACTGGGGATTGGAACAATTTGGTAAAATAATCACCATAGTAACAGAGACAAATTATATATCTGGGAGTCTGTTCAGATATCTAGTAAACAGCAAACACTAATGCTATAAAGGAATTTTTGGATAAAATAAAAAGAGGGTAGCATAGTTTGTCTTTCTGGGTCCATATCGGATGTTGCATAGGCTCGCATTTTAACTTTACGTCATTCAAGCCCCCCATTTTAAAAAGTTTTCTCTGAGTAAATATTCAAAGAACATCAACAGAAAAAAGAACAAAGTTCCCAGAGAAACCACTCCCCAAAAGAAATATATGTCCATGTGAAAAAGGATGAAACTAATCCCCAGCAAAGACTACCAATCGCACAGTCCATTAGTCTTTCTGTGTGTTGAAAACATCAAAGTGGGGATACCATAGATGTGAAAGAAAAGGAGATCATTCATTAGTTTTCAGCATTCATACAGAACTCCGTGTAAGGAAAAAGAACTCACAGTACTTGCCGGTTTCCAGCTGGAGGATTTTCAATAATAAGACAAAGTTTCATCGGTTTGCTCTCTCTGCAGGCTCATCAGTCGGACGCGCTTTTTTCTTTAACAGCTTCTGCACTTTCATGAGCGCTTCCAAGGGTGTATGCATATTACTTCCCTGTCTCTTCCAGGACATCACTTGTTGCCAGCCCAAGTCCTACAACCAGTGTTTGTGGTTCCACTCGTCTGTGCTTACTGGGATTGGGAATCCTTTTTCTTTAAGCACTTCACAGGCGGCTTTAAAAGTGCTGTAGATCTTTGTTCTGTCCTCCCAGAAGACACACAATCTGGCTGGGTAGGGAGTTTGAAAGCAGATCCTTTTTTCTTTAAGCAGCTTCAACAGAGGGGCATATTCTAAGCGCTGTTGTTGGACTTCAGGTGGATAATCTTGATCTATATATAACCTGTCATTATGTCAATTCTTTTTAGACCATGCTCTCCGTAATACATGATCTTTCACTTTAAATGAGCTGAGTTTAAACACCACTGAGCAGGGTCACGCCTTGGGGTCGGCGGGTTTGGGTAATAGAGAGCGATGTGCTCTTTCCACCAAGAAAACATAGAAGGCAGGCAAATCCAGAATATCCTGCAGCAGGTTTTCAATAAATGTGTGCATGGGAGCAGTCTTGGAGCCTTCAGGTAAACCATAAAGACGTAGGTTTTCTCATTGGGATCTGCCTTCCAAATCAATGCAGTTTGCTTTTAATTCAGCCGACTGCACCAAAAGCAGTTCCACAAGACGGGTTAATTGCTGGGTGCCATCCTCCACCTCTAATGCTCTTTCCTCCATGTTGTCAAGCTGGTTCTCAAGTTTTGTAAGTTTTTGCTCTACTACTCTAAATTCCTTTTTATTCTCAGTCCGGGAAGCCTTTCTCTCTCGTAGGAGTGTCTCAAAGCGGGTTCTAGATAGCTGTTTTGATTCACCATTGGTGTCATATTTGGTAGCATGGGAGCCCGCAAGGGAATGACTTCTACTGTGTTTGGACGATTCATGTTGCAATCCATGGCCATCCTTAGTTTTAGAAAGTCCTCTGGACCTGCTCTCCACACCTCCAGTTTCCATTTTACCCCATCCAGGCATGATGAATAAAACTGTTGTAGCTGATTGTTGTTTAAAGGTGTTTTTTTAGTCCTGAGGTTCAGGAGCTCAGTGAGTTAAGCTTCCACAGGCGCTGTGACATCACTGAAGTTCAGAAGGCATAGTTCTAATGCTTTAAATGACAAGATAATAACTGAAGCTGTTTATGAGTATCTCAAAGTTTAACAATCTATTGTGGCATTATTTCTACATTCTGCCCAAGGAGCACAAGAGGAAAAAATTACTCACCATAGTAATATTGTTTCTTCCAAGGTGTCCTTTAACATCAGTAACAATAGCAGTAAACTGGCTACACTGAGCTGCCTCGGAGATAGAGATTATGGTAATGAGTAAAATGAATTAGCCAATCAGAAAAGAGTTAGAGGATGTGCTGAGTGGAGCTTGCCCAGAGGGCACCAGAATTTTTTTGACGCTATAATGGGAACATGCTCATAAAAGTCTGTCCTAAATGGCTTTAAAAATCGCATAACAATATGAAAAACAGTAACCAGATTGCAAAAGAGATAAATTTTATTTAAACTATACTCTAAAACATCAGAACTAATTTGGCAAGAACCCCATAAGGCACTGTCCTCTTCAGCTAGGTTGCCAGGGGAGGATGGGTGGGAGGTTACTGATGCTAAAGGACACCTTGGAAGAAACAATATTACTATGGTGAATACATTTTTCTTCTCACCCCAGGGGTCCTGTGGCATCAGTAACATTAGCAGACTACAAAGCAGCGCAGTTGGGAGGTGGGTACAGAACCTACTTAGGGAAGAGGCTGTGCAGGATCGCCCGGCCAAATTTGGCATCAGATCTGGACTGCACATCTATACAGAAATGCGTTGTGAATATGTGTACAGTCTTCCAGCTGGCTGCTTTGCAGACATCAAGAAAGAGAATGCCCCTAGAAGCTGCTACTACCACAAGTGAGGAAAAGCTTGGTAGTAGAGCGCCTGAACTGCATGGTGCTCTCCAGATAGTAGGACAGGGCACTTTTAACATCCAAATTGTGCAGCTTTCATTCCCCTGGGGTGGATTTGTCAGTGAAAAAGACAGGAAGGGTAATGGATTGATTAAGGTGAAATTCAGAAACCACTTTGGGTAGGAATTTACTGTTTGATCTGCGCTCTACCTTATCCTTATGTGGGATAATGTAGTTTGGTTCAGTACAAAGGGCCTGAAGTTCTGAAATCCTTCTAGCAGAAGTGATGGCTACTAGGAAAACTGTTTTCCAGGTGACATATTTTAAGTGGGCCACTGCCATGGGCTCAGAAGGAGGCTCCATGAGTTTGGCAACACACAGGTTGAGGTCCCAAGGAGGTACAAGTTCTTGAATTGGGGGTTGAAGGTGAAGCAGGCCTTTGAAAAACCTTTTGAAAATAGGCAGTAAAATGACAGATCTGTCTTTCCGCGTGGAAAGATATGCTGAAATTGCAGCCAAATGTACCTTCAAGGATGAGGCCTTTAGGCTTTTTTCCCCCCAATTCTGTATATCTCCCCCAGGCACCGGAACGCTCTCGGGCCTCTCCACTCGCCTATGCTGCTCTACCACCCACTGTGAACCCTGCCACCTTCAAGGACGTTACTTTCTCCCCGAGCGGGATGAAGGGCCCAAGGAGACCGAAGGGGCAGTTGCAGGGCTCCAGTGTTGGGTGTGTGACAGTTCAGCACTGGGATGGCTGTTGCCTATCCGGGCTGGTGGGGCTTTTTCCTTAGAGTTTATGCCCCAGACATGGGACATGCAATGCTGCCCCATGTCTTCCCCGCTTGTGAGCCTATTGGTCGCAGTACCGCTGGTCTCCACCAGGGCCGCTGCCACACCGGGCTACCTCTGGACCCCTCCCCGAGAGAGGAGAGCAGTCCTCTGGATGCTCAATCCTCTCGCTCCCCTGCCAACCCCCGACAGCCTGGGCTAGTTCCCGAACCTGGGTCGCCAGTGTTGCGCAAGGTGTGGCGTCCAGCGCCTCAACCCTCAGCGCCACTGGGCCGGCCTGAGGCTTGTATGTGTACCAAGTAATCCAAAAAATTGGAAACTGTAGTCCTGAGAGAGTTTATTTGTCTCCCTTTGCACCAAAGAGAAACCTCCTCCACTTAACTGTGTAAGTTTTCTTAGTACTTGTTTTTTCTTCGCCATACGAAAGATCTTCAGAACTTGTTCTGCATACTGAGTGTCTGGGAACTCTAACTCCTCAAGAACCAGGCTCTGAGGTGTACCCCTATCTGAGGTAGAGTCAGGAGAGTATGACTCAGAGGAAATCGAACAGGTTTCTGGTGAGATAGAGCTAGCAGAAGAAGGTACCACAGCTGCTTTGGCCAATCTGGGGCTATCAAGATCATGGTGGCTGAGTGGTCTCTGAGTTTCAGGAGCACTGTGTGAATCAGAGGGAAGGGAGGAAAAATGTAGAGGAACTTCCCTGCCCATTCTAGAGTTAAAGAATCTGCTGGAAGGGTGTCCAGTGGTGGGGGCCCACAGCAGTACAGAGGAAGTTGGAAGTTGAGGGGGGATGCAAATAGATCCATCTCTGGAGTGCCCTACCTCCTGAACACTGTGACAAGGACTTGTTTGATCACGGTCCATTCGTTGTGCCCTTAACTGATGCAGCTTAAAACATCTACCAAGGTGTTGTCCTTGCCTGGGAGATGAATGGCTGAGAGGCTCACATGCAGGGAGTATGCCAAAGACCACATTTTCATGGCTTCGGTGCAAAGCACAGTCGACCTTTTGCTACCCTGTTTATGTAAAACATAGCAGTGGTGTTGTCTGTTCTGATCTGTACAGTGTGACCTCTGACCTGTGAAGCAAAGGTTTTTAGGGCCAAATGCACAGCCCTGAGCTCCAGTAGGTTGATGTGGCTTGTGGATTCCTTGGGAGCCCAAATGCCACTTATGGAACAGTTGTCCAGATGAGCTTCCCAACCCAAAAGGGAAGCATCTGTAGTAGTGATTTTTGTGGGACAAGAGAGCTGGAAAGGAACTCCCACTGAAAGATCGTCTGTTTCCTTCCACCAGTCTAGAGCTTGCAGCAATTATCTGGTCACTGGTACCAGAGCTTGGACAGGAAGTGTCTTTTTTTGGCACCAATGTGCCCTCAGATGGTACTGAATGTCCCTCATTTGAAACTTGATGTCTGGCGCCACGGCTGTCATGGAGGCTATATGCCCCAGGAGTTTGAGAAAATGTCTGGCAGGCCTGGGCTGACCTAGGACAAAGGAATTTACCACCCTGCTGGGTGTCCAATTGCACTCCTGTGAAGTTTAGGAACTGTGTGGGCTCTAACTGGGATTTCTTTTCATTGATGAGAAAACCCAGATTGTGCAAGAATTGTTTTGTACAGTCGAAAGCCTCTCTGACCTGACATGGGGTCTTGCCCACTAGGAGCCAGTCGCCAAGGTATGGGTAGATTGAGATGCACTGCTTTCTTAGATGAGCTGCCACTACAGCTAGGCACTTGGTGAATACCATTGGGGCTGAAGTTAGGCCAAGTGGCATGGCTGCAAACTGGTAGTACCCTGAGAGCAGTTTGACTCTCAGGAACTTTCTGTGGGACTGCCTTACTGGTATATGAAAATAGACGTCCTTTAGGTCCAGGGAGATCAGCCAGCCTTCCTGTTGCAGACAGTGTATCACGGTTGAGAGAGTCAGCATTTTGAATTTTGGTTTCGGTAAGTGCCTATTTAAGTACCTGAGGTCGAGAATAGGTTGCCACTCCCCAGTTTTCTTTGTTGCCAGAAAGTATCTGGAGTAGAGGCCTTTTCCCCACTGTGAAAAGGGAACTCTCTCCACTACCTTTGCTGATAGCAATGCCTTGACCTCCAGTTCAAACAGTAACTTTTCTGTTGAAGTTAGGAGCTTTCACATTATTGGATCCAGAAGGGCAGGGAAGGTCTTGAATTTTATGGATCGGCCCTCGCCTACTACCTCCAAAACCCACTTGTCTGTGGTGATCTGGGACCAATATTGGAGGTAATGGAAGAGCCTGCCCCCTACTGGAAGAGGTGAGGCGACCTGGTTGCTGGAGTCAGGGCTTGGACTGTGTGGCAGGGGCAGGAGTGGAAACAGCTCTGTCCCCTCCTGCCTCTTCCTCTATAGAAGCCTCTCATTTGGGAATAGTTCACGGGCACAGACATAGGGGAAAAAAGCTCTTGTATAGTATCCCCTACCTCTGTTTCCCCTGTACTGATATTTCTTGAGAAGTAGAGGGCTCATCTTACTTGATAGGTGGTCTTGTATTCCTCTACCTTTTTCATGTAAGCTTCAGTCCTGTCACCAAAGAGATTGTTATTTTCACAGGAAAATCCATTGCTTTGTTTTGTGTGTCTGTGAAAGATTTATTGGTCTTAACCATGCAAAATGTTTCAAAGAAATTGCCTGAACCATGGCTCTGGAAGCAGCATCATTGTTGTCCACAGCCATGCCAAACTTGATACTTGGTTGCCTCGAGGGCAGTTTTTTCAGTTTCAGTTATATCCTGTGCCATCTTGTCTGGGTTCTGATGTAAAATGGCCAAGACAGAGTTCCACAAAGCTTTTTGATATTTGGCAGTATTTGCCATCTAAGTGGACAGGTGGAGCAGCAAGGAAGCTGTTGTATAGGATTTTTTTGCCATGGAGTCCAGTTTTCTGGACTCGTCAGGAGGCTTAGAGGAAGGTGTGACTTTGGCTTTGTCACAGGCCGCAGCCTGCACAACTCCTTCATGGCTATGATGCACAAACAAGAATTCAGCATCATTTCTGGCTAGCTGGTATTTCCTGTCTTTTTGTCTACTCCAGGAGCAGAAGCAGGGGTCTGGAGTAGCTTCACTGTCACTTTCTTGAGAGATTTGTAAATGGGCAAAACTATCTTTTCGGGGGGAGGAAGACCCATCATCTCTACAGTCTTCATCCTCTTCGGTGGTGTCCTGGGTGGGATGCTCCAGGGTGTCCACCATATGTTCCAAAAAAATAAACACAGAGGAAAAATCCTCCTGATCATTGGGGGAAGTACCAAACTCTGGATTTGGGATACATCTGGTTCTAGAGGTTGGCCCTCTGTCTCATCACCATCATCTTTATCCCCCTCACCAAAATAATAGTCTGGCCCATAAAGGGGGGGCTGGACTGTGAGGAGTAGAAGGGGCATTAAATATGTTGCCCATGCTTTGTACAGTCTGATAAAGGTGCCAAGCCTTATCCATTTCCTCGGCAGAGGGCAAATAGCTTTCAATATTTGTTTCTCTTTTTCTTTATTAGTCACTGGTGTCTCCCTTTGCCTCAATGCAGGAGGGGATGTGCTACGTTTTTCTTTAAACATCTTTTTTGCAGGCACTGAATCAGTAACCTGGTCACCATATCTCTTTTTTGGCTGGTCACCACTATTATTATTAGAACTCTTATCAGACTTGTTTTCTGTGGGGTCCCTAGGGACTTGTCTTTAGGTCTGGACTGAGAAGAGGACCCTTCTTCAACAGGCTTTGTAGAGGGGAAGCAGACTGAGAGGCCATTTTTATGTTTGCTTGCACACATGTGCAAGAAACATAGTGCCATCATCCGAGTTTTTATAGGTGTGGCGCTCTGTCTTCCAATTCAGTCAGTGTGTTTGCAGGCGTGGCCACAGTTCACCAATGAATGCTGCAGCTGTCTATGACAGCAGTTGAAAACGAAGAGCCGTACAGTTGAAAGGGAGTGCTCCACTTCAGTGAGCAGCGATAAGATAGTGTTAATTAGCATACTGCATGCTCATGCACTCCCCCGCCCCCCCCACACACACTGTAAGGCCGACGGGGGTGCCCAATACCCTGTCGGCTCTGCTGCGCTATTCCCCCCATTGATTATCATATTACATGCTCATGCGCTCCCCATACCCCACCCACATACAGTATGGCCAACTGGGTCCCAATCCCCGTCGGCTCTGCTGTGCCCCAACAGACTACCGGGTGCCACGCTGGGAGCCCACATGAGCGTGGCAACAGTCTGCATGGTCGACGGGTGCCCAATCCGTCGGCCCACTGCCCTTCAAATGCTCTTCCAGCTGCCACACCGGGAAGCCCATCCCAGCGTAGCACAAGTCCCACATCATCTACAAAAAAAATAACCTGCAAAAAAATTCCTCGCTGACTGTCCTGACCCTCTCCCCACCTGCCCACCTCTGCGCACCCTGCCTCCACCCCCACCTCACCCCATACTTACCTCCGCAGTCTGGCGCAATGATCGTCAGTGGACCAGGAACACGTCTGCACTCTTCAAAGCCGACTGCGAAGTGAGGAAATGCCGGTAAGCCGTATAATGGAATAAATAGGGTTTTTTCAACTTTGATGCATATCTCAGGCATTTTTGGGAATTTTTTCACCAAATTTTCAACATGGGGTTTTTGGGATCCCACCTCATGAATTCTGGCACTGTCATTTTGTTAATCGGCCCGGAAAGGTGATTTCGCGGTCACTGCGCTGAACCACCTTTTGGGACCGATTACAAAACGACAGTGTTATAATTCATGAGGAAGCTTCAAAAACCTATGTTGAAAATTTGTGAAAAGATTCCCAAAATGACTGTTTTACTTAGCATGGGTTGCGCTTGGTTCCTACGCACGCCTGGTAAGTTTACAAATTTTCAATATTTTCACTCCAGATTTTCAACATTGTCATTTTACCACACCTCCTTATGAGCAGTACAGCTGTAATTTTTCACATCTCGCCGAAAATGTGTTTCCGTGCATGTAGCGCACAATGGTGCAGTCGGTGTGCGAAATCAATGTTCGGGACAGATTAAGAAAATCACAGTGACACTGTTCATGAGCAGAGGTGTTAAAATAGCTATGTTAAAAATTTGGTGAAAAAAGTCCATAAAATGACTGTGTTACAATCAACCATTGCGCAATTTCCACACACCCTCGTAAGGTCATGCATTTCTAATATTTTTAGTCCAGATTTTCACCACTGGCATTTTTCCCCACCTCCTTATGAACAGTACAGCTGTCATTTTTCACACCATGGCCGAAATGTGTTTTCGCACTTCCAGCACAGAAATGTGTGGTCGCTGTGGGAAATCACTGTTCGGGACGGATTAAGAAAATCACAGTGACACTGTTCATGAGTGGAGGTTCCAAAATGCCTGTGTTGACAATCTGCTGTAAAAAAAATCCCAAACTAATTGCATTATGTGTGTGCGTTGTGCAGTTTCTACGCACGCTCGTGACTTCACCAGTTTTTTTAATATTTTCACTGCAGATTTTCAAGATTGCCATTTTTTGCACCTCCCCATGAACAGTACAGCTGTCATTTTTCACATCCTGTTTGAAATGTGTTTTCGCACCTGTGGTGCCAAACGGCGTAGTCGCTGTGCAAAATCCACTTTCGGCTAACAAACTGATATTGCCACTGTTCATAAGGTGGGGGTCACAAAAAACCCATGTTGAAAATTTGGAGTGAAAATGCCAACGAATGCCTGAGGCATTAATGTTTCCGACCATAATGCTCCACCCTGTAGAGACTGAGAGGCATCAGGGGTGTGACTTGGGATTCTCGCCTGTAATGCTCGTACCATTCCACACCCTGCAGACAGTGAGAGGCATCGAGGTGTGCATTGGACTCTTCGACCCCAAAGTTCACCCAATTCTCCTATACAGCACCCATCTCACTGTATTTCCTGATGGAATGGGGTGAGCATAAGGCCAAAGACCCTAAGGCACCAGGACACTTGTCGGTGTCTGCAGGGTAGGGTGTGGTGAAATGGCATGGTCGTTATGCCTGACGACCCATAGGCACACCCCAGTGCCTGTCAGTCTCTGCAGGGTGGTGGTGGGGTTGGCTTCAGTTCAATACTTCATTGCCATTCCTATTATGCATCTCTCTAATTCCTATGCTACCAATGCCAATGCCAGCAAGCAAACATTCGGCATTGACAAATGCTTATTTCTAATCTTTTAGCTCTCTTTTTTTACAGTTTTGGAACGAAATTTGGAGTAAAGTTCACAATAATGATCTGGACATAAACACTGTAAACAGAAATTGTGGCCATCTGCTTTAGTCACTATTTTAAAGCACTTAAGACAATTTTTTAAAACCTGTAGGTCCAGTCCCTTTCTTTGGCTTTTCTGACATGCCACTTGTCAGAAAACTTGAAAATAAGGTTCCCCAACAGGGAAAAATAAAGTCTAACGGTCAGATTCCTTGCAGTAAAGAACCGCTAATAAAAGATACCAAAAAAATAAAAACTGTTTTAGAGTAAGAAAACCCGTGTTTCCCAGTAAAAAAAACAGGAACCACTAAGTTTTTAAAATATAAAGAACCAAACAGCCATTGTTTAGACTTAGATGCGGTAAAAAAAATACTTCAGAAAATAAAGTAGGAACCATGGTAA
Organism: Neoceratodus forsteri; assembly: GCA_016271365.2. NCBI lineage: Eukaryota > Metazoa > Chordata > Ceratodontiformes > Ceratodontidae > Neoceratodus > Neoceratodus forsteri. The sequence continues at coordinate 1,421,566,070 of CM028130.1, forward strand.
AAAGAGAGAAACGCAGTTCCCTGTAACCGAAGGGAACTGCGAAGAAAAAAAAAAAAAAAAGAAAAAGAAAAAAATGTAAAAATACTAACTCAGCACAAAAAATAAGAAATAAAGAGAGAATACTTCTATAGAAATTCTCTTCAGGCAAGAGTGAGAGAGCACCCCAGAGGCAGCGTTGCTCAGTCAGACAGAGGAAAAATTCTGGTGTCCTCTGGGCAAGCTCCACTCAGCACACCCTCTAGCTCTCTTATGATTGGCTAATTAATTTTACTCATTACCATAATCTCCACCTCCGAGGCAGCTCAACCTAGGCAGCTTTCTGCTATTGCTACTGATGTTAAAGGACTCCTGGGGTGAGAAACTGGCAGATCCTCCAGAGTGACCCACAGCCGCAGGGATAGGGAGTCTTATAGAACCCCTAACCCAGTATGTGGATGCGCACACTAAGGGATTGGTACAGTCATTAGCTTCCTATTTGAAGGATACAACAGAAGTGTTGGGCATCCTGGAGGACGTGCAGTTAGAGAATGATTGGTGACTGGTTTCTCTAGATATAGAAGCACTGTATACCAGTATACCCCATCAAGATGGTATAAGGGTGCTTAGATATTGTCTAGAAACTGGCATAGACTTTGATGCAGGTTTGGTGGAGTTTCTGTGTGAATGTGCCCGACTGGTTCTCCAGTATGTTTTCCTATTTCAAGACATGTTCTATCAGCAAATTAAGAGTACAGTTATGAGGGCTACTTTTGTCCCAGTTATGCAAACCTTTACCTTGGGTACTAGGAAAAAGAAATAGTCTATAGCCCAGAGACCAATCCCTTCTACCACAGGACTGACCTCTGGAGGCGTTTTATAGACAATATACTGATGGTATTGAGGGGCAACAGAGAGGCACTGGACAAGTATGTGGAGTGTTTGGAAAAGTATGAACCAAAACCTGAAGTTCACTACCCATGCTAGTCTGATAGGTGTATTTTTTAGATCAGTAAAAAGGAAGACAGTACAATAAATACAGGTTACTCACCTGGAACTGGAGTTCTAGGAGTGGTATGTTGTTCATCCACATGTACTGGCAGGTACCTTGTCACTTTAAGATGGGCCGGAAGGTCTTCAAGCTGGCTCTTCCCACCCACTCGAGTGGTAAAACCCTCAGCTCCGCCCCATGATGCCAGATCTAGCCGGCTGAAAGCCAGGTTGTGCGCCGAAGCCGGAGAGGTCGGGTGGGTCCGTGTGGATGAACAACATATACCACTCCTAGAACTACTCTTGCAGGTGAGTACCCTGTATTTCTAGGGACATAGATATGTTGTTCTATCCACACGTACTGGCAGACTCCTAGCCGTTCTCCGGGAGGAGGGAGGCAAGGTGCACACCCCTTACTTAGGGAACAGGGACTGAGGCCCCAAAACCAGCATCCCGGTGTGACTCGAGGTCGATGTGGTAATGGGAAATGAAGGTGTGTGCTGACTTCCAGGTAGCAGCTCTGCAGATTTCTTGGATAGGGACGTCCCTAGAAGCAGCCACCGATGCAGCAGTATGGTGGGTGGAATTAGCTCTTATCCCTTTGGGAGGCTCCTTGCACACCAACCTATAGCAGAGATCAATGCAGGAAGTGATCCATCTGCCGACCGTCCGCTTTGCTGAAGGTCTGCCAGTGCGGCTTCAGTGCAGGTAACAAACAGCTGGTGAACCTCACCCCAAACTTCCCCCGTACACTCTTTATAGTAGGCGAGCGTTCTTCTCAGGTCCAAAGTATGGAGCCTGTACTCGACCTCCGAGGTGTAATTCAGGTAGAACACTGGCAGAGTCATGACCTGGTTCAGGTGAAACTCCGACACCACCTTCAGAAGAAATTTCGGGTGGGGGCGCAGGACAACTCTGTCCCTGTGGAAGACCAGGTAGGGGGACTCTATGGAAAGCACCTGGAGCTCTCCCATCCTTCTGGCTGACGTGATAGCCACCAAGAAGGTGGTCTTCCATGACAGGTGAGAGATGACACACCTGTGCATCAGTTCGAACGGCTTGCCCATGAGCTTAGCCAATACCAGCAGTAAATCCCAAGGAGGTGGTGGTTCATGCACAGGAGGGGATATGTGATCTAAGCCTTTTAAAAAGCGTCAGACCACTTTCTCCTGCGGCGACTGCTTGCCCGCCCATGCCCGGTAAGCAGAGATGGCTGCCAGGTGCACCTTAAGGGTTGTCAACCAAAGCCCTTGCTGAGAAAAGGACCACAGGTAGTCCAAAATGCTAGCCAGAGGGCAGGACAAAGGGTCTAACCCCTTGCCCTGACACCAAATGGAGAATCTCTTCCATTTAAAGGCATAGCATTTTCTGGTCAACTCCTTACAGGACGCCTCAACGACGCTGAAGACCTCATTGGAAAGACCCAAGGCCTGGAACTCTAGCTGCTCAGGAACCAGGCCATCAAGTGCAGGGACTTAAGGTCTGGGTGATGAACCTTCCCCTTGTTGACTAGAGAGCAGGTCCGGGTGGACTGGAAGCCGCCTCGGGAGCTGAGACTGAGGAGATCTGGATATCAGAACTGGCAGAGCCAGTCTGGGGCTACCAGAATCACCTGCACCTTGTCCCTCCGCGCCTTGAGAAGCACCTTGTGGATCAAGGGAAATGGAGGGAAGGTGTAGAAGAGGCCTGGAGTCCATGGCCTCGAGAAGGCATCCCCCTGCAGCAAGCCCCACTGAGGGAGGCGGGCATGATACAGCCTCAGCTTTGCATTCTCCCTGGAGGCAAACAGGGCCACCTGAGGTGTTCCCCAGAGGGAGAACAAGCTCTGTGCTACCTCCGGCAGGACAGACCACTCGTAAGATGCATTGCCTATGTGTCTGAGGGCATCGGCCACACTGTTCAAGGATCCTGCCACATGAATGGCTAGGATATCCACCTCCAGGCTGAGCATGAGAGACCAAGTGCGAAGAGCCTCCTTGCACAGGGGTAAGGAATGTGTCCTGCCCTGTCGGTTGAAATGGTACATGGTCATGGTGTTGTCCGTATGGAAATGAACCACTTGACCCCGAATGAACAGAGCAAAGATGGACAGAGCTAGCCTGACTGCTCGGAGCTTCAGCGGGTTGATGTGGCATCGGGATTCCTGAGGGGACCAGAAACCGTGGGCTCTGTGCTCCCCCAGATGGGCACTCCAACCCATCAGAGAGGTGTCGGTCGTCAAGAGGACGGTTGGCTCAGGGTGGACAAATGGGATCCCCTCCTGCAGATGAGCTGGGACAAGCCACCACTGCAGGCCTTCCCACATCTTCTGGGTCACAGATACTGGCTGGTCTAGAAGACCGGAGCGCTGAGACCACTGGTGGGCCAGCCCCCACTGCAGGGAGCGCATGTGCCAGCGTGCCCAACGGACCACACTGGTGGAGACTGCCATGAAACCCAGGAGGCGCAGAAGTCCTGGGGCAGAATTGCCCAACCTGAAATGACTGGGCAAAGGAGGAAAGAACCTCGGCCCTGTCTGCCAGAAGCCAGGCTCTGGCTCGGAGAGAGTCGAGCTCCGCCCCGATGAACTGGATCACCTGCGAAGGCAAGAGTTCCGACTTGGCCTCGTTGATGAGGAGGCCCAGTTGAAAGCAAACCCGGAGGGCCAGGTCTCTGGACCACTCCACCTCGGAGGAGGCTGCTACCAGCCAATTGTCCAGGTAAGGGTAGACCCGGACCCCTCAGCGCCGCAGGAATGCTGCCACCACTGCCATGCATTTGTTGAAGACCCTGGGAGCTGAAGAAAGGCCAAAGGGCATGGCCCGGAACTCATAGAGGGTTCCCTCCGTTTGAAATCGGAGGAACTGCTGATGGGACAGATAGATTAGGACATGGAAGAATGCGTCCTGAAGGTCCAGGGAGCAGAACCACATGCCCTGAGACAGGGATGGTATAATCTGGGCCAGAGTTACCATCCGAAAGGTGCGCAACCTTATGAACTTGTTCAGGTCATGCAGGTTGAGAATGGGGCGCCAGCCCCCTGTCCGTTTTGGGACCAGGATATGCCTGGACACAAACCCTGGGCAAGGAGGAGGATCCGCCACCTCACTGACCACCCCATTGTGGAGGAGCAGAGCTATGTCATCTCTGAGAGCCAACAGGGGGGCTGCAGATCTGGTGGCCCCCCACGGGGCACAAGCTCAAACAGGAGGGGCCTGCTCGAATTCCAGAGGCAGGCCCCTGCCTACCACCTCCAGTACCCAGTGGTCCGTGGTGATAGCAGACCAGGCAGAAAGGAAGTGACTGAGCCGGCCCCCCACAGGGGGACCAAGGAGAGGCAAGACGAGGTTGGGGGCAGCGCCCCGCAGCCAGTCACTGGGCAGGCTTAGAGGAGGGTGAACCTGCAGAAGGGCCACCTGGGTTCTTCCCTCCTGGCTTCCTGATTGATGAAGCGATGGGCTTGGCCTTGGGACGTCAAGAATGAGCCTGCTGACCCTTCTGCTGATGCTGCTGGGCCAGTCTGGCTGCAGGAGTGGAGGGGTGAAAGGGCTTACCCTGCTGATGGCGACCTTTGTCCCTCTGGGCAGATGACACGGGAGTCTAGGGTGGCACTGGATTTCTCAATGCGCTGGAGGTGACCCTCCACCCCGGGCCTGAACAAGTCGGTGCCTAGAAAGGAGACATCTGCCAGCTTGTGTTGGGTATCTGCCGTGAAGGTTGAGATCCATAACCATGCTCTGCGGCTCATGGCCACTGTGGCCGCCACTGACCAGGCACAGGAATCACCAATGTCCAGAGCCATCTGGAGCTGTTGTTTGGCCACATCCCTTCCCTGATCCTGAACCTGCTTGACCATGGTCTGAAGGTAGGCTGGGAGATGAGGGAGCACCCCATCCAGGGAGCCCAACAGGGCATGAGAAAAATGTGCTATCAGGATGGCCGAGCTAGCCTGGTGGAGGCCGAAAGAGGCGGCAGTGTACACTTTTCTCCCAGAGAAGTCCAATTTCTTGGACTCCGTGTCTGGGGGTTTCTCCACATCCCAGGCGTTCCCAGAACATCGAAAGACACTGTCCATCACCAACCCCTCAGCGAAGGGGTGCTCCGAGAAACCAGAGAGGGAGCTGGTAGGGACCATATACTTGCAAGCCATCCTGCAGAGGGTGCCGGACGGGAGGCCGGGCGCTGCCAGAGCTCTAAGACCAGGCCCACAATGGCCTCGGCCACAGGAAAGGCCTCTGTGGGGGAATCCCCTGTCCAGAATCTCCGTAAGGGGATATCTGGCCCGTTTTTGTACAGGTTTGAGCGGCATCCCAGTAGACTCTGAGATGAGTCAAAAAATACAGAGGAACGAGGTGGGGCTCTCATCCATCGACTGAGACGCCCCCCGAGGATTTCAAGTCAACTGGACAGGAATACAAGGAGGAGTCCTCGGACTCCGAAGAGTCTGCATACAACTGCTGACAGCCCAAGCCACCCTCCACACGCCGAGGTCGACTGGGGGGTGAGAGTGACCAAAAACTGTCGAAGTAAACCTTGAGCCAACCGAGAATTCTTGGACGGCGCCCCAAATTTCGGCTGTGGAGGCAGTGGTTCCACCACAATGGGTGGAGTAGCAGGTTTAGGCTGAGCAATTGGAGACGGATCCTCGACCGAGGAACCGGGGGTAGGGGACGGCATCGGCCATTCAGGCGACAGCCACTTGACAGCCGGAGTGGGAGCTGACGGCTTACTGCCGGCTAAAAGAAGTGGCTGCATATGAGGTCCTCATAGCGCCGACGCAACTTGCACCGAAGCCTCTCCTCGGCCGAGGAGGATGAGGATGAGAAAGAAGAGTGGTGGCGCCGCTTCCCATGGTGTCGGGACCATGACCGCTGGTGTCGGCTGGACCTGCCCGAGGCGGAAGAGGACTCAGACCGTCGATGGTGCCAACAGTGGGTCAAAGAAAGAGCGGGGGAAACCCGCTGCCCCTCTGGTTCAGGTCCTTGACCGGTATGCTCTGCTCAGAAGAGGCAATCCCCCGGAGGGTACCCAGGGAACCGCTGTCAGGGAAAAGAAAGTTGTTGGTCTTCGGTGGACAACCTGTCAGTGGGCTCGAGAAAAATCTCGGCCTCATCAGCAGGAGTCTCGGCTGGCTGGTCTGACGGGGACTCCGTGAAACCGGCGGCCTGGGCCGCAGCCTCGACCTAAGTCAAGAGAGAACGCTTCAGGAAGGGAGATCTTTCCCGCTCCAAGGAATGTTGATGGGACTTACCTTTGAGTCTCTTCTCTTGGACCGTGAGGTGTGAGACCCCAACGGGACCTCCCCTTTCGTGGAGAGGGACTGGCAAAGCTCCCTGAAGGAAGCAGAGTAGGAACAGCCGAAGGAGAGAGGGATAAAGGCTGAAGCTGAGGAGGAAATTGCTGTGGCCTGGGCCGCCTCCTCCTCCTCCAGGGCCGTGAGCTGTTGTGCTGCTCCGACGAGCCCGCAGCCCTTGGACACCGCCCCAACAGGCTTCCTTTACTTAACGAGAAGGATACCTTTTTCCAATCGCCCCAGCCGTTAGCCAGGCATACGGTCTTGCAGCACCAACGGAGAGAAGGACTGGAGCAGGGCCTGCTCAGACCATGGTCGTGCCCAAGGCAGTACACGACGTGGCCTGAGAGTCGGTGCGAGACATCTTCTGCCTGCAGGGGCACTGGTGGAATCCTGGAACTGACCTGTCATCCATCGCAGCTGCGAAGGAATGAAGAACTGATCCGTTGTGAAGACTTTGAAATATTTCTGAAGAAAAAAAAACAGGGCCTGCAAAACGCAGTAGAGCTAAGGAGGGAAAAAGAGCTTCCAAGCAGTAAGGAAGATCTGGCGTCATGGGGCGGAGCTGAGGGGTTTTACCAGCTGGGTGGGTGGGAGGAGCCAGCCTGAAGACCTTCCAGCCCATCTTAAAGCGGCAAGGTACCTGCCAATACATTTGGATAGAACAACATATCCACGTACCTAAAAAAACAAGTTTGTACCACAAAGCTACTGACAGGAATACCCTCTTGTATGCCACAAGCATCTACCTGAAGCATATGGTGAACAACATCCCAAAATCCCAGTACTTGAGGGTGAAAAGAAATCGCAGTGAGAAGGCTAGCTTGACCAGAAAAGACTTGTGAAGGGCAGGTTCTAGGAAAGGGTACGGACCTGAGATAATGGATCAGGCAGGAATGAGACAGACTCCATCAGCTGTGAACATCTGTTGGTCCCAAAAGACAAGAGACAGAATGTAACACAACCTGTTAATTTTATCAGTAGTTTTAGTCATCAATGTAGGTCAATTAAGAATATTGTGACCAAGAACTGGGGTATAATACCTTCTGACCCAGTACTACGTAACTACTGCCCTAATTAACCTCATTTCATTTATAAAACAGCAAATCATTTAGCAGATAGCCTAACACATAGACTATAGTCTACATCCTGGCTCTGAGAAATCCAACACATTGCTACCTAATTTGCTAACGTGCAATTTTAAATGTGGCCACTGCCAAGTACTGTTCAGTAATGGAGCGAACAAGCCATTTTCCAAGTATAAATGCCAGCAAAACTTTTGAAATAAGGCATTTTATTAACTGTGATACTACACACACAGTGTATCAGGCATTTTGTAGCTGTGGAGCCTTTTATATAAGGGAAAACATCTAGAATGTTTAACCTATGTAGTGGAAAACATGTGAGGGCTATTTCAAGAGGTGATGAGAGCAATGCATTAGCCATGCATGTCAAAGGACGATCTGCACCGAAGAACCAGTTTTATATTCTGTGGAATAGAAAAAGTGAAGGCGAGGAGACAAGAGGGTGATCTCGAAGTTTTACTTCTAAAAATAGAGGCCTTGTGGGTAGTCCAAATTGGGGGCATTATCCACCTGGACTGAATGATAAAACTGATGAGATGTCCCTGATTAAAAAGAAATGAGCAAGTGGTAAGAAATAATGTTTCTATTTTTGTTACCTATCTCACACCTATTTCCTCCATTCTTTCTGCTGCAGGTTCCAGGATTCGGGGCTAACACATGATAGTGCATGAATGGATGAAATAGCCTACGACTGGGGGTGGCAAGTACGTAGTTTTTCTGAAGTTTAGCTCTTTACCGGAAACCTTATTGCTGCTATGATATTAATGCATTTATATCATGCAATAATGCTTCAATCTTTTTTTTTATGTCATAGTTTTTCACCCAACTGCAGGCCCTGGGCTTAATGGGGCATACTTGCCGGTCTGCTGTGCCCATCCCCCATTACGGTGATCATGTTGCTTGGCGGTGGGGTTTGGGGATTTTACGTGTCACTTTTTGAATGACTGCGTGATCCCTAAACCCATCCCCTGAGGTCAGTGGTTTGAAGGATCGAAGTTCAGGCAGGAAGCCGTGTGGAGACATGGCTTCTGTCAAGCGCCTAATAGCACCCTCCCCTCCCCAGGAAAGGAGAGCTGCCATACAGAGGCTCAATCCAGCTCCCCCCCCCACGCTGACCCATTCCTGGGTCGCCGGAGCAGCACTAGGTGTGGCGTCCAGCTTCTCAACACTCAGTGCCACTGAGCCAGCTCAATAATCCTTCAATCTGTTGTGAAGTGTAATGCCACATTATTTACTGTAACTAAGTGCCTACTCAGCTGAGTATGTTTTTAACTGTCATATGGTGTTTCTGAATTATGTGCACTGTACTTTTACATTTGAAACTGCACTTTGGGTTTGAGCACTTTAAATATGGACTTTCTCAATACTTCCGTATCCCAAGTGAAAGCCAGAGGGCAAAACTGGTCAGGGTTACAACTTGCCTGTTAGCCACTACTGTTAAAGGTAAATACTTTACTTGTATGCCTTATTTATAACTTAAGCAGAAGTAAATCCTTAAGGCTGGTGTCAGTATTTTGTTTGTTCCTCAAGGATCTGCACATGCCTCACCTAATAGTGGAGAATGCTTACCACAGTACAAATAGAAGAACTTCGCCATGCTGGCCCATTCCAGATTTCTTATAGCCACAGTGATGGGAGCTGTAGACAACAGTATCTGAAACCTAGGCTGACAGCACTGAAAGTTTGCCACCTTTTGTTTAAGGCCCCTCCTCCTTCCTCGGAAAGACATCATGAAAGAAATTATAGCCACTCTTCCTTCTTTGGAGCAACATCGCGACAGACCTGATTCCATACAGCCAGGATTACAGCCGTATCACCTTATATCAGTGAAAGATCTGGCTCCATTCAATCAGGATGATAGTCATACTCCCTTAAATCCTCCTCCTGACCTGCTGTCAAGGTCGGGGGTTGGCTGTGAATTAGCTGAGCTGGCTCAGTCCGCTCTGGCGCACCTGGACGTTGTGACAAGGAGATCCTGCCACTCTTGAGGACTGACCTTTTCTTAAATCTGTTGGAACAGTTCTATTTCTTAGCCTAATCTATCCTTTACAATTTCTAGTCCATAAGACTGGCCACCTATGGGAACCCCACCCCCTTCCCTTTCTTGACTGTGCTACAGTGTCCTCTTTAATTTTCCTTTTCTCTCTCAGGTCCTCATACAGGGAGCTTATTGTGGTGATCTCCGAACTGATGTAAAACAACAGGCTGTGTTCCTTGTTGTTGGATTTTGTATGCAATAGCACTACGTCACAAAATACCTTGATATATACATGCCTTATGTGTATGAAACCTGTATATATTGAAAATACCATGGCACTAGATGTTTTTGATAAAGGTAAAAAGTTACTAGGGGACTGTATTATAAAAATTATGTTACTGGGGTAGAGATATCAGAACCCCCCCTTGTGTTATTTAAAATGCATATAAATTACAGATTGTTTGAGAGGCCCTTTGGCACCATGCATTCCTGCTTTAAGCTGAACCAGCCTAAAATTTCATGGTGACTTGCATATACATTCCATGATGCTTTGCATTATGGGGGTATGTGTGATTCTGTATTTCTTTGAAACTTGGCTTTAATACCAATGCCCTTTGAGGTAACCCTTGCTTCAATGCTTCTGCACTGAGGTTCTTTGTCTTTAGCTTGTTTGGGGGTTTTCTATTTTGAGCTTCCCATCACCTAAACAAGCTAGACCAACACAGGGGATAGTTAATTTTCACTAAAGAGATAGATCAGTAGGTGCTGATTAAGTGCAGAAGAAGGACATACACAGTCTGTTGCTGCAAACTAATGTATTGAAGAAGGGATATGTCATTGCTTTAGGTTATCCCGTGTTTTAAATAACCACCACACACAGACTGTGTGTTGAACCTGAAGTTCTGTGCCTGGTCCATCTGCTATCCCACAACCCTTCCACAGACGTGGTATTAGGAGTGGGATAACTTGCTGGAAATGTCTGGACCAGGTTAGGGGGACGTTTTCTGGCGGATATCACCCAGATATCCCAGGTGGACTGATGTACCAGGAGTTGCCAGAGAAGAAAGTCCATGGAGTTCTGACCAGAACCATGCGAGACAGACTGGGAGAGAAGCTGCTGCCTGGACTGGACCTGGGAGCTTGGAGGAAGGCCAAGCCTGAAGACGATGAAGAGATCTAAGGGGATGAGGAAAAATCAAGGGAACTGCCTCCTCCTGAAGACGCTCCACCTGAGGATGTAGGGGAGTTGTTGAAATGCCTCTGCATAAAACAGGTACCGGTGGAAAAAGACAGATAGATATTGAGCAGAAAGATATAGACATTGAGCAGAGAAGGGAAGATGCCAAATGGGCAGATACCATGAGGGTCTTGCATGCCATCAATGCAGGGCAAACAGAAAGAGCCAGTAGCCCAAAAGACATTAAACTGTCTAAACTTTCGTTCAGTGATGACATTTAAGAAAAAATTACTCACCTTAGTAATGTTGTTTCTTCTAACGGAGTCTTGCTGTATTCTGACAATAGCAGCAGTGAGTCCCAACCTTCGAACTGCCCCGGAGATGAAAGAGTTAACTTTCCATGCCAGGCATGGAACGCTGAGCTCGAGCTCGGTTGAAACTCTGTCTGTTGCTGTTTGAACTCAAACCGTCAGATCTTTACGAGCTAAACTCACTGAGTGTCCTGTGTGGAAGCTGTAAACCTACACTAGCCAACTGGCTACTAAATATAATAAAAATATTTTTTGGTCCCAAAACAGACTCAAGTCAGGAAACCCAAAAAATGAAATAAACACAACACCCACTCACCCAAAGAAAAGAGGGTGATAATAAAAAGGTGAGGCACCTCCTGAGTGCCAACACTGCTACTGCCCACCCACATCCCAAAAACAAAGGTTCTGAGAGGTGAAGGCAGGGGGTCAGAATACAGCAAGACTCCATTAGAACAAACAACACTACTAAGGTGAGTAATTTTTTCTTCAAACAACATGAAGTCTTGCTGTATTCTGACAATAGCAGACTACCAAGCAGTACCTCCATGGAGGAGGGACAGAACCTACTTAGGAAAAAGGCTCTGAAGCACTGCTGTGCCAAACCGAGCATCACTCCTAGCCTGGATATCCAGAGAGTAATGCTTGGTAAAAGTGTGAACTGTTTTCCAGGTAGCTGCTTGACATATCTCTAAGATAGGAATATTCCTGGCAGCAGCCAGGGAAGCAGCTGTACCTCTGGTAGAGTGAGCCCTCAGGCCTGAGGGTGGAATCCTACATAGCTTTTCATAGCAAAATTGAATGCAAGAGACAATCCACCTGGCAATGGATCTTTTAGTGGCAGGTTTTCCTTCACCAACCTCACCATAAGTGAGGAACAGTTGGAGGGAGTCAAACCCGTGACCCTTGGTACGTTCTATGTAGTAGCTAAGGGCTCTTTTCACATCCAAACTGTGCAACCTCCTCTCACCAGAGGAGGAATGGTCAGTGAAGAACACAGGAAGAGACATAGATTGGTTAAGATGGAAGTCTGAAACCACCTTAGGCAAAAACGTCCTGTTAGTCCTGAGGACCACCTTATCTCTATGGAAAGAGATAAAATCAGGCTCCACTGACAGGGCTTGTAACTCACTTATGCGCCTGGCAGAAGTGATGGCCACCAAGAAAACAGTTTTCCAAGTCAAGTACTTAAGCTCTGCTGAGGACAAAGGCTCAAAAGGGGGGTTGCATAAGCTGAGCAATGCAAACATTAAGGTCCCAAGCAGGGGCAGGGTCCCTGAATGCCGGATTGGTATGAAGCAATCCCTTGAAAAACTTGGAGAAAACAGGGTGAGCTGAAAGAGAAGAAGGCTTACCTGCTGAAAGAAAAGCAGAGACAGCTGCCAGATGCACCCTTAGTGTAGCTGGTCTGAGTCCCAAGCTATTCAGATGAACCATGTAGTCAAGGACTGTGGACAGGCCGGCAGACTCTGGGGAAATATGCTTCCCAGAGCACCATATGGAGAATCTTTTCCGTTTAGAATTATAAGTGGTTCGGGTGGAAGGCTTCCTAGAAGCCTTTAGGATATCTGTAACACCTTGAGAGAGGTGTAAATCAGCAAACTCTAACTCTTCAAGAGCCAGGCCTTGAGATTGAGAGATTTGAGATTGAGTACACAACCCTCCCTGAGCACAGGCTAACAGGTTGTAATTCCTGGGAAGAGACAAGGAAGGTGGACTGCTAAGGACAACAGGAGAGGGTACCAGGGCTGTCTGGCCCAGTCTGGAGCAATCAGAATCACTTTGCAGGGTTGAGACCTGATTTTGATTAGCACCTTGAACAGGAGAGGAAGGGGGAAAAGCATACAGCAACTTCCTTCCCAATTGAGTAACCAGGGCATCCAGGGGACTGAGCCTAACACTGGGGCCTGCAGCAAAAGAGGGAAGTTGGTGATTGTCTGGGGCTGCAAAAGATCTATCTGTGGGGTGCCCCATCTGGAAGATCACCTCAAAACCAGGGATCCAGTGACCACTCGTGATGGCCCTGAGATATCCTGCTGAGGGCATCTGCCAGGACATTGTCCTTGCCTGGGAGGTGTACTGCTGTAAGGGAGGTGTTCAGGAAATAGGCCAGAGACCACAACCTCATTGCTTCTGTGCACAAGGCCGTAGACCGAGTGCCCCTTGCTTGTTGATATACCACATTGTGGTGGTATTGTCTGTCCTGATCTGAACTACTTTGTTCTGAACAGACTTGGAAAAAGCTTGAAGTGCTAGACACACTGCTCTGAGTTCCAAAAGACTGATGTGAAGCAGATATTCCTGAGGAGACCATAACCCCTGGGTGGTCAGGTCTCCCAAGTGAGCCCCCCACCCCAAGAGGGAGGCATCTGTAGTAAGGATTAAAGAGTGAGACTGAGTGACAAAAGGAACTCCCTGTCTTAGAGTGTCCTGATCCTGCCACCACTGCAAAGCCTGGATCAGGGTTCGAGTCACTGGGATCAGTTTGGTCAGAGGGTCCTTTTTCTGAGACCTAAAGGCTCTCAAATGGAACTGAATGTCCCTCATCTGAAATCTTGCTCCCTGCACCACTGCTGTAGAAGCAGCCATGTGCCCCAGAAGCTGCAGAAAATGCCTTGCTGGTTGAGACACCTGTAGGCTGAATGAAGAGGCCAGTGTGATAAGGGTCCTTGCCCTGTCCAGGGGAAGGAAGGCTCTTGCCTTTTCTGTATCTAGCTCCGTGCCTATGAAGGTGAGGAGCTGAACAGGCTCTAGAACTGACTCTGACAGATTTAGAAGGAAACCTAGAGAAGTGAGCAGTTGCTGAGTTATCTGCAGGTGTGAACTGACTTGGTCTGGGTACTGGTTTACTATGAGCCAGTCGTCCAGGTATGGGAAGATGGAAATCCTCTTCCTTCTTAAGAAAGCAACTACTACTGCCAGGCATTTTGTGAACACCCTTGGAGCAGAGGTTAGTCCGGAGGGCATTGCTCTGAACTGGTAATGGCCTGAGGGCAGCTCGAACCTGAGGTATTTTCGATGGGAGCTTCTGATGAGAATATGGAAATAGGCATCCTTGAGGTCCAGGGAGACTAGCCAGTCCCCCTGGCCTTAGAGAGGGTAGAATTACTCCCAGAGTCACCATTTTGAACTTTGGCTTTAAAAGGTGCTTGTTTAAATATCTGAGATCCAGGATGGGCCGCCATTCTCTTGTCTTTTTGGGGGTTAGGAAGTACCTGCAGTACAATCCTTTCCTTTTGTGTAGGGGTGGAACTCTTTCTACAGCTCTGAGAGCCAAGAGGGAAGAGACCTCTGCCTCATGGGCAAGTGCCTCTGAAGGATTTGCAGGTGGAAAGGATCTGGTTCTCATATTTGGAAATTTTTTTGAAGCTGAGAACCAGTCCCTGGCTTACTACTTCCAGGACCCATTTGTCTGATGTTAAAGACTTCCAGTCCTGGACAAAGTAAGCCAGCCTGCCCCCTACAGGTGGTGGAGAATCGGCCCTGGCAAACCCATCAGGGTGCCTGTTTGGCAGGGGGTTTAGGCTGAGGGGTGGAAGAAGGCCTACTTGTACCCCTTCTGCTTCTCCCTCTAAAGAACCCCCTCTGAGCATAGGCAGAAGAGGAGGCCTGGGCTTGGTAAAAAGGCCTATGAAAAGGCCTGCCCCTGCCCCTGGGATACTGCCTCTGAGGAGTGGCTTGCCTTTCCTTGGCCTGAGCACTCCTATAGGTGGTCCTGTATTCATCCATTTTCTTCATGTAGTTCTCCGTTTGCTCCCAAACAGATAATTGCCCACAACAGGAAAATCCATGGAATTAGTCTGGGTATCCTGAGACAGGCTAGTACATCTGAGCCAAGCCATCCTACAAAGAGCCACAGATGTAGCCATGACTCTACATGAAACATCATTGGAGTCCGCTGCAGCATGGAATTGCACATTGGATGCCTCAATACCATCAGCAGCCACCTGCTCCAGCTCCTTGGCATGCTGGCCAGGGACCTGTTTAGCTAAAGCCATGACAGTGTCCCATCTAGATTTCTGATATCTAGCTGTATAGGCCATATAATTGGCCTGCCTGAGTCCCAAGGATGCTGCCATGTACTGTTTCTTTGCCATGGCATCAATCCTCCTGGAGTCCTTATCTGGGGGTGTGAAGCCAAGGGTATATTAGCCTCATCGCAGGCTGCAGCCTGCACTACCCCAACCTAGCTGCATTGCTGGGTAAGGAACTCCGTATCTGAGCCTGACAGAGTATACCTCTTGTCCATTCTTTTATCCACAGGAGGTATAGAATTAGGAGTCTTTAAAATCTTAAATGTCTGTTTCCCAAAAGACTTGTGTAGGGGAATAGACAGCCTCCTGGACTCTGGGATATCCATCATTTCCACATAGTCAGGCTCCTCCTGGTCATCCACAGCTTCTTCCATAGGAAGCTGAAGGGTTTCAAGCCACTTTCTTGTAAAACATGAAATGGAGGGATCTCAGAAAGCCTAGGAGGAGACACTCCTGAAGGTCTGTCTGGGGGGGGATGTCTGGGTCAATGGGCACATCCAGACTTTCATAATCACATTCACTTTCCTCATACTCTCCTTCCTCCTCCTCCGGTTCATAAAATTCCTCCAAATCATAATCTGAACCGGTGGAACCGGCCGAACCGAGCGCCTTCCTGATGGTGTCGGTTCGGTCGGAACCGGGGATAGCGACTGAACAATTTTTATCGCTTTGGCTATTTCATCAGCGGTTGGAGAAGAAACTTTTGGAACCACACCGGCTGATTTATCCCTTCTTGTTCTCTTAACCGGAACCGACTCCTCGGAATCGGTTCTCCTTTTGCCCGAAGAAGTTTTGCCCTGGTCAGAGGGCACTCCTTCTGGTTCGGTTTGAACTGAACCGGGCTGGCCATCTGGGTCAGCGGACATTTTGGCCTCCCTTTCCCTGAGCCTACCAACTCTCTTTTCTAGGGTAGCTGCAGGAACATTTTTACAAATCTGGCAGTCTGAATCAAGGTGGTCAAACCCCAGACAATAAACACAGGTGGTGTGGGGGTCAGCCTTAGCAAAGACTTCCCCACACACACTACAGTGTTGAAACCCAGTGGGCCGGTTTTCTTTGGGTTTCTCAGACATGGTGCCAGTCCTAACAAAACTTACCCTTTAATGGCAATCCGCCAGGCAAGACACTCTTATCGGTTCCTGACCGTGTTACGGGTTGTGGAAAAAAACTGTAGTAAAATCCGTTTCTTTTAGAACCGATAAGAACCAGTAACCACACTCTAAAAGCAGAAGTAAAGATTTTTAAACAACCTGATTGGTTCAAACTGAACCGATGAAACGTTTACAAGTTCCACACAGAATAGAAAAACAATATAAACCTATCTAGTACTCACTAATACCACAGACAGAGACTGAACCGATAGGTTGAGGTTTAAATTCGGTTGAAAACCGAAAAAAACGGTACTTTAACTGACAAATTGAACCGAGCAAAGGAGAAATCTCCGAAGCGACTGTTCAGTGAGGCGGAGTTAAGAATCTGACGGTTTGAGTTCAAACAGCAACAGACAGAGTCTCAACCGAGCTCGAGCTCAGCGTTCCATGCCTGGCATGGAAAGTTAACTCTTTTATCTCCAGGGCAGTTTGAAGGTTGGGACTCACTGCTGCTATTGTCAGAATACAGCAAAACTTCATGTTGTTTGAAGCCTACCTCACAACGTTTGAAAGGATCACTCGAACAGGCGCATAGCCAAGGGAACAGTGGGTTGGTCAACTGGCACTGGACAGGCAGTGCCCAGCTGGTTTATAGCTACATGGACTCCCGAGAGGCAGAGGACTATGACCGTGTGAAGCAGGAGATCCTCAGGCACTACGACATAAACAAGTAATCTATCACCAGAGGTTTAGGTTACTTAAAATGCAGTCACTGGATACCCCCCCTCCTGACAGACTTATGCCCGTCTCAAGGAGTACTTCTACAAATGGGTGCAGCCACATAACAAGAGCAAGGACCAACTTCTGGAGGTGGTAATTATTGCAGTTTATTAAAGTTTTACCCCAGGATGTAAAACACTGGGTTCAGGAACATAAGCCTGATTCCGTGGATAAAACCATCACATTGGCAGAAGACTTCCTGGCAGCCCGACCATTCAGACCCAGAGGGTCCCAAGGGACATCAGCAGCTGCAAGCACCAGCAATCTGGTAAGAAACCCCTTTACTTATAAACTGTCAAAGCCAGCCACAGTGAAACAAGACTGGAAAGCAGAGAGAAGGGGACAAATTCCAATAGTGGAAATTGTATGTTATGGGTGCCAAAAGAAGGGACATTATGTAATGTAACCCCCCTGCAAATGGGGGTTCCCAAAAGACTTCCAGGAGCTTGCTTGAATGCTCCAAGCCTGAACGGTGTTTGGCATTTAAGCCATTTATCAGTGAGTGTTTTTAGAGCCTCTGGTACTGTCTCTTTAAGAGCTGTCTGCTTGCAGACATAATTAATTTGTATGGGGGGACTGTGTGCTCTCTGAGTACCACTTGAGCTGCTGCCAATTCACTTCATTTTGCAGTCACTAGGAGTGCAAAGGGAACCTATCTGAAAGATGTAACTGTTTGCCAGAAATTATTTAGAGTAATAATGAAATTACAGTTGGTCTAACCTGCTTTCTTTGCAGTCAGAACTGTGTCTGCTAGTTCCCATTCTAGTTTTGAACTGCTGAACTGGACCAATCAGTGTGGGTAAGTTAGCTCTAAAATGGTGCCTTTGACTGAATCAGAACTTGGACTCATAATCTGAGCCAGCCACAAGAGGATTGTATAGGCAGTGACTTGGGAGATGTAGTTTAGACTTCAGTGCCTTTTGGACCAACAGCAGCAGTCTATTGTGAGTGACAGCCAATCCAGTCAAGAACTGGGAGGAACTCAAAGGAAGTGCCGGTTTTGTTGGTTGGAGTTTCAGTTGAGCTTTGGCAGTGAAGAAGGAAGGAGCCCTGTGCTTTTCGGTGTGCAGTTTTAGTCAAAAAACGTGTGTAAGGCCCAGAGTTCCGTCTGCAGCTTGTTAGGACTGAATCTGTCCTGTGAAAAGAATCAAAGGATCTCTGAAAGTAGAAACCAGGCTCACCCTGTAGAAGACTGGGGAATTGCTGAAAATTGTACTTCGGTCTGTCAGGAACTGAATCTGCTGTGTGTTCTCCCGGTATTGTGCAGTAATTGCGATCGGGATACAGATGCAGCCTGCCTGGTATAGTGCTTTCTTTATATGGATGTGTGAAGAGGTTTGTGTACCTCAAGTGAGCCCTGCTGACATTGAAGGACCCTATCTTATTTGGAGGTCGGAGTACTAATTCAGGGTCGCTTCCTGTTGAATTGCCACATTAAATCCAAATGGAATTACTGTACTGCTGACTGTTTAATTCTCCTTTTCTCTGTGTGAAAGGGCCCCTACCAGCTGCCACGGTTTGGACTAGCCACTAGGGCTTGGGTACCCAGGGACAGTAACTGATAGGGATAGGCCTGTGCACAGAGCCATAGGTAGATTATTAGAGTGATAAGCTAATTAACCTGATTTCCCTGTCCTTGTTATATCCCCAAATAAATCAGAGCTGCTTGTTTCAGCAAAGTTATACTGCCTGAGGTATTTGTCTATGTTAAAGTACTGTACTGTGATTGTTGCACTGTATCTCATTCTCACAGGAGGTCCCAGTGCCGGAACCAGACCTGGGGTAAGTGTATACTGTGAAGGTAATTCTGATATATTGTGTGGGCCACTAGTGGGAAGAAAGGGGGGTTGCAGTGTCCCAGAGGGCTGTGACCAAGTTAGTTTAACTATTGCAAACCCTGACCTCTGGGTGGAGGCACCCGCCATTGGATCCAGGCCCCTCAACCTGTTAGTGGCAAATCAGGCAGGGGTAGTAGCCCCTGGGATAGCGCCATCTAGGGGTTACAGTAAGAAACTGTCCTAATATAAAGAAAGAGACAGCTTACATATCCTTAGTGAACTGGGGTCACTTTATGGCTACTGTGCAGATTGGATCACAGCAGATGATGGGACCGATTGATTCAGGGAGCCTCCAGACTCTTGTGCAAGCAAATCTGGTGACTGGGAATAATAAAGGGCCAGATACAGCAGTCATCTGTGTGTATGGTGATTCATTGCTACCCTACAGCCACCATACAAATGACTGTTCGAGAAAAGACACATGAGGTAGAAGTGGGGTTGGCACCTCGCCTACCCATGCCACTTGTTATCAGGCATGACCACCCAAACTTTGCTTCATTTGTACACTGTCATGCTGCCCAGGACTCTGATGTAGTTGCCTTAACCACCAGAGCTCAAGTGAAGCAGGGACATTTACCATCTGTGTTCCCATTTGATGATGATGTTTTTGAGGATCCTGGCAAGGACCGTAAATCTAAGGCAGAGAAGAGGAAGCTAAAGAAGGACTGGATTGATACTCCTGCTGGTGTATAGCCAGACTTAAGAAACACTTTTAAACATGATATGCAGCTTGAGCAAAAAGCAGACCTTTCACTTAACTGTTTTATTCCACAGGTGGGGAAGGGAGTGGAAAAAGGTGCCCCTCAGTTTGCTGTAAAACAAGAACTACTGTATGGAGAATACACTAACCCCAGAACTGGAGAGGTAGTAAACCAACTAATTGTTCCAGAAACATTCCGCTCCCAAATCATGTATCTGGCACATGACATTCCTTTAGCAGGCCATGCAGGCAGAGACAGTATCCTGAATAGGATATTATCCAGGTTTTATTGGCCCTCTATCCATGAGAACATAGCTGAGAATTGTAAAGCATCTGCTGAGTGTCAGAAAGCAGCTCAGGCAGAAAAAAGGGATAGAGTACCACTACAACCCATCCCCACTGTGACTAACCCCTTTGACAGGATAGCCATGGATGTAGTGGGCCCCCTAGAAAACAGTTCCAAGGGTAACAGATTTGTACTGGTCATATGTGATTACGCTACCCGCTACCCAGAAATTATCCTCATGAGAATGGTCACAACCCCAAGGATAGCAGAGAAGCTAGTAAAAGTGTTTAGAAGCATGGGAACCCCCCAGGGAATACTTACTAAGCAGGGGAGTAATTTTCATGCACACCTGCTAAAGGAACTGTACCGTCTGGTGGGCATGGTAGCAGTGCGTACTTCCACATACCACCCACAGACATAGAGAGGTTTAATCAGACAGTAAAGAGAATGTTGAGGAAGTATGTAAAAGAAGAGGGTAGAGATTAGGATAGGTACCTCCCCAATTTACTTTTCACTTACAGAGAAATCCTTCAAGCATCCACTGGTTTCTCTCCTTTTTAATTATTGTATGGGAGGAACCCAAGGGGGCCACTAGATGTGGTTAAAGAGCAATGGGAAGAAGGGAAGGAGGTGGGACATCTTCATGTTGTAGAGCACATGACTCACTTACGCAAATGCCTGGTGAGGTGTATCAACTTGGCACACCAGAGCTTAGAAGAGAAGCAAGAGTTGCAGAAAGAAAGATATGTCCAGGGTTTGAAGACTAAAACATTTCAGTAAGGGGACAAATTGTTGTTACTTCTTCCCTCCACAGAGAACAAACTACTCGTGAAATGGCATGGCCCCTTCACCATTATGAGACGAACAGGAACAGTGAATTATGAGCTTAGTATGCCAGGGTAGAGACACCCCCCAGAAAATTTACCATGTGAACCTCCTTAGGAAATTGCATGAGAAGTCTAACCCCTTCCTTTATATCCATCCTGAAGTTAGGGAGTCAGAGCTGGAGATTGCCTATAAAAGGCTAGAGCAGTCAGGACAGTTGGGGGAGATCCAGCTATACCCTGAATTGGAGCCTCAGCAACAGAAAGACTTGCAGGGAGTATTATAAGAATTTGATCCCATATTCACAAACATCCCGGGGAGGGCCAAAGGAATTGTGCACATCATAACTGCCATACAAGACAAGCCCATACACCAAAAACCCTACAGATTGCCCATGAAAGTGAGGGATGAGGTCATTCAGGAAGTCAAAAAAATGGAGCAGTTAGGCATAACTGTGCCCTCAAAGAGTGCATGGTCTTCATCCATGGTCATAGTGGTCAAGAAAGAGGGTGGGACACGTCTATGCTTAGATTTTAGAAAGTTCAACAATGCGTTACTATTCGATGGCTATTCAGTGCCTTGAATAGATGACATCATTGACAGGCTAGGCAATGCACAGTATATCTCCACCCTGGACCTTACTAAGGGATATTGACAAATCCCCTTGTCACCTGATTCACAAGATAAAATCACATTTAGTACCCCAATCAGTTTATACCAGATTGTCACAATGCCATTTGGACTACATGGGGCCCCAGCCACAGCCACTTTTCAGCGTTTTATGGGCCACATACTAAGACCACACTGAGTACTGTGCAGCTTATCTGGATGATGTGGTCATATTCAGCCCTGACTGGGAATCCCATGTTAGACACTTGCCCCAGGTATAGCAAGCAATAAAGCAGTGACCATTAACCCTGCTAAGTGTGCCTTAGCAAAGACCGAGACAAGATACCTAGAGTTCATTTTGGGCAACGGACAAGTGAAGCCCGAAATACAGAAGGTTACAGCAGTAGCAAACAGCCCAATACCTACTACAAAAAAGCATGTGAGATCTTTCCTAGGCCTGGCTGGTTATTTCCATAAATTTATTCCTAATTTCTCAGCCACTGCCAGTCCTTTGACTGATCTCACTAAAAAGAGATGCCCGAATAAAGTTCAGTGGACCCCTATTTGTGATGAGGCTTTTAGGAATATCAAGGTCATTCTATGTACAGCTCCTGTATTGAAAAGCCCTGACTTCAACCAAGTGTTTGAGGTTCAAACCAAAGCATCAGAGAATGGTACTGAGGCAGTCTTATCTCAGAAAATAGATCGGAAGGAAAAAAAAATATTCACTTCAGTAATCTTATTTCTTCCAGTGTATTTTTCTATATTCATAATTGTATGCAGTCTGTCTCCTATGTAGAACTGCCCGGAGAAAAAATGGAAGTATATGCAAATGACAGAACCTATCATTGCTCGAGACACATATTTAAACTGCTGCCCTCATCTACTGTAACGTTCCATCAATGTCTCAGATTTCGATAACAGCCTACAAGGCAGAAATACTATGAACCTATCTAAAACTACCTATAAATACATAAAGGAACTCACTCCCATAAACAAAATATGCCCCCTAGTGGCTATTTAACTACGACTCAAACAGATAAGTTTTATCCTGGAAACTCAGGAAACCAAAGAAGAAGAAGTCCTACCAAAGTAAAATGTACTTTAATAGTGTGTACATGCTTACAGAAAGCCAAGATAACATCAGTAGGCATGCTGAAGCTCTGGTTCTGGTAGGGGAGGCAGGGAGGGAGAGTTGTGAATATAGAAAAATACACTGGAAGAAATAAGATTACTAAGGTAAGTAATTTTTTTCTTCTAACCCCATGTATTCTTCTATATTCCTAACTGTATGCAGACTTCAAAGCAGTACCTTTGGAGGTGGGCAGAGAACCTACATAGGAAAGAGGCTCTGCAGGACTGCTGTGCCAAATTTGGCATCACCTCTGAACAGTATGTCCAGGCTGTAATGCTTAGTGAAAGTATGTACTGTCCTCCATGTGGCAGCTTTGCATATGTCCAGTAGGGGGACATCCCTTGAAGCTGCTATGGAAGCAGCGGCTCCCCTTGTTGAATGGGCCCTAAGTCCTCATGGGGCCTGTCTGCCTGCTTTTTGATAGCAGAACTGTATACAACTAACTATCCAGCAAGAGACTGATCTCTTGGTAGCTGGTGTACCTTTTCCACATCCCCATAGGTAAGGAATAACTGTTGTTTATCCTGCCAGTAATCCTTAGTATGAGATATGTAGTAACTAATAGCTCTCTTCACATCTAGACTGTGAAGTCTTCGTTCACCTGAAGTACAGTGCGCAGTGAAAACCACTAGTAGTGTAATGGATTGGTTTAAATGAAAACCTGACACCACCTTAGGGAGAAATGTTCTACTGGTTCCGAGAACCACTTTGTCATTATGGAAAGACAAATAGTCCTTTTCCACAGATAGGGCCCGAAGCTTACTTATCCTTTTAGGAGAAGTCATAGCCACTAGAAATACAGTTTTCCATGTGATATACTGTAGGTGAGCTGAGGACATGGGTTCAAAAGGTGGCCTCATAAGCTGAGCAATACAAATGTTCAAGTCCCACCCAGAGACAGGTTCCCTAATGGGTGAGTATGTGAGACACAGACCCTTGAAAAACTTTTTAAAAATGGGATCAGATGCAATGGAGGTGGGTTTTCCCACCGAAATGTGAGCAGAGATAGCTGCTAAGTGGACCCTTAGTGAGGTATGCTTAAGGCCCTGATCATGTAAGAAAGTAAGGTACTCAAGCAAAGTTGGAATTCCTGCCGAGGCAGGTTCGATGCTGTGCAGCCTGCACCAAGACAGAAACCTTTTCCATTTGGCCGAGTAGGTTTTCTTAGTGGAGGGTTTTCTATATCCCTTAAGTATATGTAAAACTGTTTGGGAGAGATTCAGGTTTGCAAATTCTATGTCTTCAAGAGCCTAGCCCTGAGACAGAGAGAGCTGAGACTGGGATGCCCTATTTTCCCTCGGTGGGAGGTTAACAGGTTGTGCCCCGAGGAAGATGCATTGGTCTGGATACCAACATGGATAGAAGGAGAGGGTACCAATGTTGTCTGGGCCAGTCCGGGGCGATGAGGACTGCAGACGTCGATTGGGACCTGAGCTTGATCCGGACTCTGAGAATGAGAGGAAAAGCATATAGGCTACTCCCTGACCAATCCAGTACCATGGCATCTGCTGGGATTGTGCCCCTGGTCGGAGGCCTGCAAAAAAAAACAAAAAACAAAAACAGTGGTAGTTTGTGGTTTTCAGGAGAGGCAAAGAGGTCCACTTCTGGGGTACCCCACCTTCTGAATACTGCATTTGCCACTTGTGTGTCTAATGACCACTTGTGGTGGCCCTGACTGATTCTGTTGAGGGCATCTGCCAAAATATTGTCCTTCCCTGGGACATGGACGGCTTGCAGAGTTACTTTTAAGGAGTATGCAAGACCCCACAGTTTCATGGCCTCTGAGCACAGAGGGTCCGATCTGGCACCACCTTGCTTGTTTATATAGTACATTGTTGTGGTGTTGTCTGTCCTGACCTGTACCACCCTGCCTGGTACTAAGTGAGCAAAAAAGTACAGCTCGGAGCTCTAAGAGATTTATGTGCAGAAGGGATTCTACCTCGGACCAAGTCCCATGGATGGTGTGTTCCCCCATGTGGGTGCCCCATCCCAGTAGAGAAGCATCTGTTGTGAGAACAAAGGAAAGGTTCTCTTTTTGGAAAGCGACACGTTGCCTGAAGTTGTCTGAATTTTTCCTTTCCACCACTGTAAGGCTTGAATAACAGCATCTGTTACTGGGATGAATTTTGACATGTTGTCCCTTCTCTGTGACCAGTGGGACTTGAGATGAGACTGCAAATCTCTCATTCTGTAACTTGCCCCTGAAACTGTACCTGTTGCTGCAGCTATATGTCCCAGAATCTGTAGATAGTGTCTTGTTGGGCATGGCTGGTTTAGTTTGAAAGAGGCAGCCAGGTCGAAAATACTTTGCACCCTGTCCTGAGGCAGGAAAGCCCTTCCCTGAATAGTATCCAGCTCTGCTCCTATGAACTGAAGCACCTGAACCGGGGTAAGAACAGACTTTTCCTGATTTATCAGGAATCCCAAGGATTGCAGGAGATGCACTGCTGATTGCAGGTGCTCCGAGACCACAGCTAGGCACTTTGTAAATACCCTTGGGGCTGAGGTTAGGCCGAATGGAAGGGACGTGAACTGATAATGACCTGAAAGGAGTCTGAACCTGAGATACTTTCTGTGAGACTGCCTTACTGGGATGTGAAAATAGGCATCTTTTAAATCCAGAGATTCTTACCAATCTCCCTGCTGGATAACTGGTAGTATGGACAACAAGGTGACCATCGTGAATCTTGGTTTTACTAGAAATTTGTTGAGAGATCTGAGATCCAGAATGGGTTGCCAGTCCCCCATTTTTCTTTTTGGTTAGGAAGTAACGGGAGTAGAAACCCCTTCCTCTGAGATGTACCGGTACAGGTTCCACTGCTTTCATGTGGATCAATTTCTGCACCTCTTTTTGCAAGAGTCTGCTCTCCATGAGAGAAGCTGGCTTGAAAACTCTCTATTTCAGAGGGGGAAGGGATATGAAGCATAGGGACAAATCCTGACTTACCAACTCCAGAACCCACTTGTCTGTGGTAATGGAAACCCAAATTCTGGAGGAAGTAAGTTAGCCTGCCCCCTACTGACACTGGGGAGGTGACCCGGACCAACTGGTCAGGGATTTTGTTTTGGGGGTGCCTGAGCCTGGACAGACTAGGAGCCCTTTCTGGGACCCCTCCTGCCCCTAGATCTAAAATACCCAGTCTGCTGTGGGTAGGGCTGTTGCTGAAAAGTAGCTTAGCCCTGACAGAAAGACCTCCCATAAGGGGACCTTCCTGTCGCAGGCTGTAGGTAAAGATGGACCACCGAGGCATAAATGCAGCAAAATAAAAATATTTATTTACAGAAATTATAAAGCGAACTGAAAACGGCAAAACTGCATCAAAACAAAATTAATACAGCTAGGAATTGCTAGCTCTAAGGATGTTTACAACTTCACATCCAAATATCCAACTGACTAGCTCAGCTGAACATCTAAACTCATCTGACTACCTGTCTAGGTACACAGGTTATATACTAAGCACAGGTCACGTGACTATGTAACTCCCCCCCCTGTACCTTTGTTTAAACTACATTTCTTTATTTACAATGCCTTTATTTTATTTACCACAGCTAAACATCTTGAAATAAACACAGAAACATATTTACATTCAGAAAAGTGAATGACACTCTTTCTGGGAGATTTTAATATACTCTCTGGCACCGGGAAACACCACCCCTTCTAGCAGCAGCATAAAAGAATACAGCAAACATCCGGCCGGCTCTTAGAGGAGTACTGAAGCTGAAGGTGGTTGGACTCCAGAGCTCTGCAATGCTAGAAGAAGCAGAAAACCCCTCGTTTCATAAAAGGCTCAGAAACAGCACCAAAATAGTGGAATTCATCTCCGGAGGGTATGTAGACCTGTTACTACTTATTTTCAGGCAGAAAACACCAAGCTGGACATTACTAGAAGGCTAAATGCCTTTGCGACAGTGCGCACGTTGGAGCAGGTACAGATGCTCGTATTCGCACAGTCACAAGAGGAGCTCAGAAGGCATTTTTATTGACAGCGAAGTCGCATTTTTGAAAAAGCTCTTGCTAAAAGAACATAACATGGGATACAGAAGAGAACCAGAAGGTTTTCAATACTATTTGTAAACTTCAAAGGCACAAACAAGCCCTCGGCAACACAGCAACGCAAAATAGGGCTAAACAAAGCGTTTTAAAGCAGCACCTTACAATATTCCAAACGGAGGGCTATTTCTTTATAAAACCTTCACAAATAGGCATACAGGCAGGCATTTAACGGGGGGAAAGCCTGCGGCTCTGAAAACAGCTCCATATACTATTTTTAACAGGGAAAACATATGCTTTTACAATAAGGTGCATAATACAAGCTACAGGCACATAAACAAAGAGGACAGGACGTTTTTCCAATAACACGGGAGCAGTCCTGACGTCCTCAGCACTTATTACAGACTTTTGTTTGTAGGCAGACTAGCGGTACTGGGATGTACTGGAAAGGCATAACAGAAGGATGGACAATAGACAAGACAACAATACGGATAAACAAAGTGGGTGGCCAGCCCAACAAACAAACGTATAACAATACAGTTATGACAAGGACAGAGAACAGACGTGCATCCAGGACCCACTATCATTCTAGAAAGGGGGGGGGTGCCATCACACTCTCACACTTCCCCTGCCTCCCCTTCCATAAGGCCTATAGGAAGGGGTAGGCCTGTCCCTGGAGGAGTTACTCTTGCAGGTGGCCTTGTATTCATCCACCTTTTTCATGTAATCCTCAGTGTGTCTGCCAAACAGGGAGTTATTCTTCACAGGAAAATCCACGGCTTTTGTCTGGGTATCCTGGGTGAGATTAGTGGCCCTAAGCCATACCAGTCTTCGTAGGGCCACCAAAAGAGCCATCCACCTGGCAGCATTATTGATAGCATCAGCTGCCATCTGGAACTGATATTTAGCAGCTTCCAGACCAAATCTAGCTGTCTCTGCCAGGTCGTCAGAGAAGGGCGAGGGAGCCTTCTCTGACATAGCCAGTACTGACTGCCCACAGTATTTTCTGATACTGTGCTGCATATGCCTGGTAATTAGCCTGCCTCACACCTAAGGAGGCAGCTAAGTACCCTTTCTTAGACATACCATCTATTTTTCTGGAGTCCTTCTCAGTTGAGGGTGGGAGGAGAGAGGGACCCTCACCTCACAGGCTGCCTGCTGGACTATACCTTGGTGATCAGGGTGGGAGTATAAGAACTCTGCTCCCTCCCTGTCCAATTGATATTTCTTTTCAGACTTCTTATCTATAGGGGGAACACAGTTAGGAGTCTGTAAAATCTTTAACAAGTCTTTTTTAAAGAACTTGTTAATTGGCAGATATACCTTTTTTGTGGGTGTTAACCCCATCATCTCTAGGTATTCGGCCTCCTCTTCATCATCGACCACTTCAATGGTAGCTAAATCCAAAGCTTCCACTATTTTTCTCACAAAAGAAAAGTGCGATGAAAAATCCTCAGGTCGAGGAGGAGAACCAAACTCCTGCTCAGGTGAGATTTTCAGGCTCTACTGGTTCATCCTGTTCAGGATCCATCTCACCATAATCATCACATTCAAGTTCCTGTGATTCAGGAACAGAAGCTAGGGCAGGAGCCTTTGGAGGAGCCAGCTGAGCAGGCAGGATCCCCTGTAAAGACTGCAGAACTTTCATAGCCTGAGCTATCTCCTCTACAGATGGCAGGCTGTG
This sequence comes from Neoceratodus forsteri, assembly GCA_016271365.2. Lineage (NCBI taxonomy): Eukaryota > Metazoa > Chordata > Ceratodontiformes > Ceratodontidae > Neoceratodus > Neoceratodus forsteri. The sequence goes on from CM028130.1 coordinate 1,421,593,829, forward strand.
AGACACAGTAGAGACCCCTTGAGGTACAGAAACCTCAGGTTCTAAGTGTTTGGTTTTCTTGGATTTCTTGGAAGGGGCCAGAGAGTCAGCAGGACCACTCCCCCTTTTCAAAGTGCCAGAAACACCCTTATCAGGGATGGTAATAGTGGATAAAGTGGTTTCGCCTGCAGTTTTTGGTGGTTGGTTAGAGCCTGAGGGACCACAGTCCACTTTTTTCTCAGCCTTTCCATCCTTTTCTCAATACTTTTAGGCGGGAAGGATTTACAAATGGCAGTCTGCTGAAAAATGATCAGGTCCCATGCAGACTAAACATAGATCGTGTTTGTCAGCTTTTGCAAACACTTCCCCACTTGGCACAATTTTTAAAACCTGGGGGACCAGTCTTTTTCTATGGTTTTCCTTGTAATTCCATTTCCAGGAGAAAAACCAGTAACTGCTTATTAGTATTCAAACTAACGTTTTTTTTTTGGGGGGGGGGTTGTTGGTTCAGGAACTGGTTAAGGATCAGAGAAAAGAACCAATAATTTTAGACTCGAACTGGGTCAGCGGTTCACAGGAACCGGAGTATCGGTTCAGAAGAAAGTACAGTTACGTAAGAACTTACTGTAACAGTAGATCTTCGAGAACAGCTCTTGCAGCAGGTTACACCATTAAGACTGAAGCCGGCAGGCGTCAGGACCCCACGGAAAAATTCTAGCTAGCTATCTTCAGTGGGGACCGCCCCCGACGTCGATCCCGCCTCCGACATCAGGCGTGGTACAAAAGGGGGCGGTCCCGCCAGATTCCCCAGTTCTCCCGCCGGAGACCTCCGGCCGCAGGCTGACATCAAAAAGGGAGACCGAGGATTCGCTGGTCAGAAGACAGAAAGGTAAAATCCCTGCTCAGAAAAAAACTGAGCCATGCCTCCTCCAAGGGGAAGGTGATGGAAGGTACTTTGCTGCAAGAGCTGTTCTCGAAGATCTACTGTTACAGCAAGTTCTACGTAACTGTACTATCTTACTGAGACACAGCTCTGCAGCAGGTTACACCATTAGGACTGATTCCCAAGCAGTAATGCTGCCAGAAATTCGGGAGGAGGAAAAAGGAAATGAATTCCGGTCCTGGAACCCAGGACAGGAGACCCTGTAGCACCGCTAGGCTGAAACCAGCCCTTCGCCGAGAGGCGATGTCCAGGCTATAATGCCTGATAAAGGTATGCACAGAACTCCAAGTGGCTGCAGCACAAATAGCAGAGGTGGAGACATTTCTGAGAGCTGCAAAGGAGGTGGCCACACCTCTAGTACAATTACCCCGGAATGTGCCCAGGAGGGGCTTTTGTTTTATATCATAACAGTAAGAAATACACTGGACAAGCCAGCGAGAAAGGGACTGTTTAGATACGGGTTGGCCCATCATTCTCTCAGAGAAGGAAACCAAAAGCTGCTCAGAACTACGAAAAGACTTAGTTCTGTTGAGGTAAAACCTCAGGCTGCGGTGAACATCCAGGGTGTGAAGCAGAGCCTCTCCTCTATTCGAGTAACTCGGGAAGTAGACAGGAAGGTCAATATCCTGGTTCAGAGTGAGTGAAGAGACCACCTTAGGCAAAAATTTGGGGTTCGGCCTCAGGATACTCTGTCCCGTGGAAAACTAAATAAGGCTCTTGCACATAAGAGCGTGAAGTTCAGATATTCTTCTTCCAAGTAACAGCAACTAAAAACAACGCTTCCACGACAGAAAACGAGTCGCAATCCGCTGCTGGTTCAAAGGGGGCGAAGCTGTTCCAGGACAAAGAGCAGATCCCATGGAGGCACAGGGTCCTTAACAGGAGGCTCAGTAACACTCCCCAAGAAATTCCCAAGTGGCGCCCAACTGAGCCACTGTACGACGGTGTCCACCGGGAGGTGATAGGCTCAAATGGCACAGAGGTGCACCTTAACAGAGGAGTAGGCTAGACCGAATGAAAGAGGGAGAGCAGATAATCCAAAATTACTCCCACAGGACAACCTAAAGGGAAAAATCGTGTGCTTACGACATAAACAAAAACGGCGCCATTTCATGGCGTACGTCGCATGCGTTGCCGGCTTTCTGGCTGCAGAAAGGACCTCTGCAACCTCTTGCGAGACCCCGTGACGCAAGATGGCTATGTCTCTAGGAGCCAAGCATGCAGGTTCAACGAACGTAGGTCCGGATGGACAAGTGAACCTTTCTCCTGAGACAGTAGGTGGGAGCTGAGCGGCAACGGGAGCGGGGGTTCCCGAGATAGTTGCACCAACAAAGGGAACCAGATCTGTCTGGGCCAGAACGGGGCCACCAGGATCATGAGTGCATGCTCCCTGCGCAATTTGAGAAGGACTCTCTGGATCAACGGAAGGGAGGAAAGCGAGAGGAATCTGTTCGCCCAGGAGAGGGATAATGCGCTCGCTAGAAAACACCAGGCCCTGGATCTAGCAAGCAAAATTGGGCAGTTTTTCGTTGATGGGGATGCTAACAAGTCTAATTCTGGAATTCCCCATCGAAGAAACAGATCCTCTGCTACCTCTTGAAGAAGTTCCCACTCATGGACTCTGGCCTGGGAACGACTCAGGCCGTCGGCAATCGTGTTGTCCACCCCGGGAATGTACACAGTGATCAGATTTGCGCCGTGTCCGATTACCCAATCCCACACCCTCATGGCCTCCCTGCAAAGGGGGTAAGAGTGTGCGCCTCCTTGTTTGTTGAGGTAATACATCACCGCTGTGTTGTCTGTCTGAAGCAGAAGAGTACACGGAGGGATTACAGACTGAAAGGCCTGCAGGGCATAGAGAACCGCTCTCATCTCTAAGACACTGAAATGAAGATGAGCTTCCATCTGGGTCCATGTACCCTGGGACTTTACCCCGTCCAGGTGTGCCCCCCACCCAAGACCTGAGGCGTCCGTGGTACGGGTTACCTCCGGGGACGGCGCTACGAACGGGACGCCCGAGGAGAGCGACCCTGGGACTAGCCACCACTGCCAATCTCGAATCACGGAATTCGTGATTCTGACCGGATGCTGCAAGTGGTCTTGCTTTTGGTCCCATTGCACTTTGAGCATCCACTGAGTTACCCGCATGTGGAGCCTTGTGAAAGGGACAGTAGGAATGGCCGCAGCCATGTGTCTGAGCAAGCGAAGGACCGACCTGGCAGGTACGATCTTGTTCGACGATAAATCCCTTATGAGGGATCTGATGCGCTCCGCTCTGTCGGTCGGAAGAAAAGCTCTTCCCTGAACAGTGTCCAGTACTGCGCCTATAAACTGCAGTTTCTGCGACGGTACCAGGAGAGACTTCTCATAATTTATGAGGATGCCCAGAGATCGGAACAGATCCTGGGTGCTCTGAATCGCATGTAGCAACGCCTCTCTGGAGGCGGCCATGAGAAGCCAGTCGTCCAGGTACGGGAACACATAATGGCCCTGTCTCCTCAGAGACGCTGCCACGACTGCCATGCACTTGGTAAAAACCCTTGGTGCGGAGGACAGTCTGAACGGAAGGGCTCGGAACTGAAGGTGGTGGTCGAGAAACTCGGGCAGGAACCCTGGCGCCTGAGCTTATAGGGATATGCAGGTATGCTCTGCATGTCTAGAGACGCTAAAAGGCGCCTTGTTTCAGCATGAATAAGACCAAAGAGTCACCATGCGGAATCTCTTGTAGGCGATCGACACGCTGAGGTCCAGAATCGGATGGAGGTCCCCTGTTTTCTTTGGAACCAGGAAGAAGTGGGAATAATATCCTTGTCTTCTCTGGTTCTCCGGGACATACTCTATCACTCCCTTTCGCAGGAGCGCGAGTACTTCTTGCCAGATCAAAGCTCTGTGCTGACCCGGATACCGGGAGAGCAAAGGAGGCCTCGAGGGTGGCTTTTCTGCGAATTCTATAAAGTGGCCTAGACTGACCAATTGAAGAACCCACCTGTCGGTGGTTATAGCCTGCCATCCCGGCAGGAAGTTCGCAATGCGACCCCAGACCATGATTTCCCGTTGATCCTGAGGGGCGGGGGCCGGAAAGGAGTCAGGCTGTGGCGGCTGATGGGCCCGCTGGCTGGGCCTGCTTAGGAGAACGCTGACCTCGGCTGGCGGGCTGCTTTCCTGGGCTCTACGGAAACCGGAGCCCCTCTGATGTGCAGCGGAGCGGGGCTGCTGCCTCTGCGTCCTTGTCAGAACCGGCTTTTGGTTCCTACGAAGAACCAAGCTTGGGTCGGTACATGGCCTGAACTGACCTTACCGCCTCCCGCCTCTTGAAGTCTGGTAATGATTTTCTGAAGGATTACCAAACAATACTTCCTCAAAATGAGCGCCCATAATATTCTTCTGGACGTCCGGTAAAACCAGAGACGCTGAACCAGGAGTGTCTCCGAGGCATACGCCAGAAGCTGCTGCTCGGGCCGATGAGTCCGCGGAGTCGTACGCGGCTCGTAGCACTTGGGTCCCCACGTCTGAACCCGTACGGAGGAGCCGAAGCATCTCCTCCTTGTGCTCACCTTCAGGCAATTTTTCAGCCATTTCCAGACCCTGTTCCCACAAAGCGTTCTGGAACTGAACCATGTGGGTTAGATAGTTTAAGGATCTGATGGCGCAGGTAGCGGAGGCATACGTGCGCCTACCCAACGCGTCCAACTGCTTCGACTCTGGGTCAGGTGGCAGGGTGCTCAAATGTTGCGGCCTCTGTGACCGGTCATGTGAGGCTGTAATGACCAGAGAATCGGCCTGAGGCTGCTGCGTCAAGTACTGGTCGTCCTTAGGAGCCTTGTACAGATGATCAGCTTTTTTTGGCATCGCCGGGAGCGAGTGTGGACACTTCCACGCTGCCTTGGTGACGTCCACAAAAGTGTCCACCGAGGGTGGTACCACCACAGGCTTGGGGTCCTTCTGCCGAAGATATCTGGTGAGGTGTACCCTTTCGGGGTCTAGGTCTCCTGCATCCCATCCCATGTTCTCTTGTATGTGTCTCATAATATCAAGGAACGAAGGGTCATCCAGAGGAGATTTGGGCATCTCACGTGGGCCGGGAGAAGGGATGGAGAGTGGAGATGGGGATCTAGAAGCAGAGTAGTCTGATCCCGTGTCCTCCGTTGAAGGCGAACGTCGGTGTCTCCTGGATCTCTTGGGGCTGGGTGATCCAGAAGAAGATTTCATGGAGGTCTCCTGCTTGTTCTCCTGGAGGATCTAGGCTCCCCGGGAGAAGGTAAACGGCCTGCGGACCCCGACTGTTGAAGGGGGTGCAGGAACCGAGAGGAGGAGGAACAGCGGAAACCATGTCTCTTATTTATGGTGTCCCACCAGGAGGTGAAGAGGTCCTTCTACTTCCGCTTAAAGAAAGGCCCGACGATGGCCCGGCGCCGGGTGGGCGGCCGCCGCGGCCCCGCGCCGGCTCGCAGGGGCTCAGGTAATGGCGTAGGGTTCCTGGGAGTTTCGACGAACCGGGTCGCCTGTCTGGTCCTCGGCTGCGTTAGGTCCTCTCAGTCAAAGTCTCCTGACCGACGCCGGTCGGAGGCGACAGGGCCCTCTTCTCAGGAGGAGCCGACGCCGGTCCTGCCGGCGCGGCGCTGAGGTGATGGTTTGGCCGGGCGACGGCCGCCTGGGCCGACGGCGGCCCAGGGAGGTATGACGCGCAGCCGATTACAGTCGCGGGCACAAGGCCGGGTCCACAGGTCTCTTTAAGGGCGTGAGCTCCAGCGTCTTGCGAGGAGGCACAGAAGAAGACCTGACGTCGGGCACCGAGGAGCGGGAACCCGACTTGTGGTGACGCTCCCCGGACTTCGCCAAGGCCTTGGATGAAGACGAGGACGGCCTGGCGGACTTGGCCTGAGAAGAAGGTTTCCTTACCGCAGCCGGGGGAGGCTGAGAGCTGGCCCTGGAAGGACAGCGGTCGGACCTAGAACCGGAGCTGCGTGACTCTGAAGCCCTGGAAGGGGACCTGGAAGGGGCCTTCTCCCTTCTTTTCTCCGCGTGCCTGTGGGATTTTTGAGAGGCAGACTCCCTCTTGGAGGACATGGTCTTCAGCTTTTCCTCCAACAAAAAGGCCTGAAGAGCCTTCTGACGTTGGATCCGAGTACAACTGTTGAACCCCTGGCAGGACGGGCAGGCCCGGGTATCGTGGTCTGGGCCCAGGCACCTAACGCAGGCTGTATGGGGGTCCTTAAAAGGGATCTGTTTCCCGCAAGCACACTTGAAGGAGTGACCAGAGGTCGGAGAGGACATCAGCAAAAGTCTTGCTTGAAGAAATTGAATTTTCTCGAGAGAAGCACTTAGAACCACGCGTCGCAAGGCTAGACTGTAAATCAAGGGTCAAGACAAGCTAAGTCGACGGAAAGAACTGGGGAATCTGGCGGACCGCCCCTTTGTACCACACCTGACGTTGGAGGCGGGACCGACGTCGGGGGCGGTCCCCGCTGAAGATAGCTATCTAGAATTTTTCCGTGGGGTCCTGACGCCTGCCGGCTTCAGTCCTAATGGTGTAACCTGCTGCAAGAGATGTGTCTCGAAGTAAGATCCGACCGTTCGGTTTCAAAAAAGAAGTTTTAAACACAGGAAAATATACGAATATATATATATAAAATAACACTAAAACTATGGTGAAAAGCGACAAAATTACTAAGAAAGCCATGGTCCCTCAGCAGTTATCCCGAACCGTGAGGAACTGAGAAAATAATACAATTTTACTGGTAAACTAAATAAACTTAAAAAAAAATTAGAACTAAATTAAACAATAAATGAAGGCAGCAGCTCAAATATAGACAGACTTATACTTATTAAACTGGAATCAGCATGAACAGTCAAGAGGAAGATCTCCAGGCGTCTGACTTGTCAGGTGGAGTGAGAAATCTGAGACGTTGATGGAACGTTACAGTAGATGAGGGCAGCAGTTTGGATAAGTGTCTTGAGCAATGAAAGGTTCTATCATTTGCATATAGTTCCATTTCTCTCCGGGCAGTTCTACTTAGGATGCAGACTGCATACAGTTATGAATATAGAAGAATACATGGGGTAAGAACATCCAGTCGTATATCAGCAGGACGCTACATGAGAGGGAGAGAAGATATGCTACCATAGAGAAAGAATGCTTAGCTCTAAGTGGGCTATTGAGTCTCTGAAATATTACTTGTGGGGGGCTGAATTTAGGGTTGTAACTGATCATAACCCCCTTTGCTGGTTGCACTAAATGAGAGAAAAAATCCCTGTATAATGCGGTGATACTTAGCTCGTCAGCCCTTTAGGTTTACTGTGTCCCACAGGGCAGGGGCAAAACATGTAAATGCTGATTTCATGTCTAGATATGGTACAGGAATTGATGTCAATGAAATATGATGGGACTTTTCCTAAAAGGACATAGTACAGGGAAGGTACCATTAATCTCTGTTGAGAAATGTGTTAACGCCTCAGGGTAAAGAAGAAAAACTTACTCACCATAGTAATGTTGTTTCTTCTAATGAAGTCTTGCTGTATTCTTGTCTTTAGCCTCAAAATCCTCGCTTCATCTTTGGGATACTACCTACAATAATGTGTGTAGATTTGCAGCCAAGGCACCTCGGTTACACCATCACTGCCTTCTATATCAGGACCTTGGCTGGCTCTCTCCCTCCTCGATCAGACAGTACTATTTGCACAACCTTGTGGACTCCATCCTACGGACATCCAAACCTGCTGTCCTGTCTGATCTACTAACACCGCCATTGCCACAAGAAATCTCAGATCTGCGGATCAGTTATTACTCTCCATCCCCTTCTGCAGGACTAAAAGGGTATGAACTCCTTCCACTATGCTGCCCCCACCTTTGGAACCGCCACCGAGAACCTGAGAGATATCTCCACCCATGAGTCTTTCAAAAGGAAACTGAGAACTTTCTCATTACAATGGACAAATGTGTCTGCTTTGACCCCACCTGATGCATTGCATTTTTCACTGACATTTCCATTAATAGCACTGTTGTTTATATGAGTAGTGTAGTTTATACTATTTTTATATTATTCACCATAATTGATGTCTTACTTTAGCCTAGTTATTAATACTGTCTCAATCTGCTTGTCTCTTAAGTTTAATGTTACCTGTTGATATTGTTTCATACGCCTGGTTTTCTCCAACTGCACTATCTCTCCCCTTCTGTCCCCCCCCCCCTTCTCTGTTCTATCTTCTTCCCCCAGTCTTCCTCTCCCACTATACTTACCTCTACCTGCTCCCACCTTGCATGCCCACTCAAGTCCCCTTCTTTCTGCCACACTGTGTCACCTTTCTCCTTACACCACCACTTTACTTCCACCTTCTACCGACCCTCCTGCCCCGCCAGCTGCCTCTCGGTTCCACCGGCTCGGCTTCACTTTACACTTCTGCCGCTTTGCCGTAACTCTTCTGCTTTTCCCTCCACCGACCTTCTCACCCATGCTAGCTGCTCGCTCCACCGCCCGGCTGTACTTTTCCCACCTCTGCTCGCTGTTGCCGCTCACCGACCCCTCCTTCCCTGCCTTGCCGCCTCGGTTCCACTGGCTCGGCCTGACCTTGGCACTTTTGCTGCCATTGCCGTTTCTCCTCCGCTTCTATCCTCCTCTCACCGACTTACTCACCCTCGCCCTGCCGTCTCCCGGTTCCATCACCCCGGCTTCACACTCTTCCCTCCTTCCGCTAATGCTGTTTCTGCTGTTCCTGCCCCCCACCGCCACCCTCTCTGCGCCTGCTGTCTTGTGGCTCCACAAACCCGGCTGCAGGTTGGTACCTTTCCCCGCTGTTGCCGTATCTGACGGCGCCTCTTTTCTTTCTCCCTCATCCCTATTACCTATCTGGTGTTTTTTCATGTTGCCTCTACTCCCCTGCCTTACCGCCCTCCACCTTTCACATTTAAGTATGTTGCTTTGATACAGGGTTAATATGTATTGTTGATTTTCTGCATTATTATTGTTTCCTGTATACTGCAGCGCATTTGTATCTCTCTCTGTTTTAATGGTTCTGATGTTTCAAATAATTCCTGGCTGTACTATGTCTGTATTGTAATTGTACCTCCCGGGTCGTGCCTGAAAACAGTCACTTGCTGGCTAGTGCACTTACCGGTTAACAAAAACTAAATAAATAAATAAAATAAATATGCAGTTAGCCCCAGCACTTGAACTGCTCCAGAGAGGAAAGGATTAACTTTATGCTAAGGCATAGAAGACTGATCTCGAGCTCGGATTCAAAACTCTGTCCCAGGTACTCCTCAGTGTAACAGTCAGATTCTTTCGAGCATTATACTTAACTAACAACCCAGAAATTGTTTTAGAAATTCCATGCCAAAAGGCAATAACATAACTTTAGGGTCCAAAGATTCAGGTCGAGACCCCCAAAAAGAATCCAAGTAGGTAATAAAGCATATCAATAAAACATAAAAACAGAAGACCACATAAGAGAAGAGGTAACCAGGTACACCCCTGAGGAACAACACTGCGCCTGCCCACCCACATCCCAAAACAACTAGGTTCCAGGAAGGGAGGCAGGGAGGGCGGTCAGAATACAGCAAGACTCCATTAGAAGAAACAACATTACTATGGTGAGTAACTTTTTCTTCAAACAACATGAAGTCTTGCTATATTCTGATTATATGCAGACTACCAAGCAGTACCCCCAAGGAGGAGGGAATTGCAGAACCTGTTTTGGGAACAGACTCTGCAGTACTGCTGTGCCAAACCTAGCATCACTTCTTGACTGGATGTCGAGGGAGTAATGCTTGGTAAATGTGTGAAGAGTCTTCCATGTGCCTGCTTTACAGATTTCCACTAAGGGTATATCTCTGGCAGCTGCGACCGAAGCAGCTGTACCTCTGGTGGAGTGAGCCCTCAGGCCTGATGGAGGTTCTTTCCCCAATTCTGAATAGCAGAACTGTATGCAGGAGACAATCCACCTAGCAATAGTTCTCTTAGTGGCAGGCTTACCTTTACCCATCTCCCCATAGGTAAGAAACAACTGGGAGCAGTCATTTCTATGGGGTTTAGTGGATTCTATGTAGTAACTCAGAGTCCTCTTTACATTGAGACTGTGCAACCTCCTCTCTCCAGAGGAGGAGTGGTCAATGAAGAATACAGGCAGTGTCATAGATTGGTTCAGATGAAAGTCTGATACCACTTTGGGAAAGAACTTCCTATTTGTACGAAGGACCACCTTATCTCTGTGAAATGAAATTAAATGAAATCAGGTTCCACTGATTAAGCCTGTACCTCACTGATTCTCCTGGCAGAGTTGATAGCCACCAGGAACACAGTTTTCAGTCAGGTATTTGAGCTCAGCTGTCCGCAGTGGTTCAAAGGGAGGCTACATCAGCTGTGCAATGCAGATATTCAGGTCCCATAGAGGAGTGGGATCCCTGAAGGGAGGATTGATATGGACCAAACCCTTGAAAAATTTCTTGAAAACTAGATGGGAGGCTAGAGAAGAGACCTTCCCAGCCAAAAGAAAGGCAGAAATAGCTGCCAAATGCACCTTGAGAGTGGCCAGCTGAAGGCCTAGACTGCTAAGAGGCACCAAATAATCCAAAGCGGTGGCAACGTCAGCTGAAGCCGGCTGAATGTGCCTCTGGGAACACCAGAACCCAAACCTCTTCCATTTAGAATCACAGGTTTTTCTAGTGGAAAGCTTTCTGCTAGCCTTAAGGATATCCAGAGCTGACTGAGAAAGGTGCAGGCCTGCGTATTCTAGCTCTTCAAGAGCCAGGCCTTGAGTCTGAGTATGTGAAGATTGGGGTACAATATCCTCCCCTGAGATGAGGTGAGGCGGTTGAACCGTCTGGGGAGTCACAGAGGAATTGTCACAGATAGTGACAACAGTAGAGGATACCAAGGCTGCCTGTCCCAGTCTGGGGCCATCAGAATCACCGTGCAAGGTTGGGATCTGATCTTGACCAGAACTCTTAATATCAGAGGAAAAGCATAGAGAAACCTGTTGGTCCAATCCAGCAGGAGCGCATCTTGAGGAACAGAGCCCAGAAGAGGGGGTCTGCAACAGAATAGAGGGAGCTGATGATTGTCCGGGGCTGCAAAGAGATCTATTTCTGGAGTGCCCCATCTCTTGAAAATGATCTGAAGAATGAGAGGATTCAGGGTCCATTTGTGGTGACCTTGTGAAATCCTGCTGACAGCATCTTCAAGTACATTGTCCTTCCCTGGGAGATGCACAGCAATCAGAGAAACCTGCAGGGAATAAGCTAGTAACCACATTTTCATGGCCTCGGTGCACAAGGCCGAGGACCAAGTGCCTCCCTGCTTGTTGTGTTGTCTGTCCTGATCTGCATCACTTTCCCCTGAATTATGTTCAAGAATGCCTGGAGTGCTAGAAAGACAGCCCTGAGTTCGAGAAGGTTTATGTGCAGAAAAGACTCCTGATGAGACCAAGTTCCCTGAGCAGTAAGCTGATCCAGATGGGCTCCCCATCCCAGCAGGGAAGCGTCTGTGGTGAGAATCACTGTGGGAACCTGACTGAGGAAGGGGACTCCTTGCCTCAGATTGTCCTCTTCCAACCACCACTAGAGAGCCTGAACCAAAGTTAGGGACACTGGAACCGACTTGGGGAGGGGATCTTTTTTCTGAGACCAAAAAGGTTCTTAGATGAAAATGAATTTCTCTCATCTGAAACCTTGCCCCTTGCACTACTGCAGTGCAGGCTGCCATGTGGCTTAGCAACTGCAAGAAGCGTCTGGCTGGCAGAGACACTAGTGGATGAAAAGAGGAAGCCAGAGTGATGAGGGATTGAACCCTCGAGAGTGGAAGAGAGGCCTTGGCCTGAACAGTGTCCAGTTCCACCCCTATAAATGTGAGAAGCTGGACTGGTTGCAGAACAGACTTTTCCAGATTTAGGATACATCCTAGAGAGTCTAGAAGTTTCTGGGTGACCCCTAGAGCTGACCTGACTTGGTCTTGGGGACTGGCCTACTAAGAGCCAATCGTCCAGATAAGAGAACAGTAAGATGCCTTACCTCCTGAGGAAAGCTACTACTACTGCTAGACACTTGGTGAGTAGATGTTAGGCCAAAAGGCATTGCTCTGAACTGATAATGGCCTGAGGGCAGCTCAACCCTGAGGTACTTTCTCTGGGACTGCCTGATAGGTATGTGGAAACAGGCGTCCTTGAGAACCAGAGAGGCTAGCCAGTTTCCTGGTCGCAGAGCGGGAAGAATTATCCCCAGAGTCACTATCTTGAACTTTGGCTTTAAAATATGTTTGTTCAGGCATAGTAGATCTAGGATGGGTCGCCACTCCACTGTCTTTTTTAAGGTAAGGAAGTACCTGGAGTACAATCCCTTTCCCCATGTGAATGAGAGGTACCTTTTCCACTGCTTGCAGAAGCAGTAAAGGGGAGACTTCTGCTTCTAAAGCCTGTGTTTCCTCTGGAGAGGGAGGACAGAAAGACTTTGCTTTCACCTTTGGGAACCTGTGGCCTGGAAAAAGTGAGCCAGTCTGCCCCCTACAGGGATTGGGGAGGTGACCCTGACTGACACATCAGGGTTTCTGTTTGGCAGGGGGATTAGACTGAGAGGAGGACGCATCCCTTGTTATCCCCCTTCTGCCTCTTCCCCTAAAGAACCCCCTCTGCTGTAAAGAAGAGAAGGCCTGGGCGTGGCAAAAAGGCCTTTGAAAAGGCCTGCCCCTGCCAGCCCTAGATTGCTGCCTTTGAGGAGTGGTCTGCTTTTCTTTGGCTGCAGCACTCCTATATGTTGTCCTGTATTCGTCCATCTTTTTCATGTAAGTCTCTGTTTGCTCCCCAAACAGGGAGTTACTGGTGACAGGAAAATCCAAGGCCTTGGTCTGGGTATCCTGAGATGAGTCAGTACACCTGAGCCAGGCAAATCTCCTCATGGAAACACATGTAGCCATGACCCTAGAATGAAAATCATTCGAGTCCACAGCAGCATGAAACTGGACCTTTGAAGCTTCAATGCCATCCATAGGCACTTGCTCCAGCTCCTTGGCCAGCTGAGGAGGGACATTTTTAGCCAGCTCCAGAACCGTAACCCACCTAGACTTCTGGTATCTGGCTGTATATGCCATGTAGTTGGATTGCCCGAGTCCCAAAGAGGATGCCAAGTACTGTTTTTTTGCCATGGCATCCACTTTCCTGGAATCCTTATCTGGGGGGTGAGATGCCAGGGGAATATTAGCCTTATCACAGGGTGCAGCTTGCACTACCCCAACATGGCTGCAATGACTGGTAAGGAATTCCATTCCAGGACCTGACGGGGCATACCTCCTGTCCATCTTCTTATCCACACGAGGTATGGATGTTGGAAACTGTGGTTTTATTTGGGTCTGTTTCCCCAGGGACTTCTGCAGAGGGACAGACACCCTTTTGGACGCTGGGACATCCATCATCTCAACATAGTCAGGCTCCTCCTGATCCTGTTCAGCTTCTTCCACTGGAAGCTGAAGAGTCTCAGCCACCTTCTTGTAAAACAAGAAGTGGGAGGGGGACTCAGAAAGCTTAGGAGGAGACACATTAGAAGGCCTGTCTGGAGAGATGTCAGGCTCTATAGGCTCATCTAGGTCTTCGTAATCTTCATCATCTTCGTCTCCTTCCCAATCGCCTTCATAAAATGCATCAGGGTCATATTCAGAAGCAGACAAGTCCGACTGAACCGATCGTCTCTGAGTCAGTGTCGGTTCAGTCGGAACCGGGCGAAGTGACTGCACAATAGCGATCGCTTTGGCTATCTAATCAGTGGTCAGAACAGGGGAACCGGAATCCAAACCGTCTAACTTACATTTTCTCTTTGCCGGAACCGATTCCGCAGAATTGGCTCTCCTCTTGCCCGAGGGGGTATCGCCCAGGTCAGTGGGCACCCCCTCAGGTTCGGTCAGAACTGAACTAGGCTGGCCATCCGGGTCAGCGGATTTTTTGGCCTCCCTTTCTTTCAGCCTACTTCAATGTTTATCCAAAGTGGCTTTAGGAAAGTTTTTGCAGATCTGGCAGTCTTCTTTGAGGTGGTCAAAGCCCAGACAATAAACACAGATGAGGTGGGGATCAGCCTTGGCAAAGGCCTCCCCACACTCAGTGCAGTGTTGAAACCCAGTGGGCCCGGTTTTCTTTTTGGGTTTCTCGGACATGCCTCAATAACACAAAGTTACCCTTACCAGCATTTAAGCCAGGTAACTACAAAAACCTATCAGTTCCGACCGAGTCACGGGTCGGTTGAAAAAAATGGAAAAATCATTGTTTTTTTCAGGAACCGACAGATACCAGATACCACACTAAAATTAGGAGAAAATTAAAGTAAACAGATTATTTTGGTTCCTAACTGGACCAACCGGAAAGAAACCGAAAAGGCAAAACAATTTCTACACCAAAACACTACTACCTACTAATACACTTACTGTACCAGGACAAAGATGTAAACACCGAAAAATAAAGAAACTGTTTAAACAAACTGACCGATTTTACTGTGACTGAACCGAAGTGAAGGCGAGGATCTCCGGAGCGACTTCTCAGTTAGGCAGAGTAAAGAATCTGATGGTTACACTGAGGAGTACCTGGGACAGAGGTTTGAAAACCGAGCTCGAGATCAACGTTCTATGCCTTGGCATAGAGTTAACCCTTTCCTCTCTGGAGCAGTTCAAGTGCTGGAGCTAACTGCATATAGTCAGAATACAGCAAGACTTCATGCTGTTTGAATGATGATATCCACTATGTTTATGATGGAATGTTTATCATTAATAGGGACCCCAAGATAGAGCTTCTGAAGATGGATGGGTGGAAGCTCTATCCCTTCCTGGGACAGGAAGGTGGTAAGCAGTCTGAGATAACTGCTTCCCTCTTAAGGTGGGGGATTTGTGACAGGGAGATCCTGCCACTCTTGAGGACTGACCTTTACTGAAATCTGTTGTAACAGTTCTTCTATTTCTTAGCCTAATCTATCCTTTACAATTCCTAGTCCATAAGGTTGGCCAACTATGCCCCCCCTTGACTATGCTAGAATGTCTTTATTTTCCTTTTCCCACTCAGGTCCTCATACAGGGAGGTTACTGTGGTGACCTCTGAGCTGATGTAAAACAACAGGCTATCAGGCTATGTTCCTCGTTGTTGGACTTAGAATGCAATGGCACTATGTCCTAAAATACCTTGATGTATATGCCTTATGTGTATGAAACCTGTAAATATTGAAAATACCACAGTACTAGGTGTTTTTCATAAAAGTAAAAAGTCACTAGGGGCCTGTATTATAAAAATTAAGTTACTGGGGTAGAGATATCAGAAAACCCATTTGTGTTATTTAAAATGCATGTAAATTACATATTATTTGACAGGCCCTTCCTTTGGCACCATGCATTCCTGCTTTAAGTTGAACAAGCCTAAAATTTCATGGTGACTTGCATATACATCCCATGATGCTTTGCATTATGGGGGTATGTGTGATTTTGTATTTCTTTGAAACTTGGCTTTACTGCCAATGCCCTTTGGGGTAACCCTTGCTTCAGTGCTTCCGCACGGAGGTTCTTTGTCTTTAGCTTGTTTTGGGGTTTTCTTTTTTGAGCTCCCCATCACCTAAACAAGCAAGATCAACATAGGGGGTAGTTAATTTTCACTAAAGAGATAGATCAGTGGGTCAGCAGGTGCTGACTAAGTGCAGAGGAAGGACATGCACAGTCTGTTGCTGCAAACTGATGTACTGAAGACGAGATATACCATTGCTTTAGGTTATCCCATGTTTTAAATAAACATTACATAGAGATTTTGTGTTGAACCTGAAGTTCTGTGTCTTGTCCATCTGTCATCCCATAACCCCTTCACAGACATACTCTGTGTGAAAGATGACTCCATATACCAAATTTTTTTTCTTTCTAAATCTGTTGCAACAGCCCTTTAGTCTATCTTTCTCTTCTCCTTTTCCATCTCTACACCTACACATACATAGGCAGGCCACCTATATAACGTTCTTGCTATCCCTTTTATATTCTTAGTCTGGTATATAGAGATGTAGACATACATTGACCTGTTTGTATAAACTGTCATCGCTTGGTATCCCCCCCCCGCTGCTTTGAGTCATAAATAAATAAATAAAGAAGTATTGTTTTTCCCCAAATAACCCCCTTAAGTGAGAAAGTTTGGTAATCACAATGCTTTGCATGTTAATACCTTTATGACTGGTACAGGCGCTCGTTTCGCATTAATTCGTGGACTAAACAAATATTTCAGTAAGCTGGTCATGATAGTGATAGGCAGTAAACCCCTTTTTCTGTTATTTTAGCCCCCTTGTCTTTGCGACAGCTGTGTAATCTAATAAATAAAAGAACGCGCAGTGTTGGCATATTTTTTTTTCCTTATGTTAAGCCTGCCAGTTTAAAAGAATCCTCAGCACTTTTTCGAGTAGTTCTAAAGCAGGACTACACAAGCAGTAACCAAAGAAGCAGCTGCTCGGTAGTGCTAGTTGTCAGTCCTTCCGAAACCTCCCTCTGCGAATCTAGCACTTCCTGGTTACCGCTAAGCCAGTGTTTTTGCCCATTCTCCCCAGAACTTCAAATTTATGCCTTCATTGGGACTTTACTCTCCTGATGCAGTATTAAAAATGTTTTAGTTCGAGGAAAATAAGACTAAAAAGTTGAAACAATGCCCTTAGCAACGGCGGTTTTGCGCAAAGCGCTGCTACTGGGGTGTACCTGATTTAAAAGCCATAAACAACGCGAACCATAAGCTGGCAATAAAAAGTTCCCAATATGTGATTTCATATTTCTATGGCTGCTGTAGTCATAATATGTCATTTATGACTCTCAGAGAATTTATAGAACACTAATAGAAACCCAATTGCAGACACTATAATATGGTTCAGATTAAACCCCCCCTTCCTTTACTTAGAAATTTTTTTTTTTTTTGCAAAACAGTACCTTTTGTATTTCTGTGTTTAGCTTTAATAGTGTGGCATTAAACTTTAATTAAAAATTAGTTCTAAAACAAACACCTTTTTAGGTGGCTGTACCTGTTTGTTTGTGTTAAGCTGCAGCTTAGCTCCTAGTCTCCTGTGCTGTACTATAAAGCTGGCCGGCTGGTCTTTTCCCATATTTAAAGGTACATCAAAAAGGGGTCAACAATACCAAAAAGGAGGCACACACTGGGAAGAAGGAAGGAGATCACAACGGCAACAACCCCACTAACTGTCTGGCTGCAACCCTCCTTCACCCACGGCAGATAAATGATTACTTACCTCAGGCACCAAGGCTAGACGTTTGATACCTTGCGGACTTGTCAGAGGTAAAAACACCCTACAAGGGAAGTAGTCTCCATCCAGGCACTGTAGGCAGTGGAATGGAAGTTAGCTAGCAGATCATTCAAATCTGAAAGCCTCGGCTTAACAGGCATGATTTCAAAATTTAAGACTGCTCCCTGTCACCAGGAAGCCCCCAACCTGCTCAGAAATGTAGAATTTGATGGCAGATAAGGACCGCTTGGCCCACCTAGTCTGCCCATTTTCCTACCCAATGGATATGCTGCAGATCCTAGTTAACCAACGGCCTACTTCCTCCTACCCCCCACTAGGACTGCCTTATGTCCATCCCATGCATTCTTGAGTTCCCCCAATGTTCTTGACTCCACAACCTCCTCAGGAAGGCTGTTCCATGCATCCACAACCCTCTCTGTGAAAAAATACTTCCTCACATTACCTATGAGCCGTCCCCCCTCTATCTTCAAATTGTGCCCCCTTGTTCTTGCATATCGCTTTTTCTGAAAGACACTACCCTCTTGGACTTTGTTGATTCCCTTGAGGTACTTGAAAGTTTCTATCATGTCCCCCCTCTCCCTTCTTTCCTCAAGGGAATACATATTAAGCTCCTTTAGTCTCTCTCTTCATATGTCTTCTGGTGCAGACCCTGCACCCAGGAGTCACAGAATCCTACAAAAAAAAAATAATTAATACTTAAATTGCAGAAAACTTCCAGAGGGTTCTCTCTGTGCTGCAGTCCCTACAGTAGTACAGCTGAAACTGAGGTGGAATGCAGCTAGGCGCTAGACTGTAGTATATCCCTGGGGGTCCATGCTAAGGTCACAGCTTTGGAGTTGTACCACTAACCCAGTGCGGGAGCACATTACCCATATGGATTAACTACCTCCCCACTGACAATGAGAAGTGATAATGAATGGGGGTTGTACCTGCTAACATGCTGGTCAGCCACACCTACAGAGTCGCAGTATGGCACTATACACAGCCGATACTTTCAGTATCATGGGTATGCCACCCATAGGTTTTCCTCCACCCCACCCCTACTTTTTGGCCCAATTTGGGGACAGTCTATTATTTATTTAAGCCCACTGGCCCTTTTCTGGTGCTGCAGTGATTCCCTGCATGCTCCCATGTTTCAATCCTTCCCTGGTGTCTAGTGGAACCTTCCCCCCCAGCCCATATACCACGAATCTGTGCCTTGCCCCTTTCCTTGTACTTTTAATATTGTCAGATCACTGTAACAGGCAGTATAAGGGCCACCATGCTTTGAGAATGGCCCTGTGGGCATTTGCATAACAGCTCTGCCCCCTTCCTGTATGGCTGCAACCCCAATGAACTAGCCATAAACAATCAGAGCAAAAACTTAGTGATGATAAACGTGACTGAAACTGGGGCCTATTAAGTTGTAGACGTTGTGGGGTAAGGGTGTGGGTTAAAAAAAAAAGTTACTCGCCTGTTACTGTAGTTCTAGGAGTAGTATATGGTATACATCCACACTTCTGGCAGAATTCCTTTCCTCTTTCCCCTTTAAGAATCGATGGAGGATCTTCAAACTGGTTCCTCCCACTCAGCCAGGTGGTATCCTCCTTGGCACTGCCCTGTGACGTCAAATCTTACCCGCTGGAAGCAAGACCAGTGTGGCACTTGCCAGGGGAGGTCGGTGGGTTGTGTGGATGTACACCACATACTGCTCCTAGAAAGCACAGTTACGTAAGAACTTACCGTAACAGTACATGTTCGAGAGAAGCTCTTGCAGCAAGTAACACCTTTAGGACTGAAGCCGGGGAGGTGCCAGGACCCCACGAAATACTTCTAGCTAGCATTATACAGCGGGGGACTGCCTCTTGACGACGGCCCACCCCCAACGTCATGTATGGTATAAAAGGGGCAGTTCCCAGTTCTCCCGCCAGAGACCCCGCCAAGTGAATAAAAATGGAGAACCGAGGAGGTTCCTCTAATGGAGGAAACAAAGGTATCCATGATGGAGAAGTAGCTACCAGGGGGAAGGTGGAAGGGAAAAATAGTACCTGCTGCAAGAGCTCCTCTTGAAGATCTACAGTTATGGTAAGTTCTTACGGAACTGTACTATCTTACTTAGAGGGGGGCTCTTGCAGCAGGTAACACCTTTAGGACTGAGTCCCAAGCAGTAAGGAGAGACCCTGGTCAAAAGGGTGGAGGCAGAAGTATCCCAAAAGGAATTATGACAGGAGGCTCTGGAGGACTGCTAGTCCAAAGCCTGCTCTGTGGCAAGAAGCAATGTCTAAACTGTAGTGTATGACAAAGGTGTGGACAGAACTCCAAGTGGCAGTCGCACAAATGCCAGCAGCCGACACATTTCTCAGAGACAAATGAAGCAGCCATGCCCCTGGTAGAGTGACCCTTTACCGAGCTCGGTGAGGGTTTGTCGTACTTGTTGAAGCAGAAAACAATGCAATTAACCAACCATTTGGATAAACACTGTTTAAAAACAGAAGCCCCTTCCATTCTGGGGGCAAAAGACATGAACAACTGATCTGACTTTCAAATGGCACTGGTGCGCTCCAAGTAATAATCAATCAATCAATCAAAATCTTTATTTATCCAGGCAGGCACCATTGAGCAGGGCTCATTTGCAAGATGGACCTGGTCATACAAAAATCACAGTACGGTAACATGGTAAAACATAATGCAATATTATACAAGGAAGAAAAATATACATGTGTACATCAACATTTGAGTGAGAGGGCCTTTACAACAGATAGGCTCATAACTGGGTACAGCCGGAATGTTCACTTAAAAGGAGAGAGAAAGGCAAGAAGAGGGATACCAGCTTAGGAAGAAATTACAGGGTTGGAATAGTTAACTGGCATACTTCACGGAAGGGGGGGTGGAACTTGGCCATGGCTAAAGAGAGGCAGAGAAGCCGGTATATTGGTAGGGAGCGAGGCAGGGCGGGAGGCAGGAGGAAAACTGAAAAACAGGTGAGCTAGCGATGTGGGAAACATTTGCAGGATTCCTTCACAGAGCGGTCATAGAGTGACTTAAAAATATATTCAGGCTAACAGGACAGCTCAGCTTCAAGTTTTTTTGCACATTGTTCCACAAGGAAGGCAACGAGAAACTTACGGCAGCTCTGCCGAAACGAGATTTGACCTTAGGTAATTGCAAGGCAATTAGGGAATAGCTTCTTAGAGCATAGGCACCTATCACACTCGGGGGACTACAGTCAGAGAAGTATAGGGGGAGCAAGCCCATAGAACGGCATTTCTATTTATCCTATAATGAAGGGAAGTCCAGCCCTCCACAGTGTACAAGGAGCAATTGTGTGTGGAAAGTGAAAGGCCAGTTATGAACCGGATTGTTCTGTGGTATAGTGTGTCCAACTTAGCCAGGGCAGAGGCAGTGCAATGGCTATAGAGAAGGTCTGCGTAATCTAATAATGAAAGGAATGTGGCTTGAACCAACCGCTGCTTGGCATCCCTAGTAAGGAAGTGGTTAATTCTGCAGAATAGTCCTAGACTTTGTCTTAGTTTCTTCTGTAGTTCTTCGAGATGTTCAGAGAAGGAGAGTTTGTGATCGAGCCATACACCCAGATATTTGAATTTTGGCACATACTCTAGATTTTCTCCAAGTACTGTGGTAATCTGAGGGACAGCCCCAACGCAAGCAGGGTTCGCTGCATAGGAGGAAGGGGAAAAGAGCATCGCTTTTGTTTTTTTCTGAATTAAGCAGAAGTTTTTTGCTTATGAGCTGGTATTGCAATAGGTTAAATTCAGCTTGGAGGTCTTCACAGGCTGCTTCCGGCGTAGGACGACTCAAATAAAGTACCCTGTCGTCAGCGAACAAGTGGATATTGGCTTTATTGATGTTGTAAATGTAAACCACAAACAACAGGGGAGCAAGGATAGACCCCTGAGGCACACCTCTCTGTAGGGGTTTAAGTGGCAAAAGATCACCTTCAGCCTTAGCC
Source organism: Neoceratodus forsteri (assembly GCA_016271365.2). Lineage (NCBI taxonomy): Eukaryota > Metazoa > Chordata > Ceratodontiformes > Ceratodontidae > Neoceratodus > Neoceratodus forsteri. The sequence goes on from CM028130.1 coordinate 1,421,614,931, forward strand.
TGCTATTTCTGTTTCGCAAGGCAGTCGGCAAACCAGCACACAGAGTTAGGGTCCAGACCTAGGTTACATAAGTAAGAAAGAAGCAGGCTATGGTCAACTGTGTTGAAAGCCTTACTTAGATCAAAAAAAACGGCACAGACAAAATTCCTATTGTCAAGGTCAAGGAGCCAATCATTAGTCACTTTTGCTAGGGCAGTTATGGTGCTGTGCTTTGCTCTGAATCCAGACTGCACTGGGTTTAACAGACTCCTGGATTCACGGTACGCCCTTAGCTGGCCACTCACTATCTTTTCCAATAATTTAGACAGAATGGAGAGGAGGGAGATTGGTCTATAATTATTAAGATCGCAAGGGTCACCTGATTTGAGAAGAGGGATGACATGGGCTACTTTCCATTGTGAGGGGAGGCTCCCCTTGGATAGTGACAAGTTGAAAAGGTGTGTGATTGGCACTGCCAACACGTGGTATGCACATTTCAGAAAGTAAGGCTCTATAGAGTCCGAACCTGCACCCTTCTTGATATCCAACTGCAGCAATAGATCTTCAACCTCTTTTACAGAGGCAGGCAGGAAGGAGAAGGCCTCTTTGGTAGCAGAAGACTTGTGAATAATGAAGCACCCTATTAACATCCAGAGTGTGTAATAAAGCCTCCCCGCAGTTCGAATACTCTGGGTAGTAGACAGGAAGGTGGACGTCCTGATTCAACGTAAACTTGGACACCACCTTGGGAAGAAATTTAGAATTAGTCCACAAAGATACCCTGTCCTTGTGGAAAAACAAATAAGGTTCCTTACACATCAGGGCCTGAAGCTCAGAAATCCTTCGAGCAGAAGTAATGGCAACTAAAACAATGCTGTCCATGACAGAAAGTGCAGCTCGCAACATGCGGCAGGTTCAAAAGGAGGCAAAGTGAGCTTTTCTAAAACAAACAAAAGATCCCACAGCGGGACAGGGTCCCAGATGGGAGGCTTCAAATGCAGAATACCCCATAAGAATCACAGAAACATAGAAGTTGATAACAGAAGGAGACCGCTAGGTCAATTTAGTCTGCCCATTTGTTTTACACCTATTTTTTTTTTTTTACTTACTATTTTTTCTGCCGTCTTCTTCACTGCTCCAGGAACCTTTCTTCGGGGTTTCCTAGGTCGTGCACGCTCCCGTAGTTCCGCCCTGGGTACCTCTAATTCCAGGTACCAGCTGCCTACCCCCATCCTGCCGTGGTTTACCCCCCCGGGCGGGGAGGAGAGGGTCATCCCTTACCCTCTCTCACACCTTTAGACTGTGTCGGGAGGTCAGCTGGCCCCATCTCCAGAGTCCAGTTATGGATTTTCTCGGGACGACCGGAACCCATCTACAGGAACCTGGGACAGGGTACTTTCCGTTTTTCTGGTCCCAGCCCTTGAGGTGTCCGTACAGTAGGAAAGCCTAGGGGCCAAGCACCATGATCGCGTGCGCAGTTCCTGCCTCCGACGGACGCCTGACCCTTGTCTGTTACCTTCACTGCACCTCCACCTGTGGTCACCCAGGTGGCGGTACAGCATGAGACTTGCATCCCACCCCACCCAGAGGAGGCGCAGATATCCGCGCTCAATCCTCCCTCCTGACTGGCCCTCCAGCTGCCCGAGTCCATTCCCGAACCCGGTCGCTGGCGCCGCGAGCAGTAACCCTATTGCTGCACCGGCAGGCTGGCCCTGTTTTATACCAATTTTGACACTATAGTTGCCCTCTGTAGTTAGGGCTCCTTTGTGTCTATCCCATGCATTCTTGAATCCTCCCCCCCCAGTGTTGACCCCCACAACCTCTTGGGGCAGGCTGTTCCAGGCATCCACCACTCTTTCTGCGAAGAAAAACTTCCTGGTGTTGGCAGAGAACTTCCCTCTTGCAACCTGAGGTCATGTCTCCTGGTACTGGAGCCCTTCTTGAAGTGAAAAAGTTCCTGTGTCTGTACACTGTTAATGCCCTTTATGTACTTGAATTTTTCAATCATGTCCCCTCTCTCTGTTCTCTGCTCCAGGGAGAACACATTCAGTCCCCTTAGTCTTTCCTCGTAGTACATGTACTGCAGACCCACAATAATTTTTGTTGCCTTTCTCTGTACTGTTTCCACCCAGGTCAATGTCCTTCCTGAGGAGAGGCCTCCAGAACTGGACTCTGTATTCCAGGTGAGGCCTGACCAGCGATCTATACAGTGGTAGTAGCACCTCTCTCCTCCTACTCATGATTTCTCTCCCAATGCAGCCCAGCATTCTGTTGGCCTTCAATGTTGCCTTCTCACACTGCTTACTAACCTTCAAGTGTCTGAGATTATGATTCCCAGATCTCGTTCCTGGTTTGAGACCACCAGTCTTTTGCCTCCTAGGTAATACTCCTTTCTTGGATTTTTCTTTCCTATGTGCATGACCTTGCAGTTTTTGGCATTAAATCTCAGCTGCCACACTCCAGACCATTATTCTAGTTTCCTGAAGTCAGCTTCCATCTTACTCACTCCTTCTGAGGCGTCCACCATTACATATCTTGGTGTCATCTGCAAATAGACACACCTTCGCTTCCCTTCCAGTCTGTCAGTGATGTCTGCTATAAAAATACTGAAGAGCAGAGGCCCCAGCACTGAGTCCTGGCGCCCCTCGCTTGTCACCCTACCTTCTGTCGATTGCTTTCCATTAACCTGTACCCTCTGGGTTCTGCCTTGTAACCAGTTTTGTACCCATCTGACTACTTCTGGACCAACCCATATGTGGTCAAGCTACTTTGCCAGCCTTCTGTGTGGAACCAAGTCGAAGGCCTTACTAAGGTCTAGGAAGATCACATCTACTGCCCCACCGACGTCCACTATTTTTGTAGCGTAGTCAAAAAACTCGAGCTGATTTGTCTGGCATAACCTACCTGCTGTGAAACCGTGCTGTTCAGGGTCTTGGCCACTAGGTTCCAGGAATGTTATGATCCTCCGTTTGAGTAATGTCTCCATTAGTTTCCCTACTATAGACGTGAGGCTCACCAGTCTATAATTACTAGCCTCTTCGCAACTGCCTGATTTGTGCAGTGGAACCACTACTGCCTTTTTCCAGTCTTCGGGTATCACACTGCTCTTCAATGCCCCCAGTTCCTAAAGGATTCTGGGGTGCATCTCGTCTGGTCCCATGACTTTGTCTGCTTTTAGTTTATTTAGCGCCTCACGTACTTCAGCTTCTGTACAGGAACTTGTGTCTACCCCTGGTTCTGGTGTGTTGTGTTTTTTCAGGGCTGGGCCATCCCCTGGGTCCTCTCTGGTAAACACCGAGCAGAAGCATTTGTTGAGGATTTCGGCTTTCTCTGGATCATGTCTGATGCATTTCCCTTCTTCAGTAGCAATCTTAACTATCCCCCCTTTTGCCTTCCTACGTTCCCTAATGTATCTAAAAAATAATTTGTCTCCTCTCTTTGCCCCTTCTATTATCTTTTCCTCTGTCTGGGCTTTTGCCTTTCTAATTTGTCTGTTAGACTCTCTCATTTTTTTTCCCCTGTACGACTCCCCATCTTTCTCAGTTCTGGTTTCCTGGTATATGCTGTATACCTTCTTTTTTTCTTTGAATGTATGGGAAAGGTCCATTTGGGCAAGAGCTTTTTCCTCAATAGGTGCATTGTAGGCTGAAATGGCAGACAGGTGCACCTTCAGCAATGAGTAGCCAAGACCTGCATCAGATAAAGAAAGGAGGTACTCCAAAACTGAATTCATGGGGCAGGTGAAGGGGGTCTAAATGCCGAGCAGTGGTCCAAATGCACAACTGCTTCCATTTCACACTGTAGGTTGCCCTAGTGTGAAGGTTTTCTAGCTGCCACTAGGACACCTGCTACTCTGGATGATGCCCCAAATCTGGATATAGCTACATCTGCAGGAGCCATGCATGGAGGTGCAGAGATTTGAGATCTGGATGGACCAGGGTTCCCTGTTCCTGGAAGAGCAAGTCTGAGCGTAAGAAATTGGAGGTTCCACTGTAAGTTGCCGAAGGAGCAGAAACCAAATCTGGCGTGGACAGAGAGGTGTCACCAGAATCATCTTTGCTCCCTCCAACTGCAGCTTGAGAAGTACTCGCTGCAGTTGTGGAAAAGGAGGGAAGGAATCTCCCCACCCAGGAGAGGGACAACGTGTCTAGCCAGAAAACACCAGGCCCTGGATGTAGCAAGCAAAAACAGGGCAGTTTCGCGTTGGATGGTGAGACAAATAGATCCAGATCTGGACAACCCCATCTGTCAAACAGTTCTTCTGCCATGGACGGATGAAGTTCCCACTGGTGAGCCCTGGACCAAGACCGGCTTAGACTGTTGGTCAGGGTGTTTTGCACACCTGGAACATGGACTGTTGTCATGTCGAGGTGATGGTCCACTGCCCATGCCCACATTCACATGGCCTCCCTGCAGAGGGGATAGGAATGAGTCCCCCCCCCGCCTGTTTATGTAAAAGACCACTGACATGTTGTCGGTCTGGATTAACAGGGGGCCAGATAGCAAGACTGTCTGGAAGGCCTTAACAGCATACAGAACCATCTTCATCTCCAGAACATTGATGTGGAGATGGACCTTGTGTTGGGCCCATAACCCTTGTGTTTGGGAGCCTCCCAAGTGTGCTCCCCAACCCTGACCTGATGCATCTGTGGTTAGGATCTGACTGGGGGATTCCTTCTGAAGGGAAACCCCTGTGGAAAGGTCGGAGGGGTTCAGACACCACGTTAATGCCTGTTTTACATGGTCTGACACCAAGACCAGCTGCTCTAGGTTGTCCGAGCACTGATCCCATTGAACTCTTAGGTTCCACTGAATCACCCTCATATACAGCCTGGCTAGGGGGACCGTGGCGATGGCGGCTGCCATGAGTCCAAAGAGTTTCAGGATGGACCCGGCCGGGACCTGACGAGCAGTGAAGACGTGTCGAGCAAACGACTGGAGGCACTCCGCCCTGTCCTGAGGGAGGAAGGCTTTGCCTTGTGCCATGTCCAGAATCACCCCTATGTACTGCAACCTTTGGCTTGGCCAAGGAGAGGACTTGGGGAGGTATAAGATAACACTAGGTCCTGAAACAGGGAGACTGTGGCCTGCACAGTGTGAAGTGATCCCTGGTGGAAGCAGTCAGCAGCTAGTCGTCCAGGCAGGGGAAGACATAATGACCCTGTTTCCTTAGAGCTGCAGCCACTACTGTGAGGCATTTGGTGAAAACTCTGGGGGCCAAGGACTGGCCAAAAGGCAGAGCCCAAAATTGGTAGTGGCTTCACTGGAAGTGGAAACGAAGGAATCTCCGATGTGGTTGGAAAATCAGGATGTGGAGGTATGAGTCCTGCATGTCCAGAGAGCATAACCATTCCCCCACTGAAGAAGAGGGAATAGGCCTAGTACAGTGACCATCCGAAATTGCCTGTACTCTATGTACTGATTCAGATGGCTGAGGTCGAGGATAGGACACAGGTCCCCAGTTTAATTTGGCACCAGGAAAACATGGGAATAAAACACTTCCCTGATGTGCCGGTGTGACAGGCTCTATGGCCCGCTTTTGCAGGATGGCCTGGATCTTCTCTGAGATGAGAACGCTGTGAACCTGAGAGTAATGGGATGGGATCGGTGGGTTGTCTGGGGGAATCTCGGTGAACTCCAGAATGTACCCCCTTCCGATGAGTTGAAGAACCCACTCATCTGTGGTTATCTGATGCCACCTATGTGCAAGGAAAAATGACCCCCCACTGCCTCCCACAAGGCTTCGGCTGGGGAGGGAGGTCAGGCAATGAATCAAGTGGAAGAGCCAGGGAGGGGCACCATGGGCTGGGAGGTTCTAGGGGTCCAAGGGGCAGAACTTCCAGAAGCAGGAGTGGAAGTCTTGCACTTAAATCCTGCCCGCTGCTGCTGTCCTCTAGGTTGCTGTCTAGCATTCCTCCGAAATGACTGCCTAGGGTTCAGTTTAGGCTAAAATTTGTACATAGTATGTGTGGATCTGATAGCCTTCCCTGATTCCTGCAGGCAAGTAATAATGTTTTGTGAGTCTTTGTCGAACAGGACCAGTCCCCGGAAGAGGGGCATCCATGATTTTTGACTGCATGTCCAGAGCAAAGTCAGACACTCTCAGCCAGGAATAACGGCAGATACAGACAGCAGAAGCTGTGGCACTGCCTGCCGAGTCCACCGTATCATAAGATGCCTGAAGGACATGATTGGCAACATCCAAGCCTGACTTCAAAATAGCCAGCAGCTCTGTCCATCCCAGGCAATCTGGTAAGGCTGGAGCTACCTCAGCCTCTCTGTCCCACAGGGCATTCTGGTATCGAACCATGTGGGCGAGGATGTTTTGAGATCTTACAGCACACGTGGCAGAGGAGTAGACTTTCTTGGACAAGCAGTCAAACGGCTTGGAATCCTTGTCTGGAGGTTGTGTGCTTAGGTACCTAGGATGCCTGGAGCGGTAATGGGCAGCACTGATCATGACTCAGTCCATTTCTGGGTACTCCCCATAAAAGGGATCCTCATTGGGGACAGAATATAGCCAGTCTGACTTCTTGGAAATGGCCGGCATAGAAAAGGGCTGCTTCCAGGCTACCCTGTTGACATCCTTGTAGGACTCCACAAGTGGAGGAACCACCACAGGTAGGGTGTCCTTTTTCTTAAGAAAAGTGGCCAGCCAATGCCACTCCAGATCCAGCTCTTCTGTATTCCAGCCATTCGGCTACTGGATGCGCTGCATTGCATCCAAAAAGGATGGGTCATCAGGCCGGGAACGTGGGGTGTTCTTACTGTCGTTGGGCTCCAAAGGAAGGCCGGAGTCCTCGCAGCCTGAAGAAGAAGAGGAGGAGTACCAGTCTGAATCACTGGAATTCAGGGTGGGGGAAGGTGAATGTGGCAGCTTGTGTGGCCACTCTTTAGAAAGGGGAGTATCACCCCCGTCTGGCGTCAGGGTGGTCCCACTAGGTGGAGGAGTAGGTGGGCGAACTGGAGGCTTGTCTGGGGGTCGCCCCTTGGGGGTAGACTTAGAAGGTACCCTAGGTGCCTCTTTGTCTTTAAAGTAGGCCCAACAGGCCGCAAAAAGCTCATTCAGGGCTTGCGGAGGATTTTGCGGTAAAGCATGTGTGTGTGGTGTCGGGGGGAGCAGGCATGGATGTCACGGCATCTCGTCATCTGACTGAGGTAACTCGGGCGTCAGGGTAGGCCGATCCGGGTTACCGAGCATTGGACCCAAGGGAATAGCTCCATCTGGCGTCACACATACTGGACCCGGTGTCCAGGTATAGGGCGTCAGCTGAGGATGGGTGTCTGGCCTTGCTGGTGACTTAGGAGGGATAGGTGGCGACGGAGTTGCCCGAAAAGGAGTAGGGAAAGCTGCTGTCGAAGGAACTGGCGTAGGCTGGGGCCGGGCAGATAATTCAGCCAGCAGCTGTCTAGGAGGAGTCGCCTGAATCAGGGAGCTGACTCCCGATCAGGACAGATGCTTCTCTTTTCCAGAGGAAGAGGGCGTTGATCCCAGGTGTTGCTTGTTGGAGTCGGCCCCTGACGTTGGGGAGGACTCGGCAGACACCCTGGCTGGGAGAGTGGTAGGTAACGACCTGCCGCCAGAAGATCCACTGGCTGAGCCACTCGGCTTAGAGCCTATAGGGACAATGGGCATAAGCTTGAGGGGCATGGGACGAAGTGCTGTGTCCTGAAGAACTTTCTCCCGCAGTAGTGATAAGGGAGGGAGGTTTGGTCACTGGAAGCCCGGAAGGAGAGAGGGCAGCCGCGGTGGTAGAAGTCATCCCCCCGCAAGGGGAAGACCCATAAGTGGTCACCAAATCAGTCAGTTGGGTTTTTTTCCTTATGCTTCTCCCAGTGCTTATGTTTGCAGCTCGATTTTTTCTCCTTGTGAGAAGAAGAGGAGGCAGAGGCCCTGGAGCCCGGGGAAGAGGAAGAACACTTTTGGTGAAGCTCCTTCTCCATCTCAGACAGCTTTCTGGTGAGCAAGAAGGCTTTGAGGGTCTTCTGGCAGCAAAGTCAAGTGCGCTGGTTGAAATCTTGGTAAAACTGGCAGGCTTCCATATCGTGGTCCGGGGCCTAGGCAGGAGAGGCAGGCCGAATGGCCATTCTTATGACGGATCTGCTTGCCGGACGCACACTTCAAATGCTACCTCTCGATTGAGGAGGATGGAGAAGATTATGAAGAAGAAAAAATTACTCACCTTAGAAATGTTGTTTCTTCTAATGGAGTCTTGCTGTATTCTGACATATGCAGTTAGGTCCTGCCTTTCAACTGCCCCGGAGAACAAAGAGATAAACTTTCCATGGCCAGCATGGAATGTTCACCGCGAGCTTGGCTGAACCCCCCTGTCTGCTGCTGTCTAAACTCCAACCGTCAGATCTTTACGAGCAATACTCACTAGAAGTTGTGTGTGCAAACTGTAAAACTCAAACTAGCCAACTGGCAACTAAATTTATATAAAAGGGTTTTTGGTTTCAAAGCAAACACTCAAGTCAGGAAACCCAAAAAACAAAACACATCCCAAAACATAACACTTACCCAAAATAAAGGAGGGTGAAAAAGGGACACCCCTAGGGTGCCAACACTGCTCCTGCCCACCCACATCCCAAACACCAGGTTCTGAGAGGTGAGGCGGTGGGGATGTTAGAATACAGCAAGACTCCATTAGAAGAAACAACATTACTAAGGTGAGTAATTTTTTCTTCAAACAACATGAAGTCTTGCTGTATTCTGACTATTGCAGACTACCAAGCAGTACCTCCATGGAGGAGGGACAGAACCTACTTTGGAAACAAGCTCTGAAGTACTGCTGTGCCAAACCGAGCATCACTCCTAGCCTGGCTATCCAGAGAGTAATTTTTTATTTTAGTTTTTGTTGACCGGGTAGCACTAGACAGATCCTGCCTATTTTCAGGCACGACCTGGGGAGGGGGATACAGATGAATGCCAACTGACCTTGAACCAGATTAAGCTGTTGGTGGTATTTTTAGTGAATGAGGGAAATTTGGCCAGGACACCGGGGAAATTCCCCTACTCTGATGGGTGGGGGACCCTTCCCATGAGACATCTGAGTTAGCCTCAGTATGTCTCAACCATTGGAGAGGACAGAGGTGAGGAGTGATGGACTGCAAGAAACGGACGAGATCACAGAGAAACCCCCAACAGTCGCTAATGCTGTAGAACGCGATAATATTGACATACCTGCGATGGAGATGTCTCCAGTGGAAACAAATGACACTCAGGAAGAGCCAGATGGTGACCAAATTTTCGTACTTGAGGAAGAGAAAAAAAGGAAATGACCAGAGAATGGTCAGACAACCTCTTCGGGTACAGTAAAACGAAGCAGCGTTCATGCGATTATGGCCACAATGGAAACAGATGCGACGAGCAGTGCACCGGTGGAGGACTCATTCCCTTTTTCGGCTCATCTTTCTACGTGGTCTCCAGAGCAGGCGCTGGAAAAAGCAGGCTGGATTAGGACTCCGGCGGCATGGATCCCAGATCCTAATTTTCCCTTGCCTGGGAAAGGATTGGAGCGGCAGGCGGACGATTCAGACACAGTGAGTGCAGCGGAGGAACATTTTTCAGTGACGGACCAGAATACCGCGTCACTTCCGCTGCTGGCTTCTGAATCTAGGCGTGGGGGACTGCCTGAGTTGTCGGAGAAATTAAACTTTACAACCCAGACTCCTGCAGAAATGGACATCGCTACGACTCTGGACCAGACCATTGGATTGAAACCACAGTTGGAAGGTCAGTACTTGCACAAAGACATGAATGCTGCCAGTGCTTTACAGGACCCAGTAACTACTCTTCCTGCAGTTAAGCCTGCTGTTAAACCAGTCAGTTATGCTTCTCTTTTTAAACAGTCAGAGGTCCCAATGAGGAAAAGATTTGTAGCACGAATACATTATAAGGGGGATATGGACCTTCCTCCAGACCGGAACTTTGTGGGAAAGACATTAATAATACAATCCTTAAAGCTTAAACCCTCAGATGTGTATGCTTTAATACATTCTTCAGGAGATTCTAATTTTGATGTTTCTTTTCGTACTGCTGCTTTGTTAGACAAATTTTGGTCTGCTTACTATAATGCACGCGTTGACCCTGTTTGGAAGCATTTTGTGGTTATTCCCATTACTAGGCCAACTGAAAATTATTACTGTCCTTTTAGAAATGAAGGGGTGAATGTTTTAGATATATTGTATTGGTTGGAACAGCGTTGCACAGTTAATGGTGCACCACATGCTTTAATTGATGAAAATGGGTTTTTGACGGGAGGTGGAAATTTACCGTAACTTAAAATTAATGAGTTTGGAATTCAACATCTTCCTAATTGTTTTTTCTTGGGTCGAGATTGTGGTATATTGTTTTATCCAGGGCAGCCGAGATCATGTTATAGATGTGGCTCATTGTCCCATTTGAGCTCTGACTGTGATAAATTGAAATGTACTTCATGCGGTATGATAGGTCATACTGTGTTGGCTTGCACAGTTCCTCCCACTTGCAATTTATGCGGTGATACTTCACATGTGTTTATAGCCTGCCCATGGGCGGCCCATAATACTGCGAGCTACGCAGAACATGATGCTTATATAGCTAAATCCTCTGCTATAGAGACCCCCCAAGTTTCAATACAACCTGTTAAAAATAAAGAAAAACTTCCTTCCTTCACTACCTCTACTGAAAGGTTACCAACTCTCAAAATTACTGAACAAATGTTTGTTCTGCATACCCCTGAATTTCCTGAACCCCCTGCAGCCCCTGACCCCCCTGCAGCCCCTGACCCTCCTAAACTTCCCGAGCCCCCTACATCCCTTATATCCCTTGACCTCGCTGACATTTCCGAAATTATAGAGCAACCCTCCTTAGAAGGGTTAGTGGGTGTTTCTAGTGATCCAAAAGATGAAGAGGAACATAGGGAAACTTCGTCCCCCACCAGTTGCTCGAAGACTTCGCTCTACCACACAGGTAAACACTGTATCCATCCCACTAGCTAACCCGTATGAACCCTTACAAAGTTGGGGTGAGGCCATGGAGGAAGAAGACGGAGAATCAGGGAATCTATCTCTTACTATTCCTTCCATGTCGACCTCCGCATCATTACCTATAGCTGATAGTTCTGGGACTATTTCAAAAAAGAAGTCTACTAGATTGAGAAAAAAGAAATGAGATGGTTATCTATACAAAGATTTTTTCTTTTTCTTTTGTTGTTTTTCATGTCTGCCATACGTCTCGCTAGTTTAAATGTAAATAGTATTCGTTCAAAATATAGACGAATAGCAACTTTTTCGGCATTACGTAGTTTGGCCTATGATGTTTATTTTTTACAAGATATTCGGTTATATACAGCAGAAGAGATAACAATGGCTTCGAGGGAATGGGGCTTAGGACCGTCATATTGGTCATTAGGACAAGACCTTTGTTCTGGTGTTGGTTTTTGTTTCAATACATCTGACTTCATCTTACAAAAAAGTGTGGACTTAATACCTGGCAGAGTTTTTTTATTAGACCTTATATGGCACGGGTTTCCTTATAGACTCATAAATATTTATGCACCACAACAGAAAGCTGCCAAGATTCAGCTTTTGAGTCAAATTAAACCTTTTTTATGTACAAATCGAATCATTCTATGGGTGGAGATTTTAATACCAGTTTAGAAATCCCTCAGGTAGAAAACTTATTGTGACACTCATGCTTTACGTAGTCTTATTACAGAACTAAACTTAGTGGATGTTTTGCCCAGTCCCGTGGCCTACCTTTATGAAAGGGAAATTGTACTCGAGGATTGATTTTTGGTTATGTTCACAAACCGCTGGAACAGTAAAAGGTCTTACAGTACCGATGGCAACTTCTGACCACCATTTAATAGGAATACAAATCCAACTAGAAGCTGTATTATCACAAGGCCCTGGGGTATGGAGAGTTAACTCATCTTTGTTGTTATTTCCTGCATTTATTCAAGGGTTTACAGAGTTAATTACAGATCGTATTACAGTAGTCACTATATATGATTCCATTATAGACTGGTGGAGTGATACTAAATTATATGTGATCTCATATTTTAAATCTTACGCTAGATCTTTAGCTGATGAAAGACATCATACCTCCAAACATCTACGAGCAGAATTATTAACATTATTTACAGAATCTTATTTATATGGTCTGGATCATTCTGCCCGTATAAAAGAAGTTAAAAATGCTTTAGCTAAAGTACAGTATGACAGGCAAAATCCATACTCTTTGAACAAAAATTTAAAACTACTGGGACTCAGAGTCAATTTAACCCCCTTGAGGTCGATACTGGAAAATCGGTGGCAAACAAATATACCAATTGTTGGATGAACAAGGCCAAGTTGTAAAAGGGCAAGAAAAACGTATGGCATGTGTCACAAAATTTATAAAGCACACATTTGACACCCCAGAGGTTGTTACAACAGATATGATGATGTTATTACAAATATTAAATGTACCACATTAACGATATCACAGCAAAGAGAGCTTGTAAAGCCTTCTCTTTTGAAGAAGTAAAGATGTTATTTTAGGTCTCCGGGATAAGGTAGCTCCTGGTTCTGATGGTTTATGGCAGAGATTTATAAGTTTTATGAAACTTATACCACGTCAGTTAGTAGCTGTCTTTAATGTTTTTTACAGGAAGACCGATTGACAGATCAGATGTACGAAGGATTAATGTTATTTTGTACAAAAAGGAGATAGAAAGGATTTGAGGAATTGGAGGCCTATTACATTGTTAAATACAGACTACAAAATTTTTGTCAAGTTGTTAGGGAATAGGATTTCTAAATATTTGCCTTCTCTGCTTTCACCGTTCCAAAATTGTTCAATTTCTGGTAGATCCATTCATGATGCCTTATTACTAATTAGAGAATTATTTTCTCAAGGTTATCAAGGTTCTTTAAAAGGATATTTGTTTAATTTTGATTTGTCCAAAGCCTTTGATAGTATCTTTCAGGAATTTATTTGGTTAACCCTTAAAAGTTATGGATTTCCACAAATTTTTATAAATTGGATTGTTTTATGTTATTCTTTAGCCTATGTTAGGCCGTATATTAATGGAAGACTAGGATCCCCTTGCTATATACGTAGAGGAGTACGGCAAGGATGTCCTCTGAGTCCTTTATTGTTTGTGATAGCTTTGGACCCTATTATTCGATTACTTCATCAATCTCCGCATTTTCAGGACTTTGGGCATTTATTCTAAAGTAATTTGTTATGCAGATGATCTTTGTGTTTAGTACCGAACACTACAGAAGGTCATTTATTAAGTGACGTATTACGGTTTTTATCAGTTATTGGATCGAGTTTAAATCTGCAGAAAAGTGTGTTTTAACTTGACCCTTTCTATAGATACTGTGGTTTCAATTAGAGGAATTAAGGTAGTAGACTCTCCACATAAGTTATTAGGAGTTTATTTTGGAGTCTCAGACGCAGCCTAAATATAATTGGAGATAGCTCTGAATACGGGTAGGAAAAAGTCTGAAATGGCATAAGTGGTCTTTGGAAAACAGAAATGTATTTTTTGATTAAAACATGCTTACTGCCCATCTTTTTACATGTAGCACATATTTTCCACTACCTAAATGTTTTTTGTACCACTTTTAACTCTCTTTTTCATGTTTCTGGGGGAAGCCGCTTTAATCCTATTAGGCGGAATGTTCTTTACAACCCTATCGGAAAGGAGGGTCTCTATGATTCATCCAATTGTATTTTTATACACTTTTTTGCAACTAACTTAAAACCCTTGGTTCAGGATTCTATCCAAACTTGATCCTTTAGCATATATATCTATTAAAGATATTTTCAAGAATGGAATAGTGGGAAATTTTTCACAAAATAAAAGGAAATATGTCCTATCAACAGACTGGGGAATAGTATTTGATATGCTAAAAATATGGAACATTTCGACTACTATGATTAAAGAATTATCTCGGAAACAATTGTATTCAGAAATAGTAGAATCCCAGGTTTAAAGTAGATGTATTTCCAGGTTTTACACCTATGGAACAAACACAGATTGGTAAACGCCTCATGGATCCCCGTATCCCAGTAACAATGTGGGATATTGCATGGTTGAGTGCACATGGTAAAATTAATGTCCGAGGGAATCAAAAGCATAAGCAGCTAACGGATAGAAATTGTTTCCGAGAATCATGTGTAGAACTCACGGAAACAATGACTCATCTATATTTTTCTTGCCCTTTTATTTTACAATTTTGGTTTTTATGGAAACGCCATTTTTGGGATAAGGTCTGGTGTCAGTGGGATCAAAGAGCTCTATTTTTCGGTTTATTCCCAGAGTCCTGGTCGAGATGTAATTCGAGCACCCTGAATATTATAGCAATTGTAATTCTATATTGGGTATGGCAGGTCAGATGTGGTTTTTTATTTCAGCAACGGCGTCTAACTTCAGAAGACTTATTCAAGAGGATACTAACCCATCTTGATCGACTGAAAGACGGAGAACGGAAAATCTTGAAGAGAAACATATGGGAACGATACTGGGATTTTTTTTGAATTTTCTCTACTTTACTTAGTTTTCTTTCAGACTTGACTTAAGCTTTCAGTTTTCATAACCTATACACCTATGCATTTTCTTTGTAATTGATTATTGTATATATGAGTTTGCTTTTAATAAACATACCCCTACTCTGCTTCCTGTAAGCAGGGGGGGGTCCCATTTTTCATGTGGGACCAAGATGGCTGCCTCTGGAAATGCTGTGGAGGACATGGAGGCAGTGGAGCTGGTCTCTTCCCCTATCTCTGTTCTGAGAGAGACCCCATCTTCTATGCCTATTGTGCTGCAATCTACTGAATATGGTTCTTCTGTGCCTTTGGATACTTCCCCTGCTGCTGTTGTGGATACTTGTGTGCAGTGTTTGCCTGTGGATCCTTCCTTTATTCCTCAAACTGTGCTTACAACATCTTCTAGCCCTGCTACTATGGATACACGTGAGTCTTCTCCTCCTGTTTCTATGGATGTAGATGTGTTACTTAAAATCGAGGAACAGCGTTATTTCACTGCTAGACAGCGTTTGTTAGCCCTTAAGCCTCAGTCTGGTTTCGTACCTGCTGCTACTGACTCACTGTCTGGGAAAGATTGTTTTACTGTCTCTTCACCGATTCTGACACTTCCGCATTCTTTGCCTGTTGCTACGGACCCTCCTCACTCCCTACCGCCTGTACTGACTGCACCTCTCGCTCAGCTTTCTCCAGAAACTTCTTCTGTACAGGTGCCTGCTTCTGCTCTCCCTGATGCCTTGCACATGACGGACTGGTCTGTTGAGTCGGCCCTGGAAGCGGCTGGGTGTGAGAAGGATCCTGCCATTGGGACTTGGCGTTCTGGTTCTTCCCCGATCTGTACTAGGCCACCTGACACTGACAAACTGCTGGCCTCTCCTGTTTTGAACGACTCTGCTGCTTCTCTTGATCTTTCTTTGCCAACTGAACTCCTTCTGACTCAGAACCCGACTTTGCAATTTGGTCCAGCTTCCTCGATGCCACAAGAACAACGGACTCTTCGGGACCCTGAGCCTCGTCCAGTTCCTGCTACTTCTACTGCTTCGTCCCCTAAAACTTAAGCTGCATGCTTTCAACCCCCTGTACATCAAGCTAAAAGACACAACGCTGTTCGGCTGCATTATTTGGGGGAGCTTACCTGACTTTCCTGACCAATTTTTTGTAGGTCGCACTCTTTTGAAGGATTCTATGCAATTTGCTGCTTTTGAGATTCATGCCTTAATTCATGTTTCTTCAGAGTCTCATTTTGATATTAGTTTTAAAACTATCACTGGTTTAGAAAAGTTTTGGAGAAAAATATCAGGAGCTTAAAACTTCTCCTTTATGGTCACCGTTTAATGCCATTCCCTTAACTAAACCTATTCAGAAAACTGTTACTATATTATTTCGTAACGAAGGTGTCAGTCTTAATGATATTACTGTCTGGTTAAAGCAAAGATGTACTGTCCTTTCTGACCCAGAGGCTATCTTTGATTTTGAGAATATCTGGACAGGTGGGTGGAGAGCGAGGGTTATGCTTCGCACTCCGGAGGTTGGAATACAGCATCTCCCGAACAGCTTTATGCTTGGAGAAAGACAGGGGAGTTCTTTTACCCGGCCAGCCTAAAGCTTGCTACAGATGTAGCTCTCAGAATCATATAAGTAGTGTCTGTGACAAGATTAAATGCTCCGTTTGTGGTAACATTGGCCATGCAGGTTCCCAATGTGTAGATGAACCTCTTTCGTCCTTTGTGCCAGATTGGGACACTTTCCAGACTTGCACTTGGGCAGCTCACAATTCCCGACTCTTGCTGATGGGGAAAACAATGTTTGATTATTACTGTCGCACCACGTCTCGTTTATCTGACACTCTTTCTAGACCTCCCAACGACACCTCTCTCACCCTGTTGTACCTGCTGTTGACCCTCTTCATGTTTTACGAGCGGTCTGCTCCTGTTTTGGAATCACAGACCTTTACTACAGCTCTCCCTCCCCCTTCCTCTGATCTTGCTATTTCTACCTCGGAAGAGGTCCCTATTCCTGTCTTGCCTAGTATTTCTGGGTCTTCCATGGACCTCCCCGAACCTTTTGTTAGAGTTACACGAGGATCTAAGAAGGGGACTTCTCCTTCTTCTAAGGCCCTGAAATCCTCTACTGTGACTCATATGAATAAATTTGAGGTTTTACGCCACCCTCAGGACAACACGGACTCTGATACGCCCTCTGTTCTTTCCTCCACCGATGTGACTACGGACACTGGAAGTACCCATTGATAATATTGGTTCTCAAAAAAGGAAAGCTAAGGCAAAACTGAAACATAGGGAAGGTACCCCTAGGAAAGGTAGGCTAAGGTGACTTTTGTGTTTTTGTTTTCACTTTCCCGTTTCATGTCTTCTGCTTTCTCAGTGCATACTGTTAATGTTAACAGTATAAAGAAGCATGCTAAGAGAGATGCAGTTTTTCCTTTTGTCTGGCTTGACAGCTGGTCTCATCTTTTGTAAGATGTACGTTCCATGCTCTTCCAGAAATTTCAGGGCCACCTCGTGCCTGGACCTCTGGGCTCTCTTTTTGGTCCTTTGGACAGGACTCTTGCTCTGGTTTGGGTATTTTATATTGTATACCTGATGTTACTGTTGTTAAACTGTTGGATGTCTACCCGGGTCGGCTTCTGTTGTTGGATATTTTGATTTCTTCTGTCCCTTTCCGGATTATTATTTACGCCCCTCAATTGAAATCTCACAGGACTGACCTACTGAAACTGATTCAACCCTATTTATACACATCAATGCATGTGATTTTTGGGGGTGATTTCAATTGTGGGTTATCCACTAAAGATAAGTCTTCTACTTCAAAGACTACTAAGTTTTTTGTGACACAAATTTTCTGAAACAATTGCTCCATTCCTCAGGTTTACAGGATGCATATTTATCTTTTACGAGTCAGCATACTCCTACTTTTCACAAAGGCCCCCTTGCAACCCGTATTGATTTTTTTTTTATTTCTCCCCACCTCCAACTTTCTGATGCTGTAATTCAAGTTGCGGAATTTTCAGATCATAATTTATTATCTATTTCTTTAGGCCCTTCCTTGACGTCTCATTTTGGCCCTGGCATTTGGAAACTGAATGCTTCCCTGTTATCTGATACACGTTTGTTAAGTCACTTAACTGAGTATATTCATAATTGAAAGACTGCATTTTTTTTATATGATGCCCCCTGGGATTGGTGGCGGGATACGAAATCTGGACTCCGAACTTTATTTAAAAATTTTAGTAAACATCATCATGATTCATTGTATTTCCTTTATCACACTAACAGACAACGACTTCAAAAATTACTTTATCTCATGAAACTGGCCATGATTTTTCCACCCAAATAAGTACTCTTGAGAAGCACATGATGGATTATCACCTTCTGAAGGCTACTTCTGTTCAGCATCAACAGCATTTTGGGACCTCTGGTACCTATGACACAGTATGTCCATATGCTTCTATTCGGCGAACAGTAGAGAGTAAAACCTTTACTACGCTGTTTGATGACAGTTTCACCGAGCTCACTGATATTTTGGATATCAGGCACCGTGTTACCTGTTATACACAAAAACTGTTTGGTCCCATGCCCCCCTCCCCCATCTGCATCCATAATGGACTACTTTTCCTTTTTACAACTTCCTGATGTACCTTCTTCTGTTGTAGATATGTTAGATACTGAGATACAGTACAAGCACATGAAATTGAAGCAGTAATCAAGTCTTTTTGTCCAAGAGTGACACCAGGCCTGTATGGTCTCTCCAGTGAGCTGTATAGATTGTTTTCTGCTGACCCGAGTTCTGAATTGGCTACAGTTTATAATTCTATTCTACAGTGCAAACATCTTCCTTTAGACTTTAACATGGGTTGTTTATTTTACTAACATAAAAAAGGGGATAGAAGACTGCTCTCCAATTGGAGACCTTTATGCCTCTTAAATACTGATTTTAAAATACTGACCAAAATTTTGGCCCTCAGACTTTCTAAATTGGCCATATATGTGATTTCTACCGCACAATCTTGCAGTGTCCCTGGGAGATGTAAACAAGACCATCTAATTTTACTTGAGAAATGATTGAGCATGGAAATTCTCATGTTTTATATGGTTTCATATTCTCACTGGACCAACGGCAGGCTTTTGATTCTGTACATCATGATTTTTATGGTCTACTCTTCGATATTATAAAGTACCGATTATACTCTTGACTAGACTCCGTTGCTATATCGGTCCTGCAACTGTTGTCCCACTGGTCAATGGATGGAAGGCCCTATACTTCCTCTACACAGAAGGGTTAGACAGGGCTGTCCCCTTAGTCCACTTTTATATGTTTTTTTTTGGATCCCTTACTTCGTTCTATTAATCCGGCCCCAACAATTATGCCACTTCCCTCAGCCCCATATTCTGTGTTGGCCTATGCAGACAATATGAGTCTCATGGTGGCTAATGTTGCCTCCGTGCGTTCTGCATTATGGCACTGTTCCAAGTTTGGGGCTGTTTCTGGCGCGGCCCTTAATCTTGATAAATGTGTAGGCCGTAGATTAGGTTCCCTTTTTGTAGATGAGTCTTCTGTTGACATTAGACTTTGTGATGAACCTATCAGGTTTTGGGCATTTTATACGGTAATGGTCCTTTAGATGTCCTTAACTGGACTCCAAATTAGATTATGCTCAAACTATGGTTGCGTTGGAATTCATGGCAGATGAGTAAGAAAAAGGATTTACTATGATTAAAACCTTTCTGCTTCCCCTTTTCTCTTTCTGGCTTATATTTTCCCCTCCCGCAATTTGAAACCAGATTGCTTAGTCTCTTTTTTCAAGCCCTATGGGGTAGCCGCCTGAACCCCATTAAACGTCAGATCACCCATCTCCCTATTCAGGATGGAGGCCTAGCTATGGTCCAACCTGGGTTTTTTTTTTATACTAGTTTTTTCTTGTTTCATAATATTAGACCCCTGCTGGTTAACCAAGATCGAGGTTGGGAACCTTGGTTTCTTGAATCCTGTAGTCCTTGGTTTCATAAATGGGAACTTAACAAACTGACGGTTTTAACACATTCCCCCCAGATTTCTGCTTATGTTAGGGATAGTTTTTCGTTTGAAACACTGGCAGATTACTAGCCATGTGCTAATAACTGTCTCAGAAAATCATTGTATAAGTATTTAGTGGACCGTGTATGTTTGGAGATTGTTGTTTTCCCAAATGTCCTGACAACATCTCCTTGCTTTGCTCACTTTATCAGAATTCAGGGTTCCCAAAAGATGTGGGACTTACATTGGCTTAGCTGCCATGAACGTATCAACGTCAAATGTAACCATAAACACAAATCACTACAGGACAGATTTTGTTCCAGACCTGAATGTTAGCAACAAGAAGAAACTATTTCACACCTTTTTTTTCATGTACATTTATTGTTTCTTTTTGGACTCTATTGGCTGCCAGATGGTGTGAACCCTTGTTTGCTCTCATTACTCATGACAATTTGATGTATGTTTTTTCCCCCTCACTTGGTCTCATTGGAATATTAATATGTTAAATTTGATTTTTGTAATAATCAAATGGCATGTGTGGAATGCTCGTTGTCTGTTTAATTTACAGAATCAGGATGTGCTCTTCTTACCATTATTCGAGGGATCGAATATGATTTGAAGGCCACATATTTTTCAGAGGCAGAGCATTTGCCGTCTGACTGTTTGTTGGAATTATGGACACTATTACCTTGGATAACTTATTCTGATTTTCCTGTTACATAATTATTTTGTTTTTTATTTTTCTTTGTATCATTTTTGTTTTTCTTTTCTGTTCAGTTGATGTTCAATAAAAACTTCCCCTACTCTTTTTGATAAGTGCCATGGGATCTTTAACATCCACCTGAACTACCACCAATCCAGGCAGATGGGACCTC
Source organism: Neoceratodus forsteri (assembly GCA_016271365.2). Lineage (NCBI taxonomy): Eukaryota > Metazoa > Chordata > Ceratodontiformes > Ceratodontidae > Neoceratodus > Neoceratodus forsteri. Next base: position 1,421,635,340 of record CM028130.1, read on the forward strand.
GGTTTAACGTCTCATCCGAAAGACGGATGCTTGGTGAATGAATCGACTGTTTTCCAGGTGTCTGCTTGACAAATTTCTAAGATAGGAATATTCCTGGCAGCAACCAGAGAAGCAGCTGTACCTCTAGTAGAGTGAGCCCTCAGGCCTGAGGGTAGAGTTCTACCCCGTTTTTCATAGCAGAATTGTATACAAGAAACAATCCACCTGGCAATAGATCTCTTAGTGGCAGGTTTGCCCTTACCAACCTCTCCATATGTGAGGAACAATTGGAAGGACTCAAACCTGTGACCCTTGGTGCGCTCTATGTAGTAGCTGAGGGCCCTTTTAACATCCAAGCTGTGCAGCCTCCTCTCTCCAGAGGAGGAATGGTCACTGAAGAAAACGGGGAGAGACACAGACTGGTTAAGGTGGAAATCTGAAACCACCTTAGGCAAAAACTTCCCGTTAGTTCTTAGGTCCACTTTATCTCTATGAAAGGAGATGAAATCAGGCTCTACTGACAAGGCTTGCAATGCACTGATGTGCCTGGCAGAGGTAATGGCTACCAAAAACATAGTTTTCCAAGTCAAGTACTTAAGCTCTGCAGAGGACAAAGGCTCAAAGGGTGGTTGCATAAGCTGAGTAACGCAAACATTAAGGTCCCAAGCAGGAGCAGGGTCCCTAAAGAGGGATTGGTGTGCAGCAATCCCTTGAAGAACTTACAAAACACATGATGGGCTGACAGAGGAGAGGGCTTGCCTACCGACTGGAAGGCAAAAACAGCTGCCAAATGCACTTTAAGTGTAGCTGGCCTAAGGCCTAGGCCATTGAGATGGACCATATAGTCCAGAACCATAGGCAACCCAGCAGACTCTGGAGAAATATTCTTATTAGAACACCAAATAGTGAACCTTTTCCATTTGGAACTATAAGTATTTCTGGTGGAAGGCTTTCGAGAAGCCTTAAGGATTTCCAGAACCCTCTGGGAAAGATGCAGATCAACAAACTCTAACTCTTCAAAAGCCATGCCTTGAGATTGAGACCTGAGGTTCGGGTACCAAATCCTCCCCGGAGAGGATGTCAACAGGTTGCAATCCCTGGGAAGAGACAGTGGAAGGTGGACTGCTAAGGACAGCAACAGAGGGTACCAGGGCTGTCTGGCCCAGTCTGGAGCAATCAGAATCACTCTGCATGGTTGTGACCTTATCTTGACTAACACCTTGAACAGGAGGGGGAAGGAGGGAAAAGCATACAGAAATTTCCCTTCCCAATTCAGGATCAGAGCATCCAGGGGGACTGAGCTCAAGACTGGGGGTATGTAACAAAAGACAGGAAGCTGGTGATTGTCTGGGGCTGCAAAAAAATCTATTTGTGGAGTGCCCCATTTGGAGAAAATCACTTCAAAACTATGGGATCTAGGGTCCATTCGTAATGGCCCTGGGATATTCCGCTGAGAGCATCTGCTAGGACACTGTCCTTCCCTGGGAGGTGAACTACTATCAGAGAGGTTTGCAGGGAATAGGCCAGGGACCACAACTTCATTGCTTCTGTGCACAAGGCCGTAGACCGAGTGCCTCCTTGCTTGTTGATGTATCACATGGTGGTGGTGTTGTCTGTTCTGACCTGGACCACCTTGTTCTGTACTGATTTGGAAAAGGCTTGCAGTGCTAGAAACACTGCTCTGAGTTCCAAGAGACTAATGTGAAGCAGAGATTCCTGAGGTGACCACAGCCCTTGGGTGGTAAGATCCCCCAGATGGGCTCCCCAGCCCAGCAGGGAAGCATCTGTGGTGAGTATCACTGAATGAGACTGAGTGACAAAAGGAACTCCTTCTCTCAAATTTTCCTGATCCTGCCACCATTGCAAGGCCTGGATCAGGGTTCGAGTCACTGGGACTAGTTTGGTAAGGGAATCCTTTCTTTGGGACTAGAAGGCTTTTAAGTGGAACTGAATGTCCCTCATCTGGAATCTTGCTCCCTGACCACTGCTGTGGAAGCTGCCATGTGGCCCAGAAGCTGAAGGAAATGCCTTGCTGGTCGAGACACCTGTAGGGTGAATGAACAGGCCAGTTCTATGAGGGTCCTTGCCCTGTCCAGGGGAAGGAAGGCTCTTGCCCTTACTGTATCCAGCTCTGCCCCTATGAAGCTGAGGAGCTGTACTGGCTTGAGAACTGACTTTGGAAGGTTGAGAAGGAATCCTAAGGAAGTGAGCACTTGCTGAGTTATTCGCAAATGTGACTTGACTTGGTCTGAGATCAACCCACTATGAGCCAGGTCAGTCTGCTATGAGAAGATGGAGATCTTTTTTCTCCTTAGGGAAAGCAACCACCATCACAGGCACTTCTAGAAACCCTTGAGGCTGATGTTAGGCCAAAGGCATTGTTTGAATTGATAGTGGCCTGAGGGCAACTGAACCTGAGGTACTTTCTGTGGGAGCACCTGACGGGAATGTGAAATAGGGCATCTTTGAGGTATATGGGAGGCTAGCCAGTCCCTGGCCTTAGGAGAGGGAAGGATTATTCTCAGAGTCAACATTTTGAACTTTGGTTTTAAAGGTGTTTGTTCAGATACCTTGGGGTCCAGGGATGGGCCGCCATTCTCCTGTTTTCTTGGGGTTAGGAAGTACCTGGAGTACAATCCTTGCCCTTGTGTAGGGTGGGAACCCTCTCGATGGCTCTGAGAGCTAGGAGGGAAGAAACCTCTGCCTCTAAGGCAAGGGTCTCTGATGGATTTGCAGGTGGAAAGGATCTGGTTCTCATCTTAGGAAAATTTTTTAAGCTGAGAACCAGTGCCTGGCTTACTACTTCCAGGACCCACTTGTCTGATGTCAGAGACTTCCAGTCCCGGACAAAGTAAGCCAGCCTGGCCCCTACTGGTATTGGAGAATCGGCCCGGGCAGACCCATCAGGGTGTCTGCTTGGCAGGGGCTTTAGGCTGAGGGGTGGATGCAGGCCTGCTCATCCCCCGTCTACCTCTCCCTCTGAAGAACCCCCTCTGAGAATAAGAAGAGGAAGCCTGAGCTTGGTAAAAAGGCCTTTGGAAAGGCATGCCCCTGTCCCTGGACTGCTGCCTTTGAGGAATGGCTTGCCTTTCTTTGGCCTGAGCACTCTTATAAGTGGTCCTGTACTGGTCCATCTTTTCATGTAGTTCTGTCTGCTCCCCAAACAGAGAATTACCAATAACAGGGAAATCCATGGCCTTAGCCTGGGTATCCTGTGATAGGCTACTACATCTGAGCCAAGCCATCCTCCGAAGAGCCACAGATGTAGCCATGACTCTTGATGAAACATCACTGGAGTCCACTGCAGCATGAAATTGCACTTTGGATGCCTCAATCCCATCTGCAGCCGCCTGCTCCAGCTCCTTGGCAAGCTGGTCAGGGGCCTGTTTAGCCAGAGCCAGCGCAGTGTCCCATCTGGACTTCTGGTATCTAGCTGTGTAGGCCATATAGTTAGCCTGCCTGAGTCCCAAAGATGCTACCATGTACTGTTTCTTTGCCATGGCATCAATCCTCCTGGAGTCCTTATCTGGGGTGTGTGATGCCAAGGGGATGTTTGCCTTATCACGGGCAGCAGCCTGCACTACCTCAACATGGCTGCATTGCTGAGAAAGGAACTCCGTGTCTGAGCCTGAAAGAGTATACCTCTTGTCCATTCATCTGTCCACAGGAGGTATGGAGTTGGGAGTCTTGAGAATTTTATTTGTCTGTTTCCGAAAGGATTTATGGAGGGGAATAGACAGTCTCCTGGACTCTGGGATGTCCATCATTTCAACAAAATCAGGCTCCGCCTGATCCTCTAGTGCTTCCTCCATAGGAAGCTGGAGGGTTTCAGCCACTTTCTTGTAAAACATAAAGTGGGAAGGGGACTCAGAAAGCCTAGGAGGAGAAACACCTGAAGGTCTGTCTGGGGAGATGTCCAGGTCAATAGGCACATCCAGACTTTCATAATCACCATCATCATCCTCATACTCTCCCTCCTCCTCATCCGGTTCATAAAATTCTTCTAAGGTGTAATCCGGAACCGGGGGAACCGACCGAACCGAACCCCTGCCAGATGGTGCCGGTTCGGCCGGAACCGAAGTGTTTACTGCACGACTTATCGCTTCTTTGGCTATCTCATCAGCAGTCGGAGTATGAATTTCTGGATCCGAACCGGACGATTTATCTTTTCTTTTTCTTTTAACCGAACCAACTCCTCAGAATTGGCTCTCCTTTTGCCCGAAGAAGTATCGCCCTGGTCAGAGGGCACTCCTTCTGATTCGGTCGGAACCAAACCGGGCTGGCCATCCGGGTCAGCGGACTTCTCAGCCTCCCTTTCCCTCAGTCTACCTAATCTCTTTTCCAGGGTAGCTTTGGGAAAATTCTTACAAATTTGGCAGTCTGAATCGAGGTGGTCAAACCCCAGACAATAAACACAGGTGGTGTGGGGATCAGCCTCAGGAAAGACTTCCCCACACACACTGCAGTGTTGAAACCCAGTGGGCCCGTTTTTTTTCTTGCATTTCTCAGACATGGCCAATCCTATCCAAAACTTACCCTTTTTTCGGCAATCTGCCAGGCAAGACTCCCCTATCGGGTCCTGACCGTGTTACGGGTCTTGGAAAAAAATGTAATAAAAATCCGTTCTTTTTTAGAACTGATACGGACCAGTTACCACACTCTAAGTAAATTCACAAACTTTTTTACCTGAACTGATCGGTTCAGCCGAACCGATCCACAATTTACAAGTTCCATACAGAAACTAAATAGAAAACCTATCTAGTACTCACAGTACCACAGACAGAGACTTAAACCGACAGATTTGGTAGCAGCAATTCGGTAGAAACCAAGCGAAAAACGACACTTTAACAGACTTTTTTTGAACCGAGCAGAGGAGAGCTTTCCAGAGCGACTGTTCAGTGAGGCGGAGTAAAGAATCTGACAGTTGGAGTTTAAACAACAGCAGACAGGGGCCTCAACCAAGCTCGCGGTGAACATTCCATGCTGGCCATGGAAAGTTTAACTCTTTGTTCTCCGGGGCAGTTGAAAGGCAGGACCTAACTGCATATGTCAGAATACAGCAAGACTTCATGTTGTTTGAAAAATTGTTTTCAGGAAAAAATAACAAAATGCAGTGTAAAATGGAGGTCGACTAGCTGAAGGCATCCACGGAGGTCTGACTTTTATTTTTAATTTTATTTATTTGTAATTCAGAAACAACCTTTGAACAGGGCTTTTTTACAAAGTTTCCATGTCATGAAACAGAATACAAAAAGACACAGACATTGTAAACATACAGTTACAACATGTAATACAAGTAAATACACAAAGAAAACAACACGTAATTACACAGACAGTTGCATGGGGCGCAGCTGATTCAGTCTGGATAAAAATATACAGTACCTTCTTAGATACACAGAAGGAGTTATGAGGGGAAACTACAGCTGGGCAACAAAGGGGTCAGCATGTGGGGGGTGGGATAGGTGCTAGAAACATAGAATTTGACGGCAGATAAGGACCGCTTGGCCCACCCAGTCTGCCCATTTCCCTGCCTACTGGATAAGCTGCAGATCCTAGTTAACCAGCAGCCTACTTCTTCCTACCCCCATCCCCTAGAATTGCCTTATGACTGTCCCATGCATGCTTGAATTCCACTGCTTTTGACTCCACGACTTCCTCCGAAGGCCGCTCCATGCATCCACAACCTTCTCTGTGAAAAAATACTTCCTTAAATTGCCTCTGAGCCGCCTCTATCTTCAAATTGTGCCCCCTTGTTCTTGCACACCTTTTGAAAGATGCTACCCTCTTGGACTTTGTTGATTCCTTGAGGTACTTGAGAAGTTTCTATCATGTCCCCCTCTCCCTCCTTTCCTCGAGGCTATACATATTAAGTTCCTTTAGTCTCTCTTCATATGTCTTCCGGTGCAGACCCTGCGCCATTTTAGTTGCCCTCCTCTGGACAGCTTCCATCCTGTCTATGTCTTTGCGAAGACTGGGTCTCCAGAACTGCACACAGTACTCCAGATGGGGTCTGACCAGCTGTCTGTACAGAGGGATAATAACTTCCTGTCTTCTACTGGTGATGCCTCTCCCTATGCATCCCAATATCCCCCCAGCCCTCCTTGCTGCCCTCTCACATTGCTTGCCCACCTTTAGGTCATCTGATATGACTACCCCCAGGTCCCTTTCCATTTTTGTTGTTGTTAGTATCTCACCCCCCATTGTGTACTCTTCCCCTGGGTTTTTGTTTCCCAGGTGCATTACCTTGCACTTCTTAGCATTGAATCTAAGCTGCCATACATTTGACCATTCCTCTAACCTTGCCAAGTCCCTTTTCATCCTTTCCACCCCACCTTGTGCATCAACTCTGTTGCAGATCTTTGTGTCATCTGCAAAGAGACATACTTTTCCTTCCAGTCCCTCTGCAATGTCGCTTATAAAGACATTGAAGAGGACTGGTCCTAATACTGAACCCTGCGGTACCCCACTAGTAACCCCCCTTTCGTCAGAGTGGACTCCATTTACTATTTCTGTGTCCTATTTTCCAGCCAATTTTTTACCCAGGCTGTCATCTTGGGACCCACTCCCAGGCTAGCTAACTTGTATAATAATCTTTTGTGTGGGACTGTGTCAAATGCTTTGCTAAAGTCTAGGTAGGCCATGTCCACAGCCCCTCCCTGATCTACTACTCTGGTCACCCAGTCAAAGAAATCTATCAGATTTGTCTGGCATGACCTTCCTGCTGTGAATCCATGCTGCCTAGGGTCCCGTGCCCTCTGGCCTCTAGATACTTGACAATTCTTTCCTTCAGAAGTGATTCCATCATTTTCCCTACCACTGAGGTTAAACTAACAGGTCTGTAGTTTCCTGCTTCTGCCTTGCTCCCACTTTTGTGAAGGGAATCACATCTGCCTCCTCCAGTCCTCGGGTACCACCCCATCCTCCCACGATTTGTTAAACAGGGTAGTCAGTGGTGTCACTAATTCTACCCTTAGTTTTTAGAATTCTGGGATGAATCCCATCAGGTCCCATTGCTTTGCCCACCTTCAGTTTTAAGAGTTCTTTCAGAACCCTTTCTTCTGTAAATGGGCTGGTATCAACTTCTGTATCCAGTGTGTTTCTACTGTTTGTTCTAGGTACCCCCCCTTCCTTTGAAAATACTGAGCAAAAATATTTGTTTAGTATCTCTGCCTAGGGTTGGATCCATAACGACTGGCCTTGTCAAATGGAGAGGAAGAGGTGAGGCAACTCAAGTTGGAGACAGGCTGAGAGGAGTCAACGAGAGGAGAAAGACCAGAGGGAAGCGGGGGTAGGGAAGGGGCGAGTGGAGAGGAAGAAAGGAATAACAGCAGGTGGGTGGGGGTACACCCAAATGGGTGGCTATCTGGGAGAGGACAATATAGAGGTAGGGTGGTCAGAAGAGGGATATCAGGTGCCTGACAGACACTCACATGTATTCCTGGAGGCTAGGTGAAATTTCAATTTAGATTTGAAGGGATAGAGACTGAAGGTATTGTGCAGGATCTCCGGTATCTCACTAAGCCAGAGGGGGGGCTCTGTAAGAGACAGATCGTTGACCTAACATTGTGCTTCGGAAGGGCACAGAGACAGCATTCTGCATTCTTCCTGTAGTCTTGTACTTGGCATCAGTCAAGGAGAAAGTTTCTGAGATGCAAGGGGGAGTTTGCCTAGCAGAGCCTTCTTGCCTAGGAGACATGTATGGAACTTGACTCTGTTGCCAAGGGAAAGCAAGTTTGTATCAGTAAACAGTGAGCAGGTGTGCATAAAGCGAACGGTACCAAGGGTGAGCTTACATGCCTTGTCTAGGGCAGTGGACATCCACTTAAGTGCAGTATACGAGACTGTCCCATAGACCACAAGCCCATACTCTATAATGGATAGTAATAGAGCTGGTGATGGAGAGATGGAGGGCAGCAGGAGTTAAGATTCTTTTTGCGCCTAAACAGTACTCCAAACTTGGTGTTGACAGCATTAACCAATAAGTCTATCTGTTGCATGAAGGAAAGGGTGTCATCACTAGTGACCCCCAGACACCTGAAGGAGTGGACCTGCTCAAGTGGGGCCCTGACATTAAGATAGTAAGGGTGGGGTGGCCTTCGCTTGAGTTGTGGACTCGACTGGAGCATCGTCTTAATTTTTCATGATCAAGTAGGAGTTTGTGGGCTGGCCTGGTCGCACTGAGGGTTGAAGCACTGGACGCCACACCTCGCACCACGCCAGCAACCTGAGTTCGGGAACGAACTTGGGCCTCCGGGGGTCAGCAGGGGAGGGAGAAGACTGACCATCCTAGGACAGCTCTCCTCTCCCTGGGGAGGGATCCAGAGAGTCTCCGGAGCAGCAGCAGCCCCCAGTGGAGACTGGAGGTACGGGCTGTGTAATGGAGTCAACTATGGGGTGGAGCGAGGTGGACGTCGACGTCTTGCCGTCTTGCCATCATTGCATGGCTGAGCTCCAGGGGGCAACAAAGCAAGAAAAAACCTCCAGGTACCCGGGAAGGCGACGACAGGAACAGGATCGCCCAACACGCTCAATGCTGGACCTGCCAAGCTGGCCTCTGGTTCCTCCCTGCTCTCTGACCACACCCTAGCTTATAGATAGAGCGCCGGTCAGGTGGTGGCAGCCCCACCTCAGGAGGTTCAGAGCCGGGGGGATGGCGAGTTGGAGAAGCAGAGGAGGGACATCTTGGGTCAGAGACAAGATGCAGAGGTCTTGGCATGTGGTTACAGGGTGAGTACCTAGGTAATGTCTGAGAGAGTCCTATGGGGCCCAGTGTATAAATAGAGTTGAAAAAAAAAAAAAAAAAAAAAAGAGTAGGAGTTTTTGAGGACCAAACCACTCCTCAAGCTGATGGAAGGAAGACTTAAGTTCACGCTGCAGTGGAATGATATATGAATTGCTGCTGAGGATGACGGCGTCATTGGCGTGTAGAATGATTTTGCTATCACAGGCCTTTGGCAGAGCATTCTGGAAGATGCTGAAGACTAAGGGTCCCAGGACTAACCCTTGGGGTACCCTCAGGGATACTTCTCTGGACTCCAAAACAGCAGGTCCCACCCTGACCCTCTGAGATCTGTGTGTCACGTAGTCTTTGAACCAATGTGCAGCATTTATGGCCACCCCCAAAGTCAGGAGTTGACCCAGGAGGAGGGGGTAGTTAACTGTATGGAAGGCCTTTGTTAAATCGAAGAAGATGGAACCGACTACCTTGCCTTCATCCATAGCCTTACGGACAAAATCAGAGAACTCAACCAGAGCTGTAGCAGTGCTGTGGTTCTTTCTCAACCCATGTTGTTGGGGACAGAGCAGTTAATATTTATGAAGGTAGTCACTGATTTGGTCTGCCACGATCCTTTCCAGAGATTTGGATAGTGGGGAAAGGATAGAGATGGGCCGGTAGTTTGTAATACTTGACCTGTCTCCACTCTTAAAGACTGGGGTCACCAGAGCTTGCTTCCAGACTGAGGGGAAATTGGCCAGGTTGAGTGACTTGTTGAAGAATTTGGTTATAGGGACAATAAGCTTGTCAAGGGTCGGGGCAATCAGTTTCATGTCCATCCCATCACTACTCTGCCTGGTTGTTCCTAGGACCTTTTTTACGTCAAACATTGCTTCTTTGATTGTTACCTGTTTGAAATAAAAGCTTGGGTGCTTAGACGCGGTATGATTTTTACCAGGGTCCATATCCACGGGCTTCAGATAGTCAGGTGGAAAAACATGACTTAGATGCATGAATGAGGTGTTGAAAGACTCAGCAATGGTGTGAGGATCAGTGATATTCGACCCTTGAATACTGAGCACCTGGGGGTGTTTCTTCTCATCCTTCCCTAGGAGACTTCTGATGTTATCCCAAAATTTCCTCTCGTCACTCCAACTCCTGTCCAACTGGTCTTTGTGGAAGGTGGCACTGGGCTGCCTTATCAGTTGCATACGCCTGTTTCTGGATGCCCTATAGGCCTGGATGACTTTTTTTATTGCCAGAGGCTTTAGCCTTTGACCAGAAGTCATCTCTTTCCCTCATCAGAGCAAGGAGCTTGCCAGTGATCCAACAGCTGTTGCAGCCAAGAGTCTTCCTTTTCCTAACTGGGGCAAACCTATTGCATGTTGCATTGACGCTATTAGCAAAGTAATTTAGGGCAAGATCAAGATCCAGCAGGTTGTCAATGGGTGACCAATCAATATGGGAAAGGGCTGCTTTGAGAAGTCCCAGCTGTCCCTTTCTTAAGACTCTACTTTCGATCATAGCAGGGGGTGGTTTTCTATATTTATTGGACCACCTTAAAGTGATAGGGGAGTGGTCGCTCAAGGAGCCCTGTTCCACAGTGGTCTCGGAAACCCTGGTGGAAGCATTTGAGAGAAGCAAATCAATAAGTGTGCTATTTCCCGATTTGTAGTTTGTTCTGGTGGGTTCAGTAACTAGCTGTGTGAGGTAAGAGTTAGCCATGATGTCCTTCTGGGGTGTTGGCTCCTTGCTGAGCCAATTTATATTAAAGTCCCCAGCGATAATGAGTTCACAATCCTTATTGAGGGACGTGAGAGCATCAAGTACCTTGGTAAGGCCCACGCAGGCCCTCTTGGGAGGCAGATAGATAGATACAACAAGGGATCTGCTGTGCTGGCCAAACAAGAGTGAGTAGCTCATGGTCATCAGCCCATCCAGTAATGAGAAGCACAGTCCCCTGAAGGGAGTCCTGACATAGATAAGACAGTCGCCTCCCCTCTTGGCTTTCCGGTCACACCTGAAGGCTTGGAAGCTGGGGAGAGCAACTTCTTTGTCCTTGATCTTATCTGTGAGCCATGTCTCAGTTAGTAAGATGATATCAGGGCTGTGCAAGGCTGTCCAGGCCGGGAATTGCACAAATTTGGCAAGCAGACTGCTTGTGCAGTCAACGGCATGAAAAGAACTGGGGATGGGCTGGGGGACCACCCCTTTCATACAATACGTGACGGCGGGGGTGGGCCGACATCAAGGGGCGGTCCCCCGCTGTATACTGCTATCTAGAAGTTTTCCATGGGGTCCTGGTGCCTGCCGGCTTCAGTCCTAAAGGTGATACCTGCTGCAAGAGCCCCCTCAAAGAAAGTTCTACATTTACAGGGGAGTAACTTGTTTTTCTAGGGGCATGGTCATGGTGTACTAGCCACACTTCTGGCAGACTCCAAGCACTTCTCCAGGAGGAGGGGGCAAGGCACACACCGCTATTTAGGGAACAGAGACTGGAGAACCGAGGCCCCCAAACCAGCATCCAGATATGACTCAAGGTCGATGAGGTAATGGGAGATGAAGGTGTGTGCGGATTCCCAGGTAGCAGCCCTGCAGATCTCCTGGATTGGGCGTCCCTGGAAGCTGCCACCGAGGCAGCGGTATGTCTGGTGGAATGAGCCCTACAGGAGGCTCCCTACCAGCCAACCGGTAGCAGAGGTTGATGCAGGAGACTATCCACCTTCCAATCATCTGCTTTGCTGCTGGTCTGCCAGGTGCGGCTTCAGCATAGGGGACAAACAGTTGGCAAACCTCTCCTCGAACTCCAGCCATGTGCTCTTTGTAGTAGGCAAGCACGTGCCACAGGTACAGAGTATGGAGCCCGTGCTCGGCCTCCGAGGAGTGACTGAAGCACACCAGGAGACTGATCACCTGGTTAAGGTGAAACCTGGGGCTGTCTCCATTTTTGTAGGCTCTCGGGGGTGACTGACAGCAGACAGACACTTCCTGTGGAGGCAAGAAGGGAGGGTTCACCGGAACACATAGAAACAGCTACAGGGCACAAAGGCAGCTAAGCAAGGGTGTTTCTCTACTGAAGGAAAGTAGAAAGGGGGGGGGGAGAGAAGAAAAAATTACTCACCTTAGTAATGTTTCTTCTAATGGAGTCTTGCTGTATTCTGACAATAGCAGGGAGTCCCAACCTTCGAACTGCCCCGGGAGATGAAAGAGTTAACTTTCCATGCCAGGCATGGAACGCTGAGCTCGAGCTCGGTTGAGACTCTGTCCGTTGCTGTTTGAACTCAAACCGTCAGATCTTTACGAGCTAAACTCATTGCGGTCCTGTGTGGAAGCTGTAAACCTACACTAGGCAACTGGGTACTAACATAACAACAATTTTTTTGGTCCCAAAACAAAGACTCAAGTCAAGAGACCCAAAAACTGAAATAACACAACACCCACTCACCCAAAGAAAGGGTGATAACAAAAAAGGTGTGTCACCTCCTGAGTGCCAACATTGCCACTGCCGACCCACATCCCAAAAACAAAGGTTCTGAGAGGAGAAGGCAGGGGGGGAGGTCAGAATACAACAAGACTCCATTAGAAGAAACAACATTACTAAGGTGAGTATTTTTTCTTCAAACAACATGAAGTCTTGCTGTATTCTGACAATAGCAGACTACTGCAGCACTTTATGGAGGAGGACAGAACCCACCTAGGGAATAGGCTCTGAAGGACAGCTGAAAGAACCGAGCATCACTCCGAGACTGGATGTCCAGGAGTAATGCTTGGTAAAAGTGTGAACTGTTTTCCAGATAGCTGCTTGACATATCTCTAAAATGGGGATGTCTCTGGCCGCAGCCAGAGAAGCAGCTGTACCTCTGGTAGAGTGAGCCCTCAGGCCTGAGGGGGGAACCTTACCCAGCTATTCATAACAGAATTGGATACAAGAGACAATCCACCTGGAAATGGATCTTTTAGTGGCAGGGTTCCCCTTGCCAACCTCACCATAAGTGAGGAACAGTTGGAGGGAGTCAAACCTGTGACCCTTGGTACGCTCTATGTAGTAACTAAGGGCCCTCTTCACATCTAAGCTGTGCAGCCTCCTCTCACCAGAGGAGGAATGGTCAGTGAAGTAAACAGGGAGAGAAATAGATTGATTAAGGTGGAAATCCGAAACCACCTTAGGCAGGAACTTTCTATTAGTCCGAAGGACTACCTTATCTCTGTGAAAGGAGATAAAGTCTGGCTCCACTGACAATGCTTGTAATTCACTTATGCGTCTGGCAGAGGTGATAGCTACCAGAAACACAGTTTTCCAAGTCAAGAACTTAAGCTCAGCTGAAGACAAGGGCTCAAAGGGAGGTTGCATGAGCTGAGCAATACAAACATTGAGATCCCAGGCAGGAGCAGGATCCCTGAATGGAGGGTTGGTGTGAAGCACTCCTTAAAAACTTGGAAAACACAGGGTGAGATGACAGGGAGAGGACTTACTCTGTTGAAATAAAGGCAGAGACAGCTGCCAAATGTACCTTCAGAGTAGCTGGTCTCAGCCCCAAAGTGTTTAGATGGACCATGTAATCTAGAACTGTGGGTAAATCAGCAGAGTCTGGGGAAATATTCTTTTCCGAACACCATATGGAAAATCTTTTCCATTTGGAGTTGTAAGTAGCCCTGGTAGAAGGCTTCCTAGAAGCCTTGAGTATATCCATTACACCTTGAGAGAGGTGTAGGCCAGCAAACTCAAGCTCTTCAAGAACCAGGCCTTGAGATTGAGAGACTTGAGGTTCAGGTACCAAACCCTTCCCTGGGCACAGGTTAACAGATTGTGATTCTTGGGAAGACACAGGGGAGGATGGACTGCTAAGGACAGGAGGAGAGGGTACCAAGGTTGCCTGGCCCAATCCGGGGCAATCAGAATTACCTTGCAGGATTGGGATCTGATTTTGACTAGCACTTTGAACAGGAGAGGGAAGGGGGGAAAGGCATAGAGAAACTTCCCTTCCCTACTGAGGGCTAAGGCGTCCAGAGGGACTGAGCCCAAGACTGGGGCCCGCAGTAAAAGAGAGGAAGGATGATTGTCTGGAGCTGCAAAGAGATCTATTTGCGGGGTGCCCCATTTGGCAAATACCACTCCCAGAACCAGGGGATCCAGGGACCACTCGTGATGGCCCTGAGAGCATCTGCCAGGACATTGTCTTTGCTTGGGAGGTGAACTGCCGTAAGGGAGGTGTTCAGGGAGTAAGCCAGAGACCACAACTTCATGGCTTCGGTTCACAAGGCCGTAGACCGAGTGCCCCCGTTTGTTGATGTACCACATTGTAGTGGTGTTGTCTGTTCTGACCTGTACAATTTTGTCCTGAACAGATTTGGAGAAAGCTTGAAGTGCTAGAAAAACTGCTCTGAGCTCCAACAGGTTGATGTGGAGCAGAGATTCCTGAGGGGACCACAGTCCCTGGGTGGTGAGGTCGCCCATGTGGTCCCTCCACCCCAAGAGGGATGCATCCGTAGTAAGGATTAATGAGTGAGGCTGAGTGACGAAGGGAACTCCTTGTCTCAGGTTGCTCTGATCCTGCCACTACTGCAGGGCTTGGATCAGGGTTCGAGTTACTGGGATCAATTTGGAAAGAGGATCCTTTCTTTGAGACCAAAAGGCCCTCAAATGGAACTGAATGTCTCTCATCTGAAATCTTGCTCCTTGCACTACTGCTGTGGAAGCAGCCATGCGTCCCAGGAGCTGCAGAAAATGCCTTGCTGGTCGAGAGACCTGCAGGGTGAAAGAGGAGGCCAGGGAGACTAGGGTGTTTGCCCTGTCTAAGGGGAGGAAGGCCCTGGCTTCCTGGGTATTCAGTTCTGCGCCTATGAAGGTTAGGAGCTGGACAGGCTCCAGAACGGACTTTGAGAGATTCAGGATAAAACCTAGGGAAGTAAGCAGTTGCTGAGTTATCTGCAGATGTAGGCTGACCTGATCTGGGGATTGGCCTACTATGAGCCAATCGTCCAGGTAAGGAAAGATGGCAATCTTTTGCCTTCTTAGGCAAGCTACTGCTACTGCCAGGCATTTGGTAAATACCCTTGGAGCCGAGGTGAGTCCAAAGGGCATTGCTCTGAACTGGTAATGGCCTGAAGGCAGCTCGAACCTGAGGTACTTTCTGATGGGAGCTTTGATGAGAATATGGAAGTAGGCATCCTTGAGGTCCCAGGGATGCTAGCCAGTCCCTGGCCTTAGGGAAGGTAAAATGATCCCTAGAGTCACCATTTTGAACTTTGGTTTTAAAAGGTGTTTGTTTAGATATCTGATATCCAGGATGGGCCGCCATTCTCCTGTCTTTTTTAGGGTAAGGAAGTACCTGGAGTACAAACCTTTGCCCTGATGTAGGGGTGGAACCTTTTCCACAGCTCTGAGAGCGAGGAGGGTAGAGACCTCTGACTCTAAGGCGAGTGCCTCCGATGGAGATGCAGGAGGAAAAGATTTGGTTCTCATCTTCGGAAATTTTTTGAAGCTGAGAACCAGACCCTGGCTTACTACTTCCAGGACCCACTTGTCTGATGTGAGAGACTCCAGTCCTGGACAAAGTAAGCCAGCCTGCCCCCTACCAGTAGAGGAGAAGCGGCCCTGGCTACCCCATCAGGGAGCCTGCTTGGCAGGGGCTTTGGGCTGAGGGGTGGAAGCAGGCCTGCCTGAACCCCTTCTGCCCCTTCCTCTAAAGAATCCCCTCTGGGTATAGGAGGAAGAGGAGGCCTGAGCCTGGTAGAAAGGCCTATGAAAAGGCCTGCCTCTGCCCTTGGGAAGCTGCTTCTGAGGAGTGGCCTGCTTCCTTTGGCCTGTGCACTACGATAGGTGGTCCTGTATTCATCCATTTTCTTCATGTAATTCTCTGTTTGCTCCCCAAACAGAGAATTGCCAACCACAGGAAAATCCATGGCTTTAGACTGGGTATCCTGTGACAAGGTGGTGCATCTGAGATAAGCCATTCTGCGAAGAGCCACAGAAGTAGCCATGACTCTTGATGATGCATCATTAGAGTCCACCGCAGCATGAAATTGCACCTTTGATGCCACGATACCATCTTTAGCCACCTGTTCCAGCTCCCTGGCAAGCTGGTCAGGAACTTGTTTGGCTAGAGCCAGCACAGTATCCCATCTGGATTTCTGGTATCTGGCAGCGTAAGCCATATAATTTGCTTGTCTGAGTCCCAAGGATGCTGCCATGTACTGTTTCTTTGCCATAGCATCAATCTTCCTGGAGTCCTTTTCAGGAGGATGTGAAGCTAGGGGAATATTTGCCTTGTCACAGGCTGCAGCCTGCACTACACCCACATGGCTGCATTGCTGTGTAAGAAATTCTGTGTCAGAACCTGATAAAGTATACCTTCTGTCCATCCTTTTGTCTACAGGAGGTATAGTATGAGGAGTTTTTAAAACTTTTACTGTCTGCTTCCTGAAAGATTTATGAAGGGCAATAGACAGTGTCTCAGACTCTAGAATATCCATCATTTCTACATAATCAGGCTCTTCCTGGTCATCAACAGCTTCCTCCAGAGGAAGCTGAAGGGTTTCAGCAACCTTCTTATAAAACATGAAGTGAGAAGGGGACTCAGAAAGCCTAGGGGGGGAAACCCCTAAAGGTCTGTCTGGGGAGGTATCTGGTTCAATAGGAGCTCCAGATCTTCCAGACCATATTCACTCTCCTCATAGTCTCCCGGTTCATAAAATTCTCAAAATCATAATCTTGAACAAGGAACCGGTGAACCGAACGCCTCCCAGATGGTGTCGGTTCAGGAACCGGGAAAGAGACTGGACAATTTGGATTGCTTTAGCTTATCTCTTCAGCTGTTGGGGAAAAACTTTTCCACAGCAGCAGACTTTCTAGGCCTTTTTGCAGGAACTGGCTCCTGGAGCCAGCTCTTCGTTGCCTGAGGAAGCACGCCTGGTCAGAGTTTCCTCCGGTTCGGTTGGCACCGAACCGGCCGCCATCCGGTCAGCGGACTTTTGGCCTCCCTTTCCTGAGCCTACCAACTCTTCTCAACGGTGGCAGCAGGAAATTCTTGCAAATCTGGCAGTCTGAATCGAGGTGGTCAAACCCAGGCAATAAACACATGTGGTGTGTGGGTCAGCTTTGGCAAAGGCTTCCCCACAGACATTACAGTGCTGAAACCCAGTGGGCCTAGTTTTTTTTTTGGTTTCTAGACATTATGCCAGCCTAACCAAAACTTGCCCGCTTATGGCAATCCGCCAAGCAAGACTCTCCTATCGGTTCCCAACCGTGTCACGGGCCGTGGAAAAAACCGTAATGAAATCCGTTTTTTTTAGAACCGATAGGAACCAGGAACCGCACTCTAAAAGAGGACTAGTAGTTCAAAAACACAACCTGATCGGTTCAAACCGAACCGATAAATGTTTTACAAGTTCCACATAGAAATTCGTATGTAAAACTATCTATTACTTACGTTACCACAGACAAGAGCTTGAACCGAACGGTTGAGGTTAAAGTTAGACGAAAACTGAGTATTTTAAACCACGAAAATGAACCGAGCAAAAGGAGAAATCTCCGGAGCGACTGTTCAGTGAGGCGGAGTAAAGAATCTGACGGTTTAGGTTTGAAAGCAACCAGACAGAGCTTCCTTAACCGAGCTCGCGCTCAAGATTCCATGCCTTCATGGAAAGTTAACTATTTCACCTTCGGAGCAGTTCTAACCTGCGGTCATACTGCAATTGTCATAATATAGCAAGACTTCATGTTGTTTGAAAGTCCTGAGGGCCACCTTATCCCTATGGAAGGAAATAAAGTCAGGCTCCATTGACAGGGCTTGTAGCTTACTTATGCGCCTGGCAGAAGTGATGGCCACCAGAAACACAGTTTTCCAAGTCAAGTACTTAAGCTCTGCTGAGGACAAAGGCTCAAAAGGGGGTTGCATAAGCTGAGCAATGCAAATGTTAAGATCCCAAGCAGGGGCAGGATCCCTTAATGGAGGATTGGTATGAAGCAATCCCTTGAAAAACTTGGAGAAAACAGGGTGAGCTGAAAGAGAAGAAGGCTTACCTGTTGATATGAAAGCAGAAACAGCTGTCAGATGCACCCTTAGTGTAGCTGGTCTGAGTCCCAAGCTATTGAGATGAACCATATAGTCAAGTACTGTGGGCAGATCAGCAGCCTCTGGGGAAATATGCTTCCCAGAGCACCATATGGAAAATCTTTTCCACTTGGAATTATAAGTAGTTCTGGTGGAAGGCTTCCTAGAAGCCTTCAGAATATCCATAAAACACCTTGGGAGAGGTGTAAATCAGCAAACTCTAACTCTTCAAGAGCCAGGCCTTGAGATTGAGAGATTTGAGATTCGGGTACCAAACTCTCCCCTGAGCACAGGTTAACAGGTTGTAATTCCTGGGAAGAGCCAGGGGAAGATGGGCTGATAAGGACAACAGGAGAGGATACCAGGGCTGTCTGGCCCAGTCTGGAGCAATCAGGATCACTTTGCAGGGTTGAGACCTGATTTTGACTAGCACTTTGAACAGGAGGGGGAAGGGGGAGAAGCATACAGGAACTTCCCCTTCCCAGCTGAGAACCAAGGCATCCAGGGGACTGAGCCCAACACTGGGGCCTGCAGCAAAAAAGGGGAAGTTGGTGATTGTCTGGGGCTGCAAAAAGATCTATCTGTGGGGTGCCCCATCTGGAGAATATCACCTCCAAGACCAGGGGATCCAGTGACCATTCGTGGTGGCCCTGAGAAATCCTGCTGAGAGCATCTGCCAGGACATTGTCCTTGCCTGGGAGGTGTACTGCTGTGAGGGAGGTGTTCAGGAAATAAGCCAGAGACCACAACTTCACTGCTTCTGTGCACAAGGCCGTAGACCGAGTGCCTCCTTGCTTGTTGATGTACCGCATTGTGGTGGTATTGTCTGTTCTGATCTGACTAACTTTGTTCTGAACAGACTTGGAAAAACAATGAAGTGCTAGAAATACTGCTCTGAGTTCCCACAGATTGATGTGGAGCAGAGATTCCTGAGGGGACCACAACCCCTGGGTGGTCAGGTCGCCCAAGTGAGCCCCCCACCCCAAGAGGGAGGCATCTATAGTAAGGATTAAAGAATGAGACTGAGTGACAAAGGGAACTCCTTGTCTCAGATTGTTCAGATCCTGCCACCAGTGCAAGGCCTGGATCAGGGTTCAAGTCACTGGGATCAATTTGGTCAGAGGGTCCTTTTTCTGAGACCAAAAGGCTCTCAAATGGAACCGAATGTCCCTCATCTGAAATCTTGCTCCTTGCACCACTGCTGTAGAAGCAGCCATGTGCCCCAGGAGCTGCAGAAAATGCCTTGCTGGTCGAGACACCTGTAGGGTGAAGGAGGAGGCCAGAGTGATAAGGGTCCTTGCCCTGTCCAGGGGGAAGGAAGGCTCTGGCCCTTTCTGTATCTAGCTCTGCACCTATGACGGTGAGGAGCTGCACAGGCTCTAGAACTGACTTTGAAAGATTCAGAAGGAAACCTAGAGAGGTGAGCAGTTGCTGAGTTATCCGTAGGTGTAACTTGACTTGGTCTGGGGACTGACCTACTATGAGCCAGTCGTCCAGGTATGGGAAAATGCAATCCTTTGCCTTCTTAGAGAAGCAACTACTACTGCCAGGCATTTTGTGAACACCCTTGGAGCAGAGGTTAGTCCGGAGGGCATTGCTCTGAACTGGTAATGGCCTGAGGGCAGCTCGAACCTGAGGTACTTTCGATGGGAGCTTCTGATGAGAATATGGAAATAGGCATCCTTGAGGTCCAGGGACACTAGCCAGTCCCCTGGCCTTAGAGAGGGTAGAATTATTCCCAGAGTCACCATTTTGAATTTTGGCTTTAAAAGGTGCTTGTTTAAATATCTGAGATCCAGGATGGGCCGCCATTCTCCTGTCTTTTTTTGGGGTAAGGAAGTACCTGGAGTACAATCCTTTGCCCTGGTGTAGGGGTGGAACCCGTTCCACAGCTCTGACAGCCAGAAGGAAGAGACCTCTGCCTCTAGGGCAAGTGCCTCTGAGGGATTTGCAGGTGGAAAAGATCTGGTTCTCAGCTTTGGAAATTTTTTGACGCTGAGAACCAGTCCCTGGCTTACTACTTCCAGGACCCACTTGTCTGATGTTAGAGACATCCAGACCTGGACAAAGTAAGCCAGCCTGCCCCCTACAGGTGGTGGAGAATCGGCCCTGGCAAACCCATCAGGGTGCCTGTCTGGCAAGGGGTTTTGGCTGAGGGGTGGAAGCAGGCCTGCTTGTACCCCTTCTGCCTCTCCCTCTAAAGAACCCCCTCTGAGCATAGGCAGAAGAGGAGACCTGGGCTTGGTAGAAAGCCCTATGAAAAGGCCTGCCCCTGCCCCTGGGATGCTGCCTTTGAGGAGTGGCCTGCCTTTCCTTGGCCTGGGCACTCCTATAGGTGGTCCTATATTCGTCCATTTTCTTCATGTAATTCTCTGTTTGCTCCCCAAACAGAGAATTACCCACAACAGGAAAATCCATGGCCTTAGTCTGGGTATCCTGTGACAGGCTAGAACATCTGAGCCAAGCCATTCTACGAAGTGCCACAGATGTAGCCATGACTCTAGATGACACATCACTGAAGTCCAATGCAGCATGGAATTGCACCTTGGATGCCTCGATACCATCAGCAGCCACCTGCTCCAGCTCCTTGGCAAGCTGGCCAGGGACCTGTTTTGCTAAAGCCATGACAGTGTCCCATCTGGATTTCTGATACCTAGCAGTATAGGCCATATAGTTGGCCTGTCTGAGTCCCAAGGATGCTGCCATGTATTGTTTCTTTGCCATGGCATCAATCCTCCTGGAGTACTTATCTGGGGGGTGTGAAGCCAAGGGAATATTTGCCTTATCACAGGCTGCAGCCTGCACTACCCCAACATGGTTGCATTTTTGTGTAAGGAACTCCGTATCTGAGCCTGACAATGTATACCTCTTGTCCATTCTTTTATCCACAGGAGGCATGGTGTTAGGAGTCATTAAAATCTTAAATGTCTGTTTCCCAAAAGATTTGTGTAAGGGAATAGACAGCCTCCTAGACTCTGGGATATCCATCATTTCCACATAGTCAGGCTCCTCCTGGTCATCCACAGCTTCTTCCATAGGAAGCTGGAGGGTTTCAGCCACTTTTTTATAAAACATGAAATGGGAGGGGGACTCAGAAAGCCTAGGAGGAGACACTCCTGAAGGTCTGTCTGGGGAGATGTCCGGGTCAATGGGCACATCCAGACTTTCAAAACCACATTCACTTTCCTCGTACTCCTCTTCCTCCTCCTCCGGTTCATAATATTCCTCTAATTCATAATCTTGAACTGGTGGAACTGGCCGAACCGAGCGCCTCCCTGATGGTGCCGGTTCGGTCGGAACCGGGGAAAGCGACTACACAATTTTTATTGCTTTAGCTATTTCTTCAGTGGTTGGAGAAGAAAGTTTTGGATCCACACCAGCTGATTTTTCCTTTCTTGTTCTCTTAGCTGGAACCGACTCCTCCGAATCGGATCTCCTTTTGCCCGAAGAAGTCTCGCCCTGGTCAGAGGGCACTCCTTCTGGTTCGGTTTGAACCGAACCGGGCTGGCCATCTGGTTCAGCGGACTTTTTGGCCTCTCTTTCCCTGAGCCTACCAACCTGTTTCTTTTCTAGGGTAGCTGCAGGAAAATTTTACAAATCTGGCAGTCTGCATTGAGGTGGTCAAACCCCAGACAATAAACATAGGTGGTGTGGGGATCAGCCTTGGCAAAGACTTCCCCACACACACACTGCAGTGTTGAAACCCAGTGGGCCCGGTTTTTCTTTTGAGTTTCTCAGACATTATGCCAGTCCTAACCAAACTTACCCTTTTAATGGCAATCTGCCAGGCAAGACCCTCTTATCGGTTCCTGACCGTGTCACGGGTCGTGGAAAAAACCGTAATAAAATCTGTTTTTTTTAGAACCGATAAGAACCGGTAACCACACTCTAAAAGTTCAAATACAGATTTTTAAGCAACCTGATCGGTTCAAACTGAACCGATGAACCGTTTACAAGTTCCACACAGAATAGAAATAATATAAACCTATCTAGTACTCACGAATACCACAGAGAGAGACTGAACCGACAGGTTGCGGTTTAAATTCGGTCGAAAACCAAGAAAAACGGTACTTTAACCGACAAATTGAACCGAGCAAAGGAGAAATCTCCGGAGCGACTGTTCAGTGAGGCGGAGTAAAGAATCTGACGGTTTGAGTTCAAACAGCAACAGACAGAGTCTCAACCGAGCTCGAGCTCAGCGTTCCATGCCTGTCATGGAAAGTTAACTCTTTCATCTCCGGGGCAGTTCGAAGGTTGGGACTCACTGCTATTGTCAGAATACAGCAAGACTTCATGTTGTTTGAAAAGAGAGAGAGAGAGAGACAAAATATCCTAAAGCAGGAAAGACACTTATAGACATGATGGGAGTGGTGCAGTGCAGTGGCTGGGCAGCGGCAGTCTTCAGGGAGACTTTCTGGAGGCTGTGGTGCTGTCCCATCTGCAGGCACCTCTCTGGGCTAAGGGTTGAGGTTGCTCATCTCCCGGCCAAGATGGCTGGGATTTGGAGGACCTCACCCCCCCAGGGACCACCAAGTCCGTCCCTGCTGCCTCAGTGGTTGCTAAGGAAGAGGAGCGGCCGGACAACAGTGGGCTCGGGAAGGGTGAGGGCGGTGGGTAAGAGACACATCCCTCCTACGGTTCCATTCCATAACTCCTATGTTGCTCTGGCAGGGCGGGACTGCCCCAGACAGGTACCCGCAGTGGTAACCAACGAGGATGTGGAGATCCTCCATGATGGAGACCCTGGGGAGGGGGAGGCAGAGGACCCCAGGAGGAGGAGGAAGCAACTCCTGGTGGGGGCCTCATCATCTGGGGGGTAGACTTGAGGCCAAGAGGGGAGGGACTGGGGGGAGGCCAAGTGCCTACCTGGCACCACTTTTTTAATTTTAGTCTTTACCAGGTGACTGGACACAACCCTTTTTCAGTCACGCCTGACAATAAATACAGTACAGTACAGACATAATAAACAGTTAACAAACATTGCAAATACTAAAATATGTCAACAATTCAACAAACATTACAAGTACATAAATTATTCTTGTGATGGTAACCATTCACCAAGTGTTTAAAATGCTTTACATTTTTTGCAGTTTTAATAAAGGATGACAAACTGTTTAAAAGTGTTGAAGCAAACCATGTAAAAAACACTGGCTGATGACTAATTTTGGTAAGACTGGGTAAAAAAGGGAATCCATTTTGTGTCTCGTTGAGTATGAACCTTCGTGCTGAAAAAAATTCTTGGAACGACATGGAGGTAAGGAGCTGTTGTAAATTGTAAATGCAAAGACTGCTACAATATACTCAATTTGTTGTACTGGTGACAAAATATTCACCTTCTCGTACAGGAGACAATGATGGGTCCTTGTTGGAACCCTCAAGCCAAATCGACAAATAATATTCAAGATAAGTTGATACTTATTAATAAATGAGCTACCCTGATTCATAAACTTAACTGCTCCCTAATCCAGAACTGGCAACAACATTTGTTTAGCTATAACCATACGTGCCTCGTCAGTTAAAGCGTTAATATTCCTGTAGAGGAAGCCCAACTTTTGATGTCTTTTTTTTCCCTGTTTTTTCCAGATGGTCCATATGGCTTAATGTAGGGTCCAGATGGACACCAAAATATTTAACCGACTGCACCCTTAAGATTTCTGCCCCGTTACTACCTTTGAAGTACAGGTCTTCTCCAGTTCAGCCCTGTCGTCGAGGCACAGGTCAGGAAGCACAGGAAAACCAGAAGCAATTGTAAAATTTGCAACAAGAGTTTTATTATTAATAGCAGTAAAATAATAAAAAAAAAATTGTTCAAAATAACTATTCACAATGGCAGTAGAAACATAGAAAACAGAGTCCTTCCGAGTTTTTCTTCTCAATTTCCAATCTCAGCTTCTCAGTCTCTGTCTCTCTCTTTTGCAAAACATTGCAGCTCCATTTTATAAGCCTGTGCAGGAGCTTGTTAAGAAAATAGCATGCTTCTCACAGAGTGTTCTTGTAAGTTTCCAATGTTCTTATTGGTCTCAGCAGGTGCCTCAAAAAGAACATTGTGACCCAGAACTGACCTCTTGTTTATATCTTCTGCAAAAGGCTTAAAAATAGCATCTCAGATTAACCTCTTGAATTCCAAATAGCTTTGCAATCATTTCAACATTCTAACTACAGTTTTAAACAAAAGGATCCCAGTGCCAATTACATTTAACCAAAATGATTCACATATATATATATATATATATATATATATATTTCTTTTATGCCTCGCTACCCTCTCTATCCACTCCTTCAGACCTCTGATCAATCCCCCTAGAGGACCCCCATGGAGTCTGCCCCTAGAGTGTCAGTCTGTCTCCAGTTCTCGCCTTCCTGACTCCTCTCCTAGGAGTGCCTGCACACAGTGGGGTCTGCCCGTGGGAGGGTGATCGAGGCGCGGATTGGTCCTTATCTAGGACTGAGAGGGTTTTTTCCATTTTCTTCCCTGCCCTCCCATAACCCTCATGACGGGCCGGGCACTCCAGGACTGATGTCCAGACAGACGACGGCAGACACATGCCACTGTCAAGTGCCCACAACATCCTCCCCTCCCTGACTCACAGAGCTGCCTGAGGCCCGATGCCTGTGCTTCCACAGGCAATGGAGTGTCGGGTGCCCGAAAGCACACCAGGAGGAGGAGAGCATCCACTGGAATGCTTGATCCTCCTCCTCCCCTCCGACCCCTGGCGGCCCGAGTCTGTTCCCGAACCTGGGTCGCCGGCATAGTGCGAGGTGTGGCGTCCAGCGCCTCAACCCTCAGCACCACCGGACCGGCTGATTCACATATATTTTTATACCAGCAGATATGCAAGGGAGAAGAAAAGACAGAACAGCAAGTGAGGGTAGAGAGAGAGAGAGAGAGAGAGGCAGAGAATTACAAGACCATCGGCGTAATGAAGCCCTAGGTCTCACAAGAAAATTTGGTTGCACAACCAGACAGAGAAGAGACAGAAAAGGAGAGAAGAGAACAGATTCATGTATTTAAACTCCTTCTCCATAACTGGGACTGGGCCGTATTCAACCCAGTCACAGGGCCAGCCTCTGTGATGTCCCAAACAGCAACACGTTAGTTTTCTACTCATTCAGTTTCAGCTTGTTCTGGGTCAGCCACTTTATCAATTTATTATAATCATTCTGCAATGCCCTTTGAATTTCTATAACAGACTTGCCCAATCAGAAGAAGACCGTATCATCAGCGTGTAGTATGCATTCTGTCTCCGTGAGTTCCCCTGGCAGGTCACTCATGAAGACAAAAACAATAAGGGTCCCAGTACCGATCCCTGAGGGACACCTGACCTCGTTTGCAGTGGTTCAGATAGAAAATTACCTATCCTTACCTTCTGCACCCTGGTACTTGGATAACTCCTAAACCATTACAGATTGGTCCCTGTGATTCCATAGGCGTATAGTTTCTGCAACAGTATTTCATGGTCAACTATGTCAAAGGCCCAGGTTAGGTCGACAAACACCGTACCCGTAATCAATCCCGTCACAGACATCGTCTATGGTGCTCATCAACCCGACCAGAGCTGCTGCCGTACCATAACCCTGTCTGAATCCATGCTGTTGCTCGACCAATAGCCCCTTTGACTCAAACTAAGACTTAGGAGGGACGGACAGCACATCCTAAAGATTGCTGCGGTAGCAGGCCAGGAGGGTGAGCTAGACATCATTGTTCACCTGGGGATGAATGACCCGGCAAGTGGTGCGGCTAGGGTATTACAGGAGTAGTTCAGGGAGTTGGGGAGGGGTCTTAGGTGGCATGTTCTGTAAACTTTTCAGAAGTGTTACCCGTCGAGGGCAGGGGCCGGGGAGTACAGTTACGTAAGAACTTACCGTAACAGTAGATCTTCGAGAACAGCTCTTGCAGCAGGTTACACCATTAGGACTGAAGCCAGCAGGTGCCAGGACCCCACGGAAATTTTCTAGCTAGCAGTATCCAGCGGGAACCGCCCCCGACGTCAGGCATCATACAAAAGGGGGCGGTCCCCCAGAATCCCCAGTTCTCCCACCGGAGACTCCCGGGCGCTAGATGGCATCAGAAGTGGAGACTGAGGATCCGCCATCAAAAAGGGATTCAGAGCGATGTTAGAAATACCTAATCCTAGGTAAAGAGATAACGGATTAACTCTACCTCCAGAGGGGATGGTGGGAGGGAAACTACCTGCTGCAAAAGCTGTTCTCGAAGATCTACTGTTACAGTAAGTTCTTACGAAAATGTACTATCTTACTTCGAGAAACAGCTCTTGCAGCAGGTTACACCATTAGGACTGATTCCCAAGCAATACTGGAAATCCGTTGCAGGTGGGAGAAGGATAGGTAGAGATCGCGAGTTGGACCGAAGCCTAGGATAGGAGTCCCTGAAGGACTGCTAGACCAAAACCAGCTCTTCACCATGATGCAACGTCCAGGCTATAATGCCTGATAAAGGTGTACACGGTGCTCCAAGTAGCTGCTGTGCAGATGGCCAAAGTGGACATGTTCTTCATAGCTGCAAAGGAGGTAGCCACCCCCCTTGTGGAATGTCCCTTAACCAAGCCCGGTAGGGGTTTGTTACGTTTCTGGTAACAGAACGTGATACAATGGATGAGCTACCTGGACAGTGATTGATTAGAAACCGGAGCTCCCAGCATCCTATGGGTGAAGGAGACGAAAAGCTGATCAGATTTACGGTGGTGCCTGGTTCTGGTCAGGTAGTGTCTTAGACACCTATGCACATCTAGAGTGTGCAGCAGGGCCTCTCCTCTATTCGAGTATTTAGGAAAATAGACTGGCAGGTCGATGTCCTGATTGAGGGTGACAGCTGAGACCACCTTAGGTAGAAACTTTGGATTAGTCCTTAGGGACACCCTGTCCTGGTGAAAAACCAAATAAGGTTCTTTGCACATAAGTGCGTGAAGCTCAGAAATCCTTCTGGCCGAAGTAACAGCAACTAAAAATAACATCTTCCATGTCAGGAGACGTAGCTCGCAATCCGCGGCTGGTTCAAAAGGTGGCAGCGTGAGCTGCTCCAGGACAAAGGGTAAATCCCATGGAGGAATAGGATCCTTAATCGGCGGTCTAAGGTGGAGAACACCTCTCAGGAAGGCTCGTGCGGTGTCCAACTGAGCTATGGACCGTTGGCCTATAGGTGTATGACAGGCTGAGATGGCACAAAGGTGTACTTTAATAGAGGAGTAGGCCAAGCTTGCCTCGAAAAGAGACAGAAGGCAGTCTAGAACCGACCTTTCCAGACAATCCATCGGGAAAAGCCCTCGTGCTTGAGCCCAGAGGCAAAATCTGTGCCATTTCATGGCGTATGTGGCATGAGTGGCCGGTTTTCTAGCAGCCGCTAGAACATCTGCTACCTCTTGCAAGACTCCGTACCGCATGATAGCTATGTCTCTAGGAGCCAGGCATGCAGGATCAGAGAGCGAAGGTCTGGATGGACCAAAGAACCTGCCTCCTGGGACAATAAGTGAGAGCTGATTGGCAGAGGCACCGGAGGTTCCTGGGACAGCTGGTGTAGCAGAGGAAACCAAATCTGTCTGGGCCAAAAAGGCATGATTAGTATCAGCTCTGCTCTCTGCGGAGTTTCAAAAGGATCCTCTGGATCAACCAGAAGGGAGGAAATGCGTAGAGGAATCTGCCCGTCTAGGGGAGGGACAATGCGTCTCGCCAGAAAACACCAGGCTCTGGATCTAGCGAGCAGAAATTAAGCAGTTTTGCGTTGGACGGAGACACGAAAAGATCTAACTCTGGTGTGCCCCATCTGTGAAACAGATCCTCTACCACCTCCTGGAGTAGTTCCCACTTGTGGACTCTGGCCTGAGAGTGACTCAGACTGTCTACGATGACGTTGTCCACTCCTGGGACATGAACAGCAGTGAGGTTTGCGCCGTGTTGCAGAACCCAATCCCACACCCTCACGTCCTCCCTGCTAAGCGGGTAGGAATGGGTGCCTCCTTGTTTGCTGAGGTAATACATCACCGCGGTATTGTCTGTTTGTAACAGCAGCGTACCCGGTGGATCTCTGACTGGAAGGCCTGCAAGGCACAAAGAACTGCTCTCATTTCCAAAATATTTATGTGGACATGAGCTTCCTGGGGCGTCCATGAGCCATGAGACCTGAGCCCGTCGAGGTGTGCTCCCCAACCGAACCCTGAGGTGTCCGTGGAGAGTGTCACAATTGGAGACGGTGCAATGAAGGGGACCCCCGCCAATAGATGCTTTGAATCTAGCCACCATTGCCAATCCCGGATGACGGCATTCGTGATCCAAATTGGAAGCTGCAAATAGTCTTGCTTCTGATCCCATTTTACCTGTAACATCCACTGGGTCACTCGCATTGGGAGACGGGCTAACAGGACTGTCACAATGGCCGCAGCCATGGGTCCGAGCAGGCAAAGGACCAGTCTGGCTGGGCCTGTCTTCTTTGCCGAGATGTCCCCGATGAGGGATCTGATGTGTTCCACTCTGTCCTGGGGCAGAGAAGCTCCTCCCTTGACGGTGTCCAGAACTGCACCTATGAACTGCAGATTCTGTGACGGAAGCAGGTGTGACTTCTCCTGATTGATGATGATACCCAATGCCCCGAAGAGGGACTGAGTACAGTGGCTTGCGGACATCAGAGCCTCCCGAGAGGGGGCCATGAGGAGCCAGTCATCCAGGTATGGGAACACGTAGTGGCCTTGTGTCCTCAGAGCCGCTGCTACGACTGCCATGCACTTCGAAAATACCCGAGGTGCCAAGGACAGTCCGAAGGGGAGAGCTCGGAACTGATAATGGCGACCGAGAAATTCAAAGCGCAAGAACTTCCTGTGTGCTCGAGCTATGGGTATGTGCAGGTAGGCATCCTGCATGTCCAAAGACGCTAGGAAGGTGCCCTGCTTGAGCATGGGTATCAAACTGGGAAGGGTCACAATGCGGAAGCGTTTGTAAAGGACCGAAGCGTTGAGATTGCGGAGATCCAGAATTGGACGGAGGTCCCCTGTCTTTCTGGGAACCAGAAAGGAGTGGGAATAGTAGCCTGCACCTCTCTGGCTCCTCAGTATGTGGTCTATAGCCTCCTTTCCCAGAAGCACGAGCACTTCCTCCTGTATGAGCAGTGCGTGCTGACCCGAACAATGGGAAAGCAGGGGAGGTCGAGGAATTCTATAAAATGTCCTCTCTTGACCAGTTGAAGCACCCACTGGTTGGCGGTTATCAACTGCCATCCTGATAAGTGGCAAGCGATGCGACCCCTCCCCCGACCTTTTCTTCCCGTTGATCCAGAGGAGGGGCGGGGTCCTGGGAAGGAGTCATGCTGTGGCGGCATTACTCCCCGCAGGATGCGCCGGTTTGGTATACCTCTGACCTTGGCCAGGGGAAGACTTAGGCTGGGCCTACGGTGGAAGGTGCCCCTTTGCTGCTGACCGGAACGTGACTGTTGCCGTTGTTGTCGGCCGCGAAAACGGTTCTGGTTCCTACGAAAGGAACCAGATTTGGGTCTGTACAAGGCCTGTACAGTCCTTACTGCCTTCCCGGTGTCCTGTAATTTGGTGATCACCTTTTTTGGAGTCTTCACCAAATAGGACTTCACCATTATAGGGAACATCCAGGATGTTTTTCTGGACATCTGGGGTAAATCCAGAGATATGAAGCTATGAATGTCTCCGGAGACAGACATCTAAGGCTGCTCCCCTTGCTGCGGAGTCCGCAGAGTCATAGGTGGCTCTCAAAACCTCGGTCCCCATGTCTGACCTAGTGTACAGGAGGTTGAGAAGCTCCTCCTTCTGTTTGCCATCCGGAAGTACTTTAACTAGGTCTTGACCCTGTTCCCATAAGGCATTCTGAAACTGAACCATGTGTGTGAGATAGTTCAGTGACCTAATGGAGCATGTAGCAGCCGCATACATGCACCTACCCGGTGAGTCCAATTGCTTGGACTCCTGGTCCGGAGGTTGTGTACTCAAATGCTGTGGTCGTTGAGACCTATCATGGGAGGCCGTAATGACCAGGGAATCAGCTGGGGGTTGTTGCGCTAAGTACGGGCCCTCTGCAGGGGCCCTGTACAGGCGATCAGCCTTCTTTGGCACCACAGGGGTGCAGTGCGGACATTTCCACGCTGTCTTGGTGATGTCCTCAAAGGTGTCCACCAAGGGTGGGACCACCACAGGCTTAGGGTCCTTCTGCTGAAGATAACGGGCTAGGTGCTGTCATTCGGGGTCTAAGTCTTCCGTTTCCCATCCCATGTTCTCTTGGATGTGTCTCATGATTTCGGAGAAAGATGGATCCTCTGGAGGTGACCTGGGGAGGTCTCATGGGTCAGGCGAAGGGATGCTGATCGGAGAAGGAGACCTGGAGGTATCTGAGGTGTCAGGTCTAGAGTCGTCCTCCTGCGGAGTGGTCCGTCGACGTCTGGGTCGCTTGGGACTGGGAGATTGAGGGAGATCTTGAAGGGGGTCTTCTTTCTTTGGACTTACCCCTAGGAGGCTGGGTAGGCTCCTTGGGGGTCGGTGGTCTTCCTACTGGCCCCTGTGGTGGAGAAGGAGTAGGTGGAGGAGTTTTTACTGAGACCACTTCCCTCTTGATTGTGTCCCACCAAAAAGTGAAGAGGTCTTTAACCTCCTGAATATTCATACCGGACGCGGTCCTGGCGTCGGGGTTGGCCTGTCACCAGTAACGGGCGTCTGGTCCCCAGGCATCGCCGTATCAGGTGAAGGTTCCTGCGGGAGCCCGGCGTCCTCGTTGTCACCTGCCTGGTCATCAGGCAACGTCGTATCTTCCTCCGTAGACTCCTGGCGACCGATGTCCACCGGTGACAGAAAGGCAGTCTTCGGCTCCTTAGAACATGAGGCCGACGTCGGGTGTTTGCCTGACGTCTGGTCCGACGGGCGCTTAACTGGGGACGGGTCTGCCTGTTTTGTGTCAGTTGTATGCTTAAGGAACGTCAGGTCCTTAGTCTTCCTGGGATGGGGCTCTGGTCCTCTGGAAGGCTGGGATGCAGATCTGGCGTCAGGCTCCTGGCGTTTATCCGAGGAAGAATGGGTGACTTTGGAAGAGGACTTGGACCGATGACAGTCAGTAGACTTCGTGAAAGCCTGGGAGGGCGTTGGAGAAGGGTCCGAGGTTCTGGAAGTCTTAATCGGATGTAAAGAAGCCGAAGAGCTGCCAGAAGTCCTAACCTTCACGGGAGGGGGCTGAGAGCGAGCCCTGGAGGGACAGCTGTCTGAACGTGTAGAGCCAGAGCTAGAACGCAAGTCCGATCTGGACCTGGCCTTCTCCCAGTGTTTGTCCTGGTGCTTATGGATCTTAGAGGTGGACTCACCTCTGGAGGCAGGGTCTTTCTCCATAAGTTTTAACTGTTCTTCCAAGAGGAACCCTTGAAGTGCCTCCTGGCGGCGGATCCTGGTGCGACTGTTGAACCTCTGGCAAAAGGGGCAGGCCTTGGTGTCGTGTTCTGGGCCTAGGCACCGCAAACAAGATGAATGCAGATCCTTAAGAGGTATCTGTTTGCCGCAGGCATGCTTAGAAGGGTGTCCTTCTGAGAAAGGAGTAGGAGATGCCGACACTTAGAGTGACAGCTGGAAGTTCTGGTCGT
The DNA here is from genome assembly GCA_016271365.2 of Neoceratodus forsteri. Classification (NCBI taxonomy): domain Eukaryota; kingdom Metazoa; phylum Chordata; order Ceratodontiformes; family Ceratodontidae; genus Neoceratodus; species Neoceratodus forsteri. Next base: position 1,421,666,676 of record CM028130.1, read on the forward strand.
CGTTCGCTGGAGCGGGACCGTGAGGCCGATGCTGGCGAGTCGACAGCGGGAAAAGAGCTGAGGATTCTGGGGAACCGCCCCCTTTTGTATGATGCCTGATGTCGGGGGCGGTCCCTGCTGGATACTGCTAGCTAGAAAATTTCCGTGGGGTCCTGGCGCATGCTGGCTTCAGTCCTAATGGTGTAACCTGCTGCAAGAGCCATTTCTCGAAGTAAGATCAGGGTACTCTTCACCAAGAGATTCAATGCATGGCTGAAGGACTGGTGCAGAGCAGAGGGGTTTTGGCTTCACTGAGGACTGGGGTTCTACCTGGAGGGATGCAGGCTTGTACAGGGGTGACAGCCTGCATCTATCCAGGGAGGAAACCAGTATCCTCTTCCTCAGTGAAAGGTTTAAATGTTTCATCAGCAAGCATTTGAACTAGCCAAGAGGAGTGGTGGAAATAAGCTGGGTGAAGCAGACAGCCCCCCAACAAAATGATACAGACAACAGAGAAATCGCCAAAGATGACTAAAACCAAAATAGGTAAAAATGCAGAGAAAAAGCAGAATGAGAGTAAAGATAAGAGAGGTATGGAGGAAAGACATGGGTATGGGAGGGGAATTATTAGGAGAGGAGGCAGTAAAAATTGGAAGGCCATGTGCACAAATACCCGCAGTCTGGGAAACAAAATCCCGAACCTAGTGGCCCTGATGACTGAGGCGGATCTGGACATTGTCGCTGTTACCAAGACATGGTTCACGGGGAACCAAGACTGGGATATGGCAATATCAGGTTACACTCTATTCAGGAGGGACAGAGTGGGTAAAAAGGGAGGTGGAGTGGCTATCTACGTCAGGGAAGGAATTAATGCAACTGAGGTACAGGGAATGCAGGGAGAGGTGCAGAAACTGTGGATCACCCTGGAGACGGGAAATGGCACTGACATTTGCACAGGTGTGATCTACAGACCTCCCGCACATGGGAAGGAGTTGGACAGGGTACTTGCAAAAGCCATCCACAGAATGACAGCTAAAGGGGAGGTGCTGCTGGTAGGAGACATCAATCTGCCAGATGTGGACTGGAGCAACCAGGCAGCAGCCTCAGCCAGGAACAAAGACATCCTGGAAGCCCTGCTTGGGGGGAAAGGGGCGCATGCCTAAAACAGCTAGTGAAAGATCCCACCCAAGAGGGAGCGACTTTGGACCTGGTATTCACCAACGAGGACAGAATAACAGATGTAAAAGTGGAAAGTCATCTGGGATTGAGCGATCACAGTATGGTCTAGTTCACTGTGAGAACAGCAGATGAGTCAAACCACACGAAAGCAAGGGTCCTGGATTTCAGGCAGGCCAACTTTGCAAAGATGGGGGAATATCGAAGGAAATCACTGTCAGGGAAGGAGAAAAGAGGGCAATGGAGGAACAATGGGAGAATCTTATGGGAGAGATAGTGGAGGCAACAAGCCATTGCATTAGGCAAGTAAGCAAAACAAAGAGAAATAAAAAATTACTACGTTTCTCAAAGGAAGTGGCTGAGAAGGTAAGGGTGAAAAGGGTGACATTCAGGAGGTACAAGGAAACACAGAGGGAAGAAGACTGGGAACTGTATCTGGAAAAGCAGAGGAAGGCAGGAAAAGCAGTCAGGAGTACAAAGGTGCAAACAGAAGAAAAAACAGCCCAGACAATAACAAAAGGGGACAAGAACTTGTTCAGGTATGTTAGAGAAAGAAAAAAAAAACTAAGGGTGGGATTGTGAGACTAAAAAAGGAAGAAGGAGGAAAATGTGCAGAGGGGGACCGAGAAAAAGCAGAAATCCAGAACAAGTATTTTTGTTTATCATTCATAGAAGAAGGGGATGGGGAGGGACCAAAGTTAGGCGACAGAAGCACCAATGGGAGGGAGGAAGGTGGACACCAGTCCATTTAAGGAGGAGAGAGTCTTAAAGGAACTCGCTAATCTGAAAGTGGACAGTGCAATGGGACTGGACGGGATATATCCCAGAGTATTAAGAGAACTCAGTGAGCTGCTGGCAGCACCACTGACAGCCTTTTTCAATAGCTCACTGGAAAAAGGTGTGGTACCAAAGGACTGGACGATGGCGAATGTATTCCTTCTCCACAAAAGTGGGAGCAGGGAAGAGACTGGCAATTACACGCCAGTCAGCCTGACCTAGGTGGTGGGGAAATTTATTTATTTATTTACTGAAATGTTTCACCAGGAAAGCAAACTGAGCAACAGGTTGCTCGTCTCCCGGTGTGACCTGGGGGGAGGGAGTAAAGAGGATGAACAGAATAACATACAAGGTGCTCCAAGGCAACAGTTACAATCAGTGAACATACAGTTGGTAATTGGGATACATCTACGTTACTAACGACAACCATTTTCATACAAAGAACATAACTGTTAATTTACAGTAGGCTAGTTAGGGTATAAGGGAGGGGAGTAAAAGTGCAGCCCAGGCATTTAGCACATTCTCATACCAGAATGGTTACAGTAGCAGGGAATAGTTGTAGTAAGGTTGGAACAGGTTAGCTTACAGTAGAGGTGGGTAAAAGAAGGATGGTTAATAAATAACAAGAGCTTGTGGGATACGTGAATATTGGTTTATAAGTGCCTTGGGGAGAGGGGAGGTTGGGCTTTTAGGTAAAAGTGCAAAGGAATAGAATCTCTACTACAATAAAGGTTTGTGATATATCTAAAATCCAACGCAGCACAGGATCTGAGGCAGCATGGATTCACAGTAGAAAGATCTTGTCAAACAAATCCAATAGATTTCTTTGACTGGGTGACTAGAGAGGTGGATCAGGGAGGGGCGGTGTTTGTGTCCTACCTGGATTTCAGCAGGGCCTTCGACACCATCCCACACAGGAGGCTAGTACATAAGCTGGGCAGCCTGGGCGTGGTGGTGGTACACTGGGTCAAAAATTGGCTGAGTGATACGACACAGAGGGTAGGGGTGAAGGGAATTCAATCCAAAGAGGGGGTGACCAGCGGGGTCCCACAGGGATCAGTGCTTGGACCAGTTTTCTTTAATGTCTTCATAAGCAACACCGCAGAAGGGAAGGTGTGCCTTTTTGCAGATCACACCAAGATCTGCAGCAGGGCTGACACTCCAGGAGGGGTAGAGAAAATAAGAAAGGACCTAAGCGACCTTGAAGAGTGGTCAAGGGTGTGGCAGCTAAGATTCAATGCAAAGAAGTGCAAGATCATGCACTTGGGGCACAGGAATGCGGGGGAGGAGTACATTATGGGGGGAAAGGTACTGATAGCCACCAAACAGGAAAGGGACCTGGGAGTAATCATATCTGATGATCTAAAGTTACCAAGCAATGTGAGAAGGCTGTGAGGAGAGCCAGTGGAATGCTGGGGTGCACAGGGAGAGGTATCTCCAGCAGAAGGAAGGAGGTGGTGATGCCACTGTATAGAACATTAGTGAGACATCATCTAGAGTACTGTGTCCAGTTCTGGAGACTGCATCTCCGGAAGGACAAAGACATAGTAGAAGTGGTTTGGAGAAGGGTTACAAAAATGGTGTGGGGGCTGCACCAAAGTCATATGAGAGGAGACTGGAGGGTCTCAATATGTATTCCCTGGAGGAGGAGAGAGAGAGAGAGAGAGAGAGAGGGGGATATGGTAGAGACTTTCAAATATCTCAAAAGTGTAAATAAGGTACAAGAGGGTAGCATCTTTCCAAAAAAGATGTTCAAGAACAAGCGGCCATGATATGAAAATAGAGGGGGGTTGACTTAGGTGTAACGTGAGAAAGTATTTTTTCATGGAAAGGGTGGTGGATTCATGGAACAGCCTCCCGGCAGAGGTTGTAGGGGCAAAAACCGAATGGGAATTCAAAAACACGTGGGAAAGACATAAAGGAACTTCAGCTATAGGAAAGAGAGGGTAGGCCGCAGATCATTTAGGATCTGTGGTATATGAAACAGGTAGGGAAAATGGGCAGACTAGGTGGGCCAAGCAGTCCTTATCTGCCATCAAATTCTATGCTTCTATGTAACTGGGTTGGGGAGAAGGACAACCTTGTCCCTGTGGAAGACCAGGTAAGGAGACTCCACTCAGAGCACCTGGAGCTCACTGGTCCTTCTGGCAGATGTGACGGCCACCAGAAAGGCAGTCTTCCATGACAGGTGTGACATCTCGCATCTGTGCATCGGTTCGAATGGCTTGCCCATGAGCACTGTTAACACCAGCAATAAGTCCCAAGGTGGTGGTGGTTCACGCACTGGAGGGGAAATGTGGTCCAGGCCCTTAGAGAAGCACCTATCCACCCTCTCCTGTGTCCACCGTTAGCATACCAGCCTCCGCCCGGAATGCAGAGATGGCTGCCAGGTGTACCTTGAGGGTCAATTGAAAGAGGGACCACAAGTTACCGAAGATGCTAGCCATGGGACAGAACAGGGGGTCAAGCTCCTTGCCGTGGTAACAAATGGAGAATCTCTTCCATTTAAAGGCACAGCACTGACGAGTTGACGCCTTGCAAGAGGCCTCAACTTCATGGAGGACCTCATCGGAGAGACCTAGAGCCTGGAATTCTAGCCACTCAGGAACCAGGCTGTCAGATGCATGGACTGAAGGTCTGGGTGGAGTACCTTCCCCCAAGAGCATGAGAGTAGGTCTGGGTGAAGTGGCAGATGCCCCGGAGGCCTACTGTTGAGGCTGAGGAGATCGGGGTACCAGACCTGGAGTGGCCAGTCCAGAGTTACCAGGATATCTGTGCCTTGTCTGTCTGCACTTTGTTCAGCACCTTGTGGATCAGAGGAAAGGAAAGAAAATATAAATTAGGCCCGGGATCTAGGGCCTCACGAGGGCATCCCCCTGCAGTGTACCCTGTTGAAGGGGGCAGGCGCAAAAAAAGCCACAGCTTCGTGTTCTCTAAGGAGGCAGACACATCCACCCGAGGGGTGCCCCACTGGGAAAACAGATCTACTTCCTCTTGATGAAGGAACAGCTCAGGAGACGCCTCGGCCACTAGGCTGAGGGTGTCCGCCAGCCGACTAGACATGCCGGCCACATGAACAGCCAGAAGGTTGGCCTTGAGGCTGAGCACAAGGGTTCAGATGAGGAGAGATTCCCGGCACATGAGGTAGGGAATGTGTTCCTCCCTTCTTGTTGAGGCAGTACATGGTCGTCATGCTGTCCGTCTGGACCTGGACAACCTGACCCTGGAGATGTGGAACGAAGACTATCAGGGCTAGATGAACAGCCCGAAGCATCAGCAGGTTAATGTGACATCGGGACTCTTCGAGGGACCAAATACCATGGACTCTGTGTTCTCCTAGTTGGGCACTCCAGCCCATCAGGGAGGTGTCGTTCATGAGAGTGACCCTTGGCTCTGGGCGGACAAATGGGACTCCTTCCTGGAGATGTTCTGGGAACAACCACCACTGGATCGCATCTCACATCTGCTGGGTCACTGTGACCGTTTGATTGAAGTGGTCCCTACGCTGAGACCACTGATGGCCCAGCCTCCACAGCAGGGGTTGCATTCTTCAGTTGGCACAATGGATCACACTGGTGCAGGCCGCCATGTAGCCCAGGAAGTGCAGGAAGTCTCTGGCAGGATACAACTGCCTAACCTGAAATTGATCGAGCAAAGGAGGAAAGATCCTCCGCTCTGTCTGCTGGGAGCAAGGCTGAGGCCCGGCAAGAGTCAAGCTCCGCCCCAATGAAGTGAATAATCTACGAGGATACAAGTTCCAATTTGGCCTTGTTGACCCAGAGACCAAGGATCAAGCAGGTCTGGAAGGCCAGGTCCCTAGACCACTCCACCTCCGCCTTGGAGGGGCCTGCAGTCAGTACATCTGGACCCCATGGCACCTCAGGAAGGCTGCCACGACTGCAATGCATTTAATGAAGACCCTGAGAGCTGAAGAGAGGCTGAAGTGCATGGCTTGGGACTCATAGAGGATTCCCTTTGAGCGGAACTGGAGGAACTGCAAGTGGATGGACGGACGGGGACGTGAAAGGAGTGCAGAACCACATATCTTGCTCCAGGGACAGATTGATCTGGTTCAGAGTGACCATCCTGAAGGTGCATGACCTCAGAAACTTGTTCAGATCATGCAGGTCTGAGATGGGGCGCCAGCCCCCCCCCGTCCGTTTTGGAACCAGAAATTATCTGGAGACAAACCCTGGATCGGCTGGTGGGTTCAGGGCATGAACCACTACCTCCTTCTGGAGGAGCTGGGTGAGGTCCTCCCGAAGGGCAGATAACATGTCTGCGGACATCACATCATCCCAAGGGGTGTAGGCTCGGCTTGGCAGGAGAGCTTCGAACTCCAGAGGCAAGCCATGGCCGACCACTTCTAGCACCCACCTGTTCATGGTAACACTGGACCAGGCAGAAAGAAAGAAGTGGAACCGGCCCACCACAGGAGGACCTAGGGGAGACAGGACAGGCAGGGAGGGGGCACCCCCCCAACCTGTCACTGGGCAGGCTTCGAGGTGGAGGCAGGACCAGCTGAGGATGCAGTTGGGCCTCGACTGCCAAGCTTCCAGATGACGAAAGCCACAGACTTAGGTCTAGGACACCATGCCTGCTGATGCCCAGCCCAGGACTGGGATGGCTTAGTTGTAGGGGCGGAGTAGGGCAGAAAGGATTTTTTCTGGTGTTTAGAGCCCTTAAGGTCCCCTTGGTCAGAGGTGACAGAGTCCAAGGTGGCAATGGACTTCTCAATTCTGGTGAGATGGTCATCCACTTCTGGCCCGAAAAAGTTGGTGCCCAGGAAGGGGACAGCCACCAATTTCTGCTGGGTATCTGCCATGAAGGTCGAGATCCTCAGCCAAGGCCAAGAGATGAAGCCGCACAGCCTTTCTTGGCTGCATGATCCTATTTCTTGAATTCTTTGTCAGGAGGCTTGTCGATGTCCCCAACATTGCCCACCTGCCTGAATACCGAATTGGTGAGCAATCCTTTGGCAGAAGGGTGTTCCGTAAACCCAAAAAGGGAGCCTGTATGAACCACGTACTTGTGGGCCACATGGGCTGACAGCGGACAGGAGCCTGGGTGTTGCCAGAGCTCCAACCTGGGCCTAAGAATGGCATCAGTCACCAGGAAGGTGACCCCGGGGGAGTTGTCCCGGTCAAGATTTTCAGTGAGGGGATACTTAGCCCATTTCTGAATGGGCTATAACTGGATCTTGGTAGCCTCTGAAATAAAATGGGAGCATGGCCCCATAGGAGGTAGGATCATGGTCCGTCAACAAATCCTCCTGACTCTAGGTCAATAGTGTGGAAATGCATTGAGGAGGCTTCCGAATCCAGCGGATTCGTCGAAGATCATTCCCGAGTCCCTGCTAACTCTGTGGGGCTTATCGAAATGGGTGACTGTAATCGACAGCTGTCGAGGAAGCCTGGGAGCAGTATGGACGTCTTTAGGAGGGGGACCCTCCTTCGGCTGATGCTGCAGGGGTTCCATCTGAATGGGCGGAGAAGCCGGGAGCAGCTGAGCTGGAACAGGTTCAAGCTGATGGCAGCCATGGAAGCCCTGGGGCAGGAGCTGGCACTGACTTAGGCCCAGCACCCAAAAGGAGCTGCTGCCACATGAGCTCATTGCAGCGCCACCGCAACCTGCGATGGAGCTGGTCCTCCGCAAAGGAGGAGGAAGAGGAAGAATAGCAGTAGCACCGCTCTCCCAAGTGTTGAGAGCGAGGCAAGTGACCCCAGCGAGAGCTGCTCAACCTCAAGCTGCAGAGCCTCGACCCCAAACTCGATCGCTGGTAGACTGGACAGTGAGGGGAGACAGAAACCAGTGAAGGATGCTTAGAGTCTCCACTAAGCTCGGGGTCCCAACGGTTAGGGGCTGCTCAGGAAGCTAATACGACCCACTCTGGGACTGGATAGACAGGACCAGAGTCCTGGTGAGGGAAGTATCCCCCTTCTCCTGCGACAATGGGTCAACTGGGTCGAGGAAAATCTTGACAACCTGGTCAGATGGTGTGTCAGCCAACAGTCCGATGGGGACAGCGGCATGGACAGAAGAGTCATCCAAAGCTGACTCGTCGATGAAGGTTGACAAAGCAAAAGCATGGGAACCCAAGGCCTGAGAGCACTTGCAGTTCCATAACCTGCAGCGGGATTTCTTAAGTCTTCTCCTTGGAGTCCTTCTTCGAAGATTTTCACCCACAGGATGGGCCCTCCCCAAGGATAGGAAGAGACTAGCATAAGTCCCAGAATCCCCCTGTGAAGCAGATGTTAAAGACCAGCAGGACCAATGCGGACACTGATGAAGTGTCCAGGCTGCAGCTTTTTCGAAAGCTGCTAAATGTTCAGTGGACCCCATAGCCATGGATACCACTCAACGGGTGTCCCTGGACCAAAAGGGAGGGTTCTGTTTGTCTGGACGACCAAGCAGAAGTCACATACCCGTCCTCCAAAGTGGAGGGCTGCAAGGTGCAGCACAGGCCACTAGCCTGGGAGTTGTGTTCCTGGCCCACACAGTATATGCATGTGGCATGAGGGTCCATGCACAACATTTTTTGTTCACACAGATGTTTAAAAACAGGCGCCAACTTAGAATCTGCCAAGTCCATCAAGCTATGATGGTAAAACTGCGAAGCAAACTTGAAGACCAAAATGAAAGAACAAAAGGGCCTACACAAATGCAGAGAGCTATGGAGGGAACCTTCTTCCAGTTGAAAGGAAGATCTGACGTCAAGTGGCGGTGCCAAGGAGGATACCACCCAGGTGGGGGGGAGGAGCCAACTTAAAGACCTTCTGGAGATTCTTAAAGGGGAAAGGCATTCTACCAGAAGTGTGGATATTAAGTACACCATATCCAAACCCCTAGAAATATAGGTTACTCATCTGTAACCATACTTCCAAGAGTGCTATGCAGTTCATCTCCACATGTTTGCAGTTTCCTTGAACATGCTGATCTGCCAGACATCTTCAAGTTAAGCTCATGCCACCACCTGGATTGTACATCCTCCAGCTCCACTCAAAACTTCAGATCTCTGCACACTGGAAGCAGAGATCAGGGTGCCACATTGACAGGGGAGTCCGGATGGGTTGTGTGAATGTGAAATGTACACATGGGAAGTGAGCCAGAGATCATAACTGAAGCACCTTCTGGCACAGAAGAAAGGAGTACATGCCACTCTATTTGTTCAAGTAGAACATGCTGGTTGTGTTGTCTGTGTTGATATGAACCACTAGACATCGACCAACACTTGCAGTCAATTTGACAATCCTGGAGGCCACCTCACTGCTATTGTACGACACCCTTGACTGGTGCCAAGCTGTCCCCTAGACCCCTCACAGAAATGTCCATGGCTAACCCAGTGGCCTCACAAACAGGTGTAGCAGAGAGCAGACTGTGGACCTGTATCCATTGGTGGCCTTGGTATGCTGCTATATGGGGTCCGTGTGAGGAGAGAGTCAGAACTGACCTGGCCAAGGGAAACACTTTCTCACCAAGTGCATCAAAACCCCTGGAATCTTGACTAAAACAAAAGTCTCAGGTTGGGTGCTGTGGCCCAGTCTGGTCTGGAGGACCTGAAGCCCTGATGTCAGGTGAGGTATAGCTCCAACAGACCAGGAACCACTCCTAGAACTACAGTTAAAGGACAGTAACCTATATTACTAAGAGCATACAGTTCTACACACACACAATCTATATTTTCAATGCACCGGTAATGTTCCCCCCATTGTGCAATACTCTTCAAACGCACAAAACTTTGTCTCCCCACATGCTGCCAACAACCCGAAGGCCTTGCCTGAAGAAAACAGACCATATCTCACCTTATTTGCTCAAGGAAAAGGGTGAGCGTTAGGGTTGGGAACCCCAAAAAAGACCCCAACCCTGATTCACCAAAAGGGAGGGCAGTGAAAACCATAATGCTTTTTTTTTGTGCTGCTTGGGGTGGAGATAATACCACATTTCCCTACTTTTGATGCTTTAATCTGAACCCTAACAGGACTTAGTATAGTTTTTTTTGCAAAGAAATTCCTTACTTTTTGAGACAGTAAAATCGTATCCTCATTCATGCAGGTCCCTTCAGGAGCTGCGTGAACACATCCAGAAGCAGACATCCATGTAGCAGCAGAAACACAGCCATGCCTCCAGAAAAGCAATTTATCTGCTTCGTTGTAACTGTTTTTTGTGGGGCTCACTTGAAATAAAAAATATATTAAGTGTGCCTCTTAAGTATATGAGCAAAAATGTGTTTTTCGCTTTTTTTTCTACCCATAAGTCATTCAAGGTTTTTTTAAATTCACATTTATTGAAACATTCAGGTACCATGCACAGTGCAACATACCAGACATATTTTCAAGTCTCATAGCAATCAAGGAGGTTACATTCATTCTGTAGAAGAAAAATTCATTGAATGCAGAAAATTGTAAGACATCACCTACTTCCAAATATGAATAACCTTCTGTTTGCACTAACACTGGGCCAACTGCAAGTGAGGGCTACCATCTGGTTCTGTTCCCTGTGTGGGGGGGGGGGACCCCAATCCACGTAGCAGCCTGAACCACAGGGTGTGGGCCCATCTCATATATATAGTTAGGCCGGGGTCTCAGGAAGGTCAGCCCTTCCAGACTATCCACTATGTCTACTTGCACACAAAAATGTGGGATTGCAGATTGATCTTGTATGTCATATCATCCATATCTTGGATATCTTCTACTACAGACAGCCACAGTTGAAAGGTCAGAGGATCCTCCACTAACCATTTACGTGTGATAGCTTTATGGGCTGTGGCTAGAAGGATGTTCCATAAGTATAACCCGTCAGCCCCTTTTATGTCCATCAGAGGCAGGCCCAGCAACAAGTGCGTAAGATTCAAAGGGGAGGTGACTGAGAACAAAGTACAGAGTGCCTGTTTAACTTGTTGCTAGTAAGGCTGCAGTACTGGGAACTGCCAAAAGATATGGGAGTGAAGGGCAGTGGGTTCTGAGCATCTTCTTTAGCATTCCGTGGAGCGGCCCAAGCTCCACTTGCTCTGTAAAAGTGGGGTATAGAAATTTCTGGTCCTAATTTTCCATTCAAACTCCTGCCATAGCAGTGAGTATGTAGTTTTTCTGGCTAATTTATATATCCTATCCCACTCAACATCTGTAAGCTGAGCTGTGGCCTCCTGTTCCCATTTGCGTTTTAAAGGTAATGAACAATGGGCATATAGGTGTGTCGTTGAGGCACAGATCAGGAAGCATAGGAAAAACCAGGAGCAGTTGTAGAATTCGCAAAAAGTGTTTAATAGTACTAGCAGTAACATAAAAAAATACTGTTTTCCAGAAAAACTATTTACAAAGGCAGAATAAACAGACACGATCCATCTGAGTTTGTTTTCAATCTCTGTGAGTCTCGATCTCTCTCTTGCAACAAACTGCAGCTCTGTTTTAGAAGTCCTTGCAACCCCCCTCCTTAATAAGCATCCTGTTATTTTCTAAAATGTTCTTGTATGTTTCAGGCAGGTGTAACAAGAACACAATGTCCTAGGACTGATGCTCCTTCTCCACAGCTTCTAAAAAAGGGCTTAAAAACTGCTCTCAGGTTAACCCCTTGAGTACCCAATACCTTTTTGCAATCATCTCAAATTATAATTATATACATTTCAACAGTAACACTCTATAATTTCTAAACAAAGGGATCCCAATATCAGTTACACTTCCACATAATGATTTGCATATATTGTTATACCAGCCGATATGCAAGGGAAGAAAAGACAGAAACAGCGAGGGAAGACGGAGAGACAGTGAGAGGCAAAGAATTGCGAGACTATCGAGGTTATCAAATCCTAGGTCTCACAGGAAAATTTGGTTGTGCAACCAGACAGACAAGAGACAGGAAAGAAAAGAATAGAACAGATCCCTGCATTCTAACTCTCCATAACAACTGGAACAGGGTCCTATTCAGCCCTGTCACATACACCCTCCTCCTTAAACGGGATCTATTTTATCAAAAAGGTTTCCAAAATTTGTTATTAATTCTCTAACATCAGCTTCTAACTTTCAGAAATTATGCACATGTGCAGTATCCTTTTTTCTATAACAGTACAGCAAACAGCAACATTTAAACTCATACATCTGGTTTTCAACCTTCAAAACCCTCAACTCCTGATCCTTATCTTGACAGAAAATCAGCATACCTATTCTCTTTACCAGATTTGTGTATCACCTTGAATTTAAATGGCTGTAGTGTCAGGTACCACACTGTGATTCTGGAATTTTTATCTTTCATTTGTTAAGCCAACAGAGAGAGAGGACTGTGATCTGTTATAAGTACAAAGTCAGTTCCTAGAAAATAAAACTTAAGGGACTCCATGGCCCACTTTCCAGCTAAACAATCCTTTTCAGTCGTGGCGTACCTTTTTGTCATGCAACTTCCTATTTATGTACAGAATAGGATCTTCCGTCCCATCTATATTTTGACTCAGGACTGCACCTAGGTCTACCTCTGATATATCTGTCTGTAATAAAAATGGTTTCTCAAAGTCTGGGCTTCTTAAAACAGGGGCAGAACATAATGCAGCCTTAGTGGCTTGAAAAGCTTTATCACACTCTAGGGTCCATTTCACATTATTTGGGTACCGTTTTTTCATGAGTTTGGTGAGGGGAGTAGCTAACTCAGCAAAGTTGGGAACAAATGTCCAATAATAACCAGAGAGCCCTAAAAATGACCTGACATGTTTCTTCATTTTAGGGACAGGGCTGTTAGCTACACCTTCTGTTTTAGAAATATCTGAGTTAACTTCTCCATTTCTCAACACATAGCCCAAATATCTGGTTTCCTGCATGCCAGTGCACATTTGGTAGGATTAATAGTCAGACCTGCATTTTTCATAGCTTGGATAACTGCTCGTAGGTGTTTCATGTGGCTTTTCCAGTCTGGACTGTACACCACAACATCATCCAGGTAAGCAGCACAATACCTAGTGTGAGGTAATAAAATCACATCCATGTACCGCTGGAATGTAGCTGACGCACCATGTAAACCAAACAGCATGGTGGTGAACTAATACAATCCTATAGGAGTGGCACATGCAGTTTTGTCTCTGGATTCTTTAGCTAGGGGGATTTGCCAGTAACCCTTGGTGAGATCGAGTGAACCGTTATACTTCGCACTCCCCAGTCTGTCCACCAAATCATCTATTCTGGGCATAGGATAACTGTCAAATTCTGACACTTGATTAAGTTTCCTAAAATCAAGGCAGATTCTAACACTCCCCCCTTCTTTTTTATTTACAGTTACCGTGGGAGATGACCAAGCACTCCTCGACTCTTCTATGATACCCAATTCTTTCATTTTTTGCATTTCCTTAACCACGTCAGCTCTTAATCTCTCTGGTAACCTGTATGTCTTTTGCCTAATATGGCGAGCATTCCTTGGCACTATTACATGCTCGACCCATTTTGCTTGGCCTGGTGCTGTGGTAAAAGTACGGTTAAATGTCTTTAGCAAGTTACAAATTTCTGCGGTTTGTTCTGAAGTTAAGGAAACCCTCACCGTTACAGCACCAGCATTTACACTTTGTTCCAGTCTATCATAAGCTACATCAATATCTTCTTTATCAGTTTCTAGTAAAACTAGCAAGAGCTTTTGGTGTTTTTTTCAACCCATTTCTTTGAGGAGGTCAGCATGCTATATCTTACTAGGATTTTTCCTGTCAGGGGTCTCAATCTCGTAGTTAATGGTGCCAGTACATCTAAGCACTCTATAAGGCCCATGCCACTTCATTAACAGTGTATTTTCTGTTGTGGGTAACAGTAGCAAAACCTTTTCACCTGCCTCAAAAACTTTTTCTTTTACCCCATGGTCATCATATGGCTTCCGCTGGTTTTGAGCCTCTTCCTGATTACTATGGGCAATTTCAACATATTTTGGCAGCTTTCTTAGGGGACACGTATAAGATGTTACAGATTGCATCTGAGTGGGGTTATCTTCCCCCTTTTTATTTTAATCACATCCAGTGGCCCTCTTGGCTGCCTACCATACAGCATTTCAAATGGTGAAAACCCTGTTGATGCCTATGGCACTTCTCTGTAAGCAAAAAGTAGGTAAGGCAAGTACTATGGTCCCAATCTTTCTCTTCCCCTTTTACAAACCGTTTTAGCACGCATTTTAGGGTTTGGTTAAAAAGCTCAACAAGGCCGTCTGAGGGTGATAGGGGAGGTTCTTATGGCAGTGATACCTAGTAGTCTGCACAGCTCCTTAAGTAATGCAGCACCAAAATTACTTCCCTGATCAGTAATAATCTCTTCTGGTATGCCCATCCTACTGAAAATTTTGGCAAGCTCTGCTGCAACTTTTGGGGCTGTAACAGTACGCATTGGAAATGCTTCTGGGTATCGAGAAGCATAGTCACATACTACCAGGATAAATCTATTACCCTTTTTACTTTTGTCTAAAGGACCAACCACATCCATTGCTATTCTCTCAAAAGGCACATCTATCAAGGGTAGGGGCAGCAGGGGCACCTTGTCTTTTTTAGAGACTGGAGCTACTTTCTGACACTCAGCACAGGAATTACAATAGGTAGCAACATCTTCATAAAGTCTAGGCCAGTAAAATCTATACAGCAATCTGACAAGGGTGCGATCCCTCCCTGAATGACCAGTCATAGGACTATCATGTGCTATCTGTAACAACTCTGTTATATACTTCTGTGGTATAACCAATTGTTCTGTCTGTTTCTGAGGTTTAACCCAAACTCTGTGCAGTAACCCATTACATTTTTTAAACATTGGTTCACCCTGTTTTGGTTTCACCCCCAGCTGCTTAAAATAACCCTGGAGAGAAACACTGTTAGCTTGTTCTGAAAGAAAATCACAATCGGTGATCAGTTTAGTTTCAGCATTTTCATATGTTAACTCCTTACGTCCATCAGTCATTTGTTGCCACAGTTTCTTCAGGAATCCTCTTTCTTTCCTGGATTTCAGGATCTTGGAGCTGTGCTCAAACAAGTTCGATTCAAAGTCATTGAAAGGAAATGTGTCCCCACCGTTTGAGATTTTCTTTGCCTGAGCTCTCGTTACCACTGCTGCTGAAACGACAGGGTTTAGTTCCTCTGAGTAACTCAGTAAATCCTAGACAGTCATTTCCAATAATCATGGGTACAGGTAACTTAGGTACTATCCCCACTTTCATTTGGTGCGACACACCCTTAATGGTCAGAGCCACTTGGGCGGTGGGACAGTATTGAATGTCCCCGTGGATGCAGATGACACCAGTACCTGGTCCTTTTGCACAGTGTTTTCCCAGCACTTCAACATGCACTAGGGTAGCTGGCTCAGTGGTGCAGAGGGTTGAGGTGCTGGACGCCACGCCGGCGACCCGGGTTTGGGAATGAGCCTGGGTCATTGGTCGCTGGGGGGAGTACTACTGTAGAGCAGGTTGCCGACAGGTGGCCCTCTACCTCAGGGATAGGGCTAGCGGGTACCTTGCAGCTCGGCCGCCCTCTGGTGGAGGCTGGAGCAGCGGTGTTTCTCCGAGGACATTCGGGCGTTAGGCCATTCGGGAGGCGGAGGAGAACCCATCTGGGCTGTGGTCTTGGCGTGTGCGCCTCCAGCGCATCTTCTACTTCGGGGGTCTCGGGAGGACATCCACAGCAGAAACAAAGGAAAAAGTGGGGGCCCGCCGAGGATGATACCTCCAGACCGGCTCTGGGGATTTGCCGTGGCGTGCATGGCGCTACAAGCCCCCGAGTCCAGTAGGTTGGTTGATGATGAGGGAGGACCTGCCACAGGAGGATAAAGACGGTTGGAAAAAAAAAAACTTGCACTAGGGTCTGTCTGCTTCCCAAATCAATGAGTTCCTTTACAGTCTTATCCCTCACCTTCACATCTGTTGAATACTTGTCCCAATTTGCCACAAATCTGCTCCAGTGTCGCTCTTCTTATGGCAATTTCTTGCAATATGACCTGGCCTATTACAGTTATAGCAAGTAACGACTTTGGGCACAGATTTGTTACCCCCACCAGAGTTCTTATCAGACATAGAAACAAAGACTTTGATGGCAAATAAGGACCGCCTGGCCCACCTAGTCTGCCCATTTCCCTACCTACTGGATAAGCTGCAGATCCTAGTTAACCAACAGCCTGGTTCTTCCTACCCCCAACAAGAACTGCCTTATGTCTGTCCCATGCATTCTTGAATTCCTCCACTGTTTCTGACCCCACAACCTCCTCAGGAAGGCCGTCCCATGCGTCCACCACCCTCTCTGTGCAAAAATACTTCCTCACATTACCCCTGAGCCGTCCCCCCCCATCTTCAAATTGTGTTCCCTTGTTCTTGCACATCTCTTTTTCCGAAAGATGCTACCCTCTTGAACATTGTTGATTGCCTTGAGGTATCTGAAAGTTTCTATCACGTCCCCTCTCTCCCTCAAGGGTATACATATTAAGCTCCTTTAGTCTCTCCTCGTATGGCTTCTGTTGCAGACCCTGCACCATTTTAGTTGCTCTTCTCTGGACTGTCTCCATCCTGTCTATGTCCTTGTGGAGATGGGGTCTCCACAACTGGACGCAGTACTCCAGATGGGGTCTCACCAACTGTCTGTACATAGGGATAACAACTTCCTGGTTTCTATTGGTGATGCCTCTCCCTATACATCCCAGTATCCCCCCTCCCGGCCATCCTTACTGCCTTCTCACATTGCTTGCTAACCTTTAGGTCATCTGATATGATTACCCCAGGTCCCTTTCCATTTTTGTTGTTGTTACGACATCCCACCCCATTGTGTACTCTTCCCCTAGGTTTTTGTTTCCCAGGTGCATTATTTTGCAGTTCTTTGCACTGAATCCAAGCTGCCATACTTCTGACCATTCCTCCAACCTTGCCAAGTCCTTTCTCATCCTTTCCACTCCCCCTTGTGTATCAACCCCGTTGCAGATCTTTGTGTCTTCTGCAAAGAGGCATACTTTTCCTTCCAGTCCCTCTGCAATGTCACCTATAAAGACATTAAAAAGGACTGGACCCAGTACTGAACCCTGCGGTACCCCACTAGTAACCCTCCTTTCTTCAGAGTGGACTCCGTTTACCACGACCTTCTGTGTCCTGTTGTCCAGCCAATGTTTTACCCAGGCTACCACCCTGGGATCCACTCATAGGCTGGCTAATTTGTTTATTAAATCTTTTGTGTGGGACTGTGTCAAATGCCTTGCTAAAGTCTAGGTAGGCCATGTTCACAGACCCTCCCTGGTCTACTACTTTAGTCACCCAGTCAAAGAAATCATTTAGATTCGTCTGACATAACCTTCCTGCTGTGAATCCATGCTGCCTTGGGTCCTATGCCCCACTGGCCTCTAGGTACTCAACAATACTTTCCTTCAGAAGTGATTCCATCATTTTTCCTACCACTCAGGACAAACTGACAGGTCTGTAGTTTCCTGCCTCTGTCTTGCTCCCACTTTTGTAAAGGGGAATCACATCTGCCCTCCTCCAGTCCTCAGGTACCGCACCATCCTCCCATGATTTGTTAAAAAGCCTAATCAGTGGTGTCACTAGTTCTCCTCTTAATTCTTTTAGAATTCTGGGGTGAATCCCGTCAGGCCCCATTGCTTTGTCCACTTTCAGTTTTAGGAGTTCTTTCAGAACCCTTCCTTCTATGAAAAGACTGAGATCGACCCCTCCCATCCCGAGTGCTTCTATTGACTGGATTAGGTACCTCCCCTCCTTTTCTTTTGTGAATACTGGGAAGTATTCATTCAGTATCCCTGCCTTTTCTCTATCACTCTCTGCCCACGCACCGTCCCCTTTATTCAGCCTCACTATCTCTCCCTATGTCATTCTACGCTCCCTAATGTACCTATAAAAGGTTTTATCTCCCTTCTTAACCGAGTTGGCTATCTTTTCCTCGGTTTGGGCATTTGCCAGTCTGACTGCCTTCCACGCTTCCTTCTGCTTTAACTGGTACAGTTCTCTGTCCTGCTCCTTCTGTGTTTCCTTATATTTCTTAAATGCGATCTTTTGTCTCCCTAAACTTCCCCACTACCTCTTCTGAGAACCATAGTGTTTTTTTCTTTCATTTTGATTTGTTTATTTGCTTCACACAAAGGCTTGCTGCCTCTGTGATAGCAGTTTTGATGTTTCCCCATTGTTGCTCCACCCCTCCTTCTTGCCTGTTTGCTAGTGCTTTTCTCAGGCACTCTCCCATTTTGACAAAGTCAGCCCTCCTGAAGTCCAGTACCCTCACTTTCGGATGGCTTGACTCTGCAGCTGACTTTATCATGAACCACGCTGTTTGGTGGTCGCTTGTTCCCAGATGGTACCCACTTCTAGATCTGAGATCCTCTCTCCATCCCCATTTGAGAGTGCCAGGTTTAAAACTGCTCCCTTCTGAGTGGCCCTGCTCTTGGATGTGGCTGTAGCAAAGGTGCTCCAGTTAACATTTGGCATATTCAGGTCCCCCATCAACAATATCTCCCCTTTCTCTGCCATTCTAAGGATGCTTTTTATCATTTCTTTTTCCATTTCCTCCCACAGATGGGGGTCTGTATACAACCCCTGTGCAGACTGTGGTGCCATTTCCAGTCTCCAGGGTAACCCACAGTGCCTCCTCTCCTCCCTGTTCACCCCTTTGTTCCACTGCTTTGATCCCCTCCCTTACATAAAGAGCTACTACTCCTCCTCTTCTACCCTCCCTGTCTCTCCTGTAGATTGTGTACCCTGGTATGTTGACATCCCAGTCAGGGTCTCTGTGTACCATGTTTCTGTGACTGCCACAATATCCAGGCATCCCTTTTCCATCAAGGTCACCAGTTCAGGGAGCTTGTTACCTAGACTGCGGGCACTGGTACTCATTACCCTCCATTTTTTGATGGCCTTACCTCTTTTTGCCCCATCATTGCCCTTACTGCCTTTGCCTTTTTCTCCATTTACACCTGCCCTTCTCCTTATTGATGTCTCTACCTTGGTGTTTACCTCACTAACAGACTTGGAGTCCCTTCACAGTCTTCTCTTCCACCTTCACATCTGTTAAGTACTTGCCCCAATTTGCTAAGGCCAAATCTGCTCCAGTGTCACTCTTCTTACTAAGCCAATTTCTTGCAATATGACCTGGCTTATTACAGTTATAGCAATTAAAGTATTTGGTATCAGATTTGTTAACCCCCCTTCCCAGAGTTCTTATCAGACTTGGAGTTTAAATGGGAAAATGAGTATCTTACCGGTGCTTGGCAGTTACCTCGCTGTTGTGGCATCTGTCTGGCCATTTGGTAGTCCTCGACCAAAGAAACAGCATTTTCCCCACTTTCTGGTCAGCGTTCCTTTACCCAAAGTTGCACATCTGTAGGCAGGATGTTGATGAATTGCTCCATGGCAAATGTGTCGATGATCTGAGGGACTGTTTTGCCCTCTGGTTGGAATCATTTTATCAGGTGTTCTCTGAGTTGGGTGAAGGCTTCTCGAGGATTGTCAACTGAGTTGTACTTCAGAGATAGAATTCTCTGCCTGTAGGTCTCTCCTGAGATGTCATACCTTTTCAGGATTTTGCTTTTCACCAGGTCATAATTTCCTGACTGTGCAGTGTCCATATTGCTGTAGGCAAGTTGGGCTTTCCCCGTCAGGTAGGGTGCCAGTCTGATTATCCATTGCTGCTTTGGCCATTTGCAGGCTGCGTCAACTCTTTCAGAAGTGGTCAGGTATCCCTTGATATCATCCAAGGGACACAACTTTGTAAATTTAATGGCATTTAAGTTGCTTGTGTTTTGTTGCTTGTCTGAATCTGTGCCAGATCCTCTGCCTTTGAAAGCTTTGCAAGGCATCCAGCCATTGCTGCTCCTGTCACTGCATCTCTTTTCTCATCTGCTGCTCCTGTCGCTGCATCTCTTCTCTCCTCTGCTGCTCCTGTCGCTGCATCTCTTCTCTTCTCTGTGCTTCTAAACCTTGAATCTCTTTTTCTCTCTGCTTCTCCATCTCTTTTTGTTGTATAGCCCACCATTTGAAAAAGGCAGTCAGGCTTTCAGGTTCTGTCAGTGCCTGTTCTTTTTCCATAACTGGTGCTGGCTGCAGTCTCATCTTGGACTTCTGTTTCTGCTAGTTTAGTTGCCATTCTCCTGGTAATCACTCCTGGGCTTGCTGCTGCAGAATCCATACTTTTCTCTATGCTTCCCTAGTACTAGGTCCAGTACTCATGCAAAAAAATCCTGGCTTAGAGTATGCACGGTACAATGCCACTTATGCTGACACCATCTGTCATCGAGGCACAGGTCAGGAAGCATAGGAAAAACCAGGAGCAGCTGTAGAATTCGCAAAATGTGTTTATTAGTACTAGCAGTAACACACAAAAAGAAATAAATTTCAAAATAACTATTTACAAAGGCAGAATAAACAGAGATGATCCACCTGAGTTTTCCTTCAATCTCTGTGAGTCTGTGTCTCTCTCTTCTTGCAAGAAATTGCAGCTGTTTTTATAAGTCCTTGCAACCCCCCCCCCCTTAATAAGCATCCTATTTTTTTTCTAAAATGTTCTTGTATGTTTCAGGCAGGTGCAGCAAGAACACAATGTCCCAGGACTGAGGCCCCTTCTCTACAGCTTCTGAAAAAGGGCTTAAAAACTGCTCTCAGGTTAACCCCTTGAGTTCCCAATAGCTTTCTGCAATCATCTCAAACTATAATTATATACATTTCAAGAGTAATACTACATAATTTCTAAACAAAGGGGATCCCAATATCAGTTACATTTCCACATAATGATTTGCATATATTTTCACACTGGACGATATGCAAGGGAGGAAAAGACAGAAATAGCAAGGGAAGAGGGAAAGACTGAGAGGCAAAGAACTGCAAGTCTGTCGGAGTGATCAAATCCTAGGTCTCACAGGAAAATCTGGTTGTGCAACCAGACAGACAAGAGACAGGAAAGGAAAGAACAGAACAGATCCCTGCATTCAAACTCTTCATAACAACTGAGACAGGGTCCTATTCAATCCTGTCACAAGGTGCCTAAGGGCTTTATATAGGGCTGAAATATGGGCTTTCAGAAGTGTCTGATTTTGTATAGCCTGAATTGTCTCCACCAGGTGGCGCAAATGTGGATGAGCTTGTACATTCTGCTGAAGTTCAATGATATGTGCCCATAATTGTAGGAATCTATAATGATCCGTAGTCTTTAGGTGGTAACTGTCTCTTATTTTAGCAAATTCCTGGACTGCCCCCTCAGACATCATCTGGCTGAAGGAGGATAGTCCCAGTCTTGACCAGTGCCTAAATGTGTGGTCCAGCCACACATGCAGGAATAAATCACTCCAGGCGAACCAACGAAGTGGTCATCGGGTGGATACAAGTCTATACTTCACCCACGTTCTATATGTGGCTCTCAGGGTATTGCAGATCATCAACAATGGTATGTCTCTGTTTTTATTTGAAGTGAAGGATCCACAACCCTCACACCTAAGGGGACCTCTCCTGCTGCCCCCACTTCTGCTGTCTTCCAGTGGGCTCTATACCCCTCTGTGGACTAGAGGAGGGCAAAGCGAAGTTGCGAAGCCAAATAGTAATCTTCTGCATTTGGAAGGGCCTTGACCCCATTTGTTTTATCTGACTGCATAATAAGATTTTTGATTCTGGGTCTGCCAGATGATCAGACATAATGGGAAATAATCCCCTGCCAGATCTGAAATTGGGATTTATGTATTCGGAGAGGAAGACACTGAAATAAATACAAGAACCTGGGTAAGATATTCATGCTCACTGATTGTACACGGGAATACATTGGAAAATTCAAAAGGGACAATCTAGCTATGTCCTGTCAAATCTGATTAATGAGTGGGTCAAAGTTGACATCAAATAATTTATTTAAGGTCTTGGGAATCTGGACTCTCAGGTATTTAATTTTAGATGTATTCCAATTAAAGGGCAACATCTGTATAACTTCATGGGAGGTGTTATAGTGAACTTTAAGTACCCCAGTTTTGGTTTTGTTCAGGGTATAACCTGCATGTCGACCAAATTCTTCCAGTAATGTCCATATTCGGGGAATCAAAGTGTCTGGTTGGGAGGGGTAAAGGAGGACAGCATCCACATAAAGTGATATCTTATGCTTAGTGTCTCCTAATTCTACTCCCACTATACCTACATCATCCCGAATGGACATAGCCAGGGGTTCGATGTATACGATGAATAAAATAGGTGACAGCAGACAACCCTGGCGCGTGCCTCTGCCCAAGTCAAACCTATTTAAGATGCCACTGTTGACCCGGACATAGGCCTGTGGTGATGTGTACAGGGCTTTGCGAGCCTCCAGAAAGAGCTGCAGAAAGCCTAGATCTTCCAAGACAAGGAAGAGGAAGCTCCATGAGACCTTGTCAAAGGCTTTCTCTGAGTCTAAATTCATGATTACGGCGGGGACTCGTTCATGATTAATTGTGTCTATGATGTTAATAGTACAACGGACACTATCCAGGACCTGTCTGCCCATCACAAAGCCCATTTGGTCAAGTTGGAACAACTGGGGAATGAGCGTGTTAAGACGTTCTGCAATTATGGCTGTAAAAATGTTGTAGTCCACATTTAGGAGGGAGATGGGGTGGTACGACCCGCACACCATGGAATCTTTACCTGATTTATGGAGGACTGTGATGGTGGCATAATTCCACGATGGGGACACCGCCTCCCCCCCAGACCCCACTGTATGTGTCCCGAAGAAGTAGGATCACATTGTTGGAGAAGACTTTATAAAATTCTCCCCCAAATGCATCAGAGCCTGGGCATTTCCCTGATTTAACATTTTGAATTGTCAGGATTTCTGGGAGGGTTACTGGGGTCATTAATGATTGCCCTTGCTCTGCTGACAGTTTGGGCAACTTTAAAGTCGGGAGAAAGTTACATTTCTCAGTGGGGTGGATTTGGGTTGCGGTTGATAAAGGGCTTTGTAGTAGGACACAAAGGACTCTGCAATTTGTTCCCTTTTAAAAATCCATTGCTCTGTTCTAGGGTATCTTAGTTTCGTAATGTTTGATTTAGCAAATTGTTGTCTGAGACAATAGACCAGAAATTCAGTCACTCTGGGCCACCCCCCCTCATAATATGACTGTCTGACGTACCATAGTGCTTTTTCAGTTTCTACTTTTTGTATATTTTATATTTTAGCCCTAGTCACTTTATTTTAACCGTCATTTTGTTTGGTCCATTTTTATGTTTGCTTGCACACATGTGCAATAAACATGCTATCATCTGAGTTTTCAGAGGTGTGTCAGCCCTCTTCCAATTCAGTCAGTGTGTTTGCAGGCGCAGCCGCAGTTGTCCAATGCCTGCTGGAGCTGTCTATGACAGCTCCAAAATGCAGTGGCATACAGCTGAAAGGGGGAGCTACACTTCAGTGAGCAGCAATCAGATATCGCCTGCTCATGCGCGCGTCCCCACACACACACACACACATATGCTGCTGCCCCCAACGCACACACTGTATAACCAATGGGGGCGGTGGGGTGCCCAATCTCATCGCTTCCACGGTCTCCCCGAGTAGCAGGGTGCCACGCTGGGAGACCATCCCAGCGCAAGCAACAGATGATGCGGCCGACGGGATGCCCAATCCCGTCGGCCCACGCCCCCAGCCATCCTTCTGCCATGCTGGGAGCCCACCCCAGCGTGGCAAACATCCCTCGCTGCCTTTAAAAAAAAAAACCTGTAAAGAAAAACAGTCCTCGCAGTCTCCCTGCCCCCACAACCCGCACCACCCACTGCGCACTCCTGCCTCCCCACACCCCCACCCCAAACTTACCTCCGGAGTCCGCACAACGATCTTCGTGGATCAAACACGCTTGCACTCTTCAAGCCGACTACTAACTGAGGAAATGCCGTAAGCTGTATAATGGGATAGATAGGGTTTTTCAACTTTGCTGCATATCTCAGGCATTTTTTTGGAATTTTGCATCAAATTTTCAACATGGCGTTTTGGGACCCTCCTCGCTGAATTCTTGCGCACTATCATGCGTTACTCCAGGCCCGAAGGTGATTTCGAATCACTGCGTGAAATCCCCTTCTGGAACGACAATCTAAAACGACACTGCCAGTGTTCATAAGGTGGGCTCTCAAAAGTCTATTTTGAAAATTTGGTGGAAAAATTCCTAAAATACTGTCTAACGACCGTCGTTGCGCGGTTCCCTACGCACACTCCTTAAGTTCACGAAATCTCAATATTTTCACTCCAGATTTTCAACATTGCCATTTTACCACACCTTCTTACGAGCAGTACAGCTGTCATTTTTCACATCTCACCCAAAATGTGTTTCCGCCCATTTAGCGCACACTGGCGCAGTCGGTGTACAAAATCAATGTACGGGACACATTAAGAAAATCACAGTGACACTGTTCATGAGCAGAGGTCTTAAAATGGCTATGTTGAATATTTGGCAAAAAATTCCTAAAAATGACTGTTTCACAAGCGTGCGTTGCAGAGTTCCTACGCACGCTCGTAAGTTCGCAAATTTTCAATATTTTCACTCCAGATTTTCAACATTGCCATTTTACCACACCTCCTTATGAGCAGTACAGTTGTCATTTTTCACATCTCGCCCACAATGTGTTTCTGCCCATGTAGCGCACAATGGCGCAGTCGGTGTGCGAAATCAATGTATGGAACATGTTAAGAAAGTCACAGTGACACTGGTCATGAGCAGAGGTGTTAAAATGGCTATGTTGAAAATTTGGTAAAAAAATTCCCAAAAATGACTGTTTTAGGAGCGCACGTTGAGCAGTTCCTACGCATGCTGGCAAGTTTGCGAATTTGTAATATCTGCACACCAGATTTTCAACAGTGCCATTTTACCACACTTCCTTATGAGCAGTACAGCTACCATTTTTCACATCTTGCCCAAAATGTGTTTCCGCACATGTAGCACACAATGGTACAGTCAGTGTGTGAAAACAATGTTTGGGACAGATTAAGAAAATCACAGTGACACTGGTCATGAGCAGAGGTCTTCAAATGGCTATGTTGAAAATCTGGTGACAAAACTTCATAAAATGACTGTGTTACGAGTGAGCATTGCGCAGTTTCCACGCACCCTCGTAAGTTCATGAATTTGTAATATTTTCAGTCCAGATTTTCACCAGTGGCATTTTTCCACACCTCCTTATGAACAGTACAGCTGTCATTTTCAAAACATGGCGAAATGTGTTTTCACACTTTCAGCACAGAAATGCGTGGTCGCTGTGGGAAATCATTGTTCGGGACAGATAAAGAAAATCACACTGACACTGTTCATGATCGGAGGTCCCAAAATGCCTGTGTTAACAATCTGCTATAAAAAAATTCCCAAACTAGTTACATTACGGGTGTCGTTGCAGTTTCTATGCATGCTCGTGACTTCACCAGTTTTTTTAAGATTTTCACAGCAGATTTTCAACATTGCCATTTTTTACACCTCCCATGAACAGTACCGCTGTCATTTTTCACATCCTGTTCGGAATGTGTTTTTGCACCTGTGGTGCCAAATGCCATAGTTGCTGTGCAAAAGCAGTTTTCGGCTAACAAACTGATATTGCCACTGTTCATGAGGTGGGGGTCACAAAAAAAACATGTTGAAAATTTGGAGTGAAAATACTCAATGAATGCCTGAGGCGTTAGGGTTTCCACCATAACGCCTCACTCTGTAGAGAATGACAGGCATCGGGTGTGACTTGGGATTCTTGCCTGTCATGCTCATACCATTCCACCCCATCCACACCCTGCAGTCAGTGAGAGGCATCAAGGTGTGCCTTGGATCTCGGGCCCAAATTACCCCATTCTCCTATACCGCACCCATCTCACCGTATTTCCTGATGGAATGGGGTGCGCATAAGGGCCAAAGACCCCAAGGCACCGTGACACTTGTCAGTGTCTGCAGGGTAGGGTGTGGTGAAATGGCGTGGTCGTTATGCCTGACGACCCAAAGGCACACCCCAATGCCTGTCACTCTCTGCAGGGTGGTGGTGGGGTTGGCTTCAGTTCAATACTTCGCTGCCATTCCTATTATGCAGCTCTGTAACTTCTACACTACCAATGCCAATGCCAGCAAGCAAACATTCAGCATTGACAAATGCTTGTTGCTTTTGGCAGGCTTATAATTCTCTCAACTGATCTGTGAGGGATTATATCTGTTGTCTTCTCTCTTTTTTTTTTTTTGTGGGCAGATATAGAAATTAACTTGTCTCTTACCACAGTTTTAACTGTGTCCCACAGAATTTGTGGGGTTGAGTCATGACTGGCATTAAGTTTACTGTCTTTTTAATCAATTTTTGGATTTCGGAAATTATTTCATTATCTTTAAGCAGGGAAACATCAAGTCTTCAGTGAGTATTTTTCTTTGGTAGCATGAGGTCTGCTTCTAGGAAGACTGGCTGGTGATCTGAGTGGGTGGCAGTGTCCATCCACATGGATCTGAACAAGGCCATGTCTTTGGAAAAAGCAAGGAACATATCCAGTATAGAATAAATTTTAAACCTCAGGGAATAATATGTATATTCTTTGGCATGTGGGTATTTCACCCGCCAAATGTCCACCAGATCCATGCCTGTCGGTAGTTTTGGAACAGCCTTGCTGTCCGATTTTTGGGATGGGGATCCAGGAGCCCAACTTCCCCATGATCACCAAACCCTTTGCCTTTTCAACAATCATATGTACTAATTCTGAGTAAAAACTTATAGGTGAGCCTGGAGAGGCATAGACATTCACTAAAGCGAGTGGGTCACCTTGCATCCTGCCAATAGCTAGGACATATCAAGCACCAGGATCAGCCAATACTTCTTCCTCCAGAAAAGGGAAGTCCACGGAGAGGAGGAGGAGGATAGCGACCACTCTTTATTTGCCCTTCTCCAAGGAGGCGTGGTATAATAGTGGAAATGCCCTGGATTTAAGCTTGATTACCTCCCCAGGGAGAGGTGGGTCTCCTGAAAAAAATTTATATCACATCTCTGATGTTTAAAGTATTTTAGAACCTGTTTCCTTTTAATTGGGTTATTGATGCTGTTAATGTTATATGAAAGAATGGATGTGCTAGAGTGAACCATCATTAAAACTATGAGGAAGTATCTGCTGTTCCAGGTCTATCAACAAAGACCTCTGAAACAGATGAGAATTGATTACTATTGACCTATGAGTGTACCCTTTTATGATGTAAGTTAGTTTAAACCAGGTAAATTGTTTAACACCAAAATTCAGACCAAGAAACCATTTTAACAGTAACATTTCAGAAGAAAAAAAAATAGCTTTCACCAGAACATGGCGGTAATGACTTGTGCATCTACTGTTACTCAGCAAATTTCAGTGGTGGTAGGGTAAGGACTCTGAACAACATGAAAACCCAGAAACACAAATGGAAATCATGTACCTACTGTAATTCTTGAACTTCTTGGACAAAGTCTCCGCCACTCATTCACACTAATGGGAGTACGCTGGAGGTGCTAGGACCCAGCGGGAGCCAAACTTTTTCAGGAGGGCTGGTGCCGAGATGGAGCCACGAGGAAGCGGCATCGTGAGCCACGCTCGTGCGGTATAGACTATCTCGGTGTCAACCCTCCAACCACCTCAGTACCTTTTTTCCCCTGAGGACATGCAGTGTAACTAACCTAGAGAGGACTACCCTAAAAATTGGACATAAGATAGTCTGAATGACCCATGTAAGAAGGGTCAAAAACAAAGCCTTCACAGTCCAACCATTGAGGGAGTGAAGACCAGAAACAAAGAAGTGAGCTCAGGGGGATGGTGGGTGGGTGTGTGTGTGAATGAGTTGCGAAGACTTTAAAGATGATCAATAATTACGGTAGGTACTTAATTTCCATATCTTCCTGGACATAAAGTCTCCACCACTCATTCACACTAATGGGAGAGTACTGAGCTAAATAATCCCCCGAGATGGGTGGCAGGAGAGAGAGAAAGAGAGAGAGAGAGAAGCTCAATTTCTAGGACAGAAGTCCGTTAAGGATTGTCCTGCCAAATGACTGATGTTGTCTGGCATGGACATCCAAGGCATAGTGCTTAACGAAAGTCTGCACGGAGCTCCAGGTAGCCGCACTGCAAATATCTGCAATGGGAACATTACGAATTTCCGCCACAGATGCTGCGACTGCTCTGGTACAGTGAGCGTACACTCTGACTTCCAGCTTGACCTGTGCCATGGAATAGCAATGGTGAAGGCATGCCACCAGCCACGCTGAAATGCACCTGATAGCAACAGGTTGACCCAGCCGGGTCATGCTGAAAGAAACAAACAGTTGCTGAGCCTTGCAAATTTCCTTCGTTCTATCCAGATAGAATCGCAAGACTCTTTTCACGTCTAGGGAATGAAGGGTATGCTCTCCTTCATTCTGGAAGTTTGCAAAGTAGGAAGGACTAAAGGTTGATTCAGATGGAACTCTGAGACAACCTTGGGCAGGAACTTAGGATGAGTCCTAAGAACTACTCTGTCCTTGTGAAATACAATATACGGGGAGTCTGTGACCAAGGCATGTATTTCAGATACCCTACAAGCAAAAGTAATGGTCATCAGGAAGGCTGTCTTTCAAGTGAGGAATTTCAGCTCACAAGTAGCTAGAGGCTCGAAAGGTTTACGAGTAAGCATGTCTAGCACAAGGTTAATGTCCCAGGCTGCAACTGGATGTCTAATAGGAAGTCTGGTATGCAGAATCCCCTTAGGAAACTTCTTAACTACAGGCAGCTGAGCCAGCGACATGGAGAGTACTGGCTCATGATATGCCGAAATTGCACAAAGTTGAACTCTGACTGTGCAGTATTGCAGACCTGTGTTCGAGAGGTCTAAGAGATACTCCAAGACTTTATTCGGTGAGCAGGAAAAAGGATTCCATGAGGATTTTGTACACCAGGTAGAGAAACACTTCCATTTAGCTGTGTAGGTTTTTCTGGTGGCTGGCTTGCATGCAGCCAAAAGAATATATGAAACCCTACAAGAAACATTAAACCTATTCACCTGTATCTCCTCAGGTGCCAAGCGTGGAGGTGAAGAGACCTCAGGTTGAGATGGACTACGGGGCCCTGGGTTAGAAGGTTTGTTTGAAGGGGAAGCAGTTTTGGAGAGGTTTCTGATAGTCTGTTGATTAGGGGAAACCAGATCTGACGAGGCAAGAATGGGGCAAAGAGAATTATTCTGCCCCCGTGCTTCCAGTTTGAGCAGTACCCTCTGAATTAGGGGAAGAGGACGAAATGCTTATAGACAGCGTTTTCTCCACTGCAGCCTGAATGCATCCTGACAAAATACGCCAGGTCCTGGATTTCTGGAGCACAAGAGAGGTGGTTTTGCATTGAATGGAGATGCAAAAAGGTCCAGGTCTGGAGTTCCCCACTCTTCGAAGAGTGACCGAATGACGGTTAAGTCGAGAGACCACTCGTGTGGATCCATATTCATTCTGCCGGGACAGTCTGCCAGCTTGTTTTGTACTCCTGGCAGGTAAACCGCCTGAATCACAGCCTTGTGCTCTAGGTACCATTCCCACACCCTCACTGCTTCCCTGCATAATGGGTAAGAGTGTGCACCACCCTGTTTGTTGAGGTAATACATCACTGCCTTGTCCGTTTGAAGGAGAGTGTTCTTGTGACACAGCATGTCCTTCAAAGCTCAGACTGCATAGAGGACAGCTCTTATTTCCAGGATGTTTATGTGAAGTTGAGACTCGTCTCGAGTCCAAGTACCCTGGGTGTGGAGATCCCGGCAGTGAGCTCCCCAACCCATCAGGGACGCATCCGTGGTAATGGAGATCTGATGATTCAGGGGGGCGAAGGGATATCCTTCCAGAAGGTTGTCCTCCTGAGACCACCAGGTGAGTGACCTCTTCAGAGCTTCCGCCACCTTGTTGAGAAAGGACTAAGAATGAGTGGCTGGGGACCACCGAGTACTGAGCATCCACTGAGAGGTTCTCATGTGGAGACGAGCCAAAGGTACAGTGAACACTGAGGATGCCATAAGACCCAGCATCCACTGCATTGAGTGGGCTTGCACTGAGCTGTGTTCTCTGATGAAGCAGGCCATCTGTAAGATATCACTCCTTCTGTCCTCTGGAAGAAAAGCTTTCGCACAGGAGGTGTCCAGAAGGGTTCCTATGAAAAGGAGCTTCTGGGAGGGCTGCAACTGTGACTTTTTAAGGTTCAGTAGGACTCATATGGACGTGAGGAAGTCTGAGGCCGTGGCCACTGCCTCCAGAGTCTCTAGCCTGGAGAGGCTTGTTAGAACCCAGTCGTCCAGATATGGGAACACTTGGATTCCAATTTTCCTTAGATGTGCCGCAAGAAATACAGGTTACTCACCTGTAACAGGAGTTCTAGGAATGGTATATGTTGTTCATCCACACTGTCTGGCAGGTTCCTTGCCGCTTTAAATCTTGCCGGAAGGTCTTCAAGCTGGCTCCTCCCACCCACCCGGGTGGTAAAACTCGGTCCGCCCCCATGATGCCAGATCTAGCCCGCTGGAAGCCAGGTTGTGCGTCAAGCCGGGGAGGTCGGGTGGGTCATGTGGATGAAGAACATACCATTCCTAGAACTCCTGTTATAGGTGAGTAACCTGTATTTCTAGGGACATGGATATGTTGTTCATCCACACTGTCTGGCAGACTCCTAGCAGTTCTCTGGGAGGAGGGATGCAAGGTGCACACCCCCTACTTGGGAAATAAAGACTGGAGAACCAAGACCCCAAAACCAGCATCCCGGTGTGACTCAAGGTCGATGTGGTAGTGGGTGATGAATTTGTGTGCTGACTTCCACGTAGCAGCCCTGCAGATTTCCTGGATAGGGACATCCCTGGAAGCAGCCACCGATGCAGCGGTATGGCGGGTAGAATGAGCTCTTATCCCTCTGGGAGGCACCATGCCCACCAACCTATAGCAGAGATCTATGCAGGAGGTGACCCACCTGCCTATCGTCCGCTTGGCTGCAGGTCTGCCAGGTGCGGCTTCAGCGTAGGTGATAAACAGCTGGCGAACCTCTCCCCGAACTTCAGCCATCCGCTCCTTGTAATAAGCGACCACTCTTCTAGGGTCCAAAGTATGGAGCCCATCTTCAGCCTCTGAGGTGTGATTGGGGTAGAACACCGGCAGAGTCAACACCTGGTTAAGGTGAAACTCCGACACCACCTTCGGAAGGAATTTCAGGTGGGGGCGCAGGACAACCTTGTGCCTGTGGAAGACCAGATAAGGAGACTCGATGGATAGTGCCTAGAGCTCTCCCATCCTTCTGGCTGACATGACAGCCACCAAGAAGGCGGTCTTCCATGACAGGTGAGAGATGTCACACCTGTGCATCGGTTCGAATGGCTTGCCCATGAGCTTAGCCAATACCAGCAGTAGATCCCATGGAGGTGGAGGTTCTCGCACCGGAGGGGATATGTGATCAAGGCCTTTGAAAAAGCACCCGACCACCTTCTCCTGTGTGCAGACTGCTTCCGGCTCGCCCGCGTAAGCAGAGATGGCCCAGGTGCACCTTAAGGGTCCGACCCAAGCCCTAGCTCAGAAAGGGACCACAGGTAGTCCAGAATGCTTGCCAAGGAACAGGAGGAAGGGTCCAGGCCCTTGCCCTGACACCAAATGGAAAATCTCTTCCATTTGAAGGCATAGCATTTTCTGGTCGACTCCTTACGGGACGCTTCAACAACGTTGAGGACCTCGTCGGAAAGACCCAAGGCCTGGAACTCTAGCTGCTCAGGAACCAGGCCGTCAGGTGCAGGGATTGAAGGTCCGGATGGAATACCTTCCCCTGATTGACTGAGATCAGGTCCGGGTCAGCTGGAAGCTGCCTCGGGAGCCTGGAGCTGAGACTGAGGAGATCTGGATACCAGAACTGGTGGGGCCAGTCTGGGGCTACCAGAATCACCTGCGCCTTGTCCCTCCTCGCATTGAGAAGCACCTTGTGGATCAAGGGAAATGGGGGAAAGGCATAGAAGAGGCTCGGGGTCCACGGCCTCAAGAAGGCATCTCACTGCAGCGAGCCCTGCTGAGGGAAGCGGGCATGAAAAAGTCTCAGCTTCGCATTCTCCCTGGAGGCAAACAGGTCCGCCTGAGGCGTGCCCCAATGGGAGAAGAGATCTTGTACTACCTCCAGCAGGAGAGACCACTCGTGAGACGCAGCCCCTATCCGGCTTAGGGCATCGGCCAGGGTGTTGGAGTCTCCTGCCACATGAATGGCGAGGAGATC
The DNA here is from genome assembly GCA_016271365.2 of Neoceratodus forsteri. Lineage (NCBI taxonomy): Eukaryota > Metazoa > Chordata > Ceratodontiformes > Ceratodontidae > Neoceratodus > Neoceratodus forsteri. Next base: position 1,421,698,726 of record CM028130.1, read on the forward strand.
CGCCTCCAGGCTGCGCACGAGTGACCAAATGCGGACAGCTTCCCTGCACAGGGGCATGGAGCGTGTCCCACCCTGGTGGTTTAGGTAGTACATGGTCGTGGTATTGTCCGTCTGGACCTGAACCACTTGACCCCGTAGAAAAGGAGCGAAGGTGGTGAGGGCTAGACGGACCGCTCGAAGCTCCAGCAGGTTGATATGGCATCGGGACTCCTGAGGGGACCAGAGGCCGTGCGCTCTGTGCTCCCTCAGATGTATCACCTGCTTTGGCACGAGTTCCGACTTGGCCTCGTTGATGAGGAGGCCAATCTAAGAGCAAACCTGGAGGGCCAGATCTCTAGACCACTCCACCTCCACTCTGGAGGGGGCTGCAATCAGCCAGGTAGGGGTACACCCCGACCCTTCGGCGCTGCAGGAATGCTGTCACTACTGCCATGCATTTGGTGAAGACCCTGGGAGCTAGGGAGAGGCCGAAGGGCATGGCCCTGAACTCGTAAAGGGATCCCTCCACTCTGAAGCGGAGGAATCTCTGGTGGGACGGACGGATTCGGACATGAAAGAATCCGTCCTGAAGGTCCAGGGAACAGAACCACATGCCTCGTTTCAAGGATGGGATTATCTGAGCCAGAGTGACCATCCTGAAGGTCCGAGACCTTAGAAACCCGTTCAGATCGTGCAGATCGAGAATGGGGTGCCAGCCCCCAGTCTGTTTTGGGACCAGGAAGTACCTGGACACAAACCCCGGGTCTGGAGGAGGATCTGCCACCTTCCTGATCACCTCTTTTTTGAGGAACAGGGCAATATCGACTCGGCGGGCCAACAGCGAAGCTGCGGACCCCGTGGCCCCCCCGAGCGGCGACGGCTCAGAAGGGTGGGGCCTGCTCGAACTCCAGAGGTAGGCCCTTTCCTACCACCTCCGACACCCAGCGGTCCATGGTGATCACAGACCAAGCGGAAAGATAGTGGCAGAGCCGTCCCCCCACGGGGGAAATCCAGGGGGGGAGTGACGAGGCTGGGGGCGACACCCTTCAACCTGTCACTGGGCAGACTTGGAGGAGGGACCGGCCGAGGGACCTCCTGGGCCTTTACCTCCCTGCTTCCTATTGGAAGAAGCCGCGGGCTTGTGTTTGGGATGCCAAGCGCGAGCCTGCTGGCCCTGGTGCTGGTGATGTTGGGCCGGACGTGCCGCAGGCGCAGAAGGGCGAAAGGACTTGTGCTGCTGCTGTCGGCGGCCTTTGTCCTTCTGGGCAGAGGTGACCGAGTCCAGTGTGGCATTGGACCTTTCGATCCGCTGGAGGTGACCTTCCACTCCAGGGCCGAAGAGGTCGGTCCCCATGAATGGGACATCCGCCAATTTGTGCTGGGTATCCGCCGTGAAGGTGGATATCCTCAGCCATGCTCTGAAGCGCATGGCCACCACGGCCGCAACTGATCTGGCACAGGAGTCTCCTATGTCCAGAGCCATTTGGAGCTGCTGCTTAGCCACTGCCCTACCCTGGTCCCGCACCTGCCGGACCGTGGTCTGCAGGTCGGCCAGGAGATGAGGGATCACCTCATCCAGGGAGCCCATGAGGGCGTGGGAGAAGTGTGACATCAGCATGGCCGAGCTGGCCTGGCGGAGGCTGAGGGAGGACGCAGCGTACACCTTGCGCCCGGCGTAGTCCAGCTTTTTGGACTCCTTGTCGGGGCTTATCCACGTCCCTAGCATTCCCGAACACTGAAAACGCTGTCGGAGACCAACCCTCGGTAGAGGGGTGTTCCGAAAACCCGGGCAAAGAGCCGGTAGGGACCGCATACTCCCTGGCCATTCTGGCCGAAGGTGCAGGGCAGGAAGCAGGCCGCTGCCAAAGCTCAAGGCTGGGCCAACAATAGCTTTAGCCACCGGAAAGGCCTCCATGGGGGAATCCCCTCGGTCCAGTATCTCCCTCAGAGGATACCTGGCCCGTTTGGACACGGGCTCGAGCTGCATCCCGGTGGACTCCGAGATGAGCCGAAGCAAACCCCTTGAAGGACGATGGGCTTTCGTCCAACGACTGGCCCCCGGAGGACTCCAGGTCAACAGGCCTGGAGAACAGGGAGGTGTCGTCGTCGGACTCGGAGGAGTCCGCGAAGAGCTGCCTGGGGCCCGAGCCACCCTCCACCTGCCGAGGACGGTCGGAAGTGAGGGTGACCGACAATCTGTGGGGCAGGCCATGACCCAACCGAGAACCCTTGGTCGGCGCCCCCGATTTCGGTTGTGGAGGCGGAGGTTCCACCACAATCAGTGGGGCAGCTGGTTTCGGCCGAACAACCGGCCCAGGCTTGGGCACCTCGACTACAGCAAGGGTTTTTTTCAGCCACTTGAAGGCCAGGGAGGGCGACAGCGTCGACTTGTTCCCGGACAGAAGTAACTGCTGCCACATCAGGTCCTCGTAGCGTAGATGCAATCTGCGCGCGAAGCCTCTTCTCTTCCGAGGAGGAAGGCGAGGGGCGGCGGCGCCCGCTTACCTCAATTCAAGACCGCCCGATGTCGGCGGATCGGCTGGACCGAGACCGAGATCCTCGGTGTTTCTGAGGACGGGTCTGGGAAGGAGCGGGGACACCCGCTCTTCCCTCGGCTTGGGAGCCTTAATCGGGGACTGCTGCACCAGGGGCGCAGGCAGATCCTCGGTCTCCATCGGGGGAACCGGTGAAGAAGGGTTGTCGGCCTCACCAGTCAACAGCCTGTCCGACGGGTCGAGAAAAATCTTGACTGCGTCGACGGGAGTCTCGGCCGGCTGGCCTGACGGGGACGCCGTGAAGCCAACGGCCTTAGCCGCAACCTTGACCTAAGTCGACAGCCGGCTGTCCGGGGAAGGAGACCTCTCCCATTCCCACGAACGCTGACGATGGGACTAACCCTTTGAGTCCTTCTTTTTGGACCGGGAGGAATGTCCCGATGGCCCCACTCCCTTCGTGGAAAGGGATTGGCAAAGCTCCTTGAACGAGGCTGAATACGAGGTACCCAGAGAGAGCGGGATAAATGCCGCGACCGAGGAACAGGATGATGCGGCCTGGGCCGCCTCCTCCTCGACGTCGCATCATCTGCTCAAGTTACTTAGCCGAGCCAGCCACCGCGGTAACCGCCCAACGGCCTCTTTCGACTTAACTGGCGGGTAGCGCTTCTTGGAGCGCCTAAGCTGTAACTGGGCAGCGCGGTCCTCCAGGACTTTGGCCGAAAACAAACAGTATGACTTGCAGGCCTGCGGGTCATGTTCTAGGCCGAGGCAGTAGACGCACGTGGAGTGCAGGTCCGTCCTGGACATCTTCTGCCCACAAGGACACCACCGAAATCTGGGAGTCGATTTGTCCATCGCAGCCGTGAGGGAGAAAGAAGACCGAAGTCTTGAAAATTTTAAAATGAGTTTCGGGTGAACCGAAGAATTAGGATCCAGTCTATCACCCAGAGCGTTAAGAAGGGAACCTGAGCTTCCAAGCGGTAAGGAAGATCTGGCGTCATGGGGCGGAGCCGAGAGTTTTACCACCCAGGTGGGTGGGAGGAGCCAGCTTGAAGACCTTCCGGCAAGATTTAAAGCGGCAAGGAACCTGCCAGACAGTGTGGACGAACAACATATCTATGTCCCTAGAACTGCACAGCACTTAGTAAAAACTTGAGGTGCCAAGGACAGCCCAAAGGGCAGGACTCTGAACTGACAGGGTTGAACTAACGCCACGAATCTTAGGTATTTGTGGTGATTTGGGTGTATGAAGATGTGCTGGTAGGCATCCTGCATGTCCAGGGAGCTAGCCAATCGTGTTGATAAATCAAAGGTAGCAGGGTACCGAGTGATATCATCATGAACTTTTCATTGTGCAGGAATTTGTTTAACTTTCTGAGATCCAGAATAAGGCGCATGCCGACAATTTTCTTTGAAACCAGAAAGTAATGGGAGAAGAAAAGTACAGTTACGTAAGAACTTACCATAACAGTAGATCTTCGAGAGAGGCTCTTGCAGTAGGTAATTACATATAGGACTGACGCTGGCAGGTGGCAGGACCCCAAGGAAAAATTTCTAGCTAGCAGTCCCTGGTGAGGGACCGCCCCAATCAGGTGACGGCGTCAGGAGATGTCTGTATAAAGGCGGTCCTCACGCCCGCCTTCAGTTCTTTCCCACCAGCGGAGGCGGACGAGAGAAGCGAATATTTCCTCACTGGAAAAGGAGCTGAAAAAGCTTGAGGGGATGGAGGGCAGGAAGAGTACCTGCAAGAGCCTCTCTCAAAGATCTACTGTTACGGTAGGTTCTTACGTAACTGTACTATCTTACTTCGAGAGGGCTCTTGCAGCAGGGAATTACATATAGGTCTGAGTCCCAAGCAGTCTGGAACAAGAAGAAGCACACGGAAGCAGGAAAGCTACTCAGAGTAGATCCCTTAGCTGTGAAGGCCTTAAGAAAGGAGGCCTTGCAGGACAGCCAACCCAAAGCCTGCTCTACGGCGAGAGGCAATATCCAAACTGTAATGTTTTGTAAAGGTATGGACGGAAGTCCAAGTGGCGGCAGCACAGATGTCTGCCGCCGACACATTCTTGAAACAAGCCGCTGAGGCAGTGACTCCTCTGATGGAGTGGCTTCTTACTTGACCCGGAAGGGTCTTGTTGTACTTGTCATAACAGAAAGTGATGCAATGAGCCAACCATTTGGATAGGCATTGCTTAGAAACAGCATTGCCTTCTCTTTTGGGTGCAAAAGAGACAAACAGTTGATCAGTCTTTCTGAGATCCTTTGTCCTGTTAGTGTAGTATCTCACAAACTGGTGAACATCCATAGTATGTAGTAAATACTCCCCTTGACTGGAGTACTGCATGAAGAAAGCGGGTAACTCTATGGATTGGTTCAATGTAGATTCCGCTACCACCTTGGGGAGAAACTTAGGATTGGTGCGCAGAGCCACACGTTCCTTGTGGAAAATCAAGTATGGAATTTTACACATCAGGGCCTGAAGCTCGGAAATCCTCCCAGCCGAGGTAATGGCCACGAGAAAAGTGTCTTCCAAGAAAGGAACTTCAAGTCTGCGGAGGCTGCCAGTTCGAAAGGAGGCAGAGTTAGTTTCTCAAGAATAAAATTCAAATCCCAAGGAGGGGCCGGAACTCTAATAGGACGTCTCAGGTGGAGAACCCCTCTGAGGAAAGTCTTCGAGACTTCCAGCTGAGCAAACATTCTGTCTGCAAAGGTAACGTGATAGGCCGAAATAGCCGCAGTGTGGACTTTCAGAGAGGAGTGACTAAGACCTAGGTCGAAGAGATGGCACAGGTACTCCAGCAGACATCCTGTGGGGCAGGAGAAAGGCTCAACATCTTTCGAAGCAGCCCAGATTGTGAACCTTTTCCACTTCTTGGCATAGGTAGACCTAGTGGAGGGTTTCCGAGCCTCCACCAGAATTTCTGCCACCTGGGGAGAAACTCCAAAGCAGGCTTGAGCTATGTCTGCAGGAGCCATGCATGTAGCCGAAGGTACTTGAGACCTGGATGGACTAGGGTCCCCCGATCCTGGGTCAGTAAACATCGTGACAGAGGGAGCGGAGGTTCGTCTGAGAATTGTTGCAGAAGAGAGAACCAAACTTGTCTGGGCCAAAATGGAGCGATCAGAATCATTCGTGCTCCTTCTGAACCTAGTTTCTGCAAGACCCGTGGGATAAGAGGAACTGGGGGAAAAGGCTCAGACGAATCTCTCCTTCCAGTCTAGAGACAAGAGCGTCTCTCCAGAAAATGTCTCGCTTTTGAACGAGCGAGCAGAAATCTGGTAGCTTTGTGTTTTGACGGGAAGCGAAAAAGTCGACCTGTGGTGTTCCCCAACATAGGAAGATATCATCTAGGACCCCTTGATCCAGTTCCCACTCGTAGGCCAGGGCGGACGAGCGACTCAACTTGTCTGCCAAGGCATTTTCGACTCCCGGAACATGAGTTGCTGTAAGGTGAAAGTCGTGTTGTGTTGCCCAATCCCACACTCTCATTGCTTCCCTGCAAAAAGGGTAGAACCGAGTCCCTCCCTGTTTGTTGATGTACCATACCACACACATACTGTCCATCTGGACGGCTAGGTGGCTTGGAAGGAGATACAGATGGAGGGCTTGGAGTGCATAAAGCACTGCTCGGAGCTCGAGCACATTGATATGAAGTTTTGTTCAAGCTTGGACCAAGAGCCCTGGGTCCGATGAGGACCGAGATGGGCTCCCCAACCTTTGCCCGAGGCATCTGTGGTCAGAGTCTGGAAGGGGGGAGGGAGGAAGGAAGAATGGAACCCCCTAAAACAGGTTCTCTCTGACCATCCACCACTGCAAGTCTCGAACCATGGGAGAGGAGACCAGGACCAGCTGATCCAAGTTGTCCACCAACTGATCCCACTGGGAGCGAAGCGTCCACTGAGAAACCCTCATGTGGTGCCGAGCGCGAGGAACTGTCGGGATAGCAGCCGCCATGAGCCTGAGAAGGCGAAGAACCGACCTTGCAGTGACTCGCCTGCGGCAGGACAACAGGCTTACCCGAGTCTGAATAGTGGCCGCCCTGTCCGGTGGCAGGAAGGCCCTGCCCAGGGTCGTGTCCAGAATCGCTCCGATAAACTGGAGTCTCTGGGATGGGATCAAATGAAGACTTGGAATGGTTGATGGTAATACCCAGGCAAGCAAAGACCTGTTGAGTAAGGGAGAGGCAGCGCTGGAGTTCCTCCCTGGATGAGGCCGCCAGGAGCCAGTCGTCCAGGTACGGGAAAACCTGCACTCCCTGGGTACACAGGTAGGCCGCCACCACCGCAAAGCATTTGGTAAGTACTCGGGGAGCTGAGGAGAGGCCAAATGGCAGTGCCTTGAACTGGTACTGGTCCCCCTGGAAAGCAAAACAGAGATATTTGCGGTGGGACGGGCGAATGGATATATGGAGGTAGGCATCCTGCATATCCAGAGCGCACAGCCACTGGCCCGATCGGAGGAGGGGCAGAAGGCTCTGCAGTGACAGCGTTCTGAACCTCTTGTATTCCACGAATAAGTTCACAGAACTGAGATCTAGGATAGGTCTTACATCTTCTGTCTTCTTCAGGACCAGGAAGAAGTGCAAATAGTAACCCGCTCCCTGTAGGGGAAGGGGGACAGGTTCTATCGCCTGTTTCAGCAGCAGTACTGAAATATCTTCCTGGACCAGAAGATGATGTTCCCGAGAGTATGACGACCTTTGGGGAGGGTGACAGGGTGGTTTCTGTAGAAACTCTATTGAGTGTCCTTCTGCGATTAGCTGGAGCACCCATGAATCTGTTGTTATCCTCTCCAGGCCCGCAAGGTGGAGGGAGAACCTCCCTCCTACCGGTTCCTCCAGGAAGCCCGGAGGCTGTGGGAGAGGGAAGGAGTCGGGTGGTGTGAGGCAGTGCAGCAGCTGAAGCACCCGCTGCTTTTTTGGGCTGAGAGGGCTTGGAAGCTGAAGGGGCCCGGCGTTTAGTGGCCTGCTTTCCTGGAGGTTTCGCCTTTGGCAGGTTCCGTCTGCAAAAGGTATGGCGCTGAGGTTGATGGGGATGGTACATAGAGTCGACGGACTTTAGTGCCATCCCCTTCTCCTGCAGATTGGTGATGATGTCCTTGACATCATCCCTGAAGAGCACCGACCCCCGGAAGGGTGCTTCCTGTATAGCAGACTGCACTTCCGGGACCAACCCTGACACATGGAGCCAAGCATGACGTCGTAAGCCTACGGCGAAAGCTGAGCTCCGTCCAGCAGTGTCCACTGCATCGTAAGTCGCATGAAGCATGTGTCGACTGGCCGAAACGTGCAGAGCGGACAAGATCAGACAGTTCCTGCTTAACTTGAGAGTCCATCAGGCAGTCCAATTTGGTTTCCACCTCAGAAAGAATTGCCTTCTGGTAATCCCCCATGTAACCGACATAGTTCAGGGTCCTGATCCCCAGCATGGAAGAAGAGAAAATCTTCTTGCCATACTGGTCCAGAACGAGGGATTCTTTATCAGGTGGCGACGAGCTAAGGTGTTTTGAATTAGCTGACTGGCTGTGAGCAGCGCTAATCACGACCGAGTCAGCTCGAGGGTAGGAATCTAAATAGTCAACACCCACTGGAGCCTGGTATAGCCTATTCAACTTCCGTGGAAGAGGGGCTAATGCCAACGGTTGTTTCCAAATCGTGGTAACAAGGTGGGTATGAGGCTTGATCCAGGGTGGCACCAAGGTGGGAGCTGTCACGGGCAGATCCAGATGCTCAGTGAGTTTTAACTGCTGTGGGTCTGGCTCCAAGGATTGCCACTTATGCACTGCCTGGATTTTACGTAGCAGCTCCGTGAAGGAAGGATCCTCCGGAGGAGACTTTGGAAGAGTCCTTGGCCTGGGCTTTGATGGAGAACGAGGCTCATCGTCCTTCTCGGAGCAGCCGTAGCAGGCATTCGAGGCGGAAGAGGAAGAAACTGAAGAAGATGACGACTCCCTTTCCCGTCTAGGGGGAGGAACGGACCCCTTGGGAAGCCCTCAGGGAAGTGTGTCCTGCCCCTCTCTGGACCCAGAGGGTTTAGCCCTGGTGTCTGGAGGAGGGGAAGGAGTTTATCGCCGTGGACGTACGGGAACCGGTACCGGCACCGTCGTCTGAAGATGACTCTCCACCTCTCTGGTGAGCTGAGCCTTGGCCTCAGCCCACCAGGAAGCTACTCCTGCAATCCACGCGGCTGGGGGTGGGGGTGGAGGAGGGTTAAGAGTATGGGTTATAGCCATACAGCGAGTATCCATTACCCGACGGCCGGAAGCCGGCGCGGGTACTGCGGCGTCGGATACTGCTGTCCCGGGTACGACGGGGTCGGGTACCCGGGAGTCGGGGGAGCTGCCGGAGCAGACGGCCCCGCCTGAGGCCTCGTGGGCGGGACTGGGGCAGAAGGCACAGATGGCAGAGGGCCCGGTGTCGGGGCAGCATCCGGGAGCGGGATGTCGCCCGGAGTCGGCACTACCGGCATCCGGGGAGCCAACGTCAGATCAGCAGGAGGTTGGTCCAACGGAGGTGGAACCGGGACCTCAGTGTCCCCTTGGGATGGAGGGGAAAAATCCCCAGGGTTGGGGTCCTCAGAGAGCAGCGAAGGCTGCGGGGAGCTGAGAAGACAGACGTGGGAGGGTCTGGCATCGGCTCATCCGCTGTGCAGACGTCGGGCGGACCGACGTGCGTCTTGCCAGCGGGATCCGGGCGGGCAATGGAGGGGCCGGCGTCCGACTTAATGGAACCTTCGGCGGAGGCAGGCCGCGATGGAGGGGTGGCCTGGTCTGGCGGAAGAGGGGCCGCGCACCTCCCTGAAGGTCATGCGACTTACCGACCCTCTCTGTGCAGATATTGGAGGAGCCGACGTCCGGCTTATCGGAGCTGCCCACGCCGGTAGGCCGCGAAGCCGCGGCTTTACTGGGGGTGGAAACCTCCAAGAGCCCGGAGGTGCCCGACGGGCCCGAGCATGAGCCAGACGGGCAGGCCGACGCTGCCTTAGAAGCCTCTAAGGCTGCCAACTTGGGAGTCGCAGTGGGAGAGGAGCCCTTGTCCCGGTGCTTTTCCTTGTCCTTTCTCTTGCGATGGCCTTCAGGGGAAGTTGACGCCTGCCGAAGTTTTTTTGAGTTCTTTTTCCATGGAGCTCATCTTCTTTTTGAGAATGTGGGCTTCCAGGGACTGCTGCCGTCTTCTCCGGGTAGCCGCGTTGAAACTTAGGCAGTGCTGGCACTTCTCTACTTGATGGTCAGGGCCTAGACAAAAAAGGCACAGGGAATGGCCATCCTTGTGCGGGAGTTGTGCGCTGCACGAGTCGCACTTATTTTTGTGCTCGGAAGGTGTAGGGAACAACATACACTGACGAATGACTGACGATTACTAAGAAAAAAGTTAAAAAAGTTAAAAAACTTGGTAAAATAACCGACGAAGGAGCCTGACGAGCAAGGAACTTTTCCACGAGGCGCTGGCATAGGCCAACGGCGGGAAAGAACTGGAAGGCGGGCGTGAGGGACCGCCCCTTTATATCGATGTTTCCTGACGCCGGTCACCTGACGCGGGGGCGGTCCCTCGCCAGGGACTGCTAGCTAGAAATTTTTCCGTGGGGTCCAGCCACCTGCCGGCATCAGTCCTATATGTAATTACCTACTGCAAGAGCCCTCTCGAAGTAAGATCCTGTGTTTCGTTGATCCAACGGAACTAGTTCTACTGACCCTTTGTTCACAAAGCCTTGTACCTCGGAAGCAGGAAGGTCTGGCTGTGCTGCAGACAGCCTGGTCTGTCGCTTGGGAGGAAGATCCAGAGGGGTTTCTGACAGATTGAGAGAGTACCCCTCGCGGATTATTCTGAGGACCCATTTGTCTGATGTGATAGATTTCCACTGGTTGTAGAACTGAGTCAGACGTCCTCCCACTGTCGTAGAAGAGTCCCCCCTCAGGCAGCTGAGGTGGGACCTGGGCCGGAAACTCAGAAGGTGGCACTGTGCGCTTTTGGGCCTTGTGCCTTCTGCTGTGTTTTCTTTTGCAGTTGAGGGGTTTGGTTTCTGTTAAAGCCTCCTCTGCCTTTGCCGTGAAAGGACTAACGGTTGTGAAACTGACACTTGTTCCCACCTCCTCGAGAGGGAGCAGGCAGAGGTCTAGCTGTCTTAATGGCAGACCTAGTCTTCTGTGCGGCCTGTAGTTCTTGTTACACCTGAGGCCCAAACGGATACATACCATTGAAAGGTAAGGCCATGACTTTCTGTTGTGCGTCATTCGTAAAGCCCGAAGTGTGCAGCCAGGAATGGCGACGGGTGCAAATGCCAGCCGCAGCCACCAGGGAATCAGAATCAAAAGTGTCCACTGCAGCTTTAATTTGTTGATTACTGGACTCGATACCTCTAGTTATGGTCTTTTGTAGCTCCGAGTAACCTCCGACTCGGGCAGAGCTTCTACCGTTGCTTTGAGTGAATGCTAAAGAACATACTCATACTGAGAAAAATTGTCCTGGTAGCTGGCAATGCGTATACCAAGGGTTGAGGCAGCAAAGACTCTCTTACCCAAGGTGTCTATCTTGCAAGATTCTTTGTTTATAGAATGGGTTGTAGATTCCTGAGGCAGGACAGCCTTATCATTTTCTGCAAGGACCACTATGGCATCAGCAAAGGATTGTGATGCCAAGATGGGGCAATCCTTGGGAGGGGCATATTTCCTACCTATGGACTTGGCCACAGAAGGAATAAGAGACGGATTTTTCCACACCATCTGGGAAAGAGTGTCGAAAGAGGGCTCTACCGGATGGGTTAAATCCATATGGATTTCTGGAACATGTAGATATTGGAGATGCAAAAGCTTCCCAGGATCGATTTCTGTGGTCTGGAGAGAAAGAGTAGAATTTAAATTCTTCAGCAGAGACTTAAAGGAAAGGTCTTCAATAATAAGCTCTGCAGGAGGATTGATCCCTGCCTCCAGGGCAGAATCGGCATCCACATCATCATCCAGCCGAAGATCTGGATCAGGCTCAAAATCATCTCCTGACAGTCCAGGTGGGACTGTATAAACAGGAATGGAATGAAAACCAGGAGGAAGACAAGAAGGAGAAAGAATCAGAGTCAAAAACTGCTGGAAACTAGACGGCACCGCACACATCCTCTGCGCTGTGGAGGAGAATGGCGCCGAGTACAGAGACGGCGCCGACACAGGAAACGGTGTTGTGCACGGTACCGACAGGGAGCGTGACACCGTACCTGGCACCAATGCCACCCCCGGCACAGAACAGGGTGCCAATGGGTAGTGCGGCACCGCACATGGCGCCAACACAAACCCCAGCACCGACAGGGTATGTGGCGCCACAAACAGCGCTGACAGTACCCACAGCACCGAAAAAGGACCTTGGTGCCAGAGAAATCGGCACCGCAGTCAATAGCACCATCGCAGAAGTATGAGAACTGCAATTTGAAGGTAAAGGATGAAAAATGGCAGGAGATAAAGACATCAGTGTGGACCCCTGCGCTGCAGCCATGTGAGGGGGACAGACACTCAAGTGCGGAGTCGACAGCACCGAAGACGCCGCATGACTAGGAAGTCCTAACTGCCCCACCTGCCGATCCGAAACCGACAGGCCCGAATGCCCTGGTGACGGACCGGCCGGTTCGGGCAGTCGGGACAACCTCCGAGCCCACTGCTCCCTAAGAGCGGCCCAATGGTGAAACTGCTCATCTGAAACCCCTCCAATAGGCAGAGAGGAGCTCCGATGTCTAAGAGGCCGGCTACCAGAGACAGAAACCGGCGACTCCAAAAGAAAGCGGAGACCGGCTCCTGACCCTAACAACCGACCATCCACGCACAGACCTACCAGAGGGTGACCTCGAGATGTTGTTTCTTCTTCGACCGTGGTCCAGAAGAACTTGAGGTTGAACGTGCAATGAATGTGACTGCTTCTTTTATGCTTTCAAGGGACTGCCCATCCCCAGTACTGGACCATCCGTTGTCAGCCTCCCTCCGGAGAGCGGTGGACCAGACCCGGCCCGACTGACTGAACAGCTTTCATACGAAGTCTCCCTACCGTCACCTGCCCCACTCATGGTCGACTCCGCCAGTGGAGGTCTGAAGACTTCTTTCTTGTACAAGTAAGAAATTTACTAAAATATAATCGGTACTTTTTGTGATAAAATACAAAATAATGAAACTGAAAACCAAGCTGCTAGTTTGAAGTCTGACTTCCAGCGGGCGATCGACGTCATCACTGAAGCACACTTGACGGCGGGATAAAAGGAACTGAGGTGGTTGGAGGGTCGACACCGAGATAGTCTATACTGCATGAGCCTAGCTCGCGGTGCCGCTTCCTGTAGCTCCACCTGGTGCTGGCCCTCCTAAAAAAGTTTGGCTCCCGCTGGGTCCTAGCACCTCTGGCGTACCCCCATTAGTGTGAATGAGTGGTGGAGACTGTATGTCCAGGAAGATCAACATTTTAAAGAGAGTCCAATCCTGACTTCCTAGGTCGAACTGGGGTGTGTTCCCCAGTCTGGGGAGTGCCCCTTCTGTGGCACAAGGATCTCTAGTAATCATGGGGAAAGGCCAAGATAACTGGATCATGTGGGGGAGCCCCTAGAATCCAACGGCCTTGCCGACGACAGTATTGTGCAATCAATAATACGGAGGAGCCAAGCATTGGTGTTCATACACTTACATCTCTCCCCCCTTCCTCCCAATCCATTACTTTTTAAGGTAGTCAGCCGCCTATGCTTGGATATGTAGTCCATAAGTGGGGGATCCCACAAACAGCCTGTTACAGGTATATAACCCACCAAGCAGGGGGAGAAGATAACTGGGGGGAAGTGAAGAGGAGGCTAAATCCAGACCCTCAACTTTCCCAGAGGGTGTTTAACAATTTGGAGACCAGGTCTGATAAGTGACTAGGTGTTTACCCTCTATAGTTGCCAGATGAGATTTTTGAATCCCCCCCCCCCCAATAACAAATTTATAATGAACCATAAAGCAAAGTACATACTACTGAACATGTGGTATTAACACAGACAAGCGAATCTGAACTACAAATATTCAATTTGCTGAGTTAGACGTGTCAGGTAATCTAATTAGGAGGAGCCCCGATTCAACTCATGGGCCCATAGTCTGTCCCCGAGGTTCCAGAAAAATAACCAAGTCTCCAGGCCGCCCTGAACTGTCATGCACACTGCAGACAGACAAGGCTGCACTAACACATGGGAACCACATCTAAAGATATTTTTATATGATCTGTGGGTGAGATCCTGTTAAGTTTGGGGCTAGTGGAGGTGTTTACTATTAGAGTTAAAGATCGTGGACAGACAGTATAAGCCCCGATTCGGGACCAACGGGGTGAACCAGAAATTAAGGTTAACAGAAACTGCTCTGCAAGGGAACCAGTCCAACTCACCATAAACACTAGTCTTGTATCGTTGTTCATTTTGCCGGGAAAGATCAGCAGCTCATGTCCAGGCAGAGAAATCCCTAAGAGCGTGCTTGAGAGCATAAAACGTCATAGAGTTAAGAGATTACCTGGAGCAGTTCAAGTGTCCGCCGAGGGGCCCGCACAGTTGTCATCTGCATCAATGGTTTGCTCAGGGTCTTGGATGCACGTAAGAATGCCATCAATCTGTGTTGCAGACCCATATGGTTTTAGTAGGATTCCAAGATCTGATCTGAGGTTAGTCAAGTTGTTGTAATGGGGATGGCCTTTCCGAGCGACTCCTTTTCAAGCCACTGCCAAAGCCGATTGCACAAGTTCTTTTTCCAGCTTTTCCTTGGCTAAATATGGTACCGAAATTCCCAACTTCTCCAAATATGTAGAAGTAACCAAAAGGTCCTGAAAGGTCTGGACTTCCTTATCTGCCTCTACATGCAGTCTGGCAAGGTATAGAATTTGAGCCTTAACATTTTTGACCCTCAGCTACTTCAGAATTGGCCAAAGCACACGGTGGCTCTCTTGGCCCGCCACTGAGTAATCATTACCCAGATTCATTCTGTGTTGATTGTAACGCAGCTCCCTTAGTCTCCAGACCCTCTGGAGGAGCTCCTCCTTAGTAGCATAGGAGGTCATTCTGACTACAAAAGATCTGGGTTGGGCCCCCACATTGCTAGGCTCTGGGGCCAGGGATAAGTGAGCTCTATTCATTGCCAAATCAAAATCTTCTGGTAAACGAACGGCGTCTTTCAACAAAGTCTGGAGAAAGGAGATTACAATAGCAGCGCCATCCTCAAGTCAGTAAAGTTTTGTTGATTTGATCTGAAAGTTTCTGCGCTTGTAGTCCAAGATGAGATACACTTCTGATGCATTTTTTATGATGGTCAGACTTTCACTGCAGATCTGGCACCATGGTGAAGGTTGGAGGTAATTTTGGGGTGCAGTACATACCCATGAATGTTTAGGGGGAAATGATATGTTAGTGTTGTAGTACTCACGGAGAACTTTTTTTTAATATATAGACAGCCCTTTAACTCCAGTTACTGACAGAGTTATGGTTTGTTGCAATGTTATCCTATGGGAATTTTCATTTTTTATGTTTTTTTATATGTCTGTTCTCAGTTCGTATTTCGTAGGGATTTAGTCTTGCAGTATTAATTGGGACCTTTCTTTTGATATATATTGATTGTCCTTAACTCCAAAGACTGACGGAGTTACAGCCTGTTAAAGTTGTAATGTTATCCTACTGTATATAAATTGAAATTTTTATGTTTTTATATGGCCCCTGAATTTTTGGGAGGGTATCATGTTAGTCTTGTAGTACTCATTGAGACCTTATTTTTTTAAATACACTGTCTCTTAACTGCAAATACTGACGGACTCATAGTTTGCTAAGTTTGCAATGTCATCCTTAGGGAATTTTCATTTTTAAATTGTTATGTGTTTTCAGCTGGTATTCCCTTAGAAGTTAAGTCTCGTAGTACTCACTGAGACCTTTCTTTTGATATATACTGTAGTTTGTCCTTTAACTCAAATGACTGACAGAATGTATGGGAATTTAAAATTTGTAATTTTTATGTTTTCTTTCGGGGAGCGCACTAAAGTTTTTTTTTTTTTCATATAGCTTTTTACCTTCAGGGCTCTGAGGCAGGAGAGCCGTGGTCCTCCCTCGAAGGATCTCAATCTGCTCTGTTCTCAGGGCTTCACTGAGCCTGCTAGGGTGCCCCATTTTCCTCATGTTATCCCGGAACCCCAGAACATGGTCACACGTGTGTGGAGGCGCGCATGCGCTCTGTGACTCCAGTGATGGCCCCTTCCTTCCATCTGGCCTAATGCCTGGCTGCCTTTTCAGCTTGGCGCTGCCACCTAAGCCTCCACCTGGTGGCAAGCAAGAGCTGGGAAAGCCCACGTTCCTCCCCAGGAGAGGAGAGCTGCTTTGTGGCCATACAATACAGCTCCGCTTCCCCAACTTCAGGCTCATTCCCCAACCCGGTCACCAGCGAAGGAGGAGAAGGCATCCAGCCACTGGGCTGGCTCACTGAAGTATTTTGGGGGTACTATGTGTTAATGTTACATTACTCACCAAGATCTTTATTTTGATATATAGATTGTCCCCTAATGTAGTGGTGCAATGAAAAATGTTTTTCCAAACAAGCTAGCTTCAGCTACAAGAAAAAACTTACTCACCTTAGTAATTATGTTTCTTCTAATGGAGTCTTGCTGTATTCTAACAATATGTAGTTAGCCCCAGCACTTGAACTGGTCTGGAGATGAAAGAGTTAACTCTATGCTGAGAGAATAGAACGTTGAGCTTGTGCTCGGTTCAAACCTCTGTCTGCTGCACTTTCAAGTGTAACCGTCAGATTCTTACGAGCCAAGACTAACTAAATACACCTACAGTGTGGAAACTGTAAAAAACACTAGCCATAAGGGCAACCAAAAGTTTTGGGATCCCAAAAGACTCAAGTCGAGAACCCCAAAACAAAAAACTCAGGTAGTGAACTTAACATAACTTTATAATGACATCAAATGAAGATCCACTAAGCCCAGTTCCTCCAAAAGAGGTGGGAGCCAATACACCTCTGGGGTGCAGCACTGTACCTGCCAGCCCACTCCCCAAAAAACAGGTTCTGAGAGGGGGGGGGGGGTCAGAATATAGCAAGACTCCATTAGAAGAAACATAATTACTAAGGTGAGTAATTTTTTCTTCAAACAACATGAAGTCTTGCTGTATTCTGACAATATGCAGACTACCAAGCAGTACCTCTCAGGAGGAGGGTATAGAACCTACTTCGGAAATAGGCTCTGCAGCACTGCTGTACCAAACCTAGCATCACTCCTAGCCTGGATGTCCAGAGAATAATGCTTGGTAAAAGTATGAACTGTTTTCCAGGTGGCTGCTTTACAGATCTCTAAGAGGGGTATATATCTGTAGCTGCAGCCAGAGAAGCAGCTGTACCTCTAGTCTAGTCGAATGAGCCCTCAGGCCTGAGAGGGGGTACTTTGCTAGCTTTTCATAGCAGAATTGTATGCAAGAGACAATCCACCTGGCAATAGTCCTCTTAGTAGCAGGTTTACCCTTTCCCACTTCACCATAAGTGAGAAACAACTGAGGACAGTCAAACCTACAGTAAGTGCCTTAGTGCACTCAATGTAGTAGGTAAGAGCCCTCTTAACATCCCAACTGTGTAATCTTCTCTCTCCTGAAGAAGAATGATTAATGAAAAACACAAGAAGGGACATGGACTGATTCAGATGAAAATCTGAGTCCACTTTGGATAAGAACCTCCTGTTGGTTGTAAGGACCACCTTGTCTCTATGAAAAGAAATAAAATCTGTCTCTACTGACAGAGCTTGCAATTCACTAATACCCCTGGCAGAAGTAATAGCTACCTGGAACACAGTTTTCCAAGTCAAGTACTTGAGTTCTGCTGAGGCCAAAGGCTCAAAGGGCAGTTGCATGAGCTGAGCAATGCAAACATTAAGATCCCAAACAGGGGTAGGACCCTTAAAAGGGGGATTAGTATGAAGCAGCCCCTTAAAAATGTACAGAACACAGGGTGGAAAGCTAAAGATGAAGGCTTCCCCACTGATAAAAATGCAGAAACAGCAGATAGATGCATCGTGAGGGTAGCTGGTCTGAGGTCTAAACTATTGAGATGAACCATATAGTCCAGAACTGCAGACAAGTCAGCAGAGTCTGGTGACATAATTTTACTAGAACACCAAATACCAAACCTTTTCCATTTGGAGTTGTAGGTTTTTCTAGTGGCAGGTTTACGAGAAGCCTTGAGAATGTCCAGAAGCCTCCGAGACAGATTCATATTTGCATATTCTAGCTCTTCAAGAGCCAAGCTTTGAGATTGAGAGATCAAAGATTGGGATACCAAATGCTCCCCTGAGAGGAAGTTAACAGATTGTGTTTTTTGGGGAGAGCCAATGGAAGATGGACCGTCAGAGACAGCAAGAGGGAATACCAAGGCTGCCTGGCCCAGTCTGGCGCAATCAGGATCACCTTGCAAGATTGTGACCTTATCTTGACCAGAATTCTGAACAATAGAGGAAAGGGGGGAAGGCATACAGAAATTTTCCCGACCAATCCAACAGTAGAGCATCCAGGGGGACTGAGCCCAAGACTGGGGGTCTGCAACAAAAAAGAGGAAGTTGGTGATTGCCTGGGGCTGCAAAGAGATCTATCTGAGGACTGCCTCATCTTAGGAATATCACTTTTAGCACTAAGTGATCCAGGGACCATTCGTGATGGCCATGAGAAATCCTGCTCAAAGCATCTGCCAACACATTGTCCATCCCTGGGAGATGGACTGCTACTAGTGATATCTGTAGAGAACAGGTCAGAGACCAGACTTTCATGGCTTCTGTGCACAAGGCCGTCGACCGAGTGCCTCCCTGCTTGTTGATGTACCACATGGTGGCTGTGTTGTCTGTTCTCACCTGAACCACCTTGTTTGTATTACCTTTGCGAAAGCTCGTAAGGCTAAGTATACTGCCCTGAGTTCCAGAAGGCTGGTATGAAGGAGAGACTCCTGAGGAGACCATACTCCTTGTGTTGTGAGGGCTCCCAAATGAGCCCCCCACTCCAGGAGAGATGCATCTGTGGTCAGAACCACAGAATGAGTCTGAGAGACAAATGGGACTCCTTGTCTGAGACTGTCCTGATCCCACCACCACTGGAGAGCATGGATCAAGGTCTGAGTCACTGGAATCAATTTGGTGAGAGGGTCTTTTTTCTGGGACCAAAAAGCCCTCAGGTGAAACTGGATATCTCTCATCTGAAACCTGGCCCCTGGAATTACTGCAGTGGCAGCTGCCATGTGGCCCAGTAGTTGGAGGAAATGTCTTGTGGACGAGAGACCAGGAGACGAAATTAGGAAGCTAGGTCTGTAAGGGCCTTTACCCTTGACAAGGGAAGAAAGGCCTTTGCCTGGACAGTGTCCAACTCCACCCCTATGAAGGTGAGGGAGCTGCACTGGTTCGAGAACTGACTTTGGAAAACTGAGGAGGAATCCCAAGGAAGTGTGCACTTGCTGGATCACTTGTAGATTTGACTTGACTTGGTCTGGAGATTGCCCCACAATGAGCCGGTAGTCGAGATATGGGAAAATAGAGATGTTCTGTCTCCTTAAAAAGGCTACCACTACTGCTAGGCATTTTGTAAAGACCCTTGGTGCAGATGTTAGCACGAAAAGGCATTGCCCTGAACTGATAATGGCCTGAGGGCAGTTTGAATTTGAGATACTTTCTGTGTGAGCACATGATGGAAATGTGAAAATAGGCATTCTTGAGGTCTAGGGAAGCTAGTCAGTCCCCTGGCCTTAAGAGAGGGAAGAATTATTCCCAGAGTCACCATTTTAAATTTTGGTTTCACTAAATGCTTGTTTAAGTATCTTAGGTCTAGGATGGGCCGCCACTCCCCTGTCTTTTTTGGGGTAAAGAAATATCTGGAGTACAGACCTTTGCCCCTGAGAGATGCAGGTACTCTCTCTATGGCTCTGAGGGCTAACAGAGAGGAAACCTCTGCCTCTAGGCAATGGTTTCAGAGGTGTTTGCAGGTGGAAAAGACTTGACCCTCAGCTTTGGAAACTTTTTGAAGCCGAGGGCCAGTCCCTGGCTTACCACTTCCAGGACCCACTTGTCTGAGGTTACAGACTTCCAGGCCTGGAAGTAGTAAGTCAGCCTGCCTCCTACAGGGATTGGGGAGTCAACCCGGGCTGACACCTCAGGGTGTCTGACTGGCAGGAGCCTTAGGCTGAGAGGTGGATGCAGCCCTGCTCATCCCCCTCCTACCTCTCCCTCTAAAGAACCCCCTCTGGGAAAAAGGAGAGGAGGCCTGTGCCTAGTAGGAAGGCCTGTGAAAAGGCCTACCCCTAGCTTGCTGCTTCTGAGGAGGTGACTGCCTTTCCTTGGCTTGAGCACTCCTATAGGTGGTCCTGTACTCATCCATCTTTTTCACGTAGTTCTCTGTCTGCTCCCCAAACAGAGAATTACCTACAACAGGAAAATTCATGGCATTAGCCTGGGTATCCTGCGAGAGGCTAGTACACCTGAGCCAAGCCAGCCTCCAAAGAGCCACAGATGTAGCCATGACTCGTGATGAAACATCACTGGAGTCCACAGCAGCATGAAACTGAATCTTAGATGCCTCTATCCCATCAGCAGCCACCTCCTCCAGCTCCTTGGCTAACTGGGGGGAAGCCTGCTTAGCCAGATCCAAAACAGACTCCCACCTGGATTTTTGGTATCTGGCTTCATAGGCCATGTAGCTAGCCTGTCTGAGTCCCAAAGAAGATGCCAGGTACTGCTTCTTAGCCATAGCATCGTCTTCCCGGAGTCCTTATCCAGGGGGTGAGAAGCCAAGGGTATGCTAGCCTTGTCACAGGCTGCAGCCTGCACTACCCCAACATGGCTGCAATGCTGATACAGGAACTCCGTAGCTGAGCCTCACAGCATGTACCTCCTGTCCATTCGTTTATCCACTGGAGGCAAATAATTTGGAGCTTTTTAAAGTTTGTGAGTCTGCTTCCCAAAAGATTTGTGTAACAGAATAGACAGTCTCTTGGTCTCTGGGATGTCAATCATTTCCACAAAATCAGGCTCCTCCTGCTCCTCAATAGCTTCATCCACAGGGAACTGGAGGGTGTCAGCCACTTTTCTGTAAAACATAAAGTGGGAGGGGGACTCAGAAAGCCTGGGAGGGAAACTCCTGAAGGTCTGTCTGGGGAAATGTCCAGTTCGATGGGCTCATCCAGACCTTCCCCACCGTCCTCTTCCTCCTCATCACCATCAAACTCTTCTTCCCCCTCCCATTCCAGCTCATAATATTCTTCCAAAGAATAATCGGAAACCGGGGGAACCGACTGAACCGAGGGCCTACCGAAAGGTACCGGATCAGTCAGAACCGAACGGAGCGACTCCACAATACTAATCTCCCTGGCAATTTCCTCGGTGGTTGGATGGTGGGGATCTGAATTTGAACCGGCCGACTTGTCCTTCCTTTTCTTTGTCGCAGGGACCGACCCCTCAGGGTTGGCTCTCCTCTTGCCTGAGGAAGTCTGGTCCTGGTCAGATGGCATTCCCTCAGGTTCGACAGGAACCGAACCGGGCTGGCTATCCAGGTCAGCGGACTTCTTGGCCTCTTTCTCCCTAAGCCTGCCCAACCTTTTGTCTAGGGTGGCCTTAGGTAAATGTTTGCATATTTGGCAGTCTGAATCAAGGTGGTCAAACCCCAGACAATAAACACAGGTGGTGTGGGGATCAGCCTTAGCAAAGGCCTCCCCACACACACTACAGTGCTGAAACCCAGTGGGCCCGGATTTTCTTTTGGGTTTCTCAGACATGGCCACAGTAATCAGAGAAACTTACCCTTTACTCGGCTTCAGGCCAGGTAAGACAAACTTATCGGTTCCTAAACGTGTCACAGGTATTGGAAAAAAACATTAAACACGTTTTTTTAGAACTGATAAGCACCGGAATCACCACAGATCAAATAGTGATCGGTTCAGCCAAACCAACTGCAACAGTTGTAAAATTTTACAATTTCCAAAGTATTTCAATACAGTCCACTACCTCTACTACTTACTGTACCACAGACAGGGATCTGAACCGAGAAACAAATAAAATCTGCGGATTAAACCGACGATTTTTACCAACCCGAACTGAAAGCGACAGGAAAAACTCCGGAGCGACTGTTCAGTTAAGCAGAATAAAGAATCTGATGGTTACACTTGAAAGTGCAGCAGACAGAGGTTTGAAACGAGCACGAGCTCAACGTTCTATGCTCTCAGCATAGAGTTAACTCTCATCTCCAGAGCAGTTCAAGTGCTGGGGCTAACTGCATATTGTCAGAATACAGCAAGACTCCATGTTGTTTGAACATAACTAAAAATTCAGGAACAAATGAACCTGGAGATGCTTCAACATTGTCCAAATCTTACCGCAAGCCTCTGTGCAATGTCCAATGGCAAGTACAATGCTGAACTGGTCAGCCAAATTCAAATTATTATGACACAACAGGGTCAGCAGCTGAGAAACAATGCAATAATGTGCCAGCCTTGCAGAAAGAGTAGCTATGGAATGAAAAGGGAGAATACACATTTTAGTTATCATTTAGTTTTTATCACTAATACTAGTACTCTACATGGGTTACAATATCTATGTACACTGGTCTCAAATCCTTTACACTTCTTATATGTACATTTAAAAAGAAACCAGCAAAAACAATTCTTAGACACTGCCAGGTTCAATAGATTTTATTTTAGCTATTTTGCTATACTGTTTTTTTCTAGCTCTACATATCTCCTTACAATTCTCATGTTTTCCAAAGTAGTTCCATAAAGAAAGATCAGTTACATACTTACCATAAGAAAAAATTACTCACCTTAGTAATGTTGTTCCTTCTAATGGAGTCTTGCTATATTATGACAACTGCAGTTTGTCCCACCATTAGAACTGCTCCGGAGGTGAAAGAGTTAACTCCCATTCAAAGAATGGAACTTGGAGCGCAAGCTCGGTTAGAGAAGCTCTGTCTGGGTTATTTCAAACCTAAACTGTCAGATCTTTACGAGCAAAACTCACTAAGGTCTGTGTGGAAGCTGTAACCTACACTAGCCAACTGGCTACCTGACTATTAAGACATACTCCTGGTCCCAACACAAAGACTCAAGTCAGGGGACCAGAAGTAATAATATAATATCTCACCTTAGTAATGTTGTTTCTTCTAATGGAGTCTTGCTATATTATGACCTCCCCCCCAGCCTGCCCCTCTCAGAACTTCTACTTGGGTATGGGGTGGGCAGCCTAGTGTGGGCACTAGTTATGCCCATTATATGTTTTCCACCCCTTCTTGGGGTTTTGGGGTGTGATGTTTTTATTTTATGTCATATTATTACTTATATTATATTATTACTTCTGGTCCCCTGACTTGAGTCTTTGTGTTGGGACCAGGAGTATGTCTTAAGCCCATTTTAGACCTGAGATATCTGAACAAACACCTTTTGAAACCAAAGTTCAAAATGGTACCTCTGGCAATGATTTTACTCTCTCTAAGGCCAGGGGACTGGCTAGCCTCCCTGGACCTCAAGGATGCCTATTTTCACGTCCTAATCAGAAGCTCCCACCGAAAGTACCTCAGATTCGAACTGCCCTCAGGTCACTACCAGTTCAGAGCAATGCCCTTCGGCCTCACCTCTGCCCCAAGGGTATTCACAAATGTCTGGCAGTAGCAGTGGCTCATTTAAGAAGGCAAAGGATTGCTGTCTTTCCCTATCTGGACGACTGGCTCATTGTAGGCCAGTCCCCAGAACAGGTAAGATCTCACCTGCAAGTTACCCAGCAGCTGCTCTCCTCCCTGGGCTTCTTGCTCAATCTTCCAAAATCAGTTCTGGAACCATTTCAGGTGCTCACCTTCACAGGTGCAGAATTGGACACAAAGCAGGCCAGAGCCTTCCTACCCTTAGAGAGGGTAAGGAACTTGGTGGCTCTGGCCTCCTCCTTCACTCTGCAGGTCTCTCGACCAGCAAGACACTTTTTGCAGCTCCTGGGGCACATGGCTGCGTCCACAGCCGTAGTGCAAGGAGCAAGATTTCAGATGAGGGACATTCAGTTTCACTTGAGAGCCTTTTGGTCTCAGAGAAGAGACCCCCTTTCCAAGTTGGTCCCAGTGAACTTTGGCTTCAAAAGGTGTTTGTTCAGATATCTCAGGTCTAAAATGGGCTTCCATTCTCCTGTCTTTTTTGGGGTAAAGAAATATCTGGAGTACAGACCCTTGCCCTGGTGTAGGGGAGAAACCCTTTCTACAGCTCTGAGAGCCAGGAGGGTTGAGACCTCTGTTTCTAAAGTAAAGGTCTCTAAAGAGTTTGCAGGTGGGAAAGACCTGATTCTCATCTTTGGGAACTTTTTGAAGCTGAGAACCAGACCCCTGGCTTACTACTTCCAGGACCCACTTGTCTGAAGTTAGAGACACCCAGTTCTGAATGAAGTAAGCCAACCTGCCCCTACAGGTAAGGAGAATTGGCCCTGGGCACCCATCAGGGTGTCTGTTTGGCAGGTGCTTTAGGCTGAGGGGTGGGGCAGGCCTGCCCACACCCCGTCTGCCTCTCCCTCTGAAGAAACCCTCTGAGCATAAGCAGAGGCCTGGGTTTGTAAAAGGCCTGTGAAAAGGCCTCACTCTCCCCTGGGCCTGCCTCTGAGGAGTGGCTTGCCGCTCCTTAGCCTGAGCACTCTTAGGTAGTCCTATATTCATCCATTTTCTTCATATAATTCTCTGTCTGCTCCCCAAACAGAGAATTTCCAACCACAGGAAAATCCATAGCCTTAGTCTGGGTATCCTGTGACAAGCTAGTACACCTGAGCCAGGCCAACCTGCGAAAAGCTACAGACGTAGCCATGACTCTAGAGGATACATCATTAAAATCCACAGCAGCATGAAACTGCACCTTAGATGCCTCAATGCCATCAGCAGCCACCTGTTCCAGCTCACTAGCAAGCTGGCCAGAGGCCTGTTTGGCCAAGGCCATGACAGTGTCCCATCTAGATTCTGATACCTTGCTACATAAGCCATGTAATTTGCTTGCCTGAGTCCCAAGGACACTGCCATGTATTGTTTTTAGCCATGGCATCAATCTTCCTGGAATCCTTGTCAGGAGGATGTGAGCCAAAGGAATATTAGCTTTATCACAGGCTGCAGCCTGAACCACACCAACGTGGCTGCATTGCTGTGAAAGGAATTCTGTATCAGGACCTGACAGAGTGTACCTCCTGTCCATCTTTTTGTCCACAGGAGGCACAGAATTAGGAGTTTTAAAATCTTTATTGTCTGTTTCCTAAATGATTTATGCAAGGAATAGACAATCTCTAGACTCTGGAATATCCATCATTTCTACAAAATCAGGTTCCTCTTGTTCATCCACAGCTTCCTCCAATGGAAGCTGGAGGGTTTCAGCAACTTTTTGTAAAACATAAAGTGAGAGGGGACTCAGAAGCAAAGGGGAGATTCTAAAGGTCTGTCTGGGAGATGTCTGGTTCAATGGGCACACCCAGACCCTCAAAGTCACATTCATACTGTTCATAATCATCCTCCCTCCTCTGGTTCATAAAATTTTTCAACAACATATTCCTGAACCGGTGGAACCGACCGAACCGACCTTTTATCAGACAGTGGTGGTTCGGACGGAACCGGAGAAAGTGACTGGACAATCTGAATAGCTCTTGCTATCTCTGCAGCAGTTGGAGAAGGAATTTTGGGCTCCACACCTGCTGATTTTCTTGTTTTCTTTACTGGAACTGGCTCCTCTGAGCCAGCTTTACATTTGCCCGAGGAAGTCTCACCCTGATCAGAGGGCACTCCCTCCGGTTCGGTTGGCACTCAACCGGCTGGCCATCCGGCCAGCTGGACTTTTGGCCTCTTGTTCCTGAGCCTGCCAACTCTCTTATCCAGGGTGGCTACAGGAATTTTTACAAATCTGGCAGTCTGAATTGGAGGTGGTCAAACCTCAGACAATATACATATGGTGGTGGGTCAGCTTGGCAAAGACTTCCCACAGGCATCACAGTGTTGAAACCCAGTGGGCCGGTTTTCTTTTGGGTTTTTCAGACATAATGCCAGCTAACCAAAAACTTGCCCTTTTAAACGGCAGTGCCAGGCAAGACACCTTTATCGGTTCCTAACCGTATCACGGGTCTTGGAAACCGTAATGAAAACTGCTTTTTTAGAACCGATAAGAACCGGGAACCACACTCTAAACCTTCAATTCAAGTTTTAAACAAGCTGATCAGTTCAAACCGAACCGATAACATTTACAAGTTCCACAGAAAATAAACTTAAATTACTTTACGATACCACAGACAGAGCTTGAACCGAACGGTTTTGTGTTAAAATAATAATATTCTCGGTTGATTTGAACTGAGAAAACACTGTTTAAACCGAGAAATGAACCGAGCAGTAGGAGAAATCTCCGAGCGACTGTTCAGTGAGGCGGAGTAAAGAATCTGACAGTTTAGGTTTGAAATAACCCAGACAGAGCTTCTCTAACCGAGCTCATGCTCCAAGTTCCATTCTTTGAATGGGAGTTAACTCTTTCACCTCCGGAGCAGTTCTAATGGTGGGACAAACTGCAACTGTCATAATATAGCAAGACTTCATGTTGTTTGAACAGTAGATCTTCGAGAGAATCTCTTTCTTTAGGCCACACCTTAGGAACTATACCTGCATCAGCACTAGTACCACACGGAAACTTCTGCTAGCCAAGAGCAGTCCACGATGACGTCATGCATCAACATCCACACAAATGTGGGCAGCCCCATCTCTCTTCAGTTTCCCGCCAGAGATTGTGCTCGGAGGACTCTCTTCTTGGGGAAAAGGAGAATACACCAGTGCCTCAGATATCAGGCAGATGCTGGAAATACCTGTCATGCAAAGTCCCAAAACCAAATTGGATGACATTTTCCACTGTAGCTGATAAAAAGGGGGAAGAAGGGAGGGCCAGCATGGCCTAAAAGATCTACTGTTACAGTAAACACGTAACTCTTCTATCTTCTACTAGGATATCGCTTCCCTTAGGTCACACCTTTGGAACGATTCCCAAGCAGTCCCAAAAGCCAGCTGCGAGGATGTTGCAGCCTCTTCATGACAGGAGGCCCTACAGTACAGACAGACCAAAGTCCACCCATCTGTGTGAGACAATGTCCAGACTATAGCATTTAATGAAAGTGTGGACAGTACTCCAGGCGGCTGCAGCACAGATGTTCGCTGCTGAGATATTTCTGAAACAAGCAACAGAAGTGGCCATACCCCTTGTGGAATGACCACTGCACCAGGAAGTTCCATACCGTACTTCCTATAACAGAACATAATACAATGTGCTAGCTATTTGGAAACCGGCATGCCGACTTTACCAGGGACAAACGAAACAAAAGGCTGAGAGGACTTTCTGCAGTCCTTGATGCAAGCATAATAGTACCTCAGAATTCTATGTACATCTAAAGTGTGGAGCAATGCTTCACTTTGATTGGCATGCTCCAGATAATAAACTAGAAGGAGGATGGTTTGATTCAGTGTAAACTCAGACACCACCTTTGGCAAGAACTTAGGATTGTGACGCTCTGCCCCTTGCTTATAATTACTGTATGATATTGGTATTATAAATACATGGTCTGTGTATGACATTTCAGTGTGTGAAGAATTTGGCCTGTAACTTCAAGGTGTCAGAGGCTGAGAACTACAGGATATAATTAAACTGACTAGGAGAACCATTTAATTGACTTCCTTGCAAAGTGGCATTTTATTACCTTTTTATGACCTGCCCAGGCTTTTGAAGTTGAAACCAAATGTGACTTTATGACATCAGAAAAAGGACGTCATTAGGCTGATTCCTGTTGGCTTTTTAACACCTTGGTGCCAGTGTGGGATTGTTAAAATCAAAGAGAAAATGTTTAATTAAAGAATGCCATATTTAGGAAATTTTTTTTTTCTGATGTACCATTAATTTTAAAATACTTCCTGGTAGGAAATTATATTTGTAAGAATTAATTCTTAAAGGAGGAGCCAGATGACTCACCAAGGGGGTTGGGAGATAGGGTTGAAAATGTTTCACTGTATCTGAAATGCGAGATATCATCTTGGGCTCTGAAAACAGAAACATCTAACTTAAATCAGCACTTACAAAAAGGCAATACATTAGATAGCAAAGATCTAAAAGTACTGTGGTAGTTTTGTTCTGTAATTTTCCTATTTTCTTTTGTGACTGTGAGCTCATGCTATTTGTTCTGTATTTTATTGTACTTATTTTACAATTTTTAGTAAATAACCATTTTCTTGAAATACTGCCTGGGTGTCTTCTCAGTTTCTTTTTGCATGTGAAGTGCTTGTATTTTAAATCTGACAACTGTTTAAAAGGCTTGATGGTGTTACTAAGCTTGGAAAAGGTAAGAATATACCTAAGGTCTCTTACAGAGTTTTAAGGGTTCATTTTGGAGACCTGGCAAAGGATTGTACCGCAATCCCCGAAGAGGGTACATATCTGAGCCTGTACATTGGGTATGCTAGCATAAGGTTCACAGTTTGAATCCCCCCAGAACTTGACACTAACAGGTAATTCGGACCCAAAGCAGACAGGAGGGTTACCCTGTCTGTTACCTGTTCACATTATTGTGCTCGGAGGTTGGCACTGTGGAAGCAGAGGGCCTGACCTGTGGAGTGCTTTTGTGACAAGGATTAGTTTGCAAAGGCACTCTGTCTTTGTGCAAACTCAAATAAGAAGGCTCACACATTAGGGCCTGCAGCTGTGAAATTCTTTGACATGAAGTAATATCAACCAAAAATAATGTTTTCCATGAAAGAAAGCATAGGCTGCAACTCACAGCTGGCTAAAGAGGAGCCAACATAAGTTTTTCAAGCACACAAGTGAGGTCCTATGGAGGGACCAGATTGTGAATGGGAGGTTTCATGTGTAGAATACCTCTCAAAAAGGTACAGGAAACTTCTGAGCTACCATATGCCCATCAACAGGGGGTGAGGAAAGCTGATATAGCCTTTAGCTGCCAAATGCACCTTCAGTGAGGAATACTGCAGACCGGAGTCTGACAGGAACAGCAGGTATACCAATATCGCAAAGACCAGACATGTAAATTGTATGGATCCATATTGTTGGAAGTGGCCCACAGAGTGAATGCTTCCACTTCAGAGAATATGTATGTCTGGTGGATGGTTTCCTGGCTGCTACCAACACATCAACAATTTCTGGTGACATCCCAAAACGTGCTATGGCTATGTCTTAAGGAGCCATGCATGCAGCTGCAGGGATTTCAGGTCCAGATGGACCAGAGCCCCCTTGTTCTGAGACAACAGGCCTCTGCACAGTGTCAAAGGGACTGAAGGCTCCACTGCTAGTTGTTAGAGCAGGGGATACCATATTTGTCAAGGCCACAGAAGTGCAATGAGGATGAGAACTGCCCCTCCATCTGTAGTTTCAGTAATACACTCTATGGAACAGGAGGGAATGCATACAGAAACCTCCCTCTCAAAGAGAGGGACAACATACATCGACAAAAAACTCCAGGCCCAGGAGCGAGCAACCAAAAACACAGCAGTTTTGCATTTCGAGGGGACGCAAAAAGGTCCAACTCTGGATGACCCCACCTTGCGAAGAGGTCATCCACCACTGAGGTCAGCAGTAACCATTCATATATGTTGCACAGTGATCTACTTAGCCTGTCTGCTAAGACATTTTGGACCCGCGGGAGATGTATGGTGGCTAACTCCAGTCCGTGTTCCATTGTCCAGTACCACACTTGTACTTCTTCTCAATACAGGGGATAGGAGTAAGTCCCCCCGTTTGTTTATACTGTGCATAACACTGACGCTCATCTGTACTAGTAGATGACCTGGAATCAGATGCTCCCAAAAAGCGCGGAGACTGTATAAAAATGAAAATTATGTATGTTTTTTTTTTTGGGGGGGGTGTCGGTGCCAACGGCACCACCCACAAGGCCGACGCACTGCGTGGCGCACGAGGGTTGGCCATTAGGCACCACAGACTCCTCCTCCACCCCAGTTCTGTTCTGCCGGAGAAGATGAAATGCAGGAGGCTAGAGAAAATCGAGGTGAGGCAAGAGAGCCGAGGGATAGGAAAAGGAAAGGATATAAATTGAAAAAGGAAGAAGCGGACCAGAGGACAGAGAGATTGAATTTTTAACCCTAAGAGGCCACAGGGCCCCAACCCTTGGATGGCAGCACAGGAAAGTAAGAAAGGAGGACAGAAAAAGAAGAGAAAGAAAGACACAGCATACGTAGGGGAAGAAGGGGGAGCCCTCAGCCATGCTGAGCTGGAGTCCATTGGCTTATTTTAGCCTTAAGAATCTGAAAGGTATGAAGACACAGGATCAACTTCAGGGACTACTGGACTGAGGTCCAGAACAAGAGAATGTGAAATGGTTTTGGAGAATACAGAACATGGCGGAGTCAGCCACACCCTTCTCACCCCCAAACCCACATCTGGGATGAAAGTCCTGGAACACTGCCCTCTACAGCCTAATACCTGATGGCTAGTTGGGGGGAACCCCTTAAACAGGAGAGAACTCTATCCAGAATGACCTCTAAGGTAGAAGAGAAGAGAGAAAGACAGAGGGGGAGGAAAATCCCTAAAGGTTCTCCCATGAGATGCACTGACGCAGTCCCCATTTCGAAGAGAGGAAAACAAATGGAAATCCATGTCAGGTAAGGAGCAAACACAGTGCACCTCACTGAGAATTCCAGGGAGCTCCCTCTGATGCCAGGGCGAAGACCCTACTCGCCATCTTCCTAGGACGGGCACTCTGTGACTTTTTTGAGAAGGAAACAGAGGGCCCTGAGGTACCAGGGGGACTCTACCACCAACTGGCCTCGAAAAGGGGGAGGGCGAGCAGGGTAGAGGTGATGCCCAAGAGCTGACGCCCAAGAGCGGAAGGTGGGCGGGAATCAGTAATGAATGGTGAAGACACAGGAGAAGATCAAGAATTACGGTAGGTACGTCATTTTCATATCTCCCCTTGTCAGT
Organism: Neoceratodus forsteri; assembly: GCA_016271365.2. NCBI lineage: Eukaryota > Metazoa > Chordata > Ceratodontiformes > Ceratodontidae > Neoceratodus > Neoceratodus forsteri. The sequence goes on from CM028130.1 coordinate 1,421,729,143, forward strand.
CTTCACCATTCATTACTGCTGTGTGAGTACCAAGCCCCCCAGAGGGGACATGGCACTGCCCTAAGGGAACAGATTCCCTCAGTCTCCTGTGGGAGAGGCAAAGGAAGGGAAGACTCCATAGCTCTACTAGACCGTACACAGCCTAAGGCTGGTCAGGCTGAGGAGGTGCCCCCTGTGGACGGAAGGCGTCCCTGTAAGTTCCTCCTCACCCTGCGGGAGAAGAGACAGAGCAAATCACCCTGTGCCCAGCAACGAGTGACAACCTGGGTAGATGAAGCCATGCCGTCCGCCCGATGCAGATCGCTGTCCCTGCCAGTCTGAAGGCCACCTCACTGGCGTCATAAGATGCCCTTTCTTGGTGCCTTGCAAGTTCCAGACCCTGTGCACAGAGGGCAATGGCTTGCCTAGATTCCTTCGAATCAGGCAGACACGCTAGCACCTGCGCTAACATCGATCACAGGTGCCTGTAGTAGGCAGCATGGTAAGCCTGATGTGAGCTGATATAAAGCAGCACACAAGCCGAAGAGAACGCTCTTCTTCCCCATTGGTCGAACTCAGTGGAATCCAGATCAGGTGGTTGGTTGTGCATCACGTGTTGAAGCCTGGAAGGAGCATCGAAGGCCATCAGCACCGAAGGCAGGTGACTCAGAGAACTGAGAGACTCCTGGGGAGTGAAATACCTCCTCCTGCAGTCCGCTGGGGCTGGGGATGAGGTGGCTCATGACTGCCAGATGTGGAATGATGCTTCCTGGAAGGGGATAGGGATGGATGGTACCACTAGGTGGTACGCGCTACATTCACTCAGAAAGGAGCGCGTCTAGCCCCGTGATGCTGAGGGTTGAGGCGGTGGATGCCACACCAGCGACCCGGGTTCGGGAACGAGCCTGGGACATCTGGGGTTGGCAGGGGAGGACTAGGATCAAGCATCCACAGACTGCTTTCCTAGTCCTGGGGTGGGCTGGCGAATCTCACCACGCTGCAGCAACCTCTGGGGACGCCCGGGGGCACTACTAGCATTGGTGATACTAAGGGGGGAGTATGGCGGACGTCGGCATGTCGTGCCCAGATGTCACTGCACGTCCACGCTCCTTGGGGCTAAAAACCGGAGGAAAATGGCTGGGCGCGACCGTGCAGCTTGATGGCCACGCTCCGAGCCACCTGGAGGACTTTGGCAGAATCCTGTCTGGGAGGTTCCGGGGCTGTCCTGGCTGGCAGAGACAGAGGGGGGCCCTCCAGCAGGATGGCATGACGGCCGTCCCGGATCCTCCTGGGTGCTGTTCAATCTACCCAGCTCTCCAGGCAGGTGGAGATGGTGGCTGGATGCCCAAAGCCGGAGTGGGCTGCAGCAAGGGAGAAAAATATATATGAAAAAAAAAAAGAAAGGAGCGTGTCTCCCGCTCGGTACTGCATCTTACCACGTGCGATATATGAAGACCCTGTACCAACCTAGAGAGGAACCGCTTCAGTGAAATCAGCATCGGATGAAAGGTGGACTGAACAGTCCTCTTCCTCGGAAAAGGAACTCGAGGGACTCAGGTGCTCAGAGTCCTCCTGCAGTAGAGGAAACAGGTGAAAGACCTGCTCGTCCATGAGTCTAACATACCTAGGAAAGGCCGCCGCAGTGGCCCTGAACATCTCGTAAGTTAAGGGCCATGCAGGACCGACATGGTCCAGGAGAGGAGGAGGTGACGGCAGAGGAAGTGGGGAAGAGCACCTAACTGAAAGTGCCCAGCCTCTGCTAGGGCTCTGAGATCTTGCTGAAGATCCTCTAACTTGAGGGGATCCAGGGATTGATCCGGTGAGCGTATGCTGCAGATGTGAAAACATATCCTGGTTGAGCTCTCCTGTGGTGTGGCTGGGGTTGCATGGATCCAGAAGGGCAACCCTCAGCGCCGCCCACCAAGGGCATCTCTGAGGACTCAGAGGAGGAGAAGCAGGGTTCTGCACTGTGACTCCTCCCCACCCCTTGCAGGGAAGTGGAGGAGGGCCCTCGTGCTTCACACCGGCCTCTCAACCCCTCGGACTCTGAGACCACCCTATTCCTCAATCCCAGTGCTAGGGGAACCACCAATCCAGCAGGCCCCCAAGGGAGGCCGCAGAAGAAGAAGAAGTCTTCATCCCAACCAAAGGGGCCAAAGCAGCACCAGACATGGCAGCTGCCCCAGCCCCCGAAGTCGAGACCACCAAACCATGTCCCCTGGGACTACTATCCACTGCAAGGCCCTCAATGCTGGGATCGGAAAGGGGGCCCACCAATACCACAGACCCTGGGGAGCATGGGAGGTGAACACTGGGTCGACTGGTGCCGCGTCCAGGAGGGCTCCCCGAACCCCGGGGAGTCAGGGCACCAGTCTGGATCAGCCAGCGACTCATCCTCCTCCTAAGAAGAGGAGACCATGTATACTGCCAGACTAGCAACCCCAGAGCTGATGGTGCCACTGCAGGACACGACACCACCTACGCTGCTGCCCCGACCCCCAGCACCACGAACAGCGCTGGGGTCTGGTACAGCGCCGGCAGGAGACGCCTAGGGTCTGCCGATGTGGGGCCCAGCGACTGTGGACCGCAACACCAGGGGAGCCTGCACCTCCGAGGAGGTGACTGCCATGGTGGTGTTCCCGCCCTGGCTCCACAAGGAACCAAGGCATTCCTCCAGCACCACGGAAGAAACCTCCTCGACAGCAAGGCTGGAATTTGAGGAGGTTTCCTCCTCACTAGGCCATATAGACCTGGAGGCAGGGTCGAGAGATCTTGCCATGGCATTCCTAGAATGATGTCATCCTACAGAAGTTGGCAGGGCCCTGCCAACTTTAAATGCGTGGGTTTCCAGAATGCGATGGTCCATGGAGAAACAGGTGTCACAATTGTCCATATCATGGCTGGGACCCAGGCAGCGCAGACAAACGTCATGTCGGTCAGTCACAGAAAAATGCCGGCCACAGGAGCACCAATGCATGGGGGCATGGACCGCTTTAGATTTTCTTTTTGTCCCCGAACCTGACATGAAGCAAAAACAATCAAACAACTCACAGAAAAAGACCCGGCGCCGTTGGCAACAATAATAAAAGGAATGGTCTTACCGGAATCCAACGACGTCGGGTGAAAAAGAATTGGGATTGAGAAACAGGAAATGGTGTCGACGAACGGGTATGCCCGATGACAAAGCAAATAACTGAGACTCACACAGCAGGTGTGACCTTGGCAGGAGAAACAGAACTGAGATGGAGGAGTCTACGGAGCCTAATGGCCAACCCTCGAGCACCACACAATGTGTCGGCCTGGCGGCACCGTCAGCGCAGACCCCCCCCCCTCAAAAAAGCTCCTGTACAGGTGCACACCTCCGGCTTACACTCAGCAGTAATGAAGGGTGAAGACTGACAAGGAAAGATCAGCTCTCATCTACAGGACATTTATGTGCAGTTTGACTTCCACCTCAGTCCAAGATCCTTGTGTCCAATAAGGGCCCAGTTGTGCTCTTGATTCATATGTGGTGAGGATCTGAGTCAGAGCTGAGATTCAGAATAGAACGCCCCTTAAAAGGTTGTTGTGGTCCATCCACCACATCAATGTTTTGTGAAGCTAGGATGTGACGAGCACTTCTTGGTACACGTCATCTATGAATTGGTCCCACTGCACTCTGTGTCCACTGTGGTATTCTCATATGCCATTGGGCCAGTGGCACAGTCACAATGGCCGCTACCATCAGACCAAGCAGACTCAGGATACACGTTGACTGTTGTATACCAGCTGTGTCTGAGCCATGAGTCGTTCTGCCCTGTCCATAGGCAGAAATGCTCTGACTTGAGATGTGTCCAGGGCTGCCTCTATATAATGCAGCCTCTGGCATCACGACAGGACTGACTTTGGTGCATTCACTGTAACCCCCAGGTCTTCAAACAACTGCCTTGTGTGTGACATGGTATGTTCGAGTTGGTCTCTGGAACTGGTCTTCAGTAGTCAATCGTCCAGGTATGGGAAGACATACAGACCTTCCCTGCAAAGGGCTGCTGCCATGACTGCGAAGCAGTTGGTAAAGACCAGAAGTGAAGAAGACAAGCCAAAGGGCAATACTCTGAAGTGGATGTGTGAACAAATCTCAAGTACTTCCTGTGATTCTGTCCAATTTTGATATGAAGGTACGCATCCTTCATGTCCAGAGGGCAGACCTAGTCCCCTGTTTGCAACAGGGTAATCAGATTCTGCAGGGAGACCATGCAAAACTTCTTGTATTCTATGTAGAAGTTTAGGTCTTGTGGGTGTAACAAAGGCCGGAGATCTCCTAACCATTTGGGGACCAGGAAGTATTCTATGGCATGTTTCACTAGTAAGGCTTGTACCTCTTCTTTCAACAGGGACAGATATCCCAGGGCACAAGCTGAAAGAGACGGAGGGTGCTCTGGAGGGTTGTCTAGCAACTCCAGAGCATGTCCCTGTGCATTAATCTCCAGGACCCATTCGCCTGTTACAATCTCCCCCACTGCTTCAGGTGAAGGGAGAAGCAACCCACTACCACCACCTGCTGCACCTGAAGTGATGTGGGGGAACTCCTGCACGAGCCATGCTGAGCCGGAGGGTCCAGCGCTCCCTGCTGTGGGGGCTTCAGAATGGGCTCCTGGGGGAGGCAGAGGTGGCAAGGCTCCACCATCTTTCCTTTGGACCTGCTGACAATAGGCTTGGCAGCCACCTTTGACAGCAAGATGGCAAAAAGATCCTTTACCCTAAGTCTACCAGGTGTAGGGTACAGTGATAGCTGACAACATACAGACCTAGTGAGGCAGAGGCATAGTTTCGCTTGTCCATCATATCTAGCCTCCCAGATTCTTTATCAGGTGGTGGGGACTCATATGCATTGGTGACCTGTATCTCTCATAGACAGACTTGACAATCACATAATCCATTTCTGGCTGGTGGGTATAATAAGGCTTGGCAGCAGGAACAGGGTACTGCTTGTCAGCCTTTTTAGGGATATAGTGTTTGGCTTATACCATGCAGTGAAAGTGGCATCCTCTAAAGCAGGCTATATATCTAGCTATCTATATCTATCTATCTATGCAATAAAAGTGGCACAGTTGCGCCACTATATTTAGAGCTGAGCAGGGGTTTCGATGTTAAATATCAAATTTTGTACTTCAATATCTTCGCAACCGTTCAAAGGATTTGCAGGAGATTTTGCATGTGCAGTCTCGTGGGATAGATCTCTTGATGTGCCAAGTTTTAGTAGGACGTGCTGATTCTGAGATCCAATAGCAGAGAAAACAAAAAATCCCCGTTTTTTTTCTCATTGCCTTGCACACAAATGATTTGGAATTTTGGTCTGAAATTGTCAGGGTAAAAGGGCTTTGCCATAGGTGTGCTTTTCGCTGGTATGGTGAACAAATATTAATCTGTTCCAAAGTTATTACATTTTAAAATTTGTTTCTCAGCATGCCCAGTAAGCACTTCAAAATAGCTGTAAAAAATGCTTGTATGAGGCCAATCCTTTTTCGTTTGCCAACATCTTGTTTCTGTTTTTTTCCTAATAAAAAAAAATAAAAAATTCAAGCCCCACAAAAATGACATCCTGCAAAGAGATAAACACATCTATTTTGCTTATCGGGACTCTTGTTAGGTAGATTCTGCACTTATCTGTTGGAGAAAGGCCTCTGAAATGTGGGGTTTTGTTTTACATATTAAATCCTTTTTCGTGAGTGACTTCCGCTTTTTTCATTTGGATTTGGTACAAAAACTTTTGTATGAACGAAAATATCATACGAAAATTTTCAAATGAATGAAAATTTCATATGAAAACGTTCATATGAACGGACATATACTCAAATGATCGCATGAATGAACATTTTCATATGAACAGAGCTATAATACGAAAATATTCATATGAATGGACATGTGAACATTTTCATATGAACAAATATATCACATGAAAATTTTCATATGAACAAAAACATCAAATGAAAATTTTTGTAAGAACAAAATATCATACCATCCTTATTTTTCCCTGGTGTCTAATGGCGCCCCTCACCCTATGATCATGGTAATCATAATTACTGAATCTCTTCCTGCTGACTAGTGGCGCCCCCGACCCTTCGATCGCCATTTCCATAATTATTTAATTTTTCCCTGGTGTCTAGTGGCACCCCCCACCCTCTGATCGCCATCCCAGTCCATATTTTGTCTTTCCCTGGTGTCTTCAGCATGCACCCCACCCTCTGATCACCATCCCCGTTCATATTTTGTCTTCCACTGGTGTCTAGTGACCTTAGGAGCCGGGTTTGTAAAATTTCTGGTGAGGCCCAGAGGTCAGGGGGCAAAGCCCCAGTGGCAAAGTTCTCAAGTTAGCTACTGAAAATACCCTCACATTCAAATGTTTCATAGCAGGACTGCTGCTTTCACAAAGAAGTTGATTTACTCAAATAAAAGTCAACACAACACTAGGCACTTTCAGTAAAGTGGCATCACAGCAAAGCTGGGCAAAGTTTAGGCAAAATTTGGCACTACAGCCTAAGCTGGGTACTTTACAGTCAAAAGATGAGCAACTACAGTATAACACTGGGTACCCGAATACCAATAATAGGCAAAGTCAGCACAACAGTTAACACTGGCAATGGAGCAATTCGGATTCTCTGCACAGGCACTACCTCCATAATGACATAGGCAAACATCATACAGTTATGTTTGTATCTTATGAGTTCATATCAGAAAACCTCCAGGCTCATATTGCCACCTGGTACTCCTGAGAGGAACTTCTATAGAAATGGCCACTACCATGTCAGTTACATAGGAAAGAAAAAAATACTCGCCTCAGTAATCTTGTTTCTTCCAGGGTATTCGTCAATATGATTAACTCTTGCACTCAGCCTCTAGTGTTGAACTGCCCAGAGAATGTAACATATGCAAATGATGGAACACTCATTGGCTTGTGCCACCATTTCAAACTGCTGCATTCTATAACGCTCAGATTCACTGGAGCTGGCAAGGAAAGGCCCCCTAAACTATCAAACCACATTAATAATATTTTAACAATAAAATCCCCCACAGCAAAAGAATCCCCCAAACTGTCAGATATGACCTAATGAGGGGAAAAATAGCCAACAGGGTTCAACAACTTTAACACAACTAGAGTGAACCCCCCTATTTATACACATACACATATATATATATATATAAGGGATATGTAGGAGTCAGTGTGGGATAAAACATTTATGTAGTACAGTTGACAGTGACCTCAAGTAATTCCCCACGAGTGCCAAGGCACGAGTGAGTGTTACGAGTGGTCACTGTCAACTGTACTATATAAATATTTTATCCACACTGACTTCTGATATTCGATTTATGTAACTGGTACATTTTATTTCTGGTGGTGGTGTTTCTGCTTCGTGGGTTTTTTTTTTTTATATTAATGTTTGTGGGGTTATTTTGTTACGCGGGTGGTTCTTCCGCATTAGGGTTAATGTTGTCTGTGGTTGAATGAATGGGACTGAAGCTGTGTGTTTTGATTGGGTGAGGATTGAAACTCAGTAATTTGATTGGTGGATTGTGATGTTGAAGTAGGTTTGGGATTGGTCATTTTTGTAAGGAGGGTTGGCTTGTAGGTGCCGTGATTGACATGTGTAAGTGAGTTGTGATTGGCTGGAGGGCGTGGCACTGCATGGAGTGTGATTGGTGGGTGTGCCTGTCAATCTTGTATATCGTTTTTCTATTGGTTGATGGGTGGGTCTTTAATTTGTGGCGCAGTTCGAAAAGGATTGGCGGCTGTGGCGTGTTGGAGGAGCGCTTCAGGGAGCGGCGCAGTGTCTTCAGGGGAGCCGGAGAAGAGTTGCTGGTATCGGGTGGATGTTGATAGGGAGCTCGGTGATTTCGGTGACCTGTTATGGATTTCCTCGATGTTTTTTCTTCGGTGATTGCTGGATGGAGGTGGATCTTGGCAGGCGGCGTTTGTTGGGGAGTGCTTCCTTTCAGTCACTGTTGGATTTCTTCATTTTGGATATTTTTGTGTACTTTGGATTCGTGGATTTCCTGCTGTGGATGTTTCCCGTGCTTGGATCATGCGTCCTCTTCGATGTCCGAGGTCTGGAGATTATTACGTGGGATTTAAGTTTCGGGAGACTTTTTGTTTATTTTTGTTTGGGAGGTGCGCTTTGATTTGTGGACTGGATTTGTGCATGGAGAGATACATGACAAGGTAAGAAAGTTTTTTTTAAGTATTTATTGAACAGTTTACATGGCATAGAAACAGAAGCTGACAGTGCACAGGAAAGATTTACTCTTGTTTGAGTTAGAACTTTTAAATGTTATATATGTTAGCATATTATCTAATACTGGAGGTGGTTACTACTTACATAAGAGAATATTTAAGAGGTAGGGTGTTAGAGCTGGAAAGGTAGTAGGATTCTGAAACTTTATTGAACTATAGAGAGATGCAGAACTTTGTAAACAGTTTTCTTTCTTTTTATATGTACAGTGATTCTTATCTTGAGATTAACTGTAGAGTTAATATTTGCAAAATAATGTTGTCTTTTGGGTAATGGTATTGCATTATTTCTTCATACCAATGCAGAGTTAATCCAGCAGTTCACATTGTCATTTGGTGGTACATACATGTGGAAGTCACTTCAGGATATGCTGCTGAAATGGTTCTTGAGGTATTTGGGTTGATGTTTGACTTTTTTTTTTTTTTTAGTCCGTGTCACTTTCGGAGTCCAGTACCATGGCCCTTTTTTTTGTATACGAGTCATATTTGTTGCCTGTAATAAAGAGAAATATACATTTTATTTGCATTACTATTTTTTTGGGGGGGGAGATTGTGTTACTTTTTATATGGAGTAGATTTATTACCTTGAATTATGGTGAAGTGGATGTTTCTTGCATGGATAGAGGGTTGGTAGAAACAGGATCCAAGAATGTTTGGTTGATTTTGTGGTTTCTCTTTTAGTTGTGGTTCTGTTTCTGTTTGAATGACTTTTGAAGTGCTGGGCTCGCAGCTCAGGATATTTGAGATTTTTGTGCTGTTCTTCATTTAGACGTGAATAATCATTGAGGCTCTGTAGGTTTTATGGCCTGAGATTTGCATTATCTCAGTGGGAGGTATGCCGGAGTCATTTAGCTTTTGAATGAGATGCTTCCTCACAGAGTGGTTTGTTAACCGCTTTTCAGTTTGTATGGATGATTTGGCTATCATTGTTTTTACTATTGATGCAAGCTTGTGGATTCCCACGGGTTGGTTTTTGAACCATATGGTTGGCTTGAGCTGCTTGGTCTGGTTGTTTGTAGCAAGGAAGAATGGCGACTGATCTGTCAAGCACTGTGGCGGTCGGTTGTCTTTATAGGTTGTGTAGTTAAGCACTGGGCATTTGTAAGGATTGTTTACTAGTTGGTAGGCCCTGGGTTTTATTTTTCTGGTATCCTTTGGGTTAGCTCCAGTGCGGTCTTTGTTTGGCGCCTTGGTCATATTGGAGGTACTTTTGTCCGCTTTTCATCTGTTTTAATGATATGTCTCCCCATTTTAAGTTTCTCATTTCTGTGTTTCCTCTAAGTCCAAAATACATGCTGGTGACCACCCACATTGTGTTTAGTAGCGACTCAGGGTTGTAGGGTCCCAAGAGATGTTCTTCATACAGTTTCTCTATGATGTTGTCTGTTAGCTCATCTGCCGCCCTGGGCTTTGAACCCTTGCCTTCTGATTTTAGGTTTTTCTGTTTTGATAATAAGACTTGCCTAGCCTTTTCGAATACTCGTGAGGAAGATAGTGAATGTGGATAGTCTTTGGTTTTGAGGTGTCTTTCGATGCTTTGAAATGTTGAACGCAATGTTAGTGGCTCATACTCTGAACCATCTCTTTTTGTACAGTTTATGAAGTAGTGGCATAGCAAAGTGTTGAGTGAGTGGGCTGGAATATCCTGTAGAGGACGTTCTTCTGAGAAGTTGTCTTTCAGGTACTGTTTAAACATTGTGACATCCGTTTGTTTTGCAGTATTAATATTTTTGGCTTTTTGAATGTAGCTATCTATGTTCTATGTTTAGATGTAGTTTTCGTTGCTGCTGTAGGAGTCGCTGTGTTGGAAAGTACTGCTGGTTGAAGGCATGACATGCTGGAACAGGTTTTGCTTTGCGGTTGTTGGGATTACTGTGCCCGTTGCAGTGGTTGATACTGTCGGTGGCTCAAGTGGCTCCGTGTCTGCTTCAATTTGCGTCATTATTTCCTCAAGTTCTAATTCAAAACTACTGTTCAGTTGCTGAGTTCCGGACATCTTTTTTCACTTTTGTTAGCCTTTTAAATTGCTGGTCTGTGACGTTATGTGTACGCTGTTTTCGCTAGTGGGTTGGTGCGCTTATGTTTAGCAGTTGCTGTTTGGTTCAGCACGAGGATTCAAGGGGCATTTTTACCAGCTGTGCACGAGATGGTATTTGTGCTGAATTTTGATTGGTTTGCTTGTGGTTGCTATAGGTGTTTTAGAAGTGAGGAAATTAGGTCCGGTCTGTTGTATGTTATGACGTAGTTACTGTGTGGATAAATCGAGAGTGACGTAGTTACTATGTGGATAAATAAATTTATCCACATAGTAGCAAAGATCAAACGGATTTATCAGTGGAGATTTATTCAGACCCCTGTTGCATAAATATATATATATATATATACACACACACACACATATGAGGGAGGCAATATAGCACAGTGGTTTATGGCTCTGAGCTGCAAACCTGGAGACCTGGGTTTGAATTCCACATCCCCCGCTTGCATACTGTGTGACCCTGAGCAAGTCACTTAACTTCCTTGTGCTCCCAGGTTACACCTGTAAACGAGCTTGCAGCTTAGTGTCTCTCTCCTGGTAAAACAAAAAGTGAAAAAAAAAATACAGAAGCCCAGCTGATATGCAGAGGCCAATGATTCTAGAAGGGGAGGCAGGGAGGGAGAGTTAAGCATACTGAAGAATACCTTGGAAAAAACAAGATTACTTAAGTGAGTGAGTGTTTCTTCTAACCCCAGGAAGTCTTCAATATGCCTAACTCTTGCAGATTACGAAGCAGTACCTCTGGAGGTGAGCACAGAACCTATTTTGGAAACAAGCTCTGCACAACTGCTGTGCCAAACCTGGCATTACTTCTGGACTGAGTACCCAGACAGTGGAGCTTTGTGAAAGTATGTAGTGTTCTCCATGTAGCTGCTTTACAGATTTCCAGTAGTGGAATATCTCGGGCAGTTGCTACTGTAGCAGCTGTGCCCCTTGTGGAATGTGCCCTCAGGCTACTAGAAGCTCCTTACTAGCCTTTGAATAACAAAATTGGATACATTGCTCTATCCATTGGGAGATGGTCCTTTTAGGCGCTGGTTTTCCTTTTCCCACATCCCCATAAGTCAGGAACAACTGCTGTCTGTCCTGCCTGTGGTCCCTGGTATGAGTAATGCAGTGGCTTAAAGCCCTCTTGACATCCAGGCTATGCAACCTGCATTCACCTAAGCTAGAATGTTCAATGAAAAAGAACGGCAAAGTAATGGACTAATTCAAATGGAAGACAGAGACTACTTTTGGGAGGAATTCTCTGTTGGTCCTGCGCAACACCTTATCCCTATGGAAACAGATGTAATTCTGCTCTGTAGACAGGGCTTGGAGCTCACTAATCCTCCTGGTCAAGATGGTGGCTACCAGGAAAGAAAAAATTACTCACCATAGTAATGTTGTTTCTTCTAATGGAGTCTTGCTGTATTCTGACATAATGCAGTTAGCCCCAGCACTTGAACTGCCCCGGAGAGGAGAGAGTTAACTCTATGCAGAAGCACAGAACGTTGAGCTCGAGCTCGGTTTTCAAACCTCTGTTTTTGGTACTTAGTGTAACCATCAGATTCTTACGCGCAAACTAACTAAATACCATAGTATGGAAATTGTTCAACATATAGCCACAAGGAAAAACTTTTGGGGCCCAAAAGACTCAAGTCGAGAACCCAAGAAGGAAAGGTAGTGACAATATTTAACTATAAAACACCAGAAAAAATAACAACAGCAGCTACCCCACCCAAGAGGGAGGGTACAAGATATACCCCTGAGGTGTAACACTGTACCTGCCAGCCCACTTCCCAAAAACTAGGTTCTGAGAGGGGAGGCAGGGGGAGGTCAGAATACAGTAAGACTCCATTAGAAGAAACAACATTACTATGGTGAGTAATTTTTTCTTCAAACATCATGAAGTCTTGCTGTATTCTGACATAATGCAGACTACCAAGCAGTTTCCTATGGAGGAGGGAATGCAGGACCTACTTTGGGAAAAGGCTCTGCAGAACTGCTGTGCCAAACCTAGCATCACTCCTAGCCTGGATGTCCAGGGAGTCATGCTTGGTAAATATATGTACTGTTTTCCGGGTGGCTGCTTTATAGATCTCTAACAAGGGTATATCTCTGGCCACAGCTAGAGTAGCAGATGTACCCCTAGTCGAGTGAGCCCTCAGGCCTGAAGGGGGTGTTCTACCCATTTTGCCATAGCAGAATTGTATACAAGAAACAATCCACCTGGCAATAGTTCTTTTAGTGGCAGGCTTACCTTTCCCCACTTCACCATAAGTGAGAAACAGCTGAAGACAGTCATTTCTGTGTGCCTTAGTATGCTCTATGTAGTAACTAAGGGCCCTCTTGACATCCAAACTGTGCAACCTTCTTTCTCCTGGAGAAGAATGGTCAGTGAAAAACACAGAGAGAGATATAGACTGGTTCAGATGAAAATCTGATACCACTTTGGGTAAGAACCTCCTATTGGTTCTTGGGACCACTTTATCCCTATGGAAGGAGATGAAGTCAGGTTCAACTGACAGGGCCTGTAATTCACTAATCCTCCTGGCAGAAGTAATAGCTACCAGGAACACAGTTTTCCAGGTCAAGTACTTCGATTCGGCCGAAGCCAGAGGTTCAAAGGGTGGCTGCATAAGCTGAGCAATGCAGACATTAAGATCCGAAGGTGGAGTGGGCTCCCTAAATGGAGGGTTGATGTGAACCAGACCTTTGAAAAACTTTCTGAAAACAGGATGAGAAGCCAGAGAAGTGCCCCTTCCTGCTGAAAGGAATGCAGAGACAGCTGCTAGATGAACCTTCAGAGTGGCAGGCCTAAGGCCTAGACTATTCAGATGAACTAGATAATCTAAGGTTGTAGAAATGTCTGCAGAATCAGGCATGATGCCTTTCTGAGAGCACCAAATACTGAACCTCTTCCATTTGGAATTGTAAGTTTTCCTAGTGGAGGGTTTCCTGGACACCATCAGAATATCCAGAACTCCCTGAGAGAGATGTAGTGCTGCATATTCTAACTCTTCAAGAGCCAGGCCTTGAGATTGAAAGACTGGAGATTGCGGTACCAGATCCGCCCCTGGGAGGAGGACAGGAGATTGTATGTCCTGGGCAGAGACAGGGGACGTGACACTGACAAGGACAGTAGTAGAGGATACCAAGCCTGTCTGACCCAATCTGGAGCCACTAGTATCACTGTGCAGGGTTGAGTCCTGATCTTGATCAAAACTCTGAACAGCAGAGGGAAGGGAGGGAAGGCATAGAGAAACCTGCCCTTCCAGTCCAAAATGAGAGCATCCTGGGGTACCGTCCCCAGGACTGGAGGTCTGCAACAAAACAGAGGAAGTTGATGATTGTCTGGTGCTGCAAAGAGATCTATCTCTGGAGTTCCCCACCTGGAGAAGATGACCTTCAGGATGTGAGGATCCAGGGACCATTCGTGATGTCCCTGTGAAATTCTGCTTAGAGCATCTGCTAGTACATTGTCCTTCCTTGGAAGGTGAACTGCTACCAGAGAAGTCTGAAGAGAATAGGCCAGAGACCACAGCCTCATGGCTTCTGTGCAGAAGGCCAAGGACCGAGTGCCTCCCTGCCTGTTGATGTATCACATTGTGGTGGTGTTGTCTGTTCTGACTTGGACCACCTTGCCCTTGACTGAATCTGAGAAGCTCTGATAGGGCTAGGAAAACTGCCCTAAGCTCCAGGAGATTGATATGAAGGAGAGACTCTTGTGGAGACCAGCCCCCTTGAGCTATGAGGACTCCAAGGTGGGCTCCCCAACCTAGGAGAGAAGCATCCGTAGTTAGAACTACTGATGGGACTTGAAGGAGAAATGGAACCCCTTGTCTGAGGTTGTCCTGGTCCAGCCACCACTGGAGAACTTGGACTAGAGTCTGAAAAACTGGAATCAGTTTGGTAAGTGAATCCTTCTTTTGAGACCAGAAGGACCTTAGGTGAAACTGAATGTCCCTCATCTGGAACCTTGCCCCCTGCACCACTGCAGTGGAAGCTGCCGTGTGGCCCAGAAGCTGGAGGAACTGTCTTGCTGGGTGGGAGACCTGAGGTCAAAAGGATGAAGCGAGATCCACTAGGGCCTTCACCCTTGGCAGGAGAAGGAAAGCTTTTGCTTGTACAATGTCCAACTCTATGCCTATAAAGGTGAGAAGTTGAACTGGTTCGAGGACAGACTTTGGAAGATTGAGAAGAAACCCCAGGGAACTGAGTAGGTCATGGGCAGTTTGCAGAGCTGACCTGTAGAGATGACTAACCCACGATGAGCCAGTCGTCCAGATATGGGAAGACAGTGATATCCCATCTTCTGAGGTAAGCCACCACTACTGCAAGGCACTTTGTGAACACCCTTGGAGCTGATGATGTTAGGCCGAATGGCATGGCTCTGAATTGGTAATGGCCTGAAGGCAACTCGAACCTGAGCTATTTTCTGTGGGAGCACCTGATACGAATATGGAAGTAAGCATCCTTGAGGTCCAGAGATGCTAACCAATCTCCTGGCTTTAGAGAGGGAAGGATTATTCCCAGAGTTACCATTTTGAATTTTGGCTTTAAAATGTGTTTGTTCAGATACCTTAAGTCTAGGATGGGTCGCCACTCCCGTTTTCTTTGTGGTAAGGAAGTACCTGGAGTACAGGCCTTTTCCCCTGTGCTGAGTAGGAACCTTCTCTACGGCTCTGACAGCCAAGAGAGAGGAAACCTCTGCCTCTAGGGCAAGGGTTTCTGAGATTGATGCAGGTGGAAAAGACATGGTCCTCTTTTTTGGGAACCTTTTGATGCTGAGGGCCAGTCCCCGGCTTACTACTTCCAGGACCCGCTTGTCTGAGGTCACAGACTTCCAGGCCTAAAAGTAGTAAGCCAGCCTGCCTCCTACTGGAAATGGGGAGTCAACCCGGGCTGGCACATCAGGGTGTCTGCTTGGCAGGAGCCTTAGACGGAGAGGAAGGAGCAGCCCTGCTCATCCCCCTCCTGCCCCTCCCTCTGAAGAACCCCCTCTGTGGGAAGCGAAAGGAGGCTTGGGCTTGGTAAAAAGGCCTGTGAAAGGGCCTGCCCCTGCCCCTAGACTGCTGCTTTTGTGGAGTGGCTTGCCTTTCCTTGGCCTGTGCACTTCTGTACGTGGTCCTGTATTCATCCATTTTCTTCATGTAAGCCTCCGGTTTCTCCCCAAACAGAGAGTTACTCACTACAGGAAAATCCATAGCCTTAGTCTGGGTATCCTATAAAAGGCTAGTACATCTGAGTCAAGCATGTCTTCTGAGAGACACAGATATAGCCAGGACTCTAGATGTCATGTCAATGGAGTCCACAGCAGTATGAAATTGCATTTTTGATGCCTCAATTCCATCAGCAGCCACCTCTTCCAGCTCCTTGGCTAGCTGAGGAGAGGCCTATTTACCCAGTTCCAGAACAGTATCCCATCTGGATTTCTAGTACCTGGCTGTGTAGGCCATATAAGTAGCCTGCCTGAGTCCCAAAGAGGATGCCAAATACCGTTTTTTGGCCAATCCACTTTCCTGGAGTCCTTATCTGGGGGCTGTGAAGCCAAAGGAATGTTAGCCCTGTCACAGGCTGCAGCCTGCACTACCCTAACATGGCTGCTATGACTATAAAAAAACTCCGCAGCTGAGCCTGATAACATATACCTCCTGTCCATTCTCTTGTCCACAGGAGGTACTGAATTAGGAGTTTGTAAGATTTTTTGTGTCTGTTTCTCCAAAGATTTATGAAGAGGGATAGACAGCCTTTTGGACTCTGGGATGTCCATCATTTCCACAAAATCAGGCTCTTCTTCCTCGTCTGCAGCTTCAACCAAGGGAAACTGCAGGGTTTCTGCCACCTTTCTGTAGAACAAAAAATGTGAAGGGGACTCAGAGAGCCTGGGAGGAGAGATGCCCGAGGGCCTGTCTGGGGAGATGTCCGGTTCAATGGGCACATTCAGACCTCCCTGGTCATCATCATCATCACCGGGATAGTTTTTGTCTCCCTTCCACTCCTCATAATAAGCGTCTGGATCATAATCTGGAGGAGATGGATACAACCGAACTGACCGCCTAACCAGTGGTACCAGTTCGGACGGAACCGGTCTAAGCGATTGAACAATGCTAATCGCTTTGTCTATTTCGTCTGTGGTTGGAGAATGCGATACAGGATCCGAACCGGCAGACTTACGCTTCTTTTTTGATGGAACCGACCCCTCGGGGTCAGCTCTCCTTTTGGCCGAGGAAGTATCGCCTAGGTCTGTAAGCACCTACTCAGGTTCGGCCGCAACTGAACCGGGCTGGCCATCTGGATCTACAGACTTCTCGGCTTCCCTTTCCTTCAGCCTACTCAGTCTTTTTTCTAGAGTGGATTTAGGAAAGTTTTTACAGATTTGGCAGTCTGACTTGAGGTGGTCAAACCCCAGACAATAAACACAGATGAGGTGGAGGTCAGCCTTAGCAAAGGCCTCCCCACACTCAATACAGTGTTGAAACCCAGTGGGACCGGTTTTCTTCTTGGGTTTCTCAGACATGGCCAACCTAACAAATTACCCTTTTGCAGCTTTCAAGCCGGGTAATGCAATAACCGATCGGTTACAAACTGTGTCACGGGTTTTGAAAAAGAACCAGAAAAAAACACTGGTTCTTTTGAAACCGATTGGTACCAGAACACCACTCTAATCCCAGAGAAAGATTAGTCAGAGACTATAAGATCGGTTCCAAACCGAACCGAACGAAAAGAAACAGAGGAAAAAACAATTTTCACACTTTTTTCCCCAAAACAAACACTACCTGTACCGTAGACAGAGGCTGGAAATCTGAAAATAACAAATAGCGTTTTTTAAACCGAACGCTTTACTTTTTACCGAACCAAGCAGAGGAAATCTCCGGAGCGACTTCACTGTTAGGCAGAGCAAAGAATCAGACGGTTACACTAGGAAGTACCACAGACAGAAGTTTGAAAACCGAGCTCGAGCTCAACGTTCTATGCTTCTGCATAGAGTTAACTCTTTCCTCTCTGGGGCAGTTAAAGTGCTGGGGTTAACTGCATTATGTCAGAATACAGCAAGACTTCATGTTGTTTGAAACCGTTTTCCAGGTCACATATTTCAGATGTGCTGAGACCATGGGCCCAAATGGGGGTCCCATAAGCTTGACAGTGCATACATTAAGATCCCATGCTCGTACCGGTTCCCTATGAGGGGAGTGCAGGTGGGCTAAACCTTTGAAAATTTTTTTGAAAATGGGATTGGATGCCATGGAGACACTCTTGTCAGGTGAAATGTAAGCTGATACTGAAGCCAAATGGACCTTCAGAGTATTGGGCTGCAAACCCAAGGAATACAAATGGGTAAGGTAATCCAACAAGGCTGGCAAACTTGCCTGTGAGGGTACCACATCATTGGTAGAACACCATACAGAGAACCTTTCCCATTTGGAAGCACAAGTCCTCTTAGTCGAGGGCTTCCTGGATCCCCTCAGAATCCCCTGAACCTTGTTCCTCTCTGTATGTTTATGTAGTACATTGTAGTGGTATTGTCTGTTCTGACCTGTACCACGTTGCCTTGTATCAGAGATGCAAAGGTTTGCAGGGCTAGAAACATAGCTCTGAGCTCCAGCAAATTTATCTGCTGGAGAGACTCTGCACTTGACGAGGTGCCATGCATGATATGTGCCCGCAAGTAAGCACCCTAGCCTAGGAGGGAGGCGTCTGTTGTGAGGACTGTGGAGGGAGACTCCTGCTGAAAGGGGACCTCTCCCAGAGGTTTTCCCTGACCTGCCACCACTGAAGGGCCAGCAATCAAGTCTTTGTTACTGGTATCAGTTTTGAAACAGAGTCCTTTCTTTGACACCAATGTGCCCTGAGGTGGAACTGTATGTCTCTCATCTGAAACCTGAAGCCTATGACTGTGCCTGTTACTGCAGTGATATGCCTGAGAAGCTGCAATAATTGTCTTGCTGGTCTTGGTTGGTTCAACTTGAAAGTCCCAGCAATACGCAGAATGCTGCTTACCCTTTCCTGAGTTAAGAATGCCCTTCCCCTTAGGGTGTCCAACTCTGCTCCTATGAAGTTAGCACCTGGACTGGTTGCAGGAGAGATTTCTTGATGTTGATCAGGAACCCTAGGGACTCCAGAAGATCCTGGGCTGCCGTCAGGGAATCTCTTACCTGTTGTGGTGATTTTCCCACCACTAACCAGTCATCCAGGTAGAGAAACACTGTGATTCCCTGCCTTCTTAAGTATGCCACCACCACTGCCAGGCACTTTGTGAATGTCCTTGGGGTTGAAGTGAGGCTAAATGGTAGAGCTGAGAACTGGAAATGACCTGAAGGGAGTCTGAACCGGAGGCATGTTCTGTGGGACTCTCTTATGGGGATGTGGAAGTATGCGTCTTTTAGATCCAGGGGTGCCAGCCAATCTCCCTTCTGGAGGGTTGGCAGAATCGTTGCTAAGTTTACCATTCTGAACTTTGATTTTGCTAAATGTTTGTTCAGTAATCTTAGGTCTAGAATGGCTAGCCACTCCTCATTTTTCTTCTGGGTCAAGAAGTACCTTGAGTAGAATTATTTTCCCTTTTGCTATAGAGGATCTGGTTCCACTGCCCAGACAGTCACACATTTTGCACTTCCCCCCAATAGCTTCTTTTCTAAGGTGGAAGCTGGCCTGAAGATTCTTGTTCTTAAGGTTGGGAAGGATTTGAAACTGAGGAATACCCATTAATTCACTACTTCCAGGACCCACTTGTCTGTGATGATGTTTTTCCAAGCCTGGAAGTAGTGAGCCAACCTGCCCCCTGTGGCAAGCTACCCCACTGCTAGCCCTTATTTGTAGATATACCTTTGTTTTATATATGTTTTTTATTAATTCTATGTAAATGTACATGCCAGTGTCACCAAAGACACACAGAGAAAAGACTATTTTTTTTAAGAAAGGGGTTTGACCGTCCTCTGACCTACAAGGCCAGTCTTGCTTGCAGGAATCTGACAAGTTCTTGTCAAAAAGCCTGTGGATACACGATCAAAGAGTACTCCTCTAATGTTAAATGGCCAAGGGAAACAGAAGTAATACAAGCAGCTTGTATAATCATACAACTTACATGATCTTCCTTATAACTAATTAAGTCAGTTCAAAATCCCAGGATGAGAGAAGCTATTTCCACTGTTGTAAACCCTTATGATCAAAAGGGAAATGGTCTTAGAAAAGAGATGACAGAAAAGGTTCCCACAGTATACTGACATTTTTTTTATAACTGCCAGGAAACATCCTCCTAATAGACCTGTGTGAGACTGTAATGTCAGGTGACAGAAAAGGTTCCTACAGTACGCTGACATTTTAAGTGCCAAGACTTTGGGGAAGCACAAGAGTGACACCCGGTGGCCTAAAGTGGAAGGGCCAGTCTTTATTCACAGACTGGTGGGGTGGTCTTCTATATAAGCTCTCCAGCACAGACACTCAGAGCCATTTTGCCATTCTGTTTGGACTCTCTTCTCCTGACCACAAGCGAGCAGCTGCCAGCACGGAGACTGCCTAACAGCCAAATGTTGCTACAGAAAGACTGCAATATTTTGCAAACCAGCGATTCTCTGGACTTTGAAATCTTCAAACCTCAGGTAGATTAGCTAACAGTCTTAGTGCGTTTCATTGTATATGTTTCCATTTTCCTTTCCTGTATACTGTGTAACCCAAATTAATATTCTCTTTTTAGTTGTACTTGTATTTAGGTATTTTAGTAAAACTTTTGTTTTCCTAAATAAATCCTGCCTGTGTGAAAGTTCTTATACAGTATGTGTGACTGCAGAAGGTTTATTAATAATGTGAAAACTGTTCTTACCAGAAGGGCCACTATAAGCAACCAAAATGAGAAAAGGGTCTGTAAGGGATCTGGAAGGATAGGGAGAATACCAGAGTCTAAAAAGATTTTGAACCAGGCTGTTGCATATCCTGTAGGGAGAAGGCTAAATTAGGCTTTTACATTGCTACCCCAAAGAGTGATATCTGGGTCTTCCTCCTGTGTGTAACAGCCAAGGAAGGGTTCATATCTGGCCACAAGACTCTAGACTGGTATTGTGTGCCCTTATCCAGAGCTAGAGGGATGCCCTGGATCCTCGTGGCAGAGGTGCAGTCGTGACCTCAGCAAGCATTCTAAAGGACGAGGAGGGTTTCCCTGCCCCCCCCATCACGGACTGCACTTAAGGGTGGGCACTGTGAGCTCAGTGGGCCTGACCCCCAGGAATGGGTTTCTGACACCCCCTACTGGTACAGGGGAGGCGACCCTGGTACCACATCAGGGATTCTGCATAGGCTGGGATTGAGCCTAGTTAGTTTGGTTCCCTTGCCTAGATCCCCTTCTGCCTCTTCCTCTGAAGTATCCTGTCTGCTGAGGATACTGCTGGTACTGCTATAAAGCTTGGGCTTGAAAGAAAGGTCTGCCACAAGTGGACCTACCTCTGCCCTCCCCCCCTCCATAAGGCCTGTAGGAAGTTAAAGGTTTCTCCTAGGCCAAGTTGCTCTTGTATCCATCCACCTTTTTCATGTAGGTTTCTGTCTTGTCCCCAAAAAGTGACGACTTCTCACAGGGAAAGTCCATGGCCTTTGCTTGTGTGTCTTTTGACAAATTAGTGACTCTCAGCCGAGCAAACCTTCTTAAGGCAACTGTAAGGGTTATCCATATGAAGGCAGTGTCATTAGCATCTACTGCCATCTGGAACTGGTACTTGGAAGCCTCCAGGCCGAACCTGGTTGTCTCGGCTAGACTGGCTGCCAAACCAGCTGGGGTCTTGTCTGCCATGGCCATGACAGACTGCCACAGGGACTTGTGATACTGGTCCACACAGGCCATATAATTTGCCTGTCTGATGGACAAAGAGGCTGACAGGTAGCCTTTTTTGGCCATGCTGTCAATTTTATGTGAGTCTTTATCAGGGGGATGGGATGCCAAAGGCACCTTGGCCTTGTCACAAGCTGCAGTCTGCACCACCTCTTCGTGGCTAGGGTAATAGAATAAAAATTCTGCCCCTGACCTATCCAGTTGATATTTTCTAACAGCTCTCTTTATCTAATGGTGGAACAGAATTTGTAGTCTGAAACATTTTGAGTATGTGCTTTTTGAGGAACTTGTTCATTGGCAACATTAGTTTCTTGGTGGAAGTTAACCCCATGAGATCCAGAAACTCCACCTCCTCTTCCTCATCCTCTACCACCTCACTGGTAGTCAAATCTAGAGCAACTACCATTTGTTTCACAAATGCGTAGTGCGAGGAAAAATCTTCAGCTAGTCTTGGAGGGAATTCAAATTCCTGGTCAGGGGAGACCACTGGCTCGATGGGTTCCCCTTCAGCCTCTTCATCATACTCCTCATATTGTTCCTGAGTGTCAGGAACTGAAACCGCAACCAATGGTACCGGTTGCTGAACCGAAGGTTGAACCGGTGGATTTACCGGTACCTGCTGAACTGGTACTGGTATCAATCCCTGGGAAGCAGCAGATTGTAAAGCCTGAATCACCTTTAAAGCCTTGATCAATAGCATCAGCAGTAGGCATAGCTGTTTTTTTTTTCCAGAAGTCCCCTTAGGCTTATCAGCAAGGGGTTCTGTGTGCTTGGCTTTTTTTCTTTCACCAGTTCCAGTTTGCCAGCCGGTTCGCCGGTTTGTTTCACTTTTGATGGCTCTTTTTTTTTTTCCTTAACTCAGCTTTATTCAAGCATTATAGTAACACAGCTTGAACATGTAAGTACATGGTATCTTCAGTTATTACAACCATTCATTTACATGGTCTACATTGATTACAGAATATTATCAGTGACAATTTCCTGATCCATTATAGAGACAAGTCAAACCAAGCTTAAATCTATAGTCAAGAAACTCAAAACTACCTCAACTATTTCATAATAAACCAAACTTAAAACAATGGTAAGTGCCTGGAATACAATACAGTATTATGTTAAATATTTTATTTGTATCCAATTGGAGCCATTTGGGGGTAATGAAGAGTTCATATCTACATGGACTGTCACTTAATTATACAATGCTTTTACCAATCTGAAATGCACTGTAACTTTTCTTATAAAATCAAAGATTAGGTTCAATTCTATATACCCAGTAAAGAAGCAGAAGCTGGGGAGGAAGACCTCTCTTCTGGGGCCAATATTCTGTTATGTGGTCATATGTCTCTAAAGTGAGGCAACATCAAATTCAGCTACCCATCCTACCCAAGGGCTCCACACCTCCATATATTTCTCATATCTAAGTTGAAATGTAGCTGTCAACCTTTCCATTTCACATACATTGTTAATCCAATCAACCCAGTTTTGAAAGATAGGTGGATCAGGCTTTAACTACCGGTTAGTTATGCACTTCATGGCTACTGCAATAAGAATTAATGTTAATTTCCTGCAAGAAGCTGGGAGTCAGATGACCACTGGGAGACCCAAAACCCACTCTGTAAACTCATCTGGGATATCCGTCTGAAGGATTTGCCCAGTAGCACTCTGTATTCTGAACCAGAACTCTCTCAAAATCGGGCAAGTCCAAAAAAATATGGTAGTAAGAACCCATACTCCCACATTTATGCCAACAGCTATCCGAATAGGAGGTATGGAAGTATTTGGTTACTGAAGGGGTGTGAAAGTAACAAATTAACATTTTCTAAAAGAATTCTCTCCATCCAGGGGATGATGAGACTCTCCAAACTACTTTTAGGCATCTCTCCCAGTCTGTGTTAGGAATATATTTGCTAGATTCTTTCTCCCATTGCTCTTTTATATGCTGTAAGGGGGTCGCCTCTAGTGCCTCCAGTCTGTCCTAAAGAACTGAGATTATCTGAACTTTAACCTTTACCGTGATAATCCCTTTTATAAAGTCTCAATCAATCAATGTCTTTATTTATACAGGCAATCATCGTTGAGCAAGCTCATTTACAAGATGGACCTGTTACACAAAGTGACAAAGGAGCAAATACAATCCAAACAGTGTAATAATGCACATTTGGGAACACAGGAGGAACAAAAGTACAATACAACTTTAGCCATAAAAAAGTGCATGAGTGTAAATCGACATGGCTCTGGTCAATACAGGCATGACATAGACAAACTGAGCACACATATGCGATCAAGAGATATATATCGGGGACCTACTTAATCTCGTGGGCCCAGGAAGGCAGGTGGTAGAGGGGGGAATAAGAAAATAGGGGCAGGATGGCAGAGGGAGGGAAAGGGAACGTGACCAAGACAGAGCAAGGAAGGGATAATTAAATTTATCTTCAGGGGAAGCAGTTGCAGCTTTCTTTCACTGATCGGTCGTATAGGGTCTTAAAGGAGAATACGCTGATCGGGGAGCTGAGCTTCAGTGTTTTTTGTACAGCATTCCACAAAGAGGACAGCGCAAAACTTATGGCCGATCTTCCCAGGGTTTCTTTTTTGTTGGCTAATCAATATTTCATTATTGCCATTTTTTTTTGAGATGTTCCTTCCTTCTCTACCCCCCTGGCCCAGGTCAGCCTCTCATCCGGCTGCCATCCCTAGCCTCCATTCCCTTCAGGCCCTCACCCTTGTAGCCCCCATGGCTTACCCCCCCCCCAATGGCAGGGCAATGGGAAGCCCCCTACTCACTCGCCCATCCAGGATCCGGCTCAGGGTGTTACCTCCAGGGATGGAGCAGCAGGGGACAGTCATCAAGCTGCCACGACCAGCCACCAGGGTCTTTTTCTGTTTTCTCCCATGCGAGAGCTCGGCATCAATAACACCAGCGATGGGCACATGCACATGTCTGCGCACATCCCCACCAGGTGTCTGCCATGCTCCCTCCCCCATGTTATGTCGGCAGTGCTTGCGCCGAGCCCCATCCTTCACCAGGTGTCAGATGCGTACCGATCGCAGGGCACCCCCTCCGCAGAGATGGAGAGCAGTTCATCGGATGATCAAGCCACCTATACAAGTTGCTGGCGTGGCGTGAGGTACAGCGACCAGTGCTTCAGCGCCACCGGGATGGCAATTATTGCCACTTTGAATGAAATGTCTGACCTGCAAATATCTAAACAGGTCAGTATTAGGCAAGTGGAATGCATTCTTTAACTGTTGAAATTACATGCAAACTCTCCCCTCCATGAATTGTGAGAATCTGCTCAACCCTTTCGAGTCCCACGCTGCATATCCAGTGTCCAGTCTGGGCGGTGGAAATTCTGAATGGTACCGTATCAGAGATAATGGGCCTAATTTTACCTCTGAGACCATTTTAACCCTCACTTGACGTAATGTATTTACTGTGCGTTTCACCCAGGGATTATGCAGGAGGCCCGATTATGTTAACGGGAATATCTGATAGGGCCAGTGAAAACAGGGGTTGCTGGAGTCCCTGTCCCTCCTCGATCACATACCACCACGAAGCTCTGCAGCATCTGGCCCACGTGCACACAGGTATCATCTGACATGCCAAATAATATCGATAAAGATCAGGCAACCCCTGTTCTCCCCCCCCCCCGGGTCCTAAGCAACTGTAATGTCCTCCTTGCCACCCTTGGTTGGTTTCCTCCCCAAATTAATTCACCTACACCTTGTCTGGTTTTGGACCAGTAAGTGGCTGGAATAGTAAGAGGTAAAGTGGAGAACAGGAATAAAAATCTTGGCAAATAGATTCATTTTGACCAAGTCTATGCAGCCTGCCAGCGATAGGGGCAATAATGTCCACTTGGCCATATCCCTTTGCATTTCATTCCATAATTTATTGTAGCGGAGTTCAAATAATTTGGTTAAAGAGATAGTTATTTGTATCCCTAAATATTGTATTTGATTGTTTTTGGCCTAGGTATATGGAAATGTAGCCTTAAACTCCAAATAGGGTGTCCCACTGAGAATTAGGGCCTCGGATTTGCTTAAATTTATTTTATAGCCTGAAATAAAACTAAACTTCTCTAACAAAATGTTCAGCTGAGGGACTTCCCTTTCTGGATCTCCAAGGAAGAAAAGGGCATCACCTGCATACAGGGACACTTTTTGCTCCATCCCCCCGCCAAAATCCCTTCTAACCTCCGGTCCTGTTGTACCGCTGTGGCCAAGGGTTCTAGGAATATGGCAAACATCAATGGGGACAGAGGGCATCCCTGTCTGGTTCCTCTGTGAAAGAGAAGCGCCCCAAATTAATTCCATTAACCCGAACCAGTGCCTGAGGAGAAGAATAAAGGGAAGAAATAATCTGTACGAATTTAGCGCCAAATTTCAATTTCTCCATAGTTTTTTGTAAAAACTGCCAATTCACCCTATCAAAAGCTTTTTCTGGCCAGCCTGGTGGCGCTGAGGGTTGAGGCTCTGGATGCCACACCACGCCGGCGATCCAGGTTCTGGAACGGACTCGGGACTCTGGGGACTGGCAGGGAAGGGAGAGGACTGAGTGTCCGTAGGGACTGCTCTCCTCTCCTAGGGTGGGTTGTGGGATGATCTCGCTCTGCAGTGACCTCTGGTGGAGACCAGGAGCTTTGCAGAAATGGCATAAGGGGGAACAGTACAGAAAACGGAAATCCACTGCACGACTGACCAGATGACGGTTACCGATCCTCTGCTGCCATTGATGCCTGGAAGGAGCCCTTCTGACTCAACAGCACCCTAGGGCCAAATATGCGCTGGTTGACTCCCCCTTGGAGGAGGGGGACCCGCCCGGCAAAAGGATACACCAGGATACCCTGGGGCTGGCTGCTATATGATTCGGAGGGTTCAGGAAGGGACAGATGGAGTGGCAAGGACCCTGATGGCCTGAAGGAGTGGTGGGCCATGTGGCACACAGGCGATAAAAGAAAAAAAAAAAAAAAAGCTTTTTCTGCATCCATGGAGATGGCCAATTGGAATGCCCTCTGTCCCTCCTGTGCAGAAATAATATTCAGCAGCCGTCAAATATTATCTTAAAGGTAACAACATGAAAGACTACCCGCTGCATGTGGTCAGCTAGGATTCCAGTAAAAAAATTTTAAATCAATGTTCAATAGGGAAATAGGGCAATTGGAGCGACAGCATTCAGGATTCTTCCCCTGTTTATGCAATACTGAAATCACGAGGGAAGCCTGAGAGGGGAGGGAGTGATGACAAGCCATTGATCACATAGGATTAGTGGCCACATGCAATGTATAGGGCCTACTGGCAGATAGGATGGGCCTGGCAGTCCCTATCTGCCGACAATTTCTATGTTTCTATGTGCATATTGCCAGAAATCTGGGATTTCCCCAGCAACCTGAATGTGGTGGAAGCAGGACAATGGTATGGGGATCAAGTCTGTCTGTAGTGATTTATAAAATTCTGCAGGAATACCATCTAGCCCAGGAGACTTTCCTGATTTTAAGGTTTTCATTTTTTCTGTCATTTCTTGATACGTAAATAAATGGTGCTTCCAGAAAAGCCTGATCTTTTTGGTTCAGGTGGGGCATAGACAGAGGTGATAAAAATTCCTCTGTCGCTTTGCTTATATCCTGAGAGTCCTGACTGTATAGTTGCTTACAGTAACTGGCAAATGCTTGGCTATCTGCGGTGGGTCTGACAACAGTGTGTTGTCTTTTTCTGGATCTCGTATACCCAAAACAGCTCTGCTACTAACCTGCTGTCTCAAAGTAAAGGCCAGGAGCTCACCTGCTCTATTCCCTTCTTCATAATATTTACGGTTAACTTGTCTTAAAGTTCCCTCCATCTGCTGAGCCAGCAGGTGTTCAACAGCTGTTTGTTTTTTTAAGCCAATTATCTTTATCTATGGGATCCAGAGTCAACCTATGTCTAAACTCAGCCTCCCCAAGTTCATTCTCTAATTTAACTTGAGTTTTCATTTTTTTCTTTCTGAACCGGAGAGAGCAGGAAGAGATTATATGACCCCTTAAAAAAAGCCTTTAGGGAGTCCCATCTAAGGAAGGGAGAAATCTCTTTTGTGTCGTTCACCTCCAGGAACCCCTTGACATGATCAGATATCATTTCCTTAAACTCTGCAGAGTTTAGTAAACCAACATTAAACCTCCAGTTTGAGTTCCTGGGAGTAGGCAAGAGTTTAATCTGTAATAGAACTGAAGCATGATCCGACCAAGTCATGAGAAGTTTGGAGAAATGTTGTATATATGTACGCTTTTCTATGGGAAGCAAAAACTTATCTAGATGGGAATAGCTCCCATGACTATGGGGGGAAAAAAGTATAATTTCTTTGGTTTGGGTGGCACTTTCGGCATGCATCCATATACCCCGATTCCTCCAAAAATCTTTTAAGAAAGGAATTTCCTGTTGAACCAGTCCCTGTACTTGTGTTAACTCTTCTAAGTTTCCCGAAAGGATTCTATTAAAATCTCCTCCTATCATATATAAGGCCCCTGTGTCCATCACCGCCTCAGAGAACAGAGTACGGAGGAAGGCACGGTTTTCTTTTTCATCATTTGGGGCACATACATTTAGAAAAACACAAGGGAGTCCGCAATAATAGGCTCTTAACCTGACATAGCACCCACCTGCATCTTTCTCTATCCCCACTATTTTTATAGGGGAATCTCTTCTTATTACTATAACTGCACCCCTTCTATGTGGGTGGGCACTCCAAGTGGCTGCGTGGACGTCCCCCACCCAAAATCTCAGCAACTTGGAGTGCTCCACCTCCGACAAATGTGAATCTTGAATACATGCAAGGTCCACCCTGTGCCTCCCCAATTCCTGAATAATTCAAGCTCTTTTAATAGGTCCATTCAACCCTTTAATGTTGTATGTGATGATACTTAAATCCATAAAGTAAAACAAAACACTGTAGTATCTGATACCTCCACTCTTGGCCCATAAGAAAGTACAGTTATGTAAGAACTTACCGTAACAGTAGATCTTCGATAGGAGCTCTTGCAGCAGGTAATACCATTAGGACTGAAGCCGGCAGGCGTCAGGACTCCACAGAAAACTTGTAGCTAGTAGTCTGAGGCAGGGGACTGCCCCCGACATTGACTCTGCCCGACGTCCTTCGTGGCATAAAGGGGCGGTCCCCTGGCACCACCCCAATTCTCCCGCTGGAGACCCGGCTAGATAGAATCTGGAGAACCAGGTAGCAAAAATTACACATCCTGGTTGGATGGAAACCAAGAATAATCATAATTATAATCCCCTAAGCTATCCTGGGGGAAGGAGGGTGGGAAAGCCACCTGCTGTAAGAGCTCCTCTCAAAGATCTACTGTTACGGTAAGTTCTTACGTAACTGTACTGTCTGTCTTCGAGGGTGGAGCTCTTGCAGCAGGTAATACCATTAGGACTGAGTCCCAAGCAGTACCCAAAGATAGGCCCAGGTCTGATAGGGCGGATGGAGCTGTATAGGAAGATGGAGCGAACATCTACGAGAGAAGGCCTTGCAGGACTTCTAGTCTGAAACCTGCTCTCCTTCTGGAAGCGATGTCCAGGCTGTAATGCCTGATGACGGTGTGGACGGAGGACCAAGTGGCTGCAGCACAAATATCTGCTGAAGAAACTGGCAATAGAACAAGACATCAAAAATAAGGAAGAGGTTGTCTTACAATACAAAGGGGACCCTAGATTCTCCATTTTGGAACACAAGTTACAAGAAATGATTGTGAGGGAAGAGAACAAGATACAGCAAAGAAAACTTAAAACATTTTTAAAGAAATAGACAGGACTACTTATTAGATTGTGTGTTTTCTTGGAATAAGAAAAGGGACATACCACAAAGGAGAAAGCAGCATCATTATTCTAAAAGGGGAGAATTTAGTAACGGTGCAGCATGTGCTACGCAGAGCCCGAAGTCCATCTTATGTAATAGAGGGGCATCCCCGTCCTCATCTCAGTACACGAGTACTAGTGACTCTGACAATACAGAGAAGCCTTCTTTAGAAGACTATCCGGAAGAATTGCTGTTGCAGGAGACTACACCCATCCCCCAATATACACAGTACATTGCACAGAGAAGAGATGCATGTCAGGTCCAGTTTCAGGAACCATCGGATCAGGGAACTACCACCACACCAGGAACTCCAGGACAACAGGAACACCAGGGGCCTCATTATCACCATTACCAGCTCCGGAATACATGCGGACGAGGAGGGGTGGCAAGCAATATCAGGCGAGGAGGAAGAAATCACAGAGGCAATTACAGGGGACATTAGAGCACGCACCTGAGAACATTGTAATTAATATCTCAAAGGTAGCACTAACTGAGATTGACATACAAGTTTTACAGAAAGGTTTAACCTTTGTACCTACTGTGAACATTAACCCCTTTGGAATATATTTGGATTTAAAATGATTATAGAGGACCCTTAATTTGAAGGTCTTTTTTCATAAGACAGAGATGGGGCATGGTATTACTGACAGTTTATTTATATCCAGTAATGACACTGGGGCAATGCACACTGAGGTGTCTACTAGGGAGACCAATGTGACCTTACAAGAACCATCCTCTTTTTATCCACCTTACACGGATGTTGTGAGAATCTTTGAGAAAGCATGCGAGTATGATGTAGAAGCCCTGTGTGAAAATGCAAATGTCTCCTCATTTATTAATCTATCTAATGTTGAAAGATTAGCCCTGAAGGAACTGCAGAGTAATCAATAAATAGTTACAAAACCTGCAGATAAGGGAGGGGCTATAGTGGTAATGGACACAGATAAATATTTAACTGACATTTGGAGACAATTAGGCGACCAGAACTGCTATCAATTATTACCAGGGGACCCTACCAATGGGTTTAAAACTGCTATTGACTCCATTCTTGATTGTGCCTTATTAAAGGGGGTTATAGATAAGAAGGAGCACTCCTTTTTAACGGTACCACACTCAATACAGCCCACTATCTATGTACTTCCTAAAATACACAAAAACTTAGAAGACCCTCCTGGTCGCCCTATAGTGGCTGGTATTGGCTCTATTACGGAACCACTATCACGCTTTGTGGATGCGTATATTAAACAGTATGCACCCACACTGCGGTCCTATATTAGGGATACAACTGACATTTTGGGACTTCTAGATGATATACAATTAGACCCCAATTCCCTCTTGGTCTCCATGGACATTGGCTCCCTATATACTAATATCCCTCATCAACAGGGAATATTAGCTTTGAATCATTGGTTGGACTTGGATTCTACCCTTGATGAGCATAGGAAGCAATTTGTTCTGCAATGTGCTGAAACTGTACTAACGAAAAATGCCTTCTTGTTTCAGGGAGATCACTATTTACAGGTTAAGGGGACGGCTATCGGTGCTACTTTTGCACCGAATTATGCCAACCTTTATTTGGGCCTCTGGGAAAAATTAGTGGTCTACAACGCACAGGTCAATCCTTTTTACAATAGGATTGACCTGTGGCGCCGCTTTATTGACGACATTTTTTTTTATCTGGAAGGGAACGGTGGATGAATTGGGAGAATTCGTTCAGTATCTAGAAGACAGTAATCCAAACCTCAAATTCAGTATCATGAGTGATAAATAGAAGGTCACATTTCTAGACATTGAGGTAAAGAGAGATTTGACAAATGGGATCCAAACAACATTGTTTCGGAAAGATACAGATAGGAATTCCCTCCAATATGCACCAAGTTGCCATCCCAGATATATTATCAACAATATTCCCAGAGCACAATTACTTAGGGTATGGAGAAACTGTAGTCAAAATGAAGATTTTGTGCAACATGGAAGTGATATGTGTATGCGATTTGTGGACAGAGGTTACTCTAGGGACTTTGTAGAGGATGCAATGCATGAAGTCTCTAACACTAGTCGTGCTGAAGCTATGACCCCTAAGGCCAAACAGACAGAGGAAACTAACAAGATTCACTTTGTTACTACCTATTGTAAACAGTCTGGTGCCCTGGGGGAGATCATCCGCAAACATTGGCCCCTATTGCAATTGGAACCCCGTTTGAGAGAAGTAGCCAAAATCCCACCACGTATTGTGCATTGACGTGGTAAGAATATGGTGACTTATTAACTAGAAGTTATCAGCCAAATTCAGAAACAGGGAATGTGAAAGCCACTTGGCTACCCCTAGACACATTGGTACACACTGTTGTGGAAATTTTAAGTACTGTCCAGCAGTGTTGAAAGGTACAACATTTACGCCAGTTAATACCACCAGAGAGTTCACAATGAAGTCCTTTTTCAGTTGTATTACAGAAAATATGGTCTATTTGACCACTTGTAGCTGTGGGGCCTTTTATATGGGTAAAACCACACGTCCACTGAAAATCAGGATAGGTGAACACATGAGAAGCATAGCAAAAGGTGACAATAGGAGTACCCTTTCTACACATTGCATGACACATAGAAATGATAACTGCAAACATGAGTTTAGATTTTGTGGCATTGAAGTGGTCAGATTAGGACCACAAGGAGGCAGTGTAAATAACCTTCCATTAGACAGAGAGGCATACTGGATATTCACCTTGGGGGGTTTGCGACCACCAGGACTAAATGACAAATTCGATGTGATGCCATTGATCAACGATAGAAGGAAGAAATAAATTGAAACAGATAGAGAAAAAAAGTAAGAAAAAATTATTTATGGGTTATAAGGCAATTAGACTACTTACTACACTGAAATTGTTGCTACTGCTGTGATTGTTGCATTATGGTTAAGAGACTTGGGGCCAGATATTCAAAGCTTTGCACCAGGCAAAAAACTTTTGCACGGGATTAGCTCGGGTTTGCTATATTCAAAAGGCCAAATAGCGCGCGCAAACCGCATTAGCGCCGAGCAAACCATAATGATATGCTAGGGGCAAAGTGAACATGAATACAGGCACAATAAGATATTCAGTGACTAGCGCTGCGCTAAGGTGTTTAAGCGCGACTTACCACCACCATAGCCATGATTGGAATTACACGCTTCAGGAAAAGCTGGTTTTAACCTTGGGCAGACAGCTTTTTACATCATTGGTGCATTGTGCGGTGTTTGCACGGCTTGCGCGACCCTAACATAGGAGTATGACACTTAGAAAATGCCAGACATGGAGGACACATGCTGCTCACTGATGGCACCACCATGATGCCAGCAGCTGCCACCAGTCCCAGCCAAGTACAGACAGTAAGGGGTGATCCGACCCACAGGGGACAGCATGGTAGTGTGGCTATACAGCACACACTTGCAGACCATATGTCTGTGGTGCCTAACAGATGCCAGCACACACATGCAGCACTGTGGGCATGGTAGCCAGTGGGTGAGGGTGTACGGGTGGCCAGACCTCACCACAGCCCAGGTGTGGCCACAAGGCTGGGACACATCATTCCGTGCACATGGGCCAGTAGTGGGAATACACCACCACCTGTGTTCCTATCGGATCTTACATGCCCCCCCAGCCACCTACCACACTACTGTACAGATGCTACAGCACACAAAGCCGGCCATGTACATGACACTGTGTGCATCCCATGCCACAGGTGCAGCATCTGTGGATCACACAACAGCGTAATAGTACTGTCCACTGTCAGTAATTACCTGCAAGCTGGGCCTGTCACTGTGTACAGTGCAGTGGTCATCACCGCCCTACATACCATAGGCATTGCTGTGTCACTCACACTACCAGCCCCCTTGCTACTGTAGTGTCTGCTGTGCACTGTCTCATGACCTACAGTGTGACGGTTGCATGCAGCACCACCACCACCTGTGCCTATGCTGTGTTGTCCCCTGGGGCACGATATGCTATGGTATGCTGTACTGTTCACATGTAGCCTGCAGCTATCATCATGCACTGCCTGACTGATCTACAGGTGGAGCAGTGGGACCCTGCAGTAACGCTGGGCAAACTGCATGCAAATCAGGGCTTGATGAGATGCTAATGTGGCTGTTTGCCCAGAGACTGTCTAAGAAGTTCTCATTTGCATGTCACTTTTGAATATGGCAAAGTTTAGCGCCGGGCTAACGTGTTTGCACTGGGCAAACCGTTTAGCTTCGCGCTAAAGCAGCGTGGCACTAACGGTTCGGGGAGTATTTTACAGTTTTGATCACTGCTCTTTCACATCTGCTGCTGCCTGCAGCTGTACTGGGTCCACGCATTTGCTGCCATACACATCAGCCACATAGTTCCTCTCTACCTACCCTCATGTCGCTGAGCATTGTGGTGTTGTTGTGGTTTGCACTTCCTGGTTGCTATATTCAGTGCTACGGCTGCCCTGCACTCCCAGCCCAGTTTGCACGGCCTCTTTCCCATGCTACATTCAGAGGCTGTCTGCCCCGGGCTATTCCTTTTGAATATAGCTTGCTTTATGCTCCGAGCTATGTTTGCCCACCAGGCAGCGTTATCTTAGCCCAGGGGCAAAGTTTTGAATATCTGGCCCTTGGAGTTTTAAATTCCTCTTTTTCTCCACTAGATGGTGGTGATAGTCTGTAAGATCCAATATCTGTATAGCAGTAAATGGCAGTTCACAAAGAACATGGAATCCTGATAGACAAGTAAATTAATAATGATAATTTCTATATTTCATTATAATATTGGATTGACAGTAAAACCAAAATTGTTTAACACTATTTGTGAACAGTATTTGAATTTAGTAGATTTTTTATATGTGCTGAATAAAAGGTGATAGCCTTATTACTGATTGTAAATAAACATTTAGTATTAGAACCATATGGGAATATGAGGCTCATGAATTCCTGAAATACAGAGGGACCATCATTAATATTCTAACTATGAGCGAACAGCCTTGGGTTATGAGAAAAGCATTTATTGAATCTTTTGAAATGTATTTATTGTATGTTTGTATATATTGTAATGTATTTCTTCTTTTGGTGTATGCTTACTTTAAATGGTATATTATTTAAGAGTGGTGGACATATGGTGTATCATCCTCCTGATGACACACGATTAGTGCGAAACCGGGAGAGGTTGTGACTCTGTACTGCAGGGTGGCTGCGTTATTTTATGATGCTATGTGAATAAAATCTGTTTCACTTTGTTACTTGCGGTGCCTGGTTATGCATTTTTCTACTGATTTATCCACCAGTGGCACGCGTGAGTGGAGCTGAGGTCTTTTCGTTTACTGAAGAAACGTTCTATGGTGCCACAAATGAAGATGCCACCACTCTGGTGGAATAACCCCTAACAGCACCCGGGAGAGGTCCGTCGTGGTGCTGATAACAGAACGTAATGCAATGCACTAGCCAACGGGCTAGTGTCTGCTTAAAGACAGGAGCTCCTAACATTCACTTCACGAAGGAAACAAACAACTGGTCTGATTTCCTAGAGGAGCGAGTCCTTTGGAGATAATATCGCAAAATGCGATGAACATCAAGGGTGTGCAACAGTGCTTCACCCCGGTTGGAAGAGTTGGGGTAGTATACCGGAAGGTTGATATCCTGGTTCAGGGTGAGTACGGATGCCACCTTCAGCATGAATTTGGGGTTTGTGCACAGATTCACCCTGTCCCTGTGAAAGACTATGTACGGTTCTTTACACATCACAGCTTGGAGCTCCGAAATCCTTCAAGTGGAGGTGATGGCCACCAACAATAGTCTTCCAAGAGAGGAAGCGCAGCTCGCAAGAGGCTGTCAGTTCGAAGGGAGGAAGTGTGAGTTTCTCCAGAATGAAGAGGAGGTCCCAAGGAGGAACAATGTCCTTGGGAGATCTGATGTGCAATACCGCTCGAAGAAAAGTCTTGCAGGCATTCAGTTGAGCCAGAGTTTTGACTCTGATTGGGTTATGATACGTGGAGACCGCACACATATGCATCTTGATTGAGGACTAACTCAACCTTAAGTCCAAAAGGTGTCGGAGATACTCTAACACGTGCCTGACCAGGCAACCCAAGGGATCTAGGGAATGGGCAGATGCCCACAATCAGAAGCGTTTCCATTTCAGAGTGTACGTGGCTCTGGTAGAAGGCTTCCTGCCTGCCACCAGAATTTCAGCCACTCTGCTTGACACTCCTAATCTCTCTTCTGCTAGGACTGCAGGAGCTAAGCATGCAAATGAAGAGAGTGAAGAGCAGGATGGACAAGAGTCCCCTGTTCCTGAGAGAGCAAGTGAGTGAAGAGTGGCAACTGAAGTGGAGGTTCTAGAGACAGTTGCTGGAGCAGCGGATACCAAATTTGACAAGGCCACAAAGGAGACATCAGGATCATTCTGGCTGCCTCTGACTGCAATTTGAGCAGTACTCTCTGACTGAGGGGAAAAGGAGGGAAGGCAAAAAGGAACTTCCCTGTCCAGGAGAGGGACAATACGTCTCACCAGAAAACACCAGGCCCTGGAGCGAGCGAGCAGAAATTGTGCAATTTGGCGTTGCAAGGGGACGCAAAGAGGTCCAACTCTGGCTGGCCCCATCTGTCGATGAGGTCATCTGCGGCATCTTGGAGCAATTCCTACTCATGATTCTGAGAGGAAGAGCAACTGAGACTGCCAGCGAGAACGTTCTGGACCCCTGGCAGGTGAACTGTGGTGAGGTCGAGACTGTGTTCTACTGCCCAATCCCACGGCTTCTCTGAAAAGGGGATACGAGTGAGTTCCCCCTTGTTTCCTGAAGTAGCAGACAACGGGTGTGTTGTCTGTCTGCACCAGAAGAGGACCCAGCAGAAGCTGGTCTGAGAATGCCAATAGTGCATTCAGCACCGCTCTCATTTCCAGGACATTGATATGAAAAGAGCGCTTGGTGACAGACCGGGACCCCCAGGTCCTGTGGTCCCCTAGATGAGCCCCCATCCTGATAGAGAGGCGTCTGTGGTCAGGGTCTGAAGCGGTCAAGGTCTGCAGAAAGGAACGCCACCACTCAGATTGTCCATGCAGAGCCACCATTCCAGAGAATGATGAATTGCTCGAGAGATCCGGATTCAGAGATCCAGATCATCCACCGACTGGTCCCACTGTACCCTGAGGTGTCATTGCAGTGCCCTCATGTGGAGCCTGGCTAAGGGAACTGTGGCGATGGCCGCCGCCATATGACCCAGCAGCTGCAGAACCACCCGCACAGGGGAGGAGGGGTTTCGTTGAAGGCTTCTGGCTAACCCCTGAAAGCGTTCTGCTCTGTCCGGCAGCAGAAAAGCCCTCCCCTGTTCGGTATCCAGGATGGCTCCTATGAACTGCAGCTGCTGTGTCGGCCAAGGGTGCAACTTCAGCCAGTTGACTGTGATGCCCAGGGACGAGAAATGGAAATTAGGAACCTACCATAATTCTGATCTTTCTATGCATCTTCACCATTCCTCACCTTTGGGTACTTGGCCAGAGGTCATGACCCTGTGGGAGCTTTTCTTTTTTGGATGGGCGGAGTCAACGCATCATCTGCACTGCCCTCGAGGCCGACGCACTGCATGGTGCTCACGGGTTGGCTGTTAGATGTTGTCGACTCCGCCCTCCCTCCAGTTCTGAGTCGCCGTAGAGGTTAGAAAGGGTTGGGAGGGTCGGACAAGGAAGTCAAAGGGAGAGACAAAGGAAAAGATATAAAACTAAAGGGAGAAATAAACAACTGAGAGGACAGAAGAAGTTTGAAGGCTAAGGGGGATTGGGTAGCGGGCCCAATCTCTGGAAGTAGAAAGGGGGAGGGAGGGTTAAAGTTTTTAGAAGTAAGGAGAAATTTAGAGGGGGGAGAGACAGGAGAAACATACCCTGTAACCTTGACCTGTTTCCAGTGTATATACTGTAGGAACTGCAAAGGAGTAGCCAAGAGGCTAACTGCCAGAACTGCAGGCACAGAATTACTGGCAGAACTCCTAAAAGCAGAATCAACTATTCTGGAAAAAAGACAGGAAAACAGGGATATCTCCCCCCTTCAAAAGAGGTTTGGTGCAAGAAACCTAGTTTCTTAAATTAATTGAGGTTATGTCCACACGACAAGGAAAATCAAGGATTGATGGGGAGTAGGGGAGAAGGAAAGAAAAGGGGGCAACTGCCAGCCCCCATCCCACAGGGGTAGAGCCGAAGCACTGAAGAAGGAGTGCCCCCACTCCTGACCACTCTACCCCTAAAGGAAAATTATTCACCTATGTGCCCCAGTTTACCCCGCTCCTGACTCACAGAAAGGAGAGGGCAAAGAGGGGGGGCACAGAGAGGGAGGGGGACCCAGAGACTGAGGCCCCAGGGGAATGGAGGTCGGGATTGTGATGAATGGTGAAGATACACAGAAAGATCAGAATTATGGTAGGTACGTAATTTCCATATCTTATCTGTGTCAATCTTCACCATTCATCACCTTTGGGTGAGTGCCGAGCCCCCCCGTAGGGGGTTTTAAACACTAAGGGACTGAGTCCCTTAGCACTCAGTGGGTGACACACTAAGAGGGAGAACCTTCAGGGCCTGGGGAGGCCCGAGTGTGGGGAGAGTGAGACAGGGACCTCCCGGAGGGGGTAGGAAGTTGCCCCGACAGACGCCGCCTCACTCTACGGGAGAAAAGATAGGTTCTCTGGTGGGCACAGTAAATCACCCTACGCCGGGCCAAGGGAGACAACTGGGAAAGACGCAGCCATGCCGTCCGCCTAGTGTAGATCGCTGTCCCTACAACCCTGGTAGCTACCTCACTGGCATCATACGATGCCCTTGCTTGGTGCCTTGCTAGCTCCAGACCACATGCAGAGAGTGCAATGGCTTGTGTGGTTTGCTCCGTGTCAGGCATGGAGGCTAGGAGCTGACCCAGCCTGTACCACAAGAACCTGTCATAGGTTGCGTAGTGGGCCTGATGTGCTGCAATAGAGAGCAGCAACCGTGCCGAGTAGAGGGTCCTCCTCCCCCAGAAGTCAAAATCCGAGGAATCTTGAGCTGAAGACCGGTCACGGTGTAGGGCACAAAGCCCATCAGGAGTGTCCAGATGCATCAATCCTGACTGAGGATGAAGCATGGAACCTGGAGACTCCATGGGGGGCACAATACTGCTAGTAGAGATCCCTAGGGGCAGGAGCTCCAGAAAAGTGCCTCTGCCAGGAACACAACGACGCCTCCCGAAAGGGAGCAGGCCAGGAGGGCACCACAAGGGTGTCCTCACTGAAATTGCCTAGAAAGGCATGGGCCGAGTGCTCTGGATTGTGTAGAGTGGGAGGGATAATGTGCAGGTCCTCTAACAACCTCACGAAGAATCGCTGATACTCAGCGAGATCAGCAGCTGAAGAAATGTGGATAGACAGCTCCTCTCCCCCCAGAAGAGGGGGATGAAGAATCAGAGGACCTCAAAGGTTCAGAAGCTGTCTGCTCAGGGGGAGGATGAAAAACCTGTCTGTCCATTGACCTAATGTAAGAGGGAAACTGAGCAGCCTGAGCTCTGAACCTCTCCCAGGAGACAGGCCCGCTAGGACCACGAATGCCTGGGAGCACAGGACAAGGTGGCAGAGGAATAGGGGCAGAACCGACAATGGGAATCGGTTGACCTCCGCCTCGGCTAGGGAGCGCACTGGGAGCCCTAGGGGAAGAAGGCGCTCCGGAAGACTCCACAGCCGACAGCTGAACAACCAAACTGGTACTGCCTAGGCTGTGCCCTGAAGAATACCCCCTGTGAGGTGACCGGGGCTGTGTAGGTCCAGAAGGACGGTACCCTACCTCCAAAGAACGGAGCCCTCTCAAAGAAACCGAGGGCGAAGAGCGGAGATCCGCACTACGGCTTCTCCCAGAGCCCTGGGTTCCAGAAAAAGGCCACTGCACAGACCCCATGCCCCTCGGAATCCGACAGCGCCCTCCTCCTTGAGACAGCCAGCCTAGGCAACTGACAGCCCTGGTGGCCCCCGAAGAAGCTATCCAGGGAGCAGTACCCTCCCCTCCCCTCCTGTGGATGCTCAGATCGTCCACAAAGTTGGGTGATCCAGGCATACCACAGGAGGGGGCACCACCGCTGAGGGGTCAAGAGAACCCTCCGAGGCCAGGCTGCAGGGCAATGGTGGCATGCACCACTGCCTGCTGGTCAGAACCCCTGACCCTGGCCCAGGCAGTCACTGTCCGCTCCTCAGAGGGGGTCTGACTCCGGCCTGTTGAGGACACTAACTCCAGGAAGCCAGACTGCCCGTCTGACTCAGAGTCCGGCCCCTCCTCCGAAGAGGTGGAGATCAAAGTCCTGTGCCAAATAGTGCGTTGACACCCGCTGCCATCCCTAGTGAACAGGGCACCAGGAACACAGACAGCACCTGAGTCGACCCCGGTGCCCCCCTCCGCACCGCGAATGGTGCCAGAAGAGGACACGGCCCCAACAAGGGCGGCAGCCTCAGAGCCGGAGTCTGTCACAGCGCCACTGCGACCCACGGCGCCGCAAACGGTGTAGAGTCCAGCAACAGCACTGACAATGGCTCCGACCACGCTCTCAGCACCGAGGCCAGAGACCCCCACGGTGCCGACCCGTCCCACAGCGCCACGAGTGGCGCAGAGGACAGAGATGGCACTGATGACAGCCCCAACAGCGCTCTCAGCACTGCGAACGGCGCCGAGGACCGAAACCCCCATGGTGCCGTGTTCATGTTCAGAGCCACAGATGGCTCCAGAACTGGACATGGTGCCGGGGCTAGAAACAGATAGGGACGGCGCCGTAGAGCCTCCCAAGGCGCAGACAGCTCCATTGGCACCGTGAATGGCGCCGACAGTAGCAATGGCGCTGAGCAACGGACAGGGCACCAACGACAGCGCCATCAGGGCCCAAGACGGCGCGGACGGACGGCGTCGAGGACAGCGCCGACCCAGGCCTTCCAAGCTGTGGGTGCGACACTGGGGGGAGCCTTCGCCCCCAAAGGGGCGATTGCCAAAGCAGCACCTCCCGTCTGTCCCCCAGAGAGACAGAGTGGGCCTCCTGCACCGCGGGAGGGGCCTCTGCCACGGCTAGGCTAGAAGAGGCATAAGACCTCTCCTCCTCGGTCCATATAGAATTGGGAGGGGACCCGGAGGAAAGGCCAAGAGACCGCGGTTTGGCCCGACAAGTGCTCACCCGACCCCTGAAAGTCGGCGGAACTCGTCCCACTTTCCACGTGCATTGCTCGATGACCTGGCGGTCCATGGAGAAACAGGCATCGCACGAATCTATGTCGTGAAGCGGGCCAAGACACGCGAGGCCACGGTCGTGCTGGTCGATGACGGAGTACTTACGGCCACAAGGGCACTGTCGCATGGGGCGTCCCGTCTTGGAAGTCTTCTTGCCCTCCGACCTAGACATGACCAACGAAAAAGAAACACCAAACCAGACCTGACGTCGCAAAGACAAAATAAAATAATGGAGCAATCATACCGGGCGACGTCAAGTAGGCAAACAGAACCGGCAGGAAATAGGGAGCCGACAGACTGTGGCATGGAGTCAATAAATAATCAAGATGGAGTCGAGAAAACAACTGTGCACAAGGTAGGCCTTAAACTTATTCGCGCGACGGCGGGAGATGAAGAATTGAGGGAGGGGTGAGTTGATTACACCTAACGGCCAACCCAAGAATGCCACCCAGTGCGCTACCCGAGGCGGCGGCTGATGGTGCGCCAACTCCACCCATCAAAAAAAAAAAAGGCTCCCATGGGGTCACGACCTCCGCCAGGCACCCAAAGGTGATGAATGGTGAAGACTGACACAGATAAGATCAGGGCCCGTGTTTCTGTTAGGGCGATTAGAAGCCACTACTCTGACTGAGTGGAGAGGAGCCAATCGTCCAGATAGGGGTAGACAAAGAGGTCTCTCCTGCGGAGGGTGGCCGCTGCTACCACCGCTAGGCACTTGGTGAATACCCTGGGTGCTGACGAGAGGCCGAAGGGCAGAACCCTGAATTGGTAATGCTTGTCTCTGAAGCAGAACCGCAGAAATCG
Organism: Neoceratodus forsteri; assembly: GCA_016271365.2. Taxonomy (NCBI): domain Eukaryota; kingdom Metazoa; phylum Chordata; order Ceratodontiformes; family Ceratodontidae; genus Neoceratodus; species Neoceratodus forsteri. Next base: position 1,421,770,066 of record CM028130.1, read on the forward strand.
TCTGTGGGTCTTCAGGACCTTGATGTGCAGGTAGGCATCCTGCATATCCAGATAGCATAGCCAGTCTCCTTGCTGGAGTAAGGGGGAAGAGGGACCCCAGGGTGACCATGCGGAACCACTGGTATTTCACTGAGAGGCTGAGCTGGCTGAGGTCCAGAATGGGCCGAAGGTCTCCTGTTTTCTTCGGGACGAGGAAGAAGCGGGAGTAGAGACCTTTCCCTCTCTGGGCTGGAGGGACCCTTTGAATCGCTCTTTTGTCTAGGAGCTGTTGGATCTCGCTTCCAAGAGCAGATCGTGCTGCTGTGGACAACGGGACATGGGGGGGTAGGCTGTCCAGTGGGATGGAGGTGAATTCTATCGAGTACCCTATCCAAATGGTAACCAGTACCCATTGGTCGGTTGTGATACTGGGCCACTCGAGCAGGTAAAGTACAAACCGCCCTCCTACCTGCCCCTGAAAGGAGGAGGGCAGCCTTGGGAGTCAGGTAGAGGGGGTGGGAAGGGCCTGGACCCTGGGAGCTTTAGGCGGTTTAGGGCCCTGGGATCCTTGAGGGGCAGGGTGACCCTGTCTCTTAAATCCCTTTCCCTGTGACTGTCTCCTGTTTGTCCCTGGGTCTGACGATGACGAAAAGTATGTTGGCGGGTAGTCTGGGGTTGGGACTTGTACATCCGCAACCGCTCTCCCCGATTCCTGCAGTTGTTTCACCACCTGCTCCACCTCGGGGCCAAACAAGGCTGGGCCCTGAAAGGGGGAATCCAGGACAGAGTCCTAAAGATCTTGCTGGAAACCAGTAAGTCTGAGCCAGGACTGCCGTCTCATGCATATGCCTGATGGCGCAGCCCCGGAGGCCATATCAGCGGCATCATAAAAACACCAGAGGGCATGCTTGTCCACGTCCAGGCCTGACTGAGTGCAGGCCAAAATCTCCTGTTTTGATTCGGAGTCAGGGAGAGTCTCTACCAAATCCATGTTTTTTCTCCACAGGGATTGTTGGTAGGCGATCATGTGGGCCATGAAATATAAGGACCTGATGGACCCTGTAGCCGAGGAAAAAACCTTTCGGCCCCAACTGTCCAGTTTCTTCGAGACGGGATCTGGGGCTGGGAGCTTAAATGCTTCGGTTGGGCCCCCCGACTATGAGCAGCTGTAAGGACTAAAGTATTACCTGCTGCAAGAGCTCCACCCTCAAAGACAGATCTCTTTCTTTCCTCGCTCCAAAAAGAAGGGTGGAGCTTGTATCTATTTCCAGGCAAAACTGTTTAAACATGTAAACTAGAAAAACTAATAACAACAACAGTAACATGAACTGCAAACATCAGGAACAATAGCAACTTCCAATAAGTCCCACTTTTACCTTCCCGCCAAGAATCTAAGTTCGGGGAGAAGTGTACAACAAATCTAGGTTGCACTCAACTGGGGCCCTATAAGAGCCTCAGAAAAAGGTGTAACGTCAGCTCACGGTGGCGAAAGCTTCCCACTTAGAAGGACTGAAAATCTCAAATCCCTCCCCTCCCCCACACAACCCACCCCACACCTTAAAACTTTACTTTGCTAAAGCGCCCACTCAAAATCCAAATTATAAGTACGATATAACATTTGGCACCTCACTCATTCTTATTACTTTCACCATTGTTGGCTATGCAAAATTTCAGGTTGTTCAATAGCACCCCATTCATAGGTTGAGTACCCCCACTGAGATAAAAGTAACCAAATACACTGATTATATATCTTCTGCTGCTGCAGGAAATTACTGGTAAAGTCTCTACCCTGTGTCCATTGTCTCTCCTTAGGGATTTTCAGCAGTCAGCACAGTTGTGACGATTGGTAATAGAATGGGAGATTAGAAATCAAAAGGGGTCAGAGTCTTACTTGGAGCCATAGATTAATGGCTCATAATGTCTCGAACAGGTCACCAGCCTTGAATCTCCGATCTTATCCTTGCAGTCCCTTCAAGGAAATTCAGATATCTGCTTCTTCTTGGGCAATCGAGGATTAGGCAGAAGTTGTACGATTGAGGCACTTCCCTCTGGTCTTCCGGGGAGGGAGGGAATTTTTTTAAAGGGGGAGTAGATTTCCTGAGTGATTATATTTGCTCCAAGGGCCTGTTCTCCTCTGACTTGTCTGCATTAGTTCTTCTACTTCATTTAGGGTTTCAGACTGTATACCATCTTCTGTACTCTAGCTCCTTTATAGTTTCTGCACCTAGCAAAGAGTCCACTGAAATGTCCCATTGTTTTAGGAACCTTGTGGCTTCCGAAACTGCTGGAAATGAGCGAGTTCCTGAATCAGCATTGATTTTTAAAACTGCTGGGTAATCAAGTCTTGTCTTCACTCCCTTTGCCCACAACAGCTTTAAGATTGGGAGCATTTTCTGCCTTCTGTCCATGGTAATTGGAGCATAGTCATGTTCAAAAAATAAGCATGCATCTCCGAATAAAACTTCCTTTTTAGCCCATGCTTTGTGCAGGATATCTTGTTTCGTTTGGTAGTTCAAAAGCGCTATTATCACTGACCTAGGCCGAGCCGCTGGGTTCATGGGATGAGCTCCCACTGATCGATGCACTCTAATGATATTTAAGTCGTAAGACTCATCCAGCCCTAAAAGTTCCTTTATCAGCCCATCAATGTATTGGACCATATCTCCTGACTCAGCCTGCTCTGGGAGTCCGTGAATTCGTAAGTTTTCTTCGTGATCGATTGTCAAGGTCCTCCATTTTTGTTGTAGCCAGACCCCTCGATCATGCAGCTGGAGTAAAGCTCTGCTATGCAGGTTAACTGATTTAGTAGTTTCCGTAGCATTTACCTCTAAGTCTGACAACTTTTGGCTTTGAGCCTTCTGTTTGGTTCGGATTTCAGAGAGATCACCTTGAATTTTACAGTGTGTGTCCCCCAAACGTCTGAGCTCCTCGTATAACCTTCTTCCTCTGAACTACTTTCTGAGGCTGATCCTGTACTGGGAGTTACCAAATGCCTCGGGGATCTGCGGCATGTAGGTAGTGGCGGCAGTGGATTCTCTTTTCGTTTTTATTTGTTGTTTCTGCGGCACCATCTTCTAAGCGCTGCCGTGTGGAAGCCATCATGTCATCTCAGTCTTCTTTGTTTGAGCCTAGATGCCAGCACATTACGTGGATGGAGAAGGATTTAGGCTGCAGTCGGGGGAGCTGTGGAAACCTCAGACTGCCATGAGTGCTGACGTCACCAGAAGTCATGGCTCTCCTTTTCTCGGAGTAGACAGTTCAGGTTCCACGGTTTCACCCATTTCAGTTGAGGGGGAAGGCTGGTCACAGTCCTTATGCCCCGGAACCGCAGAAGGTGCCATCTTCTTTTTGTACCTTTCCAGCCTTTTTTCCACCATTTTAGGTGGAAAGGTTTTACAGATTTTACACTCAGCTGTGAAATTAAATTCTCTAAGGCAGACCACACACATCTCATGTTTGTCTGCCTTGGCAAAAATCTCACAACACTGTGCAATTGCTGAACCCGGCAGGGCCCATTTTCTTTTTAGGTTTATCTGACACACTAGCCCAGTGAAATGACAAGATTAAACCCCAAAAGTAACCGCAGATAAGTAACAAACAGCAGTTAACACCACACAATTAAGGTATTTCGCAGTTGGTTTCCCCTGAGGGGAAAAGACCGTGATCCGGAAAAGAACCATAAAAGTCTCAGTTCAAACACAAGATACAAAGAATAAAATATAAAGAAAATTCAACAGAAAATAAATAAATCCAACAGAAACGCCGGTTCCTCGATGGGTTCTGAAAACCGAGGCGGAACCGAGAAACTAAGTTAAACAACACTAAACTAACCTAGCGCTAACTACAGAATCATAAAGTAAAGACAGCAGATGAAATAACATTTAAAAGTTACTTGTTTTTGCCACAAAAAAACAACAAATATCAAGACTTGCCAGGAGAGATCTCCAAGGTGTCTTGACTAGCAGGCAGAGAATGAAATCTGAGCGTTATAGAACACAGCAGTTGGAATGGTGGCATGAGCCAACGAGTGTTCCATCATTTGCATATGTTCCATTCTCCAGGCAGTTCAACACCAGAGGCTGACTGCAAGAGTTAAGCATATTGAAGAATTCCTGGGGTTAGAACCACATGTTTCACTCCAGAGATGGAATGATCTTACAGTATTCAGAGTGACCATCCACAGCTTACATGAACTGGTTCAGATCATGCAGATCCAGTATGGGGTGCCAGCCCCCCATCCATTTTGGAACCAGGAAGTACCTGGAAACGTAATCCTGACTGGCCAGGATGTCTCTGACATGGGCTATGGCTCCTTCTGTGAGGAAGTGAGCGATGTCATCACGAAGGGCAGACAGCATGTCCTGAGACACCCTGGACTCCCGAGGAGCGTGGAGTCCATAAGGCAGGAAAGCTTCGTAGTCTAGAGGCAGCCCTCTTCCTACCACTTCTAGCACTCACTTGTCCGCTGTGATAGCAGACCAATGTGCAAGAAGTGACTCAGCCGACCTCCGACGGGGAGCATAGACCGGGACAGGACAGCTTGAGAGATGACGCCCCCCAACCCTTCACTTGGCAGCTTTTGCAGGGACACCGACAGCTGCGACTGGGGGGCACCACCACCACCCCTGCTTCACCTCTTTTGGGGTCCTGGCCACCAAACCTGGCTTCTGGGTGCCAGGCCTGGTACTGCCCCTGATGGGACTGCTGCTGCAGAGGAGGCTGTGGCTGAAATGACTGATAGTGAATAGCCTTCTTCTTAGGCTTTAGCTTCTGGTCCTTCTGGGACAATGCCACAGAGTCAAGGATGGAACTGAACTTATCAATGTGGATGAGATGTCCCTCCACCCAAGGGCCAATGAGGTCAGTGCCCAGGAAAGGGGCAATGGCCTGCTTGTGCAGGGTATCATCCGCCATGAAGGTGGGCAGACACAGGCAGGCCCTGTGAAGCATGGAAACAGCTGCTGCCATGGCAGAGGCACAATAATCATCCTTGTCCAAGGCTGTCTAGAGCTGGTGTTTAGCCAGTCACTGACCTTTGACTCTGAACCTTTTTTTATAATTGTTTATTGAGTTATAATACATAGTCTTAAATATAGGAAACTCGAAACATAGCCTTTACATCAAATACATACTGTACTTTCCTGGTGTAAACAGGGTGTAAAGAAAACAGATGACCAAATGAGTATATCAGAGATAATATACCAGGACAGGGCTAGATCTTTGCCTCTTTGATTTTTTCAGGTATATATATAACACAATATCAAACACAAAGATGAGGGTAAGGGGGAAAAATGAGGAAGAGGACTAACTGTCACCATATAATCTGGTCATAAATAACGGACATAAAAACATGCGAGTAGATAAGGTAATTAAAACAGTCGAAAATCTGTAAAAGGGTTGACTACTAATAACGCTGTTTGTAAGGTCCTTAGTCTAACAAATGGGAAAAATCCACGAAAATTAAGTACTCTCTAGGAGTATAAAAAATTAGGAGTCCTCGGATGAGGTTAAGGTTTCCTGGTAGAGGTCCCATCGAGTCCATCTATTTGTATAAGCAGGTAACCTATGTTGACGGCTGGCCTGGTGGTGCTGAGGGTTGAGGCACTGGACACCACATCTCGTACCATGTCAGCGACCTGGGTTCGGGAATGAGCCCGGATGCTGGGGGGTCGGCAGGGAGGGAGTAGGATTGAGCGTCCAGAGGACAGCTCTCCTCTCCCTGGGGTGGGATTCAGGATTATCCCAGCATAATAGTGACCCATGGTGGAGACCGAAGATACTACCGACACTGGGTTCAAATCGGGGACGCGCATGGCTGACGTCTACGGAAGTTTCCGTGCTGATGTCATTGCACGGTCACACTCGTGGGCAAGTATACAATAGAAAACCCCCCCGACCATGACTAGGCGAAGGCGCCTCCATGTCTGACCGACACTCCCACCATTGGACTCTCCTCCAGTGCTCTTCCTCTCCTAACTCTGGGGCATTAGATTATAGATAGAGCACCACGGCGGGCGGCCCTACCTCGGGGGCCTCAGAGCCGGGGGATCCCCCGGAGTGGAGAGAGAGTTTCAGGCTGGGAGGTAGAGGTCGGCGTGGGTGGTCGCTGGAGAGAGTTCCACAGGTCGGGAGATAAATAAATGCCACAAAAAAAAAAGGTAGCCCATGTTGAACTGAGAAGGTTAATCTTTCCATTTGCTGAATTTGGTGTATACGTTTAGTCCAATTACCAATCGTAGAGGGCTCCGCCTGAAATCATTTTCTAGTAATGGACTTCAAAGTCACTATAGTGAGGATAGACCACAAATATATACCCTCCTGTCCATTAAGTGATCTCGGTGGGATCTCTAATAAAGCACAGTTATGTAAGAACTTACCTTAACAGTAGAGCTTCGAGATGAGCTCTTGCAGCAGGTAATACCTTTAGGACTGAAGTTTGCATGCGCCAAGGCCCCACGGAACACTTCTAACTAGCAATATACAGCGGGGGACCGCTCCTTGTCATCAGCCCGCCCCCGATGTCACGTATGGTATAAAAGGGTGGTCCTCCAGCCCATCCCCAGTTCTCCCGCCTGAGACTCCGGCAAGCAAGTAAAATAGAGAACCAAGGAGGCTCCTCTAAATGAGCATATACAAAGGTAACTGTGATGGAGAAGCAGCTACCAGGGGGAAGGTGGGTGGGAAAAATAGTACCTGCTGCGAGAGCTCCTCTCAAAGATCTACTATTATGGTAAGTTCTTACATAAATACAGGTTACTCACCTGTAACAGGAGTTCTAGGAATGGTATATGTTCTTCATCCACACTGTCTGGCAGGTTCCTTGCCACTTTAAATCTTGCCGGAAGGTCTTCAAGCTGGCTCCTCCCACCCACCGGGTGGTAAAACTCTCGGCTCCGCCCCATGACGCCAGATCTGGCCCAATGGAAGCCAGGTTGAAGCGTCGAACCCGGGGAGGTCGGGTGGGTCGTGTGGATGAACAACATATACCATTCCTAGAACTCCTGTTACAGGTGAGTAACCTGTATTTCTAGGGACATGGATATGTTGTTCATCCACACTGTCTGGCAGACTCCTAGCAGTTCTCCGGGAGGAGGGAGGCAGGGCACACCCCCTACTTGGGGAATAAAGACTGGAGAACCGAGGCCCCAAAGCCAGCATCCCAGAGTGACTCAAGGTCGATGTGGTAATGGGTGATGAAGGTGTGTGCTGATTTCCAGGTAGCAGCCCTGCAGATTTCCTGGATAGGGACGTTCCTGGAAGCAGCCGCTGATGCAGCGGTATGGCGGGTAGAATGAGCTCTTATCCCTCTTGGAGGCTCCATGCCCGCCAACCTATAGCAGAGACCTATGCAGAAGGTGACCCACCTGCCTATCGTCCGCTTGGCTGCAGGTCTGCCAGGTGCGGCTTCAGCATAGGTGACAAACAGCTGGTGAAACTCTCCCCGAACTTCAGTCATCCGCTCCTTATAATAAGCGAGCGCTCTTTTAGGATCCAAAGTATGGAGTCTATATTCGGCCTCCGAGGTGTGATTGGGGTAGAACACCAGCAGAGTCAACACCTGGTTAAGGTGAAACACCGACTCCACCTTCGGAAGGAATTTCGGGTGGGGGCGCAGGACAACCTTGTCCCTGTGGAAGACCAGATAAGGAGACTCGATGGAAAGTGCCTGGAGCTCTCCCATCCTTCTGGCTGACGTGATGGCCACCAAGAAGGCGGTCTTCCACGACAGGTGAGAGATGTCACACCTGTGCATCGGTTCGAATGGCTTGCCCATGAGCTTAGCCAATACCAGCAGTAGATCCCACGGAGGTGGAGGTTCTCACGGAGGGGATATGTGATCAAGGCCTTTGAAAAAGCGCCCGACCACCTTCTCCTGCGCCACGACTGCTTCCCGGCCTGCGCCCGGTAAGCAGAGATGGCTGCCAGGTGCACCTTAAGGGTCGTCGACCGAAGCCCTATCTGAGAAAGGGATCACAGGTAGTCCAGAATGCTTGCCAAGGAACAGGAGGAAGGGTCCAGGCCCTTGCCCTGACACCAAATGGAAAATCTCTTACATTTGAAGGCGTAGCATTTTCTGGTCGACTCCTTACGGGACGCCTCAACGACGTTGAGGACCTCGTCGGAAAGACCCAAGGCCTGGAACTCTAGCTGCTCAGGAACCAGCCCATCAGGTGCAGGGACTGAAGGTCCGGATGGAATTACCTTCCCCTGATTGACTGAGATCAGGAACAGGCAGGCTGGAAGCCGCCTCAGGAGCCTGGAGCTGAGACTGAGGAGATCTGGATACCAGAACTGGCAGGGTCAGTCTGGGGCTACCAGAATCACCTGCACCTTGTCCCTCCTCGCCTTGAGAAGCACCTTGTGGATCAAGGGAAATGGGGGAAAAGGCGTAGAAGAGGCCCGGGGTCCACAGCCTCAAGAAGGCATCCCCCTGCAGCGAGCCCTGGTGAGGGGGGCAGGCATGAAACAGTCTCAGCTTCGCATTCTCTTTGGAGGCAAACAGGTCTGCCTGAGGCGTGCCCCAGTGGGAGAAGTGATCTTGTACTACCTCTGGCAGGAGAGACCACTCGTGAGACGCAGCCTCTATCCGGCTTAGGGCATCGGCCAGGGTGTTGGAGGCTCCTGCCACATGAATGGCGAGGAGATCCGCCTCCAGGCTACGCACGAGTGACCAAATGCGGAGAGCTTCCCTGCACAGAGGCATGGCGCGCGTCCTGCCCTGGCGGTTTAGGTAGTACATCGTCGTGGTACTGTCCGTCTGGACCTGACCCACTTGACCCCGTAGAAATGGAGCGAAGGCGGTGAGGGCTAGACGAACCGCTCGAAGCTCCAGCAGGTTGATATGGCATCGGGACTCCTGAGGGGACCAGAGGCCGTGCGCTCTGTGTTCCCCCAGATGGGCACCCCAACCCATCAGAGAGGCATCGGTCGATAGCAAGTCCGTTGGCTCGGGACGGGCAAACGGGATGCCCTCCTGCAGATGTGCTGGAACGTCCACCACTGGAGAGTGTTCCACATCCCCTGGGTCACTGCCACTAGCTGATTCAGCGGATCGAAGTGCTGTGACCATTGGCTGGCCAGCCCCCATTGAAGGGGACGCATGTACCAGTGGGCCCAATGGACCACGCTGGTGCAGGCCGCCATGAGGCCCAGGAGGCGCAGGAAGTCCCGGGCAGGGCACGACTGCCCAACCTGAAATGACTGGGCAAAGGAGGAAAGAACCTCGGCCCTGTCCGCCGGGAGTCGTGCTCTGGCTCGTAGAGAGTCGAGCTCTGCTCCGATGAATTGTATCACTTGCTTTGGCATGAGTTCTGACTTGGCCTCGCTGATGAGGAGGCCAACCTGAGAGCAAACCCGGAGGGCCAGATCTCTGGACTGCTCCACCTCCGCTCTGGAGGGGGCTGCAATCAGCCAATCGTCCAGGTAGGGGTACACCTGGACCCTTCGGCGCCACAGGAATGCTGTCACTACTGCCATGCATTTGGTGAAGACCTTGGGAGCTAGGGAAAGGCCGAAGGGCATGGCCCGGAACTCGTAAAGGGATCCCTCCGCTCTGAAGCGGAGGAATCTCTGGTTGGATGGACAGATTGGGACGTGAAAGAATGCGTTCTGAAGGGCCAGGGAACAGAACCACACACCTCGTTCCAAGGATGGGATTATCTGAGCCAGAGTGACCATCCTGAAGGTCCGAGACCTTAAGAACCTGTTCAGGTCATGCAGGTCGAGAATGGGTCACCAGCCCCCCGTCCGTTTTGGGACCAAGAAGTATCTGGACACAAACCCCGGGTCCGAAGGAGGATCTGCCACCTTCCTGATCATGTCTTTTTCAAGGAGCAGGGCAATATTGGCTCGGCGAGGCGACAGAGAGGCTGTGGACCCCGTAGCCCCCCCCGAGGGGCAACGGCTCGGAAGGGCGGGACCTGCTTGAACTCCAGGGGCAGGCCCCTTCCTACCACCTCCAACACCAAATGGTCCGTAGTGACAGCGGACCAGGCGGAAAGGAAGTGGCGGAGCCATCCCCCCATGGGGGGAACCTAGGGTGAGTGACGAGGCTGGGGGCGACACCCCTCAACCCGTCACTGGGAAGGCTTGGAGGAGGGACCGGCCGAGGGACCTCCTAGGCCTTTACCTCCCTGCTTCCTGTTGGAAGAAGCCGCGGGCTTGGGTTTGGGATGCCATGCGCGAGCCTGCTGGCCCTGGTGCTGTTGGGCCAGACATGCCGCAGGTGCAGAAGGACGAAAGGACTTGTGCTGCTGCTGTCGGCGGCCTTTGTCCTTCTGGGCAGAGGTGACTGAGTCCAGAGTGACACTGGACTTTTTGATCCGCTGGAGGTGATCTTCCACTCCAGGGCCAAAGAGGTCAGTCGCCAAGAAGGGGACATCTGCTAGTTTGTGCTGGGTATCCGCCGTGAAGGTGGATATCCTCAGCCATGCTCTGCGGCGCATGGCCACCGCAGCTGCAACTTGATCTGGCACAGGAGTCTCCGATGTCCAGAGCCATTTGGAGCTGCTGTTTAGCCACTGCCCTACCTTGGTCCCGCACCTGCCGAACCGTGGTCTGCAGGTCAGCCGGGAGATGAGAGATCACCTCATCCAGGAAGCCCATGAGGGCATGGGAGAAGTGTGCCATCAGCACGGCCGAGCTGGCCTGGCGGAGGCCAAGGGAGGACGCAGCGTAAACCTTGCGTCCGGCATAGTCCAGCTTTTTGGACTCCTTGTCGGGGCTTGTCCATCCCTAGCATTCCCAGAATGCCGGAAAACGCTGTCAGTGACCAACCCCGGCAGAGGGGTGTTCCGAAAAACCGAGCAAAGAGCCGGTAGGGACCGCATACTTCCTAGCCATCCTGGCCGAAGGCGCAGGGCAGGAAGCAGGCCGCTGCCAGAGCTCCAAGGCTGGGCCAACAATGGCTTCAGCCACTGGAAAGGCCTCCGTGGGTGAATCCCCTCGGTCCAGTATCTCCGTCAGGGGACACTTGGCTCGCTTGGATACGGGCTCGAGCTGCATCCCATTGGACTCCGAGATGAGCCGAAGTCATGAAGGACGACGGGCTTTCGTCCTTCGACTGGCCCCTGGAGGACTCCAAGTCAATGGGCCTGGAGAACAGGGAGGAGGAGTCGTCGTCGGACTCGGAGAAGTCCGCGAAGACCTGCCTGGGGCCTGAACCACCCTCCACCTGCCGAGGACGGTCGGGAGTGAGGGTGACAGACAACCTGTGGGGCAGGCCCTGACCTGACCGAGAGTCCTTGGTCCGCGCCCCCGATTTCGGTTGTGGAGGTGGAGGTTCCACCACAATCGGTGGGGCAGCTGGTTTCGGCCAAACAACCGGCCCAGGCTTGGGCACCTCGGCTACAGCAAGGGGTTGTTTCGGTCGATCGGGTGATAGCCATTTGATGGCCGGGGAAGGCGACGGCGTCGGCTTGTTCCTGGACAGGAGTAACTGCTGCCACATCAGGTCCTCATAGCGTTGACGCAACTTGCACCGAAGCCTCTCCTCTTCTGAGGAGGAAGACGAGGACGAGTGGCGGCACCGCATACCTCGGTGGTGAGACCGAGACCACCCGTGTCGGCGGGATCGGCTGGACCGAGACGATGTCCGAGACAGAGACTGAGGTCCTCAGCGTTTCCGAGGACGGGTCTGGGAAGGGGCCGGGGACTCCCACACTTCCCTCGGCTCAGAAGCCTTAACCGGGGACTGCGGCACCGGAGGCACAGGCAAGTCCTCGGTCTCCACCGGGGGGACTGGTGAAGAAGGCTGTCTGTCAACGGGTGTCTCAGCCGGCTGGCCTGACGGGGACACCGTGAAGCCAGCGACATTAGCCGCAACCTCGACTGAAGCCGCATGTCGACTGTCTGGGGAAGGGGACCTCTCCCGCTCCTACGAACGCCGATGATGGGACTTACCCTTAGAGTCCTCCTTTTTGGACAGAGAGGAAAGTCCCGATGGCCCCTCTCCCTTCGTGGAAAGGGATTGGCAAAGCTCCTTGAAAGAAGCTGAATACGAGGTACTCAGAGATAGTGGGATAAATGCCGCGACCGAGGAAGAGGATGATGCGGCCTGTGCCGCCTCCTCCTCGAGGGCGATCATCTGCTCGAGTTGCTCAGCCGAGCCAGCCACCGTAGGTAACTCACCAACGGGCCTCCTTCGATGTAACCGGGCGAGTAGGCTCGGGCGCCCAAGCTGTAACCGAGCAGCTGTCTTCCAGGACGCTGCTGAAAACTAACGGCATAACTCGCAGACCTGCGGGTCGTGTTCTAGGCCAAGGCAGCAGATGCACGTGGAGTGCGGGTCCGTCCTGGACATCTTCTGCCCACAAGGGCACCGCCGAAATCCGGGAGTCGATTTGTCCATCGCAGCCACAAGGGAGAAACTTGACCGAAGTGTTGAGAATTTTAAAAAGTTTCGGGTGAACTGAAGAATTAGGATCCAGTCTACACGAAGAGCGTTAAGGAGGGAACCTGAGCTTCCAAGCGGTAAGGAAGATCTGGCGTCATGGGGCAGAGACGAGAGTTTTACCACCCGGGTGGGTGGGAGGAGCCAGCTTGAAGACCTTCCGGCAAGATTTAAAGCGGCAAGGAACCTGCCAGACAGTGTGGATGAACAGTATATCCATGTCCCTAGAAATGGAAATTACGTACCTACCATAATTCTTGATCTTCTTGGACGAAGTCTCCACCACTCATTCACACTAATGGGATCTATGCCAGAGGTGCTAGGACCCAGTGGGAGCAAACTTTTTGCATAAGGGTCGGCACCCGAGATGGAGCCGCGAGCCTCGGCTCGTGCAGCAATGACTATCTCAGTGTCAACCCTCCAACCGCCTCAGTACCTTTTTTTCCGAGGAAGTGCAGCGTAATTAACCTAGAAGGATAGCCTAACCAAAAACTGGACATGAGATAGTCCGGAAGACCCGTATAAGAAGGGTCAAGAAAGAAGTCTTCACAGCCTAAAGATTAAGGGAGTGAAGACCACCAGCAGAGGTGAGCTCGGGGGATGGTGGGTGGGCATGTGAATGAGTGGTGGAAACTTCGTCCAAGAAAATCAAGAATTACGGTAGGTATGTAATTTCCATATCTTCCTGGACATAAAAGTCTCCACCACTCATTCATACTAATGGGAGAGTACCGAGCTAATAATCCCCCGAGAGGGCAGAAGGGGAAACCAAGAGCTCACAAATTTAGGACAGAAGTCCATTAAGGATGGTTCTGCCAAACGAAATGTGTCATCTGGCATGGACATCCAGGGCATAGTGTTTGACTAAAGTATGCAATGAGCTCCAGGTAGCCGCATTGCAAATATCTGCAATGGGCACATTGCGGATTTCCGCCAAGGATGCCGCGACTGCGCTAGTAGAGTGAGCTTACACTCTGTCCTCCAGCTTAACTTGCACCATGGAATAACAGTGGCGAAGGCATGCCACCAGCCATGCAGAAATGCTTCTGATAGCGACAGGTTGATCCAGCCGGGCTTCGCTGAAGGAAACAAACAGTTGTTGAGCTTTGCAAATTTCTTTTGTTCTATCTAAATAGAAACTAAGAGCTCTTTTGATGTCCAAAGAATGAAGGGAATGCTCTCCTTCATTTTGGAAGTTCGCAAAGTAAGTAGGAAGGACCAAAGGTTGGTTTAGATGGAATTCTGAAACAACCTTAGGGAGAAACTTAGGGTGGGTCCTAAGAACTACTTTGTCTTTATGAAATACAGTATAAGGAGGGTCTGTGACCAAGGCCTGTATCGCAGAGACCCTGCGGGCCGAGGTAATGGCCACCAGGAAGGCCATTTTCCAAGTGAGAAATTTCAGCTCACAGGTAGCTAGAGGCTCGAAAAGGCTTCCGAGTGAGCATGTCTAGTACAACATTAATGTCCCAGGCTGCGACTGGACGTCTGATAGGGGGTCTGGTATGCAGAATTCCCTAAGAAACCTCTTAACCACAGGCAACTGAGCCAGTGACAAGGAAAGTACTGGCTCATGATAAGCTGAAATGGCACAAAGGTGAACCTTGACTGTAGAGTATTGCAGACCTGAATTTGAGAGATCTAAAAGGTACTCTAGAACTTTATCTGGTGGACAGGAAAAAGAATTCAAAGAGGATTTTGCACACCAGAGCGAAAAATGCTTCCATTTGGCTGTGTAAGTTTTTTTAGTGGCTGGCTTGCACGCAGCCAGAAGAATATCTGAAACTCTGCCAGAGACATTGAACCTGTTCACCTCTATCTCTTCAGGAGCCAAGCGTGAAGGTGAAACTATCTCAGATTGGGATGGACCACAGGCCTGAGTCAGAAGGTTCATCTGAAGGGGAAGCACTTTCGGAGGGGGTTTCGACATACTGTTGAGTAACAGAAACCATATCTGTCGAGGCCAGAAGGGAGCAATGAGGATCATTTTGTCCTCGTGGGACTCGAACTTGAGAAGTACCCTCCGAATTACAGGAAGAGGCGGAAAGGCATATAGAAAGCATTTTGTTCATTGCAGCCTGAACGCATCCTGACAGAAAATGCCAGGCTGTGGATTTCTAGAATAGAAGAGAGGCAGTTTTGTGTTGAGTGGGGATGCAAAAATGTCCAGGTCTGGAGTTCCCCACTTTGCGAATAGTGACTGAACTACGGTTGAGTCGAGAGATCATTCGTGAGGATCTGTCTCCGTTCTGCTGAGACGGTCTGCCAGTTCATTCTGCACTCCCGGCAGGTAGACCGCTTGAATTAGAGCCTTGTGCTCCAAGCACCATTCCCACACTCTCATCGCTTTCCTACATAAATGGTAAGAGTGAGCACTGCCCTGCTTGTTGATGTAATGCATCACTGCTTTGTTGTCTGTTTGAAGGAGAATGTTCTTGTGACAGAGAATGTCCTTCAAAGCCCAAACTGCATAAAGGATGGCTCTCATTTCTAAGACATTTATGTGAAGCTGGGACTCGTTCTGAGTCCACGTTCCTTGGGTGTGGAGATTCTGACAGTGAGCTCCCCACCCCATCAGGGACGCGTCTGTGGTAATGGAAATCTGTTGATCCAGAGGAGCAAAGGGATATCCCTGAAGGAGATTGACCTCTTGCGACCAAGTGAGAGACCTCTTCAAAGGTTCTGTCACCTTGATGAGAAAGGACTGAGGGTGAGTGGTTGGGGACCACTGAGTACTGAGCATCCATTGAGAGGTTCTCATGTGGAGGCGAGCTAGAGGTACAGTGAACACCGAGGATGCCATGAGGCCGCGAATCCGCTGCATCAAGATAGCTCGAACCGAGCTGTTCTTTCTGATCTATTGGACCATCTGTAGGATATCGCTCCTTCTGTCCTCTGGTAGAAAAGCTTTCGCACAGGAGGTGTCCAGAAGAGTTCCTATGAAAAGGAGCTTCTGGGAGGGCTGCAACTTAGATTTCTTGAGATTTAGCAGGACTCCAATGGACGTGAGAAAGTCCGAGGCCGTGGCTACGGCGTCTAGAGTTCCTTGCCTGGAAGGGCTTGCTAGAAGCCAGTCGTCCAGATATGGGAACAATTGTATTCCGATCTTTCTGAGATGCGCTGAGAGAATTGCACAACACTTTGAAAAAACTTGCGGCGCCAAGGATAGCCCAAAGGGCAGGACTCTGAACTGATAATGCTGGCCTAAAGCCACAAACCTTAGGTATTTGCGATGCTTTGGGTGAAAAGGGATATGCTGGTAAGCATCCTGCATGTCCAGGGAGGCTAGCCAGTCATGTTGATGAAGCAAAGGTAACAGAGTTCCTAGCGAAATCATTTTGAACTTTTCTTTGGGAAGAAATTTGTTCAGTTTTCTGAGGTCCAAAATGGAGCGCATGCCCCCAGTTTTCTTTGGAACTAGGAAGTAATGGGAGTAGAACCCCGTGTTCCATTGATCCATTGGAACTATTTCTACTGCCCTGTTGTTCAGAAGGCCTTGTATCTCGGTGGCTAGAAGCTCTGACTGAAGAACTGACAGCCTGGGTTGACATTTGGGGGGACAATCTGGAGGGGTCTCTGAAAGACTGAGGGAATACCCCTCGCGGATTATCCGGAGGACCCATTTGTCTGAAGTTATGGACTTCCACTGGTTGTAGAATAGAGTCAGACGACGCCCCATCGCCAAGAAAGAGTTCCCCTCGGGCAGCTGAGGTGGGACTTGGGCCAGAAACTCAGAAGGCGGCATTGGGCGATTTGGGCCCCTGTGTTTTCTGTTGCGTTTTCTTTTGAGGCTGGGGGGTTTGACTCTTATTAAAACCTCCCCTGCCCTTGCCTCGAAAGGACTGACGGTTGTGAAATTGACACTTATTAACACCCTCCGAGAAGGGGCGGGAGCGGGTTGACCCAGTTTAATGGCAGACCTAGTCTTCTGAGTGGCCTCTAGAGCTTGATCTACTTGAGGACCGAAGAGATACACACCATCGAAGGGTAATGCCATGACCTGTTGCTAGGCATCATTTGTGACGACTGAAGTGCGCAGCCAGGAGTGATGGGTACAAATACCCACCGCTGCCACTCTGGAGGCAGTATCGAAAGCGTCCATAGCTGCTCTAACCTGCTGGTTGTTGGACTCGATACCCCTGGTTATAATCTGAAGAAGCTCTGAATTAGAGTCCGACTCAGGTAGAGCTTCTCCCAATTGTTTGAGCGAATGCCAAAGACCATACTCATATTGAGAGAAATAACCCTGGTAGCTGGCAATACGCATACCCAGAGTGGAAGAAGCAAAGACTCTTTTATCTAAAGAATCTATCTTATGAGATTCTTTGTTTATAGGTCAGGCTGTAGTAGCATGAGGAAGGACGACCTTATTCTCTGCCAGGACTACAACAGGGTCCGCAAAGGCTTGGGAGGCCAAAATGGGTCGATCCTTGGGAGCAGCATACTTTCTATCTATGGACTTAGCCACAGAAGGAATGAGAGCGGGATTATTCCATACCATTTGAGAAAGCGTCTCAAAGAAAGGCTGTACCGGGGGAGTTAGATCCATAGGGATCTCCGGGACATGAAGATATTGGAGCCTTAAAAGCTTCCCAGGATCAATATCTGTAGTCTGGAAAGAAAGAGTGGAATTCAAATTCTTTAGCAGAGACTTCAAAGACAGGTCCTCGACCACAGGCTCTGCAACAGGATTAGGCCTGCTCCTTCTACATCATCAACCCGTCGAAGGTCAGAGTTAGGCTCAGTATCATCTCCTGACAGTCCAGGAGGGACTGTATGGACAGGAAAGGAATGAAAATCAAAAGGAATTGAGGAATGAAATGGATTCGGAGAGGAGAAGCCCTGAAGACTGGTCGACGAAAAGCCAGGCCTTGGCGCCGAAGAATACGTCGCCGGAAAGCCGCACGGCGCTGACAAGCCCGACGGTGCCAAAGAACACGGCACTGAAAAGCTGCACGGTGCCGAAAGGCCACACAGCACTGAAAGGTCACACGGCGCTGACAGGCGCATCAGTGCCGAGGACGGCGCTGAGCAACCTACCGACGCCGACGGTGCCAAAACCAACCCAGGGCCCCGAAAATTAGGATTTCAGGAAAAAGGAGGAAGAATACCAGGAGAAAGAGGCATTGGTGTGGCCCCATGCGCCAAAGCCATGTGGGGGGGGGGGGACACCTGAGCGTGGAGTCAACGGCACCGAGCAAGGTGCCACACGACTAGGGAGGCCCAACCACCCTGCCTGATCCCACGAAGAGCCCCGAGGGCCCCGGAGTGACCGGGCCAGCCAGCTGGACCAACCTCCGAGCCCACTGCTCCATCAGAGCGGCCCACTGATGAAACTGCTCATCTGAAGCCCTACCAGAAGGCGGGGAAGGGCTCCGATGTCGAAGAGGTCGGTGACCAGAACCAGAAACCGGCGACTCTGAATGAGGAGACCGGCAACCGACCCCAATGACCGACCGAACGTTGACGCGCAGACATATCAGAGGGTGACCTCGAGTGATACCTTCTGTTTTTTGACCTACGGGCCGAAGAACAGCTCAAGGCCGAATGGTGCCAAGAATGCGACTGTTTTCTTCTATGCTTCCGTGGACCGCCCCTTCCTTCGGGCACTGGACCGTCCGTTGTCAGACACCCCCCCCCCTCCCGGAGAGGGCGGCAGACTGGATCCAGCCCAGCTAACTGAACAGCTTTCATATGAAGTCTCCCTACCGTCACCTGACCCACTCATGGTCGACTCCGTCAATATAGGCTGAGACTTCTTTCTTTAATAAGAATAAATTCTTTTAAATGGTACTTTATTCGAGAAATACTACAAAATAATAACCTGACAACTATGCTGCTAGTTTGAAGCTTGACTCCCAGCAAGCGAGCGATGTCATTATTGAAACGCACTTGACGGCGGCAAAAAAGGAACTGAGGCGGTTGGAGGGTTGACGCTGAGATAGTCATTGCCACACGAGCCGAGGCTCGCGGTGCCACTCCTCATGGCTCCATCTCTGGCGCCGACCCTCATGTAAAAAGTTTGCTCCCGCTGGGTCCAAGCGCCTCTGGCATAGATCCCATTAGTGTGAATGAGTAGTGGAGACTTTATGTCCAGGTAGATCAAGTAAAACCGAACACTGCTACTAACAGGGCGTTCAGAGTCTCTGATCATCTTCATCACCAATTGCTGGGGGGGTGAGTTAGGATTTCATCAAAAACTCCAATCAGGGGGTGAGCGAAGTTGGCCATCTTCACGATATAGCTCGCCTGATGCAGACCAAAAGATGCCACAGCATAAATCGTTTTAGCAATGTGGTCAATCTTTCTGGACTCCTTGTCTGAAGGCTTGTCCATGTACCCTAGGCCCCAGGATTTCTGGAAGGCTGAATCAGAAACCAGCCCTTCGACCAAAGGGTGGTCTGAAAACCCAGAAAACAACCAAGTGGAGACTGCCTATTTGTGGACCATACAGGTATAGGGCACCAGGCAGGATGCTGGATGTTGCCAAAGCTCCACGGCATGTCCGAAAATGGCCTAAGTCATGGGAACACAACCCCTTGGGATTCGTCACTATTCAAAATGTCCATGAAAGGGTACCTGGCCCTCTTTTGGACAGACTCTAATACTGCATGGACTCTGAGATTAATCAGAAGAGAGCCCCGAAGGACACCAAGCCATGATTGGAGGTCAACTCCTCGACCAACCTCCGGTCAAGGATCTAAGTCCCAGAGAAGGCCATGGACAAGAGTTCAGATTCATCAAAGGACTCCTAAAAAATGGCCTTCAACTATTTCTCACCGTGGACCACCCAAGTGTCTTCCGCCTAAGTGATCTACATTGACAATCAGCCTGGCAAGCCGGTGGCTGATTAGGCCTCATTAGCTGAAGCACCTACCTTCAGCTGTGGTGGCGATGGTTCCACCCAGTGGGGTGGAGAAGCAGTTGTGGAGAACAGCTGTGTAGCATGGACAGGCGAGGGCATGACTGGCAGCTTTCAGGCTACTGAAGGTCAGGTGGGTAGAGCCCTACCTCACCTAGCGATGGCCCACTGTTGCCACAGAAGCTCCTCGTAGCACTGTCGCATGTTGCGATGGTGTCTCTCCTCAGCCGAGGATGAGGAAGTCCAAAAGCACTGACAGCAATGTCTTCAGGATCAACAGCAAAAGCACCTCGCTCAAGACCTCAACCGAGAAGTTGACCGGACGGTCAGAAATGAAGAGAGCCTTTTGAGTGATTGTGGTACACTACATACCTGGTCATATTAACAAGGACAGGCTTAGAATGCTCGACCGCCAGTGGAGGCAGTTCCTGAGACGAGCCAGTTGGGAACACCAACCAGGTCACATTCTCCTGGGTGGGGACCACCAAGAGCACCAGGGTCTGTGAGACAGAATCCTCAATCTCATCTGATGGTCAACTGACAGGCTCGAGGAAAATCTCCATGGCCTGCCTGTCTGGAGTCAAGGTTGACATGCTCGACGGGGGTACCAAAGAGCTCTCAACCATCCTCTTGACCGAGAGGTGAACGACCATGACTGAGTGGTTGGGGAAGTCATAGAATCGGGAGGACCATGATCTCCTCCAGTCCCACATTGGCACCAGCAGGACTTGTGCTTCTTGCTGTGGTGGGCAAGGCTCTCCCCCAAAGTCTGGAGAATCATGCATATGTCTCAGAAACCTTCCGAGAAAGATTCTCTGATGCTGGCCCCACCCAGGAGCACCGCCAAGACTGAGGAGGTGCCCGCCGCAGTGGCCACCGCTTCCTCTTTAAGGGTCACAGGCAAAGGCAGACCTGGCAGTCGCCAAGGCCTTCTTGCAGCCCATGGGGCGGTCCCAGGGATACTTTTGCAAAGGCCATCCGAAGTAAGTCAATGCTTCTGTTGTCAAGGGACTCCAGGAGCATCAAAAGACAGAGGCCGTACCTGACCATGTCATGTGGCCCTCCCAGACAGTAGAGGCATGTGCTGTGTGAGTTGGTGACCAACATTTTTTGCCAACACCAAACACAAAACTTAAACCCCGGCTTCCGTTGCTCCATCTTCAGGGACACCGCAGAGTCGAAGGAACCAAGGAAATAAAGTGGAAAAGTTAGAAAATCTTCAAAGAAAAAGCTTGCCTATGATACACAAATTCCTAAGTGGGAACACAAAGGAGGTGACCTGTTCTTCCAGTGAAAAAAAGGTTCTCGTGTCATGAGGCAGAGTTGGGATACACCACCCAGGTGGTGGGAGGAACTTAGCTTTAAGATGTCCGACACATCAGCACTTCCAATGAACTGCCAGAGTATGGATAGTGAACTAAATCCATGATCCTAGAAATAAAAATTACATACTCACCGTAATTCTTGATCTTCTTGGACCATCTTCACCATTGATGGGGTTCTGAGATGGAGGTACTAGGACCCTGCGACAGACAGAACTTTTCAGGAGGGCTGGCACTGAGGTAGGCTGCGGGCATGCGTGGCACCATGAGACGAGTTCACACTGCATGGCTTACCTCAGCGCCGGCCCCCAACTGACTCAGTACCTTTTTTACCAAGGAGGTGCAGCATTACATAACTAAGCAAAACACCTAACCTAAAAGGGCATAAGATAGCCCTTTCGACCTGTATTAGA
Source organism: Neoceratodus forsteri (assembly GCA_016271365.2). Classification (NCBI taxonomy): domain Eukaryota; kingdom Metazoa; phylum Chordata; order Ceratodontiformes; family Ceratodontidae; genus Neoceratodus; species Neoceratodus forsteri. The sequence continues at coordinate 1,421,791,033 of CM028130.1, forward strand.
AGGGTCAACAACAAACAAGCAGTGTCTTCACACCCAAAATGAAACAAGAGAAGGTAAAGACCAACAAACAGAAAGAGTGAACCCGGGAGATCAATCAATTTTTTATTTATACAAAGGTGCCTTTCCGTAGCTCAAGGCGCCTGTACATAAAATAACATAAAACCATAATCATACATTAAATACTAACATATATTATCATAAATTATCAGCAGTAATAATTAAAAGCTAAAGTGACGGAACCATTAAATTTTATCGCTAAAAGCTAGGCCAAAGAGGAAAAACTTAAGTGCTGTCTTAAAACTTTGGATGGTCAGGCATTCTCTTGTCTAATGAGGTAGAGAATTCCACAGGATAGGGGCACAAATGCAAATGAACGGGCCCCAGATGTTTGCAAAAGTACCCTGAGAATCTCTAGAAATCCCTTGTCGGTGGACTGGAGAGACCGGGAGGGGCAGTAGGGAGAAAGGAGATCTTGCAGGTCTGCCAAAAAGTTTGCCGATGCATTAAGGATGTATTTCGAATCTCAATTTAATTGTAACTGTTTTTTATGAATTTTTTTTTTATGAATTTTATACGTAACAAAGACATTTTTGTCTGCAATTTGCTGTATTGTATATGTATGTTTGATTATGTATTGTCTGTATGTAATATATGTGGGTCGCACCTGTAAAAGGAACTTGTTTCCAGTGTGCTTACCCGTTAAGCGAATAAACAAACAAACAAACAGGTACCGGGGTCCCTGGTCGTGTAGGGCTTTGTAGGTCAGCAAACTGACCTTGAAGGTGATACGCCACTGCACTGGCAACCAGTGCAGTCCACAGAGCACAGGTGTAATATGACTGGTTCTTGAAGTACCAGTCAAAAGCCTGGCAGCCGCATGCTGCACCAGCTGAAGGCGGCGGATATCAACCCCCAGTAGCCCTAGGTACAGGGCATTGCAGTAATCAAGGCGGGTGGTCATGAAGGCATGGACCACAGTTGGAAGATCCTTGGCGGGGACCAAGTGTTTCACCTGGGCGATATTCCTCAGATGGAAAAAAGAGGTCTTGACAACGGCCAATACCTGAGCTTTCAGGGTCAAACCGTTGTCAAAAATAACATCCAGGCTTTGCACCCGGTCAAACGTGGCAAGCTGGACACCCCCGTGCCAAAGACCCAAAGGTTGTCCAGCCGACACATCTTGCCCCCAATGATCTAGGTCCACCACCAACACCTCAGTTTTGTCCGGATTCAACCTCAGCCAGTTAGCACTCATCCAATCCTGAATCTCGGATAGGCAGATATTAAACACCGAGAGAGCACAGAAACGTAGAAGTTGACAGCAGATAAGGACCACAAGGCCCATCCAGTCTGCCCATTTCTTTTTCTACCTTATGAATGTGCCATAAACCTTTACTCTGTCAATGGCCTATCTAGTCATACTCATCTGTATTGCTCCCTTATGCCTATCCTATGCCTGTTTGAAGCCCTGCACTGTATTCATATCCACCACTTCCTGAGGTAGGCCGTTTCATGCATCCACCACTCTTTCTGTGAAAAAGAACTTTCTCACATTACCCCTTAATTGGCCTCCCTCTAATCTCTTGCTGTGTCTTCTTGTCCTGCTGTTTTTCTTATACTGAAACATATTAGACTCTTTCACCTTGAAAATGCCCTTAAGGTGTTTGAATGTTTCAATCATATCACCTCTCTCCATCCTTTGCTCTAGGGTATACATATTGAGCTACGTTAATCTGTCCTTGTATGTTTTCTGATGCAGTCCCTGCACCATTTTGGTTGCCCTTCTCTGGACTGCCTCCATTTTGTTAATGTCCTTGTGAAGGTGTGGCCTCCAGTACTGCATGCAGTACTCCAGATGGGGACTAACCAGTGTCATGTAAAGAGGGATTATTACCTCCCTCTTACGACTTGTGATACCCCTACTAATATACCCCAACAACCCCCTAGCCTTACCTACTGCTTTAGTGGTCTGCTTGGATGACTTCAAGTCGTCTGTGACGATGATGCCCAAGTCTCTTTCTTCCCTTGTGACTGCCAGCAACTCCCCTCCCAACCTATAGGTGGCTTCAGGGTTCCTCTTCCCCATGTGCATGATCTTGCACTTCTTTGCGTTAAAACCCAGCTGCCACTCTTCCGACCATTTTGCCAGTTTATCCAGATCTCTTCTCATTCTGCGCACCCCATCTAGATCATCTACTCTGTTGCAGATCTTGGTGTCATCTGCAAACAGACAAACCTTACCCTCCAGTCCATCTGCAATGTCACTGATGAAGATATTGAAGAGGACTGGCCCCGGGACTGATCCTTGAGGTACCCCACTTGTGATTGTATCTCTTCTGACTGACTACTGATTACCACCACTCTCTGTTTTCTGCCCATCAACCAGTTTGCCACCCTCTTGACCAACTTCTGACCCACCCCGAGCCTACCCAGCTTGTTAATCAATCGCCTGTGTGGAACAGTATCGAAAGCTTTGCTGAAGTCAAGGTAGGCAACGTCAACTGCTCCCCCTTGGTCCACCACTCTGGTTACCCAGTCAAAGAAATCTATGAGATCAGTTTGACAGGACCTTCCTGTTGTAAACCCATGCTGTCTTGGATCCTGTGCTCCTATGGATTTCAGATGTTGTCATATCCTTTTCTTAAGGAATGCCTCCATAATCTTGCCCACTGCTGAGGTAAGACTGACTGGTCTGTAGTTCCCTGCCTCCTCCCTACTACCACTCTTGTGGAGTGGGATCACATGAGCCCTTCTCCAGTCTTCTGGGACCTCTCCTGTGCTCAGAGACTCACTAAACAGTTTTGATAATGGCACTGCTAGTTCCAACCTTACCTCCTTTAGTACCCTGGGATGTATGCCATCAGGTCGCACTGCCTTGTCCACCCTGAGCTTATTGAGCTCTTGTATGACCCTTTATTTTGTGAAGGAACTAGAGTACACCTCCCCCCCCCCGTGTCCATGGTGCTGAGCTGTGGGCCCTGCCCTACTTTCTCCTCAGTAAATACTGAGCAGAAGTATCTATTTAAGACTGTTGCCTTTCCATGGTCTCCTCCTCACACTCCCCCTTAACCCCTTTGATCTTAACAATACCCCCTCTGGACTGTCTCCTTTCACTAATGTATCTATAGAAAGTTTTGTCCCCTTCTTTTACTTTTCGTGCTAGTGTTTCCTCGGTTTGGGCCTTTGCCTGCCTTACTGCCTTCCCTGCTTCCCTTGGGGAAGTTTGGTATACCTCCCTATCTTCATCCTGCTGTGCTCCCTTATATTTCCTGAAGGCCAGCCTTTTGTCTCTGACCTTTTCTGCTACTGTTTTTGAGAACCAAAGTGGTTTCCTTCTTCTGTTTGGGCACAAAGGACATGTACAGTTGGGCATCATCTGCACAGCAGTGAAATCCCAAACTGTACCGCCTAATGTCTCCTAATGGCAGCATGTACACAGCGAACAGAATGGGTGCCAAAATGGAGCCCTGCAGTACCCTGTAAGATAGGAAAAGAGGGTCAGAGGAATAAATTCCTGAGACCACTCTCTGAGTCCTACCCTTGAGGAATGATCGAAACCATCTAAGGACAGTATCAGACAGTCCACAGATGAAGTGCAGGCACTCCAAAAGCACACCATGGTCCCCCGTTTCAAATGCTGCCGATAGATCAAGGAGGACCAAGATGGAACGGGTCTTCTGATCTCTCGCTATTAGGAGATCATTAAGCACCTGAACAAGGGCCGTCTCGGTGCTATGCCTCTTCCGAAAACCAAACTGGAGAGTGTCACAGACATCATGGATGGATAAATGATCATCCAGCTGCTTTACAACCACCTTCTCAATAACCTTCCCAACAAAGGGAAGGTTAGAGATAGGTCTGTAGTTAGCAAGACAATCCAGGTCAAGGGAGGCTTTTATCAGGAGTGGTCGCATAACTGCCTCCTTCAGGTGGCTCGGAAAGACCCCCTCTCCAATGACATCCAGACTATCTCAGCAAGGACTGGGCTAATTTCCTCAACACCACCCCACAAAGAGATGCGTGGGGCCCGGATCCAAACTACAGCTGGTCAGTCGCAGTGTCTGGACGACCCTCACGACGTCCAGTAATCCAATTCGGCCGGAAGTCGAACCAGACAAATGGGATAGTGGGAGGGTGAATCAATTGTGAAGCTGGTCAAAGAGTTACAGTGCGTATTTAATTTTTATATCTTCCTGAACAGTATCCTCACCACTGATGGGGTCGAGTACCAATGTCAGGTAAAAATCCCCCAAGGTAGGGCAACAGGAGCCAGAGCTCACTCAGTATAGGAGTCCATTGAAGACTGTTCCGCTAAAAGAGGCTTGCTGTCTGGTGTGGGCATCCAAGGCATGGTGCCTCATGAAAGTGTGCACTGTGCTTCAGGTAGCAGCTCTGAACATATCAGCAATAGGCACAGAGCAAATCTCTGCCAAGGACATTGCAACCGCTGTAGTGGAATTGGCATGAACCTGGCCTTCCAATTTGACTTGCACCATGGAATAACACCGACGGAGACAAGCTAGTATTCATGAGGACATGCATTTGATCATGACTGGCTGACGCAGCTGGTTGGGGCTGTGTGGAGGGGTTGTGGAATAACAGATGGACCAGACACCGAATTTCAGGTTCAACACACAATCTCTGTGTGATGTTTATTCAAAATACAGCAAACAACCTTTAGCAATGGCATATTCCTTCTTCATTACATCAGTTTGCAGCAACAGACTATGTATGTCCTTTCTCTGCACTTAGCCACCACTTTTCAGTGAAAACTCATCATCCCTATGTGAGCCCCGTTTGCTTGGGTAGTGGGGGCTCAAAAAGAAAAAAAGCGATACCAGCTAAAAACAAAGATCCTCAGTGCAGAAACACTGAAAAAAGGGCTACCCCAAAGGGCACTGGCAACAAATCAAGTTTCAAGGAAATAGAAACATAGAAGTTGACGGCAGATAAGAACCGCAAGGCCCATCCAGTCTGCCCATTTCTTTTTCTACTTTATAAATGTGCCATCGGCCTTTGCTCTGTCAGTGGCCTATCTATTCATAGTCATTTGTATTGCTCCCTTATGCCTATCCCATGCCTGTTTGAAGCCCTGCACTGTATTCATAGCCACCACTTCTTGTGGTAAGCCATTCCATGCACCACTCTTTCTGTGAAAAAGAATTTCCTCACATTCCCCCTTAATCGGCCCCCCTCTAATCTCATGCTGTGTCCTCTTGTCCTGCTATTTTCTTATATTTAAACATGTTAGACCTTTCACCTTGTTAATGCCCTTAAGGTGTTTGAATGCCTTGATCATATCACCTCTCTCCCTCCTTTTGCCTCAAGGGTCATATTGAGCTCTGTTAATATGTCCTCATATGTCTTCTGATGCAGTCCTGCATCATTTTGCTGCCCTTCTCTGGACTGCCTCAATTTGGTTAATGTCCTTGTGAAGGTGTGGCTCCAATACTGCAAGCAGTACTCCAGATGGGGCCCCAACCTAGTGTCTTGTAAAGAGGGATTATTACCTCCCTCTTATGACTTGTGATACCCCTACTAATACACCCTAACACCCCCCTAGCCTTACCTACTGCTTTAGAGGTCTGCTTGGATGATTTCAGGTAATCAGTGATGATGATGCCCAAGTCTCTTTCTTCCTTTGTGACTGCTAGCAACTCCCCTCCCAGCCTATAGGTGGCTTCAGGGTTTCTCTTCCCTATCTGCATGATTTTGCACTTCTTTGCATTAAATCCCAGTTGCCACTCTTCTGACCATTTTGCTAGTTTATCCACATCTCTTCTCATTCTGCCCACCCCATCTGGATCATCTACTCTGTTGCAGATCTTGTTGTCATCTGCAAACAGACAAGCCTTACCCTCTAGTTCATCTGCAAGGTCACTAATGAAGATGTTGAAGAGGACTGGCCCCAGGACTGATCCCTGAGGTACCCCACTTGTGACTTGCATCTCTTCTGACTGTATACCATTTACCACCACTCTGTTTTCTGCCCGTCAACCAGTTTGCCACCCAGCTGACCAACTTCTGACCCACCCAGCCTACCCAGCTTATTATCAATCTTCTATGTGGAACAGTGACAAAAAGCTTTGCTGAAGTCAAGGTAGGCGACATCAACTGCTCCCCTTGGTCCACCACTCTGGTTATCAGTCAAAGAAATCTATGAGATTAGTTTGACAGGACTGGCCTCTTTTGTAAACCCATGCTGTCTTGGATCCTGTGCCCCTATGGATTCCAGGTGTTGCACTATCCTTTCCTTAAGGAGTGCCTCCATAATCTTGCCCACCATTAAGGTAAGATTGACTGGTCTGTAGTTTCCCGCCTCCTCCCTGCTATCACTCTTGTGGAGCGGGATCACATGAGCCCTTCTCCAGTCTTCTGGGACCTCTCCTGTGCTCAGAGACTCACTAAACAGTTCTGCTAATGGCTCTGCTAGTTCCACCTTTAGCTCCTTAAGTACCCTGGGATGTATGCCATCAGGTCCCATTGCCTTATCCACCCTACATAGAAACATAGAATTTGATGGCAGATAAGGACCGCTTGGCCCACCTAGTCTGCCCATTTTCCTACCTAACAGATAAGCTGCAAATCCTAGTTAACCAACAGCTTACTTCCTCCTACCTCCCCACTAGGACTGCCTTATGCCTGTCCCATACATTCTTGAAGTCCCCCACTGTTCTTGACTCCACAACCTCCTCAGGGAGGCTGTTCCATGCATCCACAACCCTCTCAGTGAAAAAATACTTCCTCACATTACCTCTGAGCCGTCCCCCCTCTATCTTCAAATTGTGCCCCCTTGTTCTTGCACATCTCTTTTTCTGGAAGATGCTACCCTCTTGGACTTTGATAATTCCCTTGAGGTACTTGAAAGTTTCTATCATGTCCCCTCTCTCCCTCCTTTCCTCTAGGGTATACATATTAAGCTCCTTTAGTCTTTCTTCGTATGTCTTCTGGTGCAGACCCTGCACCATTTTGGTTGCCCTCCTCTGGACAGCTTCCACTCTGTCTATGTCTTTTCATGAGATGGGGTCTCCAGAACTGCACACACAGTACTCCAGATGGGGTCTCACCAACTGTCTGTACAGAGGGATAACAACTTCCTGTCTTCTACTATTGATGCCTCTTCCTATGCATCCCAGTATCCCCCTGCCTTCCTTACTGCCTTCTCACATTGCTTGCCCCCTTAGGTCATCTGATATAATTACCCCCAGGTCCCTTTCTATTTTTACTGTTGTCAGTATCTCACCCCCCATTGTGTACACTTCCCCTGGGTTTTTGTTTCCCATGTGCATTACCTTGCACTTCTTTGCATTGAATCTGAGCTGCCATACATCTGATCATTCCTCCAACCTTGCCAAGTCCCTTCTCATCCTTTCCACTCCATCTTGTGTATCAACCTTGTTGCAGATCTTTGTGTCATCTGCAAAGAGACATACTTTTCCTTCCAGTTCTTCTGCAATGTCACTTATAAAGACATTAAAAAGGACCGGTCCCAGTACTGAACCCTGCGGTACCCCACTAGTAACCCTCCTTTCTTCACTGTGTATTCCATTCACTACTACCCTTTGCGTCCTGTTGTCTAGCCAATTTTTTATCCAGGCTACCACCTTGGGACCCACTCCAAGGCTGGCTATCTTGTGAAGTAATCTTTTGTGTGGGACTATATCAAATGCCTTGCTAAAATCTAGGTAGGCCATGTCCTCAGCCCCTCCCTGGTCTACTACTTTGGTCACCCAGTCAAAGAAATCTATTAGATTCGTCTGACATGACCGTCCCATCGTGAATTGATGCTGCCTTGTGCCCCACTGGCCTCTAGGTACTCAACAATTCTTTCCTTTAGAAATGATTCCATCATTTTCCCTACCACTGAGATCAAACTAACTGGTCTGTAGTTTCCTGCCTCTGTCCTGCTCCCACTTTTGTGAAGAGGAATCACATCTGCCCTCCAGTCCTCGGGTACCACCCCATCCTCCATGATTTGTTAAAGAGAGTAGTCAGCAGTGTCACTAGTTCTACCCTTAGTTCTTTTAGAATTCTTGGGTGAATCCCATCAGGCCCCATTGCTTTGTCCACCTTCAGTTTTAAGAGTTCTTTCAGAACCCTTTCTTCTGTAAATGGACTGGTATCGACCCCTCTCTGGAGTGTTTCTCTTGTTTGGTTTAGTGCTACCCCTCCTCTTCCTTTGTGAATACTGAGCAGAAATATTTGTTCAGTATCCCTGCTTTTCACTGTCACCCTCTACCCACATTCCTCCCTTTATTAAGTTTCAGTATCCCTCCTTTGGTCTTTCTTCACTCCTAATGTACCTATAAAAGGTCTTATCCCTTCTTAACAGAATTGCTATCCTTTCCTCAGTTTGGGCCTTTGTTATTCTGACTGCCTTCCCAGCCTCTTTCTGCTTTAACTGATAAAGTTCTCTGTCCTGCTCCTTCTGTGTTTCCTTATATTTCCTGAATGCTGCCCTTTTCTCCTTAACCTTCCCTGCCACCTCTTTTGAGAACCATAGTTTTTTTCTTCGTTGTGTTTTATTGATTTGCTTTACACAAAGGCTTGTTGCCTCTGTGATGGCTGTTTTGATCACTCCCATTGTTCCTCCACCCTCCTTCTTGCCTGTTTGCTAGTGCTTTTCTGAGGCACTCTCTCATTTTCCCAATTCGGCCCTCCTAAAGTCCAGTACTCTTGCTTTTGTATGGCTTGATTGTATGGCTGTGTTTATCGTGAACCACACTGTTTGGTGGTCGCTTGTTCCCAGATGGCTACCCACTTCTAAATCTGAGATTCTTTTCTCCATCCCCATTTGAGAGTACCAGGTCTAAGATTGCTCCTCCAGTGGGTTCCAATACTAGCTGTCTGAGGCATGCCCTGGTGGGCATCAAGAATAACCCTGTTCTTGGATGTGCCTGCAGCAAAGGTGCTCCAGTTAACATCTGGCATATTCAGGTCCCCCATCAACAATATCTCCCCTTTTTCTGCCACCCTGAGCTTAGCAAGCTCTTGTAGGACCCTTTCTTTTGTGAAGGGAGTAGTGCTCACCTCCCTCCCCCCTGTGTCCATGATGCTGAACTGTGGACCCTGCCCTACCTTCTCTTCAGTAAATACTGAGCAAAGTATCTATTTAGGATAGATGCTTTTACAGGGTCCTCCTCCTCACATGCTCCCTTTTCTCCATTAAAGCAGCAATACCCCCTCTGGACTTTCTCCTTTCACTAATGTATCTATAGAAGTCTTGTCACCTTCTTTACTGTTAGGTGCTAGTGTTTCCTCAGTTTGGGACTTTGCCTGCCTTGCCTTCCCTGCCTCCCTAGGGCAGTTTGGTATGCCTCTATCTTGGTCCGCTGTGTTCCCTTATATTTCCTGAAGGCCAGCCTTTGGCTCTGACCTTTTCTGCTACTGTATTTGAGAACCAAAGTGGTTTCCTTCTTCTTTGCACTTCCTTTTCTGTCTAACACAATGGGATGTTGCTTCAAGTATTGCATCCTTAATGCTTGCCCACTTTGCCTGTACCCCTCACCTGTGTTTCTTTTTGCCAGGGCTAGCTTAACCCTGTTGGCCATCTTATCAAAGTCAGCTCCTCTGAAGTCCCATATTTTGCCTTGGAATGGGATGATTTAGATGTAGTAGCCAAATTGAACCATACCATGTGATGGTCACTGGCCCTCAGGTGACGTTCTACCTGGAGATCTGTGATCCCTTCCTTGTTAGTCAGTACTAGATCTAGGACAGCCCTGTCTTTGTGGTTGCTGTACCAGTTGTTTGAGGCCCTCCCCTGCAGGAATCCACTGTGTGTCTAGTTCTGGCAGATGTTCCTGCTGGTATTGACCAATCTGTATCCGGCATGTTGAAGTCTCCATTATCAGAACCTCCCTTTAGCTGTCATGTTTTGTATATCTTCTAACAGTAATGTGTCTATGTCCTCCCCTGGTCTGGGGCCTGTAGACAACCCCAGTTCTTATGGCTGTCCCATTTCCTGTTTCCAGGGTGACCCACAGTTCTTCTGGCTCCTTATGTGTATTCTGAATTTCTGTAGCTTTGATATTTTCATTGACATACAGGGCCTCCACCCCCTTTTGCACCTCGGTCTCTTCTGAACAATACATAGCCAGGTATTGAAGTCTCCCATAGTGTGGTTACTGGTAAACCACGCCTCACTAATTGCTACTATGTCCAGTTTAGCCTCTGACATTATTGCCTGCAGGTCTGGGATCTTATTTCCCAGGCTGTGAGCATCTGTGTACATGATTTTCCATTGGCCAGATTTTGGTGTGTTAGTTGTTGGGTGAGGTTTGGCATTACCCCTGTGCGTTGTATGGGGAGACAAACCTTTTTTCTTACCTGGTGATGCAAATGAACTGCAAACATGCTGAATCCCTGTTTGACCACTAGCTGAGGGGGGAAGGGTACTTCCATAATGCAGTACATACTTCCATAATGCAAAGCATCATGGGATATATGCAAATTACCATGGAATTTCAGACGTGTTCAGTTTACAGCAATTTGCATGCATTTTAAATAGCACAACTAACAATTTCTATAATAGTCACCTAGTACTGTTTACCATTATCAAAGACACCTAGTGCCATGGTATTTTCAACATTTACAGGTTTCATCAACATAAGGTATATTATGACATAGTGCTAGTACATACTAGATCCAACAACGATAAACACTACGGCCCAGATATTCAAAAGGGTTGCGCATGGCACTGATGTGCCCCGGTGCGATATTGAAAAGGAAAGCGCTGCACTGCTCGATCCCGGGCGTGTAGTCATGTATGCAGGGACAGGTGGGGGGGTGTGCCCATGCATAAACTGCACAGCCCGATAGTCAGCCGGGCCATGCAGAGTTATGCAGGCGCAACCCCTACCTGTGCCTGCACAAAGTTACGCTGAATAAAACAGGAACAAGTCGAGGGCCAACAACAGGTGAGCTGCCGCTTTGCAGGGCGCAACACAGCAGCTGCCACCTGTGGGTGGCCCTGGACTCATTCCTGCCGCACATGGCGGCGCCCCTCCATGCCCCGATCGCTGAAGTGTCACCCCCCATGGCCCGATCGCGGGCAGAACAGTATTCTGCCCCCCAGCAGCCCGATTGCGGACATAATGTTAATCTTCCCCACCTCTGAATAGCCCATCAAGGGCATAGTGTTAATCTTCCCCCACCTCCAACAGCCCGATCACGGGCATATGTTAATCTTCCCCACCCCAGTAGCCCAATCGCTGGTGGCATCCTCACCCCCATGTCCAGAATCCCGGTGATCTAGTGGCCCCACCCCCTCCTGCCCACGGAGCCCTCACCACCCCGGCCTCCCCTCCCATCAGCACCCCATCCAGCCCGTCACCGCCAAGCCGATTTCTGACAGCTAGTAGGTTGCATGCCTCCATTAGCCCAGAGCATGAGCCATCGGGCGTAGCCCATACCGCATGTCAGTCATCTGATGATTCTAGGCGGTATGGGCTGCACACCCATTGGCCCATGCTCTTGAACCAAAGGGATGCAGCTCCTTACCGAGAGCTGTCAGACGGGCGGTAGGTTGGTTGCCGCCACCCGCCGCTGACGGGGCGGGGCCCGTGGGTGGGCGCCACCAGATCACCAGGACTCTGGACGGGGGTGGTGAGGATGCCGCCACCCATCGGGTTGTACTGGGGTGGGGATGATTAACATTAAGTTCGATTGCGCTTATTCGGGGTGGGGAAGATTAACATTATGCCCGCCGATCGGGCTATTCGGTGGGGAGATTAACGTTATGCCCGCGATCGGGCTATTCGGGGGTGGGGGAAGATTAACATTATGCCCACGATCAGGCTATTCGGGGTGGGGAAGATTAACATTGTGCCCGTGGATCGGGCTGCCTGGGACGGAATACTGTTCTGCCCGCGATCGGGCTGCAGCGGGCGTCGGTCCCCGACAGCTGCTGCCTGGCAGTGCGCCAGGCGCAAGTCGCCGGGGATCAGCGCACCTGCATGCTAATGGCATGCAACTGGGGCCATAATCAGATGCAAACAGCCCCCCCATGCACCTTGCATAAATTATGGCCCCATTTGCAATGTCACCCTTTGAATATTGCAGGTGCTGTGCATGGCGCAATGGAACTTGCACCACCACATCTCAATGCTCCACTCTGACCACTTGCGCTGGCGCAGTTCCACTATGCCATGCACAGTGGGTGTGGCCAAGGGGCGATATTCAAAGAAGTTGTGCTATGTTGAGTATCGCCCTGGCCACACCCCTGTGCAACTATTTTGAGTGGCGCAGGGGCTTGCGCCACAAAATGGCGCAGTTTGAATATCTGGGCCTACCTGTTTTACATACGCTTGGCGGTCACAACAATATCCTACCTGTATGAGGACCTGAGAGGGAAAAGGAAAATTAAAGAGGACACAATAGTATAGTCAAGAAAAGGGAGGGGGGTGCCCATAGGTGGCCAACCTTATGGACTAGAAATTGTAAAGGATAGATTAGGCTAAGAAACAGAAGAACTGTTGCAACAGATTTAAGAAAAGGTCAGTCCTCAAAAGTGGCAGGAGCTCCCTGTCACAGGCTGAAGGAGACAAAGAGCTATTTGGACTGTTGGAAGTCCTTAGGTCTATCCAGGTAGAACCTGAGGGCTCATTTAACATCCAGGGCATGGAGGTGCACTCCCCCTTTTCGGGAAGTTCGGGAAGTATGTGGGCAACACCAAAGGCTGGTTTAGATGGAACTCCACGACCACCTTCAGGGTGAGGTTCTGAACTGGCTCGTTGTAAGCTGAGACAGTGCATAAATGGACCTTAACTGAACAGTATTGTAATCCTGCACCAGAAAGGTCTAACAAATACTCCAAAACCTTATCCAGTAGGCATCAGACCAGATCTATACGGGATTTAGAGCACCACTCAGAAAAACGTCTCCATTTGGCCGTGTAAGTCTTTCTGGAAGAGGCCTTACAAGCAGCCAGCAGACTCTCTGAGAGACCTTGTACTTGCTCACTTCTATCTCTTCAGAAGCCAGGCATGGGGATGAACGGCGCGCAGGTTGTGATGAACTAGGGACCCCTATGTCAGAAGGTATATCCAAAGGGGGAGAGGCCTCGGAGGGGGAACTGACAAGTTGTTGAGCACAGGAAACCATATCTGCCAAGGCCAGTACACTGCAATGAGAATCATGTCACACACACCCCCCCCCGTGAGCCTCCAGTATGATCAGCACCCTCTGAAATAAAAGAACAGGAGGAAATGAGTACAGAAAACGATTTGTCCACTGCAGCATGAATGCCTCCTGACAGAAAACATCATGTTCTGGATTTCTGGAGCAGAATCGAGGCAGTTTGGCATTTAGTGGGGACACAAAAAAAGTCCAGTTCTGAGACTCCGTACTCGTCAAAGAAAGACTGCAACCTCTGGTGCTAAGAACCACTCACGAGGATCTGCTTTTGTCCAACTGAGCTCATCTGCCAGACTGTTCTGAACCCCAGACAAATAAATTGCCTGGATCAGATCGTTCTGCTCCAGAAACTATTCCCACACCTTCATCGCTCCCCTGCAAAGAGGGTGGGAGTGTGCTTCTCCCTGCTTGCTGATGTAGTACATGACTGACTTACTGTTTGTCTGCAGGAGAATTACCTTGTGATGGACAAAGTCCACAAAGGCTCGGAGAGCAGGGAGGACTGCTCTGTCTCCAATACACTGATGTGGAGATGGGACACCACAGGGCTCCAGACTTTCTAAGTGTGGTGGCCCTGGCAATGGGCTCCCCACCCCAACGAAGATGAATCTGTGGTAAGGGTTTTTTCAGCAACTCTGAAGGTGAGAAGGGGAGACCTTGGAGGAGACTGTCCTCCTGTGTCCGCAACGCAAGTGATCAAAGCAGGGGCTTTGTCACCTTGACAGGGTAAGACTGAGGATGCGTTGTCAGAGACCATTGCATGCTGAGTTATGCACATGTGCAGATGTGCTAGAGGCACTGTGAAGACAGAGGAGGCTATAAGGCCTAGCATGTGCTGCATGGAGTGAGCCCAGACTGACTTGTTTTCAATGATGAAGTGTGCCATTTGAAGGATGGATTTCCTTCTATCTTCTGGGAGGAAGGTCCTCGCTTTGGTAGTGCCCAAGAGGACTCCTATAAGGAGAAGTCACTGAGAGGGTTGAAGCTGTGACTTCTCCAGATTCAGCAGAACCCCTATGGAGGTCAAGAACTGAGCTGCTGTTGTTACTGCTTGTTTCACACATCACTTGGAGGGGCTGGCTGGTAGCCAGTCATCCAAATAGGGAAAAACCTAAAGTCCAAGTTTTTGAAAGCGCGTCGCGAGAACCACAAAGCACTTTGTAAAGACTCAAGACGCCGAGGATAGCCCAAAGGGCAGAACCCGAAACTGGTAATGCTGGCCCAAAACCATGAAATGAAGAAATCTGTAGTGGCTGGGATGGACCTGAATATTCTGGTAGGCATCCTGCATGTCTAGGGAGGCCAGCCAGTCCTGGGATTTGAGAAGAGGTATCAGGGTCCCCAGGAAAACCATCTGGACCTTCTCTTGGTGCAGGAACTTTAGTTGTCTGAGATCAAGAATGGGGTACATGACTCCTGACTTCTTTGGAACATGGAAGCAATGGGAGTAGAAGCCTGTATTGTGCTTTTGCCTCCAGCACTACTTCCACTGCTCTGGTGCTCAAGAGGTCCACTATCTCTGTGGCAAGAAGGTCCAAAATGGCAGCTGACAGGGGCTGCTGCTTCTTGGATGGAAAGTCCAGAGGGATTTCTGAGAAATTCAATAAGTATCTCTCCCACATGATCCTTAAAACCCATTTGTCTGTGGTGACTGATTTCCACTGATGGTAAAACTGGATCAGATGCATGCTCCCCGGCAGCTGAGGCAGAACTGGGACCTGTCAGAGGGTAGCACTAGGTGCTTTTGAGGCCTCTGCCTTCAGCTGTGCTTTCTTTTGTGACTGAGGAGGCTGAGGCTTGACTTGGGCTCCTCTACATTTACCATGAAAGGACTGCTTATTGTCTTAGAAGACTCAGCATTTCCCTCTTTGAGGGTGAGCTGGTGCAGGCCAAGCAGTCTTAATGGCTGCTCTAGTCTTCTGAGAGGCCCTGTGGGACTATTCCACCTGTTGGCCGAACAGATACAGCCATCAAAGGGAACATTCATGACTTGCTGTTCACTGAAAAATCCCGACATCCGAAGCCAGGAATGTCTCCTAATGCAGATACCTGCAGTAGCAGAACGAGAATCAGTGTCCTATGCATCCATATCCACCATTAACTGATGACCAGTGGACTCTATACCATGGGTAATAGACCGAAAAAATTTCTGCTTTGTATCAGATTCCGGCAAGGCCTCAGCGAGAGACTTAAGAAAGGTCCAAAGGGCATACTCATACTGTGAGGAACTAGCTATCTGCATACTCAAGGTAGCTGTAGCAAAAGCTCTTTTCCTCATCATACTAATCTTGTGAGATTCTTTACTGATGGGATGTGTTGTAACCTTTTGAGGAAGGATGACTTTGTCATTCTCATCCAGAATGACAACCTTATCGGCAACAGGCTGGGAGGCCAGAATAGGTCCGTCTTTAGGAGCAGTATACTTTCATTCTACCTGCTTACAGAGAGAAGGAATTGAGGTAGGCCTGGCCCACACTGCCTCTGAGAGTGTCTCAAAAGCAGGTGTGATAGGTGGTGTAGATCACCGGGATATTGGGAACATGAAACCACTCCAGATGTAGCCGTTTACCTGAGTCTAGGGCAGAAGTCTCCAGGGCAAGGGTTGCATGCATATTGTGCAGCAAAGCCTGGAATGAACAGTCCTCCTGTGGAACATGAGGGGCGCCTGAAGTAAGGTTATCCAGGCTATAAAAGGAGCCATCGTCACTTCTCTCAGAAATAATAAGGTCAGGGTCAGACTCATCCTCCTTCAACTCCTCTCCGGGAAGGGGAGCAGGGAGAGGACTGGATCTAGAGATGCCCAGCCCAGCTCTGGGGGTTGGAAAAACAGGCAACATCGACATTGGCAGAGGACCTGGCACCAGACCAGGCTCCAGCCTAGCAGAAGCCAGCTCTCGACCCAGCGCCAGCATCTAAGGAGTCGGTGCCAGCACTGTCCCCAAAGGAGCCGGCACTGGCCCCAAAGGGGCTGGCATCACCACAGAGACTGAGCCCAATACCAAGGGATCCCTCGACATGGCAGACGTCGCTGCATGCGGCACCAGGAAAGGCCCAAGGAGGCCTGAACCGGTCACTGAGCCCAGCACCACCAGCAACAAAGGTCCAGCCGGCATCGAAGTGACTGGAGAGGTTACCTGGGCCAGTCCCAGCACATTGACACTGCGAGGGGATACAGCTAGCCGAACAAGCGTCAACAGCATGGTCACTGTCAAGGGATCAGGCTCCACTGATGGAGACAAACAAACTACCTGGCTAGAGTGTCCTGACTGCATTACCAGAATCCCTGGCCATGAGGGGTCCAGCACCAGCTCCAAAAGAAGGGGCAAACAAACCAGACACTGTACCCACTGTTCCATAAGAGCTGCCCAGTGGTGAAACTGGCCACCAGAATCCCCACAAGAGGACAGTGAGGGGTTTCCGGGCCCGAGACCTAGAATTAACACAGACCTGGAAGATCTCGCATAAGACCTATCAGAGGGTGACCTTGAGTGGTACCGTTTCTTCCCCTTCTGACAGGAAGAGGACGATCTTGAGGCCAAGCAGTGCTGGGTCCCCGACCGGAATCAAGAACAGGCCCACTTCTTTCTGTGTTTACAGGAGGGCTGCCCCACTCCTGAACAAAGGATCGCCCATCATCTGAACCCTCCCTCAGCGAGGGATGTGGACCAGACAAAGCCCTGCTGCCTGAAGAGGCTCCCTACTGTCACTGTCGTCATCCATGGTCTTAGGCCATTGTTCAATAGGGTTGCGAGAACCTAACAGGAAAGTTTGTTTTTGGTTTTAAACTAAACTGATACAAAAATAACAAACACTAGCTTAAAAACTATAGAAACAGGATGAACAGAATGCTTTTGTCATATAGGCGTGAAGATCTGACTCCCAGCAGGCGAGCGGCATCGTCATTGAAGCGCACTCAACGGCGAGGAAAAAGGAACTGAGGCGGTTGAAGGCCGGTGCTGAGGTAAGCCATGCAACGCAAGTTAGTCTTGCGATGCCACGCATACATACACTCTATTTCAGTGCTGGCCCTTCTGAAAGGTTTTGGCTCCTGCAGGGTTTTAGTGCCTCCAGCTCAGAACCCTATCAGTGTGACTCAATGGTGAAGATATGGTCCAGGAAGATCTGCTGTTTTAAAATCAATACAATTAATTTAAATGAACACAAAGAATGTTGCAATTTTGTTAAAACATGCTTTTCTCACACAGATTTGATGCAGAGTACAGATGTGTAGGGTTAATCCTTTCTTACATACCATTATCAGCAATGCAGGTGGCCAGAGTCTTGGTTACCACCACTGCAAGCTCAGCACTGGTGCAGCATTTCGAGGATTCATCTGCCAGCTTTACAAGAATCTTAGCCAACACATCCAAACCACCAGCAGCTGCAAAACTGTCCTGTGCACAAGCTTAAAGGCAATAATCAATACAAAATACAATGTTAACATACAGATTTTTTATATACTGAGACATTATGCTCCTACAAATATGATGCTTATCTTTTTCTAAGTCACCACAGTCCTTCTGTGATGATCTTAGAAATGTCCACCACAGCAGTCTATTTTCCAGGACACTGTGGACATAGGTGATGTGTCACTGGTTCCCAGATCTTGCCTGCATGCTGATGTGCAATAGCTGGGGGAAACCGTATCTATCAAGAAGGGATCACTCACATAGGGTTTCTACTATATCATTTTCCATACTTTGCAGACAAAAATCTAATCACACTCAGTCATCTGTGCCCTCTGTTATTGTGTTTAGATCAGTGCCAGAAAGCATATAAACATGCCTGTAAATTGTACAGTGAATTTGCACCCATAATAATGGGCAAAACATTTTTCTCACAGGTCAAAATATTCATGGGGATAGCCCAGTAATGCTTTGGAGACTAGGGTTTGTGAGTGAGCCTCGACATCCAACAGTGGGGCTGTGTGCTTTGAGTAAGAAAGGCACTCATTTCCTGGGAAGGGTATGGGTTCCTCCCCTCCATGGGCAAGCATCATAGGAATTGGCTATGAAAGCTGCCACTTCTCCTGGAACAGAGAGGGGAAGCCACAGTTACTTAGCATCATCATTCAGAATGAAAGAAAAGGGAAACAATTCATTATGTAGCACAAGTATAGTTGGGGTTGAGCAGCGTGTTCAGTGTGTTAAACCCCAATCTTTGCACCTTAATAAGTTTGGCAGTGCTCGATGAAACTGCGCAAAATTTGGTATGCATGTCCAGGAGATGTTTCATAATGACCGCTTAACAGGATTCCAAGATCAGGAAACATCAAAAATACATAAAAATTTCACTTTTTGGCCATTGTTTGCTCTCTCCTGCAGCCAAGATGGTACGGAATTTTGTTCCAAAACATTCAGGTCTAAAGGGGCTTGTGCCAAGAGCGTGCCTTTTGAAGATATGATGAAAAAATAGTATTCCACTTTAAAGTTATAAGGTTTTGAAATTTGGCTTCTAAGTATGCTCAGTAGGGTTTTGAGACAACCCTCTGATACGACCCAAAAAATCTTCTGCTTTTTCAGATCGTGACTATTTGTACTTTTGGGTTGGGAAAAAACTATTTTAGGTCTTGACAGATGCCGTCTTGTTTTTTTTTCCCCCTCTGGTCCAAAAATATGAAAATATATAAAAACGATTTAAAAAAAAAGAATCTTGCTAAAAGGCACTGATTAAGCTTGATTCTAGTGTTTTTTTCCAAAAAACGGGCCAGAAGAAAAAATTACTTACCTTAGCAATATTGTTGCCTTTAAGGGATCCCTCGCTATGCTTACTGTTGCACAATCAGCCTGCAGATCTGAGCTGTGCCAAATGATGGGATTTTATGTCAATTAGGAAATGATGGAATAAAATTCAAATTTCTGCCACATGCTTATGCTCCACCCTGCCCTCCAACATCAGATTTATTTTGATAATCAGGAGAGCAGTGACCACTAAGTTAGCTAACCTAAACCTAAGGAAAAGTATAAGAAACATAGAAAACCTCCAAAAGATTGGTCCCACAGGACAAACTATGGCAGACTAAAGTTATGCATCAATAACAGTTAAAACTGAGTGTAGGCAATGCAGAAGTAATGCTCAAGCAAAAAACTGAAGGCTGAGGCAAAAAATGATTCTTGGAGAACCTTTTCCAGGTTCTGGAATGGGAGGTTAGGCGGGTATGTTAAGCACAGTGAGGGATCCCTTGGAAGAAACAGTATTACTATGGTAAGTATTTTTTCTTCAAGCCCCAGGAATCCCTCACTATGCTTACTATTGCAGACTATAAAACAGTACCTCGGGAGGCTGGGTACAGAACCTACTTAGGGAAAAGGTTCTGCAAGACAGCAGTGCCAAACCTAGCATCCTCCTGTACAGCACATCCAGGCAACAGTGTTCTGTAAAGGTGTGTACTGTTTTCCAGGTCGCTGCTTTACAGATTTCTAGCAAGAGGACATCTCTTGCAGCTGCTGCAGTGGCAGAGGTGCCATGCATGGAGTGTGCCCTGGGGCCTTGTGGTGGTAGTTTGCCAGCTTTGCAAGAACAGAACTGTGTGCAGGAGACTATCCAATGAGCAACAGTTCTCTTGGAGGCTAGTATGGAGGGGTTGTGGGATAACAGATGGACTAGACGCAGATCTTCAGTTTGAACACACAGTTTATGTGTGATGTTTATTTAAAACACCGGATAACCTTAAGCAATAGCATAGCCCTTCTTCAATACATCAGTTTGCAGCAACAGACTGTGCATGCATTTCGACAACATCCACTGATCTATCTCTTTAGTGAAAATTATTTTATTCCCTATGTTTGTCTTGTGTGTTTGGGTGATGAGGAGCTCAAAAAAAAAAAGAAAAACTCCAAAACAAGCTAAAGACAAAGAACCTCAGTGCAGAAGCACTAAAGCAAAGGGTTACCCCAAAGGGCATTGGCAATAAAGCCAAGTTTCAAAGAAACACAACATCACACATACCCCCATAATGCAATGGGATCGATACGCTAATCACCATGAAATTTCAAGCTCCATAGTGAGTCACAACTGCAATGTGCGCAAGGTACAAGCAACTTACCAGTACCTGATGCAGTGGACAGTATAGCCGGTATTTCTCAAATAAATTCAAACATGGATTTTGGGCAGTTGAAACCGAGTTTCCAGTAGCAGCTTGATGGTACAGAGGTCGCAATCCAGCATTCATCTTCCGCCTCGAAACATATTATGGAGTCGATGGGGGACTCTATTAACAAGATTTTGCAAGGAGTGGAGCATTTAGAAAGAAAATTTGAAGCCTTGAATCAGAAAGTTGACTTCATCCAAAACGAGGTAAAATGAAACAAAGACGGTATTGTGAAACTAAACAAACAGATGCAGGACAACTTACAGAATATTCAAAAGTTAACGGATAGCATGAAGGTAACTGAACTGTCTGGAGTAGCCTTAGCCAAACATAACTACAATCTTAACAGAAAAATAGAAATGCTTGACAATCAATCGAGATATCGTAACTTGCGTATTGTTGGTCTCCCATTGAAGCTTGATAAGGAATCTGAACGTACCCGGGAACTGGTCAAGGACATTTTTGTTGAGGTTTATGGCTTACCCCAAGATAATTTACCTTTTGTTACAAAGGCCTTCAGAGTCCTTAGGCGTCAGGATACAGAAAATAAAATTGGAGATGTGGAAAATAAAGTTACAATCTTTTTTTTCCCTGGCTTTTGAATTGGATCATGATCATATTATTAAGCTTTCAAGGATTAAAAGAATGCCTCTCTATAAAGGCTACAAATTTAACATGTTTCTGGATTTTGCATATCCTACCCAACAGAGATGGAGAAAGTTTTTATCTTATAGACAAGATGTAGTAGAATTGGGAGCACAGTTTCAGCTTCTTGCACCTCCTAAGGTGCAAATTCGATATAAGGAACAAACCTATATCTTTTTTTGAGACTGACCAGCTGTCGGATTTCCTGAGGGGGTCAATATAAGGAATCTGGAGACTCTGGAGAATCTGAAGAAGGCTCTGATGCCCATACAATTTCTGACTTAGAAACGGCGGCGGCTGTGGACGCTGGGGAGGGTTTTGGGATTTAATAATTAATTTTGCATATCGATATACATATAAAGTGCTTGTTCTAATCTTATTCAGTATGTGGGTGATGTGAAACATACAGGGGGAATTAATACATAATGGCCTTAAGAGGTGTTATACCTCAGGCTTGCTCGTCATGACTGCTAATAGAACCAATATCCTTTTAGGTCCCCCCCCCCTTGCTAATATGAATTGGACTGGAGATATTCCTTTAACGTGTCTTTTCTTTCTATTTTCTTTGGTGGAATATGTATGAAAGTATCAGAAAGTACGTATTAGAAGGAAAAAAAAAGCGAAGATAAAAATTTAAATAAAATATTATATGATAAAAAAATTCTTTAGGCTTGTTCAGCTTAAAGCAGGAATGCATAGTGCCAAAGGGCCTATCAAACAATCTGTAATCTACATGCATTTTAAATAACACAAGTAACTTAATTTTTATAATACAGTCCCCTAGTAACTTTTTTACCTTTATCAAAACACCTAGTGCCATGGTATTTTCAATATTTACAGGTTTCATACACATAAGGCATATACATCAAGGTATTTTATGAGATAGTGCTATTGCATACTTTTAAATTAAAACAATGAGGAACACAGCCTGTTGTTTCACATCAGCCCAGAGGTCACCACAATAACCTTCCTGTATGAGGACCTGAGAGGGAAAAGGAAAAATTAAAGAGGACACTATAGCATAATCAAGAAAGGGGAAGGGGTGCCCATAGGTGGCCAATCATATGGACTAGAAATTGTAAAGCATGGATTAGGCTAAGAAATAGAACTGTTGCAACAGATTTAAGAAAAGGTCGGTCCTCAAGAGTGGCAGGATCTCCCCGTCACAGCTGGCCTACCCTTTCCCATTTCACAATATGTAAGGAACAGCTGTGAGTGAGAAGACCTGACATCCTTAGTGCGGTCCCAGCAGTAACTAAGTGCCCTCTTAACATCAAGACTGTGGAGTCTCTGCTCTCCAGAGCTGGATTTTGCTGAAAAGAACATACGAAAATAGCCAGCAGAAGGAGACCTCTTGGTCTATCATGTCTGCTCGAATTAATGCAGGGTCCTGGCCTTACACTTACACCAGTGATCCTGCCCCCCCCCCAACCCCTGTCCCTTTCCACCTTCTTGGTCCCATAACTTCCCTCTGTGTTTGTCCCAGGTTCTCTTGAAAGATCTCACTGTCTTTGCCACCACCACCTCCTCTGGCAGCTCGTTCCAGGCAGACACCACCCTTTCTGTAAAAAAATGCTTCTTTATGTCCTTTCTGATTCTCCTCCCCCCCTTTCAATTTTAGGTTGTGTCCTCTAGTGGCAGTATTGTCTCTGTCATTGAAGAGACTCTCCCATTCCACTCTATTAACTCTCTTCAAGTACTTGAAGGTCTCTATCATATCCCCCCCCTCAGCCTCCTCTCTTCCAGGGAAGTACATGTTTAGGGCACGTAGCCTCTCCTCATAAGACCTATCCTGTTGCCCCTTGATCATTTTAGTTGCTCTCCTCTGGACCCTTTCCAGCATGTTAATGTCCTTCTTAAGGTATGAATGCCAATACTTCACTACGTATTCTAAATGTGGTCTTACCAACAACCTGTACAATGGCAAAATAACCTCACTCTGCCTACTACTGAATCCCCCTCACAATACTGCCTAGCATCCTGTTAGCTTTCAGCACCACATTTTTGCACTGAGTGGACTGTTTTAGGTCACTAGTAATTACCACCCCAGAGTCCTTTTCCTCTTCGGAAGCAGTTACCTGAACCTTTTCTATGTAGTACTCTGTCCTTGGGCCCTATGTGCATCACTCTTTACTTTCTGGCACTGAACCCAAACTGCCATATTCCTGACCATTTCTCCAGTCTTGCCAAATCCTCCCTCATCTCTTGTATCCTTTCCTGGGTGTCCACCCTCCCACAAGAACTTGGTGTCGTCTGTAAACAGGCACGTTTTGCCTTGAATGCCTTCTCCAATGTCACTAATAAAGATGTTAAACAATACTGGCCCCAACACTGACCACTGTGGGATCCCGCTGGTGACCTCCTCGGTGCTGGAGAACTCCCCACTCTACAACTACTCTCTGTGTTATGCCGCTCAACCAGATTTCAACCCATCTTATCAATCTCTTCCCCACTCCAGGTCCCTCAGTTTCGTTATCAACCTTCTGTGGGCACCGAATCGAACCCTTGCTAAAGTCCAGGTAAATGATGTCCACTGCCTTAGTGACCCAGTCGAAGAACTCGATCAAGTTCATCTGAGACAATCTGCAAGCCACAAACTTGTGTTTTCTATTGTCCTGCAGACCATACTCCTCCATGTACCTCATCAGCCCCTCCTTCAGCATGACCTCCATAAGTTTACATACTATCGAGGTCAGGCTGACTGGCCTGTAGTTGCCCAGGTCATCTCTTGTGGAGTGGTACGACATGGTGATGTTCTCCATTTTACTGGCACTATTCCTGAATCTAGAGATCTATTGAAGAGAATAGTCAGTGGGCCTGCCAGATCCTCTGCCAACTCCTTTAGCACCCTGGGGTGTACTTCATCTGGCCCTGGGGATTTGTCCACCTTTGATGCCATCAGTCCCTCCTTCACTCTTTCGATCCCGATAACCCCTACTGGCCGCCCCTCCTCTGCTCCCTCCTCCCTTTTCCTTCATGTAGTATTGATCTTTCCTTTTCCTTTGTAAAGAGGGAGCAGAAGCATTCATTTAATACCTCTGCTTTTGTTCCGAACACTGGAAGGGTGATGGAGTGGTTCAGGTAAAACTCAGACACCATCTTTGGGAGAAATTTTCTGTTAGTCCTCAGAACTACCTTGTCCCATGCCGGCCCACTGGCGCTAGAGGTTGAGGCACTGTTCGCTACACCTCACACCATGCTGGCAACCTGGGTTCAGGAACGAGCCTCGATAGCCGGGGATCGGCAGGCGGGAGAGAAGATTGAGCATCCAGAGGACTGCTCTCCTCTCTCAGGGGAAGGTGCCTTGTCGTTCTGCTCGTTGACTACTCTCTGCGGCGGCTGGAGGCAATAAGGGCAGGGAGGCATGTACCAACATCTCTAAGTGGGTGGGGGGACAGGAGAAAAGCGGAAAATAGGAGCCTGGTAGGTTCCATGATGGCCCTGCATCTCCGAGCCATCCCTGTGTCTGGAATGGGTCTCCCAAGGGGGACAACAAAGCCGGTGCTTTCCCTGGGTAATCCACAGGGGAATTTCCGAGACGGCAGGAGCGGATACATGACAGGACCAGAGAAGTGAGCTCCTCCGCACGGAGGACCACAGCTCCTGCCAGGCCTCCCTAGGAGGATAAAAATCTGTATTGAGGGGGGAAAAAAAAAAAACTACCTTGTCCCTGTGAAAGATGATGTAATTCGGTGGGTCTGTGCAGAGGGCCTGTAACTGATACACCCTTCTGGCAGAAGTTATGGCAACAAGAAGAAAAAATTACTCACCTTAGTAATCTTATTTCTTCCAGTGTATTCTTCTATATTCATAACTGTATGCAGTCTGCCTCCAAAGTAGAACTGCCCTGAGAGAAATGGAACCATATGCAAATGATAGAACCTATCATTGCTCGAGACACACAATCAAACTGATGCTCTTATCTACTGTAACGTTCCATCAATGTCTCAGATTTCAATAACAGCCTACAAGGCAGAAATACTATATACCTATTTAAAAACTACCTATAAATGCATAAAGGAACTAACTCCCATAAACAAAATATGCCCCCTAGTGGCTATTTAACTACAGCCCCAAAAAAGAAACTTTATCCTGGAAACTCGGGTAACCAAAGAAGAAAAAAGGGTCCTACCAAAGTTAAAATGTACTTTAATAGTGTATATATGCTTGCAGAAATCCAAGATAACATCAGTAGGCATGCTGAGGCTCTGGTTCTGGTAGGGGAGGCAGGGAGGGAGAGTTATGAATATAGAAGAATACACTGGAAGAACTAAGATTACTAAGGTAAGTAATTTTTTCTTCTAACCCCATGTATTCTTCTATATTCATAACTGTATGCAGACTTCAAAGCAGTAAATTGGAGGTGGGCAGAGGACCTACTTAGGAAAGAGGCTCTGCAGGACTGCTGTTCCAAATCTGTCATTACCTCTGGACAGTATGTCCAGGCCGTAATGCTTAGTGAAAGTATGTACTGTCCCCCATGTGGCAGCTTTGCATATGTCCAGTAAGGGGACATCCCTTGAAGCTGCTATGGAAGCAGCTGTTCCCCTGGTTGAATGGGCCCTAAGTCTCGATGAGGCCTATCTGCCTGCTTTTTGATAGCAAAACTGTATACAGCTAACTATCCAGCGAGAGATGGATCTCTTGGTAGCTGGTGTACCTTTTTTCACATCCCATAGGTAAGGAATGACTGTTGTTTATCCTGCCTGTGATCCTTAGTATGAGATATGTAGTAACTAAGAGCTCTCTTCACATCCAGACTGTGAAGTCTACGCTCATCCGAAGTAGAGTGCTCAGTGAAAAACACTGGTAGTGTAATGGATTGGTTTAAATGAAAATCTGACACCACCTTAGGGAGAAATTTTCTATTGGCTCTGAGTACCACTTTGTCACTATGGAAAGACAAATAGTCCTTTTCCACAGATAGGGCCTGAAGCTCACTGATCCTTCTAGCAGAAGTCATAGCCACTAGAAATACAGTTTTCCATGTGACATACTGTAGGTGAGCTGAGGACATGGGTTCAAAAGGTGGCCTCATAAGTTGAGCAATACAAATGTTCAAGTCCCACCCAGGGACAGGTTCCCTAATGGGTGGGTATGTGAGACACAGACCCTTGAAACACTTTTTAAAAATAGGATCAGATGCAATGGAGGTTGGTTTTCCCACCGAAATGTGAGCAGAGATAGCTGCTAAGTGGACCCTTAGTGAAGTATGCTTAGGGCCCCGATCATGTAAGACAGTAACGTACTCAAGTAGAGTTGGAATTCCTGCTGAGGCAGGTTCGATGCTGAGCAGCGTGCAACAAGAAAGAAACCTTTTCCATTTGGCTCAATAGGTTTTCTTAGTGGAGGGATTTCTATATCCCTTCAGTATGCGTAAAACTGCTTGGGAGAGGTTCAGGTTTGCAAATTCTATGTCTTCAAGAGCCAAGCCCTGAGACAGAGAGAGCTGAGGCTGGGATACCCTATTTCCCCTTGGTGGGAGGTTAGCAGGTTGTGCCTCCCAGTAAAATGTATTGGCCTGGATACCAACATGGATAGCAGGAAAGGGTACGAAAGTTGCCTGGGCCAATCCGGGGCGATGAGGATCACTGAGGCCGACTGGGACCTGAGCTTGATCAGGACTCTGAGAATGAGAGGGAAGGGAGGGAGGGAAAGCATATAGGCTTCTCCTGACCAATCCGGTACCATGGCATCCACTGGGATTGTGCCCCTGGTTGGAGGCCTGCAACAAAACAGTGGTAGTTTGTGGTTCTCTGGAGAGGTAAAGAGGTCCACTTCTGGGGTACCCCACCTTCTGAATGCTGAATTTGACACTTGTGTGTCCAGTGACCACTCGTGGTGGCCCTGATTCTGCTGAGGGTGTCTGCCAAAATGTTGTCCTTCCCTGGGACATGGACCGCTTGCAGAGTTACCTTTAGAGAGTATGCAAGATCCCCCAGTTTCATGGCCTCTGAGCACAAAGGGTCCAATCTTGTACCCCCTTGCTTGTTTATATAGTACATTGTTGTGGTGCTGTCTGTCCTGACCTGTACCAACCTTCCCTGGTACTAAGTGAGCGAAGGTCTTTAGAGCTAGGAGTACAGCTCAGAGCTCTAAGAGATTTATGTGCCGAAGGGATTCTGCCTCGGACCAAGTCCCATGAATGGTGTGTTCTCCCATGTGGGCACCCCATCCCAGTAGAGAAGCATCTGTTGTGAGAACAAAGGAAGGGTTCTCTTTTTGGAAAGAGACACCTTGCCTTAAGTTGTCTGAATTTTTCCACCACTGTAAGGCCTTGAATAATAGCCTCTGTTACTGGGATGAGTTTTGACATCTTGTCCCTTCTCTATGACCAGTGGGACCCAAGATGAGACTGCAAATCTCTCATTCTGTATCTTGCCCCTGAAACTGTACCTGTTGCTGCAGCTATATGGCCCAGAATCTGTAAATAGTGTCTTGCTGGGCATGGCTGGTTTAGTTTTAAAGAGGCAGCCTGGTCGAAAATACTTTGCACCCTGTCCTGAGGGAGGAAAGTCCTTCCCTGAATAGTATCCAGCTCTGCTCCTATGAATTGAAGCACCTGAACAGGGGTAAGGACAGACTTTTCCTGATTAATCAGGAATCCCAAGGATTGCAGGAGATGCACTGCTGATTGCAGGTGCTACGAGACCTGCTGTGGGGATTTTCCCACAACCAGCCAGTCATCCAGATAAGGGAAGACTAGGATGCCAGACCTCCTTAGGTGTGCCACTACCACAGCTAGGCACTTTGTAAATACCCTTGGGGCTGAGCTTAGGCCGAAGGGAAGGGAAGTGAACTGATAATGACCTGAATGGAGTGTCTGAACCAGAGATACTTTCTGTGAGACTGCCTTACTGGGATGTGAAAATAAGCATCTTTTAAATCCAGAGATGCTTACCAATCTCCCTGCTGGATAACTGGTAGTATGGACAACAAGGTGACCATCCTGAATCTTGGTTTTACTATAAATTTGTTGAGAGATCTGAGATCCAGAATGGGTTGCCAGTCCCCATTTTTCCTTTTGGTTAGGAATTAACGGGGGTAGAAACCCCTTCCTCTGAGATGTACTGGTACAGGTTCCACTTGCTTTCATGTGGATCAATTTCTGCACCTCTTTTTGCAAGAGTCTGCCCTCCATGAGAGAAGCTGGCTTGAAAACTCTCGATTTCAGTAGGGGAAGGGACTTGAAGCATAGGGACAAACCCTGACTTACCTCCAGAACCCACTTGTCTGTGGTAATGGAAACCCAATTCTGGAGGAAGTAAGTAAGCCTGCCCCCTACTGGCACTGGGGAGGCGACCTGGACCAACTGGTATGGGATTTTGTTTTGGGGGTGCTTGAGCCTGGACAGACTGGGAGCCCCTTCTGGAACCCCTCCTGCCCCTAGATCTAAAATACCCAGTCTGCTGTGGGTAGGGCTATTGCTGAAAAGTAGCTTGGCCCTGACAGAAAGGCCTCCCATAAGGGGACCTTCCCCTGCCTCCCATTCCATAAGGCCTACAGGAAGGGGCAGGCCTGTCCCTGGAGGAGTTACTCTTGTAAGTGGCCTTATAGTCATCCACCTTTTTCATGTAATCCTCAGTGAGTTTGCCAAACAGGGAGTTATTCTCCACAGGAAAATCCATGGCTTTTATTTGGGTATCCTGGGTGAGATTAGTGGCCCTAAGCCATGCCAGTCTTCATAGGGCCAACGACAGAGCCATCCACCTGGCAGCATTATCATTAGCATCAGCTGCCATCTGGAACTGATATTTAGCAGCTTCCCAGACCAAATCTAGCTCTGTCTGCCAGGTCGCCAGAGAGGGGCGAGGGAGCCTTCTCTGACATAGCCAGTACTGATTGCCACAGTATTTTCTGATACTGTCCTGCATATATGCCTGATAATTAGTCTGCCTCACACCTAAGGAGGCAGCTAAGTACCCTTTTTTAGACATACCATATGTTTTTCTGGAGTCCTTCTCAGGATGGTGGGAAGAGAGAGGGACCTTTACCTTTTCAAAGGCTGCCTGTTGGACTATGCCTTGGAGATCAGGGTGGGAGTACAAGAACTCTGCTCCCTCCCTGTCCAATTGATATTTCTTATCAGACTTCCTATCTATAGGGGGAACAGAGTTAGGAGTCTGTAAAATCTTCAACAAGCCTTTTTTAAAGAACTTGTTAATTGGCAGATATACCTTTTTCCGTGGGTATTAACCCCATCATCTCTAGGTATTAGGACTCCTCATCATCATTGACCACTTCAGTGGTGGTAGTAGCTAAATCCAAAGCATCCACTGTTTTTCTCACAAAAGGAAAGTGAGATGAAAAATCTTCAGGTCGAGGAGGAGAACCAAACTCCTGCTCAGGTGAGATTTCAGGCTCTATAAGTTCATCCTGTTCAGGATACATCTCACCATAGCCATCACCCTCAAGTTCCTGTGATTCATGAACAGGAGCTGGGGCAGGAGCCCTTAGAGGTGCAGGTGAGCAGGCAGGAACCCCTGTAAAGCCTGCAGAACTTTCATAGCCTGAGCTATCTCCTCTGCAGATGGCAGGCTGTGAGACACAGTAGAGAACCCTTGAGGTACAGAAGCCTAGGGTTCTAAGTGTTTTGTTTTCTTGGATTTCTTGGAGGGGGCCGGAGAGTCAGCCGAACCACTCCTTTTCAAAGTGCCAGAAACACCCTTATCAGGGGTGGTAACAGTGGATAAAGTGGTTTCACCTGCAGTTTTTGTTGGCTGGTTAGAACCTGAGGGACCACTGTCCACTTTCTTCCTCAACCTTTCCATCCTTTTCTTAATAGTTTTAGGAGGAAAGGACTTACAAATGGCACAGTCTGCTGAAAAATGATCAGGTCCCAAGCAGACTAAACATAGATCATGTTTGTCAGCTTTCGTAAACACTTCCCCACACCTAGTACAATTTCTAAAACCTGGGGGACCAGTCTTTTTCTTTGGTTTTTCTTGTAATTCCATTTCCAGGAGAAAAAACAGTAACCGCTTATTAGTATTTAACATAAGGTTTTTTTTTTTTTTGGTCAGTTGGGATCCGAGAAAAGA
This sequence comes from Neoceratodus forsteri, assembly GCA_016271365.2. NCBI lineage: Eukaryota > Metazoa > Chordata > Ceratodontiformes > Ceratodontidae > Neoceratodus > Neoceratodus forsteri. Next base: position 1,421,820,946 of record CM028130.1, read on the forward strand.
ACCGATAATTTTAGAATCAAACTGGGTCAGCGGTTCACAGAAACAGAGTATCGGTTCAAAAGAATCGACCGCTTGGTTTCAAATTAGAAGTTTTAAACACAGAAAAAATATACGAATATATATACAGTAAAATAACACTAAAACTATTGGCAAAAAGTGCCGAAAGTACTAAGACAAACCCGGTTCCTCAGTGGTTATCCTCAACTGTGAGGAACTGAGAAAAAATACAATTTTAACACTAAACTAAATTAACTTAACTTTAAAAAGTAATTAGAACTAAATTAAACAATAAATGAAGACAGCAGCTCAAATATAGAGAAAAATTATACTTAAACTTCAATACCTTATACCAATACTTCAACACTGCATTCACCGATCTCAGCAGTGTTCTCCCTTCTGACTTTTTCAAGGACTAGGACTCTCCCTCTCCTCCCCCCAGTGCCTCCTCCTCCTCTAGCCACCCGCCTTTTTATTTCAAAGAAGTCAAGATGCATGAAGCCTGCAAATACATTACCAAAGCCATCACCAAATCCAAATCCAGCAGTGATACACTTGACCTTAAACTGCTGTCCCTCACCCTTGATGAGGTGTTACAACCACTGACATATATTTTCAACCTCTCACTTAGGCTCAGCCAGTTCCCTGACAAATGGAAATCTGCTACTGTTACCCCTGTCCATAAAAGTAGTGACAGGGCCACTCATGGAAACTACCGTCCGATCTCTATATTGCCACCCCTCTCCAAGGCCCTTGAACGTATTGCAGCAGATCAGCTCATAGATTTACTGGACAACTACAATATCCTGTGCTACTTAACAGCATGGCTTCAGAAAAGGACATAGCACCTCATCTGCCCTACTGAATTCTCTGGCATTCTTCACGGCTCACTGGACAATGGTCAGTATTGGGTCCGTCTTTATCCCGATCTGACTAAAGGCGTTCGACACTGTCCATCACCGCTTTACTGCTTGTGCAACTTCTGAAAGCTGGGCTCTCTCCCGACTCCACTGCCTGGTTCAAAAGCTACTTGGAGAACCGGTCTCAAAGAGTAAAAATTGCAGATGTCCTCTCTAACACCAGGCTTGTTCGCTCAGGTGTCCCCCAGGGATCCATTCTGGGCCCCTTACTATTCAGCTTGTTCCTCAACTCCCTTCCAAATTCTTGCTCCGAAACAATCATACTCTATGCAGATGATACTGTAATTCTTGTCTCCCACACGGATCCTAAGCCTCTACAAGACAACCTTCAGCTTGGCTTCATATCTGTTGAAAACTGGTTCTCAAATCATAATCTGGTCCTCAATAATAAGAAAACAATGTCTATGATGTTCAGCAGCTCTCATAACAAGCATAAGCTGCACCCCCTATCCATCAAAACCAGTCATGGAGTCACTCTGGAACAGGTTCAAGCCTTTAACTACCTTGGGATCACTCTAGACCCTCATCTAATTTACAGTGCCCACACTGACTCTGTAGCAAAAGCAGCAAATACTCACCTTGGCCTTCTCTTCTGGCACAGGCAACATCTTGCCCCAGAAGCCCTGACTGTTGCCATTCAGAGCTCTGTTGTCTCCATTACTGATTATGGGCTAATCATCTATGGCTCTGTCCCCGCTACCACTCTTAGACGCATATCCACCTCCCTCAATAAGGCCTGCAGACTTCTCACTGGATCCCACCACCTCACACATATGTGCAACCTCTATGCACAAACTGGATGGCTGCAGCTCACCAAACGGATAAAGTACCTAACCTGCACCATGGCGAAGAAAATAACTATGGGCCTTATGCCTCCTGGGGTGTGTGCACTCCCGCACCCTAGCAATAACCCCTGCTCAACCAGAGGGTACGAATCACTGCTCCTGCAGGTTCCACGTTGTCATACCTCACAAGGTCAAAGATCTTTTGCCTGCAGGGCGCCCAGCTGGCTAAATGGTCTAAACAGTTACATCTCCTCCACTCCTATCCTTGGTGCATTTCAATCAAGGCTCCGCCTCTCTCTCACTACCTCTAGTTCCTGTGACTGCTTCCACTAGCTGACCCCATGAATATTTCCCTAACCTTATGCAGTTCTCTCTCTCTCCTATTAGCACTTGGATACCCCTTAGCATGCACTTCCCCATGTTATGTCTATGACAATGCCTCTGGCTGCCCTCCTCCTCCTCTATAGCTCTCCGTCCCCCTCTACTCTTCCTCTCTCCTGTCCTCTATCCTCACTGCACCTCATCCTCTATCTCCTTGTAACCTAGCCTCCAAAACTTGTTTTGTTTCTCAGATGCTTTGTAACTGTTTAGCTTACACTTTTGTAACCTTGTCCTATGTATTGAATTTGCAATCTGACTTACATGACTTATGTTTTGAAGTGTAACCTGACATGGAACCTTTGTAAAAGAGCCCTGACTCAAAGGGATTGTAATCCTAGACCTAATAAATAAAAATAAAAAAACAAACTAAAAAAAAAAATAAACTGGAATCATCACGAACAGTCGAGAGGAAGATCTCCAGGCGTCTGACTTGTCAGACGGAGTGAGAAATCTGAGACGCTGATGGAACGTTACAGTAGATAAGGGCAGCAGTTTGAATATGTGTCTCTAGCAATGATAGGTTCTGTCATTTGCATATGGTTCCATTTCTCTCCGGGCAGTTCTACTTCGGAGGCAGACTGCATACAGTTACGAATATAGAAGAATACATGGGGTTAGAAACACAATTTTCCAAGTGACATACTTCAAGTCAGCAGTAGCCATGGGCTCAGAAAAGGAGTCCATAATCTTTGCTATGCACAGGTTCAAATCCCAAAGCAGGACTGGTTCCCTAACAGGGGGATGCAGGTGCAGAAGCCCTTTGAAGAACCTCCTGAAAATGAGGTGTGAAGCCACCGTTTTCTCTCTGCTTTCTGAAACATAAGTGGATACAGCAGCTAGGTACACCTTAAGGGTCGAAGGCCTGAGGCCCAAGGACTGAAGGAGGACCAAGTAGTTCAGGATTGTGGACAGATCTGCTTGTAATGGGCTGAGCTACTTAGGACACACCACAGAGAGAACCTTTTCCATTTGGAAGTACAGACTTTCCTAGCAGCTAGCTTCCTGAAGACCATGAGGACTTTCAGAACTTTCTCAGAGAGGTGAAAGTCTGATACTCTAACTCTTCAAGAACCATGCCTTGAAGCATAGTGTCCTGAGGTTTGGAAAGGGGATTCTGCCCTGGGACACAGTTAGCAGATTGTGTCTCAGGAGGAGGTGGATCGGCTGCTTGATAGAAAGGGCCAAGAGGAGGGAGTACCAGACCTGTTTGGTTCAATCTGGAGCCACCAGTATTGTGGTAGCAGACTGGCTCCTCAGTTTCAATAACACCCTCAGCAAAAAGAGAGAAGGTAGGGAAGGCATACAGGAACCTCCCTGACCAGTCTAGAGTGAAGGCATTCACTGGCACTGAGCCCACTGCTGGAGGCCTGCAACAAAATAGGGGGAGCTGGTGGTTCTGCTTGGAAGCAAACAGATCTCTGGTGTGCCCCACCTTCTGAACACTATGGCCAACACCTGTTTGTTCAGCATCCATTCGTGATATCCCTGGCTGACCCTGCTGAGGGAATATGCCAAGACACTATCTTTCCCTGACAGGTGAACTGCTGAAAGCTACACCTCCAGGGAATAAGCTAGGTTCGAAATCTTTATTGCTTCTGTACACAGCCCTGAGGACCTTGTGCCTCCCTGTTTGTTGATGTAGTACATGGTAGTAGTGTTGTCTGTCCTGACCTGCACTGACTGACCCTTGACCTGGGGAGTGAAAGACTGCAGAGCCAGGAAAACTGCCCTGAGCTCCAGCAGGTTTATGTGCTCCTCGGATTCCCAGGGGGACCATACCTCACTTACCATCAGGTCACCCAGGTGAGCTCCTCAACCTAGGAGGGAGGCATCTGTTGTCAGAACAACTGTGGGTGACCACTGCAGAAAGAGCACTCCCTCTCTGAGGTTGCCCTTTTCTTTCTACCAGTCCAGTGCTCATAAGACAGACTCTGTCATAGGCACCAGCCTTGAGAGAGGGTCTTGTTTTTGGAATCAGTGGGCACTTAGGTGGCACTGGATATCTCTCACTTGAAACCTGGCACCAGCCTCCACAGCTGCGGAGGAGGCCATATGGCCTAACAGCTGGAGGAAGTCTCTTGCTGGCCTGGACTGACCCAGGATGAAGGACTTTGCCAGATCTGTAATATTTTTCACTCTGTCCTAAGGCAGGAAGGCCCTCCCTCAGAGGGCATCCAACTCAGCTCCTATACACTCCAGCACTTGAACTGGCTCCGTCTGGGACTTTGGACATTCATGAGAACCCCCACGTTCTCCAGGGTGCTCTCAGCAAGGAGAAGAGAGGCCTTGACCTGCTGAAGTGATTTTCCTGCGACCAGCCACTCACCTAGGTAAGGGAAAACCTATCCTCACTGTCTTCTGAGGTGTGCTGCCACCACTGCTAAACACTTTGTGAACACCCAGGGAGCTGAAGAAAGAGCAAAGGGGAGGGCTGAGAACTGGTAGTGACCAGTTCCTACCCTGAACCTTGTCTATTTCCTGTGGCTGGGCCTGACTGTAACATGAAAACAGGTATCTTTCAGGTCCAGAGAACCCAGCCAGTCCCCTTGTTGAAGGGATGGTATCACTGCTTAAGGTTACCATCCTGAACTTTTTCTTATTATGTTTGCTTGCACGTGTAACCCCATATGCTCCATTTTTGTAACATGGATATACATATGTGTATCTACGGGTTCGGGGAAGGATGAGGTTACCTGGCACAAGAGACCTAGGTTTGGCTACTCTGCACAGGGGCACCCAAGTAAATCCAACTACAGGAAGCAATAACTGTAATGTCCAGAACCAGAATTAGGATTTTTCAGTGTGGCTTTATTTATTAACTCACTGAACATAAACAAAGCACTGCATGGTCCCCCAAAGTAACGTACCAATTACGTTACTGTAATGCAGATTAGAGGTTAAACACAGCGGTCCATTTGAGGAATGAACACATTACAACAGATGTCTGGCTTTGGACCCACCAGGCACTCAGCCCGGACTTTGCATGCGCCTTGGATACATAGCCCGACTGGCCCGGCTCCCCTGCCAGCCACTCCACCTAGCCAGTCCACTTATCAATGAACCCAAACTTACTTGGAAAGACATCCCATCAAACAAGGAGGTTCCCAAACTGTGGCTTCCCCACACCACTTGAAGTCTACGTACTCCTAGAGAAATTTTTGTTTTCGTATTTCCAATCAAACTCCATCATACAAGGAGTAATTTTTCCCATCCTGTGGCTCCCACACACTTAGAGTCTGCGACTCCTAGAGATTTTCAAGTTAGCGCCCGTCTGGGTACCCACCCTATCATTGGCCAAGTGCATGGGGCAAGTAGCAAAAACACAGAAGAAATCCGTAGAGGTGGACCTGGTTACTAAAGATGGGGGGTTTTCCCACCTCCAGCTCCCACAGCCCATACCCGGCCATTTCTCTGGACACACAGAACTTTAGACTTTAAAATGTAGATTGAACGGTGGATGACCTGAAGCATCACCTCTACAGTGAACTTTAAATCCATTAACACTTTAAACAGATGACTGCTCTATTTGTTTGTCCTAGTTGACATTGTCCTCCCAAATAGCAGTCCACATTTACTTGAAATCCAACTGAAGAAAAGAAGTTGTTTGCGCCTTCCAATGGAGCCAAACACTCACCCAATCGTTGCAGGTGCCCCACAGGCGAAGTACTGTAACCTTTGCTGTTATACATGAACAGACTGAACTTAAATTAAAACAGGCAGCTTTCTTCCCAGGGTGGGAGAAGGGATTGCCCTGGAACCCACAGAGAATCCTTTTTCCTACCCCCGAGGGAGGGGTAAACAGACAACTACTGGTGTCCTTCTTGTTTGCTTAGGACCAACTTGAGACTGACTTTGAATTTCCCAAAGTTCTAAACTCACTCTGAGTGAAGATTCCAAATGTGGCCTGCATGCAGCTGACAGTTCTATAATGATGTCATCTCTCAAGTCTCAGCTGTGACTGAGGACAGAGTGAGACAGTGTGAAACCCATTTAACTGGAGTTTCACAAGCTGCCTTCCCTGCCTACCACTAGGTCTTACTGGTATTCTAGTAACCCGGGTAACAAAGGGGTTACACACTCATATTAAGAAACATAGTGCCACCATCTGAGAATTGGTAAATTGTACCTCCCCACTTCCAATGCCATGCTGTCTTTTGCAGAAGTGACGCATCTACGACCAATGAATGTCGGAGCTGTCTATGACAGCCCTTCCAGAAACAGTGGCGTACAGTTGAAGAGCAAAAACGGCTGCAATCAGCCCGTTGGTAATGAACAATAGGCAATTTGCATACTGCCCGTGAGCAGTCTGCAGGTCTCTGCGTCAGCCTACACTGAATCAGCTGTCTTAGACGACTCCGTCCCGCAACAAGCATACGCACAAGGCCCGCGATGTGTCATGCCCCCCAAACACACACACTGTATGGCCGACAGGGGTGCCTAATCTCCGCCGGCCTGGGCCAGCTCCCCCGAAAGCCCAGGTCAGGCGGGCAATTGCACTTAGCATGGCAACAGTTCCATAAGGCTGGCGGGGTGCCCAATCCCTGTCGGCTCCACTGTATCCCCCCCAACAGACTTCCAGGAGCCACGCTGGGAGCCCACCCCAGTGTGGCATCAATCCGTATGGCTGATGGGAGTGCTCAATCCCCCGTCAGCTCCAATGCCCCCCCAAATAGCCTTGCAGCTGCCACACTGGGAGCCGGGCCCAGCGTGGCAAAAGTCCCGCGTTGTCAAAAAAAAAAAAGCCCTGTAAGAAAAAACAGTCCCTTGCTGACTGTCTTGACCCCCCACCCGCGCCCACCTTCTGCGCACCCACCTCCCCACACCCTCACTTCACCCCATACTTACCTCCGGAGGCCGGCGTGATGATCTTCGGTGGACCGGGAACACGCCTGCACTCTTCAAAGCCGACCACGAACTGAGGAAATGCATGTAAACTGTATAATGGAATAAATATGATTTTTTTCAACTTTGATGCATATCTCAGGCATTTTGGGGAATTTTTTCACCAAATTTTAACATGGGGTTCTTGGGAGCCCCACCTCATGAATTCTTGCTCTGTCATTTTGTTATTCAGTCCCGAAAGGTAATTTTGCGGTCACTGCGTGGAACCACCTTTTGGGACCGATTTACGAAACAACAGTGTCACAGTTCATGAGGTAGGCCCCCAAAAACCCTATGTTGAAAATTTGGTGAAACAAGTCCCATAAATGACTGTTTTACAAGCGTGCGTTGCACAGTTCCTACGCATGCTTGTAAGTTCGCAAATTTTTAATATTTTCACTCCAGATTTTCAACATTGCCATTTTACCACACCTCCTTATGAGCAGTACAGCTGTCATTTTTCACATCTCACCCAAAATGTGTTTCCGTGCATGTAGCGCGCAATGGCACAGTCGGTGTGCGAAATCAGTGTTTGGGACAGATTAAGAAAATCACAGTGACACTGTTCATGAGCAGAGGTCTTAAAGTGGCTATGTTAAACATTTGGTGACAAAAGTCCACAAAATGACTATGTTACGAGCAAGCATTGCGCAGTTTCCACGCACCCTCGTAAGTTCATGAATTTGTAATATTTTCAGTCGAGATTTTCACCATTGGCATTTTTCCACACTTCCTTATGAACAGTACAGCTGTCATTCTTCACACCATGGCTGAAATGTGTTTTCACACTTCCAGCGCAGAAATGCGTGGTCGCTGTGGGAAATCACTGTTCGGGACAGATTAAGAAAATCACAGTGACACCGTCCATGAGTGGAGGTCCCAAAATGCCTGTGTTGACAATCTGCTGTAAAAAAATCCCCAAGCTAATTACATTACAGGTGTGCGTTGCACAGTTTCTACCCGCTCGTGACTTCACCATTTTTTAAAATATTTTCACTGCAGATTTTCAACACTGCCATTTTTTGCACCTCCCCATAAGCAGTACAGCTGTCATTTTTCACATCCTGTTTGAAATGCGTTTTCGCACCTGTGGTGCCAAATGGCGAAGTCGCTGTGCAAAATCAGCTTTCAGCTAACAAACTGATATTGCCACTCTTCATAAGGTGGGGGTCACAAAAAAACCATGTTGAAAATTTGGAGTGAAAATACCAATGAACGCCTGAGGCGTTAGGGTTTCCGACCATAACGCCCCACCCTGTAGAGACCGACAGGCATCAGGGGAGTGACTTGGGATTGTCACCTGTAATGCTCATACCATTCCACCCCCACCCACACCCTGCAGCCAGTGAGAGGCATTGAGGTGCGCCTTGGACTCTTCGGCCCCAAAGTTCACCCCATTCTCCTATACTGCACCCATCTCACCGTATTTCCCCGATGAAATGGGGTGAACATAAGGGCCAAAGACCCCAAGGCACACCGTGACACCTGTCGGTATCTGCAGGGTAGGGTGTGGTGAAATGGCATGGCCGTTATGCCTGACGGCCTAAAGACACACCCCAATGCCTGTCAGTATCTGCAGAGTGGTGGTGGTGGGGTTGGCTTCAGTTCAATACTTCAATGCCATTCCTATTACACAGCTCTGTAACTCCTACACTACCAATGCCAATGCCAGCAAGCAAACATTCAGCATTGACAAATGCTTGTTTAAGTGAGTGTTTGTTCAGCTATCTGAGATCCAAAATGGGCTGTCACTCCCCCATTTTTCTTGTGGGTGAGGAAGCACCTTTTTTTTAAAAACATATTTTATTGAGCAAGACAAAAAACTAGATACAGCAAGGTCAGACATTATTTATTTATCACTTGGTAACCAGGTAGGTGCGCTGATCCTAGGGACTGTTTCAGGCACGACCCAGGCCACATACAGTGGCACAGAGGTTAAACATAAACAACAATGCATAAAACAGTAGACAGTTTGACAAATAATAAAAGGTTACAATAGTACACAGATTACAAGGCAGCAAAGATACATAAATTCACATGATACAAGGTTGCATAGTACATAAATCTGATGTGCATATACATAGTGAAGAGAAATACATATACATGAAATTGATATACAGCAAGTTGCATAGGAGAAGGTCCTTGGCCGCCCTCCTGGTTTCCAAATCTTGGATCCCTACCCCAGGGACCTGCGCCTAAGTGGCACTTTCAGAAACCATGAGGTGGATCACTCTGGCTGCTTCCACGGCCGCCGCCCGACTCATCCAGCAAGTCCTCTGCCACCCTCCTGGTTCCAAATCTCGGATCCCTACTCCAGGTGCTGCTGCCAACTGAACTTTACTCCGACTGGCGCAGCATTTTTTCGGCAGTTTCTGATTGCTCTGCCTGCTTTGATAGCCACAGCCGATTGGAGCGCCTTTCTGCATTGACTTAACATTGCCTGCTTAGACTATCTGTATCCAGCAAAGTCCTCTGTTTTCTACTTGTGCTTAAGCTCTTTACTGTGTTTATATTGCCTACATTGCTCTAAGTTAATATTTGCCTCAATCCCTTGCCTGTACTACATTGTTAGTCTCTTACTAGCGTTACCAGGGTGTAGTATTTTATAGTTTGAGAGGCTCTGAGATATCTACTTGTATCTGCTGCTACTCTTTACTGTTTGCCCTTTTTCTTGTATACCTCTGAGACTATTTTCTCCCTTTTCTGGTCTCTGCTGGCGTTCCTAGCCTAAATCCCTTGCTCCCTGTGTATTTTCCTGCCTTTGCCCCTCCCCCCCTTATTTACATCACCAGACTCCATTCTTGCACTCTGCTTGTAACCCTACCCCCTCACTAATCCTTTTCACCTATGTGGCTTTCACCCTCCTGGCCTTCGTCTCGCTTCCCAACCCCACCCTGCCATCTCCAAGCTGTTTCTGCCTTTGCGGAAATTGCCTTCGGTCTGCTGCCAGCTTTGTGTATTCTACCAGTATTTTTACTTGTATTTTTCCCCTCTTCCTCTGAGCTGCGCTTTCAGAAACCATGAGGCAGATCACTCTGGCTGCTTCCACGGCCGCCGCCTGACCCATCCAGCAAGTCCTTGGCCGGCCTCCTGGTTTCAAATCTCGGATCTCTACCCCAGGTACTGCCGCCAACTGAACTTTACTCCAACTGGCACAGCGTTTGTTCAGGCAGTTTCTGACTGGTCTGCCTGCTTTCCTAGCCACAGCCAATTGGAGTGCCTTTCTGCACTGAATTAACATTGCCTGCTTAGACTATTTTTATCCAGCAAAGTCCTCTTCAGTTTTTCTCCCGCCCAATCCCAGGCCTCCTTTAAATACACTAGTGCGCCACCCTCCTCTGTGATCTCCCATCCCATTGGCTCACTGCGTCCCTGCTCACCTCCAATCCCTGGCTAAAGAATACTGTGTTTTTTACATATTTCCCTGTGCATCTGTTTTTCATTAAATACTGCTTCTTATTCTTGCTTACCCTAGGCAGCCCTCTTAGGGGTGCCATCTATTTTACTTACCCTGGTTACTCTTTACTTCTACGCTTTTCCCCACTGGACCTACTTCTCGGTCTTTCTGGCTCAGATATAGCACTGGAACACACTCAACCTTAAACCTTTTATCAATTAGGCTACCTCTACTATAATACTCAAAAGTCTGCCCAAACCTCTTTTCTGCTCTCTCATTCCTATCCTCCTAGTGTCTCCTGCTTTCACCTGCACAACGTTTCAGTACCTAAGTTCTGCTTATAATGAAACCATACATGTTACTGCTTCTTCTGCCGTCTATGGCTTTGCTCCACCTGTTCCTACCTATTGCTCCTTGAGCCCCCTCGGCCATCCCTAATTATCTGCCCCACAACTACTTATACTCCAACCTTCTCCTGTTACCAACTCTACGATGTGACTCCACTCCTATTAGGTTCTGGATCCACACGTTGCCTATGTCCTACAAAACTGCCTCCTGAACACTTGTACCTTATGTCCCTTCCTGCAACGCAAACTCTAGTATCTCCTCCTACTGGCACTATTGCTCTCTGGAGATATTCATTCAAACCCTGGACCAGCAAACAATATACCCAGTTCCCTTACTAACGCCAAAGGTCTCACTGTGGTGCACCATAATATCAGGAGCCTTGTACACAACTTCGCTGAACTGGAATCCTGGACCTCCCTCTACAAGCCTGACATCATCTGCCTTACTAAAACCTGGCTCAAACCTTCTATACCAGACTCTCTATGCTCCCTTCCTTCATACAATCTCTTGAGACGTGACAGACCTGCTCCCAAAAGAGGTGGTGGTACAGCTGTCTAATTTAAAGATCACCTCCATCTCTCTGCCATCTGCTCATCTCCCCTAACCCACTGTGAAGTGCTACATGTCCTTCTCACTCTCGGCTCCAAAAAATTACACACTGTGCATGCCTACACCCCCCCAGCGGCCTCAAAGGCCTAGATGAGCTGCTTGAGCAGACCTCTCTTCTTTCCGGGAGAAATTAGGTTCTTATACTTTGGGATCTCAACTTAAATTGGCTGGGTAACTCTCAATCCACATTACTGACCAGGGTTCAGAGTTTCAACTTGTACCAGATGTTCAGTGACCCCACCAGAACTGATCAACGCTCCAACTCTAGCACTCTGCTGGACTGGATAATGACCAACCACCAGGAAAACATCATCTCCTCTGGCATATTAGCTGATGCCATCACTGATCACTCCCCTACCTTTTGTATATGGGGTAAGTGTAGGCCTCCCCCATCGAAGCCTCGTTTCATTACTTTTCGAAACTATGTGCACCTCAACCCACAATCCTTCTTACTGGACATTACCACTATAGACTGGACCCCTGTTTTTATATCTGTTGACGCCCAAACTGATCTAAATCTCTTTCTGACTCACTTTCTTGAGATTGAGGACAAACACTGCCCTCTTGTGACCCGGTGTGTAAAAAACAGACCCACCCACTGGCTAAAATCAGATCTGCTATCCAAACTACGCCAGAGAGACAAAAGCTGGCTCAATTACAAAACCACGGGGCAATCTGCCAAACTAAATTCCTACAGAGCCCTATGAAATTCCTGTAAGAAGGCAATCAAAAGGGCCAAAAGTGCCTGCCGCAAGGATCTATTAACTAAATCCTTTGGGAATTCCAAAAAATTCTGGTCCCATATAAAGTGCTTCCTTGGCTCAAATCTGGCTCCCACCACAATTGATATGTCTCTAAATGATGTCCACTGCAATAATCCCAGTACCATTGCCAACTTTTTCAACTCATAATTTTCTGACCTACCAATTATACTCTTCCTTCCCTGCCCAATCAAACTTAACCACCCTACCTGATGTCTCCGGGTCTAAATTCTACTTCAAGTTTGTCTCTTAACCGTGAAGTACTCAAACTGCTTAACAACATCTCTAAATTCACTGCGGTTGGGTCTGATAATCTTGAACCGAAGCTCCTAAAACTCGCTGCCCCTTATATAGCTGCGCCTCTAGCCAAGATTTTACCCTCTCCCTATGCCAGAGCCTTGTTCCGACATTTTGAAACTAGCTAGGATCACCCGTTTTTAAAAGTGACCAGAATCTCTCTAATTATGGGTCCACTGCTATCTTGTCGGTTCTCATAAAATTCTTGAGAAGCTCGTTGTTACTCAAACCATTGACTCCTTCAAAATATGACCTTCTAACAACTGCACAGCATAGCTACAAAGTCATGACACCACCACCACTCAAGATCACGTCTGATATGCTTGGGGCCATGGACTCAGGTCCTCACTGGAGCAATTTTTAATCTATTACTAATGTTGCTTATTCTGTCCACACCCATCCTCTTAGGCTACCTAAGATCACTAGGCTTTTCACTGAATGTCGCTTTCATGTTTGGCAGCTACCTATTGAATAGGTCTCAATTAGTTAAATTTAACTCTGCCCTATCAGACATAGCTTCTGTAAACGTTGATCTGAGATTGATGTCCTATCCTTGGTCCCTTGCCTTTCACCATTTTATAAACAATATCACCTCTAACCTCCATCAGACTGCACCCCTGTTATACGCTGATGACAGTGTTCTTTAATCCAGTGCTAAAAACACTGTTGACATCGACCAACGACTCTCCCAGGACTTTCATCAAATTCAACAGTGGCTGCTCAGCCATAAACTAGTCGTAAATGTATCCAAGACCCAAGCCATGCTATTTGGTTCCAATGCCAAACTCAAACACTCTTAACCTAAATTCCACGTCTCTACTTTAAATAGCTCATCCATTGGTGTCGTACACTCTTTAAGTATCTGGGTGTCATCCTTGACCCGTCTCTCAATTTTGACCTTCATATTCAGCAGACATGCAAGCTGGTCAATATGAAACTTGGTATTGCCTACTGATCCAGCCAGGTGCTCACCCCCTCCGTTAGGCTTGCCATAGCACAGGGCGTACTCCTGCTGTCACTCTCCTATGGGGTTGCAATGTATGCCTCGGTGGGTAAAACTTGTTTTCGGAAGTGGGATGTTACCCACAAGAATATCTGTTGTTATGTGTCTTCCTCTCGTCAGATGAAACACCACTACCTCCTTTACTCTGAACTTGGATGGCTTTCTCCTCTTGCGTCTAGAACCTATGCATATGGCTCGATCATGGATAATACCATCAGAACACAAATACTCAAGCCCCTGGCGAGCCTATTTCTAAACCAGACTTCCGGCTATGGCCTACACTCTGTGGCCAATGCCCCTGTCCACATCCCCAGACATAACTCCTCCAAATGTGCCAACGCATTCTCCTGTCATGCCCCTCAACACTGGAACTCTCTCCCTCTAACTATACACTTAGCCTCATCCCACGCCTCTTTCAAAAAATTGCTACGTGACCATCTCTACTGATTCCTGTTCTTGCTCCTGTTTTGAACCACCCTAGCCCTTGCATCCCCTCTATGAACACTACACTCCATTACTATTCTCCTTGAATTGTTTCCCTATTTAACACATTAATATGCTCTGCTGTCTTCTTCCTGTTACCTTACAGTCCTACCCTCATTACTTCTGGTTCTCACCTTTCCCCATGCCTCAATTTTCTACTCCATCCTACCCTCCTTTATTTAGCATCCCTAATTCTATCTATTCCGAACTCTCCTATATCTATCCTGTATGACTATTATAGTGTTTACAGTCATCACTGTATATAATTCTACCCTAATTGTTTCTGAATGATGCTCTTATGACCTTATTTATTGTATTCCCTCCTTATACTTCTATTTTGACACTGTATTGTATTTTACCCTACCTTTTCTTTATTTCTGATATGTGCACTGTATTTCGTTCCTTGATAATTGTCTAATTATGTACTGTAATTACTGTACTGTTATTGTTTTTCCTATGCTCTGTTCTGTAACCTCCCGGGTCGTGCCTGAAAATAGTCATTGCTATGGCTAGTGCACCCCACCCGGTCAACAAAAACTAACTAAATAAATAATCAATGTTCATCAGGAGTAGCACGAAAAGGATAAGGCAGGGCTAGTAGAGGGAAGGATAAGGGAAGGGGTGGGAGAGGAAGGGGAGGATTTATAAAGGGAGATATATAGGCACAAAACTCATATGGTAAGGGCAGGTGGGAAATGAAGGACTACCCAGGAAAGCAGTGACAGCAGGAAGTCATCAGGAGCCAGTCGTTGAGGCGAGGCTTGAACTGCCAGTGGGTGTCGGAGCAGAGCTCGGTAGGCAGTTTGTTCCACAGCATAGGGGCTGCCACCGACAAGGCTCTGCTGCCCATATTGGTGGATACCCTGGGAATATTCAGAGGAAGGAAGCTGTCTGAGTGGAGGCCGCAGTGTAAAGTTCGGACCTTGAGGAGGGCTGCAAGGGGAGATTCCTGGCCAGTACGGATGGCAGAATCCACCATGCAGCAAAGGGCGAGGTCGAAGCAGCATTGCAGCAGAAGCCATCCTAGCGAACTGTAAAGGACACAGTGGTGTGTAGTAAAAGGGGCCAGCAAGGCGAAACAAGAGGCACTAATGTAGGCAGAAGAGAGCTTGGCCATAAGGGTTGTGGACGTCCTAGCATAGATTGGGAGCAGTAGTCCAGGACTGAGAGTAGATTTCCCTGGACGATGGCAAGTCGGGCCTCCAGAGTGAGATATTGCCGGAATCTGTAGGGAGCACCTAATTTTTGGTGAAATCTTTGAACTAATGAATTGATGTGCTCAGGGAAAGAGAGGGAGGGGTTGAGTAAAACTCCTAGATATTTGAAAATATTGACAACTTCAAGGACTTGGCCATCAGGGAGACAATGTTGAGAGGAGGGGGTCATGTACAGTACAAGGTGATAAAAATACATGCAAATAGGGTAGGTAACATGTATGCAAGGAGGAAAACAAGGTATGGGTTTATTACTGGTGAAGAGACTGACTAATAGCCTAAATACACATATCATGACCTGAGTTTATAACACAGAGTACATAGGCACATTACGCTGTTTATTTTAGTTAACAATAGTATTACTATTAATCATAAACTAACATACTAAGGATACCACAATCTGGAGTCAATGGCTGCCAACATGGGATTCCATATCTTCTGAAATGTATCTGAGTGCCCACTGGTGAATAATTGAGCCCTCTCAATTTGTAAGCAGGAGCCCATGTTATGGGACAACTGAGGGAGGGTGATTGCTGATCCATTGTTGTGCAATGGCCCTATTAGGATTAAGGCTATGGCCCTTAACACAGCTGGAGCACCTTTAGGAATCAGAGCTGCTTCTGCACCCAAAAGTAATTCGAGGGGAGACTAAGGTAGACTGAGCTCTAAGGACTGCTGCATAATGTTATGTATGGCTCCTCGGGTTATAATTTTTGAACAAGTTAGGGTCATGAGTACAAAGGTGCCTTCATATACTTTACATTAGGGCACATTGGGGATTTCTGAGGGTTTTCTGATGGCTCCTGACTGGTCTGAGGTAGGCCTGATACACATAGTTCAGTTGCACTTGCCTTAGTTTATTACTTCTAGAGCAGGGGCCAGGAGGCCAAGTGGGATGATGCCTTTTTCCATATTTCATCTGTGATGGGTATTCCCAAGTCAACTTCTGTTTTTTTCCTAATGTTTTCTATGGGAGAAGTTTTGTACCCTCTCAGTATGTTGTAGTATACTGATAAAAGGTTACTAATTGTCTGGGTTGGTATAGCTCCTCTTCAAAAGGGGAGGCCGGGGCCAGGTTGGTGGTAACTGAGCTCCCTGTGGCCCACAGCTGTGATGTTATGCAAAGGAAGGCTAATAAATCGCCGGGCTAGAGTCCATATTCATCATGCAGAGAGGTGAAATCACTGACAAGACCTCCCCTGACTGAGTAAGATGGATCAGACCCCCCTTTTCCCATGCCAAAAGAATCTGGTGGAGGGCAACACTGTATTGGGGTTTGTCATTCAATGTGATTCGTACCCCTCTAAATTTTGACAGGCACTGTTGCCATTCGAGATATTTATGGGATGACAGCCAAATGAACACCAGAGATTGAATGAAGGGGTTTGAGACCTGGGGAACCAATTCAGCTGACAGGAGACCATTCTTAAGGTCAATCCCCAGTTCCTCCTCTTCTATGACTAGCCAAGCAGGTTTAATGTTCAAGGGTCCCATGGGAAGAAAACTAAGCTGGGTGGCCCAGAAGTATTTCTAGGCGTTGGGTAGCCCACAGCCCCCGTTCCTCGCTGTTAATTGTCATATGTCTCTCCTGATCTGCGTAGGTTTGCCCCCATTCCTCGCTGTTAATTGTAATATGTCTCTCCTGATCTGCGCAGGTTTACCACACCACAAGAATTTATGCATGATTGTGTTAATCTGAGAGAAAAATCTTTGTGGAAGTAGAACCGGGAGAGACTGAAAAAGATATAAGCACTTTGGCAGAATGTACATTTTGAGAACATCAATTCTATTTATCACAGACAGCGGTGAAGGTGAGCATCTTTCACAATGCTCCTTCATGTCCGTCAAAAGGGATGGGTAGTTAAGCTTGCACAGCCTAGAACATCTGACTGGAATACTCACCCCTAGGTATTTTAAAGCATTAATGGGATTGAGCCCCACGATGTTCATCACATCATCTCTGTGTAACTTACCAATTGGCAAGATAGCACTCTCAGTCCAACTGATTTTGTGACTTGAAAGGATGCAGTACTATCTGAGCAGGGAATGAAGGCACGGTAGACCCTTTTTGGGGTTCTGCAGAAAGAGCAGCAGGTCATCCACAAACAGTGCGGCTTTGTGTTCTCTCCCTCCTACCGTGCATCCCTGTATTCCTTGATGTTATTGAATAGCTATTGCCAATGGCTCTGACAGAACATACAGCAGGGGGACAGAGGGCAACCATGTTGAGTGCCTCTAGACAATCAGAATTTTTCTGTGAGCCCACCATTAATGCTTATCCTAGCTGTGGGATCTTTGTATAAGGCACTTATCCAGCTTATTATCTGATCCCCAAGGCCAAATGTTCAAAGATCATGGAACATGTACCCCACTCGATTCGGTCAAAAGCCTTCTCAGCATCCAGAGGAAGTAAAGCAGACCCATGTCTCTCGGGATGTTTTGCCCAGTGTTGAATGACATTAGGAGTTTGCCTGATGATGTGCTTCCCTGTCGCCCTTTAAGAAACCTGCCTGATCAGGTTGGATACAGGTTGACAAAGTGTTTTCCAAATGGGTGGCTATTACTTTTGCTGCAATTTTGTAATCAGTTGTTAATAAAGAGATAGGCCTAAAAGAGGAACATTGAGTGGTATCCTTGCCAGGCTTAGGTAGCACTGTTACACCCTCCATTTGAGTTTCTGCAGCAGGTGGAATAGAGTGGGAATGGGACTGGACACATGAAGGTGTTCCACTTCCTTAATCTTTCTCTCCAGTTTATCACTTTTATAGGATTCTCCCTTCCTCTTATGTGAGGAGTAGGCAATGGCCTGGCCACTAATGAATGCTTTCAGGACCTCCAATCTTGCAGTGTGTGAGGTGTCACCCCGTCGACTGTGGGCAAGGAACTCTGTAATTGAGTGCGCCATGGTGTTAAAACATTTGGGGTCTTTTAGGACACTGGATCAAGCTTCCACTCTTGTGATGGGTTTCCCATTCTCCTCATGCTTATCCCCAAGTGCAGGGGAGAGCGATCAGACTCAACAGCGGGTATATATTCCACCATGTGCACTATAGCAAGTATTTCCATGGAACAGAGTAAGATGTCAAGCCTGCCATAGGATCTATGTGAATGACACAATAAGATGTATTTCCTTCCAGAGGGATGCTTTAGATGCCAAATGCTGACTACAGAGAAGGTCTTCATGAGGTCCCCCAAAGCCCTTTGCATTCTTAGAGAGGGACTGGGACCTGGGTTGGATCTCTCCAGTATGGTGTCAAGAACACAGTTCATGTCCCCTCCAACTACCCACAGTCCAGTGAGATGAGCCATGTCCAGTGCAACTTACTGGAAGAAAGACCCATCCTCAATGTTTGGGCCATATACAGCTCCCACCACAAATCAGTTCCTATCATTCACTTCAATCTGGGATAGTACGTACCAACCATGGGGGGTGGAGACAGATCTAAAAAAAAAAATCACTCCGGGGAAGCCTGTTCAGAGCCACATGGCCAGTCCTCTAATGCAGCAGTTGAAACATGAGGTGACCAATGTCCCCTACCATGCCCCACATGTTCGGTCAGCTTCCACTGAGGTCATGTGAGTCTCCTGCATTGACAATACATCTGTCTTTAAATTTTTTAACTCTTGCTTGAATCCTCTTCCTTTTAACCACATGTTTTAAGCCACTTACATTCCAGGTGGCAATGTTTAGATTATCCGTCATTGTAACAAACTATACTTGCATACATTCCCTTTTAGATAGATAACATAGTAAAACTTCATATGTAACACTGTAAATAAATTAGTGATGATGTCTTGTTTGTTTTTCGTTTTTATTCCCAACTGAGCCCTCTTCCCCTTCTTATCCTGTATACCCCCAACTTCAGGATGAAGATTGCATGAAATATCATTTATTTATTTAGAAAATTGGATGAGCACCTTTGAGCAAGCACGCTCATTTACAAAGGTTGCTCACCATTAACAGAGATTGAAACAGAGATGAAAAGTCATACACAATAGTTTTACAATCAATATTGAACAATAGTGTGACAACCTTATGAAGCATTGTCAAGCAGAATATAAGCAGAAAGGCAACAGAGGAGAAGGTAGAAACATGAGGCATTGTCAGGTAACACTTATGTAGGATGCCTGAAGTGCGGAAACAGTAGAAACAAGCAGCACATAAAGGTACTTTGTCGACTAGGTAAAGCAAAATAAGTGCCAGCAGTGCAGGTGAAGAGTGTGACAGGGGATGAAGGGGTTACTGCTTGCTGCAACCACAAATGGCGCAAGGTGAAAGGACGTTCCGTAGTTCCCTTTTGAAATGTCCAATTCTGGATAGCCCCGCCAGTGACACTTGCAACTCATTCAACAACTGTGGGGCTCTGGCCGCAAATGAGTGTTTAGCCAGACTTGTTCTGCAGAAGGGCACAGAGAGGGTACCACAATTCTTGTGGGGTATGGGCTCTGGGCAAGGATTAGGAGGTTTTGTAGTCCGGGGTGGAGGGGGGACCCAATAGACCTTTCATACCCAGTAAACAGTCTGGTACTTGATTCTGTCATGTAGGGGGAGCAATTTCTTTTGGGCATAGAGGCCTGGATATTCAGAAGGGTTGCGCCCTGGCACGATATTCAAACGGGACTGAGCCTGGCATTAAATCCCGATCGCCAGAGCACATCATAATGTCTTATCGCAGGTGTGTGTGTGTGGGCATGCCCATGCCGCCTCCCACATCCCGATATTCAGCCGGGATGTGCTGAGCCCATGCATGCACTAACCCCTACTTGTGCTGCACACAGGCTGGCCACCCACAGGTTGGGCTGCCGTATTGCAGGGCGCAACACGGCAGGAGCCACCTGTGGGTGGCCACCAGAGCTCCGGCTGCACCTCCGTTGCGGCGCCCCCCCCCATGCCCGATCATGGGCATATGTTGAATAAATAACGTCCTCTATCCCTGGTGGTCCAGTGGATAAGCTTGCAGCTCGATCGCGGGCATATGTTTAAATAAATAACGCCCATATTCTCGGTGGTCAGTGGTTCGTCGCTCAACGCGGGCATACTTAAATAGTCAATATCTTATGTCCCCGGCGGTCCAGTGATTGCCGCCTGACAGGGCATGTTTAAATATCTGGGTCCAGTGATCGCCCAGCCCATCCCAGCACAGCGTTGTGGTCAACACAATGCCTGCTCTGGTGGTCTCTGTGATCGCCGAGCTGATCGCTGGCATATGTGTTGAGGGAGGTCCACATCTCTGCGGCCCAGCAGGCCTCTTCCCCACTGCCCGCCTCTCGTCAGCGGCGGGCGACAGCACCCCTACCCGGCTCGCCGACCATCGCACGGTAGTTTATTACTTCATCAGTTCACAGCGTGAGTTAACGGGTGCAGCCCATAACGAGATTACAGTCCAGACATGTGAATGGATCCATCTCATATCTGGAATGTGACGTATGGTATGGGCTGCACGCCTGTTGGCTCACGCTGTGGACCAATGGGTGTACAGCCCTACCGTACGGTGTCAGTCAGCGGGCAGCAGGGCGGGGTGCTGCCGTCCGCCTCTGACCGTGGGGGGGGGGCAGGGCAGTGGGGTACCA
The DNA here is from genome assembly GCA_016271365.2 of Neoceratodus forsteri. Taxonomy (NCBI): domain Eukaryota; kingdom Metazoa; phylum Chordata; order Ceratodontiformes; family Ceratodontidae; genus Neoceratodus; species Neoceratodus forsteri. Next base: position 1,421,841,593 of record CM028130.1, read on the forward strand.
CTGGACCACCAGGGATATTGGACCTCTCCTTTTTAATACATATGCCCGCGACTGGGCTTCGAGCAGTCCACTGGACCACCAGGGATATACGACGTTATTTATTTAAACATATGCCCGTGATCGGGCTGCGAGTGGTTCACTGGACCACCAGGGATATAGGACGTTATTTATTTAAACATATGCCCGCGATCAGGCTGTAAGCGGTCCACTGGACCACCAGGGATATAGAACGTTATTTCTTTAAACATATGCCCGCGATCGGGCTGACAGCAGTCCACTGGACCACCAGGGATTTAGGATGTTATTTATTTAAACATATGCCCACGATCGGGCTGACAGCAGTCCACTGGACCACCAGGGATATAGGACGTTATTTATTTAAACATATGCCCGCGATCGGGCTGCGAGCGGTCCACTGGACCACCAGGGATATAGGACGTTACTTATTTAAACATATGCCCGTGATTGGGCTTACAGCGGTCCACTGCACCACCAGGGATATAGGACGTTATTTATTTAAACATATGCCCACGTTCGGGCTGCAAGCAGTCCACTGGACCACCAGGGATATAGGACGTTTCCTTTGTTTTACAACATATGCCCGTGATCGGGCGTGAAGCAGTTCACTGGACCACAAGGGATATTGGACATGTACGCTATTCTACATATGCCCGCGATCGGGCAGTGGGGCACTTTTCCGCGATGTGTAGGGGGCGTTGGTCCCGACGGCTGCAGCCTGGCAGGGCGCTAGGCGCAAGTCGCTGTGGGATCGCACACCTGCATGCAACAGTTATAATGACATGCTAATGGTCTTACTTGCTTTGCATGCGTTATGGCTCCATTTGCATGTGCACTTTGAATATCGCGTTGTTGCGCATAGTGCAATGGAACTTGTGCTGGTGCATCCCCATGCCACTCTGGCCCTTGGCGCTGGCGCGGTGCCACTGCGCGATGCGCGCACTGCGGCGGGTGGCCAGGGTGCAAATTCAACGATGTTGCGCCAGCGGCGCAGTTCGCTGACTATCACCCCGTCAACGCCTTGTGCAGCCAATCGGCGCTGCAACCCAGGCTTGCACCACAGCCTGGCGCAGTCTGAATATCCGGGCCAGAGTGTGCAGGTGTGGCTGGTTCAGTCTGCCCAAGGACAAATCGACAGGCTTTGTTTAAAACCAGCTTGACACTGATTAGTACTGTATTAGAGGCAGCCCCATATACCATGTTTCCGTAGCTGTGTATGGGGGAGAATGGAGCTGGTAACTGCAACCAGTTTGGCCTCAAGGGTGAGGTTGTGCCTCTGTCCATAGAGTGCCCCCAGTTTTCTATCGACATTGTTCATAATCTGTTCAACATGTGGGGTTAAGGTTAGAGACTTGCCGATGGCAAGTCCTAGGTACTTAAACTCGTCTACCTGATCTAGTGCACTTGACACTGCCGATGTCTAATGGACAGATCTTGTTTTTCCTCTATGTACTGGAGAATAACATCATCTTGGTCTTTCTGTAGTTCAAGACAAGTTTATTCTGTAATTACATATGAACCTAACACCAATCCTCCTCACCCACCCAACAGCAGAGCCCACCTACAGTAACAATAACTGAGATTTTATTTTATTCTTTGGCTAACCAGGTAAAGCCCACTAGGCACAAGTGCCTGTTTTCAGGGACGACCCAGGAGCACTGGGTGGTTAAGTGACTTGCTCAGAGTCACACAGTATGCAAGTGGAGGTTGTGGGAATCAAACCCAGGTCTGCTGAATGAAGCAAGCTCATTCACAGCTACCTAGATGAAATGTAAAAAAATCCCCATGGTAGAGCAAACAGGTATATTAGGAAACCCCCACCAAGCTGAATGAAACACATGCACAGTGAACCTCTGAGTGTGGAGACCTTACTCCCTCTTCCTTGATCGAGACTGCAAGGTCTCGGTCCATAGTTACTGATGGGTTTTGCTGATGTATGGCACCAACAGTTCAGACCAGTACAAACAACTAATATATTAAATCTAATAGAAGCAAAACTGCAACCACAGCCCACACAAAAGGGGCTGCAGTAAAATACAAAAAGTTCTGCAAGGGTCCTATATAATAATTTACAATCCCAGAGTCAACTCTTATGGGACCCAATAAAAGAAAGTGATTTGACTGAGACCATTCTACTGGAGGGCGATCCCTGGTTTATTGCAAGGAACTGCCAGTCTGTATGTCCCTCTCCCACTTCCCCTACATCTAGAGTAAGCCCCCCAGCCCCAAGAATAGGAAAGAAATGTAAATTACATACCTACCGTAATTCTTGATCTCCCTGTATATCTTCACCATTCATCACTGGTGGGTTCTAGCCAAAGGCACAGGACCCCATGGGAAGTTTTTGCTTTAAGAAAAAAGATTTACTGCTGTAGGAGGAGGGAAGACATCAGGAACGGCACTGCCCTTGAGGCCGATGCATCGCGTGGCACTCGCGGGTTGGTCAGTAATTGACATCATCCCTTCCACTACCTCATTTCTGCTCATCGGAGAGGAAAACAAAAAAAGAGAAAACAAGTGTGGATGGCGAGCAAGGGACCCCAAAGCGATAGGAAAAGGAAAAGATATAAACTGAAAAAGGAATAAGCTGATAAGAGAGGACAGAGTCCTAAGGAGGAGGAAGCCTAGCTGGCTCTGGGTTAGGGCCCCCAACCCTTGGGCAGGAAGATAGTGAAGAAGGAAAAAGAAGAAAGAATGAAGAAAGAAGGATGAAGAGGGAGTGGGAGAAGGAGGCGCAGTGGAAGGATGGACCATACCCCCATATTCCAGAACCCTAGTGCACAAGGGTAACTTAAGTTAACCAGTCTTATCCCCTTGTGAAACAAAAGCAACATTATCTGTTTTTTTGTTTGTTTTGTTTTTGTGTTTTAAGGAAAGCCTGAAGGCACTAGCCTAGAAACCTAGGGCATCCCAGAAGGGGAGGGAATTTTAACCCTCACCAACAAGATGGGTTTGACAGGAGACAAGGTCGTCAGGCCAAAAATAGTCTGCCAGGTCCACTAGGGAGAACACCAGGATTTAGCGCCTGCTCACCCTTTCTTCTTTAAGGCTGGAGGCCGAGAAATGACAGCCCACTAGCCAGAGATCACCTTGGTGCTCAAGGGAGACCCTGGGTGGAGAAGGAAAAGATTCCTAATACCCAGCACCACCAGGGAGGTGATATATCAGATCAGGACCTCCAGGGAGATTCCCCATACCTGATGTCCTAAAGAATTAGAAATATAACTAGGGACACTCGAATGAATCCCTTGTTAGGAAGTTAAGAAAGAGAGTGAGGCCTCGAAGCCCTAGTTCCAGCAGAAAGACCAAGAATGGAGGACCCCACCGGGGAGGAGGAGGGGGGTCTGTAACAGATCTCTAACAGAGACCTGAAGATGTCCACTGTAAAAAGGGCCCCAGGGAGCCATGGGGAGAAGGATCCCCTACTTGCCCTTCCCCGAGTCAGGTCCTTGTTGCTTCAGAGAAGTGGCAGGGAGTCCAGAGGTACCAGTGGGACTGTGTTTACAATTTGCCTCAATGGGAGGGAGGGCAAGCAGGGAGGAGGCACTGCCCAGAGGCTGAGGCCCACGAGGAGATGATGAGGGGGAAGCAGTGATGAATGGTGAAGATATACAGGAAGATCAAGAATTACGCGAGGTACGTAATTTACATATTTTCGCTGTATCAGTCTTCACCATTCATCACTGGTGAGTGAGATCACGCCCACAAAGTGGACCAGTACTTCCCTGAATGCTGGATCGCCTTCAGAACCTCGTGGGGGAGTCATGAGGGGAGAGGGCACATCATGGGTCTCCTAGACCCGCTACTGCTGAGATTTAGGACAGGTTTCCTGACCAGCAGGAGAAAGAGGGCACCCTGACAGCTCCTGCCAGGCTCTTCAGGTGAAAAAAACGGGCCCCATGGAAAGGTGAGGCAGTCACCCTATGCCTGGCTAAGGGTTACAACTGGGACAGGTGAAGCCATGCCGTTCACCTAATGCAGATCGCAGATTCCATCAGTATGGAAGCTACTGCGCTGGCATTGTACAACGCACGCACCTTTGCCTCGCTAGCTACAGACCCCTTGTGATGATGGCAATAGTTCACTTGGTTGCCTCATCATCAAGCAAGGCCAACAGGAAGGATCCCATCACAGTCCACAGGTGCCTCTCATAAGCCACCATGTGTGCCTGATGTGCTACGGCAGACAAGAAAAAATTATTCACCTTAGTAATTGCGTTTCTTCTAATGGAGTCTTGCTGTATTTTGACATTATGCAGTTAGCCCCAGCACTTGAACTGCTCCGGAGAGGAAAGAGTTAACTCTATGCCAGAGCATCGAATGTTTAGCTCGAGCTCGGTTCAGACCTCTGTCTGCTGCAGTCTGAAGTGTAATCGTCAGATTCTTATGTGCTAACACTAAGTACTCTCACTATGTGGAAAAATGAAAATTACGTACCTACCGTAATTCTTGATCTTCTCTTGTATCTTTACCATTCATTACTGATAGGGTTAAGCCGGAGGCGCGCACCATCAGGATTTTTTTTTTGGAGTGGCTCAGCGGCGCTTGCCCTCGGGCGACGGACGGTCGACACTGCGAGGAGCGTCGTTAGGTGTCGCAGACTTCCTCCATCTCAGTTCTGGTAGCAGGAGAGGCGAAAATAAAGTGTAAGAAAAAAGAAAGTGAGGCAAGAGAGCAGAGGGATAGAAAAAGGAGAGGAAATAAACTGAAAAAGGAATAAGCCGAAGGAGAATAGACAGAGGAGAGAGAATTCCTACCCTAAGGGACCGCAGGGCCTCCTTTCCGGGGCGGCTCTAGGGGAGGAACAGAGAGAGGGAGAGGAAAGTAGAAGAAGAAGAAGAAAGAAAGAAAGAGAGAGGCATGTTGAGAGGGAGAACAGTGCCCATCGAGCATTGTTGGTTGAGAGGCTTATAGGCTCGAAACTAATAAGGGAGCAAGAATCCCAGTTGCTAGGACTGAGGAGAGGTTCCACCGAACCTCCTGAACAGATCCAAGTGAGGGCAGACTCTCTGAACTCTCAACATGCCAAGTCCCTTCATCCTAGTTGAGGGCTCCTAGACTGTCCGAGCAGAACCTGTTCGGAAAGCGCCCATCCAGGAAGAGGACTAAGTTCCTTAGCACCTCGTTAAGTGCTAACACAGAAGAGTATGGAAAGACTATGCCTTCTGAAGGCAGTTTGTGAGAAAGTAGAGGAACTCAATCAGACTTGCTAGGACAAGGCAGACAGAAGCTTGAAGCTGACAAGTTCAGTCAGCAGCTGAAAAGCTTAATAATAATACCTGCCAGGGGTTCAAACTTTGAGGAGGCCAAGACAGGGCATGGCCACCAGGCTGTGAAACTACATGACCTGAAGAAGGTAAGGAATCGCACCATAGGGCAGTCAGAAAGAGTTCCTCAGAATTAAAGAAATTTGCAACCGTACTATTCCCCTACCTTGAGAAAAAGAGAATCCATTCACAAGAATGGGGAAAACAGAAAAAATTATTTATTTATTTTTGGCATAAAGGCCAGGGGAGAGAGGAACGAGACGGAGGGGGAGACGTACAGAAGGAGGCCACTGAGGGGAAGGTGGGTGGTATCAGTAATGAATGGTGAAGATACAAGAGAAGATCAGAAATTACGTGAGTGCGTAATTTTCATATCTTCCTTGTCAATCTTCACCATTCATGCCGCTGAGTAATATAAAGCCCCTCCCCCTTGAAAAAAGTGGGTAGAACCCTGAGGAACAAACCCCAGCCTCCTGTTGGTGAAGAACAGAAGGGAAGACCCGGCTAACACAAAGAGAAGCCTAAGTGGGAGAAGAGCTAGGAGGTGCCCCCGAGGACGGGAGACAGAGGAAGCCCCTGCAAAAGTCTCTAGCTCTGGAGGAAAAAGGCGGGTCCCCGGAGGCGAGCGCATCACCCTACAGCTGGGCCAGGGGTGAAGCCTTGACAGGCGGAGCCATGCTGTCCGCCTAATGCAGATCGGCTGTCCCCGCAAGCCTGGAAGCCACCTCATTGACAGTCATAAGATGCTGCTTGCGGGTGTCTTGCCAGCTCCAGGCCTATAGCGGAGAGGGCAATAGCCTGTCTGGTTTGCTCCGTATCAGGCATTGATGCTAGGAGCTGGGAGAGCATCGAACACAGATGCGGATTGTAGGCAGCGTGGTGAGCCTGATGTGATGCAATGCAAGCCACCGCACGAGAAGAGAGACACTCTTCGCCCCACGGTTGGTGTAGGGATCCGAATCTGGTGGGCGGTGAGTCGCCAGGCGGCGCCCGGAAGGAGTCTAGGTACACCAAACCCGAGGGCGGGTTGGGAAGGTACCAAGGGATTCCGAGGGCACAATACATTCAACGACAGTCTGCTGGGGCTGGAGAAAGGCGGCTGGCGACTGCCAGGAACGGATAGACGCCTCCTGGAAGGGATAGCCAGGAAGGTACCACCAGGTGCTGGGCACTGAATTCTCCAAGGAATTCACTATCTCGCTCAGTATTGTCTTGCCTAATGTAAGAGTTCGAAGATCCTCACCATCCTCGAGGAGGAATCGCTGATATTCCGTGAAATCAGCGTCGGAAGAAAGATGAGCAAAGGGGTTCCTCTCCTCAGGAGAGGAAGCGAGGATGATGGAGACTCAGATGTCCAGAAGATTCCTCGTGTGGTGGGGAGAGTCGAAGACCCGCTCATGCATGTATCTAATGTGGGGGAAGGCCAGCAGAGAACCTCTGAACTGCTCCCACGATAACGGACCTGTAGGACCGACATGGCCTGGAAGAGCAGGGGTGGATGCAGAGGTACTGAGAAGGGCACCTGTGAAGAGGCAACTGACCTCCGCCAGGGCTCTGAAATCCGGGAACGGAGCCCGAGCTGGCGGGATCCCGGACAACAAACCAGGCCGCAAGACGGGACCCTGAGGATGCGATGCCTGGAAGAGCCAGGGGAACCTCCTTAGGACGAACCTGGGACCTGCATGGATCCAGAAGGGCAGTCCACAGCAACGCCACGGAGGGAACCCCCGGCCCAAGAGGAAAAGGCGGGTTCGCGCTACGCTCTCAGCCACCCACGAGGGTGGCCGGCGGAGACCGGGACCACTGTCCCCACCCTCGGACTCCGAGAGAGCCCTCCTCCTCAACTGCAGCGCTCCCACCCCGAGGAGGCAACAGCACCGGGAGGTAGCTGTCACAGGCCCCTAGGAGGGAGCCTCCTCAGTCCCCACCACATCACCTCCCTGGGACCCAGGGCCACCCCTAGCCCGAGGGCCCTCAGGGAGGACAGGAGTGGGGACATGGGAGGGCCCGCCGCGCCACCTAGCACCCTGTACCACAGGGACCCTGACCCTGAAGAGTCAGGGTGCCAGGATGAGTCATATCTGAGTCATCGACCCCAAGAGGCAGAGACCAGCAGAACCAATGCTGGCAACCTAGGAGTCCTGAGCAGCGTGCTACCGACTACCCAGCCCACTCCCGACAGCCAGGTTCGGTCCTGGCTCCCCTGCCGCACCAGTTAGCCCAGGCGCTGCTCCGCGCCGACCCCATCTCGCGCGCCGAGCATAAACCGGGCCTACGGCGCCGGGCTGGGCGTGCGGCCACGGTGCCGTTCAATCACGGTGCCGCCAGCGCGGCGATCCAAACGCACCGGAGGGCGCGCTAAGGGTACACGTGCCAGGCCCAGAAATCGTGGGCCTCGACACTGGGGGTTCTGCACCTCCGAGTAGGCACTACCGAGGCGGTGTGTCCCCTGGCCACGGCCCTCGAAGGGACCAAGACGTTTCTCTCGATCATGAGAGAAGCTTCCTCTTCGCAAGAGAAGAGGAGTGCTTCCTCTGCGGACCCGTGATGCGACCCAGGAGGGAGCAGGAGGCCTAGAGACCTTACTTGGGAATCCTGGAGCGGCGCTGTCCTCAAGGTGGCCGAGGCCTTGCCAAGCTTGAACACGCCAGACTTAGTGGAGACGACGCCCATGGAGGAAACAAGCATCCATACGCTGTGCCCATGTCGTGGGTTGGGTCCCAGGCAACGGAGACAGACATCATGCCGGTCCGAGACGGAAAATGCCGCCACAGGAGCACCGACGATAGGGCATGTGGCCCGCCTTCTACTCTCTACGCCTTGCCCCAAGTCCCTGACATGAGTGCTAAACAAGGAAAAAATAGGCATAAAGCACTGCCGCCGTATATAGAAAGAATAGTCTGTACCGGGTATACGGGTACTAGTGAATCATCTGAGAAAACGAGGGTCTTGAGGTTGGAAAACCCGAACACTATTGTTGGCCAGAGCAGGTAGCCTCGATGGCGGAGAAACAGAACTGAGATGGAGGAGGAGTTCGCGGCTTCTAGCGCCCTCGCGCATGGTGTCCGTCATTCTTGATGCACCCGTTAGCCACCCAAAACCGCAAAACTCCCTTTGGTGTGCGCCTCCGGCAATCAGTCATGAATGGTGCAGATTGACAAGAAGATTGTAGAATTTTACTGCTAAAAGGCAACTAAATATTTTGATCCCAAAAGAGACGTTTAAATCCAAAATAAAAAACTAGCTAGTGAACAAAATAATTACTAAACCATATAAATAACTCCACCTCTGCCTAAAGAGGGGAGGTACCAAGTACACCCCTGAGGTGCAACATCAGCGCCTACTCAGCTCACTTCCCAAAAACAGGTTTTGAGAGGGAAGACAGAGGGTGTCAGAATACAGCATGACCTCCATTTGAAGAAACACAATAACTAAGGTGAGTATTTTTCCTTCAAACAACATGAAGTTCTGTTGCATTCACACATAAGGACTACCAAACAGTACCCGTGAGGAGGGAATCAAACCATTTGGGAATAGCCTGCAGTACTGTTGTACCAAACCCAGCATCAGTCCTAGCCTGGATATCCAGAGAGTAATGCTTGGTGGAAAATGTGGACTGGTTTCCAGGTGGCTGCTTTGTATTTCAAATAATGTATATCTCTGCATGCCTGAGAAGCAGTTACTCTAGTCGAATGAGCCCTCAGGCCTGAAGGGGCACTTGCCCAGCTTTCATAGCAGAATTGTATACAAGAGACAATCCATCTGGCAGTAGTTCTCTTTAGTAGTGTTGCTCTCTCACTTCTTACCATGAGGGACAACGGAGGAGTCAAACCCAAGAGCCTTAGTACGCTCCTGTCGCAGCTAGATTCTTCTAATCATCCAAACTGTATAATCTTTCTCTCCTGAAGAAGAATGATCAGTGAAGAATACAGGAAGAGATATGATTGGTTCAGATGGAACCGAAACCACTTTGTGTAAGAACCTCCTGCTGGTCCTATGGACCACCTTTATCTTATGGAATGAGATAAATCAGCTCCACCTACAGAGCTTGTAATTACTTGCTCATCCTGGCAGAGGTAACAGCTTCTAGGAACACAGTTTTCCAAGTCAAGTACTTAAGGTCTGCTTATGTTAAAGGCTCAAAGGGGTTGCATAAGCTGAGTTATCACAGCATTAAGATCCCAAGCAGGAGTAGGATCCCAAAGGGGTACTGGTATGAAGCAACTTTTGAAGAATTTACAGAAAACAGGGTGAGATGCCAGTGAGGAAGACTTTCCCACTGACAGGAAAGGTGTTGCCTACTAGTGTACTTTGAGGGTAGCTGGTCTGAGGCCCAGGCCATTAAGATGAACCATGTAATCCAGAACTGTAGACAAGTCAGCAGTATCTGGGGAGATATGCTTTTTGGAATACCAAATGCAGAATCTCTTCCATTTGGAGTTATACGTTTTTCTGGTGGCAGGTTTCGAGACTTTGAGAATGTCCAGAACCCTTGAAACAGATGCAAATTTGCATATTCTAGCTCTTCAAGATCCATGCCTTGAGATTGAGAGACTGGCTGCAATGATCCTCCCTGAGAGGAGGTTAGAGAGGGTTCGATTCCTGAAGAGAAAGGAAGATGGAATGCTAGGGACAGCAAATAGGATGCCAAGGCTGTCTGGCCCAGTCTGGAGCACCAGATCACTTGTGATTGTGACCTTATCTTGACCAGGACCCTGAACAGTAGTGGAAAAGGAGGAAGGCATACAGGAATTTCCATCCAATCCAGAATTAGAGCATCCAGAGGGACTGAACCTGTGACTGGGGTTCTGCAAGATAATAGAGGAAGTTGGTGATTGTCTGGGGTTGCAAAGAGATCTATCTCTGAGTGCCCTACTTTGAAATGATCACTTTTAACACTGGGGCCAGGATCATTCGCAGGCAGTGGGAATCCTGCTCAATGCATCTGCTAGTACATTGTCCTTCCCGAAGATGGACTGCTACCAGAGAGAGGTCCTAAGAGCACAAGCTTAGGACCATAGTTTGCGCTAGCTGTTGAGCATGCGGCCATAGACCGGAAAGCCTCCTGTTGGTTGATGTACTACATGGTGGTGGTGTTGTCTGGTCCTGACCTGAACCACCACTTGTAACAAATTCTGAGAAGGCTTGGTGAGCCAGGTACACAACCCTGAACCCAGAAGACTGATGAGAAGACCTTGAGGGGACCACACTCCTGACTTTATTCAGGTGAGCTCCCACCAGAAGCTAATCGTGTTAGAACCGCAGAATGAGACTGGAGTGATGAATGGGACTTGCCTGATATTGTTCTGATCCAGCCACTACTGAAGAGCCTGGATCTGGGTCTGAGTCACTGGAATAAGCTTGGTTAGAGGATCTTTTTCTGAGACCAAAACCCCTTTAAATGGAACTGGATGTCCTCATCTGAAACTCTGGCCTTGGACCACTGCAGTGGAAGCTGCCATGTATCTAGAGGTTGAAGGAAATGCCTTGCTGGTTGAGTATACTGTGAAGGTGGAAAGATGGTGTCAGCCTCTATAATGGCATTTACCCTTGCCAGAGGGAGAAAGGTTTGCTTTGACAGTATCCAACTTCTACCCCTATGAAAAATTAAGAGTTGTACTGGCTCTAGAACTGATTTGGGAAGATTGAGGAGGAATCCTAGAGAAGTGAGCGCTTGTTGGGTCACTTGAAAATCTGACTTGACTTGGTCGGTAGACTGACCCACTATGAGCCAGTCGTCCAGGTATGGAAATATGGAGATGTTTTATCTCCTTAGAAAGGCCACTTCTACTGCTAGGCATTTTGTAAACACCCTTGGAGCTGACGTTAGGCCGAAGGGAACTGGTAATGGCCTGGAGGTAGTTCAAACCTGAGGGACATTCTGTGGGAGCACCTGATGGGAATGTGAAAGTAGGCAGCCTTTAGGTCCAGGGAGGCTAGCCAATCTCCTGGCCTTAGAGAGGGAAGAATTATTCCCAGAGTCACCATTTTGAATTTTGGCTTAAGTAGGTGTTTGTTTAGGTATTTTAAGTCTAGGATGGGCTGCCACTCCTGTTTTTTTCTAGGGTAACGTCAAGTATTGGAATACAGACCTGCCCTGTAGTGTAGGAACTTTCTATGGCTCTGAGAGCTGTTAGAGATGAAACCTGCCTCTAGGGCAGTGGTTTGAGATGTTTGCAGGTGAAAGACATGCCTCACTTGGAAATTTTAGCTGAAGGTTGGTCCCTTGGTTTACTACCTCCAGGACCCATTTGTCTGAGGTAACAGACTTCTAGTCCTGGAAGCAGTAAGCCAACCTGCCTCCTACAGGAATTAGGAGTCGACCTGGCTGACACATCAGGGTGTCTGCCCAGCAGGAGCTCTTAGGGCTGAGAGGAGGATGCAACCTGCTCATCCCCTTTGCCTCTCCCTCTGAAGAACCCTCTGGTAAAGGAGAGGAGGCCTGCAGCCTGTAGAAAGGCCTGTTAAAATGCCTGTTCCTTGCTGCCAAGCCCGCTGTTTCTAAGGAGTTGCCTGCCTTCCTGGCCTGTGCACTCCGTTGGTGGTCCTGTACTCATCCACATCTTTCATATAATTCTCTGTCTGCTCCCCAAACAGAGAATTCTCGACAACAGGGGACTCCATGGCCTTAGCCTGGGTGTCCTGTGATAGGCTAGTACATCTGAGCCAAGTCAGCCTCCGAAGAGCCACAGATGTAGCCATGACTCTTGATGACACAGCAGTATGAAACTGGATTTTTGATGCCTCAATCCCATCAGTAGCCACCTCCTCCAGCTCCTTGGCCAGCTGGGGGAAGCCTGTTTAGCCAGTTCCAAAACAGTATCCCATCTGGACTTCTGGTATCTGGCTGTGTAGGCCACATAATTAGCCTGCCTGAGTCCCAAAGAAAAGATGCCATGGCATTCAACTTCCTGGAGTCTTTATCTGGGGTGTGTGAAATCAAGGGTATGTTAGTTTATCACAGGATGCAGCCTGCACAACCCCAACATGGCTGCATTGTTGGTATGTAGTAATCGCATCTGGGCCTGACGTATATGAAGGAAATTAATGCATCTACCGTAATTCTTGATCTTCTCTTGTATCACCATTCATTACTTACTGGGTGTGGCCGGAGGGCTGGCACCTGCCACGGGAGCTTCTTTTTTTTTTTTTAAAAAAACTTTGGCCAACGGCACCGCCGAGAGTGACGCCAGCGAGGGCGCTACTAGTGATCGACTCCTCCAACCTCAGTTCTGTGAGCCGGAGAGGTAAAAGCGAAAGCAGAGAATAAAGATAGCGAGGCAAGATAGCCAAGGGATAGCAAAAGCAAGGAAGAATGAACTGAAAAGGAATAAGTCAAGGAGGAAGGACAGAGGAGATAAGAGTATCTCTAACCGGGACTGCAGGCCTCCTTACCTGGGCGACTCTAGGAGGAGAGAGAGGAGGGAAATGAGAAAGAAGAAGAAGAAGAAGAAGAGAAGAGAGAGATGGGATGTTGAGGGGACCAGAATGCCCAAGGAGCCTAGTGTTAGCTTATAGGCTGAAGGTTCGCACTTAACAGGGAAGCAAGAATCCCTGGAGATAGAGCTGAAGAGAAGGTTCACCAAACCCGCTATAGACAGACTCAGGAGGGCAGTCCTCATCCTCAACATGCCATTGTTTTGATAACCACTTCTGCTGGCCGTGGAAGGCCTTTAACTGGAGGACACTTCGAGGAGGGAGAATAAACCCCTGCAAGGAGAGCACTGCTCTGGGGTTTGGAAATGAAACTGCAAGCCTTCAGGAGTTCATGAGTACAGAAGTGGACCTCAGTCGGATCTCAAGGCAGGGCCAGAGGCTTAGGCTGGCTGGGATTGGTTATAGTCAGCACTGCCTGTCTGTAAACTGTCCGAGGACACTAGAAAGGAAAACACCAATTATCAAATCTGGTGAGAAGGGCAGTTCACCCTCTCATCTTACTTCTTGTTTGTTTTTCTTTCTTTTTTTTTTTCAGATAATCACTTGCAGGCTAGGAGCGTGACCTGAATACCAAGAATGCCTATGGCAGTCAAGAGAGTTCCTCAGCTTTTTGCTTTTTTTTTTTTTTTACAAAAACAGACGTGCCTGCTCCTCCTCTCTGCAAGGCACCTGATTAGGGAGGGGGGTTTGATTCTAGGGCTTAACAGCTGGGCAATGGGATTGCAGGATCAAACTGAACAGCCTGAGCCAGGCTAAAACCCCAGAGGTATCTCGCCCGAGGGATGGCAGGAGGACATGCAGTTTGATCGCCAAGCAAATCCACTAGATGGCCCAAGAATCTTAGAGTAAATAATTTTTCTGGAGAATAAGATTCCCCCCAAGAAATAGATTTTTTTTTGGAAAATTGAGCAATTCTTCCTATTTTTTTTTTTATATATTGCAGAGAGAGGGAAGGAGACGGAGGTGGAGAAGCCACAGGAAAGAGGCCACTGAGGGATGGAGGGAGGGTGGCATGAATGTGTGAAGACAAGAGAAGATCAAGAATTACGGTAGGTACATTATTTTCATATCTTCCTTGTCAATATTCACCATTCATTACTTCTGGGTGAGTATTCAGCCTCTTCCCCAGGAAGGGGAAGAGGCCATACCCTGAGGGAACAAGACCCCAGCCTTCTGTTGGTGAGAAACAGAAGGAGAAGACCTGGCCTCTCAGAAAGCTCATGGGGAACAGCTAGGAGGTGCCTCCCGAGGACGAGGAGACTGAGGGAGCCCCTGTAAAAGTCTCCTAGCTCTAGAGGAGAAAAGACGGGTCCCCTCGAAGGTGGAGCGAACCACCCCACGCCCGGGCCAGGGTGACAACCTGAAAGACGGGTTACGTCCGCCTGATGCAGAAATCCCCAGAAGCCTGAAGCCACCTCGATTGGCGCCGAAGATGCCTTGTTTTGCGTCTTGCCAGCTCCAGGCCTACCGCTGGAGAGGGCAACGGCTTGTCTGCTGTTTGGTCTTGTCAGCATTGATGCCAACAGCTGGGACATCACTCCACCACAAATGCCGTTGTAGGCAGCGTGGGAGCCTGATGAGATGCAATACTGGTACTCGCACGTAGAAGAAGAGAATACTTTCGCCCCCAACGGTCGAATCAGAGAGAGTCCGGATCCGTGGGCGGTCGGGCGCCTGGCAGCGGCGCCTGAAGGAGTGTCTAGGTAAACCAAACCGAGGGCGGGCTGGGAAGAGAACCCAGAGACCTGAGGGCACAATACCCACGCTGACAGTCAGCCGGGCTGAGAAGAAGCGGTGGGGACTGCCAGGACCGGATAGACGCCTCCTGAAAGGGATAGGGCCAGGAAGGTACCACCAAATGCTGGGCACCGACCACAAGGAATTCCCTCGTGATTCTCCGCCTCGGGTATTGTCTCTCCAAATAGGAAATCTGGAAGATCCTCACCATCCTCGAGAGGAAAAGCTGATATTCAGTGAAATCTCGGCATCGGAGGAAAGATGAGCAGGGGTCTCCTCTCCCGAGGAGTGAGACGACGATGGGGAGTTGAAATGTCCAGAGGATCTCCTGCAGCGGTGGGGAGAGTCGAAAGACCGCCCATGCATGTATTCAACGAATGAGGGGAAGGCTACCGCAGAATTTTTCGCTAAACTGTTCCCAGGATAACGGACCCGTAGGGACCGACATGGCCTGGGAGCCGGGGTGAGAAGGCAAGAGATGGGAGAGGGGCACCCGAGGAGGCAACTGCCTTCGCGCAGGGCTCTGAACCGGGGAAAGGAGCCCTGTAGGAGGGATCCCGGATATCAGACCAGGCCACAGAACGGAACTCTGGGGAAGCCGGAGCCTGAAGAGCCCTGGGAGAACTCCCCGTGACGCACGCTCGGACTGTATGATCCAGAAGGCAGTCCGCACAAACGCTACCGGAGGACACCCTAGAACCCTGGAGGAGGGGCCAGGTTCCGACTACGTGCTCCTGGCCACCCCCCCTGAGGTGGCTAAAGAAGACCGAGGCAGACCCTGCCCCTCAACCCCGGACCCCGAGAGGGCCCTCCTCCCCCACCGCCAGCCGCCCCCCCCGTCCCCAGAGGGGCAACAGCACCCTGGGGGGGTAGCCGTCACCCGCCCTCCGAGAGGGGAGCCTCCGGCCACTCCCACGCCTGCCCCCGGGCCTCAGCCACCCCAGCCGGGGAACCTCAGGAGACGACGAAGGGGGACAGAGGAGGGGCCTGCGCCTGGTACCTGTAGCCACAGGGGACCCAGACCCCAAGAGTGGGGTGCCAGGATGGGTCCATCGCCCGAGTCATCGCCCGAGGAGGACGAGACCAGCTGGACTCGATGCTGGCACCCCAGGGGTCCCTGAGGCTACGTGGAGCCGCCGAACGCCCCTGGTACCAAGGGGGTGACGCCACCCCCCACACCGGTAGCAGCCAGGCCTAACTCGGCCCCTCACGGCGCCGCAGGCCTGGCACCGCTAGGAGGAAGGACATAAAGCCCGACGGCGCCAAGCAGGGCGCCCGGAGGCGGCATCTACCGACGGCGCCCGCCAGGTCCATCGGCGCCGCTTAAGCGGGGCGCCTAACGGGCGTCACTCGATCACCAGCGCCAACGGTGCCGATTCAAAACGGCGCCGAGATCGATCATCGCACCGCAAACGGTGCCGATCCGGAACGCGCCAAAGGCGGCGGCCGAGATCCACCCGAGCCAGGCCCAAAAGCCAAGGGCCTCGACATCGGGGAGCCTGCACCGGAGAGGGGTGACTGCCGAGGCGGTGTCGGCGTCAGCGCCCCCGAAGGGACTCACGACGCCCCCAACACCGCTGAAGGGCCCCTCGGCAAGAAAAGACGAGAAACCTCCCCGGACCGTATAGGCCCGGAGGGGACCCGGGAGGGCCCAACGACCTTGCCCGAGAATCCCGAGAGCGACGCCGCCTCAAAGTCGCCGGGCCTTGCCGAGCTTGAACGCCAGAGATTTCGAGGACGCCGACGGTCCATCGAGAAACCGCGTCACACGAATCCATATCATGGTTGGGTCCCAGGCAACGAAGGCAAACGTCATGCCGGTCCGAGACGGAGAAATGCCGGCCACAGGAGCACCGACGCATAGGGGCGCGGCCCATCTTGGAAAAGCGCTTAGCTCCCAAACCGGACATAACGCGAAAATAACAAGGCTAAAACACAGCAAGAAACACACCCGGCGCCGTAGATAGAAAAAGGAACAGTCTTACCGGATCGGCGTCGAGTGTGAAGAAAAACAGGAGTCGGCAAACACGCACTAAAAATGACCGCTACTCGCAACAGGTGCTGCCTCGACGACGGGAGAAATAGAACTGAGTTGGAGGAGGAGTCGGTCGCTACTAACGGCCGCCCCTCGCGCATGACGTCACTCTCGAGGGCGGTGCCGTTAGCCAAAAGCTTAAAAAAAAAAAAAAGCTCCCGTGACGGGTGCGCGCCTCCGGCTTACACCCAGTAAGTAATGAATGGTGAAGATTGACAAGGGAAGATATACCTCTTGTCCATTCGCCTGTCCACAAGAGGTAAAGAATTTGGAGTCTTAAGTAACTTCTGTGTCTGTTTCCCATAGGATTTGTGAAGGGGAATAGACAATCTCTTGGACTCTGAGATGTCCATCATCTCCACATCGTCAGGCTCCTCTTGCTCCTCGACAGCTTCATCCAAAGGGAGCTGGAGGGTTTCTGCCACTTTGTTGTAAAACATAAAGTGGGAAGGGGACTCAGAAAGCCTAGGAGGGGAAGCACCAGAAGGCCTGTCTGGGGAGATGTCCGGTTCCATGGGCTCATCCAGACCTTCCACACCATCATCATCATAATCTTCATCCCCCTCCAAATCCGGTTCTTAATAGTCTTCAGGGGAATAATCCTGAACCGGAGGAACTGACCGAACTGAAGGCCTACCGGGAGGCATCGGATCAACCGGAACCGAATGGAGCGATTCAACTATGCTAATCGCCCTGGCAATTTCTTTGGCGGTTGGACGATGCGGTTCTGGATCCGAACCGGCCGATTTCTCTTTCTTTTTTCTGGAACCAACCCCTCAGAATCGGCTCTCCATTTGCCCGAGGGAGTCTCGCCCAGGTCAGTGGGCACTCCCTCAGGTTCGATCGGAACCGAACCGGGCTGGCCATCCGGGTCAGCGGACTTCTCAGCCTCCTTTTCCCTACGCCTGCCCAATCTTTTATCCTGGGTGGCTTTAGGGAAATTCTTACTTATTTGGCAGTCTGATTCCAAGTGGTCAAAACCCAGACAATCAACACAGGTGGTGTGGGGATCAGCCTTAGCAAAGGCCTCCCCACACTCACTGCAGTGTTGAAACCCAGTGGGCCCGGTTTTCTCTTGGGTTTCTCAGACGAAGCCATCCTATCACTTACCCTTTTTATGGCAAAAGCCAGGCAAGACCCCCTTTATCAGTTCCTAACTGTGTTACGGGTGTTGGAAAAAAACGATGAAACACATTTTTTTTTTTTTTTAGAACCGATAAGGACCGGTACCTCACACTAAAGTCAAACTAAAAAAAAAAGACACAGACAAATACAGACAACCAGTTCAGCTGAACCGGATGAAATACAGTTTTTTACAATTTCCACAAAAAACTCAGCACTGGTCCACTACCTATGTACTTACTTTACTGCAGACAGGGATCTGAACCGAAATAAAGAAAAAATAGCGGTATAAACTGACATTTTTAACTGGACCGAACCGTTAGCGAAGGAGAAATCTCCGGAGCAACTGTTCAGTTAGGCGGAGTAAAGAATCTGACAGTTACACTTCAAAGTGCAGCAGACAGAGGTTTGAACCAAGCTCGAGCTCAACGTTCTATGCTCTGGTATAGAGTTAACTCTTTCCTCTCTGGAGCAGTTCAAGTGCTGGGGCTAACTGCATAATGTCAGAATAATATCAGAATACAGCAAGACTTCATGTTGTCTGAACAACAGACACGCAGAGGCAAAAATACGTCTGCCCCAGTGGTCGAACTCCGCAGAGTCCGCGTCTGGAGGATGGACTCTTGTTGGGCGCAGACTCCCAGAAGAGGTGTCCAGCCACTCCTGACCCGAGGAAGGGTGCGGCAAAGACCCTAGAGACCCCGAGGGAGCGCAATACTGGCGCTGACCGTCTGCAGGGGCTGGGGAAGCGGGCGACTGCCAGATGCTATGCGACTCCTCCGCAAAGGTCTGAGGCCACGGAGGGATCACTAAGGATTCCTGGCTGTACTCCCCGAGGAACACCATAGCCGCACACACAGTACTGCATTGTAGTACTGGGGTTAAACTGAGCTCTCCTCCAGCATCATCGCCAGGAACCGCTGATACTCCGTGAAGCTAGCATCAGACGACTGATATGATGATGAGTCCTCTTCCTCAGAGGAGGAAGCCAACAACACGGAGGGTATCCACATAGGGAATGACAGAGCTCCTTGAGGAGCTGCAAAAACCAGCTCGTCCATGGCCCTATAGAATGTTGGGAAAGCGCTCGCCATGGCCCTACACTACTTCCAGGTAAGGGGCCCCAAAGGACTCAAGAGACCTGGGAGAACGGGGGGAGGTTGCGGCGAGGGCTGGGCAGGATGATCATGAAAAGCCACGCTCTCCATGACAGGGCTGTGGACACCAGTGGAGGACCCCTCTACCCCGAGGGGGGGTGCGCTGTCCAGACCCCAACTGCCACTCAACCATCCCCAAGCCAGCGGGGGCAGCTCAAGGGGAGGAGAACCCTGCTGGGGAGACTGGAGCCCAGCAAGCCCAACAGGGTGGGCCCTGTTCACACCCGATGTAGGACTCCACCCTCTGCAGGAGAAAGGGGTGCTCGTACCAGCACTCCTACTCCTCACCAGAGTGGCCGAGGCCACCTAGGCAGAGTGGGGCGAGGATCGGGCTCCTAACTCCCGAGGAGAGAACAGAGACCTGCCCCTCAAGCAAGACCCCCCAATGGCGATTGATCTCAAGGACGAGGGGAGAGAAAAGCTGGTACCAGGGTCAGCCTCTGACTCCCCCAACTCCGAGGTGGCACCCAACAAAGGCACAGTACCAAAAATTAACCTCCTCCTCAGAGATATGCCCTGAAGTGGCACCGAGGCCCATAGCAGCACTGACCTCAGTGCCACCCCAGACATGGCCCCGACCCCAACATCGGCCTCAATGTTGACATCAGAGGTGGCACAGACACGGGGTACAGTGCGGACCGCGGCGTCACCCCCCCCCCCGAAATCAAGCCAAGGACAGCACCAACTGCGATGCAATCACCAGGTGCAGTACCAACTGCGGCACCATTGCCAGCAGTGTCCATGGCACCGTCACTGGGCACAATGATGCAAATGGCACTGTTGCCCGAGACAACACCAAGGATGGTGTCAGAGGCCTCCATGGCACCGGCAGAGGACAGGGCGGCGCTGTGCACGGTGTCTAGACAAGTCGATCCACAAGAGTTCTTGAATCGAGATCTGGAAGTGGGGGACCGCTCAGGAGCTGGGTTGCCAATCTGGGTCCCAGGTCATCCCTCTGAATCTGGGAGGAGACAATGGAAACTTCAAGAGAAGCCAGCCCGGTGGAGCTGAGGTTTGAGGTGCTGGATGCCACACCTCGCGCTACGCCGGCGACCCGGGTTCGGGAATGGACTCGGGACGCTGGGGGCTGGCAGGGGAAGGAGAGGATTGAGCATCTGTAGGGACTACTCTCCTCTCCTGGGGTGGGTAGCAGGTTGGCGTCGCTCTGCAGCAGCCTCTGGTGGAGACCAAGAGCACTGCAGAAGACGCAAGTGGGAACACCATAGAAAAAGCGGAAATCTGCCTCTCGACCGACCGGATGATGACTGACGGTCCTCCATTACCACCGATGCCCTGAAAGAGTCCCTCCACTGCAGCAGCACCCTGGAGTCAAGTATATGAGCTGGTTGCCCCCTGGTGCCACTCCCTCGGAAGAGGAGGACCACCCGGGCGAAGGGTTACGTCCGGTTACCTCGGAGAAGCTGCGATGTGCGATGAGGGCTCAGGACGGGACAGGCGGAACGGATGAAGGACCTAGGCAGTCCGAAGGAGTGGTGGGCCGTGGGCATGAGGGGTGAAAAAAAAAATAAATAAAAGAAACCTCAAGAGAGGCAACCCCAGTCACCCAGCTCATCCCAGCACCGAGGGCAGTGTCAGGAAGGGACTCGGTGGCATCAGAGTGCCGGCCTTTCTCACTGACACTGGAATCGGTGTCAGGAGCCAAAGCTGCACCCTCCAACGCCCACGAAGTGACCATCGGTGTAGGTCCCATGTGCAGCTGAGGCCGCAACACCGGGGTCAACTGGTTCCCCAAAGAAGAACCAGGCCTGGAGCGGTCAACAGTTGACCTCCTGGAGTAGGTCGGCCGCTCCACAACCGCTTCCTGAGGTGACCAGACTTAGCGGGACGTGACTCTGTGGCGGCCTGCTCTCCCCCGGTGCATGTAGCAGCGGGGGAGGCCCGAGAGACATGCCCAAGGTCCTTGTCTTAGTGGCCCTCATTCAACGCTTGCTGCCGAAGGTTGGGGGGGGCATCCCAACCTAGCTGCACGAAGTTCAAAGGTGTGGTAGCCCACACTGAAGCAAGCGTAGCAACGGTCCATGTCGTGATTCGGCCCTAGACAAGTGAAGCGCCAGTAATGCATGTCCGTTACAGTGAACTGACTTCCACAGGGGCACAGATGCATGGGGGCAGTCCCCACCTCTGAACTTTTACGCCCCAAACCCAACATGGAACCGACTGCACAATGGAAGACTGAATGGAAGCAAAGGCTTTTTGCAGACTACTTTTCGATAGAAAATAATAAACGGAGCTGAAAACGGCGTTGAGTAACTTTAAGCGAGCAGAAAAACGTCAAACAGTAGATGATGCAGTTGAAGTCTTGAGAAGTCGCTGTTCAACGGAGCATCTGCAGCCACGATGGCGGGAAGAGCAGAACTGAGGTAATGGAGGGGATGACGTCGGTTACTGGCCAACCCGCAAGCACCACTCAATGTGTCGGCCAAGAGGGTGACGCTGTTCCCACCATCCTTCCTCCTAGAGCAGTAAAGTATTTTTCTTAAAGCAAAAGCTTGCCTCGGGGTCCTGTGCCTTCGGCTAGAACCCACCAGTGATGAATGGTGAATACTTATACAGTCAAGATAATGTTTTTCTCCCCATTTATTTACTAATATGATCTCCGCCTCCCCGAGCTAGTTAGTCCGCTGTCCGTGAGCCGCTGACTAAACGCTGCATCTTATGGCCAACAGCGTGACTTCCTCGCCCCCTCATAGTGGCTTGCTATGCTGAATGTTGAGAGGAGAAGCAGAGAACAGCTAGAAAGCGTGCCGGCTGGTAAAATCAAGCACTCCACCAATCATCCTTCAAGGCGGCAATTACCCCATACACGCTAGCGGTTGTGGGCCGTGAGAACGTCACCTTACAGCATTTTATACGGGAGTAGGGGGATCAGAGCAGTACATTCACCGGTTACTCACTGTTCTTGTCAGTGACCCCCCCCCCCCCCACCTTGTCCATAAGCAATATGAACCAAACTTCAATCTGCAGTTGTTTTGAGTGTCTACCTGACCAGGTTGACTACGTGGTTATGGTGGATCTCATCCTGGGAGGCCATCAGGAGAGGAGGTGCACCAAGGTAAGGGGAGTTCACCCTTAATAAAGCTTATAATTCTTGTACACCCGCCTGCCCCTGGATCGCACAACCAAGCTGCATTATTCGAGCAGCCTCCTCAGTTGTTTTCCACTTTGGTGTCGTAGCAAAGTCTGGCTATGGGGGGGGGCAGGGCAATCAATCCTAACACTATGGTTCCTCCGCTTCTTGGCCCAGCTGTCTCCCTACTCCCCCAGTCTAACCAAAACAGGCTGAATCAAATATTTCTTAGCTAATTCCCAGTGTCTCAGAGGAGCCATTAAAAAGTGACTACAGCCAGTGGTCCCTGGTTTACAGAATCGTCATTAATTATACATTCAGATGGTAATGAGGAGGTGAAGCCCTCATGCAATCAGAATAACTAAGCAGCTCCACCCAACCCAGTGAAACTGACATGCAGGGAGGGTGGTTACCAATGGAGCTGTGTACTGTAGCCAAGCCTCTACCCTCCCCCTGCAAATGTAATTTTGAGACTGCGCCATTTTGAGTTTTGTAATGTGGCTGAAATTTACAGGCCTATTGTCATTTCATCTGAGGCTCTCCGGCTCCACAAAGCAACAACGAAACCCCCGATATGTATCAATCACTACACACCATGCACCCCATATAAACCCCCTCTCCGATCCCTCACAAATCTAGTCGATATTAAATTAGCCCTCGGGTAACAGGATTGAGTGCGTAATTCAATTTGGAGACCCTTTATGAAGTCAGAAATTGTGCTCACTCCATTTCATCAAGTGCTGGGTAATGTCCCTGTCTGACCGAGCTGGTCTCCGCCGTTACCCGCACCCTCTGAGATTATTCAGGTGCGGATGGAGCCAAAGCTCGGGTCAAAGCTAGTGATGAGAAACAGTCAGCTTCCCAAAGGTAATCGCTGTCAAATCCATTGTTTCTACAGCTAGGACTACAGCACTGACTTAAACAAACTCCAGGAAGTAGACAGAACACTGAGAGATCAAGCACAATGAGGGGGTTTCAGCTACACCATAACGGGTGTGATCGGTTACTACCACCATGCCCTAACTGGCCAAATGATGGAAAGTTCAAAAACCAGGGAGGCATATTAGTCAAGAATAACAGGACAGTCCAATATTGAAGGGGAGCAGTTTAAATAGGGGTCCAGACTTACAGAACTTATTGTACCTTCTGAAAATGCACTCAAGTAGCAGGAGCGGTTTGGTGGTTCCCCGATCTTTCTTCCCCAGCTGCCTCAGGTTGGATCTTTGTGATTTACTCTCCAGATCATCTACTTTATCCAGAATGGATGAGACATTTTGTTTCAACTATCTCCGCTCTAGAGTAATATCAGCCACAAGGTTTTCCAGGTCACTAATCCGTTTTTCGGCCTCGTCCAGTATCGTGGCATTGGCCGACGTAGTATCTAACAATCCTGTGATAACATTTTATGGGAGCTGCATTTGGACTGTTAGGTTGGTGAATCAAGCCTTCATCTCATTTTGTAAATTTGAAATCATTCCTGGAACTGCCGTCAGTGAATCAGTAGAAGAAAGTACAGTTACGTAAGAACTTACCATAACAGTAGATCTTCAAAAGAGGCTCTTGCAGTAGGTAATTACATATAGGACTGACGTTGGCAGGCGGCAGGACCTAGGAAAAATTTCTAGCTAGCAGTCCTGGCGGGACCGCCCCCACGTCAGGTGACTGGCGTCAGACGATATCAGTATAAAGGGGCGGTCCCAGACGCCCGCCTTCCAGTTCTTTCCCGCCACAGGCCCGGAAGACCCAGACGAGAGAGAAGCAGATAATTCCCTCAATGGAAAAGGAGCTGAAAAAGCCTAGGGGGATGGAGGGCGGGAAGGTATTACCTACTGCAAGAGCCTCTCTCGAAGGACCTACTGTTACGGTAAGTTCTTACGTAACTGTACTATCTTGCAGTAGGTAATTACATATAGGACAGAATCCCAAACAGTCTGGAATAAATGAAAAGGCACTGGGAGGAGGAACTACTCCAAGAAGTAGTAGGAAAGCTTGCAAACCTCAAGAAAGGAGGCCCTGCAAGACAGCTAACCCGAAGCCTGCTCTATGGCGAGAGGCAATGTCCAAACTGTAATGTTTAGTAAATGTATGGACAGAGGTCCAAGTGGCAGTAGCACAGATGTCTGCTGCAGACACATTCTTGAAACAAGCCGAGGCTGCTACTCCTCAGTAGAGTGGCCTCTGACTTGACCGAATGGTCTTGTTGCCTGTCATAACACAAAGTGATGCAATGAGCCAACCACTTTGATAGGCATTGCTTGGAGACATCATTGCCTTCCCTTTTGTGAGCAAAAGAGACGAACAACTGATCAGTCTTTCTGAGATCCTTCGTCCTATCGGTGTAGTATCTCAGAATCCTGTGACATCCATGGTATGGAGCAAGTATTCTCCTTGGTTGGAATACTGCGTGAAAAAGGCAGGTAGCTCAACAGACTGATTTAAGGTAGACTCCGCTACCACTTTTGGGAGAAACTTAGGATTCGTGCGAAGAGCTACTCTTTTTTTTGTGAAAAATCAGATAAGGGATTTTGCACATAAGGGCCTGGAGCTCGGAAATTCTGCGAGCAGAAGTAATGGCCACCAAGAAGAGCATCTTCCACGATAAGAACTTCAAGTCTGCAGAAGCCACAGGCTCAAAGGGAGGAAGGGTAAGTTTCTCGAGAACAAAGTTCAAGTCCCAGGGGGGAGCTGGAGTCCGAACAGGGGGTCTAAGATAAAGGACCCCTCTGAGAAAAGTCTTGGATACCTCCAGTTGGGCAAAAACCTTATCAGCGAAAGGGACATGGTAGGCTGAAATAGCTGCCATGTGGACTTTCAAAGAGGAGTGACTGAGACCCAGGTCGAAAAGATGACGCAGATAATCAAGCAGAATGGCCACAGGACTGGAGAAAGGCTCCACGTTCCTGGAGGCAGCCCAGATGGAAAATCTTTTCCATTTCATGGCGTAGGTGGACCTAGTGGAGGGTTTTCTAGCCTCCACCAGAATCTCAGCCACCTTAGGAGAGACGCCAAAGCGAGATTGGGCTAGGTCTGCAGGAGCCATGCATGAAGTTGAATAGACTTGAGTCCTGGATGGACCAGGGTCCCCTGATCCTGGGTCAGCAATCCTCGAGATAAAGGCAGAGGAAGAGGAGGAACCTCTGAGTATTGTTGTAGAAGAGAGAACCAAATTTGCCTGGGCCAGAAAGGAGCGATCAGAATCATTCTCGCTCCTTCCAATGCCAGTTTCTGCAACACACGAGGGACCAGAGGAATTGGGGGAAAAGCATAGACGAATCTGCCCTTCCAGTTTAGAGACAGAGCATCGCTCCAGAAAGCGCCTCGCTCTGGAGCGAGCGAGCAAAAAATTGGAAGCTTTGCATTTTGGGAGGAGGCGAACAGGTCTATCTGTGGAGTCCCCAAGTCTGGAACACGCTTTTAGAACTTTTGGTCCAGTTCCCTCACGTGTGGCAGAGCCAGAGCGACTTGAGCTTGTCTGTCAGGACATTTGTCGACTCCAGACATGGATCGCTGGTGAGGTGAAGGTTGTGAAGAGTTGCCCATTCCCAAACCCTCATCGCTTCCTGCATAGCAGGTAGGACCAAGTCCCTCCCTGCTTGTTGGATGTACCACACCATGCACATGTTGTCTGTTTGGACAGCTAGGTGACCGGGAAGGATGTATTGGTGAAGGGCCTGGAGAGCATACAGCACTCCTCGAAGCTCGAGCACACTGATGTGGAGAGCGAACTCCAATTTTGACCATAAGCCCTGGGTTCGGTGAGGGCCCAGATGGGCTCCCCAACCTTCGCCTGATGCGTCCGTGGTCAGAGTCTGAGCAGGGGGAGGATGAAAAAAGGGGACCCTCTGGAAAAGGTTCTCTCGAACCATCCACCATTGCAAGTCTCTTACCATCAGCGAGGAGATCAGTACCAGACGATCTAGGTCGTCTACAAGTTGATCCCACTGAGAGCGGAGAGTCCACTGAGAGATCCTCATGTGGAGGCACGCGCGCGGAACCGTCGGTATGGCAGCCGCCATAAGCCCCAGGAGACGGAGCACCGACCTCGCCAGAACCCTCCTGTGTTCCGACAGAAGAGAAATCTGGGACTGGAGGGAGGCCCCCCTGTCTGGAGGCAGGAAGACCCTGCACATTGTCGTATCGAGGACTGCCCCGATGAACTGGAGTCTCTGGGAAGGATCCAGGTGAGACTTGGAATGGTCGATGGTGATACCCAGGGCAGTAAAAACCTGCTGGGTGAGGGAGAGAAAATGCAGGAGTTCCTCCCTGGGCGGGGCCATCAGGAGCCAGTCATCCAGGTAGGGAAAAACCTGAACTCCCAAAGTACGCAGGTGGGCCGCCAGGCATTTGGTAAAGACTCGGGGAGCCAGGAAAGACCAAAAGGAGCGCCTGAATTGGTGAGTGGTCCCCTGGAACGCAAACCTGAGGTACCTTCGTGCGAAGGGCTAATGGGATGTGCAGGTACGCATCCTGCATATCCAGGGCACAAAGCCATTGGCCCGGCCGAAGCAGGGGCAAGAGGGTTTGAAGGGAGAGCATCCTGAACCTCTTGTATTCCACATATAGGTTCAGGGAGCTGAGATCGAGAATGGGTCTGAGATCTCCCGTCTTCTTTGGTACAAGGAAGAAATGGGAATAGTAACCCGTCCCGTGAAGGTGAGGGGGGATGGGCTCTATGGCCTGCTTTGTGAGGAGAGCAGAAATTTCTTCCTTGACCAAAAGAAGATGGTCCCTTGAGTAAGAGGAGTTCAGAGGGGGGTGATGTGGAGGTTTCTGCAGAAACTCTATGGAGTGCCCCTCTGCTATGATCTGAAGCACCCATGAATCCAAAGTTATCCTCTCCCAACCCGGAAGGTGGAGGGAGAATTTCCCTCCAACCGGTTCCTCCGGGGCGTCCGGAGGCAGTGGGAGAGGGAAGGAGTCAGGTGGTGTGAGGCAGCGCCGCAGCTGGGGCACCCGCTGCTTTTTTGGGCGGCAGGGGCCTGGCAGCTGTGGAGGCCCGACGTTTTGTGGCCCGCCTTCCCTGAGGTTTCGCTTGAGGCCAGCTGCGTCTGCGAAAGGGACGGCGCTGCAGGGGATGGGGACGGTACATTGAATCAACAGATTTGAGAGCAGTCCCCTTCTCCTGCAAGTCAGTGATGATGTCCTTGACATCACCACTGAAAAGCACAGAACCCCTGAAAGGTGCTTCTTGGATTGCTGACTGCACCTCCGGGACCAGACCTGACACACGGAGCCATGCATGACGCCGAAGACTTACGGCAAACGCAGAGCTCCATCCTGCGGTGTCCACTGCGTCGTAGGTTGTCCTCAGAATGTGACGACTGGCAACGAGCAGAACGGACCAGGTTGGCTAACTCCTGCTTGACTTGGGAGTCAGGCAAGGAGTCAATCTTGATTCCGCCTGGGTAAGGACAGCCTTCTGGTAATCCCCCATGCGCTACATAATTTAGGGGCCCTGATCCCCAGTGTGGAAGAAGCATAGATCTTCCTTCCATACTGATCCAGAAGGCGAGATTCCTTATCCGGGGAGACAAGCTCAAGTGCTTCGGTGTGCTGACCGGCCGTGAGCAGCGCTAATCACAACCGAGTCTGCACGGGGGTGAGAGTCTAAAAAGTCTACATCCTCCGGAGCCTGGTATAGCCTGTTGGACTTGAGGAAGTGGGGCTAAAGCCGACGGTTGTTTCCAAATGGTGGAAACAAGGTGGGCATGAGGCTCGATCCAGGGTGGCACTAGAGTAGGGGCCGTAAGGGGCAAGTCCAGATGTTCGGCAAGTTTAACCAGCTGAGGATCTGGTTCTAAGGAACGCCACTGATGGACTTCCTGGATCTTCCTGAGCAACTCTGTGAAGGAAGGATCCTCCGGAGGAGACTTCGGAGGAGTCCTCGGCTGGGGCTTGGACGGAGAGCGAGGCTCCTCGTCTTTCTCGGAACCACCATCGGAGGAATCCGAGGAGTCCGAGAGAGAAGAAGAGGAATTTGAAGCAGAGTAGGACTCCCTAGCTCGTCTAGGGGGAGGAACGGGTTCCTTAGGGGGGATCCCTGGACGCGTGTCCTGCCCCTCTCTGGATCCCGAGGGCAGAGCCCAGGAATCCAGAGGCGGAGAGGGAGTGTGCCGTCTGGGGCATACGGAAGCCAGGGGTGGCACCGTCGCCGTAAGACGGCTCTCGACTTCCTTGGTGAGCTGAGCATTGGCCTCAGCCCACCTGGAGGACAGAGTCTCCTGGAGATCCACCGGCCGCCTAGGGGGCGGTGGAGGAGGAGGGGGGATATAGTTGTACAGATGAAATCCGTAAGGGGAGTATCCATAACCCGGCTGCGGGAATACCGGAGCTGGGTATTGCGGCATTGGGTACTGCGGCATCGGTGGAGTCAGCGCTGGGTACTGCGGCGCAGGATACTGAGGACCCGGGTAAACCGCGTCAGATAAGACGGCGGATACCCAGGTACCGGAGGAGCTGCCGGAACAGACGGCCCAGTAGGGAACTCCACAGGCGGATCGACCGTGATAGGCCCGTGGGGTGGAGGCCCAATGGGAGAGGTATATCCCCTGCTGGCGTCGGAGGGGCCGGCGTTGGAACCGGTGTCAGCGGGGCCGGCTCTGTAGGAAGGGGATCAGACGGCGGACCAGCATCCCGAGCCTCGCCCGGGGACGGAGGGGAAAAGTCCCCTGGGTCAGGCAGGGGGGACTTGGGCCCCCCGGACGGCAGCGAAGACTGCGGGGAACCTGGGACGACAGACGGAGCAGGGTCTGCAGTAGGCTCCGAGGCCCGGCGGACGTCGGAGGAGCCGGCGTGCGACTTATGGGCGGTCAGCCGGACGCCAGAGGGCGGCGTCCGACGAGAGTCCTCGTCGGGCGCGGGCGAGGATGGGAAGAGGCCGGTCAAGGGGATGCTGCCCGAAGGGTCGGGTGTCTTAGCGGCCTTCTCGGTGAGCGTTACCAGTAAGCTGCAAGCCTGTGGCGGTACTGGGAAGAAGCCTCCTTTGCCCAGAGGCACCCGCGGCTCGACGCCGAACCCGGCGGGTCGACGCCTCCTCAAAGCCTTGGAGGCTGCCGTCGGGCGATCCCCCGGAGGGGACGTTACCTTGGCCGCGGCTCCGGCCAAAGTCACGGAGGAGGAGGCCTTCTCCCGGTGCCTTTCCTTGTCCCGCTTCTTGTGTCCTTCAGGGGAGGTCGATGCCTGCCGAAGTTTCTTCAACTCCTTCTCCATTGCGGATATCTTCTTTTTGAGGAGATGGGCTTCTAGAGACTGCTGGCGTCGTCTTTGGGTGGCCGCGTTGAAATGTAGGCAGTGCGGACACTTGTCGACCGCGTGGTCGGGGCCTAAACAGAAAAGGCAGAGGAAGTGACCGTCTTTGTGAGGGAGTTGGGCGCCGCACGAGTCGCACTTATTTTTGAAGGGGACGACATATACCGGCGCTCACCTGACGAAGAAAATACAAAATACTGATACTTTTGGAAAACCGGCGAAGCAACAGGACTGGCGTTATGAACTTCACAGCGGCGCTACACGAGCTATGACGGAAAAAGAACTGGAAGGCGGGCGTCTGGGACCGCCCCTTTATCCTGACGTCGTCTGACACCAGTCACCTGCATGGGGAAGGTCCCCGCCAGGGACTGCTAGCTAGAAATGTTTCCGAGGTTCCTGCCGCCTGCCGACGTCAGTCCTATATGTAATTACCTACTGCTAGAGCCCTTTCGAAGTAAGATCTGCCAGTCCCCGAGGGTAAGCCCACTGTTAAGCCCACTGTTACCATGCCCCCCTTCCCTCCGCTGGCATCAAGGTTTTTGGAGGACCTGTAGATGGCTCACACATGATTGTAGGTTTTTCTTTTAATCAGACAAAGAAAAAAATGGTTGTTGTGCTCGATCCTCCTTTTATAAGGACAAAAATTCACTAAAAATGCCACCAACAGTTTACTCTGGTTCAAGGTCAGCTGGCATTCATCTGTATCCCCCTCCCCCGGGTCGTGCCTGAAGATAGGCAGGATCTGTCTAGTGCACTTACCCGGTCAACAAAAACTAAATAAATAAAAAAAAAAAAGGTGCTGGTGCCAAATAGCAGGGACATACATGATCAGGGAAAACTCTACAAACTGTAGAGAATCTATCTATCTGCACACAGACAAATGGCTACAAACCATTTTTTTCCACTTAGTGAGAAAAGTTCTATATTTTTAGAGGCAGTTCAAACATGTATTTCCCACACCCTAGATGGGAGCATAGAAATACTAAATTTAGGTCAGTCTTAGCGTTTTAAATATATAAAGTCACTTTCCTGACTTTTCTGTTTTTTTTTTCAAATCTTCGTGGCTCTATTGCTCAAAGCAATAAAAGATGGAGTCACATGGCTCTGAAATGTCAACACATTAGTACGCTAGCTGGACATGTACCTGCAGACAGGTGAAGAGGCAGATGTTAAGCCGGCAGATGCCCCTGACCTGGGGATCTCATGTGGAAAGCTACCTTAAAAATGGATTATTCTAGGGGGGTGGAGCTAGCAGCTGAACTGATCAGACGCATGCAGTATGAGCTCTGACTTGCCTTAGCCTTTGATCGATAAAAATACCTTCTTTTCCATTATAAAGTGCAATTTAACTCAAGAGCCAGAATCTACAAAGTCCCTAAAACAGAACGGTACCTTCTGGTCCAGAATGGGTCGTACAACAAGAGGTGGGAAGGCTGGAGATGGTGCCTGTACAAAGACGCCTACGGCTGCGGGCAGTAGTACACAATTAACCCCACCATGCTTCACTGACTCAGCTCAGCCGGTTTTATGTGATAAAGGTGAGTCTGAAAGACCGCCCATCACATAAAGCAACCACAAAACAGCCCGTGGTCAAAAGGGCGTTTGATATTGCAGCGAAAGTCGCTACAATACTTGTATTCCTAATAAAGATGAATCTATTTTTATGCGGGGGGCACAAATAATCAACTCCAAGGGAGGTGCGGACCAAGGGGCAAGTTATTGTTTTTTTTTTAAATATGTGACCAAAGCCAGACCCAAACCCGGGTCTACTAGCATCGCAAGGGGTGGTGTATACCACAATGTTATGTGGCCAACTCAGCAAGCATTCGGCACACAGGACCCTATATCCTGTAGTAGTGAGGATAGCTCCTTGCTATCCTCACTCTACAGGATATATCACCGTACTGCAGCACTCGCTCACAGTGAGAGTGGTATTATTGAGTTGCTCACATTGTAGCGCTCAATAATACACGCTCAACATGGGTGCTACCGCTCAACCATCGAACGCTGCTCTATTGAAGGCCATTCAGGCAGAGGACGCCAAGTTGGAACCCCTGGTAGGGAAGGTGACCGTTTTGGACACTAAGGTGTCAGGGGTGCAAGAGAAAGTTAAGGCGGCTACAGACACAGCGATGAAAGCACTCACCTCGGCGGCCGGAGTAGTAAAAGAGAATACAGTGCTTAGGCTGCAACTGGAACACCTCGAGAATCAGGACCGAGCTTCGAATATGACACTGGTTGGCCTGCCAGAGGGCGCAGAAGAGGGAGATTTAAAAATGTGGATACAGCAGTGGTTTCAAGATCAACTACAGCTTACAGACGTGACCATTAAAAAGTATATACAATTACCCCTCGCCGAGCCATATGTATAGACCCCCAGGCCCGAACAGTGATGATTGTGCTTGCTGACTCAATGGAGCGGAACGAAGCATTGCAAGCTGTGAGGTGTGCAGCAAATCTGGCATGGCAAAGGGCACAGCTATGCTTATTCCCAGATCTCACCTTTGCAACTCGCTCAAAATGGAAAGCCTTTGATGGGGTACATGGGAGGTTCGGAACTGGGCATACAACATGTTCTTATGATGCCAGCTTGCCTAAAGAATACTTATGGAGGCAAAACACATATACTGTCTATGAAAATGTCCCAGTTGCAGAGTCGTATGATGGGATGACCCTCCACGTGGAGATCACCATTTTAACCCGCACATGGGTGTTCAACAGCCCCAAAGTACAATCCAAGCAGATAATATTGATCGTTTTAGTACGTATGGTGCATCAGGCAAAACAATCAGGATTTATTCCAATATGGCATTCCTCGACCAACTCAGTCACTCATCCCTACCTAGTAAAAGATCCACCAAGAAACTGTACCATTAGTCCTCATCCGAATCACTTGCTTCGATACGGGAGGTAAATTCACATGCGATATGGGTCACCAATTTCCCCACCTCGGAAGGATCAGTATATAAATCCTGTTACTGCAGTGGTGGGGTTTAAACCACTACAAATACAAACGCTGTTTTATTTCATAATGATGAGTACTGTCTGTGAATTATTTTTATTATTATTCTTTTTTCTTTAAACAAATCTCTACCTGTTTGATCTACCATAAAGAAGGAGACGAAAGGTTACTGCTCCGAGTTATGACAGTTTACTTAAGAATTTGTGCACTGTTTAAACTAGTGGGGGTTATGATCCACGGCTGGAAGGAGGGCTCCTGTGCAGAGACAGCTTTGTCTTTTCTCCTCTTTTAGTATGTTTAGTATTTTGAGAACAGAAGTTCCCCTTAGTAGGGAAGGTACTCGACTCCTAAAATGTCTTAACAGTTGGAAAGGGTTCTCGTTTTTGGCAGCACTTGCTCTTCAAAATCCATTACTGTGTATGTACTTTTAAGAAATCTCCCCAATTATGCAGTTACTTCATTCTGGGGTGTCTCAAATCCTGTCATTACATGTTGATGAACCTATCTAATGTACATTACAGAAGGCATGATGCTTGTATTGTACTGCATTAAAATCAATAAAATATATGTAAAAAAAAGTGGATTATTCTCCCCACGGGTTCCAGTGTTCGCGTATCGCTCCTGGTTCGGATCTGGAATAGATGCACTCTAGTTGGATCAGATGTTACAACAGATTAGGCAATAGAGCCACAAAGACTTGAAAGAAAAAACAACCCAGAAAACTCAGTAAAGTGGCTTTCTGTATATATTTAAAACGCTAAGACTGACCTCAGTTTAGTATTTCTATGCCCCCACCTAGGGTGTGGGAAACACATATTTGAACTGTCTGTAAAAATAAATAACTTTTTTCGCTCGGCCCGGTGGCGCTGAGGGTTGAGGTGCTGGACGCCACACCTCGCGCTAAGCCGCGACCCGGTTCGGAACAGACTGGGTGGCCGGGCCGGGGTCGGCAGGGGAGAAGGGGGATCGAAAGTCCCAACGGATGCTCTCCCCTCAGGGTGGGGAGACCAAGAACGCTTCATGCTCTGCATCCCTTCCATAGCTGGTGGAAGCAATCGACATTAGGAGGGGATGGAGGCGCTCTGTCTGGCCGGAGCCGGGGAGGGGACACGATCGGGCATGAGAGGTCTGGCGTGCGTCAGCACGCCACCACTCAGGACGTACGTCCTAGCGCTCAACGTCTCAGAGGGTAGGGGAAACCAGGGAGAAAAACAGAAAAACACCTCTCGGCAGCCCTGGATAAAAGCCACTCAGGTTCCATCCAGACCACCAAGAGGGACAGACCCCACTGTGCAGGAGGAGAGAGGAGGCACTCTAGGGGCAGATCCGACGGAGGTGGAATGGGGGAAATGAGTGGACGTAAGGAGTGGGCTCCGAGAGCAGACAGGAGAGATAAATAAATAAATAAATAAATAAACAAACAACTTGGAGGCAGTATAGCGCAGTGGTCTAAGGCTCTGAGCTGCAAATCTGGTGACATCCAGCAGACCAGACCTGGGTTTGAATCCCACAGCTTCCACTTGCATACTGTGTGACCCTGAGCAAGTCACTTAACCTCCTTGTGCTCCCAGGTCGCTCCTGTAAAAAAGCTTTCAGCTTAGTGTGCTATACCTGGTTAAACAACTAAATAAAAAAAACAAAAAAAACCTTTTTCACTAAGTGGAAAAACAGTTTGTAGCCATTTGTCTGTGTGCAGATAGACTCTCTACAGCTGTTTTTTTTTTTTGTTTGTTTGTTGGGAAGTCATGAGGTAAGCCTTCGACAGTTTCAGTTATTTCTTTTATCTTTTTGCAGAAAGAGGCAAATTTACCGTAAAATGCTGGTGCCATGTAGGAGCTAGCCTAAAACCCGTTCGTCATTGTACCTGGCCAAGCCAGCCCCGAGCACCATGAGTAAAAGCCTTTTCCCCAATGAGAAGGGGGCCTTTTCTGTTGCTTTTGCCTGCGGCAACTTTTTGACTTCTAACTCCAGCAGGATCTTCTCTGCTGGAGGGGAAGGTATGAAGTTTCTGCAAACTTGCAGTCTGGGAAACTTTTTGAACTGCAGTGTGAACCCACTTGTCTATGGTGATCTTTGAGCCAGCCCCCCTTCCCCACTGGCAATGAATGGGCAACCTAGACTGACTTGTCAGGAGTTCTGCTTGGGCTGACCCTTGGGGGCTGGGGTTGGGTCAGCAAGTTTGAAGCCTCTCCTCCCCTACCTCTGAAGAAGCCTCTCAGCTGACAGAAGTCGTAAGGCATGAAACCAGGGGGGAAAATAACCCATACCTCTACCTTCCCTTCCATCGGGCCTATAGGAGGTGGAGGCCTTTTCCTTCTCAGTGTTGCTTTTATAGGTGGCTTTGTATTCTTCCACTTTTTTCATGTACGTCTCTGTCTTGTCACCAGATAAGGAGTTTCCCTCACAGGGAAAATCCATGGCCTTCTCTTGGGTGTCTTGGGATAGATTTGTAGTCCTGAGCCAGGCAAACCTTCTTAAAGATACTGCAAGGGCCATGACCCTGAATGCAGTGTCATTGGTATCTACTGCCAAATGAAACTGGTACTTGGCAGCATCCAGGTCTGATTTTGCAGTATCTGCTAAATCCTGTGTCAAATCCCCAGAAACCTTCTCACCCACGGCAAGGACAGAACTACAGCGAGCCTTCTGGTACTGGGCAGTATAAGCCATATAGGTCACCTGTCTCAGCAGCAGGGAAGCAGAAGTAGCCGTTTTGCACCACCGAACAAAGCCCCTGCCTAAGGAGGGCACCCTGCCCAGGAGAGCACTGCAGCCGTTTTGCACCACGGAACAAAGCCCCTGCCTAAGGAGGACACCCTGCCCCTGGAGCGCGCTGCAGTTGTTTTGCACCACGGAACAAAGGTAATTTCTGCTCGTGGAACCCTTGATCAGACGCTGAAGTTCTTTTGTGCCATTTTAAATCTTGGAGCCTTTTTTGGGATTGGGACTGCTACTGCTCGGCTTGAACCGTCCTAAATTTCTTCGTACAGGAGTTTCATTCTCCTGTGCAAATTATTGCTAACAGAAGCTAGTCCAATTAATTTTTGTTGCCGAAAGTTTAGATAGTGCTGGTAGCCTTTTGACTTACTCTTCAGCTAATTTGTGGGCTAATCTTGGGAGCGCTAATATGCGTTAGGCCCCTGTCTCAATTGGATTTCCCTAGCAGCACTCAGGGATTTTCTCCACAACTACGGGCTGCTCAACTGGGTTAGCACTGCTAAATTGGCCCTGCCTGAGGTTAAAATTATGTTGCATTCTTTCGGACTCACCTCCCTGCTGCGAGGCTTCTCAGGACTGGAAAGGGACATTTCCCTGCTCTCGCACTGCGCGGGCTGCTCCCCACCCCCACCACTCTCACCCTTGGCTGGCATTACTTATATAGTGTTTTCAGGTCGATGCCACGCCCTGTGGGAGTGTTATTTTAACTATCTCCCTACTTTCTCATTTGCACCTTATATTCCTCTACCACTAGAGGGCGTCTACAGTCCTAACAAACCCTGCTTGTTTCTCCTGTTTTAGCCTATATTACTAGCTTGCTTTTCTGTGGGTCCTGCTCTAAACCTTATCATTGCCTCTCCTCCTCATTGTAACTTACCTATACAAAATGCCCTCCCCACATTCTAATCCTTGGGCATTTTACCCAGGTGTACTATTTCTCTTAGCTTCAATTCTTGTTCCCATTATGTGGATCATGGTGGTTAGTAGCCCTCTCTCCCTAAATGGTCACCACTTTCACCCCAAAGAATACACTTTGTCTGACCTATCATTCATACATGTTGGTGTCCCACAGGGATCCATACTTGGTCCCCTACTTTCCACAATTTTCATAAACGACCTTCCATCCTGGGCACCTACTTGCTCTACCTTGCTCTATGCAGACGACCTTGTACTCCACCATAGTGCCAGTAATGTATCAGACATAAATAACTCACTATCTTTAGATTTCCTAAACATTCAGTCCTGGCTAACTGCAAATCATCTTGTCCTTAATGGTAGTAAAACTCAGTCTATGCTCTTTGGCTCTCCAGCAAAACTAAAAGTAAATCGGAACTCCCTCAAAATATCCTGTGCTGACAATTCCCTGTTAGTCAACTCCAGTTCCTTTAAATACCAGGGTATTCTTCTTGATGAATCCTTGGACTTTCATTTCCACATCATTGCAACTTGCAAATCTGTCAATGCAAAAATTGGAGGAGCCTACCACACTAGCTATGCCCTTACCCCATTGGCTAGGCTTGGCGTGGCACAAGGCTTTCTGCTCCCATCTCTGGCCTATGGCTCAGTCACCTACCTAGGTACAACTAAGACCTCCCTCCATACATGGGATACTACCTATAATAACATCTGCCGTTATGCTTCTGCCTCTCCTCGGCACAAACATTACTGTCAGCTCTATGCTGATCTAAATTGGTCTAGTCCTGCTGCCCATCGCCTCCTATCCTATGGCGCTATAATAGATGGAACTATAGGAGCTGGCCTCCCCCAATCTCTTGCCTCGCTACTACACCCTCAAACCCCTTCCTACAGTCTCTGTTCAGTTGATCAGACCCCTCTTTACATCCCTAGGTGTAAGACCACAATGGGTGCATGAGCCTTCTTCCATGCTGCCCCTCAATACTGGAATGCTATCCCTCAAGCTATTCATCTTGCCCCTACACATACTGGCTTTAAGAAGCTCCACCGCAAACACCTACTTGCATTAAGTCCTTGTACCTGTTTCCATCCACCGTAAACTCATCCCCCGCTCTGCTCGCCCTTACTCTACTCCCACCCTACCTGTACACACTCTAACCTACCCTCTTCTCCTCCCCCCTCTTTTTTTCTTATTTCTCTACTATGCTTATCTGACTTGCAAATTGGCACTTACTGCTCACTGTTCATAACAATGACTGGTACTAATCTCTGAACCTGTGTTGCACTTGTCTCATTCCTCTGAATGATCTTGGTATCTTTGTTTTATTACCTACTTTGCCTGACCATCTATTATATAGTCTTAAAAGTGTTTGTGATGTTTTTCTCCTGAGTAACTTTGCATTGTATGACCTATATGTGCGTCACATTGCTGTTGGTTGTTGTGTATCTGACTTGTATCCTCCCGGGTCGTACATGAAAATAGGCATTCCTATGCCTAGTGCACTCACCCGGTAAACAAAAGCAAATAAATAAATAAACTTTCTTCCCCATACTATCCAGTTTTCTGTGGTCTTTGTCCAGTGGCTGGTTAGAGAGGGGAACCTTAGCCTTATCACAGGCTGCAGCCTGCACTACTCCTTCACGATCAGGATGGGAACAGAGGTACTCAGTATCTCGCTTGTCAAGGTGGTATTTCTTTTCAAACTTTTTGTCAATGCCAGGGCTGGGGGTCTGCAACAATCTACAAGTTGCATTCTTAAGGAGTTTATGCAGCGGAAGGCGCAACCTCTTAGTTGGGGTAAGACCCATCATGTCTAAGAACTCCACCTCATCCTTATCCTCCACAGTTTCCTAGGTGGACAGACTGAGGGTGTTCACCATCTGCCTCACAAAAGCATCATGTGAGGATGTCCTCCTGGCCCCAGGGGGAGAACCAAACTCCTGCTCAGGAGAACCATCTGGCTCTATGGACTCCCCTTTCTTGTCTTCCTCATCATAGTAATAATAACATTTATTTACAAAAAGCACAATTCAATAACTTATCAAAGCGCTTGTACAAACATAACAGTTAAAATAGAAGTAGAACTAGGTCCCCTGATCCTCCGGAACCAGGGAGGGAACGGGAAGCAGCATGCCCATAAGTGACCCCATGGACTGAAAGAAAAAATTACTCACCTTAGTAACTGTGTTTCTTCTAATGGAGTCTTGCCGTATTCTGACTATCTGCAGTTAGCTCCAGCCTTTAAACTGCCCTGGAAAACAAAGGGTTAACTTTCTATGCAGTGCACAGAATGCTGAGCTCGAGCTCGGCTGAGGTCTCTGTCTGCAGCCCTTTGAAACCTAACCGTCAGATTCTTACGAGCCAAAACTCACTAACTACCCTATGGGGAAATTGTAAAATTTTTACTAGCCAACTGGCAACAAGAGTTTTGGATTCCCCAGGAAGACTCAAGTCAGGAAACCCAAAACCAAAAACCAATCCAAAAAGGATAACAATACAACAAAAACACCCAAACAAAAAAAGGGGGGGAGGGTGTGAAGAAGCACCTCTGGGGTGCAACACTGCACCTGCCCACCCACTTCCCAAAAACTAGGTTCTGAGAAGGGAGGCAGAGAGGGAGGTCAGAATACAGCTAGACTCCATTAGAAGAAACACAATTACTAAGGTGAGTAATTTTTTCTTCAAACAACATGAAGTCTTGCTGTATTCTGACTATCTGCAGACTACCAAGCAGTACCTCCATGGAGAAGGGAGAGAACCTACTTTGGGAATAGGCTTTGAAGTACTGCTGTGCCAAATCGAGCATCACTCCTAGCCTGGATATCCAGAGAGTAATGCTTGGTAAACGTATGGACTGTTTTCCAGGTGGCTGCTTGACAAATTTCTAAGACAGGGATATCCCTGGCAGCAGCCAGGGAAGCAGCTGTACCTCTTGTAGAGTGAGCCCTCAGGCCTGAAGGTGGAATCTTTCCCAGTTTCTCACAGCAGAATCGTATACAAGACACAATCCATCTGGCAATAGTTCTCTTGGTGGCAGGTTTGACCTTTCCCACTTCTCCATAACTGAAGAACAGCAGAGGGAATCAAATCTGTGACCCTTGGTACGCTCTATGTAGTAGCTAAGAGCTCTTTTAACATCTAAACTGTGTAGCCTCCTCTCTCCTGAGGAAGAATGATCAGTGAAGAAGAAAGGAAGAGACATAGACTGATTGAAGTGGAAGTCTGAAACCACTTTGGGCAAGAACCTTCTATTGGTTCTAAGGACCACTTTGTCCCTATGAAAGGATATAAAATCAGGTTCCACTGACAGGGCTGGCAATTCACTGATACGTCTGACAGAGGTAATGGCTACCAAAAACACAGTTTTCCAAGTGAAGTACTTAAGCTCTGCTGAGGACATAGGCAAAAGGAGGTTGCATAAGTTTAGCAATGCAAACATTTAAGTCCCAGGCAGGGGCAGGATCCCTAAAGGGAGGATTGGTATGAAGCAATCCCTTGAAAAATTTACAGAACACAGGATGAGATGATAGTGAGGAAGACTTCCCTACTGACAGAAAAGCAGAAACAGCTGACAAGTGTACCTTGAGAGTAGCTGGTCTGAGGCCTAGGCCATTCAGATGGACCATATAATCCAGAACTGTAGGCAATTTAGCAGTATCTGGAAAGATATGCTTCTTGGAACACCAAATGCTGAATCTCTTCCATTTGGAGTTATAGGTCTTTCTGGTGGTGGGCTTTCGAGAGGCTTTGAGAATATCCAGGACCCCCTGAGACAGATGCAAATCTGCATACTCTAACTCTTCAAGAGCCATGCCTTGAGGTTGAGAGACCGAAGATTGGGGTACCAGATCCTCCCCTGAGAGGAGGTTAACAGGTTGTAATTCCTGGGAAGAGACAGGGGAAGATGGACTGCTAGAGACAGCAACAGGGGGTACCAAGGCTGTCTGGCCCAGTCTGGAGCAATCAGAATCACTTTGCAAGGTTGTGACCTTATCTTGACTAGAACCTTGAACAGTAGAGGAAATGGAGGAAAGGCATACAGAAATTTCCCTTCCCAGTTCAGAATCAAAGCATCCAGAGGGACTGAGCCCAAGACTGGGGGTCTGCAACAAAAGAGAGGAAGTTGGTGGTTGTCCAGTGCTGCAAAGAGATCTATCTCTGGAGTGCCCCATCTTGAAAAAAATCACTTTCAACACCAGAGGGTCCAGAGACCATTCGTGATGGCTCTGGGAAATCCTGCTCAGTGCATCTGCTAGCACATTGCACTTCCCTAGAAGGTGGACTGCTATCAGAGAGGTCTGCAAGGAATAAGCCAGGGACCACAATTTCATGGCTTCCGTGCACAAGGCCATGGACCGAGTGCCTCCCTGCTTGTTGATCTACCAAATGGTGGTGGTATTGTCTGTTCTGACCAAAACCACCTTGTTCTGCACTGACTGAGAGAAAGCTTGCAGGGTCATAAAAACTGCCCTGAGTTCCATGAGAATGATATGGAGAAGGGATTCCTGAGGGGACCACAGTCCCTGGGCAGTGAGGGACCCCAGATGGGCTCCCCAGCCCAGAAGGGAAGCATCCGTGGTAAGGACCACCAAATGAGACTGAGTGACAAATAGGACCCCTTGCCTTAAATTGCCCTGATCCTGCCACCATTGAAGAGCTTGGATCAGAGTCCGAGTCACTGGAATTAGTTTGGTAAGGGGATCTTTCCTATGGGACCAAAAGGCCCTCAGATGGAACTGAATGTCCCTCATCTGGAATCTTGACCCTAGGACCACTGCTGTAGAAGCTGCCATGTGGCCCAAGAGCTGAAGGAAATGCCTTGCTGGTTGGGATACCTGAAGGAAGAAGCCAGTTCTACAAGAACTCTTGCTCTTTCCAGGGGAAGAAAGGCTCTTGTTTTGACAGTATCCAGCTCTGCCCCTATGAAGGTCAGAAGCTGCACTGGTTCGAGAACTGACTTGGGGAGGTTGAGAAGAAATCCTAGAGAAGTGAGCACTTGCTGGGTCACTTGCAAGTCTGACTTGACTTGGTCTGGAGACTGACCCACTATGAGTCAGTCGTCCAGATATGGAAAAATGGAAATCTTTTGCCTTCTTAAGAAGGCAACAAATGAAAATTATGTACCTACAATAATTCTTGATTTTCTTGGACGAGTCTCCACCACTCATTCACACTATTGGGATCTGCGCCGGAGGCACTAGGACCCATCGGGAGCAAACTTTTTGCTGGAGGGTCGGAGCCAGAGATGGAGGCAGCGAAGAACGGCACCCAGAAGCCTCAGCGCTCGCAGTAATGACTATCTCAAGGCCGACCCTCCAACTGCCTCAGTACCTTTTACCAAGGAGGTGCAGCGTAACTAACCTGGAAGGGTAGCTTAACTCTAAAACCGGACATAAGATAGTCCGGGCAGCTCAGTGTAAGAAGGGTCAATCAAAGAAGTCTTCACAGCCTAAAGATTTGAGGGGTGAAGACCAACAACAGAGGTGAGCTCGGGGACTGAGGGGTGGTGAATGAGTGGTGGAGACTCATCCAGAAGATCAAGAATTACAGTAGGTACGTAATTTTCATATCTTCCTGGACATAAGTCTCACCACTCATTCACACTACTGGAAGTACCAAGCTAATAATCCCCGAGAGGGTGGAGGAGAGACCAAGAGCTCACGTTTCTAGGACAGAAGTCCATTGGATGGCTCTACAAAGGAAGAATGTAGTCAGCATGGACATCCAATGCATAATGTTTAGCAGTATGGCACTGAGCTCCAGGTGGCGCGTTGCAAATATCTGCAATGGGCCGCTGCGATTTCCGCTAGGGATGCCGTGACCGCTCTAGTAGAGTGAGCGTAACCCTACCCTCCAACTTAACCTGCGCCATGGAATAGCAGTGGTGAAGGCATGCCACTAACCATGCTGAGATACATCTGATAGCGACAGGTTGACCCAGCCGGGTCTCGCTGAAGGAGACAAACAGTTGCTGGGCTTTGCCAAAATCCTTGGTTCTATCTAGATAGAAACGCAATGCTCTCTTAACATCCAAAGAATGAAGAGATTGTTCTCTTTCATTTTGGAAGTCCGCAAAGTAAGAGGGAAGGACCAGAGGTTGGTTTAGATGAAACTCTGATACAACCTTAGGAAGAAATTTCGGATGGGTCCGAAGGACTACTTTGTTCTTATGGAACACAGTGTACGGAGGATTTGCGACCAGGGCATGTATCTCAGAGACCCTGCGAGCTGAAGTAATGGCCACTAGGAAGGCAGTCTTCCAGGTGAGAAATTTTAGCTCACAGGTGGCCAGAGGTTCGAAAGGTTTCCGAGTGAGCATGTCCTGCACAAGATTAATGTCCCAGGCTGCAACTGGACGTCTTGTAGGAGGTCTGGTATGCAGAATTCCTTTAAGAAATCTCTTAACCACAGGTAATTGAGCTAGTGTTAAGGAAAAAACCGGCTCATGATAAGCTGAAATGGCACTAAGGTGTACTTTGACTGTAGAGTACTGCAGACCTGAATTTGAGAGATCCAAGAGGTACTCCAGAACCTTATCTGGTGGACAGGAAAGGGATTCAAAGAGGACTTTACACACCAGATGACGCTTCCACTTAGCTGTATAAGTTTTCTGAGTGGCGGCTTCCGTGCCAGAAGAATATCTGAAACCCTCGAGAGACAGTGAACCCGGTTTACTTCTACTTCTTCAGGAGCCAAGCGTGAAGGTGAAGTGATCTCAGGTTGGGATGGACCACCGGCCCCTGAGTCAAAAGGTTCATCTGTAGGGGAAGTGGCCTCGGAGGAACTGCCAACATACTGTTGAGTAGTGGAAACCACAGCTGCCGAGGTCAAAAGGCAGCAATGAGAATCATCTTGTCCCCCTGGGATTCGAACTTGAGGAGTACCCTCTGAATTAGAGGAAGAGGTGGAAAGGCGTAAAGAAAGCGTTTTGTCCACCGCAGCCTGAACGCATCCTGACAGACAATGCCAGGCCCTGGATTTCTGGAGCACAAAAGAGGCAGTTTTGCGTTGAGTGGGGATGCAAAAAGGTCCAGGTCTGGAGTTCCCCACTCTTTGAATAGTGACTGAACTATGGTTGAGTCGAGAGACCACTCGTGAGGATCTGTCTCTGTTCTGCTGAGACGGTCTGCCAGCTCGTTTTGTATTCCTGGTAGGTAGACCACTTGAATTAGAGCCTTGTGCTCCAAGCACCATTCCCATACCCTCATTGCTTCCCTGCATTAGGGGTAAGAATGAGAACCACCCTGCTTGTTGATGTAATACATCACTGCTTTGTTGTCCGTTTGAAGGAGAATGTTCTTGTGACAGAGAATGTCGCTTCAGCGCTCGGACCCACACCAAGGGCATGTCTCATTTCTAGGATGTTTGTGAAGCTTGGACTGACTTGAGTCCACATACCTTGAGTGTGGAGCCCGACAGTGAGCTCCCCACCCCATTAGGGATGCGCACTGCGGTAATGGAGATTTGATGGTCCAGGGAGCAAAAGGATATCCGACCAGGAGATTGCTCTCTTGAGACCACCAGGTGAGTGACCTCTTTAAAGGTTCTGTCACTTTGATGAGATAGGACTCATGGGTGACTAGGTTGGGGACCACTGAGTACTGAGCATCCACTGAGTGGTTCTCATGTGCAGACGTGCTAGGGGTACAGTGAACACTGAGGATGCCATGAGGCCTAGCTTCCGTTGCATCGAGACAGCTGTAACTGAGCTGTTCTCCCCGATGTGACGGGCTATTTGAAGGATATCGTTCCTTCTGTCTTCTGGAAGAAAAGCCTTCACACAGGAGGTGTCCAGAAGAGTCCCTATAAAGAGGAGCCTCTGGGAGGGCTGCAGTTGCGATTTCTTGTGGTTCAGCAGAACTCTCATGGACGCAAGGAGGTGAGAGACCGTCTCTACGGCGTCCAGAGCCCCTTGCCTGGAAGGGCTTGCTAGAAGCCAATCGTCCAGATAAGGAACACCTGTATCCGACCTTTCTGAGGTGCGCAGAGAACTGCACAACACTTTGTAAAACCGTGGCGGCAGAGGATAGCCCAAAGGGCAGGACTCTGAACTGATAATGTTGTCCCCAGAGCCACAAACCTCAGGAATTTGTGATGCCTCGGGTGAATAGGAATGTGCTGGTAAGCATCCTGCATGTCCAGGGAGGCTAGCCAGTCATGTTGATGAAGCAAAGGTAACAGGGTTCCCAGAGAAATCATTCTGAATTTCTCCTTGGGGAGAAATTTGTTTAGCTTTCTGAGATCTAGAATGGGGCGCATTCCCGGACTTCTTTGGAACCAGAAAGTAATGGGAGTAGAACCCCATGTTCCGTTGATGCAGCGGCACCACTTCTACTGCCCTGTTGTTCAGAAGGCCCTGAATCTCGGCGGCGAGAAGGTCTGACTGAAGGGTTGACAGCCTGGGCTGCTGTTTGGGAGGATGATCCGGAGGGGTCTCCAGAAGATTGAGTGAATACCCTTCGCAAATTATCTGAAGGACCTATTTGTCTGAGGTCATGGACTTCCACTGGCTCTAGAAGTGCATCAGACGACCTCCCACCGGAGAGGAAAAGTCCACCTCAGGCAGCTGAGATGGGACTTGGGCCAGCAATTCATAATGTAGTGCTGGGCGCTGGGCCTTTAGCTTTGTTGTCTTCTTTTGAGGTCGGGCAGGTTGGTTTTTTGAACCTCCTCTGCCTCGAAAGCGACTGACTTTATTATGAAACTGACGCTTATTGACATACCTCGAGAGGGGGCAGGAGGGGGCTCGAGCCAACTTATTGTTGACCTAGTCTTTGTGTAGCTTTAGAGCTTGCTCTACCTGAGGACCAAAAGATATATGCACCATCAAGGACAGCATCATCACCTGCTGCTGTCTCGTCATTCGTGAAGCCCGAAGTGCGCGAGGAATGACGGCGGGTGCAAATACCAGCAGCCGCTGAACAGGAAGCAGTGTCGAAAGCATCCATGGCTGCTTTAACTGCTGGTTGTTAAGATTCGATACCTCTGGTAAT
This sequence comes from Neoceratodus forsteri, assembly GCA_016271365.2. Taxonomy (NCBI): domain Eukaryota; kingdom Metazoa; phylum Chordata; order Ceratodontiformes; family Ceratodontidae; genus Neoceratodus; species Neoceratodus forsteri. The sequence continues at coordinate 1,421,886,290 of CM028130.1, forward strand.
GGTTTATAGAAGCTCTGGCTTTGCATCCGACTCCGGTAGAGCTTCAACCATTTGCTTGATAGAATGCCATAGGATATACTCATACTGGGAGAAATAGCCCTGGTAACTGGCAACACGCATACTTAGGGTAGAAGCAGCAAAGACTCTCTTACCTAAGGTGTCTATCTTACAAGATTCTTTGTTAATAGGTCGAGCTGTAGTAGTTTGAGGAAGAACGACCCTAACACTCTTGCCAGGACTACAACAGGATCACGCAAAGGCTTGAGATGTCAAAATGGGACGCATCCTTGGGGCTGAATATTTCCTATCAATGGATTTAGCCACCGAAGGGGTGAGAGCAGGATTATTCCATACCATTTGAGACAGCGTCTCAAGGAAGGCTGAACTGGAGGAGTCAAATCCGTAGGGATCTCCGGGGCATGAAGGTATTGGAGTCTTAACAATTTCCCAGGATCGATGTCTGTAGTCTGGAGAGAAAGTGTGGAACTCAGATTTTTCAGCAGAGACTTAAAGGACAGGTCTTCGACCACAGGCTCTGTAGCAATAATAGATCCTGCTTTGTCCACTTCATCACCCAACTGAAGGTCTGGGGCAGGCTCAATGTCATCTCCTGACAGTCCAGGAGGGACTGTATGGACAGGAAAGGAATGAAAATCAGAAGAGAGGGAAGAAGGAAACGAGTGAAAGGAGGAGTCCTGAAAAGCAGAGGGAGCCCCGAGAGCCCCCGCCAGCCGAGGAGGCGACGGCGAGGGACCACTAAGAGCTTGAAGGGGAAATCCTTTCGACTCTTGGGGCACCTCCCTGTATGTAAACAACAGGTGGGGAAGGTATTTCTCCCAGTCCCTCCCATGCTGTTCAGCAAACGCTTGGAGCATTAACTTCAGGGTACCATTAAATCTTTCCACAAGCCTATTGGCTTGCGAGTGATAAAGTGTTGTACGTCTCTGCACCACCTCACACTTCTCCCACAAACATTTCATTAGGTCCGACATGAAGGAACCCCTCGATCAGTGATAACCCCCTGTGGAAACCCAACATGGGAGAAAATCCCAAGTAAGACATCTGCCACTTTGTCTATCCTCAGTAAGGATAGGGCGAGTACCTCTGGGTACCAGGTGGTATAATCCACCACAGTCAGGATGAACCTCTTCCCGGAGGAGCTGGGGGTATTTATAGGCCCCACAATATCCATTCCCACCCTCTGGAATGGCTCCTCCACTATGGGCAGTGGAATTAGGGCGGCTTGGGTTTCTAGGGACATGGATATGTTGTTCATCCACACTCATTGGCAGTATCCTTGCGCTTTAAATCTTGCGGAAGGTCTTCAAGCTTGCTCCTCCCACCCACCGGGTAGTATAACTCAGCTCCGCCCCACTTGGCGCCAGATCTTCCTTGCACTTGGAGCTCAGGTTCCTCCTTAACGCTCTGCGTTTATGACTGGTTCCTATTTCTCCGTTTGCGGATTTAAAATAAAATTTGCAAAAGACTTCAGTCTTGATCCCCTCGCTGCCGCGATGCGACCGTCGACTCGGTTTGGAGATGCCCATGCGGGTGAAGATGTCTCGGGTGGATCCACACTCCACGTGGTGTCTACTGCTTTAGGCCTTGAGCACGCACCTGGCCTATGACCTGTGCTCATCTTTCTCGCCCACGCCCCTCAAGACCGTGTTGCCCGATTGCAACTGGCCGTCCCCGAAGCGCCCTCCTCCGTGAAGTCCAAGGAGGCCCGGTTTACGTGTTGTCCTTGGCGTGGCTTCCGGGCGGATCAGCTCGAGCGGATGGTGCATCCCTCGAAGAGGAGGCGGCGCGGGTCGTATCTTCCTCGGCGTTTTACTTATCCTGTCCTCTGGGTTCTTCCTACACGGCTTTTTAGGAGTTTTGGTCTGTCCTCTCCACTAAAGTGAGGGCCTGCGTCTGCTGGACCTATTCTCGGTCCAAAAGAGGGACAAGGGTGAATCCCTTCGTCGGCAGCTCTTGGAGCGGAAAGGTCCCTCTCCCGGGCCGTCGTCCGTCGGCTTCGATGGACCACTCCGGCTTCGACCACTGGCCTCACGGTTGTCCCCGTCCAGGTCAGTTGACCGAGACTCCTACTGATGAAGTCGAGATTTTCTCGACCCATTAGATGAGGTTGTCGCTTTTAGCAGCCGAGATCCTCTCCCGGGTTCCCCGGAGGAGTTGAGGATCCTGTGGGCTCGTCTTGTGCCTCCGGGTTCCGGAGCCCTCGGATGGACCTTCCGAGCAAGGGAGGCTCGGGTTCCGCCGACACTTCCCGCGACCGACCCCGGAAATTCTGGACTCTCGGTCTCGGTCTGACTCTCTTTCATGGTCCTGCCGTTGCCTCCTTGGCTAGGCGGTCTCGGGTCTCGGCATTCGTAAAGCGGCGTCGCCGCTGTCCTTCCTCCTCCTCGGATGAGGGAGGCTTCAGAATTACGCCGACGGCACGAGGACCTTATGTTGCAACAGCTTCTCCTGGCCGAATAAGCTTACCCGCGCCTTTCCTCGCCATTAAGTGGTTGTCACTGAACGGCCTACATAACCCCCGACTCTGTCCGAGGAGCTTCTATACTCAGGCCGGGTTGTTCGCTAAACCAGTTGCTCTAATCGATTCCGTGAACCTCCGCTCCACAGCCCAGTCTGGGGCTCCGACCAAGGATTCTCGGTTCGTGCAAGGGTTTACCCCATCGGCTGTCATTGCCCTCACTTCCGACCGACCTCGGCAGGTGAAGGGTGGCTCAGGCCAGAGGCAGTTCTTGAGGACTCTTCCGAGTCCGGATGATTCCTCCTTCTTCTCAAGCGACTGGACTTGAGTCTTCAGGAGGTCAGTCAATGGGCGATAGCCCGTCGTCCTTCCTGGGACTGCTTCGCTCATCTGGAGTCTACCGGATGGAGCTCGAACCCGTTTCCAAACGGGCCAGGTATCCCCTCACGGAGATTCTGGACCGAGGGGATTCTCCGACGGAGGCCTTTCCGGTGGCCGAGGCCATAGTGGGTCCGGCACTGGAACTTTGGCAGCGCCCTGCTTCCTGCCCTGCGCCTTCGGCCAGGATGGCCAGGAAGTATGCGGTCCCTACCGGTTCCTTGTCCGGTTTTTCGGAACACCCCTCTGCTGAGGGGTTGGTTACCGACAGCGTTTTCCAGCGCGCCGGCAACGCCAGGGATGTGGACAAACCTCCTGACAAGGAGTCCAAGAAATTGGACTACGTCGGGCGAAAAGTCTACGCCAAGGCCTCTCCTCGCCTTCGTCAGGCCAGTTCGGCCCGTCTCCATGGTACATTTTCTCATGCCCTGTTGGGCTCCCTGGATGAGGTCATCCCTCATCTTCCCGCCCGATCTGCAGACTACGGTTAAGCAGGTGCGGGACCAGGGCAGGGCATTGGCCAAACAACGGCTCAGACTGCTTTGGATATAGGGGACTCATGTGCCAGATCGGTGGCGGCCGCGTGGTTCCTCGTCGGCGGGCTTGGCTGGGGATATTCACCTTTACTTCGGATACCTGTGCACAAGTTGGCGGATGTTCCCTTTGGGAATTGACCTCTCGGCCCTGGGGTGGAAGGTCACCTGCAGAGGATCGAGAGGTCCAATGCCATGCTGCCCAGACTCAGGTCTTCCGCTCCAGAAGGACCAAAGGCCGCAAAACCACAGCCTAACCCTTTCGTCCTTCTGTGCCCCGGCGCCCGGTAACAACGTTAGGGCAGCAGGCTACGGCCTGGGCATCCCAAACCCAAGCCGCGGCTTCCCTCTAACAGGGAGGCAGGGAGGAAGGGCCCAGGAGGTCCCTGGCGGTCCGTCCTCCACAGCCTGCCCAGTGACGGGCTGAGGGGTGTCGCCCCCATCCCCGTCCACCATTCCCTGGGTCCCCGTGGGGGACGGCTCCAGCCTTTGCTCCACCTGGTCCGCTGTTACCACGGACAGGTGGGTCTGAAGGTGGTGGGAAGAGGCCTGCCTCTGAATTCGAGCAGGCACCACCCTTCAGAGCCGTCGCCTCGGGGCTTCTGGATCCCCAGCCTCACTGGCGGCTCGTCGAGGCAGATCACCTCCTCCTCCAGAAGGAGGTGGTAAGAGGGTGGTGGACCTCCTTCAGACCCAGGGTTTGTGTCCAGGGTACTTCCTGGTTCGAAAGCAGACGGGGCTGGCGCCCTCATCTCGACCTACACGACCTAAACAAGTTCCTAAGGTCTCGAACCTTCAGGATGGTCACCTGGCTCAGATAATACCATCCTTGGAGCGCGGCGTGTAGTTCTGCTCTCTCTGGATCTTGCAGGACGCCGCGTTTTTCACGTCCCTATCCGTCTGGCTCCTCACCAGAGATTCCTTCGCTCCGAGCGGAAGGATCTCTCTTCGAGTTCCAAGCCATGCCCTTGAGCTTGTCTCCAGCTCCCAGGGTCTTCACCAAATGCATGGCAGTGGTGACAGCATTCCTGCGGCGCCCGAGGGGTCCGGTGTACCCTTACCTGGACGACTGGTTGATAGCAGCTCCCTCCAGGAAGGAGGCGGAGGTCCAGAGATCTGGCCTCCAGGTCTGCTTTCAACTGGGCCTCCTTATCCAGCGAGGGCTAAGTCGGAACTCGATATGAAGCAGGTGATTCTATTCATCGGGCAGCTCGACTCTCTCGAGCAGAGCCCCGGCTCGGCCGTAGAGGGCCGAGGTTCTTTCCTCCTTTGCCTGATCATTTCTGGTTGGGCAATGTACTTCCTGCCCGGGACTTCCTGCGCCTCCTGGGTCTCATGGCGGCTCTGTGCCAGCGTGGTCCGTTGGGCCGCTGGAACATGCGTCCCCTTCAGTGGGACTGGCCAGCCAGTGGTCACAACGCTGCGATCCCTTGACCAGCTTATGTCGGTGACACAGGGGATGTGGAGCGGCTCTCCAGTGGTGGACCGTTCCAGATCATTTGCAGGAGGGCATCCTGTTCTCATCTCGCCCTGAGCCGACGGTCTCTCTGTCGACCGATGCCTCTCTGATGGGTTGGGGTGCCCATCTGGGGGAACACTGTCATGGCCTTCTGGTCCCCTGCTGGAGTCCTTCCTGATGCCATATCAACCCGTTGGAGCCCGAGCGGTCCGCCTAGCTTCTCACCGCTTTTGTTCGGCTCTCCGGGGTCAAGTGGTCCGAGTCCAGACGGACAATACCACGACCATGTACTATCTAAACCGCCAGGGGCGGGGACGCTCCGCATGCTTCTATGCAAGGAAGCTCTCCGCATTTGGTTCACTATAGCAGCCTGGAGGCGGATCTCCCTAGCCATTCACGTGGCAGGAGCCTCCAACACCCTGGCCGATGCCCTGAGGCGGATAGGGCTGCATCCCACGTGGTCTCTCTCCTGATGAGGTAGTACAGCATCTGTTCTCCCTTTGGGGTACACCTCAGGTGGACCTGTTTGCCTCCATGGAGAACGGCCAAGCTGGAGTCTGTTCCATGCCCGCCTCAGCAGGGCTCGCTGGGGGATGCCTTCTCGAGGCAATGGACCCCGGCCCTTTTACGCCTTTTCCCATTTCCCTTGATCCACAAGGTGCTTCTACATGCGAGGAGGACAAGGCGCAGGTGATTCTGATAGCCCCAGACTGGCCTCGCCAGTTCTGGTACCCAGATCTCCTCAGTCTCAGCTCCAGGACTCATGCAGCTTCCAGCCTGGGCCTGACCTGCTCTCTCTGTCCAATCAGGGGAAGGTGTTCTGTCCGGGATCTTCAATCCTGCACCTGACGGCTTGGTTCCTGAGCTGCTAGAGTTCCCAGGCCTTGGGTCTTTCCGATGAGGTCCTCAATGAAGTTGAGGCGCCCCTGTAAGGAGTCGACTAGAAAAATGTTATGCCTTCAAATGGAAAAAAGGTTTTCCATTTGGTGTCAGGGCAAGGGCTTGGACCCTTCCTCCTGTTCCTTGGCAAGTCATCTTGGACTATTTATGGTCCTTTCTAGTCAAGGGCTTAGGGTCGGCGACCCTTAAGGGTGCACCTGGTAGCCATCTCCCTTACCGGGCGCGGGTCAAGCAGTCGATGCGAGGAGAGAGGTGGTCTGGCTTTTTCAAAGGCCTTTGATCACATTTCCCTCCAGTGCGGGAACCCTCACCTCCGTGGGATCTACTGCTGGTACTGGCAAAGCTCATGGGCAAGCGTTTCTGACCCATGCACAGGTGTGCTCTCTCTCACCTGTCGTGGAAGACTGCCTTCTTGGTGGCTATCCGTCCAGCCAGAAGGATGGGGAGAGCTCCAGCGCTTCCATCGAGTCTCCTTACCTGGTCTTCCACAGGGACAAGGTTGTCCCCTCGCCCCACCGAAATTCCTTCCGAGGTGGTGTGATTTCACCTTAACCAGGTGTTAGCTCTGCCGGTGTTCTACCCAATCACACCTCGGAGGCTTCATAGGCTCCATACTCTGACCCTTGTATGGGCGCTTCGCTATTACAAGGAGCGACGCTGAAATTCGGGAGAGGTTCGCCAGCTGTTTGTCACCACGCTTGAAGCCGTGATCTGGCAGTGAGACCTGCAGCTATGCTGGACGAGCAAGCAGGTGGGTAACCTCTCCTGCATAGATCTCTGTTATAAGTTGGCGGGCATGGAGCCTCCCAGAGGGATAAGAGCTCCATTCTACCCGCTACACTGCTGCAACGGTGGCTGCTTCCAGGGACGTCCCTATCCAGGAAATCTGCAGGGCTGCTACCTGGAAGTCCTTAGGCTCTGCCATTACCCATTACCCATGGAGCCTTGAGTCACGCGGGATGCTGGTTTTGGGGCCTCGGTTCTCAGTCTCTCTTTCCCAGAAATGAGAGGTATGTAGGGTTTTGTCTTTCCTCCTCCCGGAGAACTGCTAGGAGTCTGCCAATGAGTGTGGATGAACAATATATCCATGTCCTCAGAAATATACAGGTTGCTCACCTGTAACAGGAGTTCTAGGAATGGTATGTATTGTTCATCCTCACATTTCCAATTCGACCTCCTGCTTCGGACGACAACCTGAGCTTCCAGCGGTGTAGATCTGGCGCCATGGGGCGGAGCCGAGATATACCACCCGGTGTGGAGGAGCAAGCTTGAAGACCTTCCGCAAGATTTAAAGCGGTGCAGATACTGCCAATGTAATGAGTGATGAACAATATATACCATTCCTAGAACTCCTGTTAAGCAGGTGAGTAACCTGTATTTTCTTACCTGCCTTCCCTATTTCTTGGCACCGGTGACAAGACCTGCAGTAGTCCTTCACCTGCTGGGTGAAGTTGGGTCAATAAATTCTGGGCCAACGCTGCATGGTGCACAGTTCTCAGATGGCCAGAGACAAAGAATATCATGTGCAGTCTTGAGCAACTGTCCCGATATCCTGGGGAATGACAAGGTGCCTGCCTGTCACCTCTCTGTCTTCACAGCCTGAGTACACTTTGGGTCCATTTTCCCATTAAGCGTTATGTTTTATCATTACCTCCCTTGTGCTCCATCAGCATCTGCCCAAGCTCTGCGCTTCTCTAGACTAGGGTTCACTTCTCTGAGCAGCTGCAAATTCCTCACACATTCCCAAGGCATGGGACAGGTCCCTTTCAGTCTCTAAACTAGGGTCCCAAGCTCTAGTGTCAGGGCACTCAGGATCACTGCCATCCCTAACCCTCTGACAATGGGTCTCCCCTCCTTCTTCAGAGTAAACCTCCGTAGCTGTTTGGTTAACTGCTACTGGGCAAATTTCTACCCTCTTTTCATTAGTCTCCTTATCAGAAGACACAAGCTGGGGAACCAGCCTCCCAGTGGTTTCCACATGGCTTCTGTGGGGTCCAGGGAACTACAATTTTCACTTGTTGCTTGGCTACGAGTAACTGCACACACCATCCACTGTTTAAGATTGTTGCCAAGGATGACGTCCACTGCTAAAGTTTTGGTTGCAGCCACCTGTTACACAGTTCCCCCTGATTCACCCTAGTCTAGGAGAACACTTGCGAGTGGCAATGTTTTCTCCTCACCAGTGAAGTCTCGTACAGTGACATATTTATTGGGTATAAGCTGACAAGGCTCTACCAGATCCCCTTTTACCAGTGTCAGGGATGCCCCTGTGTCCCTTAACCCTTGTGTCTGTACACCATTCACCGTGACTGGGTGCATGTGTTCCTCATGTTCACAGGCATGCTTCCAGGGACACACAAACAACCCACTTCTTTCCTAGCCCCATGTTGCATATTGCTTGCCCTTTTGGGACACTGTCTGAGAATATGCCCAGTTTCTTTACAGACACAACATTCGTTTCTTTTCTCAGAGAAATCTTTTCTTTGAAACCTGAGGCTAACTGGTTTTGGTGGAGGCAGTGAGGGTTTTAGCTGCCTTGATGGCACGCTTTTCCCCTTTCTGCGCTGCCACGCCTGCCCCATTCACTCTCAGAGCAGGTCTGCTCTCAGCATAGTGGTCCGAGAGTTCAGCAGCCTCTTGCACTGTTTTGGAATCTCGGTCCTCCAGCCAGGTTTTCAGCTCTTCTGGGCATGCCCAAAAAAACTGTTCTAACAATATAGCATTTACAATTTTATCTACAGTGTTTGCTTCGATTCCTTCCCACCAACGCTTTAAACACTAACGTTGTTTCATGGCTAGCTCCTCGTAGCTCACGTCAGGGCTTCTCCTGAGCTTACGGAATTTTAGCTCTGTATGCTTCAGCAGTTAAATCAAACTTTTTTAAAAAGCGCAGCTTTAGGTTTGCTGTAATGATTACTGTCCTCATTGTCCATTTGACGCAATGCATCCCAAGCTTTCCCGGTAAGTAGTGGGGATAGCTGGACGCTCCAGGACCCTCTAAGAATTTTAGCTGGAATACAAACTTTTTCAAGGTAATTTAAGAAAGCATCCATATCCTCACCCTCTTTAAATTCAGCTATCAGTTTGGAATTCAATTTGTAACCCATTCCTGTAGTTCCAGTTAAACCCAAGCCACTTTCCTGCTCTGGTGCTGGTGGTTGGAGTCGTAGCTTCTCCAGTCCATGTCGCCTCTGACGTTCACGCTCCTCACGGTCTGCCCTCTAAGCTTTATTTCACGCTCCCTCTCATCCTCTCGGCTCACTGGTGCTCCACGGCCTTCATGGTCAGGCCTTCTTCTTGCACCCTGTTATCCTAGAACTCCAGTTCCATTCTGCACCTCAGTCTGCAGCCTTGTCTTCTGTCTCCAGAATGCTGGTGACCTTCCCCTGCTGCTGTGGCCCTTCTCTGGCACTGGGCCTGCTGTCATCCTCACCAGATCTGGACACTGCACTGGCCCCTCCATGCTCAAGGTTTGGTCTTTTACAGTCACAGTCTGTGACTCGATGCTTTGGGCATCTGCTGCCATCAGGGCATCCATGAGGTTCGGCTTGGTGGCTCTCCCCTCATACAGGACACCTCTTTCCTGGCAGAACTGCCTCAAGTAGTCTACAGTGTGCCCACTGTAGTTGGAAGCCATCCTCTTCCCTAACTACGGCTACTCTAACTTGCACTTTAGAAGAAAAATAAATAAAATGGGTAGGAACTCGACTGTAAGCAAAATGATGTAGTTCTGTTTCCTTTTAAAAAAATAAATCACTGCCTTTTTTTGCAAGTGAGCTGTACAGTATTAATCTGACACACTGAACAGTTAAAGCTTGTTTTACCAAATTTATCGCACCGCTGCCAATCAATCTGTCACAAACTGCTCAGCAAGTCAGGCCCTCTGCTCCCACAGTACCAATCTCCAAGCTCAGTATTGTGAACAGGTAACAGAACAGGGTAACCCTCCTGTCTGCTTGTGGGTCCTAATCACCTTTAGTGTCAAGTTCTGGGGGGATTCAAACTGTGAACCTTATACTAGCATACCCAAATGTACAGGCTCAGATAATTTGCTCTTTGGGGGGATGCCAGATATCTTTTGGCTAAGGGCACCTAACCAGGTATCCAAAAATGAACCCTTAAAACTCTCTAAAAGACCTTGGGTATATTCCTACCTTTTCCCAGTTTGGTAAAACCATCAAGCTTATGAACAGTTGTCAGATTTAACTGTCTGTACTTCACATGCAAAAGAACTTAGAAGACACACCCAGGCAGTCATTCTAAATGAAAGGTTTACTTAAAAAAGGATAGAAATATGTAAAATGTAAACACAGGACACTATATCACAAAGCATACAATCACTTAAAAGAAAACAAGGAAAAGTACAAACACAAACTCCTACCACACTACAATTAGACTTTTTCTATCTAATGTATTACCTTCTTACAGTGCTTTAGTTAGATCTTCCTGGACATAAGTCTCCACCACTCATTCACACTAGTGGGATTAGCGCCGGAGGCACTAGGACCCATCGGGAGCAAACTTTTTGCTGGAGGGTTGGCGCGAGACACGGCGCCGCGAGACACGGCGCCGCGAGCAGCGGCTCAAGCGGTAATGACTATCTCTGCGCCGACCCTCCAGCCACCTTAGTTCTTTTTCCCGCCGCCGAGGCGCTTTCAGTTACGACGCCGCTTTCACTATGGGAGTCAAACTTCAAACTAACGATAGTTTTCAGTTTGTTTTTTGTAACATTATCACGATAGTAGTATCGCTTAATTTTATTCTCATTTTCGTAAAATTTTCTAATATTTTAAATTTAACTTACTTGAAGAAGTCTCGCCTACTGGACTTGAGTCGACCATGAGCAGGTCATGGTGACCGAGGGAGACTTTTTGTGAAAGCTGTTCAGTCAGCTGGCTGGGTCCGTCAGCCTCCTTCTCCTCAGCTGGGTTCCGTTAACGGTCAGTCTGATGCCTGGGGATGGGCGGTCTCTCACCGCATAAAAATAAACGGTCGATTCTCGGCACTGTTCGGCCTCGGTTTCTTCTTCGCCCACAGGTCAAAAAGAAGGCATCACCGAGGTCGCCTTCTGGTATGTCTGCTGCCGACGGTGGGTTATCGCGCTAGTTGCCGGTCTCCTTCTTCGGAGTCGCCAATCTCCTGTAATCGTTGTTCTCGACATCGGAGTCCCCTCCCGCCCTATAGGTGGGGCTCCAGAGCGAGCAGTTTCATCAGTGGGCGCTCTTATGGAGCTGATGGGCTCGGAGGTTGGTTCCTTCCTGCCTGGCTCGGAGCCATTCTCGGAGCCCCGGCCCCTCCGCGATCAGGCAGGGCTGTTGACCTTCCTAGTCGCGCGGCGCCTTCTTCGGTGCCAGCGACCTGCTTAGGTGTTTCCCTCACATGGCTGCGGGCGCAGGGGCCACATCGATGCCCTTATCTCCTGGGTTTTTTTCCTCTCTTGCTTCCAGGTTCCTGGGCTTTTCCCGCGCCTCTTCCGCAGGGTCTGTTGGCTTTTTTGTCGGTGCTGCTGTGCCGCTTGGTTTATGTGGTGCCGCCCACGGCGCCGTGTGGTCTGATGGGGCCGCTGGCGGTGCTGTCGGATCTGGTGGCGCCACTTGGTCGGGCGGGTGCCCGTGCGTGCCGTCCATGTGGTGCTGGGGCTCTTGGAGCTGCATGCCTCTTGGCGCCAGGCGCCTCCTTGGTGCCGGGCCTTGCTTGTTTGCCGGTCTTGGCGCTTGGGGCCCTCGGGACTCTCCTTGTTTTTCTGCTATTTCCTCCTCTCCATTTTTACTCCCTTTTCTGTCCAAACAGTCCTTCCTGGACCATCAGGAGATGATGTTGAGCCTGACCCAGACCTTCGGTTGGGTGATGAAGTGGAGGAAACAGGATCTTTCTTTGCTACAGAGCCTGTGGTCGGGACCTGTCCTTAAGTCTCTGTTGAAGAACCTGAGATCCACTCTTCTCTCCAGACTATAGATATCGATCCTGGGAAGATATTAAGACTCAGTACCTTCATGCTTCGGAGATCCTCACGGATTTGACTCCTCGATCCAGCCTTCCTCTCGAGACGCTGTCTCAAATGGTATGGAATAATCCTGCTCTTATTCCTCAGTGGCTAAATCCATTGATAAGAAGTATTCAGCTCCCAAGGATCGTCCTATTTTAGCATCCCAAGCCTTTATGGATCCTATTGTAGTCCTGGCAGAGAATGACAAGGTCGTTCTTTTCCTCAAACTACTACAGCACGTAATTCGTTAACAAAGAGTCTCGTAAGATTGATACATTAGGTAAGAGAGTCTTTGCTGCCTCTACTCTAAGTATGTTGTGCCAGTTATCAAGGTTATTTTTCTCAGTATGAGTATATCCTGTGGCACTCTATGAAAAGAATGGTTGAAGCTCTTCCAGATTCGGACTCAAGTCAGAGCTTCTTCTGACGTTATTAGAGGTATTGAGTCCAATAACCAACAAGTCAAAGCCGACATGGGCGCTTTCGACACTGCTTCTCGCTCAGCAGCCGCGAGGATTTGTTACTGCCGCCATTCCTGGTCAGTGCGCATTTGGCTTCACTGAATGATGCTCAGCAGCAGGTAATGGCGCTGCCTTTTGATGGCTCCTATCTTTTGGCCCTCAGGTGGAGCAAGCCTTAGAGGCCACTCAGAAGACTACGGATCGGCCATTAAATTGGCCAGAGCTCCTCCGCCTGCCCTCTCAAGGGCATGTGAACAGACGTCCAGTTTCAGAAGTCAAGCTAGTCCTTTGAGGCAGAGGCAGGGGAAGCTTCTACAAAGCCAACCTGCCCAACCTCAAAGAAGCGTAGAGAGAAAGCGCAGGGGCCTAAAGCCCCCAGCGCCACCTTATGAGTTGTTGGCCCAAGTTCCATCTACACTGCCCGAGGTGGAACTTTTTCTCCTCGGTGGGAGGTGCGTCTGATGTGCTTCTACAACCAGTGGAAGTCCATAACTTCGGACAAATGGAGTCCTTGGATAATTCGCGAGGGTTATTCTCTCAATTTCTTGAAACCCCGCGACCAGTTCCTCCCAGAACGACAATCCCAGGTTGTCGGGCCTCTCAGTCAGACCTCCTCACCGCCGAGATCCGTGGCCTTCTGAACAACAGGGCAATAGAACTGGTGCCCCCGCATCTCATGGAACACAGGGTTCTACTCCCATTACTTTCTGGTTCCAAAGAAATCTGGGGGGATGCGCCCCATCCTAGACCTCAGAAAGTTGAACAAATTCCTCCCCAGAGAAATTCAAAATGATTTCCCTAGGTACCCTGTTACCCTTGCTGCATCAGCACGACTGGCTGGCCTCTATGGATATGCAGGATGCTTACCAGCATATCCCCGTCCACCCGACCCACCGCAAGTTCCTCAGGTTTGTAGCTTTGGGTCAGCATTATCAGTTCAGAGTCCTGCCCTTTGGGCTCCTTGGCGCCCGAGTTTTACAAAGTGTTGTGCAGTTCATGGCGCATCTCAGGAAGAGCAGACTCGAGTGTTTCCCTACCTGGGCGATTGGCTTCTTGCAAGCCTTTCCAGCCAAGGGACTTTGGAAGCCGTGCAAGCGACTTCTCGCTCTTCTCACGTCCATGGGAGTTCTGCTGAATTTGAAAAATCTCAACTGCAGCCCTCCCAGAGGTCCTTTTCTTAGGGACGCTTTAGACACCTCTTCGCGAAGGCTTTCCTTCCAGAGGACAGAAGGCTCGACATCCTTCGGATGGCCCGTTACATCGGGAGAACTAATCGGTTACAGCTCTCTCCGATGCAACGGATGTTGGGTCTCTAGGCGCCCTCGGTGTTCACTGTACCCCTGGCCCGTTGCACATGAGAACCACCCAATGGATGCTCTCCACTCAGTGGTCTCCGACCTCTCACCCCAGTCTTATCCCATCAGAGTGACACAGCCCCTTCGAAGGTCTCTCACCTGGTGGTCTCAAGAGAGCAATCTCCTGGAAGGATTCCCCTTTGCTCTTCCAGATCATCAGATCTCCATCACCACAGACGCATCGCTAATGGGATGGGGAGCTCACTGTCTCTCCCTCCACACTCAAGGTGTATGGACTCAGTTCGAAACTCATCTCCACATAAATGTCCTGGAGATGAGAGCTGTCTCTATGCATCCAGCTCTGAAGGATGTCCTTTGTCACAAGAACATTCTCCTTCAAACGGATAACAAAGCTGTGATGTATTATATCAACAAGCAAGGCGGTGTTTATTCTTATCCCTTGCAGGAAGCAATGAGGGTGTGGGAGTGGTGCTTGGAGCACAAGTCTCTGATTCAAGCGGTTTATCTGCCAGGTATACAAAACGACCTAGCAGATCACCTCAGCAGAGCGGAGGCAGACCCTCACGAGTGGTCTCTCGACCCAGCCGTAGCTCGGTCCCTGTTCCAAGAGTGGGGAACTCCAGACCTGGACCTTTTTGCATCCCCACTCAACGCAAAACTGCCTCTCTTCTGCTCCAGAAATCCAGGGCCTGGCATTTTCTGTCAGGATGCGTTCAGGTTGCGGTGGACAAAACGCTTTCTTTACGCCTTTCCACCGCTTTCTCTAATCCAGAGAGTACTCCTCAAGTTCGAGTCTCAGGGGACCAAGATGATTCTCATTGCTCCCTCCTGGCCTCGGCAACTATGGTTTCCTCTACTCAACAGTATGTTGGCAGCCTCTCCGAGACCACTTCCCTTGCAAACAATCTTTGACCCAGGGTTCGTTGGTCCATCCTCAACCTGAAATCACTTCACCTTCATGCTTGGCTCCTGAAGAGATAGAAGTGAATCGGTTCAACGTCTCTCGTAGAGTCTCGGACATCCTTCTGGCTGCTCGGAAGCCAGCCACCCGGTAAACGTACGCATCCAAATGGAAACGTTTTGCTCTCTGGTGTGCAAAGTCCTCTTGGAATCCCTTTTCCTGTCCTCCTGACAAGGTTCTGGAGTATCTTTTGGACCTATCTAACTCAGGTCTTCAGTACTCCACAGTTAAAGTTCACCTTAGTGCCATCTCAGCGTTCCATGAGCCGGTTTCGTCCTTGACTCTGGCTCACTTACCTATGGTGAAGAGATTTCTTAAGGATTCTTCATACCAGACCCCTGTTAGCGTCCAGTTGCAGCCTGGGACATTAACCTGGTGCTGGACATGCTCACTCGGAAGCCTTTGAACCCCTAGCTACCTGTGAGCTGAAATTTCTTACCTGGAAGACTGCCTTCCTGGTGGCCATTACCTCAGCCAGGGTCTCTGAGATACATGCCCTGGTTGGACCCTCCGATATACTGTATTCCATAAAGACAAGGTAGTTCTCCGTACTCATCCTAAATTTCTTCCCAAGGTTGTGTCAGAATTCCATCTAAACCAACCTCTGGTACTTCCCGCTTACTTCGCTAATTTCCAAAATGAAGGGGAGCGAGCTCTTCATTCCTTGGATGTTGAGAGCCTTGCGGTTCTATTTAGATAGAACCAAGGATGTTCGCAAGACTCAGCAACTCTTTGTTTCTTTCAGCGACACCTGGCTGGGTCAACCTGTCGCTATCAGATACATCTCATCATGGTTAGTGGCATGCCTTCGACATTGCTATTCCATGGTTCAAGTTAAATTAGAAGGTAGAGTGTACGCTCACTCTACTAGGGCGGTCGCGGCATCCCTAGCGGAAATTCGCAATGTTCCAATTGCAGATATCTGCAACGCCGCCACCTGGAGCTCAGTGCATACCTTCGTTAAGCACTATGCACTGGATGTTCATGCCAGGTGACATTCCGCATTCGGCAGAACTATCCTACGGGCTTCTATCTTAGACGCAGGAGCTCTGGCCTCCTGCCGCCCTTTGGGGATTATCAGCTTGAGTACTCTCCCACTATGTGAATGAGTGGTGGAGACTTATGTCCAGGAAGATATGAAAAGTGCGTACCTACGGTGAATTCTTGATCTTCTTGGGCGAGTCTCCACCACTCTTCCACACCTACCCTCCATCCCCGAGCTCACGCTGTGTTGGTCTTCCTCCCTCAAATCTTTAGGCGTGAGGACTTTTTTGCTGACCCTTCTTTTGCGGGTCGTCACGGACTATCTTATGTCCGTGTTTTAATGGGTTTACTCTTCGTTGATTTCGCCTGCACCCTCCTTGAGTAAAAGGTACTGAGGCGGTTGGAGGCCTGGCCAGATAGTCATTACCGCCGAGCCACTGCTCGCGGCGCCGTGTCTCGCGGCGCCGTCTCTCACGCCGACCCTCCAGCAAAAAGTTTGCTCCTGATGGGTCCTAGTGCCTCCGGCGCTAATCCCACTAGTGTGAATGAGTGGTGGAGACTCGTCCAAGAAGATCAAGAATTACGGTAGGTACGTAATTTTCATTTCTTGTTTCTTAAGAGCCCACAAAGAAATGTGTCACTAAGATCAGACACAGAATAGCTTAAACTGTCAGTTTCTCACACACACACCCCTTCCATGATGTCATCTAGCTCCTCCTTTTAGAATTAAAAATTATACAAACAACGATCTTCCTGTCAGGAGATATTTTAAAATACTGTGACTTCAGCAAAAGCTAATTCCCCAAATTATAAGTCTGTGATTTCACCGTTCCTTCTCTTTGATCTTTGAGAGTTCCTGTTGCCAGGGATCAAAGGATTTTTATGACTTTTCACACCATGGTATAAAAATGTTTTTTCCTGTAAAACATCATAAAAGTTTACGATCCCTATATCCTGGCAACTAGGTCAGTTCTAATTATAGGAGACCCTTAATTAGTCTCTCTAGTCTTTTAGTTACCTCCTGGTTTTAGGTTAATATATCCTGTTATTTCCACTAAAATCCGGAAGGGGGGGGGGTTGGGGAAGAGAAGCACCAGTAGCCCAGCTGTCTTATGGAGACAATCACACACTATATTTTTATGTTACAAAAATCATAGAACAATCATAACCAGCTGGCCAAACATCACAGATACCTTTACGTTAAGGAGAGGAAGCAGTCTGATTTGTACTACTGGTGTTGTCAACACTGAAAATCAGCTGGTTGTGGTCGCGCATCCACTGTACTAGTGGACAGCCAGCAGCATCTTCATGGCACCACTGACCACAATCATTCCCTTGACTCCAGTGATGGACCAGTGGCAAAAGCAATAGCTTTATTAAAAGAACGCGCTGTCACAACACATGACACACTGGCCCAGCTCATACAAACTGAGTTATCAAAGGTGCCCCCAGAGGTTCGGCATAACATTCCAGTAACGCATTCAGTGCAGCAAGTTATAAAGCATTCAGAAAGGCAGAATATGGCACCTGAGTGTCAAACTCAAGATGAAGTCAGCATTCCACAGGAGTTTAGAATTGTTAATGGGCAAGCATTCTTGGCCCATGACTCAACATGTGGCAGCGATAAAATTATGTTGTTTACAACCAAAAATAACCTTGAAAAGCTAAGTTCAGCCACTTTTTGGATCATGGATGGTACTTTTCGAACCGTTCCTAACCTTTTTCGCCAGTTGTATTCAATACATGCACCTGTGGGTACAGCTGAGACATGCAGAATACTGTCCCTGGCCTATGCTTTAATGTCATCTAAATCACAGGAATGTTATTTAAGAATGTTCCATGATTTAATAGATGTGGCTGATGAACATGATTTCTGTCTGGCTTCTAAATTTGAAATTACTGACTTTGAGCAGGCAGCTGTAAACGCCTGCAAGATCAAATTCCCAACTGCTGAGAGCCGTGACTGTCTATTCCACCTTGGCCAAATTGTCTGGTGCAAGATCGAAGGCTGTGGGCTAGTCACAACATATGGATCAGATCCAGAATTTAGTTTAAAAATGCACCAGTTAGTTGCCCTGACATTTCTCCCCCGATCAGATTGCTGAAGTATTTCAGAGCTTAAGAGTGAAATGCCACAAGAGAGCAAAGCTGTGCTAGAGTGGTTTGAGGAGACGTATGTGCTTGGCAGGGTGCGCTGAAGAATAAGGAACAGCAAAATTATCTGGACACCACCTTTATACCCCCCACAATTTTGGTCTGTTTACGCTCAGATGCTCGGTGGCTTACTGAGAACCCAAAACAAGGTAGAGGCATGGCATCGGTGCCTGGGGACATTGGTTGGCACCTCGCACGTTGGGATCTTTCGCTTTGTCAAGGAACTGCACAATGAACAACTTGTGACTGATAGTATGGCTGAAAAAAATTAACCGTGGCTTGCCCAAGTCGCTGGTAAAAAAAAAGATATGTGAAAAGAGAGGCAAAAATAAACAACATTGTGGCAGACATACAGCACAGGTCTGCTAAAGATTTCATGTGTGGGATTCCACACAACATGGTGCTTTGAATACTCCTTTTAATGACATGGACGAAAAGAAGTTTATTTTAGCATGCCCCATCCAGTGAGGGATGAACTGAATGATTGGAGAAAGGTTAATTGCACACAACCTTGTGCTTTGACACTTTTAAGGTTTGTGAAATAAATGAAAGGTTTTTTTTTAAATTGCCTGTGCCTGGCCAGTGACCTTCGAACTTTTTGGAGGAGGAGCTCATACCGTGTAGTGGTGAATGAAGCTTAGTATGGAGAATGACGCACCAAAGAATGAATACACATACAAAAATCAGGTATGTGAATTGGAAAAAAAACTGTTAAGTTGAATGTTTGGGAGAAGAGTGCAGGGCAATTAATTATCAAGTGTTTTGTAAGTGTTTTTGATGAGTACAAGTTGAATATTGCTATCGGCATGAAGTTTGGGAGGAGAGTGCTGGGCTGTTCAAACTCCAGCCCAAGGTTTTATATCCAAAGACAGCAGTGTTTGGCACACAGTAATCAAGCTATAAGATTATAGATAATTATGCCACTAAAAATGAATGTGATGTTTCAGTAACTTACACAAAACAGACAGTAAAGCTATTACCTTGTAAGGTGTAGCTATAGTTTTATCAACTACTTTCATAATTGATGAGTACAAGTTGAATGCTGCTATTGGCATGATGTTTGGGAGGAGAGTGCCGGGCATTTAATTATCAGGCATTTGAAAGTCGGGCAGACATAACTTGTCGGGAAGTTGGTGTCATCGATAATGATGTTGGGAACTTTGGGGTTGGGCAATCGTACTGATCCCTTAAGTTTAGATTAAATATAATCTATAAAATATATATACAAATCTATAAAATATAGCATGTATGAAAATCTGTAAACTATATATAAATATGATTTCAGAGTGTGATAGAGTAAATTATATGGAGAAACTGAGGCAGGCAGGGAAATTGATTAGGAGAGCAAAATCAGAAACAGAAGAGAGAATTCAAAGGATGAGGTAAACCTTTTTTAGATATGTGGGGGAAAAGAGGAGGACAAGATAGGATTGTGAGTTTGAGGGGGAGGAGGGAACTAAGGTTGAGGGTACGTTGAGAAAGGTGAGGTTTTAAATAGTTATTTTCGCTCTGTATTCACAGTGGCAGGGAATGGAAAGGGACCTGAGTTGAAGAAGGGAGGAGATGAATGTGGGGTGGATCAAAGCCCATTAAGTGAGGAAAGAGTTAAGGAAAAACTTGGAAAATTAAAGGTAGACAAAGCAATGAGGCCAGATGGTTTGCATCCAAGGGTTCTTGAGGAGTTGAGGGATGAGTTGGCAGCACATTTAGCAAAGTTATTTAACTTGTCCCTAGATGCATGGTGTGTTCTGAGTGATTG
Organism: Neoceratodus forsteri; assembly: GCA_016271365.2. Taxonomy (NCBI): domain Eukaryota; kingdom Metazoa; phylum Chordata; order Ceratodontiformes; family Ceratodontidae; genus Neoceratodus; species Neoceratodus forsteri. The sequence continues at coordinate 1,421,905,660 of CM028130.1, forward strand.
GAGGACGGCAGATGTAGTACCACTGTACAAGGGAAGCTGCAAGGAGGAGGCAGGGAATTACAGACCTGTCGGCCTCACATCAGTGGTGGACAAGGTGATGGAGGTGCTAAAGCTAATAAAGGAAAGAGTGATAAAATACTTAACGGACAACAAACTATTAGATGAAAAGCAACATGGATTCACTAGTGGGAGATCTTGCCAAACAAATCTGATAGAATTTTTTGATGGGGTAATGAAGGTAGTTGATCAAGGAGGTGCAGTTGATGTTGCTTACCTAGATTTCAGTAAAGCCTTTGACTCTGTCCCTCACTGCAGGCTGGTAAATAAGACAGAGAGGTTGGGGGTGGGACAGAAAACAACTAGACGGGTGGAAAACTGGCTGAAGGATAGAAGTCAGAGGGTGGTGGTAAATGATGTACATCCTCAAGGGTCTGTACTAGGACTAATCCTTTTAACATATGTATTAGTGATATATTAGAGAGAACTGTAGGGAAAGTGTGTCTGCAAATGATGCAGTTATGGAATAGGGTCGAAATTGAAGGAGGGGTTGAGGCCATAAGGAGGGATTTGAGTATACTAGAGAAATGGTCAGAAACGTTGCAGCTGAAGTTCAATACAAAGAAGTGTGCGTTGATGCATGTAGGGCATAAAAATTGACTGGCCAAGTACTGACTGGGGGGGAGAACAGATAAAGCAGACAGAACAGGAAAGGGATCTGGGGATTGTATTATCAAACAACCTTAGGGTAAGTGGCCAGTGTAGTAAGGCGGTTGGCAAAGCTAATAGAATGATAGTGTGCATAGGAAGGGGCATAACTAGTAAGGAGAGGGAGGTGCTGATGCCATTATATAAGACCATGGTTAGACCGCACCTGGAGTACGAGGTGCAGTTCTGGAGGCCTCATTTAAGAAAGGACATAGATGTAATAGAAAAGGTTCAGAGATGGGCAACAAAGATGGTGCGTGGTGTGCAAGGGAAACCATATGAGACAAGATTGAGAGAATTAAATCTGCATCTGCTGGAGTTTAGAAGAGAGAGAGAGAGAGAGAGAGAGAAGACATGATAGAGACATTCAAGTACATGAAGGGGATAAATAAAGTGTGGGAAGGAAGTCTAATAGGAAAGTCTGAAGTCATATTTTAAGATTGGAAGGAGTAAGATTTAAAGGTAATGTAAGGGGGTGTTTTTTCACTGAGAGAGTGGTTGAACTCTGGAACAGGTTGCCTGAGGAGGTGGTAGATGTCGAAACAGTGGAGGGATTCAAGAGAGCATTTGATAGACATATGGGGTTGGTTAGAGGATAGGCTCCTTGTGCACCTTTGACAAGTAGGGCAGACTGGATGGGCCAGGATGGTCCTTTTCTGCTGACACATTACAGTGATACTATGATAATAAAACCTCCAACCCTCTGGAGGCTTGATCCAGCTATCATTCCTGAACCAGGCTTTCTTAAATTATTAAATCAAGAGATCCAGCTATATTTTGAAAATAACTCTGCACTAGACATTTCAGAATCAATAAAATGGAACTGTTTTAAAGCATGTCTACGTGGTTTAACTATCCCATATACCATTAATAAATATAAAGGAGTAAATGAAGAACTAAATGCTCTGGAAGAAAAATTAAAAGAATTAGAGGTTTCTCATAGGTTGAACCTTAATTATATATATTAAAGAAAATATTACATAAACTAAAAATATAATACACTGTTTAATAAATAAGTAGATTATCAATAGTTAAAATCTAGATCTTATCACAATATGAGCGATAAGCCAAACACATTGATGGCACTGCAAATAATACAGTAACAATCAAACAGAGTTATCAGCTCAGTTTACAATAAGGAAGGCCTCAAAGTAAACTCACCAGAACTGATAAACCATGTATTTTACGAGTATTATAAAGACTTACATATTTCAGAAAGGAATAAGGCTCTGGATGGCATTAACCAATTTCTTAAAGACATTGTAATTCCAACCTTAATGCATGGCCAGTATTTAAAGTTAGGAGCAAAGATTACTCCATTAGAAATTACGTAGACTATTAGATCATTAGCTCCTGGTAAATCCCAGGTCCTGATAGCATCCTGATTGATATATACAACAAATCTGAATCCCAGTTGGTCCCTCATTTATTACATTACTTAACAAGATCATTGTACTAGGCTCTTTACTGGATACATTTTATGATGCTATTAATGTTTTCTTAAAAAAAAAAAAGCGGTAAAGACCCAGTACTGTGCTTATCATACAGACCCATTTCTCTGCTGGATGCTGATATAAAGATCTTTAGTAAAGTTTTAACATCAAGATTAGAACCGGTAGTCTCCTACTTGATGCATCCAGATCAGTCAGAATCTATCAAAGATAGACAGCGTCACACTATCACTTGCAGAGTCATCAACATGGTCAATTTAGTTTCTGAATCAAGTTTTGTTTTGTAACCTTGGATGCAGAAAAGGCATTTGACCAAGTTGAATGGGATTTTATTTATGCAGTTGTGGATAAGATGGGCTTTGCATCTGTTTTTAGACCTGGGTGAAAATATTATATTCTAACCCGTCCTCCCAGATTTGGACAAATCATAATGTCTCTCCAACAATACTTTTAAAATGTGGAACCTGTTGGGGATTGCCCCCCCCCCCCTTTACTTTTCACATTGGCAGTTGAACCATTTGCTATAGCCATAAGAAAAAGTTAAGATATAAAAGGAATAAAAACAATGAATTATGAATTAAAAATTTGTTGGTATGCTGATGATATCTTGCTTACGATCTCCGAAGCCTCCCTGATACTGTCATATAATCTGTAGATGGGTATCTGGTAGATAGGTTTGGCAATACCTCAGGCTATACCTTACTCACCTTGCTTCTCCCTGACCTCTCCTCCTTTCTTTTGTGTTTTCTGATCTCTCAATCGCCTCTTATTCACAGCGTTCCTCTTATCTCATTACAGGCTCACTCGGCGGCTCACTCGTTCACCCCACCCCCGACTCAGCTCACCGGGAGCCTACTGCTCACATTTATTCCAAGGTAAATAGCAGCTAAAGTGCTCCGGTGTTTACCTATTACCGCTTACGCGGCGACTGCTTTACCTGCTCCCCACCCTAGCTGGTCATTTACAGGGTTTTAAATAAGCTGTGAAAATTGATTAGCAGTTTTGTTTGTGAAAGTGCTAATCAATGGTGAAGATGCATAGGACTTGACTCAATTTTTTTTTTTTTTTTTTTTTAATTTTAGTCTTTTGGTAACCAGGTAAGGCCCACTAGGCACAAGTGCCTGTTTTCAGGAGCGACCTGGGAGCACTGGGCGGTTAAGTGACTTGCACAGAGTCTTACAGTATGCAAGTGGAGGTTCTGAGAATCATACTCAGGTCTGGTCTGCTGGATGTATCAAGCTCGTTCACACCTAGTTCCTCTAACCTGTAGGCCATACTGCCAGCCCAATTTGATTAACAAAATTAAAAACACTAAAAATGTATATATACTATTAAAAAAATATATTTTATCCGAAATAAAAATTCTCATCAAAATTAATTCTGTCGCTGTGTGAACTGTTTCAATACACAGACATAGACACAAGCCAATTGGCAGTATAGCCTAGGGTTAGATCCAGCAGACTAAGGTTTGATTCCACACATGCATACTGTGTGACTCTGAGCGAGTCACTGAGCGGCCCCTGAAAACAGACACTTGAGCTTGTATCCAGTGGGCCATACCTGGTTACCAAAGAATAGAAACTGTATTACCATATGTCAGTGCAGACTACAACTAGACATTTTTTTTGCAGAATACTGCTTGGACTCCTTTATATTACCTTGTTATCAAAAAGCCAGCTAGGGTTATAGAAAGGAATACTTGTTCTTAGATTTAATTTCTCTAATGTTGAGTTTCATAGCCCTGCCCGGAATTACATGGTTCTGCTGCTGCAGATCTCCCAGTCTGCTGTAGAATTTCTGTGCTGCCTCAGAAAGTCCTGATTTCTGGGGATTTTTATTCAAATAATTATCATCATGTCAGACAATGTTTCTCTCTTTGTAAGTCCTGATGCCTTGTTCCCAAGCTCAATCTTTTCCGACAGGAATAAACATTAACATTCTGTCCATGAATGATTTGGCAGATCTGCTGCAGACGAAAAAGTTCCACCAAAGAAGCTTCAGAGCCATGCAACAGAGGATGAACTGGAGCCAGACCATGTGTTAAAAGAGTTAGGCCCGTCCACACTGCACCGCTCAGGCCCCATAACAGATAGAAACTGTTACAACCGGGGAGCGGTGCAGTGTGTTCACACTGCCGCGGTGTCCGTTACGGGACCGGCACTGCCGGTCCACACTTCGGGAGCCAGGAGACCGTTACCGTGGCACCTGATCCCACAGTGCAGCTCACGCTGCGCCAGGGGACCGGTGCCACGTGTCCACATTACGCCCAGTAACGTTACTGAAGCGTAACCGGTTTCATAACCATTGTTGAAACCACATCATGTGGTTTCAACAATGGTTATAAAAATGTCCTCTGTAACGTTACAGGTGTAAACGCAAACCGTTGCGGTAACGGTTTGAGCACTCTGTAATGTTACAGAGGGGTAGTGTGGACAGGGCACCTAGTATAATGCCTGAACTAGACCCGACTCACTCCAGCAGACATGGGTTTGATTCCCACAACCTCCACTTGCATACTGTGCGACTCTGAGCAAGTCACTTAACCTCCACTGAAAACACTAGACACAGACTTAACCTGGTTTAACACCCCCCAACGATGCTAGCTGCTACAGTGGTTGGATCAAGTTACCAATAAATTGGGCTGGCATCATGGCAGTCATTCTGTCTGGCAGTGGCAGTACTGTAAAATACTGTTGTTTCGACACACTCTCACCTCCACTGGATCGCTCACAGTCTGTCAAACTCCACACCAACCAGCGTGACCACACACAGTCCTCCGGATGGGTTATAAGGCTGCAGCTGTGGTGATGACCACAGTAACAAGTGGGGGTTTGGACGGTCCAGTAGTCTTGGGATCGGGACAGAGGGACAAGCACGACAAGCAGGTTGATGACTCAGAGAGTTGGAGTGCTGCCTACTGGGCAAACGAGTTTTGCTCGGGATGGTCACGGCACCGGACTGCTTGCTTAATCAGCTTTACTCCACTCAGGATCAGGATTCAGCAGGGCCTGCTCTGGACTGGTGACATTGGCCATAGGTTCTCAACAAAAGGAAGTTCCACCGCATTCTGCCAAAAGAATCCCGCATGCGGGTGAAAACTTAAGTCATGCGCAGATTGGCAGAGACAGCAAATTCGACCAACCGCACATGACTCATGATGCAAACAGGTGATTTTTTTGTATTCCCCGTGATGCAGCTTTTGGGCTTAGCTCTCTCAGAGTTCAGTGAATCAGTATACAAGTTAGAGCGACAATTCCCAAATCCTGGACCACATGTTGGAACAGAAAAATGGATCACAGTCTTTTGTGATCCATTCCTCAGTTTGACTTGCGTGACCAGCTGGTTTGCATCACAAATTGCGATAGAATACCAGATATTTAAAAACCCTGGTTTACCTTATAGGTGCCTTTATCATGTGACCAATCGTGAATGATGACGTATCACATTAGCTATTTTTCAGACACCCCAGTGTTCCACTAGCAGGTTATTCTGGGCGTCCACTGGACGTCTCTACTGTGTTCCACTTGTCCTCTGTCAGCCTCTTACAATCTCCTTTGCTACTAAAAGCCTTCCCTCCCCTACGAGTTCTCTTCCTCCCCCTAAAATTGCCTGGCTCTCCTTACCTTCTTATCCTTTGCCTCTCCTCGGTTACATTTTAACATCTCTTACTCTCCCTTACTTTTACAGGTTGTCCTCTCTCACTGGAGGACTGCTAACCCTTATTTGCTTAGGCCCTGTCTACACTGCACTGAAAATCTGTAACGTTTTGAAACCATTACAGACTGAAAGGCTCTGTGTGCACTACCCTTGGAAATCCCCTCTGTAATGTTACAGAGGGTTTCTAACCGTTACCGTAATGATTTGCATTTACATTGGTAACGTTACAGAAAGTGTTTTCTTAACTGTTACAGAAACCTGTTGTGGGGTGGTTTCAACAATGGTTTCTGTAATGGTTTCAAAGCTCTGTTTAACCCGCTTGTCCACACTACACAAGTAAACTCCTGTAACATTTTCAAAACGTCTTCAGTGGTAGTGTGGATGCACTGTAACGTTTTCAGTCTGTACTGGTTTCAAAACATTACAGATTTTCAGTGCAGTGTAGACAGGGCCAAAACATTACAGTGCATCCTCCCTACCACTGATAACGTTACAGGATTTTACTTATGTAGTGTAGACAGGCCCACAATATCAGTTTTCAACAATGGTTTTGAAGCTGCTTTCTGTGACATTACCAGTGTGAATGCAAGCCGTTACGAAAACAGTTTGGAGACACTGTAACGTTACAGATGGATTTTTGTGGTGTGGGGTGGACAGGGCCTTAGTGGTTCTTGACTCCCTCATCTTCTTTTCAGTGTCCTCCCCTTATACTGATGTCGCTACCTTTGAAGACTTTACTTTCTCCAACCTTCTGACGTCTGCTACTCCACCTCCTTCCCCAACCTTGGGCTTCTGACACAAACCTCTGCTCAGTCTCCGCGAGTACTTCCTTAGAATGAAATACACCTCCCCCAGACATATATCTCATGCATTTGCGATTGTCACCCTATGGGTAATAGCTATATCACTATCACTCTTGGGTGGCATTGAGTCTAATCCTGGCCCCTCTGCTCATCACAATACAACTCCACAGGCTTTCTCCCACCCTGACCCAGTCATTTGGACTAAGAGTAGGCCACCTAAACATACGCAGCCTACTAGCCAATCATGTTGAGCTGGATGCCTGGGCCTACGTCATTAAACCTGATATACTTGCAATCTCTGAATCATGGTTGAAGTCTTCTGTCCCTGATTCCTTATGCTTACTTGCTGGCTTTAATATGTTGCGCGCTGACCATCCTCCCCCCAAAAGAGGTGGTGTCATGGTACTGTATTACAGGTCTCACCTTAACCTCTCCCTTCTGCCTTGCAACCCACTGAAATCATGAGAGGTTCTACATTCACTACTACTGCTAGGGGGCGCTAAGAAACTCTCCATAGTATGTGTCTGTATACCTCCCAAAAATAGCAAACAAGGCCTCGAGGAACTTACTGATCTCTTAACCGTCAGTAGTAAAGAAAAACAAATTGATTTGTCTAGGTGATTTCAACCTTGACTGGCTAGGCCCCTATTCCTCTAACCTCCCCTCCACCATCAGCAAGGCTGACCTATTGCAGCTTATCTTGTCACCTACAAGGCTGTCTCATAGTGGAGCTAGCCACACACTTATTGACTGGATTCTCACCAACAGAAAGGACAGAATTTCCTTTGCTGGGGTTATGGCTGACTCGGTCAGTAACCACTCTCCTGTTTACAGCGTCTGGGCTGCCTCTCCTCCCTCCTTCCCTCCTAAAATTATATCCATATCCAACTTTTCTGTCTTTGACTCAGATGTGTTCCTACATGACTTACTGCTGTTTGACTGGTCTCCTCTTTTTACAAGTGACGTCAACCAAGCCACCGACTACTTCACCAAGACCCTACTCTTCCTGCAAAGGAAACACATTTCATTCACTAGGCGTAGGGTCATCGGCACAGCCACCAAATGGTTAAAGCGGCCCCTTCTACAATTGCTTAGACAGAGGGACAAGTTATGTGCCTTACTGCTAATCTTCCTGAGCTCGAGGCCTGGGTTAGCTCTAGTAACCCTGACATCCTAGCCCTGTCTGAAACCCTCAATTGCTGACCCCATCTGTGCTGTACTAGCTTATAATCTTCTTAGGGCTGATCGCTCCAACTCCAAAAGTGTGGGGGGGGGGGCCTGGCACTGTACTTCAAGTCGCATCTCAATGTAACTCTCATTCAGTCTCCACCTATGGTTAATTGTGAGGTGCTCCATTCACTTTTGGTTCTTGGGGGTGTTAAAAAAATCCACATCTTCTGCGTGTATACCTCCTAGAAACTCAAGGCAGGGTCTGGAAGAATTCATTGTACATGTTCCCTCTGTGTCGGGGAAAAGCGAAGTAATCTGCCTGGGAGACTTTATCCAGGACTGGGCTGGGCCTAGTTACCCCCTCCTATCTTCTATCACAAGCAAGGCTAACCTCTCCCAACTTACCCAGGCCCCAACCAGGATCTCCCGTCGTGGTTCCTGTTCCACCCTCATCGATTGTATTCTAACAAATAGGAAGGAGAACTTCCCCTCCGCAGGTGTTCTACCCGACTCGATAAGTGATTACTGTCTGATCTACTGCATTTTGGGCCCCCCACTTCCCGTCTAAAGTCCTATCTTTCCCCAACATCTCTAAACTCAACCTTTCTGCGTTTCTACATGATCTCAATTTGGTTGACTGGTCCCCCCCTCTATACGACCGATGACATTAACACTGCAGTTGAATATTTCAATGATACCCTACTCTCTCTTCAGAACTTTTATATTCCAGTTATCACATGTCGGGTAAAAGGCAGTCACTAAATGGCTTAAGTGCCCTCTTCTCCACCTCCTAAAACGTAGGGATAAACTCTGGTCAGTTTGGAAGTCCTCTTCTACTCAAGCCAACTTTGAGGCCTACAGGTCCTTACGTAACACCTGCAAAAGGGAGATTCGCTTGGCCAAGAGCACTTACTACCAAAACCTTCTCAGGTCTTCTACCTCTAACCCTAAACATTACTGGTCACAAATCAAGGCGATCCTGGGGAACAACAAGTCTATGACTCCAAATTAAATGCTAATAAATGATAATCTATGCAATAACCCTCTTACCATAGCTAATGCCTTTAACTCCCTATTTTCCACTCTGCCCATTCCCTCCCTTCTACTGTCTCTTCCCAGGTGTCCCCCGCTTGCTTCTGCATCTCCAGCACTTGAGCTTGTCTCGGTCACGTGTCTTGAGGTGCTTAGGCTACTAAGGTCCATTCCTGTTAATGGAAGTACTAGACCTGATGGTATCCATCCTAGGATTCTAAGGCAATTTGCCTCCTGTCTCAGTACATGTGACTAGGCTTATCAATCTCTCTATCTGTTCTGCCTCAGTGCCCTTGGTCTGGAAAGCTGCCCGAACCATTCCTGTCTTTAAGAAAGGTGATGACAGAATCATGTCTAACTACAGGCCCATTTCTCTCCTGCCCACACTCAGTAAGCTGCTTGAGAAACTTGTTTATCGCCAGGTCTCGGATCACCTCCTCAACTTTAACCTTCTAACCCTGGTTCAACATGGCTTTAGGGCTGGCCACAGCACAACTACAGCTCTTACTCAGTTTACCAGTGACGTTAAGAGCCACATGGATAAGGGTCTACTTACTGGGGCTGTGTTCATTGATCTCTCTAAAGCATTTAACATGGTAAATCACCCCCTTCTACTAGTCAAGCTGCATACTCTCAGTGCCTCTCACACTACCCTCTCCTGGTTTGGCAGCTACCTGGAAAACTGGTCTCAGGCTGTCTCTTTCTGTATGTCTCTCTCTCCTCCACCGCCCATATCCCCTGTGGTGTCCCGCAGGGTTCGATCCTTGGCCCCCTACTCTTCTCTCTCTTTGTCAATGACATCCCTACTCCTCCTCCTCACTGCAACATCCTCATGTATGCTGATGACCTGGTGCTTTACTCGGTTTCCAAGTCCATTGTTGACATCAACCTTCATCTCTCCAGTGCCTTTCAGACCCTCCAATCCTGGTTCTCATCCAACCACCAAGTCCTAAACGTATCCAAGACTCAGGCCATACTCATTGGGTCCTCTAGAAAGGTGCCTGCTGAGTCTCCTAATCTCCTGGTTCGCTGCTGCGATCGGACAGCTGTCTCCAACACTTTAGCCTTCAAGTATCTAGGGGTCATGCTTGATGCGGCACTTGACTTTTCTGCACGCGTTAACGTGGTTTGTAGATCGGTTAATGCCAAAATTGGTGCTGCCTACAGGGTGTGACACTCACTTACTCCAGCTGCTAGAGTCTCTGTAGCGAGGGGTGTATTTCTTCCTTAACTTCTATATGCCCTCCCTGTTATATCTCATGCCAATGCGGGTGTTCTTCACAAATGGGATACATCCTACAACAGTATCTGTAGATTTGCCCTGTCTGCTCCTCGCCTAACCCATCACTGTCTCCTCTACTCTGCCTTAAACTGGCTGTCTCCTATTGCCCTCCGCTCATACACACTAGGGTGTTTTGTTGACTCTTTAACCAGATCTCCTCGTCCCTCCACCCTGGGGGGGACATGCTTATCCCGGCCTCTCACTCTTGCTCCCTTAGGTTCTCTTCCTCTTCCCCCTACTCACTGTTCTTCCTTGCTCCATGAAAATGGGTGAGCAAGCTTTCTCCTACTTTGCCCCTAGGTTTTGGAACTCACTCCCTGACCATGTCAAGGTTTCCACATCTCACCCTGAATTTAAGCATTCTCTGTTTTCCCACCTCATAGCTCTTGACTATCTGCGACTGCTCATAACATCCTGTCTCTCTATTTTGTGTCCTTGTTTGTGGCCTTGCCTGCTTTTCGGGTTTCTGCCTTCTGCTTAAGTGTCAATAATAGTCTGATTTTCTTCCCTACTGGGCACAACTGTCTTGTCTACTATACTATTGTGTAACTTTTGGCATATGTGCCTACCTGCCTATTTTCTCCCTCAGCTAGGCCTGTTGACTGTCTACTTCACCACTGTTGCTGCTACCAGGACATGGATAGTGTACTGTGCCTGCCTCTGACTTTTGTGGACAGTTCTCCTGTCTTCTGTAACTGGCTGTTTGTCAATGCTTTGCTGTTATGGTGGTGTGCAGGTATGCTGTTATCCTGTTACCGTTTTATATTGTTACACTGTCATACTGTCGTAATGTTGTACTGTTGTATTGTACTCTCCCTGGTCGTACCTGAAAATAGGCAGGATTTTTGCCTAGTGTACTTACCCGGTTACCAAAAGCAAATAAATAAATGGAGAACCTCCCTTCTTCCTGCAGACTTCATTGCGTATCGCACTTCGCAGAATGTCTGCAAGAAGGAGATTCGTGTTGCTTAGAGCAACTACTATAGATAACTGCTCCACGCCTTAGCCAGTGATCCTAAGAGCTACTGGTCACAAATAAATAAGATCCTTGGGAACCGTAGCTGTCAAGCCACTTGTGACATGCTTATAAACAATGCCAGTTGTGACAACCCTACCACAATTGCTAATGCGTTTATCTCCTTATTTACTATGCTTCCAAGCACCTCGCCGTCTTTGCCCCACTCATCACCAACTCCTTCCGCAGTTTCCTATGATGTTCCTCCCATCCTGGAGCTTACCAAATTCACCAGACAGGATGTTCTGTGGTTACTAAAAACCATTCCATCCCATGGCAGTACTGGCCTCGAACCCAGGATCCCTAGACTAGCTGCATCATGTCTTGCTACCCCTGTAACAAGGCTTTTTAACCTGTTGGCTCCTCCACTGTGCCCTCTGCATGGAAAGAAGCCAGGACTATCCCTGTATTCAAAAAAGGTGATCCAAAGATTTTATCCAACTACCACCCCATTGCATTATTACCCACTCTCAGCAAGCTACTTTAAAAACTTATCCATCATCTGGTGTCCAACCATCTACTCAAATTTAATCCTCAGTCTCCTGTCTAGGATGGTTTCAGGGCCGGTCATAGAACCACTACTGCCCTCACTCATCTTCTGTATGCCGATGATCTATTACTCTAAGCTGCTTCCAGATCCACTGATGTCATTAACAACATAGAAACATAGACTTTGACGGCAGATAAGGACCGCTAGGCCCATCTAGTCTGCCCATTTCCTTACCTACAGGATAGGCCGCAGATCCTAGTTAACCAACAGCCTATTTCTTCCTACCCCCCACAAGAACTGCCTTATGTCTGTCCCATGCATTCTTGAATTCTCCCACAGTTTTAGACCCCACAACCTCCTCAGGAAGGCTGTTCCATGCATCCACTACCCTCTCTGTGAAATAATACTTCCTCACATTGCGCCCTGAACCGCCCTCCTTCTATCTTTAAATTGTGTCCCCTTGTTCTTGCAAGTCTCTTTTTCTGAAAAATGCTACCCTCTTGGACTTTGTTGATTCCACTGAGGTACTTAAAAGTTTCTATCATGTCCCCCTCTCCTTCTTTCCTCAAGGGTATACATATTAAGCTCCTTTAGTCTCTCCTCATACGGCTTCTCTTGCAGACCCTGCACCATTTTAGTTGCCCTCCTCTGACTACCTCTATCCTGTCTATGTCCTGGGAGATGGGGTCTCCAGAACTGGACACAGTACTCCAGATGGGGACTCACCAACTGTCTGTACAGAGGATAACAACTTCCTGTTTTCTGCTGCTGATGCCTCTCCCTATACATCCCAGTATACCCCAGCCCTCCCTACTGCCTTCTCACATTGCTTGCTAACCTTAAGGTCATCTGATATGATTACCCCCAGGTCCCTTTCCTTTTGTTGTTGTTACTACCTCCCACCCATTGTGTATTCTTCCCTGGGTTCTTGTTTCCCAGGTGCATTATTTTGCACTTCTTTGCATTGAATCCTAGCTGCCATACTTCTGACCATTCCTCCAACCTTGCCAAGTCCCTTTTCATCCTTTCCATGCCTCCTTGTGTATCAAACCTGTTGCAGATCTTTGTGTCATCTGCAAAAAGGCATACTTTTCCTTCCAGTCCCTCTGCAATGTCACTGATGAAGACATTAAAAAGGACTGGACCCAATACTGAACCCCATGGTACCCCACTAGTAACCCCTCTTTCTTCAGAGTGGACTCCATTTACAATTACCTTCTGTGTCTGTTGTCCAGCCAATGTTTTACCCAGGCTACCACCCTGGGTCCCACTCCCAGGCTGGTTAATTTGATTATTAATCTTTTGTGTGACTGTGTCAAATGCCTTGCTAAAGTCTAGGTAGGCCATGTCCACAGCCCCTCCCTGGTCTACTACTTTGGTCACCCAGTCAAAGAAATCTATTAGATTTGTCTGACATGACCTTCCCGCTGTGAACCCATGCTGCCTTGGGTCCTGTGCTCCACTGGCCTCTAGGTACTCAACTATTCTTTCCTTCAGAAGTGACTCCATCACTTTTCCTACCACAGAGGTCAGACTGACAGGTCTGTAGTTTCCTGCCTCTGTCTTGGTCCCACTTTTGTGAAGGGGAATCACATCCGCCTTCCTCCAGTCCTCGGTACCACACCATCCTCCCATGATTTATTAAAAAGAGTAGCCAGTGGTTTCACTAGTTCCTCCCTTAATTCTTTTAGAATTCTGGGGTGAATTCCATCAGACCCATTGCTTTGTCCACCTTCAGTTTTAGGAGTTCTTGCAGAACCCTTTCTTCTGTGAAAGGACTGGGATGACCTCCTATCAAGAGTGCTTCTGTTAATTGGATTAGGCACTTCCTCCTCTTTTGTGAATACTGAGCAGAAATATTCATTCAGTATTCCTGCTTTTTCACTGTCCCCCTCTGCCCACCCACTGTTCATTCTATTCAGCCTCACTATCCCTCCCTTTGTCTTTCTACACTCGCTGATGTACCTATAAAAGGTTTTATCCCCCTTCTTAACTGAGTTGGCTATCTTTTCCTCAGTTTGGGCCTTTGCTATTCTGACTTCCTCCCTGCTTCCTTCTGCCTTAACTGGTACAGCTCTGTCTTGCTCCTTCTGTGTTTCCTTATACTCGAATGCTATCTTTTCTTCCTGACTTTCACAGCCACCTCTTTGAGAACCATAGTGGCTTTTTCTTTCGCTTTGATTTGTTCATTTGCTTCACACAAAGGCTTGTTGCCTCTGTGATGGCAGTTTTGATAATTCCCCATCGTTGCTCCACACCTCCTTCTAGCCTGTTTGCTAGTGCTTTCTGAGGCACTCTCCCATCTTGCCAAAGTCAGCCCTCCTAAAGTCCAGTACCCTCACTTTTGTATGGCTTGACTCTGTAGCTGAGTTTAATCGGAACCACACTGTTTGATGGTCACTTGTCCCCAGATGGCAACCCACTTCTAGATCTGAGATCCTCTCACTGCCCCTCGCTTGAGAGTATGAGGTCTAAGATTGCTCCCTCACTAGTGGGTTCCAAACTAGCTGTCTAAAGCCTGCCACCTGTAGGGCATCAAGAATGGCCCTGCTCTTGGATGTGGCTGCAGCAAATGTGCTCCAGTTAACATCTGGCATATTCAGGTCTCCCATCAACAGTATCTCCCCTTTCTCTGCCATTCTAAGAATGCCTTCTATCATATCCTTGTCCATTCCTTCCCCCTGACATGGGGGTCTGTACACAACCCCTGTGCGGATTGTGGTGCCCTTTCCAGTCTCCAAGGTGACCCACAGTGCCTCCTCTCCTCCCTGTTTACTCTTTTGTTCAATTGCTTTTATCCCTTCCTTTACATAGAGAGCTACTCCTCCCCCTCTCCCTGCCTGTCTCTCCTGTAGGTTATGTACCCTGGTATGTTAACATCCCAGTCATGGTTCTCTGTGTACCATGTTTCTGTGACTGCTACGATATCCAGGCATCCTCTTCCATTAAGGCCATCAGCTCAGGGAGCTTGTTGCCCAGACTACGGGCATTGGTACTCATTACCTCCATTTCCTGATGGCCTTACTCCCTTTGCCCCATCCCTGTCCTTCTTGCCTTTGTCACTTTCTCCATTTACCCTGCCCTTCTCCCTATCGACACCTCTATGTTGGTGTTTGCCGCACTTACTACCGTGATTATTTGGGGGCTAGGATTTTCCTGCTCCTTTCTAGTGCCTCCCCTGGCTAGTTTAAAAGCTTGCCAATGAAGCATTTAAACCTATCACCTAGGATCTTGGTTCCTCCCGACAGATGCAGCCCATCATGCCAGTATAGGCTCAGCATCACTCCAGGTGGACCCCAGTCCCCAATGAAGCCAAATCCCTGAGCTCCACACCAGTTTTTCAACCACTGATTGAATCCCATGGTGCGGAACACCCTAGCCTCTCCATGCCATAGATGGGTAGCACCTCCCAGAAGGTTACCGCATGCATACTTGACCAAGGCCCTCCCCAATTCCACAAACTCTTCCTGCACTTCTAATCCTTTCTTAGCCAGGTCATTTGTCCCTAGGTGGACAATGACATCCAGCTCCCTCCCCTGTGCAGCTGCTCCGCAATCCTGAGGATTCGCTCCTGTCCATGCAAGCCATGGCGCCCAGGCACCTTACCTCCCTCTCCCTTCCTCCCCCAGTTCTACCTTCCTAACAATGGAGTCCCCCACCAGGAGTTGTTTCCTTCCCCTGCAGGGTCCCCTGCCACCCTCCTGTGGGTCTCATTTGTGGAGGTTCCCAGCATCCTCCTTGGTCTCCACTGTGGGTGCCTCCATAGAGGAACCACACTTTGCCAGAATGGCATAGGAATTGTGGAGAGGTACAACTGGAGGGATGCGCCTCTGTTCCACCACCCTCACCCTCCCTGAGCCCACTGTGGTCCAACCGCTCCTCTTTCTTGGCAACCTCTGAGGCAACGGCAGTGGCACTGGTGGTCCCTGGATGGAAGAGGAGGTCCCACAAATCCTGGCCAACTCAGCCTGGAGATGAGCAACCTCTCCTCAGCCCAGAGAGGTGCCTGCAGATGGGACAACACCGCATCCTCCAGAACATCTCCCGGAAGACTGCTGCTCCACAGCCACTGCACTGCACCACTCCAATCATGTCTTATTTCTGGCCCTTAACTGTTTGCAATCCTTACTCTTTCCTCTGTTTTTTTCTCTCTCTCCTTACTTTCTGCCTGTGTGCCCTTTAAGCTCCTGATTGTCCTGTTCTGAGACAAGAATATCCTATATTTCCAGTAGACCACTTACTTGCTCAGAGGCAGACCTCCAGCAGCTAGAGGGAGCGGAGAGCTACTCTTGCCCTTCTAGGATGGTGGGTCCTTGGTGGTTCTAGGATCACTCACTTCCTGCCCCTAAACAGGAAGTTACTGTTGTCAGTCAAATTCTGTGCCTATAAAATAGAACTAGCTTTGGGGGGTGGAGGGAGGAAGGAGGCAATATAGTCCCAGCAGAGAAGTTCAGTCACACAGCAGTCCTTTCTCCTGGTGTCTTCTGCCAAGCTATTAGCAGAAACTTTCTAAGGCAGTCTTTAAATGTAGCTTCCTTCTAGCTGCTTCACTCACCCTACTTACTCAGATCTTTCTACAAGTAATTTAAACCTCACAGCAGTTAAGTCCTTTCAGTCACCTGAGATTTGCACCTAGATAACTCTTCAGATACCCATTCAGTTCAGTTAACCCAAACACACACTTTTTTTTTTGTATGTTAGTTTTTTTTTACCCTAAATTAAAGGTCAAATACAAAAGTTCTTCTACTTTAGTCCCAGCAGAAAAGTTCAGTCACACAGCAGTCCTTTCTCCTGGTGTCTTCTGCCAACCACCTCTCTCCTGCTCTTCAACAAATCCAATCCTGTGTCACCTCTAATCACCTAGTCCTTAATGTCTCCAAAACCCAGGCGATGCTCTTTGGGTCTCTTAGAAAATCCTGTACCGAGTCACCAAGGTTACAGGTCTTGTGCCTTGATGGTTCTGTTGTCACTGTTACTAACTCTCTTAAATACCTCGGGGTCACTCTTGAACCTGCCCTGGACTTCTTTGCTCATATAAGTGAGATCTGTAGGTCAGTTAACTCCAGGATCGGGGTGGACTACCGCATTCACCACTCTCTTACCAGTGCTGCCAGGATCTCTGTTGCCTGATGTGTTTTGCTCCCAGGACTATGCTATTCTCTTCCAGTCTTCTCCCAGGCAAATGCCGGTGTTCTCCAGAAGTGGGACACTGCCTATAATAATAATATATGCAGGTTTGCTCTGTCTGCTCCTCGCCTCACTCATCACTGTATCCTTTACTCCACCCTGCAGTGGCTATCCTCTTCCTCCATGCAATCCTATTCCCTCGGATGCTTCATTGACTCCATTACTCGTTACTCCTGTGCTGTCTCCTTAGTGTCTGTGCTCACTCCTATGGTCAACTCTCGACATTTGAGGTCAGCTACTTCGGCCCTGCTCTCTGTCCCACGTTGCTTTACCAAGAAAGCTGAACAAGCTTTTTCTCACTTTGCCCCTAACTATGAAGTTCCCTACCTCCTCAAATCCAGAGCTCCAAATCACCCCATTTTCAAGAATGCCCTATTTTCTCACCTAAACACACTTGACTTTTGCAGCTTCACTTAGATACTTAACTTGAATGCCTTGTGGAAATCTGCCTTGTTTTTCTTTACCAATGTTCTCTATGGTTGTATCCTTGAACTCTGCTCTGTACAATTGCGTATCACTGCATGGATACTTCAGTTTTGCTCTGTACTGTTGTTTATCCCTGCGTGGATACTTGCATATTATTTCCTGCTATTGTCTATTGTGGTTTATGTAATCTGTATTCTCCTGAGTCATGCCTGAAAATAGGCAGGTCCTTGCCTAGTGCACTTACCTGGTTACCAAAAGCGAATAAATTAATGCTGGTGTAAAGGGAGTAGGGGAGAGGGGAACAACTCCAGGAGGAGATGGGGGGCAGCTACCTAGTCTAAATAGCTGTGCACGCGAGCAGACTCGATAGACCCTTGTGGCCTGTATCTACTGGCAAGTTCGTATGTTTGTATGTAAATAAATATAAGGTAAATTGAAACTATCTGCAAGTGTTAAATTTAGGCACATAAGATAATATTTTGGAAATATCGGCACCTTATTATCTCAAAGAGGTCACGGTTATTAAATATTTAGGTATCAATGTATCCAGAAACCTTTCTGATCTTTATAGATTAGATTATACACTATGTTTACAAAAAATGTCTAAAGACTTAGAGAAATTGTCACTACTACCATGGATGTTAATAGGTAGGGTGAATGCTATTAAAATGTCAACACTCCCAAAAGTTTTGTATTTATTTTAAACCTTACCAATTTCAGTTACTGCTTGCTTATTTAAGACTTTAGATTCTGTGGTATGGTCTAGTAGGAAAAATCTAAACAGTATAAGAATCATTCAAAATTTGGAAAAAAAACGTGCAGTTGGCCTATAGGTAGATTTTTGTATGATGTGTTATGTAAGAGCAGGACACAAGTGATCCACAATGTTTAAGGGTTGAAAATGGGGTTTCATTTATATTAGCATAGCAGAATATTGCTAAACTTGTTCAAAATGTGAAAAAAGCGTGAAAATTGAAGCATAAGTAGGTTTTTATGGTTTCTTCAAAAGGACACCCATGCTCTGACGATTTTAAGGGGGTCACAATACATTTAATATACAGTTACGTGAAAAACAAAAATATGCATACATTTGACTCATTGGTCCACGAATATGTTTCTAGATTTTTACAAATTACACCAAATAACCTTGTATACTTTACATCACTACTTTAAACCAAGCGTGCAGACCTTTGGTTTGAAATTAATCTTATACCAAGCAGAAACATGTTCAAAATGATTGTCCAATTTGAAGTATACAGATAACTGTGATGTAGAAATGTACTGTCATCTAAAGACAAGCAAACACCTATCATGTTAGCTTTAGAAATAAGTAATCTTGTCTGTGTCAGTCTTCACCATTCATCACCGGTGGGTTATGGCAGGAGGAGCAGGACTTTGCGGGAGCTGTGTTTTGCAAGGGAGGAGTCGACTTTGAAGTGGCGCCACCGGGTTAATGCATTGCGTGGCGCCACAGGTTGGCTAGTAACTGATGCTGACTCCTCCCCAGTCCCAGTTCTGCTTCTCCCACCGTCAAGTGAGCACTACCTTATGTGTGAGCGACATTTTCGACTGTGTCAGTGGCCTAGTCCGTCAGCTCCGATCATCCTAGTTCTGCTCTGCTGCGATTTGACTGGTAAAAACCTTTCCATTATTTTTGTCGATGCCAAGTGCTGTTGTTTGTTTATTGTTTTTTCTGTCTAGTCATGTCTTGTTCGGGGGACATAAAGAAGTTTTCTAAGGCGGGCCGGCCTCCTATGCGGTGGTGTCCCTGCAGCCGACTTTATTCCGTCTCAGACCAGCATGACCGGTGCTTGACCTGCTTGGGCCCTAACCATGACATGGATCATTGCGATGCCTGTTTCTCCATGGACTATTGTGTTTTGGAATTGTAGGCGCTCAAAGTTGGACGTGCGCCACAGACTTTGGGTGGACAGGCTCATACTCAGGACTCCAAATGCAGGGTTCTTGGCCCTTCCTGTGGGTCCCCTCCTGGTCCTGTATGGCCCGAGGGAGAGGGGGTTTCCTCCCCTCTTAGCCTTTCCTCAGCGGGAACCCCTTCCACGGTTCAGGAGGCCCAGCCTGACTCCACCGGGGGTCAGGTGGGGCGCACTGTTTTGGCAGTCACCTCCTTGGAGGCAAGGGCTCCCCTGACGCTGCGACCTCGGGCCTCCAGGTCCAGTCTGGTGTCCTCGTCGCCACCTGCTGGTGCTGTCTTGGATCCTGGCACCGCTTTCGGTGCTGGAGGTCTGGGCGGCGCTGCAGGTGGCACAGGGCTGGCCTCCGGTGCTGCCTCTGACTCTGGTGCCATTCGCAGCACTGGGGATGGTGGTGGCGCCTTGGGCAGCATGAGGCCACCTTGTGGTGCTGCCAGTGGGAGGGATCGGGGAGTGGTTTGGGTCCGGGCCTCCTCAGGGGAGGATGATTCTGATGCTGACCCAGACTGGCTCCTAGAATCCTCTGATTCCTCCTCGCCCAGCATTTCAGCCCTGGTTCAGCCCCTTCCCGTGGAATTAGCTGTTACTACTGATTCCGGTGTCCGTGGTCCTAACCAGTCCTTGGGTGCTCTGGGGTGCACCGGGGGACAAATCGGAGACGGTGGTTCACGTGCTCCCTTGGGAGGTGTACCCTCTTCTGGGGCTGCTCAGGTTTGCCCCACTTTTAGGCCGGCTGGAGCGCCTCAGGCAGGGAAGGGTGCTCGCCCAGTGGCTGTCTCTCAGGAGTTGACCACAGGTTTTGAGCTGCCTAAGCTGATCCTGAGGAAGAGGGCTCTCTCCGACTCTGAGAGGTTGAGGGGACAGACTTGGGGGCAGCACTCTTCCCAGGAAGCCCACAGGGGCTCGGGAAGAGTCGCAGCACTGCTCCTGTTTTCTCCCCTGAGGTTCTTCTGGGAGGACTTTAATTTTTAAATGGTAGGGGCCACTTTTCTGGGCTCATGCAGCCCTGGTCACCTCGCAGTGGGGATAGTCTCTTCGAGCTCCGTCCTGGCTGTTCCAGCTTGGTTGAGCGGCCATCGACTGCTGTGACTAGCGGGTCTTCTCCTCCCTTGAGATCTCCTGATCTTACTTCGAGTGAGAGCTCTTGCAGCAGGCTATTACAATTAGGACTATGCCGCAGGCACTGGGACCCTCCGGAAAACTTCTCAGCCAGCAATACCCAGCAGGGACCACCCCTGATGTTAGCTCCACCCCGATGTCAGCTCTGGTGCAAAAGGGGGTGGACCCAGCTCCACCCCAGTTCTTTTCCTGCCGCGTCCCGTGCACGTGAAGAGTTCCTGCTCCTTGGCTTGCCAGCCCAGCTAAAGAACCTCAGTTTTTTTCACTAAGTTTATGTGTTTTCTCCACAGTTTCGACGGTTTTCATTGCCTACCGACGTATGTCTTCACCATCATCGGTCTCCTCGTCGGGACCCCACATCAACAAATGCGGTTGCGGCCGCCAAATTCCATCCAAAGATGGCCATAGGCAGTGCGTTTTTTGCCTGGGGCCTGAGCATGACACCGCAACCTGTTCGGCCTGTAAGAAGTTCACCAGCCAAACTCGAATCTACCGCTTGAATGCCCTGAAAGTGTACCTGCTGGAATGGAAAATGAATCTGCACACCTCAGGGGAGAAGCAGAAGAAAAAGGACAAATCCAAGCGGTCCCGCGAAAAGGACCGTAGTCGGTCCTGGCACTGGTCCAGGTCCCGGTCTCGCTCCCATTCGCGGCCTTCTCCTAAGACAGCCTGTGGTTCGATGGGCTCAGGTGAGCATCCGAAATCTGAAGACCAGGCTAAGGCTGGGCCTTCGGGGGAGAGGCCAGCGAAGTCTAAGGTGACTTCGCTAAGGGTCACCGTGAAGTCCTCGGAGGCGCAACCTTCGGCCCCACCTTCCAAGGCCCTGGCGCCACCAGTCACAGCGCCTCTCGGAGTCCAAGGACATTCCCGCCTGTCAGGGACCCTGTCGCCGGGTCCCTCACTGACGGGCATGGGGACAGATCCAGACGCAGCTGGCAAAGGGGTTGTGTCACCATCCCCTAAGTCCTCCTCCCCCCCGGGGCTCAGAAAGGGGCTCTCCTTCTAAGGTCAACGCTCCGGATATTCCATTTCCAGGGAAAGCGGACTCTGTTTTTTTGAAGGACGAGCTCCAGGATCTGTTTTCCTTCTGGTGGGGGCAGATCCAGAAGCGGACCCTCCTGAGGCCAGTCCCGTCACTGGTCCAGGACCTTTTGGATGAACCACAGCCAGGAGGTGCTTCTTCCCCAAGGAAGACCCCCGACAGGCCGTCGCCTACACCTCCTCCCAAGGCTCGTTCCCAGTCACGGTCCGTAGAACGACACCGGCGCTCTACCAGATCGGGTAGCCGATGCCAGGTCAGGTCTTACACCAGGAGCCGTTCCCGTTCTGCTAAACGGGACTGCTCCCAACATTGGTCCCCTGACCGACTATCAGTCTCCGCCTGCCGGTCCCATGACCGATAACGGTTCGATTCAGCCGGGTCGGTGGGAGCCACCGACGCGCTGCACTAGCCATAGGATAGGTCTGGCTACCGTCACCCAGTAGCCATTCCTCCTCTTCTTCATCTTCTACTTCTTCCTTTTTGGGAATTGGGGGTTCCCTGGAAGAGAAGGACCAGTCCCGCTCGACTCCTGACTATCCCACTTTCATGGACGTCATGAAGCACAGTCAGGCCTCCAATGAGTGGGACACAGAGGACCTGGATCTGGAACGCCAACGTTTGGCTAAGTACCTGTGGCAAAAGGAGCCTAAACCCTTGGTGGTATCTCCTTTGGTGGACACATTCCAAGACTTCACTAGAGTGACCTGGAAGCATCTAGCATCAGTTCTGGCAGTTCTGAAGAAATCGGACAGGCTGTATAGAGCCCCGAGGGATGAACCATTCAAACAACATGAAGTCTTGCTGTATTCTGACTATTGCAGTTAGGTCCTGCCTTTCAACTGCCCCGGAGAACAAAGAGTTAACTTTCCATGGCCAGCATGGAATGTTCAGCGCGAGCTCGGTTGAAGCCCCTGTCTGCTGTTGTTTAAACTGCAACCGTCACATTCTTTACTCCGCCTCACTGAACAGTCGCTCTGGAGATTTCTCCTTTGCTTGGTTCAAAAAAGTCGGTTAAAGTGTCATTTTTCGCTCGGTTTCTACCACCAAATCTGTTGGTTTAAGTCTCTGTCTGTGGTACCGTGAGTACTAGATAGGTTTTACATTTAGTTTCTGTGTGGAACTTGTAAATTCCGGATCGGTTCGGCTGAACCGATCAGTTTAGTTTAAAATAAAAAAAAGTTTGTGAATTTACTTAGAGTGTGGTAACCGGTCCGTATCGGTTCTAAAAAAAAACGGATTTTATTACATTTTTTTCCAAGACCCGTAACACGGTCAGGAACCGATAGGGGAGTCTTGCCTGGCGGATTGCCGGAAAAAGGGTAAGTTTTGGATAGGATTGGCCATGTCTGAAAAACCCAAGAAAAATTGAGGCCCACTGGGTTTCAACACTGCTGTGTGTGTGGGGAAGCCTTTGCTAAGGCTGATCCCCACACCACCTGTGTTTATTGTCTGGGGTTTGACCACCTCGATTCAGACTGCCAAATTTGTAAGAATTTTCCCAAAGCTACCCTGGATAAGAGAGTAGGTAGACTGAGGGAAAGGGAGGCCGAGAAGTCCGCTGACCCGGATGGCCAGCCCGGTTCGGTTCCTACCGAACCAGAAGGAGTGCCCTCTGACCAGGGTGAAACTTCTTCGGGCAAAAGGAGAGCCGATTCTGAGGAGTTGGTTCTGGTTAAAAGGAAGAGAAAAGATAAACCGTCCGGTTTGGATCCAGAAATTCATACTCCGACCGCTGATGAGATAGCCAAAGCGATAAGAATAGTGCAATCGCTAACTTCGGTTCCGGCCGATCCGGCACCATCTGTCAGGGGCTTGGTTCGGACGGTTCCCCTGGTTCCGGATTACACTTCAGAAGAATTTTATGAACCGGAGGAGGAGGAGGGAGAGTATGAGGATGATGATGGTGATTATGAAAGTCTGCATGTGCCTATTGACCTGGACAGACCTTCAGGTGTTTCTCCTCCTAGGCTTTCTGAGTCCCCTTTCCACTTTATGTTTTACAAAAAAGTGGCTGAAACCCTCCAGCTTCCAATGGAAGAAGCAGTAGAGGATCAGGAGGAGCCTGATTTTGTTTAAATAATGGACATCCCAGAGTCCAGGAGACTGTCTATTCCCCTCCATAAATCTTTTGGGAAGCAGACAAATAAAATTCTTAAGACCCCTAACTCCATACCTCCTGTGGACAGACGAATGGACAAGAGGTACACCCTTTCAGACTCAGACACGGAGTTCCTTTCTCAGCAATGCAGCCATGTTGGGATAGTGCAGGCTGCTGCCAATGATAAGGCAGATATCCCCTTGGTATCACCCCCCCAGATAAGGACTCGAGGAGGATTGATGCCATGGCAAAGAAGCAGTACATGGCAGCATCTTTGGGACTCAGAAGGGCCAACTATATGGCCTATACAGCTAGATACCAGCAGTCCAGATGGGACACTGTGCTGGCTCTGGCTAAACAGACCCCTGACCAGCTTGCCAATGAGCGGGAGCAGGTGGCTGCAGATGGGATTGAGGCATCCAATGTGCAATTTCATGCTGCTGTGGACTCCAGCAATGTTTCATCAAGAGTCATGGCTACATCTGTGTCCCTTCGGAGGATGGCTTGGCTCAGATGTACTAGCCTATCACAAGATACTCAGGCTAAGGCCATGGATTTCCCTGTTATTGGTAATTCTCTGTTTGGGGAGCAGAAAGAGTACTACATGAAAAAGATGGACAAGTACAGGACCACCTATAGGAGTGCTCAGGCCAAAGAAAGGCAAGCCACTTCTCAAAGGCAGCAGTCCAGGGGCAGGCCTTTTCAAAGGCCTTTTTACCAAGCCCAGGCCTCCTCTTCTTATGCTCAGAGGGGGTTCTTCAGAGGGAGAGGCAGACGGGGAATGAGCAGGCCTGCTTCCACCCCTCAGCCTAAAGCCCCTGCCAAGCAGACACCCTGATGGGTCTGCCCGGGCCGATTCTCCAATACCTGTAGGGGGCAGGCTGGCTTACTTTGTCCAGGACTGGAAGTCTCTGACATCAGACAAGTGGGTCCTGGAAGTAGTAAGCCAGGGACTGGTTCTCAGCTTCAAAAAATTTCCCAAGATGAGAACCAGATCCTTTCCACCTGCAAATCCATCAGAGACCCTTGCCCTAGAGGCAGAGGTTTCTTCCCTCCTGGCTCTCAGAGCCATAGAGAGGGTTCCACCCTACACAAGGGCAAAGGATTGTACTCAGGTACTCTTCCTAACCCCAAAAAGGCAGGAGAATGGCGGCCTCCTGGACCCAAGATATCTGAACAAGCACCTTTAAAACCAAAGTTCAAAATGGTGACTCTGGGAATAATTCTGCCCTTCTAAGGCCAGGGACTGGCTAGCCTCCTGGACCTCAAAGATGCCTATTTTCACATTCCCATCAGGTGCTCCCACAGAAAGTACCTCAGGTTCGAGTTGCCCTCAGGCCACTATCAGATCAGAGCAATGCCCTTTGGCCATATCGGCCCCAAGGGTGTTCACAAAGTGCCTGGCAGTAGTGGTTGCTTTCCTAAGGAGAAAAAAGATCTCCATCTTTCCATACTTGGACGACTGGCTCATAGTGGGTCAGTCTCCAGACCAAGTCAAGTCACATCTGCAAATAACTCAGCAAGTGCTCACTTCCTTAGGATTCCTCCTCAGCCTTCAGAAGTCAGTTCTCGAGCCAGTACAGCTCCTCACCTTCATAGGGGCGGAGCTGGATACAATAAGGGCAAGAGCCTTCCTTCCCCTGGACAGGGCAAGGACCTTTATGAAACTGGCCTCTTCATTCACCCTTCAGGTATCTCGACCAGCAAGGCATTTCCTGCAGCTTCTGGGCCACATGGCAGCCTCTACAGCAGTGGTCCAGGGAGCAAGATTTCAGATGGGGGACATTCAGTTCCACTTAAGAGCCTTCTGGTCCCAAAGAAAGGATTCCCTTACCAAACTAGTCCCAGTGACTCGAACCCTGATCCAGGCTTTGCAATGGTGGCAAGATCAGGACAGTTTGAGACAAGGAGTTCCCTTTGTCACTCAGTCTCCTTCAGTGATACTCACCACAGATGCCTCCCTGCTGGGCCGGGGTGCCCACCTGGGGGATCTTACCACCCAAGGTCTGTGGTCACCTCAAGAATCTCTGCTTCACATCAATCTCTTGGAACTCAGAGCGGTGTTTCTGGCACTCCAAGTCTTTTCCAAATCTGTACAGAACAAGGTGGTCCAGATCAGAACAGACAATACCACCACAATGTGGTACATCAACAAGCAAGGAGGCACTCGGTCTTCGGCCTTGTGCACAGAAGCAATGAAGTTGTGGTCCCTGGCCTCTTCCCTGCAAACCTCTCTGATAGCAGTTCACCTCCCAGGGAAGGACAATGTCCTGGCAGATGCTCTCAGCAGGATATCCCAGGGCCATCACGAATGGACCCTAGATCCCCTAGTTTTGAAAGTGATTTTCTCGAGATGGGGCACTCCACAGATAGATCTTTTTGCAGCCCCAGACAATCACCAGCTTCCTCTCTTTTGTTGCAGACCCCCAGTCTTGGGCTCAGTTCCCCTGGATGCTCTGATCCTGAATTGGTAAGGGAAATTTCTGTATGCTTTTCCCCTTCCTCTCCTGTTCAAGGTGTTAGTCAAGATAAGGTCACAACCATGCAAAGTGATTCTGATTGCTCCAGACTGGGCCAGACAGCCCTGGTACCCCCTGTTGCTGTCCTTAGCAGTCCACCTTCCCCTGTCTCTTCCCAGGAATTACAACCTGTTGACATCCTCTCAGGGGAGGATTTGGTATCCGAACCTCAAGTCTCTCAATCTCAAGGCCTGGCTCTTGAAGAGTTAGAGTTTGTTGATCTGCAGCTTTCTCAAGGGGTTCTGGATATCCTTAAGACTTCTCGAAAGCCTTCTACCAGAAAGACTTACAACTCCAAATGGAAAAGGTTCACTATTTGGTGCTTAATAAGGATATTTCTCCAGAATCTGCTGGGTTGCCTACAGTTCTGGACTATATGGTCCATCTTAATGGAAGCTTAGGCCTTAGGTCCACTTAACGTGCATTTGGCAGCTGTTTCTGCCTTCTTGTCAGTAGGCAAGCCTCTCCTCTGTCAGCCCATCTTGTGTTTTGTAAGTTCTTCAAGGGATTGCTGCACACCATTCCCCCCTTTAGGGACCCTGCTCCTGCTTGGGACCTTAATGTTTGCATTGCTCAGCTTATGCAACCACCCTTTGAGCCTTTGTCCTCTGCAGAGCTTAAGTACTTGACTTGGAAAACTGTATTTTTGGTAGCCATTACCTCTGCAGGCGTATCAGTGAATTTCGAGGCCTGTCAGTGGAGCCTGATTTTCTCTTTCCATAGAGATAAAGTGGTCCTAAGAACTAACATGAAGTTTTTGCCTAAGGTGGTTTCAGATTTCCACCTTAACCAGTCTATGTCTCTCCCTGTTTTCTTCACTGACCATTCCCCCTCTGGAGAGAGGAGGCTGCACAGCTTGGATGTTAAAAGGGCCCTCAGCTACTACATAGAGCGCACCAAGGGTCACAGGTTTGAGTCCCTCCAGTTGTTCCTCACATATGGAGAGGTCGGTAAGGGCAAACCTGCCACTAAGAGATCTATTGCCAGGTGGATTGTCTCTTGTATGCAATTCTGCTATGAAAAACTGGGTAGATCTCCACCCTCAGGACTGAGGGCTCACTCTACTAGAGGTACAGCTGCTTCCCTGGCTGCTGCCAGGGATATTCCTATCTTAGAAATTTGTCAAGCAGCCACCTGGAAGACAGACCATACATTCACCAAGCATTACTCTCTGGATATCCTGGCTAGGAGTGATGCTCGGTTTGGCACAGCAGTACTTCAGGGCCTCTTCTCAAAGTAGGTTCTGTCCCTCCTCCATGAAGGTACTGCTTGGTAGTCTGCAATAGTCAGAATACAGCAAGACTTCATGTTGTTTGAAGAAACAATTACTCACCTTAGTAATGTTGTTTCTTCTAATGGAGTCTTGCTGTTTTCTGACCTCCCCCCTGCCTCCCCTCTCAGAACCTGGTTTTTGAGATGTGGGTGGGCAGGAGCAGTGTTGTCACTCTAGGGTTGCTCCTTTACAGGGTTTTATTTAACTCTAAAAATTGATTAGCGTTTTGCTCATTAAAGTGCTAAAACATTGTGAAAATGCATAGCACCTGCCTCACTGTGTTTAACAAACATAACACTTTTAGAAAACCTATATAAATACTTTCTGAACAGTTAGTATTGTCCCAAGAAAAAAACTGCTAATCAATTATTTAAAACCCTGCTTTATTTTGGGTGTGTGTTGTGTTTTGTTTTTTGGGTTTCCTGACTTGAGTCTTTGCTTTGAAACCAAAAAACCCTTTTTAATAAATTTAGTGGCTTGTTGGCTAGTGTGAGTTTTACAGTTTCCACACAGAACTTCTAGTGAGTATTGCTCGTAAAGATCTGACGGTTGGAGTTTAAACAACAGCAGACAGGGGCTTCAACCGAGCTCGCGCTGAACATTCCATGCTGGCCATGGAAAGTTAACTCTTTGTTCTCTGGGGCAGTTGAATGGCAGGAGCTAACTGCAATAGTCAGAATACAGCAAGACTCCATTAGAAGAAACAACATTACTAAGGTGAGTAATTGTTTCTTCTTGGCTGAGCACCCTCAGGCAGATCCTTCAGTTATTACGGCTGCTAATGATGAATCTAAGCAGCCTAAACATCTCAGCTCACAGTCTCCCGACCTGGAGGCCCGCTACTTGGACCAGGTGGGCAAGAAAGTGTATTCTGCCTCCACCTGTGTTCAGTTAGGTCCCTGAATTTCCTTACACACATGGTCCAGTACCAGAATGCATTATGGGAGCAGGGACAAGAGCTGGTTAATGCCTTGCCAGACTCCAAGAAGAAAACGGAGATTCTGGACATTCTCAAATTGGGCTCGGACGTAGGCACACATGTTTTGCGTGCCTCGTACGACACTGCAGATACGGCAGCCAGAGCAGCAGCGTCTGGTGTCTGTCTCAGGCGCAGTTCCTGGTTGAGGGTCTTGGCCTTTCATCAGGATCTGGAGACCTGCATCTGGGACCGTTCCAGGGTACCGTTTTGTTTGGACAGGAGACTGAGTCTTTTGATCTCTCGCCTCCAAGAGTCAGGCAAATCCATCTGGTCTGTCCACCAAATGTACCGTGGAGATTAGCGCAGACAGCGAAAGCGGCCATTTCGGAAGCCCTCAGGTGGTCAATCCCATAGCAATCAATAGGGCCGGAGAGGAAGCTTTTGGGCGAGAGCCGGCAACCAGCAGCCTGGAGGCACTCCTCCCCATGGGCCCAAGTCCTCCCAGGCCTCTCTGCCCATCCCGGCTCCACCCAATGACTCCCTTCTGACCCCCCCCCCTCCGGCAGAGGTACCAGGGGAGGTGGTAGGGGTCGCTTCTCCCTGTACTTTCAGGGATGAGCTCAGTAACTGCGGACAAATTGGTCCTAGATGTCATAAGGAAAGGACGCACTTTAGAGTTCATGGAGATTCCTCCAGACACTCCACCAAGGTTCTCCAGATATCTTCCTTCTCATATTGCTCTCATAGAAGGAGAGATACAGGCCCTCTTGCAAAAAAGGGCGATAGAACCAGTCCCTCTGAAACAGCGTGGAAAAGGGTATTACTCCCACTTCTTCCTGGTCCTAAAAAAGACTCAGGGCCTTCGTCCCATTCTGGACCTAAGCTCGCTAAATCTTTATATAGAGTACAAAAGGTTCCGGATGGTGACCCTTCCAGGTCTTCCTCCTCTGCTGCACCAAGGGGACCGGCTCTGCTCCCTGGACATGCAAGATGCGTATATGCATATTGGGGTCTTTCCCCCTCATAGGAAGTTTCTGAGGTTCCACTTCCCGGGAGAGAATTATCAGTTTCAGGTTCTTCTGTTCGGCCTCTCTTCTGCTCCTCATGTCTTCACGAAGTGTTTGGCAGTAGTGCCTGCAGCTCTAAGGCGTCAGGGGCATTATGTCTTCCCTTACCTGGACGATTGGCTGCTAGTGGCCCCGTCAAGGTCACGCCTGCTTCAAGCTCTCGGAGATACCTATACTCTCTTCCAAGACTTGGGGATCACCTTGAACCTTTCAAAGTCTTCCCCAGAACCCAGCCAAAGACTCGTCTTTATTGGAACGGTCCTGGATTCAGTCCAGGGCATGGCTTTTCTACCCCCAGAGAGGGGCGATCGCTTGCAGGAGATAGCCGGATCGGTTCTAGTAACTCCTCAGGTCTCAACAAGGACCTTCCTCAGACTTCTGGGGCATATGGCAGCGGCCATTCCAGTTACTCCTCTGGCCCGCCTCCACATGAGGATCCCACAATGGATGCGCAGGGTGCAGTGGGATTAGTGCTCAGATGACCTTGACCACAGGGTCAGAGTCACAAAGCCAGTAAAGAGAACTCTTCTTTGGTGGATGGAGCCACTCAATTTGGAAAGAGGGGTCCCTTTCCATCCAGAGCCTCCAAAT
Source organism: Neoceratodus forsteri (assembly GCA_016271365.2). Taxonomy (NCBI): domain Eukaryota; kingdom Metazoa; phylum Chordata; order Ceratodontiformes; family Ceratodontidae; genus Neoceratodus; species Neoceratodus forsteri. Next base: position 1,421,935,440 of record CM028130.1, read on the forward strand.
CAGACCCTTACGACGGATGCCTCGGATTTGGAGTGGGGGGCGCACCTAGGGGCCAACCAAACACAAGGCATTTGGACCCCCGAGGAGCGCGAACTCCACATCAATGTTCTGGAGATGTGAGCGATCCTCAGTGCGCTACACGCCTTTCAGGAGGACCTCATGCCAGGCTCTCTTCTGATTCAGACGGACAATATGGCGGTCATCTTCTATATGAGCAAGCAAGGGGGAGCTCATTCTTACCCCCTATGCCGGGAGGCGATGAGAGTCTGGTATTGGGCACTGGAACGGCACATCACTCTCTCTGCGGTGCACGTCCCAGGTGTCCTCAACGACTTGGCCGACAGTCTCAGCAAATCTCGGTCCAGGGCGCACGAGTGGGAGCTACTTCAGTCAGTAGTGGACCAGCTGTTTGACAGATAGAGTCGTCCAGATCTGGACCTGTTTGCGTCACCACACAACGTCAAACTGCCACTTTTCTGCTCGCGAGAGCCCACGCCTGGTGTTTTCTGGCCAGACGCGTTGTCCCTATGTTGGGCAGGGAGGTTTCTTTACGCCTTCCCTCCCTTTCCTCTCATCCAGAGAATTCTGTTGAAGTTACAGGCTGAGGGGGCGGGAATGATTCTGATTGCCCTGCTGTGGCCTCTGCAAATTTGGTTCCCACTACTTCAGCGACTTTCCATGGAACCTCCAGTTCCACTGACAATATGCTCACAGTTGCTGTCCCAGGATCAGGGCTTACTGGTTCATCCCGATCTCCGATCCTTGCACCTTCATGCTTGGCTCCTTCAGACGTAGCAAAATACAGAGGTGGCGGATGTTCTTGTGTCGGTGAGGAAGCCCTCCACGCGCTTCATTTACACTATGAAATGGAAGCTGTTTTGTTTGTGGGCCTCGTCTCACCATCTGGATCCCGTTTCCTGTCCACTGAACTCTGCTCTTCAGTATGTCCTCTCCTTGTATCAGCAAGACTTGAGCTGCTCCTCCATAAAGGTGCACATGTGGGCCATCTTGGCTTATCACGCCCTTTTGGATGACAGAACGTTAGCCCAATTGGACGTGGCCCACACCTTTTTACAGGGGATTCTGCACATGAGACCTCCCATTCGGGATCCTATCCCACCCTGGGACCTCCTTTTTGTGTTGGAGAAGCTTACTCTTCCCCCATTTGAACCTGCAGCGGATTGTGAGCTGCGATATCTTTCTTGGAAGGTTTGTTTTTTAGTTGCCATTACTTCAGCTCGAAGGGTTTCCGAGCTTCAGGCCCTGATGTATAAAGAGCCGTACTTGATTTTCCACCGGGAAAGGGTTTCCCTGAGGACGAACCCTAAGTTTCTTCCGAAAGTGGTCTCGGAGTTGACCCTCAACCAGTTGGTTGACCTTCCAGTTTATTTTCCTTCACTGTCTAACAGAGGGGAAGCTCTTCTTCACACTTTGGATGTTCACAGGACGCTTAGGTATTATCTTAAGCGAACGGCTAATCACCGTAAATCAGAGCAACTGTTTGTGGCCTTTGCACCACAACACTTGGGTAGACCGGTGTACAAGCAGACCATTTCTAAATGGATTGTCCACTGTGTCTCTTTCTGCTATGAAAAGCACAACAAGCCCCTTCCGGCCCGGTTAGGGGTCACTCCACCAGGGGAGTGTTTGCTTCCTTTGCCGCGCTGCGGAACGTATCCATTAAGGATATTTGCGTGGCCGCTACCTGGAATTCAGTGCATACTTTCGTAAAGCACTACAGCTTGGACATTGCCTGCAGACACCGTGCAGGCTTCGGCCTAGCAGTCCTTCAGGGACTACTGTCTTGAGCTTCTATGTTCAGATTCATCTTTTCCACCTCCCAGGGTCGATTGCCTCCTTGGCGAGGGACTGCTTGGGATTCAGTCCTAATTATAATAGCCTGCTGCAAGAGTTTTCACTCGAAGTAAGATAGTACAGTTACGTAAGAAATTACCGTAACAGTAGATCTACGAGAGGAGCTCTTGCAGCGGGCTTTACTTTCCCCACCCTCCTTCCCCCTCTGAGGTGTACAGAGTTCCATCTTCATGCTTCTCCTGTCAGGGCTCGTTCGTGGGACTTGGTGGGGGAACTGGGGTTGAGCTGGGTCTGCCCCTTTTTGTACCAGAGCTGACGTCGGGGTGGAGCCGACGTCAGGGGTGGTCCCTGCTGGGTATTGCTGGCTGAGATGTTTTCCAGAGGGTCCTAGTGTCTGCGGCATAATCCTAATTGTAATAGCCTGCTGCAAGAGCTCCTCTCGAAGATCTACTGTTACGGTAAGTTCTTACGTAACTGTACTTGCAGTCTCCCAGCCCTGGCAGAGGTTGCGCTTCTCCTCCTCGAAGGTGTCTGGTCTCCTTACCTCTGCCGACTCCTCCCTCCCTCGCAGGCCATGCCGGTCCTATGGGACCTCTCACCTGGGAGCAGTTCAGGTCTACGGCTGCACTTTTCCCCACCTACTACAGGTCCATGCACAAGGCGGTGTTCCACCGTTCCCCGGTGCAGCCAGTGCCTGACTCTCCGGACTCGTCTCTTCCCTTGTCTTCCTCATCTGAGGGAGAGGAATCTTCCATCCACCTGTCCCCAGCTTCTGATTTGTCTACCTATCAGCACTTCCTGTCGGGATTGCTCTACGAGCTCCACATCAACACTTTAGGCAGTCGCAATCCTGACCATTAGGCGCGTGCCTTTCTAGGCAAATTCAGTGCGGCCAACCAGGTGGTTCCAGCCTGGCCTTCTCCCTTCAGGGAGGTGTCGTACTGCGCCTGGTGAACACTCTCAACCCTTGTTCCAGCCCCGAGGTACCTCCGTCAGAGGTATTGCGCACCCCTAAGGTCTCCAGGAGCCTTGGCTTGCCCTCCTTCAGGTGTGACACTCCTGGACACACCCTCTGGGCATAGACACCCAAGGTGTGACTGGCCTCTGTAATCAGATTTCTGCTGAATTTGATTTTTGGGGGAGGAGGACTTTCTTTACGGCACGCATCCAGTTATCCCTCTCAGCTCATCATGCTGCCTACAACAGGCACTTATGGTCTCTGCTAGGACAGATCCTAGTCGCTCTGCCTGATTTGGAGGCAACCAGACAAGCCATTGCCCTTTCCATGCAGGGCCTGGAGCTTACAAGGCACCAAGCAAGGGCATCTTATGACACCAGTGAGATGGCTTCCAGGCTGGCGGGGACAGTGATCTGCATTAGGTGGGCAACATGGCTTCGTCTTTCCCGGTTATCACCTATGGCCCGGCGTAGGGTGGGTGACCGCCTTCTCATTACAGGGAACCCACCTTTTCTCCTGCAGAGTGAGGCGGGAGCTGCAGGGGCAACTTCTCTCACCTACTCAGAGAACTTGCCTCACTGAGACCAGTCTCGGAAGGGTTCCCTCCTCCGGTGTTTCCCCCAGTGGAGGCTGAGGGACTTTGGTCCCTTAGAGAGGTACCGGGTCCCCTTTAAGGGGGGCTTGGTAATCACCCACCAGTGATGAATGATGAAGACTGACACAGATAAGATATGAAAATTATGTACTAACTATAATTCTTGATCTTTCTGTGTATCACCATTCATCACTGCTTCCCACCCATCTTCCTCTCTTAGGCCTCAGTCTCTGGGCAATCCTCCTCCCTGTTTGTTTTCTCAAGGGGACCATATGGTCCTTCTCTGGTACTGTGTATCTCCGCTGTCCCATGAGGGTGTTGGAGGTACCCTGGGGAAGACAAATAGGGAGGTAACCCTCTGTCGGGGAGCACCGGGGTCTCCTGTCTGTCCTGTTGGATCCGCCCCCTGTTGGGACTTCCTTGGATCTTCGCTCTGCTTTAAGCCAAACTCGTAGTTTCTTGAAGCGGTGTTGGGTGGACCCTGGTGACCTCTCCCTGGTAATTCCTTCTACCGCCACTTTAAGCAGTCTCCCCTGTGAGGTTCTCCTCAGGAATCTGTTCCACCTCTTATTAAAACAGGAGGAAAAATCCTCCATTGTCAGTTGTTCCTGACTTACGGAGAGGTAGGAAAAGGAAAACCTGCCTCAAAGAGAACTGTTGCCATTGGATTGTTGCCTGTATTCAGTTTTGTTACAGCAAGGTGGGCAAGGAGCCCACCGTTGGCCTCAGGGCCCATTCCACAAGGGGCACAGCTGCTTCCATAGCAGCTGCGAGGGACATACCTTTATTGGAAATGTGTAAAGCAGCTACCTGGAAAACTGTTCACACTTTTGTCAAGCATTATAGCCCAAATACACAGGCCAGGAGTGATGCAAGATTTGGCACAGCAGTACTGCAGAGCTTGTTCTCTAAATAGGTTCTGTACCCACCTCTAAAGGCACTTCTTGGGTAGTCTGCATATGTCAGAATACAGTAAGATTTCTTGGGGTTAGAAGAAGACATTACTTACTATAGTAATTCTTGTTTCTTCCAATGGAATCTTATTGTATTCTGAGCTCCCACCCTTCCTCCCCTACTAGAACCTGAGGGCACTGCACTACAGCTCTATATCTGTGGTGGACTCCTGGTCTGTTTTTTTTCCTTAGGCCATCTGTGACCTGAATCTTAGAGATAAATGCCTATTGCTTTTCAGATAAGGGGTTATGTATAGGAGGGGTGAATTGTTATTGTTGTTTTTCTTATTAGTGTTAGTATTAGATAGTGTAGATAGCTTCTTATGCAAGCTTCATTAGAATCTGATGGTTAGAAAGTTGTTTACCAGAGACAGTGGTTTGAAACCCGAGCTCGAGCCTAGCATTCTGTCATTTGCGTAGGTTCTAGTAACCTTTTCAGCTGCAGGGCAGTGCTATGGTGAAACCATACTGCATATGTCAGAATACAGTAAGATTCCCCTTGGGAGAAGCAAGATTACTGTGGTAAGTAATGTTTTCTTCTGCCCTTCCTCCTCCTGAAGAAGGAAAGGAGCCGTCAATGGGCAAAAATAGAATGCCTTCTGTGGAGGGCATGGCAGTTCCTCCAGGCTTTCAAACAACTTGAAGTCTTGCTGTATTCTGACTATCTGCAGTTAGCTCCAGCCTTTAAACTGCCCAGGAGAACAAAGGGTTAATTTTCTATGCAGTGCATAGAATGCTGAGCTCGAGCTTTGTTGAGGCCTCTGTCTGCAGCCCTTTGAAACCCAACCGTCAGATTCTTTACTCCGCCTCACTGAACAGTCACTCCGAAGATTTCTCCTTTCATCTCGGTTCGAAAGTCGGTTAAAATGTTGGTTAAAGTTGTCAGTTTTAAACCAGATTTGTTCCGCGTAGTGGGTACAGTCTCTGCGGTACCGTGAGTACTAGATAGGTTTTGTCTGAATTCTGTGTGGAAATTGTAAACTTGAACCGATCACTTTAAGGGAATTTTGATATTTTACTTTAGAGTGTGGTTACCGGTCCTTATCGGTTCTAAAAAAAGTGATGTTTTAAACGCTGTTATCATTTCGGCATGACATCTTAGGAACCTGTAAGGGAGTCTGTTTTGGGTTGCCATGTGTGTTTGGTTAGGTTGGCCATGTCTGAGAAACCCAAGAAGAAAACAGCGCCTACTGAGTTTCAACACTGCAGTTAGTGTGGGGAGGTCTTTGCTAAGGCCGATCCCCACACCACCTGTGTTTATTGTCTGGAGTTTGAACACCTCGATACAGACTGCCAAATTTGTAAAAATATTCCTAAATCTACCCTTGAGAAGAGATTAGATAGATTTAGGGAAAAGGAGGCCGAGAAGTCGGCTGACCCGGATGGCCAGCCCGGTTCGGTTCCGACCGAACGAGAAGGAGTGCCCTCTGACCAGGGCGATACTTCTTTGGCAAAAGGAGAGCCGATCCTAAGGGGTCGGTTCCTACAAAAAGGAAACACAAAGAGAAATCAGCCGGTTCGGATCCAGAGGTTCATGTTCCGACCGCCGGAGGAAATAACCAGCGATTCGGTTATTGGAATCGGCTGTTCCGACCGGATCCGTACCATTTGGCAGGGGTTCGGTTCGGTCAGTTTCCTCGGTTCAAGATTATACTCCTGAAAATTTTTATGAACTGGAGTTTGAGGAGGAGGGGGAGTTTGAAGATGATGGTGATGGTGAAAGTTTGGATGTGCCTGTGGAACCGGACATCTCCCCAGACAGACCTTCTGGTGTTTCCCCTCCTAGGCTTTCTGAGTCCCTTCCCCACTATCTGTTTTACAGAAAGGTGGCTGAAACCCTCCAGCTTCCTATGGAGGAGGCAATGGAGGATGTGAGAAGGCTCCCCCCCCCCTTTTCTTTCTTTGAACCTCCTTTTGTCTTTTGCCAAGTACATTGTTTTATTGTCTCTAATGGGAGGTTAGGGAACTCTAGGCAATGTCCTGTGTTATGTATTGTCTGTATTGTGTTTGTTGGGCTGGCTACCCACTTTGTTCAAAGCAATAAAAACATATTTGTTTGTCCTGTCTGCTGTCTTAAATGTTTGTCTAGAGAACCTAAAATACCCAGTTGGAGGGAATTAAAATAATGTTTATCTTGGTGACCTGTATTTTGTTACTCTTATCAAGCATGTTGCTATGGGTTCATGGCAGAGGTTTAAAAACAACCCCGATGTTTTATCACATTGCTGAAATATAACTCTATTATAATAATTATCGGAATCTATATTACAACTTTTGGATTATAAATGTAATAGGGAGGTGGAGTTATATGGTCACATGTTTCCCGAAAGGTACTTAAGGCTTAGTTCATTGTGAATCAGATGTTACCTGGAATGCTGCTGTAGAGGACCTGCTGCCACATTCTCCAGTCTGAATGAGAGCTGAGACCATTGTAAGCTCCCAAATAGTTAGTGACTGCTAGCTTGTTTTGATATTATTTCTTGGAATCTGTTTTGTTATTTTGTCGTTCTCAGTCCGCTTTAATTTCCTTTAAAATAAATATTTATGTTTTTGTGCTCCAATTTGCCTCTGTGGTACATCTGTACTCGCACCTGCGACAGATGGTGTCAGAAGTGAGATCAAAGGTTGAATTTGATTTCCAAACTCTGAATGGTTCCACATGCAAAAAGAGGCAGCAAAGGTGACCGGTGCCACTACAAGGTCCATTGCAAAGAAACTACAATTACCATTATTACCTGGTTTGGACCCTGTAGTACGAAGGAAAACGAATGGAAGAACCATGGAGACTTTGCCTATGGAAGACAAGAAACCAGTAGAGGGAGCCCAATCAGCCGAAACAGAGGTAGAAGTGCCACCTGATGATCCTCAGGACTTGCTTCGCTGGTTATGTATTCGCCAAATGGAAATGGATAGAGAGAGGGAACGAGAGAGGAGAGAAAATCAAGCCAGATGGGAGGAAAACCAGGCTAGATGGGCAGATACTCTCAGTGCCATACAGACTATAGGTACTGGTAGACCACTGTCACCAATGAACTTACAGAAAGATATTAAACTGATAAAACTTGCTGCATCTGATGATATAGAGGCCTTTTTATTAACTTTTGAGAGAGTGGCGACAGCATGTGCCTGGCCAAGAGACCAGTGGGTAATTTGGTTGGCCCCATATTTCACTGATAAAGCTCAATTGGCCTATAGCCATGTGGACATTATGCATGCCAATGATTATGACCACGTAAAACAAGCAATCTTGAAAAGATATGATATTAGTACGGAAACCTATCGCCAAAGATTTCGATCCTACAAATTCCACCATAATGATACCCCACAAGATGCCTATACACAGTTAAAGGATTTATGTAACAAATGGTTACAACCTACAACACGAACAGTTATCCAGATAATGGAAAGCATCATTTTAGAACAATTTATCAAAGTTTTACCACAGGATGTCCAACTATGGGTCAAAGAACATTGGCCGGAATCAGCAGAAGCTGCCATTCGGTTGGCAGAGGACTATATAGCAGCACGTCTTCATAGATACCGACCCGTAGGAGGTTCTACTACAACGGGCCCTATGGTAAGACAGCCTTTTTTGACTCCTCATCCCCCACCTAGTAATATGGCTGGAAATAAACAGAATTTTAGACTGGGGAAGGGTACAATACAAACATTGTTTGTCACCATTATATGTCCGAAAGGGCATGTTACAGGTTTTGCCCTAAAAAGAAAAATTGAAGATACTCATTTAGCCTTGCAATAATTGGGGACAGTATGTGATACCTGATCAAGTTGGACGAATGTAGTAACTGGATTGATAGACTCAGGAAGTAAACAAACATTGATTCATGCTTCTTTACTTGAGACACCAAAGTATAAGACAGGTTCAACTACTGGGGTTGTTTGCATCCATGGAGATGTGCACCAATATCCACTAAATGACATAGGCTGCTGCCTGTGAAAAGCAAATATACCCTTGGCTTCACACCCCCCAGATAAGGACTCCAGGAGGATTGATGCCATGGCAAAGAAACAGTACATGGCAGCATCCTTGGGACTCAGGCAGGCTAATTATATGGCCTATACAGCTAGATATCAGAAATCTAGATGGGACATTGTAATGGCCTTAGCTAAACAGGTCCCTGGCCAGCTTGCCAAGGAGCTGGAGCAGGTGGCTGCGAATGGTATTGAGGCATCCAAGGTGCAATTCCATGTTGCAGTGGACTCCAATGGTGTTTCATCTAGAATCATGGCTACATCTGTGGCCCTTTGTAGGATGGCTTGGCTCAGGTGTACTAGCCTGTCTCAGGATACCCAGACTAAGGCCATGGATTTTCCTGTTATGGGTAATTCTCTGTTTAGGGAGCAAACAGAGAACTACATGAAGAAAATGGATGAATACAGGACTACCTATAGGAGTGCTTAGGCCAAGGAAAGGCAAGCCACTCCCCAGAGGCAGCATTCCAGGGGCAGGGGCAGGCCTTTTCATAGGCCTTTCTACCAAGCCCAGGCCTCCTCTTCTGCTTATGCTCATAGGGGGTTCTTCAGAGGGAGAGGCAGACGGGGTACAAGTAGGCCTGCTTCCACCCCTCAGCCTAAAGCCCCTGCCAAACAGGCACCCTGAGGGGTTTGCCAGGGTCGATTCTCCACCACCTGTAGGGGGCAGGCTGGCTTACTTTGTCCAGGACTGGATGTCTTTAACATCAGACAAATGGGTCCTGGAAGTAGTAAGCCAGGGACTGGTTCTCAGCTTCAAAAAATTTCCACAGATGAGAACCAGGTCCTTTCCACCTGCAGGTCCTTCAGAGGCACTTGCCCTAGAGGCAGAGGTCTTTTCCCTCTTGGCTCTGAGAGCCATAGAGAGGGTTCCACCCCTACACAAGGGAAAAGGATTATACTCAGGTACTTCCTAACCCTCAAAAGACAGGAGAATGGCGGCCCATCCCGGATCTCAGATATTTAAACAAGCACCTTTAAAGCCAAAGTTCAAAATGGTGACTCTGGGAATAATTCTACCTCTCTAAGGCCAGGAGACTGGCTAGTTTTCCTGGACCTCAAGGATGCCTATTTCCATATTCTCATCAGAAGCTCCCACGAAAGTACCTCAGGTTCAGCTGCCCTCAGGCCATTACAATTCAGAGCAATGCCTTTCGGCTAATTTCTGCCCAAGGGTGTTCACAAAATGCCTGGCAGTAGTGGTTGCCTTCCCAAGGAGAAAAAGATCTCCATCTTTCCATACCTGGATGACTGGCTCATAGTAGGCCAGTCTCCAGACCAAGTCAAGTCACACCTACAGATAACTCAGCAACTGCTCACGTCTCTAGGTTTCCTTCTGAATCTTTCAAAGTCAGTTCTAGAGCCTGTGCAGCTCCTCACCTTCATAGGGGCAGAGCTGGATACAGTAAAGGCAAGAGCCTTCCTTCCCCTGGACTGGGCAAGGACCCTTATCTCACTGGCCTCTTCATTCACCCTCCAGGTGTCTCGACCAGCAAGACATTTTCTGCAGCTCCTGGGACACATGGCTGCTTCTACAGCAGTGGTCCAGGAGCAAAATTTCAAATGAGGGACATTCAGTTCCACTTAAGAGCCTTCTGGTCTCAGAAAAGGATCCTCTGACCAAACTAATCCCAGTGACTCGAACCCTGATCCAGGTGTTACAGTGGTGGCAGGATCAGGACAATCTAAGACAGGAGTTCCTTTGTCACTCAGTCTCATTCTCTAATCCTTACTACAGATGCCTCCTCTTGGGGTGAGGAGCCCACTTGGGGACCTGACCACCCAAGGGTTGTGGTCTCCTCAGGAATCTCTGCTTCACATCAATCTATTAGAACTCAGAGCAGTGTTTCTAGCACTTCAAGCTTTTTCCAAGTCTGTTCAGAACAAAGTAGTTCAGATCAGGACAGACAATACTACCACAATGTGGTATATCAACAAGCAAGGGGGCACCTCGGTCTACAGCCTTGTGCACAGAGGCAATGAAGTTGTGGTCTCTGGCCTATTCCCTGAACGCCTCTCTTACAGCAGTGCACCTCCCAGGCAAAGACAATGTCCTGGCAGATGCTGTCAGCTGCATATCTCAGGGCCATCACGAATGGTCCCTGGATCCCCTGATTTTGAAGGTGATCTTCTCCAGATGGGGCAGCCCACAGATAGATCTTTTTGCAGCCCCAGACAATCACCAACTTCCTCTCTTTTGCTGCAGGCCCCCAGTGTTGGGCTCAGTCCCCCTGGATGCCCTAGTTCTCAATTGGGAAGGTAAGTTCCTGTATGCTTTTCCACCCTTCCCTCTCTTGTTCAAGGTGCTAGTCAAAATCAGGTCTCAACCCTGCAAGGCGATTCTGATTTCTCCAGACTGGGCCAGACAGCCCTGGTACCCTCTCTTGTTGTCCTGAGCAGTCCACCTTCCCCTGTCTCTTCCCAGGAATTACAACCTGTTAACATGTGCTCAGGGGAGGGTTTGGTATTCAAATCTCAAATCTCTCAATCTCAAGGCCTGGCTGTTGAAGAGTTAGAGTTTGCTGATTTGCACCTCTCTCAAGGTCTTCTGGATATTTTAAAGGCTTCTCGAAAGCCTTCCACCAGAAACACTTATAATTTCAAGTGGAAAAGATTTACTATATGATGCTCTGGGAAGCATATTTCTCCAGAGTCTGCTGGCCTGCCCACAGTCCTTGACTATATGGTCCATCTTAATAGCTTGGGACTTAGACCAGCTACACTAAGAGTGCATCTGGCAGCTGTCTCTGCCTTCCTCTCAGCAGGCAAGCACTCTTCCCTTTCAGCTCATCCTGTATTTTCAAAATTTTTCAAGGGATTGCTGCATACCAATCCTCCCTTCAGGGACCCTGCCCCTGCTTGGGACCTTAATGTTTGCATTGCTCAGCTTATGCAACCCCCTTTTGAGCCTTTGTCCTCAGCAGAGCTTAAGTACTTGACTTGGAAAACTGTTTTCTTGGTGGCCATCACTTCTGCCAGACGCATAAGTGAGTTACAGGCCCTGTCAGTGGAGCCTGATTTTATCTCTTTCCATAGAGATAAGGTCGCCTCAGGACTAATAGGAAGTTTTTGCCGAAGGTGGTTTCAGATTTCCACCTTAACCAGTCTATGTCTCTTCCTGTTTTCTTCATTGACCATTCCTCCTCTGGGGAGAGGAGGCTGCTCAGTTTGGATGTGAAAAGGGCCCTTAGCTACTACATAGAGCGCACCAAGGGTCACAGGTTTGACTCCCTCCAGCTGTTCTTCAGTTATGGTGAGGTTGGTAAGGGAAAACCTGCCACTAAGAGATCTATTGCCAGGTGGATTGTCTCTTGTATTGAGTTTTGCTACGAAAAACTAGGTAGGATCCCACCCTCAGGCCTGAAGGCTCACTCTACCAGAGGTACAGCTGCTTCCCTGGCTGCTGCCAGGGATATTCCTATCTTAGAGATTTGTCAAGCAGCGACCTGGAAACCAGTACACACTTTTACCAAGCATTACTCTCTGGATATCCAGGCTAGGAGTGATGCTCGGTTTGGCACAGCAGTGCTTCAGAGCCTGTTTCCAAAGTAGGTTCTGTCCCTCCTCCATGGAGCTACTGCTTGGTAGTCTGCATATGTCAGAATACAGCAGGACTTCATGTTGTTTGAAGAAAAAAATTACTCACCTTAGTAATGTTGTTTCTTCTAATGAAGTCTTGCTGTATTCTGACCTCCCCCCTGCCTCCCTCTCAGAACCTGTTTTTGGGATGTGGGTGGGCAGTAGCAGTGTGGCACTCGGGAGGTGCCCCACCCTTCTTTTCTCACCCCTTTAGTTTGGGTGTGTGGGTGTTGTGTTTTGTTTTATTTTTGGGTTTCCTGACTTGAGTCTTTGTTTTGGGACCAAAAATCTTTTTATTATATTTAGTAGCCAGTTGGCTAGTGTAAGTTTGCAGTTTCCACACAGGACACCCAGTGAGTATAGCTCGTAAAGATCTGACGGTTTGAGTTCAAACAGCAACAGAGTCTCAACCGAGCTCGAGCTCAGCGTTCCATGCCTGGCATGGAAAGTTAACTCTTTCATCTCCGGAGCAGTTCAAAGGTTGGACATCACTGCATATGTCGGAATACAGCAAGACTCCATTAGAAGAAACAACATTACTAAGGTGAGTAATTTTTTCTTCTAGGTCCTGCGCAATGTCACTGATGAAGATGTCGAATAGGACTGGTCCCAGCACTGATCCCTGTGGTACCCCACTGGTCACTCTTCCCTCTGTGTAGTGACAGCCATTTACCACCACCCTCTGTGTCCTGCCGCCCAGCCAGTTACCTACCCACCACACTACTGTCCTGCCACACCCATATTCCCCAGTTTGTGTGATAGTCTTCTATGTGGCACAGTGTCAAAGGCCTTGCTGAAGTCCAAGTAGGCCATGTCCACTGCCCTCCCCGATCCACCTCTCTAGTCACCCAGTCAAAAAATTCAACGAGGTTGGTCTGACATGACCTCCCCTGGTGAAACCATGCTGCCTTGGGTCCTGTAGTCCATTGACAACCAGATGTTCCATCAATCTCTCCTTCAGTAGTGCTTCCATGATCTTCCCCACTACGAGGGTGAGGCTGACTGGTCTGTAGTTCCCCGCTTCCTCTTTGTTCCCACTTTTGTATAAGGGGACTACATCTGCTATCCTCCAGTCTTTGGGTACCTCCCCTGTTTCCAGTGATCGGCTAAACAGGATAGCCAGAGGTTCGGCCACCACTTCTCTTAGTTCTTTAAGGACCCTGGGGTGCACCCCATCTGGCCCCATTGCTTTATCAACTCTTATTACTTCCAGTTCCTTCAGGACCCTTTCTCGTGTAAAGGGACTTGTGTCCATTTGTGCACCATTCTCACCCTTGTTCTCCTTCAGACCCATTACCCTCCCTCTTCCTCAGTAAAGACTGAGCAGAAATACCTGTTCAGTATGTCAGCTTTACTGTTGTCATCCTCCATCATTCATCCTCCCCCTTCAGTCTCACTGTCCCTCCCTTTGCCTTTCTTTTTCAATTATGTACCTGTAAAAGTTTGTAGTTAGGGAAGAAGATGGCTTCAACTACAACAGGCACACTGCAGACTACTTGAAACAGTTGTGCAGGAGAGAGGAGTCCTGCACAAGGTGAGAGCCACCAAGCAGAACCTTGTGGATGCCCTGATGGCAGCAGATGCCCAGAGCATCGAGTCACAGACTGTGACTGTAAGGACCAAACCTTTAGTGTAGAGGGCTAGCAGCCAGTGCAGTGTCTAGATCCAGTGAGGAGGGCCGAGGGCCAGTGCAACCGAATGGCCACAGCAGTGGGGAAACGTCACCAGCATTCTGAGGCAGAAGCAGTTAGGCTGCAGATTGAGTTGCATTGAATGGAACTGGAGTTCCAGAGAGAGCGCTGAGCAAGAGAAACGAGCTGCAGAGGAGAAGAGGAGTGAGAACAGCGAGAAGCTGACCGTGAAGAGTGGGAGCACCAGCGAGCCGCAGAGGAGAAGAGAGAGCAGGAACAGCAGGAGGCTGACCATGAGGAGCATGAGCGCCAGCAGCGACATGAACTGGAGAAGCTACGACTCCAACCACCAGCACCAGAGAAGGTAAGTGTATTGGGTTTAACTGGAACTACAGGACTGGGTTACAAATTGATAGCTGAATTTAAAGAGGGGAGGATATGGATGCCTTTTTAAATTCCTTTGAAAAAGATTGTATTCAGGCTAAAATTTCTGGAGCGTCCTGGAGCTTCCAGCTATCCCCGCTACTTACCGGGGAAGCTCGGGATGTACTGGGTCAAATGGACAATGAAGACAGTAATGATTACAGCAAACTTAAAGCTGCACTTTTAAAAAGTTTGATTTAACTGCAGAAACATACAGAGCCAAATTCCGTAAGCTCAGGAGAAACCCTGACATGAGCTACAAGGAGCTAGCCACGAAACAGTGGCAGTGTTTAAAACGTTGGTGGGAAGGAATTGCTGCAGACTCTGTAGATAAAATTGAAAATGCTATTTTGTTAGAACAGTTTTTTTGGGCATGCCCAGCAGAGCTGAAAACCTGGCTGGAGCACCAAGATCCCAAAACAGTAGAAGAGGCTGCTGAACTCTCGACCGCTGTACCAGGAGCAGACCTGCTCTGAGAGCGAGTGGGGCGGGCATGGCAGCGCAGAAAGGGAAAAGCACGCCTTCAGGGCAGCTAAAACCCTCACTGCCTCCACCGAAAGCAGTTAGCCCCAGGTTTCAAAGAAAGAGTTTTCTGAGAAAGAAGTAAAGGTTGGGTTTGTAAAGAAACTGGGCATATGGTCAGACAGTGTCCCAAAGGACAAGTAATACACAAAATTGGGCTAGGAAAGAAGTGGGTTGTTTGTGTTCCTGGAAGCATGCCTGTGAACATGAGAGAACACATGCACCCAGTCATGGTGAATGGTGTACAGACTCAAGGGTTAAGGGACACAGGTGCATCCCTGACATTGGTAAAAGGGGATCTGGTAGAGCCTGGTCAGCTTGCACCCAAGGAATCTGTAACTGTGCAAGACTTCACTGGTGAGGAGAAAACATTGCCACTCGCTAGTGTTTTCCTAGACTGGGGTGAAACTGGGGGAACTGTGCAACAGGTGGCTGTAGCCAAAACGCTAGCAGTTGACATCATCCTTGGCAATAATCTCAAACGGGATGGTGTGTACAATTACCCTTAGCCAAGTGGGGTGGGGAAATTGTAGTTCCCTAGACGCCAAAGAATCCATTGTGGAAACCACCGGGAGGCTGGTTCCCCAGCCTGTCTCCTGATATGGAGACTAATGAAAAAGGGGTAGAAATTTCCCCAGTAGCAGTTAACCACACAGCTACGGAGGGTTACTCCGAAGAAGTGGGGGTGACCAATTGTCAGAGGGTTAGGGATGACAGTGATCCTGAGTGCCCTGACGCTAGTGCTAGGGACCCTAGTTCAGAGACTGGAGGGTACCTGTCCCATGCCTTGGGAATGTGTAAGGAGTTTGTTTGCAGCTGCTCAGAAAAGTGACCCTAGTCTAGAGAAAATGAGGGCTTGGCAGACTCTGACGGAGCACAGGGAGGTGATGGTAAACATAAAGTTTATTGGGAAAATGGACTGATGTGTACTCAGGCTGTGAAGACAGAGGGAGGGGTGATAGGCAGGCAGCTTGTCGTTCTCCAGGGGTACCATGAGCAGTTGCTCTAGACTGTACACAATATTCCAGGGGGACGAGATTTGTGTGTTGCTATGTTACTAATTCAATGTGGGGACATAGAAGCTTTAATCCAGGCCCAGGTCTAGAAAGATACCATGGGATATCTTTGATTCATGAAAATGTGAGAAGCATTGTGAACACAATTGATGAGTATCACGTCTGGGTTTCAGAGGAACATCCTGATTTTTTTGGCAGTTACTGAGACCTGGCTTCATAGGGGCATAAAGGATGAAGAGGTTCAACTCCATGGATATGATTTATATAGGACAGATAGAGTTATGAGGGGAGTGGGTGTTATGTTGTATGCAAAACATAAAGTAGGTCCCTGTACTATGTTGATCTTATCTGTGTCAGTCTTCACCATTCATCACAGATGGGTTACCTGGCCGGAGGTCAGGACCCTGCGGGAGCTTTTTTTTTTTAAAGGGTAGGCGGAGCTGACACTCCATCGGCGCCGCCCTCGAGGCCGACTTACTGCGCGGCGCTCGAGGGTTGGCCGTTAGGTTGTGTCGACTCCGCCTGCCCACCAGTTCTTCATCTCCCGCCACCAAGGTCGCCTCGTGGGAAGCTTCTGACAAGAATTTTAGGCCTTTCAGCCTTCGCTTCGTGTTTTCAGTCCGTCGGTTGCCTGCCGGTTCTGTGTTCTGCCTGCACTCGACGTCGCCCGGTAAGATCTTTCCTTTTTATTTGAATTCTGCAACATCGAGTCTGTTTTGGTGTTTTTTTCCGTAGGTCATGTCTCAGTCGGAGGGCAAGAAGTCTTCGAAGACGGGTTGGCCCCCCATGCGTCAGTGCTCGTGCGGCCAAAAGTTCTCCGTCACCGACCAGCACGACCGGTGTGTTGCGTATCTTGGCCCGCTTCACGACATGGACTCGTGCGACGCCTGCTTCTCCATGGACCGCTGGGTCCTCGAACAGTGCTCGTTGAAAGTGGGGCGAGCTCCGCTGACTTTCGGGGGTAGGGCTAGCACTCTTCGGGCCAAGCTGCGCTCTCTTGGCCCTTCCTCCGGGTCCTCTCCCAGTTCTGTATGGACCGAGGAAGAGGGAGCCTTGGCTACTTGTAGCCTGGCCATCACCGAGGCTCCTCCCGCGGCACAGGAGGCCTGTCCCGCTTCCTCCCGGGAGCGGGCGGGAGGTGCCACCATGGCAATCGCCCCTTTGGGGGTGAAGGCTCCCCCAGTGTCGTTCCCGCAGCTCGGAAGGCCCAGGTCGGCGCTGTCCTTGCCGCCGTGGGCCCTGTCGGTGCTGTCGTTGGCACCGACTTGTCGCTTGGCGCTGTGGGCTCAGTCAACGCCGTTCGCGGCACCGTGGGATCTGATCCAGCATCGTCCCTTCACCATGTCTCGCCTCTGCGCCAAGGTTGAGCATGGCGCCAGCCCTTCGCTCGGTGCCATGGGCCTTCAGCGCCGTTTCCGTCGGTGCCGTCCACGCCGGCGCATTCGCTGCGCCCGAGGGCGGTCGGTGCCATGTTCAGCGCCTGGTCTGCCCTCGGGCCGTCCTCGGTGCAGCTCGCGGTGTCGTGGGGCGGGTGGCGGCGTCGACGCCGAGGGTGCTGCTGGAGCTGCTGTCGGCGCCGTCCCTCTCCTTGGTACCGCTCCTGGTACCAGTGGATTGGACGGCGCTGCGACTGGCCCTAGCACTGGACCTCTGGCTTGAGCTGCTGCAGTGCCTCCTGCAGATCCCGCTCGCGGGGTTACGGAGGGCACGGGCGCCGACTTGGGCACAGCACTGGCTGTCGGGCCCGTGGCAAGGTTGGTTCTGCCCGCCTCCTCATCAGTTTGGCTCAGAGCTGGACTCTACCTCTTCGAGTCTGAGTCGAGCCCGAGTCGGACGAGCAGTCGCACCTCGGGTTGGCTGCGGGAGGGCAGCACTGTGGTCTCAGTTGCGAGTCGAGCCAGCCCCTACTGAGGAGAGGCGGTGGCCCCGAGACTAGGTTCAGTGGTGCTGACCAGCAGGCAGTGGTGCGAGCCACCATAGCTCTGCAACCTGGTCTTGGGGTTTCATCGACCACTCGGTGGTGGTACCCCTCCAGTGGTGTGTCTTGATCGCCCAACTTTGGGGCCCATCGAGAAAGCCTACAGGAGGGAGGTACTGCTCCCTGGGTCTCCCCTTCGGGGCTGCTCAGAGATGCCAGCTACCTAGGCTGGCCCTCTCGAGGAGGAGGACTCTCTCGGACTCTGAGGGGTCGAGGGGTGTGGGGTCGGCACGTCTGCCTTTTTCTGGGGTCCACTCGGGCCCTGGATGGAGCCGTAATGCAGATTTCCACCCTTCCCCTTCGGGTTCCTGGAGGGAGTCCCGCTCTTTTGAGGCAGGGGAGCATCCTTCTGGACCCTTACGGCCCCGGTCGCCTCACTGGGGGGATTCTTCTGGGCGCAGCCAAGGCAGTACCAAGGTGGTTGTACAGCTGTCTCCTGTGGTGTCTTATGAGGCACCTTCCTCGGGTGCTCACGGTCCGCTCCCTAGCCCTGGCGGAGGTCAGCCGACTTCTGTTCTCGGCTCTGCCCCATCCCTCTGCCACATTCTCCCTGCGCTCCCAGGCATCCTTGGTCCTAGCGGCCCTCTCACCTGGGAGCAGTTCAGAGCGGTGGCTGCCCGGTTCCCTGCTTATGTTAGGGCTGTGGACAGCCAGGTTTTTAAACCTCCCCCCGCGCAGCTACCCTCTGAACACATGGTGACCTCCAGCTTCTCATCCCCCTCTTCAGGGGGAGAGGAACCTTCTGTCCACATCTCTCCGGCTGCTGATCTCTTGGAGTATCAGCATTTCCTTGTGAGGATGTTGGAGGATTTGCACCTTTCACTCTCTACTATCAGCAATCCTGAGCATGCGGCGCACGCCTTTCTAGGTGATTTTGGCGAGGCCACCCTTGTGGTGCCGCCCTGGCCAGCTCCCTTTCAGGAGGCGTCCTTGCGTTTCTGGCAGAGGCCCTTCTCCGGAGTTCCCGCCCCAAGGGACCTCAGCCAGAGGTATTGCGCTCCCCCGGAGTCTCCAGGTTCCATGCCTCATCCACAGTCTGGCTTGACGCATCTGAACACTCCTGATGGGCTTTGCGCCCTCCACCGTGACCGGCCCCCAGATCAAGACTCCTCGGATTTTGATTTTTGGGGGAGGAGGACCTTCTACTCGGCACGGTTGCTCCTTTCTATTTCTGCTCATCAGGCCCACTATGCAGCCTACAACAGGTTCTTGTGGTCCAGGCTAGGTCAGATCCTAGCCTCATTGCCTGAGTCGGAGCAAACCAGACAAGCCATCGTGCTCTCTGCACGTGGCCTGGAGCTAGCAAGGCACCAAGAGAGGGCATCTTATGATGCCAGCGAGGTAGCTACCAGGGTCGTAGGGACAGCGATCTGCACTAGGAGGTCGGCGTGGCTACGTCTTTCCCAGTTGTCACCCTTGGCCCGGCGTAGGGTGATTAGCTCCGCCCACCAGGGAGCCTACCTTTTCTCCCGTAGAGTGAGACGGCGCTTGTCGGGGCAGCGTCCTTCCCCTCCGGGGGGACTCCGTCTCTCTCTCCCCACTCTCGGGCCTCTCCAGGCCCTGAAGGTTCCCCCCCTTAGTGTGTCACCCACTGAGGGCTAAGGGACCCTGTCCCTTAGGGTGTAACGAAACAACCCCCTTCGTGGGGGCTTGGTACTCACCTGTCTGTGATGAATGGTGAAGATTGACACAGATAAGATATGAAAATTACGTACCTACCGTAATTCTGATCTTTCTGTGTATCTTCACCATTCATCACAACCCCACCCACCATCCCCTTGGGCCTCAGTCTCTGGGTCCACCTCCCTCTCTGTGGCTCCCCCCTCTCCTCTTTTGGAGCGGGGTAAAGTAGGGACACACAGGGGGGTATTCTCCTATGAAGAGTAGACAGCTCGAGCGGCACTCCTTCTCTATTACTTGTCTCCACCCCGATGGGGTGGGAGTTGGTAGTTGCCCTCCTCCTGTTCTCCTTCTGGTTTCCATCCAACTATTTCAAAAAAAAATACACTTTTTCACCAAACATTTTCCTGAGAGATACTAAATCCTGTACCCTGTCCTTCCTCCAGAATAGCCGACTCTGCTTCTGGGGTATTTGCCAGTTATTCTGTGCCTTGAATTCTGGCAGAGAGCTTTGCTACTCCTTGCAGTTCCTATATAATCTGGTGACGGACAAGGGTCTCAGATACCTTGATACCTCTCCCTCTCTCCTAAATTCTCTCCCCTCCCTACCCTCCCTTCTTCCGCTTCCAGAGATTGGGCCCCTACCCAATCCCCTTAGTCTAATCTCTTCTTTGCTGTCCTCTCAGTCATTATTTCTCCTTTTAGTTCAGTTATCCTTTCCTTTTTCTGTCCCTTGGACTCTCTTGTTCCACCCTCCATCTCTTCCTCTTACCTCTCCGGCGACTCAGAACTGGTGGGCAGGCGGAGTCGACACAGCCTAACGGCCAACCCTCGAACGCCACGCAGTACGTTGGCCTTGAGGGCAGTGCCGATGGTGTGTCGTCTCCGCCTACCCTTTTTTTTTTAAAAAAAACCCCGCGGGGTCCTGACCTCCGGCCAGGTAACCCATCTGTGATGAATGGTGAATATACAGAAAGATCAGAATTATGGTAGGTACGTAATTTTCATTTATCAGAGAATATAGAGGGGTAGACAGCTTGATAGTGGAAATTAAATCTATTAGACTTAAGGTTGGGGTAGTTTCGCCCCATGACGGACTAAAATTTTGACATTTAATATACTAGTAGATAGACTGGGTGACATAATAAAGACCAAAGAATAGTTCTGACAGGAGATTTTAACTCTGATTGGAATCAAGATAAAGGACAACAATCAAAAGCGATCTTTGGGCCTAGTACAGATAATTCAGAGCCCCACTAGATGTAGCATAAACAGAGACACAGGGACAATTTTGAACCTAGTGTTCATTTCTCCAGATATTAAAGTGAATAATTGGGTAATAATGCCCTTAAATGTGGCAGATCATTATCCAGTTACATGTACAGTTAAACTTGTATTGGTTAAGAGACCTGCGTAGTTTTAGGACCTTATCATTTAGAAGAGATTTGGCCAGAATTAGATGGGATAGGATAATGTTAATTCCAGATCTAAATTTAGCAATTTAAGAGTTCACTAATCAACTGGGGATATTTGATTTACATGTCCCTAAAGTGTTAAAAGTCAGAAAAGGAAGGAATGTGGACTGGTTAGATGAGAATAAAAAAAAAAAGACTTAGAGTGTGAAATCAGCTATGGAAGAAGGCAAGGAAAACTAAAAACGAAAAGGATTGGAACAATTTTAAAATATAGAGAAACAAATGCAAAAGGGAAATAAATCAAGACTAAGAACAGGTTGTACTTAAACTGTATAAATAAAGCGACGCGATCTAGGGAGTTTTGGGGATGTATTAGGGACCTTCAAAGTCCTATTAAAGATTATACACCAATCAAATTACTGGAATCTGGAGGGTTAGTGGATAATCAAGCAGATGTAGCAAAGATTTTTAATCATTATTTTGTTAACTTACCCGACATATCGATTAAACAATCAGATTTAAAAACTGCTGAGATCTCAGTTGATGAAGTGATAGATAAAGTGGAAATTGGGTCTGGAGATAAACTTGGCAGTCAACAAGGACCAGGATTTAGGTTTAAGAAGATGAGGTAAACAGAGTTGAGAAAGAACTTAGGAACCTCAGTGCACAAAAAGCAGGGGGATGGATGAAATTGATGCAAAATATCTGAAAATAGGAGCAGATTGCTGGCTCCCATGGCGACACATTTATTTAACTGGAGCCTATGTTTCACTTTTTTCCAGACCTATGGAAACTGGGAGGGTAATTCCAGTATATAAGGGAGGGGACAAACACATTCATCAAATTATAGGCCCATAACCCTCCTGTCTATTCTGTCTAAAGTTTTGGAAAAACTAGTTCATGAGCAGCTGAATTGTTACCTAGAACAATATAGATTATTGACCAACTGTCAGCATGACTTTAGAGAGGGAAGGTCCACAAACACCGCACCAATTGACTTCAATAACCTTGCTGCTACATCGTTAGATTCAGGATTGAGGACTGGTGCGGTGTTCGTGGACCTGAGTAAAGCTTTCGACTTGGTGGACCATTATAGGTTGCTGGAGAGATTGTGGAAAGTGGGTGTTTTGGGAGAACCATTGCATTGGTTTAAATCTTATCTATCTAATAGATTTCAGTGTGTCTCTGTCTGTACAGTAGTCTCAGATTTAATAGATGTTGGAAGAGGGGTACCCCAGGGTTCAATCCTGGGTTCCCTACTATTTAACATACAGTATATGTTGATGATATAGTGTCAATAATTTCAAAGGTGTGATCCAGCTATATGCCGATGACACTGTACTCATGTCATCGGCTGATAGCTATTATCAGCTGGGAAAGCAGCTTCAAAGAGATTTAGCACTTATGGAGGAGTGGTTTGCTAACTCTGCTCTGCAAATTAGTGTTAAGAAAACTCAATATATGATTTTTCTACGGAGCGGAGGGTCTGGTATTTCTATACACAATTAAGATTGAACGACGTACCCAACTTGCAAATGTGGAGTCATACAGATATTTAGGGGTGGTAGTAGACTCACGACTAAAATACTCTAAATATATCTGTAATCAAGTTAGCAAGATCAGTCAAAGATTAGGAGGCCTAAGAAGGGTGTCTGGATGCCTCTCAGTTAAAACAAGGGAAAGGTTGGTTAATCAGCTGTTAATACCTGTTTTAGAATATGGGTCTAGTGTTTATATGAATTCTCCCCAGGTCTGTCTAAATAAAATAAATCAGACCTATTATAGGTTAGGTAGGTTTGTGACTAAAGCAAAATTTGGAACCCATCATTGTATAATTTATGAAAGACTAGGTTGGTTAAATCCAGCTTCAAAGCCTATATCATTGGTTGACTTGGTATCATAATTTAGTTCATAATAGGCATCCACTAAAACAGCTGTTTTATTAGCACCTCCACAAGTGTTAGCCATTTCCTAAGGTCCTCAGAATTGTATATACCCAATGTGAAGTCCAGGAGTAAATTGGGGATGCCACCCTACAGAACCATCTTTAGGCACACTGGAATAAATTGCCTGGAGAGTTAAAAATAGTTCAGGGCCATATACAGTTTAAAAGCCCTGCAAAGTTATTTGTTAAAAAGTGTACTTGTTTTGTTAGATTTTTACCTATGTAGGTGGTGGAAATTATATTTTTAATGTATATGTTCAGTAGTGTGATTGTTATATTAGTAAGAGAAAGGGGTTATGTTGTGTAGTGTATGTTTAAAGTGAGTCCGATGTTTGTTTGAAATGAATGTATGAATTCACAGGACATTGTTGTAAAAGGGTTTTGACCCAACAATTTGTATCCTGTATAAAAATAAACTTTTTATCATCATCATCATTATCATCATTCCCTTGTCTGATCATCTGGGAATCACGTGCACTACACAGCGGTTGGCCCAGAATTTCTCTTTGCCCAACTTCACCCAGCAGGTGAAGGAGTATTGCAGGTCTTGTCACCAGTGCCAAGAAACAGGGAAGGCAGATAAGAAAACCCAAGCTGCCCTAATTCCATTGCCCATAGTGGAGGAGCCATTCCAGAGGGTGGGAATGGAAATTGTGGGGCCTTTAAATACCCCCAGCTCCTCCGGGAAGAGGGTCATCCTGACTGCGGTGGATTATGCCACCCAGTATCCAGAGGCAATCGCCCTATCCTCACTAAGGACAAAGTGTCAGATATCTTACTTGGGATTTTCTCCCATGTTGTGTTTCTGCAGGAGGTTATCGCTGATCGAGGGCGTTTCTTCTTGTCGGACCTGATGAAATGTTTGTGGGAGAAGTGTGGGGTGGTGCAGAGGCACATGACACCGTATCACATGCAAGCCAATGGGCTTGTGGAAAGATTTAACGGTACCCTGAAGCTAATGCTCCAAGCATTTGCTGAACAGCATGGGAGGGACTGGGAGAAATACCTTCCACTCCTGTTGTTTGCATACTGGGAGGTGCTCCAAGAGTCAACAGGATTTTCCGTCTTCAAGCTCTTATATGGACTCCTGGTACATGGGCCCCTAGACTTGATCCAGGAGAACTGGGATGGCAAACACGCCACTCCGGGCAACCCATAGTGGATTACGTCGTTGGGTTTAGGAAAGGTTGGGAGCTTATGGGGACAGCCCAGAGCAACCTGGTAGCTGCCCAATAGAAACAAAAGTGTGGTACGACTGCAGAGCCAGGGCTCGCTCGTACACGGTGGGTCAGGAAGTCATGGTCCTTTATTCCGGTCTGGAAAGACAAGCTGCAGGCTGAGTGGGCAGGACCGTACAAAGTAGTTAGAAAGGTAAATTACGTGAACTATATCATAGAGTTACCTGACGGAAGACATACAGAAAGAATGTACCATGTCAACATGATGAAGCCATATGCTAATAGGGCTGACATGGTGTTTGCAGTATGTAGTCCTGGGGAGGGGACGGACGAAGGAGACCCCCTTCTGGACTTGCTGGAAGAAGGTAAGCAGGAGTCCTCTGTGGAGGCAGTTAAATTGTCTCCCTGGCTGGCCCCAGATAAGATCCAGGAAGTAAGGGAGGTTTTAGCAGACTTTGCCCCACTGTTTAGCACCAAGCCTGGACTAACCCCCTTAGCAACGCACAATGTGGAGACAGGGACACAGACGCCCATACGGCAGACAGCATATCGGGTGTCAGAGTCTGTCCAAAAGGGCATTAGGAGGGAGACGGAGGAGATGCTGGATTTAGGGGTAGTCCAGAGATCCCACAGCCCCCGAGCCTCACCCGTAGTCCTTGTGCCTAAGCCAGATGACTATTATCGTTTCTGTGTGGACTATCATGGAGAATGCAGTCACAAAGTCAGACACCCCCTCCCCACCAATGCCCGGATGGACGAACTCCTGGACAGGTTGGGGGGGCAACCTACCTACGACTGTTGACCTGACCAAGGGTATTGCAGGTAGAGTTAACTGACAGAGCTAGTTAGAGGTCGACCTTCATCACTCCGATAGGCTTATTTGAATTTAAAGTAATGCCTTTCGGAATGAAGAACGCCCCGGCCACTTTCCAAAGGTTGGTGAACCAGGTGTTAAATGATGCTGAGGAGTATGCCGTGGTGTACTTGGATGACATTGCCATCTTTGGTGCCAGCTGGGAGGAACACATGTCCCACCTTAGGGAAG
This sequence comes from Neoceratodus forsteri, assembly GCA_016271365.2. Taxonomy (NCBI): domain Eukaryota; kingdom Metazoa; phylum Chordata; order Ceratodontiformes; family Ceratodontidae; genus Neoceratodus; species Neoceratodus forsteri. The sequence goes on from CM028130.1 coordinate 1,421,960,106, forward strand.
TGCTGGGCAGGATACAGAGGGCCGGGCTCTCTGTCAAAGCTGAGAAATACCAGGTGGCCATGACTGAAGTGGCATACCTCGGGCATGTTGTAGGCCGGGGACAGCTCCATCCTAACTAAATAAAAATAGAGGTGATCAAGGCATGGCCTAGACCAGAAACGCAGAAGCAGGTCAGGGGCTTTCTAGGGACAGCAGGGTACTATAGGATGTACCCAATTGCAGTGCCCTGGCTGCTTCACTATGTGACCTGGTAAAGAAAAAGACGCCTAAGAAAATTACCTGAGAACCAGCCTGTGAAAAAGTCTTTACCAGACTGAAGGAAGCACTGTGCAGTGCTCCTGTATTGTCAAGTCCTAACTATAGCAGACCCTTTATAGTCCAGACTGACGCCTCAGACGTGGGTATTGGGGAAGTAGTGAGTCGGACATCCAACCAAGGGAAAGATCACCCCGTAGTATACCTGAGTAAAAGTTACTTCCCAGGGAGCAGGCTTACTCTACTGTGGAAAAAGAGTGTCTTGCCATAGTGTGGGCCCTAAAGAAGTTAGAGCCATACTTATGTGGGCAGCATTTTGAGGTACAAACTGACCACAACCCCCCTGGTTTGGCTGACGCAAATGGGAAAAACTAATGGTAGACTATTAAGATGGAATCTTGCTTTGCAAAGGTATGACATGATGATCTGACATGGGGCTGGAGTGACCAGTCAGAACACAGATGGCTTGTCGCGTCTGTGTGAGGAGTGAATTGATTTGGGAAGCTCATTCCATGCAGGGGATAGAGCCCCCAAATTCAGTCTGGGTGGGGAGGTTTGTGACGCTTGGCCAGCTGGTTATGATTGTTGTATGCTATTTATAATATAACAATATAGCCTGTGCTTATGGGTGCCCCCCCCCTCCAGGTTTCAGAGAAGCTACAGGATAGGTTCTATGTGATAAAGGCGAGTCTGAAAGAACGAACTACAGCCCATAGTAAAAAGGGTGATGGATATTGTACTGACCGTTGCAAATAGTGACGGTCGCTACAATACTTACCAAAACCACACAAAAATCATTTTTTTATGTGGGGGGTTGTGCACCCCCCTTTATGCAGGGGAAGGCCCCCGCACCCCCCAAACTTAAATAATCAACTGGGGGGAGGGTGCAGACCACGGGGCAAGTTATTGGATTTTAAAACATAAAAAGATTTCTGCCTATAGCTGGACCCGAACCGGGTCTACTTGCATACAGCGTGTGGTGTACATCACTACTATACAACTTGGTGGAATCGGCCACAAGTGATGCAATATCCTGTAACAGTGAGTATAGCTCCTTGTTATTCTCACTATATACAGGATAGCGACCTATTGCACCACTCGCTGTCTTGTAGATCGCTATTATTGAGTCACTCAAAAGTGCAGCTCAGTAATCAGCGCCTACATGAGTGCTACCACTGGATGTATTAACCTGCAACCAGGAGGTAATTAAAGAACCAGAGAGACTTAATTAAGGGTCTCCTGTTTTCTGTCTTAATTAGAACTGACCCAGCTGCCAGGATATAGGGCTTGTAAGTTTATGATACCTATAGAAAGAACATGTTGTAACACCAGGTGCTAAAGGATTATAAAATCCTTTGATATGCCTGGTAATAGGAACTGCTCAAGATCAAAGAGAACATTTTAATTAAGGAGTCATATTTGAGAAATGAGTTTTTGCTGATTTCACCTCATTTAATATACCTCCTGATAGGACATCCTGTTTACATATTTTTTATATTCAACAAGGAGGAGCTAGATGACTCACAGAAGGGGTGTGAGAGAGACACAGTTTAAACCAAGTCTTGTGTCTGATCTTTGTGATATATCATTTTGGGATTCAAGAAAGACAGTTCTCTGATAAGCACTTAGAGGTGATACATTAGATAGAAAAGTCTAAATGTATTGTGGTGGAAGTTTTTGTTTGTACTTTTCCTTGTTTTCTTTTAAGTGATTGTATGCTCTTTGATATATTGTTCTGTGCTACATTTTTCATATTTTTATCCATTTTTAGTAAATATATTTCTAGAGACATGGATGTGGTGTTCAATCCACACTTACTGGCAGGTTCCTTGCAGCTTTAAATCTTGCCGGAAGGTCTTCAAGCTGGATTCTCCCACCCACCCGGGTGATAAAACTCTCTGCTCCGCCCCATGACGCCAGATCTTCCTTACCGCTTGGAAGCTCAGGTTCCCTCCTTTGCGCTCTGCGTTTTAGGCCTGGATCCTAACTCTTCGGTTAAACCGAAACTTATCTTAAAGTTTACAAGACTTCGGTCTTTTTCTTCCTTCGTGGCTGCAATGGACAAGTCGACTCCCGGATTTCGGCGGTGCCCCTGTGGGCAGAAGATGTCCTGGACCGATCCGACTCCATGCGTTACTCCTTGGGCTTTAGCACAGTTCGCAGGCCTGAGACTTGTGCAAGTCCTTCCTGGCCACAGTTCTTGAGGATCATGCTGCCAGATTGCAACTTGCGCCCGAAACGTTATCCTCCGGTAAAGTCAAAGGAGGCCCATTGGGCGGTATCCTAGGCGGGCTTGGCTAAACAGCTCAAACAAATGATTGCCCTCGAGGAGGCGGCCCAGGCAGCATCAGCTTCTTGATCGCGGCATTTATCCGCTCTCTTTGCTCCTCCTGCTGCGGCTCGTTCAAGGAGCTTTGTCAGTCCCTCTCCACCAAGGAGAGGACCCTTGAGACATTCCTCTCGGTCCAAGAAGAAGGACTCGAAGGGTAAGTCTCACCGTCAACGTTCGTGGGAGCGGGAGAGGTCCCCTTCCCTGGATAGTCGACACTCGACTTCAGTCGAGGTTGCGGCTAAGGCCGCTGGCTTCACGGTGTCCCCGTCAGGTTAGCCGTCCGAGACACCCGTCGACGCAGTCGAGATTTTTCTCGACCTGTCGGACGGGTTGTCGACTGGAGAAGCCAACAACCCTTCTTCACCGGCTCCCCTGGTGGAAACCGAGGACTTGCCTGTGCCTCCTATGCTGGAGTCCCCGAACCGAGGGAGGAGCGGGTTACCCCGCTCCCTCTCATACGCACCCTCGGAAACACCGAAAGTCTTGGTCTCGGACCTCTTCTCGATCCAGCTGATCCGCCCGACAAAGGCGGTCTCAGCACCGAGGAAAGCGGTGGCGCCGCTCATCCTTGTCTTCGTCCTCTTCTGAGGATAGGCTCCGCGCTAATTACGTCGGCGCTATGAGAATCTGATGTGGCAGCAGCTCCTTTTGACTGGGAACAAGCCCACTCCCTCGCCTTTCCCGGCCATTAAGTGGCTGTCACCAGAGCGGCCAAAACAACCCCTCGTTGTTATCGAGGAGCCGAAGCCGGCACCGGTTGTTCGGCCGAAACCAGCTGCGCCACCCATTGTGGTGGAACCGCCGCCTCCACAACCTAAAACTGGGGCCCCAACCAAGGATTCTCGGTTGGGTCAGGGTTTGCCTCATCGGTTGTTGGTCACCCTCATTCCTGATCGACCTCGGCAGGTGTAGGGTGGCTCAGGCCCTCGACAGCTGTTTGCAGACTCCTCGGAGTCTGACGATGATTCCTCGCTGTTCTCCAGGCCCCTCGACCTGGAGTCCACTGGGGGTCAGTTGGTGGATGAGAGCCCATCCTTGTTCCTGGGAATGCTTCGGCTCATCGCAGAGTCTACTGGGATGAAGCTCGAACCCGTTTCAAAACAGGCCCAGTATCCCCTCACGGAGATTCTGGACAGGGATTCCCCCACGGAGGCCTTTCCGGTGGCCGAAGCCATTGTTGGCCTGGCTCTGAAGCTATGGCAGCAGCCAGCTTCTTGTCCAGCACCTTCAGCCAGGATGGCCCAAAAGTATGCCGTTCCCACTGGTTCACCCTCCGGATTCTCGGAGCACCCCTCCACAGCGGGGCTTGTGACCGACAGTGTTTTCCGGCATTCCGGAAGCTCTCAGGACGTGGACAAGCCACCTGATAAAGAGTCCAAGAAACTGGACTACTCCGGGTGTAAAGTCTATGCTGCGTCCTCCTTAGGCCTTCATCAGGCCAGTTTGGCCATTCTGATGGCACACTTTTCACACGCCCTTTTGGGCTCCCTGGATGAGGTGATTCCTCATCTCCCTGCTGACCTCCAGACAATGGTCAAGCAGGTGTGGGATCAGGGAAGGGCGGTGGCTAAGCAACAGCTCCAAACTGCCTTTGACATTGGAGACGCTTGTGCCCGGTCAGTAGCGGCTGCAGTGGCCATGCGCCGCAAAGCTTGGCTGCGGATCTCCACTTTCACAGTGGATACCCAGCACAAGCTGGCAGACGTTCTCTTCCTGGGTACTGACTTGTTCGGTCCCGGGTTGGAAGGTCATCTGCAGAGGATCGAGAAGTCCAGTGCCACCTTGGACTCGGTCACGTCTGCCCAGAAGGACAAAGGCCGCCAGCAACAGCAAAAGCCCTTTCGGCCTTCTGCCCCTGCGGCACGTCCGGCCCAGCAACACCAGCATCAGGGCCCGCAGGCTCGCACTTGGCACCCCAAAGCCAAGCCTGCAGCTTCCTCCAGCAGGAAGCCGGGAGGGAAAGGTCCAGGAGGTCCCTCTGCCGGTCCTTCCTCCAAGCCTGCCCAGTGACGAGTTGAGGGGTGTCGCCCCCAACCTCGTCACTCCTCCCCAGGTTCCCCCTGTGGGGGGACGGCTCCGTCACTTCCTTTCTGCCTGGTCCGATATCACCACATACCGCTGGGTACTGGAAGTGGTAGGAAAGGGTCTGCCTCTGGAATTCAAGCAGGCCCTACCCTTTCGAGCATGTGCCACGAGGGCTGCGAGTCACTCTCTGTCATTTCGTTGAGCCAGCATTGCCCTGCTCCTCCAGAAGGAGGTGATCAGGGGGTGGCGGATCCTCCACCAGACCAGGGTTTGTGTCCGGGTATTTCCTGGTCCCAAAGCGGACAGGGGCTGGCGCCCATTCTAGACCTGGATGACCTGAACAAGTTCCTAAGGTCTCGAACCTTCAGGATGGTCACTCTGACTCAGATCATTCCATCCTTGGAGCAGGCATGTGGTTCTGTTCTCTAGACCTCCAGGGCAGCGTTCTTTCACGTCCCAATCCGTCCGTCCCACCAGCGTTTCCTCCGCTTCGAGGCGGAGGGGTCCTCTGAGTTCTGGGACATGCCCTTCGGCCTCTCTCCAGCTCCCAGGGTCTTCACCAAATGCATGGTAGTGGTGACAGCATTCCTGCGGCGCCAAAGGGTCCGGGTGTACCCTTACCTGGACGACTGGCTGATTGCAGCCCCTCCAGAATGGAGGTGGAGCAGTCCAGGGATCTGGCCCTCCGGGTCTGCTCTCAGATTGGCCTCCTCATCAACGAGGCCAGATCGGAACTCGTGCCAGCGCAGGTGATTCAATTCATCGTGGCAGAGCTCAACTCTCTTCGAGCCAGAGCACGGCTCCCGGCAGACAGGGCCGAGGTTCTTTCCTCCTTTGCCCAATTATTTCTGGTTGGGCAGTTGCGCCCTGCCTGGGACTTCCTGGGCCTCATGGCGGCCTGTACCAGCATGGTCCATTGGGCCTGCTGGCGTATGCGTCCCCTGCAGTGGGGGTTGGCCCGCCAATGGTCACAGTGCTCCAGTCCTCTGGACCAGCCAGTGATAGTGACCCAGGAGATGGGGAACGCTCTCCAGTAGTGGATCGTTCCAGCTCATCTGCAGGAGGGTATCCCGTTTGTCTGCCCAGAGCCGACAGTCACTCTAACGACCGACGCCTCTCTGATGGGTTGGGGTGCCCATCTGGGGGAGCTCAGAGTGCATGACCTCTGGTCCCCTCAGGAGTCTCGATGCCACATCAACCTGCTGGAGCTTCGAGCGGTCCGACTAGCCCTCTCTGCCTTCGCTCTGTTTGTACGGGGTCAAGTGATCCAGATCCAGACGGACAATACCACGACCATGTACTACCTAAACCGCCAGGGTGGGGACGCTCCTTGCCTCTGTGCAAGGAAGGTCTCCGTCTTGGTCTCTTGTGAGCAGACTGGAGGCAGATCTCCTAGCCATCCATGTGGCAGGAGCCTCCAGCACTCTGGCCGATGCCTAAGCCAGATAGGTGCTGCATCTCACTAGTGGTCTCTCCTGCGGAGGTAGTACATGATCTGTTCTCCCACTGGGGCGTGCCTCAGGTGGACCTGTTTGCCTCCAGGGAGAATGCGAAGCTGAGGCTGTTTCAAGCCTGCCCCCTTCAGCAGGGCTCGCTGCAGAGGGATGCCTTCTCGAGGCCATGGACCCCGAGCCTCTTCTACACCTTTCCCCCATTTCCCTTGATCCACAAGGTGCTTCTCAAGGCGAGGAGGGACAAGGCACAGGTGATTCTGGTAGCTCCAGACTGGCCCCGCCAGTTCTGGTATCCAGATCTCCTCAGCCTCAGCTCCAGGCTCCCGAGGCAGCTTCCAGCCCGCCCGGACCTGATCTCAGTCAACCAGGGGAAGGTACTCCACCCGGATCTTTAGTCCCTGCACCTGATGGCCTGGTTCCTGAGTGGCTAGAGTTCCAGGGCTTGGGTCTTTCCAACGCAGTCCTGAATGTTGTTGAGGTATCCCATAAGGAGTCAACCAGAAAATGCTACGCCTTCAAATGGAAGAGATTCGCCATTTGGTGTCAGGATAAGGGGTTGGAACCTTCCTCCTGTTCCTTGGCCAGCATTCTGGACTACCTGTGGTCCCTTTCTCAGCTAGGGCTTCGGTCGACGACCCTTAAGGTGCACCTGGCAACCATTTCTGCTTACCGGGCGCGGGTCGGAAAGCAGTCGGTGGTGCAGGAGAAGGTGATCGGGTGCTTTTTCGAAGGCCTTGATCACATATCCCCTCCAGTGCGAGAACCTCCACCTCCTTGGGATCTACTGCTGGTACTGGCTAAGCTCATGGGCAAGCCATTCGAACCTATGCACAGGTGTGTTATCGCTCACCTGTCATGGAAGACCGCCTTCTTGGTGGCTATCATGTCAGCCAGAAGGACGGGAGAGCTCAAGGCACTGTCCATCGAGTCTCCTTATCTGGTCTTCCACAGGGACAAGGTTGTCCTGCGCCCCAACCCGAAATTCCTTCCAAAGATGGTGTCGGAGTTTCACCTTACCCAGGTGTTGACTCTGCCGGTGTTCTACCCCAATCACACCTTGGAGGCCGAATATAGGCTCCATACTCTGGACCCTAGAAGAGCTCTCTTACTATAAGGAGCGGATGGCTGAAGTTCGAGGAGAGGTTCGCCAGCTGTTTGTCGCCTACGCTGAAGCCACACCTGGCAGACCTGCAAAGCGGACGATAGGCAGGTGGGTCACCTCCCTGCGTAGATCTCTGCTATAGGTTGGTGGGCATGGAGCCTCCCAAAGAGATATGAGCTCATTCTACCCGCCATACCGCTGCTTCGGTGGCTGCTTCCAGGGATGTCCCTATCCAGGAAATCTGCAGGGCTGCTATCTGGAAGTCAGCACACACCTTCATTACCCATTACCACAACGCCCTTGAGTCACGCCGGGATGCTGGTTTGGGGACCTCGGTTCTCCAGTCCTTATTTCCCAAGTAGGGAGTGTGTGCCTTGCCTCCCTCCTCCTTGAGAACTGCTTGGAGTCTGCCAGTAAGTGTGGATTGAACAACATATCCATGTCCCTAGAAATACAGGTTACTCACCAGTAACTGGAGTTCTAGGAATGGTATATGTTGTTCATCCAGGAGCTAAGAGTTTTACCACCCGGTGGGTGGGAGGAGCCAGCTTGAAGACCTTCCGCAAGATTTTAGCGGCAAGGAACCTGCCAATAAGTGTGGATGAACAACATATACCATTCCTAGAACTCCTGTTACAGGTGAGTAACCTGTATTTATGTAACATTACTTATTTCAAACCCTCCCACTGACCACCTCCTGGTTTTATTTTATATCATGGAACCGGACCTTATCAAGATTTGTGTTGGGTGGACGGCATCCCGGATTAGATGAAAGTTGTTGCATACTGCTAGCAAGAGGAGGATTAAATTTACCAAATTTTCTATTATATTTTAATGTAGTCATGATCCTCACTGTCTTTCTGTGGATTAAACCCTACTTATAAGGCAATCTGGAAACAGATTGCATTTACTATAAATGACTTTCACAGCCCAGGGAAAGTAGTATTTGCTTCTGTCGTATCGCTGCCAAATCTATTTATTTATTTAGCTTTTGTTAACTGGGTAAGCACACTAGACAAGGAATGCCTATTTTCAGGAGCGACATCCGGTCGTGAAAGAACCGACGATGGACCCCCACGTCCGTGGTCCCGGTTCTCTGCAAACTCGCTGCCCTCCGGGACCTTGAGTCCCCAGCCTATCCCGGGATTTTCCCCTCCATCCCCGAGCACGCTGGGGTTCCTCCTCCTCCGTCCAGACCGTCCTCCTTTAGGTCCGCCGGGTCTGATGTCAGTTTAACCGACTCCGGCCTATATCCCGCTCCCGGATGTTGCTCCGACGCCGGGCCCTCCAACCTGGACCCGCCCGTGAGGCCGCCAGCCGGGCCTCTGCTCCAGCAGCTCCTCTGGCTCCCGGATACCCTCCTTCCTGTCTGACGCCGTCGTATCCGTGACCATAGTATCCGGCGCCACAGTACCCGACGCCGGTCTTTCCGACGCCGCAGTACCTGGCGCCACAGTACCCGATGCCTGGTTTTCCGCTGCTGGGTTTCGGATACTCTCCGTATGGATATAATCCATACCCTTATCCCCCTCCTCCTCCTCCACCACCTCCACCGCCCCTGCAGCGGCCGGTGGATTTGCAGGAGACTCTGGCCTCCTGGTGGGCTGAGGCCAAGGCTCAGCTCACCAGGGAGGTGGAGAGCTGCCTACTGATGATGGTGCCAACCCAGGTTCCCGATGCGTCCCACGGCGGCACACTCCCTCACCTCCTACGGACACCAGGGCTATCCCCTCTGGGTCCAGAGAGGGGCAGGATACGCTTCCTCGGGTGCTTCCCAAGGGGTCCATTCCTCCCCCGGGTCAGGAAAGGGAGTCTTTTTCCTCTTCTTCTTCCTCTTCCCCCACGGACTCCTCCGACGGTTGCTCCGAAAGGGACAACGAGCCACGCTCTCTGTCGAAGCCCAGGCCAAGGACTCCTCCGAAGTCTCCTCCGGAAGATCCTTCCTTTACGGAGTCGCTACGCAAAATCCAGGAGGTTCATCAGTGGCAGTTTTTGGAACCAGACCCTCAGCGGTTGAAACTCGCCAAGCATCTGGATCTGCCCGTGACAGCTCCCACTTTGTTGCCACCCTGGATAGAGCCTCATGCCGTCCTCGTTACCACCATTTGGAAACAGCCGTCGGCTCTAGCCCCACTTCCGCAGAAGTCGAATAGGCTATACCAGGCTCCTGGTGTGTTGACTTCTTAGATTCTCACCATCGTGCTAACTTGGTAGTGATTAAGCTGCTCATGGCGGTCGGCTAACCAAAACATCTTAGCTCGTTGCCATCTGACAAAGAATCCCGCCTACTGGACCAGTATGGTAAGAAGATATTTGCTTCTTCCACGCTGGGGATTAGGGCCCTGAACTATGTCGATCATATGGGGGATTACCAGAAGGCCATACTTACTCAGGTGGAAGCCAGACTAGACTCCCTGCCGGACTCTCAGGTCAAGCAGAAGTTGGCTGATCTTGTCCGCTCTGCCGTTCGGCCAGTCGACACATGCTTTGTGCGACCACCACAATGCAGTGGGCACTGCTGGGCCGGAGCTCAGCTTTGCCGTGAAGCTTCACGCGTCACGCGACTCCATGTGTCAGGGCTGGTCCCGGAAGTGCAGTCTGGTATCCAGGAAGCGCCCTTCCGGGGGTCGGTGCTTTTCAGTGGGGATGTCGAGGACATCATCACCGATTTGCAGGAGAAGGGGATGGCACTAAAGTCTGTTGACTCCATATACCATCCCCACCAGCCGCAGCGCCATCCCTTTCGCAGACGGAATCGTCCCAAGGCGAAACCCCAGTGAAAGTGGGCCACTAAACGTGAGGCCCTTACAGCTGCTAAGCCCCCGCCTAAAAAGCAGCGGGTGCTTCAGCTGCAGCTGCCCACACCACCTGACTCCTCTCCTCCTACAGCCTCCGGACTCCCGGAGGAACCGGTAGGAGGGAGATTTTCCCTCCACCTTCCGGGCTGGGAGAGGATAACATCAGATTCTTGGGTTCTCCAGCTGATCGCAGAAGGACACTCAATAGAGTTTCTACAGAAACCGCCTCGCCACCCCAAGTCGTCATATTCACAGGAACATCTTCTCTTGGTCAGGAAGAGATTTCAGCTCTGCTACTGAAAGAAGCAATAGAACCTGTCCCTCTACATCTTCAAGAGACGGGTTACTATTCCCACTTCTTCCTGGTCCCAAAGAAGACAGGAGATCTAAGACCCATTCTAGATCTCAGTTCCCTGAATCTTTTTGTGGAATACAAAAGATTCAGAATGCTCTCGTTGCAGAGCCTTCTGCCCCTCCTTCGGTCGGGACAATGGCTGTGTACTCTGGATATGCAGGATGCTTACTTGCACATTTCCATTCGCCCGTCTCATCACAAATATCTTCGTTTTGCGTTCAAGGGGGACCACTACCAGTTCAAGGCACTTCCGTTTGGCCTATTCTCGGCTCCCCGAGTATTTACCAAATGCCTGGCGGTGGTGGTGGCCTACCTGCATACTCGGGGGTACAGGTTTCCCCGTACCTGGACGATTGGCTCCTGGTGGCCTCATCCACGGAGGAACTCCTGTGCGGCCTCGCTGTTACCCAGCAGGTTTTTGCCTGCCGGCGTATTATCATCAACCATTCCAAGTCTCACTTGATCCCATCTCAGAGACTACAGTTTATAGGGGCGATTCTAGACACGACCATTGGCAGGGCCTTCCTGGCACCGGACCGGGCGTCCACCCTCCAGGCTCAAATAAGTCTGTTGTCTGGCCGAAGGCGGGTCAGTGCAAGGTTGGTCCTTCGCCTTCTGGGGCTCACGGTGGTTGCTATCCCGACAGTCCCTTGCACGCGGCTTCACATGAGAGTTTCTGAGTGGACTTGCCGCTCCCAATGGGATCAGATAGTGGACGACTTAGATCACCCAGTTCTAGTCTCCTCGCCAATGCTCTGAGACTTGCAATGGTGGATAGTTCGAGAGAACCAGCTTCAGGGAATTTCTTTCTTTCGTCCGTCCTCCCCGACTCTAACCACAGATGCCTCTGGCGAAGGTTGGGGAGCCCATCTCGGTCACCATCAGACCCAGGGCTCTTGGTCCAAGCTCGAACAGACACTCCACATCAATGTGCTCGAGCTTCGGGCAGTGTTGTATGCTCTCCAAGCCCTTCACCCATACATTCTTGCTGGTCACCTAGCTGTTCAGACGGACAATATGTGCGTGGTTTGGTACATCAACAAACAGGGGGGACTCGGTCCTACCCTCTTTGCAGGGAAGCAATGAGGGTTTGAGATTGGGCAACACAACACGACCTTCACCTCACGGCAGTTCATGTTCTGGGAGTCGACATCACCTTGGCAGACAAGCTAAGTCGCTCGTCTGCTCTGGCGCATGAGTGGGAACTGGACCAAGGGGTCCTAGAAGGTTTCTTCCGACTCTGGGGAACACCACAGGTCGACCTGTTCGCATCTTCTGTAAACGCAAAGCTTCCCGTCTTCTGCTCCCTCGTTCCAGAGTGAGGCGTTTTCTGGAGAGACACTCTGTCTCTAGACTGGAAGGACAGATTCGTCTATGCCTTTCCCCCAATTCCGCTTATCCCACGAGTCTTACAGAAACTGGCTTCAGAAGGAGCACGAATGATTCTGATTGCTCCTTTCTGGCCCAGGCAAGTTTGGTTCTCTTTTCTGCAACAATACGCAGAGGATCATCCTCTTCCTCTTCCTCTATCACGAGGTTTGCTGACCCAGGATCAGGGGACCCTGGTCCATCCAGGCCTCAGATCTCTTCAGCTACATGCATGGCTCCTGCAGACTTAGCTCAATCCTGCTTTGGGGTTTCTCCCCAAGTGGCGGAGATTCTGGTGGAGGCTAGAAAACCCTCTACTAGATCGTCTTGCACCATGAAGTGGAAAAGGTTCACTATCTGGGCTGCCTGTAAGGGCGTGGAACCCTTTTTCCTGTTCAGGAGCTTCTGCTGGATACCTCATGCATCTTTTTGACCTGGGTGTTGGTCATTCTTCTCTGAAAGTCCACGTGGCGGCCATCTCGGCCTATCATGTTACCCTTTGCAGACAAGACATTTGCTCAACTGGAGGTCTCTAAGACTTTCCTTAGAGGTCCTCCATCTGAGACCTCCCATATGTGCTCCTGCTCCCTTTGGGATTTGAACTTTGTTCTCGAGAAACTTACTCTGCCTCCTTTTGAACCGGCAGCTTCCGCAGACTTGAAGGTCCTTTCATGGAAGACTCTCTTCCTGGTGGCCATTACTTCCGCTCGGAGAATTTCCGAGCTCCAGGCCCTGATGTGCAAAATTCCATACTTGATTTTTCACAAGGAACATGTGGCTCTGCGCACTAACCCTAAGTTTCTCCCTAAGGTAATAGCGGAGTCTACTCTGAACCAGTCCGTAGAGTTACCCACCTTTTTTACGCAGTACTCCAATCAAGGGGAGTATTTACTCCATACTATGGACGTTCACCAGATTCTGAGATACTACACTAACAGGACAAAAGATCTCAGGAAGACTGATGAATTGTTTGTCTCTTTTGCACCCAAGAGAAGGCAATGCCGTTTCTAAACAATGCCTATCCAAATGGTTGGCTCATTGCATCACTTTTTGTTATGACAAGTACAACAAGACCCTGCCGGGTCAAGTAAGAGGCCTCTCCACCAGGGGAGTTGCTGCCTCAGTGGCTTCTTTCAGGAATATGTCAGTGGCAGACATCTGTGCTGCCGCCACCTGGACCTCCGTCCATACCTTTACAAAACACTACAGTTTGGATATTGCCTCTCTCCGTAGAGCAGGTTTTGGACTGGCTGTCCTGCAAGGCCTCCTATCTTAAGGCTTGCACAGCTAGAGGTTCTACTTGGAGTAGATGTCCTCTTCCCGGGTGCTTCTCCTTGTTCCAGACTGCTTGGGACTCAGTCCTATATGTAATTACCTACTGCAAGAGCCCTATCGAAGTAAGATAGTACAGTTACGTAAGAACTTACCGTAACAGTAGATCTTCGAGAGAGGCTCTTGCAGTAGGTAATACCTTCCCGCCCTCCATCCCCCTAAGCTTTTTCAGCTCCTTTTCCATTGAGGGAAATATCCGCTCCTCTCTCGTCCGGCCTCTTTTGGCCTGTGGCAGGAAAGAACTGGAAGGCGGGCGTCAGGGACCGCCCCTTTATACCGACGTCTCCTGATGTCGGTCACCTGACGTGGAAGTGGCCCCTCGCCAGGGACTGCTAGCTAGAAATTTTTCCATGGGGTCCTGCCGCCTGCCGACGTCAGTTGTATATGTAATTACCTACTGCAAGAGCCTCTCTCAAAGATCTACTGTTATGGTAAGTTGTTACGTAACTGTACTTTGCTTTACTGGTCCTGGAGACAGTTTAACAGACTACTTCTCCAACTGAGAAGTGCCCTCAGACTGTTCCTATTATTATTTCATTACCCTGGGAAAAGTCCTTAAGCAGGGTTAAGGGCTGGATTACTGCAGCTCTTTCTCTGGGTGATTTTTGATTTTTAGAGTGTTCACAGTTTGTTTACTTGAATTGCAGCTTAGAGTGTAATTTAAATTGTGACTGCAGCTTAGAGTGTACTTTAACTGTAATGCCGTATTTTTTCTGGTCTGTTTGCCCTGCTGAACTGGGATCTGACTCCTCCCTCAGCAGCCAGCTGCTTCCAGCCCGCATCCCCCACCTGATTGTTGTTTTTCCTTTTTCCTTCTTCTCTTTCTTTCCTGGGCTCCTCCCCTGCTTTCCTTTCCCTCATGGCTAATCCTCTGAGTCTCCTCCCCGTCTCCTCACTTGAACTACACCCAGCTCTGTCCTTCTGTTGTGGCAGTTAATCCTCTAAATTCCCTACCCCTCTGCTCATTACTAATTGCCCTGTTTTCCTCCTCCTCTTGAGGGAACCTTGTGCCCTGAATGGCCAGCTCCTCCACATCGAATGCTGCTCACAGTTCAGATCTTCTCAGGCATCAGCTGCCCTGCTCCCCCACAGCATTAGGTACGGTGCAGTTTAAAAAGGCGCCTCTTTCTGATTGGTGCTAAAACTGAAGTTGCTAGAATACACCCATGTAGCACGGGACCAGGGTGGCGTCTCAAATAGACTACATGCAGGGCTCGAAATAACCGGCTGTCCACCTGTCCCAGACAGACGGTTTTCAAGTGGGACAGCTGATTTTTTTCAGTTCGCCTGTCCATTGGACAGGCACTTTAAATTCTGCTTGCCGCCATCCATTTGTGGCACTAGGACCTAGTGGAATCCATGCCGAGTCCTGTCCTGACGCTGGGATCCCTCCTGACGTCTTACGTGCCCCCGCCCCGCAGGAAAGTGTAGCGCCACTCACCTACTCCTCCCCCCGCCCTGCCGTTGCTGTTGTAGGTCTGGTCAGGTGACTGCTGCTACTGGATGTCTCCTGACCTTCACCAAAGTGACAGTGATCCTGCTCGTGAAGAGCCGTGCATGCAGCGGAGTTCAATTCTGCAGTCGCGCATGCGCTAAGCGACACTGCGCATGCGAGGTTGCTGTGCCCGATTTCGCTAAACATTTCTGTCTGGCACTTGAATGGTGAGGGCGAGTGATCGCAGAGCAAGTTCTATAGAACATGACACAAGGCAGCTTGTTTAAATACACAGACACTCACAACAGCCCTTTTCAGGGCTCATTCGTTTTTTGTGCTCATAACTGTCTGAATTCTGATACAAAAAAAGTAAATGTAATTTTGACTGTGTTCATTTTGGAAGGCCTGGATCTGCTGTCTGTTGGGTGAGCAGAGCTAAGTGGTGGTGGAGGAAAGAGGAGTGGGACGGGAGAATATCTTAAAGCAAGGGAAGGGGAGGAACAAAAGAGGCACTAAAAAAAAACAAGGGATTCTGGACTGGACAGGACAGATGGAACTCAAGGGAGACTTAAGGGGCTGTTGTGTTACCATCCCATTCACATCCTTCAGTGACTGAGACAGTAGTGTGTGTGGAGCCAAGTTGTCTCCCAAACAGTCCTCTATGTGTAGCCAGGGAGGGGAGAGGCAGGGAACTATTTGATAAAAAAAAATTTATAAAAACTCACAAAGCAGGCAGGCACTGTAGTCTGTGAAGGAGAGAGATGGGGAGGCTGAATAAATCTAAGCTGCAGCTGCTCTAGTCTCCCACTCTCCTGCTCTGTTCATTTGAATTTCTGCAGTACCTACCAAAACCAGATTGAGATCACTGATCAGATCGCCACCATATACAGTTATTTAGGCTGAAACTACCTCGGTCTTTAAGTAGCTTGCTTAAGTTGCATTATAATATCTTAAAGCAAGGGGAGGGAAGGAACAAAAGAGGCACTAAAAAAAACAAGGGATTCTGGACTGGACAGGACAGGTGGAACTTTGAAAAAAAAATTATTATTAAAATTTAAAAGAGACAGACTTGAGGGGCTGTTGTATTACCATATCCCACTAACATCCTTCAGGGAGTAGTGTGTGTGGTCTTGTGTGGAGCTGAGTTCCCTCCCGAACGGTCCTCTTTATGTGTAGCCAGGAGGGAGAGGAGAGAACTATTTGATTAAAAAAAAAAAATAATAAAACTAACAAAGCAGGCAGGCACTGTAGTCTGTGAAGGAGAGAGGAGGGAAGTTGAATAAATCTAAGCTGCAGCAGCTCCAGTCTCCCACTCTCCTGGTCTGTTCATTTGTTCTGCATCCCAGTATAAGCCTACCTAACCTAACCAGCTCGAGATCACTGAAACTGCCTTAGTCTTTAAGTAGCTGGCTGCTCAGCTTATAGCCTTCCAGGTGGCTTCAGCTTGAAAGATACTGTGCGGTTGCGGTACCTACGTCCTACCTACCTGCTAGCCCCTCTGCCCCTGCCAGCCTATTAAAACAAACAGCTGCTGCCTCCTGCTGTACTTTCGCTGAGTAAGTACTCTGCTGCTCTGCCACTGCCAGTGGAGGGAAAAGGACGGGGTGGTGGTCCGTATAAAAGGAAAGGCTGGTGAATTAGAGAAGGCAGGCACTCTCAAACTCTCTACACTGTTGTGTGGCTTGGATAACATAACCAAGTAAACCAAAACCAACACAAAAGAGAGGGGGGATTCTTGAGAAAAAAAGTTGGCAGCTTGAGAGCTAATTAAGTTTGTTCTACTCTAGACTACACTCTCTCTCTCTCACTCTCTCTCTCAATAAAAAAAGAAAACTAAACCAAACCTTCACTGCTGTCACATCAAGAGATTATCTGAGTGATCATAATCATTGTAGTGTGTGTCTACTGCTCTACTTAATTAAACATTGTCATTAGCACTACTACAGTAACCCTCATTCCCCCCTAGCTAAGCAGAAACCAAAAGGGGAAAAATTTATTTGTTAAAGTTTGGATTTAAAAAAATTACGTCTAGTGCAAATGCAAAGCCTTCAGCTTCAAGCCAAGCGGGAGGAGGAGAAAGCTTGGATTCCTCTGTGTATTACTCACCTGCTACTCCATTAGTAACAGAGTCAGTAACAGCAACTCACCCCGGCACCGTTGTGGCCACAGATGTGCCAACTAGTAGTGCCACTGCCACTGCTAGTGTTGAACAAATGGTTCAATTCTCATAAACTTGTACTGAACCACAGCAAGACTAAAGCCATGTCCTTCTGTAACCGACGGAGCAGGCACAACTCTCTGTCCCTCACCATCAAGAACCACGCTGGGAACTCACTCGAACATGTCAAGTTCAAGTACCTTGGTATTACCCTGGATAGTACCCTCTCCTACACTCGGCATATTGACACTGTTGCCAAGACCGCCAATATACAGATTGGACTACTACACAAACACAAGCATTGTATGCCTGCGGATGCCCTTAAACTAGCCATCTACAGCTCTGTCACCTCTGTCATTGACTGACCTTGCCATCTATGGCTCTGCCTCAACAAGTGCCCTCTCAACAAAGCCTGTAGACTACTAGCAGTGCGGCCGACAAACTCACACCTGTGACCTCTATGCACAGGCCAGCTGGCTACCCTACTCAGCAGAATACAATACCAGACCTGCTTACTTACCAAAAGATTCTCCTTGGTCTCATGCCAGCTGGTGTTAGCTCACTCCCTTACTACCTACAGTGGCACTCAACAAACATGTGGTGCCCAATCTCTAACCTTTCAGGTTCCCAGATGTCGCACCTCCATGGGTCAGCGGTCCTTTATCTATAGAGCCACTCAATGGTTCAATTCCCTCAATAAAGAAGCACTTTCCTGTACTACACTTGGACCCTTCAAAAGGAATCTCAAACTTTACCTCACCTCTACCACTCAGTGTGACTGCTTCTCTGAACAGAGAGCTCTCTAAACACCTCCCAGCTCACTCATGTCCCACCCTTTCCCAGTCTCATTCCCTCTGGCACTGGGCCTTCCTTATGACTCCTTTCCTGCTTCGCATCTCCACTGGTACAAGACATTTTCCATCACCATCGGACAGTGGCCCATTAGCCTGCCAGCTTCCTCTCCCGGTCACACGCCTGCAGTACTAACTGCCTTTGGTGCCCTCTATCTCTTATTGTTACTGCAGCCAGCTGCCTACTCAAGCTGCTCATTATATGAATATTATCTCAAAGCATGTTATAACTGAGTATCTTTATTTTTTCTTTGTTGTTTTGGTTGTTTATTGTGCATTCTTTTACTACCTCTGTATGTATGTTGACCCTCATCCTTTGACGTGGAACCTTTGTAAACGAGCAGTTTCTGCTCAAAGGTATTTGTAATCCGAGAATTTAATAAATAAAAAAAAATACACCAGCAGCAGCACTGGCTACTGCAATAATGGACACTGGGACAAAAAAAAAGAGGCTTCCAGAGGCTGAAAGAAAAATAGGAGGTGGCTACTTTATGAGGCTGATGTGGGCATGACCTGCTCATATTGCAAAAAATACTTAAAAGAGTCAAACACTTTCATTACTGGCTGTAAGAGCATGAGACTTGAAAATGTACACGCTCATGAACTCTCTAAACCTCATAAATTAGCTAATGAAAAAAATACTGTGTGTAACACAGACCCTTCCAAGTTAGCAATAGAATGAGGTAAAGCAAATAGGATGCTGGGATGCATAGGCAGGGGCATCACCAGCAGGAAAAGGGAGGTCATAATTCCACTATACAAGACACTAGTGAGGTCGCACCTGGAGTACACTGTGCAGTTCTGGAGACCTTACCTGCGTAAGGACATAGACAGGGTGAGAAGGTTCAGAGGAGGCAACCAAAGATGGTGCATGGATTGCATCACAAGTCCTATGAGGACAGGTTGAAGGCACTGAACATGTACTCCCTGGAGGAGAGGAGGAGAGGGATATGATAGAGACATACAAGTATCTTACAGGGAGGAACAGGGTGCAGGAATGCACTATTTTTAGCGAAAAGATGTTCCAGGACTAGAGGGCATGGGATGAAGTTGGAGGAGGGCGATTCAGAGGAAATCTGAGGAAGAATTTCTTCACAGAACGGGTGGTGGACAAGTGGAACACCCTGCCAGAGGAAGTGGTGGGGCTGAAGCAATCACGGATTTAAGAATGCATGGGATAGACATAAAGGAATTCTGGAGGTCAGGGGTAGGCAACAGACTTCCTGGAAAACATAAACTGAACTTACAGACTTAAATGGGCAGACTGGGTTGGCCATAGGCCCTTATCTGCCGACACTGTCTATGTATCTATGTAATACAAATGGAAAAAAATGAGGTGACACAAGCTGAACATTGGTTTAGAACAATTCTTTATTTGATTAATTCAGAACGCTCATTCACAGATTTCCCTGGCATATTAGAATTACAACATAAAAATGGTGCAAATGTTGGAGTCAGTTATAGAAGTGACAAACAGGCAGCAACGTTCACACATTTTATTTCGGAATCAATAAGGATAAAAGATGCAAAACTGGTTAATAGTAACACTTTTATCTCTGTCCTATGTGACTCAAGCACTGATGCATCAGTAATAGAAGAGGAGGCAATCTATATTAGAACAATGGAAAATTTCCGTGCAATAAACAAATTTGTTTCCCTTCAGCCAGTCTCTATTCCAAATGGTGAAAGCATTTATAACTCAATAGGTGATGCCTTAGAATTCACCCTGGACTGTAAAGACTGGAAAGAAAAAAGTGTTGCTTTTGGATCTGATGGGGCACCGGTCATGTTAGGTAAAGTGATTGGGGTGTTTGGCAGGATTTTGAAAGCCGTACCTCATTTGTTAGGGATTCAGTGCAGTGCCCACAAGTTGGAGCTTGCTATAAAGCAATCAGCAACATCTATTCCATACAAGAAAACAACAGATGAAGTCTTAATGGGTATCTATAAAATATACCATAAGTCTCCCAAAAACTGGGCCGGTCTCAAAGAGTTAGCCAGTAATACAGTATGAGCTACACCATTCACAAACCAGTTAACGTGTCAGGGACCCGGTGGGTTGCACACAGAGAAAGGGCTCTGTCTGTTATTCTGTCCAGCTACAAGGCCCTGATTGTACATTTACAGCACATTGCTTCCACACCAGGGCAAACAAAGATCAGGCCAGTGGGTTGTTCAAAACAATAAGTACTGTGAGATTTGTCCTCTTTTCTCAGTTTCTGGCTGAATACCTTTTGTCATGATGGCCTTCAGTCTAACTCTACAGAGAGACAGCTCAACAGTAGAAACAATAGTCAGTAAGGCTGAAAGCACAGTGCTCTTGTTAGAGAACTACCCTGTGCAGGATAAACTTGACAAAGTCTGTAATGAATTGCTCTTGCTCCCTGACTCTGACACAGCTGACAGTGACACTAGCACAAGTCGACTGATAGGCTCAGCCAGTACTCAGGCTCAGTACCGTGGATCTGATATCTTCCTTAACTTAGAAAGGGGATATTCTATAACTAGAACCAAACAGACAGTGTTAACGTGATGTTACAAGCCTTCTTTCATCGACAATTGAGAGTATTAACTCACGATTTTCCAGTTTTAAAACAGACCAAGTCCTACGGTCATTCAGAATATTTAACCCAATACAGTTACCAGATAGTGACCACCAGCTAGCCCTTTATGGCAATGAGGAAGTCAGAACCCTCACAGAGCTCTACAGTGATATACTCAAGGAACACAATCATAATGTAAACTTGATTGAAGCGCAATGGTTAGAGCTTAAACCACTTATGAAAATATCACTGAATGAGCTGTCTCCGAAATTTCACTATTTGGATTTCTGGCAAAAAATTCTCCATAATGATGCACATGAACAGCGATTCTCTGATATTCTGGTCTTAGTCATAATAGCTCTACTGATCCCAACCCAAACTGCAGTGGTTGAGAGAGGATTCAGCTTGATGGGCAGAGTGAAGTCTGACTGGTGGTCCTGTCTGTCTCCTATGACTACATCTGAACTAATGCATGTCAAGCTGTCAGATGCTGGCTACATTTGACCTGCAGGATGCCATAGCACTGTGGTTCAAATCTGGAAAACAAAAAGACCTCATGTGAGACCATATGGCTGCAGACTAGATTCAAGTTCTGATTCAGAAATGGACTAGACTAAACTCAGTCAGTGTTTTACCTTGAAAAATAACCCGCAAAAGCAACAGTTTCTCTATTTCCACTTTACAGTCCATTTTATGTTTTAAGTTCAAAATTCACCTCACAACAATGTGGACAGGTAAAACTTTGTCGGACAGGCAGAATTTACATTCCACCTGTCCCTTGGACAGGCATCTCAAAAATTATTTCTAGCCCTGACTACCGATTACCACAGCAGAGCATCTGGAGACATTACATGATGTGTGGGCGTGGCGACCATATTATCAGATCATTCCCAGTATCGCCAGATTTGATCTGGGTGGGGGTATAAAACAAATTTCTGGCGTCTCAACCAGTACATAAGGGCTCCAGAGTTTAACCAATTGGTCAAAGATAGGATCCCACAGATACTGGGGCAGAATGGTGACCCAGATGTTTTGGCATTGATTCAGTGGGATACTCTTAAGACAGTGTTACGTGGGGATATTATTGCTTATTCATCGAAAAAATGAGAGAGGCACAGCTTACTAGGCTCCAGAGGAGTTGAAAGTGTTGCAGTCTTTATATACCCAGGGAGATGGAACTGTAAAGGTACAGTTACTAACAATAAAGCAAAAATTCAAAATACCTAGCTCAGAAAGTAGAACAACAACTCTTTTATTTCAGACTCTCAGCCCGAGGGGGCCCTAAAGGCAAGGAATCTGGCCCGTAAACTTAGAATGCATAAGACTAGAGCCTGTGCTATGGCCATGCAAGACCCCTCACAGGGAAGCTAGAACATCACCCTGCGATCATTAGACAAGTCATGGCTGAATACTACCGTGATTTATGCAGGGTGGAGTCTGAGACTGTAGTCAACAGATAAAGGCCTACCTTAACAACTAAAACTCCCCAAACTGACTGCCTCCCAAATAGATATTTTGAGAGCCCCCATTCCCTTCACTGAGATAGAGGTCCTGCAGAGAGCCAAGACCCAGAGAACCCCAGGACCTGATGGATATCCATTGGAGTTCTGTAAAACTTAAAAAGAGGAATTACTACCACCGCTACTCAGGCTATCCATGAGATACAGGAGGAGGTATTCTCCCCTCTTGGCAATACTTGGTGATCTCTGCTATACTTAAACAATATAAAACCCTATCCTACCCTCATCATAAAGGCCAATATCAATGTTAAATTTTGATTACAAAATTTATATGTCTGTGCTAGCAATAGACTTGAAAGCGTCTATGCCTTTGTTGATCAATCATGATCAGGTAGGCTTTATTAAAGAGGCAGACAGGTTCATGATGCAGTACGACAAACATATCTGCTTAAAAATTGTCGTCCAACCGCTTTGATTCCCCTGGCACTCATTAGATTGGACGTAAAAGGCATTTGACAGGGTTGCCTGGACATTTTGTGGGCTACCGGTCTAATACTATCTTTCCTTGAAATCATCCACGGTAATTGCAAAATATATTAACACCCCCGGGCCTACTTAAAACTAGAGGGCTCTGTCTCTGACCCTTTCCCTCTACAGAAGGGCACTTTTCAGGGATGCCCCCTCTCACTGCTGTTGTTTGCTCTGTATCTCAAACCATTAGCCCAAGCCGTTAGAGCTCATCCAGAAATTGAGGGCATACCTATCGGAGGCACTAGTCATAAAATTTCATTATCTGCAGACGACATCCTTCTCACTTTGTCCTCCCTGGAGGTATCAATCCCAAGGGTCTGGGAGCAACTGGAGACATACAGTAAAATCTCAGGATATAAAATTAATCTGCAGAAAACAGGTATTGTTGTGTAATTACACCCCTTCCCCTGCATTAAAACGTGCATTCCCCTTCAAGTGGTATAAACAATCAATGTGGTACCTTGGGATCCATCTTACTAAAAATCAGATACATGCAGATATTGCAAATTTTGAACCCCTAACTCAGAACATAACTGAGGACCTCACACGATGGTCACAAATAAATTTGAGTTTCTTAGTCCTAGCAGTTTGTTACCTGCTGCAGAGCTCTATCTTGAAGTGAGATAGTACAGTTACGTAAGAACTTACCATAACAGTAGATCTGAGAAGAGCTCTTGTAGCAGGTATTCTTTCCTCCCTCCTTCCTTCCCCAGTGTTTCTTTCAGAATGTCCCTATTGGGATGACAAAGCCTCCTAGTTTGTCCCATCCTTTATGCTAGCCAAGTCTCCGTGACGAACTGTGGTGGCACCGGGGACTACCTCCTTTATACAGTGGCTGATGTCATGGGCAGTCCCCCATCTGGACTGCTAGCTAGAAGATTTCCGTGCGGTCCTACTGCCTGGCGGCATAGTCGAGCGGTTATTCACGTGCTGCAAGAGCTCTTCTCAAGAGCTACTGTTATAGTAAGTTCTTACGTAACTGTGCTTTCTCTCTTGATTTACTGATTTCAACTCCACAGACTGCCTCCCCTTCCAATCTGGATTCGAGCTAATCACTCAACTGTCACCTCTCTCTGTTGTGTCACTAACTCTGTCCTTTCCTATATTGACAAAGGCCACCCTAAAGGCTGCCATTTTTATTGACCTTGCCAAGGCCTTCAACTCAGTCTCTCACCCCCTCTTGCTAAATAAACTGAGCTCTGCTGGACTCTCCACTCCAGTGGCAATTGGTTTCAACCCTACCTCTCCTGTTGCTCCCAGTGTGTCAGATTAGATGGCGCCCTCCAACCCCCTTCCCCATCCATGCCAGTGTCCCCCAATTCTCAGTCCTGGGGCTGATACTCTTTTCTATAATTCTTTATGATCTTCCATCATCTTGCTCTGCTTCAAACATTCAAATGTACGCTGACGATACAAGTCTTTATGTCTCTGGTCCTTCCGCTGCTGACGTTGAATCTCAGCTCCAAGCTGACTTTCACTCAGTCCTACAGTGGTTTCCAGCCAACCACCTCAAAGTTAATGTCAAAAAAACTATTTCAGTGACTTTCAGTTCCCCTCATAAACTAACCAGCCTCTCGTCCCCACTCAAATTCTCAACCTTGGATGGGGCCATGCTGGAAGATGTCCTTTACTATAAACACATTGGGTGTCTGGCTCGATAGCCACCTGGACTACTCAAAACACATCAAGCTCATCTGCTGTAAGCTGTGCCCCAGGCAAGCTGCTCTACATTGTAACTATGACTCTTCCCTCAGAAGGCTCTCCTTGCACTCCTGACAAAAATGATCCTACCCACCTTTGATTATGCCTACATTATCTGTGGTTCTGCCCCTGGTTCCAGTCTGGCTAGGCTTGACTCCCTCTGCAATGCTTTCTGTCACTTTGTCTTGAACGCCCCTCCCCGCACCCACCATTGCACTCTGTACTCCTCTCTCTCTCTCTCTCTCTCTCTCTCCCCCCTCACTTCACTCTCGTCGCAAGCTGCATTCCCTCTCTCTACATTTCCAAATTCTGGTTTGGTTCCCTCTCCTCTCTCTTTTTCCCTGTGGCTGAGCTGTCCTTTCCCCTCCAGTCCAGAGACTTTCGCACTTTCTCCCTCCATTGCCCTTTGTCCTGCGCCAGCTCTGCTGCTTTCGTCTTCAGGCTCCCCCCTCTCTCTGGAATTCTCTTCCTCTCCCCATTCATCTCTCCTCCTCCTCACCTGTCTTCAAAAGAGCCCTCGCCGAACACTTTCCTTTCACTTGCACCTGCTCATGCTAGATCCCTCACCTAATGCTCTCACCACTTCTACCTCAAACTATTCACTTTTCTCCTCGCTACATAGCCTGAAGCACTACTCTTGTTTACTGTGTAGGCCAACTTAATTCATTCTTTGTAACCAATGGTAACAACTGTATGCAGTTCTTTGTGTAATTATTTGAAAATGCCTTATGTTTTGTATTGTTCCCATCTCCCCATTTCCTGGGTCGTCATGGAAATGAGCCTTGGCTCAGTGTGCTCTCCTTTCACCAACTTTAAATAAATAGATAATACATTTCACTCACATTTTAAAAGTGAGTGCTTTATCAGAGAGAAGTTCATAAAGTTAGCAACTTCATTGTTGACGCTGAGAATAAAGTTGTTGCTGTATTGCAGATTGTTAGTAGTGATGACTCTGGATTGCTGACTTGTAATGTCCTTTTTTTTTTCCAGATGAAAATCAGAAAATTTGTATGACTGTCTTTCCTTTTGCAAAAGATTGCCTCCAGCTGTTCAACAGACAAGATATAGTTCGTCCTATTTGTTCGTTTGCTAGCCTAACGGTTGCAAATAATGGTAAGTATATGAAGTGGTTAATACTTGTTGCTTACCCTTTTCGGCATTGATCTTATTTCTAAGGAACTGTAATTCTTTTATTTAAGAGTTTGAAGGCGCTTTGGCCTGCTTTTTGAGAGGAAAATAGAATAGTAGATTTTCATCAAGGAGATCTCCTCCGTTAGGCCACACCTTTGGTACTATAAACCATCAGCATCAGGACCACTCAGAAACGTTTTGCTAGCTGGGGGATGCCCACAGCGACATGCAGCGTTGACACATTTATGACGTGGACTGCTCCATCACTCCTGAGTTCTTTCTTCTGTTGTCGATCATCCTTATTGGACCTGCTGAAGGGCACATCATCAAACAAGCTGTTGCTTATTTCAGAAATGTCCCTGCTGCTGACATATATGTGTGCTACAGCAATGTGGAGCACTTTTCATACTTTCACTAAACGTTACAGTCGGGCCATCGTCTCCTGTAGACATACTGGTTTTGGTCTTGCTGTGCTGCAAGGCTGTCTATCCTGATTACATATCAGACTGTGCCATCCCCCCTTCTGCTTTATACTGCTTGGGAGTCATTCTGAAGTTGTGGCCTAATAGAGCAGATTTCATCAATGAAGCTGGAACAGTAATGTAAGAACTTACTGTAACAGTAGATCTTACTTTGAGAGGGCTCTTGCAGTAGGTAATTACATAAAGGACTGATGCCAGCCGGCGTCAGGACCCTACGGAAAAATTTCTATCTAGCAGTCTCTGACGGGGGACCGCCCCCACGTCAGGTGACCAACATTATGCGGCGTCAGTATAAAGGAGCAGTCCCCCACGCCCGCCTTTCAGTTCTTTCCCGCCTTTAGCTCATGTCAGTACCTTGTGGTAAAGTTCAACGCTCGTCAGCTCTGTCGTTGGTAGTGTTTGCCGTCTTTTTTTTTTCGATTCTTCGACTAAATCGTCAGGCATTCGTCAGTGTATGTCATCTCCTACACCTTCCGAGCACAAAAATAAGTGCGACTCGTGTGGCACCCAACTCCCGCACAAGGATGGCCATTCCCAGTGCCTCTTCTGTCTGGGCCAAGAACATCAGGTGGAAAAGTGCCAGCACTGCCTTAAATTCAACATCGCCACCCGCAGACGGAGTCAGCAGTCCTTGGAGGCCCACATACTAAAGAAGAAAATGTCCTCCATGGAGAAGGAGTTAAAAAAGCTCTGGCAGGCGTCCACTTCCCCTGAAGGCCATCGTAAGAAGAAAGACAAGGAGAAGCACCGGGATAAGGGCTCCTTACCCACCGCGTCTTCTTTGGGAGTCGCTGTGCTACAGATAACATCCTCTCTGGGGGACTGCTCCTCGGTAGCCCCCTTGGAGGCTTCCTAGGCGTTGTCGGCCCGCCCGTCTGGCTCGTGCCAGGCGCCTCTCCAGGCTGTTGAGCTTCGCTCCCAGGAAAAGCCGCCACCGTGCGGCCTACTGGTTCGAGCAGCTCCGGTAAGCTGGACGTCAGCTCCTCTGACGCCCGCGCGGAGACGGTTGATAAGTCGCCCGACCCTTCAGGGCAGCGCACAGCCACTCTTCCACCCGACCAGGCCGCTCCTCCTTCATGACCTGCGTCGGGCGATGGGTCTGATAAGTCGGATGTCGGCTCCTCCGGTGTCCGCCTAGACTCCGCTGATAAGTCGGACGTCGGCCTGCCCGACACCCGCACGGTGGCTGAGCCAATGCCGGACCCTCTCACGTCTGTCATTCCTGGCTCCCCGCAGCCTTCGCTGCCCTTCGGGGACCCTGGGTCTCCTCAGCCTGACCCCTGGGATTTTTCCCCTGCATTCCCAGGCGATGCCGGGGTTCCTGCTGCACCCCCGTTAGGCCGCCCGCCCGCTGGGCTGACTGACCTGACGTCGGTTCCCCGGACGCCGGTCTTGCCGATGGCGGGCGACATGCCGCTCCAGTGCCGGGCCTTCCGCCCACTGAGCCTTCTGCTCCAGGCCCGCCCATGGGCCCTCCGGCCGGGCCATCTCCAGCAGACCCCCCGGTTCCCGGGTATCCGACCCCATCGTATATGATGCCACCTTACCCAGCTCCGCAGTATCCGACGCCGCAGTACCCGGTGCCTCAATACCTGACGCTGGGTTTCCCGCCGTCGGGTTATGGATACAGCGCCTCGGGTACAATTAATACCGTATCCCCCCTCCTCCTCCTCCACAGCCCCTCATCCGCTGGTGGACTTGAAGGAGACTCTGGCCTCCTGGTGGGCTCAGCTCACCAGAGAGGTGGAGAGTCGTCTCACTACGACGGTGCCGATTCTGGCTCCCATACGTCCGTGACAGCAGACTCCTTCCCCACCTCCGGACACCGGGGGCAAGCCCTCTGGTTCCAGGGCAGGGCAGGATACGCTTCCCCGAGGACCTTCCAAGGGGTCCGTTCCTCCTCCATGCCGGGAGAGGGAGTCTTCATCTTCTTCCTCCTCGGTCACCTCGGATGACTCCAACGGTTGCTCCGAGCCGGACGACGAGCCACACTCTCCGTCTAAGCCCAAGACTAGGACTCCTCTGAAGTCTCCCCTGAAGGATCCTTCCTTTACGGAGTTGCTGCGCAAAATCCAGGAGGTTCACAAGTGGCATTCCTTGGGGCCGGATCCACAGCATAAGAAACTCACTGAGCATCTGGACCTGCCCGACACAGCTTCTGCCTTGGTGCCACCCTGGATTGAGCCTCACGCCAATCTTGTTTCCACTATTTGGAAGCAACCGTCGGCTTTAGCCCCACTTCCTCGGAAGTCAAACAGGCTATATCAGGCTCCTGAGGGTGTTGACTTTCTAGATTCTCACCCTCGAGCTGATTCGGTTGTGATTAGCACCGCTCATGGCCAGACAGCTAACCCGAAACATCTGAGCTTGTCTCCACCTGACAAAGAACCCTGTCTTCTGGACCAGTATGGGAAGAAGATCTTTGCTTCTTCCACTCTGGGAATTAGGGCCCTAAATTATGTCGGTCACATGGGGGATTACCAGAAGGCGATTCTTAGTGAAGTGGAATCCAAATTGGACTCCCGTCCTGACTCTCAAGTCAAACAGGAAGTGGCTGACCTCGTCCGCTCTGCACGTTCAGCCAGTTGGCACATGCTTCGTGCCACATACGATGCAGTGGACACTGCTGGTAGGAGCTCCGCTTTCGCCATAGGCTTACAGCATCATGCCTGGCTCTGAGTGTCAGGATTGGTCTCGGAAGTGCAGTACGCTATCCAGGATGTGCCCTTCCGGGGTTCGGTGCTGTTCGGTGGTGATGTCAAGGACATCATCACCGGCCTGCAGAGAGAGGGACTGCTCTTAAGTCTGTGGACTCCATGTACCACCCATCAAGCATAGCGTTGGCCCTTTTGCAGGCGGAATCGACAAAGGCAAACCCCAGGGAAAGCGGGCCAATAAATGCCGGGCCCCTCCGGCTGCCATGCCCCCTCCGCCCAAAAAGCAGCGGGTGCTTCAGCCGTGACGCTGCCCCACACCACCTGACTCCTTTCCTCTCCCACAGCTTCTGGGCCTTCCAGAGGAACCGGTAGGAGGGAGGTTTTCCCTCCACCTCCCAGGTTGGGAGAGGATAACTTCAGATTCCTGTGTGCTCCAGCTGATTGCAGAAGGACACTCAATAGAGTTTCTTCAGAAACCCCTTCGACACCCTCCCCCAAGGTCGTCGTACTCTCGGGAACATCATCTTCTGGTCCAGGAAGAGATTTCAGCACTTTTGCCGAAGGAGGCGATAGAGCCCATTCCCCTTCCTTTTCAGGGAACAGGTTACTATTCCCACTTCTTCCTGGTCCCGAAGAAGACCGGAGACGTAAGGCCGATTCTCGACCTCAGTTCCCTGAACTTGTTCATGGAGTACAAGAGGTTCAGGATGCTCTCCCTGCAGGGCCTTCTGCCCCTCCTGAGGCCGTGACAGTGGCTGTGCACTCTGGATATGCAGGATGCTTACCTGCACATTCCTATCCGCCCTTCTCACCGCAAATACCTATGTTTTGCTTTCAAGGGGGACCACTACCAGTTAAAGGCCCTCCCATTTGGTCTTTCCTCGGCGCCCTGAGTGTTCACCAAATGCCCTTCTGTGGTAGCGGCCTACCTGCGTACCCAGGGGGTGCAGGTTTTGCCATACCTGGACGATTGGCTCCTGGTGGCCCCATCCAGGGAGGATCTACTGTGCTTACTTTCCCTTACCCAGGGGGTGTTTTCCTCCCTGAGCATTACCATCAACCTCTCCAAGTCCCACTTGATCCCGTCCCAGAGCCTTCAGTTCATCGGGGTGATCCTGGACACGACCTTTGGCAGGGCCTTCCTGCCACCGGACAGGGCGGCCACACTTCAGGCTTAGGTCAGCCTGTTGTCCAACTGCAGGTGGGTCAGTGCCAGGTCGGTCCTTCACCTCCTTGGGCTCATGGCGGCTGCGATCCCGATGGTCCCTTGTGCTCGGCTACACATGAAGATCACTCAGTGGACGCTTCGGTCTCAGTGGGATCAGTTGGGGGACGAACTAGACCAGCTTGTTCTAGTCTCCACTCCCATGGTTCGGGACTTGCAGTGGTGGATGTTTCCGGAGAAACTTTGCTGAGGAGTTCCCTTCTGTCTTCCTTCCCCCTCCCAGACTCTGACCACAGACACCTCGGGCGAGGGTTGGGGAGCCCATCTCGGGCCTCACAGGACCCAGGGCTCCTGGTCCAAGCTTGAGAAAACTCTTCACATCGATGTGCTCGAGCTTCAGATAGTGCTGTATGCTCTCCAAGCTCTGCATCAGCATCTACTTCCTGGTCATTTGGCCATACAAACGGACAATATGTGTGTGGTCTGGTACATCAACAATCAGGGAGGGACTCGTTCCTACCCTCTTTGCAGGGAAGCGATGCGAGTTTGGGATTGGGCAGTGTAGCACAACCTTCGCCTCACGGCAGTTGACGTCCCAGGGATTGAGAACACCTTGGCAGATGAACTCAGTCGGTCATCTGCTCAAGCTCACGAGTGGGAACTGGATCAGGGGGTCTTAGACGATATCTTCCTACATTGGGGAATACTGCAGGTGGACCTCTTCTCATCCCTTCCAAACACAAAACTTCCCGACTTCTGCTCGCTCGCTTGCTCCAGGGCACAGCATTTTTTGGAGAGACGCTCTGTCTCTAGATTGGAAGGGCAGATTCGTCTATGCTTTCCACCCGATCCCTTTGATTCCGAGGGTCTTAGGGAAACTCAGTTCAGAAGGAGGTTGAATGATACTAATCGCTCCTTTCTGGCCCAGACAAGTATGGTTCTCTCTTCTGCAACAGTACTCAGAGGAACTTCCTCTTCCTCTGTCGCGACTTTTACTGACCCAGGATCAGGGGACCCTGGTCCATCCAGGTCTCAAGTCCCTTCAGCTGCACGCATGGCTCCTGCAGACGTAGCTTAAGCCCGATTCGGGGGTTTCACCCCGAGTGGCTGAGATTTTGGTGGAGGCCAGAAAACCCTCTACTAGATGATGATCTACCTATGCCATGAAATGGAAACGGTTCACTATCTGGGCTACTTCAAAAGATTTCGAGCCTTTCTCGTGCTCTGTTGGACAGCTTCTGGATTACCTGTGACACCTCTTTGATCTGGGTCTCAGTCATTCGTCCTTGAAAATACACATGGCGGCCATCTCGGCTACCATGTCCCCTTTACCAGACAGAACATTTGCTCAGCTGGAGGTCTCTAAGACCTTCCTTAGAGGAGTCCTCCATTTGAGATCTCCTATCCGGGTTCCTGCCTCTCCTTGGGAGTTGAATTTTATCCTCGAGAAGCTTACTCTGCCTCCTTTCGAACCAGCAGCCTCAGCAGACCTGAAGTTCCTTTCTTGGAAGACTCTCTTCCTAGTAGACATTACTTCCACTCGACGGATTTCCGAGCTCCAGGCCCTGATGTGTAAAATCCCGTATTTAATTTTTCACAAGGAACGTGTGGCTCTGCATACCAATCCTGAGTTTCTCCCTAAGGTGGTAGCGGAATCAACGCTGAATCAATCCATAGAGTTGCCTGCCTTTTTTACGCAGCACTCTAATCATGGAGAGTACCTCCTGCTTACTTTGGATGTTCACTGAATTCGGAGATACTACACCAACAGGACAAAGGATCTCAGAAAGACTGATCAACTGTTCGTCTTTTTTGCTCTTAAAAGAGAAGGCAATGCTGTTTCTAAGCAATGCCTATCGAAATGGTTGGCTCATTGTATCATTCTCTGTTATGACAAGTACAAGTCGTCCCTGCCAGGTCAAGTTAGAGGCCACTCCACCAGAGGAGTCGCTGCCTCTGCGGCTTGTTTCAAGAATGTGTCAGCGGCTGACATTTGTGCAGCCACCCCTTGGACTTCTGTCCATATCTTAACGAAACATTACAGTTTGGACATTGCCTGCCTCTCGCCATAGAGCAGGCTTCGGGCTGGCTGTTTTGCAAGGCCTCTTTTCCTAAGGCCTTCGCACCCAGAGGATCTGCATCTGAGTAGTTTTCCTCCTCCCGTTTGTTTCTCCTTATTCCAGACTGCTTGGGACTCGGTCCTATATGTAATTACCTACTGCAAGAGCCCTCTCGGAGTAAGATAGTACAGTTACATAAGAACTTACCGTAACAGTAGATCTTCGAGAGATGCTCTTGCAGTAAGTAATACCTTCCCACCTTCCATCCTCCTAAGCTTTTTCAGCTCCTTTTCCAGGAGGGGAAACATCCACTTCTCTCTCGTCTTGCCTTTTGGACTTTGGCGGGAAAGAACTGGAAGGCGGGCGTGGGGGAACACCCCTTTATACTGATGCCGCATGATGTTGGTCACTTGTTGTGGGGGCGTCCCCCACCGGAGACTGCTAGCTAGAAATTTTTCCGTTGGGTCCTGACGCCGGCCGACATCAGTCCTATATGTAATAACCTACTGCAAGAGCCTCTCTCGAAGATCTACATAACTGTACTATCTTACTTTGAGAGGGTTCCTGCAGTAGGTCATCAGATGGGACTGCGCTCCCTGGTGTCAGGACCGCATGCCAAACTTCTAGCTAGCAGTACATAGTGGGGAACTGCCCCCTGGCGTCACACAATGGGACGCCAGCATGACAGTATATGGGGCAGTCCCCACACCCGCCTTCCAGTTCTTTTCCGCCGTCGACCCGTATACGTCGGACCTCGCAGTGAACTCTGCTAGTCTACCTCCATTTTATGAGTATTTCTTGTTCCTTTATTTTATCTTTTTCCAGTTTAATGCATGTCTTTTTAGTCACATAGATCCAAAAAGAAGTGCTCACAGTGCGGCGCTCAGATTCCGCTCTGGGACGATCACTCCCACTGCGTCCTCTGCTTAGGTCCAAAACACAGAGTTGACGACTGCGACATCTGCCAGTCCTTCAACAAGGCCATGCATGTTTGGCGACACAAAAGCCCTCAGTGCCCACCTGCTGAAAAAATGCCTAGCATTGATGGAAAAGGAGCTTCGGGAGCTGTGGGAATGATCCTCTTCACCCACCTCTGAGTGCAAGAAAAAGGAGACGCACCAGGACCGGTCTCCTCCTACCCAGCATTGCCAGGTGGTTGACGCTACTTCAGGTGGTGTGTCTACCTTGCTGAGTACTCCCCCTCAGTCGTCCTCCACACCAGCAGATCAGTCGCTGCCCCCCCCCAGTCAGAGGGCAACAGGGGTGTCCCTTCCAGGAGGATCTTGCTTTGGGGCCTGTGGATAGCTCTCAGGGCGATCAGTCACCCTCTGGTGCTGTCACCAGGTGCATGGCTTCCGGTTGATAAGCCGGACTCCAGCTCTGCTGCTGCCTGCTCAGCCATGACCAATAAGTCAGACGACAGCTCCTCCGACGTCTGCTCAGTTGAGGTCAATTAGTTGGTCACTGTCATGCCCGACGACTGCTCTGCCGAAGCTCTCCCATCGGGTCTGTCTGTCTGTCATACCTGACATCGAGCAGAGCCAGCTTCCAGGCACCCTTTCGTCCTGCGAGGGTTCTCCATCCCGGGACTCTCTGACTCAGCCCAACCTCTCATTTTCCCCTGGAACTCCGGGACACAAATGCTTCTGGCCAGGGGATTCTTTCTCCTGTGTCGGACCTTCTTTCTGAGCTTCCCGCTTTCCCACCGGGCCTGTTGACAGGGGTCTTTATTCCATTACCCCCCCCTTGCCTTTCTCGGATCAGACGTTGGGTCCTCTTAGGCCCCTGATGCCAAGCCACTCTCCCTTGTACTTTCCTCCTGACTTGGGGAAGACCTTTGGATCTGGCGCTCCGATGCCAGAATCCCCACCTGGCCCTTCCAGGGTTCCAGCCGGGACCCCAGGCCTGCCGACAGGCCCACATATTCTTAGCAGTCCCTCGGCCCTGCCTCCTTCTGGGCCTTCAGCCCCTCCATCATCCAGGCACGAACCCTGGCTACCTGCCACCACAGTTCCCCTTTTACCCGGCGCCAGGGGGGCCTTCGCTGGGTTACCCGTCACATGTTCCGATGCCAGGGTACCCGACGCTGAGCCATAGGTACCAGGGGTACCATCATCAGCCTTACCCCTATTGGTGCCAGGCTCCTGGTTACACGGTAGTCTTCCTTGGGGTTTCCAGGCTATCAGCCTCCACCGTCTCCTCATCCGGAACCACAGGGGACAATTCTGGCCTGGCTGAAGGATGCCAAATTGCAGCTCCTGCAGGAGCTGGGACACCCGCATTTGGTCATGGTTTTCACCCCGATACCTAGGGCAGTTCTTAGGAGCCCATCCCTGGTTGATCATTGGTCGTCGGATAACTACTCTAGCAGGCATCCAGTTGGGGCCCTCTCGGGCATCAGAATCATGGAGGAGGTTCCAGACGTAGCCTCTCTACCCAGCAGACTGGAGTCTTCCAACTTGGATACTGACTCCGACTCAGCAGCTCACTCAGAGCTTCATTCTCCTTTGGGACCACGACCCAAAGAGTCTCCCAAATCCCCACTGGAGGACCCATCACTTGTGGAGCTCCTTAGATTCATCCAGCAGGCTTGCGGCTGGGCATACTAGGAGATGGATCCTAAAAGGAAGAGGCTTGCAGAGCACCTGGATTTGACCAATGCAGACTCCCTACCCATCCCACCTTGGACGGGGCTGCACGAGGACCTGACGTCCACATTATGGCAACAACCACCCTCAATTCCTGCAGTTTCTAAAATGACCGATACGACTATCATCCCCGGAATGGATCAGCCACCTCACGAGTCAACCTAAGGTCGATTCCATAGTCATCACAGTGGCCCATGATAGGTCGGCTCAGTCAAAGCACCTGAGTGCCTCACCTTTGGACAAAGAGTCCAAGCAGATAGACCAAAACGGCTGCAAGGTCTACGCTTCCTCCACCTGTGCTGTCAGGTCTCTTAATTATGTAGCCCACATGATCTCTTTCCAGAAGTTGGCCTTGACTGACCTAGAGAAAGAGCTGCAGTCTGTCCCGGATTGGGACTCGGGAACAAGCTGTTGGACAAGGTGAGACTTAACAAGTCTTCCTGCCACCACACATTGCATGCCACCTACAACTCGGTGGACTTGGTGGCCCGCTGCACCTCTTCGGGAGTTTGTCTGAGATGTCTGGCATGGCTTCATCTTGCGGGACCGACGCAAGACGTCCAAACCACTTTCCTTGACACCCCTTTCAGGGGCTCCGTCCTGTTCGGTGGTGATGCAAAGGATATAATTACAGAGCTACAGGAGAGCGGCAGATCCCTGCGGGACGTCTGCTCCATGTGCCACTCTGGCCCAAAACTCAAGCAGCCTTTTCATCACCCCCAAAAAGATGGAACAGACAGAACCAGACCAGACACCAGGGAAAGCATCTTGCCACCGATTCTGGTGCCCCGACCCCTCAGGCAAAAGCCCAAAAGGCCACCGGAGGCAGTAAAGAGGCCCCCCCTCCGCCTCCTGACTCGAGGAGATCCCCTCCACCTGTTTTCTTTCTTCCAGTGAAGCCTGTGGGGGGAAGGTTTGCCCTCCACCTAGATGGGCGGGAGGCGATAACTGCAGATGCTCGAGTCCTCTAACTGATCGCAAGAGGGCACTCAATCGAGTTCCTGGATAGACCCCTGGACAATCCTCCAGGCAGGTCTCACTACCTGTCAGGCCATCTGCACCTCATTCAGTAGGAAATTCAGGCTGTAATAGCAAAGTCAGCCATAGAGCCGGTTCCTCTCAGGCAGGCAGGAAGAGGGGGTATTACTCCCATTTTTTCCCTGGTGCCAAAAAAGACGAATGGTCTGATGCCCATGCTGGACTTCAGCCTGCTCATCCTCTTTGTGGAATACAAGAGGTTCCACATGCTGACTCTCCAGGGACTCTTACCCCTGCTCCAACAGAACCAGTGGCTGTGTTCACTGGATATGCAGGATGCTTACCTGCACATCCCTATCCTCCAGGCCTGCCACCATTTTCTTCAGTTCACCTTCCAGGGGAACCATTATCAATTCAAGGCCCTCCCTTTTGGCCTTTCCTTGGCACCTCAGGTTTTTCCAAGTGCCTGGTGGTGGTGGCTGCGGCCCTGCGCCACAAGGGGATTTATGTGATCTTACTTTGAGAGGGTTCCTTCAGTAGGTCATTACATATATGACTAGCGCCACCTGGCATCTGGGCTGCATGGCAGACTTTTCTAGCAATACCTGATGGGGGACCGCCCACCCGATGTCACGTGACTGACGTCAGCATGGCCGTATATAGCGGGTGGTCCCCATGCCCGACTTCCAATTCTTTCCCGCCGTCACCTCGTGTCAGTCGCATTGCAGACTTCCATTAGCGATCGTCATGAATAGTTCTTGTGTCAGATTTTTAACTCGCTATTTTATAACATAATCTTCAATTCTTGCTTACGTCTTCACTCAAGAAGAAGTGCTCATCCTACAGCACTCAAATACTTCATAAGGATGGTCTTCTTAAGTACGTGATTTGCTTGGGCCCAGATCATCCTGTCTCATCCTGCCCGGAGTGCCAACTTTTCAACCAGGCCACCAGAAAGCGGAAACAGCAGGCTTTGCAGGCCCACCTTTTAAAAGTCTATATTGCTTCATTAGAAAAGCAAATGGACCGGATCCACGAGTCCTCTTCAGAGAAATCTTCTCCCTCAAAGAAAGAGCACTGCAAGGAGAAATCTCGGGAGCGGTAGCGCTCTGCGGAGGAGCCCGGCCCATGGTCTCTTGACCCTCGATTAGCAGGCCTCTTCTCAGCTGCCGCTAAAGCAAAGACTTCTGACGTGAGTCGGACAAAATCTCATGTGGTAAGTTGTCTGTTGGCTCCTTCTGATAGCCGCACTGTTACTGTAGCTAAGTCGGCGCCCGGCCTCCAGTAAGTCAGCTCCCCAAACTTCGGGGACCTGCCCGGTTACAGCCAATAAGTCGGCTGGGGCTCCTCCCCGCCCGCCCGGCTCCATCTGATAAGATGACCATCTCAGATGGCAGCTCAGGCATGATTCTTCCGTCGGGGCCTAACAGCGCCTCTCCCGACATCTGGATGAACCGGGGAAGACTGCCCTTCTTCCCTCTTCTCCCCCGCCAGTACCCTCTCCTTCTCCGGCGAGTACTTCAGGCGAGGACAGTAGAGCCCCTCGATGTCGAAGGCCATTGCTCAGGGTCGGTTCTGCTTTTCCCTGACTGGGTCACTGGGAAGGAGGCCGCTCCTCAGCTATCCGACCTAACAGTGGAGGCCCCTCCTCTTCCATCGGGTGGGACCCCTCCAGATCCGGTGAATGTCCCAATCCCACCGTCGGATCCGGCAAACCCTCACTTGAAGCCGGAACCTCCAACAACAACTTTAGAGCCCGGGCCCAGTTGTCTGCCCCAGCCTTCGGCTCCGGCGCCAGATGTGGTCCCTCCATCAGGTCCCATTCGTCTGGCTTCGACACCTGCCCCTCCAATGCCGGATCCCTTTCTGATGCCAGTCCCAACATCAGTACCTCAGACATTGGCTATCCCGACACTGGATCCGCTACCAATTTATACGACGGCAGGTCCAACGTGGGTGCTCCCTCTGTCAGACCCCCTGATGTTGGAGATTTATTCTAGACCCCAGACTGTTCCTCATTACCCCCTGGGGTATCCTGGGGACCACTACCCAGCTGGTCCGCCTCCTGATTGGAGTACTTCAGGACAGTACTACCCTGGGTCTGGGTACAATCCCTACCAGGGCTACCATTTCCAAGGTTACCAGGTGTATCACTTACCCAACTTCCCGGCAATCCCCACTTCCTCCCCACCCCTCCACCGGGTCTGGCTACGCCGGACTTCAAAACCTTAATTCAGTCTTGGTGGCAGGGGGTGCGCTTGGAGTTGGTTTCAGATCTGGAAAGCAGTTTCCCACAGCCACGCTCTCCCCGATCTCCATCCCTGAGGAGTTCTTCTCCATCTATAGTCCACGTCTCGGGGACGGTTCGAAAAACCGTTGTTTTCCCCGGACCTTGGTGGCCTTCCAGATGAGGGGGCAGAAGATGATGATGAGGATGCTGATGAGTGGGCAGAGGAGGAGCTCTCGGAAGACCCCGAGGTTCCGAAGGGCAAGATTTCCGCCAAGTCCCCCCCCCTCCCCAGAGGACCCTGCCTTTTGAGGTCCATGAAAGACTTTTTTGACTGAGAGTCAGAGGATCAGGACCCCATGCGACAGATGCTCACCAAACACCTGGACTTAGAGTCTCTGTCCCTGGTACAGATTCCTCCCTGGACTGGCCCTCACAAAGACCTCACCTCTACGGTCTGGCAGATGCCTCATTCCCTCCTAGCTGTCCCCAAGAGGGAGGACAGAGTGTACTGTGCGCCGAAGGAAGCTCCTTTTCTTAAAGCGCATCCAAAGGCAGACTCTGTTTTTATTTCGGCTGCTCATGATTGCTCGTCTGCACCCAAGCACATGAGCACCTCTCCTCCAGACAAGGAGTCGAGGCAGATAGACCAGTTCGGTGGAAAGGTTTATGCTTCGGCCACATGTGCGCTTCTCTTCCTTTGTGCACTGGCTTGCTCTCCCTGAACCATGGCACCCTAGTCCATCCAGACCTCAGATCCCTGTATCTTCATGTCTGGCTCTTAAGGACATAGCTATGGTTTGGTTCTGGGTGTCACCCAGGGTGGTTGATGTCCTAGTGGCTGCTAGGAAGCCTTCCACTAGGGCCACTTATTCTATGAAGTGTAAACACTTTGTGCCGTGGGCTGCTTCATGTCAGCTGTATCTCTTCACTTGTCCAATTAATCAGATTCTGGAGTACTTGCTTCCATTTGAGACTCCAGTTTGAAGTACTCCTCTCTTAAAGTGCACAGTTCGGGGGACGCTGATGAGCAGTAACTAGTAAAGATGCGAATTCCTGCAGCTCCGACCTTGCGAAAAATAAACAATAAAATCTAACAGCATCTGAACTCTAAAACAGCACTAAAATAACTACTTCTACTGGCAAGGTACTGTGGAGGAATATTTGGTGTCCAATTCAAGGAAAGGCCAGCGATCAACAGGGAAAGCTCAAAAAAAGCAGGCAGTGGCAAAATCCCTGGAGGTGCAAGGCCCTGTCTCATTGTCTGCCGCCGAGATGGTGGCTTTGGGCTGCAAAGTTTCGGAGCAAGTTTGGAAGCTTTAGAGGGCAAATGGATAAATTAGAAGAAAAAATAGATACTTGCCTGCAAGATGTGCTTGAACAGATGGCGATGCAGGCGAATAGGGTAGCAGAAATGGAAGAAAGAATCTCAAAGATTGAGGACACTATGGACCCCTTGGTGGCTCGTGTCGCAAAGTTAGAAAAAAAGCTGGCAGAACTGACTGATCAGCACGACTATCGGGAGAATTATCAGCGCCGCTTAAATTTGCGACTTAGGGGGCTCCCAGAGGGGAAGGAGGGCCCATATATCCTCACATTCTGTGCAGAGAAGCTTCCAAGTTTGCTGGGCATGAAGCTGAAGAAAGGTAGGCTCAAGCTGAAATGAGTGCACAGGGCTGTGGTGCCACGACCGCCAGCGGGGCAACCCCCGAGGCAGGTAATATTTAGATTTCACTGCTGTCAGGACTGGGAGGAGATGTTGCATGCGTATCGTAACACAGGAGAGCTTAAATATGAAGGAGACCGGTTATATCTGCTGCAAGATTATTCCAACAGGATCTTGAAAAAGAGAAGGGTATTTAACCCTGACCATGCGAACTTCCGCCCTATCTCCATTCTGCCTCCCTATTGAAGGCACTGGAACGTATAGTAGCGGACCAACTTACCGAGCATCTGGACAATTATAATATTCTCTGTAAACAGCAACATGGCTTTGGAAAAGGTCATAGTACATCCTCTGCGTTACTTGAATTCACTGGCTCCATTCACAGCTCTCTCGACAATGGACAACTAACTGGTGCTATTTTCATCGACCTGACAAAAGCTTTCGATACTGTCCACCACTCCCTCCTGCTGAGCCAGCTAAAAAATGCTGGGCTCTCCAATGATTCAGTCTCTTGGTTCAAAAGCTATCTTGAAAACCGCTCCCAGCGTGTAAAAATCGTGGATGTGCACTCTGATTCCAAACCTGTCCTCTCTGGAGTCCCCCAGGGTTCAATACTGGGCCCCCTACTCTTCAGCCTGTTCCTTAACACCCTACCAGACTCCTGCACTGAACATATCACTATGTATGCCGATGATGCAGTAATCCTTGCCACACACCAGGACCCGAAGAAACTGCAAGAAAATCTCCAACTCGGCTTCCCCTCGGTTGAGAATTGGTTCACAAAGCACAAACTGATCCTTAATCAAAAAAAAAAAAAAAAAACAAGGCCATGATCTTCAGCAGCTCCCATAATAAACATAAGCACTTCTAACTCTCTGTTATCACCAGACAAGGTGCCGCACTGGAACAGGTCAAAAACTTTAAATACCTCGGGATCACCCTTGACCCTCACCTCTCCTACACTGCCCACATCGACCATGTCGCCAAAGCCGC
Source organism: Neoceratodus forsteri (assembly GCA_016271365.2). NCBI lineage: Eukaryota > Metazoa > Chordata > Ceratodontiformes > Ceratodontidae > Neoceratodus > Neoceratodus forsteri. The sequence continues at coordinate 1,421,999,813 of CM028130.1, forward strand.
TGACTCCCGGCTAGGCCTGCTATTCCTTCATAGGAAACACCTGACACCCGAAGCCCTCACTGTCGCTGTCCAGAGCTCCATCATATCCATCACTGATTATGGCATTATCATTTATGGCTCTGCTACAACCACCGCACTCAAACGTGTATCCACCACCCTCAACAAGGCCTGTCGACTTGTCACTGGCTCCCAACACCTAACTCACACATGTGACCTCTGTTCTCAAACTGGATGGTTGAATCTTGCCAATCGAATAAAACAGCAAACTTGTATTACTATTAAGAAAATCTTGCTGGGCCTTGCGCTCCCCCACGAGTCTATGCCCTCATACAACTGAGAATCCACACCGCCCTTTCCAGGATCGAAACCTCAACTTCTTAATCCCGCATTACCGCTCAACACAAGGCCAAAGATCCTTTGCTTACTGGGCCGCTAGTTGGTACAATGGTCTTCCCAGCGACATCTCATCCTCAGTCGCTCAGCACTTTTAAGACTTGGCTCTGCCTAACACTCACTGCCTCCAACCTTTGTGACTGTTGTGGCTAAACATGTCTTTTGGTTCCATAGCTGAAGATGCCGTTTTGGATCCACATCTGCTCCTGCACTTTGCCAGCAGCTCCCCCCCACCCATCTTCACTTGTACTGCTGGCCCATGACAAATGCCACCCGGCTGCACTACCTCTATTCTTACCCGCCTTCCACCTCTCCTCTTTCTGTTCCCCCCTCACCTACCTCCCCTTTTCTCCCATCCACTTAGCCTCCCTGATTTCACCCTCCTCCTTTCCCTTTCCCCTCCCCAAAGTTTCACCTTATTGTTCTTTTTTCCTCTACAAGGCTATGTGTGTTTTTTTGTTATTTTTAATTCTTATAAACTGTTATCTTTGTCTCAATTGTACCAATGGCGTGGAACCTTTGTAAAAGAGCCTCGGCTCAAAGGTATTTGTAATCCTAGAACAAATAAAATAAAATAAAAAAATAAAATAAAATAATAGCTCAATTGAGAGCCCCCAATGTGGATTGTTTCTTGGTCTATCCAGCAATCTTAAAGGTAAAGCATGAAGGGGCTACATATACTTTTTGGGAGCCGGAGAGAGACGCTGCTTTCGTGGATGACCTGAAGAAAAAGGTGGGCTGAGAGGCTGTTTGGAAGGGAATGGCACGAACGGCGGTTTTTCGGCGCTGCCAGTGATCCTAACAGGGTTACTATGGAGAGCTTCTTGCTTACAGTTAACTGTTTTTGAAAGTTACGGAGTAAAATCGTTTTATTCCCCCTCTGATGACTCCTGGGCCGGCTGCTGGATTGGTTGGATCTGTGTGGGGGAGACCTCCTGTCTGAACGGAAGGATAACCGGCGGGTAGAATGAACTGGTGGACTTATGTAATGCTGGGTTGGCCAGGAGTGATAACGCTAGCCCAAATCGGAGGGTTTTTCTTTTGCAGAAGCTGGCTTTGGAATGGGGAATTTCCTCATGGGACATGGTCGGTCTATAACTGGAATGAAGACGCAATGGATTGACTGGTAAGTGGGGGACTGGGGAGGGTGGGCCGATGCCATGTATGTGTTCTGGGTGGTGTCGGCACCCCGAGGCCTCGAGCCTGTGAGGGTTTCTCTGGCAGGACAGGATTGGGACTGGCTGTAGTGGAAGGAGGTCTCTACCTCCACAGTCGCTATATTTTTATGGTTAAAATGTTGATAAGAAGGAAATGCAGTTGCTAGGCGTTGCAATGCTCGAGGTCTAAATGTTAATCTTTCACAGTAAAGTTCAATGCTGTGATCTTTAAGTGTTATAATTTTGTGGGTCTGTTGGGTGTTTGAAATGAGCAGGGTCGGGGTGGGGAATGGAACGTCTACAGTGTTAAAGGTAGATCCATTCTGAAGGTTTGAATAGAGAAGTTGTGTTCGGACTACAGCATTTGTAAATATGTTAAAGGGGGTTTGTAAGGGATTTAAATAAGGGGGATGGCACAGTTGGGAGGAAGGTAATACTTGCAGGGGAAGTGTTGTATATATGTTTGTTTTGTTTGTGCAGTATTGGAAATGCCCTATATCTTTCTTTTTTTGGATTTATGAGCAACCATTCATCTCGGGTTTACCAGCATTTATGGACATATTGCAGAATCAAGATTACCAAGACATAGTGATAAAGAGTGGGGTAAAGGGAACGGGGACATGGCTAAATGGGGGTAAGGTAATAGGGATTACCTCGTGGAATGTGAAGAGGATTTCTTCCCAATAAAGAGAACCAGTATAGTAGCAGCTTTGTCGCCAGGAGCACACAGGTGGCTCTACTTCAGGCACATCTGACCTCCAGGAGACGCATCAGAAGTTGGTGAGAGACTGGGTTGGAAAGTGTTTTGCCTCACCCTATAATTCGCATAAAAGGGGGGCTGCAGTACTCATTAGTAAAATGCTACTGTTTACTAGTACGAGGATGGTAACGTATAAAGGGGAAGGGAGGTATGTATTTGTGGAAGGCATGTTATATGGAGAAAAAGTAACTTTTGGGAGTGTTTATGCGCCTTCGGTTTTCACCCCAGCCTTTTACCAAGAGGTATTGGATGTTTTGATTAGAGAACAGTTTGTAGGGCTAATTATGGGGGGAGACTTTAATGCAACAATGCAAGCGGAGCTGGATCATTCTGAGGGTAAAGGAAGACATGGGGGGGCTAAAACCTTGGAAGGAAGGTGTACTGGATCTGGATCTAATTGATAGTTGGAGAACTTTGCATCTGGGAGAAAAAGGGTTCACTTTTTATTCAAATCCACACAAAATATGGACTAGATTGGATTACATTTATATGCCCCGAACATGGTTGGGGAGGGTACAAAAAAGTGGAACATAGCCCAATTATTCTCTCAGACCATGCTATGGTCCATATGAGGGTAGAAATTAACAAGCGGAAGGAGGGCCCCCCTCAGTGGAAATTCCCCAGGTACTTATTGGGGAAAAAAGAGTTCACGGAGTACCTTGTACAGCAGTGGAAGTTTTATAAAGAAACTAATCTGGGGTTGGTGGACTCTCCAGGGGTATTTTGGGAAGCAGGTAACGCTTTTATCAGGGGAACCATCATTAGATATGTAGCCCAATATAAAAAGAAAGGGAAGCCACGAGGGTAGAATTGGGGAATAAGGTGCAAGAACTGGAGAAGGCTGTGGTAGAGGGATACACCGAGGAGAGGGCACAGCACTTGAGTGGCGAGAGAGGCACTCAGTGCTTTTCTTTTGGGTGAAGCAAGAATGGCAGGGTTGTTTGCTAGGAGTCATTTGTTCGAATGTGGGAACAGGCGTGGCCCATTGTTGGTCTGTTTGATAAAGGGGAGGAGACAATGTATACGTATAGCGGAAATAAAGGACAGGGAGGGAAAGATCTTGAGGGATAAAATTTCAATCAGAAACTGGTTTGAACAGTTTTATCAACAGCTTTATCAGGCAGAATGTGGGGAAACAGGAGAACTGGCATCACAGTTTTTTCAGGGAATCCGGCTACCTAAAATATCTGAAATACAGCAGAAGCAGTTAGGAGGTGAGATTACAAGGGCGGAAATTGGACAAGCAATACAGGGCTCGCGGCAGGGGAAGGCCAGTGGGCCAGACGGGTTCCCTGTTGTGTTCTATAAGGTAATAAAGGAGCATGTGACTGAACCCCTAGCTCAGGTGTTTGCGGAAGTTCGAGAGGGGGGGCAGTTTGCCGGGATCCTTTAAAGATGCTGTCATCTGTCTAGTACCCAAAACTGGAAAGGATGTACAGCAATGCTCCTCATATCGGCCGATATCCTTATTAAACTGTGATGCAAAAATCTTGGCTAAGGTGTTGGCCAAAAGGTTGGATCGGCTTCTTCTGGATTTGGTCCACCCAGACCAAACAGGCTTTGTTTCGGGGAGATGCTCCTATCATAATATGAGAAAATTGCTTAATGTTGTCTGGAAAGCATCTCAGGGTCAGAAGAACATTACTGTACTTCATAGATGCCGAGAAGGCATTTGACCGGATAGAATGGGAGTATTTGTTTAAAGCCCTACAGAAGTATGGGCTAGGTGAGGGATTTATAGGGTAGGTAAGAAGTATATATAGTGCCCCGAACACCAGGGTCTTAGTGAATGGAGACCTTACAGGAAAATTTGTCTTCTGCAGAGGTACTAAACAGGAGTGCCCCGTCTAGCCGCTTTTATTTGCATTAGCTATAGAGCCCCTGGCAATTAAGATTAGGGACCTAGCGGAGGTCAAAGGGGTCCAGGGAAAGTCAGGAAGGGAGCATAAAGTCATGCTTTATGTGGACGATATGTTACTATATGTACAGAATCCGATCAGATCTGTCCCCCATTATTAGAGACAATAAAGAAATTTGCAGTTTTCTCCGGGTACAAAATAAACTTCAGTAAATCGGAAGTAATGTTATGGGGAGAAATGGAAAGAACTTTTGGGGACAGGGCGTGGTGACTAAAAAAAGTTAAGCAGGCATTTGTATACTTGGGATCCATATTGGACATGAATTAGGCCAGTTGTACAATTTAAATTATAGCCCAGTAGTACAAAATATAGAGGAGAAGCTGAGAAGGAATTGCCTATCTCATGGCTAGGGCGTATAAACTTTATTAAAATGAATACCCTCCCTCGGATATTGTATTTGATGCAAATGCTTCCGATGGGGTTGAGTAAAAAAGATATTAAAAGGGTGGACAGAGCTTTTTCAGGATTCCTGTGGAGGGGGAAGAGGCCTAGAGCGAGCCTACGTATGTTGCAGGCCGATGGAAATAGAGGGGGATTGAATTTGCCTAATTTACAGAATTATGCTTTTCGAACATACAAAATTTGCCAGCAGATAAAGGCCTAGAGGTCTATCAAGTCTGCTCGAATGTGCAGCTAGCACCCCTTATTCTGCAGCTGCCCTTCCCTTCCACCCTTCCCCTTCATTAACCCTCCCCCTTGTCCTGTCCCATCCCCATTTGAAGCAGTCCACTGTTCTACTGGATACCACTTCTGCAGGTAACGCATTCAACCCAGCCACCACCCTCTCTGTAAAAAAGTGTTTCCTCATCTCCCTCCTGAACCTTCCTCCCTCCAGTCTCATATCATGGCCCCTGGTGGCCCTCCCCTCCCTTACTTTGAACAGCCTCTCTGTACCCATCTTGTTTATTCCTTTCATGTATTTAAAGGTTTCAATCATGTCACCCCTGTCCCTCCTCTCCTCCAGTGAGTACATGTTCAACTCCTTCAACCTCGTCTCATATGATAAGTCCCCCAGCCCCTTGATCATCTTTGTCGCCCTGCGCTGCACCCCTTCCAGTAATTTAATGTCCCTCTTCAGATACGGGCGCCAGTACTGCACGCAGTACTCCAGGTGTGGTCTAACTAATGACCTATAGAGCCTTTAGCCATTAATTATAGGTATATAGGGGATTGGATTAATAGAACGCCAGCAGCAGGATGGCTAGACTTAGAGGAAGGTGAGGGAATAGTTAGATTATCAGCGTGCTTGGGCAAAGAGGGGAGGAAACTTTATAGTAGACAGGGCAAACCGGACCCACTGGTGGTATTCGTGCTGGAAGCATGGGAACAAATCCTGAAATGGGTTGGGGTTGGACAAGGGGAAGAGACGTTACTATTGCCACTGAGGGGGAACCCGGGTTCAAACAACATGAAGTCTTGCTGTATTCTGACTATTGCAGTTAGGTCCTGCCTTTCAACTGCCCCGGAGAACAAAGAGTTAACTTTCCATGGCCAGCATGGAACGTTCAGCGCGAGCTCGGTTGAAGCTCCTGTCTGCTGTTGTTTAAACTCCAACCATCAGATTCTTTACTCCGCCTCACTGAACAGTCGCTCCGGAGATTTCTCCTTTGCTCGGTTCAAAAAAGTCGGTTAAAGTGTCTTTCGCTCGGTTTCTACCGAATTTCTGCTACCGAATCTGTTGGTTTAAGTCTCTGTCTGTGGTACCGTGAGTACTAGATAGGTTTTACATTTAGTTTCTGTGTGGAACTTGTAAATTTCGGATCGGTTCGGCTGAACCGATCGGTTTAGTTTAAAAAAGTTTGTGAATTTACTTAGAGTGTGGCAGCCAGTCTGTATCGGTTCTAAAAAAAACGGATTTTATTACGTTTTTTTTCCAAGACCCGTAGCATGGTCAGGAACCGATAGGGGAGTTTTCCCTGGTGGATTGCCGAAAAAAGGGTAGGTTTTGGATAGGATTGGCCATGTTTGAGAAACCCAAGAAAAAAAACGGGCCCACTGGGTTTCAACACTGCAGTGTGTGTGGGGAAGCCTTTGCTAAGGCTGATCCCCACACCACCTGTGTTTATTGTCTGGGGATTGACCACCTCGATTCAGACTGCCAAATTTGTAAGAATTTTCCCAAAGCTACACTGGATAAGAGAGTAGGTAGACTGAGGGAAAGGGAGGCCGAGAAGTCCGCTGACCCGGATGGCCAGCCCGATTCGGTTCCGACCGAACCAGAAGGAGTGCCCTCTGACCAGGGCAAAACTTCTTTGGGGAAAAGGAGAGCCGATTCTGAGGAGTCGGTTCCGGTTAAAAGGAAGAGAAGAGATAAATCATCCAGTTCGGATCCAGAAATTCATACTCAGACCTCTGATGAGATAGCCAAATCGATAAGAATAGTGCAATCGCTAACTTCGGTTCCGGCCGAACTGGCACAATATGGCAGGGGCTCGGTTCGATCGGTTCCCCTGGTTCCGGATTACACTTCAGAAGAATTTTATGAACCGGAGGAGGAGGAGGGAGAGTATGAGGATGATGATGGTGATTATGAAAGTCTGGATGTGCCTATTGACCCGGACATTTCCCCAGACAGACCTTCAGGTGTTTCTCCTCCTAGGCTTTCTGAGTCCCCTTCCCACTTTATGTTTTACAAAAAAGTGGCTGAAACCCTCCAGCTTCCAATGGAAGAAGCAGTAGAGGATCAGGAGGAGCATGATTTTGTTGAAATGATGGACATCCCAGAGTCCAGGAGACTGTCTGTTCCTCTCCATAAATCTTTTGGGAAACAGACAATTAAAATTCTAAAGACTCCTAACTCCATACCTCCTGTTGACAGATGAATGGACAAGAGGTACACCCTTTCAGGCTCGGACACGGAGTTCCTTTCTCAGCAATGCAGCCATGTTGGGGTAGTGCAGGCTGCTGCCTGTGATAAGGCAAATATTCCCTTGGCATCACACCCCCCAGATAAGGACTCCAGGAGGATTGATGCCATGGCAAAGAAGCAGTACATGGCAGCATCTTTGGGACTCAGGCAGGCTAACTATATGGCCTACACAGCTAGATACCAGCAGTCCAAATGGGACACTGCTGGCTCTGGCTAAACAGGCCCCTGACCAGCTTGCCAAGGAGCTGCAGCAGGTGGCTGCAGATGGGATTGAGGCATCCAAGTTGCAATTTCATGCTGCTGTGGACTCCAGTGATGTTTCATCTACAGTCATGGCTACATCTGTGGCCCTTCAGAGGATGGCTTGGCTCAGATGTACTAGCCTATCACAGGATACCCAGGCTAAGGCCATGGATTTCCCTGTCATTGGTAATTCTGTTTGGGGAACAGACAGAGAACTACATGAAAAAGATGGACGAGTACAGGACCACCTACAGGAGTGCTCAGGCCAAAGAAAGGCAAGCCACTCCTCAAAGGCAGCAGTCCAGGGGCAGGGACAGGCCTTTTCAAAGGCCTTTTTACCAAGCCCAGGCCTCCTCTTCTTCCTATGCTCAGAGGGGGTTCTTCAGAGGGAGAGGCAGACGGGGAATGAGCAGGCCTGCTTCCACCCCTCAGCCTAAAGCTCCTGCCAAGCAGACACCCTGATGGGTCTGCTCGGGCCGATTCTTCAGTACCTGTAGGGGGCAGGCTGGCGTACTTTGTCCAGGACTGGAAGTCTCTGACATCAGACAAGTGGGTCCTGGAAGTAGTAAGCCAGGGACTGGTTCTCAGCTTCAAAAAATTTCCCAAGATGAGAACCAGATCCTTTCCACCTGCAAATCCATCAGAGACCCTTGCCCTAGAGGCAGAGGTTTCTTCCCTCCTGGTTCTCAGAGCCATAGAGAGGGTTCCTACCCTACACAAGGGCAAAGGATTGTACTCCAGGTACTTCTTAACCCCCAAAATAACAGGAGAATGGCGACCCATCCTGGATCTAAGATATCTGAACAAGTACCTTTTAAAACCAAAGTTCAGAATGGTGACTCTGGGAATAATTGTGCCCTCTCCAAGGCCAGGGGACTGGCTAGCCTCCCTGGACCTCAAAGATGCCTATTTTCACATTCCCATCAGGTGCTCCCACAGAAAGTACCTCAGGTTCGAGTTGCCCTTAGGCCACTATCAGTTCAGAGCAATGCCGTTTGGCCTAACATCAGCACGAAGGGTGTTTACAAAGGTCCTGGCAGTAGTAGTTGCTTTCCTAAGGAGAAAAAAGATCTCCGTCTTTCCATACTTGGATGACTGGCTCATAGTGGGTCACTCTCCAGACCAAGTCAAGTCACATCTGCAAATAACTCAGCAAGTGCTCACTTCCTTAGGATTCCTCCTTAACCTTCCAAAGTCAGTTCTCGAGCCAGTACAGCTCCTCACCTTCATAGGGGTGGAGCTGGATACAATAAGGGCAAGAGCCTTCCTTCCCCTGGACAGGTAAGGACCCTTATGGAACTGGCCTCTTCATTCACCCTTCAGGTGTCTCGACCAGCAAGGCATTTCCTGCAGCTTCTGGGCCCGACAGCCTCTACAGCAGTGGTCCAGGGAGCAAGATTTCAGATGAGGGACATTCAGTTCCACTTAAGAGCCTTCTGGTCCCAAAGAAAGGATTCCCTTACCAAACTAGTCCCCGTAACTCGAACCCTGATCCAGGCTTTGCAGTGGTGGCAGGATCAGGACAATTTGAGGCAAGGAGTTCCTTTTGTCACTCAGTCTCATTCAGTGATACTCACCACAGATGCCTCCCTGCTGGGCTGGGGAGCCCACCTGGGGGATCTTACCACCCAAGGGCTGTGGTCATTTCAAGAATCTCTGCTTCACATCATTCTCTTGGAACTCAGAGCAGTGTTTCTGGCACTGCAAGCCTTTTCCAAATTGGTACAGAACAAGGTGGTCCAGATCAGAACAGACAATACCACCACAATGTGGTACATCAGCAAGCAAGGAGGCACTCTGTCTACGGCCTTGTGCACAGAAGCAATGAAGTTGTGGTCCCTGGCCTATTCCCTGCAAACCTCTCTGATAGCAGTTCACCTCCCAGGGAAGGACAATGTCCTAGCAGATGCTCTCAGCAGGATATCCCAGGGCCATCACGAATGGGCCCTAGATCCCCTAGTTTTGAAAGTGATTTTCTCGAGATGGGGCACTCCACAGATAGATCTTTTTGCAGCCCCAGACAATCACCAACTTCCTCTCTTTTGTTGCAGACCCCCAGTCTTGGGCTCATTTCCCCTGGATGCTCTGATTCTGAATTGGGAAGGGAAATTTCTGTATGCTCCCCCCCCCTTCCCTCTCCTGTTCAAAGTGTTAGTCAAGATCAGGTCACAACCATGCAAAGTGATTCTGATTGCTCCAGACTGGGCCAGACAGCCCTGGTACCCACTGTTGCTGTCCTTAGCAGTCCACCTTCCCCTGTCTCTTCCCAGGTATTACAACCTGTTGACATCCTCTCAGGGGAGAATTTGGTATCCGAACCTCAAGTCTCTCAATCTCATGGTATGGCTCTTGAAGAGTTAGAGTTTGCTGATCTGCACCTTTCTCAAGGGGTTCTGGATATCCTTAAGGCTTCTCGAAAGCCTTCCACCAGAACGACTTACAACTCCAAATGGAAAAGGTTCACTATTTGGTGCTCTAATAAGCATTTTTCTCCAGAATCTGCTGGGTTGCCTACAGTTCTGGACTATATGGTCCATCTTAATGGCTTAGGACTTAGGCCAGCTACACTTAAAGTGCATTTGGCAGCTGTTTCTGCCTTCTTGTCAGTAGGCAATCCCTCTCCTCTGTCAGCCCATCCTGTGTTTTGTAAGTTCTTCAAGGGATTGCTGCACACCAATCCCCCCATTAGGGACCCTGCTTCTGCTTGGGACCTTAATGTTTGCATTGCTCAGCTTATGCAACCACCCTTTGAGCCTTTGTCCTCTGCATTCCTTAAGTACTTAACTTGGAAAACTGTGTTTTTGGTAGCCATTACCTCTGCCAGGCGTATCAGTGAATTGCAAGCCCTGTCAGTGGAGCCTGATTTCATCTCTTTCCATAGAGATAAAAGTGGTCCTAAGAACTAACAGGAAGTTTTGCCTAAGGTGGTTTCAGATTTCCACCTTAATCAGTCTGTGTCTCTCCCTGTTTTCTTCACTGACCATTCCTCCTCTGGAGAGAGGAGGCTGCACAGCTTGGATGTTAAAAGGGCCCTCAGCTACTACATAGAGCGCACCAAGGGTCACAGGTTTGAGTCCCTCCAGTTGTTCCTCACATATGGAGAGGTCGGTAAGGGCAAACCTGCCACTAAGAGATCTATTGCCAGGTGGATTGTCTCTTGTATACAATTCTGCTATGAAAAACTGGGTAGAACCCCACCCTCAGGCCTGAGGGCTCACTCTACTAGAGGTACAGCTGCTTCCCTGGCTGCTGCCAGGGATATTCCTATCTTAGAAATTTGTCAAGCAGCCACCTGGAAAACAGTCCATACATTCACCAAGCATTGCTCTCTGGATATCCAGGCTAGAAGAGATGCTCGGTTTGGCACAGCAGTACTTCAGAGCCTATTCCCAAAGTAGGTTCTGTCCCTCTTCCATGGAGGTACTGCTTAGTAGTCTGCAGTAGTCAGAATACAGCAAGACTTCATGTTGTTTGAAGAAAAAATTACTCACCTTAGTAATGTTGTTTCTTCTAATGGAGTCTTGCTGTATTCTGACCTCCCTCCCCTCCCCTCTCAGAACCTGGTTTTTGGGATGTGGGCGGGCAGGAGCAGTGTTGGCACCCTAGGGGTGCCCCTTTTTCACCCTCCTTTACTTTGGGTGTGTGCTGTGTTTTTTTTGGGTTTTCTGACTTGAGTCTTTGCTTTGAAACCAAAAAAACCCTTTTTTATAAATTTAGTTGCCAGTTGTCTAGTGTGAGTTTTACAGTTTCCACACAGAACTTCTAGTGAGTATTGCTCGTAAACATCTGATGGTTTGTGTTTAAACAACAGCAGACAGGGGCTTCAACCGAGCACGCGCTAAACGTTCCATGCTGGCCATGGAAAGTTAACTCTTTGTTCTCCGGGGCAGTTGAAAGGCAGGACCTAACTGCAGTAGTCAGAATACAGCAAGACTCCATTAGAAAAAACAACATTACTAAGGTGAGTAATTTTTCTTTTGTAGTAGGTATGGAGGACAAAGGGTTTCTTTCCTGGGAGGAGAAAGGTATAAAGTGTGTAAAGGATTTGTGGAGGGGGAGACAGGTTATTTCTGGGGAAGAACTAGGGGAGCAAATAAGCTCGGGAATATTTAGAATCCTCCAGGCTAGTAACTATGCCAAAACAATTTGTAAGAGTAGAGAGAAGAACTCTCCTCTAGATCAAGTAGAATGTTTAGTTCTTGGTGCTCGCCTGGGAACGGGGGGTTAATTGGTAGAGCAGTGAGACTGGGACGGTAATTCCTCCCCGATTATACTTGTAAAACTAGGAGACTGTGGTACAGAGATGTAGGACTGGAGATATCTGATCAAGGATGGGACCTTTTGATGCAATTACACGAAGGGCTACTAGTCTGTAACAAGTATCAAGAATCATACTATGAGTTTGTGCACCGACTATATTGCCCCCCAAGTATGGTACATTGGTTCCACCCTGAGGTGGCCCCTCTTTGTGGGAGGTGTCACTTAGAAATAGGCACATATATAAACTGTTTCTCGGAATGTACTACTCTGACACATCTATGGGAGGGGGTGGTTAGAGAAATTAGTAGGATATGGGGAAGGCAATTGGAAAAAAAGGCCTGTCAACCTATTGTTTGGAATAGGCGACTCAGTCGAGGAGGATTGGTGACCTTTTCCTAGGTGGATAAAGGTCTTAGTAGTCCTGGCCAGGCACTGTATATTAAGTAAGTGGGTTTCTGGCGAGACTCCAAACATTCAGCAGTGAAAAAATCTGTTTTTGCTGGTCCTGGGCCTGGAAAGACTATATTATGTTTCTAAAAATAAAGAGGAGCATTTCTGGGGGATATGGGAGCCTTTTATCTCTTCACTATCCCCAGTTGAGATAGATATATTACGGAGGGGACTACAGGGGTAATGTGGGGAGATCTAGTACATGGGAGAGGATGGGGGCTGGTATGAACGTTAAATTAAAGAGGTCATGTATCAATTTTGAAATGGAAGGTTGGGGACATTAATATGGGGTAATTAATCGAATGCAATCTGCACAACTTGATAAATTGTTGTCTTGTTTTTGTTAAGTCTTTGGTGTCGTTTTTTTCTTTCCTTTCTCTCTTTCCTCGGGAGGTGGGAGTGGGGTGGGGGGATGGGATTGTTTTAGGGTTCAGTTATGTCCATTGTGTATATGTGTATTATCAATTTGGTTGTTTTTTATTGGAGATGTTCTTCATTAATGTTCATATGTTGTTGAAAATTAATAAACATATTATGCACAATTCTGCTATCTGTGCTTTCTATGTGCCTACTGAGGGACGTGCAGTGGCATAATTGGAACTGTCCCGTACATTTCTGAGATTTCTGAGAGGCATTCTTCACCGGAAGCCTCCTATCCACAATCCAGTCCTGCCCCTGGGACTTGAATTTTATGTTAGAAAAGCTTACTTTGGCCCCTTCTGAGCCGGCCACAAGATGCGAGCTACACTTTCTGTCGTGGAAGGCGTTATTTTTAGTTGCTATTACTTCTGCTCAAAGAATTTCAGAGCTACAGGTGCTTAATGTGTGAGCAACCTTATTTGATTTTCCACAAAGACAGGTTGTCTTTGCATACTAACCCTAAGTTTCATCTTAAGGTGGTCTCTGAGTTCACTTTAAACCAATCTATCTGCCTTCCCGTTTATGGTTCCACCATGTCTGTTCGACAGCGATTTTGTCGACCGACATTACAGCGACAGCAAAATGTCGATGGCAACCATGTTGCCTGGCAATTGTGCCACCTGACCGCCATCATGGCAAAGCACTGAGGCACATCCTGGCTATTTGTGAGGGGTGCTTCGCCCACTGCACCTTCACACCCCCCCGGAGATAATCACTTCCAGGTCAGAGGTGTTGGGGGAAGAACACAACACCCTTGGGGTGGCAAGACGGCAGGTGCTGCAAAATCCTGTTCGATGGAATGACTGTCGATCGGGTTGCAGCACCCACATTGCCGTTGATCTAAGGGTTTCGCTGCACTGACAGCACACCCCCGTTTATTATCCAGAGCATGCCAATCCAGGGAAAGCATTGCTCCATACTGTAGATGGGCATTGAGTTTTGCATTATTATACCCATCATATGAGGGACTGTAGGAAATCCAAACAGTTGCTTGTTTCTTTCCCCCTTGGGAAAGAGGGCATCCCTGTTTCAAAACAGTGTTTGTCCAAATGGTTGGCCAACTGTATCACTTATTGCTACAGGAAGTAAGGCAAGGATCTTCCTGGCGTTGTTCATGGTCATTCCAGCAGAGGTATGGCCACTTCTATTGCCTTTTTTAGGAATGTGTCAGCTGCAGAGATCTGTGATACTGCCACCTGGAGTACTGTCCACTCCTTTACCACACACTACAGTCTGGACATCGTCTCTAGGCACAGAGCCAATTTCAGCCTAGCTGTTCCACAGGGCCTACTTTCTTAGGCTCGTGGTTTTCTACAGCTCTGACTGCATTTCTTCGTGTCAGGAACTGCTTGGGACTCGTTCCATAGGTGTGGCCTGCTGCAAGAGATACCCTGAAGTCAGCTATTGCAGTTTTGTAAGAACTTACTGTAAATAGTACATATGTGAGGGAATATCTTGCAGTAGACCATGCCGTCCCTTCCTCCATCCCCCTGAGCCTGTGGGACTTTCCTGTGTCTGCTTCTCCTTCTACTCTTTATCCCTTTTTTGGTGAAAATGTTTGGTCCCTCCTCGGTTCCCCTGCATGACTCTTCTGTTTATGGTCTCTGGCAGGAGAACGAGGAGGTCGTGGGTGTCGCCCTCTCTTACAGCATATAGTGACATCAGGGTGGGCGGCCCTCTGTTGGACTGCTAATTACAAAAGTTTCCGTGTGGTCCTGGTGACTGGCGGCTGTAGTTGCATGGGCGTGGCCTGCTGCAAGAGATCCCCTTTACAGATCTACAGTTACAGTAAGTTTTCACGTAACTGTACTTTTGGTAAATGCTTATGTAACTGTTCTTTTTTTTTTATTTTTAGTTTGCACGAAAAATTCTTGGGTTGCACTTAATGTGTGACCAAAGAAGTAACCCTACAGAAAAATTAACATTTTTGGTACGCATAAAAAATTCTTTGGCCACACCCAAGAATTCTGTTTTTGGTTCGCACAAACAAATCCTTCAGTCACACTTAAACGTGCGATCCTAAAATTTTGTTTCTAGGGACGTGGATATGTTGTTCTATCCACACTGTCTGGCAGGTACCTTGCCACTTTAAGATGGGCCGGTAGTCGTCAAGCTGGCTCCTCCCACCCACCCGGGTGGTAAAACCCTCGGCTGCGCCCCAGGATGCCAGATCTTCCTTACTGCTTGGAAGCTCAGGCTCTCTCCTTAGGGCTTTCGCGTTCTGTAGGCCCTGGATCTTAAATCTTCAGATTTTCTCCCAAAACTTATCCTTAGACTCACTCAGATTCGGTCTTCACCTCATTCCCTTGCGGCTGCGATAGAAGACGAGTCCATTCCTGGGTTCCATCGGTGCCCTTGCGGGCAGAAGATGTCTCGCACCGATCCACAGGCTTGCAATCTCTGTCTGTCTTTCTCTCCATCTGTGCTTGAGGACCGCGCTGCCTGATTACAGCTGGGGTGACCAGAGAAACGGTACGCACTGGTCAAATCAAGGGAGGCAGTTGGGTGGTGTCTGCGGCGGCGGGCTCCGCAGAACAGCTCGATCAGCTCACGGCTGTTGAGGAGGCGGCCCAACCCTTGGCAAATTCCTCCTCGACTTCAGCCTTCATCCCACTCCAACTGGGCTCGTCCCACATGGCTTCCTTTCAGGAGCCCTGCCAGTCCCTCTCGACTAAAGGAGAGGGTCCTTCTGGGTCCCATATCCCTCAGTCCAAGAAGAAGGATCCAAAGAAAGGTAAGACCCAGTGTCAATGTTCTTGGTAGCGGGAGAAATCTCGTCCCCCGGATCGTTGCCTCTTGGCTTCGGTCGAGGTTGCAGCCTGGGCTGCTGGTTTCTCATAGTCCCCGTCAGACCAGCCGGCTGAGACTCCTGTCGACAAGGTCAATATTTTTCTCGAATCCACCGACAGGTTGTCGACCGAGGAGGCCGACAACTCTCTTTCTTGGACACCAGTGCTCCTAGTGCCCTCTGAGGACTTGCCTCAGCCTGCTGAGCCGACTTCCCCAGTCAAGGACCCTGAACCGGAGGGGCAGCGGGTTTCCCCAACTCCTTCCTAGGCCCACCGCCGGGACCGCCAATGGTCGAGGTCTCAGTCCTCCTCCACTTCGGGGAGGTCCCGCCAACATTGGTGGTCCTGGTCCCAACACCTCAGAAAAAGGCGCTGCCGCTTGTCCTCCTCAGCCGAGGAGAGGCTCCGGCACAAGTTGCGTCAGGACCTCATGTGGCAGCAACTTCTTTTGGCCAGCAGCAAGCCAGCGCTGGCTTCCACGACGGCAATTAAGTGGCTGTTGCCCAAACGGCCAAACCATCTCCTGCCCCCGGTTCCTCAGTCGAGGATCCGATTTCGGCGCCAACTGCTCAGCCAAAACCGGTTGCCCTGCCCATTGTGGTGGAACCACAGCCGAAAATTGGGGCGCCGACCAAGGATTCTCGGTCGGCTCAGGGTTTGCCCCATCGGTTGTCAGTCACTCTCACCCCCAATCATCCTTGGCATGTGGAGAGTGGCACAGGTGGTCAGCAGCTGTACACGGACTCTTCAGAGTCCCAGGACTCCTCCTTGCATTCCTGTCCAGTAGATGTGGAATCCTCGGGGGTCTGTCCATGAACGAGAGCCCCACCTCATTCCTGGGTATTCTTTGACTCATCTCGAAGTCCACCGGGATGCCGCTTGAACCCATGCAAAAGCGGGCCAGATATCCCTTTATAGAGATTCTAGACAAGGGGATTCCCCTCGTAGGCCTTCCCAGTGGCCAAGGCCATTGTGGGTACAGCTCTGGGAGCGCCCGGCCTTCTGCCCTGCGCCTTCAGCCAGGATGGCTCGCAAGTATGTGGTCCCTACCGGCTCCCTCTCCGGCTTCTTGGAGCACCCCTCGGCCGAGGGGTTGGTGGCCGATTCCGTTTTCAGGTGCTCAGGCAATACCAGGGATGTGGACAAGCCCCCAGATAAGGAGTCCAGAAAGCCGGACTATTATGGGAGGAAGGTGTACACTGCCGCCTCTTTGGGCCTTTGTCAGTTTGACAGACTAGCTCGGCTGTTTTGATGGCACATTTCTCTCAGACCCTGTTGGGCTCCCTGAATGAGGTGCTCCCTCATCTCCTGGCCGACCTCCAGACCACGGTCAAGCAGGTTCGGGACCAGGAAAGGGCGGTGGCTAAACAACAGCCCGAGACCGCTCTGGACATCGGAGACTCCTGTGTCTGGTCAGTTGCAGCCACAGTGGCCATGCGTCACAGGGCTTGGTTGCGGATCTCAACCTTTATGGCAAACACTCAACACAAGCTAGCAGATGTCCCCTTTCTGGGCACCGACTTTTTGGGCTTGGGGTGGAGGGTCACCTCCAGCACATTGAGATGTCCAGTGCCACCTTAGACTCTGTTGCATCTGCTCAGAGGGACAAAGGTCGCCATCAGCAGCATAAGCACTTTCGTCCCTCCGCTTCTGCGGCAAGACCCAGCTGCCCCAGCATCAGGGCCAGCAGGCTCATGCTTGGCACCCTAAAGCCAAGTGCATCGCTTCCTCAGTCAGGAAGCCCACGGGGGAAGAGCTCAGGTGGCCCCTCGGCCGGTTCCTCTTCCTCCAAGCCTGCCCATTACGGGTTGCAGGGTGCCACCCCCAACCCTATCTCACCACCCCTGGGTCCCCCTGTGGGGGCCGGCTTAGTCACTTCCTTTCCACCTGGTCCGCTATCCCCACGGACTGCTGGGTGCTGGAGGTGGTCGGCAGGGGCCTGCCTCTGGAATTCAAGGAGGTCCCTCCCTTTTGAGCTCACACCCCCCAGGGGGCTACCGGTTCCGTAGCCTCCCTGTCGGCGCTCCGAGATGACATAGTCCTGCTCCTCCGCAAGGGGGTAGTCTGCAATGTGTCGGATCCTCCTCTATGCCCAGGGTTTGGTTCCAGGTACTTCCTGGTTCCAAAACGGATGGGGGTGTCGCCCCATTCTCGATCTGCTCGACCTGAACAACTTCTTAAGGCTGCGCACCTTCCAGATGGTGACTATGACTCCGATCATACCATCCCTGGAGCAGAGTGTGTGGTTCTGCTTCTTGGACCTTCAGGACGTGTTCTTTCATGTTCCAGTCCGTCCATCTCATCAGCAGTTCCTCCACTTTTCGGCAGAGGGAACCCTCTACGAGTTCCGGGCCATGCCCTTTGGCCTTTCATCAGCTCCCAAGGTCTTCACCAAATTCATGGCAGTGGAGGCAGCATTCCTGCGGCGCTGAGGGGTACGGGTCTACCCTTAACTGAATGATTGGCTGATAGCAGCCCCTTCCAGGTTGGAGGCGCAGTGGTCCAGAGATCTGGCACTCCGGGTTTGCTCTCAACTCGGCCTCCTCATTAATGAGGCCAAGTCGGAACTTTTGCCTTCGCAGGTGATTCAGTTCATCGGGGTGGAGCTCAACTCTCTCCAAGCCAGAACCCAGCTCCCGGCGGACAGGGCCGAGGCCCTTTCCTCCTTTGCCCAATCATTTCAGGTTGGACAATTGTGCCCTGCCTGGGGACTTCCTGTGCCTCCTGGGTCTCATGGCGGCCTGCACCAGCATAGTCTGTTGGGCCCGCTGGCATATGCGCCCCCTGCAGTGGGGGCTGGCCCGCCAGTGGTCTTAGCGCTCAGGTCTTCCAGACCAGCCAGTCTCTGTGACCCAAGAGATGTGTGACAGCCTGCAGTGGTGGCTTGGCCCAGCTCATCTGCAGGACGGTATTCCGTTTGTCTGCCCCATGCCGACAGTCATTTTGACAACCGACACCTCTCTGGTGGGTTGGGGTGCCCATCTGAGGGAGTACAGAGCCCATGGCTTCTGGTCCCCTCAGGAGTCCCAATGCCACATCAACTTGCTGGAGCTCCGAGTGGTCCGGCTAGTCCTGTCTGCCTTCGCTCCGTTCATTTGGGATCAACTGGTCCAGGTCCAGACGGACAACACCACGACCATGTACTGTCTCAACTGACAGGGCGGGATGCACTCCTTGCCTCTGTGCAAGGAGGCTCTTCGCTCTTGGTCTCTCGTGCTCAGCCTGGAGGCGGATCTTCTAGCCATTCATGTGGCAGGAGCCTCGAACAGTCTGGCCAATGCCCTCAGCTGGATAGGCGATGCATCTCACGAGTGGTCTCTCCAACCGGAGGTAGCACAAAACCTGTTCTCCCACTGGGGCACACCTCAGGTAGACCTGTCCACCTCCAGGGAGGACACAAAGCTGAGGCTGTATCCTGCCCGCCCCCCTCAGCAGGGCTCGCTGCAGGGGGATGCCTTCTCGAGGCCGTGGACCCCAGGCCTCTTTTACACCTTCCCTCCATTTCCCTTGATCCACAAGGTGCTTCTCAAGGTGAGGAAGGTGATCCTGGTAGCCACAGACTGGCCTCGCCAGTTCTGGTATCCAGATCTTCTCAGCCTCAGCTCCAGGCTCCTGAGGTGGCTTCCAGGCCACTCAGAACTGCTGTCCATCAACAAGGGGAAGGTACTCCATCCAGACCTTCAGTCCTTGCACCTGATGGCCTGGTTCCTGAGTGGCTAGAGTTCCAGGCCTTGGGTCTTTCCAACGAGGTCCTCAACGTCGTTGAGGTGTCCTGTAAGGAGTCGACCAGAAAATGGTATGCCTTTAAATGGAAGAGACTCTCCATTTGGTGTCAGGGCAAGGGGTTGGACCCCTCATGCTGCCCGTTGGTTAGCATTTTGGACTACCTGTGGTCTCTTTCTCAGCAAGTGCTTCATTCAACGACCCTTAAGGTGCACCTGGCAGCAGTCTCTGCTTACCGGGTGTGGGCTGGTAAGCAGTCGGTGGCGCAGGAGAAGGTGGTCTGGTGCCTTTTCAAGGGCCTAGATCACATATCCCCTCTGGTGCGTGAACCTCCACCTCTGTGGGATTACTGCTGGTATTGGCCAAGCTCATGGGCAAGCTATTTGAACCAATGCACAGGTGTGACATCTCCCACCTGTAGTGGAAGACCGCCTTCTTGGTGGCTATCACATTAGCCAGAAGGATTGGGGAACTCAGGAGCTTTCCATCGAATCTCCCTACCTGGTCTTCCACAGGGACAAGGTTGTCCTGTGCCCCCACATGAAATTTCTTCTAAAGGCAGTGTCAGAGTTTCACCTGACTCAGGTGCTGACTCTGCCGGTGTTCTACCTGAATCACACCTCAGAGGCAGAGTATAGGCTCCATACTTTGGACCTAAGTAGAGCGCTTGCCTACTGTAAAAACCATACGGTGGAAGTTCAGGGAGAGGTTTGCCTGCTGTTTGTCACCTCGTTGAAGCCGCACCTGGCAGACCTACAGCCAAGCGGACGATTGGCAGGAGGATCACTTCCTGCATTGATCTCTGCTATAGGTTGGCGTGCAAGGAGCATCCCGCAGGGATAAGAGCTCATTCCACCTGCAATACTGCTGCATCGGTGGCTGCTTCTAGGGACTTCCCTATCCAGGAAATCTGCAGGGTTGCTACCTGGAAATCAGCACACTCCTTCATTTCCCATTGCCACATCGACCTCGAGTCATGCCGGGATGCGGGTTTTGGGACCTCAGTTTTCCAGTCCCTGTTTCCTAAGTAGGGGGTGTGCGCCTTGCCTCCCTCCTCCCGGAGAACTGCTAGAAGTCTGCCAGACAGTGTAGATTGAACATATCCACATCCCTAGAAATACAGGTTACTCACCACTAATAGGAGTTCTACGAGTGGTATATGTTGTTCTTCCACGCGGACCCACTCGACCTCCCCGGCTTTGGCGCACAACCTGGCTTCCAGGAGGCTAGATCTGGGGTCATGGGGTGCAGCCAAGGGTTTTACCACCTGGGTGGGTGGGAGGATCCAGTTGGAAGACCTACCGGCCCATCTTTTTTATTTATTTTTAATTTTTTATTTTATTTAAACAGCAGTTTGGAAAACCTTTGAGCCATAAGCTCATTAAAAAAGGTACCTTGTCACAGTAAGACAAACCAAAATACACAGTATAGCAGTACAACACATAAGTACAACAGTAAATTAAGACATAGATACAAACAAGCTGGTACAGGTAGGATGGATGCAAACAATACCAGAGTTATGTTGTCCTTAGCAGCTTAGTAATAAGCTTTGTCATAAGTATTGAGTACGGCTTTGACTAGCGGCAGTTACAGCATCGGGTGTTAATAAGGTGGTTACGTAAGGAAGTTTTGAAGCACGATATAATTGGAGCTTCGGAGATGGAGGGGGGCAGTGTGTTGAACCAGGAGGGGGCCCTAAAGCTGAAGGCTCTTTGGCCGTGAGAGGTCCTAGCTCTAGGGATAACAAGAGAGGTTTTCCCAGAGGTCCGAGTATGAACTAGTGGGACAGAGCGGCGTATGGTGGTGGTCAGTCCTGGTGGGGAGAGCCCAAGGAGGGTCTTTTTGTAAGGGTACAGGTAAGATATTTGAGGCACTAAATCGAGATCAAGTACCAGTGCTTTAGCATACAGTAGACAGGTGTGTGTCATCTAGGTGCTCCAGTAATTAACCTGCAGGCCTTATTCAGAGTAGTGCGAATTTTATGGAGTGCGGTCTGATCAGCAGCACCATACACGCGGCAGTCCATAGTCCACTAGGGACAGGATAGAGGAGGTGATTGCAGGTGAAGAGCCTCCGGGGAGGCAGTGTTTATACCGATGTAAGATGCCCAATCGGATATTAGTGGCAGTGGCTAGGGCAGCGATGTGTCCATGGAAGGAGAGGGAGGGGTCAAAATGGATCCCTAGGTATTTATAGAGCAAACTTGTTTGAGTGGGAATGAGGACCCAGAGTGAATGAGGAGTTTGAAGTTGCAGGACTTGTTTTGAGGGATGAGTGAAGAACATGTTTTGTTTTTTTTAAGATTTATCGCAATCTATGTTCCTTGAACCAGCCCTTAGCTTCAGTGAAGGACTTCTGCAGCGAGTCCTGGAGGGCAATAGGTTACGATTTGAGGCAAAGATGACTGCATCATCAGCGTACAATAGAATGTTCCCCAAGCAAGGCGTGGAAGGGTGTTAAGGTAAAGGGAGAATAGTAAGGGCCCAGAATGGAGCCCTGGGGAACCAGAAAAGATGGGACAGATGTCTGAGTAGGTCCCATTAATTTTTACACGCTGTGGCGGTCAGACAGATAACTGGTGCACCAGGAGATGGCCCACAGCAAAACCAGAAGACTAAGGGCATCAATAAGGAGGGGTGGGAGGCGGTGTCAGAAAGCTTTCAAGAGGTCAATGAAGACAGCACCAGCCAGAGAACCAGTGTCTAAGGAGGAGGAGAAAGTTGGAGAACTCTAGGAGGGCTGTGTTTGGTACTGTGGCCCGCTCGGAAGCCATGCTGCTCAGGACAAAGGACATTGTAGGTGGAGAGGTAGTCAGATTTGAGAGGCCACCACTTTTTCCAAGAGCCTTGGAGAGAGGAGAGAATGGAGATCAGTCGATGGTTTCCAGCCACAGTCCTATCACCACCTTTAAAGATAGGGGTGACAGTGGCGACTTTCAGGCCGTTGGAACCTTCCCCAGGCAAGAGAGTGGTTGATGAGGCAATGGCACCTGGCAGCAGTCTCTGCTACCGGTGTAGGCTGGTAAGCATCGGTGGCGCAGAGAAGGTGGTCATGCCTTTTCAAGGGCCTAGATCATATCCCTCAGTCATGAACCTCCACCCTCTGGGACTACTGCTGGTATTGGCCAGCTCATGGGCAAGCTATTCCAACAAATACAGGTGACATCTCCACCTGTAGTGGAAGCCGCTTCTGGTGGCTATCACATTAGCCAGAAGGATTGGGGAACCCAGAGCTTCCATCGAATTCCTGGTGCTTCCACAGGGACAGGTTGTCCATAACACTTACATAATTTCTTCTAAAAGCAGTGTAGAGTTCCACCACGCTCAGGTGCTGACTCTGCGTGTTCTACAGAATCACCTCAGAGCAGAGTATAGGCTCATACTTTGACCCAAGTAGAGCGCTTGCCTACTGTAAAACCATACGGGTAGTTCAGGAGGTTTGCCTGCTGTTTGTCCTCGTTGAAGCCGCACCTGAGCCTACAGCCAAGCGGAAGATTAGCAGGAGGATCACTTCCTGCATTGATCTCTGCTATAGGTTGGCGTCGAGCAGCCCGCAGGAACAAAGACTCATTCCACCTGCAATACTGCTCAAGTAGCTGCTTCTAGGACTTCCTATCCAGGAAATCTGCAAGGTTGCACCTGGAAATCAACACCTCCTTCATTTCCATTGCAACATGACTCGAGTCATGCCGGGATCTGGTTTGGGACCTCAGTTTTCCAGTCCTATTTCCCTAAGTAGGGGTATGCCCCTCCCTCTCCCGGAGACACTGCTAGAAGTCTGCCAGACGGTATAGATTAACATATCACATCCTAGAAATACAGATTACTCACCACTAATGAGTTCCTAGTGGTATATGTTGTTCTTCCACGGACCCACTCAACCTCCGCTTTGGCGCACAACAGCTTCAGGAGGTAGATCTAAGGGTCATGGGATGCAGCAAAGGTTTCCTGGGTGGGTAGGAGGATCAGTTGGAAAACCTACCATCTTTTATTACTTTTTATTTTTTATTTTATTTACAGCAGTTTGGAAAACCTTTGGCCATAGCTCATTAAAAGTACCTTGTCACAGTAAGACAAACCAAAATACACAGTATAGCAGTACAACACATAAGTACAACATAAATTAAGACATAATACAAACAATGGTACAGGTAGGATGGATACAAACAATACCAGAGTTATATCATCATAGCAGCTTAAGTAATAAGCTTTGTCATAAGTATTGATGCAGCTTTGACTAGCGCTTGATTACAGCATCGGTGTTAATAAGGTGAATTCGTATTGAGGAAGTTTGGAAGCACGATATAATTGGAGCTTAGGAGATGGAGGGCAGTGTATAACGAACAGGAGGGGCTAAGCAGAGGCTCTTTGGCCGTGAGGATCTAGCTCTGGGATAACAAGAGGTTTTCCCAGAGGTCCGGTATGAACTAGTAGGACAGAGGGTATGGTGGTGGTCAGTCCTGGTGGGGAGAGCAGGAGGGTCTTTTTTGTAAAGGTACAGGTAGATATTTGAGGCACTATGAGATCAAGTACCAGTGCTTTGCATACAGTGACAGGTGTGTATCATCTGGTGCCAGTAATTAACCTGCAGGCCTTATTCAGGTAGTCGAGTACTAGATGCGGTCTGATCAACAGCACCATACACGACAGTCCATAGTCCACTAGGGACAGGATAGAGGTGATTGCGGTCAAAGGAAACCTCCAGGGGAGGCAATGTTCCCTGAGCAAGATGCCCAATCGGATATTAGTGGCAGTGGCTAGGGCAGCGTGTATCCATGGAAGAGGAGGGGTCAAAATGGATCCTAGGTATTTATAGGAGCAAACTTGTTTAATGAGAATAAGGACCCAAATGAATAAGGAGTTTAAGTTACAGAACTTATTTGGGGATGAGTGAAGAACATATATTTTTTATTTTAAGATTTATCACCAATCTATGTTCTGAACCAATACCTTCAATGAAGAACTTCTGTGAGTCCAGGAAACCAATAGAATTGATTTGAGGCAAGATGACTGCATCATCAATACAATAAATATTCCCCAAACAGGCGTGGAAAGTGTTAAGGTAAAGGGAATAGTAAAGGGCCAGAATGGAGCCTAGGAACCAGAAAGATGGGACAGATGTCAGTAGGTCCCATTAATTTTGCCTGTGATCAGACAGATAACTGGTGCAGGAATAGGCCCAACAGCAAAACCAGAGGACTAAGGGCATCAACAAGGAGAAGTGGGAGGCAGTTAGAAGCTTCCAAGGGTCAATAAGACAGCACCAGCCAGAGAACCAGTGTCTAAGGAGGAGGAGAAAGTTGGAGAACTCTAGGAGCTGTGTTGGTACTGTAGCCCGCTGGAAGCCATGCTGCTCAGGACAAGGACATTGTAGGTGAAGGTAGTCAGAGATTTGAGAGGCCACCACTTGCACCAAGGCCTTGGAGAGAGGAGAGAGAATGGAGATCAGTCGATGGTTCCAGCCACAGTCTATCACCACCTTTAAAGATAGGGGTGACAGTGGCGACTTTCAGGCGTTGGACCTTCCCAGGCAAAGAGAGTGGTTGATGAGGCATGTGATAGGGGTGGACATGTCTAAGACCAACCGTAAGGATACCGGATCCAGGAGGTGTCACTGCCTGTACTATTACTCAAGACAGTGAAATCGTACCCAAGTGCTAGGCAGAAACACGGCGGAGGAGAAAATAAGAGTGAAAAGATTTACGCAGGTCTGGGGAGAGGTCAAAAATTTGTAGGGAGAGGGCTAAGGTCGTGACCAAGGGTGTTGAGGTGGTTGGCTGTGAGGTCTGGGTCTGGGGATCACCATATATTGATCTGGGTGGGTGAAGGGTGCACCCCATTTAACTGTTAATGTTAAAGAGTAGTCCACAGAATGTACAAAACATATGTTCTAGGGACATGGATATGTTGTTCATCCACACTCATTGGCAATATCCTTGCAGCTTTAAATCTTCGGAAGGTCTTCAAGCTTGCTCCTCCACCACCAGAGTGGTATAACTCGGCTCCGCCCCATGGCGCCAGATCTTCCTTACCGCTTGGGCTCAGGTTCCCTCCCTTAGCGCTCACGTTTGAGACTGGATTTCTATTTCTCCACGTTTGCGGATTTAAAATAAATTTTCGCGAAAAAGACTTCAGTCTTCTATCCTCGCTTATTTCACGATGGACAAATCGACTTCAGTTCGGAATGCCCATCACCCAGAAAGATGTCTCAGACGGATCCACACACTCCGTCTACTGTAGGCCTTGAGCACACCGCACGCGAGCGACTGTGTCATCTTCACACTCGTCCTCGAACCCAGTGCTGCCGATTACCGCTGGGCGCGTCGAGCGTTTCCCTCGGTGAAGTCAAGGAGGCCGGTTGGCGGTGTCAGCGGGAGGGCTGTGGATCAGCGCGGTGATCATCGCCCTCGAAGAGAGGGCGGCAGGCGATATCTTCCCGACCTAGCATTTATCCCATCTCTCTGGGCTCTTCTTACGGCTTTTTAGAGCTTTGTCATCCCTCACTAAGGAGAAGGGTCCTACGTTGGCAGGACCTTGTTCTCGGTCAAAGAGGACAAGGGCAAAATCCTCGTCGGCGCTCTTGGGAGCGGAAGATCCCTCTCCCGGGCGTCGACCGTCGGCCCGATCGACCGCTAAACCGACCTGGCCTCACGATGTCCCGTCAGGTCAGTTGACAAGACTCCACTGATAATCGAATTTTCGACCAGTGAAAGGCTGTCGCCTTTAACAGCGAATTCCCTCCCGGTTCCCGGAGGGTTGAGGATCCGTGTTTCGCCTGTGCCTCGGTTCGGGCCCTGGATGCACCATCCGGGCGAAGGAGTGCGGTTCCGGCCGACACCTCACGCTGGAAATTCCGGGACTCGGTCTGGACCTCTTGCGTCAGCCGATCCACCGCGTAGCGGTCTCGATCTCGGCGCAGCGGGTAAGCGCGTCGCCCGCTCGGCCTCATCCTCCTCTCGGATGAGGGAGGCTTGACGTAAGTCGTCGTGATGCGAGACTTATGTTGCAACAGCTCCTCCTGGCGATAAGCCGAACCCCCGCCTTCCCCGCCATTAAGTAACTGTCACCGAGCGGCGACACAACCTCGACTTATCCGAGCTATACCGGCAGTTGTTCGCCAAACCAGCTGTCCACCGATTCGGTGGAACTCCGCCCTCCACAGCCCAATTGGGGCTCGACCAAAGTTACCGGTGGCTAAGGTCACCCAGCGGCAATAGTTACCCTCCTCCCACCGACCTCGGCAGGTGAAGATAAACCAGGCCAGAGGCAGCTCTTGAGACTCTTCGGTCAGTGATTCCCCCTCTTTCTCTCCAGCGACTGGACTTGGGTCTTGGGAATCAGTCAATGGACCATAACCCGTCGTCCTTCCTAGGACCACTCCGGCTCATCTCAGTCCACCGGATGGGCTCGAACCAGTTTCAAATGGGCCGGTATCCCTCACGGAGATTCTGGACGAAGTTCTCCGGAGCCCTTTCCGATGGCGAGGCCATAGTAGGTCAGCTCTGGAGCTTTGGCAGCGCCCTGCTTCCTGCCCTCGCCTTGACCAGGATGGCCAGAAATATCGAACCCCTACGGTTCCTTGTCGGTTTTGGAACACCCCTCACTGAGGGTTGGTTACAAACAGCGTTTTCGACGCCGCTAGCGCCGGGATGAGGACAAACCTCACGACAGGGTCAAATGGACTATTCGGGAAAAGTCTCGTGCGTCCTCTCTCGGCCTTGTCAGGCCAGTTGACGTCCTCATGGCACATTTTTCTCATGCCTGTTGGGCTCCTGGATGAGGTCATCCCTCTTTCCCGCCGATCTACAGACTCGGTTAGCAGGTGCGGGACAAGAACGACAGTGGCCAAACAACAGCTCAGACTGCTTTGGATATAGGGACCATGTGCCAGATCGAGTGGCGGACACGTGGCCTCGTCGGCAGGCTTGCTGAGGATATCCACCCTTACGCCGGATACACGGCACAAGTTGGCGGATGCCCTTTGGGGACCGACTCTTCACCCCTAGGTGGAGGTCACCTGCAGAGGACGAAGTCAATGCTACCTTGGACTAGGTCTCTTCTGCTCAGAAGGACAAGGCCGCCAAACCACAGCCTAAGCCCCTTTAGTCCTTCTGTGCCCAGCCAAGCTGGCAGCGTCAGGGCCAGCAGGCTCGGCCTTGGCATCCCAACCCAAGCCGACGGCCTCCCTAACAGGAGGCAGGGGGAAAAGGCCGGGAGTCCCGCGGCGGTCCTCCTCCAAGCCTGCCAGTGGCCGGGCTGAGGGGTGTCGCCCCATTCCGTCACCTTATCCTAAGTCCCCGTAGAAACGGCTCAACACTTCCGTTCCGCCTGGTCGCTGTTTCCACGAGACAGGTGGGTCTTGAGGTGTAGGGAAGAGACCTCTAAGTGAAAAGGCACCACCCTTCAGAGCCATGCCTCGGAAACCGGGATCAGCCTCACTGGCGGCTCGTCGGCGACACCGCTCTCCTCCAGAAGGGTGATAAGTGGTGGACCTCCTTCAGACCAGGATTTGTGGCCAGGTACACCCTGGTTCAAGCCGGACCGGGGCTGGCGCCCCATTCTGCGACCTACGACCTAAACAAGTTCTAAGGTCTCCGAACCTTCCAGGATGGTCACTCTGGCTCAGATAATGCCATCCTTGGAGCAGCAGCGTGTGGTTCTGCTCTCTGGACTTGCAGGACGGTTTTTTTCGATGTCCTATCAAATCCGTCTCACAGAGATTCCTTCGCTTCGAGCAGAAGGAGATCCCTCTTCGAGTTCAAGCCATGCCCTTCGGCTTGTCTCCAGCTCCAGGGTCCACCAAATGCATGGCAGTGGTGACAGCATTCCCTGGCGCCCGAGGTCAGGTGTACCCTTACCTGGGCGACTGGCTGATAGCAGCTCTCCAGGAAGGAGGCAGAGTGGTCAGAGATCTGGCCTCAAGTCTGCTCTCAACTGGGCCTCCTCCATGAGGCCAAGTCGGAACTCGAGGCAGAAGCAGGTGATTCTATTCATCAGGGCCCAGCAGCCGACTCTCTTGAAACCAAGCCCGGCTCAGCGGACAGGGCGAGGTTCTTTCTCCTTTGCCCAATCATTTCTGGTTGGGCAATTGCACCTGCCGGACTTCCTGCGCCTCCTGGGTCTCATGACGGCCTGCACCAGCGTAGTCCGTTGGGCCTGCTGGAACATCCGTCCCCTTCAGTGGGGACTAAGCCAGCCAGTGGTCACAACACTGCGATCCTTTGGACCAGCTTGTGTAGGTGACACAGGGGATGTGGGCGCTCTCAGTGGTGGACTGATTCCAGATCATTTGCAGGAGGCGTCCCGTTCGTCCGCCCGAGCCGGCGGTCTCTCTATCGACCGATGCCTCTCTGATGGGTTGGGTGCCCATCTGGGGGCTCCAGGCTCATGGCCTCTGGTCCCCGAGGAGTCAGATGCCACATCAACCTGCTGGAGCTCAGGCGGTCCGCCTAGCTCTCACCGCCCTTTGCTCAGTTCCTCCGGGGTCAAGTGGTCAGTCAGGCCGGACAATGCCACGACCATGTACTGTCTAAACCAGCCAGGGGCGGGGACGCTCCATGCTTCTGCAAGGCTCTCCGCATTTGGTCACTTTCGTGCGCAGCCTGGAGGCCGGATCTCCAGCCATTCACGTGGCGGGACCTCCAACACCCTGGCCGATGCCCTGGGCCGGATAGGGGCTGCATCCCCGCATGGTCTCTCCGACGAGGGTAGTACAGCATCTGTTCTCCCATTGGGGCACACCTCAGGTGGACCTGTTGCCTCCAGGAGAAAGCGAAGCTGAGTCTGTTCGAACCCGCCCCCTCAGCAGGAGGCTCGCTGCAGGGGATGCCTTCTCGAGCGCAGTGGACCCGGGCCTCTTTACGCCTTTCCCCATTTCCCTTGATCCACAAGGTGCTTCTCAAAGGCGAGGAGGGACAGGCGCAGGTGATTCTGATAGCCCCAGACTGGCCTCGCCAGTTCTGGTAGCCAGATCTCCTCAGTCTCAGCTCCAGGACTCCGCGGCGGCTTCCAGCTCGCCCGGACCTGCTCTCAGTCAATCAGGGGAAGGTGTTCCATCCGGACCTTCAATCCCTGCACCTGACGGCCTGGTTCCTGAGCGGCTAGAGTTCCAGGCCTTGGGTCTTTCCGACGAGGTCCTCAATGTAGTTGAGGCATCCCGTAAGGAGTCGACCATAAAATGCTATGCCTTCAAATGGAAAGGTTTTTCATTTTGGTGTCAGAACAAGGGCTTGGACCCTTCCTCCTGTTCCTTGCAGCAAGCATCTTGGACTATTTATGGTCCCTTTCTAGTCAAGGGCTTAGGTCGGCGACCCTAAGGGTGCACCTGACAGCCATCTCACCTTAACGAGGCGCGGGCGGGAAGCAGTCGATGGCGCAGGGAGAAGGTGGTCTGGCGCTTTTTCAAAGGCACTTGATCACATTTCCCATCAGTCGCGGGAACCCCCACCTCCGTGGGATCTACTGCTGGTACTGGCAAGCTCATGGGCAAGCCATTCGAACCTATGCACAGTGTGCTCTCTCTCACCTGTCGTGGAAGACCGCCTTCTTGGTGGCTATCACGTCAGCCAGAAGGATGGGAGAGCTCCAGGCGCTTTCCATCAGTCTCACTACCTGGTCTTCCACAGGGACCTACAAGGTTGTCCTAGCCCCCACCGAAGATTCCTTCCCGAAGGTGGTGTAGATTTCACCTTAACAGGTGTTGACTCTGCCGGTGTTCTACCCCAATCACACCTCAGAGGGCCGAATAGGCTCCATACTCTGGACCCTAGAAGCGACGCTTATTATAAGGAGCGCCAGCACTAGAAATTGGGGAGAGGTTCGCCCAGCTGTTTGTCACCCTGCGGCTGAAGCCGCATCTGGCAGACCTGCAGCAAGCCCGGACTGATAAGCAGGTGGGTAACCTCCTGCACAGAACTCTCTGCTATAAGTTGGCGGGCATGGAGCCTCCCAGAGGATGAGGCTCATTTCTACCCGCCATACTGCTGCAACGGTGGCTGCTCCAGGGGACGCCCTATCCAGGAAATCTGCAGGGCTGCTACCTGGAAGTCAGCAAACCTTCTCATTACCCATTACGACATCGACCTTGAGTCCACGCCGGGATGCTGGTTTTGGGGCCTCGGTTCTCCAGTCTCTTTCCAAGTAAGTAGGGAATTGTGCGTCTTGCCTCCCCTCCTCCCGGAGGAAACTGCTAGGAGTCTGTAATGAGTGTGGATAGAACAACATATCCATGTCCCTAGAAATACAGGTTGCTCACCTGTAACAGGAGTTCTAGGAATGGTATATATTGTTCATCCCTACATTCTCGACCTCCCCGCGCCGGCGCACAACCCTGAGCTTCCAGCGGGCCAGATCTGGCGTCAGGGTGAGCCGAGAGAGTTATACCACCGGGTGGGTGGGAGGAGCAAGCTTGAAGACCTTCCGGCCAAGATTTAAAAGCGGCAGGATACCTGCACCAATGAGTGTGGATGAACAACATATACCATTCCTAGAACTCCTGTTACAGGTGAGTAACCTGTATTTATGTAGAAGTGTTTATGTATATGTTAAATCCTAGTGTGTCCCTTCCCTCTGTCTCTGCTATTTGGGGTTTTTCCTAAATTGCCAGTTAGCTGTATAGTAGTTTTACGACCCCTGGGGATCTCCATAACAAATAGTTTTATTGGCTTTCTTTCTCCCAGAATGCCCCCTGTTCCATGTAACAGTGATGTAGCCATGCCCTTAGATTTAGCATGTGTATTGCTTTAAAATTAGTTTAGCAACAGCAGAGCCTTGTAACTTCTTATCCAGGGAGCACAAATGGCAACAGTTAGTTTAGCAGATACGCGAGAGCAAGCTAACTGGGGTTTCTGTAAGAAAACAGCTTGGCACTGTCAGCTTTCACTCCTCAGCTCCGGGGTCAAGTGATTCAAGATCAGACGAGCAATACCACAACCATGTACTACCGCAACAAGCAGGGCAGCACGCACTCCCGTCTGCTGTGCAAGGAGGTGCTCCGCATCTGGACCCTCGTAAGCCGGCTGGAGGCGGATCTCCTAGCCATTCATGTGGCAGGAGCCTCGAACCAGTTGGCAGATGCTCTCAGCCACATAGGCCAGACATCCCACGAGTGGTCTCTCCATCCAGAGGTAGCTTACATCCTATTCTCCCATTGGGGCAAACCAATGGTGGACCTGTTTGCCTTCAGGGAAAACAACAAGCTGAGGCTGTATCATGCTCGCCCCCCTCAGCAGGGCTCGCTGCAGGGGGATGCTTTCTCGAGGCCGTGGACCCCAGGCTTCCTCTACGCCTTCCCTCCATTTCCCTTGATCCACAAGGTGTTACTCAAGGTGAGGAGGGACAAGGCGAAGGTGATTCTGGTAGCCCCAGATTGGCTGTACCATTTCTGGTACCCAGATCTCCTCAGCCTCAGCTGCAGGCCCCCGGAGCGGCTTTGTACACGCCCAGCCCTGACATCTCTGAACCAGGGGAAGGTATTCCATCCAGACCTTCAATCCATGCACCTCACAGCTTGGTACCTTAGTGGTTAGAGTTCCAGGCTTTGGGTCTTTCCAAAGATGTCTACACCGTAGTGGAGGCATCTAGAAAGGAATCGACCAGGAAATGTTACGCCTTCAAATGGAAAAAGTTCTCCATTTGGTGTCAGGGTAAGAGTCTGGACCCTTTATCCTGTTCTGCGGCTAACATTCTCAACTACCTTTGGTCTCTCTCTCCAAAGGGGTCTACGGTTATCGACCCTTAGGGTGCACCTGGCAGCCATTTCTGTTTACCGGGTGCGGGCCAGTCAGCCAACACTGGCGCAGGAGACTGGTTGGGTGAGTTTTCAAAGGCCTAGATCACATTTCCTCTCTGGTGCGTGAACCTCCACCTCCGTGGGATCTGTTGCTGGTTTTGGCAAAGCTCATGGGCAAGCCATTCAAACCCATGCACAAGTGTGAGATGTCACATTTGTCATGGAAGATGGCCTTCCTGGTGGCTATCACGTCAGCCAGAAGGACAGGGGAGCTCCAGGCGCTTTCGGTGGACTCCTCTTATCTGGTCTTTCACAGGGACAAAGTTGTCCTGCGCCCCCACCCGAAATTCCTTCCAAAGGTGGTGTCAGAGTTTCACCTTTTTTTGACTCTGCTAGTTTACTACCCTAATTACACCTCAGATGCCGAGTACAGGCTCCATACTCTGGACCTGAGATGTGCTCTTTCCTAATATAAGGAGAGGACAGCAGAAATTCGTGAAGAGGTTCGCCAGCTGTTTGTCACCTACCCTGAAGCTGCTTCTGGCAGACCTGCAGCCAAACAGACCATAGCAAGGTGGATTACATCATGCATAGGTCTGTGCTATGAAGTTAGTGGGCAAGGCCTCCCAAAGGATAAGAACTCATTCTGCCGCCATACTGCTGCATCAGTGGCTTGCTTCAGGGACATCCTATCCGGAGAAATCTGTCGGGCTACCTGGAAGTCAGCAAGCACACTATCACCCACTGCCACATCGACCTTGAGTCATGAAGGGATGCTGGTTTTGAGGCCTCGGTTCTCCAATCCCTGTTTCCTAAGTAGGGGGTGTGCGCCTTGCCACCCTCTCTCCTCCCGGAGAACTGCTTAGAGTCTGCAAAACAGTGTGGATGAACAACATATCCATGCTCCTAGAAGAACAGGTTACTCACCTGTAACAGTAGATCTTACTTCGAGAGGGCTCTTGCAGTAGGTAATTACATATAGGACTGACGTCGACAGGCGGCAGGACCCCACGTAAAAATTTCTAGCTAGCAGTCCCTGGCGGGACTGCCCCCACGTCAGGTGACGGCGTCGGACGGCATCAGTATAAAGAGGCGATTTGAACACCGCCTTCCAGTTCTTTCACGTCCCAGCTCATGCAGCGCCTCGCGGTGAAGTTCATAACGCTCAGTCCTGTTGCTTCGTTGGTTTTACCGAAAAGTATCAGTATTTTGTTTTTTCTTCGTCAGGTGAACGTCGATATATGTCGTCCCCTTCAAAAAATAAGTGCGACTCATGCAGCGCCCAACTGCCTCACAAGGATGGTCCTCCCTCTGCCTTTTCTGTTTAGGCCCGACCACTTGATGGAAGCAAATTGCCCACACTGCCTTCATTTTCAACGCGACCTGCAGGCGATGCCAGCAGCTCTAGAAACCCATCTCTTGAAAGAAGATGTCCGCAATGGAGAAGGAGTTGAAGAAACCCGACGGGCGTCGACCTCCCTGAAGGACACAAGAAGCGGGACAAAGAAAGCACTGGAGAAGACCTCCTCTTCCGCGACTCGGCCGGGCCGCAGCCAAATGTGTCCTCAGGGGATCGGCAGACAGCAGCCTCAAGGCTTTGGAGGCGTCGGCCCGCCAGTCGGGTTGACGTTCGAGAGCCGCTGGGTGCCTCTGGGCAAAGAGGCTTCTGCCCCAGTACCGCTGCAGGCTTGCGGCCTACTGGTGTGAACGCCTCCCATAAGCGGATATCGGCTCCTGAGAGCCGCTAAGACGCCCGACCCTTGGTAGCGCCGCGGCAATGCCCCTGGACCGACCTCTTCCTCGGCCTGCCTCCGGCGAGGACCCCGAAGTCTGGCGCCGGCTCCTCTGGTGTCGTTGGGACTCGGCCCCCTAAGTACTCGCGTTGCTCCTCCGGACGTCGCCCGGGCCTCTGAGCCTACTGGCGAGACCCTGCTCCGTCTGTCGTCCCAGGTTCCTCGCAGCTTTCGCTGCCGTCCGATGAAACTGCCGTCCACTTTGCCTGACCCAGGGACTTTTCCCCTCTGTCCCGGGTGAGGCTCGGGATGCTGCTCACCGTGGATCCCCCTTCCTACAGAGCTGGATCTGGCCCGGCCCGGCACTAGCCCGCCGGCCCGGTTCCGGCTACCGGCCTCTCCGGCGCTGGCCGAGGATATTCCTCTCCCATTGGGCCCTCCACCCCACGGGCCTATCACGGTTGATCCACCCGTGGAGTTTCCTACTGGGCCGGCTGCTCCGGCAGCCCCTCCGGTGCCTGAGTATCCGCCGTCTTTTCCGACACCAGTTTACCCAGGTCCACAGTATCCTGCATCGCAGTACCCGGCGCCGTCTCCACCGACGCCACAGTACCCGACGCCGCAATACCCAGCTCCGGTATTCCCGCAGCCGGGTTACAGATACTCTCCTTACAGATTTCATCCGTACAACTATCCCCCTCCTCCTCCTCCACCGCCCCCTAAGCCGGCGGTGGATCTCCAGGAGACTCTGGCCTCCTGGTGGGCTGAGGCCAAGGCTCTGCTCACCAAGAAGTCGAGAGCCATCTTGGCGACAGTGCCACCTCCGGCTCCCGTACACCCCAGACGGCACCTCCTCTCCGCCTCCAGTTCCGGGACCTGCCCTCAGGATCAGAGGGCAGGACCCCGCCTTGGGGATCCCCCTAGGAACCCATTCCTCCCCCTAGACGAGCTAGGGAGTCTTACTCTGCTTCAAATTCCTCTTCTTCTTCTTTCTCGGATTCCTCCGATGGTTGTTTCGAGAAAGACGACGCGCCTCGCTCTCCGTCCAAGCCCCGGCCGAGGACTCCTACGAAGTCTCCTCCGGAGGATCCTTCTTTCACGGAGTTGCTCAGGAAGATCCAGGAAGTCCATCAGTGGCGTTCATTAGAGCCAGATCCTCAGCGGGTTAAACTCGCCGAACATCTGGACTTGCCCCTTAGGGCCCCTACTCTAGTGCCACCCTGGATCGAGCCTCATGCCCACCTTGTTTCCACCATTTGGAAACAGCCATCGGCTTTAGCCCCACTTCCTCGGAAGTCCAACAGGCTATACCAGGCTCCGGGAGGTGTGAACTTAGACTCTCACCCCGTGCAGACTCAGTTGTGATTAAGCGCCCGCTCATGGCCAGTCAACACACCGAAACATTTGAAGCTCGTCTCCCGGATAAGGAGATCGCCTTCTGGATCAGTATGGAAGGAAGATCTGTGCTTCTTCCCACACTAGGGATTGGGCCCTAAACTATGTAGCACATATGGGGATTACCAGAAGGCTGTCCTTACCCAGGCGGAATCCAAGATTGACTCCTTGCCTGACTCCCTAGTCAAGCAGGAGTTAGCCAACCTGGTCCGTTCTGCTCGTTCAGCCAGTCGTCACATTCTGAGGATGACCTACTATGCAGTGGACACCGCAGGACGGAGCTCTGCATTCGCCGTAAGTCTTTGGTGTCATGCATGGCTCCGTGTGTCAGGTCTGGTCCCGGAGGTGCAGTCAGCAATCCAAGAGGCACCTTTCTGAGGTTCTGTGCTTTTCGGTGGTGATGTCAAGGACATCATCACTGACTTGCAGGAGAAGGGGACGGCCCTTAAATCTGTTTATTCAATGTACCGTCCCCATCCCACAGGCGCCGTCCCTTTCACAGATGCAGCCAGCCTCAGCGAAACCTCTCAGGGGCGGGAGCCGCAAGCGTCGGGCCCCACAGCTGCCAGGCCCCGCCGCCCAAAAAAGCAGCGGGTGCCCCAGCTCCGGCACTGCCTCCACCACCTGACTCCTTCCCTCTCCCACCGCCTCCGGATGCCCGGAGGAGCACGTAGGAGGAGATTCTCCTCCTCACCTTCCGGGTTGGGAGAGGATACCGCTCAGTTCATGGGTGCTGCAGATCATAGCAGAGGGCACTCCATAGAGTTTCTGCAGAAACCTCACGTCACCCCCTCTGAACTCCTCTTACTCAAGGGACCATCTTCCTTTGGTCAGGAGGAAATTTCTGCTCTCCTCACGAAGCAGAGCCATGAAAGCCTATCCCCCTCACCTTCACGGGACCAGGTTACTATTCCCATTTCTTCCTTGTACCAAAGAAGGCGGGAGATCTCAGACCCATCCTCGATCTCAGCTCCCTGAACCTATATGTGGAATACAAGAGGTTCAGGATGCTCTCCCTTCAAACCCTCTTGCCCCTGCTTCGGCCGGGCCAATGGCTTTGTGCACTGGATATGCAGGATGCGTACCTGCACATCCCCATTCACCCTTCGCACCGAAAGTACCTCAGGTTTCAAACAACATGAAGTCTTGCTATATTATAGACATTAGCAGTTTGATCCAGCTCTAGAACTGCCCCGGAGTGAAATGGTTAAACCCATTCCAGAATAGAATTTTGGCACGAGAGCAGCTCTATCTGTGTCATTTCAAACTTGAACTGTCAGATTCTTTACTCCGCCTCAGTGAACAGTCGCTCCGGAGATTTCTCCTTCTGCTCGGTTCATTTCTCGGTTTAAAAAGTGTTTTCTCGGTTGGATTTAACCGAGAATAGTTTATTTAACTCAAAACCGGTCGGTTCAAGCTCTATCTGTGGTAACCGTAAGTAAATGAAGGTTTTGTCTGTGTGGAACTTGTAAGTTATCGGTTCGGTTTTGAACCGATCAGTGGGTTTAAAACTCATTTAAAACTAAAAGTTACTATTTTAGAGTGCGGTTCCCGGTTCTTATCGGTTCTAAAAAACCCGGATTTATTACGTTTTTTTCCAATACCCGTGACACGGTTAGGAACCGATAAGGGTGTCTTGCCTGGCACTGCCGTTAAAAGGGCAAGTTTTTGGTTAGGCTGGCATTATGTCTGAGAAACCCAAAAGAAAAACCGGGCCCACTGGGTTTCAACACTGTGATGTTTGTGGGGAAGTCTTTGCCAAGGCTGACCCACACACCATGTGTTTATTGTCTGAGGTTTGACCACCTCCAGTCAGACTGCCAGGTATGTAGAATTTCCTGCAGCCACCCTGGAAAAAGATTGGGCAGGCTCCAGAGGCGAGAGAGACCAAAAGTCCGCTGACCGGATGGCCAGCCGGTTGGTGCCAACCAAACCAGAGGAGTGCCCTCTGACCAGGGCCGAACTTCCTCGGGAGCAAAGAAAAGCTGGTTCCTGAAGAACCAATTCCAGTAAAGAAAACAAGAAAATCAGCAGGTCTGGGTCAAAATTCCTTCTCCAACTGCTGCAGAGATAACAAAAGCCATACAAATTGTCCAGTCACTGTCTCAGGGTCCGTCGAACCACCACTATCTGGTAAAGGTTGGTTCAGCCGGTCCCAGATGGTTCAGGATTATGATATTGAGGAATTTTATGAACCAGAGGAGGGAGGAGGATTATGAACAGTATGAATGTGGCTGGGAAGGTCTGGGTGTGCCCATTAGAACGGACATCTCCCCAGACAGACCTTTAGAATCTCCCCCTATGCTGTCTGAGTCCCCATCTCATTTTATGTTTTATAAAAAAAGTTGCTGAAACCCTCCAGCTTCTTTTAGAAGAGGTTGTGGATGAGCAAGAGAAGCCTGATTTTGTAGAAATGATGGATATTCCAGAGTCTAGGAGATTGTCTATTCCTTTACATAAGTCTTTTAGGAAACAAACAATTAAAATTTTAAAAGCTCCTAATTCTGTGCCTCCTGTAGATAAAAGATGGACAGAAGGTATACATTGTCAGGCCCTGATACAGAATTCCTTTCTCAGCAATGCAGTCATGTTGGGGTAGTTCAGGCTGCTGCCTGTGATAAAACTAATATTCCTTGGCTACATCCTCCTGACAAAGGATTCAGGAAGATTGATGCCATGGCAAAAAACAGTATATGGCAGCCTCTCTGGGACTCAGGCAAGCAAATTATATGGCTTATGTAGCTAGGTATCAGAAATCTAGATGGGATGCTGTTATGCAATTAGTCAAACAGGCCCATGGCCAGCTGGCTAGTGAACTAGAACAGGTGGCTGCTGATGGCATTGAAGCCTCTAAGGTTCAGTTTCATGCTGCTGTGGATGTTAATGATGTTTCCTCTAGGGTCATGGCCACATCTGTAGCTTTTCGTAGGTTGGCCTGGCTCAGGTGTACTAGTTTGTCACAGGATACCCAGACTAAGGCAATGGATTTTCCTGTGGTGGGAAATTCTCTGTTTGGAGAGCAGACAGAGAATTACATGAAGAAGATGGATGAATATAGGACTACTTACAAGAGTGCCCAGGCTAAGGAGCGGCAAGCCACTCCTCAAGGCATGCCCCAGGGGTGAGGGGTAGGCCTTTTCACAGGCCTTTCTACCAGACTCAGGCCTCCTCTGCCTTATCTCAGAGGGGCTTCTTCAGAGGCAGGGGCAGATGAGGGGTGGGCAGATCTGCTCCCACCCCAGCCTAAAGCTCCTGCGAAACAGGCACCCTGATGGGGTGCCCAGGGCCGGTCTCCCTGTACCAGTGGGGGCAGGCTGGCTTACTTCAGTCAGAATTGGGCTTCTTTAGCCTCAGACAAGTGGGTTCTGGAAGTAGTAAGCCAGGGTCTGGTTCTCAACTTCAAAAAGTTTCCCAAGTTGAGAAGCAGATTTTTCTACCTGCAAGTGCTTCAGAGACCCTCGCTCTGGAAACAGAGGTCTCATCCTGTTAGCTCTCAGAGCAGTAAAGGGTTCCTCCCCTGCATCAGGGCAGGGTATGTATTCAGATATTCTTACCCCAAAAGACAGGAGAATGGCGGCCCATCTTAGATCTCAGATATCTGAACAAGCATCTTTTGAAACCAAAGTTCAAATGGTAACTCTGGCAATGATTTTACCTTCCCTAAGGCCAGGGGACTGGCTAGCCTCCCTGGACCTCAAGGATGCCTATTTCCATGTCCTAATCAGAAGATCCCATCGAAAGTACCTCAGATTCGAACTGCCCTTGGTCATTACCAGTTCAGAGCAATGCCCTTGGCCTTACCTCTGCTCAAGGGTATTCACAAAGTGTCTAGCAGTGGCAGTGGCCCACTTAAGGAGGCAGAGGATTGCTGTTTCCCTATCTAGACGACTGGCTCATTGTAGGCCAGTCCCCAGGATAATGTAAAATCTCACCTGCAGGTCACCCAGCAGCTTCTCACCTCCCTGGGTTTTCTGCTAAACCTACCAAAGTCAGTTCTGGAACCAGTCCAGGTACTCACCTTTATAGGGGCAGAATTGGACACAAAGCTAGCCAGAGCCTTTCTTCCCCCAGAAAGGGTAAGGAATTTAGTGGCTCTGGCCTCTTCCTTCACTCTGCAGGTCTCTCGACCAGCAAGACACTTTCTGCAGCTCCTGGGGCACATGGCTGCATCCACAGCTGTTGTGCAGGGAGCCAGATTTCAGATGAGAGACATTCAGTTTCACTTGAGAACCTTTTGGTCTCAGAGAAGAGACCCCCTTTCCAAGTTGGTCCCAGTGACTCGAACCTTGATCCTAGCTGTCCAGTGGTGGCAGGATCAGAGCAATTTAAGGGCGGGGGTCCCCTTCATTTCCCCTTCTCACGACTTGACTCTCACTACAGATGCTTCCCTTCTGGGTTGGGGAGCCCACATGGGCGACCTTTCCACTCAGGGAGTTTGGTCCCCCCAGGAATCTCTGCTCCACATCAATTTGCTGGAACTCAGAGCTGTCTTTTTAGCTCTTCAAGCTTTTTCTGCATCTGTCCACGACAAGGTGATACAAGTCAGAACAGACAACACCACAACAATGTGGTACATCAACAACGGGGCACTCGGTCTTGACCTTGTGCACGAGGCAATGAAGTTGTGGTCTCTGGCCTATTCCTGAACACTTCCTCATAGCAGTTCATCTTCCAGGGAAGGACAATGTCCTAGCGGATGCCCTAAGCAGGATTTCCCAGGGCCATCATGAATGGTCCCTGGATCCTCAAGTGCTGGGGATAGTTTTTGCCAGGTGGGGCATCCCTCAGATAGATCTTTGCAGCCCCAGACAATCACAAACTTCCTCTGTTCTGTTGCAGGCCTCCAGTGCTGGGCTCAGTTCCCTGGATGCCCTTCTTCTGGATTGGGAGGAAGTTCCTCTATGCTTTCCCCCTTCCTCTCCTATTCAAAGTACTAGTCAAAATCAGATCTCAGCCTTGCAGGGTGATTCTGATTGCCCGGATGAGCCAGGCAGCCCTGGTACCCATCCTTCTGTCTCTGACAGTCCATCTTCCCCTGTGCCTCCCCAGGAATCACAATCTGTTGACTTGTGCCCAGGGAAGGTTTGGTATCCGGACCTCAATCCCTCAACCTCAAGGCCTGGCTCTTGAGGAGTTAGAGTTTGCTGATTTACACCTCTCTCAGGGTGTTCTTGAGATCCTAAAGGCTTCCAGAAAGCCTTCCACCTAGGGCTACTTATAGTTCTAAATGGAAAAGGTTTTCCATTTGGTGTGCTAGGAAAAATATTTCCCAGAATCTGCTGAATTGCCCATTTGTTAGATTACATGGTACATCTTAATTCCTGGGTCTCAGACCAGCTACCCTGAGAGTTCATTTGGCAGCTGTGTCTGCTTTTGTGTCAGCAGGAAAGTCATCCCTCTTTCCTCTCATCCTGTGTTTTCCAAGTTTTTTAAGGGATTACTCCATACTAATCCTCCCTTTCAGGTCCCCTGCTTGGGACCTTAATGTTTGCATTGCCCAGTTAATGCAACCCCATTTTGAACCTCTGTCTTCTGCAGAGCTTAGGTACCTAACTTGGAAAACTGTTTTTCTAGTGGCTATCACTTCTGCCAGACGCATAAGTGAATTGCAAGCCTTGTCAGTGGAGACTGCCTTTATTTCTTTCCACAGGGATAAGGTAGTCCTTAGGACTAATAGGAAGCTTTTGCCTAAGGTGGTTTCAGATTTCCATCTTAATCAATCTATCTCCCTTCCAGTATTTTCACTGATCACTCCTCTTGGTGAGAGGAGGTTGCACAGCCTGGATGTTAAGAGCTCTTAGTTATTATATAGAGCGTACCAAAGGTCACAGGTTCGAATCCTCCAACTTTTCCTTACCTATGGTGAAGTTGGGAAAGACAAACCTGCCACTAAGAGATCAGTAGCCAGGTGGATTGTCTCTTGTATCCAATTTGTTATCAGAAAGTGGGCAGAGCCCCGGTTTGAGGCCATTGTACCAGGGTACAGCTGCACTCTAGCTGCTGCCAGAGATGTCCCTTTATTAGAGATTTGCCAGGCTGCTACTTGGAAAACGGTACACACTTTTACCAAGCATTACTCCTGGATGTCCAGGCCAGGAGAGATGCTCGGTTTGGCACAGTTGTTCTTCAGAGCCTATTCCCTAAGTAGGTTCTGCCCCTCCTCCATGGAGGTACTGCTGTGTATTCTGCTAATGTCTATAATATAGCAAGACTTCATGTTGTTTGAAGAAAAAATTACTCACCTTAGTAATGTTGTTTCTTCTAATGGAGTCTTGCTATATTATAGACCTCCCCCCCAACCTGCCCCTCTCAGAACCTCTACTTGGTGGGGTGCGGGCAACTTAGTGTGGGCTCTACTTATGTTCTTTTAGCATTTTGTCCCCTTTGGGACTTTGGGGATGTGTATGTGTACGCGTGCGTGTGTTTTATTATACTTATGTTCCATTTTCATATTATTAGAATGGTGTTAGTATTTCTGGTCCCCTGACTTGAGTCTTGGGTGTTGGGACCATCAATGGTTGTTATTATTTAGGTAGCCATTTGGCTAGTGTAGGTTACAGCTTCCACACAGACCTTAGTGAGTTTGGCTCGTAAAGATCTGACAGTTCAAGTTTGAAATGACACAGATAGAGCTGCTCTCGTGCCAAAATTCTATTTTGGAATGGTTTTAACCATTTCACTCCGGGGCAGTTCTAGAGCTGGATCAAACTGCTAATGTCTATAATATAGCAAGACTCCATTAGAAGAAACAACATTACTAAGGTGAGTAATTTTTTCTTGCGTTCCAGGGGGACCACTACCACTCCCTTTTGGTCTTTCCTCGACTCCCCGAGTCTTTACCAAATGCCTGGCGGTGGTAGCGGCCCACCTGCATACTTTGGGAGTTCAGGTTTTTCCCTACCTGGACGACTGGCTCCTGGCGGCCCTGTCCAGGGAGGAACTCCTGCGTTTTCTCTCCCTCACCCAGCAGGTTTTCACTGGCCTGGGTATCACCATCAACCATTCCAAGCCTCACCTGGATCCTTCCCAAAGACTCCAGTTCATTGGGGCAATCCTCGATATGACAATGTGCAGGGCCTTCCTGCCTCCGGACAGGGGGGCCTCCCTCCAGTCCCAGATTTCCCTTCTATCGGAACACAGGAGGGTTCAGGCGAGGTCGGTGCTCCGTCTCCTGGGGCTTATGGAAGTTGCCATCCCGACGGTTCCGCGCGTGCGCCTCTCCATGAGGATCTCTCAGTGGACTCTCCGCTCTCAGTGGGATCAACTGGTAGACGACCTAGATCATCTGGTACTGATCTCCTCGCCGATGATAAGAGACTTGCAATGGTGGATGGTCCGAGAGAACCTATTCGGGGGTCCCCTTTTTTCATCCTCCCCCCCGCTCAGACTCTGACCACGGACGCTTCAGGCGAAGGTTGGGGAGCCCATCTGGGTCCTCACCGAACCCAGGGCTTATGGTCAAAATTGGAGTTAGTTCTCCACATCAGTGTGGTCGAGCTTCGAGCAGTGCTGTATGCTCTCTGCAGACTTGAAGTTCTTATCGTGGAAGACGGTCTTCTTGGTGGCCATTACTTCTGCTCGCAGAATTTCCGAGCTCCAGGCCCTCATGTGCAAAATCCCTTGTCTGATCTTTCACAAAGAAAGAGTAGCTCTTCGCACGAATCCTAAGTTTCTCCCAAAAGTGGTAGCGGAGTCTACCTTTAATCAGTCTATTGAATTACCTGCCTTTTTCATGCAGTACTCCAACCAAGGGGAATACTTGCTCCATACCATGGATGTCCACAGGATTCTGAGATACTACACCGACAGGACGAAGGTTCTCAGAAAGACTGATCAGTTGTTTGTCTCTTTAGCTCATAAAAGGAAAGGCAATGCTGTCTCCAAGCAATGCCTCTCATAGTGGTTGGCTCATTGCATCACTTTCTGTTATGACAAGTACAACAAGACCCTACCGGGTCAAGTCAGAGGTCACTCCACTTGAGGAGTAGCAGCCTCTGCGGCTTGTTTCAAGAATGTGTCTGCGGCAGACATCTGTGCTGCCGCCACTTGGACTTCCGGCCCATAAGCATTTACTAAA
Organism: Neoceratodus forsteri; assembly: GCA_016271365.2. NCBI lineage: Eukaryota > Metazoa > Chordata > Ceratodontiformes > Ceratodontidae > Neoceratodus > Neoceratodus forsteri. Next base: position 1,422,042,730 of record CM028130.1, read on the forward strand.
CATTACAGTTTGGACATTGCCTCGCCGTAGAGAGCAGGCTTGGTTAGCTGTCTTACAAGGCCTCCCTATCGTGAGGTTTGCAAGGTTGTTTCCTACTTCTTGGAGTAGTTCCTCCTCCCGTGCCTTTTCATTTGTTCCAGACTGCTTGGGATTCTGTCCTGTACGTAATTACCTACTGCAAGAGCCCTCTCAAAGTAAGATAGTACAGTTACGTAAGAACTTACCGTAACAGTAGATCTTCGAGAGAGGCTCTTGCAGTGGGTAATACCTTCCCGGCCTCCATCCCCCTAGGGTTTTTCAGCTCTTTTTCCATTGAGGGAAATATCTGCTTCTCTCTCGTCCGGGCCTTTTGGGCCTGTGGCGGGAAAGAACTGGAAGGCGGGCGTCTGGGACCGCCCCTTTATACCGACGTCATCTGATGCCGGTCACCTGACGTGGAAGTGGTCCGCGCCAGGGACTCTAAGGCTAGAAATTTTCCGCTGGGTCTTGCCGCCTGTGCGTCAGTCCTATATGTAATTACCTACTGCAAGAGCCTCTCTCGAAGATCTGCTGTTACGGTAAGTTCTTACACAACTGTACTTTCTAGGAGTGGTATATGTTGTTCATCCACACACACCCACCTGACCTCTCCGACTTCAGGTGCACAACCTTGCTTCCAGCAGGCTAAGATCTGGCGTCTTGGGGCGGAGCCAAGGTATATACCACCCGGGTGGGTGGGAGGAGCCTGCTTGAAGACTTCCGGCAAGATTTAAAGTGGAAGGGGACATGCCAAACCGTGTGGATGAACAACATATACCACTCCTAGAACTACTGTTACAGGTGAGTACCTGTTCTTAGTCTGGACCTAAAAACGGAAGAATTTTTGGGTCGTATCAGAGGGTTATCTCAAAACCCTACTGAGAATGCATGATGGAAATGGGTTTGATCTATGGAGAAAAGGGGATGCACTTCGGATCTGGGGCTTAACTTTATGGAGGTTAGGGGTGGGATGGTGTGCGAGATTAATTATAGTGGGATAAGAAAATAAAAGGATCTAGAGTATCTAGTGGGGTAATAAAAGGAGTTCTACTTTTGGAGGAATAATATTTTTTAGGTACATAATGTTGATTTTCTGGTTATATAATTATGGGTTTAGCTGTAGAATTACGAATTTTGTCTTGGAATGTGAAAGGTTTGAGAGATGATAAAAAGGCTAATAAAATTATTATTTATGTGGATAGAAAACAACTGATATCCTTCTTCTAGAGGAAGCTGATTTTTCTCATAAGATTTTGAATTAAAAAATAATGTGGGGACCTGGTAGTGCCAGTTTTTTTATAAACCTAATTCTCATGGTGTTGCATTATTTATTAAGAAGAATGGTATTGTTAAGCTAGGCTGGACACTTACAGACAAGAATGGTAGATACATTATTCAAGAAATAATAACTTCTGGTCAAACATTGACTGTTGCAAATATCTATGGTCCGAACGAAAATTATCTATTATTTATTTATTTTTTTTTACAGATTTTTTTTTGAATTTGGTCATAATTCCATCCTCATACATTATTGGCTAGGACTTTAATGTTAAATAATAATCTGGGTTGATTAACAGTTACAGCTAACTGTTAGGACTTTGTCTGCAGTAATGACAATTAAAAGTTTTGTGGAAGAACTACACCTAGTGGATCCATGGAGACAAGTAAAGCCAATTACCATTAAATACTCCTTTTTTCTGCTGTACATCAGTCGTATTCTTGTATTCATTTTTTTTAGTTTCAGTAGATTTGCTTGATCAACGTAGAAACCCAGTACCATAACATTATCATCTCAGGTCATGTTCCTATAACAATTAAGTTTAGGTCTAGTACGTTTGCCCGACTTTGAAGTTCCCGACACATAATTCCCTGACTCCTTTTTCCCGTCTCATAAGTTACCGCTTGGTATATTTAGTACTGGTATATTTATTGGTATACAGTAGTGTCAGTGGCTCAGCAGGTTGCATACTCACGTTGAGGCCGGGAGATCAGATGGCTATGGGTGCTATCCCCTCATAAGACACTGGGGTTAGTATCCCAATTCTGACACTGCAGAGCAGCATGAGGGGGATGCTGCACTCCTGAGGTGCTGTCTTTCAGATGAGATGTTAAACCGAGGTACTGTCTGCTTGTTCTGATGGTTGTTCAGGTGGACGTTAAAGATCCCATGGCACTTCTTGAAAAGAATAGGGGAATTTTTTATTAGAGAATACAAAAACAAAATACAAAATAATCCATAAACATAAGCAAACATAAAAACCACCATATCATTAAACAAAAACCATAACCAACAGGAATGAACTTTTTCCATTTGAAAAGGTAAGAGGAAAAAAAAAGGAAGAGGGAGAGAGGAAAAAAGAAAGAAACAAAAAAACAAAAAACACTTTCCATATATGGTGTCACTGAAAACAAAAGGAAAACTGTAGGGGGAAAAAAATAAAAAGAGACCTTACCCTACCCAAGCAATATTTTCTCATAATTTCCTAAAAACATCTTTCTGTAAAGTACGTCTTTCATACTCATAAACATTATCTAATTCTTGTTGAATGTGAAAAAAAACCTCTTGCATTGAAACAGTTTTACCTTGTAACGTCCTAAGGCATCTTGCTTGCCAAATAGCCCATTTGATACATACCAACAGGATATGAACAGTACTGTGGGTCCACTTTCCCCAGGAAGATGGAATATGCCCTAAAACCAAGATATCATAACAAATTACTGAAAGTACAGGTTCTCCCCATAAATTAGCTAAAAGGGAAAAGAAAATTTTAACATGTACACAATCAAAAAAAAGATGCTGCATTGTCTCCACAACCCCAGCACAAGACAACTCTGTACATACTCTTTCTTCCAAACACTTATGCTTATGGTTGCCTTTCACTTGTAATTTTTGATGCCCACAAAGCCAAGCAGTCTTTCATTTTCAAAGGAATCCTTGGATCCAACATACTGTTTAGCAGTAAATCAGTATCTATGAGAGATGAAACTTGAAACACTGGATCGTCATGATACCATGTATTCACTATTGATTTGTAAAAAGTCTTTCTCCCTTTCTCCTTACACCCTGATAAATCTATCTTCCAAAGTCTAACATAAAAAAGTGTAGTTTGGGCAACGCTAGGAAGATTACAGTCTACTGGATGCCACTTCCCTCTACCCCACGCCTGAAAGAAAGAAATACCCCAAAGCTGCATACACATTTCCCAATCCCTGCTAACTGAGAAATGACAGGAAGAATAGAACTATAAAAAAAAATTTGCAAATAAATAAACCAAGGGCTGCAACATGTTTAGTCCCCTCTTTTCTGCTCTATATGTATGACTCCTTTTCACAGGATTTAGCCTGCTTCCCCATAAAAGAAGAAAAAATAAACTCATAATCTTAGTATGCATATTCCTGGGTAAAGGAAGTACGTGAGAAATATAAAAAAAGATAGGTGCTATGTAAGTTCTTAATAAGTATACTCTTTTCTTTCTTGACATCTTCCAAGAAAGCCATTTCTGTACTTTCGAGTGTGCCTTGTCATATACCTCAGTCCAATTGTTGATTTCTGATTCTGTGGTACCAAAATACATGCCTAATATTTTCACCTGACCTCTGGTCATAGAAATAGGAAAATCATCAAGCTCCCTACCATTTCCTAATATCAAACCAATACTTTTGGTCATGTAAAGTTTTATACCAGTAGTATCATGCCCATCCTGTAACATTGATAAAATCTTTTTCCCCTGATTCCCTATTAGCTACTGCAAACACACAGTCATCTGCATATGCCGAAACTTTTGGGAAAACAAACCCATCCTTATTCACAATAGCTGTTATATCCCTAGCATTCCTGATTTTCCGTAAAAGAGGATCTAAACCAAAAACATACAGAAGAGGGCTTAAAGGACAGCCCTGCTTTACCCCATTTTTCAGATATATAGGGACACCAGAAAAACCATTAACCGAAGGAATTACCTGCACTTCATTATATAAAGTTTGTATTAATGCAATAAAACCTAAAGGGATCCCATAATGAGCCAAAACTTTCCAAAGATATGTATGTTGAATGGAGTCAAAGGCTGTTTCTTGGTCTACAGTTAATAAATAACCATTTAATAAATTCCATAAACCTTGATCCGTAATTTCCCCTTAGAAACACTAAGTTTTGGACTATATTTCTTCCAGGAATTGCACAGGACTGATCTTGAGTTATCAGTATTTGAGCTACTTTTGCTAGTCTTTGAGTGATAATTCGTGCTAATATTTTATAGTCTGAATTTAATAGTGGCAAGGGTCTCCAGTTTTTTAATTCACAAGGGTCACCTTTTTTAAAGAGAAAAAACATAATACCTAACTGCATCGAAGGGGCTAAACGTTTTTCCTCCCAAATAGCATTATATAATACTTCCAGACAAGGAACCACTAAATCCTGATATACTTTATAAAAGTCATTAGGGATCCCATCTCGACCAGGAGAGGTTTTAGTAGAAAGGTGCCCAATTGCTTCTTGAATTTCCACTCTGGTAATGGAAGCAGATAGTTCTTCCTTCTCTAAACTAGATAAACCTGGTACTATAACATCAGAAACACAATCCCTCTGTTCCTTTTGACCCCTCTGAAAAGTGTCTAACATATGCTGCTGTACCAAAAGCATTATGTCCTGATTATGTGTCTGTAAAACCCTTTGCTTATCTTTAAGACCCACCATTGGAACACTTTGTGTCTTTTCCTCATATGGGTTAACCTCTTGTTTTGTACCATGTGTTCTGTATTTTTGTTGAGTAGCTAATTTCACCACTGTATCATGTAAATATTGCTTCATTACATCTTTAACTGCCTGTGTAGACTCCCTACTGCCTCCTGAATTGAGAAGTTTTAAATATTTAGCCCTATGTCCTAAATACATAATATACTTATTTTTGCCAGACGGGAGGTGTACGATCCGTACCATCCCTGTAAATCCCTTTTCAAATCCTCCCACCATTCGATAGGGCTATCATATAGAAAACTCAAATCCATTTTCAAAAAAAAAAGTTGTTTTATATACTGCTCAACCATAACATCCTGAAGTCTAGAGGTATTCATTTTCCAGCATCCCCATCCAACCTTCAACCTTTGGTAGTCCCCTAATGTCAGGATTACTCCTAAATGATCCGAGGTCTCTAAAGGCGTCACCTGTACCCTATGACATGTTAGTCTTGTGGATACCAACCAAAGTCTATCCTAGTGGATAGCTTCCTTTAAAAAGGTATCGTGAGGCACCTGTTTCAGAATGTCATAAACATCCGAAATATCATTTTGTTTTATAATGTTTAACAACATGTTTGTATCACAAAAAACTTTCTGTGTTACCCGTCCCCAATTTCTAGAAGAGAGACCACAATTAAAATCCCCTCCCCATAGAATTAATTTAGATGTATGAAGATAGGGTTCTATCTGTCGAAACAAAACCGATCTCCCTGATTTTGACTGGGGTGCATAAATATTAATGAGACGAAACACTTCATTCTGAAGAATCACATCCAAGACCATAGCTCTCCCAGGCTGTATCTCATAAACATGCATTACACGAACATTTCCTTTAAAAAGTATACCTAGCCCTGAGCACATCTCTTCCCCTATGGACCAGAATGAGACACCCCACCTCCAATCTCGTTGAGCACTCTGAATATCCTGTAAAGAATGTAGTCTAGTGTCTTGTACAAAAAAAATCTGCTTTTTTTTCATACTAGGACTAAAAAAGGTGTCATGCCTCCTGTCAGTGTTGTGAATGCTGTTCATATTAATTGTACAGAAAGAAAGAGAAGAAACCATAGCCACCTCGTAAAAGAAAAAGAAAGGAAGAAAAAAAAATAAACCCAAAATGAAAAAAAAAGGCCTCCTCTTTTTTTCTTCCTTTTTTTTGTCTTACGTCTGTCCAAAGGACCAGAGTCTATAACTACCTTAGCCTGAGAAGATGCCACAGAGGAGAGATCAGATTCTCCGCCATCTTCTTTAGCTCCCTCCTCGAACAGTAAGGCGTAAGAATTCTGAACAGGGGTTTCCTCCATAATCTCTTTCTGTATAGAAACCCCCTTTTCTTGTTTACCTGCTTTAGACCTTGTAACCCGATGGAATCCTAATGTTTCCTGCACTAAAGGGGGGGCCATAACACCACCTTCCGCTTCTAACAGGGTTAAATCTTCTACACCCACCAACCCGTCCTTGTACAGTGATAGATTCAGAAATATTTGTTTCAGTCTGAAAGGTTGCTCAACCAACTGAGTACCATCCTCCGCAGTCTTTGTCTCCACTGATTCAACCATTTTGAAATGCCCTGAGCTACGGGGTTTTTCAGGAGTGCCGTCAGTAATTCCATAAATTTCATTTTCTTTCTGTGCTGTTGCCACATACAAATCTTGCTCAGCCTGGAACCGATACTATCAACACTATGGTGAGAAGCCCATGTACATGTGCGAAAGGAATGACCCTGCTCCTTGCATAAATTACATCTCAGGGGTTGTCGACAATGCGCTCCTATATGCCCCAGGTCCCCACATAAACCACACTTCTGCTTGTCACATGCATTACTCAGACGTCCCACATCACCACATTTAAAGCAGGCCCGTGGCTGACCAGGGTAAAAAACTAGCCCCCTATCTCGGCCCAAAAAAAAGCAATTGGGAAGGTGCTTAGTCTGACCATTTACCAACTTCAGAATCACCTGGTATTTCCAGCCCCCTGTCCATAATTGCTCTTCATCTAAGATGGATTCTGGAAAGCCTTTAATCGTACAGTGCTTTTGCTACATTCACCCCCTCATTTCTAAAGAGGACAGTAATTTTGTTTGTTAAAGGCTTAGTCAGGGGAATCGCTGAAAAAGGCCTCCACAAAGGTGAGAGCTTCATTAAGCGATACTGCTTCCAAAAACGTTCTAAACCAGCAGGGTGTTTAAAACTAATGTCAAACATTACATCTCCAGGTACATGTATCAAAGCATAGATCTCATATGCGTAATATTTCATACTTTATTTCAATAACACTTTACCCACAAATTTCCTATCTGGAATAGAGTCCATATCCCCCTGTATTTTAGCCTAACTTATTCACGTCTCTCAGCTTGGTTCCATCAAGCGTCCCTATCAGCAGGAAACAAATGTTCTGCAACTTTTTCCATGCCATATTTTCCCGGCATCAGTAGTCAAAGTAACTAGATTTGCGAAACATCCATAGGGAATGAGTCCTTGTTCCTTATTATAGCCTCAGACCCAAGTTCAGTTAGTAAACCAGAGGAGCCATCTGACTCTGCTCCCTAATGTTTTGTAGTAAAGGATGAAGTTCTTCTTGTAAGGGCAAAAGTACCTCTTCAGTAGGAGAGCTGACCTGGAGGAATCAAGGAGGATGATTTAACCCTTGAGAAGGACATTGGGGGGTTTACTAAACCAGTTGGTAAAACAGCAGTAGAAGCATTGTCAATATTAAAATCCCACCATTACCTGCAGCATTTTGTTTCCATCCAGCAGCTATCAGGGCAGTTGAAACCCAATCTTCAGAAAAGTTATTGTCTGAGTCCCGGATATTGTCCTGACAGGAATTAACCATAACTTCCTGCTGGATACCTGTATCTTTACCCCCTTTGGTAATACCCCGACTACCGTACTCTGAAACAGGCCCTTTGGAAACACTAGGAGCTGATGATTCAACAACAGGGGAAATACTCCCTGAAAAACCAGACCGTGCCATTTTAACAGTCATTTCCCTCTCCCCTACCTCTTTTGATGCTGCTGCTCCAGGGTCTGTCGTAGAGAGGCCACATTCTTTACTTTCTTTGGGATTCCCAGAAAAGCTCTCCTGAAAGGCTTGCTGCTCCCCAACTACCATCAGCCCCTCGTCGTCTGCATCTCCGCTCCTTCCAAACACACGCGATTCCGTTTCCAGTGTCCCCGATTCCTTGCTCCGACGTTCCTTCATGAAAAACAACTGCTGCTTCGCTTCCTTGCAGTAACGTTCTGCCTCTACAATGCGGTGCTCCAAAACTTGGAGACTTCCTCTACTGGTTCAACGACCGTGCAAGGTACCAAAACTCTTTCTACGGCATGCTCTGTTACAGTAGTATCGAAATCCTTCTCATTTCCCGTAAAACTGCTGGTATCATGTTTACTGGTCTGCATCTCCGATGATTTTGATTCCTCGGGAGCCAAGGAGGAGACCCGCTCCTTGGCCTCCCGCACGTCCTCTCAGTTCAAAGCTCTGGTCGCCACTGATCAGTAAGGCTCTGGTCAGCCACACAGCGTAGGGGAATTTCCTCAGTGTCCTAGCCAAATTTCCCCCATTCACTAAAAAAAAATACCACCAACAGCTTAATCTGGTTAAATTTCAGTTGGTCACCATCTGTATCCCCCCTTCCCCTGGTCACCCCTGAAAAAGGGACTTCTGGTCTCAGTTGGCCTACAAAATTCAATAAATAAAATAAATATTTTTCCACAGCTGCTTTCTCTGACGTATTGTTTGCTCAGCGCTTCACTATGCACAAATTACAGTCATTACACATAAACTCTGCAGGTGATAGTACTTTCCAAGTGTACGTCACTACAGTTTATTGAGTGTACTGCGTTCTAGCCAATTACCAAAGTGTGATATAAACCTGACAGCTAAGGCAGCACATTTCTTAATGCCTCTGTTAGTATCTCTGTTCTCAGTCTGCGATGGCGACATCTACACTCGAAGCCGCTCCTCATGTCTGCGAAGTTGTCCCATCACAGCGAGGGCATAGCAAGCTGAGCATAGGTGGATACTGTCACAAACCTTTCAGCAAGTCAGGCCCTCTGCTCCCACAGTGCCAACCTCCAAGTGCAGTAGTGTGAACAGGTAACAGAACAAGGTAACCCTCCTGTCTGCATGTGGGTCCGAATCACCATGGGCCGGATATTCAAACTGCGCCCGAAAAGTGCGCAACAGCAAGAGCAAGCGCAAGTCACTTGCGCACATGCACAATCGTCGCGATATTCAAACGTGGAGCAAGGCCAATTGCGCAAGCAGCCAACGTCTGAATATCGCACAAACTGTGCCATAGCGCAACCAGGGAAGGGAAGCTGAGCAGATATGATGCACCATAGCGCAACCAGGAAGGGAAGCTGAGCGAATCGATGTGCCATAGCGCAACAAGGCCAGCCCAGCTGAGCAGTCCAGAGGCCCATAGGGCAAGCAATGACACCCCAGCAGCATAGCAATGGAACAGCACAACCAGGAGGTAGGAGGCCCACCACCCATGCCACAGATGGGCACAGGGACACACTGCAGAACTAACAATGCACCCACACCCCAAGAACAGCATAACTGGGGAGGGACGGAATATCAACCAGCCCATGGGGACAAGCAAGAAGCACATCCGGCCGTGTTACTGCAGCACACCCACTGGCAAGCTGAGACTCCACACAAAGGGGCGGACCACCCCAGTGTCCAGCAGCCCCGTGTGCACAGCACACCCTGCACTGTGACCCCAAGACACTACCCATGAGCAGTGACTGAGACCGTCACTGCAGGACTCCCCAGGCCCCCCCTGGCACAATGCAACCATGTGTACCACCGAACCATACAAGCCAGACCCACCAGGAGCACCCAGCGGTGTGTGGCAGCACATGGCCAGTCCGGCTGAAAGCCACCACCCCACCAGGGACACCCCCCCATGCACACACACACACAATCCCAGGACAATACCACACCAGATGCCATGCACACCACTGCAACTGAGCACCCATAGCCAGCTGCAAATCAGAGACCACTACAGTATTCATACAAAATAGATTTATAAAAGAATATCAATATGAACACACAACAATAAACTATGACAGAAGATATATACAAGAAAGGGGTGAAGTGCGGGTACAAGGTAGGGGTGGGTAAGGGCAGGGTGAAGAACTCGTGAGGGAAGGCAGGTGTGAGGGAAGGGTAAAGGGGGTAGGTGTGGGACAGCTACTGTCCTCCAGGCTGCACAGCAGCAGATTGCCCTGGTCTCATGGCCTCCTCCGTGCGTCTGACACCCTCGGTGCATCTCCTGCAGAATGGATAGGGACGCCGGACACCTCCAGCAGGCGGTGGACAGCCCGCTCAATCCTGTGCAGGACCCGGACACCCTAGGGCAGGGAACAGAATCAATGGCTGTGACTCCACAACCCTGAAGCCCACCCAACCTGCATGGCATACAGCCAAGTGCCCCACCCCTGTGATGGACTGCACCCACTCACAGTGACTGTGCACAAGACAAGCCCAACCAGGCAGCAACAGCCATGTGTGCCACTGCACACACCCCCCCTGCCAGCAGCACAGCACAACCAAGGCTGTCCAGTGACGTATGTCGTGGGGAAGGTAGTGCCACAGCCATGTGCCCAGTGCATGCATGGACCACCAGCGATGCACTCACAGACATGCAGTGCCACTGGACAGTGCTGACTGTCACACGTCACGTGCATGGCAGTGTTGTCCATGGATGGTGGCCGTGCCCCCACAGCATGCAATAGCATCCATGTTGTAATGACACTGACCCTCATCAAGCCGCTGCATCAGGTGCTGCGGCTGCTGCTGTTGCTGTTGCACCCCTCCTCCACCAGCCACCCTGGCACCGCCATCCCATGCCTCAGCCCGTGCCTGCCTCCGCTCCTCCACGCCTGTGGGAGACAAAGGAAGAGAAAAACATCAGTGAGATCCCAAAGCAGACAGCCTCTTGCCCCATTGAGTGTGCCTGCCCACACATCCAGACACAAACAGCACACACCTGCAAACACCCTCACAGCAAACCACAGCCCAACACACCCCCATGCACAGATTACATTACACAGTCACCCATCCAGACAATACCGGTGCATACACAGCACACCCACCTGGCCTGGGCACAATGCCACTCCTGGCACGCGACCTGAGGCGCGCAAGCAACACGCCCCTCCTCTGCAGGTCGCCATAGCGGTGCCTGCACTGTTCAGGGTCCTCTTCCGCCCAGTGGCCTGCTCCAGGGCAGGCGCCCTGCTGCACATGGGTGCGTGGCACCTGCGGCACACCCTCAAACAGTGAGCCATAGTGGGCTCCACCACAACCACCAGGTTGGCTAACTCCAAAGCCCCCATTGTGTGGTGCTCTCCTCGTGCCATATTCAAACTGTACAGTGGCAATATGGCACTCAGCAACAGCAGCAACCCCACGTGGAAATGTTGGCATATACAACTCCATCACTGCCACTATGCGCTGTTGGGACAGCCTAGCGATCCATCGTTGCTGTCACCGAACAGCGATGAAACCACTACACATGGCAGGCGTACAGCGCCAGGGGCAGAGTCGTGCACAAGGTCATGGATCCGGTGGCGCGGGCCGCGCTTGGCGCCATCGGACGTCCACACGTCCTCGCGCGATCGGACACCTGCGTGCCAGTGCCACAGTGGACTATTGTGCAGTACTGCCACTGCGCCATGTGGTGACCAGCGCTGTAGCGCCATTGGCACAATGGTGGCCATGGCCTGAATTGCCGATCGCGCACAGCACATCATCAGCGCGGCAGACGCCTGCATAAGCTACCTGGGCATGCCAATGCAGTGTACCACACAGTCACAGAATATCGCCATTGGCTCAGCCCGGCTCAACCGTGTGCGCACAAAGCGCCAGCAGTAGCGATATTCAGCCGACACATGCAGATCATCTGATCAGCCATTCAAAGGCGCGAGTGGTGCGATTTGCATCTCATTACAGTTGCTGCACTCTAATTTGCATGCATTAGCGCTATAAATGTGCGCATTGGGCTGCGCTGGCCAGATTCGGTTACTGCAGGTGAGGGTGGGTTGCATGCTGTGTGATGTTCCTGGACAATGGTCATGGGATAACGCTGTAGACTGCACAGTGACAGGTGTCACTTCCACCCATACAGATCGACATGACCGAGCAAAGCCAAGGTGAGGGTGAGGATGGTGGGCGGAGGAGGCGCCAACTTCACCACCGGCAGAGACAGAGGCCCTCTTCCAGGCCTACCTGGAGGAGGAGCCACCACTGAGTGGACGGGGGGCACCCCTCAGGCCCGTGTGGCTGCATGGGAGGGTAGCTCGGGCAGCGAACCTGCACGAAGCCACCAGCCCGTGCAGGAATGCAAAGAAGATGGGGACAGACTGCAGGAGGGTGAAGAGAAGGTGGCAGCCGCCAGGGCGGCACGTGCTGGCACAAGCGGGGGCCAGCCAGCGTGGCGGAGCTGACCCGCTGAGGACCGACTGGCTGCATCAATGCAGCGGAGTGCTGAGGGCGTACCAGAGGTGGATTCCAGACAGGGGAAGCCCATCACTGCCGGTATGACATGGTGGTGGTGTTGGGAGGGGTTGTTCACATGCACTCACATGTCCTCACTTTCTGTTACAGATCCTGTTAGTCTTCAGGGGACGGTGGTGGTGGGTCCAGGCAGTGAGGAAGACCTGCTGGACATGGAGGAGGGTCCATCCACCTCTGTCACCAGCCAGCATGCACTGCACCAGCATGCACCTGGGCTGCCAACTCTGGTGTCGGTGAGTCAGGTGTGGGGGTGCACAGTCTGTGTCTCAGCAGTCTGGCATGCAAGCATGCCAGCCTTTGGCATGACTGTGGCTGTAACACGTACCTGCACCATTGATGATGCAAGGACTGCAATAGGCAGTGACATGTGTGTCCCATGACGGACACACAGCAGGCCAACTCGTTCCTCTGGGCTAGCTGGTTCCAGCGTGTGTGCCAACATGTCGGCACAGTCCCAGGCTGTGCCTGTCAGCACCGGTGGGGCAGCATCGGTGGCTGTGCAGGTGTCTGGCACTGTTGCGGCCACAGCAGTGGAACGAGTGGTCCCTGGGGCACAGCGGTTGGAGGGGCAGCAGCAGTCACCCACCAGGTCTGGGGGTACAGTGTCCAGCGGTGGCACATGCCCACCGCCCTTTGATATGCCCATTCCTGGTCCTGGTGAACAGCGCCCTCCCTCAAGGGTGTTGAGCATCAGGACCTTCCATCCCTGGGGACAGGATGCCGTTGTGCCAGAGTACCCATTTGAAGAACACCCGCCTGCTGCGGGAATCCAGTACAGCAGCAAGGCGGGTTGCAACGTCGCGTCGGGCACTGTGCGTGGCTGTGGGTGGCACAGCAGGGACTGTGCTCTGATCCTTGCAGAGATGGTCCATTCTGCGGATGGATGTGACCGCCGCCATTGAGGTGAACCCAGGCATTGGTCACTGTCGTAGCTGCGTGGGCACACAAGCAGGGTACTGTACGCGCACCCCACAATCGCTCTCCACTCCCGTTCCCGGCGTCGTGCGACACCCAGCCTGTCGACGCCGGGTTCTGCTGTGGGCATCCCGAGCACCCCTGGTGCAGGTATGTTTGGCATACTACAGACCCCAGTGCGGACAAGGTCGCGATCGCGCGAGTGGGACCCTGGTGGTCCATCGATGCCACCCCATGTGGCCCTGCTCAGCCTGCCAGTGCTGTTGGGTCGCAGCGGGGCCGCCCGCATCCAGCGTTGGCGTGGAACAGTGCAACATGACTGACCTGTCTCCCAGCGGGCCCTGTCTGGCCCTGCTGTACTCCTGCATCATGGTGGGCTGTGCACTGGTGGGTGCCTGCACATCACGCGATCCTCTGGACCACCTGCACACCATCCCATCTGCTGTCCACAGGTGCGTGTGCGTGATGATGCCTGCATTGTACTGTACACCAAGGTGCAAGGGTGCCCAGCATCTGACACACGTACTTGGACAGTACAGGTGGTGGGTGTGGTCTGTGGATCTGTGTGTTTGCCATGTCTCTTCCTGCTCTGCTGTGCACCTGCCCATGTACGCTTTGTGCCTGGTGTGTGTGTGTGTCCATATGACTGTTCACCCCTCCCTGATGGTGTGTTTGTGTGCCTGGTCCCTTCCACTCCCCTTGCCGTCTTGCACCCCTGGTGTGTTACTCTGTGTGCCTGTGGGTTGCGCCAGGACAGTGTTGGTTGCACATGGCCCCTTGACTTACCTGTGTCGTGCATAATGCTCCTCCGTGATGGTGTCCCGGTGCAGCTGGGCCTGCCGGATCAGTCGGGGGTCCCGCCGTCCAAGGGGGCTGCTCATCACCATCATCACCGGGCCCGCTGGCGTCCCGTGCTGTCCCTCCTCGACCTGAATGGCTATCCCACAGTCTTTGGCCATGTTGTGCAGGATACAACCATGCCAGGAATATCCTACAGGCCTTTGGGGGCTGTACTGTAGGGCACCGCCCGGAGGTGTCTAGGGCATCGGAGCGTGCCTTGGAGCATCCCAAACACCGCGCTGCGATGTTGTGCGTGTGAAGGCATGCCTCATTATAGCGTTGCTGCGATGGGGTCATGGGCGCCAGTATGGTGTGAGCAGCCGGGGCGGAGTGGGTATCGCTGTCACCTGTGTGGAGATGGTGGAGATGAGTATCATGTTCAGGTCCATATTGCCAATATCCTTTGTGCCACTACCATAGCACCTGTGGCATTCCCACCCTTTCCCCACGCTTGCAATTCCTACATGCGTACTCACCCACTAGATGGCCTGTGGGGATGTCCCCACTCGCGAATCGATGGCACAGTGCGGACTGATACCATATAAAGGCATCATGTGCTCCGGGAGGGTGTGTGGCACAGACGTGATTATGCGCCAGTGGCATCACACCACCTGGCAGTTGACACTGGAATAGACCTTCCTGTTCCTATATGCAGCCCCATCGGGCCAGGTGGCGTCGCGAATGGCCACATGGGTGCAGCATGGCCCCTAGCACACCAGGCATACGTACTACCTGTGGAACCCTGCATGTTTGTTGTACGCTGGCATCGGTGCTTGGGAACTAGATGTGCTCCAGGGCATGTGGCAGCAGTGCGCTGAGGAATGGGTGAGGATGCGTGACGGGGCCGACTGTGTGATGCCTGTGATGTCCCCTGTCGGCCTCTGGAAGGTGCCCATGGCGTTACCAGGCACATGCAGGCTGTCTGCTTAGTCTCCACCGACAGGCGTGACTCCGTGGGTGAGGTGCCTGCATCACATCACTGCACAGCTCACAGAGCCGTCTCTGTATTGCCCTGTTCAGGTGGTACCGGCCCGCGATCTCTACATCTGTGTACAGCTCAAAGCTGAGCAGACGCAGTACTGCCTGTTGGGGGCATCATCGACGGGGCCCTTCCGCGACCCCCGTCCCCTGCAGCATGCATTCTCACCCCTCATTACAGCTTCCATGTGAAGCTGACACATCCATCTGCCTGGCTTGAGACCCCCTGGCTGATGTTGCTCTGTTACCCGCTGTCCTGACTGCTACCTCCACTGCACGGGTACCCCCGCTGGCCTCTACAGCCTATGGCCCCCAACTTCCTTGCCTGCCCTGTTCTGGACTGTCACTGTCTGTCTCTCTCTCTCTGTCTCGCTTGGCATCTCTGTAGCATTCTTGCGCCTCTTCCTTGAGCCTTTTTATTTTGGCTTATTTCCGCTGTGGCGCAACTTCCGGCTGTTCAGCTGTTGCACATTGAGCAACCCGCGAATATCGCATTAGCGGCTCTTTGTGCAGGATCCACCCCTTTGGTTGCGCATACCGTCATTTGCATTGCGCTGTTGCTCAGCCTGTTTTCGATTGGCGCCATTCTTCCTGCTGAACTCTCGCCAGAATGGCTTGCACTTTCGGACTTCTTGCGCAACCTATTAGCGTAGGCGCCAGCCTTTTGAATATCCGGCCCGCTTTGGTCTCAAATCCTGGGGGATTCAAACTGTGAACTTTATGCTAGCATACCCAAATGTACAGGCTCAGATAATTTGCTCTTTCGGGGGGATGCCAGATATCTTTCGCCTAAGGGCACCTAACCAGGTGTCCAAAAATGAACCCTTGAAACTCTATAAAAGACCTTAGGTATATTCTTACCTTTTCCCAGTTTGGTAACACCATCAAGCTTATGAACAGTTGTCAGATTTAACCGTCTATACTTCACATGCAAAAGAACTTCGAAGACACAGCCAGGCAGTCTTTTTAAATGAAAGGTTTACTTAAAAATAGATAAAAATATGTAAAATGTAAACACAGAGCGCTATATCACAAAGCATACAGTCACTTAAAAGAAAACAAGGAAAAGTACAAACATAAACTCCTACCACAATACAATTAGACTTCTTCTATCTAATGTATTACCTTCTTACAGTGCTTAAGGTAGTTCTTGTTTCTTAAGAGCCCACAAAGAAATGTGTAACTAAGATCAGACACAGAATAGCTTAAACTGTCTCTTTCACTCAGACACCCCTTCCATGATATCATCTAGCACCTCCTTTTTGAATATAAAAATTATACAAACAATGATCTTCCTGTCAGGAGATATTTTAAAATACTGTGACTTCAGCAAAAGCTAATTTCCCAAATTATAAGTCTATGATTTCCCCGTTCCTTCTCTTTGATCTTTGAGCAGTTCTTGTCCCCAGGGATCAAAGGATTTTTATGACTTTTCACACCATGGTATAAAAATGTTTTTTCCTGTAAAACGTCATAAAAGTTTACGATCCCTATATCCTGGCAGCTGGGTCACTTCTAATTACAGGAGAAACAGGAGACCCTTAATTAGTCTCTCTAGTCTTTGCTACCTCCTGGTATCAGGTTAATACATCCTGTTATTTCCCACTAAAAGCAGGGGGTGAGAAGTACCCATAGCCCAGCTGTCTTATGGAACATTCACACTACATTTTTATATTACAAAAATCGTAGAACAGTCATAACCAGCTATTGGCGTCACAATCCTCCCACCTAGACAGAATTTTGGACTCCTCCCTGCATGGATACTTCCCCGTCGGTTCCTCCTCATAAGAGCAACAAGCCACCTGTGTTCTGATTGGTCATTCCAGCCCTATGTAAGATTGTGATGTCATACCCTTGCAGGGCAAGACTCCGTCTTAACAGTCAACATTAGTTTTCCCATTTAGATTCAAAAGCCAAACCAGGAGTTTGATCCATTTGTACCTCAAAATGTTGCCTGTATAAGTATGGCTCTAACTAACTGGGGCCCACACTAGGCAAGACACTCTTTTCACAGTAGAATATACCTGCTCCCTAGAGTAACATTTATTCCAGGTACTCTACATGGTGATCTTTCCCTTGGTTGGATGTCTGACTCAGTACTGCCCCAATACCCGCGTCTGAGGCATCAGTCTGAACTACAAAGGGTCTGCTATAGTTAGGACTTGTCAATACAGGAGCACTGCACAGTGCCTCCTTCAGTCTGGTAAAGGCTTTTTCATAGGCTGGTCCCCAGGTAATTTTCTTTGGCATCCTTTTCTTTACCGGGTCAGATGGGAGGGCGCCCAGGGCACTGTAATGGTGGGTACAAATTTCCTATAGTACCCTGCAATACTAGAAAACGCCTGACCTCGCTGCATTTCTGGTCTGGGCCAGCCTTGATCACCTCTATTTTTACTTGGTTAGGGCCAGACTGTCCTTGGCCCACAACATGCCTGGTGAGCCACTTCAGCACATAGGCCTGGCACTTCTCAGCTTTGACAGTGACCTCGGCCTCTGTATCCTGCCTTGACTTCCCTAGGTGGGACAGGTGTTCCTCCAGCTGGTACTAAAGAGATGGCAGTGTCATCCAGGTAAGCCATGGCATACTCCTCAGCACCATTTAACACCAGGTTCACCAACCTTCGGAAAGTGGCGAGTTCTTTATTCGAAGGCATTACTTTAATTCAAGATAAAGCCTGCTCCGAGATGATGAAGGCCCTGACCTCTCCTAACTCTCCGTTAACTCTGCCTGCCAGTGTCCGCTGTCCGGGTCAGTAGTTTTGGGTAGTGCAACCCCTCCCAACTTGTCAGAGTTCGTCCATCCAGGGCATCGGTGGGCGTCTGACTTAATGACTGCATTTGGTCCATGATAGTCCACACAGAAACGAGTAGAGCCATCTGGCTTGGGTACAAGGACTACGGGTGAGGCCCAGGGGATGTGGGATCTCTGGATTACCCCTAAATCCAACATTTCCTCCACCTCCCTCCTAATGTCCTTTTGGACAGTCTCTGACACCCAATATGCTGTCTGCTATATGGGCATCTCTGTTCCTGTCTCCACATTGTGTGTCTCTAAGGGGGTTAGTCCAGGCTTGGCGCTAAACAGGGGAGCAAAGTCTGCTAAAACCTCCCTTACTTCCTGGATCTTGTCCGGGGGCCAGCTGGGGAAACAGTTTTACTGCCTCCACAGGGACTTCCACTTGCTTTCTTCCAGCAGTCAGAAGAGTCTCTTTTCGTCATCCTCCCTGTGACACATACTAGAACATCATATCAGCCCTATTGGCATATGGCTTCATCATGTTGACATGGTACATTCCGTCTGTCTTCTGTTAGGTAACTCTATGATATAGTTCACGTCATTTACCTTCCTAACCACTTTGTACGGTCCTGCCCACTCAGCCTGCAGCTTGTCTTTCTGGACCGGAATAAGGACCATGACTTCCTGACCCACCATGTATGAGCGAGCTCTGGCTCTGTGATTGTACCACACTTTTTGTTTCTGTTGGGCAGCTGCCAGGTTGCTCTGGCAATCCCCATAAGCTCCTTCAAACCCTTTCCCTGAACCTGAGGCCACATAATCCCACAATGAGGGTCCCTGGGTGGCGTGCTTGCCTTCCCAGTCCTTCGGATCAAGTCTAGGGGCCCCGATTACCCAGGCGTCCATATAAGAGCTTGAAGAGGAAAATCCTTTCGACTCTTGGGGCACCTCCTGTATGTAAACAACAGGTGGGAAGGTATTTCTCCCAGTCCCTCCATGCTGTTCAGCAAGCGGCGGAGCATTAACTTCAGGGTACCATTAAATCTTTCCACAAGCCTATTGGCTTGCAGTGATAAAGTGTTATACGTCTCTGCACCACCACACTTCTCCCACAAACATTTCGTGGAACCGACATGAAAGGACCCCTCGATCAGTGATAACCCCCTGTTGAAACCCAACATGGGAGAAAATCCCAAGTAAGACATCTGCCACTTTGTCTATCCTCAGTAAGGATAGGGCGAGTACCTCTGGGTACCAGGTGGTATAATCCACCACAGTCAGGATGAACCTCTTCCCGGAGGAGCTGGGGGTATTTATAGGCCCCACAATATCCATTCCCACCCTCTGGAATGGCTCCTCCACTATGGGCAGTGGAATTAGGGCGGCTTGGGTTTCTAGGGACATGGATATGTTGTTCATCCACACTCATTGGCAGTATCCTTGCCGCTTTAAATCTTGCGGAAGGGTCTTCGACTTGCTCCTCCCACCCACCGGGTGGTATAACTCTCGGCTCCGCCCATAGCGCCAGATCGATTCCGCTACCACCTTAGGAGAAACTCAGGATTGGTATGTAGAGCCACACGTTCCTTGTGAAAAATTAAATACGGGATTTTACACATCAGGGCCTGGAGCTCGGAAATCCGTCGAGTGGAAGTAATGTCTACTAGGAAGAGAGTCTTCCAAGAAAGGAACTTCAGGTCTGCTGAGGCTGCTGGTTCGAAAGGAGGCAGAGTAAGCTTCTCGAGGATAAAATTCAACTCCCAAGGAGAGGCAGGAACCCGGATAGGAGATCTCAAATGGAGGACCCCTCTAAGGAAGGTCTTAGAGACCTCCAGCTGAGCAAATGTTCTGTCTGCAAAGGGGACATGGTAGGCCGAGATGGCCGCCATGTGTATTTTCAAGGACGAATGACTGAGACCCAGATCAAAGAGGTGTCACAGGTAATCCAGAAGCTGTCCAACAGAGCACGAGAAAGGCTCGAAATCTTTTGAAGTAGCCCAGATAGTGAACCGTTTCCATTTCATGGCATAGGTAGATCATCATCTAGTAGAGGGTTTTCTGGCCTCCACCAAAATCTCAGCCACTCGGGGTGAAACCCCCGAATCGGGCTTAAGCTACGTCTGCAGGAGCCATGCGTGCAGCTGAAGGGACTTGAGACCTGGATGGACCAGGGTCCCCTGATCCTGGGTCAGTAAAAGTCGCGACAGAGGAAGAGGAAGTTCCTCTGAGTACTGTTGCAGAAGAGAGAACCATACTTGTCTGGGCCAGAAAGGAGCGATTAGTATCATTCAACCTCCTTCTGAACTGAGTTTCCCTAAGACCCTCGGAATCAAAGGGATCGGGTGGAAAGCATAGACGATCTGCTCTTCCAATCTAGAGACAGAGTCTCCAAAAATGCTGTGCCCTGGAGCAAGCGAGCAAGAAGTCGGGAAGTTTTGTGTTTGAGGGATGAGAAGAGGTCCACCTGCAGTATTCCCCAATGTAGGAAGATATCGTCTAAGACCCCTGATCCAGTTCCCACTGTGAGCTTGAGCAGATGACCGACTGAGTTCATCTGCCAAGGTGTTCCTCAATCCTGGGACGCCAACTGCCGTGAGGCGAAGGTTGTGCTACACTGCCCAATCCCAAACTCGCATCGCTTCCCTGCAAAGAGGGTAGGAACGAGTCCCTCCCTGATTGTTGATGTACCAGACCACACACATATTGTCCGTTTGTATGGCCAAATGACCAGGAAGTAGATGCTGATGCAGAGCTTGGAGAGCATACAGCACTATCTGAAGCTCGAGCACATCGATGTGAAGAGTTTTCTCAAGCTTGGACCAGGAGCCCTGGGTCCTGTGAGGCCTGAGATGGGCTCCCCAACCCTCGCCCGAGGTGTCTGTGGTCAGAGTCTGGGAGGGGAAGGAAGACAGAAGGAACTCTCAGCAAAGTTTCCGGAAACATCCACCACTGCAAGTCCCGAACCATGGGAGTGGAGACTAGAACAAGCTGGTCTAGTTCGTCCCCAACTGATCCCACTGAGACCGAAGCGCCCACTGGAGTGATCTTCATGTGTAGCGAGCACAAGGGACCATCGGGATCGCAGCGCCATGAGCCCAGGAGGTGAAGGACCGACCTGGCACTGACCCACCTGCAGTTGGACAACAGGCTGACCTAAGCCTCGAAGTGTGGCCGCCTGTCCGGTGGCAGGAAGGCCCTGCCAAAGGTCGTCCAGGATCACCCGATGAACTGAAGGCTCTGGGACGGGATCAAGTGGGACTTGGAGAGGTTGATGGTAATGCTCAGGAGGAAAACACCCCTGGGTAAGGGAAAGTAAGCACAGTAGATCCTCCTGGATGGGGCCACCAGGAGCCAATCGTCCAGGTATGGCAAAACCTGCACCCCTGGGTACGCAGGTAGGCCGCTACCACAGAAGGGCATTGGTGAACACTCAGGGCCGAGGAAAGACCAAATGGGAGGGCCTTTAACTGGTAGTGGTCCCCTGAAAGCAAAACATAGGTATTTGTGTGAGAAGGGCGGATAGAATGTGAGGTAAGCATCCTGCATATCCAGAGTGCACAGCCACTGTCACGGCCTCAGGAGGGCAGAAGGCCCTGCAGGAGAGCATCCTGAACCTCTTGTACTCCATGAACAAGTTCAGGGAACTGAGGTCGAGAATCGGCCTTACGTCTCCGGTCTTCTTCGGGACCAGGAAGAAGTGGGAATAGTAACCTGTTCCCTGAAAAGGAAGGGGAATGGGCTCTATCGCCTCCTTCGGCAAAAGTGCTGAAATCTCTTCCTGGACCAGAAGATGATGTTCCTGAGAGTACGACGACCTTGGGGGAGGGTGTCAAGGGGGTTTCTGAAGAAACTCTATTGAGTGTCCTTCTGCGATCAGCTGGAGCACACAGGAATCTGAAGTTATCCTCTCCCAACCCGGGAGGTGGAGGGAAAACCTCCCTCCTACCGGTTCCTCTGGAAGGCCCAGAGGCTGTGGGAGAGGAAAGAGTCAGGTGGTGTGGGGCAGCGCCGTGGCTGAAGCACCCGCTGCTTTTTTGGGCGGAGGGGGCATGGCAGCCGGAGGGGCCCGGCATTTATTGGCCCGCTTTCCCTGGGGTTTTGCCTTTTGTCGATTCCGCCTGCAAAAGGGACAACGTTGCGTTTGATGGGGTGGTACATGGAGTCCACAGACTTAAGAGCAGTCCCCTTCTCCTGCAGGCCGGTGATGATGTCCTTGACATCACCACCGAACAGCACCGAACCCCGGAAGGGCACATCCTGGATAGCGTACTGCACTTCCGAGACCAATCCTGACACTCAGAGCCAGGCATGATGCTGTAAGCCTATGGCGAAAGCGGAGCTCCTACCAGCAGTGTCCACTGCATCGTATGTGGCACGAAGCATGTGCCAACTGGCTGAACGTGCAGAGCGGACGAGGTCAGCCACTTCCTGTTTGACTTGAGAGTCAGGACGGGAGTCCAATTTGGATTCCACTTCACTAAGAATCGCCTTCTGGTAATCCCCCATGTGACCGACATAATTTAGGGCCCTAATTCCCAGAGTGGAAGAAGCAAAGATCTTCTTCCCATACTGGTCCAGAAGACAGGATTCTTTGTCAGGTGGAGACAAGCTCAGATGTTTCGGGTTAGCTGTCCGGCCATGAGCGGCGCTAATCACAACCGAATCAGCTCGAGGGTGAGAATCTAGAAAGTCAACACCCTCGGGAGCCTGATATAGCCTGTTTGACTTCCGAGGAAGTGGGCTAAAGCCGACGGTTGCTCCAAATAGTGGAAACAAGATTGGCGTGAGGCTCAATCCAGGGTGGCACCAAGGCAGAAGCTGTGTCGGGCAGGTCCAGATGCTCAGTGAGTTTCTTATGCTGTGGATCCGCCCAAGGAATGCCACTTGTGAACCTCCTGGATTTTGCGAGCAACTCCTAGAAGGAAGGATCCTTCAGGGAGACTTCAGAGGAGTCCTAGTCTTGGGCTTAGACGGAGAGAGTGTGGCTCGTCGTCCGCCCGGAGCAACCGCTGAGTCATCCGAGGTGACCGAGGAGGAAGAAGATGAAGACCCTCTCCGGCATGGAGGAGGAACGGACCCCTGGAAGGTCCTCGGGAAGCGTATCCTGCCCTGCCCTGGAACCAGAGGGCTTGCCCCCGGTGTCCGGAGGTGGGGAGGGAGTCTGCTGTCACGGACGTATGGGAGCCAGAATCGGCACCGTCGTAGTGAGACGACTCTCCACCTCTCTGGTGAGCTGAGCCCACCAGGAGGCCAGAGTCTCCTTCAAGTCCACCAGCGGATGAGGGGGCTGTGGAGGAGGAGGAGGGGGGGGATACGGGTATTAATTGTACCCGTAAGGCGCGTATCCATAACCCGACGGCGGGAAACCCAGCGCCAGGTATTGAGGCACCGGTACTGCGCGCCGGATACCGCGGAGCTGGGTAAGGTGGCATCATATGATGGGGGTCGGGATACCTGGGAACCGGGGTCTGCTGGAGATGGCTCGCCGAGGGCCCATGGGCGGCCTGGAGCAGAAGGCTCAGTGGGCGGAAGGTCCGCACTGGAGCGGCATGTCGCCCGCCATCGGCAAGACCGCGTCCGGGGAACCGACGCCAGGTCAGTCAGCCCAGCGGGCGGGCGGCCAACGGGTGTAGCAGGAACCCCGCATCGCTTGGGAATGCAGGGGAAAAATCCCAGGGGGTCAGGCTGAGGGAGACCCAGGGTCTCAAGGGCAGCGAAGGCTGCGGGAGCCAGAATGACAGACGGAGAGGGTCCGGCATTGGCTCAGCCACCGTGCGGGTGTCGGGCAGGCCGACGTCCGACTTATCAGCGGAGTCTAGGCGGACACCGGAGGAGCCGACATCCCACTTATCAGACCCATCGCCCGACGCAGGTCAGCGAAGGAGGAGCGCCTGGTCGGGTGGAAGAGTGGCTGTGCGCTGCCCTGAAGGGTCGGGCGACTTATCAACCGTTCCGCGCGGGCGCCAGAGGAGCTGACGTCCAGCTTACGGGAGCTGCTCAACCAGTAGGGCCGCACGGTGGCTGTTTTCTGGGAGCGGAAGCTCACAGCCTGGAGAGGCGCCTGGCACGAGCCAGACGGGCGGGCCGACAACGCCAGGAAGTTTCCAAGGGGCTACTCGTGAGCAGTCCCCCAGAGAGATGTTATCTGTAGCACAGCCGACCCCAAAGAAGACGCGTGGGTAAGGGAGCCCTTATCCCGTGTTTCTCCTTGTCTTTCTTCACGATGGCCTTCAGGGGAAGTGGACGCCTGCCAGAGCTTTTTAACCTCTTCCATGGAGGACATTTTCTTTAGTATGTGGGCTCCAGACTGCTGACTCCGTCTGCGGTGGCGATGTTGAATTTAAGGCAGTGCTGGCACTTTTCCACCTGATGTTCTTGGCCCAGACAGAAGAGGCACTGGGAATGGCCATCCTTGTGCGGGAGTTGGGTGCCACACGAGTCGCACTTATTTTTGTGCTCGGAAGGTGTAGGAGATGACATACACTGACGAATGCCTGACGATTTAGTCGAAGAATCGAAAAAAAAAAGACGGCAAACACTACCAACGACAGAGCTGACGAGCGTTGAACTTTACCACAAGGTACTGACATGAGCTAAAGGCGGGAAAGAACTGAAAGGCGGGCGTGGGGGACTGCTCCTTTATACTGACGCCGCATAATGTTGGTCACCTGACGTGGGGGCGGTCCCCTGCCAGAGACTGCTAGATAGAAATTTTTCCGTAGGGTCCTGACGCCGGCTGGCATCAGTCCTTTATGTAATTACCTACTGCAAGAGCCCTCTCAAAGTAAGATCTACTGTTACAGTAAGTTCTTACATTACTGTTCCAGCTTCATTGATGAAATCTGCTCTATTAGGCCACAACTCAGAATGACTCCCAAGCAGTATAAAGCAGAAGGGGATGGCACAGTCTGATATGTAATCAGGATAGACAGCCTTGCAGCACAGCAAGACCAAAACCAGTATGTCTACAGGAGACGATGGCCCGACTGTAACGTTTAGTGAAAGTATGAAAAGTGCTCACATTGCTGTAGCACACATATATGTCAGCAGCAGGACATTTCTGAAATAAGCAACAGCTTGTTTGATGATGTGCCCTTCAGCAGGTCCAATAAGGATGATCACAACAGAAGAAAGAACTCAGGGAGTGATGGAGCAGTCCACGCCATAAATGTGTCAACGCTGCATGTCGCTGTGGGCATCCCCCAGCTAGCAAAACGTTTCTGAGTGGTCCTGATGCTGATGGTTTATAGTACCAAAGGTGTGGCCTAACGGAGGAGATCTCCTTGATGAAAATCTACTATTCTATTTTCCTCTCAAAAAGCAGGCCAAAGCGCCTTCAAACTCTTAAATAAAAGAATTACAGTTCCTTAGAAATAAGATCAATGCCGAAAAGGGTAAGCAACAAGTATTAACCACTTCATATACTTACCATTATTTGCAACCGTTAGGCTAGCAAACGAACAAATAGGACGAACTATATCTTGTCTGTTGAACAGCTGGAGGCAATCTTTTGCAAAAGGAAAGACAGTCATACAAATTTTCTGATTTTCATCTGGAAAAAAAGGACATTACAAGTCAGCAATCCAGAGTCATCACTACTAACAATCTGCAATACAGCAACAACTTTATTCTCAGCGTCAACAATGAAGTTGCTAACTTTATGAACTTCTCTCCGCTAAAGCACTCACTTTTAAAATGTGAGTGAAATGTATTATCTATTTATTTAAAGTTGGTGAAAGGGAGAGGCACACTGAGCCAAGGCTCATTTCCATGTACGACCCAGGAAATGGGGAGATGGGAACAATACAAAACATAAGGCATTTTCAAATAATTACACAAAGAACTGCATACAGTTGTTACCATTGGTTACAAAAGAATGAATTAAGTTGGCCTACACAGTAAACAAGAGTAGTGCTTCAGGCTATGTAGCCGAGGAGAAAAGTGAATAGTTTGAGGTAGAAGTGGTGAGAGCATTAGGTGAGGGATCTAGCATGAGCAGGTGCAAGTGAAAGGAAAGTGTTCGGCGAGGGCTCTTTTGAAGACAGGTGAGGAGGAGGAGAGATGAATGGGGAGAGGAAGAGAATTCCAGAGAGAGGGGGGAGCCTGAAGACGAAAGCAGCAGAGCTGGCGCAGGACAAAGGGCAATGGAGGGAGAAAGGGCGAAAGTCTCTGGACTGGAGGGGAAAGGACAGCTCAGCCACAGGGAAAAAGAGAGAGGAGAGGGAACCAAACCAGAATTTGGAAATGTAGAGAGAGGGAATGCAGCTTGCGACGAGAGTGAAGTGAGGGGGGAGAGAGAGAGAGAGAGAGAGAGAGAGGAGTACAGAGTGCAATGGTGGGTGCGGGGAGGGTCGTTCAAGACAAAGTGACAGAAAGCATTGCAGAGGGAGTCAAGCCTAGCCAGACTGGAACCAGGGGCAGAACCACAGATAATGTAGGCATAATCAAAGGTGGGTAGGATCATTTTGTCAGGAGTGCAAAGAGCCTTCTGAGGAGAGTCATAGTTACAATGTAGAGCAGCTTGCCTGGGGCACAACTTACAGCAGATGAGCTTGATGTGTTTTGAGTAGTCCAGGTGGCTATCGAGCCAGACACCCAATGTGTTTATAGTAAAGGACATCTTCCAGCATGGCCCCATCCAAGGTTGAGAATTTGAGTGGGGACGAGAGGCTGGTTAGTTTATGAGGGGAACTGAAAGTCACTGAAATAGTTTTTTTGACATTAACTTTGAGGTGGTTGGCTGGAAACCACTGTAGGACTGAGTGAAAGTCAGCTTGGAGCTGAGATTCAACGTCAGCAGCGGAAGGACCAGAGACATAAAGACTTGTATCGTCAGCGTACATTTGAATGTTTGAAGCAGAGCAAGATGATGGAAGATCATAAAGAATTATAGAAAAGAGTATCAGCCCCAGGACTGAGAATTGGGGGACACTGGCATGGATGGGGAAGGGGTTGGGAGGCGCCATCTAATCTGACACACTGGGAGCAACAGGAGAGGTAGGGTTGAAACCAATTGCCACTGGAGTGGAGAGTCCAGCAGAGCTCAGTTTATTTAGCAAGAGGGGGTGAGAGACTGAGTTGAAGGCCTTGGCAAGGTCAATAAAAATGGCAGCCTTTAGGGTGGCCTTTGTCAATATAGGAAAGGACAGAGTTAGTGACACAACAGAGAGAGGTGACAGTTGAGTGATTAGCTCGAAATCCAGATTGGAAGGGGGAGAGGCAGTCTGTGGAGTTGAAATCAGTAAATCAAGAGAGAAAGCACAGTTACGTAAGAACTTACTATAACAGTAGCTCTTTGAGAAGAGCTCTTGCAGCACGTAATAACCGTTCGGACTATGCCGCCAGGCAGTAGGACCGCACGGAAATCTTCTAGCTAGCAGTCCTAGATGGGGGACTGCCCATGACATCAGCCACTGTATAAAGGAGGCAGTCCCCTGGTGCCACCACAGTTCGTCCGCCGGAGACTTGGCTAGCATAAAGGATGGGACAAACTAAGGAGGCTTTGTCATCCCAATAGGGACATTCTGAAAGAAACACTGGGGGAAGGAAGGAGGGAGGGAAAGAATACCTGCTACAAGAGCTCTTCTCGAAGATCTACTGTTATGGTAAGTTCTTACGTAACTGTACTATCTCACTTCAAGATAGAGCTCTTGCAGCAGGTAATAACCGTTAGGACTAAGAAACTCAAATTTATTTGTGACCATCGTGTGAGGTCCTCAGTTATGTTCTGAGTTAGGGGTTCAAAATTTGCAATATCTGCATGTATCTGATTTTTAGTAAGATGGATCCCAAGGTACCACATTGATTGTTTATACCACTTGAAGGGGAATGCACGTTTAATGCAGGGAAGGGTGTAATTACACAACAATACCTGTTTTCTGCAGATTAATTTTATATCCTGAGATTTTACTGTATGTCTCCAGTTGCTCCCAGACCCTTGGGATTGATACCTCCAGGGAGGACAAAGTGAGAAGGATGATGTCTGCAGATAATGAAATTTTATGACTAGTGCCTCCGATAGGTATGCCCTCAATTTCTGGATGAGCTCTAACGGCTTGGGCTAATGGTTTGAGATACAGAGCAAACAACAGCAGTGAGAGGGGGCATCCCTGAAAAGTGCCCTTCTGTAGAGGGAAAGGGTCAGAGACAGAGCCCTCTAGTTTTAAGTAGGCCCGGGGGTGTTAACATATTTTGCAATTACCGTATGATTTCCAAGGGAAAGACAAAATTAGACCGGGTAGCCCACAAAAATGTCCAGGCAACCCTGTCAAATGCCTTTTAGGCGTCCAATCTAATGAGTGCCAGGGGAATCAAGCGTGTTGACGCATACTCTTTAAGCAGATATGTTTGTCGTACTGCATCATGAACCTGTCTGCCCTTAATAAAGCCTACCTGATCATGATTGATCAACAAAGGCATGACGTTTTCAAGTCTATGTGCTAGCACAGACATATAAATTTTGTAATCAAAATTTAACATTGATATTGGCCTTTATGATGAGGGTAGGATAGGGTTTTTATATTGTTTAAGTATAGCAGAGATCACCATGATTGCCAAGAGGGGGGAATACCTCCTCCTGTATCTCATGGATAGCCTGGAGAAGCGGTGGTAGTAATTCCTCTTTTTAAGTTTTACAGAACTCCAATGGATATCCATCAGGTCCTGGGGTTCTCTGGGTCTTGGCTCTCTGCAGGACTCCCTCTATCTCAGTGAAGGGAATGGGGGCTCTCAAAATATCTATTTGGGAGGCAGTCAGTTTGGGGAGTTTTAAGTTGTTAAGGTAGGCCTTTATCTGTTGACTACAGTCCTCAGACTCCACCCTGCATAAATCACGGTAGTATTCAGCCATGACTTGTCTAATGATCGCAGGGTGATGTTCTAGCTTCCCCGTAGTGGGGTCTTGCATGGCCATAGCACAGGCTCTAGTCTTATGCATTCTAAGTTTACGGGCCAGATTCCTGGCTCCTTTAGGGCCCCCCTCGTGGGCTGAGAGTCTGAAATAAAAGAGTTGTTGTTCTACTTTCTGAGCTAGGTATTTTTGAATTTTTTGCTTTATTGTTAGTAACTGTACCTTTACAGTTCCATCTCCCTGGGTATATAAAGACTGCAACACTTTCAACTCCCTCTGGAGCCTAGTAAGCTGTGCCTCTCTCTAATTTTTTTTCGATGAATAAGCAATAATATCCCCACGTAACACTGTCTTAAGAGTATCCCACTGAATCAATGCCAAAACATCTGGGTCACCATTGGCCCCCAGTATCTGTGGGATCCTATCTTTGACCAATTGGTTAAACTCTGGAGCCCTTAAGTGCATCAAGTTGAGACGCCAGAAATTTGTTTTATACCCCCCACCCAGATCAAATCTGGCGTATACTGGGGAATGATCTGATAATATGGTCGCCCCACGCCACACATCATGTAATGTCTCCAGATGCTCTGCTGTGGTAATCGTGTAGTCAGGGCTAGAAATAATTTTTTTGAGATGCCTGTCCAAGGGACAGGTGGAATGTAAATTCTGCCTGTCCGGACAAAGTTTTACCTGTCCACATTGTTGTGAGGTGAATTTTGAACTTAAAACATAAAATGGACTGTAAAGTGGAAATAGAGAAAACTGTTGCTTTTGGCGGGTTATTTTTCAAGGTAAAACACTGACTGAGTTTAGTCTAGTCCATTTCTGAATCAGAACTTGAATCTAGTCTGCAGCCATATGGTCTCACATGAGGTC
The DNA here is from genome assembly GCA_016271365.2 of Neoceratodus forsteri. NCBI lineage: Eukaryota > Metazoa > Chordata > Ceratodontiformes > Ceratodontidae > Neoceratodus > Neoceratodus forsteri. Next base: position 1,422,072,204 of record CM028130.1, read on the forward strand.
TTTTTTGTTTTCCAGATTTGAACCACAGTGCTATGGCATCCTGCAGGTCAAATGTAGCAACGCCAGCATCTGACAGCTTGACATGCATTAGTTCAGATGTAGTCATAGGAGACAGACAGGACCACCAGTCAGACTTCACTCTGCCCATCAAGCTGAATCCTCTCTCAACCACTGCAGTTTGGGTTGGGATCAGTAGAGCTATTATGACTAAGACCAGAATATCAGAGAATCGCTGTTCATGTGCATCATTATGGAGAATTTTTGCCAGAAATCAAATAGTGAAATTTCGAGACAGCTCATTCAGTGATATTTTCATAAGTGGTTTAAGCTTAACCATTGCGCTCAATCAAGTTTACATTATGATTGTGTTCCTTGAGTATATCACTGTAGAGCTCTGTGAGGGTTCTGACTTCCTCATTGCCATAAAGGGCTAGCTGGTGGTCACTATCTGGTAACTGTATTGGGTTAAATATTCTGAATGACCGAGGACTTGGTCTGTTTTAAAACTGGAAAATCGTGAGTTAATACTCTCAATTGTCGATGAAAGAAGGTTGTAACATCACGTTAACACTGTCTGTTTGGTTCTAGTTATAGAATATCCCTTTCTAAGTTAAGGAAGATATCAGATCCACGGTACTGAGCCTGAGTACTGGCTGAGCCTATCAGTCGACTTGTGCTAGTGTCACTGTCAGCTGTGTCAGAGTCAGGGAGCAAGAGCAATTCATTACAGACTTTGTCAAGTTTATCCTGCACAGGGTAGTTCTCTAACAAGAGCACTGTGCTTTCAGCCTTACTGACTATTGTTTCTACTGTTGAGCTGTCTCTCTGTAGAGTTAGACTGAAGGCCATCATGACAAAAAGGTATTCAGCCAGAAACTGAGAAAAGAGGACAAATCTCACAGTACTTATTGTTTTGAACAACCCACTGGCCTGATCTTTTGTTTGCCCTGGTGTGGAAGCAATGTGCTGTAAATGTACAACTAAGGCCTTGTAGCTGGACAGAATAACAGACAGAGCCCTTTCTCTGTGTGCAACCCACCGGGTCCCTGACACGTTAACTGGTTTGTGAATGGTGTAGCTCATACTGTATTACTGGCTAACTCTTTGAGACCGGCCCAGTTTTTGGGAGACTTATGGTATATTTTATAGATACCCATTAAGACTTCATCTGTTGTTTTCTTGTATGGAATAGATGTTGCTGATTGCTTTATAGCAAGCTCCAACTTTAGGGCACTGCACTGAATCCCTAACAAATGAGGTACGGCTTTCTCAAAATCCTGCCAAACACCCCAATCACTTTACCTAACATGACCGGTGCCCCATCAGATCCAAAAGCAACACTTTTTTCTTTCCAGTCTTACAGTCCAGGGTGAATTCTAAGGCATCACCTATTGAGTTATAAATGCTTTCACCATTTGGAATAGAGACTGGCTGAAGGGAAACAAATTTGTTTATTGCACGGAAATTTTCCATTGTTCTAATATAGATTGCCTCCTCTTCTATTACTGATGCATCAGTGCTTGAGTCACATAGGACAGAGATAAAAGTGTTACTATTAACCAGTTTTGCATCTTTTATCCTTATTGATTCCGAAATAAAATGTGTGAACGTTGCTGCCTGTTTGTCACTTCTATAACTGACTCCAACATTTGCACCATTTTTATGTTGTAATTCTAATATGCCAGGGAAATCTGTGAATGAGCGTTCTGAATTAATCAAATAAAGAATTGTTCTAAACCAATGTTCAGCTTGTGTCACCTCATTTTTTTCCATTTGTATTACATAGATACATAGACAGTGTCGGCAGATAAGGGCCTATGGCCAACCCAGTCTGCCCATTTAAGTCTGTAAGTTCAGTTTATGTTTTCCAGGAAGTCTGTTGCCCCTTACCCCTGACCTCCAGAATTCCTTTATGTCTATCCCATGCATTCTTAAATCCCGTGATTGCTTCAGCCCCCACCACTTCCTCTGGCAGGGTGTTCCACTTGTCCACCACCGTTCTGTGAAGAAATTCTTCCTCAATTTCCTCTGAATCGCCCTCCCTCCAACTTCATCCCATGCCCTCTAGTCCTGGAACATCTTTTCGCTTAAAAATAGTGCATTCCTGCACCCTGTTCCTCCCTGTAAGATACTTGTATGTCTCTATCATATCCCCTCTCCTCCTCTCCTCCAGGGAGTACATGTTCAGTGCCTTCAACCTGTCCTCATAGGGACTTGTGATGCAATCCATGCACCATCTTTGTTGCCTCCTCTGAACCTTCTCTACCCTGTCTATGTCCTTACGCAGGTAAGGTCTCCAGAACTGCACAGTGTACTCCAGGTGCCACTCACTAGTGTCTTGTATAGTGGAATTATGACCTCCTTTTCCTGCTGGTGATGCCCTGCCTATGCATCCCAGCATCCTATTTGCTTTACCTCATTCTATTGCTAACTTGGAAGGGTCTGTGTTACACACAGTATTTTTTTCATTAGCTAATTTATGAGGTTTAGAGAGTTCATGAGCGTGTACATTTTCAAGTCTCATGCTCTTACAGCCAGTAATGAAAGTGTTTGACTCTTTTAAGTATTTTTTGCAATATGAGCAGGTCATGCCCATATCAGCCTCATAAAGTAGCCACTCCCTATTTTTCTTTCAGCTCTCCTGGAAGCCTCTTTTTCTTTTTGTCCCAGTGTCCATTATTGCAGTAGCCAGTGCTGCTGCTGGTGTATTTTTTTTTATTTATTAAATTCTCGGATTACAAATACCTTTGAGCAGAAACTGCTCGTTTACAAAGGTTCCACGTCAAAGGATGAGGGTCAACATACATACAGAGGTAGTAAAAGAATGCACAATAAACAACCAAAACAACAAAGAAAAATAAAGATACTCAGTTATAACATGCTTTGAGATAATATTCATATAATGAGCAGCTTAGAGTAGGCAGCTGGCTGCAGTAACAATAAGAGATAGAGGGCACCAAAGGCAGTTAGTACTGCAGGCGTATGACCGGGAGAGGAAGCTGGCAGGCTAATGGGCCACTGTCCGATGGTGATGGAAAATGTCTTGTACCAGTGGAGATGCGAAGCAGGAAAGGAGTCATAAGGAAGGCCCAGTGCCAGAGGGAATGAGACTGGGAAAGGGTGGGACATGAGTGAGCTGGGAGGTGTTTAGAGAGCTCTCTGTTCAGAGAAGCAGTCACACTGAGTGGTAGAGGTGAGGTAAAGTTTGAGATTCCTTTTGAAGGGTCCAAGTGTAGTACAGGAAAGTGCTTCTTTATTGAGGGAATTGAACCATTGAGTGGCTCTATAGATAAAGGACCGCTGACCCATGGAGGTGCGACATCTGGGAACCTGAAAGGTTAGAGATTGGGCACCACATGTTTGTTGAGTGCCACTGTAGGTAGTAAGGAGTGAGCTAACACCAGCTGGCATGAGACCAAGGAGAATCTTTTTGGTAAGTAAGCAGGTCTGGTATTGTATTCTGCTGAGTAGGGGTAGCCAGCTGGCCTGTGCATAGAGGTCACAGGTGTGAGTTTGTCGGGCCGCACTCGTTAGTAGTCTACAGGCTTTGTTGAGAGGGCACTTGTTGAGGCAGAGCCATAGATGGCAAGGCCGTAGTCAATGATAGAGGTGACAGAGCTGTAGATGGCTAGTTTAAGGGCATCCGCAGGCATACAATGCTTGTGTTTGTGTAGTAGTCCAATCTGTATATTGGCGGTCTTGGCAACAGTGTCAATATGCCGAGTGTAGGAGAGGGTACTATCCAGGGTAATACCAAGGTACTTGAACTTGACATGTTCGAGTGAGTTCCCAGCGTGGTTCTTGATGGTGAGGGACAGAGAGTTGTGCCTGGTCTGTCCGGTTACAGAAGGACATGGCTTTAGTCTTGCTGTGGTTCAGTACAAGTTTATGAGAATTGAACCATTTGTTCAACACTAGCAGTGGCAGTGGCACTACTAGTTGGCACATCTGTGGCCACAGCGGTGCCGGGGTGAGTTGCTGTTACTGACTCTGTTACTAATGGAGTAGCAGGTGGAGTACACACAGAGGAATCCAAGCTTTCTCCTCCTCCCGCTTGGCTTGAAGCTGAAGGCTTTGCATTTGCACTAGACGTAATTTTTTTAAATCCAAACTTTAACAAATAAATTTTTCCCCTTTTGGTTTCTGCTTAGCTAGGGGGGAATGAGGGTTACTGTAGTAGTGCTAATGACAATGTTTAATTAAGTAGAGCAGTAGACACACACTACAATGATTATGATCACTCAGATAATCTCTTGATGTGACAGCAGTGAAGGTTTGGTTTAGTTTCTTTTTATTGAGAGAGAGAGAGAGAGAGAGAGTGTAGTCTAGAGTAGAACAAACTTAATTAGCCTCAAGCTGCCAACTTTTTTCTCAAGAACTCTCTCTTTGTGTTGGTTTTGGTTTACTTTGTTATGTTATCCAAGCCACACAACAGTGTAGAGAGTTTGAGAGTGCCTGCTCTTCTAATTCACCAGCCTTCCTTTATAATGGACCACCACCCCTGGCCCTTTTCCCTCCACTGGCAGTGGCAGAGCAGCAGAGTACTTACTCAGCGAAAGTACAGCAGGAGGCAGCAGCTGTTTGTTTTAATAGGCTGGCAGGGGCAGAGGCTAGGCAGGTAGGACGTAGGTACCGCAACCGCACAGTATCTTTCAAGCTGAAGCCACCTGGAAGGCTATAAGCTGAGCAGCCAGCTACTTAAAGACTAAGGCAGTTTCAGTGATCTCGAGCTGGTTAGGTTAGGTAGGCTTATACTGGGATGCAGAACAAATGAACAGACCAGGAGAGTGGGAGACTGGAGCTGCTGCAGCTTAGATTTATTCAACTTCCCCTCCTCTCTCCTTCACAGACTACAGTGCCTGCCTGCTTTGTTAGTTTTTATTATTTTTTTTTTTTTTTAATCAAATAGTTCTCTGCCTCTCCCCTCCCTGGCTACACATAAAGAGGACCGTTCGGGAGGGAACTCAGCTCCACACAAGACCACACACACTACTCCCTGAAGGATGTTAGTGGGATATGGTAATACAACAGCCCCTCAAGTCTGTCTCTTTTAAATTTTAATAATAATTTTTTTTTCAAAGTTCCACCTGTCCTGTCCAGTCCAGAATCCCTTGTTTTTTAGTGCCTCTTTGTTCCTTCCTCCCTTGCTTTAAGATATTATAATGCAACTTAAGCAAGCTACTTAAAGACCGAGGTAGTTTCAGCCTAAATAACTGTATATGGTGGCGATCTGATCAGTGATCTCAATCTGGTTTTGGTAGGTACTGCAGAAATTCAAATGAACAGAGCAGGAGAGTGGGAGACTAGAGCTGCTGCAGCTTAGATTTATTCAGCCTCCCCATCTCTCTCCTTCACAGACTACAGTGCCTGCCTGCTTTGTGAGTTTTTATAAATTTTTTTTTATCAAATAGTTCCCTGCCTCTCCCTTCCCTGGCTACACATAGAGGACTGTTTGGGAGACAACTTGGCTCCACACACACTACTGTCTCAGTCACTGAAGGATGTGAATGGGATGGTAACACAACAGCCCCTTAAGTCTCCCTTGAGTTCCATCTGTCCTGTCCAGTCCAGAATCCCTTGTTTTTTTTTAGTGCCTCTTTTGTTCCTCCCTTCCCCTTGCTTTAAGATATTCTCCCGTCCCACTCCTCTTTCCTCCACCACCACTTAGCTCTGCTCACCCAACAGACAGCAGATCCAGGCCTTCCAAAAATGAACACAGTCAAAATTACATTTACTTTTTTTGTATCAGAATTCAGACAGTTATGAGCACAAAAAACGAATGAGCCCTGAAAAGGGCTGTTGTGAGTGTCTGTGTATTTAAACAAGCTGCCTTGTGTCATGTTCTATAGAACTTGCTCTGCGATCACTCCTCGCTCCTCACCATTCAAGTGCCAGACAGAAAATGTTTAGCGCGAGTTCGGGCACAGCAACCTCGCATGCGCAGTGTCGCTTAGCGCATGCCCGACTGCAGAATTGAACTCCGCTGCATGCACGGCTCTTCACGAGCAGGATCACTGTCACTTTGGTGAAGGTCAGAGACATCCAGTAGCAGCAGTCACCTGACCAGACCTACAACAGCAACGGCAGGGCGGGGGAGGAGTAGGTGAGTGGCGCTACACTTTCCTGCGGGCGGGGCACGAAGACGCCAGGAGGGATCCCAGCCAGGACAGGACTGCATGGATTCCACTAGGTCCTAGTGCCACAAATGGATGGCGGCAAGCAGATTTAAAGTGCTCTGTCCAATGGACAGGCGAACTGAAAAATCAGCTGTCCCACTTGAAAACCGTCTGTCTGGGACAGGTGGACAGCCGGTTATTTCGAGCCCTGCATGTAGTCTATTTGAGACGCCACCCCTGGTCCCGGTGCTACATGGGTGTATTCTAGCAACTTCAGTTTTAGCACCAATCAGAAAGAGGGCGCCTTTTTTAAACTGCACCGTACCTAATGCTGTGGGGAGCAGGTGGGCAGCTGATGCCTGGAGAAGATTCGAACTGTGAGCAGTTCGATGTGGAGGAGCTGGCCCATTCAGGGCACAAGGTTCCCCTAAGAGGAGGAGGAAAACAGGGCAATTAGTAATGAGCAGAGGGGTAGGGAATTTAGAGGATTAACTGCCACAACAGAAGGACAGAGCTGGGTGTAGTTCAAGTGAGGAGACGGGGAGGAGACTCAGAGGATTAGCCATGAGGGAAAGGAAAGCAGGGGAGGAGCCCAGGAAAGAAAGAGAAGAAGGAAAAGGAAAAAACAACAATCAGGTGGGGGATGCGGGCTGGAAGCAGCTGGCTGCTGAGGGAGGAGTCAGATCCCAGTTCAGCAGGGCAAACAGACCAGAAAAAATACGGCATTACAGTTAAAGTACACTCTAAGCTGCAGTCACAATTTAAATTACACTCTAAGCTGCAATTCAAGTAAACAAACTGTGAACACTCTAAAATCAAAATCACCCAGAGAAAGAGCTGCAGTAATCCAGCCCTTAACCCTGCTTAAGGACTTTTCCAGGGTAATGAATAATAATAGGAATAGTCTGAGGGCACTTCTCAGTTGGAGAAGTAGTCTGTTAAACTGTCTCCAGGACCAGTAAAGCAAAGTACAGTTACGTAACAACTTACCATAACAGTAGATCTTTGAGAGGCTTGCAGTAGGTAATTACATATACAACTGACGTCGGCAGGCGGCAGGACCCCATGGAAAAATTTCTAGCTAGCAGTCCCTGGCGAGGGGCCACTTCCACGTCAGGTGACCGACATCAGGAGACGTCGGTATAAAGGGGCGGTCCCTGACGCCCGCCTTCCAGTTCTTTCCTGCCACAGGCCAAAAGAGGCCGGACGAGAGAGGAGTGGATACTTCCCTCAATGGAAAAGGAGCTGAAAAAGCTTAGGGGGATGGAGGGCGGGAAAGGTATTACCTACTGCAAGAGCCTCTCTCAAAGATCTACTGTTACGGTAAGTTCTTACGTAACTGTACTATCTTACTTCGATAGGGCTCTTGCAGTAGGTAATTACATATAGGACTGAGTCCCAAGCAGTCTGGAACAAGGAGAAGCACCCGGGAAGAGGACATCTACTCCAAGTAGAACCTCTAGCTGTGCAAGCCTTAAGATAGGAGGCCTTGCAGGACAGCCAGTCCAAAACCTGCTCTACGGAGAGAGGCAATATCCAAACTGTAGTGTTTTGTAAAGGTATGGACGGAGGTCCAGGTGGCGGCAGCACAGATGTCTGCCACTGACATATTCCTGAAAGAAGCCACTGAGGCAGCAACTCCCCTGGTGGAGAGGCCTCTTACTTGACCCGGCAGGGTCTTGTTGTACTTGTCATAACAAAAAGTGATGCAATGAGCCAACCATTTGGATAGGCATTGTTTAGAAACGGCATTGCCTTCTCTTGGGTGCAAAAGAGACAAACAATTCATCAGTCTTCCTGAGATCTTTTGTCCTGTTAGTGTAGTATCTCAGAATCTGGTGAACGTCCATAGTATGGAGTAAATACTCCCCTTGATTGGAGTACTGCGTAAAAAGGTGGGTAACTCTAGGACTGGTTCAGAGTAGACTCCGCTATTACCTTAGGGAGAAACTTAGGGTTAAAAGAGAGCCACATGTTCCTTGTGAAAAATCAAGTATGGAATTTTGCACATCAGGGCCTGGAGCTCGGAAATTCTCCGAGCGGAAGTAATGGCCACCAGGAAGAGAGTCTTCCATGAAAGGACCTTCAAGTCTGCGGAAGCTGCCGGTTCAAAAGGAGGCAGAGTAAGTTTCTCGAGAACAAAGTTCAAATCCCAAAGGGGAGCAGGAGCACATATGGGAGGTCTCAGATGGAGGACCTCTCTAAGGAAAGTCTTAGAGACCTCCAGTTGAGCAAATGTCTTGTCTGCAAAGGGTACATGATAGGCCGAGATGGCCGCCACGTGGACTTTCAGAGAAGAATGACCAACACCCAGGTCAAAAAGATGGCGTAGGTACTCCAGCAGAAGCCCCGCTGAACAGGAAAAGGGTTCCACGTCCTTACAGGCAGCCCAGATAGTGAACCTTTTCCACTTCATGGTGCAAGACGATCTAGTAGAGGGTTTTCTAGCCTCCACCAGAATCTCCGCCACTTGGGGAGAAACCCCAAAGCAGGATTGAGCTAAGTCTGCAGGAGCCATGCATGTAGCTGAAGAGATCTGAGGCCTGGATGGACCAGGGTCCCCTGATCCTGGGTCAGCAAACCTCGTGATAGAGGAAGAGGAAGAGGATGATCCTCTGAGTATTGTTGTAGAAGAGAGAACCAAACTTGCCTGGGCCAGAAAGGAGCAATCAGAATCATTCGTGCTCCTTCTGAAGCTAGTTTCTGTAAGACTCGTGGGATAAGCAGAATTGGGGGAAAGGCATAGATGAATCTGTCCTTCCAGTCTAGAGACAGAGTGTCTCTCCAGAAAACGCCTCGCTCTGGAACGAGGGAGCAGAAGATGGGAAGGTTTATTTTTCAGAGGATGCTAACAGGTCGCCTTGTGGTTGCCCCTGTGTCAGAGCAGACGAGCTACTTAGCTTGTCTGCCAAGGTGATGTCGACTCCAGAACATGAACTGCCGTGAGGTGAAGGTCAAGTTGTGTTGCCCAATCTCAAACCCTCATTGCTTCCCTGCAAAGAGGGTAGGACCAGTCCCCCTGTTTGTTGATGTACCAAACCACACATATTGTCCGTCCTGAACAGCTAGGTGACCAGCAAGAATGTATGGGTGAAGGGCTTGAGAGCATACAACACTGCCCAAGCTCGAGCACATTGATGTGGAGTGTCTGTTCGAGCTTGACCAAGAGCCCTGGGTCTGATGGTGACCGAGATGGCTCCCCAACCTTCGCCAGAGGCATCTGTGGTTAGAGTCGGGGAGGACGACGAAGAAAGAAATTCCTGAAGCTGGTTCTCTCGAACTATCCACCATTGCAAGTCTCAGAGCATTGGCGGGAGACTAGAACTGGGTGATCTAAGTCGTCCACTATCTGATCCCATTGGGAGCGGCAAGTCCACTCAGAAACTCTCATGTGAAGCCGCGTGCAAGGGACTGTCGGATAGCAACCACCGTGAGCCCCAGAAGGCGTAAGGACCAACCTTGCACTGACCCGCCCGCCAGACAACAGACTTATTTGAGCCTGGAGGGTGGACGCCGGTCCGGTGCCAGGAAGGCCCTGCCAATGGTCGTGTCTAGAATCGCCCTATAAACTGTAGTCTCTGAGATGGGATCAAGTGAGACTTGGAATGGTTGATGATAATACCGGCAGGCAAAACCTGCTGGGTAACAGCGAGGGCCGCACAGGAGTTCCTCCGTGGATGAGGCCACCAGGAGCCAATCGTCCAGGACGGGAAACCTGTACCCCCGAGATGTGTGGTAGGCCACCACCACCGCCAGGCATTTGGTAAATACTGGGAGCCGAGAATAGGCCAAACGGAAGTGCCTTGAACTGGTAGTGGTCCCCTGAACGCAAAACGTAAGATATTTGTGATGAGACGGGCGAATGGAAATGTGCAAGTAAGCATCCTGCATATCCAGAGTACACAGCCATTGTCCCGACCGAAGGAGGGGCAGAAGGCTCTGCAACGAGAGCATTCTGAATCTTTTGTATTCCACAAAAAGATTCAGGGAACTGAGATCTAGAATGGGTCTTAGATCTCCTGTCTTCTTTGGGACCAGGAAGAAGTGGGAATAGTAACCCGCCTCTTGAAGATGTAGAGGACAGGTTCTATTGCTTCTTTCAGTAGCAGAGCTGAAATCTCTTCCTGGACCAAGAGAAGATGTTCCTGTGAATATGACGACTTGGGGTGGCGAGGCGGTTTCTGTAGAAACTCTATTGAGTGTCCTTCTGCATCAGCTGAGAACCCAAGAATCTGATGTTATCCTCTCCCAGCCCGGAAGGTGGAGGGAAAATCTCCTCCTACGGTTCCTCCGGGAGTCCGGAGGCTGTAGGAGAGGAGAGGAGTCAGTGGTGGTGGGCAGCTGCTAGCTGAAGCACCCGCTGCTTTTTTAGGCGGGGGCTTAGCAGCTGTAAGGGCCCGACGCTTAGTGGCCCACTTTCACTGGGGTTTCGCCACGATTCCGCTCATGCGAAGGGATGGCGCTGCGGCTGGTGGGGATGGTATATGGAGTCAACAGACTTTAGTGCCACCCCTCTCCTGCAAATCGGTGATGATGTCCTCGACATCCCCACTGAAAAGCACCGACCCCCGGAAGGGCGCTTCCTGGATACCAGACTGCACTTCCGGGACCAGCCCTGACACATGGAGCCAAGCGTGACGCCGTAAGCCTACGGCAAAAGCTGAGCTCCGTCCAGCAGTGCCCACTGCATTGTAGGTCGCACAAAGCATGTGTCGACTGGCCGAACGTGCAGAGCGGACAAGATCAGCCAACTTCTGCTTGACCTGAGAGTCCGGCAGGGAGTCTAGTCTGGCTTCCACCTGAGTAAGTATGGCCTTCTGGTAATCCCCCATATGATCGACATAGTTCAGGGCCCTAATCCCCAGCGTGGAAGAAGCAAATATCTTCTTACCATACTGGTCCAGTAGGCGGGATTCTTTGTCAGATGGCAACGAGCTAAGATGTTTTGGGTTAGCCGACCGGCCATGAGCAGCGCTAATCACTACCAAGTTAGCACGATGGTGAGAATCTAAGAAGTCAACACACTCAGGAGCCTGGTATAGCCTATTCGACTTCTGCGGAAGTGGGGCTAGAGCCGACGGCTGTTTCCAAATGGTGGTAGTAGAGGGCATCATGAGGCTCTATCCAGGGTGGCAACAAAGTGGGAGCTGTCACGGGCAGATCCAGATGCTTGGCGTTTCAACCGCTGAGGGTCTGGTTCCAAAACTGCCACTGATGAACCTCCTGGATTTTATGAGCGACTCCGTAAAGGAAGGATCTTCCGGAGGAGACTTCGGAGGAGTCCTTGGCCTGGGCTTCGACAGAGAGCGTGGCTCGTTGTCCCTTTCGGAGCAACCGTCGGAGGAGTCCGTGGGGGAAGAGGAAGAAGAAGAGGAAAAAGACTCCCTTTCCTGACCCGGGGGAGGAATGGACCCCTTGGGAAGCACCCGAGGAAGCGTATCCTGCCCCTCTCTGGACCCAGAGGGGATAGCCCTGGTGTCCGTAGGAGGTGAGGGAGTGTGCCGCCGTGGACGTACAGGAACCTGGGTTGGCACCATCATCAGTAGGCAGCTCTCCACCTCCCTGGTGAGCTGAGCCTTGGCCTCAGCCCACCAGGAGGCCAGAGTCTCCTGCAAATCCACCAGCAGCTGCAGGGGCGGTGGAGGTGGTGGAGGAGGAGGAGGGGGATAAGGGTATGGATTATATCCATCGGAGTATCGAAACCAGCAGCGGAAAACCAGGCATCGGGTACTGTGGCGCCAGGTACTGGCGTCGGAAAGACCGCGTGGTACTGTGGCGCCGGATACTATGGTCACGGATACGACGGCGTCAGACAGGAAGGAGGGTATCCGGGAGCCAGAGGAGCTGCTGGAGCAGAGGCCCGGCTGGCGGCCTCACGGGCGGGTCCAGGTTGGAGGGCCCGGCGTCGGGGCAACATCCGGGAGCGGGATATAGGCCGGAGTCGGTTAAACTGACATCAGACCCGGCGGACCTAAAGGAGGACGGTCTGACGGAGGAGGAGGAACCCCAGCGTTGCCCGGGGATGGAGGGGAAAAATCCCCAGGGATAGGCTGGGGGGACTCAGGTTCCCCGGAGGGCAGCGAAGTCTGCAGAGAACCGGGGACGACGGACGTGGGGGGTCCATCGTCGGTTCTTTCGCCGACCGGATGTCGCTCCTGAAAATAGGCATTCCTTGTCTAGTGTGCTTACCCAGTTAACAAAAGCTAAATAAATAAATAGATTTGGCAGCGATACGACAGAAGCAAATACTACTTTCCCTGGGCTGTGAAAGTCATTTATAGTAAATGCAATCTGTTTCCAGATTGCCTTATAAGTAGGGTTTAATCCACAGAAAGACAGTGAGGATCATGACTACATTAAAATATAATAGAAAATTTGGTAAATTTAATCCTCCTCTTGCTAGCAGTACGTGCAACAACTTTCATCTAATCCGGGGATGCCGTCCACCCAACACAAATCTTGATAAGGTCCGGTTCCATGATATAAAATAAAACCAGGAGGTGGTCAGTGGGAGGGTTTGAAATAAGTAATGTTACATAAATACAGGTTACTCACCTGTAACAGGAGTTCTAGGAATGGTATATGTTGTTCATCCACACTTATTGGCAGGTTCCTTGCCGCTTAAAATCTTGCCGGAAGGTCTTCAAGCTGGCTCCTCCCACCCACCCGGGTGGTAAAACTCTTGGCTCCTGGATGAACAACATATACCATTCCTAGAACTCCAGTTACTGGTGAGTAACCTGTATTTCTAGGGACATGGATATGTTGTTCAATCCACACTTACTGGCAGACTCCAAGCAGTTCTCAAGGAGGAGGGAGGCAAGGCACACACTCCCTACTTGGGAAATAAGGACTGGAGAACCGAGGTCCCCAAACCAGCATCCCGGCGTGACTCAAGGGCGTTGTGGTAATGGGTAATGAAGGTGTGTGCTGACTTCCAGATAGCAGCCCTGCAGATTTCCTGGATAGGGACATCCCTGGAAGCAGCCACCGAAGCAGCGGTATGGCGGGTAGAATGAGCTCATATCTCTTTGGGAGGCTCCATGCCCACCAACCTATAGCAGAGATCTACGCAGGAGGTGACCCACCTGCCTATCGTCCGCTTGGCTGCAGGTCTGCCAGGTGTGGCTTCAGCGTAGGCGACAAACAGCTGGCGAACCTCTCCTCGAACTTCAGCCATCCGCTCCTTATAGTAACAGAGCGCTCTTCTAGGGTCCAGAGTATGGAGCCTATATTCGGCCTCCAAGGTGTGATTGGGGTAGAACACCGGCAGAGTCAACACCTGGGTAAGGTGAAACTCCGACACCATCTTTGGAAGGAATTTCGGGTGGGGGCGCAGGACAACCTTGTCCCTGTGGAAGACCAGATAAGGAGACTCGATGGACAGTGCCTTGAGCTCTCCCGTCCTTCTGGCTGACATGATAGCCACCAAGAAGGCGGTCTTCCATGACAGGTGAGCGATAACACACCTGTGCATAGGTTCGAATGGCTTGCCCATGAGCTTAGCCAGTACCAGCAGTAGATCCCAAGGAGGTGGAGGTTCTCGCACTGGAGGGGATATGTGATCAAGGCCTTCGAAAAAGCACCCGATCACCTTCTCCTGCACCACCGACTGCTTTCCGACCCGCGCCCGGTAAGCAGAAATGGTTGCCAGGTGCACCTTAAGGGTCGTCGACCGAAGCCCTAGCTGAGAAAGGGACCACAGGTAGTCCAGAATGCTGGCCAAGGAACAGGAGGAAGGTTCCAACCCCTTATCCTGACACCAAATGGCGAATCTCTTCCATTTGAAGGCGTAGCATTTTCTGGTTGACTCCTTATGGGATACCTCAACAACATTCAGGACTGCGTTGGAAAGACCCAAGCCCTGGAACTCTAGCCACTCAGGAACCAGGCCATCAGGTGCAGGGACTAAAGATCCGGGTGGAGTACCTTCCCCTGGTTGACTGAGATCAGGTCCGGGCGGGCTGGAAGCTGCCTCGGGAGCCTGGAGCTGAGGCTGAGGAGATCTGGATACCAGAACTGGCGGGGCCAGTCTGGAGCTACCAGAATCACCTGTGCCTTGTCCCTCCTCGCCTTGAGAAGCACCTTGTGGATCAAGGGAAATGGGGGAAAGGTGTAGAAGAGGCTCGGGGTCCATGGCCTCGAGAAGGCATCCCTCTGCAGCGAGCCCTGCTGAAGGGGGCAGGCTTGAAACAGCCTCAGCTTCGCATTCTCCCTGGAGGCAAACAGGTCCACCTGAGGCACGCCCCAGTGGGAGAACAGATCATGTACTACCTCCGGCAGGAGAGACCACTAGTGAGATGCAGCACCTATCTGGCTTAGGGCATCGGCCAGAGTGCTGGAGGCTCCTGCCACATGGATGGCTAGGAGATCTGCCTCCAGTCTGCTCACAAGAGACCAAGTACGGAGACCTTCCTTGCACAGAGGCAAGGAGCGCCTCCCACCCTGGCGGTTTAGGTAGTACATGGTCGTGGTATTGTCCGTCTGGATCTGGATCACTTGACCCCGTACAAACAGAGCGAAGGCAGAGAGGGCTAGTCGGACCGCCCGAAGCTCCAGCAGGTTGATGTGGCATCGAGACTCCTGAGGGGACCAGAGGTCATGCACTCTGAGCTCCCCCAGATGGGCACCCCAACCCATCAGAGAGGCGTCGGTCGTTAGAGTGACTGTCGGCTCTGGGCAGACAAACGGGATACCCTCCTGCAGATGAGCTGGAACGATCCACTACTGGAGAGCGTTCCCCATCTCCTGGGTCACTATCACTGGCTGGTCCAGAGGACTGGAGCACTGTGACCATTGGCGGGCCAACCCCCACTGCAGGGGCGATCGCCAGCAGGCCCAATGGACCATGCTGGTACAGGCGCCATGAGGCCCAGGAAGTCCCAGGCAGGCGCGAACTGCCCAACCAGAAATAATTGGGCAAAGGAGGAAAGAACCTCGGCCTGTCTGCCGGAGCCGTGCTCTGGCTCGAGAGAGTTGAGCTCTGCCACGATGAATTGAATCACCTGCGCTGGCACGAGTTCCGATCTGGCCTCGTTGATGAGGAGGCCAATCTGAGAGCAGACCCGAAGGGCCAGATCCCTGGACTGCTCCACCTCCATTCTGGAGGGGCTGCAATCAGCCAGTCGTCCAGGTAAGGGTACACCCGGACCCTTTGGCGCCGCAGGAATGCTGTCACCACTACCATGCATTTGGTGAAGACCCTGGGAGCTGGAGAGAGGCCGAAGGGCATGTCCCAGAACTCGTAAAGGGACCCCTCCGCCCTGAAGCGGAGGAAACGCTGGTGGGACGGACGGATTGGGACGTGAAAGAACGCGTCCTGGAGGTCTAGAGAACAGAACCACATGCCTCGTTCCAAGGATGGAATGATCTGAGTCAGAGTGACCATCCTGAAGGTTCGAGACCTTAGGAACTTGTTCAGGTCATCCAGGTCTAGAATGGGGCGCCAGCCCCCTGTCCGTTTTGGGACCAGGAAATACCCGGACACAAACCCTGGGTCTGGTGGAGGATCCGCCACCTCCCTGATCACCTCCTTCTGGAGGAGCAGGGCAATGCTGGCTCAACGAGCCGACAGAGAGTCCGCGGACCCCGTAGCCCCCTCGTGGGGCGTCGGCTCGAAAGGGTAGGGCCTGCTTGAATTCCAGAGGCAGACCCTTTCCTACCACTTCCAGTACCCAGCGGTATGTGGTGATATCGGACCAGGCAGAAAGGAAGTGACGGAGCCGTCCCCCAACGGGGGGAACCTGGGGAGGAGTGACGAGGTTGGGGGCGACACCCTCAACTGTCACTGGGCAGGCTTAGAGGAAGGACTGGCCGAAGGGCCTCCTGGACCTTTCTCTCCCGGCTTCCTGCTGGAGGAAGCTGCAGGCTTGGCTTTGGGGTGCCAAGTGCGAGCCTGCGGGCCCTGATGCTGGTGTTGCTGGGCCGGACGTGCCGCAGGGGCAGAAGGCCGAAAGGGCTTTTGCTGTTGCTGGCGGCCTTTGTCCTTCTGGGCAGACGTGACCGAGTCCAAGGTGGCACTGGACTTCTCGATCCTCTGCAGATGACCCTCCACCCCGGGACCGAACAAGTCAGTACCCAGGAAGAGAACGTCTGCCAGCTTGTGCTGGGTATCCACTGTGAAAGTGGAGATCCGCAGCCAAGCTTTGCGGCGCATGGCCACTGCAGCCGCTACTGACCGGGCACAAGCGTCTCCAATGTCAAAGGCAGTTTGGAGCTGTTGCTTAGCCACCGCCTCTTCCTGATCCCACCTGCTTGACCATTGTCTGGAGGTCAGCAGGGAGATGAGGAATCACCTCATCCAGGGAGCCCAAAGGCGTGTGAAAAGTGTGCCATCAGAATGGCCAAACTGGCCTGATGAAGGCCTAAGGAGGACGCAGCATAGACTTTACACCGGAGTAGTCCAGTTTCTTGGACTCTTTATCAGGTGGCTTGTCCACGTCCTGAGAGCTTCCGGAATGCCGGAAAACACTGTCGGTCACAAGCCCCGCTGTGGAGGGGTGCTCCGAGAATCCGGAGGTGAACCAGTGGGAACGGCATACTTTTGGGCCATCCTGGCTGAAGGTGCTGGACAAGAAGCTGGCTGCTGCCATAGCTTCAGAGCCAGGCCAACAATGGCTTCGGCCACCGGAAAGGCCTCCGTGGGGGAATCCCCTCGGTCCAGAATCTCCGTGAGGGGATACTGGGCCTGTTTTGAACCGGGTTCGAGCTTCATCCCAGTAGACTCTGCGATGAGCCGAAGCATTCCCAGGAACAAGGATGGGCTCTCATCCACCAACTGACCCCCAGTGGACTCCAGGTCGAGGGGCCTGGAGAACAGCGAGGAATCATCGTCAGACTCCGAGGAGTCTGCAAACAGCTGTCGAGGGCCTGAGCCACCCTACACCTGCCGAGGTCGATCAGGAATGAGGGTGACCAACAACCGATGAGGCAAACCCTGACCCAACCGAGAATCCTTGGTTGGGGCCCCAGTTTTAGGTTGTGGAGGCGGCGGTTCCACCACAATGGGTGGCGCAGCTGGTTTCGGCCGAACAACCGGTGCCGGCTTCGGCTCCTCGATAACAACGAGGGGTTGTTTTGGCCGCTCTGGTGACAGCCACTTAATGGCCGGGAAAGGCGATGGAGTGGGCTTGTTCCCAGTCAAAAGGAGCTGCTGCCACATCAGATTCTCACAGCGCCGACGTAAT
Organism: Neoceratodus forsteri; assembly: GCA_016271365.2. NCBI lineage: Eukaryota > Metazoa > Chordata > Ceratodontiformes > Ceratodontidae > Neoceratodus > Neoceratodus forsteri. The sequence goes on from CM028130.1 coordinate 1,422,089,506, forward strand.
TAGCGCGGAGCCTATCCTCAGAAGAGGACGAAGACAAGGATGAGCGGCGCCACCGCTTTCCTCGGTGCTGAGACCGCCTTTGTCGGCGGGATCAGCTGGATCGAGAAGAGGTCCGAGACCAAGACTTTCGGTGTTTCCGAGGGTGCGTATGAGAGGGAGCGGGGGTAACCCGCTCCTCCCTCGGTTCGGGGACTCCAGCATAGGAGGCACAGGCAAGTCCTCGGTTTCCACCAGGGGAGCCGGTGAAGAAGGGTTGTTGGCTTCTCCAGTCGACAACCCGTCCGACAGGTCGAGAAAAATCTCGACTGCGTCGGCGGGTGTCTCGGACGGCTAACCTGACGGGGACACCGTGAAGCCAGCGGCCTTAGCCGCAACCTCGACTGAAGTCGAGTGTCGACTATCCAGGGAAGGGGACCTCTCCCGCTCCCACGAACGTTGACGGTGAGACTTACCCTTCGAGTCCTTCTTCTTGGACCGAGAGGAATGTCCCGAAGGGTCCTCTCCCTTGGTGGAGAGGGACTGACAAAGCTCCTTGAACGAAGCCGTGCAGGAGGAGCAAAAAGAGAGCGGGATAAATGCCGCGACCGAAGAAGCTGATGCTGCCTGGGCCGCCTCCTCCTCGAGGGCAATCATTTGTTTGAGCTGTTTAGCCAAGCCCGCCTAGGATACCGCCCAATGGGCCTCCTTTGACTTTACCGGAGGATAACGTTTCTCGGGGCGCCCAAGTTGCAATCTGGCAGCATGATCCTCAAGAACCGTGGCCAGGAAGGACTTGCACAAGTCTCAGGCCTGCGAACTGTGCTAAAGCCCAAGGAGTAACCGCATGTGGAGTGCGGATCGGTCCAGGACATCTTCTGCCCACAGGGGCACCGCCGAAATCCGGGAGTCGACTTGTCCATTGCAGCCACGAAGGAAGAAAAAGACCGAAGTCTTGTAAACTTTAAGATAAGTTTCGGTTTAACCGAAGAGTTAGGATCCAGGCCTAAAACGCAGAGCGCAAAGGAGGGAACCTGAGCTTCCAAGCGGAAGGAATCTGGCTATGGGGCGGAGCAGAGAGTTTTATCACCCGGGTGGGTGGGAGAATCCAGCTTGAAGACCTTCCGGCAAGATTTAAAGCTGCAAGGAACCTGCCAGTAAGTGTGGATTGAACACCACATCCATGTCTCTAGAAATATATTTACTAAAAATGGATAAAAATATGAAAAATGTAGCACAGAACAATATATCAAAGAGCATACAATCACTTAAAAGAAAACAAGGAAAAGTACAAAACAAAAACTTCCACCACAATACATTTAGACTTTTCTATCTAATGTATCACCTCTAAGTGCTTATCAGAGAACTGTCTTTCTTGAATCCCAAAATGATATATCACAAAGATCAGACACAAGACTTGGTTTAAACTGTGTCTCTCTCACACCCCTTCTGTGAGTCATCTAGCTCCTCCTTGTTGAATATAAAAAATATGTAAACAGGATGTCCTATCAGGAGGTATATTAAATGAGGTGAAATCAGCAAAAACTCATTTCTCAAATATGACTCCTTAATTAAAATGTTCTCTTTGATCTTGAGCAGTTCCTATTACCAAGGCATATCAAAGGATTTTATAACTTTTAGCACCATGGTGTTACAACATGTTCTTTCTATAGGTATCATAAACCTTTACAAGCCCTATATCCTGGCAGCTGGGTCAGTTCTAATTAAGACAGAAAAACAGGAGACCCTTAATTAAGTCTCTCTGGTTCTTTAATTACCTCCTGGTTGCAGGTTAATACATCCAGTGGTAGCACTCATGTAGAGCGCTGATTACTGAGCGCTGCACTTTTGAGTGACTCAATAATAGCGATCTACAAGACAGCGAGTGGTGCAATAGGTCGCTATATCCTGTATAGTGAGAATAACAAGGAGCTATACTCACTGTTACAGGATATTGCATCCTTTGTGGCCGATTCCCACCAAGTTGCTTGTATAGCGTAGTGATGTACACCACCGCTTGCAATGCAAGTAGACCCGGGTTCGGGTCCAGCTATAGGCAGAAATCTTTTTTATGTTTTAAAATCCAATAACTTGCCCCGTGGTCTGCCTCCCCCAGTTGATTATTTAAGTTTGGGGATGCGGGGAGCTTTCCCTGCATAAAGGGGTGTACAACTCCCATAAAAAAATGATTTTGTGTGGTTTTGGTAAGTATTGTAGCGAATCTTACTATTTGCAACGGTCAGTACAATATCCATCACCCTTTTACTATGGGCTGTAGTCTTCGTTCTTTCAGACTCGCCTTTATCACATAGAACCTATCCTGTAGCTTCTCTGAAACCTGGAGGGGGGGGGCACCCATAAGCACAGGCTATATTGTTATATTATAAATAGCATACAACAATCATAACCAGCTGGCCAAGCGTCACAAACCTCCCCACCCAGACTGAATTTGGGGGCTCTATCCCCTGCATGGAATGAGCTTCCAAATCAATTCACTCCTCACACAGACGCACAAGCCATCTGTGTTCTGACTGGTCACTCCAGCCCCATGTCAGATCATCATGTCATACCTTTGCAAAGCAAGATTCCATCTTAATAGTCTACCATTAGTTTTCCCATTTGCGTCAGCCAAACCAGGGGTTGTGGTCAGTTTGTACCTCAAAATGCTGCCCACATAAGTATGGCTCTAACTTCTTTAGGGCCCACCTGTGGCAAGACACTCTTTTTCCACAGTAGAGTAAGCCTGCTCCTGGGAAGTAACTTTACTCAGGTATACTACGGGTGATCTTTCCTTGGTTGGATGTCCCACTCACTACTTCCCCAATACCCATCGCCTGAGGCGCCAGTCTGGACTATAAAGGGTCTGCTATAGTTAGGACTTGACAATACAGGAGCACTGCACAGTGCTTCCTTCAGTCTGGTAAAGACTTTTCACAGGCTGGTTCTCAGGTAATTTTCTTAGGCGTCTTTTCTTTACCAGGTCACATAGTGAAGCAGCCAGGGCACTGCAATTGGGTACATCCTATAGTACCCTGCTGTCCCTAGAAAGCCCCTGACCTGCTTCTGCGTTTCTGGTCTAGGCCATGCCTTGATCACCTCTATTTTATTTAGTTAGGATGGAGCTGTCCCGGCCTACAACATGCCGGGTATGCCACTTCAGTCATGCCACCTGGTATTTCTCAGCTTTGACAGAGAGCCCGGCCCTCTGTATCCTGCCCAGCACTTCCCTAAGGTGGGACATGTGTTCCTCCCAGCTGGCACCAAAGATGGCAATGTCATCCAAGTACACCACGGCATACTCCTCAGCATCATTTAACACCTGGTTCACCAACCTTTGGAAAGTGGCCGGGACGTTCTTCATTCCGAAAGGCATTACTTTAAATTCAAATAAGCCTATCGGAGTGATGAAGGTCGACCTCTAACTAGCTCTGTCAGTTAACTCTACCTGCTAATACCCCTTGGTCAGGTCAACAGTCGTAAGGTAGGTTGCCCCTCCCAACCTGTCCAGGAGTTCGTCCATCCGGGGCATTGGTGGGGAGGGGGGGGGTGTCTGACTTTGTGACTGCATTCTCCATGATAGTCCACACAGAAACGATAATAGTCATCTGGCTTAGGCACAAGGACTACGGGTGAGGCTCGGGGGCTGTGGGATCTCTGGACTACCCCTAAATCCAGCATCTCCTCCGTCTCCCTCCTAATGCCCTTTTGGACAGACTCTGACACCCGATATGCTGTCTGCCGTATGGGCGTCTGTGTCCCTGTCTCCACATTGTGCGTTGCTAAGGGGGTTAGTCCAGGCTTGGTGCTAAACAGTGGGGCAAAGTCTGCTAAAACCTCCCTTACTTCCTGGATCTTATCTGGGGCCAGCCAGGGAGACAATTTAACTGCCTCCACAGAGGACTCCTGCTTACCTTCTTCCAGCAAGTCCAGAAGGGGGTCTCCTTCGTCCGTCCCTTCCCCAGGACTACATACTGCAAACACCATGTCAGCCCTATTAGCATATGGCTTCATCATGTTGACATGGTACATTCTTTCTGTATGTCTTCCGTCAGGTAACTCTATGATATAGTTCACGTAATTTACCTTTCTAACTACTTTGTACGGTCCTGCCCACTCAGCCTGCAGCTTGTCTTTCCAGACCGGAATAAAGGACCATGACTTCCTGACCCACCGTGTACGAGCGAGCCCTGGCTCTGCAGTCGTACCACACTTTTGTTTCTATTGGGCAGCTACCAGGTTGCTCTGGGCTGTCCCCATAAGCTCCTACAACCTTTCCCTAAACCTAACGACGTAATCCACTATGGGTTGCCCGGAGTGGCGTGCTTGCCATCCCAGTTCTCCTGGATCAAGTCTAGGGGCCCATGTACCAGGAGTCCATATAAGAGCTTGAAGACGGAAAATCCTGTTGACTCTTGGAGCACCTCCCAGTATGCAAACAACAGGAGTGGAAGGTATTTCTCCCAGTCCCTCCCATGCTGTTCAGCAAATGCTTGGAGCATTAGCTTCAGGGTACCGTTAAATCTTTCCACAAGCCCATTGGCTTGCATGGCAATCTCGGTGTCATGTGCCTCTGCACCCACTTCTCCCACAAACATTTCATCAGGTCCGACAAGAAGAAACGCCCTCGATCAGCGATAACCTCCTGCAGAAACACAACATGGGAGAAAATCCCAAGTAAGATATCTGACACTTTGTCCTTAGTGAGGATAGGGCGATTGCCTCTGGATACTGGGTGGCATAATCCACCGCAGTCAGGATGACCCTCTTCCCGGAGGAGCTGGGGGTATTTAAAGGCCCCACAATTTCCATTCCCACCCTCTGGAATGGCTCCTCCACTATGGGCAATGGAATTAGGGCAGCTTGGGTTTTCTTATCTGCCTTCCCTGTTTCTTGGCACTGGTGACAAGACCTGCAATACCTTCACCTGCTGGGTGAAGTTGGGCAAAGAGAAATTCTGGGCCAACCGCTGTGTAGTGCACGTGATTCCCAGATGATCAGACAAGGGAATGATGATAATGATGATGATGATAAAAAGTTTATTTTTATACAGGATACAAATTGTTGGGTCAAAACCCTTTTACAACAATGTCCTGTGAATTCATACATTCATTTCAAACAAACATCAGACTCACTTTAAACATACACTACACAACATAACCCCTTTCTCTTACTAATATAACAATCACACTACTGAACATATACATTAAAAATATAATTTCCACCAGCCCCACAGGGGTAAAAATCTAACCAAAACAAGTACACTTTTTTAACAAATAACTTTGCAGGGCTTTTTTAAACTGTATATGGCCCTGAACTATTTTTAACTCTCCAGGCAATTTATTCCAGTGTGCCGCAAGATGGTTCTGTAGGGTGGCATCCCCAATTTTACTCCTGGACTTCACATTGGGTATATACAATTCTGAGGACCTTAGGGAAATGGCTAACACTTGTGGAGGTGCTAATAAAACAGCTGTTTTAGTGGATGCCTATTATGAACTAAATTATGATACCAAGTCAACCAATGATATAGGCGCTTTGAAGCTGGATTTAACCAACCTAGTCTTTCATAAATTATACAATGATGGGTTCCAAATTTTGCTTTAGTCACAAACCTACCTAACCTATAATAGGTCTGATTTATTTTATTTAGACAGACCTGGGGAGAATTCATATAAACACTAGACCCATATTCTAAAACAGGTATTAACAGCTGATTAACCAACCTTTCCCTTGTTTTAACTGAGAGGCATCCAGACACCCTTCTTAGGCCTCCTAATCTTTGACTGATCTTGCTAACTTGATTACAGATATATTTAGAGTATTTTAGTCGTGAGTCTACTACCACCCCTAAATATCTGTATGACTCCACATTTGCAAGTTGGGTACCGTCGTTCAATCTTAATTGTGTATGAGAAATACCAGACCCTCCCGCTCCCGTAGAAAAAATCATATATTGAGTTTTCTTAACACTAATTTGCAGAGCAGAGTTAGCAAACCACTCCTCCATAAGTGCTAAATCTCTTTGAAGCTGCTTTCCCAGCTGATAATAGCTATCAGCCGATGACATGAGTACAGTGTCATCGGCATATAGCTGGATCACACCTTTGGAAATTATTGACACTATATCATCAACATATACTGTATGTTAAATAGTAGGGAACCCAGGATTGAACCCTGGGGTACCCCTCTTCCAACATCTATTAAATCTGAGACTACTGTACAGACAGAGACACACTGAAATCTATTAGATAGATAAGATTTAAACCAATGCAATGGTTCTCCCAAAACACCCACTTTCCACAATCTCTCCAGCAACCTATAATGGTCCACCAAGTCGAAAGCTTTACTCAGGTCCACGAACACCGCACCAGTCCTCAATCCTGAATCTAACGATGTAGAGCAAGGTTATTGAAGTCAATTGGTGCGGTGTTTGTGGACCTTCCCTCTCTAAAGTCATGCTGACAGTTGGTCAATAATCTATATTGTTCTAGGTAACAATTCAGCTGCTCATGAACTAGTTTTTCCAAAACTTTAGACAGAATAGACAGGAGGGTTATGGGCCTATAATTTGATGAATGTGTTTGTCCCCTCCCTTATATACTGGAATTACCCTCCCCAGTTTCCATAGGTCTGGAAAAAAAGTGAAACATAGGCTCCAGTTAAATAAATGTGTCGCCATGGGAGCCAGCAAATCTGCTCCTATTTTCAGATATTTTGCATCAATTTCATCCATCCCCCCTGCTTTTTGTGCACTGAGGTTCCTAAGTTCTTTCTCAACTCTGTTTACCTCTATCTTCTTAAACCTAAATCCTGGTCCTTGTTGACTGCCAAGTTTATCTCCAGACCCAATTTCCACTTTATCTATCACTTCATCAACTGAGATCTCAGCAGTTTTTAAATCTGATTGTTTAATCGATATGTCGGGTAAGTTAACAAAATAATGATTAAAAATCTTTGCTACATCTGCTTGATTATCCACTAACCCTCAGATTCAGTAATTTGATTGGTGTATAATCTTTAATAGGACTTTGAAGGTCCCTAATACATCCCCAAAACTCCCTAGATCGCGCCGCTTTATTTATACAGTTTAAGTACAACCTGTTCTTAGTCTTGATTTATTTCCCTTTTGCATTTGTTTCTCTATATTTTAAAATTGTTCCAATCCTTTTCGTTTTTAGTTTTCCTTGCCTTCTTCCATAGCTGATTTCACACTCTAAGTCTTTTTTTTTTTTAATTCTCATCTAACCAGTCCACATTCCTTCCTTTTCTGACTTTTAACACTTTAGGGACATGTAAATCAAATATCCCCCAAGTTGATTAGTGAACTCTTAAATTGCTAAATTTAGATCTGGAATTAACATTATCCTATCCCATCTAATTCTGGCCAAATCTCTTCTAAATGATAAGGTCCTAAAACTACGCAGGTCTCTTAACCAATACAAGTTTAACTTGTACATGTAACTGGATAATGATCTGCCACATTTAAGGGCATTATTACCCAATTATTCACTTTAATATCTGGAGAAATGAACACTAGGTTCAAAATTGTCCCTGTGTCTCTGTTTATGCTACATCTAGTGGGGCTCTGAATTATCTGTACTAGGCCCAAAGATCGCTTTTGATTGTTGTCCTTTATCTTGATTCCAATCAGAGTTAAAATCTCCTGTCAGAACTATTCTTTGGTCTTTTATTATGTCACCCAGTCTATCTACTAGTATATTAAATGTCAAAATTTTAGTCCGTCGTGGGGGGCGTAAACTACCCCAACCTTAAGTCTAATAGATTTAATTTCCACTATCAAGCTGTCTACCCCCTCTATATTCTCTGATAAATGAAAATTACGTACCTACCATAATTCTGATCTTTCTGTGTATCTTCACCATTCATCACAGATGGGTTACCTGGCCGGAGGTCAGGACCCCGCGGGGTTTTTTTTAAAAAAAAAAGGGTAGGCGGAGACGACACACCATCGGCACTGCCCTCAAGGCCAACGTACTGCGTGGCGTTCGAGGTTGGCCGTTAGGCTGTCGACTCCGCCTGCCCACCAGTTCTGAGTCGCCGAGAGGTAAGAGGAAGAGATGGAGGGTGGAACAAGAGAGTCCAAGGGACAGAAAAGGAAAGGATAACTGAACTAAAAGGAGAAATAATGACTGAGAGGACAGCAAAGAAGAGATTAGACTAAGGGGATTGGGTGAGGCCCAATCTCTGGAAGCGGAAGGGAGGGTAGGGAGGAGAGAATTTAGGAGAGAGAGAGGTATCAAGGTATCTGAGACCCTTGTCCGTCACCAGATTATATAGGAACTGCAAGGAGTAGCAAAGCTCTCTGCCAGAATTCAAGGCACAGAATAACTGGCAAATACCCCAGAAGCAGAGTCGGCTATTCTGGAGGAAGGACAGGGTACAGGGATTTAGTACTCTCTCAGGAAAAATGTTTGGTGAAAAAGTGTATTTTTTTTTGAAATAGTTGGATGGAAACCAGAAGGAGAACAGGAGGAGGGCAACTACCAACTCCCACCCCATCGGGGTGGAGACAAGTAATAGAGAAGGAGTGCCGCTCGAGCTGTCTACTCTTCATAGGAGAATACCCCCCTGTGTGTCCCTAACTTACCCCGCCCCAAAAGAGGAGAGGGGGGAGCCACAGAGAGGGAGGTGGACCCAGAGACTGAGGCCCAAGGGGGATGGTGAGGTTAGATGAATGGTGAAGACACAGAAAGATCAGAATTACGGTAGGTACGTAATTTTCATATCTTATCTGTGTCAATCTTCACCATTCATCACAGACAGGTGAGTACCAAGCCCCCACGAAGGGGGTTGTTTCGTTACACCCTAAGGGACAGGGTCCCTTAGCCCTCAGTGGGTGACACACTAAGGGGGGGAACCTTCAGGGCCTGGAGAGGCCCGAGAGTGGGGAGAGAGAGACGGAGTCCCCCCGGAGGGGAAGGACGCTGCCCCGACAAGCGCCGTCTCACTCTACGGGAGAAAAGGTAGGCTCCCTGGTGGGCGGAGCTAATCACCCCACGCCGGCCAAGGGTGACAACTGGGAAAGACGAGCCACGCCGACCTCCCAGTGCAGATCGCTGTCCCACGACCCTGGTAGCTACCTCGCTGGCATCATAAGATGCCCCTCTTGGTGCCTTGTTAGCCCAGGCCACGTGCAGAGAGCGATGGCTTGTCTGGTTTGCTCCGAGTCAGGCAATGAGGCTAGGATCTGACCTAGCCTGGACCACAAGAACCTGTTGTAGGCTGCATAGTGGGCCTGATGAGCAGAAATAGAAAGGAGCAACCGTGCCGAGTAGAAGGTCCTCCTCCCCCAAAAATCAAAATCCGAGGAGTCTTGATCTGGGGGCCGGTCACGGTGGAGGGCGCAAAGCCCATCAGGAGTGTTCAGATGCGTCAAGCCAGACTGTGGATGAGGCATGGAACCTGGAGACTCCGGGGGAGCGCAATACCTCTGGCTGAGGTCCCTTGGGGCGGAACTCCGGAGAAGGGCCTCTGCCAGAAACGCAAGGACGCCTCCCGAAAGGGAGCTGGCCAGGGCGGCACCACAAGGGTGGCCTCGCCAAAATCACCTAGAAAGGCGTGCGCCGCATGCTCAGGATTGCTGATAGTAGAGGGTGAAAGGTGCAAATCCTCCAACATCCTCACAAGGAAATGCTGATACTCCAAGAGATCAGCAGCCGGAGAGATGTGGACAGAAGGTTCCTTCCCTGAAGAGGGGATGAGAAGCTGGAGGTCACCATGTGTTCAGAGGGTAGCTGCGCGGGGAGGTTTAAAAACCTGGCTGTCCACAGCCCTAACATAAGCAGGGAACCCGGCAGCCACTGCCTGAACTGCTCCCAGGTGAGAGGGCCGCTAGGACCAAGGATGCCTGGGGAGCGCAGGAGAGAATGTGGCAGGGATGGGGCAGAGCCGAGAACAGAAGTCGGCTGACCTCCGCCAGGCTAGGGAGCGGACCGTGAGCACCCGAGGAAGGTGCCTCATAAGACACCACAGGAGACAGCTGTACAACCACCTTGGTACTGCCTTGGCTGCGCCCAGAAGAATCCCCCCAGTGAGGCGACCGGGGCCGTAAGGGTCCAGAAGGATGCTCCCTGCCTCAAAAGAACGGACTCCCTCCAGGAACCCGAAGGGGAAGGGTGGAAATCTGCATTACGGCTCCATCCAGGGCCCGAGTGGACCCCAGAAAAAGGCAGACGTGCCGACCCCACACCCCTCGACCCCTCAGAGTCCGAGAGAGTCCTCCTCCTCGAGAGGGCCAGCCTAGGTAGCTGGCATCTCTGAGCAGCCCCCGAAGGGGAGACCCAGGGAGCAGTACCCTCCCCTCCTGTAGGCTTCTCGATGGGCCCCAAAGTTGGGCGATCAAGACACACCACTGGAGGGGGTACCACCACCGAGTGGTCGATGAAACCCCCAAGACCAGGTTGCAGAGCTATGGTGGCTCGCACCACTGCCTGCTGGTCAGCACCACTGAACCTAGTCTCGGGGGCCACCGGCCTCTCCTCAGTAGGGGGCTGGCTCCGACTCGTCAACGAGACCACAGTGCTGCCCTCCCCCGCAGCCAACCCCGAGGGGTGCGACTGCTCGTCCGACTCGGAGCTCGACTCAGACTCCGAAGAGGTAGAGTCCGAAGCTCTGAGCCAAACTGTAGGAGGGCGGGCAGAACCAACCTTGCCACCGGGCCCGACAGCCAGTGCTGTGCCCAAGTCGGCGCCCGTGCCCTCCGTAACCCCGCGAGCGGGATCTGCAGGAGGCACTGCAGCAGCTCAAGCCAGAGGTCCAGTGCTAGGGCCAGTCGCAGCGCCGTCCAATCCACTGGTACCAGGAGCGGTACCAAGGAGAGGGACGGCGCCGACAGCAGCTCCAGCAGCACCCTCGGCGTCGACGCCGCCACCCGGCCCCACGACACTGCGAGCTGCACCGAGGACGGCCCCGAAGGCAGACCAGGCGCTGAACATGGCACCGACCGGCCCCTCGGCGCAGCGAATGGCGCCGAGAGCGCGGACGGCACCGACAGACGGCGCTGAAGGCCCCATGGCACCGAGCCCCGAAGGCACAGCGCCATGCTCAACCTTGGCGCAGAGGCGAGACATGGTGAAGGACGATGCTGGATCAGATCCCACGGTGCCGCGAACGGCGTTGACTGAGCCCACAGCGCCAAGCGACAAGTCGGTGCCAACGACAGCACCGGCTAGGCCCACGGCAAGGACAGCGCCGACCTGGGCCTTCCGAGCTGCGGAACGACACTGGGGGAGCCTTCACCCCCAAAGGGGCGATTGCCATGGTGGCACCTCCCGCCCGCTCCCGGGAGGCGGGACAGGCCTCCTGTGCCGCGGGAGGAGCCTCGGTGATGGCCAGGCTACAAGTAGCCAAGGCTCCCTCTTCCTCGGTCCATACAGAACTGGGAGAGGACCCGGAGGAAGGGCCAAGAGAGCGCAGCTTGGCCCGAAGAGTGCTAGCCCTACCCCCGAAAGTCAGCGGAGCTCGCCCCACTTTCAACGAGCACTGTTCGAGGACCCAGCGGTCCATGGAGAAGCAGGCGTCGCACGAGTCCATGTCGTGAAGCGGGCCAAGATACGCAACACACCGGTCGTGCTGGTCGGTGACGGAGAACTTTTGGCCGCACGAGCACTGACGCATGGGGGGCCAACCCGTCTTCGAAGACTTCTTGCCCTCCGACTGAGACATGACCTACGGAAAAAAACACCAAAACAGACTCGATGTTGCAGAATTCAAATAAAAAAGGAAAGATCTTACCGGGCGACGTCGAGTGCAGGCAGAACACAGAACCGGCAGGCAACCGACGGACTGAAAACACCGAAGGCGAAAGGCTGAAAGGCCTAAAATTCTTGTCAGAAGCTTCCCACGAGGCGACCTTGGTGGCGGGAGATGAAGAACTGGTGGGCAGGCGGAGTCGACACAACCTAACGGCCAACCCTCGAGCGCCGCGCAGTAAGTCGGCCTCGAGGGCGGCGCCGATGGAGTGTCAGCTCCGCCTACCCTTTAAAAAAAAAAAGCTCCCGCAGGGTCCTGACCTCCGGCCAGGTAACCCATCTGTGATGAATGGTGAAGACTGACACAGATAAGATCAACATAGTACAGGGACCTACTTTATGTTTTGCATACAACATAACACCCACTCCCCTCATAACTCTATCTGTCCTATATAAATCATATCCATGGAGTTGAACCTCTTCATCCTTTATGCCCCTATGAAGCCAGGTCTCAGTAACTGCCAAAAAAATCAGGATGTTCCTCTGAAACCCAGGCGTGATACTCATCAATTGTGTTCACAATGCTTCTCACATTTTCATGAATCAAAGATATCCCATGGTATCTTTCTAGACCTGGGCCTGGATTAAAGCTTCTATGTCCCACATTGAATTAGTAACATAGCAACACACAAATCTCGTCCCCTGGAATTGTGTACAGTCTAGAGCAACTGCTCATGGTACCCCTGGAGAACGACAAGCTGCCTGCCTATCACCCTCCCTCTGTCTTCACAGCCTGAGTACACATCAGTCCATTTCCCAATAAACTTTATGTTTACCATCACCTCCCTGTGCTCCGTCAGAGTCTGCCAAGCCCTCATTTTCTCTAGACTAGGGTCACTTTTCTGAGCAGCTGCAAACAAACTCCTTACACATTCCCAAGGCATGGGACAGGTACCCTCCAGTCTCTGAACTAGGGTCCCTAGCACTAAGCGTCAGGGCACTCAGGATCACTGTCATCCCTAACCCTCTGACAATTGGTCACCCCACTTCTTCGGAGTAACCCTCCGTGAGCTGTGTGTTAACTGCTACTGGGAAATTTCTACCCCTTTTCATTAGTCTCCATATCAGGAGACAGGCTGAGAACCAGCCTCCCGGTGGTTTCCACAATGGATTCTTTGGCGTCTAGGGAACTACAATTTCCCACCCACTTGGCTAAGGGTAATTGTACACACCATCCCGTTTGAGATTATTGCCAAGGATGATGTCAACTGCTAGCGTTTTGGCTACAGCCACCTGTTGCACAGTCTCCCAGTTTCACCCCAGTCTAGGAAAACACTAGCGAGTGGCAATGTTTTCTCCTCACCAGTGAAGTCTTGCACAGTTACAGATTCCTTGGGTGCAAGCTGACCAGGCTCTACCAGATCCCCTTTTACCAATGTCAGGGATGCACCTGTGTCCCTTAACCCTTGAGTCTGTACACCATTCACCATGACTGGGTGCATGTGTTCTCTCATGTTCACAGGCATGCTTCCAGGAACACAAACAACCCACTTCTTTCCTAGCCCAATTTTGTGTATTACTTGTCCTTTTGGGACACTGTCTGGCCATATGCCCAGTTTCTTTACAAACCCAACCTTTACTTCTTTTCTCAGAAAACTCTTTTCTTTGAAACCTGGGGCTAACTGCTTTCGGTGGAGGCAGTGAGGGTTTTAGCTGCCCTGAAGGCGTGCTTTTCCCTTTCTGCGCTGCCATGCCCGCCCCACTCGCTCTCAGAGCAGGTCTGCTCCGGTACAGCGGTCGAGAGTTCAGCAGCCTCTTCTACTGTTTTGGGATCTTGGTGCTCCAGCCAGGTTTTCAGCTCTGCTGGGCATGCCCAAAAAAACTGTTCTAACAAAATAGCATTTTCAATTTTATCTACAGAGTCTGCAGCAATTCCTTCCCACCAACGTTTTAAACACTGCCACTGTTTCGTGGCTAGCTCCTTGTAGCTCATGTCAGGGTTTCTCCTGAGCTTACGGAATTTGGCTCTGTATGTTTCTGCAGTTAAATCAAACTTTTTAAAAAGTGCAGCTTTAAGTTTGCTGTAATCATTACTGTCTTCATTGTCCATTTGACCCAGTACATCCCGAGCTTCCCCGGTAAGTAGCGGGGATAGCTGGAAGCTCCAGGACGCTCCAGAAATTTTAGCCTGAATACAATCTTTTTCAAAGGAATTTAAAAAGGCATCCATATCCTCCCCTCTTTAAATTCAGCTATCAATTTGTAACCCAGTCCTGTAGTTCCAGTTAAACCCAATACACTTACCTTCTCTGGTGCTGGTGGTTGGAGTCGTAGCTTCTCCAGTTCATGTCGCTGCTGGCGCTCATGCTCCTCATGGTCAGCCTCCTGCTGTTCCTGCTCTCTCTTCTCCTCTGCGGCTCGCTGGTGCTCCCACTCTTCACGGTCAGCTTCTCGCTGTTCTCACTCCCTCTTCTCCTCTGCAGCTCGTTTCTCTTGCTCAGCGTCTCTCTCTGGAACTCCAGTTCCATTCAATGCAACTCAATCTGCAGCCTAACTGCTTCTGCCTCCAGAATGCTGGTGACGTTTCCCCCACTGCTGTGGCCATTCGGTTGCACTGGCCCTGCGGCCCTCCTCACTGGATCTAGACACTGCACTGGCTGCTAGCCCCTCTACACTAAAGGTTTGGTCCTTTACAGTCACAGTCTGTGACTCGATGCTCTGGGCATCTGCTGCCATCAGGGCATCCACAAGGTTCTGCTTGGTGGCTCTCACCTTGTGCAGGACTCCTCTCTCCTTGCACAACTGTTTCAAGTAGTCTGCAGTGTGCCTGTTGTAGTTGAAAGCCATCTTCTTCCCTAACTACAAAACTTTTTACAGGTACATAATTGAAAAAAGAAAGGCAAAGGGAGGGACAGTGAGACTGAAGGGGGAGGATGGGGGCCGCATGGAGGATGACAACAGTAAAGCTGACATACTGAACAGGTATTTCTGCTCAGTCTTTACTGAGGAAGAGGAGGGTAATGGGTCTGAAGGGAGAACAAGGGGTGAGAATGGTGCACAAATGGACACAAGTCCCTTTACACGAGAAAGGGTCCTGAAGGAACTGGAAGTAATAAGAGTTGATAAAGCAATGGGGCCAGATGGGCACCCAGGGTCCTTAAAGAACTAAGAGAAGTGGTGGCGAACCTCTGGCTATCCTGTTTAGCCGATCACTGGAAACAGGGAGGTACCCAAAGACTGGAGGATAGCAGATGTAGTCCCTTATACAAAAGTGGGAACAAAAGAGGCAGGGAACTACAGACCAGTCAGCCTCACCCGGTAGTGGGGAAGATCATGGAAGCACTACTGAAGGAGAGATTGATGGAACATCTGGTTGTCAATGGACTACAGGACCCAAGGCAGCATGGTTTCACCAGGGGGAGGTCATGTCAGACCAACCTCGTTGAATTTTTTGACTGGGTGACTAGAGAGGTGGATCGGGGAGGGCAGTGGACATGGCCTACTTGGACTTCAGCAAGGCCTTTGACACTGTGCCACATAGAAGACTATCACACAAACTGGGGAATATGGGTGTGGGCAGGACAGTAGTGTGGTGGGTAGGTAACTGGCTGGGCGGCAGGACACAGAGGGTGGTGGTAAATGGCTGTCACTACACAGAGGGAAGAGTGACCAGTGGGGTACCACAGGGATCAGTGCTGGGACCAGTCCTATTCGACATCTTCATCAGTGACATTGGGCAGGACCTAGAAGAAAAAATTACTCACCTTAGTAATGTTGTTTCTTCTAATGGAGTCTTGCTGTATTCCGACATATGCAGTGATGTCCAACCTTTGAACTGCTCCGGAGATGAAAGAGTTAACTTTCCATGCCAGGCATGGAACGCTGAGCTCGAGCTCGGTTGAGACTCTGTTGCTGTTTGAACTCAAACCGTCAGATCTTTACGAGCTATACTCACTGGGTGTCCTGTGTGGAAACTGCAAACTTACACTAGCCAACTGGCTACTAAATATAATAAAAAGATTTTTTGGTCCCAAAACAAAGACTCAAGTCAGGAAACCCAAAAAATAAAACAAAACACAACACCCACACACCCAAACTAAAGGGGTGAGAAAAGAAGGGGTGGGGGCACCTCCCGAGTGCCAACACTGCTACTGCCCACCCACATCCCAAAAACCAGGTTCTGAGAGGGGAGGCAGGGAGGTCAGAATACAGCAAGACTCCATTAGAAGAAACAACATTACTAAGGTGAGTAATTTTTTCTTCAAACAACATGAAGTCTTGCTGTATTCTGACATATGCAGACTACCAAGCAGTAGCTCCATGGAGGAGGACAGAACCTACTTTGAAACAGGCTCTGAAGCACTGCTGTGCTAAACCGAGCATCACTCCTAGCCTGGATATCCAGAGAGTAATGCTTGGTAAAAGTGTGAACTGGTTTCCAGGTCGCTGCTTGACAAATCTCTAGATAGGAATATCCCTGGCAGCAGCCAGGAAGCAGCTGTACCTCTGGTAGAGTGAGCCTTCAGGCCTGAGGGTGGGATCCTACCTAGTTTTTCGTAGCAAAACTCAATACAAGAGACAATCCACCTGGCAATAGATCTCTTAGTGGCAGGTTTTCCTTACCAACCTCACCATAACTGAAGAACAGCTGGAGGAGTCAAACCTGTGACCCTTGGTGCGCTCTATGTAGTAGCTAAGGGCCCTTTTCACATCCAAACTGAGCAGCCTCCTCTCCCCAGAGGAGGAATGGTCAATGAAGAAAACAGGAAGAGACATAGACTGGTTAAGGTGGAAATCTGAAACCACCTTCGGCAAAAACTTCCTATTAGTCCTGAGGGCGACCTTATCTCTATGGAAAGAGATAAAATCAGGCTCCACTGACAGGGCCTGTAACTCACTTATGCGTCTGGCAGAAGTGATGGCCACCAAGAAAACAGTTTTCCAAGTCAAGTACTTAAGCTCTGCTGAGGACAAAGGCTCAAAAGGGGGTTGCATAAGCTGAGCAATGCAAACATTAAGGTCCCAAGCAGGGGCAGGGTCCCTGAAGGGAGGATTGGTATGCAGCAATCCCTTGAAAAATTTTGAAAATACAGGATGAGCTGAAAGGGAAGAGTGCTTGCCTGCTGAGAGGAAGGCAGAGACAGCTGCCAGATGCACTCTTAGTGTAGCTGGTCTAAGTCCCAAGCTATTAAGATGGACCATATAGTCAAGGACTGTGGGCAGGCCAGCAGACTCTGGAGAAATATGCTTCCCAGAGCATCATATAGTAAATCTTTTCCACTTGAAATTATAAGTGTTTCTGGTGGAAGGCTTTCGAGAAGCCTTTAAAATATCCAGAAGACCTTGAGAGAGGTGCAAATCAGCAAACTCTAACTCTTCAACAGCCAGGCCTTGAGATTGAGAGATTTGAGATTTGAATACCAAACCCTCCCCTGAGCACATGTTAACAGGTTGTAATTCCTGGGAAGAGACAGGGGAAGGTGGACTGCTCAGGACAACAAGAGAGGGTACCAGGGCTGTCTGGCCCAGTCTGGAGAAATCAGAATCGCCTTGCAGGGTTGAGACCTGATTTTGACTAGCACCTTGAACAAGAGAGGGAAGGGTGGAAAAGCATACAGGAACTTACCTTCCCAATTGAGAACTAGGGCATCCAGGGGGACTGAGCCCAACACTGGGGGCCTGCAGCAAAAGAGAGGAAGTTGGTGATTGTCTGGGGCTGCAAAAAGATCTATCTGTGGGCTGCCCCATCTGGAGAAGATCACCTTCAAAATCAGGGGATCCAGGGACCATTCGTGATGGCCCTGAGATATGCAGCTGACAGCATCTGCCAGGACATTGTCTTTGCCTGGGAGGTGCACTGCTGTAAGAGAGGCGTTCAGGGAATAGGCCAGAGACCACAACTTCATTGCCTCTGTGCACAAGGCTGTAGACCGAGGTGCCCCCTTGCTTGTTGATATACCACATTGTGGTAGTATTGTCTGTCCTGATCTGAACTACTTTGTTCTGAACAGACTTGGAAAAAGCTTGAAGTGCTAGAAACACTGCTCTGAGTTCTAATAGATTGATGTGAAGCAGAGATTCCTGAGGAGCCACAACCCTTGGGTGGTCAGGTCCCCCAAGTGGGCTCCTCACCCCAAGAGGGAGGCATCTGTAGTAAGGATTAGAGAATGAGACTGAGTGACAAAGGAACTCCTGTCTTAGATTGTCCTGATCCTGCCACCACTGTAACACCTGGATCAGGGTTCGAGTCACTGGGATTAGTTTGGTCAGAGGATCCTTTTCTGAGACCAGAAGGCTCTTAAGTGGAACTGAATGTCCCTCATTTGAAATTTTGCTCCCTGGACCACTGCTGTAGAAGCAGCATGTGTCCCAGGAGCTGCAGAAAATGTCTTGCTGGTCGAGACACCTGGAGGGTGAATGAAGAGGCCAGTGAGATAAGGGTCCTTGCCCAGTCCAGGGGAAGGAAGGCTCTTGCCTTTACTGTATCCAGCTCTGCCCCTATGAAGGTGAGGAGCTGCACAGGCTCTAGAACTGACTTTGAAAGATTCAGAAGGAAACCTAGAGACGTGAGCAGTTGCTGAGTTATCTGTAGGTGTGACTTGACTTGGTCTGGAGACTGGCCTACTATGAGCCAGTCATCCAGGTATGGAAAGATGGAGATCTTTTTTCTCCTTAGGAAGGCAACCACTACTGCCAGGCATTTTGTGAACACCCTTGGAGCAGAAATTAGGCCGAAAGGCATTGCTCTGAATTGGTAATGGCCTGAGGGCAGCTTGAACCTGAGGTACTTTCGGTGGGAGCTTCTGATGAGAATATGGAAATAGGCATCCTTGAGGTCCAGGAAAACTA
Source organism: Neoceratodus forsteri (assembly GCA_016271365.2). Lineage (NCBI taxonomy): Eukaryota > Metazoa > Chordata > Ceratodontiformes > Ceratodontidae > Neoceratodus > Neoceratodus forsteri. The sequence continues at coordinate 1,422,108,042 of CM028130.1, forward strand.
GCCAGTCTCCTGGCCTTAGAGAGGGTAGAATTATTCCCAGAGTCACCATTTTGAACTTTGGCTTTAAAAGGTGCTTGTTTAAATATCTGAGATCCAGGATGGGCCGCCATTCTCCTGTCTTTTGCGGGGTTAGGAAGTACCTGGAGTATAATCCTTTTCCCTTGTGTAGGGGTGGAACCCTCTCTATGGCTCTCAGAGCCAAGAGGGAAAAGACCTCTGCCTCTAGGGCAAGTGCCTCTGAAGGACCTGCAGGTGGAAAGGACCTGGTTCTCATCTGTGGAAATTTTTTGAAGCTGAGAACCAGTCCCTGGCTTACTACTTCCAGGACCCATTTGTCTGATGTTAAAGACATCCAGTCCTGGACAAAGTAAGCCAGCCTGCCCCTACAGGTGGTGGAGAATCGACCCTGGCAAACCCCTCAGGGTGCCTGTTTGGCAGGGGCTTTAGGCTGAGGGGTGGAAGCAGGCCTACTTGTACCCCGTCTGCCTCCCTCTGAAGAACCCCTATGAGCATAAGCAGAAGAGGAGGCCTGGGCTTGGTAGAGGCCTATGAAAAGGCCTGCCCCTGCCCCTGGAATGCTGGCTCTGGGGAGTGGCTTGCCTTCCTTGGCCTAAGCACTCATAGGTAGTCCTGTATTCATCCATTTTTCTTCATGTAGTTCTCTGTTTGCTCCCAAACAGAGAATTACCCACAACAGGAAAATCCATGGCCTTAGTCTGGGTATCCTGAGACAGGCTAGTACACCTGAGCCAAGCCATCCTACAAAGGGCCACAGATGTAGCCATGATTCTAGATGAAACACCATTGGAGTCCACTGCAACATGGAATTGCACCTTGGATGCCTCAATACCATTCGCAGCCACCTGCTCCAGCTCCTTGGCAAGCTGGCCAGGACCTGTTTAGCTAAGGCCATTATAATGTCCCATCTAGATTTCTGATATCTAGCTGTATAGGCCATATAATTAGCCTGCCTGAGTCCCAAGGATGCTGCCATGTACTGTTTCTTTGCCATGGCATCAATCCTCCTGGAGTCCTTATCTGGGGGGTGTGAAGCCAAGGGTATATTTGCCTTTTCACAGGCAGCAGCCTGCACTACCCCAACATGGCTGCACTTGCTGGGTAAGGAACTCCGTATCTGAGCCTGAGAGAGTATACCTCTTGTCCATTCTCTTGTCCACAGGAGGTATAGAATTAGGAGTCTCTAACATTTTTATTGTCTGTTTCCCAAAGGACTTATGAAGGGGAACAGACAGCCTCCTGGACTCTGGGATATCCATCATTTCAACACAGTCAGGCTCCTCCTGGTCATCTACAGCTTCTTCCATAGGAAGCTGAAGAGTTTCAGCCACTTTTTTGTAGAACATAAAATGGGAAGGGGACTCAGAAAGCCTAGGAGAAGAAACCCCTGAAGGTCTGTCTGGGAGATGTCCGGTCAATGAAGCACATCCAGACTTCGTAATCACCATCACTGTCCTCATACTCTTCCTTCCTCCTCCGGTTCATAAAAATCTTCTAAATTATAATCTGGAACCAGGGAACCGGATCAACCGAGCTCTGTTGCTGGCTCCGTTCGGTCGAATCAAGAAGGACTGAACAACTTTATCGCTATTATTTCATCAGCTGTTGGAGAAAGAAGCTGTGGATCCACACCGGCTGATTTATCCTTCTTTCTATTAACCAGAACCGACTCCTCAGAGTCGGTTCTCCTTTTGCCCGAAGAAGTTTCGCCCTGGTCAGAGGGCATTCCTTCTGGTTCGGTTGGAACCAAACCGGGCTGGTCATCCGGGTTAGCGGACTTCTTGGCCTCCCTTTCCCTGAGCCTACCAACTCTCTTTTCCAGGGTAGCTGCAGGAACATTCTTGCAAATCTGGCAGTCTGAATCAAGGTGGTCAAACCCCAGACAATAAACACAGGTGGTGTGGGGGTCAGCCTTAGCAAAGGCTTCCCCACACACACACTACAGTGTTGAAACCCAGTGGGCCCAGTTTTTCTTTTGGGTTTCTCAGACATGGCCAGTCCTAACAAAAACTTACCCTTTTTTCGCAATCCGCCAGGCAAGACACCTTATCGGTTCCTGACCGTATTTTAGGTCATGGAAAAACCGTGAATGAAACTGCTTTTTAAACCGATAAGGACCGTTACTACACTCTAAAAGTAGAATAAACTTTTGAACAACCTGGTCGGTTCGAACCGAACCGATCCCACGTTTACAAGTTCCACACAGAAGAACAAGAAAATAAACCTATCTAGTACTCACGATACCACAGACAGAGACTGAACGGCAGGTTAACGGATTAAATTTGGTCGAAAACCGAGGAAAACGGCACTTTAACCAACAAACTTGAACCAAGCAAAAGAGAAATCGCCGGAACGACTGTTCAGTGAGGTGGAGTAAAGAATCCGACAGTTTGAGTTCAAACAGCAACAGACAGAGTCTCAACCGAGCTCGAGCTCAGCGTTCCATGCCTGGCATGGAAAGTTAACTCTTTCATCTCCGGGGCAGTTCAAAGGTTGGACATCACTGCATATGTCAGAATACAGCAAGACTTCATGTTGTTTGAAGGCAGAATTTCACTGTTTGCTGATGACACAAAGCTCTGTAACAGAGTAGACACACCAGAGGGTGTAGACAGAATGAGAAGGGACCTGCAGAAACTTGAAGAATGGTCAGGGGTTTGGCAGTTGAAATTCAATGCAAAGAAGTGCAAGATAATGCATATGGGGCACAACAACCCTGGCACAATATATCAGTTGGGGGGTGAGGATATAGCATGCACCAAGCAGGAAAGGGATCTTGGGGTTATCATCTCTGATGACCTCAAGGTAGGGAAACAGTGTGACAAGGCTGCAGGTAAAGCAAATAGGATGCTGGGATGCATAGGCAGGGGCATCACCAGCAGGAAAAGGGAGGTCATAATTCCACTATACAAGACACTAGTGAGGCCCCACCTGGAGTACAGTGTACAGTTCTGGAGACCTTACCTATGTAAGGACATAGACAGGGTAGAGAAGGTTCAGAGGAGGGCAACAAAGATGGTGCATGGATTGCATCACAAGTCCTATGAGGACAGGTTGAAGGAACTAAACATGTACTCCCTGGAGGAGAGGAGGGAGAGAGGGGATATGGTAGAGACATACAAGTATCTGACAGGGAGGAACAGGGTGCAGGAATACACTATTTTTAAGCAAAAAAGATGTTCCAGGACTAGAGGGCATGGGATGAAGTTGGAGGGAGGACGATTCAGAGGAAACGTGAGGAAGAATTTCTTCACAGAACGGGTGGTGGACAAGTGGAACACCCTGCCAGAGGAAGTGGTGGGGGCTGAAACAATCATGGGATTTAAGAATGCATGGGATAGACATAAAGGAATTCTGGAGGTCGGAGGTAAGGGGCAACAGACTTCTAGGAAAACATAAACTGAACTTATAAGCTCAAATGGGCAGACTGGGTGGGCCATAGGCCCTTATCTGCCGACACTGTCTATGTATCTATGTACTCTAACTTGCACTTTAGAAAATAAGTAAAACCGGTAGGAACTTGACTCTAAGCAAAATGATATAGTTCTGTTTTCTTTTTAAAAATAAATCATTGCCTTACTTTGCAAGTGAGCTGTACAGTATTAAGCTGACATACTGAACAGTTAAAGCTTGTGTTACCAAATTTATCCACACTGATGCCAACCAAAGCTGTCACAACCGCACAGGTCAGGCCCTCTCTGCTCCCACAGTGCCAACCTCTGAGTGCAGTAATGTGAACAGGTAACAGACAGGGAAACCCTCCTGTCTGCTTGTGCGTCCAAATTACTGGTCTCAAGTTCTGGGGGGATTCAAACTATGAACCTTATGTTAGCGTACTCAAATGTACAGGCTCAGATAATATTCTCTTTGGGGGATGCAATATATCTTTCGTCTAAGGGCACCAAACCAAGTATCCAAAATGAACCCTTTAAAACTCTATAAAAGACCTTAGGTATATTCTTACCTTTTCCCAGTTTAGTAACACCATCAAGCTTTCCAGAACAGTTGTCAAACTTAACCATCTATACGTCACATGCAAAAAAGAACTTGCAGCCACCCAGGCAGTCTTTCAAATATATATTTACTAAAAATGGATAAAAATATGAAAAATGTAACACAGAACAGTATAGCAAAGAGCATACAATCCCTTAAAAGAAAACAAGGAAAAGTACAAAACAAAAACTCCTACCACAGTACATTTAGACTTTATCTAATGTAGTACCTCTACTTGCTTATCAGAGAACTGTCTTTCTCGAGTCCCAAAATGATATATCACAAAGATCAGACACAAGCCTTACTTTAAACGGTCTCTCTCTCACGCCCCTTCTGTGAGTCATCTAGCTCCTCCTTGTTGAATATAAAAAATATACAAACAGGATGTCCTATCAGGAAGTATATTAAATATGGTGACATCAGCAAAAACTAATTTCCCAAATATGACTCCTTAATTAACATTTTCTCTCTGATCTTGAGCAGTTCCTATTCCCAAGGCATATCAAAAGTTTTTATAATTTTTAGCATCATGGTGGTATAACATGTTCTTCCTATAGGTATCATAAAACTTTACGAGCCCTATATCCTGGCAGCTGAGTCAGTTCTAATTAAGACAGAAAAACAGGAGACCCTAATTAAGTCTCTCTCTCTCTGGTCCTTTAATTACCTCCTGGTTTTAGGTTAAAAAAGAATCAGCCTAGCCCTTAATAAAACTGGCAGACTTGCTACTGGTGCTCACAGACTCACACACACTTGTGTGTTATATGCTCAGTCTAACTGGCTAAACCTCAAGTCCTGTACAAAATACCAGACCTTTCTGTTTGCAACTAAAATCCACCTTGGTCTAACCCTTCCTGCTTTCCTCAAGCTTCTCAACCAGGTACCTAACCTTCACCACACCCATGAAATGTTAAACCTGGCCTTCCAGCCAGCCCAATGGCACTGAGGGTTGAGGCGCTGGACACCACACATCGCGGCACGCCGGCAAGCTGGGTTCGGGAACGAGCCCGGACCGGGTGGCAAACTGGTTGACGGGCAGAAAACAGAGAGTGGTGGTAAATGGTATACAGTCAGAAGAGATGCAAGTCACAAGTGGGGTACCTCAGGGATCAGTCCTGGGGCCAGTCCTCTTCAATATCTTCATTAGTGACATTGCAGATGGACTAGAGGGTAGGTCGCCTGTTTGCAGATGACACCAAGATCTGCAACAGAGTAGATAATCCAGATGGGGTGGGCAGAATGAGAAGAGATCTGGATAAACTAGTAAAATGGTCAGAAGAGTGGCAACTGGGATTTAATGCAAAGAAGTGCAAGATCAGGCACATAGGGAAGAGAAACACTGAAGCCACCTATAGGCTGGGAGGGGAGTTGCTGGCAGTCACAAAGGAAGAAAGAGATTTGGGCATCATCATCACCGATGACCTGAAAACATCCAAACAGACCTCTAAGGCAGTAGGTAAGGCTAGAGGGATGTTAGGATGTATTAGTAGGGGTATCACAAGTCGTAAGAGGGAGGTAATAATCCCTCTTTACAAGACACTGGTCAGGCCCCATCTGGAGAACTGCGTGCAGTACTGGAGGCCACACCTTCACAAGGACATTAACCAAATTGAGGCAGTCCAGAGAAGGGCAACCAAAATGGCGCAGGGACTGCAACAGAAGACATATGAGAACAGATTAACGGAGCTCAATATGTATACCCTTGAGCAAAGGAGGAAGAGAGGCAATATGATCGAGACATTCAAACACCTTAAGGGCATTAACAAAGTGAAAGAGTCTAACATATTTAAATATAAGAAAAATAGCAGGACAAGAGGACACAGCATGAGATTAGAGGGAGACCGATTAAGGGGGAATGTGAGGAAATTTTTTTTCACAGAAAGGGTGGTGGATGCATGGAATGGCCTACCTCAGGAAGTGGTGGATATGAATACAGTGCAGGGCTTCAAACAGGCATGGGATAGGCATAAGGGAACAATACAGATGAGTATGAATAGATAGGCCACTGACAGAGCAAAGGCCGATGGCACATTTATGAGGTAGAAAAAGATATGGGCAGACTGGATGGGCCTTGCGGTCCTTATCTGCCATCAACTTCTATGTTTCTATGGGTCGGTAGGGGAGGGAAGAGGACTGAGCATCCGATGGACAGCTCTCCTCTCCCGGGAGGAAGGGGGTCACCTGCTCAGCGCTTGGCTGGCCTCTGGCGGAAACCGGAGGCATAGCAAGCACAGGAGCACGCAAGGGGTTGGGAGTGGCGGACGTTGGCGGGGAATGCCTTGATGTCAGGGCGCTGGCCACTTCCTCAGAAAGGAGGAAAAACACAACACCGGAGCACGGGTAGAAGGAGCACCGGTACCGACCCTAATGGCGACTACCTGCCTGACCACCGGGGAACCCGACGAGACATTGAAGATATCGGGACGTTGGGGCCTCATCCCGTACCCACCTGGGGGTACATCCACGGGCTCCTGGGGAACTCCTGGGATCTCAGCTGATAAGTCGCTGGGTGGTACCTTGGTGTCTCCCGAAGAAGCGTAGGGTGGGGGAGGCGATAAAAAAAAAACAAAAAAACCTGGCCTTCCAAGTCCCATTCTGTCTTAGCTTCCTGGACCAGCGCTCATTCAAATACAGAGCCCCAAGCTGGCTAAATGATCTCCCCCCACCACTCCGTGACCAGCCCAAGATTGGTCCCTTCAAGAGCAAACTTCAACAGCACCTTGCTACTAAATGTAGGTGCGATTGCCTGTCCGATGCCAAACTCCATGCACCAAAGTAAACCTACCCCACGGCTCTAAATCCTCCTCCCTCCCTTTCCAATGATTCTTAGCCTCCTGGCATTCTCCCCTCCCTCCCATATTCCTCAACCCTTTCCACCTCTCCTCTATCGTAACAGCCTCCATTAGGCTGCAATGATATTATTTTTTTTTTACTCTACCTAACTGGCACTTTATTTTGTATGTTAAGCACTGTTCACTATACTTGTCTACATTTGTGTTCTTATTGTAACCTACCATGTAACTGTGTCTGTCCTTACCGGACGTGGAACCTCTGTAAAAGAGCCGCTGGCTCAAACATATTTTCAATCCGAGAGAGAAAGAGAGAGAGAGAAAGGAAGGAGACAAAGAAAAAAAGTCAGGCAGGCAGGTAAGATATTCATATGTATAGCAACTATTCAACTCTATAAAGGTAATCGGGACTGGGACCAAAACTGGAGGTCCTGCTCAATTTTAATCGTTAATGGTTCGCATTTTGTAAGTTCTAAGTTTATTAAATTCTATAGTAGACTGATCCCGAAGTATTTATTTTTTATTTATTTATTTGCTTTTGGTAACCGGGAGGGTGCACTAGGCATAAGAATGCCTATTTTCAGGCACGACCTGGGAGAAGACAGTTTGAAATACATGAGCATACATGTGATGCAGCACATGAGATATGTAACACAGTTAGAAGGGAAATCAACATACAATCAAACTTAGGGTGTAGAGAAAATACAGGTTACTCACCTGTAACAGGAGTTCTAGGAATGGTATATGTTGTTCATCCACACTCTCTGGCAGGTATCCTTGCCGCTTTAATTCTTGCTGGAAGGTCTTCAAGCTGGCTCCTCCCACCCACCCGGGTGGTAACACTCTCGGCTCTGCCCCATGACGCCAGATCTGGCCCGCTGGAAGCTCAGGTTGTGCGTCAAAGCCAGGGAGGTCAGGAGGGTCGTGTGGATGAACAACATATACCATTCCTAGAACTCCTGTTACAGGTGAGTAACCTGTATTTCTAGGAACATAGATATGTTGTTCATCCACACTCTCTGGCAGACTCCTAGCAGTTCTCCGGGAGGAGGGAGGCAAGGCGCACACCCCTAATACTTACTTGGGAAAGAGAGATTGGAGAACAGAGGCTCCAAAACCAGCATCCCGGCGTGACTCGAGGTCGATGTGGTAGTGGGTAATAAAGGCATGTGCCGACTTCCAGGTAGCAGCCCTGCAGATATCCTGGATAGGGACATCCCTGGAAGCAGCTACCGGTGCAGCGGTATGGCGGATAGAATGAGCTCTTATCCTTCTGGGAGGCTCCATGCCCGCCAACCTGTAGCAGAGCTCTATGCAGGAGGTGATCCACCTGCTTATCGTCCGCTTTGCTGCAGGTCTGCCAGGTGCGGCTTCAGCGTAGGTGACAAACAGCTGGCGAACCTCTCCCCGAACTTCAGCCATCTGCTCCTTATAATAAGCGAGCGTTTGTCTAGGGTCCAAAGTATGGAGCTTATACTCGCCTCCGAGGTGTGATTGGGGTAGAACACCGGCAGAGTCAACACCTGGTTAAGGTGAAACTCCGACACCACCTTCGGAAGGAATTTCGGGTGGGGGCGCAGGACAACCTTGTCCCTGTGGAAGACCAGGTAGGGAGGCTCGATGGAAAGTGCCTGGAGCTCTCCCATCCTTCTAGCTGACGTGACAGCCACCAAGAAGGCGGTCTTCCATGGCAGGTGTGAAAGATCACACCTGTGCATTGGTTCGAATGGCTTGCCCATGAGCTTGGCCAATACCAGCAGTAGATCCCATGGAGGTGGAGGTTCTCGCACCGGAGGGGAAATGTGGTCAAGGCCTTTGAAAAAGTGACTGACCACCTTCTCCTGTGCCACCGACTGCTTGCCAGCCCACGCCCGGTAAGCAGAGATGGCTGCCAAGTGCACCTTAAGGGTCGTCGACTGAAGCCCTTGCTGAGAAAGGGACCACAGGTAGTCCAAAATGCTTGCCAAGGGGCAGTCGGAAGGGTCCAAGCCCTTCCCCTGACACCAAATGGAAAACCTCTTCCATTTGAAGGCATAGCATTTTCTGGTCGACTCCCTACGGACGCCTCTAACCACGCTGGAGGACCACGCCGGAAAGACCCAAGGCCTGGAATCCCTCAGCCAAATAGGAACCAGGCCATCAGGTGCAGGGATTGAAGATCCGAATGGAATACCTTCCCTGATTGACTGAGATCAGGTCCGGGCGGGCTTGAAGCCGCCTCGGGAGCCTGGAGCTGAGCCTGAGGAGATCTGGATACCAGAACTGGCGGGGCCAGTCTGGGGCTACCAGAATCACCTGCGCCTTGTCCCTCCTCACCTTGAGAAGCACTTTGTGGATCAAGGGAATTGGGGGAAAGGCGTAGAAGAGGCCCGGGGTCCACGGCCTCGAGAAGGCATCCCCCTGCAGCGAGCCCTGCTGAGGGGGGCGGGCATGGAACAGACTCAGCTTTGCACTCTCCCTGGAGGCAAACAGGTCCACCTGAGGCGTGCCCCAGTGGGAGAAGAGATCTTGTACTACCTCCGCAGGAGAGACCACTCGTGAGACGCAGCCCCTATCCGGCTTAAGGCATCGGCCAGGGTGTTGGAGGCTCCTGCCACGTGAATGGCTAGGAGATCCGCCTCCAGGCTGCGCACTAGGGACCAAATGCGGAGAGCTTCCTTGCATAACAGCAAGGAGCGCGTCCCGCCCTGGCAGTTCAGATAGTACATGGTCGTGGTGTTGTCCGTCTGGACCTGAACCACTTGACCCCGTAGAAACGGAGCGAAGTCGGTGAGAGCTAGACAGACCACTCGGAGCTCCAGCAGGTTGATGTGGCATCGGGACTCCCGAGGGGACCAGAGGCCGTGGGCGCCGGTGTTCCCCCAGATGGGCACCCCAACCCATCAGAGATGCATCGGTCGAGAGAGAGACCGTCGGCTCGGGGCGGACGAATGGGATACCCTCCTGCAGATGAGTTGGAACGATCCACCATTGAAGAGCGTTCCACATCTCCTGGGTCACTGTCACGGGCCAGTCCAACGGATCGCGGCGTTGTGACCATTGGCTGGCCAGTCCCCATTGAAAGGGACGCATGTACCAACGGGCCCAACGGACCATGCTGGTGCAGGCCGCCATGAGGCCCAGGAGGTGCAGAAAGTCCCGGGAAGGGTGCAATTGCCCAACCAGAAATGATTGGGCAAAGGAGGAAAGAACCTCGGCCCTGTCCGCCGGGGAGCCGTGCTCTGGCTCACAGAGAGTCGAACTCTGCCCCAATAAACAGAATCACCTGCTTTGGCGCGAATTCCAACTTGGCCTCGTTGATGAGGAGGCCAACCTGAGAGCAAACCTGGAGGGCCAGATCTCTGGACCGCTCCACCTCCTGTCTGGAGGGGGTTGCTATCAGCCAATCATCCAGGTAAGGGTACACCCGGACCCCTCGGCGCCACAGGAATGCTGTCACCACTGTCATGCATTTGGTGAAGACCCAGGGAACTAGGGAGAGGCCGAAGGGCATGGCTCAGAACTCGTAAAGGGATCCCTCCGCTCTGAAGCAGAGGAATCTCTGATGGGACGGACGGATTGGGACGTGAAAGAACACGTCCTGGAGGTCCAGGGAGCAGAACCACACGCCTCGTTCCAAGGATGGGATTATCTGAGCCAGAGAGACCATTCTGAAGGTCCGAGACCTTAGGAACTTGTTCAGGTCGTGTAGGTCGAGAATGGAGTGCCAGCCCCCCCCGGCCGTTTTGGGACCAGGAAGTACCTGGACACAAACCCCGGGTCTGGAGGAGGATCCACCACCTTCCTGATTACCTCTTTTTCGACGAGCAGGGCAATATCGGCCCGGCGGGCCAACAGCAGGGTTGCGACTCTGTGGCCCCCCGAGGGGCTATAGCTCGAAAGGCGAACTCTGCTCGAACTCCAGAGGCAGGCCTTTTCCTACCACCTCTGACACCCAGCGGTCCGTGGTGATAGCGGACCAGGCGGAAAGGAAGGGCAGAGCCTTCCCCCGCAGGGGTGAACTGGGGGGTGACTGAGTTGGGGGCACCCCTCAACCCGCCACTGGGCAGGCTTGGAGGAAGAACCGGCCGAGGGACCTCCCAGGCCTTTACCTCCTAGCTTCCTACTGGAGGAAGCCGTCGGCTTGGGTTTGGGACGCCAAGCGCGAGCAGGGACTGAAGGACGAACGGACTTCTGCTGCTGACGGCGGCCTTTGTCCCTCTGGGCGGAGGAGACCAGAGTCCAGAGTGGCATTGGACTTCTCAATCCGCTGGAGGTGTCCCTCTACTCCAGGGCCGAAGAGGTCAGTCCCCAAGAAGGGGACGTCCGCCAACTTGTGCTGGGTATCCGCCGTGAAGGTGGATATTCTCAGCCACGCCCTGCGTCGCATGGCCACTGCAGCCGCTACTGACCTGACAAAGGAATCACCTACATCCAGAGCAGTCTGGAGCTGCTGCTTCGCCACCGCCCTACCCTGGTCCCGCACCTGGCGGACCGTGGTCTGCAGGTCAGGTGGGAGATGAGGCGACCTCATCCAGGAGCCCATGAGGGCGTGGGAGAAGTGTGCCCTCAGCACGGCCGAGCTGGCCTGTCGGAGGCCGAGGGAGGATGCAGCGTACACCTTGCGCCCAGCAAAGTCCAGCTTTTTGGACTCCTTGTCGAGGGGCTTGTCCACGTCCCTAGCGTTCCCGGAACGCCAGAAAACGCTGTCAGTGACCAACCCCTCGGCAGAGGGGTGCTCCGAAAACCCGGGCAAAGAGCCGGTAGGGACCGCATATTTCCTGGCCATCCTGGCAGAGGGCGCAGGACAGGAAGCAGGCCGCTGCCAAAGCTCCAAGGCTGGGCCGACAATGGCCTCAGCCACCGGAAAGGCCTCTGTGGGAGAATCCCCTCAGTCCAGAATCTCCGTCAGGGGATACTTGGCCCATTTGGACACGGGCTCGAGCTGCATCCCGGTGGACTCCGAGATGAGTCAAAGCAGACCCAAGAAGGACGATGGGCTATCGTCCACTGACTGGCCCCAGGAGGACTCCAGATCGCACTGCCTGGAGAACAGGGAGGAATTGTCATCGGATTCCGAAGAGTCTGCGAAGAGCTGCCTCGGCCCTGGGCCACCCTCCACCTGCCGAGGACGGTTGGGAGTGAGGGTGACTGACAACCTGTGGGGCAGGCCATGACCCAACCGAGAATTCTTGGTCGGTGCCCCCGACTTAGGTTGTGGAGGCGGAGGTTCCACCACAATCGGTGGACCAGCTGGTTTCGGCTTAGCAACCGACCCTGGGGCGGGCAACTCGACTGGAACGAGTGGTTGCTTCGTTCGTTCCGGCGACAGCCACTTGATGGCCGGGGTCAGCTTAGGCCCGGATAACAGCAACTGCTGAAACATCAAATCCTCGTAGCGCCGGCGCAACTTGCGCCGTAGCCTCTCATCACCCGAGGAGGAGGACGAGGAAGAACGGCATCGCCGCTTACTTCGGTAACGGGACCGAGACCGCCGATGTCAGCGGGAACGGCTGGACCGAGAAGAGGTCCGAGACCGAGACCCCCGGGGACCGAGGTGGGTCTGGGAAGGCGGGGATACCCTCTTCCCTCGCTCGGAACTTTAACCGGGACTGCGGTCCCAAGGAGCAGGCAGATCCTCGGTATCCACCGGGGAACCGTGAAGTAGGGTTGTCGGCTTCTCCAGTCGACAGCCGTCCAACGGATCGAGAAAATCTCGACCGTCAATGGGATCTTGGCAGGCTGGCCTGATGGGGGCACCGTGAAGCCAGCGGCCTCAGCCGCAACCTCGACCGAGTGGTCGGCAGTCGGCTGCCGGGGGACCTCTCCGCTCCGAGCGCCGATGGGACTTACCTTTGATTCCATTCTTCGCCAAAGAATGTCCCGGAAGGCCCTCTCCTTTCGTGAAAGGGACTGGCAAAAGCTCCTTGAACGAAGCTGTATACAAGGAACTCAGAGAGAGCGGGATAAATTCCGCGGCCGAGGAGGAAGAAGATGCAGCCTGGGCCGCTTCCTCCTCGAGGGCGATCATCTGTTCGAGCCAGCCGCCGCGGACACTGCCCAATGAGCCTCTTTGGATTTTACCGGCGGAAAACGTTTCTCGGGGTGCCCGAGCTTCAAGCAGGCAGTGCGATCATCCAGAACATTGGCCGAGAAAGAACGGCACAACTCGCAAGCCTGCGGGTCGTGATCTAGGCCTAAGCAGTAGACGCACGTGGAGTGCGGATCTGTCCTGGACATTTTCTGCCTGCAAGGGCACCTCCGAAAGCCGGGAACAGATTTGTCCATCGCAGCCGCGAGGGGAAAAAGAAGACCGAAGTTTAGAAAACTTCAAAATCAATTTCAGACGAGCCGAAGAATTAGGATCCAGTCTAAAATGCAGAGCGCTAAGGAGGGAACCTGAGCTTCCAAGCGGTAAGGAAGATCTGGTGTCATGGGGTGAAGCCGAGAGTTTTACCACCCGGGTGGGTGGGAGGAGCCAGCTTGAAGACCTTCTGGCAAGAATTAAAGCGGCAAGGATACCTGCCAGAGAGTGTGGATGAACAACATATCCATGTCCCTAGAAACATTGATTCAATATAACGATCACACATAGGCTGTAGAGAAAATTGTTTGGTATAAAGCAGTCAAAACACAGTTTGGACAAGTAAAAGCAAGATCAAAACAATGTGAGAAAACAGGCATTTGCAAGAGAAAGGTATACACAGAACAATACAATAAGTGCCAAATCTGAGGTTAATGAAAACAGGAGGGAGAGGAAGGGAGAGTGGTAGGAAGCAGGGGAAGAGAGTAAGGGATGACAGAAGAGACATGTGAGGAGGGTATTAAGAGAGGCGAAGAAGAGGTGTCAGAGAGGTAGATTACCTAGGGAAACAGAGGGCAGGGAGAAAAGATGGTCTAAGGTAGATGAAAGCAAGTGCAGGAGCTAGTAGTACGCAGATGATTACGGTGAAGTTTATTAAAAATAGCATTTAATTTTAGTATTTTTCCATTTTAGTGGATAGGATTGTTTCCAATTCTGGGATGGGGTATAATTCAGTGTAAGTACTTCTGGTTTGGTAATGTTTAACTGAAAGCCCAACAGTTTACTAAATGTAGTAAGCAATGCCCATACAGCCGGGATAGACTGCTCGGGTGTTAAGAGGGAGAGAAACATGTCATTCACGTACAATGACAGTTTTAGCATTCCACCCCCCCCCAAAGGAATCCCCTCCACTCCTCGAGACTCCTGAATCACAATCGCCAGTGGCTCTATATACAGAACGAAGAACGGGGGGGTGGCACCCCTATTCTATAGTTTCCAATACCACTGGGGGGAGAGACTGCCATTAACCCTGAGGTATGTTTTCAGGGAGGTATGTATATTCTGAAGCCAGGCCAGGAATTCCTTCAGAAAGCCAAAAGCCCTCAGAGTGAGCCAAAGAAACCACCACCTCACTCTGTCAAAAGCTTTGTCAGCGTCTAGGCTGTCAAAGGTTGCCGGGATAGAACGCTGCAAGATGTGGTCCATCAAATGGATAGTATGTCTAATATTATCCACTGTTTGTCGGTGATGCACAAAGCCTACTTGATCTGGGTGTATAACAGTTGGAAGTATCTCTTCTAATCTTCGCGTCTATACTGACATATAAATCTTATAATCAGCATTTAAGATGGATGTGGGTCTGTATGACTGTAGTTTCTCTGGGTCCCAACCTTGCTTCAGAATAACCGATAAAATCTCACAGAACCAAGAAGGGGGAAGGGGAGAGTCCTTCTGAACCTCCCTATACACTGAGTGGAGGTGTGGAATTAAGAGGTCCAGAAAGGCCTTATAAAATTTGACAGGATATCCATCTGGACCTGGACATTTTAATGTTTTGGCTCTGGAGATGGCTTAACGTATTTCCTCCTACTGAGTCAGTCCTGGGAATAGATGAGGAATAGGGAGAGACCCTAAAAAGTCTACAACTTGTTCATCATGTAAAATATTTTCTTCTTTATAAAGCTGAGTATAAATATCTCTAGTAGTAGTGGCTGTCTGACTTGTTATGGGGTTTTGAAGCTTGGTAGTTGTCATCATCCATTTATGGCCCCTGTGCTTGCGGGCTTATGACCGTATTCCCCGAGGACCTCCTTCATAGTGTGAATGTCTCATATAAAAGTGTTCCCTGAATTTTATAGTCAAGAAATGCCTGCATTCCTGCCTTTATCTGCCTTATTCTATTGTTAACCTCGAGGGAGTAGCTGCATTTGTAACATCCCGTTTTATTTTCTTGTATCACTTGTTTAATCTTATCTGTTATTAGATTCTTAAAAGCTAAATCTTTCAATAAAGAAACATTACATCTCCAGCAGATACGCCTCTTCTATTTTCCCAGATCCAATTTCAGTGTTATGGAAGAATGGTCAGACAGAAAGGTGGAGCCTAACACTATATCTCTTATAATATCAAAATGCTCTATCGAACATAGAAAATAGTCTAGCCTTAAATAAGTATGGAAACGGCGGGAGTAATACGAATGCACCTTGGTGGACGGGAAAAAATTTCTCCATACAACTACCAAGCCAAGAGCAGGGAGCTGTGCCCTAAGGTATCCCTGTGTGGGTGTTAGTCTGTCTAGCTGGGTGGGACGCATCCAACTCACGAGAGATAGTAACATTTAAATCTGCCCCTACTACCAAAACCCTTTTCTGATATTCCAGAAACTTATTATAGAAAACTTGAACTTGGGGGGAGCTGACTGAGGAGGGAGTAAACATTAGCTACAGTAATCTTCCTTTCCATATAGCAACCCCATAAGGATCATGAAGCATCCCAAGGAGTCCCTATATTCTGACTGCAGTTCAAAAAGTGTGGTCCTCGAAATAAGAATGGCAGTTCCCCATCTCTTGCCTCCCTTATAAGATGAGGCAACCACCTGAAATCTACCTTTCATGGATAATTTTAGATGCTCTTTGGAAGACAGGTGCATCTGCAAAAAATGTGTATCTGCTTCCTGCCTAAAAAGATACTTAAATAGTATGGATCTTTTTATGGGGCTATTAAGGGCGTTAATATTCAGTGAAAAGGGGGGTGTGGCCAAGCCGGCATCCAGAATGGCAGCATAGCTCTGGAGCTCTGTGCCTAGCCATCAAGAAAATTGTGCTCACCGACTTCTTGGGACCCATCCAGCTGATATATTTGCAGGATTTAGCGGAGAAAACTGGTATGCAACCAAAAATGTCAAAAAAACAGGGACATTTAACTTTCAAAAGTTCCAACAGCGGCTCTAAAGAATCGGGGTTTGAGGCCCTGCCACCACAAGCTGAAGTTACAACGAATGCGACCGCAACACGACAAACAGCAAATACGGAAGAGAATACGGTGAATCCTTCGCTCTTGGCTCTACAAAAGCTCTTTAACGATTTAAAATACGATCGCACAAGTAAAATGAATGCTGGGATCGAAAATGTTTCTGCTCAGCTAGCGCATCTCCAAACCACAGTAAACACCTTAGGGGAAATGAGAGCGCAGCATTCGGCCTGGCTAACAGAGATGGAAAATAGGGTAAGCACACAGGAGGATCGCTATAACTAACTGAACCCCAAAATCAGGCCGCCCTGGCTGAAATAGAGAAATTGAAAGCAGTTCTGGACGATCACGAGAACAGGGGAGAGAACACGTATCTGAATGGTGGGTATGCCTGAGGGAGTGTAGGGCCGTGATTGTGCAACCTACTGTCAAAAATGGCTGAAAGCAAACTTAGAATTACCGGCTAAGTGCACACTGGAAGTTCAACGAGCGCACAGAACCCCCGGACGCCGACCTGCTCCAAATGAAAGACCCCACCACATTATAATAAAATTCTTGCGCTACCAGGATAGGATGATGGTTTTGAACGCTGCAAGAAAAGCGGGTACTATTCAGGTAGAGAATTACACTATTAGTATCTTTCAAGATTTCTCCCGATCGGTGCAGACTGAGCGAAATGCATTTATGCCTGTGAAAAGACAATTACATCAACTGGACTGGCCCTTTGCATTAGTCTACCCTGCTAGATTGATTATACGTAGGCAGGGCACTGCTCTGAAGGCCTTTACTAGCCCCGATGCGGCGATGCAGTATATCGAGCCGGAAGTAAGGCAACAGGACAACGCTGCTGGCTGAATCTCTTTTATGTGTTAAAAATGACTCTTGTAAGATGATGGTGAGAGTTAGTAGGGCTTACGATTATGCTCCGGAGACACCGGGAGTCAGATCGGGGGGGGAGGGGGAGTTTGGGCTCAGCTCGGTCTGTTCCGTAACTCGTTTGAGGCCTATAATGGCAGGATTAGGCGGCCTCCCCTGTTTTCCCCGACCAACTTCTAATTTTTGCTTCTTTCTGGGGTGTTCTTCGAGGGCTTTCACTGGGTTTTAAGCCCTATAATGTGACTTTGAATATGGACTAATTTTGTTTCGAGCTCAATGTTTTGGACTTATACTTGGTGGACTAGATATTCATATACAATTTATATGCTGGGAATTTTCACTGAACTGAAATAACGCATATTTCATTCTTGCTTTCTTTTAGGTTTTGGGCATGTGGAATATTTCTAATAGATATAGGGTCCCGGGGGGAGGGGGGACAATTGCTTTTCTTATTTTGTTGCCGTGTGTAGTGAGTTGAGAACCATACAGGGAGAGGATTGAAATTTTTCTTTTACTTCTAGATATGGCCTGAGTGACTTAACGAAAGAAAGGGGAAGCGGGGACAACACAGGAATGAAAGGACGTTTGAGCATTACTGAGACTGTATGATAACTTATATGTAGGGACTGCTCCTCACCCGCTGGGATTCTCAATCAGGAGTTTTCCCGGGGCGGGGGGGGTGGACCCTTATGTGTCTCCGCACAACTCTCTTGAAGCATTTGATTTTTTTTTTTTTTACAGAGTGGCTTAGTCTCCAGGTCATGTCTTCAACATAGTGCATCAGGGAATGAACCCTGGGAGGGGTCCTGACTGCAGCGTGCGGCATTAATATGGGGCAAGTGACGATTTGGTCAGGCGGCTAACCCACGATACTAAAGGGGTGTTACTAAGTTAATACGGGGGAGGGAAGCGGGGGCAAAGGTAGTTGTTTGCTGCCTCGCTTTAGTTTGGTTGAGGGATAAATTTAGCAGTTATAAGTTAGCGCCTGTTGCGCAGTTTCCTTTCAGTTTAGCTGGGAGGCTTAAATGCCCCACAAGGAGGAGGGGAAACTTGTAGTTGTAGGGGTTTTGGGGGGGGCTCCAGTTAGGGGAGGGATACGGGAGAGTATTTTCTAGAGGAATTAAAACCAAAAAAGGACAAGAGTCAAGTGGAGTGGAAATGGTTAACTTAACTGATGTGCAGTGTGGTAGGGAGGTCTCGGGACTGGACAAAATTTCTGTTCTCCCAGATGGATAGTCTTAAACTGTTATCCTGGAATGTAAATGGGTTAAAGAATGCAGTGAAAAAAAGCATGTATGGGCTTATATTAAGAAATGAAAGGCGGATGTAGTGTTGGTACAAGAACTACACTTAACACGTGAGGAGACTTAGCGACTAGAGAGTAAATGGGGGGGGGGGTACGTTGATAGCATCTCACTTTACATCCAAGGCTAGAGGAACTTGTATATGGTTTAGACTGAGGATCAGGGTTCAGATTCATTCATCTCAAATAGATGGCCACGGAAGACACGTGGTAATACAGGCCATGGTGGAAGAAGAATTGTTAGTTCTGGGGTCTCTTTATGGGCCCGCTTTTGATTGCCCAGAGTTTTTTGATCACTTAGCTATTACCTTAGCGATGTTCCCGGACAAGATGATTATAGGGGAGATTTTAATACTTACTGGGACCCTTTGTTGGATCACTCAAAGCCCCATTTTAGGTGATACCCTAGAAGTGTGACAGCTTTACGGAAGCTAGCAGAGGAAAGGGCCATGCAGGAAGTGTGGCGATTTAAACACCCAGATACTAAGGAGTTCTCCTTTTACTCCCATGCCCATAAAATTTATACAAGGCTAGATTACTTCCTGGCCTCCCCTGTTTTCTTGGCTCGAATAGGGATGGTCCAATATGGTCCTATTTTAGTGTCAGACCATGCTCTTTTATACCTTGAAGAGCATAAAGAGACAGAGGATGGGAATATGAGACAATGGAGACTGGATCATACTCTGTTGATCGATCCTCACTTTGTTCAGCAACTATCCAGTCGACTTAGTGAATTTTTAGAGCATAATAAGGTAGAAGATACTTCAGCTAAGGTTACATGGGAAGCTCTAAAAGCATTTATAAGGGGGGAATCTATTTCTATGCAGCATTTAAAAGGAAACAGGAGAAGAGAAGGGAGAATGAACTACAGTCCTGTATAATGACGTTAGAAAAGCGAATTATGAGAAATCAGTCTCCTAAGGACCTGGCGTTGTTGAAAAGTATGAAAGGGGAGTATAACCAGATGAGCTCCAAGCGTACAGAAAGATATTCTGGTGTCAAGAGTGGGACAATACTTTGAGGGAGACAGATCAGGGAGGTGGTTGGCCTGGTTAATTAAAAAACAAAGGGCGGAGAGATCTATTATTGCTATAGAAAATGAGGATGGGGAATGTACTTCCTCTGCACGAGAAATATATAATATCTTCAAGTCTTTTTATGAAAAACTATACACTTTAGAGTTTCCTCAAAGAGCAAATATGGAGAGTTTTCTGGATAGTATTCCCCTGCCTGATGCATCAACAGAGGCAAATGAACTGCTCGGACGAGCTCTCACTGTGCTAAATGTTAAGGAGGCAATATGGGTTTCAAGAACAGGTCGGGCCCTGGGCCCAGACGGTTTACCTTTGGAATTTTATAAAAAAAATTTGGGGAGAATTAAACCAATTGTTCATGGCTATGCTCCAGGAGATGTTGGAGGGAGAGGGCCTGACACCGTCTCAGCAGTTGGCCACCATAACAATTTTACCTAAACCAGGCAAAGATCCCCCAAAATGTGCCTCCTACCACCCCATTTCACTGCTCAATGCAGACTATAAGATAACAGCAAAGGTTTTGGCAAGGAGACTAGAGGGTATTTTGCCACAGATCGTCCACCCTGATCAGGGAGGCTTTGTCAGGGGAAGGCAGGCTAGACATAATTTACGACAGGTACTAAATATCATCTGGCAGGGGTCAAGAGGTAGGAGCGGTTCTGGGGGCCTTCTCGCCCTGGACGCCGAGAAGGCCTTCGATAGGATCGAGTGGCCCTTCATGTTTGAGGTATTAAAAAAATTCGACCTACATGCAGATTTTAGTTGATGGGTGGAATGTTTATACCAGTCCCCATGGGCTCAAATTCTCACTAATAATACTCTGTTGACCCCTTTCGGCTTTTTAGAGGTACGAGGTAGGGCTTCCCCCTCTCGCCCCGATATATTTCCTTACTATTGAGGCCTTGGCAGCAGCTATTAGAGGTCACCAAGGAATAAAAGGTTTCATGATAAATGGAACCGAACACGTCATCCCTCTCTTTGCTGATGACATTCTTTTATTTTTGGCAGACCCAGTAAAGGCTATGCCTGTCCTGACTTCTCTGTTTAAGGAATATGACCCTCTCTCGGGGTATAAGATCAACTGGAGCAAGAGTGAGTGGCTACCCCTGAGAGATAATGGTGGAGCAATATATATTAATGGTGTAGACATACCTCCTAAACTAGTAATAAAATATCTGGGAATATTACTCCCTCAGAAGTTAGCAGAAATAGGTCACTTAAATTATAAACCCCTGGCAATAAAAATTAAGGAGCAGTGTAATAGATGGAAGTCACTCCCCTTGTCGTTGATGGGAAGAGTAAATCTAGTGAAAATGCAAATACTGCCTCAATGCCTTTACCTTTTCCAAACTCTGCCTGTTACGCTTCCCTTGTGCTATTTGACGTCACTGGAGGGCTCGATAACCTCCCTAATTTGGGCAAACCGAAGACCTAGAATTCAGAAAGAGGTACTGTGGCTGACGATCCGAAGAGGGGGTTTGGCACATCCCAATTTGAAGCTTTATGCCCTTGAGGCACAGTTAACACATATTTTGGACTGTAAGGAGAAGGGAGAACATGCAAGGGCTTGGACTACCATGGAGTCGCACTCCTCGGGGCTAACACCCTTTGCCTTTAAGTTGGAAAGAGAAAGAGGGAGAGAAGCCTCGAAATCTGTTCACTAAGAATATGCTTAAGATGTGGAGACTGGCTTTACATATTTTGGGGGAGAAGGGAGGCATGCCACCTAATGGCTCTATTTTACATAGTTTATGGAAAGACGGGGGGGGCCCTCTCCTATTAGGAGAGCCCTGGGACAGTGGGAGGTGCAGGGTGTTTTCCTCCTTTCCCACTTATTTCCAAATGACTCCCTCTTGAGTTTTTCTGAGTTAAGAAAATTATATAACATTCATCCATCATATTATTTTGTCTTCGGATAAAGTCCAGATTACTTAGGTTGGCCAAGGTAGAAGGGGGTGAGCCCTATCTGAGCAGAACATCCTTGGAAGAGATCTTTCAATACTGTAAAATGCGTATCAATGTAAAACCTTTGAGTGTATTGTACAAAGCTCTGTTAGGGGCTCAACCGGACAAGCTTCAGAAACTAAAGAATAGATGGGACAAGGACTTGGGAGGGGATTCTTTATCGGGGGGGATTGGAACTTGGCTCAGTGGAGTAGTAAGGCAGTTTCGGTAAATAATAGACTTAGAAATATCAACTATAATATAGTGCATAGAGCCTATTACACTCCAGCTTTGGCACACAAAATAAACCCCCAGACCCCGGACCAATGCCCAAAATGTTTATTACAAGGGTGTTAGTTTTTCCATCTGGTATGGGCATGCCCAAACATAAGGGCTTATTGGAACGAGAGTAATAAAGTATTTAATAAGGTTTCTGGAGTGTGAAATCCTGCTGGATCCTGTAGATATCTTGTTGGGGTAAACAGAAGTGGGAGGGGTCAAGTAAAAGCCTCACATCCCCTAAGGAGATTGGCCCTGGTGGTGGGCAAACAGATTCTGGCCCAAAATTGGATGGCTCAGGCCACTCCCCTACTATTGCCCACCAATAAAGCCCTACTTAAATAATATGAAATTAGAACGATACAATACAAGGTTTTGGGACGCCTAGATAGATATGAACAGATATGGTCCTCCACTGAAAAGGACCTGGGTGAAATGTGGTTTCTTTCTAATAATTGAAACTGATGGCTCTGAGGTACGAGAAGTGAAGCAGTATGTTGAAAAGCTTGAACGTCCTAGAGTTCATTTACTACACGCTGCATAGGATGTGTATTTGGTCTGTCTCGAATGCTCTCACCTACATATGTACATTAATCAAAGTGTATTTTATAAGAATGTATTTGTCAACTGCTCCCGCTCAACTGACTCTTCAATAAATAAAGTTTAAAAAAAATATATATATATTCAGAGAAAAAATTTTAACTGGTATTTCCACCATTTTAGATTGATAAATATTGTGCAGTTCTGTAGTCTAACATATGCCTAATCTTAATTGGGGATTATAGGGCAAACATTTACAAAAGTATCTGGCCCTCTTAGGATTGGAAAAAAACATAAAGAAACCCACAAGATGTGCACGTATCCTCATGAAAGGCTCTATACTTGATTTGATGTTTGTGCCAGAAGACATGGAAATACCAGTGTGTAAAGTACTGCCTTTAAACTTAGGTTATCATTTTCCCATAAGAGCAACAATTAGATTCACGAAACCAAAAAAACATCATTACAGAAGGTCTTAAAAACCGCTATGTGTAACTTTCATCAAGACAAATTTAGGATTAGTCTCCTGAATATTAGATGGGACAGACTTAAATTAATACTGGATTTGGACCTGGCTATAGAGGACTTTATCTCTACTTGCATGCATATCTGTGACTCCCATGCTCCCAAAATAAAAAAGAACTATAAAAAAAAGATCATCAGCTGTGGGTAACTGACAGGATTCAAACTTATAACGGAATGAAAAATCGGATATGGAAGAAAGGAAGACGGTCAAAGGATACCTTGCATTGAAACATTTTTAAATCTTGGAGAAATAAGTGTAACAAAGTGATAAAAACTTGAAAAAGCCAAGTATTATAAAACAAGGAAAAATCAAACTAATGATGCCAAAAAGCTCTGGAAATTGATAAAACAACTTCAAAACCCAGTAAAACGAAACAAGAAAATCAGCTAAAGAAGGATGTATAATCCAAAAACCACAGAAGGTCACGGAAATTTTAAATAATTATTTTGTTGACCTGCCCGATATAAATTTGACAACACCTAAAGACCTTGCACAAGACAACATTTTGCCAGAAATAAATCAAGAAGTGCAAACAAATTCTAACAACTGAACGACAGGATCTAAAAGTATTCCTCCATTTAGATTCCAGATTATAGAATTGAAGGACGTTATTAAACAGCTTATATGATTAAAAACAAAGCAAAAGGCCTAGACAATACTGAAGCAAACATTTCTAAAACATTGGGACTTTAATAATAGCCCCCACTATGATATATTTTTGGAAGTAAGCAATAATACCCAACAGGGTGGTCGGTATTGTGCTATACCGGACAGCCCAGGGGCGTAATGAGGCCCGACGCCTTAGGCGGAGGGCCTTATAGCCCCTGGAAGGTCTGGTATAGCACAATACCGCCCACCCTGGAGGGTATTATTGCGCTTAGAAAATGGGCATTGTAAAAAAAAAAAAAAAGAAGAATTAAAAGTGTTAATAAAAAGTTAGTTTACAATAAGTTTTGTCATAAAATAGTTCCTCCGCCTGCATTATACTGATTTTTTTTTTTTAATCTGGGGTGGTAGTGGAGCCTCTCTTCTGCCTTTCATTTGGTTGTTAGGGTTAACACACACAGCGCTTTTGGGAGCAGTGCCAAAATTAGTTGAGTGACATAGAGATAGACACAAACCCTGTCCTGTTTTACATCTCTGGAGCGCACGATCGCCAATCCCGTAAGTTGTGGAGAGATGAGAGATGGGGAGCAGTCTCAGCAGTGGGAAGGAAAAAGACGCGCTGCAGCTAGGAAGGAAAGAGATGTGTTGCTGTTGGGAAGCAGTGGATAGGCATATTTGTTACTGGGAGGTAGCCAATGTATTGGAAGAAGCGCGGCAAGCAGCACTTGTGAGCTGCTGTGGAGAGGCGCGCGATGCTAATTTGAAAACTGTCCATTGGAATGACAACTTCATTTTTTTTTTATGTGTTACTGTATACTGCTTAACAGCGCATACTGACTCGAGCGAACGAGTGGGAGACTGAAAGTGAGAGCGCTAGATATGCGGTCTGGGAAACTAGAAACTACTGCTGATTTACTTTAAACACATTACCAGTTACAGTACCAGAGCTAGCCGAGTCTGTCTTGCTTACCTTGTGATTTTCAGGCAACCTGTGTTCTTCCCAACAACTGCATTGAATTTTAACTGTTCAGTTGCTGAAAGTGGTCTCTGCATTAAGTAATGAAAGCAGTATCTACGATACCGCCACGAGCAGGAGAAGAGTATTTTCTTTTTCATTTTCCATACCGCAGAAGGATGTCCATCTGCGGTATGGAAAATTAAGAAAATACCACTGCTCTCATGCTCTGGTAGTGTTACCGGAGATGATGCTCTCTGACACTTTTGCAGCCAGAAAGCAGCTTTAGGGATGCAGGGTGAGAAAAAACTATTATGTCGGGTTGTGGCAGTAAGGTATACCGAGGGGGATGGTTGGATGACAAGGCTGGATGTAAGCTCGCTAAGGACGGAAAATGGCGGACATTTGAGAATGAATTGAGGGGGTTTTAGCCAATTAGGGAGCAGGGTAGGGAGCAGGATTCTGCTGATGGGGCTGGCTGGGCTGGTACTTTTAATAGCCGGGCATCTGTTGTCTGATAGATGCCCAGCTAGAGATGTACATTAGCCAATCAGAAGCGTCTAATACTTTTACCCATTTTCTAACCTTCAATAATGTATTTTTCCTCATTCTTGGAAAACAAGTAAAATAATTCCAATTTTTAAGGGTAGAAATTCTTTAAATCCTTCGAGCTATCCTCTCATTTCTTTGTTGCCAATCATTGCTGAAGTCTTTGAAAGACTCGTACACCAGCAACTATGTTCATATCTGGAACAAAATGATTTGTTGACACAGTATCAGCATGGATTCCACTCTGGATGGTCCATGGACACTGCCCTAGCTGATTTTAAAAATCTTGTCTCCAAGTCTTTGGACAGAGGACTGTGTACTGGGGCAGTTTTCATGGACCTGAGTAAAGCCTTTGATCTGGTGGGCCACTCAATACTACTGGATAGACTGGTCCTTAGGGGGTCCATGGTGAGCCCCTAAAATGATTCCAGTCATATTTAAGCCGGAGGAGACAGAGTGTGTGTTGCCCAGGGGGACATTATATCCTCACCAGGGAGTCCCCCAGGGCTCCATTCTGGGTCGACTACTTTTTTATCATCTACATGAATCTCTTACCAGATACATTAACTGGAGGTGAGATAAAACTTTACACTGATGACACCATTCTGGTCACTTCTGTTGAGAATTATAAAAATCTGGAGACCAAATTGCAGAGGCACTTTTATGGTTTGGAGGAGTGGTTCACCAGATCAGGGCTGCAAATGAACAATAAACCCCACCACAATTTTTGTACTTCAGACCTTTTCCAAAAAAATCTCAAAATAAAGAATGCTTGGAACCAACAATATATTTTAAACAGGGCCAGCCAGTTCTGAAGACAACCTGGTATAAATACCTAGGGGTCATGATGGAGAATACATTAACTTAACTGGACCATATAGACTACCTAATTAAAAAACAAATGTCAAATTGGGTGTCCTTAGAAGACTATCATTGTGCTTAACCCTAGTATCTGGAACCAAACTTGCACAGCAGCTTTTGATCCCAGTCTTGAATATGGAATACAAGTGTACAGAATTTCAACTCAATTAGCATTGCAAAGAATAGATTAAATGGATTATAAAATAGCAAGATACACAGTGTCTTGCAAATTTGAAACATCACAGTGAGATAATTGTTCAATTACATTGGCTGTTGCCACCATCTAAAACGGATCTGATTTGGTATTTATGGATTTATAAATTGCTAAAACAAGCATCAAAACATCCTCTTAGGAACTCTGTAGAGACTGAGAGTAAACATAATGTACATTACCAATTTAGACAAACAGAAAATCCAGGCTTTCCATGTCCAAGAACCAACACAAGGTTTGGAGACATTAGCCTCCAGGTATGTGTGGTCAAAACTTGGAAGCACAGTTCCCCTCTATATTTAAGCTAAGAATTCCATACTTGATTTCAAAAAAGCCTTAATGAATAATTTAGTCAAACCATGTACATACAACTTGTAAACCGTGATATGGTGTTGTATTTTGTAAACGGTGTTGTTTTTATGTTTTAATTATCTGCATTGTTTTACACATGCGTGTTTCACACAGGTCTACAGTTGAGAACAGGATTTTGAGTCCTAAAAGTATGTACGAATATAAAAATAACATTTTATGAATGAATGAACGACCATCACCACCACTAAACTGGCCACCTTCCTTAGCATCTTCCCCAGTTTCTTATCTGCCATTTGATCCTGACATGGTGGCCTGAAAAGCACGGAATCTCAATTGCTTCACATTCGCTGCTAGCACTCACATGGTTTACACTTTTTCTGAATCCCCTAAACTCTCAGTTTATTGCATCTATCCCCTCTTTTACATTCGGCACTACACCCCTTCCCTTTACATTGTCCATCCTCAATAAAAAGTAACCTGGTATGGTCATGTCCCATTTGTGGTTCAAGTTTGCCTTCATCTTTGTGACAGCCACCAGGTTGGGGTTCCCTTCTGAGACCACTGCCTGTAGTTATGGCATGTTGTTGCTAAGACTCCATGCGATGATGCATACTGTTTTCCAGCAACTTTCCTACCCCCTCCTTTTCCCTTTACCCTGGATATTGTGGACTCCATTGTATTTATTTAGTTAGTTTTTGTTGACCAGGTAGGTGCACTAGACAGCAAAGCTGCCTATTTTCAGGCACGACCCAGGAGGTTACAATACATATGGGTGGGAAAACAGGTTACAACAAATGACAATAAAAAACAAAAATAAACAGGTAATGACAAACTGAGGCCAGGAGTAAGGCATCAAACGAAAGGCAGCAGTAAGAAAAAATTACTCACCTTAGTAATGTTTCTTGTAATGGAGTCTTGTTATATTATGACATATGCAGTGAGTCCCAACCTTCGAACTGCTCCGGAGGTGAAAGAGTTAACTTTCCATGCCAGGCATGGAACGCTGAGCTCGAGCTCGGTTGAAATTCTGTCTGTTGTTCTTCAAACTCAAACCGTCAGATCTTTACGAGCTAAACTCACTGAGGTCCTGTGTGGAAGCTGTAAACCTACACTAGCCAACTGGCTACTAAACATAAGAACACATTTTTTTGGTCCCAAAACAAAGACTCAAGTCAGGAGACCCAAAAAATGAAAAACACAACACCAAGTCACCCCCAAAAAAGGAGGGGTGAAAACAACAAGGTGGGCATCTACTAAGTGCCAACACTGCACTGCCCACCCACATCCCAAAAACAGAGGTTCTGAGAGGGGCAGGCAGGGGGGAGGTCATAATATTGCAAGACTCCATTAGAAGAAACAACATTACTAAGGTGAGTAATTTTTTCTTCAAACAACATCAAGTCTTGCTATATTATGACATATGCAGACTACACAGCAGTACCTCCATGGAGGAGGGACAGAAGCTACTTAGGAAATAGGCTCTGAAGCACAGCTGTGCCAAACCGAGCATCACTCCTAGCCTGGATGTCCAGGGACTAATGCTTGGTAAAAGTGTGAACTGTTTTCCAAGTAGCTGCTTGACATATCTCTAGAATAGGGATGTCCCTGGCAGCAGCCAGGGAAGCAGCTGTACCTCTGGTAGAGAGAGCCCGCAGGCCTGAGGGAGGAACCTTACCCAGATTTTCATAACAGAATTGGATATAAGAGACAATCCACCTGGCAATGGATCTTTTAGTGGCAGGTTTCCCTTTACCAACCTCACCATAAGTGAGGAACAGTTGGAGGGAGTCAAACCTGTGACCCTTGGTACGCTCTATGTAGTAACTAAGGGCTCTTCACATCTGTTGTGCAGCCTCCTCTCGCCAGAGGAGGAATGGTCAGTGAAGTACACTGAAAGAGATATAGATTGATTAAGGTGGAAATCTGAAGCCACCTTAGGCAAGAACTTCCTGTTAGTCCTGAAGACCACCTTATCTCTATGAAAGGAGATAAAATCAGGCTCCACTGACAAAGCTTGTAATTAACTTATGCGTCTGGCAGAAGTGATGGCTACCAGAAACAGTCTTCCAAGTCAAGCACTTAAGCTCTGCTGAAGACAAGGGCTCAAAGGGAGGTTGCATAAGCTGAGCAATGCAAACATTAAGATCCCAGGCAGGGGCAGGGTCCCTGAATGGAGGGTTGGTGTGAAGCAATCCCTTAAAAAACTTGCAGAATACAGGATGAGCTGAAAGAGAAGAGGGTTTACCTGCTGAAATAAAAGCAGACACAGCTGCCAAATGTACTTTTAGGGTAGCTGGTGTCAGCCCCAAGGTATTTAAATGGACCATATAATCCAGGACTGTGGGTAACCAGTAGATCCTGGGGAAATATGCTTCCCAGAGCACCATATGGAAAACCTCTTCCATTTGGAATTATAGGTAGCCCTGGTGGAAGGTTTCCTAGAAGCCTTCAATATATCCATTACACCTTGGGAGAGGTGTAGATCAGCAAACCATAACTCTTCAAGAGCCAGGCCTTGAGATTGAGAGATTTGAAGTTCGGGTACCAAACCCTCCCCTGAGCACAGGTTAACAGGTTGTGATTCCTGGGAAGACACAGGGGAAGATGGGCTGCTAAGGACAGTAGGAGTGGATACCAGGGTTGTCTGGCCCAATCTGGAGCAATCAGGATCATCTTGCAGGATTGAGATCTAATTTTGACTAACACTTTGAACAGGAGAGGAAAGGGGGGAAAAGCATAGAGACACTTCCCTTCCCAATTTGAGAACTAAGGCATCCAGAGGGACTGAGCCCAACACTGGGGGCCTGCAGCAAAAAAGGGGAAGTTGGTGATTGTCTGGGGCTGCAAAAAGATCTATCTGCGGGGTGCCCCATCTGGCAAATATTACCTCCAGGACCAGGGGGTCCAGTGACCATTCGTGATGGCC
Organism: Neoceratodus forsteri; assembly: GCA_016271365.2. Taxonomy (NCBI): domain Eukaryota; kingdom Metazoa; phylum Chordata; order Ceratodontiformes; family Ceratodontidae; genus Neoceratodus; species Neoceratodus forsteri. The sequence continues at coordinate 1,422,137,017 of CM028130.1, forward strand.
CTGGGAAATCCTGCTGAGAGCATCTGCCAGGACATTGTCCTTGCCTGGGAGGTGAACTGCCATAAGGAGGTGTTCTAGAGCAAGCCAGAGACCACAACTTCATTGCCTGCACAAGGCCATAGACCGAGTGCCTCCTTGCTTTTGATGTACCACATTGTGGTGGTGTTGTCTGTTCTGACCTGTACAACTTTGTTCTGAACAGATTTGGAAAAAACTTGAAGTGCTAGAAAAACTGCTCTGAGTTCCAACAGATTGATGTGGAGCAGAGATTCCTGAGGGGACCAGAATCCCTGGGTAGTGAGGTCACCCATGTGAGCTCCCCACCCCAAGAGGGATGCATCTGTAGTAAGGATTAAGGAGTGAGACTGAGTGACAAAGGGAACCCCTTGTCTCAGATTGCTCTGATCCTGCCACCACTGTAGGGCTTGGATCAGGGTTCGAGTTACTGGGATCAATTTGGTTAGAGGGTCTTTCTTTGAGACCAAAAGGCTCTCAAATGGAACTGGATGTCCCTCATTTGAAATCTTGCTCCCTGCACTACTGCTGTAGAAGCAGCCATGTGCCCCAGGAGCTGTAGAAAATGCCTTGCTGGTCGAGAGACCTGCAGGGTGAATGAGGAGGCCAGAGAAACCAGGGTCCTTGCCCTGTCCAAAGGAAGGAAGGCTCTGGCTTTCTCTGTGTTCAGCTCTGCGCCTATGAAGGTGAGGAGCTGGACAGGCTCTAGAACTGACTCTGAAAGATTCAGAAGGAAACCTAGAGAGGTGAGCAGTTGCTGAGTTATCTGTAGATGTAACCTGACTTGGTCTGGAGACTGGCCTACTATGAGCCAGTCGTCCAGGTAAGGGAAGATGGCAATTTTTTGCCTTCTTAGGGAAGCCAGGCATTTTGTGAATACCCTTGGAGCAGAGGTGAGTCCAAAGGGCACTGCTCTGAACTGGTAATGGCCTGAGGGCAGCTCGAACCTGAGGTACTTTCGATGGGAGCTTCTGATGAGAATATGGAAGTAGGCATCCTTGAGGTCCAGGGACGCTAACCATTCCTCTGGCCTTAGAGAGGGCAGAATAATTCCCAGAGTCACCATTTTGAATTTTGGTTTTAAAAGGTGCTTGTTTAAATATCTGAGATCCAGGATGGGCCGCCATTCTCCTGTCTTTTTTGGGGTAAGGAAGTACCTGGAGTACAATCCTTTGCCCTGGTGTAGGGGTGGAACCCTTTCCACAGCTCTGAGAGCCAGGAGGGAAGACACCTCTGCCTCTAGGGCAAGTGCCTCTGGTGGATTTGCAGGTGGAAAGGATCTGGTTCTCATCTTTGGAAAGTTTTTGAAGCTGAGAACCAGTCCCTGGCTTACTACTTCCAGGACCCACTTGTCTGATGTCAGAGACTTCCAGTCCTGGACAAAGTAAGCCAGCCTGCCCCCATAGGTAGCTGAGAATCGCCCTGGCAACCCCATCAGGGTGCCTGCTTGGCAGGGGCTTTAGGCTGAGGGTGGAAGCAGGCCTGCTTGTCACCCTGCCTGCCTCTCCCTCTAAAGAACCCCCTCTGGGCGTAAGCAGAAGAGGAGGAGGCCTGGGCTTGGTAAAAAGGCCTATGAAAAGGCCTGCCCCTGTCCCTGGAAAGCTGCCTTTGAGGAGTGGCCTGCCTTCCTTGGCCTGTGCACTCCTATAGGTGGTCCTATACTCATCCATTTTCTTCATGTAATTCTCTGTCTGCTCCCCAAACAGAGAATTACCCACAACAGGAAAATCCATGGCCTTAGTCTGGGTATCCTGTGACAGGCTAGTACATCTGAGCCAAGCCATTCTGCGAAGTGCCAGAGATGTAGCCATGACTCTTGATGACACATCATTAGAGTACACTACAGCATGGAATTGCACCTTGGATGCCTCAATACCATCAGCAGCCACCTGCTCCAGCTCCTTGGCAAGCTGGCCAGGGACCTGTTTTGCTAGAGCCATAACAGTGTCCCATCTGGATTTCTGATATCTAGCAACATAAACCATATAATTTGCCTGTCTGAGTCCCAAGGATGCCGCCATGTACTGTTTCTTCGCCATGGCATCAATCCTCCTGGAGTCCTTGTCAGGGGGGTGTGATGCCAAGGGAATATTTGCCTTGTCACAGGCTGCAGCCTGCACTACCCCAACATGGCTGCATTGTTGTGTAAGGAACTCCGTATCAGAGCCTGACAATGTGTACCTCTTGTCCATTCTCTTATCCACAGGAGATATAGTGTGAGGAGTTTTTAGAATTGTTACTGTCTGTTTCCCAAAAGATTTATGCAAAGAAATAGACAGCTCCTAGCCTCTGGGATATCCATCATTTCCACATAGTCAGGCTCCTCTTGATCATCCACAGCTTCCTCCATAGGGAGCTGGAATGTTTCAGCCACTTTTTTATAAAACATAAAATGAGAAGGGGACTCAGAAAGCCTAGGAGGAGACACTCCTGAAGGTCTGTCTGGGGAGATGTCCGGGTCAATGGGCACAACCAGACTTTCAAATCCACATTCACTCTCCTCATACCTCTTCCCCTCCTCCGGTTCATAATATTCTCTCTAAATCATACTCTGAACCAGTGGAACTAGCCAAACCGTGACGCTTACCTGATGGGCATGTTCTGGTCGAACCGGGAAAGCGACTGGACAATTTTAATTGCTTTGGCTATTTCTTCAGCGGTTGGAGAGGAAAGTTTTGGCTCCACACCAGCTGATTTCCTAGTCCTTTTGCTGGAACCGACTCAGAGTCGGACTTCCTTTGCTCGAGGAAGTCTCGCCTCGGTCGGAGGGCACTCCTCCTCGGTTCGCTGGAACCAAACCGGCTGGCCATCCGTTCAGCGGACTTTTGGCCTCCTTTATCTGAGCCTACCAACTCTCTTTTCCAGGGTAGCTGCAGGAAAATTTTTACAAATCTGGCAGTCTGCATTGAGGTGGTCAAACCCCAGACAATAAACACAGGTGGTGTGGGGGTCAGCCTTGGCAAAGACTTCCCCACAGACACTGCAGTGTTGAAACCCAGTGGGCCCGGTTTTTCTTTTGGGTTTCTCAGACATAATGCCAGCCTAACCAAACTTAACCGTTTACGGAATTCCGCCAGGTAAGACCCTCTTATCGGTTCCCAACCGTGTCACGGGTCGTGGAAAAAACCGTAATAAAATCCAATTTTTTTTTTTAGAACCAATAAGAACTGGTAACCACACTCTAAATGACAGATTAATATATTTTAAACAACCTGATCGGTTCAAACCGAACCGATAAACCGTTTACAAGTTCCATACAGAATAGAAATCAATGTAAAACCTATCTAGTACTCACAATACCACAGACAGAGTTTGAACCGACCGGTTGCGGTTTAAATTCGGTCGAAAACCGAGAAAAACAATACTTTAACCAACAAAATGAACCGAGCAGAAGGAGAAATCTCCGGAGCGACTGTTCAGTGAGGCGGAGTAAAGAATCTGACGGTTTGAGTTTGAAGAACAACAGACAGAGTTTCAACCGAGCTCGAGCTCAGCATTCCATACCTGGCATGGAAAGTGAACTCTTTCACCTCCGGAGCAGTTCGAAGGTTGGGACTCACTGCATATCTCATAATATAGCAAGATTTCATGTTGTTTGAAAACAGTACTGTGACAAAGTCAACAAAGGCAAGAGTTCTAGGCCCCAGAAACACACCAAATAACAACATTTAGGCAAAAATAGGGGATGGTTGATGGGGGAGGCTGGTAAGGCCCCCCCCCCGTTCATGATACTGAATTTGTAGCTTGCCAAACTGACTCACTTTTTTTTAGTTTAAACTAGCTATGTGCTGAGCCCACCTTTCTCTCAGAATCCTCCTACCTTCCTAGTTGGGATGCAAGCCACCCCTCCTGAGCAGCCTACTATCCCTCCAGGTCAAGTCCCAGTCCCTGAGGAAAAGAAGAAAAAATTATGTACCACAATAATATTGTTTCTTCCAAGGGATCCCTCATTATGCTTAACTAATGCAGTTAGCCTGGTAAGTGAAGCTGCCATGGAGAGAGTGGAATGAATCTAAATGAGGGAACAAATCATGAGCAAGGAATAATATGGCTGCCACACTGGGCTGCCGTCTTTGAGGGCTCCGTGAAAGAGCCTTTGAAGTTTGTTTTATCGCTCCTTTCTGCTTTAATCTTTTAGCAATTGGGAAAATTATTACTCTGAGACTGCTTGCTTAATTTTAGTTAGCAGTAGGTATAGGCTATAGTCAACAGTTGTCATTAGGGTGGGGACAGTGAGAAAGATGCAGGAGTCAGCGTTGTTATTTTCAGAGAGGAATTTTTGAGCTATGTGTGCCATTGTGCTGTGGATACCGGCAGGAGTCTGTTTGAAAGCTGCAAGGAGTTTTGACTGAAAGCAGGTTATCAGCAAGCTTACCTTGGCATCCCGTGTCTGCTTGGAAGATTGTTGGCTGGAATCATCAAGGGAGAGCCAGCAAAGGAGTCCCAGGATAAAAGGAGTACCAGTAGAGGAAGCTATACGAAAGTAATAAGGCTACACTGAAGTTTACTGGAATATCTGCAAGGGAGGTGGTCAGGAGGTGCGAATTGGCAACTGCTGTGAAGGAGTTGTTAGGATAACCAAGAGGCATGGTGGTGAGAGTGCCATTTCATCTTGGGAGAACGCTCATTTGCGTTGGCCGTTCGCTGTTCCTGGTTGAAACCACCTGGATGCACTAGCTCGTTGTGAGCCCTGGTATCTGCAGCGTGGATTTGTTCTTCTTCGTAGTGAATCATCTGCCAACACCGGTGAGCTTGCTGGCCTTTTTTCCCTTGGTCATATTTCAACTTGGTGCAGTGAGAGGAGCACTAAACTAAAGGTACTTTACAACTTTTGCTTTGACTTTCTGAACATCTCCTTGCTACACAAAATATTGTCCCATTAGTAAATAACACTGACCATCTAGGAAAGGTGTGGTGGTGTAAGCACCATGTCTTCTCTATATCAGACATTTGGACCAAATAAACTGTTGCTGTATTGGGACTATAAAAGCTTTTAGTGTCCGATAATCAATTAAACATGGCAATAAAATTGTTGGACAATCGTCAGCTCTAACAAGAGCAAAAACCTGATTCCACAGCACACTTGCTTAACTCAAGCTTAAATATTTGAGTCTCCCTTTTATATGATTTTATGTTATTTTATTATATTATTGGTGGGTGGAGAGGATTGGGTGGGTGTTAGACGATTTAGTTAGTGTGTGGGTGTGGAGTGATTTTGGTTAGGGTTTTGATTTTGTATTAGTGTGTGGAAGGTGAGGGTGTGATTACATTAGGTTTCCTTTTTTTCTTTTCTTTTAAATCTCTTTTAATTAAGTGAGTGCTTAAGTTTTGATTTTAGTGAAGTAAAGAGCTGAAATGTGTGTAGGTCTTGGGCCCCCCATGTAAGACCGTTGCTGCATCCCTGTTGTGTGACTTCCGCCCCTTTGTGGATTTCCCCTTCCTGGCAGTGGCGGTGAGAAGGTACCGGGAGGCAGGCATCGATAGGGGACGGAGGGGAGTGCGGTGGGGTACCGCTGGTGTAGTGGAGGTGAACAATATCAAGGTGGTTTGGAATAGGAGGCGTCCTGGAGTTAGACGGAGCCTTGTGAGAGGTCCGGCATGCTTGGTTCGTGTCCCCAGGGTTCCAACCAAACCGCGGACAGGTAGTCAGAGGGCCTGCAGTCTCCGCTAGTGCCCTTCAGGTGGTGCTATGCAACGCCAGGTTGATGAGGAACAAGACTGCCATTATGGCAGACTTGATCTCCTCAGTCGACCTGGCTTGCGTCACTGAGACATGGCTGGGGGCAATGCTGGCCCAGTACTGGAGGCGTTGATCACTGCTGGGCATTCGGTGGTGCACTGCCTGAGGAGGGAACACAGGGGCCATCTGTTTTAGATCCAACCTGATCTTCTCCATGCACCCTGTGGGTTCAATATATTTTTTTTTATTATTTATATTTTATTCATTTTGTATAGTACACTGTATACATACATAAAGTCCTGTGCAAGGAAAGTACAGTTACGTAGGAACTTACAGTAACAGCAATCTTCGAGAGATGTTCCTTCAGTAGGTCATTACATATAGGACTGGCGCCACCTGGCGTCTGGCTGCACTGCAGACTTTTCCAGCAATACCTGACGGGGGACCGCCCACCCGACGTCAGCGTGGCCATATATAATGGGCAATCCCCATGCCCACACTCCAGTTCTCCAGCCGGAGCCAGGAAGAGGCCTAACAGCAGGAGCGAACAGGATTTGGAGTCCCTGTGAAAGAAATAAAATAAGGGGAAGGAGGGAGGGAAAAAATATGAGCTACTGAAGGAACCACTCTCGAAGATCTACTATTACAGTAAGTTCCTACGTAACTGTACTATCTTACTTTGAGAGCGTTCCTTCAGTAGGTCATTACATATAGGACAGAGTCCCAAGCTGTCCCTCCAAAGGGAGACAGAGAGAAACCAGGGAGGAGGAGGAGAAAATAACTCCAACAGAAACTGGGAACCAGAATGGACCCAGCCTAGGACAGAAGGCCCTGCAAAACAGCTAAGCCGAAGCCAGCCCTTCACCTAGAAGCAATGTCCAGACTGTAGTGTTTAGTAAAAGTGTGGACAGAACTCCAAGTAGCTGTGGCACAAATATCAGCTGCAGAGACATTCTGCAAGAAAGCAGTGGAAGCAGCCATGCCCCTAGCAGAGTGGCCTCTGATGGGACCCGACAGAGGTTTTTCGTACTTTTGATAACAATACCGAATACAGTTGCCTAACCATTTGGAGAGGAACTGCTTCGAAACCGCTTTGCCCGTCGACCTGGGGACAAAGGAAACGAAAAGCTGATCGCAGTTATGGAAGTCCTTGGTTTGGTGTGTGTAGCACCGAAGGACGTCCATGGTGTGCAAGAGTGCCTCACCTCTATTCGAAGGTGACAGAAAGTAAACTGGAAGCTCTACTGATTGGTTCAGTGTTGCTTCTGACACCACCTTGGGTAAGAACTTAGAATTTTCCCTGAGGACCACCCGGTCTTTGCAGAAAAAAGATAAGTCTCTTTACAAACCAGAGCGTGAAACTCCGAAATCCTTCAAGCTGACACAATGGCAACCAAAATTAAAGTCTTCCAGGAAAGAAAGCGCAAATCACAGCTCATGGACAGTTCAAACGGGAGAAGAATGAGCTTCTCCAACACAAAGTTCAAATCCCAAGGTGGGGTTGGTCTACAGATGGGGGGTTTCAGATGGAGGATCCCTTTCAGAAAGGGATTTGAGACCTCCATCTGAGCCACGGGTTTACCATCCACCAGCTTGTGGTATGCCGAAATCACCAAAAGGTGGACCCTGAGGGAAGAAGATGATAGACCAGAGTCTGACAGATGAAGGAGGTATTCCATGACTTGTGGGGCACAACTAGAAAAGGGGTTCCGATTCTTGGCAGCTGCCCAGATGGAAAAACACTTCCACTTCATGGTATAAGTGGAATGAATAGGGGGTTTTCTAGCCTCTAAAAGAAAGTACAGTTACGTAAGAACTTACCGTAACAGTAGATCTTCGAGAACAGCTCTTGCAGCAGGTAACACCATTAGGACTGAAGCCGGCAGGCGTCAGGACCTCACGGAATTCTTCTAGCTAGCTAACTTGAAGGGACCCGCCCCGACGCCGGGTCCTCATCCGGACGCCAGGCGAGTACATAAGGGGGCAATCACAGATTCCAGTTCTCCACGGGAGACTTCCGCCACAGGACGACATCAGAATGGGAGACTGAGGATCCACCATCAGAAGACAAGAGGGCGAAGCCCCTGCTCAAGGCTCAGTAAGCCATGCCTCCCAAGGGGAAGGTGGTGGAGACGCCTGCAAGAGCTGTTCTCAAGATCTACTGTTATGGTAAGTTCTTGGCAACTGTACTATCTTACTCGAGATACAGCTCTTGCAGCAGGTAACACCATTAGGACCGATTTCAAGCAATAACGCTTGTAAGCATTCAGGAGGAGGAAACGAAATCCATCCAAGTCCTGACTTCTAGGACAGGAGACTCTGTAGCACGGCCAGGTCAAAACCGCTCTTCGCCGGTGGAAGGTAGTCCAGGCTGTAATGCCTGATAAAAGTATGCACAGAGCTCCAAGTGGCTGCAGCACAAATGGCAGAGGAGGTGACGTTGCGGAGTGCTGCAAAGGAGGTAGCCACCCCCCTAGTGGAATGGCCCTGGACTGTACCCGGGAGGGGCTTCTGCTTAGCATCATAGCAGTATGATATACACTGGACAAGCCAGCGAGAAAGGGACTGCTTCGATACTGGTTGGCCCATCATCCTCTCAGCGAAGGAAACAAAGAGTTGCTCCGACTTGCGAAGCTGTTTAGTCCTGCTCAGGTAGTACCTAAGACAGAGGTGAACATCCAGGGTGTGAAGCAGCGCTTCTCCTCTATTAGCATATTTAGGGAAATAAACAGGCAGGCCAATGTCCTGATTGAGAGCGAGTGCAGAGACCACCTTAGGCAAGAACTTAGGATTCGTCCTCAGGGACATTCTGTCCTGGTGGAAAATCAAATAAGGTTCCTTACACATGAGAGCGTGAAGCTCAGAAATTCTCCTTGCTGATGTAACAGCAACTAAAAATAACGTTTTCCATGACAGGAAACGCAGCTCGCAATCCGCGGCAGGTTCAAAAGGGGGAAGCGTAAGTTGTTCCAGGACAAAGAGTAAATCCCATGGAGGAACAGGGTCCTTAATGGTGGCCTAAGGTGTAACACCCCTCTCAGAAAATCTCGAGAGGCGTCAAGTTGCGCCACTGTGCGCTGTCCCACCGGAAGTGGTAAGCAGAAATAGCGCAGAGGTGCACCTTAATAGAGGAGTAGGCGAGACCCGAATGGAAAAGGGAGAGCAGGTATTCTAGCACCGCTTTCATCGGGCAACCTAAAGGGGAAAAGCCGCGTGCTTGCGACCACAGACAAAACTGGCACCATTTCATGGCGTCACGTCGCATGCGTTGCCGGGCTTTCTGGTCAAAGGAAAGGACTTCCGCCACTCTTCGTAGGACCCATGTCGCAAAATGGCTATGTCTCTAGGAGCCAAGCATGCAGGTTCAGTGAGCGTAAGTCCGGTGGACTAGAGAACCCTCCTCCTGAGACAAGAGGTGGAGCTGAAAGGCAACGAATTGAGGTTCCCGGACAGCTGCGTTAGCAAGGGGAACCAGATCTGTCTGGGCCAGAATGGGGCTACCAGGATCATTGTTGCACGCTCCCTGCGCAGTTTGAGAAGAACTCTCTGGATCAACGTGAAGGGAGGGAAAGCGTAGAGGAATCTGTCCGCCCAGGAGAGGGACAACGCGTCTCGCCAGAAAACACCAGGCCCTGGATCTAGCGAGCAAAAATTGGGCAGTTTCGCATTGGACGGGGAAGCGAATAAATCCAGTTCTGGAGTGCCCCATCGCAGAAACAGATCCTCTGTGACCCCTTGAAGAAGTTCCCACTCGTGGACTCTGGCCTGGGAGCGACTCAGGCTGTCTGTGATTGTGTTGTCCACTCCGGGAACGTGAACTGCAATCAGGTTCGTGCCGTGTCGAATTACCCAATCCCACACTCTCATGGCTTCCCTGCAAAGGGGGTAAGAGTGTGCGCCTCCTTGCTTGTTGAGGTAATACATCACCGCCGTGTTGTCTGTCTGAAGCAGAAGAATGCACGACTGGATTTCTGACTGAAAGGCCTGCAGGGCGTAGAGGACCGCCTCATCTCCAGCACGCTGATGTGGAGGTGGGCTCTGAGGGGTCCATGTTCCCTGGGACCTCACCCCATCTGCGCGCGCCTCCCCACCCTAGCCCTGAGGCGTCTGTGGAGAGGATTATCTCCGGGGACGGCGCTATAAACGGGACACCTGCAGAAAGTGTCCCTGGGTCTAGCCACCATTGCCAGTCTCGAATCACGGCATTTGTGATTCTGACCGGATGCTGCATGTGGTCTTGCCTTTGGTCCCACTGCACCTTGAGCATCCACTGAGTTACCCGCATGTGAAGCCTTGCCAAAGGGACGGTCGGAATGGCCGCAGCCATGTGTCTGAGCAGACGAAAGACCAGCCTGGCAGGGACAGTCTTCTTCGCCGAGAGATCCCTGATGAGGGATCTGATGCGTTCCGCCTGTCGCCTGGGAGAAAAAGCTTTCCCTGAATGGTGTCCAGAACTGTGCCTATGAACTGCAGCTTCTGTGACGGTACGAGGAGAGACTTCTCGTAGTTGATTATAATGCCCAGAGACTGGAACAAGTCCTGAGTGCTCTGAATAGCCAGCAACAACGCCTCTCTGGAGGCGGCCATGAGAAGCCAATCGTCCAAGTACGGGAACACATAGTGGCCCTGTCTCCTTAAGGATGCTGCCACGACTGCCATGCATTTGGTAAAGACCCTGGGGGCCGATGACAGTCTGAACGGAAGGGCCCGGAACTGAAAATGGTAGCTGAGGAACTCGAAGTGCAGGAACCTCCTGTGCGCTTGAGCCACAGGGATGTGCAGGTAGGTGTCCTGCATGTCTAGGGACGCTAAAAAGGCGTCCTGCTTCAGCATGGGAATGAGGCCCGGAAGGGTCACCATGCGAAATTGTTTGTAGGCGACCGACATATTTAGGTCGCTGAGGTCCAAGATTGGACGGAGGTCCCCTGTTTTCTTGGGAACCAGAAAGAAGTGGGAATAGTATCCGGAATCTATCTGGTTCTCCGGAACAATACTCCACCGCTCCCTTCTGCAGGAGCGTGAGTATTTCTTGCCTGATAAGCAATCTGTGCTGACCCGAGTAACGGGAGAGCAGAGGAGGCCTCGAGGGTGGCTTGTCTGCGAATTCTATAAAGTGGCCTTTTCTGACCAACTGAAGAACCCACCTGTCGGTGGTTATGGACTGCCATCCTGGCAGGTAATTCGCAATACGACCCCCGACCTTGATGTCCTGTTGATCCTGAGGGGCAGGGGCCGGGAAGGAGTCAGGCTGTGGCGGCGGAGGGAGCCGCGGGCTGAGCCAGCTTAGCTGGCGCTGAATTCTGCCTGCTGGCTGTCTTTCCTTGGCTCATGGGAACTGAGCTCCTCTGTTGTGGACCGCGGACTGCTGTCTCTGTGTCTGTCCACTAAAACGGCTTTGGTTCCTACTAAGTAATCTAAGCTTTGGTCGGTACACTGCCTGAACCAACCTCACCGCCTTCCCGCCTTGAGCTTGGTGAGAACCTTCTCAGAGGGTGCATCAAAGAGAACTTCTCCTTCGAAAGAGCGCCCATGATGTTCTTCTGGACGTCCGGGGTAAATCCGGAGACACGAAGCCATGAGTGTCTCCGGAGGCATACGCCTGAAGCTGCCGCTCTGGCCGAGGAGTCCGCGGAGTCATACGCGGCTCGCAGCACCTGGATTCCCACGTCCGAACCCGTACGGAGGAGTTGCAACATCTCCTCCTTCTGCTCACCTTCTGGCAATTTCTCCGCCAGATCCAGTCCCTGTTCCCACAAAGCATTTTGGAACTGCACCATGGGTTAAGTAGTTCAGGGATCTGATGGCGCAGGTAGCAGAAGCGCACGCGCCGCCCATAGTGTCCAGCTGTTTGGACTCGGGTCTGGTGGCAGGGTGCTCAAATGTTGCGGTCTCTGGGACGGTGCATGAGAGGCACTGTTATGACCAGAGAGTCAGCCAGAGGATGTTGGAGCCAAGTACTGGTCCTCCTTGAAGCCTTGTACAGGCGGTCAGCTTTTCTGCATCGACAGGAGCGAGTGTGGATGCTTCCACGCTGCCTTGGTGACGCCCACAAAAGTGTCTCCACCAAGGGTGGTACCATCACAGGCTCGGGGTCCTTCTGCCAAGATATCAGCAGGCGTTATCTCGGCTCCAACTCTTCCATCCCAGCCCAAGTTCTCTTGGATATGTCTCATGATTTGTAGAACGATGGGTCATCCAGAGGAGATTCAGGAAGCTCATGTGGGTCCGGAGAGGATTGGAAGGGAAGAGGATCTGATCTTGTCGAGGACTCCGATCCTGTATCCTCCGTCAAGGCGAACGGGCGCTGCCTTCTGGGTCTCTAGGACTGGGTGACCCTGAAGAGGATCCAGACGGAGGTCTCTTCTATCTGGTCTTCCCTTGGAGGGTCCGGGGAGTCTGGGTACTGCCCGCTGCCCTGGATGGGTCGAGGTGTGAGGAGGAGGAGGTGGTGGGAACCACATCCTTTAATGGTATTCCCACCAGTAGGTAAAGAGCCCTTACCTCAGAGAAAGAAAGGCCCGACGATGGACCAGGCGCCGTGGCCGGGCGCTGGTTCCCGCCGGCTCAGGGCCCCCAGGTTGCGGGAGGGCTCCTTTGGAGGCTCGACAGGACCGGGTTCCGCCTGCCTGGTCTCGGGCTGTGCTGTTCCTCCTCCGTGATAGTCTCCTGACCACTGCCTGTAGGAGGCGCCGGGTCCTCTTCAACTTAGCGGACGCCGGCCCTCCCGCCTGGCGACCGAGAAGGCAAAGACCTGACCGCGACGGGCGCCTGGTCGGGCGGCCCTGGGACTCAGGAGCGAGGGGCCGACGACGGGCCGACGCCGGGTCTGACGGCTTCTTGAGCGAGGTAAGCTCCTTGGTCTTCCGCTGGGGAGGAGGAGGCAAGGAGGCAGACCTGACGTCGGGGTTCGGAATGGCGGGAACCCGACTTGCGGTGATGATGATGGTCCCCAGACCTAACCAGGGCTTTGGAAGAAGAGGACGAAGAGGGCCTGGAGGTCTTGGCCTGTGAGGAGGAAGAGGAGCCCGAAGGTTTCTTCACCGCAGCGGAGGGAGGCTGAGAGCGGGCCTGGGATGGCGAACGGTCGGACCGAGAGCCGGAATTACGGGAGTCGGAGGCCCTAGACGGGGACCTGGATGGAGCCTTCTCCCTATGTTTCTCAGAATGTTTCCGGCTTTCAGCAAAACTCCCTTGAGGTGTCCATGGCCTTAACTTTCTCCTCGACAGGAATGCCTGCAGAGCTTCTGGTATGGATCCGGTCCGCTGTTAAACCTTGGCAGAAAATGCAGGACCGTGTCGTGGTCTGGGCCTAAGTAATAGACGAGGCCAATGCGGATCCTGAACGGGATTTGCTTCCCACAGGCGATTTCGAGGGATGGCCTTCAACGGAGGTTGGAGAGGACATCAGACAGCAACTGAATAAAAATGAACTTTTCCCTCAAGGGAAGAATTTGACCATGCGCCGCAGGCTAGAAAACAATCCAAGGGTCGAGACATGCAAGTCTGACGGCGGAAAAAGAACTGGGGAATCTGCATGGACTGCCTCTTATGTACTACACCTGACGTCAGAGGCGGGACCGACATTGGGGACGGTCCCCGATGAAGTTAGCTAGCTAGAAGAATTCTGTGGGGTCCTGACGCCTGCCGGCTTCAGTCCTAATGGTGTTACCTGCTGCAAGAGCTGTATCTCGAAGCAAGATCCTGAGCTACTCGATAGGAGACCCAAAAGCGAGAAATCACTATGTCTGCAGGAGCCATGCATGAAGATGCAGTGTCCTGAGCCCCAGACGAACAAGGCGACCATGATCCTGAGTGGTCGTGGGTCATTGGAAGTGGAACCGGCGGTTCCCTCGATAGCTGTTGTAGCAGCGGGAACCAAATTTGTCTCGGCCAGAGAGGGACAATGAGAATCATCCTCGCCTTCTCTACCTGTAACTTGAGAAGGACCCTCTGGAGAATGAGAAATGGAGGGAAAGCGTACAAAAATTTCCCTGTCCAAAAGAGAGACAGCGCATTGTGCCAGAAAGCACCATGCCCTGGAACAAGCGAGCAAAAACTGGGAAGCTTTGCGTTGTATTGGGAGGTGAAAAGGTTGATTTCCGGATGCCCCCATTTTAGGAAAAGAGATTCTGCCACTTCCTGATTTAATTCCCATTTGTGAGTTAGGGTCAGACACCTGCTGAGACTGTCCGCCAGGACATTTTGGAAGCCTGGAACATGCACGGCCACTAGGGCCAGATTGTACTGGATCGCCCAATTCCACACTTGTACTGCCTCCCTGCCTAGGGGGTACGAGCAAGTTCCTCCTTGTTTGTTGAGGAACCAAACTACCGACATGTTGTCCGTTTGGACCAGCAGTGATCCCTTGGGAAGGAGGGTCTGGAAGGCATACAAGACCGCCCTCATCTCCAGAACGTTGATGTGTAATGATGCCTCCAAGCTGGACCACAGTCCTTGTGCTTGGTGCTCCCCATCCCATGTTTGATGCAACTGTAGTTAGGGATGCCAGAGGAGCCGGGCTCCTGAAAGGAAGGCCCATGTATATCTTGCAGTGGTCCCTCCACCAAAGCAATTCTTTCTGAACGGCAGATGACACCAGGACTCAATGGTCTAGGTCATCCAGGAGTTGATCCCACTGCACCCACAAGGACCACAGAGTAACCCTCATGTGGGGCTTCGCCAAGGGAACAGTAGTGATGGAGGATGCCATCAGGCCAAGAAGGCGCAGGATCTCCCAGGCCGGGATGGTCCTGGACGAAGCCACCCACGAAGCCTGACAGATCATGGTCTCCACCCTGTCTGGAGGAAGGAAGGCTCTGCACTGGACCATATCCAGAACTGCCCCAATGAACTGTAGTCTCTGGGACAGTGACATGGATGACTTGGGAATACTGACAGTAATCTCCAGTCTGCCAAAGAGGTCCAGGGTAAAGGAGAGAGCCTCCAGTAGAGAGTCCTTGGACAGGGCTGAGATCAGCCAATAGTCCAGGTAAGGGCAGACCGCAATACCCTGGTGCATAAAGAGGCCGCCGCCACCACTAGGCACTTGGTAAACACCCGAGGTGCCGAGGACAGACCAAAGGGGAGAGCCCGAAATTGGAAGTGCTCCCCTTGCAATTGGAACTGCAGGAAACGGCGGTGGCTAGGGAAGATAGGAATGTGCAGGTAAGTATCCTGCATGTCCAAAGTGCACAACCAGTGATTCTCCAGAATGAGTGGAAGGAGGTTCTGGAGCATCAACATCCTGAACTTTTTGTACTCAATGAAGCGATTGAGGCTGCTCAAGTCGAGGATGGGTCTGAAGTCTCCCGTCTTTTTTGGAATCAGGAAAAAGTGAGAGTAGAACTCCCTTCCCCTCTGCCGGAGGAGAATGCGCTCGATTGCTTCCTTGAGCAAGAGGCTTTGAACTTCTTCTCGGACGAGAAGAGCCTGATCCCTGGAGTAAGAAGACCTTTTTGGCGGAGATTCTGGAGGGACTTCCAGAAACTCTATGGTGTGTCTGATGGACACCAACTGCAGGACCCATGCGTTGGAGGTTATCGCCTTCCATTTATGCGCATGGTGGTCGAAACTTCCCCACCTGCTCCCCGTCGTGAGACGGAGGAGTCAGTGGGGACACGAAGTCAGAAAGTAGCAGGATGTTCAGGAGAAGACCTCCTGAATGTCTCTGGTTCTTGGAGGCCGAAGGAGTGGCTGAACCCGTGGCCTTGCGTTTGCTCTAGCGCCAAGCCGAGGCCTGCTTTCTTTGCCTCCAGGTCCTTTTCCGAAAGGGCTGTTGCTGCTGTTGAGTGCCCGATCGGTACATGGACCTTACTGATATTAGGGCAAGACCTCTGTCCTGGAGATCAGTAATAGTGTCTTTGGTGTCCCCACCAAAAAGTACCGAGCCCCGGAAGGGGGCGTCCTGAATCGCAGACTGAACCTCATTTGCGAGGCCAGAGATGCGGAGTCATGAATGCGCCTTAAGGCGATGGCAGTTGCTGAGGTGCAAGCTACTGAATTGACAGTCTCGTATGTGGCTCACAAAGCATATCTACAGGAGAAGTGAGAGAGGCGAAGATCCTTGGCAAGCTCCTTCTTGAGGCTCAAGGGTTCCATAGACTGGACTCGGGCCTCTATCCTGGCTAAGGTAGCCTTTTGGTGTGACACCATGTGGGCCACATAGTTGAGAGATCTAAGTGCACATGTGGCCGAAGCATAAACTTTTCTGCCAAACTGGTCCATCTGCCTCGATTCTTTGTCTGAAGGAGAGGTGCACATGTGCTTGGGTGCAGCGGAGCGGTCATGAGCAGCTGAAATGATGAAAGAGTCCACCTTAGGATGTGTCTTAAGAAAAGGAGCTTCTTCGGCGCCCGTTAAATCCTGTCCACCCTCTTGGGGACAGCTGGGAGAGAATGACACATCTGCCAGACTGTAGAGGTGAGGACCTGTGAGGCTCGATTCATGGAGGAATGGGGACTGGAGATTCTAAGTCCAGGTGTTCGGCTAGTCTCTGTCTCATGGGGTCCTGATCCTCTGACTCCCAGTCAAAGAAATCTTTCATGGACCTCAGAAGAGCCAAGAAGGCAGGGTCCTCTTTTGGGGGGGGACCTTGCTTTTTGGACCCTTGGGTTCCTCCAAGGCATCCTCCGCCGACTCGTCATCCTCATCATCATCTGCCCCCTTGTCAGGAACAATATGGATGTCTTGAAGGGTGATGTCCTGACGTGCCACCCCCCGAGACATGTACCATGGATGGAGAAGAGCTCCTCGGGGACGCAGACCTTGGAGAACGTGGAAGTGGGAGTCTTGTCTTCAGGTCTGACACCAACTCCGAGCACGCCTCCTGCCACCAAGACTGGATTAAGGTCTTAAAATTCGGCATAGCCGGAGGAGGTGGAGAGGGTGGAGGAGGAGGCTGCGGCTGAGGGGAGGAGGAGGAGGAGAAGGCGGAGGAGGTACTACCGGTGGGGGTGGGTAATGATAACCCTGGTAACCCTGGAAGTGGTGGTACGGGTTGTAACCAGGGTAGTACTGTCCAAAGGAACTCCACTCAGGAGGAGGACCAGCTGGGAAATGGTCCCCAGGATACCCGAAGGGTTAATGAGGAACAGTCTGGGGTCTAGTATAAGTCCCAGTCATCAAATCTGATGGAGGGGGCACCCACGTAGGACCCGCTGTACTGGAAATCGTTGGGGGAGCCAGTGTTGGGACAGCCAACGTCAGGAGGACCGACGTCGGGACTGGCACCACCCAATCCGGCACTGGAAGGGGATCCAGCATCGGAGGGGCTGGTGTTGGGGCCGGACTAAGGGGAGCAGACAGCGGGACTGGGTCTGGCCCCAGAGCCGAAGGCTGGGGCAGACTACAGGGCCCTGGCTGTGGAACAGTTGCCAGAGTATCCAGCGTCAAGATTAGAATAGCTGGATCCGAAGGTGGGATCAGGGCCGGGATATTCTTTAGTTCCGAAGGGATCCCACCAAGAGGAAGAGGAGGGGTCTCCACTGGAAGGCCAGATGGCCGAGGAGGAGCCTCCTTCCCTGTGACCCCATCAGGGTAGCGTGAGACAGACCCAGAGGAATCCACTACGTTGAGGGGTTCCACGCTGTCTTCGCCTGAAGTACCTGCCTGAGAAGGGGAGGGTAAGGGCAAAGGAAGAGTGGGGAGAGGGGCGTTCTCCCCCTGGTTCTGCCGGGCATCGGGTGGGACGTCATTAGGCCCTGATGGGAGACCCATGCCTGAGCGGCCGTCGGAGCCAGGTGGGCGGGGGAGGAGACCTCAGTCGACTTATTGGCTGGTGCCGGGCGGGTCCCCGAAGGCTGGGGAGCCGTCTTACTGGTATCCATGCGGTCCCTGGAAGGAGCCGTGGGGCCAACTTAGACGGCCGTAGCGGGAACGGCGTCAGAGAAGTTGGATTGCCCGACTGACCCAAGAAGATTTTCAGACTTACGTCTGAAGTCTTCAGGCGGCGGCCGATAGCTTACCTGGCCTCGCCGAGGGTCGCGAGGCCCTCAGGTTGGTCCATGGAGCACCCCCGCTCTCGACATTTCTCCTTGTGGTGTTTCTTGGAGGGAGAAGATTTCTCAGAAGAGGACTCTCTAATGCGGTCTATTTGCTTCTCTAATGAAGCTAGGCGGACTTTTAGAAGGTGGGCCTCCAAAGCCTGCTGTCTCCGCTTTTTGGTGGCCTGATTAAATGTTTGGCACTCCAAGCAGGATGAGACAAGGTGGTCTGGGCCCAGACAAATCACGCACTTCAAATTACCATCCTTATGAGGGATCTGCGTGCCACAGGACGAGCACTTCTTCTTGGGTGAAGACATTAAGTAAATGCAGAGTCGCAAGAAAGGATTTAACGAAGGAAAAAACAATCAGACGCAGGAACTAACATGACGATCGCTGTATGGAAGTCTGCAATGTGACTGACACGAGGCGAAGGCAGCAAAGAACTAGAGGGCAGGCGTGGGGACCGCCCATTATATACGGCCACGCTGATGTCAGTCACGTGATGTCAGGTGGGCAGTCCCCCATCAGGCATTGCTGGAAAAGTCTGCCATGTGGCACCAGTCCTATATGTAGTGACCTGCTGAAGGAACCCTCTCAAAGTAAGACAGACCAAAACAGTACATCCTAAAAGAAGAAATTACTTCCTACTATACAGGAGTCTGTGTCCCTTACTTGAAAACTCTAGAGGGAAAACATATGTATACAGTATTAACACATTACCTCATAAATTTTTTCCTTAAATGTTGTGGTATTATAGCCTATGAGCACATGACTATAAACTTTATTTTCGTTACCATGTGTAATTGTTCTTCCTTAGCCACTAAGGACCAGTGGTGTCATGCATTTCCCAATACGTAAACAGAATCATACCGTACACTATTAGTCGATATAATCAATAAACGTTTGAGATTAATATTTTATGAGCTTAAGGTGCCTCATTTAGGATAAAACCCCTATAACTGCAAAAGAGTCCTTTTAACTGTGGGCATCTCATTAAACTGCTCTGAGGCATCCCATTTTCGTTACAACCCAGGAGAGTGCGATTTAAAATCCTGATCGCAACTAGCCATCTAAGATAGCACTCCTCTGAGTATACTACGAAATCTATCCAGCTTTAAAACTTGCTAACGAAGGGATTTTAAGAGTAAACCATCAAAGCACTATCTAGAAGGCACAGTCAGACTGTGCTAAGGCTAGAGATCTAGAGAAACACCCCTAGCAGATATTTTTATTTTAAGGGAGAAAAATAATGATAAAAGGATCACAGTTCCCAGGTGTCCTCCTCCTCCTCTTCTTCTTCTCCATCTTTGGATTAAACTCTCCTTGTAGCTTTCCTAGCGGCCGCCATCTTTGCCGCCCATTTCCCTGCGTCAGAGGGATCTGTGAAGATGTAAACCTTACTGTCCTGCACAATATGGAGTTTGGCTGGAAATTGGATGTTATGGGGTATATTAAGGTCCTGAAGTGTCACTCTTACCCCATCAAATTTTTTCTTCTCAAGTCTGGTGGCTTAGGAGATATCTGGAAATAAGTGCACCAAGGCACTTTCAAACGATAATGGTCCGTGTCTCTTTCCTTGATTCAACAGTTTATCTCTAGTGGCCACACCACTCAAAACTACCATTGACACCCTTGGGAAATTCGTTGGGAGGTTTTGATCTATGTGGTACTCGGAAGGCTTTAATCACCTGGAACTCCTCTCCCTGCAGATAAGGGCCGAACTGCTCAGCTAGCCAGTCTTGTATAAATAGTTGTGCCGAGTCACCCTCTGCCTCCTCCAGTAATCCCACAAGTCGCAGATTTTGGCTGCGTATTTGGTTCTATAAAATTTCTAACCGGTTAGTGATGTGCTGCTGTTCTTTTGCTCTTTGCAGGGTAGTGCTTTGGCAGACCGCAGAATGTATTTTCATGTCCTCCACATCCTCTTTTTACAGTGTCAACAGCTTGTTCCACTGTGGCGATCCTGCATTCCATTAGATCTAGTCTGGTGCTGGTAGAGGCTGAGGAAGCCAGGAGCTGCCGCATCTTCTGACCCACAGATTGAAGCATTTCTTCCTGTTTGCCCCTTCAGGCAACCCTCCTGATGCAGATCTACCACTAGGACCTGCAGGACGACTTTTTCCATTGTCTTTTTTCCATTCTCACGACGTCTGATTTTTATGGGTCCTTCCCATTTTCTTCTCCAGTCTGTAAGCTTCAACACTATAGAACTTAAATGGTTTAATTCCCTGATTTTTATTTAAGTTGGTGATTAATTTTCTCAGGAGCTGATGTTAACCACAACTGTTCAGCTCGGGCTCCACAGCGCCCCCCTCTACCTCATCATTTGAATGTGTGGCAGTGTGTGGGGGGTCCAGGAGCAGGTTGCAGGACTCTCCTCATTTACTGCCCTCCAGGATGGGGTTGGGGGGGATTTCCTGCAGACCCCATTGCTGACAGGGTGTTGGAGTCCCCTAGACGGTTAATTCTGGGGGATTTAAATGCCTGGATCAACGACAAATACTAGATTTTCGGTCACAATCTCCTCCAGACAATGATATCTCTGAGCCTGACACAGGTAATTACCGCTGCAACCCACCATCATGGCCACACCTTGGACTTACATAGAAACACAGACTTTGATGGCAGATAAGGACCGCTTGGCCCATCTAGTCTACCCATTTCCCTACCTACAGGATAGGCCGCAGATCCTAGTTAACCAACAGCCTATTTCTTCCTACCCCCTGCAAGAATTGCCTTATGTCTGTCCCATGCATTCTTGAATTCTCCCACAGTTTTAGACCCCACAACTTCCTCAGGAAGGCTGCTCCATGCATCCACTACCCTCTCTGTGAAATAATACTTCCTCACATTGCCCCTGAACTGCCCCTCTATCTTTAAATTGTGTCCCCTTGTTCTGCACGCCTCTTTTCCTGAAAGATGCTACCTCTTGGACTTTGTTGATTCCACTGAGGTACTTAAAAGTTTCTATCATGTCCCCCTTTCCTCAAGGGTATACATATTAAGCTCCTTTAGTCTCTCCTCATACGGCTTCTCTTGCAGACCCTGCACCATTTTAGTTGCCCTCCTCTGGACTGCCTCTATCCTGTCTATGTCCTTGCGGAGATGGGGTCTCCAGAACTGGACACAGTACTCCAGATGGGGTCTCACCAACTGTCTGTACAGAGGGATAACAACTTCCTGTTTCCTGCTGCTGATGCCTCTCCCTATGCATCCCAGTATACCCACAGCCCTTCCTACTGCCTTCTCACATTGCTTGCTAACCTTAAGGTCATCTGATAAGAATACCCCAGGTCCCTTTCCTTTTTTGTTGTTGTTACTACCTCCCCCCCATTGTGTATTCTTCCCCTGGGTTCTTGTTTCCCAGGTGCATTATTTTGCACTTCTTTGATTGAATCCTAGCTGCCATACTTCTGACCATTCCTCCAACCTTGCCAAGTCCCTTCTCATCCTTTCCACGCCTCCTTGTGTATCAACCCTGTTGCAGATCTTTGTGTTATCTGCAAAGAGGCATACTTTTCCTTCCAGTCCCTCTGCAATGTCACTTATGAAGACATTAAAAAGGACTGGACCCAATACTGAACCCTGCGGTACCCCACTAGTAACCCCTCTTTCTTCAGAGTAGACTCCATTTACAAATACCTTCTGTGTCCTGTTGTCCAGCCAATGTTTTACCCAGCCTACCACCCTGGGACTTGGTATTCTTGCTGGGGCTTGATACTACTGACATCAAGACTGATCAGGTCATTTGGTCCAATCACTACACAGTGGAGTTCCGGTTTCGGACACACCCCGATAGTCCCTCCCCTGTTCAGATGGCCTGCTGGCAGTAGTAGACTTTTCTGGCGTAAATGCTGCATGTGCGATTGGCATGGGTGAGGCGGCAATGGCCTATAATGGGGCTGTTACCAAGGCATTCGATGCCACTGCACGGTCCATATACAACCTATGTCTTCTTGCTTGAGACCCCCATGGTTTGATGGGGCTCTCAAGGAAATGAGAACAAAGGGTCAGAAGTTGGAGCGTTGTTGGCGGAGGACCCAGTCCATGAAGGATAGACTGGTCCTGAGAAATCATTACAGAGATTATCAGGGGGCAATCAACCGTAAAAAGGGAAAGTTCCTGTCCAGGGAGATTGCTGCTGGGAAGAACAGACCAGCTCGGCTATTTCGAACTGTGGACAGATTGTTATGTCCAGTCTGTCTTCAGCCGAAAAGAGCATTTTCAACCACACTGTGTGAAGAGTTTGCTCTGCTGTTCTAAGACAAGGTGTCCTCCATTTGTGCAGGGATCTCCACAATGGAACAAAATTTGTCCCACAATGGTCAGCCTGGTCCAAGCAGATGCTCTCCTACTGCCTGAGGGGAGTTTCGGACGGTTGAGGTGGCTGAGGTCATTGGGGTGATTTCAAAGCTGCGGCCCACATGCTGTAAATTGGACCCTAGCCCAAATCATCTCCTAGTGGGAGTAGTCGAAACCATTAGTCCAGTGTTCGCCGGTATAGTCCGGTGCTCGCTCTCAGAAGGGTGCTTCCCCGGTGCCTTGAAGGAGGCATTGGTGAAGCCTCTTATGAAGAAACCATCACTCGACCCTGACATCCTGGCGAATTGTAGACCTATCTCCAGCCTCCCATTTTTAGGGAAGGTTATTGAGAAAGTAGTGGTTCTGCAGCTTGAGGCACACCTCTCGGCCTTTGATATCTACGAGCATTTCCAGTCTGGTTTCAGAGATAGGCACAGCACAGAGACACCACTAGTTTGGGTGCAAAATGACCTCGTCAGGGCAAGAGATAGAGGGGAATGGTAAATTCTCGCCCTTCTCGATCTCTCATCAGCATTTGACACCATGGACCACACTGTGCTATTGGATTGCCTTAGAGTGGGTTGACTCACCAGAACAGTCATTAAATGGTTTGAGTCCTATCTCTCTCTAACTGGAGGCAACGAGTGGTGATGGGGAATTTCTCCTCCTCCTCCTCCTTGAAGACCCGGCCATGTAGAGTACCTCAAGGCTCGATCCTCCACTGATGTTGTTCATGGTGTACATGCTGCCCCTGGGACAGTTCACTAGACCATACAGTCTTTTTTCACTGCTATGCAGATGATACCCAGCTGTATATGTCATTTGCCACTGGAGTTGAAATTGCCATTGAAGTGCTAAATAAATGTCTGGCCAAGATTCAGGACTGGATGTCCTCAAACTGTCTGAGGCTGAACCCTGACAAGACAGAGGTGCTAGTGACTGAGCCTCATCGATGGCATGATGGGGATGCCTCCAGAGTGGTAACTGGGTTGGTCCTGGGATCTGCTCCACTGATGGCTTCCCAAAGTGAGAAATTTGGGCATCATCCATGATGACAGGCTGACCCTGGAAGCCCAGGTGTCATCTGTTGTCAAAAGTGGGTTCTGCCAGCTGGCTCAGTGGTGCAGAGGGTTGAGGCGCTGGATACCACACTTTGCGCCACACCGGCGACCCAGGTTCAGGGACAACCTCGGGTTGTCAGGTGCCGGCATTGGGGGGGGGCAGAGCAGGATTGAGCATGCCAATAAGCAGCTCTCCTTTCCCAAGGGTGGTAAGGGTAGGTTGGCGCCCCCTTGTAGTTCCACTCCCACCAGGTGGAGGTCCAGTGGGTAGCGTAGGCGAAGAGGGGGCAGCAAAAAATTACAGGAGGTGGAAGGGGCTGAGCTGGTGCCACGGGGTACATGTGAGTCTCCATATGCTTGTACAGCCGTGTGCCAGGGCCTTGGGGAAGGGGGGGCAAGTGGAGAAAACCTGCAAAATATCTATGTGTCCCCATCACCAAAGTTGGCGGAGGAGGCGATGGGGACCAAACAGTTAAATATAAAAAAAAAAAAAAAAAGAAAAAAGTAGGTTCTACCATTTAAGGAATGGCACCGGAATTAAACCCCTGATTCCACCAGAATACCTGCCATCACTGGTACATGCCTTTGTGACTTCCAGGCTGGACTACTGTAATGCTCTTTACTTCACGGTCAATGAAGGGATCCTCCGCTCACAACAGCTAGTGCAGAATGCAGCTTTCAGGCTGCTGGCTGGCCTTCCAAGGTCCTGCCATGCGACTTCCATCCTGTGTGATCTACACTGGCTGCCTGTCAGGTGGGGGATCATCTTCAAGGTAAGCTTGCTCACCTATATGGCACTATACAGCCTGGGCCATGGTTACCTGTCAGACCTCCTTACTCCAGCCGCCCCAGTACGTTCCCTCCACTCCTCCGAGGGCCTCCTGGTGGTTCTGAGGGCCAGGCTGAAAACCTCAGGGGATCTCTCCTTCGAGGTGATGGGCCCGGCCCTCTGGAACTCGCTGCCAACATTTTTGAGGGAGGCCCCAATAGTGGAGGCATTTAAAGGGGGCCTGAAGGCCTACCTTTTTAATAAGGCATTCTCCGATAGTTTTTAAATCTGATTTTATGTTATTGTTTTACTGATGAAATTGTGTGTTGACCATGCCTTAACCTTGTCCTTTATTGTAATGGCACCCACAGCCTCCAGGATTGGGCTCCAAGATATAAGTAAAGCCTGCCTATCTATCTCTCTCTCTCTCCCTCTCCCTCTCCCCAGTACTTACTGCGCTTGCAGCATCTCACCATATAGCCCCCTCTACAGCTTAATTTTTTTCCTATGCAGTATGGAACTTAGCTTTAGTAATTTGTGTCCCTGCTTTACATGAACTGCTTCTATTTGACTGTTACCTTCTCGTGCAGTTCTCCCCACCCATCCTAGGTGGGCACATACACAAGTACTGATTTTCCCATTTGCTCGTTATAGCATTGGGCCACTAGGGGCAACATAAGCCTCACTGTCCCATTGTAGTCTGCTTACTTAGTGCAGATTACACATCTCTCTTGTCACTCTTTAGTCTGCATGAGCACAATGCAGACACTAACCATGCTAGCTGCTACACTGCTAATAATACCAACTGATGCACCTCCAAGCCCCCCTGTAACCTCCCGCTATGCCCTAGAGCATGCACCAATAATGAGCCATCCACTCTGGCATCCCACAGGTACTACCAAGGTCTCACACACTGACAAACACCCCCACCCACATTTTGCTCTGCATCACATGCGGGAAACAGCCACTGAGGAGGGCATCAAACTGCCACTACTCCACCCTGTTGGTAACCGTCATGCTACCCTCCCTACAAGGCACCCTAATTTTGTACAACTCAGGAAAATGTGCTATTCTATACCAATAGTATCTCATCTAAAAAGTTGGTCCTAATCCTCCTGCTCCTCTCTCTGGGAACATCCACCCTAACCCAGGGCCAGCACCCGCTGGAGGAAGAAGCAATGGGAAACAGGGGCATATTAAGATTGCATCTCTGAACATATGCAACCTCCTGTTGAAGTTCACTGTCTTCCAGGCTTGGTCCAGAAGCAAATGATTTGATACCTTTTAATGGACCAACATAGATGTAACAACAAGAACAAAGTACTCTAGCTTTCGGACCAACCAGTCCTTCTTCAGAAGCTCATGGCAGTTGTTTAGAAAATACAATACTTATAACAGCTAGATGCATTTTTCCAGGCTTGGGTCACCAAACATAGGCCCAATGTCATCTGCCTCACGGAAACCTGGCTCTCCCCCAAAATAATGAACTCATTACACCATTTACAGGCAAGACAGAACCAGCAAAAATGGGAGAGGGTGTCTTGTTTATATAAAGAGCTCACTCCAAGGCCTAGTGCTCTCTTTGTCAGCAAGAGCCACTTGACTTTGAGCTGCTGTCTGTAAAACCTTTACTTGGTGCTGCCAAATGCAAGTCCATTACAACTGACACAGTTTACCCACCACCAGGAAAAGCAAACTCAGGTTTGGATGAAGTAATTCACATCACTAAGACCCTAAAGCAGAACAATGAATTACTAATGGTGGGTGACTTCAGCATAAACTGGCTCTCCCCTGAATCCACCTCGCAACAAGTTCTGGTTGCCAGTATGTACCTCTTCCAACTGGTTAGACAGCCAACAAGAATCAGCTACAAAACTGGTACCAGCTCCCTCGTAGATTGGGTCCTGTCTTATTACCCCTTAAAGCTGCCCAACGTCACAGTTCTCCCAGATACCGAGTGTTACTGTGTTTAAGTCCTTATACTCAAAATACATTACAGAAGCCTGCAACTGCTTCCAACGATCCTAGCTCTGGAATGTGCTACAGAAATCACTGAAACTGAGGACTCCTGTTAGTCTCACTGTGTTTAAGAACTTATACTCAAAATACATTACAGAAGCCTGCAGCTGCTTCCAATAATCCTAGCTTACTTACACCCCCCTTCCACATCCTCCCTGCTTTTCCCATCCTCCTTCCTTCTTGTATCAGTGCATAACTTGTCCCTGAGCCACCTACTTATCTACCACCCTAAATCTCACCCTCCCTTACCCACCTATTCCTTGTATACCCACAGCATCTCATTCCTTCGCTCCTAGTATTATCCCAGTTCCAGACCCCCCACTGGCTGCCCACTTCTACCGACACTTCTCCCCCTTGATACGCCTGGATCTTTTTAAACTATGTATGTCTCTTCACTTGTAGCATCCACTTCAACTAATCTCTTTGCTGGACTATAATGCCTTTACCTTACAGGAATACTAAACCATGTATGTTGTTGTATCTGGTATAAATCTTTACTGACTTGCTACCCTATTGTTATGTATACCCTTACCGACTGTCTTTTACCTGAACCCAAATGTATTTTTACTTATCCTGTCAATTGCAGGCCTACCTGTACTGTTGTACTCTTGCATCTACTGTCTATTTGTCTGTATATAAACGCACTGTTACTTGACTTGTGTAATGCAGGTCCACCTTGTAAATGAGCTTGCTCAATGGTGTTTGCTTGGATAAATAAAGAATTTGATTGAGTGATTGACTGACTGAGTGACCACTCGTCTATTCTCTGCAACTGTTCCAACAAAGGGGAGAAGGCTGCCCCTGCCATCTTTACCGGCAGAGTACTTCACAGAGGCCTCCTAAACTCCTTCAAAACGTACCTCACCCGGACAGACTGGTCACCCCTTGATAATATCATGGACACTGATCTAGCCCTAAAATCCTTCACCTCCAGATTTAATGCCACTTGCGATATCTTTGCACCAATAAGAAAGCGAGGGGTGCACTAAATGGGTGGGTCACGGGGGCCTTGATTGAGCAAATGAAAAAGCAAGACAACCTTTCGCATAAGGCAAAGGCCACAGGGGCACCGCATGATTTTCAAAATTACCGGGCAGCCAGAAATAAATGTACAAAAGCTATCAGGCTGGCTAAGGTTAATTTCTACAAAAGCCAATTAGAAAGGCGCTGGGGTAAAGTACAGTTACGTAAGAAGTTACCGTAACAGTAGATCTTCGAGAACAGCTCTTGCAGCAGGTTACACCATTAGGACTAAAGCCGGCAGGCGCCAGGACCCCACGGAAATTTTCTAGCTAGCAGTATCCAGTGGGGACCACACCCGCCGTCTGCCCCACCCTCGACCTCAGGCATCATATAAAAGGGGGTAGTCCCCCAGAATCCCCATTTCTCCCGCCGGAGACTCACGGACGCTAGATAACATCAGAAGTGGAGACACAGGATCCACCTTCAAGAAGGTATTCAGAGCGGTGTTTCAAACACCTAATCCTAGGTAGTGAGATAACAGAACAACTCTACCTCCAGCGGGGATGATGGGAGGGAAACCACCTGCTGCAAGAGCTGTTCTCGAAGATCTACTGTTACGGTAAGTTCTTATGTAACTGTACTATCTTACTTCGAGAAACAGCTCTTGCAGCAGGTTACACCATTAGAACTGATTCCCAAGCAATATTGGAAATCCCTTGCAGGTGGGAGGAGGCTAGGTAGAGATCGTGAGTTGGACCGAAGCCTAGGATAGGAGTCCCTGAAGGACTGCTAGACCAAAACCAGCTCTTCACCGTGATGCAACGTCCAAGCTATAAGGCCTGATTAAGGTGCGCACAGTGCTCCAAGTAGCTGCTACGCAGATGGCTGAAGTGGACACGTTCTTCATAGCCGCAAAGGAGGTAGCCACCCCCCTTGTGGAATGTCCCTTAACCGAGCCCGGTAGAGGGTTGTTACATTTCTGGTAACAGAACGTGATACAATGGATGAGCCACCTGGACAGTGATTGTTTAGAAACCGGAGCCCCCTGCATCCTATGGGCAATAGAGACAAAGAGCTGATCAGATTTACGGTGTTGCCTGGTTCTGGTCAGGTAGTATCTTAAGACACCTATGCACATCTAGAGTGTGCAGCAGGG
Source organism: Neoceratodus forsteri (assembly GCA_016271365.2). Taxonomy (NCBI): domain Eukaryota; kingdom Metazoa; phylum Chordata; order Ceratodontiformes; family Ceratodontidae; genus Neoceratodus; species Neoceratodus forsteri. Next base: position 1,422,164,966 of record CM028130.1, read on the forward strand.
CCTCTTCTCTATTAGAATATTAAGGAAAGTACACTGGCAGGTCAATGTCCTGATTAAGGGTGAGGGCTGAGACCACCTTAGGTAGAAACTTTGGATTTGTCCTTAGGGACGCCCTGTCCTGGTGAAAAACCAAATAAGGTTCTTTGCACATTAGTGCGTGAAGCTCAGAAATCCTTCTGGCCGAAGTAACAGCAACTAAAAATAATGACTTCCATGTCAGGAGACGTAGCTCGCAATCCGCGGCTGGTTCAAAAGGTGGCAGCGTAAGCTGCTCCAGGACAAAGGGTAAATCCCATGGAGGAATAGGATCCTTAATCGGAAGTCTAAGGTAGGCCTATAGGAGTATGATAGGCTGAGATGGCACAAAGGTGTACATTAATCGAGGAGTAATCCATGCCTGCCTGGAAAAGAGACGGAAGGTAGTACAAAACAGAACCTTCTGGACATTCCATCGGGGAAAGCCCTCGTGCTTGAGCCCAGAGGCAAAATCTGCGCCATTTCATGGTGTATGTGGCATGAGTGGCCAGTTTTCTAGCAGCTGCTAGAACATCTGCTACCCCTTGTGAGACCCTGTAGCGCATGATAGCTATGTCCCTAGGAGCCAGGCGTGCACGTTCAGAGAGCGAAGGTCCGGATGGACCAAAGATCCTGCCTCCTGGGACAATAAGTGAGAGCTGATTTGCAGAGGCACCAGAGGTTCCTGAGACAGCTGGTGCAGCAGAGGGAACCAAATCTGTCTGGGCCAAAAGGGCACGATTAGTATCAGCGTCGCCTGCTCTCTGCGGAGTTTCAAAAGAACCCTCTGGATCAATGGGAAGGGAGGAAATGCATAGAGGAATCTGCCCGTCCAGGAGAGGGACAACACGTCTTGCCAGAAAACACCAGGCCCTGGATCTAGTGTGCAAAAATTGGGCAGTTTTGCGTTGGATGGGGACACGAAAAGATCTAACTCTGGTGTGCCCCATCTGCGAAACAGATCCTCTACCACCTCCTGGAGTAGTTCCCATTTGTGGACTGTGGCCTGAGACCGACTCAGACTGTCTGCGATAACGTTGTCCACTCCTGGGACATGTACAGCAATAAGGTTTGCACCGTGTTGCAGAACCCAATCCCACACCCTCATGGCCTCCCTGCAAAGTGGGTAGGAATGGGTACCTCCTTTTTTGTTGAGGTAATAAATCACCGCAGTATTGTCTGTTTGCAACAACAGAGTACCCGGTGGAATCTCCGACTGGAAGGCCTGTAAGGCATAAAGAACTGCTCTCATCTCCAAAATATTTATGTGGAGATGAGCTTCCTGGGACGTCCATGAACCCGGAGACCTGACCACGTCGAGATGTGCTCCCCAACCGAACCCTGAAGCAACTGTGGAGAGTGTCACAATCGGAGATGGCGCGATGAAGGGGACTCCCACCGACAGGTGTTGTGGTTTGAGCTATCATTGCCAATCCCGGATGACGATCTTCATGATCCGAATTGGCAGCTGCAGATGGTCTTCCTTCTGATCCCATTGTATCCGTAACATCCACTGGGTTGCATGTGGAGACGGGCTAGAGGGACTGTGGCAATGGCCGCAGCCATGTGTCCGAGCAGGCAAAGGATCAGTCTTGCTGGGACTGTCTTCTTTGCCAAGATGTCCCTTATGAGGGATCTGATGTGTTCCGCTCTGTCCTGGGGCAAAAAAGCTTTCCCTGGATGGTGTCCAGGACTGCACCTATGAACAGCAGTCTCTGCGACGGAACCAGGTGTGACGTCTCGTGATTGATGATGATGCCCAACGACCCGAAGAGGGAATGAGTACAGTGGATCGCGGACATCAGAGCCTCCCGAGAGGGGGCCATGAGGAGCCAGTCGTCCAGGTATGGGAACACATAGTGACCTTGTCTCCTGACAGCTGCTGCTACGACTGCCATGCACTTCATAAATACTCGAGGTGCCGAGGACAGTCCGAAGGGGAGGGCTCGGAACTGATAATGGCGACCTAGAAACTCGAAGCGCAAGCATTTCTTGTGCGCTCAAGCTATAGGTATGTGCAGGTAAGCATCCTGCATATCCAGAAACGCTAAGAAGGCACCCTGCTTGAGCATGGGAATCAAACCAGGAAGGGTCACCATGCGGAAGCATTTGTAAAGGACCGAAACGTTGAGGTCACTGAGATTCAGAATCGGACAGAGGGCCCCTGTCTTTGTGGGCACCAGAAAGAAGTGGGACTAGTAACCTGCACTTCTCTGGTTCCGTAGTACGTGCTCTATAGCCTCCTTTCCCAGAAGCGCGAGTACTTCCTGCTGTATGAGCAGTGCATGCTGACCGAATAACGGGAAAGCAAGGGAGGTCCTGATGGTGGGTGGTCGAGGAATTAGATAGAGTGTCCTCTCTCGACCAGTAGGAGGACCCACCGGTCAGCAGTTATCGCCTGCCATCCTGAAAGGTGGCAAGCAATGCGACCCCCGACCTTTTGTTCCTGTTGATCCAGAGGAGGGGCGGAGGCTGGGAAGGAGTCATGCTGTGGCGGCAATACCCCCTGCAGGCTGGGCCGGTTTGGTATATCTCTGACCTTGGCACGGGGAAGACTTAGGCTGGGCCTTACGGTTGAAGTTGCCCCTTGGCTGCTGCCATTGCTGTCGGCCACGAAAACGATTCTAGTTCCTACAAAAGGAACCAGATTTGGGTCTCTACATGGCCTGTACAGTCCTTACTGCCTTCCCGGCATCCTGTAGTTTGGTGATCACCTTTTCGGAGTTTTCACCAAATAGAACTTTGCCGTTACAGGGAACATCCAGGATGTTTTTATGGACGTCCGGGGTAAATGCGGAGACGCGAAGCCATGAGTGTCTCCGGAGACAGACGCCTGAGGCTGCTCCCCTTGCTGCAGAGTCCTTTGAATCATAGGCGGCTCTCAAAACTTGGGTCCCCACATGTGACCCAGTGTGAAGGAGGTTCAGAAGTTCCTCCTTCTGCTTGCCATCCAGACGTGCTTTCATCAGGTCTTGACCCTGTTCCCACAGAGCATTTTGAAACTGAATCATATGTGTCAGATAGTTCAGTGGCCTAATGGAGCATGTAGCAGCCATGTACATGCGCCTACCCAGTGAGTCCAAGTGCTTGGACTCCTGGTCCGGAGGCTGTGTACTCAAATGTTGTGGTCGTTGAGAGCTATCATGGGAGGCCATAATGACCAGGGAATCAGCTAGGGGTTGTTGCGCCAAGTAGAGGCCCTCTGCAGGGGCCCTGTACAGGAAGTCAGCCTTCTTCAGCACCGCGGGGGTAGAGTGCAGACGTTTCCACGCAGCCTTGGTGATGTTTGCGAAGGTGTCCACCAAGGGTGGTACCACCACAGGCTTAAGGTCCTTCGGGGTCTAGGTCCTCCGTATCCCATTCCATGTTCTCCTGGATGTGCCTCATGATTTCGGAAAAGGAGGGATCATCCAGAGGTGACCTGGGGAGGTCATGTGGGTCAGGTGATGGGATGCCGATTGGAGAAGGAGACCTGGAGGAATCTGAGGTGTCAGGTCTAGAGTCGCCCCCCTGTGGAGTGGACCATCTATGTCTGGGTCGCTTGGGACTGGGGGACCCTGAGGAAGATCTTGAAGGGGGCCTTCTAATTTCTTTGGCTGTACCCCTAGGAGGTGGCATAGGCTCCTTGGGGGTCGGTGGTCTTCCTACTAACCCCTGTGGTGGAGGAGGGGAAGTAGGAGGGGGAGGAGGAGGTTTCATTGGGATCACGTCTTTCTTGATTGTGTCCCACCAAAAAGTAGAGAGGTCTTTAAACTCTTGTATATTCATACCGGATGACGGTCCTGGCATCAGGGTTGGTCTGTCACCGGTATCGGGCGTCGGATTTAAGGGCGTCGCCGGATCAGGCGAAGGCCCCTGTGGAAGCCCGGCATCCTCACTGTCGCCTGCCTGGTCATCAGGCAACGTAGGAGCCTCCTCTGTAGAGTCCCGGCAACCGGTATCCACCGGTGATGGAGAGGCAGTCGTCGACTCCTGAGAATGTCTGACCGACGGGTGTCTGGCTGACATCTGGTCCGACGGGCGCATAACCAGTGAAGGGTCAGCAGCCCATTTCAAGTCCATTGTCCGCTTAAGGGACGTCAGGTCCTTGGTCTTCCTGGGAGGGGGGTCTGGTTCCCTAGGTGGCTGGGAGGCCGATCTGGCGTTGGGGTCCGGGTGTCTATCCGAGGAAGCCTGAGTGGTTTTAGAAGAGGACTTGGACCGGTGACAGTCAGAAGACTTCACAGAAGCCCGGAAGGGCGTTGAAGAGGGGTCCGAGGTCCTGGAAGTCTTACTAGGATGCAGAGAAGCCGAAGAACCGCTTGAAGACTTAACCTTCATGGGAGGGGGCTGAGAGCGAGCCCTGGAGGGAAAGTGGTCTGAGCGCATGGAGCCAGAGCTGGTGCGTGAGTCCGAGGCCCGGGTCAGGGATCTGGACCTGGCCTTCTCCCGGTGCTTATGGGACTTAGAGATAGACTCATCTCTGCAGGCAGGGTCTTTATCCATGATCTTTAACTTTTCTTCCAAGAGGAACCCCTGAAGTGCCTTCTGGCGGAGGATCCGGGTGCGATTACTGAACCGCTGGCAAAAGGAGCAGGCCTGGGTGTCATGTTCCGGGCCAAAGCACCGCAGGCAGGATGAATGCAGATCCTTAAAAGGTATCTGTTTGCCACAGGCACACTTAAAGGGATGTCCCTCTAAAGAAGGAGTAGGAGATGCCGACATTTATTTAGTCAAAGCTGGAAGTTCTAGGCATCGTTCGCTGGAGTGGGACTGTGAGGCCAATGCGGGCGAGTCGACGGCAGTAAAAGAACTGGGAATTCTGGGGGACCGCCCCCTTTTATATGATGCCTGACGTCGGGGGCGGGGCTGACGTTGGGGGCGGTCCCCGCTGGATACTGCTAGCTAGAAAATTTCTGTGGGGTCCTGGCGCCTGCTGGCTTCAGTCCTAATGGTGTAACCTACTGCAAGAGCTGTTTCTCGAAGTAAGATCAGTAAGGGTTTCTGGGGTAACATTAAAGACTTGATTGGGAAGGATCAAAACACCCTCTCTTCACTTCTAAATGTCAACAACACTCTCACTAAGGACCCCCTTTCCATTGCTGAAGTCTTTAACGTGGCATTCACGGACCTCAACTCCATCCTACCAACCAATTATCTGTCACCACAAGCCCCCTCAGCTCCTAGACCCCACTCGTCAGCCAGCCAGTGAACAATGTACCACAGTTCTATCTCAAATGCATAACTGTTCCTGAGGCCAAGAAATACGTCAAAAGGGTACTGGGGAAAACATGCTTGGCCAGCGACAACACAGATATGAAAATGATGGAGCTCGCACATGATGAGGTAATAGCCCCAACTGCCAAAATCTTTAACAGGTCCATCACACTTGCTAACCTCCCAAACCTCTGGAAAGTGGTTCTTGTTACACCAGTACACAAAAGTGGGGACCACCCAAGTACCTCCAATTTTCGACCATCTCCATCATATCACCATTTTCAAAGGCCCTAGGGAGGACAGCAGCAGACCAATTGAATGAGTATCTACATAAATACAACCTGCAATGCCTCCAACAGCATGGGTTCTGCAAATGCCATAGTATTAACACCACCTTAATCAAGTTCTCAAGCCTCCTACGCAATGCAGCTGACAGCGGCCACCTAGTGGTGTCAATTTTCACTGACCTCATAAAAGCTTTGGATACAGTAAACCACCACCTACTTAGAAAAGTTACTAGAACTTGGTCTGTCCCTTACCTCCATCGGATAGTTTTCTAAATACCTCTCAGACAGAACACAGTGTGTAAGATAGGCTCTGTGCTGTCTAGTCCCAGGAAGGTCTCATAGGGGTTCCCCAAGTGTCCATTCTGGTACCCTTTATGTTCAGTCTTTCTCAATACCCTCCCTGAAGCTTGCACATCCAAAACTATCCTTTATGCAGACAATGCTGTTATCATTAATCGCAGCCGTCAACTAGGCCCCCTCTTCCAGGACCTGCAAAACAGTTTCTACCAGTTCGAGGACTGGTTCACCAGCACAAATTGCTGCTTAACTACAAAAAAACGAAAATAATGCTGTTCACCGGCCAACACTCCAAAAAAACAAAAAAAAACCTCAGTCTCAACACAGTCAATAAAAGAAACAAAGCCCATGAACAACTAAGGACATTCAAGTACCTCGGAGTACATATCGACAGCGTAGTCAGGGCAGTCAGCATCAAACTTGGAGTCCTGTGTAAGTACAGAAGCCATCTAACCCCCGCTGCCCTGTGCCTCGCCATCAGGGTGAGTAAAGTACTAAGTAGGCCTCATGGGAAAGAAAGTGCTTCTTGGTCTCGCCCCAGCTGCCATCTGCAACCTACTGCAATTCTCTCAAACCCAGCACTGCACCAGTGGTGCTGAATGATGCTCACTATCTGCACTGTTCAGAAGAACCTCTCTCGCTCAGCCCTCTTTTGCTTATAGAGCCCCACATTGGATTAACAAACTCCCTGCCGATCTAGCCAACTCCAACAATATCAGCTCTTTTAAAAAAGAACTGAAGCACTACCCTAGCTACCTCCAGCAGCTGTGACCGCTAAACAACCTCAAACTCTTCACCCTCGAGACTGCTTTTTCCCCTCCGTTTTAGCGAAGCTGACCTCATCTTGTCCTTATCCCAGGGACCTTTAATTAACCCATTTACATCCCCTCATCTCCCTGCCACCAGCCTCCTCTTTCTACTTCCTCTTCTCCACTGCCTACCCAACTTCAACTGCACACCTTTAACCCTGTTAAAGCTGTTCTGTGCCCCTCTTTAGTCTCCTTTAAGAGTAACCTGAAGTCTCACCTTTCCCAGGCCGCCATCTGCAGGTGTTTTTCCTCATGACACTCCAACCTGGTACTCGCACACTCCTCCGCCTCACATCAACTGAACCTCGCCATATATTATGGGGGCAGGATTTCCTAGACAATGCCTTGCACTTTCCTACAAATTATCTTGTTTTATTTATTTATAAAAAAAAATCGGATTTGCAACCTTATTTGTACCGCATTTGTAAACGTTTATTTTGTTTAGTTATCCTTATTGCTCTCTTAAGTCTAGTTTAGCATCTGTTCTAACTGTGCACGTGTAAATATTTTTACACACTGTTAAGTAACATGTCTGTGCACTGCTGTCCTATATCTAGTCTGCCTCTTCCCCTTGCGTAATCCTTTTACTACAGTATATTGCTTGTTATCGTAATCTCCTGTTGTAATTGTCTAAAACTGGTCGCTTGTGAAAACAGGCAACTTATGCTCACATGCCTTTAAGCATAAGCATCTTTATTTATACAATAGTGCTATTCACTACACAGGACCACAGCACTAGAAATACAGGTTACTCACCTGTAACAGGAGTTCTAGGAATGGTATATGTTATTCATCCACACTTATTGGCAGGTATCCTTGCCGCTTTAAATCTTGCCGGAAGGTCTTCAAGCTGGCTCCTCCCACCCACCCGGGTGGTAAAACTCTAGGCTCCGCCCCATGACGCCAGATCTGGCCCGCTGGAAGCTCAGGTTGTGCGTTGAAGCTGGGGAGGTCGGGTGGGTCGTGTGATGAACAAACATACCATTCCTAGAACTCCTGTTACAGGTGAGTAACCTGTATTTCTAGGACATAGATATGTTGTTCATCCCACACTTATTGGCAGACTTCTAGCAGTTCTCCGGGAGGAGGGAGGCAAGGCGCACACCCCTCACTTAGGGAATAGAGACTGGAGAACCGAGGCCCCAAACCAGCATTCCGCGTGACTCAAGGTCGATGTGGTAATGGGTGATGAAGGTGTGTGCTGACTTCCAGGTAGCAGCCCTGCAGATTTCCTGGATAGGGACGTCCCTGGAAGCAGCCACCGATGCAGCAGTATGAAGTGGAGAATGAGCTCTTATCCTCTGGGAGGCTCTATGCCAGCCAACTTATAGCAGAGATCTATGCGGAGGTGACCCACCTGCTTATCGTCCGCTTGACTGCAGGTCTGCCAGGTGCGGCTTCAGCATAGGTGACAAACAGCTGGTGAACCTCTCCCCGAATTTCAGCCGTGCGCTCCTTATAGTAAGGGAGCGCCATTCTAGGGTCCAGAGTATGGAGCCTATATTCAGCCTCCGAGGTGTGACTGGGTAGAACACCAGCAGAGTCAACACCTGGTAAAGGTGAAACTCTGACACCACCTTCGGAAGGAATTTCGGGAGGGGGCGCAGGACAACCTTGTCCCTGTGGAAGACCAGGTAAGGAGACTCGATGGAAAGCACCTGGAGCTCTCCCATCCTTCTGGCTGACGTGATAGCCACCAAGAAGGCGGTCTTCCATGACAGGTGAGAGATCACACCTGTGCATTGGTTCGAATGGCCTGCCCATGAGCTTTGCCAGTACCAGCAGTAGATCCCATGGAGGTGGAGGTTCTCGCACCGGAGGGGAAATGTGGTCAAGGCCTTGGAAAAAGTGCCAGACCACCTTCTCCTGCGCCGACTGCTCTCTGGCCCGTGCCGGTAAGCAGAGATGGCTGCCAGGTGCACCTTAAGGGTCGCCGACTCAAGCCCTTGCTGAGAAGGGACCACAGGTGTCCAATATGCTCGCTAGGGAACAGGAGGAAGGGTCAAGGCCTTACTCTGACACCAAATGGAAAATCTCTTCCATTTGAAGGCGTAGCATTCCTGGTCGACTTCTTCACGGACGCCTCAACTACATTGAGGACCCGTCGGAAAGACCCAAGGCCTGGAACTCTAGCCGCCAGGAACCAGGCCGCAGCTGTGGCAGGATTGACCGCCCGATGGAACACCTCCCTGATTGACTGAGAGCAGGTCCAGGCCAGCTGGAAGCTGCCTCGGGAGCCTGGAGCTGAGGCTGAGGAGATCTGGATACCTGAACTCAAGGGCCAGTCTGGGGCTATCAGAATCACCTGCGCCTTGTCCCTCCTTGCTTTGAGAAGCACCTTGTGTATCAAGGGAAATGGGGGAAAGGCGTAGAAGAGGCCAGAGGTCCACTGCCTCGAGAAGGCATCCCCCTGCAGCGAGCCCTGCTGAGGGGGGCGGGCATGGAACAGCCTCAGCTTTGCGTTCTCCCTGGAGGCAAACAGGTCCACCTGAGGTGTGCCCCAATGGGAGAATAGATCTTGTACTACCTCCGGCAGGAGAGACCACTCGTGGGACGCAGCCCCTATCCGGCTTAGGGCATCGGCCAGGGTGTTGGAGGCTCCTGCCATGTGAATGGCTAGGAGATCCGCCTCCAGGCTGCTGCAGGTGACCAATGCGAAGCTTCCTTGCATAAAAGCATGGAGCACATCCCGCCCTGGCAGTTTAGATAGTACATGGTCGTGGTATTGTCCGTCTGGACTCGGACCACTTGACCCTGGAGAAACGGAGCAAAGGCGGTGAGAGCTAGGCGGACCGCTCGGAGCTCCAGCAGGTTGATGTGACATCAGGACTCCCAAGGGGACCAGAGGCCGTGCGCTCGGTGTTCCCCCAGATGGGCACCCCAACCCATCAGAGAGGCATCGGTCGATAGAGAGACCGTCGGCTCGGGGCGGACAAACGGGATGCCCTCCTGCAGATGAACTGGACGGTCCACCACTGGAGAGCTGTTCACATCCCTGGGTCACAGTCACTAGCTGGTCCAATGGATCACAGCGTTGAGACCACTGGCTGGCCAGCCCCACTGAAGGGGGCAATGTTCCAGCGGCCAGGACCACGCTGGTACAGGCCGCCATGAGACCCAGGAGGCGAGGAAGTCCCGGGCAGGGGCACGTTGCCCAACCAGAAATGACTGGGCAAGGAGGAAAGAACCTCAGCCCTGTCCGCCGAGCCGTGCTTGGCTCGCGCATGAGAGTCGAGCTCGCCCAGGAAAAGAATCACCTGCTTGCTCGAGTTCAACTTGGCCTCATGATGAGGAGGCCGACTTGAGAGCAAACCTGGAGGGCCAGATCTGGACCGCTCCACCTCCTGCCTGGAGGGGGTAGCTATCAGCCAGTCGTCCAGGTAAGGGACACCCGGACCCCTCGGCCGAGAGAATGCTGTCACCACTGCCATGCATTTGGTGAAGACCCAGGAGCTGGAGACAAGTCAAGGGCATGGCTCGGAACTCTAAAAAGGATCCCTCCGCTCGAAAGCGAAGGAATCTCTGATGTGACGGACAGATAGGGACGTGAAAGAACGCATCCTGCAGGTCCAGAGAGCAGAACCACACGCCGCTTTCCAAGGATGGTACTACCTGAGCCAGAGTGACCATCCTGAAGGTCCGAGACCTTAAGAACTTGTTTAGGTCGTGCAGGTCGAGAATGGGGCGCCAGCCCCCCGTCCATTTCGGAACCAGGAAGTACCTGGACACAAACCCGGGTCTGAGGAAGGGTGCGCTACCTCTCTGATCACCTCCTTCTTGAGGAGGAGAGCGATGTCGGCTCGGCGAGCCGACAGTGAGGCTGCGGACTTTCGGTGCCCCCGAGGTGCGACGGTTTCTGAAGGGCAGGGCCTGCTCGAACTCCAGAGGCAGGCCCTTTCCTACTCACTTTCCAACACCCACCGTCTGTGGTAATAACGACCAGGCGGAAAGAAAGTGGCGGAGCCGCTTTCCACGGGGAACCTGGGTGAGGTGACGGGTTGGGGCGACACCCCTCAACCCGTCACTGGGCAGGCTTGGAGGAGGGACCGGCCGAGGGACCTCCAGGGCCTTTACCTCCCTGCTACCTGGAGGAGGAAGCCGAGGGCTTGGGTTTGGGATGCCAAGCTCATGCCTGTTGGCCCTGACGTTGCTGGGCCGGACGTGCCGCGGGCGCAGAGGGACGAAAAGGCTTAGGCTGTGGTCTGCGGCCTTTGTCCTTCTGTGCGGATGAGACCGAGTCCAAGGTAGCATTGGACTTCTTGATCCTCTGCAGGTGACTTTCCACCCCAGGGCCGAAGAGGTCGGTCCCCAGGAAGGGGACATCCGTCAACTTGTGCTGGGTATCCGAAGTGAAGGTGGATATCCTCAGCCATGCCCGACGGTGCATAGCCACTGCGGCCGCTACTAACCTGGCACATGAGTCTCCAATGTCCAGAGCAGTCTGAAGCTGCTGTTTGGCCACTGCCCTGCCCTGGTCCCGCACCTGCCTAACCGTGGTCTAAAGGTCCACCGGAAGATGAGGAACTACCTCATCCAGGGAGCCAAACAGGGCATGAGAGAAATGTGCCATGAGTACGGCCGAACTGGCCTGACGAAGGCCGAGGGAGGACGAAGCGTAGACTTTGCACCCGGCATAGTCCAATTTCTTGGACTCCTTGTCGGAAGGTTTGTCCACGTCCCTAGCGTTCCCGGCGCGCCAGAAAATGCTGTGGTAACTAACCCTCGGCTGAGGGTGTTCAAAACCGGACAAGGAACCGGTAGGGACCAGATTCCTGGCCATCCTGGCCGAGGCAGAGGACAGGAAGCAGGGCGCTGCCAGAGCTCCAAGGCCGACCCACTATGGCCTCGGCCACCGGAAAAGCCTCCGAAGGGGAATCCCCTCGGTCCAGAATCTCCATGAGAGAATACCTGGCCCGCTTAGACACAGGTTCGAGCTTCATCCCAGTGGACTCCGAGATGAGCCGAAGCAATCCCAGATAGGACGAAGGGCTATCGTCCATCGACTGACCTCCAGAGAACTCCAAGTCCACTCGCCTGGAGAAAAGGGAGGAATCGCCGTTGGACTCGGAAGAGTCCACAAAGAGCTGCCTCGGGCCTGAGCCACCCTCCACCTGCCGAGGTCGATCGGGAGTGAGGGTAACAGACAGCCTATGTGGCAGGCCCTGAGCCGACCGAGAATTCTTGGTCGGAGCCCCAAATAACGGCTGTGGAGGCGGAGGTTCCACCAGAATCGGTGGAGAAGCTGGTTTTGGCCAAACAACCGGCCTGGGAACAGGCTCCTCGGGTAAGTCGAGGGGTTGTTTCGGTCGCTCCGGTGACAGCCACTTAATGGCGGGCAAAGCGGACAGTGCGCGGCTTGTTCCGGTCAGAAGGAGCTGTTGCCACATGAGGTCCTCAGACGTCGGCTCTCCCTCGTCCGAGGACCGAGCTGCGGCGCCGAGACAGAGACCGCTTATGACGGCAGGATCGCTGACCGCCAAGAAGTCTCGAGACCGAGAACTCGGCTTTCCGAGAGCGCGGGAGGGGACGGATGGAACCGGCTCTCCTCGGCTCGGAGGGTTCACCGAGGGCTCTGGAACCGAGGCACTGGCAAGCCCACGGGATCCTCAACTCCCACCGGGGAACCGGGAGAGGATTCTCGCCGCATTGGCAACAACCCGCCCAACGGGTCGACAAAAATCTCAACTGCGTCGACGGGAGTCTCGGTCAACTGACCTGACGGGGACACCGTGAGACCAGTGGCCGGAGCCGAACGATCGATCTAAGTCGATGGCTGACAACTCGGGGAGAGGGACCTTTCCCGCTCCCAAGAGTGTCGACGGAGGGACTTACCCTTGTCTTTCTTTTTGGACCGAGAAGAAGGTCCAGCAGACGTTGGTCCCTCTTCCTTAGTGGAGAGGGACAGACAAAGCTCCTTAAAGGAAGCTGTATAAGAGGAACCCAGGGAGAGCGGGATAAATGCCGCGGCCGAGGAAGATGCGGCCACCGCCGCCTCCTCTCGAGGGCGATCATCTGCTCTAGCTGATCCACGAGCCCGGCCATGCTGGAAACCGCCCGGACCGGCCTCTTTTGACTTCACCGAGGAAAACGCCGGGACGCCCAGTTGTAAACGGAAGCACGGCCTCGAGGGACGAGGCTGAGAAGGAAGAGCACAGGTCAAGCCTCCGCGGGTCGTGCTCAAGGCTTAAACAGTAGACACGTGAGTGCGGATCCATCCCGAGACATCTTCATTCGCAAGGGCATTCCGAAAACCAGGAGTCAATTTGTCCATCGAGCCGCGAGGGATAGAAGACCCAAGTCTAGAATTGCAAAACTTTTAAATTCAAGAAAACCCAAGAATTAGGGAACCAGTCTTATACGCAGAGCGCTGAGGAGGGAACCTGAGCTTCCAAGCGGTAAGGAAGATCTGGCATCATGGGGCGGAGCCGAGAGTTTTACCACCCGGGTGGGTGGGAGGAGCCAGCTTGAAGACCTTCCGGCAAGATTTAAAGCGGCAAGGATACCTGCCAAGTAAATGTGGATGAACAACATATCCATGTCCCTAGAATAATAAATAGTAAAATCAGATAAAATCACAGCTAAAAAACTCCATTCATCACAGTTAGGTATCAGACTTACACAGCATCAGAAAAAGCAAGATTAAACAAATATGTTTCTAAGTCGCACTGTTCCTCGGTTTCTGTAATTTATGTTACATATGGAAACTTCTTTGTTATTCTATGTCACACTGTTTTCTGGTACTCTTTAATTTATGTACACTGTATGTCCTCTCTCTGATGAGGTACCTTTGTAAATGAGCCTCTGACTCAAAGGTTGTAAATCTGAAAATTTAAATAAATAATGTTTTCAATGCAGATTTAAAACTCTCCACCGTCAGACACTCTCTTATCCGACGGGGTAGAGAATTCCACAGGGTAGGGGCCGCAAATTCAAATGCTCGGGCCCCAGAGGTCTTCAAACGAACCCTGAGAATCTCTAGAAATCCCTCATCAGTGGAGCGGAGTGGGCAGGAGGGGGCAGTAGGGGTGAAGAGGTTCTTGCAGATAACTCAGCCCCTATCCGAGTAGGGTCTTATAGGTCAGCAAGCCGACACTGAAGGTGACCCACCACTGAATAGGCAGCCAGTGCAGATCGCGCAGCACAGGCATGACATGGCAACCTCGAGGCAGCCCAGTCAACAGCCTAGCTGCTGCATTCTGCACCAGCTGCAAGCACCGGATATCAACCCCCGGTAGCCCTAGGTAGAGGGAATTACAGTAGTCATGGCGAGAGGTCACGAAGGCGTGGACCAGATTTGGCAGGTCATCGGGCGGAACTAGGTGTCTGATCTGAGCAATGTTCCTCAGATGGTAAAAGGCAGTCATGACAATGGACAGCACCTGAGATTTAAATGTCAGTCTCTCATCAAGAATCACCCCCAAATCTCGCATCTGTTCAGAGGCCATCAGTTGGCAGCCCCCAAGCCGAAGCCCAGATGGTCGCCCCACCGATGACCCCTCTACCCAACAACCCGGGTCCACCACCAGAACCTCGGTCTTGTTCGGGTTCAACCTCAACCAGTTGGCACTCATCCAGTCTTTCCAGTATAATAAACTGAAACTGTAACTGAACATTGTACCCTCCCCATGGAATCTCCTTCCCCCCTCCTCCCCTAACCACCTATACCTATCTCTCACTTTCTGGCCTCCCATCCTCACTTTACTGATACAACTGTGACAATCCCACATCTCTGGGTGTTGGCCTATGGATCTCCATGCCCTACCTTACTTTTTATAGTTTGTCTACGTATCATACTTTTATCTTACTGTACAGCGTTACTTGTACATGGTTTGACTACAGATACGAACATACGAATCTGCCAGAAGTTAAAAGGCCTTATGGTCTATCAAGTCTGCTCGAGTGTGTAGCTAGCAACCCTTATACTGCCCCTCCCTCCTCCCTCCCTCCCTGACCAACCCTCCTACCCTATACCATCCCTCTTGAAGCAGTCCACTGTTCTACAGGATACCACTTCTGCAGGCAACGCTGTTCCACCCAGACACCACTCTCTCGGTAAAAAAGTGTCTTCTCATTTCCCTCCTGAACCTTCCCACCTCCAATCTGAGATTGTGACCTCAAGTGTCCCTACACCCTTAACTTGAATAGTCCCTTCATGACTGTCGTGTTTATTCCCTTCATGTACTTGAACGTTTTAATCATATCCTCCCGTCTCTCCTCTCCGCCAGTGAGTACATTTTCAACTCTCTCAGCCTGCTCATGCAGGGTATGTCCCCTAGTCCCTGGATCATCTTTGTTGCCCTGGGCTGCACCCCCTCCAATAACTTAATGTCCCTCTTCAGGTGTGGGTGCCAGTACTGCACGCAGTACTCCAGGTGTGGCCTAACCAGTGACCTATACAATGGCAGGATCACCTCCCCTCTCCTTGAAGATATACCCCTGGCAATACAACCCAGCATTTTGTTGGCCTTTGCAGTTGCCTTCCTGCATTGTGCTGAGTTGTTCACTGAGCCCATTATAATCACTCCCAGATCCTTCTCCTCCTCTGTCACAGCTAGCTTACCTACCCCCCACCAGCTAGTAGTTCCTTCTTGTGTTTTTTGCCCCAAAATGTAGCACCTTGCACTTTTTGGCATTGAACCCCAACTGCCAGGTGTCCGACCAGGTCTTCAATTTTGACAGATCATCCTGCAAGCCATGCCACTCTCCTAGATCATCCACTACTGCTCCCATCTTGGTGTCATCTGCAAACAAAATGATCTTGCTCTTGATACCCATTGAGATTCTGATATGAATAACCCAAACAATACTGGTCCAAGCACTAAGCCCTGCGGCACTCCGCTTGTCACTGCCTTCGGAGATGAGAGCTCCCCACCCACCACCACCCTCTGCTGTCTTCCCTGTAACCAGTTTACTACCTATCCCACCATTTTCACCCCTGCACCTGTAGCTGCCAGCTTACTACCGAGCCTCTCATGTGACACCAAGTTGAATGCCTTACTGAAGTCCAGTAACAGGATATCCACTGCACGGCCCTTGTCCAACTGTCTAGTTACCCAGTCATAGCACTCCGCCAGGTTGGTCTGTCAGGATCTGCCCGTGACAAACCCATGCTGCCTAACATCACAGAAACATAGAAGTTGACGGCAGAAGGAGATCAACAGGTCCATCTAGTCTGCCCATTGTCTTTTAGCCTAGCCTTCTAACTGCCCTTCGGTTTGTGGGCTCCCTTGTATCTGTCTCAAGCATTCTTGAAACCTACCACTGTGATTGATCCCACCACCCCTGCAGGCAGGCTGTTCCAGGCATCCTCCACTCTTTCTGTGAAGAAAAACTTCCTGGTGTTGTTGGAGAACTGCCCTTCTTGCAGCCTTAGATCATGTCCCCTGATTCTGCTGCCCTTCTTAAAATACAGGTTACTCACCTGTAACAGGAGTTCTAGGAATGGTATATGTTGTTCATCCACACTGTCTGGCAGTTCCTTGCCGCTTTAAATCTTGCCGGAAGGTCTTCAAGCTGGCTCCTCCCACCCACCCGGGTGGTAAAACTCTCGGCTCCGCCCATGGCGCCAGATCTAGCCTCGGCTGGAAGCCAGGGTTGTGCATCGAAGCCGGGAGGTTATAGGATGAACAACATATACCATTCCTAGAACTCCTGTTACAGGTGAGTAACCTGTAATTCTAGGGACATGGATATGTTGTTCAATCCACACTGTCTGGCAGACTCCTAGCAGTTCGCCGGGAGGAGGGAGGCAAGGCGCACGCCACCTACTTAGGGAATAAGGACTGGAGAACCGAGGTCCCAAAACCAACATCCTGGCATGACTCAAGGTCGATGTGGTAATGGGCAATAAAGGTGTGTGCTGACTTCCAGGTACCAGCCCTGCAGATTTCCTGGACAGGGACGTCCCTGGAAGCAGCCACCGAAGCAGCGGTATGGTAGGTAGAATGAGCTCTTATCCCTTTGGGAGGCTCCATACCCGCCAACCTATAGCAGAGATCTATGCAGGAGGTGACCCACCTGACTATCGTCCGCTTGGCTGCAGGTCTGCCAGGTGCGGCTTCAGCGTAGGTGACAAACAGCTGGCGAACCTCTCCCCGAACTTCAGCCATCCGCTCCTTATAATAAGAGAGCGCTCTTCTAGGATCCAGAGTATGGAGTCTTTATTCAGCCTCCGAGGTGTGACTGGGGTAGAACACCGGCAGAGTCTACACCTGGTTAAGGTGAAACTCCAACACCACCTTCGGAAGGAATTTCAGGTGGGGGCGCAGGACAACCCAGTCCCTGTGGAAGACCAGATAAGGAGACTCGATGAAAAGCGCCTGGAGCTCTCCCATCCTTCTGGCTGACGTGATAGCGACCAAGAAGGCGGTCTTCCATGACAGGTGAGAGATGTCACACCTGTGCATCGGTTCGAATGGCTTGCCCATGAGCTTAGCCAGTACCAGCAGTAGATCCCATGGAGGTGGAGGTTCTCGCACCGGAGGGAATATGTGATTAAGGCCTTTGAAAAAGCACCTGACCACCTTCTCCTGCGCCACCGACAGCTTCCCGGCCCGCGCCCGCAAGCAGACATGCTGCCAGGTGCACCTAAGGGTCGCCGACTGCCCTAGTTGAGAAAGGGACTACAGGTAGTCCAGAATGCTTGCCAAGGAACAGGAGGAAGGGTCCAGGCCCTTGCCCTGACACCAAATGGAGAATCTCTTCCATTTAAAGGCATAGCATTTCCTGGTCGACTCCTTACGTGATGCCTCAACAACTTTGAGGACCTCATCGGAAAGACCCAAGGCCTGGAACGCTAGCCGCTCAGGAACGAGGCCATCAGGTGCAGGGATTGAACGTCCGGATGGAATACCTTCCCCTGGTTGACTGAGATCAGGTCCGGGCGGGCTGGAAGCCACCTCGGGAGCCTGGAGCTGAGGCTGAGGAGATCTGGATACCAGAACTGGCGGGGCCAGTCTGGGGCTACCAGAATCACCTGTGCCTTGTTCCTCCTCGCCTTGAGAAGCACCCTGTGGATCAAGGGGAATGGGGGGAAGGCGTAGAAGAGGCCTGGGGTCTACAGCCATGAGAAGGCATCCCCCCTGCAGCGAGCCCTGCTGAGGGGGCGGGCATGATACAGCCTCAGCTTCACATTCTCCCTGGAGGCAAACAGATCCACCTGAGGCACGCCCCAGTGGGAGAACAGATCGTGTACTACCTCCGGCAGGAGAGACCACTCGTGGGACGCAGCTCCTATCTGGCTTAGGGCATCGGCCAGAATGTTGGAGGCTCCTGCCACATGGATGGCAAGGTGATCCACCTCCAGGCTGCGCACAATTGACCAAGTGCGGAGAGCTTCCCTGCACAGAGGCATGGAGCGCGTCCCACCATGGCGGTTTAGGTAGCACATGGTCGTGGTATTGTCCGTCTGGACCTGGACCACTTGACCCCGTACAAACGGAGCGAAGGCGGTGAGGGCTAGATGAACCGCTCAAAGCTCCAGCAGGTTGATGTGGCATCAGGACTCCCGAGGGGACCAGAGGCCGTGCGCTCTGTGCTCCCCCCAGATGGGCACCCTAACCCATCAGAGAGGCATCGGTCGATAGAGAAACCGTCAGCTCAGGGTGGACAAACAGGATGCCCTCCTGCAGATGAGCTGGAATGGTCCACCACTGGAGAGCGTTCCACCACATCTTCTGGGTCACTCTCACTGGCTGATCCAAAGGATCGGAGCACTGTGACCACTGGCTGGCCAGTCCCCATTGAAGGGGACGCATGTGCCAACGGGCCCAATGGACCACGATGGTGCAGGCCGCCATGAAGCCAAGGAGGCGCAGGAAGTCCCGGGCAGGGCACAATTGCCCAACCTGAAATGACTGCAAAGCAGGAAAGAACCTCGGCCCTGTCCGCCGGGAGCCGTGCTCTGGCTCGCAGAGAGTCGAGCTCTGCCCCGATGAATTGGATCACCTGCTTTGGCACGAGTTTCGACTTGGCCTTGTTGGCAAGGAGGCCAATCTGAGCACAGACCTGGAGGGCCAGATCCCTGGACTGCTCCACCGCCAGTCTGGAGGAGGCCACAATCAGCCAGTCGTCCAGGTAAGGGTATACCCGGACCCTTCGGCGCTGTGTCACCACTGCCATGCATTTGGTGAAGACCCTGGGAGTTACAGAAAGGCCAAAGGGCATGGCCCGGAACTCGTAAAGGGACCCCTCTGCTCTGAAGCGGAGGAATCGCTGGTGGGACGGACGGATTGTACGTGAAAGAACGCGTCCTGGAGGTCCAGAGAACAGAACCACATGCCTCGTTCCAAGGATGGAATGATCTCAGCCAGAATGACCATCCTGAAGGTTCGAGACCTTAGGAATCTGTTCAGGTCGTGCAGGTCTAGAATGGGGCACCAGCCCCCTGTCTGTCTCGGGACCAGAGAATACCTGGACAGAAACCCTGGGTCTGGTGGAGGATCCGCCACGTTCCTAATCACCTCCTTCTGGAGGAGCAGGGCAATGTCGGCTCGACAGGCCAACAGAGAGGCTGCGGACCCTGGAGCCCCCCATGGGGTGACGGCTCGGAAGGGCGGGGCCTGCTCGAACTCCAGAGGCAGACTCTTTCCTACCACTTCCAATACCCAGCGGTCCATGGTGATAGCGGACCAGGTGGAAAGAAAGTGGCGCGGAGCCATCCCCCCACGAGGGGAACCCGGGGGGAGCGACGCAGTTGGGGGCGACACCCCTCAACCAGACACTGGGCAGGCTTGGAGGAAGGACCAGCAGAGGGACCTCCTGGGCCTTTTCCTCCTGACTTCCTGCTGGAGAAGCTGCAGGCTTGGCTTTGGGGTGCCAAGTGCGAGCCTGCTGGCCCTGATGCTGGTGTTGCTGGGCCGGACGTGTCGCAGGGGCAGAAGGCCGAAAGGGCTTACGCTGCTGCTGGTGGCCTTTATCCTTCTGGGCAGACGTGACCGAGTCTAAGGTGGCACTGGACTTCTCGATCCTCTGGAGATGGCCTTCCACCCCGGGCCCGAACAAGTCGTACCCAGGAAGGGGACGTCTGCCAGCTTGTGCTGGGCATCCGCCGTGAAGGTGGAGATCCGCAGCCAAGATCTGCGGCGCATGGCCACTGCGGCCGCTACTGACAAGGCAAAGGAGTCTCCAATATCAAGAGCAGTTTGGAGCTGCTGATTCGCCACCGCCCTTCCCTGATCCCGCACCTGCTTGAACGTAGTCTGGAGGTTAGCCGGGAGATGAGGGATCACCTCATCCAAGGAGCCCATAAGAGCGTGGGAGAAGTGCGCCATCAGTACGGCCGAAATGGCCTGACGGAGGCCTAGGGAGGACGCAGTGTACACTTTACGCCTGGCGTAGTCCAGCTTTTTGGACTCTTTGTCGAGAGGCTTGTCCACGTCCCTGATGTTCCCGGAACACCAGAAAACACTATCGGTAACCAGTCCCTCCACAGAGGGATGCTCTGAAAAACTGGACAGTGACTCGGTGGGGACCGCATATTTCCTGGCCATCCTGGCCGAAGGAGCAGGACAAGAGGCCGGCCGCTGCCATAACTACAAGGCTGGGCCGAGAATGGCTTCAGCCACCGGAAAGGCCTCCGTGGGAGAATCCCCTCGGTCCAGTATCTCCGTAAGGGGATATTTGGCCTGCTTGGATACAGGCTCGAGCTGCATCCCAGTAGACTCTGACATGAGCCGAAGCAGACCCATGAACGAGGATGGGCTCTCATCCATCGACTATCCCCCAGAGGACTCCAGGTCAAGGAGCCTGGAGAACAGGGAAGAGTCGTCATCAGACTCTGAGGAGTCTGCGAACAGCTGCCTAGGGCCTGAGCCACCCTCCACCTGCCAAGGACGGTCGGGAGTGAGGGTGACCGACAACCAGTGGGGCAGCCCCAGACCCGATCAAGAATCCTTGGTCGGAGCCCCAGATGTAGGTTGTGGAGGCGGGGGTTCCACCACAATAGGTGGGGCAGCTGGTCGAACCAGTGCCGGTCTGGGCTCCTCGACAACCGCGAGGGGCTGTTTCAGCCTTTCAGGTGACAGTCACTTAATGGCCGGGAAAGGCGACGGGGTGGGCTTGTTCCCGGTCAGAAGGAGCTGCTGCCACACTAAGCCCTTGTAGTGTCGACGCAATTTGCACCAAAGCCTCTCCGAGGAGGAGGAGGAAGACGAGGATGAACGGCGCGGCCGCCTTCCTCGGTGCCGAGACAGCCGGTGTTGGCGGGATCGGCTGGACCGAGAGGAGGTCCGAGACCGTCGGTGTTTCCGAAGGTGGGTCTGGAAGGGAGCGGGGAAACCCGTTCCTCCCTCGGCTCGGGAGCCTTAACCAGGGACTCCGGCACAGGAGGCGCAGGCAAGTCCTCGGTTTCCACGGGGAACTAGTGAAGAAGGGTTGTTGGCTTCTCCAGTCGACAGCCGTCTGGCCAGGTCGAAAAAATCTCGACGCGTTGATGGGTGTCTCGCCGGCTGACCTGGCGAGGACACCCGTGAAATAGCGGCCTTAGCGCAACCTCGACCAAAGTTGCAAGCCGACTGTCCGGTTAAGGGAACCTCTCCCGCTCCCACGAACGCCGATGCTGGGACTTACCCTTCGAGTCCTTCTTCTTGGACCGAGAGGAGTGTTCCGGTGGACTCTCACCTTTCGTGGAGAGGGATTGACAAAGCTCCTTAAAAGAAGCCGTATAGGAGGAGACCAAGGAGAGTGGGATAAATGCCACGATCGAGGAGGACGAAGATGCGGCCTGGGCTGCCTCCTCCTCGAGGGCGATCATCTGTTCAAGTTGCTCAGCCGAGCCCGCCGCCGTGGAAACCGCCCAATGGGCCTCCTTTGACTTCACCGGCGGAATACGTCTCTCGCGGCGCCCAAGCTGGAGCCTGGCATCACGGTTTTCGAGAACATTGGCCGAGAAGGACTTGCACATATCGAAGGCCTGCGGGTCGTGGTCAAGCTCAAGGCAGTAGACGCACATGGAGTGCGGATCGGTCCGAGACATTTTCTGCCCGCATGGGCACCGTCGAAAACCGGGAGTCAATTTATCCATTGCAGCCACGAAGGAAGAAATAGACCGAAGTCTTGTAAACTTTCAAATTAGTTTCGGGTTAACCGAAGAGTTTGGATCCAGTCTAAACGCAGAGTGCTAAGGAGGGAACCTGAGCTTCCAAGCGGTAAGGAAGATCTGGCGTCATGGGGCGGAGCCGAGAGTTTTATCACCCGGGTGGGTGGGAGGAGCCAGCCTGAAGACCTTCCGGCAAGATTTAAAGCAGCAAGGCACTGCCAGACAGTGTGGATTGAATAACATATCCATGTCCCTAGAACTGGTGATTTCCACAGAGGCAAAAAAGATCCACCTCTGGAATGCCCCACCTCCTGAAAACTGTACTGAGTATCTGAGGATTCAGAACCACTCATGGTGGTCCTGACTTATCCTGCTGAGGGAATCTGCCAGTACACTGTCCTTCCCCTGGAAAGTGTATGGCTGATAAGGATACTTTCATTGAGTATGCCAGGGACCACAGCCTCATTGCCTCTGTGCACGGAGGGGTTGACCTGATTCCTCCCTGTTTGTTGATGTAGTACATAGTAGTGGTGTTGTCTCTTCTGACCTGCACCCCCTTGTTTTGAAGATGTGGGGCAAATGCCTGTAGAGCCAGGCACACTGCCCTGAGCTCTGGCAGATTTATGTGCAACAGGGACTCTTGGGGAGACCATGTGCCACTTACTGTGTGGGCCAGCATGTGTGCTCCCCAACCTAGAAAGTAGGCATCTGCTGTGAGAATTAGAGAAGGCTGTTCCCTTAGAGAAGGTACATCTACCTGAAGGTTGTGCTCATCCAGGCACCACTGTAGTGCCTGTAATAGGCTGTGGGTGACTGGAACCAGTTTGGAAAGTGGGTCTGTCCTTTGTGACCAGTACTGTCTCAGGTGAAACTGGATGTCTCTTATTTGGAATCTGGAACCTAGCACCACTGTGCTGGCAACTGCCATGTGGCCCAGCAGCCCGAGGAATTCTCTGTCGGGTCTGGGTTTTCCTACTACAAATGAGTTTGCAATCTGCAGAACGCTGTCTACCCTGTCCTGGGGCAGAAAAGCTCTGCGTGGGCTGGTGTCCAGTTCTGCTCCAATGAACTCCAGTATCTGTACTGGTATTTGATGAGACTTCTGTTCATTGATGAGGAAACATAAGGACTCTAGAGTAGATTTTGTTAGTGCTAGGGATTGCTCTGCATGTTGCAGAGACTGACCCACTACTAGCCAGTTGTCCAGGTAGGTGAAGACTGTCACCCCCTGTTTTCGCAGAAACTCTACCACTACGGCCAGGCACTTTGTGAAGGCCCTTTGTGCAACATTTAAGCTAAATGGGAGTGCTGTGAACTGATAATGACCTGAGGCCAGCCTGAATCTCATGTATTTTCTGTGAGATGGTCCGATAGGGATATGGAAATAAGCATCCTTTAGGTCTAGGGAAGCTAGGCAGTCTCCCTTCTGTAATGTGGGAATGAGTATTAAGAGAGTGACTATTTTGAATTTTGGCTTAAGGATGTGTTTGTTCAGAAGTCTTAGAGCCAGGATAGGTTGCCAATCCCCATTTTTCTTCCCAGATCCAGGGCCTGGAAAAGGCATCCCCTGCAGCATTTCCTGCTGAGGTGGTAGGCACAGTACAGTCTCAGCTTTGCATTCTCCTTGGAGACAGACAGGTCTACCAGAGGGGTGCCCTACTGGGAGAACAGGCTGTGTACTACCTCTGGGTGGACAGACCACTCATGAGACACCTCGCCCACATGACTGAGAGTGTCCACTAGCTGGTTGGAGACATCGGCCACATGGATGCCCAAAAGATTGGCCTCCAGGCTGCATATGAGAGTCCACACACGGAGAGCTTCTCTGTACAGGGAAGAGTGTGTGTAACACCCTGTTTGTTGAGGTACTGCATGGTCATGGTATCATCCGCCTAAACTTGAACGACCTGACCCCAAACATGTGGAGCAAAAGCAGTCAGTTCCAGTCGCACTGCTTGCAGTTCCAACAGGTTAATGGCATTGGGACTCCTCAGGGGTCCAGTGCCCGTGGACCCTGTGTTTCCCCAGGTGTGAACCTCAGCACATGAGAGAGGCATCTGCAGTCAGGATGACTGTCGGCTCTTGGCGAACAAACGGGATACCTTCCTGCAGATGTTCCGGGACTAACCACCACTGGATGGCATCCCACATCAGCTGGGTTACCGAGACCGGCTGGCCGAAGTGGCCATTGCACTGAGACCACACTGGCAGGCCAGCTCCCACTGCAGAGAGCACATTCTCTAGCGGGCCCAATGAACCATGCTGGTGCAAGCCGCCATGTATCTCAGTAGGCGCAGAAGTCCTGAGCAGGGCGCAACTACCCAACTCAAAATCATTAGGCAAAGGTGGAGAGAGCTTCCACCCTATCCACTGGGAGTCGAGCCCTTGCTTTGAAAGAGTCGAGCTCTGCCCTGATGAAGTTGATCACCTGCAAGGGCATGAGTTCTGACTTGGCCTCATGGACCAGAAGGCCATGAGAGATGCAGGTGTGGAGGGCCAGGTGCCTGGACCGCTCCACTTCCTGCCTGGAGGAACCTATCAGCCAGTCGTCCAGGTAGGGGTAAACCCTCCTCGACACCTCAGGTAAGCTGCCACAACTGCAATGCATTTGGTGAAGGCTCTGGAGTCCGAGGACAGGCCGAATGGCATGGCCTGGAACTCGTAGAAGATCCCTTCTGCTTGTAACCAGAGGAACTGGCTGTGGGACACATGGACTGTGATGTGAAAGAACGCGTCCTAAAGACCCAGAGAGCAAAACATAGCAGTTATGTAAGAACTTACCGTAAGAGCAGATCTTCGAGAGAGGTTCCTGCAGTAGGTCTTCACATATAGGACTGCGCCCCCTGGAATCAGGTCCGAATGGCAAACTTGTAGATAGCAATCATCAGCGGGGACCGCCCCCTACGTCGGGCGTCGCAATGTCAGCCCGGCTATAAAAGAGGGGGTCCCGTGCCTGTTCTCCAGTTCTTTTCCACTGGAGACCTAAGAAAGGTAAATAAGAGCTAGGAGTAGAAAAACTCCTAGGACCCCGCTTCCTCTCTAGACCCAAAGGCTAGGTAGGATGGAAAATAAAGGAAAAAACATCCAGGAACTGGGGGAAGGAGGGTGGGAAACTAGACCTACTGCAGGAACCTCTCTCAAAAATCTACTGTTATACACAGAAACACAGAATCTGATGGCAGATGAGGACCGCTTGGCCCACCTAGTCTGCCCATTTCCCTACCTAATGGATAAGCTGCAGATCCTAGTTAACCCACAGCCTACTTCCTCCTACTCCCCACTAGAATTGCCTTATGTCTGTCCCATGCATTCTTGAATTCACCCACTGATTTTGACTCTACGACCTCCTCAGGAAGGCTGTTCCATGTACCTACAACCCTCTCTGTGAAGAAATACTTCCTCACATTAGCTCTGAGCCGTTCCCCCTCTATCTTCAAATTGTGCCCCCTTGTTTTTGCACATCTCTTTTTCTGAAAGATGCTACCCTCTTGGACTTTGTTGATTCCCTTGAGGTATTTGAAAGTTTCTATCATGTTCCCCTTCTCCCTCTTTTCCTTGAGGCTATACATCTTTAGTTCCTTTAGTCTTTCTTTATTATGTCTTCTGATGCAGACCCTGCATCATTTTGGTTGCCCTCCTCTGGACAGCCTCCACCTTGTCTATGTCTTTGCGGAGATGGGGTCTCCAGAATTGTACACAGTACTCCAGATGTGGTCTTACCAACTGTCTGTACAGAGGGCCAACAACTTCCTGTTTTCTACTGGTGATGCCTCTCCCTATGTATCCCCCCAGCCCTCCATACTGCCTTCTCACATTGCCGCCCACCTTTAGGTTGTCTGATATGACTACCCCAGGTCCCTTTCCATTTTTGTTGTTGTCAGTATCTCACCTCCCCATTGTGTACGCTTCCTGGGTTTTTGTTTCCCAGGTGCATTACTTGCACTTTTCTGCATTGAATTTAGCTGCCATACATTTGACCATTCCTCCAACCTTGCCAAGTTCCTTTTCATCCTTTCCACCCCACCTTGTGTATCAACCCTATTGCAGATCTTTGTGTCATCTGCAAAGAGACATACTTTCCCTTCCAGTCCCTCTGTAATGTCACTTATAAAGACATTAAAAAGGACCGGCCCCAGTACTGAACCCTGCAGTACCCCACTAGTAACCCTCTTTCTTCACTGTGGACTCCATTTACTATTACCCGCTGTGTCCTGTTGTCCAACCAGTCTTTTACTCAGGCTACCACCCTAGGACCCACTCCTAGGCTGGCTAATTTGTTTATTAATCTTTTATGCAGGACTATGTCAAATGCCTACGGTAAGTTCTTACGTAACTGCAATATCTTACTTCGAGAGGGTTCCTACAGTAGGTCTTCACATATAGGACTGAATACAAAGCAGTCCCCAAAATAACTTGTGCAGAGGTGCATTCAGGAGGAGGAGAAGTCACCACAGGGAATCACGACAGGACGCCTTGCAGAACTGCAAGACCAAAACCTGTTCTGCGCCTAGAGTAAATGTCCAGACTGTAATGCTTGGTGAAAGTGTGAAGAGACGACCACATGGCCGCTGCACAAATCTCTGCAGTGGACACATTCCTAAAGAAGGCAGTAGAGGTAGCCACGCTGAGGGCTGAGTGGACTTTGACTGCCCCTGGAAGTGACTTCCCATATTTCATGTAAGAAAAATGGACACAGTTGGCTAACCATCTAGAGATGGTTTGTTTGGAAATAGCCTTGCCCTGGCACTGAAGAGCAAAGGCTACAAAAAGTTGGTTAGATTTACGAATCTCTTTAGTCCGGTTCGTGTAGTACCTCAGAATCCGGTGCACATCTAGGTTGTGCAGAAGGTATTCCCCCCTGTTAGAATGCTGGGGATAGTAAACTGGTAATTCCACACTCTTAATTCAGAGCGGTTTCTGATACCACTTTGGGGAGAAAAGAAGAATTAGTCCGCAGGACTACTCTGTCTCTATGAAAAATTAAATGGGGTTCTTTACAAAAAAAAGCTTGAAGCTCAGAGACCCTTCTGGCGGAAGTGACTGCGACTAAAAATAAAGTCTTCCAGGAAAGGAAGCGTAAGTCGCAAATAGAAGCTGGTTCAAACGAGGGTAAAGTCAGCTTCTTGAGCATGAAATTCAGGTCCCTGGGGGGACAGGGATTCCGGATAGGAGGTTTAAAGTGAAGGATGCCTTTCAGAAAGGTTTTGGCAACCTCCAACTGAGCCAAGGTTTTGCCCTCCACTGGGAGGTGGTAGGCCAACACTGCAGAGAGACGGACCTTAATGGAGGAGTAACTAAGGCCCATCTCAGATAAATGTGCGAGGTACTCTAACACCTGGGCCACTGAGCACAAAAAGGGATCCCAGCTCCTTACTAGGGTCCAGATCGAAAATCTTTTCCACTTCATGGCATAAGTGGATCTAGTAGAGGGTTTTCTGGCCGCTACGAAGATATGTGCAACCTGTGAGGAGACTCCATGGCATGAAACCGCTATGTCCACAGGTGCCACGCATGAAGTTGGAGAGACTGAAGGCTCGGGTGCAGCAGGGTGCCCTGCTCCTGCGTCAGAAGGTCGTGGGAAAACAGCAGAGGGACCGGAGGTTCCAGTGCCAGTTGCTGCAAAAGAGGATACCAAATCTGGCGTGGCCAGAGAGAGAAGCGATAAGAATCATATGAGCTCCCTGCTGCTGAAGTTTCACCAGAACCTTCTGAATGAGAGGTAAGGGAGGAAATGCATAAAGAAACCTCCCTGTCCAGAAGAGAGACAGTGAGTCTCGCCAAAAAGCATCATGCCCGGGAACGAGCATGCAAAAGTTGGGTAGTTTTGTGTTGACTGGGGAGGCGAACAAATCTAAGTCTGGACGACCCCATCGAAGGAAAGAGTTCTTCGACCACCCCTAACTTTAGCTCCCACTCATGGGCCCTGGCCACTGATCGACTGAGACTGTCCGCCAGGACATTGCTTTCTCCTGGTACGTGGACTGCTGTCAAGTAAAGGCTGTGCTGGATCACCTAGTACCAGACCCTCATTGCTTCTCTGCAGAGAGGGTACAACCGGGTTCCTCCCTGTTTGTTGATGTACCAGACTGTGGAGATATTGTCCGTCTGGACCAGAAGTGATCCTGGTGCCAGAAGGGACTGAACGCCTGGAGAGCGTAAAGAACCGTCCTGGTCTCCAGAACGTTGATGTGGAGCATAAGTTCCTCATCAGACCAAGACCCCTGCATCTTGTGTACCCCCAGATGGGCTTCCCATCCCAAGTCTGAGGTGTCCGTGGTGAGGATTTGGGTAGGAACAGGGGAATGGAAAGGGGTTCCCCTCGACATGTTGGAGAGATCCTGCCACCAGCAAAGATCTCTCTGAAGGTTGCTGGAGATCATGACGTTTTGGTTTATGTCGTCTGTACTCTGATCCCATTGGACTTGGAAAGACCACTGGGTGACCCTCATGTGAAGTCTGGCCAGGGGAACTGTGGAAATGGCCGCTGCCATCAGTCCCAAAAGACAAAGCATAGCATGTGCTGGGATCCATTGAGCCTGGGCCACAAGAGTGGCCTGAGCAACCAAAGCCTCGGCTCGATCTGATGGCAGAAAAGCGCTGCTCTGAACTGTATCTAGTACGGCTCCAATAAATTGGAGTCGTTGAGATGGTACTAGCTGGGACTTGGGGAAGTTGACCATGATCCCCAGAAGGGAGAACAAGTTCAGAGTGAAAGAGAGATACTCTTTCAGGCTGGTAGGAGAGGGTGCTGTGAGGAGCCAGTCGTCCAGGTACGGGAAGACATAAATGCCCTGGCGGTGTAAGAATGCTGCCACCACCGCTAGACCGAACACCTGGGGGGCCGAGGAAAGGCCAAAAGGGAGTACCCAAAACTGGAAGTGATCCTCCATAAAGGCAAAACAGAGGAAGTGGTGGTGGGCTGGGAGGATAGGGATGTGCAGGTAGGCATCATGCATATCCAGGGAGCACAGCCAGGAGTTGGGATGGAGCAGGGGTAGGAGCCCCTCAGGAATCAACATACGAAATTTTTTGTATTCAACGAAGATGTTTAGTGTGCTGAGGTCCAGGATCGGTCTCAGGTCACCCGTTTTCTTTGGGACTAGGAAGGAGTGGGAGTAAAATCCCCTTTTCTATCTGGTTTTGAGGGAGAGGTTCTATGGCCTCCTTTAGAGGAAGAAGCCAGATCTCTTGCGAGATGAGGAGGACATGATCCCGTGGATAGAAAGACTGTCCCGGAGGTAGAGGGGCTGGAATCTCGAGGAACTCGATCAAGTGACCCCGCTGGATTAGCTGAAGCACCCAAGACTCTGTGGTGATGAGCCTCCAACCTTCCAGGTGGAGGCCGAACTTCCCTCCAACCGGTTCCTCCTGAAGAAAGGGAGGGAGCGGAAGGAGGGGAAAGGAGTCATGACGCTGAGGGAAGGGGAGCTTTAGCCCCCAAGGCTAGTTTGGAGAACTTAGCCTGTGGGGTTTGGGATCCTGAACCAGCAGCACGTATTTTTCCCTGACACTTTGTCTGGTTCTTGTTCCACCTTCTTTGGTGGCGAAAGGGCTGCTTTTTCTGACCTATCTTGTACATAGAGCGTACGTCTCTTAAAGAGCGTCGACTCTCTTGCAGTCCTGTGATGATATCTTTGTCATCGGCGCCAAAGAGAATGGAACCCCTAAAAGGGGTGTCCAAGAGGGAAGTCTGTACATCCTGTGCCAAACCGGCTATCCGAAGCCAGGACAGCCGGCGGAGACAGATCCCAGAGGCTTCCACTCTAGCCACAGAATCCACCGAGTCGTACGTCGCTCGAAGCACATGACGACACGAGGACTTTCCCATCTTGACCTTGTCCAGGAGCTTCTTCCTTATGTTTTCATCCTGAACCGCAATTAGATCCCTTTCCAGCTCCTAAAGAGTAGCTATTTGGAAAGCAACCAAGTGCGAGACATAGTTGAGAGATCTAATGCCACAGGAGGCAGAAGAATAGATTTTTCGCCCGAACCGGTCTGACGAGAGTCCTTATCTGGTGGTGAGGAACTCAGGTGTTTCGGTTGGGCTGACCGGTCGTCAACGGCAGTAATTACCATGGAGTCAGCTTTAGGATGGGAGCTAAGGTGCTGAATACCTTCCAGTGGATAATAGGTCCGGTCTGCCTTCACCAGACCGCTGGAATGGAGGACGGTTGTTGCCATATTGTGGTGACCAAGTCCTCATGGGGTCCCATCCATGGGGGTATGGGGATGGGATTTGATGTAGCAAGAACCAGGTGCTCCACTAGCCTTTTGCGTTGCGGATCCACCTCTTTTGAGGCCCAGCCTCCAGCTGCCTGTATTGAGCACAAGAGGTCTCCAAAAGATGGGGCCTCTGGAGGAGACTTAGGTGACTCCTTGGGAGAAACCTCAACTGGAGATCTGGGATCCGAAGGATAGGTGTCAGATTCCATGTCAGATGGCTCGGAGCCGCTGGGAATGGAAGGTTCCATACCAGCGGTACTCGCAGCAAGAGAACCCGAGGTTCTGCCTGAAGGAGGCGGTTGGGGGGGGGGCTCTAGGCTGGGGTGGTTTCCCCACCCACTGCCTGAGCTCCGACAGCAGCTGGGTTCTGGCCTCCTGCCACCATTGAGATGCTGTTTCTGGCGCCGATGGTGGTGGAGGAGGAGGAGGCTGGAAGGTTGGATAACCTGGGTATTGAGGAAAAGAAGGGTAGTGATAACCCATTTGTGGAGAGTATGAGTACCCAGGGTATCTCGGCGTTGGAGGCACATAGCCTGGCATTGGATATTGTGGAGTCGACGGCGGGCCACCCAGAGGCGGGACAATCATGGTGATCTTGCTGGCAGGAAAATCAGCGGATCAGGTGGCAAGTCCCTGGGATGTAAAACCCTAGAGGACAAAGGGTTACTCTGCCCGACGTCAGGGGCCAAACTGAAGCCTGACGGAGAATGGAAGGATCTGGCCGGGCGATGGAGGAGCCGTCGTCCGGCTGATCGGACCGAGCCGGGCTAGTGGAAGTCCAGAGATCACCATTAGTCTGATCGGCAGGAGCCGTGCGCCCTTCGACGGGGTCGATGGGTGTCTTACCGGCTAGGCAGGTAGACTTGATAGAAACCTCTAGAGAGGCTACTCCCGGCTGCCCACTCACCTCGGCAGGAGGCAGAGAAGGTGCCCGGCCTAAAGAAGCAGACGGGGCACCGGCAGAAGTACTCACAGTTTCAGAGGGTTTTCCACAGGGCGATGGACCTGGTCCCCGCGCTTCTCCCTTGCTTTTTTTCTTTTTCCGGGACCAACGACGACGACCTATCCCGCAGTTCCTGGAGCTCCTCTTCCATCGACGCTAGTTGTTGGGTCAGGAGATGGGCCTCGAGGGTCCACTTACGCCTGGTTTGAGTCGCCTGGTTGAAGGCCTGGCAGATGGAGCACTCCTGGGAGTTGTGCTTGGAACCAAGGCAGAGGAGGCAGCGGGAATGGTCGTCCCCGTGGGATTTGAGCGCCACACTTCAAACACTTCTTCTGTCTAGAAGACATCAAATAGTGTGAAAAAATAGTTATGAGGCGAAGAAAACTTTGACAAAATGGCGGATGCCTGATCGCTGTTCTATCACGTGCCGAATGTTACTGTAGCGATGGCAGGAAAGAACTGGAGAGAGGGCATGGGGCTGCCTCTTTTATAGCTAGGCTGACGTCACGATGCCCGACGTCGGTCCTTGCTGATGACTGCTGTCTACAAGTTTGCCATCTGACTCGGACGCTGGGCGCAGTCCTATATGGAAGACCTACTGCAGGAACCCCATCAAAGTAAGACTGGGCAGATCTCGAGGAGGTTCCCTGCAATAGGTCTTCACATATAGGACTGTGCCTTCCTGTGTCAGGTTCCAACAGCAAACTTGTAGCTAGCAACCATCAGCGGGGACTGCCCCTGACGTCAGGTGATGTGACGTCAGCCTGACTATAAAAGGGGTGGTCCTGCGCCTGCTCTCCAGTTCTTTTCCACCTGAGACCTAAAGAAAGGTAAGCAGAAAGGAAGCAGTAACAACTCCTGGGACCTAGTGCCCTATCTAGACCTATGGGCAAGGCAGGATGAAAAGGAAAAAAATTCCAGGAGGCGGGAGAAGGTGGGTGGGAAACTACATCTACTGCAGGAACCTCTCTCGAAGATCTACTGTTATGGTAAGTTCTTACATAACTGCTATATCTTACTTCGAGAGGGTTCCTGCAGTAGGTCTTCATATATAGGACTGAATTCCAAGCAGTCTAAGAAGGAGGAGTCAGAGACGAGATTCCAGGAGGAGGAAGATGTTTGCCAACTGAAGTTCTGCCTTAGGACAGAAGACCTTGCAAAACTGCAAGGCTGAAACCAGCTCTATGCCTAGAGGAAATGTCCAGACTGTAGTGTTTAGAAAAGGTGTGGACAGAAGACCAAGTGGCCATTGCACAAATCTCTGCAGTGGACACATTCCTGAAAAAGGCAGTAGAGGTGGCCGCGCTTCTGGTGGAGTGGCTTTAACTGTCCCCGGAAGGGTCTTTCCATCTTTCTGGTAAATGTAGTGAATACAGTTAGCCAGCCACCTGAAAACGGCCTGTTTAGAGATGGCCTTGCCCTGGCACTGGGAGGCCAAGGCCACAAAGAGTTGGTTCAACTTTCAAACCTCCTTAGTCTGGGAGGGATAGTACCCCAAAATCCGATGCGCATCCAAGGTGTGCAAAAGATATTCCCCCCCTGCTGGAATGCTGAGGATAATAGACCGTCAGTTCAACACTCTGGTTAAGAGTTGTCTCCAAAACCACTTTCGGAAGAAAGGACCGATTAGTCCTTAGGACCACCAGGTCCTTGTGGAAAATCAAATAAGGCTCTCTGCAAACAAAGGCCTGAAGCTCTGAAACTCTTCGAGCTGAGGTAACAGGAAATAAAAACAAAGTCTTCCAGGACAGGAAGCGCATAGTGCAACTCGGTGCCGGTTCAAAATCGGGCAAAGTAAGTTTTTCCAAAATAAAATTAAGATCCCAGGGAGGACAGGGGTTCCGGACTGGAGGCCTGATGTGAAGGATGCCTTTCAAGAAAGTTTTGGAAACCTCTAGTTGTGCTAGGGTATTGCCCTCCACCGGGAGGTGGTAGGCCGACACCGCAGAAAGATGGATCTTAATGGAGGAATAACTAAGGCCCAACTCAGAAAGGTGTACGAGGTACTCTAACACCTGGGAAGCCGAGCAAGAAAAGGGGTACAAGCGTTTGGCTGTGGCCCAGACAGAAAATCCCTACCACTTCATGGCATAGGTGGATCTGGTGGAGGGTTTTCTGGCTTCTACCAGGATCCGAGCAACGTGGGAGGAAACTCCATAGTGTGAAAACCGCTATGTCCACAGGTGCCACACATGAAGGTGGAGAGACTGAAGACTTGGATGGACCAGGGTGCACTGCTCCTGAGACAGAAGGTCATGAGACAGTGGCAGAAGAACTGGCGGTTCTAGAGCCAGATGTTGCAATAGTGGGGACCAAATCTGCGGAGGCCACAGAAAGGCAATCAAAATCCAGTGGGCCCCTTCTGCCTGAAGTTTCAACAGAACCTTCTGAATGAGAGGAAAGGGAGGAAACACATACAGAAATCTCCCTGTCCAAGACAGAGACAGAGAGAGAGAGAGAGAGAGAGAGAGGCGTCTCGCCAAAAAGCACCATGCCCAGGAACGAGCGAGCAAAAGCTGGGTAGTTTTGCGATGAATGGGGAGGCAAACAGATCTAGGTCCGGCCCGGGCCCCATCGAAGAAACAGGTCTTCGACTACTTCCTGTTTTAATTCCCACTCATGAGTCCTGGCTACTGATCGGCTGAGACTGTGCTCCAAGGCATTGTGCACGCCTGGGACGTGGACTGCTGTCAGAAACAAGCTTGCTAAATCACCCAGTACCATACTCTCATTGCTTCCCTGCAAAGAGAGTACAACCGGGTTCTTCCCCGTTTGTTGAGATACCAGTCGCCATGTTGTTTGTCTGGACCAGAAGCATTCCCAGGAGGAGTAATGACTGGAAGGCCTGGAGAGCATAGAGGACTGCTCTGGTCTCCAGGACGTCGATACTGAGTTGCTCTCCTGGGGAGTCCATGAACCTTGGGTTTTGTGGTTCTCCCAAATGGGCTCCCCAACCCATATCGGAGGCGTCCGATGTGAGGGTCTGGGTAGGGGCCCGAGAGTGGAAAGGAGCTCCCACTAACAAGTTGGAGAGGTCCTGCCACCAGAGAAGATCCTTCTGCATGCTATTGGAGATCATGACCAGTTGGTTCATGTCGTCCAACCGTTGATCCCACTGGATTCGAAGAGACCACTGGGTGACCCTCATGTGCAGTCTGGCCATGGGGACAGTAGGGGTGGCCGCTGACATAAGCCCCAAAAGACAGAGCACTTAGTGTGCTGGGGTCCATTGAGCCTTGGCCACCAAAGTGGCCTGAGAAGCTAAAGTCTCGGCTCGATCCAATGGCAAGAAGGCTTTGCTCTGGACTGTATCCAGTACCACCCCAATAAACTGGAGGCGCTGAGAGGGTACTAGCTGGGACTTGGGAAGGCTGACTGAGATGCCCAGCTTGACAAACATATCCAGAGTGACAGAGAGAGACTCCTTCAGACTGTCCGGGAAGGGGGCTGAAAAAAAGACAGTTGTCCAGGTACAGCAACACATATACTGTATGCCCTTGCAGCGAAGAAACACCACTACTACCGCTAGGCACTTGGTGAAGACCCAGGGCGCTGAGGACAGGCCAAAGGAAAGGGCCCTGAATTGGAAATGGTTCTCTTGGAAGGAGAAAGTACAGTTACGTAAGAACGTACCGTAAGAGTAGATCTTCAAGAGGAGGTCTTGCAGCAGGCTATAACAATTAGGACTATGCCGCAGGCACTAGGACCCTCCGGAAACCTTTTCAGCCAGCAGTATACAGCAGGGACCGCCCCCCACCGATGTCGGCCCGGCCCCGTCTGCCCTTGTACAAAAGGTGGCGGACCCAGTTCCACCTCAGTTCCCCCGCCAAGGCCTGCAAACAAGCCCTGACAAGAGAAGGAGACGAAGCACTCGATGGAGATGTAGATGAAGATGGATCTGCACACCTCGAGGAGGAAGGTGAGTGGGAGAGTAACGCCTGCTTGGAAGAGCTCCTCTCGAAGATTCACTGTTACAGTAAGTTCTTAAGTAACTGTACTATCTTATTTCGAGTGGAAGCTCTTGCAGAAGGCTATAACAATTAGGACTGAATACCAAGCAGTTCCCTGCCAAAGAGGTAGACGACCCCGGGAGGTGGAATATGCTGACTAAAGAGGCCTAGGACAAAAGTCCCTGTAAAACAGCCAGACTGAAACCGGCTCGGTGTCTGGAGACGATATCCAGGCTGTAATGCTTGACAAAAGTATGCACCAAATTTCAGGTAGCGGCCGCACATATGTCCCTGATAGAGACATTTCTCAGGGCGGCAAAAGAAGCAGACACTCCCCTGGTGGAGTGACCCATGACCGGACCCGGTAGGAGCTTATTGTGCTTTTCATAGCAGAAGGATATGCAGTGGACGATCCACTTCGAAATCGTCTGCTTGGTCACCGGTTTGCCCAAGCATTGTGGTGCAAAGGCCACAAAGAGTTGCTCCGACTGACGGTGCGTAGCCGTTCACTTCAGGTAATACCTCAAAGTCCTGTGGACAGCCAATGTGTGAAGGAGAGCCTCCCCTCTATTAGATGGGGAAGGGAAATAGACTGGAAGGTCAACCGACTGGTTGAGGGTCAACTCAGAGACCACTTTTGGAAGAAACTTAGGATTTGTTCTAAGGGAAACCTTTTCCCTGTGGGAAATCAAATACAGCTCTTTACACATCAGAGCCTGAAGCTCGGAAACTCTTTGAGCTGAGGTAATAGCAACCAAAAAACACACCTTCCAAGAAAGATAACGCAGCTCACAATCTGCTGCCGGCTCAAAGGGAGGGAGGGTGAGCTTCTCCAACACTAAAAGGAGATCCCAGGTTGGGATAGGGTCCTGAATGGGAGGTCTCATATGTAAAATTCCTCTCAAAATTGTGCGGGCTACATCAAACTGTGCCAACGCCTTGTCTCCAATCAGAGCATGATAGGCGGAGACAGCCCACATGTGCACCTTAATAGAGGAGTAACTCAGGCCATATTGGTACAAGGAGAGGAGGTACTGTAACGCTGAGCTCACTGGACAGGTGACGGGATCCAAATGCTGTGACGGGGCCCACAAACAAAACCATTTCCATTTCATAGCATAGGCGGAGCGGGTGGAGGGTTTCCTCGCCGACACTAGGACTGTTGCCACTTCTGGGGAAACCCCATATCTCTGTTGAGCTACGTCTGAAGGAGCCAAGCATGCAGATGTAAGGAACGAAGATCCGGATGGACCAGCGATCCCTGTTCCTGGGATAGCAGCTGCGAGCATATGGGCAGCAGAGTTGGAGGTTCTATGGATAACCGCTGCAGGAGTGGGAACCAAATCTGCAGAGGCCATCGGGGGGCTACTAGAATCTTCCGAGCCCCTTCTGCCTGTAACTTCAGCAGGATTCTCTGAATGAGAGAGAAGGGCGGGAAGGCATAGAGAAACCTCCCTACCCAGCAAAGGGATAATGCGTCTGGCTAGAAAACTCCTGGCGCATGCTCTCGCAAGCAAAAAACTGGCAGTTTGGCGTTGCATGGTGACGCAAAGAGGTCCAGCTCTGGATGACCCCACTTGTCGAAGAACTGATCTGCTAGGGACTGTAGCAGCTCCCACTTGTGTGCTCTGGAACGAGACATGCTTAGGCTGTCAGCCAGATTGTTCAGGATGCCTGGAATGTGCACTGCGGACAAAAGAATGCGCCTTTCCAGCGCCCAGTGCCAGACTCTCATCGCCTCCCTGCAAAGAGGATACGAGTGAGTACCCCCTTGCTTGTTGATGTAGAAGACGACCGCCATATTGTCTGTCTGAATTAGCACAGAGCCCGGCACCAGGTTCTCTTGAAAGGCCTGTAAGGCATGGAGAACTAGTCGCATCTCCAAAACACTGATATGGAGAGATCGCTCCTCAGGTGTCCAAACCCCTTACGTTTGATAAGCACCCAGGTGCACTCCCCATCCAAGATCCGATGCATCTCTCGTAAGAGTCTGACCTGGGGGCTCCAGAAGAAACCTGACCCCTTTCTCCAAATTACAGGGGTCCATCCTCCAAAGCAAAGTTCTACTGACTGGGTTGGTGATCCTGACCATAAAGTCTAGACCGTTGTAGCCCTGGTCCCACTGTACCCTGAGCATCCACTATGGGACCCACATGTGGAAGAAGGCCAGAGGAGTGACTGGAATGGCCGCCATGTGCCCCAGTAGCCTGAGGAAGTTCCGCATGGAACTTGAGGAGTTACTGAGATCCATTCAGCAATCTCTTGCAGGCGACAGCCCCTGTCCAGGGGTAGGAAAGCCATGCCCTGGATAGAATCCAGGATGGCTCCAGTGAAGACGAGTCTTTGACTGGGCTCGGGGGACGATTTCTGAAGGTTCAGGGTGATCCCCAGCACTCGGAACAGAGTATAGGTGTCTCCGAGGGCGTGAAGTAGGCATGACTTTGACGGGGTTGTAAGCAGCCAATCGTCGAGGTATGGGAAAGTGTAGTGCCCCACGCGCCTTACAGCTGCAGCCATCACTGCCAAGCATTCTGTAAAGACTCACGGAGCGGAGGAGAGGCCGAACGAAGAACTCGGAATTGGCAGTGCTCCCCTAGGAAGTGGAACCTCAGAAACTTCCTGTGGGGAGAGAAGACCTCGATATGCATATATATGCATCTTACAACTAGGGAGCAGGAGCTGTCTCTCGTGCAGCAGAGGCGTAGACTCTGAAGGGTCACCATCCTGAACCTGTTGTACTTATAAAGAGATTGAGAGAGCTGAGGTCAAGAATGGGTGAAGAGCCTGTGTCTTTTTGGGACCAGGAAGAAGTGGAATAAACCCATTTCCGCTTGATGCAAGGGACCACCTCATTGCCTTTTTTCTGCAAGAGGGTCTGAATTTCATTCTACCAGCGGGATGTGAGAAGGAGAATATCGGGAGTACTTTGGTGAAGTATTTGGAGGAAACTCCGTGAACTCTAGTGTGTGTCCACTCCTGATGATGTCCAGGACCCATTGGTCCGGAGTCATCGACTTCCACCCTTCGAGATGAAGGGAGAAGCGGCCCCCAACTGTCTCCCCTGGGTCTTTCTCTTGGGGGCGGGGTGGAGTCATTGGGCTGAGCCGGGCGTAGGCAGAGAGGCCTGGGAGGACTTGGGCCCACAGGTAGGAGCGCCTCCAGGTTGCTGGTTACTGACTCTCCTATGAAAGCCGCTTCTCTGACCCTGCTGATTACCACGGGCGTGTCCACCTTGACCACTTGAGGGCTTGCGAAATGGCCGTTTCCACTGTCGTCGCTGGTCACCGCGGTACATTTAGCGGACCGACCAGATGGACTTGCCCAACTCCTGTAGACGAGAAGAAAAAATTACTCACCTTAGTAATGTTGTTTCTTCTAATGGAGTCTTGCTATATTCTGACATATGCAGCGAATCCCAACCTTCGAACTGCCCCGGAGATGAAAGAGTTAAACTTTCCATGCCAGGCATGGAACGCTGAGCTCGAGCTCGCTGAGACTGTCTGTTGTTCTTCAAACTCAAACCGTCAGATCTTTATGAGCTAAACCTCACTAAGGTCGTGGTGTAGCTGTAACCCACACTAGCCAACTGGCTATCAACATAAAACACATTTTTGGTCCCAAAACAAAGACTCAAGTCAGAAGACCCAAAATGAAAAACACAACACCAACTCACCCCAAGAAAGAAGGGTGAAAACAACAAGGTGGGCACCTACTAAGTGCCAACATTGCACTGCCCACCACATCCCAAAAACAAAGGTTCTGAGAGGGGCAGGTGGGGGGGAGGTCAGAATATAGCAAGACTCCATTAGAAAAAACAACATTACTAAGGTGAGTAATTTTTTCTTCAAACAACATGAAGTCTTGCTATATTCTGACATATGCAGACTACAAAGCAGTACCTCCATGGAGAAGGGACAGAACCTACTTAGGAAATAGGCTCTGAAGCACAGAAGTGCCAAACTGAACACCACTCCTAGCCTGGATGTCCAGGGAGTACTCCTAGCCTGGATGTCCAGGGAGTAATGCTTGCTAAAAGTGTGAACTGTTTTCCAGGTAGCTGCTTGACATATCTCTAGAATAGGGATGTCCCTGGCAGCTGTACCTCTGGTAGAGTGAGCCCTCGGGCCTGAGGAAGGAACCTTACCCAGTTTATCATAGCAAAATTGGATACAAGAGACAATCCACCTGGCAATGGATCTTTAGTGGCAGGTTTCTTACCAACCTCACCATAAGTGAGGAACAGTTGAGGGAGTCAAACCTGTGACCTTGGTACGCTTCTATGTAGTAACTAAGGCCTTTTCACATCCAACTGTGTAGCCTCTCGCCAAAGGAGGAATGGTTAGTGAAGTACACTGAAGAGACATAGATTGATTAAGGTGGAAATCTGAAACCACCTTAGGCAAGAACTTCCTGTTAGTCCTGAGGACCACCTTAGCTCTATGAAAGGAGATAAAATCAGGCTCTACTGACAAAGCTTGTAATTCACTTATGCGTCTGGCAGAAGTCACGGCTACCAGAAACACAGTCCTCCAAGTCAAGTACTTAAGGTCTGCTGAAGACAAAGGCTCAAAAGGGGGTTGCATAAGCTGAGCAATACAAACATTAAGGTCCCAGGCAGGAGCAGGGTCCCTGAATGGAGGGTTGGTCTGAAGCAATCCCTTGAAAACTTGGAGAATATAGGGTGAGCTGAAAGAGAAGAGGGCTTACCTGCTGAAATAAAAGCAGACACAGCTGCCAGATGCACTTTCAGTGTAGCTGGACTCAGCCCCAAGCTATTTAAATGGACCATATAATCAAGGACTGTGGGCAGTATCAGCAGATTCTGGGAAATATGCTATCTAGAGCACCATATGGAAAATCTTTTCCATTTGGAATTATAAGTAGCCCTGGTGGAAGGTTTTCTAGAAGTTTAGGATATCCATTACACCTTGGGAAAGGTGTAAATCAGCAAACTCTAACTTTTCAAGAGCCAGGCCTTGAGATTGAGAGATTTGAGGTTCGGGTACCAAACCTCCCCTGAGCACAGGTTAACAGGTTGTAATTCCTGGGAAGACACAGGGAAGATGGACTGCTAAGGACAGTAGGAGAGGATACCAGGGCTGTCTGGCTCAGTCTGGAGCAATCAGGATCATCTTGCAGGGTTGAGATCTGATTTGACTAGCACTTTGAACAGGAGAGGGAAGGGGAAAGCATAGAGAAACTTCCCTTCCCAATTGAGAACTAAGGCATCCAGGGGGACTGCAGCAAAACAGGGGAAGTTGGTGATTGTCTGGGGCTGCAAAAAGATCTATCTGTGGGGTGCCCCATCTGGAAAATATCACCTCCAAGACCAGGGGGTCCAGTGACTATTCGTGATGATCCTGGGAAATCCTGCTGAGAGCATCTGCCAGGACATTGTCCTTGCCTGGGAGGTGAACTGCCGTGAGGGAGGTGTTCAGGGAGTAAGCCAAAGACCACAACTTCATTGCTTCGGTGCACAAGGCCGTAGACCGAGTGCCTCCTTGCGTGTTGATGTACCACATTGTGGTGGTGTTGTCTGTTCTGGACCTGAACAACTTTGTTCTGAACAGATTTGGAAAAAGCTTGAAGTCCTAGAAATACTGCTCTGAGTTCCAACAGATTGATGTGGAGGATTCCTGAGGGGACCACAACCCTGGATGGTGAGGTGCCCATAAGCCCCTACCCCAAGAGGGAGGCATCTGTAGTAAGGATTAAAGATGAGACTGAGTGACAAGGAACCCTTGTCTCAGGATTGTTCTGATCTTGCCACCACTGTAGGGCCCGGATCAGAGTTCGAGTTACTGGGATCAATCTGGTCAGAGGGTCCCTCCTTTGAGACCAAAAGGCTCTCAAATGGAACTGAATGTCCCTCATCTGAAATCCTGCTCCCTGCACTACTGCTGTAGAAGCAGCCATATGCCCCAGGAGCTGTAGAAAATGCCTTGCTGGTCGAGACACCTGCAGGGTGAATGAGGAGGCCAGAGAGACCAGGGTCCTTGCCCTGTCCAGGGGAAGGAAGGCTTTGGCCTTCTCTGTGTCTAGCTCTGCGCCTATGAAGGTGAGGAGCTGGACAGGTCTCAGAACTGACTTTGGAAGATTTAGAAGGAAACCAAAGAAGGAGCAGTTTTTGAGTTATCTGTAAGTGTAACTTACTTTGGTCTGGGGACTGGCTCACTATGAGCCAGTCGTCAGTAAGGAAGATGCAATTTTCTGCCTCTTTGAGAAGCAACTACTACTGCCAGGCATTTTGTGAATACCCTTGGAGCAGAGGTGAGGCCAACGGGCATTGTTCTGAACTGGTAATGGCTTGAGGCAGCCCAAACCTGGAGGTACTTTCGATGGGAGCTTCTGACTAGAACATGGAAGTAGGCATCCTTGAGGTTCAGGGACACCAGCCAGTCCCCTGGCCTTAGAGAGGGTAGAATAATTCCCAGAGTCACCATTTTGAATTTTGGTTTTAAAGGTGCTTGTTTAACTATCTGAGATCCAGGATGGGCCGCCATTCTCCTGTCTTTTGGGGTAAGAAAGTACCTGGAATACAACCTTTGCCCTGGTGTAGGGTGGAACCCTTCCACAGCCTGAGAGCTAGGAGGGAAGAGACCTCTGCCTCTAAGGCAAGTGCTCTGATGGATTTACAGGTGAAAGGATCTGGTTCTCATCTTTGGAAAGCTTTTGACTGAGAACCAGTCCCTGGCTTACTACTTCCAGGACCCATTTGTCTGATGTCAGAGACTCCCAGTCCTGGACAAAGTAAGCCGGCCTGCCCCTTACAGGTAGCTGAGAATCGACCCTGGCAACCCCATCAGGGTGCCTGCTTGGCAGGGGCTTTAGGCTCAGGGGTGGAAGCAGGCCTGCTTGTACCCCGTCTGCCTCTCCCTCTGAAGAACCCCCTCTGGGCATAAGCAGAAGAGGAGGCCTGGGCTTGGTAAAAAGGCCTATGAAAAGGCCTGCCCCTGCCCCTGTGAAGCTGCCTTTGAGGAGTGGCCTGCCTTTCCTTGGCCTGTGCACTCCTAATGGTGGTCCTATACTCATCCATTTTCTTCTTGTAATTCTCTGTCTGCTCCCCAAACAGAGAATTACCCACAACAGGAAAATCCATGGCCTTAGTCTGGGTATCCTGTGACACGCTAGTACATCTGAGCCAAGCCATTCTCCAAGTGCCACAGATGTAGCCATGACTCTTGATGACACATCATTTGAGTCCACTGCAGCATGGAATTGCACCTTGATGCCTCAATACTATCAGCAGCCACCTGCTCCAGCTCCTTGGAGCTGGCCAGGGACCCGTTTTGTTAAAACCATGACAGTGTCCCATCCGATTTCTCACATCTAGCAAC
Source organism: Neoceratodus forsteri (assembly GCA_016271365.2). NCBI lineage: Eukaryota > Metazoa > Chordata > Ceratodontiformes > Ceratodontidae > Neoceratodus > Neoceratodus forsteri. The sequence continues at coordinate 1,422,207,060 of CM028130.1, forward strand.
ATAAGCCATATAATTCGCCTGTCTGAGTCCCAAGGATGCCGCCATGTACCGCTTTCTGCCATGGCATCAATCCTCCTGGAGTCCTTGTCTGGGGGTGTGAAGCCAAGGAATATTTGCCTTGTCACAGGCTGCAGCCTGCACTACCCCAACATGGCTGCATTGTTGTAAGAGAACTCCATATCAGAGTCTGACAATGTATACTTTTGTCCATTCTTTATCCACAGGAGGTATAGTGTTAGGAGTTTTAGAATTTTAAATGTCTGTTTCCCAAAAGATTTATGCAAGGAAATAGATCGGCCTCCTAGACTCTGGGATATCCATAATTTCCACAAAGTCAGGCTCCTCTTGATCATCCACAGCTTCCTCCATAGGGAACTGGAGGGTTTCAGCCACTTTTTATAAAACATAAAATGAGAAGGGGACTCTGAAAAGCTCTAGGAGGAGACACTCTGAAGGTCTGTCTGGGGAGATGTCCGGTCAATGGGCACATCCAGACTTTCAAATCCATATCACTCTCCTCATACTCCTCTTCCCTCCTCCGGTCATAATACTCTCAAATCATACTTTGAACCAGTGGAACCAGCTAAAACCGAAATTCTCACCTAGATGGTGCCGGTTCAATGGAAGGGGAAAGCGACTGGACAATTTTGATGATCTCTGGCTATTTCTTCAGCAGTTTGAGAGGAAAGTTTTGGCCCACACCAGCTGATTTTCTAGTCCTTTTGTTGGAACCGACCTCAGAGTCGATCTTTGCCCAAAGAAGTCTCGCACTGGTCAGAGGGCATTTCCTTCTGGTTCGGTTGAACCGAACGGGCTGGCCATCTGGTTCAGCGGACTTTTTTGCCTCCCTTTCCTGAGCCTACCAAGTCTCTTTTCCAGGGTAGCTGCAGGAAAATTTTTACAAATCTGGCAGTCTGCATTGAGGTGGTCAAACCCCAGACAATAACACAGGGTGGTGGGATCAGCCTTGGCTAAGACTTCCCACACACTACAGTGTTGAAACCCAGTGAGCCCGGTTTTTCTTTTGGGTTTCTGACATAGTGCCAGTCCTATCCAAACTTACCTTTTATGGCAATCCGCCAGGCAAGACCCTCTTATCGTTCCTAACCATGTCACGGGTCGTGGAAAAACATAATAAAATCCATTTTTTTATAACCGATAAGAACCGGTAACCACACTCTAAAAGTACAATTTAAGATTTTTTAACAACTTGATCGGTTCAAACCGAACCGATGAACCGTTTACAAGTTCCACACAGAATAAGAGTAAAATATAACCTATCTAGTACTCACAAATACCACAGACAGAGACTGAACCGACAGGTTACAGTTTAAATTCGGTCGAAAACCGAGAAAACGGTACTTTAACCAACAAAATGAACCGAGCAGAAGGAGAACTCTCCAGAGCGACTGTTCAGTGAGGCGGAGTAAAGAATCTGACGGTTTGAGTTTGAAGAACAACAGACAGAGTCTCAACTGAGCTCAGCTCAGCGTGCCCATGCCTGGCATGGAAAGTTTAATTTTTCTATCTCCAGGGCAGTTCGAGGTTGGGACTCACTGCATATGTCAGAATATAGCAAGACTTCATGTTGTTTGAAATCAAAGCTTCCGTCTCCTGCCCAAACAACGCGGTACCTTGGAATGACAAATCCTTGATACTGGACTGCAGATCCTGGTGGAAACCTTAAACTCTCAACCAGGCGTGGCGCCGAAGGCACATTCTGGAAGTGGATGCCCTGAGTGCCGTATCTGCAGTATCGTACCAGGCTCTCAGGACATGGGAACATATGTCAGAGCCCGATTTCATAATATCCCGAAGTTCCTAATTCTGATCAGAATCTGGCATGGCTTTCAGTAGCTCTTGTCCCCTCTCCCACAGAGCATTTTGGTACTGGACCATATGCGTCACGAAGTTAAGGGACCGGATGGAGCAGGTGGAGGCAAAGTAGACTTTCTTGCCCACCTGGTCCAAATACTGAGACTCCGGATCGGGAGGCTGCGAGCTAAAGTGCTCCGGCTGCTTGGACTTGTCATGGGCAGCCGTGATGAACGAAGAGTCCGCCTGAGGGTTCTCTGCTAGAAAAGCTTCTGCCCTCGGGGCCTTATACAGCCTGTCTGATTTCTTGGGAACAGCCGGGATGGATGCGTGACGCCCAGGTAGTCCGAGTCAGGTCCTGAAAGTGTCCACTAAAGGAGGGACCACCAATGGTTTCGCCCTTTGCCCCAGGTATTTTGCCAATCTTCGCGGCTCTGGATCCAGGTCCTCTGTTTTCCACTCACTGGAGGCCTGATGTGCCCATGACGCCCATAAAGGTTGGATTGTCGGGAGCGAAGCGAGGGTTGGACCTTCTCTCTCGGGACCGCCTAAGCTGAGAGAGAAAGAAGATGAGTAAGAAGAAGAGGGAGTTCGACTCACAAGATCTGGAATAGTCCGATCTCTCCTTATGACCAGACCCTCTGTCGCCGGTAACTGGGGACCAACGTCGGTCTGAAGATTGACGTCCGTCCAGAGGACCAATGTCAGAAGCGCCTGTCTAGGAGAACGAGAAGGGTTGTGCGATGAGACCTGGACCGGCGACGGTCTCCAGAGTCCTTGGAGCGTCAGCAGTGGTCTTTGGACCGGGCGTGGAACGAGCCCTGGAAGGAGGTGGTAGGCGGTCGCTCTGGGGACTTCCTCAGGGAACGCTCACTTCCCGACTGTGGTTTGCTCGCTGGGTCCGCACCGTGTCCGAGCTGGCGACGGGGGCGCTTGGACCTGTCCCCACCAAAAGGAGAACAACTCCTGCAGCCTGCGCCCTTCCAGAAGAGTTCGCAGCTCAGCCCGGAAAGGGAGTATCTGGGACGCCGGCCTGACGAAGTAGAGCCCTCCTGAGAGCCCCGGGGGGGAGGAGGACTTCGGAGACGGGGACGTCGGCTCTTCCATGGCTGCTCCCTCACCCTTCACCCCTTCAACCAGCATCAATGGTGGGACCGACGACGGGGTGCGTCAGAGAGTCCTTCGGCTCCGGAGGCGCACCTTTAGCAGGCGGCGCCAGTGCTTGAGAGGTGGGGCCACAGCTTTCACCTCCAAGGGCTTGGTGGCAACCCTTAGCGGGGTTACCTTCAGCTTGGCCTGCTTCTCCCCCAATGGGCAGGCCTTGGCTTGGGAAGACTTTGGGCACTCTCCTGAGCCCGGGCAAATATGAGCCTTCTTGGGAGAGGGCCGCGAATGAGAACAGGACCGGTGCGGGGACCGACTACGGTCTTTCCCGTGGTGCTTGGTTTTCTCCTTACCTTTCCCTCGGAGGAGTGCAGATCCATCTTCTTTTGTAGCAGAAATGCCTTCAGGGCCTTAAGACGCCGGGTCCGGGTCCGCTGGTCAACGCCTGGCAGGCTGAGCCGCTGCATCGTGGTCCAGCCTGAGGCAAAAGACACAGCTCTCATGCCCGCCTTTGGCAGGGACCTGCCTCCCACAGTCGCACTTGTTTTGGTGTGGCTCTGGAGAGACCGACAATGGCGAAGATATCCGTCGACAAAACTGTCGAAAACGGTCCGTCGATGACACTGGAAAAAAAAAAAGTCGAAAATGGTACAAAAAATGGGTAGATACACTAATAATTTTGTTGTTCTTGGCAACCTGTAACTGAAGTCCTTCTTCTCATGTGCGGGACGCGGCGGAAAAAGAACTAAGGTGGAGCTGGGTCCGCCCCCTTTTGTACCAGGGCTGACATCGGGCCGGGGCCGACGTCGGGGGTGGTCCCTGCTATATACTGCTGGCTGAAAAGGTTTCCGGAGGGTCCTAGTGCCTGTGGCACAGTCCTAATTGTTATAGCTAGCTGCAAGAGCTCCCACCCGAAGTAAGATTCTGCAGATCCTATTTAACCAACAGCCTACATCTTGGAAAAAGCCTAGGGGATGGAGGATTTGACAGAGTTACCCACCGCAGCCTCTCTCGAGATCTACTGTTACGCAAGTTCTTACGAACTGTACTATCTTACTGAGAGGGCTCTGCAGTAGGCAATTACATATAGGACTGAATCCCAAGCAGTCTGGAACAAAGAGGGGCACCAGGAGGAGGAAAACTACTCCAAAATGTAATTCTGGTTGTGCAAGTCTCAAGACAGGAGGCCTTGCAAAACAGCCAGCCCGAAGCCTGCTCTGCAGCAAGAGGCAACATCCAAACTGTAGTGTTTAGTAAAGGTATGGATGGAAGTCCAGCTGGCGGCAGCGCAGATGTCTGCCGCAGACACGTTCTTGAAACAAGCCGCTGAGGCAGCTACTCCTCTTGTGGATTGACCTCTGACTTGACCCGGGAGGGTCTTGTTGTATTTGTCATAACAGAAAGTGATGCAATGAACCAACCACTTATACAGGCATTGCTTGGAAACAGCAATGCCTTCCCTTCTGTGAGCAAAAGAGATGAACAATTGATCGGTCTTTCTGAGATCCTTCGTCCTGTTGGTGTAGTATCTCAGAACTGTGAACATCCACAGTATGGAGTAAATATTCCCTTGATTAGAGTACTGCGTAAAAGGGCATAACTCTATGGACTGATTTAGAGTAGACTCAGCTACTACTTTAGGGAGAAACTTAAGATTCGTGTGAACAGCAACACGCTCCTTGTGAAAAATCAAGTACAGGATATTACACATCAGGGCCTGGAGCTCGGAGATGATCCGAGCAGAAGTAATGGCCACCAAGAAGAGAGTCTTCCATGAAAGAAACTTCAAATCCGCAGAAGCTGCAGGTTTGAAGGAAGGGAAAGTAAGTTTCTCGAGAATAAAATTCAAGTCCCAAGGGGGAACAGCAGTATGGATGGGGGGCCTCAGGTGGAGGACCCCTCTGAGAAAGGTCTTGGAGACCTGCAGTTGAGCGAAAGCCTTGTCTGCGAAGGGAACATGATAGGCCGAAATGGCCGCCATGTGTACCTTCAGAGAGGAATGACTGAGACCCAGGTCAAACAGATGACATAGATATCCAGCAGAAGCCCCGGCTGAACAGGGAGAAAGGTTCCACGCTCTGGAAGCGGCCCAGATAGTGAATCTTTTCCACTTCATGGCATAAGTGATCTGGTGGAGGGTTTTCTGGCTCCACTAAAATCTCCGCCATTTTGGGAGACACTCAAAACAGTATTGGGCTAAGTTCGCAGGAGCCATGCATGCAGTTGAAGAGATTTGAGGCCTGGATTGACCAGGGTCCCTGATCCTGGGTCAAATGCCTTGAGACAGAGGAAGAGGAAGAGGAGGATCCTCTGAATATTGTTGTAGAAGAGAGAACCAGACTTGCCTGGGCCAGAAAGGAGCGATCAGAATCATTCGCGATCCTTCTGAAGCTAGTTTCTGCAAGACTCGTGGGATAAGTGGAATTGGGGGAAAGGCATAGACGAATCTGTCCTTCTAGTCTAGAGACAGAGCGTCGCTCCAAAAAGCGCCTCGCTCTGGAACGAGCGAGCAGAAGACGGGAATTTTTGCCTTTAGGGGGGATGCGAACAGGTCGACCTGTGATGTTCCCCAAAGTTGGAAGATATTGTCTAGGATCCCTTGGTCCAGTTCCCACTCGTGAGTCAGAGCAGAAGAGCGGCTTAGCTTGTCTGCCAGGGCGTTGTCGACTCCCGGAACATGGTGCCGTGAGGTGAAGGTGATGTTGTGTTGCCCAATCCCAAACCCTCACTGCCTCCCTGCATAGAGGGTGGGGACCGAGTCCTCCCTGTTTGTTGGTGTACCACACCATGTACATGTTGTCCGTCTGACGGTTAGGTGGCGGGAAGGACGACAGGAAGGGCTTGGAGAGCGCATAACACTGCCCGAAGCTCGAAGCACACTTGATGTGGGACAACTTGTTCTAGCTTGACCAGGAACCTTGATCCGATGAGGGACTAGATGGGCACCCCAACCTCGCACTGAGGCATCTGTGGTTAGAGTCTGGGGAGAGGATGAAAGAAAGGAACTCCCAAATAGGTTCCCCAAACCATACACCATTGCAAGTCTCGAATCATCGGTGAGGAGATCAGAACTGGGTGATCTAGGTCATCCACTAGCTGATCCCATTGAGAGAGTAGAGTCCACTGAGAGATTCTCATGTGGAGTCAAGCGCAAGGCACCGGCTGGAATAGCAGCCGTCATGAGCCAGAAGGTTGCGACCGACCGCAGAGACTATCCTGCGGTCGACAACAGACTTTATTTGGTCTGAAGGGTGACACCTGTCCGAGGAAGGAAGGCCTGCCCATGGTCATATCAAGAATCGCCCCATAAACTGTAGCCTCTGAGATGGGTCCAGATGAGACTTGGAATGGTTGATGGTAATACCCAGGCAGGCAAAAACCTGCTGGGTAAGGGAGAGGAAATGCAGGAGTTCCTCCCTGGACGAGGCCGCCAGGAGCCAGTCGTCCAGGTACGGGAAAACCTGCACTCCCTGGTACACAGGTGGGCCACCACCACTGCCAGGCACTTGGTAAATACTCGGGGGGCCGAGGACAGACCAAACGGGAGCGCCTTGAACTGGTAGTGGTCCCCATTGAACGCAAAACGAAGGTATTTGCGATGAGATGGGTGAATGAGAATGTGCAGATAACCATCCTGCATATCCAGAGCATAAAGCCATTGACCCAGCCAGCGGAGGGGCAGAAGGCACTGCAAAGAGAGCATCCTGAACCTTTTGTATTCTACGTAAAGACTCAGGGAACTGAGATCCAAAATTGGTCTGAGTTCTCCTGTCTTCTTTAAGACCAGGAAGAAATGGGAATAGTAACCCGTCCCTCGAGATGAAGGGGACAGGCTCATTGTTTGCTTCAGCAGAAGAGCTTAAATTTCCCTGGACCAAGAGAAGATGTTACCTGAATACGATACTCAGGAGGGGTGGCGGGTGGTTTCTGACGAAACTCTATGGAGTGTCCTTCTGCTATGAGCTGGAGCACCCAAGAATCTGTGGTTCTCTCCCATCTCGAAGGTGGAGGGAAACCCTCCTCCTACCGTTCCCTCCGGGAGTCTGGAGGCAGCGGTAGAGGAAAGAGTCAGGTGGCATGGCGCCGGGCAGGTGAAGCACCCAGCTTTTTGGGCTGGGGGGGGCCGGCAGGCTGTGGGGCACGGGCGCTTGTGGCCCACCTTCCTGGGGTTTCACCTTTGGCCGATTCCGCCTATGGAAGGGACGGCGGCCAGCTGGTTGATGGGGACGGTACATGGAATCAACTGACTGCGCCGTCTCCTTCTTTCTGTAATCGGTGATGATGTCCTTGAGATCACCCTCGGTAAGCATCAACCCTCGAAGGGTGCTTCCTGGATAGCAGATTGCACCTCCAGGACCAACCCCTGACACACGGAGCCAAGCATGATGCTGTAGGCCCACAGCGAAAGCTGAGCCCGCCCCCAGCAGGGCCCACCACGCCGTATGTAGCATGTGTCTATCACGAACGAGCACAGCGGATGAGATCAGCCAACTCCTGTTTGACTTGGGAGCCAGGAAGGAGTCCAGTTTGGCTTCCACCTGAGTGGTTCAATGTCGCCCAACTGCTGATCCCACTGGATTCAAGAGACCACTGGGTGACCTCATGCAGTCTGGCCATGGGGACAGTATGGCCGCTGACATAAGCCCCAAAAGACAGAGCACTTAGTGTGCTGGGGTCCATTGAGCCTTGGCCACCAAAGTGGCCTGAGAAGCCAAAGTCTCAAAGCCTCGATCCAATGGCAAGAAGGCTTTGCCTGACTGTATCCAGTACCACCCCAATAAACTGGAGGCGTTGAGAGGGTACTAGCTGGGACTTGGAAGGCTGACTGAGATGCCCAGCTTGACAAACATATCCAGAGTGACAGAGAGACTCCTTCAGACTGTCCGGAAGGCTGAAAAAGACAGTTGTCCAGGTACAGCAACACATATACTGTATGCCCTTGCAGCTGAAGAAAACACCACTACTACCGCTAGGGCACTTGGTGAAGACCTAGGGCGCTGAGGACAGGCCAAAGGAAAGGGCCCTGAATTGGAAATGGTTCCTGAAGGAGAAAGTATAGTTACGTAAGAATGCACTGCAAGAGTAGATCTTCAAGAGGAGGTCTTGCAGCAGGCTATAACACTAGGGACTATGTCAGCAGGCACTAGGACCCTCCGGAAACCTTTTCAGCCAGCAGATACAGGCTGGGCAGGGACCGCCCCCACCGACAGTCGGCCCCTCACTCACTGTCTTTGTACAAAAGGTGGCGGACCCAGTTCCACCTAGTTCCCCGGCCAAGGCCTGCAAACAAGCCCTGACAAGAGAAGGAGACCAAGCACCTGGATGGAGATGTAGATGAAGATGGATCTGCACACCCGGAGGAGGAAGGTGAGTGAGTAACGCTGCTTGAAGAGCTCCTCTCAAGATTCACTGTTACAGTAAGTTCTAGTAACTGTACTATCTTATTTCGAGTGGAAGCTCTGCAGAAGGCTATAACAATTAGGACTGAATACCAAGCAGTTCCTGCCAAAGAGGTAGACGACCTCGGAGGTGGAATATGCTGACTAAAGAGGCCTAGGACAAAGTCCCTGTAAACAGCCAGACTGAAACCGCCTCGTGTCTGGAGACGTATATCCAGGCTGTAATGCTTGACAAAAGTATGCACCAAATTTCAGGTAGCGGCCGCACATATGTCCCTGATAGAGACATTTCTCAGGGCGTGCAAAGAAGCAGACACTCCTGGTGGAGGACCCATGACCGACCCGGTAGGAGCTTTATTGTGCTTTTATAGCAGAAGGATATGCAGTGACGATCCACTTTGAATCGCTCTGCTTGGTCACCGGTTTGCCCAAGCATTGTGGGTGCAAAGCACACAAAGAGTTGCTCCGACTGACGGGTGCGTAGCCGCTCACTTCAGGTAATACTCAAAGTCCTGTGGACAGCCAATGTGTGAAGGAGAGCCTCTATTAGATGGGGAAGGAAATAGACTGGAAGGTCAACCGACTGGGTTGAGGGGTCAACTCAGACCACTTTTGGAAGAAACTTAGGATTTGTTCTATGGGAAACCTTTTCCTGTGGGAAATCAAATACAGTCTTTACACATCAGGAGCCTGAAGCTCGAAACTCTTTGAGCTGAGGTAATAGCAACCAAAAACACACCTTCCAAGAAAGATAACGAGCTCACAATCTGCTGCCGGCTCAAAGGGAGGGAGGGTGAGCTCTAACACTAAAAAGAGATCCCAGGTTGGGATAGGGGTCCTGAATGGGAGGTCTATGTAAAATTCTCTCAAAATTGTGCGGGCTACATCAAACTGTGCCAACGCCTTTGTCTCCAATCAGAGCATGATAGGCGGAGACAGCCCACATGTGCACCTTAATAGAGGAGTAACCCAGGCCATATTGGTGCAAGGAGAGGAGGTACTTGTAACGCTTGAGCTCACTGGACAGGTGATTGGATCCAAAATGCTGTGACGGGCCCACAAACAAACCATTTCCATTTCATAGCATAGCGGAGCGGTGGAGGGTTTCCTCATTACACTAGGACTGTTGCCACTTGGGGAAACCCCATATCTCTGTTGAGCTACGCCTGAAGGAGCTACATGCAGATGTAAGGAACTAAGATCCGGATGGACCAGCGATCCTCGTTCCTGGGATAGTAGCTATGCAGCATATGGGCAGCAGAGTTGGAGGTCTCTATGGATAACCGCTGCAGGAGTGGGAACCAATCTGGTGAGGCCATCGGGGGCTACTAGAATCTTTCGAGCCCCTTCTGCCTGTAACTTCAGCAGGATTTTCTGAATGAGAGAGAAGGGCGGAAGGCATAGAGAAACCTCCTACCCAGCAAAGGGATAATGCGCTCGCTAGAAAACTTGCATGATGCTCTCGCAAAGCAAAACTGGCAGTTTGGCGCTGTATGGTGACGCAAAGAGGTCCAGCTCTGATGACCCCACTTGTCAAGAACTGATCTGTTAGGGACTGTAGCAGTCTCTACTGTGTGCTCTGGATCGAGACATGCTTAGGCTGTCAGCCAGATTGTTCAGGATGCCTGGAATGTGCACTGCGGACAAAAGAATGCGCCTTTCCAGCGCCCAGTGCCAGACTCTCATCGCCTCCCTGCAAAGAGGATACGAAAGTGAGTACCCCTTTGTTTGTTGATGTAGAAGACCACCGCCATATTGTCTGTCTGAATTAGCACAGAGCCCGCACCAGGTTCTCTTGAAAGGCCTGTAAGGCATGGAGAACTAGTCGCATCTCCAAACACTGATATGGAGAGATCGCTTCCTCAGGTGTCCAAACCCTCATGCTTGATAAGCACCCAGGTGCACTCCCCATCCAAGATCCGATGCATCTCTCGTAAGAGTCTGACCTGGGGGCTCCAGAAGAAACCTGACCCCTTTCTCCAAATTACAGGGGTCCATCCTCCAAAGCAAAGTTCTACTGACTGGGTTGGTGATCCTGACCATAAAGTCTAGACCGTTGTAGCCCTGGTCCCACTGTACCCTGAGCATCCACTATGGGACCCACATGTGGAAGAAGGCCAGAGGAGTGACTGGAATGGCCGCCATGTGCCCCAGTAGCCTGAGGAAGTTCCTTATGGAACTTGAGGAGTTACTGAGATCCATTCAGCAATCTCTGAGGCGACAGCCCCCGTCCAGGGGTAGAAAGCCATGCCCTGATAGAATCCAGGATGGCTCCAGTGAAGACGTAGTCTTTGACTGGGCTCGGGGACCATTTCTGAAGGTTCAGGGTGATCCCCAGCACTGAACAGAGCATGGTGTTCCTGAGGGCGTGAAGGGGCATGACTTTGACGGGGTTGTAAGTAGTTGACGTCGAGGTATGGGAAAGTGTAGTGCCCCACGCGCCTTACAGCTGCAGCCATCACTGCCAAGCATTCTGTAAAGACTCACGGAGCGGAGGAGAGGCCGAACGAAGAACTCGGAATTGGCAGTGCTCCCCTAGGAAGTGGAACCTCAGAAACTTCCTGTGGGGGAGAGAAGACCCCGATATGCATATATGCATCTTGCATGTCTAGGGAGCAGAGCCAGTCTCCTCGGTGCAGCAGAGGAAGTAGACCTGAAGGGTCACCATCCTGAACCCTGTTGTACTCTATAAAGAGATTGGAGAGCTTCTGAGAGGTCAAGAATGGGTCCGAAGAGCCTGTGTCTTTGGGACCAGGAAGAAGTGAATAAAACCATTTCCCCCTGATGCAAGGGACCACCATTGCCTTTTTTCTGCAGAGGTCTGAATTTCTCATTCTACCAGCGGATGAGAAGGAGAATATCGAGTACTGGTGAAGTATTTGGAGGAAACTCAGAACTCTAGTGTGTGTGTCCACTCCGATGATGTCCAGGACCCATTGGTCCGGAGTCATCGACTTCCACCCTTCGAGATGAAGGGAGAAGCGGCCCCAACTGTCTCCCCTGGGTCTTTCTCTCTGGGGGCGGGTGGAGCTGGGCTGAGCCGGGCGTAGGCAGAGAGGCCTGGGAGGACTTGGGCCCACAGGTAGGAGCGCATCCAGGTTGCTGGTTACTGACTCTCCTATGAAAGCCGCTTCTCTGACCCTGCTGATTACCACGGGCGTGTCCACCTTGACCACTTGAGGGCTTGCGAAATGGCCGTTTCCACTGTCGTCGCTGGTCACCGCGGTACATTTGGCGGACCGACCAGATGGACTTGCCCAACTCCTGTAGACGAGAAGAAAAAATTACTCACCTAGTAATGTTGTTTTCTTCTAATGGAGTCTGCTATATTCATGACATATGCAGCAGTCCCAACCTTGAACTGCCCCGGGAGATGAAAGAGTTAAACTTTCCATGCCAGGCATGGAACTCTGAGCTCGAGCTCGGTGAGACTGTCTGTTGTTCTTCAAACTCAAAACCGTCAGATCTTTATGAGCTAAACTCCTAAGGTCGTGTAGTGGTAGCTAACCTACACTAGCCAACTGGCTATCAAATATAAAACACATTTTTGGTCCCAAACAAAGACTCAAGTCAGAAGACCCAAAAATGAAAAACACAACACCAACTCACCCCAAGAAAGAAGGGTGAAAACAACAAGGTGGGCACCTACTAAGTGCTTAACATGCACCCTGCCACATCCAAAACAAAGGTTCTGAGAGGGGCAGGTGGGGGAGGTCAGGAATATATGAAGACTCCATTAGAAAAACAACATTACTAAGGTGAGTAATTTTTCTTCAAACAACATGAAGTCTTGCTATATTCTGACATATGCAGAACTTCTAAAGCAGTACCTCCATGGAGAAGGGACAGAACCTACTTAGAAATAGGCTGCAGGCACAGAAGTGCCAAACTGAACACCACTCCTAGCCTGGATGTCCAGGGAGTACTCCTAGCCTGGATGTCCAGGGAGTAATGCTTAGTCAAAGTGTGTAACCGTTTTCCAGGTATGCTTGACATATCTCTAGAATAGGGATGTCCCTGGCAGCTGTACCTCTGGTAGAGTGAGCCCTCGGGCCTGAGGAAGGAACCTTACCCAGTTTATCATAGCAAGGTGGATACAAGAGACAATCCACCTGGCAATGGATCTTTTTAGTGGCAGGTTTCCTTTACCAACCTCACCATAAGTGAGGAACAGTTGGAGGAGTCAACCTGTGACCCTTGGTGCAGCTCTATGTAGTAACTAAAGGCCCTCTTTTCACATCCAAACTGTGTAGCCTCCTCTCTGGAAAAGGAGGAATGGTTAGTGAAGTACACTGGAGAGACATAGATTGATTAAGGTGGAAATCTGAACCACCTTGAGCAAGAACTTCCTGTTAGTCCTGAGGACCACCTTAGCTCTATGAAAGGAGATAAATCAGGCTCTACTGACAAAGCTTGTAATTCACTTATGCGTCTGGCAAGTCACGCTACTGAAACACAGTCCTCAAGTCAAGTACTTAAGGTCTGCTGAAGATAAAGGCTCAAAGGGGGTTGCATAAGCTGAGCAATACAAACATTAAGGTCCCAGGCGGGAGGCGTCCCTGAGATGGAGGGTTGGTCTGAAGCAATCCCTTGAAAACTTGGAGAATATAGGGTGAGCTGAAAGAGAAGAGGCTTACCTGCTGAAATAAAAGCAGACACAGCTGCCAGATGACTTTCAGTGTAGCTGGACCTGTCCCAAGCTATTTAAATGGACCATATAATCAAGGACTGTGGGTGGATCAGCAGATTCTGGGAAATATGCTACTAGAGCACCATATGGAAAATCTTTTCCATTTGGAATTATAAGTAGCCCTGGTGGAAGGTTTTCTAAAGCATTTGAGGATATCCAGCACACCTTGGGAAAGGTGTAAATCAGCAAACTCTAACTCTCAAGAGCCAGGCCTTGAGATTGAGAGATTTGAGGTTCGGGTACCAAACCTCCCCTGAGCACAGGTTAACAGGTTGTAATTCCTGGGAAGACACAGGGGAAGATGGACTGCTAAGGACAGTAGGAGAGGATACCAGGGCTGTCTGGCTCAGTCTGGAGCAATCAGGATCATCTTGCAGGGTTGAGATCTGATTTGACTAGCACTTTGAACAGGAGAGGGAAGGGGAAAGCATAGAGAAACTTCCCTTCCCAATTGAGAACTAAGGCATCCAGGGGACTGCAGCAAAAAAGGGGAAGTTGGTGATTGTCTGGGGCTGCAAAAGATCTATCTGTGGGTGCCCCATCTGGAAAATATCACCTCCAAGACCAGGGTCCAGTGACTATTCGTGATGATCCTGGGAAATCCTGCTGAGAGCATCTGCCAGGACATTGTCCTTGCCTGGGAGGTGAACTCGTGAGGGAGGTGTTCTAGGAGTAAGTCAAAGACCACAACTTCATTGCTTCGTGCACAAGGCCGTCGGCAAGTGCCTCCTTGCGTGTTGATGTACCACATTGTGGTGGTGTTGTCTGTTCTGACCTGAACAACTTTGTTCTGAACAGATTTGGAAAAAGCTTGAAGTCCTAGAAATACTGCTCTGAGTTCCAACAGATTGATGTGGAGCAGAGATTCCTGAGGGGACCACAACCCCTGGATGGTGAGGTCGCCCATGTAAGCCCCCTACCCCAAGAGGGAGGCATCTGTAGTAAGGATTAAAGAGTGAGACTGAGTGACAAAGGGAACCCCTTGTCTCAGATTGTTCTGATCTTGCCACCACTGTAGGCCGGATCAGAGTTCGAGTTACTTGGGATCAATCTGGTCAGAGGTCCCTCCTTTGAGACCAAAGGCTCTCAAATGGAACTGAATGTCCCTCATCTGAAATCCTGCTCCCTGCACTACTGCTGTAGAAGCAGCCATATGCCCCAGGAGCTGTAGAAAATGCCTTTCATTCGAGACACCTGCAGGGTGAATGAGGAGGCCAGGAGACCCAGGGTCCTTGCCTCTGTCCAGGGAAGGAAGGCTCTGGCCTTCTCTGTCCATCGCTCTGCCTATGAAGGTGAGGAGCTGGACAGGCTCTTGAACTGACTTTGGAAGATTTAGAAGGAGACCCAAGAAGGAGCAGTTTTTGGAGTTATCTGTAAGTGTAACTTGATTTGGTCTGGGACTGGCTACTATGAGCCAGTCGTCAGGTAAGGAAGATAATTTTCTGCCTTCTTTGAGAAGCAACTACTACTGCCAGGCATTTTGTGAATACCTCTTGGAGCAGAGGTGAGGCCAAGGGCATTGCTCTGAACTGGTAATGGCTTGAGGCAGCCCAAACCTGGAGGTACTTTCGATGGGAGCTTCTGACGAGAATATGGAAGTAGGCATCCTTGAGGTTCAGGGACACTCAGCCAGTCCCCTGGCCTTAGAGAGGGTAGAATAATTCCCAGAGTCACCATTTTGAATTTTGGTTTTAAAAGGTGCTTGTTTAACTATCTGAGATCCGATGGGCCGCCATTCTCCTGTCTTTTGGGGTAAGAAAGTACCTGGAATACAACCTTTGCCCTGGTGTGAGGTGGAACCCTTTCCACAGCTCTGAGAGCTAGGAGGAAAGAGACCTCTGCCTCTAAGGCAAGTGCCTCTGATGGATTTACAGGTGAAAGGATCTGGTTCTCATCTTTGGAAAGTTTTGAAGCTGAGAACCAGTCCCTGGCTTACTCTTCAGGACCCATTTGTCTGATGTCAGAGACTCCCAGTCCTGGACAAAGTAAGCCCGCCTGCCCCTTACAGGTAGCTGAGAATTGCACCCTGGCAACCCCATCAGGGTGTGCCTGCTTGGCAGGGCTTTAGGCTCAGGGGTGGAAGCAGGCCTGCTTGTACCCTGCCTGCCTCTCCTCTGAAGAACCCCTGGGCATAAGCAGAAGAGGAGGCCTGGCTTGGTAAAAGGCCTATGAAAGGCCTGCCCTGCCCCTGTGAAGCTGCCTTTGAGGAGTGGCCTGCCTTCCTTGGCCTGTGCACTCCTAATGGTGGTGCCTACTCATCCATTTTTTCTTGTAATTCTCTGTCTGCTCCCCAAACAGAGAATTACCTATTAACAGGAAAATCCATGGCCTTAGTCTGGGTATCCTGTGACACGCTAGTACATCTGAGCTAAGCCATTCTCCTAGTGCCACAGATGTAGCCATGACTCTTGATGACACATCATTTGAGTCCACTGCAGCATGGAATTGCACCTTGGATGCCTCAATACCATCAGCAGCCACCTGCTCCAGCTCCTTGGCAAGCTGGCCAGGGACCGCTTTTGCTAAAACCATGACAGTGTCCCATCCGGTTTCTCATATCTAGCAACATAAGCCATGTGCTTCCGCCTGTCTGAGTCCCAAGGATGCCGCCATGTACCGTCTTTGCCATGGCATCAATCCTCCTGAGTCCTGTCTGGGGGTGAAGCCAAGGAATATTTGCCTTGTCACAGGCTGCAGCCTGCACTACCCAACATGGCTGCATTGTTGTGTAAGAACTCCATATCAGAGCCTGACAATGTATACCTCTTGTCCATTCTCTTATCCACAGGAGGTATAGTGTTAGGATTTTAGAATTTTAAATGTCTGTTTCCCAAAAGATTTATGCAAGGAAATAGATTTGGCCTCCTAGACTCTGGGATATCCATAATTTCCACAAAGTCAGGCTCTTCTTGATCATCCACAGCTTCCTCCATAGGGAACTGAGGGTTTCAGCCACTTTTTATAAAACATAAAATGAGAAGGGACTCTGAAAAGCCTAGGAGGAGACCTCCTGAAGGTCTGTCTGGGGAGATGTCCGGGTCAATGGGCACATCCAGACTTTCAAATCCATATCACTCTCCTCATACTCCTCTTCCCTCCTCCGGTTCATAATACTCTAAATCATACTTGAACCAGTGGAACCAGCTAAAACCGAAGCCTACCTGATGGTGCCGGTTCAATGGAAGCGGAAAGCGACTGGACAATTTTGATCGCTTTGGCTATTTCTTCAGCAGTTTGAGAGGAAAGTTTTGGCTCCACACCAGCTGATTTTCTAGTCCTTTTGTTGGAACCGACTCCTCAGAGTCGATTCCTTGCCCAAAGAAGTTCGCTTTCTGGTCAGAGGGCATTCCTTCTGGTTCGCTTGAACCGAACCGGGCTGGCCATCCGGTTCAGCGGACTTTTTGGCCTCCCTTTCCCTGAGCCTACCAAGTCTCTTTTCCAGGGTAGCTGCAGGAAAATTTTTACAAATCTGGCAGTCTGCATTGAGGTGGTCAAACCCCAGACAATAAACACAGGTGGTGTGGGGATCAGCCTTGGCGAAGACTTCCCCACACACTACAGTGTTGAAACCCAGTGAGCCCGGTTTTTCTTTTGGGTTTCTCAGACATAGTGCCAGTCCTATCCAAACTTACCCTTTTATGGCAATCCGCCAGGCAAGACCCCTCTTATCGGTTCCTAACCATGTCACGGGTCGTGGAAAAAAACATAATAAAATCCATTTTTTTTTTATAACCGATAAGAACCGGTAACCACACTCTAAAAGTACAATTTAAGATTTTTTAACAACTTGATCGGTTCAAACCGAACCGATGAACCGTTTACAAGTTCCACACAGAATAAGAGTAAAATATAACCTATCTAGTACTCACAAATACCACAGACAGAGACTGAACCGACAGGTTACAGTTTAAATGATCTCGAAAACGAGAAAAGCGGTACTTTAACCAACAAAATGAACCGAGCAGAAGGAGAACTCTCCAGAGCGACTGTTCAGTGAGGCGGAGTAAAGAATCTGACGGTTTGAGTTTGAAGAACAACAGACAGAGTCTCAACTGAGCTCAAGCTCAGCGTTCCATGCCTGGCATGGAAAGTTTAACTCTTTCATCTCCAGGGCAGTTCGAAGGTTGGGACTCACTGCATATGTCAGAATATAGCAAGACTTCATGTTGTTTGAAATCAAAGCTTCCGTCTCCTGCCCAAACAACGCGGTACCTTGGAATGACAAATCCTTGATACTGGACTGCAGATCCTGGTGGAAACCTTAAACTCTCAACCAGGCGTGGCGCCGAAGGCACATTCTGGAAGTGGATGCCCTGAGTGCCGTATCTGCAGTATCGTACCAGGCTCTCAGGACATGGGAACATATGTCAGAGCCCGATTTCATAATATCCCGAAGTTCCTAATTCTGATCAGAATCTGGCATGGCTTTCAGTAGCTCTTGTCCCCTCTCCCACAGAGCATTTTGGTACTGGACCATATGCGTCACGAAGTTAAGGGACCGGATGGAGCAGGTGGAGGCAAAGTAGACTTTCTTGCCCACCTGGTCCAAATACTGAGACTCCGGATCGGGAGGCTGCGAGCTAAAGTGCTCCGGCTGCTTGGACTTGTCATGGGCAGCCGTGATGAACGAAGAGTCCGCCTGAGGGTTCTCTGCTAGAAAAGCTTCTGCCCTCGGGGCCTTATACAGCCTGTCTGATTTCTTGGGAACAGCCGGGATGGAAGCCGGACGCCTCCAGGTAGTCCGAGTCAGGTCCTGGAAAGTGTCCACTAAAGGAGGGACCACCAATGGTTTCGGCTCCTTTTGCCCCAGGTATTTTGCCAATCTTCGGCGTTCTGGATCCAGGTCCTCTGTTTTCCACTCACTGGAGGCCTGGATGTGCCTCATGACGTCCATAAAGGTTGGATTGTCGGGAGGCGAGCGAGGCTGGACCTTCTCTCTCGGGGACCGCTCTAAGCTGAGAGAGAAAGAAGATGAGTAAGAAGAAGAGGGAGTTCGACTACAAGATCTGGAATAGTCCGATCTCTCCTTATGACCAGACCCCCTCTGTCGTCGGTAACTGGGGGACCAACGTCGGTCTGAAGATTGACGTCCGTCAGAGGACCAATGTCAGAAGCGCTCTTGTCTAGGAGAACGAGAAGGGTTGTGCGTATGAGACCTGGACCGGCGACGGTCTCCAGAGTCCTTGGAGCGTCAGCAGTGGTCTTTGGACCGGGCGTGGGAGCGAGCCCTGGAAGGTAGGTGGCGGTCGCTCTGGGGACTTCCTCAGGGAACGCTCACTTCCCGACTGTGGTTTGCTCGCTGGGTCCGCACCGGTGTCCGAGCTGGCGGCCGGGCGCTGGACCTGTCCCCACCAAAGGAGAACAACTCCTGCAGCTCGTCCTTCCAGAAGAGTTCGCAGCTCAGCCCGGAAGGGAGGTATCTGGGACGCGGCCCGACGTAGAAGCCCTCCAGAGAGCCCAGGGAGGAGGACTTGAGAAGGGACGTCGGCTCTTCCATGGCTGCTCCCTCACCCTTCACCCCTTCAACCAGCATCAATGAGTGGGACGGCAGCAGGTGCGTCAGAAGTCCTTGACTCCGGAGGCGCACCTTTGCTTAAGCAGCGCCAGTGCTTGAAGGTGGGGCCACAGCTTTCACCTCAAGGGCTTGGTGGCAACCCTTAGCGGGGTTACCTTCAGCTTGGCCTGCTTCTCCCCCAATGGGCAGGCCTTGGCTTGGGAAGACTTTGGGCACTCTCCTGAGCCCGGGCAAATATGAGCCTTCTTGGGAGAGGGCCGCGAATGAGAACAGGACCGGTGCGGGGACCGACTACGGTCTTTCCCGTGGTGCTTGGTTTTCTCCTTACCTTTCCCTCGGAGGAGTGCAGATCCATCTTCTTTTGTAGCAGAAATGCCTTCAGGGCCTTAAGACGTCGGGTCCGGGTCCGGCTGGTCAACGCCTGGCATGCTGAGCCGGCCGCGGTATCGTGGTCCAGCCTGAGGCAAAAGACACAGCTCTCATGCCCGTCTTTGGCAGGGACCTGCCTCCCACAGTCGCACTTGTTTTGGTGTGGCTCTGGAGAGACCGACAATGGCGAAGATATCCGTCGACAAAACTGTCGAAGACGGTCCGTCGATGACACTGGAAAAAAAAAAAAAGAAATGGTACAAAAAATGGGTAGATACACTAATAATTTTGTTGTTCTTGGCAACCTGTAACTGAAGTCCTTCTTCTCAAGTGCGGGACGCGGCGGAAAAAGAACTAAGGTGGAGCTGAGTCACCTTTTGTACCAGGGCTGACATCGGGCGGGCCGACGCCGGGGTGGTCCCTGCTATATCTGCTGGCTGAAAAGGTTTCCTGAGGGTCCTAGTGCCTGTGGCACAGTCCAATTGGTTATAGCTAGCTGCAAGAGCTCCACCGAAGTAAGATTCTGCAGATCCTATTTAACCAACAGCCTACATCTTGAAAAGCCTAGGGGATGGAGGATTTGACAGAGATTACCTACCGCAGCCTCTCTCGGAGATCTACTGTTACGGTAAGTTCTTACGTAACTGTACTATCTTACTTCGAGAGGGCTCTTGCAGTAGGCAATTACATATAGGACTGAATCCCAAGCAGTCTGGAACAAAGAGGGGCACCAGGAGGAGGAAAACTACTCCAAAATGTAATTCTGGTTGTGCAAGTCTCAAGACAGGAGGCCTTGCAAAACAGCCAGCCTGAAGCCTGCTCTGCAGCAAGAGGCAACATCCAAACTGTAGTGTTTAGTAAAGGTATGGATGGAAGTCCAGCTGGGGGTCAGCGCAGATGTCTAGCCATGAGACACGTTCTTGAAACAAGCCGCTGAGGCAGCTACTCCTCTTGTGGATTGACCTCTGACTTGACCCGGGAGGGTCTTGTTGTATTTGTCATAACAGAAAGTGATGCAATGAACCAACCACTTATACAGGCATTGCTTGGAAACAGCAATGCCTTCCCTTCTGTGAGCAAAAGAGATGAACAATTGATCGGTCTTTCTGAGATCCTTCGTCCTGTTGGTGTAGTATCTCAGAATCCGGTGAACATCCACAGTATGGAGTAAATATTCCCCTTGATTAGAGTACTGCGTAAAAAAGGCAAGTAACTCTATGGACTGATTTAGAGTAGACTCAGCTACTACTTTAGGGAGAAACTTAAGATTGGTGATGAACAGCAACACGCCTCTTGTGAAAAATCGTACAGGATATTACACATCAGGGCCTGGAGCTCGGAGATGATCGGAGCAAGTAATGGCCACCAAGAAGAGAGTCTTCCATGAAAGAAACTTCAAATCCATGAAGCTGCAGGTTTGAAGGAGGAAAATAAGTTTCGAGAATAAAATTCAAGTCCCAAGGGAACAGCAGTATGGATGGGGGCCTCAGGTGGAGGACCCCTCTGAGAAAGATCTTGAGACCTGCAGTTGAGCGAAACCTTGTCTGCAGGAGAGAACATGGATAGGCCGAAAATGGCCGCCATGTGTACCTTCAGAGAGGAATGACTGAGACCCAGGTCAAACAGATGACATAGATACTCCAGCAGAAGCCCCGCTGAACAGGAGAAAGGTTCCACGTTCTTGGAAGCGGCCCAGACAGTGAATCTTTTCCACTTCATGGCATAAGTGGATCTGGTGGAGGGTTTTCTGGCCTCCACTAAAATCTCCGCCATTTTGGGAGACACTCCAAAACAGTATTGGGCTAAGTCTGCAGGAGCCATGCATGCAGTTGAAGAGATTTGAGGCCTGGATTGACCAGGGTCCCCTGATCCTGGGTCAACAAGCCTTGAGACAGAGGAAGAGGAAGAGGAGGATCCTCTGAATATTGTTGTAGAAGAGAGAACCAGACTTGCCTGGGCCAGAAAGGAGCGATCAGAATCATTCGCATCCTTCTGAAGCTAGTTTCTGCAAGACTCTGGGATAAAGTGGAATTGGGGAAAGGCATAGACTAAATCTGTCCTTCTAGTCTAGAGACAGAGCGCCGCTCCAAAGCGCCGCCTGAACTCGAGCAGCAGAAGACGGGAATTTTGCCTTTAGGGGGATGCGAACAGGTCAACCTGTGATGTTCCCTAAAGTTGGAAGATATTGTCTAGGATCATGGTCCAGTTCCACTAGTGAGTCAGAGCAGAAGAAGCGGCTTAGCTTGTCTGCCAGGAGTTAGTCGACTCCCGGAACATGAATTGCCGTGAGGTGAAGGTGAGTTGTGTTGCCCAATCCCAAACCCTCACTGCCTCCCTGCATAGAGGTGGGAGAAAGTCCCTCCTGTTTGTTGGTGTACCACACCATGCACATGTTGTCCGTCTGGACGTTAGGTGGCAGGAAGGACGACAGGAAGGGCTTGGAGAGCGTCATAACACTGCCCAGGCTCGAGCACACTGATGTGGACAACTTGTTCTAGCTTGGACCAGGAACCCTTGATCCGATGAGGGACTAGATGGGCACCCCAACCTTCGCCTGAGGCATCTGTGGTTAGAGTCTGGGGGGGGGAGAGGATGAAAGAAAGGAACTCCCCGAAATAGGTTCCCTCAAACCATACACCATTGCAAGTCTCGAATCATCGGTGAGGAGATCAGAACTGGGTGATCTAGGTCATCCACTAGCTGATCCCATTGAGAGAGTAGAGTCCACTGAGAGATTCTCATGTGGAGTCAAGCGCAAGGCACCGTCGGAATAGCAGCCGCCATGAGCCCGAGAAGGCGAAGGACCGACCTCGCAGAGACCATCCTGCGGTCGGACAACAGACTTATTTGGGTCTGAAGGGTGGACACCCTGTCCGGAGGAAGGAAGGCCTTGCCCATGGTCATATCAAGAATCGCCCCAATAAACTGTAGCCTCTGAGATGGGTCCAGATGAGACTTGGAATGGTTGATGGTAATCCAGGCAGGCAAAACCTGCTGGGTAAGGGAGAGGAAATGCAGGAGTTCCTCCTGGGACGAGCCGCCAGGAGCCAGTCGTCCAGGTCCGGGAAAACCTGCACTCCCTGGTACACAGGTGGGCCACCACCACTGCCAGGCATTTGGTAAATACTCGGGGGGCCGAGGACAGACCAAACGGGAGCGCCTTGAACTGGTAGTGGTCCCCATTGAACGCAAAACGAAGGTATTTGCGATGAGATGGGTGAATGAGAATGTGCAGATAACCATCCTGCATATCCAGAGCATAAAGCCATTGACCCAGCCAGCGGAGGGGCAGAAGGCACTGCAAAGAGAGCATCCTGAACCTTTTGTATTCTACGTAAAGACTCAGGGAACTGAGATCCAAAATTGGTCTGAGTTCTCCTGTCTTCTTTAAGACCAGGAAGAAATGGGAATAGTAACCCGTCCCTCGCAGATGAAGGGGGACAGGCTCTATTGCTTGCTTCAGCAGAAGAGCTTAAATTTCCCCCTGGACCAAGAGAAGATGTTACCGTGAATACGACGACTTCAGAGGGGGGTGGCGGGGTGGTTTCTGACGAAACTCTATGGAGTGTCCTTCTGCTATGAGCTGGAGCACCCAAGAATCTGTGGTTCTCCTCTCCCATCTCGGAAGGTGGAGGGAAAACCTCCCTCCTACGGTTCCCTCCGGGAGTCTGGAGGCAGTGGTAGAGGAAAGGTCAGGTGGCATGGCGCCGGCGCAGGTGAAGCACCTGCTGCTTTTTGGGCTGGGGCTGGCAGCTGTGGGGGCACGGCGTTGTGGCCCACCTTCCTGGGGTTTCACCTTTGGCCGATTCCGCCTCATGGAAGGGATGGCGCCCTGCTGCTGATGGGGACGGTACATGGAATCAACTGACTGCAGTGTCATCCTTCTCTTCTATAATCGGTGATGATGTCCTTGACATCACTCGCGAAGCACCAACCCGGAAGGGTGCTTCCTGGATAGCAGATTGCCTCCAGGACCAACCCTGACACACAGAGCCAAGCATGATCGCTGTAGGCCTACAGCGAAAGCTGAGCCCGCCTAGCAGTGTCCACTACATGCAGTATGTAGCATGTGTGGACTGGCCGAACGAGCACAGCGGATGAGATCAGCCAACTCCTGTTTGACTTGGGAGTCAGGCAAGGAGTCCAGTTTGGCTTCCACCTGAGTCAGGATGGCCTTCTGGTAGTCCCCCATATGACCGACATAGTGCTGGGCCCTGATCCCCAGCGTGGAGGAAGCGTAAATCTTTCTGCCATACTGGTCCAGAAGGTGTGATTCCTTATCAGGTGGTGACGAGCTAAGATGTCTGGGGTTTGCCGACTGGCCGTGAGCAGCGTTAATCACAACCAAGTCGGCACGAGGGTGAGAATCCAGAAAATCAGCATCCTCTGGAGCCTGATATAGCCGGTTCGAATTCCTAGGAAGTGAGGCTAAGGCCGACGGCTGTTTCCATATTGTGGTAACGAGGTCGGCGTGGGGCTCTATCCAGGGTGGCACCAAGGTAGGAACTGTCACGGGCAGATCCAGATGTTCAGCGAGTTTCAGACGCTGAGGATCTAGTTCCAGGGAGTGCCACTGATGAACCTCCTGGATTTTCCTAAGCAACTCCGTAAAAGAAGGATCCTCCGGAGTCCTTGGCCTGGGCTTCAATGGAGAGCGTGGCTCGTCGTCTCACTCGGAGCAACCATCGGAAGAGTCCAGGAGTCCAAGGGTGAAGAGGAGGATGAAGAGGAGAAAGACTCCCTTTCCCGACCCGGGGGAGGAATGGACCCCTTTGGAAGTCCCCGGGGAAGCGTGTCCTACCCTTCTCTGGATCCAGACGGAAGAACCCTGGAGTCCGGAGGTGGTGAGGGAGTGTGCCGCCTCAGACGTACAGGAACCTGGGATGGCACTGTCGCCGGAAGGCGGTTCTCGACCTCTTTGGTGAGCTGAGCCTTGGCCTCAGCCCACCAGGAGGCCAGAGACTCCTGCAGATCCACCGGCGGCCGCGAGAGCGGTGGAGGAGGAGGTGGAGGATAAGGATACCGGTTGTAACCGTATGGAGCGTATCCAAAACCCGGCTGCGGGTAGCCCGGCGTCAGGTATTGTGGCGTCGAGTACTGAGACATCGGGTACTGTGGTGCCGGATACTGCGGTCCCAGGTACACCGGTGTCGAATAGGACGGAGGGTACCCAGGAGCTGTGGGGGCTGCCGGAGCAGACGGCCCGGCCGGTGGCCTCACGGGCGGGTCCATAGTGGAGAGCCCGGAGGACGGAGGGCCCGATGGGAGCAGAATGTCTCCCGGAGTCGGTAAGGCCGACGTCAGGGCCGATGGCGGAGGCCCTGGCATTGGAGGTATCAACGTCGGAGGGGCCGGCGTCGGAGCCAGCGTCCGGGGAGCCGTCAGGTCCAGTGCACCAGGCGGAGGAAGGACTGACGGAGGCAAAAGATCCCCAGCTTCGCCCGGGGACAGAGGGGAAAAGTCCCCGGGGTCGAGTTGGGGAGACTCTGGTTCCCCAGACAGCAGCGAAGGCAGCGGAGAACCAGGTACGACGGATGTGAGAGGGTCCGTCGTGGTTCCTTCGCAAGCCGGACGCCGGACGAGCCAATGCGAGGCTTAGGGCGAAGCCGTGGGCGCGGAGGAGCCGCGTCCGCTACATGAGAGAGCTATCACCGGAGGCGGACCGGTAGAGAGATCGGCCTGGTCCAGTGGGGTGGAGAGCCGCGCCGCCCGGAGGGTCAGACATCTTTCCGCCCTCTCTGGGCGGACGCTCAGGAGCGGCGCCAGCTACCGGAGTCGCCCACAGTGGTTGGCGCGAGCCTGCGGCGAACCAAGGCGGATGCCTCAACTGCCGGAGGGCCGCGCAAGGCCTGTGCGCGAGCCAGACGGGCGGGCCGACGCCCCCTTGGAAACCTCCGAGGCGGCCGTTGAGGAGCGATCCCCCGGAGGGGATGTTACCTGCGTCCCAGCAACTCCCAAGGGAGATGCGGTGGAGGAGTCCTTGTCCCGGTGCCTCTCCTTCTCCTTCCGATGGCCTTCGGGGGAAGTGGACGCCTGCCTAAGTTTTTTGAGCTCCTTCTCCATAGAACTAATTTTCTTCTTCAGAATATGGTCTTCGAGATTGCTGCCGCCTTTTCCAGGTAGCCGCGTTGAAACTGAGGCAGTGCTGGCACTTCTCGACCGGGTGATCGGGCCTAGGCAGAACAGGCAGAGGGTGGCTGTCCTTGTGCGTAGTTGGATACCACACGAATCGCACTTATTCTTGTGCTCAGAGGGTGTAGCGTACGACATACACTGACGATAGTACTGACGTTAGTCGAAAAAACAATTATTTTCGGTAAAAAAACGACGAAGGTAGGGCTGACTAAGCACAAACTTTTCCGCGAGGCACTGCATCAGCTAACGGCAGGAAAGAACTGGAAGGCGCGCGTTAGGGACCGCCTTTATCATACCGACGCCTGACGCCGTCACCTGATATGGGGCAGTCCCTAGCCAGGGATTGCTAGCTAGAAATTTTTCTGGTCCTAAGCGCCTGCCGGGCGCCAGTCCTGTATGTAATAACCTACTGCAAGTGCCCTCGCGAAGTAAGATCATTGGTTTAGATGAAACCTGGACACCACCCTAGAAAAGAATTTCCTGTTAGTCCTAAGGACTACCCTACCCCTGTGGAATATGATGTAGCTGGGGTCAGTGCAGAGAGCTTGCAGCTCGCAGACCCTCCTGGCAGAAGTTAAGGCCACTTGGAAGATTGACTTCCAGGTGACACATTTCAAGTCTGCAGTGGCCACAGGCATAAAGGGAAGTTTCCAGACTTTGGTTCTGCACAGGTTCAGATCCCAAGGAGGGACTGGCTACCTAATTGGGGGGTGGGGTTCAGGTGCAGCAGGCCATTAAAGAATTTCTTGAAAATGGAGTGTGAAGCCACCGTTTTCTCATTGCCTGCTGACACACAGGTAGAAATACCTGCCAAGTGTCCCTTAAGGGTGAAAAGCCTGAGGCCTAAAGCCTATAAATGTACCAAATAGTCTAAAAGTATGTACAGATCTGCCTGTAGGGGGTTCAGCTGCTAGGAGCACACTGCAGAGAAAACTTTTTCCATTTGGAAGCGTATGTCCTCCTGGCAGCAGGCTTCCCAGAACCTCTGAGGACCTTGAGTGCCTCCTCTGAACATTGAAAATCACAGTATTCTAGCTCCTCAAGAACTGAACCTTGAGTCATACAGACTTGAGGTTCAGAAGAAAAAATTACTCACCTTAGTAATGTTGTTTCTTCTAATGGAGTCTTGCTATATTATAGACATTAGCAGTTTGATCCAGCTCTAGAACTGCCCCGGAGTGAAATGGTTAAAACCATTCCAAAATAGAATTTTGGCACGAGAGCAGCTCTATCTGCGTCATTTCAAACTTGAACTGTCAGATCTTTACGAGCCAAACTCACTGAGGTCTGTGTGGAAGCTGTAACCTACACTAGCCAAATGGCTACCTAAATAATAACAACCATTGATGGTCCCAACACCCAAGACTCAAGTCAGGGGACCAGAAATGCTAACACCATTCTAATAATATGAAAATGGAACATAAGTATAATAAAACACACACATGTACATACACCCCCAAAGTCCCAAAGGGACAAAATGCTAACAGGACATAAGTAGCGCCCACACTAAGTTGCCCGCACCCCACCAAGTAGAGGTTCTGAGAGGGGCAGGTTGAGGGAGGTCTATAATACAGCAAGACTCCATTAGAAGAAACAACATTACTAAGGTGAGTAATTTTTTCTTCAAACAACATGAAGTCTTGCTATATTATAGACATTAGCAGAATACACAGCAGTACCTCCATGGAGGAGGGGCAGAACCTACTTAGGGAATAGGCTCTGAAGAACAGCTGTGCCAAACCGAGCATCTCTCTGGCCTGGACATCCAGGGAGTAATGCTTGAAGTAAGTTGTACCGTTTCCAAGTAGCAGCCTGGCAAATCTCTAATAAAGGGATATTCCCAGCAGCTAGAGACGAGGTTGTACCCTGTAGAATGAGCCCTCAAACCCGGGCTCTACTACTTTCTGATAACAAAATTGGATACAAGAGACAATCCACCTGGCTATTGATCTCTTAGTGGCAGGTTTGCCTTTCCCAACTTCACCATAGGTAAGGAAAAGTTGGAGGATTCAACCTAGACCTTTGGCACGCCTCTATATAATAACTAAGAGCTCTCTTAACATCCAGGTTGTGCAACCTCCTCTCACCCAAGAGGAGTGATCAGTGAAAATACTGGAAGGGAGATAGATTGATTAAGATGGAAATCTGAAACCACCTTAGGCAAAACTTCCTATTAGTCCTAAGGACTACCTTATCCCTGTGGAAAGAAATAAAGTCAGTCTCCAATGACAAGGCTTGCAATTCACTTATGCTGCCTGGCAGAAGTGATAGCCACTAGAAAACAGTTTTCCAAGTTAGGTACTTAAGCTCTGCAGAAGACAGAGGTTCAAAAGAGGGTTGCATTAACTGGGCAATGCAAACATTAAGGTCCCAAGCAGGGGCCGGTTCCCGAAAGGGAGGATTAGTATGGAGTAATCCCTTAAAAAACTTGGAAAACACAGGATGAGAGGAAAGAGGGGATGACTTTACTGCTGACACAAAAACAGACACAGCTGCCAAATGAACTCTCAGGGTAGCTGGTCTGAGACCCAAGGAATTAAGATGTACCATGTAATCTAACAAAATGGGCAATTCAGCAGATTCTGGGAAATATTTTCCCAGCACACCAAATGGAAAAACTTTTCCATTTAGAACTATAAGTAGCTCCTAGTGGAAGGCTTTCTGGAAGCCTTTAGATCTCAAGAACACCCTGAGAGAGGTGTAAATCAGCAACTCTAACTCCTCAAGAGCCAGGCCTTGAGGTTGAGGGATTTGAGGTCCAGATACCAAACCCTTCCCTGGGCACAAGTCAACAGATTGTGATTCCTGGGAGGCACAGGGAAGATGGACTGTCAGAGACAGAAGGAGTGGTACCAGGGCTGCCTGGCCCAATCCAGGGCAATCAGAATCACCCTGCAAGGCTGAGATCTGATTTTGACTAGTACTTTGAATAGGAGAGAAAGGGGAAAGCATAGAGGAACTTCCTCCCAATCCAGAAGAAGGGCATCCAGGGAACTGAGCCCAGCACTGGAGGCCTGCAACAGAACAGAGGAAGTTTGTGATTGTCTGGGGCTGCAAAAAGATCTATCTGAGGGATGCCACACCTGGCAAAACTATCCCCAGCACTTGAGGATCCAGGGACCATTCATGATGGCCCTGGGAAATCCTGCTGAGGGCATCCGCTAGGACATTGTCCTTCCCTGGAAGATGAACTGCTATGAGGGAAGTGTTCAGGAATAGGCCAGAGACCACAACTTATTGCCTCGGTGCACAAGGTCAAGACCGAGTGCCCCCTGTTTGTTGATGTACCACATTGTTGTGGTGTTGTCTGTTCTGACTTGTATCACCTTGTCGTGGACAGATGCAGAAAAGCTTGAAGAGCTAAAAAGACAGCTCTGAGTTCCAGCAAATTGATGTGGAGCAGAGATTCCTGGGGACCAAACTCCTGAGTGGAAAGGTCGCCATGTGGCTCCCCAACCCAGAAGGGAAGCATCTTAGTGAGAGTCAAGTCGTGAGAAGGGGAAATGAAGGGACCCCGCCTTAAATTGCTCTGATCCTGCCACCACTGGAGAGCTCAGGATCAAGGTTCGAGTCACTGGGACCAACCTGGAAAGGGGGCTCTTCTCTGAGACCAAAAGGTTCTCAAGTGAAACTGAATGTCTCTCATCTGAAATCTGGCTCCCTGCACAACAGCTGTGGATGCAGCCATGTGCCCCAGGAGCTGCAGAAAGTGTCTTGCTGGTCGAGAGACCTGCAGAGTGAAGGAAGAGGCCAGAGCCACTAAATTCCTTACCCTTTCTGGGGGAAGAAAGGCTCTGGCTAGCTTTGTGTCCAATTCTGCCCCTATAAAGGTGAGTACCTAGACTGGTTCCAGAACCGACTTTGGTAGGTTTAGCAGAAAACCCAGGGAGGTGAGAAGCTGCTGGGTGACCTGCAGGTGAGATTTTACTTGTTCTGGGGACTGGCCTGCAATGAGCCAGTCGTCTAGATAGGGAAAACAGCAATCCTCTGCCTCCTTAAGTGGGCCACTGCCACTGCTAGACACTGTGAATACCCTTGGAGCAGAGGTAAGGCCAAGGGCATTGCTCTGAACTGGTAATGACCTGAGGGCAATCCAATCTGAGGTACTTTCGATGGGATCTTCTGATTAGGACATGGAAATAGGCATCCTTGAGGTCCAGGGAGGCTAGCCAGTCCCTGGCCTTAGGAAAGGTAAAATCATTGCCAGAGTTAATTTTGAACTTTGGTTTCAAAAGATGCTTGTTCAGATATCTGAGATCTAAAATGGGCCGCCATTCTCCTGTCTTTTTTGGGGTAAGGAAGTATCTGGAATACAGACCCCTGCCCTGATGCAGGGGAGGAACCCTTTCTACTGTTCTGAGAGCTAACAGGGATGAGACCTCTGTTTCCAGAGCGAGGGTCTCTGAAGCACTTGCAGGTAGAAAAAGTCTGCTTCCCAACTTGGGAAACTTTTTGAAGTTGAGAACCAGACCCTGGCTTACTACTCCAGAACCCACTTGTCTGAGGTTAAAGAAGCCCAATTCTGACTGAAGTAAGCCAGCCTGCCCCCACTGGTACAGGAGAATGGCCCTGGGCACCCCATCAGGGTGCCTGTTTCAGCAGAAGCTTTAGGCTGGGGGTGGGAGCAGGTCTGCCCACCCCGCCTGCCCCCTGCCTGAAGAAGCCCCTCTGAGCATAGGCAGAGGAGGCCTGAGTCTGGTAGAAAGGCCTGTGAAAAGGCCTACCCCTACCCCTGGGGCATGCCTTTGAGGAGTGGCTTGCGCCTCCTTAGCCTGGGCACTCTTGTAAGTAGTCCTATATTCATCCATCTTCTTCATGTAGTTCTCTGTCTGCTCTCCAAACAAAGAATTTCCCACCACAGGAAAATCCATAGCCTTAGTCTGGGTATCCTGTGACAAACTAGCACACCTGAGCCAGGCCAACCTCTAAAAGCTACAGATGTGGCTCAGGACCCTAGAGGAAACATCATTAACATCCACAGCAGCATGAAACTGAACCTTAGAGGCTTCAATGCCATCAGCAGCCACCTGTTCTAGTTCACTAGCCAGCTGGCCATGGGCCTGCTTGGCCAATAGCATAACAGTATCCCATCTAGATTTCTGATACCTAGCTACATAAGCAATATAATTTGATTGCCTGAGTCCCAGAGAGGCTGCCATATACTGTTTTTTTGCCATGGCATCAATCTTCCTGGAATCTTTGTCAGGAGGATGTGAAGCCAAGGAATATTAGTTTATCACAGGCAGCGCCTGAACTACTCCTAACATGACTGCATTGCTGAGAAAGAATTCTGTATCAGGGCCTGACAATGTATACCTTCTGTCCATCTTTTTATCTACAGGAGGCACAGAATTAGGAGCTTTTAAAATTTTAATTGTTTGTTTCCTAAAAGACTTATGTAAAGGAAGAAAAAATTACTCACCTTAGTAATTGCTTTTCTTCTCATGGAGTCTTGCTATATTAGGACTTATTGCAGCTAGCCACTGCACTTGAACTGCCCCGGAGAGGAAAGAGTTAACTCCAGAGAATCTGGAGTTCTAAAGCTCGAGGGCTCTATACCAAAGCTCTATCTGGGCAGTTTCAAATGAAACTGTCAGATCTTTATGAGCTAACACTAAGCAACAAGTCTGTGTGGAAAGCTCTACACTAGCCAAATGGCTACCTACTAGTAGTAATAACAACAATATAAACAACAATAGAACAACAATAACAATAATAAGAATGAATAGTGGTATTATTAGTTTTCCCCTGACAAGCACTATTAGGACCCCTTCCCCAAAGACTCAAGTCCAGGAAGGGGGCCAACAAATCACTCAACACAGAAAACCCTAGTTCCCTAACCCTAAATAAAAGAGGGTGAAGGGAAGAACTACAATGGCATGACACAGTGCTTGCACTAATTTGCCACCCCCACCCCAGCAGAAGTTCTGAGAGGGGCAGGTTGGGGGGTGGTCCTAATATAGCAAGACTCCATGAGAAGAAAAGCAATTACTAAGGTAATTTTTTCTTCAAACACCATGAAGTCTTGCTATATTAGGACTTATTGCAGATTACACAGCAGTACCTCCATGGAGGAGGGTCAGAACCTACTTAGGAAATAGGCTCTGAAGCACAGCTGTGCCAAAAACGAGCATCTCTCCTGGACAGAAATCCAGGGAATAATACTTGGTAAAAGTGTGAACTGTCTTCCAAGTAACAGCTCGACAGATTTCCAGAATGGAATATCTCCAGCAGCCGCTAGATATGCAGCTGTACACCTGGTGGAGTGAGCCTCAGTCCTGAGGGGCCTCCCCTAGTCTTTGATAACAAAATGGATACAAGAGACAATCCACCTTGCAATTGTCCTCTTAGTGGCAGGTTCCTTGCCAACCTTGCCCGTAGGTAAGGAAGAGTTGAGGATTCAACCTGTGACCCTTGGTGCTACAAATAGTAGCATAAGGCTCTTTTGACGTCCAAGCTGTGCAGTCTCCTCTCACCTGAGGAAGAGTGCTCAGTGAAAATCCTGGAGAGAGATGGGTTGGTTCAGGTGGAAACCTGAAACCACTTAGGACAAACCCTGTGTTAGTCCTAGGGACTGTCTTATCCCTGTGGGGAGAGAAAAATCTTCTTCCACTGCCAGGGCCTGTAGTTCACTTTTAAGCCTGGCAGAAGTGAAACCACCAGAAAAACATTTTCCAAGTGAGAAGCTTGAGCCTGCTGGGACAGAGGTTCAAAGGGGTTTGCATTAACTGAGCAATGCAAACATTCAGGCTCCATGCAGGAGCTGGTTCTCGAAAAAGGAGGTTGGTGTGAAGCAACCCTTAAAAACTTGGAAAACACAGGTTGAGAAGAAAGGAAGCAGGCTTCCTGCTTGCAGAAAAAACAGAGACAGCTGCCAGAGGAACCTCTAAGGTAGCTGGCCCAAGACCTAAGAATTTAAAATGGACCAAAAGTCCAGAAAATGGGCAGATAAGCAGACTGTGGTATAATCTGCTTCTACAGCTCAGACTGAAAACCTGTTCCACTTAGAATTGTAAGTGGCCCCAGTGAAAAGCTTCCTTGAAGCCTTTAAAATATCTGCACACCTTGAAAAAGGTGTAAATCAAAGAATTCTAACTCCTCAAGAGCTGCCTTGAGAAGAGGAATTTGAGGTTCGGATACCACACTCTCCCTTGTGCAAAGGCCAGTAAGTCGTGGGACTCTGGGCAAGCTCAGGGTAGGGTGGACTGTCAAGGACAGAGACAATGGGTACCAGGGCTGTCTGGCCCAGTTTGGAACAATCAGAATCGCTTTGCAGGGCTGAGATCTGATTTTTACTAGTACCCTGAAAGAAAGGGAAAAAGGAGGAAAGGTGTACAGAAACTTCCCTTTCCAATCCAAGTGAAAAGCGTCCAGGGGACTGATCCCAGCACTGGAGGCCTCAACAAAACAGAGAAAGTTAGTGGTTATCTGGGGCTGCGAAAAGATCTATCTGAAAATGAGCCCCATCTGGCAAGGACTGAACCCAGCACCTGAGGATTCAGAGCCCAATCGTGATGGCCCTGAGAATCCTGCTGAGGGCATCTGCCGCGGCATTGTCCTTCCCTGGGAGGTGAACTGCTATCAGGGAGGTGTTCAGGGAGTAAGCCAGAGACCACCACTTCATTGCTTCGGTGCACAAGGCTGATGACCGAGTGCCCCTGCCTGTTGATGTACCACATTATTGTGGTGTTGTCTGTCCTGACTTGAACTACCTTGTTCTGGACAGAAGCTGAAAACTCTAAGAGCTAGAAGACAGCTCTGAGTTCCAAAAATTGATGTGGAGCAGAGATTCCTAGGGAGACCACACTCCCTCGTGGACAGGTCGCCTACAAGCTCCTCACTAACACAGGAGCATCCGTGGTGAGGGAATGAGGAGGACCCCTAGTTTTAGATTGCTTTGATCCTGCCACCAGTGTAAGGCCAGGATCTGGGATTGGGTCACTAGAACCAATTTGGAAAGGGAATCCCTCCTTTGGGACCAATAGGCCCTCAGATGGAACTAAATGTCCCTCATCTGGAATCTTGCTCCCTGCACTACAGCTGTGGAAGCAGCCATGTGCCCTAGTAGTTGTAGCAAATGCTATGCTGGTCAAGAGACTCGCAGAGTAATGGAAGATGCCAGGGCAAAGAGAGTGCCTACCCTTTCAGAGGGGAGAATGCCTGGCTAACTTTGTGTTCAACTCTGCCCCTATGAAAGTTAGTACCTGAACTGGTTCGAGAACTGACTTTGGTAAATTCAGCAGGAATCCCACAAAGGTGAGAAGCTGCTGGGTGACTTGCAAGTGGGATTTTACTTGATCTGGAGACTGACCCACTAAGAGCCAGTCATCCAGGAAAGGAAACAAAGCAATCCCTTGCCTTCTTAAAGAGCCACTACCACAGCTAGAATTTCAATACCTTGGGCAGAGGTAGGCAAGGGCACTGCCCTGAACTGGTAGTGGCCTGAGGGTAACCTGAGGTACTTTCGGTGAGAAGGCCTGATCAAAACATGAAAAATAGGCATCCTTGAGGTCCAGGAAAGCTAGCCAGTCCCCTGGCCTCAGCCAGAGTTAACATTTTTAACTTTGTTTTCAAAAGATGCTTGTTCAGGTACCTTAAATCTGAGATGGGCCGCCAATCTCCTGCCTTCTATAGGGTAAGAAAGTATCATGAGTACAGCCCCTTGCCCTGGTGGCAAGGAGGGACCCTTCTACTGCTTTGCAGTTCAGAGGAGAAGAAACCTCTGCTCCCAAAGCAAGGAATCGAAGGATTTGCAGGTGGACCTGTCTGGCTCTCATCTTTGGAAACTGTTTGAAGCTGAGAACCAGACCTATTACTTCCAGAACCCACTTGTCCGAGTTGGGACACCCAATTCTGGCTGAAATAAAACCAACCTGCCCACTGGTATGGGAGATCGGCCCTGGGCACCCCATCAGGGTGCCTGCTTGGCAATAGTCTTAGGCTAAGGGGAGGGGGACGGTTTACTTGTGCCCCGTCTATCTCTGCCTCTGAAGAGACCCTTCTGGCGAAAGCAGAGGAGGCCTGAGCCTCTACCTGGGCACTTTTGTAGGTAATCATCCCTATTTTTCATATAGCTTTCTGTTTGTTCCTCAAACAGAGAATTACCCACAACAAGAAACAAATCCATAGACTTTGACATAATATCTTGGGACAGATTAGTGCATCTGAGCCATGCCAACCTACGGAAAACTACAGAAGTGGTCATGACCCTAGAGAAAACAAGATTAACACCAACAGCAGTATGAACTTGAACTTAGAGGCTTCAGTGCCATTAGCAGCCACCTGTTCCAACCCGCTAGCCAGCTGGCCATGGGCCTGCTTGGCTAACTGCAATACTGTGTCCCACCTAGATTTCCGAAATCTAGCCACATAAGCCAAACAACTTGCCTGTCTGAGTCCCACAGAAGCTGCCATATACTGTTTTCTTGTCATGGCATCAATCCTCCTGGAATCCTATTCAGGAAGATGTGAGGCCAGGGGAACTAGCCTTGACACAGGCTACAGCTTGTACCACACCTACATGACTACACTGCTCAGTGAGGAAGTCTGTAACAGAGCCTGACGAAATACACCTTCTGTCCATTTTTTATCTTACAGGAGGAACAGAAAGAGAATCTTATAAAATCTTTGTTGTTTACTTCCTAAATGACTTATGCAAAGGAAAGACAACCTCCTAGCCTATATCCATCATTCCACATAATCAGGCTCCTCTTACTCATCCATAGCCTCCTCTAAAGGAAGCTGGGGGATTCTGCAAGCTTTTTGTAAAACATAAACTGAGAAAAGGACTCAGACAGAAAAGGAGGAGATTCAAAAGTCTGTCTGGAGAAAATGTCCGCTAAGTGGGCACATCCAGACCCTACCAGCCACACATGTATTGATCAAATTCTCCTCCCACTCCTGTGGTTCATAACAATTCCTCAACATCATAAACCTGAACCACTGGAACTGAACGAGCCACCTTTTACCAACTGTAGATGGTTCGACAGGACCTAGAAACAGTGACTGGACAATCTGTATGGCTTAACTACTTCTGCAGCAGTTGGAGAGACAATCTTGGACTCCAAACCTACTGATTTCTCTGTCATATTCATTTTTTTTTTTTTAAACTGGTTCCTCTGAACCATCCTTTTGCCCAAGGAAGTCTAGCCCTGGTTAGAGGGCACTCCCTCTGGTCCAGTGGGTACTGGACCGGGCTGGCCATCCGGGTCAGCGGACTTTTGGCCAATAGTTCCCTGAGCCGGCCCTATCTCTTTTCAGGGTGGCTGCAGAGAAATTTTAAACACCTGGCAGTCTGACAGGAGGTGGTCAGCCCCCAGACAATAAACACAAGTGGTGTGTGGGTCAGCCTTGGCAAAGGCTTCCCCACAGCATCACAGTGTTGAAACCCAGTGGGCCCGGTTTTTCTTTTTGGGTTTCTCAGACATAATGCCAGCCTAACCAAAAACTTGCCCTTTTTATGGCCGTGCCAGGCAAGACACCCTTATCGGTTCCTAACCGTTTCACGGGTATTTGAAAAAACCCTATTTAAAATCAAGGTTTTTTTAGAACCAATAAGAACCGGGTACCGCACTCTAAAAGCCCAAAACTTTAAAACGTTAAAATAAGCAAACCGATCGGTTCAAAACCGAACCGATAACTAAATTTCCACACAGACTTTACATTTTGTACTTACGGTTTACCAGATAGAGCTTTAACCGAAATGCGGTAAAATAATTACTTTTGCGGTTCAAATGAACGAAAATACTCACGAACCGAGAATGAACCGAGCTGAAGGAGCTGATCTCGGGCGACTGTTCAGTGAAGCGAGTAAAGAATCTGACAGTTTCATTTGAAACTGCCCAGATAGAGCTTTGGTATAGCGCCCTCGCGCTTTAGAACTCCAGATTCTCTGGAGTTAACTCTTTCCTCTCCGGGGCAGTTCAAGTGCAGTGGCTAACTGCAATAAGTCCTAATATAGCAAGACTTCATGGTGTTTGAATAGACAATCTCCTAGACTCTGGAATATCCATCATTTCTACAAAATCAGGCTCCTCTTGCTCATCCACAGCCTCTTCTAAAGGAAGCTGCAGGGTTTCAGCAACTTTTTTATAAAACATAAAATGAGATGGGGACTCAGACAGCATAGGGGGAGATACTAAAGGTCTGTCTGGGGAGATGTCCGGTTCAATGGGCACACCCAGACCTTCCCAGCCACATTCATACTGATCATAATCCTCCTCCCCCTCCTCTGGTTCATAAAATTCCTCAATATCATAATCCTGAACCACTGGGACCGGACGAACCGACCTTTTACCAGATAGTGGTGGTTCGGACGGACCCTGAGACAGTGACTGGACAATTTGTATGCTTTGCTATCTCTGCAGCAGTTGGAGAAGGAATTTTGGACCCCAGACCTGCTGATTTTCTTGTTTTCTTTACTGGAATTGGTTCCTCAGAACCAGCTTTTCTTTTGCCCGAGGAAGTCTGGCCCTGGTCAGAGGGCACTCCCTCTGGTTCGGTTGGCACCGGACCGGGCTGGCCATCCGGGTCAGCGGACTTTTTGGCCTCTCGTTCCCTGAGCCTGCCCAATCTTTTTTCCAGGGTGGCTGCAGGGAAATTCTTACATACCTGGCAGTCTGACTGGAGGTGGTCAAACCCCAGACAATAAACACATGTGGTGTGTGGGTCAGCCTTGGCAAAGACTTCTCCACAAACATCACAGTGTTGAAACCCAGTGGGCCCGGTTTTTCTTTTGGGTTTCTCAGACATAATGCCAGCCTAACCAAAAACTTGCCCTTTTAACGGCAGTGCCAGGCAAGACACCCTTATCGGTTCCTAACCGTGTCACGGGTATTGGAAAAAAACGTAATAAATCCGTTTTTTTTAGAACCGATAAGAACCGGGAACCGCACTCTAAAATAGTAACTTTTAGTTTTAAATGAGTTTTAAACCCACTGATCGGTTCAAAACCGAACCGATAACTTACAAGTTCCACACAGACAAAACCTTCATTTACTTACGGTTACCACAGATGAAGCTTGAACAACGGTTTTGCGGTTAAAATAAAACTATTCTCGGTTAAATCCAACCGAGAAAACACTTTTAAACCGAGAAATGAACCGAGCAGAAGGAGAAATCTCCGGAGCGACTGTTCACTGAGGCGGAGTAAAGAATCTGACAGTTCAAGTTTGAAATGACACAGATAGAGCTGCTCTTGTGCCAAAATTCTATTTTGGAATGGTTTTAACCATTTCACTCCGGGGCAGTTCTAGAACTGGATCAAACTGCTAATGTCTATAATATAGCAAGACTTCATGTTGTTTGAAAGGTTATTCTGCCCAGAGACATGGTCAGTAGATTGTGTCCCAGAGGAAGGCGAATGAGCTGTTTAGTGAACAGGGCCAGGAGCAGGGAGTACCAGGGCAGTCTAACCCAGAGTGGGGCTACTGGTATCATGGTTGCCGGCTGGCTCCTCAAGCTCAGGAGAACTCTTAGCAGAAGGAGAAACGGGAGAAAGGCATACTGGAACCTCTCCTACCAGTCCAGGACCAGAGCATCCATGGGGACTACATCCACTGCCGGAGGCCTGCGACAAAAGACAGGGAGTCGTCAATTTTCTTTGGAGGCAAACATATCTATTTCTGGTGTGCCCCATCTCCTGAGGATTATATCCAGCAGCTTCTTGATCAGAGTCCATTTGTGGCATCCCTGGTCTATCTCCCAAGGGGAATCTGCAAGAACATTACCAGTCTGGAAGATTAATTGTTGATAGTTGCACTTCCAGTCAATAAGGAAGATTCCAGATCTTCCTAGCTTCTGTGTACTGCTTTGAGGAGCTTGTGTCTCCCTATCTGTTGATGTAACTGGGATTGGGCCAGACATGGACACTGACAGTAGGTGGGAAATCATCAGAAGGGGGGTGAAGGATGCTACCAGCACCTGTGCAAGAGTAAGACGAAAATGCGGTCAGGCCCGGAAACCCTGCTGGTGGACCAGGGAGGTTCAGAAGGTGGTGAGGGGAAAGAAGGTGGCCTATAGGCATTTCAAGTGCTCAAGGAGTGAAAGGGATCGAGGGGAGTACAAGCCGATGGCCAGAAGGGCCACTAGGGTGGTGAGAGCGGCTAAGGCAAGGAAGGAGCAGAATCTGGCCAGGGAAATAAGGAGAGGGAACAAGGGGTTCTTTAGATACATTGGGGAAAACCGAAGGGTGAAGGGGCAAATTAGCAGGATTAAAACAGGGGAGGGATGGGCACAAGACCTGGGGGAGCAGGCTGAGGTACTAAATGAGTACTTTGCCTCAGTTTTAAAAAAAATGGAAGTGGGCTGCATCATACATGGGAGGAGATGGCAAAACTGAGGGGAGGGGACCTTACCGATTGGCGGGTCTGGGGAGAAGGGGCCATCCCTGGCAGGAGGGGAAGGCAAAGCAGGGGGATGAGGTAGTGGAGGTGGAAATCATGGCAGAGAGAGTGAGGAAAGCCCTCAGGTCCCTTAAGATGGAGAAAGCACCGGGGCCGGATAAATTACATCCCAGAGTGCTGAAGGAAATGGCGGATGTCCTGGCGAAACCCCTGGCGGAGCTTTTCAGCATCTCTCTGAGGACAGGGTGGGTGCCCCAAGACTGGAAGGTGGTGCCTATAGTGCCTATCCACAAGGGGGGATCAAGGGAGGTGGCAGGGAACTACAGGCCCATCAGCCTGACATCGGTGGTGGGCAAGGTGATGGAGGGCATTGTCAATGAGAGACTGGGGGGGGGGGGACTGGAAAAGTTGGGGTGCCTGGACGATAGACAACATGGATTCATCCCAGGGAACTCGTGTCAGACAAACCTTGTGGAGTTCTATGACTGGGTGACGAGTGCCTTGGACCTGGGCAGACCAGTGGACGTCCTCTTTCTTGACTTCAGCAAGGCGTTTAACTCTGTTCCTCACAGGGGCCTGTTGGATAAGCTGGGAGAAATGGGGGTGGGGAACCAGATGATCGGATGGATAGGAAATTGGCTCCAGGACCAGACCCAGAGGGTCGTGGTTGGCAGGTTAGTCTCATCCCCAAGGAGGGTCATTAGTGGGGTCCCTCAGGGATCGGTCCTTGGGGCCCCTCCTGTTCAACACCTATGTCTCTGACATAAGGAAGGGCACCAGGAGTAAGATGAGTCTCTCTGCGGATGTCTCAAAACTGATGGCGGTGGTGGATGGGGAGGAGGGGAGGATGGCAGTACAGGGGGGCCTGGAGGCTCTAGAAAGGTGGCCTAGAAAGTGGAAGCTGAGGTTCAATGCAGGGAAATGCAAGGTACTGCACCTGGGAGCCAGAAACCTGGGCCAAGTGTACACGGGGTGGGGTGGGGTGGGGGTGGTGGAGAATGCTACAACTCTTGATGGCTGAGAGGGACCTGGGGATGGTGGATGTCAAGATGAACAACTCAGAGACTTGTAGGAGGGCAGTGGCCAAGGCCAACAGGATGCATCGCTAGGGGATCACCTCCACAAGGAGGGAAGTGCTACGCCCTCTGTATAACTGCTTGGTGAGGCTGCACCTAGAGTATTGTATGCACACTTAAAGAGGGACATTGAACTCCTGGAGAGGGTCCAGAGGAGGTCAACCAAAATGATCTGGGGCTTGGGAGACAGGACCTATGGGAAGAGGCTCGAAGAGCTAAATATGTACACACTGGAAGAGAGAAGGGACCAAAGGGACATGATAGAGGTCTTCAGGTACATGAAGGCGGTAAATAGGGGAGGAGCAGTCAGGGTGCTCTGAAGGAAGCAGGGGGCGCAACTAGAGGGCATGGGTGGAAGCTGGAGGGGGGCAGATTCAGGGGAGAAAAGAGGAGGAGGTGCTACTTCACTGAGAGGGTGGTGGAGCCATGGAATGCGCTGCCCAGGGGGCTGGTGGAGGCAGAGACGATGGAGGGGTTCAAGAGGGGGTGAGACAGGTACAGGGGAAGGATTCTGGAAGCAAAGTCCAATGCAGAGAGAATATCCGGGACTGGGAAGGGAGAAGCCAGAGAGGGCAAGGGGGACAGTAAGGTCAGCTCCCAGGGTGGGGGCTGACCAAACGAGCAGACACTAAAGACCATTAGGCCTATTCTGCTGGCATTTTAGTATGTTAGTAATATGAGATAGTGGTGTTGCCTGTCCTAATTTGGGCTAACTGACCCTTATCTGGGAAGCAAATGATAGGAAGGCGAGAGAGAGAGCCTGTCCTTAGTTCCAGGAGGTCTATATGCTCTCTGGGCCCCCAAGGGGACCACACTCCACTCACTGTTTGGTCGCGCAGGTGGACTCCCCAGCCGAGAAGAGGCGCATCTGTTGGCAGGATGACTGTGGGCAACTGCTGATGAAAGGGCATTCCCTCCCTAAGGTTGACCCTTTCTTTCCACCAGTCCAGAACCTGTAGTAGAGTTTTGCCACAGGCACCATCTCTGTAAGGGGATGTTGCTTTTGGGACCAATTAAGTGATACTGAATGCCTCTCATTGGAGTCTGGCCCCTATCACGACATCTGTGGTAGAGGTCAAATGACCCAGGAGCTGAAGGAAGAATCCTGCTGGCCTGGGTTGGCCCAGGGTGAAGTAGCTTGCCAAACACAAATGGCTTTCCATTCTTTTTTGAGGTAAGAATGCCCTGCAATAAAGGGCATCCATCTGTGCTCCTATGAATTCTAGTACCAGTACTGGCTATGTTTGGGATTTTTAACATTTATGCACTGGGAGCATGCAGGAGGCCAAAGGGAAGGGTTGTGAACTGGTAGTGTCGAGAAGTCAGCCTGAACCTTACGTATTTCTACTGACTGGGCTGAAAGGGATGTGGAAACACGCATCTTTCAACCCCCAAAAAATGGCCAGTCTTCCTGATGCAGGGACAGTTTCACTGCAGACAGGGTGAATGTCGTGGATTGTCCATTTTCTGGTTCAGGATCCTAAGGTTAAGAAATGTTATTTATTTTTATTTTATTCTTTGGTAACTGGGTAAGGGACACTAAGCACGGGTGCCTGTTTTCAAGGAAGACCCTGGAGCACCTGGGAGGTTAAATGGCTTGGTCAGAGTTGCACAGTATTTAAGTGCAGGACGTGGGATTCAAACCTAGCTCTGTCATGCCAGCCCAGTGGCGCTGAGGGCTGAGGCGCTGGATGCCTTACCTCGCTCCACGCCGGTGACCCGTGTTCGGGGACGAGCACGGGTCGTTGGGGGTCGGCAGGGGTAGAGAAGGATGGGGTACCTAACAGCTGCTATCCTTCTCCTGGGAAGGAACCTGCAAGCTCCCGCTGCAATACCACCACCTAGGGGAGCTTGGGTGGAAGGTGCGGTTAAGGGAGTAGCAGGAACGAACATCTGATGCCAGCAGGGGGCTGGAGTGGGA
This sequence comes from Neoceratodus forsteri, assembly GCA_016271365.2. Lineage (NCBI taxonomy): Eukaryota > Metazoa > Chordata > Ceratodontiformes > Ceratodontidae > Neoceratodus > Neoceratodus forsteri. The sequence goes on from CM028130.1 coordinate 1,422,248,427, forward strand.
GGCACGTCTCAGCGCGTCTCCTGGCTCCTTGAACCCCATTACACGCTGACGTCTGGGGGTTGGGGAGAAAAGGGAGATTGCACAGTGGCACCAGTAGAAGGATCTCAGGGGACAGCACTCAGAGGCTCCGGTAAGTCCAGAGCAAAGCGCACACTCGAATCGTGGTCGGGGGAGATCTGGGGCTCCTCCACCCCCACCGGGGGGGAATTCAGACATCTAGGGTCTAAAAAGAGTGGGGCTCCCATATGCAAGAATGATCCGGAGAAGGTTCTGAGGCAGGTCTACATTGAGATCCTGAAGAAAGAGGTCACTGTGAGATAGGAGGATAAACACAGAGGGGAAAAAAAAAACTAGCTCTGTTCACTGGACCCATCAAGTTCATTCACAGCTGTTAGTCTAATCTCTAGATTACACTGCCAACACCAGAATGGGTTGCCACTCCCAATTTTTCTTGTGAGCAAGAAAGGGATAAAGAAAACTTGAGTAAAACCCTTTTCCCCCCTCACTAGACAGAAGGAACTCTTTCTGCTGTGCTTGCCTGCAGCATTTTCTTGCCCTCCAGTTACCCACAGAATTATTTCTGTTGTGGTGGGGTCTGTAGTTTTGTGCAAACCTCTGCCTGGGAGAAACCATGGAGCGAGCTCCTGGGTCACTACTTGCCAAAATCGATTTACTGAGGTGAAGATTTCCCAAGCCAGGGAAAAAAATTAGCTTGCCTTCGTCCCCCTGCATAACTGATCAGGGTTCTGCTTGGGATGAACCATGGGTGCTGGGATCAGAGCAGCCTGATAGGAAGTCTTCTGCCCCTGACCCTAAAGAAACCTCTAATCAAGGAGAACCGTAGGGCGTGAACATCCAGGGATAAAAATGCCTACCTTACCTTACCTTCCATGAGGTCTATAGGAAGTGGAGGCCTTTTCCTTCCCCAAATTATTTTTTTTGTTTTTTTTCATAGGTGTCCTTGTACTCAACCACCCTGTTTATGTATGCTTCTGTCCTAAAAGAGTTGTTCTGGCATGGACAGTCCATTCCCTTTACCTGGGCATCCTGGGCAGGTTAGCGGTTCTGAGCCAGGGCAACCTTCTTAGAGGTAAGGTGTGGACCATGACCGTGGAAGCATTGTCAATAGTAACCATAGCCCTGTGGGACTAGAGTCTGCCAACACTCCGAGCCAATCTGGGAGTGCCTGCCAAATCCGGTGCCAGGTCCCGAGGTGCCATCTACCTCAAAAAGGCACAGTGGGACTAAAACATCCTTTGGAACGCCTGAAGAGTGGAACCTGATTCTTGTTCATGGGACTCATCGGGCTCAAAACAGGTTCCCAATCTTATTTATCATAATTAAAATCAGCCCCCTGGTCCTGAGGAACCAGAAGGGCAGACACTGCTGGAGGAACCGGCATACCCATTAGGACCCCAATGTAGAACTGCCAAACTCTCGGCATGCCATCCATAGAGGGCATTTTCTTGCTTTGTTCATGGGGGAACTCCTGGGGGTTGGACTGGGGTGGGGAAACCGGGCCAGAGAACAAGCCCTCCGAGGCAGGACTGGAGCCGCCTGCCAGCTCCACGGAGGAGAGAAAAATACAATAATAAAAACACACAAAAAAACTGTCATGCTAGTAATGCCCCCAACAGAGGGCACTGTTGTTCTGTCCACTGATGGCTCCTTTCCTTCTTCAGAAGGAGGGGCAGTGACATATCTAGGGTTTTTTTATTCTCTTTTTTTTTTAATTCTTATTTCATTCTGTTTTTCTTTTCTTTTTTATCGTAAACCTTAGGAAAAAAGGAGAGATCCTTGAGGGTATTTCTATGTTGCTGTGAGAGGAAGGATCCTCTTATAAAAGTTTTAAGAACATAGGAGCAGGCAGATTTGGACCCAGGATTTCGAATCATAACTGCCGGAGTCTGCAGCTGGGAGACTGGGTACACAACTTTTTGGGTCCCGCCTTTCGAGTCTGATCGAATGCCACTGATCCGACTCCATACAAAAAAAATGCGGCCCAAAACGAAAAAGGCAGATAGTCCGTGACCGAAATGGCACTCTGACAGGTTTGAATAAGGCCCTGTCCCATTTGTTATGCAGAAAGAGTTAAATGCAAGGATCTGTTCTCTCCTCTCCTTTTCTGTCTCTTGACTCTCTGGTTGCACAACCAAATGTTTTCGTGAGATCTAGAAAAGTACAGTTACGTAAGAACTTATCATAACAGTAGATCTTCGAGAGGAGCTCTTGCAGCAGGTGATACCATTAGGACTAAGGCCACCAGGCGTTCGGACCCCACGGAAAAATCTTCTAGCTAGCAGTCTGTGGTGGGGGACTAACCCTGATGTTGGCTCCACCCGACGGAGACCCGGCTAAAAAACAGAATGGAGAACCGAGGAGGGTCTCCCTTACCCAAAGAGAAAGGAAAAACAAAATGTTCCTGGGAGTTGGAGGGTGGGTAAGCCACCTGCTGCAAGAGCTCCTCTCGAAGATTGACTGTAACGGTAAGTTCTTACTTAACTATACTATCTCACTTCGAGGGGGAGCTCTTACAGTAGGTAGTATCAATTGGACTGAGTCCCAAGCAGTGCCCAAAGATCGGCCCAGGTCAGATGGGAGGAGGATAAACAGATGACTGACAACGACAAAATGGAGCTTAGGAAAGGAGGCCCTGATGGACTGCTAGTCCAAAGCCTGCTCTCCTCCTAGAGGCAGTGTCCACAATGTAGTGTCTGATGAAAGTATGGAATGCGCTCCAGGTACTGGCAGTGCAAAGGTCTGATGAGAATACATTCCACAGAGAAGCAAACGAAGTTGCCACACCTCTGGCAGAGTGACCCTTCACCAAGCTTGGTAAGGGTTTATTGTGGTGCTGGTAGCAAAAGGTGATGCAATGCACCAACCATCTGGTCAGTGTTTGCTTGGTGACAGAAGCCCCAGTCTTCCTATAAGCAAATGAAAAAAACAGCTGGTCAGTCTGCCGAACGGAACTAGTTCTGTCAAGGTAATATCTGAGGATCCTATGCACATCCAGAGTAAGCAACAGGGCCTCCCCTTTATTAGAGTACTATGGATAACAGACCGGAAGCTGAACGTCCTGGTTCAAGGTAAGTTCGGACATCACCTTTGGTAAAAACTTAGGGTTAGTATGCAGTGCCACCCTGTCCCTATGGAAAATAAGGTAAGGCTCTTTACACATCAGAGCATGTAGCTCAGAAACTCTCCGAGCAGAAGTAATAGCAAATAAAAATAACACTTTCCAAGAGAGAAAGTGAAGCTCACATGTCGTGGCAGCCTCAAAGGGAGGCAGGGTGAGCTTCTGTAAAATAAAAAGAAGGTCCCATGGAGGGACAGAATCCTTCCTTGGGGGTCTGATGTGCAAGATTCCCCTCAAGAAGGTTTTGCACACATCAAGTTGTGCCAGAGTTCTCCTGCTCATTGGTGTGTGATAGGCTGACAAGGCACAGTGGTGCACCTTGATGGACACGTAGCTCAGGCCCACGTCCAAGAGATGGAGAAGATACTCCAGCAGATATTTCACTGGACAATCCAAAGGGTCCAGGGAACGGGGTGCTGTCCATAAACAAAAACATTTCCACTTCATGGTGTAGGTTGTCCTGGTGGGGGTTTTTCTCACTGCTACTAGGACTTCTGCCACGTGACACTCCCAGTCTTTCCTCAGCAAAGACTGCTGAAGCCAGCCATGCAGGTGCAGAGGCTGCAGAGCTGGGTGGACGAGCGTCCCTTGTTCTTTGGAGAGCAAGTGAGAGGAGAGGGCAACTGCACGGAAGGATCCGTGGCCAGTTGCTGCAGCAGCAGACACCAGATCTGTCGAGGCCAGAGAGGAGCTACTAGAATCATCCTGGCTTGCTCCGCTTGCAATTTGAGCAAGACTCTCTGAAGAAGAGGGAAGGCATATAGAAAACTCCCTGTCCAGGAGTGGGACAATGTGTCTCGCCAGAAAACACCAGGCCCTGGATCTAGCAAGCAGAAATTTGGCAGTTTGGCATTGCTCGGGGACCAAAGAGGTCCAACTCTGGGTGACCCCATCTTTCGAAGAAGTCTTCTGCCACCTCTTGATGCAATTCCCACTCATGATTCAGAGATCGAGAGTGACTTAAGACTGTCGGTGAAAACATTCTGGACCCGTGGTACGTGAACCGCCGTGATGTCCAGACCATGTTCTACTGTCCAGTGCCACATTCTCATGGCCTCTCTGCACAGCGGGTAGGAGTGAGTGCCCCCTTGCTTGTTTAGATGAAATACTACCGGGGTGTTGTTGGACTGAACTAGGAGTGGGACCTGGTAGATCTGGTCTTGGAAAGCCTGGAGGGTGTACAGTATGGCTTTCATTTCCAGAATACTGATGTGTAGAGACCGCTCCACTGTATTCCAAGAGCCCTTCATTCAGTATACATCCAGATGGGCTCCCCAGTCTAGACCCGAGGCGTCCATAGTAAGTATCTGCATCGGGCTCGGCCTCTTAAAGGGAACTCCCATCTCGAGGTTGACTAGATTTAGCCACCAAAGAAGAGAGCGACAGACCGCCTCCGATATCTGAACAGGCTGGTCCAGCTCATCTACGCTCTGTTCCCACTGAACTCTGAGGTGCCACTGCAGAGCCCTCATGTTCAGCAATACCATGGGAACCGTGGCTATGGTGGCTGCCATATGCCCTAGCAGTTGGAGGACTGCTCTCACTGCTACTTAGTCTGAGGTTTGCACTCTCTGGGCAACTCCTCTTAGGCGTTCTGCTTTGTCTGCTGTCAGAAAAGCCATGCCTTGACTGGTGTCCAGGACCGCCCCCAATATACTGAATCTTTTGGGAGGGCCAAGGATGTGACTTTGACCAATTCAGAGTGATGCCTAGGGACTGGAACATAACGGTGGTGTCTTGCAAGGTATTGTTCAGCTGGTCTTCTGACTGGGCAGAAATAAGCCAGTCATCCTGACAAGGGTAGACAAAGTGGCCCTTCCTTCTCAGGGCCGTTGCTACCACTGCCAGACACTTGGTGAAGACTCTTGGCGCTGACGACAGGCTGAATGGGACTACACTGAATTGATAGTGCTGACCTTGCAAAAGGAAGCAGGGGAATTTCCTGTGCGAGGGCTGGATTTTGATGTGCATGTATGCATCCTGCATATATAGGGAGCAGTCACTCCTCGATGGATCATGGGTAAGATGATTGCCAGGGGTCACCATTCTGAACCTCCTATACTGGAAGTATTTGTTCAGTTGACTGAGATCCAGGAGAGGGCAGAGGTCTCCCATTTTCTTGGGAACCAGAAAGAAATGTGAATAGAAGCCTTTGCCCTGCTGGGTAGGTGGAACCACCTGGATGACCTTCTCCTGTAGGAGGGCCTGAATTTCTGCTTTCAGAAGAAGGGCATGGTTAGGCAACCAATGGGAAGGGATAGGAGGATTGTCCAGAGGGCAGCTCAGAGACTCCAGGGAGTAGCCTCTCTCTACTGTCCAAAGGACCAACTGGTCTGAGGTGATACTAGACCACCCTGACAGGAAGAGCGAGAATCTCCTTCCTACCGTCTCCCCCAGTGGGATCTGCGGATGGGGGAAGGATGGCAGGGAGTCGTGCTGTGTTTGGGGGGTTCAGCAAGGGGGCTCGGGGCACCTTGGGATGCTTGAGGCCTTGGGTGCGGGAAGAGACAGAGTGGCCGTGTCTTTTGAAGGCTCCTTTGTTTTGGGGTTGCCTTTTCCCTTGTTGCCCTTGGTGTCTGCGAAAAGGACAACGACGGGAGGGCCGTGGTTCAGGTTTGTACATCCTTTGTACATCAGCTACCACTTTACCCGAATCCTGAAGCTCTAGGATGAATTTCTCCATCTCTTGCCCAAAAAGCACGGAGCCCTGAAAGGAGCATTCAGGATGGCATCCTGCAGGTCCAGCGAAACCCCGATACTCTGAGCCAGGCGAGCCTCCTCATGCAGATACCTGACGCTGCAGCCCTGGCCGCCATGTCTGCTGAATCGTAGCAGCACATGCTTATCTACGTCCATGCCCGACTGGATATAAGCCATGAGCTCGTTCTTACTGTCGGAGTAGGGCTGAGCCTTCACCAGGTCCATGGTCTTCTCCCAGAGGGACTTCTGGTAATCGTGGAACGGATAGGCCCAGTGGCAGATGTATAAACCTTACTACCCATATGGTCCAGCTTCTTAGATTCAGGGTATGGAGGCTGGGCGCTCATATGTTTTGGTTGTTGAGCTCTTCCAAGAGCTGATGTGAGCACCATGGAATTTGCATTGGCATTCTCCCCAAGGAATGGCTCCTCTTTAGGTGTCCTGTATAGCCTGTCTGCCTTCCTTGGCACTGCAGACGTGGTGGAGAGGTGCTGCCAGGTGAGCCTGGTAACATCCTGAAAAGGCTCTACTAAAGGTGGGATGACCAAGGCTTTTGGGTCCTTGGATCCCAAAACCTTTGCCAATCAGTGCCTCTCTGGGTCGAGCTCCTCCATGTCCCACTGACAGATTGTTTGGATATGCCTCATGATATCCAGAAATGAGGGGTCGTCGGGGAGGCGGGACCTAGGCGAGTCTCATGGACCGTGGGAGGGGAGCGGAAGATCATTCCCTGACGAGTAACTGGAGGATGAGTCCCCTGTGCCATCGCTAGAGGACAACAGTGGATGGCCGCTTAAAGAAGGCACCAATGATGGGTCTCTTCTTCGTTTTCCTACTGGTCTGGGCGGCAGACGAGAGCCCTCATTGGGCACCCGACCACCTGCGGGCGGAGGACGCATTGCGGGGGTATCCTTTGGGGAGAGCTCCGGAGGTCTAGAGAGCAAGTCTCCCTTGATGGTGTTCCACCACAAGGTGAACAGTGCACTGACATCCACTAAGGGGAAGACCGGGGGTGTGGGCGTCGGGTGTGAGGGATCGGGCACAGGACCCTTAGCGCACTCTGGGTGGGCATCCGCTCAGAAGACTCTGCTATAGTATCGGGCTGCAGGTCTGGTTCAGTAACGGGGGCTGACCTGGCATCCGGCTTCAAAGCAGAATCATCAGGAGACTGATCCCCAGGAATAGGGGCAGACGCCTGATCCTTGGTGGCCGTCGGCCTCTTATCAGCTGGCGGGGCTTGGTCCTGAACGAGGGCAAGCCAGCCCGGCTAACGGGTCGTTTGTTGCCTGCGGGAGACTTCCCTTTCGCCAAGAGTGGAGGCATCCGATGCTGGATGGTCTCCTGGAGTCGTCCAAGTGTCTGCACTTGTCGGACAAACCACTGGACTTGCCGCCTACTTCCAAAGACCTACCTGAAAACATCTGTCCCTCTTGGGTTGACCCCTGTGAAGGCTTGCGGGGATGGTGGGCCAAGGAGAGTTGGGCAGACGAGCGCCCAGAAGAAGAAGACGCCTTACTTTTTTCTTACGATGAAGAGGACATCTTCTTTGGAACGGTCCCAGTGGCATCGGGGGGACCGACCCCGACCTCCTGCCGGAGGCCGAGGAAGTGGAAGCCTTGTGGGGGGATTTGGGGTGGAACTCTGATCTGGCTATTTCTTTCTCCCAGTAATGGTGATGTTTCCCTCCCGATGACTTCTCTGTGTGGGGAGACTCTCTAGAGGGGGACGAAGAACTGTGTCCCGACAGCAATTTCTGCATGGCTGCCATCTGCTTCTCTAGAAGATAAGCCTTCAGGGTGTCTGCTCTTTTTTTTTTTTTTTTTAACTATTTTTTTTATTAGAAGTTTTTAATTTATATGGCATCACAAAACATGTTTACAGGAATGCAATATCATGTGTATTACACGGTTGACAATAAAGTCTATAGTAATAAAAAAAGAAGTACAATCAATTGTTATTAAATTAAATAAGGAAGATACATGTCCTTAAAAGAATATACGTAAATAAATAAATATAATGAATATCCTCTGCCGAGCTTTGAAGCTTGTAATTATATCCCACAAACCAGTATTTATTAGAAATCAATGTACCAAATCATTTCACCTTCTCTAACCAAAATCTGGGGGCAGGGAAGCCTGGGAATTAATCTGTCTACCAGGAAGAGGATTAAATAAGTCCCCTCCCATCCCATCAAAGGAAGGTATGACAAGGAGGACCATGAGCGCAGGGCTGGCCAAGCCCCACCACACAGATACAAGCATCCACCAACTCTCACACCCTACCCTAAGGGGGTTGATCTGATCTATATTGTGACATATTAAGAAACCAGACGTTCCAACAATTCATTAACTGAGGGGACAATATTTTGGATTCTGGCCGTCATATGTTCTAATTTATAAATGTCGTATACAATGTGTTCCCAGGCTGAGATGGAGGGGGGGCTCCGGACGAAGCCATAATCTAGTGATGCATTTCTTGGCTGCTCCCAACAAGATATTAAGAAGGTATATTTTGTGAGGATCTTTGAGTGACGGGGATAGTGGAGAAGAAAAAATTACTCACCTTAGTAATGTTGTTTCTTCTAATGGAGTCTTGCTATATTATGACATATGCAGTGAGTCCCAACCTTCGAACTGCTCCGGAGGTGAAAGAGTTAACTTTCCATGCCAGGCATGGAACGTTGAGCTCGGTTGAAACTCTGTCTGTTGTTCTTCAAACTCAAACAGTCAGATCTTTCGAGCTAAACTCACTGAGGTCCTGTGTGGAAGCTGTAAACTTACACTAGCCAACTGGCTACTAAACATAAGAACACATTTTGGTCCCAAAACAAAGACTCAAGTCAGGAGACCCAAAATTAAAAACATCAAGTCACCCCAAAAAGGAGGGGTGAAAACAACAAGGTGTGCATCTACTAAGTGCCAACACTGCACTGCCAACCCACATCCCAAAAACAGAGGTTCTGAGAGGGGCAGGCGGGGGGAGGTCATAACATAGCAAGACTCCATTAGAAGAAACAACATTACTAAGGTGAGTAATTTTTTCTTCAAACAACATGAAGTCTTGTTATATTATGACATATGCAGACTACACAGCAGTACCTCCATGGAGGAGGGTCAGAACCTACTTAGGAAACAGGCTCTGAAGCACAGCTGTGCCAAACCAAGCATCACTCCTAGCCTGGATGTCCAGGGGAGTAATGCTTGGAAAAAATGTGAACTGCTTTCCAGGTAGCTGCTTGACATATCTCTAGAACAGGGATGTCCCTGGCAGCAGCCAGGGAAGCAGCTGTACCTCTGGTAGAGTGAGCCCTCAGGCCTGAGGAAGAAACCTTACCCAGCTTTTCATAACAGAATTGGATACAAGAGACAATCCACCTGGCAATGGATCTTTTAGTGGCAGGTTTCCCTTTATCAACCTCACCATAAGTGAGGAACAGTTGGAGGGGAGTCAAACCTGTGACCCTTGGTACGCTCTATGTAGTAACTAAGGGCTCTCTTCACATCTAAGCTGTGCAGCCTCCTCTCGCCAGAGGAGGAATGGTCAGTGAAGTACACTGGAAGAGATATAGATTGATTAAGGTGGAAATCTGAAACCACCTTAGGCAAGAACTTCCTGTTAGTCCTGAGGACCACCTTATCTCTATGAAAGGAGATAAAATCAGGCTCCACTGACAAGGCTTGTAATTCACTTATGCGTCTGGCAGAAGTCATGGCTACCAGAAACACAGTTTTCCAAGTCAAGTACTTAAGCTCTGCTGAAGACAAAGGCTCAAAGGGGGGTTGCATAAGCTGAGCAATGCAAAAATTAAGATCCCAGGCAGGGCAGGGTCCCTGAATGGAGGGTTGGTGGAAGCAATCCCTTAAAAACTTGGAGAATACAGGATGAGCTGAAAGAAGGAGGTTTACCTGTTGAAATAAAGCGAGACACAGCTGCCAAATGTACTTTTAGGGTAGCTGGTCTCAGCCCCAAGGTATTAAATGGACCATATAATCCAGGACTGTGGGTAAATCAGCAGATTCTGGGGAAATATGCTTCCCAGAACACCATATGGAAAACCTCTTCCATTTGGAATTATAGGTAGCCCTGGTGGAAGGTTTCCTAGAAGCCTTCAGAATATCCATTACACCTTGGGAGAGGTGTAGATCAGCAAACTCTAACTCTTGAAGAGCCAGGCCTTGAGATTGAGAGATTTGAGGTTCGGGTACCAAACCCTCCCCTGAGCACAGGTTAACAGGTTGTGATTCCTGGGAAGACACAGGGGAAGCTGGACCGCTAAGGACAGTAGGAGTGGATACCAGGGTTGTCTGGACCAATCTGGAGCAATCAGGATCATCTTGCAGGACTGAGATCTGATTTTGACTAGCACTTTGAACAGGAGAGGGAAGGGAGGGAAAGCATAGAGGAACTTCCCTTCCCAATTGAGAACTAAGGCATACAGAGGGACTGAGTCCAACACTGGGGGCCTGCAGCAAAAAAGGGGAAGTTGGTGATTGCCTGGGGCTGCAAAAAGATCTATCTACGGGGTGCCCCATCTGGCAAATATCTCCTCCAAGACCAGGGAGTCCAGTGACCATTCGTGATGGCCCTGGGAAATCCTGCTGAGAGCATCTGCCAGGACATTGTCCTTTCCTGGGAGGTGAACTGCCGTGAGGGAGGTGTTCAGGGAGTAAGCCAGAGACCACAACTTCATTGCTTCAGTGCACAAGGCCGTAGACCAAGTGCCCCCTTGCTTGTTGATGTACCACATTGTGGTGGTGGTGTTGTCTGTTCTGACCTGTACAACTTTGTTCTGAACAGATTTGGAAAAAACTTGAAGTGCTAGAAAAACTGCTCTGAGTTCCAACAGGTTGATGTGGAGCAGAGATTCCTGGGGGGACCACAATCTCTGGGTAGTGAGGTCGCCCATGTGAGCTCCCCACCCCAAGAGGGATGCATCTGTAGTAAGGATTAAGGAGTGAGACTGAGTGACAAAGGGAACCCCTTGTCTCAGATTGCTCTGATCCTGCCACCACTGTAGGGCCTGGATCAGGGTTCGAGTTACTGGGATCAATTTGGTTAGAGGGTCTTTCCTTTGAGACCAAAAGGCTCTCAAATGGAACTGGATGTCCCTCATCTGAAATCTTGCTCCCTGCACTACTGCTGTAGAAGCAGCCATGGGCCCTAGGAGCTGAGAAATGCCTTGCTGGTCGAGAGACCTGCAGGGGTGAATGAGAGGCCAGAGAGACCAGGGTCCTTGCCCTGTCCAAGGAAGGAAGGCTCTGGCTTTTCTCTGTGTTCAGCTCTCGCCTATGAAGGTGAGGAGCTGGACAGGCTCTAGGATTGACTTTGAAAGATTCAGAAGGAAACCTAGAGAGGTGAGCAGTTGCTGAGTTATCTGTAGATGTAACTTGACTTGGACTGGAGACTGGCCTACTATGAGCCAGTCGTCCAGGTAAGGGAAGATGACAATTTTTTGCCTTCTTAGGGAAGGAACTGCTACTGCCAGGCATTTTGTGAATACCCTTGGAGCAGAGGTGAGGCCAAAGGGCACTGCTCTGAACTGGTAATAGCCTGAGGGCAGCTCGAACCTGAGGTACATTCGATGGGAGCTTCTGATGAGAATATGGAAGTAGGCATCCTTGAGGTCCAGGGACGCTAGCCAGTCCCCTGGCCTTAGAGAGGGTAGAATAATTCCTGGGTCACCATTCTGAATTTTGGTTTTAAAAGGTGCTTGTTTAAGTATCTGAGATCCAGGATGGGCCACCATTCTCCTGTCTTTTTGGGGGTAAGAAAGTACCTGGAATACAACCCTTTGCCCTGGTGTAGGGGTGGAACCCTTTCCACAGCTCTGAGAGCTAGGAGGGAAGAGACCTCTCCCTCTAAGGCAAGTGCCTCTGATGGATTTGCAGGTGGAAAGGATCTGGTTCTCATGTTTGGAATTTTTTTGAAGCTGAGAACCAGTCCCCGGCTTACTACTTCCAGGACCCACTTGTCTGATGTCAGAGACTTCCAGTCCGGGACAAAGTAAGCCAGCCTGCCCCCTACAGGTAGCTGAGAAGAAAAAATTACTCACCTTAGTAATGTTGTTTCTTCTAATGGAGTCTTGCTATATTATAGACATTAGCAGTTTGATCCCACTCTAGAACTGCCCCGGAGTGAAATGGTTAAAACCATTCCAAAATAGAATTTTGGCACAAGAGCAGCTCTATCTGTGTCATTTCAAACTTGAACTGTCAGATCTTTACGAGACCAAACTCACTAAGGTCTGTGTGAGCTGTAACCTACACTAGCCAAAGGCTACCTAAATAATAACAACCATTGATGGTCCCAACACCCAAGACTCAAGTCAGGGGACCAAAATACTAACACCATTCTAATAATATGAAAATGGAACATAAGTATAATAAAACACACCTGCGTACACATACACACCCCAAAGTCCCAAGGGGACAAAATGCTAACAGGACATAAGTAGTGCCCACATTAGTTGCCGCACCCCACCAAGTAGAGGTTCTGAGAGGGGCAGGTTGGGGAGGTCTATAATATGAAGACTCCATTAGAAGAAACAACATTACTAAGGTGGTAATTTTTCTTCAAACAACATGAAGTCTTGCTATATTATAGGTATTAACAGAATACACCGCAGTACCTCCATGGAGGAGGCAGAACCTACTTAAGGAATAGGCTCTGAAGAACAGCTGTGCCAAACCAGAGCATCTCTCCTGGCCCGGACATCCAGGGAGTAATGCTTGGTAAAAGTGTGTACCGTTTTCCAAGTAGCAGCCTGGCAAATCTCTAATAAAGGATATCTCTGGCAGCAGCAGAATGAGCCCTCAAACCGGAGGCTCTGCCCACTTTCTGATAACAAAAGTGGATACAAGAGACAATCCACCTGGCTATTGATCTCTTAGTGGCAGGTTTGCCTTCCCAACTTCACCATGGTAAGGAAAAGTTGGAGGATTCGAACCTGTGACCTTTAGTGCGCTCTATATAATAACTAAGAGCTCTCTTAACATCAGGCTGTGCAACCTCCTCTCACCCGAAGAGGGTGATCAGTGAAAAATACTGGAAGGAGATAGATTGATTAAGATGGAAATCTGAAACCACCTTAGGCAAAAACTTCCTGTAGTCCTAAGGACTACCTTCCCTTGGAAAGAAATAAAGTCAGTCTCCACTGACAAGGCTTGCAATTCACTTGTCGTCTGGCAGAAGTGATAGCCACTAAAAACAGTTTTCCAAGTTAGGTATAAGCTCTGCAGAAGACAGAGGTTCAAAAGGGGTTGCATTAACTGGGCAATGCAAACATTAAGGTCCCAAGCAGGGGCGGTTCCGAAAGGGAGGATTAGTATGGAGTAATCCTTAAAAACTTGGAAAACACAGGATGAGAGGAAAGAGGGGATGACTTTCCTGCTGACACAAAAGCAGACACAGCTGACAAATGAACTCTCAGGGTAGCTGGTCTGAGACCCAAGGAATTAAGATGTACCATGTAATCTAACAAAATGGGCAACTCAGCAGATTCTGGGGAAATATTTTTCCCAGCACACCAAGTGGAAAACCTTTTCCATTTAGAACTATAAGTAGCCCTAGTGGAAGGCTTTCTGGAAGCCTTTAGGATCTCAAGAACACCCTGAGAGAGGTGTAAATCAGCAAACTCTTAACTCCTCAAGAGCCAGGCCTTGAGGTTGAGGGATTGAGGTCGGATACAAACCCTTCCCTGGGCACAAGTCAACAGATTGTGATTCCTGGGGAGGCACAGGGAAGATGGACTGTCAGAGACAGAAGGAGTGGTTACCAGGGCTGCCTGGCCCAATCCGGGGCAATCAGAATCACCCTGCAAGGCTGAGATCTGATTTTGACTAGTACTTTGAACAGAAGAGAAAGGGGGAAGCATGGAACTTCCTCCCAATCCAGAAGAAGGGCATCCAGGGAACTGAGCCCAGCACTGGAGGCCTGCAACAGAACAGAGGAAGTTTGTGATTGTCTGGGGCTGCAAAAGATCTATCTGAGGATGCCCACCTGGCAAAAACTATCCCCAACACTTGAGGATCCAGGGACCATTCGTGATGGCCTGGGAAATCCTACTGAGGGCATCCATAAAGGACATTGTCCTTCCCTGGAAGATGAACTGCTATGAGGGAAGTGTTCAGGGAATAGGCCAGAGACCACAACTTCATTGCCTCGGTGCACAAGCGAAGACCGAGTGCCCCCTGTTTGTTGATGTACCACATTGTTGTGGTGTTGTCTGTTCTGACTTGTATCACCTTGTAGTGGACAGATGCAGAAAAAGCTGAAGAGCTAAAAGACAGCTCTGAGTTCCAGCAAATTGATGTGGAGCAAGAGATTCCTGGGGACCAAACTCCCTGAGTGGAAAGGTCGCCCATGTGGGCCCCCAACCCAGAAGGGAAGCATCTGTAGTGAGAGTCAAGTCGTGAGAAGGGAAATGAAGAGAACCCCGGCTCTTAAATTGCTCTGATCCTGCCACCACTGGAGAGCTAGGATCAAGGTTCAGTCACTGGGACCAACTTGGAAGGGGTCTCTTCTCTGAGACCAAAGGTTCTCAAGTGAAACTGAATGTCTCTCATCTGAAATCTGGCTCCCTGCACAACAGCTGTGGATGCAGCCATGTGCCCCAGGAGCTGCAGAAAGTGTCTTGCTGGTCGAGAGACCTGCAGAGTGAAGGAAGAGGCCAGAGCCACTAAATTCCTTACCCTTTCTGGGGAAGAGGCTCTGGCTAGCTTTGTGTCCAATTCTGCCCCTATAAAGGTGAGTACCTGGACTGGTTCCAGAACCGACTTTGGTAGGTTTAGCAGAAAACCCAGGAGGTGAGAAGCTGCTGGGTGACCTGCAGGTGAGATTTTACCGTTCTGGGGACTGGCCTACAATGAGCCAGTCGTCTAGATAGGAAAAACAGCAATCCTCTGCCTCCTTAAGTGGGCCACTACCACTGCTAGACACTTTGTGAATACCCTTGGAGCAGAGTAAGGCGAGGGCACTGCTCTGAACTGGTAATGACCTGAGGCAATTCGAATCTGAGGTACTTTCGATGGGCTCTTCTGATTAGGACATGGAAATAGGCATCCTTAGGTCCAGGGAGGCTAGCCAGTCCCTGGCCTTAGGAAAGGTAAAATCATTGCCAGAGTTACCATTTTGAACTTTGGTTTCAAAAGATGCTTGTTCAGATATCTGAGATCTAAAATGGGCCGCCACTCTCCTGTCTTTTATGGGGTAAGGAAGTATCTGGAATACAGACCCCTGCCCTGATGCAGGGGAGGAACCCTTTCTACTGCTCTGAGAGCTAACAGGGATGAGACCTCTGTTTCCAGAGCGAGGGTCTCTGAAGCACTTGCAGGTAGAAAAAGTCTGCTTCTCAACTTGGGAAACTTTTGAAGCTGAGAACCAGACCTGCTACTACTTCCAGAACCCACTTGTCTGAGGTTAAAGAAGCCCAATTCTGACTGAAGTAAGCCAGCCTGCCCCCACTGGTACAGGAGAATCGGCCTGGGCACCCCATCAGGGTGCCTGTTTTAGCAAGCTTTAGGCTGGGGTGTGGGAGCAGGTCTGCCCACCCCTCGTCTGCCCCTGCCTCTGAAGAAGCCCCTCTGAGCACAGGCAGAGGAGGCCTGAGTCTGGTAGAAAGGCCTGTGAAAGGCTTCCACCCTACCCCTAGTACGCCTCCTTTGAGGAGTGGCTTGCCGCCCTTAGCCTGGGCACTCTTGTAAGTAGTCCTATATTCATCCATCTTCTTCATGTAGTTCTCTGTCTGCTCTCCAAACAGAGAATTTCCCACCACAGGAAAATCCATAGCCTTAGTCTGGGTATCCTGTGACAAACTAGCACCTGAGCCAGGCCAGCCTACGAAAAGCTACAGATGTGGCCATGACCCTAGAGGAAACATCATTAACATCCACAGCAGCATGAAACTGAACCTTAGAGGCTTCAATGCCATCAGCAGCCACCTGTTCTAGTTCACTAGCCAGCTGGCCATGGGGCCTGCTTGGCCAATAGCATAACAGTATCCCATCTAGATTTCTGATACCTAGCTACATAAGCAATATAATTTGATTGCCTGAGTCCCAGAGGCTGCATATACTGTTTTTTCCATGGCATCAATCTTCCTGGAATCTCTGTCAGGAGGATGTGAAGCCAAGGGAATATTAGCTTTATCACAGGCAGCACGCCTGAGACTACTAACATGACTGCATTGCTGAGAAGGAATTCTGTTCAGGGCCTGACAATGTATACCTTCTGTCCATCTTTTTATCTACAGGAGGCACAGAATTAGGAGCTTTTAAAATTTTAATTGTTTGTTTCCTAAAAGACTTGTAAGGAATAGACAATCTCCTAGACTCTGGAATATCCATCATTTCTACAAAATCAGGCTCCTCTTGCTCATCCACAGCCTCTTCTAAAGGAAGCTGGAGGGTTTCAGCAACTTTTTATAAAACATAAAATGAGATGGGGACTCAGACAGCATAGGGGAGATTCTAAAGGTCTGTCTGAGGAGATGTCGGTTCAATGGGCACACCCAGACCTTCCAGCCACATTCATACTGATCATAATCCTCCTCCCCTCCTCTGGTTCATAAAATTCCTCAGTATCATAATCCTGAACCACTGGGACCGGACGAACCGACCTTTTACCAGATAGTGGTGGTTCGGACAGACCCTGAGACAGTGACTGGACAATTTGTATGGCTTTGCTATCTCTGCAGCAGTTGGAAGAATTTTGGACTCCAGACCTGCGGATTTTCTTGTTTTCTTTACTGGAATTGGTTCCTCAGAACCAGCTTTTCTTTGCCGGAAGTCTGGCCCTGGTCAGAGGCACTCCCTCTGGTTGGTTGGCACCGGAACAGGCTAGCTCATCGGGTCAGCGGACTTTTGGCCTCCCGTTCCCTGAGCCTGCCCAATCTTTTTTCCAGGGTGGCTGCAGGGAAATTCTCACATACCTGGCAGTCTGACTGGAGGTGGTCAAACCCCAGACAATAAACACATGTGGTGTGTGGGTCAGCCTTGGCAAAGACTTCCCCACAAACATCACAGTGTTGAAACCCAGTGGGCCCGGTTTTTCTTTTGGGTTTCTCAGACATAATGCCAGCCTAACCAAAAACTTGCCCTTTTAACGGCAGTGCCAGGCAAGACACCTTATCAGTTCTAACCGTGTCACGGGTACTGGAAAAAACGTAATAAATCCGTTTTTTAGAACCGATAAGAACGGGAACCGCACTCTAAAATAGTAACTTTTAGTTTTAAATGAGTTTTAAACCCACTGATGGTTCAAAACCAGAACCGATAACTACAAGTTCCACACAGACAAAACCTTCATTTACTTACGGTTACCACAGATAGAGCTTGAACCGAACGGTTTTGCGGTTAAAATAAAACTATTCTCGGTTAAATCCAACCGAGAAACACTTTTTAAACCGAGAAATGAACCGAGCAGAAGGAGAAATCTCCAGAGCGACTGTTCACTGAGGCGGAGTAAAGAATCTGACAGTTCAAGTTTGAAATGACACAGATAGAGCTGCTCTCGTGCCAAAATTCTATTTTGGAATGGTTTTAACCATTTCACTCCGGGGCAGTTCTAGAGCTAGATCAAACTGCTAATGTCTATAATATAGCAAGACTTCATGTTGTTTGAATCGGCCCTGGCAACTCCATCAGGGTGCCTGCTTGGCAGGGGCTTTGGGCTGAGGGGTGGAAGCCGGCCTGCTTGTACCCCGTCTGCCTCTCCCTCTAAAGAACCCCCTCTGGGCGTAAGCAGAAGAGGAGGCCTGGGCTTGGTAAAAAGGCCTATGAAAAGGCCTGCCCCTGGAAAGCTGCCTTTGAGGAGTGGCCTGCCTTTCCTTGGCCTGTGCACTCCTAAAGGTGGTCCTATACTCATCCATTTTCTTCATGTAATTCTCTGTCTGCTCCCCAAACAGAGAATTACCCACAACAGGAAAATCCATGGCCTTAGTCTGGGTATCCTGTGACAGGCTAGTACATCTGAGCCAAGCCATTCTGCGAAGTGCCACAGATGTAGCCATGACTCTTGATGACACATCATTAGAAGTCCACTGCAGCATGGAATTGCACCTTGGATGCCTCAATACCATCAGCAGCCACCTGCTCCAGCTCCTTGGCAAGCTGGCCGGGACCTGTTTTGCTAGAGCCATAACAGTATCCCATCTGGATTTCTGATATCTAGCAACATAGCCATATAATCTGCCTGTCTGAGTCCCAAGGATGCTGCCATGTACTGTTTCTTTGCCATGGCATCAATCCTCCTGGAGTCCTTGTCAGGGGGGTGTGAAGCCAAGGGAATATTTGCCTTGTCACAGGCTGCAGCCTGCACTACCCAACATGGCTGCATTGTTGTGTAAGGAACTCCGTATCAGAGCCTGACAATGTGTACCTCTTGTCCATTCTCTTATCCACAGGAGGTATAGTGTGAGGAGTTTTTAGAATTTTAACTGATTCCTAAAAGATTTATGCAAAGGAATAGACAGTCTCCTAGACTCTGGGATATCCATCATTTCCACACACTCAGGCTCCTCTTGATCATCCACAGCTTCCTCCATAGGGAGCTGGAGGGTTTCAGCCACTTTTTTATAAAACATAAAATGAGAAGGGGACTCAGAAAGCCTAGAAGGAGACACTCCTGAAGGTCTGTCTGGGGAGATGTCCGGGTCAATGGGCACATCAGACTTTCAAATCCACATTCACTCTCCTCATACTCCTCTTCCCCCTCCTCCGGTTCATAATATTCCTCTAAATCATACTCTTGAACCCGGTGGAACCGGCCGAACCGTACGCTTACCTGATGGTGCCGGTTCGGTCGGAACCGGGGAAAGTGACTGGACAATTTTAATCGCTTTGGCTATTTCTTCAGTGGTTGGAGAGGAAAGTTTTGGCTCCACACCAGCTGACTTCCTAGTCCTTTTTGCTGGAACCGACTCCTCGGAGTTTGATCTCCTTTTGCCCGAGGAAGTCTCGCCCTGGTCAGAGGGCACTCTCTCCGGTTCGGTTGGAACCGAACCGGGCTGCCATCCGGTTCAGCAGACTTTTTGGCCTCCCTTTCCCTGAGCCTACCAACTCTCTTTTCCAGGGTAGCTGCAGAAATTTTTACAAATCTGGCAGTCTGCATTGAGGTGGTCAAACCCCAGACAATAAACACAGGTGGTGTGGGGGTCAGCCTTGGCAAAGACTTCCCCACAGACACTGCAGTGTTGAAACCCAGTGGGTCGGTTTTTCTTTTGGGTTTCTCAGACATAGTGCCAGTCCTAGCAAACTTACCCGTTTATGGCAATCATGAGGTGAAGACCCTCTTATAGGTTCCCAACACGTGTCAGTCGTGAAAAAAACCTTAATAAATCCGTTTTTTTAAGAACCGGTAACCACACTCTAAATGACAGATTAATATATTTTAGACAACCTGATCGGTTCAAACCGAACTGATAAACCGTTTACAAGTTCCACACAGAATAGAAATCAATGTAAAACCTATCTAGTACTCACAAATACCACAGACAGAGTCTGAACCGACCGGTTGCGGTTTAAATTCGGTCGAAAACCGAGAAAAACAATACTTTAACCGACAAAATGAACCGAGCAGAAGGAGAAATCTCCGGAGCGACTGTTCAGTGAGGCGGAGTAAAGAATCTGACAGTTTGAGTTTGAAGAACAACAGACAGAGTTTCAACCGAGCTCGAGCTCAGCATTCCATGCCTGGCATGGGACGTTAACTCTTTCACCTCCAGAGCAGTTCAAAGGTTGGGACTCACTGCATATGTCATAATATAGCAAGACTTCATGTTGTTTGAAGAATCCCTAACGCCGGAGACAGGGTGTCGGCTCTTTTGATGCGGGTCTTCTGGTTGAATTTCTGGCAGTGTGGGCATTTGTTGGGCCAGTGGTCTGGGCTTAAGGAGATCAAGCAAGCTGCGTTGCCGTCCTTGGCCAGGATTTGCTTCCCACACTGACACTTCGACTTGCACCGCGTGGGAGAAGGTGAAGGCATGCAAAAACGTTTAATGACTTGTCGAACAGATTGTAAACTATTGAATTTAAAGCGATTTAGCGATAAGGAAAAAACACAGTCGACTGTGAAGAGTAGGTGTCCGTGGAGCTGAACTAAGCAGGTCAACAGCGGGAAAAGAACTGACATGACACCGGGGGACCACCCCCTTTATACTACGTGTGACGTCGGGTGGAGCCGACATCAGGGGCAGTCCCCCGTCACATGCTGCTAGCTAGAAGATTTTTCCATGGGGTCCGAACACCTGGCAGCCTTAGTCCTACTGGTATTACCTATTGCAAGAGCTCCCCCTGAAAGTGAGATCTGATCACTCTGACGGCCACATGATTCTGCCTTCACTTGCTGTTTCTTTCTGACTGAAACTTGGAATTAAGAGATACCCTCAGATGAAGGACTATTTTTCTCTGCTTGTACTGCCTTTGTAAATAGTTATATTGAACAATTTTTAATTTTTATTTTGCTGTTATTGGTAATAATAAAAGGTTTCCGGTGAATATTACAACTGCTCCTGGTCTTCCTATGCTTCCTGACCTGTCCCTCAATGACAGATCGTGTCAGACTAAGTGGGATTTATGCCATGCATACTGTAAGCCAGGAGTTTTGTGCGTGGGTACTAGACCTGTTACAAGGGAAGAATGGAAGAAAGGTATGGATTCTGCAGCAGCAAGCCCAGGAGTCATTACCAGAAGAATGGCAGCCAAACTAGCAGAGACAAAGGTCCAAGCTGAGACTGTACAGCCAGTACCAGTCACGGAAAAAGAACATCATGCAGGGACAGAACCTGAAAGTCTTTCAGCCTTTTTCACATGGTGGGGAATACAACAAAAAGAGACCAACAAGCAGAGAAGAAATGCAGCAACAGTAGCAGCAATGGCATGCCTTGCAGACTATCAAAGCTGGAGGATCTGGCACAGGTCCAGCAAAGCAACAAAACACAAACATTAAACTTACAAAGTTGTGTCCCTCAGATGATATCAAAGCATACCTGACAACTTCTGAAAGGGTTGCCACAGCCTGCCAGTGGCCAAAGCAGCAGTGGGCAACCAGGCTGGTACCTTATCTGACAGATAAAGCCCAACTTGCCTAAAGCAATATGGACACTGCACAGTCAGAAAACTATGACCTGGTGAAAAGGGAAATCCTGAAAAGATTCGACATCTCAGGAGAGACCTACAGGCAAAGATTCTGTTCTCTGAAGTACAACCCAGTCGACAATCCTCGAAAAGCCTTCACCCGACTCAGAAAACTCCCTATTAAATGGCTTCAACCAGAAGGCAAAACAGTCCCACAGATCACTGAAACGCTTGCAACAGAGCAACATCCTGCCTACAGATGTGCAGCTTTGGGTAAAAGAACACCAACCAACCAGAAAGTGTGGAAAATGCCCTCTCTTTGGTTGAAGACTACCAGATAGACAGCCAGATGCCACAGCAGCGAGGTAACAGCTAAGCACTGATAAGACCCCCTTTTTCCCGATTTAACTCCAAGTCAGATAAGAACTTTGGTGGGGGTAACAAATCTGCACCCAAAGACTGTATTTGCCATAACTGTAATAAGCCAGGTCATATTGCAAGAAACTGTCATAGCAAGAAGAGTGACACTGCAGCAAATTTGTCCTTAGCAAATTGGGGCAAGTACTTAACAGATGTCAAGGAGGGTGATAAGATTGTGAAGGGACTGATTCAGGAAGCAGACAAACCCTAGTACATGCTGAAGTGCTGGGAAAACACTGTGCAAAAGGAACAGGTACTAGTGTCATATGCATCCACAGGGACATTGAATACTATCCCACAACCCAAGTGATTCTAAATATTAATGGTGTGTCATACCAAATGAAAGTGGGGGTGGCACCTAAGTTACCTGTATCTGTGATTATTAGAAATGACTTTCCAGGATTTACTGAGTTAATCACAGAGGGAGTAAATCCTGGTGTTTCAGCAGCTGTGATGACCAGATCTCAGGCAAAGAAAATCTGAGATGGTGGGGACTCTTTCCCTTTCACTGATTTTGATTCAGACTTGTTTGAGCATAGAGCCAAGATCCGAAAGTCCAGGAAAGAAAGACACCTGAAGAAACAGTGGCAACAAAAGACTGATGGACACACGGGGTTAATATATGAAAATGTTGGAACTAAACTGATAACCGACTGTGGTTTTGTGTCAGAGCAAGCTAATGATGTTTCTCTCCAGGGTCATTTTAAGCAGCTGGGGGTGAAACCAAAACAGGGTGTACCAATGTTTAAAAAATGTAAGCCGGCTTGGTGGCGCTAAGGTTGAGCACTGGATGCCACACCTCACGTCACGCCAGCAACCCAAAGTGGGGAATGAGTTCAGGTTGCGAGGGGGTCGGCGGAGGGATTGAGTGTCAGAAGACAGCTCTCTTCTCCTGGGGAGGGTGAACTCGCAATCCCACCACAGCAGCGACTCCCAGTGGAGACTGAGGATGCCAAAGCTAGATTGCGCACGCAGGGGATGGAGGCCGCTCGCAAGCAGGGTGTAGGAGCATGCACAACTTGTGCTGAGCGTCACTGCACGTTCACGCTTCTGTAGGAGTCACGCTCACAAACCAGAAACATGGAAACTCCACGGCTCCTGGGGAGACAACGGCACACCGGTCCCATGCCCACTGTCGGATCCCGCCCACCCAGGCCCAGATATCCTCCAGCCTGCACTAGCCCACCAAACTTGATTGAAGGAGCACCCAAGGTAAGAGAAGGGCAGCCCTGCCCTGGGTGGCACAAGCCAGGGGACAATGGAGGAGCAGGGTGCTAGGTCAGGGTTCTGGGGACCTAGGGTGGGGGGTCTCAGACTGGCGGGATAAACTGAGGATGCCTGAGGGTACCCCAGGACCGGCAACTGGAGGGAAAAAGAGGGTAACAAAATGTTTAAAAAATGTAATGGGTTACTGTACAGAGTTTGGGTTAAACCTCAGACACAGGAACAGACAGAACAATTGGTTATAACGCAAAAGTATATATTTGAGTTGTTAGATAGCACATGATAGTCCTATGGCTGGTCACGTGGGGAGGGACCACACCCTTGCCAGACTCCTGTACAGATTTTACTGGCCTGGAATTCATGAAGATGCTGCTACCTATTGTAGTTCCTGTACTGAGTGTCAGAAAGTAGCCCCAGTGACTAAAAAAGACAAGGACACAAATAGGTCAGCACCTTGCCATAGTCCAAGCTTTCAATAAAATTCCACAGCAGATGTAGAAAGATAAAAGCCAATTTTTAATCCAAAAGTAGGCAAGCCAGTAAGGCAGGATACATGGTGCCCCTCCCCAAAGCTGAGTCAAACGTTTTCGCATCACAAATGCGCTTTCTCAGGAGCCTTGAAAAGCACATTTGTGGCCTGCTGTTAGCTCAGCTTTGAGAGGAAAATCTGCTAACACTACTGAATTAAAGAACTGTATTCTACATCTGCTAGAATTGATAGCTGGACAATGGTGCCAACCTATTTGTGTCCTGTGAATAATGATTTTTGGTTTTGGCCCCGCAACTGCCGTTCTGTAGCCGCCTGTTCTTGTTGTTTTACTGAAAAAGACAAGGTGCCCTGCCCTTGATAGAGCTGCCTTTTGAGAGAATTGCAATGGATGTGGTTGGCCACTTAGACAAAAGTAAAAAGGGTAATCAATTAATTTTGGTAGTATGTGACTATGCTACTCGATACTCAGAGACAGCTCCTATGCGTACTGTCACAGTCTCAAAAATGGCAGAAGAGCTTGCCAAACTTTTTCAGCAGGGTGGGCATACTGTAAGAGATTATTACTGATCAGGGTAGTAACCTTGGTGCTGCTTTGCTGAAGGAGCTGTAGCGACTACTAGGTATCGCTGCTAAGAACCCCTTATCACCCTCAGACAGATGGTCTTGTTGAGCGTTTTAATCAAACCCTAAAATACATTTTAAAAGGGTTTATAATAGGAAAAATTAAACATTGGGACCAGTACTTACCTTGCCTGCTTTTTGTTTACAGAGAAGTGCCACAGGCATCAACAGGTGTATGGTAGACAACCTAGAGGGCCACCAGATGTAATAAAAGAAACATGGGAAGATAACCTAGACAAAAGAAATTTATTTTATCATATATGTGTGCCTTGAGAAAGAAGCTGGCAAAATATTTTGAAATTGCCCATAGTAATCAGGAAGAGGCTCAAAACCAGCAGAAGGCATATTATGACCATGGAGCAAAAGAAAAAGTCTTTGAGCCAGGCAAAAAGGTCTTGCTACTGTATCCACTACAGAAAATAAACTGTTAATGAAGTGGCAAGGGCCTTATAAAGTGCTTAGACATACTGGCACAGTTAACTATGACACTGAGACCCCAATAGGAAAAATCCTACCAAGATATGCCACACTAACCTCCTGAAGAAATGGGCTGAAAAACACCAAAGGCTGATTTGCTAGTTGTAGCAGAAACTGATAAAGAAAATATTGATATAGCTTATGACAGACTGGAACGAACTGTAACTGCTGTTGACATAAAGGTGAACGTTACTCTTCTCTCTATACTCCCATGTGACTAGAGATAGAACACATACACTCTGTTCTCTCCACGAATTGGACATTCGCTCTTTTCTTTACATTTCCCCTGAAAATAACTTCCAAAATCTCTACATGGTTCTCCAGTAGAGTCCTCTATACGTGCTCCTCTACAATTCTGCGCCCTTCTTAGCCTTAAATCCTACAAGGACATCTCACAACCCCTTGCTGGCAATCCTAATCTTCAGATCGGCAGCCAAACCCTCACAGCTTATTTTTGGCCTTTCGTGGAAGTCGACAGGGTCTCGGACTTGGTAGTTGCTCAGAAGCTTTTGACATTTCAAGATGCCAGTCTTAAATTCCAATTACCCTCTTCTATTTATTTCAATTATTTTCAACACTCACACTTGCTTATGTCTCACTTTGGTTCCGGTCCCTGGGATGACTCGTATCACTCCCGTGTCTTCCCCATGGCCTTTTCAGCACTTAGTTTCCATGTCATTTAATTTTATTATCATCAACTTTCAGACTCTCTCACCCAGGTGAAAGGCCCAGCCTTTTATTACTGGGACCAGGCGTTGCCATCTTCCAATCCCCACATAACTGGGCACACATCTGCAAACACTTATATAGATTCATCAGATGGGACAGGTACTGGCTTCTTCAGTTTCAGATCCTACATAATCTTTACTTCACTCAGACAAATTACATAAAATGGGGGGGAATTGCCTTCCGATACTTGTTCCAGATGTACCAAAAAACCTGGTACTTTTTTGCATGTTCTTTGGACTTGTGAGAAGGTTGCGCCCTTCTGGTCTGCGATTCAAGCCCACCTGGATCCTCTCTTTGGTCTCTCAAGAGGCCTTTCTCCCGGAGATGCGTCTTCTGTGGGATTACAGTGACAGCCTGGTTGGTAATCAAAAGTTCCACATGTCCCTTATATCCCTTTGTGCAAAAAAAAGTTATCCTCAGACACTGGCTCAATCAAACTATACCTTCACCACTGAGTGGCTTAGGGAAATATTGTTCGCCCTTCAAGCTGAACGGACCATTGCTAACCTCGCCCATAGAACCACTACCTATCAGACGATCTGGGAACCTTTACATACTATGTTAACTGTATAAGTCTCCTGCCCCCCTTTTGTGCTTCCCCGTGCTACTGGTCTCCTCTGACTAGCCCACTTTTAGATATTTAGGTGCCCTTGGCTGTTGTCTACCCTTGTACTCATATATCCCTTAGCTCTTTATGTCCCCTAGTATATGCCCGTGTTGTATGTCTAGAGGGCTCCCTGGCGGCGGGAGGGGGGATTGGGGAGGGAGGGGCTTCAAGTTTGCAGGGCTCTGTTCTTCTGTTTCTATTATGATGTGTCTCTCATATTTTTGTTATTTTTTGGGGATATATAGTATCTACTATATTCACTTTGTTGCCCTGCACTCTGATTATGTCATATTATCGCTGGTGGTGGGAGGGGTTGGTGGGGAGGTGGGAGGGGTTATGTTCTATAACTGTTGCTGTTGTGCTTTAATGTTTGTTTCCATTTTCCTTTAAAAAAATTCAATAAAGTATGTTAAATTTGAAAAAGAAAATAAAGGTGAATGTTTCCTTAACCTCCCAACAAACCACAGAAATTCGTAACTTGCTAAAGACATTTAACAGTACTTTTACCACAGTGCCAGGCCAAGCAAAAGGGTCGAGCACATAATAGAGACAGGGAATGCATGCCCTATCAGACAAAAGACATACAGATTACCAGAGTGGCTAAGAGTAGACGTGGTTAAGGAAATACAAAAAAAAAAAAAGAAAGAACTGGGTATCATAGGAGAGTCTAGAAGTGCTTGGTCATCACCAATAGTGATTGTAAATAAAACAGAAGGGGGTGTAAAAATCTGCCTTGATTTTAGAAAACTAAATCAAGTGTCAGAATTTGACAGTTATCCTACGCCCAGGATAGATGATTTGGTGAACAGATTTGGGAAAGCCAAGTACATCAGTACCCATGCTCTCACCAAGGGTTACTGGCAAATCCCCCTAGCTAAAGAATCCAGGGACAAAACTGCATTTGCCACTTCTACTGGATTCTATCCATTCACCACCTTGCTGTTTGGTTTACATGGCGCACCCGCTACATTCCAGTGGTACAAGATGTAATGTTATCCCCTCACACTGGTTATTGTGCTGCGCACCTGGACGATGTCGTAGTGTACAGCCCAGACTGGTAAAGCCATCTGGAACACCTACGAGCAGTTATCCAATCTATCAAAAGGGCAGGTCGTGCAATTACTCCTACCAAATGTGCATTGGGCATGCAGTAAACCAGATATTTGGGCTATGTTTTGGGAAATTGAGAAGTCAAGCCAGAGATTTCCAAGATAGAAGCTGTAGCCAACATTCCTATCCCTAAAACAAACATGTCAGGTCATTTTTAGGGCTGGCTGGCTATTATTGGAGATTTGTTCCCAACACTGCTGAGTTAGCTACTCCCCTCACCGAATTCAGGAAAAAACTGTACCCGAATACTGTGAAATGGTCCCCAGAGTGTGATGAAGCTTTTCAGGCCATTAAGGCTGCATTATGTTCTACCCCTGTTTTAAGAAGCCCAAACTTTGAGAAACAATTTTTGTTATTGACAGATGTGTCAGAGGTAGGCCTAGGTGCAGTTGTGAATCAAAATACAGATGGAAAAGAATATCCTATTCTATACATAAGTAGGAAACTGCACAACCGAGATAAAAGGTATTCCACCATTGAAAAGAAATACCTTGCAGCAACATGGGCCATGGAGTCCCTTAGGTTTTATTTGCTATGAGCTATGTATGTATAACAGATCACAATCCTCTCTGTTGGCTTAACCAAGTGAAGGATAAAAATTCCAGAATCACATGGTGGTACATGGCACTACATACATTTAAATTTAAAGTGATGTACAAATATGGGAAAGAGAATGTCAATGCTGATTTTCTGTCACTATATGGATCAGGAATTGAGAATTCTGAAGGTTGAAAAAACAAAATGTATGAGTTCAAACTTCTCTGCTATAGTGCATATACACTGAACTGTAAAGGTTATAACTTAATGTTAGAAGAGAATTAATAGAAAGTTTTGGAAACCTGTTGCCTCCTAAAGAGGGGATTATGTGACAGGGTTGAATAAGGCCCTGTCCCATTTGTTAGGCAGAAAGAGTTAAATGCAAGAATCTGTAATATCCTCTTCTTTCCTGTCACTTGTCTGTCTGGTTGCACAACCAAATGTTCTTGTGAGACCAAGGAACTGATCACTCTGACAGCCTCGCGATTCTCCATCTCTCGCCATCTCTCTACCTTCACTTCTTGTTTCTGTCTTTTCTTCCCCCTTGCATATCTGTGTTTATAAAATAAATGTGAATCTTCCACGCTGGCGACCCGGGTTCCAACATGAGCCCGGGCCATCAGGGCAGAGATAGGATTGAGCATCCGGAGGACTGGTCTCCTTTTTCTGGGGAGGGTTCCAGGGTTCTACCACTCTGCATCAGCCCCTGGTGATGACCGGGGAGCACTGTTAGAGCTGGTGCAGCAAGGGGTGGAATGCAGCAGACGTTGGCAAGCTGTGCCTGATGTCATTACATGCTTGCACTCCGAGGGGCTCAGAAAAAGGGATATGGCAGCACTGACCACAGCAGCTTGATGGCCACTACTTCACCGGTCGACGATGCCTGGATTGGGGGCGGTGTGCTGGTATTGGATCCTGGCCTGGCACGAAGACATGGGGAGGTGGGGTCCCTCTCGACGGTACAGCTACATATGCCAGTTGGACATGTCCATTCTCCGGTGTCGGCGGTGAAGGTGGAGTGGTGGCTGGAGACAGCAGGTCGGTGGCTGCAGGAGGAAAAATACAAGTAAGATAAAAAAATATACATATGTGAATCTTTAAGTGAAACTGGGATCCCTTTGTTTGAAACTGTATATAGTTATACTGTTGAAATTATTGCAAAAACCTATATGGAATTTAGGGGGTTAACCGGAGATGCAGTTTGAGCTCCTCCTTAGGCTTGTTTGGAAAATTTTGCAGAGCTGTCAGCAGGAAGCCACCTTGGGAGACTGTACTGTTTGCAAGCCAGCTCTGCACTGAAACTAACAAGAACATTTTCTGAGAAACAGGATGTACTCTTAAATTCCCAGGCAAAGACTTGTAAAAAAAGAAGCAATACTTTTCCTAGAGAGGGACTGAGAGACTGAAACTTGGGATTAGAGATACCCTCAGATGAAGGACTTTGTTTTCTCTGTTGGTACTGCCTTTGTAAATAATTATATTGAACAATTTTTATTTTGCTGTAATTGGTAATAATAAAAGGTTACCTGGGCCGGTCCGTCAGTGCAGCGGTAGCACTTCCGCTCACGATGCTGGTGACCCAGGTTCGGTAGCAAACACAAGTCGTAGGAGGGTCGGCCGGGGAGAAGGACTGAGTGCCCAGAGGGCTGCTCTCCTTCTCTGGGGTGGGGGTGGGCAACACTCCTCACCACAATACCGCCACCAACTGGGTAACCATGGGTGGTGACGGTGCAGCAGAGGAGGCTAAAGACATGGAAGGGACAGACCTCTGCCACGGGCCAGAGCGAAGAAGCGTCACCACGCCCCCTCAGCTCACTGGCCCTCCTTGCATGCAGTCGTCTGAGGGGAAGAGAGAACAAGGAAAATGTGCCCTGCCAGTGATCCGGGTGGCGAGCCCCCAGTGCCATGCCTGCGGGGGGCTCTGAGGGCAGACTGAACCTGTGCGCAGTTCCCTGATGTTCTGGGGTGGTAAGAGGGAACCTCCTTTGCCCCACCCAGTGGGTTATCCAGGGGCTCTGGAAGACTGAAGCAAAGCACTCTAAGGAGCAGACACCTCAGGCCTCTCTCAGGAAAAAGCAGGTGCTGCTGAGCGGTGCATGGGGCTCCAAGAGAGGGACAGCTGGCAGAGTAAGAGGGCAAAAAGAATAAAAAAAAAAAAAAAAAAGTTACCTGTGAATTTTACAAGTGTTTCTGGTATTCCTATGCTTCCTGACCTGTGCCTCAACGACAGGAGCAAACCGCTAGTAAAACAGATATACAGGTTACTCACCTGTAACAGGAGTTCTAGGAATGGTATATGTTGTTCATCCACACTATCTGGCAGGTTCCTTGCCGCTTTAAATCTTGCCGGAAGGTCTTCAAGCTGGCTCCTCCCACCCACCTGGGTGGTAAAACTCTCGGCTCCACCCCATGACGCCAGATCTAGCCCACTGGAAGCCAGGTTGTGTGTCGAAGCCGGGGAGGTCGGATGGGTCGTGTGGATGAACAACATATACTATTCCTAGAACTCCTGCTACAGGTGAGTAACCTGTATTTCTAGGGACATGGATATGTTGTTCATCCACACTATCTGGCAGACTCCTAGCAGTTCTCCGGTAGGATGGAGGCAAGGCGCACACCTCCTACTTAGGAATAAAGACTGGAGAACCCGAGGCCCCAAACCAGCATCCCGGCGTGACCTAAGGTCGATGTGGTAGGGGGTAATACGGTATGTGCCGACTTCCAGGTAGGAGCCCTGCAGATATCCTGGATAGGGACATCCCCGGAAGCAGCCACCGATGCAGCGGTATGACAGGTAAAATGATCTCTTAGCCCCTCTGGGAGGCTCCATGCCCGCCCACCTATAGCGGAGATCTATGCAGGAGGTGACCCACCCGCTCATCGTCCGCTTGGCTGCAGGTCTGACAGGTGCGGCTTCAGTGAAGATGACAAACAGCTGGCAAACCTCTCCCGAACTTCAGCCCTACGCTCCCTGAGAAGGCGAGCGCTCAACTAGGGTCCAAATGGAGCCTATATTTGGCCTCTGAGGTGTGAATGGGGTACAACACCAGCAGAGTCAACACCCGGTTAAGGTGAAGCTCCGACACCACCTTCAGAAGGAACTTCGGGTGGGGCGCAGGACAACCTTGTCCCTATGTAAGACCAGATAGGGAGACTCAAAGGAAGCACCTGGAGCTCTCCCATCCTACTGGTAGACGTGGTAGCCATCAAGAAGGTGTTCTTCCACAACAGGTGGGAGAATCGCACCTGTGCATTGGTTAGAATGGCTTGCCCGTGAGCTAAGCCAATACCAGCGGTAGATCCCACGGAGGTGGAAATTCTCGCACCGGAGGGGAAGTGTGATCAAGGCCTTGGAAAAGTGCCCGACCACCTTTCCTGTGCCATTGACTGCCTTCTGGCCCACGCCCAGAGGGCAGAGGTGGCTGCCAGGAGCACCTTAAGGGTCGTCGACCGAAGCCCTTGCTGAAGAAGAAGAAAGGACCACAGGTAGTCCGGAATGCTCTCTGAGGAACAGGAGAAGGGACCAGGCCCTACCCTAACACCAAATGGAGAACTCTTCCATTTGAAGGCGTAGCATTATCCGGTCGACTCCTGACGGGACACCTCAACAAAGCTGAGGACCTCGCCGGAAGACCCAAGGCCTGGTAACTAGTCTCACAGGAACCAGGCCGTCAGGTGCAGGGATTGAAGGTCCGGATGGAATACCTTCCCCTGATAACCGAGATCAGGTCCAGGCGGGCTGGAAGCCGCCTCAGGAGCCTGGAGCTGAGACTGAGGAGAGCTGGCGGAACCAGTCTGGGGCTACCAGAATTACCTGCGCCTTGTCCCTCCTCGCCTTGGGAAGAACCTTGTGGATCAAGGGAAATGGGGGGAAGGCGTAGAGAGGCACGGGGTCCACGGCCTCGAGAAGGCATCCGCCTGCAGCGAGCCCTGCTGAGGGGGGCGGGCATGGAACAGTCTCAGCTTCGCATTCTCCCTGGAGGCAAACAGGTCCGCCTGAGGCGTGCCCCAGTGGGAGAACAGATCTTGTACTACCTCTGGCAGGAGAGACCACTCGTGAGACGCAGCCCCTATCCGGCTTAGGGCATCGGCCAGGGTGTTGGAGGCTCCTGCCACGTGAATGGCAAGGAGATCCGCCTCCAGGCTGCGCACGAGTGACCAAATGCAGAGAGCTTCCCTGCACAAAGGCATGGAGCCACGTCCCACCCTGGCGGTTTGAAGTACATGGTGGTGGTATTGTCCGTCTGGACCTGAACCACTTGACCCGTAGAAACGGAGCGAAGGTGGTGAGGGCTAGGCAGACCGCTCAAGCTCCAGCAGGATGATGTGGCATCAGGACTCCCAAGGGGACCAGAGGCCGTGCGTTCTGCGCTCCCCCAGATGGGCACCCCAACCCATTAGAGATGCATCGCTCGATAGAGAGACCGTCGGCTCGGGGTGGACGAACGGGATGCCCTCCTGCAGATGTGCCGGAACAGTCCCCCACTGGAGAGCGTTCCACATCTCCTGGGTCACTGTCACGGGCAGGTCCAACGGATCGCAGCAATGTGACCACTGGCTGGCCAGTCCCCATTGAAGGGGACGCAAGTACTAACAGGCCCAATGGACCACGCTGGTGCAGGCCGCCACGAGGCGCAGGAAGTCCCGGGCAGGGCGCAATTGCCCAATCAGACGTGAGTGGGTAAAGGAGGAAGAACCTCGGCCCTGTACGCCGGGAGCCGAGCTCAGGCTCGAAGAGTCGAGCTCTGCCCCGATGAAAAGAATCACCTGCTTTGGCACAAGTTCCGACTTGGCTCCGTTGAAGAGGAGGCTCATCTAAGAGCAACCAAGAGGGCCAGAACTCCAGACCACTCCACCTCCACTCTGGAGGGGGTTGCAATCAGCCAGCCATCCGGGTAGGGGTACATCCGGACCCTTCGGCACCGCAGGAATGCTGTCACCACTGCTATGCATTGGAGAACACCCTGGAAGCTGGGAAGAGGCCGAAGGCTATGGCTCGGAACTCGTAAACAGATCCCTCCGCTCTGAAGCGGAGAAGTCTCTGAAGAAAAGGACGGATCGGAACGTGAGGAATGCGTCCTGGAGTTCCAGGGAACAGAGCCACATGCCTCGTTCCAAGGATGGGGTATCTGAGTCAGAGTGACCATCCAGAAGGTCCGAGACCTTAGGAACTTGATCAGGTCATGCAGGCCGAGAATGGGGCACCAGCCCCCCCGTCCGAAGTACCTGGACACAAACCCCGGGTCTGGAGGAGGATCCGCCACCTTCCTGATCACCTCTTTTTCGAGGAGCAAGGCAATAGCGGCTCGGTAGGCCGACAGTGAGGCTGCGGACCCCTTGGCCCCCGAGGGACGACGGCTCGGAAGGGTGGGACCTGCCCAAACTCCAGAGGCAGGCCCTTTCCTACCACCTCCAACACCCAGCGGTCCGTGGTGATAGCGGACCAGGCGGAAAGGAAGTGGCGGAGCCGTGGGGAACCCAGGTAGGGGTGACGAGGCTGGGGGCGACGCCCCTCAGCCCGTCACTGAGCAGGTTTGCAGGAGGGACTAGCCGAGGGAGCTCCTGGGCCTTTACCTCCTTGCTTCCCTTTAGAGGAAGCCGCTGGCTTGGGTTCAGGGGTGCCAAGCGCAAGCCTGTTGGCCCTCTTGGTGGTGCTGATGGGCCGGTCGTGCCGCAGGGGCTTACGCAGAGGTTGCTGGCGGCCCTTGTCCCTCTGGGCGGGGGTGACCAAGTCCAGAGTGGCATTGGACTTCTCAGTCCCGTGGAGGTGTCCCTCCACTCCAGGGCCGAAGAGGTCAGTCCCCAAGAAGGGGATATCCGCCAACTTGTGCTGGGTATCCGCCGAGAAGGTGGATATCCTAAGCCATGCCCTGCGGCACATGGCCACCGCGGCCGCTACTGACCTGGCACAGGAATCACCTATGTCCACAGCAGTCTGAAGCTGCTGCTTCGCCACCGCCCTACCCTGGTCCCGCACCTGCCGGACTGTGGTCGGCAGGAAGATGAGGTATCACCACATCCAGGGAGCCCAAGAGGGCGTGAGAGAAGTGTGCCATCAGCGGCCGAGCTGGCCTGTCAGAGGCCTAGGAGGGGCCTTGGCGGGAGACCTTGCGCCCGACATAGTCCATCCTTTTGGACTCTTTGTCGGGAGGCCTATCCACATCCCGAGCGTTTACGGAACGCTGGAAGACGTTATCGGTAACTAACCCCTCAGCAGTGGGGTGCTCCGAGAAACCGGGCAAAGAACCGATGGGGACTGCATACTTCCTGGCCATCCTGGCCGAGGGCGCAGGACAGGAACTAGGCCGCTGCTATCGCTCCAAGGCTGAAGCGACAATGGCCTCAGCCACAGGGAAGGCCTCTGAGGGTGAATCCCCTCGGTCTAGGATCTCCATCAGGGGAAAATAGGCCCGTTTGGACACAGGCTCAAGCTACATCCCGGTGAACTCCGAGATGAGCCTAAGCAGACCCAAGAAGGACGATGGGCTGTCGTTCAAAAACCGGTCCAGGGAGGACTCCAGGCCCACCCGCCTGGGGAACACAGAGGAGTCATGTCCGGACTCGAAGGGTCTGCAAAGTGCTGCCTCAGGCCTGAGCCTCTCTTCACCCGCCGCGGCCGGGAGTGAGGGTGACCGATAACCTGCGGGACGGGCCGTGACCCAACCGAGGTTCCACCACAATCAGTGGGGCAGCAAGATTTGGTCGAACAACCGGCCCGAAAGTGGGCACCTCGACTGCAGCAAGCGGTTGCGTCGGCCGTTCAGGCGGCAGCCGCTTGATAGATGGGGAATGAATCTGAGTCGATTGATTCCCGGACAACAGCAACTGCTGCCACATAAACTCCTCGCAACGCCGACGCCATCTGCGTTAAAGCCTCTCCTCATCTGAGGAGGAACGGTGTTGCCACTTAACTCGGTGCCCCGACTGAGACCGCCGAAGTCGGCGGGAGCGGCTTGACCGAGACCCTCGGTGAAACCGAGGGCAGGTCTGGGAAGGAGCAGGGGACACCCGCTCTTCCCTCAGCTTGGACACTTTGATCGGGGACTGCGCCCGAGGTGCAGGCAGAACCTCGTCCCCACAGGAAGCAAGGCGAAGAGGTTGACGCTCTTCCAGTCGACCACCCGGTTGGACGGGTCAAGAGAAACTCAACTGCGTCGACAGGGTCTCGGCCAGCTGGCCTGACGGGAACACCATGAAGCCAACGGCCTGAGCAGCAAACTCTGACCTGTAGACTCACAGTCGGCAGTCCGGGAAGGACCTCCCCACTCCCACAAACGCCGACGATGGGACTTACCCTGCGACTCCCTCGACCTGGGCCGAGAGGCAAGTCCTGATGGCCCCTCTCCCTTCGTGGAGAGGGATTGGTGAAGCTCCTTGAACGAAACCGAATGAGAGGAACTCAGAGAGAGCGGGATAAATGGCGCGACCGAGGAGGGAGAAGCGGCCTTGACCGTTGCCTCCTCCAGGGCGATAGAGTGTTCGAGCTGCTCAGCCGAGTCAGCCGTCGCGGACACTGCCCGACGAGCCTCTATGGATTTTACTGGCGGGGAAAAATCCTCGGGGTGCCCAAGCCTCAATCCTCAATCTCAAGCACGATCCTCCAGGACGTTGGTCGAAAGGGCGCGGCAGAACTCGCAGACTTGCAGGTCGTGGTCCAAGTCGAGGCAGTATACGACCGAGGGGTGCGGATCAGTCCTGGAGAGATTACGCCCGCCAGGGCGCCCCCGAGAGCTGGAAAACAAATTGTCCATCGCAGCTGCGAGGGAAAAGAAGACCAAAGTTTAGAAAACTTCAAAAACTAAATTCAGATGAACCGAAGAATCAGGAACCAGTCGAAAAATGCGGAGTGCTAAGGAGGGAAACTGAGCTTCCAAGCAGTAAGGAAGATCTGGCGTCATGGGGCGGAGCTGAGAGTTTTACCACCCGGGTGGGTGGGAGGAGCCAGCTTGAAGACCTTCCGGCAAGACTTAAACCGACAAGGAACCTGCCAGATAGTGTGGATGAACAACATATCCATGTCCCTAGAACAGGGTTTTTTTTTTTGTTTTTTTTTTTTTTAGCACTGATAAAAAAACTGCTTCCTTCAATACTATGGGTGAGCAAAGACGGCTCAGTTTTGATAAAAAAATGAACACTTGACCACCAATACTAAAACCCAATAACATTTACTAAAAGGGGAAACTGAATACATATATATTAAAACCTGCGGTGTAAGCTAAATAAAATGCTAAGATAAAATACAAAGATTCTCTGGTTCTCGGGACTGCTGAGGGACCGTAGAAAAACTACAACAGTGTAATAAATGTAGAAAGCTAAGCTAGTTACGACTCAGCGCCATAAAGAAATAACTTGAATGACACACTGAAAACGGAAAATAAATTAAAAAAGCGAAAATCTATTGAGAACTCTACAGGGTGACTTGCTTTCACAGGCGGAGAAATAAATCTGTTGTTGTACAGCGGAACACAGCACCACCACAAGGAAGAGGTTTGAAAATGTTTCAAGTTCCATCATTTACATACAGTACATTCCACTCTCTTCAGGGCAGCTTCACCTACCAGGCTAACTGTATTAGTTAAGCATAATGAGGGATTCCTGGGGTATGAAATTCTGCTTCCCTGCACCAACCCTTTAGCCTCGCATTTAACTGCAACATATAGAACTGTTCCCTTTAATTCAGGCATGGTTGCACTAGCACCTCAGATATGCTTTCTTCCACTCCTCTCTCTTTCACTACTTTCCTTGGAGCGTGGTAGTCTAACTTCATCTGCTCCACGCTCCACCTGTTCAGATCATTTGTACCCATGTGCACAATTAGATATGACTTTCCCTCCCTCCCTCTCTCCCATGAGTTTCACCAATCTGGCTGTAAGTTTGTCTGCAGTCGCCCAGGAAAACAGCAAACCAACACTTTACCTTCGGGCATAAGACCCATATCCCTTCCAGTGTCCCTCACAATTGAATCCTTCACTATATGTACCTTTTTCTTGAGCCCTGTGGGGTTTGGACTACCCCCTGGCATGCTCTTTGACAATGCATGCCTGCCAAATGTGCTGGTTCTCTCTTCCCTTGTGTGAGGAGACTGGGGTTCTCCTCACTGCGATAGGGTGACCCTACTGCTGGTGCACAGCCCTGGTTCCTCAGGCTTGAACTCCCCCCCCCCCCCAACTACTATTCAGCCTGCTTCTCTGGCATGTATTGGCCTTGAAGGTGGCTGTGGCAGTACTGCCCAATGGAGCTTAGAGGATGCAGCTCTCAAGTGGCATATTTCAGCCCTTGTGGCTTCCAGCTTTGCTCTCATGGCTTGGCACCTCTCTCTGCCCTCATGGCCTGGAACCTCCTGCAGCTGAGATGGTGGCTGGACTCCCAGAGCACACTCTGATAATGACTGTCCCACATCTCATGCACCCCCCCCTCCCCCAACATACCACCAAGGTGTACAAAATCACACATGACCCCACAATGCAAAGCATCATGGGCTGCATATGCAAATCACCACAGAATATTGTGCTGGTTCAACTTTAAGCAGAAATGCATGGTGCCGAAAGGCCTCTCACACAGTTTGCAAAGGGTGCCAACAGAAGACATAGAAACGTGTTTTGTCCTACCAGGACTTGTCAGTATGCCTCGTCTGTCTGACACCCCAGCGGAATGAACCAGCTACCCTAAGATACTCTATCTGGGTTAGTTTTGGTGCATCATTGTATGTTTGTACCAACTTTACCTGTGCTGCAAATTAAGCTGGTTTCTTACAGCACCCTCACAGTACTTCGGTTATATACACTATTTTCCTATGCACTCCTTGCAATAATAAGCTACTCAGAATGGGTATATGTCCAGGGTGCCTTTACACAGCCTATCTTTACCAATTACAATGTGTACTAACATGCTGCCCCAGACAGGGTATCTCTAGGGTGCCTTTACACAACATATCTTCTTAAATCATAAACAGGCTAACCCAGAAACACTATCTCTAGGATCCCCTTACACAGCCTGACTTGCAACTTACCCTCTGTAGTTTTAGGTCCCTGCACCACCTACCAGAGTCTTATTGTGGTCTTCTAGCGATGCCCTTTCCTTTGTCAGATGCCACACTCCTGCTCTGGGGCACTCCCACAATGGGACACTTACACAATGGGACTGAAATGGATTGAGGATGTTGTTGGCAATGAGATGAGGTATCAGATAATTAAAGGCCACCTTTCAAGAATTTTACCTAACAATGGTAGGTTAAAAATACAGAAAGTCTATTTACAGTTAGAAAACGTATTAGGATCAACAGAGTGATTTTTCAAATCGTGTATAACCAGAGCACATTTTAATTGTTTATGATAAGAAAATAACTTTAAAACGTGAAGGTGAAAATAACGGTTCACATTAGACACCCTGTTTTCTAGTCAGGAGTCTCGAGCAAGATTAAGGGGTCCAGGGAACCGTTCTATGGTATTAACAAAAGCTCTGGGAACCTCACCTACTGCTTGGCACAGGTCAGAGCCAAAAGATAGGAGCAGTGGGTGTCATAAGAATAGCAGTAAAACCCGAGCTTGTACTTACAGATAAACTCACCCAATGAAACTTACAACTCTCAAGACACAGCATTTTTTGTTTACACTATTTGACTGCAATCCATTTTTTTTTACCCATGTATTCTAGTCGGAAAAATCTATTTACCATTTAAAAAAAATTAACATACCATTTTGAGGATTGTTCACACACGCACAGAGGGCACCGCAGACAGATGACCACAAGTGATAGTACTGATTTACAGCATGTAACTTGTTCTCTCGGGAGACTGGAAACGTTGTTCTTGAGAGACAAAACAAATAGTCTAAGTCCACGGTGCTTACTGGTAGAGTACCATTTATAGTAACTAAAAATTCAATTGTGATTACCTGAATAAATTTAGCAGAATATCAAGACAACCTGTTTCTCTTACCAAAGTCTGACCAATCTCTGGGAAAAAAAAACAAGAGATGTACCGTGTTAGTCTTAAAGTATTTCTCGCACATTTTTAGTTTTATCATACTCTGTTTACATACTGAATGAACAGTGCCCAACAAAGGATATAGCAGTGGATTCTAAATGGAATATGCACTGTGTACAAACCCCCCCAAAAAATGGCCAGATAAAAAAGTTATTTACCTTGTAAATACAGTTCTTCTAACTGATGTTTACATCTGATTCTCATTTTAGCAGACAGCCTGCACATGTGTTCTGCCCCACAAAAAACAATTACGTGAGGACGTACCATAACAGTAAATCTTCCTGGGAATCTCATCTCAGTCATCTGGTCACACCGTAGGAACTTCGTCGTCAGTGAAGCAGGATCCACACGGAAGATTTTCTAGCAGTACAACTGGGGCCACCCATGTCAGATGTCACCTGCCGAAGTCATGAACCCTATAAAGGGGTGAGCGCCCACTCTCTCTCCAGTCTCCCCGAGACTAAGGATGCAAGCCAGCTATGCTAACAGAGAGAGAGAGAGGTGCCCAGGCCGAAATAAAAGGCTGGATACACCAGACAGCCAGTCTGAGAAGAGGACCTCAAATAAGGGGATGGTGGGAGGGAAGGCTGATCTGATGACTGAGATCCCCTCGAAGATCTACTGTTATGGTAAATTCTTACGTAACTATTCTATCTTCTTCATGGGTATCTCAGTCATCAGGTCACACTGTAGGAACAAGTACCAGGAAGTGACAAGTACAGCAGAGCAGTCTGGGAGATAGGTAAATGAGGAGCAAGACAGAAGGCCCTAAAGAACAACCTGGCCAAATCCTACTCAGGCTCTGGAGGCAATGTCCAGAGTGTAGTGCTTGGTGAAAGCATGGCTGATACTCCATGTGGCAGCAGTGGAGATGCCAACTGCTAATACCCCATTGAAACAAGCCACAGCGGTAGCCATGCCCCTCGTGGAGTGGGCTATCACTGTCCTTGACAACTCCTTGCCATGTTTGTTGTAGCAGAACACAATATAATTGGCTAATCATTTGGACAAACATTGTTTGGAAAGCTGAACAACCTCTCTTCCTTGGGCGAAAAACAAAAAGCTGCTTTGTCTTTCTGCAGTCCATAGTTTGGAACAGATAATACTTCAGAATTCTGTGCACATCTAAAGTATGGAGCAGTGCTTCCCCTGGATTGGCACACTGGAAAATACACAGGGAGCTGGACAGATTGATTCAGAGTAAACTCAGACACCACTTTAGGAAAAAAAGTTTGGATTCGTGCCCATAGAGACCCTGTCTTTGTGAAAAATCATATAAAGGCTGCTCACACCAGAGAGCCTGAAGCTCGAAAATCCTTTGAGCAGAAGTAATAGCAAACAAAAACAATGCTTTCCATGAAAGGAAGCACAGCTCGCAAGTTGTGGCTGGCTCAAACGGAGACAGTGTAAAATTCTCTAAAACAAAATTCAAATTCCAAGCTGGAACCGGGGTACGGATCGGAGGCTTCAGATGCAGGATGCCCCTGAGAAACATACGGGTCACATCTGGGGCAAGATGTTTTAGTTTTATGGCCCTAACCCTGTGGCATTCTCTACCTCGTCAGGTTCGAGATTGCCCGACTGTCCAAAGTTTTAAGACAGCACTGAAGACTTTTCTTTTTAATATGGGATATACTGATTTTTAATATTGTAGCCAGGAGTCTTAAATTGTTTATATTGGTTATACTGGTTTTAAAAATTGTATTTAATTTATTTTACTGGATTATGTACAAGCGCCTTGGTTTCGGAAAGGCGTTTTTTTTTAAAATAAAGTTGATTTGATCTAGCTGAGCCACGGTATGACAATCCATGTGTTCATGGAAAACAGAGACAGCCGAAAGGTGCACCCTGAGGGAGGAATATGGGAGGCCTGAGTCCAACAGTGATATCAGGTAGTCCAGGATTTGAGTCACCGGAGAGGTGTAAGGGTCCAGATGGTGCTTGGCGGCCCAGATGGCGAATCTTTTCCTCTTCATGGTGTAGAAGACCCTAGTGCAAGGCTTCCCAGCTGTTACCAGGACGTCAGCCACGTTCTGGGAAACCCCAAACCAGGCGATGGCTATGTCTTCAGAAGGCAGGCATGCAGATGAAGGGACCTGAGGTGTGGATGGATCAGGGTCTCCTGCGCCTGCTTCAGCAGATCCCTGCAGAGGGGCAGAGGCACCGGAGGCTCGGCTGCTCACTGGCGCAGTAATGGAAGCCATATCTGCCGTGGCCGATAGGTTGCCACCAGGATCATATTGGCCCTCTCCATCTGCAGCTTGATTAGCACTCTCTGAATCAAAGGAAATGGAGGGAAGGCATAAAGGAATCACCTACTCCAAAAGAAGGACAACGCGTCTTGCCAGAAAAGTCCACGCCCTGGCTCCAGCGAGCAGTAATTGGGCAGTTTTGTGTTGAGTGGGAATGCAAAAAGGTCCAGCTCTGGACAACCCCACCTGTTGCACAGATCTACTGCCATGGATAACAGAAGCTCCCATTTACGCATCCTGGACTGAGTCTGGCTGAGACTGTCCGCCAAGGCGTTCAGCATGCCTGGGATATGGACTGCTGAGAGCTCCAATCTGTGGTCCAGTGCCCAGTACCAGATCCTCACTGCTTCCCTGCAAAGAGGGTAGGAATGTGTCCTTCCCTGTTTCTTGATACTGTAGACCAAACAGACTGTCCAATTGAATCAACAACTGCACCAGACAGAAGTGATTCTGGAAAGCCTGCATGGCATACAGGACCGTCCTCATCTCCAGGATATTTATATGCAGGGACATCTCGATCAGGGACCAGGTACCTTGAGTCTAGAAGGGACCAAGATGCACTCCCCCCAGCCCAGACCGGAGGCATCCATGGTGAGGATCTGCTGGGGAAAGAGATCAGGAATGGGACCACCTTGAGAAGATTCTGGGGATCCCTCTACCACTGAAGGACTTTGCAGACCAGAGAGGAAACCAACATCAGCTGCTCCAGGTCGTCAGTGTGTTGGTCCCCCTGTACACGAAGGGTTCACTGGAGCACCAGCATGTGAAGTCTGGCCATGGGGACAATGGTAATGGCCATGGCCATAAGGCCTAGGAGCCTCAGGGAAACTCTCGGAGAGATATAAGAATTCTGAGCCACTATCTGAGCCTGAGATACAAGGCATTCTGCTCTGTCTGGCAACAGGAAGGCCTTGCTCTACGTTGAGTCCAGAATTGCCCCTATGTACTGCAATCTTTGAGCTGGGGTCAAAATGGACTTAGGCAGGCTGACAGTGATGCCCAGAGAGTGGAACAACTGGAGGGTCCTCTCCAGGGTTCTGAGAAGTTGGGCCCTAGATGGGTCTTTGAGAAGCAAGTCGTCCAGACAAGAGAAGATGTACAGACCATCTCGCCGAAGGGCTGCAGCTTCAGTTGCTAAGCATTTTACAAAGACACACGGCGCAGAGGAGAAGCCAAAGGGCAAGACTCTCAACTGGTAATGTTCACCCTGAAAAAGAAATCAGAGGAACCGCCTGTGCAGCGGGCATACAGAAATATTGTAGGAAGGCATCCTGTATATCAAGACAGCACAGCAAGTCGCCCTGTTTAAGCAGGGGCAACAGACCTGGCAGAGTGATCACACAACTTTTTGTACTGAAAGCAGAAGCTGAGGTCTTTGAGATCCAGAATAGGCCTCGGGTCTCCGGTTCTTTTGGGGACTGTAGTAATATCTATTTTATAGGGGCATCCATATTTTATTTATTTTTTCTCTAACCCCCCCTTTTCTATATTTTTTTTGCCTTATTTTATTTTGTTTTATATGTTTAGATCAGTCTGTTGCAACAACATGTCTCATTTTATTTTAAGACATTATGTATTTAGGTACACTGGCCCTTTAAGGTATATGTGTAGACTGGCCATCTATGCATATATCGGTGTAATGTACTAAAATACATAAAGTTTATGTGTTGCCCTGATAAAATTCATTTATTTCCACCTGTCTTGCTCTCCAGCCTCTTTGGGAACTGTTTAAAATATAAAGTAGACACAGTGTTCGTTTTGTTTTGTACCCCCCCTCCGCGAGAAGGATTACCTTGGGTTTGCTGTGCTGCTGAAGCGAGCAGCTAGAGATTTCTTCTGGAGACACTATTCCTGCTGGAGATAACTCCAAATACTTATGTTTTCTTTCTTCCCTTTCCACAGAAGGAAGCTGTAATTACTTGCATTCAAGTAGTGAAAACCCTAAATAAAAACTGGTGGAAGCTCTAAATAAAAACTGTTTAAAACCTTAAGTAAAAACTTTTGAAAGCACTAAATCACAGGAGGATTTATTCATTTTGTTTGATGAAACCTGTAATGCTAGATTACAGAAGTATAACAGTGTTATAAGCTCTATCTAGTAAAGCTGAATTCTATAATTCTGAATCTTAAAGCTGATATAACTAAAGGGTCTAAAAACACAAATATATTAATTCTACAGTTATGTTTATTTCTTCTGCTTTCTTTTTGGTGGGTTTCTTCATTAAAAGAATGGCATACTTGATAACATTAAGTTAAATTAAGTTTTAAGAGAAAAGCTAAGCTTAAAAGTGCTCACCAAACCCAGGGTGTAGCTCTAGGGGAAGCCATGTTTGTTTTGCCTTTCTTCCTATACAGCCAGCCGGCCTTTCTGTTTCATTATTTATAGTTTGTAAAGAAAGGGGTCTAGACAGTTATGTAATGTTACTTTATAACTCTAGGCAGGATTTTATTTTGTGTGGTTACCAATATGATATTTTAATTAAGCCTAAAAGGTGATTTATGTTGTAAAAACAAATATAATGTTTATTTGGCTGTGTTTAAGAGTTAGCTTCTAGAAAAGGTGTGGAGCTTCCAAATATCACATGACTTGTATGTATAAAAGGAGTCATTTCTCATTCTGTGAGCAGCTCTCGAAGGGACTAGTGCTCTGCTATCCCACTGATGGAATTACACTAGCTGTTTTCTAGTATGTTGTTATTTTGTCATTTGGAATTATTTTATTTTTATTCTGTTATTTTTTTTTTATTGGTCGTTCAGTTCGCTTCTTATTTTTGTAAATAAAGATTTATTGTTGGACTTATTCTAGACTCCAGTGTCATCCTTATACCTACACCTTCACATATGGTGTAAGAAGTGGGATAAGGTTTGATATTTCAGACTGAGAGATACTGGCACAGTATCAAGTGAAGGACTGGATGCTGGAAGGAGGGCTGACTAGTGGTGTTTACACTAGAACCATGGCAGCAAAGTCTGGAGCAACCTCGTTACCCGGATTGGGGGATGTGAGGCGCAAAACGACCAAGACGGAGGAGGAAGGTGCCATTGGAGGAGAGATGGCAGAAGACATCGTACAGGAAGAAGAGGAAATAATAAGTCCACCTGTGGGTGACTCTCAGGAACTATTACAATGGCTATGTATGTAGCAGATAGCCTTAGAAAACCAGAGAGAGACAGACAGTCGGCACAATGAGGCTAGGTGGGCGGACACCTTAAGAGCCATCCAAGCCTTAGGAACAGGTCATCCTCCTGCACCAGTGGATGGCTCTAAGGATATTAAATTGACAACACTTACAGAAACTGATGATATAGAAACATTCATGACTACTTTTGAATGCATCGCCTGTGCATGTAATTGGCCCAGAGAACAACAGATCATCAGACTTGTCCCATATTTGACCAGAAGAGCTCAGTTCGCGTCTTATTTTTGTAAATAAAGACTTATTGCTGGACTTATTCTAGACTTCAGTGTCATCCTTATACCCACACCTTTACAGGGACCAGGAAAAACCCGGAATAGAACCCTTTGTTCTTCTGCCACCTGGGCACTGGCTTGATCGCCCTTTTCCATAGAAGGGAGTGTATGCCTCCAGAAGAACCACTGCGTGGTCTGGGGGGTAGGTGGAGGGCAACAGAGAAGTCTGTGA
The DNA here is from genome assembly GCA_016271365.2 of Neoceratodus forsteri. Classification (NCBI taxonomy): domain Eukaryota; kingdom Metazoa; phylum Chordata; order Ceratodontiformes; family Ceratodontidae; genus Neoceratodus; species Neoceratodus forsteri. The sequence goes on from CM028130.1 coordinate 1,422,292,432, forward strand.
GGGTTGTTCCAAAAAGCTCCAGAGTGTGACCCCTCTCTATGATCTGAAGAATCCAAGCATCTGAAGTTATGGTTCTCCATTGACTGAGACGGAGGGAGAACAGACCTCTGACTACCACAACCACCAACTCTTTGTCAGGGACTGAAATAAGGGGATCTGACAAGGAATCATGCAGAGGTGGATACAGCCACTGGGGTTAATTTGTTCCCTCTGGGCCCTTTTGCGGCAAGACCCAAGGAGGAGGAGGGGGTATGCAAGGAAGAAAGTAGAGTTACTTAAGAACTTATTATAAGAGTACATCTCCGAGAGGAGCTCTTGCAGTAAATCATCACTGGTAGGACTTAGCCATCAGGTGCCAGGACCACACAGAAACCTTTCTAGCTTGCAGTCTACCAGAGGGGGTCACCCACCTCTGACATCAGCTGCTGAGGTCAGCCTATCCTATATAAGGTGGACACACCCTCCTCAGTTTTCCTGCCACAGACCATAAGCAGGATACCAGAAGGAAGGAACCGAGGAGGACTCCGAAGTAACCCTGTAACAAAGAAAGGTGAAAGCAGAAGGCTTACCCCGATGGAAGGGGAAAGAGACACTGGAAAAAAGAGGGACAGAAGGAGGGAAAGCAGGGCCTGCTGTAAGAGATCCTCTTGAAGATCTACAGTTACAGTTTGTTCTTACATAACTGTGCTATCTTACTTCGAGGGTATCGCTTGCAGCAGGCCATCACCAGTAAGACTGGGTCCTAAGCACTTCTGGTACTACAGACAGACAGACTGGGAGGTAGGCTAAAAAACTAACAGTCTAAGAGTGGAGGCCTTATAAGACAGCTAGGCCAAAGTTGTCTCAATGCCTGGAAGCATTGTCCAGTTTGTAATGTTTGGTAAAGGTGTGGTCAGCACTACAGGTGGCAGCAACGCAGATGTTAGAGGCTGACACATTACAAAAGCAAGCCACTGACATGGCCATACCTGTTCGGGAACGGCCCTTAACCCCACCAGGAAGTTCCTTGTTGGTCTTCTGGAAACAATAAACAATGCAATTTGCTAACCACTTAGAAAAACACTGTTTTGACACTAGGGAGCCCTCTTTCCCAAGGACAAATGAAACAAACAACTGAGTGGACCTCCGAGGGCCCTTAGTCTGGTGCGTATAGTGCCTCAGGATTCTGTGCACATCCAAGGTATGAAGCAATACCTCCCCTTGACTGGAATGCTCCAGAAAATAAACAGGCAGGTGGACAGATTGATTCAAAGTAAACTCCAATACCACCTTAGTAAGAAAAGTACAGTTACGTAAGAACTTACCGTAACAGTAGATCTTCGAGAACAGCTCTTGCAGCAGGTAACACTATTAAGACTGAAGCCGGCAGGCGCCAGGACTCCACGGAAAAATTCTAGCTAGCTATCTTCAGCGAGGACCTGATGCAGTCCGCCTCCGGCGTCAGGCGTGGTACATAAGAGGCGGTCCGCCAGAATCCCAGTTCTCCGCGGAGACTCCCGGCTGGGATGACATCAGAAGGGAGACAGGGATCCACCGTCAGAAGACAATAAGGAGAAAATCCCGATAAAAGCAGGAGCAGGCCCTGCCTCCTCTAAGGGAAGGTGGGCAGGAAGGGTACCTGCTGCAAGAGCTGTTCTCGAAGATCTACTGTTACGGTAAGTTCTTCGTAACTGACACTCTTCTTGAGATACAGCTCTTGCAAGCAAATAACACAATGAGGACTGATTCCCAAGCAGTAGCATGCCAGAAGATCGAGGAGGAGGAGCAAAAGAGCAAGAAATAACCTTCCAAACCCTGACTTAGGACAGGAGACCCTGCAGCACCGCTAGGCAGAGCAAATCTCTTCGCCGGGCGTATCCAGACTATAATACCCTAATAAAGGTATGCACAGAACTCAAGTGGCTGCAGCGCAAATAGCTGAAATGGAGGCGTTCTTAAGTGCTGCAAAGGAAGTAGCCATACCCTGAGTAGAATGACCCGGATAGAACCGGGAGGGCTTTGCTTAATCTAGTAACAGTACGAAATACACTGGACAAGCCAGCGGGACAAGGTCTGTTTGGATACTGGTTGGCCCTTCATTCTCTGAGAGAAGGAGACAAAAGCTGGTCAGAACCCGAGAGTTTAGTTCTGTTGAGGTAATACCTCAGGCTACGGTGAACATCCAGGGTGTGGAGCAAAGCCTCTCCTCTATTAGAGTAACTTGGGAAATAGACCGGAAGGTCAATATCCTGGTTTAAAGTGAGTGTCGAAACCACCTTAGGCAAAAATTTAGGGTTCGTCCTCAGGGATACTCTGTCCAGGTGGAAAACTAAATAAGGCTCTTTGCACATGAGGCGTGAAGCTCAGAAATCCTTCTAGCTGAAGTAACAGCAGCAAAAATAACGTCTTCCACGACGAAAGCGTAGCTCACAATTCGCGGCAGGCTCAAAGGGGGGGAGCGTGAGTTGTTCCAGGACAAAGAGCAGATCCCATGGAGGCACTGGGTCCCTGATGGGAGGCCTAAGGTGTAACACTCCTCTGAGAAATTCCCGAGAGGCGTCTAATTGCGCAACAGTACGATGCCCCACCGGAAGGTGGTAGGCAGAAATAGCGCAAAGGTGCACCTTGATAGAGGAGTAGGCTAGGCCTGAATGAAAGAGAGAAAGGAGATAGTCTAAAATTACTCCCACAGGGCAACCTGAAGGGGAAAGATCATGAGCCCGTGACCATAAACAAAAACGGCGCCACTTCATGGCATACGTCGCATGCGTTGTCGGCTTTCTGGCTGCAGAGAGAACATCTGCAACCTCTTGCAAGACCCCTGGACGCAAGATGGCTATGTCTCTAGGAGCCAAGCATGCAGGTTCAGAAAACGAACTCGGATGGAGCAATGAACCTTTCTCCTGAGACAGTAGGTGGGAGCTGAGCGGCAACGTGAGCGGGGTTCCCTAGATAGCTGTGCTAGCAAGGGAACCATATCTGTCTAGCCAGAACGGGACCACCAGAATCATTTGTGCATGCTCCCTCACGAGCTTAGAGAAGAACTCTTTGGATCAGGGAAGGGAGGGAAAGCATAGAGGAATCTGTTCACCCAGGAGAGGGACAACGCGTCTGCAGAAAACACCAGGCCCTGGATCTAGCGAGCAAAATTGGGCAGTTTTGCGTTGGATGGGGATGTGAACAAGTCCAGCTCTGGAGTTCCCCATCGAAGGAACAGATCCTCTACCACCTGAGAAGTTCCACTCGTGGACTCCGGCCTGGGAGGACTCAGGCCGTCTGCGATCGTGTTGTCCACCCGGGGAGCGTGTACAGCGATCAGGTTTCGCCGTGTCCGATTACCCAATCCCACTCTCATGGCCTCCTGCAAAGAGGTAAAGTGTGCGCCTCATGTTTGTTGAGTAATACATCACCGCCGTGTTGTCTGTCTGAAGCAGGAGAGTGCACAGTGGAATTATCGACTGAAAAGCCTGTAGTGCATAGGGACCGCCCTCATCTCTAGGACATTGATATGGAGCTGAGCCTCCAGCGGGGTCCATGCACCCTGAGACTTCACCCCATCTAAGTGTGCCCCCCCACCCGAGACCTGACGTGTCCGTGGTGAGGGTTACCTCCGGGGACGGCGCTGCAAACGGGACGCCCTTGGAAAGCGACCCGGGGGCTAGCCACCACTGCCAGTCGCGGATCACAGATTTCGTGATCCTGACCGGATGCTGCAAATGGTCTTGCCTTTGGTCCCATTGCACCTTGGGCATCCACTGGGTTATCCGCATGTGGAGTCGTGCGAGAGGGAACGTAGGAATGTCCGCAGCCATGTGTCCGAGCAGGACGAAGGACCGACCACTGAATACGGTCTTGTTCGATGACAAGTCCCTTATGAGGGACCTGATCGTTCCGCCCTGTCGGCGGAAGAAAAGCTCTTCCCTGGACGTGTCCAGTACTGCATCTATAAACTGCAGCTTCTGCGGCGGTACCAAGAAGACTTCGTAATTTATGAGAATGCCTAGCGACCGGAACAAGTCCTGAGTGTCCTGGATCGCGAGGCAGGCGCCTCTCTGGGCGGCCATGAAGAACCAGTCGTCTAGATGCAGGAACACATAGTGGCCCTGTCTCCTTAGAGATGCTGCCACGACTGCCATGCACTTGGTAAAGACCCTTGGTGCGGATGACAACCCGAGCGGAAGAGCCAGACACTGAAAGCGGTGGCCGAGGAACTTGAAGCACAGGGAACCTCTGATGTGCCTGAGCTATGGGGATATGCAGGTCACCGTCCTGCATGTCTAGGGGCAGCCTAGAAAGAGGCGTCTTGTTTCAACATGGGAATAAGACCGGAAAGAGTCACCATCCGAATCTCTTGTATCACGACCGACATATTGAAGTCGCAAATTAGAAAATCGGACGGAGGTCCGCGTTTTCTTGGGAACCAGGAAGAAGTGAGAATAATATCCTGTCCTCTCTGGTTCCCGGGACGTACTCTCATCGCCCCTTTTCTAGGAGCCGAGTACATACATAGATACATAGACAGTGTCGGCAGATAAGGGCCTATGGCCACCCAGTCTGCCCATTTGAGCTTGTAAGTTCAGTTTGTTTTCCTAGAAGTCTGTTGTACCTTACCCCTGACCTCAGAATTCCTTGATGTCTATCCCATGCATTCTTAAATCCTGTGATTGTTTCAGCCCCCACCACTTCCTCTGGCAGGGTGTTCCACTTGTCCACCACCTGTTCTGTGAAGAAATTCTTTCTTATGTTTCCTCTGAATCGTCCCTCCTCCAACTTCATCCCATGCCCTCTAGTCCTGGAACATTGTTTTGCTTAAAAATAGTGTTTTCTTGCACCCTGTTCCTCCTGTGAGATACTTGTATGTCTCTATCATTTCCCCTCTCTCCCTCCTCTCCTCCAGGGAGTACATGTTCAGTTCCTTCAACCTGTCTTCATAGGACTTGTGATGCAATCCATGCACCATCTTTGTTGCCCTCCTCTGAACCGTCTCTACCCTGTCTGTGTCCTTACGTAGGTATGGTCTCCAGAACTGTGCACTGTACTCCATTAGACTGTATTAGAAGCCGGTTTCAGACTAATTAACTGCTTTGAAGCTGCATTCTCCATTCTGCAAGCAACATGCTCAGATTCCACAACAGATATCTTATTTAGAACAGCATCAAAACAATTAAACAACGTTGCAATTAATAATCCTTCTGGATCATTGGTACCATTTTTCAATTCCCCATAATGGGCTTTTATGATATCCCTTAAAGGACTATCATTGGATTTTGCTACTTTAGCAAAATCAAGCCAACTACTGTTAGCAGTTTGGCTTGTTAAGGCATCCAGCCTCAACTCAGAGCTGATATATTTGGACATGTCTTAAGATAAGAAACCCTTAGCTGTCTGTGTACCTCTTGCCAAATTAAGTTTCTGTGCTGACCCGGATACCGGGAGAGCAGAGGAGGCCTCGAGGGTGGCTTTGCTGCGAACTCTATAAAGTGGCCGATACTGACCAACTGCAGAACCCACCTGTCGGTGGTGATAGCCTGCCATCCCGGCAGGAAGTTCTCAATGCGACCCCCGACCATGATTTCCCGATGATCCTGAGGGGCGGGGGCCGGAAAGGAGTCATGCTGTGGCGGCAGATGGGCCCGTGGCTGGGTCAACCTAGGGTGCGCTGACCGCAGCTAGCGAACCTGTTTTACCCTGGGTTCTCACGGAAACCAGAGCCCCTCTATTGTGTAGCGGAGGCCCAGGCTGTTGCCTCTGTGTCCGCCCACAGCAGCGGCTTTGGTTCCTCGAAAGAACCAAGCCTAGAGTGATACATGGCCTGGACCGACCTCACCGCTCTCCAGCCTCTTGGAGTTTTGGTAATAATCTTCTCAGAAGGATTACCAAATAAAACATCTCCTCGAAAGGCGTCCATAATGTTCTTCTGGGCGTCTGGGGTGAAGCCGGAACACGCAGGCAGGAGGCGTCTCCGGAGTAGCGCGGAAGCTGCTGCTCGGGCGATGAGTCCACGGAGTAAATGCAGCATTTCCGAAGCACTTAGGTCCCCGTCTGAACCCGCTGCGGAGGAGCTGGAGCATCTCCTCCTTCTGCTCACCTTTGGGTAGTTTCTCAGCTACCTCCAGATCCTGTTCCCACAGGCGTTCTGAAACTGAACCATGTGGGCCAAGTAATTAAGGATCTGATGGCGCAGGTGGCGGAAGCATCACGTCGTCTGCCCAGAAGTCAATTGCTTGGATTCTGGATCCGTTGGCAGTGTGCTCAAATGCTGCGGCCTCTGTGACGGTCATGTGAGGCTATTATGACCAGAGAATCGGCCTGAGGTTGTTACGTCAGATACTGGTCCTCCTTAGGAGCCTTATAGATGGTCAGCTTTCTTGGCACCACGGGAGGCGAATGTGGGCGCTTCCACGTGCCTTGGTGCGTCCACAAAAGTGTCCACCAAGAGTGGCACCACCACAGGCTTGGGGTCCTTTGCCGAAGATACTGGCAAGGCGTAGCCTCGTCTAACTCTTCCGCATCCCACCCCATGTCTCCTGGATATGGCGATGATGTCCATGAGCGAGGGTCATCCGGAGGAGACCGTGGCGTCTCAGTGGGTCGGAGAAGGGATGGAAGTGGAGATGGGGATCTAGAGGTGGAGTAAACTGATCCGTGTCCTCCGTCGACGGGGAACGTCGGTGTCCCCTGGATCTCTTGGGGCTGGGTGATCCAGAAGACGATCTTGACGGAGGTCTCCTCTTATCTGATCGACCCCTGGGAGGAGATCTGGACTCCCTGGGGAGGGTTGAATGGCCAGTCGACCCCGCAGGTGTCGGGGCGGGCCGGAGGAGGAGGAGGAGGAAGAGCAGTGGACACCACATCCCTCTTGATGGTGTCCCATCAGTACGTGAAGAGATCCTTCACTTCCGCTAAAGACAATCCCGATGACGGCCCAGGCGCCGGAGGGCGGTCGTCGGTTCCAGGCGGCGGCTCCACAGGGACCTCGGGCGGCGGCGAGGAGCCCTAGGGAGACTGCGAGGCCGGGTTGCCCGTCTGGTCTTGGGCTGGTCAGATCCTCCTCCGTCAGTGACTCCTGCCGACGACGAGTCGAGGCACAGGAGTCTCTTCTCGAGCGTGGCGGACTCCGGTCCCCAACCCGGCGTCGGTGGTTAACAGCCCGGCGGCGGTCTCGTGGCCGACGGCGGCTCGAGGAGGATGACGGACGGTCGGCGTAGGTCGAGCCGGCGTCGAGGTCTACTGGCCTCTTCAGAGGGTAAGTTCCAAAGTTTTGCGGTGGAAGCGGAAGAGGCCCCGGCGTCGGTGCCCGTGGCGGGAACCCGACTTATGGTGGTGGTGGTAGCGGCGCTCCCGGACCGCGCCGAGGCCTTGGGGGTGGAGGGGCGACGCGACCTGGCGGGAGGGGCCTGAGAAGAGCGAGCGGTAACCGCAGCCGGGGAGAAGAGGCCCTGGATGGAGACCGGTCAGACTTGACCTGGAGCTGCGGGACTCGGAGGCCCTCGTCGGAGACCTGGAAGGTCCTTCTCCCTTCTCTTCTTTCGGCATGTTTGTGGGATTTGAAGATTCCCCTTTAGAGGACATGGCTCTCAACTTTTCTTCCAGCAGGAGCCTGAAGAGCCTTCTGGCGCCGGATCATTCTTGGCTATTAAACCCCTGGCAGAGGAACAGGCGGGTATCGTGCTCTGGGCCCAGGCACCGACGCAGGCACGTGTGGGGGATCATGCCAGAGGGGATCTGCTTCCCCAAGCACACTTCGATGTGCCCGGAGGTCGGAGAGGACATCAGCAAAATTCTTGATAGGAGGAAATTCCAGTAGGAAGCTCTGCAACCACGCGTTCGCGCTAGACTAAGACCCGGAGGTCGAGGCATGCAAGTTGACGGGAAGAACTGAGAATCTGGCGGGACCGCCCCTTATGTACCACGCCCTGGCGTCGGGCCGGGACCCGGCGTGAGGCAGTCCCCGCTGAAGATAGCTAGGTAGAATTTTACCGTGGGGTCCTGGCGCCTGCCGGCTTCAGTCCTAATGGTGTAACCTGCTGCAAGAGCTGTATCTCGAAGTAAGATTAGGCTAGACCTGAGTCCAATAGGTGAAGGAGATACTCCATGACTTGTGGGGCCGAGCAAGAAAAAGGGTTCCAGCCCTTCACGGTCGTCCAAATGGAAAACTGCTTCCACTTCAATGCATAAGTGGAACGGGTGGAAGGTTTTCTGGCTTCGACAAGGACCTGTGCCACTCGAGAGGAAACCCCAAAGCGAGAGATGGCTACGTCTGCCGGAGCCATGCATGAAGACGTAGGGTCCTGAGCCCCGGATGAACCAGACGGCCTTGATCCTGAGTAAGGAGGTCGTGTGTCAATAGAAGTGGAACCGGTGGTTCTCTGGATAGCTGTTGGAGCAGTGGGAACCATATCTGTCTCAGCCAAAGAGAATCATCTTGGCCATCTCCGACTGTAGTTTGAGGAGGACCCTCTGCAGAATGGGAAACTGAGGGAAGGTGTATAAAAATTTCCCTGTCCAGGATAGAGACAATGCGTCACTCCAGAAAGCACCTGGCTCTGGAACAAGCGAGCAAAACTTGGGAAGTTTTGCGTTGAATTGAGAGGTGAAGAGGTCGAGCTCCGGCCGCCCCCAATTTTGGAAGATGGATTCCGTCACTTCCTGATGAAGTTCCCACTCGTGAGCAGGGGTCCGCAATTTGCTGAGACTGTCCGCCAGGACATTTAGAACTCCTGGTACGTGCACGGCCACTAGGGACAAGTGGTGCAGGACTGCCCAGTTCCACACCCTGGTCGCCTCCCTGCAAAGGGGGTACAACCAGGTTCCACCACCGACATATTGTCCGTTTGGATGAGTAGTGTTCCCTCCAGCAGCAGGGGATGAAAGGCCTGTAAGGCATACAGGACTGCCCTGAGCTCTAGAACACTGCTGAAGAGAAAGCTCCAAGCCGGACCAAAGTCCCTGGCTTGATGATCCCCCAGATGCACACCTCACCCCATGTTCGAGGCATCCATGGTGAGGGTGGCGACAGGTGCTGGGCTTCGAAACGGAAGACCCAAGGAAAGATTGTGTGGATTCATCCACCACAGAAGATCCTTCCGGACCGCTGAAGAGATGAGGACCAGATGGTCCAGATCATCTAAAAGCTGGTCCCACTGCACCCTCAAAGACCACTGAGTGATCCTCATGTGGAGCCTGGCTAGGGGAACGATACAAATGGAAACTGCCATGAGGCCTAACAGGCGAAGGACCTCCCGGGCCGGGATGGTCATGCAAGACGTCACCTTGGAGGCCTGGAGAACCAGAGTCTCCACTCTGTCCGAAGGAAGAAAAGCTCTGCACTGGACCGTGTTGAGGACCGCCTCAATAAACTGCAATCTCTGGGTGGGGATAAGGTATGACTTGGCACGCTGACAGTGATTCCAAGTCAATTGAACAGGTCCAGGGTAAACGACAGAGCCTCCAACAACGCATCCTTGCATGGGGCCGCTAGTAGCCAATCATCCAGGTAGGGAAACACTGCAATCCCTCTGCGGCGTAAAAATGCCGCAACCACCGCTAAGCACTTGGTTAAAAACCCAAGGTGCCGAAGACAACCCAAGGAAGTGCTCGGAACTGGAAGTGCTCCCCCTTCCCCCCCGAAACAGGAAAAGCAGGAATCGATGGTGGCTGGTGAAAACAGGGATATGTAGGTAGGCATCCTGCATATCCAGGGCGCAGAGCCAGTGATTCTCCAACAGGCAGAAGGCTCTGGAGTGTCAGCACGCGAAACTTCTTGTACTTGACATAAAGGTTCAGCTGACTGAGATCTAAAATGGGTCGGGAAGTCCCCGGTCTTTTTCAGAACCAGGAAAAAATGGGAGTAGAAGCCTTTTCCTGTTTGCTCTGAAGGGACTCGCTCGATCGCTTGTTTCAGCAAGAGTGAATTTATTTCCTCTTGAACGAGGATAGCCTGATCCAGAGTATATGAGGACTTCAATGGAGGATTTCCCGGGGGAAGCTCCAGTAACTCTATGGTGTGACCTAAGGCCACTATTTGCAGGACTCACTCGAAGGAGGTAATCACCCTCCACTCCTGCACGTGAAGAGCGAACCCCCCCCCCACCTGCTCCTCACCAAGAGGCTGAGGAGGCAGTGGGGCTGGGGAATCAGAAGTGGAAGATCGGGTCAGGGAGGACCCCTGAGCGTCGCATAATTCTGGAGGCAGGAGGGTACGGTACCCGTACCCTTCCGGTTACCTTGGCGATGCACCTGAGCGGATCTCCCCTGCCTCCAGGTCCTCTACCGAAAGGGTTGCTATTGTCGTCACTGAGGAGCACCCAATTGGTACATAGACCGAACAGATCTAAGGGCAACACCTTTGTCCTGTAGTTCTGTAATGATGTCTTTAGTGTAAGCCTCCAAAAGGACGAGCCGAATACAGGCGTCCTGAATGGCAGGCTGAACCTGGAATTGGCGAGTTAGATAAGCCTGACCAGGAAGTGCATCTCAGGGCATGTCAGTCGCCGGCCTTATATAGGCTACAGAGTCGACTAAATCGTAGGTGGCCCGTAAAGCAAGAATACAAGAGATCTTGGAGAGGCGGAGATCCTTGGCAAGTTCCTCGAGAGGTGAAGGATCCATGGACTGGACCTTCGCCTCCAACCTGGCCACAGTCGCTTTTTGGTGGGACACCACATGGGCCACATAACTGAGAGAGCGGAGTGTGCACGTGGCAGAAGAGTAGATTTTCTTGCCAAACTGGTCCATCTGCCTCGATTACTTATTTGGAGGAGTAGTGCTGAAGTGCTTGGGTGTAGTGGAGCGATCGTGAGCCGTTGAAATGACCATGGAGTCTGCCTTCGGATGGGTCTTCAAAAAGGGAGCATCCTTAGGCGCCCGGTAAAGCCTGTCCACCCGCCTGGGGACAGCCGGGATAGAGTGAGGCATCTGCCAGACGGTGGAGGTGAGGTCTTGGTGGGGGGCCATCCACGAAGGAACTGGGACGGTAGACAGGGACTCTAAATCGAGGTGCTCCGCGACTCTCTGTCTCATCAGGTCCTGTTCCTCTGACTCCCAATTGAAACAATCTTTGAGGACCCTCAAGAGATCCGAGAAGGAATGATCCTCAGGCGGTGATTTTGGTGAAGTCTTGCCTCTCGGCTCGGGTTCCTCCACAATTTCCTCCTCCGAAGAGTCCTCTCTCCCATCAGAACTGTCGTCAGCCAGTCGAGTCTTCCCCGAGAGGTGGACAATCGGATCCGAACTGCTCGGGAAAGGGGACCTATAAAGCGGCGGAGGTGGAAGCCTCGCTTCCAGGTCCAAAACCAACTCCGACCTCGCTCCCTGCCACCAACCAAGACTGTAGGGAAGGACTTGAAATCCGGCATGGCCGGGGGGGGGGGTGGAGCTGGTTGAGGCTGGGGGGAGGAGGAGGTGGAGGGTGAACAGCGACTGGAGGAGGGTAATATCCCTGCGGTCCCATGTAATGGGTATAGGGATGATAACCCTGGTAAAACTGTCCCACTGGACTCCATCCAGGAGGGGGAACCTCCGGGTAAGGATCCCCTGGATACCCGTGGGGGTAATGGGGGACAGTGAGGGGATGGTTATAATATCCCATTGTCAGCCCTGATGTCGGGGGGACCCACGATGGACCTGCTGTGGTGTAGATCAAGTTAGGATCCGGTGTCAGGCCAGTCCACGTTACAGGGACCGATGTCGGCAACGGCGCCACCTGATACGGCGCAGGAAGAGGATCCAGCATCGGAGGGGCTGGTGTCGGCACTGGACGAAGAGTCTCAGTAGGAGTCGGGGCCGATGGAACAGGCCTGACTAATGGTCCCGGCGTTGGGACTGTTGTAGGGACTGGCGGTGTTGGAGGTGCCGGCGATCCCGGCGTCTGGACTGTTGTAGTGACTGGGGGCGTGGGAGGCGCCAGCAGTCCACCCATCGGTTGAGGAGGGAGCTCCAGAGAAAGGTCATCTGGCTGAGAAGGGCCTCCTGGACCCTAGCCGGGGAGGCTGGGAAAGAACTTGAAATCGGCTGGTTCACAAGCGTCCCCATCGACCTCGCCTGGCGTGTCTGTGGTGAAATCTGAGGACACGGGCGAGGAAGAACAGGAGGGAGCAGGGCTGTCTCATTTCAGTCCCATCCGACGTGTTGTTGATGCGCCAGTAGGCCCGATGGGGAACCAAGCCCCGTGTGGCGGTGGTCAGGGCGGCCAGCAGCGGGTGGTCAGGAGGAGAGTACCAGCCGACTTAGTGACTGAGGCCGGGCCACTGCCCCAGCCGGAGGGGAGAATTGACTTGACGCTGGGCAGTCTCGGAGGTGCAAGCGGCTTATCTGCTTGGAGTTTCTCCTTACCTGGAGTAGCCTGGACGGTGGCTGGGCCTTGCTGGTGGTGAGGGCCTGGCGTGAGCCCACGGAGCGACCCGCTCCCAGTCTTCTCCTTATGCTTTTTAGGGAAGATCTGTGGGATGAGTTCTAAGCGTCCATCTTCTTCTGAGGCGAAGTAGTTGGGCCTTGAGAAGATGGGCCTCGAACGCCTGCTGTCTCCACTTTTTAGTAGCCTGATTGTAGGACTGACAGTTGGGGCAGAAGGAGACTGGATGGTCTGGGCCTAGGCAGATGATGCACCTGGAATGTCCGTCTGTGTGTTGTATCTGAGTGCCACACTTGGAGCACTTCTTCTTTGGAGAAGACATGAACTAACGCTAATATGAATGAAAAAAATAGCGAATTTGAAAAAAAAAAAGAACGTGCAAAAACACTTTCGGACGAGCAGCTGAATGAAGTCTGCGAGCGACTATGCATGCACGAGTGACGGCGGAAAGAACTGGAGGGTGAGAGCACGGACCGCCCACTGTATACCGCCATGCTGACATCGGTCACGTGACGCCGGGTGGGCGGTCCCCCGTCAGGGATTGCTAGAAAAGTCTGCAGTGTGGCCCGTCAGTCATATTTATGATGACCTACTGAAGGAACCCTCTCGAAGTAAGATCTGGTAATACTCTCCCTGGAAGTGGAAGCATAGAAGCGCCAGTGGTATGCAAAAACTGATGTGCAGGTAAGCACCCTGCATATCAAAAGAGCAGAGCCTGTCCCCATGGTGAAGCAGGGGCAGCAGTCCCTGATGGGTGACCATCCAGAACTGTTTGTACTCTATGTACAGGTTGAGGTGGCTCAAGTCCAGGATGGGCCAGAGGTCTCCTGTCCACTTGGGGACCAAGAAGAAGTGGGAGTAGAACCCCCTTCTCTGCTGGGACCAGAGAATGGGCTCTACAGCCTTCGTTTGAAGTAAGGCCTGAATCTCTGCTTGAATGAGGAGCACGTAGGTTGGAGGATATGCCGACGGATCTGGATGATTTTCTAGAGGCCACTCCAGGAACTCTAAAGTGTGGCCATGTTCGATGAACTGCAGCACCCAGTTGTCTGCAGTAGCCTGCTTTTACCTCCCCACTGGAGGGAGAATCGACCCCCGACATCGCCTCCTGAAGCCCTACGGACGGGGGTTCTGGCAAGGAGTCAGGAGGTGGGGGCAGTCCCTAGCGGCCTGGGAAGAGTCTGGGGTTGCAAAAGGAAGAGCAACATCTGCCTTGTGTTTGCCATGGGCCTTGGGTGAGGGTCGGGCTTGCCTATGGGAGGAGCAGCGAAAGGGGGCCCTCTGACCTGACTTCAGCTGGGTAGGGCACATGGAGTGGACCGACTTCAGGGCCCACCCAGAAGTCTGGAGTGCTGAAATAATGTCTTGAACATCTCCCCCAAATAGCTTGGGACCCCGAAAGGGAGCATCCATAATACTAGGCTGGATGTTTGAAGTGAAGCCTGAGACTCTGAGCCAAGCATGGTACCTCATACTAATACCCATTGTAGTCGCCCTGCCTGAGGCATCCAGGGCATCACAGGCCGCACTAAGGAAGTGGGTACCAATGGCTGACCCAGTCTTAAGGGCCTTAAAGGTGTGCTGCTTCGAGGGGTCTTCTGGCATGGTCATGACCACCTCCCTGGCCTGGTCCCACAAGAGATTTGGGTATTGAACCATATCACCTGAATAGTTAAGGGCCCAGACAGCTAGGGTGGCAGATCAAGGGCTTGCTTACCCATTTGGTCAAGCTGTTGAGATTCTCTGTCTGGGTGGAGGGCACTGAGGTGCTCTGGACTCTTGGTGCCATTATATGCCATATTAATGATGACCGAATCCGCTTTCAGGTGCTCATCAAAGCAGGGTTTGCCAGCTGGGGCACAGTAAAGCTGGTAAGTCTTCTTAGAAACCACTGGAACTGTACTGGGGTGGTGCATGTGGCCTTGGTAACATCTTCATAAGACTCGATGAAGAGGGAGCACCGGAGGGGGAGGGGGGAGTGTCACACTGACGAAGGTAGACTGCCAAGCGGAGAAACTCCAGGTCCTGTTCCCTAGTCTCCCACCCCACAGTAGCTTGGATATACCTCATAATGTCCATGAATGTGGAGTCATCAGGAGGGCATTTGGGGACATTACTGGGCTCCCCTTAATCTCCACCAAAATGGAAGAAGACTCAGAACTGTCAACACTGTCGGTGGCTGAGTCAATGTCCCCACTATCGTCAGGCTGGCATTCGGCTGGAAGAGCGGGGTGCCGTCATCGGTAGGGCTCCTAGGAGCATGAGGAGCATCTGGGCCTGGGTGGGCCAGGATCAGTGGCAGGGGGTCCCGAAGAGGCCCTTGGGGGTGCAACTGGATCAACACTCCTGGAAATGGTACCAGTGACTGCATGAAGGCTCACAGTGCAAAAATCAAGCCACGGTAGTCCACAAGTGCTGGCACAGGTGCCCCAGGTGTCAGGCAGTTATAGACTTACAGGGGTCCTACAAGCACAGGGCATTGGTAAGCCAGTGCAAGTCCCCCAGATGCTGGGTAAGGGTGACCCCCAGGTGTTGGAGCAGGACACCCAGGATGCAGCCCCACAGGAGCTGGAGGCGGCACAGGTGCCAGTTCCCCCTGGAAGTGGACTGGCGCAAGTCCCCCAGGTGTCGGTAATGGGAGAGCTAGTGAAGACCCTGGTGATGCTGGAGGCGGCAGGGACAGCAAAGGGCACACAGGCTGCAGGAGGACAGATGTAGGCCAGATGATGCTGGAGGGTCATCCACGGGTGCCTGTATGAGACAGACTAGTGCCAGAAAGGAGGGCCCCACTGGGGAAGACTGAGGGGCGACTGGGCTCTGGGAGGTGCTGATGCCCTGCAATGCCTGTCCCTGTGAAAGAGGGGCAGGACTGATGGAGGTCCCGGAGGTTGAGACCGGTATCGGGGGCAATGGGTGACGGGGCGGCAGATACAGAACTGGCGCCAGCAGTACCTGCACTGGCCAAAAAAGCTCTGGCCGAGCCACCTGACCAGAAGCCTGCAGAAAACAAGGGCTGAAAATACAGGGATTCGGAGGAGCTGCTGCCTGTAACCGAGATCTGGGTGGGTGAAGGGGCCACGGGCAGCCCTGTAGAGGTAAGGGTGTGTGGGGCTGAGGAGGTCGACTCCCCAAGGAAGGAAGACCCTGACGTGGTCAGTGAAGCCTTATGTGGAGATCATAAACGGGAGACAGACTTGGGTCAGTCCCAGTCCTTGCTCGATGCTTGTGCTTCCCTGAAGATTTTGTCCTTGGATTTGGACAAAGAAGAGACCAAGGACTGGGCCAGGGAGTCGGAGGAGCTCTGGGCCTGCAGCTCCCATTCCATCCGGGTGACCTTCTGCTGGAGGAGATAACTTTCCAGGGTCTTCTGGCAGCGTCTCCTGGTGGCTGGGTTAAACTTCTGGAAGATCTTGCAGGCTTAGACGGCGTGGTCTGGACTTAGGAAGAAGAAGCAAGCAGCATACATGTCCTTGTCCGGGATCTGTTTACCACAGGCACACTCTGTGGAGCGGTAGGAAGAAGAAGATGGCTGAGAAGACATAAACGTGAGAAAGGAACACTGAAAAAACATGATGTTTAGCTTTTTAAAATGAAACAATAAAACGCTAGAAAATGGCGGTAAACTGTAGCTTCGGCAGTGTCAGAGATCCAAAGTGTGCTGTTTGACAGTGGGAAAGAAATGAGGAGGGTGTGGGGGCTGCCCGCCTTATACAGGATAGGCTGACGACAGTGTCTGACGTTGGAGGTTGGCGGCCCACTCTGCTAGCTAGAAGGGTTTCTGTGTGGTCCTGGTGCCTGACAGCTAAGTCCCAGCAGTAATGGCCTGCTGCAACAGGCACCCTCAAAGTAAGATATAGCCTTCCTTTTACTCTGGAGTCTG
This sequence comes from Neoceratodus forsteri, assembly GCA_016271365.2. NCBI lineage: Eukaryota > Metazoa > Chordata > Ceratodontiformes > Ceratodontidae > Neoceratodus > Neoceratodus forsteri. The sequence continues at coordinate 1,422,308,643 of CM028130.1, forward strand.
GAGCCCACACTGGACTTGTGGGACACCTTACGAAAGGACAGCCTCTGTCTGCTCCTAGGATGGGTATGCTAGAGCAAGTGGACAGATTTCATAGCCCTACCAGAGGCCTGCAGATCACTGATTATGACAATTCCAAAAGGTGCAGTGCTTCCACAAAAGAATGAAAAACTACAAGTAAATCAACTATTGCTGAATTTTATTCCACCATTCGTGAAAGCCCATAGCGCCTCGGCTTAGTGCCTTTAAGGGTGACACCCCTTGAAGGCACTAAGCTGAAGAGCTAGGGGCTGTCAGGAATGATGGAATAAAATTCAACAATAGTTGATTTACTTGTAGTTTGTCATTCTTTTGTGGAAGCGCTGCACCTTTTGGAATTGTTCTAAACTTTTGGCCAGCCGCCCTGCTGCAGCACTCCGCCTCATTCCTTGAGCACATCTTATGCACAGTTTGAAAATCATTGATTATGTCCTGGACATCCATCCCAAAAAGCTTTGAACCACTAAATAGGGAATTAAGCACCTTTTGCTGGACATCAGCCGTGAAACCAAATACCCTCAGCCAGGCATGCCTATGAAGGCAAATATCAGTGGCAGCAGCCCTGGCACCAGTGTCAGACACATCGAACATGGCCCGGAGAAGGTGTTTGCCAATATCCTCGGCGACCTGGAGGGACTTAAGGACCTCCTGTTTCTGGGAACCCTCAGGGAGGGCCTGAGCAGCTGCCATGCCCTTCTTCTATATGGTATTTTGGTACCTGACCATATGGAAAATGAAGTTTGCAATCCGGAGTCCCAGAGTAGAGGAGACATAAGAAAAAATTACTCACCTTAGTAATTGCTTTTCTTCTCATGGAGTCTTGCTATATTATGACATATAGCAGTTAGCCACAGCACTTGAACTGCCCCGGAGAGGAAGGAGTTAACTCCAGGCTGACTGGAATTCCAAGCGCGAGCGCCTTGCTGAAAGCTCTATCTGGCTAGTTTCAAATTGAAACTGTCAGATCTTTACGGAGCCAACACTAAGCAAAAGTCTGTGTGGAAAAACTCTACACTAGCCAAATGGCTACCTACTAGTAGAAATAACAATAACAGAAACAACAACAACAACAATATCACTACGCAAGCACTATGGCCCCAAAAGACTCAAGTCCAGGAGGGGCCAAACCAAAGTAAAACAGAAATACCTAGTTTTCCTAATCCTAAAGAAAGGAAAAAAGGAAAAAGAGCTATAATGGCATGACACAGTGCTTGCACCAATTTGCAACCCTTACCCAAGTAGAAGTTCTGAGAGGGGCAGGTTGGGGGGTAGTCATAATATAAAAGACTCCATGAGAAGAAAAGCAATTACTAAGGTGAGTAATTTTTCTTCAAACACCATGAAGTCTTGCTATATTATAACATATAACAGATTACACAGCAGTACCTCCAACGGAGGAGAGCCAGAACCTACTTAGGAAATATGGATCCACAAAGCACGGCTGTAGCAAACCGAACATCTCTCCTGGACTGGACATCCAGGAGTAATGCTTGGTAAAGGTGTGAACTGTTTTCCAGGTAGCAGCTTGACAGATTTCCAGAATGGGAATATCTCTAGCAGCCGCTAGAGATGCAGCTATACCCTGGTGGAATGGGCCCTCAGTCCTGAGGGTTCTCTACCTAGTTTTGGTAGCAAAATTGGATACAAGAGACAATCCACCTGGCAACTGTCCTCTTAGTGGCAGGTTTCCTTTGCCAACCCTCGCCATAGGTAAGGAAGAGTTGGAGGGATTGACCTGCTGACCTTGGTGCTGTTCCAAATAGTAGCTTAAAGCTCTTTAACGTCCAAACTGTGCAATCTCCTCTCACCCGAGGAAGAATGCTCAGTGAAAAATACTGGAAGGGAGATGGATTGGTTAAGATAAATCTGAAACCACTTTAGGTAAAAACTTTCTGTTAGTCCTGAGGACTACCTTATCTCTGTGAAAAGAAATAAAATCCTTTTCCACTGACAGGGCTTGTAACTCACTTATGCGTCTGGCAGAAGTGATGGCCACTAGGAAAACAGTTTTCCAAGTTAGGAACTTAAGGTCTGCTGAAGACAGAGGTTCAAAGGGGGGTTGCATTAACTGAGCAATGCAAACATTAAGGTCCCAGGCAGGGGCTGGGTCCCGAAAAGGAGTGTTAGTGTGAAGAAACCCCTTAAAAAACTTGGAAAACACAGGGTGAGAAGAAAGGGAGGCAGGCTTTCCTGCTGATATAAAAGCAGAGACAGCTGCCAGATGAACCTTTAAGGTAGCTGGCCTGAGGCCTAAGGAATTAAGATGGACCAAGTAGTCCAGCAAAATGGGCAAATCAGCAGATTCTGGGACAATTTGCTTCCCACAACACCAGATGGAGAACCTCTTCCATTTGGAATTATAAGTGGCCCTAGTGGAAGGCTTCCTAGAGGCCTTTAAAATATCAAGGACACCTTGAGAAAGGTGTAATTCAGCAAATTCTAACTCCTCAAGAGCCAAGCCTGAGGTGGAGGGATTTGAGGTCCGGATACCAAACTCTCCCCTGGGCACAAGTCAGCAGGTTGTGGACCCTGAGAAGGCCCAGGGGAGGGTGGACTGACAGGGACAGAAGCAGTGGGTACCAGGGTTGCCTGGCCCAGTCTGGTGCAATCAGAATCACTTTGCAGGGCTGGGATCTGATTTTTACTAACACCCTGAAGAGAAGGGGAAGGGGAAAAGGCATACAGGAACTTCCTTCCCAATCCAACAAAAGGCGTCAGGGGACTGGAGCCCATTACTGGAGGCCTGCAGCAGAACAGAGAAAGTTGGTGGTTGTCTGGGGCTGCGAAAAGATCTATCTGAGGAGTGCCCCATCTGGCAAAGCAGACCCCAACACTAGGATTCAAAAGACCATTCGTGATGACCCTGAGAAATCCTGCTGAGGGGCATCGCTGGGAACCTGTCCTTCCTGGAAGGTGAACTGCTACTAGGAGGTGTCTGTGAAGTAAGCCAGAGACCACAACTTCATTGCTTCAGTGCACAAGGCTGATGACCGAGTGCCCCCTGCTTGTTGATGTACCACATTGTTGTGGTATTGTCTGTCCTGACCTGAACTACTTTGTTCTGGACAGATGCTGAGAAAACCCGAAGAGCTAAAAGACAGCTCTGAGGTTCCAACAGGTTGATGTGGAGCAGAGATTCCTGGGGACCACACTCCCTGAGTGGAAAGGTGCCCAAGTCGCTCCCCACCCCAGCAAGGAGGCATCCGTGGTGAGGGCGAGGGAATGAGAAATGGGAATGAAGAGGACCCCTAGTCTTAAATTGCTCTGATCCTGCCACCACTGAAGAGCTAGAATCAGAGTTTGGGTCACTGAGACCAATTTGGTAAGGGGGTCCCTCCTTTGGGACCAATAGGCCCTCAAATGAAACTGAATGTCTCTCATCTGGAATCTTGCTCCGTGCACTACAGCTGTGGAGGCAGCCATGTGCCCTAGAAGTTGCAGAAAGTGCCTTGCTGGTCGAGAGACCCGCAGGGTGAAAGAGGATGCCAGGGCAATCAGCTTCTCTACCTTTTTCGAGAGGAGAAATGCCCTGGCCAATTTTGTGTCCAATTCCGCACCTATGAAAGTTAGTACCTGAACTGGTTCTAGAACTGACTTTGGTAAATTCAGCAGGAATCCCAGGGAAGTGAGAAGCTGCTGAGTGACTTGCAAGTGGGATTTTACCTGATCTGGGGACTGACCCACAATGAGCCAGTCGTCCAGGTAGGGAAACACAGCAACCCTTGCCTTCTTAAGTGAGCCACTACCACAGCTAGACATTTTGTGAATACCTTGGAGCAGAGGTAAGACCGAAGGGCATTGCTCTGAACTGGTAGTGACCTGAGGGCAGTTCGAACCTGAGGTATTTTCGGGTGAGAAGGCCTGATCAGGACATGAAAATAGGCATCCTTGAGGTCCAGGAGGCTAGCCAGTCCCCTGGCCTGAGGAGAGGCAAAATCATTGCCAGAGTTAACATTTTGAACTTTGGTTTCAAAAGATGCTTGTTCAGGTACCTTATGTCTAGAATGGGCCGCCATTCTCCTGTCTTTTTTGGGGTAAGGAAGTATCTGGAGTACAGCCCCTTGCCCTGGTGACAAGGAGGAACCCTTTCCACTGCTTTGCAGTCTAGGAGGGAAGAGACCTCTGCTTCCAAAGCAAGGGCCTCTAAAGGGCTTGCAGGTGGAAAATGTCTGGTTCTCATCTTTGGAAACTGTTTGAAGCTGAGAACCAGACCGCTTACTACCTCCAGAACCCATTTGTCCGAAGTTAGGGACACCCAGTTCTGGCTGAAATAAGCCAACCTGTCTCCAACTGGTACAGAAGAATCGGCCCTGGGCATCCCATCAGGGTGCCTGCTTGGCAGTAGCCTTAGGCTGAGGGGTGGGGACGGTTTACCTGCGCCCGTCTACCTCTGCCTCTGAAAAAACCCTCTGTGCAAAAGCAGAGGAGGCTTGGGATTGATAAAAGGCCTGTGGAAGGCATGCCCCTACACTCTGGAGTGTGCCTCTGTGGAGTGGCATGCCGCTCCTTGGCCTGGGCACTTTGTAGGTAGTTCTGTATTCGTCCATCTTTTCATATAATTTTCCGTTTGCTCTCCAAACAGAGAATTTCCCACCACAGGAAAATCCATAGCCTTTGACTGGTATCCGTGACAGATTAGTGCACCTGAGCCATGCCAACCTCACGGAAAGCTGCACAAAGTGGCCATGACCCTAGAGAAACATCATTAACATCACAGCAGTATGAAATTGAAACTTTAGGCTTCAATGCCATCAGCAGCCACCTGTTTCAATTCACTAGCCAGCTGGCCATGGGCCTGCTTGGCTAACTGCAACACTGTATCCCATCTGAGATTTCTGATATCTAGCCATAAGCCATAATAATGCCTGCCTGAGTCCCAAAGAGCTGCCATATACTGTTTTTTCCATGGCATCAATCTTCCTGGAATCTTATCAGGAGGATGTGAGGCCAGGGGGATATTAGTCCTGTCACAGGCTGCAGCTTGTACCACACATCACATGACTACACTGCTCAGTGAGGAAGTCTGTATATTAGGGCCTGATAAAGTATACCTTCTGTCCATTTTTTATCTACAGGAGGGACAGAATGAGGATTTTTAAAATTTTTGTTGTTTGCTTCCTAAATGACTTATGCAAAGGAATAGACAACCTCCTAGACTCTGGGATATCCATCATCTCAACATAATCAGGCTCCTCTTGCTCATCCACAGCCTCTTCCAAGGGAAGCTGGAGGTTTCTGCAACCTTTTGTAAAACATAAAATGAGAAGGGACTCAGACAGCATAGGGGAGATTCTAATGGTCTGTCTGGAGAAATGTCCGGTTCAATGGGCATGTCCAGACCCTCCCAGCCACATACATAATGATCAAAATCTTCCTCCCTCCTGTGGTTCATAAAATTCCTCAACATCATACTCTTGAACCACTGGGAACCGAACAAACCAACTTTTGCCAGCTGTTGGTGGTTAGGCGAGTCGCTGAGACAGTGACTGGACAATCTGTATAGCTTTAGCTATCTCTGCAGCAGTTGGAGGCAATCTTGCACTCCAGACCTGCTGATTTCTTGATTTTTACTGGGACCGGTTCCTCAGAACCAGCCTTCCTTTGCCGAGAAGTCTCGCCTGGTCAGAGGGCACTCCCTCTTGGTCCAGTGGGTGCTGGACCAGGCTGTCCATCCGGTCAGCGGACTTTTCCTCCGTGCCCTGAGTCGCCCAATCTTTTCTCCAGGGTGGCTGCAGGGAAATTCTTACACACCTGGCAGTCTGACAGGAGGTGGTCAGCCCCCAGACAATAAACACATGTGGTGTGTGGGTCAGCCTTGGCAAAGGCTTCCCCACAAACATCACAGTGTTGAAACCCAGTGGGCCCGGTTTTTCTTTTGGGTTTCTCAGACATAATGCCAGCCTATCCAAAAACTTGCCCTTTTTATGGCAGTGTCAGGCAAGACACCCTTATTGGTTCCTAACCGTGTCACGGGTATTTGAAAAAACCCAATTTAAAAGTTAGGTTTTTTTAGAACCGATAAGAACCGAACCACGACTCTAAAAGCCCAAATTATTGTTTAAAATTAGTATTTTGCAAACCGATCGGTTCAAAACCGAACCGATAATGAATTTCACACAGACTTTAAAATCCTGTACTTACGGTTTACCAGATAGAGCTTTGAACCGAAATGCGTAAAATAATTACTTTTGCGGTTAAAATGAACCGAAACACTCGTTTGAACGAGAAATGAACCGAGCTGAAGGAGAGATCTCCGGGCGACTGTTCAGTGAAGCGGAGTAAAGAATCTGACAGTTTCAATTTGAAACTAGCCAGATAGAGCTTTCAGCAAGACGCTCGCGCTTGGAACTCCAGTCAGCCTGGAGTTAACTCCTTCCTCTCCGGGGCAGTTCAAGTGCTGCGGCTAACTGCTATATGTCATAATATAGCAAGACTTCATGGTGTTTGAAACCCTCATCATAAAAATGTTCATGCAATTGTCCAGGCTGTGTGTGAATGTTGATGTGCAATATGGCCACCACTAAATGTTCAGTCACTTCACTAGAAGTCTAGCACTGCTTGTAAAACACTTGGGCATACACTGTGTATGAAAACTGCTATATAAATGCTCCAGTGCTTGCCTGCTTAGGTTCTTTAGTCTTTTAGCTTGTTTTTGGTTTTTATTGGGTTCACCACAACATAACCCAGATAGACAATCTTAGGGTAGCTGGTTCACTCCACTGGGGTGTCATACGGATGATGCACACTGATGAGTCCTGGTAGAATGAAAAAAAAAATTACTCACCTTAGTAATGTTGTTTCTTCTAATGGAGTCTTGCTGTATTCTGACAACAGCAGTGAGACCCAACCTTCGAACTGCCCCGGAGATGAAAGAGTTAACTTTCCATGCCAGGCATGGAACACTGAGCTCGAGCTCGGTTGAGCTTCTGTCTGTTACTGTTTGAACTCAAACCGTCAGATCTTTACGAGCTAAACTCACTGAGAGACCTGTGTGGAAGCTGTAAACCTATGCTAGCCAACTGGCTACTAAATATATTAAACAGATTTTTTGGTCCCAAAACAAAGACTCAAGTCAGGAAACCCAAAAAATGAATAAACACAACACCCACTCACCCAAGGAAAAAGGGGTGATAATAAAAAGGTGGGGCACCTCCTGAGTGCCAACACTGCTACTGCCCACCCACATCCCAAAAACAAAGGTTCTGAGAGGGGAAGGCAGGGGGGGAGGTCAGAATACAGCAAGACTCCATTAGAAGAAACAACATTACTAAGGTAGTAATTTTTCTTCAAACAACATGAAGTCTTGCTGTATTCTGACAATAACAACTACCAACAGGAGGACAGAACCTACTTAGGAAATAGGCTCTGAAGCACAGCTGTGCCAAACCGAGCATCACTCCTAGCCTGGATATCCAAAGAGTAATGTTTGGTAAAAGTGTGAACTGTTTTCCAGGTAGCTGCTTGACATATCTCTAAGATAGGAATATCCCTGGCAGCAGCCAGGGAAGCAGCTGTACCTCTGGTAGAGTGAGCCCTCAGGACTAAGGGTGGAATCCTACCTAGCTTTTCATAGCAAAATTGAATGCAAGAGACAATCCACCTGGCAATGGATCTTTTAGTGGCAGGTTTTCCTTTACCAACCTCACCATAAGTGAGGAACAGTTGGAGGGAGTCAAACCTGTGACCCATGGTACGTTCCATGTAGTAGCTAAGGGCTCTTTTCATATCCAAACTGTGCAGCCTCCTCTCACCAGAGGAGGAATGGTCAGTGAAGAACACAGGAAGAGACATAGATTGGTTAAGGTGGAAGTCTGAAACCACCTTAGGTAAAAACTTCCTGTTAGTCCTGAGGACCACCTTATCACTATGGAAAGAGATAAAAATCAGGCTCCACTGACGGGGCTTGTAACTCGCTTATCTGCCTGACAGAAGTGATAGCTACCAAGAACACAGTTTTCCAAGTCAAGTACTTAAGCTCTGCAGAGGACAAAGGCTCAAAAGAAGGTTGCATAAGCTGGGCAATGCAAACATTAAGGTCCCAAGCAGGGGCAGGGTCCCTGAATGGCAGATTGGTGTGAAGCAATCCCCTGAAAAACTTGGAGAATACAGGGTCAGCTGAAAAAGAAGAAGGTTTACCTGCTGAAAGAAAAGCAGAGACAGCTGCCAGATGCACCCTTAGTGTAGCTGGTCTGAGTCCCAAGCTATTTAGGTGAACCATATAGTCAAGGACTGTGGGCAGGTCAGCAGACTCTGGGGAAATATGCTTCCCAGAGCACCATATGGAAAATCTCTTCCATTTGGAATTATAAGTAGTTCTGGTGGAAGGCTTCCTAGAAGCCTTTAGAATACCCATAACACCCTGAGAGAGGTGTAAATCAACAAACTAACTCTTCAGGAGCCAGGCCTTGAGATTGAGAGATTTGAGATTCGGGTACCAAACCCTCCCCTGAGCACAGGTTAACAGGTTGTAATTCCTGGGAAGAGACAAGGAAAGGTGGACTGCTAAGGACAACAGGAGAGGGTACCAGGTCTGTCTGGCCCAGTCTGGAGCAATCAGAATCACCTTGCAGGGTTGAGACCTGATTTTGACTAGCACCTTGAACAGGAGAGGGAAGGGGGGGAAAGCATACAGGAACTTCCCTTCCCAATTGAGAGCCAGGGCATCCAGGGGGACTGTGCCCAACACTGGGGGCCTGCAGCAAAAAAGAGAAAGCTGGTGATTGTCTGGGGCTGCAAAAAGATCTATCTGTGGGGTGCCCCATCTGGAGAAGATCACCTCCAAAACCAGGGGATCCAGTGACCATTCGTGATGGCCCTGAGATATCCTGCTGAGAGCATCTGCCAGGACATTGTCTTTGCCTGGGAGGTGTATTGCTGTAAGGGAAGTGTTCAGGGAATAGGCCAGAGACCATAACTTCATTGCTTGTGTGCACAAAGCCGAAGACCGAGTGCCCCCTTGCTTGCTGATATACCACATTGTGGTGGTATTGTCCGTCCTGATCTGACCAACTTTGTTCTGAACAGACTTGGAAAAAACTTGAAGTGCTAGAAACACTGCTCTGAGTTCCAACAGATTGATGTGAAGCAGAGATTCCTGAGGGGACCACAACCCTTGGGTGGTCAGGTCTCCCAAGTGGGCCCCCCACCCCAAGAGGGAGGCATCTGTAGAAAGGATTAAAGAGTGAGACTGAGTGACAAAAGGAACTCCCTGTCTTAGATTGTCCTGATCCTGCCACCACTGCAAAGCCTGGATCAGGGTTCGAGTCACTGGTATCAGTTTGGTCAGAGGTCCTTTTTCTGAGACCAAAAGGCTCTCAAGTGGAACTGAATGTCCCTCATCTGAAATCTTGCTCCCTGCATCACTGCTGTGGAAGCAGCCATGTGCCCCAGGAGCTGCAGAAAATGCCTTGCTGGTCGAGACACCTGTAGGGTGAATGACGCGGCCAGTGTGATAAGGGTCCTTGCCCTGTCCAGGGGAAGGAAGGCTCTTGCCTTTTCTGTGTCTAGCTCCACGCCTATGAAGGTGAGGAGCTGGACAGGCTTTAGAACCGACTTTGAAAGATTCAGAAGGAAACCTAGAGAGGCGAGCCGTTGCTGAGTTATCTGTAGGTGTAACTTGACTTGGTCTGGGGACTGGCCTACTATGAGCCAGCCGTCCAGGTATGGGAAGATGGCAATTCTTTGCCTTCTTAGGGAAGCAACTACTACTGCCAGGCATTTTGTGAATACCCTTGGAGCAGAGGTTAGGCCAAAGGGCATTGCTCTGAACTGGTAATGGCCTGAGGGCAGCTCGAACCTGAGGTATTTTCAATGGGAGCTTCTGATGAGAATATGGAAGTAGGCATCCTTGAGGTCCAGGGAGACTAGCCAGTCCCCTGGCCTTAGAGAGGTAGAATTATTCCCAGAGTCACCATTTTGAACTTTGGCTTTAAAAGGTGCTTGTTTAAATATCTGAGATCCAGGATGGGCCGCCATTCTCCTGTCTTTTTGGGGGTAAGGAAGTACCTGGAGTACAATCCTTTCCCTTGGTGTAGGGGTGGAACCCTTTCTACAGCTCTGAGAGCCATGAGGGAAGAGACCTCTGCCTCTAGGGCAAGTGCCTCTGAGGGATTTGCAGGTGGAAAGGATCTGGGTCTCATCTTTGGAAATTTTTTGAAGCTGAGAACCAGTCCCTGGTTTACTACTTCCAGGACCCATTTGTCTGATGTTAAAGACTTTCAGTCCTGGACAAAGTAAGCCAGCCTGCCCCCTACAGGTGGTGGAGAATTGGCCCTGGCAAACCCATCAGGGTGCCTGTCTGGCAGGGGGTTTAGGCTGAGGGGTTGAAGCAGGCCTGCTTGTACCCCTTCTGCCTCTCCCTCTAAAGAACCCCTTCTGAGCATAGGCAGAAGAGGAGGCCTGGGCTTGTTAAAAAGGCCTATGAAAAGGCCTGCACCTGCCCCGGGGATGCTGCCTCTGAGGCGTGGCTTGCCTTCCCTTGGCCTGAGCACTCCTATAGGTGGTCCTGTATTCATCCATTTTCTTCATGTAGTTCTCTGTTTGCTCCCCAAACAGAGAATTACCCACAACAGGAAAATCCATGGCCTTAGTATGGGTATCCTGAGACAGGCTAGTACATCTGAGCCAAGCCATCTTACGAAGTGCCACAGATGTAGCCATGACTCTAGATGAAACATCATTGGAGTCCACTGCAGCATGGAATTGCACCTTGGATACCTCAATACCATCAGCAGCCACCTGCTCCAGCTCCTTGGCAAGCTGGCCAGGGACCTGTTTAGCTAAAGCCATTACAGTGTCCCATCTAGATTTCTGATATCTAGCTGTATAGGCCATATAATTGGCCTGCCTGAGTCCCAAGGATTCTGCCATGTACTGTTTCTTTGCCATGGCATCTATCCTCCTAGAGTCCTATCTGGGGGGTGTGAAGCCAAGGGTATATTAGCCTTATCACAGGCTGCAGCCTGCACTACCCAAACATGGTTGCATTGCTGGGTAAGGAACTCCGTATCTGAGCCTGACAGAGTATACCTCTTGTCCATTTCCACAGGAGGTATAGAATTAGGAGTCTTTAAAATCTTAAATGTCTGTTTCCCAAAAGACTTGTGTAAGGGAATAGACACCCTAATGGACTCTGGGATATCCATCATTTCCACATAGTCAGGCTCCTCCTGGTCATCCACAGCTTCTTCCATAGGAAGCTGAAGGGTTTCGGCCACTTTCTTGTAAAACATGAAATGGGAGGGGGACTCAGAAAGCCTAGGAGGAGACACTCCTGAAGGTCTGTCTGGGGAGATGGCCAGGTCAATGGGCACATCCAGACTTTCAAAACCACATTCACTTTCCTCATACTCTCCTTCCTCCTCCTCTGGTTCATAACATTCTTCCAAATCATAATCCGGAACCGGTGGAACCGGCCGAACTGAGCGCCTTCCTGATGGTGCCGGTTCAGTCGGAACCGGGGAAAGCAACTGCACAATCTTTATCGCTTTGGCTATTTCATCAGCGGTTGGAGAAGAAACTTTTGGATCCACACCAGCTGATTTTTCCCTTCTTGTTCTCTTAACCGGAAACCGACTCCTCGGAATCGGTTCTCCTTTTGCCCGAAGAAGTTTCGCCCTGGTCAGAGGGCACTCCTTCTGGTTCGGTTTGAACCGAACCGGGCTGGCCATCCGGATCAGCGGATTTTTGGCCTCCCTTTCCCTGAGCCTACCAACTCTCTTTTCTAGGGTAACTGCAGGAAAATGTTTACAAATCTGGCAGTCTGAATCAAGGTGGTCAAACCCCAGACAATAAACACAGGTGGTGTGGGGGGTCAGCCTTAGCAAAGACTTCCTCACACACACTACAGTGTTGAGACCCAGTGGGCCCGGTTTTTCTTTTGGGTTTCTCAGACATGGTGCCAGTCCTAACAAAACTTACCCTTCTAATGGCAATCCGCCAGGCAAGACACTCTTATCGGTTCCTGACCGTGTTACGGTTGTGGAAAAAAACGTAGTAAAATCCGTTTTTTTTAGAACCGATAAGAACCGGTAACCACACTCTAAAAGTAGAAATAAAGATTTTTTAAACAACTTGATCAGTTCAAACCAAACCGATGAACTGTTTACAAGTTCCACACAGAACAGAAAACAATATAAACCTATCTAGTACTCACGAATTACCACAGAGAGAGAGACTGAACCGACAGGTTGCGGTTTAAATTCAGTTGAAAACCGAGAAAAACGGACTTTGACAAATTGAACCGAGCAAAGGAGAAATCTCCGGAGCGACTGTTCAGTGAGGCAGAGTAAAGAATCTGACAGTTTGAGTTCAAACAGCAACAGACAGAGGCTCAACCGAGCTCGAGCTCAGCATTCCATGCCTGGCATGGAAAGTTAACTCTTTCATCTCCAGGGCAGTTCGAAGGTTGGATCTCACTGCTATTGTCAGAATACAGCAAGACTTCATGTTGTTTGAACATGGTCTTCTGTTGCCACCCTATGCAGACTGTGTGAGAGGCCTTTTGGCACCATGCATTTCTGCTTAAAGTTCAACCAGCATAATATTCAGTGGTGATTTGCATATACAGCCCATGATGCTTTGCATTTTGGAGGTATGTGCGATTTTGTATTTCTTTATATAAATTCTCATTCTTCTTTTTCTTCTCGTACACCAAATGTCGATCCTTCTAGATTCCCTGTCAGGGGGAAGAGAGCTAAGGTGTTCTGGCACCTTGGACCTGTCATGCGCCGCTTTGATGACCACAGAGTCGGTCTCTGATTGGGCAGCATAACAGGGCAGGCAGAGAGGGGCATAATAGAGCTTATCTGCCCTCCTAGGCATGGCAGGAACCATGTCAAGGCGGTGCCATGCCGCAGTGGTGGCATTCCTCAGAACTGGCAAAATGGGAAGAATGACCTTTAGAGGTCATCCTGGGATCTCCAAAAAGTCCACCAGGTCTCTTCTGGTGTCATCCTCTTCTTTGGTGTGGAAGCCCACTGCAGTGGATAGCTGCTCCATAATGCTAAAGAAGGTAGGATCTTCAGGAGGGGACCTGGGAGTATGCTGGACAGAGTCCTTCCTCACAGAAGAGGCTGTAGATCTGTCTGAGGAAAGAGATTCCTCCTCCTCCTTTTCCTCAGGGAGGATATGGTCAGGGTGGTACTCCTCTGACATTGATCCTCTCTACAGAACAGTTGCACAAGAACCTACCACGCAGTAGATCTTCAAGGGGATCTCAGTCATCAGGTCACACCGTCAGTGAAGCAGGATCCACATGGAAGATTTTCAACAGTACAACTGGGGCCACTCACATCTGTCTACGTCATCAACTCTATAAAAGTGTTGTGGCCCCAATCCCTCCTCAGTTCTTTCCCCCAAAGACAAAGGGGCCTAGCTCTAGCCAAGGGGGACCAAAGAGAGAGAGAGAGAGGTGCCCAGGCCTAAAAGAAAGGCTGGATAAACCAAATAGCCAGTTCCAGAAAGGATCCCAAAAAGGGGGACACTGGGCAGGAAAGCAGACCTGATGACTGAGATTCCCTCGAAGATCTACTGTTACAGTAAGTTACATAGATACTGTACACAAATAGTGCCAGCAGATAAGGGCCTATGGCCCACCCAGTCTGCCCATTTGAGCTTGTAAGTTCACTTTATGTTTTCTTAGAAGTCTGTTTCCCTTTACCCCTGACCTCTAGAATTCCTTTATGTCTATCCCATGTATTCTTAAATCACGTGATTGTTTCAGCCCCCACCACTTCCTCTGGCAGGGTGTTCCACTTGTCCACCACCCATTCTTTGAAGAAATTCTTCCTCACATTTCCTCTGAATCGTCCTCCCTCCAACTTCATCCCATGCCCTCTAGTCCTGGAACATCTCCTTCTCTTACAAACAGTGTATTCCTGCACCTTATTCTTCCCTGTAAGATACTTGTATGTCTCTATCATATCCCCTCTCTCCCACCTCTCCTCCAGGGAGCACATACTCAAGTCCTTCAACCTGTCCTCATAGGACTTTGATGCAATCCATGTACCATCTTTGTTGCCCTCCTCTGAACCTTCTCTACCCTGTCTATGTCCTTATGTAGGTAAGGTATCCAGAACTGTACACTGTACTCCAGGTGGAGCCTCACTAGTGTCTTGTATAGTGGAATTATGACCTCCCTTTTCCTGCTGGTGATGCCTCTTCCTATGCATCCCAGCATCCCTACTTTGAGGTCATCAGAGATGATAACTGCAAGATCCCTTTCCTGCTTCGTGCATGCTATATCCTTACCCCCCCAACTGATATATTGTGCCAGGGTTTTTGTGCCCCATATGCATTATCTTGCACTTCTTTGCATTGAATTTCAACTGCCAAACCCCTGACCATTCTTCAAGTTTCTGCAGGGCCCTTCTCATTCTGTCTATACCCTCTGGTGTGTCTACTCTGTTACACAGCTTTGTGTCATCAGCGAACAGGGAAATTCTGCCTTCTAGGTCCTTCGCAATGTCACTGATGAAGATGCTGAATAGGACCGGTCCCAGCACTGATCCCGGCGGTACCCCACTGGTCACTCTTCCCTAATGTGGAGTGACAGCCATTTACCACCACCCTCTGTGTCCTGCCGCCCAGCCAGTTACCTACCCACCACACTACTGTCCTGTCCACACCCATATTCCCCAGTCTGTGTAACAGTCTTCTAGGTGGTACAATGTCAAAGGCCTTGCTGAAGTCCAGATAGGCCATGTGCATTGCAGTTCTTACGTAACTATTCTTTCTTCGGGGGAATCTCAGTCATCAGGTCACACCGTAGGAACGAGTCCTAAGCAGTTACAGGTGCAAACAGACTGTTTAGAAGGAAGGCCAGCCATACGCTTAAGACAGGAGGCCCTGCAGCACAGCCCTGCCAAATCCTGCACAGGTTATAGAGGCAATATCCAGACTATAGTGCTTGGTCAAAGTGTGGACAGTATTCCAGGTGGCAGCTGCACAAATGTCAGCAGCTGAGACCCCTCGGAAACAAGCCACAGAGGTAGCCATGCCTCTTGTAGAATGTGCTTTGACAGCTCCAAGCAATTCTTTGTCGTACTTACTGTAGCAGAACACAATGCCATTTGTCAACCATTTAGATAAATGCTGTTTAGAAATCTGAACGCCTTCTCTACCCAGGGCGACAGAAACAAACTGCTTTGACTTTCTGAATTCCTTGGTTTGGAGCAGGTAATACTTCAAAGTTCCATGCACATATAACGTATGGAGAAATGTTTCCCCTGGATTGGCACACTGAAAAATAAAAAGGAAGGTGGATAGACTGGCTCAGTGTAAACTCAGACATCACCTTAAGAAGGAACTTAGGATTTGTGTACAAAGACACCCTATCTTTGAGAAAATCAAAGAAGGCTCCTCACACCAGAGGGCCTGAAGCTCAAATTCTTCGAGCAGAAGTAATAGCAACTAAAAATAACGCTCTCCAGGAAAGAAAGTCTAACTCGCAAGTCGTGGCTGGCTCAAAAGGGGACAGGATCAACTTCCACAAAACAAAATTCATATCCCAAGCCAGGACAGGAGAATGGAGTAGGGGTTTCAGATGCAGGATACCCTGCAAGAAGGAATGCGAGACATCCAGCTGAGCCACAGTATGGTCATCCACCAGCTTATGAAATGTCAATACAGTCGAAAGGTGTACCTTGAGGGAGGAGTATTGGAGACCTCAGTCAGACGGAGAGATCAAGTAGTACAGGATCTGGCTCACCGGACAGGTGAAAGGGTCCAGATTACGCTTGGCAGCCCCAAATGGCGAACCACTTCCACTTCATGGCATAAGTGGCTGAAGTGGAAGGCTTCAAAGTGGCCACTAGAATGTCCGCCACTCAGTTAGAAAAGTTCAGTTATGGAAGAACTTACCCTAACAGTAGATCTTCGAGAGAGGCTCTTGCAGTAGGTAATTACATATAGGACTGACGCCGGCTGGTGGCAGGACCCCACGGAAAAATTTCTAGCTAGCAGTCCCAGGCGAGGGGCCACCCCCACATCAGGTGACCGGCGCCAGGAGACGTCAGTATAAAGGGGCGGTCCCTAACGCTCGCCTTCCAGTTCTTTCCCGCCACAGGCCAAAAGAGGCCAGATGAGATAGGAGCGGATATTTCCTTCACTGGAAAAGGAGCTGAAAAAGCTTAGGGGGATGGAGGGCGGGAAGGTATTACCCTACTGCAAGAGCCTCTCTTGAAGATCTACTGTTATGGTAAGCTCTTATGTAACCGAACTATCTTACTTCGAGAGGGCTCTTGCAGTAGGTAATTACATATAGGACTGAGTCCCAAGCAGTCTGGAACAAAGAAAAAGCACATGGGAGGAGGAAAACTACTCCAAGTAGATCCTCTAGCTGATAAGGTCTTAAGAGAGCAGACCTTGCAGAACAGCAAGCCCGAAGCCTGCTCTGCGGTGAGAGACAAGATCCAAACTGTAATGTTTTGTGAACGTATGGACGGAAGTCCAAGTGGTGGCAGTGCAGATGTCTGCCGCTGACACATAACTGAAACAAGCTGCTGAGGCAGCGACTCCTCTGGTGGAGTGGCCTCTTACTTGACCCAGGAGGGTATTGTTGTACTTGTCATAACAGAAAGAGATACAATGAGCCAACCACTTGGATAGGCACTGCTTAGAAACAGCATTGTCCTCTCTTTTGGGGCCAAAAGAGACAAACAGTTGGTCAGTCTTCCTGAGATCCTTTGTCCTATTAGCATAGTATCTCAGAATCCGGTGAACATCCATAGTATGTAGCAAATACTCCCCTTGACTGGAGTACTGCATAAAGAAAGCAGGTAACTCTATGGACTGGTTCAGAGTAGACTCCGCTACTACCTTGGGAAGAAACTTTGGATTAGTTCGCAGAGCTACACGTTCCTTGTGAAAAATCAAGTATGGAATTTTATACATTAGGGCCTGGAGCTCGGAAATTCTCCAAGCAGAAGTAATGGCCACAAGAAAGAGAGCTTTCCACGAAACGAACTTCAAGTCTGCGGAAACTGCTGGTTCAAAAGGAGGCAGAGTAAGTTACTCAAGGACAAAGTTCAGATCCCAAGGAGGGGCGGGACTTAGAATAGGAGATCTCAGGTGAAGAACTCCTCTAAGGAAAGTCTTAGAGACTTCCAGCTGAGCGAATGTTCTGCCTGCAAAGGGAAAATGATAAGCCGAAATGGCCGCCATGTGAACTTTCTTAGACTAGTGACTAAGACCCAGGTCAAAGAGATGACGCAGGTACTCTAGCAGTAGCCCAACCGAACAGGAGAAAGGTTCAACGTCTTCCGAAGCAGCCCAAATACTGAACCTTTTCCACTTCATGGCATATGTAGATCTAGTGGAGAGTTTCCTAGCCTCCACCAGAATCTCCGCCACTTGGGGAGAAACTCCAAAGCGAGCTTGAGCTATGTCTGCAGGAGCCATGCATGAAGCTGAAGGGACTTGAGACCTGGATGGACCAGGGTCCCCTGATCCTGGGTCAGCAAACATTGTGATAGAGGCAGAGGAAGAGGTTGATCCTCCGAGTACTGTTGTAGAAGAGAGAACCAAATTTGCCTGGGCCAGAAAGGAGCGATCAAAATAATTTGTGCTCCTTCTGAACCTAGTTTCTGTAAGACTCATGGGATCAGAGGAATTGGGGGAAAGGCATAGACAAATCTGTCCTTCCAATCTAGAGACAAAGCATCCCTCCAGAAAACGCCTCGCTCTTGAATGAGCGAGCAGAAGTCGGGAAGCATTGCATTTTCAGGGGAAGTGAACAGGTCGACCTGTGGTGTTCCCCAGTGTAGGAAGATATCGTCTAAAACCCCTTGATCCAGTTCCCATTCGTGAGCCAGAGCAGATGAGCGACTTAGCTTGTCTGCCAAGTTGTTCTCAACTCCCGGAACATGAATAGCCATGAGGTGAAGGTCATGTTGTGCTGCTCAATCCCAAACTCTCATTGCTTCCCTGCAAAGAGGGTAGGATCGAGTCCCTCCCTGTTTGTTGATGTACCAAACAATGCACATATTGTCTTGTCTGAACAGCTAGGTGGCCAGGAAGGAGATACAGATGAAGGGCTTGGAGAGCATAAAGAACTGCCCGAAGCTTGAGCACACTGATGTGGAGTGTCTGTTCGAGCTTGGACCAGGAGCCCTGGGTTTGGTGGGGACCGAGGTGGGCTCCCCAACCTTCGCCCGAGGCGTCTGTAGTTAGAGTCTGGGATGGGGGAGGAAGAAAGAATGGAACTCCCCGAAGCAGGTTCTCTTGAACCATCCACCACTGCAAGTCCCGAACCATGGGAGAGGAGACTAGGACCAACCGATCTTGGTCGTCCACCAATTGATCCCATTGGGACCGAAGCGTCCCCTGATAAATTCTCATGTGGAGCCAAGTGCGAGGGACTGTCGGAATGGCAGCCGCCATGAGCCCGAGGAGGCGAAGGACCGATCTTGCACTGACCCTCCTGTGGCCGGATAACAGACTTACTTGAGTCTGGAGGGTGGATGCCCTGTCCGGTGGCAGGAAGGCCCTGCTGAGGGTCGTGTCTAGTATTGCCCTGATAAACTGTAGTCTCTGGTATGGGACCAAGTGAGACTTGGAGTGGTTGATGGCGATACTCAGGCAGGAAAAAAACCTGCTGGGTAAGAGCGAGGCAGTGCAGGAGTTCCTCCCTAGACGAGGCCGCCAGGAGCCAGTCCCCATGCAGGGAAAACTTGCACTCCCCGGCTACGCAGGTAGGCCGCCACCACCGCAAGCATTTGGTAAATACTCGGGGAGCCGAGGATAGGCCAAAGGGAAGTGCCTTGAACTGGTAGTGGTCCCCCTGAAAAGCAAAACGGAGATATCTGCAATGAGATGGATGGAAGGAAATATGCAGGTAAGCATCCTGCATATCCAGGGCGCACAGCTACTGGCCCGAGCGGAGGAGGCACAGAAGGCTCTGCAGGGAGAGCATTCTGAACCTCTTGTACTCCACGAAAAGATTCAGGGAACTGAGATCCAGAATGGGTCTCACATCTCCTGTCCTCTTCGGGACCAGGAAGAAATGAGAATAGTAACCCCTTCCCTGAAGATGAGGAGAAGGGACGGGTTCTATCGCTTCTTTCAGTAAGAGTTCTGAAATCTCTTCCTGGACCAAAAGATGATGTTCCCGAGAATACGACGACCTTGGGTGAGGTGACGAGGTGGTTTCTGTAGAAACTCTATTGAGTGTCCTCCTGCGATTAGCTGGAGCACCCATGAATCTGATGTTATCCTCTCCCAGCCCAGAAGGTGGAGGGAAAACCTCCCTCCTACCGATTCCTCTGGAGAGCCCAGAGGCTGTGGGAGAGGGAGGGAGTCAGGTGGTGTGGGGCAGCGCTGCAGCTGAAGCACCCGCTGCTTTTTTGGGTGGTGGGGGCTTGGCAGCTGTGGGGGCCCGGCGTTTACTGGCCCGCTTTCCTGGGGGTTTCGCCTTTGGCCGATTCCGTCTGTGAAAGGGACGGCGCTGTGATTGAGGGGATGGTACATAGAGTCAACGGACTTTAGTGCCGTCCCCTTCTCCTGCAGATCGGTGATGATGTCCTTGACATCGCCATCGAAGAGCACCGACCCCGGGAAGGGCGCTTCCTGTACAGCGGACTACACTTCTGGGACCAACCCTGACACACGGAGCCAAGCATGATGACGTAAGCCTACGGCGAAAGCTGAGTTCCGACCAGCAGTGTCCACTGCACCGTAAGTCGCCCGATGCATGTGGCGACTGGCCGAACGTGCAGAGCGGACGAGGTCAGCCAAATCCTGCTTGACTTGGGAGTCTGGCAGGGAGTCCAACTTGGTTTCCAGCTGAGTAAGAATTGCCTTCTGGTAATCCCCCATGTGACCGACATAGTTCAGGGCCCTGATCCCCAGTGTGGAAGAAGCAAAAATCTTCTTACCATACTGGTCCAGCAGGTGAGATTCTTTATCAGGTGGTGACGAGCTGAGATGTTTCGGATTAGCTGACCAGCCGTGAGCAGCGCTAATCACTACCGAGTCAGCTCGAGGGTGAGAATCAAGAAAGTCAACACCCTCGGGAGCCTGGTATAGCCTATTCGACTTCCGAGGAAGTGGGGCTAGAGCCGACGGCTGTTTCCAGATGGTGGTAACAAGGTCGGCATGAGGTAGGAGCTGTGACGGGCAGATCCAGATGTTCGTCGAGTTTCACCCATTGTGGATCTGGCTCCAAGGATTGCCACTTATGTATCTCCTGGATTTTTCGTAGCAGCTCCATAAAGGAAGGATTTTCCGGAGAAGACTTCGGAGGAGTCCTTGGCCTGGGCTTCGCCAAAGAGTGTGGCTCGTCGTCCCTTTCGAAGCAGCCGTCGGAGGAGTCTGAGGGGGAAGAGGAAGGAGGAGAAGAAGACGACTCCCTTTCCCGTCTAGGGGGAGGAACGGACCCCTTGGGAAGGCCTCGGGGAAGCGTGTCCTGCCCCTCTCTGGACCCAGAGGGGTTAGCCCTGGTGTCCGGAGGAGGTGAGGGAGTGTATCGTCGTGGACATAAGGGAACCGGAACCGTCGTCGGTAGACAACTCTCCACCTCTCTGGTGAGCTGAGCCTTGGCCTCAGCCCATCAGGAGGCCAGAGCCTCCTGCAAATCCACCGGTGGCTGAGGTGCCGGCGTCGGATCCGTTGAACCTGCAGGTGGACTGTCTCACAGAGGCGGAACCTCGGCGTCACCCGGGGAAGGAGGTGAGAAATCCCCGGGGTGAGGAAGGGGAGACTCAAGGTCCCCAGAGGGCAGCGAAGGGTGCAGGGAGCCAGGAACAACGGATGTGGGAGGGTCCGGCGTCGGCTCTTTCACTGCCCAAACGTCAGGGGCAGCGGGATCCGGGCGGGCGCCGGAAGGGACAGCGTCCGACTTAATGGACCCATCGCCAGAGGCAGGCTGCGATGGCGGAGGCGCCTGGTCCGGGCGGAAAGGGGCCGCACGCCGCCTGGCGGGTTGGGCGACTCATCACTTTCCATGCGGACGCCGAGGGGCCGACGCTCGCTTATTGGAGCTGCCCATGCCGGTAGGCCACGGCCACGGCCTTACCGGGGCTGATGCCTCCAAGAGTCCGGAGATGCTCAAGGCTCGAGCACGAGCCAGATGGGCGGGGCTGCCGCCTTAGAAGCCTCTAAGGCGGCCATCGAAGAGCGGTCCCCTGGAGGGGACGTTACCTGAAGCACGGCAATTCCCGAAGAAGTCGCAGTGGAGGAGCCCTTGTCCTGGTGCTTTTCTTTGTCCTTCTTCTTGCGATGGCCCTCGGGGAGGTTGACGCCTGTCGGAGCTTTTTGAGTTCCCTCTCCATGGAGCTCATCTTCTTTTTAAGAATGTGGGCTTCCAGGGACTGCTGCCTCCTTCTCCAGGTGGCTGCACTGAAACTCAGGCAGTGCTGGCACTTCTCGACCTGATGATCAGGGCCTAGACAAAAAAGGCACAGGGAGTCGCCGTCCTTGTGCGGCAGTTAGGCACCACACGAGTCACACTTGTTTTTGTGCTCAGAGGGTGTAGGGATGACATACACCGACTACTGACTGACGATTTTTGAGAAAAAGCAAAAAATACTCAGTAAACTACCGACGAAGGGAGTCTGACGAGCGAAGAACTTTTCCGCGAGGTGCTGCACGAGCTAACGGTGGGAAAGAACTGGAAGGCAGGCATTAGGGACCGCCCCTTTATACCGACGTCTCCTGACGCCGGTCACCAGACATGGGGCAGTCCCTTGCCAGGGACTGCTAGCTAGAAATTTTTCCGTGTGGTCTTGCTGCCGGCTGGCGTCAGTCCTATATGTAATTACCTACTGCAAGAGCCCTCTCGAAGTAAGATCTCCAAATATGGCGACAGCTACACCCTCAGGAGCCAAGCATGCAGATGGAGGGAACTGAGGTTGGGATAGACCAGGATTCCCTGATGCTGGGTCAGCAGGTTCCTGAAAAGGGAAAGAAGGACCGGGGGTTCCTCTGCCAGCTGTTGAAGTAATGGAAACCATATCTGGCAAGGCCAGAATGGAGCTACCAAGATCATGCAGGCCCCCTCCATCTGCAGCTTGATTAGCACCCTCTGAATTAGAGGAAATGTAGGGGAGGCATAAAGAAGCCTCCCGCGCCAGGAGAGGGACAACGCGTCTCACCAGAAAAAGTACAGTTACGTATGAACTTACCGTAACAGTAGATCTTCGAGAGGAGCTCTTGCAGCAAGTTACGTCATAAGGACTGAAGCCGGCAAAAAACAGGACCTCACGGAAAATTTCTAGCTAGCAGTATATTGCGTGGGACCGCCGCCAACATCTGCCAATAGTATAAAAGGGGCAGTCTCCCAGCCCTACCTCAGTTCTCCTGCCGGAGACCCCGACAAACTCAGAAATGGAAAACCGATAAGGTTCCTCTAAAATGAGGAAATGTAAAACAGTCAATGGAGAAACAAGTACCAGGAGGAAGGTGGGAGGGAAAGCTGCACCTGCTGCAAGAGCTCCTCTTGAAGATCAACTGTTACGATAAGTTCTTACGTAACTGTACTATCTTACCTCGAGGGAGAGCTCTTGCAGCAGATTATACCATAAGGACCGAGTCCCAAGCAGTGAAAGGACCAACCCCTGAAGGTCGGGAGGAAGTAACAGTTGGATGGAAAGCTCAGGAGAGCAGGCTCTATAGGACAGCAAGGCCGAAGCCTGCCCTACGACAAGAGGCAATATCCAAACTATAATGCCGAATAAAAGTGTGCACAGAACTCCAAGTGGCAGCTGCACAGATGTCAGCTGCTGACACATTCTTAAGGGATGCAAAGGAAGCAGCTGTACCCCTGGTAGAATAGCCTTTGACCGGACCCAGCAAAGGCTTGTCATACTTTCTGTAAAAATAAACAATGCAGTTAACTAGCCATTTATTTAGTCAATCTTGAACTACAAAATACCTTTGAGCACATTAGCTAATTTACAAAGGTTCCACGTCATTGGGGAGGGTTACATACAGACATAGGAAGAACTAACAATTGAATTACATACATACAGTAGCAGTGCTATTACATCATAAGAATCAGCATTATGTATGTAACCCCCCCCCTGCAAATGGGGGTTCCAAAATTCTTCCAGGAGCTTGCCTGAATGCTCCAAGTCTGGGCGGTGTTTGGTGTTTGAGCTATTTAAATGTGGTTCCAAGTGAGTGCTATTTGAGCCTCCACGTACTCTCTCTTTAAAAGCTGTCTGCTTGCAGACTTAATTAGTTTGTATGGGGGGACTGTGTGTTCTAATGACAGAATCCTGCCCGGGCTGCTGTCAATTCGCTCCATTTCTGCCATTGCTACATGTGCAGAGGGAGCCTTGTTGAAAGATATAACTGTTTGCCAGAAATCAGTTAGAGTGACTGAGAAAATGTAATTTGTCTAACATGTCTTCATTTCAGCACGAACTGTTTCAGTGTAGCTCTTTCATTTTGGTTCTGAATAGCTGACTTGCACCAATCAGGATGCTAGGGAAACCCTAAAATGGAGCCTGTGGATGAATCGGAACTTGGACTCTTAATTCTGAGCCAGCCACAAGGGGATTATATGGGCAGTGACTCTGGAAAATGTAGTTTTGACCTTGGCACCTTTTTCTACCAACAGAGGGAGTCTTGTTGTGAGTGACAGCTGAACCAGCCAACAGAATAGTGTGAAGCTAAAGGAAATGCCCTGCTCTGTGACTGGAAAGATGAGATCAGTTGTGGCAGTGGAGCTGTGTGCTTGTGCGGTATAGCTCGCAAGGAAACGACGCGGAGGCCCCTGAGTTTCAGTCTGCAGCCTTTGTGAGTGGCAGTTTGGACTGAATCCGAGTTGTGAGGAGAAAGAAGCACTAGAAGTGTGGAAACCAGGCTCACTCTGTAGAAGACTGGAGAAATTGCTGAATTGCGCATGGTCTGTCAGGAACCAAAGCTGCTGCGTGTGCTCCCGGTATTTTGCAGTAATTGCGATTGGAATCGAGGAGCAGCCTGCCTGGTATAGTACCTTCCTTCTACATATAAATGTGCGTAGTGCTTGTGGGGAATTGCTATTTCCAATCCCCTGTGTTGTGTGCTGTGTGTTTAAGCTGGAAGCAAACCCCAGCTTGTCTCAGACTAAATCCGTTTGCTATAAACTGCAGAGGAGTCCAGTCACAAGGACCTTGTCTCCATGCCCTGTTGTTTCTGACAATCCAGAGAACATCCACCATCCGGTTCTCAGCTTGGGTATTGTGAGTACAAATCAGGGTATTCCCCTGCAGCCTGTTTTCAATCACAAATGTGTCACCTAATTCTTGTTGTTTCACTGCTTCATGGACTGAGCCATCCGGCTCCGGATTACAATTGGGTGTTGTGCATATATTTTCTTCTACAGGGCCCTATCCATCTGTACCTGCCGGCCAACCCCGGGCAACGGACCTGGCTAGACCCCTTCCCCCCCAACCTGGGTACCCAGAGTGTGACTTTTCAGACCATGTATGTGTGCACAGTACTGTGATTTAATGCCACCAATTAACCTGATTTCCCCCTCCCATGTTACTGTCCCCTAAATAAATCAGATTTGTTGTTGTTATACTAAATATTGTCTGTGGTGTTGGTACTTATGGAAACAGTATTGTATTTCACTGTGTATGTTGTTTAACCTTATTTTACAGGGGGTCCTCAGAGACGTGTTGTAGAATCAGTCTTGAGGGTAAGTGGTGCTTCATGAGTGAACGGTGTGTATACGTGGGGTACTGTGGCTGTAACTCCTGTGTACTGTGTGAGCCACTAGAGGGAACCAAAGGGGGTCACGGTGTCCCAGAGGGCTGTGATCAAGCTAGTCTAACCACTACAAACCCCGACCTCTGGGTGGAGGCACCCGCCATAGAACCTAGGCCCCTCAACCTGTCAGTAGTCAAGCAGGCAGGGGTAGTAGCCCTTGGGATAGCGCCACCTGGGGGTTACAAATAGAATTACAAAAGGCGTGAAGGAAGGAAGGAGAGGACGAGGAGAGGTGGAGCACGATTTTAGGACCAAAGGAGGTGGGTAGCCGCCAGGGGCTTTGTCACAGATACTGTGGGGTAAGTCGGGAGAAAGAGAAGAGATAAAGGAGGAGGAGGAATGGGGTTGAAGACCAAGGAAAGTGAAAGCAGCCAGAGGTTTTGTCAGTTGATCACACCATGCAAATCGGGAGGGAGGGGGTGAGCAGGGAGCACTAAGGGGGTGAAAGTTGCTGGGTATACCTTTGCTTAGGTGGTACAGTAACAAGAGCTTTCAGATAAGAGAAACTGTTGGAGCATGTGCTTAAATTGGCCAATTCTGGGTAGATTAGTTAATACACTGTTCAATCCACTGAACCAGAGTAGAGCTCTACATGCAAAGAAACGCTGACCTTGAGTTGTTCAGCACCCAAGTACTAGGAGGCATTGTGTGGTTGAGGTGCGAGTGCATTGGGACCTTTGAGACTGGCTAAGAAGGTTTCCCATGCCCGAAGGCAGAAGCCCAAGGAGCACCTTTTTATTTAGTAGGCACGTTTGTTATTTGATCCTACCACTTAACTTGAAGCCATTCAGTTTGAGCATACAGCTCGCTAGTGTGAGTAAGACGTGCAGCTCCAGTGATAAGTCTACATACTTTGTTTAAAGTGGAGGTAAGCCTTTTAAGTGAAGTAGCAGTGGCAGACCCGTATAGGACCAGGCCATAATCGATGATAGAGAGTACCGAGCTGTGGATAGCAAGCCTGAGAGTTTCAGGTATCAAACTTCGCCTATGCCTATATAGGAGCCCAATCCTAATGTTGATGGCCTTGGCAACATTCTTGATGTGTAGTGCATAGGAGAGATGGCTGTCCAACGTTACACCTAGGTACTTAAAGTGCTGGATTTGTTCAAGTGGAGCTCCCAGATTATTTCTGATGGTAAGAGCATGTTTCTTGTACTTACTGCGTTAAGAGACGAATAATAAAACTTTCATTTTCTTATAGTTTAGGACCACTTTCTGGGCTCTAAACCATTCCTTGACTTCCTTAAAACTGAGTTGTAGATTGCTTTCTAGAGGATGGGATCAGGGTGAGATGTGAAGATTAACGGTGTCATCCGCATAAAGGAGAATCAGTTGCTGACAGGAGGCCAGCAGGCCATTCAGAAAGATATTGAAGAGGAGGGGGTCAAGGGTTGATCCTTGTGGTACTCCAGATTGGACGACCTGCTGTTCAGAGGTGACAATGGGAATTTTCACCCGTTGAGATTTGTCTTCAAGGTACCTACTGAGCCAATGCAGTGCGTCGGTGGAAAGACCTATAGTGGCTAGCTGATAGAGGAGAAGTGGGTGATTAACCATGTCGAAGGCCTTTGCTAAATCTATGAAGGCAGCCCCTACAACACTGCCTTGGTCGAATGATTGCTAGATGAAGCTGGTGAATTCAAAAAGGGATGTGGTAGTGCTGTGCCCTTTTCTAAACCCATGCTGTTGTGGGCATTGGATGGCATATTTATCAGGATAATCCACAAGCTGGTTAGCGACAATGTGTTCAAGTACTTTAGACAGTGGAAGGAGAATTGATATTGACCTATAATTATTATGCAGGGCACAATCACCTGACTTGTGTACAGGGGTCACCAGGGTCATTTTCCAGACACACGGGAATTGTGACAGGGTTAGTGAGAGGTTAAGGATCTTTGTCTTCTTAGAAAATGGAGCCCCTTCAGTCTTTGGGGGGGGAGGGGGCGAAAGAAACAACTGTTCAGACTTTCGGATAGCATGGGCACACTCTAAGTATTAATAAAGCACCCAATGGACATCCATAGTATCAATAAGAGCCTCCCCTCGATTAGAATACTCTGGCTACAAAACAGATAGATGGATATCCTGATTCAGTGTAAACTTGGACACCACTTTAGGCAAAAACTTAGGACTGGTCTGCAAGGACACCCGGTCTTTGTGGAAAACTAAATAAGACTCTTTACACATCACACCTGAAGCTCAGAAATCCTTCAAGCAGAAGTAACTGCAACTAAAAATAATGCTTTCCTTGACAGAAAGCTTAAATATTGCAACTTGCAGGCAGTTCGAAGGGAGGCAGTGTCAGTTTTTTCAAGAGAAATAACAGATCCCATGGCAGGACAGGAATCCTGATGGGAGGCCTGAGGTGTAGAATACCCTGCAAAAATGTGCAGGAAAGATCCAGCTGGGCAAAAATTTTGCCCTCTACAAGTGCGTGATATGCAGCGATGGTCGATAAGTGCACCTTAATGGAGGAGTAGCTCAGCCCTAAGTCTGATAGAGAAAGGAGGTACTCCAAAACAGAGTTCATCAGACATGTGAACGGAACAACAAGGCGAGTGGAAGACCAAAGACAAAATTATTTCCACTTCATACAGTAAGTAGCCCTGGTGGAAGGCTTTCTAGCAGCCACCAAAACTTCTGCCACTCTAGGGGGAACCCCAAACCGAGCAACTGCTAGGTCTGCAGGAGCCATGCATGCAAGTGCAACGATTTGAGGTCTAGATGGACCAGGGTACACTGCTCCAGGGAGAGAAGCCTGAGCTCGGGGAATTGGGGGTTCCACTGTCAGCTGCTGAAGCAGTGGGAACCAAATCCGACGTGGCCAGTAGGGATCTATCAGGATCATCACTATTTCTGACTGCTGCTTGAGAAGGACTCTGTGCAGTAATGGGAAGGGAGGTAAGGCATAGAAAAACCTTGCTGTCCAAGAAAAGGACAATGCGTCTCGCCAGAAAACACCATGCCCGGGATCTAGCGAGCAAAAACAGGGCAGTTTGGCATAGAATGGGAACACAAAGGTGCCCAACCCGGGTCAGCCCCATCTGTCAAACAGCTCTAGATTGGAGGAGTTCCCATTCGTGAGCTTTGGACCAAGACCGGCTTAAACTGTTGGCCAAGATGTTTTGTAAACCTGGGGCATGCACAGCAGTGAGTTCCAGATGATACTCTATGGCCCAGTACCAGACTCTCATGGCCTCCCTGCACAGAGGATAGGAGTGAGTTCCACCCTGCTTGTTTATGTAGAAGACCACTGACATGTTGTCCATCTGAATAAGGAGAGGGCCTGGGAGCAGACTAGTCTGGAATGCCTGAAGGGCATAAAGAATCGCCTGCATCTCCAATATATTGATATGAAGATGTTGCTCCTGGGGAGACCAAGTCCCCTGGGTCTGATGGTCTGCCAAATGTGCCCCCCAGCCCAGGCAGGACACAACCATCATCAGGATCTGACAAGGAGACTCCTGCTGAAAGTGGACCCCTGCGGAAAGACTGGAGGGGTTCAACCACTGGACCAGTGTTTGGTGTACTGGAGTGGAGACTGTGATCAACTGCTCCAATTCGTCCATGCGTTGATCCCATTGGACTCGCAGGGTCCATTGGGTAATTCTCAAGTGCAGACTTGCAAGAGCAACCATCACGATGGCTGCTGCCATTAGCACTAGCAGCCACAGAAATACTCTTGCTGGGACCTGGCACACGAGGAAACTAGGTGAGCCTGGCCGGCCCGGTCGTGCTGGAGGTTGAGGCGCTCGTCACGACACCTCGAACCATACTGGCGACGAAGGTTCAGGAATGAGCCCGTCCTCCAGGGGTTGGCGGGGGGACGAGCATCCAGAGGACTGCTCTCCTCTCTCGAGAGGAGGGAGACTTGTCGTCCCACTTGTTGACTGCCCTCTGGCAGTGGCTGGAGGGCAGTATGGGTCAGGAGGGACGTACCGAAGTCCTTACATTAGCTGGGGCAGGGGGATGGGAGAAAAGTGGAAAAGGAGCCTAGCAGGTTCCATCATGGCCCCGCGTCCGAAAGGGCTGTCCCCGGTGTCTGGACTGGGTCTTGGATTGGGGTGGTGGGGAGCCGGTGCCCTGTTCCCTGGCCCCACCGAGGGGGGCAATCAGCGGAGGAATTTCCAGGGGTCGGCAGGGCAGGGACCGGAGAGTGAGCTCCTCCGTGAGGAGGACCACAGCCACCTGCCAGGGCTCGGGGTAAACAAAAAAAAAATAATTAAAAAAATGAAACTAGGAGAGCCTCAGGGCTCTAGATAAGATTTTTTGGGATGAGTACCTGTACTCCTCATTTTGAAAGTGAGGTGAGTAAAACGAAATTCAGATGTGTACAAATGTCTTGCTAGAGTGGACTGAGGAGTACATTTATTAAAAAAATGTAGTTTTTTTTCCTAGATAAGAATTTCAGGTGCCAACAATGCTCCAAATAATGTTGACAGGTAGGAATTTACTCACCAGTTTTGAAACATAGTGAGTAAAACAAAAGTGGAATGCATAAAAGTGCTGTAAATCTGGCAAAAACTGTTCCTTTTGAATCACCAGTTATGTTATGAAGCACTATTCTTTGGCATGTGAAGTATTTACAAATGTTGAGTGAGTACTGGTATTCATTAAAAAAATTTCTGATGAGTATTTCCTAACATGAGGTGAGTAAAACAGGTCGGTATACACCTTATCTGGAGCCTTGGCGAGCCTGTTCCTGAAGATGTTCCACTCTGTCCGAAGGCAGGATGGCCATGCCTTTGGCGGTGTCCAAAACTGCCCTGATGTATTACAGTCTTTGGCTGGGCCACGGGGAGGACTTTGGGAGGTTGAGGGTTATCCCTAGGTCCCGAAAAAAAATAAGGGTGTCAGCCATGGTGCTGACCAGCGAATCCCTGGATGGAACTGCTAGGAGCCAGTTGTCCAGGCAGAGAAAGAAATAGCAGCCCTTCCATCTGAGAGTCACAGCCGCAGCCACTAAAACTCAGGGAGCTGAGGACAGGCTGAATGGCAGGGTGCAAAATTAATAATGGGTGCCCTGAAAGTGGAAGCAAAGGAACCTCCTGTGGGGCTGAAACACTAAAATGTGGAGGTACGTGCCCTGCATGTCCAGGGAGCACAGCCAGTCCCCTTGATGAAGGGGGGGAGTGGGCCTGGATGAGTGACCATCCTGACCCATTCGTACTCTATGTACTTGTTCAGGTGGCTGAAGTCCTGGATGGGCCCTAAGTCCCTTGTTTTTTGGGGGGACCAGAAAAAAGTGGGAATAAAATCCTTTCTCCTTTGAGCAGGGGGAACTGACTCTATGGCCTGTTTCAGCAATAGCGCCTGGATCTCTTCCTGGATAAGGGAGAGGTGTGACGGAGGTTAATGGGAGTTTATGGGAGGGTTGACTGGGGCATCTCCGTGAACTCCAGGACATATTCATTCTCCATCAGATGAGGAACCCACTGATCTGTTGTGATTCTGTACCACCCCTCTAGATAAGAGAGAACAATGACCCCCTACCACCTCCCCCAGGGATTCTGCCAAGGCAGGGGGGTCAAGTAAGGAGTCAGACCAATGAACAGGGGACAGGCAGAGGGGCCTGGGAGGTTCTGGGGGCTCTGGGACCCAAAACTCCTAAGGCCTAAGAAGTGGCCTTACATTTAAAGGGTCCTCTGTTCTGCTGGCCTTGTGGCTGTTGCCCGGATGACCAACGAAATGGCTGGGGACAGTTCTGTTTCTGCATGGATCTGTACATGGTGTGAACAGATCTTACAGTTTTGCCAAATTCCTGTAGGGGAGTTATGACCTTCTTGGAGTCCTCACCGAAAAGAACTGAGCCCTTGAAAAAAGGGTCCAAAATCTTCTCCTGGATGTCCAGGGTAAAACCCAAGACTCCAAGCCAAGAACAGCAGCAGAGGCAGATGCCAGAGGCGGCTGCCCTGGCTGCAGCATCTGCCATGTCGGTAAGAGGAACGTAAGATGTGGGTGCGGTGATTTGGCCACAGTGGTCATATTGCAGACATACTGCTGTCATAGTTCTCTAAATATTTTATGTTTAAATTCCCAAAAAGGCCAGGATATCAGATTTACTAGAAGGATGCCCTTTTTTTTTTTTAAAAAAAGGTTATATGGGGAGGATGTGAATTCCAGAGTCTGGGAACGGCTTGCTTAACAGGAAAAAACAGGTTACTCACCTGTAACAGTAGTTCTAAAAGTGGTATATGTTGTTCATCCACACTTTTTGGCAGAGTCCTTTCCCTTTAGATCAGCCGGAAAGTCTTCAAGCTGGCTCCTCCCACCACCCGGGTGGTATAACCCTCAGCTCCGCCCCATGACGCCAGATCTTAGCCTGCTGGAAGCCAGGTTTGTGTGTCCGCAGTCGGGGAAGTCAGGTGGGTCCTTTTGGATAAAGTAAGTAATAATACCCAACGGGGTGGGCGTTACTGGGATATAACAGACCGCCAGGGGTGTAATGAGGCCCGATGCCGCAGGTGGAGGGCCTTATAGCCCCTGGAAGGTCCGTTATATCCCATAATGCCCACCCTGGAGGGTATTATTACACTTAGAAAATGGGTAGGGTGAAAAAAAAATAGTTTCATAAAAAATAGTTAAAGAAAAATTTATTTAAAGTAAGTGTTGTGATAAAATAGTTCCTCCGCCTGCATTGCTATTATGATGGACATTTGTGTTAACCCGAAACTGTAGTTTACAAACGGGAGGAGGGAGCAGGTGTTTATTTTATTAGTGGGGCTGCAGTGTGTGCTTTTGTGTGCGTTTGGGACACTGAACGTTGTCGGGTAGGCAGTTGATTTATTGTGGTTTCAGGTGAGAGTGAGGAACTTATTGTGCTATTCAGAG
The DNA here is from genome assembly GCA_016271365.2 of Neoceratodus forsteri. Classification (NCBI taxonomy): domain Eukaryota; kingdom Metazoa; phylum Chordata; order Ceratodontiformes; family Ceratodontidae; genus Neoceratodus; species Neoceratodus forsteri. The sequence goes on from CM028130.1 coordinate 1,422,340,206, forward strand.
ACTTTTTAATAAATTTGGAGAGATATCTGAACAGTGTGGTGCTTCTTTAGTCTAAGTTACTATGGAGTACAGAGAGAGGAGTGTTATACTGCTATTGCACTTGAAAGGAGCGCGACTTTGTCAGCTTTCCGTACCGGAGATGGACATCCATCTACGGTATGGAAAATTAGGAAAGTCTCACTGCTTTCATACACAGTGTCGGCGCGGTCGCTGTTTGTTTTGGAATGAATTTGTTTAACTTCGGTAGTTGAGCTGTTTTTTTTAAATAAGCGCAGCATTTGAAGATGATGGCGTGGGGGAAAAAAATGGAGACAGAGAGAGATCGATGTAGGCATCATTTATGGGCATGGCTCACTTAACGAGTAAGAAAACAAATGGTGGTGGCAAGTTTTAGAATTCGGGGAGCCGAAGGATACCCTTGGTAATAGGGCACCCAAATTGGCACTTGTTTTCACCCGGGCCATTGTTAAGAAATAACAGCCCGGGTGCCATGCTGTTTCAGCCAATCAGGAGGCTAGTTTTCTTTTGCCCATTTTCTAACAACATATAATACCACTCCTAGACCTACTGTTACAGGTGAGTAACCTGTTTTTCTAGGATCGTGGCTATGTTCTTCATCCACACTTATTGGCAGACTCCTTGCAGTTCTCTGGGAGGAGGGAGGCAAGGCGCACACCCCCTACTTGGGAAACAGAGACTGGAGCACTGAGGCCCCAAAACCAGCATCCCGACATGACTCAAGGTCGATGTGGTAGTGGGTAATGAAGGTGTTTGCTGTCTTCCAAGTAGCAGTCCGACAGATTTCCTGGATAGGCATGTCCCTGAAAGCAGCCACCAATGCAGTGGTATGGTGGGTAGAATGAGCTCTTATCCCTTCGGGAGGCTCCTTGTCCACCAACTCGTAGCACAGACTAATGCAAGATGTTATCCATCGAGCAATCGTCTGCTTTGCTGCAGGTCTGCCAGAAGCGTCTTCAGCGTAGGTGACAAACAGCTGGCGTTCCTCTTTCCGAATCTCCACCGTCCTCTCCTTATAAAAGGAGACAGCTCGTCTCAGGTCCAAAGTATGGAGCCTGTACTTGGCCTCCGAGGTGTAACTGGTGTAGTACACCGGTAGAGTCAACACCTGATTAAGATAAAATTCTGACACCACCTTCGGAAGGAATTTCGGGTGGGGACGCAGGACAACCTTGTCCCTGTGGAAGACCAGATAAGGGGAGTCCACCGAGAGCGCCTAGAGCTCCCCTGTCCTCCTGGCAGATGTGATAGCCACCAGGAAGGCCGTCTTCCATGACAAGTGTGACAGCTCACACTTGTGCATCAGTTCAAATGGCTTGCCCATGAGCTTTGCCAGTACCAGCAGTAGATCCCACAGAGGTGGAGGTTCACGCACCGGAGGGGATATGTGATCCAGGCCTTGGAAAAAGCGCCTGACCACTGTCTCCTGCGCCACCGTCAGTTGACCAGCCCACGCCCAGTAAGCAGAGATGGCTGCCAGGTGCACCCTAATGGTTGATGACTGAAGACCCCCTTTGGACAGAGACCAAAGTTAGTCAAGAATGTTAGCCACTGGACAGGACAGAGGGTCCAGGCCCTTGCCCTGGCACCAAATGGAAAATCTTTTCCATTTGAAGGCATAACATTTCCTGGTTGATTCCTTGCTGGATGCCTCCACCACTGTGAGGACATCCTTGGAAAGACCCAAAGCCTGGAACTCTAGTCGCTCAGGTACCAGGCTGTGAGGTACAGGGATTGAAGGTCCGGATAGAATACCTTCCCCTGACTGAGATCAGGTCCGGATGTGCTGGAAGCCGCTCCGGGGTCCTGTTGCTGAGGCTGAGGAGATCTGGGTACCAGAAATGGTGTGGCCAGTCTGGGGCTACCAGAATCACCTGTGCCTTGTCCCTCCTCACCTTGAGGAGCACCCTGTGGATCAAGGGAAATGGAGGGAAGGTGTAGAAGAGGCCTGGGGTCCACAGCCTCGAGAAGGCATCCCCCTGCAGCGAGCCCAGCTGACGGGGGTGGGCACGAAATAGCCTCAGCTTGGTGTTTTCCTTGGAGGAAAACAGGTCCACCAACGGTTTGCCCCAGTGGGAGAAGAGACTGTACGCTATCTCTGGATGGAGAGACCACTTGTGGAATGTGTCTCCTATGCGGCTGAGAGCATCTGCCAGTTGGTTTGAGGCTCCTGCCACGTGGATGGCTAGGAGATCTGCCTCCAGACAGCTCACGAGTGTCCAGATGCAGAACGCTTCCCTGCACAGCAGAAGGGGATGCATGCCGCACTGTTTGTTGAGGTAGTACATGGTCATGGTATTGTCTGTCTGGACTTGAACCACTTGACCCCGGAGCTGAGGAGCGAAAGCTGACAGTGCCAGTCTCACTGCTCTGAGCTCCAACAGGTTGATGTGAAAACGGGACTCCTTGGGGGTCTAGAACCTATGGGACCTGTTGTCCCCTATGTGGGCTCCCCAATCCATGAGAGAGGTATTGGTCGTAGGGACAGTCATTGGCTCGAGACGGACAAACAGGATCCCTTCCTGCGACTGGCCTGGGACGGTCCACCACTGGAGAGCATCCCATATCTTCTGGGTCACAGTGATCAGCTGGTCGAAATGACCATGGCACAGAGTCCACCGGGCTGCCAGCTCCCATTGGAGGGGGTGCATATGCCACGGGCCCAATGGACCACGGAGGTGCACACTACCATGTAACCTACAAAGAACAGCAAGTCCTGGGCAGGGTGCAATTGCCCAACCAAAAATAACTGGGCAAAGGAGGAGAGAACCTCTGCCCTGTCCACCGGGAGTTGAGCTCTGGCTTGACGAGAGTCGAGCTCTGCCCCGATGAAGCACATCACCTGACAAGGCATGAGCTCTGACTTGGCCTCGTTGATGAGGAGGCCAAGTTGGGAGCAGGTCTGGAGGGCCAGGTCCCTGGACCTCTCCACCTTCTGCTGGGTGGAACCTGCTAAGAGCTAATCGTCGAGGTAGGGGTAAATTCTGACCCCCCCCCCAATGCCTGAGGTAGGCTGCCACCACTGCAATGCATTTGGTGAAGATCTGTGGGGCCGATGACAGGCCCGAATGGCATGGCTTGGAACTCATACAGGGTTCCCTTGGCTCTGAAGCGGAGGAACCGCTGGTGGGATGGACGGATTGGGACGTGAAAAATTGCATCCTGGAGATCCAGTGAGCAGAACTACATGTTTTGCTCCAGGGATGGTACGATCTGTAACAGAGTTACCATCTGGAAGATGCATGGCCTGAGATACTGATTCAGGTCATGCAGATCTACAATGGGGTGCCAGCTCTGAACCAGGAAGTACCTGGATACGAACCCTGGGTCTGGTGGAGGATCTGCCACTCGATCTACTGCCTCCTTGAGAAGAAGCTGAGCAATATCATCTCGGAGAGCAGACTGAGTGTGGGCAGATACCCTCTCCTCCTGTGGGGCTTGGCTTGGCGGGTACTGCTCGAATTCCAGAGGCAGTCCCTGGCCAACCACTTCTAAGACCCATCTGTCCACGGAGCCGACCCCCTCATGGGAGGACCCAGAGCTGGCGTGATGGGAGTAGGGGTGGCAGCTCCCAACCCATCACTGGGCAGGCTTGGAGGCAGAGGATCCAGGGCCTGAATCTCGGCCTCCCTTACGTGCCTGGGAGGATCCAGACTTGGGCCGGGGGTGCTAAGCTTGAGCCTGCTGCTGCTGCTGCTGTTCCCCCCTTGAAAGGGGGACTGCTGAGCCACAGGGGAAGAGTGCTGAAAAGGCTACTTCTTCTTCTTCTGCTGCTTCTTAGACGCAGAAGAACCCTTAGCAGAAGTGGCATCCAAGGTGGCACTGGACTGCTCAATGTGCTGAAGGTGACCAGCCACACCTGGGCAGAAGAGATCGGTGCCCAGGAAAGGCACATCAGCTAGTTTGTGCTGAGTATTCACTGGGAAGGAGGAGAGCCTCAGTCAAGCCCTGCGGTGAGAGGCAACTGCATCTGCCAACAAAGGGGCACGAGTCCCCGATGTCCAGAGCCGTCTGGAGCTGTTGTTTGGCAACAGCACAGCCTTGGTCCGAGACCTGCTTGACCATGGTCTGCACATCCATGGGAAGATGTGGGAGGACTTCGTCCAAGGACCCTAAGAGGGCATGGGAGAAGTGTGCCATGATGACGGCTGAGCTTGCCTGATGAAGGCCTAAAGACGAGGCCACATAGATCAAATATTTGGATTACTTCTCAGGAGGTCTGTCGGTATCGGTAGAACTACCAGTGCGCCTGAACACAGAGGCGGTCACAAGGCTCTCGGTCGAAGGGTGCTCTGTAAACCCTGCAAGGGACCCTATGGGCACTGCATACTTGCAGGCCATATGGGTAGATGGAGCTGGACAGGAGGCAGGGTGCTGCCAATGTTCTAAGGCCGGGCCAACAATGGCCTCGGCTACAGGAAAGGCTTCTGTCGAAGTATGCCCTCTCTTGAGGATGTCAATAAGAGGGTACTCTTCCTTTTTCTGAAATAGGCTCCAGGGGCATCCCTGTAGACTCAGGGATGAGGTGAAGAATGCCCTGAAAGGACAAAAGATCTTCCTCCATCTCTATCCCACCAGCCGATTCATCATCCCCTGGATGAGAATGGAGGCCAGTTTCATCCGAATCCGAGGAATCTGGATACAGTGGTCGACCGCCCACATCACCCTCGACCTGCCGGGGGTGGTCAGGGGTGACAGTGACCGAGAGACACCAGGGAAGCCCATTGTCTGGTCTAGCTTCCTTAGAAGGAGCCCCGCCCACAGGCTGCTTGGGCGGTGGTTCCATCAAAATCGGTGGAGAGATCGGTTTAGGCTGAACGGAGGTTTCGCTGACTCCGCGGGTGGAGGAACCGACTAATCGGCTCCAGAGTCGGCGGCTTCGCCTGGGCAAGTGAAAGCCCCACACGCAGGAGAGCCGGGAAGGCTTGTGCCCAGTCAAAATCAGCTGTTGTCACATGAGGTCCTCGTAGCACCAATGGAGTTTCTGCCGGAGCCTCTCCTCATCAGAAAACAATCGATGGCGTTGCCTCTTTTTAGAGCGCTTATGGCTCTTCCTCGGCCTTTTGGTTGAGGAGGTCCAAGACCTCAATCGAGCTCAGACGAGCTGACTCGGTCACTCGGGAGAAACCGGCGAGACCAGTGACTTCTCGGGTCAGGGACCACTTCCTCAGTGGGATGCCCAGCAGGCTGGGTCTCCTCGTCGGGGAAAGCAAGGACCAGAGTCCGACAGAGAGAGTCGTTGACCAGAGCCAGCGACAAAGGGTCGATCGGGTTGAGAATTATCTCAACGTCGTCTATCGACACTTTGGTTGACTGGCCAGACGGCAAGGCCGAGAAGCCAAAGGCCGAAGAGGCAATTTCGACCGAGGTCGAAATGGCCAGTTCCTGGGACAGAGAGCTCTCTCAATCCGAAGAGCATCTCCATCAAGATGAAGACAGTCCTGGGTCCTTCTCCCGCTTATGGGACCAAGAGGAGTGCGTGCCTGCAGGAGTTTCACCCTTAGTCGGGAGAGAATGGCACAACTCTCGGAAGGAACTTGAGAGGGTGGAGGTCAGGTTGAGCAGAACGAAGAAGCTCCGAGAGGAAGATTCTGCAGCACAAGCCGCCTCCTCCTCGAAAGCTTGCATGAGGCTCCAAATGCTCGGCTGATCCCACGGCCACGGAAACCGCCCACCGGGCCTTCTTTGGATTTCACCGGTGGGTTCCGTTTTTCAGGCTGCCGCAGCTTAAGGCATGCAAGATGGTTGTTGAGGACGCTGGGTTGGAACGCGAGGCAAAACTCACACATTGTGGTGTCATGGCTAACACCCAAACAATAAACGCACGTGGCATGCGGGTCGGTGTGCGACATCTTTTGGCTGCATGAACACTGGCGAAATCCAGGGAAGACTTGTTTTCCATGATCGAACAAAAGTAATCGCTAACACGAACAAGGCGAATTTTCAGAATGACCGAAGTTTCTGAAGCCAGGGCCTACAAAATGCGAGAGCATGAAGGACACAACCTGAATCTTCCAACGGAAAGGAAGATCTGGCGTCATGGGGCAGGGGTGAGAGTTATACCACCCAGGTGGGTGGGAGGAGCCAGCTTGAAGCTTGTCGACTTTCTGGCTGATTTAAAGGGAAAGGAGTTCTGTCAATAAGTGCAAATGAACGACATATCCACGATCCTAGAACTGAAGTTACATTTCAAAGGGAATTGGGGTAAGCTGATTAAAGGCAAAGGTGCCATAAATTGGCAGAAGATAGAAACATCTCCTCTCTGGTCATAAAACTTTAAATCAAAGAGAAAATAGTTTTAGAGCAGGGGTTATGCAAATGGCCAATCTGTGAACCTAAAGTCAATTTCTGGGAACTGCCTCAGTCTATTTACATTTTATTAAGTGGCAGGAAGGACAGGACATGGGGGAAAAACTATCTCGCTGTCATAAACGTTTACACTTCAAGGAAAAAAAATACTTTAAGAACATGATCTGGAAGTCTATTGTGAATATACTTCAAGTGTCATAATTCTTCTCCACTGAACAGATCAGGGGATACTGGATCAGGCCAGCCAAGAAGTTGGTGTGGTGAGGATATCTAAATAAAATTTGGGGAAAGAGCAAGAGAGACCCCTGCTGGCCTAAAAATAAGGCCACTAGCTAATTCAAAGGGCAGTTTTACAGACTGCAGGACCAGGGATATTTAAGCCCCCTCAAAACAGAAACTCCGTGCATTTTGCAGAAGACACTTTTCCTAATACACAGAGCCAGACTGCCAAGCACAGACTGAGGATCAGTGGCTGCAAGAAAAACTGGGACTTTGCAGACTTCATTTATTTTCTAGACTTTTGATTCTCCACAGACAAGGTAGAAACTAGACAGTTACATTTCACAGTGTTTTGTATGTATTTTGTCCAACTTCTTTTTTGCTATTCTGTAACCAAATTTCTGAATCTTCTGTTTGTAAGTCTTGTATGATAATTATTTAAGTACTAGTAAAAGCACTTGCTTCTAATAACTGCCTGGAAGTAAATGTGGTGTGTGTGTGAAGGTGGATTGATTCAATCTGTGACAGCCTGTTTAATGCTAAGGTGTCACCATAGCAACCAAAGACTAGGATCCTGGAAGGGAATCTGGGTGCCTAAGTAGGCGAAATACATAGATCCCTGGAGGGGTCTGTAGGATTTTGAACCAGGTTGCTGAACCACCTGTGTGAGAAAACACAATCAGGGTCATGAGAACAACCCTGAAGAGCTTGTAACGCCTAGGTCCTCCCCCCAGTGCAGCAACCAAGGAGGGTTCTCATCTGGCTACAGACTCAAGACTGTATTTTACCCTTACCCACATTAGAGAGGAAGCCCTGGGCCCTTGTGGCAAGTGTTCAGTTGTGAATTCAGCGAGCATTCTAGAAGGACACGGGGAGGGTATTCCTGCCTCCCCCGTCATGAACTGCACTTAGGGGTGGACACTTTGAGCTCAGTGGACCCGGCATCCAGGAGTGGGTTCACGATAGTGGGTGCCTACATCCGAACCTGATTTTACAATATAAAGCAGCTCGGCCTTCTGGGGACTATCCTGCTGAGTCTGTACTAGTTCCATAGCCTTTTCCCACAAGGTGTTCTGGTATTGGACCATGTGAGCCAAAAAATGCCTAGAGTGGATGGCACAGGTGGCCGAGGCACAGACTTTCTGTCCGAGCTTGTCCACCTGCTTGGAGTCACTGTCTGGAGACTGGGTGCTTAGATGACGTGGCCTTTTGGACCGACAGTGAACTGCCATAATGACCACAGAGTCTGCAACTGGTTGCTCACCAAAACAGGGCTCATCCCGGGAAGCATTACAGAGATAGTCAGCCTTTTTTGAAACTGCAGGGGTGGAAGACAAGTGCTTCCATGTTGATTTAGTGACATTCATAAAGGTGTCCACTAGTGGAGGAACTACCATAGGCTTTGGATCCTTCTGGCAAAGAAAAACAGCCAAACGGTGTCTCTCAGGGTCCAAATCTGCTGTATCACAGTCCATATTAGACTGAATGTGCCACATGACCTCCATAAAGGTCGGGTCATCGGGAGGAGACCTAGTGGTGTCCTGGGGATCCGCAGGAAAGGGAGACAACCCGATTTGGATGACACCAAAGAGCAGGAGCGGCAGCTGCGCCCAGCTCTCCTGAGGAGGAAGACTTAGAGGTCAAACACCGGTGCCTACAGACATGTGACCAACATCCACACCTGTCCGAGGACCTGGAGGAAGGGCGGTGGTGTTTTCTCCAATGATGTTGCAGCGAAACCTGCCTGTGTTGTCCAGTTGCAGAGTAGGATCCTTTTGCTTCAAGGAAGGCTTCCGAGGAGAAGGCTTAGGATGAACTCCCAAAGGAGAAGTGTCCTTAGGAGGGGAGCAGGTTTCGGTAGCAGGTCTCCACTAATTACATTCCACCAGGAAGTAACGAGGACCGTCAGGTCCAGCAGAGGGTTCTGCGGGTTAGAAAGGTTAACCAGCATCAGAGGGGTGATGTCAGACGGTCCCGGAGTCGATCTCTTCAGAGGCAGCAATCCAGGACTTGGACCCTGAGGGTTCAGGTGGACCAGTGGCAGCCCAGCGGGCGTCAGGTTATCTGGCGTCGGCCTGGACGGTGTCATCAGGCTGGGTGCCAGGCTCTCTGGCATTGGCTGAACTGAGATGTTAGGGTCAACTGGCATTACAGGGGCGGGCGGGTGACAACAGAATAGGTGTCGCTGGGGTCGACAACAGGGTGACCAGTGTCAACCGGACAGGAGTGGATTGGCGCTGATGGGGGGGTGCCACTGGCGTCGGTCTGAAGGGAGCCTGCCAAGGGGAGCTACCTCCGGAAAGGGCAAAGGGGTCACTCTGCCAGAAGAGACGGAAGCAGGTGGCATTGGCCACATGACTTAGCAGATGCCGAGGCCAGCTGGATGACAGGCAAATATCTGCCGGCCGAGGAAGACCCGGCTGAGCCACCTGACTGTGAGCCTGAAGACTGGAGGAAGGGCAGGAGCAACAGGGGCTGGGAGGCCGAGGAAGAAGTCCACGACCCCGAAGAACCACCACCCAATGTCTGGATGAGGGCAGGAGGCTTGACCCCAGGAAGCCCAGCAGGAGAGAGGGCTACTGCAGAAGCAGAGTCTGATCTCCCATGGGAGGACGACCCTGGAGCCAGTCAATTTCAAATGAGGAGACCGGGAACAGGAGGAAGACTTGTCCTTATGATTCTCCTTATGCTCATGTTTTCCATCTGACTTTTTCTCCTGGTGGGAGGACAAAGGGGTGGAGGCCCCAGAAATTGGCGAGAAGGAGGAACATTTACCCTGGATTTGTTTCTTCATTACTGCAACCTCCTTTTCTAGCAAGAAGCTTTTTAGGGACTTTTGGCGGCGGGTTCTGGTCCCTTGGTTGAACTTTGAGCAGTGCTGGCAAGCCTCAGTGTCATGCTTTGAGCCTAGGCAGAAAAAGCAGACAGACTGGCTGTCGTTCAACGGGATCTGCTTGCCACAAGGACACTTGGACCTCCGACTGACGAAGCTGGATATGAAGATATGCAGAGAAACTGAGAAAAAAAACCCAACAATTCTGCAGGAAAATAATAAAGCATGGATAAGCGCGAAAAAATAGTGGTCGACTAGAGCAGAAGGCGTCTGTGGAACCTATGTGAGCAGGTCGACGGTGGGAAAAGAACTGAGGCAGGGCTGAAGGACTGCCCCTTTTATACTACTGGCCGACGTTGGGGACGGGACAATGTCAGGGGATGGTCCACGATCTATGTCATTCTATACGCTGGCAAGAATTCTACCATACAGCTTCTGTGGAAGCAGCACTTCAGGTGTTAAATGACATAGTCATAGGTGCCCTCAATACTCATGCACCATTCACTAGTGCTAGAACAAAAAGCAAATCTTGCCGCTGGTTTTCTGCCGACCTTAAATCTGCATTGCTTGCTAGAGATAAGCTCTGGAAAAGGGCAAGAAAGACCAAGGATCCATATGACTGGCTGCAGTTCAGAAAAGCCAGAAACAGATGCACCAAAAAAAGTGAGAGATGCCAAGGCTGCCTTCTATACAGCTGAGCTTGATGCCTCCTACCTTAACCCAGCCAGATTCTGGGGCACCATCAAGGGGATCCTAGGGCAGGATTCTAGCACTTCTTTGCCATCCCAAGTGCACCTTAATAATGTTGATATCACTGACAAGCGTGAGATTTTAGATGCATTCAACAATCATTTCACTACAGCTGGCCTAGCTTTTGACTCCTCTCCAGCAAATCTAATGCGTTCACAACTTAAATTCCAGTCTATCGATGGCCAGAAGGCTGCTTCTTCATTCTCCTTCAAGCCAATTTTATTAAAACAAGTAGAAGACCTATTGCTGCATCTAGACACCAATAAAAGTGCAGGTGCAGACTCTCTGGACCCCTACTTTCTAAAAATTGCATTACATGCCATTGCAGTTCCCCTAACTCATCTTTTTTAATCTGTCCTTATCCACTGGCTCTATTCCTTCATTGTGGAAGACAGCACAAGTGTTTCCCCTCCTTAAATCAGGGGACCCCATGGATCTCAACAATTATAGACCTATATCCATCCTACCAGTGCTGTCCAAAATGTTAGAAAAACTAGTGAGCATCCAACTAAGAGACTACCTCGATGCTAATAATCTCCTTAACCCTGCTCAATCTGGGTTTAGGACCAGACATAGCACCATTTCTGCATTAGCAAAAGTTACAAATGACTGGCAAACTGAGTTAGACAAAAAAAAAAGCATCTGTGCTGTATTTCTGGACCTAAGCAAAGCCTCTGATACAGTGGATCATGAGCTGCTAATCTCCTCACTGCACTCCTTAGGCCTAGATCCAACCTCTCTTAAGTGGTTTCAGATGTTACCTCACTGATAGAGTGCAGCAGGTGAAAATGAAGGCGACCTATCCTCCTCAAAACCACTCCTAAGAGGAGTACCTCAAGGATCCATCCTGGGCCCTATCCTTTTGCCATTTACATCAACAACATTGATTCCAACCTCACTAAAGCCAATGTTCACCTTTTGCAGATGATACTGTCTTATTTGTCAGTAATCCCTCACCATCAAAGGCCTGTGAATTACTACAATCAGAGTTTTCCCTGCTGCAACACCAATTACTTGAAAAGAAACTCCTATTAAATGCCAAGAAGACAAAAGCTATGTTCTTTTCCACCAATATATATTCTACCACTCTCTCACCAAACATTCTTCCCCTACTATCCACCATCCTTGGAGAAAGTCTTGCTATGTTGATAAATTCAAATATTTAGGGGTATGGATTGATAACAGACTTGATTACACTCAGCATACTGAGGAGCTCCTGAAAAAACTCAGACAGAGGCTCGGCCTTTTCTTCAGAATCAAACATTATCTAACCAGGGAGTCAAAACAGAGACTAATCCAGGCCTCATTTCTATCTCTCATCGATTATGCAGATTTCCTATATGGCCACTGTACTATGTCCTATTTAAGTAAACTGGATACCTTGTACCATAGAGCTCTAAGATTCATCACAGATCTTCCCTTCAACACTCACCATTGCTCTCTCTATACTGCTGTTGGATGGACATCCTTACACTTAGGAGGAACAAAATGCTGCTTTATGGATTTACAAAGCTCTGTCAAACAAACCATCCTATATTTCAGATTGCTTTACTCTGGCTACATCTAGGTCATATGCCTAAGAAGCAATAGCCTCATCACCTTGAAGATACCAAAAGCCTGTACCCGGCATGGGAGATCCGCAATCAGCTACTTTTTAGCATCTGCCTGGAATTCTCTGCAGAAGACCCTAAAGTTGAACACCTTTATTCCTATAGCATCCTTTAAAAAAGCTTTACACAAGTCTCTTTCCCGAGATATGCAACTGCTTTCACAAAGCCTAGTCCCTTCTTACCCTCTACCCCCCCTTTTCTTTTTATCTCCTTTTATATGCTTTTGCTAAACCTTAGCTATAACATCTCCTGCAATTCATTGCCATTTCCTTTTGTATTCCCCCATCTCTATTTGCTTAAGCAACTATCCAATTACAACACACCAGACCAGTTCCACAAGCCCAATACCTTACCAATACTTTAGTCAAATCTGTCTGATTTACTCTGCCTTGGGGCCCAAAACCACTAGCTACCTTGCTTGTATATATGTTTATATTACTGTACCTGTTTATTTTTATAGTTTTTGTTTTTTTCTCTCTATTTGTATATGTATGTTACTGTACCTTTATGTTGTTTTTGACCCTATCAGGTCCACCTTGTAAATGAGCTTCGCTCAATGATGTCCGCCTGAATAAATAAATAAATAAATAAAGATTTTGGCTGATTGATTGATTGGTCCCCAATGTATACTGCTAGCTGGAAGTTTTCTGTGGGGTTCTGGTGCCTGCTGGCTTCAGTCCTTATGGTGTAACCCGCTCCAAGAACTCTCCCTTGAAGTGAGATCTCCTGGCTTTGGATCAAGCAAGCAAACGGGCAGTTTTGCGTTGAGTGGGGACACAAAAAGGTCCAACTCTGGATGATCCCATCTGTCAAACAGATCTTCTGCAATGGATGACAGAAGCTCCCACTCGTGCATGCTGGACTGAGTCCGTCAGAAGCTGTACGCCAGAGTATTTAGTATGCTGGGGACATGGACCGCTGAGAGGGGCATGCCGTGGTCTAGGGCTCAATACCACACTCTCATTGCCTCCCTGCATAGGGGATACGAGTGTGTTCCCCCCTGCCTGCTGATATACTATACCACACTGACGTTGTCTGACTGAATCAGCAACTGACCCGGAAGAAGACTGTTCTGAAAGATCTGCATGGCATAAAGAACCGCTCACATCTCCAGGACACTGATATGCAGGGAGGCCTCGACCTGAGACCAAGGACCCTAGGTTTGGAAAGGACCCAGGTGAGCTCCCCAGCCCAGACCAGAAGCATCCGTGGTGAGGATCTGCTGTGGAGAGGAGATCTGGAATAGAACTCCTTGCAGCAGGTTCAAGGGATACATCCACCACTAAAGCACCTCACGGACTAGAGAAGAGACCAGCACTATACGATGTAACTCGTCCATGCGCTGGTCCCACTGCACTGAGAGTTTACTGGAGAATGCGTACATGGAGCCTGGCCAGTGGAATGGTAGGAAAGGCAGCCGCCATCAGACCCATCAGTCTCAGGTACACCCTGGCAGGAATACAACGGCTGTGTGTGACTTCCTGAGCCTGGGCTATAAGACACTCCACCCTGTTCTGGGGCAGGAAAGCCTTCCCCTGCGCTGAGTCTAGAACTGCCCCTATGCACTGCAGCCTTTGGGATGGCACTAGAACCGACTTGGGCAGACTGACAGTAATACCCAGGGAGAGGAACAGCAGGAGAGTTCTCGCCAGAGTCCACAAGGGCTGTTCCCTGGCAGGGCCTTTAGCAGCCAATCACCAGATAAGAGAAAACGTACATTCCCTCCTTTCTGAGAGCTGCTGCAACTGCTGCTAAGCACTTGGTAAAGACCCTGAGGCACAGAAGACAAGCCAAAGGGCAGTACTTCGAACTGATAATGCTCCCCCTTAAGCAAAAAGCGGAGAAACTTCATGTGAGGAGGAAAGACCGAGATGTGCAGATACGCATCCTGCATGTCCAGTGAATATAGCCAGTCACCTGTCCTGAGAAGAGGCATCGGGCTTGCAAAATTACCATCTGGAACTTTTTGTACTGGACATACAAACTGAGGTCCTTCAGATCCCAAATAGGCCACAGATCTTCGGTCTTTTTGGGGACCAGGAAAAACCTGGAATAGAATCCTTTGTTTCTCTGATGCCTGCATACTGGCTCAATGACCTGCTTGCACAGAAGGAACTGTACCTTCTCCCGGAGAATGGACAAGTGAGCCGGTGGATAGTTGGAGGACAGAGGTGGGGTCTCTGGAGGTTGTTCGGAGAGCTCCAGCATGTGACCCCTTTCTATTATCTGCAGAATCCAGGCATCCGAAGTTATGGTTCTCCACTGATTTACGTGGAGGGAGAATTGACCTCCAACCACCACCTCTTGGTCGGGGACCAGAAGAGTGGGGGCTGGCAAGGAGTCAGGCACATGAGGATCCAGCCTCAGGGACTGCTAAATCACTTCCGGGACATCTGGCTGCAGCTCCAGCATTGGCGAGGGTGGGGAAAGCAGATGAGGCTCTGCATTTCCGCTGGGGACAAGAGGCTGCACCAGGCCTACTGGATGCTTTGCAAAAAGAAGGGTGCTGTCTACCCCTAGGCTGTGTGTGGTAGAGAGAGTGGACAGACTTAGTAACCCTGCCAGATGCCTGCAGATCACTGATAATCTCCTGGATGTTGGGACCAAAACGGTTAGTGCCATTAAAAGGGGCATTAAACACTGTATACTAAACATCAGCAGCAAAGCCAGAGACCCTCAACCAGGAATGCCTACATAGGCAGATGCCTGTGGCAGCAGCCCTGGCAATAGTGTCCGCAATGTCATAGAGGGCCCTGAGGAGGTGTTTGCTAACATCTTCAGCCGTCTGCAGGCACTTGACAAGCTCATCCTTCTGTGTACCATCTGGGAGAGCATAGCATAATAGGGGAACCCCTGGGAGGCATGATAAAGCTTATCCGCCAGGCAGGGCATAGCTGGCACCATGTCAGGCCTGTGCCAGGCTGTAGTAGCAGCATTCCTCAAGGCAGGCAAGACTGGAAGAACGTTCTTGGGATGAAACTCTGGGATCTCCAGAAAGTCCACCATCTCTTTCCTGGTGACATCCTCCTCCTCAGTATGGAAGCCCATGGCTGAGGACAACTGCCTCATCACATTGAAAAATGTGGGCTCCTCAGGAGGAGACCTAGGAGTATGCTGGACAGAATCCTCACTGACTGAGGAAGCTGTGGACCTGTCTGAGACAAGGACCTCTTCCTCCTCAGGAAGAATGAGATCTGGATGGTACTCTTCCTTGATGCTGATCTCTTCTAAATCCAAGTCCGATGGTGCAGACGATGGCCTGTGGGATTCTCTCACAGCCTACAAGTAGGAGTCAATGACAAAGCTGCGTCAATGGCACCGGTGATGTGGTCCTGAGTGTGCCCAGCTGGTTAACTATCACAAGTAAATCTGGTTAAAATTTAGTTAAAGTCGACAACCATCAAAGACTGCATCAATGGAAGCGGGGGTGTCGATGGCGTAGGGAGCGTCGACCCACCTGAAGGACCCTCTGAACCTGAGGAGCCTGTAGCCTGATTGGAAGGAGAGAGGTCAGATCGCAATGGGAGGGCTGTCAACAACGAGCCTGTCGTCAACGGAGGGGCCGATGACCCTGAGGTCAACGACTAGACGTCCTGAGAATCATGCAGGTGCCCTGTTGGTATGGGTCTGAGGGCACAGAGACATGGACAGTGACTCTGTGTGTCGGCGCAGTCACAGTCAATGAGGAACCCCTGGAAGAAGGAGTAGAGGCCATCGGGGAGCAAGACCGCCACCGGGGGAGTGGTCTTGCTCTCTGTCTTTTTTATGACTTTCCTCCAAGGACTTGTCTCAGATCCTACAGGCTTGGGAGCTTGCTGATCCTGCTGGTGACTGAGAAGCCGGGACCCCAGATAACCCCTTCCCCAGAACTGGCTACCTGTTGCTCTATCAGGAAATTCTTTAGTGTCTTTTTGCGTCAGCTGAGGGTTGACTGATTAAACTTCTGGCAGATCTCACAGTCATAGACTTTGTGGTCAGGCTTAAGACAGCAGACACAGAGAGAGCATTCATCTGTGGTGGCAATCCTTTCCTCAGAGGCAGCGATGGAAGAGAGAGGGCGAAGGATTAACTCCCATCATAAACAAAATCAAGAAATCTCTTTTGTAAATGAGATTCTAAAATATTATGTTGAAAATGTTGTAGGCAAAAATTGGTGTGAAACTGAGTAGGAGCTTCTGCGGAGACCCATGTGAACAAGTCGACGGCAAGAAAGGAAAGAGAAGGGAGCGGGGCCACTCACGCCTTTATAGGGTTGATGAAGTCAATGGATGTCAACAGTGTGGGCGGCCCCAGTTGTACTGCTGAAAATCTTCCGTGTGTCTCCTGCTTCTCCAATGGAGAAGTTCCTACAGTGTGACCGGATGACTGCAATACCCCCCAAGAAGATCTTCTGGTCCAACAAATGAAGGACCTATGGCTTCCTAAAGGACGCAGGTTAAGGCCGAACCGGTATCGATGAGGGAGCGCCCGATGGCACCAGGGACACCCTTCTATGTGTACTCAGATGGTGCACAAGAGCCTTCATCAAATAGCTTAAAACGGTACTGAGGTCAATGGCAGGCGAAGGCTGCAAAGGAAGAGGCGTTGTCAGGATGGGGCACAACAAACCATCTACCGGGTCTTGACAGCTCAACGGCCCCAGCATCTGAGGACCTGGAGAAGTTTCAAGCCTTGATGGAGGAGCTGGGATCAATGACCTGAGGGCCACCGATTGAGGGGCTGATGACCATAGGGTCCACAGCCAGCCTCCCTGAGAAGTGGGAAGAGATGCTGTTGGTATGGGCTTGGTAGGAGCAGAGGCTTAGACAGCAGAGGATATCGGTGCAGTTGCAGCAGACGGGGTACCCCTGGAAGAAGAGGAAGTAGCCATCAAGGAATGAGAGCGCCGCCAGGAAAAGTGGTCCTTTTCGTGGTATTTTTTGTGACTTTTCCCTGAGGACTTGACTCGGGCCTTCAAGGCCTAGGAGCTCGATGAACCCATCAGTTATTGAGAAGGAGAGACCCCAGAGGGCCCCTACCCAGAACTGGCTACTTGCTATTCCACAAGAAATTTTTTCAAAGCCTTTTTCCGATGCCTTAGGGTTGTAAGGTAGAATTTTTGGCAGAGCTCACAGTCTGAAACATCATGGTCAGGGCCAAGACAGCAGACGGAGAGACTATGGTTGTCTGTAGAAGCAACCTTCTTTCTGCAGTGGCAGCGACAGAAGAGAGATGTAGAAGGAGCGACTCTCAACAAAAACGAGGTAAAGCAATCTCTTTCTTAAAAAGAGATTCCCCAAAGTACAATTCAAAGAAAAGGGTAGGCAAAAATGGCGCGAACTGCGACAGAGGTTCCGCGGAGACCCATGCAAGAGGAGTTGAAGGCAGGAAAGAACTGAGGAGGGAGCAGGGTCGTTGCTGGAAAATCTTACATATGGATCCTGCTTAACCAACGGTGAAGTTCCTACAGTGTGACCTGATGACTGAGACACCCTCAAGGAAGATCAACAGTTGCCAGCATAGTCAACAGTTAACAGTGTCCAAATAAATTAAAATATGTTCAGTATAATGTAGTGTTTAGCCTGTTTAATACTTTTAAATGCAGCAGTCAATGCTGGTCACATTATAATAATATTGCTTTAGCAGCTGTTGTTGCTCTGACCAGAGTTTGCTTAAATAAATCAGTTTCATGCCGGCCCGTCAGCACAGCGGTTGGATTTCCGTTGGCGACGCCGGCAACCCGGGTTCGGGAACGGACCTGTGTCGTTGAAGGGTCGGCTGGGGAAGAAGGATCAAGCATCCCATGGCCTGCTCTCCTGGTGCGGGGTGTGACAGTGCTTGATGGACCCTTGGTAGAGACCGTGGGCACCACAGCGACTGGCACCAACAAGACTCTGAGGGGCGGGACGGACGCTGGCATCACAGCATGTTCCCATCCCTGCTTACACAGGAGAAAATCTAGCTGCCGGCCACCCTAGATGAAGCCAGCCTTTGGCTTCAATGAGCCTCCAGGACAGCCTCCTTGACCTATCCCATTGTCTGCGGCGCCATATAGGAGGTCGGTGTCATGGCCCCACCCTGGGAGGTCAGCCAGGGGATATCAAGGGGGGGGGGCGCGTCCAATATGGAGGTGGAAGCGAGGGTCTGTTACCTGGCTGAGGTACCAGGCGGCTACAAAAAGTATAATAAATAAATGAATCAGTTTCAGTTTATTTATTATACTGGATAGGCATGTGAGCAAAGTTGCCTGTTTTCACATGCGTCCAGTTGTGGTCAAAGACAACATGGGGTTACATGGGTTACAAGGATTAGAGCTAATACAGCCAGAGATACAAATTTAACAGTAGTACAAGTAGGACAAGAAGAACTACAGTAGGTGTACACCAAAAATCATATCAGGTACAATGCTGACAGAATACAGTTCATGTAACTAAAACAAACAAACCAAACAAGTGCATTTGCGAGGGAAAGTGTTTGAACTTCTTGGAGATGGTAACCCTGCAACCTTAAGGGAAGGGGCAAGGTTTGCTGTTTGTTAGGGGGGAGGTGACCTCAAGTTGAGGAAATCACGAGGGACATTTGCAGGAGGAAGCTTTTAGCGCCCTTGTGTGAGAGGGTGATTTGCCCTTGGGTAGTCCGATGAAATGGGATGGAGAAGGAGAGGGTGGAGGACCATCTAGTGGACCATGGGAGTGCAATTTTGGGGAAGAGGGATGAGATGCTGTCAGAGAGGAGACCTAAGGATAGTTTGCAGAAGAAAGTAAGGATTTTGTTGTTGAGACTGTCTTCCAGAGAGGGCCAATTGGAGAGTCTGTACAGGTCACAGTGGTGGGTGTGTCTTGGGGATACCAGAGACAAAGTGGATGACGTTATGACAGGTGGAGCAGAGCTTGTGAGGTTACTGTCTGTTAGGGTCGGGAAACAGATAAGGGCACCGTAGTCAGGTAAAGGTCATCTTGGTCTTATTTTTATTTGGTAAGTTATTTTAAATCAGCTTATATTTACTTTGTTTCATATAAGCTTAGGTAAGAGGTACATCTGGAGCAAAGATACAGTTTTTAACAATATAAGACAAAAAAGCTACCTACTGTTATTTGTTATCAGCACTAAGAGAATGTAGACAGCCATTCTTCTCAGATTTAATGATGAATCCTCCTGGGACAGAAACAAGCCAACTTCTGAAAATAATTCAAAGGTACACAGTGCCTGCTGGCAAAAAACTAGAAGAGAGAGAAAAACAAAGAATCAGGGCCACGTAAGTCTGGCATTACACCCAGATTTTGTTAGACCCTGGAGGTCCGTTTTAGAATTCTACTGGACAGTACACTTCCTGGAAGCTGACATGTCTAGTATTAATCCTTTTCATACCTCATCAGCACTGTCACCTCACTGTGACATCACAACTGACCAATCTGGCGAAAGGTCAGTACAACTTCTTCATCAGTAGTGCTGTCACAACCAACAATGTCACAATACTGATGAGGTATGTAGGGTGGCAAAAATAGATTGGATTTAATCCAAACAAATACAGGAAATAAGTTTGAAACTACAATACACATTGTAGATTAAAGAGGTCTGATAAGCTAGCCTCGTTAAGAGTACTGTTCCACACATATAGTACTTATCAAGGCTCCAGATAAGGTGAGCACCGACCTATTTTAATCACCTCATTTTAGGAAATACTCTTCAGAAAATATTTTTTAATGACTACCAATACTCACCCAACATTTGTAAATGCTGCACACTCCATAGAATAGTGCTTCTTAACATAACTAGTGATTCAAAAGGAACAGTGTTTTTCCATATTTATAACACTCATATACATCCCAATTTTGTTTCACTCACTATATTTTAAACTGGTGAATAAATTACTCCTACCTGCCAACATTAGCTGGAGTATTGCTGGCACCTGATTAATTCTCATCTAGAAAAAAACTAAAAATGTACTCCTCACTCCACTCCGTGCAGACATGTGTGAACATCTGAATCTGATTTTCCTCACCTCACTTTCAAAATGAGCAGTAAAGTACTCGACCCAAAAATCTTATCTGCAGCCCTGAGTATTACAACTAATTTATTTCTATGAACAGGTGGCACAGTTAAGTGGCTAGGACACACTTGGAAAATACAGGTTACTCACCTGTAACAGGAGTTCTAGGAATGGTATATGTTGTTCATCCACACTGTCGGGCAGGTTCCTTGCCGCTTTAAATCTTGCCGGAAGATCTTCAAGCTGGCTCGCTCCTCCCACCCACCCGGGTAGTAAAACTCTCGGCTCTGCCCCATGACGCCAGATCTAGCCCGCTGAAGCCAGGTTGTGCGCGCCGGGCCGAGGTTGAGATTGCGGTGGATGAACAACATATACCATTCCTACAGCTCCTGTTACAGATGAATAACCTGTATTTCTAGGGACATGGATATGTTGTTCATCCACACTGTCTGGCAGACTCCTAGCAGTTCTCCGGGAGGAGGGAGGCAAGGCGCACACCCCCTACTTAGGGAATAGTGCCCCAGTGGGAGAACAGATCTTGTACTACCTCCGGCAGGAGAGACCACTCGTGGGACGCAGCTCCTATCTGGCTTAGGGCATCGGCCAGAATGCTGGAGGCTCCTGCCACATGGATGGCAAAGAGATCCACCTCCAGGCTGCGCACGAGGGACCAAACATGGACAGCTTCCCTGCACAGAGGCATGGACCACGTCCCGCCATGGCGGTTTAGGTAGTACATGGTCGTAGTATAGTCCGTCTGGACCTGGACCACTTGACCCCGTACAAACGGAGCGAAAGTGGTGAGGGCTAGATGAACCGCTCGAAGCTCCAGCAGGTTGATGTGGCATCGGGACTCCTGAGAGGACCAGAGGCTGTGCGCTCTGTGCTCCCCCAGATGGGCACCCCAACCCATCAGAGAGGCATCGGTCGATAGAGAGACCGTCAGCTTGGGGCGGACAAACGGGATGCCCTCCTGCAGATGAGCTGGAACGATCCACTACTGGAGAGCATTCCACATCTCCTGGGTCACAATCACTGGCTGATCCAAAGGACCAGAGCGCTATGACCACTGGCTGGCCAGCCCCACTGTAGGGGACGCATGTGCCAACGGGCCCAATGGACCACGCTGGTGCAGGCCGCCATGAGGCCCAGGAAGCTCAGGAAGTCCCGGGCAGGGCGCACTTGCCCAACCTGAAATGACTGGGCAAAGGAGGAAAGAACCTCAGCCCTGTCCGCCGGGAGCCGTGCTCTGGCTCGAAGAGAGTCGAGCTCCGCCCCGATGAATTAGATCACCTGCTTTGGCATGAGTTCCGACTTGGCCTCATTGATAAGGAGGCCAACTTGAGAGCAAACCTGGAGGGCCAGATCCCTGGACCACTCCACCTCCATTCTGGAGGATGCTGCAATCAGCCAGTCGTCTAGGTAGGGGAACACCTGGACTCTTCGGCGCCGCAGGAATGCTGTCACCATTGCCATGCATTTGGTGAAGACCCTGGGAGCTACAGAAAGGCCGAAGGGCATGGCCCGGAACTCGCAGAGGGACCCCTCTGCTCTGAAGCGGAGGAATCGCTGGCGGGACGGACAGATTGGGACGTGAAAGAACGCGTCCTGGAGGTCCAGAGAACAGAACCACACGCCTCGTTCCAAGGATGGAATAATCTGAGCCAGAGTGACCATCCTGAAGGTTCGAGACCTTAGGAACCTGTTCAGGTCGTGCAGCTCTAGAATGGGGCGCCAGCCCCCCGTCCGTTTCTGGACCAGGAAGTACCTGGACACAAACCCTGGGTCTGGTGGAGGATCCACCACCTTCCTGATCACCTCCTTTACGAGGAGCAGGGCAATGTCAGCTCGAAGAGCCGACAGAGAGGCTGCGGACCCCACAGCTCCCCGTGGGGCGACGGCTCGGAAGGGCGGGGCCTGCTCAAACTCCAGAGGCAGACCCTTTCCTACCACCTCCAACACCCAACGGTCCGCAGTGATAGCGGACCAGGCGGAAAGGAAATGGTGGAGCCGTCCCCCCACAGGGGGAACCGGGGAGCGACATGGCTGGGGGCGACACCCCTAAACCCGTCACTGGGCAGGTTTGGAGGAAGGACCGGCTGAGGGACCTCCTGGGCCTTTTCCTCCCTGCTTCCCGTTGGAGGAAGCTGCAGGCTTGGCTTTGGGGTGCCAAATGCGAGCCTGCTGGCCCTGATGCTGGTGTTGCTGGGCTGGACGTGCCGCAGGGGCAGAAGGTCGAAAGGACTTATGTTGCTGTCGTCGGCCTTTGTCCTTCTGAGCAGACGTGACCGAGTCCAGTGTGGCGTTGGACTTTTCGATCCTCTGGAGGTGGCCTTCCACTCCAGGGCCGAACAGGTATGTCCCCAAGAAGGGGATGTCCGCCAATTTGTGCTGGGTATCTGCCGTAAAGGTGGATATCCTCAGCCAGGCTCTGTGGCGTATGGCCACTGCGGCCACTACTGACCGGGCACAGGAGTCTCCGCTATCAAGAGCCATTTGGAGCTGCTGTTTCGCCACTGTCTTCCCTGATCCCGCACCTGCTTGACCATAGTCTGCAGGTCAGCAGGGAGATGAGGGATCACCTCGTCCACGGAGCCCATGAGGGTGTGGGAGAAGTGCACCATCAGTATGGCCGAACTGGCCTGACGGAGGCCGAGGGAGGACGCAGCGTATACCTTGCACCAGCATAGTCCAGCTTTTTGGACTCGTTGTCAGGGGGCTTATCCACATCCCTAGCGTTCCTGGAACGCCGGAAAACGCTATCGGTGACCAACCCCTCCGCAGAGGGGTGTTCCAAAAAACTGGACAAAGAGCCAGTAGGGACTGCATACTTCCTGGCCGAAGGCGCAGGACAGGAAGCCGGCCGCTGCCACAGCTCCAAGGCTGGGCCAACAATGGCTTCAGCCACCGGAAAGGCCTCCGTGGGAGATTCCCCTCGGTCCAGTATCTCCGTGAGGGGATACTTGGCCCACTTGGATACGAGCTCGAGCTGCATCCCGGTGGACTTCGAGATGAGCCGAAGCAGACCCATGAACGATGATGGGCTCTTGTCCATCGACTGCCCCCCCCCCGGAGGACTCCAGGTCAAGGGGCCTGGAAAACAGGGAGAAGTCGTCATCAGACTCCGAGGAGTCTGCGAAGAGCTGCTTGGGGCCTGTGCCACCCTCCACCTGCCGAAGACGGTCGGGAGTGAGGGTGAATGACAACCAGTGGGGAAGACCCTGACCCGACCAAGAATCCTTGGTCGGAGCTCCCGATTTCGGTTGTGGAGGCGGAGGTTCCACCACAATCGGTGGGGCAGCTGGTTCTGGCCAAACAACCGGCCCAGGTTTCGGCACCTCAACCACCGCGAGGGGTTGCTTTGGCCATTCCGGTGACAGCCACTTAATGGCCGGGGAAGGCGACGGCTTGTTCCTGGACAGAAGGAGCTGCTGCCACATTAAGTCTTCGTAGAGTTGACGCAATTTGCGCTGAAGCCTCTCCTCTTCCAAGGAGGAAGATGAGGACGAGCAGCGCCACCGCTTTCCTCGGTGCCGAGACCGAGACCGCCGGTGTCAGTCGAATCGGCTGGACCGAGACGAGGTCCGAGACCGAGACCCTCTGTGTTTCCGAGGGTGGGTCTGGAAGGGAGCGGGGGAAACCCGCTCCTCCCTCGGCTCGGGAGCCTTGACCGGGGACTCCGGCACAGGAGGCGCAGGCAAGTCCTCAGTTTCCACAAGAGGAACCAGTGATGAAGGGCTGTTGGCTTCACTAGTCGACAGCCCGTCCGACGAGTTCGAGAAAAATCTTGACCGTGTCGACGGGTGTCTTGGCCAGCTGACCTGACGGGGACACCGTGAAGCCAGCAGCCTTAGCCGCAACCTCGACCAAAGTGGAGTGTCGACTGTCCGGGGAAGGGGACCTCTCCCACTCCCACGAATGTTGACGGTGGGACTTACCCTTCGAGTCCTTCTTTTTTGACCAAGAAAAGTGTCCCGATGGCCCTTCACACTTCGTGGAGAGGGATTGGCAAAGCTCCTTAAAAGAAGCTGTGTAGGAGGATCCCAAAAAGAGCGGGATACAGTGCCTTCAGAAAGTATTCACCCACCTTGGATTTTGTCACATTTTGTTGTGTTACTACCAGAATTTTTAATGCATTGAAAATATTTTTCCCCCCTTGATTCACACAGCATACTCAACAATTGCAAGGGGCAAAAATATTTTTATTGTGTAACAAAATTTATGAAACATTAAAAACTGAAATATCTTGTTTACTTAAGTATTCTCAGTCAATACTTTGTAGAAGCGCTTTGGCAGCAATTACAGCTTTGAGTCTTCTTGGTATGTCTATATTAGCTTTGCACATCTGGATTGGGGATTTTCACCAGTCTTCCTTGCAGATTTGCTCATGCTCTATCAAGTTGGATGGGGAGCGTCGGTGAACCTAATCTTTAAGTCTTTCCACAGATTCTCAATGGGATTCAAGTCTGGGCTTTGGCTGGGCCACCAAGGACATTCACCTTCTTGTTCTGAAGCCACTCCAGTGTTGCTTTGGCTGTATGCTTAGGGTAGTTGTCCTGTTGGAAAGTAAATCTGCCCCCAGTCCAAGGTCTATTGCAGACTGATGCAGGTTCTCCTCAAGGATGTGCCTGTATTTGGCTCCATTCATTGTTCCTCTATCCTGACAAGTGCCCCAGTCCCTGCCACTGAAAAACATCCCCATAACATGATGCTGCCACCACCATGCT
Organism: Neoceratodus forsteri; assembly: GCA_016271365.2. Taxonomy (NCBI): domain Eukaryota; kingdom Metazoa; phylum Chordata; order Ceratodontiformes; family Ceratodontidae; genus Neoceratodus; species Neoceratodus forsteri. The sequence continues at coordinate 1,422,364,641 of CM028130.1, forward strand.
TCATGGTAGGGATGGTGTTACACGGGTGATGAGCTGTGTTCGGTTTGCGCCAGGCATAGCGCTTTAAATTCAGGACAAAGAGTTCAATTTTTGTTTCATCAGACCAGAGAATCTTTTGCCACATGGTCTCAGAGTCTGCCATGTGCCTTCCTGCAAATTCCAGGCATGCTATTATGTGGCCTTTTCTCAGGAGTGGCTTCCGTCTAGCCACTCTCCCATAGAGGCTACATCTGTGAAGTGCTGCAGAGATTGTTGTCCTCTGGACAGGTTCTCCCATCTCAACAATGGAACTCTGCAGTTCTGTCAGGGTGGTCATTGGGTTCTTGGTCACTTCCCTCACCAAGGTCCTTCTTGCCTGGTTGCTCAGTTTGGGGGGACGGCCTGCTCTAAGAAAAGTCTGGGTGGTTCCGTAATCTTTCCATTTCCTAATGATGGACTTGACTGTGCTCCTGGGAACTTTCAACACCCTAGAAATGTTTTTATACCCCTCCCCAGATCTATATCTCCTCACAATTCTATCACGGAGTTCTACAGACAGCTCCTTGGTCTTCATGGTAGAGTTTCTGCTCTGACATGCACTGTCAACAGTGGGACCTTATATAGACAGGTGTGTTTCCTCTGAAATCATGTCAACCATTTGAACTGACCACAGGTGGACTCCATTCAAGTTTTAGAGTGATCTCACAAGGAAATCGGATGCACCTGAGCTCAATTTGGAGCGTCATAGCAAAGGGGGTGAATACTTATCAAATCAAGACATTTCAGGTTTTTATTTTAAATTACATGTACAAAAAATTCCAGAAGTTTCATTCCACTTTGACATTATAGAGTAATTCGTGTAGATACGTGACAAAAAAATCCCATATAAATGTATTTTAATTTGAGTTTGCAACATCATGTGACAAAATCCAAGGGGGGTGAATACTTTCTGAAGGCATTGTATATGCCGCGACCGAGGAAGATGAGGATGCAGCCTGAGCCGCCTCCTCCTCGAGGGCGATCATCTGCTCGAGGTGCTCAGCCGAGGCAGCCGCCGCGAACACCGTAGCAGACCTCCTTGAACTACCCCACGGCAGATAACGTTTATCGAGGCACAAGTTGGAGCCGGGCAGCATGGTCTTCAAGGACGTTAGCCGAAAAAGACCTGCACAACTCGCAGGCCTGTGGGTCGTGGTCAAGCCCAAGGTAGTAGATGCTCGTGGAGTGCGGATCGGTCCTGGACATCTTCTGCCCACATGGGCAGCGCCGAAAACTGAGAGTCGATTTGTCCATCGCAGCCGCGAAGGAAGTAGTAGACCGGTCTGGAAAATTTTAATATTATTTTCGGGTGAACCGAAGAGGTAGGATCCAGTCTGCACACAGAGCATTAAGGAGGGAACCTGAGCTTCCAAGTGGTAAGGAAGATCTGACGTCAGGAGGCGGAGCCTAGAGTTTTACCACCCGGGAGGGTGGGAGGAGCCAGCTTGAAGACCTTCCGGCAAGATTTAAAGCGGCAAGGAACCTGCCCGACAGTGTGGATGAACAACATATCCATGTCCCTAGAACCACAAATTATACATTTAAATTTCATCATCATACTTACCCACTGTGACCTTGAAGTCTCTTAATGAACAATGGCAAAATACTGTCGGTCAGTAATGCTACAGATTTCGGGTGCAAAAAGACACCCTGTTGTGCCACCACAGAAAAAACAGATTACTCACCTGCGACAGTTGTTCTAGGAGTGGTATATGTTGTTCATTCACACTTCTTGGCATGTCCCTTTCCCCTTTAATTTTGGCCGGAAGGTCTTCAAGCTGGCTCCTCCCACCCACCCAGGTGGTATAACCCTCGGCTCCACCCCATGACGCCAGTTCTTAGCCCGCTGGAAGCCAGGTTTGTGTGTCTGCAGCCCGGGAGGTCGGGTGGGTCCACGTGGATGAACAACATATACCACTCCTAGAACTACTGTTACAGGTGAGTAACCTATTTTTCTAGGGATGTGGCTATGTCGTTCATCCATACTTCTTGGCAGACTCCTAGCAGTTCTCTGGGAGGAGGGAGACAAGGCGCACACACCCTACTTAGGGAACAGAGACTGAAGAACCGAGGCCCCAAAACCAGCATCCCGTGACTCAAGGTCGATGTGGTAGTGGTTGATGAAGGTGTTTGCTGTCTTCCAGGTAGCAGCCCTGCAGATTTCCTAGATAGGGATGTCCCTGGAAGCAGCCACCGATGCAGCAGTATGGGGGGGGGGTGGCATGAGCCCTTAGCCCTACGGGAAGCTCCCTACCTGCCAACCTACAGCAGAGATCAATGCAAGATGTAATCCATCTGCCAACTGTCCACTTTGCTGCAGGTCTACCAGAAGCAGCTTCAGCGTAGGTGACAAACAGCTGGTGAACCGCTCCCTGAATTTCCACCATTCTCTCCTTACAATAGGAGACAGCTTGTCTCAGGTCCAAGGTATGGAGCCAGTACTCGGCATCTGAGGTGTAGTTTGGGTAGAACACAAGCAGAGTCAATACCTGATTACGGTGAAACTCTGACACCACCTTCAGGAGGAATTTTGGGTGAGAACAACCTTGTCCCTGTGGAAGACCAGGTAAGGAGGCTCCACAGAAAGCGCCTGGAGCTCCTCAGTCCTTCTGGCTAACGTAATAGCCACCAGGAAGGCCGTCTTCCATGACAAGCGTGACAGCTCACACTTGTGCATTGGTTCAAATGGCTTGCCCATGAGTTTTGCCAAAACCAGCAGTAAATCCCATGGAGGTGGAGGTTCATGCACTGGAGGGGATATGTGATCTAGGCCCTTGAAAAGGCACCAGACCACCTTCTCCTGTGCTGTCTACTGACCGGCCCGCGCCTGGTAAGCAGAGATGGCTGCCAGGTGCACCTTAAGGATTGAAGACCGAAGAACCCCTTTGGACAGAGACCAAAGGTAGTCTAAAATGCTGGCCACAGGACAGAGGGTCCAGGCCCTTGGCCTGACACCAAATGGAAAACCTTTTCCATTTGAAGGCACAGCACTTCCTGGTCGACTCCTCTCTGGATGCTTCCACTACTGCGAGTACATCCTCGGAGAGACCCAAAGCCTGGAACTCTAGCCGCTCAGGTACCAGGCTGTCAGGTGCAGGGATAGAAGGTCCAGATGGAATACCTTCACCTGATTGACTGAGATCAGGTCCGGGCATGCTGGAAGATGCCTCGGGAGCCTGTTGCTGAGGCTGAGGAGATCTGGATACCAGAACTGGCGGGGCTGGTCTGGGGTTACCAGGATCACCTTTGCCCTGTCCCTCCTCACTTTGAGAAGCAAAAGACACCGTGCACATGGAGTACTCTATATTAAATCCAAATTGAAACATCACGACCAGTCATTCACATTTTGAGAAGCACTTTCTGTATCAAATGAAATGGAGGAAAGGCCTTGGCCTCGAGAAGGCATCCCCCTGCAGTGAACCCCGCTGAGGGGGGCAGGCATGAAACAGCCTCAACTTGGTGTTTTCCCTGGAGGCAAACAGGTCCACCATCGGTTTGCCCCAGTGGGAGAACAGGCTGTGAGCTACCTCTGGATGGAGAGACCACTAGTGGGATGTCTTGCCTAAGCAGCTGAGAGCATCCACCAGTTGGTTTGAGGCTCCTGTCACATGGATGGCTAGGAGAGCTGCCTCCAGTTGGCTCACGAGTATCCAGATGTAGAGTACTTCCCTGAACAGCAGCTGAAGAATGTGTGCCGCCCTGTTTGTTGAGGTAATACATGATCGTGGTATCGTCTGTCTGGACTTGAACCACTTGATCCCGAAGCCGCTGAGCGAATGCTGACAGCACCAGTCTGACTGCTCTGAGCTCCAACAGGTTGATATAATACAGGGATTTCTCGGGGGCCCAGAACCCATGGGCCCAGTTTTTTCCCACGTGGGCTTCCCAGCCCGTGAGAGAGGCATCGGTCATGAAGACACCCTTCGGCTCGGGACGGACAAATGGGGTCCCTTCCTGCAGATGGTCTAGGATGTCCACCACTGGAGAGCATCCCACATCCTCTTGGTCACAGTGATCAGCTGACTGAAGTGACCGTGGTGCTGAGTTCACTGGGCTGCCAGCTTCCCACTGAAAGGAGTGCATATGCCACCTGGCCCAATGGACTATGATAATGCAGGCTGCCATGTACCCCAGAAGGCGCAGAAAGTCCCGGGCAGAATGCAAGTGCCTAAGCAGAAATGACTGGGAAAAAGAGGACAGAACCTCCATTCTGTCCACTGGGAGCCGTGCTCTGGCTCGGCAAGAGTCAAGCTCTGCCCTGATGAAGCATATCACCTGAGATGGCACGAGCTCAGACTTGGTCTTGTTGATTAGGAAACCAAGTTGAGAGCAGGTCTGGAGGGCCAGGTCTCTGGACCTCTCCACCTCTTGCTGGGTGGAACCTGTTAAGAGTCAATCGTCGAGGTAAGGGTATACTCTGACCCCCTCGATGCCTGAGATGGGCTGCCACCACTGCAATGCATTTGGTGAAGACCCGTGGGGCCGATGACGGGCCAAATGGCATGGCTCGGAACTCATATAGGGTTCCCTCTGCTCTGAAGCGGAGGAACCGCTGGTGAGACGGATGGATTGGGATGTGAAAAAACACGTCCTGGAGATCTAGTGAGCAGAACCACATGTTTTGCTCCATGGATGGTATGATCTGGGACAGAGTTACCATCCTGAAGGTGCGTGGCCTGAGAAACTGATTCAGGTCGTGCAGATCTAGAATGGGCCGCTAGCCCCCATCCGCTTCGGGACCAGGAAGTACCTGGAAATGAACGCTGGGATGACTGGAGGATCTGCCACTCCAACCACTGACTCCTTGAGCAGGAGATGGGCTATGTTGGCTCTCAGAGCCAATGGAGTGTGGAATGATACTCTCTCCTCCTGTGGGGCACAGACCTTCCTGGCAGAGCGGTCCAGTTTTTTGGACTCTTTGTCTAGAGGTCTATCAGTGTCAGCAGAGCTGCCTGTGCGTCTGAACACAGAAGCTGTCACTAATCCCTCCACTGAGGGATGTTCTGTGAACCCAAGAGGGACACAATTGGCACTGCATACTTGTGGGCCATCCGGGCAGATGGCACTAGGCAGGAGGCAGGATGCTGCCAGAGCTCAAAACCCGGGCCTACAATGACGTCGGACACAATGTTGGGAAAACAAGCAATCACACTAAAATTACAGAATAATGTATAACAAGCGCAAAAATCAATAACAGACCATACCAGGGTGGTATCTGTCTGGAGTAGAACCAGACAAACTTGCAGAGAAACCTACGTAGAGAGGGACTGGTGATTTCTACCGGTCATGTACCTTGGAATATAAGGGGCAGACAGAGATTAAGTGCGGTAGGAGTGGACAGGGCATGGGACTGAGAAGTGCTATGTAGGCCAGGTAGGTTTGGGCAGAACATGGAGAATGGGGGGGTAGGTAGGAAGATGGGGAGGGGGGGGGCAGCCTAGACCCAGACCCATTCCGAGAGTTGAGTAACCCTACATGCAGAAAACAGGACCAGGTAGGAAGAGAAGGGGAGAAACAAGGAGAGATTGGGGAGAAGGGGCAGGAGGGAAAGTAGGGAGGACGGGACAGAGGAGGGAGGGGCAGGAGAGGAATTAGAAAGTGGGGGTGGATAGGGGAAAGGACGGAGGGGAGAGGCAACTAGCTAACCAAACCTAACCCCCTTTAGGATGCTATCAACCCTGCAAGGGGGTTGCAATTCGAGGGGGGCAGGGGGAAGGGTAGCAGAAAGGGGCAGTGTAGCAGTCATCCTAGACCCCTTCAGAATGCAAAGAACCCTGCAAGGGGATCAAAATGAAAGATTGGAAGGAGGGGAAAAAGGGGGAGGGAGGAGAGAGGAGCTACACTCCTTCAGGATGCAGAAAACCCTGCAAGGGGGACAGGACACAGGCAGAATGAGACGAGAGGGAACGGGGTAGGACGAAAGAGTTTGGCCAAGAATCAGGAGGTGTGATTTGGGAAGTAGGAGAGGGGGATAGGTTGAGGGTGAGGTGTAGGTCCAGCCCGGTGACGCTGAGGGTTGAGGCGCTGGACGCCACACCTCGCACCACACCGGCAACCCGGGTTCGGGAACGAGCCCGGGTCGCTGGGGGTCGGCAGGGGAAGGAGAGGATTGAGTGTCCAGAGGACTGCTCTCCTCTCCTGGGAAGGAGGGGGGGACCTGTCCTGTGCAGCTAGTGACACCCAGTGGAGACCGGGTGTACTACAGATGTCGGGACCACGCAGCGCAGGGGAAGACGTTGGGCGGCTGCTTTCTGGATGTGAGCAGGAGCACTCATGTAGCGGGCTAGGCGTCACTGCACGACCCACGTCTGATGAGGAAAGCAGAAAATCCCCATACGACAAGGAGGCGATCAGGGTTTGGCGAGCCATCTCCACACCAGATGATCTCCAGGTGTCACCCTGGAAGACGGACCTCTTATCTTCAGAAAGACGGCTACCAAGGTAGGAGTGGTAGTCCTCCAGGGGTGATCGGGCGGGGGCTGGGAAGTCTCGGGAGGGGAATCACCAGTGGGAGTCTCAGTAGGAGTAGCAGGGGATCTGCTGAGAAGGCACCTCTAAGAGATGCCTCAGGACATCAGTGAATAAAAAATGAGTTTAAAAAAAAAAAAGGGTGAGGTGTAGTGGTGTGAAGGGGGCTCAGAGTGGAATGGGGGAGATGTTAAATAAAGCAGGGGAGGGAGGCTAGAGGGAGGGCTACAGACAAGTGCAGTTAGAGGCATAGAAATTGTGTAGGGCTAGGGAGATCAAGGATGAGGAGAACCGGACTGAAGATGGCAGGGAGTTCCAATGCTTAAGGAAGTGGTAGGAGAAGGCTTCCTGTCCTGTGGAGGTAGAGCGATGAGGGATCGCTAAAGTGCCAGCATCAGAGGATATGAGAAGGCGAGTGGGGGGGGGGGGGAGTACAGAGAGAGTTGGAGAGGGCACCTAGCCAGTATTTCGATGTGAATTTAGTGCAGTGGGAGAGTTGCCTGCACACCAGTGAGGGGAAAGCCAGAGAATGGTACATGGAGCAGTGATGAGTGCGGGGCTGGGTGTCGATAGCAAAGTGACAGAAAGCATTGAAAAGAGTATCCAATCTGGAGAGGGAAGACTTGGAAGCAGCACTGTAGACTATATCACAATAGTCAATAATAGGGAGTATCACCTTCTGCACAAGATCGGACCGGTACAGGAAGGGAAAGTACAGTTACGCAAGAACTTACCATAACAGTAGATCTCTGAGAGAGGCTCTTGCAGTAGGTAATTACATATAGGACTGAAGCCAGCAGGCGTCAGGACCCCACAGAAACATTTCTAGCTAGCAGTCTCTGGTGGGGGACCGTTCCCACGTTAGGTGACCGGTGTCAGGTGACGTCCCTATAAAGGGGCAGTCCCCCACGCCCGCCTTCCAGTTCTTTCCTGTCAAAGGTCAAAAAAGCAAAACGAGATAAAAGTGGATATTTTCCTACCTGGAAAAGGAGCTGAAAAAGCTAAGGGGGATGGAGGGCGGGAAGGCATTACCTACTGCAAGAGCCTCTCTCGAAGATCTACTGTTACGGTAAGTTTTTACGTAACTGCACTATCTTACTTCGAGAGGGCTCTTGCAGTAGGTAATTACATATAGGACTGAATGCCAAGCAGTCTGGAACAAAGAGAAGCCCTAGGGAGGAGGAAAACTACCAACCAATAGAACCTCTAGTTGTAAGGGTCTTAAGAAAGAAGACCTTGCAGGACAGTCAACCCGAAGCGTGCTCTACGGCGAGAGGCAACGTCTAAACTGTTGTTTCGTAAACGTATGGACAGAAGTCCAAGTTGTGGCATGCACAGATATCTGCCACTGACACGTTCTTGAAACGAGCTGCAGAGGCAACTACTCCTCTGGTGGAGTGACCTCTGACCTGACCCGGCAGGGTCTTCTTCTTGTCGTAACAGAAAGTGATACCATGCGCCAACCATTTGGATAGGCATTGCTTGGAAAGAAAAAATTACTCACCTTAATAATGTTGTTTCTTCTAATGGAGTCTTGCTGTTTTCTGACAATAGCAGTGAGTCCCAACCTTCAAACTACCCTGGAGATGAAAGAGTTAACTTTCCATGCCAGGCATGGAATGCTGAGCTCGAGCTCGGTTGAGACCCTGTCTGTTGCTGTTTGAACTCAAACCGTTAGATCTTTATGAGCTAAACTCACTGAGGTCCTGTGTGGAAAGCTGTAAACCTACAGTAGCCAACTGGCTACTAACATAATAACAAATTTTTTGGTCCCAAAACCAAAGACTCAAGTCAGAAGACCCAAAAAATGAAATAACACAACACCCACTCACCCAAAGAAAGGGTGATGATAAAAAAGGTGGGGCACCTCCTGAGTGCCAACACTGCCACTGCCCACCCACATCCCAAAAACAGAGGTTCTGAGAGGGAAAGGCACGGGGAGAGGTCAGAATACAGCGAGACTCCATTAGAAGAAACAACATTACTAAGGTGAGTAATTTTTTCTTCAAACAACATGAAGTCTTGCTGTATTCTGACAATAGCAGACTACCAAGCAGTACCTCCATGGAGGAGGGACAGAACCTACTTAGGAAATAGGCTCTGAAGTACAGCTGTGCCAAACCGAGCATCACTCCTAGCCTGGATATCCAGGGAGTAATGCTTGGTAAAAGCATGAACTGTTTTCCAGGTAGCTGCTTGACATATCTCTAAGATAGAAATATCCCTGGCAGCAGCCAGGGAAGCAGTTGTACCTCTGGTACAGTAAGCCCTCAGGCCTGAGGGTGGAACCTTACCTAATTTTTCATTGCAAAATTGGATGCAAGAGACAATCCACCTGGCAATGGATCTTTTAGTGGCAGGTTTTCTTTACCAACCTCACCATAAGTGAGGAACAATTGGAGGGAGTCAAACCTATGATCCTTGGTACGTTCTATATAGTAGCTAAGGGCTCTTTTCACATCTAGACTGTGTAGCCTTCTCTCACCAGAGGAGAAATGGTCAGTGAAGTACGCAGGAAGAGACACAGACTGGTTAAGGTGGAAGTCTGAAACCACCTTAGGCAAAAACTTCCTGTTAGTCCTGAGAACCACCTTATCCCTATGGAAGGAAATAAAGTCAGGCTCCACTGACAGGGCTTGTAGCTCACTTATGCATCTGGCAGAAGTGATGGCCACCAGAAACACAGTTTTCCAAGTCAAGTACTTAAGCTCTGCTGAGGACAAAGGCTCAAAAGGGGGTTGCATAAGCTGAGCAATGCAAACGTTAAGATCCCAAGCAGGGGCAGGATCCCTGAATGGAGGATTGGTATGAAGCAACCCCTTGAAAAACTTGGAGAAAACAGGGTGAGCTGAAAGGGAAGAGGGCTCACCTGCTGAAATGAAGGCAGAAACAGCAGCCAGATGCACTCTTAGTGTAGCTGGTCTGAGTCCCAAGCTATTCAGATGGACCATATAGTCAAGGACTGTGGGCAGGTCAGCAGACTCTGGGGAAATATGCTTCCCAGAGCACCACATGGAAAATCTTTTCCACTTGGAATTATAAGTAGTTCTGGTGGAAGGCTTCCTAGAAGCTTTAGAATATCCATAACACCTTGGGAGAGGTGTAAATCAGCAAACTCTAACTCTTCAAGAGCCAGGCCTTGAGATTGAGAGATTTGAGATTCGGGTACCAAACCCTCCCCTGAGCACAGGTTAACAGGTTGTAATTCCTGGGAAGAGCCAGGGGAAGACGGACTGTTAAGGACAATAGGAGGGGATACCAGGGCTGTCTGGCCCAGTCTGGAGCAATCAGGATCACTTTGCAGGGTTGAGATCTGATTTTGACTAGCACTTTGAACAGGAGAGGGAAGGGAGGAAAGCATACAGAAACTTCCCTTCCCAATTGAGAACCAAGGCATCCAGGGGGACTGAGCCCAACACTGGGGGCCTGCAGCAAAAAATGAGAAGTTGGTGATTGTCTGGGGCTGCAAAAAGATCTATCTGTGGGGTGCCACATCTGGAGAATATCACCTCCACGACCAAGGGATCCAGTGACCATACATGATGGCCCTGTGATATCCTGCTGAGAGCATCTGCCAGGATATTGTCCTTGCCTGGGAGGTGTACTGCTGTGAGGGAGGTGTTCAGGGAATAAGCTAGAGACCACAACTTCATTGCTTCTGTGCACAAGGCCGTAGACCGAGTGCCTCCTTGCTTGTTGATGTACCACATTGTGGTGGTATTGTCTGTTCTGATCTGAATAACTTTGTTCAGAACAGACTTGGAAAAAAACTTGAAGTGCTAGAAAGACTGCTCTGAGTTTCAACAGATTAATGTGAAGCAGAGATTCCTGAGGGGCCACAACCCCTGGGTGGTCAGGTCGCCCAAGTGAGCCCCCCACCACAAGAGGGAGGCATCTGTAGTAAGGATTAAAGAGTGAGACTGAGTGACAAAGGGAACTCCTTGTCTCAGATTGTTCTGATCCTGCCACCACTGCAAGGCCTGGATCAGGGTTCGAGTCACTGGGATCAGTTTGGTCAGAGGGTCCTTTTTTTGAGACCAAAAGGCTCTCAAATGGAACTGAATGTCTCTCATCTGAAACCTTGCTCCTTGCACCACTGCTGTAGAAGCAGCCATGTGCCCCAGGAGCTGCAGAAAATGCCTTGCTGGTCGAGACACCCGAAGGGTGAATGAGGAGGCCAGAGTGATTAGGGTCCTTGCCCTGTCCAGGGGAAGGAAGACTCTGGTCCTTTCTGTATTTAGCTCTTCGCCTATGAAGGTGAGGAGCTGAACAGGCTCTAGAACTGACTTTGAAAGATTCAGAAGGAAACCCAGAGAGGTGAGCAGTTGCTGAGTTATCTGTAGGTGTAATATGACTTGGTCTGGGGACTGGCCTACTGTGAGCCAGTCGTCCAGGTATGGGAAGATGGCAATCCTTTGCCTTCTTAGAGAAGCAACTACTACTGCCAGGCATTTTGTGAACACCCTTGGAGCAGAGGTTAGACCGAAGGGCATTGCTCTGAACTGGTAATGGCTTGAGGGAAGCTCGAACCTCAGGTACTTTCGATGGGAGCTTCTGATGAGAATATGGAAATAGGCATCCTTGAGGTCCAGGGAAACTAGCCAATCCCCTGGCCTTAGAGAGGGTAGAATTATTCCCAGAGTCACCATTTTGAATTTTGGCTTTAAAAGCTGCTTGTTTAAATATCTGAGATCCAGGATGGGCCACCATTCTCCTGTCTTTTTTGGGGTAAGGAACTACCTGGAGTAAAATCCTGTGCCCTGGTGTAGGGGTGGAACCCGTTCCACAGCTCTGACAGCCAGGAGGGAAGAGACCTCTGCCTCTAGGGCAAGTGCCTCTGAGGGATTTACAGGTGGAAAAGATCTGGTTCTCAGCTTTGGAAATTTTTTGAAGCTGAGAACCAGTCCCTGGCTTACTACTTCCAGTACCCACTTGTCTGATGTTAAAGACTTCCAGTCCTGGACAAAGTAAGCCAGCCTGCCCCCTACAGGCGGTGGAGAATCGGCCCTGGCAAACCCATCAGGGTGCCTGTTTGGCAGGGGGTTTTGGCTGAGGGGTGGAAGCACGTTTGCTTGTACCCCTTCTGCCTCTCCCTCTAAAGAACTCCTCTGAGCATAGGCAGAAGAGGAGGCCTGGGCTTGGTAGAAAGGCCTATGAAAAGGCCAGCCCTGCCCTGGGAATGCTGCCTTGAGGAGTAGCCTGCCTTTCCTTGGCCTGGACACTGTGATAGGTGGTCCTATATTCGTCCATTTTTCATGTAATTCTCTGTTTGCTCCCAAACAGAGAATTACCCACAACAGGAAAATCTATGGCCTTAGTCTGGGTATCCTGTGATAGGCTAGTACATCTGAGCCAAGTCATTCTACGAAGTGCCACAGATGTAGCCATGACTCTAGATGACACATCACTGGAGTCCACTGCAGCATGGAATTGCACCTGGATGCCTCAATACCATCAGCAGCCACCTGCTCCAGCTCCTGGAGCTGGCCAGGGACCTGTTTGCTAAAGTCATAACAGTGTCCCATCTGGATTTCTGATACCTAGCAGTATAGGCCATATAGTTGGCCTGTCTGAGTCCCAAGGATGCTGCCATGTACTGTTTCTTTGTCATGGCATCAATCCTCCTGAGTCCTTGTCTGGGGGTGTGAGCCAAGGGAATATTTGCTATCACAGGCTACAGCCTGCACTACCCCAGCATGGCTGCATTGTTGTGTAAGGAACTCTGTATCTGAGCCTGACAATGTATACCTCTTGTCCATTCTTTTATCCACAGGAGGTATGGTGTTAGGAGTCTTTAAAATCTTAAATGTCTGTTTCCCAAAAGATTTGTATAAGGGAATAGACAGCCTCCTAGACTCTGGGATATCCATCATTTCCACATAGTCAAGCTCCTCCTGGTCATCTACAGCTTCTTCCATAGTAAGCTGGAAGGTTTCAGCCACTTTTTTTGTAAAACATGAAATGGGAGGGGGACTCAGAAAGCCTAGGAGGAGACACTCCTGAAGGTCTGTCTGGGGAGATGTCCGGGTCAATGGGCACATCCAGACTTTTCAAAACCACATTCACTTTCCTCATACTCCTTTCCTCCTCCGTTCATAATATTCTCTAAATCATAATCTTGAACCGTGAACCGGCCGAACAGAGCGCCTCCCTGATGGTGCCGGTTCGGTCGGAACCGGGGAAAGCGACTGCACAATTTTTATCGCTTTGGCCATTTCTTCAGCGGTTGGAGAAGAAAGTTTTGGATCCACACCAGCTGATTTTTACTTTCTTGTTCTCTTAGCTGGAACCGACTCCTCAGAATCAGATGTCCTTGTGCCCGAAGAAGTCTCGCCCTGGTCAGAGGGCACTCCTTCTGGTTTGGTTTGAACCAAACCGGGCTGGCCATCCGGTCAGCGGACTTTTTGGCCTCCCTTTCCCTGAGCCTACCAACTCTTTTTTCTAGGGTAGCTGCAGGAAAATTTTTACAAATCTGGCAGTCTGCATTGAGGTGGTCAAACCCCAGACAATAAACACAGGTGGTGTGGCTCAGCCTTAGCAAAGACTTCCCCACACACACTGCAGTGTTGAAACCCAGTGGGCCCGGTTTTTCTTTTGGGTTTCTCAGATATTGTGCCAGTCCTAACCAAACTTACCCTTTTAATGGCAATCCGCCAGGCAAGACCCTCTTATCGGTTCCTGACCGTGTCACGGGTCGTGGAAAAAAACGTAATAAAATCAGTTTTTTTTAGAACCGATAAGAACCAGTAACCACACTCTAAAATTACAGATAAAGATTTTTTAGCAACTTGATCGGTTCAAACCGAACCAATGTACCATTTACAAGTTCCACACAGAACAGAAAATAATATAAACCTATCTTGTACTCACAAATACCACAGACAGAGACTGAACCGACAGGTCGCGGTTTAAATTCGGTCGAAAACTGAGAAAAACGGTACTTTAACCGACAAATTGAACCGAGCAGAAGGAGAACTACAGAACCTATTTTGGAAACAGACTCTGCAGTACTGCTGTGACAAACCTAGCATCACTTCTTGACTGGATGTCAAGGGAATAATGCTTGGTAAATGTGTGAACAGTCTTCCAGGTGGCTGCTTTACAGATATCCACTAAGGGTATAGCTCCGGCAGCTGCGACCGAAGCAGCTGTACCTCTGGTGGAGCCCTCAGGCCTGATGGAGGCTCTTTCCCCAATTTTGAATAGCAGAAATGTATTCAGGAGACAATCCACCTAGCAATAGTTCTCTTAGTGGCAGGTTTACCTTTACCCACCTCCCCATAAGTAATAAACAGCTGGAAGCAGTCATTTCTATGGGGTTTAGTGGATTATATGCAGTAACTCAGAACCCTCTTTACATCGAGACTGTGTAATCTCCTCTCTCCAGAGGAAGACTGGTCAGTGAAAAATACAGGCAGTGCCACAGATTGGTTCAGATGAAAGTCTGATACCACTTTGGGAAGGAACTTCCTATTTGTACGAAGGACTGCCTTATCTCTGTGAAATGAAATGAAATCAGGTTCCACTGATAAAGCATGTAACTCACTAATTCTCCTGGCAGAGGTGATAGCCATCAGGAACACAGTTTTCCAAGTCAGGTATCTGAGCTCAGCTGTGCACTGTGGTTTAATGGGAGGCTGCATCAGTTGTGCAATGCAGATATTCAGATCCCATAGAGGAGTAGGATCCCTGAAGGGAGGACTGATATGGACCAAACCCTTGAAACATTTCTTGAAAACTGGATGGGAACCTAGAGAAGAGTCCTTCCCAGCTGAAAGAAAGGCAGAAATAGCTGCCAAATGCACCTTGAGAGTGGCAGGCCGAAGGCCTAAACTGTTAAGATACACCAAATAATCCAAAGCAGTGGCAATGTCAGTTGAATCCATCTGAATGTGCCTCTGAGAACACCAGAACCCAAACCGCTTCCATTTAGAATCACAGGTTTTCTAGTGAAAGGCTTTCTGCTAGCCATAAGGATATCCAGAGCTGATTGAGAAAGATGCAGGCCTGCATATTCTACCTCTTCAAGAGCCAGACCTTGAGTCTGAGTGTGTGTGAAGACTGGGGTGCAATATTCTCACCTGAGAAGAGGTGAGGAGGTTGAACTGTCTGGGAAGGCACAGAGGAATTTGTCACTGATAGTGACAACAGTAGAGAATACCAAGGCTGTCTGGCCCAGTCTGGGGCCACCAGAATCACAGTGCAAGGTTGGGATCTGGTCTTGACCAGAGCAATGAATATCAGAGGAAAGAAAAAATTACTCACCTTAGTAATGTTGTTTCTTCTAATGGAGTCTTGCTATATTATGACATATGCAGTGAGTCCCAACCTTCGAACTGCTCCAGAGGTGAAAGAGTTAACTTTCCATGCAAGGCATGGAACCTTGAGCGCGAGCTCGGTTGAACACTCTGTCTGTTGTTGCTCAAACTCAAACTGTCAGATCTTTACGAGCAAAACTCACTAAGGTTCTGTGTGGAAGCCGTAAACCTACACTAGCCCACTGGCTACTAACTACAAAAACACATTTTTGTTCTTGATCCCAAAACAAAGACTCAAGTCAGGGGATTCAAGAAAGAAAAAATATAACATAACACCTAAGCACCCTAAGAAAGGGTGAAAATAAAGTGGGCATCTATGAAGTGCCAACATTGCACTGCCCACCCACATCCCAAAAGTAGAGGTTCTGAGAGGGGCAGGTCTGGGGCAGGTCAAATATAGCAAGACTCCATTAGAAAAAACAACATTACTAAGGTGAGTAATTTTTTCTTCAAACAACATGAAGTCTTGCTATATTATGACATATGCAGACTACACAGCAGTACCTCCAAGGAGGAGGGACAGAGCCTACATAGGAAATAGGCTCTGAAGCACAGCTGTGCCAAATCGAGCATCACTCCTAGCCTGGATGTCCAGGGAGTAATGCTTAGTAAAAGTGTGAACTGTTTTCCAGGTAGCTGCTTGACATATCTCTAGGATAGGGATGTCCCTGGCAGCAGCCAGAGACGCAGCTGTACCTCTGGTAGAGTGAGCCCTCAGGTCTGAGGAAGGAACCTTACCCAGTTTTTCATACCAAAATTAGATACAAGAGACAATCCACCTGGCAATGGATCTTTTAGTGGCAGGCTTTCCTTTACCAATCTCACCATAAGTGAGGAACAATTGAAGGGAGTCAAACCTGTGACCCTTGGAACGTTCTATAGAGTAACTAAGGGCTCTTTTGACATCTAAACTGTGCAATCTCCTCTCGCCAGAGGAGGAATGGTCAGTGAAGTACACAGGAAGAGACATAGATTGATTAAAGTAGAAGTCTGAAACCACCTTAGGCAAAAACTTTCTGTTAGTCCTGAGGACCACCTTATCTCTGTGAAAGGAGATAAAAATCAGGCTCCACTGACAATGCTTGCAGCTCACTTATGCGCCTGGTAGAAGTGATGGCTACCAAAAACACAGTTTTCCAAGTCACGTACTTAAGCTCTGCTGAAGACAATGGCTCAAAAGGGGGTTGCATAAGCTGAGCAACGAAATATTAAGATCCCAAGCAGGGGCAGGGTCCTGAATGGAGGGTTGGTGTGAAGCAACCTTTGAAAAACTTGGAGAATACAGGGTGAGCTGAAAAGAAGAGGGCTTACCTGCTGATAGGAAAACAGACACGGCTGCCAGGTGCACTTTTAGGTAGCTGGTCTCAGCCCGAAGAATTCAAATGCACCAAATAATCCAGGATCGTGGGACGCCAACAGATTCTGGGGGAATATGCTTGCCAGCACACCAAATGGAAAATCTCTTCCATTTTGAATTATAAGTAGCCCTGGTGGAAGGCTTTCTAGAGGCCTTCAAGATATCCAATACACCTTGGGAGAGGTGTAGGTCAGCAAACTCTAACTCTTCAAGAGCCAAGCCTTGAGATTGAGAGATTTGAGGTTCGGAAACCAAACTCTCCCCTGGGCACAGGTTAACAGGTTGTGATTCCTGGGAAGACACAGGCGAAGGTGGACTGCTAAGGACATGAGGAGTGGGTACCAGGGCTGTCTGGCCCAATCTGGGGCAATCAGGATCAACTTGCAGGGTTGAGATCTGATTTTGACTAGCACCTTGAAGAGAAGAGGGAAGGGGGGAAAAGCATAGAGAAACTTCCTTCCAACTGAGGAGGAAGGCATCCAGAGGGACTGAGCCCAACACTGGGGCCTACAGCAAAAAGGGAAGTTGGTGATTGTCTGGGGCTGCAAAAGATCCATCTGCAGGGTGCCCCATCTGGCAAATACTACCTCAAGTATTAGGGATCCAGTGCCCATTCGTGATGGCCTGGGAAATCCTGCTGAGAGCATCCGCTAGGACATTGTCCTGCCTGGGAGGTGAACTGCCGTAAGGGAGGCATTCAGGGAATAAGCCAGAAACCACAACTTCATTGCTTCGGTGCACAAGGCCGTAGACCGAGTGCCTCCTTGCTTGTTGATGTACCACATTGTAGTGGTATTGTCTGTTCTGACCTGTACAACCTTGTTCTGAACAGATGTAGAAAAACCTGGAGTACTAGAAAAACTGCTCTGAGTTCCAACAAATTGATGTGGAGCAGAGATTCCTGTGGGGGCCACACCCCCTGGGTAGTGAGGTCACCCATGTGAGCTCCCCACCCCAAGAGGGATGCATCTGTAGTAAGGGACAAGGAGTGAGACTGGGGGGTGAAGGGAACCCCCTGTCTCAGATTGCTCTGGTCCTGCCACCACTGAAGGGCCTGGATCAGGGTTCGAGTCACTGGGATCAATTTGGTTAAGAGGGTCTGTCCTTTGAGACCAAAAGGCTCTCAAATGGAACTGGACGTCCCTCATCTGAAATCTTGCTCCCTGCACTACTGCTGTAGAAGCAGCCATGTGCCCCAGGAGCTGTAGCAAATGCCTTGCTGGTCGAGAGACCTGCAGGTGAGGAGGAGGCCAGAGAGACCAAGGTCCTTGCTCTTCCAGAGGGAGGAAGGCTCTGGCCTCTTTTGTGTTCAGTTCTGCACCTATGAAGGTGAGAAGCTGACAGGCTCTAGAACTGACTTTTGGACGATTGAGAAGGAAACCTAGAGATGTGAGCAGTTGCTGAGTTACCTGAAGGTGTAGTTTGACCTGGTCTGGGACTGGCCTACTATGAGCCAGTCGTCCAGATAAGGAAAGATGGCATCTTTTGCCTTCTTATGGCAACTGCTACTGCCAGGCATTTTGTGAATACCCTCGGAGCCGAGGTGAGTCAAGGGCATTGCTCTGAACTGATAATGGCCTGAGGGCAGTTCAATCTGAGGCTTTGATGGGAGCTTCTGATAAGAACATGGAAGTAGGCATCCTTGAGGTCCAGGGAGGCTAACCAGTCCCCTGGCCTTGAGAGGGTAAATAATTCCCAGTGTCACCATTTTGAATTTTGGTTTTAAAAGGTGCTTGTTTAGATACCTGAGATCCAGGATGGGCCGCCATTCTCCTGTCTTTTTTGGGGTAAGGAAGTACCTGAGTACAACCCTTGCCCTGGTGTAGGGTGGAATCCTCTCCACAGCTCTGAGAGCCAGGAGGGTAGAAGCTTCTGTTTCTAGGGCAAATGTCTCTGATGGATTTGTAGGTGGAAGGACCTGGCTCTCATCTTTGGAAATTTTTGAAGCTGAGAACCAGTCCCTGGCTTACTACTTCCAGGACCCACTTGTCTGATGTTAAAGACTTCCAGTCCTGGACAAAGTAAGCCAGCCTGCCCCCACCGGTAGTGGGAGAATCGGCCCTGCCACCCCATCAGGGAGCCTGCTTGGCAGGAGCTTGGGCTGAGGGGTGGAAGCAGGCTTACTTTGTACCCCATCTGCCCTCCCTCTAAAGAACCCCTCTGGGCATAGGGAAGAGGAGGCCTGGCTTGGTAAAAGGCCTATGAAAAGCCTGCCTCCCTGCCCCGACATGCTGTCTTTGAGGAGTGGCTTGCCTTCTTTGGCCTGTGCACTCCTATAGGTGGTCCTATATTCATCCATTTTCTTCATGTAATCCTCTGTCTGCTCCCCAGAGAATTGCCTACAACAGGAAAATCCATGGCCTTAGACTGGGTATCCTGTGACAGGGTAGTACATCTACGCCAAGCCATTCTGCGAAGTGCCACAGATGTAGCCATGACCCTTGATGACACATCATTAGAGTCTACTGCAGCATGAAATCGCACCTTGGATGCCTCAATACCATCCGCAGCCACCTGTTCCAGCTCCCTGGCAAGCTGGTCAGGGGCCTGTTTTGCTAGAGCCAGCACAGTATCCCATCTGGATTTCTGGTACCTAGCAGCATAAGCCATATAGTTTGCCTGTCTGAGTCCTAAAGATGCTGCCATGTACTGTTTCTTTGCCATGGCATCCATCCTCCTGGAGTCCTTTTCAGGAGGGTGAGAGGCTAGAGGAATATTTGCTTTGTCACAGGCAGCAGCCTGCACTACCCCCACATGGCTGCATTGCTGAGTGAGGAACCCATATCAGAGCCTGATAAAGCATACTCTGTCCATCCTTCTATCCACAGGAGGATAGAATGAGGAGTTTTAAATTTTTACTGTCTGTTTCCAAAAGATTTGTGCAAGGCAATAGACAGTCTCCTAGACTCTGGAATATCCATTATTTCTACATAATCAGGCTCTTCCTGGTCATCAACAGCTTCCTCAACAGGGAGTTGAAGAGTTTCAGCAACTTTCTTATAGAACATAAAAGAGAAGGGACTCAGATAGCCTGGGGGAGGGGACCTCAACGGTCTGTCTGGAGAGATGTCCGTTCAATGGGCACATCCAGACCTTCCAAATCACATCACTATCCTCATACTCCTCCCTTCCTCCGGTTCATAAAAATCATCAAAATCTTGAACCGTGAACCGACCGAACCGAACGCCCTGATGGTGTTGGTTCGACGGAACCGGGAAAGAGACTGGACAATTTGAATTGCTTTAGCTATTTCCTCAGCGTTGGAGAAAGAACTTTTGGCGCCACACTAGCTGACTTTCTAGTCCTTTTAGTTGGAACCGACTCTCAGACCTGGCTCTTCGCTTGCCCGAGGATGCTATCGCATTGGTCAAAGGGCACCGGGTTCGGTTGAACCGAACCAGGCTGGCCATCCGGTCAGTGGACTTTGGCCCTTTCCTGAGCCTACCAACTCTCTTTTCCATGGTGGCAGCAGGAAAATCTTACAAATCTGGCAGTCTGCATTGAGGGATCAAACCCCAGACAATATATTAATAGTGGTGTGTGGGTCAGCCTTAGCAAAGCTTCCCAACAGAGGCCACAGTGCTGAAACCCAGTGGGCCCGGTTTTTCTTTGGGTTTCTCAGACATAATGCCAGCCTAACCAAACTTGCCCATTAGTGGCAATCCGCCAAGCAAGACTCTCTTATCGGTTCCCAACCGTGTCACGGGTCGTGAGAAAACCGTATGAAACCGGTTTTTAGAACCGATAAGAACCGGAACCGGACTCTAAAGGCTAGAAAGTAATTTTTAAACAACCTAGTCGGTTCAAACCAACCAAAAGAGACGCTTACAAGTTCCACACAGAAGAAATAAATGAAAGCCTATCTGTACTTACAATACCACAGACAGAGCTGGAACCGACCGATTGCGGTTTAATTTTGGTCAAAAAACGAAAAAATAAGACTTTTAACCCGACAAATGAACCGAGCAGAAGGAGAAATCGAGCGACTGTTCAGTGAGGCGGAGTAAAGAATCTGACAGTTTAAGTTTGAGCAACAACAGACAGAGTGTTCAACCGAGCTCACGCTCAAGGTTCCATGCCTTGCATGGAAAGTTAACTCTTTCACCTCCGGAGCAGTTCGAAGGTTGGGACTCACTGCATATGTCATAATATAGCAAGACTTCATGTTGTTTGAAAGGGGGAAAAGCATAGAGATACCTGTTGGTCCAATCCAACGGGAGGGCATCTAGAGGAACAGACCCCAGAAGACAGGATCTGTAGCAGAATAGAGGGAGCTGATGATTGTCTGGGGCTGCAAAAAAGATCTATCTCTGGAGTGCCCCATCTCTTGGAAATGATCTGAAGAATGAGAGGATTCAGGGCCCATTCGTGGTGACCTTGGGAAATCCTGCTGAGAGCATCTGCAAGTACATTGTCCTTCCCTGGGAGATGCACAGCAATCAGAGAAACCTGCAGGGAATAAGCTAGTAACCATATTTTATGGCCTCAGTGCACAAGGCCGAGGACCGAGTACCCCTTGTTTGGTGATGTACCACATGGTTGTGGTGTTGTCTGTCCTGATCTGCACCACTTTCCCCTGAATTACGTTCGAGAATGTCTGGAGTGCTAGAAAAACAGCCCTGAGTTCGAGAAGGGTTATGTGCAGAAGAGACTCCTGATGAGACCAAGTTCCCTGAGTAGTACGCTGATCCAGATGGGCTCCCCATCCCAGCAGGAAAGCATCTGTGGTGAGAAGAAAAAAATTACTCACCTTAGTAATGTTGTTTCTTCTAATGGAGTCTTGCTATATTATGACAATTGCAGTATGACCACAGGTTAGAACTGCTCCGGAGGTGAAATAGTTAACGTTCCATGCAGGCATGGAACTTAGAGCGCGAGCATGGTTGAAAACTCTGTCTGTTGTGCTTCAAATGCAAACTGTCAGATCTTTATGAGCTAAAACTCACTAAGGTTGTGTGTGGAAGCTGTAAATCTACACTAGCCAACTGGCTACTAACATAAACACTCATTTTGGCCTAAAACAAAGACTCAAGTCAGGAGACCCAAAATGCAAAAACACAACACCAATTCACCCAAAAGGTAGGTGAAAACAACAAGGTGGGCATCAAAAGTGCTAACTCCTGTACTGCCCACCCACATCCCCAAAACAGAGGTTCTGAGAGGGCAGGCAGGAGGAGTCATAATATAGCAAGACTCCATTAGAAGAAACAACATTACTAAGGTGGTAATTTTTTCTTCAAACAACATGAAGTCTTGCTATATTATGACAACTGCAGACTACAGCAGTACCCCCATGGAAGGAGGACAGAACCCACATAGGAAATAGGCTCTGAAGCACGGTTGTGTTAGAACCGAGCATCACTCCTAGCCTGGATGTCCAGGAGTAATGCTTGGTAAAAGTATGAACTGTTTTCGAGGTAGCTGCTTGACATATTTCTAGAATAGGAATGTCTCTGGCAACAGCCAAAGAAGCAGCTGTACCTCTGGTAGAGTGAGCCCTCAGGCCTGAGGGGGAACTTACCCAACTTCTCGTAGCAGAATTGGATACAAGAGACAATCCACCTGGCAATGGATCTTTAGTGGTTGGCTTCCCTACCAACTTCGCCATAGGTGAGGAAATAGTTGGAGGAGTCAAACCTATGACCCTTGGTACGCTTATGTAGTAAGTAAGGGCTCTCTTCACATCTAGGTTGTGCAGCCTCCTCTCCCAGAAGAGGAGTGGTCAGTGAAGTACACTGAAGTGAAATAGATTGATTAAGGGGAAATCTGAAACCACCTTAGGCAGGAACTTTCTGTTAGTCCAGGCCACCTTATCTCTGTGAAAGAGATAAACTCCTGCTCCACTGACAATGCTTGTAATTCACTGCATCTGGCAGAGGTGATGGCTACTAAAACACAGTTTTCCAAGTCAAGTACTTGAGCTCAGCTGAAGACAAGGGCTCAAGGGGTTGCATAAGCTGAGCAATGCAAACATTAAGATCCAGGCAGGGCAGGATCCTGAATGGAGGGTTGGTGAAACAACCCCTTAAAAAACTTGGAAAATACAGGATGAGCTGAAAGAGAAGAGGATTTACCTGCTGAAATAAAAGCAGACACAGCTGCCAAGTGCACCTTCAGGGTAGCTGGCCTCAGCCCCAAATAATTCAGGTGGATCATATAATCCAGGACTGTGGGTAGATCAGCAGAGACTGGGAAATATGTTTTTCCGAAAATTATATGGAAACCTTTTCCATTTGGAATTGTAGGTAGTCTCTGATGGAAGGCTTCCTTGAGGCCTTCAATATATCCATTACACCTTGGGAAAGGTGTAAATCAGCAAACTCTAACTCTTCAAGAACCAAGCCTTGAGATTGAGAGATTTGAGATTCGGGTACCAGACGCTCCTGGGCACAGGTTAACAGATTGTGATTCCTGGAAGGGACAGGGAGGATGGACTGCCAAAGACAGCAGGAGTGGATACTGGGCTGTCTGGCCCAATCCGGAGCTATCAGAATGACTTTGCATGATTGGGATCTGATTTTGACTAGCACTTTGAACAGGAGAGGAAAGGGAGGGAAGGCATAGAGAAACTTCCCCTCCCAACTGAGGGCTAAGGCATCCAGGGGAGTGAGCCCAACACTGGGGGCCTGCAGCGAAAAAGAGGAAGTTGGTGATTGTCTGGGGCTGCAACAAGATCTATCTGCGGGGTGCCCCATCTGGCAAATACTACTCCCAAGACCAGGGGATCCAGTGACCATTCGTGGTGGCCCTGGGAAATCCTGCTGAGAGCATCTGCCAGGACATTGTCCTTGCCTAGGAGGTGAACTGCCATAAGAGAGGTGTTCAGGGAGTAAGTCAGAGACCACAATCCATCGCTCTGTGCACAAGGCCGTAGACCGAGTGCCCCCTTGCTTGTTGATGTACCACATTGTAGTGGTGTTGTCTGTTCTGACCTGAATACTCTTGTTCTGAACAGATTTGGAAAAAGCTTGAAGTGCTAGAAAACTGCTCTGAGCTCCAACAGGTTGATGTGGAGCAGAGATTCCTGGGGAGACCACAGACCCTGGTGGTGAGGTCGCCCATGTGAGCTCCCCAGCCCAAGAGGGACACATCTGTAGTAAGGATTAGAGAATGAGACTGAGTGACAAAAGACCCCTTGTCTCAGGTTGCTCTGATCCTGCCACCACTGTAGGGCTTGGATCAGGGATCGAGTTACTGGGATCAACTTGGTAAGAGGATCCTTTCTTTGAGACCAAAAAGCTCTCAAATGGAACTGGATATCCCTCATCTGAAATCCTGCTCCTTGCACAACTGCTGTGGAAGCAGCCACGTGTCCTAGGAGCTGCAGAAAATGCCTTGCTGGCCGTGAGACCTGCAGGGTAAATGAGGAGGCCAGGGAGATTAGGGTCTTTGCCCTGTCCAGGGGGAGGAAGGCCCTGGCTTCCTGTGTGTTCAGTTCTGCGCCTATGAAGGTAAGAAGCTGGACAGGCTCTAGAACCGACTTTGAGAGATTCAGAAGGAAACCTAGAGAGGTAAGCAGTTGCTGCGTTATCTGAACGTGTAAACTGACCTGGTCTGGGGACTGGCCTACTATGGGCCAATCGTCCAGGTAAGGAAAGATGGCAATCTTTGGCCTTCTTAGGTAGGCAACTGCTACTGCCAGGCATTTGGTGAATACCCTTGGGGCAGAAGTGAGGCCGAAGGGCATTGCTCTGAACTGGTAGTGGCCTGAGGGCAGCTCGAATCGATGGGAGCTTCTGATGGGAATATGGAAGTAAGCATCCTTGAGGTCCAGGGAAGCTAGCCAGTCCCCTGGCCTTAGAGAGGGTAGGATAATTCCCAGAGTCACCATTTTGAACTTTGGCTTTAAAAGGTGCTTGTTTAAATATCTGAGATCCAGGATGGGCTGCCATTCTCCTGTCTTTTTTGGGGTAAGGAACTACCTGGAGTACAAACCTTTGTCCTGGTGTAGGGGAGGAACCCTTTCCACAGCTCTGAGAGCCAGGAGGGTAGAGACCTCTGCCTCTAGGGTGAGTGCCTCTGATGGAGTTGCAGGTGGAAAAGATCTGGTTCTCAGCTTTGGAAATTTTTTGAAGCTGAGAACCAGTCCCTGGCTTACTACTTCCAGGACCCACTTGTCTAATGTTAAAGACTTCCAGTCCTGGACAAAGTAAGCCAGCCTGCCCCCTACAGGTAGAGGAGAATGCCTGCTTGGCAGGGGCTTTGGGCTGAGGGGTGGAAGCAGACCTGCTTGTACCCCATCTGTCTCTCCCTCTAAAGAACCCCCTCTGAACATAGGCGGAGGAGGAAGCTTGTGCTTGGTAAAAAGGCCTATGAAAAGGCCTGCCCCTGCCTCTAGGAAGCTGCTTTTGAGGAGTGGCCTGCCTTTCCTTGGCCTGTGCACCCTATAGGTGGTCCTATATTCATCCATTTTCTTCATGTAATTCTCTGTTTGCTCCCAAATAGAGAATTTCCCACAACAGGAAAATCCATGGCCTTAGACTGGGTATCCTGAGACAGGGTAGTACATCTGAGCCAAGCCATCCTGCGAAGTGCCACAGATGTAGCCATGACTCTTGATGAAACATCATTAGAGTCCACTGCAGCATGAAATTGCACCTTGATGCCTCAATACCATCCATACCACCTGTTCCAGCTCCCTGGCAAGCTGGTCAGGGACTTGTTTTGCTAGGCCAGCACAGTATCCCATCTGGATTTCTGGTACCTAGCAGCATAAGCCATATAATTTGCTTGTCTGAGTCCCAAAGATGCTGCCATGTACTGTTTCTTTGCCATAGCATCAATCTTCCTGGAGTGCTTCAGGGGGTGTGAAGCTAGGGGAATATTAGCCTTGTCACAGGCTGCAGCCTGCACTACCCCCACATGGCTGCATTGTTGAGTGAGGAAATCAGTGTCGGAGCCTGATAAGGTATACCTCTTGTCCATCCTTTTATCCACAGGAGGTATAGTGTGAGGAGTTTTTTTTTTTTTTTTTTAAACTTTTACTGTCTGTTTCCGAAAAGATTTATGCAAAGGAATAGACAGTCTCCTAGACTCTGGAATATCCATCATTTCTACATAGTCTGGCTCCTCTTGGTCATCAACAGCTTCCTCAACAGGGAGCTGGAGAGTTTCAGCAATTTTTTATAAAACATGAAATGAGAAGGGACTCAGAAAGCCTTGGAGGAGAAACCCTAGGGTCTATCTGGAGAGATGTCCGATCAATGGGCACATCCAGATCTTCAAAACCATATTCACTCTCCTCATATTCCTCTTCCCTCCCCGGTTCATAAAAATCCTCAAAATCATAATCTTGAATCGGTGGAACGGCCGAACCGTAACGCTACTGAAGGTGTTGGTCTGGTCGAACCGAGAGAGAGACTGGACAATTTGAATTGCTTTAGCTATTTCCTCAGCAGTTGGGGAAGAGAACTTTTGGCTCTACACTAGCTGACTTCCTAGTCCTTTTTGCTGGAACCGGCTCCTCAGAACCGGCTCTTCGTTTGCCCGAGGAAGTATCGCCCTGGTCAGAGGTCACTCCCTACGGTTCGGATGGTACCGAACCGGGCTGGCCATCTGGGTCAGCGGACTTTTTGGTCTCCCTTTCCCTGAGCCTACCAACTCTCTTATCTATGGTGGCAGCAGGGAAATTGTGACAAATCTGGCAGTCTGAATTGAGGTGGTCAAACCCCAGACAATAGACACGTGGTGTGTGGGTCAGCCTTAGCAAAAGCTTCCCCACAAACACTACAGTGTTGAAACCCAGTGGGTCCGGTTTTTCTTTTGGGTTTCTCAGACATAATGCCAGCCTAACCAACTTGCCCGTTTATGGCAATCCACCAAGCAAGACACCCTTATCGGTTCCCAACCGTGTCACGGGTCGTGGAAAAACAATAATGAAATCTGTTTTTTTTTTAGAACCGATAAGAACCGGAACCGCACTCTAAAAAGGACTAGTAGATTTTAAATACAACCTGATCGTTTCAAACCGAACCGATAAAGAATTACAAGTTCCACACAAAAAAACTAAATGTAAAACCTATCTGTTACTTACATTACCACAGACAGAGCTTGAACCGACCGGTTGTGGTTTAATTTCGGCTAAAAACAGAAAAATAATACTTTTAAACTGACAAAATGAACCGAGCAGAAGGAGAAATCTCCGGAGCGACTGTTCAGTGAGGCAGAGTAAAGAATCTGACAGTTTGCGTTTGAAGCACAACAAACAGAGTTTTCAACCGAGCTCGTGCTCTAAGTTCCATGCCTGCATGGAAAGTTAACTATTTCACCTCCGGAGCAGTTCTAACCTGTGGTCATACTGCAATTGTCATAATATAGCAAGACTTCATGTTGTTTGAATCACTGTGGGAACCTGACTGAGGAAGGGGACACCTTGCCTCAGACTGTCCTATTCCAGCCACCACTGGAGAGCCTGAACCAGAGTTAGAGACAATGGAACCAACTTGGAGAGGGGATCTTTTTTCTGAGACCAAAAGGTTCTTAGACGAAATTGAATATCTCTCATCTGAAACCTTACCCCTTGCACTACTGCAGTGCAGACTGCCATGTGGCCTAACAACTGTGAGAAGTGTTTGGCTGGCCGAGACACTAGTGGACAAAAAGAGGAAGCCAGAGTGATGAGGGATTGAACCCTTGAGAGAGGAAGAAAGGCCTTGGCCTGGACAGTGTCCAGCTCCACCCCTATAAATATGAGAAGCTGGACTGGTTTCAGAACAGACTTTTCCAGATTTAGGATAAATCTCAGAGTCTAGAAGTTTTTGAGTGACCCTTAAAGTAGAGCTGACTTGGTCCGAGGACTGGCCTACTACGAGCCAGTCATCCAGATAAGGGAACAGTAAGATGCCTTGTCTCCTGAGAAAGGCTACCACTACTGCCAGACACTTGGTGAATACTCTTGGAGCAGATGTCAGTCCGAAAGGCATTGCTCTGAACTGATAATAGTGTGAGGGCAGCTCGAACCTGAGGTACTTTCTGTGGGACTGCCTGATAGGTATGTGGAAATAGGCATCGTTGAGATCCAGAGAGGCTAGCCAGTCTCCTGGTCTCAGAGCGGGAAGAATTATCCCTCGAGTCACCATCTTGAACTTTGGCTTTAGTATATGTTTGTTCAGGTAACGCAGATCTAGGCTGGGTTGCCACTCCCCTGTCTTTTTTAGGGTAAGGAGTACCTGGAGTACAAGCCCTTTCCCCTGTGAATGAGGGGTGCCTTTTCCACTGCTCACAGAAGCATTACAGAGGAGACTTCTGCTTCTAAGGCCTTTGTTTTTTCCCCTGGAGAGGGAGGACAGAAAGACTTTGCTCTCACCTTTGGGAACCAGCTGAAGCTGAGAGCAAGTCCCTGGCTCACTACTTCCAGGACCCACTTGTCTGAAGTGACAGATTTCCAGGTATGAAAAAAGTGAGCCAGTCTGCCCCCTACTGGGATTAGGGAGCCGACCCTGACTGACACATTAAGGTGTCTGTTAGGCAGGCGGCTTAGGCTGAGTGGAGGATGTAGCCCTTGTCATCCCCCCGCCTCTTCCCTAAAGAACCCCTCTGCTGAAAAGAAGAGGAGGCCTGGGCCTGGTAAAAAGGCCTCTGAAAAGGCCTGCCCTTGCCAGCCCTAGATTGCTGCCTTTGAGGAGTGGTCTCCTTTTCTTTGGCTGTAGCACTCCTACATGTTGTCCTGTATTTGTCCATCTTTTTCATGTAAGTCTCTGTTTGCTCCCCAAACAGAGAGTTACTGGTGACAGGAAAATCCATGGCCTTGGTCTGGGTATCCTGAGATAAGTTGGTACACCTGAGCCAGGCAAATCTCCTCATGGAAACAGATGTAGCCATGACCCTAGAATGAACATCATTTGAGTCCATGGAAGCATGAAACGGGACCTTTGAAGCTTCGATGCCATCCACAGCCACCTGCTCCAGCAACTTGGCCAGCTGGGGAGGGACATGTTTAGCTAGCTCCAGAACCATATCCCACCTAGACTTCTGGTATCTGGATGTGTATGCCATGTAGTTGGATTGCCTGAGTCCCAAAGAGGATGCCAAATACTTTTTTTTTTTTTTTGCCATGGCTTCCACTTTCCTGGAATCCTTATCGGGGGGGGGATGCCTGGGTAATATTGGCCTTGTCACAGGCTGCAGCTTGCACTACCCCAGCATGGCTACAATGACCGGTGAGGAATTCCATTCCAGGACCTGATAGGGCATACCTCCTATCCATCTTCTTATCCACAGGAGGTATGGATGTTGGGAACTGTAGGATTTTTTGTGTCTGTTTCCCCAGGGACTTGTGGTGAGGGATAGACACCCTTTTGGACTCTGGGACATCCATCATCTCAACATAGTCAGTTTCCTCCTGATCCTGTTCAGCTTCTTCCACTGAGGAGTATCAGCCATCTTCTTGTAAAACAAAAGTGGGAGGGGGACTCAGAAAGCCTGGGAGGAGACACATTAGAAGGCCTGTCTGTGGAGATGTCAGGCTCTACAGGCCCATCTAGATCTTCGTCATCTTCATCATCTTCGTCTCCTTCCCAATCATCCTCATAAAATGCTTCTGGGTCATATTCAGAAGCAGACAAGTCCGACAGAACTGATCGTCTCTGAGTCGGTGTCGGTTCGGTCGGAACCGGGTGAAGTGACTACACAATAACGATTGCTTTGACTATCTCATCAGCGGTCAGAACATGGGAACCAGGATCTGAACCAGCTAACTTGCATTTTCTCTTTGCAGGAACTGATTCCACAGAATTGGCTCTCTTCTTGCCCGAGGGGGTTTCATCCAGGTCAGTGGGCACCCGCTCAAGTTCATTCGGAACCAAACCAGGCTGACCATCCAGGTCAGCAGATTTTCCGGCCTCCCTTTCCTTCAGCCTACTTAAACGTTTATCCAAAGTGGCTTTTTGAAACATTTTGCAGATTTGGCAGTTTTCTTTGAGGTGGTCAAACCCCAGACAATAAACACAGATGAGGTGGGGATCAGCCTTGGCAAAGGTCTCCCCACACTCAGTGCAGTGTTGAAACCCAGTGGGCCCAGTTTTCTTTTCGGGTTTCTCAGACATGCCTCAATAAAACAAAGTTACCCTTACCAGCGTTTAAACCAGGCAACTACAAAAACCTATTGGTTCCAACCGTGTCACGGGTCGGTTGAAAAAACTGGAGAAATCGTCATTTCTTTTCAGGAACCGATAGATTCCGGAAACCACACTAAAATTAAGGAGAA
The DNA here is from genome assembly GCA_016271365.2 of Neoceratodus forsteri. NCBI lineage: Eukaryota > Metazoa > Chordata > Ceratodontiformes > Ceratodontidae > Neoceratodus > Neoceratodus forsteri. The sequence continues at coordinate 1,422,394,006 of CM028130.1, forward strand.
AATTAAAGCAAACAGATTACTTCAGTTCCCAACCGGACCGACCGGAAAGAAGCCAAAAAGACAAAAACAATTTCTTCACAAAAAACACTACTACCTACTAATACACTTACTGTACCAGGTCAGAGATGTAAACACCAAAAAATAAAGAAATGGTTTAAACAAACCGACCGATTTTACTGTGAAAGTAAAGGAGAGGATCCCGGAGCGACTTCTCAGGCGGAGTAAAGAATCTGACGGTTACACTGAGGGGTACCTGGGACAGAGGTTTGAAAACAGAGCTTGAGAACAACGTTATATACCTTGGCTTAGAGTTAACCCTTTCCTCTCTGGAGCAGTTCAAGTGCTGGGGCTAACTACATATAGTTAGAATACAGCAAGACTTCATGTTGTTTGAAATGGTCTGTTTGGAAATGGCCTTGCCCTGGCACTGGGGAGCAAAGGCCGCAAAGAGTTGATTGGTCTTACGGACCTCTTTAGTCCGGTTTGTGTAATACTTCAGAATCCTAAGCACATCTAAAGTGTGCAAAAGATATTCCCCCCTGTTAGAATGCTGGGGATAACAGACCAGCAGTTCGATACTCTGGTTGAGAGTGGTTTCTGAAACTACCTTTGGAAGGAAGGAAGGGTTAGTCCGAAAGATGACTCTGTCCCTATGGAAAATCAAATAGGATTCCTTACAGACAAACGCCTGAAGTTTTGAAACCCTTCTGGCGGAAGTGACTGTAACTAAAAACAAAGTCTTCCAAGAAAGGAAGCTCATGTCACAGCTAGAGGCTGCTTCAAAAGGAGGCAATGTCAGCTTTTCTAACATACAGTTAAGGTTCCAGGGGGACAGGGATTCCGGACCAGAGGTTTCAAGTGGAGGGTGTCTTTCAAAAATGTTTTGGGGACCTCCAATTAAGCCAAAGTTTTGCCCTCCACCAGGAGGTAGTAGGCCGACACCGCAGAGAGATGGACCTTGATGGAGGAATAACTAAGACCCGTCTCCAACAGATGTGCGAGGTATTCTAACACCTCTGCAGCTGAACATGAAAAGGGATCCCAGCTCCTGGCAAAGGCCCAGATTGAGAATCTTTTCCACTTCATGGTGTAGGTGGATCTGGTAGAAGGTTTTCTGGCTTCCACCAAGATATGAGCAAACTGAGAGGGAACACCATAGCACTTCATCAGGAACCAATGAAGGATCCGACAGGAGAGCGTCAGCCGAGCGGTCGACGGACAAGACAGCAACTGACTGATCGGCTTCTTCAACCAGGCGGGCATCGGAGGAGTCGGTTCAACTTATCAGTCATGGTTGAGTGGACAACAATCAAGGACCTGAGTCCGCTTATCAACCAAGGATATGCACCTGGTGGCGGAGCCGGAGGGAGTCTTATTGGCTGAGCTATCGACAGGTCCCACAATTAAGTCCTCCGTAGAGAAATCCCCTTGCTGCCCACCTGACCGAGGCGGGGGGGGGGGAGGTGTCTGATTCCGTTGGGACAGATGGAGACCTAGGAGGAGGAGTACTCACCGAAGCGGAGGCCCCAGCAGAAGAGGCGTCAGCTGTCTGGTGACATGGAGTAGAGGGAGACCAGTCCTGCTCCCAGCACTTCTCCTTTTTCTCTGGGGTGGGTGAAGAGGAATGTTTCCGCAGCTCCTGAAGCTCCTTTTCCATCAATGCAAGGTGTTCTTTTAGAAGATGAGCATCGAGGGCCTTCTGGCACCGGGAGCACGTAGCCTGGTTAAACGACTGGCAGATCTCACAGTCACCCAGTGTTTGGGGCCAAGGCAAAGGACGCAGCAGGAGTGATCATCCCCCGTGTGGGATTTGACTGCCGCACTGTGAGCACTTCTTTTTAATTTTGTGTGAGACATGCAACAAGATTTTGGTAAAAGAGAAGAAAAAACTTGAAAATACTTATACAAAATGGCGGTCAACTGAAGCAGAGTTCACAGCAAGGTCCAACAAATTCAGGTCGCTGGAGGGAAAGAACTGGAGGGTGGGAGTGGGGACCGCCCCTTATATACGGCAACGCTGACGTCTCGTCATGTGATGCCGGGGGTGGCCCCCTGCTACAGATTGCTAGCTACAAGTTTGCCATGCAGTCCTGACATCAGAGGGTACAGTCCTACCTGTGAAGACCTACGGCAAGAACCCTCTCAAAGTAAGATCACTGTGATCCCCTGCCTCCTTAGGTATGCTACTGCCACTGCCAAGCACTTTGTGGATGCTCCTGAAACTGAAGTGAGGCCGAAAGGTAGTGCTGAGAACTGATAATGACCTGAAGGGAGTCTGAAACTGAGGTACATGCTGTGTGACTCCCTTATGGGGATGTGGAAGTATGCATCTTTTAGGTTCAGAGATGCCAACCAGACCCCTTTCTGGAGGGTTGACAGAATCATAGCTAAGGTTAGCATTTTAAATTTTGCCTTAGCCAAATGTCTGTTCAGTAATCTTAGGTCCAGAATTGGTCACCACACCCCATTTATCTTCATGGTCAGGAAGTACGTTGAGTAAACTCCTTTTCCCATTTGCTGTGGAGGAACTGGTTCTACTGCCCTTGACAGCAACAGATTTGCCCTTTCCTACTCCAACAGCCTCTTTTCTGAGGTGGAAGCTGGTCTGAAGATTCTTCTTCTTAAGGTTGGGAAGGATCTGAACCTGAGGGACAAATCCTGACTCACTACTTTCAGGACCCACATATGTGTGATGATGTTCTTCCATGCCTGGCAGTAGTGAGCCAGCCTGCCCCCTACTGGTACGGGGAGGCAACCTTGGCAACTATGCCAGGGGTTCTGTTTAGGCTGGGTTTGAGCCTGGTTAGCCTGGTTCCCACGCTTAGATCCTCTTCTGCCCCTTCCTCTAAAGTATCTTGTTTGCTGGGGATATTGCTGGTACTGTTGTACGGCCTGGGCTTAAAAGAAAGGTTTGCCATTAAGTAGACCTACTTCTGCCTCCCCTTCCATAAGGCCTATAGGAAGATGAAGGCTTTTCTTTGGAGGTGTTGCTCTTGTAGGTGGTTTTGTATTCATCCACCTTCTTCAGGTAGGTCTCTGTTTTGTCCCCAAACAATGAATTATTCTCACAGGTGAGTCCATGGGCTTCGTTTGTGTGTCCTGTGACAAGTTAGTGGCCTTTAGTCATGCAAATCTTCTGAGGGCGATTGTGAGGGCCATTCATCTGGCAGAAGTGTCACTGGCATCTACTGCCATCTGAAACTGGTACTTGGAAGCCTCTAAACTGAATCTCGCAGTCTCTGATTGGCTGCTAAACCAGGAGGAGCCTTGTCTCATATGGCCATGACAGACTGCCATGGTACTTTTGATATTGGGCTGTATAAGCCTAATACACCTTCGTCTGATAGACAAGAAGGCAGACAGGTAGCCTTTTTTGGCCATGCTGTCAATCTTCCTTGAATCCTTGTCAGGGGGTGAGATGCCAAAGGAACAAAAAATTACTCACCTTAGTAATGTTGTTTCTTCTAATGGAGTCTTGCTATATTATAGACATTAGCAGTTTGATCCAGCTCTAGAACTGCCCCGGAGTGAAATGGTTAAAACCATTCCAAAATAGAATTTTGGCACGAGAGCAGCTCTATCTGTGTCATTTCAAACTTGAACTGTCAGATCTTTAGAGCCAAACTCACTAAGGTCTGTGTGGAAGCTGTAACCTACACTAGCCAAATGGCTACCTAAATAATAACAACCATTGATGGTCCCAAGACCCAAGACTCAAGTCAGGGACCAGAAATACTAACACCATTCTAATAATATGAAAATGGAACATAAGTATAATAAAACACACACACGCCGCATACATACACACCCCAAAGTCCCAAAGGGGACAAAATGCTAACAGGACATAGAAGCCCACACTATGTTGCCCGCACTCCCACCAAGTGGAGGTTCTGAGAGGGCAGGTTGGTAGGTTCCATAATATAGCAAGACTCCATTAGAAGAAACAACATTACTAAGGTGAGTAATTTTTCTTCAAACAACATGAAGTCTTGCTATATTATAGACATTAGCAGAATACACAGCAGTACCTCCATGGAGGAGGCAGAACCTACTTAGGAATAGGCTCTGAAGAACAGCTGTGCCAAGACGAGCATCTCTCCTGGCCCCGGACATCCAGGGAGTAATGCTTGGTAAAATGTGACCGCTTTCCAAGTAGCAGCCTGGCAAATCTCTAATAAAGGGATATCTCTGGCAGCAGCAGAAATGAGCCCTCAAACCGGGGCTCTGCCCACTTTCTGATAACAAAATTGGATACAAGAGACAATCCACCTGGCTACTGATCTCTTAGTGGCAGGTTTGCCTTTCCCAACTTCACCATAGGTAAGGAAAAGTTGGAGGGATTCAACCTGTGACCTTTGTACGCACTATATAATAACTAAGAGCTCTCTTAACATCCAGGTTGTGCAACCTCCTCTCACCAAGAGGAGTGATCAGTGAAAAATACTGGAAGGGAGATAGATTGATTAAGATGGAAATCTGAAACCACCTTAGGCAAAAACTTCCTATTAGTCCTAAGGACTACCTTATCCCTGTGGAAAGAAATAAAGTCAGTCTCCACTGACAAGGCTTGCAATTCACTTATCGTCTGGCAGAAGTGATAGCCACTAGAAAACAGTTTTCCAAGTTAGGAACTTAAGCTCTGCAGAACAGAGGTTCAGAAGGGGTTGCATTAACTGGGCAATGCAAACATTAAGGTCCCAAGCAGGGCCGGATCCCAAAGGAGGATTAGTATGGAGTAATCCTTAAAAACTTGGAAAACACAGGATGAGAGGAAAGAGGGATGACTTTCCTGCTGACACAAAAGCAGACACAGCTGCCAAATGAACTCTCAGGGTAGCTGGTCTGAGACCAAGGAATTAAGATGTACCATGTAATCTAACAAAATGGGCAATTCAGCAGATTCTGGGAAATATTTTTCCAGCACACCAAATGGAAAACCTTTTCCATTTAGAACTATAAGTAGCTCTAGTGGAAGGCTTTCTGGAAGCCTTTAGGATCTCAAGAACACCCTGAGAGAGGTGTAAATCAGCAACTTAACTCCTCAAGAGCCAGGCCTTGAGGTTGAGGGATTTGAGGTCCGATACCAAACCCTTCCTGGGCACAAGTCAACAGATTGTGATTCCTGGGGAGGCACAGGGGAAGATGGACTGTCAGAGACAGAAGGAGGGTACCAGGGCTGCCTGGCCTAACTGGGCAATCAGAATCACCCTGCAAGGCTGAGATCTGATTTTGACTAGTACTTTGAATAGGAGAGGAAAGGGGGAAAGCATAGAGGAACTTCCCCTCCCAATCCAGAAGAAGGGCATCCAGGGGAACTGAGCCCAGCACTGGAGGCCTGCAACAGAACAGAGGAAGTTTGTGATTGTCTGGGGCTGCAAAAAGATCTATCTGAGGGATGCCCCACCTGGCAAAAACTATCCCCAGCACTTGAGGATCCAGGGACCATTCGTGATGGCCCTGGGAAATCCTGCTGAGGGCATCCGCTAGGACATTGTCCTTCCCTGGAAGATGAACTGCTACGAGGGAAGTGTTCAGGGAATAGGCCAGAGACCACAACTTCATTGCCTCGGTGCACAAGGTCAAGACCGAGTGCCCCCTGTTTGTTGATGTACCACATTGTTGTGGTGTCGTCTGTTCTGACTTGTATCACCTTGTCGTGGACAGATGCAGAAAAGCTTGAAGAGCTAAAAGACAGCTCTGAGTTCCAGCAAATTGATGTGGAGCAGAGATTCCTGGGGGACCAGACTCCTGAGTGGAAAGGTCGCCCATGTGGGCTCCCCAACCCAGAAGGGAAGCATCTGTAGTGAGAGTCAAGTCGTGAGAAGGGGAAATGAAGGGACCCCTCGCTTAAATTGCTCTGATCCTGCCACCACTGGAGAGCTAGGATCAAGGTTCGAGTCACTGGGACCAACTTGGAAGGGGGTCTCTTCTCTGAGACCAAAAGGTTCTCAAGGAAACTGAATGTCTCTCATCTGAAATCTGGATCCCTGCACAACAGCTGTGGGTGCAGCCATGGCCCCAGGAGCTGCAGAAAGTGTCTTGCTGGTCGAGAGACCTGCAGAGTGAAGGAAGAGGCCAGAGCCACTAAATTCCTTACCCTTTCTGGGGAAGAAAGGCTCTGGCTAGCTTTGCCCCTATAAAGGTGAGTACCTGGACTGGTTCCAGAACCGACTTTGGTGGTTTAGCAGAAAACCCAGGGAGGTGAGAAGCTGCTGGGTGACCTGCAGGTGAGATTTTACCTGTTCTGGGACTGGCCTACAATGAGCCAGTCGCCTAGATAGGGAAAACAGCAATCCTCTGCCTCCTTAAGTGGACCACTGCCACTGCTAGACACTTTGTGAATACCTTGAGCAGAGGTAAGGCCAAAGGGCATTGCTCTGAACTGGTAATGACCTGAGGGCAGTTCAATCTGAGGTACTTTTGATGGGATCTTCTGATTAGGACATGGAAATAGGCATCCTTGAGGTCCAGGGAGGCTAGCCAGTCCCCTGGCCTTAGGGAAGGTAAAATCATTGCCAGAGTTACCATTTTGAACTTTGGTTTCAAAAGATGCTTGTTCAGATATCTCTGCTCTAAAATGGGCCGCCATTCTCCTGTCTTTTTTGGGGTAAGAAAGTATCTGGAATACAGACCCCTGCCCTGATGCAGGGAGGAACCCTTCTACTGCTCAGAGCTAACAGGATGAGACCTCTGTTTCCAGAGCGAGGGTCTCTGAAGCACTTGCAGGTAGAAAAGTCTGGCTTCTCAACTTGGGAAACTTTTTGAAGCTGAGAACCAGACCCTGGCTTACTACTTCCAGAACCCACTTGTCTGAGGTTAAAAAGCCCAATTCTGACTGAAGTAGCCAGCCTGCCCCCACTGGTACAGAGGAATCGGCCCTGGGCACCCCATCAGGGTGCCTGTTTATCGAGGAGCTTTAGGCTGGGGGTGGGAGCAGGTCTGCCCACCCACGGCCTGCCCTGCCTCTGAAGAAGCCCCTCTGAGCATAGGCAGAGGAGGCCTGAGTCTGGTAGAAAGGCCTGTGAAAGGCCTACCCCTACCCCTGGGGCATGCCTTGAGGAGTGGCTTGCCCCTTAGCCTGGGCACTCTTTGTAAGTAGTCCCATATTCATCCATCTCTTCATGTAATTCTCTGTCTGCTCTCCAAACAGAGAATTTCCCACCACAGGAAAATCCATAGCCTTAGTCTGGGTATCCTGTGACAAACTAGTACACCTGAGCCAGGCCAACCTACAAAAAGCTACAGATGTGGCCATGACCCTAGAGGAAACATCATTAACATCCACAGCAGCATGAAACTGAACCTTAGAGGCTTCAATGCCATCAGCAGCTACCTGTTCTAGTTCACTAGCCAGCTGACCATGGGCCTGCTTGGCCAATTGCATAACAGTATCCCATCTAGATTTCTGATACCTAGCTACATAAGCCATATAATTTGCTTGCCTGAGTCCCAGAGAGGCTGCCATATACTGTTTTTTTGCCATGGCATCAATCTTCCTGGAATCCTTGTCAGGAGGATGTGAAGCCAAGGGAATATTAGCTTTATCACAGGCAGCAGCCTGAATTACCCCAACATGACTGCATTGCTGAGAAAGGAATTCTGTATCAGGGCCTGACAATGTATACCTTCTGTCCATCTTTTTATCTACAGGAGGCACAGAATTAGGAGCTCTTAAAATTGTAATTGTCTGTTTCCTAAAAGACTTATGTAAAGGAATAGACAATCTCCTAGACTCTGGAATATCCATCATTTCTACAAAATCAGGCTCCTCTTGCTCATCCACAGCCTCTTCTAAAGGAAGCTGGAGGATTTCAGCAACTTTTTTATAAAACATAAAATGAGATGGGGACTCAGACAGCATAGGGGAGATTCTAAAGGTCTGTCTGGGAGATGTCCGTTCAATGGGCACACCCAGACCTTCCCAGCCACATTCATACTGTTCATAATCCTCCTCCCCTCCTCTGGTTCATAAAATTCCTCAATATCATAATCCTGAACCACTGGGACCGGACGAACCGACCTTTTACCAGATAGTGGTGGTTCGGACGGACCCTGAGACAGTGACTGGACAATTTGTATGGCTTTTGCTATCTCTGCAGCAGTTGGAGAAGGAATTTTGGACTCCAGACCTGCTGATTTTCTTGTTTTCTTTACTGGAATTGGTTCCTCAGAACCAGCTTTTCTTTTGCCCGAGGAAGTCTGGCCCTGGTCAGAGGGCACTCCTTCTGGTTCGGTTGGCACCGAACCGGGCTGGCCATCCGGGTCAACGGACTTTTTGGCCTCTCGTTCCCTGAGCCTGCCCAATCTTTTTTCCAGGGTGGCTGCAGGGAAATTCTTACATACCTGGCAGTCTGACTGGAGGTGGTCAAACCCCAGACAATAAACACACGGGTGTGTGGGTCAGCCTTGGCAAAGACTTCCCACAAACATCACAGTGTTGAAACCCAGTGGCCCGTTTTCTTTGGGTTTCTCAGACATAATGCCAGCCTAACCAAAAACTTGCCTTTTAACGGCAGTGCCTAGGCAAGACACCCTTATCGGTTCCTAACCGTCATGGTATTGAAAAACGTAATAAATCCGCTTTTTAGAACCGATAAGAACCGGAACCGCACTCTAAAATAGTAACTTTTAGTTTTAAATGAGTTTTAAACCCACTGATCGGTTCAAAACCGAACCGATAACTTACAAGTTCCACACAGACAAAACCTTCATTTACTTACGGTTACCACAGATAGAGCTTGAACCGAACGGTTTTGCGGTTAAATAAACTATTCTCGGTTAAATCCAACCGAGAAAACACTTTTTAAACCGAGAAATGAACCGAGCAGAAGGAGAAATCTCCAGAGCGACTGTTCACTGAGGCGGAGTAAAGAATCTGACAGTTCAAGTTTGAAATGACACAGATAGAGCTGCCTCGTGCCAAAATTCTATTTTGGAATGGTTTTAACCATTTCAATCTCGGGCAGTTCTAGAGCTGGATCAAACTGCTAATGTCTTATAATATAGCAAGACTTCATGTTGTTTGAACCTTGGCTGCAGTCTGTACCACACCTTCATGGTCAGGATGGGAGAATAAAAATTCTGCACCTGACCTATCCAACTAATATTTCCTGTCAGCTTTTTCTTTTTTTAAATGTGGTACAGAATTTGGAGTGTGAAAAATCTTTTAATATGTGTTTCTTAAGAAACTTATTCATTGGTAACAACAGCTTCTCAGTGGGAGTCAGTCCTATGAGGTCCAGGAACTCCACTTCTTCATCTTCCACCACCTCACTGGTAGTTATGTCTATACATCTACCATCTTCTTGACAAATGTGTAATGTGAACAGAAATCTTCAGGTAATCTAGGTGATGACTTGAATTCCTGATCAGGGAGACTTCATGCTCAATGGGCTCCCCAGCATCATATTCCTCATCCTGAATATAAAGAATCGTGGACCAACCGGAGGTACCGTTGCTGAACCAAGGATTTACCACTACTATGAATTGGAACCAGTATTAATCCCTGTAAACCTGAATAACTTTCAGTGCCTGAGTAATAGTTTCCGCAGGGGCAAACTGGTTTTCGTTACAGAAGCACCTTAGGTTTTTCAGCAGAGGGTTCTACATGTTTTTTTTTCTTTCTTCCTTTTGGCCAATTTCGGTTCGTTAGCTGGTTCTCCCGTCCGCTTGCTTTTGATGGTTCCTCTTTATCCGAAGCAGATGGTTAAAGCTGCAATGTCACTCAGACAGTTGAGGGCTAGGGCTGGTCAGATCCATTATCTCCCGGTGCCATCTTCTTTTAAATCTTTCCAGCTGTTTTTCCATAGTTTTCGTGGAAAAGTTTTGCAGACTTCACACTCAGCTGTGAATGTGATTCCCAAGACAGACAACACATTTATCATGTTTGTCTGCCATGGCAAAAATCTCACCACATTGAGAAAATTGTTTAAACATGGTAGGGCCGCTTTCTTTTTGGTTTAACTGACATTTTAACTAAATGACAAAAACAAAAGTAACCGCTCATACCTTTTCTGTTTTTCTTTTCTTTTAGTGGTTATAAACACTCAAAAAGTCACAGTCAATTCCTCTGAGAAAAAACTGCAAATAGATAGAAGGAACCGTAAGTATCAGTTCACACAAGAAACACCAGAAATCAAGTACAGCAAAATTTAAAATAATACAAGTACAGAACCTGACAGGAATGTCGGTTCCTCGACAGTTACTGAGAACCGGAGGAACCAAAATTACAGAAATAAAACTAAACTAACCTAGCACTAACTTAATAAACAGAAAGTAAAGGCAGCAAATGAAAATAGATTAAAACATTAATTGTTTTTATAATGAAAACAACGAATATCACGACTGTGAGGAGAGATCTCTGAAGCGTTTTAACTAGCAGGCGGAGAATGACATCTTAGCATTACACAATGCAGCAGTTGGTAAGGGCAGCAGTTTGAATGGTGGCAAGCACAAATGAGTGTTCCATTATTTGTATATGTTCCAGGGCAGTTCAACAACACAGGCTGACTGCAAGAGTTAAGAATATTGAAGAATTCCTGGGGTTAGAATTATGACTTTGGGAAAAAAGCAGTGGCCTCTCTATAAATAATATGATAAGACAAACTGAAAACGTCTACAGGATCGAGGAGCAGAGAAACTTGAATGTATTATAGTTCAATCTGTTTCTGTGATATAATACAATTATAGTGAACATACCGTTGCTTTCTGCTAAAGCACCTAATGTAAATAAGGCTGCCTCCTTCACAACTGAGTGTATACTTGTCTTAGCAAGGATATTAACAAACATCAGACCTCAATCTCTGAAAATAATCACTTGCTTCACCTGTGGAAAAATTAGGCAACTTTAGTTTTGCTGCAACACTTTAATGGTTCAACAGGTACAAAGTGCAGTAACCATTTCAAGAGACTCGAAAATTAAGTTGTCTGTTTATTCAATCTGTTCTGGAAGATCTTCCTACCCTTAAGGTAACATTATACCATCCAGTGGAAAATGTAACATTTCTATAATGAAAATATTTTGTCTAGCAGGGCTTAGGCTGGAAAGTAAAACACTGTAAATTTTTTTTTGGGGTTGGCATTTGTTACCATCGTTTGTAGCAAAATCACAAAATCTCCAGCGAACCAACCAATTATTTTTCCCGTGTATTGTAATGAAATAAAATGTATACAGCAAATACACATCCAGGTTGTAAGTGCATCCTGTTACATTCTTACAATTACACCATCATCAAACACATTAATGCAACATACAAAACACTTTTTAAAACAGTTACTGACTTCAATTAGCTTAGAAAAAATTACTTTTTTTTTTAATTTCTATCTTCCTGGCAGAGCCACTGTCGGTCCTCAGCCCTGGTCACAGCCCTTGGGACTCTCACTGTCATCTATTTGCCGCTGACTCCCCAGTTACCCGGCTTACCCCCACCCCGGAGGGTGGGTCACTGCAACAGTCCTCAATCCGCGATGGAACTAGTGATGGTCGGGGTAGCGGGCGAGGACGGCTAATCAAGCCCTGAGGGAGGGCTAACTGAGACAGTGGCCTCCGCCTCGCCTTCTCCTTTTCCTATTTTTTCTTGGAGGCGGAGCGTGCACGTGCCTGCGTCCGCCTGCCTCCCATGGAATCTGAAAGCTGGAGCTGCATCTCCCAGCCTCCGCCAGGAGTCTCAGTGCGCCGGACACTTCCCCGCTTCTCCTGGAGAAGGAGAGCGCCCAAAGGAGGCTCCATCCTTCTTCCTTGGCCGGGCCTCAGATGACTTGGGTCCATTCCCTCAACCCGGTCGCTACGCCGCAAAGCTGAACTTAACCACTGTATGCGGCAAGCCCCAAGAAAAATTTAAACACAGTAATCTTGTTTCTTCCAAAGGAATCTTACTGTATTGTGACTTCTTGCAGTATGGGCTCACCATAAGACTGCCCTTGAGCCGAAATGATTAATAGAACCTATGCTAATCACGGAATGGTAGGCTCAAGCTCGGTTTTCAAGCCACTGACCCTGGTAAACATTCTGCAACTGTCAGATTCTTACGGAGCAAAGCTAATAACAAGCTATCCAAACTATATGTAAGCAATAAGACACAAAGGGGTGTGCATTAGACACTCCTAACGCTCAGCCAGGGGCGTAGTAAGGCACAAGGCTGCAGGCCGAGTGCCTTCAGCACCTGGCCATGCATAAGAAATGTCTAATGCACACCCCCAGTGTGTCTTACTGTGCTTATAAAATGGGTACCTGTATGTGTCATTAACTGTGAGAATGCAAATTCAGAGGTTTATTACAAACAAATGTTACATTTTGTATCCATTTTTACACTAAATAGTCCCTCTGCCTGTAATGACTCAATGCATTTTTTTTTTACTTTAGAACTTCAGTTCTGAGTAGGTTTCTGTCACTTTTATAATGTCCTATTCATCACTCCCCCCTCCACACACACACACACACACACAATGCCTCACCAGTAAATCCACTGATATACAGTATGCACACAGACTGAAATTGTGGACATAAAGTTAAAATGGGCTTTGTTTAAATCTTATCACTTACACATGATGGTCTTGGAGTACAAACTAAAAGAGCCAGCTGCATATCAGGTTAGACGAGGCATACGCTATTTGTAAGGGCCGACAAGGGTACTGGATTAAGTTTTTAAAAAAAGAGTCTTTTTATTTTTTGTTTTAGCAGTTTTATCTCTCCTTTACCATTCAGTTCACTGATGTGGTGTGGAGGGTCCCTGAAGTAAAAGCAGTGGAGAGCACACTCAGCCGGAGAGGATGCAATATTTCAGTGCTTGAAAGAAGAGTGCAATATGTCTGACCAGGCAAGTTGTAGCACAATCTTTCAAGCCGAGAAGAAATGCTGCCAGTCTTTCCCCCGCCCCGATCAGTGATTTTTGTTTAGGAGTCTATTTTGGTATAACGCGGGTGTGGGCCAGCAAGTAACAAGGGGCCACAGCCTCACTTATCAGTAGCTGGACTGCAAGTGTGGTTTTTAAAGCCGGGAACGAATGCTGCATTTTAAATCGGGCTCAGCAGTTATATTTATGTCAGCCCATTTAAGCCAACTATGTTTTGTTGTCTGTAGAAGGGAAGTATTCTGGTATCCCACGGCTATGATTGTCTAGGAGAGGGGGTCGCAGCCGCTCGCTTGCATAAGGACTTGCAGGGTGATTGTGATCTTCTAAACTGAGAAGTGCTTCGCTGCTTAAGAAAGGCTCAGTAACTGTACTTATGCTGTCCTATTATAGTCAACTCTGTTTTTTTGTTTGTGAATTGTTCTAACTAATAGTGGTGATGTTAGCGAGTGACGGGGGATCAGTGCCACTTGTAACAGAAACTGACAAAGCGAAAGGAAGACAAAAAAAAACTAATGATTTCAGTTATGGCGAATTTTGTTTAGTTCACTCACTCATTTTCTTTTTGTCTGTCTTTTTACCAATTGACAGGGAGCTTGACTGAAAAATCTGGAAAATAGCGGCTGTAATTGTTCCTGGTTAGCGATGAAAAAAATGGCGGCAGTTCAAAAATTAACATCCCATTTGGCTCTTAACACCTGTTTTTTAAAATGTGGCTGTGATTACCTGAACTTGTTGCCAGCCATGCATTATACATTTCTAATGCACAGCTAACAGCCAATAATAAAAAAAAAAAAACAGGATTTTCCCTACCTTTTATAATAATAATGAAATAACAATTAACAACACCCAGCCCCAAATAGTCCTCTATATTGATAACTGTGGGCAACACTAAGACTCAGGTCACTAGCCCCAAAAAGACTCACCCATAAGATTTGACCAGCAGGAACAGCTGTGTTGCAGTGCCTATAGGTTCTAACAGGAGAGGAATAGTGGGAGTTCAGAATACAGTAAGATTCCCTTGGAAGAAACAAGCTTACTATGGTAGGTAATTTTTACTTCAAACCCCAGGAAATCTTACTGTATTCTGACTTCTGCAGACAACCCAAACAGTACCTTTGGAGGAGGGTAGAGAACCTATTTAGGAAACAGGCTCTGCAGTACTGCTGTGCAAAACCTGGCATCACTTCTGGCCTAGGTATCCAGACTGTAGTGTTTGGTAAAAGTGTGAACTGTTTTCCAGGAAGCTGCTTTACAGATTTCCAACAAAGGGATATCTCTTACACCTGCTATTGAAGCAGCTGTACCCCTTGTAGAGTGGGCCCTGAGGCCTACGGGAGGTTCCTTACCCACTTTGCTGTAGCAAAATTGGATACAGGCATCAATCCAGCGGGCAATAGTCCTCTCTGAGGCGGGTTTGCCCTTCCCCACCTCTCCATAGGTCAGGAAGAGCTGGGTTCTATCTTGTCTGCGCCCCTTCGTGTGATCCAAGTAGTAGCTTATAGCTCTCTTGACATCTAGACTATGCAGTCTTCATTGTCCTGAAGTGGAATGATCAGGAAGAATACTGGTAGAGTTATGGACTGGTTCAGGTGAAAATCTGATACCACCTTAGGAAGTAACCTCCTGCTGGTTCTTAGGACCACTTTGTCCCTATGGACTGCTATATAGTCAGGCTCTGTGTACAAGGTCTGTAGCTCACTGATCCTCCTGGCTGAGGTGATGGCTACCAGAACCCTGTTTTCCATGTCACATACTTAAGCTCAGCTGATGACATGGGTTCAAATGGTGGTTGCATTAGCTGACCAATACATATGTTCAGGTCCCATGCAGGAGTGGGCTCCCTGTGCGGGGGATACAAGTGCAATAACCCCTTGAAAAACTTCCTGAACACCTGGTTGGAAGCCAGGGATGCTCCCCTTCCAGCAGATAGGTAAGCAGAGACAGCTGCTACATGCACCTTAACAGTGGAAGGCCGAAGGCCTAGCAAATGTAAGTGTACCAGTCAGATAATCCAAAACCATAGGTAAGCCAGCCTGGCTGTGGTCTATCTATCTCTGTCTACACCAAACAGAAAATCTCCTCCATTTAGTGGAACAGGTCCTCCCGGTGGAGGGTTTTCTAGACACCCTTAGGACCTCTAGTACTCCTTCTGAGAGGTGTAGGTCAGCATACTCCATGTCCTCAAGAGCTAGGCTCTCAGCCTGAAGGACTGGAGACTGGGGTACAGGACTCTGCCCTGGGAGATGGTTAGTAGATTGTGCCTCCTGAGCAGGGGGATTGGCTTGGAGATTGACAGGGTTAACAGCAGTGAGTATCAGATGCCATAGGTGCAGGACATGCCTTGGCTATCTCAAGCACTGTGCTCCAGTGGCTTTTCTGGTACCTGGAGACACAGGACATGTAGGTAGCCTGCCTGATAGCTGAAGAAGCCCCCAGGTATGCATTTTTGGGCTATGGAATACATTTCCTGGAATCCTTTTCAGGGGGTGTGATGCCAAAAGGGTGCCTGCCTGATCACAGGCAGCAGCCTGTACCACCCCTTCATGGCTAGGATGTTCAGAAAGGAACTCAGTTCCTGATTTGGCCACCCAATACTTCCTGTTCATCCTCTTGTCCACTGGAGGAATGGACATTGGTGTCTGCAGGATTTCTGTGGCTTGTCTTTTGAGGGATATATGGATGGGCAACAACAGCCTCTTTGTTGCTGGAACATCCATCATCTCCATGTAATCTGGTTCTTCCTCCTCCTCTGTGGACTCCTGAGTGGAGAGGTCCAGAGTCTGTGCCACCTGTTTCATAAAGGCATAGTGGGTAGAAAACTCTTCCACTGCTTTATCCGGTGAATCTGCACCATGGGGATCCGGAGGAACCTCAGGTTCTTTGGGCTCTCCATAATCATCCTCTTCATCATCAAAATCATGATCTTCCTCTGGGAAGACATCCGTAGATGGTTCCAGTGAACCGTGAACCGAGAGGGAACCCAAATCTGGAACAGACACCTGTGAAACCGGTCACTGAACCGGTACTGGTCTGCAGCGCTTGTAAAATACTTATGGCACTCGCAACAGCTTTTGCGATAGGAACCACTTGAACTGTCAGCTGCGGTTCCTTGGAAGAGTGCTTTTCTTTCCTCTTCTTTTTCGCAGCACTTGCCGGTTCAGCGGCAGTTTCTGCGGTTTTCTTTTTTGTTGAGGAACCATCACCCCGGTCAGAGGGCTGCTCACTCGGCTCAGTAGACTTCTCCTTCTGAGAAGTAGAGGCTTTTTCCATAGCTGGGTCAGCAGCTTTTTCTGACATTTTCTTCTTCAGTCAGTTCAAACGCCTATGCAGCATTGACTGAGGAAAATGTTTGCAAATATCGCAATCTGCCTTTAAATGATCGAAACCCAGACAGAGAACACATATCAAGTAATGATCCACTTTGGCAAACGGTTTTCCAACACTCTGTACAATGTTGAAAACTCGTTGGGCCGATTCTTTTTTTAGGTAGTGGCATATCAACAAAAAATACCTAACAGTGGGATTAAGTGAGCGTAAGGTCACCACACAAACATAATTTTTTTTTTTTTTAAACGATCGGTTTAGCGACCGAAGAAAAACCCGAGAGTTACCCTGGTTTCTCCACAAAATAACCAACCGGAACGGAAGAGGGTTTGTAAATAACAACTGAAGTTTTAAATAATGAAAAATTACTTGGTTCCCTCCCGGTTAAAAGAAAGACAGAAACACAGACTTTGACGGCAGGTAAGGACCACTTGGCCCACCTAGTCTGCCCATTTCCCTACCTACAGGATAAGCCGCAGATCCTAGTTAACCAACAGCCTATTTCTTCCTACCCCCCACAAGAACTGCCTTATGTCTGTCCCATGCATTCTTGAATTCTACCACAGTTATAGAAACACAGACATAAAGCCGAGAAGAAACTGAGAAAACTACCAGAAAAACACTAAGTCTAGACTAATCTACCTGAAAACTCAAGGACAGTGCTTTAAAAATGAACAGAAATGAAAATTTACTTCAGAAAACCGACAAAATAAATCTTCAAGAAAGATGAAGGAGGGCTCTCCGAGGTGTCTGTACTAGGCAAGCAGAGTAAAGAATCTCACGGTTGCAGAATGTTTACCAGGTACAGTGGTTTGAAAGCCGAGCTTGAGCCTAACATTCCATGATTAGCACAGGTTCTATTAACCATTTCAGCTCCGGGGAAGTCTTATGGTGAGACCATACTGCAGAAGTCAGAATATAGTAAGACTTCCTGGGGTTTGAATAGCCTTTTGGAACAGCTTCAAGGCTGGTTTGCCCTTCTTGTATCAACACTCAACCTGTTCCAGGTTTACTGGCATAGAAACAATTACAAATACTTTAAAAGACCAACAATCAGACACTTGCTAGAATCTACCCCTGACCCCCACCGCTCCTGTCTCCTCTTGTCCTAATCTTCCTCCCCTCTTCACATTTTGCTCATCTACCTGGGTTCCTTGTTCTATTCACCCTCCCTACACTTTCAATAATTGTATCTCACTTTTTCAGTTCCTACTGTCTACCTTGTCTCACATCCTCTCTTCTCATCGCTGCCATAACCTGTCTCAAAGTCTTGCTATGACTGGTCTCCTCTTGCAAACATATTGTTCTGCATGATGCACTATGTTTCGCCCTTCCACTTTGTAATTGACTAGACACTCCCTAGTGTTACTGCTTGGGAATGCATGCTCTCTGTACACCGTACTTTGTATTTGCTCATTAGTCCTTTACTGTATTGCACTGTTATTCCACCCCGCACCCCCACCCCCGGTCACACTTGGAAATGAGCCTCGGCTCAGTGTCCCTTTCCCGCTTACCAAATGTTAAATAAATAAAATCAAATCAGGATTTTTATTCCTTTAATTGTACAGCGAATATTTCTGGGTGCTGGTGGGGGTAAGGAAGAAAAAATTACTCACCTTTAATAATTATGTTTCTTCTAATGGAGTCTTGCTGTATTCTGACAATTGCAGTTAGCCCCAGCCTTTAAACTGCTCCAAAGAGCATAGGGTTAACTTTTCTATGCACGGCATACAATGTTCATCTCGAGCTCGGCTGACACCTCTGCCTGTTGTTATTCGAACTGCAACTGTCAGATCTTTTATAAGCAAAACTCACTAGGTGTTCTGTGTGGAAACTGCAACATTTTTAACTAGCCAACTGGCAGAAATAATGTTTTGGGTCCTCAAAGGAAGACTCAAGTCAGGAAACCCAAAACAAAAACCAATCAAATGAAATAACATTCCACCCAAAGAGAACAGAGGGTGTAAAAGGGGCACCTCTAGGGTGCCAACACTGCACCTGCTCGCCCACATCCCAAAAATCTAGGTTCTGAGAGGTGAGGCGGGGGGGGGAGGTCAGAATACAGCAAGACTCCACTAGAAGAAACAACATTACTAAGGTGAGTAATTTTTTCTTCAAACAACATGAAGTCTTGCTGTATTCTGACAATTGCAGATTACCAAGCAGTACCTCCATGGAGGAGGGACAGAACCTACTTTGGGAATGGGCTCTGAAGTACTGCTGTGCCAAACCAAGCATCACTCCTAGCCTGGATATCCAGAGAGTAATGCTTGGTAAAAGTATGGACTGTTTTCCAGGTGGCTGCTTGACAAATTTTTAAAAGAGGGATATCCCTGGCAGCAGCCAGGGAAGCAGCTGTACCTCTTGTGGAATGAGCCCTCAAGCCTGAGGGTGGAGTTTTACCCAGTTTTTCATAGCAGAATTGTATACAAGAAACAATCCACCTGGAAATAGATCTCCTGGTGGCAGGTTTGCCTGTCCCAACTTCTCCATAAGTGAAGAACAACTGAAGGGAGTCAAACCTGTGAACCTTGGTACGCTCTATGTAGTAGCTAAGGGCTCTTTTAACATCCAAACTGTGTAGCCTCCTCTCTCCCGAGGAAGAATGATCAGTGAAGAAAACAGGGAGAGATATAGACTGATTCACGTGGAAATCTGAAACTACTTTAGGTAAGAATGTTCTGTTAGTTCTAAGGACTACTTTATCTCTTTGAAAAGAGATGAAATCAGGTTCCACTGACAGGGCTTGCAGCTCACTGATACGTCTAGCAGAAGTAATGGCTACCAAAAATACAGTTTTCCAAGTCAAGTACTTAAGCTCTGCTGAGGACAAAGGTTCAAAAGGGGGTTGCATAAGCTGAGCAATGTAAACATTAAGATCCCAAGCAGGATCAGGATCCCTAAAGGGGGGGGATTTGTGTGAAGCAATCCCTTGAAAAACTTACAGAATACAGGATGGGATGTCAGTGAGGAAGACTTGCCCACTGACAGGAAAGCAGAAACAGCTGCCAAGTGTACCTTGAGAGTAGCTGGTCTGAGATCTAGGCCATTGAGATGGACCATATAATCCAGAACCGTAGGCAATTCAGCAGAGTCTGGAGAAATATTCTTCTTGAAACACCAAATGCTGAATCTTTTCCATTTGGAGTTGTAAGTCTTTCTGGTGGAGGGCTTTCGAGAAGCCTTAAGGATATCCAGAACCCCTTGGGAAAGATGCAGATCTGTAAACTCTAACTCTTCAAGAGCCAGGCCTTGAGATTGAGAGACTGAAGATTCGGGTACCAAATCCTCCCCTGAGAGGATGCTAACAGGTTATAATTCCTGGGAAGAGACAGGGGAAGATGGACTGCTAGGGAGAGCAACAAGGGATACCATGGCTGCCTGGCCCAGTCTGGAGCAATCAGAATCACTTTTCATGGTTGTGACCTTATCTTGACTAACACTTTGAACAGGAGGGGAAAGGGAGGAAAAGCATACAGAAATTTCCCTTCCCAGTTCAGAATCAGAGCATCCGGGGGACTGAGCCCAAGACTGGGGGTCTGCAACAAAAAAGAGGAAGTTGGTGATTGCCTGGGGCTGCAAAAATATCTATCTCTGGAGTGTCCCATCTTGAGAAAATCACCTTCAACACCAGAGGATGTAGGGCCCATTCGTGATGACCCTGGGATATTCTGCTCAATGCATCTGCTAGAACATTGTCCTTCCCTGGAAGGTGAACTACTATCAAAGAGGTTTGCAGGAATACGCCTAGGACCACAACTTCATTGCTTCTGTGCACAAAGTCAGAGACCGAGTGCCTCCTTGCTTGCTGATGTACCACATGGTGGTGGTGGTGTCTGTTCTGACCTGAACCACCTTGTTCTGTACTGATTTGGAAAAAGCTTGCATTGCCAGAAACACTGCTCCGAGTTCCAAGAGACTGATGTGTAGAAGAAATCCTAAAGAAGTGAGCACTTGCTGGGTCACTTACAGGTGTGACTTGACTTGTCTGGGACTGGCCCACTATGAGCCAGTCCTCCAAATATGGAAAAATGGAAATCTTTTGTCTTCTTAGGAAGGCAACAATTACTGCCAGGCACTCTGTGAATACCCTTGGGGCTGATGTTAGGCCAAAGGGCATTGCTCTGAACTGGTAGTGGCCAGAGGGCAACTTGAACCTGAGGTACTTTCTCTGGGAGCACCTGATGGGAATGTGAAAGTAGGCACCTTTGAGGTCCAGGGAGGCTGGCCAGTCCCCTGGCCTTGGAGAGGGAAGGATAATTCCCAGAGTTACCATCTTGAACTTTGGCTTTAAAAGATGTTTGTTCAGGTATCTTAGGTCCAGGATGGGTCGCCACTCTCCTGTCTTTTTGGGGGTTAGGAAGTACCTGGAGTACAATCCTTTGCCCCTGTGTAGGGTAGGGACTCTTTCTACAGCTCTTAGAGCTAGAAGAGAAGAAACCTCTGCCTCTATGGCCAGGGTTTCTGAGAGATTTGCAGGTGGAAAAGATCTGGCTCTCAGCTTGGGAAATTTTTTAAGCTGAGAACCAGTCCCTGGCTTACTACTTCCAGGACCCACTTGTCTGATGTAACAGACATCCAGTCCTGGACAAAGTAAGCCAGCCTGCCCCCTACTGGGATAGGAGATCAACCCGGCAGACCCATCAGGGTGTCTGCTTGGCAGGGGCTTTAGGCTGAGGGGTGGATGCAGGCCTGTTCATCCCCCTTCTGCCTCTCCCTCTGAAGAACTCCCTCTGTGAAAAGGAAGAAGAGGCCTGTGCTTGGTAAAAAGGCCTTTGGAAAGGCCTGCCCCTGCTCCTGGACTGCTGCCTTTGAGGAGTTGCTTGCCTTTCCTTGGCCTGAGCACTCCTGTAAGTGGTCCTGTATTCATCCATTTTCTTCATGTAATTCTCTGTCTGCTCCCCAAACAGAGAATTACCCACTACAGGAAAATCCATGGCCTTAGCCTGGGTATCCTGTGAGAGGCTAGTACATCTGAGCCAGCCATTCTCCTAAGAGCCACATATGAGGCCATGACTCTTGATGACACATCACTGGAGTCTACAGCAGCATGAAACTAAACTTTCGATGCCTCAGTCCCATCTGCAGCTACCTCCTCCAGCTCCTTGGCAAGCTGGGGAAGCCTGTTTAGCCAGTGCCAGTACAGTGTCCCACCTGGACTTCTGGTTCCTGGCTGAATAGGCCATAATTAGCCTGCCTGAGTCCCAAGGAAGATGTCATGTACTGCTTCTTTGCCATGGCATCAATCTTCCTGGAGTCCTTGTCTGGGGGGTGTGATACCAAGGGAATGCTTGCCATATCACAGGCAGCAGCCTGTACAACCACAACATGGCTGCAATGCTGATAAAGGAACTCCGTATCTGAGCCTGAAAAAGTATACCTCTTGTCCATTCTTCTGTCCACAGGAGGTATGGAATTGGGAGACTGAAGAATTTTTTGTGTCTGTTTCCCAAAGGATTTGTGGAGGGGAACAGACAGTCTCCTGGACTCTGGGATGTCCATCATCTCTACATAGTCAGGCTCTTCCTGATCCTCCATTGCCTCCTCCACAGGAATCTGGAGGGTATCAGCCACCTTTTTGTAAAACATGAAGTATGAAGGGGACTCAGAAAGCCTAGGAGGAGAAACAACTGAAGGTCTGTCAGGGGAGATGTCCGGGTCAATAGGCACATCCAGACTTTCACCATCACCATAATCATCTTCCAACTCTCCTTCCTCCTCAAACTCTGGTTCATAAAATTCTTCCAGGGAATAATCTGGAACCGGGGGAACCGACTGAACCGAGCCACTGCCAAAAGGTGCCTGATCAGTAGGAACCGATCGAAGCGATTCCACAATACGAATCGCTTCGGCTATTTCATCGGTGGTCGGAGTATGAGATTCTGGATCCGAAACGGTCGACTTGTCTTTTCTTTTTTCTTTTTGTCAGAACCGATTCCTCGGAATCGGCTCTCCTTTTGCCCGAAGAAGTATCACCCTGATCAGAGGACACTCTTTCTGGTTCGGTCGGAACCGAACTGGGCTGGCTATCCGGCGTCGGCGGACTTCTCAGCTTCCCTTTCCCTCAGTCTACCTAATCTCTTTTCAAGGGCAGATTTGGGAACATTTTTGCAAATTTGGCAGTCTGAATCGAGGTGGTCAAACCCAAGACAATAAACACAGGTGGTGTGGGGATCGGCCTTAGCAAAGACCTCCCCACACACACACTGCAGTGTTGAAACCCAGTGGGCCCGTTTTTTTCCTTGGGTTTCTCAGACATAGCCAACCTAACCAAACTTACCCTTTTTTTGGCAACCACCAGGCAAGACTCCTCTATCGGTGCTTGACCGTGTCACAGGTCTTGGAAAAAAACGTACTAAAACCAGTTTTTTTTTTTCAGAACCGATACGGACCAGTAACCACACACTAATGTAAAGTACAAATTTTACCTCAAAATGATCGGTTCAGCTGAACCGATGCTTGAACCGACTATGCGAAAACAACAATTTCAGTAGAAAAACCGACGGAAAACCAACACTTCAACCGACTTTGAACCAAGCAGCAGGAGAAATCTCCGGAGCGACTGTTCAGTAAGGCGGAGTAAAGAATCTGACGGTTGCAGTTCAAATAACAACAGGCAGAGGCTTCAACCGAGCTCGAGATGAACATTCTATGCCATGCATAGAAAAGTTAACCCTATGTTCTCTGGGGCAGTTTAAAGGCTGGGGTTAACTGCAATTGTCAGAATACAGCAAGACTTCATGTTGTTTGAACGCTGCAATACTCATGATTTATTACATGTCATATCCCCCTTAAAAAACAAACAAAAAAACAGTATACACACACACACACACACACACACGACACAGACAGAAAATAAACATTTTCAACAATGGTGCAGTGACTCAACATAAGCCAAGCAAGGAACAGAACAGAGTATTATTTTATCACGTATATAGCCGTACTACTCGGCTGTCTGTGTCTCTGATGATTGTCCCCCCTCTTCTATTTCTCCCACTGGGCAGCTGGCAAGTGGGCTTTCAGCTCTCCCCTTGGGAAAGCTGGCATCCACCTGTGACTGTATTGCTCTCTCCCAACCCTCCACACCAGCAAATCCTCCACGGATGCCCCCAACCTGTGGCGGAGCCAGGGAAGGGAGGGTTGCCCCCCTAGTACACAAGTCGAGATGCTGGGGTTGAGCTGAGGGTCAGGAGCTTGGTCCAGGCTTCATGTAGACTGCCAACATTCCCATTTTCTGTTTTTCTACTGTCACCCCTCCCCCACTGCTGGGGAGTGCACATCAGGGCACACAGGTGGAAGCTCGGCATGCTGTGGAATCCCACAGCCCCCTCCAGTCATTGGCATCCCAACCTGTTCTTCCCTCAGGCCTCCACCTGGTAGCAGTCATTAGGCAGGGCTACCAAGCCACGCTCCCTGGAAGAGGAGAGCTGTCTTCCAGACGCTCCATCCTCTCCCTCCCTGGCCCACCCCATCACCCGTGTTCATCACCAAACACGGGTGGCCAGTGTGGCAAGTAGTAAGGTGCAATGCCTCAGCCCTCCATGCCAATGGGGCGGCCTTTTTTTAATATACAATTTAAAACTCAGCAGCTTCTCCGACACTGATATGCACACTATCACCTGCAGCTAAATATCCTACACTGAGAGATTACTGACATTTATTCACGGGTAACCAACATCAAAAATATAATTTACCATTGTACAAACAGCTACATGGTGCCTCAGTCTGCAGATAACACCCAACGAATACACGCACACACACACAAAAACACACCCCATCGATGCAGATTAAGTTTTATTGTGTGTGAGGTCTATGCAACATTGTGACATAAAGCAGCAGTATTTGATAGTCATCATGTAGGGATCTTTTTCTGCAATAATGTTTTTCTGCCAAAAACATCCATATGCCCACTTTTTTTCCATTCCTAAATAAAGCTATGGGATTTGTACATTTTTAAAAGTTTCTGCTCTTGTGCCATGCCTGCCATGAAACAAACATACTGGTACAGTGCTGTACTGTTTACCATCAGAAACATGCAGTAGTAGTACAGTCCAAGCCATTTTGCGCAGACATGGATAACGCGGACAATCGGGTACCACGGACAGATTTCCCAAACCAAATCCATGATCTAACTGTTATATATTAAATTATTCCTTTAATGCAGACCTGGTGTGCTGGCAAACACGGACAGCAGAAGTGAGACTAACAAGGGCAATTAACATGTTCCTCAAGCTGTCAATTAGTCATTAATAGTCTCGCCACCGCCTGGACTCAAAGAAACAGATTTTGCTTCTCTAGGTCACCTCTATGTCACCTCGGCGATCAAGATGATGAAATTGCACCAGGTGACGAAATAGCGAGGGTATTGGAGGAAATGCAGTTTGCGAGCAGTCAGGACCGGGAAGTAGAAGAGCCAGAAGACGACCCAGATGAGCAGAAGCAAAAAGTGAAAAAGAATAGTACAGTTACGTAAGAACTTATCGTAACAGTAGATCTTCAAGAGAGGCTGTTGCAGTAGGTAATTACATATAGGACTGATGCCGGCCAGCGACAGGACCACACGGAAAAATTTCTAGCTAGCAGTCCCCACGCCAGGTGACCAGCGCCATACAAAGTCGGTATAAAGGAGCGGTCCTGGACGCCCGCCTAGTTCTTTCCTCGCCACAGGCCCGAAGGTCTGGACGCAGAGAGAAGCAGATGTTTCCATTCCCTGGAAAAGGAGCAGAAAAGCCTAGGGGATGGAGGGCGAAGGTATTACCTACTGCAAGAGCCTGTCTCAAGATCTACTGTTACGGTAAGTTCTACGTAACTGTACCATCTTACTCGTAGAGGGCTCTGCAGTAGGTACTACATATCTAACTGAATCCCAAGCAGTCTGGAACAAATAAGAGGCACCGGGAGGAGGAAACTACTCCAGAAAGTAGCAGTAGCCTTGTAAGCCTCAAGATAGGAGGCCTTGCAAAACAGCTAGCCTGAAGCCTGCTCTACAGCGAGAGGCAATGTCCAAACTGTAGTGTTTCGTAAAGGTATGGACAGAAGTCCAGGTGGCGGCAGCGCAGATGTCTGCCGCAGTCACATTCTTGAAACAAGCCGCAGAGGCCGCTACTCCTCTTGTGGAGTGACCTCTGACCTGACCCGGAAGGGTCTTGTTGTACTTGTCATAACAGAAAGTGATGCAATGAGCCAACCACTTCGACAGGCATTGCTTGGAAACAACACTGCCTTCCCTTTTGTGAGCAAAAGAGACGAACAAATGATCAGTCTTTCTGAGACCCTTCGTCCTGTCGGTGTAGTACCTCAGAATCCGGTGAACATCCATGGTATGGAGTAAATATTCTCCCTGATTAGAGTACTGCGTAAAAAAGGCAGGTAGCTCTATGGACTGATTTAAGGTAGACTCAGCTACCACTTTAGGTAGAAACTTAGGATTCGTGCGAAGAGCAACTCGTTCTTTGTGAAAAATCAAATAGGGATTTTACATAAAGGCCTGAGCTCGGAAATTCTTCAAGTCAAGTGATGGCCACCAAGAAGAGCGCCTTCCACGAAAGAAACTTCAGATCTGCAGAAGCTGCAGGTTCAAGGGAGAAAGAGTACGCTCTCGAACAAAGTTCAAGTCCCAAGGGGAGCAGGAGTTCGGATGGGGGCCTCAGATGAAGGACCCTCTGAGAAAGGTCTTAGAAACCTCCAGTTGAGCAAAAGCTTTATCTGCGAAAGGAACATGGTAGGCTGAGATAGCAGCCATGTGCACCTTCAAGGAGGAATGGCTGAGACCCAGGTCAAAGAGATGACATAAGTATTCCAGCAGAACAGCCGAAAGGCTCCACGTTCCTAGAGGCGGCCCAAATAGAGAATCTCTTCCACTTCATGGCATAAGTGGACCTAGTGGAGGGTTTTCTCGCCTCCACCAAAATCTCCGCCACTTTTGGAGAGACGCCAAAACAGGATTGGGCTAGGTCTGCAGAAGCCATGCATGAAGCTGAAGGGACTTGAGACCTGGATGGACCAGGGTCCCCTGATCCTGAGTCAGCAAACCTCGAGATAAAGGAAGAGGAGGAACCTCTGAGTATTGTTGTAGAAGACAGAACCAGATTTGCCTGGGCCAGAAAGGAGCGATCAGGATCATTCTCGCTCCTTGTGTGGATAGTTTCTGCAAAACTCTTGGGATCAGAGGAATTAGGGGAAAAGCATAGAGCGAATCTGTCCTTCCAGTCTAGAGACAGAGCATCGCCAAGCGCTACGCTTTGGAGCGAGCGGCAAAAGCTGGAAGTTTTGCATTTTGGGGTAGTCAAGAGGTCTACTCATGGAGTCTCCCAAAGCTGAAAGATATCGTTGAGCACCTTTTGATCCAATTCCCACTCGTGTGCCCGGGCAGAGGAGCAGCTTAGTTTGTCTGCCAGGGTGTTGTCAACTCCTGGAACATGAATCGCCGTGAGGTGAAGGTTGTGATGAGTTGCCCAATCCCAAACCCTCATAGCTTCCCTGCACAGAGGGTAGGAACGAGTTCCTCCCTGCTTGTTGATGTACCACACCACGCACATGTTGTCCGTCTGGATGGCTAGGTGTCCGGGAAGAATGTATTGGTGAAGGGCTTGGAGAGCGTATAGCACAGCTCGAAGCTCGAGCACGTTGATGTGGAGAGCTAGTTCCAGTCTGGACCATAAGCCCTGGGTCCGATGAGGGCCCAGATGGACTCCCCAACCTTCGCCTGATGCATCCGTGGTCAGAGTCTGGGAGGGGGAGGATAAGGGAACCCCCCGAAATAGGTTCTCTTGAACCATCCACCATTGCAAGTCCCGTGCCATCGGCGAGGAGATCAGAACTAGTTGATCTAGGTCGACTACAAGTTGATCCCACTGGGAGCGAAGAGTCCACTGAGAGATCCTCATGTGAGTCGAGCTCGGGGATCGCCGGAATAGCGGCCATGAGCCCCAGAAGACGGAGGACCGACCTCACCGAACCCTCCTGCTTTCTGATAGCAGGGAAATCTTGGATTGAAGAGAGGCCGCCTGTCTGAAGGCAGGAATGCCTTGCTCACTGTCGATCGAGGACAGCCCCGATGAACTGTAACCTCTGAGAGGGGTCCAGATGGGACTTGGAATGGTTGATGGTAATACCCAGGCCAGGAAAAACCTGCTGGGTGAGGGAGAGAAAATGCAGGACTTCCTCCCAGGACAAGGCCGCCAGGAGCCAATTGTCCAGGTAAGGGAACACCTGTACTCTCATTGTACGCAGTGGGCCGCTACCACAGCCAGGCATTTGGTAAATACTGGGCGCTGAGGAAAGACCAAATGGGAGCGCCTTGAATTGGTAGTGGTCCCTGAAACGCAAAACTAAGATACTTGGCGATGGAGAAAGGCGAATGGGAATGTGCAGATAGGCATCCTGCATATCCAGCGACAAAGCCATTGACCCGCCAAGAAGGGCAGAAGACTCTGCAGAGAGAGCATCCTGAACCTTTTGTATTCCACATAAAGGTTCAAGGAGCTGAGATCTAGAATGGGTCTGAGATCTCCGCTCTTCTTGGGACCAGGAAGAAATGAGAATAGTAACCCATCCCTCAAGATGAAGGGGACGGGTTCTATCGCTGCTTCATGAGAAGGGCCGAGATTTCTTCCTGGACCAAGGGAAGATGGTCTCTGGAGTACGACGACTTCAGAGGAGGGTGGCAGGGTGGTTTCTGAAGAAACTCTATGGAGTGCCCCTCCGCTATAAGCGGGAGCACCCAAGAATCCGTGGTTATCCTCTCCCAACCCGGAAGGCGGAGGGAAAATCTCCCTCCCACCAGTTCCTCCGGTGGATCCGGAGGCGTTGGGAGAGGGAAGGAGTCAGGTGGTGTGGGGCAATGCCGCAGCAGAGGCACCCGCTGTTTTTTGGGCGGAGGGGGCCTGGCAGCTGCGAGGGCCCAACGTTTAGTGGCCCGCCTTCCTTGGGGTTTCGCTTGAGGCCGAGTCAGTCTGGGAAAAAGAAGGCGCTGCTGAGGATGGGGACGGTACATGGAATCCACGGATTTCAGGGCCGCCCCTTCTCTTGCAAGTCGGTGATGATGTCTTTGACATCACCCCCGAAAAGCACCGACCCCCTGAAAGGTGCCTCTTGAATGGCGGATTGCACCTCTGAGACCAAATCTGACACACGGAGCCAGGTATGACGCCGTAGACTTACAGCGAAAGTGGAGCTCCGCCCAGCAGTGTCCACTGCATCGTATGTTGCCCATAAAATGTGGTGACTGGCCGAACGAGCAGAACGGACAAGGTCTGCTAGCTCCTGTTTAACTTGAGAGTCAGGTAAGGAGTCTAGTTTAGATTCCGCCTGGGTAAGGATGGCCTTCTGGTAATCCCTCATGTGGGCGACGTAATTCAGGGCCCGAATTCCCAGTGTGGAAGAGGTGTAAATCTTTCTTCCATACTGGTCCAAGAGGCGAGATTCCTTATCCGGAGGAGACGAGCTCAGATGCTTTGGATGTGCCGACCTGCCGTGAGCAGCACTAATCACAACTGAATCGGCACAAGGGTGAGAGTCAAGATAGTCTGCACCCTCGGGAGCCTGGTATAGCCTGTTGGACTTCCTGGGAAGTGGGGCTAATACTGACGGTTGCTTCCAAATCATGGTAACAAGGTGGGCGTGAGGCTCAATCCAGGGTGGCACTAAAGTTGGAGCTGTCATGCGGCAGGTCCAGATGCTCGGCAGTTTTAGACGCTGGGGATCTGGTTCCAAGGAGCACCACTGGTGAATTCCTGGATTTTTCTAAGCAACTCCGGAAGGATGGATCCTCGGAAGAGACTTCGAGGGCTCCTCGGCCGGGCTTAGACGGAGAGTGGTCTCGCTGCCTCTCGGAACATCCGCTGGAAGAATCCAAGAGGGAAAAGAAGCACAAGAAGAATAAGACTCTCACGTGACTAGGGGAGGAACGGGTCTCTTGGGTGGTACCCAGGCACGCGTATCCTGCCCCTATCTGGATCCAGAGGGAGGAGCCCTGGAGTCTGGAGGCGGTGAGGGAGTGTGCCACCTTGGACGACGGGAGCCGGGCTGAACCTGTCGTTAGGCATGTTTCACCTCTTGGTGAGCTGAGCTTGGCCTCAGCCCACCAAGAGGCCAGAGCTCCTGCAGATCCACCGCGCGGGGCGGTGGAGGGGAAAAGAATACAGGTTGTACCCATAAGGTGAGTATCTGTAACCCGGCTGCGGAAACCCGCATCGGAGGAACCGGCATCGGGTACTGCGGCGCTGGATACTGCAGTCTCGGGTACAACGGTGTTGGATAAGACGGTGGGTACCCAGGAACCAGGGAGCTGCCAGAGCAGACGCGAAGCCCAGTCGGGCGGCTCCACGCATCGGGGCCCGGGGCCGACGGAAAGGGGAACGCCCCCGCCAGCGCCGGGCGAACCGGCGCCGGAGGTGCCGGCGTCCCGAGAGCCGACGCCAGATCCGGGTTCCGCCGGAGGAGGGTCTGACAGAGGTGGAAGATCCCCTGCACGCCCGAGGAAGGAGGAGAGAAACTCGGGTCAGGCTGGGGTGACCAGACTTCCAGACGGCAGCAAAGGCTGCAGGAATCTGGCACGACGGACGAGGGGTCCGCGGTTCTGTCGCCCTGCGCTGTCGGAGGAGCCAACGCGGCGACTTAGGGGAAGTTCCGGCGGGCGCCGGAGGACCCGCGTCCTGCTTATGGGAGCCTCACCAGAGGCGGGCCGAGGGGAGGGCGGCCCGTCCGATGGGGAAGTGGTCGCGAGCGCCTGAAGGGCGGGCGCCTCATCGACCTTCCAGCGCGGACGCCAGAGGAGCCGACGTCCGACTTAGAGGAGTCGCCCACGCCAGTAGGCCGCAAACCTGCGGCCGAACCGGAGGCCTCCATTCGCCTGGAGGTGCCCGCAAAGCCCGAGTGCGAGCCAGACTGGCGGGCCAATGCCTCCTCCAAACCCTTGGAAGCTGCCGTCGAATGGTCCCCCAGAGGGGATGTTACCTGGGCCGCGACTCCAGTGGGAGACGCGGTAGAGGAGGACTTCTCCCGGTGCCTCTCCTTGTCCTTCTTTTTCCGATGTCCTTCCGGGGAAGTGGACACCTACCTCAACTTTTTCAACTCTTTTTCCATAGAAGACATCATTTTCTCGAGGAGATGGGCTTCCAGGGACTGTTGGGCGTGTTTACGGGTAGCCGTTGAAGCTGAGGCAATGCTGGCACTTATCGACCGGGTGATCGGGGCCTAGGCAGAAAAGGCACAAGGAATGGCCGCCTGTGTGTAGTGAAGCGCTGTAGCCAGTCGACTTGTTTTTGTGTTCGAGGGTGTAGGGGATGACATACACCAATGATGTACCTGACGATTGAAAAGAATAACCAATTTTTCGGTAAAAACGACGAAAAGACAGGGCTGACAAAGCACGAACTTTACCGCTGAGGTGCTGCACAAGCTACGCGGAAAGAACTGGAAGGCAGGTGTCCAGGGATCGCTTCTTATACCGACCGCTATATGACGCCGTCACCTGACATGGGGCGTCCCTGCAGGACTGCTAGCTATACATTCTTCCATGGGGTCCTGCCACCGGCCGGCGTCAGTCCTTTATGTAATTACCTACTGCAAGAGCCCTCTTGAAGTAAGATACTCAGTACCCTGCACAACACTGCACTACCCTCACACCTGCCCTGTATAAGCTGTATAATCAGTGCATTAATAAAAGCACATAAATGTGCTTTGCTTAACAGTTTGATAAATTACAAAAGCGCTCTACTGCCATCCACCAGCAACTGCGGACATTGTCTAATGCAGACAAATTTCACATGTCCCGAAGTGTACGCATTAAGCGGCTTTGACTGTACACCCACAGTATGACTCTAGTATGTATATTTAACAGATAACCTCAACAAAGACATTTTTCTTAAATAGTAAACTTCATTGAATATTTTCAAAGTAACAGAAACAAACAATAACAACAAATTCAAAATAGTGAATACTTTGGTACCTCCTGAGTGAAATCGGGAGGTTGTATAAGATAGAAATGGTACTATACAATAAAATGTTCAGTACAGTGATCTAGTAAATACATAAGGAAAAACTTCAAAACCATTTTAAATAAATGGTGGTACAGAATCAACAACTAACCCACAGATCGTTATAAGCAGAAGGGTGTCCAGTGTGTCCCACCTATGGTGATACTGCTCAGGGATTTATTTAACTCTAAAAATTGATTAGAGATTTGCTCATAGAAGTGTTAAATCTTTATGAAAATGCATAACTCTTGCCTCACTGTGTTTAACAGCCACAGCACTTCTAGAAAATCTATATAAATACTTTCTGTACAGTTAGTATCGCCCCAAGAGAAAAAACTGCTAATCAATTATTTAAAACCCTGCTGTTGCACCCAGTTTGGCCAGTTATTAACAGAACTAATCATTTTCTCCATTTTGTGAGCCTCTAGAATGGGGCTGTGCCATTCCCTATAGGTGGGGACACTGTCATCCAAACAATGTTTTAATATGACTTTTTTTGCAATGGCAAAAATAAGAGAAATATAGAATTTCCGGAAGCCAAAGACCTGGTCAAGGTTGAGGTACAGTACCCAGATATGAGGAATGAAGGCGGAGTCTAGCCCCAAAAGGGGATCTAAATGACTCAGAACTGATTGCCATTATGGTTTGGCTTTTGGGAAGTCCCAGAGAGTATCTGCTTTAAGGTTACCATCTCCTGGTTGCATCACCGAAAGACATTTTTAAAAAGTATGAATGGCAATACCCTGTCGCAGTTTACCTGATTAGCTCAATGAGGAGCCTGTGCAAGGTGGGAGGGAGAGAGGGGGTGGGGCAGTAAGGGGTTGAGTATAATAATAAAAGGTTTTGTCAATGTAGTCTGTAATAAAAGCTGATATAACCCATGGTTTGACAACTATATGCATCTGTTTCCATGCATTGTGTTATAGCTATGTCAACTTTCACATGCTCATCTGTACCTACTAAATAAAGTATATTGAATTTAAAAAAAAAAGTATGAGTGGCAGCCCTCTTTAATGACTTGAGTAACTAACTACAAAATTAGCTATAAAAGCTGCTTTAGATATATCTGAGAAAATTAAAAATACACTCAGGATTAATCAAGGGATGTCAGAAATACAATTTTGCTAAAAACTACACAATGAAATTTTCTGCTAATAAAAAAAAAACAGGTTACTCACCTGTAACAGTAGTTCTAGGAGTGGTATATTGTTCATCCACACTGTTTGGCATGTCCCTTTCCCTATAAATCTCACCGGAAGTCTTCAAGGGCTCCTCCCAACCACCGGGTGGTATATACCTTAGCTCAGCCCCGGCAGATCTTAACTCCGCTGGAAGCCAGGTTGTGTGCATCCGCAGCCAGAGAGGTTGGGTGGGTCCGTGTGGATGAACAACATATACCACTCCCAGAAGAAAAAATTACTCACCATAGTAATGTTGTTTCTTCTAATGGAGTCTTGCTGTATTCTGACTATATGCAGTTAGCCCCAGCACTTGAACTACACCGGAGAGTAAAGGGTTAACTCTATGCAAAGGCATAGAACGTTGAGCTCGAGCTCGGTTTTCAAACCTCTGTCTGTGGTACTCTGAAATGTAACCATCAGATTCTTACAAGCACTAAACTAACTAACTCAAAGGAAGAAACTGTTTCCAAAATTTTGTGCCAAATGGCAAAACAAAGCTTTAGGGTCGGAAGAGTCAAGTCAAGAACACCCAAAAAAAACACAACACAACAGGTAGTGGTTTACCAAAATACTTAGTAACAAACAGAAACCCCCTAAGAGATGGGGCATGACCAGTACACCTCTGGGGTGCAGCACTGTGCCTGCCCCACCACATCCCAAAACTACTAGGTTCCAGGAGGGGAG
The DNA here is from genome assembly GCA_016271365.2 of Neoceratodus forsteri. Taxonomy (NCBI): domain Eukaryota; kingdom Metazoa; phylum Chordata; order Ceratodontiformes; family Ceratodontidae; genus Neoceratodus; species Neoceratodus forsteri. The sequence goes on from CM028130.1 coordinate 1,422,427,024, forward strand.
GCAGGGAGGGAGGGAGGTCAGAATATAACAAGACTCCATTAGAAGAAACAACATTACTATGGTGAGCAATTTTTTCTTCAAACAACATCAAGTCTTCCTGTATTCTTACTATATGCAGACTACCAAGCAGTACCCCCTTATAGGAAGGAGTTACAGAACCTATTTTGGGAACAGGCTCTGCAGCACAGCTGTGCCAAACCTAGCATCACTTCATGACAGAATGTCCAAAGTGTAATGCTTGGTGAAGGTGTGAACAGATTTCCAGGTAGCTGCTTTACATATATCCACTAAAGGTATATCTCTAGCTGCTGCAATCGAAGCAGCTGTACCTCTGGTAGAATGAGCCCTCAGGCCTGAGGGAGGCTCCTTCCCAAGTTTGGAGTAGCAGAATTCAATACAATAGACAATCCACCTCGCAACAGACCTTTTGGTAGCAGGCTTGACCTTTCCCACTCCACCACAAGTGAGAAACAATTGAGAACAATACTTCCTATGAGCCTTAGTATGCTCAATATAGTAACTGAGAGCTCTTTTCACATCCAGACTGTTTAACCTCCTCTCTCCAGAGGAAGAATGATCAGTGAAAAGACAGGCAGAGACAGACTGATTCAGATGAAAGTCTGACACCACCTTGGGAAGGAACTTTCTATTGGTGCGAAGGACCACCTTATCCCTATGAAAGGAAATGAAATGAAATCGGGTTCCACTGATAAGGTCTGTAGTTCACTGATCCTCCCAGCTGAGGTAATGGCAACAGAAATACAGTTTCCAAGTCAAGTATTTCAGCTCAGCTGAAGAGAAAGATCTAAAAGGGGTCTGCATAAGTTGTGCAATACAGATGTTTAGATCCCAAGAAGGAGTAGGCTCCCAAAGGGAGGACTGACATGGACCAAGCCTTTGAAAATTTTCTTGAAAACTGGATGAGAAGCTAGGAAGAGGCCTTACTAGTCGAGAGAAAAAACAGCTGCCAACTGCACTTTAAGAGTAGTAGGCTGGAGGCCTAAACTGTTAAATGTACCAAATAGTCCAAAACAATGGCAATGTCAGCCAGCTCTGGCCTAATATGCCTACTGGAAGAAAAAAATTACTTACCATAGTAATCTTCTTTCTTCTCAGTGATTCTCAGATATTCATAACTTAAGTTATGAATATTCTGAGCATTTCTGGGGTTAGAACACCAAAAACCAAACCTTTTCCATTTGGAGTTGTAAGTCTTCCTAGTAGCAGGTTTCCTGCTAACTTTTAAAATATCCAAGACTGATTGGGACAGGTGCAAACTTGCATATTCCAGCTCTTCAAGAGCCAGGCTTTGAGCCTGAGAGTCTGAAGGTTGGGGTACAGAATCCTCCCGAGAAGAGGTGAGGAGATTGTACTGCCTGAGAAGACACAAGGGCAGTGTTACTGACAGTGACAACAGTATAAGATACCAAGGCTGTCTGGCCCAGTCTGGAGCCATAAGAATCACCTTGCAAGGCTGGGACCAGATTTTTATCAGGACACTGAATATCAAAGGAAAAGAAGGAAATACATACAGAAACCTGCATGTCCAATTTATTAGGAGAGCATCCTGGGGAACAGAACCCAGAAAGGGTGGTCTGCAGCAATACAGAGGGAGTTGATGATTGGAGCAGTAAAGAGATCTATCTCTGGGGTGCCCCATCTCCTGAAGATGACCTGAAGAATGACAGGGCTCAGGGTCCATTTGTGGTGACTCGAGAAATCCTGCTGAGAGCATCTGCCAGAATGTTGTCCTTCCCTGGAAGGTGCACAGCCATCAGAGAAACCTGAAGGGAATAAGCTAGAGACCAAATTTTCATGGCCTCTGTGCACAAGGCCGAGGACAGAGTGCCTCCTTGTTTGTTGATGTACCGCATGGTTGTGGTATTGTCTGTTCTGACCTGAACTAAAAACAAAGTCTTCCAAGAAAGGAGCATGTCACAGCTAGAGGCTGCTTCAAAAGGAGGCAATGTCAGCTTTTCTAACATACAGTTAAGGTTCCAGGGGGACAGGGATTCCGGACCAGAGGTTTCAAGTGGAGGGTGTCTTTCAAAAATGTTTTGACGACCTCCAATTAAGCCAAAGTTTTGCCCTCCACCAGGAGGTAGTAGGCCGACACCGCAGAGAGATGGACCTTGATGGAGGAATAACTAAGACCCGTCTCCAACAGATGTGCGAGGTATTCTAACACCTCTGCAGCTGAACATGAAAAGGATCCCAGCTCCTGGCAAAGGCCCAGATTGAGAATCTTTTCCACTTCATGGTGTAGGTGATCTGGTAGAAGGTTTTCTGGCTTCCACCAAGATATGAGCAAACTGAGAGGGAACACCATAGCACTTCATCAGGAACCAATGAAGGATCCGACAGGAGAGCGTCAGCCGAGCGGTCGACGGACAAGACAGCAACTGACTGATCGGCTTCAACCAGGCGGGCATCGGAGGAGTCGATGTCTAACTTATCAGTCATGGTTGAGTGGACAACAATCAAGGACCTGGAGTCCGGCTTATCAACCAAGGATATGCACCTGGTGGCGGAGCCGGAGGGAGTCTTATTGGCTGAGCTATCGACAGGTCCCACAATTAAGTCCTCCGTAGAGAAATCCCCTTGCTGCCCACCTGACCGAGGCGGGGGGGGGGGAGGTGTCTGATTCCGTTGGGACAGATGGAGACCTAGGAGGAGGAGTACTCACCGAAGCGGAGGCCCCAGCAGAAGAGGCCTCAGCTGTCTGGTGACATGGAGTAGAGGGAGACCAGTCCTGCTCCCAGCACTTCTCCTTTTTCTCTGGGGTGGGTGAAGAGGAATGTTTCCGCAGCTCCTGAAGCTCCTTTTCCATCAATGCAAGGTGTTCTTTTAGAAGATGAGCATCGAGGGCCTTCTGGCACCGGGAGCACGTAGCCTGGTTAAACGACTGGCAGATCTCACAGTCACCCAGTGTTTGGGGCCAAGGCAAAGGACGCAGCAGGAGTGATCATCCCCGTGTGGGATTTGACTGCCGCACTGTGAGCACTTCTTTTTAATTTTGTGTGAGACATGCAACAAGATTTTGGTAAAAGAGAAGAAAAAACTTGAAAATACTTATACAAAATGGCGGTCAACTAGAAGCAGAGTTCACAGCAAGGTCCAACAAATTCAGGTCGCTGGAGGAAGAACTGGAGGTGGGAGTGAGGACCGCCCCTTATATGCGGCAAGCTGACGCTCTCGTCATGTGATGCCGGGGTACCCCTGCTACAGATTGCTAGCTACAAGTTTGCCATGCAGTCCTGACATCAGAGGGTACAGTCCTACCTGTGAAGACCTACGCAAGAACCCTCTCAAAGTAAGATCACTGTGATCCCCTGCCTCCTTAGGTATGCTACTGCCACTGCCAAGCACTTTGTGGATGCTCCTGAAACTGAAGTGAGGCCGAAAGGTAGTGCTGAGAACTGATAATGACCTGAAGGGAGTCTGAAACTGAGGTACATGCTGTGTGACTCCCTTATGGGGATGTGGAAGTATGCATCTTTTAGGTTCAGAGATGCCAACCAGACCCCTTTCTGGAGGGTTGACAGAATCATAGCTAAGGTTAGCATTTTAAATTTTGGCTTAGCCAAATGTCTGTTCAGTAATCTTAGGTCCAGAATTGGTCACCACACCCCATTTATCTTCATGGTCAGGAAGTACGTTGAGTAAACTCCTTTTCCCATTTGCTGTGGAGGAACTGGTTCTACTGCCCTTGACAGCAACAGATTTGCCTTTCCTACTCCAACAGCCTCTTTTCTGAGGTGAAGCTGGTCTGAAGATTCTTCTTCTTAAGGTTGGGAAGGATCTGAACCTGAGGGACAAATCCTGACTCACTACTTTCAGGACCCACATATGTGTGATGATGTTCTTCCATGCCTGGCAGTAGAGCCAGCCTGCCCCCTACTGGTATGGGAGGCAACCTTGGCAACTATGCCAGGGTTCTGTTTAGGCTGGGTTTGAGGCCTGGTTAGCCTGGTTCCCACGCCTAGATCCTCTTCTGCCCTTCCTCTAAAGTATCTTGTTTGCTGGGGATATTGCTGGTACTGTTGTACGGCCTGGGCTTAAAGAAAGGTTTGCCATTAAGTAGACTTACTTCTGCCTCCCTTCCATAAGGCCTATAGGAAGATGAAGGCTTTTCTTTGGAGGTGTTGCTCTTGTAGGTGGTTTTGTATTCATCCACCTTCTTCAGGTAGGTCTCTGTTTGTCCCCAAACAATGAATTATTCTCACAGGTGAGTCCATGGGCTTCATTTGTGTGTCCTGTGACAAGTTAGTGGCCTTTAGTCATGCAAATCTTCTGAGGGCGATTGTGAGGGCCATTCATCTGGCAGAAGTGTCACTGGCATCTACTGCCATCTGAAACTGGTACTTGGAAGCCTCTAAACTGAATCTCGCAGTCTCTGATTGGCTGCTAAACCAGGAGGAGCCTTGTCTGCTATGGCCATGACAGACTGCCATGGTACTTTTGATATTGGGCTGTATAAGCCATATAATTCGCCTGTCTGATAGACAAGAAGGCAGACAGGTAGCCTTTTTTTTGGCCATGCTGTCAATCTTCCTTGAATCCTTGTCAGGGGGTGAGATGCCAAAGGAACAAAAAATTACTCACCTTAGTAATGTTGTTTCTTCTAATGGAGTCTTGCTATATTATAGACATTAGCAGTTTGATCCAGCTCTAGAACTGCCCCGAAGTGAAATGGTTAAAACCATTCCAAAATAGAATTTTGACGCGAGCAGCTCTATCTGTGTCATTTCAAACTTGAACTGTCAGATCTTTAGAGCCAAACTCACTAAGGTCTGTGGGAAGCTGTAACCTACACTAGCCAAATGGCTACCTAAATAATAACAACCATTGATGGTCCCAAGACCCAAGACTCAAGTCAGGGACCAGAAATACTAACACCATTCTAATAATATGAAAATGGAACATAAGTATAATAAAACACACACCGCGATATAAGACACTCCCCAAAGTCCCAAAGGGGACAAAATGCTAACAGGACATAGAAGCCCACATATGTTGCCCGCACTCCCACCAAGTGGAGGTTCTGAGAGGGCAGGTTGGGGAGGTCCATAATATAGCAAGACTCCATTAGAAGAAACAACATTACTAAGGTGAGTAATTTTTCTTCAAACAACATGAAGTCTTGCTATATTATAGACATTAGCAGAATACACAGCAGTACCTCCATGGAGGAGGCAGAACCTACTTAGGAATAGGCTCTGAAGAACAGCTGTGCCAACCAGAGCATCTCTCCTGGCCCCGGACATCCAGGGAGTAATGCTTAGTAAAAGTGTATACCGTTTCCAAGTAGCAGCCTGGCAAATCTCTAATAAAGGGATATCTCTGGCAGCAGCAGAATGAGCCCTCAAACCGGGGCTCTGCCCACTTTCTGATAACAAAATTGGATACAAGAGACAATCCACCTGGCTACTGATCTCTTAGTGGCAGGTTTGCCTTTCCCAACTTCACCATAGGTAAGAAAAGTTGGAGGATTCAACCTGTGACCTTTGTCACGCACTATATAATAACTAAGAGCTCTCTTAACATCCAGGCTGTGCAACCTCCTCTCACCCGAAGAGGGTGATCAGTGAAAATACTGGAAGGGAGATAGATTGATTAAGATGGAAATCTGAAACCACCTTAGGCAAAAACTTCCTATTAGTCCTAAGGACTACCTTATCCCTGTGGAAAGAAATAAAGTCAGTCTCCACTGACAAGGCTTGCAATTCACTTATGCGTCTGGCAGAAGTGATAGCCACTAGAAAAACAGTTTTCCAAGTTAGGAACTTAAGCTCTGCAGAAGACAGAGGTTCAAAAGGGGGTTGCATTAACTGGGCAATGCAAACATTAAGGTCCCAAGCAGGGGCCGGATCCCGAAAGGGAGGATTAGTATGGAGTAATCCTTAAAAACTTGGAAAACACAGGATGAGAGGAAAGAGGGATGACTTTCCTGCTGACACAAAAGCAGACACAGCTGCCAAATGAACTCTCAGGGTAGCTGGTCTGAGACCCAAGGAATTAAGATGTACCATGTAATCTAACAAAATGGGCAATTCAGCAGATTCTGGGAAATATTTTCCTCAGCACACCAAATGGAAAACCTTTTCCATTTAGAACTATAAGTAGCCCTAGTGGAAGGCTTTCTGGAAGCCTTTAGGATCTCAAGAACACCCTGAGAGAGGTGTAAATCAGCAACTTAACTCCTCAAGAGCCAGGCCTTGAGGTTGAGGGATTTGAGGTCCGATACCAAACCCTTCCTGGGCACAAGTCAACAGATTGTGATTCCTGGGAGGCACAGGGAAGATGGACTGTCAGAGACAGAAGGTGGGTACCAGGGCTGCCTGGCCCAATCCGGGCAATCAGAATCACCCTGCAAGGCTGAGATCTGATTTTGACTAGTACTTTGAATAGGAGAGGAAAGGGAAAGCATAGAGGAACTTCCCTCCCAATCCAGAAGAAGGGCATCCAGGGAACTGAGCCCAGCACTGGAGGCCTGCAACAGAACAGAGGAAGTTTGTGATTGTCTGGGGCTGCAAAAGATCTATCTGAGGGATGCCCCACCTGGCAAAAACTATCCCCAGCACTTGAGGATCCAGGGACCATCGTGATGGCCCTGGGAAATCCTGCTGAGGGCATCCTAGGACATTGTCCTTCCCTGGAAGATGAACTGCTACGAGGGAAGTGTTCAGGGAATAGGCCAGAGACCACAACTTCATTGCCTCGGTGCACAAGGCCGAAGACCGAGTGCCCCCTGTTTGTTGATGTACCACATTGTTGTGGTGTCGTCTGTTCTGACTTGTATCACCTTGTCGTGGACAGATGCAGAAAAAGCTTGAAGAGCTAAAAAGACAGCTCTGAGTTCCAGCAAATTGATGTGGAGCAGAGATTCCTGGGGGACCAGACTCCTGAGTGGAAAGGTCGCCCATGTGGGCTCCCCAACCCAGAAGGGAAGCATCTGTAGTGAGAGTCAAGTCGTGAGAAGGGGAAATGAAGGGACCCCGCTCTTAAATGCTCTGATCCTGCCACCACTGGAGAGCTAGGATCAAGGTTCGAGTCACTGGGACCAACTTGGAAAGGGGGTCTCTTCTCTGAGACCAAAAGGTTCTCAAGTGAAACTGAATGTCTCTCATCTGAAATCTGGATCCCTGCACAACAGCTGTGGGTGCAGCCATGTGCCCCAGGAGCTGCAGAAAGTGTCTTGCTGGTCGAGAGACCTGCAGAGTGAAGGAAGAGGCCAGAGCCACTAAATTCCTTACCCTTTCTGGGGGAAGAAAGGCTCTGGCTAGCTTTGCCCCTATAAAGGTGAGTACCTGGACTGGTTCCAGAACCGACTTTGGTAGGTTTAGCAGAAAACCCAGGGAGGTGAGAAGCTGCTGGGTGACCTGCAGGTGAGATTTTACCTGTTCTGGGGACTGGCCTACAATGAGCCAGTCGTCTAGATAGGGAAAAACAGCAATCCTCTGCCTCCTTAAGTGGACCACTGCCACTGCTAGACACTTTGTGAATACCCTTGGAGCAGAGGTAAGGCCAAAGGCATTGCTCTGAACTGGTAATGACCTGAGGGCAGTTCAATCTGAGGTACTTTTGATGGGATCTTCTGATTAGGACATGGAAATAGGCATCCTTGAGGTCCAGGGAGGCTAGCCAGTCCCCTGGCCTTAGGGAAGGTAAAATCATTGCCAGAGTTACCATTTTGAACTTTGGTTTCAAAAGATGCTTGTTCAGATATCTCTGCTCTAAAATGGGCCGCCATTCTCCTGTCTTTTGGGGTAAGAAAGTATCTGGAATACAGACCCCTGCCCTGATGCAGGGAGGAACCCTTCTACTGCTCAGAGCTAACAGGGATGAGACCTCTGTTTCCAGAGCGAGGGTCTCTGAAGCACTTGCAGGTAGAAAAAGTCTGGCTTCTCAACTTGGGAAACTTTTTGAAGCTGAGAACCAGACCCTGGCTTACTACTTCCAGAACCCACTTGTCTGAGGTTAAAAAGCCCAATTCTGACTGAAGTAAGCCAGCCTGCCCCCACTGGTACAGGAGAATCGGCCCTGGGCACCCCCATCAGGGTGCCTGTTTCGCAGGAGCTTTAGGCTGGGGGTGGGAGCAGGTCTGCCCACCCCAGGCCTGCCCTGCCTCTGAAGAAGCCCCTCTGAGCATAGGCAGAGGAGGCCTGAGTCTGGTAGAAAGGCCTGTGAAAAGGCCTACCCCTACCCCTGGGGCATGCCTTGAGGAGTGGCTTGCCGCCTCCCTAGCCTGGGCACTCTTTGTAAGTAGTCCCATATTCATCCATCTTCATGTAATTCTCTGTCTGCTCTCCAAACAGAGAATTTCCACCACAGGAAAATCCATAGCCTTAGTCTGGGTATCCTGTGACAAACTAGTACACCTGAGCCAGGCCAACCTACAAAAAGCTACAGATGTGGCCATGACCCTAGAGGAAACATCATTAACATCCACAGCAGCATGAAACTGAACCTTAGAGGCTTCAATGCCATCAGCAGCTACCTGTTCTAGTTCACTAGCCAGCTGACCATGGGCCTGCTTGGCCAATTGCATAACAGTATCCCATCTAGATTTCTGATACCTAGCTACATAAGCCATATAATTTGCTTGCCTGAGTCCCAGAGAGGCTGCCATATACTGTTTTTGCCATGGCATCAATCTTCCTGGAACTTGTCAGGAGGATGTGAAGCCAAGGGAATATTAGCTTTATCACAGGCAGCAGCCTGAATTACCCCAACATGACTGCATTGCTGAGAAAGGAATTCTGTATCAGGGCCTGACAATGTATACCTTCTGTCCATCTTTTTATCTACAGGAGGCACAGAATTAGGAGCTCTTAAAATTGTAATTGTCTGTTTCCTAAAAGACTTATGTAAAGGAATAGACAATCTCCTAGACTCTGGAATATCCATCATTTCTACAAAATCAGGCTCCTCTTGCTCATCCACAGCCTCTTCTAAAGGAAGCTGGAGGATTTCAGCAACTTTTTTATAAAACATAAAATGAGATGGGGACTCAGACAGCATAGGGGGAGATTCTAAAGGTCTGTCTGGGGAGATGTCCGGTTCAATGGGCACACCCAGACCTTCCCAGCCACATTCATACTGTTCATAATCCTCCTCCCCCTCCTCTGGTTCATAAAATTCCTCAATATCATAATCCTGAACCACTGGGACCGGACGAACCGACCTTTTACCAGATAGTGGTGGTTCGGACGGACCCTGAGACAGTGACTGGACAATTTGTATGGCTTTTGCTATCTCTGCAGCAGTTGGAGAAGGAATTTTGGACTCCAGACCTGCTGATTTTCTTGTTTTTCTTTACTGGAATTGGTTCCTCAGAACCAGCTTTTCTTTTGCTCGAGGAAGTCTGGCCCTGGTCAGAGGGCACTCCCTCTGGTTCGGTTGGCACCGAACCGGGCTGGCCATCCGGGTCAGCGGACTTTTTGGCCTCTCGTTCCCTGAGCCTGCCCAATCTTTTTTCCAGGGTGGCTGCAGGAAATTCTTACATACCTGGCAGTCTGACTGGAGGTGGTCAAACCCCAGACAATAAACACACGTGGTGTGTGGGTCAGCCTTGGCAAAGACTTCCCCACAAACATCACAGTGTTGAAACCCAGTGGGCCCGGTTTTTCTTTTGGGTTTCTCAGACATAATGCCAGCCTAACCAAAAACTTGCCTTTTAACGGCAGTGCTAGGCAAGACACCCTTATCGGTTCCTAACCGTAACACGGTATTGGAAAAACGTAATAAATCCGCTTTTAGAACCGATAAGAACCGGAACCGCACTTAAAATAGTAACTTTTAGTTTTAAATGAGTTTTAACCCACTGATCGTTCAAAACCGAACCGATAACTTACAAGTTCCACAACACAAACCTTCATTTACTTACGGTTACCACAGATAGAGCTTGAACCGAACGGTTTTATGCGGTTAAAATAAACTATTCTCGTTAAATCCAACCGAGAAAACACTTTTTAAACCGAGAAATGAACCGAGCAGAAGGAGAAATCTCCAGAGCGACTGTTCACTGAGGCGGAGTAAAGAATCTGACAGTTCAAGTTTGAAATGACACAGATAGAGCTGCTCTCGTGCCAAAATTCTATTTTGGAATGGTTTTAACCATTTCACTCCGGGGCAGTTCTAGAGCTGGATCAAACTGCTAATGTCTATAATATAGCAAGACTTCATGTTGTTTGAACCTTGGCTGCAGTCTGTACCACACCTTCATGGTCAGGATGGGAGAATAAAAATTCTGCACCTGACCTATCCAACTAATATTTCCTGTCAGCTTTTCCTTTTTTTAAATGTGGTACAGAATTTGGAGTGTGAAAAATCTTTTAATATGTGTTTCTTAAGAAACTTATTCATTGGTAACAACAGCTTCTCAGTGGGAGTCAGTCCTATGAGGTCCAGGAACTCCACTTCTTCATCTTCCACCACCTCACTGGTAGTTATGTCTATACATCTACCATCTTCTTGACAAATGTGTAATGTGAACAGAAATCTTCAGGTAATCTAGGTGATGACTTGAATTCCCTGATCAGGGGAGACTTCATGCTCAATGGGCTCCCCAGCATCATATTCCTCATCCTGAATATAAAGAACCGTGACCGCAACCGGAGGTACCGGTTGCTGAACCAAGGGATTTACCACTACTTGCGGAATTGGAACCAGTATTAATCCCTGTAAAACCTGAATAACTTTCAGTGCCTGAGCAATAGTTTCCGCTGTAGGCAAACTGGTTTTCGTTACAGAAGCACCTTAGGTTTTTCAGCAGAGGGTTCTACATGTTTTTTTTTTTTTTCTTTTCTTCCTTTTGGCCAATTTCGGTTCGTTAGCTGGTTCTCCGGTCCGCTTGGCTTTTGATGGCTCCCCTTTATCCGAAGCAGATGGTTAAAGCTGCACGGTTTCACCCGTATTAGTTGAGGGGCTAGGCTGGTCAGATCCATTATCTCCCGGTGCCATCTTCTTTTTTAAATCTTTCCAGCTGTTTTTCCATAGTTTTCGGTGGAAAAGTTTTGCAGACTTCACACTCAGCTGTGAAATGTGATTCCCCAAGACAGACAACACATTTATCATGTTTGTCTGCCATGGCAAAAATCTCACCACATTGAGAAAATTGTTTAAACATGGTAGGGCCCGCTTTCTTTTTTGGTTTAACTGACATTTTAACTAAATGACAAAAAAACCAAAAAGTAACCGCTCATACCTTTTCTGTTTTTTCTTTTCTTTTAGTGGTTATAAACACTCTCAAAAAGTCACAGTCAATTCCTCTGAGAAAAAAACTGCAAATAGATAGAAGGAACCGTAAAGTATCAGTTCACACAAGAAACACCAGAAATCAAGTACAGCAAAATTTAAAATAATACAAGTACAGAACCTGACAGGAATGTCGGTTCCTCGACAGTTACTGAGAACCGGGAGGAACCGTTAAATTACAGAAATAAAACTAAACTAACCTAGCACTAACTTAATAAACAGAAAGTAAAGGCAGCAAATGAAAAATAGATTAAAACATTAATTGTTTTTATAATGAAAACAACGAATATCACGACTGTGAGGAGAGATCTCTGAAGCGTTTTAACTAGCAGGCGGAGAATGACATCTTAGCATTACACAATGCAGCAGTTGGTAAGGGCAGCAGTTTGAATGGTGGCAAGCACAAATGAGTGTTCCATTATTTGTATATGTTCCAGGGCAGTTCAACAACACAGGCTGACTGCAAGAGTTAAGAATATTGAAGAATTCCCAAATAGAATTATGACTTTGGGAAAAGCAGTGGCCTCTATAAATAATATGATAAGACAAACTGAAAACGTCTACAGGATCGAGGAGCAGAGAAACTTGAATGTATTATAGTTCAATCTGTTTCTGTGATATAATACAATTATAGTGAACATACCGTTGCTTTCTGCTAAAGCACCTAATGTAAATAAGGCTGCCTCCTTCACAACTGAGTGTATACTTGTCTTAGCAAGGATATTAACAAACATCAGACCTCCAATCTCTCGAAAATAATCACTTGCTTCACCTGTGGAAAAATTAGGCAACTTTAGTTTTGCTGCAACACTTTAATGGTTCAACAGGTACAAAGTGCAGTAACCATTTCAAGAGACTCGAAAATTAAGTTGTCTGTTTATTCAATCTGTTCTGGAAGATCTTCCTACCCTTAAGGTAACATTATACCATCCAGTGGAAAATGTAACATTTCTATAATGAAAATATTTTGTCTAGCAGGGCTTAGGCTGGAAAGTAAAACACTGTAAATTTTTTTTTGGGTTGGCATTTGTTACCATCGTTTGTAGCAAAATCACAAAATCTCCAGCCGAACCAACCAATTATTTTTCCCTGTGTATTGTAATGAAATAAAATGTATACAGCAAATACACATCCAGGTTGTAAGTGCATCCCTGTTACATTCTTACAATTACACCATCATCAAACACATTAATGCAACATACAAAACACTTTTTTAAAACAGTTACCGACTTCAATTAGCTTAGAAAAAAAAATTTACTTTTTTTTTTTAATTCTCTATCTTCCCTGGCAGAGCCACTGTCGGTCCTCAGCCCTGGTCACAGCCCTTGGGACTCTCACTGTCATCTATTTGCCGCTGACTCCCCCAGTTACCCCGGCTTACCCCCACCCCCCGGAGGGTGGGTCACTGCAACAGTCCTCAATCCGCACGTGGAACTAGTGACTCATCGGGGTAGCGGGCGAGGACGGCTAATCAAGCCCTGAGGGAGGGCTAAACTGAGACAGTGGCCTCGCCTCGCCTTCTCCTTTTCCTATTTTTTCTTGGAGGCGGACGCGCATGATGCCCGCTCCTGCCTCCCATGGAATCTGAAAGCTGGAGCTGCATCTCCCAGCCTCCGCCAGGAGTCTCAGTGCGCCGGACACTTCCCCGCTTCTCCTGGAGAAGGAGAGCCGCCCAAGGGAGGCTCCATCCTTCTTCCTGGGCTGGGCCTCAGATGACTTGGGTCCATTCCCTCAACCCGGTCGCTACGCCGCAAAGCTGAACTTAACTACCAATGCGTCGCCCAAGAAAAATTTAAACACAGTAATCTTGTTTCTTCCAAAGGAATCTTACTGTATTGTGACTTCTTGCAGTATGGGCTCACCATAAGACTGCCCTGGAGCCTAAAATGATTAATAGAACCTATGCTAATCACTGAATGGTAGGCTCAAGCTCGGTTTTCAAGCCACTGACCCTGGTAAACATTCTGCAACTGTCAGATTCTTACGACAAAGCTAATAACAAGCTATCCAAACTATATGCAAGCAATAAGACACAAAGGGGTGCATTAGACACTCCCTAACGACTGTCAGGCGTAGTAAGGCACAAGGCTGCAGGCCGAGTGCCTTCAGCACCTGGCCATGCATAAGAAATGTCTAATCACACCCCCAGTGTGTCTTACTGTGCTTATAAAATGGGTACCTGTATGTGTCATTAACTGTGAGAATGCAAATTCAGAGGTTTATTACAAACAAATGTTACATTTGTATCCATTTTTACACTAAATAGTCCCTCTGCCTGTAATGACTCAATGCATTTTTTTACTTTAGAACTTCAGTTCTGAGTAGGTTTCTGTCACTTTTATAATGTCCTATTCATCACTCCCCTCCACACACACACACACACACAATGCCTCACCAGTAAATCCACTGATATACAGTATGCACACAGACTGAAATTGTGGACATAAAGTTAAAATGAGGCTTTGTTTAAATCTTATCACTTACACATGATGGTCTTGGAGTACAAACTAAAGAGCCAGCTGCATATCAGGTTAGACGAGGCACACGCTATTTGTAAGGGCGACAAGGGTACTGGATTAAGTTTTTAAAAAGAGTCTTTTTATTTTTGTTTTAGCAGTTTTATCTCTCCTTTACCATTCAGTTCACTGATGTGGTGTGGAGGGTCCCTGAAGTAAAAGCAGTGGAGAGCACACTCAGCGGAGAGGATGCAATATTTCAGTGCTTGAAAGAAGAGTGCAATATGTCTGACCAGGCAAGTTGTAGCACAATCTTTCAAGCCGAGAAGAAATGCTGCCAGTCTTTCCCCGCCCGATCAGTGATTTTTGTTTAGGAGTCTATTTTGGTATAACGCGGGTGTGGGCCAGCAAGTAACAAGGGGCCACAGCCTCACTTATCAGTAGCTGGACTGCAAGTGTGGTTTTTAAAGCCGGGAACGAATGCTGCATTTTAAATCGGGCTCAGCAGTTATATTTATGTCAGCCCATTTAAGCCAACTATGTTTTGTTGTCTGTAGAAGGGAAGTATTCTGGTATCCCACGGCTATGATTGTCTAGGAGGGGGGTGCAACCCGCTCTTGCATAAGACTTGCAGGGTGATTGTGATCTTCTAAACTGAGAAGTGCTTATTGCTTAGAAAGGCTCAGTAACTGTACTTATGCTGTCCTATTATAGTCAACTCTGTTTTTTGTTTGTGAATTGTTCTAACTAATAGTGGTGATGTTAGCGAGGACGGGATCAGTGCCACTTGTAACAGAAACTGACAAAGCGAAAGGAAGACAAAAAAACTAATGATTTCAGTTATGGCAATTTTGTTTAGTTCACTCACTCATTTTCTTTTTGTCTGTCTTTTACCAATTGACAGGGAGCTTGACTGAAAAATCTGGAAAATAGCGGCTGTAATTGTTCCTGGTTAGCGATGAAAAAAATGGCGGCAGTTCAAAAATTAACATCCCATTTGGCTCTTAACACCTGTTTTTTAAAATGTGGCTGTGATTACCTGAACTTGTTGCCAGCCATGCATTATACATTTCTAATGCACAGCTAACAGCCAATAATAAAAAAAAAAAAACAGGATTTTCCCTACCCATTTTATAATAATAATGAAATAACAATTAACAACACCCAGCCCCAAATAGTCCTCTATATTGATAACTGTGGGCAACACTAAGACTCAGGTCACTAGCCCCAAAAAGACTCACCCATAAGATTTGACCAGCAGGAACAGCTGTGTTGCAGTGCCTATAGGTTCTAACAGGAGAGGAATAGTGGGAGTTCAGAATACAGTAAGATTCCCTTGGAAGAAACAAGCTTACTATGGTAGGTAATTTTTACTTCAAACCCCAGGAAATCTTACTGTATTCTGACTTCTGCAGACAACCCAAACAGTACCTTTGGAGGAGGGTAGAGAACCTATTTAGGAAACAGGCTCTGCAGTACTGCTGTGCAAAACCTGGCATCACTTCTGGCCTAGGTATCCAGACTGTAGTGTTTGGTAAAAGTGTGAACTGTTTTCCAGGAAGCTGCTTTACAGATTTCCAACAAAGGGATATCTCTTACACCTGCTATTGAAGCAGCTGTACCCCTTGGTAGAGTGGGCCCTGAGGCTCACGGGAGGTTCCTTACCCACTTTGCTGTAGCAAATTGGATACAGGCATCAATCCAGCGGGCAATAGTCCTCTCTGAGGCGGGTTTGCCCTTCCCCACCTCTCCATAGGTCAGGAAGAGCTGGGTTCTATCTTGTCTGTGCCCCTTCGTGTGATCCAAGTAGTAGCTTATAGCTCTCTTGACATCTAGACTATGCAGTCTTCATTGTCCTGAAGTGGAATGATCAGGGAAGAATACTGGTAGAGTTATGGACTGGTTCAGGTGAAAATCTGATACCACCTTAGGAAGTAACCTCCTGCTGGTTCTTAGGACCACTTTGTCCCTATGGACTGCTATATAGTCAGGCTCTGTGTACAAGGTCTGTAGCTCACTGATCCTCCTGGCTGAGGTGATGGCTACCAGGAACCCTGTTTTCCATGTCACATACTTAAGCTCAGCTGATGACATGGGTTCAAATGGTGGTTGCATTAGCTGACCAATACATATGTTCAGGTCCCATGCAGGAGTGGGCTCCCTGTGCGGGGGATACAAGTGCAATAACCCCTTGAAAAACTTCCTGAACACCTGGTTGGAAGCCAGGGATGCTCCCCTTCCAGCAGATAGGTAAGCAGAGACAGCTGCTACATGCACCTTAACAGTGGAAGGCCGAAGGCCTAGCAAATGTAAGTGTACCAGTCAGATAATCCAAAACCATAGGTAAGCCAGCCTGGCTGTGGTCTATCTATCTCTGTCTACACCAAACAGAAAATCTCCTCCATTTAGTGGAACAGGTCCTCCCGGTGGAGGGTTTTCTAGACACCCTTAGGACCTCTAGTACTCCTTCTGAGAGGTGTAGGTCAGCATACTCCATGTCCTCAAGAGCTAGGCTCTCAGCCTGAAGGACTGGAGACTGGGGTACAGGACTCTGCCCTGGGAGATGGTTAGTAGATTGTGCCTCCTGAGCAGGGGGATTGGCTTGGAGATTGACAGGGTTAACAGCAGTGAGTATCAGATGCCATAGGTGCAGGACATGCCTTGGCTATCTCAAGCACTGTGCTCCAGTGGCTTTTCTGGTACCTGGAGACACAGGACATGTAGGTAGCCTGCCTGATAGCTGAAGAAGCCCCCAGGTATGCATTTTTGGGCTATGGAATACATTTCCTGGAATCCTTTTCAGGGGTGTGATGCCAAAGGGTGCCTGCCTGATCACAGGCAGCAGCCTGTACCACCTCATGGCTAGGATGTTCAGAAAGGAACTCAGTTCCTGATTTGGCCACCAATACTTCCTGTTCATCCTCTTGTCCACTGGAGGAATGGACATTGGTGTCTGCAGGATTTCTGTGGCTTGTCTTTTGAGGATATATGGATGGGCAACAACAGCCTCTTTGTTGCTGGAACATCCATCATCTCCATGTAATCTGGTTCTTCCTCCTCCTCTGTGGACTCCTGAGTGGAGAGTCCAGAGTCTGTGCCACCTGTTTCATAAAGGCATAGTGGGTGAAAACTCTTCCACTGCTTTATCCGGTGAATCTGCACCATGGGATCGGAGGAACCTCAGGTTCTTTGGGCTCTCCATAATCATCCTCTTCATCATCAAAATCATGATCTTCCTCTGGGAAGACATCCGTAGATGGTTCCAGTGAACCGTGAACCGAGAGGGAACCCAAATCTGGAACAGACACCTGTGAAACCGGTCACTGAACCGGTACTGGTCTGGCGCTTGTAAAATACTTATGGCTTTTCGCAGCAGCTTTGCGATAGGAACCACTGAACTGTCAGCTGCGGTTCCTTGGAAGAGTGCTTTCTTTCCTCTTCTTTTCGCAGCACTTGCCGGTTCAGCGGCAGTTTCGTGTTTTCTTTGTTGAGGAACCATCACCCGGTCAGAGGGCTGCTCACTCGGCTCAGTAGACTTCTCCTTCTGAGAAGTAGAGGCTTTTCCATAGCTGGGTCAGCAGCTTTTCTGACATTTTCTTCTTCAGTCAGTTCAAGCGCCTATGCAGCATTGACTGAGGAAAATGTTTGCAAATATCGCAATCTGCCTTTAAATGATCGAAACCCAGACAGAGAACACATATCAAGTAATGATCCACTTTTGGCAAGCGGTTTCCAACACTCTGTACAATGTTGAAAACTTCGTTGGGCGATTCTTTAGAGGTAGTGGCATATCAACAAAAATACCTAACAGTGGGATTAAGTGAGCGTAAGGTCACCACACAAACATAATTTTTTTTTTAAACGCATCGGTTTAGCGATCAAGAAAAACCGAGAGTTACCCTGGTTTCTCCACAAAATAACCAACCGAACGGAAGAGGGTTTGTAAATAACAACTGAAGTTTTAAATAATGAAAAATTACTTGGTTCCCTCCGGTTAAAAGAAAGAACCAGAAACACAGACTTTGGCGGCGAGTAAGGACCATGGCCCACCTAGTCTGCCCATTTCCCTACCTACAGGATAAGCCGCAGATCCTAGTTAACCAACAGCCTATTTCTTCCTACCCCCACAAGAACTGCCTTATGTCTGTCCCATGCATTCTTGAATTCTACCACAGTTATAGAAACACAGACATAAAGCTAGAAGAAACTGAGAAAACTACCAGAAAAACACTAAGTCTAGACTAATCTACCTGAAAACTCAAGGACAGTGCTTTAAAAATGAACAGAAATGAAAATTTACTTCAGAAAACCGACAAAATAAATCTTCAAGAAAGATGAAGGAGGGCTCTCCGAGGTGTCTGTACTAGGCAAGCAGAGTAAAGAATCTCACGGTTGCAGAATGTTTACCAGGTACAGTGGTTTGAAAGCCGAGCTTGAGCCTAACATTCCATGATTAGCACAGGTTCTATTAACCATTTCAGCTCCGGGGAAGTCTTATGGTGAGACCATACTGCAGAAGTCAGAATATAGTAAGACTTCCTGGGGTTTGAATAGCCTTTTGGAACAGCTTCAAGGCTGGTTTGCCCTTCTTGTATCAACACTCAACCTGTTCCAGGTTTACTGGCATAGAAACAATTACAAATACTTTAAAGACCAACAATCAGACACTTGCTAGAATCTACCTGACCCCCGCTCCTGTCTCCTCTTGTCCTAATCTTCCTCCCTCTTCACATTTTGCTCATCTACCTGGGTTCCTTGTTCTATTCACCCTCCCTACACTTTCAATAATTGTATCTCACTTTTTCAGTTCCTACTGTCTACCTTGTCTCACATCCTCTCTTCTCATCGCTGCCATAACCTGTCTCAAAGTCTTGCTATGACTGGTCTCCTCTTGCAAACATATTGTTCTGCATGATGCACTATGTTTCGCCCTTCCACTTTGTAATTGACTAGACACTCCCTAGTGTTACTGCTTGGGAATGCATGCTCTCTGTACACCGTACTTTGTATTTGCTCATTAGTCCTTTACTGTATTACACTGTTATTCCACCCAGCACCCCCACCCCGGTCACACTTGGAAATGAGCCTCGGCTCGGTGTCCCTTCCTTTCCACCAAATGTTAAATAAATAAAATCAAATCAAGGATTTTTATTCCTTTAATTAGTACAGCGAATATTTCTGGGTGCTGGTGGGGGTAAGGAAGAAAAAATTACTCACCTTTAATAATTATGTTTCTTCTAATGGAGTCTTGCTGTATTCTGACAATTGCAGTTAGCCCCAGCCTTTAAACTGCTCCAAAGAGCATAGGGTTAACTTTTCTATGCACGGCATACAATGTTCATCTCGAGCTCGGCTGACACCTCTGCCTGTTGTTATTCGAACTGCAACTGTCAGATCTTTATAAGCAAAACTCACTAGGTGTTCTGTGTGGAAACTGCAACATTTTTAACTAGCCAACTGGCAGAAAAATAATGTTTTGGGTCCTCAAAGGAAGACTCAAGTCAGGAAACCCAAAAACAAAAACCAATCAAATGAAATAACATTCCACCCAAAGAGAACAGAGGGTGTAAAAAGGGGGCACCTCTAGGGTGCCAACACTGCACCTGCTCGCCCACATCCCAAAAATCTAGGTTCTGAGAGGTGAGGCGGGGGGGGGAGGTCAGAATACAGCAAGACTCCACTAGAAGAAACAACATTACTAAGGTGAGTAATTTTTTCTTCAAACAACATGAAGTCTTGCTGTATTCTGACAATTGCAGATTACCAAGCAGTACCTCCATGGAGGAGGGACAGAACCTACTTTGGGAATGGGCTCTGAAGTACTGCTGTGCCAAACCAAGCATCACTCCTAGCCTGGATATCCAGAGAGTAATGCTTGGTAAAAGTATGGACTGTTTTCCAGGTGGCTGCTTGACAAATTTTTAAAAGAGGGATATCCCTGGCAGCAGCCAGGGAAGCAGCTGTACCTCTTGTGGAATGAGCCCTCAAGCCTGAGGGTGGAGTTTTACCCAGTTTTTCATAGCAGAATTGTATACAAGAAACAATCCACCTGGAAATAGATCTCCTGGTGGCAGGTTTGCCTGTCCCAACTTCTCCATAAGTGAAGAACAACTGAAGGGAGTCAAACCTGTGAACCTTGGTACGCTCTATGTAGTAGCTAAGGGCTCTTTTAACATCCAAACTGTGTAGCCTCCTCTCTCCCGAGGAAGAATGATCAGTGAAGAAAACAGGGAGAGATATAGACTGATTCACGTGGAAATCTGAAACTACTTTAGGTAAGAATGTTCTGTTAGTTCTAAGGACTACTTTATCTCTTTGAAAAGAGATGAAATCAGGTTCCACTGACAGGGCTTGCAGCTCACTGATACGCCTAGCAGAAGTAATGGCTACAAAATACAGTTTCCAAGTCAAGTACTTAAGCTCTGCTGAGGACAAAGGTTCAAAAGGGGGTTGCATAAGCTGAGCAATGTAAACATTAAGATCCCAAGCAGGATCAGGATCCCTAAAGGGGGGGGATTTGTGTGAAGCAATCCCTTGAAAAACTTACAGAATACAGGATGGGATGTCAGTGAGGAAGACTTGCCCACTGACAGGAAAGCAGAAACAGCTGCCAAGTGTACCTTGAGAGTAGCTGGTCTGAGATCTAGGCCATTGAGATGGACCATATAATCCAGAACGTAGGCAATTCAGCAGAGTCTGGAGAAATATTCTTCTTGAAACACCAAATGCTGAATCTTTTCCATTTGGAGTTGTAAGTCTTTCTGGTGGAGGCTTTGAGAAGCCTTAAGGATATCCAGAACCCCTTGGGAAAGATGCAGATCTGTAAACTCTAACTCTTCAAGAGCCAGGCCTTGAGATTGAGAGACTGAAGATTCGGTACCAAATCCTCCCTGAGAGATGCTAACAGGTTATAATTCCTGGGAAGAGACAGGGGAAGATGGACTGCTAGGGAGAGCAACAAGGGATACCATGGCTGCCTGGCCCAGTCTGGAGCAATCAGAATCACTTTTCATGGTTGTGACCTTATCTTGACTAACACTTTGAACAGGAGGGGGAAGGGAGGAAAAGCATACAGAAATTTCCCTTCCCAGTTCAGAATCAGAGCATCCGGGGGACTGAGCCCAAGACTGGGGGTCTGCAACAAAAAAGAGGAAGTTGGTGATTGCCTGGGGCTGCAAAAATATCTATCTCTGGAGTGTCCCATCTTGAGAAAATCACCTTCAACACCAGAGGATGTAGGGCCCATTCGTGATGACCCTGGGATATTCTGCTCAATGCATCTGCTAGAACATTGTCCTTCCCTGGAAGGTGAACTACTATCAAAGAGGTTTGCAGGGAATACGCCAGGGACCACAACTTCATTGCTTCTGTGCACAAAGCCGTAGACCGAGTGCCTCCTTGCTTGCTGATGTACCACATGGTGGTGGTGGTGTCTGTTCTGACCTGAACCACCTTGTTCTGTACTGATTTGGAAAAAGCTTGCATTGCCAGAAACACTGCTCCGAGTTCCAAGAGACTGATGTGTAGAAGAAATCCTAAAGAAGTGAGCACTTGCTGGGTCACTTACAGGTGTGACTTGACTTGGTCTGGGGACTGGCCCACTATGAGCCAGTCCTCCAAATATGGAAAAATGGAAATCTTTTGTCTTCTTAGGAAGGCAACAATTACTGCCAGGCACTCTGTGAATACCCTTGGGGCTGATGTTAGGCCAAAGGGCATTGCTCTGAACTGGTAGTGGCCAGAGGGCAACTTGAACCTGAGGTACTTTCTCTGGGAGCACCTGATGGGAATGTGAAAGTAGGCACCTTTGAGGTCCAGGGAGGCTGGCCAGTCCCCTGGCCTTGGAGAGGGAAGGATAATTCCCAGAGTTACCATCTTGAACTTTGGCTTTAAAAGATGTTTGTTCAGGTATCTTAGGTCCAGGATGGGTCGCCACTCTCCTGTCTTTTGGGGGTTAGGAAGTACCTGGAGTACAATCCTTTGCCCCTGTGTAGGTAGGGACTCTTTCTACAGCTCTTAGAGCTAGAAGAGAAGAAACCTCTGCCTCTATGGCCAGGGTTTCTGAGAGATTTGCAGGTGGAAAAGATCTGGCTCTCAGCTTGGGAAATTTTTTGTAAGCTGAGAACCAGTCCCTGGCTTACTACTTCCAGGACCCACTTGTCTGATGTAACAGACATCCAGTCCTGGACAAAGTAAGCCACACTGCCCCCTACTGGGATAGGAGAATCAACCCGGGCAGACCCATCAGGGTGTCTGCTTGGCAGGGGCTTTAGGCTGAGGGGTGGATGCAGGCCTGTTCATCCCCCTTCTGCCTCTCCCTCTGAAGAACTCCCTCTGTGAAAAGGAAGAAGAGGCCTGTGCTTGGTAAAAAAGGCCTTTGGAAAGGCCTGCCCCTGCTCCTGGACTGCTGCCTTTGAGGAGTTGCTTGCCTTTCCTTGGCCTGAGCACTCCTGTAAGTGGTCCTGTATTCATCCATTTTCTTCATGTAATTCTCTGTCTGCTCCCCAAACAAAGAATTACCCACTACAGGAAAATCCATGGCCTTAGCCTGGGTATCCTGTGAGAGGCTAGTACATCTGAGCCAAGCCATTCTCCGAAGAGCCACATATGAGGCCATGACTCTTGATGACACATCACTGGAGTCTACAGCAGCATGAAACTAAACTTTCGATGCCTCAGTCCCATCTGCAGCTACCTCCTCCAGCTCCTTGGCAAGCTGGGGGGAAGCCTGTTTAGCCAGTGCCAGTACAGTGTCCCACCTGGACTTCTGGTTCCTGGCTGAATAGGCCATATAATTAGCCTGCCTGAGTCCCAAGGAAGATGTCATGTACTGCTTCTTTGCCATGGCATCAATCTTCCTGGAGTCCTTGTCTGGGGGGTGTGATACCAAGGGAATGCTTGCCATATCACAGGCAGCAGCCTGTACAACCACAACATGGCTGCAATGCTGATAAAGGAACTCCGTATCTGAGCCTGAAAAAGTATACCTCTTGTCCATTCTTCTGTCCACAGGAGGTATGGAATTGGGAGACTGAAGAATTTTTTGTGTCTGTTTCCCAAAGGATTTGTGGAGGGGAACAGACAGTCTCCTGGACTCTGGGATGTCCATCATCTCTACATAGTCAGGCTCTTCCTGATCCTCCATTGCCTCCTCCACAGGAATCTGGAGGGTATCAGCCACCTTTTTGTAAAACATGAAGTATGAAGGGGACTCAGAAAGCCTAGGAGGAGAAACAACTGAAGGTCTGTCAGGGGAGATGTCCGGGTCAATAGGCACATCCAGACTTTCACCATCACCATAATCATCTTCCAACTCTCCTTCCTCCTCAAACTCTGGTTCATAAAATTCTTCCAGGGAATAATCTGGAACCGGGGAACGACTGAACCGAGCCACTGCCAAAAGGTGCCTGATCAGTAGGAACCGATCAAGTTGATTCCACAATACGAATCGCCTGCCATTTCATCGGTGGTCGGAGTATGAGATTCTGGATCCGAAACGGTCGACTTGTCTTTTCTTTTTTCTTTTTGTCAGAACCGATTCCTCGGAATCGGCTCTCCTTTTGCCCGAAGAAGTATCACCCTGATCAGAGGACACTCTTTCTGGTTCGGTCGGAACCGAACTGGGCTGGCTATCCGGGGTCGGCGGACTTCTCAGCTTCCCTTTCCCTCAGTCTACCTAATCTCTTTTCAAGGGCAGATTTGGGAACATTTTTGCAAATTTGGCAGTCTGAATCGAGGTGGTCAAACCCAAGACAATAAACACAGGTGGTGTGGGGATCGGCCTTAGCAAAGACCTCCCCACACACACACTGCAGTGTTGAAACCCAGTGGGCCCGTTTTTTTCCTTGGGTTTCTCAGACATAGCCAACCTAACCAAACTTACCCTTTTTTTGGCAACCACCAGGCAAGACTCCTCTATCGGTGCTTGACCGTGTCACAGGTCTTGGAAAAAGCGATTAAAACCAGTTTTTTTTCAGAACCGACACGGACCAGTAACCACACACTAATGTAAAGTACAAATTTTACCTCAAAATGATCGGTTCAGCTGAACCGATGCTTGAACCGACTATGCGAAAACAACAATTTCAGTAGAAAAACCGACGGAAAACCAACACTTCAACCGACTTTGAACCAAGCAGCAGGAGAAATCTCCGGAGCGACTGTTCAGTAAGGCGGAGTAAAGAATCTGACGGTTGCAGTTCAAATAACAACAGGCAGAGGCTTCAACCGAGCTCGAGATGAACATTCTATGCCATGCATAGAAAAGTTAACCCTATGTTCTCTGGGGCAGTTTAAAGGCTGGGTTAACTGCAATTGTCAGAATACAGCAAGACTTCATGTTGTTTGAACGCTGCAATACTCATGATTTATTACATATCATCCCTAAAAACAAACAAAAACAGTATACACACACACACACACACACACGACACAGACAGAAAATAAACATTTTCAACAATGGTGCAGTGACTCAACATAAGCCAAGCAAGGAACAGAACAGAGTATTATTTTATCACGTATATAGCCGCATTTTACTCGGCTGTCTGTGTCTCTGATGATTGTCCCCTCTTCTATTTCTCCCACTGGGCAGCTGGCAAGTGGGCTTTCAGCTCTCCCTTGGGAAAGCTGGCATCCACCTGTGACTGTATTGCTCTCTCCCAACCCTCCACACCAGCAAATCCTCCACGGATGCCCCCAACCTGTGGCGGAGCCAGGAAGGAGGTTGCCCCCTAGTACACAAGTCGAGATGCTGGGGTTGAGCTGAGGGTCAGGAGCTTGGTCCAGGCTTCATGTAGACTGCCAACATTCCCATTTTCTGTTTTTCTACTGTCACCCCTCCCCACTGCTGGGAGTGCACATCAGGGCACACAGGTGGAAGCTCGGCATGCTGTGGAATCCACAGCCCCTCCAGTCATTGGCATCCCAACCTGTTTTCCTCAGGCCTCCACCTGGTAGCAGTCATTAGGCAGGGCTACCAAGCCACGCTCCCTGGAAGAGGAGAGCTGTCTTCAGGCGCTCCATCCTCTCCCTCCCTGGCCCACCCCATCACCCGTGTTCATCACCAAACACGGGTGGCCAGTGTACAAGTAGTAAGGTGCAATGCCTCAGCCCTCCATGCCAATGGGGCGGGCTTTTTTTAATATACAATTTAAAACTCAGCAGCTTCTCCGACACTGATATGCACACTATCACCTGCAGCTAAATATCCTACACTGAGAGATTACTGACATTTATTCACGGGTAACCAACATCAAAAATATAATTTACCATTGTACAAACAGCTACATGGTGCCTCAGTCTGCAGATAACACCCAACGAATACACGCACACACACAAAAACACACCCCATCGATGCAGATTAAGTTTTATTGTGTGTGAGGTCTATGCAACATTGTGACATAAAGCAGCAGTATTTGATAGTCATCATGTAGGGATCTTTTCTGCAATAATGTTTTCTGCCAAAACATCCATATGCCCACTTTTTTCCATTCCTAAATAAAGCTATGGGATTTGTACATTTTTAAAAGTTTCTGCTCTTGTGCCATGCCTGCCATGAAACAAACATACTGGTACAGTGCTGTACTGTTTACCATCAGAAACATGCAGTAGTAGTACAGTCCAAGCCATTTTGCGCAGACATGGATAACGCGGACAATCGGGTACCACGGACAGATTTCCCAAACCAAATCCATGATCTAACTGTTATATATTAAATTATTCCTTTAATGCAGACCTGGTGTGCTGGCAAACACGGACAGCAGAAGTGAGACTAACAAAGAGAATTAACATGTTCCTCAAGCTGTCAATTAGTCATTAATAGTCTACACACGCCTGGACTCAAAGAAACAGATTTTGCTTCTCTAGGTCACCTCTATGTCACCTCGGCATCAAGATGATGAAATTGCCAGGTAATGAAATAGCGAAGGTATTGAGAAATGCAGTTTGGCGAGCAGTCAGGACCGGGAAGTAGAAGAGCCAGAAGACGACCCAGATGAGCAGAAGCAAAAAGTGAAAAAGAATAGTACAGTTACGTAAGAACTTATCGTAACAGTAGATCTTCAAGAGAGGCTGTTGCAGTAGGTAATTACATATAGGACTGATGCCGGCCAGCGACAGGACCACACGGAAAAATTTCTAGCTAGCAGTCCCCACGTCAGGTGACCAGCGTCATACAAAGTCGGTATAAAGGAGCGGTCCTGGACGCCCGCCTTCCAGTTCTTTCCCGCCACAGGCCCGGAAGGCCCGGACGAGAGAGAAGCAGATGTTTCCATTCCTGGAAAAGGAGCAGAAAAAGCCTAGGGGGATGGAGGGCGGGAAGGTATTACCTACTGCAAGAGCCTGTCTCGAAGATCTACTGTTACGGTAAGTTCTTACGTAACTGTACTATCTTACTTCGAGAGGGCTCTTGCAGTAGGTAATTACATATCGAACTGAATCCCAAGCAGTCTGGAACAAATAAGAGGCACCGGGAGGAGGAAACTACTCCAGAAAGTAGCAGTAGCCTTGTAAGCCTCAAGATAGGAGGCCTTGCAAAACAGCTAGCCTGAAGCCTGCTCTACAGCGAGAGGCAATGTCCAAACTGTAGTGTTTCGTAAAGGTATGGACAGAAGTCCAGGTGGCGGCAGCGCAGATGTCTGCCGCAGTCACATTCTTGAAACAAGCCGCAGAGGCCGCTACTCCTCTTGTGGAGTGACCTCTGACCTGACCCGGAAGGGTCTTGTTGTACTTGTCATAACAGAAAGTGATGCAATGAGCCAACCACTTCGACAGGCATTGCTTGGAAACAACACTGCCTTCCTTTTGTGAGCAAAGAGACGAACAAATGATCAGTCTTTCTGAGACCCTTCGTCCTGTCGGTGTAGTACCTCAGAATCCGGTGAACATCCATGGTATGGAGTAAATATTCTCCCTGATTAGAGTACTGCGTAAAAAAGGCAGGTAGCTCTATGGACTGATTTAAGGTAGACTCAGCTACCACTTTAGGTAGAAACTTAGGATTCGTGCGAAGAGCAACTCGTTCTTTGTGAAAAATCAAATAGGGGATTTTACACATAAAGGCCTGGAGCTCGGAAATTCTTCAAGCCGAAGTGATGGCCACCAAGAAGAGCGTCTTCCACGAAAGAAACTTCAGATCTGCAGAAGCTGCAGGTTCGAAGGGAGAAAGAGTACGTTTCTCGAGAACAAAGTTCAAGTCCCAAGGGGGAGCAGGAGTTCGGATGGGGGGCCTCAGATGAAGGACCCCTCTGAGAAAGGTCTTAGAAACCTCCAGTTGAGCAAAAGCTTTATCTGCGAAAGGAACATGGTAGGCTGAGATAGCAGCCATGTGCACCTTCAAGGAGGAATGGCTGAGACCCAGGTCAAAGAGATGACATAAGTATTCCAGCAGAACAGCCGAAAGGCTCCACGTTCCTAGAGGCGGCCCAAATAGAGAATCTCTTCCACTTCATGGCATAAGTGGACCTAGTGGAGGGTTTTCTCGCCTCCACCAAAATCTCCGCCACTTTTGGAGAGACGCCAAAACAGGATTGGGCTAGGTCTGCAGAAGCCATGCATGAAGCTGAAGGGACTTGAGACCTGGATGGACCAGGGTCCCCTGATCCTGAGTCAGCAAACCTCGAGATAAAGGAAGAGGAGGAACCTCTGAGTATTGTTGTAGAAGACAGAACCAGATTTGCCTGGGCCAGAAAGGAGCGATCAGAATCATTCTCGCTCCTTCTGTGGATAGTTTCTGCAAAACTCTTGGGATCAGAGGAATTAGGGGAAAAGCATAGACGAATCTGTCCTTCCAGTCTAGAGACAGAGCATCGCTCCAGAAAGCGCCTCGCTTTGGAGCGAGCGTGCAAAAGCTGGGAAGTTTTGCATTTTGGGGGTAGTCGAAGAGGTCTACCTGCGGAGTCTCCCAAAGCTGAAAGATATCGTTGAGCACCTTTTGATCCAATTCCCACTCGTGTGCCCGGGCAGAGGAGCAGCTTAGTTTGTCTGCCAGGGTGTTGTCAACTCCTGGAACATGAATCGCCGTGAGGTGAAG
The DNA here is from genome assembly GCA_016271365.2 of Neoceratodus forsteri. NCBI lineage: Eukaryota > Metazoa > Chordata > Ceratodontiformes > Ceratodontidae > Neoceratodus > Neoceratodus forsteri. The sequence continues at coordinate 1,422,454,768 of CM028130.1, forward strand.
GTTGTGATGAGTTGCCCAATCCCAAACCCTCATAGCTTCCCTGCACAGAGGGTAGGGACGAGTTCCTCCCTGCTTGTTGATGTACCACACCACGCACATGTTGTCCGTCTGGATGGCTAGGTGTCCGGGAAGAATGTATTGGTGAAGGGCTTGGAGAGCGTATAGCACAGCTCGAAGCTCGAGCACGTTGATGTGGAGAGCTAGTTCCAGTCTGGACCATAAGCCCTGGGTCCGATGAGGGCCCAGATGGACTCCCCAACCTTCGCCTGATGCATCCGTGGTCAGAGTCTGGGAGGGGGAGGATAAGGGAACCCCCCGAAATAGGTTCTCTTGAACCATCCACCATTGCAAGTCCCGTGCCATCGGCGAGGAGATCAGAACTAGTTGATCTAGGTCGACTACAAGTTGATCCCACTGGGAGCGAAGAGTCCACTGAGAGATCCTCATGTGGAGTCGAGCTCGGGGGATCGTCGGAATAGCGGCCGCCATGAGCCCCAGAAGACGGAGGACCGACCTCACCGGAACCCTCCTGCTTTCTGATAGCAGGGAAATCTGGGATTGAAGAGAGGCCGCCCTGTCTGAAGGCAGGAATGCCTTGCTCACTGTCGTATCGAGGACAGCCCCGATGAACTGTAACCTCTGAGAGGGGTCCAGATGGGACTTGGAATGGTTGATGGTAATACCCAGGCCAGGAAAAACCTGCTGGGTGAGGGAGAGAAAATGCAGGACTTCCTCCCAGGACAAGGCCGCCAGGAGCCAATTGTCCAGGTAAGGGAACACCTGTACTCTCATTGTACGCAAGTGGGCCGCTACCACAGCCAGGCATTTGGTAAATACTCGGGGCGCTGAGGAAAGACCAAATGGGAGCGCCCTGAATTGGTAGTGGTCCCCCTGAAACGCAAAACGAAGATACTTGCGATGAGAAAGGCGAATGGGAATGTGCAGATAGGCATCCTGCATATCCAGCGCACAAAGCCATTGACCCGCCGAAGAAGGGCAGAAGACTCTGCAGAGAGCATCCTGAACCTTTTGTATTCCACATAAAGGTTCAAGGAGCTGAGATCTAGAATGGGTCTGAGATCTCCGTGCTTCTTTGGGACCAGGAAGAAATGAGAATAGTAACCCATCCTCAAGATGAGGGGGACGGGTTCTACGCTCGCTTCCATGAGAAGGGCCGAGATTTCTTCCTGGACCAAGGGAAGATGGTCTCTGGAGTACTGACGACTTCAGAGGAGGGTGGCAGGGTGGTTTCTGAAGAAACTCTATGGAGTGCCCTCCGCTATAAGCCGGGAGCACCCAAGAACTCGTGGTTATCCTCTCCCAACCCGGAAGGCGGAGGAAATCTCCTCCCACCAGTTCCTCCGTGGATCCGGAGGCGTGGGAGAGGGAAGGAGTCAGGTGGTGTGGGGCAATGCCGCAGCAGAGGCACCCGCTGTTTTTTGGGCGGAGGGGGCCTGGCAGCTGCGAGGGCCCAACGTCTAGTGGCCCGCCTTCCTTGGGGTTTCGCTTGAGGCCGAGTCAGTCTGGGAAAAAGAAGGCGCTGCTGAGGATGGGGACGGTACATGGAATCCACGGATTTCAGGGCCGTCCCCTTCTCTTGCAAGTCGGTGATGATGTCTTTGACATCACCCCCGAAAAGCACCGACCCCCTGAAAGGTGCCTCTTGAATGGCGGATTGCACCTCTGAGACCAAATCTGACACACGGAGCCAGGTATGACGCCGTAGACTTACAGCGAAAGTGGAGCTCCGCCCAGCAGTGTCCACTGCATCGTATGTTGCCCATAAAATGTGGTGACTGGCCGAACGAGCAGAACGGACAAGGTCTGCTAGCTCCTGTTTAACTTGAGAGTCAGGTAAGGAGTCTAGTTTAGATTCCGCCTGGGTAAGGATGGCCTTCTGGTAATCCCTCATGTGGGCGACGTAATTCAGGGCCCGAATTCCCAGTGTGGAAGAGGTGTAAATCTTTCTTCCATACTGGTCCAAGAGCAGATTCCTTATCCGAGGAGGCTCAGATGCTTTGATGTGCCGACCTGCCGTGAGCAGCACTAATCACAACTGAATCGGCACAAGGGTGAGAGTCAAGATAGTCTGCACCCTCGGGAGCCTGGTATAGCCTGTTGGACTTCCTGGGAAGTGGGGCTAATACTGACGGTTGCTTCCAAATCATGGTAACAAGGTGGGCGTGAGGCTCAATCCAGGGTGGCACTAAAGTTGGAGCTGTCATGGGCAGGTCCAGATGCTCGGCGAGTTTTAGACGCTGGGGATCTGGTTCCAAGGAGCACCACTGGTGAATTTCCTGGATTTTTCTAAGCAACTCCGTGAAGGATGGATCCTCCGGAAGAGACTTCGGAGGGCTCCTCGGCCGGGGCTTAGACGGAGAGTGGGTCTCGTCGTCTCTCTCGGAACATCCGTTGGAAGAATCCAAGAGGGAAAAAGAAGCACAAGAAGAATAAGACTCCCTCACGTGACTAGGGGGAGGAACGGGTTCCTTGGGTGGTACCCGTGCACGTGTATCCTGCCCCTATCTGGATCCAGAGGGAGGAGCCCTGGAGTCTGGAGGCGGTGAGGGAGTGTGCCACCTTGGACGTACGGGAGCCGGGGCTGAACCGTCGTTGTAAGGCGGCTCTTCACCTCCTTGGTGAGCTGAGCCTTGGCCTCAGCCCACCAAGAGGCCAGAGCCTCCTGCAGATCCACCGCCGGCCGGGGGGGGGGGCGGTGGAGGGGGGAAAGAATACAGGTTGTACCCATAAGGTGAGTATCTGTAACCCGGCTGCGGAAACCCGGCATCGGAGGAACCGGCATCGGGTACTGCGGCGCGAATACTGCAGTCTCGGTACAACGGTGTTGGATAAGACGGTGGGTACCCAGGAACCAGGGAGCTGCCAGAGCAGACGGCTGCCAGTCGGCGCCCCACGTTCATCGGGCCGGGGGGCCGACGGAAAGGGAAACCTGCCAGCGCCGGGCGGAACCAGGCGCGAGGTGCAGCGTCCGGAGAGCCGGACGTCAGATCGGTTCCGCCGGAGGAGGGTCTGACAGAGGTGGAAGATCCCTGCACGCCCGAGGAAGGAGAGAAATCCTCGGGTCAGGCTGGGGTGACCAGATCTCCAGACGGCAGCAAAGCTGCAGGAACGTGGCACGACGGACTAGGGGTCCGCCGGTTCTGTCGCCCGTGCGCTGCCGGAGGAGCCAACGGGCGACTTGAGCGAAGTTCCGCGGGCGCGGAGGAGCCGCGTCCGGCTTATGGGAGCCTCACCAGAGGCGGGCCGAGGAGGGCGCCCGGTCCGATGGGGAAGTGGTCGCAGGCGCCTGAAGGGCGGGCGCCCTATCGACCCTCCGGCGGACGCCAGAGGAGCCGACGTCCGACTTAGAGGAGTCGCCCACGCCAGTAGGCCGCAAACCTGCGGCCGAACCGGAGGCCTCCATTCGCCTGGAGGTGCCCGCAAAGCCCGAGTGCGAGCCAGACTGGCGGGCCAATGCCTCCTCCAAACCCTTGGAAGCTGCCGTCGAATGGTCCCCCAGAGGGGATGTTACCTGGGCCGCGACTCCAGTGGGAGACGCGGTAGAGGAGGACTTCTCCCGGTGCCTCTCCTTGTCCTTCTTTTTCCGATGTCCTTCCGGGAAGTGGACACCTACCTCAACTTTTCAACTCTTTTCCAAGAAGACATCATTTTCTCGAGGAGATGGGCTTCCAGGGACTGTTGGCGGTGTTTACGGGTAGCCGTGTTGAAGTTGAGGCAATGCTGGCACTTATCGACCGGGTGATCGGGGCTAGGCAGAAAAGGCACAAGGAATGGCCGTCCTTGTGTGGCAGTTGGTCGCAGCACGAGTCGCACTTGTTTTTGTGTTCGAGGGTGTAGGGGATGACATACACCAATGATGTACCTGACGATTGAAAAGAATAACCAATTTTCTCGTAAAAACGACGAAAAGACAGGGCTGACAAAGCACGAACTTTACCGCTGAGGTGCTGCACAAGCTTCGCGGCAGAAAGAACTGGAAGGCAGGTGTCCGGGATCGCCCTCTTATACCGACGCTATATGACGCCGTCACCTGACATGGGGCGTCCCTTCGCAGGGACTGCTAGCTATACATTCTTCCAGTGGGTCCTGCCACCGGCGGCGCAGTCCTTTATGTAATTACCTACTGCAAGAGCCCTCTTGAAGTAAGATACTCAGTACCCTGCACAACACTGCACTACCCTCACACCTGCCCTGTATAAGCTGTATAATCAGTGCATTAATAAAAGCACATAAATGTGCTTTGCTTAACAGTTTGATAAATTACAAAAGCGCTCTACTGCCATCCACCAGCAACTGCGGACATTGTCTAATGCAGACAAATTTCACATGTCCCGATGTGTACGCATTAAGCGGCTTTGACTGTACACCCACAGTATGACTCTAGTATGTATATTTAACAGATAACCTCAACAAAGACATTTTTCTTAAATAGTAAACTTCATTGAATATTTTCAAAGTAACAGAAACAAACAATAACAACAAATTCAAAATAGTGAATACTTTGGTACCTCCTGAGTGAAATCGGAGGTTGTATAAGATAGAAATGGTACTATACAATAAAATGTTCAGTACAGTGATCTAGTAAATACATAAGGAAAAACTTCAAAACCATTTTAAATAAAATGGTGGTACAGAATCAACAACTAACCCACAGATCGCTTATAAGCAGAAGGGTGTCCAGTGTGTCCCACCTATGGTGATACTGCTCAGGATTTATTTAACTCTAAAAATTGATTAGAGATTTGCTCATAGAAGTGTTAAATCTTTTATGAAAATGCATAACTCTTGCCTCACTGTGTTTAACAGCCACAGCACTTCTAGAAAATCTATATAAATACTTTCTGTACAGTTAGTATGCCCCAAGAGAAAAACTGCTAATCAATTATTTAAACCCTGCTGTTGCACCCAGTTTGGCATTATTAACAGAACTAATCATTTTCTCCATTTGTGAGCCTCTAGAATGGGGCTGTGCCATTCCCTATAGGTGGGGACACTGTCATCCAAACAATGTTTTAATATGACTTTTGCAATGGCAAAAATAAGAGAAATATAAATTTCCGGAAGCCAAAGACCTGGTCAAGGTTGAGGTACAGTACCCAGATATGAGGAATGAAGGCGAGTCTAGCCCCAAAGGGATCTAAATGACTCAGAACTGATTGCCATTATGGTTTGGCTTTTGGGAAGTCCCAGAGTATCTGCTTTAAGGTTACCATCTCCTGGTTGCATCACCGAAAGACATTTTTAAAAAGTATGAATGGCAATACCCTGTCGCAGTTTACCTGATTAGCTCAATGAGGAGCCTGTGCAAGGTGGGAGGGAGAGAGGGGGTGGGGCAGTAAGGGGTTGAGTATAATAATAAAAGGTTTTGTCAATGTAGTCTGTAATAAAAGCTGATATAACCCATGGTTTGACAACTATATGCATCTGTTTCCATGCATTGTGTTATAGCTATGTCAACTTTCACATGCTCATCTGTACCTACTAAATAAAGTATATTGAATTTAAAAAAAAAAGTATGAGTGGCAGCCCTCTTTAATGACTTGAGTAACTAACTACAAAATTAGCTATAAAAGCTGCTTTAGATATATCTGAGAAAATTAAAAATACACTCAGGATTAATCAAGGGATGTCAGAAATACAATTTTGCTAAAAAACTACACAATGAAATTTTCTGCTAATAAAAAAAAAAACAGGTTACTCACCTGTAACAGTAGTTCTAGGAGTGGTATATGTTGTTCATCCACACTGTTTGGCATGTCCCTTTCCCCTATAAATCTCGCCGGAAGTCTTCAAGGGGGCTCCTCCCAACCACCCGGGTGGTATATACCTTGGCTCCGCCCCGACGCCAGATCTTAACCCGCTGGAAGCCAGGTTGTGTGCATCCGCAGCCAGAGAGGTTGGGTGGGTCCGTGTGGATGAACAACATATACCACTCCCAGAAGAAAAAATTACTCACCATAGTAATGTTGTTTCTTCTAATGGAGTCTTGCTGTATTCTGACTATATGCAGTTAGCCCCAGCACTTGAACTACACCGGAGAGTAAAGGGTTAACTCTATGCAAAGGCATAGAACGTTGAGCTCAACTCGGTTTTCAAACCTCTGTCTGTGGTACTCTGAAATGTAACCATCAGATTCTTACAAGCACTAAACTAACTAACTCAAAGGAAGAAACTGTTTCCAAAATTTTGTGCCAAATGGCAAAACAAAGCTTTAGAAGGTCGGAAGAGTCAAGTCAAGAACACCCAAAAAAACACAACACAACAGGTAGTGGTTTACCAAAATACTTAGTAACAAACAGAAACCCCTAAGAGATGGGGCATGACCAGTACACCTCTGGGTGCAGCACTGTGCCTGCCCCACCACATCCCAAAACTACTAGGTTCCAGGAGGGAGGCAGGGAGGGAGGAGGTCAGAATATAACAAGACTCCATTAGAAGAAACAACATTACTATGGTGAGCAATTTTTCTTCAAACAACATCAAGTCTTCCTGTATTCTTACTATATGCAGACTACCAAGCAGTACCCCTTATAGGAAGGAGTTACAGAACCTATTTTGGGAACAGGCTCTGCAGCACAGCTGTGCCAAACCTAGCATCACTTCATGACAGAATGTCCAAAGTGTAATGCTTGGTGAAGTTGATAATGATTTCCAGGTAGCTGCTTTACATATATCCACTAAAGGTATATCTCTAGCTGCTGCAATCGAAGCAGCTGTACCTCTGGTAGAATGAGCCCTCAGGCCTGAGGGGCTCCTTCCCAAGTTTGGAGTAGCAGAATTCAATACAATAGACAATCCACCTCGCAACAGACCTTTTGGTAGCAGGCTTGACCTTTCCCACTCCACCACAAGTGAGAAACAATTGAGAACAATACTTCCTATGAGCCTTAGTATGCTCAATATAGTAACTGAGAGCTCTTTTCACATCCAGACTGTTTAACCTCCTCTCTCCAGAGGAAGAATGATCAGTGAAAAAGACAGGCAGAGACAGACTGATTCAGATGAAAGTCTGACACCACCTTGGGAAGGAACTTTCTATTGGTGCGAAGGACCACCTTATCCCTATGAAAGGAAATGAAATGAAATCGGGTTCCACTGATAAGGTCTGTAGTTCACTGATCCTCCCAGCTGAGGTAATGGCCAACAGAAATACAGTTTTCCAAGTCAAGTATTTCAGCTCAGCTGAAGAGAAAGATTCAAAAGGGGTCTGCATAAGTTGTGCAATACAGATGTTTAGATCCCAAGAAGGAGTAGGCTCCCAAAAGGGAGGACTGACATGGACCAAGCCTTTGAAAATTTTCTTGAAAACTGGATGAGAAGCTAGGGAAGAGGCCTTACCAGTCGAGAGAAAAGCAGACACAGCTGCCAACTGCACTTTAAGAGTAGTAGGCTGGAGGCCTAAACTGTTAAATGTACCAAATAGTCCAAAACAATGGCAATGTCAGCCAGCTCTGGCCTAATATGCCTACTGGAAGAAAAAAATTACTTACCATAGTAATCTTCTTTCTTCTCAGTGATTCTCAGATATTCATAACTTAAGTTATGAATATTCTGAGCATTTCTGGGGTTAGAACACCAAAAACCAAACCTTTTCCATTTGGAGTTGTAAGTCTTCCTAGTAGCAGGTTTCCTGCTAACTTTTAAAATATCCAAGACTGATTGGGACAGGTGCAAACTTGCATATTCCAGCTCTTCAAGAGCCAGGCTTTGAGCCTCAGAGAGTCTGAAGGTTGGGTACAGAATCCTCCCGAGAAGAGGTGAGGAGATTGTACTGCCTGAGAAGACACAAGGGCAGTGTTACTGACAGTGACAACAGTATAAGATACCAAGGCTGTCTGGCCCAGTCTGGAGCCATAAGAATCACCTTGCAAGGCTGGGACCAGATTTTATCAGGACACTGAATATCAAAGGAAAAGAAGGAAATACATACAGAAACCTGCATGTCCAATTTATTAGGAGAGCATCCTGGGGAACAGAACCCAGAAAGGGTGGTCTGCAGCAATACAGAGGGAGTTGATGATTGGAGCAGTAAAGAGATCTATCTCTGGGGTGCCCCATCTCCTGAAGATGACCTGAAGAATGACAGGGCTCAGGGTCCATTTGTGGTGACTCGAGAAATCCTGCTGAGAGCATCTGCCAGAATGTTGTCCTTCCCTGGAAGGTGCACAGCCATCAGAGAAACCTGAAGGGAATAAGCTAGAGACCAAATTTTCATGGCCTCTGTGCACAAGGCCGAGGACAGAGTGCCTCCTTGTTTGTTGATGTACCGCATGGTTGTGGTATTGTCTGTTCTGACCTGTACCACTTTTCCTTGGACAACTGCTGAGAATGTCTGAAGTGCCAGAAAGACAGCTCTTAATTCGAGAAGATTTATGTGCAGAAGGGACTCCTGGTGTGACCAAGTTCCCTGAGCTGTGAGATGATTTAGGTGGGCCCCCCAACCTAGAAGAGAGGTATCTGTGGTGAGAACCACAGAAGGGACCCGACTGATAAAGGGAACACCTTGTCGAAGGTTGTCCTCGTCCAACCACCACTGAAGGGTCTGGACCAAGGTTTTGGAGACTGGAACCAGTTTGGAGAGAGGGTCTTTTTTCTGAGACCAGAAAGATCTGAGATGAAACTGAATATCCCTCATTTGAAATCTTGCTCCCAGAATCACTGCTGTGGAAGCTGACATGTGTCCCAGCAGCTGTAGAAAGTGTCTGGCTGGACGAGACACCAGAGGACGAAAAGAGGAGGCCAGAGTGACCAGAGACTGAACCCTTGGGAGGGGAAGAAATGCTCTTGCTTGAACCATATCTATTTCCACTCCTATGAAGGTGAGAAGCTGGGCTGGCTCTAGAACAGACTTCTCTAAGTTCAGAATGAAGCCCAATGATTCTAGAGGTCTTTAGGCGACCCATAAAGCTGACCTGACTTGGTCCGAGGATTGGCCCACTAGAAGCCAGTCATCCACATATGGGAACAGAAGGATGCCCTGCCTCCTGAGGAATGCCACCACCACTGCAAGACACTTGGTGAACACCCTTGGAGCAGATGTTAGGCTGAAGGGCATGGCCCTGAATTGGTAATGGCCTGAGGGCAACTCGAACCTGAGGTACTTTCTGTGAGAGTGTCTGATAGGAATGTGGAAGTAGGAATCTTTGAGATCCAGGGAAGCTAGCCAGTCTCCTGGACTCAGAGAGGGAAGAATTACTCCCAGAGTCACCATTTTGAACTTTGGTTTTGTCAAATGCTTGTTCAGGTACCTTAAATCCAAGATGGGTCGCCACTCCCCTGTCTTTTTGGGGGTAAGAAGGTATCCTGAATACAATCCTTTTCCCCTGTGACAAAGAGGTACCTTCTCTACTCCTTGCAGAAGCAGAAGAGAGGATACTTCTGCCTCTAGGGCCTTTGTCTCCAAGGGAGAGGGAGGACTGAAAGACATTGCTCTCATTTTTGGGAACCTTTTGAAACTGAGAGCAAGTCCCTGGCTCACTACTTCCAGGAGTCTGAAGTAATAAACTCCCAGGCCTGGGAGTAGTGAGACAGCCTGCCCCCTACTGGGATTAGGGAGGCAACCCTGACTGACACCTCAGGGTGTCTGCTTGGCAGGGAGGCTTGGACTGAGTAGCTGATGGGGTCCTGGTCACCCCACGTCTACCTCTTTCCTTAAACACCCCCCCTCTGCTGGACAGAAGAGAAGGAGGCCTACGCTTGGTAAAAAGGCCTATAAAAAGGCCTGCCCCTGTCCCTAAACTGCTGCCTCTGAGGAGTGGTCTGCTTCTCTTTAACTGCAGCACTCCTATATTCGTCCATTTTCTTCATGTAATTCTCTGTTTGTTCCCCAAACAGAGAATTACCCATTACAGGAAAATGCAAGGCCTTAGCCTGAGTATCCTGAGAGAGGTTGGTACACCTAAGCCAAGCAAATCTCCTCATGGAGATAGATGTAGCCATGACCCTGGAATGAACATCACTGGAATCAACAGTAGCGTGGAATTGCACCTTAGATGCCCATCCCACAGAGATTTCTGGTACCAGCCAGTGTATGACATATAATTAGATTGCGTGAGTCCCAAAGATGATGCCAAGTACTGCTTTTTTGCCATGACATCAACTTTTCTGGAATCCTTATCTGGGGGGTAAGACGCCAAAGGAATATTAGCCTTGTCACAGGCTGCAGCTTGCACTACCCCAACATGGCTGCTATGAGATGAAAAGAATTCTGTCCCAGGACCTGACAGAGCATACCTCCTGTCCATTCTTTTTTCCACAGGAGGAATGGATGTAGGAAACTGCAGAATTTTCTTTGTCTTTTTCCCCAAGGATTTGTGTAAAGGGATAGCCATCCTCTTAGTCTCCGGGACATCCATCATTTCCAGACAATCAAGTTCTTCCTGATCCTGTTCAGCCTCTTCCATAGGAAATCGAAGAGTCTCAGCCACTTTCTTATAAAACAAGAAATGGGAAGGGGACACAGAAAGCCTGGGAGGAGAAGCCTGAGAAGGCCTGTCTGGGGAGATGTCAGGCTCTACTGGCTCATCTAGGCCCTCACATTGTTCCTCTTTGTAATCTTCATCCTCCTCCTCCCAATCGCCCTCATAGTATGCCTCAGGATCCAATTCTGAAGCAAGTACCTCTGACCGAACCGATCGGCTCTGAACTGAGACTGCTTCGGTTGGAACCGGGCAAAGCGACTGTACAATTGAAATTGCTTTCACTATTTCATCAGCGTTCAGACCATGAGAAGCCGAATCCGAACCGGCTGATTTTCTTTTCCTTTTACTCAGGACCAATTCCTCAGAATCGGCTCTGTTTACCCGAAGAGGTATCGCCCAGGTCAGTGGGCACCTCCTCAGGTTCAGCCACAACCAAACCAGGCTGGCCATCCAGGTCAGCGGACTTCTCGACCTCCCTCTCCCTTAGCCTACTCAAACGTTTTTCCAGAGTGACTTTGGGAAAGTTTTTACATATCTGGCAGTCTTCCTCGAGGTGGTCAATCCACCAGACAATACACACATACGAGGTGAGGGTCGGCCTTAGCAAAGGCCTCCTTACACTAGGTACAGTGCTGAAACCAAGTGGGTCCGGTTTTCTTTTGGGGTTTCTCAGACATGCCTTACAAAATAAAGTCACCCAAAAACAGCAGTTAAGCCAGGAGACTGTAACTTATCGGTTCCAACCGCGTCAAGGGTCGGTTAAAAAAAAAACAACTAAAAGTCAGATTTTTTTTTTTTAGGAACCGATAAGTACCAGAAAAACCACACAAATACAAAGTATACAGAAAATACAGAATAGGTTTCGGTTCCAAACTGGACCGACCGGCAAAGAACCGAAAATAAAATAAATTTCTTCTGAAAACTACCACTCCCTATACTACCACTTACTGGTACCGAGACAGAGGCAAGAATACCGATTTTCTACCGAACGGGTTGACAGAACCGACCAATTCAAACTTTTTACCGAAACGAAGTGCAGGAGAGATCTCCGGAGCAACTTCACAGTTAGGCGGAGTAAGAAATCTGACGGTTACACTTCAGAGTACCTCAGACAGAGGTTTGAAAACCGAGCTCGAGCTCAACGTTCTATGCCTCTGCATAGAGTTAACCCTTTACTCTCTGGGGCAGTTCAAGTGCTGGGTCTAACTGCATATAGTCAGAATACAGCAAGACTTCATGTTGTTTGAACTACTGTTACAGGTGAGTAACCTGTTTTTCTAGGATCATGGATATGTTGTTCATCCACACTGTTTGGCAGACTCCTAGAAGTTCTCCGGAAGGAAGGAGGGAGGGAGGCAAGGCGCACACCCCCTACTATGAGAACAGAGACTGGAGAGCCGAGGCCCCAAAACCAGCATGCCAGCGTGACTCAAGGTTGATGTGGTAGTGGGTAATGAATGTGTTTGCTGACTTCCAGGTAGCAGCCCGACAGATTTCCTGGATAGCGATGTCCCTGGAAGCAGCATGGCAGGTAGAATGAGTTCTTATCCCCCTGGGAGGCTCCTTGCCCACCAACTCATAGCACAGACCTATGCATGATGTAATCCATCTTGCTATGGTCCGTTTGGCTGCAGGTCTGCCAGAAGTGGCTTTAGCGTAGGTGACAAACAGCTGGCAAACCTCTCCACAAATTTCCTTCGTCCTCTCCTTATAATAGGAGAGGGAATGTCTCAGGTCCAAATTATGGAACCTGTACTCGGCCTCCGAAGTGTAGGGTAGTACACCGGCAGAGTCAACACCTGGTTAAGGTGAAACTCTGACACCACCTTCGGATGGAATTTCGGGTGGGGGCGCAGGACAACTTTGTCCCTATGGAAGACCAGATAAGGGAGTCCACCAAGAGTGCCTGGTGCTCCCCTGTCCTTCTGGAAGACGTGACAGCCACCAGGAAGGCCGTCTTACACGACAAGCATGACAGCTCACACTTGTGCATTGGTTCGAATGGCTTGCCCATGAGCTTTGCCAGTACCAGCAATAGGTCCCACGGAGCTGGAGGTTCACATACCAGAGGGAATATGTGATACAGGCCTTTGGTAAAGCGACGGACCACTGTCTCCTGTGCCAATGTCGGCTGACTGGCCTGCACCCAGTAAGCAGAAATGGCTGCCAGGTGCACCCTAAGGGTCGATGACCATAGGCCCCCTTTGGAGAGAGACCAGAGGTAGTAGAGAATGTTAGCCACAGAACAGGATAAGGGGTCCAGACCCTTACCCTGACACCAAATGGAAAACCTTTTCCATTTGAAGGCATAACATTTCATGGTCGCTTCCTTTCGATATGCCTCCACCACGGTGTAGACATTTTCGGAAAGACTCAATGTCTGGAACTGTAGCCGCTCAGGTACCAGGCTGTGAGGTGCAAGGATTGAAGGTCCAGATGAAAGACCTTCCCCTGGTTCAGAAATATCAGGTCCGGGCGTGTACAAAGCCCCTCCAGGGGCCTGCAGCTGAGGCTGAAGAGATCTGGATACCAGAACTGGCGTGGCCTGTCTGGGGCTACCAGAACCACCTTCGCTTTGTCCCTCCTCACCTTGACTAACACCTTGTAGATCAAGGGAAATGGGGGGAAGGTAGAGAGGAGGCCTGGGGTCCACGGCCTCGAGAAGGCATCCCCCTGCAGCGAGCTCTGCTGAGGGGGGCGAGCATGATACAGCCTCAGCTTGGTGTTTTCCCTGGAGGCAAACAGGTCCACCATCGGTTTGCCCCAATGGGAGAACAGGCTGTAAGCTACCTCTGGATGGAGAGACCACTCGTGGGATCTGGCCTATATGGCTGAGAGCATCCGCCAGCTGGTTCGAGGCTTCTGTCACATGGATGGCTAACAGATCCGCCTCCAACCGGCTTATGAGGGTCCAGATGCGGGGCACCTCCTTGCACAGCAGACGGGAGTGCGTGCCGCCCTGTTTGTTGATGTAGTACATGGTCGTGGTGTTGTCCGTCTGGACTTGAAGCACCTTACCCCGGAGGTGAGGCGTGAAAGCTGACAGTGCCAGTCTGACTGCTCTGAGCTCCAACAGGTTGATGTGGTATCGGGACTCCTCAGGGTTCCAGAACCCTTGGGCCCTGTTATCCCCATGTGGGCTCCCCAGCCTATGAGAGAGGCATCGGTCATGAGGACGACCGTTGGCTCGGGGCAGACAAATGGGATCCCTCCCTGCAATCGGTCTGGGACAGTCCACCATTGGAGAGCGTCCCACATCTTCTGGGTTACAGTGATCAGCTGGTCGAAATGACCATATCACTGAGTCCACTGGGTGGCCAGCTCCCACTGGAGGGGGCGCATGTGCAACCAGGCCGAACGGACCACTGAGGTGTATACTGCCATGTAACCCAGAAGGCGCAGAAAGTTCCAGGCAGAGCACAAGTGCCCAACCAGAAATGATTGGGCAAAGGAGGAAAGAACCTCCGCCCTGTCTGCCAGGAACCAAGCTCTGGCTTGACAAGAGTCGAGCTCTGCCCAGATGAAGCTCATCACCTGGGAAGGCATGAGTTCCGACTTGGCCTCACTGATCAGGAGGCCGAGTTGGGAGAAGGTTTGTAGGACCAGATCCCTGGAGCTTTCCACCTCCTGTTGGGTGGAACCTGCCAGAAGCCAATCGTCGAGGTAGGGGTAGATTCTAACCCCTCGACGCCGGAGATGGGCTGCCGCCACTGCTTTGCATTTGGTGAAGACCCGTGGGGCCGGTGACAGGCGGAACGGCATTGCTCAGAACTTGTGCAGGGTCCCTTCGACCCTGAAGTGAAGGAACCGCTGAAGGGACGGACGGATTGGGACGTGAAAGAATGCGTCCTGCAGATCCAGTGAACAGAACCACATGTTTTGCTCCAATGATAGTATGATCTGGGACAGAGTGACCATCTGAAAGGTGCGAGACCTGAGAAACTGATTCAGGTCGTGGAGATCTAGAATAGGGCACCAACCCCTTGGGCAACAGAAGTACCTGGAGAGAAAGCCTGGGTCTGCTGGATGATAAGCCACGGGGAAATCGCAGAGAGGTGAACCTTAATGGATAAGTATCGGAGGTCTGCATCTGACAGAGAGAGAAAATATTCAAGGACAGTGTTAAGAGGGCACAGGAGGGGGTCCAGACCTTGACTGGCGGCCCACAAACAAAAACGTTTCCACTTCATAGAATAAGTGGCTCTAATGGAATGTTTTCTAGCTGCGACCAAGACCTTGGCCACCGTAGAAAATACCCCATAGCATGCTGTGGCTACATCTGCAGGTGCCAGGCATAGAGGTGTAGGGACCGGAGTTCTGGGTGAACCAATCTGCCCTGTTCTTGTGACAGCAAGTGGGAGGACAAGGGCAAGGGGATCAGAAGTTCCACTGCCAGCTGCTGCAGTAAAGGGAACTTTATCTGACGAGGCCAAAGCAGAGCCACAAGAATCATTTCTGCTCCTGCTGCCTGGAGTTTGAGCAGAGCCTTCTGCAGAAGAGGAAAGGAAGGGGAGACATAGAGAAACCGCCCTGTCCAGCAAGGGGACAATGCATCTCACCAGAAAACACCAGGCGTTTGCTCTAGCAAGCAGAAACTGGGCAGTTCTGCATTACACAGGGACGCAAAGAAGTCCAGATCTGGACTGCCCCACCTTTGGAAGAGGTCGTCCACTACAGACTGCAGGATTTTCCATTCGTGTGTCTTTGACCGAGACCGACTCAGATAGTCGGCCAAGACATTTTGGACCCTTGGAACGTGCACTACAGTGAGCAAGAGGTTGTGTTCTGGAGCTCAGAACCACACTTTCATAACCTCTCGACAAAGAGGGTAGGAGTGAGTCCCTCTTGTTAATTGATGTAGTGGATGACTGACATGTTGTTCATCTTCACCAACAGGGGACCTGGAAGAAAATCCAGGCGAAATGCCTGCAGGGTGTACAGAACTGCTCTCATCTCCAGAATGTTGATATGTAGTATCAATTCTAGATAAAACCATGTTCCTTGAGACTGATGGCTCTGAAAATGAGCGCCCCAACCTGTGCCTGAAGCAATGGTTGTAAGAACCTGCAATGGAGGGTCCCTCTGATAGGGAACTCCCGGTTCCAGATTCTGCAGCGAGAGCCACCAGGAGAGAGTCTGAACCACAGCCTTGGAGATCAAGACTGAATGGTCGAGGTAATCCTCCCTTTGATCCCACTGCACTCTAAGGGTCCACTGAGGGACTCTCATGAAGAGGCATGTGGAGGGTATCATCACGATGGCCGCCGCCATGTGGCCTAAGAGTTGGAGCATGGACTGAGCTGGTACCTGGCCATCAGCTGATACTTTGTGGGCAAATGATCGAAGGCATGATGCACTGTTTGGCGGGAGGAAGGTCTTCCCTTGCTCCATGTCTAGGACTGCCCTGTGTACTGAAGTCTCTGACAGGGTGTCGAAAGCGACTTGGCTAAGTTCAAGGTGACTCCTAGGGAGCTGACCAGGGTGACGGTATCCTCTAAGGTTGCCAGAAACCAACTGTTGAGGTAGGGGTACACAAAGTGACCTTGCCTCCTTAAGGCCGCTGCCACTACCGCTAGGCACTTTGTGAACACACGAGGTACCAAGGAAGGGCTGAAGGGCAAGGCCTAAAACTGGTAGTGCCTTCCCTGAAAGTAAAACCTCAGGAACCTCCTGTGAGCTGGAAGTACCAGGATATGGAGGCAGACATTCTGCATATCTAGGGAGCAGAGCCAGTCCCCTTGATGCAGCATGAGAAGAATGTCCAGCAGGGTGACCATCCTGAACCTCTTGTACTCGATATAGTTGTTCAAGAGACTCAGGTCCAGGATAGGGTGAAGATCCCCCATCTTCTAGGGTACCAGGAAGAAGCAGGAATAGAACCCTTTCCCCCACTGAGGGGATGGAACTGGTTCTAGTGCCTTCTTGTCTAACAGTAACTCTACCTCATCCCCGATGAGTTCAGCATGTGAGAGGGAGTAAGATGCTTGGACCGAGGGACTGTCTCGGGGGTATCTGAAGAAATTCCAGTGCATGACCCCTCTCTATCAACTGGAGAACCCATGCATCATTGGTGATGGAGGTCCACCCATCGAGGTAAAACGAGAACCGACCCCCTACCACCTCTGCCCTGGACTCGGCAGGTGGCAAGAGGCTGGACTTGGGAGTCAGGCGTTGGAGCCCTGGGTGGGCAAGGAGACCTGGGACGGTTTGTTGTTCCTTGATCCCTGTGCTCCACTGGAGCGAGAGGTAGCTTTACGACGAAAGTCTCTCTGCTGCTGTCCCTTAGGCTTCTGCCCTCCCTGGCGATGAAACTGACGACAACTGCCAGGGTTGTGCTCAGATCTGTACCAACGAATGTACCGAATGAACGGCCTTACCCGAGATCTGGAGGTATGCTATCATCTCCTAAATGTCAGAACTGTAAAGCATGGATCCATGGAATGGCGCATTGATGATGGCATCCTGAAGATCCTGCTTAAACCCCAAGACTCAGGGCCAAGAATATCTCCTCATACAAAACCATGTGGCTGCTGCCCTGGCCACCGTATCAGCAGAGTCATATGAAGATCTGAAGACATCTTTCCCTATGTCCGAGCTGGACTGTAGTATGTCCAAGAGCTCTGTCTTGAGGTCAGAATCGTGCTGCTTTTTTGGCAAGCTCGACTGTCTTGTTCCAGAGAGATTTCTAGAACTGCACCATGTGGGCTAAGAAGTTTAGTGAATGAATGGTGCACGTAGCCGATGAATGAACCTTTCTGCCAAACAGATTCAGGCACTTGGATTCTTTGTCCGGTGGCTGGGAGCTCACGTGCTGGGACTGCTTGGTTCTGCCGTGGGCAGCAATCAATACATCTGAGTCACCTTTGGGCTGCTCTCCGAGGAACAGCTCCTTTGTTGGGGTATTTTACAGCCGACCTGCTTTTTTGGGAATAGCGGGAGCTATTGTAGGATGCCTCCAGGCTAATCTGGTAGCATCCTGGAACCGGGCTACCAGGGGTGAAACCACTAATGGTTTAGGCTCATTCATGCCTAAGAAATGAGTCAGTCTTTTCCTTTCTGGATCAAGATCCTCGGTTTCCCACTGGTTTAAAAACTGGATATGATGCATCACATCCAAGAAGGTGGGATCATCCGGTGGGGAACAAGGGGATTCCCCAGGAGGGTCCAGATGAGGGGGAGGCGATGAGTATTCGCCTGAGGATCTGGAGTAGTACGACCCCAAGGATGACCTGGAGCGGGAATGGGAGTGCCTTCTCCTGTGATGCCTGGAAGTAAACCTGGAGTGGTGCCTACTCCAGTCAGAAGCCCTATTGTCCAGTGGAACTGGCAATTTGTCTTTGGGTGGAGGCAGCGGTGGTTGCGGGATATCCACCGGTGCCAGCTGCGGTGCATGAGGCTGTGGTCCCTTAGGCAGGATGTCTTTCTGAACAGTATCCCACCAGGAACTAAAAAGGTCTTTTACCTCAGCCAAAGAGTCCATAGCTGGTGCTGATGGGCCTGGCGTACCGGCTCCTTCGTCAGGTTCCCGGGGAGGTGGTTCTAACAGTTTGTTAGAGGCTGGTGTATGCACTGGTGACTTTGACTTCTCTGGCGCCAGGTCTTTAGATGGTGGTGTATCTGAGTCCTCTGGTATCTCATCATCTGTCGGCATTTGGTCAGGTATTGGGTGTGGCCTTGCCTCAGCTGGCAGTTGGTCTGACAGCCACTTATGAGGTGCCAGCAGTGTAGAAGACCCTGACATCGAGGAAGACGATGGGGTAGTATGTCTGGAGTCTGACGCTGGATGCTTTGGGGAGCTGGTGTCAGAGTGAGACCCTGCCTCCAGGCACCTCTACCTGTTGTCTGGTCCAGCTGTACAGTCAGACGATGTAGAGGCCTTTGCTGGAGTGCAGGTGGCAGATGGGGTGTTGCCCACCTCCTTGACGGCAGAATCCCTGGCCTTAGAACCAGAAGTATGGCTGCAGAGTCTGAGACTAAGGAAGGGGGCCAAAGGCCCTTGCCCCAAAGAAACATTAGTAGGCAGCCACACTGCCATTGGGTGTTTAGAGTCAGACAACCCAGTAGGTGCTTGGGTTGACGGGGGCAGCGCCTGAGCCCAGACTGGAGTTGGCCAATTTCCTATAGAGACCTGGATTGGGAGTGAGAGCGGTCCTTCTCCTGGTGATGGTGCTTTTTCTCCTTCTTATGGGAACTCCCTGACCTCGAAGAAGAGGAAGCTAGGACTGACAGAGTCTTTTGCATGGTAGCCAGCTGTTGCTCCAGCAGGAAAGTCGTCAATGTCTTCAGGTGACGGATGCGTATTCATCGGTTGAAGTTCTTGCAGTGTGGGCAGGATTCGGTATCGTGACTGGGACCAGGCAGAGGAGGCAGGCTGAATGGCTGTAGCGGGCTGGTATCTGCTTCCCACACGCACACTTCGACTTAGGGCGGTGAGTAGACAATGATGGTGAAGACATGCACCGTCGAAAATTCAAAAACTATGCAAGAAATTATTTTTGAAAATGGCGATCGACTGTTAAGCATGCAGGCATCTGTGGAGCCGATGTGAACAGGCTGATGGCAGGTAAACAACTGGGGAGTGGCTGGGGACCGCCCTCTTTATACCACTGGTGGACGTCGGAGGCAGTCTGACGTCAGGGGCCGGTCCTCGCTGGGTAATGCTAGCTAGAAAGTTTTCCGTGCGGTCCCAGTGCCTGGCGGCATAGTCCTTATTGTGTAGCTTGATGCAAGAGCCCCCACCCGAAGTAAGATCTAGTAGGGTACCGAGTCAATTTATCTAAAACTTAAGTTTTACAGGTGAATTACACATCATTACAGTTAATACAGAGACAGTTCCCCTTCCAGTGGAACTTACCTTGTTTGAAATATTTGGGTGTGCAGTTATTGGCTGACCCAGCCCAGTCATATCAAGTTAATTATGAACCTCTTCTCCAGCGTCTTAACGGGGTTATGGAGAAATGGAAATCCCTTCCCCTAATACAAACAATGGAGGCGGTCAGGTTGAATCTTCTCCCAGGGGTTTTATATCTTGCACAAACACTTCCTATTACCCTTCCCAGAAAGTTTTTTATAGAGCTCGATAAAAAAATATCCAGGTACATCTGGGACTCTAAGCAACCTAGAGTCAAATATACCACCTTGCAGTTACCAAAAAGACAGGGAGGGTTAGCTCTACCTGACTCTGCAACCTATCATTTAGCAACTCAACTACAGATAATCCTCCTATGGTTGCAGGAGTTCTATTTTGCGAAATGGAGAGAGTTAGAAATTAAGGCAGAAAATTTAGTCAACTTATTTCAGATTTCATTGGCACACTTGAGGTCTTTCCTAGGAAATATTACAAATAACCCATACACCAGAAGCAAACTGAGATGTTGGAATTCACTTCCAGATTCCAAGGGTTTTAAAAATGTGAGACTTTTGTTAATTTCCCTGTCTCGTTATCACCTTCTATGCCCTGCCTTCTTGAACCTGGGCATCATATGATGGGAGAGGCAGAGGAAAGAGGTTACTCACTTTATGGCATATCCTTAAGGATGGACTCCCCCATCCGTTTGAGGAGTTGAGGGTTATGTATGGGCTGCAATCTCAGGACAGGTTTAGTTACCTACAAGTTACTAATTTCATTAAATCTCTTCCTCAGAACTCTCTGGTACAGGGACAACAGGCCACAATGGTGGATATAATCAGAAGGGCACTGGAAGGACAAGCGCCCTAAGCCATATGATATCTTATTTATATAAAGCGATATTATTATTGCTGGACAATTCTCTGTACTGTATTAAAGAAAAATGGGAGGAGGAGGAGGATTTGGGGATACATATATCAGACAAGGGATGGGAACGTCATATTAGTGTTTTGCATGCTGGCACTACCTAATACAGATGGAAAGAATTTAGCTGGAATGTCACCATAAGATTTTTCAAGACGTCAGCTATACAAGCTAAATATCTTCTGGGTTTGGGTGAAACGTGTTGGAGGGGCTGCAGGATATCCCCCTCTATGAATTCCAGGATTTGGCTACTTGAATCTTGCTAAATATCTCACTGCTCGTGGCTATAAAGGCCATCACCCGTTGATGGCTTTCCATGATAATTACCACTATCACAGACTGGCAGAACATAATGGTGGAAGTTTATCATATGGAGAGGCTGACAGCCTTAGTCAGACAAGCAAAAGATAATTTTGAAATATTATGGAGATGGGTCCTTTATATCATGAAATACAGGCTAGAATTTGTCCCATGAAGAGATGGGAAATATGGGCGGAGAAGGCTGATATACACATAGAAAAGGGGAATCTAGCACCTACCATGTTACTCTTGGGAGGGAATTGCATTGGTGAGGGGATTAACTGATGGGTCTTCACAGGGATAAAATGTTGAGCAAGGCAGCCTATAGGCTGGTAGCCCCTTCTTACAGCGTACTGAATATACACACCATGTTCGGTGGAATAATGGAATGTTGATTTCTTTATATCACTCCAGTATGGGAATTACTATATTGCGGAAATAGATATTTGCTGACCCTGTATTTATTTATTTTTTTTCATTTTATTGGAAAGCGATGTTTGTAATATACTGTTGTCATGATTTTTATGAATATGATTGAATGTTTGATAATATATATATTTTTTCTGGTAAAACTTGCATAAATAAAGAGTTATTAAAAAAAAAAAAAAGAATTCAGCAGACGCAGACTAGTCAAAGATAGGGTCATCGAACTCTCCCAGCTCCTCTATTGAAAAATTAATCTCTGGCCTCAAATATGACCAAACAACACAAATGCTGGCTGGATTTACCAACCTTAATGCTCAACTCACCCATATGCAACAAATGATCAACACGATGTGGGACAAGCTGGAGAAACACGAAGGTCAGCTCACGGAGTAAGAGGGGAGAGTCAGTGCCCAGGAAGACACTTCTAATAAGTTGGATCCTCTACTGCAACAAGCCTTGAGAGAGATCAGTCAATTGAAAGCTACCACGGGCGACACTGAGAACAGGGAGCCACACTACCATGTCCAGTTGGTGGGATTCCCCAAAGGAACCGAAGGACGGGACTGTAGGGGGTTTATGCAACACTGGCTGGTGCAAACCGTTCTCTCTCTGCCTGAGGGCACGATTCTGAAAATCCAGCTGGCACACAGATCTCCAGGCCTTCAACCAGGACCCTAATGAATGACCCAGACACCTTATCATTAAATTTCTGAGGTACCAGGACAGGCAAAGGGTCCTGGCAGCAGCAAGAAAGGTCGACTACATTATGGTGGATGGGCACAAAGTCAGCCACTTCCCCGAGTTCTCATGGCACCTACAACAAGAAAGACAGGCATTTACAGAGCTCAAGAGAAAACCCCATGCCTTGAGTTGCTTCTTTTCTCTTACATACCAAGCCAGCTTGATCATTCGAGCATATGACAAAAAAACAAGATCCTTTACAGATGCCAAGGAGCCTCTTACCTTTGTCTGTACAGAGCTCAAAAAGAATGGCTAGGAAGCCAACAAATCGCTACGATTTTCGCATACTTGAGAGGGGACACTAGTTTTCAAGGTACTGTCTTTTTGTCTTTTCGAGAGGGTGGGGGGGGGAGACTGTATCTCTTGGTCTGTATCAGGGCTGGACTGGGGGCCTCCCTTTCCCCTCCCGTCGCACCGAGCTGAAGCTGAAGATCAGACTGTGAATCGAGCCTGAGGCTCTGATTAGGGCCTCTGCTGCAACAAGAGTTCCCTAGACGGATCAAGCATTACTAAGGAGCATGGTTTAATCCATCTTTAAGCTCTAAATCTTCTTTTTGTTTGGGACTACCTTATTGGCCTCATAAAGTAACAGTGACAAGACTCAAGTATGGAACTCTGAGCAGACTGATGGGACAGCAAGAAAAAAATACTTACCATAGTAACCTTGTCTCTTCCCAGTGATACTCAGGTATTCAGAACTTCTGCAGTGACCCTGTAAGACTGAATTGCCTGAAGTGAGTTCAGACTGGCATGCAAATAATGGAATCTTTGCACATACTATTTTCAAATGCTGCCTTGAACTAAGTGCCTAGGTTCTAAACCCTCAGATTTCCTTGGAGCCTGGAAAGACAGGCCTCAAAAACTAAACATCAATATATAAAAACCCTAGTAATTAGAAATATATTAATAACGGAATAACACCCAAATGCTCCCAAGGGGGGAAAACCCAAAACTGGAGGTCATAAAATGTAACAATACCTCTGAATGTCAGAAATCACCTGAAGGGGAAAAACAACAAAATGAACCCAAATCACAAACAATAGTGCCTGATTGTGGCACCTATAAAGTAGGTCACAAAAACATTACCCGGAATGCAGAGGCTACTGGTTCTTGAAGGGGAGGCAGGGTGAGGAGTTCTGAATACCTGAGTATCACTGGGAAGAAACAAGAATACTAAGGTAAGTAATTTTTTCTTCTAACCTCAGTAATACTCAGGTATTCATAACTTCTGCAGACTAAGAAGCAGTACCTTTGGAGGTGGGGACAGAACCTACTTTGGAAACAGTTAGCAGCTGCTATGTAGCAGCTGTGCCCCTTGTGGAATGGGCCCTCAATCCTGTTGAGGGTTCCCTTCCCACCTTACAATAACAAAACTGGATGCATCGTACCATCCAGCGAGAAATGGATCTTTTAAATGTTGAGTTACACTTTCCCACATCTCCATAAGTCAGGAAGAAAAAATTACTCACCTTAGTAATGTTGTTTCTTCTAATGGAGTCTTGCTGTATTCTGACATATGCAGTGATCACCAACCTTTGAACTGCCCGGAGAACAAAGAGTTAACTTTCCATGCAGGGCATGGAACGCTGAGCTCGAGCTCGGTTGAAGCCTCTGTTTGCTGTTGTTTAAACTCCAACTGTCAGATCTTTACGAGCTATACTCACTAGGCGTTCTGTGTGGAAACTGTAAACTCACACTAGCCAACTGGCAACTAAATTTGTTAAAAAAAAGGGTTTTTGGTTTCAAAGCAAAGACTCAAGTCAGGAAACCCAAAAAACAAAACACAACACACACCCAAAATAGAGGAGGGTGAGAAAAAGGGCACTTCTAGGTGCCAACACTGCTCCTGCCCACCCACATCCCAAAAAACAGGTTCTGAGAGGGGAGGCGGGGGGAGGTCAGAATACAGCAAGACTCCATTAGAAGAAACAACATTATTAAGGCGAGTAATTTTTTCTTCAATCAACATGAAGTCTTGCTGTATTCTGACATATGCAGACTACCAAGCAGTACCTCCAAGGAGGAGCGACAGAACCTACTTTGGGAAAAGGCTCTGAAGTACTGCTGTGCCAAACCGAGCATCACTCCTAGTCTGGATATCCAGAGAGTAATGCTTGGTGAATGTATGGACTGTTTTCCAGGTGGCTGCTTGACAGATTTCTAAGATAGGAATATCCCTGGCAGCAGCCAGGGAAGCAGCTGTACCTCTAGAAGAGTGAGCCCTCAGGCCTGAGGGTGGGGTTCAACCCAATTTCTCATAGCAGAATTGTATACAAGAGACAATCCACCTGGCAATAGATCTTTTATTTTTTTTAATTTATTTATTGAATATAATAGGAATTACAAACCTTTGAGTCACAGACTCTTTTGCAAAGGCTCCACGTCGGTTACATGGGGTGGAGGAGGACATATACAGATTAACACAAACAAAATAGGCAGTATATACATTTACAGTACTGTCAAACGCAGTACAGGTTTGCTCTTATTAAGACACAGGGACAGATTAATCAACATTCTAGATATCCTATGTCAGAAACTAGTAGGGTGCAGGTACTTGGGGTCAACAGAGGCCCTGTATCAGTAGATGTGGGGTGCAAATAATTAGCCACAGGTGCACTTAGCACTTTCAAGTATTAGAGCTTTGAGACCCGTTTTGAAAAGAGAGATGCTGAGGGTCTGTGAGAGAGGGGGTGGTAACGTATTGAGCCAGAGAGGGGCACGGTGGCGGAATGATCTCTGCCCTAGGGAGGTTCGACAAAGGGGGACTCGACAAGAAGGGATAGTTGTGAGTCTTGTGGTGCGCCTGGGAGGTGCAGCACTGATAATGGGGAGTAGGCCCTTGGGGGCTATCTGGAGTTGTATTTTTGTAGCGAGGATGCATGTGTGATACCTTAGTCTTTGCTGGAAGTTTAGCCAACCAGTCAGAGAATAAAGGTCACAGGTGTGGGTGAGTCGGTCGCTGCCTGTTACTAGCCGGCATGCTTTGTTCAAGGCTACGTTTATACTGCTTAGCGTGGTGGGTTCAGCGGAGCCATATATAACAATCCCGTAGTCAAAGAGGGAGAGGATGGAGGAGTTGACTGCAAGAAGCATAGCCTGCGGAGTAAGGCAGTGCTTGAGACGGTACAGTATGCCCACTCTCGAGTTGACAGCGGAGGAGAGGAGTTGGGTGTGACTATGGTAGGAGAGGGAGGTGTCTAATGTGATGACCAGGTATTTGAAGCTTGATACGTGTTCCAGCGGGTTGCCTAGAGAGTTCTTAATAAGTAGTGCCAACTGACTATGTGGGCTTTAACGATGAGCAAAGATCATGGATTTCGTTTTTTTATAGTTGATGATCAGGCGGTGGTCAGTGAACCAGTTCTCTAGTTCACAAAAAAAGCCCTGTAAGGCCAATTGGAGGGCACTTGGTTGAGAATGCTTCCTATACAGTATCAAGGCCATCAGCGATAGTAGTAGATGACCACTACACGCTCGGGAGAGAGTTGAGGAAGAGAGTAAAGACAGGGGCCAAGAACAGACTTCATGGACCCCAGAGCAAACTGTTTTGGAGGTGGAGAGGGTGGTGTTTATCCTGACTTGTCTGCACTGCCCCGAGAGGTAGTCCCTGAACCAGGCCGTAGCCTCAGGGGACACATTAAGCTGTGGAAGGACCCTGAGCAGTAGCTTGTGACTGACTGTGTCAAATGCCTTGGTCAGATCCACGTAGACCGCCCCTGCGATTGAGCCTTGGTCGAGGGTCTCATGGAGGAATGAGGTGAACTCCGCCAGCAGATGACGGTACTAGTCGAAACCGTGCTGTTCTTGGCTAAGCAGGTTATATTTAGAAAGATATTCAGTTATCTGGTCAGAGACTATTTTTTCCAGCAATTTGGAGAGGGGTGGCAGTATAGAAATAGGTCTGTAGTTGTTGGTGTCGGTAGGGTCACCGCTCTTAAGAATGGGGGTAATAATGGCTCTTTTCCAGGTAGAGGGGAATTGACCACGGCATAGCGAAAGGTTGAGGATTTCTGTAATGTGGGGAAGAGTGACATCCAGAGTAAGCCGAATGAGTTTAAGATCAAGGGAGTCATTGCTGTAACGGGTGCTGGCTATGGCTTTGGTGATGTAGAGTTTGGCCTCACTGCATGAGAATGACTGCAGCCGAAAGGGGGGGAGTTGACACTGCTCGGAGTTTCGGGGAGGGTGGGGTGGGGCCAGGTGGGCTACATTAGGTGGGAGGATATGGGAGAGGTCTGAAAAGGAGGAGTTGAGGGCCTCAGCGATGGTGGCAGGATCCTGTGAGTCAACCCCATTAAGGTTAAGTTGGGTAGGGGTAGGGGAGCAGGATTTTCCACTGAGTTCTTTTATGTTGTTCCAGAATTTTTTTCCCATCGCCCCAGGAGGAGGCGAGGGTTTGCCAGTAGAAGTTCGCTTTAGCCTGCCGCAAGGCCCAGGTACATTTGTTGCGTGCCTCCCGGTACAGTTGTCTATCCTGGGTGCATTGGGAGTTGAGGGCCTTGTGCCAAAGGTTGTCTCTGTGTTGTAGCAGGTTTAGAAGCGATGGTGAGATCCAAGGGGTGGTTCTGGTTTTCACAACTTGCTTAGCGGGGGAAGCGAATATATCACATGCTTCACTGAAGGTGGTTATAAAGTGGGCAAGCGCAGTGTCAACTGACTGCGTGTTGTAAATGGGGAGCCAGTTGCTGTGATAGAGGTGTGCTTTGAGGTACTCAAGGCCTCCTCTTTTGAGCCTTCTCTGCCAAGAGATTTTTGGGGGGGCAGGGGGTAATTTACCCGACCACCTGCAAGTTACTGGCGAGTGGTCACTGATAGAGTCAGAGAGCACGGTTGCGTGGGAGAGGTTACGTGGCCTGTTGGTGAAAATGAGGTCTAACAGTGTGGAGGTCCTGGATTTAAGGTCCCTTCTGGTAGGGGAGGTGACTATTTGGGTTAGATCGAGAGCACGGGTAGAGTCCTTGTAGCTGGCAGAAGCTGGGGATAGCCAGTTAACATTGAAGTCACCCATTAGGATGATTTCACTAGTATTAGGTAGGTGGGAGATAATGTGGAGGATAGAGTCAAACGGGGGTTTTTGGTTTCGAGGGGGGATGTAGGCCGATATGATGTAGAGAGTTTTAGTACCCAGCCTGCAGCTGGGGATAGCTAGTTAACACTGAAGTCACCCATTAGGATGATTTCACTAGTATTAGGTAGGTGGGAGATAATGCGGAGGATAGAGTCAAACGCGGGTTTTTGGTTTCGAGGGGGGATGTAGGCCGATATGATGTGGAGAGTTTTTAGTGGCAGGTCTGCCCTTACCAACCTCCCCATAAGTGAGGAACAACTGGGGGGACTCAAACCCGTGACCCTAGGTACGCTCTATGTAGTAGCTAAGGGCTCTTTTTACATCCAGGCTGTGCAACCTCCTCTCCCCAGAGGAGGAGGAGGAATGGTCAGTGAAAAAAAAATGGAGAGACACAGACTGATTAAGGTAGAAATCTGAAACCACCTTAGGCAAAAACTTCCTGTGAGTTCTTAGGACCACTTTATCTCTATGGAAAGAGATGAAATCAGGCTCCACTGACAGGGCTTGCAATTCACTGATGCACCTGGCAGAGGTAATGGCTACCAAAAACACAGTTTTCCAAGTCAAGTACTTAAGCTCTGCAGAGGACAAAGGCTCAGGGGGTTGCATAAGCTTAGCAATGCAAACAATAAGGTCCCAAGCAGGAGCAGGGTCCCTGAAGGGAGGATTGGTGTGCAACAATCCCTTGAAGAATTTGCAAAATACAGGATGGGCTGATAGAGAAGAGGGCTTGCCTACTGACAAAAAGGCAGAAACAGCTGCCAAATGTACTTTAAGTGTAGCTGGTCTGAGTCCCAAGCCATTGAGATGAACCATATAGGCCAGGACTGCAGGCAACCCAGCAGATTCTGGAGAAATATGCTTACCAGAGCACCAAATAGTGAACCTTTTCAATTTGGAGTTGTAAGTCTTTCTGGTGGAAGGCTTTCAAGAAGCCTTAACAATATCCAGAACACCTTGAGAGAGGTGCAGATCAGCAAACTCTAACTCTTCAAGAGCCAGGCCTTGAGATTGAGAGATTTGAGATTCGGATACCAAATCCTTCCCTGAGAGGATGTCAACAGGTTGTTATTCCTGGGAAGAGACAGGGGGAAGGTGTACTGCTAAGGACAGCAACAGTGGATACCAGGGCTGTCTGGCCCAGTCTGGAGTGATCAGAATCACTTTGCACGATTGAGACCTGATCTTGACTAGCACCTTGAACAGGAGAGGGAAGGGAGGAAAAGCATACAGGAACTTCCCTTCCCAATTCAGAACCAGAGCATCCAGGGGGACTGAGCCCAAGACTGGGGGTCTGCAGCAAAAAGAGAGGAAGTTGGTGATTGTCTGGGGCTGCAAAAAGATCTATGTGTGGAGTGCCCCATCTGGAGAAAATCACTATCAAAATTAGGGGATCTAGGGACCATTCGTGGTGGCCCTGAGATACCCTGCTGAGAGCATCTGCTAGGACATAGTCCTTCCCTGGGATGTGAACTGCTATCAGAGAAATTTGCAGGGAATAGGCCAGAGACCACAACTTCATTGCTTCTGTGCACAAGGCCGTAGACCGAGTGCCCCTTGCTTGTTGATGTACCACATTGTGGTGGTATTGTCTGTTCTGATCTGGACTACCTTGTTCTGTACAGACTTGGAAAAAGCTTGCAGTGCCAGAAACAATGCTCTGAGTTCCAAGAGATTGATGTGATGCAGAGATTCTTGAGGTGACTACAGCCCTTGGGTGGTAAGATCCCCCAAGTGGGCTCCCCAGCCCAAGAGGGAGGCGTCTGTGGTGAGGATTAGTGAATGAGACTGAGTGACAAAAGGAACTCCCTGCCTTAAATTGTCCTGATCCTGCCACCACTGCAAAGCCTGGATCAGGGTTCGAGTCACTGGGACTAGTCTGGTAAGGGAATCCTTTCTCTGGGACCAGAAGGCTCTCAAGCGGAACTGAATGCCCCTCATCTGAAATCTTGCGCCCTGGACCACTGCTGTAGAGGCTGCCAAGTGGCCCAGGAGCTGCAAGAAGTGCCTTGCTGGTTGAGACACCTGAAGGGTGAAAGAAGAGGCCAGTTCTATTAGTGTCCTTGCCCTGTCCAGGGAAAGGAAGTCCTTTGCTCTTATTGTATCCAGCTCTGCCCCTATAAAGGTGAGGAGTTGTACTGGCTTGAGAACTGACTTTGGAAGATTGAGGAGGAATCCTAAGGAAGTGAGCAGTTGCTGAGTTATCTGAAGATGTGACTTGCTTGGTCTGGAGACTGACCCACTATGAGCCAGTCGTCCAAGTATGGAAAGATGGAGATCTTTTTTCTCCTTAGGAAAGCAACCACTACTGCCAGGCACTTTATGAACACCCTTGGGGCTGATGTTAGGCCAAAGGGCATTGCTCTGAACTGACAGTGGCCTGAGGTCAACTCGAACCTGAGGTACTTTCTGTGGGAGCACCTGATGGGAATGTGAAACTAGGCATCTCTGAGGTCCAGGGAGGCTAGCCAGTCCCCTGGCCTTAGAGAGGGCAGAATTATTCCCACAGTCACCATTTTGAACTTTGGCTTTAAAAGGTGCTTGTTTAGATATCTCAGATCCAGGATGGACCGCCATTCTCCTGTCTTTTTGGGGGTTAGGAAGTACCTAGAGTACAATCTTTGGCCCCTGTGTAGGGTAGAAACCCTTTCTATGGCTCTGAGAGCCAAGAGGGAAGAAACCTCTGCCTCTAGGGCAAGGGCCTCTGATGAATTTGCATGTGGAAAGGATCTGGTTCTCATCTTGGGAAATTTTTTGAAGCTGAGAACCAGTCCCTGGCTTACTACTTCTAGGACCCACTTGTCTGATGTTAAAGACTTCCAGTCCTGGACAAAGTAAGCCAGCCTGGCCCCTACAGGTATTGGAGAATCGGCCCGGGCAGACCCATTAGGATGTCTGCTTGGCAGGGGCTTTAGGCTGAGGGATGGAAGCAGGCCTGCTCATACCCAGTCTGCCTCTCCCTCTAAGGAACCCCCTCTGAGCAAAAGCAGAAGAGGAGGCCTGGGCTTGGTAAAAAGGCCTTTGAAAGGGCCTGCCCCTGGAATACTGCCTCCGAGGAGTGGCTTGCCTTTCTTTGGCCTGAGCACTCCTGTAGGTGGTCCTGTACTCGTCCATCTTCTTCATGTAGTTCTCTGTCTGCTCCCCAAACAGAGAATTACCAATGACAGGAAAATCCATGGCCTTAGCCTGGGTATCCTGTGATAGGCCATCCTCCGAAGGGCCACAGATGTAGCCATGATTCTAGAGGAAACATCACTGGAGTCCACAGCAGCATGAAATTGCACCTTGGATGCCTCAATCCCATCCACAGCCACCTGCCCCAGCTCCTTGGCAAGCTGGTCAGGGGCCTGTTTAGCTAGAGCCAGCACAGTGTCCCACCTGGACATCTGGTATCTAGCTGTGTAGGCCATATAGTTAGCCTGCCTGAGTCCCAAAGATGCTGCCATGTATTGTTTCTTTGCCATGGCATCAATCCTCTTGGAGTCCTTATCTGGGTGGTGTGAAGCCAAGGGAATATTTGCCTTATCACAGGCAGCAGCCTGCACTACCCCAACATGGCTGTATTGCTGGGAAAGGAACTCAGTGTCTGAGCCTGAAAGAGTATACCTCTTGTCCATTCTTCTGTCCACAGGAGGTATGGAATTAGGAGTTTTTAGAATTTTAAATGTCTGTTTCCCAAAAGATTTATGGAGGGGAACAGAATCTCCTGGACTCTGGGATGTCCATCATCTCAACAAAATCAGGCTCCTCCTGATCCTCTACTGCTTCTTCCATAGGAAGCTGGAGGGTTTCAACTACTTTCTTGTAAAACATAAAGTGGGAAGGGGACTCAGAAAGCCTAGGAGGAGAAACACCTGAAGGTCTGTCTGGGGAGATGTCCGGGTCAATAGGCACATCCAGACTTTCATAATCATCATTATCTTCATACTCTCCCTCCTCCTCCTTCGGTTCATAACATTCTTCTAAAGTATAATCCGGAACCAGGGGAACCAACCGAACCGAGCCCCTGACAGATGGTGCCGGTTCAGCCGGAACCGTAGTTAGCGAATGAACTATGCTTATTGCTTTGGCTTTCTCATCAGCGGTCGAAGAAAGAACTTGTGGATCTGAACCGGATGATTTATCCCTTTTCTTTCTTTTAACCGGAACCAACTCCTCAGAATCGGTTCTCCTTTTGCCCGAAGAAGTTTTGCCCCGGTCAGAGGGCACTCCTTGTGGTTCAGTCGGAACTAAACCGGGCTGGCCATACGGGTCAGCGGACTTCTCGGCCTCCCTTTCCCTCAGTCTACCTACTCTGTTATCCAGGGTAGCTTTGGGAAAACTTTTACAAATTTGGCAGTTTGAATTGAGGTTGTCAAACCCCAGACAATAAACACAGGTGGTGTGGGGATCAGCCTTAGCAAAGGCTTCCCCACACACACTACAGTGTTGAAACCCAGTGGGCCCGTTTTTTTTTTCTTGGGTTTCTCAGACATGGTCAATCCTAACCAAAACTTACCCTTTTTTCGGCAATCCACTAGGCAAGACACCCCTATCGGTTCCTGGACCGTAATAATCGGTCTTGGAAAAACGACGAACTGTTTTAGAACCGATACGGACCGCTTACCACACTCTAATAAAGACAGAAGTTTTTTACACAAACCTGATCGGTTCAAACCGAACTGATCAAATGTTTACAAGTTCCACACAGAAACTAATACAAAATCCTATCTAGTACCCACGGTACCACAGACAAGAGACTTAAACAGACAGGTTCAGTAGCAGAAATTTGGTCGAAACCAAGTGAAAAAACGACACTTTAACCGACTTTTTTGAACCGAGCAAAGGAGAAATCTCTGGAGTGACTGTTCAGTGAGGCGGAGTAAAGAATCTGACGGTTGGAGTTTAAACAACAGCAGACAGAGGCTTCAACCGAGCTCTCGCTCAGCGTTCCATGCCCTGCATGGAAAGTTAACTCTTTGTTCTCTGGGGCAGTTCAAAGGTTGGTGATCACTGCATATGTCAGAATACAGCAAGACTTCATGTTGTTCGAATAGCTGTTTTCTGCCCTGCCTATGGTCCTTAGTGGCCGTCATGTAGTAAGCAAGAGTTCTCAACATCCAGACTGTGGAGCCTCCTTTCACCAGAAGTCGAGTGCTCAGTGAAAAAGACAGGTAGGGTAATGGTTTGGTTCAAGTGGAAATCAGAAACCACTTTAGGGAGAAATTTCCCATTTGTTCTCAGGACCACTTCGTTCTTGAGGAAGGAAATATAGTCCTGGTCTATGCAGAAAGCCTGGAGCTCGCCGATTCTTCTAGCAGAAGTCACTGCCACTAGGAAAACTGTTTTCCATGTGACATATTTTAGATGAGCTGAAGACACAGACTCAAAAGATACCCCCATGAGTACGGCTCTACATACATTGAGGTCCCATGCCAGCATTGGCTCCGTGAAGTGGGTGCAAATGGGAAAGGCCCTTAAAGATAGGGTCTGAGGCAAGAGAAATCCTTTGTCTGGTTGAAATGTAAGCAGATGCTGCAGCCAAATGTACCTTCAGGGTACAGGGCTGAAGGCCCAAAGAGTGTAAATAAGTATGATAATCCAGCATGGCTGGTACCCCAGCCTATGTTGGCACAATATTCTGGGTGGAACACCATATAGAAAACCTTTTCCATTTTGAAGCATAGATTTTCTTAGTGGAAGGCTTCCAGTAACCCCTCAAAATGTCCAGGACACCTTCAGAAAGGTTTAGGCCTGCATATTCTAGGTCCTCAGGAGCCAAGCCTTGAGCCTGAGGGATCTGAGGTTTGGGTACATAAGCCTCCCCTGACTGGAAGTTAACATGTTGTGCCTCCTGGGAAGGTGCATCGGCTCAGCCACACACATGGAGAGCAGTAGAGAGTACCATGGCTGCCTGGGCCAATCTGGGGCTATCAAGATCATGAATGCTGACTGGGACCTGAGCTTGAGCAAAACCCTGTACACCAAGGGGAAGGGAGGAAAATCATATAGATGTTTCCTGACCAATCCAGAATTAAAGGAGAAGACTCCTGTATATTTATGGTTTGGATATGTCTGATGTATTTATTATACATTATATCAAGTAATGTACATATGTCAATAAGAGATCAGCCATTTCTTCTGTTGCAACACATATCTAGAGTTTGAGGCTCTGACACAAGGAAGTAAAATGTGAAGCAAGCCTCCATTTATATGCCAATGAGTCACTTGTAATACAGCTCCTCCCACTCCTTGGTGTCACTGCAGCAACAGTGCAGAACAAAACATAAGGGTATCAGTGCTGTCTATCCTGATTTTAGTTTAAGTTTGCAATGGCTTAAGATAGTTCTGCCATGCAACTCACACAGGGACTGGTACTTGTAGCCTTAATACTGCATGTGTAGTGCAAATAATACATCTAATAGTATTGCAATCACAGGAAACAAAAGCTGTTTCTGTGTACTGCTCATTTCTATCTGTGAGACAGTTGTAACATGTTGTGGAAAGCAGTAGACTGAATCAGTTAATCAACCAACCAACCAATCAGTTGAGCAGTCAATCAGTCACTCTGTAGTGAACCAGGTGAACACCCTTGAGAGGATTCGTTTACAAGGTAGGCTTGAGC
The DNA here is from genome assembly GCA_016271365.2 of Neoceratodus forsteri. Taxonomy (NCBI): domain Eukaryota; kingdom Metazoa; phylum Chordata; order Ceratodontiformes; family Ceratodontidae; genus Neoceratodus; species Neoceratodus forsteri. The sequence goes on from CM028130.1 coordinate 1,422,488,121, forward strand.
AGTTTCCCAAAGGATCAAACAAAACTGAATTCTTCCTTTGCACAAATTATACACTCCCTTTCAGCAGCCTGAAAGTGGACAGTTAGATCACTTATTTTATAAAGTGTATTGTTTTACATTTCAAATGCTCCTTACATCTGGTTTCTGACTGGAAATACCAAAAGACAGAATGCATATGACATGGGAGGAATGAGCTAAACAAATACAGAGTGCTACAAACACTGAGACTGATTAGTTTCTTTACCTACAACAGCTGAAGTGTAGCATCTGATTTGTGAGGGACATTCTACTTCAAATGCTGCCATTACAAAGGGGGTGGGGGCTGCCACAGCTTGTTTTCAGTACCTTTAAAGTGAAGTGTTGTAGCTCTGACATCACTGCTAATGATATATAACGGGAATGGGGGCACTGTTAAAGTTATGGACATGAGAGGCCATCACAGTTCCCAAGGAGGTTAGGGGAACTTGTTAAGGGTTAGAGAATAAGGGACTTTAGTAGGATTTGAACCAGAGTTTCCCAGTTCTTGTGCCTGTGCTTTAACCACTAGATTACTGTTCTTCCATATGCTGCAGCTCATGTCCTGGTAACATATTCCTTGTTATAGCTGAACTCTTTATTGCCTTACATCAGCCATCCAATCACTGACTGCCTAGTTACAAAGGGAAAAGGGCATTTTTGCAAGATTGTGTCTCACTGCTGGTGTCAATCAAAACAGAGAATGTTAACACACACAGAACATAATAAAACAGCTATATAATGCCACTTAAGACTCTTTGTTGTACCCAGAGTCATTTATTGGGTAAACTGTTTTTGCTAACAGAAACATTAACACAACTCATACAGGCACTTCCTTATAGGCATACTGTATATACATGTCAAATCAGTGCTGAATCACACTCATATGGTCCTAGTCCCTATTAGACCTGCACTTCAGGATGTGCACAACACTTAGAAGAGTTCCCCCATTACTCAAGTGGGGGACCAAACATTTTGGGTTCTGTTTACTGGTGGAACAACATTTAGTGCAGCACCATTATCTGCTGCTCTGATGACATCAGCCTCCAGCAGCACTGATGGTAAAATGGAGGACAAACACATTGATAACTTCTGGGGCTGTATATTTTTATTTATAATCTAGATTTGGACAGCAGTAGGGCTGCTGTCAACTAGATGAGGAACACAAGAGTTACACATAAGGAGTTGGGAAAATATGGGTGTGAAACTATGGGAGACTTCCCCTTTAAGAGCATCCAGGGGGACTTTTCCCCACTCTGGTGGTTTGCAACAGTTATTAGGGCAAGTGGTGGTTCAGTTGGGATGCGAACAAGTTTAGCTCTGGAGTGTCCCCCCCTCCTGAAAATCACTTCCACCATTTGCCTGTTCAGAGTCCATTTGTGATGGGCCTGGTTGATGCGACTCAAGGTGTCTGCCAAGGTACTGTCCTTGCCAGGTAGATGAATGGCCTGTAGAGAAACACCCAAGGAGTACGCCAAACTCCATATTTTCATGGTTTCTATGCAGAGAGGGTTTGACCTTGTCCCTCCCTGCCTGTTTATGTAGCACATAGTGGTGGTATTTTCTGTTCTGATCTGTACCACCTTTCCCTGTAGCAGTGGTGTGAAGGCCTTTAGTGCCAACAATACTGCTTTGAGCTCCAGCAGGTTTATGTACAGAAGTGACTCCGAACTTGACCATGTGCCTTGGGTGGCATGATCTCCCAGGAGGACACCCCACCCCAATAGTGAAGCATATGTTGTGAGAACTACTGATGGGGGCTCTTGTTGAAAAGAAACCCCTCCTCTCAGATTGGTTTTCTCTTTCCACCATTCGAGGGCCTGTAACAGAGTTCATGTTACCGGAATCAATTTTGAAAAAGGGTCTCTTCTTCGGCACCAGTGAGTCCTGAGGTTTATTTATTTAAGAGTTTTACCAGGAAGGCATATTGAGCAGGGTACCGCTCGATTCCAGATGCGCCCTTGGGGAGGGGGGATGGGAGAAATACAATAGAAATAACATATAGAAACACAATTGTATATACAAATTAGGCAACAGCAGAAAACTACAATGGAGTAAAATGTACATGCTGAGCAACTTAGTCGTGCCCTAAAGAAAGAAGACAATAAAGCAACATGAATCGACTAACGCAGTGGGTACAGTTGTACAGAACCACTGGCTACTAGCTGAGGGGTCAGAATGCTTAGCAGTATTCACAGTGCAGTTGTAGAATAGGAAACACGGAGTTACAGCATAGATGAGGGTCTGTGAAATGCAAGTGTGGAAAGTCCAGCTCAGTAAACTGGGCAGAGATTGGTGATGGGCATGATACTAAGCCCTCAGCAGCACCAGTTGCATAAGCATGTAGTGGAGAAGTGTGTCTTGAGATGTTGTGTGCTGGTGGTGTGCCTAATGTCAACCGGCAAGGAGTTCCAGAATTTTGGCATCTGGTATTTAAAGACAGCCAGGCCAGAAGCGGTGGACATGTGGGAAAGCCGGGAATCAATGGTCCTGAGTGAGTATGCAGGCGGGGGTAGAACTGCTAGGGCGGCCGCAAGGTAGGAGGGGAGGGGAGGGATTGTGCCCAGAATTTCGCAGTGGTCCTGGCACAGTGGATCAGTCTCCGATCGTGGAGAGAAGGGAGGTCTAAGGACCGGTAAAGGTCACAGTGATGGGTTGTGGGGGGCAGTCCAGGGCGAAACGGCAGAAAGAGTGGAAGAGAGGATCAAGTCTGGCTAGGGAGAACTTAGGGGCTGCACTATAAACTACGTCCCCATAGTCCAGGATTGGGAGGATCATTTGTTGAATAATTGCCAAGCGTGTTGGCAGGGGGACGCAACTTCTGTTGCGGTATAATGCACCCAGCATGGGGTGCAGTTTCTTATGTATCGCATCAATATGCGCAGAAAAGTCAAGGTGCTGATCTAGCCAGACCCCAAGGTATCTGAAGGATGTACAAGCCTCCAGGGGGGAGCCATCAAGAGTGTGGAAGATGGGGGTTGTGGGAAGGCGGGAGAGTTTTGCCCTTGTGCCGAATGTTAAAGAGACAGTTTTCTTGGGGTTTATAAATAACTGATCAGAGCGAAACCAGAGTTGGACATTTTCGAAATTCTGCTGGAGTCTGGTAGCTACTACAGAGAGGGATGGACATGAGGCATACAGTACCATATCATCTGCAAACATGTGAATGGAAGTATGTGGGCAGGCCAAAGGCAGATCATCTAGGGAAATGGAAAACAACACTGGGACAAGGACAGAGCCTTGGGGGACCCCAGTAGTGACAGGGAGGGAGGTGGAAGTGGCAGAGTCAATTCGGACTGATTAGGACCTGCCTGCCAGGTATGAATGGAACCAGCTGGTGACCGGTCCTGATAGTCCAGCAAGGGCGAGCTTGGACAGTAGCAGGGCGTGAGAGACCATGTCGAAGGCCTTTGCCAGGTCGATGACGATAGCCGCAGTGATATCCCCGTTATCCATTCCTGTGAGGATGGTGTCGGTGAGTTGTAGGAGAGAGGTGATGGTGGAGTGCGTTTTTCTAAAATCAGCCTGGTACGGAGTAAAGAAGGAGGTGGAGTCGAGAAAGGGGGAAAGCTGAGCGAGCACGAGGCACTCCTGGATTTTGGCTAAAATGGGGAGAAGTGAGACAGGGTGGTAGTTGCCGGGGAGTAAGGATCGCCGCCTTTATGGAGGGGAATGACCATGGCATGTTTCCATTTAGATGGGATTGATCCAAGCCTGAAGGATAGGTTAAAGAGAGCAGCCAGTGGGCTGGCTATGGCTGTGGCAGATAAGGTGGAGCACTTTGGAGTCCAGTCCCGAGAGGCGTTTACCTTTGGAGGGATTGAGTGACCATAGGGCTTTGAATACCTCTGTTAGTGTAACAAGGTGAAAGGACAAGTGGGAGGACGGGGTGTGGCTGGGTTAGAAGGGAGTGGCTACATGGGGTTGGAGGATAAGAGAGAGAACGCGCAGCTTGTGAAAAAGGAGTTAAGCTCTGTGGCCACAGTGCTCAGTGCAGTGACAGTGATGCCTGCTACGCTGAGGGATGGTGTACGGGGTTGGGATGGAGGGGAGAAGAGAGATTTAATTGACTTCCAAAACCTAGCTGGGTGATTAAAGTTAGTGTGCAAAGAGGACTTGAAGTAATTTGCTTTGGCCTGGTGGATAAGCCTCGTGCAGGCATTCTGCAGTGAGCGGTTTTGTTGAAGTGCCGTTTGAGAACCTGTTATTTTATAGGTTTCCCAGGCTCGGTCCCTGACTCGAAGTTGATCTATGAGATCGGCGGTCACCCAGAGTAAGTGGGCACCCCTTACTCTGGATCTTCTGAGTGGTGCATGGTAGTACCAGATAGCAAGGAATCTGGACGTGAAGAATTCAAGGGCAGCGTCAATGAAGGGTGTCCGTGGGATGTAGGACCAGTCGATTTTATTCAGGTCAGTTAGGAGCGCTGTCAGGTCCAGGGATTTATATGACCTGATGAGTAGTGTACAGGGGGGCAGAGCCTTAGGTCTGAATATTTTCCGCACCAAGTATATCATGTGGTGATCGCTGAGAGAGTCCGGTAGGAGTCCAGCATCAATAATACGATGGGGGTGGGAGGTTGGGGCTCAGTCCAAAAGAGTATGGTTCTTGGATTTGTGGTTGAGGCAAGTGGGTTCTGTTATTTGTTGGGACAGGTTTAGGGCATTCACTTGGCTTCGTATTTTGGAGCTAGCACTGAAGAGCCAGTTCAGGTTGAAATCCCCAAGGATATGTAGCTCTCCACCGGCCGCAAGGGATTTTAGGGTGCCCAAGTGGTCTAGGATGATGGGCAGCGGTGTGTCCTGGAAGCAGTAGGACCCTGCTATGTATAAAGGAATTGAGTGAGGGAGTGAGATTTTGATTAGTAAGGAGTCTACAGACAACGTGGGCACGGAAAGCCTGACTGTAGTGAACTGGAGTTTGGAGGAGGTGAACATGGCAGTGCCACCACCCTTCCTTTTGCCCTGATGGTCCTGCCAAATGAGGGAGAAGGCCAGGTATAGAGAACTCTGTGTCCAGGCTGTGGAGCTTCAGCCAGGTTTCAGTAATGATTAGGATATCAGGGGCACAAGGATAGGAAGCTTGGTTATAGTGCCGTGAGTTTGTTCAGGATGCTGCATATATTTAGGTGTGCTATTTTGAAACCTTTTGGTAAACGGATAGCAGGGGGAGAGAGGTGTCCAGTAAGGGGGGGTGTTGGACCAGGGTTTCACTCAACATCCCCGGCTAGGAGGAGCAGTCAAGTCAATAGTTGTTTAGCTAGCAGCATGGCCCATTGTGACTTGAGGTGAGCAGGGGGCTGCTGAGGTGTACTCGAGGTAGGCGATGAGTTGATTGGTAGGGAGTAATTTAAGGCTGACAACCCTGCATTTGGGGGGGGATGGTAGCTCCATGTTCTCAGTTATACCAGTGATATAGAGGGTGCTGCCCAAGGGAGGAGGATGAGTGGTAAGGCTGCGTGGCAATCATAGTGATGAGTGTTAGGGAGCTATGTTACTGTTCTGGGTAGAAGGAAGGTGGGAGGGATGATATGGTTGTGAGTGGTGGGCAGGCTATAGCTACAGAGAGAAATAGCATGTAAATACAGGTTACTCACCTGTAACAGGAGTTCTAGGAATGGTATATGTTGTTCATCCACACTCATTGGCAGTATCCTTGCCGCTTTAAATCTTGCCGGAAGGTCTTCAAGCTTGCTCCTCCCACCCACCCGGGTGGTATAACTCTCGGCTCCGCCCCATGACGCCAGATCTGGCCCGCTGGAAGCTCAGGTTGTGCGTCAGCCGGGAGGTCGGGTGGGGATGTGGATGAACAACATATACCATTCCTGAACTCCTGTTACAGGTGAGTAACCTGTATTTCTAGGGACATGGATATGTTGTTCATCCACACTCATTGGCAGACTCCTAGCAGTTCTCCGGAGGAGGGAGGCAAGACGCACACCCCATATACTTACTTGGGAAAGAGAGACTGAGAACCGAGGCCCCAAAACCAGCATCCCGGGCGTGACTCAAGGGTCGATGTGGTAGTGGGTAATGAAGGTGTTTGCTGACTTCAGGTAGCAGCCCTGCAGATTTCCTGGATAGGGCGTCCCTGGAAGCAGCCACCGTTGCAGCAGTATGGCGGGTAGAATGAGCTCTTATCCCTCTGGGAGGCTCCATGCCCGCTAACTTATAGCAGATCTATGCAGGAGGTTACCCACCTGCTTATCGTCCGCTTGGCTGCAGGTCTGCCAGATGCGGCTTCAGCGTAGGTGACAAACAGCTGGCGAACCTCTCCCCGAATTTCAGCCGTGCGCTCCTTATAATAAGCGAGCGCCCTTCTAGGATCCAGAGTATGGAGCCTATATTGGCCTCCGAGGTGTGATTGGGGTAGAACACCGGCAGAGTCAACACCTGGTTAAGGTGAAACTCCGACACCACCTTGGAAGGAATTTCGGGTGGGCGCAGGACAACCTTGTCCCTGTGGAAGACCAGGTAAGGAGACTCGATGGAAGCGCCTGGAGCTCTCCCATCCTTCTGGCTGACGTGATAGCCACCAAGAAGGCGGTCTTCCACGACAGGTGAGAGAGAGCACACCTGTGCATGGGTTCAATGGCTTGCCCATGAGCTTTGCCAGTACCAGCAGTAGATCCCCGGAGGTGGGGTTCCGCACTGGAGGAAATGTGATCAAGGCCTTTGAAAGCGTAGACCACCTTCTCTAAAGCACCGACTGCTTCCGACTGGCCAGTGGCAGAGAGATGGCTACCAGGTGCACCACTTAAGGTCGTCGACTCTAAGCCCTTGACTAGAAAGGACCATAAATAGTCCAAGATGCTTGCCAAGGAACAGGAGGAAGGGTCCAAGCCCTTGCTCTGACACCAAATGGAAAACCTTTTCCATTTGAAGGCATAGCATTTTCTGGTCGACTCACGGACGCCTCAACTACATTGAGGACCCTCGCCGGAAAGACCCAAAGCCTGGAACTCTAGCCGCTCAGGAACCAGGCCGTCAGGTGCAGGGATTGAAGGTCGGATGGAACACCTTCCCTGATTGACTGAGAGCAGGTCCGGGCGAGCTGGAAGCTGCCGTGAGTCCTGGAGCTGAGACTGAGGAGATCTGGGTACCAGAACTGGCGAGGCCAGTCTGGGGCTATCAGAATCACCTGCGCCTTGTCCCTCCTCGCCTTGAGAAGCACCTTGTGGATCAAGGGAAATGGGGGAAAGGCGTAAAAGAGGCCCGGGGTCCATTGCCTCGAGAAGGCATCCCCCTGCAGCGAGCCCTGCTGAGGGGGGCGGGCATGGAACAGACTCAGCTTCGCTTTCTGTGGAGGCAAACAGGTCCACCTGAGGTGTGCCCCAAAGGGAGAACAGATGCTGTACTACCTCCGGCAGGAGAGACCACTCGTGGGATGCAGCCCCTATCCGGCTCAGGGCATCGGCCAGGGTGTTGGAGGCTCCTGCCACGTGAATGGCTAGGAGATCCGCCTCCAGGCTGCGCTCGAGTGACCAAATGCGGAGAGCTTCCTTACATAGAAGCATGGAGCGCGTCCCGCCCTGGCGGTTTAGATAGTACATGGTCGTGGTATTGTCCGCCTGACTCGGACCACTTGACCCCGGAGGAACGGAGCAAAGGCGTGAGAGCTAGGCGGACGCGCCGGAGCTCCAGCAGGTTGATGTGGCATCGGACTCCTGCGGGGACCAGAGGCCATGAGCCCGTGTTCCCCAGATGGGCACCCCAACCCATCAGAGAGGCATCGGTCGACAGAGAGACCGTCGGCTCGGGCGGACGAACGGGATGCCCTCCTGCAATTGATCTGGAGCGGTCCACCACTGGAGAGCATTCCACATCCCTGTGTCACCGACACAAGCTGGTCCAAGGGATCGCATGTGACCACTGGCTGGCCAGTCCCCACTGAAGGGGACGATGTTCCAGCGGGCCCAACGGACCACGCTGGTACAGGCCGCCATGAGACCCAGGAGGCGAGGAAGTCCCGGCAGGGCGCATTGCTCAACCAGAAATGATCGGGCAAAGGAGGAAAGAACCTCGCCCTGTCCGGGGAGCCGGCTCTGGCTCGAAGAGAGTCGAGCTGCGCCCGATGAATAAAATCACCTGCTTCGGCCTCGAGTTCCGACTTGGCCTCGTTGACAAGGAGGCCCAGTTGAGAGCAGACCTGGAGGCCAGATCTCTGACCACCTCCTTCCTGGAGGAGCTGCTATCAGCCAGTCGTCCAGGTAAGGGTACACCCGGACCTCGGCCAGAGAATGCTGTCACCACTGCCATGCATTTGGTGAAGACCCTGGGAGCTGGAGACAAGCCAAGGGCATGGCTTGAACTCGAAAAGAGATCCTTCCGCTCGAAGCTAAGGGAATCTCTGGTGAGAGGACGGATAGGGACGTGAAAACGCGGCCCTGCAAGTCCAGAGAGCAGAACCACACGCTGCGTTCCAAGGATGGTATTATCTGAGCCAGAGTGACCATCCTGAAGGTTCGAGACCTTAGGAACTTGTTTAGGTCGTGTAGGTCGAGAATGGGGCGCCAGCCCCCCGTCCATTTCGGAACCAGGAAGTACCTGGACACAAACCCTGGGTCTGAAGGAGGGTCCACCACCTCTCTTACCACCTCCTTCTGGAGGAGGAGAGCGATGTCGGCTCGACGAGCCGCCAGTGAGGCTGGGGATCCCGAAGCCCCCCGAGGGGCGACGGCTCTGAAGGGTGGTGCCTGCTCGAATTCCAGAGGCAGGCCTCTTCCCACCACCTCCAAGACCCACCTGTCCCGTGGTAACAGCGGACCAGGCGAACGGAAGTGCTGAGCCGTCCCTCAATGGGGACCCAGGGTAAGGTGGACGGGATGGGGCGACACCCCTCAGCCCGTCCACTGGGCAGGCTTGGAGGAGGGACGGCCGAGGGACCTCCTGGGCCCTTCCTCCCTGCCTCCTGTTAGAGGAAGCCGCGGCTTGGGTTTGGGATGCCAAGGCCGAGCCTGCTGGCCCTGGACGTTGCTGGGCCGGGCGACGGGGCCAGAAGGACGAAAGGGCTTAGGCTGTGGTTTGCGGCCTTTGTCCTTCTGAGCGGAAGAGACCGAGTCCAAGGTAGCATTGGACTTCTCGATCCTCTGCAGGTGACCTTCTACCCCAGGGCCGAAGAGGTCAGTCCCCAAAAGGAACATCCGCCAACTTGTGCTGGGTATCCGGGTAAAGGTGGATATCCTCAGCCAAGCCATCACGTTGATAGCCACTGCGGCGCCACCGATCTGGCACATGAGTCCCCACATCCAAAGCAGTCTGGAGCTGCTGTTTGGCCACTGCCCTGCCTGGTCCCCGCACCTGCTTAACCGTAGTCTGCAGATCGGCGGGAAGATGAGGGATGACCTCATCCAGGAGCCCAACAGGGCATGAGAAAATGTGCCATGAGGACGGCCGAACTGGCCTGGAGAAGGCCGAGAGGGACGAGCGTAGACTTTTCGCCTCGACATAGTCCAATTTCTTGGACTCCTTGTCAGGAGGTTTGTCCACATCCTGGCGTTGCCGGGCGCCGGAAAACGCTGTCGGTAACCAACCCCTCAGCAGAGGGTGTTCAAAAACCGACAAGGAACCGGTAGGGACCAGTGATACTTCCTGGCCATCCTGGCCGGAGGCGCAGGGCAGGAAGCAGGGCGCCGCCAAAGTTCCAGTGCTGGACCCACTATGGCCTCGGCCACCGAAAGGCTCGTCGGAGAATCCCTCGGTCCAGAATCTCCGTGAGGGGATACCTGGCCCGCTTGGAACGGGTTCCGAGCTCCATCCCGTAGACTCCGAGATGAGCCGAGCAGTCCTAGGAAGGACGACGGGCTATCGTCCATTGGCTGACCTCCTGAAGACTCCAAGTCCAGTCGCTTGGAGAAGAAGGAGGAATCATCTTCGGACTCGGAAGAGTCCTCGAAGAGCTGCCTCTGGCCTGAGCCACCCTTCACCTGCCGAGGTCGGTCGGGAGTGAGAGTAACTGACAGCCGATGGGGTAGACCCTTAGCCGACCGAGAATCCTTGGTCGGAGCCCCAATTGGTGGCTGTGGAGGCGGAGGTTCCACCGCAATCGGTGGAGCAGCTGGTTTTGGCCGAACAACCGGCCTGGGTATAGGCTCTCGGCAAGTCGAGGGGTTGTGTCGGCTGCCCGGTGACAGTCACTTAATGGCCGGGAAGGCGTCGAGTCGGCTTATTCTCGGCCAGGAGGAGCTGTTGCAACATAAGGTCCTCGCACTGCCGACGACTTACGCCGAAGCCTCCCTCATCCGAGGAGAGGAGGACGAGGATTTGAGCGGCGACGCCGCTTTTACCGCGGTGTCGAGACCGAGACCGCTTATGACGGTGGGAACGGCTGGACCGCCAAGAGGTCCGGACCGAGACCGAGTCCCGGAATTTCCGGGTCGGTGCAGGGAGGTGTCGGCCGAACCACACTCCTTCGCTCGAAGGTCCATCCGAGGGCTCCGGAACCGGAGGCACAGGCGAGCCCACGGGATCCTCAACTCCTCCCGGGGGAACCGGGGAGAGGGGAATCTCGGCTGCTAAAGGCGACAGCCCGTCCAATGGGTCGAGAAAAATCTCGACTTCATCAGTGGGAGTCTCGGTCAACTGACCTGACGGGGACACCGTGAGGCCAGTGGCCGAAGCCGAGCGGTCGACCGAAGCCGACGGTCGACGGCCCGGGGAGAGGGACCTTTCCCGCTCCCAAGAGCGTCGACGGAGGGACTTACCCTTGTCCCTCTTTTTGGACCGAGAAAAAGGTCCAGCAGACGCAGGCCCTTCTCCTTTAGTGGAGAGGGACAGACAAAGCTCCTTAAAGGAAGCCGTGTAGGAAGAACCCAGAGAGAGCGGGATAAATGCCGCGGCCGAGGAAGATACGGCCCGCGCCGCCTCCTCTTCGAGGGCGACCATCCGCTCGAGCTGATCCGCCGAAGCCCGCCTCGCGACACCGCCAACCGGCCTCCTTGGACTTCACCGAGGGAACGCTTGGACGGCCCAGTTGCACCGGGCAGCACGGTCTTCGAGGACGAGGCCGAGAAAGATGAGCACAGGTCGCAAGCCTGCGGGTCGTGCTCAAGGCCTAAGCAGTAGACACACGTGAGTGTGGATCCGTCCGAGACATCTTCTGTCGCATGGGCATCTCCGAATCGGAGTCGATTTATCCATCGCAGCTGTAGGATCGAAGACTGAAGTCTTTTGCAAAATATTATTTTTAAATCCGCAAACGGAGAAATAGGACTAGTCACAAACGCAGAGCGTTAAGGAGGGAACCTGAGCTTCCAAGCGGTAAGGAAGATCTGGCGTCATGGGGCGGAGCCGAGAGTTATACCACCCGGGTGGGTGGGAGGAGCAAGCTTGAAGACCTTCCGGCAAGATTTAAAGCGGCAAGGATACTGCCAATGAGTGTGGATGAACAACATATCCATGTCCCTAGAAATCTGTGTTTAGGCAGCAGCAACTCTAGGGCAGCCAACAGAATTGGATGAGGATAATGTGCAAAGGGGAAAGTGGGCTGATTGGTTCTGGCAGTCACGAGGGACAGCCTATATAACAGCTCACCAAGGGTGGTGGTGGGGCAGCCGGTGCGGAGCACCAGCAGGGCTACACACACAGAGCAGACAAACAAGCTGGTGCTCTGCCTTGGCCGGCGGCTCAGTACCTGGGGAGATTCTGCATTCTGCGGGGCTCGGGGGAGGGCAAGAGATCCTGTTGCCCTCGAGACCACCTGAGGAGCTGGGGAGAGAAAAAATGGGAACAACTATACAAGGTAGGGAGGAGGAGGAGGAGCTGGTTAACAGGCACAGATAATTACATGCAATAGGAGGCTTCCTATCTCGTGTCACCTCAGTTTGTGAGGATTAAGTTTGGTCCTAAATTCGAATTTTAAACCTCGTTTTTTTTTCTTTTTTGTTTAAGTGAGCACCTGGATCCGAATTAAATTGGAGAATCAATTTACCAGGTTACAGCACCTACCAATGCCACAGAACCACCGGGGGGTCGTAATATATGTTAAGAGTAAATTCTCTGTCACAGTTGTTGATTGCACCTCTAAGGCCAAAGAATCTGAATGCCTGGCACTAAAGTCAGCCCTCTCCAATGAAAAAGTTCTCCTTCTTGCTGCATGCTACCACCTGCCATCTGGTGGCCTTGCCCTCCTGTCACATTTCCAAAGCCTATTCGACCCAACTAACACCGAGTTTATCATGATGGGGGACGTCAACCAAAATTGGAACAAAGAGAGCTCTAAAAAGCTCAAGGACTTCTGTGATACAAGTGGGCTGTCACAAATGACACCTGAAGTCACCAGACCCAATGGAAAGATCCCTGAGCAAAGCTCTCTACTAGAACTCATGTTAGTCAACAAACCCCATAATTTTTTGCATACTGGAGTCTTCTTTAATGACCTAAGTGATCACTGTGCCATTGCCTGCAACAGATATTCACCCCAAATAAAATCTGCCTCCAAATTCAAGCTGAAAAGATGTCTGAAAAAGTTTTGCCAGAATACCTTCCTGAGAGACCTGGGTAACATCAGATGGCAGGACTTCTACCTAGCCCCCTCACTCACTGAGGCCTTTAATATCTCCCATAGCCTTTTAAAAGACCTAATAGACAAACATGCCCCCCTAAGGCTGATCAAGACTAAAAAATGACCACCTGGTTGGTTCTCTCCTATTCTGAAGAAAGCTCTCAAGGACAGAGATTATTGGTGAAAAATGGCGAGGCAATCCCGACTGGAGGCTGACTGGATAGCATTTCTCACCTGAAGAAATGCCTGCACTAAATTAACTAGATCTGAAAAGTCTAAATACTTCCAAGCTGCACTGGAAGACAACAAAAACGATTATGCCAAATTTTGGAGCATCCTCTAAGAAGCTGAAGGACACACTACTGATGCCTCCCTTCCATGTAAAACAGTGTCCAATGGGTTACTTTCACAGACAGGTCCGCAGTAGTAGACCGACTCAATGAACACTTCGCTACAGCTGGGCTGGCCTTTGATGCCTCTCCTATCAACAAGATCAGCCCATCAGGGGACCAAATTGCTGTCTCTAATGCTAACTTCAACCACAACCAATCTCATTCTTCCTCTTTCAGCTTCGGTACAGTCACGTTTAAAAAAGTAGAAGACCTCTTACTGTCACTGGATACAAAAAAGAGCGCCGGGGCCAACAATATTGAACCTTACTTCCTAAAACTGGGCCATTGCTACTTTATGGCCCCCATCACCCACTTATTCAACATCTCCCTGAAGCAGGGTGAGCTACCTGTGCTCTGGAAAACTGCACACATCATACCTTTGTTTAAATCTGGGGATCACAGTGACCTGAACAATTACAGACCTATATCCATATTATGTACCCTATCAAAACTATTGGCAAAAATCGTCAACCAAATTAGAGAGTACCTGGAGTCACAGAAAAGTACAGTTACGTAGGAACTTACCATAATGGTAGATCTTCGAGAGAGGTTCCTTCAGTAGGTCATTACATACAGGACTGGCGCCACCTGGCGTCGGGCTGCACGGCAGGCTATTCTAGCAATCCCTGATGGGGGACCGCCCACCCAATGTCATGTGACTGATGTGAGCATGACTAAATATATTGGGCAGTCCCTACATCCACGCTCCAGTTCTCCTGCCAGAGCTAGGAAGAGGCCTGACAGCAGGACCGAACAGGATTTGGAGTACCCGTAAACACAAAATGAGGGGAAGGAGGGAGGGAAAAATATGACCTACTGAAGGAACCTCTCTCGAAGATCTACTGTTACGGTAAGTTCCTACGTAACTGTACTATCTTACTTCAAGAGGGTTCCTTCAGTAGGTCATCACATATAGGATAGAGTCCCAAGCAGTCCCTCCAAGGAGAGACCGAGAGAAACTACGGAGGAGGAGAACAAAACTCCAACAGAAAAAACTGGGATCCAGAATGGATCCAGCCTAGGACAGAAGGCCCTGCGAGACAGCTAGGCCGAAGCCAGCCCTCCGCCTAGAAGCGATGTCCAGACTGTAATGTTTGATAAAGTTATGGACAGAGCTCCAAGAAGCAGCTGCACAAATGTTGGCTGCAGAAGCGTTATGTAAGAAGGCAGCAGAGGCAGCCACGCCCCTAGTAGAATGACCTCTAACAGGACCCGGCAGAGGCTTTTCGTACTTCTGGCAACAGAACCTAATGCAGTTGCCTAACCATTTGGACAGGCCCTGTTTAAAAACCAGTCTGCCCTTCGATCTGGGGCAAAGGAAACAAACAGCTGGTCACAGGTATAGAATTCTTTGGTCCGGTGAGTGTAACACCGGAGAATCCGATGAACATCCATCATATGAAGGAGTGCCTCACCTCTATTAGAGGGGGACGGGTAATACACAGGAAGCTCTACTGATTGATTCAGCGTGGCTTCTCACACCACCTTGGGAAGAAACTTTGGATGCATCCTGAGGACCGCTAGGTCCCTATGGAAAATCGATAGCGCTCCATGCAAACTAGAGCATGAAGCTCCGAAATCCTTCAGGCTGACGTGATAGCTATGAGAAAAAGTGCCTTCCAATAAAGGAAGCGCAAATCACAGCTCATAGCGAGCTCAAAAGGAGGAAGGGTGAGCTTTTCCAAGATGAAGTTCAAGTCCCAAGGCGGAGTTGGGCTGCGGATGGGGGATTTCAGATGGAGAATTCCTTTCAGAAAAGTTTCTGAGACCTCCAACTGAGCCATGGGTTTACCATCCACTAGCTCGTGGTACGCAGAGATAGCTGAAATATGAACCTTCAAAGAAGAGTATGAAAGACTGGAGTCTGACAAGTGAAGGAGATATTCCATGACATGCGGGGCCGAGCAAGAGAAGGGGCTCCAACCCTTAGCGGTCGCCCAGATGGAAAACCGTTTCCACTTCATGGCATAAGTGAAATGAGTAGAGGCTTTTCTGGACTCAGTGAGGACTTGGGCAACTTGGGAGGAGACCCTGAAGCGACAGATCGCTATGTTTGCAGGAGCCACGCAAGAAGATGCAGGGTCCTGAGCACCGGATGTAACAATCCACCCTGATCCTGGGTCAGGAGGTCGTCAGTCACTGGAAGTTGAACCGGTGGTTCTCTGGAGAGCTGTTGCAGCAGCGGGAACCAGATTTGTCTGGGCCAGAGAGGAGCGATGAGGATCATCTTTGCCCTCTCCGCCTGAAGCTCGAGAAGGACCCTCTGCATAATGGGAAATGGAGGGAAGGAGTACAAAAATGTCCTTGTCCAAGAGAGAGAGAGAGAGAGAGACAATGCGTCGTTCCAAAACGCACCGTGCCCTGGAACGAACGAGCAAAAGCTGTGAAGTTCTGCGTTGGATTCGGAGGTGAAGAGGTCGGTTTCCGGACGCCCCCAACGTAGGCAGATGGATTCTGCCACTCCCTGATGCAGTTCCCACTCATGAGCTAGGGTCCGAGATCTGCTGAGACCGTCCACCAGGATGTTTAAAATGCCCGGAACGTACAGAGCCACTAGGGCAAGATGGTGCTAGATGGCTCAGTTCCACACCCACGTCGCTTACCGGCACAGGGGATACGACCGGGTTCCTCCTTGTTTGTTGATATACCGAACCACCGACATGTTGTCCATTTGGATTAGCAGTGATCCCTTGGTGAAGGAGGAACTGGAAGGCCTGTAGAGCGTACAGGACCGCCCTCATCTCCACAACACTGATATGCAAAGAAGTCTCCAAGCTGGACCATAGTCCCTGGGCTTTCGTGCGCCCCCTAGATGTGCTCCCCACCCTATATTCGAGGCATCCGTGGTGAGGGAGGCCAAGGGTGCCGGGCTCCGGAAGGGAAGCCCCAAGGAAAGATTGCGAGAATCCATCCACCAATGCAACTCTTTCTGAACCGCTGAGGAGACCATTACCAAACGGTCCAGGTCGTCCAAGAGCTGATCCCACTGCACCCTGAAGGATCACTGAGTGACCCTCATGTAAAGCCTTGCCAGGGGAATGGTCATGATGGAGGCTGCCATCAGGCCCAGAAGGCACAGGACCTCCCAAGCCGGGATGATTCTAAGAGAAGCGACTTTGGAGGCCTGACAAAGAAGGGTCTCCACCCTGTCTGGAGGAAGAAAGGCTCTGCATTGGACCATATCCAGGACTGCCCCAACAAACTGAAGTCTCTGGGCAGGCAGGAGGGAGGACTTGGGAACACTGACTGTAATCCCATGTCTGTTGAAGAGGTCCAGAGTGAAGGCAAGAGCCTCTTGTAAAGAATCCCTGGACGGGGCTGAAATCAGCCAGTCGTCCAAGTGGGAAAACCCCAATACCCCTGCGGTGCAAAAAGGCCGCGACCACAGCCAGGCACTTGGTAAAGACCAGTGGTGCCGAAGGACAGAACAAAAGGGAGCGCTTGAAACTGAAAGTGCTCCTCCTGGAAGTGAAAGCGCAGGAACCTGCAGTGGCTGGGGAAGATGGGGATGTGCAGGTAGACATCCTGCATATCCAGAGCACAGAGCCAGTGGTCCTCCATGAGGAGTGGGAGGAGGCTCTGGAGTGTCAGCATCCGAAATTTTTTGTACTTGACCAAATAGTTTAGCTGGCTTAGGTCGAGTATGGGTCTGAAGTCCCCTGTCTTTTTTGGAACCAGGAAAAAGTGAGAGTAAAACCCCTTTCCCCTTTGCCAGAGGGGAACAGGATTTATTGCTTCTTTGAGTAAGAGCGAGTTTACCTCTTCGCGAACGAGGAGGGCCTGATCCTTTGAGTAAGAGGACTTCTTTGGTGGAGTTTCTGGGGGAATTTCCAGAAACTCTACTGTGTGTCCGATGGACACTAGTTGCAGGACCCATTCGTCAGAGGTGATCGCCCTCCACTCCTGCACGTGGCAGACGAACCTCCCCCTCACCTGCTCCCTATCGAGAGACTGAGGAGGCAGTGGGGATAGGGAGTCAAGAAGTGGCGGGGTGTTCAGGAGAAGGACCCCCTGAACGTCTCTGATTTTTGGGCGGCGTGCCTGAGTGTTCTTTTTCTGCCTCCAGGTCCTTTTCTGAAAGGGCTGCTGGTGCTGGGAACCTGATCGGTACATTGACCTGACAGACCTAAGGACAAGGCCCCTGTCCTGTGGGTCTGTGATAATGTCTTGTTTGTTCCCCCCAAAGAGTACCAAGCCCCTGAAGGGGGCATCCTGAATCGCCGACTGGACCTCATTGGCGAGTCTGGAGAGGCAAAGCCACAAATGCCGTCTAAGGGCAATGGCAGTTGCTGAGGTGCATGCCACCGAATCGACGGAGTCGTAACTGGCGCATAAGGTGTGCCTACACGAGACTTTGGAGAGGCGAAGATCCTTGGCAAGTTCCTCCTTTAAAGGAGAGGGATCCATGGACTGGACCCGCACTTCAAGCCTGGCCAAGGTAGTCTTTTGGTGGGACATCATGTGGGCCACATAGTTAAGGGACCAGAGGGTGCATGTGGCTGATGAATAAATCCTTCTCTTGAACTGGTCCATCTGCCTCGACTCTTTGTCTGGAGGAGAGGTGCTCATGTGTTTTGGCGCTGAGGAGCGATCATGAGCCTCAGAGATGACCACAGAGTCAGACTTGGGATGAGCTAACAGGAACGGGGCATCCTTTGGTGCCCGGTAAAGCCTGTCCGCCCATCTGGAGACAGCTGGGAGGGAATGAGGCATCTGCCAGATAGTAGTGGTGAGGTCTTGATGAGGTGCCACACAAGGAGGAATGGGGACCAGGGACAGAGGCTTTAGGTCGAGATGTTCCACGAGCCTCTGTCTCATGGGGTCTGGATCCTCAGACTATCCGTCAAAATAATCCTTCATGGACCTCAGAAGGTCTGAAAAGGCAGGATCCTCTGGTAGAGATTTCGGGGAAACCTTGACTCTCAGACCCTCGGGCTCCTCCAGGACCTCCCGTAAAGAGTCGTCAGCCCCCTCTGAGCTATCGTCATTGTCCACCTCCTCGACAGGACAGTGTCAGACATTGGGCAGAGTAACATCCTGATGAGTCTTCTCCGAGACATGGACAGTGGCATAGAGGAGTTGCTCGGGGAAGAGGACCTGGGAGACTGTGGGAGACTAGTCTCCAGGTCTGAGACCAACTCCAACCTTGCCCCGCCACCAAGACTGAATCAGAGCCTCGGAAATCCAGAGAACTCCGAGGGGGGTGGAGTAGGCAGTGGCTGGGGGGGGGGGGGAGGAGGAATAGCCAGTGGAGGGTAGTAACCCTGGAATCCCTGGTAAGCAGAGTAGGGACTAAATCCAAGGTAGAACTTCCAAAATGACCGCAGTCTGGAGGGGGACCCGCCAGGTAGTGGTCCACAAGAAACCCTTGCGGGTAATGTGGGACGGTTCTGGGTCTAAAGTAGATCCCTGTCGTCACATCTGGTCTCGGGGGTACCCATGTCAGACCCACCGTTGTATATATAGGCTGGGGGTCCGGCATCGAGACAGCCCACGTCAGGGGAACAGACGTCGGGGACCAGCAACACCTGATCTGGCATCGGACGGGCCGGCGTTGGGGCTGGACGATGGGGCCCTAGCTGCGGGACCTGATCCGGCGTCAAGGCCAATGGCTGAGGCTGGTCAACCAATCCATGCTGCGGGGCTGTCATCAGGATGTCCGGCATCAGAGAAGGTGCCAGAATCCTGCCCGAAGGTGGAGGAGGGGCCTCCACAGTAAGGCTTGTTGGCTGAGGAGGAGCCTCCTTCTACTTGACCCTAAGGGAGGAACACGGAGCTGACCCTGAGGTATTGACTATGTTGAGGGGTTCTCCGGTATTGTTGCCAGAAGTACCCGCCGGAGAAGGGAAGGGTACAGGTGAAGGAGGAGGGAGAGGGGTTTTCTCCCTCTGGTTCCGCCGGACATCGGGTGAGGCGCCGTCAGGCTCCGACGGGGGAACTGCACCCATGCGACCGTCTGAGACACCGTCTTAGCGGGTGGAGTTGGGCAGGCAGGGGAGGAGCCCCCAACCGGCTTACCAATCAGTTCCTGGAGAGTACCCGCCTCCTGGGTAGTCGTCTTACTGGCTGCCGTGCGATCCCCAGAGGAGCCGAGGGCCGACTTATCAGCTGAAGTAGTGCATTCGTCAGAGGAGCCGATGACTGGCTGACCCACTGAGGCCTTAAGAGACTTACCGTCCTTTTTGGGAGGAGGCTGGGCCTTGCTCGTCAAGGGCCGTGCGTCATCCTCGGAGTGCTCCCGCTCCCTAGATTTCTCCTTGTGCTTCTTGGAAGAAGATTTTTCGGCTGAAAACTCTCTTGAGCGGTCCATCTTCATTTCAAGGGAAGCCAGACGGGCTTTTAAAAGATGGGCCTCCAAAGCCTGCTGTCTCCTTTTCTTCCTGTCCTGGTTGAAGATCTGGCACTCAGGGCAGGAGGAAACAGGATGGTCCAGGTCTAAACAGAGGATGCACTTGAGGTGACCGTCTTTGTGCGGGATCTGCATGCAACACGACGAGCACTTTTTCTTGGGTGAAGACATCAATGAAAAGGGATAAACACTTGAGAATTTTTTAGCGAATGAAACTCCAACGCAAGACACTTTCACGACGATCGCTATATGAAAGTCTGCAATGCGACTGACATGAGGCTTACTGTGGACCGTGATATTATGCTTACCGCACTGTGCAATATCGGCCTCAATAAGACTCCCATTAAATGGTTCACCAGCTACCTTACCAACCGGCTACAGCAAGTTAAAGCTTCAGGTGATTTATCCCCGTTAAAAACAATTCCACGAGGTGTCCCCCATAGATCCATCCTGGGTCTGATCCTATTTGTAACTTGTATCAACAACCTTGATGCACAACTGTATACAGCTAATGTGCACCTATTTGCAGATGATGCTGTCCTCTACATTTCAAACTCATCCTTGAATTCAGCCTTTAAGGACCTACAGCAAGATTTCATCTCTCTCCAACATAACCTTATCAAATATAAGCTCCTACTCAATGCAAAAAAAAACCAAGGCCATGATCCTATCACCTAAGGCAGCACCGGGACCAACACACAAGCACATCATTCTAACTATATTGGGTGAATCCCTTGAAATAGTAGATACCTTCAAATACCTAGGGTTCTGGCTGGATAACAAGGTCAACTTCCTGTGCCACTCAAATGAGATCTCAAAAACATTAAGGCAGCAGCTAGACATGTTCTACCGCATTTAGCACCTACTTACCAAAGAAGCTAGAAAGAGATTAATGCAATCCACATTCCTACCTTTACTGGACTATGCCGACTTTGTCTACAACCACTGCCCCTCTACTGTGCTCAGCAAACTTGACACGCCCTACCACCGGGCCATAAGGTTTATCCTAAACCTGCCATCTTGCGCCCACCACGGCATACTGTACCAAGAGATTGGATGGTCCTCCCTCTCAACAAGGAGGAAAAGGAATGCTCTTCTTTGGTTTTCCAGCGCCTTGTCTGACAAACTCCCTGCTTACATTTCAAACTTCTTTGAACGAGCCAAGGGATCTTATGGGTTGAGATGCTTCTCCTTACTCTGCTACCAGATACCCAGAGTAAAAACTACCCATGGCGTGGCTGCAATCAACTTTTCCCTCCCGTCCTTCTGGAACGTCATGCAAAGCACACAAACTCTCATCCCTTCCCGGTCCGTTCACTTTCAAAGCTCTAATAGCCAAATACCTTAAGGAAACCTGTAGATTTTTTAACTGACCTTGTACCTCTAGCCCCTAGTATCGCTCCCGTATCTGATATCACTGTAACCACACTACTTCATCTCCATGCTTGGGGCACCTAGCACTCATTAGTCTCCCCCATTTTTATACATTCTCCTCTTTTATCCCAAGTATAAGCCTGAATCTGATATCACTGAACCATTCAATGTCACCTCCCTGCTAGGGCACCTAGCACTGATTAGTCTCTCCCCCGCTTCTTTACATTCTCCCTTCTCTCCCCCCCCGCACATTCTTCTTCTTAACATTATAGCTGATTTATACTGACTACTGTTTAAGTATCACATTGTTATCTCTTGAGTTTACTAATTATGACCTTATTACCCATGTCAGCTATGTATGCATTGGCCTACTAGTTACGACCTCGCAACTATGTTTCCTATCTAGCTATGTATGTATAGGACTGAACAATCCTCCAAATGTACTATGTCTCATCCTTGTCGTCCCTATTTTTTGCCTTGATCTGTATTTATGTTCAGGACCACCTTGAAAATGAGCTTGCTCAATGGTGTCTACACCTGGTTAAATAAAGTTTAATTGGCTGGCCCGGTGGCACTGGGGGTTGAGGCACTGGATGCCACACCTCGCGCTACGCCGGTGACCCGGGTTTGAGAATGAGCTCAATTCACTGGGGGTTCGGCCAGGGGAGGTAGGATAGAGCGTCCCAATGGATGCTCTCCTCCTCCACGGGAGGGGCGGGTTAAATGGGCAGCAATGCCCTGGCTTCCGCCTCTGTGAAGCAGGCGGTGAGGTGAAAATACCAGCTTCTTACGAGGGACCGGGGTGAGGAGAGAGCGCTGGGGACGCTTGACGGCGGCGAGCATAAGCACATCGTTCATCTGGATGCAAGTTCTCTGCGTCGGCGCTCTCAGAGGGATGGGACCGGGAGAAAAACCAAAGGCAAAAAATCTCCTGGCCCAGCGCAGAATGATGCCGGG
The DNA here is from genome assembly GCA_016271365.2 of Neoceratodus forsteri. Classification (NCBI taxonomy): domain Eukaryota; kingdom Metazoa; phylum Chordata; order Ceratodontiformes; family Ceratodontidae; genus Neoceratodus; species Neoceratodus forsteri. The sequence continues at coordinate 1,422,509,709 of CM028130.1, forward strand.
TTCACGCTATGGAAGTGGCCCGGCCGAAAAGACCAGTGGATAATATCCACTGGGCAGGGGCCTGGAGAAAGTACAAAAAAAAATAAAAATTGATTGATTGAATGAACTTGCAGACGTCTATGTTGGCAAATACAGAGTTAAAGCACAAGTAGAGCAGAATTTCAGAGCAAGATACAGCAGTCTAGAACTACAGATTTTTTATTGATAAAATCACTTTTATCTCAACAGGAGTTGGTACCTGTTTGGATTAAGTAAAAAGTAAACAGTAGAGGAAAAGGAAGAGGAGACCATTATGGTTTTCCAAAGAGGTAGCAAAGAAAGTGAAAGCCAAAAAGATTGCATTCAGGCAATACAAAAAGACACAGGCAGAAGGGGATAGGGAGAAGTACCAAGAGAAGCAAAGGGAGGCAGGGAGGTCAGTAAGGGAAGCCAAAGCTCAGACAGAAGAACACATTGCAAAATCAGTGGGTAGAGGGGACAAAACCTTTTACAGGTACATAAGTGAAAAAAGAGAGGCAAAGGGAGGGATAGTGAGACTGAAGGGGGAGGATGGGGGCTGTGTGGAGGATGACAACAGTAAAGCTGACATATTGAACAGGTATTTCTGCTCAGTCTTTACTGAGGAAGAGGAGGGTAATGGGTCTGAATGGAGTACAAGGGGTGAGAATGGTGCAGAAATGGACACAAGTCCCTTTACACGAGAAAGGGTCCTGAAGGAACTGGAAGTAATAAGAGTTGATAAAGCAATGGGGCCAGATGGGTGCACCCCAGGGTCCTTAAAGAACTAAGAGAGGTGGTGGCTGAACCTCTTGCTATCCTGTTTAGCCGATCACTACAAACAGGGGAGGTACACAAAGACTGGAGGATAGCAGATGTAGTCCCCTTATACAAAAGTGGGAACAAAGAGGAAGCGGGGAACTACAGACCAGTCAGCCTCACCTCGGTAGTGGGAAGATCATGGAAGCACTACTGAAGGAGAGACTGGTGGAACATCTGGTTGTCAATGGACTACAGGACCCAAGGCAGCATGGTTTCACCAGGGGAAGGTCAGTCAGACCAACCTCATTGAATTTTTTGACTGGGTGACTAGAGAGGTGGATCAGGGAGGACAGTGGACATGGCCTATCTGGACTTCAGCAAGGCCTTTGACACTGTGCCACATAGAAGACTATTGCACAAACTGGGGAATATGGGTGTGGGCAGGACAGTAGTGCGGTGGGTAGGTAACTGGCTGGGCAGCAGGACACAGAGGGTGGTGGTAAATGGCTGTCACTCCACAGAGGGAAGAGTGACCAGTGGGGTACCACAGGGATCAGTGCTGGGACCGGTACTATTCAATATCTTCATCAGTGACATTGCGCAGGACCCAGAAGGCAGAATTTCACTGTTCGCTGATGACACAAAGCTCTGTAACAGAGTAGACACACCAGAGGGTGTAGACAGAATAAGGGACCTACAGAAACTTGAAGAATGGTCAGAGGTTTGGCAGTTGAAATTCAATGCAAGGAAGTGCAAGATAATGCATATGGGGCACAAAAACCCTGGCACAATATATCAGTTGGGGGGTGAGGATATAGCATGCACCAAGCAGGAAAGGGATCTTGGAGTTATCATCTCTGATGACCTCAAGGCAGGAAACAGTGTGACAAGGCAGCAGGTAAAGCAAATGGGATGCTGGGATGCATAGGCAGGGGCATCACAGCAGGAAAAGGAGGTCATAATTCCACTATACAAGACACTAGTAGTGAGGCCGCACCTGGGTACACTGTGCAGTTCTGGAGACCTTACCTACGTGGGACATAGACAGGGTAGAGAAGGTTCAGAGGAGGGCAACAAAGATGGTGCATGGATTGCATCACAAGTCCTATGAGGACAGGTTGAAGGCACTGAACATGTATTCCCTGGAGGAGAGGGAGGGAGAGGGATATGATAGAGACATACAAGTATCTTACAGGGAGGAACAGGGTGCAGGAATGCACTATTTTTAAGCGAAAAAGATGTTCCAGGACTAGAGGGCATGGGATGAAGTTGGAGAGAGGACGATTCAGAGAAACTTGAGGAAGAATTTCTTCACAGAGCGGGGTGGTGGACAAGTGGAACACCCTGCCAGAGGAAGTGGTGGGGGCTGAAACAATCACGGGATTTAAGAATGCATGGGATAGACAAAGGAATTCTGGAGGTCAGGGGTAAGGGGCAACAGACTTCCTGGAAAACATAAACTGAACTTACAAACTTAAATGGGCAGACTGGGTGGGTCATAGGCCCTTGTCTGCCTACACTGTCTATGTATCTATGTAACATATACTTTATTAGAAAAAGGGGGTCTCATTTAAGTAAAAAAAAAAAAAAAAGTCAGTCTTTGTGTGTTTCTCTGAGGAAGGGGTTGTATCAGCTTAATCTGTTGAGTCAGAGCACAGAATGAATCTAATTGGGGGTGTGGCTTAGCACCTTAGTAGTACAAAAGCAGCTGTCTCCAATTACAACTTCCTGCTGTTTTTGACAGAAGAGAACACTTTGGTTTCAGAGCAAGATACAGCAGTCTAGAACTATAGATTTTTTACTAATTGCTCTCCTTCCCACCCAAAGCCAGTTCTACCTTTATAGCCACTGGATTTGACTGACAACAGGAACTTCCTGTTTGGCGGTAGGAAGGGAAGGATCACTGAGACACATTAGTTTCATCAACCTTGAAGGAACCTGAAAAATAACTCTCCCCCCGGCTGCTGGAGGTCTGAAACCAAGCACGGTAGAAGGAGACTACTGAAGGCTACAGAAAGTTCCTGTCCCAGAACAGGAAGGGCGAGAGTTGTAAGGGCACATAGGCAGTAGGAAAGTAAGTGTAAAAATACATAGAGGGAGGAGACAGTAAGCATACAAAGCAACAGGAGAGGGGACACAAAATAAGTCAAGATGGAAGTGGTGCAGTGCAATGGCTGTGGGGCAGCAGTGTTCCGGGAGACATTCTGGAGGCTGCGATGCTGCCCTGTTTGCAGGCACCTCTCTGGTCTGAGGGAGGAGGTTGCCCGTTTCCAGGCTGACCTGGCTAGGATTTGTGAAACCTCTTCCCCCACCCAGGGACCATCAGGGCCAACACCATTACTTCAGAGATTGCCAAGAAAGAGAAGCAGTTGGACCAAGGTGGGCTCAGGGAGGGAGGGAGGGAGAGGGTGGCGGAACAGATGTGTATCCCTCCAGTTGTACCGCTCCACAATTCATATGCTGTTCTGGCAAAGAGTAGTTCCTCTATGGAGACACCTGAAGTGGAGACCAAGGAGGATGCTGGGAACCTCCATAGAGGAGACCCACAGGAGGGTGGCATGAGACCCCACAGGGAAGAGCAGCTCCTGGTGGGGGATTCGATCATTGGGGGGGGGATGAAGAGGATAGGGAGGTAAGGAGCCTACCTGGCGCCACGGCTCGGAGGGACAGGAAGCGAATCCTCAGGATTACAGGTGCAGCTGCACGAGGGAAGGAGCTGGATGTCACTGTCCACCTAGGGACAAATGACCTGGCTGTTAATGGGATCAGAGCGGTGCAAGAGGAGTTTGTGGAGTTGGGGAGGGGCCTTAGACAAGTAGCATGTACGGTAATCTTCTCGGAGGTGCTGCCAGTCTATGGCAAGGATGATGCCAGGGTATTCCGCACCATGGGATTCAGTGACTGGTTGAAAAACTGGTGTGGCGCTCAGGGTTTTGGCTTCATTGGGGACTGGGGAGCCACCTGGAGGGATGCAGGCTTATACTGGTGTGATGGTCTGCATCTGTCCGGGGGACCAGGATCCTAGGTGACAGGCTTAAATGCTTCATTGGCAAGCATTTAAACTAGCCATGGGGGGAGGCACTGAAAAGAACCAGGGAAATCCCAGGCTCCCCCCACAAAACACAGTAGTTAGAGAGGTAAACAGCGAGGTAGAGAAGTCAGTAGGGAGCAGAACTAGGATAAATGCAGCAAAAGGCAGTAATGGCAGGGACGGGGCTAAAAGGGGTAAGGCCATAAAAAAATACATGGAAGGTGATGTGTACCAATGCCCGTAGTCTGTGCAACAAGCTCCCTGAACTAGTGACCTTGATGGAAGAGGGATGCCTGGATATTGTGGCAGTCACAGAGACATGGTACACAGAGAACCATGACTGGGATATCAACATACCAGGATACACAGTCTCCAGGAAGGGCAGGGTGGGTAAAAGAGGAGGAGGAGTAGCTCTCTATATAAGGGAAGGGATTCAAGCAACGGAACTAAAAAGTAAACAAGAAGTTGATGAGTCACTATGGGTCACCCTGGAGACAGGAAATGGCACCACAATCCGCATGGGGGTTATGTACAGACTCCCATCTCAGGGGGAGGAAATGGACAAGGAAATGATAGAAGGCATCCTTAAAATGGCAGAAAAAGGGGAACTATTGTTGATGGGGGACCTGAAAATGCCAGATGTTAACTGGAGTACCTTTGCTGCAGGCACATCCAAGAGTAGGGTCATTCTTGATGCCCTACAGAGGGGTATGCCTCAGACAGCTAGTGTTGGAGCCCACTTGGGAGGGAGCAATCTTAGACTTGGTACTTTCAAATGGGGAAGGAGAAAGGAGCTCAGATTTAGAAGTGGGTAGCCATCTGGGAACAAGTGACCACCAAACAGTGTGGTTCACAATAAACACAGCCACAGAGTCAAGCCATACAAAAACAAGAGTATTGGACTTTAGGAAGGCTGACTTTGGGAAAATGAAAGAGTGCCTCAGAAAAGCACTAGCAGACGAGCAAGAAGGAGGGGTGGAGAAACAATGGGGAATAATCAAAACAGCCATTGCAGAGGCAACAAGCCTTTGCGTGAAGCAAATCAATAAAACAAAATGAAGGAAAAAAACACTATGGTTATCAACAGAGGTGGCAGGGATGGTTAAGAAGAAAAGGATAGCATTCAGGAAATATAAGGAAACACTGAAGGAGCACGACAAAGAACTTTATCAGTTAAAGCAGAAGGAGGCAGGGAAGGCAGTCAGAATTACAAAGGCACAAACTGAGGAAAAGATAGCCAACTCTGTTAAAAAGGGGGATAAAACCTTTTATAGGTACATTAGGGAGTGAAGAAAGATCAAGGGAGGGATACAGAGACTTAATAAAGGGGAGGGAATGTGGGCAGAGGGTGACAGTGAAAAAGCAGGGATACTGAACGAATATTTCTGCTCAGTATTCACAGCAGAAGAGTAGGAGGATGTACCTAAACCAAACAAGGGAGAAATACTGAATATGGGGGTCGATATCAGTCCATTCACAGAAGAAAGGGTTTTGAAAGAACTCTTGAAACTGAGGGTGGACAAAGTAATGGGGCCTGATGGGATTCACCCAACAATTCTAAAAGAACTAAGGGTAGAACTAGTAACACCACTGACTACTCTCTTTAACAAATCATGGGAGGATGGGGTGGTACCTGAGGACTGGAGAAGGGCAATTGTGATTCCACTTCACAAAAGTGGGAGCAGGGCAGAGGCATGAAACTACAGACCAGTTAGTTTGACCTCAGTGGTAGGGAAAATGATGGAATCATTTCTTTTTTTTTTTTTTTAAATATTCTTTTTATTAATCATGTTTTAACTTATTTACAGATAGGTCCACTTTCATTACATTAAACAGTACATACATATCTGGTCTTTTTACAGAATTGACTATAAGATTCAAATACATCCCAAGATCAGCATTTAAAACTTCTTCCAATCTTTCTACTGCTCTCACATGTATAACTCCTACCATTTCATCTCCGTAACAGAGTCTTTTCTTATTATTAATTAACAGCGATATCTTCCTCAGTTTCCTCAGGTCATCAGAGCTCCACACTCTGGTCCCGTTCAGCATTTCAAATCTTAACCTGGGTTCCAGAAATTATCTGTTATTGGTGGGGGATGGGGAACACCAGGAGCCCATCTGGATGGAAGGCCACCCAACCATGCAAGAGCGCCCGTGCCTCCACTGAGTGCATGGATTGGGGCACAAGGTAGAATCAATCAGCATGTAATACAGCTGCCACTTTACCCATCTCTTAGCAGCAAACTGCTCCCCGCCATTTATGTTATATGTAATCTTTCCATATTATGGATTTGTAGGTAATATTCCACCAATCACGTATGGTTGGTGGTTGTGCTGTTGCCCAAAGTTTAGTTAGCACTTTGGCTGCTGTAAGAAGTGTTATGGTATGTACTAGTGTTCGGCTCCTGAGGGCTTGGGGAACAAAAATAAATAAGTCTCCTGAGTTAGGTGGAAAAGTGGGTCAATTAATTGCTGTAGTTGTTCCTCCAATTGTTTAAAAAATTTGAAAGCACCGGCATGTCCATAAAATATGAGTCAAATTGGCCTCTTGTTCACGTGTTTCCTCCAGCAGCTGGCGGATTTGTCATGGAATAATGCTTAGTTACTTTGGGAGACCTGAAATATCTAATCAATACCTTCCAGGCAATTCCGCCACTGATGTGAGCTTGTAACTTTGGAGGAATTATTACATGCTAGCCTCCAATCCGCTATAGTTAGCTGGTAGCCAGATTCCTCCCTCCATAGCCACGGATATTTCTAGTAATCATTTCCCTTGTGTATTTAGGGCCTGGTGGTATATAGAGATTAAATGTTCCCTCTTCCCGGCATCATTCAGAGCTATCTGGCTCCTTATTAATACTGAGTATCTTCCGGAATCTCGTACACTTGAGGGCAGACTTTCTATATAATGCCTAATTTGTAGAAAACGGAAAAAGTCTTTATGTGGCAGGTGGAACTTTGCCTGAAGTTCTGCATACGACCAGATTGCTCCTCGAGTTATTATTTGTGTAATGTATCGCAGACCTAAGCCATCCCAGACGCCAAATCTAGCGTCTAAGTTGTTAGGGGGAAAATCCGGGAGCGCCTGAATCGGGCATAAGAGTGGTAAATAGGGCGACAGTCCGTGAGACTTTTTAATCATATTCCAGTTTTGAAATTGTGCTATCAACCAGGGACTGGCAGTTGGGGGGGTCTTCCCTATTGGGTTTGGGCTGTACATTGTCCGGAAATAGGCAGCGTCGTTTATTAATATTCTTTCAATGTCTATCCAATGTGGTGGGCAGTTCTGTTCTGTCTTGCCATTATATGCATCATTGTTACTGTTGGTAACGCTTAAATCTGGAAGTGCAAGGCCCCTCATTTCTTGCAAGTGTCAACACCTTAAGACTAACCCAGGGTCTCCTCCCAGCCCAGACAAAATTCCTCAGTAGCCGGCTTATTTCTTTAAAGAAAGTTTGGGAAACGGCAAGGGGGATATTTTGGAAAAGGTATAGTGCTCTTGGGAGAGTTATCATCCTAATAAGTTCTATCCGCTTCACTATACTCAGCGGAGGACCGACCAAGTCTGTAGGTCCTGCTTAACTGTGTCATAAAGGGGAATAGTTGTACCTGTAATAGTGTGCTCCTCGGGTATACACACCTAGGTATTTTAGCTTTGGTAGATTCCATCTTACCCGAAGGGCTTTTATCATTTCCTGAGTAGGAGTATAGTTAAATGTAAGCAATTCGGTTTTAGTCAGGTTCAGCTTATAGCCTGATAGTTCCCCATATTCATCTAAGACTTGTCTTACTGCTGAGATGGATTGCTCTGGGTCTTGTAGATATAGAAGGATATCATCCGCATATAGGGCAGTTCGGTGTTCTATTCCCCCCATCGTAATTCCTTTAATGCTAGGGTGCTCCCTAATTTTCTGTGCCAGTGGCTCTATGGTCACTGCAAATAATAACGGAGATAATGGGCAACCCTGGCGTGTACCTCTTTGGAGTGGGAAGTATTCAGAGTGGTGTCCATTGACTCTTACACAGGCCTGAGGTGCAGAATAAATACTCTGCAAGGCCTGAACAAGACCCAGTGGAAAACCAAAACGCTGTAGAGTAGAATATAGAAAGGGCCATGCTACTCTAACGAAGGCCTTCTCTGTGTCGAGGCTGATTAAGACCGCCGGGGTATCGGAACCACTCATCTGGTTAACCAAGTGCAGAGTGCGCCTAATATTATCAGTAGTAGTACGAGTCCTCACAAAACCCGTCTGGTCCCTATGGATCAGCGCAGGAAGTACTTGATCTATTCGGTGGGCCATAAGGCTCATAAATATTTTATAATCCTGATTTAGTATCGATATTGGTCTATACTTACCCACATTCCTGAGGGTTCTTCCCTTGTTTGGGGATTACTGATATCGGCGTATGACCAAGTGTCCGGGGCAGCTCACCTGTAGTATTGAATTAAATACTCGCTCAAGTGTGGGGATGACTTTAGTCTTAGTGGCCTTGTAAAATTCCGCACCATACCCGTCAGGGCCTGGGGCCTTCTGTGATTTGGAATTGGCTATTATTTGTGCTATTTCACTAGCAGTTATGGACCGTGTAAGGACCTCTTTACTCTGTTCTTCTAGTGTGGGCAACGTGAGTGCCTTAATATAAGCGGTGATACTTTCTGGGGATGAAGCTGACTCAGGGGTGTATAAGTTTTTATAATAAGCCCGAAACGCTTCTGCTACTTCGTGTGTTTTAGAGAGGGGCTGTCCTCCCAACGGGTACCTGATGCTACTTACTGTAGCTGCCTTCCTACTTTTACGAACCTGGTATGCAAGCAAACAGGTTGCTCATGGGTCCTACTCTGTCAGAACCTTTGTTCAGGAAGGCAAGGGCTATTTCGGTTTGTTGTAAGGCAAGCCGTCCAATTCTTGTCTGGCGTATTTTATCTGAGGTAAGAGGGAGTTGTCTCCCTGTTTATGGGCTAACTGCAGGAAATGAAGAGTTTCCTCAAGTACTCTCCTATGTTCTTCGCGCTGTCTTTTTTTCTGTGCTGAATATTTGATTATATGCCCCCTTAGAACCGTTTTTATTGTGTCCCAGTAGACAGTGGGACTTACATCCGTAGCGGGGTTATCGGCCATAATCTCAGAAATCTTGTCTGTGACAAATTCTCTGAATTCTTTTATGCGGAGGTAGAATGGATTCAGCCTCCACTGGGTGCTCTTAGGCTGGTCACCTAGATCCCAGACAATGCTAACCGTGCATGGTCTGAGATAAGTATGTCCCTCGATCTGTGCGCCGCACAATTAGCTGCAAGTTTTCCACCTATGTAAAGGCATAATCTATCCTTGAATATGTGGGTGTACCAAGAAAAATAGGAGTAATTCCTTGTATGTGGGTGTAATTGCCTCCAAATGTCACACCATCTGACCTCAGAGGTAAATCTTTAAAGAATCTCTGGGTCCCAGTCAACCTCTGTGGATTCACTTTGTGGAGTCTACATTTGGGTCTGTTAACAGATTTAAGTCTCCGGCCATCAGAAGTATACCCTCAGAACTTCACTACTCTATCCAGCAGGGATTTCAGCTGGGTTGTCGTGGCACCTGGGGGAAATATACATTTGCTAACGTGACTTCCCTATCATTTAGTCTCCCGTGGGTTAATACCATACGACCCTCCGGGTCTGACCATGTTCGCTCTGGTTGAAACCGGGTATAGGGAGGAATGATAATAGCAACACCTCTGCTCCTACCTCCTTTGTATGAGGCACTCAGCACCTGGCCCCTGCTCAATTTGGCGTGTTCAAGCGGATTCATATGTGTTTCCTGCAGAAAAATTATGTCTGATTTAGTTCTTTTAAGGTACGCCAATGCTCTAGACCTTTTAATTGGAAAAGCCAGCCCACTTACATTTAGAGAGAGCAGTTTTAGTTTTGAAGTGTTCAGCATGTCAGTGGGTGGGAACACCGGGTCCCCGCACCCCCACTGGGTGACATGGGACCAGAACTTTACCAAAAGCTAGAGACCAGAATGCCATTGATGACCTATTGGAAAACCTATATACAAAAAGTCAAAATATTCATGGGTATACACCCATACATTAGAAAACAGTTTAACCGCCAACATGGCTCCAATAAAACAATGCCTAACTTATGGTACTTCCACAAATCTAGGTTACAGCTAGATCGCTAGCAGGATCCAAAGGTCCTACCAGTGTGGTCCTCTATTGTCTGAGGACTAGGGTAACTGGTACCCAAAGGGGAAAGGGCAATTGGGTTTGGTGACTAACGTCCCTAGAGGGTTCGAGCCCTTGGCTCCCCCGAAATCATTTATGTGAGAGGGAAATACCTCCAAGTGAAATAGGATGTGAAACCTCCGCCTCGCTTGAGCACAGGATGGTGGCCACCGCCCCATCCCATCGGTGCGACTGTGGTTCAGGCTTGGATCTCTTCGTGAGTCATATCCAATGCAATTCATCTCGAGTAAACCAGGAGGGGGGCCACCGGGGGCCGTGAGTGTCCCGGAAGGTTAATGTCCGGGGTCATCCGCGGGACCAAAAATCAAAGCTAGTAGTCTTCATTAATGTGGGGGGGAGGTAGTCCTGAAGTGGACCTTTGAGTAAATAGGCCTGATTAAAATGTATTCTAGGTATCTCTCAATTTCCCAGTTAAAAACCATCCTCCCAGTAATAAATGTTAAAAGTGGTTTACTCTGGCCTCATCGTCAATCCAAGCTGGGGGGGTCCCACCACCCCCCCAGTTGCAACCCCTGCCCAGACCGCACAGAGGGTACTAAGTCCTCTAGGCAGCAGGGCGGGCCCCGAGGGAGCAATTATGTATTACTAGGATCGGGACAGCGGCGCTCACATCGGTCTTTCTTTACCAGTAAACCCCCACGGTCCCGGCAGCCACAAAGTGCCGATCTGGGGGATGGCACTCAATTCCCCCCCAAACCGAGTAATTAGTATATTATTCAATTAAAATCAGTTTATTACCCCTCATTTTTGCTTTTTATTACCTTTGATCCCCACAAGCATCTAACCATTATTCCCCTAACACACAAATTCTTAGCAAGTGGAGAAAAACACCCCCAGGACTCCCACGGGATCCACCGCTGGAACGGCCCAAATGCTGCTGATGAAGCCCAGGTACGTGTGCCCGTCAGGCTCAAGGGTAAACCTTCCCGCCCCCCCCACGAGCAGGTTCCCAGCCCGCAATCCCATCTCTATACCTCCAGACCCTGGGAACCAAGTCCCTCCAATTCAACATCTTACGGACATACTGTAGCTAATTCCCCCCTTCCCCCCAGCAGAGCCATCGGCATATCCTCTTGCTTGTAAAGGCCTACTTCTCCACCATAACTAGTGGTTATCCTGTCTTGTCGGTGTTCAGTTGGGCCGGGGGTACAAATCCCGGGCAATTAGGGCCGCCTCTTCACCCTCCCCTCACCCACCGGGACATCCCTCCCCCTAGGCCCACACATCTGGTTCATGTGACTAAACAGGATCACGAGTATGACTCTCCAGCCCGTCACGGGATCCGGATAAGTCTGAGAACTCCAGTCCATCAGAACCTCCTCGATCTTCCCGCCTCCCACCCTAACTCGCCACCCCCGTCCCCAGTCTACATCTCATCTCCTCCATGAGATTGGATAGCAAGGAGGGAATGCAAGGAAAAAACAGGGAGGGAGGGAAGGGTAAGACACAAGGAAACGACTGGGCCGAGAGGGAAGGAAAAAAAAGGGGGGCAGTTCATATCATTAGAGACAGGCAGCAGTCCCGGCATCCGGGAGATATATCCATTGCATCCACAAAAGCGCTGATTCGGTCCTCAAGTAAGCTCTTCACTGGGTCCTTGGCCGGTGGCTGGAAGTTCTTGCGCGTTTGCTCTGAGTGCATTCACAACTGTCCGTAAGGCCTCAGCTCCCTGCTTCTTCCTCGACTCTCTCTGTTCCACTGACCACACCTTCTGAGCTAGCTTTGCCGCGAGTGGTGTCCTGGTATTGGTGTCTTGACCTGGGATTTCGATCTTCCTGGTTTGCAGCTCTTTCTTCGCCTCAGCTGCATTTTCACAAACCACTGTGCCTTCTTTAAAATTAATTAGTAGTTTTGCCGGGTATATGGAACGAAATCGGATCCCTGCCCCTTTAAGAGCTTTCATGATTGGGAAAAGTGCTTTCCGACGCGACATCACTTCTGGGGCATAATCGTTCTCAAAAAAAAGCCTGCTGTTGCCAAAAAGGACTTTGCCTTGCTTCCAAGCAGTGTGTAGCACTGTTTCTTTTCCTGATGTCGAGGAATTTAATGAGACTGATCTGGCCGTCTCCATGGTGGTTTAGGGCCTATGTACGTGAACCTACCCATTTCCAACGTGATGCCTTCAGTGTAGGGTGACAGACCGCAACATTTTTGTATAAATGAGATGAAATCTGTGGATTCTGTACCTTCTGGGAGCCCCGAATGCTAATGTTGTTCACGCGCTCTACATTCTGCTTCTTCTGCCTGGTGCTGCAGGGCGCGACCTGAGAGTATATTTGGGTTACAACCCTTTCGGCTTCATCTACCTCCGATCGGTTTTGCGAGTTGCTCCTCAAACCCTCTTGCTTTTATCCAGCTTATTTAAAATCGGTCCTCAGGCCAGCAACTGTGGATCGATTTCTTTCGAAATCCCTGATCTCCGAGAGCATCTGAGCCATCTGTCTCTGTAATATAGAGTTAGGAATCTGGTCGGCCTCATGCTAGGTTGCACCGAGGAGGCCGATGGAGGCCCGCAAGTCTTCACTGTCAGAATCCTCCAGCCTTAATCTATCGGATCCAAGCGGGTCGGCGACTCCTTTTGTCTGTTCCCTTTCGCTTAGGCATTCTCTCCCTGTGATCTATTCTGGAAAACAAGTATCTTTATAAAAACTGTATTAAGGGAGCTCTTTAATTAATTTCTAGGGGGAGCCTCGCTCTCTAAGCTGCTCACCGCCGCATGACGTCACCGGAAGTCCTGGAATCATTTCTGAAGGAAAGAATTGTTGAGTACCTAGAGGCCAGTGGGGCACAGGACCCAAGACAGCATGGTTTCACAGCAGGAAGGTCATGCCAGACGAACCTAATAGATTTCTTCGACTGGGTGACCAAAGTTGTAGACCAAGGAGGGGCAGTGGATATGGCCTACCTAGATTTTAGCAAGGCATTTGACACAGTCTCACACAAACGATTAATATACAAGTTAGTCAGCCTTGGAGTGGGTCCCAAGGTGGTAGCCTGGATAAAAAACTGGCTGGACAACAGGACACAAAGGGTAATAGTAAACGGAGTCCACAGTGAAGAAAAGAAGGTAACTAGCGGGGTACCGCAGGGTTCAGTACTGGGACCGGTCCTCTTTAATGTCTTTATAAGTGACATTGGAGAGCACCTGGAAGGAAAGGTATGTCTCTTTGCAGATGACACAAAGATCTGCAACAGGGTTGATACACAAGGTGGAGTGGAAAGAATGAAAAGGGACTTGGCAAGGTTGGAGGAATGGTCAAATATGTGGTAGCTCAGATTCAATGCAAAGAAGTGCAAGGTAATACATCTGGGAAACAAAACCAGGGAAGAGTACCAATTGAGGCGAGTTAATAATAACAAAAATCGAAAGAGACCTAAGAGTAATTATATCAGATGACCTAAAGGTGGGCAAGCAATGTGAGAAGGCAGTAAGGAGGGCTGGGGAATACTGGGATGCATAGGGAGAGGCATCAACAGTAGAAAACAGGAAGTTGTTATCCCTCTGTACAGACAGTTAGTGAGACTCCATCTGGAGTACTGCGTGCAATTCTGGAGACCCCATCTCCGCAAAGATATAGACAGAGTGAAGGCTGTTCAGAGGAGGGCAACCAAAATGTTGCAGGGTCTGCACCAGAAGACATATGAGGAGAGACTAAAGCAGCTTAATATGTATACCCTTGAGGAAAGGAGGGAGAGGGGGTACATGATAGAAACTTTCAAGAATCTCAAGGGAATTAAAGTACAAGAGGGCAGTATCTTTCAGAAGAAGAGATGTGCAAGAACAAGGGGCCACAATTTGAAGATACAGGGGGGACGGCTCAGAGGTAATGTTAGAAAGTATTTTTTCACAGAGAGGGTTGTGGATGCATGGAACAGCCTTCCTGAGGAGTCAGGAACAGTGGGAGAATTCAAGAATGCATGGGACAGGTATAAGGCAATTCTAGTGGGAGGCAGGAGGAAATAAGTTGTTGATTAACTAGAATCTGCAGCTTATCCATCAGGTAGGGAAATGGGCAGACTAGATAGGCCAAGCGGTCCTTATCCGCCATCAAATTCTATGTTTCTGTGTTTCTATTAAATAAATAACACAGGCACACAAAGCCCTTAAAGCTCCTTTCTAATAAAGTCCTTTAGTTCTTAAAAGTTCCCTTCAGTTTGGTTAAAATCCTGCAAAAACAGAGAAGGTGGCAGAAAAAAACTACCTGCATGGCTCTGCCGACAAAAAAACAACAACAATGGTCTTGTTTGAAAAAAGGCGCCACACATCCACACACACACACAAAGCAGACAAACAAGCTGGTGTTCTGCCTTGGCTGGCAGCTCAGTACCTGGGGAAGATTCTGCGTTCTGCGGGACTTGGGGGAGAGCAGGAGATCCTTTTGCCATCGCAACCACCTGAGGAGCTGGGGAGATTCTGCGTTCTGTGGGGCTTGGGGGAGGGCAGGAGATCCTGTTGCCCTCACGACCACCTGAAGAGCTGGGGAGGTTCTGCAGGGCTTGGGGGAGGTCAGGAGATCCTGTTGCCCTTGTGACCACCTGAGGTGAAACTGGATGTCCCTTATTGGAAACTGGATCCCAGCACTGTGCCAGTGGCAGCTGCCATGTGGCCCAGCAGCTGAAGAAACTGTCATGCAGTTTTTGGTTTGTTCAGGATGAATGAACCTGCTATCTGTTTAATGCTCCTTACCCTGTCCAAAGGCAGGTTTTGCCTTGCCCTACAGGGTATTTAACTTGGCTCCTATGAACTGCAATACCCAAACAGGCTGAAGAACTGACTTTTTTAGGGTTATCAGGAATCCTAGAGACTCCAAGAGCTCTTGGGTGAGTTGAAGCTGCTCCCTGACTTGCTGGGGCGATTTTCCCACCACCAGCCAGTCATCTAGGTACAGGAAGGCTGCGACACCTTGCTTTTGAAGGTGTGCCACTATCACTGCCAGACACTTTGTGAACACCCTTGGTGCTTAAGTGAGACCGAATGGCAGGGTTGAGAACGAAAAATGACCTGAAGGAAGTCTGAACCTGAGATATTTTCTGTGAGACTCTCTTATGGGAATGTAGAAATAGGCATCTTTTAGGTCCAATGAAGCCAAACAGTCTTGTTTTTGGAGGGTTGGCAAAATCAGTGCCAGTGTTACGATTTTGAACTTTGGTTTTGTTAGGTATCTGTTTAAGACCCTGAGGTCTAAGATCAGCTGCCACTCCCCATTTTTCTTTGTGGTAAGGAAGTATCTTGAGTAACATCCCTTACTCTTTAAGTGGATTGGTACTGGTCCCACTGCTGGTGACAGAAGCAGTTTTTGAACCTCTGTTTCCAGGGGTTTTCTCTCTACATTTGAAGATGGTTTGAAAACTCGGGTTCTAAAGGTGGGAGGGATTTGAAGGTTAGAGACA
This sequence comes from Neoceratodus forsteri, assembly GCA_016271365.2. Taxonomy (NCBI): domain Eukaryota; kingdom Metazoa; phylum Chordata; order Ceratodontiformes; family Ceratodontidae; genus Neoceratodus; species Neoceratodus forsteri. Next base: position 1,422,525,130 of record CM028130.1, read on the forward strand.
ATCCCTGGTTCACTACTTCCAGGACCCACTTTTCTGTGGTGATTTGTTTCCAAGCATGAAAATAGTGACCCAGTCTGCCTCCTACAGGCAGTAGGAAGGCAGCCTGTACAGACATGTCAGGGTGCCTGCATTTCTTGCAGCTGAGCCTGAGACTGGAAACCACGCCTGGAACCCCTTCCACCTCTGCCTCTGAAGGATCCCTGCTGTGGATACTGCTGGCACTAAGGCGTAGCCATGGCCTGGAAAAAGGGCCTGCTTTAAAAGGATCTGCCCCTGCCACCCCTTCTATAGGGTCTGGTGGATGGAGAAGCTTTGTCTTTCGCAGAATTACTTCTGTAGGTAGCCTTGTATTCATCCACTTTTTCATATAAGCCTCTGCCTTTCCCCCGAAGAGGGAGTTTTCCTTCAATGGGAAATCCAATGCCTTGGTTTGTGTATCCTGGGTAAGATTTGTGGATCTTAGCCAAGCAAACCTTCTCTGAGCCACAGTGTTTGCCATCCACCTGGCAGCTGTGTCATTCGAATCAGCAGCCATTTGAAATTGATATCTGGCTGCTTCCAAACCAAACCTGTCTGTTTCAGCGAAGACAGGTAAAAAGGGAGACTGTACCTTGTCTGACATTGCAAGGACCGACTGCCAAAGAAATTTTTGGGATTATGCAGCATAGGCCTGGAAGTTTGCTTGCCTGATGGCCAAGGAGGCCAAAATGTTATCTTTCTTGGCCATGCTATCAATCTTCCTAGAATCTTTGTCTGGAGGGTGGGAGGCTAGTGGAACCCTTGCCTTGTCACAGGCTGCCACTTGCACCACCCCTTGGTGGTCAGGGTGAGAGAACAAGAATTCAGCACCCTGCCTCTCCAACTGATACTTTTTATGCAACCTCTTATCCAGAGGGGGAGCAGTATTAGGTGTTTGCAAAATCTTTAAGGCATCCTTCTTAAAGAACTTGTTAACAGGAAGGAGAAGCTTTTCCGTGGGTGTCAGCCCCATCATTTCCATATATTCAGCTTCTTCTTCATCTTCAATCACCTCGCTTGTGGGGATGTCTAATGCATCCACCATCTTTCTTACAAAAGTTAAGTGTGAGGAAAAATGCTCTGATGCCCTAGGAGGAGAACCAAAGTCTTGTTCAGGGGAAACCTCCAGTTCAATGGGGTCCACATCATCCTCCACATCAATATCAGCATACTCTTCTTGTTCAAAAAGGGAAGACTGAGAAGAACAGCCAGTCTGTTTGGCAGGAGTCTGCGGCAGAGGAGCAGGCAGCCCCTGTAAAGCCTGGATAACTTGAAAGGCCTGTGCAATCTCATTAGCAGGTGGCATTTTTAATGCAGGCACAGAAGCCCCCAAGTGCTGCTTAGCTGGGGGTTCTGTGTGCTTTGTTCTCTTGGATTTTTTAGAGGGAACCGAAGAGTCAGCCAGTTCAGCAAACCTCTCTGGAACTGCTTGTGTACCAGTCTCAGGGGTGGCAGTTACAGCTGTTGTTGATAATGTGGTTTCACCCACAGAAACAGAGGGTGTCGGCTGGTCAGAGTTCGAGGGACCCTTAGGAAGAGAGCTTTTTCTTGCGCCTTTCAAGGCATTTTTCAAGTTTTTTCAGGAAAAGTTTTACAACCATCACAGTGTTTTTAAATGTTCAAAGCCCAAGTAGACAACACATAAGAAAAAATTACTCACCTTAGTAATGTTGTTTCTTCTAATGGAGTCTTGCTGTATTCTGACAATAGCAGTGAGACTCAACCTTCGAACTGCCCCGGAGATGAAAGAGTTAACTTTCCATGCCAGGCATGGAACGCTGAGCTCGAGCTCGGTTGAGTCTCTGTCTGTTGCTGTCTGAACTCAAACCGTCAGATCTTTACGAGCTAAACTCACTGAGAGACCTGTGTGGAAGCTGTAAACCTACACTAGCCAACTGGCTACTAAATATAATAAACAGATTCTTTGGTCCCAAAACAAAGACTCAAGTCAGGAAACCCAAAAAATGAATAAACACAACACCCCTTTCCAAGGAAAAAGGGTGATAATAAAAGGTGGGCACCTCTGAGTGCCAACACTGCTACTGCCCACCCACATCCCAAAAACAAAGATTCTGAGAGGGGAAGGCGGGAGGTCAGAATACAGCAAGACTCCATTAGAAGAAACAACATTACTAAGGTGAGTAATTTTTTCTTCAAACAACATGAATTCTTGCTGTATTCTGACAATAGCAGACTACTAAGCAGTACCTCCATGGAGGAGGGACAGAACCTACTGAGGAAATAGGCTCTGAAGCACAGCTGTGCCAAACCGAGCATCACTCCTAGCCTGGATATCCAGAGAGTAATGCTTGGTAAAAGTGTGAACTGTTTTCCAGGTAGCTGCTTGACATATGTCTAAGATAGGAATATCCCTGGCAGGAGCCAGGGAAGCAGCTGTACCTCTGGTAGAGTGAGCCTTCAGGCCTGAGGGTGGAATCCTACCTAGTTTTTCATAGCAAAATTGAATGCAAGAGACAATCCACCTGGCAATGGATCTTTTAGTGGCAGGTTTTCCTTTACCAACCTCACCATAAGTGAGAAACAGTTGGAGGGAGTCAAACCTGTGACCCTTGGTACGTTCCATGTAGTAGCTAAGGGCTCTTTTCACATCCAAACTGTGCAGCCTCCTCTCACCAGAGGAGGAACGGTCAGTGAAGAACACAGGAAGAGACACAGATTGGTTAAGGTGGCAGTCTGAAACCACCTTAGGTAAAAACTTCCTGTTAGTCCTGAGGACCACCTTATCTCTATGGAAAGAGATAAAATCAGGCTCCATTGACAGGGCTTGTAACTTGCTTATGCGTCTGGCAGAAGTGATAGCCACCAAGAACACAGTTTTCCAAGTCAAGTACTTAAGCTCTGCTGAGGACAAAGGCTCAAAAGGAGGTTGCATAAGCTGAGCAATGCAAACATTAAGGTCCCAAGCAGGGGCAGGGTCCCTGAATGGCGGATTCGTGTGAAGCAATCCCCTGAAAAACTTGGAGAATACAGGGTGAGCTGAAAAACAAGAAGGTTTACCTGCTGAAAGAAAAGTAGAGACGGCTGCCAGATGCACCCTTAGTGTAGCTGGTCTGAGTCCCAAGCTATTCAGGTGAACCATATATAGTCAAGGACTGTGGGCAGGTCAGCAGATGCTGGGGAAATATGCTTCCCAGAGCACCATATGGAAAATCTCTTCCATTTGGAATTATAAGTAGTTCTGGTGGAAGGATTCCTAGAAGCCTTTAGAATATCCATTACACCCTGAGAGAGGTGTAAATCAGCAAACTCTAACTCTTCAAGAGCCAGGCCTTGAGATTGAGAGATTTGAGATTCGGGTACCAAACCCTCCCCTGAGCACAGGTCAACAGGTTGCAATTCCTGGGAAGAGACAAGGGAAGGTGGACTGCTAAGGACAACAGGAGAGGGTACCATGGCTGTCTGGCCCAGTCTGGAGCAATCAGAATCACCTTGCAGGGTTGAGACCTGATTTTGACTAGCACCTTGAACAGGAGAGGGAAAGCATACAGGAACTTCCCTTCCCAATTGAGAACCAGGGCATCCAGGGGACTGAGCCCAAACACTGGGGCCTGCAGCAAAAGGGAAGTTGGTGATTGTCTGGGGCTGCAAAAAGATCTATCTGTGGGGTGCCCCATCTGGAGAAGATCACCTCCAAAACCAGGGGATCCAGTGACCATTTGTGATGGCCCTGAGATATCCTGCAGAGAGCATCTGCCAGGACATTGTCCTTGTCTGGGAGGTGTACTGCTGTAAGGGAAGTGTTCAGGGAATAGGCCAGAGACCACAACTTCATTGCTTCTGTGCACAAGGCCGAAGACCGAGTGCCCCCTTGCTTGTTGATATACCACATTGTGGTGGTATTGTCCATCCTGATCTGAACAACTTTGTTCTGAACAGACTTGGAAAAAACTTGAAGTGCTAGAAACACTGCTCTGAGTTCCAACAGATTGATGTGAAGCAGAGATTCCTGAGGGGACCACAACCCTTGGGTGGTCAGGTCTCCCAAGTGAGCCCCCCACCCCAAGAGGGAGGCATCTGTAGTAAGGATTAAAGAGTGAGACTGAGTGACAAAAGGAACTCCCTGTCTTAGATTGCCCTGATCCTGCCACCACTGCAAAGCCTGGATCAGGGTTCGAGTCACTGGTATCAGTTTGGTCAGAGGGTCCTTTTTCTGAGACCAAAAGGCTCTCAAGTGGAACTGAATGTCCCTCATCTGAAATCTTGCTCCCTGCACCACTGCTGTGGAAGCAGCCATGTGCCCCAGGAGCTGCAGAAAATGCCTTGCTGGTCGAGACACCTGTAGGGTGAATGAGGCGGCCAGTGTGATAAGGGTGCTTGCCCTGTCCAGGGGAAGGAAGACTCTTGCCTTTTCTGTATCTAGCTCCGCGCCTATGAAGGTGAGGAGCTGAACAGGCTCTAGAACTGACTTTGACAGATTCAGAAGGAAACCTAGAGAGGTGAGCAGTTGCTGAGTTATCTGTAGGTGTAACTTGACTTGGTCTGGGGACTGGCCTACTATGAGCCAGCCGTCCAGGTATGGGAAGATGGCAATTCTTTGCCTTCTTAGGGAAGCAACTACTACTGCCAGGCATTTTGTGAACACCCTTGGAGCAGAGGTTAGGCCAAAGGGCATAGCTCTGAATTGGTAATGGCCTGAGGGCAGCTCGAACCTGAGGTATTTTTGATGGGAGCTTCTGATGAGAATAGGGAAGTAGGCATCCTTGAGGTCCAGGGAGACTAGCCAGTCCCCTGGCCTTAGAGAGGGTAGAATTATTCCCAGAGTCACCATTTTGAACTTTGGCTTTAAAAGGTGCTTGTTTAAATATCTGAGATCCAGGATGGGCCGCCATTCTCCTGTCTTTTTGGGGTAAGGAAGTACCTGGAGTACAATCCTTTCCCTTGGTGTAGGGGTGGAACCCTTTCTACAGCTCTGAGAGCCATGAGGGAAGAGACCTCTGCCTCTAGGGCAAGTGCCTCTGAGGGATTTGCAGGTGGAAAGGATCTGGTTCTCATCTTTGGAAATTTTTTGAAGCTGAGAACCAGTCCCTGGCTTACTACCTCCAGGACCCATTTGTCTGATGTTAAAGACTTCCAGTCCTGGACAAAGTAAGCCAGCCTGCCCCCTACAGGTGGTGGAGAATTGGCCCTGGCAAACTCATCAGGGTGCCTGTTTGGCAGGGGGTTTAGGCTGAGGGGTGGAAGCAGGCCTGTTTATACCCCTTCTGCCTCTCCCTCTAAAGAACACCCTCTGAGCATAGGCAGAAGAGGAGGCCTGGGCTTGTTAAAAAGGCCTATGAAAAGGCCTGCCCCTGCCCCTGGGATGCTGCCTCTGAGGAGTGGCTTGCCTTTCCTTGGCCTGAGCACTCCTATAGGTGGTTCTGTATTCATCCATTTTCTTCATGTAGTTCTCTGTTTGCTCCCCAAACAGAGAATTACCCACAACAGGAACATCCATGGCCTTAGTCTGGGTATCCTGAGACAGGCTAGTACATCTGAGCCAAGCCATCCTACGAAGTGCCACAGATGTAGCCATGATTCTAGATGAAACATCATTGGAGTCCACTGCAGCATGGAATTGCACCTTGGATGCCTCAATACCATCAGCAGCCACCTGCTCCAGCTCCTTGGCAAGCTGACCAGGGACCTGTTTAGCTAAAGCCATGACACTGTCCCATCTAGATTTCAGATATCTAGCTGTATAGGCCATGTAATTGGCCTGCCTGAGTCCCAAGGATGCTGCCATGTACTGTTTCTTTGCCATGGCATCAATCCTCCTGGAGTCCTTATCTGAGGGGTGTGAAGCCAAGGGTATATTAGCCTTATCACAGGCTGCAGCCTGCACTACTAACATGGCTGCATTGCTGGGTAAGGAACTCCGTATCTGAGCCTGACAGAGTATACCTCTTGTCCATTCTTTTATCCACAGGAGGTATAGAATTAGGAGTCTTTAAAACCTTAAATGTCTGTTTCCCAAAAGACTTGTGTAAGGGAATAGACAGCCTCCTGGACTCTGGGATATCCATCATTTCCACATAGTCAGGCTCCTCCTGGTCATCCACAGCTTCTTCCATAGGAAGCAGAAGGGTTTCGGCCACTTTTTTGTAAAACATGAAATGGGAGGGGGACTCAGAAAGCCTAGAGGAGACACTCCTGATGGTCTGTCTGGGGAGATGTCCGGGTCAATGGGCACATCCAGACATTCATTACCACATTCACTTTCCTCATACTCTCTTTCCTCCTCCTCCAGTTCATAATATTCTTCTAAATCATAATCCGGAACCGGTGGAACTGGCCGAACTGAGCGCCTTCCTGATGGTGCCGGTTCGGTCGGAACCGGGGAAAGCGACTGCGCAATCTTTATCGCTTTTGCTATTTCATCAGTGGCTGGAGAAGAAACTTTTGGATCCACACCAGCTGATTTTTCCCTTCTTGTTTCTTAACAGGAACCGACCTGAATCGGTTCTCCTTTGCCCGAAAAGTTTCGCCTGGTCAGAGGGCACTCTTCTGGTTCGGTTTGAACTGAACCGGCTGGCCATCCGGTCAGCGGACTTTTGGCCTCCCTTCCCTGAGCCTACCAACTCTTTTCTAGGGTAGCTGCAGGAAAATTTTTACAAATCTGGCAGTCTGAATCGAGGTGGTCAAACCCCAGACACAACACAGGTGTGGGGTCAGCCTTAGCAAAGACTTCCCACACACACTACAGTGTTGAAACCCAGTGGGCCCAGTTTTTCTTTTGGGTTTCTCAGACATGGTGCCAGTCCTAACAAAACTTACCCTTTTAATGGCAATCCACCAGGCAAGACACTCGTATCGGTTCCTGACCGTGTTACGGGTCATGGAAAAAACCATAGTAAAATCCATTTTTTTTAGAACCGATAAGAACCAGTAACCACACCTTAAAAGTAGAAATAAAGATTTTTAAACAACTTTATCGGTTCAAACTGAACCGATGAACCGTTTACAAGTTCCACACAGAATAGAAAACAATATAAACCTATCTAGTACTCACGAATACCACAGACAGAGACTGAACCGATAGGTTGCGGTTTAAATTTGGTTGAAAACCGAGAAAAACGGACTTTAACCGACAAATTGAACCGAGCAAAGGAGAAATCTCCGGAGCAACTGTTCAGTGAGGCAGAGTAAAGAATCTGACGGTTTGAGTTCAAACAGCAACAGACAGAGGCTCAACCGAGCTCGAGCTCAGCGTTCCATGCCTGGCATGGAAAGTTAACTCTTTCATCTCCGGGGCAGTTCGAAGGTTGGGTCTCACTGCTATTGTCAGAATACAGCAAGACTTCATGTTGTTTGAAATTATGTTTGTCTGCCGTTTGAAACCGGGTTCACCGGTTCTTCTTTTAGGTTTTTCATACATTCTGTGGGTAAATAATACCCCAAACAAATAACCGCTAAATAAGAAAGATTTTTAAAACTTGTTTAACGCTTGTGGTCAGTTCCTGAACCAGCAAGAAACTGACTGGAACCGGGAACCGAGCAGAAAAATGAACCAGGGCTAGCAGTTCAAGAACCCAAATTAGCGGTTCACACAATAAATATGTTTAAACAAATTTACACTAAACTAATGGAGTTCCTTAGTCAGGGAACTCCGATAACTACAAAAAAAACGGTTCCCCACCGGTTATACTGAACCAGGAGAAACCAAGAAAAATTGGGTGGGATATTCAAAAGGGTTGCGCCTGCGCAAGTCCGAAATTGCGTCATTCTGCGATATTCAGCAGGAGGCAGTTGCGCCCCCCCCAAGGCAAGCTGAGCAACAGCGCAATGCAAATGAATGCATGCTGAACTGGAGGGGGAGGAACCATGCATAAACTGCACAGCCCGATATTCAGCGGGCTGTGCAGAGTTGTGCAGGCGCAAACCCCAACCCGCGCCTGCACAACTTTGAGCCAAAAAAAAGGAGTAAGTCGAGGCCACCACAGGTGAGTTGCCGCATTGCAGGGCGCAACACAGCAGCTGCCACCTGTGGCTGGCCTCAACCCTCTCTGCCCCTGCAGCCTGATGCAGGCAAAAAGTAAAAAATCCCCCCTCCTCGATTGGCCCGATCGCGGCCAAAGCAATAACCCCCCACCAGCCCGATCGCGGGCAGCAAAGTATCCCCGAACATATCCCTGGTGGTCCAGTGGACGCTAAGCCCGATCGTGGCTGCAGTGTCCCCCCCCCCAGAAATATCCCTGGTGGTCCAGTGGATCGTTAAGCCCAATCGTGGGCTGCAAAGTTTAACCCCTCACTTAAAAACATATCTCTGGTGGTTCAGTAGATCACAGCCGATCGCTGGCTCGCATATCGTGGAAGATATCTTAAAGAGCCATATCCCTGGTGATCTAGTGTCTTTCACTCTACTTCCACGAAGCCCCCACTACTCATTTCGTGTAGCATGCCCACCGCTTCGATGCTCGCCGCTTGACTGCCCGTAGGGCTGCACACCCATTGGTGCAGAGCAAGAGCCAATGGGCGGCAGCCCATACCGCATAAGGCAGTCCAGATATGTGAATGAAAGCTCTGCACCAATGGCGAAGCCCTACCGGGCAGTCAGTCAGCAGGGCGGCAGGCGGGTGGGATGCCGCCTGGGGGCAGGGTGGTGGGGCTTCACGGTGGGGGACACTAGATCACCAGGGATATGGTCTTCGGGGAGGTGTCGCTATTATGCAGCCCGCGATCGGGCTTAGCGTCCACTGACCACCAGGGATATGTTTGGGGAGACTTTGCTGCCCGCGATCGGGCCAGTGGGGCGGGGGCGATGAAGCTTTTGCCCGCAATCGCCAGTCGGGAGAGGGGGATTTTTGCTTTGCCTGCCATCGGCCAGTCGGGGTGGGGGGGTGGTTGCCCATGATCGGGCCAGTCGGGGTGGGGGATTTTTACACTTTTGCCCGATGATCGACTGTAGGGCGCGTCTCAACGGCTGCTGCCTGGCAGGCGCCAGGCGCAAGTCCTCGATCGGGTGCACCTGCATGCTAATGGGGCCATAAATAGATGCAAATGGCCCCCCCTGCGCCTTGCATGAATTATGGCCCCATTTGCATGTCACCTTTTGAATATCGGAAATTTGCGCATGGCGCAATGGTACTTGCGCCACCGCAACTTGAATGCTCCACTCTGACCACTTCATGTGACGCAAGTTCCACTGTGCTGTACAGTGGTTGTGGTTAGTGATATTCAAGGAGTTGCTCAACAGCACAGCTCCTTTGAATATCGCCCCAGCCACGCCCCTGCGCAACTATTTTGTGCAGCGCAAGGGCTTGCGCCACAAAATAGCGCAGTTTGAATATCCAGCCCAGAGACAGCGCTAGATAGGCCAAAAAGGGAAAAAGTTGCAGCTTGCCCAGAAATGACCCACTTTCCACAGGACAGTGGGTCCAAAGTGGTGCACCTGTCTCTAACAATAGCTGAAAGATGGAAAACTAAACAATAGAAAAGCATTTTCACTCAACAAATTTAAGCTTCTGTACTAGTGAAATTTCTACTTACGATTAGGTTTGGACCCAGTTGTTTCTCATTTTGACCCACATTTTTTACACCCCATGGGTCTAATTTGACCCATGTTTTAAAACCCCTAGCGCTGTCACTGATCCAGCCCATAGATTTTAAATACAAAAACAACGGTTAAGCTAATTATAACAAATAGCAAAAGGCAGCAAATGAAAAGGAGGAAAATACTTATGTATTTTTATAAGTTTTATCACGTCAGGACAGGTAGATGAGGGGGAGGATCTCCGAGCTTCTGGTCTTGACAGGCGGAGAGTGAAATCTGAGGGTTTAGACCTAGGCAGTTACTTCAAGGCAGCATTTGAAAATAGCACAGGCAAAGATTCCATTATTTGCATACCATTCCAAATTCTCTCCATGCAGTTCAGTCTTAAACAGACACTGCAGAAGTTCTGAATACCTGAGTATTACAGGGGTTAAAATATATTTGATTTCCTTGGGATTTACAAAGAAGGGCAGGTCCACCTAAACATAAAAAGTAGTGCTGCCGAGATATTGTGACTATCAACTATGTCTGAGGGGGTTGGACTCGAGCGATGGGTCTAAAACTTTATGTAGCTTATTGTATACAGGTTCAAAGAGATCCTTCCTAAATACTGGAATAATATTCTTTCCTTATTTTTATTATTTTAAACTACTTCATTTTACAAAGCTGGAAAGTGCTCATTAAGAGCCCATGAGATGGATCTACTTTGCGGGTTTATATATAATATATAAATCTAATACTTTGTTGGTTACCTGATGTTCATTACATGAGGCATTATATCACAGTATATATTTGCAGGGAGGGGATCATTTCTTACTTAACTGAGGCCTATGCATTCGGGTTGAAGAACAGGCAAGGCACAGTATAGGCCTGAATCATTTTGGTAAAACATATGTTTCTTTTCTTTGTGCTGTCAAGGGAATATCGCAATTTTGCTACGCAGTGATGGTTATACCATTCTTCGGGGGATTCTTTCTGGGTCGGGGGCCAGACGGCGGGGGGGGCATGGCGGGGCCTCTGGTGGGGGGGCAAGTGGGGGACTTGCACTGGATATCACAAAGGGGATCCAGCATAATGTAATCCAGGACACAAGACCAAATAAGAAATAATACCCGACAGGGTGGGCATTATTGTGAAATACCAGACCACTCAGGGGCGTAATGAGGCCAGACGCCGCAGGCGGAAAGCCTCATAGCCCCTGGAAGGTCTGGTATTTTACAATAATGCCCACCCTGGAGGGTATTATTGTGCTTAGAAAATGACTATCTTAGTAAGGTTTAATGAAGTGCTAAAAGAAGAGAGGAAATGAGCACAAAAAATTAACAGAATTAGTAGGAAGAAAAACCTTACTGAAAAAGTAGTCCATGTTTTTTTAAGGCTGTTCCAGCTCCTGTTGCTCCTTCCTACAAAGCCATTGTGATCGACTGACTACCCTCCCCCCAATACACACACACATCCAGTTGAACAAGAAAATTACCGTGTAGAAAAAATCCCAGCAGACTCTGGGCATCTTTTTTAAGTTCTGCCCCGCTTTTGCAATATTTTTTTTTTGTTTACATTTGGTTGTGGTTGGAAGTTGCATCTAGTAAATGTGCGACCCTGCGTGACCTCAAAGAAAGTGGATAGTGTAGCTGGCATGAAGAACAGCCTAGAGGTAAATAATTTCTTTATTTTAAATCAGTGGACTGATTAACTGTAGGGGCATCACGCTGAGAATGAGTTCGTCTGTGATTTCAAAAGTATGCTTCCCAGTAAGAAGCTGTTCGGAGTGCCGGCTTTGTTTTACTTTCTGCACAGCTCAGTACTGTGAGACTAAGGCCGGGAGAGTGTGGCTGTGAGGAAAAAAAGCCTATTTTGCCACTTTTCCCGGCCGCTGAAAACTGGAGTGTTTTTTTTTGTATTTTTCATTAAGAGCCAGCTGTAGTAAGTGCAGAGGTTACAAGTGTTGGGGGAGGCGGCTTCAAGACCAGTAGCTCTTGCTAAGCGAGAGAAAAACTTTGTGGGGATTTCAAATTTAATCGACTGCTTTCAACGAATGACAAACCAGTATGGGGCTGGGCAGCTCAGTACATGGGTGTGTGGTGAGGTGGCACTTGGGCTTGTACTTATTTTTTGCTGGGCATCTATTGAAAAATAAATGCCCAGCTTGGAGGCCATGTCAGCCAATCAGGATTGAGAATTAATTCTTGTCATTTTCTAATGAAAGTTAATACTGAGACGAGCATAGGATGGGGGGAGGCCACAAAGGGCACGGACCCACGTGTGCTACATAGGCGGCCTTCCATCCCTCACTGCAGGCCCCTGGGTAACAGTATTGGCCACCAGAATCGCCCGGGTGCCGAGCCATCTAGGGGGCTTCCTCTCTGATACTCCCCCCCTCAATGGGTCGACCTAGTGGTGTCCCGTGGTAAATTCTCTCAGCTAAACGGAGCTAAGGGGGATGAGACCGTGGGACTGTGGACATTAACATAGAGATCCACAAGTTGGATGGGAGCCCACTGGCTCTTCTACGACACAAAGCAAACTTTGAGGGTACCTTCCTTCCTAGGTATAAGGAAGGAACTGAGGGGGTGGGTATTTTCTTGAAGTTTTTGAGGTGTGGCTATTGTTCTATGGGGGGGGGGTGTTATGCATGTTGTGGGAAAATCTATGGTGGGGCTACTCAACTATAGGTGGTTTCCTTTTGGAGACTATAGTGGGGGTTCTACTTTTATTGAGTAACACGTTGTTTGCATCCTTCCATAGGGATTATGATAGGGAAGATACTCATGTTGGGGTATGTTGTCAGAGGGTTGGGGTGGAATTTCTTTTTTTTTTTTTATTCTTTTTTTCTGCTCCACTGTACCCGGGGAACTCTCTCCGGCATCCTCAGGACTCCGAGTCTCTACCTCCCATCGGTGGCCTCTAGCTCTCTCTCCCTCGTGCAACCTGGCACAACCCCCGATCTGAACCCCCCGGAGGAGGGGCCACCCTACCTGCCCAGGGCGCTGTATCTACAGTACAGAGTGCCAAGCCACACGAGTCGGCCATGGAAAGGAAGATGGGTCCTGGTGTCTGGAGTGTAGACTACGGAGGCCGAGGTGCCTTCGCTTATCCCCGGGAGTATGGATTTTTCTGCTTTGTGTGTCCTGCCCCTCGGAGTGTGGCCAGGCAAGGCAACGTAAAGCTGCAATTCCGCCCCCTTGCTGACACAAGCATCGCTATAGAAGCGCCCCTGACTGTCACCAGAGAGCGCTGTAAGGCCGATAGCTCTCTGAAAAGAGAGCTGTCCTCCAGATGCTCAATCTCTTCCCTCCCTGCCGACTTCCAATGACCCGGCTCATTCCCGAACCCGAGTCACCGGTGTGGCGTCCAGCGCCTCAACCCTCAGCGCCGGCTCAGGGTGGGATTTCTTGGCTGTTCAAGTTTTTTGAATGTTCAATGTTGTTCTGTTTTTTTTTTTTGTTTTGTTTTGTTTTACTAATGTTCCAGCATTATCTAGTTGTAAAAGTGAATGGGGGAAGCATTTGAATACAGGTTTCAAGGGGTCCATACAAACTCTTATAATTAGTCATGGATCACTTATAAGTTATTTCTTGGAATGTGAACGGTCTCAAGACTGTAGTAAAGAGGAAAAGGGTGTTAACATACTTTAAAAAAGCCAAGGGGGACGTCTTCTTACTGCAGGAGACTCACCTCACTAAAGAAGAATCAGATAAACTGGCAAGATCATTGTGGGGTGGAGGTACCATGCTGGTAGCTAGCTTTACTTCAAAAGCCAGGGTGGGGTGCAGTGGCAGTGTGGTTTAAGCCTGGTCTCTGTGTGCAGATTATCTTGTCTCTCCCTGACCCCCAGGGCTGATATGTGGCAGTTTAGGTCTCTTTGTAGGGGAAGCAGTTGACTTTTGTTTCAATTTATGGCCCCAATTTCAACAATCCAGATTTTTTTTCCATAAATTGACCGTATTGATAGCCAATTCCAAAGACAACCTATATGTGGGGAAGACTTTAACACATTTTGGGACCCAATATTAGATCATTCAGGATCCAGGTTGCGCCCGCCACCCAGAAGCGTGGCTGTCCTGATGGATTTGGCAAGAGAGGGGGCTCTGATGGAGATGTGGCACCACCTATACCCAGATCAATGAAAGTTCTCCTTTTTCTCCCATGCACACAGGGTCTACATGAGAAATGACTTGGCTTGGCTGTCCCTGGACCTCCTGGCAGCATGTATCATGGCATCTTATAGGCTGATCTGCATATCAGATCATGCCCCCTTGGAAGTGGAGCTCACAAATTCGGAAAGACCACCAAGTCGACAATGGCGACTTGAGCCTACCTTATTAACAGATGGGGCTTATCGTGGCCAAATGAAAGCTGCAATTAAAGACTTCCTAACCCACAATAGAGTGGAAGACACATCAGTGTCGACCACCTGGGAGACCTTAAAGGCTTAAGTATGGGGAGTGTCCACAGCGTGTGCAGCCCATAAGAAAAAAAAGGAAGTCCAAAGAGGAAAATGGCTTAGAGGCCCAGATCATAGTGTTGGAGAAAGCACTAATGTCTGAGCAAGGGGAGGCTGATCTGGGGGAACTCAGAAGGCTCAAAGGAAAGCTGAACTAGCTTTCTTCGAGAAACACAGAAAGGAATTAATCGAAAGAGCGGGAAACTATTTTGGGGGAGGGACAGAGTGGGTAAATGGCTGGCATGGCAAGTAAAACAAAAACGAGCAGCAAGACAGATTCTGGAACTGGAGGGTATGGACGGGGAGCTTACAACCGATCAAAAAATTATAAATAACACCTTTCAAAGCTTTTACCAAACCCTTTATACCTCGGAAGTCCCACAAGACCTAACCACTGAAACCTTTATACAAAGTATTCCTATGAAAACCTTCAACCACGAACTAGCGGAGGAGCTCGATAACCCGATTACTCTTACAGAGATTTGGAAGGCCGTATGGTCGTCTAATGTAGGCAAAGCCCCAGGACCAGACGGAATTCCCCTGGAATGCTATAAAACTTTTTGGCAGGACCTCAATCAGATAATGCAATTGATGGGGTGTGTGTGTGTGTGTGTGTGTGTGTGTGTGTGTGTAATGCAGAGGGGCACTCTGACGGAGTCCCAGTCTTTAGCAACCATTGCAGTTTTACTGAAACCAAGCAAAGACCCTGTGAAATGTGGTTCATATCGACCCATTTCCTTATTAAATGCAGACTACAAGATCCTGGCTAAACTGCTGGCTGCTAGAATTGAGAGAGCCCTGCCACAGCTTGTCCATCTCGAACGGGGGTGAAGGGCAGACAGGCCAAGCACAATATCAGGAGACCCCATTATGCATAGATGGGCATCAGGCAAAAGAGTCAGAGTTTGAGGCCTTCTGGCACTGGATGCAGAGAAGGCCTTCAACTGAGTGGAATGGCTGTTCATGTTTACCGTCTTCAACAACTATGGCTTTGGGTTCAGCCTTCAAGCCTGGATAGCAGCACTGTATAAATCACCACGTACCCAAATTCTCACCAACACCACCTTGTCCCTGCCCTTCAGGCTTTATAGAGGTACAAGACAGGGGTGCCCCCTTTCCACGCTCCTATACATCTTGACTACTGAAGTACTAGCCCAGGCAATTAGACAACACCAAGACATTAAAGGTTTCAGACAGGGGGAAGAAGAGCATGTCATATCATTGTTTACAGGCGATGTTTTATTATTTATAGACTATCCAGAGGAAGCCATGCCTGCCCTGACAGAGCTGTCAATAACTATGGTCCACTGTCTGACCATAAAATAATTTGGTCTAGATGAGAATATCTCCCCTTGTCAGGGAAACATATCCCTATTTGTGTTGGGGATGTCTCTCTCTCTCTCTCCCCTGCATTTGTAGTTAAACATTTTGGGGTTTTGCTCCCTAGGTCACTAACAAAACTGGGAGAGAGTAATTACAAATCACTTACCAAGAAGAGAGGACTATCATAGATGACATTCCCTACCACTTTCTCTGATTGGAAAGGTGAACTAAGTCAAGATGTGTGTGCTTCCACAATGTCTGTCTCTGTTTCAGACCCTCCCCTTTCACATCCCAAATAAATACTTTAAATTGCCTATGGGCTGTATCATCACATTGCCTTGGAATGGCAGGAGACATAGGATGAAGCAAGAGACCATTTGGCAACTGCTCGCAAGTGGGGGAGCTGAGCCTCCCAAATCTGAAGCTTTACTATCAGGCAACACAACCAGCATTCCTGATGGACTTACAGCCAGAAACTGGTTCACAGCCGGCATGGGTAACTATGGAGGAGGTGGCCTTTGGGACGCCACTCTATGGTGCTTTATTTGCACCCTCGCTCAAAAAGAAGGTGATCAAATAGACTGCAAACCCCTGTACAAGATCCATGGCAAGAGCATGGCTTGCGGCCCATACCATACTAAAGTACCCCTCTTCCCTACTGAATGACGCTCTAATTCGATGAGCACTTTGGGAGGATAATCTCATCCCCTGCCCGACCCTCGGGATCCTGAAGTCCTGGAAGTCATGTGGACTCTGACTGATCTCTCATCTATTCGAGGATGAGACCTTAAAATCATACCAATCCCTTGCTATGGAATTCCACCTACCGCGTATGTATTTTTTCACATACCTCCAGATTAGGGTTCGTTCGTCTGACAAACAGGAGACTTTGGCTCCACACCTAATCCCTAGGAGATCCCCTATAAAGGAGGCAATACTCAGTGAAGGCAACAAACCCAGACCAAAGCCTAAAATTCATTAGGTCCTTTTGGGGGGGATCAAGGGAAACTGGGAAAGGGACCTAGTGCTGGACTGCTTGATGGAAGGAGATTGGAATATACTACTTAAGAAAGGAATGGACTGTGCCAATATTAATAACAGACTTGGAGCAACACACTATAATTTCCTTCTTCGGACTTATTTTACCAAGGCCTTAGCTCACATTAATAAAGAGAAATCAGAACTTTGTCTCAAATGTAAGGCCCACAAAGGCACATTTTTCATCTCGTATGGGAATACCACTTAGTACAACAATTTTGGAAGGGAACAGTTTCATTATTAGGAGAGATTTCGGGCGGCCCACGGGAAGTGGACCCAATCCATATCCTTTTGGGTCTGCTGAGAAGCGTGGGCGAGGGGGAAGAAGATGGAACATCCTTTATGGAACCTAGGTATCGTAGTGGAAAAGCAGGTTCTGGTGTGGCAGTGGGGGTCTGAGAGAGCACCAACAGTGTCCCAGTGGGTTCAGGCCTTGCTGCACTGTATGAAATTAGAGCATCTACAGGACAGTGCTAACAACTAAGAGGGGAAATATATACAAATGTGGGGATGCCTGAAAACAGCTTTGATTCTACATGGTTCCTGGCCTTTTAGCCTCTGTCATAAGGGGGGACATTTTCCTTTCCCATGAAAGAGTACCCATGGGCAACTACTGCACTTGGTGGGATCACCAGCTGACATTCCAGGACTTCTGCATGAATTCCTAGTACAAACAATTTTGTTTATGATTTGTACATAGTGTCAGACAACTCAGACTATCTCTGGACCTAAAACGAGCTATGGGTTATATTACTTTTTCTTCTTCTATTTAGATTACCGAGATCTACAATTATCTCCATTTGTGTAACAGTACATTACCCAAGTTACTTATTGTTGCTGTATTGCTGGAACTAGAAAATCTGAATTAAATACAGTTTACAAAAAAAAAAAAAAAAGATGCTTCCATTTGTGTAGAGCCTACTTAACCACCTTTTGTAAGAATACATAGCAGCTCCGCAGAACCATGCTTAAAACATTTTGGTCCCTATCCAGGTAAGCTGATTAAATTTAATATGCATAGATTGTGTACTTTCAAACCTGTTCCATCCCTATTTACTGTTTTAGATTTGGTATTTTTATTTGGGTGCGAAACTTCTCTCAAGTGAATGGATATCCCTGCAATGTGTTGCGGTCTGGGGGTGTCATGGAGGTACAAGTCAGAAAGAATGGGAAAACCTGGAGAAGTTACAAAATTCGCAACTATCATTTTTTTTATTATCAATAACAGTAAAATAAAAAAATACAGTTGTTCAGTATAACTATTTACAAAGGCAGTACAAACAGAAAACAAAGTCCTTTGTCTGATGGAATCTCTAATTCCAAGTTTCAGTCTCTGTCTCTCACTCTCTCTAGCAAAAGCACTGCTGCTCTTTTTTATAAGTCTTTGCCTGTGAACTCGTTAATAGACATCCTGTTTTTCACAAAATGTCCTTGTCAGTTTCTTTGCACAGCAGGCTTGCAAACAGAACAATGTCCCAAGCTAACCCCCTGCTGATGGCTCTGCAAAAGAGTTTGCAAACAAGCCTGAGAGGAGCTCAAACTGCATCTCTTGTTAACCCCCTAAATTCCAAAAACTCTTCATAATCATTTCAACCATATATATATATATATATATGTATTTTTTTTTTCAAACAAAGAGATCCCAGTATCACTTACAAATTCACATGTATTTTTATAATCAGATATACAAGTGGGAAGAAAAGACAGAGAGACAGCAAGAGGCAGAGGATCGCTAGACTGTCAAAGTGATCAGTTCATAGGTCTCACGAGAACATCTGGTTGTGCAACCAGACAGAAGAGAAAAATTACTCACCTTAGTAATTATATTTCTTCTAATGGAGTCTTGCTGTATTCTGACAATTGCAGTGATTCCCAACCTTTGAACTGCCCTGAAGAACTAAGCTCGGTTGAAGTCTCTGTCTGGAGTGTTTAAACTTAAACCGTCAGATTCTTACGAGCCCAACTAAACTAAAAATTATATGTGGAAATTGTAAAAATTCTACTAGCCAACTGGCTGAAAAGTTTTGGATCCCCAAGGAAGACTCAAGTCAGGAAACCCAACAACTAAATCCAATGTACTTAAAAAAACAACAATAATAAATACGCACCCAAACAAAAGGGAGGAGGGTGCCAGCAAATACACCCCTGGGGTGCAACACTGCACCTGCCCACCCACTTCCCAAAAACAGGTTCTGAGAGGGGAGGAAGGGAGGAGATCAGAATACAGCAAGACTCCATTAGAAGAAATATAATTACTAAGGTGAGTAATTTTTTCTTCAAACAACATGAACTCTTGCTGTATTCTGACAATTGCAGACTACCAAGCAGTACCTCCAAGGAGGAGGGACAGAACCTACTTTGGGAATAGGCTCTGAAGTTCTGCTGTGTCAAACGGAGCATCACTCCTAGCCTGGATATCCAGGGAGTAGTGCTTGCTAAAGGTATGGACTGTTTTCCAGGTGTCTGTTTGACAACTTTCTAGGAGAGGAATATCCCTGGCCGCAGACAGGGAAGCAGCTGTACCTCTTGTGGAATGAGCCCTCAGGCCTGAGGGTGGAGTTTTTCCCAGTTTTTCATAGCAGAATTGTATACAAGACACAATCCACCTGGCAATAGATCTTTTGGTGGCAGGTTTGCCCTTTTCCACTTCTCCATAAGTGAGGAAAGTACAGTTACGTAAGAACTTACCGTAACAGTAGATCTTCGAGAACAGCTCTTGCAGCAGGTTACACCATTTATTTATTTATTTATTTTTTGTTGACCGGGTAAGTGCGCTAGCCAACATGTGACTATTTTCAGGCACGACCCGGGAGATACAGTTACAACACAGTGATACATAAAAAAATTACACAAAGCAAGATACATTGGCAAAGGACAAAAGTCACACAGTGTAGTCAAAGCATAACAATTAAGGATAAACTTACACGTATTCATTGTTGATAATTAGGGGTGAGGTGGTAAGGGACAGGTGGATGGGTAAGGCATGAGAGAGGGAGAAAGGGGAGTAGAGCAAATGGTGAGAAAGGAGGCATGAGGGAAGGTTAAGGCGGCAAGTGCGGCATTAGTGGAGAAGGTTACCACCTGCAGCCGGGTCGGTGGAACCGGAGTCGGCAGGAGAGACGGAGAGGTCTGGGGAGCAGGGAGAGTAACTATGGGTGCAGAAAATAGGAGAGGGTGATGTGCAGGAGAGGACGGTGGAGGGACCAGTGCAAGGGTGTAGAGGGATTTGAACCAGGGGATGGGGAGGACAGGAAGGTAGGGGCAGGGCAGGTGGGAAGTGCGGTGTATATGGGAATAGGGATGATGGGGCATGGAATAAATTGGGAAACAGTGAGGGAGGTTAGATGGAGTGCTCCTAGTAAGAGCGAGGCGGCACAGAAGGAGGGAGAAGAACAATAATTAAGGCGTGAATACGGCATTGGCGGCATAGAGTAGCAACCTGCGGCAGAGCCGTGGAACTAAGAGATGACAGGAGAAGAGGGGAGATCGGGGAAGTCACGGTCGGACGCAGACAGGTGGGTGGTAAGATAAATAGGAGGGGGAGGGGGTGATGACAGAACAAAAGGGGGAAGAGGGAAAGAATGAAAGAAGGAGGGGAATTGATGGCAGGGAGATGGGCAGAAAGGTGAAAGGAGGGTAAGAAGGGTGACGGCGAAGTACGGCATTGGCAGTACAAGGTTGCAACCTGCAGCAGGACCGGTGGAACCGAAAGACGGCGGAGAGGGGAGTAGAGGGCGGCTAGAGGGGGGGTGTAGCGGCAGAGAGCAGGAGGAGGGAAGGGCAGGAAAAGGGGGGGGGAGGGTAAGGACAGAAAAGGTACTGGAGGAATGGCTAAAGTGGGAAGGGAAGAGAGGAGAGGCGAGGATGGTTAGGGTTACAAGACCAGAGGGTGAGGGTTAGGAAGGAAGGATGGTAGGGAAATAGGCTCAGGGACGAGGCTGCTAAGTGACTAGGCAGAAGTAGAGAACTTACAACAGGATGTTACAGTTACATCAGCATATCAGGGTATGAGTACAGGGCATCAGAACACACGATTATACAGCATCATCAAACATAAAAGAAAACAAGTGCAAGTGCATATCATTCAAATAGAGGGAGGAGGAGATCTGGTTAGGAACATGGGATTCAGAGGATCAAAACAAACACATTTGTCCATCGAGGCAAGGAAAGTTCTGAGACTGTGCTTAAATGCAGCATGGGAAGCAGCATTTCTTAGTTCCAGGGCAACAAGTTCCAGAAGTGAGGGCAGCATAACTGAAGGATCCAGAACCCTTGTTTGTACTGTGGCAGAGAGGAATATTTAGTAAGGACTTGTCAGAAGATCTAAGGTCCCGTGAAGGTATTACCGGGTGGAGCAGTTTTGAGAGATCAGCTGGCTTGGACACTCTGATGATGGTGTCAGAAAGGCTGCAAAGGTAATATTGCCTGATGGAGGAGGGAGACAGCCAGCCTAGGTCTTTGTACAGCTGACAGTGGTGTTTCAGGCGTGGTGCTTTAGCCGCATACCTACAAACATTGTTAAAGGTGGTGTCCCATTGATGCAGGGAGTTTTGTTGGCCATGGTTAGGATCGAGCACGTGAGGTGAGGGTTGGTAATAGGATTCCTCTGGCAATTGCCAGTTTAGGGGCGGGTTAAGCAGGTAGTTAGTCCTGTAAGCGCCCTAGCTTACAATTGACAGATTTACAGGTTTCCTGGATATGCTGTTTTAAGTCAAGATTTTGATCTAGATGGATGCCCAAATAGCGAAAAGAGCTAACCGACTCCAGAGGATACCATTAACATCAGGCACAGAGTGGAGAAGAGCAGGTTCTTATTTTGTGGTGATCCAAATAGCATAGCTTTGTTTTATTTGAGTTGAGGACAAGGCTTGAGTGTGTAGCCAGCGCTGCACCAGGTGGAAGTCAGTGGTAAGGGCATCATTCAGGTTGATTATATTGTCAGAGGGGCATAGATGACCAGGTCATCAGCATAAAGTCAGTGAGTGGCCAGAGGTTATTACGCCAGGAGATTGTTTATAAATAGTGAGAAGAGGAGAGACCAAGTATGAAGCCCTGAGGGACACCAATATTGATTACTGCACTGTCAGAGATAGCCGAGTTGAATTTCACTGCTTGAGACCTGTTGGCAAGGTAGCTGCTGAACCAAGTAGCGACAGGGTAAGAGAAACCCAGGTTTCTGAGGGAGGCAAGTAGTAATGGGTGGTCAACAAGGTCCAATGCTTTAAAGGTCGATGAAAACAGCCCCTGTTAGCTGCCCTTTGTCCATGTTGGTGAGAATGTCAGAGGAGAATTTTGCTAGTGCAGTCATGGTGCTGTGGTGTTTCTAGCCATGCCTGCGGCACAGAGTAAACTGGAATTTTCAATGAATTCGGTAACTTGAATAGAGACTAATTTCTCATTAGGACTGAAGCCGCCAGGTGCCAGGACCCCACAGAAATTTTCTAGCTAGCAGTCTTCAGCGGGGACCGCCCCCGACGTCAGGCGTAGTACGTAAGGAGGCGGTCCCCCCACAATCCTCAGTTCTCCTGCCGGAGACTCCCGGCTGCTGGATGACATCAGAAGAGGAGACCGAGGATCTGACACCAGATGGACAAGACTAAGAACAGAACGTCCCATCCCGTAAGATGGATGTTTGACTACGACCTACCTCCACAAGAATGGGGATGGTGGGCGGAAAGGTACCTGCTGCAAGAGCTGTTCTCGAAGATCTACTGTTACGGTAAGTTCCTACGTAACTGTACTATCTTACTTTGAGATACAGCTCTTGCAGCAGGTTACACCATTAGGACTGATTTCCAAGCAATAGTGGCAATCTTGCGCCACAGGGAGGAGGAAAGGTAGAGATCACAACCCTACCCGAGACTAGGACAGAAGTCCCTGAAGGACGGCTAGGCTGAACCCTGCTCTTCACCTTGAAGCAATATCCAGGCTGTAATGTCTGATAAAGGTATGCACAGAGCTCCAAGTGGCTGCAGCGCAAATAGCTGAGGTGGAGACGTTCCTTAATGCCACAAAGGAAGTGGCCACCCCTCTCGTGGAATGACCCTTAACCGCGCCCGGTAAGGGTTTATTGCTCTTATCATAACAGAAAGTGATGCACTGGATGAGCCACCTCGCGAGAGACTGTTTAGAGACCGGAGGTCCTTTCATTCTAACAGCGAAGGAGACAAACAGTTGATCCGTGTTTCGAAACTGTTTGGTTCTGGTCAGATAATATCTGAGGCACCCTGTACATCAAGGGTGTGCAGAAGGGCTTCTCCTCAGTTGGTGTACCTTGGGAAGTACACTGGTAAGTCGATATCCTGATTAAGGGTGAGGGCTGAAACCACCTTGGGCAGAAACTTTGGGTTTGTCCTCAGGGATACCCTATCCTGATGGAAAACTAAATAAGGCTCTTTGCACATTAGTGCATGCAATTCGGAAATCCTTCTTGCCGAAGTAACTGCAACTAAAAATAACGTTTTCCACGACAGAAAACGTAGCTTGCAATCCGCGGCTGGTTCAAAAGGTGGCAGTGTAAGCTGCTCCAGGACGAAGGGCAAGTCCCAAGGAGGAATCGGATCCTTGATAGGCGGCCTAAGGTGGAGAACTCCCCTTAAAAAGGCACGAGTAGTGTCCAACTGGGCCACCATCCAATGGCCTAAGGGGGCATGGTAAGTCGAAACTGCACAAAGATGCACCTTAATCGAGGAGTAAACCACTCCAGACTCAAAAAGGGAAAGCAGGTAATCCAGAACCATTTTTTCAGGACATTCTAACGGCGAGAAACTGCGCGCTTAAGCCCACAAGCAAAATCTATGCCATTTCATGGCAGATGCTATGGGTTGCCGGTTTTCTCATGGCAGAGTACATCTGCCACTTCCTCGTGATCCTCAGACGCAACATAGCTATGTCTCTAGCTGCCAGCGCAGGTTCAAAGAGTGTAGTCTGGCTGGACGAATGAACCCTCCTCCGAGACAGCAGATGGGAGCTTGATTGGCAAGGAAGTGAGGTTCCCGGATAGCTGATGCAGAAGAGGGAACCAAATTTGTCTGGGGCCAGAAAGGCGCTTATAAAATGAGCGTCGCTTGCTCCCTGCAAAGTTTTAAGAGAACTCTCTGGATCAACGGGAAAGGAGGGAAGGCATAGAGGAATCTGCATACCCAGGAGAGGGACAACGCGTCTTGCCAGAAAACACCAGGCCCTGGATCTAGCGAGCAAAAATTGGGCAGTTCTGCGTTGGATGGGGACGTGAAAAATCTAATTCAGGAGTGCCCCATCTGTGAAACAGATCCTCTGCCACCTCCTGTAGAAGTTCCCACTCGTGGACTCTGGCCTGAGAGCGACTCAGACTATCTGCGACGGTGTTGTCCACTCCCGGGACGTGTACTGCAAATTAGGTTTGCTCCGTGTTGAACTACTCACCCCACACTCTCATGGCCTCCTGCAAAGCGGTAGGAGTGAGTGCCTCCTTGTTTGTTGAGGTAATACATCACCGCGGGTATTGTCTGTTTCTAACAGGAGAGTACCCGTGGAATCTCCGACTGGAAGGCCTGCAGAGCTTAGTACTGCCTCATCACCAAAATGTTGATGTAGAGATGGGATTCCTGGCTGACCATATGCCCGAGGACCGTGACACCGCCTAGGTGTGCCCCCCCCGCAGACCTGAGGCGCCTGTAGGAGAGTCACAGTGGAGACGGCACTATGAAGGGAACCCCTCAGGAGAGATTCTCTGGATGTAGCCATCACTGACAATCCCGAATCGCAGCATTCATGATTCGAATTGGCTACTGTAGATGGTCTTGCCTTTGGTCTCATTGCACCCTTAGCATCCACTGGGTTACCCACATGTGGAGCCATGCCATCGGGACTGTTGCAATGGCCGCAGCCATGTGTCTGAGCAGGCGAAGGACCAGTCTTGCCGGGATGGTCTTCCTCACCGACATGTCCCTGATGAGGGATCTAATGTGTTCCGCTCTGTCTGAGGGAAGAAAGGCTTTCCCTCTGACGGTGTCCGGAACTGCTCCTATGAACTGCAGTTTCTAGGACGGTACCAGGAGAGACTTCTGGTAATTGATGAGGATACCCAGTGACTGAAAAAGGGACTGGGTGCGATGAATGGCTGTCATCAGTGCCTCCCTGGAGGGAGCCATGAGAAGCCAGTCGTCCAGGTATGGGAACACGTAGTGGCCTTGTCTCCTGAGAGACGCCGCTACGAATGCCATGCACTTCGTAAAAACGCGAGGTGCCGGCGACAGCCCGAAAGGAGCGCCGGAACGGATAGTGGCGGCCCAAACCCGTGCGCAGGAACCTCCTCTGCGCTTGAGCAACTGGAATGCAGGTAGGCGCCCTGCATATCCAAAGATGCCAGGGAAGAAAATTACTCAGCTAGTAGTGTTGTTTCTTCCTAATGGAGTCTTGCTATATTATGGTTATTGCAGTTTGTCCAGCCTTAGAACTGCTCGGAGGTGAAAGAGTTAACTTCATGCAGAGCATGGAGCTTAGAGCGCAACTCATTTCAGAAGCTCTGTTAGGTGGTTTCAAATCGAAACCGTCAGATCTTTACGAGCAAAATCACTAAGGTTCTTGTGTGGAACCTGTAACCACACTCAGCCAACTGCCACTAATATAGTTAACATTTTCCTGGTCCCACCACCAAGACTCAAGTCAGTGGACCAGAAAATAAGATAAATAACTAAATAAACACAACACCCAATATGAAAGAGGGCATCAATAAATGCTATCAGAGGACTACCCACCCCATACCCAAAGTAGGAGTTCTGAGAGGGCAGGTTGGGGAGGTTATAATATACAAGACTCCATTAGAGGAAACAACATTACTAAGGTGAGTAATTTTTCTTCAATCAACATGAAGTCTTGCTATTATGACTATTGCAGATCATACAGCAGTACCTCCATGGAGGAGGGCAGAACCTACTTAGGAATAGGTTCTGAAGCACGGTTGTGCCAAACCGAGCATCCCTCCTGGCCTGAATATCCAGGAGTAATGCCTGTGAAAGTGTACTGTCCTCCAAGTAGCTGCCTGACATATCTCCAAGATTGGGATGTTCTAGCAGCAGCCAGAGATGCAGCTGTACTTCTGTAGTAGTGAGCCCTCAGGCCTGAGGGGGGAACCTACCCAGCTTTTGACAGCAAAATTGATATAAGAAACGCATCCATTCTGGCAATGGATCTTAGTGGCAGGTCTCCTTTCCCAACCTCACCATAAGTGAGAAATAGTTGAGGGAGTCAAACCTGTGACCCTTGGTACGTCTATGTAGTAACTTAGGGCCCTCTTAACATCGTTTGCAGCCTCCTCTCACCAGAGGAGGAATGGTCAGTGAAGAACACTGGGAGGAATAGATTGGTTAAGGTGGAAATTGAAACCACCTTAGGCAAAACTTCCTGTTAGTCCTGAGGACTACTTTTATCCCTGTGAAAGGAAATTAAAGTCAGTCCTCACTGATAAAGCTCTGTAACTCACCTATACGCCAAGGCAGAAGTGATGGCTACCAGAAATACAGTTTTCCAAGTCAATACTTAAGCCCTGGCCAAGACAGAGGCTCAGATGGGGTTGTATCAGCTGAGCAATGGCTACATTAAGATCTCAAGCCAGGCAGGGTCCCTGAATGGAGTGATTGGTGTGAAGCAACTTTAAAAAACTTGAAAAATACAGGATGAGCAGAAAGAGTAAGAGGCTCCCTGTTGAAATGAAGGCAGAGACAGTGCCAAGCGCACTTTCAGGTAGCTGGTCGCAGTCCCAAAGAATTAAGATGGACCATGCAGTCCAATACACTGGGTAGATTAGCAGATTCTCGGGAAACATGCTTCCAGAACACCATATGGAAAACCTTTTCCACTTGGAGTTATAGGTAGTTCTGGTGGAAGGCTTCCTAGCAGCCTTCAGGATTTCGAGAACACTTTGAGAAAGTTGTAAATCAGCAACTTCTAACTGCTCAAGAGCCAAGCCTTTGAGGTTGAGGGATTTGAGATTCGATACCAAACCCTCCCCTGAGCACAGGTTAACAGATTGTGGTTCCTGTAGACACAGGGAAGATGGACTGCTAAGGACAGAAGGAGTGGGTACCAGGGCTGCCTGGCCCAGTCTGGAGCAATCAGGATCATTTTGCAGGGCTGAGACCTGATTTTGACTAGTACACTTTGAACAGGAGAGGGAAGGGGGGAAAGGCATAAAGAAACTTCCCTTTCCAATCGAGGAGAAAGGCATCCAGGGGAACTGAGCCCAACACTGGGGCCTGCAACAAAACAGTGGAAGTTGATGATTGTCGGCTGCGAAAAGATCTATCTGAGGAGTGCCCCATCTGGCAAACACTATCCCCAGTACTAGGGGATCCAGTGACCATTCGTGATGGCCCTGGGAACTTGCTGAGAGCATCTGCCAGCACATTGTCCTTGCCTGGGAGGTGAACTGCTAGTGAGGGAAGTGTCTGGGAATAAGCCAGAGACCACAATCATCGCTCGGTGCACAAGGTCAAGACTGAGTGCCCCTTGTTTGTTGATGTACCACATTGTAGTGGTGTTGTCTGTTCTGACCTGTACCACCTTGTTCTGAACAGATGCAGAGAAACCTGAAGTGCTAGAAAACAGCTCTGAGTTCCAACAGATTGATGTGGAGCAGAGATTCCTGAGGGACCATAAGCTCCTGGGTGGAGAGGTCGCTATGTGAGCTCCCCATCCCAAGAGGGATGCATCTGTAGTAAGGGGTCAAGGAATGGGACAGAGGGATGAAAGGCACCCCTGTTCAGGATTGCTCTGATCCTGCCACCACTGAAGGGCCTGATCAGAGTTCGAGTCACTGGGATTAACTTTGATAGAGGATCTCTTTTAGACCAGAAAGCTCTCAAATGGAACTGAATGTCCCTCATCTGAAATCTTGCTCTTGCACCACAGCTCCTTGCACCACAGGTGTGGAGGCAGCCATGTGCCCTAGGAGCTGCAGGAAATGCCTTGTTGGTCGAGACCTGCGAGTGAAGGACGCTGCTGTAGCCACTAAGGTCCTTACCTCTTTCCAAGTGAAGGAAGGCCTGGTTCTGCTTTGTGTCCAGTTCTGCGCCTATAAAGGTGAGTACCTGGACAGGTTCCAAAACTGACTTTGGAAGATTGAGAAGAAATCCCAGAGAGGCAAGCAGCTGCTGGGTAACTAGCAGGTGTGATTTGACTTGGTCTGGAGACTGACCCACAATGAGCCAGTCAGTTCAGGTAGGGAAAATGGCAATCTTTTGCCTTCTTAGATGAGCTACTGCTACTGCCAGGCATTTTGTGAACACCCTTGGGGCAGAAGTGAGGCCGGAGGGCATTGTTTGAACTGATAATCGCTTGAGGGCAGTTCAATCTGAGGTATTTCGGTGGGAGCTTCTGATAAGAACATGGAAGTAGGCATCCTTGAGGTCCAGGGAGGCTAGCCAGTCCCTGGCCTTAGGGAGGGTAAAATCATTCCCAGTGTCACCATTTTGAACTTTGGCTTTAAAAGGTGCTTGTTTAGATATCTTAGATCCAGGATAGGCCGCCACCTCCTGTCTTTTTGGGTAAGGAAGTACCTGGAGTACAGACCCTTGCCCTGGTGAGGGGAGAAACCTTTCTACAGCTCTGAGAGCCAAGAGGGTTGAGACTTCTGTTTCAAAGCAAGAGTCTCTAAAGGGTTTGTAGGTGGAAAAGATCTGGCCTCATCTTGGAAATTTTTGAAGCTGAGAATAGACCCTGGCTCACTACTTCCAGGACCCACCTGTCTCAGTTAAAGACCCCTAGTCCTGGACGAAGTGAGCCAACCTGCCCCTACAGGTAGTGGAGAGCTGACCCTGGGCATCCCATCAGGGTGCCTGTTTGGCAGGGGCTTAGGCTGAGGGGTGGAGCAGGCCAGCTCGAACCCTGCCTGCCTCTCCCTCTGAAGAACCCCTCTGTACATAGGCTGAAGAGGAGGAGGAGGCCTGGGTCTGGTAAAAAGGCCTGTGAAAAGGCCTACCTCACCCTGGGGGGTTGCCTGAGGAGTGGCTTGCGTTCCCTTGCTTGTGCACCTTGTAAGTGGTCTCTATATCATCCATTTTCTTCATATAATTCTCTGTCTGCTCCCAAACAGAGAATTTCCCACCACAGGAAAATCCATAGCCTTAGACTGAGTATCCCAGACAAAGTAGTACACCTGAGCCAGGCCAATTCCGAAAGCCACAGATGTAGCCATGACTCTAGAGGATACATCGCTAGAATCCACTGCAGCATGGAATTGCACCCTTAGATGCCTCAATACTCATCAAGAGCCACCTGTTCCAGCTCCTTTGCAAGCTGGCTAGGACCTGTTTGGCTAAGGCCATGACAGTATCCCATCTAGATTTCTGTATCTCAAACGTGTTTCATATAGTTTGCTTGTCTGAGTCCCAAGGATGCTGCCATGTATTGTTTTTGCCATGGCATCAATCTTCCTGGAATCCTTGTCAGGAGGATGTGAAGCTAGTGGAATATTAGCTTTATAACAGGCTGCAACCTGAACTACCCCAACATGACTGCATTGCTGTGAAAGAAAATCTGTATCAGGACCTGACAAAGTGTACCTCCTGTCCATCTTTTTATCCACAGGAGGCACAGAATTAGGAGCTTTTAAAATTTTTATTGTTTGTTTTCTAAAAGATTTATGTAAAGGGATGGGACAACCTCCTGGACTCTGGGATATCCATCATCTCCACATAGTCAGGCTCCTTTGCTCATCCAAAGCCTCCTCTAAGGGAAGCTGAAGGGTCTCAGCAACTTTTTATAAAACAAAAAATGAGAAGGGGACTCAGAAAGCCTGGGGAGAGACTCCACCTGAAGGTCTGTCTGGGGAGATGTCTGGTTCAATGGGCACATCCAGACTTTCAAAGTCACATTCACACTGATCATAATCCTCATCCCTCCTCTGGTTCATAGAACTCTTCTGTATCATAATCCTGAACCATTGAACCGACTTCAACCGACCTTTTGCCAGACAGTGGCGTGTCTGAGGGAACTGGGGACAGGGACTGGACAATCTGTATTGCCCTTGGTTATCTCTGCAGCAGTTGGAGAAGGAATTTTGACCCAAACCTGCTGATTTTTTAGTTTTCTTTGCTGGAACTGGCCCTCAGAGTCAGTTTCTTGTTTCGTCCGAGAAGTCTCGCCTGGTCAGAGGGCACTCCCTCCGGTTCGGCCATCCGGGTCAGCGGACTTTTTGGCCTCTCGTTCCCTGAGCCTGCCCACTCTCTTGTCCAGGGTGGCTGCAGGGAAATTTTTACAAATCTGGCAGTCTGAATTGAGGTGGTCAAACCCCAGACAATAGTCACACGTAGTGTGTGGGTCAGCCTTGGCAAAGGCTTCCCCACATACACTACAGTGTTGAAACCCAGTGAGCCCGGTTTTTCTTTTGGGTTTCTCAGACATGATGCCAGTCTCAACCAACAAACTTGCCCTTTAATGGCAGTGCTAGGAAGACACCCTTATCGGTTCCAAACTGTACGGGTCGTGGAAACGTAATGAAATCTGTTTTTTTTAGAACCGATAAGAACTGGAACCAAGACTCTAAGAAGCCTTTAAAGGCTTTAAACTTAAATTTTAATATAATTCGATCGGTTCAACTGAACCGATAACACTTTACAAGTTCCACACAGAAAACCCTATCTTTTACTTACGATTACTATAGACAGAGCTTGAACCGATCGGTTTTATGTGTTAAAATAATTAAATCATGTTAAATTCAACTGAGAAATAGCGCTTTGAACTGAAGAAATAAACCGAGCAACAGGAGAATCTCCGGAGCGACTGTTCAGTGAGGCGGAGTAAAGAATCTGACGGTTTCGGTTTGAAACCACCCTAACAGAGCTTCTGAACCGAGCTCGCGCTCTAAGCTCCATGCTCTGCATGGAAGTTACCTCTTTCACCTCCGGAGCAGTTCTAAGGCTGGGACAAACTGCAATAGTCATAATATAGCAAGACTTCATGTTGTTTGAAAGCGTCCCGCTTCAGCATGGGAATTAGGCCTGGAAGGGTCACCATGCGGAATCGTTTGTAAACGACTGACAGATTGAGGTCGCTGAGGTCCAGAATTGGACGGAGGTCCCCTCTTTTCTTTGGAAGCAGGAAGAAGTGAGAATAATACCCTAGCCCTCTCTGGTTCTCTGGAACGTGCTCCAAGGCTTCCTTGTCCAGAAGCGTGAGCACCTCCTGCTGTATGAGCAGTGTGTGCTGACCCGAGTAGTGGGAAAGCAGGGAGGTCTTGTAGGTAGGCTGCCTACAAATTCTATATAGTGGCCTTTTTCGGCCATTTGCAGCACCCACCTGTCGGTGGTGATCGACTGCCACCCTGGCAGGTGACGTGCGATGCAACCCCCGACCTTCATTTCCCGTTGATCCTGAGGAGGGCCGGGGGCCGAAGGAGTCATGCTGTGGCAGCTGCAGATCCTGCAGGCTGGGCCGATTGCAACCGCTGGCCTCGCCTGGGGATGACTTGGCCTGGGCTTTTCGGATAAAGGAGTCCCTCTGCTGTTGGCCGGAACGTGGTTGTTGCCTTTGCGTCCGGCCGCAAAAGCGATACTGGTTCCTATGAAAGGAACTAGGTCGGGATCTGTACATGGCCTGGACAGATCTAGCTGCCTTCCCTGCGTCCTGAAGTTTGGTGAACACCTTCTCGGAAGCTTTACCAAAAAGGACTTCCCCATTGTAAGGGACGCCTAGGATGTTCTTCTGGACGTCCGGGGTAAAACCGGAGACACGGAGCCAAGAGTGTCTCCGGAGACACACGCCTGAGGCTGCAGCTCTGGCCGAAGAGTCCGCAGAGTCGTATGCGGCTTTGAGCACCTGGGTCCCCACATCCTACCCGTACGGAGGAAGTTTAAAAGCTCTTCCTTTTGACCACCGTCAGCATCTTCTCAACCAGGTCCTGTCCCTGTTCCTACAGTGCGTTCTGGAATTGTACCATGTGGGAGAGGTAATTTAGATACCTGATGGCGCAAGTCGCAGCCGCGTATGTGCGCCTACCCAGGACATCCAATTGCTTGGATTCCAGGTCCGGTGGTTGTGTGCTCAAGTGCTGAGGTCTCAGACTGGTTATGCGAGGCAGTGATGACCAGGGAATTGGCCAGAGGATGGTTCGCCAGATACTGGTCCTCCCTCGGGGTCTTGTATAGGAGGTCAGCCTTCTTCGGCACTGCCAAAGTCGAATGCGGACGCTTCCATGCAGCCTTGGTGACATCCGCAAAGGTGTCCACCAAGGGTGGCACTACCACAGGCTTTAGGTCTTTCTGCCGAAGGTAGCGGGCGAGGCACTGTCTCTCGGGGTCTAGCTCTTCAGCATCCCACCCCATAGTCTTCTGAATGTGCCTCATGATCTCAGCGAAAGAGGGATCATCCGGAGGAGACCTGGGTAGGTCATGTGGGTCTGGGGAGGGAATGCCGATGGGAGGAGAAAATCTGGAGTACCCTGAGGTGTCAGATCTAGAGTCCTCCACAGACGTGGTGTACCAGTGTCGTCTGGGTCTCTTAGGGCTAGGTGACCCTGAAGTGGATCTTGAGGGAGGTCTTCTCCTATCTGAGGATCTGCCCCTAGGAGGAGGTGTTGGCTCCTTGGGGGTTGGTGACCGTCCTACAGGCCCCTTGGGCGGAGGAGGGGGTGTAGGCGTTGGAGTGGGTGGAGACGGAACCGGAGTAGGAGAAGGGTGCATGGCGACAACATCTTTCCTGATGGTGTCCCACCAGAAGGTAAAGAGCTCCTTCACCTCTGCCAAATTCAGGCCCGACAACGGGCTGGGTGCCGGTGGCCTGTCGCCGGGGTCGGGCGTCGGATCCCCAGGGGTCTCCTGCTCCAGGGAGGGTTCCCGTGGGATCCCAACAACTCCGGTGTCGCCCGCCTGGTCCTCGGGCTGAGTGGTGTCCTCCTCCGATGACTCCTTCCGATCAATGTCGGCCGGCGACGGTGATGCGGTCCTCCTCTCTGGGGTAGCTGACGACGGTCCCCTGGCCGATGCCCTAGGAGGCGAACGCCTGGCCGGCGATGGGTGTCTTGCTGTCGCCGGCTCCTGGGAGTGCCTGTGATGTTTGGCAGACGTCGGGTGGGCCGACGTCGGATTTGGCATCCGTTTTAGGGATGTCAGGTCCTTAGTCTTACGCGGGACCGGATCTGACCCACGTGGAGGCTGGGACACCGACCTGGCGTCGGAGTCCCGACGACCGGAGGAAGATTTGTGGCACTCCCCAGACTTGGACGAGGCCTTAGAAGGAGTGGATGAGGCCGACGGCCTGGAAGTCTTGATAGGCTGCAGGGAGGAGGAGCCGCTGGAGGATCTGACCTGAACCGGGGGAGGCTGAGATTGAGCCCTGGAAGGAGAGCGGTCTGACCGCTGAGCTGGAGCTTGAGTCCGAGTCTCGCCAGGGACGTGGCCTTCCTTCTTCCGGTGTTTGTGGGTCTTCCCTGACGACTCCCCCCTGGAGGAAGGTTCCCTATTCATGGTCTCGAGGTTCTCCTCCAAGACAAACGCTTGAAGGACTTTCTGGAGGCAGATGCTGGTGTGGCTGTTGAAGCCTAGCAGAAGGAGCAGGCCTTGGTGTCGTGTTCCGGGCCTAGACAACGCACGCAGGCTGAGTGGGGATCCTTGAAGGGGATCTGTTTGCCGCAGGCACACTTCAATGGGTGACCTTCCAGAGAGGTGTTTGGAGAGGACATCAGATGAATCCAAGTTCGTATGAGAAAGAGAGAATGTCATAGTTCCGAGTCGTCGCAAGCTAGAAAGTGACCGAGAGGCCGATGCTTGCGATTTTGACAGCGGGAAAAGAACTGAGGATTGTGGGGGGACCGCCTCCTTATGTACTACGCCTGACGTCGGGGGTGGGACCGACGTCGGAGGCAGTCCCCGCTGAAGACTGCTAGCAAGAAAATTTCCGGGGGCTCCTGGCGCCTGGCATTTTCAGTCCTAATGGTGTAACCTGCTGCAAGAGCTGTATCTCGAAGTAAGATCAACTGGAGGGAGTCAAACCTATGACCCTTGGTACGCTCTATGTAGTAACTAAGGGCTCTTTTGACATCTAAACTGTGTAGCCTCCTCTCTCCTGAAGAAGAATGATCACTGAAGAAAACAGGGAGAGACACAGACTGGTTTAAATGGAAGTCAGAAACCACTTTGAGCAAGAACCTTCTATTGGTTCTAAGGACCACTTTATCCCTATGAAAGGAGATAAAATCAGGTTCCACTGACAGGGCTTGCAATTCACTGATATGCCTGGCAGAGGTAATGGCTACCAAGAACACAGTTTTCCAAGTCAAGTACTTAAGCTCTGCTAAAGACATAGGCTCAAAGGGGGGGAGGGGGGCTGCATAAGCTGAGCAATGCAAACATTCAAATCCCAGGCAGGGGCAGGGTCTCTAAAAGGGAGACTGGTGTGAAACAATCCCTTAAAAAATTTACAGAACACAGGTTGCGAAGATAGTGAGGAAGGCTTCCCCACAGACAAAAATGCAGAAAGAGCTGACAAGTGTACATTGAGAGTAGCTGGTCTGAGGCCTAGGCCATTAAGATGGACCATATAATCCAGAACCGTAGGCAATTCAGCAGTGTCTGGAGAAATATTCTTCTTAGAACACCAAATGCTGAATCTTTTCCATTTGAAGTTGTAAGTCTTTCTGGTGGAGGGCTTCCGAGAAGCCTTGAGGATGTCCAGAACCCTTGGGAAAGATGTAGATCTGCAAACTCTAACTCTTCAAGAACCATGCCTTGAGATTAAGGGACTGAGGATTGGGGTACCAAATCCTCCCCTGAGAGGATGTTAATAGGTTGTAATTCCTGGGAAGAGACAGGGGAAGATGGACTGCTAGGGACAGCGACAGGGGGTACCAGGGCTGTCTGGCCCAATCTGCAGCAACCAGAATCACCTTGCAAGGTTGAGACCTTATTTTGACTAAGACTTTGAACAGGAGTGGGAAGGGGAGAAAAGGCATACAGAAACTTCCCTTACCAATTCAGAACCAGGGCATCCAGGGGGACTGAGCCCAAGACTGGAGGTCTGCAACAAAAGAGAGTGAGTTGGTGATTGTCTGGGGCTGCAAAGAGATCTATCTCTGGAGTGCCCCACCTTGAAAAAAATCACTTCCAACACCTGAGGGTCCAGGGACCATTCGTGATGGCCCTGAGAAATCCTGCTCAGTGCATCTGCTAGCACATTGTCCTTGCCTGGAAGGTGAACTGCTACAAGAGAGCCTTGCAAGTAATAAGC
Source organism: Neoceratodus forsteri (assembly GCA_016271365.2). Classification (NCBI taxonomy): domain Eukaryota; kingdom Metazoa; phylum Chordata; order Ceratodontiformes; family Ceratodontidae; genus Neoceratodus; species Neoceratodus forsteri. Next base: position 1,422,559,644 of record CM028130.1, read on the forward strand.
CAGGGACCACAACTTCATGGCTTCTGTGCACAAGGCCGTGGACCAAGTGTCTCCCTGCTAGTTTATGTACCACATGGTGGTAGTGTTGTCTGTCCTGACTTGAACCACCTTGTTCTGAACTGACTGCGAGAACGCTTTTAGAGCTAGGAAAACTGCCCTGAGCTCTAGAATATTGATGTGGAAAAGGGATTCTTGGGGGGACCACAGGCCCTGGGCAGTGAGGGACCCCAGGTGGGCTCCCCAGCCCAGAAGAAAAGCATTCGTGGTAAGGACCACAGAACAAGGCTGAGCAACAAAAGGAACGCCTTGCCTTAAATTGTCCTGATCCTGCCACCACTGGAGGGCCTGGGACAAGGTCGGAGTCACTGGAATCAATTTGGTAAGGGAGTCCTTCCTCTGAGACCAGTAAGCTCTCAGGTGGAACTGAATATCCCTCATCTGGAATCTCGCCCCTTGGACCACTGATGCTGACGTTGCCATGTGGCCCAAAAGCTGGAGGAAATGCCTTGCTGGTCGAGATACCTGAAGGCTGAAAGAAGAAGCTAGTTCCATAAGAGCCCATGCCATTTTTAGAGGAAGAAAGGCTCTTGCTCTGAGTGTGTCCAGTTCTGCCCCTATAAAGGTAAGGAGCTGGACTGGTTCGAGAACTGACTTGGGAAGGTTGAGAAGAAATCCTAGGGAAGTGAGCCTTGCTGGGTCACTTGCAGGTGAGACTTGACTTGGTCTGAAGACTGACCCACTAATAGCCTATCGTCCAGATAAGGAAATATGGAAATATTTTGCCTTCTTAGAAAGGCAACGACTACTGCCAGGCACTTTGTGAAAACCCTTGGAGCTGAGGTTAGACCAAAGGGCATTGCTCTGAACTGATAGTGGCCTGAGGGCAACTCGAACTTGAGGTACTTTCTGTGGGAGCACCTGATGGGAATGTGAAAGTAGGCACCTCTGAGGTCCAGAGAGGCTAACCAGTCCCCGGGCCTTAGAGAGGGAAGGATTATTCCCAGAGTTACCATCTTGAACTTTGGTTTTAAAAGATGTTTGTTCAGATATCTGAGGTCTAGGATGGGTCGCCAAGTACCTGGAGTACAGTCCTTTGCCTCAGTGAAGGGTAGGAACTCTCCATAGCTCTTAAAGCTAGGAGAGAAGAAACCTCTGCCTCTAGGGCAAGAGTTTCCGAAAGAATTGCAGGTGGGAAAAAGATCTGGCTCTCATCTTTGGAAATTTTTTGAAGCTGAGAACCAGTCCCTGGCTTACTACTTCCAGGACTCACTTGTCTGTTGTAATAGATGTCCAGTCCTGGACAAAGTAAGCCAGCCTGCCCCCCTACTGGAATAGGAGAGTCGACTCGGGCAGACCCATCAGGGTGTCTGCTTGGCAGGGGCTTTAGGCTGAGGGGTGGATGCAGCACTGCTCATGCCCCTTCTGCCTCTCTCTCTCTCTGAAGAACCCCCTCTGCGAAAAGGAAGAAGATGCCTGTGCTTGGTGCTTGGTAAAAAGGCCTTTGAAAAGGCCTACCCCTGCCCCTGGTCTTTGAGGAGTTGCCCGCCTTTCCTTGGCCTGAGCACTCCTGTAAGTGGTTCTGTACTTGTCCATCTTCTTCAACAGAGAATTACCCACTACAGGAAAATCCATAGCATCAGTCTGGCTGTCCTGCGAGAGGCTAGTACATCTGAGCCAAGCCATCCTCCGAAAGGACACAGATTTAGCCATAACTCTTGATGAAACATCATTAGAGTCCACAGCAGCATGAAATTGCCCTTTAGATGCCTCAATCCCATCTGCAGCCACCGTCTCCAGCTCCTTGGCTAGCTGGGGGAGGCCTGTTTAGCCAGTACCAGTACAGTGTCCCACCTGGACTTCTGGTACCTGGCTGTATAGGCCATGTAACTCGCTTGCCTGAGTCCCCAATAGCATCAATCTTCCTGGAGTCCTTGTCAGGGGGGTGTGAAGTCAAGGGAATATTTGCCTTGCCACAGGCAGCAGCCTGCACTACCCCAACATGGCTGCATTGCTGATATAAGAACTCCGTGTCTGAGCCTGAAAGTGTATACCTCTTGTCCATTCTTTTATCCACAGGACGTATAGTGTTAGGAGACTTTAAGATTTTTTCTGTTTCCCAAAAGATTTATGGAGGGGAACAGTCTCCTCGATTCTGGGATATCCATCATCTCTACAAAATCAGGCTCTTTTGATCTGCCACAGCCTCTTCCACAGGAAGCTGGAGTGTTTCAGCCACCTTTCTGAAGAACATAAAGTGAGAAGGGGACTCAGAAAGCCTAGGAGGGGAAACACCTGAAGGTCTGTCTGGGGAGATGTCCGGTTCCAAGGGCACATCCAGACCTTCACTTGCATCATAATCTTCAAATTCCCCTTCCTCTTCAAACTCTGGTTCATAAAATTCTTCAAGGGTATACTCTTGAACCGGGGGAACCAACCGAACCGAACCCCTGCCAGAAGGAGCCGGATAGGTCGGAACTGGACAGAGTGATTCCACAATCTGAATCGCCCTGGCTATCTCTTCGGTGGTCAGAACATAAACCTCTGGATCCGAATCGGTCGATTTATCTTTGCGCTTCCTTTTTGTCGGAATCGATCCCTCAGAATCGGCTCTCCTTTTGCCTGAAGAAGTATCACCCTGGTCAGAGGGCACTCCTTCTGGTTCGGTCGAAACCGAATTGGGCAGGCCATCCGGGTCAGCGGACTTCTCGGCCTCCTTTTCCCTTAGTCTACCTAATCACTTCTCAAGGGTAGATTTGGGAAGCTTTTTACATATTTGGCAGTCTGAATCTAGGTGGTCAAACCCCAGACACTAAACACAGGTGGTGTGGGGATCGGCCTTGGCAAAGACCTCCCCACACTCACTGCAGTGTTGAAACCCAGTGGGCCCGGTCGAAACCGAACTGGGCAGGCCATCCGGGTCAGCGGACTTTCCGGCCTCCTTTTCCCTCAGTCTACCTAATCTCTTCTCAAGGGTAGATTTGGGAAGATTTTTACATATTTAGCAGTCTGAATCGAGGTGGTCAAACCCCAGACACAACACAGGTAGTGTGGGATCGGCCTGGCAAAGACCTCCCACACTCACTGCAGTGTTGAAACCCAGTGGGCCCGTTTTTTTTTTCTTGGGTTCCTCAGACATGGCCAACCTAACCAAACTTACCTTTTTTCCGGCAACCACCAGGCAAGACTCCCTTATCGGTTCCTAACCGTGTCACGGGTATGGGAAAAAAACCGGTTAAAACACTTTTTTTTAGAACCAATAAGAACCGGTAACCACACACTAAATATAGCAAAATTCACAATCAAATGGTCTTAATGTGGCCCGTGGCATTAAGGATTGAAGCACTGGATGCCACACCTCGCGCTACGCCGATGACCCGTGTTCGGGAGTGAGCATGGGCTGCCGGGAGTCGACAGGGGAGGAGAAGGCTGGAGCATCTGTAGACAGCTGGTCTTCTCCTGGGGAGGGAGGGACTTCCCGGCGATAGATGGGGGTACTGTGCCGGCAGCCTGTTTGTAAGAGGGGCTGCAGAGTGCGGCAGATGGCGGGGAGCATGTGCTCTTCCACCTGGACGTCATTGCACGTGCCCACCTCGGGAGGATTAGGGCCGGAACCAACAGCAGAACACATACAAAAACCCTGGAGATGAAGGCACACTCTGGCTCGCATGACTACCGTCGGACCCTGCCCACCTGGGTCCTGATCTTCTGCAGCATCAACAAGCCTGGCTGTAAATCACATAAGTTTATTATATCTTTTTAATAGTTTCCCTAGCAATAATCAGAAGTATAAAAATGACTGTTTTGCTCAGAATTCTCTGAGAAGATACTAGAAGCTGATGCTACCTAAGTAAAAAATTAAAAAAAGACTAGATATTCTCCCTCAGTGTGATTTTGCACTGTGTCGCTTTGGTTATAAGCCTGTTTTATATAACAGAAATAAATCATTCAAACAACATGAAGCCTTGCTGTATTCTGACAACTGCAGTGATTCCCAACCTTTGAACTGCCCTGGAGAACAAAGAGTTAACTTTCTATGCAGGGCACAGAATGCTAAGCTCGAGCTCGGTTGAAGTCTCTGTCTGGAGTGTTTCAAACTTAAACCATCAGATTCTTTACTCCGCCTCACTGAACGGTCGCTCCGGAGATTTCTCCTTCAGCTCGGTTTGAAAGTCGATTAAAGTTTCAGTTTTTGTCGTTTTTTTTTAAACCGAAAAAGTTATCCGCATAGTCAGTTCAGTCTCTGTCTGTGGTGCCATGAGTACTAGATAGGAATTGTTCTGTTTTTCTGCATTGAACTTGTAAAAGTGCGGCTCGGTTCGGCGGAACCGACCATTTGATAGTGAAATATTGTGTTTTGTGTTGTTTTACTTAGTGTGTGTTTACCGGTTCTTAAAAAAAAATGTGTTTTAGTACAGTTTTTTCCAATACCCGTGACACGGTTAGGAACCGATAAGGGTTTCTTGCCTGGCAGTTGCCATAAAAAGGGTAAGTTGGTTAGGTTGGCCATGTCTGAGAAACCCAAGAAAAAAATCGGGCCCACTGGGTTTCAACACTGCAGTAAGTGTGGGGAGGTCTTTGCTAAGGCCGATCCCCACACCATCTGTGTTTATTGTCTGGGGCTTGACCACCTCAATTCAGACTGCCAACTACGTAAAAACTTTCCCAAATCTACCCTTGAGAAGAAATTAGGTAGACTGAGGGAAAAGGAGGCTGAGAAGTCCGCTGAGCCGGATGGCCAGCCCGGTTCCATTCTGACCGAACCAGAAGGAGTGCCCACTGACCAGGGCGATACTTCTTTGGGCAAAAGGAGAGCCGATTTCGAGGAATCGGTTCCGACAAAAAGAAAACACAAAGACAAATCGACCAGTTTAGATCCAGAGGTTCATGTTCCAACCGCCGAAGAGATAGCCAGAGCGATTCAGATTGTGGAATCGCTCCATCCGGTTCCTACCAATCTGGCTCCTTCTGGTAGGGGTTCGGTTCGGTTTGTTCCCCCGGTTCAAGATTATACCCTCGAAGATTTTTATGAACTGGAATTTGAGGATGATGATGTAAGTGAGGGTCTGCATGTGCCTGTGGAACCGGACATCTCCTCAGACAGACCTTCAGGTGTTTCCCCTCCTAGGCTTTCTGAGTCCCCTTCTCACTTTACATCGTACAGAAAGGTGGCTGAAACCCTCCAGCTTCCTATGGAGGAGGCTGTGGAAGATCAAGAGGACCTGATTATGTAGAGATGATGGACATCCCAGAGTCCAGGAGACTGTCTATTCCCCTCCACAAATCTTTTGGGAAACAGACACAAAAAATCCTTAAGTCTCCTAACACTATACCTCCTGTAGATAGAAGAATGGACAAGAGGTATACTCTTTCAGGCTCAGACACAGAGTTCTTATATCAGCAATGAAGCCATGTTGGCGTAGTGCAGGCTGCTGCCTGTGACAAGGCAAATATTCCCTGGGCTTCACCCCCAGACAAGGACTCCAGGAAGACTGATGCCATGGCAAAGAAGCAGTACATGGCATCATCTTTGGGACTCAGGCAGGCGAATTACATGGCCTATACAGCCAAGTACCAGAAGTCAAGGTGGGACACTGTACTAAACACTAAACAGGCCTTCCCCCAGCTAGCCAAGGAGCTGGAGGCGGTGGCTGTAGATGGGACTACGGCATCTAAGGTTCAGTTTCATGCTGCTGTGGACTCTAATGATGTTTCATCAAGAGTCACGGCTACATCTGTAGCTCTTCAGAGGATGGCTTGGCTCAGATGTACTAGCCTCTCGCAGGACACCCAGGCTAAGGCCATGGATTTTCCTGTAGTGGGTAATTCTCTGTTTGGGGAGCAGACAGAGAATTACATGAAGAAAATGGATGCGTACAGGACCACTTACGGGAGTACTCAGGCCAAGGAGAGGCAGGTAACTCCTCAAAGGCAGCAGTCTAGAGACAGGGGCAGGCCTTTTCAAATGCCTTTTTACCAAGCACAGGCCTCTTCTTCCTTTTCTCAGAGGGGGTTCTTCAGAGGGAGAGGCAGAAGGGGGATGAGCAGGGCTGCATCCACTCCTCAGCCTAAAGCCTCTGCCAAGCAGACACCCTGATGGGCCTGCCCGGGTCGACTCTCCTATTCCAGTAGGGGGAAGGCTGGCTTACTTTGTCCAGGACTGGACGTCTATTACATCAGACAAGTGGGTCCTGGAAGTAGTAAGCCAGGGACTGGTTCTCAGCTTCAAAAAATTTCCAAAGATGAGAGCCAGATCTTTTCCACCTGCAAATCACTCGGAAACATTTGCCCTAGAGGCACAGGTTTCTTCTCTCCTAGCTTTAAGAGCCATAGAGAGAGTACATACCCTATACTGGGGCAAAGGACTGTACTCCAGGTACTTCCTGACCCCCAAAAAGACAGGGGAGTGGCGACCCATCCTAGACCTAAGATATCTAAACTAACATCTCTTAAAACCAAAGTTCAAGATGGTAACTCTGGCAATAATCCTTCCCTCTCTAAGGCCAGGGGACTGGCTAGCCTCCCTGGACCTGAAAGATGCCTACTTTCACATTCCCATCAGGTGCTCACACAGAAAGTACCTCAGGTTTGAGTTGCCCTCAGGCCACTATCAGTTCAGAGCAATGCCCTTTGGCCTAACCTCAGCCTCAAGGGTTTTCACAAAGTGCCTGGCAGTTGTAGTTGCTTTTCTAAGAAGGAAAAAGATTTCCATTGTTCCATATCTGGACAATTGGCTAATAGTGGGTCAGTCTCCAGACCAAGTCAAGTCTCACCTGCAAGTGACCCTGCAAGTGCTCACTTCTCTAGGATTTCTTCTCAACCTTCCCAAGTCAGTTCTCAAACCAGTCCAGCTTCTTACCTTTATAGGGGCAGAACTGGACACTCTCAGAGCAAGAGCCTTTCTTCCTCTAGAAAGGGCAAGGGTTCTTATGGAACTAGCCTCTTCTTTCAGCCTTCAGGTATCTTGACCAGCAAGGCATTTCCTCCAGCTATTGGGCCACATGGCAGCTTCAACAGCAGTGGTCCAAGGGGCAAGATTCCAGATGAGGGATATTCAGTAACACCTGAGAGCTTTTTGGTCTCAGAGGAAATATTCCGTTACCAAACTGATCCCAGTGGCTCTGACCTTGATCCAAGCCCTCCAATGGTGGCAGGATCAGGACAATTTAAGACAAGGTGTTCCTTTTGTTACTCAGCCTTGTTCAGTGGTCCTTACCATGGACATTTCTCTTCGGGGCTGGGGAGCCCATCTGGGGTCCCTCACTGTCCAGGGGCCGTGGTCCCCCCAAGAATCCCTTCTCCATATCAATCTCCTAGAGCTCAGGGCAGTTTTTCAGGCCCTAAAAGCGTTCTCGCAGTCAGTACAGAACAAGGTGGTTCAAGTCAGAAAGGACAACACCACTACCGTGTGCTACATCAACAAGATGGGAGGCACTCGGTCCACGGCCTTGTGCACAGAAGCCATGAAGTTGTGGTCCCTGGCTTATTCCCTGCAAACCTCTCTTGTAGCAGTTCACCTTCCGGGCAAGGACAATGTGCTAGCAGATGCACTGAGCAGGATATCTCAGGGCCATCACGAATGGTCCCTGGACCCTCAGGTATTGAAAGTGATTTTTTCAAGGTGGGGCACTCCAGAGATAGATCTCTCTGCAGCCCCAGACAACCACCAACTCCCTCTCTTTTGTTGCAAGCCTCCAGTCTTGGGCTCAGTCCCCCTGGATGCCCTGATTCTGAATTGGGAAGGGAAATTTCTGTATGCCTTTCCCCCCTTCCAACTCCTGTTCAAAGTTTTGGTCAAAATAAGGTCTCAACCTTGCAAGGTGATTCCGATTCCTCCAGATTGGGCCAGACAGCCCTGGTACCCCCTGTTGCTGTCCTTAGCAGTCCATCTTCCCCTGTCTCCTCCCAGGAATTACAACCTATTAACATCCTCTCAGGGAAGGATTTGGTACCCCAGTCTTCAGTCTCTCAATCTCAATCTCAAGGCATGGCTCTTGAAGAGTTAGAGTATGCAGATCTGCCTCTTCTTGACTACTACAAGCAATTTCAACATATTTTGCCAGCTGTTTTTCTCAGGGCACACATACAGTAAAACACGTAATAGATTTTTTTGACTGGGTTTATTCCCATGTTTCTTTTATTACATCTAATGGCCCACTAGGTTGTCTACCATACAGCATTTCAAATGGTGAAAAACCAGTTGATGCCTGTGGCACTTCTCTGCAAGCAAAAAGCAGGTAAAGCAAGTACTGGTCCCAATCTTTTTCTTCCCCTTTTATAAACCTTTTCAATATTCGATTTAGGGTTTGATTAAAACGCTCAACAAGACCATCTGTCTGAGGGTGATAAAGGGAGGTTCCTATGGCACTGATACTGTACCTAGCAATCGGTACAGCTTCTTCTACAATGCAACACCAAAATTACTGCCCTGATCAGTAATAATCTCTTTAGGTATGCCCACCCTGTTGAAAACTTTGGCAAGGTCTGCTGTCACCTTTGGGGCTGTGATGGTACGCATAGGAACTGCCTATGGGTATCGAGTAGCATAGTCACATACTACCAAAATAAATCGATTACACTGTTTACTTTTGTCTAAAGGGGCCAACTACATCCACTGCAAGTCTCTCAAAAGACACATCTATCAAGGGTTGGGGCACCAGGGCCACCTTGTCTTTTTACGGCTGTAGTGAAGAGAGCCCTGTAACCGTGTTGGGATCATTGAGAAAAGGAAAATCATCAGAAACTGTCCATTCCTTTTTCTCTGTTGTTCCGGTAGTGAAGGCGGACGCCAATCCTTGGGCGTCTACTGCACTACTTTGTTCAGCGGCCAGAACATGGCACTGTCTGCCATGTCCAATATGGCCGCCGGAGTGCTGTGTGTATGTGTGATGACTCATGCATGCACACTGAACTCTGAAATGCCAGGGGGATTTGGAACACCGGAGGCACAGTCCGGTGGCAATCTTGGACATGGAGTGCGCTGCCAGCATCCCGAAGCCCCATTGTTCGATAGCCCAGGCGATTCTCTATAAAAATGCTGGTTGCCCAACCAGCCCGGTGGTGCGGAGGGCTGAGGCGCTGGACACCTTACCTCGCACCATGCCGGTGACCCGTGTTTGGGTACGAGCACGAACCACTGGAGGCCGGGGGGGGGGCATGGAGCTGGTATGAGCGGCCGAATGGCAGCTCTTCTCTTTAGGGTGGTGGGGTTGCGTTCCTCGGCCATGGTCTGCCTCGAGGCTAAGTTGCAGTGCAAGCCAGAGGGGTGCAACGCCATTAGGCAATTGGGTGGGCAGAAGGGGCTGTTGAGCCCATGCGTGCCTCCACACACATGCATCTCTACTCCTGGGGCCCCGGGTAATGGGGAGAAAAACACCCGGCAAGCAGGATGATGCCCGACCCTCCACAGGCACCGCTCCCAGGCCGGGCATAAGGGAAGCCCCGGTAATTCAGAGTGTCAGAACCGGGGGTGGGGGGGCAGTTGGCTGAATGGGGCATGTTGGCAGCAAAAACAGTGCCATGTTAAAAAAAAAAGTGCTGATTGCCCCAAGTCTGTAGGTGTCTCCTTTGAGGCACTGCATGCTCCTAAAGGTGGTGTCCCCCCAGCATCCCATTGATTAACACTGGCACAGAGGAGACTACAACTCCCAGCAGCCTCTGTGCTGCTGGGAAACTCTATCTTTTGAATGAACACATTTCAGGGCTTCTGCTGGCCCTCCCTCATTTCTCCAGACCCCGACCTGACTATCCTGGGGTCCGGGAGCATGGGGGGGCCCCTGTTTGGCCACAGCTTGCAACAGAAAATATTAGGCACTTAAGACGCATGCACCGACCACCGGCTCCAGTAGTTAAGCCGCACAGTCATGCTCCCCATCTCCCTTTTGATACCAGCAGAAGTGGGAGTCAGCGGACAGCGACTAACGGCAGCAGGGACTCAAGACTGGCGGTGGTGAGCAGGGGCACCCTCGGGGCATGGTAGAAAGTGCCGTGTTCCATCCACCTCCTTATCTGAAGCAGTAATGACTCTGGCCAGAATTTGTTTAGTCACTGGGGTTACTTTCTGACACTTCGTACAAGTACTGCAATAGGTAGCAACATCTTCATGAATCCCAGGCTAGTAAAATCTGTACAGCAATCTGGCATGGGTGCAGTCCCTCCCTGAGTGACCAACCACAGAAGTATCATGTGAGATCTGTAGCAACTCAGGTCTATACTTTTGTGGTATAACCAACTGTTCTATCTGTTCCTATTTCTGAGGTTTAACTCAAACTCTGTACAGTGACCCATTACATTTTTTAAACATTGGTTCACCCTGTTTTGGTTTCACCCCCAGCCACTTAAAATAACCCTGGAGAGAAACACTGTTAGCTTGCTCTGAAACAAAATCACAGTTACCAGTTTAGTTTCAGCATTTTCATATATTAACCCCTTATGTTCATCAATCTTTTGTTGCCACTGTTTCTTCAGGCATCTTCTTTCTTTCTTGGACTTCCGGATCTTGGCGCTATGCTCAAACAAGTCTGAATCAAAGTCACCGAAAGGAAAAGTGTCCCCACTATTCGAGATTTTCTTTGCCTGTACTCTTGTCATCACAGCTATTGAGACTACAGGTTTTACTCCTTCTGTGATTAAAATCAGCACTTAGACCTCAAAAAACTGATTGTGATTTTTCAAAATGGCATTTGATTTTTACTATGTCCCCAATTAAAAAAAAATGTTCTTTATAACTAAATGCCTAGCCACAATTATTTTAGCAGTTGGAAAGTTGTGTGAAAGTAGGGCACAACATAAAACCCCCAAAGGAGTATACTGTAAGTGGATAATGCTCTCATCAAACAATAAAGATGCTTGTTAGTTAAGATTAGCAGCACACCCTAAAGAGCACCTTTCCTTGCAGTTCTCATTCTAATGTTTTAACAAACAGGATGCTCCCTTACCTGAATGGGAGTTCCTCCACACCAGTTTCAAAACAAAATAATCTGCCCCTAAAGAAGGGAAGGGATTGTATTTTGCCCCTGAAGGGGGCTAGCCACTCAATTCCTTCCACTTCCTGAATTGCCGCTTTGTCCCAGTGCTTCCTGGTTTTGTGATGTCACTATAGGACCAGTGCGGGGACATGCTCCATGCAAATGTATGGAGCATCATTTGAAAAGCTATTTTCACTATCTTAATTGCACATTTGGTACAAATCAAAGTTAGTATTCAAGTAACAAGGCTTTTTTAAGCAATAAAATAAAACTCCATTTCATTCTTGTTTTAAGGAAAGAGGTGGAGGACACAGAGTATAATATTACAGATAATGGCAATATAAATCACAGTATAGTACAACGTTCTATACGTAGAACGGTATACACTTGACTGAGTCTAGTAAAAGTACATTCTGAATGCAGGGGAGTATGCCCTCCTCGTTACACATTTAAACAAGAATCCAAGCAGTCAACACTTATAACTCAGGTAAGATATAAATTAAGAGTGCAGTTAGGCTACTATGGGGGAGGCCCAAGACCTGGGGGGCACGCTGTCTGACAACTATTAGAGCTATACTGTTCCAGTCCCACTCCGCTTGGGGTCTGAGATCCCTGTAAAGGAGCGACTGGGTCCGGCCGGGGCTCCCAGAGATCCAGCACAAGATCAGGAAGATTTTGTAAATTCTCAAGGGATTAGGTCTGGCCTAGATTGTTCAATACTGAGTAACCATACAGTCCACCTATTTGTCAATTCTGGAACTTTATTTTGTAGCCGGGCCGTCACATGTTCTAATTTATAAATATCATAGACGGTATCTTCCAAGAGGAAATACTAGGGGGTTCCGGACGTAGCCATACTCTGGTAATGCATTTCTTTGCTGCACTGAGTAGGATGCTAAGAAGATATATCTGATGTGGGTTTTTAAATTGTTGGGGGTAATGTAATAGACCCATTTCTGGGGAGGGAGATCCCAGATTAGAAAAAATGCCAGTCACCCTATCTCCTATCTCAGCCCAGTACGAGGACAGTATTGGACAAAACCAAAAGATATGGGAGTGAGTAGCAACCTCACAGCCACAGCGCCTCCAACAGGTGGAATTCCCAGCTTTCGAGAACCTGGAGACGACCTGCGGGGTGCGGAAGTAGCGGGATGTGACTTTCCAGGAGAACTCTCTCCATCTGTAAGAGTTTAACTTGTGTTGTCTTCTCCAGATTAGGAGCCAATCAGATTGGGATAACTCGGCCTCCCAGTGGAACTGTACCAGTTCCATGATCTGGGTGGGAGTATACTGCAGAGCTCTGTAGAATCTAGAGACTAGATGATGGCAATCTCCACCACGCACCACCTGGGTTATAAGGGAGTGAATGGGGGAATTATCTGTGCAGCAACATCCAAACCTATTCTGGAGTTTAAGAAATGGCGGATCTGGAGATAATGGAAAAAGTCTCTTTGACTCAGGGGGAACTCCTGTCTTAGTTGTGTGAATGATTTAAATATCCCTTTATCAAAAAATTGGTATGTCTGCCCCAAGCACATCCACGCCCATGTCCTAAACATGCCATCCAGCCGGAAGGGAGGCCAGGCTTGGTCTCAAGGCGGTACTCCCATCTAGGCTGAAAAGAATTCGTTTTCTGGGAGAGAAAGAAAGAGTACCCAGCTCTTCCAACAATGCTTTGGTGAACCTAGAGCCGCTGATATACTGAGAGTAATTATCTGGTTGGAAAACTAGATAAGCATCTAAGGGGCCATCCGACATAGCCCTCTCCAGAGGGAGCCACAGCAGTGTTCGGGACTGTTCTTGAAACCACATGGATAGATGTGTAAACAACACTGCTACCCAGTACCTGGATATAATGGGTAGAGCCAGGCCACCCATCTCCTTTGGGAGCTGAAGTCTCCCCAAAGCTATCAGTAGTTTGTTACCAACCCATAAAAACTTTCTGACAGAACTTTCCCATAGTTGTATATCCTTTCACATAAGGGGGAGCAGTATATTTTGCATTAAATAGAGCATTTTTGGGAGAGAGTTCATTTGGATGGAGTGTACTCTGGAGATTAAAGAAAAGGGAAGGGGGTCCACCTAACCAGGTCTGCCCTGATGTTTGAGAGTGCTGCCGTAATATTCAATGAGTATAGGTTCCTAATCCTTTGGGGTATTTTGATACCTAGATACGTTATGTATGGTTTGTTTCATTTAAATGCATATCTAGCCTCTAGGTCAGAAGGAAAGGGAGGTTGTATTACTAACGCTTCAGATTTATTCTGCTAGATAGTGTATCCAGTCAACGATTCTATCTCTGCCAAAAGAGAGGTTAAGGTTTGTAAGGATTCCTCTGGGTGAGTGATATACAATAAGAGATTGTCCGCATAATAAGCAACTTTGTGACTGGAGTCCTGTATTTGATAGCCAAGTATGCGGGTATCTTGTTGAAGGAGCTGTGCTATGGGCTTCACAAAAAAGAACGAATAAGTACGGGGCAAGAGGACAGCCCTGTCTTTTGCTCCGGTGCCATTTGAATCTTTCCGAATGGGAGCCAATTAATTTTACTGTAGCCTCCAGGTCCATATATATGCCTTTAATTACATCTTTGAAGGGATCCGGGAAATGAAATTTATTTAAAACCACCTAGAGAAAAGTCCAAGATACCATGTCAAACGCTTTTTGTGCATCTAAACTGAGGAGAAGTAGGGGAATTTTATGATTTGGGCATGGTCTATAAGGTATAGAGTGCGCTTGATGTTATCCGTGGTCTGTCTACCTTTGACGAAGCCAGACTGGTCTGGGTGGATCAGGGATAGAAGAATGTTGTCTAGCCTGTGTGCTATTATTCTGGTGTACAGTCTGTAGTCTTGATTGAGCACGGAAATGGGGTGGTACAGGCTGCACAGTTGTGGGGGGGTTTTGACGTTTAAGAATCACCAAGATAGTGGCCTGTCTCCAAGAGGATGGAAAGACAGATGTTGTATGGCCATTTTGTATTGCCTGCAGTAAGGGAGTACTAATCAAGTCCCAGGTACCCTTGTAAAACTCTGGACCACAGCCACCAGGACCTAGGCTTTCTCTTTCTTAAGATTTTTAATGGCCATATAAAGTTCTGAATTGGAAAAGTACAGTTACATAAGAACTTACCGTAACAGCAGATCTTCGAGAGAGGCTCTTGCAGTAGGTAATTACATATAGGACTGAAGCTGGCAGGCGTCAGGACCCCACGGAAAAATTTCTAGCTAGCAGTCTCTGGCGGTGACCGCCCCCCCCCCCCACACACACACGTCAGGTGACCAGCATCAGGCAACGTTGGTATAAAGGGGCGGTCCCCCACGCTCGCCTTCCAGTTCTTTCCTGCCAAAGGCCAAAAAGGCAAGATGAAAGAGAGGCAGATATTTCCCACCCTGGAAAAGGAGCTGATAAAGCTAAGGCGGATGGAGGGCGGGAAGGCATTACCTACTGAAAGAGCCTCTCTCAAAGATCTATTGTTACGGTAAGTTCTAACGTAACTGTACTATCTTACTTCGAGAGGGCTCTTGCCCTAGGTAATTACATATAGAACTGAGTCCGAAGCAGTCTGGAACAAGGAGAAGCACTTGGGAGGAGGAAAACTACCAAAAAATAAACTTCAGGCTGTAAGGGTCTTAAGAAAGAAGACCTTGCAAAACAGCCAACCCGAAGCCTGCTCTATGGCGAGAAGCAATGTCCAAACTGTACTGTTTCGTAAAGGTATGATGGAAGTCCAAGTTGCGACTGCGCAGATGTCTGCCGCTGACACATTCTTGAAACAAGCAGCAGAGGCAGCTGCTTCTCTGGTGGAGTGACCTCTGACTTGACCCAGCAGGGTCCTGTGGTACTTGTCGTAACAGAAAGTGATACAGTGAGCCAACCACTTCGATAGGCATTGTTTAGAAACTGCACTACCCTCTCTTTTGTGAGCAAAAGAGACAGAGAGCTGATCCGACTTCCTGAGATCCTTAGTCCTAGCGGTATAGTATCCCAGGATCCTATGAACATGCAGAGTATGCATGAGGAATTCCCCTTGATTGGAGTGTTGTGTAAGAAAAGCAAGCAGCTCAATAGACTGGTTCAGCGTAGATTCCGCTACCACCTTAGGAAGAAACTTAGGGTTGGTGCGCAGAGCCACACGCTCCTTGTAGAAAATCAAATAAGGGATTTTGCACATCAAGGCCTGAAGCTCGGAAATTTGTTGAGTTGAAGTAATGGCCACTAGGAAGAGAGTCTTCCAAGAGAGGAACTTCAAGTCTGCTGAAGCCGCCGGTTCAAAGGGAGGCAGAGTAAGCTTCTCAAGGACAAAGTTCAAATCCCAGGAAGGCACAGAAATATGGATGGGGGGTCTTAAATGAAGAGCTCCTCTGAGGAAGGTCTTGGAGACGTCCAACTGCGCAAGTGTCCTGTCACCAAAAGGGACATGGCAGGCCGAAATGGCCAACATATGGACCTTCAAAGAGGAATAACTGAGACCCAGGTCAAAGAGGTGACACATGTAGTCCAGGACTCTCTCAGCCGGGCAACAGAAGGGTTCCAGATCCTTTGAAGCAGCCCAGATTGAGAAACGCTTCCACTTCATTGCGAGGGTGGCTTGAGGAAGGCTTCTGGCCTCCACCAAAATGTTCAATATGACGAAAAAACTCCAAACAGGCTTGACTACGTCTGCAGGGCCACGCGTGCAACTTAAGGGATTTGAGACCCGGATGGACCAGGGTACCCTGACACTGGGTCAGCAAACGCTGTGACAGAGGAAGAGGAAGTGGAGGTTCCTCTGAAAACTGCTACAGAAGAGAGAACCAAACTTGCCTGGGCCAGAATGGAGCGAGGAGTATCATTCGAGCTCCTTCTGATTGGAGTTTGTATAAGACCCTCGAGATTAAAGGAATCAGAGTGAAGCATAGACGGATGTGCTCTTCCAATCGAGAGACAGAGCATCCCACCAAAAAATGCCTTGCCCTGGAGCAACCGAGCAGAAGGCAGGAAATTTTGCGTCTAGAGGAGACATGAACAGGTCTAATTGAGGTGTTCCCCAACGAAGGAAGACTTTGTCTAGTACCTTCTGATCTAGTTCAAATTCGTGGGCATCAGCGGACGACCGACTGAGGTGATCTGCCCGCGTACTGTCTACTCCTGGAATGTGCACTGCCGTCAGGCGAAGATTGTGCTGAGCTGCCCAAGCCCAAACTCTCACTGCTTCCCTGCATAGAGGGTAGGAACGAGTTCCTCCCTGCTTGCTGATGTACCAGACCATGCACATGTTGTCCGTCTGGATTGCTAGATTACCGAGAAGAACACAAGAGTAGAGAGTTTGAAGAGCATACAGAACGGCTCTGAGCTCAAGCACATTGATGTGTAGAGTGCGCTCGAGAATGGACAAACAGCTTTGAGTCCCGTGAGGTCCCAGGTGGGCTACCCAGCCATCTCCTGAGGCATTTGTCGTCGATGCTTCGGAGGGAGGTTCCAGACAGAATGGAACTCCCCAGCAAAGGTGCTCCTGCACCACCCACCAACGCAAGTCCCGGATCATGGGGTCAGAGACCAGAACCTCCTGGTCTAGGTCGTCCAAAGACTGGTCCCATTGAGACCAAAGTGTCCACTGAGAGATTCTCATATGGAGCCAAGCACGAGGGACTGTTAGGATTGCAGCCGCCATTAGCCTGAGGAGGATGGGAGTTGGCCTGGTTGATGGTGATATCCAGGCTGGTGAAAACCTGCCGGGTAAGAGAAAGGGAGCGCTGGAGTTCCTCCCTGGATGAGGCCACCAGGAGCCAATCGTCCAGGTACGGGAAAACCAGTACCCCCGGATACATAGGTGGGCCGCTACTACTGAAATACATTTGGTGAACACTTGAGGGGAAGAGGAAAGACCATATGTGAGGGCCATGAATTGGTAGTAGCCCCCCTGAAAAGAAAACCGGAGGAATTTGCAGTGGGAAGGGTGGATGGGGATGTGCAGGTAGGCATCCTGCATATCCAACACACATAGCCACAGTCCTGGCCGAAGGAGTGGCAGAAGACACTGCAGGGAAAGCATTCTGAAGCGCTTGTACTCCACAAACATGTTCAGGGAGCTGAGGGCTAGAATAGGTCTCACGTCTCCAGTTCTCTTTGGAACTAGGAAGAAATGGGAATAGTACCTGGTCCCCCAAAGGTGAGTGGGGACTGGTTCTATCGTCGTCTTCAAGAGAAGGGAGGATATTTCTTCCTGACCCAGAGGAAGATGCTTTGGGGAGTAAGACGACTTGGGGGTGGTCTTCTTGGTGGTTTCTGAAGAAACTCGATTGAGTGCCCTTTTGCTATCAGCTGGAGCACAAAAGCATCTGAAGTAATCCTCTCCCAGCCTGGCAGATGGAAGGAGAATCTCCCTCCTACCAGTTCCTCTGGAGTGTCCAGAGGCTGTGGGAGAGGAGAGGAAAGGAGTCAGGAGGTGTGAGGCAGCATGGTGGCCAAGGCTCCTGCAGTTTTTTTGGGTAGCAGAGTCTTGGTTGATGAAGGGGCCCGGTGCTTACTGGCCCGCTTGCCCTGAGGTTTCGCTTTGGTCGAGAACGTCTGAGAAAGGGGTGACGCTGTCCCTGAGGGGGCCTGTACAAAGAGTCAACAGACTTAAGTGCAGTGCCCTTCTCTTGCAGGTCAGTGATGATGTCCTTGACATCTCCACCGAAGAGCACCGAACCCCTGAAGGGCACATCCTGAATAGTGGATTGCACTTCAGAGGCCGGTCCTGGCACCCGGAACCAGGCATGATGCCGAAGGCCCACGGCCAAAGCTGAACTCCTACCAGCAGTGTCCACTGCATCGTCTGTAGCATGTAGCATGTACCTACTGGCCGAACGAGCAGATCGGACTAGATCAGCAACTTCCTGCTTGGTTTGCGAGTCAGGAAGGGAGTCCAATTTGGATTCCACCTGACTCAGGATAGCCTGCTGGTAATCCCCCATATGTGCGACATAAATCAGGGCTCTGATTCCCAGTGTGGAAGAAGCATACACTTTCTTCCCGTACTGGTCCAGAAGACGAGCTAAGGTGCCTTGGGTTAGCCGACCGGCCGTGAGCAACACTAATCACAACAGAATCGGCCTTCGGGTGTGTATTCAATGAATTCACACCCTCGGGAGCCTGGTATAGCCTATCCACCTTTAGAAGTGGGGCTACGGCGGACGGTTGTTTCCAAATAGTAGAAACAAGGTCTGCGTGAGGCTCGATCCAGGGTAGAATCAATGTTGGAGCTGTTTCGGGCAGATCCAAATGGGCAGAGAGTTTTTTCTGCTGTGGATCTGGCTCCAGAGACTGCCACTGGTGGACCTCCTGGATCTTTCTCAGCAGCTCCAGAAGGGAAGGATCTTCCGAAGGAGACTTCACAGGAGTCCTTGGCCTGGGACGGTCTGGAGAGCAAGGCTTGTCATCAGGATTGAAGCACCCCCCGGAAGTCTCTGAAGAAGTGTGAAAAGAAGACTCCACCCCATGCGGGGGGAGGAACAGACCCCTTGGGCAGCCCTCGGGGAAGCATGTCCTCCCTCCCCCGGGCACCTGAGGGTTCACCTCCTGTGTCGGGCTAGGGGAGAGAGTCTCATCTCTGGCGAAGAGATCTGGCACCGGACCATCGTCTGTAGAGGACTCTCCACCTCCCTGGTGAGTTGAGTTTTGGCCTCAGCCACCAGGCAGCCAGAGTCTCCTTCAAATCCACCGGCGGCTGAGGAGGCAGTGGAGGAGGAGGGGGATACGGATACTGGGGGTATTCGTAGGGTTAGTATCCACAGCCCAACGGCGGGAAGCCTGGCGCCAGGTACTGCGGCGTCGGATAGGCCGGCATCAGTACTGTGGCACTGGATACTGCGGTCCCGGGCAGGACGGCGTCAAATAGGACGGGGTCAGATACCCGGGAACCAGGGACTCTGACGGAGCAGAAGGCCCTGCGAGAGGCCAGGGACAGGCAGGCAGGCAGGCATCGGGTCCGGCATTGGGACGGTGTCCGGTAAATACAGGTTACTCACCTGTAACAGGAGTTCTAGGAGTGGTATATGTTGTTAATCCACATTGTATGGCAGGTTCCTTGCCTCTTCAAATCTTGCCGGAAGGGGTCCTCGGCCGGGGCTTAGACGGAGAGCGGGTCTCGTTGTCTCTCTCGGAACATCCGTCGGAAGAATCCGAGAGGGTAGAAGAAGCAGAAGAAGAATAAGACTCCCTCACGCGACTAGGGGGAGGAACGGGTTCCTTGGGTGGTACCCGTGAACGCGTGTCCTGCCCCTCTCTGGATCCAGAGGGAAGAGCCCTGGAGTCTGGAGGCGGTGAGGGAGTGTGCCGCCTTGGATGTATGGGTGCCGGGGGCACCGTAGTCGAAGCGGCTCAACCTCCTTGGTGAGCTGAGTTCTGGCCTCCAGCCCACCAAGAGGCCAGAGTCTCCTGCAGATCCACCAGCGGCCGAGGGGGCGGTGGAGGTGGAGGAGGAGGGGGAAAAGAGTATGGGTTGTACCCGTAAGGTGAGTATCCATAACCCGGCTGCGGGAAACCCGGCGTCGGGTAATGTGATGTTGGGTACTGTGGCGTCAGAGGGACCGGCCTCGGGTACTGCGGCGCTGGATACTGAGGTCCCGGCTACGATGGTGTCGGATAAGACGGCGGGTACCCAGGAGCCGGGGGAGCTGCCGGAGCAGACGGCCTGGTCAGCGGCCCCACGGGCGGATCCACATTAATGGGCCCGGGGTGGGTGGAGGGCCCAACAGAAGGGGAACACCAACTGCCGGCGTCGGAGGCGCCGGGCGCACGACGCCAGATCTGGGTCCATTGGAGGAGGGTCTGACGGAGGTGGAAGATCCCCGCCTCAGGGAAGGAGGAGAAAATCCTCGGGGTCAGGCTGGGGTGACTTGGCTCCCAGATGGCAGTGAAGGCTGCAGGGAACTGGGCATGACGGACGAGGAGGTCTGTCGCCAGTTCCGCCGCCTGGCGACGCCGGGGAATCCGGGCGCGGCTTAGAGTGAGTTCCCGGCGTGGTGCCGGAGTAGCTGTGTCCGACTTACGGGAGCCCTCACTGGAGGCGGGCCGAGAGGAAGAGGCGTCCCGGTCCGATGGGGAAGTGGTCGTGCGCTGCCCCGAAGGGTCGGGCGTCTTACCGACCCTCTCCATGCGGACGTCAGAGGAGCCGACGTCCGACTTAGAGGAGTCGCCCACACCAGTAGGCCACGAAACTGCGGCCGAACCAGGGACGGAGGCCTCCAATCGCCCGGAGGCACCTGCAAGGCCCGAGCGCGAGCCAGACAGGCGGGCCGATGCCTCCTCCAAACCCTTAGAGGCTGCCGTCGAACGGTCCCCCAGAGGGGATGTTACCTGGGCCTCGACTCCAGTGGGAGAGGCGGTAGAGGAGGACTTCTCCCGGTGCCTCTCCTTGTCCTTCTTTTTCCGATGTCCTTCCAGGGAAGTGGACGCCTGCCTCAACTTTTTCAACTCTTTCTCCATAGAAGACATCTTTTTCTTGAGGAGATGGGCTTCCAGGGACTGTTGGCGCCGTTTATTGGTGGCCTCGTTGAAGTTGAGGCAATGCTGGCACTTGTCGACCGGATGATCGGGGCCTAGGCAGAAAAGGCACAGGGAATGGCCGTCCTTGTGTGGCAGCTAGGCGCCACACGAGTCGCACTTGTTTTTGTGCTCGGAGGGTGTAGGGAACAACATACACCGACGATGTACCTGACGATTGTAAAAGAATAACTAATTTTCAGTAAACAAACGACGAAAGACAGGGCTGACGAAGCACGAACTTTACTGCGAGGCGCTGCACGAGCTAATGGCGGGAAAGAACTGGAAGGCGGGCGTCCGGGACCGTCCCTTTATACTGACGCCAGTCACCTGACGTGGGGGCGGTCCCTCGCCAGGGACTGCTAGCTAGAAATTTTTCTGTGGGGTCCTGCCGCCAGCCAGCGCCAGTCCTATATGTAATTACCTACTGCAAGAGCCCTCTCGAAATAGGTCTCCTGTTACCGGTGAGTAACCTGTATTTCTAGGGACATGGATATGTTGTTCAATCCACACTGCCTGGCAGACTCCTAGCAGTTCTCCGGGAGGAGGAAGGCAAGGCGCGCACCCTCTATACTTACTTGGGGAATAAGGACTGGAGAACCAAGGTCCCAAAACCAGCATCCCGGCGTGACTCTAGGTCAATGTGGTAGTGGGAAATAAAAGTGTGTGCTGACTTCCACGTAGCAGCCCTGCAGATTTCCTGGATAGGGACGTCCCTAGAAGCAGCCACCGAAGCAGCGGTATGGCAGGTAGAATGAGCGCTTATCCCTCTGGGAGGGTCCACGCCCACCAACCTATAGCAGAGATCTATGCAGGAGGCGACCCACTTACTTATCGTCCGCTTGGCTGCAGGTCTGCCAGGTGCGGCTTCAGGGTAGGTGACAAACAGCTGGTGAACCTCTCCCTGAACTTCAGCTGTTCACCCCTTTATAATAAGCAAGCGCTCTTCTAGGGTCCAGAGTATGGGGCCTATATTCTGCCTCCGAGGTGCGACTGGGGTAGAACACTGGCAGAGTCAACACCTGGTTAAGGTGAAACTCCGACACCACCTTCCGAAGGAATTTTGGGTGGGGGCGCAGGACAACCTTGTCCCTGTGGAAGACCAGATAAGGACACTTGATGGAAAGTGCCTGGAGCTCTCCCATCCTTCTGGCTGACGTGACAGCCACCAAGAAGGTGGTCTTCCACGACAGATGAGAGATGTCACACCTGTGCATCGGTTCAAATGGCTTACCCATAAGCTTAGCCAATACCAGCAGTAGATTCCATGGAGGTGGAGGTTCTCGCACCGAAGGGGATATGTGATCAAGGCCTTGGAAAAAGTGTCCGACCACCTTCTCCTGCGCCACAGACTGCTTGCCGGCCCGTGCCTGGTAAGCAGAGATGGCTGCCAGGTGCACCTAAAGGGTCGTCGACCGAAGCCCTAGCTGAGAAAGGGACCACAGGTAGTCCACAATGCTAGCCAAGGAAGAGGAGGAAGGGTCCAACCCTTTGTCCTGACATCAAATGGAGAATCTCTTCCATTTGAAGGCAGAGTATTTTCTGGTCGACTCCTTGCAGGATGCCTCAACGACGTTGAAGACCTCGTCGGAAAGACCCAAGGCCTGAAACTCCAGCCACTCAGGAACCAGGCCGTCAGGTGCAGAGATTGAAGGTTGGGATGGAGTACCTTCACCTGGTTGACTGAGATCAGGTCTGGGCGGGCTGAAAGCCGCCTCGGAAGCCTGGAGCAGAGGCTGAGGAGATCTGGATATCAGAACGGGCGGGGCCAGTCTGGGGCTACCAGAATCACCTGCGCCTTGTCCCACTTCGCCTTGAGAAGCACCTTGTGGATTGAGGGAAGGCAAAGAAGAGGCCCAGGGTCCACGGCCTTGAGAAGGCATCCCCTTGCAGCGAGCCCTGCTGAGGGGGGCAGGCATGAAACGGTCTCAGCTTCGCATTCTCCCTGGAGGCGAACAGGTCCACCTGAGGGGTGTTCCAATGGGAGAACAGATCTTGTACTACCTCCGGCAGGAGAAACCACTCGTGAGATGCAGCACCTATCCGGCTGAGGGCATCGGCCAGACTGTTGGAGGCTCCCGCCACATGGATGGCTAGGAGATCTGTCTCCACGAGAGACCAGATGCGGAGAGCCTCCTTGCACAGAGGCAAGGAGTGCGTCCCGCCCTGATGGCTGAGGTAGTACATGGTCCTGGTATTGTCCATCTGGACCTGGACCACTTGACCCCGTACAAACGGAGCGAAGGCAGTGAGGGCTAGTTGGACCGCTCGAAGCTTCAGCAGGTTGGTGTGGCATCGAGACTCCTGAGGGGACCAGAGGCCGTGGGCCCTGAACTCCCTCAGATGGGCACCCTAACCCATCAGAGAGGCGTCAGTCATTAACATGACCGTCGGCTCGGGACGGACAAACGGGATACCCTCCTGCAGAAGAGCTGGGACGAGCCACCACTGCAGGCCGTCCCACATCTCCTGGGTCATCGTAACCGGCTGGTCCAGAGGACCTGGGCCCTGTGACTACTGGCTGGCCAGTCCCCATTGCAGGGGATGCATATGCCAGCAGGCCCAACAGACCACAATGGTGCAGGCCGCCATGAGGCCCAGAAGGCGCAGGAAGTCCCACGCAGGGCACAATTGCCCAACAAGAAGTGATTGGGCAAAGGAGGAAAGGACCTCAGCCCTCTCCGCCGGGAGCCGGGCTCTGGCTCGAAGAGAGTCAAGCTCTGCCCCAATGAACTGAATCACCTGCGAAGGCACAGGTTCCGATCTGGCCTCACTGATGAGGAGGCCAATCTGAGAGCAAATCTGGAGGGCCAGATACCTGGACCACTCCACCTCCAAGCTGGAGGCAGCTGCAATCAGCCAATCGTCCAGGTAAGGCTACACCCAGACCCCTCGGCGCCGCAGGAATGCTGTTACCACTGTCATGCATTTGGTGAAGACCCTGGGAGCTGGAGAGAGGATGAAGGGTATGGCCTGGAACTCGTAAAGCGATCCCTCAGCTCTGAAGTGAGGGAATCGCTGGTGAGACGGATGGATTGGGACGTGAACGAACACATCCTAGAGAGGTGTGAAACAGGTCCTATTACCATATCTGATCATGCTTCAGTGACCCTTGAATTACATACAACCAATACGCCCCCACAACCCTGCTGGAGACTTAATGTGAGCCTCCTTAATAGGGAAGATTTTAAAGATTTAGTTAAAGAGACAATTCAACAATTTGAAAGAGAGATCCCCAAGGGGGACACAACAGACACTATCAGATGGGACACACTTAAGTGTTGCCTCAGGGGTAATATAGTTAGGTATTCAGCTAGACTCAAAAAAGAATGAGTGCGTCAGAGAATACAGTTAGAGCAAAAAATAGAAAGGCTGGAAGCCTCACACCAAACTAAGCAAGATTCGCAAGTAAAACAGGACCTAGATAAAGCTAGAAAGGACTTAAATCAGCTTCTAGATATCCAGGTTGAGGGCCAGCTGAGGTATGCAAAACAAAAATATTTTGAACACGGGAACCGTGCAGGGAGATTACTGGCATGGCAACTCCACCGGGAGGCAGCCAGCAGAACAGTCACATGTTTACAAGACAAGGGAGGGACATCAGTCACCACTTCTCCGAAAGAAATATTACAAAGATTTAAAACATTTTACACCAGACTATATAAGTCTGAGACTACCCAGGGACATCAGGAAGCAGTGCAGTCTTTTTTTAGATGGCCTCCCAATCCCTACTCTAGCGAACCCAGCTACTCAGGCCCTTAACACACCTATCTCCACTCAGGAAATCCAGGCAAAAATTAAACAATCGAAAAATGGCAAGGAACCAGGTTTGGATGGATTCCCGACTGAATTCGATAAGGGATTCTCTCCCCTCCTCCTAGAACATCTGGTAGCCACCTGTAACGAGATTTTGATAAACAAAAGCCCCATCCCACCCTCTTGGAATCTGGCCCAAATTTCAGTGCTCCCTAAACCAGACAAAAACCTAGAACTATGTAGTTCATATAGTCCGATATCCCTTTTACCAGAAGACTTAAAAATCTTTACAGGGATTTTGGCTGCAAAAGTGTATTCCTACCTTGATCCACCATAACCAAACAGGATTCATCTCTGGGAGATTTCTTCAAGACAACATTCGACATCTACTAAATATTATCATTAACCAGAGAGGCTCCACATCGTTGCAGGTGGCAATTAGTATGAAAGCTTTTGACAGGGTGGACTGGCAAATTATGTCGTCCACCCTGTCAAAATTCGGGTTGAGGGACAAGTTTGTCTCAGCAATAACTGCATTATATCACAAACCGGATGCACAAGTTAAGGTAAATGGCCTTCTTTCTGACCGTATACCTCTCCAGAGGGGAACCAGGCAGGGTTACCCCCTTTCCCCACTACTTTTTGCTTTATCATTAGAACTCATAGCTATTTAAATAAGAAATGATCCACAGATTAAGGGAATTTGGGAGGGAGGGCTCGAACAAAAAGTGGCACTCTACGTAGACGATTCACTATTCTCTTTGAAGGACCCCCTAATCTCATTACCCTATCTATTGGACTCCCTAAAGAAATTTGGCCTTCTGGCAGGGTATAAAATTAATTTGTCTAAATCAGAGGCGGTGGTGCTAAGCGGTGTTTTCCCTAGACAACTTAGGGACTCGTTACCCTTTATGTGGGCTAAGAGGGGTACCTTTAGGTACCTAGGAATCCAGGTCTCTGTGGATACGTCAAAACTCTTTCGAAGTAACCTTCTTAAACTATATCACACCTTACAAGCAGACTTTGCCCACTGGAAACTATTACCCCTTACCCTATATGGCAGAATTCAGGTTACAAAAATGGATGTGGTACCCAAATTATTTTTATTTCAGACACTTACCATTTCTGTTCCACCCCACCTTTGGGTTAAACTGTCGAAAGACATTTCAAAATTTATTTGGGCAAGACAGCATCCCAGAATTGCTCTGGGCACCGTGATGAAAACAAGGGGAAAAAGGGGGTCTAGGCCCCCCTAATATGTACCGTTATTTGGCGGCTCAGGGTGTGCAACTAATCACATGGGCTAAACAACGCATCGATTCTGGTTGGTATTTCATTGAATCTGAGCCGCTTAGAAATCATAGGTTATGGACATTTCCTACAAGCTCCAGGATGAGGCGCTCTACATCCAACCCAAGGGTAAAACAAACATTACGCATTATTATTAAGTTGTACAAATTAACACATACTTCAAATACCTTGGGCACACTTTCCCTAATCTGCCACCTGGAGGATTTCACCCCACCTACAACAGATATGGGATACGCATATTGGGAGCTTAGGGGCCTAACCACCTTTAGGCAGATGATTGATAGGACGAGGTGTCTCTCTTTTACAACCCTTAAAGAAAGCTTCTCACTTCGCCGAGAAGAGTTTTACAGGTTTCTTCAAGTTCAACACTTTATTAATACTGTAAACAACTTCCAGAGGATTGGGACAGAGTTAACAAATCTGGAAACCTACTGGTGGGATGCCATTAAAATTAGGGATAGACTGAGATATGTATCTATCCTTTATGGAATCCTTAGTTCCCACCCAGAGGCACAAAAGATAGAGGAGGTGAGACAGAAATGGGTAGCGGAGGCAGAGGAGAACATTCCTAGGAAGGACTGGGCCCGTAGACTCCAAAGAAGTTGGCAGGTGACATCAGGAACTACCTGGAGCGAATTTAACTGGGAAGTCCTGATTCGTTTTTTCAGGACTCCGGTGATTACCAGACATTTTAACCCACAGGCCTCGTCGGAATGTTGCCGTCTTTGTGGGGAAAATAGGGGCACACATTACCATATATTTTGGGGGGGTGAGAAGTTGAGGAGGTTTTGGCACTCTATTACCGTAATTCTGGAACAAGTAGAGAGTACTTCCATCCCTTTTACCTTTCAAGATTTAATCCTGGGCCTCCCCACCCTATCGGCTAAGCAACAGAAAAGAGAAGAACTATGTCAGATATTAAGGGTTGCAGCCCTGAAATGTATTACCACTAAGTGGTTGGCCCCTGACCCCCCCCAGTTGTATCCCAATGGGTGTCTAAGGTAGAAGAAATAGAACGCTTGGAGAACATTACACACACTATACATTTAAAGAAAGAAACATTTCTGGAACTTTGGAGACCATGGCGAGTACGGAGGGAGGCCTGGAATGGAGAGGGAGAGATAGGGAGAGAAGAAGTACTTGGACCACCAAATGAGTAGAAGTTTTTCTAGTCCCTTTTTAAGGGAGGGGGAAGTCCTCATCAGGCCAATGAGAAAAGGGGAATAGAGTATTCACAGTCTGCTGCCATTAGGTGTATTTTATAAGAGGATGGATCATGGTGCATGTGTGTACACAACTGGTTTATAGTTTTATTATAATAGCTGTAGTATTATCTCTTTAATTTGTTTTCTTTTTCCTCTCAGAATGGACTGATAATTATAGCTTGAACTAAGTTTGAATAAACATATAGTATCTTTAAGACTGGGATACAAATTTTGGTAACACTGCAAAGAACTATATCCGTCTTTTGGAGGCCTTAGGCTTCAAGCAGTGTTTACATTTCCCTCAGATCTATATAGAGTCTCTAAACCAACCTTAAAATATGAGAGGCAACATTTATGATATGTGAAGGTTGTTAAAATATACAGTGTGAAATGTTAGAACATTTTTGACCTGTAATAATAAGGTACCTGTAACATTCTTGTAGAGGATGGATCAGTTGTACTGTATTAACAAGATGTCAATAAAACTGATGAAGTTTCAAAAAAAGAAAAAGAATGCATCCTGAAGGTCCAGAGAACAGAACCACACGCCTAGTTCCAAGGATGGAATAATCTGAGCCAGAGTGACCATCCTGAAGGTGCGCGGCCTTAGGAACTTGTTCAGGTCGTGCAGGTCGAGAATAGGGCGCCAGCTGCCCCCCCCCCCGGTCCGTTTTGGGACCAGGAAGTACCTGGACACAAGCCCTGGGTCTGGAGGAGGGTCCGCCACCTCTGTGATCACCTCCTTCTGGAGGAGCAAGACAATGTTGACTCAACGAGCCGACAAAGAGGCTGTGGAACCCATTGCCCCCCATGGGGCGATGGCTTGATAGGGAGGGAACTGCTCAAATTCCAAAGGTAGACCCTGCCTACCATTTCTAGCACCCAGCGGTCCGTGGTGATAGCGGACCAGGCGGAAAAGAAGTGGCGGAGCTGTCCCCCTACGGGAGGAACCCGGGGAGGAGTGACGAGGTTGGGGGTGACACCCCTCAACCCGTCACTGGGTAGGCTTGGAGGAAGGGCCTACTGAGGGACCTCCTGGACCCTTGCCTCCTGGCTTCCTACTGGAGGAAGCGGCAGACTTGGCCTTGGGGCACCAAGTGTATGCCTGCTGGCCCTGGTGCTGCTGGGCTGGAAGTGCCATGGGGCGAAAGGGCTTACGCTGCTGCTGGCGGCCTTTGTCCTTCTGGGCAGACGTGACCGCGTCCAAGATGGCACTGGACTTCTCGATCCTATGGAGATGGCCTTCCACCCCCAGCCCGAACAAGTTAGTGCCCAGGAAAGGAACGTCTGCCAGATTGTGCTGGGTGTCCGCCGTGAAGGTGGAGATCCGCAGCCAAGCTCTGCAGCGCATGGCCACTGCAGTCGCTACTGATCGGGCACAAGAATCACCAATGTCCAATTAGGTTTGGAGCTGTTGTTTGCCACCGCCCTTCCCTGATCCCGCACCTGCTTGACCATCATCTGAAGGTCAGCCGGGAGATGAGGAATCACCTCATCCAGGGAGCCCATAATGGCGTATGAGAAATGTGCTATCAGAAGTGCCGAGCTGGCCTGACAAAGGCCTAGGGAGGAAGCAGCGTAAACCTTCCGCCCCGAGTAATCCAACTTTTTGGATTCCTTATCAGGTGGTTTGTCCACATCCCGAGCGTTTCCGGAACACCGGAAAACGCTATCGGTCACTAACCCCTCCGCAGAGGGGTGCTCTGAGAAACTGGAGAGTGAACCGGTGGGGACCGCATACTTGAGAGCCATCCTGGCCGAAGCTGCGGGAGAAGATGCTGGCTGCTGCCACAATCCAGGGCAGGGCCAACAATAGCTTCGGCCACCGGAAAGGCCACTGTAGGGGAATCCTCTTGATCCAGTATCTCCGTAAGGGGATACTTGGCCCGTTTTGAAACAGGTTCGAGCTGCATCCCAGTGGATTCTGAGATAAGTAGAAGCAACCCCAAAAACGAGGATGGGCTCTCATCCACCGACTGGCCCCCCTGCAGACTCCAGGTCAAGCGGCCTGGATAACAGGGAGGAGTCATCATCAGATGACTCCGAGGAGTCTGTGAACAGCTGCCGAGCACCTGAGCCACCCTCCACTTGCCGAGGTCGATCAGGAGTGAGGGTGACCAACAACCTATGGAGCAAGCCCTGACCCGACCAAGAATCCTTGGGTGGGGCCCCAGTCTTCAGTTGTGGAGGTGGAGGTTCCACCACACTAGGTGAAACAGCTGGTTTCGGCCGAACAACTGGCAGTGGGGTCAGCTCCTTGATCTCCACGAGAGGTTGTTTGGGTCACTTCGGTGACAGCCACTTTAATGGCTGGAGAAGGTGACGGAGTCTGCTTGTTACTGGTCAATAAAAGTTGCTGCCACATCAAATCCTCATAGCGCCAACGCAACCTGTGCCGGAGCCCATCCTCCGAAGAGGGCGATGAGGATGAGTGGCGACGCTTTCCATGGTGCCGAGACCGAGACTGCCGACGGGATCGGCTGGACCTGGAAGAGGACCGAGACCTTTGGGGATCCGAGGGTGGGTCAGAGATCGACAGGGGAACACGCCTCCTTCGGTTCGGGACCCTGACCGGAACTCGCACAGGTAAGTCTCGTAACCACCGGGAAACCGGTGAAGAAGGGTTGTCGGCTTCCAGTCGACAAACTGTCCAACGGGTCGAGAAAAATCTTGACCGCATCAACAGATGTCTCGGCCGGCTGACCTGACCGGGACACCGTGAAGCCAGCTGCCTCAACCATAACCGAAGTTGAGAGTAGACGGTCCGGTGAAGGGGATCTCTCCCACTCCACTGAATGTCGACGGTGAGGCTTACCTTTAGAGTTCTTCTTTCTGGACCGACTGGAATGTCCCGAAGGCCCTTTTCCCTTAGTAAAGAGGGACTGATAAAGCTCCTTAAAAGAAGCCATGTAGGAGGAGTTCAAGGAGAGCGGGATTAATGCCATGGCCAAGGAGGAAGAAGAAGCGGCCTGGGCCGCCTCCTCCTCGAGGGCGATCATCTGCTCCAACTGCTCCGCGGAGCCCGCTGCTGCGGACACCGCCCAACGGGCCTCCTTAGACTTGATCGGCGGGTACCATTTTCGGGGCCCAAGAAGTAGGTCTGGCAGCGTGGTCCCTAGGACCAAGTCGAGAGGATTCTGCACAATCGCAGGCCTGCGAATCGGGCCAAGCTCCTAGGCAGTAGACGCATCCTGGAGTGCGGAGGGCCCAGGATATCTTCTGCCCACAAGAGCACCGACGGAAGCCGGGAGTAGCTTTGTCCATCGCAGCCGCGAGGGAAGACAAAGACCGTAGTCTTGTAAATTTTAAAATAAGTTTCGGGAAATCCGAAGAGTGTGAATCCAGCCTAAAATGCAAAGCGCTAAGGAGGGAACCTGAGCTTCCAAGCGGTAAGGAAGATCTGGCGTCATGGGGCGGAGCCGAGGGTTTTACCATCCAGGTAGGTGGGAGGAGCCAGCTTAAAGACCTTCCGGCAAGATTTAAAGCGGCAAGAAACGTGCCAGACAGTTTGGATTGAACATATCCATGTCCCTAGAAAGGGATGTCGCCCGGCATCGGGTAGGCCGGCGTCTGAGGGTCCGGCGTCAGGGCATCCGGCCCAGCGGGAGGGAGACCTGACGGGAGCATACTGGCATCTTCTGTGTCGCCCAGAGAAGGAGCACTAAAATCTCGGGGGTTCAGCAGGGGAGACGCTGGAGCCTCCGTCAGCAGTGATGCGCGCCATGTCAAGCTGCAGACGGCAAATTGGTCGACAGGGTCTGGCATCAGCTCTAATGCTGTGCGTCCATCGGAGGAGCTGATGTCCACCTTACCAGCGGGATCCGGGCAGTCATCGGAGGAGCCGGCGTCCAACTTATCGGATCTGACGCCCGACTAAGGCCACAAAGGAAGAGTGGCCTTGCCGGGGGCTTTTTTCAGGCTGTGCGCTGCCCCAAAGGGTCAGGTGTCTTAACGGCCTTGTCCGATTGGACATCGGCGGCACTGGTGTCCGACTTACTGGACCCGCTCAACCCTGGAGGCCGCACAGTGGTGGCCTTCCCGGGAGCAGTTGCCTCCTTTGTCCCAGAAGCTCCTGATGGGCTCAAGCGTGAGCCCAATGGGAGGGCCGCCACCGCCTTGAAAACCTTCAAGATAGCCATCGAGGATTGGTCCCCCAGGGAGGACATTACCTTTAACACGGCAACACCGGCCGGAGTCGCAGTGGCCGTGGAAGTAGTCTTGGTCCCGGTGCTTCTCCTTCTTCTTGCAGTGTCCCTCGGGGGAAGTTGAGGCCTGCCAAAGCTTCTTCAGCTCCTTCTCCATGGAGGACATCTTTTTCTTTAAAATGTGGGCCTCCAAGGATTGCTGCCTCCATTTATGGGTGGCGGCGTTAAATTGTTGGCAGTGTTGGCATTTCTCCATGGGGTGTTCTGGGCCTAGACACAAGAGGCACAGGGAATGACCGTCCTAATGTGGGAGCTGGGCGCCGAAGGAGTCGCACTTATTCTTATGCGAATCGGAATGAGTAGGGACGTCACACATAGCAAATGTAGAGAATTATCGAGGAAAAATGAGAAAAAATTTGGGAATAAAACCGACGACAGACTGACAAAGCAGTAGGAACTTAACCGCGAGGCGCTTTCTCGAGCTAACGGCGGGAAAGAACTGGAAGGCGGGCGTGGGGGACCGCCCCTTTATACCAACGTCGCCTGATGCTGGTCACCTGACATGGGGGTGGTCCCCCGCCAGAGACTGCTAGCTAGAAATTTTTCCGTGGGGTCCTGACGCCTGCCGGCTTCAGTCCTATATGTAATTACCTACTCTCAAAGTAAGATCTGGTGCTATTAGTTTAGACTGTTGAGAAACGGAGAGAATGGGGAGATTAATCTGAGAAAAAAAAAGGCAGAGTGTCGGGGTCTGGGTCCAGCTGGCTTGAATATAACGACTGATGGTATCGTTTGAACGTCTCCAGAATATGCTGCGTTGAGAAGCGCATCATTCCGGAGGTCGGAACTTTCATCTTCAAAACATTATATTGCTGGATCTGGCATCTGAGACAGTATGCCAGAAGCTTCGAGGCTCAAAACCCTCATTCATAATAGCGTTGTCTCAACCATGCCGGATCTTGTTTTGTCTTGGCAGTCAAAGAAGACTTTGAATCTCAGCTTGGGTCTGAGACATATCTTCCTGCAAGTGTGCTTCTTGGAGATGGCAAAGCTGAGACTGTAGGACATTAATGCGGGAGTCAAGCTATCTCTTTTTGTGTGAGGCATAAGAAATAATGTGTCCGCGGAGTACAACCTTAATTGTATCCTACAACAGCTGTGGTGCCACCTGGGGGGACTGGTTATCTTTAATAATCTCAGGGATTCTTTTCTCCGAAACTTCTTTAAAATCTTTATCCCGCAGTAAAGCCAGGTTAAATCTCCACTGCGTCTTTTTCCTACCTCCCTGTAGAGTAAGTTCTAGGGTAGTGGGGGCATGATCTGAGTGTCAGATATTTAATACATCTGCCCTACTGACTAAATCTATGTGTTCTCTCCCTATGCAGATATAATCCAATCTTCAATAATGTTTAAAGGCATTCGAGTAGTATGTGAATTTTCTCTGGGATGGGTGGAGCTGCCTCCATGTATCCACCAGCCCGGTGTCTTTAAGTAGTCGCTTAAGGTGTTTTTGGCCTGAAGATTGAGGGGAGAAGCAGTCGGAGGATGTGTCCAGCGAAGGGTTTAACTGGTAGTTCAAATCCCCTCCTACAATCAAGATGCCCTGTTGTCTAGTCAGGATGGCATCTACCAAATGTTGTATAGAGGCGGCGTCTGAACCCAGAGGGATATAGGTACTACATATTGTTACGATCTGATTATGTAGCCTAACAACCATGAGGGCTAATCTGCCCTCCTTATCCAAGTACTGATTAAGAATTTGTGCTCTGGAGTGATTCGGAAGCCGGACCACTGTCCCCTTCCTCCTGCCTCAGTGATAAGAGGACTCTACCAGGTGAGAAAAAACAAATTTAAGTAACCTTTGGTGCTTAGATGAGGAAAGATGCGTCTCCTGTGACTGAACAACATCTGGATTTAGTATTTTAAGGGCTTGTATTGTGCGGTATCTCTTAATGGGGCCAGCCAGCCCGTTAACATTATGCTATATGACTTTAAAATTATACATCTTTGCAATTCCCTATAGTGATCACATTCCCCCGAGGGTGCCCCCACCTGAAGTATATGAAGCGCCACATACACCTGCAATATAAAATTATTCATAGCTTGGAAAAATATTTCACTTGTAGCTCTGTGTCCATGGGGAATAAGAAAAATTACTCACCTTAGTAATGTTGTTTCTTCTAATGGAGTCTTGCTGTATTCTGACAATAGTAGTGAGTCCCAACCTTCGAACTGCCCCGGAGATGAAAGAGTTAACTTTCCATGCCAGGCATGGAACGCTGAGCTGGAGCTCAGTTGAGACTCTCTCTGTTGCTGTTTGAACTCAAACCGTCAGATCTTTACGAGCTAAACTCACTGAGGGTCCTGTGTGGAGGCTGTAAACCTACACTAGCCAACTGGCTACTAAATATAATAAAAGATTTTTTGGTTTCAAAACAAAGACTCAAGTCAGGAAACCCAAAAAATGAAATAACACAACACCCAATCACCCAAAGAAAAGGGGGTGATAACAAAAAAGGTGGGACACCTCCTGATTGCCAACACTGCTACTGCCCACCCACATCCCAAAAACAAAGGTTCTGAGAGGGGAAGGCGGGGGCGAGGTCAGAATACAGCAAGACTCCATTAGAAGAAACAACATTACTAAGGTGAGTAATTTTTTCTTCAAACAACATGAAGTCTTGCTGTATTCTGACAATAGCAGACTACCAAGCAGTACCTCCATGGAGGAGGGACAGAACCTACTTAGGAAATAGGCTCTGAAGCACAGTTGTGTTAAACCGAGCATCACTCCTAGCCTGGATATCCAGAGAGTAATGCTTGGTAAAAGTGTGAACTGTTTTCCAGGTAGCTGCTTGACATTTCTCTAAGATAGGAATATCCCTGGCAGCAGCCAGGAAGCAGCTGTACTGGTAGAGTGAGCCCTCAGGCCTGAGGGTGGAATCTTACCTAGTTTTTCATAGCAAAATTGAATACAAGAGACAATCCACCTGGCAATGGATCTTTCAGTGGCAGGTTTTCCTTTACCAACCTCACCATAAGTGAGGAACAGTTGGAGGGAGTCAAACCTGTGACCCTTGGTACGTTCTATGTAGTAGCTAAGGGCTCTTTTCATATCCAAACTGTGCAACCTCCTCTCACCAGAAAAGGAATGGTCAGTGAAGAACACAGGAAGAGACATAGATTGGTTAAGGTGGAAGTCTGAAACCACCTTAAGTAAAAACTTCCTGTTAGTCCTGAGGACCACCTTATCTCTATGGAAAGAGATAAAATCAGGCTCCACTGACAGGGCTTGCAACTCACTTATGCGCCTGGCAGAAGTGATGGCCACCAGGAACACAGTTTTCCAAGTCAAGTACTTAAGCTCTGCTGAGGACAAAGGCTCAAAAGGGGGTTGCATAAGCTGAGCAATGCACACGGTAAGGTCCCAAGCAGGGGCAGGGGCCCTGAATGGCGGATTAGTATGAAGCAATCCCTTGAAAAACTTGGAGAATACAGGGTGAGCTGAAAGAGAAGAGGGCTTACCTGCTGAAATAAAAGCAGAGACAGCTGCCAGATGCACCCTTAGTGTAGCTGGTCTAAGTCCCAAGCTATTCAGAAGGACCATATAGTCAAGGACTGTGGACAGGTTAGCAGACTCTGGGGAAATATGTTTCCCAGAGCACCATATGGAGAATCTTTTCCATTTGGAATTATAAGTAGTTCTGGTGGAAGGCTTCCTTGAAGCCATTAGAATATCCATAACACCTTGAGAGAGGTGTAAATCAGCAAACTCTAACTCTTCAAGAGCTAGGCCTTGAGGTTGAGAGATTTGAGATTCGGGTACCAAACCCTCCCCTGAGCACAGGCTAACAGGTTGTAATTCCTGGGAAGAGATAAGGGAAGGTGAACTGCTAAGGACAACAGGAGAGGGTACCAGGGCTACCTGGCCCAGTCTGGAGCAATCAGAATCACTTTGCAGGGTTGAGACCTGATTTTGACTAGCACTTTGAACAGGAGAGGGAAGAGTGGAAAAGCATACAGACACTTCCCATCCCAATTGAGAGGCAAGGCATCCAGGGGGACTAAGCCCAACACTGGGGGCCTGCAGCAAAACAGGGGAAGTTGGTGATTGTCTGGGGCTGCAAAAAGATCCATCTGTGGGGTGCCCCATCTGAAGAAGATCACCTCCAAAACCAGGGGATCCAGTGACCATTCGTGATGGCCCTGAGATATCCTGCTGAGAGCATCTGCCAGAACATTGTCCTTGCCTGGGAGGTGTACTGCTGTGAGGGAGGTGTTCAGGGAATAGGCCAGAGACCACAACTTCATTGCTTCTGTGCACAAGGCCGTAGACTGAGTGCCCCCTTGCTTGTTGATATACCACATTGTGGTGGTATTGTCTGTCCTGATATGAATTACTTTGTTCTGAACAGACTTGGAAAAAGCTTGAAGTGCTAGAAACACTGCTCTGAGTTCCAACAGATTGATGTGAAGCAGAGATTCCTGAGTGGACCACAACCCTTGGGTGGTCAAGTCTCCCAAGTGAGCCCCCAACCCCAACAGGGAGGCATCTGTAGTAAGGATTAAAGAGTGAGACTGAGTGACAAAGGAACCCTGTCTTAGATTGTTCTGATCCTGCCACCACTGCAAGGCCTGGATCAGGTTCGAGTCACTGGTATCAGTTTGGTCAGGGGATCCTTTTTCTGAGACCAAAAGGCTCTCAAGTGGAACTGAATGTCCCTCATCTGAAATCTTGCTCCCTGCACCACTGCTGTAGAAGCAGCCATCTGCCCCAGGAACTGCAGGAAATGCCTTGCTGGTCGAGACACCTGTAGGGTGAAGGAAGAGGCCAGTGTGATGAGGGTCATTGCCCTGTCCAGAGGAAGGAAGGCTCTTGCCTTTTCTGTATCTAGCTCTGCACCTATGAAGGTGAGGAGCTGAACAGGCTCTAGAACTGACTTTGAAAGATTCAGAAGGAAACCTAGAGAGGTGAGCAGTTGCTGAGTTATCTGTAAGTGTAACTTGACTTGGTCTGGGGACTGGCCTACTAAGAGCCAGTCGTCCAGGTATGGGAAGATGGCAATCCTTTACCTGCTTAGAGAAGCAACTACTACTGCCAGGCATTTTGTGAACACCCTTGGAGCAGAGGTTAGACCTAAGGGCATTGCTCTGAATTGGTAATGGCCTGAGGGCAGCTTGAACCTGAGGTACTTTCGATGGGAGCTTCTGATGAGAATATGGAAGTAGGCATCCTTGAGGTCCAGGGAGACTAGCCAGTCCCCTGGCCTTAGAGAGGGTAGAATTACTCCCAGAGTCACCATTTTGAACTTTGGCTTTAAAAGGTGCTTGTTTAAATATCTGAGATCCAGGATGGGCCGCCATTCTCCTGTCTTTTTGGGGGTGAGGAAGTACCTGGAGTACAATCCTTTCCCTTGGTGTAGGGGTGGAACCCTTTCCACAGCTCTGAGAGCCAGGACGGAAGAAACCTCTGCCTCTAGGGCAAGTGTCTCTGAGGGATTTGCAGGCGGGAAGGATCTGGTTCTCATCTTTGGAAATTTTTTGAAGCTGAGAACCAGTCCCTGGCTTACTACTTCCAGGACCCATTTGTCTGATGTTAAAGACTTCCAGTCCTGGACAAAGTAAGCCAGCCTGCCCCCTACAGGTGGTGGAGAATAGGCCCTGGCAAACCGATCAGAGTGCCTGCTTGGCAGGGGGTTTAGGCTGAGGGGTGGTAGCAGGCCTGCTTGTACCCCTTCTGCCTCTCCCTCTAAAGAACCCCTCTGAGCATAGGCAGAGGAGGAGGCCTGGGCTTGGTAGAAAGGCCTACGAAAAGGCCTGCCCCTGCCCCTGGGATGCTGCCTCTGAGGAGTGGCCTGCCTTTCCTTGGCCTGAGCACTCCTATAGGTGGTCCTGTATTCATCCATTTTCTTCATGTAGTTCACTGTTTGCTCCCCAAACAGAGAATTACCCACTACAGGAAAATCCATGGCCTTAGTCTGGGTATCCTGCGACAGGCTAGTACATCTGAGCCAAGCCATCCTACAAAGTGCCACAGATGTAGCCATGACTCTAGATGAAACATCATTGGAGTCCACTGCAGCATGGAACTGCACCTTGGATGCCTCGATACCATCAGCAGCCACCTGTTCCAGCTCCTTGGCAAGCTGGCCATGACAGTGTCCCATCTAGATTTCTGACATCTAGCTGTATAGGCCATGTAATTGGCCTGCCTGTGTCCCAAGGATGCTGCCATGTACTGTTTCTTTGCCATGGCATCAATCCTCCTGGAGTCCTTATCTAGGGGGTGTGAAGCCAAGGGTATATTAGCCTTATCACAGGCTGCAGCCTGCACTACCCCAACATGGCTGCATTGCTGGGTAAGGAACTCCGTATCTGAGCCTGACAGAGTATACCTCTTGTCCATTCTTTTATCCACAGGAGATAGAATTAGGAGTCTTTAAAATCTTAAATGTCTGTTTCCCAAAAGACTTGTGTAAGAGAATAGACAGCCTCCTGGACTCTGGGATATCCATCATTTCCACATAGTCAGGCTCCTCCTGGTCATCCACAGCTTCTTCCATAGGAAGCTGAAGGGTTTCAGCCACTTTCTTGTAAAACATGAAATGGGAGGGAGACTCAGAAAGTCTAGGAGGAGACACTCCTGAAGGTCTGTCTGGGGAGATGTCCGGGTCAATGGGCACATCCAGACTTTCAAAACCACATTCACTTTCCTCATACTCCTCCTCCTCCAGTTCATAATATTCTTCTAAATCATAATCTGGAACTGGTCGAACCGAGCGCCTTCCTGATGGTGCCGGTTCGGTCGGAACCAGGGAAAGCGACTGCACAATTTTTATCGCTTTGGCTATTTCATCAGCGGTTGGAGAAGAAACTTTTGGATCCACACCAGCTGATTTTTCCCTTCTTGTTCTCTTAACAGGAACCGACTCCTCAGAATCGATTCTCCTTTTGCCCGAAGAAGTTTCGCCCTGGTCAGAGGGCACTCCTTCTGGTTCGGTCTGAACCGAACCGGGCTGGCCATCCGGGTCAGCGGACTTTTTGGCCTCCCTTTCCCTGAGCCTACCAACTCTCTTTTCTAGGGTAGTTGCAGGAAAATTTTTACAAATCTGGCAGTCTGAATCGAGGTGGTCAAACCCCAGACAATAAACACAGGTGGTGTGGGGGTCAGCCTTAGCAAAGACTTCCCCACACACACTACAGTGTTGAAACCCAGTGGGCCCGGTTTTTCTTTTGGGTTTCTCAGACATAGCGCCAGTCCTAACAAAACTTACCCTTTTAATGGCAATCCGCCAGGCAAGACACTCTTATCGGTTCCTGACCGTGTTACGGGTCGTGGAAAAAACTGTAGTAAATCCATTTTTTTTTTTAGAACCGATAAGAACCAGTAACCACACTCTAAAATTAGAAATTAAGATTTTTTAACAACTTGATCAGTTCAAACCAAACCGATGAACCGTTTACAAGTTCCACACGGAATAGAAAACAATATAAACCTATCTAGTACTCAAGAATACCACAGACAGAGACTGAACCGACAGGTTGTGGTTTAAATTCGGTCGAAAACCGAGAAAAACGGTATTTTAACCGGCAAATTGAACCGAGAAAAGGAGAAATCTCCGGAGCAACTGTTCAGTGAGGCGGAGTAAAGAATCTGACGGTTTGAGTTCAAACAGAGTCTCAACTGAGCTCGAGCTCAGCGTTCCATGCCCGGCATGGAAAGTTAACTCTTTCATCTCCGGGGCAGTTCGAAGGTTGGGACTCACTGCTATTGTCAGAATACAGCAAGACTTCATGTTGTTTGAAAAGGAGAAATAGTAAGAGAAAGAGTGCTAAGAAGACAAAGGTTAGCCAACCGGGCTGAACCCTGCAACTGCAAACTATATACATTATCCTGAGAAGGATATGCTGAGTGACTCCCATTGTCATGGGCACTCCATGTGCCCATGACAGAGACAAGTCCAATGACTGTCTATGTGTGGGTTCCCCAGGAAACTCCTGCTCCTAAATTCTAGGACGGGGATGGTCAAAAGGAGGAAAACCAAAAAAGGAAGAAAATGAGGAAAGTACAGTTACGTAAGAACTTACCGTAACAGTAGATCTTGAGAGAGGCTCTTGCAGTAGATAATTACATATAGGACTGATGCGGCAGGCGGCAGGACCTCACGGAAATATTTATAGCTAGCAGTCCAAGTACAGGGACCACTTATCGCCAGGGTGACCGCAAGGCCAGGAGACGTTGTATAAAAGGGGCAGTCCCGGACGCCTGCCTTTCCAGTTCTTCCGCCACAGGCCGAAAGAGGCCGGACGAGAGGAGCGGATATTTCTATATGGAAAAGGAGCTGAACAAGCCTAGGGGGATGGAGGGTGGAAAGGTATAACCTACTGCAAGAGCCTCTCTTGAAGATCTACTGTTACGGTAAGTTCTTACGTAACTGTACTATTTTACTTCGAGAGGGCTCTTGCAGTAGGTAATTACATATAGGACTGAATCCCAAGCAGTCTGGAACAAAGAAAGGCACCTGGAGGAGGAAAACTACTCCAAGCAGCAGTTTTAGCCATGCAAGCCTCAAGATAGGAGGCCTTGCAAAACAGCTAGCCCGAAGCCTGCTCTATGGCGAGAGGCAATATCCAAACTGTAGTGTTTTGTAAAGGTACGGACGGAAGTCCAGGTGACGGCAGCGCAGATGTCTGCCGCAGACACACTCTGGAAACAAGCCGCAGAGGCAGCTACTTCTCTTGTGGAGTGGCCTCTGACTTGACCCGGGAGGGTCTTGTGGTATTTGTCATAACAGAAAGTGATGCAATGAGCCAACCACTTAGACAGGCATTGCTTGGAAACAGCATTGCCTTCTCTTTTGTGAGCAAAGAGACGAATAACTAATCAGTCTTTCTGGATCCTTCGTCCTGTTGGTGTAGTATCTCAGAATCCGTGAACATCTAGGGTATGGAGTAAATATTCCCTTGATTAGAGTATCATGAAAGGAGGTAGCTCTACGGACTGATTTAAGGTAGACTCTTCTACTACTACGTAGAAACTTAGGATTCGATGCGAAGAGCAACTCGTTCCTTGTGACAAATCAAGTAGGAGTTTTACATACAGGGCCTGGAGTTCTGGAGATTCTTCTGAAGCTGAAGTAATGGCCACCAAGAAGAGCCGCCTTCCACGAAAGAAACTTCAAATCTGCAGAAGCTGCAGGTCTGGGAGGAAGGGTAAGTTTCTCGAGAATAAAATTCAAGTCCCGGGGGGGCAGGGGTACGGATGAGGGGCCTCAGATGGAGAACCCCTCTGAGAAAGGTCTTGGAGACCTCCAGTTGAGCAAAGGCCTTGTCTGCGAAGGGAATATGATAGGCTGAAATGGCCGCCATGTGTACCTTCAAAGAGGAATGGCTGAGACCCAGATCGAACAGATGACGTAGATATTCCAGCAGAAGTCCTGCTGAACAGGAGAAAGGTTCCACATTCTTGGAAGCGGCCCAAATAGTGAATCTTTTCCACTTCATGGCATAAGTGGATCTGGTGGAGGGTTTTCTGGCCTCCACTAAAATCTCCGCCACTTTGGGAGACACTCCAAAACGGGATTGGGCTAGGTCTGCAGGAGCCATGCATGCAGTTGAATGGATTTGAGGCCTGGATGGACCAGGGTCCCTGATCCTGGGTCAAGAAACCTCGAGATAGAGGAAGAGGAAGAGGAGGATCCTCTGAATATTGTTGTAGAAGAAAGAACCAGATTTGCCTGGGCCAGAAAGGAGCGATCAGAATCACTCTCGCTCCTTCTGAAGCTAGTTTCTGCAAGACTCGTGGGATAAGAGGAATTGGGGGAAAGGCATAGACGAATCTGTCCTTCCAGTCCAGAGACAGAGCGTCGCTCCAGAAAGCGCCTTGCTCTGGAACGAGCGAGCAGAAGGTGGGAAGTTTTGTGTTTGGGGTGATGCGAACAGGTCGACCTGTGGTGTTCCCCAAAGTTGGAAGATACTGTCTAAGACTCCTTGATCCAGTTCCTACTCATGAGTCAGAGCAGAAGAGCGGCTTAGCTTGTCTGCCAGGGTGTTGTCGATTCCTGGAACGTGAATCGCTGTGAGGTGAAGGTCGTGTTGTGTTGCCCAATCCCAAACCCTCATTGCCTCCCGGCACAGAGGGTAGGACAGAGTCCCTCCCTACTTGTTGATGTACCACACCTTGCACATGTTGTCTGTCTGGACGGCTAGGTGGTCTGGAAGGATGTACAGGTGAAGGGCTTGGACAGCGTACAACACTGCCCGGAACTCGAGCACATTGATGTGGAGAGCTTGTTCTAGTCTGGACCAGGAGCCCTGAGTCCGATGAGGGCCTAGATGGGCTCCCCAACCTTCGCCTGAGGTGTCTGTGGTTAGAGTCTGGGAGGGGGGAGGATGAAAGAAAGGAACCTCCCCGAAACAGGTTCTCTCGGACCATCCACCATTGCAAGTCTCTCATCATCTGTGAGGAGATCAGAACTGAGTGATCTAGGTCGTCCACTAGCTGATCCCAGTGAGAGTGCACAGTCCACTGAGAGATCCTCATGTGAAGTCGAGCGCGAGGGACCGTCTGGATAGCAGCCACCATGAGCCCGAGAAGGCGAAGGACCGACCTCGCCGAGACCTTCCTGCGGTCGGACAACAGATTTATCTGGGTCTAAAGGGAGGCCGCCCTGTCCGGGGGCAGGAAGACCTTGCCCATGGTTGTATCGAGAATCGCCCAATAAACTGTAGCCTCTGGGATGGGTCCAGATGAGACTTGGAATGGTTGATGGTAATACCCAGGCAGGCAAAAACCTGCTGGGTAAGGGAGAGGAATCGCAGGAGTTCCTCCCTGGACGGGTCAGCCAGGAGCCAGTCGTCAGGTAAGGAAAACCTGTACTCCCTTGGTACACAGGTGGGCCGCCACCACAGCCAGGCATTTGGTAAATACTGGGGCCGAGGATAGACCAAACGGGAGCGCCTTGAACTGGTAGTGGTCCCCCTGGAACGCAAAAATGAAGGTATTTGCGATGAGATGGGCGAATGGGAATGTGCAGATAAGCATCCTGCATATCCAGAGCACAAAGCCATTGACCCGGCCGGAGGAGGGGTAGAAGGCCCTGCAAAGAGAGCATCCTGAACCTCTTGTACTCTACATAAAGATTCAGGGAACTGAGATCTAAAATCGGTCTGAGATCTCCTGTCTTCTTTGGGACCAGGAAGAAATGGGAATAGTAACCTATCCTGTGAAGATGAAGGGGGACGGGCTCTATCGCTTGCTTCAGCAGAAGAGCAGAGATTTCCTCCTGGACCAAAGTAAGATGTTCCCGTAAATATGATGACTTCATAGGGGGGTGGCGGGGTGGTTTCTGAAGAAACTCAATGGAGTGTCCTTCTGCTATGAGCTGGAGCACCCAAGAATCCGTGGTTTTCCTCTCCCATCCCGGAAGGTGGAGGGAAAACCTCCCTCCTACTGGTTCCTCCGGGGAGTCCGGAGGCAGTAGGAGAAGAAAGGAGTCAGGTGATGTGGAGCAGCGCCGCAGCTGAAGCACCAGCTGCTTTTTTGGGCCGGGGGGCTTAGCAGCCATGGGGGCCCGACATATTGTGGCCCGCCTTCCCTGGGGTTTCGTCTTTGGCGGGTTCCATCTACGAAAGGGACGGCGCTGCTGCTGTTGGGGACGGTACATGGAATCAACTGACTTCAGAGCCATCCCCCTTCTCTTGCAAATCGGTAATGATGTCCTTGACATCACCCGCGAAAAGCACCGACCCCCGGAAGGGTGCTTCCTGGATAGCAGATTGCACCTCCGGGAAAAGACCTGACACGCAGAGCCAAGCATGACGCTGTAGGCGTACGGCGAAAGCTAAGCTCCGCCCAGCAGTGTCCACTGCGTCGTATGTCGCACGTAGCATTTGTGTCAACTGGCCGAACGAGCAGAGCGGATGAGATCAGCCAACTACTGTTTGACTTGAGAGTCAGGCAAGGAGTCCTGCTTGGCTTCCGCCTGAGTAAGGATGGCCTTCTGGTAGTCCTCCATGTGGCCAACATAGTTCAGGGCCCTAATCCCCAGTGTGGAGGAAGTGTAAATCTTTCTCCCATTCTGGTCCAGAAGGCAAGATTCCTTATCAGGAGGAGACGAGCTAAGATGTTTTGGGTTCCCTGACTTGCCGTGGGCGGCACTAATTACTACCGAGTCGGCACGAGGGTGAGAATCCAGGAAATCAACACCTTCTAGAGCCTGGTATAGCCTGTTCGACTTCCTAGGAAGTGGAGCTAAGGCCGACGGCTGTTTCTATATCGTGGTAACAAGGTCGGCGTGAGGCTCTATCCAGGGTGGCACCAATGTAGGAGCTGTCACGGGCAGATCCAGATGTTCAGCGAGTTTCAGACGTAGAGGATCTGGTTCCAGGGAGCGCCACTGATGAACCTCCTGGATTTTTCTAAGCAACTCTGTAAAAGGAGGAGACTTCGGAGGAGTCCCTGGCTGGGGCTTCGACGGAGAGCGAAGCTCGTTGTCTCTCTCGGACCAGCCGTCGGAAGAGTCCAAGGAGTCCGAGAGCGAAGAGGAGGATGAAGAAGAGAAAGACTCCCTTTCCCGACCCGGGGGAGGTATGGGCCCCTTGGGGAGTCCCCGTGGACACGTGTCCTGCCCCTCTCTGGATCCAGACGGAAGAACCCTGGAGTCCGGAGGTGGTGAGGGAGTGTGCCGCCTGGGGTGTACGGGAACCTGGGATGGCACCATCGCCGGAAGGTGGCTCTCGACCTCTTTGGTGAGCTGAGCCTTGGCCTCAGCCCACCAGGAGGCCAGAGTCTCCTGCAGATCCACCGGTGGCCACGAGGGCGGTGCAGGAGGAGGAGGTGGGGATAAGAATACGGGTTATACCCATATGGAGCGTATCCAAAACCCGACATCGGGTATTGAGGCGTCGAGTACTGCGGCGCCGGATACTGCGTTCCCAGGTACACTGGTGTCGAATAAGACGGAGAATACCTGGAAGTCAGGGGGGCTGCCGGAGCAGACGGCCCAGCCGGGAACCTCACGGGCGGGTCCACAGTGGAGAGCCCGAGGCCCGTGGGAGCAGAATATCTCCCGGAGTCGGCGTCGAGAGCGACAGCGAGGCCCAGCGCCGGAGGTACCGACGCCGGAGGGGCTGGTGTCGGAGTCCGGGAGCTGACGTCAGGTCCAGCACTCCAGATGGAGGAAGGACTGACAGAGGCAAAAGATCCCCAGCTTCGCCCGGGGACGGAGGGGAAAAGTCCCCAGGTTCAGGTTGGGGGGGACTGTGGTTCCCCAGATGGCAGCGAAGACTGTGGTGAACCATGAACGACGGACGTTAGGGGGTCCGTAGTCGGTTCCTTCGCCGGCCAGACGTCTGACGAGCCGACATCTGACTTACAAGAGCCATCACCAGAGACAGGTCGAGAGGAGAGATCGGCCTGGTCCGGTGGGGAAGAGGCCGCGCTTTGCCCCGGAGAGTTGGACGTCTTACCAGCCCTCTCCGGGCGGACGTCAGAGGAGCAGACGCCCGGCTTACCAGAGTCGCCCACAGTGGTAGGCCGCAAGCCTGCGGCCGAACCAGGGGCAGAGGCCTCCAACTGCCCGGAGGAGCCCGCAAGGCCCGGCTGGCCAGACGGGCAGGCCGATGCCGCCGCTGTCAAGGGAGCGATCCCCAGAGGGGATGTTACCTGTGTCCCAGCGACTCCCGAGGGAGACGCGGTGGAGGAGCCCTTGTCCCAGTGCCTCTCCTTGTCCTTCTTCTTTCGATGGCCTTCGGGGGAAGTGGACGCCTACCTCAGTTTTTACGCTCCTTCTCCATAGAGCTCATTTTCTTCTTTAGAATATGGGCTTCCAGGGATTGCTGCCGCCTTTTTCGGGTAGCCGCGTTAAAGCTGAGGCAATGCTGGCACTTCTCGACCGGATGATCGGGGCCTAGGCAGAACAGGCACAGGGAGTGGCCATCCTTGTGCGGTAGTTGAGCGCTGCACGAATTGCATTTATTCTTGTGCTCGGAGGGTGTAGGGGACGACATACACCGACGCTAGAACTGATGTTAGTCGAAAAAAGAAAGTTTTTTC
Organism: Neoceratodus forsteri; assembly: GCA_016271365.2. Lineage (NCBI taxonomy): Eukaryota > Metazoa > Chordata > Ceratodontiformes > Ceratodontidae > Neoceratodus > Neoceratodus forsteri. Next base: position 1,422,604,588 of record CM028130.1, read on the forward strand.
GTTAAAAAAACGACCAAGGAAGGGCTGACAAAGCACAAACTTTTCTGCGAGGTGCTGCACAAGCTAACGGCAGGAAAGAACTGGAAGGCAGGCGTCCGGGACCGCCCCTTTATACCAACGTCTCCCGACGCCGTCACTTGACGTGAGGGCGGGTCCTCACCAGGGACTTCTAGCTAGAAATTTTTCCGAGGCCTCATGCGCCGTCAAGGCCAGTCCTATATGTAATACCTACTGCAAGAGCCCTCTCGAAGTAAGATCTATGTTTAGGTAGAGGGCAAGGGTAAGACATGGAAGGAAGAAAAGATGAAGTCCCCTAGTATATAGCTGGGTCTACCTAGAAAGAGCCTAGCCCACCCCCTTGGATTCCGATTTTAGGGGGGAGAGAAGATTCTATATCCCCAAAAGGTCTTATAGGCCCCAGAGCTCATCTCAGAGATATGAAACCCCTGTGGAGCATCAGGCTCCCCAATCCCGTCCCCTCCATACGCCCCTGTGGGCATGCTCGAGGAGGCGGAGCGAGGGGGTTAGTTCTACCAACCTCAATAACAACTGTCCACAAAGGGGTGAAAACCACTACGACCCTCATAGCAGTTTAGGAAAGAGTACACCAAGCTGTGACTTTAAATGTACAGGTGATTATGTTCATATAGACAGTAGGTCATTAAAGCAGTCTCAAACAAAACAAAATGCTCGTGAAGTGCAATCCAGTGTCGCCCTGCACTGTAATGATGATGGTATAATGGTTCAAAGAGAGCCCCTGGGCTAGAGGGCTGAGGTTAGCAAGAGGGTGTTCCGCAAAGTACCTGTCGGATGTGCCGAGGGCCGGCCCCCGCCCCATCCTGACTGGCAGAGGGCGGGAAATGAGGGGAGCAAAACAAGGAGGATCCACTGAGAGATAAGGTGCCCGCCCCTCCAGCACACCCCCAGGTGTATCACATGAGGAAGACGCCTGCGATAAGGGCTGCGCTGAAAGGCCCATCCCCTGAGAGACCCCCCCCCCCCGGCGAAGGAGGGAGTGTGAGCCAGACAAAGCAACCAATTTAAGTTGGCTACGCATGATGGCGCCAGATTGTAGAGGTGTCCATCCCCCCAGCCAAGAAGGCCTACGAGATGTCCTATTCAGCAGACGAAAAACAAGGAGTCAGGCCCAGATATTTATAAAGTTTTCCAAACACCCTCGCTCCGTGAGGCATCGGACCCTAGCGGACGTGAGACACCTGCCCAGGATTCGGCCGCCCAGCAGAAGTGACAGGAGAACCTAAACAATTACAATTCCCTATTTAAAGGGATATAGTCTGGTAGGAATTGTTGCTGAGGCTCCTAGACCTGCTCCAAACTCGTGGGCAATATTCTCCTGCACAGGGAGGACCGACACCTACCGTAATACCACTATTAAAAGCTGGAGAGAATTTTACCGGCGCCAAATTTATTGTCTGACACCCCCCTCCTCCCCCTGGTATGGGAAGAAGCGCCCCCCACAAGAGCCCCAGCCGAGCCCACCTACAGGGATGTATCAGTATCAGGGCCTGGTCTCCCACTCCCCAACAGATCTCCTCCATCAGCCAGCCCCCCCCGATCCCCCCCACAAGGGAGGGACACAAGCTGGGTCCCCCAGCACACCCCGAGCCAGATTCATCCCATACTCACTGCGACCCCAAGCGTGTCAGGCAGCAGAGTAGAGAAAAATTACATGGTCTGCCTGGAGAACTGCGATAACATCCATTTAATGGAATCAATCGTAGCTTGCTGATCAGGCCGCTTGCGGGAAGGTGCAGCTCTGGGTGGGCCACGTGCCCCCGCTAGTCGCTGGGGAAGTCTCATAGAGGTGGGTAACTAGTAGCCCCTTGCTTTTAAGCCCCCACAGGCCTCTTCTAGGGTATCATACATCTGCTGCCCCGTTGGAAATTGTATCTGTAGTCTGCTGGGATAAGGGGTCTGAAATTTCAAGTTCTGCTGTTGGAGCCAAGAGAACAGTAGAATGTAGGCTCTTCTTCTCTGCATTGTAGTAGAAGCGTAATCATTATCGATGAAAATGTGAGTGTCTCCAAAAAACAGTTTACTCCGAGTCCAAGCCTGTTTCAAGAAATGCTCCTTAGTCTGGAAAGCGAAGAAATCTGACAATAATAGACCTGGGACGTGCATTGGTCTGAGTGGACTTAGGGCCAAGTGCTCTATGGATTCTTTCAATGTCCATATCATAACTGGGACCTAACTTGAGCACCTCCCGTAGTAGTGATTCAACATGAGCTTGTAAATTAGGGCCTTCACTGTCCTCTGGGACTCCATAAATTCGGAGATAATGCAACAGTTATGATTTTCGGCGTCCTCCGTTCAATCAACTGTGAAGTGATAGAGCTGGACTACTTGGTCTAGGGTGGTCTGTAGCTGCGAGGTGGAGGAGGCCTGCTGCTGGGATTGCTGATCGAGTGCTGAAACTAGCTCCGCACGAAAGGACTCCCGCGTTTGCTTAAATGAATGAAGTCTGACTTGAATTCCTGGAGCTCAGCAAGAATTCTATCCAGCTTAGTGTTCATTTTTTTCCCCCTTTGGAGAGTCTGGTTTTACCCTATTTGTGCGGTGTGGTACGCAGCGACTGGGAAAGGAGTTCAGAAGCCCCAGAGTCTGATAATTCCTTGTCCGAAAGGTCAGTTGATGGTCAGTTGAAAGGTCAGTCTGATGGCAGAGTATCTATTACTCTCTCCCCTATTCTTGCTGGTAGCCATGTAATTTGAAATTAGTTGAGCGTAAAATCGCAATCGATAATGGCCATTTTTACTAACATACTAAAAAGCCAGCAGAATACGCCAAATGGTCTGTCTTGTCTGCTCGAAAGCCAGCAACCTAATCGCTGCTCGCCTTACCACCCCCCAGCCCCCAATAGGATCTTCTTAAGTTTCAGTTTCCCCTTGTACCTGTCCCACCCCTTCTTGAATCCCTCAACTGTGCCCTCCTCCACCAGGTTGCCAGGCAATGCATTCCACGGCTCCACCACCCTCTCAGTGAAAAAATGTTTCCTATGCTCCCCCCTGTAGTTTCCCCCCTCCAGTTTCCACTCATGGCCCCTGTTTCCCCCCCCTTCTTTAGTTTAAAAAGCTCCTTGGTTCCACTCCTGGTTATTCCTTTTACATACTTCAAAACCTCTATCATATCTCCCCTGTCCCTCCTTTCCTCCAGTGAGTAAAGCCCAAGCTCATCCAATCTCTCCTCATAAGGCTTCCCCTCCATGCCCTGAATCATCCTGGTCGCTCTCCTCTGGACCCTCTCCAGCAGCGCTATGTCCTTCTTCAGATGAGGTTTCCAGAACTGTACACAGTATTTGAGCTGCGGCCTGACCAAGGCATTATACAGTGGGAGGATCACTTCTCTCCTCCTGGACGTAATTCCCCTGGCTATGCAGCCCAATATCCTGTTTGCTTTGGCTGCAGTTCTTCTACAATTTTCAGTTATTCATTCTGACATCTATCACCATCGCTAAATCCCTTTCTCCCAATGTGGCTTAGTGTGACCCCCCCCAGGCTGTATTCAAGACCTGGGTTTTTTACCCCCAAATGTAATACCTTACATTTCCCGGCACTCATTTTCAGACCCCACCTCCTTGACCACCAAGATCCCCCTGGACTGCCTCCCTCGCTTCTTCACAATCCACCAGTGCTCCCAGTTTTGAATCATCCGCAAAGAGACTCAACCTATTCCTAACACCCCTCCCAATATCCGAGACATAGGCATTGAACAAGAGTGGTCCCAATACCGAACCCTGACGGACCCCACTGAATATCTTCCTGGGAGAGGAGAGTATCCCACTCACCATTACCCTCTGTAAACGCCCTGAGAGCCAATTTTCAACCTAACTGAGCCCTTTTGTCCTCCCACCCCCATCTTTTTTATCAGCCCATAATGTGGTACTGAATCAAACGCCTTGCTGAAATCTAAGTATAGGGCATCCACCGGCCTATGTCTGTCTAAAGCCCCCATCACCCAGCCATGAATAGTTTTTAAAGATTAAATCGGTGGAAGACACGGAGCTCGAGACTTAAGCCGCCATGCAGGAGGAAGCTGCACCGGAAATCCCAGGTAACAAGGCTTGAATGGAGTATATTCACTCTGAGCCACATGCAGGATCAACTGACCCCTGGTGCAGGACATGGTTAGGATCTTCGAGTCTACCTTTGGCAGACTAAATTCTCCCACTATCACCACCTTTTTGTCTGCAGCCGTCCTGATTATGGACCCCAAGTCCCTTTCCCTTTCCTCCTCCCAATTAGGTTGTCTGTATACTACTCCCAACCCAGTGACAATGCTAACATGCACTAAAAGGGCAGAGTTGCATCCTGCCAGGAATAACCTCTTTTCCTTTAGCTAGTGGGTCCAAACTGATGCACCTACTCTATAATAATATCCAAAGAAAGAGAATGTGAACTGTTCAGAGTCTGCCACTGAACCCACTAGGTTCCTCTTCAGACCCCCTTTTTTTGGTTTTGTTACACCAGGGGGTCCCATTCAACACATGTTTCAATCCCCGTGTGTTTGCTTGCCCAGCGTTACCCTTTTTCTCTTAGAAGTATACAACTGTACTCATAGTGCCTCTGTCAACAAATTATATATCCATTTCCTTTGTCTCCTGGTAACTTATTAGGTATCACTGTACTTACACCTTCTAGTTTTCTCTGGGTCTATGCTCTCTTTGTCTCAAAAACTGTAAGGCTGCAGCTAGGCCATGTCACCCTTATAGAAGAAAATGTATTATAACTGGTTTATTTTACCTAGATGAAGTTATTTTTGTTGTTTAACACTCAACTCTAGTTATGGCTCTCTGAGCCTGCGAGGATGTACCCCTTATCAGTCCTTGCAGTTTCCCACCTCCCCCCAGCAAACTTACTGGGAGACCACTTTAATCCACATGGTGGTTGCCCACCCCCCCAGAGGCTGAGAAGGCATGGGGCGAATCTATGCAAATCTGGGCCCGAGCAGACAGGTGCCAGGAGTTGGGCTTCACAGTGCCGTGGCTAAGTTCTTTTTCCCCTTGCTATGCTGTCCCTGGCATCGTAGACGTGCAGTGACAATAGTGAGATGCAGCTCATGCTCCCGCACACTGTGCACCTATGTCTGCCACGTCCACTAGTCCCCAGCTTTGCTGAGGCACTCGGGTGCATGGACTCCTGGCCACCACCAGGAGGCAGACTATTGCCAAGCACCTACTCCCACCCCACCCAGAGGACAGCTGTTCAACGACTCCTCTAGCCTCCTCCCCTCGCCAACCCTCTGATGCTCTGTGTTTGTTCTTTAACCCGGGTAGTTGGCGCTGCAAGCAGCAGTGCTACTGCTCTGTCAGCGGCCTGCCTCATCTCAATGTGTTTCTCCTGGTCACCAATTTACAAATAAATGAATTAATTTTTATCTATGGCCTGTATGTTAAAGAGACAGAAACTATTTCTGTGCTGCTGGATTCTTTAGGTAAAGCCTCTATTTCACATACTTTGCAATGTTTTGTTTCAGAGTCATTCAGTGTCAACAGCACTAGTATCTAATAAATGTGTAATTAGCTGTCACAGTGGCTTGTGGCAGGGTATGGCACCATCATGGAGATTTGGGAATAAGCTCGGGTCTCTTGCTCCAGGGCCAGTGGATGGAGAATGCATTGCAAGTGACAAAATCTTTCCTGGGATGGAGCACTAGAATTCATCACTCCCCTCCTCCGCAAACTGACGTATAAAAAATAATTTGCAAGGTCTTGGAGAGGACACCATGTCAGCCTCGACGCCCCCCCTTGACAGAGATTAGGTACTATAATATGTCCAGCCCTGGACAAAAAAATAACATTTGTTGGATCTTATCACACATAACTGTACACATTCACTATATTAACTAGAGAACTGCATCTGATTAAAGATTTGGAGAGAAGTCTTTTCCACCTTCTCAAAGAAAGAAAATGCAACGCCTGGCCTGAATCATTATTACATCCAATTAGCCTTACTGTTTTGCTGACAGATTGAATAAACTGTGACCAAAGCCTGTTTCTGAGCAGCTGGGTTATCCATCTGGTACTTCAAACATTCAAGAAGTAAATTCAAGTCTGTCTTCATTTCTAAAATTAAAAAAAGATATAGTTATTTTAGGGTGTTACAAGTACTTTCTGCTGTTCTGCTTATATAATCTGCATTACAAGTTTTGGAAGGTTATCAACGCTTTCTTCTCTCCCTCAGCCCAGTCCTCCGCCCTGGTCCTCAAGATAAGAGACACCACCATTTCTGCCCCCCGTTACCTCTGAATTCAATGCTTTCTTCATCTCCTGTGCCTCGTCCCTGCTCTCCTTCTGCCATCACTGTCGACTTGGCCAAAGCCTTCGACATCATAGTCCACCCCCTCCTACTTGGTAAGGTTGCAGCTGCAGGGCTTTCTGTCTCCGCTACTAACTGGTTCCACTCCTACCTTGAGAACAGGACTCAATCAGTTAGAACTGTAGATTCCCTGCCTCCCCACCATCAGCACCGGTGTCCCCTAAGGATCTGTCCTTGGCCCTATTCTATTTTCAGTCTTCCTAAACGACCTCCCTGCTACTTGAAACTCTATGTCCATCCACATGTATGAGACCATACAGTTCTATTTGCCTCTGCCCCCCAATCTGATGACCAGACTCCAGCTGGAATTCTACAATGTTCAGCACTGGTTCCGATCAACTCAGCTGTCCCTCAACTCCAAAAAAAACCAAAAAACAGTCTCAATGACCTTTGGTACTAGGCAAAAGCTCTCCAGGCTTACCACCTTCCCCTCTTTCACACCCTAGATGGGTCCTCCATCGAGGATATTCCCTCTTTGAAGTACCTCAAGATTTGGCTCGACAGTCACCTTGACTTTTCTGGGCATGTGGACACCATCCATAAAAAATAAATAAATAAATAAATAATACTGCACCCAAAACTAGGTGCATTATACAGAAACCATGGGTGCATCCCTCTGCCGGCTTGCAGAGCCATTCTCCAGAAAATGATTCTCGTCATTTTCAACTATGGAGACGTTGTTTACAACACTACTCCAAAGTCCACTCTTCACAAACTGGATCCCCTCCATCACTCCTTCTGCCACTTTGCCCTGGACGGTCCACTCTGCACCCACCACTGCTCCCTCTACACCTCCCTCTCCCTTCCCTCCCTTGAAGCCAGGTGCTTTACTCATTGCTCCTCCTTTATTGCTAAACACTGGCTAGGCTCTCTCCCCTCCCTCTTCCTCCTACACCCTCTGCAACTCGATCTCACTCCCTTCAAGGTCAGCTTCAGCTGGCTAGGCTATTTTCTCCTTCCGCTTCCCTAAACTTTGGAATTCTCTCCCCCTATCCATCCGCTCTGCCTCTTCCCTTTGCACTGTTCTCCTCTCTTCCATGTGACTTCACCTCGCACTTGTGCAAATGCACCCGATTCTCCACCTCTACTCCTAAACTCAGCTACTCCCCTCGTCTCCTCTCCCCCCCATACCGTGCCCTAGCCCCTTCCCCACTTCCCTCACCCAGAAACCTACTGTATACCTTCCACCGCCTACTCTTGCACAAGAACACCTTCAGGCTCTTAAAAACTGTATCCTCTGCTATATACAGGCCTAACTTATAATGTCAAAGTTGCCAACTGTATTTGATGCAAATTTTGTTCTCTTTCTGCCTTGTAAACTTTGCTTGATTTGCTATGCTTCGCCTCCCTTTACCCCTTCCCCCCAGGACACATCTGGAAACGAGCTGCTACTCTGCTTAGTATGTCTTTCCTAGTGAAACGTTTGAAATAAATAAATAATCTGCATTAGCAGGATATTTTCATAATTTAATCATTTTCTCCCACAGTGATAACTAAAATGTTGGCTTTAAACAGAAAAGATAATTTTAAAATGTATAACACCTTAGTAACAGCAACATTTAAAAGAACCATATTTAAATAGGTCTTAGGCCTCTGAACTCAGGTTTTAAACTGTAAAGAAAAACAAATGCTGGAATGTTGATCTTCAGCAAAATTCTTATAGCAGTTACTTATAATGACAAATAAACATAAAGTTTGCCCAGAGTGAATACTGCGGTCAAGAACTCCATGCTAACCAGATTTTTTTTTTTTTTTAATTTGGTAACTGGGAAAGAAAAAATTAACATTAATTACTGGTGACCATAAATATCAACTGGATAACTGTTTTGTTAAAAATGCGTATCAACTGGATTTCAGGTTATTATGCTCCAAAGGCAATAATAACCCACAATCCAGTTGATATGACACTTCATCATAACCCAAAATCTGGTTGATGACAGTCCTCAAAGTTCAGACGTTAAAACTGTTGCATTCCATTGTTTCACAAAAAGTATTTAAATTGCAGTATTTTCAGCTATGTTATTCATGTACACTTCAATTTCTTCAAAAATAAAACTACACTCTAGCTAACAAAGCGTCTTTTTCTTTCAAGCTGCTTGAAACAGAGTCTACACTCCACAGCAGCAATTATAAAAAAATAAAGGATACGTACGTTTGATGTTATGGATTTTTTAACACACCCTTGGAGTGTGATGACTATATAAACCTCTCGAGAGATAATGGATCATCACATACCTTGGGTGTGTGAAAAAATCCATAACATACACTTACCTATCCACTATTCTCTATTTCATACTTATAGTAATTTCCTTTTCTGTTAGCTCCAACATTGTCAATTGGTAATCATAACAACTGGTTATAGTGCACCCCCTACCAGGGGAATGGCACAGCTCAAGCATTAGAATGTTGGGCACATGAGGATTCCATGCAATAGCAGCAACTCCCCAGTTACTAATAACCTCGCAGTGCAATGAGAGCAACACATGTAACCCCCTACAAATGAGGGTTCCCGAAAAGTCTTCCTCGAGCTTGCCTAAATGCTCACTACCAGGCTGGTGTCCTCCATTTTAGCAGTTTAAATGTGACTGCCAGAGAGTGCCTGTATAGCCTCTGTGTATTGACTCTTTAAGGGCTGCCTGGATTGCAGTCATAAGTAATCTGAGAAGGAGCTCTGTTGAAAGATGTAACTATTTGATGAAAATCATTTAGAGTGATAATAATGTAGTTTGTCTAACCTGCTTCTTTGCAGCAAGGACTGTTTTGTGTATCTCCACTATCTTGGTCCTGGACTGCAAATTGGACCAATCAGTTCTGGTGGGACTTAAAATCTAGCCGGATTACAGGAGCTGTCTGGAGTCAACATCTGTAGGAATTGTAGTTTTGGGCTTTTTGCACCTGAAGGGGGAGCCTTTGTTGTGATTGACAGGAGGATCAGCCAACTGAACCTTCTGGATCTTGGGGAATTTCCCAGGCTGCTGCAGCCAGTTTCAGTTTTTAGCTGAAAAATGAAAAAGTAACAGCTCAAGTGATTTTTGAGCAGCATTTCTGTGTAGTTTTGCATGGGAGAACCGTGAAAGGACTGAGTTTTGGCCTGCCTGCTGTCCCTGAGAGGGAAAACACAGTTAATTCAGACTTATTCCGAGTTATGAGGACTATTTAAGCCACTGGACTGTGACTAGGCTTTAATCTGAAGACCACCGAAGATTTGCTGAATGCAATCGGCCCATCAGGATTTCGAGCTGCCTTTGAATCCCCAGTTTGTGCAAAGACTTTGCGATCGTGACCGGAGAGTGGTTTGCCTGGTACAATAGAATTTCCTTGCATGTAAATGTGCTGTGTATTGAAAGTGGGTTGTGATTTGGTTCCCCATTGTGTGAACTGTGTTCTGCTTGTTGGTACTGTAGAATCCTTTACATGTAAATGTGCTGTGTATTGAACATGGGTCGTGATTTGGTTCCCCACTGTGTGAACTGTGTTCTGCTTGCTGGAAGCTTTATCCAGCCTAATTGAACTGAATCCGCGTTCATCTCCATTCGGCCTGGGCCATGCCACGCTGGTCCTGCTAGACTACCCCACTGCACAGAGAAAGCCACCGAAGAGAGACCTGCCTGGGGATCAGCCCCCTGCTCCACGCTTGAACAGGAATGATACCTCGGTGAATCGTATGGGCCCTGCTTCTCCTGGCGCTCCAGATTAACCACCTGCTGTCTCGATTTTCATCCAGCCTGTGTCCAGTCTTGGGTATCGTAAGTAATCATAAGGGTAGCTCCCTGCAACAACAGCCTAATCTAAAAGTGTGTCATCAGATTGTCTTGTTTTCTTTTCACGAACTGAGCCCTCCAGCTCCGGATTACAAACAGTGTGTGTTGTGCATGTTGTTTTCTTCCATCACAGGGCCCCAACCAGCTGCAGCGTTCCTGGCTAGCCACCATTCTCCATCTGGGTACCCAGAGTGTGTGACTGTTTATGGACCCAAGTGCCGCATAACTGTTTGACTGATAGAGCCTTTAATCAAATTAACCTGATTACGCCCCTCCCTTGTTCAAGCCCGTAAATAAATACGATCTAACTATTTTTTGCATTTACCTGACTGTGGTTCCAGTTTGTGCAAGAGTACTGTACTGCTGTTATTTGCTGTGTATAACCTTATTTTACAGGGGGTCCCCAGGGCCAGGCCAGAGGAATGCCCTGGTGGTAAGTGCAGACAGTGTGGGTACTTGTGTGGTGCATCAGGGGTATTGTGAAAGTGATTACTGCGTATTGCTCTGGCCACTAGTAAGGAAAGAGGGGGTTTACACTGTCCCAGAGAGCTGTGCCCAGGTTAGCTTGACCACTACCAACCCTGACCTCCGGGTGGTGGCACCCGTTTCAGAACTCAGGCCCCTTAACCTGCTACTAGCCAAGCAGGCAGGGGTAGTAGCCCTTGGGATAGCGCCACCTAGGGGTTACATTTTGGAGGCTCACCGCTGGGATTTTGTGCCTTCTAATGGCCAAAAATTATGAATTATTGTTAAAGATTAATGATCACCCCAGTAGAAATGGCCATACACCAGTTGGTGGGGTGGTGTACTGTGCAGGAGATTGACCCCCAAAATGCTCTACTTATACTGGATATTCCCCTGGACACCAGTAAAGACACTGTAGAGGGAGCACTCTCCAAAGTTGAATGTTTAAAAAACCCTGTGGTGGTGGGTTGACAGGCTGATTTGATAGCCCAAACTTTCATAGCCTTGGTAGAGTGTAGTGACCTCGTGGACAGCTATAAAGTGCCACAGACTATTGCCCCAGAAGGGGTTCCAGCTGCCTGGAGAGTGATAACAAAAGACAGTAAAGACCCCGGGGAGGATCAGCTCCCACCATTTTCTGAGACTTTTGAGGAGAAATGTGTTAAGTTGTTGCTGGAGGAAGGGAAAACCGTAGAGGACTTTAAGAAACTATTCCTGCCACCTGGGGATGTTCCTTCCCCAACACCCCCTCCCACTCCAGCATCTATTACTGCCCCGCCTTCTATGCCCGGGCCAATGCTGGACCCTATATCTGTACCTGCTATTAGTCACGACTCCTACTGAAGGCTGAGAATCTTCTCGGGCACCCTCCCCACCCCACAGGGGGAGGATGACTGGGAGACCTGGAAAGACTATGTTGCCCCTCTAGTACTTGAATGGCATTGCTCAGAAGCAGAGAAACAAAAGGGGCTGAGTGAGAGCCTCTGAGGTCCTGCCCTGGCTACCATCCGTGCCAATAACCTCGATGCAACTGCACAAGACTATCTTGATACATTGGAAAATGTGTATGGGAGCCCGGATTCAGATGAGGATCTGTTGTGGAGAGTAAGAAATGCTCAGCAGTACCCAGGGGAGGCATTGTCTGTGTATGTACCTCGGCTTGAAGAGCTGCTACAAGAGTGCCTCAGAAAGGGTAGTTTGCCATCAAATGAATTAGATCTAACTAAGCTGGACCGGATCCTTAAGTCTGCTCCGTTTTCAGAATTGTTACTGCTTCAGTTGCACCTTGCCACCCAACTGGAATCGCCCCCCTCCTATGACGAGCTAATGAAAGAAATTCAGGGGGTTGAGCAAAGGTGACCCCGTGAATTGCACCCATATCTGCTGCTGCTGCACAGTGACCGAGTGATCAGCCAAGTGAGGCTCAAGGACAAAAGTTTGCACTTAACAAGCACTCTGAGAATGCAAAGGACTTTCCGCCCTGGGCCCAGCATTGGAAAGATGAGCTACTAAAGGAAGTCCGAGAGTTGAAGACGGGTGCCTCTGCAAGGGTTTCCCCCATGGAACAAGATTCTGGTCCATTTTGGGATGTGACTGCCATGGGGTTGGGGGTGCAACCTCAGGCATCCGCTACCAAGGGTGGCTCCAAGGCTAAGATCACTGGATTGATTGCCACTCTAAAGGAACTGTTAAGACACGCTGCACCACTCTCACCGCTGCAAGCAGATATCAGACCCCAATCTCATACTACTGCTTCAGTTCCTCATACGATGTTCTCTCCCAGGATGACCCAGGAGTCTATCATTTGTCACAACTGTGGAAAGGATGGCCATATGAAGAAAGAATGCCGGTCTCAGAAGGACTTAGAAAGAGTAGTATACCGACTCCAAGGGGAGCTCCGAAAAGCAAATCAGTGGCCAAGGGGTGCCCAAAATGACCACAGTGAGGATTCGAGAAATCCTAACTCAAATTTCTTTGTGGCTAAATCGTCTGTCCAGGCCTCTGCTACTGCCTCTCCAGACTGGTCCAAATTAGTGGGCCCTTCAATAGAGACTACGGTGACTGTGAATGGTATTCGTACTCTGGCTGTGCTTGACAGTGGGTTGCAAGTGACCACTGTATTCCAGAACTGGTATGACAAACACTTATCTGATGTGCCTCTGCAATCCCTGGAAGGCTTACATGTGTGGGGCTTGAGCAACAAGTCTTATCCCTACCTAGGGTATGTCTGCCTCTGGTTGTCTTTTCCTGCAACTGTAACGGATGTAGAGGAGTGAGTAGAGACATTGGCCATAGTTTGTCCCCCAACCGGACTGTATGATGGGGTCCTCCTGTTAATTGGGACAAACGCCCATATGGTTGGGAGACTGGCGCAACTCTGTCACGAGAAACAAGGGCGACTGACTGGGAGGATCCTGAGAATTCCGGCTCTGATCAAGAGGGCCTATGATTTGCAACAGAAACCCGAGGAAGTAGACCAGGATGAACCAGTGGGGATTGTGTGGAAGAGGGATCCAGATTCAATGGTTCTGGCCCCTAACGCCCAGTGTACCATTCAAGGGGAGGTCCGCCTCCGGAAAGATGTCAAGAACAAAATACTGATGTTGGATGCGCTAGGTGATGGAAAATTGCCAGAAGGATTATTGGTCAAGCCCAGCATCTTGCCTGCTCGTGCCCATGCCTATGCACGACGAGTGATGGTCCAGATTCACAATGTGTCAGATTGGGAGATCCGGGTGAACAGAGGGCGCACCCTAGCTACAGTACACTGCGCAGACACTGCAGTATTGCCCAGCAACAAGCACCCTGGTGAGAAGGCAAGAGTGACCCCAGACATGTTTGACTTTGGTGACTCCCCATTGCCAGCTGAATGGAAGGCTAGACTTAGCAAGAGACTTTCCCAGAGAGACCAAGTGTTTTCGTTGAAGGAATGGGATGTGTCCAGTGTGCAGAGCATCACATATGCCTACATGATGAATGGCCATTTCGAAAGAGGTCCCAATGCCTAGCCCCAGCAGACATAGATGATGTGACAAGACACCTGCAGGAAATGCTCACTGCTGGAGCGATACAAGAATTCAGGAGCCCATACGCCTCTCCCATTGTGGTTGTGCATAAGAAGAATGGGTCTGTGAGGATGTGTGTTGATTATCGAACCCTGAACCGGCGGACCATCCCAGACCAATACACTATGCCTCGTATACAAGATGCCCTGGACTGCTTAAATGGGAGCATATGGTTCTCGGTGTTGGCTCTTCGCAGCGGATACTACCAGATCCCGATGGCCCCGGAAGACCGTGAGCAAACAGCCTTCATCTGTCCACTGGGGTTCTATGAGTTTCTGAGGATGACACAGGGGATATCGGGCGCCCTGCACTGGCCACCTTTCAGCGACTAATGTAATGTGTGGTGGGAGATATGAATTTGCTGGAATGCCTGGTGTACTTGGACGATGTAATTGTCTTTGGGAGCACCTTAGAGGAGCATGAGAACCGACTGTTTAAAGTCCTAGACTGACTGGAAGACTTCGGCCTCAAGCTGCCCATTGACAAACGCCATTTTCCAAACTTCCGTGAACTATCTGGGGCACACAGTATCTACAAAAGGGATAGAGACTGATCCTAGTAAGGTTGAAGCACTGACTACTTGGCCCCAGCCCCATAATCTGAAAGAACTACAGCGTTTCCTGGGGTTCTGTGGCTACTACCATAGGTTCATAAAAGACTATTCCAAGGTGATTCACCCACTCTTGAACCTTACCCAGGGTTACCCTCCTTCCAATCGTAAATACAAAAAAGGGGCCATTAAAGAACCAGAAAAAGTGAACTCTTCGGGCCTCGCTGGATGCCCGACTGTGAAGCAGCCTTCCATGAGATCATATACCAGCTCACCCATGCCCCCATCCTCGCCTATGCTGACCCCACCAAATCCCATGTGCTGCATATGGACACTAGTCTGCAGGGTCTAGGAGCAGTGCTGTATCAAGACCATGAGGATGGCCTAAGACCAGTAGATTTCGCCAGTAGGAGCTTGACCCCGTCCAAATGAAACTACCCTGTGCATATGTTGGAGTTCCTTGCACTAAAATGGGCCATCGTTGACCAGTTTCATGAATACCTCTATGGGGCAAAGATATTGGTGAAAACTGACAATAACCCGTTGACCTATGTACAGACTTCAGCTAAGTTAAGACGCCACTGGGCACCAGTGGCTTTCTGCACTATCAACCTATAATTATGCTGTTAAATACAGACTGAGTCTGAACCATATTGACGCTGACGCCCTATCACGAAGGCTCACTTCCAAGAGTGATTGGGTCAGGCTGTCTGAACCTGACATTCGAGCATTGTGCCAAAAGTTTGATAGAGATGAACAGATGTCTGCGGACACAATGGACTGTTTAGTAAATAGCTTGGGCCCTTCTGACACCTGCATACCAGATGCTTATTGCCACTTCTCTGTTCTAGATATTAGTGCACTACCTCAATTTGGCAAGGACAGCATTCAGTGGGCTCAATCCCAAGATCTTATGATTCAGCCAGCACCTGATGCCCTGCGTGCGGAGAAAGAAGTGTCTAAGTTACGTTCCACTGACTTGCGAACTGCTTTATTGTTTAAAGAATGCCCCAGATTGAAGTTGCTCACTTAGTTCTTGTGTATAGAGAGACAGTAGATCGTAGTGGCAAAGTAGACAAGCAACAATTGGTCCTGCCCACTGTCACAAACCCACTCAGCAGGTCAGGCCCTCTACTCCCAAAGTGCCAACCTCTGAGCGCAGTCTTGTGAACAGTTTAACAGAACAAGGTAACCCTCTCGTCTGTTTTGTGAGTTCGGATCAACCTTTGGCCTCAAGTCTTGGAGGGATTCAAACTGTGAACCTCTTGCTAGCGTGCCCAATGCACAGGCTCAGATATTTCTGTCTTCGGAGGGCCAGATATCTTTGCCTACGGGCACCTAACCAGGTATACAGAGATGAACCCTTAAAAACTTAAATAAAAAGACCTCAGATTTAAAACGTTTCTCTTTCCAGTTTGGTCTCACCATTCAAGCTTATGCCAGTGTCTGCTATAACCATATTTACTTTTCTTACAAATAAAAAAAAGAAGTCAAAGACAGACCAAGTATGCTCTAAAAAGAGTTTTACTACAATAGATAAAAATATGTAAAACAGAACAATACAGAACCGTTATATCACAAGACATACAAATCTTTTAAAAGAATAAGGTTTAAACAGTGCAAATTCCTACTTACAGTACTTAGATTTGACTCTCTTTCTAAGTACTCGTTTACAGTGGTCACCGATGTTTCTTGGTCAGAGTCTAGGTAAAAGTGCGAGTCTGAAGTAAAACAGAATAATCCGGAAACAAACTGTATTTGCCAACCCCTTTTGTGTGAGGTCATCTAGCTCCTCTCTGTCAAATTATATATAAAAAATATATATCTTATACAAAAACAGGATGTCTTTTCAAAGCATTACATTCTGCAAATTCAGCATAATTCATGTCCTTCAAATGACACTTCACTGATCTCATAATAAGCTTCCTCCTTCCAAGACATGAAAGCATTTTTATGATTTTCGCACTTCTATGTAATAACCTGGGTTTTTCCTCCAGCGTCATAAAATGGATACGATATAGCAACTACGGCTGTAATTAACTCAGACAAACAGGATCCTTGATTAAGGCCTTCCATGTAACACCTAGTATCTAAAACTGTGAGTGTGATCTTAATGATGTTTTCAGCATTTTCTCATGGCTTTCACCCTTCAGATGAAACCTGGGCAGGATGAGTGATGAGGTCATTCTAAGAGCACCAGATTTTCAGCAGAGACAGTCAGTAATACATTTTATATTTAAAAAAAAAAAAAAAGGATACAGCACTCAGAACTGGCTGTCCACATCACAATTCCTCCCCAGCTAGACTGAATTTGGGGGTTCTATCCCCTACATGGGATGAGCTTCCCAAATCAGTTCACTCCTCATAAACCCTAGACAGCCTATCTGAGTTCTGGTTATTCGCTCCAGCCCTATGTACGATTGTCAGATCATAACCTTGCAAAGCAAGACTCCATCTTAGCAGTGTACCATTGTTTTTCCCCATCTGCATCAGCCAAACCAGGGGGTTGTGGTCAGTCTGCACCACAAAATGCTGATCATACAAGTATGGCTCTAGATTCTTTAGGGCCCACATGATGGCAAGACACTCCTTTACCACCGTGGAGTATGACTGCTCCCTGGGAAGTAGCTTCCTGCTCAGGTACACTACTCGGTGATCTGTCCCTTGGCTGGACGTTTGGCTCAGTACTGCCCCAATACCCACGTCTGAGGCGTCCGTTTGAACTATAAAGGTTTTGCTGTAGTCAGGACTTGTCAAAACAGGAGCACTGCACAGTGCCTCCTTCAGTCTGGTAAAGGCTTCCTCACAGGCTGGGCCCCGGGTAATTTTCTTTGGCATTTTTTTCTTTGTCAGGTAAGATATGGGAGCAGCCAGGGCACTGTAATTGGGTACAAATTTCCTGTAGTACCCTGCTGTCCCTAGAAAGCTCCTGACCTGCTTCTGGGTTTCTGGTCTGGGCCACGCCTGGATCACCTCTATCTTTATTTGGTTAGGACAGAGCTGTCCCCAGTCTACCACATGCCCAAGGTATGCCACTTCTCCCATGGCCACCTGGCACTTCTCAGCTTTGACAGTGAGCCCAGCACTTCCCTAAGGTGGGACAGGTGTTCCTCCCAGCTGGTACTAAAGGTGGCAATGTCATCCAGGTACACCACGGCGTACTCCTCAGCACCATTTGACACCTGGTTTACCAACCTTTGGAAAGTGGCTGGGGCGTTCTTCATTCGGAAAGGCATTACTTTAAACTCAAATAAGCCTATCGGAGTGATGAAGGCCGACTTCTCCCTAGCTCTATCTGTAAATTCTACCTGCCAATACCCCTTGGTCAGGTCAAAGATCACAAGGTAGGTTGCCCCCCCAACTTGTTCAGGAGTTCGTCCGTCCGGGGCATAAGGTGGGCGTCTGACTTTGTGACTACATGCAGTCCATGATAGTCCACACAGAAACGAGTAGAGCCATCTGGCTTAGGCACAAGGACTATGGGTGAGGCCCAGGGGCTGTGGGATCTCTGGATTACCCCTAAATCCAGCATATCCCCCACTTCCCTTCTAATGTCCTTTTGGACAGCCTCTGACACCTGATATGCTGTCCGCCGTTTGGGCGTCTGTGTCCCTGTCTCCACATCGTGTGTCGCTAAGAGGGTTAGTCCAGGCTTGGTGCTAAACAATGGAGCAAAGTCTGCTAAAATTTCCCTTACTTTCCGAATCTGGTCCGGGGCCAGCTGGGGAGACAATTTTACTGCCTCCACAGAGGACTCCTGTTTACTCTCTTCCAGCAAGTTCAGAAGGGGGTCTCCTTTGTCTGTCACCTCCCCATGACTACACACTGCAAACACCATGTCAGCCATATTTGCATATGGCTTCATCATGCTGACATGGTACATCCTTTCTGTCTTCTGTCAGGTAACTCCACAGTGTAGTTCATGTCATTTACCTTCCTAACCACTTTGTACGGTCCTGCCCGCTCAGCTTGCAGTTTGTCTTTCCGGACCGGAATAAGGACCATGACTTCCTGACCCAGCATGAACGAACGAGCTCTGGCTCTGCGGTCGTACCACACTTTCTGTTTCTGTTGGGCAGCTGCCAGGTTGCTCTGGGCTGTCCCCATAAGCTCCTTCAGCCTTTCCCTAAACCTAAAGACATAATCCACAGAGGGAGTTCCCTGGGTGGCATGCTTGCCTTCCCAGTCCTCCCGGATCAAGTCTAGGGGCCCACGTACCTGGCATCCATATAAGAGTTCGAAGGGGGAAAATCCTGTTGACTTTTGGGGCACCTCCCTGTATGCAAACAACCGGTGGGGAAGGTATTCTCCTAGTCCCTCCCATGCTGTTCAGCAAATGCCTGGAGCATTGACTTTAAGGTACCATTGAATCGTTCCTCAAGTCCATTGGCTTGTGGGTGATATGGTGTCGTGCATCTCTGCATCACCCCACACTTCTCCCATAAACATTTCATCAGGTCCGACATGAAGGAAGAAACAATTACTCACTGAAGTAATATTACTTCTTCCAGGGTATTCTTTAGCATTAGTGACAGAAGCAGCATGCCAGCTGGGTTCAGCTGCCCCGGAGAGGAGGAGTCAATGCAAATGAGGACGGCATTGGCGAATCAGGATACAGTTAAGAGTGCTGCCTGCAGTCAGTCTGAAGGACCTCAGAATGTATTTCAAAGCTGAAAAAGAGCAAAAACTGTGCCCACTAGGGGCAAAAAACTGTTAGCAATAACCCACTATATATTCTAACCCACTATTACGAAAAAATGTTTTAATTTTTTTTGAAAATCACACGAATGAATGACAGTCATCAAATCTGGCTAAATCCCCTAGCAGAGCCTTTAGACAAGGTTTCCAGGGGAGGAAGGGTGGGAGTGTCAATAATGCTAAAGAATACTGTGCAAGAAGTAATATTACTTCGGTGAGTAACTGTTTCTTCTCACCCCAGGAATTCTTTAGCATCTATTGACAGAAGCAGACTTTAAAGCAGTGTAGTTGGGAGGAGGGCACAGAAACCTATTTTAAGAGGAGGCTCTGAAGTACCATCCTGCCAAAATTGGCATTCTATCATACTACACATCCAAGAAGATCTTATTGAATGTGAAAAGCAAATTTCAAACACTTCAGGTGAGGATACAGCCTTGAACGCTGGCTGCCCCGGAGGCAGCAGGTCTCCAGTAAGAAGGCCCTAAGCACGAGAAGAGCTGAATGTCAGCTTTACTGGAGCAGACCCGAAATACCTGAAAACAGTCCCGTGGGAAAATACTCTTGGTCACTGGTTTCTCCTTTTCTGCAAAAACGCAGGAAAGGAAAATATGATAATGACAGAACCTGAACTGCTAGGACTACTGACTCAGACCGGCAGGACTAATTCATGCCCCTTCCAAGCAGGCTGAGATAGCCTAAACAGGACTTGCCTGAGAGCAGTACAGGCAGAGAAAAGGGATTGATGAAGGAAATGGTAGAACACTTGGGAAAAAGATTTTCTATCCGTCCAGAAAACTAATTTGTTCATAAAGGCACTGAGAGGATAAGGCCTAACAGAACAACCTGAAACTCTGAAAAATGTCTGACAGAGGAAAACAAGCAGACAAATTGTCTTCAATGTTACTTGCTTCAGGACAGAATTTCCACAGATTCAAAGGAACACCCCATGAAACTGAACTTACAGAGGTTTGTGTTCGATGGGAAAAAACTCCGGCCCCTAGAATGGTCTGGAAGTGAAGATGGCCCTCTGCGGAATTCTTTGAAATGGTCAAAAAAGACAGATTTCTCTTGTCTGACGGAAAAAGAATCCGAGTAACCGTTAGGTGTACTCCCAAAGAAAAAAGGCCTACTGTCCCACTGTTGGAAGGAAAATAAAAACCTTTATACTTTTACATGAAACAAGTCACAAAGACCAAACTAGTACAAAGTCCAAGACGGTAATGCCTGGAAATGAACTAAATAATCCAGTCATGAGAGGAAAGAGGATTGAAAAACACTAGGCTCTTATCCTTGTACCCAAGGGAAAAGCCACTTCCCCTAGAAAAACTGAGGTTTTCGTGATACCAAAACCTCTTATTTTTTTAAAAGACACTCTAGGCCTTGTTTGGATACAGGGACTCTAAGAGATCTAGCCTCTCAGGAACCAGGCCTTGAGAAGAAAAGACTGGGAGCTGAAAAAAACACTACTCCTGATTTTTCAGAAAGTACCAAGGTTGTCCCGAGCCACCCGTATTGTGGTGGCTGATACCTTGACTAGAGAGGTACTTAGGAAACAAGAGATATAAGGAGAGAGAAAACTTCTCAGGCCAGTCTTGAGATAAGAAAATTTGTTGGATGGAACCCCAAGCTGGGCCTGCAACAGGAAAAAAGGAAAAAACTGGAGGTTTGGACTGGAGGCGAAAATTCAGATCTGGACCTGACCTTTCCCCTGAACGATGTGGCAAGGACTTGTGTGCTGAGGGCTCACTTGTGGTGGTCCTGAGTATTGTGGCTTAGAGGATCTGCCAAAGGGCCCACTTGTGGTGGCCCTGCCAAAGTTTTGTCCTTGCCCGACAGATGGATGAGTGACTAAGACACCTCCAAAGAAGCCACCTAGAGATAACAACTCATAGCTGTTGCGGAGAGATTGGAAGCCCTGTGTGCCAAATGCTCGTTAGTGTGATACAGGGCAGGGATATCGAACTAAATGGCCTTTGGACTGAAAAAATGCAGGCCTGATAGAGATACTCTGAGATTCCAGGGACTGAAGAGAGAAGAACTCTCTCAGAGACCAAGACCCAATGATGGAACCCCCCAAAGGGAAGCGCCAACTGGAAGAAAGCCTCTGTACCAAAGATTTGAAGGGGAGAAGTGTGAATTTCACTGTTTCCTTACACCAGTCCAGCTTGTAACAGGGTTCAAGCTTCAGGAAAAATTCTCTTATTTGGAATCTAACCTAGAGGCCTAGCCCCTGGGACTTCAATGACAAAATTATGCACCCCATGCAGGAAAAGAGTTTCCCCTGACGACAGATGAGCATTGCCCCCTAAGAGTTGCCGAGATTTAAATAGTTAGGGGACTTTTTTCTAGTAGGTACAAAGAACCCTCGACACTATAGGAAACAAAATGTCAGACTTATGACTTGAAAACCAAAGTCAAGGGAAATTGGCTAAGGTCGGCCAAGCCTCTGATAAGGAAAACCAGAGATTCCCTGTCTTCAGGGGAGAACCGCCAACCTACCCAGATACCTGAAAAACAACCTGATTTTTACTCCGTATCTGAGAACACTCTGGAGACAGTCTAAACGGCATGGAATAAAACTGCCTGAGAGAAAAACCCCGTACTAAGGAACTGAGAACATAGAATGTATCGAAGGAGACAAGAAAAATCCCCTACATTTGCAAAAGCAAGACCTGAGACAAGGAAGCATCCTGACCCCAGGTTGTGAAAATTGATAACGATTTGCTGTTCCCCATTTTCCTCTAAGATTCAGGTAATAGTCTGGGAAAAAAAGGTCCAACTCCCAAGCAGGTGAAGACACTCATGACTTTGACCCTCACGAGTTTCTGGTGCTCTAGTTACCATTGCTGACATGCTACTGAAGAACATCAGAGAAAGCAGCATTTGGAGGTAAATTTTAGATATTTATTTACTTATCATGCACATAGATATACTGTATATACATTTAAATGTTAACAACTGCATATATCTATCTCCCTTTATTTATTTATTTTTTACCATCCAAAGAAGGGGTAAAAACTTGAACCAAGAAGAAAAATAACTGAAGAAAAAAGGGATTATCAGGAATGAAAGAGCATTCCTGCCTAAACCCCTGGAAAACTTCACATTTGGAAACTTCCTAATGTGTTGGCGTAGGAAAAAATGGTTAAAGGGAGAATAATTCCTACCCGAAGCCCCCCAATGAGACTTCTGGGGAAGGAACGCTTATATTTAACTGAGTACTAGGAGAGTTAAACTCGTCCATAAGTGCCTATCAGCATTCAGTTTGACATAAAGACCAACCAAAATTTGTACCAAAGCATAACCCAAAAGGCTGGAACTTTTCAGACAGGCAAGCCTGAGGGAAATGACCTACGCCAAGATTCTAGAATCTGTAACGTTATGACTTACTATGACAGCATAGTGCTATTAAATGCCACTTGTGTATTCCAGCAAACCTCCTTATGAATAGTGTTCAAGACATGCCACACTATGGCAAGGATAGCATACATCAAACACTCTTAATATATAATAGCATATGCTACAAAGGTTAAAGGCATTATGTAAAATTATTTACAGGTTATATGATTACCTAGAGTCTGTCTCTGGAGGGAAAGCAGACAGTGGCACAAGGCTGAGAAGCAGGCCGCTGTTTGTACTAACTCCCTTTAATCTAAAACTGTAAAGATAAAAACAGCAGAACACTTACCAAGCTGGTACTTCATCTGAATGCTTCTGTCAACCCTGAAAGAGAAGGAGGGGTTCCCAGAACCTACTGGTAGGAGTCTTCAGAGAGTTGTCAACTTCTTTGGAGGAGAGCAACCACCAGATCTATGAAGTCGTCATCCTCCACTTCTTTATCGGTGTCATGCTGGAGGGAAAAGTCCAGGGAGTCCACCAAATCAATATATTTGCCTCATTATACCATAACCTGAATCAACCTCAGGGTGACCGACTGGAATTAGTGGGCCCGAGAGGAGTTCAAGAAGGAAAAACCTCTCCTAAATTTCAAATAAAAATCATAACAATAATATCCTTGGGTGTAAGGATTAACAAGGAGAGGAATACTCGGACCCGAAGGAGCCGAGAAACGCCCAGAAAAATAAAGTCTGGAATAACTGCCAAGCTCTCAGAAATTCAGCTGCAGAGGGCGTAATTTTATCCACCCCTGATGTCTCCCCAAGTCCTTCAGGAGGGAGGGTCAGAGGAGATTAATTTCTATCTTTGTGCAGGGAAGAGGACACCATGCCTATTTTCAAATTAAAGGCTTGGACAGAGAAACAACTACTACAGAACCAGACTTGTAATAATAGAAGTCCCAAGGGGGACTTGTCATTTCTTTTGTGTTAACTTGAGGTACCCTCCTCAGCGCTTTTAGAGGAGGGTGAGGTAGACTAAAAGCCCCGATAATAATAGTTAGGCCAAGGCTCAAAAAATTCAAAATCAACTTTGAGATTTTTTTTTTTTCCACAAAGAAGAAAAAACAGAACCACCTCCACACCTCTTGTTAACAAAGCCCACTGCACATCAAACAAGAGAGTCTCACCCTAAAAGAGAGGGTATTACCCTTCAAATATTAATCATTTTGAATTCAAACAGAGAAAAAAGGGTTCCAAGACTTTGTGCTAGTACGCAACGGAAAAAATGCACGCGCGTGAAAAAATCAATGATTTTACCACAAAAGCGTTAAAAACCACCTATAAATACTAAAAAACTAACAAATTAAATGATAAAAACGAAATTTATCGTGCACGTGGGCGAAATATACTTCAGAAAAAATCACAGAAGCAGGAAAATATGAAAAAAATCCAGCAACCACGCGGAACCCAGCGCAGATGCAGTAAAAACAGATAAAATTAAGAAAATATACACAAAATACCTTAAAGCAGCACTCAAAAAGAAAGAAAATGGTTCAGGAAGATGTCTGAAGAGAAGAGCTCCAGGGCAGTGTTGCTAGTTCAGCGGAGAAAAAGTTCTGAGGTCCTTCAGGCTGACTGCAGGCAGCACTCTAACTGTATCCTGATTGGTCAATGCCTTCCTCATTTGCAATGACTCGACCTCCTCTCCGGGGCAGCTGAACCCAGATGGCACACTTCTTCTGTCAACAGATGCTAAAGATATCCTGGGGTGAGAACCCCTCGATCTGTGATTACCTCCTGCGGAAACCCAACACGGGAGAAAATCCCAAGTAAGGCATCTGCCACTTTGTCTGTCCTCAGTGAGGATAGGGCGACTGCCTCTGGGTACCGGGTGGCATAATCCACCACAGTCAGGATGAATCTTTTCCCTGAGGAGCTGGGGGTATTTAAAGGCCCCACAATATCAATTCCCACCCTCAGGAATGGCTCCTCCACTATGGGCAATGGAATCGGGACGGCTTGGGTTTTCTTGCCCGCCTTCCCTATTTCTTGGCACCGGTGACAAGACCTGCAATACTCCTTCACCTGCTGGGTGAAGTTAGGCCAGTAGAAATTCTGTGCTAACCGCTGCGTAGTGCGCGCAATTCCCAGATGACCAGACAAGGGAATATCATGTGCAATTTTGAGCAACTGCTCACGATACCCCTGGGGAACGACAAGCTGCCTGCCTAGCATCCCTCCTTCTGACTGCACTGCCTGAGTATACATAAGTCCATTTTCCCAGTAAACCTTATGTCTGCCGTCACCTCCCTGTGCACCATCAGAGTATGCCCAATCCCTCAGCTTCTCTAAACTAGGGTCACTCCTCTGAGCAGCTGTAAACCCCTCACACATTCCCAGGGCATGGGACAGGTCCCCTTCAGTCGCTAAACTAGGGTTCCAAACACTAGCATCAGGGCCCTCAGGAACACTGTCAATCCCAACCCTCTGACAATGGGTCACCCCTCCCTTTTCATAGTAACCCTCTGTAGCTGTGTGGTTACTAGCTACTGGGGAAATTTCTACCCCCTCTCTATCAGTCTCCATATCAGGAGACACAGGCTGGGGAAGCAGCCTCCCAGTGGTTTCCACACTGACTTCTGTGGGGTTCAGAGAACTACAATTTTTCCTTGCCACTTGGTTACAGGTAACTGCACATATCATCCCCTGTTGGAGATTGTTACCCAGGATCACATCCACAGCTAACGCTTTGGCTACAGCCACCTGTTGCACAATTCCACCTGTTTCACCCCAGTCTAAGAGAACACTAGCGAGGGGTAATGTTTTCTCTTCACCAGTGAACCCTTGGACAGTGACGTACTTATTGGGTATAAGCTGACCAGGCTGTACCAGATCCCTCTTTACTAACGTCAGGGATGCCCCTGTGTCCCTTAACCCTTGCATCTGCACACCATTTACCATGACTGGGTGCATGTGTTCCCTCATGTTCACTGGCATGCTCCCAGGGACACACAAACAACCCACTTCTTTTCTAGCACCCTGTTCCGTATTATGGCTTGCCTTTTTGGGACACTGTCTGGCAATATGCCCAGTTTCTTTACACAACCAACAGGCATTTCTTATTTCAGAGAAATCTTTTCTTTGAAACCTGGGGCTAACTGGTTTCGGTGGAGGCAGTGAGGGTTTTAGCTGCCCTGAAGGTGTGCTTTTCCCCTTCTGCGCTGCCACGCCCGCCCCATTCACTCTCAGAGAAGGTCTGCTCTTGGCATAGCAGTCCGAGAGTTCAGCAGCCTCTTGCACTGTTTTAGGATCTCGGTCCTCTAGCCAGCTTTTTAGCTCTGCTGGGCAAGCCCAACCAAACTGTTCTAATAAAATCACATTTTCAATTTTATCAACAGAATTTGCCTCAATTCCTTCCCACCAACGTTTTAAAAACTGACGTTGTTTCGTGGCTAGTTCCTCATAGCTCATATCAGGGCTTCTCCTGAGCTAACAGAATTTACCTCTGTATGACTCAGCAGTTAATTCAAACTTTTTTAACAGTGCAGCTTTTAGTTTGCTGTAATTATTACTGTCCTCATTGTCCATTTGACCTAATGCATCCCGAGCTTCCCTGGAAAGTAGCGGGGATAGTTCGAAG
This sequence comes from Neoceratodus forsteri, assembly GCA_016271365.2. Lineage (NCBI taxonomy): Eukaryota > Metazoa > Chordata > Ceratodontiformes > Ceratodontidae > Neoceratodus > Neoceratodus forsteri. The sequence goes on from CM028130.1 coordinate 1,422,630,440, forward strand.
CTCCAGGACTCTCTAGGAATTTTAGCCTGAAAACAAACTTTTTCAAAAGAATTTAAAAAGGCATCCATGTCCTCCCCCTCTTTAAACTCTACTATTGATTTGGAGTTCAATTTGCAACCCAGTCCTGCAGTCCCAGTTAAACCCAAGCCACTTACCTGCTCTGGTGCCGCTGGTTGGAATCGTAGCTTCTCCAGTTCATGTTGTCTCTGGCGCTCCTCTCTCTTCTCCTCTGCATCTCGTTGGTGCTCACACTCCTCATGGTCTATGTCTCTATTCTCACTCTGCCTCTCGACGTTCGCGTTCTCTCTTCTCCTCTGCAGCTCGCTGGCACTCACGCTCCTCACAGTCCGCTTCCCTCTGTTCTCACTCTGCCTCCAGTTCCATCCTGTGCAACTCAATTTGCAGCCTGAGTACCTCTGGATTCAAGATACTGGTGACCCCCCCCCCCCGCTGCTGTGGCCCTTCACTGACAGTGGCCCTGCTGTCCTCCTCATCGGCTCTGGACCCTTCACTGACCGCTAGCCTTCCACAATTGAGTTTGGTCCTTTCCAGTCACGGTTGGTGACTCGCTGCTCTGGGTATCTGCTACCATCAGGACATCTATGAGGCTCTGCTTGCTTGCTTTCACTTGGAACGGAAATCCTCTGCCCCCGCACAACTGCCTTAAGTAATCTACAGTGTGCCTGCTGTAGTTGGAAGTCATCTTTCCTAACTACTGCTACTCTGACTGCACTTTAGAAAAAAAAATTAAATGGGTAGGAACTTGACTGTAAGCCAAGTGATATATAGTTCTGTTTCCTTTTTAAAATAAAACTCTCTTTTTCTTTCTTTGCAAGAGAGCTTACGGTCTCAGCTAACACAGAACAATAAAAGCTTGTGATACCAAAATTATCCACACCGCTGCCAACCAATCTGTCACAAACCCACTCAGCAGGTCAGGCCCTCTACTCCCAAAGTGCCAACCTCCAAGCGCAGTCTTGTGAACAGTTTAACAGAACAAGGTAACCCTCTCGTCTGTTTTGTGAGTTCAGATTAACCTTTGGTCTCAAGTATTGGAGGGATTCAAACTGTGTACATCTTGCTAGCATACCCAATGCACTGGCTCAGTTATTTCTGTCCTCGGGAGCAGATATCTTTGCCTATGGACATCTAACCAGGTATACAGAGATGAACCCTTAAAACTTTAATAAAAGACCTCAGATTTAAAATGCTTCTCTTTCCAGTTTGATCTCACCATTCAAGTTTATGACAGTGTCTGCTATAACCATATTTACTTTCCTTACAAATAAAAAAAGAAGTCAAAGACAGACCAAGTATGCTCTAAAGAGAGTTTTACTACAATAGATAAAAATATGTAAAACACAACAATACAGAACTGTTATATCACAAGACATACAAATCTTCTAAAAGAACAAGGTTTAAACAGTGCAAATTCCCATTTCTAGGGACATGGATATGTTGTTCATCCACACTGTCTGGCAGGTTCCTTGCCGCTTTAAATCTTGCCAGAAGGTCTTCAAGCTGGCTCCTCCCACCCACCGGGTGGTAAAACTCGGCTCCACCCCATGATGCCAGATCTTCCTTACGCTTAGAAGCTCAGGTTCCTCCTTAACACTCTGCGTGATAGAGCGGATCCTAATTCTTGGTTAAGCGACTTCGGTCAACTTTCTCCCTCAGCGGCTGCGTGCACGAATCAACTCCGGTTTTCGGCGGTGCCCTTGTGGGCAGAAGATGTCCAGGGCGGACCTGCACTCCACGTCGTCAACTGCCTCGGCCTAGAACACGACCGCAGGCCTCGCGAGTCATGCTGTTCGTTTTGTAACGATCCTGGAGAGCCGCGTGCCTGGTTAAGGCTAAGGCGCCCGAGCGCTACCCGCCGGTTAGGGCAAAGGAGGCCTGTTGGGCGGTTATGCCGCGGCGGCTGGCTTGGCTGAGCAGCTCGAGCAGATGATCGCCCTCGAGGAGGCGGCACAGGCCGCATCTTCCTCTTCCTCTTCCTCGGTCGCGGCATTTATCCCGGTCTCTTTGGGTACCTTGTATTCAGCTTCGTTTAAGGAGCCTTGCCAATCCCTTTCCCCGAAAGCAGAGGGGCCATCGGGACATTCCTCTCAGTCCAAAAAGAAGAACTCTAAGGGTAAGTCCCATCGTCGGCGTTCGTGGGAGCGGAAGAGGTCTCCTTCCCCGGACAGCTGGCTGTCGACTTCGGTCGAGGCTGCGGGCTGGCTTCACGGCGTCCCCGTCAGGCCAGCCGGCCAAGACTCCCGTTGACGCGGTCAAGATTTTCCTCGACCCGTCGGGCGGGCTGTCGACTGACGAAGCCGACAACCCTTCTTCACCAGTTCCCCCGGTGGAGACCGAGGATCTGCCTGCGCCCCTGGTGCAGCAGTCCCCGGTTAAGGTGTCCGAGCCGAGGGAACAGCGGGTGTCACCTGCTCCTTCCCAGACCCGTCCTCGGAAACACCGAGGAGCTCGGTCTCGAACTCGAACTTCTTCTCGGTCCAGCCGATCCCGCTGACATCGGCGGTCTTGGCACTGAGTGGTCAGCGCGCTGCTGCTCGTCCCTGCCTTCCTCCTTGAAGAGAGAGGCTTGCGCGCAAATTGCGTTGACACTACGAGGACCTGATGTGGCAGCAATTATTTCTGTTCAAGAGCAAGTCGACGCCGACGCCTTCCCCGGCCATCAAGTGGCTATCACCTGAGCAGCCAAAACAACCCCTCGCCATACTCGAGATGCCCAAGCCTGGGCCGGTTGTTCGGCCGAAACCTGCTGCCCCACCGACTGTGGTGGAACCTCCGCCTCCACAACCGAAATCGGGGGCGCTGACCAAGGACTCTTGATCGGGTCAAGGCCTGCCCCACAGGTTGTCGGTCACCCTCACTCCCGACCGTCCTCAGCAGGTGGAGGGTGGCTCAGGCCCCAGGCAGCTCTTTGCGGACTCCTCAGAGTCCGACGACAACTCCTCCCTGTTCTCCAGACCGGTTGACCTAGAGCCCTCCAGGGACCAGTCGTTGGACAAAAGCCCATCGTCCTTCATGGGTTTGCTTCGGCTCATCTCAGAGTCCACCGGGATGCAGCTCGAGCCCATATCCAACGGCTGGGCATTCCCTGACGGAGATACTGGACCGAGGGGATTCCCCCATGGAGGCCTTTCTGGTGGCTGAGGCCATTGTTGGCCCAGCCTTGCAGCTTTGGCAGCAGCCTGCTTCCTGCCCTGCACCTTCGGACAGGTTGGCCAGGAAGTATGCGGTCCCTACCGGCTCTTTGCCCGGGTTTTCGGAACACCCCTCTGCCAAAGGCTTAGTCACTGACAGCGTTTTCCGGCATTCTGGGAATGCTGGGGATGTGGACAAGCCCTCCGACAAGGAGTCCAAACAGCTGGACTATGCCGGACTCAAGGTGTACGCTGCCTCCTCCCTTGGCCTTCGCCAGGCCAGCTCGGCCGTGCTGATGGCACACTTCTCCCATGCCCTCATGGGCTCCCTGGATGAGGTGATCCCTCATTTCCCGGCCGACCTGCAGACCACGGCTCCAGATGGCTCTGGACATAGGAGACTCCTGTGCCAGATTGGTTGCGGCCGCAGTGGCCATGCGCCGCAGAGCATGGCTGAGGATATCCACCTTCACGGCGGATACCCAGCACAAATTGGCAGACGTCCCCTTCTTGGGGACCGACCTCTTCGGCCCTGGAGTGGAAGGTCACCTCCAGCGGATCAAGAAGTCCAATGCCACTCTGGACTCGGTCATCTCTGCCCAGGACGACAAAGGCCGCTGACAGCAGCAGCACAAGTCCTTCCGTCCTTCTGCGCCTGCGGCACATCCAGCCCAACAGCATCAGCACCAGGGTCAGCAGGCTCGTGCTTGGCATCCCAAACCCAAGCCTGCGGCGTCCTCCAATAGGAAGCAGGGAGGTAAAGGCCCAGGAGGTCCCTCGGCCGGTCCCTCCTCCAAGCCTGTCCAGTGACGGGCTGAGGGGAGTCGCCCCCAGCCTCATCACTCCCTACTGGGTCCCCCCGTGGGGGAACGGCTCCGCCATTTCCTTTCCGCCTGGTCCAATATCACCACGGACCGCTGGGTGTTGGAGGTGGGAGGACGGGGTCTGCCCCTGGAGTTCGAACAGGCCCCACCCTTCCGAGCCGCCGCCTCTCAGGGGGCTACGGGGTCCGCAGCCTCTTTGTCGGCCCGCCGAGCCGATATTGCCCTGCTCCTCGAAAAAGAGGTGATTAGGAAGGTGGCGGATCCTCCTCCAGACCCAGGGTTTGTGTCCAGGTGCTTCCTGGTCCCAAAACGGACGGGGGGGGGGGCTGGCGCCCCATTCTCCACCTGCATGACCTGAGCAGGTTTCTAAGGTCTCGTACCTTCAGGATGGTCACTCTGGCTCAGATAATCCCATCCTTGGAACAAGGCATGTGGTTCTGTTCCCTGGACCTCCAGGACACGTTCTTTCACGTCCCAATCTGTCCGTCCCACCAGAGATTCCTCCACTTCAGAGCAGAGGGATCCCTTTTCGAGTTCCAGGCCATGCCCTTCGGCCTCTCCCTACCTCCCAGGGTCTTCACCAAATGCATGGCAGTGGTGACAGCATTCCTGCGGCACCGAAGGGTCCAGGTGTACCCCTACCTAGATGATTGGCTGATTGCAGCCACCTCCAGAGCGGCGGTGGAGCGGTCCAGAGATCTGGCCCTCCAGGCTGGCTCTCAGGTTGGCCTCCTCATCAACGAGGCTAAGTCAGAACTCGTGCCAAATCAGGTGATACAATTCATCGGGGCAGAGCACGACTCTCTACGAGCCAGAGCATGGCTCCTGGCAGACAGGGCTGATGTTCTTTCCTCCTTTGCCCAGTCATTTCAGGTTGGGCAATTACGCCCAGCCCGGGACTTCCTGCGTCTCCTGGGCCACATGACGGTCTGCACCAGCGTGGTCAGTTGGGCCCGCTGGAAGATGCGTCCCCTTCAATGGGGGCTGGCCAGCCAATGGTCACAGCACTTCGATCGGCTGGATCAGCTAGTGACAGTGACTCAGAGGATGTGGAACGCTCTCCAGTGGTGGACCGTTCCAGCACATCTGCAGGAGGGCATCCCGTTTGTCCGCCCCGAGCCGAAGGTCTCTCTTTCGACCGATGCCTCTCTGATGGGTTGGGGTGCCCATCTGGGGGAGCACAGTGCGCATGACTTCTGGTCCTCTCGGGAGTCCCGATGCCACATCAACCTGCTGGAGCTTCGAGCAGTGCGTCTAACCCTCACCGCCTTCGCTCCATTTCTACAGGGTTAAGTGGTTCAGGTCCAGACGGACAATACCACGACCATGTACTACCTAAACCACCAGGGCGGAACGCGCTCCATGCCTCTGTGCAGGGAAGCTCTCCGCATTTGGTCACTCGTGCGCAGCCTGGAGGCGGATCTCCTCACCATTCACATGGCAGGAGCCTCCAACACCCTGGCTGATGCCCTAAGCCGGCTAGGGGCTGCGTCCCACGAGTGGTCTCTCCTGCTGGAGGTAGTACAAGATCTCTTCTCCCTCTGGGGCACGCCTCAGGCGGACCTGTTTGCCTCCAGGGAGAATGCGAAGCTGAGACTGTTTCATGCCTGCCCCCCTCAGCAGGGCTCGCTGCAGGGGGATGCATTCTCGAGGCTGTGGACCCTGGGCCTCTTCTACGCCTTTCCTCCATTTCCCTTGATCCACAAGGTGCTTCTCAAGGCGAGAGGGGACAAGGCACAGGTGATTCTGGTAGCCCCAGACTGGCCCTGCCAGTTCTGGAATCCAGATCTCCTCAGTCTCAGCTCCAGGCTCCCGAGGCAGCTTCCAGCCCACCCGGACCTCATTTCAGTCAATCAGGGGAAGGTATTTCATCCGGACCTTCAATCCCTGCACTTGACGGCCAGATTCATGAGCGGCTAGAGTTCCAGGCCTTGGGTCTTTCTGATGAGGTCCTCAACATCATTGAGGCGTACCGTAAGGAGTCGACCAGAAAATGCTATGCCTTCAAATGGAAGAGATTCTCCATTTGGTGTCAGGGAAAGCGCTTGGACCCGTCCTCCTGTTCCTTGGCAAGCATTCTGGACTACCTGTGGTCCCTTTCTCAGCAATGGCTTCGGTCGACGACCCTTAAGGTGCACCTGGCAGATATCTCTGCTTACCGGGCGCGGGCCAGGAAGCAGTCAGAGGCGCAGAAGAAGGTGGTCAGGTGCTTTTTCAAAGGCCTTGATCACATATCCCCTCCGGTGCGAGAACCTCCACCTCCGTGGGATCTACTGTTGGTATTGGCTAAGCTCATGGGCAGGCCATTCGAACCGATGCACAGATGTGACATCTCTCACCTGTCGTGGAAGACCGCCTTCTTGGTGGCTATCACGTCAGCCAGAAGGATGGGAGAGCTCCAGGCACTTTCCATTGAGTCTCCTTATCTGGTCTTCCACAGGGACAAGGTTGTCCTGCGCCCCTACCGAAATTCCTTCCGAAGATGGTGTCAGAGTTTCACCTTAACCAGGTGTTGACTCTGCCGGTGTTCTACCCCAATCACACCTCGGAGGCCGAATATAAGCTCCATACTTTGGACCCTAGAAGAGTGCTCGCTTATTATAAGGAGCGGACGGCTGAAGTTCGGGGAGAGGCTCGCCAGCTGTTTGTCACCTACGCTGAAGCTGCACCTGGCAGACCTGCAGCCAAGCGGACGATAGGCAGGTTGGTCACCTCCTGCATAGATCTCTGCTATAGGTTGGCGGGCATGGAGCCTCCCAGAGGGATAAGAGCTCATTCTACCCGCCATACCACTGCATTGGTGGCTGCTTCCAGGGATGTCCCTATCCAGGAAATCTGCAGGGCTGCTACCTGGAAGTCAGCACACAAATTCATCACCCACTACCACATCGACCTTGAGTCACACATGGATGCTGGTTTTGGGGCCTCAGTTCTCCAGTCATTATTCCTTAAGTAGGCGGTGTGCACCTTGCCTCCCTCCTCCTGGAGAACTGCTAGAATTCTTGCCAGACAGTGTGGATGAACAACATATTCATGTCCCTAAAAATCCAGGTTACTCACCTGTAACAGGAGTTCTAGGAATGGTATATGTTGTTCATCCACACGACCCACCCAACCTCCCCGGCTTCGAAGCACAACCTGGCTTCCAGCGGGCTAGATCTGGCGTCATGGGGCGGAGCCGAGAGTTTTACCACCCGGGTGGGTGGGAGGAGCCAGCTTGAAGACCTTCCGGCAAGATTTAAAGCGGCAAGGAGCCTGCCAGACAGTGTGGATGAACAACATATACCATTCCTAGAACTCCTGTTACAGGTGAGTAACCTGTATTTACAGTACTTAGATTTGACTCTCTTTCTAAATACTTGTTTACAGTGCTCACTGATGTTTCTTGGTCAGAGTCCAGGTAAAAGTGCGAGTCTGAAGTAAAACAGAATAATTCTTAAGCAAACTGTATTTCCCAACCCCTTTTGTGTGAAGTCATCTAGCTCCTCCTCTGTTAGATTATATATAAAAATATATATATCTCTTATAAAAAAAAAACAGGATGGCTTTTCAAAGTATTACATTCTGCAACTTCAGTATAATTTATGTCCTTCAAATGACACTTTGTTGATCTCATAATAAGCTTCCTCCTTCCACGACATAGAGGCATCTTTATGATTTTCGCACTTCTATGTAATAACCTGGGTTTTTCCTCCAACGTCATAAAATGGATATGATACAGTATAGCAACTACAGCTGTAATTAACTCAGACAAACAGGATCCTTGATCAAGGCCTTCCACGTAACACCTAGTGTTTAAAACTGTGAGTGTGCTCTCACATGTTGTTTTCAGCATTCTCTCATGGCTTTCATCTTTCAGCCGAAACCTTGGGGGGGGGGGGGTTAGTGAGGTCATTCTAATAGCACCAGATTTTCAGCAGAGACGGTCAGTAATACATTTTATATTTAAAAAAAAAATGATACAGCACTCAGAACTGGCTGTCCATGTCACACCCACAGCCTTTAAAGATTTGGTACTGAGGTCCATCCACAATCACATGGGGCACCACGGTATTGACAGAACCCTTGACCTGGTACGATCTCGCTTCTACTGGGCCAAAATGGAGGCCGATGTTGAGCACCATGTAAAGACTTGTAGTTGCTTCCTGCAAAGAAAAGCCCTGCCTCAGAGGGCTGCCCCCCTCCCCCCCCCCGCTAATATCAGTACCAGCATCCCCATGGAATTAGTCTGCATAGACTTCTTGTGTTTAGAACCTCATCAGCGGAACACTGGCAATGTGTTAGTGGTTACGGATAATTTCACACAGTATGCACAAGCTTTTCTCACCAAAGATCAAAAGGCATCTACCGTGGCCGAGGTGCTACTGGAAAATTTCTGCGTCCACTATGGTGCCCCCCCAGCAGATTCATTCTGATCAAGGCAGAGACTTTGAGAGTTGGCTAAGCAAAGAAATGCTCTCTCTATGGGGTGTGCGAAAGTCAAGAACCACCCCCTATTACCCGCAGGGAGACCCTCAACCAGAACGTTTTAACCGCATCATTCCAGACATGCTGGGCACCCTCCACCCAAAAGACAAGCATAAATGGAGCCAGCAGCTTAGCACCTTGGTACATGCATACAATTGCACAAAAAATACAGGTTACTCACCTGTAACGGGAGTTCTAGTAATGGTATATGTTGTTCATCCACACTTATTGGCAGGTTCCTTGCTGCTTTAATTGTTGCCGGAAGGTCTTCAGACTGGCTCCTCCCACCCACCCGGGTGGTAAAACTCTCGGCTCCGCCCCATGATGCCAGATCTAGCCCGCTGGAAGCCAGGTTGTGCGCCGAGCTGGAGGTCGAGTGGTAGGATGAACAACATACCATTCCTAGAACTCCTGTTACAGGTGAGTAACCTGGATTTCTAGGGACATGGATATGTTGTTCAATCCACACTTATTGGCAGACTCCTAGCAGTTCTCCAGGAGGAGGGAGGCAAGGCGCACACCCCTGATACTTACTTGGGAAATAAGGACTGGAGAACCGAGGCCCCAAAACCAGCATCCCGGCGTGACTCAAGGTCGATGTGGTAGTGGGTAATAAAGGTATGTGCTGACTTCCAGGTAGAAGCCCTGTAGTCCCTGGATAGGGACGTCCCTGGAAGCAGCTAAGGATGCAGCGGTATGGCAGGTAGAATGAGCTCTTATCCCTCTGGGAGGCTCCATGCCCGCCAACTTATAGCAGGGATCTATGCAGGAGGTGACCCACCTCCTTATCGTCCACTTGGCTGCAGGTCTGCCAGGTGCGGCTTCAGCATAGGTGACAAACAGCTGGCGAACCTCTCCCCGAACTTCAGCCGTCCGCTCCTTATAATAAGCTAGGCCATTGCCTAGGGTCCAAAATATGGAGCCTAGTATTCGCCTCTGAGGTGTGATTGGGTAGAACACCGCAGAGTCAACACCTGGTTAAGGTGAACTCCGACACCACCTTCGGAAGGAATTTCGGTTGGGGGCGCAGAACAACCTTGTCCCTGTGGAAGACCAAATAAGGAGACTCGACGGAAAATGCCTGGAGCTCTCCCATCCTTCTGGCTGATGTGATAGCCACCAAGAAGGCGGTCTTCCATGACAGGTGGGAAAAATCGCACCTGTGCATCGGTTCAAATGGCTTGCCCAATACCAGCAGTAGATCCCACGGAGGTGGAGGTTCTCGCACCGAAGGGGAAATCTGGTCAAGGCCTTTGAAAAATCACCCGACCACCTTCTCCTGTGCCACCGACTGCTTCCTGGCCCGCGCCCGGTAAGCAGAGATGGCTGCCAGGTGCACCTTAAGGGTCGTCGACGAAAGCCCTTGCTGAGAAAGGGACCACAGATAGTCCAGACTGCTTGCCAAGGGACAGGCGGAAGGGTCCAAGCCATTCCCCTGACACCAAATGGAGAATCTCTTCCATTTGAAGGCATAGCATTTCCTGGTTGACTCCTTACGGGATGCCTCAACGATGTTGAGGACCTCATCAGAAAGACCCAAGGCCTAGAACTCTCACCACTCAGGAACCAGGCCATCAGATGCAGGGACTGAAGGTCCGGATGGAATACCTTCCTCTGGTTGACTGAGATCAGGTCCGGGCGGGCTGGAAGCCGCCTCGGGAGCCGGAGCCGAGGCTGAGGAGATGTGGATACCAGAACTGGCGGGGCCAGTCTGGGGCTACCAGAATCACCTGCGCTTTGTCCCTCCTCGCCTTGAGAAGCACCTTGTGGATCAAGGGAAATGCGGGAAAGGCGTCGAAGAGGCCCGGGGTCCACGGCCTCGAGAAGGCATCCCCCTGCAGCAAGCCCTGCTGAGGGGGGTGGGCATGGAACAGACTCAGCTCCACATTCTCCCTGGAGGCAAACAGGTCCACCTGAGGCGTGCCCCAGTGGGAGAATAGATCTTGTACTACCTCTGGGAGGAGAGACCACTCGTGAGACGCAGCCCCTATCCGGCTTAGGGCATCGGCCAGGGTGTTGGAGGCTCCTGCCATGTGAATGGCTAGGAGATCCGCCTCCAGGCTGCGCACGAGGGACCATATGCGGAGAGCTTCCTTTCATAACAGCATGGAGCGCGTCCCACCCTGGCGGTTCAGATAGTACATGGTCGTGGTATTGTCCATCTGGACCCGAACCACTTGACCCCGTAGAAACGGAGTGAAGGCGGTGAGAGCTAGGTGGACCGCTCAGAGCTCCAGCAGGTTGATATGGCATCCGGACTCCCGAGGGGACCAGAGGCTGTGCGCTCCGTGCTCCCCCAGATGGGCACCCCAACCCATCACAGATGCATCGGTCGATAGAGAGACCGTCGGCTCGGGGCGGACGAACGGGATGCCCTCCTGCAGATGTGCAGGAACAGTCCACCACTGGAGAGCGTTCCATATCTCCTGGGTCACTGTCACGGGCTGGTCCAACAGATCGTAGCGTTATGACAACTGGCTGGCCAGTCCCCACTGAAGGGGACGCATGTACCAACAGGCCCAATGGACCACGCTGGTGCAGGCCGCCATGAGGCCCAGGAAGTCCCGGGCAGGGCGCGATTGCCCAACCAGAAATGATTGGGCAAAGGAGGAAAGAACCTTGGCCCTGTCCACTGGGAGCCCAGCTCTGGCTCTAAGAGAGTCGAGCTCTGCCCTGATGAAGAGCATCACCTGCTTCGGCACGAGTTCCGACTTGGCCTCACTGATGAGGAGGCCAATCTGAGAACAAACCTGGAGGGCCAGATCTCTGGACCGCTCCGCCTCCACTCTGGGGGGGGCTGCAATCAGCCAGTCATCCAGCTAGGGGTACACCCGGACCCTTCGGCGCCGCAGGAATGCTGTCACCACTGCCATGCATTTGGTGAAGACCCTGGGAGCTAGAGAGAGGCCGAAGGGCATGGCCCAAAACTCCTAAAGGGACCCCTCCACTCTGAAGCGGAGGAACCTCTGATGAGACGGACGGATCAGGACGTGAAAGAACGCGTCCTGGAGGTCCAGGGAACAGAATCACACGCCTCGTTCCAAGGATGGTATTATCTGAGCCAGAGTGACCATCCTGAAGGTCCGAGACCTTAGGAACTTGTTCAGGTCGTGCAGGTCGAGAATGGGGCGCCAGTCAATTGTCCGTTTTGGGACCAGGAAATACCTGGACACAAACCCCGGGTCTGGAGGAGGATCCGCCACCTTCCTGATCACCTCTTTTTTGAGGAGCAGGGCAATATCGGCTTGGCGGGCCGACAGCGAGGCTGCGGACCCCGTGCCCCCCGAGGGGAGACGGCTCGAAAGGATGGAGCCTGCTCGAACTCCAGAGGCAGGCCTTTTCCTACCACCTCCAACACCCAGCGGTCCGTGGTGATAGCGGACCAGGCGGAAAGGAAGTGGCGGAGCCTTCCCCCCACGAGGGGAACCTGGGGAGGGGGTGACGAGGCTGGGGGCGGCACCCCTCAACCCATCACTGGGCAGGCTTGGAGGAGAAACCGGCCGAGGGACCTCCTGGGCCTTTACCTCCTTGCTTCCTGTTGGAGGAAGCCGCCGGCTTGGGTTTGGGACGCCAAGCGCGAGCCTGCTGGCCCTGTTGTTGGTGCTGTTGGGCTGGTCGAGCTGCAGGGGCCGAAGGACAAAAGGACTTATGCTGTTGCTGGCAGCAGCCTTTGTCCCTCTGGGCAGAGGTGACAGAATCCAGAGTGGCATTGGACTTTTCAATCCGCTGGAGGTGTCCCTCCACTCCAGGGCCGAAGAGGTCAGTCCCCAAGAAGGCGACGTCTCCCAGCTTGTGCTGGGTATCCGCCGTGAAGGTGGATATCCTCAGCCACGCCCTGCGGCGCATGGCCACCGCAGCCACTACTGACCTGGCACAGGAATCACCTACATCCAAAGGAGTCGGAAGCTGCTGCTTCGCCACCACCCTACCCTGGTCCCGCACCTGACAGACCGTGGTCTGCAGGTTGGTCGGGAGATGAGGCACAACCTCATCCAGGGAGCCCAAGAGGGTGTGGGAGAAGTGTGCCATCAGCACGGCCGAGCTGGCCTGACGGAGGCTAACCCCTCGGCAGAGGGGTGTTCCGAGAAACCGGGCAAAGAGCCGATAGGAACCGCATACTTCCTGGCCGAGGGCGCAGGACAGGAAGCAGTCCGCTGCCAGAGCTCCAAGGCTGGGCCGACAATGGCCTCAGCCACCGGAAAGGCCTCCATGGGGGAATCCCCTTGGTCCAGAATCTCCGTCAGGAGATACCTGGCCCATTAAGACATGGGCTCGAGCTGCATTCCGGTGGACTCCGAGATGAGTCGAAGCAGACCCAAGAAGGACGATGGGCTATCGTACAATGACTGGCCCCCGGAGGACTCCAGGTCGACCTGCCTGGAGAACAGGGAGGAGTCGTTGTCGGATTCTGAAGAGTCTGCGTAGAGCTGCCTTGGCCCTGAGCCACCCTCTACCTGCCGAGGACGGTCGGGAGTGAGGGTGACAGACAACCTGTGGGGCAGGCCGTGACCCGACCGAGAATCCTTGATCGGTGCCCCAGACTTCGGTTGTGGAGGCAGAGGTTCCACCAAAATTGGTGGAGCAGCCATTTTTGGCTGAGCAACCGGCCCTGGAACGGGCAACTCGACTGAGGCGAGCGGTTGCTTCGGTCATTCGGGTGACAGCCACTTGATGGCCGGGGTCTGAACCGGAGTCGGTTTAGACCCAGACAACAGTAACTGCTGCCACATAAGCTCCTCGTAGCGCCAACGTAATTTACGCCAAAGCCTCCCCTCATCCGAAGAAGAGGACGAGGAGGAACGGTGTCACCGCTTACTCGCACCGAAACCGGGACAGCCGATGTCGGGCGGAATGGCTACACCGAGAAGAAGTCCGAGACCGAGACCCTCGGGGGGACCGAGGGCGGGTCTGGGAAGAGGCGGGGGACACCCGCTCTTCCCTCTGCTTGGGCACTTTATCCGGGGACTGCAGCCCCGAAGGCGCAGGCAGATCCTCGGTCTCCACCGGGGACCCGGTGAAGGTGGGTTGTCGGCTTCACCAGTCGACAGCCCGTCCGATGGATCGAGAAAAATCTCGACTGCGTCAACGGGAGTCTCGGCAGACTAGCCTGACGGGGACACCGTGAAGCCAGTGGCCTGAGCCGCAACTTCGACCGAAGTCGACGGTCGGTTGTCCAAGGAAGGAGACCTCTCCCACTCCCATGAACGCCGACGGTGGGACTTAACCTTCGACTCCTTCTTCTTGGGCCGAGAAGAATGTCCCGATGGCCCCTCTCCCTTCGTGGAAAGGGACTGACAAAGCTCCTTGAACAAAGCCGTGTACGAGGAACTCAGAGAGAGCAGGATAAATGCCACAGCCAAGGAGGAGGAACATGCGGCCTGGACCGCCTCATCCTCGAGGGCGATCATCTGCTCGAGCTGCTCGGCCGAGCCAGCTGCCGCGGACACTGCCCAACGAGCCTCTTTTGATTTTACCGGCGGAAAACGCTTCTTCTGGCGCCCAAGCTGCAATCGGGCAGCGCGATCATCCAGGACATTGGCCGAGAATAACGGCACAACTCGCAGGCCTGTGGCTCATGATCTAGGCCTAGGCAGTAGACGCACGTGGAGTGCGGATCCGTCCCGGCCATTTTCTGCCCGCAAGGGCACCTCCGAAAGCTGGGAATAGATTTGTCCATCGCAGCAGCGAGGGAAGATGAAGACCGAAGTTTAGAAAACTTCAAAACCAGTTTCGGACGAACCGAAGAGTTAGGATCCAGTCTAAAATGCAGAGCGCTAAGGAGGGAACCTGAGCTTCCAAGCGGTAAGGAAGATCTGGCGTCATGGGGCGGAGCCGAGAGTTTTACCACCCGGGTGGGTGGGAGGAGCCAGCTTGAAGACCTTTCGGCAACAATTAAAGCGGCAAGGAACCTGCCAATAAGTGTGGATTGAACAACATATCCATGTCCCTAGGAATGATGCTACTGGGTTCTCCCCCTACTGCCTCATGTTCGGGAGAGAGGCCCGGCTGCCAGTTGATGTCTGTTTTGGGGTCTCTCCAGATGGTGTCCAAGACGAAAACTACTTGCAATATGTAAAAAACTGAAAGCTCAACTGAACCATGCCTATCAACTGGCCCAGACAATGGCCACCAAGAGAAATCTAGCCAACAAGGAGAGGCATGATAAAAAAGAAAAGGCTCAAGAGCTTCGACCTGGAGACCGTGTGCTGTTACACAATTTGGGACTGCATGGTAAACACTAAATTGCTGATCGGTGGCACCATCTTCCCCATGTAGTAGTAATTGGCAAGTTGGATGATTTACCTGTGTAAATGGTGCACCCAGAGAACAACTCCAAAGCTGTCAAGACCATGCACTGTAACCACTTGCTACCTATCGGCCAAGTCATGACTGAAGCTGAACCCCTAGAAATTGAGCCCCCTGGGCCAGTGACTCGTGCTGCTGCAAGAACGAGACAGTGTCAATCTACCCCAGTGGTCACAGATTTAAGGTTTCCTCCGCAGCAGGCCCAGAATGATAGTGACTGTCAGTCCGCTTCTGACGAAAGTGAATAGAACCATGCCTATTACCCATTTTATGAACTGAGTCCGCTGTTTCGAGGTAACCCCCTGATAAATTGTGGGGATGATGCTGGGCCTTCTGGACTGCCTTACCCCCCAGCTTTGTCCTTGGAGCCAATGCTCCCAGAAAGTGAAGTGCAAAATATTACGTCTGAAGATGTTGAGTCTCTGTGTATTGTGGAACTGTATGATTTGCCTGAAGAAGGGGCTGAGGGTTTGAGTCTTTCTGGTGACATACCAGAACTTGAATAACACTATGAGAGTGCTGACCACCCCCGTTGAGTGCCTCAAAGCTTGATTCTGCCTGAGCCTTCACAAAATGAGTCAAGTGTTGTAGAAACAGAGCCTGCAGAGCAAGGAGCCGACAGTGCCCCAAGTTTGGACGTTCCCACCCAGGCAGAGGCACCCGTCACAAGTGACGAGAGTCCCAGACCAGTGCTGACTACAAAGACTGTAGCTGTCCCCCTCAGAAAGACTGGCCGAGCTGTCAAGCCAGTAGCACACCTCAGTTATGATTCTCCCGGGAGGCCAGAGGATTTGCCTCTCAATGTGGTGCACAAAGGTGTTTATGTCTCACCAAGCCCACTGCCCAAATTGAGCTCGACAGCCAAGAAAAAAATACTCACCTTTGTAATATTGTTTCTTCTAATGGAGTCTTGTTGTATTCTGACTATTGCAGTTAGGTCCTGCTTTTCAACTGCCCCGGAGAACAAAGAGTTAACTTTCCATGGCCAGCATGGAACGTTCAGCACGAGCTCGGTTGAAGCCCCTGTCTGCTGTTGTTTAAACTCCAACCGTCAGATCTTTACGAGCAATACTCACTAGAAGTTCTATGTGGAAACTGTAAAACTCACACTAGCCAACTGGCAACTACATTTATTAAAAGGGTTTTTGGTTTCAAAGCAAAGACTTAAGTCAGGAAACCCAAAAACAAAACACAACGACATCCAAAGTAAAGGAGGGTGAAAAAGGGGCACCCCTAGGGTGCCAACACTGCTCCTGCCCACCCACATCCCAAAAACCAGGTTCTGAGAAGGGAGGCGGGGAGGTCAGAATACAGCAAGACTCCATTAGAAGAAACAACTTTACTAAAGTGAGTAATTTTTTCTTCAAACAACATGAAGTCTTGCTGTATTCTGACTGCTGCAGACTACCAAGCAGTACCTCCATGGAGGAGGGACAGAACCTACTTTGGGAATAGGCTCTGAAGTACTGCTGTGACAAACCGAGCATCACTCCTAGCCTGGATATCCAGAGAGTAATGCTTAGTGAATGTATGGACTGTTTTCCAAGTGGCTGCTTGACACATTTCTAAGATAGGAATATCCCTAGCAGCAGCCAGGGACGCAGCTGTACCTCTAGTAGAGTGATGAGCCCTCAGGCTTGAGGGTGGGATTCTACCCAGTTTTTCATAGCAGAATTGTATACAAGCGACAATCCACCTGGCAATATCTCTCTTAGTGGCAGGTTTGCCCTTACCGACCTCTCCAGATGTGAGGAACAACTGGAGGGACTCAAACCTGTGACCCTTGGTGCGCTCTATGTAGTAGCTGAGAGCCCATTTAACATCCAAGCTGTGCAGCCTCCTCTCTCCAGAGGAGGAATGGTCAGTGAAGAAAACAGGGAGAGACACAGACTGATTAAGGTGGAAATCTGAAACCACCTTAGGCAAAAATGTCCTGTTAGTTCTTAGGACCACTTTATTTCTATGGAAAGAGATGAAATCAGGCTCCACTGACAGGGCTTTCAATTTACTGATACACCTGGCAGAGGTAATGGCTACCATAAACACACTTTTCCAAGTCAAGTACTTAAGCTCTACAGAGGACAAAGGCTCAAAGGGTGGTTGCATAAGCTGAGCAATGCAAACATTAAGGTCCCAAGCAGGAGCAGAGTCCCTAAAGGGGGGATTGGTGTGCAGCAATCCCTTGAAGAACATACAAAACACAGGATGGGCTGACAGAGGAGAGGGCTTGCCTACCGACAAGAAGGCAGAAACAGCTGCCAAATGCACTTTAAGTGTAGCTGGCCTAAGTCCTAAGCCATTAAGATGGACCATATAGTCCAGAAGAAAAAATTACTCACCTTAGTAATGTTGTTTCTTCTAATGGAGTCTTGCTATATTATGATATATGCAGTGAGTCCCAACCTTCAAACTGCTCTGGAGGTGAAAGAGTTAACTTTCCATGCCAGGCATGGAACTTTGAGCGCGAGCTCGGTTGAAAACTCTGTCTGTTGTTAATCAAACTCAAACGGTCAGATCTTTACGAGCAAAACTCACTAAGGTTCTGTGTGGAAGCCGTAAACCTACACTAGCCAACTGGCTACTAAATATAAGAACACATTTTTCTTGGTCCCAAAACAAAGACTCAAGTCAGGGGATCCAAAAAAATTAAAAACATAACACCCCAAAAAGGAGGGGTGAAAAAAATAAGGTGGGCATCTACTAAATGCCAACACTGCACTGCCCACCCACATCCCCAAAGTAGAGGTTCTGAGAGGGGCAGGCAGGGGGGAGGTCATAATATAGCAAGACTCCATTAGAAGAAACAATATTACTAAGGTGAGTAATTATTTCTTCAAACAACATGAAGTCTTGCTATATTATGACATATGCAGACTACACAGCAGTACCTCCATGGAGGAGGGACAGAACCTACTTTGGAAATAGGCTCTGAAGCACAGCTGTGCCAAACCGAGCAGCACTCCTAGCCTGGATGTCCAGGGAGTAATGCTTGGTAAAAGTGTGAACTGTTTTCCAGGTAGCTGCTTGACATGTCTCTAGGATAGGGATGTCCCTGGCAGCAGCCAGAGACGCAGCTGTACCTCTGGTAGAGTGAGCCCTCAGGCCCGAGGGAGGAACCTACCCAGTTTTCATAGCAAAACTGGATACAAGAGACAATCCACCTGGCAATAGATCTTTTAGTGGCAGGTTTCCTTTACCAACCTCACCATAAGTGAGGAACAGTTGGAGGGAGTCAAACCTGTGACCCTTGGTACATTCTATGTAGTAACTAAGGGCTCTTTTGACATCTAAACTGTGCAATCTCCTCTCACCAGAGGAGGAATGGTCAGTGAAGTACACAGGGAGAGACATGGATTGATTAAGGTGAAAGTCTGAAACCACCTTAGGCAAAAACTTCCTGTTAGTCCTGAGGACCATCTTATCTCTTTGAAAGGAGATGAAATCAGGCTCCACTGACAAGGCTTGTAGCTCACTTATGCGCCTGGCAGAGGTGATGGCTACCAGAAACACAGTTTTCCAAGTCAAGTACTTCAGCTCTGCTGAAGACAATGGCTCAAAAGGGGGTTGCATAAGCTTAGCGATGCAAATATTAAGATCCCAAGCAGGGGCAGGATCCCTGAACGGGGGGTTGGTGTGAAGCAACCCTTTAAAAAACTTGGAGAACACAGGGTAAGCTGATAAAGAAGAGGGCTTACCTGCTGACAAGAAGACAGACACAGCTGCCAGGTGCACTTTTAGGGTAGCTGGTCTGAGCCCCAAGGAATTCAAATGCACCAAATAATCCAGGATCGTGGGCACACCAGCAGATTCTGGGGGGAATATGTTTACCAGCACACCATATGGAAAATCTTTTCCATTTTGAATTATAGGTAGCCCTGGTGGGAGGCTTCCTAGAGGCCTTCAAGATATCCAATACACCTTGAGAAAGGTGTAGGTCAGCAAACTCTAACTCTTCAAGAGCCAAGCCTTGAGATTGAGAGATTTGAGGTTCGGATACCAAACTCTCCCCTGGGCACAGGTTAACAGGTTGTGGTTCCTGGGAAGGCATAGGGGAGGGTGGACTGCTAAGGACATGAGGAGTGGGTACCAGGGCTGCCTGGCCCAATCTGGAGCAATCAGGATCATCTTGCAGGATTGAGACCTGATTCTGACTAGCACTTTGAAAAGAACAGGGAAGGGGGGAAAAGCATAGAGAAACTTCCCTTCCCAACTGAGAAGGAAGGCATCCAGAGGGACTGAGCCCAACCCTGGGGGCCTGCAGCAAAAAAAGGGAAAGTTGGTGATTGTCTGGGGCTGCAAAGAGATCTATTTGCGGAGTGCCCCATCTGGCAAATATTATCTCCAGTACCAGGGGATCCAGTGCCCATTCATGATGGCCCTGAGAAATCCTGCTGAGAGCATCCGCTAGGACATTGTCCTTGCCTGGGAGGTGAACTGCCGTAAGGGAGGCGTTCAGAGAGTAAGCCAGAGACCACAACTTCATTGCTTCTGTGCACAAGGCCCTAGACCGAGTGCCCCCTTGCTTGTTGATGTACCACATTGTAGTGGTATTGTCTGTCCTGACCTGAACTACCTTGTTCTGGACGGATGTGGAGAAAACTTGAAGTGCTAGAAAAACTGCTCTGAGCTCCAGCAAATTGATGTGGAGCAGGGATTCCTGAGGAGACCACAGCCCCTGGGTGGAAAGGTCGCCCATGTGAGCTCCCCACCCCAGGAGGGATGCATCTGTAGTAAGGGTCAAGGAATGAGACTGAGGAATGAAGGGAACCCCCTGTCTCAGATTGTTCTGATCCTGCCACCACTGAAGGGCCTGGATCAGGGTTCGAGTCACTGGAATCAATTTGGTTAGGGGATCCGCCCTTGAGACCAAAAGGCTCTCAAATGGAACTGAATGTCCCTCATCTGAAATCTCGCCCTGCACTACTGCTGTAGAAGCTGCCATGTGCCCCAGGAGCTGTAGGAAATGCCTTGCTGGTCGAGAGACCTGCAGGGTGAAAGAGGAGGCCAGAGACACCAGGGTCCTTGCTCTGTCCAGAGGAAGGAAGGCTCTGGCTTCTTTTGTGTTCAGTTCTGCGCCTATGAAGGTGAGAAGCTGGACAGGCTCCAGAACTGACTTTGGAAGATTGAGAAGGAAACCTAGAGATGTAAGCAGTTGCTGGGTTACTTGCAAATGAAGTTTGACCTGTTCTGGAGACTGGCCTACAATGAGCCAGTCGTCCAGATAAGGGAAGATGGCAATCTTTGCCTTCTTAAATGAGCAACTGCTACTGCCAGGCATTTGTGAACACCCTTGGAGCCGAGGAGAGGCGAAGGGCATTGCCCTGAACTGGTAATGGCCTGAGGGCAGTTCGAATCTGAGGTACTTTCGATGGGAGCTTCTGATGAGAACATGGAAATAGGCATCCTTGAGGTCCAGGGAGGCTAGCCAGTCCCCTGGCCTTAGAGAGGGTAAAATAATCCCCAGGGTCACCATTTTGAACTTTGGTTTTAAAAGGTGCTTATTTAGATACTTGAGATCCAGAATGGGCCGCCATTCTGTCTTTTTTGGGGTAAGGAAGTACCTGGAGTACAACCCTTTGCCCTGGTGTATGGGTAGAACCCTTTCCACGGCTCTGAGAGCCAGGAGGGAAGAAACTTCTGCTTCCAGGGCAAGTGCCTCTGATGCATTTGCAGGTGGAAAAGATCTGGCTCTCATCTTCGGAAATTTTTTGAAGCTGAGAACCAGTCCCTGGCTTACTACCTCCAGGACCCACTTGTCTGATGTTAAAGACTTCCAGTCCTGGACAAAGTAAGCCAGCCTGCCCCCTACTGGTAGTGAAGAATCGGCCCTGGCTACCCCATCAGGGAGCCTGTTTTGCAGGGGCTTTGGGTTGAGGGGCAGAAGCAGGCTTACTAGAACCCCTTCTGCCCCTTCCTCTAAAGAACCCCCTCTGGGCAAAAGCAGAAGAGGAGGCCTGGGCTTGGTAAAATGGCCTATGAAAAGGCCTGCCCCTGCCCCTGACATGCTGCCTTTGAGGAGTGACTTGCCTTTCTTTGGCCTGTGCACTCCTATAGGTAGTCCTATACTCATCCATTTTCTTCATATAATTCTCTGTCTGCTCCCCAAACAGAGAATTTCCCACAACAGGAAAATCCATAGCCTTAGACTGGGTATCCTGTGACAGGGCAGTACATCTGAGCCAGGCCATTCTGCAAAGAGACACAGATGTAGCCATAACTCTAGATGAAACATCATTAGAGTCTACAGCAGCATGAAACTGCACCTTGGATGCCTCAATACCATCCGCAGCCACCTGCTCCAGCTCCCTGGCAAGCTGTTCAGGGGCCTGTTTTGCTAGGGCCAGGACAGTATCCCACCTGGATTTCTGGTACCTAGCTGCAGTAAGCCATATAATTTGCCTGTCTGAGTCCCAAAGATGCTGCCATGTACTGCTTTTTGCCATGGCATCCATCCTCCTGGAATCCTTTTCAGGAGGGTGAGAGGCAAGAGGAATATTAGCCTTGTCACAGGCTGCAGCCTGCACTACCCCCACATGGCTGCACTGCTGAGATAGAAACTCTGTATCAGAGCCTGATAAAGCATACCTCTTGTCCATCCTTTTATCCACAGGGAGGATAGAATGAGGAGTTTTCAGAATTTTAACTGTCTGTTTCCTAAAAGATTTATGCAAAGGAATATACAGTCTCCTAGACTCTGGAATATCCATCATTTCCACAAAATCAGGCTCTTCTTGTTCATCCACAGCTTCCTCAACAGGGAGCTGCAGAGTGTCAGCAACTTTCTTGTAAAACAAAAAATGAGAAGGGGACTCAGATAGCCTGGGAGGGGATACTCCTGAAGGTCTGTCTGGAGAGATGTCCGGTTCAATGGTCACATCCAGACTGTCAAAATCACACTCACTCTCCTCGTACCCCTCCTCCCCTTCCCCTGGTTCATAAAAACCGACCAAACCGGGCGCTTACCCAATGGTGCCGGTTCGGACGGAACTGGGGAAAGAGACTGGACAATATGAATAGCTTTGGCTATTTCCTCAGCGGTTGGAGAAAGAACTTTTGGCCCCAAACTAGCTGACCTTCTAGCCCTTTTAGTTGGAACCGGCTCCTCAGAGCTGGCTCTCCGTTTGCCCGAGGAAGCACGCCTGGTCAGAGGGTACTCCTCAGGTTCGGCTGGAACCGAACCGGCTGGCCATCCGGGTCAGCGGACTTTTTGGCCTCCCTTCCCTGAGCCTACCAACTCTTTTTCCACGGTGGCAGCAGGAAAATTTTATAAATCTGGCAGTCTGCATTGAGGTGGTCAAACCCCAGACAATATATTATATGTGTGTGGGTCAGCCTTGGCAAAGGCTTCCCACAGAGGCCACAGTGCTGAAACCCAGTGGGTCCGGTTTTTCTTTGGGTTCTCAGACATAGTGCCAGCCCTAACCAAAACTTGCCCGTTAACGGCAATCCACCAAGCAAGACTCTCTTATCGGTTCCCAACCGTGTCACGGGTCGTGGAAAAAAACGTAATTAAATCCATTTTTTTTAGAACCGATAAGAACCGGGAACCGCACTCTAAAGGGCTAGAAAGTAATTTTTAAACCCCTCTGATCGGTTCAAACCGAACCGAAAAAGACGTTTACAAGTTCCACACAGAAGAAAATAAAAAAGTAAGCCTATCTATTACTTACAATACCACAGACAGAGCTTGAACTGACGATTGTGGTTAAATTTCGGTAAATAAACCGAGAAATTACACTTTAAAACCGACAAACAAACCGAGCAGCAGGAGGAATCTCTGGAGCGACTGTTCAGTGGTGAGTAAAGAATCTGACAGTTTAAGTTTGAGCTTCAACAGACAGAGTGTTTAACCGAGCTCGCGCTCAAGATTCCATGCCCTGCATGGAAGTTAACTCTTTTACCTCCGGAGCAGTTCTAACCTGGGGTTATACTGCATATGTCATAATATAGCAAGACTTCATGTTGTTTGAAAGTTAACTCTTTCACCTCCGGAGCAGTTCGAAGGTTGGGACTCACTAAATATGTCATAATATAGCAAGACTTCATGTTGTTTGAACTGCAGGCAACCCAGCAGATTCTGAAGAAATATGCTTATTAGAGCACCAAATAGTGAACCTTTTCCATTTGGAGTTGTAAGTCTTTCTGGTGGAAGGCTTTCGAGATGCCTTAAGGATATCCAGAACCCCTTGAGAAAGGTGCAGATCAGCAAACTCTAACTCTTCAAGAGCCATGCCTTGAGATTGAGAGACTTGAAGTTTGGATACCAAATCCTCCCCTAAGAGGATGTCAACAGGTTGTAATTCCTGGGAAGAGACAGGGGAAGGTGGACTGCTAAGGACAGCAACAGGGGGTACCAGGGCTGTCTGGCCCAGTCTGGAGCAATCAGAATCACCTTGCATGGTTGTGACCTGATCTTAACTAACACCTTGAACAGGAGAGGGAAGGGGGAAAGCATACAGAAATTTCCTTTCCCAATTCAGAATCAGAGCATCCAGGGGGACTGAGCCTAAGACTGGGGGTCTGCAACAAAAGAGAGGA
Source organism: Neoceratodus forsteri (assembly GCA_016271365.2). NCBI lineage: Eukaryota > Metazoa > Chordata > Ceratodontiformes > Ceratodontidae > Neoceratodus > Neoceratodus forsteri. The sequence goes on from CM028130.1 coordinate 1,422,653,727, forward strand.
AGTTGGTGATTGTCTGGGGCTGCAAAAAGATCTATCTCTGGAGTGCACCATCTTGAGAAAATCACTTTCAAAACTAGGGGATCTAGGGTCCATTCGTGATGGCCCTGGGATATCCTGCTGAGAGCATCTGCTAGGACATTGTCCTTCCCTGGGAGGTGAACTGCTATCAGAGAGGTTTGCAGGGAATAGGCCAGGGACCACAACGTCATTGCTTCTGTGCACAAGGCTGTAGACCGAGTGCCTCCTTGCTTGTTGATGTACTACATTGTGGTGGTGTTGTCTGTTCTGATCTGGACCACCTTGTTCTGTACAGATTTGGAAAAAGCTTGCAGTGCCAGAAACACTGCTCTGAGTTCCAAGAGATTGATGTGAAGCAGAGATTCTTGAGGTGACCACAGCCCTTGAGTGGTAAGATCCCCCAGGTGGGCTCCCCAGCCCAGCAGGGAGGCATCCGTGGTGAGTATCACTGAATGAGACTGAGTGACAAAAGGAACTCCTTGTCTCAAATTGTCCTGATCCTACCACCATTGTAAAGCCTGGATCAGGGTTTGAGTCACTGGGACTGGTTTGGTAAGGGAATCCTTTCTTTGGGACCAGAAGGCTCTTAAGTGGAACTGAATGTCCCTCATCTGAAATCTTGTTCCCTGGACCACTGCTGTAGAGGCTGCCGCCATGTGGCCCAGAAGCTGCAGGAAATGCCTTGCTGGTCGAGACACCTGAAGGGTGAATGAAGAGGCCAGTTCCAAAAGGGTCCTTACCCTGTCCAGGGGAAGAAAGGCTCTTGCCCTTATTGTATCCAGCTCCGCCCCAATGAAGGTGAGGAGCTGTACTGGCTCGAGAACTGACTTTGGAAGGTTGAGGAGGAATCCTAAGGAAGTGAGCATCTGCTGAGTTATTTGCAGGTGTGACTTAACTTGGTCTGGAGACTGACCCACTATGAGCCAGTCGTCCAAGTACGGAAAGATGGAGATCTTTTTTCTCCTTAGGAAAGCAACCACTACTGCCAGGCACTTTGTGAACACCCTTGGGGCTGATGTTAGGCCAAAGGGCATTGCTCTGAACTGATAGTGGCCTGAGGGCAACTCGAACCTGAGGTACTTTCTGTGGGAGCACCTGCTGGGAATGTGAAAATAGGCATCTTTGAAGTCCAGGAAGGCTAGCCAGTCCCCTGGCCTTAGAGAGAGCAGAATTATTCCCACAGTCACCATTTTGAACTTTGGTTTTAAAAGGTGCTTGTTCAGATATCTCAGATCCAGGATGGGCCGCCATTCTGTTTTTTGGGGGTTAGGAAGTACCTGGAGTACAATCCTTTGCCCTTGTGTAGGGTAGGAACCCTCTCTATGGCTCTGAGAGCCAGGAGGGAAGAAACCTCTGCCTCTAGGGCAAGGGTCTCTGATGGATTAAAGGATCTGGTTCTCATCTTGGGACATGTTTTGAAGCTGAGAACCAGTCCCTGGCTTACTACTTCCAGGACCCACTTGTCTGATGTCAGAGACTTCCAGTCCTGGACAAAGTAAGCCAGCCTGCCCCCTACAGGTATTGGAGAATCGTCCCGGGCTGACCCATCAGGGTGTCTGCTTGGCAGGGGCTTTAGGCTGAGGGGTGGAAGCAGGCCTGCTCATTCCCCGTCTGCCTCTCCCTCTGAAGAACCCCCTCTGAGCATAGGAAGAGGAGGAGGCCTGGGCTTGGAAAAAAGTCCTTCGAAAAGGCCTGCCCCTGCCCTGCTGCCTTTGAGGAGTGGCTTGCCTTTCTTAGGCCTGAGGACTCCTGTAGGTGGTCCTGTACTCGTCCATCTTTTTCATGTAGTTCTCTGTCTGCTCCCCAAACAGAGAATTACCAATGACAGGGAAATCCATGGCCTTAACCTGGGTATCCTGTGATAGGCTAGTACATCTGAGCCAAGCCATCCTCCGAAGGGCCACAGATGTAGCCATGACTCTAGATGAAACATCATTGGAGTCCACAGCAGCATGAATTGCACCTTGGATGCCTCAATCCCATCTGCAGCCACCTGCTCCAGCTCCTTGGCAAGCTGGTCAGGGGCCCTATTTAGCCAGAGACCAGCACAGTGTCCCATCTGGACTTCTAGTATCTAGCTGTGTAGGCCATATAGTTAGCCTGCCTGAGTCCCAAAGATGCTGCCATGTACTGCTTCTTTCCACGGCATCAATCCTCCTGGAGTCCTTATCTTCGGGGGGGGGGGGTTGTGATGCCAAGGGAATATTTGCCTTATCACAGACAGCAGCCTGCACTACCCCAACATGGCTGCATTGCTGAGAAAGGAACTCCGTGTCCAAGCCTGAAAGGGTGTACCTTTTGTCCATTCGTCTGTCCACAGGAGGTATGGAATTAGGAGTCTTTAGAATTTTCACTGTCTGTTTCCCAAAAGATTTATGGAGGGGAATAGACAGTCTCCTGGACTCTGGGATGTCCATCATTTCAACAAAATCAGGCTCCTCCTGATCCTCTACTGCTTCTTCCATTGGAAGCTGGAGAGTTTCAGCCACTTTTTTGTAAAACATGAAGTGGGAAGGGGACTCAGAAAGCCTGGGAGGAGAAACACCTGAAGGTCTGTCTGAGGAGATGACCAGGTCAATAGGCACATCCAGACTTTCATAATCACCATCATCATCCTCATATTCTCCCTCCTCCTCCGGTTCATAAAATTCTTCTGAAATGTAATCCGGAACCGGGGGAACCGACCAAACCGAGCCCCTGCCAGATGGTGCCGGTTCGGCTGGAACGGAAGTTAGCGACTGCACTATTCTTATTGCTTTAGCTATCTCATCAGTGGTCGGAGTATGAATTTCTGAATCCGAACCGGATGATTTATCTCTTCTCTTCCTTTCAACCAGAACCGACTCCTCAGAATCGGCTCTCCTTTTGCCCGAAGAAGTTTCGCCCTGGTCAGAGGGCACTCCTTCTGGTTCGGTCAGAACCAAACCGGGCTGGCCATCCAGGTCAGCGGACTTCTCGGCCTCCCTTTCCCTCAGTCTACCTACTCTCTTATCCAGGGTAGCTTTGGGAAAATTCTTACAAATTTGGCAGTCTGAATCGAGGTGGTCAAACCCCAGACAATAAACACAGGTGGTGTGGGGATCAGCCTTAGCAAAGGCTTCCCCACACACACTGCAGTGTTGAAACCCAGTGGGCCCGTTTTTTTTCTTGAGTTTCTCAGACATGGCCAATCCTATCCAAAACTTACCCTTTTTTCGGCAATCAGCCAGGCAAGACTCCCCTATCGGTTCCTGACCGTGTTACGGGTCTTGGAAAAAAACGTAATAAAATCTGTTTTTTTAAGAACCGATAGGACGGTTACCACACTCTAAGTAAATTCACAAACTTTTTAAAACTAAACTGATCGGTTCAGCCGAGCGATCCAAAATTTACAAGTTCCACACAGAAACTAAATGAAACCTATCTAGTACTCACAGTACCACAGACAGAGACTTAAACCGACAGATTTGGTAGCAGAAATTCGGTAGAAACCGAGCGAAAACACACTTTAAGCGACTTTTTTGAACCGAGCAAAGGAGAACTCTCTGGAGCGACTGTTCAGTGAGGCGGAGTAAAGAATCTGACGGTTGGAGTTTAAACAACAGCTTCAACCAAGCTTGCTCTGAACGTTCCATGCTGGCCATGGAAAGTTAACTCTTTGTTCTCCGGGGCAGTTGAAAGGCAGGACCTAACTGCAATAGTCAGAATACAGCAAGACTTCATGTTGTTTGAATTCCAGGTTACTTGTCTTTTCCTCTCACCATGGTGCCCCTGCCCCCTCTAGCCCCAAGTTAGCTGATAGGGAAGGGTCCCCTCTTGCATTGTTTAAGGTACAAGAAATTATTACCTGATTCAGTATAGTAATGTTCAATTTACCTGTGTGACATATGCACAGTGTTTTGTCAGAATGGATACAGTATCATGAAGTGCAGTGAATATGTAAAGTAATAAGTTTATGTTAACTGATGCATGATGGTACAGACTTGACGCGGACGCCAAGTTTTCTCCAAGCAGGGAAGGGTGTAACCCCCCTACAAATGGGGGTTCCTGAAAAGTCTTCCTCGAGCTTGCCTAAATACTCACAGCCAGGCTGGTGTCCTGCGTTTTAGCAGTTTAAATGTGATTGCCAGAGAGTGCCTGTATAGCCGCTGTGTACTGTCTCTTTAAGGGCTGCCTGGATTGCAGTCATAAGGAATCTGAGAAGGAGCTCTGTTGAAAGATGTAACTATTTGCTGAAAATCATTTAGAGTGATAATGATAATGTAGTTTGTCTAACCTGCCTTCTTTGCAGCCAAGACTGTTTTGTTTTTCTCCATTATCTTGGTCCTGGACTGCAAATTGGACCAATCAGTTCTGGAGGGACCTAAAATGGAACCGGACTACAGGAGCTGTCTAGAGTCAAAATCTTTCGGAATTGTAGTTTGGGGCTTTTTGCGCCTTTCTGCACCTGAAGGGGGAGCCTTTGTTGTGACTGACAGGAGGATCAGCCAACCAAACCTTTTGGATCTTGAGGAATTTCCCAGGCTGATGCAGCCAATTTCAGTTTTGATCGGAGAAGTGAAGAAGTAACACCTCAAGTGATTTTTGAGCAGCAGTTCTGTGTAGTTTTGCATGGGAGAACTCTAAAAGGGCTGAAGTTTTGGCCTGCCTGTCTGTCTGCTGTCCCTGGGAGGGAAAATAGAGTTTATTCAAACTGAATCTGAGTTGTGAGGACTATTTAAGCCACTCGACTGTGACCAGGCTTTACCTGAAGAAGACCGAAGATTTGCTGAATGCAATCGGCCCTTCAGGATTTCCAGCTGCTTATGAATCCCCGGTTTGTGCAGAGACTTTGCAATCGTGACCGGAGAGCGGTTTGCTTGGTACTGTAGAATTTCCTTACATGTAAATGTGCTGTGTATTGCAAGTGGGTCATGATTTGGTTTCCCACTGTGTGAACTGTGTTCTGCTTGCTGGTACTGTAGAATCCTTTACATGTAAATGTGTGGTGTATTGAAAGTGGGTTGTGATTTGGTTCCCCACTGTGTGAACTGTGTTCTGCTTGCTGGAAGCTTTATCCAGCCTAATCGGACTGAATCCGCGTTCATCTCCATTCGACCTGGGTCATGCCATGCTGGCCCTGCCAGACTACCCCACTGCACAGAGAAAGCCTCCGATGAGAGACCTGCCTGGGGATCAGCCCCCTGCTCCACGCTTGAACAGGAATGACGCCTCGGCAAATCGTGTGGGCCCTGCTCCTCCTGGCACTCCAGATTAACCACCTGCTGTCTCGAGTTTCGTCCAGCCTGTGTCCAGTCTTGGGTATCGTGAATAATCATCAGGGTAGCTCCCTGCAACAACAGCCTAATCTAAAATGTGTCATCTGATTGTCTTGTTTTCTTTTCACGAACTGAGCCCTCCAGCTCCGGATTACAAATAGTGTGTGTTGTGCATGTTGTTTTCTTCCATCACAGGGCCCCAACCAGCTGCAACGTCCCTGGCTAGCCCACCATTCTCCATCTGGGTACCCAGAGTGTGTGAATGTTTATGTACCCCGAATTGCATGCCTAACTGTTTGACTGATTGAGCCTTTAATCAAATTAACCTGATTACGCCCCTCCCTTGTTCAAGACCCTTAAATAAATCAGATCGAACTCTCTTTTGCATTTACCCTGACTGTGGTTCCAGTTTGTGCAAGAGTACTGTACTGCTCTTATTTGCTGTGTATAACCTTGTTTTATGGGGGTTCCCCCCAGGGCTGGGCAGAGGAAAGCCCTGCAAACAGTGTGGGTTCTTGTGTGGTGTACCAGGGGTATTGGGAAAGTCATTACTGTGTATTGTTCCGGCCACTAGTAAGGAAAGAGGGGGGTTACAGTGTCCCGGAGGGCTGTGCCCAGGTTAGCTTGACCACTACCAACCCTGACCTCCAGATGGAGGCACCCATTTCAGAACTCAGGCCCCTTAACCTGCTACTAGCCAAGCAAGCAGGGGTAGTAGCCCTTGGGATAGTGCCACCTAGGGGTTACACACATATTTACAAGTAAGGATTAAGACATGAGAAAGGATGGGTCTACTGAGGAATTTATCCATGGTTTCGGGGGGTTGGGGGCACATGGTTGAAGGCCGAACGCCTCCAACGACCCAACCATGGATTAATTCCACAGCAGACCCATCCTTTCGAGTGACTTAATCCTCTCGTAACATGGGAATGATTGTATGACTAATATTCTCTGAATAAATGAGAACAGACAGACTGATTTAGCTTTGGAGTGCTTTATGCTGAGCTGTTAAACACACTGTACACACAGTACAAAACAATTGGAACACACCTATTGGAAATGTGGCTGCTATTTAATTTTTGCAAAAATAGCTTTCACTACAAGTTTTAAGCTTTGTAACATCGAAACATATTTTAATACTTTTCAAAAAATTGCAGTTAACTTTCTGTGCTAGGTTATTTGATTTTCATCTGTGTATACTACAAGATATGGGTTGCACTGCATGATAAGACTGTGCTAGAGTAGATCTTCATGTTTTGTTCCTGCAGTTCCCTTGGCAGGTCAATAGATGGCTGTGAAACAATGCTAGCAGCACAGCACTCTTTTTCCAAATGTACTGAATTTAGCCAATCTGAAAAAACTTTCATAGACCAATTACTATTTTTCTGAGTATTAACTTCACTTTTTTCCCCTCTCTAAAAAAAGGAGATAGAACAACATGACGTTTACTGGTCTCACCTTTCAATACTTGTTTTGACTAGTATTGTTAGTCTTCTTGATTTCCTTTTGTTTTTCTCACTTGCTTTATTTTTCTTTTTACCCACGGAAGTAGCCTCTTTCTTTGATCTTGCTTTGTTTATCTCACTGTCGTTGTTATTTTTGCTTTCTGTTATAGAAGATGCAGGTTCATCTTTACCATTTCGTCTATTTACCAAGGTAGTGATGCCCACTACTCCACACACACAAAAGTTGACATTACAATTATGCATTGCTCTCCTTCTGTTCTTCACTTGTGAATGGTGATCCACTGGGTGGGTGGGTGGCAAAATCAGGGAATTCTGCTCTTTTACAATGGTTGTGAAACAATGGTAGCAGCACAGCACTGTTTTACAGACATCTGTTGGGCTGCCATGGGAACTGCACGTGAGCAAAGAATTGCTGGAGCAATCAGAAACAGCAAAATATTGCATACTGTTATTACTTGTATAGTGCTTTTGCCTATTGTGAATTGTCAAGGTACTATATCACAAACCTTGGGAATTAAGACCACGGTTGATGAAGTACCACCAGTTATATTTAGGCCAATAGAAATTCAATATTTCAATGTGCAGATTTATGCCATGCTACAATAAAAAAACAAACACATACTTGCAATAATAAAAAAACTGTCTTACCTTCCAATCCGACATTTGGGGAAAGGATCCATTTCATGGACCCCAAATGGAGGCCTGAAGTATTTAATCAAACAAATTTTTATTTCTATGGAGGCGCCCTTCCAATGATCAAGGCACCTTTACACTAGAACATTAAAAGCTCACAGTATGTCATAAAACAAGTACAAAACATATTAAAACACATCCATAAGCCGGCCCGGTGGTGCTGAGGGCTGAGGCGCTGGATGCCACCACCATGCGGCAACCGGGTTCGAGGCGAGCACGGGTCGCGCGGGGTCGCCAGGGCGGAGAAGAATAGAGCGCCCGGACGGCAGCTCTCCTTCTCTTGGGGGGAGTAACTGCAGGGTTCCACTGCAATGCTACCACCTAGGGGAGCCCTGGTGGATAGTGCAGTAGGTGGAGCAGCTGCAAGTGGATTGGGTGGATGTCTGCAGAGGGGTGGAGCAGGAGGTATGTCTCAGCGTGCCTCCTAGCTCATAGCCCCTCACTGCACGCCAACATCAGGGCAGGGAGAAAAAAAAACACGAAAAACCACCTCGGCTTCTCCTAGGCAATGGCACCTCGCTGGCAGGTCTCCGGGCTCATCGGACAGACTCCGCTGCACCGACCCCACAAACTCAAGTATGTTGGTTTGAGGAGGTAAGCATGGGGGGCGTCCCTCCTCACTCCTACCCAGGGGGGTATACCGGGGGTATGATAGTGTGGTGTCATGTGCTCTAGGGGCAGATCGCGATGGGGAGTGGGGCCTGTGGGTAACAGGATGCCGGAGAGAGTGGAGAAGGGAGGCAAGTAGGGGCATAAATACATAGTAAAAAAAACCAAAAAAACACATTCATATATATTCAGAACTCAATACATTCCTGAGAATGCCTGGTTAAATAAATATATCTTTAACAGATTTTTAAAACCTTCTATGGTCTGGTTTTCACGTATCTGGCGAGGTAGAGAATTCCACAGGATAGGAGCCATAAAGACAAAAGATTTTCCTCCCAATGTTTTAAGGGATACCCTGGGAATCTCTAGCAATCCCTCGCCAGAGGATCGGAGCGAGCGGGAGGGACAGTAAGGGCACAGGAGCTCTTTCAGGTAGTGGGGACCCTGCTCATGTAGGGCCTTATAGGTCAGCAATGCGACCTTGAAGGTAACCGCCACTGTACTGGCAACCAGTGTAGTTCACACAGCACAGGTGTAATATGACTGGATCTAGAAGTTCCAGTCAGCAACCTGGCTGTCGCTTTCTGCACTAGTTGCAAGCAGCGGATATCTACCTCTGGTAGCCTTAGGTAAAGGGTGTTGCAATACTCAAGACAGCTGGTGACAAAGGCGTGGACCAAGGTCGGAAGGTCTTCTTTCAGGACCAGGTGCTTCACTCAGGCTATGTTCGTAATAGGAAGATTTGACTACAGCCGAAACCTGCGCCCTCAGTGTCAGACCTTCATCAAAAACAACGCCCAGGATTCACACCTGGCCAGAGGCAATAAGTGTGATCCCACCAAGATTTAATCCTGATGGTTTTCCCGTCCATGCCCCTATCATCCTGTAACCAGGGTCCACAATCAATACCTCGGTTTTTTCGGAGTCCAACCGAAGCCAACTAGCACTCATCCAGTTCTGAATCTCCAGTAAGCAGTTATTAAACACTGTAAGGGAATCTAATTCCTGATCGGGTACAAAGGACATGTACAGTTGAGAATCATCGGCATAGCAATGAAAACGCAATCCGTACCCCCTTACAGTATCCCCTAATGGAAGCAAATATACTGCGAACAACATGGGGGACAGCACCAAGCCCTGTGGAACCCCGTGGGGTAGTCCATGAGGGGCCGAGGAATAAATTCTCGACACCACTCTCTGAGACCTACCCCCGAGGAAGGACCTGAACCAACTGTGGTCCGCCCCTCTCAGTCCACAGAAAAAACAGAGGCGCTCTAGCTGTACCCCATGGTCCACAGTGTCAAATGCTGCTGAGAGATAAAGGAGAACCAAGACTTAACAGGCTCTCCGATCTCTCGTCATCAGAAGACCATTAAGTACCCTCACCAGGGCCGTTTCAGTGCTGTGTCTTTTCCTGAAGCCAGACTGGAGAGGGTCGTAGATATTGTGGTTGGTCAAATTATCCTCCAGCTGCAGTGCAACCACCTTCTCGATAACTTTCCCAACAAAGGGTAAGTTCGAGATTGGTCTGTAGTTAGCAGGGCAGTTGGGGTCAAGGGAGTTTTTTTTTTTTTTAAAGGGGGCGAACTACTGCCTCCTTTAAGGGATCTGGAAAGATCCCTCTCTCCAATGAAACTTCCACTATCCCAGCAAGGACCGGGCCAATAACTTCTACACACCCCACTAGTAGGCGTGTAATGCCTGGGTCCAAACTACAGTAGGTTGGCCGCAGAGTCTGGATGATCCTCACTATATCCACGACTACCGGTTGGCTAAAGGTGGACCAGATCGGCTGGGCATTAGTACCACCCGATTGATTAATGCAAGGACCAATGGGAAGGCACTGGCTGATCTCATTCCTGATGGTGGACACCTTATCAGAGAAGAACAGCGCAAACTCTTCACACTGTTTTGTGACAATGCTCGTGCTCGACCAGAGTGAAGACAGGCTGGATTGCACAGTCTGTCCACAGTTCAGAAGAGCTGAGCTGGTCTGTTATTCACTGTAGCAATTTCCCTGGACAGGAACTCTGTCTTCTTACGGGAAATGGCTGATTGATAGACATTATAGTGGTCCATCAATCTAAGTCTGTCCACCTCCAGGTGAGTTTTCTGCCAGTGTCATTCCAACCTTCGCCCCCGCCTCTTTAATTCACGGATTTACCCATTAAACCATGGGGCACCCAGATGAGAGGTAAGAGGGCGAACATGAGAAGGAGCAATGATACCCAGTGCCTCAGTAACAACCCTATTATAGGCTGACACAAGAGGCCCCGGATCAGTGCTATCCCCTGGAAATCCCGAGAGGTCCAGCACCGCCATTAGGTCTTATGAGGTAACTCCTCTTAAAGGGCGGAGTTGTACCAACTCCCTTGGGGCAGGTCTATTTCGGGGGCTGCGAAACTGAATCTCAAGACGTGATGGTCAGACCATCCGATGGGCTCCACCTCGACATCGGAAGTCTCCATCCCCAGGTGAAATGCCAAGTCCAATGAGTGTCCTTTCTTGTGGGTTGCAGTGGTAACAACCCGTGTTAGGCCTAATGAATCCATCAATTGGAGGAGGTTTTATCCAAACAGCGAGAGTTCACCGTCAACCCATGCACTGAAATCCACCAAAATCATCCATCTGGGGGACTTAAACACCAGGTTGGTGATGAAGTCCTCAACCTCCTTCAGGAAATCCTTCCCATCACCTGGTGGATGGTAAATGAGAAGAATCCTGTAGCCTACACCTGCTCCCACTATCCACTCAAAAGAGTTGGTAACCTCACCTGGCACCTTCTTGATACCCAGTTCTTGTCTAAAGCAGACAGCAATGCCCCAACCCCGACGATCCAATCTTGGGTGGTGAATCACCAAAAACCCGTCCGGAACCACAGACTCCAAAGTGGGGCCAGCATTTCCATCTTGCCAGATCTCGGTGATACAAGCCAGGTCTGCAGATGCCACAAGATCAGTGACAACTGCTGTTTTATTTTTCATCTATCTGGCATTGCTCAACACCACCCGAAAGGGACTGGAGTCCAGGGATGATCCCACTTCCTGTCTGATCAAATCAGAACCCTTGGATATGGGCACAAGGCAAGGAAAACCTCGTTCCTGTGTCCATTTCGCCCCAGGGCACCTCTTGGTCCACACTATCTCAATCCGTCCGCTCCTTTCCTATCCCCCTTGAGAGTTCCAGGATCTCCCGTCAGGGTGCGAAATTCCTATACCTTAGGTGCCCAAGGGCATGTACTATTGCCTCAGGACACCTACTGTTGTGTAGTACATGCCCACTTGGGCACCTAAGGTAATTGTGTGGAGCTCCGTTTTTTTGGTTTTTTTTTTCGCCTCACTTCATTTTTTTTTTTTCCAGGGTTCACTGTCTGGGCGGGGGAGCCATCGGGACTGAGAAGCAGACTGGAGAAGCGCAGGCTCAACAGCGCTAAACCGCTAATGCCAAGAAGAGCCGATCACGTGTGCTCTTCATGGCATCAGCTGACATGCTGAGAGTCTCTAAGGAAGAGGATCCCAAAGCGCACCAATGCCATTCTGTCTCTTGCTAGTGTAGAGACAGGTCGACTCCTCGTGTGGTAGCGTTGTTGCTGCCTGCTAGAGTAGTTCCAGTTCCACTTTTTCATTGAACAAAAAAAAAAAAAAAAACCTAAAAGAACCAAAAGCTCTTTTAAGAGCTGCCCAGCCTGCCTGTGTTAATTTTTTTTTTTTTTTTAACCTGAGAGAGCACTGTGCGGGAGACGGGAGTTAATCGGGGAAGGGGAGCGATTGCAATCGGGATCGACGATCAGTCTGAATTAAACTAAATGAACCTGAGTGCACTGTGCGGGACTTAATCGGGGAAGGGGAGCGAGCGACTTTTTGAGACTGTTAAGCACTTAGTCTGCAGACAGTGACTCGTCGTGTGGTAGTTGCTGCCTTCCTGCCCCATTGCAATCGGGATCGACGATCAGTCTAAATTAAACTAAAAGAACCAAAAGCTCTTTTAAGAGCTGTGCTTACTTTTTTTTTTTTGAACCTGAGAGTACTTAATCGGGGGGGAGCGAGCGAGTGTGAGACTGTTAAGGTCTCTCTCCAGAGGGGCAAAAATTTGAAACAACACGGAGGAGAGCATTAAGTTTGGCATTTGAAAGTGGGCGAGGGGGCCGAAATCAGGATCTCAAAAATCAGTGGTGAGGGTGACACGTGGAGAGAGGGCCGGGGTATGTCAGTGAGACATATTACCTCTTGAAGCACTTAGTCTGCACTGCAGACAGTGAAGCAAGCTGAATTTACCAGTCTAATTGCATAAGATAGACATATTATAGCTTGCTAGTAGCTACTGCAACCTTAGCTTGTTGTATAACATAATATTTTGCTGAAATTACAGCAGGAGAGGCAGAAAGTGCTGACTACAGCATACAGAAGTCAGTCGGGGACCATTAATTACAGACTTTGCAGGCTGCAACATTCTGAACTTATCAATATATATTAGTCTGAGTGCCTGCCTTCCTCAATACAGTAAAAGGTTTTGTTATTAGTATTACTAATGCTTGCCCTGCCTATGCCTAACCAAACCTTACCTAACTGAAGCTATCTGGCCATCAAATCAAAAAGCTATTTATAACTTGCGCTGAGGAAATTAGCATTCTATTTTGGGAAGTTCAAGTCATTAAAAAGTTGAGAAGGGGCTACTGTCTGTGAGGGTGCCTTTACTGCCTTTCTCTTCGTTTGAAGGCTGACCCTGAAGCAGTAAGATAAGACTAAAAACGTTTTAGTAGTCTCATCGTTATATTCACAGTCTACAAACTCAGTCAAGTTAGTGTCTGGGGTGGGGACTTTTGAAAAATCTGTACTAAGAGGCTAGAGCTGTTCAGCTGTTTTAACTAATTATTGCTAATTCTTGCTAAGTAAGCTAAAGTTATCAAGCCACAGCTCTCTCTCTGATCTTATAACAGTTAAACTACTTGTAGATGAGGTGCCTGAAGTCAACTTTAAACAGATCTTTTTTTTTTTTATTCCTGTGAAGGGTGCTTGCTACAGCTTGCTATACTTGCTGTGTAAACTAAATCACAGAAAAGTAATTAAAGATCTACTGCTAGCCCAGGTAGCTCAAAGCTAGTTAAAAAGCCAGTTCTATGAGCTACTACAACTTGTAACTTTTTGACCTACCAATCTACTCTGTGGACTGTGGAGTGTTGCTTGTTTCACTAAAATTTAAGAAGGTTCTGCAAAAAAAATCTATAATGTTTATTTACAAGCTACTCTAAAATCTGAATACTTTATAAAAAAAAAATCTGACTATAGCATAAGCTTTTTACAAGCTATGCCATTGTTCACCATCTAAAATCTGAGTACTGTTAAAAAATAATCTGAGTGTTAAGCTTTTTACAAGCTACACTGTCTGTGGACTATCGAAAATCTTTATAAAAAATAATCAGACAAGTCAGTCAGGTTTTCTTGAAAAAAAGACAAAACACACTTTTTCTTGTTGCATTTATTAATACTGAGTAACACAAAAATTCTCAAAGTCAGTATTCACAAGTTCAGGCAGACACCATGAGTCTTTTTTAATTTGGATTTAAGAGGAAGGGTCTTGAAGAGACTGTGGGAGCCGACTCGTATTCCCCAACACCAAGCACTAGTACTAGCACTACTACTACTGCTACTACTAGTACAGCTATAACCACACCATCTCCTTGCCCAGATAGTGAAACTGTTGTGATGACCACTGAAGATTTCTCAAGTGTTACTGCTTGTACTGAAAGCCTAGTTAAGGCCCCGAAAGTTAGAAAATTTCAGGAATCGTGGAAAAAGGGCAGGCAGTGGCTTACATATGACACAGATAAATGTGCCATGTTGTGTACATGGTGTCAGAATTATGATAAAAGCCAAAGCAAAATTAATTTCAGAATTGGATGCAGTACTTTTAGACTACACATTATCTCAGCACATGAAGTGTCCGTGGCACACAAAAATGCTGAGAGGGCATACATTGCAAATAAAACAAAAGTTAGAGAAAGACCAATAGAGAAATCCATACAATTAATGGAACAAAAAGAAATGGATCAAATTTGTAAATTGTTCTGTACCGCATATTACGTTGCTAAGACTGAAAGGCCTTTCACGGATTTTCCTGGGTTAATAGATTTACAAAGAAGAAATCATGGGGATGATGCTATGGGTCACAGTTACAGTAGTGACAAGCAATGCCGTGTCTTCATTCACTATATTGCTCAAGATATTCAAAGCACTACTGCTAGTCTACTACAAGACAATGACTCCTTTTCTTTTCTTGTTGATTCCTGCACAGATAAAAGTGTGACTGAGGAGGAGGGCATTTATGTACGTGTTTTTGAAAATGGCCTACCTGTAACAAGATTTCTTGCACTGAAACCAGTTAGTGTCCCTAATTCAGTAAGTATTTTAAATACTGTGATTAATGCTTTAGGGGGTGAAGGTGGTTTAAAGGATGGTGGTTGGACAAGTGTGGCATCTGATGGTGCTGCTGTAATGTTGGGGAGCACTTCAGGTGTCCTTAGTCGAATAAATTAATGATTTCCAGTGCCCACACCTCATTGACATACACTGCTGTGCACATAGTTTAGAGCTTGCTGTAAGGATTCTTTCAGAGACTGTCCCTTTTACAAGTCATTAGAACAACTTCTGCTGAACATTTACTCGTTTTACCACAGGTCACCAAAAAGTTGGAAAGGCCTACAGGAAACGGGATCCCTTTTAAATATTAATGTGGTCAAACCAGTTAACACTGGTGGCACTAGGTGGCTTACACACAGAGAACGGGCCATTTCTGCCCTTGAAAGGAACTGGGTTGCATTAGTGCCTCACCTCGAACATGTGTCACTGACAAACAAGCAGGATCATGGCCAAAAAGCACTAGGAATACTTAAAGTGCTTAAGACTTTAAAATGTGTTATATACATGAACTTTCTGAAAGTGTTTTCTGGTTACTTATCTGCTCTTAGTCTGTGCTTTCCGTTCACAGCAGAGTAGAAAGCACAATTCAGAAACTAAATGGTCTCTCGAATCAAGAAACTCGTCACCGTATAACACATCTGTAAATGAGAACTTAACTCAGTACGACAGTGTTGACTTAACTAATGAAACTAGCAGGCACGGATCAGGTTCTCCTTCAGACATTGCAGAAGCCACAATTTCAGAGATCAAAAAAATTCCTCAGAAAACATCACAGCACACTGAATCTCGCTTTCAGTCCTTCATGACCAATAAAGTGCTACTAGCTGCAAGAGCTTTAAATTTTCAGTCCGGGCCAACATCCACAGAGGTACTTGAAACATATGGAGATCAAGCAATTCAAACAATTGTTGATCACTATAAAGTGGTCCTAGAGTCTCGTGGAGTTGATGTTACTTTGGTACTGCTGGAGTGGCTAGACTTAAAAAAGCATGTACTCCACTTGCTGTCTGTTGAAAGTTGTAAGCCTCTGAAATTGTGGCAGAAAGTGATTCTTGCGGATGTGCAGGATCAACAATTTCGAAATGTGCTGGCCATTGTCAGAATCATTCTCCTGATTCCTGTTCACACTGCAGCTGCAGAACGAGGCTTCTCTCTGATGGGAAGAATAAAAAATGACTGGAGGGTTGGATTATGCCCAGACACCCTACGACTAATGTCTATATCTCTGAATGGACCCCAGCTTAGTGACTATAACCCTGAAGGTGCCATATCACTGTGGTGGAAAAATGGCAAAAGAAGGCCCACTACCAAAGCTTATGGCTCCAGAACACTGTCACTGCATGCTGCTTCTGCCAGCCCTAGTGGTGGTGATGAAAACGGAAGTGCTTGGTCCAGTGAAGATGACGTCTAAAATTATGTAAACTAAGGGACAGCACGTAAATAGTTTGTTGGGCATGTACATTTTCTTCTTACATGGCTGGGCATGTACTTTTTTTCACGAATTTCATGCCCTGTCTCCCGTTCCTTCTGCTCCCTCGTCCCCTTAAAATACCAAGGCCACGACATCTGAAATAAACATCAGATGGGAGCAACGGATAATCAAACGGACAAAGATCCCTTAGTCTCGAGGGGGAGTACTGCCTGACCGTACTCCTACTTCCCCAGCACATAGCTCAGGTATTTTAGACATCACAATATAAATACAATCACCTCCCGACTTACTCCTTCCACCCTCCTAAATTTCTTTAAAGCTATTTTAAACCAATAAATTAACCCCTTATATCAATATCTCTTAATCCCCCCCCAATACTCTCACTACTATAAAACAAGCTTAAAACCTCCTGACCCTCTCCCACAAATTTAAATTTTACAGTCACAAAGAGTCCTGCTCAATATTCCAACAACAGTCAGGGTTCAAGATTTTATTTCTTAACCAGAGATTTCACATAGCAACAGATAAACGATTAACTGAGATTCAAGCCACACCAGGCATTCTCACTACCTGGGGGGACCCAAGATTGATCACAGGCACTATCACTGCCCAAATCAGTAGCTGTTTAAGTATTTAAATGGGAAAGTTTAAACCTGATGTATGTTTTTTCTTCCTGCAGAATAGATCCTCCGAATAGCAATCCAGTTTCCAGGCGATGAAATGGCCAGGGCCCTCTCTGTGCTAGACACTGCCCAGAAAATCTGCCCCCACAAACATGACTCCTACCGGCGTCAGCCCACCAGTCGATACCCGCACAGAGCCTAGGATATTAGGGGCCCACTGACCAGCTCCCCGGTCAGATTAGACTCCGCTGTCTCGAGTGGGAACAGAACCAGGTGGCTTAATTTTCACACAGGGAACTCCCGCTGTCCTGGCAGAGGATTCACAAAAGTTCAGCGTCCAAAATGCTTCCAGCTACAAATGAACGTCTAAGATTGTCTCTACACTAACACAGCCACAACCTCACGTAGAAAGGTTAAACAATCCCACAAAATACTCCTCTCTACATAGTTCTCCTGCTAACATACTAACATATTTAACATGCCAACATACTAAAAGCCAGCAGAATAGGCCAAATGGTCTGTCTTTGCCTGCTCGAAAGCCAGCACCCTAGTGGCTGCTCGCCTTACCACCTCCCAGCCCTCAAGAGGGTCATTTGTTTCAGATTTCCCTTGTACCTGTTCCACCCCTTCTTGAAGCCCTCCACTGTGCCCTCTTCCACCAGCCTCCCAGGCAGTGCATTCCATGGATCCACCACCCTCAGTGAAAAAATGCCTCCTATGCTCCCCCCTGTAACCCCCCCCCCCAAACATCCACTCATGACCCCTGGTTGTTACCCCCTTCTTTAACGTAAACAGCTCCTTGGTTCCACTCCTGGTTATTCCTTTTACATACCTGAAACCCACTATCATGTCTCCCCATCCCTCCTCTCCTCCAGTGAGTAAAGCCCAAGCTCTTTCAGCCTGTCCTCATAAGGCCTCCCCTCCATGCCCTGAATCATCCTGGTCACTCTCCTCTGAACCCTCTCCAGCAGCACTATGTCCTTCTTCAAATGAGGTCTCCAGAACTGTAAACAGGACTCCAGCTGCGGCCTGACCAAGGCGTTATACAGAGGGAGGATCACCTCCCTACTTCTGGACGCAACACCCCTGGCTATACAGCCCAATATCCTGTTTGCTTTGGCTGCTGTTCTACAATTTTCAGAGTTATTCATTTTGACGTCTACCACCACCCCTAAATCCCTTTCTCCCAATGTGGCTTGCAGTGTAACCCCTCCCACGAAGTATACATGGCCCAGGTTTTTAACCCCCAAATGAAGTACCTGACATTTCCCGGCATTAAATTTCAGTCCCCACCTCCTTGACCACCCCTTCAGGGTATCCAGATCCCCCTGGACTGTCTCCCTCGCTTCTTCACAATCCACCAGTGCTCCCAGTTTTGAACCTTCTGCAAAGACTCAACCTATTCTTAACCCCCCTCCCTATATCCGTAGGCATTGAACAAGAGTGGCCCCAATACTGAACCTTGAGGGACCCCACTGATAACCTTCCTGTGGAGGATAGTATCCCACCCACCATTACCCTCTGTAAACGCCCCCGAAAGCCAATTTTCAACCCAATTGAGCTCCTGTCCTCCTACCCGCATCTCCCCCACTTTTGCTATCAATCCATTATGGGGGACCGAATCAAATGCCTTGCTGAAATCTAGGTATAGGACATCCACTGGCCTATGTCTATCCAAGGCCCCTGTCACCAAGTCATAAAACTCTACAAGGTTGGTCTGACATGATCTCCCCAGGACGAAGCCATACTGTTTATCATCCCGGTGTCCTAACCTTTTCAACTGCCTCCCAAGCCTCTCCTTGATAAAGTCCTCTATTACTTTGCCTACCACAGACGTCAAGACTGACAGGCCTATAATTCCCCATCTCCTCCAGAGAGCCCCCCCCCTTTATGTACAGGCACTACATAAGCCATCCTCCAGTCCTGTGGCACCGATCCCATCTGCAAAGAGGCGTTAAAGAGTGCAGCCAGTGGAGCTGCCAGTTCCTTCATAACCCTCGGATGTAATCCAACCGGCCCCGGCGCCTTATCGGTTTTTAGTTTCTGAAGGGCCTCCCTCACCCTATCCACTGTGATTTCTCCACCCCAATCCACTCCCTCATGCAATCTTCCTACTCCTTCTTGGTCTGGCCAAGCCTGCATTTGTTGTCTCCTCATCAGGCTGTAAAGATCCCCTGTCACCCACTGCAAAGACTGAGGCAAAGTACTCATTTAGCACCTCTGCCTGATCCCCTGCTTCCTGAGCCCATCCCCCCACAATCTTAATCCTATTGATCTGTGTCCTCACTTTTCGCTTCTCTCTCTCTCTCTTAAGTATCTATAGAATCCCCCCAGATATCCCTAGCCAGATTTTTCTCCATCCCTGCCTTGGTGCCCCTCACCACTTTGGTGACCTTCCCGGCCAATAATTCATACTCCCTTCGCTCCTTATGCCCCCTAGAACGTTTAAAACATTTGTAGGCAGCCTTTTTTTCCCTCACCACTTCCTGCACCTCCCTGATCCACCAACATGGCCTACCAATTCCACCATGCTTACGCCTTACTTTAGTACAGGACCTAGTAGCCTCTTGCACCCCTTGTTTAATGGTCTCACACAAACTTTCAGCATCCATATCTGGTCTAATCATGTCCAACCTCTCCCATAGGATCTTACCCATACCCATGAAGTCCGCTCTCCTGAGATCAACCACTACTGTATGAGTGCGGGATTCTTCCCCCCCCCCCGATACAGCAGGAACCAAACCGTAGCATGGTCACCACCTGCCAGTGGACTGCACATCTCCAGGCCCCTTATTTGCTCACTATCCACTAGAACAACATCCAATATCCGCCCCTCTCGACTTCCGGTGATGTCAGCAGGGTAATGGCTGTCTAACTCCTTGGCTCCGTCTCCCCCCGGAATCAAATCCATCCACATCACCTAATTTGAAAGATGTCTTCACCATTAAAAATGAAGAGAAACAGAACGAGCAAGCCCCCATCAACCCCGATGCAAAAACTAAAAGAAATGATGCAGGGAGAGGTGCAATGTGACCCGCAGGAGAGAGACGCGATGGACGGCCCGCAATCCTCGGAGGCCCTTGCTGAAGCACTACCAACGAACCTCACATCGATTATAATGCAAACAGCGCACACAGTAGCGAAAATTGATCAGACCTTAACTGAATTCAGAACAGACTTAGCTAAAGTCAATCACAAAACAAAGCAACTTGAATTGTGCCTGAATCAAGCGATCGAGCAATCGGACCGACGTGACAGACTCCTGCTTTACCTGCTGGCTAGAGACTGTGAGCTTACCCACAAACTAGACGACCTGGAAGGTAGAGGAAGGAGGCAAAACATCAGAGTGCATGGGATTCCTGAGGGTTCGGAGGACAAACATCAGAGTGTAATCCTGTTCCTGCAAAAAGTCCTCAGACAAATTCTACCTCTCCCGCAGGACCATGACCTCGCGATGGACCGAGCTCACAGATCACTGGCTCCCCGACCTAAAAATCCAGACAAGAGGCCTCGCTCTATTGTGGCAAGATTTACCAGCTATCAAGTAAAGGAAGAGATACTCAAAACCGCTTGGAAACAGGGGGCACTGCTATATGAAGGCCACCAAGTTAGTATAGATAACGACCATACCACAGCTGTTCAGGAGGCCAGAAAGTCATTATGGCCAATTATGAGGCAACTCCACGCCCGTTACATCAAGGTACAGATCCTATATCCTGCACGACTCAAGATCATCACTGATAAAGACTCAAAGATATTTCAGGACTTGTTAGCTGCAGCCCCCTTTCTGGAAACGTTGGGGATAACGGTACCGCCCCTGATAAAGGAGAAGTTGGAAAAAGACTTGCTTACTTCAGCCTGGAGTGTGGCACAGAAGGGAATCCCACAGAGAAATACACTGCAAGGAAACATGCCCACAAATCTACGAGCGGATATATCTTTTCTCATAAGACAGCTTGGAGACCCTGCCAGGCTGAACAAGAAAGCTGCACACCTTCAGATGGAAGATCGGGATCCTCACCAAATGAGTCCTCTGTGGATACTTGAATCATGCTGACAGGAAGAGACCTTCCTTGTTTTTCCTTTCTTGGCCTCCCTTTGCCGCCCGCTCCGGGACCAATTAGCTTGCCCTCACTCGCCTGCAGCTGAATATCTATCACTGAATATTACTTACCCCAACCCCTCCAGCTAACATGTGCTTTACTGTGGCTCCTTTGTTGCAGCCCGATCTTATGGCACTGTCGACGGTGGGAAAAACAGATAAGGTTACTGATATACGGAGTCCCCTGTGCTGGATGGAATAACCCCACAATGTCTGAATTACCTAGAGGTCCCAAGGCACGCGCTTAAGATCTGCTCCGGCGGGTAACTTTGACTACGGGGAACTGTCACTGGCCACCGAGACATTCTTCTATCAGCTGCCTGGAGATCTGTTTATTTAAATTTATGGAGGGTGGGGGGCTGCTAAACTAAAGTTAAAACGTTAAGTACTTAAAACTCAGACCTGAATCTCACTCGATGAAGGAATATCTGGTTGACATTTAATTTCTTAAATAGAGAGTTAATATCACTCAACTTTCAGAGTTGTTTTGAGAATATTACCCTCCTATGGCTCTGTTAGCAGGGCCAGAATCAATATAGTTCTGTTATCTCAGGTTAATTATAAATAATTGAATTATACATATCAGGGGCAATAACCCCCAGACATCAGTGAAAGATATTATTAGAATATATTAAAAGGATGACATCATACATATCATTACAGATCTGAAAAGATCTAGGAGGTGGAGGGACCAGGGCTACACCATGTGTCCTGCTGACCCTAGGGTGTTCCCAATAAGGGACTCTCCCCTGGAACAGGAAGGTAGCACACCACTACCTTGGTGCTCCTTTCGAGTTTTAGCACTAGCAGCGGTCCTATGGCTGGGAGTCTATCACCAGCCCCCCCTTGGAAGTCTACCTGGTCCGAATAGGGGAAGGCGTGTCTTAAACGACCCGCCAGCCCCACTCATCTCTAAGCTTGGGCCCTCACTTGAGGAACACGCTAAGCATACAAACTTGACCTATGGTCGGAAATTTGGTTTACTGTTTAAAAGTTTTAAGTTGATGAAGTTGATGTTGTTGATTAAGTTAACTGGGTACTTAGTTGTTAGAGAGAAAGTAACGTTGCTAGACAAATTGGTGCATGCTATCTTCCCTCATGTCAGTAAAAAGATCTTTCATGAAAATATAAATGACCAGCCATAATGTAAAGGTGCTCTCCTATAATATTAATGGGTGCTCCAGTCCAGGGAATAGAAAACAAATACAGAAATACATTACTAGACAAAACTGTGAGATAAACTTTCTGCAAGAGACTCACTTGTCACCTACAGAGACCTTAAAGCTGAGGACCAAGTATCACCCACACCTATATTCCTCATCCTTGAATTCAGGGCGCAAAAGGGGGGTAGCCATCTTGCTATTGGCGTCCTTCCAGTTTGAGCATGAGGAAACCGTGACGGACCCTGGAGCCAGATACATTATGGTGATAGGCAGAGTACAGGATACCCCAGTGACTCTGGTCAGTGTGTATGCCCCTCCTGGTACCACCACAATCTTTTTTGCCTCCCTCGCCCAATTAGTGGCCGAAAGATCTAGGGGTCTGCTGATTATGGGGGGGGGGGAACTGGAATTTAATCTGGGACAGGAACCTGGACACCACTTCAGGCATTCAGAACCCGGACCACCGCAGAGTAAAGGCAATCAGGCAAATTCTGAACTGGATGGGACTAGTGGATGTATGGAGGGAAGGATACCCCAGAGCGAGGGAATACACATGTTATTCGCCAAGGTTTAAGGTGTTCTCCCCACTTGACATGTTTTTTGCTTTTAAAGAGAGTATTTCTACTCTTCCTTCTATGTGGGTGGGCACATCTGCTATATCAGACCACAGCCCAATATTCTTGGAGGTTGCCCTTTTAATCCCCAAGAGAACGACCCACTGGAGACTTAACATGTCCCTACTTAGGGACAAAGAGGTAGTAAGTAAAATTAAACAACATATCACAAGCACAACAGCTGAAAACACGAAGCTGGGGATAATGCCACAAATCATATGGGACACAATGAAGGCTACAGTTAGGGGCCAGTTTATACGTATATCTGCTCAAAAGAAAAAAGATTGTTTATTGAGACAACAGAGTCTTCTCGTAAAACTAGCAGAACTAGAGTCCCTACAAAAATCTAGGTGGGAAAGAGATAGGGATTCAGAGCTTAGATCCCGAAGGACTCAAATCCAAAAGCTACAGAGGGAGGAGATAGAGAGAAATCTCTTTTTTCTCAAACAAAAATACTATGAGGGGGGGCCCAGGGGCACCAGACTCCTCGCAGCACATCTGCAACTGTTCAAAGCCAAAGCCACAATAACTAAAATCATCTGCCCCAACACAGGCAGCTTGACCAGTAAGACCGAGCAAATCACTGAGGCTTTTGTCTCTTATTACGCTAAGCTGTATACCCACCAGGATCCAATGCCCACCCAAGCTAGCAGGGAGTACCTTAAGAACTTACCCCTCCCTATGCTTACCCAGGAAAAGAGTCAGGCCTTAATTAAACCAATCACACAAGTAGAAATCCTGAAAGTTATAAAGGGCCTGAAGGGAGGGAAGTGCCCTGGCCCAGATGGTTTTGGAGCAGAATTTTATAAAACCTTCGCTCCAGAAACCGTCCCCTTATTGGCTGAAGTCTTCTCAAGAGTCTGGCAGGAAGCGAACCCGGTTCCCCCCTCCTGGCAATATGCCACAATTTCAGTCATACCAAAAGAAAATAAAGACCCTACCCGATGTGAATCATATAGGCCAATTTCGCTCCTAAATTCGAACTACAAGATCTTTACCGCCATTCTGGCAGCCAGATTGAACTCTATACTCCCAGACCTTATTAATCCAGACCAGTTGGGCTTTGTCCCTGGCCGACAGGCTCCAGATGCTGTTCGGTCAGCGATCAATACAAATGATGTCATTCACCACACACGTCTCCCTGCCTGCCTCATGAGTTTGGATGCTGAAAAAGCCTTCGATAAGGTCTCTTGGACATTTCTGTTCCTAGTCCTGGAACGGATGGGGTTCCCTCAAACTTTCCATGACAGCGTTAAGGCCCTGTACTCCGGCCCGCAAGCATATGTCAGAGTTAATGGGGGAATCTCTAGGAGATTCACCTTGGGCAGAGGTACCAGACAGGGGTGTCCCCGGTCCCCTTTGCTATTTGCCCTATATATAGAGCCATTGGCTGAGGCAATACGTGCCACTCAGACGGTACAGGGGATTGAAGTGGGAGGTCAACAACGGAAAATATCTTTATACGCAGATGACGTATTACTCTGTATATCTCAGCCGGAGACCTCAATCCCACAAGTATGGTCAATCTTGTCAGAATTTGGTAGACACTCAGGATAGACCCTCAACAAAACTAAAACTGAGGTGTTATCCTTCTATGATTCACCTTCCCATAAAATTGTACAATTTTTGCCTCTTAAGTGGGCAGCTGACAAAATCAGATATCTAGGCGCCTGGCTGACCAGATATAATACTCACTTTTTTAAAGCCAATTATGTCCCACTTTTCAGCCAGATAAAGAAAGATCTAGATAGACGGGCCCTTATAAACCTCCTGTTATACTCAAGAATACACACTCTCACTATGAATGTCCTCCCCAGATACTTATATCTATTTCAATGATTACCAATTTTCATACCTAAAAAATGCTTTAAGGACTGGCAAAGGACAATTATAAAGTTCACCTGGAACAACAAGAGACCTAGAGTAAACGCCCATACTCTTTGTCTGAGTAAGGCTAAAGGGGGTAGAGCCTTCCCTGATCTCAAAGACTACTATCTTGCCACACAAATTAAGAGAGCATTACAGTGGTCCACCCCCACTTACGCTGCTAACTGGGAGGAAATGGAGAGGTTGGAAGAAGAGGAACATGGCCCATTATTGAGTGTCCGTACTATACAAACTAAAATCGACAGGGACTATCCTCCCCCCTCCCTCTTGTCAGTGAGAGACACTATAAGGGCAACAAGCAGAGCTTGACAAAAATATAAAATAAGATCCTCACTCTGGCCATTGTACAGGCCATCATGGGATACAACTTTTGCCCCATCCCTACTAGACCACACTTTCAGAGCCTGGGAGAGAAAAGGCTTGACTTATATTAAGCACTATATGGTAGGGGATGAAGTGATAGACTTCATCACCCTCAAGAATGACTTTGACCTCCGAAATACAGATTATTACCGGTACCTGCAGGTTAGAGACTATATTCACCGCTGCCGCAGAGCGGACCCTCAACCTGATAGGGGGGGCCCCCCTTGTGGAGAGCCTTTATGCAATTTTAACCACACAGAAAACCTCAGGCCTCATCTCTATACTCTATAAAACCCTTATGGCTTTGAAGAAGGACCACTTGGATAAAGTCAAGCGTAGATGGAGAGAGGAGGGGGGAGATGATTTACGACAAATTAACTGGGACTCCATATTTAAGCTGACAACTAGCACCACATGCTCCCCCCTCTGGCAGGAGTATAGTTGGAAAATGAAGATACGGTATTTCCTCTCTCTGGGTAAAAGAGACCCTGAAAGGGATTCTTCATGTTGGAGAGTATGCGGGGAGACGGGGCAAGTTACTTACACATTTTCTGGTCGTGCCCACGACTTGGGCCCTTCTGGGGGGGAAATCTCCCGGGCACTTGTTAAAATATTTGCCTTGGATGCCCCCCTAGACTGGCCCTGCCTTGTACTTGGGGAGCTTCCCCAAAACTTGACTGGAGCTGACAAGATACATCTCTGGGCCATCCTCCTTGCGGCAGCACACAAAAATATTACCAGATTGTGGCTGAAAAATGCCTGCCCTACTATGGCTACCTGGATACAACTGGTTCAAGAAATCGCAGAAATGGAAGAAATAACTTATAAGATAAACCATAAGACAACAATATTTATTCGGAGATGGACGAGATGGGAGATCTGGCGAGAAACAACTGTTGCCTTGAGTTCTGGCCCGACTCCCTGAAGTCTCACTCCAAACTTAAAATTTTTCAAATTGACTATAGCTGATTTACTGATTGCAGCTGAGTGGTGCCAGACGGCATGGAGTATGGACCAATTGGTTTCAAGAAGAGCACAACATGCTTGAATTCTTAATGTTTTCAATGTCATTGATACAGAAATGCACTATCTTTTGACTTCATCCCTTTTAAAGATATTATAAAAGAGAGATTTTAATATGTACCAAATCTGATATACTCCATCTATGTAAAACAGAACTTGAATTGTCTGGCTTATCTGTAACAACTGCACCCGATGGTTGTCAATAAACTTAAATTTAAAAAAAAAAAAAAAAAAATATCCGCCCCTCTCTAGTAGGTTCCCCCACCTGCTGGACCAGGTAGGCATCTTGAAAGACATCCATCATTTGCTGTTCCCTGGTTATAGAGGATGTCATGGTGTCCCAGTCTGCCCCCGGCATATTAAGATCACCCATAACCACCACCCTACCCTTTCCAAGGACGGTCACAGTGACCCTTGATGTTCTCCACCAACTTATCCTCCAGATCCTCCTCTATTGCAGGGGTCCTGTATACTACCCCATCTTCAAGTTCTTCCTTCCCCTCGTTTGCAGGGTTGCCCAAATCACCTCCACACCCCCTCCAGCCTCCTCAACTCCACAAACCATTATGTTATTTCTGACCATCAGTGCAACCCCCCCCAGTTCCCACATCCCTATTTTTCCTGAGTATCTTGTAGCCCTCTAAGTTTAGGTCCCAATCATTTCTCTGAGTGGCCCATGTCTCTGTAATTGCTGCCACATCCGCTGTTCCCTCAGCCAACACAGCCTGGAGCTCAGGCATTTTATTGCTCATACTCCTGGCACTGATCAGGACTGTCCTCCACCCCGACTTTTTCCCTCTCTCCAGTCCCCCCAACCCTGTGCAGTCCCTTTTCTGCCCCGTTTTCCTTGAATTTGCAACATATTTCCTCTCTTTTTATTATATGACCCCCCCCTTTACAAGTTTAAACCCCACCTCTCACCTATAAATCCAGCAACTTTTAATTTCAAGATCTCCCTCTCCTCCATGTTGAGGTGTAACCTATCCCTGGCATATAGCCCCTTATCCTCCCAGCCCATACCCCTCTGCCCTGCTGCTTTAAGTAACTCTCAGATACCAAGCCCTTTGAACTTGGGCTCAATCCCATTCTCCTCAGTTTAGCAAGCACACGACTGTAGTTCCAGAGTTCCAAAATTAGGCCACAAAATCTTCCTCCCTTCGACAGTCTAGACGGTAGCAAACCAATTTCAAAGCGATAGCAATAGCAGTAGTGGGTAAAGGTAACAGGAACAAAGCGAGCAACCTCGATCCACCTTAAAAACTGGTTAAGTCCCCCAATAGCGTAAACTGACTTACAGTTCATGTATTTTCACAAAAACCATTAAAATACACGTAAAATAAGCTAAACGTAAGCAAAACTACACAAATGATTACACTATAAAACAGACGACGAATAGAGCTCATCTTGCAGCACGCCCAGCACGGCAGCCATCTTCCATATTCTGTTCTTCTTGTAGAGAAAAAAGTGTGGGTCCAGCACAGCCAACCTCAAAAAAGAGTTAAAAAAAACTTAATTAAGGGAGGAGCCTAAACCAATCACTTCCTAAATAATAACAGTTATCAGATTGGTAAATAAAGGCCCGCTCACCCATAATATTCTTGTATCATAGAAAAACCTTTTTTATTTTTTTATATTCAGATACAGTATGAAGAATCCACACATATACTGCTGGGTTCCATTCATATACGTTTCGGCAAA
Organism: Neoceratodus forsteri; assembly: GCA_016271365.2. Taxonomy (NCBI): domain Eukaryota; kingdom Metazoa; phylum Chordata; order Ceratodontiformes; family Ceratodontidae; genus Neoceratodus; species Neoceratodus forsteri. The sequence goes on from CM028130.1 coordinate 1,422,681,071, forward strand.
GCCTTCATCAGTACCATACCATATCTAATAGAAAATTCACAAAATATTTAATGTATTATCTCTAATGTGGTTAAACACATATCAGATCAATTGTTCAATTTCACTTTTTATAATAATACTTGGTAAATCTCCAAAACTCTAACTCTGCTTACCAAATCAAATTGAATGCTGTCTGCCACATATACTTAGTTTCTTCATTTCCCTTTGTGGCAATTCCTAAAATAATATTGTAACATAAAGATTTTTACTGTTAGTTTTTTTTAAAAAAACCTTCTAAAGATATATCCTATATAGTTCTCTAACTGTCCATTATTTGAAGTCCTACATAGCAATGCATTCAGAAATGTTACATCTCTACATCCCATTCTGTTAAACAGATACAATACTTATAAACAAAAATATGGCAGTGCCTAATCTCAAAGATATCATCAAAAACCAATAACAGTTCATCATTTTAAAATACCTTTCATCTTGTAACCTTATATTGTTTCATTATTACACATAAATATCAAATCCTGCAGTGCTATAAATTCATTTAAACCATATAACCTCAGTTATTACATATCTTCAAACTTTCTCTTATAAACCAATTCTCCTACTAATAATATATAACAAACTACATATAGTGATTTTAACACCTTATGAGCTTACCTAATAAGTTCTGTTGTAAGGCTATTTTTAAGGTCTGAATTTCATTGCATACGTCTGGAACAAATAATATAACATTAGGAGTCTTAATTCGTAATAGAGGTTCGATAAAGTAATATCCAGAATATTTTGTTTGAAATATATAACCTGCTCACTAAGCCCAAATCCTCCATGTAGAAAATTTCTATGGACAGATAAAAAAAACACATCTCAAACCAGTCGTGATCACAATGACTGATTCAAAAAGCTAGAACTTCTCTTAATTACTCAAATTTCAAATTATAAAATAATGTCCTTACTTTCAATTTCTTCTTCACGAGCACAAGTCTGACCGCAGGTAATGGCATGGCAGCACCTCTCGCTCTCTCTACATGTTTAGAGGTGCCGCACCTGTTCTGTGCTCCGTTATATAGGCAAGGAATCGGGCACTGAATAAAGTGTGTCACCACTCTAGGAAGAATCCTCTCACGATGTTTGTGCTCGCTCTTCAGCGCCCGACCTGCTTCTAAAAGCAGCACCATATGCATTATATGGTGTCCTGCCTATCCCGTATTTATTTTAATAGCTGGCTACTGGAAACCGGTTGCGATTCTTCACAGACCCTCTACAATGAGTAAATATCACCAAATATCGATATTTACATTAATAAGATGACAAAATGAGTTCTAAAATATTACTATTAAACTATTATGAATTCATACAAGCAAATCATGCATTTCTACTATCAATAACCCATAATATTATGAATAATCAGAATCAATAGAACAAGTGGTAAAAACCAAATACATTTACCCAACCTAAACCCATTACATTGTTAGTACTTTATACACTTTTTATTTCACATAGAACACCGTATTAAATTAATTTTTCATTTAATTGACTACTGAAAATATCTTAAGTATAGGGAGAATTTTCCAAAATGGCTCAGATTCTATACATCAATAGAAATCCTATGTATTTGCTAGTATCCAATGTTACAACTCATTCATTCTTCATAAAATAGGCTGCCAGTCGATAGCATCATTTAAACCAAATCTAGGGTTATTCGCATTAAATCTGTCTATGTAATATGCCTCTCTAGCTAACATTTTTATTCTATAATCTCCCCCTCTAGGGGAGGGAAGTACTTTCTCAATACCAAAAAATCGTAATTGAGGAAGCTGGTGTCCCTGTTCCATAAAATGTCTAGCAACCGGTGACTTTAAATCTTTTCTCCTAATATCATTCTTGTGTTCTGTTATTTGAGTTTTAAGTTGTCTCTCCGTTTTTCCTACATACACTTTGTCACATGGACATTTAAGTGCGTAAATGACACCAGATGTAGAACAGTTAATAAACTGTTCTATAATAATAGCCTAATCTCGAAAAGTATTTCTAATTTTTTTAATTTTATACGTGTTACTACAATTAATGCAATGCCCACATGGGAAATAACCCTTTACCTCTGACAAATTTTAAAAAAATGCAAAGGTCTAGTGTCAGGTACTCTATGATCTGATTTCATAAGTCTGTTCCCTAATGGCTTATTCCTTTTAGGGACAGTAAGATGAAGGTGTTCAGATATTTGACACCCTAAAGGTGTTGTATGTAACACATGCCAATATTTGTCAACAGTGTTTCTGATAGTAGAAAATACATTACTATACACTGTAGAAAAGACAATTCTACCTTTATCCATCCGTTCCCTATTCCGAGGTGTTAAAAGGTCACACCTATTTCTTGTCAATACCTTTTGTTCAGCATTGTATATAGAACCTCCTGCTTATATCCCCTAGCTCTAAGTCTCTGTGTCATCTCATTTTGTGCTTGATCAAACTCTGATAATTCAGTGCAATTACGTTTCACTCTGACCAACTGTCCAAAAGGAATTGAATCAATCAACTTCTTAGGATGAAAGCTACGTGCATGTAAGATTTAGTTTTTATCTGTTGTTTTACGATAACATTTTGTAATCAATCGATAATCAAGTTTATAGATCAATAAATCTAAATAAGGAATCTGTTCAGTGCTGAAATTCATTGTGAAAGATAAATGATCAGTACACTCATTTAGGTATTTGTTAAAGCTGTGCAATTCCTCTACTGTTCCCAACCAAAACACTAAAATATCATCTATAAAGCGTTTCCAAAATCCTAACTTGTTTCTATAAAAATTCTTATCACTGTATACATATTTATTCTCAAAACTGGGCATATAGATGTTTACATAAGACGGAGCCATGCTAGATCCCATGACTGTTCCTTTTATTTGTAAATAAAATTGTTTTTCAAATCAAAAATAATTTTGTGTCAATACTGTCTCTGTCCACTTAACTACTGTTTCATTAGACGGTTTCTCTTCTTCTCTATATCAGTCTAAAAAGGCCGTCAAGACCTCACATCCATTTCTATGTGGAATGGACGTGTATAAATCTTTAACATCCCATGTCACTAGTATACAATTTTGAGCATCAAAGTTACTATTATTCAAATTTTCAACATTAGTAATCACATCTGTTGAGACTCGTATATAAGATTCAGTTAACTCTCAACAAATGGCCTAATTTGATGGTCAATGAAGATAGAAAGTGGTTCGAATATCAAATTGATACCTGCAACTATCGGTCTGCCAGGTGGTACTCTTAGATTATTATGTATTTTGGGGAGGGTGTTTAGAATTATTACAGGTTGAGGAAAACTATATCCCTTTAGATCATGACCCCACACAATGTGTTTCAGATTTGGTGCAGGCCCTTTTATTAAGGGCTTATGATGAACAACAGATTACAGAATGGGAAAAAGAATCATTATTTAGGGCAAATCCAACTATCCCAGTATTCTATACCCTCCCCAAAATACATAAGAATCTAAGAGTACCACCTGGCAGAGCAATAGTTGCAGGTATCAATTCAATACTCAAACCACTTTCTGTCTTCACTGACCATCATATTAGGCCATTTGTTGAGTTAACTGAATCTTATATACGACACTCAACAGATGTGATTACTAATGTTGAAAATTTGAATAACAGTAACTTTGATACACAAAATTGTATACTAGAGACATGGGATGTTAAAGATTTATACACATCCATTCCACATAGAAATGGATGTGAGATCCTGAAAGCCTTTTTAGACTGATATAGAGAGGAAGATAAACCGTCCAATGAAACAATAGTTAAGTGGACAGAGACAGTATTGACACATTATTTTCGATTTGAAAAACAATTTTATTTGCAAATAAAAGAAACAGCCATGGGACCTAGCATGGCTCCGACTTATGCAAACATCTATATGTCCAATTTTGAGAATAGGTATACATACAGTGATAAGCATTTTTTTTTTTAGAAACAAGTTAGGATTTTGGAAACGCTTTATAGATGATATTTTAGTATTCTGGTTGGGAACAGTAGAGGAATTACATAGCTTTAACAAATACCTAAATGAGCGTACTGATCATTTACCTTCACTATGAATTTCAGCACTGAGCAGATTCCTTATTTGGATTTATTGATATATAAACTTGATGTTCGATTGGTTACAAAATTGTATCGTAAAACAACAGATAAAAACTCAGTCTTACATGCACGTAGCTTTCATCCTAAAAAGTTGATTGATTCAATTCCTTTTGGACAATTGGTTAGTGTGAAACATAATTGCACTGAATTATCAGAGTTTGATCAAGCACAAAACGAGATGACACAGAGACTTAGAGCTAGGGGATATAAGCAGGAGGTTCTATACAATGTTGAACAAAAGGTATTGACAAGAAATAGGTGTGATCTTTTAACCCCTCGGAATACGGAACAGATGGATAAAGGTAGAACTGTCTTTTCTACAGTGTATACTGATGTCTTTTTTACTATCAGAAACACTGTTAACAAATATTGGCATGTGTTACATACAACACCTTTAAGGTGTCAAATATCTGAACACCTTCATCTTACTGTCCCTAAAAGGAATGAGACATTAGGGAACAGACTTATGAAATCAGATCATAGAGTACCTGACACTAGACCTTTGCATTTTCTGAATTTGTCAGAGGTAAACGATAATTTCCTATGTGGGCATTGCATTAATTGTAATAACATGTATAAAATTAAAAAAATTAGAAATACTTTTCGAGATAAGGATATTATTATAGAACAGTTTATTAACTGTTCTACATCTGGTGTCATTTACGCACTTAAATGTCCATGTGACAAAGTGTATGTAGGAAAAAACGGAGAGACAACTTAAAACTCAAATAATAGAACACAAGAGTGATATTAGGAGAAAAGATTTAAAGCCACCAGTCGCTGGACATTTTATGGAACAGGGACGCCAGCTTCCTCAATTGCGATGTTTTGGTATTGAGAAAGTAGTTCCCTCCCCTAGAGGGGGAGATCATAGAATAAAAATTTTAACTAGAGGCATATTACATAGATAGATTTAATGCCACTAACCCTAGATTCGGTTTAAACGATACGATCGACTGGCAGCCTATTTTATGAAGACTGAATGAGTTATAACATTGGATACTAATAAATACATAGGATATCTATTAATGTATAGAATCTGAGCCATTTTGGATAATTCTCCCTATACTTAAGATATTTTCAATAGTCAATTAAATAAAAAAAATTATTTAATATGGTATTCTATGTGGAATAAAAAGTGTATGTAATGTAATGGGTTTAGGTTGTATAAATGTATTTGGTTTTTACCACTTGTTCTGATTCTGATTATTCATAATATTATGGGTTATTGACAGTAGAAATGCATGATTTGCTTGTATGAATTCATAATAGTTTAATAGTGGTATTTTTGAACTCATTTTATCTTATTAATGTAAAATATCGATATTTGGTGATATTTACTGATTGTAGAGGGTTTATGAAGAATCGCGACCAGTTTCCAGTAGCCAGCTATTAAAATAAATACGAGATAGGCAGGACACCATATAATGCTTTTAAGAAGCAGGCCAGGCGCTGAAAAGTGAGCGCAAACATCGCGAGAGGATTCTTCCTAGAGTGGTGACGCGCTTTATTCAGTGCCCGATTCCTTGCCTATATAACGGAGCACAGAATAGGTGCAGCACCTCTAAACATGTAGAGAGAGCAAGAGGTGCCGCCACGCCGTTACCTGTGGTCAGACTTGTGCTCGTGAAGAAGACACTGAAAGTAAGGACATTATTTTATCATTTGAAATTTGAGTAATTAAGAGAAGTTCTAGCTTTTTGAATCAGTAACTGTGATCAGGACTGGTTTGAGATGTGTTTTATCATCTGTCCATAGAAATTTTCTACACAAAGGATTTGGGCGTAGTGAGTAGATTATATATTTCAAACAAAATATTCTGGATATTACTTTATCGAACCTCTATTACGAATTAAGACTCCTAATGTTATATTATTTGTTCCAGACATATGCAATGAAATTCAGACCTTAAAACTAGCCTTATGAAGTCTATATACAACAGAACTTATTAGATAAGCGTATAAGGTGTTAAAATCACTATATGTCATTTGTTATATATTATTGGTAAGAGAAGAGGCTATGTAGTAACTGAGGTTGTGTGGTTTAAATGAATTATAGCACTGCAAGATTTTATATTTATGTGTAATAATGAAACAATATGAGGTTACAGCATGAAAGGCATCATTTTAAAATGATGAACTGTTGTTATTGGTTTTTGATTATATCTTTGAGATTAGGCACTGCCATATTTTTGTTTATAAGTAATGTATCTGTTTAACAGAATGGGATATAGAGATGTAACCTTTCTGAATATATTGCTATGTAGGACTTCAAGTAATGGACAATTAGAGAACTATATAGAAGATATCTTTAGAATGTTTTTTTTTTTTAAACTAACAGTAAAAATCTTTATGTAACAATATTATTTTAGGAATTGCCACAAAGGAAAATAAAGAAAATAAGTATATGTGGCAGACAGCATTCAATTTGATTTGGTAAGCAGAGTTAAGAGTTTTGGTGATTTACTAAGTATTATCAGAAAAAGTGAAATTGATCAATTGATTTGATATGTGTTTAACCACATTAAAGATAATACATTAAATATGTTGTGAATTGTTTCCATTAGATATGGTATGATACTGATGAAGGCTTTGCTGAAACGTATATGAATGGAACCCAGCAGCATATGTGTGGATTCTTCATACTGTATCTGAATATATATATATATATATATAAAAAAAAAGTTTTTTATGATACAAGAACATTATGCGTGAGTGGGCCTTTATTTACCAATATGATAATTGTTCTTGTAGAGAAGCCATGTAACCACACCATGTCTCACAGGGATCACTCATTTGGAATAGAGGCCTGAGTATGCCGCACAGAATCTGTGAACTGAAGCTAATACACAATGAGACGTGTCCTGCCTTTGATGCAGAGAACTAAACTGCAACAGGAAAATACACCTTCACAATGAAACCCTTTAACTGCGGTCACAGATAAGATACTGAGGACCACGTAGTTTCCCTGCATAGTTCTGAAAACTGTGAAATCACCCCTTTCCACCCAGGAAGTAGCCATCTCCCTGATGGAGTGAGCCTTGATAAGAGCCAGAGGTGGCTTCTTTTTCACCACACAGGTGCCCACTCACCTAGCTAAGGTGGGGCAGAGGCCTCTTGTCCTTATTTAGTTGCCCCAAAAGCACAAATGCATTATCTGACTTACGAAATTCAGATGTATGTTTAAGATATATCCTAATGGTGCAAGATAAATTCAAAAGCTTGCATAATTCCTTCCCCTGAATAGAGGAGGCTGCTGACAGTCAGACATATATCTATGTCCTAGACTCCTGGAAGGCCATATGCACCTGAGGGAAGAAACACCATTCTGAATATTACCTGTCCTTATGCCTAATAAGGTATGGCTCCTTAACAGGAGGCCTGAAAATACAACACATCCAGCGAAGTGGATGGAAGTGGTTTGGAAAACTCCTTCACAGCTCCTTAACAGGAAGCCTGAAAAAAACAAGACAGCTAACAAAGCGGATGGGAGTGGTTCAGAAAACTCCTTGTAAGAAGCATTCAGAACCCTGAGATCCCACAGCAAACCAGATCTGACAGCAGACGTGTCCAACAACAAGAAAAAATTACTCACCTTAGTAATGTTCTTTCTTCTAATGGAATCTTGCTGTATTCTGACAGTAGCAGTGAGTCCCAACCATCAAACTGCCCCGGAGATGAAAGAGTTAACTTTCCATGCCAGGCATGGAACGCTGAGCTCGAGCTCGGTTGAGACTCTGTCTGTTGCTGTTTAAACTCAAACCGTCAGATTTTTACAAGCAAACTCAATAAGGCCCTGTGTGGAAGCTGTAAACCTACACTAGCCAACTGGCTACTAAACATAAAAAAACACATTTTTGGTCCCAAAACAAAGACTCAAGTCAGGAGACCCAAAAATGAAAAACACAACACCAAATCACCCAAGAAAAGGTGAAACAACAAGGTGGGCATCTACTGAGTGCCAACACTGCCACTGCCCACCCACATCCCAAAAAGAGGTTCTGAGAGGGGCAGACGGGGGGGTCAGAATACAGCAAGACTCCATTAGAAGAAAGAACATTACTAAGGTGAGTCATTTTTTCTTCAAACAACATCAAGTCTTGCTGTATTCTGACAGTAGCAGACTACCAAGCAGTACCTCCATGGAGGAGGGACAGAACCTACTTAGGGTATAGGCTCTGAAGTACAGTTGTGCCAAATCGAGCATCACTCCTAGCCTGAACATCCAAGGAGTAATGCTTGGTAAAAGTGTGAACTGTTTTCCAGGTAGCTGCTTGACATATCTCTAAGATAGAATATCCCTGGCAGCTGCCAGGAAGCAGCTGTACCTCTGGTAGAGTGGAGCCCTCAGGCCTGAGGGTGAACCCACCCAGTTTTCCATAACAAAATTGGATACAAGAGACAATCCATCTGGCAATGGATCTTTTAGTGGCAGGTTTCCCTTACCAACCTCATCATAAGTGAGGAACAGTTGGAGGGAGTCAAACCTGTGACCCTTGGTATGTTCTATGTAGTAGCTAATGGCTCTTTTCACATCTAAACTGTGGAGCCTCCTCTCGCCAGAGGAGGAATGGTCAGTGAAGTACACAGGAAGAGACACAGATTGATTAAGGTGGAAATCTGAAACCACCTTAGGCAAAAATTTCCTGTTAGTCCTAAGGACCACCTTATCTCTATGAAAGGAGATAAAAATCAGGCTCCACTGACAAAGCTTGTAATTCACTTAGGCGTCTGGCAGAGGAGATGGCTACCAGAAACACAGTTTTCCAAGTCAAGTACTTAAGCTCTGCTGAAGACAAGGGCTCAAAAGGGGGTTGCATAAGCTGAGCAATGCAAACATTAAGGTCCCAAGCAGGCGCAGGGTCCCTGAAAGGAGGGTTGGTGTGAAGCAATCCCTTGAAAAACTTGGAGAATACAGGGCGAGCTGAAAGAGAAGAGGGCTTACCTGCTGAGACAAAAGCAGAGACAGCTGCCAGATGCACTTTCAGTGTAGCTGGTCTAAGCCCTAAGCCATTTAAATGGACCAAATAATCAAGGACTGTGGGCAGATCAGCAGACTCTGGGGAAGTATGCTTTCCAGAGCACCATATGGAAAATCTTTTCCACTTGGAATTATAAGTAGCCCTGGTGGAAGGTTTCCTAGAAGCCTTCAGAATATCCATTACGCCTTGGGAGAGGTGTAAATCAGCAAACTCTAACTCTTCAACAGCCAGGCCTTGAGATTGAGAGATTTGAGATCTGGTACCAAACCCTCCCTGAGCACAGGTTAACAGGTTGTGATTCCTGGGAAGACACAGGGAAGATGGACTGCTAAGGACAGAAGGAGGGATACCAAGGCTGTCTGGCCAGTCTGGAGCAATCAGAATCATCTTGCAGGGTTGAGATCTGATTTTGACTAGCACTTTGAACAAGAGAGGGAAGGGGGGAAAGGCATACAGGAACTTCCCTTCCCAACTGAGAACTAAGGCATCCAGGGGGACTGTGCCCAGGACTGGGGGCCTGCAACAAAAAAGAGGAAGTTGGTGATTGTCTGGGGCTGCAAAAAGATCTATCTGTGGGATGCCCCATCTGAAGAATATCACCTGCAAGACCAAGGGATCCAGGGACCATTCGTGATGGCCTCGATATATCCTGCTGAGAGCATCTGCCAGGACATTGTCTTTGCCTGGGAGGTGTACTGCTGTGAGGGAGGTGTTCAGAGAATAAGCCAGGGACCACAGCTTCATTGCTTCTGTGCACAAGGCCATAGACCAAGTGCCTCCTTGCTTGTTGATGTACCACATTGTGGTGGTATTGTCTGTTCTGATCTGAATAACTTGGTTCTGAACAGACTTGGAAAAAACTTGAAGTGCTAGAAATACTGCTCTGAGCTCCAACAGGTTGATGTGGAGCAGAGACTCCTGAGGGGACCACAACCCCTGGGTGGTCAGGTCGCCTAAGTGAGCCCCCCACCCCAAGAGGGAGGCATCTGTAGTAAGGATTAAGGAGGGACTGAGGACAGAGGGGACTCCTTGTCTCAGACTGCTCTGATCCTGCCACCACTGTAGGGCCTGGATCAGGGATCGAGTTACTGGGATCAATTTGGTCAGAGGGTCCTTCCTTTGAGACCAGAAGGCTCTCAAATGGAACTGTATGTCTCTCATCTGAAATCTTGCTCCATGCACCACTGCTGTGGAAGCAGCCATGTGCCCCAGGAGCTGTAGAAAATGTCTTGCTGGTCGGGATACCTGCAGGGTGAATGAGGAGGCCAGAGAGATAAGGGTCCTTGCCCTGTCCAGGGGAAGGAAAGCTCTGGCCTTTCCTGTGTCTAGCTCTGCACCTGTGAAGGTGAGGAGCTGGACAGGCTCTAGGACCGACTTTGAAAGGTTCAGGAGGAAACCTAACGAGGTGAGCAGTTGCTGAGTTACCTGTAAGTGTGACCTGACTTGGTCTGGGGACTGGCCTACTATAAGCCAGTCATCCAGGTAAGGGAAGATGGCAATCCTTTGCCTTCTTAGAGAAGCAACTACTACTGCCAGGCATTTTGTGAACACCCTTGGAGCAGAGGTTAGTCCGAAGGGCATTGCTCTGAACTGGTAATGGCCTGAGGGCAGCTCGAACCTGAGGTACTTTCGATGGAAGCTTCTGATGAGAATATGGAAGTAGGCATCCTTGAGGTCCAGGGATACTAGTCAGTCCCCTGGCCTTAGAGAGGGTAGAATTATTCCCAGAGTCACCATTTTGAATTTTGGTTTTAGCAGGTGGTTGTTTAAGTATCTGAGATCCAGGATGGGCCGCCATTCTCCTGTCTTTTTTGGGGTAAGGAAGTACCTGGAGTACAACCCTTTGCCCTGGTGTAGGGGTGGAACCCTTTCCACAGCTCTGAGAGCTAGGAGGGAAGAGACCTCTGCCTCAGGGCAAGTGCCTCCAGGGGTCTGCAGGTGGAAAGGATCTGGTTCTCAGCTTTGGAAATCTTTGTAGCTGAGAATCCGTCCCTTACTACTTCCAGGACCCACTTGTCTGATGTTATAGACTTCAGTCCTGGACAAAGTAAGCCAGCCTGCCCCCTACAGGTGGTGGAGAATCGGCCCTGGCAAACCCATCAGGGTGCCTGCTTGGCAGGGGTTTTGGCTGAGGGGGAAGCAGGTCTGCTGGTACCCTTCTGCCCTCCCTCTAAAGAACCCCCTCTGAGCATATGCAGAAGAGGAGGCCTGGGCTTGGTAGAAAGGCCTGTGAAAAGGCCTGCCCCTGGGAAGCTGCCTCTGAGGAGTGGCCTGCCTTTCCTTGGCCTGTGCACTCCTGTTGGTGGTCCTATACTCGTCCATTTTCTTCATGTAATTCTCTGTTTGCTCCCCAAACAAAGAATTACCAACAACAGGAAAATCCATGGCCTTAGTCTGGGTATCCTGTGACAGGCTAGTACATCTGAGCCAAGCCATTCTCCGAAGTGCCACAGATGTAGGTTTCATAGGTTTATTCAAGCCGAGGATAGTTGCAACTACCCTATTAGGCTCGCCTTCCTTTTTTTTTTTTTTAGTTTATTTAAAAAGGAATTTACTGTCTCCAAAGTATAAATCTACCCCATTTTTAAATTCATTCATTGTAGGACTAGTTATAATTTTAGTTGGTAAGTACTTCCAGGCCCCAACTACTCTTAGACTGTACCAATTTTTCCTAAAGTTGTGTGCCCAAGTTTGTTGACACAGTTGTTTCATGTGTTTCCTTGTGCTGGTTCTCCCATAATTATGTGTAAAACCCAAATATTTTAACAACTCTTCGTCCTTGATACTTTTGTATAAAAAACATAGATCACCCCTTAATCTACGATAATACAATGAATAAAGGTTCAAACTCTCCAATCTTTCATAATATACTTTATTTTTTAGTTCCTTTGTTTGGTTAATCTTCTCTGTACTCCCTCAATAGAAAGTATGTCCTCCCTATTTTGGGGTGCCCAAACCCTCGCACAATACTCCAGGTGTGGCCTCACCAGTGCAACATACAGAGGAACCAGAACCACCCTCTCTCTGCTTGCTATGTGTTTTAATATACAGTTTAGGATCTGGGTTGCTTTTTTTAATTGATTTCTACAGTGTACTCTGAATTTTAGGTTGTTAGTAATTGTGATGCCCAGATCCTTTTCCTTAGTAACTACTCCCAAATTTGTTTTATCCAATAGATAGATTGCTTCCTTATTATTCTTACCCAAGTGCATAACCTTGCACTTGGATATGTTTAGTTCAAGTTTATTAAGGTTGGTCCATTTATTTATTAAGTCTAGGGTTTGTGGAAGTGCTTCTCTCTGTTCATCGTTTTTTGGAACTACACCCAGTCTGCAGTCGTCGGCAAACTTGCACATCCATATATTCTTATTATTGATTTGCAATGAAGCAATGTATAAGTTAAACAAACTGGGCCCAAAACCGAACCTAGGGTACTCCACTTAAAACCGGGGCCCAATCTGAGTATTCTCCATTTATGACCACTCTCTGCTTTCTATCCTGCAACCAGTTTGAGACCCATCTGCAGATGTTACTAGGCAGTTTTATATTTTCCAATGCTGACAGTAGTTCTTTATGAGGTAGTTTGTCGAAAGCCTTAGCGAAATCCAGAAAGACCACATCCACAGGGTTCCCAGCATCCATTTCCCTATTCACTTTTTCGTAGAAGGATAATAAATTGGTCTGACAGGATCTATTCCGTACGAAACCATGTTGAAATGGATCTTATCATATCTCGTCCCTCCATATGTTCCATAAGTATGTCTTTAATTATTCCTTCCAAAAGTTTTCCCAGTATTGAAGTTAAACTAATGGGCCTAAAGTTTCCTGGAAGGGTACTGGGTCCTTTTTTTAAGATGGGTACTATATTTTCTAATTTCTAATCCTGGGGAACAGAACCGGAGTTTATAGATGTTTGAAAGATATGTGTTATAGGATGAGCCAACATGTCTGCCAGTTCCCTCAGAATTTTAGGATGCATACCATCAGGGCCAGGAGATTTATTAATATTTAGACCAACTATTTGTTTATATATATTATTTGGGTTCAAAGTTACTGTCTCAGGTTCAGAGGGTCTACTTGTACTATGTGCATCAGTATCATTTTGTTTATATACTGAACAAAAAAATTTGTTCTGGATATTGGCCATTTGCTGATTGGTTGCTGAGTGAGAAAGGGACCTATACTATTGGGGGTCTTTCTCCGGTTATTAATATAAGAAAAGAAAGCTTTTTTGTTGTCATGAACTCTATTGGCAAGATTAATCTCGTGTAGGGCTTTTGCTTTTTTAATGTTTACTTTAACTTTTTTAAGGCTTTCCTTATATTCAACATTTAATTTGTCAGAATTTAGAACTTTCAACTTCTTATATAGCCTATTTTTTTTTATTAATTTTTTGATTGATGTAGTAAGCCAGGCAGGTTTAGTAGTTCTGACCCTATGATATTTAGTAGTAATAGGTACAAATTCAGTTGTTAATTTATCTATTTTAATTCTAAGGGAATCCTATGTGGACTGTAAGGGTTTATTAGCAAATTCCGATCTCCAGTCCCATTTACTCAATTCCGTTTTCATTTTTTGGCAGTCAGCTTTCCCGATATTTAACTTAGTGGTGGTGCCCGTGGATTTGCTAAATTGAATTTCCTTAATATTAAATAAGACAGTGTTATGATCACTGTTTCCTAAAGGGATACTTGCTTCCACTGAGTTAACTATATCCCCCATATTTGTAAAGATTAAATCAAGGATGTTATTACCCCTTGTACACTCTAGGACCAGCTGCTCAAGTCCCCCATGATCCATAACGTCTATATACTGTCTTTCGAGAGGGCAAGAGCCTGTACGTTTGATCCAATCAATGTTGGGTAGGTTAAAGTCTCCAGTTAGCAACAGCCTCTTTGTAGGGTCCAGATTACTAAGAATACTTAATAAAGCCTTGTCATCTTCACGCGACATAGATGGGGGCCTGTACAGAAGACCCAACACAATTTTAGAGGTCTATTTATAGGTAATAAATGAACCCATATGAGTTCTATTTGCCCTATATCACATTTAATTTCTTCCGAGACGATGTCCTTATGTATATATGTTGCCAGACCTCCTCCTTTCCTATATTTTCTACAGGGGGAATAACGTTTATACCACTCAATTTCTTTTTCCCAATCATCTTTTCCATCCCACCATGTTTCCGTAATAAGGGCAATATGCACATTATTTTTGTGCAAAATTATGTTAAGCTCATCATATTTATTCTGCAAACTTTGAGCATTAATAAGAATAGCGTTCCAACCCGGGCTATTTGGAGGGGAAGTAGTAGTTCCATTTAGTTTATTAATATTTACTATACCCCACCCCCCGAACCAGTTTAAATGGAAGTTGGTAACATCTTGAACTTTTTTACCCATTATCCTTATTCCCGCATAATTAAGGTGGATGCCATCCTTTCTAAATAGGGATGTTCTGTTAAATGTTTTTTCATTATCCATGAAGCCAATTTCTTCTTGTAAACAGAAACTTCTAATCTTACCATTAATTATTTTTATCTGGTTATTTTTAAACATTTGGTTTCCCTGCATGGGGATAATCCCTGAAATTATGATTTCACCTCCATTCTTTTTTACTGTGTCCACAATACACTTAAAATCCCTTTGCATGCAGTTCCAATTTGTTTTACCCACATCATTAGTCCCCACATGTAAGAGAACTAAGGGAGTGACTGTATTTTCGAAAAAAACCTTCCATCAGTCTAGCTATATCATGTACTTTTGCTCCGGGTAAGGAGCTGACTGTGGTATGTTCATTTCGATTTGAACGTACATATGTATCTATACCTTTTATGATTGAATCCCCAATTATGAGAATATCCCTTTCTAAAGGTTCAATTTTTTCAGGTGGTTTAGTTTTTCCAGGGCAAATAATGTTATCCAGCTTGATACCCTCTAGATTCATGGTCTCTCTTGGTTCCTTTATTTCACTTAATGTTGTATTTAATCCCCCTTTTTTCGTGCTACTCCTATCCAAGTTATCAAGTGCATCCATGACAAGACACTCGAATCTATTCTCTATTTCTATAATGGGATGGGGCTGAAAAACTTCATTCATTTCGTGAGTGGATGTTTCACTAATTTCAATTTTATCAGTTGAGTATTCATGATGCCCTGTTTTGTTCAATACCAAGGATTGCCTATTACTAATGTCACATACAGCTTCATTTATGTATTCCTCCAATTTGGATATATCCTTGTAAGTTTGAAGTCTTGTTTCAAGTTCGAGTATCTCTTTAATTAAAGCAGAGTTTTTGATGCATTTATCGCACGGTAAACTCTGAGTTTGTCACCTCCTCAACATACATAGAACATTCCCTACATGTTTTTTGCCCTTCAATTTCTTATGCCTTGTTTGTGCCATATCAATAATGTTTGCTAATCTTACTTACCAGCCCAATTTTATATTAGTTATGCAGCCACAATTTTGTCCCCAGTGATCCCAGTGTTCCCAGCGGACACAGCAGACACGCAGCGCGTGTGTCTCCGCATGCTATACGTGCTCCGCTCGCCGGAGAGGCTGCTTTTAAATGCAAGAACCCCGGAAGTAGCCTGAAGTCCTCGTAATTAAAATTTCACAGAATTTAAAAGTTTTCCCACTAAGAAGTAATCAGTGACCTAACTAAGGTCTGGAAGTGCCTCCTAGGGTTTTGAAAATAAAAGAAATTAAACTTCTGGTAGTTTGTAGTTCGTTACTATCTGCCCACAAACTACAAACTCTCTTCCAGTTTCCGGTATTCACAGGGCTCAAAATAGGTGAGCAAATGTAAATATTGAAGTAGTCTTTTCCCAATAATTATTTTAATTACTAAAAAAAAACAAACCACAGTAGCCTTGACTCTTGATGACACATCACTGAAGTCCAATGCAGCATGGAATTGCACCTTGGATGCCTCGATACCATCAGCAGCCACCTGCTCCAGCTCCTTGGCAAGCTGGCCAGGGACCTGTTTTGCTAAAACCATGACAGTGTTCCATCTGGATTTCTGATATCCAGCAACATAAGCCATATAATTCACCTGTCTGAGTCCCAAGGATGCTGCCATGTACTGTTTCTTTGCCATGGCATCAATCCTCCTGAAGTCCTTGTCTGGGGGGTGTGAAGCTAAGGGAATATTTGCCTTGTCACAGGCTGCAGCCTGCACTACTCCAACATGGCTGCATTGTTGTGTAAGGAACTCCGTATCAGAGTCTGACAGTGTGTACCTCTTGTCCATTCTCTTATCCACAGGAGGTATAGTGTTAGGAGTTTTTAAAATTTTAAATGTCTGTTTCTCAAAAGATTTATGCAAGGGAATAGACACCCTCCTAGACTCTGGGATATCCATCATTTACACAAAGTCAGGCTCCTCTTGGTCATCCACAGCTTCCTCCATAGGAAGCTGGAGGGTTTCAGCCACTTTTTTTTATAAAACATAAAATGAGAAGGGGACTCAGAAAGCCTGGGAGGAGACACTCCTGAAGGTCTGTCTGGGGAGATGTCCGGGTCAATGGGCACATCCAGACTTTCAAATCCACATTCACTCTCCTCATACTCCTCTTCCCCCTCCTCTGGTTCATAGTACTCCTCTAAATCATACTCTTGAACCGGTGGAACCGGCTGAACCGAGCGCCTCCCTGATGGTGCCGGTTCGGTCGCAACCAGGGAAAGCGACTGGACAATTTTGATCGCTTTGGCTATTTCTTCAGCGGTTGGAGAGGAAAGTTTTGGCTCCACACCAGCTGATTTTCTAGTCCTCTTTGCTGGAACCGACTCCTCAGAGTCGGATCTCCTTTTGCCAGAAGAAGTCTTGCCCTGGTAAGAGGGCACTCCTTCTGGTTTGGTTTGAACCGAACCGGGCTGGCCATCCGGTTCAGCGGACTTTTTGGCCTCCCTTTCCCTGAGCCTACCAACTCTCTTTTCTAGGGTAGCTGCAAGAAAATTTTTACAAATCTGGCAGTCTGCATTGAGGTGGTCAAACCCCAGACAATAAACACAGGTGGTGTGGGGATCAGCCTTGGCAAAGACTTCCCCACACACACTACAGTGTTGAAACCAGTGGGCCCGGTTTTTCTTTTGGGTTTCTCAGACACTGTGCCAGTCCTAACCAAACTTACCCTTTTAATGGCAATCCGCCAGGCAAGACCCTCCTGTCGGTTCCTGACCGTGTCACGGGTCGTGGAAAAAAACGTAATAAAATCCGTTTTTTTTAGAACCGATAAGAACCGGTAACCACACTCTAAAAGTACAATTCAGGATTTTTAAATAACTTGATCGGATCAAACCGAACCAATAAACCATTTACAAGTTCCACACAGAATAAGATTAATGTATAACCTATCTAGTACTCACGAATACCACAGACAGAGACTGAACCGACAGGTTGCGGTTTAAATTCGGTCGAAAACTGAGAAAAATGGTACTTTGACAAATTGAACCGAGCAGAAGGAGAAATCTCCGGAGCGACTGTTCAGTGAGGCGGAGTAAAGAATCTGACGGTTTGAGTTTAAACAGCAACAGACAGAGTCTCAACCGAGCTCAAGCTCAGTGTTCCATGCCTGGCATGGAAAGTTAACTCTTTCATCTCCGGGACAGTTCAAAGGTTGGGACTCACTGCTACTGTCAGAATACAGCAAAACTTCATATTGTTTGAAACACGTGCCTACGAGTTCCTAAGCCAAAGACCCCCCCCCCCCAGGCTGCAATAGTATAACCTGGCCTCTGAGTGAACTTAAGTCAACCTCTTCACCTTCTTACAGAAAACCAAAAAAACTGCTAAATGGAGGCTGCTGAAGAAGAACCCTTCGTAACTGGCCCAAGGGGAAAAAAGAGAGATGGCCCCTGTTGGAGCATAGACTACAGACATAGAGGATTTCTGGCAGCCATCAAGGAGTCAAGTGATCTTCTCAGAGAAAACTACACACACACACACACATACACACACATACTGTATACATCTTTTTTTTTATGGCCTCCTCCTCTCAGGAGACGAGGCACGAGCTCCATCAGTTCTGGATTTTTGGTGGAGAGAGAGAGAGAGAGAGAGAGAGCAGGCCCTGACACTGAGTCTCTGCACACCAGAAGGTGTAAGAGTGCTTGCTGAACAAAATCCTCTAAGTCCAAGAACTACACTCTATTCGACCGCTCAGCAGATAACAAGGAGCAGCTCCTTCCAGAACGTCCTTGTTTCAACTGATTATTATCTCTGTAT
This sequence comes from Neoceratodus forsteri, assembly GCA_016271365.2. Lineage (NCBI taxonomy): Eukaryota > Metazoa > Chordata > Ceratodontiformes > Ceratodontidae > Neoceratodus > Neoceratodus forsteri. The sequence continues at coordinate 1,422,699,427 of CM028130.1, forward strand.
CCCTAGAGAAAAGGTAGTAACAGAGGAAAATACACTCTGCTGAAGGCCCATTCTTGAGGCAGAGCAACCACTGCCCTCGCCTGCAGTCACCTACGAGACTGAAGAACCTTCTCGGATCTGAGCCCTACAATGAACAGACTGATCAGAGGTCGACCAAACTGGCTGTACAGGTGTTCAAAACAACCTTCGGTCCAACTTCCACTGCACGGGATGAACAGACTGCAACTTAAGCAATCCGCCCGAAGGTTCACCACCCCTGCCAGGGAGCTGTAGACAGTCTGGCAACCTCTCGAAAACATCTCATGTGCCTTAATGGTTATGTATGAATGCCTGCTATGTGTAGCATCATGAATACACACTAAGAGGAGCTAGGTGGGCCGTCTCCATTTCCTGAACACTGATGTGGAGACGCTCTTTGTAGGCTGGTCAGGTTCCCTGAATGGGAAAATGACTCCGACCTGTCCCCCATCCAGCAAGGATTACATCTATTGTCAGAAATAACTGCAGAAGTTCTAGTGGAACTTGCTCAAATATTGCACATCCACTCACTATCTCATGGAATGTGGAAGCTAAGGGGTAAAAAGAAAAAACTGGCTTAGAATCCATGGAAGGATTCCAGGCCTACAATAAACCCATTAAATAGGCCGCATCTAGAAGTGGGTCCATGGGATTATAACTGTTGAGCCTAACCTGAGGCCCTACCTCAATGAACCAGCAGACCACGTACAAAAATCACTGCCCGAGTAAAAGGCTGCAAACTTTTCTGGCCTTGTGCCAAAAAATTACCACCAGGCATCCAAGGTCTAAGACAGCTCAGAAGAGCTCCACTTCCAGTTCACCTTTAGCCATGTGACTCTGGCAGATCTAGTGTGCTGAGTACGGGCCTCATGCATGAATAAGCAGGTTGTTCAATCAGGATATAAGCCACCAGGACTACCAACACCCCCAAGGAACACAGAGAACCCGATGCTCAAGCGAAGACACACCCTATGCTGGAGGGAGGTTGATCCAGCATCAAAACCTGAAATACTCTGATTAGGACTGATGTAGAGAGAATGACTACAGGCATTAATCAGATGTACTGGGGCTTAAGAAAGAACCCCCTTTTTCTGAGCATCCCGGTGATTGATTTCCAGGGCTCCATCCAGAAGACTGTGGAGCACAAAAAAGGTACAGGCTCTTGAATTAAGAAATCTGACAACTCCCAGACTTCTGGGGCCCATAAAATAAAACTAACAGGACCACTGAGCTCCTTGAATAGTAAGACCTGTACTGTGGCCCATAGAGAGCCAGGAGCTCTGATCATATCTGTTTTTTCCAGCTGGCCCACTGGCGCAGCAGCAGAGCTACCACTTGCAATGCCAGCGACCTGGGTTCAGTAGTGAGCCCGGGTTATTGGAAGGCCAGCCAGGGGGAGAAGGATCGAGCGCCCGGAGGGCTGCAGGTCCCGCTGCAATACAGCCACCTGGGTGACCACAGGTGGAGGTGCAGATGGGATGGCAGAGGCATGTGAGGGGCAGACGTTGGCCGAAGGTCTGGAGTGGAAGCACGTCTCAGCATGCCTTTGTCTCCTTGAACTTTCCATGCATGCCAGCGTCTGCAGTGGTGGGGACCAGAAAACCGGAAGCACCCCACGTCGGCTCCTGGAGATGGGCCCCGGCATCAGAGACTGAGACCTGGACAGAAGCTCTACCATGCAGTCTTTCCAGCATTGGACAAAGGTTGGAGGGGATGATGGGGTCTCCCTTCCACCTCACTCGGGAGGTTATCCGAAGGACTACAGAGGGAGGACTCATGAGACGCGGATGTCTCCAGGACCCTCAGGGAAGCCTGATCAGTGCCATGGGAGTCCCTGAGGGAAGGAGATGGTGTGGAGCAGAAGGGGGCATAAATAGTAAATAAAAAATAAAAAAAAAAGAAATCTTGTCTTTCCACGGCCCTTCAAAACTGGGGCAGACAACTGACTCCTAAAAAATTGTCTAACCTTATTCTGGCCCATCTGAGAAAAACTCCTCTAATCTACCAATGACGTACCATGTGTGTGGTGCTGGCCCTCCTGAATGATGCCTGGCCAGTGCTCCTCTGATACTGTAACTTGGTTTCCTGAGTAGGCTCCTCCATTTCCAGGAGCCAGTTTCCAAAGGAATGGAACTCCCCTCGGAACTGTCTGCACCGGCCGTTACCATGACCCCACTGGGTAATGGTATTTCGCGCTCTTTTAAATAGCCTCCAGGGTGGAATGAGACCATAGGCCTCCCTCAATGAGATGATCAACAGGTTAGCAATGAAGCTTAACCAGACTCAATGACAAGCCACTTGGCCCTCATGGTCGGAAGCAATGAAACAGATTGAATGGTCCAGCCTGAAAATCTCCAATAAATAACAACCTAGAAGGTGGAGCCATGGCCATGAACTGCAAAGAAAGGCTCTCCCTTTAAGAAAAAAGATGGAACGAAAACTGGACAGGGTAGTGACTCATATGTTTAAGGTTCTGGCCAATAAAATACGTACAAGACGCACCACAATTGTGTGCTAATAGAGGTGAAAAGTACAGTTACGTAGGAACTTACCGTAACTGTAGATCTTTGAGAGAGGTTACTTCAGTAGGTCATCACTTATAGGACTGGTGCCACCTGGTGTCAGGCTGCACAGCAGACTTTTCTAGCAATCCCTGACGGGGGACCGCCCACCCAACGTCACGTGACCGACGTCAGCGTGGCTGTATGTAGTGGGCAGTCCCCAAGCCTGCCCTCCAGTTCTCTCACTGGAGTCAGGAAGAGGCCTGACAGCAGGAGCGAACAGGATTTGGAGACCCTGTAAAACACAAAAAGAGGAACAGTTAGGAGGGAAAAATGTGACCTACTGAAGGAACCTCTCTCGAAGATCTGCTGTTACAGTAAGTTCCTATGTAACTGTACTATCTTACTTTGAGAGGGTTCCTTCAGTAGGTCATCACTTATAGGACAGAGTCCCAAGCAGTCTCTCAAAAGACAGACCGAGAGAAACTAGGGAGGAGGAAAAATAACTCCCAACAGAAAAAAACTGGAATCCAGAATGGACCCAGTCTAGGACAGAAGGCCCTGTAACACAGCTAGGCTGAAGCCAGACCTCCACCTAGAAGCAATGTCCAGACTGTAGTGTTTGGTAAAGGTACAGACAGAACTCCAAGTGGCAGCGACACAGATATCAGCCGCAGAGACATTACACAAAAAGGCAGCCATGCCCCTAGTAGAATGACCTCTGATGGTACCTGGCAGAGGTTTTTCATACTTCTGGTAACAATACCTAATGCAGTTGCCTAACCATTTGGAAAGGCCATACTTAGAAACCAGTTTGCCCTTCGATCTGGGGGCAAAAGAAACAAAAAGCTGATCACAGCTACGGAATTCTTCAGTCCAGTGCGTGTAACACCAAAGAATCTGATGTACGTCCATGGTATGGAAAAGTGCATCACCTCTGTTAGTGGGGGACAGATAGTATGTAGGAAGCTCTACTGATTGGTTCAGCGTGGCTTCTGACACCACCTTGGGAAGAAACTTCAGATGTGTTCTGAGGACCGCCCAGTCCCTGTGGAAAATCAGATAGGGCTCTTTACAAACCAGAGCATGAAGCTCCGAAATTCTCCTGGCTCACGTGATGGCAACCAGGAACAACGCCTTCCAGGAAAGGAAGTGCAAATCACAGCTCATAGCCGTCTCAAAAGGAGGAAGGGTGAGCTTTTCCAAAACGAAGTTCAAATCCCAAGGAGAAGTTGGGCTGTGGATGGGGGGAGGGGTTCAGATGGAGAATCCCTTTTAGAAAGGTTGTCAAGACTTCCAACTGAGCCACGGGTTTACCATCCAGTAGTTTGTGGTACGTTGAAATAGCCGAAAGGTGGACCTTCAACGACGAATACGAAAGATCGGAGTCTGACAGGTGAAGGAGGTATTCCATGACTTGAGGGGCCGAACATGAGAAGGGGTTCCAACCCTTGGCAGCCACCCACATGAAAAATCATCTCCACTTCAAGGCATAAGTGGAACCAGTAAAGGGTCTTCTGGCCTCGATGAGGACCTGAGCCACCCAGGAGGAGACCCCAACGCAAGAGATCGCTATGTCTGTAGGAGCCATGCATGAAGATGCAGAGTCCTGAGCCCCAGATGTAGCAGTCGACCTTGATCCTGAGTCAAGAGGTCGTGAGTCACTGGAAGTGGAACCGGTGGTTCCCTGGAAAGCTGTTGCAGCAGTGGGAACCAGATCTGCCTTGGCCAGAGAGAAGCGATGAGAATCATCTTTGCCCTCTCTGCTTGAAGTTTGAGGAGGACCCTCTGGAGAATGGGAAATGGAGGGAAGGTGTGTAAAAATGTCCCCGTCCGACAGAGACAGCACGTCGTGCAAGAAAGCACCATGCCCTGGAATGAATGAGCAAAAACTGGTAAGTTTTGCGTTTAATTTGGAGATGAAGAGGTCGACTTCCAGATGCCTGCAACATAGGAAGATGGATTCTGCAACTTCATGATGTAATTCCCACTCGTGAGCTAAGGTCCGAGATCTGCTGAGACTGTCTGCCAGGACATTTAGAACGCCTGGCATGTATACGGCCACGAGAGTTAGACTGTGCTGGACCACCCAGTTCCACACCCACATCGCCTCCCTGTACAAGGAATATGAGCAGGTTCCTCCTTGTTTGTTGAGGTACCAAACTACCGACATGTTGTTCATTTGGACCAGCAATGATCCCTTGGGAAGGAGCATCTGGAAGGCATACAGGACAGCCCTCATCTCCAGAACGTTTGTCTGTAACACAGTCTCCAAGCTGGACCACAGTCCTTGGGCTTGGTGCTCCCCTAGATGTGCTCCCCATCCCATGGTCGAGGCATCCATGCTCAGGGATGCCAAGGGAACTGGGTTCCTGAAGGGAAGACCCAAAGAAAGGTTGCAGGGGTCACTCCACCAAAGTAATTCCTTCTGAACCGCTGAGAGGACCAGCACTGCATGGTCCAGGTCGTCCAGGAGTTGATCCCACTGGGATGTTCCTGGAAGAAACCACTCTGGAAGCCTGACAGATCAGTGTCTCCACCCTGTCTAGAGGGAGGAAGGCTCTGCAATTGACCGTATCCAACATTGCCCCAATGAAAATACAGTTACGTAAGAACTTACCATAACAGTAGATCTTCGAGAGAGGCTCTTGCAGTAGGTAATTACATATAGGACTGACACCGGCCGTCGGCAGGACCCCATGGAAAAATTTCTAGCTAGCAGTCCCTGGCAAGGGACAGCCCCATGTCAGGTGACTGGCGTCAGACGACGTCAGTATAAAGGGGCGGTCCCGGATGCCTGCCTTCCAGTTCTTTCCCACCACAGGCCCGGACGAGAGAGAAGAAGATATTTCCCTCACTGGAAAAGGAGCTGAAAAAGCCTAGGGGGATGGAGGGCGGGAAGGTATTATCAGCAAGAGCCTCTCTCGAGATCTACTGTAGCTAGTAAGTTCTACGTAACTGTACTATCTTACCGAGAGGGCTCTTGCAGTAGGTAATTACATATAGGACAGAATCCCAAGCAGTCTGGAACAAATGAAAGGCATCGGGAGGAGGAACTACTCCAAGAAGTAGAAAAAGCCTTGCAAACCTCAAGACAGGAGGCCTTGCAAGACAGCTAACCCAAAGTCTGCTCTACGGTGAGAGGCAATGTCCAAACTGTAATGTTTCGTAAAGGTATGGACAGAAGTCCAGGTGGCGGCAGCACAGATATCTGCCACAGACACATTCTTGAAACAAGCCGCAGAGGCTGCTACTCCCCGAGTGGAGTGACCTCTGACTTGACCCGGAAGGGTCTTGTTGTACTTATAACAGAAAGTGATGCAATGAGCCAACCATTTCGACAGGCATTGCTTAGAAACAGCATTGCCTTCCCTTTTGTGAGCAAAAGAGACGAACAGCTGGTCAGTTTTTCTGAGATCCTTAGTCCTATCGGTGAACATCCATGGTATGCAGTAAATATTCCCCTTGATTGGAGTACTGCGTGAAAAAGGCAGGCAACTCTATAGACTGATTTAAGGTAGACTCAGCTACCACTGTAGGTAGAAACTTAGGGTTCGTGCGAAGAGCTACTCGTTCTTTGTGAAAAATCAAATAAGGGGTTTTACACATGAGGGCCTGGAGCTCGGAAATTCTTGCGAGCTAAGCACGCCACAAGAACAGCGCCTTCACACAGAAACTTCAGGTCTGCTGAGACTGCAGGCTCGAAGGGAGGAAGTGTAAGTTTCTTGAGAACAAAGTTCAGATCCCAAGGGGGAGCAGGAGTCCGGACAGGGGGCCTGAGATGAAGGACCCCTCTAAGAAAAGTCTTGGATACCTCTAATTGGGCAAAGGCTTTATCAGCGAAGGGAACATGGTAAGCTGAAATAGCGGCCATGTGTACTTTCAAGGAGGAATGACTGAGACACAGGTTGAAGAGGTGACGTAAATATTCAAGCAGAATGGCCACAGGACAGTAGAAAGGCTCCACATTCCTAGGGGCAGCCCAAATAGAAAATCTCTTCCATTTCATGGCGTAAGTGGACCTAGTGGAGGGTTTTCTGGCCTCCACCAGAATCTCGGCCACCTCTGGAGAGACACCAAAGCGAGACTGGTCTAGGTCTGCAGGAGCCATGCATGAAGTTGCAGGGACTTGAGTCCCGGATGGACCAGGGTCCCCTGATCCTGGGTCAGCAGTCCTCGAGATAAAGGAAGAGGAAGAGGAGGAACCTCTGAGTATTGCTGTAGAATAGAGAACCAGATTTGCCTGGGCCAGAAGAAAAAATTACTCACCTTAGTAATTGCTTTTCTTCTCATGGAGTCTTGCTATATTATAACAATAGCAGTCAGCCACTGCAGCTGAACTGCCCCGGAGAGGAAGGAGTTAACTCCAGAAGATCTGGAGTTCTACAGCGCGAGGGCGCTGTGCCCAAAGCTCTATCTGGCAGTTTCAAATGAAACTGTCAGATCTTTACGAAGCTAACATCAAAGGACGGAAAGTCTGTGTGGAAAAACTACACTAGCCCATGGCTACCTACTAGTAGTAATAACAACAATATAAAGAACAAAGAAACACTCAGAGCCATAATAACAAAATTGATGGTATTATGGTTCGTTTCTACTCCAAACCAAGCACATATAGACCCCCTTCCCCCAAGGACTCAAGTCCAGGAAGAGATATAAATAACCTAAATGAAACAATCTAGATCCCTAACCCAAAGGAAAAGAGGTGAGGGAAAAACTACAATGGCATGACACAGTGCTTGCACCAATTACACCACCTACCCAAGTAGAAGTTCTGAGAGGGCAGGAGGGAGGGTGGTTATAATATAGCAAGACTCCATGAGAAGAAAAGCAATTACTAAGGTGAGTAATTTTTTCTTCAAACACCATGAAGTCTTGCTATATTATAACAATAACAGATTACACAGCAGTACCTCCATGGAGGAGGTCAGAACCTACTTAGGATATAGGCTCTGAAGCACAGCTGTGCCAAACCGAGATCTCTCCTGGACTGGACATCCAGGAATAATGCTTGGTAAAGGTGTGAACTGTCTTCCAGGTAGCAGCTGACAAATCTCCAGAATGGGGATGTCTCTAGCAGCTGCTAGAGGCAGCAGCTGTACCCTGGTGGGTGGCCCTCAATCCTGAGGTGGGTACTCTACCCGGTTCTGATAACAGAATTGATACAAGAAACAATCCACCTTGCAATTGTTCTCTTAGTGGCAGGTTTCCTTTGCCAACCTCGCCATAGGTAGAAAAGAGTTGGAGGATTGAACCCTATGACCTCTAGTGCGCTCTAAATAGTAACAAGAGCTCTTTTGACATCCAAGCTTTGCAGTCTCCTCTCACCTGAGGAAGAATGCTCAGTGAAAAATACTGGGAGAGAGATAGATTGATTCAGGTGGAAATCAGAAACCACCTTAGGCAAAAACTTTCTATTAGTCCTAAGGACTACCTTATCTCTGTGGAAAGAGATAAAATCTTCTTCCACTGACAGAGACATTAGCTCACTTATCGTCTGGCAGGGTGATAGCTACTGGGAAAACGTTTTCAAGTTAAATACTTGAGCTCTGCAGAAGACAGAGGCTCAAAGGGGCTGCATTAACTGAGCAATGCAAATATTCAGGTCCCAGGCGGAGCTGGTTCCAAGGAGGTTAGTATGAAGTAACCCTTTAAAAACTTGAGAACACCGGGTGAGAAGAAAGGGAGGCAGGCTTCCTGCTGACACAAAAGCAGAGACAGCTGCCAGATGAACCTTCAGGGTAGCTGGTCTAAGGCCTAGGAATTCAGATGGACCAAATAGTCCAGTAGAATGGGAAGATCAGCAGATTCTGGGATAATCTGCCTCTCATAGCACCAGATGGAAAACCTCTTCCGCTAGAATTATAAGTGGCCCTAGTGGAAGGCTTCCTGAAGCCTTAAAATATCCATGACACCTTGAGAAGGTGTAAGTCAGCAAATTCTAGCTCCTCAGAGCCAAGCCTTGAGGTGGAGGGATTTGAGGTCCGGATACCACACTCTCCCCTGTGCACAGGCCAGTAAGTCGTGGACTCTGGGCAGGCTCAGGGCAGGGTGGACTGCCAAGGACAGGAGCAGAGGGTACCAGGGCTGTCTGGCCCAATCTGGGGCAATCAGAATCACTCTGCAAGGTTGAGATCTGATTTTTACTAGTACCTGAAAAGAGGAGAGGAAGGGGGAAGGCATGCAAGCTTCCCTTTCCAGTCCAACAGAAAAGCGTCCAGAGGGACTGAGCCCAGAACTGGGGCCTGCAACAGAAAAGAGGAAGTTGGTGGTTGTCTGGGCTCCGAAAAGATCTATCTGAGGGTGCCCCATCTGGCAAAGACAGACCCCAGCACTTGTGGATTCAGAGCCCATTCGTGATGGCCCTGAGAAATTCTGCTGTGAGGCGTCCATGGGTGTTATCCTTCCTGGGAGATGAACCGCTATCAGGGAGGTGTTCAGGAAGTAAGCCAGAGACCACAACTTCATTGCTTCGGTGCACAAGGCTGAAGACAGAGTGCCCCCTTGCTTGTTGATGTACCACATTGTGGTGGTATTGTCTGTCCTGACTTGAACCACTTTGTTCTGGACAGAATCTGAAAACACCAAGAGCTAAAAGACAGCTCTGAGTTCCAAAAGATTGATGTGGAGCAGAGACTCTGAAGACCATACCCCTGGTGGCAAGGTCATAGGTGAGCCCCCACCTAACAGGGAGGCATCCGTGGTGAGGGTGAGGAGTGGGAAATGGAAGGAACCCCCTGTCTTAAATTGCTCTGGACCTGCCACCAGTGGAGGGCTAGGATCAGAGTTTGAGTAACTGGGACCAACTGGTGAGGGGTCCTTCCTTGAGACCAATAGGCCCTCAAATGGAACTGAATGTCCCTCATCTGGAATCTTGCTCCTCGCACGACCGCTGTGGAAGCAGCCATGTGCCCGAGGATTGCAGAAAATGCCTTGCTGGTCGAGAGACCCGCAGGGTAAAGGAGGATGCCAGGGCGATGAGTCTGTCCACCTTCCGAGGGAAGAAAAGCCTGGCTAACCTTGTGTTCAATTCTCGCCTATGAAAGTTAGGACCTGAACTGGTTCCAGAACTGACTTTGGTAAGTTTAGCAGGAACCCCAGGAAGTGAGAAGCTGCTGGGTGACTTGCAAGTGAGATTTCACCTGACCTGAGACTGACCCACAATGAGCCAGTGATCCCAGGTAGGGAAACACAACAACCACTTGCCTTCTAGAGTGAGCCACTACAGCGAGACATTTATGTGAATACCCTTGGCGCAGAGGTAAGGCCGAAGGGCATTGCCCTGAACTGGTAGTGGCCTGAGGGCAGTTCGAACCTGAGGTACTGGGGTGGAAGGCCTGATCAGAACATGAAAATAGGCATCCTTGAGGTCAGGAAGCTAGCCAGTCCCTGGCCTTCGAGGAAAACAATATCATTGCCAGAGTCAACATTTGAACTTGGTTCAACAGATGCTTGTTCAATATCTTAAATCTAGAATGACACCATTCTCCTGTCTTTGGGGTAGAAAGTATCTTGAATAAAGCCCTTGCCCTGATGGCAAGGAGGAACCCTTTCCACTGCTTTGCAGTCCAGCAGAGCAGAAACCTCTGCTTCCAAAGCAAGGGCTTCTGAAGGATTTGCAGGTGGAAAATGCCTGGCTCTCATCTTTGGAAAGTGTTTGAAGCTGAGAACCAGACCCTGGCCTATTACCTCCAGAACCCATCTGTCCGTAGTTAGGGACAGCCAGTTCCGGCTGAAATAGGCCAACCTGCTCCACTGGTACAGGAGAATCGACCCTGGACACCCCATCAGGGTGCCTGCTTAGCAGCAGCCTTAGGCTGAGGAGGATGGTCTACTTGTGCCACGTCCACCCTGCCTCTGAAGAAACCCTCTGCGAGACAGCAGAGGAGGCTAAAATTGGTAAAGGCCTGGAAAGGGCCTGCCCCTACCTCTGGGCGCATGCCTTTGTGGCATGGCATGCTTCTCCTTAGCCTGGGCACTTTTGTAGGTAGTTCTGTATTCATCCATCTTTTCATATAGTTTTCTGTTTGCTCCCAAAAGAGAATTTCCCACTACAGGAAAATCCATAGCCTTTGACTGGGTATCTTGGGACAGATTAGTGCATCTGAGCCATGCCAACCTAAGGGAAGCTACAGAAGTGGCCATGACCCTAGAAGAAACATCATTAACATCAACAGCAGTAAGAAATTGAACTTTAGAAGCCAATGCCATCAGCAGCCACATTCCATCACTAGCCAGCTGGCCATGGGCCTCTTGGCTAACTTCTGTCTGTGTCACACCTAGATTTCTGATATCTAGCCACAAGCATCATAATTTGCCTGCCTGAGTCCCAAAAGAAGCTGCCATATACTGTTTCTTCGCCATGGCATCAATCTTCCTGGAATCCTTATCAGGAGGATGTGAGGCCAGGAATATTAGCCTTGTCACAGGCTGCAGCTTGTACCACACCTACATGACTACACTGCTCAGTAAGGAAGTCTGTATCCGAGCCTGACAAAGTATACCTTCTGTCCATTTTTTATCTACAGGAGGGACAGAATGAGGACTTTAAAATCTTTGTTGTTTGCTTCCTAAATGACTTATGCAAAGGAATAGACAACCTCCTAGACTCTGGAATATCCATCATTTCCACATAATCAGGCTCCTCTTGCTCATCCACAGCCTCCTCTAAAGGAAGCTGGAGGGTTTCTCAACCTTTGTATAAAATAAAGAAAGAAGGGACTCAGACAGAATAGGAGGAGATTCTAAGGTCTGTCTGGAGAAATGTCGGTTCAATGGGCGTCCAGACCCCCCAGCCACATATATTGATCAAATTCCTCCTCCCCCTCCTGTGGTTCATAAAAATCCTCAACTTCAAAATCCTGAACCACTGGGACTGAACGAACCAACCTTTTACCAGCTGTTGGTGGTTCTACAGATCCCTGAGACAGTGACTGGACAATCTGAATGGCTTTAGCTATCTCTGCAGCAGTTGGAGACACAATTTTGGACTCCAGACCTACTGATTTCCTTGTCTTTTTACTTGGGACTGGTTCCTCTGAACCAGCCTTCCTTTTGCCCGAGGAAGTCTCGCCCTGGTCAGAGGGCACTCCCTCTGGTCCAGTGGGTACTGGACCGGGCTGGCCATCCGGGTCAGCGGACTTTTTGGCCTCTCGTTCCCTGAGCCGGCCCAATCTCTTCTCCAGGGTGGCTGAGGAATTTCTACACCTGGCAGTCTGACAGGAGGTGGTCAGCCCCAGACAATAAACACAAGTGGTGTGTGGGTCAGCCTTGGCGTCCCCTGCAACATCACAGTGTTAAGACCCAGTGGGCCCAGTTTTCTTTTGGTTTCTCAGACATAATGCCAGCCTAACCAAAACTTGCCCTTTGATGGCAGTGCCGAGCAAGACACCCTTATCGGTTCCTAACCGTGTCACGGGTATTTGAAAAACGTTATAATTCGTTTTTTTTAGGACCGATAAGAACCGGGAACCGCCTCCAAAACCCACTGTACACTTTTTAAAATGCAGAAAAAAACAACCGATCGGTTAAAACTGAATCGATATTAATTACTCCACAGACTTAAATTTTATTATTACGGTTGCCAGATGAGCTTTAAAACCGAAATCGGTAAAATAATAACTTTTGCCGTTCAAATGAACGAAAATACCGCTTGAACGAGAATGAACCGAGCTGAAGGGCTGATCTCCGGGCGACTGTTCAGTGAGCGGAGTAAAGAATCTGACAGTTTCATTTGAAACTGCCAGATGAAACTTTGGGCACAGCCCTCAGCTGTAGAACTCAGATCTTCTGGTTAACTCCTTCCTCTCCGGGGCAGTTCAGCTGCAGTGACTGACTACTATTGTTATAATATAGCAAGACTTCATGGTGTTTGAAAGGCAGTCAGAATCATTCTCGCTCCTTCCGTTGTTAGTTTCTGCAGTACCAAGAGGACCAGAGGATTGGGGGAACACACAGAGCGAACCTGCCCTTCCAGTTTAGAGACAGAGCGTCGCTCAAGCGCCTCACTCTGGAGCGGCGAGGCAAAAGGTGGGAAGTTTTGCATTTTGGGAAGAACAGAGGTCTACCTGTGGAGTTCCCAAAGCTGGAAGATGTCATCTAGAACCTTTGGTCCAGCTCCCACTAGTGTGGCAGAGCAGAGGCGTAGCTTGTCTGCCAGGGGTGTCGACTCCTGGAACATGGACACCCGTGAGGTGAAGGTTGTGAAGCGTTGCCCAGTCCAAACCCTCACTGCTTCCCTGCACAGCGGTGTAGGATTGAGTCCCTCCCTGCTTGTTGATGTACCACACCATGCACATGTTGTCCGTCTGGACAGCTAGGTGACCGGGAAGGATGTATTGGTGAAGGGCTTGGAGGCATATAGTACTGCCCATAGCTCGGCACATTGATGTGGAAGCTAAGCCAATCTGGACCATAAACCCTGGGTTCGGTGAGGACCCAGATGGGCTCCCCAACCTTCGCCTGATGCGTCCGTGGTAAGAGTCTGGGGGGGGGGAGGATGACAGAAGGGAACCCCCCGAAACAGGTTCTCTCGAACCATCCACCACTGCAAGTCTCTTGTTATCGGCGAGGAGATCAGCACCAGATGATCTAGGTCGTCTACGAGTTGATCCCACTGAGAGCGGAGAGTCCACTGAGAAATCCTCATAAGGAGCCGTGCGCGGGGAACCGTCGGGATGGCGGCGCCATGAGCCCCAAGAGACTGAGGAACCACTTGCGAACCTTCCTGCGATCTGATGAGAGGGAAATCTGTGACTGGAGGGAGGCCGCCCTGTCCAGAGGAAGGAAGGCCTTGCTCACCATCGTATCGAGGATAGCCCCGATGAACTGAAGTCTCTGGGAGGGGTCCAGATGAGATTTGGAATGGTTGATGGTAATACCCAGGCAAGTGAAAACCTGCTGGGTGAGGGAGAGAAAATGCAGGAGCTCCTCCCTGGACGAGACCGCCAGGAGCCAGTCGTCAGGTAAGGGGAACACCTAACTCCCATAGTACACAGGTGGGAGCGCTACCACCGCCAGGCATTGGTAAAACTCAGGGGGCGAGGAAGACCAAGCAGTAGTGCCGGGTGGTAATGGTCCCCCTGGAAAGCAAGCGGAGGTACTTGCGATCACGATGGACGAATGGGGAATGTGCAGATATCGTCCACATATCCAGCGCACAAAGCCGTGACCCTGCCGAAGAAGGGGCAGAAGGTTTGAAGGGTGCATCCTGAGTTTTGTATTCCACGTAGAAGTTCAGGGAGCTGAGATCGAGAATGGGTCTGAGATCTCCGTCTTCTTTGGGACCAGGAAGAAATGGGAATAGTAACCGTGACCTGAAGGTGAGAAATAATGGGTTCTATGACTGCTTTGCGAGAAGGGCAGATATTTCTTCCTGACCAAGGGAAGATGGTCCCTTGCGTAGGAGGAGGACTTCAGAGGGGTGGCGTGGAGGTTTCTGTGAAACTCTATGGAGTGCCCGCCGCGATAATCTGAAACACCCATGAATCCGTTGTTATCCTCCCAACCTGGAAGGTGGAAGAAACTCCCTCTACCGGTTCCTCCGGGAGTCCGGGGGCGGTGGGAGGGAGGAGTCAGGTGGTGTGGGCAGCGCCATAGCTGGGCACCCGCTGCTTTTTAGCGAGGGCCCTGGCAGCTGCGGGGCCCAGTGTTTAGTGGCCAGCCTTCCTTGGGGTTTTGCTTGAGGCCAGCTGCGTCTGCGAAAAGGGCCTGCACTCACGCGAGGGATGGGGACGGTACATGGAATCCACAGATTTCAGAGCCGTCCCCTTCTCCTGCAAATCGGTGATGATGTCCTTGACATCATCGCCGAAAAGCACTGAACCCCTGAAAGGTGCTTCCTGGATTGCTGACTGCACCTCCGGGACCAAACTTGACACTCGGAGCCAGGCGTGACGCCGAAGACTTACAGCGAAAGCGGAGCCCCACCCGGCAGTGTCCACTGCATCGCAAGTCGTCCTGAGGATGTGACGACTGGCCAAACGAGCAGAATGGACTACGTCAGCTGACTCCTGCTTGACTTGGGAGTCAGGTAAGGAGTCAATCTTAGATTCCGCCTGTGTAAGGATAGCCTTCTGGTAATCCCCCATATGTGCTAAATAATTCAGGGCCTGAATTCCCAGTGTGGAAGAGCGTATATTTTCTTCCGTACTGGTCCAGGAAGCGAGATTCCTTATCCGGAGGAGCGAGGCTTAAATGTTTGGGGTGTGCTGACCGGCCGTCATGACACTAATCCCGACCGAGTCTGCAGGGGTGAGAATCAAAAATCTACACCCTCCGAGCCTGGTATAGCCTGTTGGACTTCTAGGGCGGGGCTAAAGCCCGACGGTTGTTTCCAAATAGTGGAAACAAAGGTGGGCGTGAGGCTCAATCAGGGTGGCACTAAGGTAGGAGCCGTGAGGGCAGGTCAGATGTTCAGCGGTTGACTGCGCTGAGGATCTGGTCCAGAAACGCCACTGATGTACTTCCTGGATCTTCCTGAGCAACTCCGTGAAGGAAGGATCCTCCGGAGGAGACGGAGGAGTCCTCGGCCAGGCTTAGACTGAGGCGAGGCTCAACGTCTCTCTCGGAGCATCCGTCGGGAGGAATCCGAGGTGAAGGCGAAAAAGAAGAGTGAAGCAGGTAAGACTCCTGACCCGTCTGGGGGAGGCGGGTTCATTGGGGATTCCTGGGCGCGTGTCCTGCCCCTCTGGATCCAGAGGAAGAGCTCTGGAATCGGAGGCGGAGAGGGAGTGCCATCTGGGCGTGCAGGGGCCGGAGGTGGCACCATCGCTAGGGTGGCTCTCAACTTCCTTGGTGAGCTGAGCCTTGGCCTCAGCCCACCAGGAAGCCAGAGTCTCCTGCAGATCCACCGCCGGCCTGGGGGGCAGTGGAGGAGGAGGAGGATAACTATACAGATTATATCCAGAAGGCGAGTATCTGTAACCCGGCTGCGGGAAAACCAGTGCCGGGTAGTGCGGTGTCGGGTACTGCGGCGTCGGGTACTGCGGCACTGGATACCCGTGGACCTGGGTAAGATGGCGTCCAGATAGGACAGCGGGTACCGGTGGAGGCACTGCGGCAGATGGCCCAGTAAGGCCCACGGGCGGTCGACATTGAGAGGCCAACAGGGGTCAGGCCGATGGGGGATATCCCCGCCAGTGGGGCCGTGGCGCCAGGAACGGCGTTGGCGGGGCGGCGTCAGATCTGATTCTGGGAGGAAGGTCTGACGGTGGAGAATATCCAGCATCGCCCGGGCGGAGGAGAAAAGTCGGGGGTCAGGCTAGAGGCGACTCGGGGCTCCCGGACGGCAGCCCAGCTGCAGGAACCTGGAGCAACAGAAGCTGGAGGGTCCGTCGTAGGTTCAGCCCCGGCGCATGTCGAGAGGCAGCCGATGTGCAACAGGGGCTGGATCCGGCAGGCGCGGAGGAGCAGCGTCCGGCAAGGGTCCCTCGTCGGAGGCAGGCGAGGGTGGGAAGCGGCCCGGTCCGAGGGGCCAGTACGCGCGCCGCCCGAAGGTCAGGCGTCTTATCGATCTTCTCCGGCGGGCGTCGAAGGAACTGGCGTCCGACTTATAGAGATACATGGCCAGAGTAGCCCACAAAGCCTCTGGCGGTACTGAGGCAGGCCTCCTTTAGCCGGAGGTGCCATGAGTCGACGACACAAGCCCGACACCTCCTCCAAAACCTTGAGGCTGCCGCGGATGATCCCCCGGAGGGGATGTTACCTGAGCGGCGACTCCAGCCAGAGTCGCGGACGAGGAGGCCTTCTCCCGGTGCCTTTCTTTGTCCCGCATCTTGTGGTGTCCTTCAGGAGAAGTCGACGCCTGCCTGAGATTCTTCAATTCCTTCTCCATTGAAGACATCTTCTTTTTGAGCAGATGGGCTTCCAGGGACTGTTGGCGTCGTCTGCAGGTAGCCGCGTTGAAGTGCAGGCAATGCGGGCACTTGTCGACCGGGTGGTCGGGGCCTAAACAAAAAAGCCAGAGAGAATGGCCGTCCTTCTGCGGCAGTTGGGCGCCGCACAAGTCGCACTTGTTTTTGGAAGGTGTAGGGGACGACATGCACCGACGTTGACCTGACGATGTGAAGAAAAATACTCAAAACTTTTCAGTAAAGAAACGACGAAAGAACAGGGCTTTGCTAAGCACGAACTTTACGCGGTAGCTGCACGAGCTAACGCGGAAAGAACTGGAAGGCGGGCATCGGGACCGCCCTTTATACCACGTTGTCTGATGCCGGTCACCTGACATGGGGGCAGTCCCTCGCCAGGGACTGCTAGCTAGAAATTTTTACGTGGGGTCCTGCCGCCGGCCGGCGTCAGTCCTATATGTAATTACCTACTGCAAGAGCCCTCTCAAAGTAAGATCTGAAGTTTCTGGGCAGGGTTCATAGAGGACTTGGGGATACTGACAGTAATGCCTAGCCTATTGAATCAGTTCAAAGTGAAAGAAAGAGCTTCTAGTAAAGAATTCCTGGATGGAGCTGAAATCAGCCAGTCATCCAGGTAAGGGAAAACCGCAATGCCTGCCCCTGCGATGTAGGAAGGCCACAACCACTGCCAGGCACTTGGCAAACACCTGGGGTGACGAAGACAGGCCAAAGGGGAGCACTTGAAACTGGAAGTGTTCCCCCTGGAACTGAAACTGCAGGAACCAGTGGTGGTTGGGGAAGATGGGAATATGCAGGTAAGCATCCTACATGTCCAGAGCGCTCAACCAATGGTTCTCCAGAAGGAGTGGAAGGAGGCTCTGGAGAGTCAGCATCCGAAATTTTTTGTACTCAATAAACTGGTTTAAGTTGCTTAAGTTGAGTATGGGTCTGAAATCCCCCGTCTTTTTTGGAACCGGGAAAAAATGGGAGTAAAACCCCTTTGCCGGAGAACGTGCTCTATTGCTTCCTTGAGCAAGAGACTGTTCACCTCTTCTCGGACGAGAAGAGTCTGATCCCTTGAATAGGAGGATCTTTTTGGTGGAGTTTCTGGAGGAAAGTCTAGAAACTCTATCATGTGTCTGACGGACACTAGCTGCAGGACCCATTCATCGGAGGTGATCACCCTCCACTCCTGCACATGGCGGGCGAACCCCCCCCCCACCTGCTCCCCGTCGGGAGACTGAGAAGGCAGTCAGGATGGGAAGTCAGGAAGTGGCTGGACGTTCAGGGGGAGGACCCCCCTGCCTGTCTGATTCTTGGAGGAAGGAGGGGTGGCTGTACCCATGGCCTTACGCTTTCCCTGGCGATGTGCCAGGGCTTGCTTTCTCTGCCTCCAAGTCCTTTTCTGAAAGGGCTGCTGTTGCTGGTTGCCCGATCGGTACATGGACCTCACCGACCTGAGGGCAAGACCTCTGTCCTGCAGGTCAGTGATAATGTCCTTGGTGTCCCCACCAAAGAGTACCAAGCCCTGAAGGGGGCATCTTGAATTGCCGACTGAACCTCATTAGCAAGTCCAGAAAGGTGAAGCCAGGAGTGCCGTCTAAGGGCAATGACAATTGCCGAGGTGCACACCACAGAACTGACCAAGTCGTATGTGGCCAGCAAAGCACACCTACAAGAGAACTTGGGAGAGGTGAAGATCCTTGACAAGTTCCTCCTTTAAGATTCAGGGATTCGTGGCCTGGACCCGAGCCTCTAACCTGGCCAAGGTAGCTTTTTGATAAGACACCATATGGGCCACATAGTTAAGGGACTGAAGGGCGCATGTGGCCAAAGAATAGATCTTTCTCCTGAACAGGTCCATCTGCCTCGACTCTTTGTCCGGAGGACAGGTGCTCATGTGCTTGGGTGTGGCAGAGTGGTTATGAGCGGCAAAAATGACAACAGAGTCAGCCTTAGGGTGCGTTTTCAAGAATGGGGCATCCTTTGGCACCCAGCAGAGTCTGTCCGCCATCTTGGGGACATCCGGGAGTGAATGAGGCATCTGCCAGGTGGTAAAGGTCTCACAGGCAAATACAAGGCCAAGAAGACCAAAGCCCATTGTGGCCTGCCATATTAATAACCCGTAATCAAGTAGTCATCTAGTGTTATCTTAAATTCTGACATATTCACACTTGCCACCACCTCTACTGGCAGACTATTCCAAATGCTGGTTACCCTTTTACTAAACCGATGTTTCCTGCTATTTGTACTATAAGTTCTGATCTTAATTTGAATTGGATGTGTCCTAGTATCATACAGCTGTGTCCTTAGTTCAAGGTCTAATTTTGGCCACAAGTCATCATCCAAAAGTGCTCGACATACCATGCACATATCTCCACGGAGCCTACGGTACTCCAGTGAGTAAAAACCTAGTTCCTGCAATCTGTGCTGGTAGCATAGCCCATCTAGGCCTGGACATGCCTAGATGCCCTTTTTCGTACTTGCTTGAGAGATTTTATGGCCAATTTACCCTCTGGTGACCAGAACTGGGCACAGTACTCCAGATGAGGGCGGACCAGTGCCTTGTACAGGGGCATAACCATTAATCTATCCTTACTCTTAATATGCTTATTTATACAATGCAAGAGTCCACTAGCTTTTCTAATAACTTGATTACAGTGAGTCCTGAAACTAAGATCACTGGTAATATGAATACCCAAGTCCTTTTCCTCTGTTGTCCCTTGTAGCTCCACTCCATTTAAATTATATTTATAATAGCTATTATTTTTCCCCAAATGCATAAGACTACATTTACCAGTATTGAAAGTAGAATTGTTACTTTTTGCCCAATGTTCAAGTTCCATTAAGGCTGATTGTAAAGTATCTGCATCCTCCTTGAAATTTATCTTAAAACCTATCCCAATGTCATCTGCAAACTTAGACAACCATACTTGTGTCAAAGTTTGCATAGATGACATGTACAAGTTGAAAAGGCAAGGGCCCAATACCGAGCCCTAAGGGACCCCACTAGTCACCTGAGCCCATCCTGACAGGGACCCCCTCACTGAAACTTTTTGTTTCCATTCTGATAGCCAGTTTTCAATCCAGAGAGAAATATCTGCACGTATACCATGCGTAATTAAGGCCTCAATCAGAAGGCCATGTGGAACCTTATCAAATGCCTTCGAATAGTCCAAAAGAAAAAATTACTCACCTTAGTAATGTTGTTTCTTCTAATGGAGCCTTGCTATATTCTGACATATGCAGTGAGTCCCAACCTTCGAACTGCCCCAGAGATGAAAGAGTTAACTTTCCATGCCAGGCATGGAACGCTGAGCTCGAGTTCGGTTGAGACTCTGTCTGCTGTTCTTCAAACTCAAACTGTCAGATCTTTACGAGCTAAACTCACTAAGGTCCTGTGTGGAAGCTGTAAACCTACACTAGCCAACTGGCTACTTAAACATAAAACACATTTTTTGGTCCCAACACAAAGACTCAAGTCAGGAGACCCAAAAATGAAAACACAACACTCACTCACCCCAAAAGAAAGGGTGAAACAAAAGGTAAGGCACCAACAGGTGCCAACACCACTGCCACCCACATCCCAAAAACAGAGGTTCTGAGAGGGGCAGGTGGGGGTCAGAATATAGCAAGACTCCATTAGAAGAAACAACATTACTAAGGTGAGTAATTTTTCTTCAAACAACATAAGAATCTTGCTATATTCTACTTATATCTGAACTTCTAAACAGTACCTCCATGGAGGAGGGACAGAACCTACCTAGGAAATAGGCTCTGAAGCACAGCTGTGCAAAACCGAGCATCACTCCTAGCCTGGATGTCCAGGAGTAGCAGCTTGGTAAAAGTGTGAACTGTTTTCCAGGTAGCTGCTTGACATATCTCTAGAATAGGATGTCCCTGGCAGCAGCCAGGGAAGCAGCTGTACCTCTGGTAGAGTGAGCCCTCAGGCCTGAGGGAGGAACCTTACCCAGTTTTTCATAGCAAAATTGGATACAAGAGACAATCCACCTGGCAATGGATCTTTTAGTGGCAGGTTTCCCTTTACCAACCTCACCATAAGTGAGGAACAGTTGGAGGGAGTCAAACCTGTGACCCTTGGTACGCTCTATGTAGTAACTAAGGCCTCTTTTCACATCTAAACTGTGCAGTCTCCTCTCGCCAGAGGAGGAATAGTCAGTGAAGTACACTGGAAGAGACACAGATTGATTAAGGTGGAAATCTGAAACCACCTTAGGCAAGAACTTCCTGTTAGTCCTGAGAACCACCTTATCTCTATGAAAGGAGATAAATCAGGCTCCACTGACAAGGCTTGTAATTCACTTATGCGTCTGGCAGAAGTGATGGCTACCAGAAACACAGTCTTCCAAGTCAAGTACTTAAGCTCTGCTGAAGACAAAGGCTCAAAAGGAGATTGCATAAGCTGAGCAATGCAAACATTGAGGTCCCAGGCAAGGGCAGGGTCCCTGAATGGAGGGTTGGTGTGAAGCAATCCCTTGAAAAACTTGGAGAAAACAGGGTGAGCTGAGAGAGAACAGGGCTTACCTGCTGAAATAAAAGCAGACACAGCTGCCAGATGCACTTTCAGTGTAGCTGGTCTCAGCCCCAAGCTATTTAAGTGAACCATATAATCAAGGACTGTGGGCAGATCAGCAGATTCTGGGGAAATATGCTTGCCAGAGCACCATATGGAAAATCTTTTCCATTTAGAATTATAAGTAGCCCTGGTGGAAGGTTTTCTACAAGCCTTCAGGATATCCATTACACCTTGGGAGAGGTGTAAATCAGCAAACTCTAACTCTTCAAGAGCCAGGCCTTGAGATTGAGAGATTTGAGGTTCGGGTACCAAACCCTCCCCTGAGCACAGGTTAACAGGTTGTAATTCCTGGGAAGACACAGGGGAAGATGGACTGCTAAGGACAGTAGGAGTGGATACCAGGGCTGTCTGGCCCAGTCTGGAGCAATCACGATCATCTTGCAGGGTTGAGATCTGATTTTGACTAGCACTTTGAACAGGAGAAGGAAGGAGGGAAAAGCACAGAGAAACTTCCCTTCCCAGTTGAGAACTAAGGCATCCAGGGGGACTGAGCCCAACACTGGGGGTCTGCAGCAAAAAAGAAGAAGTTGGTGACTGTCTGGGGCTGCAAAAGATCTATCTCTGGGTGCCCCATCTGGAAAATATCACCTCAAGACCAGGGATCCAGTGACCATTAATGATGGCCCTGGAAATCCTGCTGAGAGCATCTGCCAGGACATTGTCCTTTCCTGGGAGGTGAACTGCTGTGAGGGAGGTGTTCAGGGAGTAAGCCAGAGACCACAACTTCATTGCTTCGGTGCACAAGGCCGTAGACAGAGTGCCTCCTTGCTTGTTGATGTACCACATTCTGGTGGTGTTGTCTGTTCTGACCTGTACAACTTTATTCTGAACAGATTTGGAAAAAGCTTGAGGCGCTAGAAATACTGCTCTGAGTTCCAACAGACTGATATGGAGCAGAGATTCCTGAGGGGACCACAACCCCTGGGTGGTGAGGTCGCCCAGTGAGCCCCCCACCCCAGGGGAGGCATCTGTAGTAAGGATTAAAGAGTGAGACTGAGTGACAAAGGGAACCCCTTGTCTCAAATTGTTGTGATCCTGCCACCACTGTAGGGCCTGGATCAGGGTTCGAGTTACTGGGATCAGTTTGGTCAGAGGGTCCTTCCTTTGAGACCAGAAGGCTCTCAAATGGAACTGAATGTCCCTCATCTGAAATCTTGCTCCCTGCACTACTGCTGTAGAAGCAGCCATGTGCCCCAGGAGCTGCAGAAAATGCCTTGCTGGTCGAGACACCTGCAAGGTGAATGAGGAGGCCAGAGACCAGGGTCCTTGCCCTGTCCAGGAAGGAAGGCTCTGGCCTTCTCTGTCTAACTCTGCCTATGAAGGTGAGGAGCTGGACAGGCTCTAGAACTGACTTTGAAAGGTTTAGAAGGAAACCCAAAGAAGTGAGCAGTTGCTGTGTTATCTGTAAGTGTAACTTGACTTGGTCTGGGGACTGGCCTACTATGAGCCAGTCGTTCAGGTAAGGGAAGATGGCAATTTTCTGCCTTCTTAGAGAAGCAACTACTACTGCCAAGCATTTTGTGAATACCCTTGGAGCAGAAGTGAGGCCAAAGGGCATTGCTCTGAACTGGTAATGGCCTGAGGGCAGCTCGAAACCTGAGGTACTTTCGATAGGAGCTTCTGATGAGAATATGAAGTAGGCATCCCTGAGGTCCAGGGACACTAGCCAGTCCCCTGGCCTTAGAGAGGTAGAATAATTCCCAGAGTCACCATTTTGAATTCTGGTTTTAAAAGGTGCTTGTTTGAGTATCTGAGATCCAGGATGGGCTGCCATTCTCCTGTCTTTTTTGGGATAAGGAAGTACCTGGAATACAATCCTTTGCCCTGGTGTAGGGGTGGAACCCTTTCCACAGCTCTGAGAGCTAGGAGGGAAGAGACCTCTGCCTCTAAGGCAAGTGCCTCTGATGGATTTTCAGGTGGAAAGGATCTGGTTCTCATCTTTGGAAACTTTTTGAAGCTTGGTAAAAAGGCCTGCCCCTGGGAAGCTGCCTTTGAGGAGTGGCCTGCCTTTCCTTGGCCTGTGCACTCCCGTAGGTGGTCCTATACTCATCCATTTTCTTCATGTAATTCTCTGTCTGCTCCCCAAACAGAGAATTACCCACAACAGGAAAATCCATGGCCTTAGTCTCGGTATCCTGTGACAGGCTAGTACATCTGAGCCAAGCCATTCTTCGAAGTGCCACAGATGTAGCCATGACTCTTGATGACACATCATTTGAGTCCACTGCAGCATGGAATTGCACCTTGGATGCCTCAATACTATCAGCAGCCACCTGCTCCAGCTCCTTGGCAAGCTGGCCAGGGACCTGTTTTGCTAAAGCCATGACAGTGTCCCATCTGGATTTCTGATACCTAGCCACCTAAGCCATATAATTCGCCTGTCTGAGTCCCAAGGATGTTGCCATGTACTGTTTCTTTGCCATGGCATCAATCCTCCTGGAGTCCTTGTCTGGGGGGGTGAAGCCAAGGCAATATTGCCTTGTCACAGGCTGTAGCCTGTACTACCCCAACATGGCTGCATTGTTGTGTAAGGAACTCCGTATCAGAGTCTGACAGTGTGTACCTCTTGTCCATTCTCTTATCCACAGGAGGTATAGTGTGAGGAGTTTTTAGAATTCTAAATGTCTGTTTCCCAAAAGATTTATGCAAGGGAATAGACAGCCTCCTAGACTCTGGGATATCCATCATTTCTACATAGTCAGGCTCCTCTTGATCATCCACAGCTTCCTCCATAGGGAGCTGGAGGTCTCAACCACTTTTTATAAAACATAAAATGAGAAGGGGACTCAGAAAGCCTAGGAGGAGACACTCCTGAAGGTCTGTCTGGGGAGATGTCCGGGTCAGTGGGCACATCCAGACTTTCAAAACCACATTCACTCTCCTCATACTCCTCTTCCCCCTCCTCCAGTTCATAATATTCCTCTAAATCATACTCTCGAACCAGTGGAACCGGCCGAACCGAGTGCCTACCTGACGGTGCCGGTTTGGTCGGAACCGGGGAAAGCGACTGGACAATTTTGATCGCTTTGGCTATTTCTTCAGCGGTTGGAGAGGAAAGTTTTGGCTCCACACCAGCTGATTTTCTAGTCCTTTTTGCTGGAACCGACTCCTCAGAGTCGGATCTCCTTGTGCCCGAAGAAGTCTCGCCCTGGTCAGAGGGCACTCCTTCTGGTTCGGTTTGAACCGAACCGGGCTGGCCATCCGGTTCAGCGGACTTTTTGGCCTCCCTTTCCCTGAGCCTACCAACTCTCTTTTCCATGGTAGCTGCAGGAAAATTTTTGCAAATCTGGCAGTCTGCACTGAGGTGGTCAAACCACAGACAGTAAACACAGGTGGTGTGAGGATCAGCCTTGGCAAAGACTTCCCCACACACACTACAGTGTTGAAACCCAGTGGGCCCGGTTTTTCTTTTGGATTTCTCAGACATAGTGCCAGTCCTATCCAAACTTACCCGTTTATGGCAATCCGCCAGGCAAGACCCCCTTATCGGTTCCCAACTGTGTCACGGGTCGTGGAAAAAAACGTAATAAAATCTGTTTTTTTTTAGAACCGATAAGAACCGGTAACCACACTCTAGAAGTACAGTTTAAGATTTTTTAAACAACTTGATTGGTTCAAACCGAACCGATGAACCGTTTACAAGTTCCACACAGAATAGATAAAATATAACCTATCTAGTACTCACAAATACCACAGACAGAGACTGAACGGTTATGGTTATTGTTTAATTTCGTCGTAAATCGAAAACGGCACTTTAACCGACAAAATGAACCGAGCAGAAGGAGAAATCTCCGGAGCGACTGTTCAGTGAGGCGGAGTAAAGAATCTGATGGTTTGAGTTTGAAGAACAACAGACAGAGTCTCAACCGAGCTCGAGCTCAGCGTTCCATGCCTGGCATGGAAAGTTAACTCTTTCATCTCCGGGGCAGTTCGAAGGTTCGGACTCACTGCATATGTCAGAATATAGCAAGACTTCATGTTGTTTGAAAGATAACATCCACTGCATTCCAAGAATCAAGTGCCTGATTTACCCTGCCATAAAACTCCAACAAATTTGTCTGACGGGACCTACCCTTCCTGAAACCATGTTGGTTATGATCAAGATCTCCTGACTTAGTTAATATATTAGTAATATAAGTTTTGGTAATAGCTTCCAAGATTTTCCCCAATATTGATGTCAGGCTAATTGGTCTGTAGTTGGAAGCCTCCTGTCTAGACCCTTTTCTATATATGGGAATAATTTCCGCCTGCCTCCATTTTTCCAGAACTTCCGCCTTGTCTATAGAGTACAGGAATAAATAAGCTACAGGGGGGCTGCCAATACATTGGCCAGCTCCTTTAACACCCTGGGGTGAAGGCCATCAGGTCCCTGGGCTTTGTTCTGATCCAAGGCTTTTAGCCAGTCTCTCACATCTTTAACCTCAATTTTAAGCAATGGACCTACATCCTTAGCCTGATGTTTCAAGGTATTATGGGTTTTTGTGTTATACACTGAAGCAAAATGTGTGTCATAATGGCAAGCCATATCCTTATTATCTAATATTAATTAGCCATTTGGTTGCTTTAGGGGCCCTATTGATTTGTTTACACCCTTTTAATTGTTTATATAGAAAAATAAGATTTATGGTTGTTTTGAACTTTAGTTGTTAATTTATATTCGTAATCTTCTTTTGCTTTACGTATACTTAACTGGTATTTTTTTTAAGTACAAGTCTATATTCTGCCCAGCTTTCCGACTGCCCACTTTTCTTAGCATTACTATATGCTTTTTTTTGCATTTGTTTTTAGCTATAGTTGAAGTAAACCACAGGGTTTTATTTAACTCTAAAAATTGATTAGCGTTTTGCTCATAAAAGTGCTAAAACATTGTGAAAATGCAAAGCACCTGCTTCACTGTGTTTAACAAACAAAACACTTCTAGAAAACCTACATAAATACTTTCTGAACAGTTAGTATTGTCCCAAGAAAAAAAAAACTGCTAATCAATTATTTAAAACCCTGAACCAGGGTCGGGTTTTTGGGGATACTGTAGTCTTCTTAAAACTAGGGATAAACTCCTGTACAACAGATTTAATTTTATTACTTAATACTGTATATTCCACATATGTTGTAACTTCAGTCCATTTAAATCTGTCTACCAATCCCATAATGCTAAATGTGCACTTATATTGTTAAAATTAGCCCTACTATAATTATATACCACTGTCCTACTAGCCAGCTTAATTGCAACCTTGCTGATACAAAATTCCACCATATTATGATTGCTGGAATCTAGGGGGTGTAAGGCCCTACAATCCTGGATATCATATTCTAAATTGCTAAGGACTAAATCCAAAATATGAGTTGAGGTCCTGATGAGGTCCAGTCCACGGAGGAATGGGGACCAGAGACAGAGACTCTAAATCCAGATGCTGGGCGAGTCTCTGTCTCACAGGGTCCTGATCCTCTGACTCCTAGTCAAAGAAATCCTTCATAGACCTCAGAAGGTCCGAAAAGGAAGGGTTCTCTGGTGGGGATTTCGGGGAAACCTTGCCTGACGGGCCCTCAGGCTTTTCCAGAACATCCTCCGAAGAATCAGCAGCCCCTTCATCATTGTCGTCTACCCCTTTGCCAGTACGGTGATGGATATCCAGAAGTGAGACGTCCTGTCGAGTCTTCCCTGAGACATGCACACAGCTACAGAAGAACTGCTCAGGGAAGGGGACCTAGGAGACCATCGGAGAGGGAGTCTCGTCTCCAGGTCCAACACCAACTCTGACCGAGCCCCCTGCTACCAAGACTGAATCATGGTCTTGAAGTCCAGTGCAACCGGACGAGGAGGAGGAGGCTGGGGCTGGGGGGGGGAGGAGGAGGCGGCATTACCGGAGGTGGTGGGTAATGATAGCCCTTGAATCCCTGGTAATGAGAGTAGGGATTGAACCCAGGGTAAAACTGTCCGTGGTGACTCCAGTCCAGAGGGGGGCCAGCCGGGTAGTGGTCCCCAGGAAACCCCAGAGGGTAGTGAGGGACAGTTCGGGGTCTGGAGTAAATCCCCGTCGTCAGATCTGGCGGCGGGCGTACCCACGTCAGACTCCCCGTAGTATATATAGGCTGGGGGTCCGGCGTCAGGACAGCCCATGTCAGGGGGACTGACGCTGGGACTGACACCACCCGATCCGGTGCCAGAAAAGGGTCCAACATTAGAAGGGCTGGCATCGGAACTGGGCGAAGGGGCCCTGATGGCAGGACCAGATTTGGCTGTCGGAGCCAATGGCTGGGGCCGATCGCTAGGTCCCAGTAGAATAACAGTCATTGGAAAAATTTGGCGTAGGAACAAGGTTCACCGGGTCCTCAGGTGGGATGTTGGCCAGAGTCGGTGCTACAGGGATCCCGCCTGGGAGGGGAGGGCCTCCACAATGCCTGCCTGCCTAGGAGAAGCCTCCTTCCTTGACCCAAGGGGATAGCGTGGAGTTGACCCATGGAATCGACCACGAGAGGTTCTCCACTCTTCACCGGAGGTACCCTGCCGTTAAGGTGGGGGACCGCAAAGGGAGAGGGCCTCCCTGGTTCCGCTGATTGTCGAGTGAGGCGCCATTAGGCCCCAACGGGGGAACCACAAATGTGCGGCCATCAGAGATGGGAGTCTTAGCAGGTGGCATCGGCCGGGGAGGAGCCCCCGGCTGACTTATCGACGAGTGCCGGGCGGTCCCCAAAGGAGCCAGGGGTCAACTTATCAGCTGGCATGGTGCAGTTATCGGAGAGGCCGGTGATCGACTGACCCGCTACAGTCTTACCAGACTTACTGCCAATTTTCTGGGCGGCGGCTGGGCCTTACTCATCAAGGGCTGCATGTCATCCGCGGAGCGCTACCACTCCCTAGACTTCTCCTTATGCTTCTTCGATGAAGAAGATTTATCTGCAGAGGACTCTCTCAAACGGTCCATCTTCTTCTCTAGAGAAGCCAAGCTGGCTTTCAAGAGATGGGCCTGCAAAGCCTGCTGTCTCCTTTTCTTAGTGGCCTGGTTGAAGATCTGGCACTCCGGGCAGAAGGAGATAGGGTGATCTGGGCCTAAACAGAGGACGCACTTGAGATGACCGTCCTTGTGCAGGATCTGCATGCCACAGGACAAGCACTTCTTCTTAGGTGAAGACATCAATGAAAAGGATAAAAGAGGAGAGAATTTTAGCGAAGGAAATTCCAACGCAAGACACTTTCACAACGATCGCTATATGGAAGTCTGAAATTCAACTGACATGAGGCAACAGCGGAAAAGAACTGGAGGGTGGTCATGAGGACCGCCCACTATACAGAGCCACGCGGACGTCGGTCACGTGACATCAGGTGGGCGGGCATCAGGGATTGCTAGAAAAGTCTGCTGTGCAGCCCGGCGCCAGTCCTATAAGTGATAACCTACTGAAGGAACCCTCTTGAAGCAAGATCCCCCATTACACGTGGGGATCATCTGCTTAATCATGCCAAAACTGATAGGGCTAGAGCCATCTATAGGCAGGGCAGTGTCTTTTCAGAATTATACAATGGGGGCCAACAATTCTTGAATCTGATTGGCTAACTGGCACCTTCTACCCCTGGCAAATCCTACGATATACCAACAGGAAAAGGTGCCAGTCAGCTGCAGCAGGAACCCCTGCCGAAATCACTCCTTCACCCAGAACTGGCAAACATGGTTCAGCGAGATGCTCAGTCACAGTCAGCCTTATTAGAATCACCCCGTTCAAATCACACGGATGCCCTGAACATCAACGTGTAAAACCGTCATGTCGATTCACCACTAAACCACGGTCTCCAACAACTCCCAGTGTACCAATTAAAAGAAGTTGAGTAACTCTCAAAATAGTGACAACAGCCGCATTGCAGGAAAAACAGTGTTTTAAAACTCTTCCCCCATAACTGATCCCAGCTGGCTCACCTGTCAAAATTATTTTTCTCTCCCTCGCGGTCTGTTTTTCCCTGTAAGTTGCCTCCATTTCCATATTATATGGTGCATAACAGGTCCTCAAACTCCTAGCTTCTTCTGCCCCACTGCTACTTCAATTATTTACTCCCCCTTGGAAAAAAAATAATAAAATCTCAGGCGCCGAAGAAAACCGTTTCTTCCTTCCAATGTAGGACCTTCACTACCCGGAACTAAATAAAGATGGTGCAGTCCGGCCTGTCTCAGACACCCTCATGTAGACACAATCGCATGCTCTCCCAATAAGTAAAACAAACAAAAAAAAACATTACACCACGAACACTTCTCAAATTCACCCACTCCAACACCGGAACCACATGTTGAACTGCTGCACCACGTCGTCGGCTGTCTCCCCCTTCAGCTTCGTTCGTTCACACAGCATCTCCGTAGCAACCGACACAGGAAAAAGTCTGAAAATACATAGTTTACCAGAGTTTGGACATTTCATTTTAAAAAAATTTAAATAAAAAAAAAAAAACTACGATGTCTATCAAATGAGAGTGAATCATACTGATTTGTTTCTAAGCGGGTCACGTGTGTGTGTCCGCATGCCCAGCTCGGCAGCAACTAACAACTCAGAACTATTTTATGTTGCGGAGCAATAAATTACTTAAAAACAATTAAAAAATATATATATATTTTTCTTTACATTTTCTTTCCTCACTAAAAAAAGGTGGGCATTGTATAATCACAATAAACCACTCCAGGGTGTGGGTTATGCGGGGATTTACCCACTTCTGGTGTGGATTTGGTCACGAGGCGTACCACACCAGGCGTGGGTAAATCCAAGCATAACCCACACCCTGTCGTGGTTTACTGCTTAAATACAAAACAGCTTTGTCTTCCAGTGGAGGAACTTCCCACCTGCGAGATGTTTTCCTTAAAAGGAAAAACCATGGCATGGATGGAGAAGACACTTTTTTTGATCCACACCTGCCCAATGTTGCTCAAAATTTTGGTCACATAGTAGCTGGAGAAGATGCAGACAAAGACAAACTAACATACGCCATTTTGGCAGACTGACCTCCTTAGCTGAAAAGGACTACATGCCTCGGCTATTCAAAAAAAACAAAGGCTTATGAATTCAGGGAAGGAAAAACATCCCTGATTCAGGTTGCCCCCCCCCCCGATTTAATGTAGTTTAAGGTCAGGAACTTCCCAAGATCCCCTCAATCATCATCCTGACCTTCGGAAAGGCAGGGTCGGGGTCTGCCTGCACATCAATTCATCGCAGCCTAAGCTCGCTGTGCTGCACCTGATGGGGCCCCCTCCGACCTGAGGGACCCTACTGGTGTCAGGTGTATCTGCAGGGAAGTCCTGTGGGACAGTGGGGCTCAAGCTCCTCAGAAGCCACAAAGGTAATATTTTTGCAATTCTGCTGCCACTGCCTTGAAGAACCAGGTGCTACCCTCCCCAGACTGGAGAACCAGCTGGGGAGTGTTGAGCAACACAATAAGGGCAAAAGAATCCATGGGGGAAGCCTCATCACCCTTGTTGCATGACTTACATTATTTCTTAATTAATGGTCTCCGATAAGTCATGGTGCCAAAGAAAATTAATAATTATGCCAAATAACAATTGTGAGGTAAAATTACTACTTAGCCCCATCTTTTCTGGGCTAAAAAATCATTTTCCACAGCGCTGACTTAAAACACCTTCTCAGTGTCACAACTCACACAAGTGAAGGTCTTGGGAATCAAACCCAGATCCGCTGAATACATAAAACATAATTATGTAAGAATTGTAAACCCTGTACTTGATGGACTATAAGAGAGGGTTGTGGGGAGAAAACTCAGGATGACAGGAAACCCCCCCCCCCCGATTCTAACTGTGGTATTGATAATCTTTTCCCCCACAACAGTTAGCCAAATGTAAAACATTCAAAAAACCCTGTGTGCATGCAAGCCCCCTGGGCTCGTGGATGCGCTAGTGCGCGTGCACGCACCTGTTCTGTGTGCGCAATAAAAGTCAGTGGCGCTTAGGGCTGCGCAATGCTGTCAGCAGTGAGCACAGGTGCATGCTTGGGACACTGGCAGGACACTGAGGGAATGAAGAAATGCGCGACCAGCCCTAATGGTGGCCGCGCAACAGTGAAAAATGTACATGAGGTGAAAAATCACCTAAAAACCTCCCAAGTTGTCCCAAAAAAAAAAACAGTTTGCCCTTAAACAGTAATAACATAGGAAAAAATCCTGAAGCGGGGGGGGGGCAAGGAACCGACACTAAAGACGAGTAACCCCCATGATCCTAAACTCCCAAGAATTTAAATCTGTACCTACCTGTGGCACCTTCTTTTCCTTTTTACAATTTCTTTAAACAGGAGACCATTAAAAACACCATAGCAAGGCAAAAGTGGCTCCCAATCCCCCCAGGGTATGAGAAAAAGGCAGGTTATTCAATTGGAAAGCCACACCTTAACAGGCACGATTTAAATTTAGGGATGCTCCTTGTAAACAGGCAGCTCCAACAATCAGAGCGGAATTGCAGCCCCAAACTAAAGTCTTGAATCCTGAAATCTTCAGAGAAGAGATAAGTAGCTCTGTCCCTTTTGACTGGTACAGCTTAACTGAGGAGTTGCTGCTAGTGCATGGAATCCTCATGTGCCCAACATTCTAAAGCTTGGGCTGTGCCATTCCCCTGGTAGGGGTTAACTATATCCAGTTGTTATGATTACCCACTAACAATGTGGAGCGCTGCAGAAAGGCATGCTGAGCCAAGGCTCATTTCCAGGTGCAACTTGGGGTTGGGGGACTGGAAGCACAAACAAAAGGCATGACAGACATCCGTGTGCAAAAATACAAAGTGTGAAGTGCTCAGTATATATGCAGTCAAGTGAGGCGAGTTAGGTAAGAGGCTCCAAAAAGAAAACGGTACAGTATGCGCCAAATGTAGCGGACACGCTCCGTTCCCTCTAGGATTTTCAAAATGTTAGCCACTGTGGCTAAAGTGACCCCAGACTGTTTAGCCTCTATGTGAAATCATGAGCCACACCACGATATATACTGCCAAATTAGTTATTCTAAACCATGTACTATGCTGTTGATAAAAATGGCATGAACAAAAGGTTTTAGCGTCTGTGGCTCGGGTAACTTTAAAAATCATTAGAAATTTTAGCCACACGCCAAAAACATTCACCAGTGGCGATGTGGCGAGTGGCTAGCGGGAACACAGGACACAGATGTAACGGACATTCGCTTGTAACAGACAAAATCCTGTTGCCAAATGTCATTTACATTGGGCACAATAATAATGAGGCTTTAAGTTTACCTGGACCTGTAATTCAATTTGTAGTGGCTGCTAGTTAAATGAAAACACATGGTTAATGCTATGTTCACGAGTCATTAACTGACTTTTCAACTGATTGCTTAAGTAAGTGGGGGTTAACTGGATTCAGGTGCTCCCAATCATCCTGGCTAGTATTTTTTCTTGCTGGCTGCTGCTTTGTTTTACATGAACTGGAAAAGCTGCCCAAAATGAGTGCTAAGGACCTCAGTACACATTTTAACATCCCAAATACAAACAAAGGCTACTTGGAGGTGCTATACAACAGTGCCAAAGTGGCAGGCATAAATCACATCCTTCATATATCCAAGCCAGCAGGTACAGTACAGTGCGCTGATTTGATTTGCTTTTATTTTAATGCCACTTTAAAAATAATGTTAAATTATACCCATTAGTGCCACATGGCGTCAGAACCATCCATTGCTTAACCTGACCCAAAATGGCGGCATCAGATAGAATGAGTTAAGCTATAACAGGGCTACCTGTAAAATATCACTTAAGGAGCTGTAATCACTAGTAATGACTAGCACACCTCTGTGGTCTATGTGCAACATCTGTTAATGCAGTAGTTTACCGCCATGATGTTGTGCTTTGTGTGCTTTTATGTTAAAATGCCCTAAAAAGTATTCTTAGGATGTAACGGACACCGCTTGTAACAGACGTGTGGTCAGATGCCAAACTAGTCCATTACAAGCGTCGCATACTATAGTATGAAATTATACCATGAAATGTATACCACCCCAAACTCTTTTTCCCTCCGGTCAGCAGCTACATTGGGATCTCCTTTGGATGTGATCCCCAGGGAGTCGCTCGTTTCTCCCACCCTCCACAGATCCTCCGTATACCAGGACCCCCTCTGGAGCTCCTTTCTCTCTCTGGCCACCAAACCCCCCCAGCTTGCATACCCCGGGCTGCCACTCCTCTTCGGCGCCCTTCCTCAGAATCTAGTTGGTGGCCAGAGTGGAGGAGGAATCAGAGGTTCTAGTGTCGGCAGGGTCTGGCGATGGGTGTGCGGGGACTGGCTGTAGGGTCCGTTGTCATCCTCCTGGCAGCCAGGGTTTTTTCATTGTTCTTTAGTCCCTGCCCAAAGGCGAAGACGAGAATCGACGTCAGTGCTCAATGGGCATGTTCCCACACCCACCCGCAGACGTCCGCCATCACCTTTACCCCAGCATTTATTCCAATGGACTGTAGCACACTCAGTCTCCACTGGGAGCCGCTACAAGACAGCGATTCCCACCCCACCAACCCCAGGAGTGGAGAGCAGTCCTCTGGACACTCAATCCTCTCCTCCCCTGCCGACCTCTAGCTCCTCTGTATCATTACCAAACCCAGGTCGCCGGCATGGCACGAGGTAGGGCAGATGCCTCAGCCCTCAGCGCCACCGGGGCGGCCTGAAATTTATACCTTGAATGCAATGACCTGCGCTAGGATTCAATACAAGGATACATTGGCCAAACCATACTAGAGAGCAGCCTAGGGGCCAGGAACATTCTAGCTCAGCTTACGGAGACACAGGCAGGCGGGGAGGCTGCAAAAACTGGAAAAGAGAGAGGATGACAGGTTCAACAGAAAGAGTGACAGGTATATGTGGGAGCAGGAATATACCCTAGCAGACGACTAAAGGTATGGGGGTGGGGGAAGATGAAGGGAAGAGGAGAGCTGGTTCCAGAGGGAGGGGAAGCAGTAGGAAAAGGCAGCCTGAATGGGGACTGGAGAAGGTGCAGGAATCCCTGGCACACAGAAAGCAGGAAGAAGAGATGGCAGAAGAAAGGAGCGAGGAGAACAAAATAATCCAGTCAATATCAATGCATAACACACTTGGAGTAAAAACAAACAAAAAAAAATACATTGGGGGAAGGCAGGATAAAAGGAGGCAAATCCCAAAGAACATTGCTGGAGAAATTCATTCATACTTACTGTAAACATAGGTTTCTCACCTGTAATCCTAATTCTAGGAGTGGTGTACAGTTCACATCCACACTACGGCATTTCCATTGGACAGTCTGATTTGTTGGACATCTTCAAGTGAAGTTCCTCCCACCACCCAGGCGATATATCCTCTAGCTCTGTGACGTCAGATCTCTGCGTACTGGAAGCAGGGATCTGTGTGCCACTTGCTAGAGGAGGCTGGGTGGGCTGTAAACTGTATACCATTCTTAGAACAAGGGTTACAGGTGAATAACCTATATTTTTAAGGGCATGGATACAGTTCACTATCCACACTATGGCAGGCTCCTAGCAGTCCTCTAGAAGAAGGGGGGAAAGTGTGCACCTCTATTAAGTGAATACAGACTGCAGAACTGAGTTCCAAAAGCAGCATCCTGACAAGACATCATGTTAATGCTGTACTGGGAGATAAAGTTTTGTGCTTTCCTCTAGGTAGCAGCCTCACAGAGCTCCTGTACTGGACGTCCATAGAGGCAGCCACTGAGACACTGATATGTCTGGTGGAATTAGCCCCAAGCCCTTTGGGAGGCTCCCAACACAAGAGAAGTAAAGTGTGCACATCCAAAGTGCACAAGTGAATATTTAATTTAAGCTACATACAATAGAAAGTTACCCCATGCTTTGAGGGCTCACTACCTCTTCATCAGGAAGCCCTGTGTTTGTACTGGGAGCCATGCTCTCTAACTGTACAGCAGCACTTCATTTTTACTGGTTTCTGTTTCTCAGTCCTTTGGGAGACTCCCTACCAGCCAGCCAATAGCAGAGGTAGATGCAAGAAGTTATCCACTTGCCAATCATCTGCTTTGCTGCCAGTCTGCCAAGCACGACTTCAGTGTACTTTACAAACAGCTGGTGAACCTCCCCCAAACTCCAGCCATGCGCTCCTTATAACAAGTGAGCATTCTCCGCAGGTCCAGAGTATGGAGCCAGCGGTCAGCTTCCAAAAAAGTGTTACTGAATTATATTGGTAAGATAATCACCTGGTTAAAGTCAAACTCCGATACCACCTTTAGGAGAAACTTCGGGTGGAGATGAAAGGTGAACTTGTCCTTGTGCAAAACCAGGTAAGGAGAATCCACTGAGAGTGCCTGGAGCTCACCGATCCTTCTGGCAGACGTGATAGGCACCATGAAGGCTGTCTTAAACAACAGGTGTGACATCTCACATCTGTGCATATGCTTGAATGGCTTGCCCATGAGCATAGCCAGCACCAGCAGTAGGTCCCAAGGTGGTGGTGGCGGCTCTTACATAAGAGGAGACAAGTGGTCAAGGCCTTTAAAAAAAAGGCACCAAACCACCTTCTGGAACACTGTTAGCTTACCAGCCTGTGCCTGGTAAGCAAGGATGGCTACAAGGTGCACCTTAAGAGTTGTCACTTGTGGTTAACCCCTCATAGGACGCATCTTATTTCATTCAACAGACCTTTTGTGGGTATTAAAAGGAGTGGCACCCTCATTCTGTTGTACATATCTGTAGATGTCTTAACTGTATGTTTGTGTTCACAAATAAAGTTTAAAAAAAAAAAAGATTTGCAAACCTGACTGACAGAGGGTACAGAGATGCTACACGATGCTCACCACAAGGCTGATAAGGGAATCAAGCTCCTTGCCCAAGCACCATATCAAGAACCTCTTCTACTTAAATGCATGGCATTTGTGAGTAGACTCCTCCTGGGATGCCCCCATAACAAGGAGCACATCATCTGAAAGACCCAAGGCCTGGAATTCTAGCCGCTCAGGAACCAGGCCGAAAGTTCCAGGGATTGAAAGTCATGCGGAGAAATTTCCCCTGTTGTCTGTTCAGCAGGTCTTTCTACATGAAGAGGCAACTGCAATGGAAGCTTACTGCCAAAGCTGAGAAGATCTGGTTACCAGAACGGTAAAGGCCCTGACCACCACTTTGTAGTTCAAGGGGAAGGTGTATACGAGGTCCATGGTTCAGGGCCTCGAGAAGACATTTCCCTAACAGTGTCCCAGACTGTGGGGGACGTGCACAAAACAGCCTCAGCTTTTGTTCTCCCAGGAGGTGAACAGGTCCGCCAGAGGGGTGTGCCACTGGGGGAACAGGTCTCTTACCACTCCTGATGCAGGGACCACTCATGCGACATCTCTCCTACCTGTCTGAGAGCATCTGCCAATGGACTGTGAACACCCACAAAATGAACTGCCAAATCTGCACCTAGGCTGTGCACAAGTGTCCAGGTGCAGAGGGCCTCCCAACACAAGGGAATGGAGCGAGTTCCACCCTGCCTGTTCAGGTAAAATATGGCTGTGGTACTGTCAGTCAGATGAACTCTGAACTTCAAGTCTGCAGTGATTTGTAAACGTGTAGATGGAAGATCATGATGCCATCTCGCACAATTCCATGAAAGATGCCTCTGTCCTCTGCCCAGGAAGTGGCAGGTGCCCTAGTAGAATGCATTGCTATTAATGCTGATGCCTTCCTTTATTTATTTATTTTTTTTTTAAGTCATATAAGCCCCACACTTGCAAACTGGCTCTATACAACATACAAAGAACAAATGAGTACCAGCCTTTAAAAATACTTACTGTAGCATACATTATCTGAATGACCAGGTAAATACCTCGTTTGGAGGCCATGCAGGATGCAATCTCCTAAAACAGTAGTTCATCATCAGCTCACCACCGAGCCAGTGCCCCATCACAAGAGAGACGGGACCTTATGTTGCATGAGTTCAGTTCAACATGTGTCACAGTTTTTTTATTTACTTGTGCTATGCAGTCCCATAGAAAGAAAAAGGTTCATTATACTCAACATTAATTGTCATGCATAAGTCTGTGCTCCGTCATCACTATAACGAGTGACTATGTAACACCACTGCAGTTTATACAAAGAAACCAAACATTATGAAAACCAAACAGAACTGTAAACAGTAACTTGAGGAGAGAAACGAGCATAGAAACAAGATACCGCATAGGTCCTGTCACACACTATGGGGCCCTACCTGCATTAACAACTCATACATGTGCCAGAAACTACACTTGTGTCAGAAATTCTAATGGTCCCTGACTCTAAATGAAAAAAAACTATCAAACATGATATTTAAGGCATGAGCGGTAAAGTCAAAACTTTGTACTGCGAGTATCACTACTGAAACACTGTGCATTCTGGGGGGGGGCCTGTACCGAGTCAACCTCATGGACAGTGCCATTATCAACCATACTCAAAAAAGCATTGCGAGAGTAGGTATTAATCAGTAACAGCATTCATGTAATATTGCATTTTGTATATGCAAAGCCCCCACTTGCACAAAACAGATAGTCCCTCATATATCGGTACTATCCCACCACCACGACTTGCTCCCTTACCCTAACCCACCCCTACATACTAAGATTAACAGTTAATATCAGTGTCAAGGTATTGTAGCACCATAGTCCACTGTATCTGCTGCAGCTTCTTGTGTCACAAAATCAGATTTTATTTTGAGCAAGAGTTTACCCGCTTCCTGAGGCTCACCAAATACGTAGTGTTTCTCTGCACAGCTTATTCTTAATATGGCTGGGTACTGCAGGCTATAAGAGATGCAGAGGAATCAGAGTTCACTTCACACTGCAACAAAGCCCTGTCGCCTGGCCCGACCGTGCCGAGGATTGAGGCGCTGGACAGAACGCCTCGCGCTACGCTGGCGACCCGGGTTCGGGGATGGACTCGGGCCGGCTGGGAGAGGGAGGATTGAGCGTCCCAACGGAGGCTCTCCTCCCTCTGGGGTGGGATAGCAGGGCTGCAATATACACCCAATGTCCTAAGACAGCCAGTGGGAACACAAGCTCTCGAGGGGTTGGCGGCTCCGTTTCATGAAGCCGGGGAGGGGAGATGCTGTAGGCACATGAGAGAGATGTGCGTCAGCACGTCGCCTCTCTGGCCATACGTCCTTTCACCAGCATCTCAGGGGGCTGGGAAAGAGACCAAAGAAAACGGAAAAAAACCCTCAGCCGTCCTAGATGACGACCATTGCGAGGTCACCTAGACCACCAATTTCGGGACAGACCTCATGGTGCAGGAGAGAAGGAGGAAGAGGCAGTCTAGGGGCAGATCCTGGGTCCGGGGGGGGGGGACTGGAGTGCATGAGCGGCCTGAATGAGTGAACACTGAGGGTAGGAAGGAGGGATAAATATAAAGTTAAAAAAAAAAAAAAGTCCTATCTCCTATCCCTCATGGCATAACTCAGATCAGGGTAAATCGACGGTTTTTCCCCTGCATCAGTCTCCAGTGAGCCACTCTGATGAATAAATTCCAAAGTGCTGTCTATGTCATACACGCCCTATAAAGTGACAAGGAAGGTATGTGTGTGGGGAGCTGTCCGTAGACAGTCTTTTAAGAGGTGTAATCTGGTAGTATCTTTGAACCACTGGAGGAGGGTCCATTTTTAGATTATGCCCCAGCCAGTTCAGACGAAGTCTCGATGAGAGTTCCCCTCCATCTGGTTGGGGAGTCCAAGGATGTGCAAGTTGCTGAATCTTGAAAAGTTCTCCAATGCTTCTAATTGGAAGTGCAGTGCTTTATTCTCATTAATTAGCCTGGTCGTGGTAATGAAAACCTGTAATGCTGCCCCCCCCCGCCCCCCGTAACTTGCTGTGCCTCATTTAGTGATGCTGCCCACTGTGTTTTACAGAGCTGCAGTTGGCCCTTAAAGTCTGAAACTTTACTGCCTAGTTGGATTATGCGTTGTTCCTTTGGTAAGCTATGCTCCTGCCAGTCAACTAAGCAGATGTGTGGTATTATGTTCTATTATATTCTTGCACGTTTCAAAAAAATGCTTCATGGTAAATGCCAATGTGAAGAGAAAGGATTTTTTTTAATGGCTGTTAGTCCTGTAACCTGAAAAACCGCTTGTTTGGCAAGAAGCTAATATTTCCTGACTAGCTGACCCAGAGGTAATAAAATCAGCTCATAGTCATAAACCTTACAGGATCTTCCTTTTAACTTAACTGAAGGAAGCCATTTCAAAGCCCAGGATGTTTTAGCCAGGATTTGAGCAGTAAATGACCATTCTGGCAGGCTAATGTGAAATTTGTCTTACGGGTGCGAATTGTCTACAGGGGGCTTCAAAAGGCTTAAACTCTGAATGTCACATCCACACTAATTGTGTGTGTCTGGAATTCATTTTTGATATTCTTGGAATTTTGGAAACAGTGGAACAGTGAAATCTCCTGGCCAACTGGAATAGTTGCCCTGACTCACCTGATAGGTAAATAGACCAGTTCCTTCAGAACTGGGATAATTGATGACACTGCAAGTTACAGAAGTTATTTAAAGCCCCCAGCTCAGGGCATGTAGCACACTTTTCATCTGGACTCTCCTGAACACAAGAGAAGCAAAACTGCCATGGCATAGAGACTAAGAACCAGAGACCGCAGTTACTCTTTATGGACTTCAATTCACTACAAACAAAGGTAGAACTTTACATAACTGTCATAGTGCATTTTTTTTTCTTCAATTCTACTTTTATTTGTTATGCTGAGACCAAAAAGATTATTTAAACATTTTTGGTTGTAACTGTATGATTAGTAAACTATTAATAGTAAAAACATTTTGTTTTTTAAGAATACTGGCCTGAGTGAGATTTTCTTATAATTGTGTGTGCGACTGTGGGAGGTTCAGTATTAATCTGTGATGAAACTGTTATTGGTAAGGGGGCCATCACAAGCTACCAAACTGAACAAAAGGTCTGAAAAGAGAAAGTCCGGATAAGATAGAGGGAATATGAAAGTCTCAAGAAAGAGTCTGGTGGGATTTGAACCAGGTTATTACATGCCTTGTGGGAGAAAACAGAATCAGGGTTACAATGCTACCCCGAAGAGATTGTAATGCCTGGATTCTCCCCTGGTGTGTAATAATCAAGAAGGGTTCATATTTGGCTACATGATTCAAGACTGGTATTGTACCCTGATCCAGAGTAAAGAGGAGACCCTGGAACTTTGTGGCGAGTATTCAGTTGTGAAGCCAGCGAGCACTATAGAGGGACACTAAGAGGGTATCCCCTGTTTTCCCTCTCCCTATCATGGACTGCACTTATGGGAGGGCACTGTGAGCTCGGTGGACCTGACCCTCAGGAGTGGGCTTGTGATAGTTCCAAGAGCATGGAACACCCAGAAAACATTGTCACTGGTCACATGAATGCTCTACTAAATGTTACTTGGTCCCAGTATCTGAGTGGCCTTCTTCCCAGTGCTAGCTGCAGTCTGTGTGCAAGGGTTCCCCTTTGATAAGGAAGAAAAAATTACTCACCTTAGTAATGTTGTTTCTTCTAATGGAGTCTTGCTGTATTCTGACAATAGCAGTGAGTCCCAACCTTCAAACTGCCCCAGAGATGAAGGAGTTAACTTTCCATGCCAGGCATGGAACGCTGAGCTCGAGCTCGGTTGAGACTCTGTCTGTTGCTGTTTGAACTCAAACCGTCAGATCTTTACAAGCTAAACTCACTGAGGTCCCATGTGGAAGCTGTAAACCTACACTAGCCAACTGGCTACTAACATAATAAATGTTTGGTCCCAAAACAAAGACTCAAGTCAGGAGACCCAAAAATGAATGACACAACATCCACTCACCCAAAGAAAGGGTGATAACAAAAAAGGTGGGGCACCTCCTGAGTGCCAACACTGCCACTGCCCACCCACATCCCAAAAAACAACGGTTCTGAGAGGGGAAGGCAGGGGGAGGTCAGAATACAGCAAGACTCCATTAGAAAAAACAACATTACTAAGGTGAGTAAGTTTTTCTTCAAACAACATCACGTCTTGCTGTACACTGACAATAGCAGACTACCAAGCAGTACCTTCATGGAGGAGGGACAGAACCTACTTAGGAAATAGGCTCTGAAGCATAGCTGTGCCAAACCGAGCATCACTCCTAGCCTGGATATCCAGGGAGTAATGCTTGGTGAAAGTGTGAACTGTTTTCCAGGTAGCTGCTTGACATATTTCTAGAATAGGGATATCCCTGGCAGCAGCCAGGGAAGCAGCTATACCTCTAGTAGAGTGAGCCCTCAGGCCTGAGGGTGGAATCTTACCTAATTTTTCACAGCAAAATCGAATGCAAGAGACAATCCATCTGGCAATGGATCTTTTAGTGGCAGGTTTTCCTTTGCCTACCTCACCAAAAGTGAGGAACAGTTGGAGGGAGTCAAACCTATGACCCTTGGTGCGTTCTATATAGTAGCTAAGGGCTCTTTTCCCATCTAGGCTGTGCAGCCTCCTCTCACCAGAGGAGGAATGGTCAGTGAAGTACACACGAAGAGACACAGATTGGTTAAGGTGGAAGTCTGAAACCACCTTAGGCAAAAACTTCCTGTTAGTCCTTGGGACCACCTTATCCCTATGGAAGGAAATAAAGTCAGGCTCCCACTGACAGGGCTTGCAGCTCACTTATGCGCCTGGCAGAAGTGATGGCCACCAGAAACACAGTTTTCCAAGTCAAGTACTTAAGCTCTGCTGAGGACAAAGGCTCAAAAGGGGGTTGCATAAGCTGAGCAATGCAAACGTTAAGATCCCAAGCAAGGGCAGGATCCCTGAATGGAGGATTGGTATGAAGCAATCCCTTGAAAAACTTGGAGAAAACAGAGTGAGCTGAAAGAGAAGAGGGCTTACCTGCCAAAATGAAAGCAGAGACTGCTGCCAGGTACCCTTAGTGTAGCTGGTCTGAGACCCAAGCCATTGAAATGAACCATGTAGTCAAGTACTGTGGGCAGATCAGCAGACTCTGTGGAAATATGTCTCCCAGAGCACCATAAGTGGAAAATCTTTCCACTTGGAATTATAAGTAGCTTCTGGTGGAAGGCTTCCTAGAAGCCTTCAGAATATCCATAACACCTTGGGAGAGGTGTAAATCAGCAAACTCTAACTCTTCAAGAGCCAGGCCTTGAGATTGAGAGATTTGAGATTCAGGTACCAAACCCTCCCCTGAGCACAAGCTAACAAGTTGTAATTCCTGGGAAGAGCCAGGGGAAGATGGACTGATAAGGACAATAGGAGAGGATACCAGGGCTGTCTGGCCCAGTCTGCAGCAATCAGGATCACTTTGCAGGGTTGAGACCTGATTTTGACTAGCACTTTGAACAAGAGAGGGAAGGGGGGGAAGCATACAGGAACTTCCCTTCCCAATTGAGAACTAAGGCATCCAGGGGGACTGAGCCCAACACTGGGGGCCTGCAGCAAAACAGCAGAAGTTGGTGATTGTCTGGGACTGCAAAAAGATCTATCTGTGGGGTGCCCCATCTGGAGAATATCACCTCCAAGACCAAGGGATCCAGTGACCATTCGTGATGGCCCTGAGATATCCTGCTAAGAGCATCTGCCAGGACATTGTCCTTGCCTGGGAGGTGTACTGCTGAGAGGGAGGTGTTCAGAGAATAAGCCAGGGACCACAATTTCATTGCTTCTGTGCACAAGGCCGTACA
Source organism: Neoceratodus forsteri (assembly GCA_016271365.2). Classification (NCBI taxonomy): domain Eukaryota; kingdom Metazoa; phylum Chordata; order Ceratodontiformes; family Ceratodontidae; genus Neoceratodus; species Neoceratodus forsteri. The sequence continues at coordinate 1,422,741,993 of CM028130.1, forward strand.
CCGAGTGCCTCTTTGTTTGTTGATGTACCACATTGTGGTGGTATTGTCTGTTCTGATCTGAATAACTTTGTTCTGAACAGACTTGGAAAAAACTTGAAGTGCTAGAAATACTGCTCTGAGCTCCAACAGACTGATGTGGAGCAGAGATTCCTGAGGGGACCACAACCCCTGGGTGGTGTGGTCGCCCAAGTGAGCCCCCCACCCCAAGAGGGAGGCATCTGTAGTAAGGATTAAAGAGTGAGACTGAGTGACAAAGGGAACTCCTTGTCTCAGATTGTTCAGATCCTGCCACCAGTGCAACGCCTGGATCAGGGTTCGAGTCACTGGGATCAGTTTGGTCAGAGAGTCCTTTTTCTGAGACCAGAAGGCTCTCAAATGGAACTGAATGTCCCTCATCTGAAATCTTGCTCCCTGCAACACTGCTGTAGAAGCAGTCATGTGCCCCAGGACCTGCAGAAAATGCCTTGCTGGTCGAGACACCTGTAGGGTGAAAGAGGAGGCCAGAGTGATGAGGGTCTTTGCCCTGTCCAGGGGAAGGAAGGCTCTGGCCCTTTCTGTATCTAGCTCTGCACCTATGAAGGTGAGGAGCTGAACAGGCTCTAGAACTGACTTTGACAGATTCAGAAGGAAACCTAGAGAAGTGAGCAGTTACTGAGTTATCTGTAAGTGCAACTTGACCTGGTCCGGGGACTGGCCTACTATGAGCCAGTCGTCTAGGTATGGGAAGATGGCAATCCTTTGCCTTCTCAGAGAAGCAACTACTACTGCCAGGCATTTTGTGAACACCCTTGGAGCAGAGGTTAGTCCGAAGGGCATTGCTCTGAACTGGTAATGGCCTGAGGGCAGCTCGAACCTGAGGTACTTTCGATGGGAGCTTCTGCTAAGAATATGGAAGTAGGCATCCTTGAGGTCCAGGGACACTAGCCAGTCCCCTGGCCTTACAGAGGGTAGAATTATTCCCAGAGTCACCATTTTGAATTTTGGCTTTAAAAGGTGCTTGTTTAAATATCTGAGATCCAGGTTGGGCCGCCATTCTCCTGTCTTTTTGGGGTAGGAAGTACCTGGGTACAATCCTTTGCCCTGGTGTAGAGGTGGAACCTGCTCCACAGCTCTGAGAGCCAGAAGGAAGAGACCTCTGCCTCTAAGGCAAGTGCCTCTGAGGGATTTGCAGGGTGGAAGGATCTGGTTCTCAGCTTTGGAAATTTTTTGAAGCTGAGAACCAGTCCCTGGCTTACTACTCCAGGACCCACTTGTCTGATGTTAGAGACTTCCAGTCCTGGACAAAGTAAGCCAGCCTGCCCCTACAGGTGGTGGAGAATCGGCCTGGCAAACCCATCAGGGTGCCTGCCTGGCAGGGGTTTTTGGCTGAGGGTGGAAGCAGGTCTGCTTGTACCCCTTCTGCCTCTCCCTCTAAAGAACCCCCTCTGAGCATAGGCAGAAGAGGAGGCCTGGGCTTGGTAGAAAGGCCTGTGAAAAGGCCTGCCCCTGCCCCTGGGATGCTGCCTTTGAGGAGTGGCCTGCCTTTCCTTGGCCTGGGCACTCCTATAGGTGGTCCTATATTCGTCCATTTTCTTCATGTAAGTCTCTGTTTGCTCCCCAAACAGAGAATTACTCACTACAGGAAAATCAATGGCCTTAGTCTGGGCATCCTGTGACAGGCTAGTACATCTGAGCCAAGCCATTCTGCGAAGAGCTACAGATGTAGCCATGACTCTAGATGACACATCACTGGAGTCCACTGCAGCATGGAATTGCACCTTGGATGCCTCAATACCATCAGCAGCCACCTGCTCCAGCTCCTTGGCAAGCTGGCCAGGGGACCTTTTTTGCTAAAGCCATGACAGTGTCCCATCTGGATTTCTGATACCTAGCCACATAAGCCATATAATTCGCCTGTCTGAGTCCCAAGGATGCTGCCATGTACTGTTTCTTTGCCATGGCATCAATCCTCCTGGAGTTCTTGTCTGGGGGGGGTGTGAAGCCAAGGGAATATTTGCCTTGTCACAGGCTGCAGCCTGCACTACCCCAACATGGCTGCATTGTTGTGTAAGGAACTCTGTATCTGAGCCTGACAATGTATACCTCTTGTCCATTCTTTTATCCACAGGAGGTATGGTGTTAGAAGTCTTTAAAATCTTAAATGTCTGTTTCCCAAAAGATTTGTGTAAGGGAATAGACAGCCTCCTAGACTCTGGGATATCCATCATTTCCACATAGTCAGGCTCCTCCTGGTCATCCACAGCTTCTTCCATAGGAAGCTGGAGGGTTTCAGCCACTTTTTTATAAAACATGAAATGGGAGGGGGACTCAGAAAGCCTAGGAGGAGACACTCCTGAAGGTCTGTCTGGGGAGATGTCCGGGTCAATGGGCACATCCAGACTTTCAAACCACATTCACTTTCCTCATACTCCTCTTCCTCCTCCTCCGGTTCATAAAATTCCCTCTAAATCATACTCTTGAACTGATCGCAGTGTGAACCAGCCTCTAGTGGTGCCGGTTCGGTCGGAACCAGGAAAGCGACTGCACAATTTTTATCACTTTGGCTATTTCTTCAGCGTTGGAAGAAAGTTTTGGATCCACACTAGCTGATTTTTCTTTCTTGTTCTCTTAGCTGGAACTCACTCTTAGAATCGATCTCCTTTTGCTCAAGAAGTCTCGCCCCTGGTCAGAGGGCACTCTTCTGGTTCGGTTTAACCGAACCGGGCTGGCCATCCGTTCAGCTAGACTTTTTGGCCTCCCTTTCCTGAGCCTACCAACTCGTTTTTATAGGGTAGCTGCAGGAAAATTTTTACAAATCTGGCAGTCTGCATTGAGGTGGTCAAACCCCACACAATAAACACAGGTGATGTGGGGACCAGCCTTGGCAAAGACTTCCCCACACACACTGCAGTGTTGAAACTCAGTGGGCCTGGTTTTTCTTTTGGGTTTCTCAGACATTGTGCCAGTCCTAACCAAACTTACCCTTTTAATGGCAATCCGCCAGGCAAGACCCTCTTATCGGTTCCTGACCGTGTTACGGGTCATGGAAAAAACCGTAATAAAATCCATTTTTTTAGAACCGATAAGAACCGGTAACCACACTCTAGAAATTCAAATAAAGATTTTTTAGCAACTTGATCGGTTCAAACCGAACCAATGAACTGTTTACAAGTTCCACACAGAATAGAAACAATATAAACCTATCTAGTACTCACGAATACCACAGACAGAGACTGAACCGACAGGTTGCGGTTTAAATTCGGTCGAAAACCGAGAAAAACGGTACTTTAACCGACAAATTGAACCGAGCAGAAGGAGAAATCTCCAGAGCGACTGTTCAGTGAGGTGGAGTAAAGAATCTGACGGTTTGAGTTCAAACAGCAACAGACAGAGTCTCAACCGAGCTCGAGCTCAGCGTTCCATGCCTGGCATGGAAAGTTAACTCTTTCATCTCTGGGGCAGTTCGAAGGTTGGGACTCACTGCTATTGTCAGAATACAGCAAGACTTCATGTTGTTTGAATAGGGTTTTGCGATCAGGATGCTCCTTAAATTCTTTACACAAAATGTGAACACCAAATTTAGTTTTAAATTCTCAAAATTTAGTACTTAGAAGACTGGCTGGTGCGGAGCTATGGAAAAGCATGTCTGCTCTTGATGACAAATGGCTCCACCCCCCCCCCCACCTTGCTGCTGCCTTCTTTTCTGCTACAGTATGTACGTATGTCTTCATTATGCAGGATCTCTCCCACCAAGGCAAGGTGGCTTTGACACTTTCTACCCTTTTGTTTTTTACTGCCCCAAAAGATACAGAAACCCTTCTGACTTCCTGAAGTCCTCAGTTCGTGTATGCTTTAACTGCTCTGCATACATCAAGTTAATGCACTTCCTTTCTATTTGGATTTGCAGGTTCTGGAAAAATGGAGGGAGAACCCACCTTTTGGTACATACTGAACACAGTGGGAATCTCAGGGATAAGAATGGCACTGTTCAAAAAACTACCTTGACCTTACGCATTATAAGATGACGTTCCCTATGGGAAAGAGCTTGCAGTTTGCCGATTCATCTTGTTTAAAGTGATTTAGTCACATTCTGCAAATGCCCGTTTCACATAGAATGCCATTGCCACCCATGCTTCAGATGCTGAGGCTACAATTTGTTTTGTAAAAACAAATCTATCGCAGTCAATTTTTTGTGTGTTTTTGTTTCTGTCCACCCTCCCGTTTTCTGTGTGCGGCCACACCCCCAGAATGAATTCATGCAAGGGGAAAGTACAGTTACGTAAGAACTTACTTTAACAGTAGATCTTCAAGAGAGGCTCTTGCAGTAGGTAATTACATATAGGACTGATGCCAGCCGGCGTCAGGACCCAACAGAAAAATTACCAGCTAGCAGTATCTGACGGAGGACCGCCCCACGTCAGCTGACCGACGTCATGTGGTGTCAGTATAAAGGGGCAGTCCCCCACGCCCACCTTTCAGTTCTTTCCCACCAAAGGGCAAAAGGCAAGACGAGACAGAAGTGGATATTTCCCTTCCTGGAAAAGGGGCTGAAAAAGCTTAGGGGGCTGGAGGGCTGGAAGGTATCACCTACTGCAAGAGCCTCTCTCGAAGATCTGTTACGTTAAGTTCTTACGTAACTGTACTATCTTACTTCGAGACGGCTCTTGCAGTAGGTAATTACACATAGGACTGAGTCCCAAGCAGTCTGGAACAAGGAGAAGCAAACGGGAGAAGGAAAGCTACTCAGAAGTAGACCCTCTGGTTGTGAAGGCCTTAGGAAAGGAGACCTTGCAAAACAGCCAGCCCGAAGGCAAGAGGCAATGTCCAAACTGTAATGTTTCGCAAAGGTATGGACAAAAGTCCAAGTGCCGGCTGCACAAATGTCAGCCGCTGACACGTTCTTCAAACAAGCCGCAGAGGCAGCGAACCCTCTGGTGGAGTGTCCTCGAACTTGACCTGGCAGTGTCTTGTTGTACTTGTCATAACAGAAAGTGATACAATGAGCCAACCATTTCGATAGGCATTGCTTAGAAACAGCATTGTTTTCTCTTTTATGAGCAAAAAAGATGAACAGTTGATCAGTCTTTCTGAGATCCTCCGTCCTGTTGGTGTAGTATCTCAGAATCCGGTGAACATCCAAAGTATGCAGGAGGTACTCTCCTTGATTGGAGTGCTGCGTAAAAAAGGCAGCAACTCTATGGAATGATTCAGCGTCGATTCCGCTACCACCTTAGGGAGAAACTTAGGGTTAGTACGCAGAGCCACACGCTCCTTGTGAAAAATCAAATACGGAATTTTATACATCAGGGCCTCAAGCTCAGAAATCTGTCAAGCAGAAGTAATGGCCACTAGGAAGAGAGTCTTTCAAGAAAGGAACTTTAGGTCCACTGAGGCTACCGGCTCGAAAAGAGGCAGAGTAAGCTTCTCTAAAATGAAATTCAGATCCCAAGGAGGGGCAGGAACCCGGATAGGGGGTCGGAAGTAAAGGACCCCTCTCAAAAAGGTCTTAGAGACCTCCAGCTGAGCAAACGTTCTGTCTGCAAAGGGGACATGATAGGCCGAAATAGCCGCCATGTGAACCTTTAAGGATGAATGGCTGAGACCCAGATCGAAGAGGTGTCGCAGGTAATCCAGAAGTCGGCCGACAGAGCACGAGAAGGGCTCGACATCAATGTAGGCAGCCCAAATAAGAGAATGGCTTCCATTTCATGGCATAAGTAGATCTGGTTCTGGGTTTCCTGGCCTCCACCAGAATCTCAGCTACTCGGTGGGAGGGAGGACCCCAAATGGGGCTTGAGCTACGTCTGTAGAAGCCACGCGTGCAACTGAAGGGACTTGAGGCCTGGATGGACCAGGGTCCCCTGATACTAGGTCAGCAAAAATAGCGACAGAGGAAGAGGAAGAGGAGGTTCCTCCGAGTACTGCTGCAGAAGAGAGAAACAAACTTGCCTGGGCCAGAATGGAGCGTTCAGAATCATTCGCGCTCCTTCTGAACCAAGTTTCGGCAAGACCCTTGTAATCAGTGGAATCGGGGAGGAAGGCATAGACGAATCTGCCCTTCCAGTCTAGAGAGAGAGAGCATCTCTCCAAAAAATGCCACACCCTGGAGCGAGCGAGCGAGCAGAAGACGGGAAGTTTTGTGTTTTGAGGGGAAGCAAACAGGTCTACCTGTGGAGTTCTCCAGCGCAGGAAGATTTCATCTATGACCCCCTGATCCAATTCCCATTCGTGAGCTAGAGCAGATGACCAGCTTAGCCTGTCTGCCAGCGTGTTCTCGACCCCCGGGACATGAGATGCCGTGAGGTGTAGGTTGTGCTGCACTGCCCAATCCCAGACTTGCATCGCCTCTCTGCAAAGGGGGTAGGAATGAGTTCCTCCCTGTTTATTGATGCACCAGACCACACACATACTGTCCGTCTGTACAGCTAGGTGACCAGGAGACAGATACAGATGCAGAGCCTGGAGAACATACAGTACTGCCTTTAGTTCGAGCACATTGATGTGAAGAGACTTCTCGAGCTTGGACCAGGAGCCCTGGGTCTTGTGAGGACCGAGATGAGCTCCCCAGTCCTTGCCGGAGACGTCCGTAGTCAACGCTCATGCGGGGGGAGGAGACTGAAGGAACTCCCCAGCAGAGGTTCTCCTGAACCATCCACCACTGCAAGTCCCAAGCCATGGGAGTGGAGACCAGGACAAGTTGATCTAGGTCATCCACCAGCTGATCCCACTGAGACCGAAGCGTCCACTAAGAGATTCTCATGTGGAGCCAAGCGTGAGGGACTGTCGGAATCGCAGCCGCCATTAGCCCGAGGAGGCAAAGGACTGACCTGGCGCTGACCCGACTGCAGCTGGACAACAGACTGACCTAGGCCTGGAGAGTGGCCTCCCTTTCCGGTGGCAGGAAGGCCATGACAGAGGTCATGTCCAGGATCGCCCTGATAAACTGGAGCCTCTGGGACGGGATCAGATGGGACTTGGCCTGGTTGATGGTAATACCCAGGCAGGCAAGAAAAAATTACTCACCTTAGTAATGTTGTTTCTTCTAATGGAGTCTTGCTGTATTCTGACTATTGCAGTTAGGTCCTGCCTTTCAACTGCCCTGGAGAACAAAGAGTTAACTTTTCATGGCCAGCATGGAACACTAAGCGCGAGCTCGGTTAAAGCCCCTGTCTGCTGTTGTTTAAACTCCAGCCATCAGATCTTTACAAGCAATACTCACTAGAAGCTCTGTGTGGAAATTCTAAAACTCGCACTAGCCAACTGGCAACTAAATTTATTAAAACGTTTTTTTTGGTTTCAAAGCAAAGACTCAAGTCAGGAAACCCAAAAAACAAAACACAACACACACCCAAAGTAAAGATGGGTGAAAAAGAGGCACCCCTAAGGTGCCTACACTGCTCCTGCCCACCGACATCCCAAAAACCAGGTTCTGAGAGGGGAGGTGGGGGGGGGGGAGGTCAGAATACAGCAAGACTCCATTAGAAGAAACAACATTACTAAGGTGAGTAACTTTTTCTTCAAACAACGTGAAGTCTTGCTGTGTTCTGATTATTGCAGACTACCACGCAGTACCTCCGGAGGAGGGACATAACCTACTTTGGGAATAGGCTCTGAAGTATTGTTACAAGCCAAAACCAAGCATCACTCCTAGCCTGGATATCCAGAGAGTAATGCTTGGTGAATGTATGGACTGTTTTCCAGGTGGCTGCTTGACAGATTTCTAAGATAGGAATATCCCTGGCAGCAGCCAGGGAAGCAGCTGTACCTCTATTAGAGTGAGCCCTCAGGCCTAAGGGCAGGGTTCTACCCAGTTTTTCATAGCAAAATTGTATACAAGAGACAATCCACCTGGCAATAGATCTCTTAGTGGCAGGTTTGCCCTTACCGACCTCTCCATATGTGAAGAACAACTGGAGGGACTCAAACCTGTGACCCTTGGTGCGCTCTACGTAGTAGCTGAGGGCCCTTTTAACATCCAAGCTGTGCAGCCTCCTCTCCCCGGAGGAGGAATGGTCAGTGAAGAAAACAGGGAGAGACAGACTGATTAAGGTGGAAATCTGAAACCACCTTAGGCAAAAACTTCCTGTTAGTTCTTAGGACTACTTTATCTCTATGGAAAGAGATGAAATCAGGCTCCACTGACAGGGCCTGTAATTCACGGATACACCTGGCAGAAGTAATGGCTACCAAAAACATAGTTTTCCAAGTCAAGTACTTAAGCTCTGCAGAGGACAAAGGCTCAAAGGGTGGTTGCATAAGCTGAGCAATGCAAACATTAAGGTCCCAAGCAGGAGCAGGGTCCCTAAAGGGGGGATTGGTGTGCAGCAATCCCTTGAAGAATTTACAAAACACAGGATGGGCTGATAGAGGAGAGGGCTTGACTACTGACAAGAAGGTAGAAACAGCTGCCAAATGCACTTTAAGTGTAGCTGGCCTAAGTCCTAAGCCATTAAGATGGACCATATAGTCCAGAACTGTAGGCAACCCAGCAGATTCTAGAGAAATATGCTTATTAGAGCACCAAATAGTGAACCACTTCCATTTGGAGTTGTAAGTTTTTCTGGTGGAAGGCTTTCGAGAAGCCTTAAGGATATCCAGAACCCCTTGAGAAAGGTGCAGATCAGCAAACTCTAACTCTTCAAAAGCTATGCCTTGAGATTGAGAGACTTGAGGTTCGGGTACCAAATCCTCCCAAGCGGATATCAATAGGTTGTAATTCCTGGGAAGAGACAGGGGAAGGCAGACTGCTAAGGACAGCAACAGTGGGTACAAGGGCTGTCTGGCCCAGTCTGGAGCAATTAGAATCACTTTGCATGGTTGTGACCTTACTTGAGTAACACTGTGACCAGGAGAGGGAAGGGGGGGGGGAAGCATACAGAAATTTCCCTTCCCAATTCAGAATCAGAGCATCCAGGGGGACTGAGCCTAAGACTGGGGGTCTGCAACAAAAGACAGGAAGTTGGTGATTGTCTGGGGCTGCAAAAAGATCGATCTGTGGAGTGCCCCATCTGGAGAAAATCACTTTCAAAACTAGGGGATCCAGGGTCCATTTGTGATGACCCTGGGATATCCTGCTGAGAGCATCTGCTAGGACATTGTCCTTTCCTGGGAGGTGAACTGCTATCAGAGAGGTTTGCAGGGAATAGGCCAGGGACCACAACTTCATTGCTTCTGTGCACAAGGCCGTAGACTGAATGCCTCCTTGCTTGCTGATGTACCACATTGTGTTGGTGGTGTCTGTTCTGATCTGGACCACCTTGTTCTGTACAGATTTGGAAAAGGCTTGCAGTGCCAGAAACAATGCACTGAGTTCCAAGAGACTGATGTGAAGCAGAGATTCTTGAGGTGACCACAGCCATTGGGTGGCAAGATCCCCCAGGTGGGCTCCCCAGCCCAGCAGGGAGGCATCTGTGGTGAGTATCACTGAATGAGACTGAGTGACAAAAGGAACTCCTTGTCTCAAACTGTCCTGATCCTGCCACCACTGCAAAGCCTGGATCAGGGTTCGAGTCACTGGGACTGGTTTGGTAAGGAATCCTTTCTTTGGAACCAGAAGGCTCTTAGGTAGAATGAATGTCCCTCATCTGAAATCTTGCTTCCTGGACCACTGCTGTAGAGGCTGCCATGTGGCCCAGAAGCTGCAGGAAATGTCTTGCTGGTCGAGACACCTGAAGGGTGAATGAAGAGGCCAGTTCTATAAGGGTCCTTACCTTGTCCAGGGGAAGGAAGGCTCTTGCCCTTATTGTATCCAGCTCCGCCCGTATGAAGGTGAGGAGCTGTACTGGCTCGTGAACTGACTTTGGAAGGTTGAGGAGGAATCCTAAGGAAGTGAGCACTTGCTGAGTTATTTGCAGATGTGACTTGACTTGATCTGGAGACTGACCTACTGTGAGCCAGTCATCCAAGTATGGAAAGATTTTCTCCTTAAGAAAGCAACCACTACTGTCAGGCACTTTGTGAACACCCTTGGGGCTGATGTTAGGCCAATGGGCATTGCTCTGAACTGATAGTGGCCTGAGAGCAACTCGAACCTGAGGTACTTTCTGTGGGAGCACCTGATAGGAATGTGAAAATAGGCACCTTTGAGGTCCAGGGAGACTAGCCAGTCCCCTGGCCTTAGAGAGGGCAGAATTATTCCCAGAGTCACCATTTTGAACTTTGGTTTTAAAAGGTACTTGTTCAGATATCTTAGATCCAGGATGGACCGCCATTCTCCTGTTTTTTTGGGGGGTTAGAAAGTACCTGGAATACAATTGTTTGCCCTTGTGTAGGGTAGGAACCCTCTCTATGGCTCTGAGAGCCAGGAGGGAAGAAACATCTGCCTCTAGGGCAAGGGTCTCTGATGGATTTGCAGGTGGAGAGGATCTGGTTCTCATCTTGGGAAATTTTGTGAAGCTGAGAACCAGTCCCTGGCTTACTACTTCCAGGACCCACTTGTCTGATGTCAGAGACTTCCAGTCCTGGACAAAGTAAGCCAGCCTGCCCCCTCAGGTATTGGAGAATCGGCCCGGGCAGACCCATCAGGGTGTCTGCTTGACAGGGGCTTTAGGCTGAGGAGTGGAAGCAGGTCTGCTCATTCCCCGTCTGCCTCTCCCTCTCCCTCTGAAGAACACCCTCTGAGCACAGGAAGAGGATGAGGCCTGGGCTTGGTAAAAAGGCCTGTGAAAAGGCCTGCCCTGCCTTTCTTTGGCCTGAGGACTCCTGTAGGTGGTCCTGTACTCTTGCATCTTTTTCATGTAGTTCTCTGTCTGCTCCCCAAACAGAGAATTACCAATGACAGGGAAATCCATAGCCTTAGCCTGGGTATCCCGTGATAGGCTAGTACATCTGAGCCAAGCCATCCTCCGAAGGGCACAGATGTAGCCATGACTCTAGATGAAACATCATTGGAGTCCACAGCAGTATGAAACTGCACCTTGAATGCCTCAATCCCATCTGCAGCCACCTGCTCCAGCTCCTTGGCAAGCTGGTCGGGGCCTGTTTAGCCAGAGCCAGCACAGTGTCCTATCTGGACTTCTGGTATCTAGCTGTGTAGGCAATATAGTTAGCCTGCCTGAGTCCCAGAGATGCTGCCATGTACTGCTTCTTTCCCATGGCATCAATCCTCCTGAGTCCTTATCTGGGGTGAGAAGTAAGGAATATTTGCCTTATCACAGGCAGCAGCCTGCACTACCCCAACATGGCTGCATTGCTGAGAAAGGAACTCCGTGTCCGAGCCTGAAAGGGTGTACCTCTTGTCCAGTCGTCTGTCCACAGGAGGTATGGAGTTAGGAGTCTTTAGAATTTTGATTGTCTGTTTCCCAAAAGATTTATGGAGGGGAATAGACAATCTCCTGGACTCTGGGATGTCCATCATTTCAACAAAATCAGGCTCCTCCTGATCCTCTACTGCTTCTTTCACTGAAAGCTGGAGGGTTTCAGCCACTTTTTTGTAAAACATAAAGTGGGAAGGGGACTCAGAAAGCCAAGGAGGAGAAACACCTGAAGGTCGGTCTGGGGAGATGTCCGGGTCAATAGGCACATCCAGACTTTCATAATCACCATCATCATCATCCTCATATTCTCCCTCCTCCTCCCCCAGTTCATAAAATTCTTCTGAAGTGTCATCCGGAATCGGGGGAACCGACAGAACCGAGCCCCTACCAGATGGTGCCGGTTCGGCCGGAACCGAAGTTAGCGACTGCACTATTCTTATCGCTTTGGCTATCTCACCAGCGGTCAGAGTATGAATTTCTGGATCCGAACCGGATAATTTATCTCTTCTCTTCCTTTTAACTGGAACCGACTCCTCAGAATCGGATCTCCTTTTGCCCGAAGAAGTTTCGCCCTGGTCAGAGGACACTCCTTCTGGTCCAGTAGGAAACGAACCGGGCTGGCCATCCGGGTCAGCGGACTTCTTGGCCTCCCTTTCCCTCAGTCTACCTACTCTCTTATCCAGGGTAGCTTTGGGAAAATTCTTACAAATTTGGCAGTCTGAATCGAGGTGGTCAAACCCCAGACAATAAACACAGATGGTGTGGGGATCAGCCTTAGCAAAGGCTCCCCCACACACGCTGCAGTGTTGAAATCCAGTGGGCCCGGTTTTTTTCTTGGGTTTCTCAGACATGGCCAATCCTGTCTAAAACTTACCTTTTTCCGGCAATCCGCCAGGCAAGACTTCCCTATCAGTTCTTGACCGTGTTACGGGTCTTGGAAAAAAGGTAATAAAATCAGTTTTTTTTGGAACCGATACGGACCGGTTACTACACTCTAAGTAAATTCACAAACTTTTTTAAACTAAACTGATCGGCTCAGCCGAACCGATTCGAAATTTACAAGTTCCACACAGAAACTAAATGTAAAACCTATCTAGTACTCACGGTACCACAGACAGAGACTTAAACCGACAGATTCGGTAGCAGAAGTTTGGTAGAAACCGAGCGAAAAACGACACTTTAACTGACTTTTTTGAACCGAGCAAAGGAGAAATCTCCGGAGCGACTGTTCAGTGAGGTGGAGTAAAGAATCTGACGGTTGGAGTTTAAACAACAGCAGACAGGGGCTTCAACTGAGCTCGCGGTGAACGTTCCATGCTGGCCATGGAAAGTTAACTCTCTGTTCTCCGGGGCAGTTGAAAGGCAGGACCTAACTGCAATAGTCAGAATACAGCAAGACTTCATGTTGTTTGAAAGACCTGCTGAGTAAGGGAAAGGAAGCGCAAGAGTTCTTCCCTGGACGGGGCCGCCAGGAGCCAATCGTCCAGGTACAGGAAAACCTGCACCCCCTGGGTATGCAGGTAGGCCGTTACCACTGAAAGGCATTTGGTGAACACCCGGAGCACCGAGGAAAGACCAAATGGGAGGGCCTTGAACTGGTAGTGGTCCCCCTGGAACGCAAAACGCAGGTATTTGTGGTGGGAAGGGCAAATAGGGATATACCGGTAGGCATCCTGCATACCTAAAGCGCACAGCCACTGTCCCGGCCAGAGAAGGGGCAGGAGGCTCTGCAGCGAGAGCATTCTGAACCTCTTGTACTCCACGAACAAGTAACTTCAGGGAGCTGAGGTCGAGAATCGGCCTCACGTCCCCCGTTTTCTTCGGGACCAGGAAGAAATGGGAATAGTACCCCGTTCCCTGCAGAGGAACAGGGACGGGTTCTATCGCCTCCTTCAGCAAAAGTGCTGAAATCTCTTCCTGGACCAGAAGATGATGTTCCCGAGAGTACGACGACCTTGGGGGAAGGTGCCGAGGAGGTTTCTGAAGAAACTTTATTGAGTGTCCTTCTGCGATCAGCTGGAGCACCCAGGAATCTGAAATTATCCTATCCCAACCTGTGAGGTGGAGGGAAAACCTCCCTCCTACCGGTTCCTCTGGAAGGCCCAGAGGCTGTGGGAGAGGAAAGGAGTCAGGTGGTGTGGGGCAGCGTCACGGCTGAAGCACCCGCTGCTTTTTTGGGCAGAAGGGGCTTGGCAGCTGGAGGGACCCGGCGTTTACTGACTCGCTTTCTCTGGGGTTTCGTCTTTTGCTGATTCCGCCTACGAAAGGGACGGTGCTACATTTGATGGGGGTGGTACATGGAGTTCACAGACTTCAGTGCGGTCCCCTTCTCCTGCAGATCGGTTATAATGTCCTTGATATCACCACCGAACCCCGGAAAGGCACTTCCTGAATAGGCGTCTGCACTGCCGACCAACCCGACACGGAGCCAGGCATGACGTACCGTGAAGCCACGGCGCAAAGTGGAGCTCCTACCAGCAGTGTCCACTGCATTGTATGTAGCACGAAGCATGTGCCGACTGGCCAAATGTGCAGATCGGACGAGGTCAGCCACTTCCTGTTTGACTTGAGAGTCAGAAAGGGAGTCCAATTTGGATTCCACCTCAATAAGAATTGCCTTCTGGTAATCCCCCATGTGACCGACATAATTTAGGGCCCTAATTCCCAGAGTGGAAGAAGCAAAGCTCTTCTTCCCATACTGGTCCAGAAGACGGGATTCTTTGTTAGGTGGAGACAAGCTCAGATGTTTTGGGTTAGCTGTCCGGCCATAAGCGACGCTAATCACGACCAAATCAGCTCAAGGATGAGAATCTAGAAAGTCAACACTCTCAGGAGCCTGATATAGCCTGTTCGACTTCTGAGTAAGCGGGGCTAAAGCCGATGGTTGCTTCCAAATAGTAGAAACAAGATCGGCATGAGGCTCAATCCAGGGTGGCACCAAGATAGGAGCTGTCTCGGGCGGGTCCAAATGCTCAGCGAGTTTCTTACGCTGTGGATACGGCTCCAAGGAATGCCACTTGTGAACCTCCTGGATTTTCCGCAGCAACTCCGTAAAGGAAGGATCCTCCGGAGGAGACTTCTGAGGAGTCTTACGCCTGGGCTTAGACGGAGAGCGTGGCTCATCGTCCAGCTTGGAGCAACCATCGGAGTTGTCCAAGGTGTCTGAGGAGGAAGGAGATAAAGAGGAAGACTCCATCTCCCGGCGTGGGGGAGGAACGGACCCCTTGGAAGTGTATCCTACCCCGCCCTGGAACCAGAGGGCTCGCCTCTGGTGTCCGGAGGTGGAGAGAGAGCCTGTCGTCGCGGACATACGGGAGCCGGAATCGGCACCATCGTCGTGAGACGACTCTCCACCTCTCTGGTGAGCTGAGCCTTGGCCACAGCCCATCAGGAGGCCAGAGTCTCCTTCAAGTCCACTGGTGGCTGAGGGGGCGACAGTGGAGGAGGAGGGGGATACGGGTATTGATTGACCTGTAAGGCACTTATCCATAACCAGATGGTAGGAAACCCGGTATCGGGTACTGAAGCACCAGGTACTGCGGCGTCGGATAGGTTGGCATCGGGTACGGGGGTGTCGGATACTGCAGAGCCGGGTAAGACAGTATCGGATACCTGAGAACGGGGGTCTGCTGGAGACGGCCCGGCAGGAGGGCCCACAGGCAGGCCTGGAGCAGAAGGACCAGGAGCGGGATGTCGCCCAGCGTCGGCACGACCGGCATCGGAGCTGGCATCCGGGGAATCAACATCAGGTCAGTCGGACCAGCAAGCGGACGGCCTGACGGGGGTGCAGCAGGAACCTCGGCATCACCTGGGGATGGAGGGGAAAAATCCCCAGAGTCAGGCTGAGGAGACCCAGGGTCCCCGGAGGGCAGCGAAGGCTACGGGGAGCCAGGAATGGCAGATGTGAGAGGGTCTGGCGTCGGCTCAGCCGCCGTGTGGGCGTCGGGCAGGCCAACGTCCAACTTATCAGCGGAGTCCGGTTGGATGCCGGAGGAGCCAACGTCAGACTTATCGGACCCATTGCCCGAGGGAGGTCGCGAAGGAGGAGCGGCCTGGTTGGGTGGAAGAGGGCCGGTGCACCACCCCAAAGGGTCAGAAGACTTATCAACCATCTCCATGCGGGCATCAGAGGAGCTGACTGGAGCCGCTCGAACAAGCAGGCCACACGGTGGCAGCTTTACTGGGAGCGGTGGCCTCCAATAGCCTAGAGGCGCCTGAAGGGCCCAAGCGCAAACCAGACGGGTGGGCCGCCGCCTTGGAAGCCTACAAGGCGGCCATCGTGGACCGGTCCCCTGGAGGGTACGTTACCTGTAGACGGCGACTCCCGAAGACGCAGTGGATGAGGAGCCCTTATCCTGGTGCTTCTCCTTGTCTTTCTTACGACGGCCTCTGGGGGAAGTGGACACCTGCCGGAGCTTTTTTAACTCCTTCTCCATTGAGGACATTTTCTTCTTTAGTATGTGGGCCTCCAGGGACTGCTGCCTCCGTCTGCGAGTGGCGGCGTTGAATTTAAGGCAGTGCTGGCACTTCTCCACCTGATGATCCGGGCCTCGACAGAACAGGCACTGGGAATGTCCGTCCTTGTGCGGGAGTTGGGTGTCGCACCAGTCGCACTTATTTTTGTGCTTGAGGGTGTAGGGACGACATACACCAACGATCACCTGACGATTAAGTGAAGAATCGAAAACAGACGGTAAAACTCACCGGGCGAGATTGCTGATGAGCGCTGAACTTACCAGCGAGCTTGGACACGAGCTAATGGCAGGAAAGAACTGGAAGGCGGGCGGGGACCGCCTTTATACTGACGCCAGATGTCGGTCACCTGACGTGGAGGCATGTCCACATCAGAGACTGCTAGCTAGAACAGCTTATGGGTCCCACGCCAGCCGCATCAGTGTCCTATATGTAATTACCTACTGCAAGAGCCCTCTCGAAGTAAGATCTGTCAATGTTTTACATACAGCAACAAGGAATTCTGGGTAAATTATAAAGTTAACAAATGTCCGTTACTTAGAGGTGCAGTCCCTTATTTTGGTAGTGCGGACTGCAGAAATGAAAATGTATGTACCTACCGTAATTGTTGATCTTTCTGTGCATCTTCACCATTCATCACTATTAGGTACTGCGCCGGAGCCAGGACCCCGTGGAATACTCCCCCCCCCCCCCGAGGCCAACGCTCCATGTGGCACTCGAGGGTTGGCAGTTAGCCGTTGTCGACTCCACCCCAGCCCCAGTTCTGACATGCTGGAGAGTGTATGGAAGGGAAGGTGGGTTGCGGCAAGAGAGCCTAAGGGATAGATAAAAGGAAAATAAAAATAAACCAAAAGGAGATATGAGTTACTAAGGCGACAGAGAGAAGGAGACTTAAAAAGGAAATTGGGGAGAAGAGGCCCCAATCTCTGGAAGGAAAAGAAGAGAAGAGAAGGAATAAGGGAAGGAAAAAGAGTAGCACACCATCAGAAGCGGAGTTGCACATAAGCCTTTTTAGAGATAAGTCCAGATCTCGACTAAGAGTTCAGCTGCAGGGCAGAATTTGAAGCAGCCTAGGTCTGATGACCAACCACTAGGAAGCGCAGGCTGAGGGCGTGTCTCAACTCTCCCGCCCAAAATAAGGGGGGGGGGGGAGTACAACTTTTTAACAGCCAAAGGCTGGGGGAAAAAATATGTGGGGTCAAATTTCAAGCCCACAAATAATAAAACTGTGAAGAGGGGGGAGAGAAAAGAAGATGCCCCCTCATTCTGAGACTCCCCAAGAAGGGAGAAGAGAAGGGGAGGTCCCCTCCAACCTCTAAAGAATTCACCCCTGTGCGTCTCCACAGTCCCCTCCCGCCTACACTCAAAGGGAGAGGACAGTGAGGAAAGGGAAGACACACGGGGAAGGGGAGGAGTCCAGAGACTGAGGTCCCGGGGGAAGGAGAGTGGGATTTAGTTATGAATGGTGAAGATACACAGAAAGATCAACAATTACGGTAGGTACCTAATTTTCATATCTCATCTGTGTCAATCTTCACCATTCAGCAATATTGCCCCCCCCCAAGAGGGGGGCCCTGAAGCACCCTAAGGAGCTAAGCCCCTTAGCCCGCAGTGGGTGAGACACTTCAGGAGAGATCCATTACAGGCTTGGAGAGGCCTGAGACTGGTCTGGGTGAGACGGGGATCCCCCAGTGAGGGAAGGAAGGCGCCCGAGAGCTGCCGCCTCACCTGGCCGGAAAAGCAGACGGATTCTCCGGATGGTTTGCTAATTCACCCCATGCCGGGCCAAGAGTGAAAACTGTGATAGGCGAAGCCATGCCATCCACTGAAGGCAGATCGCTGTCCCTACCACTCTGGAAGGTACCTCACTGGCATCACAAGATGCCCTTGCTTGGTGCTTTGCTAGCTCCAGGCCCTGCGCAGAGAAGGCAATGGCTTGCCTGGTTTCCTCGAATCAGGCATCGAGGCTAGGAGTTGTCCTAGCATGGACCACAAGAACCTGGCATAGGCTGCATAGTGGGCTTGATGTGCTGCAACTGACAGAGATATGTGCTAAGTAGAACACCCGTCTCCCCCAGAAGTCAAAATCCACAGAGTCCGAATCCGGAGGGCAGTCACGGTAAGGGGCGCAGGGCCCCCAGGGAGTGTCCAGGGAGGTCAATCCTGAAGGGGGATGAAGCAGAGAACCTGGAGACCCAGGGGGAGCACAGTACCACTGGCATAGGTCCCTTGAGGCTGGTACTGTGGAAAAGGGACGTAGCCAGAACCAATGTGACGCTTCCTGAAAAGGAACAGGCCAGGTGGGTCAAACTGTATTTGCCTAAAAAGGCGAGCATGGGCCGGCCCGGTGGCGCTGAGGGCTGAGGCACTGGACGCCTTATCTCATACCATGCCGGCGACCCATGTTCGGGAACAAGCACAGGCCGCCGGGGGTCGGCCAGGGGAAGAGAAGGATCAAGCGCCCGACGGCTGCTCTCCTTCTCTGGAGGGGGGACACCTGCATGCTCCCGCCGCTATACCACCACCTTGGGGAGCCCAGGTGGAAGGTGAGGCATATGGGGGGAAGCAGCGAGGGAACAGGGAAGATGTCTCAGCATGGCTCCTTGGCCCTCATTGCACGCCGATGTCTGGGATCGAATACAAGGAAAAACACCCCCTCTAGCCTAGATGATGACTCCTCAGTGTGTGTGCATCTCCTCAAGGTCGTTTGGGCAGACTCCCTTGTACCGGAGCAGACCACATCAGAATGAGTGAGTTGAGGAGTAGGGGTCTCTCCCCACCCTACACCGGGGGATTAACTAGACATGAAAGGTCAGTGGTACTTGGTAGTCTAGGGGCAGATCCCAGTGACAAAGGTGGGCAGCACGCAACTTAGAGGAAGTCTGAAGGAGTGGAGAGAGGGGGTAGTAAGGAGCATGGACAAAATGCGTAGAGTTAAAAAAACAAAGGTGCGAGTCACATGCTCAGGATTGCTGATCGGGACCGGGGTCAGGTGAAGCTCGTCCAGCATCCTCACAAGGAAGCGCTGATAGGAGGACAGATCAGACGCTGGGGAGATGTGAACCGAAGGTTCCTCTCCTTCAGTAGAGGGAGAAGAGGAGGAGGAAGATGAGCTCCCAGGTTCAGGGTCCGGCTGCACGGGAGTGTGGTGAAACACCTGCTGGTCCAGGGCATGGAGGTAGGTGGGAAAATGTGCAGCCAAACCTCTGAACTGTTCCCAGGTAAGAGGTCCACGAGGACCAAGAATGCCTGGGACCACCAGGGAAGGAGACAGAGGCTCGGGGGACAGGCTCCTGGTAACAAGAGAATGGTCTCTTTCAGGACAAGGGGGCCAACAGGAAACCCTTCGCAAGGAGGGGGACCTAAAGGCCGCTACAGCTAACAGACATTCAACCAGGTCAGAACGGTCAGAGCTGTGCCCAAAGGAAGAAATCCCCCCGTGAGGTAACCGGGACCGTGTGAGCCCAGAAGGACAGCCCCTAGCCTCAGAAGTGAGTCTCCCTAGGGGGACCTTCTGGGAAAGGTGAGGGCCTGCGCCGTTTTACCAGAACCTGGCTGCGACACACCTCTGCCTCTCAACCCTTCGGAGTCAGAGAGGGACCTCATCTTCTTAGCCACCAACCTAGGTAGCTAGCACCTCTGAGCAGTTCACCCAGGGAACCGTACCCTCCCCCTCCTGATGCACCCCGGGCTGCCCCAAACTTGGGCTGTCCAAACATACCAAGGAAGGGAGTACCACAACTGGGGAGACAGTCATGCTAGTAACCCCAGGCTGCGCAGCAGTAGTCACAGGGAGCACTGCTGGCTAGTCAGACCCCCTGACCCTAAGGTCCACTGGTGAGAGCAGAGTCCCAGAGGGAGACTGAGTGGGGGACGAGGTGCTGGAGACAGAGGGGTCCAAAGACTCTGAAGAACCCGGGAGCATACCTCTCAACCTCCTGCCTCATGAATCAGGGACAAGGCTTAAAAAGATCAGGGACAAAGGACCAAAATCAGGGACACATCTTCAAAATTAGAGCTATCCACCCAGAAAGCTGGTAGAATATGGGGCTTAGTGCAAAATGCATTTTCTAAAGAACAGCAAGTCTGTAACTTTAATGCTCGACATTATTTTGTGCTTACAGTCCCCACTGTTTAGCTTCAAAAACACAAAATTTAGGAGGGATAGAGTAAAATTTTGAGGCAAAATCAGGGACATCCCTGAAAATCAGGGACAGTCGAGAGGTATGCCCGGGAGCCATTCTGGATCAGACTCAGAATCTGCCTCTGAAGAGGCAGGCTCCGAGGTCCAATGACAGACAACCCCGCAGACCCCTCCAGTTCCTGGACCCAGAGGCCAGGCACCCTGGGATTCGATGCCTCCAATGCCACCAGAAGGAAGTACAGTCCCACGCCTGGCGCCGCGAACGGCCCTGGAATCGGGCGCAACCCCGAGCGCAGTTCCCCGCTCCCCTGGCGCTGCAAAGTGCCAAATCCAATGCGGCACCACGCTCAACTCCAACACCCACCCCAGCGCTGCAAGCGGCAATGAGGACAGGCACGGCCCTGAACGCAGCATCGCGAGTGGCACCAAAGACAGGATCAACCCCGACGCTGACCCCATCCCCAGCTCCGCACAGGGACGGCGCCACCACCGGACCAGAACCAGGCCCAGAAACATCCAGGCTACCTAACGCGACACCGTGGAGAACCCCGATGCCGCGAACAGCATCAGAGACGAAGGCGGCACCAAGAGCAAGCCCGACGCCAAATGCGGCACCGCACTCAAAGCACACGGTGCCGCAAACGGCGCTGGGACCAAAAGCAGCACCACGAGATGGCGCAAAGGATGGTGCTGGCCCAGTCCTGAAGGACCCGGAACACAACACTGAGGGAGCCTTCACCACCAAAGTAGCGACTGCCAGTGCGGTGCCTCCTGACTGACTCCCAAGGGGGCCAGTCTGGGCCTCCTGCACTGCGGAAGAAACCCCCACTGCGGCAAGGCTAGAAGAGGCGGGGGTTCCCTCCTCCACGGGCCATATAGGACCGGAAGGGGACACGGAGGAAGGGCCGGGAATCCTGGCCTTAGCCTGGCGACTGCAAATTTGACCTCCGAAAGTCGGCGACGCACGTTCCGACCTTCAACGCGTAGTTCTCACTCACATTGCAGTCCATGGAGAAACAAATGTCTCAGTTATCCATATCATGTTTGGGGCTGAGGCAGGAAAGGCAGCGGTCATGCTGGTCCGTTACAGAATAAAGGCGGCCACAGGGGCACTGACACATAGGGGGCCGCCCTGTCTTCGATGTCTTCTTGCTCCCCCCCCGGACAAGATATGACCGAATGGAAAAGTAAATAAACACAGTACTCAACGCCACTTAATAAAAAGGAAAGATCTTACCGGTATTTCGAAGCGACATCGAGTAGGCGAGCAGAACCAAGACAATAGAAATATGGTCAAGCACAATGGACTAGGCCACAAAGTTGCAGTCTCACACGACGGATCCACACTCGACGGTGGGAGAGAAAGAACTGGGGTTGAGGCGGAGTCGACAAGGCCAACTGCCAATCCTCGAGTGCCACGTGGAACATCGGCCTGGAGGCATGGCAGCCCTACCGGCTCCATCCATGATGATAAAAAAAAAAAAAAAGTCTCCCGTAGGGTCCTGGCTCCGGCACAATACCCAATAGTGATGAATGGTGAAGACTGACACAGATAAGATCAGCACCTAATATGCAGACATATAACCTAGTTCTAGAGAAGCTTGAAGAAGCTTAGTACGTGTGCACTTGGGTAGACTAGGTGGGCTGTAGGCCCTTATCTGCTGTCAACATCTGTGTGTGTGTATATATGTGTATGTGTGTGTGTATATATATATATATATATATACACACACACACACACACACACACACACACACACACACACACGTACAGCAAGGCATTGTGGGTACAGTGCATAGCTGATTTTTCTGTATTCCTTATCAAAGTTCAGTCTCCTATGTTGGTAGTATTTACAGCAGTACAGTCTGTAGAAAAGTTTCTAGAAAACTGTTTCTGTGATGCAGATAGGCCAAAAGATCATTTTGCCAGTCTGTGTAGATAGTAACAAAGTACAAAACTCATTTTCAAAGAGATCCCTTAGTTACAGTTTACATGCTTCACACATTTGTATCAAGCATAAAAATCTACACAGGATTGTAACAGTGTAGATGTTATGACTTTTACTGCCTGCTGGTGAAGTGACAGGTCTGAAGTGGCAGCTCCTGTCAGAATGTGGGAGCATGATGATACTTTTCTATGTTTATGTTATAGGGCCAGAATGACTGTAAGTAGTTCAAGAGTGTAATTATTGGTCAGACTACTTTTCTTTATCTTTGGTGCCCAGCTTCTGCTGTGAGTCCAAAACTGCGAAAGAACGAGCATTTGTCAATGCCGAAGTTCATCACTGGAATTGCTGCTGGTATGCACCGATTGGCAGGACTACAGGTCCCAGCAGAAAGAACAAATTATGCTACCAAGTTCAAATTCCCACTGAAATACAGTGAAGTGCATACCTGTTTCCTCAATTCATGATCTGGTTTTGAAGAGTGAAGATGTGTCTGCTGTTCAGAGAAGTTGAAGGCACTGGAGCCCTACCATGGGTTGGTTGGGGGGATGTTATGGTTAGAAACCCTAACACCTGGGCGTTTGTTGGTATTTGCACTATAAATTTTCAACATGGCCTTTTGTGACCCCCACCTCATGAAAGCATTTCGGATCTCTGCTCATGAACAGTGGCACTGTGATTTTGTTAATCTGTCCTGAACGTCGATTTCTCACAGCGACCGCATCATTCTGCACCAGATGCGAACACACAATTCGTGCAGGATGTAAACAATTACAGCTGTACCATTCATAGAGAGGTGTGACGAGATGGCAGTGTTGAAAATCTGGAGTGAAAATATTAAAAATGCTCAAACGTACGACTGTACGTGGAAACTGCACAATGCACGCTCGTAGCAGTCATTTAGTGGAATTATTTCACCAAAATTTCAACATAGGCATTTGGTCACCTCTGCTCATGAACACTGTCACTGTGATTTTCTTAATATGTCCCGAACGTTGATTTGCCACAGCAACCGCATGTGAAAAATTACAGGTGTACTGTTCATAAGGAGTTGTGCAAAACTGACAATGTTGAAAGTCTTGAGTGAAAATATTACAAATTCTCGGAGTTACGAGTGTCTGTGGAAACTGCGCAATGCATGCTCGTAACATAGTAATTTCATGGACTTTTGTCACCAAATTGTCAACATAGGCATATTGGGACCTCCGCTCATGAACAGTGTCACTGTGATTTTCTTAATCTGTCCCGAACACTGATTTCCCACAGTGACTGCACTATTCCCTAAGCCGAAACCGGGCTCTCCACTTCAGCTGAGTGGCCCTGGCGCTGCTACCTGCCGGCGGCCGGACTTCTGCATCCAGCCTGCCACCCCCTGACAAAGGAAAGCAGTCACAAGCGTAAACTAGGCTCTCCACTTCAGCCGAGTGGCCCAGACGCTGCTACCTGCCAGTGGCTGGACCTCTGCATCCAGTCCACCACCCCCTGACCAAGGAAAGCAGCCACAAGCCCAAACCAGGCTCTCCACTTCAGCCGAGTTGTCCTGACGCTGCTACCTGCCGGCGACCAGACCTCTGCATCCAGCCTGCCACCCCCTGACCAAGCAAAGCAGCCATAAGCCCAAATCGGGCTCTCCACTTCAGCTGAGTGGCCCTGTCACTGCTCCTGCAGGTGGCCAGACCTCTGCATCCATCCATCCACCACCCCCTGACCAAGGAAAGCAGCCACAAGCCCAAACCAGGCTCTCCACTTCAGCCGAGTGGCCCTGGCGCTGCTACCTGCCTGAGGCCGGACCTCTGTATCCAGTCCACCACCACCGACCAAGGAAAGCAGCCACAATCCCAAACCAGGCTCTCCGCTTCAGCCAAGCCGAATGGCCCTGGTGCTGCTACCTGCCAGCGGCCAAACCTCTGCATCCCGCCCGCCACCCCCAACCAAGGAAAGCAGCCACAAGCCCAAATCAGGCTCTCCACTTCAACCGAGTGGCCCCGTGTTGCTACCGTCACGCCGGGTCGGACCTCTGCATCCAGCCCGCCACCCCCTGACAAAGGAAAGCAGGTACGCTTGGTCAGCTCCTAGCTTGGAGATGTCAGGCTTCAAGACCCGTAATTGGACTGGCTCCTGGGGACTGTGACCGCTTCCCAATTGGATGCTGCATATCCCTATTGAGAAAGCAAGCATCCAAGGCACCTTTTTCAAAACACAGCTCGGCCACTGCCTTGCTGTACTGCTCTCTGGACAGCCCCCCTTTATTAAATACACTTCTCCAGCAATCCCCGCCCCTTGAGGCCTCACACTAGTCAATTACAGCAACTGTTTAAAGGGACTCTCCTTCCTATAACTTCTTAACGGGGTGATCCTCTCTCATGCTCAAATTTAACTTATCATCCTCAATGCATCTGGGATCTAGTGCATTGACACTGAGTATGGTCCTCCTCCTCCTCCTCCTACTTCCTACACCAGCTCCACCTCTCTTACAACCGTCACCCTCTGTACCCCCCCCCCACCCATCTACAACACCTCTACCAGACCCCACCGGTACCCCCACACACTTCCACCCCTGCTACCTCTTACTTCCCACTCATACCTTGGTCTCTTCTCCTCAATGCCTTTCCCACCCTTCATACTCTACCCACCCCTTGCACCCCAGCACCCGGCCCCATGTCCAATCACAAGGGGAGATGCCACAATCACTACCACGCTTTGGTGCGCCTAATCACCCTCCTGTTGCTTTTATCAGGTAACATTCATCCAAACCCTAGCCCCGTGCCCAACTTTATGACCAAGTCTGCCCAGGCTCAAGGACTCCGCATAGCTTCCATGAATATTTGCAGCCTCCTTAAGAAGGCTGCTGCATTTCAATGCTGGGTTATGCAGCACCAACCAGACATTGTCGCACTCGTTGAAACCTGGTTATCCAAATCCACCCGACTCCTTTCTTTTTCCCTCCCTGGTTACACCCTTTCCAGGGAAGATCGGGTGGGTAAGCGTGGAGGTGGTTGTGCTGTCTACATGCGTGACTCCCTCCTTGGACATGCACTTCCACCACCCAAGCTTGATAACAGGGCGTAAGCCCTCACACTAAAAATCTCCCCAACCCTGGTAAGGGTCCACTCTTTCTCACCATTGCCTATATTCCCCTCAGAAAGCAAGACCTCACCATTCAAGTGCTTGCTGACTACCTCTCTGGCCTACTGCCCAAAATGGCCCAGATAATTGTTGGTGACCTAAATATCAACTGGCTCTCTGCCATGGCCTCCCAAACCAGAGATATCTTTGCCGCCCTTGACATGTCTCAGCTTGTCACCACCACAACTAGATTCAACCCCTCTACTAGCACCAGCACCCTCCTGGACATCACCATTACCAACCGCCCCAAGAGGGTGCTTGATATCAGAGTACTTCACAACTCACTTAGTGACCACTCCCCAGTCATATTCTCTCGATCCACTACCAACAGCAAACCTGCACCACAAACCACCCTGCGATGTCGCCTACCCCCAGGCAGCCTGCGTTGCCTTAAACTGTACCTCTCACAACTGGATTGGTCCCCAATCAGGCTTGCACCATCCATAGACGAGGCATTGGATTTTTTTCGCTCGTACTTTTAACACTGCCTGTGACCTCTATGCCCCCTTCGCTAGAAACCACATTAAAAAATTAAAAAAACTAAACTAGAAGTTTAAGGCAAATTATGTAACTTATATTTATGTGGTGGGAGTTAGCAGTCCTCCTCACAGGCCATCCTTGCTGGGTCCCCCAAAACTGTAATGCTTTTTCTGTTATTTTTTTATTCATATAGGTGTTTTTGACTCCTTAGTTCTGGGAGCAGCTGCATAATCCCGGTCCCCAGCTCCCCCAGGCTGGCTCTCCGCCTCCCTCTGCACGTGCCTGGTACCCATGAGCTCCTCTCTTGCGGCAGGGCTGGGGACGGAGGGCAGTCCCTTCCCCCAGTACCATCAGGTCCGAAATGGACTGGGTCGCATGTCGAGTGATGGCACAGGTGCGGAAGCAGCTAGGCTGGGCTTCATGAAAAACTCTGACATTCCATTTTACGCTTTTCTGGTCCCCCCACCCAACTGTGAAGCATCGGACTCATGCGTGGTGCCGTACCCATCCGAAGTTCCCTGCAAAGCCCCTCCTATACTTTCTGCTTCTCAGATCTGCCTATTCCCCAGGCCTCCACCTAGGGACAGCTAAAGATAGACTAACATGCCTCCCCACCCCGGGAAAGGATAGCAGTCTCTCAAATACTCCATCCTCTCCCTCCTCAGCCCAGCTGACACCCGACAACCTGAGTCCTGCTTCCCAACCCGGGTTTGCCGGGCGCGGTGGCAGTGCTCATGGTGCCCCAGCCCTCCTTTGCCACCAGGCCGGCTCTTTACTCCAGTAGAACCCAGATTATCCGAACCATCAAGGCGGCTGTACAATACTTTGGATAATGGGGCATTTGGTAGATTGGGGCCACCATTCATTTCAATAGGTGGATGAGTTTGGATTGCCATTTAAATGCTGCACTGTATGAAACTGATTATGTAAAGCTAAAATGATGCTAAAGAAGAAGCAAAGTGAATTTTTTGTGTATGCTTAGTGCTTTACAGTGTGTGTAAAGAGTGCTTATGTAATACAAGATCGGGGCTGCCATTCATTTCAATGGGCAGCTGATTTTCATAAAGAGCACTGTTTTAGAAGAACTGTTTCATCAACTTCTGCAGTTGCTTTGCCACTCTACTTTTCACAGCTTGACTGTGAAGATTTCTCAGTAGCAATGAGTGGAGAGGGTTGCTGTCAGGTTGACTTTCTAGCCACAACAAACACGTGGTGAATACCACTATAGCCTTGCTGTCCGTCACAGGCTTTGCTGGCTCCCCCATCCCATCGCTCTCTGAATCCTGTTCTGCCTTTGTCACCGTGTCAGCAATACAGTCATCAGACAGGTGAGCATGCCCATCTTACTCTGTATCGCAAGGCATCCATTCAGCAATTTCGTCATCTATAATGGCAAGTGTAACAAGTTGCTGAATGGCAGTCTCAGATGTTTCATACTGCTCTTCAGCACCTGCCAGCCTGCTCATAGCTGTCAGCTGTGATCCACCATCAGGAAGTTCCACAGCTGCATCTGGCTTTTTGCCAATGCCAGACTGTCCCCAAGTCTTTATTACTGTCTCTGCTCTCACCATCTTCCAAGCCTAAAATGCCATGTACACAACATCTTTGAAGCTTACTGATTTGATGACATCAATGCAGAGGGTTTTGCTTTTTTTCTAAGCAAGAAGAGTGCAAAACAGTTTCTTTCAGTAGTTTCTCTGCGAGATTTGATTATACGAGTCTGTCTGCTCGAATAGCTGATGTCACTGAAAAGTCAGGTCCTGAAAAAAAGTTTGCTAAATGGGGCAGTTCGGTAGCTCGAGGTTCTATTGTATTTATTAATGTGCCACAGAACTTTAAAGGAGATAGGTTTCCTGTTAAATAAATCATGAATATCAAAAAATTGCCATTTTGTGTCCTTTTTTTGTAATAAATGTTCAAAAGCACATCTGTATGCCCCTTTCGTCTGTTGAACTGCATATCAGCTTGAAACTGCCTTTTTTTTTTTTTTTGTGGAATCAGGAGCCAGCATGTGTCAAACCTTGTAATGTTTACGCCACAATCTCCCGATACAGCATGCAGTCTTCTATAAGTGTTACAGGAAATCTCAAGTAAACGTGATGCTACATTCATTGTAAATAAAGGCTGGTCTCCGCTTGGAGAAAAAAAAAATCACATTTGTAATTGACTGGCTGCCCCCACCCCACCCCCCACGGCCAGTCACATTACTAAATACCAGTAACAGAAACAACACTTAATTATTTTTAAAATACTTTTTTTTTATTTATTTTTTCCCTGGTGTCCAGTGGTCAATCCCCACTTTGCCCTCATGCTGTAGTGAAACCAACAGTCAGTGTTAAGGAGAGGAAATGAAGAAATCGAAAACAATGAACCCATGGGTTCCATCACCACCCACTACATCCTGCTATGGTCCCGATGTGCAGTTTGCACTATCATAGGCACCAGTCCTAAAATTCCTTAAATTACGGTAACTTCTCCAAAGTTAGGAGTCCCAATACACCACCACGACCCCAAATAACTTATACAGTATTTTATTCCCAATAAATATTTGACGACCAACACATCTCTCCTGTCACCTTGTCACTGGCCACCGACAGACAAATGCAAAGTGGGAAGCAGAAATATCAGTTTGCATTAGTTGGCAAAAGACTGATGAGGTAACAGGAAGGCTGTGTTGGTAGCCAAACATTTATTAAGAATAACATACAGTAAAAGTTACTTGGGTAACCTAGTGTATTGTGCCCCCCCACCAAAGTTATACGCTCACCCATTACTCCCACAGCACCATCAGTCTCCCATGAGTGCTTCTCGTTTGCGGCTGGCAGCCACTGGTGGCCTCTGCTACCCCTGCCCTCTCCTAAACTGAATCAGGGTCATGCACAGTGGTTTCATTCCCATGACCTCCACCTGCATACTGTGTGTCCCTGGACAAGTCACTTTACCTACCTGTGCTCCTGAGACACACAGATGAGTTGACAGTGAGAGCTATGTTCTGATGAAATTCATTGGGACCCGAAAGGGAGCCAGGAGGAGGAGCCACAGATGCAGTTCCAAGATGGTGCTGTGAGTGTTCTGATGCAGGCTGCTGCACTGCTCGAGCCCCAGCTTTCTATGACTTGAGCAGGATTTGAATTTACAATATACTTTTTTCCACGTCGGGTCTCTTGATGTGAGAAACTCGCCTTATTTTGGTGTGCTGCATATACTGTATCTGAAGCCTTTCTGGAAGAGTAAGTCCCTTCCCAGCCGACATAAGAGTATCTCACAAATCCCTGCATGAAAGAAGACAAAATCCCTGGCGACTTCCGCTGTTCAGCCACTGTTGTATCAGAGGCTTCAAGCTCAACAGAATTGGCTATGAGGCGCACACACTTGCAGCAACAAAAGCTGAATGCTTTTCTGTTACCCTCAACAATTTTCTCTGGTAAATTGCTTTCACCGAGAGAAGACTCACCCCTGTTTGCCCTCCACCCAGCGCATACCGAACTCCCGTCCAAAGCAGAAGATCTCAACTATACAACTGCTGACGAAGAGGATGAACTTTCATCTAGCACTCACTCCACTGCGGGAAGATGAGCTTTACTGTAAATACCGATGTTAGTCAACCAAGATTGTCCATCAACTCTAACTCTAAAGAAATTATAATGGAGGAAGACGGGATCAAGACACACTCCAACCTAGCTGAGGCAGCTCCGCTCTTAAAAGAATGGGGAATCGAAGTGCCAGGTATAGAGATGCAACTTTTGGAGCTAAAGCTGTTAAAAAATACCTGGCAAGTGGAAGAGAGAAGAATGAAGCGGCCACATCGAGGAGTGTTCCCATCCGTAGTGATCCAGGACCTCGCAAAGATTACAAAACGAGCAGACAGTAGGAAAGCCGAGGGCACTTCTGCGACGAGAGCCAAACAAAGCAACCCCTGCTGATTAGCTTGCTGGGTAAAGTAAGACTATAATTACAGACTGGGGCTTCACTACCTATTAACTCTGGTGATCCGTGCCGATCTCTTTATGTTCCCCAGATGAAGCTTTCATTTCCCCCACCCCGCGGTTGTTCTCCACCAACAGAACTGTAGTGACACTATAAGTTGGGTTTTTTTCTTTTCGGCCTAAACGAAGGGAACTGCAAGGGAATGATGGTTCAGTGACTATACTCTTTAATGGGGGAAGTTGAAGGAAACAGCGAATGTGCTCGATATGCTCTGACAAATCCTAATTAGGGTAACTAGTACCCCTATTAAGTGATCTGAAAGGCTAATCAAAATTCACTTGTGGGTCTCATATGGGTGAGACCTAACAACAACGAGAGTTGGGGAAGGGGACAACCTCTCATAACCCCCTCTCTTGAGAATTTTAATTCGGGACGTCTTATACATTTCGTTTTGATGAGGAATGAAGGGGCTTGGGAGGGTCTAAGTATGCTCTGGGATGAACGATCGAGGGACCGACCTCTTCGAGAGGAGGAGGACAGAAGCATATTATTTTAGAGTTTACAGATGAGAGTAAGGAAGGGTACATCTTGAATATCTAAACATACAGAGTTTTGATGATGAGAGAGAGAGGGTGGATCTCCAAATTCTCGGTGACAGTGTTTTTTGGGGGTTTTCTTTTTTTTACCCTAATTTGTGTTTTTTTTTTACTTTCTCTTATTTGAAGAGCTTAAAAAACATCCAAGCTCTTAGTCTCTTGAGAGAGACACACAGTGCCTATTCAGACACTTTCCACTTATAGTAGGCCCAGGTTCTCCCTTCATAGGGGGGCCTGGATTTGCACCTAGGAAGCTATCCAAGTGAGATTCCCTCGTGGTCTCTCACTTAACCTGAAGTTGGACAGCTCTCCCTCTCCTCCCTGTTGTCTTCTTTTTGGGGGGCTGGGGGGGGGATATTATCGTGTTATAAATACTGTTTATTGTTGCATTAACAGTGTTTTATAACTGTTATCAATTAAGATGTTTTACAGTTACCAGTTCTACCCAATGTTTAGGGTACAGTTTTTATTGAGCGAGACATTGTTGCAAGAGATGCAGGGACCGAGGCAGGTGAAGTGGCCAGTGGGCGCATCCCCTTTAAGATGGACAGTAGATTACTTGCACAAAGTTGCTTATGGAAGTCACCACAACAGTATGTCTAACCTTAACTATATCAGACCTCGCTCCTCTTTGGAGCTTCAGTCATGGCCTCCTTAAAAATATGCTCTTACAACGTGAAGGGGGTTAACTCTCCCATTAAGTGTACCAGACTATTGCAGGAGCTCAAAAGACTACAGGGTGACGTCATCCTATTACAATAGATGCATTTATCTACAGCAGAGCAACTGAAGTTAAGAAGGGCCTGGGTAGACAACGTAGTGGCAGCCTCACACCCCCAAGCTAAAAAAGCAGGGGTAGCAATCCTATGGAGAAGAGGGTTAAACCTAAAAGTTGAATCTTCAGAGGGGGGCCGGCAAGGCAGATATGTTAGATTATCAGTATGTTCACATGGTAAACTACTCCGTCTGGTAAACATTTATGCCCTGAATAGTAACCAGGAGGATTTTTTTTAAACTAGTATTTAAAAGAATAACAGACCTCCCACCAGGAATTTTAATCTTAGGAGGGGACCTTAACACAGCTCTCTGTCCACAGAGAGACAGATCTACCCAGACCGTCTCCTCTTCCCAAGCAGCTTCTAAATCCCTAAATGCACTAACAAAAGAATTAGGATTAATAGATATATGGCGGGCACATCACCCTTGGGGGAGGGACTATACTTTTTTCTCATCAGCCCAACAATCATATTCTCAGATAGACCTATTCTTTACCCATACCACCTCTTTGCACTTGGTTAATGAATCCGATATACACAATATAACGTTGTCGGATCATTCACCAATCTCTATCCAGTTATCCTTGCAACCAAAGGAGAAACAGACACTATGGAGACTTGATGTCTTGTTACCGAATAATAAACCCTTTCTAAATAAATTGAAACAAACCATAGCAGACGTCACTGCGGTCCATCAATCAACAGAACATTCCCCTTCTTTTAGATAGGACATGCTTAAAGCAGTTCTGAGGGGAGAGGTTATAAGTTTCGCAGTCTATCAAAAAAAATTAGCGCAACTCACACATACCAAACTACTGCAGAAACTAATAGAGCTAGAAGGGTTACATAAACAGGACCGAGGCAGCACAAGGATTCAAGCTGAGTTACATAAAGCTAAACAGGCTTTACAGGTTTTCAAAAATAAAAAGGCGGAAGGGTGTTTAAGATTTACAAATCAAAAATATCATGAGGTGGGTGGGAGGGCCTCGAGACTACTGGCCTTTAGGTTAAAAAAGGCGCAAGCTGTGAGGTTTGTCCCCTATATCCTAGAACAAGAGCCGATAGGGCATAAGCTTGTTCCCCTACTGAAATAGCCCAACAATTCCAAAGATATTATCAAAATCTATATCTAGAAAATAAAAATCCCAAGGACACACAGGAAAACACCCAAGCTTTTCTAAGCACCCTTAAACTACCCAAATTACCCACGACAGTGATAACAGAACTGAACCTCCCCATCACTACTGAAGAGACCCTCAAAGTCATTCATCAACTACCTTCTGGGAAAACCCCTGGCCCCGACGGGTTCAGTGGGAAAATATATAAAGAACTGGCTGAGCCATTGGCGCCTCTATTGCCAAAGGTATTCAATTTCTGCCTGGAGGAGGGTAGAGGTTCAGCTAGTTGGGAGCAATCTATCATTACGGTTATACCTAAGCAGGGGAAGGGGATCACCCAATGTGAATTTTTTAGGCCTATAGCCTTACTTAATCAGGATCAAAAAATTTTTACTAACATTTTGGCTACCTGTCTACAAAGGTATATAGAACTGTTGGTCCATCCTGATCAAACAGGTTTTATCCCCCACCGCCACATGCTTGATAACGTCAGACGACTTCCCAATATTTTGAGTTCAGAAGGCTTGAAGGGCAAACCTGCCCTAGCACTCTTTATTGATGCGGAAAAAGCCTTTGATAGGCTGAACTGGGCCTATCTTTTTGAGGTCCTGAATAAAATGGGGTTTCAGGGTAACTTCTTCCAGTGGATAAGAATATGCTATCAAAACCCACAGGCCAGAGTGACGGTTAAGGAAACCCTCTCCCCACCGTTCAACATCACTAGGGGAACCCGGCAGGGATGCCCGCTCTCTCCTTTGCTCTTTGCACTTAGTATGGAACCTTTGGCTCAGGCAGTAAGACAACACGCAGAGATTCAGGGCATAGAAATTCAGAATACCTCTCATAAGATTTCCCTATATGCGGATGACACTTTAATATAGCTGGGTAATCCTCACACTGTCATTCTACATCTTATGAAACTCCTGTCCTCTTTTGGAGATATCTCGGGTTTTAAGGTCAACACGAAGAAGTCTGAAGTATTACTGATAGGTCAAGCTCTGGACCCTGAGGTAAAAGTAAAAATCCACTTCAAATGGGTCACTCACAAAATACGGTATCTCGGAATACAGATACCCACAAACCTTAATCAATTATATAAACACAATTATGAGGCTCTGGCCCAGCAAGTCAGAGCGGACCTTCACAGATGGTCCCTGCTTCCCCTAACATTTACCAATAGATTGGAAGCGGTTACAATGAACATCTTACCTAGGTATCTTTTTTTGTTTTCTAATCTTCCAATTCGGGTCCTTGACAAGGACTGGAAGGACCTTAGGAAAAAACTATCGGATTTTATATGGCTTGGTAAACAGCCGAGAATTAGATGGGAAATACTACTCGAGGAGAAGGGCAAGGGAGGAATGGGTCTTCCAAACTTTCCTAAATATTATCTGGCTGCTCAGGTGCTCCTAATCATTAAAATGTTGAAACCTGGTAGGCAACATGGCTGGTTGGAGATAGAGGAGAGAGAAAGTGGAACCTACCCCCTTAAACATTCTCCCACGGAGGATCTTGACGAAAGATCTAAAAAATATTCACAATGCTTTTACCCAACACACAATGTCTCAGTGGTTGGAAGCCAGGCAGAATTGGGAAATAATCCGTCCAGTCTGGGAATATTTACCACTGTCATCTCTTCCAGGATTCCCAGCATCGGCTGGGGACTCCTGTTTCTTCAGATGGGTTACCTTAGGCCTTAAATACCCCAAACAGTTTGTAGACAGGGATCAGCTGAAAACATTTCCACAAATGCAAGCCAAGTTCCATCTGAACAACGCTGACCTTTTTAGATATTACCAATGTTCTCATTATATTTCTAACACAATTGGCCTCACTGATATATCTCAGATACCCACTGCTCCTAATAAACTGACTTAACAGAAAACTATTACAGGGGACACCAGGTCATTCATTTCACAAATTTATAAAATACTGATGGAAGACAGGGGGATTCTAGCTGTGCAGAGGGTAGAGGGGAAGTGGGAATCAGAGGCAAATTCAACACTTACAGAACAAGAGTGGAAATACATCTGGCTGGGTGTGCATAAAACTACTAATTCACCTTCATGGAGAGAATTTAGATGGAAAACTAATATTCGTTTCTTCAAAACCCCAACAATCTCGGCCCACTATAACAAGTCCCTCTCCAACAAATGCTGGAGAGGTTGTGACTCATTAGGATCACATTACTATATATTTTGGGACTGCCCAAAAATCACCCCTTTTTGGAACAATATTTCTGGAGAGGTGACCTTAATCCTTTCTCTTCTCACTCCACTACAATCTGAAAACATGGTTTTGGGCCTCCCGCCAAGGGAAATTAAGAACTCAGCAGGAAAATACCTCTTTTATATCCTGATTGGGGCAGCCCTCAAAGTCATCACGCAAAACTGGATGTCGGTACTCTCCCCTCCCTTGAAGGCCTGGTTTAGAAATCAGGGTTCGCGTTAAGGGTGTGCTCCGTGCTCAGAGCACAGATTGCATTTTGAGGAGCACATTTTCAAAGCCCTTTCCACTTGTATTTGTGCTCCTACTGTAAACTAGGAGCACGGCGGGTGAAAGGCATCACAACTGGTTCCTGGTTCATTTTTTTTTTTTTTTTAAATGGAGCGGAAAAGTTTTTTCTAAGTAGGGAGTGCAAAAATAAGAGTCATTTGCATTTTCCGAATTAGTACTGAATACAAAATGAAGAGGGACGTGTGCATTTTTGCAGCGGGAGTTTTATAGAAACCGACTGCCTTTCTTCCATGTCAATCAAGCTAGTGTGGGTAGGGCAAACTGTTCATTGGCTGTAAACTCCTAGTACTACTCAAGTGAGCTCGGCAAGCATGAGGGAAAACAGAGCATGGAGAGAGAAGAGAAGGTGCAGTGAGTGTTCACTGATCTGATCCAGCTAGCATTCTACATTTTGTTCCAGTTTCAACAATAAACAGGTTGATTTTCCTAGTAAAGGCTTTACCTCATATGTGTGTAAAAAATTAAAAAAATCTGTTTTTTAAGTTGTGGAAGTCGCAATTTTGGTTTATATTGCAACTGTGAGTATGTTTGTGTAATCTCAATAACTTTTTATGCTGCTGCGTGCCGCTCCGTTATTGTGCTGAAGTTGAGATTTGACCTGTACTCTGAAATATGAAGTTGGATCAGAAAGAAAGTGGTCTTGCTATATTTTATAATAATTTTGAAATTGCGCTGCAAAGGTATTGAAACCAAGGGGGGGGGGGGTTAATTGCTCGTTCTCCAATCATTCTCATCGTCTCTGGTTCTGGTCTGCAGTTTTAAAAAAAAGCAATTGGTGGAGGCTTTTATTTATTTTGTGTTTATGTGGTGCCCCAGTAGCTAGCTTGTTAATTTGAATATGCTCACATCATGGCGGGCGCTGACACAACTTTTTATGCTGCTGCTTCATTACTTGATGTGACCTCCTCCACTGTGATATTTGACGTGACAGTGACATTGGAATGAAATTGGGCTTGCTATAATGTTCCTTTTGCAATTGCGAACATAGAGAAGCAGGGTGGGTTAGTCACGTGTTCTCCGTTCCTACTCCTCGTTCCCTGTTCTGAACAGCTGGAAAAAATTTTTTTTTTTTTTTTAACTTTTTTAACCCTTCTACTGTGTATGTAAAGCTTATGCTTGGTAATCTTGTGTTAAACTTGAGGCCTGTCTGGCAGTGGCGGTCTGGCTCAGGAGGATCGGTGCCTGGGACTGGGTGGGTTGCTAATTGCACCCTGGTCTGTCCTATGTAGTACTCCATTTTTATTATTTGTTTATGTGCCACACCTACCAATCGGGAGCTCTCTTTAAGGCTCCTAACCTCTGCCATCTTGTTGCACTGGCTGCAAGTGGGCCTAGCAATGGATATTAGCACCCAATGTAATTTTCGGCAGTGCAGCATCGAGAACATGCAGCATGATCAAGTAGTAGTAACTTGAGTCGTTGGGTCATGAGCAATTTGGTTGGTCAGTGTGGCGGTGCCAGAACAGGCAGCATGGAGCTGGTGGTGGCAAGCAGTTTGCGGACATGGCATGGGTCTGGGACATCACTTACTATGATTTCTTTCCACCACATGTGCAGCAAGGCAGCAAAGTACCAAGTGTAGATTGAGAAGAGGCTGGTGGCAGTCTGAACGGCCCATCAGGGGGTCAGTGCAGCAAACTGCATAGCACGCAGGAGATGATGACCCCCCCCCCATGTAAGTGTCATTACTGGCACTGGTTATCTTATATTTGTATTTGGTAATGGGAGGTAATCAGGATTTGTGATTATGCCCTATTTCAATTTCTGTTCTTAGCGCTGGTCAGAGGAGACAGGGGACCACAGTACTTGCAGTGACGGAGGGGGGATGTGGTGCTTTGCTCCATTCCATTTGATCGGACCCCTCATGGATATAAACTGATTACACAGTACCTTATGCAAATTTATTTTGTGAGCTGTTGACTGTCATTTTTCTGCATCTGACTTGACTTGTGTCAAGTTGGTGTGGTGGTGGCATGACAAGCTGGTTGTTTTTAATCTCTGACTGCTGAAAGATGGAACAATCTGTCATGAGTTTGCTGGTGATGTGATTTGCTTCAGATCCCCCCCCCCCCACTCTGCACTGCACTGCACTGCAGCCACAGTTGTGCCCTCAAAGTATTTTTATTTCTCTGTAAATCCCAAACATTTAACCTTTGCCTTTCCCCTAACAGGTCGTTGGTCATGAACTAATAATGTGACTGCATAGAAAGGTAGAGCAGACTGTTGTGAGACTGAGATTGAGAATGTGTCTGTACATGGCTGACATTTCTATTTTAGTACAGTATTTAATTGAGAAATTGCTAGTTTCTGTCAGTAGAAGGCTTTTACAAGGGGGAGTAGGGGAGGCTAGTTTTTTAAGTGTACCTTCTCTTTCCAAACAGGAAAGCTGTGTCATGAGCACTGTCCTTCTGTATTGCAAATAATGAGTTTTTCCAGAGGTCAAAATTAAGTTTTGCAGTCACTAGCCAGCAGGGCTAGTGACAAGGAAAAATAACTAGCCCTCCCTACCATCTTTTCCTCTGGCCCAGCTGGGTGTACCAATACTTACTGAAATGTTACCTTCTCTAGTACAAGCCTACAGGCCAGGGCTAGCAGAGGGAAAATCTTACTAGCCCAATACCAAATCTACCAGCATTTGGCAAGTGGGACGATGACAATTTCGATCCCTGCTTTTCTTGTTTGTACAGAGGAGAGAACTCTGTCTCAATCCTAGTCTGTTCCTAAATGTAAAGTAAAAACTGGTCCTTTTTTTTTTTTTTTTTTTTGGTGGCCTCACTGACCACTTCGCTGCCAGACAGCCCCATCCCAAGCATGCAATGCAGTTGGTGCCAGGGTGCGAAAGTCCCTGACACAACAGTGGCAGTTCTCACTACACTAACTGCTTTTGTTTGAATATGGCTGGGTTCTGAGGGTGTAGCACAAACTTTACAGTGTGCAGATATAGTCCCGCCCATAAGACAGCCCACACAGGTCCCGAAAGGTGATATAAGTAGGACTCACTGGGATCTAAATGGGATAGCATCATGACTGCACCAGTTCTCCTGTGGGCCATTATTATTTATAGTCCCAGGTCTCATAGTTTGATATGAGATTGTGCCTTCGTGGGTAGGTGACAGGCGTGGATGTCTGGCTGGATGTAGGGCACTCTTAAACACGGTAAAACGATTTTAATTCACTTACTTTAAAAAAAAAAACTTTCAATTGAGTAGGAGCACAGATTCACCAGGCAGGAGCACATATTTTTGGCCCTTATTTTGCCAATGTGTGCTCCTAAATTTCTTTTTTTTTTTTTTTTTCTATTTATACTTTTTGCGCCCCCTCCTCTGCGCCAAGTTATCTGCCCGGTCACGGATCCCCCTGCTGCGGCATCCCCCGTTATTGCCATACTCCCGGTACCCCCTGGCTTACCCCCAGGGGCGGGACGTGACACCCCGGGCCTCTTAAGGTGCCACCTAACAACGTGGATAGGGCGGAGCCGGTGGTTATTTGAGTGAGTTTCACGGCAGTCCGAGGGATGGGCATCATAGGGGCGCCAGGAGGTAGGCAGGGTTTTTTCCCCTTTAAGGGGGGCGAGAGCGTGCAATGATGCCTGCGTCCGTCCCGCCCCCTTGATGATGCTGTGGCCAAATGCTTGGGGTTCTCCTGGTCTCCACCAGGAGTCCCCCGTGCATCGGCGACTCCTTGCACTCCTCCCGGAGAAGGAGAGCAGTCGGAGACGCCGATCCCTCTCCCCGGCCGGCCCTCCGTGACCTGAGTCTGTTCTCGAACCCAGGTCGCCGCGCCGTAAGCGAAATCCAACCGCTGCGCCGGCAGGCCAGCCTATGCTCCTAAATTTCAAAGGAGCACACCGTGACAAAACCTTAATGCCATCCCTGTTAGAAATATAGAAATAATTCAAGGGATGGAAGCTATTACGGCCCAGTTGAGGCTATCCACAGACAAATTTAATACCAGGTGGTTACCTTTTTTCAAATATAAAGAAAGGAAGGAGGGAACCCTAGTTCTGGGACAACTCCTCCAGAGTTAACCTGATATAGTTGAGGGTTAAAGCCCCACTGGTAAGATCGGACTTAGTGGGCGCTAGTTTTAGATCAGAGATCCACTCCTCCACGGATTAAAGAGAAAGGATGGACGGGAGAGAGGAAAGGGAGGTACCTATCCAGACCTACCTGAGGGATGCCTCCTCTGGTCGACCGGATTGAAGGGAGGCTGCTTTTTATCTCTGCTTTTGGTTTCTTTTGATATCTAGGGTAAATGAAACAAGGACTCACTCATTTTCCTTTTTCTTGCTTTCTTTTTGGAAAAAAAGAAAAGAGGTTGTTTTTATTAATGTGTTAAGATTTATATACAGTTTTAGGAAATATTAACTTACACATATTCAATATTTTCTTGGAAAATCTCTAAGAAATCAGATCTAGTGAGCTTCAAGAACTGATCTGGGTACCTTATTGCAAAGCAAGAATGAGAGATGTGTTCATCAGATTTCGCTACTTGTGGAGCACTCCACCTTAACTGGGTTAGACTTTATGAACATTCTTAGCCTCCAGATAAATATGATAAAGAATGTTGGAGAAAGCTCATGATGTAATGTTCTTCTGTATGATCTTGGAGATCAAATTATTAACTATGTAACCAGATGACTTATTGATCTGTATTATGAACCTAAACAAAATAACTGAAAGTTCAAAAGAAATTATAATGGTGCAAGAGGAGGAGAATAACTCTGGCCAAATTAATACAGGAGGTACTAATAATGACGGTAATGCTATCACTGACAAAGCACCACTAACTTCCTCCAATAATGCCGCTGTGCATGGAGAGCCAGGGAAGGGGGACAGAAAATTGAAACAGCTCAGGGGGAAGACAGTCTCTCACCAAATGCTTTTAAAAAATTTTCCGGGAGAATTTGAATGAAATTCAAAATGCTTTGCCACAATCACCTCTGCCCTCACAGCTATATCTAAATTTTTCTGCAACATGAACCAAACAATGGAGGCACTGTCTCTTAAAACAAAGGAAGTCGAGACATGGATTGGGATACTAGAAGATAAAATCAACCAGACAGCGGCGAAACAGGCAGAACACAATACCCTTTTGACAAAGCTGCAACAAAAAATTTCGGACCCTGAAGATCAGTCTAGAAGGAACAATGTTAAAATAATAAGGCTTCCAGAGGGCTCTGAAGGGAAAGAGGACCCACTCTAGTACTTTGCAAAATTTCTTACTGTTGCTCTCAAACGAAAATACCCTGAAGAAAAGATTACATTGTACAGCGTTAATTGGGGGGATGCATGAAACCTATGCAGGAAGTAGGAAAAATTCTAGACCGGCCTTTATGAAGCCCCACTGTTACCAGGATTAGGAGACAATCCTTTGAGCAGCAAGAATTAATCGGGGGCTATGCTTTGAAAATATTTAGGTCTCAGCATACCCAGACTTTTTTGTTTCCACTGTGCAAAAACGCAAGGCTTTTTGATTGGGCACGAGACCTTCTGAGACAAAAAGACATAACGTTTTCAATGTTGGCCCCAGCCCAACTTCGTTTCTTCATTCATGGAAAAAATATGACTTTTTCTGATCCTAAAAAAACAGGAACATTTCTTCAAACTCTGCAAAATTCTGATTATTCTGCTAATGCTGCTTCTATATCAGATGTACAGATCATTCTAAGCTAACGACCCCCCTGGTCACTTAATTTACATTTTTATTATGACTAAAGATAGACAAGGGTCTTCTTAAATATTAAATGTCTTAGCTATCTGGCTATTTAATTATGCAGGATGATACTTATGTGAAATTACTCCCCTACCTTAAGGGTGCCCCCTCACCTTTTTTTTTTTATTGTAGCTCTCAAATACTGAGGTCAGATATGGGGAAATATGGACTTCGACTCCCTCACATTAACTTTATACTGTCTTTACACTGTGCCTAAAATGATGCAGGTTGAAAGGAGCAAATGGGGAAACAGGGACAAGACGGGGGGCCCGGAATTGAACCTGAGCCCTGCTTAGAGGCATAGTTAATACTAAATCTCTCTCTTTTGCAGGACACATTAGCTTTTTCTGCGCACCTGTATTAATGACGGAGAGATAAAAACAAGATTAACTGGTTCATTATATTAGGGCAGAGGTGTATACGTAGACCCTACATTTCTAGTAAAAATTGCTAATACTTTCTAGGAAAAGGACAACATGACTTGTTGTCAAGCACTGCTTTCTTTTGCTGCGACTTCTGAGTTATGCTCAAGGTATTCTGTTTCGGAAGCCTTGGCAATCAGAAAGCACTATGACCTGCCCTGCATGCAGTCCTATCTCGCAGATCCCACCAGGTCTGCCTCTGACATCAAATTCACCTGCTCCATCAGATCTGACATTCCACCAAACAGGTCTACTCCATCTCTGGACCAGCCACCTCAGGCTCGTCCATTGCCATCACATAACCAGCCACCTCAGGCTTGCCCATTACCACCTCAGACTCGCCCATTGCCAGGTCTGGCTCTGCCTGCCCTGTTCCAAGGTCCAGCCTTGCCTGTCCCACAGCATTTACCTGTCCCACTGAACTTACCTGTTCCACCAAACTTAACTATGCCATTGAACTTTCATGTCGCTTGGTGGGGACTGCCTGCCCCATCACTGACTCTCCCTGCTTCACTGCTCAGACTACTTGCTCCACGGGCTCTACCTGCCCTGTTACCCCAATAATTGAAGAAATGGACCCAGAGCTCGAGGGGATAGTGACTAGATGGACTGCTGTAAACATTCCACCCAGTAGATGTTAAGAATATAAGCTAAGCTGGTAAAGCTTTTGCATCAGCTTGCTATTTTCTAATAGATAACAGACTGCAGAGTGTTTGATCCAGTACTGATTGATTAACATTTATGATCTGATGTTTATTGATTCAGCATTAATTAATAATTTATAATCTGGTAGATTAATCCTGCAAGTTTAAAAGTTATGTGCTTATTTTTTTTTTCTCAGACTTGCTGGTGTCCTCATGAGCATCGAGTGTGACCTTCTCAATTTCTGACACCTGTTGGGTACTTTCCACTGGTAAGCACAGGCAGTATATTTTTACCTGCCCAGTCTAGTCACAGGAGGTTAGCGAGCGGTCAACCATGTCCTACTGAGTGAATACCTGGCCACATGAGCAATCTTGACCAGTCAACCCTGTCCTATTAAGTAAATAAATGACCACATGGGCAGTCGACCCTGTCCTGCCAAGTAAACAACTGACCACGAGTGGCCAGCTGTTCACACACCTGTCTAAGGTGAAAAATACTGACCACATGAGCAGTAAACCTTGTCCTGCCAAGCAAACACCTAACAACAATAACAAGTGGCCAGCTGTTCACACCTCTGTCTAAGGTGTGATCTCTCTCTCATGGTTTTATTTTTAACACCTGGAAAAGTTCCCCGGCCATCTCTGACACAAAATACTATGTTGTTAGGCCCAGGTTACAGCCTAAATAAATTCCCTGAATCAGTCAGATGTCCCTGGGTTGCTAACAGCCTTCAGCATCTGATAATCGATTAGTGGTCACCTGGCTTGAAGAAAAAATTACTCACCTTAGTAATTGTGTTTCTTCTAATGGAGTCTTGCTGTATTCTGACATTATGCAGTTAGCCCCAGCACCTGAACTGCTCTGGAGAGGAAAGAGTTAACTCTATGCCAAATCATAGAACGCTGAGCTTGAGTTTGGTTCAAACCTCTGTCTGCTGCACTTTGAAGTGTAACTGTCAGATTCTTACGAGCTAACACTAACTAACTAAAATCCAAAACAAAAAACTAGGTAGTAAACAATTATAATTGTCAAAAACATACAACACAACCCACTCCCCCTCTCTAAAAAGGGAAGAGTGCCAAGTACACCCCTGAGGTGCAACACTGCACCTGCCAGCCCACTTCCCAAAAACCAGGTTCTGAGAGGGGAGGCAGGGAGGGAGGAAGATCAGAATATAGCAAGACTCCATTAGAAGAAACACAATTACTAAGGTGAGTAATTTGTTCTTCAAACAACATGAAGTCTTGCTGTATTCTGACATTATGTACCAAGCAGTATCTCCCTGGAGGAGGGTACCAAACCTATTTTGGGAATTGGCTCTGCAGTACTGCTGTACCAAACCTAGAATCACTCCTAGCCTGGATATCCAGAGAGTAATGCTTGGTGAATGTATGGACTGTTTTCCAGGTGGCTGTTTTGCTTATCTCTAATAAGAGTATCTCTCTGGCAGCAGCCAGAGAAGCAGCTGTACCTCTAGTCGAATGAGCCCTCAGGCCTGAGAGGGGTACTTTGCCTAGCTTTTCATAGCAGAACTGTATACAAGAGACAATCCACCTGGCAATAGTTCTCTTAGTAGCAGGTTTACCCTTCCCCATGTCAAAATAAGTGAGGAACAACTGGAGAGAGTCAAACATAAGTGCCTTAGTATGCTCAATGTAGTAGCTAAGAGCCCTTTTAACATTCAAACTCTGTAATCTTCTCTCTCCTGAAGAAGAATGATCAGTGAAGAACACAGGAAGAGACATGGATTGTTCAGATGAAAGTCTGCAACCTCTTTGGGTAAGAACCTCCTGTTGGTTCTAAGGACCACCTTATCGCTACGGAATGAGATAAAATCAGGTTCCACTGACAGAGCTTGATTCACTGATACGCCTGACAGAGGTAATAGCTACCAGGAATACAGTTTTCCAAGTCAAGTACTTAAGTTCTGCTGAGGCCAAAGGCTCAAAAGAGGGTTGCACAAGCTGAGCAATGCAAACATTAAGATCCCAAGCAGGAGTAGGATTCCTAAAGGGAGGATTGGTATGAAGCAATCCTCTGAATAATCTACAGAAAACAGGGTGAGATGCCAGTGAGTAGGGATTTAGGCCTAAGCCATTAAGATGAACCATGTAATCCAGAAATGTAGACAAGTCAGCAGTATCTTGGGATATGTGCTCATTGGGACACCAAATGCTGAATCTTTTCCATTTGGAGTTATAAGTTTTTCTAGTGGCAGATTTTTGAGAGGCTTTGAGAACATCCAGAACCCCTTAAGACAAATGCAAATTTTCATATTCTAGCTCTTCAAGAGCCATGCCTTGAGATTGAGAGACCGAAGGTTGGGGTACCAAATCCTCCCCTGAGAGGAGGTTAACAGGTTGTAATTCCTGGGGAGAGACAGGGGAAGATGGGACTACTAGGGACAGCAACAGGGGATACCAAGGCTGCCTGGCCCAGTCTGGAGCAATCAGGATCACTTTGCAAGACTGTGACC
Organism: Neoceratodus forsteri; assembly: GCA_016271365.2. Lineage (NCBI taxonomy): Eukaryota > Metazoa > Chordata > Ceratodontiformes > Ceratodontidae > Neoceratodus > Neoceratodus forsteri. Next base: position 1,422,785,587 of record CM028130.1, read on the forward strand.
TTATTTTGACCAGAACTTTGAATAGTAGAGGAAAGGCATACAGAAATTTCCCCTCCCAATCCAGATGTAGAGCATCCAGGGGGACTGAGCCCAAGACTGGGGGTCTACAACAGAAGAGAGGAAGTTGGTGATTGTCTGGGGCTGCAAAGAGATCTACTGTATCTCTGGAGTGCGCCACCTTGAAAAGATCACTTTTAACACTAGGGGATCCAGGGACCATTCATGATGGCCCTGAGAAAGCCTGCTCAATGCACCTGCTAGCACACTGTCCTTCCTTGGAAGGTGGACTGCTACCAGAGATGTCTACAGAGAATAAGCCTGGGGCCATAATTGCATGGCTTCTGTACACAAGGCCATAGACAGAGTGCCTCCCTGCTTGTTGAAGTACCACATGGTGGAGGTGGTGTCTGTCCTGACCTGAACCACCTTGTTCTGTACCAAGTCCGAGAAAGCTTGTAGAGCCAGGCACACTGCCCTGAGCTCCAAAAGACTGATGTGGAGAAGACACTCCTGAGGGGCCCACACTCCATGTGCTGTGAGGACTCCCAAGTGAGCTCCCAACTCCAGAAAAGAAGCATCTGTGGTTAGAACCACAGAATGAGACTGAGTGATGAATGGGACCCCTTGCCTGAGGTTGTTCTGATCCAACTACCATTGGAGAACCTGGATCAGAGTCTGAGTCACTGGAATTAGTTTGGTTAGAGGATCTTTTTTCTGAGACCAAAAAGCCCTCAAACAGAACTGGATGTCCCTCATCTGAAATCTGGCCCTTTGAACCACTGCAGTGGAAGCTGCCATGTTGCCCAGGAGTTGAAGGAAATGTCTTGCTGGTCGAGACACCAGAAGATGAAAAGAACAAGCCAAGTCTATAAGGGCCTTTACCCTTGCCAGAGGGAGAAAGGCTCTTGCTTTGACAGTATCCAACTCTACCCCTGTGAAGGTGAGGAGTTGCACTGGTTCGAGAACTGATTTTGGAAGACTGAAGAGGAATCCTAGAGAAGTGAGCACTTGCTGGGTCACTTGCAGGTTTGACTTGACTTGGTCTGGGGACTGACCCACAATGAGCCAGTCGTTCAGGTATGGGAACATGGAAATGTTTTGTCTCCTCAGAAAAGCCACTACCACTGCTAGGCATTTTGTGAACACCCTTGGTGCTGATGTCAGGCCGAAGGGCATTGCTCTGAACTGATAACTGCCTGAAGGCAGTTCGAACCCGAGGTACTTTTTGTGGGAGCACCTAATGGGAATGTGAAAATAAGCATCCTTGAGGTCCAGGGAGGCTAGCCAATCCCCTGGCCTTAGAGAGGGAAGAATTATTCCCAGAGTCACCATTTTGAATTTGGCTTTACTAGGTGCTTGTTTAAGTATCTTAAATTTAGGATGGACTGCCACTCCGGTCTTTTTTGGGTAAAGAAGTATCTGGAGTACAGACCTTTGCCCCAGCGAGATGTAGAACTCCCTCTATGGCTCTGAGAGCCAGCGGAGATGACACATCTGTCTCTAGGGCAATAGTTTGCAGGTGGAAAAGATCTGACCCTCAGCTTTGGAAATTTTTTGAAGCTGAGGGCCAGTCCCTGGCTTACTACCTCCAGGACCCACTTGTCTGAAGTAACAGACTTCCAGGCCTGGAAGTAGTAAGCCAGCCTGCCTCCTACAGGAATTGGGAAGTCAACCCGGGCCGACACATCAGGGTGTCTGCTAGGCAGGAGCCTTAGACTGAGAGGAGGATGCAGCCCTGCTCGTCCCCCTTCTGCCTCTCCCTCTGAAGAATCCCCCCCCCCTGAGAAAAAGGAGAGGAGGCCTGTGCCTAGTGAAAAGACCTGCCCCTGCCCCTAGATTGATGCTTCTGAGGAGTTGCCTGCCTTTCCTTGGCATGTGCACTCCTGTAGGTGGTCCTGTATTCGTCCATTTTCTTCATATAATCCTCAGTCTGCTCCCCAAACAGAGAATTCTCCATGACAGGGAAATCCATGGCTTTAGGGTGTCCTATGACAGGCTAGTACATCTGAGCCAAGCCAGTCTCCAAAGAGCCACAGATGTAGCCATGACTCATGATGACATCACTGGAGTCCACAGCAGCACGAAAATGAAAATTACATACCTACAGCAATTATGATCTTTCTGTGCATCTTCACTATTCATCACAGATGGTATCTGCCAGAGGTCAGGACCCCATGGGAGCTTTTTTTTTTTTTTAAGGTAGGCGAAGCCGACACACCATGGTCATTGGTGCCGCAATGTGACTGCGTGGCACTCGGGGTTGGCTGTTAGGCTGTGTCGACTCTGCCTGCCTGCCAGTTCTGAGTCGCCAGAGAGGTAAGAGGAAGGGAGTGGAGGGTGGGACAAGAGAGTCCAAGGGACAGAAAAAGGAAAAGATGTATGAACTAAAAAGAGAAATAACGACAGAGGACAGAAAAGAGAGAGGTTAGAAACTAAAGGGGATTGGGAGGGGCCCCAATCTCTGGAAGTGGAAGAAGGAGGGGTAGGGTGGGTAAAGAATTTAGGAGAGAGGGGAGAAGGATAAGATATCCCGGACCCTGGTCCGTCTCCAGATTGTATTGGAACTGCAAGGAGTAGCAAAGCTTTCTGCCAGAATTCAAGGCACGGAATAACTGGTAAACACTCCAGATAAGCAGAGTCAGCTATTCTGGAAAAAGGACAGGATACAGGGATTCAGCACCCTGTCAAGGAAAGACTTTTGGAGGAAAAAAGTTTTTTTTTTTTTTAGGAGAAATAGGTTGGATGGAAACAGGGAGGAGGAGAGAAGAAGGGCAATTACCAACTCCCACCCCACAGGGGTGGAGTCAAGGTACTGGAGAAGAAGTGCTGCTAGAGCTATCCACTCTTCCTGGAAAAATACTCTTCTGTGTGTCCCTATTTTACCCCACTCCTAAGGAGGCGAGGGGGAGTCACAGAGAGGGAGGGGGACCCAGAGACTGAAGCCCCAGGGGGATGGAGGGTGGGGTTGTGATGAATGGTGAAGATACACAGAAAGATCATAATTATAGTAGGTATGTAATTTTCATATCTTATCTGTGTCAATCTTCACCATTCATCACAGATGGGTGAGTACCAAGCCCGCTGAAGGGTTTTCTTTACATCCCAAGGGACAAGGTCCTTAGCCCCAGTGGGTGACACACACTAAGGGGGTGGGAACCTCAGGGCCTGGAGAGGCCCAAGAGTGGGGAGAGAGAGATGGAGTCTCCCGGAAGGGGGAAGGAAGCTGCCCTGACATGCGCCGTCTCACTCTTCGGGAGAAGAGGCAGGTTCCCTGGTGGGCGGAGTTAATCACCCTACGGCGGGCCAAGGGTGACAACCGGGAAAGACGTAGTCATGCCGTCCACCTAGTGCAGATCGCTGTCCCTACTACCCTGGTAGCTACCTCGCTGGAATCATAGGATGCCCTTTCTTGGTGCATTGCTAGCTCCAGGCCATGCGTAGAGTGTGCAATGGCTTGTCTGGTTTGCTCCGTGTCAGGCAATGAGGCTAGGAGCTGACCTAGCCTTGACCACAAGAACCAATCGTAGGCTGCATAGTGGGCCTGATGTGCAGACACAGAGGGAAGTAACCGTGCCGAGTAGAAAGTCCTCCTATCCCAGAAATCAAAATCCAAGGAGTCTTGATCTGGGGGCCGGTCACGGTGAAGGATGCGAAGCCCATCAGGAATATCTAACTGCGTCAATCCAGACTGTGGATGAGGCATGGAACCTGGAGACTCCAGGGGTGCGCAATACCTTTGGCTGAGATCCCTTGGGGCAGGAACTCCGGAGAAGGGCCTCTGCCAGGAACGCAACAACGCCTCCCGAAAGAGAGCCAGCCAAGGCGGCACCACAAGGGTGGCCTCGCCAAAATCGCCTAGAAAGGCATGCGCCGAGTGTTCAAGATTGCTTATAGTGGAAGGAGTAAGGTGCAAATCCTCCAACATCCTCACGAGGAATTGCTGATACTCAGAGAGAGCAGCAGCCGGAGAGATGTGGACAGAGGGTTCCTCTCCCCCTGAAAAGGGGGTTTAGGAGCTGGAGGTCACCGTCTGTTCAGTGGGTGGCTGCACGGGGGGAGGTTGAAAAACCTGGCTGTCCATTGCCCTAACGTAAGCAGGGAATCGAGCAGCCACCGCTCTGAACTGCTCCCAGGTGAGAGGCCCGCTAGGACCGAGGATGCCTGGGAGCGCAGGAGAGTGTGGCAGAGGGATGGGGACAGAGCCAAGAAGAGATGTCGGCTGACCTCCGCCTGGGCTAAGGAGCGGACCATGGTCACCCGCGGAAGAAGGTGCCCCGGAAGACCTCACAGCCGACAGCTGAACAACCACATCGGACCTGCCTTGGCTGCACCCGAAAGAATCCCCCCTGTGAGGCGACCGAGGCCGTAGAGGTCCAGAAGGACAGTCCCCTACCTCAAAAGAACGGGACTCACTCAAAGAGACTGAGGAGGAAGAGCGGAGATCCGCACTATGGCTTCTCCCAGGGCCCGGGTGGACCCCAGAAAAAGGCCGACGCGCCAACCCCTCGAAGTCTGAAAGAGCCCTCCTCCTCGAGAGGGCCAGCCTAGGTAGCTGGCATCTCTGGGCAGCCCCTGAAAGGGTTATCCAGGGTGCAGTACCTTCCCCCCCCCCGCAGGCGCTCCGATCGGCCCCAAAGTTGGGCGATCAAGGCACACCACTGAAGGGGGTACCACAACGGAGGGGGTCAGTGAAACCGCCAAGACCAGGCTGTAAAGCTATGGTGGCCCACACCACTGTCTGCTGGTCAGCACCCCTGATCCTAGTCTCGGTAGCCACCGACCTCACCTCAGAATGGGGCTGACTCCGACTGGTCAAAGAGACTACTGTGCTGCCCACCTCGACAGCCAACCCCGAGGGGTAAGACTGCACGTCCGACTCAGAGCTCGACTCCATTTCCAAGGAGGTAGAGTCGGAGGCCCTGTGCCAAACCGTGGGAGGGCGGGCAGTGCCATCCTTAGCACCAGGCCCCACAGTGCCGAGCCTCGAGGACACGGCACCGTGCTCAACCTCGGCGCCGAGGACGGCACCGAGGCAAGACATGGAGATGGATGGCATCGTAGTAGATCTCACGGCGCCGCTAGCAGTGTCGGCGCCACTAACGGCTCCGACAGAGATCACGGCGCCGCTGACGGCCCCATCAGGGCCTACGGTGCCGCAAACGGCGCCAAGGCCTCCTAAAGCACCAGCCGACAGCATCGAGGACGGCACTGACCTGGGCCTTGCGAGCTGCGGGAGCGACACCGGGGGAGCCTTCACCCCCAAAGGGGCGCTTACCATGGCGGCGCCTCCTGCCCGCTCCTGTGCCGCGGAAGAAGCCTCGGCAATGGCTAGGCTATAGCAGGCTCCTCCTCCTCGGTCCTGAGTAGAACCAGGAGGGGACCCAGAGAAAAGACCGGGAGAGCATGGCTTGGCCCGACGAATGCCCACCCGACCCCCGAAAGTCGGCGGAGCTCACCCCACTTTCCATGCGCGTTGTTCGAGGACACGGCGGTCCATGGAGAAGCAGGCGTCGCACGAATCCATGTCATTAAGTGGGCCAAGACACGAGAGGCACAGGTCATGCTGGTCGGTGATGGAGAATTTTCGGCCACATGGGCACCATTGCATGGGGGGCCAACCCGTCTTGGAAGATTTCTTCCCCTGTGACCGAGACATGACCTATGGGGAAAAAAAACACCAAAAACAGACTCGACATCGCAAAAAAGAATAATAACGGAAAGATCTTACCAGGCGACGTCAAGTAAAGCAACACAGAACCAGCAGGAATCACCGACGGACTTCGGCACGATATACTGCATAACGGTAGAACACTGCGAAGCAGGCCTCAAATCTCTTCAGCTTCCACACGAGATGACCTCTATGGCGGGAGATGAAGAACTGGCAGGCAGCTGGAGTCGACATAGCCTAACGGCTAACCCATGAAAGCACCATGCAGTGTGTCGGGTTTCATACGGGCGCTCGATGGTGTGTCGGCTCCACCTAACTTAAAAAAAAAAAAAAGCTCCCGCGGGTCCTGACCTCTGACAGATACCCATCTGTGATGAATGGTGAGGACTGACGCAGATAAGATCTGGATTTTTGATGCCTCAATCCCAACAGCAGCCACCTCCCCAGCTCCTTGGCAAGCTGGGGAGAAGTCTGTTTAGTCAGTTCCAGAACAGTATCCCATCTGGACTTCTGGTATCTTGCTGTGTAGGCCATGTAGTTAGCCTGCCTGAGTCCAAAGGAAGATACCATGTACTGTTTTTTAGCCATGGCATCCAGCTTCCGGGAGTCTTTATCTGGGGGTGTGTGAAGCCAAGGGTATGTTAGCCTTAGCACAGGCTGCAGCCTGCACGACCCCAACATGGCTGCATTGCTGATACAAGTACTCCGTACCTGGGTCTGACGGCATATACCTCTTGTCCATTCGTCTGTCCACAGGAGATAAAGAATGTGGAGTTTTAAGTAATTTTTGTGTCTGTTTCTCAAAATATTTATGAAGGGGAATAGACAATCTCTTGGACTCTGGAATGTCCATTATCTCCACATAGTTAGGCTCCTCAACAGCTTCATCCAGAGGAAGCTGGAGGGTTTCTGTCACTTGTTTGTAGAACATAAAGTGGGAAGGGGACTCAGAAAGCCTAGGAGGGGAACAACTCCTTCTCTTCACCCCCCCCCCAGATCTGGTTCATAACAGTCTTCTGGGGAATAGTCCAGAACCAGAGGAACCGTCCGAACCAAACGCCTATCGGGAGGCGTGGATCGTCCGGAACCAAACAGAGCGATTCAACTATACTAACTGCCCAGGCAATTTTGGCGGTGGCTGGACGATGTGGTTCTGGATCCGAACCGGCCGATTTCTCTTTTTTCTTTCTTTTTGCCGGAACCGACCTCTCAGGATCGGCTCTCTTTTTGCCCAAGGGAGGCTCACCCAGGTCAGTGGGCACTCCCTCAAGTTCAGTCAAAACCGAACCGGGCTGGCCATCTGGGTCAGCGGACTTCTCGGCCTCCTCTTCCCTAAGCCTGCCCAATCTTTTATCTAGGGTGGCCTTAGGAAAATGTTTGCAAATCTGGCAGTCTGAATCAAGGTGTTCAAAACCCAGACAGTAAACACAGGTGGTGTGGGGATCAGCCCTAGCAAAGGCCTCCCCACACTCACTGCAGTGTTGAAACCCAGTGAGCCCAGTTTTTCTATTGAGTTTCATAGACAAAGCCATCCTAAAATGTACCCTTTACTCAGTAAAAAACAGGCAAGACCCCCTTATCAGTTCCTAAACGTGTTATGGGTATTTGAAAAAAAAAACATTCAAATACATTTTTTTTTTTTTTTAGAACCGATAAGGACTGGTACCTCACACTAAATTCAGAAAACCAAAGTAAACTTAAGAGAAAGTAACAGACAGTCGGTTCAGCCAAACCAATTGAAAAATACTGCTTTACAAGTTCCACAGAAAAATAGCACTAGCCCACTACCTAAGTACCTACTGTACCGCAGACAGGGATCTGAACCGAAATAAAATAAGAAACAGCGGTGTAAAACCGACGTTTTTACTATACCGAACCGACAGTGAAGAAGAGATCTCCAGAGCGACTGTTCAGTTAGGCGGAGTAAAGAATCTGACGGTTACACTTCAAAGTGCAGTAGACAGAGGTTTGAACCGAGCTCAAGCTCAACGTTCTATGCTTTGGCATAGGGTTAACTCTTTCCTCTTCGGAGCAGTTCAGGTGCTGGGGCTAACTGCATAATGTCAGAATACAGCAAGACTTCATGTTGTTTGAAAAAACTGCTAGGATCTAAAACTATCAAAGCATCTGGCCTCCCTATTTCTCTGTTATGACAGAGTATATAAATCCCAAGAATTCAAGCCAAGGTAAGGAGTCTCAGAGGGAGAAGAAAAAACTACTCACCTTAGTAATGTTGTTTCTTCTAATGGAGTCTTGCTATATTATGACATATGAAGTGAGTCCCAACCTTCGAACTGCTCCAGAGGTGAAAGAGTTAACTTTCCATGCCAGGCATGGAACGCTGAGCTCGAGCTTGGTCGAAACTCTGTCTGTTGTTCTTCAAACTCAAACCGTCAGATCTTTACGAGCTAAACTAACTGAGGTCCTGTGTGGAAGCTGTAAACCTGCACTAGCCAACTGGCTACTAAACATAAGAACACATTTTTGGTCCCAAACAAAGACTCAAGTCAGAGACCCAAAAATGAAAAACACACACCAAGTCACCCCAAAAAGGAGGGGTGAAACAACAAGGTGGGTATCTACTAAGTGCCAACACTGCACTGCCCACCCACATCCCAAAAACAGAGGTTCTGAGAGGGGCAGGGGAGGTCATAATATAGCAAGACTCCATTAGAAGAAACAACATTACTAAGGTGAGTAATTTTTTCTTCAAACAACATCAAGTTTTGCTATATTATGACATATGCAGACTACACAGCAGTACCTCCATGGAGGAGGGACAGAACCTATTTAGGAAATAGGCTCTGAAGCACAGCTGTGTTAAACCCAGCATCACCCAGCCTGGATGTCCAGGAGTAATGCTTGGTAAAAGTGTGAACTGTTTTCCAGGTAGCTGCTTGACATATCTCTAGAATAGGATGTCCCTGGCAGCAGCCAGGGAAGCAGCTGTACCTCTGGTAGAGTGAGCCCTCAGGCCTGAGGGAGGAACCATACCCAGCTTTTCATAACAGAATTGGATACAAGAGACAATCCACCTGGCAATGGATCTTTAGTGGCAGGTTTCTCACCAATCTCACCATAAGTGAGAAACAGTTGGAGGGAGTCAAACCTGTGACCCTTGGTACGCCTATGTAGTAACTAAGGGCTCTCTTCACATCTAGCTGTGCAGCCTCCTCTCGCCAGAGAAGGAAATGTCAGTGAAGCACACTGGAAGAGATATGGATTGATTAAGGTGGAAATCTGAAACCACCTTAGGCAAGAACTTCCTGTTAGTCCTGAGGACCACCTTATCTCTATGAAAGGAGATAAAATCAGGCTCCACTGACAAAGCTTGTAATTCACTTGGCGCGCCTGGCAGAAGTGATGGCTACCAGAAACACAGTCTTCCAAGTCAAGTACTTAAGCTCTGCTGAACACAAAGGCTCAAAGGGGTTGCATGTCGAGCAATGCAAACATTAAGATCCCAGGCAGGGGCAGGGTCCCTGAATGGAGGGTTGGTGTGAAGCAATCCCTTAAAAAACTTGGAGAATACAGGATGAGCTGAAAGAGAAGAGGGTTTGCCTTCTGAAATAAAAGCAGACACAGCTGCCAAATGTACTTTTAGGGTAGCTGGTCTCAGCCCCAAGGTATTTAAATGGACCATATAATCCAGGAATGTAGGTAAAATCAGCAGATTCTAGGGAAATATGCTTCCCAGAGCACCATATGGAAAACCTCTTCCATTTGGAATTATAGGTAGCCCTGGTGGAAGGTTTCCTAGAAGCCTTCAGTATCCATTACACCTTGGGAGAGGTAGATCAGCAAACTCTAACTCTTCAAGAGCCAGGCCTTGAGATTGAGAGATTTGAGGTTCGGGTACCAAACCCTCCCCTGAGCACAGGTTAACAGGTTGTGATTCCTGGGAAGACACAGGGGAAGATGGACTGCTAAGGACAGCAGGAATGGATACCAGGGTTGTCTGGCCCAATCTGGAGCAATCAGGCTCATCTTGCAGGATTGAGATCTAATTTTGACGAACACTTTGAACAGGAGAGGAAAGGGGGGGGGGGAAGCATAGAGAAACTTCCCTTCCCAATTGAGAACTAAGGCATCCAGAGGGACTGAGCCCAACACTGGGGGCCTGCAGCAAAACCGGGGAAGTTGGTGATTGTCTGGGGCTGCAAAAAGATCTATCTGCGGGGTGCCCCATCTGGCAAATATCACCTCCAGGACTAGGGGGTCCAGTGACCATTCGTGATGGCCCTGGGAAATCCTGCTGAGAGCATCTGACAGGACATTGTCCTTGCCTGGGAGGTGAACTGCCATAAGGGAGGTGTCTAGGAGTAGCCAGAGACCACAACTTCATTAGGCTGGTGCACAAGGTCAGAGACCGAGTGCCCCTTGTTTGTTGATGTACCACATTGTGGTGGTGTTGTTCGTTCTGACCTGTACAACCTTGTTCTGAACAGATTTGGAAAAAACTTGAAGTGCTAGAAAAACTGCTCTGAGTTCCAACAGATTGATGTGGAGCAGAGATTCCTGAGGGGACCACAATCCCTGGGTAGTGAGGTCACCCATGTGAGCTCCCCACCCCAAGAGGGATGCATCTGTAGTAAGGATTAAGGAGTGAGACTGAGTGACAAAGGGAACCCCATGCCTCAGATTGCTCTGATCCTGCCACCACTGTAGGGCCTGGATCAGGGTTCGAGTTACTGGGATCAATTTCGTTAGAGGGTCTTTCCTTTGAGACCAAAAGGCTCTCAAATGGAACTGGATGTCCCTCATCTGAAATCTTGCTCCTGCACTACTGCTGTAGAAGCAGCCATGTGCCCCAGGAGCTGTAGAAAATGCCTTGCTGGTCGAGAGACCTGCAGGGTGAATGAGGAGGCCAGAGAGACCAGGGTCCTTGCCCTGTCCAAAGGAAGGAAGGAAGGCTCTGGCTTTCTCTGTGTTCAGCTCTGCGCCTGTGAAGGTGAGGAGCTGACAGGCTCTAGAACTGACTTTGAAAGATTCAGAAGGAAACCTAGAGAGGTGAGCAGTTGCTGAGTTATCTGTAGATGTAACTTGACTTGGTCTGAGACTGGCTCTACTATGAGCCAGTCGTCCAGGTAAGGGAAGATGGCAATTTTTGCCTTCTTAGGGAAGCAACTGCTACTGCCAGGCATTTTGTGAATACCCTTGGAGCAGAGGTGAGGCCAAAGGGCATTGCTCTGAACTGGTAATGGCCTGAGGGCAGCTTGAACCTGGAAGTACTTTCTAGGGAGCTTCTGATGAGAATATGGAAGTAGACATCCTTGAGGTCCAGGGACGCTTCAGCCAGTCCCTGGCCTTAGAGAGGGTAGAATAATTCCCAGAGTCACCATTTTGAATTTTGGTTTTAAAAGGTGCTTGTTTAAATATCTGAGATCCAGGATGGGCCGCCATTCTCCTGTCTTTTGGGTAAGGAAGTACCTGGAGTACAACTTTGCCTTGGTGTAGGGGTGGAACCCTTTCCACAGCTCTGAGAGCCAGGAGGAAGAGACCTCTGCCTCTAGGGCAAGTGCCTCTGGTGGATTTGCAGGTGGAAGGATCTGGTTCTCATCTTTGGAAATTTTTGAAACTGAGAACCAGTCCCTGGCTTACTACTTCCAGGACCCACTTGTCTGATGTCAGAGACTTCCAGTCCTGGACAAAGTAAGCCAGCCTGCCCCCTACAGGTAGCCGAGAATCGGCCCTGGCAACCCCATCAGGGTGCCTGCTTGGCAGGGGCTTTAGGCTGAGGGGTGGAAGCAGGCCTGCTTGTACCCCGTCTGCCTCTCCCTCTAAAGAACCCCCTCTGGGCATAAGCAGAAGAGGAGGCCTGGGCTTGGTAAAAAGGCCTATGAAAAGGCCTGCCCCTGCCCCTGAAAGCTGCCTTTGAGGAGTGGCCTGCCTTTCCTTGGCCTGTGCACTCCTATAGGTGGTCCTATACTCATCCATTTTCTTCATGTAATTCTCTGTCTGCTCCCCAAACAGAGAATTACCCACAACAGGAAAATCCATGGCCTTAGTCTGGGTATCCTGTGACAGGCTAGTAAATCTGAGCCAAGCCATTCTGTGAAGTGCCACAGATGTAGCCATGACTCTTGATGACACATCATTAGAGTCCACTGCAGCATGGGATTGCACCTTGGGATGCCTCAATACCATCAGCAGCCACCTGCTCCAGCTCCTTGGCAAGCTGGCCAGGGACCTGTTTTGCTAGAGCCATAACAGTATCACATCTGGATTTCTGATATCTAGCAACATAAGCCATATAATTTGCCTGTCTGAGTCCAAGGATGCTGCCATGTACTGTTTCTTTGCCATGGCATCAATCCTCCTGGAGTCCTTGTCAGGGGGGTGTGAAGCCAAGGGGAATATTTGCCTTGTCACAGGCTGCAGCCTGCACTACCCCAACATGGCTGCATTGTTGTGTAAGAAACTCTGTATCAGAGCCTGACAATGTGTACCTCTTGTCCATTCTCTTATCCACAGGAGGTATAGTGTTAGGAGTTTTTAGAATTTTAAATGTCTGTTTCCTAAAAGATTTATGCAAGGGAATAGACAGCCTCCTAGACTCTGGGATATCCATCATTTCTACAAAGTCAGGCTCCTCTTGATCATCCACAGCTTCCCATAGGAGCTGGAGGGTTTCAGCCACTTTTTATAAAACATGAAATGAGAAGGGACTCAGAAAGCCTAGGAGGACACTCCTGAAGGTCTGTCTGGGGAGATGTCCGGGTCAATGGGCACATCCAGACTTTCAAATCCACATTCACTCTCCTCATACTCCTCTTCCTCCTCCGGTTCCATAATATTCCTCTAAATCATACTCTTGAACGGTGGAACCGCCAAACGAGCGCCTACCTGATTGTGCCGTTCGTCGGAACCTGGAAAGCACTGGACAATTTTGATTGCTTTGGCTATTTCTTCAGCGGTTGGAGAGGAAAGTTTGGCTCCACACCAGCTGATTTTCTAGTCCTTTTTGCTAGAACTGACTCCTCAGAGTCGGATCTCCTTGTGCCCGAAGAAGTCTCGCCCTGGTCAGAGGGCACTCCTTCTGGTTCGGTTTGAACCGAACCAGGCTGGCCATCCGTTCAGCGGACTTTTGGCCTCCTTTCCTGAGCCTACCAACTCTCTTTCCAGGGTAGCTGCAGGAAAATGTTTACAAATCTGGCAGTCTGCATTGAGGTGGTCAAACCCCAGACAATAAACACACGTGGTGTGGGGATCAGCCTTGGCAAAGACTTCCCTACACACACTACAGTGTTGAAACCCAGTGGGCCCGGTTTTTCTTTTGGGTTTCTCAGACATAGTGCCAGTCCTATCCAAACTTACCCTTTTATGGCAGTCCGCCAGGCAAGACCCTCTTATCGGTTCCTAACCGTGTCACGGGTCGTGGAAAAAAATGTAATAAAATCCATTTTTTTTAGAACCGATAAGAACCGGTAACCACACTCCAAAAGTACAATTTAAGATTTTTTTAACAACTTGATCGGTTCAAACCGAACTGATGAACCGTTTACAAGTTCCACACAGAATAGAGTAAAATATAACCTATCTAGTACTCACAAATACCACAGACAGAGACTAAACCGACAGGTTACGGTTTAATTTCTGGTCGAAAACAGAGAAACGTACTTTAACCGACAAAATGAACCGAGCAGAAGGAGAAATCTCTGGAGCGATTGTTCAGTGAGGCGGAGTAAAAAATCTGACGGTTTGAGTTTGAAGAACAACAGACAGAGTCTCAACCGAGCTCGAGCTCAGCGTTCCATGCCTGGCATGGAAAGTTTAACTCTTTCATCTCCGGGGCAGTTTGAAGGTTGGGACTCACTGCATATGTCAGAATATAGCAAGACTTCATGTTGTTTGAAGCAGGATGTTTCTGTCTCTACCCCTTCTGCGGAACCACCTGCATCTGCTCCACAGCAGGCTGCAGTCTCCGTGATTGTGCACCAGGAGGATGATAGGACCACCCCTCCAGAGGATATGGCTGTTGAGGTGCAGGACATAGGGGATCCTGTGTCTATGGCTCCTCTTACTGTTGACTCTCAGGATTTAGGTACTCCCATAAGGGATGTGGATGATTTCTCTCAGTCTAGAAGGGTTACTAGGGCTACAGCTAGGAAATCACAAAAGGTTAGTGGTATCCCAACCTCTAATGTATATGAGTTATTGTGTGGGGGAGGAGAGGAATCAGATGGGGATTCTGAGGCCTCTGCATTACCCTCTGATGTTGATGTACCTAGTGTCAGGCCTCAGGACGTGGCTTGTAAAAAAAAAAAAAAAAAAAAAGGATAAAAAGAAAAAGGGTGGTAAAAAATGCAAGAATATGACTACTACGGATGGAAGCGGCTGATTTCTTTTCTTTAGACACTGGTACAATTCTGGATTTCTTCCTTCGATATCTGTAGTTTTCAGAATTACAAAAAGCAGACTGCCTTTTTTCATTATGCAACTACTTTACACACTGGTATTGTCTTGTTGCAAAAGACAAGGCTTAAAACCATTTTTGAAATTAGGCAGGCCCAAAGGAGTTGGGTCGGTGGACCCTCCTATTGGACATTAGGGGATGAGGTGGCGGATGGTGTTGCTATATTGTTTAAATCCATGGCCTTTTCCATTTCTAGGATTATTGATGTTGTTCCAGGTAGGGCTTTAATAATAGACTATAGATTTCAGGATCTTTTCTTTCGCATAGTTAATATTTATGCGCCACAATCAAAGGCTGCTAGGATACACTTATTTAATTAAGCCCTTTCTTTGTACTCGAAAACATGCTGTTTGGGGTGGAGACTCTGACTCTAGTTTGGATATCTCCTGTAGGACGGATGTTGGTAAGAAACTATATTGTGACTCTAGCTTTGCAAAACTTAATTCAGGATGCTGGTCTCACTGATGCTTATAGATCACTGCGGTCTGATACTGGGGCTACGTATCATAGATATATCTATAATACTGGAATTGATTATCTTTTTACCTCTCAGTATTGCACACTGGTTCAGGTTTTTGTGCAGCCGAATGAATTTTCTGATCATCATTTACTGACCGGGATATTTACTTTGAGTTCTGCCCATCTTTCTATCACGAGACTCATTGTGGAGACTTAATAATTCTCTACTCCTACACAGTGATATTGTATTACAGGTAAAGACCCTTTTTCAGGCTAGGATTTCTGTTCTTTGTTTTTATGATTCCTTTTGACTTTGGTGGAAGGATACTAAACTAGAATTAAGGTCTTTTTTTTTTATAAGGGAGGGGAAATAACGGGCTAAAGATAGATATATGAAATATCTTGGTTATAGAGATCAGTTGTATAAACTTTTGCCTTTATCAGCCTCCTCTTCTATTGATTATACAACACAGATACCAGAAATACAGAAATGCATGTTTGCTAGTCAGTATGACAGGGCACAGACTCTTCGCATGGAAATGAGATTTGGTACTTCGCATTCACCATCTGCGAACCCTTTTATGGCTTGTAAGGCTAGGTTGCATGCCACAGTAATGTCAGGGCTGTATACTTCTGATGGTACCAGCCTTGGGAGGAAAACTGCAGAGTTACAGGTTCTCATGGCAGAGGGAGACGTGGACATTGCAGCCATCACAGAAACACGGGCCACCCAATACAATGACTGGGACCGGTCTGTACCAGGGTACAGGTTATTTCGTAGGGACAGGGTGATTGGGAAAGGGGGGGGGTGGCACTATATGTGAAGGAAGGACTGAAGTATGTAAGGGAGGCAGGGGAGGAGGGTAGTACGGAGTCACTCTGGATGCAAATCCAGGATTCCAAGAATAGGATTCTTAGAATGGGAGTGGTGTACAGGCCACCATCTCAGACGGAGGAGTCAGACAGGGAACTAGCGGGACAGATCAGGAGGACCTGCAAGAAGGGTAGTGTGGTGATTGTGGGGGACTTCAACATACCAGGAGTGGACTGGAGCACCCCAACAACCAGGAACAGAAGGAAGCAGGTACTGCTGGATGCCTTCCAGGACAGCTTCCTGCTGCAAATGGTCAGTGAACCAACCAGGTTAGGGAATATCCTTGACCTTGTGCTGGCAAATGGGGACTTTTGTGAGAGGACTTACAGTGGAGGAACCGCTGTCAGGGAGTGACCACCACTCAGTATGGCTCACACTGGATATGGGCAAGGAAGGCGTGAAATCTGGCACAATAGTGCTGGACTTCAGGAGGGCCGACTTTGGGAGGATGGGGAAGTGGTAAAAGGGTACCTGGACAGAATTCAATCTAGTATGGACACTGACCAGAGGTGGGAGCTCAAAAAGCTGGGGATAGTGGAGGCAACCAAAACCTGCTGCAAAGCCCAGAGCAAGAAGGCTAGGGCCAAGAAACCGATCTGGTTGAGCAAGGAGGTCATGCGGAAAGGTAAGAGGAAAGAGCTGCCTTTAAGTACAATGAGACAGGGAGGGGAGGACAGGGAGATGACAGAATCAAGGAGGTGACAAGGGGCAGTAAAGGGAGCCCAAGCATCTACGGAACCCAGGCTGGCACAAGGCATTAAGAAGGGAGAAGGACTTTTAAGTACATCAGGGAGAAAGGAGCTGAAGGACCACAGTAAGGATTAGGAAGGAGGGGGGCTGGGGTGGAAGCAGGGTGCGATAAGGCGGAAGCACTAAATGAGTACTTCTGCTCAGTATTTACTAAAGAGAAGAGGAGAGTGACAACCCAAGGTGGGAGAAATGGCAGAAGCAGGGTGGGAAGTGGTGACACATGGGGAAATCATGGAGAGTAGAGTTTGAGAGGGTTTGAAGGCACTAAGGGCGGACAAGGCGCCAGGCCCAGATGGCATCCACCCCAGGGTACTGAAGGAGCTGGCAGAGGTCCTTGCAGGACCTTTGGCAGACCTATTTAATGCCTCACTACATTCGGGGTATGTACCTCAGGACTAGAGGATGGCTCATGTGGTGCCCCTCCACAAAAGTGGCCCCAAGGATGAACCTGGAAACCACAGACCAGTGAGTCTCACATCCATCGTGGGTAAGCTAATGGAGACTATCCTGAAGGAGAGGCTGGTGGCCCTCCTAGAGGCCAAAGGACTACAGGACAGCAGACAGCATGGCTTCATATGTGGCAGATCCTGCCAAACCAACCTGGTCGAGTTCTATGACTGGGTAACTAGGCAACTGGACAGGGGCCATGCAGTGGATGTCCTGTATCTGGACTTCAGTAAGGCATTCGACTCAGTGCCACATGGAAGGCTGGGAAGGAAGTTAGTAGGCACAGGGGCAGGTGCAAAGCTGGTGAGATGGGTAGGAAACTGGCTGCAGGGAAGGCAACAGAGGGTGGTGGTGGTTGGGGAGCTCTCACACCTATGGGCAGTGACGAGCGGTGTTCCACAGGCTCGTGTTAGGACCAGTGTTGTTTGGGATATTCATTGCATACATATCATGGGACATCAAGAGCAAGATCAGTCTGTTTGCTGATGATACCAAGGTAGGCGCGGTGGTGGATGACCTAAGGGGATGGCAGGGGTTGCAGGATGATCTGGCAAAGCTTGAAACCTGGTCAGACACCTGGCAACTGGACTTTAATGCCAAAAAGTGCAAGGTGCTGCATTTTGGGATGAAGAACCCAAGCAGGAGTTACCAGCTAGGGGGAGTACAGCTAGCCCAGACAGAAGAGGAGAAGGATCTGGGTGTGCTCATTACAGGGTCGAACAACTCAGCACAATGTAGGAGGCAGCTGCAAGGCCAACAAAATGCTGGGTTGTGTTGCAGGGGTATATCCTCGAGGAGGAGGAGGTGATTCTGCCACTGTATAGGTCATTAGTTAGACCACACCTGGAGTACTGCGTGCAGTACTGGCGTCCGTATCTGAAGAGGGACATGAAGTTACTGGAGGGGGTGCAGCGCAGAGCAACAAAGATGATCAAGGGGCTGGGGGACTTATACGAGAGGAGGTTGAAGGAGTTGAACATGTACTCACTGGAGGAGAGGAGAGACAGGGGTGACATGATTGAAACCTTTAAATACATGAAAGGAATAAACAATACGGGTACAGAGGGGCTGTTCAAAGTAAGGGAGGGGAGGGCCACCAGGGGCCATGACATGAGACTGGAGCGAGGAAGGTTCAGGAGGAAGATGAGGAGACACTTTTTTACAGAGAGGGTGGTGGCTGGGTGGAATGCGTTACCTGCTGAAGTGGTATGCAGTAGAACAGTGGACTGCTTCAAATGAGGATGGGGCAGGACAAGGAGGAGGGTTAATGAAGGGGAAGGGTGGAAGGGAGGGGCAGCTGCAGAATAAGGGGTGCTAGCTGCACATTCGAGCAGACTTGATAGACCTCTAGGCCTTTATCTGCTGGCAAATTTCTTATGTTCGTACCATAGATATTTCCATTGCAGGAATGCATTCTGTTACACGGTCACATTTACTGGTGCAGTTTGGTACAGCCCCTGTTTTGGAGACCTCCCTGGCAGATGTCTTTACAGCACTTGCTCCTAAGGTGTCTGCCCTTTCGGCTTCATACTCTGTGACACTGATTACACAGGAAGAGGTTGCTCTTGCTATTGCACAGCTTAAATTAGGGGTGGTTCCAGGTTTAAATGGTCTTACACATGAATTTTATAGGACATTCACTGCAGATTTGACTGAAGTCTTGGCAACGGTCTATAATGAAGTTTTGCGGCAAGATGATGGAGATCCGGATTTTGGTCTAGCAGTCTTGAAATTTATGTATAAAAAGGGAGATAAATGTTCCGTGATAACTGGAGGCCTTTGAATCTGCTTAACACTGATTATAAGATTCTTGCCAAGATTCTCAGTAGTAGACTACAAAAGATGGCTAAAGAAGTGATAGATATCTCACAGTCCTGTGCCATTCCTGGTAGGAATATTCAGTCTAATCTCTTTCTATTGAGAGAAATTTTGCAGCTAAAATGGCATCTCAGATTACAGGCTTTGTCTTATCCTTGGATCAGGCCAAAGCATTTGATCAAGGGTCGCGTTAAGGGTGTGCTCCGTGCTCAGAGCACAGATTGCATTTTGAGGAGCACATTTTCAAAGCCCTTTCCACTTGTATCTGTGCTCCAACTGTAAACTAGGAGCACGCCGGGTGAAAGGCATCACAACTGGTTCCTGGTTCTTTTTTTTTTTAAATGGAGCGGAAAAGTTTTTTCTAAGTATGGAGTGCAAAAATAAGAGTCATTTGCATTTTCCGAATTAGTACCGAATACAAAATGAAGAGGGACGTGTGCATTTTTGCAGCGGAAGTTTTATAGAAACTGACTGGCTTTCTTCCATGTCAATCAAGCTAGTGTGGGTTGGGCAAACTGTTCATTGGCTGTAAACTCCTAGTACTACTCAAGTGAGCGCGGCAAGCATGAGGGAAAACAGAGCACGGAGAGAGAAGAGAAGGTGCAGTGAATGTTCACTGATCTGATCCAACCAGCATTCTATATTTTGTTCCAGTTTCAACAACAGGTTGATTTTCCTAGTAAAGGCTTTACCTCATACGTGTGTAAAAAATTAAAAAAATCTGTTTTTAAGTTGTGGAAGTCGCAATTTTGGTTTATGTTGCAACTGTGAGTATGTTTGTGTAATCTCAATAACTTTTATGCTGCTGCGTGCGCTCCTGTATTGTGCTGAAGTTGAGATTTGACCTGTACTCTGAAATATGAAGTTGGATCAGAAAGAAAGTGGTCTTGCTATATTTCATAATAATTTTGAAATTGCTCTGCAAAGGTATTGAAACCAAGGGGGGGGGGGTTTAATTGCTCATTCTCCAATCATTCTCATCGTCTCTGGTTCTGGGCTGCAGTTTAAAAAAAGCAATTGGTGGAGGCTTTTATTTATTTTGTGTTTATGTGGTGCCCTAGTAGCTAGCTTGTTAATTTGAATATGCTCACATCATGGCGGGCGTGACACAACTTTTATGCTGCTGCTTCATTACTTGATGTGACCTCCTCCACTGTGATATTTGACGACAGTGACACTGGAATGAAACTGGCTTGCTATAATGTTCCTTTTGCAATTGCGAACATAGAGAAGTGGGGGGGTACCCTGTTCTCCATTCCTACTCCTCGCTCCTGTTCTGAATAGCTGGAAAAAGCATTTTTTTTCTTTTTTACTTTTTAACCCTTCTACTGTGTATGTAAAGCTTATGCTTGGTAATCTTGTGTTAAACTTGAGGCCTGTCTGGCAGTGGCGGTCTGGCCCGGGAGGATCGGTGCCTGGGACTGGGTGGGTCGCTAATTGCACCCTGGCCTGTCCTACGTAGTACTCCATTTTTATTATTTATGTCATTATTTATTCAGTCAGTGTCAGTGGCTCAGTAGGTAGCACACTCGCCTCTGAGGCCGGGAGATCAGAGGGCTGTGGGTTCAGTTCCCACATCTGGCACTTAGGTTAATATCCCAGTACTGACACTGTAATATAGCATGAGAGGGGTGCTGCATTTCTGAGGTGCCGTCTTTCGGATGAGACGTTAAACCGAGGTCCCATCTGCCTGGATTGGTGGTAGTTCAGGTGGATGTTAAAGATCCCATGGCACTTATCGAAAAGAGTAGGGAATTTCCCCGGTGTCCTGGCCAAATTTCCCTCATTCACTAAAAATACCACCAGCAGCTTAATCTGGTTCAAGGTCAGTTGGCATTCATCTGTATCCCCAGGTCGTGCCTGAAAATAGGCAGGATTTGTCTAGTACACTTACCCGGTCAACAAAAGCTAAATAAATAAATGTGCCACACCTACCAATCGGGAGCTCTCTTTAAGGCTCCTAACTTCTGCCATCTTGTTGCACTGGCTGCAAGTGGGCCTAGCAATGGATATTAGCACCCAATGTAATTTTCGGCAGTGCAGCATCGAGAACATGCAGCATGATCAAGTAGTAGCAACTTGAGTCGTTGGGTCATGAGCAGTTTGGTGGGTCAGTGTGGCAGTGCCAGAACAGGTAGCATGGAGATGGTGGTGGCAAGCAGTCTGCGGACATGGCATGGGTCTGGGACATCACTTACTATGATTTCTTTCCACCACATGTGCAGCAAGGCAGCAAAGTACCAAGTGTAGATTGAGAAGAGGCTGGTGGCAGTCTGAACGGCCCATCAGGGGTCAGTGCAGCAGACTGCATAGCACGCAGGAGATGATGACCCCCCCATGTAAGTGTCATTACTGGCACTGGTTATCTTATATTTGTATTTGGAAATGGGAGGTAATCAGGATTTGTGATTATGCCCTATTTCAATTTCTGTTCTTGGCGCTGGTCAGAGGAGACAGGGGACCACAGTACTTGCAGTGAGGGAGGGGGGATGTGGTGCTTTGCTCCATTCCATTTGATCAGACCCCTCATGGATATAAACTGATTGCACAGTACGTTACACAAATTTATTTTGTGAGCTGTTGACCATCATTTTTCTGCATCTGACTTGACTTGTGTCAAGTTGATGTGGTGGTGGCATGACAAGCTGGTTGTTTTTAATCTCTGACTGCTGAAAGATGGAACAATCTGTCATGAGTTTGCTGGTGATGTGATTTGCTTCAGATCCCCCCCCCCCGCCTACCCTGCACTGCACTGCAGCCACAGTTGTGCCCTCAAAGTATTTTTATTTCTCTGTAAATCCCAAACATTTAACCTTTGCTTTTCCCCAACAGGTCGTTGGTCATGAACTAATAATGTGGCTGCATAGAAAGGTAGAGCAGACTGTTGTGAGACTGAGACTGAGAATGTGTCTGTACATGGCTGACATTTCTATTTTAGTACAGTATTTAATTGAGAAATTGCTAGTTTCTGTCAGTAGAAAGCTTTTACAAGGGGGAGTGTAGGGGAGGCTAGTTTTTTAAGTGTACTTTCTCTTTCCAAACAGGAAAGCTGTGTCATGAGCACTGTCCTTCTGTATTGCAGATAATGAGTTTTTCCAGAGGTCAAAATTAAGTTTTTGCAGTCACTAGCCAGCAGGGCTAGTGACAAGGAAAAATAACTAGCCCTCCGTACCATCTTTTCCTCTGGCCCAGCTGGGTGTACCAATACTTACTGAAATGTTACCTTCTCTAGTACAAGCCCATAGGCCAGGGCTAGCAGAAGGAAAATCTTACTAGCCCAATACCAAATCTACCAGCATTTGGCAAGTGGGACGATGACAATTTCGATCCCTGCTTTTCTTGTCTGTACAGAGGAGAGGACTCTGTCTCATTCCTAGTCTGTTCCTAAATGTAAAGTAAAAACTGGTCCTTTTTTTTTTTTTTGGTGGCCTCCCTGACCACTTCACTGCCAGGCAGCCCCATCCCAAGCATGCAATGCAGTTGGTGCCAGGGTGCGAAAGTCCCTGACACAACAGTGACAGTTCTCACTACACTAACTGCTTTGTTTGAATATGGCTGGGTTCTGAGGGTGTAGCACAAACTTTACAGTGTGCAGATATAGTCCCGCCCATAAGACAGCCCACACAGGTCCCGAAAGGTGATATAAGTAGGACTCACTGGGATCTAAATGGGATAGCATCATGACTGCACCAGTTCTCCTGTGGGCCATTATTATTTATAGTCCCAGGTCTCATAGTTTGATATGAGATTGTGCCTTCGTGGGTAGGTGACAGGCGTGGATGTCTGGCACTCTTAAACACGGTAAAACAATTTTAATTCACTTACTTTAAAAAAAAAAATCTTTCAAGTGAGTAGGAACACAGATTCACCAGGCAGGAGCACATATTTTTGGCCCTTATTTTGCCAATGTGTGCTCCTAAATTTCGAAGAAGCACAACGTGACAAAACCTTAATGCCATCCCTGCTGGACATGGTTCACTTAGGTAGGCTACATGCTATGTGCTCTGATAACAAAGACAGATTTATATATATGCATAAGAAGGGGATATTTTAGGTTTCACTTTTGGTTTTGGATCATACTGGGGGGAGGGAAGAGGCTGTTTTAATGATTTTTTTTACTTTTATATTTAAATTTTGCAAGCAAAACTTACAGCAGAAAGAATCACTGATGGATGACACAGTATTTAAAACATTCATTCCACCCATCCAAACGGTACACATAGAGGGAAATACCTGAATGCGTAAAAAACAGTATTACATTACTACTTCAGTTTTTATGCAGCACGGAACTCTCTAGGGTTACATATAAACATCATGTTACTACCAAGATAGCCTTCTTACCAGTCCGCCCAACTTAAAACATTTGGGACTGAGATAACCCCACATGGGCAATCGTGTATAGATTATTGAATCCCCCAAGGTGGAGTTTCTACTTACTATTCTATAAAGCACTGTCAAAATACCTAAGATTCAATCATCTCTCCTTTATGCTAATTGATTTTTTATCTCTTATGGCACATTTGCATCTCCTTAATGGACCTATGACTAGTTTATTATGTTCCTTCAATTCAAGTGTTACATGAAGCCTACACCAGTACAACCCCTTTCACATTTTTACCCCTCCTTACAGCAATCTCTTTCCCGTTACATGACACAGGAAAATCCCACATTTCTCAAACTAAGCATTTAACTTGGTGAGGAGTGAGCCATATATTCAGGAACTAGGGTATTTCTTAAACATGAGGACAAAATGCTTAAGACAAAAAAGCTTGATCAATTATCGAGTAAGTCCATATATTCCATTGCGATGGGTCATACAGTCAGCATTGCGAAGGGAGCATTTGCGTCAATAGTATACACTTCTACTCCAGTGCAGTGAAATTGGCAGAAAACAAGTGACAGTAGAAACTGAAGCCGCAAGTAGTGGTGCAGGATTAAGCAGCAGTTTAGTTTAAACCAATAAAAGGTGTTTGCTCACATATTGTTTTTCTGGTGAGAAAACTAAAGGCTTATATTTACTTATATTCAGGATAGATAATAAACTATACCTGACCTTTCAAAATCTCCTCACTGTGGAGAAGAAAACACCTGGGGTCAATGAATGTTTTTAATGGACTAGTTAAGCCTTATCATCAAATGCATTTTTTCCAAGACTGCAGGACCCATCTGGAAACAAATGTCTGATCAAAACCAAAGATTGGAGGGGGTCCTGTATAATTAACAAGCAGGTGATGCTACTCATATCTTAATGGCAATCTTTTTTTATGGCTGCTGTCTCTTCGTCCATGCCAAGCAAACACTGACCCTGTAATTACCAGGAAGGTTTACCATTACTTACAATAATGTATATCTAAGAAACATCTCAACTGAAACCATTGCCCAACATTCCAATTATCAGTGTTTGCTAAGTAAAACAATACAGGGTCCACTGGTTTCTTCTGGGTCATGTAAAAGTCATGTCTGGGATCTTGTGTTAATAACCAAATGTTTAGATCAATTAATTTATGCAAATGTTTAGATCAATTTATTTATGTATGTGTGGTGTTTCTGAAATATAGTATATAGTGTTGGTTTTCACTACCCTTGATTGTCTCTGTATAAATATACACTTCTTATAAATGCAATGTTTTTTGATAAACTCAATTTAACCCCTGTATAAATGCAGGGCTATGTCCATTTATGTTACTAAACTGTTTAACTACAGCTAATTCTTGATACTAAGTACAAAGAAATGCAAATGCTCTGAAAAGAAGTCACAGTTCTGGTACTTTAAACGCTGTAGATGTTTATTCTAAATTGTCTGCTCTCAATTCCACTGAAGAGTTAAAACCTAATGTCTGTCAATGTTGTTTGTCCGGTGTGTAAATGTTTTGTACAAACTGTGATTATGCCTGTATGCTTTATGTGTGTGTATACGGATTGGATTACTCAAGTGAAAAATGTATGGCTTGTGTAGAATAACAATTGTATACAAGGATTGAATATTTCAATGCAAGCCAAACCAGACACTAGCTATTATTGTAGATGGAGCGCTGCTGCCATCTAATGGCCAGTGTGATCACTCACCAATTATGGAGGCTGTAAACCCTTAGCTATGACGTAACTATATGCAGTAAATACAGGTTACTCACCTGTAACAGGAGTTCTAGGAATGGTATATGTTGTTCATCCACACTCATTGGCAGGTATCCTTGCCGCTTTAAATCTTGCCGGAAGGTCTTCAAGCTTGCTCCTCCCACCCACCCGGGTGGTATAACTCTCGGCTCCGCCCCATGACGCCAGATCTGGCCCGCTGGAAGCTCAGGTTGTGCATCGAAGCCGGGGAGGTCGGGTGGGTCGTGTGGATGAACAACATATACCATTCCTAGAACTCCTGTTACAGGTGAGTAACCTGTATTCTAGGACATGGATATGTTGTTCATCCACACTCATTGGCAGACTCTAGCAGTTCTCCGGGAGGAGGAGGCAAGACGACACCCCAATACTTTACTTGGGAAAGAGAGACTGGAGAACCGAGGCCCCAAAACCAGCATCCCGGCGTGACTCAAGGTCGATGTGGTAATGGGTAATGAAGGTGTTTGCTGACTTCAGGTAGCAGCTCTGCAGATTTCCTGGATGGGGACGTCCCCTGGAAGCAGCCACGTTGCAGCAGTATGGCGGGTAGAATGAGCTCTTATCCCTCTGGGAGGCTCCATGCCCGCCAACTTATAGCAGAGATCTATGCAGGAGGTTACCCACCTGCTTATCGTCCGCTTGGCTGCAGGTCTGCCAGATGCGGCTTCAGCGAGGTGACAACACAGCTGGCGAACCTCTCCTGAATTTTCAGCCGTGCGCCTTATAATAAGCGAGCGCCCTTCTAGGGTCCAGAGTATGGAGCCTATATTCGGCCTCCGAGGTGTGATTGGGGTAGAACACCGGCAGAGTCAACACCTGGTTAAGGTGAAACTCCGACACCACCTTCGGAAGGAATTTCGGTTGGGGGCGCAGGACAACCTTGTCCCTGTGGAAGACCAGGTAAGGAGACTCGATGGAAAGCACCTGGAGCTCTCCCATCCTTCTGGCTGACGTGATAGCCACCAAGAAGGTGGTCTTCCACGACAGGTGAGAGAGAGCACACCTGTGCATAGGTTCGAATGGCTTGCCCATGAGCTTTGCCAGTACCAGCAGTAGATCCCACGGAGGTGGGGGTTCTCACACTGGAGGGGAAATGTGATCAAGGCCTTTGAAAAAGCGCCAGACCACCTTCTCCTGCGCCACCGACTGCTTCCCGGCCCGCGCCTGCTAAGCAGAGATGGCTGCCAGGTGCACCCTTAGGGTCGTCGACCTAAGCCCTTGACTAGAAAGGACCATAAATAGTCCAAGATGCTTGCCAAGGAACAGGAGGAAGGGTCCAAGCCCTTGCTGACACCAAATGGAAAACCTTTTCCATTTGAAGGCATAGCATTTTCTGGTCGACTCCTTACGGGACGCCTCAACTACATTGAGGACCTCGTCGGAAAGACCCAAGGCCTGGAACTCTATCCGCTCAGGAACCAGGCTGTCAGGTGCAAGGATTGAAGGTCCGGATGGAACACCTTCCCCTGATTGACTGAGAGCAGGTCCGGGCGAGCTGGAAGCTGCCGCGGAGTCCTGGAGCTGAGACTGAGGAGATCTGGTACCAGAACTGGCGAGGCCAGTCTGGGGCTATCAGAATCACCTGCGCCTTGTCCTCCTCCTCGCCTTGAGAAGCACCTTGTGGATCAAGGGAAATGGGGAAAGGCGAAAGAGGCCCGGGGTCCACTGCTCGAGAAGGCATCCCCTGCAGCGCAGCCCTGCTGAGGGGGCGGCATGGAACAGACTCAGCTCTGCCTCCCTGGAGGCAAACAGGTCCACCTGAGGTGTGCCCAATGGGAGAACAGATGCTGTACTACCTCCGCAGGAGAGACCACTCTGGGATGCAGCCCCTATCCGGCTCAGGGCATCGGCCAGGGTGTTGGAGGCTCCTGCCACGTGAATGGCTAGGAGATCCGCCTCCAGGCTGCGCACAGTGACCAAATGCGGAGGCTTCCTTGCATAGAAGCATGGGCGGCGTCCCGCCCTGGCCGGTTTAGATAGTACATGGTCGTGGTATTGTCCGTCTGGACTCGGACCACTTGACCCCGGAGGAACGGAGCAAAGGCGGTGAGCTAGGCGGACCGCTCGGAGCTCCAGCAGGTTGATGTGGCATCGGGACTCCCGCGGGGACCAGAGGCCATGAGCCCGTGTTCCCCAGATGGGCACCCCAACCCAGTAGAGAGGCATCGGTCGAAGAGAGACCGTCGGCTCGGGGCGGACGAACGGGATGCCCTCCTGCAAATGATCTGGAACGGTCCACCACTGGAGAGCGTTCCACATCCCCTGTGTCACTGACACAAGCTGGTCCAAAGGATCGCAGCGTTGTGACCACTGGCTGGCCAGTCCCCACTGAAGGGGACGCATGTTCCAGCGGGCCCAACGGACCACGCTGGTGCAGGCCGCCATGAGACCCAGGAGGCGCAGGAAGTCCCGGGCAGGGCGCAATTGCCCAACCAGAAATGATCGGGCAAAGGAGGAAAGAACCTCGGCCCTGTCCGCCGGGAGCCGCGCTCTGGCTCGAAGAGAGTCGAGCTGCGCCCCGATGAATAGAATCACCTGCTTCGGCTCGAGTTCCGACTTGGCCTCGTTGATAAGGAGGCCCAGTTGAGAGCAGACCTGGAGGCCAGATCTCTGGACCACTCCGCCTCCTTCCTGGAGGAGCTGCTATCAGCCAGTCGTCCAGGTAAGGGTACACCCGGACCCTTGGGCGCCACGAAATGCTGTCACCACTGCCATGCATTTGGTGAAGACCCTGGGAGCTGGAGACAAGCCGAAGGGCATGGCTTGGAACTCGAAGAGGGATCCTTCCGCTCGGAAGCGAAGGAATCTCTGGTGAGACGGACGGATAGGGACGTGAAAAAACGCGTCCTGCAAGTCCAGAGAGCAGAACCACATGCCGCGTTCCAAGGATGGTATTATCTGAGCCAGAGTGACCATCCTGAAGGTTCGAGACCTTAGGAACTTGTTTAGGTGGTGTAGGTCGAGAATGGGGCGCCAGCCCCCAGTCCGTTTCGGAACCAGGAAGTACCTGGACACAAACCCTGGGTCTGAAGGAGGTCCACCACCTCTTATCACCTCCTTCTGGAGGAGGAGGAGGCGATGTCGGCTCGGCGAGCCGCCAGTGAGGCTGGGGATCCCGAAGCCCCCCGAGGGGCGACGGCTCTGAAGGGTGGTGCCTGCTCGAATTCCAGAGGCAGGCCTCTTCCCACCACCTCCAAGACCCACCTGTCCGTGGTAACAGTGGACCAGGCGGAACGGAAGTGCCGGAGCCGTCCCCCCTCGGGGGGACCCAGGGGTAAGGTGACGGGAATGGGGGCGACACCCCTCAGCCCGTCACTGGGCAGGCTTGGAGGAGGGACCGGCCGAGGGACCTCCTGGGCCTTTCCTCCCTGCCTCCTGTTAGAGGAAGCCGGCGGCTTGGGTTTGGGATGCCAAGGCCGAGCCTGCTGGCCCTGACGTTGCTGGGCCGGGCGCGCGGGGGGCACAGAAGGACGAAAGGGCTTAGGCTGTGGTTTGCGGCCTTTGTCCTTCTGAGCGGAAGAGACCGAGTCCAAGGTAGCATTGGACTTCTCGATCCTCCGCAGGTGACCTTCCACCCCAGGGCCGAAGAGGTCAGTCCCAAAAGGGAACATCCGCCAACTTGTGCTGGGTATCCGAGTAAAGGTGGATATCCTCAGCCAAGCCGCCGACCAGCATAGCCACTGCGGCCGCCACCGATCTGGCACATGAGTCCCCTATGTCAAAGCAGTCTGGAGCTGCTGTTTGGCCACTGCCCTGCCCTGGTCCCGCACCTGCTTAACCGTAGTCTGCAGATCGGGCGGGAAGATGAGGGATGACCTCATCCAGGAGCCCAACAGGGCATGAGAAAAATTGCCATGAGGACGGCCGAACTGGCCTTGACAAGGCCGAGAGAGGGAGCGCAGCGTAGACTTTAGCCCGACATAGTCCAATTTCTTGGACCTTGTCAGGAGGTTTGTCCACATCCCTGGCGTTGCCGGCGCGCCGGAAAACGCTGTCGGTAACCAACCCCTCAGCAGAGGGGTGTTCCGAAAAACCGGACAAGGAACCGGTAGGGACAGCATACTTCCTGGCCATCCTGGCCGAAGGCGCAGGGCAGGAAGCAGGGCACTGCCAAAGCTCCAGTGCCGGACCCACTATGGCCTCGGCCACCGGAAAGGCCTCCGTCGGAGAATCCCCTCGGTCCAGAATCTCCGTGAGGGGATACCTGGCCCGTTTGGAAACGGGTTCGAGCTCCATCCCGGTGGACTCCGAGATGAGCCGAAGCAGTCCTAGGAAGGACGACGGGCTATCGTCTATTGACTGACCTCCTGAAGACTCCAAGTCCAGTCGCTTGGAGAAAAAGGAGGAATCATCTTCGGACTCGGAAGAGTACTCGAAGAGCTGCCTCTGGCCTGAGCCACCCTTCACCTGCCGAGGTCGGTCGGGAGTGAGGGTAACTGACAGCTGATGGGGTAGACTCTTAGCCGACCGAGAATCCTTGGTCGGAGCCCCAATTGGTGGCTGTGGAGGCGGAGGTTCCACCGGAATCGGTGGAGCAGCTGGTTTTGGCCGAACAACCGGCCTGGGTATAGGCTCCTCGGATAAGTCGAGGGTTGTGTCGGCCGCTCCGGTGACAGCCACTTAATGGCCGGGGAAGGCGACGGGGTCGGCTTACTCCCGGCCAGGAGGAGCTGTTGCAACATAAGGTCCTCGTACCGTCGACGTAATTTACGCCGAAGCCTCCCCTCGTCCGAGGACGAGCGGCGACGCCGCTTACCGCGGTGCCGAGACCGCCTATGACGGTGGGATCGGCTGGACCGCGAAGAGGTCCGAGACCGAGACCGAGAGTCCCGGAATTTCCGAGGTCGGTGCGGGGAGGTGTCGGCCGGAACCGGCACTCCCTTCGGCTCGGATGGTCCATCCGAGGGCTCCGGAACCAGAGGCACAGGCGAGCCCACGGGATCCTCAACTCCTCCCGGGGGAACCGGGGAGAGGGGAATCTCGGCTGCTAAAGGCGACAGCCCGTCAATGGGTCGAGAAAAATCTCGACTTCATCGGAGGGAGTCTCGTCAACTGACCTGACGGGACACCGGAGGCCAGTGGCCGGCCGAGCTGGTCGATCAAGCCGACGGGTTTGACGGCCCGGAGAGGGACCTTTCCCCGCTTCCCAAGAGTGTCGACGGAGGGACTTACCCTGTCCTCTTTTGGACCGAGAATAAGGTCCCGCAGCGTAGGCCCTTCTCCTTTAGTGGAGAGGGACAGACAAAGCTCCTTAAAAGAAGCCGTGTAAGAAGAGCCCAGAGAGAGCGGGATAAATGCCGCGGCCGAGGAAGATACGGCCCGCGCCGCCTCCTCTTCGAGGGCGACCATCCGCTCGAGCTGATCCGCCGAGCTCGCCGCCGCGGACACCGCCAACCGGGCCTCCTTGGACTTCACCGGAGGGAAACGCTTCTCGGGACGGCCCAGTTGCAATCGGGCAGCACGGTCTTCGAGGACGTAGGCCGAGAAAGATGAGCACAGGTCGCAAGCCTGCGGGTCGTGCTCACGGCCTAAGCAGACACACGTGAGTGTGGATCCGTCGAGACATCTTCTGCCCGCATGGGCATCTCCGAAAATCCGGAGTCGATTTGTCCATCCAGCCGCGAGGATAGAAGACTGAAGTCTTTTCGCAAAATTTATTTTTAAATCCATAAACGGAGAAATAGGAACCAGTCTCAAACGCAGAGCGTAAGGAGGGAACCTGAGCTTCAAGCGGTAAGGAAGATCTGGCGTCATGGGGCGGAGCCGAGAGTTATACCACCCGGGTGGGTGGGAGGAGCAAGCTTGAAGACCTTCCGGCAAGATTTAAAGCGGCAAGGATACCTGCCAATGAGTGTGGATGAACAACATATCCATGTCCCTAGAATTAGATGTAACCAACCAAAACTGGCCAGCAATTCTTAAAGTTTAAGGCACATGCCAAATTTGGAAAAAACGTATACTAACATTATGACTGGTCCAAGGATCCTAGTGGTCATTCAAAGGAGTAAGGTCAGCTAGAATATAAAAGCCGCACATTTGTGCTGGGTTGGTAGAGAAGAGAGGAGAGAGAAGAAGGAAGAAGTTTAAAAGCCATAACCTGTATGTCACAGCCTGCATATGGTGAGTGACTAACACCTGTGTCAGGTAAATTATTACTGCTTTTTAATTCTATGCTTGAGTAGGAAGTCTATGCTTGTTATAGGATTAGAAAATAAAACTTGTTCCAAAACCTTTAAATATTTGACTGTTGGTTTGATATAACCTCTATCTTAAAGAACCTAGGGAATCAAGTGCTTTGGCCAGGCACTCAGATTCAACAGTGGAGCATAGCAGAGGATCTTTTAACAGTTCAGCTGGTCAACGTTTTTCAGTCTCTGCTCAATATATGCTTACCAAGGGATATGCGGCAATATTTCAGGTTCTACTTGTCCAAAATGGGGGTGCCACATGGAGAAATCACTCATCTTCCTGGGTTTTCCTCATTGTTGGGAGTCGCCATCTTCCTCTCCCGCCTTCCCTTGCTCGATTTTCTGGACCATTTTTATCACATCGGAGGGATCACTGTACAAGTACGTGCAGCCAGACCACATTATCTTTAGTTTAACTAGCATTAAAAGCTGGTGCTGTATTCGCAGGGTACGTAGGGAGCTCCTGATATGACAAAGCTTTTCGATGCTGACTTGTGGCATATGACAAGTCGGGGAAAAGGGAAATTCGGGCATCACCGTATTTCAGATCTCTCTTTCTTCTAGCCAAGTCCAGGATGCGATCCTGGAGCCCTATACCACTACAAATAATTAGTACAGTTCTTCGGCACATACCTTCCGAAGCAGCTCATCTGGGCGTGATCCGGTATATTTTTCTAAATTTAGGGCTGGGTCTTCCTCTGATAGCCCAAGCATTTGCGGTAGCAAGATGGAAATAAAGTGAAAAAGTGTCTCTCCTTCCATTTGCTCTGGTGGCCCAATCATTCGGATGTTCCATTCTCTTGCTTGGTTTTCAACTGTTTCAAGCCACTGCCTGAGATGCAGATTTTCTTTTATTATCGTACTGGTTGTATCTACAGCTTTTAAATATTGATCCATCCACTCGCTGGATCATTTGCTCAGTGCTATCAAGTCTGGTCTCCAGAGCTGTTACTCTAGGGGTGAGTGCATCTAACTTCTTGTCCATATCCTGGACCGTACGAACCAGTTGTGCCAGGGTGGAACTGACGGTGGCAAGAGACACCTCGACCGGATTCGCACCACTACCTCCCGCAGCTCCCTCTTGCATTGGAGGCCTGGCATCTCGTGTTTTTAGTGTTTTCGCCAAAAAGAACTTGGTGGGAGCAGAGGATTTTTGCTTTCCCATTGTTCATAGTCGATAGTCTTCCCAACAATCATGACTCTATCTGGAATGCGACAGGTACACCTTTTAATGTCGTCATCAGTGACATTGCAGAGGGACTGGAAGGAAAAGTATGCCTTTTTGCAGATGACACAAAGATCAGCAACAGGGTTGATACACAAGGAGGCGTGGAAAGGATGAAAAGGGACTTGGCAAGGTTGGAGGAATGGTCAGAAGTATGGCAGCTAGGATTCAATGCAAAGAAGTGCAAAATAATGCACCTGGGAAACAAGAACCCAGGGAAGAATACACAATGGGTGGGAGGTAGTAACAACAAAAAGGAAAGGAACTGGGGGTAATCATATCAGATGACCTTAAGGTTGCAAGCAATGAGAAGGCGTAGGGAGGGCTGAGGTGATACTGGGATGTATAGGAGAGGCATCATCAGCAGAAAAGTAGTTGTTATCCCTCTGTACAGACAGTTGGTGAGACCCCATCTGAGTACTGTGTCCAGTTCTGAAGACCCCATCTCGCAAGAACATAGACAGGATAGAGACAGTCCAGAGGAGGGCAACTAAAATGGTGCAGGGTCTGCAGGAGAAGCCGTGAGGAGAGACTAAAGGAGCTTAATATGTATACCCTGAGGAAAGAAGGGAGAGGGGACATGATAGAAACTTTAAGTACCTCAGTAGAATCAACAAAGTCCAAGAGGGTAGCATCTTTCAGAAAAAGAGACATGCAAGAACAAGGGGACACAATTTAAAGATAGAAGGGGGCAGTTCAGGGGCAATGTGAGGAAGTATTATTTCACAGAGAGGGTAGTGGATGCATGGAACAGCCTTCCTGAGGAGGTTGTGGGGTCTAAAACTGTGGGAGAATTCAAGAATGCATGGGACAGACATAAGGCAATTCTTGTGGGGGGTAGGAAGAAATAGGCTGTTGGTTAACTTGGATCTGCGACCTATCCTGTAGGTAGGGAAATGGGCAGACTAGATGGGCCTAGCGGTCCTTATCTCCCGTCAAAGTCTATGTTTCTATGTTTTATATAATATGAAGATTTACAACCTCAGGAGTTCTGTAAGAACACATCTGTCCCACTCTGCTCCTAAGCCACGCCCCTGTGTTTTAATGAATTTAATAAATGCTCACTGTGCAACTTTTCAAAAACTGATCAATGTGCTGTTTCTTTAGGAACATTAAAAAACAGCGCATTAATGGTTTAAATGTTAAGCAAAAATTTACAGGTATTTTTTGTTGGGCACAATTTTTTGTTCTTTTATGTTGTTATGTCATATCATCTCAACTGTACTAGTTGGAATGTGAAGGGGATACAAAAACTCAATAAGGCTAGGAGAATCTTTAATTGGCTCGATAAAAGAAGGGCTAATTGTGCACTATTTCGGGAAATCCATTTATCCCACAATGAATTTTTATTTCACTCTACAAAATGGGGCCTGGGCGTTAATGCCCCATTCAAAAATAATTCAGGCCGGCCCGTCCAGGGTGGATTTCCGCCAGACGCCGGCAACCCGGTTCGGAACGGACCCGAGTCGTCGGAGGGCTGGCCGGGGGGAGATGGATTGAGCGTCCGTTGGACTGCTCTCCTTCTCCAGGGGGAGGGTTCGGGCAGCATCCGGGGGCGATGGGGACTCCTAGCAGAGGCTAGGAACACCCACGCTGCCCGCTCAAAAAAGCATTGGAGGCGGGCAGGACGTCATGCGTCTATTGCACGCCCCCGCCTTCCCCAGAAAACGGAAAAGGGACGGTTGCCGCCACCCTCCATGAAGCCCGCCAGCTGCTCATTAGCCCCCAGGCCAAGTCCTCCGACCGATTACGGCCCTGCGGTGATGTTCCTCCTCCATCCCGTGGCCTCAGCCGTGGGGGTAAGCCATGGGGCATCGGAGGACTAGAGGCCGATTTGGGGGGTGGAAGCCGCCGGTCCATGACCGGGTTGAGAGTACCAGGTGGCCGGCAACCAGGTTGGTGGAAAAAATGTAAATAAATAAATAAATAATTCACAGGGTGTTTCCGTTTTCTTCAAAAAAAATCACTAAATGCTCAAATAACTAAACAAATTTTGGATAGTGATGGTCGCTACATTATCTGTCAGAGATTACTTGCAGGACAGTCCTACACAATTGGCAATATTTATGAATCTAATGAAAATTCACTGGCTTTTTTACTTAGTTCTTCTTGGAACTCAGCTGCTTTCTTGCTCCATATATCATCGGGGATTTCAATCTGGTACTTAATCCTAGCCTTGACAGATCAGGTATTTGAACAGACAGAAATGAAAATTACGTACCACTGTAATTCTTGATCTTCTTGTATCTTCACCATTCATTACTTACTGGGTGTAAGCAGAGGCCACGACCCGTCACGGAGCTTTTTTTTTTTTTTTTTAAAGTTTGCCTAACGGCACCGCCCTCGAGAGTGACGTTATGCGCGAGGGGCGGCCGTTAGTAGCGACCGACTCCTCCTCCAACTCAGTTCTGTGAGCCGGAGAGGCAAAAGCGAAAGCAGAAAATATAGATAGCAAGGCAAGATAGCCGAGGGATAGCAAAGCAAGGAAGAATGAACTGAAAAAGGAATAAGCCGATGGAGGAAGGACAGAGGAGATAAGAGTATCCCTAGCCTAGGGACTGCAGGGCCTCCTTACCTGGGCGACTCTAGGAGAGAGATAAGGAAGGAAATGAGAAAATAGAAGAAGAAGAAGAGAAGAGAGTGGGATGTTGAAGGACCAGGATGCCCAACGGCATAGTTAGCTTACAGCCGAAGGCTCGATTAACAGGGAAGCAAGAATCCCCGGAGATAGAGCTGAAGAGAAGGTTCACCAAACCCGCTAGACAGACTCAGGAGGGCATAGTCCTTATCCTCAACATGCCATTGTTGTTGATACCGCCCTCGGGTTCCTGGCCGTGAAAGGCCTAGAATTTGAGGACACCCGAGGAGGGAGAATGAACCCCAGGCAGCAGGAGAGTGCTGCTCTGGGACTTAGAAAAGGAAAATGTAAGCCTTTCAGGCGTTTTAAGCATAGAAATGGGACTCAGACAGACTGGCCAAGGCAGGCCAAGGCTTGGGCTGGCTGGGATTGGATATGGTCAGCACTGCTCTTCTGTAAAAATTGTCCGGGAGGACACTTAAAAGGAGAAACCAATATACAAACTAGCAGAAGGGTAGCCTACCCTCTCATTTCCCTCTTGTTTGTTTTCCTTTTTTTTTTACAAAGAAAAATTTTGCAGGCTAGTTGCACTCCCAATACCAAGAGATGCCTATAGCAGTCGGAGAGAGTTCCTCGGCATTTTTTTTTTTTTTAGCAAAAGAAAAAAAGGAACAGACTGCCTGCTCTCTGCTCTGCAAGGCAAGAAGGGGGATTTTGATTTCAGGCAATATCTGGAACACGGGATTGCAGGATCAAAACTGAATAGCCTGAGCCAGGCCAAAACCCAGAGGTATCTCGCCAGAAGGATGGCAAGAGATAGTTGTGCAGTCTGATCGCCAAAGCAATCCACGTAGATGGCCCATGAATCTTAGAGTAAGTAATTTTTCTGAAATTAGAACCCCCAGAAGATTTTTTTTTTTTTTTGGAAAAATTAAGCAGTTTTTCCTACATTTTAAGGATTTTTTTTTTGCAGAGAGAGGAAGGAGACGGAGGTGGAGAAGCCACAGGAAGAGGCCACTGAGGGGATGGTGGGATGGTGTAAGTAATGAATGGTGAAGATACAAGAGAAGATCAAGAATTGCTGCAGGCATGCACTTTCATATCTTCCTTGTCAATCTTCACCATTCATTACTTCCTGTGAGTACTAAGTCTCTTCCCCGAGGGGACGAGGCCATAACCTGAGGGAACAAGACCCCAGCCTTCTGCTGGTGAGAAACAGAAGGAGAAGACCCTGGCTTATTCAGAAAGCCTAAGTGGGAGAAGAGCTAGGAGGTGCCTCCCGAGGACGAGGAGACGGAGGGAGCCCTGTAAAAGTCTCCTAGCTCTGGAAGAGAAAAGACGGGTCCCCCGGAAGGCGGAGCGAATCACCCTACGCCGGGCCAGGGGTGACAACCTAGAAAGACGAAGCCATGCCGTCCGCCTGATGCAGATCACTGTCCCCGCAAGCCTAGAAGCCACCTCATTGGCGTCATAAGATGCCCTTGCTTGGTGTCTTGCCAGCTCCAGGCCTACCGCGGAGAGGGCAACGGCTTGTCTGGTTTGCTCCGTGTCAGGCATTGATGCCAGCAGCTGGGACATCATCGACCACAAATGCCGGCTGTAGGCAGCATGGTGAGCCTGATGTGATGCAATAGAGGCACTCGCACGAGAAGAAGAGAACACTCTTCGCCCCCAACGGTCGAACTGGAGAGAGTCCGGATCCGGTGGGCGGTCGTGCGCCAGGCAACGGTGCCCAGAAGGAGTATCCAGGTAAACCAAACCAGAGGTCGGGTTGGGAAGGGAACCTAGAGACTCAGAGGGGGCACAATACCTACGCTGGCAGTCGGCCGGGGCTGGAGAAGAAGCGGCAGGGGACTGCCAGGACCGGATAGACGCCTCCTGGAAGGGGATAGGCCAGGAAGGTACCACCAAATGCTGGGCACTGAATTCACCAAGGAATT
The DNA here is from genome assembly GCA_016271365.2 of Neoceratodus forsteri. Classification (NCBI taxonomy): domain Eukaryota; kingdom Metazoa; phylum Chordata; order Ceratodontiformes; family Ceratodontidae; genus Neoceratodus; species Neoceratodus forsteri. The sequence continues at coordinate 1,422,822,064 of CM028130.1, forward strand.
CAATTTCCGCTCAGTATTGTCTCTCCGAACATAGAAATCAAGATCCTCACCATCCTCGAGAGGAAAGCTGATATTCAGTGAAATCAGCATCGGAGGACAGATGAGCAGGGGTTCCTCTCCCTCAGAGGAGGAGACGAGGATGATGGGGAGCTGGAATGTCCAGAGGATTCCTCGGTGGTGGGAGAGTCGAAAGACCCGCTCATGCATGTATCTAACATATGAGGGGAAGGCGCACGCAGAACCTCTGAACTGCTCCCAGGATAACGGACCCGTAGGACCGACATGGCCCGGGAGCGGGGGTGGTGAAGGCAGAGAGATGGGAGAGGGGCACCTCCGAGGAGGCAACTGCTCTCTGAGGGACTCTGGAATCCGGGGAAAGGAGCCCTAGTAGGAGGTATCCCGAATATCAGACCAGGCCGCAGAACGGAACTCTGGGGAAGCGGAGCCTGGAAGAGCCCTGGGGGAGAAACTCCCCTGTGACGACGCCGGGACTGCATGGATCCAGAAGGGCAGTCCTCACAAACGCCGCCGGAGGACAACCTAGAACCCTGAGGGGAGGAGGGGCTCTGCACTACGGCTCCTGGCCACCCCCCCTGGGGTGGCCAAGAAGGCCGAGCAGCAGGCCGCCTGCGCCTCAACCCTCGGACTCCGAGAAGGCCCTCCTCCTCGACCGCAGCGCCCCCCTGTCCCTAGAGGGGGCAACAGCACCCGGGGTAGCTGTCACCGGGCCTCCAGAGAGGGGGAGCCTCCCCCTCCATCACCCCGTCTGCCCCCCGGGACTCTCGGCCACCCCCAGCCGAGGAACCCTCAGGAGACAACGGTAAGGGGGACAGAGGGAGGGGCCCCCTGCGCCGCCTGGTACCCCTAGCCACCGAGGACCCAGATTCCGAAGAATGGGGTGCCAGGATGAGTCCACATTGAGTCATCGCCTCCGAGGAGGACGAGACCAGCAGGACCTCAATGCTGACCACCAGGGGTCCCGAGGCCAGCAGGGCCGCGAACCTCCCGGTACCTAAGGAGACGCCGCCGCCCCCACGCCCGGTAGCAGTTAGGCCTAACTCCATACCCCAAGCTGCTCGGCAGGCCCGCACCGCCGGAGGAAGGAGAAGGCCACAGCGCTTGGCGCAGCCGGCGGCGGCCAGGGCACCGCCGGAAGCGCTGCCATGTCCACCGGCGCCCACGAAGAGCACCGAGGCCCAAAGCGGCACCGCCAGCAGGCGCCGCCCAGTCCCGGCTGCGGAATGGCGTCCGATCACCGGCACCACGAACGGCGCCGGGATCCAGCGGTGCTGCGGCGGTCGAGGGTCCACCAGCCGGCCCAAAAGCCAGGGCCTCGACATCGGGGAGCCTGCACCTCCGAAGAGGTGACTGCCGAGGCGGTGTCAGCGTCGCGGCCCCAGGAGGGGCTACGACGCTCCCCCAACACCGCGGAAGGGTCCTCCTCCTCGGCAAGATAGGACGAGGAGACCCCCTCCTCCTCGGACCGTATAGGCCCGGGAGGGGACCCGGGGGAAGGGCCTAAAGATCTCGCCCAAGATTCCTGCGAGCGACGCCATCCCCCGAAAGTCGGCGGGGCCTTGCCGAGCTTGAACGCTCGGACTTCGAGGACGCGACGGTCCATCGAGAAACAGGCGTCGCACGAATCCATATCATGGTTGGGTCCCAGGCAACGAAGGCAAACATCATACCGGTCCGAGACGGAGAAATGCCGGCCACAGGAGCACCGACGCATAGGGGCGCGGGTCCGCTTCAAAAGGCGCTTAGCTCCAGAACCGACATAACGCCAAACCAACGAGACTAAAAACACAGAGGAAACACACCCGCGCCTAAAGATAGAAAGAATAGTCTTATCGACGAAGGCCGAAAAGCGACAGGAAAACGGAGTCGGTACACCACGCAGTACAGGAAAACACTGAACAAGCCACATGATAGGTGCTGCCTCACGGCGGGAGAAACAGAACTGAGTTGGAGGAGGAGTTGGTCGCTACTAACGGCCCGCCGCATGACGCCACTCGAGGGCGGTGCCGTTAGGCAAACTTTAAAAAAAAAGCTCCTGTGACGGGTGCGCGCCTCCGGCTTACACCCAGGAAGTAATGAATGGTGAAGACTGACAAGGGAAGATCTACCTCTCTGCCACGACAATCTTGCAATTTATTGATGATCTTAATCTCGTTAAAATCTGGAGAAATTTAAATCCAAACTGTCAGCAATACTCATTCTGAGGTGCCATCTTTCGGATGAGACGTTAAACTGAAGTCCCATCTGCCTGGATTGCTGGTAGTTCAGGTGGATGTTAAAGATCCCATGGCACTTATCGAAAACAGTAACAGTAGGGGAATTTTTATTAGGAAATGTGGACTTCATTACAATACATATCAAACAATACAATAAGCATACCGAATCACTAATAATACATACATGACAGAAACATGTCTTGTCTATAACAAAAACAGTGCCTAAATTGTTTGGGACAATAACTGTCCTGAAAAGATTTATGTTTTAAATTACCACGAACATTCAATCTGCCGTGACAGCACAACCATGTAACATCCCACATATGTTGTGGAATTCTTTTGTCAATAAAAAGCTGTAAAGCAAACCTCATTTGGGAAGCGGCACATCCCGGAAATAGAAGCAAAGGCTCCGCAATACCAAGAAATGTCTGGTAAAGCTGCTTTCTGGTAAGATATAGGACAGATAATTTCTGCAATTTCCATTGTCTCAGTTTCCGAAAACAATCAACCACATAAGAAGGAATATGTAAATGCTGAGAAATTTTGGGAGGTAAAACATCCCATTTATCCATAACTGCCACCATAGAAATACTCACTCATATATCTCGATTATAAGTTGTATACCTCCCACAACACATTATAAAGAAAAAATAAAGAAAGCAACAGGATTAATCATCCCAAGACTACCTCTTTTAATAGGTAAATAAATAGTATCCCTTTTAATTGGGTTAAGTCGATTGCCCCAGACCATTTGAAAGAAAGCACTAAAAAGCCATGTGTCCAAATGATGAGGGGGAGCATAAATATGACTTAAATATAAAAAAATAGGAAGCAAACATTTCTTAATTATCATAACTCTTTTCTTTTTTCCCCCAATTTCCATGTTTTCCAAATTTGTACTTTATTTTCACAAATAACTAATCTCTTTTCCCAATTAAACGTTGCTGCATCTGTGACATTAAACCACACCCCCAACATTTGTTGCAGTTTAGTGCCAGTCCTGATACCCCTCACTTCTGGAACCTGCATGGAATCAACATCCAAAGAGATGGAAATACTTTTCTGTAAATTAAGCGTTCCCCAGAGATAACTGAAAAGCTCTGAAAGATCTGAACCGGTTTATCATCTGCAGTTTTAGTCTGCACAAATAAAACTACATTATCTGCATAAGCAGATATTTTTTCCAGACCCAAATTAGAACATGGGACCAATCCAATAATTTGAGCATCCCACTTAATCTGTCTAATGATAGGGTTCAAAACGAAGGTATACAATAATGGGCTCAACGGACAACCCTGTCTGATACCAATGCTGTGAGGAATGAAGTCACCCAGACAACCATTAATTATTGGTCTAAATCCAGCAGTGGAATATAAACGAAAAATCCAGGTTAAAAACACCCTAGGTATACCATATAGTTCCATAACCTGAAACAAGAAAGCATGATGTGCTGTATCAAATGCTTTGGCCTAATCCAAGGATAAGACAAAGCCTGTAATCTGAGACGCCGTTTTAGCTGCAAAATTTCTCTCAATAGAAAGAGATTAGACTGAATATTCCTACCAGGAATGGCACAGGACTGTGAGATATCTATCACTTCTTGAGCCATCTTTTGTAGTCTACTACTGAGAATCTTGGCAAGAATCTTATAATCAGTGTTAAGGAGATTCAAATGCTTCCAATTATCCAGGAACATTTATCTCCCTTTTTATACATAAATTTCAAGACTTCTAGACCAAAATCCGGATCCTCATCATCTTCCAGCAAAACTTCATTATAGACCGTTGCCAAGACTTCAGTCAAATCTGCAGTGAATGTCCTATAAAATTTATGTGTAAGACCATTTAAACCTGGAACCACCCCTAATTTAAGCTGTGCAATAGCAAGAGCAACCTCTTCCTGTGTATTCAGTGTCACAGAGTCTGAAGCCGAAAGGGCAGACACCTTAGGAGCAAGTGCTGTAAAGACATCTGCCAGGGAGGTCTCCAAAACAGGGGCTGTACCAAACTGCAACAGTAAATGTGACCGTGTAACAGAATGCATTCCTGCAATGGAAGTATCTATGGTACCATCAGAAGTATACAGCCCTAACATTACTGTAGCATGCAACCTAGCCTTACAAGCCATAAAAGGGTTCGCAGACGGTGAATGCGAAGTACCAAATCTCATTTCCATGCGAAGAGTTTGTGCCCTGTCATACTGACTAGCAAACACGCATTTCTGTATTTCTGGTATCTGTGTTGTATAATCAATAGAAGAGGAGACTGATAAAGACAAACGTTTATACAACTGATCTCTATAACCAAGATATTTCATATATCTATCTTTAGCCCGTCGTTTCCCCTCCCTTATAAAAAAAAAAAAGACCTTCATTCTAGTTTAGTATCCTTCCACCAAAGCCAAAAGGAATCATAAAAACAAAGAACAGAAATCCTAGCCTGAAAAAGAGTCTTTACCTGTAATACAATATCACTGTGTAGGAGTAGAGAATTATTAAGTCTCCACAATGAGTCTTGTGATAGAAAGATGGGGGGGGGGGCAGAACTCAAAGTAAATATCCTGGTCAGTAAATGATGATCAGAAAATTCATTCGGCTGCACAAAAACCTGAACCAGTCTGCAATATTGAGAGGTAAAAAGATAATCAATTCCAGTATTATAGATTATCTATGATACGTAGCCCCAGTATCAGACTGCAGTGATCTATAAGCATCAGTGAGACCAGCATCCTTAATTAAGTTTTGCAAAGCTAGAGTCACAATATAGCTTCTTACCAACATCCGTCCTATAGGAGATATCCAAACTACAGTTAAAGTCTCCACCCCAAACAACGTGTTTCCGAGTACAAAGAAAGGGCTTAATTAAATTAAATAAGTGTATCCTAGCAGCCTTTTGATTGTGGCGCATAAATATTAACTACGCGAAAGAAAAGATCCTGAAATCTACAGACTTATTATTAAAGCCCTACCTGGAACAACATCAATAATCCTAGAAATGGAAAAGGCCGTGGATTTAAACAATATAGCAACACCATCCGCCACCTCATCCCCAAATGTCCAATAAGAGGGTCCACCGACCCAACTCCTTTGGGCCTGCCTAATTTCAAAAATGGTTTTAAGCCTTGTCTTTTGCAACAAGACAATATCAGTGTATAATGTAGTTGCATAATGAAAAAAGGCAGTCTGCTTTTTGTAATTCCGAAAACTACAGATATTGAAGGAAGAAATCCGGAATTGTGCCAGTGTCTAAAGAAAAGAAATCAGCCGCTCCCATCCGTAGTAGTCATATTCTTGCATTTTTTACCACCCTTTTTCTTTTTTACAAGCCACGTCCTGAGGCCTGACACTAGGTACATCAACATCAGAGGGTAATGCAGAGGCCTCAGAATCCCCATCTGATTCCTCTCCTCCCCCACACAATAACTCATACACATTAGAAATTGGGATACCACTAACCTTTTGTGATTTCCTAGCGGTAGCCCTAGTAACCCTTCTAGACTGAGAGAAATCATCCACATCCCTTATGGGAGTACCTAAATCCTGAGAGTCAACAGTAAGAGGAGCCATAGACACAGGATCCCCTATGTCCTGCACCTCAACAGCCATATCCTCTGGAGGGGTGGTCCTATCATCCTCCTGGTGCACAATCACAGAGACTGCAGCCTGCTGTGGAGCAGATGCAGGTGGTTCCGCAGAAGGGGTAGAGACAGAAACATCCTGCTTTTGTACCAACTTGTCCTGAGCTTTCTGCACTGAAGTGCCCTGATTCCATCCCTCAGACATATTTCTACTAGCCCAGGGACACTGATGATAAGCATACCCCTTCTCATCACAGAGACTGCATTGGAAAACATTGTCACAAGTCACGCTAGGATGACCATAACCCCCACAAAGACTGCATTTCAATAAATCACATGTACTACTCAAGTGTGCATGAGCGCCACACTTGTAGCAAGACCTAGGTTGCCCCCCATAGAAACATACACCGCTATCCTTTCCTAGAAAGAAGCTATTCGGAAGATGTACTATCTCTGAATTAACCTGGAAAAGTTTAACTCGGAATTTCCAGCCCCCCCCCCCGTCCATAGACCTTCAGAATCTATAATCACTTTTGGTGGGGATGAAACACTATATCTATTCTGTAGCCAGTGATAAATATCACTAACCCCTTCATTACGGAACATGATTGTAACAGTCCGCACAACTGGTTTCGTTAGTGGTATAACGTAAAAGGCAGTCCATAAGGGAGTCTGTTTTCAAAGTACCATATCTATGCCAAAATTTCTCCAATCCTATATTAGTTTTAAAATTAACATCAAAGGTTTCTTCTCCTGAAATATGTATTAGAGCATATATATCAAAAGCTTGAAAATGCATAGAACCTTTTAATAAAGGTCTGGCAACATAATATCTATCAGGGTACTCACCGACACCTCCCCTATAACGCAGGTGCACAGCATTACGTCTGGGGGCTTGTTCTAGCTTATTCTTAAATCCGAAAGAGTAGGCCCCCTGCCTGGGGCCTTATCAGTACCTGATTGTCCGTCACCCAGATCCTCTAAAAGAGGAGTAGGGTGTTGCCCAGTACCACCATTTGATAGAGGTGTAGTTTTTTTGATTTAGAAAGCCAGGGTCTGACTCACTCCCATGAGAAGGTACACTGAAGGGAGCCTTCCCTACTGTGGACGAACCTGCACCAGGCAAGGGAGACATCACCCCACCGTCTCTACCGCTATCTAGAGTTGCTACATAGGGTTGACACACATTAGTAGAGGGCAAAACATTAGGCAAAGGTCAAACACACCCAGCGTCATCCCCCCTCGAGCCCTCAAGCTCCACAGCTGAAAGAGAAACCTTGACATGTGTAGCACTAGACAAATCATCAGCAGGTAACTCAGTTTCTACAATATCCCCCCAGTCCTTTTTGTGTGAAACATTCAGCACTGGTCCAGTAAACTTATGTCCCCATACGTCAGGTACCTTGTCGAAGCTCAAAGAAGATGTTGCAGGCCTATTCGAGAAATATAAAACCTCGTTGTCCTCCTCATTCCATGAAAGATCAAGTGTCCACACACCAGAAGCCGACCGATTCCATCCTGCGCATTCAAGCACCTCCAATGCAGTCCAGGTGTCCTCCGTAGTATTGTCAGGTGGTAAAAGTCCAAAACGACTACAGACAATTTGCGATGTGGAGACCGCCCAGTCTCCCGGTAAATCCAGTTGCAGTTCTCCCGGAGGCGGCCCAGATGCCGCGGTAGCAGTCTCACCCCCCTGACAGGAAGTATTAGGGGGGAAAATCACTAGAAACACCACCGTGAGCCAGGATCTGTGGTTCCACACTTGAAGACACAGTCTGTAATTGCCTATCCGCAGGTAATGCAAACGAGGAAACAGGAGAGAGTCCAAGCTGCTCTGCCTTACCGCCAACCACAGCAGCACACTCGGGAATTCTCCACTGTAGAAACAAATGCAGCAGTAAGCTACTAACCCGAGTGTTGCTCCTCAACCTCCACTGTCTCCATCTCAGCACACACTGAGTTCTCCATCCATGAGGTCAAAGGTCCCCCTACCGAAGAGTAGGGGAATTTCCCTAGTGTCTTGGCCAAATTTCCCTCATTCACTAAAAATACCACTCACAGCTCAATCTGATCCAAGGTCAGTTGGCATTCATCTGTATCCCACGGTCGTGCCTGAAAATAGGCAGGATTTGTCTAGTGCACTTACTCGGTCAACAAAAACTAAATAAATAAAAAACTTCCCCAGTCCACCACACATACTCATGTATCGACTTCTTTTTATTATCAAAATCATGTCTTTTTCAGGATTGCAAAATTAATTATAACTAGCATAATTTGGGATCATGCATCGGTAATGCTTAACTTAAAACATTCTAGTACACCCAAAACAATATCATTCAAATTCAAGCCTTTATTAATGAAAGACCTAAATTTTCACAAACAGATCAAAACTGATATTGAATCTTTTTTAAGTAATAACACCACTAGAGATACCAATATTGGAACTATATGGGAAACTTTCAAAGTACATTTAAGAGGATGTATTACTTCATATTCAATTATTTGAAATAAAAAGAGATCCCAAAAAATTAATGAGTTAGAAACCTTAATAACACTGAAACAGTGCACATTCAAACAAATGATCCAACTATTTATTTACAATTGAACACGCTAAAAGAACAATATAACAGTTTCACTGCAGAAGAATCTGAAAGACAAGTATTGTACACTGGAAGTCGAATCTATGCAATGGGCAATAAACCAGGTAAACTGATGTCCCGGCAACTCAAAGCACAACAACAAAATAGTTTAATAACCACCATACAAGATCCATTTGGTCAGATAATTAATTCCCCTCCACACATTAATAACGTATTTTGCCAATTTTATCAGGAGCTATATACTTCAGAAATCTCATGTACCTCCGAAGCCATACATGATTTCATTTCAGAACTTAATTTTCCAGTTCTGGAACCAGGAGAATCTCAGGTTCTTGAACGTGAAATCACATTGGAGGAAACAAAGGCCACTATTAAAAATCTCCCTTCTGGCAAAGCTCCAGGACCAGATGGCCTCACAATGAACCTCTTTAAAATATTTTTCTCTCTTAATAGTCCATCATTTAAAAGAAACATTTGACTCTACATTTAACACAAATACACTTACTCCATCTTTTAAAGAAGCACGCATCCATTTATTCTTAAAAAAACACACAGACACGGTACAACCCAGTTCATATAGGCCCATTTCATTATTTAACTCAGATGCTAAAAGTTTGGCTAAAATCCTGGCCACCAGATTAGAAAATGTACTTCCCCAAATAGTGCACCCTGATCAGAATGGCTTTATTATTAACTCATTAGGTCCAGGTGGCCATTTGGGGTCAGGTTCAGCAATGCATGGTTCAGACGCTATATGGCGACTGCTGGACCCAATAAAGGACGCTCTCTTTCATCACATATCAGGAGAACACTTTATATTCTAGACTACTGTAGAGATTTGGGTCTCTCCCTTTTGTTACATGCAGAAAAAGCTTTTGATCGTGTAGAATGGCCTTATATTAAGACTATTCTTCTAAAATTTGGGTTTGGCCCCAATTACTATAAGGCCCTGTACACATTAGAGCTGAAGATTTGCACCGGTTTAAAAAACGTTTTAAAGACTTTTTTAAATCACCACAGCAGCCCGTCCAGATCAGTCTTCAACAGAGTTTTAACTCGGTATACCACAGCCGACTCCCATCCGCATCTCCCTCCAGTAACATTTTTAAAAACGGGTTCTCCATGACCATTAACACACTTCCTGGAGGAGCAATATGCAGACGCCCATCCACACTACAGGGTAACATGCTTTCCCTCATCAAACCATTTTTAAAAACAGACTTGAGACTAGCTCCCAGCAGGGTTTAAGCACGGTTTCCTAACACGCTTTGAAACTGTGCTTAAATGCGGATGGGCACCATGTTTGCGCTAGTTAAAATGTTTTAAGCACCTTAAAACGTTTTAACTAGCCTGAAGTGTACAGGACCTAAATGGGTGGACATTCTATATTCCACTCTGGCGGCCAGGATTAAAACAAATCAAGACATTTCCCCAGCTTTACAGTTATACCGAGGCACTAGGCAAGGGTACCCTTTATCACCCCTCATCTTTGCCCTCTCCACTGAACCACTGGCCTTAGCTATTAGAAAATCTCGGACCATTCAGGGCCCTAAAATAAATAATATTGAACAGCAGATCAGCTTATATGCTGACAATACATTACTATAATGTTTTCAATCTAAACCACTCCTTCAATCCCATTCTGGAAATTCTTACACAATACAGTATTGCATCCAGATATTAAGGGTAACTGGAATAAAACTTGAGATTTTGGAAACTAAGTATCACTCATAACCATTTATACCCCCTACTAATTTGAATATAAAAATTGTTTCAGAAATTAAATAGTTGGGCATTACTATATACAATGAAATTAAAAAACTACAGTCATTAAATTTTGATCCCCTTGTACAAGAAACTAAGATTTCATTAAAGCGCTGTTAAAACATTCCCCTAACTCTTATCGGAAGGGTAAATGTTATTAAAATGAATACTCTCCCGAAATACTTATTTTTATTCCAAAATATACCAATAGTTATTAAAGAGGATTTCTTCAAAGGATTAGACACATTAATTGAAAAATTCCTTTGGAAGGGAAAAAGACCCTGGCTTAAAATCCAAAAACTATATTTACCAGTCTCTGAGGGTGGATTGGCCCTTCCCTGCTTTAAATACTTTTACTATGCAGACAACATTGCAATTATTCACAAATGGTTTAATAATGACACCACTGACCATTCTTTTGTTATTGAAACTTTTCGCTCCCCATACGTTAATATGAAATATACTCTTTATGATGGTACATACTATAAAAACTTAAAAAATATTTCCTTTTCTACTGAAACAGTATTAAGGGTATGGCACAGTATTTGGGGAAACGTCCCTAGCCAGTGCCAATGCTCATTACATTCACCAATTTGTTCAAATTCTTTCTCCTCCCCCTCTATTACTGATCCCTCTTTTAAGAATTGGTACTCCAAAGGTCTCCCTGAAGTTGCCCAATTCATGCAATCTGATTATATCATTGATTGCGAAAACATAAAAGCAAAATAAGATTTGTCTAATACACAATTTTATGGCTATTTGCAAATTAAGAGATTATATCTGTAAAAACTTGAAAAATCAAGGTAACTCCACTGTAGAGCTGACCCGGTGGCGTGGAGGGTTGAGGCGCTGGACGCCACACTCTGCACATGCCAATGACCCAGGTTCAGGGACGGACTCGGGTCACCGGGGGTCGACAGGGAAGGGAGAGGATTGAGCGTCCGGAGGACTGCTCTCCTCTCCCGGGGTGGGTTGTGGGTTTCACTCAGCTCCTCAGCAGCCCCCGATGAAGACTGGGGGTCCTACAGGAACCAGCGCTGTATGAAGTGGAGCAGCGGCGGACATCAGCAGCGTGCCTGCGCAGATGTCACTGCATGTCCGCACTCCAGGAGGTAAACAAGGAAAATGGGCCCTGGCACCCAGACAGGTGAAGGTGGGTCCAGTGTTCAGCCCCCCATGTCCTCAGCCGAATCCATCCCCAGCTGGTCGCCATGGTCTCTTCCACTCCCCTGCAACCCCTCTTGATTCTAGATAGAGCGCCGGAGAAGTTATGGTGGTCCCACCCCGGGGAGCTGAGAGCCAGGGGCAGGGCGGTTGGTGGTAGTGGAAGGAGGCACTTCCTGGAACAATGGCCAGACTGGGGGGATCTCAGGCTGGACGGGACACGGTCGCACTAACATACCTCACCGGAGAGAGGGCTAAGGGGCCAGTGAAAGGAGGCATAAATACAGTTAAAAAAAAAAACAATTCCATTGTAGACCAAATTGAACTAATTTTGTCTTCGACACATCAAATTAGAACTATTTCACTTATACATAAAGGGTTAGTAATACATTTTTCTTCAGAGCTTAATACTTTAAAGGAAAGCTGTGCAAAACACCGTTTCCAACTCCCAGGACTGCAGAAACATCCGTTTAGCACTACCTGTATATGATCACGAGCCTCCAGCTAAGCTTTCAGCATTAATTTGCCCGGTTTCTGTGCTCCTGAGCTCTGCGCTGAAGCTGCCATTTGGACACTGACACCGCACCGGAAGACAGAGTGTGCACTCTGTTCAGCAGTTTCCTTCCTGCATGGTGCTAGAATGCTCGTTCGTGACGAACTGGGCAAATTTTTACGGAGGAAAATGAACTTGTCTGGCATGTACTACTGATTTAAGTGAATGTTTAGAAGTAAGCCCTGTTGAAAATGGAGCATGGTAACTGGTTAAATTTTTTAGCTGAAAGTTGAAGTTCTGAGTTCAGACATGCGCGGTAGCGCAGGCACTACTGCGCATGTCTGAACTCAGAACTCTAAAAAATTTAACCAGTTACCATGCTCCATTTTCAAAAGAGCTTACTTCTAAACGTTCACTTAAATCAGTAGTACATGCCAGACAAGTTCATTTTCCTCCGTAAAAATTTGCCCAGTTCATCACGAACGAGCGTTCTAGCATCACGCAGGAAGGAAACTGCTGAACAGAGCGCATACTCTGTCTTCCGGTGCGGTGGCAGTGTTCAAATGGCAACTTCAGCGCAGAGCTCAGGAGCACAGAAATGGGGCAAATTAATGCTGAAAGCTTAGCTGGAGGCTCGTGACCACATACAGGTAGTGCTAAAGGGGTGTTTCTGCAGTCCTGGGAGTTGGAAACGGTGTTTTGCACAGCTTTCCTTTAAAATATAAATGGGAGGAGAAATTAAATCAACACATTCCTTTGTCACTATGGAAGAAAATAACTGACACAAAAGGATGGTGTTTTAAATCTTCAAAACTTGCAAAGATTCAATTCAACATTATCCACCAAACATATAACACTCCCCACCGACTTACAAAATGAATCCAACAACAACATAGTCATACCAGAGATGCCACTATACCCCAGGCACCTTAGATCACATGTTAATTCTCTGTCCAGAATTAGATTCATGGTGGAGCTCAATTCTACCCCTTTTATCACACGACACTGGCAAAACCCTTGTTAAAGACCCCTTCTGAGTATTGCTCCAGTATGGTGGACCCCTTAAAAATATTTCTTATCACAATAGGTGTTTGATCAATATAAGTATAATCACTGCATTTAAACTGATATTACTTAAATGGAAGGATAATGACCCCCATTATTTACTATTTGGATGAATTCAATGATTTCTATTCATCATATTGAACGGGTCCATTACCAAACTTTTAAACAAATGGGTAAATCTGGTCTATTTCACTAATGCTCTTAGATCTCCAATATAGCAATATGACTTCTTTAAACCCCACTTCACATTCTCAATGTCCTCCATAAGGTAACGCCTCAAAGCCATCATTTACTAATTCTGCTTATTAATTGCTAGTAACGACTTAGTAATTATTAATTTCTAAAGATGCTCTCTTTGCCAAGTTATAAATCCACTTTCACTACAAAATTTAATACAAAATGTGCAACAATAATGCACATAGTTAAAATAAACTGCACTGTGAAACAGCAGATAAAAATCAAGGATTTTTAAAAATAATTTGGAAAGAATATTAATGTTCGATTTGCATATATCAAAGTCACTTCACTCTGTAATCCGAGTTTTGGTGTATTCTTTTTTCTTTCTTACTGTATTGCATGTACACCATGCTTCAATAAAAATACTTATAAAAAAAAAAATAAAAAAGTAAAAATGAAATCTGGCCAGCATCACCCCACGACTGGCACCCCCCCAGTCACATGTACAAATAACTGAAAAGTCTTATTGGAACAGTGAACAAAATTTATTTTTTCATTCCTTCCCTGGTGTCCATGGGTGCCCAGCCTATCTGATTGATTCAGTGTAACCATGCAGCCCCCTGTCCTTCCAAAGAAGCTCCTTAGTGTACTTGTCAGGTCCTGCGGGGCTCAACAGCACAAGCAGCTTCTGAAGTGCTGAGATCCTTCTTGTTGCAGCTGACAGCCACTTATGTCTTCACTCTTCTGCACTCTCAAACTGCAGAATAGCAGCACGTGTTCTGGCTTCCCCGCCCACATAGACAATCAAGCAGCACGGCAGGGAGCATGCAGCACCGAGTCTTCAGGAGTCACTGACCTACATCTACATTCAATCTACATGCCCTCAAGATCTTTGCTCTCCCACCCCAGAGACAGCACAGTGGGGCGGGAAACACAGAAAACCTGTAGTGCAAACTTACTGCTCGTGCTACTAAGCGCCTGCAGATTTCTTCTGTGCTCCCTGTGGGAAAACCAAAAAAGATTTCAGCACTGCAGAGGCTGATGAGCCCCGCAGGACCTGACAAGTACACTAAGGAGCTTCCTTGGAAGGACAGGGGGCTGCATGGTTATACTGAATCAAATAGGTTGGGCACCCACGAGTCATCAGGGAAAGAATGAATAAATAACGTGTATGTTTTTTTTCTGTTTAAATAAGACTTTTCAATTATTTGTATATGCAACCGGCTTGGGGGGTGGGGCCTGTGTCGGTCGCCGGGTAATGCTGGTAGTCTGGTTTCATTTTTACAAGGGCTACACGGCAACCACAGATCGCATCAGTGTTTACCGTTGAAGCAGTTCATGATTCTAGCCTGAGCGCTGCAGCTGAATGTTGTATTAGGAGTCTGTGACATCAGCTTTTCAAAGCTTGTCACGCACTGACTCCAGATATAGAAACACAGACAGTCAAGTCGACGGTCCAGCAACATTTTAATTTTTTTATTTATTTCATAGATCGGATTTACAAACCTTTGAGTCATAGACTCATTTACAAAGGTACCTCGTCGCAGGGAGGGGGGACAAACATATTTGTGAGGCAAGACATTGGTTAACAATACAGGTGAAATACAAAGGTGTATACAGTAAGGCAACTGCAGTGACAAAAACAGGCGAGATACAGCAGAGGGGAGACAAAAAACAAAATAATACAAAACAAAAAAGCAAAACAAGAAAAAAATAACAATACATGACTGATTAGTAACCCTGTGGCACCCGCAGGGTACTGTGCATGGCGTGCAGACAACAGAAACCAATTCTAAGTAGGCTAGGCTGTATGTAGGACTAGCGGGCAGATGGGTTCAGAGGGTGCTCTAGGAAAGCACTATTATGGACAAGTACAGCTCCAACTGTCAGCGAGGTATTTGCGTAGTGCTAGTCTGAAGGGGCCGATTTGGGGGATGTTTGTGATGTGCGTGGGGAGGGAGTTATACCAAGTGGGTGCTCTGTGATGAAAAGACCTTTGGCTGAGTGAGGTCCTAGCTCTAGGCACCTGGAAGGTGGCATTGCGGGTGAGTACCGGGTGGGAGGCATGTTGAAGGGGTGTAGTGACACCTCGGCGGCAAAGCCCAAGTACAGCCTCTTTTGCCAATATACAGGTGTGGTACTGCAGCCGTTCATCAAAGGTGAGTATGTTAGAGGCAGAGTAGAGTAGGCATGTGTGAGTTCTGCTGTGGGCACCAGTCAGGAGCCTACAGGCTTTGTTGAGAGAGGTCTGGATTCTGGTGAGGGCAGTGGGGTCGGCAGCTGCATAGGTAGGGAGTCCATAATCCAACAAGGACAGAATGGACGAAGTGATAGCAAGTCTTAGGGCAAACTCAGGAAGGCAGTCTTTGTGGCGGTAGAGGAGACCAATCCAGGCATTCATGGCCAACGACAAAGCGTTAAGATAGGTGTGGAAGGTGAATGCCGAGTCGAAGGTGATGCCCAGGTATTTGTATGTTGATACCTGTTCAAGGGTGTGGAGTGTGCTAGGGGTGATGTGAAGGGGAGCATTTCTGGAGTTACTTTGGCGGTGTGCAAAAATCATAGATTTCGTTTTTTTAAGGTTCAGAACCAGACAGTGATCAAGGAACCATTTTTCAGCTTGGCTGAAGGTGAGTTGCAGGGAGCTCTGGAGTGTGAGTGGGTCGGGGTGTGAGGCGATGAGGACTGCGTCATCTGCATATAGAAGCATTTTGCCAGTGCAGGAGCTAGGGAAGGTGTTTTGAAAGAGACTAAATAGGGTGGGGTCCAGGATGGAGCCTTGAGGGGCCCCCGGAGTGTAATGGTAGGGTTGTCAATAGGATACCATTTAATTTGACCCATTAGGATCTATTCTGGAAGTAGCTGGAGAACCAGTCCAGGGGGCCCGATGAAAATCCCAGCAGACGAAGGGAGTCAAGCATTAATGGGTGACACACAGTGTCAAAGGCCTTAGATAGGTCGATGAACACTGCCTCGGCAATCTCCCCAGTATCAAGTGCAGAGTGTATTTGGTGGGAGAACTCCAAAAGGGCTGTGGAGGTGCTGTGACCAGGGCAGAAACCATGTTGCTCTGGGCATAATATGTTGTATTTAGATAGTATCCACCCAACTCATGGATTACCTATCTTCTCCAGGGCTTTGTGCGGGGGAGGAGAGGATGGAGATGGGTCTGTAATTGTTTGGTACTGTTCGGTCTTCATTTTTATGGACTGGGGTAATTTCAGCCAGTTTCCATGCACTTGGGAATTGGCCAAGGCATAGGGATCGGTTGAGGAGATCCGTGAGGGGGGCTAACATGACATCCAGTGTTAGGCGGAGTATCCTGGAGTCAAGGGGGTCTCTGCTTGGGTTGTGGGAGGACAGGGCTTTTAGGAGGAGAGGTTTGGTGTCATGGGGGAGATTGTCCTGAAGAGGAATGGGGTCCGGGAGGTAGCAGGGTGGTTGGATGCAAGGATGGGGTCAAAGAAATGGGCAGGAAGAACCGCACTTAGGTCAGAAAATGTTGTGTTGAGGCAGTCTGCAATATGTGGTTGGTCAGTATTAACAGTGCCGTTAATAACCATCTGGGGGGGGGCGGGTATTACCATTAAGCTCATTTATGTTATCCCAGAAAGCTCGGGCAGAGCCCCAGGATGACGTCAAGGCGGTCTGGTAATAGCTGGCCTTTGCTTGTCTAATGGCCCAGGTGCATTGGTTGCGAGCAGCTTTATAGGCTTGCCTGTCTGCTGTCCTGCCGGACTCAACTGCAATGTGCCATAGGTTATCCCTTTGCTTCAGCTGCTGGATCCAAGAGGGGGAAATCCAGGCAACATTTTGCCTCTTGGGGTGAGATTTGGTGATGGGGCAAAGATGTCACAGGCCTTACAGAAGGCACTGGTGAGGAAGGCTAGGGCAGTATCTATATCCGTTGCGAGGGAGACTGGGGACCAGTCGAGCTGGTCGAGGTGCCGCTTTAGCTTATTAAGGCCCCTGGGGCGGAAGCGCCAACGGGGGGTGGCACTGTACGCAGGACTGAGTGTGGGGGAGGACCAGAAACAGAGAATTGCTGAGTGGTCACCAAGGGAGTCTGCTAGGACATTAACAGACTTGATTTTGTGTGGTCGGTTAGAGAGTACTATGTCTACGAGGGAGCTGGTCACCCTAGTTTGGTTAAATCTGGTGGGCCGAGTGCCCAGTTGGGATAGATCAAGGGCTGCAAAGTTGTCCTTAATGTGTCCTGAAGTGGGGCTGAGCCAGTTGATACTGAGGTCTCCTAGATCGAGCTGTTCAGCCTTGTGTGGCAGGGTGGAGAGATAATCTGTGAGAGAGTGGATAGCTAGACTTTGTGCCTGCGGGGGTATGTAGGTGGTTGTGAGGTAAAGCGGGCCGCGACTAGGGTACGGGGTGATTTTCAGGGTGATGGCTTGTGCCCTGTGGCCAAGCTCAGGGGTAGGTAGTGCATGACTCAGGAGGGAGTCACGCAGGTACATGGTACACCCGCCGCCACGCTTACCCACCCGATCTTCTCTGAATAGAGTGAAGCCGGGAAGGGAGACAACAGAGTCTGGGGTAGATTGGGAAAGCCAAGTTTCTACTATTGCAAGAATGTCGGGTGTGTGCTGTGATACCCAGCACTGGAGCGCTGCAGTTTTACTTGGGAGACGGCAGATATTCATAGAGGCAATGCGGAGGCCATGCCCGGGGGTTGGTGGTGTTGTAGCGGGTTCCGGCCCAGGGTTAGGGTGGACATTCCCAGAAACCATGATGAGTAGGGCAATAAGACGTAGGGAAAGACTGTGGCGGTTGTGGTAATGTCGCTTGCACAGATGCAAGGACCTCAGGGAGGGTAGTGCAGGGGATGGGAAGTGAGTTGAGGGCAGTTATGGCTAGGGTAGAGAGGGACCACCTACCACAGTGTGCAGGGGATGGGGGGTGGGCATTGGTGGTGGGTGAGGGGGGCAGTGGAGTGGTCCAGCGTGCGAGGTATGTTAGTGGGGAATGGTAATAAGAGGGTCGAGCTATGAGTAATGGGGAGATGTGTCTGATGTGTCTGGGATTCTGGCAGGTGTCCATTTATAGATGAGCTGTAGAGATTCTCTGCAGTGGGTGGGGATAGTATCATAAGGAGTGAAGCAACTGTCCAGAGTACTATTAGAGGCATGGCTGTGTATGGGAATGTAGGAAGGGAGATAGAGTTTGTATGCAGGATCCCCCTAGTGTTGAGGAAATATAACCTGCAGGTGGAAAAGTGGGTTGATTGGTTCTGCACCACACGTGACTATCAGTATAAAACTAGAGAGACCAAGGGTGGTGGTGGGGGGCGGTGGGGACCCGGGCAGTGCCGGGGGGCCAAACGACACGCTTTGTTCTAGAGCTTCACTGCAATCCCCTTAAGGCGAATGCATACCCATGCAGTCCGGGGGGTGGGGGGGCGATTCCTCAGCTCGAGGTCCTGGGGAGGGCAGGCTCTCCAGCCCTCGCGACCCACAGTGGTGCCGAAATGCCCTGTACAAACCCCTGGAAATTAGGAGAGAGGGGAGATTATAAACGATATCCAGAGGCGTGGCTACGGTAAGGACACAACAGCAATGTTACTGACTGGTCTAACTGAGCTTTGCTATTTTAACAGTGGGAGTCTAATTTCAATTCCAATGTTTAAGCGGGAGCCGCAGCAGTTCAAGTCTTGTTCAGTTGCAGAGATATTACTGTTTAGCAAGCACTGAATGAGGCTGACCGGCTGCACTGCTTTAGGAAAGGGGCTGAAATCAGATTACCAACTTTAAATTTTAAGCGGGAGTCACTGCGTTCGAGTCTTGTTCAGGTTGCAGAGGTATTACTGTTTAGCATGCACTGAATGAATCTGACCGGCTGCACTACTTTGGAAAGGGGCTGAAATCAGATTACCAACTTTAAATTTTAAGCGGGAGTCACTGCATTCGAGTCTTGTTCAGGTTGCAGAGGTATTACTGTTTAGCAAGCACTGAATGAGGCTGACCGGCTGCGCTACTTTGGGAAAGGGGCTGAAATCCGTTACTAATTTTAAGCGGGGCAACACCGGTTCGAGACCCGTTTAGTCACTTAACGCAAGCTACCTGCTTAGTGTTCCGGCACTTGCAACTATAGGCTCGTAATACTTATACTGTGTTCTTAAAGTAACCTTGAGTAACACACTAAACAGTAGAGCAAGGCAGAAAAAAAAACACAATAAAAAAACTATATTCAGTGTTGCGCCGACTCTTAAGGCATGTGGAGGATTTAAAAATGTCCTTTGTTCTAGTCCAGGTTTGGCACCAAACGACACGCTTTGTTCTAAAGCCTGGCGCTGCTCCTGAGCCTTACTGCGATCCCCTTAAGACGAATGCATACCTATGTAGTCCAGGGGGTGGGGGCGACTCCTCAGCTCGAGGTCCTGGGGAGGGCAGGCTCTCCAGCCCTCACGACCCGCAGTGGTGCCGAAATTCCCTGTACAAACCCCTATGCAGTCCGGGGGATGGGGGGCGATTCCTCGGCTCGAGGTCCTGGGGAGGGCAGGCTCTCCAGCCCTCGCGACCCGCAGTGGTGCCGTAATTCCCTGTACAAACCCCTATGCAGTCTGGGGAGTAGATTATAAACATTAAAATTTAGAAGGAAAAAAAAAAACACACAGAGGCAACTGTCTGATATTTATTATTTGACAGTTAAAAATAGCAAGAAATCATTTCCCATCTCCTTTAAAACTTACCACAGGAAGGGGCATGGCTTAGCAGCGGGCGACAGCAGATGTGTACTGGCGTTGCTCCTGAGAAAGCTTTACTTTCTTTATCATTTTAAGCAAGTTTTATGGGGCAAGTCTCTTTTTAAATTGCTCCAGTAATCTCGTAAAGAAGCCTGTATACTTCAGATGGTTAAATAACATGGAGTGGCTGCTGCTGGAGACTTTTTTCATCCAAAGTCTGCCCAGAACGGAGACTCTAGGCCGTCCCAGCATTAGGCAGCATCTGAAGTGTCTGGTATGGGCAAAGACCACGGAGAGGCTACACTCCGCAAAGTAAATCCCACTCTCAGCCAGCTGGTTCGTACAGTACAGGACCCAGATAAATAATCTGATTCTCTTACGCCAAGGGTCACCAATCTAGAAACAAAAATGGATACAGGCAACCACTCACTACAGCAGCTTGAAGCTTCTCAGTGTAAGCAGCAAGACGCCATGGCGGGTCTTGACCGTGAGAATGTTCTGTTCTGGCAGAGGCTGGAATGCCTGGAAAATCAATTCCGGGAGCGCAATCTTCATTTAGTGGGCCTTCCTGAAGCGGCACAGGGTGATGATCCCTTAGAATTTGCCCCCAGTTTGCTACCACAGATTCTGAGGCTCTCGAAGGAGGAGGATAGGAATTTTTCTATTAAAAAGGGCCTAGCGTCTTACCCCTAGAAGGGCCCCATTGGACTCTTCTTCTCCTTGCACATTTGTTATAATCTGCTGTGGTGTCGGGGATAGAGACAGTGCACTTGCAATGGCAAGGCGATAGCATTTTTTGAAATATGGGGATTCGGCCCTGTCCCTCTTCCCTGATTTGGCGTATGGTACCCGTGTCCAGAGAACAGCCTATGACAAAATTCATGGAGTACTGAGCCAGCAAAAAATCCAACACTAACTGCTTCTTCCGGCAAAGTTGCAAGTGGTTTGTGCCAACGACCCGGGTTCGGAAACAGACCTGGAAGATGGAAGGCCAGCCGAGAGGAGAAGGATCAAGCATCCTAGGGACTGCTCTCCCTTTCCAGGAGGAGGGCAGAGTGTTTGGCACTTCATGGACCCCTGGCGGAGGCTGGGGTATCACTGTGACCGGCACCACATCCTTGGGTGGGGTGGGGCAGACACTGTCCATCACTGCACGTCCCCTCCCCCATCCAATACTCAAACAAAATAGATTTGCTGACAACGGCACTGGTCCCACATTGCCAGTCGGATCCTCTATCTGCCCGGATCTGCTCTAGAACCGCCAGGAAGTCAGCGGCCCTGCCCTGGGGTAACCAGGGTACAGGAACCCCCAGTACTGTTAGAATACACTGGGAAGCCGGGCGGCTATTCCCCCGGAGGATAACCGGGGTGATTGGGGACAGGAGGCTTGGGGAGGTGTCTGTGAGTGGAAGCAGCAAGGTCGGCAACCAATCAAGGGAGGTCGGTCAGACCAAAAAAAAAAAAAAACACGTTGCGAGTGGTTTGGCAGGGAAACACCAATTTGTTCAACCACCCAAAGGAAGTGCAGAAGCTGGTCCAAAAGCTTGAACAAGAGTTAGCCACAGTGGACGACAAAGAACCCGATGACATGGGATGAAGACTATGTGTCATTTGCTTATTATGGACTTAATTTCTAGCCGAGACTGTAAGCTTGTTTGATTTCTTTTCTGGACTTTTCATAAGGTGTTCTGTGTTAAAACTTGGAGTCTGGGACCCTGAAGCTCGTTCTTGGATAAACTTAGGAACTTTAATGTTCATGGCTGATGAGGTGCTCCAGGCAACAAGGTGGCCCTTTCTAGTGCTCATAAGCTAAATGGAAATGGGACAGAGACTCTCTTATGTTTTCATATTATTCCTTACTACATAGTGTTTTAAGTATGGCACCGTTTCCTTCACCCGCGCCCGCTAGCTGTAATCAGTAACGGCAGTGGAACTTTCATGTCTGACAGCGCCATAAGTTACATTACCATCTACAGTATTTTAGCATACATCAGCTGGTTATGGACTACTTACTATGGACTAATAGTTAACCTTTGTTTGATAACTCTGCTTTGGAGGAAGGGGGATGGGGAGGTCCTTAGTGGTTGATCCCAACTATCCTAAGGCCTTCTTTTTTTATCCTTATATGGTATCTATTAGTGGTAGAATAATGATGTTGATAGCTGTTATATATTATTAAGTCTGTTCCTACAGAATGTAGCTCTCTGTCCGGTCTGGTGGCGCTGGAGGTTGAGGCGCTGGTCGCTACACCTCACGCCATGCTGGCAACCTAGGTACGGGAACAAGCCCGGGCAACTGGGGGTTAGCAGGGGGGGAGAGGATCGAGCGGCCGGGGGACTGTTCTCTCTCAGAGGGAGGGAGGGAGACTTGTCATCCTGCTTGCTGACTACCCTTTGGCAATGACTGGAGGGCAGTACGGGTCAGGAGGTTTGATCCGACATCCTCACATCGATATGGGGAGGAGCGACAGGGAAAAAAGAGCCTGGCAGGCTCAGTGATAGTCCACTGCTCTTGGGGGCCATCTCCGGATTCTGGACTGCATCTTCTGCATCTCTGGGAGGGAGGGAGGGAGGAGAAGAACTCGATAACCTCCTTCCTGGCCCCGCCGTGGGGGGCAATCCGCAGGGGAACTACTGGGGATCAGCAAGGATGGGAGTGGCGGAACCAGAGAGAGAGAGAGAGAGAGTGTCCCTCTGTTAGGAGGGACAAAGTCACCTGCCAGGGCTCTGGAGGATAAAAACCTCTATGGAAAAAAAGAATGTAGCTCTCCTGGGAATGGCTGTTTATCATGAAACTTAAGTGTATTTGTCTTATGGGGGACAATGGGGAGGCGATAGCTCATAATGGTAAAAGAAAATATGTGACCTAATATTTTCTTTTTGGTGACTTGTCTCCATAGAGCTCTCCTGCTGTATGCCATCTTTAAATAGTTAACTGGTGTAAGTAGTTCGTATGGAATGGCTCCCAATGATGTAACACTTGTGAGGGTGTCTGGTTATATTATTTTCTTATAAGATTCTTGGATATATGAGCTGTTAAACCTCAGGGAAAAATGCTTGTTAAGTTTTGCTTACAAAATTAATATAATACAAAAACAAAATCCCCTCCAATCACATATGGTGCTCTGTATGCTGCCAGTTGCAAAAAATATTCTGTAAAACAGTTTTGGTCATTTTCATTTGGGCTATAGATAGTAGACACTGGGTATTTCTAAACTTTGTATTTGAATTTCAACTATAATACATCTACCCTGTGTGTCTCTGGTAACATTAGTTATGATGGGTTTCAGTTTGTCTTTCTAAAAGGATTGCCACCTCCCCTTGTGTTATAATGGTAAGATGGATAGATGCCAGGTCCCCACTGGTTTCTAAACATTCAAAATCTTATTTTAAAATACTCAGTTCCTGCATCATTACACAGTTGATATTAAAAAACGAAAAAAACTTGCAACAGAAACTGACCCAGCAGTTCTGCAGAAGTTCAGTGTGCTGCAGAAGTTACATCTACAGTGCCACAGAGAACGGGGGCCTTACCGATGACCTTTTTTTTTTTGTTTGTTTTGTTTTTTTATCATGTCCAAATTGTTTTACTCAACCTAAAGCTATGCATTTCAGGTACACCCAGAATTGTATTGTTAATTTACTTGAACTCATTTAAATCTGTATATAACTACAGCTCTTATGCACACGTTTTTTGTAACTTTGCAATTGTGTAACACTTTTTGACTTGTTTTACACTGTTGTTTATACTGTAACTCATCCACTCCTTTAACCATACTGTAACATCCCAGGTTGAGCCTGAAAGAAAAAGAAAATGGTGTATTTAATGCACTTTGTGTCACCAAAAACCAAACGAATGTGTAAAAACAGGACACCACTGAAACTGTGTATTGCCTCCCAGCTGGGCTACCTGGGTAAACCAACTGTAAAGAAAAAATGATTCTTGTTTATCACCACCCTGGACTGCCGGCACCCTTTCTTCTTTGGGCTATACACTTGTCTTGCCAGACTCCAACATGACCAAAATTCTGCCCCAGTCCATACAACATGTATAGCTCATCACTCCCTTTCTCCTCCTCAAATCCAACACAAAGTCAACCCCATTTTCACTAGCTTATTTGCTCCTACGTTTCCCCAAGGTGCCAGACTTTACTCCTTCAGTATTTAATCTGCCCACTGTTCCTCCACCCCTCTTCTATCTTGCCCCAATGTATTTTCTGTTACTCTGTACGAAAGAGTCCAAACAAAAGTGAAACAATTGCAAAATGCATCCATACTCAAAGATGACCCACATACACCAATAACAACAAAAGTCTAATGAACAATCATTGCATTCCTAATGAGACAAATATAATTTCTTCAAATCTTTATACACTTCAGTTTTCAGTCATAAGGTTTTCATCAGCTACAGTACAATCCAACTGTCCAAAGTTAACCTCGTCCAGTAAAACAAACACAGATGTATGGGGAGTCACGTGATGGCAGCGAGTTGAATGGCAGCAGGGGCCTAATGCTCTCTCCCTAACCCGTCCCAACTGCCACATTTTGCTGTTTTTTGACCACCAAAACTCGCCAGATTGCTTGTGCTGGTGCCTAAAACTTGTTCTCTAACCCTCGGTAGTGAATTTTAGCAAGTACGAGAGGTTTAAGGAAGAGATGGAGGTCGATAGAAGGCAAGTCGTGGCTAAACATACGCCGCCTGCGACTCCTGAAAAACAGCCGGAGCCGCGCAATCAGCTGGGCACAGGATCTGAAAAATCAGGAGACAAAAAATCAGTCATCGGGGCTGCTTACCGAGGAGAAATTTATGCAAGAACTTGGCCCGTTACGAAGCTTGCTCCAGGACATTACATCGGAGCTGAAATCACTACGGGGCGACCTTTCCTCCCTCACTATGAGGGTATCCGATTCAGAGGCTAAAATCTTCTCATTGGAGCAATGGAGAGGGAAGACCGAGGCGGAGGTGGCAGGGCTGACCCAACAAATACTGAGGCTTCAACTGAAAGCCGAAGATTTGGAAGGCCGCAACCACAGGAACAAACTCTTAATTTTGGGCCTACCGGAGATGGAAGAGGGTCCGGATCTTATGGCTTTTCTGCAGCGCTTTCTAGTCAAGATAGTTGGGCCCTCGCCGATCAACCCCAATTATCATCTCGAAAGGGCACACCGCTCCTTGAGGCCTCGACCACCACCTAGTTCCCCCCCTCGGCCAATAATTATAAAGTTCTTAAGTTATATAGAGAGGCAGCATGTATTCTCTAAAGCCCGAGAGCTCCAGGCAATTATGTGGGGGTCAGCTAAAATTCGAGTCGCCCAGGACCTTCCTAAAGAAATGCGGTTAAAAAGAGCAGCATTCCACTCAACTGTGCAAAAGCTGATAGCTGCGTCCATCCCCTTTAGGATGTTATACCCCGCCGCTCTCAAGGTTACCATCAGTGGGACTACTCACAGCTTCAACTCCCCGGAGGTGGCTCAAAAGGACTTGGCTACCAGACTTCCTGACCTCTTCAAGGCTAATGGCTGAGAGATAGGAGTTTCACTGCATTGGTGGACTGTTATACATGGAATAGAGCTATTATATAGTGTATAAAAAAATGTTTTTTTCTTTCTTTTCTTTTCCGGTAGCCCCATTGGGTAGCGGTCCTCATTTCCTAGTACCCCTTTTTTTTTTCCTGACTGGAACTCCTTACCTGCTCTGGCCGGTCCTCGAGCCTTGCAATTGGCGAGATCCATGGAGGCTGAGTGGATGAGGGGTCGGTCTGCCTGCTTTTTTGCCTTTCCGTCTTTCCCAGAACCGCGCTACAGGGGTGAGGTTTCCCAGAGTTATGGGTTTAGTGTACAGACCGAATTTGGTCCCGTCAAGTATAATGGGCCCTGGAAATACTATGGCCTTTGCGGTATTTGTGAGCTCCTGTTTCAAGGCCCAGTTTGCCTGTGCTCGGTATGTCCTGCCGGCTTATACCAGGGGGGTAACAGTTAGCCTTTTCTGTTAGAGGTGCTCTTTTCCCTGAATTCTGAGTAGTGGAGGCTGTATTTAGGTTGGACCGCTAGTTGATATGACGCTGTTATTGATTTGGCAGTCGGTGATGGGGGGAGAGGGCAGATTGGGCCGCCCCTGCAACAGCTGAGTTGCGAGCCTATGGAGGGGGATGCCAATCCTGACCCATCTGCAGGGTTCGTTGTCCTTTTGTGTTGGCTGATACTGATCGCTTTTATCAGTGGGATATTTGTCAAAGTTTTCCTTTGTGGATTGGCTCCTGCGTGATGGGTCGTCTGGGATTCGCGATTGGGGTCTGGCTCTCAGAACTTTGGACTTTTGGGTTGGAATTGTTGTCCCCAGTTCTGGTGCTAGGGTATACATAGTTACTTAGTGGAGATCAAGGGTTTTTTTGGGAGGGCTGGGAGGGTGGGGGACATGGGGGTGGGGAGGGGTGGTGTGGAGGGAGGGCCAGCTTGCCGGCTTCATTTGGTACAGGCTAGCAGCTCGACTGTAACATATTCTGTTAGACTGAGGTTAGTTTTAAAGGCTTCCGATGGCAAGCTGGGGGATGGTATTTGGGGTCTGTAGTTTGGTGGGGGCTGGCTTGTCAGTTGCAACCTGCTCTGGTCTGGATCACCATAGTAGTCTTTGTTCAATCTGGGCTATCTTTAAGGGACTCCCGATGGCAAGCTGAAGATGAATGGGGGTGGGGGTTCGGAGTGTGCTTATTTTTTTGTCCTGTTTCTGGATTCTCATACTTCTTTCTCCCTTTGATAAGATTCCTAAAATGGCTATGTGTGCTATTAAAGTAATGTCGTGGAATGTGCGGGGGCTCAGAGAGAGGGTCAAGAGAACTCAGATTTTCAGTCATTGTGCGCTGTTGCAGACAGATGTTTTATTGCTACAAGAAACCCATTTGACTGGTGCAGAGACTAAGTGGCTAGCTAGGTCTGGTTTTTCGCAGACTTATGTGGCAAGTGGGTCTAGTTCCAGTAGAGGGGTTGCAATACTTATTAAAAAACATGTCCTATTCTCAAAAGACTTGGTTGTAGAGGACCCGGAGGAGAGATTTGTTTTGATCAAAGGTTCCCTCAACGGGAATGCAGTAGTTTTAGGTTCAATTTATGGCCCTGTCGGGGAAGCCCTGAGTTTCTAATGGCTCTCTCAGATAAAATTAGTGCCTTGCTTCCCTCTCAACTTATCCTGGGGGGAGACTGGAATATCCCACCTTCCCACTCCCTAGCTAGGGATCCCCTGGTTACCCGAGCCCTTACCCTCTCGCAGAGGGCGCTGCAGGATTTCTCACATATGCTTGGTTTATGTGATCCCTGGCGGCTCTCTAATCCTTCTCTTCGGGCATTTTCCTTTTTTTCCCAGCCTCATAGGTCATGGTCAAGGATAGACTATATTTTGCTCAGTACGAATCTTCTCTCAGGCCTCCTTCAGTCAGGTATTGAGCCGATAATTATTTCTGACCATGCGTGTGTTTGGATTAAAGTCTCTCTTGATCCCGAGTTTCGTCAAGATACTGCCTGGAGGCTTAATACTCAGCTCCTTAAAGATCCCCAGATAGTGTCGCAAATTAAATCTTTAATTTCCCTGTTTCTGGCGGACAACCTCGGATCCATTTCAAGATTTGACCTTGTCTGGTGTTCTTTAAAATGTTACCTTAGAGGGAATTAATCAATTTAGCCTCGGCAAGGAAAAAAAGCGCGCAGGTGAAGGCTTTTCTTTGCTGAATAAAATTAAGGAGTGTGAGGCTGCTCAACCTCTGCTCCATTGGTATCTTCTCTTGAGGCTCTTTTAGCTTAAAGAATGAATACGCTGATCTTCTTAAGGACAAGGCCGAATACTGTTGGATTAAAACCCAGGCTAAATATATTGATCACGGTGAAAAGCGGAAAACTGTTGGCCTTACGGCCAGTACACTAGAGGGTTCCAGGTTAATCCCGGCCCTGCATACGCCTGGCATGGTATCATTCAAACCTCCCCAAAGAAATTGTGCGGATTTTGAAGACTATTATCGAGATCTCTACAGTCCGCCACACCCCTGCACCTCCCCAGATATAGATACATATCTGGCCGATACTGACATCCCACAGCTTTTGCCATCCCATAGGAAGGCCTTAACTGTCCCAATCTCTCTCTCTGAAATAGAAGGTGTCATTGCTCTCCTTAGCTCTGGACAAGGCACCGGTCCAGACGGATTCCTGCCAACTTCTATAAGATCTTTTTGAAGGAGCTGGCTCCGATGCTCCTTAAACTTTATGAGCAGCTTTTCTCCTCACCGTCATAGACCCTACGCTCTTGAAGCTACCGTGATCTTGATTCTCAAGCAGACAAAGCTCCCACTGATCCGGCGAGTTACCGCCTATCTTCTCCAAAATTATGATATGAAGATTCTCTCTAAGATCCTGGCGAACGTGTGAAAGGGGTTTGGCTCGCCTTATCAGTCCAGAGCAGGTAGGCTTTGTCCATTCTCGATCCCCATCGGACCATCTTAGAACCCTGTCTCATATTTCTCAGCATGCTGGTGCAGCTTTAATCCAATGGCTCTGGTTTCTTGGATGCTGAGAAAGCCTTTGATCGTATAGATTGGGGTTTTCTGGGCAGTAATGACTAGGATGGGGTTCCTGCCTCCTTCCTCAAGTGGGTCCAGACTTCTACAGATGCCCTCGCTAAGATATATTGCAATGGGCTCTTCTCTTCACAGTTTCGCTTATATACGGGTACTAGGCAAGGTTGTCCCTCTCACCGCTTTTTGTTCAATCTTTATTTAGAACCTCTTCTCATTAAACTTAAATCCTCTTCATTTATTAAAGGGTGCCCTGTGTACCAGCTAGAGTTGGTTCTCTCATGTGATGCAGATGATATTCTTCTGCATGTTGAACATCCAGCTGAGTCCCTAGGATATGCGTTAGAGATTATCAGACATTTTGGGGTCCTTTCCCGATATAAGTTGAATATCTCCAAATCAGAGATCTTCCCACTAAATATCCATACGTGTAAGTCAGATCTGGTTAATTTTGGGATGAGGTGGTCTCCTAAATCAATTAAATATCTAGGGATCCATTTCTCAATGGACCCTTCCTTGCTTAGGAAGCTCAATTTGATGATCTTAAGAGCCATGTTCAGCAGGATCTGCAATGATGGTCCGCTTTCCTATCTCTCTCTAATGTAATTAATATTATTAAAATGAATGTTCTTCCCTCGATTTTCTACCTCTTAATTTATTAAATCTTTGGCCCTCATTTTGCATTTCCAACAGTTCCACTGGATGTTTTCCAATTTTATTTGGCAGGGTAAGGGAGTTCGTGTTCTTTTTAAACTATCCTACCCAAAGACAAGGGTGGTTTACGGCTTCCTAACTTGTTACTCTGTTATTGAAGGCGATCTGGCCAAATTAGGGAAATGGTTGCTCGTCGCTTAGACCCTCTTCCCCGATTTGATTCAAACTGAGAAGTCGATTCTATGTAGATTCTGGAGTTGATCCTTGTGCTATTTTTATACTCCTTACTCTATGCTTATACAGTTAGTAACGGACTACACAATCCTCCTATCCTCAAGTCCTTTCACAGTGTATGTGTTTCTAAAATATTCTCGAAGAGGATTTTGGTCAGATATTGCGCTTAATCCCAATATCAAGATGGGAATACAATGCTCACTCCTGATTGGCTTTCAGGTTAAGGAGGCTAGTTTAGAGTGCATTTATGATCACGGACTCTTTCTTTCGCCACTGACATTCTTGATAAATATGTTATTCCTAATGTCAGAATTTTTAAGGTATACCAATTGAGACACTTTTATTGCTGTAAATTTGGCACCTAATATAGAGAATCGTAGTTCGACCTTTCCTTTCTCAAGTGATAACTCTCGTCCAAACCGCATGCCATCTTACTAATATATTCCTTTCTCCTGAACTATAAGGTCTCGGAGCCTGTGATGGGTTCTAAGATCTGGTCTTCCTTCTTTCCAGACTCTAGCCTGAACTGGTCTCGCATCTGGAGAGACCTCCATAGAGTCCATACTCAAGACAGATTAAGGCTCACCCAATACTATATTGTAAATAACATGTACTACACCCCCAAAAAAGCTTTTCCAGCTTAAAAAGCTCCCTCTCCCGCTTTGTTCCAGATGTATGCTGGGTGAAGGAGACTCTTCGCATATATTTTGGAGCTGTAACAGGGTCTCCCCTCTCTGGTCCTCTATTCGGGAGAATTTAGACCCACTACTAGGTCTTTCCGAATTCTTTACTCCCGAGGTCTGTATTTTGGGCGATTACGCCAATGTTGATAGTGTGGAATGCGCTATCATATGGCATTGATTGCTTGCGTGGTCAAGCGTATAGTTCTTAGGCACTGGACGGATCAGCTGGCTCTGTCATACGCTGAATGGCTGGGTGAGCTTTCTGTGTGCCTGAATGCTGAGAGATTGGCAGCCAGCTTAAGAAATCGTATGGACTTGTTTCAGAAAAAGTGGGTAGGTTGTACTTCTATACCTTCATCAATGATTTCTGACCTTCTCTTGTGGCCTATAATAATTGCTGGATTACTTGGGATTTTGATTGAACTGTGTTTTTTTTGGGAGATTGAAGGCGTTTGGATGGTTTATTATGTTGTACATCCAGTCCTGAAGTTTTGTAATTTGGCATACCTGGTTTGGGGGGTGAGGGGGTTTGGGGGTCTCCTTCTTGGGTTTTGTTGGGGGTTTTTCTGGGGGTTTGTTTGGGGGGGGGGAGGCTTTATGTTGTACCATGTATTTTCTGTAACTGTTTTTTAGTGTCATGATGTGTGGTTTGTATTTTGGTTTTGGAAAATTAATAAAGTTAAATTTCAAAAAAAAAACCCACAGATGTATGTATCCTAATAATATGGCTATTAAAACCTGTCACTGCTTTATAATACAAACATTATAATTTGCAACTGATTCAGCCAAATAGTACCGGGATTTATTTGTATGAGGACGTCTTAACACCACAAAAGGTCCTCAACCATACATTTTAAAAACTGTGACTTGCTCCACTTTGGGGAAGGGTCCCCCCCCCATTTATTTTTTTTATGCTCCCTCCCAGCTCCAGGCCGGCCTCTCCTTCAGGCCACCTATGCCCTCTGAGCCACACTGCCTTGGATCAGCCACCTCTTCATCCCCATACAGCAGCCCCCCCCCCCCCGGGGTGACCCCTGGACGTAACCCTTCGCCAGGTGGGTTCCCCACCTCCGAGGGCACCGGTGGGGGCGACCAGCACCAAACCTGCTCCGGGGTGCTGCTGGGGGTGGTGCGTGCACTGTCCTCGGACTCAAGGCTATAGGAGCTGGCAACCGTCATCCATCGGCTATGGGGCTCTTTTCCCGTTTGCTCCCCAGGGACATGGTGTGCCACAACGTAAGGCTGACGACAACGTTCACCACACCTCCTTAGTGAGTGGGACCCCACACATTGACATGCCCCCAGCCTCTGCCAGGGGTCAGCAAGTGCCGGGTCTTGTCCCCACCCACCCCCGAGAGAAGGCGAGCCATCAGCTGACCCTCAAGCCCTCCCTCCCCAGCCGGCCCTCCATTTATTTTTTTGAATATTTTACATTTAACAAATATTTTCTAAATCTAAACACTTTTAAAAATATTAATGCAAATATCAAGGTGTCTGTAAACTCAACAATGTCACCACTTGGGCCCATAGGGCGTCAGAACTGCTCACAGGCTTGGTAATCTTCTCACTAAAAGGACAAGCGATGCATTGCTTTGGCTATGAGGGAAAGTATTTACACATAATAAAATCAAGGTGTGGTACAGCTTTGGTGTTTACCATTGGTACAGTAAGCAATGATTGACACTTTAAAGTAAATGTGTGATTTTAAAAAAAATCAGAGTTTGGGCTTCGTAGCCCGCTACTCTGGGACGACGACAGCCCCTCTGTGTGAAAATAAAACTTTTTTACTCACTTGATAACATTTGGGAAGGGATCGTAATTTTGTCCAAACTGGGAGCCAGATGGTCCCTTCTCACTTCTGAGTCTGCCTGCTCCTCCCCCGCTTTGTGACATGCTACCAGGGACAGCGCACGGACACGCCTAATACAGGTCCAGGGGGCTAACTTTTAAAATGATTTTATTACACTTTAAACTAACGTTTGATAAAAATGAAAACCACTGCTCATAGTTGAGCAGTGGCTTTCATTTTTATCAAAAGTTAGTTTAAAGTGTAATAAAATTGTTTTAAAAGTTAGCCCCATAGACCTGTATTAAGCGCGTCCCCATGCTCTCCCTGGTAGCATGTCACAAAACGGGGAAGGGCGGGAAGCAGGCAGACTCAGAAGTGAGAAGAGATCATCTGGCTCCCAGTTTGGACAAAATCACGATCAAGCGAGTAAAACATTTTTGTTTTCATACACACGGGCCATCGCTGCCCCAGAGTGGTGGGCCAAAACTGTTAGCTCACATAATTCCTTTAAATTTTCATTTGATTGCCTGCCCTGATGTCAATCATGCTAGTATAACTTATTTCCTTGCTTTCAGCAAAATTTCATACAGTACTCTTGTGTAAATGAAAAGCTATGTTATATGGAATATCATGTTCTCAGTATAGCTGAGTGTAAGGTAGGTACGTAAAAATCTTTTTTTTAAAAAGGATAAGACAAACAGTAAAATCACCCGAATTTCAAAGTCATATTGAACATGCATCATACTGCATGGTTACTACTTTAACTGGAAATGTAAGAGTTTATTATGTCTAGCCAGAAAGTTTGGTAATGGTAACTTAAGAAAATGGAAGTTTGGCCACATTTAATCAGCTGACCGAACTTACCTTATTCATAGCTCATTTTATAATGAGATGTGGCATACAAAACTGCAGCGTTAGGCAAGAAAAGCAGGAAGTTATATCACTTCCCTTTCTCTGACTGTTTATCACTGCTTTTGTTTGCATACCACGCATTGTTTTTAAAGACCTGCAAAGAGCCAGCATGGTGATATGGCGGTAGCGTTGCTGTCTGCCACACGGGTACCAGGTTTGGGGCAGACACAGGTTGTTCAGGGTCTGCTGCGGGGGATAAAGCATCTGAAGAACAGCTTTCTTGGGCAAGGTCAGTTAGAAGTCCCGCTAATGGCCTGCCACCTGGCAGAAGCCAGTTGGTAGTACAGTAGGGATCACCTTGGCAGGGCGAAGGCTGCCCTCAAATTCTAATAAGCATGTGAGTGCGGAGGCACACATGGTTTACCACTGCACACTGGATTGCCCTGGAGACAAAATGGTGAAGAAACCAACCCACTAGATAACTCTTGGCCCTCCAGAGGCCCCACTCCATAGAACAGGCAGACTACACGGCATCCGGATTGTTTTCGGGGAGCTACCCTCTGGCTCTATCACTGGTGGAAATCCCTTGGGGACTCACTCACTGAAGGGAAGTCATAGAGAATGTGGGTGATAGAGCTGGACACGAGGGAGAGACATCCGGCTGAGGAGACTAAACTGACAGAAAAATAAGACCTGCAAATAAGGTCTTTTGTAACATGGCCAAAACAAGATCACCAAAAGCAAGGAAAAGGATTGGTGGAACAGTGTCAGGTAGTACAAAAGCAACACGGCATTATGGCACGATAATGCCATGTTGCCATCGGGAGCATGTAGAGGAAAAGAGTGGAGCAGTGTTGGCGGTGTGGACAAACACGAGAAATGTGGAGAGCGCATGTGAGGAACTGAGGACGGCATATATTGGCTAAAGTGTGACCAACAAGTGGCAGTAGAAAGCCATAAAGGAGGCGCAATGAACACTAATGTTACCGGGGAACAAAATGGAGAAGTAGGGAGATACCAAATAAGGGCAAAATGTGCGGTTTGTGAACGACCCAGCAAGCCAGTTCATAGTGCAGAAGGTGCACATTATTGTAAGAGTGCACTGGGAAGAACAGTTGAGAAACACATAATGGGCAATGAGAAAAGTTCTGTCAATGTGAGAAAGTGCCACCTATTGGTCGTCAAGATGAGCAAGATCAGAAGTAAAAGGTGGTGAGTCGGAAACGGTGTCAAATGAGACAGAGTGCAGAGAGGAATGTACAGGACAGAACATAAGTATAGGTAAAATTGTGTTGTGTCACAGGTGTGGAATTGCGGAATGCAGATAATAACAGTGGCAGCATAGTTGCATCGCAACAGCATGGGGCTAACAAACAGAACAGAGAAGAGAAATGTTGTAGTCCTGTAAAAGCGCTACCTATTGGTCGGAATAGTCAGTGCGGCAGCGCACAGTCAGAACAGAAAGCAGTTGGCAGTGTTAGGTAGTAGTAACCAATGCAGATAAGACATTGTCCCCACAGTGCAGCAGTCCAGCAATGAACAATACAAACGAGCATTGATAAAGACAGTAGCGTACTAGAACTAAGAAGTCTGTAGCTCCTAGGATTACTGTATGTGCATACTGATATGTAGATGGCAGCTGCAACCTGTAACAAACTGCTCGCCACTATATTAGTCGATGTCGGCTCTGTAACGTGCACGCGCACGGTGAGATCTACACACAAGCTTACAAAGTAAGACAACTGAACCATAAATGTGAAAGTGTAATAAGTAATTCTGCTCATTACTCCTCTATAGCAAAAATAAAAATTAAAATAATAATAAAAAAAAAAGACGATACCAGTAATAGCAGCCTTGCACTTGCCATGTTACAAGCACATTAATCCACTCCGAAGGTGGCATCTAATGGGGAATTAATGCATGGTTGGACCGCTGTAGGTACTCTGCCTCTGGCCTCGTGCCACAACAGTCCCAACCATGCATTAATTCCCCATTAGATGCCACCTTCATCATGGATTAAGGCTTACTCAGACATCTAGGATTCTAAACTGGAAGAGGCCAGAAGTGTAAAACTGAATTGTTACTGCATACTATGTTGTACATTACTGATCAATGAGTTAATATTCATTGCCTTCAAAGTAAATTAAACCCCAATAATTTCCAATAAACCTTACCACAGGATGTCTTCTTGATTTCCTTCTCCGAATGTTCCATTTTCCCTTAAATATTCTATGTCATAGTCCTTAATGGAATAGTTGCATTTCTACAGGAGGATGGTAGCTACAATTTAAGAAATAGAGAAAAAACACAAAAAAATTAAGTAAAGTATGTTTTTAAAATGATGTTTCACACAGTAATGCATTTATCACTGTTACAAGTTCTTCCAGTTTCCTGCAAAACCCTTATTGATGGTGCAGGCAGCACCTGAGACTCATAACATCCCTCTACCTGTATTTCACGAGATTCTATTCTTTTGCATGAAAATCAGGTTCCAAAATTATAGACACTTATGACCAGTTATTTGTACACCGGAAGTAGGAGTTATGTAACCTCTATGTCTTTTTCCCCTTAGGTAAATGCTGCAAGACGTTCCGGGGGGAGGGGTCATATCCCTGCCTGCCAAACAGGACAAGAATGGGATCCTTTCAGCTTGTTGTCTATCTTTTCTAAGTCTGAGAAGAGTTGTACTACATTCCATCTGCTTGACTTGTCTGCAAATATTAATCCATTCTGGAACTGTGGGATGCGGTCCATAAGCCAATGCTTAGTAACCCCTTCATAGCAGTTTCTTTTTTTTCCTTCTTTTCAACTTTCTTTTTATCCCAGGCCCCCTCCCCCAAACAGCAACCCTGAGGAGATCGTCTAGTACTTCTCCCCCTGAGGTAATCAGCTGGGTCCCGGCGTACCGTGATCCCTGTGTCACGCTGATAGACACCGAAGAGGCCTTCCCATCTCAAAGAATTTCTGTTTCATTTTTATACCAACCAGGACACATCCCAAAATCACCTAAGTAAAGTCCAGCTGATGTTGCCTACTCAAAATTTCTAAATCACCTCCCCCACAGTTTTCCAGTAAGGCACTAATTTAGTGCAGTCCCATCAGATGTGGACACGGTCCCGTCTACCCCCAACTTAATCCAGCAGTGGTCAGTAAAAGTACTCCCATAATGATATGTAATAGAAGGAGTTCAAAAATAACACGTAACAAGTTTCCATCAGAACTCCCTCAAACGAGGGGGAAGCCATTGTAGTGTGTACCCCTCTCCATATTCCCTCAGTCTTTCGATGAAGTAGTAAGGTTAAATTGTTTCCAATGTTCCCTAATTTTTCCCCAAAGGGTCAGGCAGCAGGCATGTACATTTCTGTACAATGTGGAAATATGCCCCCTGAGCTCCATGTCTTTGCCTGCCCTATCCAGATACTGCGTAAATGGCTTGACCTCTTTCTGCAGCATTTCCCAATTATCAATCCTCCAGATACAATTATGAATTTTTAAGTACTGGGAAGAAAGAAAAAATTACTTACCACAGTAATACTGTTTCTTCCACGGGATCCCTCACTATGCGTACTGTTGCACAAACAGCCTGCAGGTCTCAGCTGCCCCAGAGAGTGGAATTTTATGTAAAGCCGGGAATGATGGAATGAAATTCAAATCTCTGCCACGAGGTCACACTCCACCCTGCCCTCCAACATCAGATTTAGTTCAATAGCCAGGGGAGCAGCGACCACTAACGTAACTAACCTAAACCTAGGGAAAAACAGAAAAAATAGAAAACCCAAAAAGACTGGTCCCACAGGACAAGCTGTGGACTAAAGTTAAGCACTCATTTTTTTTCATATACTTTATATGTATTATTTTCACATTAAAATACAAATAAGTCCATATCTGAGAAGACCATGTACAATTGGAAATACCACATGGGGAAAATACACAGCCCCCTTAATCAAAGGATACGTGCATCTCAAATATTTTGATACCTCATCAGGGAGGATAACTAAACAATATTCAAGCTAAACAATTCAGTTTACTGACTGTGTAATTGAGCCCAGGAGCAATAGGACTGTATTGATAATCGGAAGTCCATAGTTCAAGTGTCCAACATTTCATGCCCCCACATTGGGGCTAACGGAGTGATACTATATACCTTAAAAAAAATATATATATATATATATATATATATATATACACACATATATATATACACACACACACACACACACACATTAAAGACAGCATAGTTCCATTTATTTATTGAAAAGTTTCACCAGGAAGGGCACACTGAACAACAAGTTGCTCATCTCATGGTGCGTCCTGGGGGAGAGGGGAGAGGAAGGTATACAGCCATATACAGTATACAATAAAAAAATTTTTTTTTTTTTTTTTTTTTTTTAGAGTGTCAATTCAATGTATCAAGTTTAGGAATACTTAAGTAATATGCATATTATACATAAAAAGTGCAAATACTGATCACAAACAGCAATAGCGCAGAGACTATTGTGGGGGAGATCAGTGCTTAGTGCTAAGTATACAGTGAGTCAAGGGAGGATAACAGAAAATCTGGCAGCTGGGGTGGGTGGCAGAAGGAGGGCAGACAGCTAGGGTAGGTGGCAGAAGGGGGGCGGATAAGTAAAGGAGAAAGAATAAGGTACTGAGGGGGTGAACCGGGGGACGGAGGCGCAAGGAATTTGATAAGGTAATTGATGAGGGAGCTACAGGTGAGAAATCAGAAGAGAGTAGCAGGAGTTAAACACAGGTACAGTTTACCGAGAAGAAGTTGTGCAGTGCAAATGAGATGGCGTAAGGGGAGGAAGAATGCCGAATTTGATCGGGAAGGGCATTCCATAACTTAGGGAGGTGATGAGAGAAGGCCATCTGTCCATTCAGTTGGGTGGCAGGGACTATCAGCAGACGGGAGTCAAAAGAGCGAAGGGAGTGGGCTGGACTGGGAAGAATAGTGAAGGAGGAGGAAATGGGGGAGTATGCCAAACCAAAATTTGGACACAAATTTGGTGCAGTGAAGGTGGCGACAGCTTTCTAGTGAGGGAAATGCCAGGAAGTGGTAAAGATCACAGTGATGGGTGAGAGGGGGAGAGTCCAGAACGAATCTAAAGAAGGAGTTAAAAAGGGTGTTCAGTCTGGATAGTGAAGACTTGGGAGCAGCACTGTACACTACATCACAGTAGTCAAAGATAGGCAGTATCATCTTCTGGACAATTTCATGTCGGGCCAGTAGCAGGAGGCAGCTACGGTTCCTGTATAATGCACCTAACTTGGGGAGCAGCTTTTTCAGGATGGCATCCACATATCCAGAGAAACTGAGGTGTTGGTCAAGCCACACCCCAAGGTGCCTAAAAGATGAAGTGTCCTCAAGGACTGTCCTGTCAAGGGCATGGAAGGAAGGGAGGGGAGCCGAGTGAGTCTCTGTCTAGTGCAAAAGGTAATTGAAACTGTCTTCTTGGTGTTGAGGGAGAGTTGATGGGAGCTAAACCAGTGCTGGACTTTATCAAAGTCATGCTGGAGTCTGTTAGCCACATCATCAGGGTACTGGCCAGAGGTGAATTTGACAGTGTCATCAGCATAGATGTGGATGGAGGTGAGAGAACAGGCTGATGGAAGATCATTTAAAAATATGGAGAATAAGATAGGGCTGAGGGACACCAGTTTTGATGGGGAGAGGTGGGGAAATAGTGTTGGCTATTCTGACAGACTGGGTCCTGCCTACCATGTAGGCTCTGAAACAGTTTGTGGCAGAGGTGGACAAGCCAGCCGTAGAAAGAGAGTTCAAAAGGAGGGTGTGGGAGACTGTGTTGAATGCCTTAGCTAGGTCGCCAAAAATAGCAGATGTGATTTGGCCACTGTCCATCCCAGAGAGGATACAGTCAGTTAGCCTAACCGGGAGGGGGGGGCGCGCGGGCAGTATAGCGCAGTGGTTTAGGGCTCTGAGCTGAAAATCTGGAGACCTGGGTTTGAATCCCACAGCCCCCACTTGCATATATTGTGTGACCCTGAGCAAGTTACTTAACTTCCCTGTGCTCCCAGGTTGCACCTGTAAAAAAGTTTTCAGCTTAGTGTGTTTCACCTGGTTAAACAACTGGGGGGAAAAAAATTGAAGAGGAGGTGGTGGAGTGGTTCTTCTGGAACAGCGTGAAGATGTTAAGAGTCAGACAGGTAAGAAGAGAGTTGTGCGTGAACCAGGTATTCCTGCAGCTTAGCCAGCGTGGGTAGGAGAGAAATGGGGCAGTAGTTTGCAGGGGCAGAGGAAGCGCCACCCTTTGGCAGTGGGAGTACAATGGCATGCTTCCAACCAGTGGGGATGGTTGCGGTTGAAAAAGAGAGGTTCAGTAAGACAGAAAGTGGAGCAGAAATGGCTGAAGCAGAAAGATAAAGTAGCTTAGGGTCTAAGCCATCTGGTGAGCTGCCCTTGGTGAGATTGAGAGCGTACAAAGCTGCCAAAGTATCTGAGGGTCCGATATTAGTGAAGGAGAAGACATTAGACAGGGAGGCTGATTTTGGAGGGGTGGGGGATACAGCAGGCAGGGAAGGTGGTAGAGAAGCTAGAAGGGTAGAGGCACAGGAGGCGAAATAAGAATTAAACTCCAAGGCAACACTAAGGTGATCAGAAAATTGAGTGTTATTTATTATAAGGAGTGGGTAGGTGGAGTAGCTGGGGGTGAATGACCTTCCAGAACTTAAAGGGGTTATTTATGTTAGTCTGGAAGGTAGCACAGAAGTATCCGTCTTTGGCTAGGTGAGTGGCTTTGGTGCACTAATTGCGGAATGTGCGGTAGGTGCTGTAGTCGTTAGAAAGCTTGGAAGTTTTGTGCGTTTTCCGCGCTTGATCTTGTGCTCTTAGGCAAGTTAGGAGCTCTGGGGTGATCCAGGGTAGGTGGTTTCCTCTGACCTTGGTGCGACGCAGAGGGGCGTGATTGTTCCATATGTCTAGAAATTTACCGTGAAAGTAGGCCCTAGCATCATCGATGGAGTTAGACACAGAAATAGGTTCACAGTTTGTATAACTGAGGTCGTTTAGAAGGGGACCAAGGTTTACGGATTTGTATGACCAGGTTTGGAGGATTTATGGGGTGCCTTGAATCTGTGAATTCTGTGTATGATACAGGTCATGTGATGGTCACTCAGGACATCAGGTAGTATACCAGCATTGACAACTCTATCGGGGTGGGATGTGAGGGCCCAGTCAATTAAGTAGTGCTTACCGGTAGTGCGGTTCAGGCACAGTGGTTCTAGTATAGGTTGCGTTAAATTGAGGGCATTTATATAATTGCGTGCTTTACTCAGGGATGGAGAAAGCCAGTTTAGGTTGAAATCACCCGTGAAATATAATTCACCTGAAAGGGTATGAGAAATTATCGTACTTATGAGATCACTGATAG
This sequence comes from Neoceratodus forsteri, assembly GCA_016271365.2. Taxonomy (NCBI): domain Eukaryota; kingdom Metazoa; phylum Chordata; order Ceratodontiformes; family Ceratodontidae; genus Neoceratodus; species Neoceratodus forsteri. Next base: position 1,422,861,988 of record CM028130.1, read on the forward strand.
CTGGGAAGGTAGGCCCGACCTGCAATAGGTGCCAGCGATATATATTGGTATCGAGAAAGGAAGGGAAATTTTTAATAGGAGTGTCTCATAGGCTTTGGGGACCGAGGTGGCGAGGATGGAGGTAAATTGTAAAGTAGACGAGACATAGACTGCCACCCCTACCCATTCGATCTTGCAGGGATAACAACATTTATATGATATCTCAACATTCAGTCTCTTAAAATAGCTCTATACCAATAGTACAACCAGATCGGGGGGATCAAAAATATGGTTGAACAACTTGCCCCCAGTAATCCTTAAGCAAACCTGTGGAATAAATCAAGAATAGCTTTAGTAATTAGTGTGGTCAGAGCCCTTATTAACAACAGTATTGTAACGTTTTGTAACAACTAGCTAGACGAAAACTCGGGTAACCAACTGTTAAAGAAAGTTTAACAGTACTTAAGTCCCATCAGCCATCCTCAAGTTCCTCCAGGTCACCCTCTTCAAATTTGGGAGATCGTCGAGAGCTGCATCGGTTAGTGGCAAAGTGGGAGGCCCATTTACCCACTTCAGTGGGGTCAGAGAAAAGCCAAACTTTTCCGTTGTGCACAATCTGTAGCCTGGCCAGATAAATCACTGCGAGTGAGACAGACGCTTCCTTTAACTGTTTCCGCACTCCGTTAAATTTCTTACGGAGCATCCTGGTAGCATAGCTGATATCTAGAAATAGATAAACTGCCCTCTCGTCCTGGGTAAGCGGTCCAGTCTGGTGGGTCATCCTCAGAATCTTGTCTCGGGTGCCGATGCCGTCCGTAACAAGCAACAGTGTATGTGGGGTGTCAAGAGTTCTCCCGATAACCCCTAGGGGTATCTGATAGGCCTTTTCCAGGCCAAAATGCAGTGAATGCCCTTCTGGTGCTAGTTTCTCTCCCAGCCATTCCTGCGAGAATATAAGGAGACAATCTCCCACAATTCCCTCGGGCAGACCCAAAATCCAAATATGGGAGGATCACACTTGATTCTCCAACGTTTCAAGCCTGGCGCACAGGTGGGAATTCTCCTTTACCACAGCAGTGGCCGCCAAGGTAGATTCCGACTGCCGTTTGCAACCAGTCATGTCGAGTTGGAGAGCTTCCACTGTTTTCTCCACTACAGTCACTCTAGTGCCAAATGAATCTATCTTGGCATTTAGGTCTGACACTGATGAAATTAGCCTTTGTAGCTTTAGCCCAATCGAGACATAGTTTTTTTTTCTGATTCTTGTGAGGAAGTAGCCTGTGATTCAGTGCCAGACCTCATGGGCTGAGAAGGTTCCAATGATTTTCCTTCAGTGCCGCCACCTTTATCTTTTTGAGGATTCTCCATTATTTGAAGCCAAGACTCCTCTTTCCAATAGCAATAAAATCTCCTCCGAATCTGGGCTATAAAAGGATGTTTTTATAGATTTAGAGCATAGAACTGGAGAGCTCCGCAAACTTGCTGCCACTCAGCTCGAGCTCCACAGCGCCCCCCAAAGTTAAGCACCAATAACAGTTAAATCTGACTGTTGGCAATGCAAAAGTAATGTTCAAGCAAAACTGGAAGACTGAAACAAAAACTGATTCTTGGGAGAAAATTTCAGATTCTAGAAGGGGAGGTAGGGTGGACATGTTAAGCATAGTGAAGGTTCCGTTGGAAGAAACGGTATCACTACGGTAAGTAATTTTTTCTTCAAACCCCCGGAATCCCTTACCATGCTTACTGTTGCAGACTACAAAGTAGTACTCGGGGAGGCTGGGTACAGAACCTACTTAGGGAAAAGGTTCTGCAAGACAGCAGTACCAAACCTGGCATCCCTCCTGGACTGCAAATCCAGGCAACAGTGTTTCTTAGAGGTCTGTACTGTTTCCAGGTAGCTGCTTTATAGGTTTCTACCAAGGGGACATCACTCAAAGCTGCCACAGAAGCAGAGATGCCACGCATGGACTGTGCCCTGGGGCACTGTGGGGACAGCTTGTCTGTAATAGAACTGGATGCAGGAGACTATCCAGTGAGCAACAGTTCTCTTGGAGGCTGGCCTACCCTTACGCACTTCACTATATATGAGGAACAGGTGTGAGTTGAAGACCTGAGATCCTTAGTGTGGTCCAGGTAGTACCTAAGGGCCCTCTTAACATCCAAGCTGTGGAGTCTCTGCTCTCCATAGCTGGATTTTGCTGTAAAGAACAATGGAAGGATGATGGACTGGTTCAGGTGAAACTCAGACACCACCTTAGGGAGAGATTTTCTGTCAGTCCATAGGACTACCTTGTCCCCATAAAAGATGGTGACTTGCACATCCTTCTGGTAGACGTTATGGCAACCAGGCACACAGTCTTCCAGGTGACATACTTCAAATTAGCGTAGCCACAGGCTCAATAGAGTAATCCATAAGCTTTGCTATGCATAAGTTCAAATCCCAAGGAGGGACTGGGTCCCTAATCGGGGGATGCAGGTTCAAAAGCCCTTTAAAGAGACTAAGTAAAATGAATGGAGATTTACACCATATATTTCAATGCCTTACCTCTGCAAAATACTGCCTACATATAGTTGCCCCAAAAATTCCTAATAGTTTAGATGTGAGATCGCTCATAAATTTTTATCCACCATGTCACTTTTACTTCCGGTCTGTAGATCCACCCTGCGCTCAGCCTGAGCCACATTATGACGTGAACCCAAGGACAGCGAGAGACACGTTCCATTATAGCCCGGGGGTAACTTTAACATTTTATATATCACAGTGATCATCTGGTGATTAATCAAGGGCACCGGGCAACTAACAAGCCCTTGTTAGTCACCAGATGATCACTGTTATATAAAAATGTTTTTAAAGTTGCCCCCCGTAGATTACAATGAGCACATCCCCGCGCTCTCCCTGGGCTCACGTCATAATGTGTCTGAGCCCAGGGGCAGATCGGGGTGGATCTACAGACTAGGAAGTAAAAGTAACCTGGTGGATGAAAATTTACGCGTGATCTCTCATCTAAATTACTGGAAATTTTTGGGGCAAATATATAGGCAGCATTTCACGGAGGTAAGGCACCGAAATATGTGATGCACAGGGCTAGCCTGGTAGATCTCTTTAAAGGAAAGCTGTGTAGAACATCGCTTTCAATCTCTCAGATCAGAGCTGCTTAGCATTCACCAGCATGAAGTCACGGAAGCCTGCCAGCATACTTGTTTCGCTTGTGCCTCGAGTTTGGCGCTGAAGCGTTATTTGCCATCGTTACCATTATATCGAGTTATCAGTGCGCTTGTTCAAAGCAGTTTTTCCGTGGCTGAGAACGCTGCTCGCGAGGATTTTGGTCATTTCTTACGGAGGAAAATGAACTGTCTGGCATACTATTGATTTGTGAATATTTAGAGTAGCTTCTTGAAAATGGAGCATGGTGCTGGTTCATTTTTTAGCTGAAGGTTAACTTCAACCTTCAGCTAAAAAATTTAACCAGTTATCATGCTCCATTTTCAACGGGGCTTACTTCTAAACGTTCACTTAAATCAGTAGTACATGCCAGAGAAGTTCATTTTCCTCCGTAAAAATTTGCCCAGTTCGTCACGAACGAGCGTTCTAGCACCACGCAGGAAGGAAACTGCTGAACAGAGTGCACACTGTGTCTTCCGGTGTGGTGCCAGTGTCCAAATGGCAGCTTCAGCGCAGAGCTCAGGAGCACAGAAACGGGGCAAATTAATGCTGAAAGCTTAGCTGGAGGCTCGTGACCACATACAGGTAGTGCTAAACGGGTGTTTCTGCAGTCCTGGGAGTTGGAAACGGTGTTTTGCACAGCTTTCCTTTAAAGAACCTCCTGAAAATGGGGCGTAAAGCCAACATTCTCTCCCTACCTGCCGAGACATAAGCAGATACAGCAGTTAGGTGCATCTTAAGGGTTGGAGGCCTGAGGCCCAAGGACTGAAGGTGGACCAAGTACAGGCATAAAATAGCTAGTATAACATAGCAAAATGCAACTCAAAACAAGGTGCAATGATAACAATTTCTAGAAATGCATAGCACTAGAGTGCTAATCATTTTATCTGAGTGAGTCCATGGCACAGGGGACCACATAAATACAAATGTTATTTTTAATTTTGCTAATCAATCTGTGTACAGTACTTTGCATTTTCACAGCCAATTAGCACTTTCACACAGAAAACTGCTAATCGATGTTCTGAGCTTATTTAACACCCTGAAGTAGTCCAGGACTATGGTCAGATCTGTTTGTAAAGGGCTGAGCTGCTTAGGGGCACACCACAGAGAGAATCTCTTAACATGTGGTAGCACAGGTTTGTCTAGAAGCTGGCTTCCTGGAGACCCAGAGGACTTTCAGTACTTCCTCAGAGAAGTGAAAGTATAAATATTGTAAGGTCTGTACACATCAGGCCACTTAAAACGTTTTAAGGTGCGCAAACACGGCGCCCGTCCACATTTAAGCACGGTTTCAAAGCGTGTTAAGAAACCGTGCTTAAACCCTGCTGCGAGCTAGTCTCAAGTCCGTTTTCAAAAACGTTTTAAAGGAGGAAAGCGTGTTACCTTGTGGTGTAGACAGGCGTGCGATTTTTCTGTCAATTAGGGTGCCAACATAACCGTGCTACAATCGCAGAGGATTACCGAGTTTAAAAACGTTACTCGCTGCTGATGGAGATGGAAGTTCACTGTGTTACAATCGAGTTCAAACTCGGTGAACAATAATGTGGACGGGCTACTGTGGTGAGTTTTAAAACGTTTTAAAACCGTTATTTAAAACGGTACAAATCTTCACTTGTAATGTGTACAGGGCCTAATTCTTCATGAACCATGCCTTGAGGCATAGTGACCAGAGATTTGAAAAGGTGATTCTCTTTGAAACATAGTCAGCAGACTGTTCCTCAATGGGAGGCCAATTTGAAAGCTGCAGCTTAACAAACACAATTTTACATGTCACCAGGTATCCCAACCTGTTCATCTGAATCGCAGCCCTAAGCATTAAACACCAAAAAAAAAGAACATTTTTCTTAACAGAAATCTTCAGGGAATCTTTTATGCTGCTTTCCCATCAATGGCACAGCAAAGACTGGAGAGCCATGGCTATTTGGAATCTTCATGTTCCCAGGGTTGTATGCTGCTGCTACAGCTTTGTGCTGTACCATTGTCCCTAGAAGGGGTGCACATTACCCATATGTACTAACTACCCACTGACAATGTGGAGCGCTACAGAAAGCAGCAAAATTCCATAAAGAACCACATAGAAACAGGTACTTTGAAGACATACTTTATTCACTTACCTAAAAATGGAAATGCAAATATGCTAAAATAAGTGAATACCTGCTCAATGAGGTGCAGTGCAGGACATTTTGTGCCCGCTGACATTATGAAACTACAGGACTGCCCGATGTGTCACAAACAGGCTACGGTTTGGACTCAAACTCCTCATCCCTTTTTTTTTTTTTTTTTTTGTAAACATATAATATTGAACTAAATGCAGCTTGCTTGTTATGTACTCTCAACACTGCTCCCAGCATATATTCTAATGGAGTGTAAGGGAGACTGATCTTTAAGATTTTTTGCATAATGTCATAGACTTGCAACCAAAATTATGCCACCTTGTTGCAAAGTAGTATCATGTGCACACAATTACCCTGTTCTAGATGGCATTTTGGAAATGTATCAAGTTTTTTTGTTCTGAACTTAAGTCTTGTCGGGGTTAAATACGCCCTATAAAGAAAGTTTAATTGGCTCCTACACAGTTTGTTAGACCTAGCACACTGATGAATCTGCTTTGTGGCTGCTCTCCAAGTCTCATCATCTATTACTGTGTCTAGCTCATCTTAGGGTTATCACCTTTTAAGAAGCCCAAAGTGGGCTGGCCCGGTGGTGCAGTGGGCTGAGGCACTGGATGCCTTACTTCGAACAATGCCAGCGACCCGGGTTCAGGAGCGGACTCAGGTCATCAGGAATTGGTAGGGAAGGAAAGGACTGAGCGTCCGGAGGACAGCTCTTCTTTCCTGGGAGAGAGGAGGTAGAAGATCCCGCTATCCCCGGTGGAGACTGGGGTGTGGCAACAGTCAGGATCTCCAGTAAGGGGACTGGCTAAGGTGGTGCTCCTGTGAACTTGAGCGGGAGCATGCACATCTCGCACTGGTCTGCACTGCACTACTGAGCCTATGTTGGGGCTTATCAGCCGTGATGCCCCGTTGGCATCAGGAGGCGTGTGCATGCCACTGGCTCAGGCGGCACTTTTTTTTTTAAAAGTACCAACCGGCATAAAGGAGTGAGTTGAGAGTTGTCAGCTGAGGTGGAGAGGAGTCATCAAGAGGAGTGGGCGTGCCTGCTCGCAGGCCTGAGGGGAGGTCTACACTCAGGGCTGGCAAGGCCCAGGGTCAGGGTGGGGAGATTGCCCCCTGGTCCCAAAAATGTTGAGATGTACCCACAATGCCAGCAGCGGACCAGCAATTAATGGGAAGGTCGCCGACAGCCTTCTAGACTCTCACTGCTGAGGAAGTGAGTAGTTGCCATGGGGAGCTGGTCCACGGCAGCAGTGACAATGTCGTCTCCGGAAGAGCTGGTGGCAGAGCTACCCCTTTTGTTCTCCCATGTCCACTAGAAGTACTGTGGTGCTGGTTAGTTCGGGGACTGCTGGTGCTGAGTTTAGCCCTGCCCTGTGCGAACCCTGCCCATGGATCGACAGGAGCAGTGGCCGCTTGTGGCAAGGACTGGATGTGCCTGTATTTTAACATCTGACACCCCCCTCCCTCCAATCTGAGGTGAGTTGCCTGTATACTGGAAAAGTGCACCTGCTCCCACAGGCAGGGAAAATGTTAAGCAGCAACTAGTAGGAGAAAAAGAAAAGGTCCTAGTGTAAATCAGAGCCCATTAGACTCATTCAAGGGAAAAGCGAAGCAATACAGGACTCGGGTTCAAACCCTGATCTCCCAAGATACTGTGCCATGGCTGTAAGCCATAGAAATGTGGAAACTGTGCTAATCTTAAATGAGGATCCTCAGAAATGTTTTTGTGTGTAAACAACTTGAGCTTCTGACAGAAAATAAAACTGCCTGATTGCATTTTACTTCCGTTTGGACTGAATCATTTTGAAGTCCTAACAAATCTTATGCTGTACTACCTGTCTTACCAACCGTTTTCCAGTTGACCATTGATCCTGTGGCCACCAGGCATGATGGGAGGAATGTTCCAGCTAGCCTGCACTTCGACAGAAATCTAGCTGTCAACTATGGAATCCCTACACTCCAACACATACACAACATACTGCGTTTAACCTCGAGTGCTGCCAGTCGAGATAGTACCCTCCCCCCCTTCCCAGAGACAGATGATCAACAAAACACCTGGGGGTGGGAGGGGGAGCTCACTGGAGATTTGATCTGTGCCTGGAGTGTGAGCTATTGCCTGCTCAAGAGTAAACCCCAGACTGCTGGAGCAGGAGCGAGTGGCTGTGTTAAAGACAAACTGCTTAATTTAAAAGAAAGTTTCACCAGTGGTTTAAAAGGCAAGGAGGGTTACATTTCTTTAATAGGGGCAGTATAAACTCATGTCATCCTATAGGCAGCATGCCTTTGAAAAAAGTACATCTTGTGTGAAACGCATCAGGCATTGTCCTACAGAAGCTGCATTTTTAAAACTTTTTGTACTTTGACTATGAAATAAGCAAATTACCGCAACAAGGGCGAGGGTTACCCTATGATTTACAACGCCTGCTGTGTTGTTTGATCACAAGGCTGACAGGCCGAGTGAGCAAAACACACCAGGCGTTGTAAATACAAGGGTAACCCTCACCCTTGTGGTAAATTGCTACTGTACAACGGCTAGCAATTACTGATTTTTTTCCACATTAATTTGTTTCCCTCAAAAGAAATTGAATTTTTCAATAATTTTGTGTACGACATCCTTCCTATGTATATAAAATAGCACCGGGTTGCTAGGTAGAAATAGAGAAACACACATCCGGGGGACATGCTTAGCAAAGCAGTTTTTTTTTAAACTGTCTTTTTATCCGTCTTACATAAATTTGTCATCGGATAACACGGGCGGGATGGTAGGAGACAGTAGCAAGTGGCAGGCTTACCCTGTATGGCAGGAGGAATGAGCACTGTACTGTATTGCTGAAGTGGGACCCGAATTTGTTTTTTTTCATTTTCGGAGCAACCGCAGTTTGCCAACAGGGCGCTTAGAAGGACTCGAAGGATGTGGTACATGACAGCCTTACTAGTGACTGCCTGTTGAGGTGGCAGTATTTTTTTGTTAAATTATTTTGAGTGGAACTGGAATGCTTTTTTTTTTTTTTTTTTTTCATTCGATTATGAGGACATCGGGAACTTTATGCTGAATAACCGCGGTGTGTGGAGTTTAGGCGTGATGTCTTAGCGAACTGAGCATCTTCGATCTTCCTTTATGTATCGCAAACGGCCAGCAAGCGTTTCTAAACAGCTAGTGCCTTTATAATGTTGTTGTAGAAATCAACCGAAGCGACGTTATCTTAATAATATAATTGCCCCTTCCAGCTCAGGAACATTGATTTTTTTTCTGTGTAATCCACCCACACAACAAAATTGTCGACAATCCCAACTCACCCGCTTTGCGCTCACTTTTCTCCCCACGCGTACGCTTCGAGGCACGTTCTCGTGAAGAAGAGGCACTGTCGCGATATTTGTTTGCCGCCTTCTGGCTTATGAGCCACATGGCAAGTCTAAGAATCTGGAATGAGCTATCCCACCATAGTATATGTTTTGTTTCTCAACACGTGAATATTTATCACTACGGATTTACCCATCATAACATACTGGGATACCGATGCGCTGGTGTCTATTTCGGTTTGGCAAGTTGCTGAGGACAAAGGTGGATTTGTGTGAGTTCTGGAGACCCCATCTTGGAAAAGAGTAGACAGAGGGGAGGCCGTCCACAGAAGGGCAACTTTTATGGTGCAGGGACTGTATCAAAAACCCTATGAGGAGAGGCTAAAGGAGCTTAGTATGTACACCCTGGAAGAGAAGGGGGATATGATAGAGACATTTAAATATCTCACTGGGGTAAATGAGGTACAGGAGGTGAGTATTTTTAAGAAAAAAGGGTGTTTTAGAACAAGGGGAGGTGGTATGAATCTGGAGGGGGTTAGATTCAAGAGAGATGTGTGCAAGTACTACTTATTCACAGAAAGAGTAGGGGGTTCCTGGAACAGCCTTCCAGTGAAAGTGGTGGAGGCAAAAACAATGGTGAGGGAATGGAACAGGCACAAGGAAATCGTAGGGAAGCAGGAAGGGCCATAGAAGAGCAAGTAGTATCTGCAGTAAAATGGTATCAAATGGGTTGGCCAAGTGGCTGTTAGCTATCATCAAACTCTTATGTTTCCATGTGTACAGTAGGGGTTGCAGCCCACAGAACTAGGAAGAAAAAAAAAAAGACTATAATGGCATTGCCTCCTCCTGAGGGTCCAGATGCCGGGGGAGGTGGTCCCAGATATCTTATCTGTTCGTCATTACGGAGATGTTCCTCTTTTTACGCCTCAGAATTACCCTGCCCCTCATGGGAAAGGCACTGCCAAACAAAGAAAGTGCTGTGATCTCTGTGTGTGTGTGTGTGTGTGTGGGGGGGGGGGTGTCCAGCTACAAGAAGGAGTGGCCAGCTGTGGGAGGGTCCTGCTGCATGATGAGGGGGGACTGGTCCCATACATCTCAGCTGTCAGTCATTAGATGCCCCTCATTTTACTTCTCAGAATTGTCCTGTCCCTCATGGAAAAAGGTGCAGCCAGACAGAGAAGGTGCTTTTTATCCAGTTACAGGAGGGGAATGTCAGTGTAACCCCCATTATCCAGGGTTACTAGAACCCTAGTTAGAGCTAGTGGCAGGCAGGGACAGGCAGCTAGTGAAACTCCAGTTAAATGGATTTCACTATGTCTTGCTCTGTTTTCAGTCTCTGCTGAGCTGGGGCTATGACATCATTTAGAACTGTCGCAGCTGCATAAGCCACACTGGAATGTTGCAGCAGGGAGTTAGGTAGAATGTTGGGGAATTTTCAAAGTCAGTCTGGAGTAGGCTCAAGAGAGAGAAGGATGTAGATCCTGCAGTGCAGTGGAGGGAGGGGGTGCCCTGCAGGGGCAGGCCCCCCCTGCCCTCAGCTCTGACTCAGAGCTACCTTAGGGTGTGTGCTTCCACCATAAGAGAGGCACAAGGAACCAACTCCCAGGGGCAACCCTCTGGCCTGGGAAAAGGAAGAGGCTACCTGACGGAGAGTGCTGGGGCACTACGGTTTTTGAGGAATGAGATTCATTCAGAGTTTTGGACACCTGCAATGTGGAGGGTGATGAAGCTTTGACAAAAGGCCAGTGTCATTCACCAAAACAATGAGTAAATAAGTCTCTGGGGCTGTGGGTCAGTCAGGATGCGAAGTCCAGGGCTTATGGAACAGTGAGATGTAACGACTGTTGTATGTGTGTGGGGGGTCTTCAAGAGAAAGACAGTTATTGCATTACAAAGCCATGTACAGTCTGCACTACAGTAGCCAAGAAAGTGTGTGTAAACAAAGGAATGGCCGGGTATAGGTCTATGGAACAAAAGGTGGGAGACCCCCCCCCACACCTGGCGTAACAGGGCTCACCTCTACAGATTCACTTTGAAACACCAGATACCTTTCTGTCAGGTATTGGCCATTGCCTGAAGAGGGTGCCCAGATGTTGGGATGGAGTAGAGTGTGGTAGTGTGCCACTATGTAAAGAGTCCATGACATATGGAAGTTTAGGATCCAAGAATGGATTGTGTCTGTGTCAGCACCTTATCTGCATTACAAGGAGTGTAGCCCCATGGGGGTCCGTCTATGTTTTTATTCAGAGTCTTGTTGAATAAAGCCACACTTCAGAATCCCATCTCCTGGTATTGGGCAATCTGTTACTGCTTCTAGTCTCTGGATTACTTGGGTACCCCTGGTCAGAGTAGCCAAACCTAGCCAATATGCCAAGTGATATGTTCTCCCTGACCCTAGGTTACATCAGGCTTCGGGAGGCCCAGCTTCCGGGGGTTCTCCTATGGAAAAGGTGTTGTGAACTTAGTCTTTAATACAGAAATACAAAACACACTATGGGCCCAATCCTCAAATGGGTCCCGATCCCTCCACACACGCAGGGGGTCGGAAACAGCTGCAGAATGCCCCCCTGTGCACAAGAGCACAAAAGATGCGCACCCTCGGGGCACCATGTGACATACATAATTGGGCATGTGCTCCTCCACACCAGATCCTGCACACGTGTCTTAGTACATGGGTTGATGGAACTGGTGCAAGTCGGGGTGTGGGGAATGTTATCTGCCCAACCCACAGATGCATTTCTTATCAGGCAATGATGAGAGAGCTCTTCAGGTATTTTAGTGGTGTGCCTATTGTATGTAGTAACATATATTTATTTGTGGACTAATGTTCTAGTAACTTTTTTTTTTTTTTTTAATAATTGTTCAGTTAAGTTTTTGTCCAGTCACCAAATGTGTGCCATTTTATGTTTATTTAACTATGTCATGGTGTTTTTGCCTGTATTCTTTTGTGATGGGTGTATTTGGTTGGTGGGTGTGATAGGGTGCATTGGCGTATGGGCTTGGTTGGTGTGCCAAGATTGCATTGAGATATATGGTGTTGGTGGGCATAACAGATTGTATGGGGTTGTGAAGTGCGACAGTGTGCATGAGGTTATAGGGTCGGGGGGTGTGTGTGTGTGAGTGATGGCGATCAGGGGGATGGGGTTGGTGGGTTTGACAAGTACACGAGGGGTATGGGGTCAGTGGGTGTGAATGCATGGGGTTATGGGGTCAGTGGGGGTGTGCTAGACTGTATGTGGTTGGTGGGTGTGACAGGGTGCATGGGGTCGGTGGGTGTGGCCGCATGCATGTGGTATGGGGTCAGTGGGTATGACTGTGCAGTGGGTATTGGGTTGTAAGTGTGACAGCGTGTATGGGGTTAGGTGTGACAGCATGAACTTGAGTTATGGGTTGGTGGGTGGGATAGAGTGCATGTATCTGATCAATGGGTGTGACAGGGTATGTGGGGTCAGTGCGTATGACAGTGCATGGAGTCGGTGCATGTGATAAGAGTATATGTGGTCGGCTGTGACAGCATGCATGGGGTCAGTCAGTGGGTGTGACAACAGGTATGTGGTTGGTGGGTGTGACAGCATGCATAGGGGTATGGGGTCATGAGATGTGACTGCGTGCATGAGGTTGGTAGGTGGGACAGTGTGCATGGGTTTATGTGGGTGGAAGGGAGGGTGGGTGTAACAGTGTGCTTGTGCGTGGAGAGGAAGGTGGGTTGCATACAGTTGGCACATTGTGCATTGCTATATGTGAGAGGAGGGGAGGGTGCGTTTTGGAGCATGCTTGTGTGTGATGTAGGGGGTATACAGTAAATGCTAAAGATGGTATGGCACTCTTTGTTGCAATTTCTTGCTGGCAGCTGCCTCCCAGCAAGCTGGAACACTTCATCACCAGCCCCCCTCCCAATGTATTTCCACCCCAGATCAACTGCAGGCATTGTGCAAGGCACAGCTTTGACAAGCCCTCACTAGTCTCCCCTCATAAAGGAAAAAGAGAGATTCACGTGCATCAAACTGTACACAAGTACTACTACAGTCCAGTTTATGGTTGTGTGTGGGACAGACTTAGTGGGCAGAGGTGATGGTGGGTGTTGGGAGTGTGGGTGTGCGAGTGTCTCTGGAGGAGGGAGGTGGGTGGCATTAGGTGTAAGGGTATGTGCTCTTGTGTGAGGCATTCAGCTGGCTCCCCTGAACAGGGGGGTAGGATCCTTCTAACTGCTGTAATCTGCACTCCATTTAATTTGCTTGGTATCAGAAGTTGCAAAAGAGAGTCAGTGTGTAGCAAGAAGCCCTTTTGGGCTTTTAAATTCAGACGGAGTATTTTGTCAGTGCGCATTCTATGACATTCATCTAGCGCTGCTGAACAAGGGGATAAAATCCTTTTCACTGCTGTAATCTCCACTACATTTTCATTTGTTTGGTTGAAGAATCTGTAAAAGAGGGTCGGGAGCTGGAGACTGTTTGGCAAGAAGGTGAGACTAGAGGCAGCAAGGAACCAATCAGGGCCCAGCGGTAAGCCCTTTTAGACTTTAAAATTTGGATGGAGTATTTGTTCAGCACTCATTCTTCTTGTAACTGCTATAATCTGCACTCCAGCTAATTTGTTGGGTAGCAGAGGATGTAGAGAGGTTCAGGAGCTGGAGATTGTTTGGGTGGAAAGGGAAGGTGTGACTCGAGGCAGCCGGGGGCCAATCAAGGCATAGCAGGAAACCTTTTTGAACTTTTAAATTTGGACAGAGTGTTTGTTCATTGTGCGTTCTGCAGCATTCAGGTAGCAGCGCTAATAAGATCCTTCTAATTGCTGTAATCTGCACTCCATTTGCATTTGTTTAGTAGCAGAAGCTACCAAAGAGGGTCAGGAGCTGGAGACTGAACAGGGAGGTGGGACCAGAGGCATCCAGGGACCAACTGGGGCCCAGCAAGAAGCTCTTTTGGACTTTTAAATTTGGACAGAGTGTTTGTTCATTGTGCATTCTGCAGCATTCAGGTAGCAGCGCTAATAAGATCCTTCTAACTGCTGTAATCTGCACTCCATTTTCATTTGTTTGGTAGAAGAACCTGTAAAACAGGGTTATGAACTGGAGACTGGACAGGACACTGGGATCAGAGGCAGTCGGGTACCAATCGGTGTAGCAGGAAGCCCTTTATCTTGTACATAAATCCATCCACCTAATGTGTCCCACATACATTTGTGTCCCAGCACATGAGTGGAACAGGTGTAAGACTGGCATCTTAGATGTCAGTCACTGCTGGAAAGGGTGGAAGGTAAAAGGTAGGCCAAAACTGGGAATAGGAGCAACATCCTATTTTGGGTAGTTATATGAAGAGGTATATCAAACAACATAAGGGGAAAAACTAGAAACACCCAATCAAAGGTACATAAGTATTTCCAAGTAATAGAGTAGAAATTGGGAATGCTGGGAGTGGTGCAGTGCCGTGGCTGTGGGGCACCAATTTTCAGAGACCTTCTAGAGACTGCAGTGCTGCCCCATCTCCATGCACCTCTCTGGGTTGAGGGAAGAGGTCACTAGACTCCAGGCCGAGTTGGCTAGGATTTGGGGAACCTTCTCTCACGCCAAGGGGTCTCAAGGTCTGCCACTGTTACCTCAGAGGATGCCAGGCAGGAGGAACGGGTGGGCTCTGGAAGGGTGGGGTGGTGGGTCAGAGGCACGATGCTTAACTGGTACCGCTACAAAATTCCTATGCTGCTCTGGCAGGGTGGGATTGCCAAGAGGAAGCACACATAGTGACCAGGGAGGATGTGGGGGTCCTCTGTAGTGGAGACCACAAGGAGGGTGGTAGTGGACCACAGGGGAAAGAGGAAACAACGTCTGGTAGGGGGACTGGATTGTCAGGGGGATAGATTTGGGATTAGGAAGGGGACAGAGAGGGAGGTCAGGTGCCTAGTTGGCGCCACAGCCCTGGAGGGATGGGAAGATCATCTTGGGGATCACTAGGACGGAAGGGGGGACTGGATGTAATTGTCCACCTGGGGATCAATGACCTGGCTAGGGACAGGGCTGGGATAATGCAGAGGGAGTTTAGGGAGCTGGGGAGTGGTCTGAGATAGTGAACTTAGTTGCTTTCTCTGAGGTGCTGCACCTCTACTATGGTGGAGGAGAGGATCTCCAGAACAGGAGCTTCAACTCATGACTGAAGGAATGGTGCAGAGAGGAGGGGTTTGACTACATTGGGGACTAGGGATCCACCTGGATAGGTAAAAGCCTGTACAGAGGTGATGGCTTGTATATATCCAGAAGGGGAACCGCAGTCCTTGGCGAATGATTTAAATGTTGCTTTGATGGACATTTAACCTGGCCGAGGGGGTTGGCGAAAGAAATCGGGGAGGCAGAAACTGCCACACACAGGCTGAAGTTTTTTCATTTTTTACAGTGCTGAAAAAAATATATTTATATACTGTGTGTGTATATATATATATATTTTTTTTTAATTTTGCAGTAAATAATATAGTATTGTATCTGTTTGGGTGGAGGGAAAGACAAAAACTATAGTGTGTGGTCAGTTTGCTGTGTTGTGAAGCTGGCTGCTGCCCGTTTGCAAGGGCAGCTTTGTTGTCATTTTCCTTTCTGTAGTTTAATTATTTAAATTGTTATTAGGGAGTTAGTTAGTAGGGTAGGGAGTAGGGCAGTTAGTAGGGAGAACTCAAGGGAGAGGAACCACCCCAGGGTGCAAATTAGTAAAGGAAGCAGGGGGATAGAAACAAAGGGGGATGGGAACAGGAGCATTAGAAAGGGGGGGACAAGAAGGAAGAAGGGATAAAAAGCAGAGTGCTTACAAAATATAGAATTCTATAATGCACTGTTCATAGCCTTGGTGGCTGTGTGTATATATTTTGTTCCTGTTCTAACTGTGTTTACTGACTGCTTGTGTTAAGTTCATTTGGTTCTACCTGATCCTGTGTAATGCCAAACTTGTATCATGTTGTCCTCTGTATGAACTTGCATTTTATTGTACTCTCCCGGGTCATACCTGAAAATAGGCAAATGTCTTGTCTAGTGTACTTACCTGGTCAACCAAAGCTAAATAAATGAATAAAATCTGGAAGGCCATTTATTTGTTCAAATACTAGAAGTCTAAGGAAATAAGATTCCAGACTTAGAGGCCAGCATGGCAGAGTTTGACCTGGATATTGTGGCTATTACAGAGTCATGGTGCACTGAAAACAATGACTAAGACACATGGCCATACCAGGTTATACTCTGTTTAGGACTAACAGGGTGGTAAGGAAAGGAGGGGCTGCAGTGCTTTATGTGAGAGAAAGCATAACAGCAGCGGAGATACAGGAAAGAAAGGGATGGGGACAGAGGTACTGTGGTTCACACTGAAGATAGGAAACTGAGCCACTATTCCGTATTCGCACTGGTGTGATCTACAGACCTCTGACATGGGGAGGAGCTAGCTAAGGTACTGTTGGAAGCCACTAGCAAAATGGCAGAAATGGGGGAGGTGCTGCCAGTGGAGGACTTCAGTCTGCCAGATGTAGACTGGAACCTCCCAGCTGCAGCTTCAGCTAGAAGCACTGACATTCTGGCCTCCCTGCAGGGGCGTTTCTTAGGCCCCTAGTCAGTGAACCCCCTCGTGATGAGGCAGTACTAGACCTGGTACTCACTAACAGGGACAGCGTAGCACATGTCAGGGTGGGAGGCCACCGTCGGACCAGTGATCACCGTACAGTGTGGTTCAGTATAAGGCCAGCTGTGGAATCGAGCGGGGGCAAGGGTCCTGGGGGCAGATTTTATAAAGATGGGTGAATATCTTAGGGATGACCTGGTGGGGGGGGAAATGACCTGGGTGAGGTGAAGGAACAGTGTGCAAAGCAAAAAGGGGCATAGTTACAGCGACAAACTCTGCATTAAGCAAGTGAGCAAAAGCGAGAGGAAAAAGGGACCACTGTGGTTCTAGAAAGAGGTGGCGGAAAAGGTAAAGGCTAAAAGGGTAGCATTCAGAAGATATACAGAGAGGCAGAGGAAGGAGGGTAGAGAAGTGTATCGGGAAACAGAGGGAAGCGGGGAAAGCAGTAAGGAGCACAAAGGCACAGACTGAAGAGAGAATAGCCCAGGTGGTAACATAAGGAGACAAGACATATTTTAGGTATGTAACCTGAAAAAGAAAGACCAGGGGAGCCAGGGATTGTAAGGTTAAAATGAGAAAGGGTGGACTTTGCAAAGGGGGACCAATAAAAGAACAAATACTTCTGCTCAGTGTTCACAGAGGAAGGTGAAGGGGAGGACCCACAAAAAAGTTAGAGGAGCTTTGGTGGGGAAGGTGGACACTAGCCCTGTTTTGGAGAGCATCCTGAAGGTATTCACTAATCTGACAATGGACAAATCAATGGGGTCAGTCTGGGTGCATCCATGGGTACTGAGGGAGCTCAAGGAGGTACTGGCTTCTCTTGAGACAGTCCTGTTTAACAGCTCACTGGAAACAGAAGTGGTTCCAGAGGACTCGAGGAGGGCAGATGTAGTCCCACTTCGCAAAAGTGGATCAGGAAAGAGGCTGGCACTTATAAGCCAGTGAGCCTGACATTGGTGGAAAAGTTAATGTAATCGCTGCTGAAGGAAAGGATTGTGGAATATCTTGAATCCAGTGGGTTACGAGAGCCGAGGCAGCTTGGATTCATAGGGGGGTCATGTCAAAAGAATCTGATAGATTTCTCTGTGACCAAGTAAGGCTTTCAACAACGTTCTACGTAGGAAACTAGTAAGCAAGCTTGGCAGCTTAGGAGAGAGTCCTAAGGTAGCAAACTAAGTAATAAATTGGTTAGGAGATAGGCGACAGAGGGTGGTGGTAAGTGGAGTTCACTCCGAGGAAGGGAGGGTCCCTCAGGGATCAGTGCTGGGACCAGTCCTCTTTAGTGTCTTTAAAAGTGATACAGAATGGAAGCTATAAGGGGCCAAGAGGGCTGCTGAACTCTGCCCAAGCTCCCCCCCCAAAAAAAAAAAAACAGTCGCCGGTGCCCCAGAGTCCCGCTGGCAAAACTCCACTGATTTTTTTTTTTTTTTAACGTGGCGCTGAAACCCAAACCTCTTCAGTCTCCATCAAATCAGGAGGTTGCAGTTGGGAGAGTAGGGTTTTGAATTGGCTCTATTTCAATTGTATTGTGCCAGGAGTCAGCTTTTGCATATCAAGTTGGTCTGACTCAGTGTGGGAGCTACAAGGGGTCGAGTGAGCTGCTGAACTATGCTCAAGCTCCCCCCCCCACCCAGCGGTCACCGGAGTCCCACCAGCAAGACTCCACTGATGATTTTTTTTTAACTTGGTGCTGAAACCTGAATCTCTACAGCCAATCTGGAGGTGGCAGTTGGGAGAGTAGGGTTTTGAATAAGCTCTGCTGCAACTTTATTGTGCCAGGAGTCAGCTTTTGTGACTCGGTTTGTTCCGACTCTGCGTGGGAGATACAAGGGGTCGAGAGGGCTGCTGAACTCTGCCCAAGCCCTCCCTCTCAGTGGTCGCCAGAGTCCTGCCAGCAAGACTCCAGTGATTTTTTTTGAACTTGGCGCCAAAACTCAAGTCTCTCCAGCCAATCAGGAGGTAGCAGTTGAGAGAGTAGGGTTTTGAATCGGCTCAGCTGCAACTTTATTTTGCCAGAAGTTGGCTTTTGTGACTCAGTTTGAGCCAACTCAGCATAGGAGCTACAAGGAGTCAAGAGGACTGCTGAACTCTGCCTAAGCCCTCGCCCTCAATGGTTGCTGGAGCCCTGGAGTTCTCCAGCAAGACTCCACTGATACATATTTTTTTTTTTTTTTAGCTTGGTGCCGAAACCTGAATCTCTGCAACCAATCAGAAGGAAGCAGTTGGGAGAGTAGGAAGGAGCTCTTCCTGTATTTCAGCGACGTCCTGTAAGCAGCCCCCACACGAAGGACCACGTGCCAAGGAGTAACACAACTGTCTGCAGAGAGTCTGCTAGTGTCTGCCAGTAGTCTGCTGGTCGGCCAGCCTCTCTCCCCTATCTAACACAGGACTCCTTGCTCAGTGCAGTACATATAAAGGATGTTAAAGACAGTAAGGTAATGCTACATTCGCATGCTGTCTACTATACTGCTGTAGCATAATCAGAGATACTTGCAATGGCCAATTCTAATGATTTGAACCAAACACCCTTTCCTGGGTAGGTCATACTAGTGACTTTACCGTTACCTAAATATGTGTTCCTGCTTCTAAACTGTTAGTGAGGCTGAAACTCTGACTGTTTACCTTTATCTTAAAATTTGTTGCTGCCATTGAATTGTTAGTGAGGCATGAAACTCTGAAACTGCCAGTTTCACTGGTGTAGGCTAAAACACCCTCTCTAGGTTGGATCTTATTTTACAATTGTGTACTCTGGCTTGCTGTTAGTACCCTCAAATACTGCATTATCTATTATTTGTACAGCTGCTCCTACGGTATTTATTTCATCCTTGGTTGCACCGTTAACCTCTTCTCTGCATTGTTTCCTCTCAGTTCCCTCCCTCTTGAGCTCTGTCCCTACCAATCCTAATTACACTTTGCTTCCTTGTCTCCACCTCCCCCCTGGGATGTTCAAATCACAATTTTTAGGACTTGCCCAGCCATGACTATAGCTGAAATTTTCACTTGCCCTTATTTATTACAATAAAATTAGCTCTCTTTTTGTACTTGCCCTTCAAGGAAATTTACTTGCCTCGACAGGGGGCAACAGGATTTGCACACACCTGCCCCCCCATGGGATGTTCCCACACTCTCCCCCTTCACTTCCTTTTCTAGGTAACTGCCAGGACTCCCTATCAAGGGTCCCCTCACTTTTCCCCTGATGAACCCCTCCTCTTAGCTCCCTTCCTCTCAGAGCTCACCTTTTCCCCCTTTCCTCATTCTGGTACTAGCCATGCACCCCTTATAGGGTAGTCAGTTATAATTTTCATGAACTTTGTTTGCTGTTGTGGCTGCCTGTTGACCTAGAATTAAAAATTTTCTGAAGTTAGTCTTGCACCCTATCTAGGGTAAGCCTATGAATAATGTTTGCTGGCTTCTTTAACTACTGCAGCCTGGGGCACAGTATCGCCAGTCTACCGGAACTGGCCAATCACCCGGAGTCTTAGGATTTGCCATTTACCAGTATTGGCTGGACACTCTCGTAACTAAGCCAGATATATTGTCAACTTCTAACCTAGGAGTGTTTGCGTTGTTACTGTTATAAGGAGCATGCTGCATTCCTACTGACTCACTATAGGAAGCTTCTCGCACTCATTAGGTTGGTTATTTATTTATTTTATATATATATATATATATATATATATATATATACTTTCTCTTTATGCCCCCTTCCTGCTGTACTGGATTCCTTTCTTCGGGGATCCCTAGGCTGTGTAATCCCATAGTCCCGTCCCAGGTACCTCCCACCAGGTGCTGGTTAGCTTTTCCCTATCCTGCCTCAGTTTACCCCCCAGGCAGGGAGGAGAAGGACTCCCCCCCCCTTAGTCTTCCTCTCACACCTCAAGTATGCGTCGGAAGATGTCACCAGCCCCATCTATGGAGCCTGGTTAAGGGTTATCTCGGAACAGCCGGGTCCCGTCTGCAGGAGCTCAGCAGAGGGTTTTTCCCTGGTCCAGCCCACAGGACGTGTGCAAGAGGCCATGGAGGCGGCAACGCGTCACGGCGTGGTGCAACTCTGGCTCCCGGCAGACATCCTCCCTCCCTTTATATGCTGTCTCGCTGCACATCACCCGTGATAACCCAGGTGGGGCGGTATCGCAGGGACCCGCATCCACCCACCCGGGAGGAGAGCAGCCCCTGGGCACTCTATCCTCCTCCCCCCAGCCGGCCCTCCAGCCGCCAGAGTCCGTTCCCAAGCCCGGGTCACTGGCACTGCAAGCGGTAGCCCTACCATTACGCCAGCGGACCCATCCTGCTGTTGTTGACGCAAGGTTGTTCAGTGACCTGCCATAGGAAGCCTCCCATCCTCATTAGGCTAGGTATATTACTGGCTGGCATAAAAAGGGCCTGTTCCTGTGACTTTTTCATTTTTCACAGTGCTGAAAAAATATATTTATATATTTTTTTTAATTTTGCAGTAGATAATATAGTACTGTATCTGTTTGGGTGGAGGGAAAGACAAAAACTATAGTGTGTGGTCAGTTTGCTGTGTTGTGAAGCTGGCTGCTGCCAGTTTGCAAGGGCAGCTTTGTTGTTATTTTCCTTTTTGTAGTTTAATTATTTAAATTGTTATTAAAGAAAATAAGTGAAAATGTCACACAAGCAGTCAAGTATAGTCAGAAGACATCTGTGGATCAGCTCCTCCAAAAGTATTTCAGACAGGGGTTTATGTTCGACACATGTTTGCTGTCCTGATGTTCCCCTTCATTCCAACCAGACCAGTTGCTACTTCAGCTAGTGCTGGCACTGCCACTACCACTGTTCCAGTGCATGTCTCTGCCTCCGTAGTGACCACTGTTGTTGCAACATCAGTTGCCACCATCAATACCACCTCCACTGCTGTTGCCAATGCCACCATACGCACTACCTCCAATACTGCTGCTACTGCCAAAACCACCACTTCCTCTGCTGCCGCCAGTGCCACCATCAGCATTACCTCTGATACTGCTACCACCACCTCCACTACTGCTGCTGCTGACACCATGACCACAGTTCATGACAGAAGTATTCAGCCATGGCCTTGGAGGTTAAATGCAAGCAGTTCTGAGCATGATGAGGACAGCAAGGCAGTGTCTTCTGGGTCAGAATATGCTCCTACCCTAGAAGATTTAAAAAGGCTTGATGACATGTTCCATAGCACATCCTTTGAGAACAATGACCTGAGTGAGTCTGAGTATGCCTAAACTGAGTTCTCACCTCATTCCACAGGAGGTGGGTAGATTCAGGAGAGATGTGAGAAAGTAATTCTTCACAGAAATAATGTTCTTTGTTTGTTTATTAAGGAATAACCATTGAGCATTAGCTCATTCACAATGGCGTGGATTCCTAGCCTTCCAGCAGAGGTGTTGGGGGCAAAAACAATGATGAGGTTCAAGAATGCATGGGATAAGCACAAGGGAATCATTTGGCACATTTTGAATTACTGGAATTTCCTAAGCCTCAGTCTCTTACTTCTTGTTATTGTGTAACTATGTATTATTATGTTGACCTTTGTGTGTATGTATACCCCACATTCCTTCGACGTGGAACCTTTGTAAACGAGCAGTTCCTGCTCAAAGGTATTTGTAATCCTAGATTTCAATAAAATAAAAATAAATAAAAAAAAAATAAAATTTATTTATTTGTATTTCAGATGTCACCTTTGAGCCGAGGGCTCTTTTACAAAGGTTCCACGTCAAGACAATAAGGTACAAAATATAACATGATCATTACAATGAAACTTACAAAAAAATGACAAGGTTACAATAATAGCAGCCAAAGGCATTGTCCAGGAATTGTGCTGCAAGTTAATTATACAAGTACAAGTCATAGGCGACTCAGTGAAGCTTTGTTAGGAGTGGGTTAGTGGGAAAAGAGAAAGAAGAGTGGTGGTGAGGGGGTGGTATAGGAGAGAGAGTGAGGAGGGGAGAAATAGGGAGGGCATTGCGTTGGGTATGTGGTAGATGGGAAATAGCAAGGGAGGAGGAATAGGAGGATGAAAAGGAAGAGGAGACAGATTCATCCTATACCCAGTAATGGGGGGAAGGAGAGGAGGAGGAGCTGAGGCAGTGAGGAGGGATGCTTGAGGGTAGTATGCCTGAAGGGGATTATGAGAAGCAATCACAGAAGGCATTAGCCACGAGGTGTTGACGTAGTTTACCCTTAAAAGCACCAATCCTGGCAATGCTGAAGATTTCTGTAAGTAGCAAGTTGAACCAGGTGGAGGCTCTGACAAGGTAAGAACGCTGAGCTTGAGAGGTCCGGCAGCGAGGTATTGTAAAGGTTAGACTGCCCAATCTTCCAGATAGGCGGCGGACATACGAACATATGAAATTTGCCAGCAGATAAAGGCCTAGAGGTCTATCAAGTCTGCTCGAATGTGCAGCTAGCACCCCTTATTCTGCAGCTGCCCCTCCCTTCCACCCTTTCCCTTCATTAACCCTCCCCCTTGTCCTGTCCCATCCTCGTTTGAAGCAGTCCACTGTTCTACTGCATACCACTTCAGCAGGTAACGCATTCCACCCAGCCACCACCCTCTCTGTAAAAAAGTGTCTCCTCATCTCCCTCCTGAACCTTCCTCGCTGCAGTCTCATATCATGGCCCCTGGTGGCCCTCCCCTCCCTTACTTTGAACAGCCCCTCTGTACCCATCTTGTTTATTCCTTTCATGTATTTAAAGGTTTCAGTCATGTCACCCCATCTCTCCTCTCCTCCAGTGAGTACATGTTCAACTCCTTCAACCTCCTCTCGTATGATAAGTCCCCAGCCCCTTGATCATCTTTGTCGCCCTGCGCTGCACCCTCCAGTAACTTAATGTCCCTCTTCAGATACGGGCGCCAGTACTGCACTAGTACTCCAGGTGTGGTCTAACTAATGACCTATACAGTGGCAGAATCACCTCCTCCCTCCTTGAGGATATACCCCTTGCAATACAACCCAGCATTTTGTTGGCCTTTGCAGCTGCCTTCCTACATTGTGCCGAGTTGTTCATTGACCCTGTAATGAGCACACCCAGATCCTTCTCCTCCTCTGTCTGGGCTAGCTGCACTCCCCTAGCTAAGTAACTCCTCCTTGGTTCTTCATCCCAAAAATGCAGCACCTTGCACTTTTGGCATTAAAGCCAGTTGCCAGGTGTCTGACCAGGTTTAAAGCTTTGCCAGATCATCCTGCAACCCCTGCCATCCCCCTAGGTCATCCACCACCGCGCCTACCTTGGTATCATCAGCAAACAGACTGATCTTGCTCTTGATGTCCCATGATATGTCTGCAATGAATATCCCAAACAACACTGGTCCCAACACTGAGCCCTGTGGAACACCGTTCATCACTGCCCTTGGGTGTGAGAGCTCCCCACCCACCACCACCCTCTGTTGCCTTCCCTGCAGCCAGTTTCCTACCCATCTCACTAGCTTTGCACCTGCCCCTGTGGCTACTAACTTCCTTCCCAGCCTTGCATGTGGCACTGAGTCGAATGCCTTACTGAAGTCCAGATACAGGACATCTACTGCATGGCCCCTGTCCAGTTGCCTAGTTACCCAGTCATAGAACTCGACCAGGTTGGTTTGGCAGGATCTGCCACATATGAAGCCAAGCTGTCTGCTGTCCTGTAGTCCTTTGGCCTCTAGGAGGGCCACCAGCCTCTCCTTCAGGATAGTCTCCATTAGCTTACCCACGATGGATGTGCTGCGGGGTCAATATTGATTGGACTTCAGGGGGCATAAGGCCCCTGTGATGTCTTCTTAGCTAGGATGCAGGTTTGGTACTTTAGCCTACCTGATAGCTGGAGTCAGTTAGCCTGCTCGTAAATGTCACGTGTGAGAAAGGTGAGCAGCTGAAATAAGGAGTCTACATGCCTTATTAAGGGCTACAGCTATGCGCTGGAGTGCAGTATCATAGTGGAAAAGAAAGAGAGGAGGGAGAAAGATCTGTAGATGGGCACAGTCTGTGATACTAGGTAGGTAGAAAGAAATAGGCAGACTGGATGGGCCAAGCGGTCATTATCTGCCCTCAAATTCTACATCTCTGGAAGTACTCAGGTCAGAAGCTATCCACAAAATCAGCTGCTGAAGGCAGGCACAAAACCTTTGCCACTGTTCCTCTTCATTCTTCACGTCACCCTCCTACTAAAATTTTTCATTTATTTCACTTTTCGGAATTAATACCTTTCAGCTCAGAGGGCGTCTTTACAAAGGCTCCAAATCGATGTGGAACAAAAACAAGTCAAAATACAGATACTGTGGAAAAGGTATGATGTACACAAACAGTATTAGTAGAATAAGGTAAAATAGAACATAGTTACAGAAGTGCATTCTTAAAAAGTTATCATCAGGTAAGATTACATAGTGGTTGTTTGTGATAGTCGCCAATTTTACTTCTTAATTGCAGTCTGTAGATAAAAAATAGCCACCTGCTGTAGGCTTTGTCAGGATATTAAGGGGGATGGGGGAAGAGGAGGATAATAGAGGGCAAAGTAAGTAAGGTGGGAGACATAAAAGTTATTTTTATTGGGAGAAGAAGGCAGAAAGGAGGGGGGGTGGCTAAGTGTAGGGCAGGAATAACCAGGGTGATAGCAACAGGGATTAATTAAGCAGTCCATCCTAACTTTTGCTTATCTTAGTGGTTCTTATACTGCATCTGGTGTCAGTTCACAGCAGTCTTCTTCACCACTCCAGACTGAATCTGGTGGTCATGGGTGCAAGCAGCATACAAGAGGGTATTGGTCAGGTTCAGGTACAGGTTCCAGTTCCAGTTCCAGTTCCAGTGACTGGCCTGGTGGCGCTGAGGGTTGAGGTGCTGGACGCCATGCCTTGCACCATGCTGGCAACCCAGGTTCAGGAACGAGAAAGGGGTCAGCGGGGAGGGAAGAGATCAAGCATCTGCAGGAGTGCTCTCTCTTCCCTGGGGAGGGATGGGGATACGACCGCACGAAGCGCACCCTCTGGCGGTGGCTGGAGGGAGCCCAAAGTAACGTTGTGGCATCAGCCTGGGGGTGGAGCCGCGGCAGCACGTTGCTATGACAGCCTGGCTCCACAAGGGAGAAATAACTAAGAAAAAAAAAAACTCCACCGCTGATAGGCGATGGCACCTTCCCCAGCAATCCACACTCCTGTAGTCAGGCCTGTTCCTCTCCACTTCCCCTCCCCTCTCCGGCCGGGTGGCTCAATACTGATAGAAAGAGAGTCCTGGGCGGGGGCGACCCTTCCCCGGAGGGTAGACCTGGGGGATGCCCAGTGTCGGGGAGTAGCGGAGAAAGATACCGAACAACGCAAGGAGGTAGAGAGCGCGATAAGGAAGGTCGCCGGAGAGAGTTCAAGTGTGTGGGCGATAAACAGAGTTAAAAATAAATAAATAAATAATTTGAATTACAGTGATATTGAGACATATTTTACAGAACAGGCCACCAGCCAATAACCAGAATAATTACACTGCTATTATTATTATCTGGTAATGTACACCCAAACCCAGGACCTATTGCCTCCAGCCCTTCTAAACCCTGTACTGCAACTGGCTTCCGCTTTGCATCCTTAAATATTTGCAGTCTCCTAAAGAAATCTGCTGCCCTCCAGTGCTGGGTCATTCAACATCAACCTGACATAACTGCACTGGTAGAGACTTGCTCTCCAAATCCACCCCTGACTCCGCTATCACTCTCCCTGGATATACCATCAACAGGAAGACCGAGTAGGCAAATGCAGTGGTGATTTCTTGCCTTTTCTTTCATCTGAGACTCCCTTATAGGTCAAGCACTCCCAGCTCTTAAACTTGATTATGGAGCCCAAGCTCTCACCTTAAAAATCACACCTGACCCCGCCCGAGGCCCTCTCTTCCTCACAGTTTCCTACGTATCCCTGAGGAATCAAAACCAAGCGGTCCATCTCTCCCTCACAAAATGGAGTAAGCCTCCCTAAGTGAACTCAATGTTAACTGGCTTGCCTCCACTGCCTCCCATATAAGGGACTCCTTTGCTGCCCTGGATATGTCCCAGTTAGTCACCCAGCCCACCAGATTCAACCACTCTACTGGCACCAGCACTCTCCTAGATGTTGTTGTATCTAACCGCCTCTACAAAATCTGGGATGTCACTGTCCTTCCCAAATCTCTTAGTGGTCACTCTCCAGTCCTCCATCTCTGGTCATCCTCCACTCTGAAGCCAGTGTTCCAGGCCACTCTACGCTGCCATTTATGCCCCGGCGGCCTCAGAAAATTAAAATAGTACCTAGCCCAGCTAGACTGGTCCCCTATCCAGCGCGTCCCTGACATTGACTCAGCTCTTGACCACTTCACAAATGCCTTCTGTAAGGCTTGTGACCTTTGTGCCCCCCTCACCAGGATCCGCTCAAAAAAATGCAGTGCCCCATGGATCACCCCACCCCTCCTCCAGAGACTCAGAAACAGAGATAATCTCTGGCACATCGCTGTAGAATCTGGAAAGGCATCTGACAGACAGGCCTACAATGCAGAACGCAATAAGTGCACTTGGGCCATTAGGCGGGCCAAGGCAGAGCACTGCCAGACCACCCTCACTTCCACTTGGGGTTCAGCCCAGACCTTCTGGGATAATATGAAAGAGCTAAATGGGAAGTCCCGCTCCCCCCAACCATCTCAGCTGTCCATCAATGGCACCCCCACCACAGATCCACTCCTCATAGCCGATTGCCTTAACACTGCCTTCTCTGACCTAAGCTCGGTCCTCCCCAGCAGCTTCTTTGACCCAATTGACCCAATCCCCACGCTCTCCCTCGGTCCTGCATCAGCCACCATTCTGCCTGTACACCCCAAAGCCAGGCTGCATCTGCTAAAGCCTTAGGCAGCAATAACCCCAGCAGTGACCCCTGGTCTCCAGGATCCTCCATTATGGTCTTGGGCCGAAGTCCTAGTCCCCCGACTGACCTTCTAAACCGGTCTCTATGCTTGGGTCAGTTCCCAAGTGCTTGGAAAACTGCTGAAATCACACCCTCACATAAGAGTGGGGACCGATCCACCCTCAACAATTACTGGCCCATCTCCATCCTCCCCCCACTCTCTAAAGTCCTTGAAAAAGTGGTGTTGATCCAGCTCTCTGAATACTTAACCAAGTATGACATTATGTGCCCAGAGCAGCACGGTTTCTGCCCAGGACACAGTACAACCACGGCTGTCCTGGAATTCTCCCAGCACCTGTATGCTGTTCTCGACTCTGGCAACCTTGCAGGAGTAGTGTTCATTAACCTCACCAAAGCCTTTGACACTGTCTGTCATCCCCTTCTACTCGACTCTCTCCACCAACTTGGCTTCTCTGGTGGTCCCATTTCCTGGTTCTCTAGCTATCTCTCTGCTAGATCCCAGTGTGTCAAGATCAGCGGCTCCTTCTCCAGCACTCTTCCCATTCGCTCTGGGGTCCCTCAGGGCTCCATCCTGGGTCCAGTACTTTTTAGTCTCTACCTCAACACCCTCCCCAGCTCATGTACCAGTAAAATGCTCCTCTACGCCGATGATGCAGTCCTCGTTGCCTCACATCCCAATCCCACCTTCCTCCAATCATCCCTCCAGCAAGCTTATAACCAAGCCAAAAGGTGATTCAGAGACCTCAGACTGGTCATTAACCTAAAGAAATCAATGCTCTTCTCCAGCCATCAAAATAAAGCTAAAAATACCCCTCTCTTGATTATTCCCAGCACTCTGCACCCGCTAGAACAAGTGACCACATACAAGTACCTAGGCATTACGTTCAATACGGCCCTCTCCTTCCACACCCACATTAATGCCCTGTCAGCTACCATTAACTCTTGGATTGGTCTGCTATACCGGCACAGGGACTGCCTGCCTCAGGCTGGCCATCACCTCCTCCGTCTTGTCCCTCGTGGACTATGGCTTGCCCATCTACGCTGCAGCTGACAACACTGCCCTCTCCAAAATCCAACTCTCCATCAATAAGGCCTGTAGGCTCCTGACCTGTGCCCCAAGCCGAACTCACACCTGCCTTCTCTATACTACCACCAATCTTCTGAACTTTGAGGAGCGACTGCTCTACCAGATCTGCCTTCTTGCTAAGAAATCTCTGCTAGGACTCTCTCCCCAAGGGGTCTCCACCTCCCTACAGCAGCCATCTTCATCCATCACCACCCGTAGCTCTGTTAAGGCCACTTTCAAGGTGCCCAGAACCAAGACCTCTCTTGCCCAGAGATCCTTCCTCTACCGAGCCCCCACCTGGTTAAACTCCCTCCCTAGCTGCATCTGCAACTTGCCAAAGATTGGCTCCTTCAAAACAGCCCTTTGTAACCATATCTTTAATACCCACCGTTGTAGGTGCAACTAACCCTCTGTTGTAACCTGTGGTTCCTGCCTGCCTTGCCCCCGACAACATCCACTGGACAGCCTCTCCCTCCCCCAGACCTACGCCTTCCCTACTAGGTCCATACAGGGATGTAAGCCACTGTCTTCTCTGAGGACCTACTATATCCATGAGTGTAACTCACAATTTTGTAACATTATGTAACATACAAACTACTACGTTATGTAACCTAAGTGTATCTATGTTAAATGTTCCTTTTACTGCACTTGTAATGTTATCCTCTGTTTTAATCTGCACTGTAATAACTGTCTTGATGTCTGTCCCACCCCCTGTGACAAGGTGCCTTTGTAAATGAGTCTGACTCAAAGGTTGTAAACCCGATTTGTAATGAATAAATGAACAAAATTTATGAAAGGAGCGCTGTGTGTTCACACTGTGGCCAGAGTCTCAGCCATGGTAAAAATGCCGATAAACTGAGCACAACACTGTCTGAAAAAGCATCCTGAGGGTTCAGAGGAGAGCAACCAGGATGATCCAGGGCATGGAGGAGAGGTCTTATGAGGAGAGACTGAAAGAGCTTGGGCTTTACTCACTGGAGGAGAGGAGGGATGGGGAGACATGATAGAGGTTTTCAAGTATGTAAAAGGAATAACCAGGAGTGAAACCAAGGAGTCGTTTAGATTAAAGAAGGGGGGAACAACCAGGGGCTATGAGTGGAAGCTGGAAGGTAGGAAGCATTTTTTCACTGAGAGGGTGGTGGAGCTGTGGAATGTGCTGCCTGGGAGGCTGGTGGAAGAGGGTACAGTGGAGGGCTTCAAGAAGGGGTGGGACAGGTACAAGGTGGGACAAACAAATGAAGACCCTCTTGGGGGCTGATGGGGGTGGTAAGGCAAGCAGCCATTAGGTTGCTGGCTTTCAAGCAGACAAGACAGACCATTTGGCCTATTCAGCTGGCTTTTAGTGCATTTGTATGTTAGGTGGCTAACTTGGATAACGCCCTTGCTGGAGTTGTCTTTCTAGGGACATGGATATGTTGTTCATCCACATTGTCTGGCAGGTTCCTTGCTGCTTTAAATCTTGCCGGTAGGTCTTCAAGCTGGCTCCTCCCACCCACCCGGGTGGTAAAACTCTCAGCTCCGCCCCATGATGCCAGATCTTCCTTAACGCTTGGAAGCTCAGGTTCCCTCCTTAACGCTCTGCATGATAGACTGGGTCCTAATTCTTCGGTTCGTCCAAAACTTATTTTAAAATTTTCAAGACTTCGGTCTTCCTTTTCCCTCGTGGCTGCGATGGACAAATCGACTCCCGGTTTTCAGCGGTGCTCTTGTGGGCAGAAGATGTCCAGGACGGATCCGCACTCCATGTGCATCTACTGCCTTGGCCTAGAACACGACCCGCAGGCCTGCGAGTCTTGCTGTTCGTTCTTGGCCAGCGTCTTGGAGGACTGCGCTGCCTGGTTGAAGCTTGGACGCCCCAAGAAGCGCTACCCACCGGTAAAGTCGAAAGAGGCCCATTGGGCGGTTACCGTGGCGGCAAGCAGATGATCGCCCTTGAGGAGGAGGCGGCCCAGGCCGCATCTTCCTCCTCCTCCTCGGTTGCGGCATTTATCCCGCTCTCTTTGGGTATCTCATATTCTGCTTCGTTCAAGGAGCTTTGCCATTCCCTTTCCACAAAGGGAGAGGGGCCATCGGGACATTCCTCTCAGTCCAAAAAGAAGGATCCCAAGGGTAAGTCCCATCGTCGGCATTCGTAGGAGCGGGAGAGGTCCCCTTCCCCGGACAGCCGATCGTCGACTTTGGTCGAGGTTGCGGCTAAGGCTGCTGGCTTCGCAGCGTCCCCATCAGGTCAGTCTGCCGAGACAGCCGTCAACGCGGTCGAGATTTTTCTCGACCTGTCGGATGGTTTGTCAACTGGTGAAGCCAACAACCCTTCTTCGCCGGTTCCCCCGGTGGAAACTGAGGATTTGCCTGCGCCATCGGTGCAGCAGTTCCCGGTTAAGACGTCCGAGCCGAGGGAGGAGCGGGTGTCCCCCGCTCTCTCCCAGGCCCACCCTCGGACACACCGAGGATCTCGGTCTCGGACCTCTTCGGTCCAGCCGATCCTGCTGACATCGGCGGTCACCGGTGCGAGGTGGCGGCGACACCGCTCACCTCATCTTCCTCCTCGGATGAGGAGGCTTTAGTGCCAAATTGCTTGACCTTCTGAGGGCTGATGTAGCAGCAGTTTGTTTGTCGGGACTAAGTCGACACCGTCCATCCTTCCCAACCATCAAGTGGCTGTCACCCGAGCAGCCGAAACAGCCTCTCGCTGCGTCGAGATGCCCAAGCCTGGGCTGGTTGTTCGGCTGAAACCTGCTGCCCCACCAATTGTGGTGGAACCTCCGCCTCCACAACCGGAATTGGGGGGACCGACCAAGGACTCTCGGTCGGCCCAAGGCCTGCCCCACAGGTTGTCGGTCACCCTCACTCCCGACTGTCCTCGGCAGGTGGAGGGTGGCTCAGACCCTAGGCAGCTCTTCGCGGACTCTTCAGAGTCCGACAACGACTCCTCCCTGTTCTCCAGGCAGGTTGACCTGGAGTCCTCTGGGGGGCCAGTCACTGGACGAAAGCCCATCGTCTTTTATGGGTCTGCTTCGGCTCATCTCAGAGTCCACCGGGATGCAGCTCGAGCCCGTTTCCAAACGGGCCAAGTATCCCCTGATGGAGATACTGGACCGAGGGGATTCACCCACGAAGGCCTTTCCTGTGGCTGAGGCCATTGTCGGCCCAGCCTTGGAGCTTTGGCAGCGGCCTGCTTCCTGTCCTGCGCCCTCAGTCAGGATGGCCGGAAGTATGTAGTCCCTACCAGCTCTTTGCCCAGGTTTTCGGAGCACCCCTCTGCCGAGGGGTTGGTCACCAACAGCGTTTTCTGGCATTCCGGGAACGCTAGGGATGTGGACAAGCCCCCTGACAAGGAGTCCAAAAAGCTGGACTACGCCGGGCGCAAGGTGTACACTGCGGCCTCCCTTGGCCTCCACCAGGCCAGCTCGGCTGTGCTGATGGCACACTTCTCCCACGCTCTCATGGGCTCCCTTAATGAGGTGATCCCTCATCTCCCGGCCGACCTCCAGACCACGGTCTGGCAGGTCCGGGACCAGGGTAGGGCAGTGGCGAAGCAGCAGTTCCAAACAGCTCTGGACATAGGGAACTCCTGTGTTAGATCGGCTGGAGACGCAGTAGCCATGCGCTGCAGAGCATGGCTGAGGATATCCACCTTTACGGCGGATACCCGGCACAAGTTGACGGATGTCCCCTTCTTGGGGACCGACCTCTTCGGCCCTGGAATGGAAGGTCACCTCCAGCGGATCGAAAAGTCCAGTGCCACCCTGGACTCGGTCACCTCCACCCAGAAGGACAAAGGCCACCGTCAGCAGCAGCACAAGCCCTTTCGTCCTTCTGCGCCTGCGGCACGTCTGACCCAACAGCACCAGCATCAGGGCCAGCAGGCTCGCGCTTGGCATCCCAAACCCAAGCCAGCAGCTTCCTCCAACAGGAAGCAGGAAGGTAAAGGCCCAGGAGGTCCCTCGGCCGGTCCCTCCTCTAAGCCTGCTCAGTGACGGGTTGAGGG
This sequence comes from Neoceratodus forsteri, assembly GCA_016271365.2. Taxonomy (NCBI): domain Eukaryota; kingdom Metazoa; phylum Chordata; order Ceratodontiformes; family Ceratodontidae; genus Neoceratodus; species Neoceratodus forsteri. The sequence goes on from CM028130.1 coordinate 1,422,894,021, forward strand.
GTGTCGCCCCCAGCCTTGTCACTCCCCCCTGGGTTCCCCCCATGGGGGGACGGCTCTCACTTCCTTTCTGCCTGGTCCGCTATCACCACGGACCGCTGGGTGTTGGAGGTGGTAGGAAAGGGCCTGCCTCTGGAGTTCGAGCAGACCCACCCTTTTGAGCAATCGCCCCTCGAGAACTACGAGGTCCGCCAGCCACTCGCTGTAGGTCCGCCGAGCCAATATTGCCCTGCTCCTTGAAAAAGAGGTGATCGGGAAGGTGGTGGATCCTCCTCTAGACCCGGGGTTTGTGTCCAGGTATTTCCTGGTCCCAAAACGGACAGGGGGCTGGTGCCCCATTCTCGACCTGCACGACCGGAACAGGTTCCTAAGGTCTCGGACCTTCAGGATAGTCACTCTGGCTCAGATAATACCATCCTTGCAACGAGGCATGTGGTTCTGTTCCGTGGACCTCCAGGACACATTCTTTCATGTCCCAATCCATCCGTCTCATCAGAGATTCCTCCGCTTCAGGGCGGAGAGATCCCTTTACGAGTTCTGGGCCATGCCCTTCAGCCTCTCCCTAGCTCCTAGGGTCTTCACCAAATGCATGGCAGTGGTGACAGCATTCCTGTGGCGCCGAAGGGTCCGGGTGTACCCCTACCTGGATGACTGGCTGATTGCAGACCCCTCCAGAGCGGAGGTGGAGCGATCCAGAGATCTAGCCCTCCAGGTTTGCTCTCAGATTTGCCTCCTCATCAACGAGGCCAAGTCGGAACTCGTGCCAAAGCAGGTGATGCTTTTCACTGGGGCAGAGCTCGACTCTCTTCGAGTTAGAGCATGGCTCCCAGCGGACAGGGCCGAGGTTCTTTCCTCTTTTGCCCAATCATTTCTGGTTGGGCAATCGTGCCCTGCCTGGGACTTCCTGTGCCTCATGGCGGCCTGCACCAGCGTGGTCCGTTGGGCCCGCTGGTACATGCGTCCCCTTCAGTGGGGACTGGCCAGCCACTGGTCACAGCGCTTCGATCCGTTAGATCAGCTAGTGACAGTGACCCAGGGGGTGTGGAACGCTCTCCAGTGGTGGACCGTTCCGACACATCTGCAGGAGGGCATCCCGTTTGTCCGCCCCGAGCCGACGGTCTCTCTATTGACCAATGCCTCTCTGATGGGTTGGGGTGCCCATCTGGGGGAGCACAGAGCGGACGGACTCTGGTCCCCTTGGGAGTCCCAATGCCACATCAACCTGCTGGAGCTTCAAGTGGTTCGTCTAGCCCTCACCACCTTCGCTCCGTTTCTACGGGGTCAAGTGGTTCAGGTCCAGACAGACAATACCATGAACTATCTAAACCACCAGGGCGGGACACGCTCCATGCCTCTGTGCAGGAAAGCTCTCCGCATTTGGTCACTCGTGCGCAGCCTGGAGGCGGATCTCCTTACCATTCACGTGGCAGGAGCCTCCAACACCCTGGCTGATGCTCTAAGTCGGATAGGGGCTGTGTCACACGAGTGGTCTCTCCTGCCAGAGGTAGTACAAGATCTCTTCTCCCACTGGGTCACGCCTCAGGTGGACCTGTTTGCCTCCAGGGAGAATGCGAAGCTGAGACTGTTTCATGCCCGTCCCCTTCAGCAGGGCTCGCTGCAGGGGGATGCCTTCTCGAGGCCGTGGACCCCGGGCCTCTTCTACGCCTTTCCCCCATTTCCCTTGATCCACAAGGTGCTTCTCAAGGTGAGGAGGGACAAGGCACAGGTGATTCTGGTAGCCCCAGACTGGCCCCGTCAGTTCTGGTATCCAGATCTCCTCAGTCTCAGCTCAGGCTTCGGGGCGGCTTCCAGCCGCCCAGACCTGATCTCAGTCAATCAGGGAAGGTATTCCATCCGGACCTTCAATCCCTGCACCTGATGGCCTGGTTCCTGAGTGGCTAGAGTTCCAGGCCTTGGATCTTTCCGGCGAGGTCCTCAGCGTCGTTGAGGCGTCCCGTAAGTCGACCAGAAAATGCTCGCCTTCAAATGGAAGAGATTTTCCATTTGGTGTCAGAGCAAGGGCCTGGACCCTTCCTCCTGTTCCTTGGCAAGCATTCTGGACTACCTGTAGTCCCTTTCTCAGCAAGGGCTTGGTTGGCGACCCTTAAGGTGCACCTGGCAGCCATCTCTGCTTACACGGGCGCAGGCAGGAAGCAGTAAGCAGCCAGGAGAAGGTGGTCGGATGCTTTTTCAAAGGCCTTGATCATATATCCCCTCCGGTGCAAGAACCTCCACCTCCGTGGGATCTACTGCTGGTATTGGCTAAGCTCATGGGCAGGCCATTCGAACCAGTGCACAGGTGCGATATCTCCCACCTGTCGTGGAAGACCACCTTCTTGGTGGCTATCACATCAGCCAGAAGGATGGGAGAGCTCCAAACGCTTTCCATCAAGTCTCCTTATCTGGTCTTCCACAGGGACAAGGTTGTCCTGCGCCCCAACCCGAAATTCCTTCCGAAGGTGGTGTCGAGTTTCATCTTAACCAGGTGTTGACTCTGCCAGTGTTCTACCCCAATCACACCTCGGAGGCCGAATATAGGCTCCCATACTTGGACCTAGGCGCTCACTTATTATAAGGAGTGGGGCTGAAGTTCGGGGAGAGGTTCGCCAGCTGTTTGTCACCTATGCTGAAGCCGCACCTGGCAGACCTGCAGCCAAGCAGACAATAGGCAGGTGGGTCACCTCCTGCATAGATCTCTGCTATAGGTTGGCGGGCATGAAGCCTCCCAGAGGGATAAGAGCTCATTCTACCCGCCATACCGCTGCATCGGTAGCTGCTTCCAGGGACGTCCCTATCCAGGAAATCTGCAGGGCTGCTACCTGGAAGTCAGCACATACCTTCATCACCCATTACCTCATCGACCTTGAGTCACGCCGGGATGCTGGTTTTGGGGCCTCGGTTCTCCAGTCTTTATTCCCTAAGTAGGGGGTGTGTGCCTTGCCTCCCTCCTCCCGGAGAACTGCTAGGAGTCTGCCAGACAGTGTGGATGAACAACATATCCATGTCCCTAGAAATACAGGTTACTCACCTGTAACAGGAGGACTGGTATATGTTGTTCATCCATATGACCCACCCGAACTCCCCGGCTTCGACGCACAAACCCGGCTTCCAGTGGGCTAGATCAGGTGTCATGGGGCGGAGCCGAGAGTTTTACCACCCGGGTGGGTGGGAGGAGCCAGCTTGAAGACCTTCCGGCAAGACTTAAAGCGGCAAGGAACCTGCCAGACAGTGTGGATGAACAACATATACCATTCCTAGAACTCCTGTTACAGGCGAGTAACCTGTATTTTCACACCACTGCATGCTGCATTTCAAAAAAACAGAAATACTGTAGTTTCTGATTCTGGTGATGATGATGGCACAGGCAGTCAGCAAGTGACTGAACACCAGCAAAATCTTGTTTCCAGTCCTTACCCAAGTATTCCAACAGGCACAACACCAAGTCCCTCACAGACTGTTTCAGATGGTGAGATAGATGTGCAGTTTGTGGTGCCCCCTTCTCCCACAGCCTACATCATCGACATTTGACCACTCTAGAGCCAGGGCCAGGAGAAAGGCTATGCCATTTCAAAAGTCTGCTCTCACAAAAAAATGAAAGCATTTCAGACCCATACAAAGTTCTTGACAACTTGCTTCATAGCTGTTCAGATCACACAGTCCATAGGTGAGATGATTGCACTGGATTTGCAGCCTTATTCTGTTGTTGAAGACACTGGATTCTGTAGACTTCTACATTTTTTGCAACCTTGATACCACACACTAATGCAAACTATTTTTTCTCATACTGTCATACCAAATATCTATAAGGCATGCCGCAGTCAGGTGGAGAAAGTGCTGAACCAGGCTGTGGGAAGGGTTTTCCCACTGTACATCTGATGTGTGGACCTATACAAACTCACTACATGCATATCTCTCACTCACAGCACACTGGCGTTCACTTACACCAGTAGCACATGGTGGCATAACTGCTGTTGAGCCTTGGCTATAGCAATACCCCATCCCTCTGCATATCTGCTAGCCTTAGTGTTGCAGTCCTTCCAAGCGAACACACCAGTGTTAACATTCTTATGTCTTTGCAAGAAATGCTCAACTCCTGGATCAGCACAACAGATTTGCATGTTAGGTTCTTTATTACAGATAATAGTAAGAACATGGTAAAGGCAGTTCATGATAGCCACTTCCAAGGAATCCGCTGCTTTGATCATATATTGAACCTTGTGGTCACTGGTACTGTCCAGAGCAGTGTGTGTGCTTACCATATTGTTGATGCTTCAAGAGACATCTTTTGCCATTTCCGTCATTCTGCTAAGGCAGTCAGAGAGCCTCAAATATATATATGTATATATATTTATATATATATTATATGCTGTTCAGAACCAGCTTGGTTTACCAAACCATCAGCGCATCTAAGATGTCAGTGCATGATGGAACAGTGCATTTTATATGCTGCAGGGCTCAAGATTCAGATGTGAGGCACTGTGTCTGTCCAATGTAGAGTCACAGAGTGAGTACCAGCAGCAACTGTGTAGTGAGTTTGAAGGAGTCATGAGGGAGATGGACCTGTTCCATTCAGAGGATGCTGAAGGGTCAGACAGTTATGGAACAACTAGAGTGAGTAGCTCTGGCAGCCCAAGTGACAGTGGTGTGAGTGATGGCATGCCAGTGACAATAAGGCTGCCGGCTAATGCAGGAAGACAGGCTGTGTCGGCAACACAGACCCATGACACTGTGCCTAAGGTTATGAAAGCACATAATTATGACTGGTTCCTACTCACAAATTCTCTGCTAAAAGGCACCAGCATAGGGCACATTTGTTGCCACATTCTGCTGAGCAGATGCTCACTAATTATTTGGGGAGCTGGCTGTGGACTTTAATGTTGACCTTCTTGTGTAATGGAACACCAAAAAACAATCATACCCTGCTTTGTCCCAGGTAGCATGCAACTATCTTGTGTGCCCCCCCAATACGCGTACCCTTGGAACGCCTGTTCAGCCAAATCACTCCCATTTGCAGCTTGAACATGTGCAGCAGCTCCTTTTTGTTAAGCTCAGCATGGATCTGCTTGATTGGCGTAGTAGTCAGACTGTCAATATGTTGTCACTGCCTGCCAGCTTTGAATACTGAATTGAGCACTATACATATGGTTTTCTGATCTCTGCTCTTGATTATACTGACAAAGATTCTGGAATAATGATGTCAGATGTGGTTGCGCTTGCTTCTTAGAGGTTGTTTTATTTTTGCATTTTCTATTTATGCTCCACCCACATGGCACCCCTGTCCAGCCACTCCTTCAGAGTGCCAAGGTCCCTGGCACCCACCCGACCCCTATTGCAGCTACTGGGTAGCCAGTGCTGTCCCTTCATCGGGGCGGTCCCTGTCTTCGGGGGTGCCTAGCGAACTATGCATCCTGGAGCTGCATAGCTGGTCCAGGCTTTCTCCGGGGCTTCGTGGCAGCAGGAGCCAGCACTCATCCGGTCAGGTGGGGAGCTCTTTTTTCGGCCCTGCCCACAACAGTTCTCGGCCTTGCAGGAGCACAGGATGCATGTCGAGGCATCAAATCCCAAAAGCATGTCACCCAGTCCGCCCACAGGTGACAAGGCTTGTCCTCCCTCCCTCGGAAGGGAAGTGTCCAGTGGACGCTCTGAATCCCCCTCCCTGCCGGTCTCCGCTCCTGGAACCCGGGGCACCATGGAGCCAGCAGCTGCTTGGAGTTTTGACTGACCTTATGGCTTTATGATCACTGCTGCTGTTACAATGAAAATGATTTTGGAAAATTACTGAAAATCTTTTTCTCGACTTCCGCTGACATCACTCCCTAAATGGCAGCCTAGTTCTTTTGGCTGCTGATCTCCTCTGACAAAAATCTCCTACAGAGTCTTCCTCACTGAAACTGATAGAATCTGCGAGGAGACTAATTGAAGATGCCTAAAAGAGGAGAGAAAAAACACTTTTTCTACCTGATGAGAGGAAAGCTGAATGTGGATTAACGGGCAGGGACTCGGGCAGTGAGGGATCGCAGGCCTTGGCACCCTCCCATCGCAGCAGAGCCAGCACCAAATAAAATAAGTTACCGCTGGCCACAATTCAGAGGCAAATGTCACTGGTCCTTTCGGAACTACGGGATTTCCGCAAGGAAATATGGTCAACAGTATCGGCCTTACGTACCGGTATTTCAAAGTTGGAGACCCGACAAGAAGCCCTAGAGGTACAGGCCGCGGAGGCAGATGATAGAGTAAACTTCACAGAACTAGCAATCTCCCAGTTACACCAGGAAATTCAAGACTTACAGGCTAGGGCGGAAGATGCTGAAAGTCGCAGCAGAAGAAATAATCTACGCATTTCTAGCATACCAGAGGGTTCCAATATGTTTAAATTCATAAGGCAGTTCCTGCAAGACTCCATACAACTTTCAGGGCCTCTGATTTTGGAGCTGGAACAAGCCCACCGCACACTCAGCCTGAAACCAAAGCAGGGTGCCTGTCCCCATACCATATTGGCTCGGTTCCTTATTTCAGGAGATGATGTGTTGCTCTGTTTGACCCACCCCGAGATATCGATCCCCAATATTTGGTCAATAGTATACAGCTGTTCTGATCCCCCCTCTCCCTTCTACAACAAAACTATACTAATATTCTTGTTTAACAAGGCGAGACGTGGAACTTGCTCTCCCCCCCATTTCCTACCTACACTATAATCCTCTATTAACCCTGGGACTGAAACTATACCTAACATTTACTAACCACCTACTCTGAAGGGTAACTTTATTGCTGATTAGGCCAGATAAGGTTTTACTGAAAGCTTGCTTTATGATGATGAATGACTGGCTACAAATTATTAATGAATGGAGTGGGCATACAAGAAGATGGTTGCCCTTGTGTACCACCACGCCAGACCCCTCCCCCTTATTCTTTTTCAGGGGGTAAAAATCAGGACTTTAACCCTGATAGATTAAAGGGCATACCTTCACTTGGGTTTGAGTGAAGGTCGAGAACGTTTCTCCCCATGTTCTGGTTCCCCTCAATCTCACACTCCTCTTTAAATACTATTATAAATCATAGGTGAGGATCAGGGAGGGTACTGATGTCACCAACACCTATCCTCTCCCCCCATACTGACACCATGGTGTCACACGCTCTCAGCAGTATCAAGAGCATAGGTGTGTGTCTCGAACACGCACCGAGGTCATGATATATGACCGACAATATGGAAGCACTTCTAAGTCACCTGTTCAGCCTGACTTTGTTGGCCCAGTTGGCCCTCTCTGTTAAATTTGGCCAGTTAAATTGTTTTTGGCCAGTTAAATGTTCGACACAGCTGGAGGAGAGTTATCCTCGCTATATTTTACTCAGCCAGTCACAGTTCCTTTTAGAAGTATATGTTCGTGTCAGTGTCAGTAAATCTACAATCCTGAGTTTGGCACAGGTAAAGTCATTTCAGGTTATTTGACAGAATATGCAGTGTCTGTGGCACCTTTACAGATCTTTTCATTGAATGTTAATGGGCTGGGCAGCCCGGTTAAGAGAACTAGAATGCTTTCTTTATTTAAAAAGATACAAGCGGGAAGAAAAAACTACTCACCTTAGTAATGTTGTTTCTTCTAATGGAGTCTTGCTATATTATAGACATTAGCAGTTTGTTCCAGCTCTAGAACTGCCCCGGAGTGAAATGGGTAAAACCATTCCAAAATAGAATTTTGGCACGAGAGCAGCTCTATCTGTGTCATTTCAAACTTGAACTGTCAGATCTTTACGAGCCAAACTCACTAAGGTCTGTGTGGAAGCTGTAACCTACACTAGCCAAATGGCTACCTAAATAATAACAACCATTGATGGTCCCAACACCCAAGACTCAAGTCAGGGGACCAGAAATACTAACACCATTCTAATAATATGAAAATCGAACATAAGTATAATAAAACACACACCGCGTACACATACACACCCCAAAGTCCCAAAGGGACAAAATGCTAACAGGACATAAGTAGTGCCCACACTAAGTTGCCGCACCCACCAAGTAGAGGTTCTGAGAGGGGCAGGTTGGGGGAGGTCTATAATATAGCAAGACTCCATTAGAAGAAACAACATTACTAAGGTGAGTAATTTTTCTTCAAACATGAAATCTTGCTATATTATAGACATTAACAGAATACACAGCAGTACCTCCATGGAGGAGGGCAGAACCCACGTGGGAATAGGCTCTGAAGAACAGCTGTGCAAAGCGAGCATCTCTCCTGGCCTGGACATCCAGGGAGTAATGCTTGGTAAAAGTGTGTACCGTTTTCCAAGTAGCAGCCTGGCAAATCTCTAATAAAGGGATATCTCTGGCAGCAGCTAGAGACGCAGCTGTACCCCTGGTAGAATGAGCCCTCAAACCGGGGGCTCTGCCCACTTTCTGATAACAAAATTGGATACAAGAGACAATCCACCTGGCTATTGATCTCTTAGTGGCAGGTTTGCCTTTCCCAACTTCACCATAGGTAAGGAAAAGTTGGAGGGATTCGAACCTGTGACCTTTGGTACGCTCTATATAATAACTAAGAGCTCTGTTAACATCCAGGCTGTGCGACCTTCTCTCACCCGAAGAGGAGTGATCAGTGAAAAATACTGGAAGGGAGATAAATTGATTAAGATGGAAATCTGAAACCACCTTAGGCAAAAACTTCCTATTAGTTCTAAGGACTACCTTATCCCTGTGGAAAGAAATAAAGTCAGTCTCCACTGACAAGGCTTGCAATTCACTTATGCATCTGGCAGAAGTGATAGCCACTAGAAAAACAGTTTTCCAAGTTAGGTACTTAAGCTCTGCAGAAGACAGAGGTTCAAAAGTGGGTTGCATTAACTGGGCAATGCAAACATTAAGGTCCCAAGCAGGGGCCGGTTCCCGAAAGGGAGGATTAGTATGGAGTAATCCCTTAAAAAACTTGGAAAACACAGGATAAGAGGAAAGAGGGATGACTTTCCTGCTGACACAAAAGCAGACACAGCTGCCAAATGAACTCTCAGGGTAGCTGGTCTGAGACCAAGGAATTAAGATGTACCATGTAATCTAACAAAATGGGCAAGTCAGCAGATTCTGGGGAAATATTTTCCAGCACACCAAATGGAAAACCTTTTCCATTTAGAACTATAAGTAGCCTAGTGGAAGGCTTTCTGAAGCCTTTAGGATCTCAAGAACACCCTGAGAGAGGTGTAAATCAGCAACTCTAACTCCTCAAGAGCCAGGCCTTGAGGTTGAGGGATTGAGGTCGGATACCAAACCCTTCCCTGGGCACAAGTCAACAGATTGTGATTCCTGGGGAGGCACAGGGAAGATGGACTGTCAGAGACAGAAGGAGTGGGTACCAGGGCTGCCTGGCCCAATCCGGGGCAATCAGAATCACCCTGCAAGGCTGAGATCTGATTTTGACTAGTACTTTGAATAGGAGAGGAAGGGAAGCATGAGAACTTCCTCCCAATCCAGAAGAAGGGCATCCAGGGAACTGGGCCCAGCACTGGAGGCCTGCAACAGAACAGAGGAAGTTTGTGATTGTCTGGGGCTGCAAAAGATCTATCTGAGGATGCCCCACCTGGCAAACTATCCCCAGCACTTGAGGATCAGGGACCGTTAGGTGATGGCCCTGAGAAATCCCTGCTGAGGGCATCCGCTAGGACATTGTCCTTCCCTGGAAGATGAACTGCTATGAGGAAGTGTTCGGGGAATAGGCCAGAGACCACAACTTCATTGCCTCGGTGCACAAGGCCGAAGACCAAGTGCCCCCTGTTTGTTGATGTACCACATTGTTGTGGTGTTGTCTGTTCTGACTTGTATCACCTTATCGTGGACAGATGCAGAAAAAGCTTGAAGAGCTAAAAGACAGCTCTGAGTTCCAGCAAATTGATGTGAAGCAGAGATTCCTGGGGACCAAACTCCCTGAGTGGAAAGGTCGCCCATGTGGGCTCCCAACCCAGAAGGAAGCATCTGTAGTGAGAGTCAAGTCGTGAGAGGGAAATGAAGGGACCCCGCTCTTAAATTGCTCTGATCCTGCCACCACTGGAGAGCTAGGATCAAGGTTCGAGTCACTGGGACCAGCTTGGAAAGGGGTCTCTTCTCTGAGACCAGAAGGTTCTCAAGTGAAATGAATGTCTCTCATCTGAAATCTGGCTCCCTGCACAACAGCTGTGGATGCAGCCATGTGCCCCAGGAGCTGCAGAAAGTGTCTTGCTGGTCGAGAGACCTGCAGAGTGAAGGAAGAGGCCAGAGCCACTAAATTCCTTACCCTTTCTGGGAAGAAAGGCTCTGGCTAGCTTTGTGTCCAATTCTGCCCATATAAAGGTGAGTACCTGGACTGGTTCCAGAACCGACTTTAGTAGGTTGTAGAAAACCCAGGGAGGTGAGAAGCTGCTGGGTGACCTGCAGGTGAGATTTTACCTGTTCTGGGGACTGGCCTACAATGAGCCAGTCTAGATAGGGAAAACAGCAATCCTCTGCCTCCTTAAGTGGGCCACTGCCACTGCTAGACACTTGTGAATACCCTTGGAGCAGGAGTAAGGCCGAAGGGCATTGCTCTGAACTGGTAATGACCTGAGGGCAGTTGAATCTGAGGTACTTTCGATGGGATCTTCTGATTAGGACATGGAAATAGGCATCCTTGAGGTCCAGGGAGGCTAGCCAGTCCCTGGCCTTAGGGAAAGGTAAAATCATTGCCAGAGTTACCATTTTGAACTTTGGTTTCAAAGATGCTTGTTCAGATATCTGAGATCTAAAATGGGCGCCATTCTCCTGTCTTTTTGGGGAAGGAAGTATCTGGAATACAGACCCCTGCCCTGATGCGGGGGAACCCTTTCTACTGCTCTGAGGCTAACAGGGATGAGACCTCTGTTTCCAGAGCGAGGGTCTCGAAGCACTTGCAGGTAGAAAAGTCTGCTTCTCAACTTGGGAAACTTTTGAAGCTGAGAACCAGACCCTGGCTACTACTTCCAGAACCCACTTGTCTGAGGTTAAAGAAGCCCAATTCTGACTGAAGTAAGCCAGCCTGCCCCCCCACTGGTACAGGAGAATGGACCTGGCACCCCATCAGGGTGCCTGTTTATAAGGAGCTTTAGGCTGGGGGGTGGGAGCAGGTCTGCCCACCCCTCGTCTGCCCCTGCCTCTGAAGAAGCCCCTCTGAGCATAGGCAGAGGAGGCCTGAGTCTGGTAGAAAGGCCTGTGAAAAGGCCTACCTCTACCCCTGGGGGCATGCCTTTGAGGAGTGGCTTGCCGCTCCTTAGCCTGGGCACTCTTGTAAGTAGTCCTATATTCATCCATCTTCTTCATGTAATTCTCTGTCTGCTCTCCAAACAGAGAATTTCCCTCCACAGGAAAATCCATAGCCTTAGTCTGGGTATCCTGTGACAAACTAGTACACCTGAGCCAGGCCAACCTATGAAAAGCTACAGATGTGGCCATGACCCTAGAGAAACATCATTAACATCCACAGCAGCATGAAACTGAACCTTAGAAGCTTCAATGCCATCAGCAGCCACCTGTTCTAGTTCACTTGCCAGCTGGCCATGGGCCTGCTTGGCCAATTGCACAACAGTATCCCATCTAGATTTCTGATACCTAGCTACATAAGCCATATAATTTGCTTGCCTAAGTCCCAGAGAGGCTGCCATATACTGTTTTTTTGCCATGGCATCAATCTTCCTGGAATCCTTGTCAGGAGGATGTGAAGTCAAGGAATATTAGCTTTATCACAGGCAGCAGCCTGAACTACCCCAACATGACTGCATTGCTGAGAAAGGAATTCTGTATCAGGGCCTGACAATGTATACCTTCTGTCCATCTTTTTATCTACAGGAGGCACAGAATTAGGAGCTTTTAAAATTTTAATTGTTTGTTTCCTAAAAGACTTATGTAAAGGAATAGACAATCTCCTAGACTCTGGAATATCCATCATTTCTACAAAATCAGGCTCCTCTTGCTCATCCACAGCCTCTTCTAAAGGAAGCTGGAGGGTTTCAGCAACTTTTTTATAAAACATAAAATGAGATGGGGACTCAGACAGCATAGGGGGAGATTCTAAAGGTCTGTCTGGGGAGATGTCCGGTTCAATGGGCACACCCAGACCTTCCCAGCCACATTCATACTGTTCATAATCCTCCTCCCCCTCCTCTGGTTCATAAAATTCCTCAATATCATAATCCTGAACCACTGGGACCGGACGAACCGACCTTTTACCAGATAGTGGTGGTTCGGACGGGCCCTGAGACAGTGACTGGACAATTTGTATGGCTTTTGCTATCTCTACAGCAGTTGGAGAAGGAATTTTGGACTCCAGACCTGCTGATTTTCTTGTTTTCTTTACTGGAATTGGTTCCTCAGAACCAGCTTTTCTTTGCCGAGAAGTCTGGCCCTGGTCAGAGGGCACTCCCTCCTGGTTCGGTTGGCACCGAACCGGGCTGCACATCGGGTCAAGCGGACTTTTGACCTCTCGTTCCCTGAGCCTGCCCAGTTTTTTTCCAGGGTGGCTGCAGGGAAATTCTCATACCTGGCAGTCTGACTGGATGGTCAAACCCAGACAATAAACACATGTGGTGTGTGGGTCAGCCTTGGCAAAGACTTCCCCACAAACATCACAGTGTTGAAACCAATGGGCCGGTTTTTCTTTGGGTTTCTCAGACACTAATACCAGCCTAACCAAAAACTTGCCCTTTTAACGCAGTGTAGGCAAGACACCCTTATCGGTTCCTAACCGTGTCACGGGTATTGGAAAAAACCGTAATAAATCCGTTTTTATTAGAACCGATAAGAACCGGGAACCGCACTCTAAAATAGTAACTTTTAGTTTTAAATGAGTTTTAAACCCACTGATCGGTTCAAAACCGAACCAATAACTTACAAGTTCCACACAGACAAAACCTTCATTTACTTACGGTTACCACAGATAGAGCTTGAACCGAACAGTTTTGCGGTTAAAATAAAACTATTCTCGGTTAAATCCAACCGAGAAAACACTTTTTAAACCGAGAAATGAACCGAGCAGAAGGAGAAATCTCCGGAGCGACTGTTCACTGAGGCGGAGTAAAGAATCTGACAGTTCAAGTTTGAAATGACACAGATAGAGCTGCTCTCGTGCCAAAATTCTATTTTGGAATGGTTTTAACCATTTCACTCCGGGGCAGTTCTAGAGCTGGAACAAACTGCTAATGTCTATAATATAGCAAGACTTCATGTTGTTTGAATAATAGATATGCAAGAAACACATATGAACAAAGCTGAACATGGAAAGCTTATCGGGGGAGGTTTCTCTCAAGTTTTTTCCTCCTCCTTCCCTAGTGAAAGATGGAGGGGGTTGCCATACTGATCTCTAAACGTACTCCTTTTAAAGCTACCTCTGAATGGGCAGATCCTGAGGGCCGCATGGTGATAGTCCGGGGCTTATTACAGGGGATGGAGATCACTCTTGCCAATGCGTATTTCCCCCCGGGCTCCACCCAGCAAACACTCCGTTGCCTTCTGAATAAGATAGTTCAAATTACTAAGGACACTCTACTGCTGGCGGGAGACTTCAATCTCTCTCCCAATCCAGGTATAGACTCCACAGGGATTATAAGCAGTAGACAACCAGCACCTCATAAATTATTTTAAGAGGTTTATACAGGAGACGGGCTGGGTTGATGTATGGTGCTTCCTTCATCCTAGGGACAAGAGATATACTTTTTACTCGGCTGTGCATGGATCCTATTCTAGGATAGACCATTGCTATACACAAAAGGAATGTTTGGATAGCGTTAGGGCAGCAACAATTGGAAATACTGTTCATACTGATCATGCCCCAGTTATCATCACATGGGATTTTGGTCTTGAGAAGCGAAATACACTGTGGAGAATGAACCCTGGCCACCTTAAAAAAAAAAAAAAAAAAACAATTTTGAGAATTTCTCGAAGAAAAAATACAGGAAATCCTCAGGGATAATTCCCTCCCAAAGATCGCCTCCACCATTAGGTGGGACACGTTGAAAGTGGTCTTACAGGGTTACCTCATTCAATATTCCTTCCACCAGGCTAAGCTGCAAAGGGAAAAACAAGCTCGGCTGGAGGTAACACTACAGTTCTTACAGGCCGCCCACCAACAGGGTGACAATTCAGTGAGGGCTCAGTTAAATCAGACTAGGCAGGAGCTGGAATCCCTTGTCCAACAGAATACAGAGATTGCCCTAGCCTTTTTAAGGCAGAGATGTGGGGAAGTGGGACCGAGGGCCTCCCGTCTACTTGCCTACAGGATCCGCAGGCAATGTGGACTGGCCACTATATCATCTATTAAAAACCCCTCATTGGGCATTATTTATTCTAAAACCGACCAGGTCACCAAAATTTTCGGTGACTATTACAAATCACTGTACATGCCAGAGCACCCGACAGATCCTGGAGACATTGGAACCTTCCTTTCACCCTTGAACCTTTCCAAATTAGATAAGGACCAAAGATCCTCTCTGGTCTCCCCTATAACATACTTTGAATTGACAGTGGCTATCTCCTACTCCAAAACCATGAAGGCCCCTGGCCCTGATGGCTATGGGGCAGAGTTTTATAAACAGGTAGAACAATCACTCTCCCTTACCCTCTTAACGGCCTATAATGATATACTACAGGGCGTAGCAACACCCCCCAGCTGGTCTTATCTGTAATATCCCTTATTCCCAAACCAGGAAAGGACCCTCAAAATTGTGCATTTTTCCGCCTGATTTCAGTTCTAAACGTTGACTATAAATATCTGATGTCGATTTTGGCCAGACACTTGGGTACAGTCCTCCCCACAATAATTAACGTAGACCAGACCGGGTTTGTCAGTGGTAGATCCACCACAGATAACACCAGAAGGGCCTTACATTTAGTACAAGAAATGCAAACTGCAATGACTCCCTCTGTCCTTCTCAGCCTAGATGCTGAGAAGGCATTCGACAGAGTCGCATGGCCCTATATATTCGCTGTAATGTCAAAGTTTGGTCCCCCCCCCCTTTTATTTCCCTGATAAAAACACTTTATTCCTCCCCACAGGCCTGTGTAAAAGTCTCAGGACATCATTCCCCCTATTTCCCTTATTTAGAGGCACCCGCAAAGGCTGTCCTCTCTCCTCTGGTCTTTTTGCCATCTTTATTGAGTCCCTGGCACAAGCCATTAGAGACTCCCCGGGGATAAAGGGAATGCAACTGGGAGGTACAGAGCACCGCGTGGCCCTCTACGCGGATGATGTCTTACTTTTCTTAACGAATCCACTACAATCAGTCCCATCAGTGTTTGAACTCTTAGACCACTTCGGCAAATGCTTGGGGTATAAACTTAACACTACCAAAACTGAAGCACTAACCTTTCACTTTCTTCCCTCGACATAATTTAAGCAAAGGTTCCCCTTTCGCTGAGACTTAGCGAAATTAAAACACCTAGGAATTTACCTTTCCCAACAGTTGGCTGATACTATTAAATATAATTATGAGTCGTTTATGACCCAGTTTAAGATGGACCTAGACAGCTGGAATATACTTTCTCTGAATTTATTGTAGAGGGTTGAGGTTATATGCATGGTGACTCTGCCTCAGACCCTCTATCTTTTTCAGAATGTACCAGTTTGCATTGCAAATAACACATATAAGGCCTGGAATAAACTCATCAGTAGATTCATATGGGCAGGCAAACGGCCTAGAGTGAGAACCCCCATCTTGTACCTCCCCAGGACACAGGGTGGGCTAGCCTTCCCTAATCTTAAGCTTTATAACTGGGCCTCTCATCTCTCCTTTATTGTGTGCAGATTAGCCAGGTCTAACCCTGCGTTGTGGCGGGAAATAGAGGAGGACTTATTGCCCTTTAAGCAGTTTATTAAATCCATGACTCACCGAATGCCTCCTCCCCGACTATATGACCCGGCCTTAACAAATCCCTGGATTATTCACCAATTGAAAACCTGGAATGTTATATGCAGACAGCTGTCCTTGTCCCCCATTTCTTTCACTCATTTGCCCAGTTTCTCTACTGAAGAACTTCCAGCCAGCACTGCATGATCACACATTTGCAACATGGGAGCATTTGGGGCTCACCAATCTTACTCAATTTCAAAGTGAAGGAGAGTTTAAATCCTTCATGAGCTTAAGTCAGACACATGGCTTGAGGCGACAAGATTTCTTCTGCTATCTGCAATTAAGACACTTTTTTTAATTCCCTTCCAAGTCGGATTAGACAATCTGAAAGCTCTTCCCCACTGATTGTCTGTATTCAACAACTCGTCCATGCTGGTAGTACCCCCCATTCTATCTCTACCCTCCACAAGGCACTTGGAGCTACTCTAGGTATGAATACTGATAGCCTCTATACTAAATGGGTTGAGGAACCTGGCTCTGACATCCCAAACGAAAACTGGTACAAGGGCTGTCTCTCGATAGCTAAACTTACATATTCACATAGTTGAAGATTCTTTTCATGGCAGATAATTAACAGGTACTTTCGAACCCCCATAATCACAGTACATTTTAATCAGGCACATTCAGGGACTTGTTGTCGACACTTTGGTGATCCCAGGGCACACCATACCCATATATTTTGGGCATGTCCCCGATACAGACCTTTCTGGCTCTACTACAGTTAGAGTTGAGATCCCTACTCGATACCTCACTCATCTTAACTGCAGAGTTATTCATCCTACATATTTTCCCTCCAGTGCTCAAGAACCTGTTTACAAGATACCTCTTGGGGGTGTTGCTGTTAGCAGCCAAAAAGGCACTGACCCGTCACTGGCTCACCCCTAACCCCCCTACCCCTTAGAGTGGAGAGAAATTACTATTCGGATCTATAGATCAGAAAGAATCTCCCATCAACTTAATGATAACTCTGACTTGTGCTCTTTGAAATAGACCAGATGAAAAAATTACTCACCTTACTAATTATGTTTCTTCTAATTGAGTCTTATGTATTCTGACAATTGTAGTGATTCCCAACCTTTGAACTGCCCCGGAGAACAAGTAGTTCACTTTCTATGCAGGGCATGGAATGCTGAGCTCGAGCTCGGTTGAAGTCTCTGTCTGGAGTGATTCATACCTAAACTGTCAGATTCTTATGTGCCCAACTAAACTAAAAATTCTATGTGGAAATTGTAAAAATTCTTACTAGCCAACTGGCTGAAAAAGTTTTGGATTCCCAAGGAAGACTCAAGTCAGGAAACCCAAAAACAAAACCCAATGTACTATAAGTAACAATAATAAATCAACACCCAAACAAAAGGAGGAGGGTGCAAGCAAAAAACACCCAGGGGTGCAACACTGCACCTGCCCACCCACTTCCCAAAAACAGGTTCTGAGAGGGGAGGCAGGGAGGGAGGTCAGAATACAGCAAGACTCCATTAGAAGAAACATAATTACTAAGGTAATTTTTTCTTCAAACAACATGAAGTCTTGCTGTATTCTGACAATTACAGACTACCAAGCAGTACCTCCAAGGAGGAGGGACAAAACCTACTTTGGGAATAGGCTCTGAAGCACTGCTGTGCCAAACTGAGCATCACTCCTAGCCTGGATATCCAGAGAGTAATGCTTGGTAAAGGTATGGACTGTTTTCCAGGTGGCTGCTTGACAAATTTCTAAGAGAGGGATATCCCTGGCAGCAGCCAGGGAAGCAGCTGTACCTCTTGTGGAATGAGCCCTCAGGCCTGAAGGTGGAGTCTTTCCCAGCTTTTCATAGCAGAATTGTATACAAGACACAATCCACCTGGCAATAGATCTTTTGGTGGCAGGCTTGCCCTTCCCCACTTCTCCATAAGTGAGGAACAACTGGAGGGAGTCAAACCTGTGACCCTTGGTACGCTCTATGTAGTAACTAAAGGCTCTTTTGACATCTCAACTGTGTAGCCTCCTCTCTCCTGAGGAAGAATGATCAGTGAAGAAAACAGAGAGACATACACTAGTTTAAATGGAAGTCTGAAACCACTTTGGGCAAGAACCTTCTGTTGGTTCTAATGACCACGTTATCCCTGTGAAATGAGATAAAACCAGATTCCACTGACAGGGCTTGCAATTCACTGATACGCCTGGCAGAGGTAATGGCTACCAACAACACAGTTTTCCAAGTCAAGTACTTAAGCTCTGCTGAAGACATAGGCTCAAAGGGGGGTTGCATAAGTTGAGCAATACAAACATTCAAATCCCAGGCAGGGGCAGGGTCTCTAAAAGGAGGATTGGTGTGAAGCAATCCTTTAAACAATTTACAGAACACAGGATGGGAAGATAGTGAGGAAGACTTCCCCACAGACAAAAACGCAGAGACAGCTGACAAGTGTACCTTGAGAGTAGCTGGTCTGAGGCCTACGCCATTAAGATGAACCATGTAATCCAGAACTGTAGGCAATTCAGCAGTGTCTGGAGAAACATGTTTCTTGGAACACCAAATGCTGAATCTTTTCCATTTGGAGTTGTAAGTCTTTCTGGTGGAGGGCTTTCGAGAAGCCTTGAGGATATCCAGAACCCCTTGGGAAAGATGCAGATCTGCAAACTCTAACTCTTCAAGAGCCATGCTTTGAGATTGAGAGACTGAAGATTGGGGTACCAAATCCTTCCCTGAGAGGATGTTAACATGTTGTAATTCCTGGGAAGAGACAGGGAAAGATGAACTGCTAGGGACAGCAACAGGGGGTACCAGGGATGTCTGGCCTAATCTGGAACAATCAGAATCACCTTGCAAGGTTGAGACCTTATTTTACCAAAACTTTGAACAGGAGTGGGAAGGGGGGAAAGGCATTCAGAAACTTCCCTTCCCAATTCAGAATCAGGGCGTCCAGAGAGAATGAGCCCAGGACTGGAGGTCTGCAACAAAAGAGAGGGAGTTGGTGATTGTCTGGGGCTGCAAAAAGATCTATCTCTGGAATGCCCCACCTTCAAAAAATCACTTTCAACACCTGGGGGTCTAGGGACCATTCGTGATGGCCCTGAGAAATCCTGCTCAGTGCATCTGCTAGCACATTGTCCTTGCCTGGAAGGTGAACTGCTACAAGAGAGGTTTTCAGGGAATAAGCCAGGGACCACAACTTCATGGCTTCTGTGCACAAGGCCGTGGACCGAGTGTCTCCCTGCTTGTTGATGTACCATGTGGTGGTGGTGGTGTCTGTTCTGACTTGAACCACCTTGTTCTGTACTGATTGTGAGAACGCTTTTAGAGCCAGAAAAACTGTCCTGAGCTCTAGAAGATTGATGTGGAGAAGGGACTCTTGGGGGGGGGGTACCACAGCCCCTGGGCAGAAAGGGACCCCAGGTGGTCTCCACAGCGCAGGAGAGAAGCATCCATGGTAAGGACCACTGAACAAGGCTGAACAACAAAAGGAGCACCTTGTCTTAAATTGTCCTGATCCTGCCACCACTGGAGGGCTTGGATCAAGGTCAGAGTCACTGGGATCAGTTTGGTAAGGGAATCCTTCTGAGATCAGAAAGCTCTCAGGTGGAACTGAATATCCCTCATCTGGAATATTGTCCCTTGGACCACTGCTGTTGAAGCTGCCATGTGGCCTAAGAGCTGGAGGAAATGCCTTGCTGGTCGAGATACCCGAAGGCTAAAGGAAGAAGCTAGTTCCATAAGAACCCTTGCCCTTTCTAGAGGGAGAAAGGCTCTTGCTCTGAGAGTGTCCAGTTCTGCCCCTATAAAGGTAAGAAGCTGGACTGGTTCGAGAACTGACTTGGAAAGGTTGAGAAGGAATCCTAGAGAAGTGAGTACTGCTAGGTCACTTGTAGGTGAGACTTGACTTGGTCTGGAGACTGACCCACTATTAGCCAATCATCCAGATAAGGAAAAATGGAAATCTTTTGCCTTCTTACAAAGGTAACTACTATGGCCAGGCACTTTGTGAAAACCCTTAGGGCTGAGGTTAGGCCAAAGGGCATTGCTCTGAACTGATAGTGGCCTGAGGGCAGCTCGAACCTGAGTTACTTTCTGTGGGAGCACCTAATTGGAATGTGAAAGTAGGCATCTTTGAGGTCCAGGGAGGCTAGCCAGTCCCCTGGCCTTAGAGAGAGAAAGATTATTCCCAGAGTTATCATCTTGAACTTTAGTTTTAAAAGATGTTTGTTTAGATATCTTAGGTCTAGGGTGGGTTGCCACTCCCCTGTCTTTTTGGGGGTCAGGAAGTACCTGGAGTACAGTCCTTTGCCCCAGTGTAGGGTAGGTACTCTCTCTATAGCTTTTAAAGCTAGGAGAGAAGAAACCTGTGCCTCTAGGGCAAGGGTTTCTGAGAGATTTGCAGGTGGAAAAGATCTGGTTGTCATCTTTGGAAATTTTTTGAAGCCGAGAACCAGTCCCTGGCTTACTACTTCCAGGACCCATTTGTCTGATGTAACAGACATCCAGTCCTGGACAAAGTAAGCCAGCCTGCTCCCTACTGGAATAGGAGAGTCGACCCAGGCAGGCCCATCAGGGTGTCTGCTTGGCAGGGGCTTTAGGCTGAGGAGTGGATGCAGCCTTGCTCATCCCCCTTCTGCCTCTCCCTCTGAAGAACCCCCTCTGAGAAAGGAAGAAGAGGCCTGTGCTTGGTGAAAAGGCCTTTGAAAACGCCTGTCCCTGCCCCTATGCTGCTGCCTTTGAGGAGCTGCCTGCCTTTCCTTGGCCTGAGCACTCTGGTAAGTGGTCCTGTACTCATCCATTTTCTTCATGTAATTCTCTGTCTGCTGCCCAAACAGAGAATTACCCACTACAGGAAAATCCATGGCCTTAGCCTGGGTGTCCTGCGAGAGGCTAATACATCTCAGCCAAGCCATCCTCCGAAGAACCACAGATGTAGCCAAGACTCTTGATGACACATCATTAGAGTCCACAGCGGCAGCATGAAACTGAACTTTAGATGCCTCAATCTCATCTGCAGCCACCGCCTCCAGCTCCTTGGCTAGCTGGGGGGAGGCCTGTTTAGCCAGTTTCAGTACAGTGTCCCACCTGGACTTCTGGTACCTGGCTGTGCAGGCTATGTAATTCACCTGCCTCAGTCCCAAAGAAGATGCCATGTACTGCTTCTTTGCCATGGCATCAGTCTTCCTGGAGTCCTTGTCAGGGGTGTGTGAAGCCAAGGGAATATTGCCTTGTCACAGGCAGCAGCCTGCACTACCCCAATATGGCTGCATTGCTGATATAAGAACTCCGTGTCTGAACCTGAAAGTGTATACCTCTTGTCCATTCTTCTATCCACAGGAGGTATAGTGTTAGGAGACTAAGATTTTTTGTGTCTGTTTCTCAAAAGATTTAAGGAGGGGAATAGACAGTCTCCTGGACTCTGGGATGTTCATCATCTCTACATTATCAGGCTCCTCTTGATCTTCCACAGCCTCCTCCATAGGAAGCTGGAGGGTTTCAGCCACCTTTCTGTAAAACATAAAGTGAGAAGGGGACTCAGAAAGCCTAGGAGGGGAAACACCTGAAGGTCTGTCTGGGGAGATGTCCGGTTCCACAGGCACATCCAGACCCTCACTTACATCATCATCCTCAAATTCCCCTGCCTCTTCAAATACCAGTTCAGAAAAATCTTCAAGGGCATAATCTTGAACCAGGGGAACCAACGGAACCGAACCCCTGCCAGAAGGGGCCGGATCGGTCGGAACCGGACGGAGCGATTCCACAATCTGAATTGCTCTGGCTGTCTCTTCGGCAATCGGAACATGAACCTCTGGATCCGAACCAGTCAATTTATCTTTGCATTTTCTTTTTGTTGGAACCGATCCCTCAGAATCGTCTCTCCTTTTGCCCGAAGAAGTATCACCTGGTCAGTGGGCACTCTTTCTGGTTCGGTCGAAACCGAACCGGGCTGGCCATCCCCGTCAGCGGACTTTTCGGCCTCCTTTTCCCTCAGTCTACCTAATCTCTTCTCAAGGGTAGATTTGGGAAAGTTTTTTACATATTTGGCAGTCTGAATCGAGGTGGTCAAACCCCAGACAATAAACACAGGTGGTGCGGGGATCGGCCTTAACAAAGACCTCCCCACACTCACTGCAGTGTTGAAACCCAGTGGGCCTGTTTTTTTTTCCTTGGGTTTCTCAGACATGACCAAACTTACCCTTTTTTTGGCAACCGCCAAGCAAGACTCCCTTATCGGTTCCTAACCGTGTCACGGGTATTGGAAAAGACGGTTCAAAACACGTTTTCTTTTTTTTTAGAACTGATAAGAACCGGTAACCACGCACTAAGTAAACAGAAATTTCACTAACAAATGGCCGGTTCAGCTGCACTTTTACAAGTTCCACACAGAAAAACAGAACAATTCCTATCTAGTACTCACGGCACCACAGACAGAGCCTGAACCGACTATGCAGATACTTTTTTTGGTTTAAAAACCGACGAAAACTGAAAACTTTAACCGACTTTCGAACCGAGCTGAAGGAGAAATCTCCGGAGCGACCGTTCAGTGAGATGGAGTAAAGAATCTTACAGTTTAGGTTTGAATCACTCCAGACAGAGACTTCAACCGAGCTCGAGCTCAGCATTCTGTGCCCTGCATGGAAAGTTAACTATTTATTCTCCGGGGCAGTTCAAAGGTTGGGAATCACTGCAATTGTCAGAATACAGCAAGACTTCATGTTGTTTGAAGGGTACGTTATATCATGTTTAAGGATCCCTCCTTTGTCCCTTAAAGGAGAGTCAAGGGAAGTGGGGTTCCCAAGGGAGTGGAATCCCTTCCCTTTAAACTGTGATTAAGTAAAACCTAGGTTACAATACCACTCCCTCAGATAACTAAGAATGGGTTTTGCTCAGCCAAATAAATTAATTAGGTGAATTATTTACAGCCTGAAGTTTTGTTTTCTTATTATATAAATTACACCAATAACTGTGCCTAATGAATGTATTTATTATTAACTATTTAAACCTCTCCTTATATGTATTTACAGTTATCTTTTTATTTTATCCTTTACCTCAGATACGACATTGAACGAAGTATAATTATAGTGTTAAGCTGAAATGATTTACCTTGTAATCATAATCAATCTGAGTATTCAATGAATTGTGACTGTATATGTACCCCCTTTCCCCTTTTGTACCCCTCCCCCCAAGTTGTATTAAAATTTCTGAATAAAAATTATAACAACGAAAAAAAAATATTTTCCTTTTTTTTTTTTTCTATTGTTTTGCAGTGTGAGTTCTCCTATCCTGGTATATCCAGGCACTGGGTTACAAAATGTACTTCTTATTATGCCGTTAACTTTTAAGGCCTGACAGTGATCAAAATAATAGTATAAAAATGTAAAAAAAAAAAAAAAAAACATTTTTAAACTATGAAAATCTGAATATTTGCTCCATTGTACAATTCAGCTCTGCTTTCTGGTCTCCAAAGCAAACATAGGCTTTCATTTTTAATTCCTTCCTCTGTGTGCTGTGCAACTCTGCTTCGATGATTCCCTCCTGGACTCCAGAACAGATAATCTCTTCAGTTTGTTTCAGTCTACCCATCGGACAGAATAGACCATGTCAAGAAAATGCCTGCTCTAACACCAGTTACCTTTGTGCACTTTCCTGTCAGTGCATAAGCTGCCGATTAGCATTTCTGTATAAAACTATATTTTTTTCTAACTTCATTTTTGCTGTTTTGGCATTAAAACTTACATTTTAAAAAAGTGTTTGAAAACTTCCATTTAGTAAGGCTGCAGCAGCCATATCTTGGGAGCCACTTGTTACCATGTCCAGGATATGTTAATGTGCCCCTGCCAATCAGTGCATTGGCCAGAGAGGGCAAATTAGCAGATCCCAGGCGAGGGGGCGACTGGCTCCCACGAGATGGCTGCTGGTGGGCCATAGCCTAGCTAAACATAAGTTGTGGAGTACTTTTATAAACTCAAGTTTTAATACCAAAATGCAGTTAGGAAATATATATATATATTTGAATTTTTTTATACAGAAATGCTAATCTGGGGCATAAATATGCACTGGCAGGAGACCACACAAATGAAATGTATAGTTGCGTAAGAACTTACCATAAGAGTAGATCTTCGAGAGTATCTCTTGCAGCAGGTTATAACACATGGGAACCTTCTACTAGAGGCACTTGTTTCCGGATGACTTCTTAGCAGTCGTACCTGGGACCACCCCTTCATGCACCACACGACCAGGTATGTGCACTATAAAAGAGTGGGCAGTCCCGATACTCCTCAGTTCTTGTCCTCATTAGCGACCTGATCATGATGCCGCCGAGGGAACCAAGGAAAAATATAATACATATAAAAAAATCACAAATTTTGAATATAACCAAAATAAACAGAAGTATACATATCTTTGTGTGTGTGTAAGCCCCCCCCAGCCCAATGCTTACGTAAGGTGGGCAGGGGGCTTCCGCTGTCCTGGGGGTACTTGCGCTTGGTCCATTGATGTGGCTGGACCTGATACAAGCCTAGCTGTGACTGTGATTATTGTTGGTGCTAGTTAGGAACCAGGTCTCTAGCTAGAAAAGTGCATGCTACTTGTTTTGGGTTCCTACACAGAGAAAAGGCAGCTCTTCCCTTCCCCCGTCCTAAAAGCAAGAGAGGAGGAAACTGCCTGCAGGCAGAGAGGCTTTGGCTATCCCTCCCCCATGGCAGGAAGAGGAAAGGGGTGGGGAAATGCAGAGCTGGTGGGACAGGAGGGAGAGTTGGGAGGAGAGAGAGAGCAGGGTGGAAAGGGAATCGAGGTCCCCCAAAAGAAACCAGAGGGCTATTTTGGTGGTTTTGCCTGGCAAAGGCTCTGGGGCTGCTTCCCTCTCCACCCCCTTCCCCCCCTGTCAATCATAAGGAACAGGAAGGAGCCAAACAGCCACTGGGGCTGTGCAGGAGGGCCCCTCAGGTTGGCTGCTCAAATGTACTGGGGCAGACTGTTTGGCCTGAAGGTACTGCGACCTCCAGCCTGTGGTGTCTGGGAGGCTGCTGCATCAGGGACAGATCTTCCTGCCAGGGGAGAAGCCGGGGAAACTAAAAAGGTACCAGGGGGGAGTTGAACTGTTGTGACCCCCCCATTGCAAAGATCAGAGGAATCGTGGTGAGAAGGACGAACAGGCCTGCCTGGTAAAAGCCATATGTAAAGGCCTGTGGGTGAAGCTGGAAAGGCCAGGCAGGCGAAGAACTACACCACCCATTTTGTGGGAGACGTGCTGTGGACTGCAGAGGTCATCACCCTCTCTGGGCTTTGTCAGTACCCCGGACTGCAGCTCAGGGGAGACCATTGTTTTCTTTGCCAGGAGGGTCAGGGGGGAACCGTCCTCTACACCAGTTTATCTTTGTTTTCTTGGAACTTGTGCGAGTGTGTAAGGGCCCCAATGGTAAACAGCAGGCCTGCGGAGTAAGGGACCGTGAGGTACCCACTAACTGTGACTGGTCTTGGTGCACCAGGGGAAAGGGGGGGAAGTGGGTATAAGTGAATGTTTGGTAACCAAGAGGTTTTGGGGAGTAGCTCCCACCTCCTTTGTATTAGCTTGTAGTAATAAACTGAATATTTATTGCTCATCTGTTTCCCCTGCTGTGTGTGTAAAGCTATTGTGGGGAGTGCTGTGGGTCTGGGGGGGGTCATCATGGGCAGTCATTAGAGGGAAGACCATTATTTATCCTGGGGAAATGTTCTAACCTGTTCTACCCACAGGAGGTGATGCAGGGGCCCCAGGTGGAGGCACTAAGGCACCACAGAAACTACTGGTAAGGACTCAGGCCCGCCCCCTCGGGGAGGTACTGCTGAGCCCCTGGTCCCGCCAGGGCAGCTCAGGTGAGTGGGATTATTGAGGGGGTGTTACAAGTGGAGGCACCGCTGAGACTCATTCACTGACTTGACAACCCTGTTACTGCCCAAACGCGACTGTGGTTGACTTCCCTACCCCCACATTCAGTTGTACCCCTTTAGTATTCCTTGACTTCTGTAGTTGGGTGATAGTTTGCACTGGAGCCAAGGAAATTTCATTCCAGGACGTAGAGGACTGGTGCAACTCTGAGGGGCTAGACTCCCATAAGATGCTACTCGTCCATAATGTGGCAATGGGTCAGTGGAAGGAGGACATATTAGACTTTTTAGGGGGGTCTTGCCCGACTGCGGGGGGTTGAAGGTCCAGAAGGTGATGACCGACTGAGTCCAGGGGTGGAGGGATATCACCCTGGAGGCTGGGCAGGATTTGGGGTCCATGGAGGTGCCCCCAAGGTCACCCACGGGGGGGTCCAGAGAGACCTGGACCCTATTAAAGATAGGCTCAGCCAGCGGCCTGCCCCTCAGGGAGCCAGGCCCCTTGGGCCCCACACCCAAGGAACAGGAGGGTTTTGT
This sequence comes from Neoceratodus forsteri, assembly GCA_016271365.2. NCBI lineage: Eukaryota > Metazoa > Chordata > Ceratodontiformes > Ceratodontidae > Neoceratodus > Neoceratodus forsteri. The sequence continues at coordinate 1,422,920,248 of CM028130.1, forward strand.
AACTCATCTGGGGAAGTGGCTCAAGGAGGAAGGGAAAACCCTGCATGATATCCAGTCTCTACTCCCCGCTGGGGGGGGGGGTTGCCTCCGATAGGGCTGGCGGGCAGCTCAATTCCCTACCTGGGGGTAGCCCACAAGCAGCGTAAGAGGTTGTAGACTTTCTCGGGTGCCCTTCCCACGCCCAAGGGGGAAGATGATTTTCACTCCTAGAGCAGCCAGGCGGCCCAGATGGTCCAGGTCTGGGGATGCCCGAAGGAGGAGAAGTGCAAGCGGGTCTTGGAGAGCCTCAGGGGTATGGCGCTAGACATGATCCAGTCCCTCCGGGCCAGTCAGCCCCACTGCACACCCCAGGACTGTTTGGACATTCTGCAGAGCACCTTTGGGGTGGTTGAAAAGAGAGAGGCAGTGCTGAGCCAGCTGTGGGGCACTACTCAGAAAGTGGGCAAGAAACTGTCCCAGTACATCCCCGAGTCGAGACTGTGGTGCGCAAACTGGTGGAAGCAGGGCATGACCCTCCTGCCGGGGTAGCGCAGATGTGGTTGGAGAAGATACTGAGGGGAGCAGTGCATTCCCCCTTGACTGTGGTTGCCCTCAAGCTGCAGGCTCGAAAGAGTGACCCCCCCTTCAAGCAGCTACTGGACGAGGTCAAGGAGGAGGCGCAGCAGGAAGTGGGGGCCCTGCAGGGGGCACTCACCGCCACCAGCGCTGCACTACAGCCCAAGGAGTCAGCACAGACTGAACTGGTCGGGTCACCAGACCTGGTGGCCATGTTGCAGGAGGTCCAGGGTATGAAGCACCTGGTATGGACAATGAAACTGGCCATGGAGTCCCTCTCTCTCCCAGACAAGGAGGCACCTGACACTCGATGGCCACCCCCGAGCTATACTGCTCCCCAGTCCAGCCCTCGAGGGTCCCTAAGGCCCCAGGGTGGGTGGATTTGCTTCAGGGTTGGGCAGGACGGCCATACCAGCCGGGGTTGCTGCAGGGAGGTGAACCCCCAGCTGGTAGCTGACAGGCACCTGGACCAGGAAAAACTCCAGCGGGGACCGGTAAGGGAGCAACCCTCACCTCCAAGATGGCCTTGCTCCAGCTTCTGAACTGATCCCCATATACCTACCAACCGGGATGTGCCAAGGGGCCTAATTGGCCCTCGGGCTGACACTGAGGTTCTGGTGGAAGGGGTGGCCTCCTCAGCACTGCTGGACAGCGGATCCCAGGTCACCATCATCCACCGTCCATTTTATAACCAGCATCTCACCCACTTCCCCCTCCGACCTCTGTCCGGATTGTCTGTGTGGGGTATTGGCAGCATGGATTACCCTTACGATGGGTATTGTGTGGTTAGTATCTCCTTCCCGACCAAGAGAGGGAAAGCCCCGCCCTCCTTAGAGGCCCTAGCGTTGGTCTGTCCAGAGGCAAAGAGCATGTCGGACACCCCGGTGCTTACTGGGACCAATGCCAACGCGTCTGAGTGTTTGGCCCAGATGTGTCAGGACCGGGGTGGCACAGGTGAGCTCGCAAGCCCATTGGTTACTGCCGCCGTGAAGCAGTTGGGGCTTGAAGTGACTGGCGATCCCACAGGGCTCGATGGAGGTGGGGTCGGGGTGGTTCGGTGATTGGAAGGGGGAAGACTGACTCTCCCCCCAGGGGCTGAGTACCAGGTGGTAGGAATTGCCCAGTATGACCGATCCTCCTTGGGGGAGATGCTCATGCTCGATGCCCTTCCCCGGGCAGCCTGCCACCTGGGCTCTTAGTCCAGAAGAGGGTGCTGCCCACCTGGGCCAGTCCCCAGGCCCGACGTGTTACAATTGGGGTCCGGAATGAGTCAAGAAAACCGGTGATCATCCAGAGGGGTTGTGTGTTGGCGTCCATCTTTCGGTGTGACAGGGCCATGTCTGTGGCCCCTGGCGAAGATCCCAGGAAAGAGATAGACCCATCCTTGTTTGATTTTGGAAGCTCACCAATCACTGATGCCTATAAATGGAGCCTGAGCCTGAAGCTGGTGAAGTGCCGGCGGGTCTTCTCTTTGCACTAGTGGGACATGGGATATGTCACTGGGGAGGAGCACCACATCCGACTGAGGGACGACCGCCCGTTCAGAGAGCGGTCACGGAGGTTAGCCCCTGGAGATGTGGAGGATGTGAGGAAACACCTAATGGAGTTGCTGGGTGCCGGAGTCATCACAGAGTCCTGCAGCCCGTATGCTTCCCCCATTGTGGTGGCTAGAAAAAAAGAGCGGAGTGGTGAGCATGTGCATCGACTACCACTCGCTAAACAAACAAACTATCCCAGACCAGTAAACGGTGCCCAGAGTGGAGGACGCACTGGACAGCCTGTCTGGGAGCAAGTGGTTTTCCATGCTGGACCTTCGGAGCAGGTACTACCAGATACCCATGGCCAAGGAGGATAAGGAAAAGACCGCTTTCATATGCCCACTGGGATTCTACCAGTTCAAGAGTATGCCCCAAGGCATATCGGGGGCCCTGGCTACCTTCCAACATTTGAAGGAAAGGGCTGTAGGAGACATGAGCCCTTCTGAAAGTCATAGTCTATCTGGATGACTTTATCATTTTCGGGCAGACCTTGGAAGAACACGAGACCTGGTTGATGAAGGTCCTGGACCGACTGGAGGAGTTTGGCCTGAAGGTCTCCATCGACAAATGCCAGTTCTGCCAGCCACAGGTTAAGTATGTTGGGCATACAGTCTCAGAAAAGGGGGTACAGACTGACCCGGCTAAAGTAGAAGCCCTCAAATCATGGCAATGGCCCACCCACTTGCGCACCCTGCAGTCTTTCTTGGGGTTCTGTGGGTATTATCGGCGATTTGTGCAGGATTACTCCCTGGTAGTACGTACCCTGAATGACCTGATGCAGGGTTACCTGCTGACGAACCGTAGGAAGGGTCAGGCCCCCCACCAGACTACCTGCGCATTGGGCAACCTTTTGGGTCCCGCTGGACGCCAGAGTGTGAGGAGGCTTTCCGGGAGATCGTCCGGCGATTGGGGGAGGCTTCAGTCCTTGCTTTTGTGGACCCACGTAAGCCCTATGTCCTGCATACTGATGCCAGCCTTACCGGGCTGGGGGTGGTCCTGTACCAGAAGTATCCCGAGGGGTTCCGCCATGTGGCATTCGCTAGCTGGGGCCTGACCTCCTCCGAGAAGAACTGCCCCGGTGCATAAACTGGAGTTCTTGGCAGTAAAGTGGGCAGTCACGGAGAAGTTCCATGAATACCTGTATGGGATACCGTTCACTGTGTTCACAGACAACAACCCTCTGACCTATGTCACCACCACAGCTAAGTTGGACGCTGCGGGGCATTGGTGGTTGTCAGCCCTCTCCATGTATAACTTCCAATGTGGATGCGGATGCACTGTCTCACCATCCACACCCTGACACCCCAGATCCCCCAGTCCGGGTCGAGCCGGCTCTGGTGCAAGTGTTCTGCTCCCAGGCCGGGCCCCCTGGCAACACCACGACTGTCCCACCCGGAGCATAGAGGTGCTGGGAGCTCCCCCAGAAGCAATCCCTCTGGCTTATCTGAATTTCACTGGCCTGGACCTTTTAACCTTGCCACAGCCTAGTAAGGCCGATTTGCAGCGGGAGCAAAGGGCGGACCCTGGTATCTGAGATCTGCTTTGAGCCCTCTCCGAGGAGGGATCACCCCGGCAGATACAGAGCACCCACCCCGAGGCTCAGGGGCTGGTTAAGGAATGGGACAAGTTGGTACTGCGGGATGGGTTGGTTATGCAGACAGTGCAGGATTGAGATTCCTCTGGCCGTTTGAGACAGCAGCTAGTGTTGCCCGGGGTCTGCCGGGAAGTGGTCCTCAAGCCACTGCATGATGATATAGGACACCTAGGCTAAGACCGCACCTTGGACATCTGCCAGGCCAGGTTCTATTGGCTGCAGATGAAGGCGGACGTGGAGGGCTACTGCAACCGCTGCTTGCAGTGCATCCAATGGAAGACCTTGCCCCAACGAGCCGTGCCCTTGGTCAACATCCAAACTCGTGGGCCCCTGGAGTTGGTGTGCATGGACTTCCTGTCCTTGAAGCCAGACCGGAAGAACGCGGCCAACATACTGGACATCACAGACCACTACACCCGGTATGCTAAGGCTTTCCCCACCAGGGACCAAAAGGTGAGCACCATGGTTAAGGTCCTGCAGCAGTACGTCCAACACTACGGTCTCCCTAAACGGGTCCATTCTGACCAGGGCCGGCATTTCGAGGGCCGTTTCGTGAGGGAGTTTCTGGCATGTTATGACATACAGAAGTCCCACACCACACCCAAGGGGACCCCCAGCCCAAGCGGTTCAACCGAATGCTGCTAAACATGTTGGGCACCTTGGACCCCACCGACAAGGCTAATTGGAGTCAGCGGGTGGAACAACTGGTGCACGCCTACAACTGCATGAAGAACGATGCCACCCAGCGCTCCCCTTTCTACGTCATGTTTGGTCACGAGGCCCGGCTGCCGGTGGACCTCTGTTTCGGGGTATCTGCTGATGGGACCTCCCATAAATCGTACCTGGAGTACACCAATGACCTATGGGAACAGCTCCGGGCGGCATACAAACTCGCCTCCGAGGCAGCGGCTCAGAGCTGTCAGGGGAATAAGAGGAGGTATGATGCCAGAGTGTGCAGCCAGGACTTGGAGGTGGGGGACAGGGTCTTGCTGCAAAACCTGGGGTTCCAGGGTAAGCACAAAATCCAGAACTGGTGGACCCCAGATGGTTATCTAGTGGTGGAGAAACTGACTGACCTGCTGGTATACCGTATTAAGCAGAAGCATGGCCGGAGGCTCGAGAAAACGATACATTGAAATCACCTGCTCCCCATGGGGGAGACCGTGCCTGCCCCAGCCTCGGAGTCCAACCCACCAATGGCAAGGTGCCCCGTTACCCGAGGGATGCGTAAGTGGCGGGGATGGCTGTTTTCTCCCACCCAGGGACACTCCACCATGGGCCCTGCTTTGGATGCCCGACAGCCCTCCATGGGGCCCCGGGACTCCTCCATTTAGGCGAGGGGAAGGAGGGGGACTCCTTTTGTTCGCAGTGGGGAACAGGGCCCGATGGCTCCCTCCCCTGCTGGGAAGGGTCCTACGGGACACCCGCCCCCTTTACCAGCTCCTGCCACATGGAACCCCTGACCCACCTGGACCCCGAGGCCCCACCCTTTGTCCCTGAGGCCCAGCCCCTGGTCCCAGCATCCGGGCCACACCTGGAGCGGGTTTTGGGGAGGCAAGGGGCCCCTCCGGCGTGCCTGCCCCCATGAGATAAAGAGTCACCTGCTGTTACGGACTCTGTCCAGGTTCCGGACCAAATCCCCGACAGTGTAGAAGTACAGAGATTGCCCGGAGGGGGGATGACAGACCATGGCCTTACCGGACTGACCACGCCCCCTGCCCCAGTGCCAGCCGATGCCTTGCCCCGCAGATCTGGCTGGGCCCACCGTGAAGCTCACGTACGAATCCCTAGGTGAGCCCGCAAATCTGTCCCTTGATGTTCTCCTCCAGCCTGTGGTGCCAGTTCTCCATCCTCCGGTGTGTTGTTCTAGGGGGTAGTGGAGGCATGTAGGTGCCCACCCGCTCTTACCCGCATATAGTATGCTACCACGATCTGACCTATCCGAGCTCGTCTGGGGATCCGATGGTTGCTCAGACCATGGGTAGAGTCAGTAAGAAAAAATTACTCACCTTAGTAATGTTGTTTCTTCTAATGGAGTCTTGCTATATTAAGACAAGTGCAGTTTGTCTCACCACTAGAACTGCTCCGGAGGTGAAAGAGTTAACTTCCATGCAGAGCATGGAGCTTAGAGCTCGAGCTCGGTTAAAGAAGCTCTGTTAGGGTGGTTTCAAACTGAAACCGTCAGATCTTCTGAGCAAAAACTCACTAAGGTTCTGTGTGGAAGCTGTAACCTACACTAGCCAACTGGCTACTAACATATTCACACATTTTCCTGGTCCCAACACCAAGACTCAAGTCAGTGGACCAGAAAAATAAGATAAAATAACTAAATAAACACAACACCCAAACACGAAGAGGGCATCAATAAATGCCAACAGTGGACTGCCACCCCATACCCAAAGTAGAAGTTCTGAGAGGGGCAGGCTGGTGGGAGGTCATAATATAGCAAGACTCCATTAGAAGAAAGCGACATTACTAAGGTAATTTTTCTTCAAACAACATGAAGTCTTGCTATATTATGACAAGTCAGAACTCACAGCAGTACCTCCATGGAGGAGGGACAGAACCTACTGGAATAGGCTCTGAAGCACGGCTGTGCCAAACGAAGCACCCTCCTGGCCTGAATATCCAGGGAGTAATGCTTGGTGAAAGTGTGTACTGTTTTCCAAGTAGCTGCTTGACATATCTCCAAGATAGGGATGTCTCTAGCAGCAGCTAGAGACATGCAGCTGTACCTCTGGTAGAGTGAGCCCTCAGGCCTGAGGGGGAACCTTACCCAGCTTTGATAGCAAAATTGGATACAAGAAGCGATCCACCTGGCAATGGACCTCTTAGTGGCAGGTCTCCTTTCCAACCTCACCATAAGTGAGAAACAGTTGGAGGAGTCAAACCTGTGACCCTTGAGTACGCTCTATGTAGTAACTAGGGCCCTCTTAACATCTAAGCTGTGCAGCCTCCTCTCACCAGAGGAGGAATGGTCAGTGAAGAACACTGGAAGTGAAATAAATTGGTTAAGGTGGAAATCTGAAACCACCTTAGGCAAAAACTTCCTGTTAGTCCTGAGGACTACTTTATCCCTGTGAAAGAATAAAGTCAGTCTCTACTGATAAAGCCTGTAACTCACTTATGCGCCTGGCAGAAGTGATGGCTACTAGAATACAGTTTTCCAAGTCAAATACTTAAGCTCTGCGAAGACAGAGGTTCAAAGGGGTTGCATCAGCTGAGCAATGCATACATTAAGATCCCAAGCAGGGCAGGGTCCCTGAATGGAGGATTGGTATGAAGCAATCCTTAAAAAACTTGGAAAATACAGGGTGAGCAGACAGAAGAGGCTTCCCTGCTGAAATGAAGGCAGAGACAGCTGCCAAGTGCACTTTCAGGGTAGCTGGTCTCAGTCCCAAAGAATTAAGATGGACCATATAGTCAATACAGTGGGTAGATCAGCAGATTCGGAAACATGCTTCCCAGAACACCATATGGAAACCTTTTCCACTTGGAGTTATAGGTAGTTCAGTGGAAGGCTTCCTAGCAGCCTTCAGGATTTCGAGAACACTTTGAGAAAGTTGTAGATCAGCAAACTCTAACTGCTCAAGAGCCAAGCCTTGAGGTTGAGGGATTTGAGAGTCGGATACCAAACTCTCCCCTGAGCACAGGTTAACAGATTGTGGTTCCTGGGGAGACACAGGGGAAGATGGACTGCTAAGGACAGAAGGAGTGGGTACCAGGGCTGCCTGGCCCAGTCTGAAGCAATCAGGATCATTTTGCAGGGCTGAGACCTGATTTTGACTAGTACTTTGAACAGGAGAGGGAAGGGGGGAAAGGCATAAAGAAACTTCCCTTCCCAATCGAGGAGAAAGGCATCCAGGGGACTGAGCCCAACACTGGGGCCTGCAACAAAAAGTGGAAGTTGATGATTGTCTGGGGCTGCAAAAGATCTATCTGAGGAGTGCCCCATCTGGCAAACACTATCCCCAATACTAGGGATCCAGTGACCATTCGTGATGGCCCTGGGAAATCCGCTGAGACATCTGCCAGGACATTGTCCTTGCCTGGGAGGTGAACTGCTATGAGGGAAGTGTTCAGGGAATAAGCCAGAGACCACAACTTCATTGCCTCGTGCACAAGGCCGAAGACCGAGTGCCCCTTGTTTGTTGATGTACCACATTGTAGTGGTGTTGTCTGTTCTGACCTGTACCACCTTGTTCTGAACAGATGCAGAAAAAACCTGAAGTGCTAGAAAAACAGCTCTGAGTTCCAACAGATTGATGTGGAGCAAAGATTCCTAGAGGGACCATAACCCCTGGGTGGAGAGGTCGCCCATGTGAGCTCCCCATCCCAAGAGGGATGCATCTGTAGTAAGGGTCAAGGAGTGGGACAGAGGATGAAAGGCACCCTTGTCTCAGATTGCTCTGATCCTGCCACCACTGAAGGGCCTGGATCAGGGTTCGAGTCACTGGGATTAACTTGGATAGGGAATCTCTTCTCTGAGACCAGAAAGCTCTCAAATGGAACTGAATGTCCCTCATCTGAAATCTTGCTCCTTGCACTACAGCTGTGGAGGCAGCCATGTGTCCTAGGAGCTGCAGGAAATGCCTTGCTGGTCAAGAGACCTGCAGAGTGAAGGACGAGGCCAGGGCCACTAAGGTCCTTTCCAAGGGAAGGAAGGCTCTGACCTGCTTTGTGTCCAGTTCTGCGCCTATAAAGGTGAGTACCTGGACAGGTTCCAAAACTGACTTTGGAAGATTGAGAAGAAAGCCCAGAGAGGTAAGCAGCTGCTGGGTAACTAGCAGGTGTGATCTGACCTGGTCTGGAAACTGACCCACAATGAGCCAGTCGTCCAGGTAGGAAAAATGGCAATCTTTGCCTTCTTAGATGAGCAACTGCTACTGCCAGACATTTTGTGAACACCCTTGGGGCAGAAGTGAGGCCGAAGGGCATTGCTCTGAACTGATAATGGCCTGAGGGCAGTTCGAATCTGAGGTACTTTCGATGGGAGCTTCTGATAACATGGAAGTAGGCATCCTTGAGGTCCAGGGAAGCTAGCCAGTCCCCTGGCCTTAGGGAGGGTAAAATCATTCCCAGTGTCACCATTTTGAACTTTGGTTTTAAAAGGTGCTTGTTTAGATATCTTAGATCCAGGATAGGCTGCCACTCTCCTGTCTTTTTTGGGGTAAGGAAGTACCTGGAGTACAGACCCTTGCCCTGGTGTGGGGGAGAAACCCTTTCTACAGCTCTGAGAGCCAGGAGGGTTGAGACTTCTGTTTCCAAAGCAAGAGTTTCTAAAGCGTTTGCAGGTGGAAAAGATCTGGCTCTCATCTTTGGAAATTTTTTGAAGCTGAGAACCAAACCCTGGCTCACTACTTCCAGGACCCACCTGTCTGATGTTAAAGACTCCCAGTCCTGGACGTAGTAAGCCAGCCTGCCCCCTACAGGTAATGGAGAGCCGACCCTGGGCATCCCATCAGGGTGCCTGTTTGGCAGGGGCTTTAGGCTGAGGGGTGGGAGCAGGCCTGCTCGTACCCCGTCTGCCTCTCCTCTGAAGAACCCCTCTGAACATAGGCTGAAGAGGAGGCCTGGGTCTGGTAAAAGGCCCGTGAAAAGGCTGCCCCTACCTGGGGGGCTGCCTCTGAGGTGGCTTGCCATTCCTGGCTTTGCACTCCTATAAGTGGTTCTATATTCATCCATTTTCTTCATATAATTCTCTGTCTGCTCCCCAAACAGAGAATTTCCCACCACAGGAAAATCCATAGCCTTAGACTGGGTATCCTGTGACAAAGTAGTACACCTGAGCCAGGCCAATCTCGAAAAGCCACAGATGTAGCCATGACTCTAGAGGATACATCATTAGAATCCACCGCAGCATGGAATTGCACCTTAGATGCCTCAATACCATCAAAGCCACCTGCTCCAGCTCCTTTGCAAGCTGGCCAGGGACCCTGTTTGGCTAAGGCCATGACAGTATCCCATCTAGATTTCTGGTATCTCGTAACATAAGCCATATAGTTTGCTTGTCTGAGTCCCAAGGATGCCATGTATTGTTTTTGGCCATGGCATCAATCTTCCTGGAGTCCTTGTCAGGAGGATGTGAAGCCAGAGGAATATTAGCTTTATCACAGGCTGCAGCCTGAACTACTAACATGACTGCATTGCTGTGAAAGAAAAATCTGTATCAGGACCTGACAAAGTGTACCTCCTGTCCATCTTTTATCTACAGGAGGCACAGAATTAGGAGCTTTTAAAATTTTTTGCTTGTTTCCTAAAGATTTATGCAAAGGGATGGACAATCTCCTGGACTCTGGGATAGCCATCATCTCTACATAGTCAGGCTCCTCTTGCTCATCCAAAGCCTCCTCTAAGGGAAGCTGGAGGTCTCAGCAACTTTTTATAAAACAAAAATGAGAAGGGACTCAGAAAGCCTGGGGAGATTCACCTAAAGGTCTGTCTGGGGAGATGTCCGGTTCAATGGGCACATCCAGACTTTCAAAGTCACATTCACACTGATCATAATCCTCCTCCCCCTCCTCTGGTTCATAAAACTCTTCTATATCATATTCCTGAACCGGTGGAACCGACCGAACCGACCTTTTGCCAGATAGTGGCGGTTCGGAGGGAACCGGGGACAGAGACTGGACAATCTGTATTGCCCTGGCTATCTCTGCAGCAGTTGGAGAAGGAATTTTGGACTCCAAACCTGCTGATTTTTTAGTTTTCTTTGCTGGTACTGGCTCCTCAGAGCCAACTTTTCGTTGGCCCGAGGAAGTCTCGCCCTGGTCAGAGGGCACTCCCTCCGGTTCGGTTGGCAGCGAACCGGGCTGGCCATCCGGATCAGTGGACTTTTTGGCCTCTCGTTCCCTGAGCCTGCCCACTCTCTTGTCCAGGGTGGCTGCAGGGAAATTTTTACAAATCTGGCAGTCTGAATTGAGGTGGTCAAACCCCAGACAATAGACACATGTAGTGTGTGGGTCAGCCTTGGCAAAGGCTTCCCCACAGACACTACAGTGCTGAATTCCAGTGGGCCCGGTTTTTCTTTTGGGATTCTCAGACATGATGCCAGCCTAACCAACAAACTTGCCCTTTTAATGGCAGTGCCAGGCAAGACACCCTTATCGGTTCCAAACCGTGTCACGGGTCGTGGAAAAAAACGTGATGAAATCCGTTTTTTTTAGAACCGATAAGAACCGGGAACCGCACTCTAACAAGCCTTAAAAGGCTTTAAAACCAAGTTTAAGTACAATTCGATCGGTTCAAACCGAACCGATAACAATTTACAAGTTCCACACAGAAAAACCTATCTATTACTTACAATACCATAGACAGAGCTTGAACCGATCGGTTTGCAGTTAAAATAAAATAAATCGCGGTTAAATTCAACCGAGAAATAACGTTTTAAACAGAAATGAACCGAGCAACAGGAGAATCTCGGGCGACTGTTCAGTGAGGTAAAAAGAATCTGGCGGTTTCGGTTTGAAACCACCCTAACAGACTTCTTTAACCGAGCTCGCTCTAAGCTCCATGCTCTGCATGGAAGTTGACTCTTTCACCTCCGGAGCAGTTCTAGTGGTGGGACAAACTGCACTTGTCATAATATAGCAAGACTTCATGTTGTTTGAAGGTGCCTATTGTTGGTCATGGGTTTCCCAGAGGGGCTTGTCGGGACGCCAAGTTTCCTGCCAGGGGAGTGTGTAAGCTCCCCCCAGCCCAGTGCTTACGTAAGGTGGGCAGGGGGCTTCCACTGTCCTGGGGATAGTCACACCTGGTCCATTGATGTGGCTGGACCTGATGCAAGCCTAGCTGTGACTGTGATTATTGTTGGTGCTAGTTAGGAGCTGGGTGTCTAGCTAGAAAAGTGCATGCTACTTGTTTTGAGTTCCACACAGAAAGGCAGCCCCATCCTAAAAGCAAGAGAGGAGGAAACTGCCTGCAGGCAGAGAGGCTTTGGCTACCCTTCCCCATGGCAGGAAGAGGAAAGGGGTGGGGAAATGCAGAGCTGGCGGGAGAGTTGGGAAGAGAGAGAGAGCAGGGTGGAGGAGCAGGAGGAAAGGGAATTGAGGTCGCCCAAAAGAAACCAGAGGGCTATTTTGGTGGTTTTGCCTGGTAAAGGCTCTGTGGCTGCATCCCTCTCCACCCCCTCTCTCCCTCTTGTCAATTATAAGGAACAGGAAGGAGCCAAACAGCCACTGGGGCTGTGAAGAAAGGCCCCTCAGGTTGGTTGCTCAAAAGTACTGGGGCAGACTGTTTGGCCTGAAGGTACTGCGACCTCCAGCCTGGGGTGTCTGGGAGGCTGCTGCATCAGGGACAGATCTTCCTGCCAGGGGAGAAGCCGGGGAAACTAAAAAGGTACCGGGGGAGTTGAACTGCTGTGACCCCCATTGCAAAGATCAGAGGAATCGTGGAGAGGACGACGAACAGGCCTGCCTGGTGAAAGCCATATACAAAGGCCTGTGGACGAAGCTGGAAAGGCCAGGCAGGCGAAGAACTATGCCACCCATTTCATGGGAGACGACATGCTGTGGACTGTAGGGGTCATTGTCCTCTTCGGGCACTGTGAGTACCCTGAGCTGCAGCTCAGGGGACACCATTGTTTTCTTTGCCAACAGGGTCAGGAGGGAACTGTCCTCTACACCAGTTTCTTTGTTTTCTTGGAACTTGTGCAAGTGTTTAAGGGCCCCAATGGTAAACAGCAGGCCTGCAAACTAAAGGACCGTGAGGTACCCACTAACTGTGGCTGGTCTGGGTGCACCCAGGGGAAAGAGGGAAAGTGGGGATAAGTGAATGTTTGGTAACCAGGAGGTTTTGGAGGAGTAGCCCCCACCTCCTTTGTATTAATAAACTGAATATTTATTGTTCATCTGTTTCACCTGCTGTGTGTGTAAAGCCATTGTGGGTCTGGGGGGTCATCACAGGCAGTCATTAGAGGTAAGACCATTATTTATCTTGGGGAAATGTTCTAACTTGTTCTACCCACAGGAGGTAATGCAGGGGCCCCCAGTGGAGGCACTAAGGCACCACAGAAACTACTGGTTTCTGGTAAGGACTCAGGCCCGGCCCCTCGGGGAGGTACTGCTGAGCCCCCGGTCCCGCCGGGGCAGCTCAGGGAGTGGGGTTATTGGGGGGGGGGGGTGTTACATACATATATATACACATACACACACACACACACACATATGTATACATAGATATATACAGGAGCTGGAAAGTAAAGACAAACTCCGCCCCTAGTGTAGACAGGAAAAAAGGGGATGGAGGGAGGGGCTACATGACCTGCTGCAAGAGATACTCTCGAGAATCTACTGTAATGGTAAGATCTTCCTGGACGAAGTCTCCACCACTGATTCACACTAATGGGACTACGATGGAGGCGCTAGGACCCAGCGGGAGCCAAACATCTTCAGGAGGGCCAGTGCCTAAGTAGGGCTGTGAGGAAGCGGCACCGCAAGCCAGCTCGCACTGTATAGGCTACCTCGTTGTCGAACCTCCAACCGCCTCAGTATCTTTTTTACCAAGGAGGTGCAGCGTAAACTAACCTAGTGAAACTAACCTATTGTCGGACATAAGATAGTCCGAATGACCTGTGTAAGAAGGGTCAACACAACAGTCTTCACAGCCCAGCCATTGAGGGAGTGAAGACCACAAACAGATAAGTGAGCTCAGGAAATGGCGGGTGGGCGTGTGAATAAGTGGTGGAGACTTTGTCCAAGAAGATAAAGAATTACAGTAGGTACGTAATTTACATATCTTCCTGGACATAAAGTCTGCACCACTCATTCACACTAGCAGGAGAGTACCGAGCTAAATAATCCCCCGAGACAGGTGGCAGAAGAGAGGAGAGGAGCTCACTTAGGACAGAAGTCCATTAAGGATTGTCCTGTCAAAGGACTGATGTTGCCTGGCATGGATGTCCAATGTGTAGTGCTTTACGAATGTGTGCACGGAGCTCCAACTGGCTGCATTGCAGATGTCTGCAATGGGCACATTACGGAATTCTGCCAGAGAGGCCACGACTGCTCTGGTAGAATGAGTGTATACTCTGCTTTCTAGCTTGACCTGTGCCACGGGGTAGCAGTGACGGAGGCATGCCATTAGCCATGCTGAAATACACCTGACAGCAACAGGCTGGCCAAGCCAGGCCGTGCTAAAGGAGACAAACAGTTGATTAGAACTGTGGATTTCCTGAGTCCTGTGTAAGTGGAACCGCAAGGCTCTCTTCACATCTAGGGAATGTAGGGTACACGCTTCCTCATTCTGAAAGTTTATGAACTAGGTAGGAAGGATCACGGGCTGATTCAGATGGAATTCTGAGACAACCTTGGAAAGAAACTTGGGGTGGGTCCTGAGAACCACCCTCTCTTTGTGAAATACAGTATACTGGGGGTCTGTGACCAAAGCATATATTTCGGACACTCTGCGGGCGGAAGTGATGGCTACAAGGAAGGCCGTCTTCCAAGTCAGAAATTTTAGGTCGCAAGTAGTTAGGGGCTCGAAAGGTTTACGGGTGAGCATGTCTAGCACAAGGTTAATTTTCCAGGCTGCTACTGGTCGTCTGACCGGTGGCCTGATATGCAGAATGCCTTTAAGAAACCTCTTCACCACAGGAAGCTGGGCCAGAGACATGGAGTGTATGGGCTCATGGTACGCTGAGGTTGCACAGAGGTGAACCTTAACAGTCGAGTATTGCAGGGCTGTGTTTGAGAGGTCTTGAAGATACTCTAATTCTTTGTTCGGTGGGCAGGAAAAGGGATCCCTGGAAGATTTTGCACACCAGATGGAGAAACGCTTCCACTTAGCTGTGTAAGTTTTTTGAGTAGCTGGATTGCATGCCTCTAACAGAATACTACATTCCCACTGGCCGCTCGCCACATCGCCAGTGTCGAAGCAACAAGCCCTGTGGCTAAGATTTTTCATCCCTGCCACGCCACAGAGGCGAAAGAAAACAGCCTGCAACCTACTTTCGCCACTCTCTCACCACGGACATAAGAACTACTAAGAGAATGGCCGAAAAACTACAAGGAGCAGCATCCACCCTGTGGTGACCTTTGGGAGCACAGTAATGCCATAATGTGCATGTTCGGGTCACTGGTAACCATCTGACCGCATTAATGCTCCAAAGATAATCACATGACTTAATTGTTGGCGCATAGGAGACTGTGTCTGATTGGGCAGATTAGGTAGACACTTCTCCAGCCAGTCAGCGGAGTTTCTGTGTTCTGGGTGGGCTATCACCATGAAGCAAGCCACTCGGTCGGCGGCGGTGAAAAGGAGCGGGTGCTTTTCTGCAGCCTCCTCAGTGATCACTTATCTTGTTAAAATAATTATTTTGCTGACATATTTAGGTTGTGAGTAGGTAGGGAGCATGCCAGAGAAGGTGTGGAGACAAGAAATAAACGGGAAGTAAAAAAAAAACAGGAGACATAGCTGAAACTTCGAGTGCAAGCAGTGTGATGCATATTAAAAAAAAACAGGGAAAATAACACTTTTTGAGCTTTGTTTGCTCAGTACTCCAAATAAAAAGCTAACAAATTAATGAAATAAGAGCGTTTGGTGCAGTTTGCCCCCCAATCATGGGGGGCAAACTGCAGGAGTCAAAAAAAAGCATTTGGAAGTACTGCAAATAAACCGAATGTGGAGTTGAACATAAAGGCACAGTGCTTTAAAGTACAGAGGTCAGAGATAGAAGCTAGTGAAAAAGAAGGCAGGAAAAGAATAGAATGTAGACAAGGGCAGACAAGAGGACATTAAAAAAAAAAAGTTCTTGGATTAAAGGCAGTTTTGAATTGGGCACATTTACTGCAATACTGAAAAGGACACGGGGTGTATGCTCAGCTGCATCTGTGCAAATTAAGCCTGAATGAGGTGGCTTGAAAAAGATATTAAAACAAAATAGAAAGGCAGCCAGGCTTATGAGGTATTAAGACACATTACCTACTATAGACTGGATAAAACTATATGGAACCACTAATGAAGTACTGAACAAAAAAAAAAAAGTATTAAGAAAGAAAAGGGCATAGTGAGAAAACAAAGGAAAATAATTTGAGCAGTGGATATCTGGGGTGGGGGACAATAAGTGTGTATGCAAATACACCTAAAGATGAAGGGCAGGATTCACAGAGAGGATGCACCCAGTGCATCTCGGCTGCCCCGGCACAGGGGAGATGCACTGAGTGCAATATGGGCTATTCACAGAGGAAGCACTGGGAGATGCCCTCAGCGCATTCCCTCTGTGAATAGCACAGGTGCGCCCAGCCCAGGATGCCCCCGAACATCCCAGGCTGCTCCAGCACATCCCCCATGACAGGCTGTGAGCCCACTGGGGCAGGGCATCTCAGAATGCCCTGCGCCCAAAAACGCGATTCACAGCCTGGGGCATGCAAATAAGGCCATTAGGCATGCATGGTGCAATGGGGCCATTAGCATGCCATTATAGCCCCATCTGCATAGCGCGGGCTGGGATGCCTCAGCAGAATGCGCCGAACTGTGTCCTCTGCCCGACCACAGCCCAAGTTATGCCACTCCCGTTGGCCTCAATAGTACTGTAGCCCCTCCAGCACCCGTACAATGCCGCTCTTGGCGGCAGTAGTTGGTACATGAACCCCCCCAGCACCCCTACAATGCCGCTCCTGGCGGCAGTAGCAATAACGATGACCCCCAGCACCCCTACGATGCACGCTACTGGTGGCAGTGGCAGTAAAGATGACCCTGAGCGCCTGTGACGATGCCGCCTCCTCGGGCGGTGCTGAATGCCAGTCCAAACCCCTCCCAGCCCCATGCCCTTAGTAATGTTGCCTCCCACGGCAGCTGTGCAGACAACCCCATGTAGCCCCAACCCACCCCTCTCCCGCCACGGCCACCCGCTGACAGGAGCTATCTGAGAACTGACAGCAGTTGCACGGGGGTTCGTACCAACTGCCGCCAGGAGTGGCATCGCACGGGTGCGGGGGGCATCTGTCCTGCCACAGCCGGATGCGCCTCGATGGGGCATGGGGAGGACATTTCATTACTGCTGCCAGGGCGGGTACCTGTGCTGCTGTCCGCAGTGCGGCAGCCTGCCTGTAGGTGGCCCCCAGCATAAGTCTATTTTTCTAGACTTATCTTTCTGTGGTGCATCCCCGGGGTTGCGCCACAGTATTGGGCTGTGAATGGGGCTGCGCCCGGTATGCATGGGCACACCCCCCCCACAGCCCCTCCAGATGCGCTGCATATCATTACTGGTGGTATGTGGTGCATTGGGGACGCCCCGGCACATCGGCACCTTGCCTGAATCACCCTTGGGCACATTTTGGGGATGCCCCGGCGCATCTCGGATGCGCTGTGCGCATCCCTTCTGTGAATCTTGCCCAAAGTGAAGCAACAAGTTGTGATCAAGAATAAGCACATCAGTAGAAAGAAAAGTGATCAAGAAACAGACAAGCTGAGAGGGGAATATAGCACAGATTAAATTACAACAGTGACAGAGTCTGTACATTAACAAATAAAGACAGCAGGAACTCAACAAACTTGAGCAGGCCAGATAACTGTAAAAAAAAAAAAAGCAAAATATTTTTAAACTGTTCTCTGACTGTTGTGTGACATACTGCTGCAGTGTGTGTGTGTTCAGAAAAATATCAAACACACTGGCAGCATGCTGTGTTATGTAATCTTTTGGAAAAATAAAACTACATAAGTGCTGAAGCATATCAATATTAACCGATCCTGTGCTGCAATCTGTAACCCCCTCCCCCCATTACATATACCTGTATCTGTTGGCCACATGATGTGTGTGTGAAGAAATAAAACTCTGAGACCCAATTGCTTCATTAAAGAACTTTATTAGTCACACAATTCAAAAAGACATCCAAGTCTGTCACATATACTCTTGTGCAAATATCCAGTCTCATATATTCTTGTGCCAATATCCAGTCGGTGTCACACATATTCTTGTGCAAACCATTCTATGTCACATATATTCTTGTGCAAACATCCAGTCTGTGTCATATTCTTGTGCACATATCCAGTCAGTGTTGCATATAAATTCTTGTACAAATATCCTGTCTGTGTCACATATATTCTTCAAGTGCAAATATCCAATCGGTGTCACATATATTCTTGTGCAAATATCCAGTCTGTGTCACTATATTCTTGTGCCATCTACCTAAATAAAAATGTCAGAACAAGCTGCAAATCCTGAAACTGCTAAACAGAGCAGCTGGGTGGCCACAGTAAAACAAAGCAAGATAACAGATGTTTTCAAAAGGCCCAGATCAGCAAGTCCTGTCTAATAACTGAGCCAGAATCATGTGGCAGCGTCTCTGTAGCAATGGAGAGCAGCTATTCAAAAACTGCAAGCAAGAAAACCAGAGTTTTATATGACAGAGACAGTCATAGGGAAATTAAAGATTCCTGGTTTAAAACCTACCCATGGCTCATTCATGACAAAGAAGCTGCAGTATTCTACTGCAGAATTTGCAAAGAAACTGGAGGAAGAGATATTTTCACAGAAGGGAAACCAACCAATAAGCCAAAGGCTGACGATTTAAATAAACACCAGATGTCCAAAGATTACAAGTGAGTCTCATTACAGATGCCCCACCAGTTTGCCATTTCTTCTTGTCTTCTGAATCTGTTCATTGTAATGGTTTTAAAAATATTTTTCTCTTAATTTAATAAGGCTTGCAGTTGAGGTAGAGAGAGGGAAAAAGGGAATGACAAAGGCTGTGAGCACAGCTTATTCATCAGTGAAAAGTGCCATCACAGCAGAGATGTGAAGCGTTTATTACATGGGCAAAGTTCTGACTGCAAATCATAACATACAGAAACTTTTGGAACTGCAGGTTCACAATATAAGTATTTTTACTCGCCATTATCTCAAACAGAAAAGTCTCGCTTCACGTATATTAAATAGGGGGGCACAGCCTCAGGGTTGCAGATCATATGTCATGAAACTGCAGGGCCAACATAAATAATAAGCACTTACTGTGTTGTCATTTCCGAATTCTAATAAAAAAAAATTAGCTGCTGCAGCAGAGTCGCGCTGCAAGTCACATTGAGTGGGGCATGGCTCCAAATAACTGACAGTCCATTCCTTTTTTCTCTTTTTCTACACAGGAATCCACTCTGCTACCACCTTTCAAAGCAATCAGTCCTCCAAGGCACAGGCATCTACACACATTCTGATTCCATCAATAACTTTTACAAAGCAATTTCTAAGGCAGTGCAGGATGCTTTTTTTTAAGGAATTGGAGGATCCTCCATCTAAAATGTTTTCCTTACAAACTGATGAGGGAACAGATGCAGCCAACAAAAGTAAACTGATTCATTGACAGCAAGGGCTATGTTCAGTCTAAATTGTTAGGTGTGACAGCTTGCAGAATGCAATTCAGAAGCAGTATACAATGCTGTGAAGTACAAGATCTCTGATAAAAATTTAGGAGATAAAGAGCTGATAGGACTTGCAACTGACGGGGCCTCTGTAATGACGGGATGCAAAAAAGGTATGACCACACTTGCCAAACTTGATCATCCATATTTAGTTGCCTTAGCATCACAGAAAGCAGCCAACCAACACCAATAACTGGTCAGTTATATGTCTACAGTGAATCAGCTTGGGAAACTGATAAAGTACTCACCCAAATTTTGTTGAATACTTGATCAGAGCAAAGACATAATCCAGGAGCATGCTGTGAAACTAAAACAGATTTTTTTCACTAGATGGCTTTCATTTTCTGATTCTATAAAGGCATTACAAGCATGCACAGCCTCACTTATTTCTGTTTTGTCACAAATGGTAGAGGATAACTATCAGTGAAACCTTGCTATGGGTGCCTTAAACAAATGGGGACTTTCAAATGTGTTGCTACTACTTTTTTTCTGGCTCATGCAGTAGGTCTTCTTGCAATTCTCTCAAAACTTTTCCACACGGTCTGTCATCTTCTCGGAGGCAAGACAGCAGCTTGTTAGCACACTGATGCACTTCGTGTACTGCCTTAAAATCCAAGCCCGCACTTAAAAGTTTTTTTGTCAGAGATGCCAAGTAAACCATCAGAAGGAAAATCTATATTTAGAACACATACACTGCTAGAGACATGGCAGCAAACAGAAGAGTTCAAGAATTTGCAAACATCTTGTATGAAGTCAACAGTTGAACAACTTGAAAGTTACTTTCCAGAAGGCACATTATTGAACAACTGGTCGGTATTAAACCCATGCAATGCACCTGATCACATTGAGAGCTATGGAGAACAGGAGATTGAGAATCTTATTGCTCACTGTGGTGTCATTAAACAAGCATTTGTTAATGACGAATGTTTGCTTGCTGGCATTGGTAGTGTAGGAGTTAGCTGCATAATAGGAATGGCAGTGAAGTATTGAACTGAAGCCAACCCACTACCACCCTCCTGCAGAGACTGACAGGCATTGGGGTGTGTCTTTGGGTCGTCAGGCATAACGGCCACACCATTTCACCACACCCTACCCTGCAGACACTGACAAGTGTCAGGGTGTGCCTTGGGGTCTTTGGCCCTTATGCTCACCCCATTCCATCAGGAAATACGGTGAGATGGGTCCTGTACAGGAGAGTAGGGTGAACTTTGGGGCCGAAGAGTCCAAGACACACCTTGATGCCTCTCACTGGCTGCAGGGTGTGGAATGGTATAAGCATTACAGGCGAGAATCCCAAGTCACATCCCCAGATGCCTCTCAGTGTCTACAGGCTGGGGCGTTATGGTCGGAAACCCTAATGCCTCAGGCGTTTGTTGGCATTTTTACTCCAAATTTTCAACATGTTTTTTTTGTGATCCCCACCTTATGAACAGTGGCAATATCAGTTTGTTAGCCGAAAGCTGATTTTGCACAGAGACTACACCATTTGGCACCACAGGTGCGAAAACACATTTCGAACGGGATGTGAAAAATGACAGCTGTACTGTTCATGGGGAGGTGCAAAAAATGGCAATGTTGGAATTCTGCTGTGAAAATCTTAAAAAAACTGAAGTCACGAGCGTGCGTAGAAACTGTGCAACGCACACCCGTAATGTAACTAGTTTGGGGATTTTTTTACAGCAGATTGTTAACACAGGCATTTTGGGACCTCCGATCATGAACAGTGTCAGTATGATCTTACTTCAAGATACAGCTCTTGCAGCAGGTAACACCATTAGGACTGAAGCCAGCAGGCGTCAGGACCCCACGGAAATCTTCTAGCTAGTAGTCTTCAGCGGGGACAGCCTCCGACGTTGGTCCGGCCCCCGAAGTCAGGCGTAGTACATAAGGAAGCGGTTCCGCCAGATTCCCAGTTCTTTCCTGCCGTCGACTTGCATGTCTCGACCCTTCGGTCCGTTTCTAGCGCGCGACACCTAGTAAAGTTCTTCCGTTTGGAAAAAAGTTTGTTTTCTCTTCAAAGTTGCTGTCTGATGTCCTCTCCAACCTCCATGGAAGGCCATCCGTTGAAGTGCGCCTGTGGGAAGCAAATCCCTTTTAAAGACCCGCATTCGGCCTGCATCCGGTGCCTAGGCCCAGATCACGACACCCAGGCCTGTACCTTCTGTCAGGGATTCAATAGCCAGACCCGGATCAGTCGCCAGAAGGCCCTGCAGGCGTTCCTGCTCGAGGAAAAAGTTAAGGCCATGGATTCAGCCTCCAAGGGGGAATCGTCTGAAAAAGCCAGGAGACACCTTGAAAAGCATAGGGAGAGGGTGAGATCAAAGTCCCCTTCTAGGGCCTCCGACTCCCATAGCTCCGGCTCCCGGTCCGACTGCTCCCCTTCCCGGGCCCGCTCTCAGCCTCCCCCTGCTGCGGTGAAGACTTCTTCAGGTTCTTCCTCTCTTCCTCAGGCCAAGACCTCCAGGCCTTCCTCATCTTCGGCTTCCAAGGCCTTGCCGAGGTCAGGGGACCGCCACCACCACCACAAGTCCGGTTCCCGTCATCCGGACCCTGACGCCCGGTCAGTCTCCTTGCCCCCTCCTCCCCAGTGGAAGACCAAAGAGCTGACTTCACTCAAGAGGACGTCGGATCCGATGTCGGCCAAGCACTATCGGTCCCAAGAACCGACGACCGCCAGACGCCCTTCGCCGGTTAGGCCTTCGCCACCACGGATGCCGGCCGGGGGACCGATGCCCGTTCCAGTAGAGAGGAGAACCCCTACGCCTCCCACCGACATCAGCCAGGAGGCGCTCACGGAGGAGCTGACCCAGCCCGAGGACCAGACGGGCGAACCCGGTCCTGTCGCACCCCCCAGGGAACCCTCCCCTGAACCCGAGACCCCTGGGGAGCCGACGCCGGAACCTGACGACCGACCACCGGCGCCCGGTCCATCGTCGGGCCTCAGCATTTCCGAGGTTAAGAAGCTGTTCACCTACTGGTGGGATACCATAAAGAAGGATGTGGTTCTCACACCTCCTCCTCCTCTTCCTCCTCCTTCTCCACCGGCCCCTGCGCCCCCTACTCCATCCGGGGCTGCAGGCCGAGTACCTTCCCCCCAGGAGCCTGCGGAACCTCCTAGGGGTAGACCAGACAAGAGACCTCCGTCCAGATCCTCTTCAGGGTCACCCAGCCCCAAGAGACCCAGAAGACGCCGCCATTCGCCTTCGACGGAGGACACGGGATCGGACTTCTTGGACAGATCCAGATCCCCCTCTCCAATCAGCGTCCCTTCTCCGGACCCACGTGAGCTCCCAAGATCTCCTCCGGATGACCCATCGTTCTCGGAGATTATGAGGCATATCCAGGAGAACATGGGCTGGGACGCAGAGGAACTCGACCCTGAGAGACTACGCCTTGCCAGATATCTTCGGCAAAAAGATCCAAAGCCTGTGGTGATGCCACCCTTGGTGGACACTTTCGTGGACGTCACCAAGGCAGCGTGGAAATGTCCACACTCGCTCCCGGCGATGCGAAGGCTGACCGCCTGTACAAGGCCCCTAGGGAGGACCAGTACTTGGCATCACATCCTCTGGCCGATTCTCTGGTCATCACAGCCTCACATGACCGGTCCCAGAGGCCACAACATTTGAGCACCCTGCCACCGGACCCAGAGTCCAAGCAGCTGGACGCTATGGGCAGGCGCACATATGCCTCCGCTACTTGCGCCATTAGGTCCCTCAACTACTTAACCCACATGGTACAGTTTCAGAATGCCTTGTGGGAGCAGGGACTGGTTCTGGCGGAAAAGATGCCAGAAGGTGAGCAGAAGGAGGGGTTGCTGCAACTCCTTCGCACAGGTTCGGACGTGGGAACCCAGGTGCTGCGAGCCGCGTACGATTCCGTGGACTCCTCGGCCAGAGCGGCAGCCTCAGGCGTATGCCTTTGGAGACATTCTTGGCTCCATGTCTCTGGATTTACCCTGGACGTCCAGAAGAACATTCTGGATGCCTCGTTCCACGGAGAAATTCTTTTCGGTGAGTCCTCGGAGAAGGTCCTCACCAAACTTCAAGAGGCCGGGAAGGCGGTGTGGTCTTTCCAAGCCATGTACAGACCCAAACTTAGTTCCTTTCGTAGGAACCAAAACCGTTTTCGAGGCTGGATGCAGACACAGCAGTCCCGCACCGGTCCGCAACAGAGGGGCTCCTTCTCCCGCAGAGCCCAGGGGAAGTTGTCCGCGGGCTGAAGCCAACGCCCTGCAAAGTCGGCCCAGCCTGCACGACCCTCAGCCGCCACAGCATGACTCCTTCCTGGCCCCCGCCCCTCAAGATCAACGGGACACCAAGGTCGGGGGTCGTATTGCGGACCACCTACCAGGGTGGCAGTCCATAACCACCGACAGGTGGGTTCTTCAATTGGTCAAAAAAGGCCACTTTATAGAATTCGTGGACAAGCCACCCACAAGGCCTCCTCTGCTCTCCCGTTACTCGGGTCAGCACAGATCACTCATCAGGCAAGAGGTACTCGCACTCCTGCAAAAGGGAGCGGTGGAGTATGTCCCGGAGAACCAGATAGGATCCGGATACTATTCCCACTTCTTTCTGGTTCCGAAGAAAACAGGGGACCTCCGTCCAATTCTGGACCTCAGCGACCGCAACGTGTCAGTCGCCTACAAACGTTTTCGCATGGTGACCCTCCAAGGACTCATTCCCATGCTGAAAAAGGACACCTTCTTAGCGTCCCTGGACATGCAGGACGCCTACCTGCACATCCCAGTAGCTCAAGCGCACAGGAGGTTCCTGCGCTTCGAGTTTCTCGGCCACCACTTTCAGTTCCGGGCTCTTCCGTTCGGACTGTCTTCGGCCCCCAGGGTCTTTACCAAGTGTATGGCAGTCATGGCAGCGTCTCTAAGGAGACAGGGCCACTACGTGTTCCCGTACCCGGATGACTGGCTTCTCATGGCCGCCTCCAAAGAGGCGCTGTTGCTGGCTATTCAGAGCACCCAGGATCTGTTTCAGTCTCTGGGCATTCTTAACTACGAGAAGTCTCTCCTCGTACCGTCCCAGAAGCTGCAGTTCTGGACACCGTCCCAAGGGAAAGCCTTTCTTCCCGACGAAAGAGCGGAACACATCAGATCCCTCATCAGGGATCTCTCGTCGAAGAAGACTGTCCCCGCCAGGTTGGTCCTTCGCTTGCTCGGACACATGGCTGCGGCCATTCCAACCGTCCCTTTGGCAAGGCTCCACATGCGGGTAACTCAGTGGATGCTCAAGGTGCAGTGGGACCAAAGGCAAGACCACATGCAGCATCTGGTCAGAATCACGAACGCTGTGATTTGAGACTGGCAATGGTGGCTAGACCCAGGGACACTTTCATGGTGTCCCGTTTACAGCGCCGTCCCCGGAGGCAATCCTCTCCACAGACGCCTCAGGGCTGGGGTGGGGAGCGCACCTGAACGGGTGAGGTCCCAGGGAACATGGACCCCTCAGGAAGCCCATCTCCACATCAGCGTGCTGGAGATGAGGGCGGTCCTTTACGCCCTGCAGGCCTTTCAGTCAGAAATCCCGTCGAGTACTCTTCTGCTTCAGACAGACAACACGGCGGTGATGTATTACCTCAACAAACAAGGAGGCGCACACTCTTACCCCCTTTGCAGGGAAGCTATGAGAGTGTGGGATTGGGTAATCCGACACGGCGCGAGCCTGATTGCAGTTCATGTTCCCGAGTGGACAACACAACTAGATGGCCTGAGTCGCTCCCAGGCCAGAGTCCACGAGTGGGAACTCCTTCAAGAGGTAGCGGAGATCTGTTTCTTCGATGGGGAACTCCAGAGTTGGACTTGTTCGCCTCCCCATCCAACGCAAAACTGCCCAATTTTTGCTCGCTAGATCCAGGGCCTGGTGTTTTCTGGCGAGACGCGTTGTCCCTCTTCTGGGCGGACAGATTCCTCTACGCTTTCCCTCCCTTCCCATTGATCCAGAGAGTCCTTCTCAAACTACACAGGGAGCACGCAACAATGATCCTGGTAGCGCCTTTCTGGCCCAGGCAGATCTGGTTCCCCATGCTGACGCAATTGTCCCGGGGAACCTCCAGTTCCGTTGCCTTTCAGCTCCCATCTATTGTCTCAAGAGGAGGGTTCACTAGTCCACCCGGACTTACGCTCACTGAACCTGCATGCCTGGCTCCTCGAGACATAGCCATTATGCGACATGGGGTCTCGCAAGAGGTGGCGGAAGTTCTTTCCGCGGCCAGAAAGCCGGCAACGCATGCGACGTACGCCATGAAATGGCGCCGATTTTGCTTGTGGTCACAGGCACGCGGCCTCTCCCCCTTTAGAATGCCCAGTGAAATTGGTTCTGGAATACCTGCTTTCCCTCTTCCACTCGGGTCTCGCCTACTCCTCTATTAAAGTTCACCTCTGTGCGATCTCGGCCTACCACTTCCCGGTAGGTCAGCGCACAGTGGCACAACTAGATGCCTCTCGGGACTTCCTGAGAGGGGTGTTACACCTTAGGCCACCCATCAAGGATCCCCCCCTTGGGACCTACTCTTCGTCCTGGAACAACTCACACTTCCCCCCTTTGAACCTGCCGCAGATTGCGAGCTGCGTTTTCTGTTGTGGAAAATGTTACTTTTAGTTGCTGTCATGTCAGCAAGGAGAATTTCCGAGCTTCATGCTCTCATGTGTAAGGAGCCTTATTTAATTTTCCACCAGGACAGAGTGTCTCTGAGGACGAATCCTAAATTCCTGCCTAAGGTGGTCTCTGCCCTCACTCTTAACCAGGACATCGATCTGCCTGTGTATTTTCCCAAGTACTCTAATAGAGGAGAGGCATTACTTCACACCCTGGATGTTCACCGCTCCTTAAGGTATTACCTGAACAGGACTAAACAGCTTTGCACGTCGGAGCAGCTTTTTGTATCCTTCGCTGAGAGGATGCTGGGCCAACCAGTCTCAAAGCAGACCCTTTCTCGCTGGCTTGTCCAGTGTATTTCCTTTTGCTACAACAATAAACAGAAGCCCCTTCCGGGTACAGTCCGGGGCCACTCGACAAGGGGGGTGGCTACCTCCTTTGCAGCACTGCGCAATGTCTCCACCTCGGCCATTTGTGCTGCAGCTACTTGGAGCTCAGTGCACACATTTATTAGGCACTATAGCCTGGATATTACATCACGGCGGAGAGCCGGTTTCGGCCTTGCCGTTCTACAGGGTCTCCTGTCCTAGAGTCAGGACTTGCTCAAGATCTCTCCTATTTGCCTCCTCCCAGAATGCTTAGAGGCGCTATTGCTTGGGAATCAGTCCTAATGGTGTTACCTGCTGCAAGAGCTGTATCTCGAAGTAAGATAGTACAGTTACGTAAGAACTTACCGTAACAGTAGATCTTCGAGAACAGCTCTTGCAGCAGGTACCTTCCTGCCCACCATTCCCCCTTGGAGGAGGTATGGCCTACCAGGCCTTGGCAGGAGCCAACGCTCTTTCTTCCTTTTCTTCTGATGGCGGATCCTCGGTCTCCCCTTCTGATGTCATCCTGCGGCCGGGAGTCTCCGCCGGGAGAACTGGGGAATCTGGCGGGACCGCCTCCTTATGTACTACGCCTGACGTCGGGGTCGGGACTGACGTCGGAGGCGGTCCCGCTGAAGACTGCTAGCTAGAAGATTTCCGTGGGGTCCTGACGCCTGCTGGCTTCAGTCCTAATGGTGTTACCTGCTGCAAGAGCTGTTCTCGAAGATCTACTGTTACGGTAAGTGCTTACGTAACTGTACTATTTTCTTTATCTGTCCTGAACAATGATTTCCCACAGCGACCACGCATTTCTGTGCTGAAAGTGTGAAAACACATTGCGGCCATGCTGTGGAAAATGACAGCTGTACTGTTCATAAGGAGGTGTGGAAAAAATGCCACTGGTGAAAATCTGGACTGAAAATATTACAAATTCATGAACTTACGAGGGTGCGTGGAAACTGCGCAATGCTCACTCGTAACACAGTCATTTTATGGAGTTTTATCACCAAATTTTCAACATAGCCATTTTAAGACCTCTGCTTATGACCAGTGTCACTGTGATTTTCTTAATCTGTCCCAAACATTGTTTTTGCAGACCGACTGTACCATTGTGCGCTACATGTGCGGAAACACATTTTGGGTGAGATGTGAAAAATGGTAGCTGTACTGCTCATAAGGTAGTGCGGTAAAATGACACTGTTGAAAATCTGGTGTGCAAATATTACAAATTCGCAAACTTGCCAGCGTGCATAGGAACTGTGCAACGTGCGCTCCTAAAACAGTCATTTTGGGGAATTTTTCACCAAATTTTCAACATAGCCATTTTAACACCTCTGCTCATGACCAGTGTCACTGTGACTTTCTTAACATGTGCAATACATTGATTTCGCACACCGACTGCGCCATTGTGTGCTACATGGGCGGAAACACATTTTGGGTCAGATGTGAAAAATGACAGCTGTACTGCTCATAAGAAGGTGTGGTAAAATGGTAATGTTGAAAATCTGGAGTGAAAATATTGAAAATTCGTGAACTTATGAGCGTGCGTAGGAACTGTGCAACGCACGCTCGTAAAACGGTCATTTTTAGGAATTTTTCCACCAAATTTTCAAAATAGGCTTTCTGAGAGCCCACCTTATGAACACTGGCAGTGTCATTTCGTTAATCATTCCGGAAAGGTGATTTCGTGCAGTGGCTGCGAAATCACCCTTCAGGCCCGACTAACGCCATGACGGTGCAAGAATTCATGAGGAGGGGTCCCAAAAACCTCATGTTGAAAATTTGGTGCAAAAATTCCAAAAATGCCTGAGATATGCAGCAAGTTGAAAAACCCTATCTATCCATTATACAGCTTACTGCATTTCCTGTTTCGTGGTTCGGCTTTGAAGAGTGCAGAGCTGCGTTCCAGTCCACCGAAGATAGTCACCTTAGAACTCGGAGGGTAAGTATGGGGTGGGGGTTGTGTGTGGGGAGGCAGGAGTGTCAGGAGGGTGGGTGCGGGTTGTTGGGGAGCAGGGAGACTGTGAGGGACCTTTTTCTTTACAGGTTTTTTTTTTAAAAGACAACGCGGGGCTGTTTGCCACGCTGGGTGGGCTCCCGCGTGGCAGAAGGATGGCTGGGGGTGGTGTGGAGCCGATGGGGATTGGGCACCCCCGTCGGCCATGGCATCTGTTGCCACGCTGGCACCCTGTACTCGGGAGAGACAGTGGAGGACGGCGGGTTGGGCACCCCGTCGGCTATCTCGGCTGAGCCATCGCTGGGGTGGGCACCCAGCGTGGCATATGAAACTGTGTTTCAGGGGGGCGCAGCTAATCCCCCGTCGGCTATACAGTGTGTGCATTGGGGGGGGGCAGCAGCATGTGTGTGTGTGTGTAGGGGGAGCGCGCGCATGAGCAGACGATATCTGATCGCTGCTCACTGAAGCGTAGCTCCCCCTTTCAACTGTATGCCACTGCATTTTGGAGCTGTCATAGATAGCTCCAGCAGGCATTGGAGAACTGCGGCCACGCCTGCAAACACACTGACTGAACTGGAAAAGGGGCTGACACACCTCTGAAAACTCCGATAATGGCACTATGTTTCTTGCACATGCGTGCAAGCAAACATATAAAGGATTCAGTGCTAACATCCTGCCAGTTAACCAAGATGAAACTAAACTGGAATGGTCATTATTACGTAGATTATTCTCTGCACACAGAGAGTCCACTACTGAAGAATTCAATGTCAAAGTGGTAGTCCCAAACAAGGAATCTTGGCCAAATGTGTCCAAGCTATATTCAGTATGTCTGGTAACCCCATCAACTTCAGTGGAGTGTGAACGTGGGTTTAGTGCACATAGCAACATTAAGACTGCCGAGAGGAATCGCCTTAAAGTCTGGAATGTGAACTC
The DNA here is from genome assembly GCA_016271365.2 of Neoceratodus forsteri. Classification (NCBI taxonomy): domain Eukaryota; kingdom Metazoa; phylum Chordata; order Ceratodontiformes; family Ceratodontidae; genus Neoceratodus; species Neoceratodus forsteri. The sequence continues at coordinate 1,422,949,155 of CM028130.1, forward strand.
TCTAATGACTATTCTGGTTGAGGCTCCTAATGACATGGGGAAGTTTGATTTTGAAACTGCATTTGACATCTGGGCATCGGAAAAGGACAGGCATGGGTTCCTTCAAACTGTCAAGACAACTGAAGATGCACCTCCAAGTTCTTCTCAAGAAAACCTGCAGCAGCACTACTGCATAGAACTAGCAGAAAAATAAAAATAAAATCAGTCCCACTGGCTGTGCTTCTTCTTATATTTATTTTGTTGTACTGTAATTTGTACCTACCGCTACAACAAAATATGTTTGTTGCCATTTTCTCTGCTTGAATCTTGTGTGGTCTTCACGAAGCTCAGACACACAAAAAAAAATTACTGCTGTTGCCTTGTTGGCAGCAATTCTCATTTAATGCCATGACATTTTGCTAGCTTATAATCTTTTCAAACAAAACATTTTTCAGATCTAGTTTAAATAACAATAGTTCCCAGCATTAAAATGTAATTTTACTGCCTTGCTTTCATACCAGGCCCAACACTAATCTGGGCTGAGAGAACAGTGTGTTTACTGTTACTTTCACTGTTTTTTTCTGCTTGTTAAATGTCTGATGGATGCCTGGCTTGCCTTTATTGACATTTTTGTAATGGGGCATGGCACAGATTCCTCAAGTCTTGACAACGTTATTTTAATAGTTTTTTAAACATGATTGCTTGTTATGTACATGTATTAATCTGGCTGTTTGCTTTTCAGGCTTTAGTGAGCCTGACCCAGGCATTTGTTTGCAGTTTGTGGGGGCAGAGATTCAAAACTTCTTCTAGGTACGACTGCCAGGTGCTCAGTCATTTTCACGAAATAATTATACTCTGACATTTGACTGGTATCACATATTTATGCCATCAAACTGTGTAAGCAAGAGCACTGTGGTGTTACTGTTTGGTTTTCCTGCCTGAATCTGCCTGGCCTTTAGCATTGTCTCCTGCTTGCCTAAAGCAATGTGCACAGTTTATAATAATTATGCTGCATTTTTTGGGGTCAAAACTGGGCTGATCACATCTTAAGCTTTGGTGTGTATGTTACTGCTGTACACATACTTGCGCATCTACTTAATAATATGTAAAATAATTATTTCAAACAATTTGGCTCAAACTGTGAATATATTATGCCTACCACTATAAAAGCAATGTTATTCCATAAAGGTATTTAAAAACAATGTCAATACAACTTCGTATACGTTTTACCATTACTTGTGTGTGGCTAAAGACATCTTGTGGTGGCTAAAAAATATTGGGTCTGTTTAGCCACAGTGGCTAATTTTGAAAACCTAGGGGGAACGTAGGAATATCTGAGACCCTACGTGAAGCGTTAAACCTGTTCACCTCTATCTCTTCAGGAGCCAGGCATGGAGGTGAAGGGACTTCAAGTTGCGATGGACTACAGGGCCCTGGGTCAGCAAGTTCATATGAAGTGGAAGCTGTCTCAGAGAAGTTTCCGATAATCTGTTGATTGATGGAAACCAGATCTGACAAGGCCAGAATGGGGCGATGAGAATCATTCTGCCCTCCCCCATGCCTCCAGTTTGAGCAGCACCCTCTGAACTAGCGGAAGAGGAGGAAATACATACAGAAAGCGTCTTGTCCACTGCAGTCTGAATGCATCCTGACAGAAAGTGCCAGGTTCTGGATTTCTGGAGCAGAATAGAGGCAGTTTTGCGTTGAGTGAGGATGCAAAAAGGTCCAGGTCTGGAGTTCCCCACTCTTCGGAGAGTGATTGCATGATGCTTGCGTCGAGAAACCACTCATGAGGGTCTGTCTCTGTTCTGCTGAGACAATCTGCCAGATCGTTCTGGATTCCTGGTAGGTAACTCGCCTGAATCAGAACTTTGTGTTCCAGGCACCATTCCCACACTCTCACTGCTTCCCTGCATAAGGGGTAAGAGTGTTCTCCCCCGTGCTTGTTGATGTAGTGCATGACTGCCTTGTTGTCCGTTTGAAGGAGAATGGTTTTGTGACAGAGTATGTCCTTCAAGGTGCGGACTGGGTAGAGGACGGCTCTCGTTTCCAGAACATTTATTTGAAGCTGAGACTCGTCTTGACTCCAAAGACCCTGGGTATGGAGATCCTGGCAGTGAGTTCCCCATCCCAGCAGAGACGCATCCGTGGAGGAGATCTGCGGATCTAGAGCGGCAAAGGGATAACCTTCCTGAAGGTCGTCCTCCTGAGTCCACCAGGTAAGCGACCATTTCAGCAGTTCCATTACCTTGATGCAAAAGGACTGTGGGTGGGTGTGTGGGCGGAGACCACTGGGTGCTGAGCATCCATTGGGTAGTTCTCATGTGAAGGCGAGCCAGAGGCACAGTGAACACTGAAGATGCTAAGACCCAGCATTCGCTGTATCAAGAGGTGCCGGATGGAGTCGTTTTCTCTGAAGTGGGCCATCTGGAGGATGTCGTTCCTTCTGTCCTCTGGAAGAAAGGCTTTTTCGATGTAGGTATCCAGAAGGGCTCCTATGAAGAGGAGCTGCTGAGAGGGCTGTAGGTGTGACTTTCCCAAGTTTAGCAGGACTCCCATGGACATAAGGAATTTTGAAGCCGTAGCCACGACTTAAGTTTCTTGTCTGGAGGGGCTTGCGAGGAGCCAATCATCCAGATACGGGAACACCTGAATTCCAAGCTTCCTCAGATGCGCTGCAAGAACTGCAAAAGACTTTGTAAAAACTCGAGGTGCCAAGGATAGCCCAAAGGGCAGGACTCTGAATTGAAAGTGCTGACCCAACACCACGAATCTGAGGTATTTGCGGTGGTTTGGGTGAATGGGAATTTGTTGGTATGTGGCCTGCATGTCCAGGGAAGCTAGCCAATCATGTTGGTGAATCAGAGGTAAGAGTGTCCTGAATGATATCATCTTGAACTTTTCCTTGAAAAGGAACTTGTTTAACTTCCTGAGATCTAGAATGGGGTGCATGCCGCCAGTTTTCTTTGTAACTAGGAAGTAATGGGAGTAGAAACCTGTGTTTCGCTGATCCAGCAGAACTATCTCTACTGCCCTGTTGTTCAAAAGACTTTGGATCTCGGAAGCAAGAAGGTCTGACTGAGAGAGACAGACAGCCTGGGCTGTCCTTTAGATAGATGATCCGGAGGGGTTTCTGACAGATATAGAGAGTACCCCTCGTGGATTATTCCGAGCACCCATTTGTCTGATGTGATCGACTTCCACCGGTTATAAAACTGAATCAGATGCCCTCTTACTGCTGAGGAAGAGTCCTCCTTGGACAGCTGAAGTGGGACTTGCGCCGGAATCTCAGAGGGTGGCACTAGGCAATTTGGGGCCCTGTGCCTTCTGCTGCATTTTCTTTTGCGGCTGAGGGGTTTGGTTTCTGTTAAAGCCTCCTCTGCTTTTACCATGAAAGGACTGACGGTTATGAAACTGATGCCTGTTCCCCGCCCCTTTGAGGGGCTGCAGACAGCGGTCTGGTAATTTTGATGGCCATTCTAGTCTTCTGAGTGGCCTCTAGTGCCTGCTCTACCTGAGAATCAAACAGGTACATACCATCGAAAGGCAAGGCCATAACCCTCTGTTGGGCATCATTTGTGAAGCTCGAGGAGCGCAACCAAGAGTGGCGATAGGTGCAAAGACCAGCCACCACTGCTCTGGAGGCAGTGTCGATGGCATCCATGGCAGCTTTGAGCTGCTGATTATTGGATTCAATACCTCTAGTAATGGTTTGAAGGAGCTCTGTGTTAACTTCCAAATCTGGAAGAGCTCCTACCGTATGTAGCCTTGAGCGAATGCCAGAGTGCTTACAACCAAGTCGGAATGGTGCTGTGGTTCTGCCGCTGCAGTGACCCCTATGGTGGCCCAGGGGAGGGTCTCTCTCTGCAGGGCTATCGTTGAATGCATGTGAGGCTTGACAGGGAAAGTACAGTTACGCAAGAACTTATTGTAACAGTAGATCTTCGAGAGGAACTCTTGCAGCAGGTAATACCATTAGGACTAATGCCGCCAGGCGTTAGAACCCCACGGAAATCTTGTAGCTAGCAGTCTGTAGCAGGGGACTGCCCCCCGCCGACATTGGCTCTGCCCGACATGGTATAAAGGGGGGAGGTCCTCCGGCGCCATCTCAGTTCTCCCGCCGGAGACCCGGCTGAAAAGACTGGAGAACTGGGAGGATCTCTCCAACCCCAAAAGGGTAGAAACAGAAATCTGTGGGAGAGGTTGAAATACTGTAAGAAATAGCCTCTCTCGAAGATCTACTGTTACAGTAAGTTCTTACGAACTGTGCTATCTGGACTTCGAGGGCAGCTCTGCAGCAGGTAATACCATTTAGGACTGGAGTCCCAAGCAGTACCCAAGAATAGGCCCAGGTCTGATGGAGGGGAGAAGGAAAACATCATTGACTGAAAAACTTTAAGAGAGTAGGCCCTGCAGGACGACCAGTCCAAAACCTGCTCACCTCCTAGAAGCAATGTCTAGGCTGTAATGCCTGATGAAAGTATGAACTGCGCTCCAGGTTGCACCACCGCAGATATCTGCCAGGGAAACATTCCTCAAAGAGGCAAACGAGGTAGCCACAGCCCTGGTGGAGTGACCCTTGATGGGTCCCGGCAGGGGATTACCATGGTGCTGGTAACAAAACGATATGCAGTGCACCAACCAACAGGTTAGTGACTGCTTAGATACAGGAGCCCCTGTCATCCTTTGTGCGAAGGAGACGAACAACTGGTCCGTCTTCCTCATTGCTTTGGTTCGATAGAGGTAATAACGAAGATTCTATATACATCCAGGGTATGCAACAAAGCCTCACCCTGATTTGCTTCTAAGAACAAAAAGCAAATCGCTAAAGGTGGGACTGGGTCCCTCCTGGGAGATCTGATATGAAGAACCCCTGAAGGAAGGTCTTATGCACATTGAGCTGTGCTAGAGTTCTTCCCCATACTGGTGCCTGGTTGCAGAAACTGCACATGTGGTACCTTAATGGACGGGTAGCAGAGCCCCAAGTCCAAGAGGTGGAGAAGATAATCTAGCACGTGCTTGACCGGACAATCCAGGGGATCTAGGGCACGAGCCACTGCCCAGAGGCAGAAACACTTCCACTTCATGACGTAAGTTGCCCTTGTGGAGGGTTTCCTCGCTGCTATGAGAACTTCTGCCACCCTACCGGACACCTCTGATCTCTCCTCTGCTAAGACTGCAGGAGCCAGGCGTGCAGGTGAAGAGACTGCAGAACAGGATGGATGAGCATCCCGTTCTTGAGAGAGCAAGTGAGTGGAGAGTGGCAAGTGCATGGAAGGTGCCGAGTTCAGTTGCTGTAGCAGCAGGTACCAGATTTGTCAGGGCCAAAGAGGAGCCACCAGAATCATCCTGGCTGCCTATGACTGCAATTTGAGCAGTACTCTCGGAATGAGAGGGAAGGGAGGAAAGGCATACAGGAACCTCCCTATCCAAGAGAGGGACAATGTGTCTTGCCAAAAAACACCAGGCCCTGGATCGAGCGAGCAGAAATTTGGCAGTTTGGTGTTGCACAGGGACACAAAGATGTCCAGTTCTGGACGGCCCCAGCGACCGAAGAGGTCGTCTGCGACTTCCTGGAGCAATTCCCACTCGTGGTTCAGAGAAAGTACAGTTACACAGGAACGTACCGTGACAGTAGATCTTCGAGAGAGGTTCCTTCAGTAGGTCATCACGTAAATATAGGACTGACGTCACCTGCGTCGGGCCGCGACGCAGACTTTTCTGTAATAGGCTCGACGGGGACCGGCCACCAACGCCACGTGACTGACGCCAGCATGACTGTATATAGTGATGTCCTCACGGCCTCCAGTTCTCCAGCTGGAGCCAGGAAGAGGCCATACAGTGGATCGAACAGGAATTGGAGTCCCTGTAAAACATAATGAGGGGAAGTGAGGGGAGAAGATGATTCATTGAAGGAACCTCTCTCAAGATCTACCGTTATGGTGAAGTTCCTGCCAAAACTGTACTATCTTACTTCAAGAGGGTTCCTTCAGTAGGGTCATCAAGACATAGGACAGAGTGCCAAGCAGTCCCTCCCAGAGAGAGAGGTCGAGAGAAAAACTAGGGAGGAGTGAAGCTACCCCAACATAACAACTGATTCCAGAGTGGACCCAGTCTAAGACAAAAGGACCTGCAGGACAGCAAATCCAAAGCCGTCCCTCTGCCAAGAAGCAATGTCCAGACTGTAATGTTTGGTAAAGGTGTGAACAGAACTCCAAGTAGCAGTAGCACAGATGTCCGCTGCAGAACGTTTCCTAAGGAAGGCTGCGAGAAGCAGCCATGCACTCTAAAGCAGGAATGACCTTATGGAATCCCGGAAGAGGGCTAATCGTACTTCTGGTAACAGTACCGGATGTAGCTGCCCAACCATTTGGAAAGGCCCTTCTTACAAACCAGTGTTCCCCTTGACCTGGGGGCAAAGGATAAGAACAACTGATTACAAGAGAGGAGCTCTTTAGTCCGACGAGTATAGCACCGGAGGATCCGATGAACATCCATCGTGTGAAGAAGTGCCTCACCCATGTTAGAAGGGGACGGTAGTAAACCGGAAGCTCTGCTGATTGGTTCAGTGTGGACTTGACAACCTTGGAAGGAACTCAGATGTGTCCGAAGGACCGCCTGTCCCTTATGGAAAACAAATAGGCTCTTGCAGACTAGAGCTTGAAGTCTTGGAACTTTCGGATGGAGATGATAGCTAATGAGAAAAGCATCTTCCATGAAAGGAAGCTTTAGATCACAGCTCAGCCGGCTCAAGGGAGTGCAGGTGAGCTTTTCCAGAAAAAGCAGTTCAAGTCCCAAGGTGGAGTTGGGCTGCAGATGGGTTTCAGATGTGCATGGAGGGATGTCTTTTCAGAAAGGTCTTTGAGAACCTAACTGAGCCCACAGGTTTACCATCCACTAGCCTGGTGGTATGCAGAAATGGCCGAGATATGGACCTTCAAAGAAGAATAGGACAAACCGAAGTCTGATAAATGAAGGAGGTATTCCATAACTTGAGAGTCTGAACAGGAGAAAGGGTCCCAACCCTGAGCGGAAGCCCAGATCGAAAACCGCTTCCATGTCATGGCATAAGTGGAACGGGTTGACGGTTTCCTGGCCTCAATAAGGACCTGAGCCACTCTAGAGGAGACCCCAAAGCGAGAAATTGCTACCTCTGAAGGAGCCACGCATGAAGATGCAAGGTCCTGAGCCCCGGATGAACCAGCCTGCCCTGATCCTAAGTCAGGAGGTCGTGAGTCAGTGGAAGTGGAACCGGCGGTTCCCTGGAGAGCTGATGCAACAGCTGGAACCAAATTTGTCTCAGCCAGAGAGGAGCAACAAGGATCATTCTTGCTCCCTCTGCTTGAAGTTTGAGGAGAACTCTCCGAGGAATGGGAAAAGGAGGGCAAGGTACAAAAATTTCCTGTCCATGATAGAGAGAACGCGGTTACCCAGAAAGCATCGCTGGCCTGAACGGAAAAGCAAAACCTGGGAAGTTTTTATGTTGATTGGGGAGGCTTAAGAGGTCGATTTCCTCGCTGCCTCTACTCTCGAAGATGGAGTCCGCTTACTCCTGGATGCAATTTCACTGTGGGCTTAGGGTCTCGAGTTTGGGCTGAGACTATCCGCCAGGATATTTATAACGTCTGGAATGTGCATGGCCACCAGGACCAGAAGGTGCTGGACTGCCCAGTTCCACACCCGAGTCGCCTCCCTGCACAGAAGGTAGGATCGGGTTCCTCCTTGTTTGTTGATGCACCAAACTACCGACATGTTGTCCGTCTGGATCAACAGTGTTCCCTAGGGTAGCAGGGTCTGAAAAGCCTGTAAGGCGTATAGGACCGCCCTGAGTTCCAGAACATTGATGTGGAGAGAAGTCTCCATGCAGGCCTCATCCAAAGGCCCTGAGCTAGATGATCCCTCATAGGCACCCCACCCCATATTCGAGGCATCTGTGGTGAGGGTAGCTACTGGTGCAGGGTTTTCGAACGGAAGTCCCAGGGAGAGATTGTGGGGATCCTCCCACCACTGTAAATCCCTCTGGACCACTGAACAGACCAAAACCGATGATCCAGGTCATCTAGGAGCTGGATCCCACTGCACCTTTAATGACCACTGAGTGATTCTCATGTGTAGCCTTGCCAGGGGAAAGGTCATGGACGCCACATCAGCCCCTGACAGTTACAGGACCTCCTGGCAGGAAATGGTCCTGAGTGAGGCTACTGGTGATACTGGATGATTAAGGTCTCCACTCTGTCTGGAGGAAGGAAGGCTGCACTGGACTGTATCCAGAACTGCCCCAATGACTGCAGTCTCTTGGATGGAACTAGGGATGACTCTGAGACAAATGCTGGACCATTATTCCCAGACATTGAAGAGGTCCAGTGGAAAAGATTGAGAGCTTCCAATGAAAAGCATCCTGCACAGCGCTTGAAATCTGGCTAGTCATCCAGGTAAGGGAACACCTCAAAACCCCGCAGCTGTAGAAACCGCCACCGGCACCACACAGGGCACTTGGTAAAACCCAGGTGTCTAATATAGACCAAAAGGGAGCACCTGGAAATGAAAATTACGTACTCTACCGTGAATTTGATCTTCTGTGTATCTTCACCATTCATCACAGATGGGTACCGCCGGAGATCTGTGACTCAGTGAGCTTTTTTCTTTTTTGTGGGCGAGTGATTAGCATTAGCCCCAAGGCCACTCATGGCACTCGAGGGCTGGGCCATGCTGTGTCGACTCCGCCTGCCTACCAGTTCTGAGTCGCCGGAGAGGTAAGAGGAAGGGATGGGGTGGGACAAGAGAGTCCAAGGGACAGAAAAAGAAAAGGATAACTGAACTAAAAGGAGAAATAACGACTGAGAGGACAGCAAAGAAGAGATGAGACTAAGGGGATTGGGTAGGGGTCCCAATCTCTGGAAGCGGAAGAAGGGAGGGTAGGGAGGGAGAAAATTTAGGAGAGAGTGAGGGTATCAAGGTATCCAGACCCTTGTCCTTCACCAGATTGTATAGGAACTGCAAGGAGTAGCAAGCTCTCTGCCAGAATTCAAGGCACTGAATAACTGGCAAATACCCCAGAAGCAGAGTCGGCTATTCTGGAAGAAGGACAGGGTACAGGGATTTAGTACTATCTCAGGAAAGATGTTTGGTGAAAAAAAGGAATTTTTTTTTTTTTTTTAGACAGTTGGATGGAAACCAGAAAGAGAACAGGAGGAGAGCAACCACCAACTCCCACCCCATAGGGGTAGAGACATGTAGTAGAGAAGGAGTGCCGCTCGGGCTGTACCCTTTGAAGGAGACTACCCCCGTGTGTCCCTACTTTACCCCGGCTCCCCAAAGAGGAGAGGGGGAGCCTCAGAGGGAGGGGGACCCAGAGACTGAGGCCCCAGGGGATGGTAGGAAGAGCAGGATGAATGGGTGAAGATACACAGAAAGATTCAGAATTATTATAGGTACATAATTTTCATATCTTATCTGTGTCAATATTCACCATTCATCACAGATGGGTGAGTACTAAGCCCCTCGAAGGGGTTGTTTTTCACACCCTAAGGGACAGAGTCCCTTAGCCTCAGTGGTTACACACTATGGGGGAACCTGCCGGGTCTGGGAGGCCCGAGTGGGGAGAGAGAGACGGGGTCCCCGAGGGGAAGGAAGCTGCCCCGACAAGCGCCGCCTCGCCCACGGGAGAAAAGGTAGGTTCCTGGTGGCGGAGCAAATCACCCCACGCCAGCCAAGGTGACAATCGGAAGACGTAGCCACACCGATCTTCTTAGTGCAGATCGCTGTCCCACGACTCCGGTAGCTACTCGGCATTGTAAGATGCCCCTCGCTGGTGCCTTGCTAGCTCCAGGCCATGTGCAGAGAGCGCGATGGCTTGTCTGGTTTGCTCCGAGTCAGGCAAAGAAGCTAGGACATGACCTAGCCTGGACCACAAGAACCTGTTGTAGGCTGCATAGTGGGCCTGGTGAGCGGAAATAGAAAGGAGCAACCGTGCCGAGTAGAAGGTCCTCCTCCCCCAAAAATCAAAATCCGAGGAGTCTTGATCTGGGGGCCGGTCATGGTGGAGGGCGCGAAGCCCATCAGGAGTGTCCAGATGCATCAAGCCAGACTGCAGATGAGGCATAGAACCTGGAGACTCCGGGGGAGCGCAATACCTCTGGCTGAGGTCCCTAGGGCAGGAACTCCGGATAAGGGCCTCTGCCAGAAACGCAAGGACGCCTCCCAAAGGGAGCAGGCCAGGCGGCACCACAAGGGTGGCCTCACCCATCGCCTAGAAAGGCGTGCGCTGCATGCTCAGGATTGCTAACAGTAGAGGGTGAAAGGTGCAAGTCCTCCAACATCCTCAGGAGGAAGCGCTGATACTCTGAGAGATCAGCAGCCGGAGAGATGTGGACAGAAGGTTCCTCTCCCCCAGAAGAGGGGGATGAGGAGCTGGAGGTCACCATATGTTCCGAGGGTGGCTTCACGGGGGGAGGTTGAAAAACCTGGCTGTCCATAGCCCTAACATAGGCAGGGAACCGGGAAGCCACCGCTCTGAACTGCTCCCAGGTGAGAGGGCCGCTAGGACCAAGAATGCCTGGGAGCGCAGGAGAATGTGGCAGAGGGATGGGGCAGAGCCGAGAAAAGAAGTCGGCTGACCTCCGCCAGGGCTAGGGAGCGGACCATGAGCACCCGAGGGTGCCCCGAAGACTCCACAGCCGACAGCCTGTACAACCACGCTGGTACCTGCCTTGGCTGCGCCCCAGAAGAATCCCCCAGTGAGGCGACCGGGCCGTAGAAACCAGAAGGATGGTCCCCTGCCTCAAAAGAATGGGACTCCCTCAAGGAACCGGAGGGGAAGGGTGGAAACTACACTTCTCGGCCCAGGGCCCGAGGGACCCCAGAGAAAGGCCAACGCGACCACCCCACACCTCACCCTCAGAGTCCGAGAGAGTCCTCCTCCCCGAGAGGGCCAGCCTAGGTAACTGGTATCTCTGGGCACCCCAAGAGGAGACCCAGGAACAGTACCTCCCTCCTGTAGATTTCGATGGACCCCAAAGTTGGGCAATCAAGACACACCACTGGAGGGGTACTCACCACCGAGGGGTCATGAAACCCCAAGGCCAGGTTGGAGAGCAATGGTGGCCGCACCACTGCCTGCTGGTCAGCACCACTGACCCTAGCCTCGGGGCCACCTGACCCTCCTAGTAAGGGGCTGGCTCACTGCCGACGAGAACACAGGAGCCCTCCGCAGACAACCCTCAAGGGTGTGACTGCCTGCCTGACTCTGAGCTCGACCCCACCAAGAGGTAGAGTCCGAAGCTCTGAGCCAAACAGTAGGAGGGCGGGCAGAACCAACTTTGCCAGAGGGTCCGGCAGCCAGAGCTGTTGCCAAGATGGCACCCATGCCCTCCGCAACCCCGCGGGCGGGACCTGCAGGAGGCACCAGGGCAGCTCGAGCCAAAGGTCCAGAGCCAGGGCCAGATGCAGCGCTATCAAGTCCACCAGTACCAGGGACAGGGACGGTACCGACAGCAGCAACCTCGGCGCCGACCACGACACCGCCGGGCCCCACGGCGCTGCGAGCGGCACCGAGGACGGAAGCGGCACCGCCGATCGTCCCGGGGGCAGACTCAGCGCCAACACGGCACCGACCGCCCTCTGCACCGCGGTAGCTGGACACGCCAGGACGCACCCAACAGCCGGAGCCAAAGGCCTTCGGGCGCCGAGGTGAGACATGGTAAAAGAGGACGCCGATCTTGTCCCATGGCACCGCCGGAGCAGCGCCGTACCGCGAACGGCGCCAATAGGGCCTACGGCGCTGAGCGAGTCGGGCGCCGACGACGGCACTGATAGGCCTATGGCGCCGTGAACGGCGCCGACTCCGGCCTTCCAAGCTGCTGGAGCGACACTGGGGGAGCCTTCATCCCCGAAGGGGCGATTGCCATGACAGCGCCTCCCGCCCGCTCCCGGGAGGAAGCAGGACGGGCCTCCTGCACCGCAGGAGGAGCCTCGGCAATGGCCAGGCAACAAGTAGCCAAAGCTCCCTCCTCCTCGGCCCATATAGAACTGGGAGGGGACCCGGAGGAAGGGCCAAGAGAGTGCGGCTTGGCCCGAGTGCCAATCCCACTCGAAAGTCGCAGAGCTCGCCCACTTTCAACGCTGCTGCTGTTTGAGGACCCGCGGTCCATGGAGAAGGCAGATGTTGCACGAGTCCATGTCGTGAAGCGGGCCAAGACACCGGTCGTGCTGGTCGGTGACGGAATACTTTCGGCCGCACGGGCACCGACGCATGGGGGGGCCGACCCGTCTTTGAAGACTTTTTGCCCTCCGACTGAGACATGACCTGCGGAGAAAAAAACACCACAAACAGACTCGATGTCGCAGAATTTCAAATAAAAGGAAAGATCTTACTGATGACGTCGAGTGGAGGCAGAACCCAGAACCGGTAGACGACCGGCGGACTGAACGTCGATTTTTAAACAGGCTGAAGGCCTAAAACTGGAGATAAGCTTCCCACGAGGCGACCTCGACAGCAGGAGACGAAGAACTGGTAGGCAGGCGGAGTCGACACAGCCTAACAGCCAACCCTCCAGCGCCACGCAGTATGTCGGCCTCGAGGGCGGCGCCGATGCTGTCTCGGCTCCGCCTACCCTTTAAAAAAAAAAAAAAAGCTCCCGCGGGGTCCTGATCTCCAGCCAGTACCCATCTGTGATGAATGGTGAAGACTGACACAGATAAGATCTGGTAATGCTCCCCTTGGAAACAAAAATGCAGGAAACGGGCGGTGACTGGGGAAGATAGGAATGTGCAGGTAGGCATCCTGCATATCCAGGGCGTAGAGCCAATGATTCTCCCACAGAAGAGGAAGAATGCTCTGGAGCGTCAGCATGCGGAACTTCTTGTACTCTACATACTGACTGAGATGACTCAAGTCGAGCATGGGTCTTAAGTCCCCGGTCTTCTTTGGAACCAGGAAGAAATGGGAGTAAAACTCTTTTCTCCTTTGCCCGAAGAAAATTGGCTCGATTGCTTCTTTAAGCAAGAGCACGTCGACCTCCTCGCGAACAAGGAGAGCCTGGTCCCAGGGATAAGAGGACCTCCGAGGAGGAGTATCTAGAGGAATCTCCAGAAACTCGATGGTGTGCCCGATGGACACTAGTTGCAGGACCCACTCGTCTGAAGTGATCACCCTCCACTCCTGCACGTGGTGGGCGAACCTTCCCCCCATCTGTTCCCCGTGTCGTAAGACTGAGGGTGCAGTGGGGCCGAAGAGTCAAGAAGTGGCGGGGTGCTTGGGAGAAGGTCCCCCTGAACGTCGCTGATTCTTGGGAGTGTAGGGGGGTAGCGGTACCTGTGGCCTTACACTTACCTTGGCATCTCGCCCGAGTGTTTTTTTGCTGCCTCTCAGTCCTTTTACAAAAGGGCCGCTGCTGTTGTTGAGTGCCTGATCAGTACATGGACGTAACAGATTTAAGGGCAACACCTTTGTCCTGTAAATCTGCTATAATGTCCTTGGTATCTCCTCCAAAAAGGACTGAGCACCTGAAGGGGGCATCCTGACTCGAGACTGGACCTGATTGGCAAGTCAGAGGGCAAGGGCCTTTGTCTAAGACAGCGGCAGTTGCTGAGGTACGGGCCATCAAATCGATGGAGTCATACGTGGCTCGAAAAGCATGCCTACAGGAGATCGTGGAGAGGCAGAGATCCTTGGCAAGTTCTTCCTTAAGGGGTGATGGGTCCACAGACCGGACCCTCGCCTCCAGCATGGCCATGGTCTGTTTCTGGTGAGACACCATGTGGGCCACGTAACTAAGGCATCTAAGGTCGCACGTGGCCGACGAGTAGACCTTCTTCCCGAACTGGTCCATCAGCCTCGACTCTTTGTCCGGAGGTGTTGTGCTCATGTGCTTGGGAGCTGTGAAGCGGTCATGAGCAACCGAGATGATGACAGAGTCTGCCTTAGGATGAGCCTTTAAAAAAGGTGCGTCCCTAGGCACCCGGTAGGGTACTGTCCACCCTCCTGGGGACAGCTGGGATCAAATGAGGCATCTGTCAGATGGTGGTGGTGAGGTCTTGGTGAGGACCCATCCACGGGGGGACTGGAATAGACGGCAAAGACTCTAAATCCAGATGTTCCATGAGTCTCTGCCACATAGGATCCTGGTCCTCCGACTCCCAGTCAAAATGATCTCTTAAGGTCCTCAAGAGGTCCGAAATGGAAGGATCCTCCGAAGGGGATTTTGGAGAGGTTCTTCCTTTTATGTCTTCAGGGCCCTCCACAGGTTCCTCCTCATCGGAGTCCTCCCTCCCATCGGAACTGTCTGCCGCCTCCTCAACAGGACAATGATGGAAATCCCACAAGGGAACATCCTGCCAAGTCTTCCCCGAGATGCGGACGGTTGAAACAGAACTACTTGAGGAAGGGGATCTAGGAAGCTGCGGCTGCGGCAGTCTGGCTTCTAGATCGGTAACCAGCTCTGACATGGCCCCCTGCCTCCAAGACTGAATCAAGGTCTTGAAATCCGGGACCACCGGAGGAGGGGCAACCAGAGGGGGATAAAACCCCTGGAAACCCATATAAGGGGAATATGGGTTGTATCCATGAAACTGCCCAAATTATCTCCAGTCAGGAGTGGAATCCCCCAGGTAGGGATCCCCAGGACACCCAAAGGGGTAATGGAGGACAGTTCGGGGCCTACAGTAGATTCCCGATGATGGATCAGGTGTCAGGGGAACCCACGTCAAACCCACCATTGTATATATGGGCGGAGAGTCCAGCGTCGGAGCAGTCCACGTCGAAGGGACCGACATCGGCACCAGCACGACCCGATCCGGCGTCTGAACTGGACGAAGGAGCACTGGAGTAGGAGTCGAGTCCAGCGTCGGAGCCAGAGGTAAAGGCCTGTCGACCGGGCCCGACTGAGGGACTGTCGTTGGGATCACTGGCATCTGGGTAGGCACCAGAATCCCGCCGGAATGCAGAGGGGCCTCCACAGAAAGGCCAGACGGCCGAGAAGGAGCTCCTGAGCTGAGACCCCCAAGGGGGAGTGCGGAGAAATACCCACACGGTCGAGAGGCTCAATGGGTTCTCTGAGACTATCGCCGAACGCGTCCGGGGAGGAGTGTGAGGATGTGGGCATACTGGAAGGAGGGAGAGGGGCCTTCTCCCTTTGGTCCCACCAGACGTCGGGTGAAGCACACCCATGCGGTCGTCAGAGACGGCCGATTTAGCGGGCAGGGCCGCGCGGTCAGGGGAGGAGCCCCTGGCCGGCTTATCGACCGTGGTCGGGTGACTGCCCCAGCCAGGGGAGTCGACTTAGCAACCACCACGCGGTCCCTGGAAGAGCCGGAAGCCAACTTACTGGCTGGAGCGATCGCTGGAGGAGCCGGCGGCCAACTTACCTGCTGAAATCTTGTCCGACTTACCATCTGTCTTCGGTGGTAAATGGGCCTTGCTTGAGGACGGCCTGGCGTCGTCCGCAGAAGCCAACCTGCTCCCTAGTCTTCTCTTGTGCTTTTTGAAGGGAAGATTTTTCGACAAATACCCTTGTATGCCATCTTTTCTCCAAGGAGGCCAGACGAGTTTTTGAGAAGGTGGGCCTCCAATGCCTGCTAACTCCATTTTTTAGTGGCCTGGTTGAACGACTGGCAATCAGGGCAGGAGGAGATAGGATGGTTTGGGCCTAAGCAGAGAATCCACTGCTAATGACCGTCTTTGTGCGGGATCTGCATGCCACAAGCTGAGCACTTTTTCTTCGGAGAAGACATCAAAAACTTAGAAGAATTTGAAGAGAATTGCGAAGGAAAACACCCAATGTGAACGAACTTTCTCAACGATCACTACTGGAAGTCTGCGATGCGACTGACACGAGGCAACAGCGGGAAAGAAAGGAAAATTACGTACCTACCGTAATTCTTGATCTTCTCTTGTATCTTCACCATTCATTACTTACTGGGTGTAAGCGGGCGGCGCACCCGTCCGCGGAAACTTTTTTTTTTTTTTTAAAAGTTGCCCTATGGCCCGCCCTCGAGGCGGCGTCATCGTCATCGCAGCGGTGCGTTAGCTATAGAATACTCCTCCTCCAACTCAGCTCTGTGAGCCGGAGGGCAAAGTGAAAGCAGAAAATATAGATAGCGAGGCAAGATAGCCGAGGATAGCAAAGCAAGGAAGAATGAACTGAAAAGGAATAAGCCGATGGAGGAAGGACAGAGGAGATAAGAACATCCTAGCCTAGGGAGTGCAGGGCCTCCTACCTGGGCGACTCTAGGAGGAGAGATGAGTAAGGAAATGAGAAAATAGAAGAAGAAGAAAGGAGAAGAGAGATGGGATGTTGAAGGGACCAGAAGGCCCACCGAGCATAGTTAGCTTGTAGCTGAAGGCTCGACTAAAGGGAAGCAAGAATCCCGGAGATAGAGCTGAAGAGAAGGTTCACCGAACCCGCTAGACAGACTCAGGAGGGCATAGTCATCTTCAACATGCCATTAGTTTTGACACCACCTCGGCTCCTGGCCGCGGAGGGCCTTTAAGTGGAGGACAGCCGAGGTGGGAAGAATAAAACCCCAGCAGCATGAGAGCGCTGCTCAGGGGTTTAGAAATAGAAAATGTAAGCCTTTCAGGCGTTTCAAGATAGAAATGGGACTCAGACTGACTGGCTAAGGCCGGGCAAGGCTTAGGCTGGCTAAAATTGGATATGGTCAGCAGAGCTCTACTGTAAAAATTGTCCAGGAGGACACTTAAAGGGAGAAACCACTAGCAAAACAGCGAGAGGGATAGCCTACCTTCTCATTTGCTTTCTTGTTTGATTTCTCCATTTTTTTTTTTTTTTTAGTAGATGCATGACCCAGATACCAAGATGCCTACAGCAGTCGGAGAGTTCCCTCAGCATTTTTTTTTTTTTTTAAAAGAGAAAGGAACAGACGATTGCCTCTGCTCTGCAAGATAAGAATAGAAGGGGAAACAGATTTCAGGGCAACTATCTGAACACGGGATTGCAGGATCAAAACTGAATAGCCTGAGCCAGGCCAAAAACCCCAGAGGTATCTTGCCATAAGAATAGCAAGAGATAGTTGTGCAGTCTGATCGCTAATGCAATCCACGAGATGGCCCATGAATCTTAGAGTAAGTAATTTTTCTGGATTTTAGAACCCCCTCAAAAAGATATTTTTTTTTTTTTGTCTTTTTTTTTTTTGGAAAATTTAGGAAATTTTCCTATATTTCATATAAATGCAGAGAGAGGAAGAGACGGGAGGTGGAGAAGCCACAGGAAGAGGCACTGAGGGATGGTGGTGGATGGTAGTAATGAATGGTGAAGATACAAGAGAAGATCAAGAATTACGGTAGGCACGTAATTTTCCTATCTTCCCTTGTCAATCTTCACCATTCATTACTTCCTGGTGAGTACAAGCTCCTTCCCCTGGAGGGGAAGAGGCCATACCCTGAGGAACAAGACCCCAGCCTTCTGCTGGTGAGAAACAGAAGGAGAAGACCCTGGCTTATTCAGAAAGCCTAAGAGGGAGAAGAGCTAGGAGGTGCCTCCCGAGGACGAGGAGACGGAGGGAGCCCCTGAAAAGTCTCCTAGCTCTGGAAGAGAAAAGACGGTCCCCGGAAGGCGGAGCGAATCACCCCACGCCGGGCCAGGGTGACAACCTGAAAGACGGGCCATGCCGTCCGCCTGATGCAGATCGCTGTCCCGCAAGCCTGGAAGCCACCTCATTGGCGCGTAAGATGCCCTTGCTTGGTGTCTTGCCAGCTCCAGGCCACGCTGGAGAGGGCAACGGCTTGTCTGGTTTGCTCCATATCAGGCATAGATGCCAGCAGCTGGGACATCATCGACCACAGATGCCGGTTGTAGGCAGCGTGGTGAGCCTGATGTGATGCAATACAAGCACTCGCACGCGAGCAGAGAACACTCTCCCTCAACGGTCGAACTGGAGAGAGTCCGAACTGGTGGGCGGTCGTAAGGCCAGGCAACGGCGCCCAGAAGGAGTATCCAGGTATACCAAACCTGAGGACGGGTTGGGAAGGGAACCTAGAGACCAGAGGGGCAACAATACCTACGCTGGCAGTCCGCCGGGTTGGGGAAGAAGCGGCAGGGGACTGCCATGACCGGATAGACGCCTCCTGGAAGGGATAG
The DNA here is from genome assembly GCA_016271365.2 of Neoceratodus forsteri. Classification (NCBI taxonomy): domain Eukaryota; kingdom Metazoa; phylum Chordata; order Ceratodontiformes; family Ceratodontidae; genus Neoceratodus; species Neoceratodus forsteri. Next base: position 1,422,967,229 of record CM028130.1, read on the forward strand.
GCCAGGAAGGTACCACCAGATGCTGGGCACTGAACTCACCAAGGAATTCACGTGCCTCCTGCTCGGTATTTCTCTTCGAACGAGGAAACGGAGATCCTCACCATCCTCGAGAGGAAACGCTGATATTCTGTGAAATCAGCATCGAGGACAGATGAGTAGGGGTTCCTCTCCCTCGGAGGAGGGAGACGAGGATGATGGGGAACTGGAATGCCCAGAGGATTCCTGCGGCGGTGGGGAGAGCCGAAAGACCCGCTCATGCATGTACCTAACGTATGAGGGGAAGGCCGCCGCAGAACCCCTGAACTGCTCCCAGGATAACGGACCCGTAGGGCCGACATGGCCTGGGAGTGGGGGTAGGAAGGCAGAGAGATGGGAGAGGGCACCTCCATGGAGGCAACTCTCTGCGAGGGCTCTGAATCCGGGAGGAGCCCTGAGAGGGGATCCCGGAAATCAGACCAGGCCGCAGAACGGAACTCTGGGGAGCGGAGCCTGAAGAGCCCTGGGGAGAACCTCCCTGTGACGACGCCGACTGCATGGATCCAGAAGGGCAGTCCGCATACAAACGCCGAAGGACACCCTAGAATCCCTGGGAGGGAGGGGCGAGGCTCTGCACTGCTCCTGGCCACCCCCTGAGGTGGCTAAGGAAGACCGAGCAGCAGACCCTGCCCTCGACCCTCGACTCAGAGAGGGCCTCCTCCTCGACCACAGCTGCCCCTGTCCCTAGAGAGAGTGACAGCACCTGCAAGGTAGCTGTCACTGGCCTCCAGAGAGGGGCTCCCTGCGCACGCCCGCCCTGCCCCCAGGGGCTCTTGCCACCCCCAGCCGGAAACCTCAGGAGGCGACTTAAGGGGGACAGAGGAGGGGCTCAGCGCCGCTTGGCACCTCTAGCCACCGGGGACCCAGACTCGAAGAGTGGGGTGCAGGATGGGTCCATCGTTTGAATCATCGCCTCCGAGGAGGACGAGACCAGCAGGACCTCAATGCTGGCCACCCCAGGGGTCCTCGAGATACGGGGCCGCTAATCTGCCCCGGTACTAAGGGAGGCGCCCGCCGCTCCTCACGCTGTAGCAGCCAGGCCTAGCCCACACTCCTCAACGGCGCCGGGCGAGTGCCGGCACCGCCTGGAGGAAGGACCAGCCCACGGCGCCGGCGCTGCCGGAAGGTGAGGCGGCACGCCGACGGCGCCGCCTAGTCCATCGACGCCGTCAACGCGCCAAGGGCTAAAGCGGCATTACGCAACGGCGCCGCCCTCAATCACCGGCGCCTACGAACGGGCGCTGATCCAAAGCGGCTTTACCGACGGCGCTGTTTGATCAACGGCGCTGACTCAAAACGGCGTTGAAACGGCGCTGTTCGATCACCGGCACCGCGAACGGTGCCAGGATCCAAACGGCGCCGAAGGCATGGCTCGAGGGTCCACCCGAGCTAGGGCCCAAAAGACGCAGGGCCCGCCACGGGGAGCCTTCGCACCAAGAGGTGACTGCCGAGGCGTGTCGGCGCCGCTGCCCCGAAGGGACTACGACGCCTCTCGACACCGCAGAAGGGGCCTCCTCGGCAAGAAAAGACGAGACCCTCCTCCTCAGACCGTATAGGCCCGGAGGGACCCGGGAAGGGCCTAGAGACCTTACCTGAGAAATCCTTGAGCGACGCGCCCCGGAGGTCGGCGGGGCTTTGCCGAGCTTGAATGCGCGGACTTCGAGGACACGGCGGTCCATGGAGAAACAGGCGTCGCACGAATCCATGTCATGGTTGGGTCCCAGGCAACGAAGACAAACGTCATGCCGGTCCGAGACGGAGAAATGCCGGCCACAGTAACACCGACGCATAGGGGCGCGGCCCGTCTTCGAAACACGTTTAGCTCCGGACCCGGACATAACGCAAAATCAACAAGAAAAACAGTAGGAAACACACCCGCGCGCTTTAAAAGAAAAAGAACGGTCTTACCGATCGGCCGAAAGTGTGTGGAAAGAGGAGTCGCTGACGCGAGTGGAGAATGGACGCTCCGAAAACAGGTGCTGCCTCGACGGCGGGAGAAACAGAACTGAGTTGAGGAGGAGTCGAGTTAACGCCGCCGCGCATGACGCCGCTTCTCGAGGGCGGGCCGCGTAGGCAACTTTAAAAAAAAAAAAAAAGTTTCGACGTGACGGGTGCGCCCGCTTACAATTCCAGGAAGTAATGAATGGTGAAGATTGACAAGGGAAGATCTGGAAGGCGGGCATGGGGACCGCTCACTATATATAGTCACGCTGACGTCAGTCACGTGACGTTGGGTGAGCGGTTCCCCATCAGGTATTGCTAGAAATGTCTGCTGTGCGGCCCGACGCCAGGTGACGTCAGTCCTATGTGATGACCTACTGAAGGAACCCTCTCAAAGTAAGATCGAGAGCGACTGATACTGTCGGCGAGAACGTTCTGGATAGCTGGCAGGTGTACAGCCGTAAGGTCCAGAAGATGTTCCACTGCCCAGTCTCACACTCTCATGGCTTCCCTGCAAAGGGGCTAAGACTGAGTGCCCCCTTGCTTGTTGATGTAGAAGACAACCGGTGTGTTGTCTGACTGCACCAAGACAGGACCTGGAGAGACTTACATAGATACATAGACAGTGTCGGCAGATAAGGGCCTATGGCCCACCCAGTCTGCCCATTTGAATTTGTAAGTTCAGTTTATGTTTTCCAGGAAGTCTGTTGCCCCTTACCCCTAACCTCCAGAATTCCTTTATGTCTATCCCATGCATTCTTAAACTCGTGATTGTTTCAGCCCCACCACTTCCTCTGGCAGGGTGTTCCACTTGTCCACCACCCGCTCTGTGAAGAAATTCTTCCTCACGCTTCTCTGAATCGCCCTCCTCCAACTTCATCCCATGCCCTCTAGTCCTGGAACATCTTTTCGCTAAAATAGTGCATTCCTGCACCCTGTTCCTCCCTGTAAGATACTTGTATGTCTCTATCATATCCTCTCCCTCCTCTCCTCCAGGGAGTACATGTTCAGTGCCTTCAACCTGTCCTCATAGGACTTGTGATGCAATCCATGCACCATCTTTGTTGCCCTCCTCTGAACCTTCTCTACCCTGTCTATGTCCTTACGTAGGTAAGGTCTCCAGAACTGCACAGTGTACTCCAGGTGTGGCCTCACTAGTGTCTTGTATAGTGGAATTATCCCTTTTCCTGCTGGTGATGCCCTGCCTATGCATCCCAGCATCCTATTTGCTTTACCTGCTGCCTTGTCACACTGTTTCCTGCCTTGAGGTCATCAGAGATGATAACTCCAAGATCCCTTTCCTGCTTGGTGCATGCTATATCCTCACCCCCAACTGATATATTGTGCCAGGGTTTTTGTGCCCCATATGCATTATCTTGCACTTCCTTGCATTGAATTTCAACTGCCAAGCCCTGACCATTCTTCAAGTTTCTGCAGGTCCCTTCTCATTCTGTCTACACCCTCTGGTGTGTCTACTCTGTTACAGAGCTTTGTGTCATCAGTGAACAGTGAATTCTGCCTTCTAGGTCCTGCACAATGCCACTGATGAAGATATTGAATAGTACCGGTCCCAGCACTGATCCCTGTGGTACCCACTGGTCACTCTTCCCTCTGTGGAGTGACAGCCATTTACCACCACCCTCTTGTGTCTTGCTGCCCAGCCAGTTACCTACCACCCCAGACTACTGTCCTGCCCACACCCATATTCCCCAGTTTGTGCAACAGTCTTCTATGTGGCACAGTGTCAAAGGCCTTGCTGAAGTCCAGATAGGCCATGTCCACTGCCCTCCCTGATCCACCTCCCTAGTCACCCAGTCAAAAATTCAATGAGGTTGATCTGACATGACCTTCCCTGGTGAAACCATGCTGCCTTGGGTCCTGTAGTCCATTGACAACCAGATGTTCCACCAATCTCTCCTTCAGTAGTGCTTCCATGATCTTCCCACTACCGAGGTGAGGCTGACTGGTCTGTAGTTCCCCGCTTCCTCTTTGTTCCCACTTTTGTATAAGGGGACTACATCTGCTATCCTCCAGTCTTTGGGTACCTCCCCTGTACCATACAAAGCCATACAAAGACAAAAGTACTGGACTTTAGGAGGGCTGACTTTGCCAAAATGGGTGAGTGCCTAAGGAATGCACTAGCAAATGGGCAGGAAGGAGGGGTGGAAGAACAATGGGGAATAATAAAAACTGCCATCACAGAGGTAACGAGCCTTTGTGTGAAGCAAATAAACAAAACAAGACGATGTAAGAAACCACTATGGTTCTCAAAGGAAGTGGCAGTGAAGGTTCAAGAGAAAAGAAAGCATTCAGGAAGTACAAGGAATCGCAGCAGGAGCAGGACAGAGAACTGTATCAGTTAAAGCAAAAGGAGGCTGGGAAGGCAGTCAGAACAGCAAAGGCCCAAACTGAGGAAAGATAGCCAACTCAGTTAAGAAGGGAATAAAACCTTTTATAGGTACATCAGGAGCAAAGGAAGACCAAGGGAGGGGATAGTGAGGCTTAATAAAGGGGAGGGAGGGAGGTGGGCAGAGGGAGAATGTGAAAGGTAGAGATACTAAACAAATATTTTGCTCAGTATTTACAAAGGAAGAGGGGAGGTACATAAAACAAACAGTAGTAACACTCTGGATACAGAAGTTGATACTAGCCCATTTACAGAAGAAAGGGTTCTGAAAGAACTCTTAAAACTGAAGGTGGACAAAGCAATGGGGCCTGATGGGATTCATCCAGAATTCTAAAAGAACTAAGGGTAGAACTAGTGACACCACTGACTACCCTCTTTAACAAATCATGGGAGGATGGGGTGGTACCCGAGGACTGGAGGAGGGCAGATGTGATTCCTTCACAAAAGTGGGAGCAAGGCAGAAGCAGGAAACTATAGACCTGTTAGTTTAACCTCAGTGATAGGGAAATGATGGAATCACTTCTAAAGGAAAGAATTGTCGGATCTAGAGGCCAGAAGGGCACAGGACCCTAGGCAGCATGGATTCACAGCGGGAAGGTCATGCCAGACGAATCTGATAGATTTCTTTGACTGGGTGACCAAAGTAGTAGATCAGGGAGGGGCTGTGGACATGGCCTACCTAGACTTTAGCAAGGCATTTGACACAGTCCCACACAAAAGATTAATATATAAGTTAGCCAGCCTGGGAGTGGGTCCCAAGATGACAGCCTGGGTAAAGAATTGGCTGGAGAATAGGACACAGAGAGTAATAGTAAATGGAGTCCACTCAGAAGAAAGGAGGGTTACTAGCGGGGTACCGCAGGGTTCAGTGTTAGGACCAGTCCTCTTCAATGTCTTTATAAGCGACATTGCAGAGGGACTGGAAGGAAAAGTATGTCTCTTTGCAGATGACACAAAGATCTGCAACAGAGTTGATGCACAGGTGGGGTGGAAAGGATGAGAAGGGACTTGGCAAGGTTAGAGGAATGGTCAAATGTATGGCAGCTTAGATTCAATGCTAAGAAGTGCAAGGTAATGCACCTGGGAAACAAAACCCAGGGAAGAGTACACAATGGGGGTGAGATACTAACAACAACAAAAATGGAAAGGGACCTGGAGGTAGTCATATCAGATGACCTAAAGGTGGGCAAGCAATGTGAGAAGGCAGCAAGGAGGGTTGGGGATACTGGGATGCATAGGAGAGGCATCACCAGTAGAAAACAGGAAGTTATTATCCCTCTGTACAGACAGCTGGTGAGACCCCATCTGAGTACTGTGTGCAGTTCTGGAGACCCAATCTCCGAAAGACATAGACAGGATGGAAGCTGTCCAGAGGAGGGCAACTAAAATGGTGCAGGGTCTGCACGGAGGACATATGAAGAGAGACTTAAGGAGCTTAATATGTATAGCCTCGAGGAAAGGAGGGAGAGGGGGAATGATAGAAACTTCAAGTACCTCAAGGAATCAACAAAGTCCAAGAGGGTAGCATCTTTCAAAAAGAGGTGTGCAAGAACAAGAGGGCACAATTTGAAGATAGAGGGGCGACTCAGAGGTAATTTAAGGAAGTATTTTTTCACAGAGGGTTGTGGATGCATGGAATGGCCTTCCGGAGGAAGTTGTGGAGTCAAAATCAGTGGTGGAATTCAAGCATGCATGGGATAGTCATAAGGCAATTCTGGGGGATGGGGGTAGGAAGAAGTAGGCTGCTGGTTAACTAGGATCTGCAGCTTATCCAGTAGGTAGGGAAATGGGCAGACTGGGTGGGCCAAGCGGTCCTTATCTGCCGTAAAAATTCTATGTTTCTGTTTGTAGTGATCGGCTAAACAGGATAGCAAGAGGTTCAGCCACCACCTCTCTTAGTTCTTTAAGGACCCTGGGGTACACCCCATCTGGCCCCATTGCTTTATCAACTCTTTATTACTTCCAGTTCCTTCAGGACCCTTTCTCGTGTAAAGGGACTTGTGTCCATTTCTGCACCATTCTCACCCCTTGTACTCCATTCAGACCCATTACCCTCCTCTTCCTCAGTAAAGACTGAGCAGAAATACCTGTTCAATATGTCAGCTTTACTGTTGTCATCCTTCACACAGCCCCCATCCTCCCCCTTCAGTCTCACTATCCCTCCCTTTGCCTTTCTTTTTTCACTTATGTACCTGTAAAAGGTTTTGTCCCCTCTACCCACTGATTTTGCAATGTGTTCTTCTGTCTGAGCTTTGGCTTCCTTACTGACCTCCTGCCTCCCTTTGTTTCTCCTGGTACTTCTCCCTATCCCTTCTGCCGTGTCTTTTGTATTGCCTGAATGCAATCTTTTGGCTTTCACTTTCTTTGCTACCTCTTTGGAAAACCATAATGGTCTCCTCTTCCTTTTCCTCTTGCTAACCTGCTTAATACATAATTCTGTTGCTCTTGTAATCCCCATTTTAAATACTTCCCACTGTTCCTCAATCCCTGATTCCTGCCCCATTCCCCTTAATGCCTCTTTCAAGTATCTCCCCATTTTCTCAAAGTTTGCCCGCCTAAAATCCAGGATACGTGTTTTTGTGTGGTTTAGTTCTGCTCTTTCTGTGATTTCAAACCACAGTGACTGGTGGTCACTGTTCCCCAGGTGCTCCCCCACTCTTACCCCCATCACACTGTCCCTGTTTGTGAGCACAAGGTCCAGTATTGCCTTCTGCCGAGTTGGTTCCATGACCAGTTGCTTGAGGAAGGCACCCTGAAGGAGTCCAGGATAAATCTGCTCCTAGTTGATGCGTGCTGGGATGCTCCAGTCCACGCCTGGAATATTGAAGTCTCCAACCAGTACTACCCACCCTTGTCTGCCATCCTCTGGATGGCTAGCATCAACTCCTATCTGTTTCTTCCTCCTGGGCTGGTGGTCTATAGACCACACCTGTGCGGATGGCTGGCCCCATTTTCGCTTTCAGCTTAACCCACAGTATCTCTCCCCATTTTGTTCCTCCTGGATCTCAGTGGCCCTTATGTCATTTTTCACATACAGTGCCACCTCCTCCCTTCCTGCCTGCCCTGTCTCTTCTGAATATGTTGTAGCCAGGTATGGCCAACTCCCAGTCATGGTTATCATTACACCAGGTTTCAGTGATGGCCACAATGTCCAGGTCTGACTGCACCATGACAGCCTCCAGATCTTCCATCTTGTTGCTAAGGCTCCTGGCATTTGCACACATGACTTTCCATGATTTGACCTCCCTAGACTGTTTCTAGACTTGGTCTCGAAACGCCATGAGGGCGTACAGAACGGCTCTCATTTCCAGAACACTGATGTGTAGAGAGCGCTCTGTGAGAGACCAGGCCCCCCTGGTCCAGTGCTCCCCTAGGTGAGCCCCCCACGCTGACAATGAGGCATCCGTCGTTAGGGTTTGTGATGGGGGTGGTCTCTGAAAGGAGACCCTTTCCTCTAAATGTGGAGGGTAGAGCCACCACTTGAGAGAGCAATGGACCGCTGCTGAAACTTGGACCGGCTGATCCAAGTCGTTCACGTTTTGATCCCACTGGACCTTGAGGTGCCACTGCAAGACCCTCATGTGCAATCTGGTGAGGGGGACCATAGTGATGGCTGCAGCCATGTGGCCCAAAAGCTGCAGAATGACCCTTGCAGAGACTGAAGAAGCTGCTTGGACTCTGCTCACCAGGTCCAATCAATCAATCTGCCCTGTCCGAAGGCAAAAATGCCTTTCCCTGAACAGTGTCCAGGATTGCCTCTATGTATTGCAATCTCTGGGAGGGCCAGGGTTGCGACTTCGGCCAGTGTATAGTTATTCCCAGGGAGAGGAACAAGCTTTCTGTCTCCTCTGGGGTGACTCTCAGCTGGTCTTCTGACTGGGCTGAGATGAGCTAGTCGTCCAGATAGGGATAGACGTAGTAGCCTCTCCTTCGGAGGGCTGCTGCCACTACTGCCAGACACTTGGCGAAAACTCTGGGGGCTGATGACAGGCCGAAGGGCAGAAATCGAAACTGGTAAAGTTGATCCCAGAACCGGAACTGGTGGCATCTCCTGTGGGAATGCAGGACCTTGATATGCATATAGGCGTCCTGCATATCTAGGGAGCATAACCAGTCCCCTTGATGGGTAAAGGGGAGCAAGCTTGCCAGAGTTACCATCCGAAATCTCTGGTATTTGACTGAGAAATTGAACTGGCTGAGGTCCAGAATGGGGTGAAGGTCTCCCGTTTTCTTTGGAACTAGAAAGAAACGGGAGTAGAAACCCGTGCCCCTTTGGGCCTGAGGCTGGATGGTGTGGAACACTGGATGGCGTTTTTCTCGAACAGCAGCTGGATTTCATCTGCCAGAAGCCTGGCATGGGCTGGAGGACAACTGACAGGGGGGACTGCCTAGTGGGATGCCGAGAAACTCTACTGCATAACCCCTGCGAATGGTTTCTAGTACCCATTGTTCTGAGGTTATGCTGGATCATTCAGCAAGGTAAAGGGAGAATCTCCCTCCTACTTTCTCGCCCTACGTCTCCTGAGAGAGAGGAGGGAGATGCCGCAAGTCAGGCTGTGGAGGGGTTGGGGCCCTGTGCCCTAGGAGCTTTGGGCTGCTTGGGACCTGGAGCACCCTGAGGGGCAGGGTGACTCGCCTCTTGAACCCTTTGACTTGGGGTTGTTTGCCCCCTTGTACCTGACCTTTACGAAAAGGACGACAGCTGGGCCCTTGAGGCTCTGACTTATACATGCGGTGTACGTCCACTACGGCTTTGCCCGACTCTTGGGAGTTCCTTGACCAGGGTTTCCACCTCCTGGCCAAATAACACTGGGCCCTGAAAGGATGAATCCAGTATGGAATCCTGGAGATCTGGGCGGAATCCTGTTAGCCTAAGCCAGAAGTTCTCACACTTTGTCATAGTGAGCCTCCCCTTACTACAGAAATAATTTTGGACCTCCCCATAGTTAGAACAACTATCATACTTTGCACATTACAGGAAGAACCCAATGAAGTGCATTTCAGGAGTTGAGTTTATTCTCCCTTTCTATAACCCCCCCCCCTCCCCAGGTCAGCCTACTTGCTCCACACTGCTGACTTTTGGACCCTATTTACCCCTCGTTGCAACACCTCCATGAGTCAGACTGTTTTGTCAGTTTTACCCTGCTCTTAAACACCTTCTCGGGGACCATTTTGCTCCCTCCTGGTTTTGCACCTAGTATCTCTCTGCTTAGCCTTTGCATTTGTGTTTTTCTGCAGCCAGTATAATGGGTCAGTTGTTACCTTGTTCCTATTCATTTGCATTATTTTGCATTTTATTTTGCACAATTTCCAAGAATTGTATTTCCTCCACATAGCTTTTCCCCATGTCATACCAGGAAATAAGTGTTTGTTGAGCATGTCTTTCCTGGTAACCATTTTGAACATAAATTTGCATGCCATTATTCATTCAGTTTGCTGCATCCTTTCACACAAAACATCCAAAACTTGACATTTAAATATAGTACATTTTAAGGCTTGCTTGAGCCTCCCCTGGAACAGGTTGGGGTCTTCCCTGGGAGACTGGCCTCACCATTTGAGAAACCCTGGCCTAAGCCAAGAATGCCTCCTCAGACAAATTCCCAAAGCACCTACCCGGGAGGCCATGTCCACAGCATCGTATGAGCACCTAAAGACATGCTTGTCTACATCCAGTTCAGACTGGGCGTAGGCCAGGATCTCCTCTTTGGTGTGCGAGTCTGGCAGGGCCTTGACCATTTCCATGGTTTTCTCCCAGAGTGACTGTTGATATGTCATCATATGGATCAGGAAGTTCAGTGACCAGAGAGATCCCGTTGCTGACGAATAAACTTTCCTGCCCCAGCTATCCAGTTTTTTGGATTCTGGATCTGGTGGTTTGGAGCTGAAATGCTTAGGCTGGCTACAACGACCGTGGGCAGCTGTAAGCAACAAATAATTGACTTTAGGGTGTTCCCCCAAAAAGGGCTCAGCCTTGGGGGGGGGGGGCTTGTATAGTATGTCTGCCTTCTTCAGGAAAGCCGAAGTGGACGAAGGTTTGAGCCATGTTATCCTGGTAACATTCTGGAATGGCTCTACAAGAGGCAGGATAACCAGGGGTTTGGGCTCTTTGGACCCTAGGAATTTAGCCAGATGTCTGCGCTCTGAGTCCAGCTCCTCAGTGTCCCCTTCGTATATGGACTGGATGTACCGCATACTGTCCAGAAACAAAGGGTCATCCTGGGGGAAGGGGGACCTCGGGGAGTCCCCGGGACCCGGAGAAGGTGGGACAAATTCTTCTATGTTGTGAGTCTGGTGAGGAGGGACTTGCATCCCCATCGTCCAGTGAGGACGGGCATCTGCTGGAGGATGGGATAGGGGAAGAATGCCTCCTCCTGCATTTACCTTTGGGGTCCAGGTGAGTTACCTCCTCTCCAGCCAGACTGGTCGGTGTTGGAGGGGGTCCCATTGGAGGTGGAGTCAGAGTTGGGACTGGAGGTCTGTATAGGAGTTCCTCCTTAACGGTATTACACCATGATGTAAAAAGTGACCCGATGTCCGCCACTGGGATGACCACTGGGGCAGGCAGGTTTGCTGGACCCAACATCTGCGGATCTTGAGGATCTGGCGCTGGGTCTGGAGAGCCCTGTTTGTCCTTGTTCAGATGCCCGGGATCTGTGTCCCCAGGGGACCCGGCGTCCGGAGTAGGAGGCGGCCCATCAGGCAACAGGCCCTCAGAGGGAGGGATGGGCGTCTGATCCTCTGCTGGCAACTGCCTCATATCAGGTGTCAGAGTGCGGGACACCGGGAAGGGCGACTGGCTCAGCAGGTGCCTGTCCGGGGCGGAGGGGCACACCTTGGCCAGAGAAGGCATAGGTGGCGTCCAGTCTCCTGATGCCCCTCGGAGTCGTCAGGGTGCTTGTGCTTTTCTGAAGAACGGCCAGGTTTTTCTGTTCATTTACTGGCAGGCACATGGCCTTCCTGGGTCGACCCTGAAGAGGACTTGTGGGGTCGGTGGGCCAGGGAAGGATGAGCGGGCAAATGCCCTGCAGAGGCTGGCTCCCTGTGTTTGCCCTGAGAAGAGGCGGAAGCTGCTTTAGACATCTGCGAAGACTCGGACGCATGAGCTGGGACCGAGCCCGACCTCTGGTTGGAGGTCGAAGAAGAAGGTATCTTCAAAGGTGACTTGGAGTGGGACTCAGACCTGGCCCTATCCTTCTCCCTATGGTGGTGGTATTTCCCTCCTGATGACTTGTTTCTGGGTGGGGAGTCCTTGGCGGGAGAAGAGCTATGCTCCGAAGTCCGCTGCATGGCCTTCACCTTCTGTTCCAGGAAACAGGCTTTCAGGGTGTTGGCTCTTCTGGTCCTGGTCCTTTGGTTAAACTTGCGGCAGCGTGGGCAGTCAACGGGCCAGTGTTTGGGGCCTAGACAGATAAGGCAGCAGGCCGCGAGGCCGTCTTTGGCCAGAATCTGTTTCCCGTAGGAGAGGGCGACGACATGCACGTCGTGGAACTACCCTCATTATTCCACATCTGATGGTGGCGCTGTCGGGGTGGTCCTCGCTACAGACTGTTAGCTGCTAAGATTTCGTGGGTCCTAATGCCTAGAGGCATTAGTCCTAATGCTGTTACCTGCTGCAAGAGCTCCCCCTCGAAGTCAGATCTGACCACCGTGGAGGATATGTAAGGGTTCAGGAGTATAAGGAAAAAAGAAAAACCCTATGCCTCCAGGCGGCCTGTAAGATGGCCACTGGTACTCTTGTGCCCTACATAGTGCTTCAATTGGGGGGGGGAGATGAGGCTGTGAGGTCACAGGCATAACAACCTTAAGTCAGGCAGAGGTGGTGGCACAGGGGCAATAAGCTCTATAGCAAAAAAATGGAGCATAAATATATAGTTTTACAGCTCTGGAAAGGAAGAAATGCCCTTGGTCCACTGGGTTCCTCCCTTGAATATCTATCTAGGCAATATAGAATTTTATGAATTTTTTTACTCTTTCTAGTTATGTAATGCAGAATTGTTCTAAATTTTTCTTAAATTATTAAAACGTCTATGCAATGCAATATATAGTTTTGTATTATTCTAAGCATCTGTATGCAAACTAGTTGTAAACTATTTGTTAAAATAAATATATAAATGTACAACAAAACAGAAAACTGCACATCCAAAAAGCAATAGTTGAAAATACAGATTTATTTTGTTTTGATCCACTTTACAAGGAGTAACATAACTTGTCAATTATATTTTACAGAGCAGTAACACACATTTAAGATCTACACAATTTCAAGCACTAGTAAGCTGTATACTGTGTAATACTTTTACAATTGGAAAGTTGCTGAAGTCTGTGACATTGCATTATAAATAAAGGTGTTATTAAAAGGTACAAACTGAGCTGTGAGGATCTTGATAACCTCCTGAGCAGCAGACCCTATGAACAAAATGGAAGACAGAAAACATTATAAATAGGTTAAAATATGGGATAGCACACATCTTGTGAACAGCTAACATCTAAGCAAAAACATTCACTTATGGCCTATCTCCTTAAACATCTGCATGTAAAGCAGTTAGTGAATTATTTAGAGAGATCTGCCAGCCTGCCGGTGCAGCGGTACCGGTACTGCTCATAATGGGGGAGGGGCAGAGAAGGACTGAGTGTCCCAGGGGATCCTCTCTTCCTTTGGGGAAGGAGAGCAACCAGCTCCACTGCTATACTGCCACCTGGGTGACTACAGGTGGCATTGCAGTCAGGAGGGGCTTGTGGGTGGGAGGACATTGGCTGGTGCACCCGCATGCCTGTGGTAGCGTGGGCTTATGCATGCTGCTGCTGACATCTTATAAGGGGGTCACAGGACAAAAGGTGGAAATACCCCAGCCAGCAGGATGATGGTGGCCTCTCACAGGCTCCCACCTGGCCACATAGCTCCACCTCCCAGTGCACCGGGATCTGTTCTGAAGCAGAAATTGGGGGGAGGCTCTGCTGCACCTGTCAGAGGGGTCAAGTTCTTGGAGAATAAACAGAAAGTGAAGGTAAAACTTGGGGATGTCAGGGCAATGGGGCTGGGGCAGGCCAAGCAGAAGGGGGCCAACTGGAGACTAGGGGACATAAACACTCATAACTGCTTTAAGGTCGCGCGCACGGTGCTTAACATGGTAGTCGGGTAAACGCCAGCTCCTGCCCGCCTGTTGGTAAAATTATCAATATTCAATACAAGTCTGCCAGGAAATCATTACCACTTCTTCATTACGGCATAGTAGTTCATATGATCTGAAAATTTTGGCGTGTTACGGAGATCTGAACGAGTTTTACCTGAAACCGCAAACGCTCACTGACAGCTGTAAAAATGTCACACCCGATCAATAGGGCCGCTCCAGATGGTAAGAAACAGGCTTACAGTGACCAGGGGACAACCAATGAACACCAAAGTAAAACGGACATCCAGCACATTAAAGAGATACTTGAAGTGCTTCAGCTAGATATTTCTGACACTAAACAAGCTGTTGAAACCCTCCAGTCAGACACAAACAACAACTTACACAAGGCTGTTCTTTTCGACAATAAACTTTCTGGTTTAACAGATACTGTCAACTTCTTAGAAGACAAGGTAGAGCAGCAAAATGAACAGATACAATACTTGCTTAAAAAGGTTGATGACTTGGAAAATAGGGGAAGAAATAATCTATGCATTGTGGGGTTGCCAGAGGGAGCTGAAGGCAATGACTTAATCCCCTTTCTACAGCATCTTATTCCGGAGCTACTACAAACACAATGGCCATGGCCCCTCGAAATAGAGAGGGCACATAGATCGTTAGGAGCCAGACCTGCTGCTGGGAACAAACCAAGATCCATTATTGTTAACTTCCTAAGGTATTCTATCAAAGAGGAGATTTTGAGGAGAGCCAGGGAGCATAAACAGTTATGTTGGAAAGGGGAAAGAATTTTCTTTTTCCAGGACTTTTCGTCGGATATCATCGAAAAAAGAAAACGCTTCTTTGAAGGGAAGAAACGGCTACAGAGGCTGAGTTTGTCCTATTATTTCAAATACCCTGCTATTTTAGTTGTTCAAATACCAGGCAACAAACCCTGTCAGTGTGAGTACTTGGAACAACTATGGGAATTATTGGATGTTTATGATGGCTCATCAAACCTTCAAACTGCCACAACATATTCAAAAAAAAATCCAGGCACACCATCGAATGGGCGTACAATTCGTCAAGAGCCAACTAATTCTCTTTCACGAGCGCTGCGCTCCAATGTCACCATGCAGGAAAGACTCGAGAATTACCCTGTGCAAGGAAACCAGGTTCGTGACTGCACTCCCTTGGCTTATGCTGCGACAGTAAAAAAATCCAATCTGTCATCAAGGATACCATCTATCATGAGGCGCAGCAAACCCTCCACCAGACCTTCTTATGGCCACAGATACTCACAGCCCAACTATGCGCTGACTAAAAAACGTCAACGAAGCAGAAGCAGAGACTCACCAAGATCCAAAGATGACACCTGTGCAAGACAGGCGCTGAAAATTCCTGCTACTTCTCCACCTATTCCCCATCAAGAGATAGCTATGGACCCTGACTGCTCCATTGAAATGTGTCCACCGTGAATCCTCCTTCACCAGACTTGCATCGCGACGCTTGCAGGAAATGAGCTTGACTTCCTGCTAGGTTTTGAAGTGGCAGTGCTCTCCTTCCATGTCTGCTTATAGAAAAGCCTCTACACTCAATTATCATTTAAGGTCAAGATATATCCAGTTTGTTCTTTAAGTTTAACTTAATGCTGGTAACTTTTTTTTTTTATTCCAAGAGGTGCCACAAAGAACTCGCAATATTTGGGTTCATTATATCTTTTGTCGTTTTATGTAAATTGATAGGTCTAAAATGCATCTCCCTATGCAAGGCTGCCATCTAGTGGAGACTTCCTTCACCATGATGTAAGTTGCACCTTACCTTTTTATTACAGTAGTCAGTTTCTTGGATTTAAATGTGTTTTTTTTTTTAGCATATATAATGAGCAATGGGGACCTTGTCATGCTTATAAGCCCCCCTTTTTTTTACCTTTTAATGTATTAATAAACATAGCTATTGGGGAATGCTCTTATATTCATTCACCTCAGGTAATAGTAAGGTGGTAAGCTCATATATTTTTTTTTTTTACACTTTCCTTTTAAATAGTTGTTTAGTTTTTTTTTTTTTTTAGCGGCCAGTTAGTGTTAGGCCTTCACATACTACTGTCTACTTACATTATTTACCATTCTAATGTTTTAATCTTTATACTCAACAGCTGCTTGTGCATGGGTCAGATACCTACTACTCAATGCCATATAGAAATAGGTATGTTGCTGTCATAACGGATTGTATGACATCTGTTAACTTTCAAACAGGCGTGGTAATTTGAATGTTTTGACTACACACAGGAATAGTTAGTCCGATTTGCTCAGGTTTTACTTACTGACTCTATTTAGGTTAAAGATTATAGTTAAGACTATAATATTAGACATAAGCCTCTTTTTCCTTTTCTTTGTCTTGTCTGTTTTTTTCTCCTGTTTCCTACTCTTTGGGTTACTATAGATAGCACCACACAGTATTCTATAAAAAAATTAAAATTGGTGTTCCCTTTTAGTACTAAATATCCTAATACTAGCTCTCTTTGATGACTGTTGGCTGGATGCACATTTTGCAAGATGTCTACCTTATCCCAACCTATTAAAATTGTTTCTTGGAATATACAAGGCTGTAATAATTATATCAAAAGGTCTAAAGTTTTAGCTTATTTAAAAGCTTGAAAACTGACATTGCATTTCTTCAGGAAACACATCTATCTGAAGCAGAAACTGCCAAACTTAAGAGATCTTGGGTTGGCTCAGTCTATGGTACTTCATTTAATTCTAAAAGTAAAGGGGTTTGTATTTTATTCATAAGAACTTATATGTTGTAATACAATCCACGACTCTTGATGCTGGTGGTAGATATATTATTGCAAATGTAAAAATAGAAGATAGACTTCTAACCTTAGTAAATGTCTATACCCCTAATGCCAACCTAGCTGTGTTCGCTGCTGACCTTGCTAAACAGATTTCTAAGAATACTAATAGAGATTTAATAATTGCAGTGGATATGAATTCGGTTATAGACATGTTTACTGACAGTACCTATACAAACCCAGCCAACCATTATGCTTCTTCTAAAGTTCTGAGCAGATTCTGTAAGAATTCAGTCTAGTTGACTCTTGGAGAATTATGAATCCTAAAGGAAGGGATTATACATTTACATCAAATCGTCATGGCTCACATAGCAGATTGGATTATATTTTCCTTAGCAAGGGTTTGTTACAGGGCCTCTCTACAAGTTATATTGGTAATGCTGTCATATCTGACCATGCTTCTATATCTATTAACCTTTTAATTGGGCAACAAGTGCCATTAGAGAGAAATTGGAAATTTAATTGCAGTTTACTTAACTCACCTGATTTCCTCAATTGGCTACAAAAAGAAATCAAACTATTTTTTCAACTTAATGAAAATGGGGAGGTACCCATCCCTATAGTTTGGGATTCCTTCAAGGCTTATGTCAGGGGTCACATAATATCCTATTCATCTCATAAAAAGAGGTTAAGAGAAGAAAATCTTACCAAACTTGAAAGGAATCTAAAAAAATAAAGAAGGGGCTTTTATATCTTCAGGGCCTAACAATCTTAGTTTATATAAAGAAATTATAGACATCAAATATGAGATCAATACAATTCTAAATCGCAAAGCAGAATATGCATTATTTAGACTTAAACAAGCCTACTGGGAGGCAGGGGAGGTGCAAGGTAAACTACTAGCCCATAAACTTAAAAAACTATCAGAAGATACCAAAGTGGCAACAATTAAAAATAAAAAGGGCCTACAAATGCACAAAACGGATCAAATTCTGGAAGTTTTCAGAGATTATTACTCAAATCTATATAAATGCAAAGGTGTAACTAACCAACCTACCCTGGATCAATTTTTAGCAGACATTAAATTGTCAACAATTACTGAACAAGACAAGAATAAACTGGATAAGTCCATCTCTTTAGGGGAAACACACTAAGCAGTTCAATCCCTTCCTGATGCTAAAGCACCTGGTCCAAACGGCTTCTCTAGTGAGTTTTACAAAGCCACTACACAGCTGATTACACCAATTTTACACAGAGTATTCGACAATGCATTAGAAATGGAGGCCTTACCCACATCTATGAGAGAGGCTACTATTGTGGTCCTCCCTAAGAAGGACAGAGATCCCACAACTTGTGGCAACTATAGACCAATATCTCTCATTAATGTAGATTGTAAAAGATTAGCAAAAATTATGGCCAACAGACTGAATTCTGTTATACAAAAACTTATTCATCCTGATCAAGTAGGATTTGTGAGTGGGCGCCGCAGTTCAGATCTGTTTCGAAAAATATTACATACTATTCATGAAGCAAGACTCAACACAAACTCCCCTACTCTCTTGTCCCTAGACGCTGACAAGGCATTTGACAGGATAGAGTGGAGTTATCTAATGGAAATATTGGGAAAATTTAATTTAGGAGCCCACTTTTGCAACTGGGTGCAGATTCTTTATTCAAAATTATATGCTAGGGTCAAAATTAATGGATATCCTCAAATAGATTTCAGATTTGCAGGGGCACTCGACAAGGATGTCATTTATCACCTCTTCTATTCCTATTGGCCTTAGAACCCCTCCGCATAAAATTCCGCTCATGCAGTCTAATCTCTGGTATTAGGATAGGGAAGGAACAAAAAATATCTGCTTATGCAGATGATATACTGCTCTCTATATCCAATCCACACTCTACTATTCCTCAGATTCTATTGTTAGTACAGAAATTTGCCACCTTCTCTGGTTTTAAAATAAATTTTGAAAAATCGGAAGCTCTCCCACTAATAAAGGTATTTAATAAATCTATATTTGACTCATATAACATCAAGGTTGCAACTCAACATTTAAAATTTCTAGGTATACTTATTTCCCCAAACATTTCCCAAATCATTCCAATCAACTTTAACTCTATTTTTGAAAGAATGACATCAGACCGTCATCATTACCAGATGGAGCAAAATATACTTATCATTATGGGGGGAAAATACAAGCTTTTAACATGATGTTAGCACCAGTTATATATTACTTCCTTCAACATTTACCCATCAGAATTCACAAAACATATTTTAATAAAATTCAAAATCTGATTAGGAAATTTTTATGGGAAAACAAGCCTCCAAGAATCTCCTTGTATAAATTACAGCAACAAAAACAAAAGGTTGCTTGCCTACCTAATTTTAAACTGAGATGATGCTTTCATTGCTGCACAATGTATCAAATCACTTTTACTAAATAAGAATCAGGATATCCCAAGATGGGTATCAGTGGAGAAAGAATTATTGAAAGGAAACCATCCCAGGATTGTCCTTTTCTCTAGCTCATCAAAGATATGCTCGTCCAACCCTATTCTGCAACAGGTGTTCAGTTCATGGAAAACAGTAACTTCCTCATTAAATTGGTCTCCGAATTCATCCCTACACTGCCCACTGTGGGGGAAACCCTTTGATTAAAACTGATGGAAAATGTGTAATATGGAAAAGTTGGGAAAAAACAGGTATTTTATTTTTAGAAGACATATGGGATCAAAGTACATCCTCATTAATGTCTTTTGTACAAATTTCATCAAAATCTAAGCTCCCCAGAATGGAATTTCACAAATATTTACAATTGAGGGACATGATAAGCCTAACATTTTCTCCAGGCTTACAACCTCATTTTTTAGATAAAATTTGCTCTACGAATAGCGGCCATAAAAAATATATTCTTTGATGCTTGACTCACTTCCTGACTGAAACTTATCACTTTTAGCTTGTTGGCAAAAAGAATTGCAAACTTATATTTCACCTGAGGAATGGCAAAACATGTGGAAAATAAATCTAAAAGCACGTAGGGAAGCTAAGGGCAGACTTACACAATACAAAATAACTCATCAATGGTATTATACCCCAAGTAAAATGGTTAGGCTGAGCTTAGCTACTACAGATAATTGTTGGAGATGTGTAAAAGGTAAGGGTACGCTTTCCCACATTCTATGGTTCTGTCCGAATATTATTACATTTTGGAACAAAGTACTATCAATTTGTAGTACAATTCTTGGTCACACATTTACTTGTTCAGCAAAGTTTGCAATTCTTGGCATTTGTTCTGAATTTACTAATTTGACTGAATATCAGCAATTATGGCTGATTGCTGCCTTCATTACAGCAAAGAATGTTATCCTTAGATACTGGAATAGCCAAACATCGCCTCCAATCAAAGAACGGTTGTTTGACTTATCTACAAGAGCTAGTTATGAAAGGGTTGCTTATGTAAATATGAATCGTACTGACACATTTTTAGAAATTTGGGATCCTTATATGAAATGTCCACTAAACTGCATGAATATATAATGTCATTATATATTTTTCTTTCCTCTTCATAATTAGTCTTGGTTAAAATAAGGGAACACCACATATTATCTTAGCTTTTATAAAGTCGGATATGTATTGGACAATACATAAAATTCTAAGATTTCTATTCAGATCCTTTCTCCTCCTTTTTTTTCCTTCTTCTCTCATTCTCATTTCTTTCCCTCTCTCTCTATTTTCCCATTATTTCATATTTATCACATTCATTGCATTGTATTAGATATAGATAACTTATAGTTAAATTGCATGTTTTGCGATTTCATTTACAGTTGTTTAATTATATGTAAAACCTTGTATTTTGAAATACCAATAAACTTTGAATTACAAAAAATAACTGCTTTAAGAAGACAGGAGTTCAATTTTCTCACATATTTACTATTAGATAGGGAAACACTGAAATATAATATTGTGACGATGGAAAGGACTAACTGTCCTATCATGTCTGTCCCTACTGCCATGCAGCAGTGACTATACCCAATCTAAGTATGAGACAGACACGTTTAACAACTGGAATGTTACCACCTACTCTGAGTAACCCTCAATACTATTCTCACTCAGGAATCTGTTTAGTCCTGCTTAAAAGCCAGAACATTGCTCGCTTTCACAACCTCACTACATAGACTACTCGACCTGCTAACCACGCTTTATGTGAAATAATGCTTTCCAGTGTTTCTCTTCATTTTGCCAGCTACCCCCCTGTGTGTGTGAATGCACGTCCTCTTCCACAGAACTAGAAAAAAACAAGACAAGAATGGCAGCGCGTAGCAGAGCTGCTGAGTGTCAGTGCGGGAAGCGGTCAGTCATCTTGTGGATGTCAAAACCCAGAAGACTGTTCATTGACATCCACAAGATTTTCAGGAACTAGGTCAAAACTGCGCCAACTGAAAGGGCGAAAACGGAACTTTGGACAGTGAGTGTACCCGAATTTCTGTAAAAAGATCTACCAAGTTCAATACAGAATTTGTTTTGGAAGGATTTTCTCTAACCAATTATGTTGCAAACATTATAAAATTCATCCCTTTGGAGTTTTATTTCTTTTTTTATATGGAGTAAATCAGAGGACTCAAGAGTACAGCTACTGCGCACAACCTCGGACTACATGAAAATTAACTATTAGAACCGCAAGGGGGACAAATTTTCAAACAGTTTCAACAGAATTCGTTAAGGAACATCCTCCCAAAAGGAATTCTGTATTGAACTTTACAACCTTTTTACAGAAACTCTGGTAGAATCACCTTCCAAAGTTCCATTTTTGCTCATTCAGTTGGCGTGGTTCTGTCCAGATACCGATTTTCACGGAGTGCTTTGTTTAATTTTTAATAGCCTAAGCCATAACCATGCTTATATGGAGTTTTCTTCTGTAGACCAGACTCTGTGGCACATACAATGCTAACAGTGTACACTGTCATTAGTTTACCATGGCCATATAAATGCTGTAACTGTTGTCAATGGATTAACTGCTTGCTCTGTCTATGGACATAAACATGGATATAAACATTCCTGGAGTTCAACCAAGGTAATTTCAAGTTTTCATATGATATTTAATATGATATTTAATTGACAAGTCAATTCGGCAGTACACTGGCTAAGAAGATATATTTAAAAAATGAAAGTTTTGTGAATGGGAACATGGCGCGAGTAGCTGCTTCACGAATGAGCATGTGTAAAGGTCTTATAGTTCATTTGTTTTTTCCTACAAAATATCATGGTTGACAAAAGGAAATGAAAGCCTTCGGCCTCTTCTGAGGAATATGAGTCCCCTAAAATAAGACCTTTGGAAAAATATTACAGAGCTGAAATGGGCTTGGAGGGCATGGGGAGAGCTCCGGAGTAGGAAGCCCTGGCTCTGGTATCAGAATGCCAAAAGTCGATCCACAGCAGCCCGAAGAACAGAATACGGAGAAACAATAATCAATGAGTTTAGAGGTACAGTATAATAACTCGCAAGCCTACCAAACTCTACCACAAACAGACAGTAAAGTCAAAATCTCCAACTTGTCCTCTCAGAAAATGGAGTTGACATTAACTTAAAAATTACCTTCCCCGAAAAAACAGCTTTTGGTGAAGGACAGTTTTCCTAAATGCTCTGATTCAAGAGGCGTCAAATTGTCCATGACTCTTGAAACTTCTACTTGAGCAACAACTCGGCTAACCCGGAGCAGCTGGGTGATCAACCAGAAATGGCTAAGGGACATTACAAAAAGTCACTTGGCGAAGCCCTTGATAAGTTATTAACATGGACACAGACATCTGATTCAAAATTTCAGGCACTTTCCCACAAAGTTGATTTCCTCCAGCAAGATGCTAAGCAAAATCGTGAGAATATCAATAATATATCGCAGCGGCTTGAGAGTACTACGAAAGAAGTGGAAAAATCTGCAAATAAAACCATGGCACTCGAAGCTACTACAGCTAATTTACTGAAGGATAATATCAACCTTGCAAGAAAAATCAAACTGTGGAAAACCAGCAAAAGTACAAAAATCTTTGTTTTATTGGGCTACCTCTTCTACTTCACCAGGAATCTGAAAACGTGAGGAATTTAATTAAGGACATTTTGGTCTCTGTATTTGATCTCGCAGCAGATAACCTACCATTTATGACCTGAGCGTATAGAATTTATTCGAAACATTTAAAAAACACCGCAGCACAAGACCAAGCTCAAAGTCAGAACCAGCAAAAAAGCACAATTTTGGTGTCTTTTGCATTTGATACAGATCGAGACCTAATTACAAGATTATTAAGACTGAAAGGTTCACTTGTATATAAAACATTTACATTTTCTGTCTACCCATACTACTCTTACTCGACACAGCAAAGAAGAAGACACTTTCTTATGTTTAGACAACAGCTTTTGGAAATAGGTGCAGAGTTCCAACTTTTTAGCACCAGCAAAGCTTAAAATCAAGTATAAGGGAACACAACATATATTTTTTGAGATCAACCAGCTTTCTAACTTTATTAGGAAACAATGCAAGCAAGACAGTGAAAAAGAAGGAGAAACTACTTCACCGACATTATCGGAGGAAGAACTGATGAATCTCTGAATTAAAACAGCTTAATCTGGTTCAAGGTCAGTTGGCATTCATCTGTACCCCCTCCCCCGGGTCGTGCCTGAAAATAGGCAGGATTTGTCTAGTGCACTTACCCTGTCAACAAAAACTAAATAAAATAAAAATTCAGTTTTGTGGTCTTTTGGGAGCTTAAATAAATAACAGAACATAGTATAAAATTATGACTGCACTATAGAAAATTATGACTGCACTATATACTAAAAATTAAATTATAGAATGAAGAAATTAAAAAGTTTAAAACTGTACAGCTGGGCTACTAGTGGGCTAACATTTTGTTGTTATTTAAAATATCTGAATGCAAAATAGTAATATTCTTAAGATAGCAGTATAACCTGAAAGTTTAAAATAAGGTTAAATTAATTAATTTTTCTCTTTCCCCCATATGTTATGGTCTAGATTTGCCTTTATGCATTTAAAGTATAATTATTCTATTAGGGGAATGATATGATGGAAAATTAAAATGTGCACTTTAAAATGTATGAATTCTAAAATTAATGAAAGTAAAAATTAAAAAAAAAAAAAAAAGTTTTGTGAACTTGGGCAGGTAGTGTTAGCCATGCTTGCAAAAAAACAAGCAATAAATGAAAAAGGATTCCAGTATCTGTATAACAAGAAGCAAAAGTATATTGACAGAAAAACTGGTAGTGCAAGCCCATATAACTGACAGTTCAGATGGAACAACTATGATTCTGGCAGGAAATAATAAAATGTTACATGGATTTGGAAATAAAAATGACAAACTGATGAGTTAACATGATAAGCCATTTAAATAATGATTTACAGACGTATGGGCCTACATGCACAGTGTAACAAACTGAACTGTATAATGCACCGAGTTTAAGAACCACGTGGCATCTCTCAGGAAATATAGTACTGACATTCAAGTAAGGCAAGAGATGCTGTAAAAGTAAAAGCAATCAAAAAAATAACTCCAAGGAGGCGGCCCATCGGCACAGCAGTTGCGCTACTAATTGAGACGCTGGCAACCTAAGTTCGAGATCGAGCTTGGGTCATCAGGGGCTGGCAGGGGGGAGGAAGACTTGAGTGTCCTAGGGGACTCTGGCCTCCTCCAAGGAGGGAGGGTTCCATCTTCCACCACAAACTGCCTCCTGGGTGACCACAGGTGGCAGTGCAACTGGTGGGCTGAGGGGAAGGCAGGGACGTCGCTGGGAGGACATGCGCACAGGTTTGTGTGGGCCTGCACTGACATCCACACAGGTGACGTCCCAAGGGGCGAAAGGAGAAACAAGGAAAATCTGGCCCCAGCACCTCTGCAATGACGACTGCGATACATCCCTGGACTCTGCCTCCCCAAGCGCATGGCACCACCTGACGAGATGCAAGAGTTCGTGGGTAAATCCTCCAACCCTGACCTCACCTGGGGATATGTCCAAGGCTTAATGGAGGTAGGTGACCATGGCTGGGGGCCGAGGCACGGGGGCTGGCTGGCAGGTCTAGAGGCATAGGAGGGGCTGAAGAATGGGACAGGAAAAAAAATTTGGAAAAAAAAACTCCAAGAAAAATGGATTTACTAGCACACTTCAGAAAGCCAGTGACATAAAGCAGTGATTGGGAACCTCTCATGCACAGTATAAAAAAACAACTGTATAATGCAGCGACAGTAACAACCTTGTGGCATCTATCAGTAAATATAGTACCAGTATTCAAATAAGGCAAGGAACACTGTAAAAGTAAAGACACTGAGAAAAATAACTTCAAGAAAAATGGATTTAGTAACAGTTCAGAAAGCCAGTGAAATAAAACAGTGAGTGAGACCCTTGTGGCACATTACTGTAACTCCTTGCATGTTACTGGAAATACAGTTGGGATAAAGCAAGACTGAAAAAAAAACCAAACAGAACACTGAATACAGTGAGAAATACAACAGAAATATAACAAAAAGTAAAATCTGATTCACTGGACAAACAAGACTATTACAGACATCAGTGACAGTCAGACTCCACTGATGTGATTTTACACCGCTCAGACTTACATCAGGAAAACAGCAGCAGTAAACTTAGCAAAACTCATAAATGAAAACTGACAAATTCATGAATGAATATGGCCTTGGAACAGTAGTACAGTACCAATAAATAATAATAAAAAAAATCAGCTTCTTTTAGAAAAAGCCTTAAATAGATTTTGTAAATTTCAGGAGCAGCGGGTTAAGTGACTGCTTGACATCCACAACATGGCACCCTGATTTATGTGCTCCGCGATGAGGCACTGCCGTTCCAGTCCTTCATTCTGCCACCCTTCCCCCCATGTGACTGCATGCCCTCTATTTCTACTTGCACACACCTGTTCATTGGACATCGGACCTAGCATGCATCACCAAGACCTGGCTGGACGAAAATGCTGGTCTGATTTTGGAATCAGCAGTTCCAGCTGGGTACTCGGTGATACACCGCCCGAGATTGGATCATAGAGGCGGGGGTTAGCTATCTGTTTTAAGACAGAATTGGGCCTTGTAGAGGTACCAGTGGGGGCCACCAGATCCTTCGAGTGTATCATGGGCGCAGGTGTGGGTTGCAAGATTCTTCTCATGTACTGCCCACCCGGAGATGGGAAAGTTTTCCTGCAGCAGGAAGTTGTGGACTTTATGACTGACATGGTGTTGGAAACCTCCAGGTGGTTGGTCCTGGGGGATTTCAATGCCTGGGTTGATGATGAACTCTCGCCTTTTGGTCAGAACTTCCTCCAACTGATGATTTTGTTGGGCTTTACACAGTAAGTTACCGCTGCGACCCATAATCAAGGTCACTCTTTGGATCTGATGTTCCTCCTGGGGATGGAGATCCCTGATCTGGTGGTGGAACTGGTTGGATGGTCTGATCATCATATTATAGGGTTCAATTTCGTGGCTCCCCCCCAATAGACCTGCCCCTTCGGAGATGGTCCGGTATCACCCTTTAAAGGGTGCAACCCCTGAAAATCTAATGGTGGTGCTTGACCTATCGAACAGGCCGGTGGAATGCTCGGATCCAGGGGACCTGGCATTGTACTATAATGGTGCAGTATTGCATGCCGTGGATTCGGTAGCTCCTGTCCGGCTTCACCCACTCACTCTCTGTCCTCTATCCCCTTAGTTTAATGGGACCTTGAAGGAGTTGAGGCGAGTGGGGCGAAGGCTGGAATGGTGTTGGCGTAAATCTGGCTTGGAGGATGACAGGCTTAGACTGATGGCCCATTATTTAGACTGTCAGTCAGCAATCTCCCATAAGAAGGCATAATTCCTGTCCAATAAGATTGCTACAGCAGACAGTTGACCGGCTCAGCTCTTCCGGACTGTAGACAGGTTGTGCAGTGCAACCTGTTTTCAGAATCAGAGAGCTTTTTCTCAATTGAAATGCGAGGAGTATGCTCAATTCTTTGCAGATAAGGTAGCCACCATCAGGTCAGAGATCCATCTGACCTGTTCAGATGAGTGTTGTGAAGATCGGTGGGAGATTGCAGGCACCCAGCTGGTCTGGATGAACTTTGACCAGCCAGCGATCGTGGTTATCATGAAGACTGTCCAGGGCTTGCGACTGACTTGCTGTAGTTTGGACCCTGGTCCAATCCCGCCTCCTTGTGGGATGTGTGGAGGTCATCGAGCTGGTCCTAGCGGAGATAGTCTGGTGCTCATTGGAAAAGGGTGCATTTCCAAGCCCCTTGAAGGAGGCAGTGGTGACACCCCTTTTGAAAAAATCTTCCTTTGACCCAGACTGTCTCGCGAACTACAGACCTGTCTCTAACCTGCCCTTTGTGAGCAAGGTTATTGAGAAGGTACTCGTGTTGCAGCTCAAGGACTTTCTTACCACCCATGAGGTCTATGATCCTCTCCAGTGTGGTTTCAGGAAGAGGCATAGTACCGAGACAGCTTTGGTTCGGGTACTTAATGATCTCCTGATAGCAAGAGATCGGAGGAGCCGTTCGATCTTGGTGCTTTCTTGATCTCTCTGTAGCGTTTGACACCGTGGATCATGGGGTGTTGCTGGAACGTCTGTGGCTATTCTGTGGACTATCTGGGACAATCCTCAGATGGTTCAATTCTTTCCTCACAGGCAGGACACAGAGGGCGGTGTTGGGTATTTTTCCCTTGGCCCCTCTTTCCCTGCCTTGTGGAATGCCGCAGGGTTCCGTGCTATCCCCCATGTTGTTAACGGTGTACATGCTGCCGTTGGGAGACATTATAAGGCGGTATGGACTGAGTTTTCACTGCTATGCAGATGATACTCAGCTTTACATGTCCTTCGTGCCTATACAAAATGATGCTGTCTTGGCCTTTAACAATTGCCTAGCCGAGATTCAGGACTGGATGAATGCTAGCTGGTTGAGGTTGAATCCGGACAAGACTGAGGTGTTGGTGGTGGACCCAGATCATCGGGTAGAGGGTTTTTCTCCTGGTCAGCCATCAGGCCTTGTGCTGGGGGGAAACCAATTGAGATCCTCTGAACTGGTGCGGAATCTGGGCGTTGTGCTTGATGGCGAGATGACCCTTAAATCTCAGGTGTCAGCAGTCGTCAAGTCCTCTTTTTACCATCTGAGGAACACTGCCTGGATAAAGCACCTAGTTCCGCTTGATCACCTTCCAACATTGGTCCACGCCTTTGTGACCTCTCGCCTTGACTACTACAATGCTCTATATTTAGGGTTACCAGGGGTGGACGTCCGTCGCCTGCAGCTGGTGCACAACGCGGCAGCCAGGTTGTTGACAGGTTTGTCAAGATCTAGCCATGTCTCATCTGTGCTTCACGAACTGCACTGGCTGCCAATGTGATGGAGGATCACCTTTTAGGTTGCTTTGCTGACCTATAAGGCCCTACACGGACAGGGACTGTGTTATCTGAAAGACCTCCTTCGACCCTACTGCCCCCTCCGCACACTCTGCTCCGCCGAAGACGGATTGCTAGAGATTCCCAGGGTCCGTCTTCAGACTTTGGGGGCCAGGGCTTTTTCTTTCATGGCCCCGACCCTGTGGAATTCTCTGCATCATCAGATTAGAGCATGCCTGTCCACTGGGTCCTTCAAGTCCGCATTGAAAACATATTTATTTGATTTAGCTTTTGAGGACAATGTCTAGAGGTTTATTTATTGTGCTGCCTATTTTATTTTGTATGCTTTATTTGTGATTATTTATGTTTTTATGATGTACAGGTGCTTTGGTACTGGAAAAGCGCCTTTTAAAAATAAAGTCTGACTGACTGTTTGAAACATCTGTGTATGTTGCTCCCTATTCCTTTTGTTTGGAAATACTTATATCCTGCTCAATTTTCTCTATTGTAGGCTGAATAATCTGAGTATCTCCAATGTCTCATTTAGCTGTTGCTTCTAAAACCATTAGTGTGAATCTAAAATGAGGACTGAATCTCTGAAAATGTAACTTAAATGAATGCAATTTATTCATAGTGCTCAGCACTTAAGATCAAATAAAATGTTCTTCCTCAACAAATTTAGGGTATCCGCTGAATTGGGTCAGAAGTGATTTTCTTCTTTTGTGCCAAGATTCTGAAGCACTCTTCTTGAATATCCAAGTAACACTGTAAACCACAAACTGGAAACAGACTTTAAAGAAGCGCTCAATCAGAAACCATATGCATGTACCTGTTTTGGATGGCAACGGTTTTTAATATATTGCAATTCACATTATCAAGCATGTTCTGTATTGATTCTGCCTGAAAAGGGATCGTTACTTACCGTTATCTTCAAGAATATAATTCCACATGTCACAAATTCACTCAGCAGGTCAGACCCTCTACTCCCAAAGTGTCAACCTCTGAACGCAGTCTTGTGAACAGTGTAACAGACAAGGTAACCTTCTTGTCTGTTTTTGTGAATTCAGATCAACCTTTGGTCTCAGTTCTGGAGGGATTCAAACTGTTAACCTCTTGCTAGCATACCTAATGCACAGGCTCAGATATCTTTGCCTACGGGCACCTAGCCAGGTATTCAGAGATAAACCCTTAAAACTTAACAAAGACCTCAGATTTAAAATGCCTCTGTTTCCAGTTTGGTACCACCACACAAGCTATATGTCTGCTGAACCATAAATATTTCTTAGCAAAAGAAAGCAATTCAAAGACAGACCAGGTTTGCTCTAAAATTAGAGTTTTTACTAAAATATATAATAATATGTCAAACATACAATACAGAACTCTTATAACACAAGACATACATATCTTTAAACAAAACAAGGTTTAAAACAGTGCAATTCCTACAACTATATTTAGATGTTGTCTAGCTTTCTAAATACCTGTTTTCAGTGCTCAGATGTTTCCTTAGTCAATGTCAGATACAAATCAACTCTATAGTGAAAAATAATCTTTTCAAGCAGTATTGGCCAACCCCTTTTTGATGAAGTCATCCAGCCCCTCCTCTGGTCAAATATCTAACAAAAATATATTTTTATACAACCACAGGATGTAAGTTTGAAGTATTAATTCTGCAACCTTAGCATAACTCCAGTTTCAATGACATCTCTTTTGATCTCATGCTGTACCCTCTTCACACAGGCTTCATAGGATCATTTACAACCTTACACCTCTATGTAACATCCTAGCTTCCCTTATTTTAACGTCATAAACCTAGTTTATGATTTCTCTCAACAAAATTAACAACTCTGTAATTAGCTCAGAGAAACAGGATCCTTAAAAAAAAAGTCTTCCAGTAACACATTGTCTCTAAAAAAACTGTGTGTGTGATACATACTGTCGGCAGTTCTCTTGCTGCATCTGTCAGCTAAAATCTCGGGGATGAGAGAGGTCATTCCAAGAGCATTTGATTTTCAGCAGAGACAGTCATAATACATTTTATATTAAAAAAATATTATCCAGCACTCAGAACTGGCTGTCTACGTCACACCATACAGTACCACTATTTGGTCTTAAAGCCAGAGGTGACAATACACTGTGGGAACCAGACCTTTTGGTGCTGGTAGCGCCAGTGCCTAGCACCAGTTCATGGAGTTGTCCACTTGCCCACAAGGTATATAGCAGTGTTGGCCCCAACCGCCTTAGTACCATTTTTACTGTAGAAGAAAGCAAAACACAATGATTTTTAGAGTGAAGAACATAAAGGACATAAATCAAGCCACCGATGCCTGTAAAAAGGGAAGACAAAAACAGGAAGTGTCTTAACAGCCTGCACCTATTAGAAAGCAGGAGAAGACAAGCTAACAAGGCAGAAGTGAATCTGGGGGATGGAGGGTGGTCAAGTGATACTCTATGGAGACGATAACCTTAACGGTCTAGAGTTAGGATCAGTAACTTTCCAATCTTTCAAGAATCAATCTTCTCTGGAGTCCCACTCTTTGGTCAATTGGCAAGCTCTATAAAATCCCCCAGGCTAGAGAGACTTGATGGAAGAGGGATGCCTGGATAATGTGGCACTCACAGAAACATAGTACACAGAGAACCATGACTGGGATGTCAACATACTAGGGTACACAATCTACACGAGGGACAGGGAGGGAAGAAGAGGAGGAGGAGGAGTAGCTCTCTATATAAGGGAAGGGATAAAAGCAACAGAATTAAAGGGTACACAGGGAGGAGAGGAGGCACTGTGGGTCACCCTGGAGACTGGAAATGGCTCCACAATCCGCACAGGGGTTGTACACAGACCCCCTTCTCAGGGGGAGGAAATGGACAAGGAAATGATAGAAGGCATCCTTGGGATGGCAGAGAAAGGGGAGATATTGCTGATGGGGGACCTGAATATGCCAGATGTTGACTGGAGCACCTTTGCTGCAGCCACATCCAAGAGCAGGGCCATTCTCGATGCCCTACAGGGGGCATGCCTCAGACAGATAGTTTTGGAACCCACTCAGGAGAGAGCAATCTTAGACCTGGTACTCTCAAATGGGGATGGAGAGAGGATCTCTGATCTTGAAGTGGGTAGCCATCTGGGAACAAGCGACCACCAAACTGTGGTTGATGATAAAATTAGCTGTAGAGTCAAGCCACACAGAAGTGAAAGTACTGGACTTCAGGAGGGCTGATTTTGTCAAAATGGGAGCATGCCTCAGAAAAGCAGTAGCAAACAGGTAAGAAGGTGGGGTGGGGCAACAATGGGGAATCATCAAAACCGCCATCATAGAGGCAACAAGTCTTTGTGTGAAGCAAATAAACAAATCAAAACGAAAGAAAAAAAACCACTATGGTTCTCAAAAGAAGTGGCGGGGAAGGTAAGGGAAAAAAAAGATAGCATTCATGAAGTATAAGGGAACACAGAAGGAGCAGGACAGAGAACTGTACCAGTTAAAGCAGAAGGAAGCGGGTAAGGCACTTAGAGCAGCAAAGGCCCAAACCAAGGAAAAGATAGCCAACTCGGTTAAGCGGGATAAAACCTTTTATAGGTACCTTAGGTAGCAAAGAAAGACTAAGGCAGGGATACTGAGGCTGAACAAAAAGGAAGGTGGTGGTGCAGAGAGCGACAGTGAAAAAGCAGGGATACTGAACGAATACTTCTGCTCAGTTTTCACAATGGAAAAGCAGGGGGAAATACCTAATCCAGTCAATAGAAGCACTCTGGATAGGGAGGTTGATATTAGTCCTTTCACAGAAGAAAGGGTTCTGAAAGAACTCTTAAAACTGAAGGTGGATAAAGCAATGGGGCCTGATGGGATTCACCCCACAATTTTAAAAGAACTAAGGGAAGAACTAGTAAAACCACTGACGACCCTTTTTAATAAGTCATGGGAGGATGGGGTGGTACCTGAGGACTGGAGGAGGGCAGATGTGATTCCCCTTCACAAAAGTGGGAGTAAGACAGAGGCAGGAAATGACAGACCTGTCAGTTTGAAATCAGTGGTAGGGAAAATGATGGAATCACTTCTGAAGGAAAGAACTGTTGAGTACCTAGACGCCAGTGGGGCACAGGACCCAAGGCAGCATGGATTCACAGCGGGAAGGTCATGTCAGACAGATCTAATTGATTTCTCTCACTGGGTAACCAAAGCAGTAGACCAGGGAGGGGCTGTGGACAAGGCCTACCTAGACATTATCAAGGCATCTGACACAGTCCCACACAAAAGATTAATAAACAAATTAGCCAGCCTGGGAGTGGGTCCTAGGGTGGTAGCCTGGGTAAAACACTGGTTGGACAACATGACACAGTGGGTAATAGTAAATGGAGTCCACAGTGAAGAAAGGAGGGTTACTAGTGGGGTACCGCAGGGTTCAGTACTGGGGCCAGTCCTTTTTAATGTCTTTATAAGTGACACTGCAGAGGGACTGGAAGGGAAAGTATGTCTCTGCAGATGACACAAAGATCTGCAACAGGGTTGATACACAATGGGGGTGGAAAGGGTGAAAAGGACTTGGCAAGGTTGGAGGAAATGGTCAAATGTATGGCAGCTTAGATTCAATGCAAAGAAGTGCAAGAAATGCACCTGGGAAACAAAAACCCAGGGGAAGAGTACACAATGGGGGGTGAGATACTGACAACAAAAATGGAAAGGGTCCTGGGGGTAGTCATATCAGACGACCTAAAGGTGGGCCAGCAATGTGAGAAGGCCATAAGGAGGGCTGGGCGGATACTGGGATGCATAGGGAGAGGCATCACCAGTAGAAAACAGGAAGTTGCTGGCCCTCTGTACAGACAGTTGGTAAGACCACATCTGAGTACTGTGTACAGTTCTGGAGACCCCATCTCCAAAAGACATAGACAGGGTGGAGGCTGTCCAGAGGAGGGCAACAAAATGATGCAGGGTCTGCATCAGAAGACATATGAAGAAAGACTAAAGGAACTAAAGATGTATAGCCTCGAGGAAAGGAGGAGGAGGGACATGATAGAAACTTTCAAATACCTCAAGGGAATCAACAAAGTCCAAGAGATGTGCAAAACAAGGGGCACAATTTGAAGATGGGGGGGGCAGCTCAGAGGTAATGTGAGGAAGTATTTCTTCACAGAGAGGGTTGCGGATACATGGAACAGCCTTCCTGAGGAGGTCGTAGAGTCAAAAACAGTGGGCTAATTCAAGAATGCATGGGACAGACATAAGGCAATTCTAGTGGGGGATAGGAGGAAGTAGGCTGTTGGTTAACTAGGATCTGCAGCTTATCCGTTAGGTAGGGAAATGGGCAGACTAGGTGGGCCAAGCGGTCCTTATCTGCTGTCAAAGTCTATGTTTCTATGTAGACCGGAGACAGAATTCATGGGGAGAGCAGATCCTGTAATAGTCAATCTGAAACCTGCCTGTTTTCTGGAGTGAATATCAAGAGTATAGTGCTTAGTAAATGTGTGAGCACTACCCCAAGTAGCGGTCCTAGATATCTCTGAAACAGGTCGAATGAGGCAAAGCCACTGAGGTAGCCCTTTCTTGGGTGGAATGAGCTCTGACAGCTCTTGAGTTTTTTGTCCTACTAATGAGTAGCAGTGCTGGATGCACATGACAAACCAACTTGACATGGGCTGTCTGGAAACTTGAAGCCTCTCTGGATTGAAGTCAAGACAAAACAGCTGAGAAGCCTGTCTGTATTCCTTTGTCTTGTGTGGTAGAAGCTGATGAATTTTCTATCAACAGAATGCACCACCCTCGCCAGGTTTTCAGGCTTTGGAAAGAAGTTTGGCAGCATCAGTAATTGATTCACACAAAAACTCTGACACCATCTTTGGCAGACATTTAGGTTGTGTTCAGAGTACCATTCTATTCTTATGGAAAATTGTGTATGGAGGATCCATCACTAGGGCCTGTAACTCGAAAACTGCATGCAAAAGTAATGTCCACTAGAAACTCAGCTTTCCAGGTCAGTGACTTTATGTTATAAGTAGACCTGGTTCAAACAGCTAGCAGGGGAGCATCTCCAAAAGATGAAAATTACATACCTATCGTAATTCTTGAGCTTCCTGTGTATCTTCATCATTCATCAGTAGTGGGTTCAAGCAGAAGGTGCTGCAACTCCTTGGGAAGCTTTTTAGCTTTAAAAGCTTTCTCCCTATCTGGAAGAGGGGCCAACGTCAGTGACGGCACCACCCTCAAGGCTGACGTATTGCATGGCGCTCGGGGGTTGGCCAGTAACAGACACTGGCCCCTCCATTACCTTTTCCCATTCTGCTCGCCAGAGAGGGAAATCAGAGATAGAGAAAATAAGGGTAGGTGGGTGGGCAAGGGAGCCCGAGGGACAGGAAAAGGAAAGGATGTAAACTGAAAAGAAGGGAATGAGCCAACCATAAGAGAAGGGGCTGAATTCTAACAGGGTCTGGAAGATGGACTCCAACCACTGGGCAGGCCAGGAGAAGGGGTGGAGTAGGAGGGAAAAATTAAGAGATAAGGAAGAGGAGGGTATCAAGTCAGAGATAGAGAGGAACGCGCCCTCCAAGTGTTCCAAGTTCCCCCTGGCAGACCAAAGAGGGTGACCCTAAACGCCCCTGTCACCCTTCCTTTTTTTTTTTTTTTTATTATTTAGGATACTGGGATCAGGTGAGCTATGTCGAGACGGTTCCAGATTTAGAGAACTGGATCTCACAAGGGATAGTGAGAAGAGAAGAAAAAATTACTCACCTTAGTAATTATGTTTCTTCTAATGGAGTCTTGCTGTATTCTGACAATTGCAGTGATTCCCAACCTTTGAACTGCCCCGGAGAACAAGGAGTTAACTTTCTATGCAGGGTATAGAATGCTGAGCTCGAGCTCGGTTGAAGTCTCTGTCTGGAGTGTTTCAAACCTAAACCGTTAGATTCTTACGAGCCCAACTAAACTAAAAATTCTGTGTGGAAATAGTAAAAATTCCTACTAGCCAACTGGCTGAAAAAAGTTTAGGATTCACAAGAAAGACTCAAGTCAGGAAACCCAAAAACCAAAAACCAATCCTACTACAAATAAC
The DNA here is from genome assembly GCA_016271365.2 of Neoceratodus forsteri. Lineage (NCBI taxonomy): Eukaryota > Metazoa > Chordata > Ceratodontiformes > Ceratodontidae > Neoceratodus > Neoceratodus forsteri. The sequence goes on from CM028130.1 coordinate 1,423,001,945, forward strand.
AATAATAAATCAGCACCCAAACAAAAAGGAGGCGGGTGCAAGCAAAAAACACCCCTGAGGTGCAACACTACACCTGCCCACCCACTTACCATAAACAGGTTCTGACAGGGGAGGGAGGTCAGAATACAGCAAGACTCCATTAGAAGAAACATAATTACTAAGGTGAGTAATTTTTTTCTTTAAACAACATGAAGGCTTGCTGTATTCTGACAATTGCAGACTACCAAGCAGTACCTCCAAGGAGGAGAGACAGAACCTACTTTGGGAATAGGCTCTGAAGTACTGCTGTGCCAAACCGAGCATCATGCCTAGCCTGGATATCCAAAGAGTAATGCTTGGTAAAGGTATGGACTGTTTTCCAGGTGGCTGCTTGACAAATTTCTAAGAGAGGGATATCTCTGGCAGCAGCCAGGGAAGCAGCTGTACCTCTTGTGGAATGAGCCCTCAGGCCTGAGGGTGGAGCTTTTCTCCGTTTTTCATAGCAGAATTGTATACAAGACACAATCCACCTGGCAATAGATCTTTTGGTGGCAGGTTTTCCCTTTCCGACTTCTCCATAAGTGAGGAACAACTGGAGGGATTCAAACCTGTGATCCTCGGTACGCTCTATGTAGTAACTAAGGGCTCTTTTGACATCTAAACTGTGTAGCCTCCTCTCTCCTGAGGAAGAATGATCAGTGAAGAAAACAGGGAGAGACACAGACTGGTTTAAATAGAAGTCTGAAACCACTTTGGGCAAGAACCTTCTATTGGTTCTAAGGACCACTTTATCCCTGTGAAATTAGATAAAAATCAGGTTCCACTGACAGGGCTTGCAATTCACTGATACACCTGGCAGAGGTAATGGCTACCACGAACACAGTTTTCCCAAGCCAAGTACTTAAGCTCTGCTGAAGACTTAGGCTCAAAGCGCTGTTGCATAAGTTGAGCAATGCAAACATTCAAATCCCAGGCAGGCGCAGGGTCTCTAAAAGGAGGATTGGTGTGAAGCAATCCTTTAAAAAATTTACAGAACACAGGATGGGAAGATAGTGAGGAAGACTTCCCCACAGACAGAAACACAGAAACAGCTGACAAGTGTACTTTGAGAGTAGCTGGTCTGAGGCCTAGGCCATTAAGATGGACCATATAATCCAGAACCGCAGGCAATTCAGCAGTGTCTGGAGAAACATGCTTCTTAGAATACCAAATGCTGAATCTTTTCCATTTGGAGTTGTAAATCTTTCTGGTGGAGGGCTTTCGAGAAGCCTTGAGGATATCCAGAACCCCTTGGGAAAGATGCAGATCTAACTCTTCAAGAGCCATGCTTTGAGATTGAGAGACTGAAGATTGGGGTACCAAATCCTTCCCTGAGAGGATGTTAACAGGTTGTAATTCCTGGGAAGAGACAGGGAAGATGGACTGCTAGGAACAGCAACAGGGGGTACCAGGGCTGTCTGGCCCAATCTGGAGCAATCAGAATCACCTTGCAAGGTTGTGACCTTATTTTTAACAGAACTCTGAACAGGAGTGGGAAGGGGGGGAAAGGCATACAGAAATTCCCTTCCCAATTCAGGATCAGGGCATCCAGAGGGACTGAGCCCAGGACTGGAGGTCTGCAACAATAGAGAGGGAGTTGGTGATTGTCTGGGCTGCAAAGAGATCTATCTCTGGAGTGCCCCACCTTGAAAAAATCACTTTCAACACCTGAGGGTCCAGGGACCATTCGTGATGGCCCTGAGAGATCCTGCTCAGTGCATCTGCTAGCACATTGTCCTTGCCTAGGAAGTGAACTGCTAAGAGAGGCTTGCAGGGACCAAGCCAGGGACCACAACTTCATGGCTTCTGTGCACAAGGCCGTGGACCGAGTGCCTCCCTGCTTGTTGATGTACCACATGGTGGTGGCGTTGCCTGTTCTGACTTGAACCACCTTGTTCTGTACTGACTGAGAGAAAGCTTTTAAGGCCAGAAGAACTGCTCTGAGCTTTTGGAGATTGATGTGGAGAAGGGATTCTTGGGGGGACCAGAGCCCCTGGGCAGTGACCCCAGATGGGCTCCCCAGCCCAGGAGAGAAGCATCCGTGGTAAGGACAACTGAACAAGGCTGAGTTAGAAAAGGAACACCTTGTCTTAAATTGTCCTGATCCAGCTACCACTGGAGGGTTTGGATCAAGGTCAGAGTCACTGGGATCAGTTTGGTAAGGGAATCCTTCCTGTGAGACCAAAAAGCTCTCAGGTGGAACTGAATATCCCTCATCTGGAATCTTACCCCTTGGACCATTGCTATTGAAGCTGCCATGTGGCCCAAAAGCTGGAGGAAATGCCTTGCTGGTCGAGATACCTGAAGGCTGAAAGAAGAAGCTAGTTCCATAAGAACCCTTGCCCTTTCTAGAGGAAGAAAGGCTCTCGCTCTGAGTGTCTCCAGTTCTGCCCCTATAAAGGTAAGAAACTGGACTGGTTCAAGAACTGACTTGGGAAGGTTGAGAAGAAATCCTAGAGAAGTGAGCACTTGCTGGGTCACTTGCAGGTGAGACTTGACTTGGTCTGGAGAATGACCCACTATTAGCCAGTCGTCCAAATATGGAAAAATGGAAATCTTTGGCCTTCTTAGAAAGGCAACTACTACTGCCAAGCACTTTGTGAAAACCCTTGGGGCTGAGGTTAGGCCAAAGGGCATTGCTCTGAACTGATAGTGGCCTGAGGGAAACTCGAACCTGAGGTACTTTCTGTGGGAGCACCTGATGGGAATGTGAAAGTAAGCATTTTTGAGGTCCAGGGAAGGTAGCCAGTCCCCTGGCTTTAGAGCAGGAAGGATTATTCCCAGAGTTACCATCTTGAACTTTGGTTTTAAGAGATGTTTGTTCAGATATCTTAGGTCTAGGATGGGTCGCCACTCCCCTGTCTGTTTGGGGGTCAGGAAGTACCTGGAGTACAGTCCTCTGCCCCAGTGTAGGGTAGGTACTCTCTCTATAGCTCTTAAAGCTAGGAGAGAAGAAACCTCTGCCTCTAGGGCAAGGGTTTCTGAGAGATTTGCAGGTGGAAAAGATCTGGCTCTCATCTTTGGAAATTTTTTGAAGCTGAGAACCAGTCCCTGACTTACTACTTCCAGGACCCACTTGTCTGAAGTAACAGACATCCAGTCCTGGATAAAGTAAGCCAGCCTGCCCCCTACTGGAATAGGAGAGTTGACCGGGGCAGGCCCATTAGGGTGTCTGCTTGGCAGGGGCTTTAGGCTGAGGAGTGGATGCAGCCCTGCTCATCCCCCTTCTGCCTCTCCCTCTGAAGAACCCCCTCTGAGAAAAGGAAGAGGAGGCCTGTGCTTGGTAAAAAGGCCCCTATCCCTAGACTGCTGCCTTTGAGGAGTTGCCTGCCTCTCCTTGGCCTGAGCAGTCCTGTAAGTGGTCCTGTACTCATCCATTTTCTTCATGTAATTCTCTGTCGGCTCCCCAGAGAATTACCCACTACAGGAAAATCCATGGCCTTAGCCTGGGTGTCCTGTGAGAGGCTAGAACATCTGAGCCAAGCCATCCTCCTGATAGCCACAGATGTAGCCATGACTCTTGATGACACATCATTAGAGTCCGCAGCAGCATGAAACTGAACCTTAGATGCCTCAATCCCATCTGCAGCCACCGCCTCCAGCTCCTTGGCTAGCTGGGGGGAGGCCTGTTTAGCCAGTGCCAGTACAGGGTCCCACCTGGAGTTTTGGTACCTGGCTGTATAGGCCATGTAATTTGCCTGCCTGAGTCCCAAAGAAGATGCCATGTACTGCTTCTCTGCCATGGCATCAATCTTCCTGGAGTCCTTGTCTGGGGGGTGTGAAGCCAAGGGAATATTTGCCTTGTCACAGGCAGCAGCCTGCACTACCCCAACATGCTGATATAAGAATTCCATGTCTGAGCCTGAAAGTGTATACCTCTTGTCCATTCTTCTACCCACAGGAAGTATAGTGTTAGGAGACTTAAGAATTTTTTGTGTCTGTTTCCCAAAAGATTTGTGGAGGGGAATAGACAGTCTCCTGGACTCTGGGATGTCCATCACCTCTACATAATCAGGCTCCTCTTGATCTTCCACAGCCTCCTCCATAGGAAGCTGGAGGGTTTCAGCCACCTTTCTGTAAAACATGAAGTGAGAAGGGGACTCAGAAAGCCTAGGAGGGGAAACAACTGATGGTCTGTTTGGGGAGATGTCCGGTTCCACAGGCACAACCAGACCTTCACTTACATCATCATCCTCAAATTCCCCTTCCTCTTCAAATTCCGGTTCATAAAAATCTTCAAGGGTATAATCCTGAACCGGGGGAACCAACCGAACCGAACCCCTACCAGAAGGAGCCGGATCAGTCGGAACCGGACGGAGCGATTCCACAATCTGAATCGCTCTGGCTATCTCTTCGGCAGTCGGAACATGAACCTCTGGATCCGAACCGGTCGATTTGTCTTTGCATTTTCTTTTGTCGGAACCGATCCCTCAGAATCAGCTCTCCTTTTGCCTGAAGAAATATCGCCCTGGTCAGAGGGCACTCCTTCTGGTTCGGTCGAAACCGAACTAGGCTGGCCATCCGGGTCAGCGGACTTATCGGCCTCCTTTTCCCTCAGTCTACCTAATCTCTTCTCAAGGGTAGATTTAGGAAAGTTTTTACATATCTGGCAGTCTGAATCGAGGTGATCAAACCCCAGACAATAAACACAGGTGGTGTGGGGATCGGCCTTAACAATCCCACACTCACTGCAGTGTTGAAACCCAGTGGGCCCGTTTTTTTCTTGGGTTTCTCAGACAACATGGCCAACCTAACCAGCTTTCCCTTTTTATGGCAACCGCCAGGCAAGACTCCCTTATCGGTTCCTAACCGTGTCACGGGTACTGGAAAAAAAACGCACTAAAACATGTTGTTTTTTTTAGAACCGATAAGAACCGGTAACCACACACTAAGTAAAACACACAAAATTTCACTATCAAATGGCCGGTTCAGCCGAACCGAGCTGCACTTTTACAAGTTACACACAGAAGAAACAGAACAATTCCTATCTAGTACTCACGGCACCACATACAGAGACTGAACTGACTATGCGGATACTTTTTCGGTTTAAAAACCGATGCAAACTGAAACTTTAACCGACTTTTGAACCGAGTTGAAGGAGAAATCTCCGGAGCAACCGTTCAGTGAGGCGGAGTAAAGAATCTGATGGTTTAGGTTTGAAACACTCCAGACAGAGACTTTAACTGAGCTCGAGCTCAGCATTCTATGCCCTGCATAGAAAGTTAACTCTTTGTTCTCTGAGGCAGTTCAAAGGTTGGGAATCACTGCAATTGTCAGAATACAGCAAGACTTCGTGTTGTTTGAACCTTAGAGGCATGAACCCAGGGCGTCAAGGTCTTGACAGACCTGGTGCTACCCCCAAGGTCCGCTGGAGAAGAAGGGTTATAAGGTCTCAATCTGCCCCCCCCCCCATAACAAAAAGGTGAGGACAGGACCAGCCTAAGAAAAGGGGAGGTCCTGGGGAGTAGGAAAAGAATGAATCCCTATGCCCAGCACCACTAGAGGTGGTGAGGCGAGAAGGAGACCTCAGACGAGGTTCAGGACCCTTGTTGAGCCCAAGGAGACTTTGCCTTCACAAAAATCCCTGGAGTGGGTTCTCTGTGGGGGTTAGAGTTAGAACTGGATAGGCCTTTATGAAGAAGAGGAGGTCCCCCAAGCCACTGTGGTGATGAGAGCAACTCGGCCAGGGAACCTGGTGCACTAAGAGAAGAGGCAAGCCTGCGTGGCAGGACCCTCCAGGAGCAGAAAGTCCCCCAACTGCCAAAGGGGCACCGAGGAGCCCATACGAAGGAAGAGCACGAACTCCTGCCTGCCCTTTGGTTGTCAACGTGGTTCAGTTGGTAGCACATCCGCCTGTGGACCAGAAGGCCATGGGTTCTCGTCCCACACCAGGACTGGACTCACAGAAACACATAACTTGTCGACAGATAAGGACTGCTAGGCCCATCTAGTCAGCCCGTAGGCCCTATACATATATGTGCTCACTGACCCTAAGTGATCAATGTCTTTTTCATCACTTTCTCCCCACCCATGGTTCCCTTGTGCCTCTCCCAGGCAAGTTTAAGCCCCTCCACTGTGCTTGCCCCCACCACCTCTTGTGGCAATCTATTACAAGCACCCACCACCCTCTGTGTGTAGGAATACTTCCTCACATTACCTCTTAATCTACCCCCCTCCGATTTCATATCGTGCCCCCTCATTCTGGTATGTTTTCTACATTGGAAAAGATCCCCCACCTGCACCCTGTTTATGCCCTTGAGGTATTTTAAAGTTCCTATCATGTTCTCCCTTTCTTTCCTCCAGTGAGTACATACTGAGATCTCTTAGTATCTCTCATATGTTTTGTGGTGCAAGCCATGCACCATCTTTGTCGCCCTTCTCTGGATAGCCTCCACCTTGTTTATGTCCTTACGCATGTGTTGGTCTCCAGTATTGCACGCAGTACTCCAGGTGAGGGCTTACCAGTGTTTTATACAATGGCATCAACACCTCCCGCCTGCTGCTAGTAATACCTCTGCCTATGTACCCGAGCATGCCACTGGCCCTCCCTGCAACCTCTGAGCACTGCTTTGATACCTTAAGGTCATCAGATAGGATAACCCCTAGGTCTTGTGCTCCTTGGTGACAGTCAGCACCCCCTCATCCTGTAGCTCTCTCCAGGGTTCCCCCTAGTCAGGTGCATTATCTTGCACTTTTTTCTTTGCACTGAACCTCAGTTGCCACACCTCCGACTATCTTTCAAGCTTCTCCAGGTCCCCATTAATTTTCTGCACCCCTTCTGGAGTATCTACCCTGTTGCAGATCTTGGTGTCATCTGCAAATAGGCAGACCTTTCCTTCCAACCCCTCTGCATTGTCAGTAATGAAGACATTGAACAGGACTGGTCCCAGTACTGATCCCTGTGGTACTCTGCTGGTCACCCCTCTCTCCCTGGATTGGATCACATTTACCACCACCCTCTTCCTTTTGTCTGTCAGCCAGTTTCTAGCCCAATGTATCACCTTATGCCCCATGCCCAGACTACTCATCTTGTTAACCAGCCTTCTGTGTGGGATGGTATTAAAGGTTTTGCTGAAATCTAGGTAGGCGACATCTACTGCCCCTCCCAGATTCCCTTCCCTAGTCACCCACTCAAACAAAACTATCAGATTCATTTGACAAGACCTTCCCGCTGTGAATCCGTGTTGCCTCAGATCCTAGGCACCACTGGATTCCAGGTGTGCCACTATCCTTTCTTTCAGCAGTGTCTCTATGATCTTCCCCACCACTGAGGTGAGGCTGACTGGTCTGTAGTTCCCCGCTTCCTCCCTACTGCCACTTTTGTGCAGTGGGACTACATGCGCTCTCCTCGCACCTAAAAAATGCTGCCGCCCAAGTGCAGTATTAGGGAGGTACTGTACTGTTGGAGTATGCCGTCTTTCATATGAGACGTTAAAACCGCGGTCCCTTCTACCCATCCTGGTGCTGTCCTGGGGGTGTCCAGGTGGAAGTAAAAGAACCCAAGGCATTCTTTGCAAAGAGTAGGGGACATTCCCAGTGTCTTCGCCAGTATTCCCCTTCCCATAAAACCGGTTCATACAATTGTCCAGGCTGTGTGTGGGTGTTGATGTGCGATATGGCTGCCACTACACATTCAGTCACTTCACTACCAATCTAGCATTGCTTGTAAAGCAGTTTGGGATACGTTGTGTATGAAAAGCGCTATATGAATGCTGATTCCTTTTCTTCCCTCCCCCCAGAGGTGGGTCCCTGGTGCTTCAATGAAGTGGCAGGGAACCCGGAGGTACCAGTAGGACTTTGCCCACATCTGGCCTCATCTGGGGAGAAGGCAAGCAGGGAGGAGGCACTGCCCAGAAGCTGAGACCCAAGAGGGGATGGAGGGAGGGAAGCAGTGATGAATGGTAAAGATACACAGGAAGATCAAGAATTACGGTAGGTATGTAATGTTCATATCTTACCCGTGTCAGTCTTCACTGTTCATCACTGCTGGGTGAGTACCAAGCACCATGAAGTGGCCCTGGTACCTCTCTGAACACTAAGATAGCCCTCAGCCACTCGTGGAGGACTCACAACTGGAGGGGGCCTATCACGGGTCTGTCTAGACTGCTCCTGGTCAGGGTCAGGTCAAGCCTCCTGGCCAGTAGGAAAGCGAGGAAGCCCCGACAGTTCTCGCCTGTTTTTTTGGGAGAAAAATTGGGCCCCTCGGAATAGCAAGGCAGTCATCCTATGCCAGGCTAAGGGTGACACCCAGGAGAGGCAGAGCCATGCCATCCGCCTAATGCAAACCGCAGATCCCACAATCCTGTAGGCTACTGGACACTGTAGACACTGGTTCTCTGGCTGGTGCTGTCTTCATTGACCTCTCGAAAGCTTTCGACATTGTCTCCCACCCCCTCCTTCTTGATGCCCTTAGTCTCTCTGGTTTTGCTGCTGGGCCTATCTCCTGGTGCACCAGTTATCTATCTGACCGCTCACAGCGTGTAAAAATTAATGGGACCTGCTCAGACATCTGTCCCATCTTTTCTGGGGTTCCCAGGGCTCCATTCTGGGCCCCTTACTATTCTCCCTTTACCTTAACACCCTTCCACACTCTTGCTCGGGGAACATTCTATTGTACGCTGATGATGCAGTCATCTTTGCCTCAAGTCGTAACCCTATTGCCCTCCAGGACTCACTGCAGAAGTCCTTCACTGAAGCCGAGGGCTGGTTCAAGGAACATATATTGGTGATAAATCTTAAAAAAACCAAAACTATGTTCTTCTCTCATCCCCAAAACAAGTCCTGCAACTTCAAACTCCTCATTCACTCTGAGTCCTCATTCCCACTCGAACAAGTTTGCTCCTATAAATACCTAGGGATCCATTTTGACCCCTCCCTCTCCTTCCATGGACACATCGCTGCCTAGCCACTGCCACTAATATCCGACTGGGCATCTTACATCGGTATAAACACTACCTCCCCCCGGAGGCTCTTCGACTCGCAGTCACCTCCTCTATCCTGTCCCTAGTGGACTATGGACTGCCGGTGTATGGTGCTGCTGATCAGACCTTACTCCATAAAATTCGCACTACTCTGAATAAGGCATGCAGGTTAATTACTAGAGCACCTAGGATGACACACACCTGTCTACTGTATGCTAAAGCGCTGGTACTTGATCTCGACGAGCGCCTCAAATATCTTACCTGTACCCTTACAAAAGAGACCCTCCTTGGGCTTTCCCCACCAGGACTGACCACCACCATACGCCGCTCTGTCCCACTAGTTCATACTCGGACCTCTGGGAAAACCTCTCTTGTTATCCCTAGAGCTAGGACCTCTCACGGCCAAAGAGCCTTCAGCTTTAGGGCCCCTCCTGGTTCAACACACTGGCCCCCTCCATCTCAGCTCCAACTATAGGTAACAAAACTTTACTGCAATACCTTATCAACACCCGATGCTGTAACTGCCCGCTAGTCAAAGCCGTGACTAATACTTATGACAAAGCTTATTACTAAGCTGCTAAGGACAACATAACTCTGGTATTGTTTGCATCCATCCTACCTGTACCAGTTTGTTTGTATCTATGTCTTAATTTACTGTTATACCTATGTGTTGTACTGCTATACTGTGTATTTTGGTTTGTCTTACTGTGACAAGGTACCTTTGTAAATGAGCCTATGGCTCAAAGGTTTTCCCAAACTGCTGTTTAAATAAAATAAAAAAATAAATAATAATAAAAAAAAAAATACTGCGTTGATGTCAAAAGATGCCTGCGTTTGGTTTTGGTATCTTGCCAGTTCCAGACCTCATGTGGAAATGGCAATGGCTCACATGGTTGCCTTGCTATCAGGCATGGCTGCTGGGATCTGACCCAGCATAGCCCATAGGCGCCTTTCAGAGGCCACCATGTGTGCATGATGAACTGCTGTGGAAAGTAAGAGGCGTGCCGAAGAGAAAACTCTCCTATCCCAGTGATCGAATTAGGCAGAGTCCATATCTGGAGGGCGGTCTCTTGGTAGGCGCAGACACCCATAAGGGGTATCCAGCCACTCCAAGCCCGATCCAGGGTGGGGTATAGATCCTGGAGACCCCGGTGGGAGCACAATACCTGTGCTGGCAGTCCCGAGGGTCTGGGGAAGAGGAGGCGGGAAACTGCCAGGCACTGTGAGATTCCTCTATGAAGGGATGACGCTATTGAGGGATCACCAGCGATTCTTGACTGTATTCCCCAAGGTATGCCAGCGTCACACGTGCAGGACTGCACTGGGTATAAGAGGAGATATGGAGTTCCTCTATCATCGTTGCCAGAAATCGCTGATACTTCGTGAAGTCAGCATCAGAAAACTGGTAAGAGGGGGACTCCACTTCCTTAGAGGAGGAAGTCAACAATGTCGAGGGACTCTGCATAGGGTGTGGGGAAGCCGAAGGAGAAGATGTAAACACCATCTCATCAATGGCCCTAAAATAAAGAGGGAAAGCACTTGTCGTTGCCCTATAATGCTCCCAAGTGAGGGGACCTAAGGGACCGGAAAGATCTGGGAGGAGGCAGAGAGGAAAAAGGGTGTGAAGAATGGTCCCAAGAGACCGAAGCCCCTCTGCCAGGGCTGTGGGTACAAGCAGGGGACCCATCCCTAGTGAGGGGGCTGCACTGCCCAGTCACTGCCTGCTGCCCAAACCTTCCTGAGACAGCAGAGTAAAGCTCTAGGGAAGAAGACCCCTGGTGAGGAGGCCGGGGCCATACAACCCAGAAGGGCAGTTCCTGTCCCCACCCACTACAGGACTCCGACATCTAGATGGGGAGGGAGAGCCCGGCCCAGTGCTCTGACTCCACCCCAGGGTGGCCCAGGCCACCAGCGCAGAATTAAACGAAATCCGGGCCCCCAGTACCCTTGACCTAGAGGACCGAGACCTGCCCCTTGAGAAAGGTCCTACCCTGGCGACCACTCTAAGAGAAGGGGGAAGAGAAAAGCCGGCATGTGGGTCGGCCTCCAACTCCCCCCCTCAGACCCTGTGTCGGCACTGATACCCGACGTGGCGCTGGAGATGCAATCCACAATGGGGACAGCCCCAGAGGTGGAGCTGTCCCCTGAAGCGGCACCAACATCAACCATGGCATTGACCATGACTCCATCACCAGAAGTGGCACCGACGTCGACTGCGGCATCAACCTCAAATGCGGCATCGTCGCCGCAAGTGGCGCTGTCACCCAAAACAGCGCTGGAGACTGCACAGGAGCTCTCCACGGCACCGGCAGAGGGAAAGGAAGGGTGGGGTCATACACGGTGTCAACCCTAGGAACTGAACTCAAAGAAGAACTTCTACTGAGTCTGAGGAGCGTCCGTTGCTCCAGAGAACTCAGTTGCAAATCTGGGTTGTCCTGGTCATCCTCCAAATCCAAGGAGGAGACCATGGCAACCCCTAAAGAAGCAACACTGGACACTCTACCCATCCCGGCCAACTGTCTGAATAAGGGTAACTTGGAATCCTAATATCTCAGATGCGCTGTGAGAGTGTAGGGGGCAGTACCTTGTAGCTTTCATATTCAAGGAGCTAACTAATCCTGGAAAAATAAAGGGACTGGCGACTGCTTGGATAAAATCCTGTATAAGACAGTCAGCAGAATGCCCTCGCCCTTTTTTTTTTTTTTCAAAACTTTGTGCCAGGGCAAGGCAAGCTCCAAAAGGATAGAAGAAAATACCCTTGGAGCTAGTAAGCAGAAAAGCATGCCCTGAGGCACAGCAGAAGTACCTGGGTCTGAAGCCTCCATGGAAAAAGTCATTAACGCCGCCATCAGAAGCGATGAGGAGGGTGGGGGGGATTTATTTTCCTCAATATCCCCTGAGGGGGGAGGAGTAGAGAGGTTCTCGAAAACTGATAACCTCTGGCATCAACTGGGGGCCACACAGAACACCCTAGAAGGTGCTAGAGACAGCACCAGGGACAGTGCCAACCCAGCCCAGAACCTGGCCTCAACGCCGGACCTGGCACTGGGCCAACACGGCACCGCCTCAAACCCTGGCCCCTCGCCATACACTAGAGGCACCAAATCGGCATCAAGGCAGGACAGAGAGAGAGAGAGAGAATCTGTGGCATCAGGATAACACCAAAGTGTCGATCCGGCACTAGAACCAGGGCTACGAAGGTGCCATGACGGGCCAGAAGGCCAAACTCGGTGCCAGCCCCAGAGCACCAACAACCCTGGCATCACCTAGGTGACCAGACCGGTACCTGACCAGTCCTACCAAGTGACATAAGGTAGGGGTGCGGCCAGTGGGGCAGGAGTTAATGGCGTGATCACCAGCAAGGGCAGAATGTCACTGCCGGAGCCAAATGCTCTACCTGGCTTGGGGGGAAGCCTCGCCTAGGGTTCCGTGCCACCAACCTATGAGGGCCAAGGACCAGACCACCAGCAGCGACACCCCAACCTGAAGCTACACCTGCTACTCTGAAGAGCTACCCAGGGATAAATGCCAATTGAAAACCCCTCTAAGATAGAGGGGGGACTCCAGGCTCGAGGTCTCAGTGTCCCGGCACCACGGCCCAAGGCAACATGGACCTCGTCGAAGGGCCACAGCCCCAGGAACCGAGGGTTTTTTGGAAGGCTTCCTGTAGGATGACCTCGAGTGGTATCATTTCTGTCTCCCCCTGAAAGGCAAGAGAAAGAACTTGAGGCTGAGCGTCGCCAAGAACCCAACCAGAATCGGGAACCGCACCGCTTCTTCATGATCTGGAAGACTGCCCTTCCCCCGAGTACAGTACCGCCTGTGGTCAGAACCCTTCCCGCGTGGGAAAGTGGACCAGACATGGCCCCAGCTGCCGGAGCAGCCTGTGACAGGGTTGAATAAGGCCCTGTCCCATTTGTTATACAGAGAGAGAGAGAGTTAAATGCAAGGATCTGTTCTATCCTCTCCTTTTCTGTCTCGTTGCACAACCAAATAGAAACATAGAATTTGATAGCAGATAAGGACTGCTTGGCCCACCTAGTCTACCCATTTCCCTACCTAATGGATAAGCTGCAGATCCTAGTTAACCAATAGCCTACTTCCTCCTACCCTCCACTAGAATTGCCTTATGTCTGTCCCATGCATTCTTGAATTCCCCAAGTTTTTCTTTTTACACTTTCTTCATTTGTTATTTTTAGCATCATATACAAGGGTACAACACAACAAAGGAAAGGTTCAAAGATACAGGTATCACTTGATTCATAGGCTAAATTTCATTTGGCTCATTTTAAAGGCATGATAAGGAGAAAGATTATCATGTGATAATACAACATTAGAAATAAAAAAAAACTGTTATTGCAGTGCTCTTTTCCCAGGGGAGGACCCCTGGAAGATTCAATGGGGTTCCAAAAACCAAGATGCAACTTTCCAGTTATGGGGATGATACAGGAAGCCATGCAATCTAGGTACTGGTAAAGTGAGTATCGTAAAACATGTATGGGTCAGCTAGTATTAGGTCCCATATTAGATCAGGTCAAGGAATAAAATCAGGTCTCACCTTGGCCATGTATAGAACCCATCTTCTCCAGAGAATCTCAAACTGAGAGGCTCTCTTATTAAGAGTTGCCGTTAAGGCTTCCATTCTGTATATATAAATCATGAGATCTTACTTCGAGAGGGCTCTTGCAGTCAGTAATTACACATAGGACTGAAGCCGGCAGGCGTCAGGACCCCACGGAAAAATTTCTAGCTAGCAGTCTCTGGCAGGGGACAGCCCCCACGTCAGGTGACCAACGTCAGTATAAAGGGGCGGGTCCCCACGCCCGCCTTCCAGTTCTTTCCCGCCGTTAGCTCGGGCAGCGCCTCACAGTTAAGCTCACTGCTTCGCAGTCAATCGTCGGTAGTTTTTACCACCTATTTTCTACCTTTTTCCTGATTTTCGTCAGCCTTACCTACAGCTGCCATGTATGTCGTCCCAGACTCCCTCTGAGCACAAAAACAAATGCGATTCTTGCAGCACCCGGCTCCCGCATAAGGACGGACATTCCCAGTGCCTTTTTTGTCTAGACCCCAATCATCCCATCAAGAAGTGCCAGCTCTGCCAGCAGTTTAACGTGGCCACCCAAAGGTGGAGGCAGCAGTCCCTGGAGGCCCACGTTCTTAAACAAAAAATGACCTCCATGGAAAAGGAACTTGAAAAAACTTCAGCAGGCTTCGACTTCTCTGGAGGGCCACCACAAGAAGCACTGGGACTGGGACTCCTCATCAGTCGCCGCGGCCTCAGATGGGGTGTTGCAGGTAACACCTCCCCCGGGAGGCAGCTCCGTGGTGGCCATCTTGGAGGCTTCCAAGATGGCGTCAACCTTCCTGTCGGGCTCGCGGTCGGGCCTCGGGAGCCTCGGGTCCCTGAGAGCCTTCTCCCAATAGGTTGCCTCCATGCCCGTCTGGTTCAGCGGCCCTGATAAGTCGGGATGTCAGCTCCTCCGGCGCCTGCCCGGGTAAGGCTGCTAAGATGCCCGACCCTCCGGGTCAGCGCACAGCCTCTAAAGTGCCCGCCAAGGCCGCCCCTCCTTCGCAGCCTTCATCAGGGGCCGGGTCTGATAAGTCGGATGCTGGCTCCTCCGACGTCCGCCTGAATCCCGTCGATAAGACGGATGTCGGCTCCTCCGACGTCCGCTCAGCGTTACAGCAGACGCTGGACCCTTCGGGCCTATCCGTCATCCCGAGCTCTCTGCAATGCACGTTGCACTCTGAGATGCCAGCATCTCCTCTACTGGATCCCAGGGATGGTAATCCTTCTTCCCTGGGTGACAAGGAGGAGGTGGGTACACTGCTGTTGGGTCTCCCTCCTGCTGGGCTGGATGACCCGACGCCGGATCCTTGGACGCTGGCGCCGACCTACCTGACAATATCCCATTGCTGGACACCGCTCCTACGCCGGGCCTGCTACCTGCCAGGCCTCCCATTCCTGGCCCGCCCACTGGGCCATTTCCGGGGCCTTCTGCTCCCGCAGACCCCCCAGTCCCTGACCCCGTCCTATCCAACACCGTCATACCCAGGCCCGCAGTATCCGGCGCCAAAGTACCCGACGTCGAGCTACCCGCCGCTGCAGTACACAGGGCCCCAGTACCCAACGCTGGGCTACCCGCCATCAGGGTATGGATACGCACCTTACGGATACCCTCAGTATCCGTATCCCCCTCCTCCTCCACCGCTCCCTCAGCCGCCGGTGGACTTGAAGGAGACTCAGGCTTCCTGCTGGGCTGAGGCCAAGTCTCAGCTCACCAGGGAGGTACAGAGCCGTCGCCCGACGCTGGTCCAGGACCCCCTACGTCGGAGACCCACTCCCCACTGCCGGATACCAGAGGCGAGCCCTCCAGTTCCAGGGCAGGGCAGGATACACTTTCCCGGGGGCTTGATAAGGGGTCTGTTCCTACCCCGTGCCGGGAGGAGGAGTCTTCTTCCTCTTCATCCTCCTCAGAGACCTCAGATGATTCCGATGGTCGTTCTGACCCAGACATTGAGCCCCGCACTCTGGACAAGCCCAGGCCAAGGACTCCACCAAAGTCTCCCCGGAGGATCCTTCCTTTATGGAGTTGGTGTGCAAAATCCAGGCAGTTTATCAGTGGCATTCCTTGGAGCCGGATCCACAGAGCAAGAAACTCGCTGCGCATCTGGATCTGCCCGAGACCGCTCTACCCTGGTGCCACCCTGGATTGAGCCTCATGTCGACCTTGTTTCCACCATTTGGAAGCAACCATCGGCTTTAGCCTCCCTTCCTAGGAAGTCGGGACAGGCTTTATCAGGCTCAGGAGGGTGTTGACTCTTTAAATTCACACCCTCGAGCTGATTCGGTAGTGATTAGCACCACTCATGGCCAGACAGCTAACCCCAAACACTGGAGCTCGTCACCACCTGACAAGGAATCCCGGCTTTTGGACCAGTAGGGGAAGAAGTTCTACGCTTCTTCTACTCTGAGTATTAGGGCCCTGAATTATGTTGGTCACATGGGGAATTACCAGAAGGCGATCCTTAACGAGGTGGAGGCTAAACTGGACTCCCTTCCTGAGGCCCACATGAAGCAGGAAGTGGCAGATCTAGTCCGGCCTGCGCGTTCGGCCAGTCGGCACATGCTTTGTGCCACGTACGACGCAGTGGATGCTGCTGGTCACAGCTCGGCTTTCGCTGTGGGTTTACGGCATCATGCCTGGCTCCGGGTGTCAGGTTTGGTCCCAGAGGTGCAGTCTACTATCCAGGACGTGCCCTTCAAAGGGTTCAGTGCTGTTCAGTGGCGATGTCAAGGACATGATCACCGATCTGCAGGAGAAGGGTACTGCACTTAAGTCGGTTGACTCCAAGGACAGACCCCCTCAGGCTTAGTGTCGTCCCTTTCGCAGACGTTCTCGGCAAAAGGCGAAACCTCAGGGAAAGCGGGCCAACAAACGTCGGGCCCCTCTGGCTGCCAAGCCCCTCCCCCGCCCAAAAAAGCAACAGGGGCTTCAGCCGCGACGCTGCCTCACACCTACTGACTCCTTTCCTCTCCCACAGCCTCTGGGCCTTCCAGAGGAACCGGTAGGTGGGAGATTCTTCCTCCATCTACTGGGTTGGGAGAGGATCACTTCAGACACTTGGGTGCTCCAACTGATCACAGAAGAACACTCAATAGTTTTTCTTCGAAACCTCTCAAACCCCGGTCATCTTACTCCTCAGAACATCTTTTCTGGTTCAGGAAGAAATATCCTCTCTTCTGAAAGAGACGATAGAGCCTGTTCCTCCCTATCTTTGGGGGACAGGCTACTACTCCCACTTCTTCCTGGTCCCGAAGAAGTGAGGAGATGTGAGGCCGATTCTCGACCTCAGCTCCCTGAACTTGTTCAGTATGCTCTCTCTGCAGAGTCTTCTGCCCCTTCTTCGGCCGGGACAGTGGCTGTGCGCTCTGGACATGCAGGATGCTTACCTGCATATCCCTATTCACCCTTCCCACCTCAAATACCTGCGTTTTGCATTCCAGGGGGGCCACTACCAGTTCAAGACCCTCCCATTTGGTGTTTCCTCGGCACCCCGAGTGTTCACCAAATGCCTTTCGGTGGTAGCAGCCTACCTGCGAACCCAGAGGGTGCAGGTTTTCCCATACCTGGACGACAGGCTCCTGGTGGCCTCGTCCAGGGAGGAACTCCTGCGCTTCCTTTCCCTTACCCTGCAGATTTTTACATGCCTGGGGGTTACCGTCGACCAGGCCAAGTCTCACCTGATCGCATCCCAGAGGCTCCAGTTTATTGGGTGATCCTGGACACAACCTCCAGCATGGCATTCCTGCCACTGGACAGGGCGGCCTCACTCTAGGCTCAGGTCAGCCTGTTGTCTAGCTGCAAGCAGGTCAGCGCCAGGTCAGTACTTCACCTCCTCAGGCTCATGGCGGCTGCTATTCAGACAGTCCCTCGCGCTCAGCTCCACATGAGAATCTCTCAGTGGACGCTTCAGTCTCAGTGCCTCTCTCGAAGATCTACTGTTACGGTAAGTTCTAAGGTAACTGTACTGTCTTACTTCGAGAAGGCTTTTGCAGTAGGTAATTATATATAGGACTGAATCCCAAGCAGTCTGGAACAAAGAAAAGCACTCAGGAGGAGGAAAACTAACTAACCAATAGAACCTCCGGCTGTAAGGGTCTTAAGAAAGAAGACCTTGCAGAACAGCCAACCCAAAGCCTGCTCTACGGCAAGAGACAATGTCCAAACTGTAGTGTTTAGTAAAGGTACAGACAGAAGTCCAAGTTGTGGCTGCGCAGATGTCTGCCACTGACACATTCTTGAAACAAGCCGTAGAGGCAGCTACTCCTCTGGTGAAGTGACCTCTGACTTGACCCGGCAGGGTCTTGGTGTACTTGTCGTAACAGAAAGTGATACAATGAGCCAACCATTTGCATAGGCATTGCTTGGAAATGGCACTGCCCTCTCTTTTGTGAGCAAAACAGACAAAAAGCTGATCAGATTTCCTGAGATCCTTAGTCCTAGAGGTATAGTATCTCAGTATTCTACGAACATCCAAAGTATGCAAGAGGTACTCCCCATGATTGGAGTGTTGCATAAAGAAAGCAGGTAGCTCAATAGATTGATTCAGCGTAGATTCTGCTACCGTGTTAGGGAGAAACTTAGGGTTGGTGCGCAGAGCCACACGTTCCTTGTGAAAAATCAAATAAGGGATTTTGCACATCAGGGCCTGAAGCTCGGAAATTCGTCGAGCTAAAGTATTGGCCACTAGGAAGAGAGTCTTCCAAGAGAGGAACTTCAAGTCTGCAGAAGCTGCCAGTTCGAAAGGAGGCAGAGTAAGCTTCTCGAGAACAAAGTTCAGATCCCAAGGAGGGGCAGGAATGCGGATGAGGGGTCTCAAATAGAGAACCCCTCTAAGGAAGGTCTTAGAGACTTCCAACTGCATCAAAGTCCTGTCTCCAAAAGGGACATGGTAGGCTGAGATAGCTGCCATGTGAACCTTCAAAGAGGAATGGGACCCAGGTCAAAGAGATGACGCATGTAGTCCAGGATTCTCCCGACAGGGCAAGAGAATGGCTCGAAGTCCTCTGATGAGGCCCAAATCGAAAACCGTTTCCATTTCATGGCGTAGGTGGATCTAGTGGAAGGCTTCCTGGCCTCCACCAGAATATCTGCGACGAGCGGAGAAACCCCAAACTGGACCTGAGCTACGTCAGCAGAAGCCACGCCTTCCAACTGAAGGGATCTGAGGCCTGGGTGAACTAGGGTCCCGATCCTGGGTCAGCAAATGCTTTGACAGAGGAAGAGGAAGCGGAGGTTCCTCTGAAAACTGCTGCAGAAGAGAGAACCAAACTTGGCTGGGCCAGAATGGACAGATGAGGATCATTTGGGCTCCCTCTGTACTGAGTTTGTGTAAGACCCTCGGGATTAAGGGAACTGGAGGGAAGGCATAGACAATTGTGTCCCTGCAGCTGAGACACATAGCATCCCACCAGAAAATGCCTTGTCCTGGAGCGAGCAAGCAGAAGGCAAGAAGTTTTGCGTTTAGGGGAGATGCAAACAGTTCTACCTGAGGGGTTCCCCAGAGCAGGAAGATGTCATCTACTACCTCTTGGTCCAATTACCACTCGTGGGCTTAGGCTGACGACTGAGTGAGGTGGTCTGCCAGCGTATTTTCTACTCCCGGAACATGAACTGCCATCAGGTGAAGGTTGTGCTAAACAGCTCAACTCCAAACTCTCATTGCTTCCCTGCACGGAGGGTAGGAACAAGTTCCTCCCTTCTTGTTGATGTACCAGACTACGCACATATTGTCCATCTGGATTGTTAGTGACCGGGAAGAATGAAAGAGTGCACAGCGTGGACAGCATATAAGACGGCTCTGAGCTACAGTACATTTATGTGAAGATTCTGTTCGAGTCTGGACCAGAAACCCTGAGTCCTGTGAGACTCTAGATGGGCTCCCCAGCCCTCTCCTGAGGCATCTGTTGTCAATGTTTGGGAGAGGGGTTCGATATAGAAGGGAACTCCCCAGCAAAGGTTCTCTTGCACCATCCACCACTACAAGTCCCTGACCATGGGATCGGACACTAGAACTTCCTAGTCTAGATCGTCCAGTGTCTGGCCCACTGAGACCGAAGCATCCACCGAGAGATCCTCATATGGAGCCAAGTGTGACAGACTGTCGGGAAAGCAGCTACCATGAGCCCGAGGAGGCGAAAGACTGACCCAGCACCAACCATTTTGCGACTGGACAACAGACTTGCTAGAGTCTGGCGGGTGTCCACGCTGTCCGGAGGCAGACAGGCCTTGCCAACTGTCGTGTCCAGGATCGCCTCAATGAACTGGAGTCCTTGGCAAGGGACCAGATGGGACTTGGCCTGGTTGATGGTGATACCCAGGCTGGAGAAAACCTGCAGGGTAAGGGAAAGAGCGTGTAGAAGTTCCTCCCTGGATGGGGTCTCCAGGAGCCAGTCGTCCAGGTACGGGAATACCTGCACTCCCTGGGTAAGCAGGTGGGCCGCTACCACTGAAAGACATTTGATAAACACTCGGAGAGCTGAGGAAAGACCAGATGGGAGGGCCTTGAATTGGTAGTGGTTCCCCTGAAAAGAAAAACAAAGGAATCTGCGGTGGGAAGGGTGGATGGGGATGTGCAGGTAGGCATCCTGCATATCCAAATCGCACAGCCACTGTCCCTGCCAAAGAAGAGGCAGAAGGCTCTGCAGGGAGAGCAATCTGAAGCATTTGTACTCCATGAACATGTTCAGGGAGCTGAGGTCTAAAATAGGCCTCCCATCTTCTTTGGAACTAGGAAGAAATGGGAGTAATAACCTGTCCCCCAAAGATGAGTGGGGACTGGCTATATTGCCGCCTTCGAGAGAAGGGAGGAAATTTCTTCCAGGACCAGAGGAAGATGGTCCAGGGAGTAAGACGACTTGGGGGGTGGTTTCTGAAGAAACTCGATTAAGTGACCTTCGGCTATCAGCTGAAGCACCCAAGCATCTGATGTAATCCTCTCCCAACCTGGAAAATGGAAGGAGAACCTCCCTCCCTCCTACCGGTTCCTCTGGAGAGTCCAGAGGCTGTGGGAGAGGGAAGGAGTCAGGAGGTGTGGGGCAACGCAGTGGCCGAGGCTCCCGCAGCTTTTTTGGGTGGGGGAGTCTTGGTTGCTGGAGGGGCCTGACGTTTGTTGGCCCGCTTGCCTGAGGTTTTGCTTTAGGCCAGAACATCTGCAAAAGGGTGACGCTGTCCCTGAGGGGCCTGTACATAGAGTCGACAAGACTTAAGTGCAGTACCCTTCTCCTGCAGGTTGGTGATGATGTCCTTGACATCGCCACCGACACAGCACCGAATCCCTGAAGGCGATCCTGAATAGCGGATTGCACTTCAGGGACCAATCCTGACACCCGGAGCCAGGCGTGACACTGAAGACCTACGGCGAAAGCCGAACTCCGACCAGCTGTGTCCACTGCATCGTAGGTGGCATGAAGCATGTGCCGACTGGCCGAACAAGCAGACTGGACAAGATCAGCCACTTCCTGCTTGGTCTGAGACTCAGGAAGGGAGTACAATTTGGATTCTACCTGACTCAGGATAGCCTTCCGATAGTCCCCCATATTTGCGACATATTTCAGGGCCCTAGTCTCCAAGGTGGAAGAAGCGTACACCTTCTTTCCATACTGGTCCAGAAGTTGGGATTCCTTGTCAGGCAGAGATGAGCTGAGATGTGTCGGGTTGGCCAAACGGCTGTGAGTGGCGCTAATCACTACCGAATCGGCCTTGGGGTGTACATTCAGATAATCTACACCCTCCGGAGCCTGGTATAGCCAATCTGCCTTCCTTAGAAGGGGGGCTAGTGCAGAGGGTTGTTTGCAAATAGTGGAAACAAGGTCCGCATGAGGCTTAATCCAGGGTGGAATCAATGTTGGAGCAATTTTGGGCAGATCCAAGTGGGCAGTGAGCTTTTTACGCTGTGGATCTGGCTCCAGAGATTGCCACTAGTGAACCTCCTGGATCTTTCTCAGTAACTCCAAAAAGGAAGGATCCTCCAGAGGAGACTTCGGAGGAGTCCTCAGCCTGGGACGATCTGGAGTACGTGGCTCATCAGCAGGATCGGAGCATCCGCCTGAGTCTGAGTCAGAGGTCTCCAATGAAGAAGAGGAAGACTCCTCCCTATGCGGAGGAGGAACGGACCCCTTGGGAAGCCCTCAGGGAAGTGTGTCCTCCCCACCCCTGGTGCCCGAGGGTTCACCTTTGGTGTCGGGTAAGGGGGAGGGAGTCTCCCGTCTCCGGCGTAGGGGATCCTGTGCAGGGTTCAGCGCTGGCAGACAGCTCTCCACCTCCCTGGTGAGCTGAGCCTTAGCCTCAGCCCACCAGGCTGCCAGAGTCTCCTTCAAATCCATCGGCGGCTGAGAAGCGGGCGATGGAGGAGGAGGAGGAGAGGGATACGGATACTGAGGGTATCCTCAAGACAAGTATCCGTAACCTGACATCGGAAAGCTTGGCATCGGGTAGAGGCGCCAGATAAAGAGGAGTCGGGTACTGTGGCATCGGGTACTGCAGTTCCAGGTAGGGATGGCACCGGATTGAGCAGGGTCAGATACCCAGGTGCCAGGGGCTCTGACGGAGCAAAAGGCCCTGGGAAAGGCCCAGCAGGCAGGCCAGGTAAAGGTGGCCCTGCGGGTGTTGGGCCCAACGCTGGAGCAGCGTCCAGTAAGGGGAACATCGGCTGGCATTGTGGTAGGCCAATTCCAAGCCGGCGTCCGAGGGTCCGGTGTAGGGGGGTCCGGTCCTGAAGGAGGAAGCCCTGACAGCAGCGTGCCCAAATCCTCCAAGTCGACTGGGGATGGAGGGTTAAAATCCCCGGGGTCCAACAGAAGAGACGTGGGAGCCTCGGCAGGTGCTGCGGTGAGCCTGGAACATTGGACTGGTCTTAGGGGTCCGGCGTAAGCTAATTTGCCGGGCATTCATAGGAGGGGCCGACATCCGGCTTACCAGCAGGATCCGGGCGGGCGTCTGAGGAGCTGGCATCCGACTTATCGGAACCAGGGCTCGGCGAGGTCGCGTTGAGAGCACCTTGGCGGGCGTGAGGAGGGACTGCAGCCCTGCCCACCCCCAAGAGGCAGGCATCTCATCGCCCCATCCAGGCGGGCCTGGTGGCACTGGTGACCGGCTTACGGACCTGCTCGACCCACAGGGTCGGCGTGGTGGCAGCTTTCACGGGCGGCAACCTCCTTTGCTCTGGAGGAACCCGATGGGTCGAGCGCGACGGGAGGGGCGATGCCGTCTTGGACATCGCCAAGATGGCCGCTGAGGAACGGTCTCCCGGAGTAGATGTTACCTTTAAAATGGAGAAGCTTGCAGAAGCCGTGGAGGTGGAGTCCCGGTGCTTCTCTTTCTTTTTCTTATGGCCCTCGGGGGAAGTGGAAGCCTGCCGTAGCTTCTTCAGCTTCTTCTCCATGGAAGCCATCTTTTTCTTCAAAACGTGGGCCTCCAGGGACTGCTGCCTCTGTTTATGGGTAGCCGAGTTGAACCGCTGGCAGTGCTGGCACTTCTCCACGGGGTGGTCTGGGCCTAAGCAGAAGAGACACAGGGAGTGACCGTCCTTATGTGGCAGCTGGGAACTGCACGAGTCGCACTTGTTCTTGTGAGATATGGAGGGCATTGGGGATGACATGCGCGGCCGTTAAGTAGGAAAAACGAGAAAAAATTCAGTAAACTAGATCGACGTAAGACTGACGAGCAAAGGGACTTTACCATGAGGCATTTTCACAAGTCGATGGCAGGAAAGAACTGGAAGACGGGTGTGGGGCACCACCCCTTAATACTGACATCGGTCACCTGACGTGGGGGCCGGTCCCCTGCCAGAGACTGCTAGCTAGAAATTTTTCTGTGGGGTCCTGATGCCTGGCGGGTCAGTCCTGTATGTAATTACCTACTTCAAGAGCCCTGTTGAAGTAAGATCTGATCACTCTTGATGGTCTTGCGATTTTTCGCCTCTTGCTATCTCTCTGCCTTCATTTGCTGTTTCTGTCTTTTCTTTCCCCTTGCATATCTGCGGTTATAAAAATGTATGTGAATCTTTATGTGAGACTGGGATCCCCTTGGCGTGAAAATGTATATAGTTATAGTACATGTTCGTTAGAAAGGAAGATAAAACTTTCTATAGATACATAAGAGAAAAAGAAAGCGTAAAGGAGGAATAGTCCAATTAGCAACAAGGGAGGGCCAGCTGTTAAGAGAAAGATGAAGACAAAGCAGAGTTGTTAAACAAATTCTTCTGCTCAGTCTTCACAATAGAAGATATTGGCAAAGGACCTACACTAAGTAAGACAGAGCAGGATAGTGGAGGGGCAGACACAAGCCCCTTTACAAAAGAGAGGGTCTTGGACGAACTAAGCAAAGTTAAGGTGGATAAAGCCATGGGGCTAGATGGTATCCACCGCAGAATACTAAAAGAGCTGCGGGAAGAAATAGCTGCACCACTAGCTGAGCTGTTCAATCTATCTCTGGAAAGTGGTAGAGTACCTCAAGACTGAAAAGGGACAACAGTTGTGTCCTTGCACAAAAGTGGAAGCAAGGAAGATGCAGGAAACTACCGCACAATCAGCCTGACCTCTATAGTGGGAAAAATGATGGCGACACTACTAAAGAAGAGAACAGCTGACTACCTAAAGGAAACTGGAAAACTCAACCCCAAACATCATGGCTTCACAGCAGGGCACTCATGCCAAACATGACTGATTTCTTCGATGAGTTACCAGAACAGTAGACCAGGGTGAGGCAGTGGATGTGGTGTACCTAGACTTCAGCAAGGCCTTTGACACCATTCCCCACAGGAGACTTGCTAACACACTAGAACACACACAGTTTGACAGAAAATAGTAAACTGGATTAGAAACTGGCTGCAGAATAGGACCTAGAGAGTTTTGGTCAATGGGGCATTATCGAGGGAAGGAGGTGTGACCAGTGGCATTCCACAGGTATCGGGGCTGGGTCCAGTCCTCTTCAATATATTCATCAGTGACAGCACTGATGAACTGGAGGGGAAGGTTTGCCTGTTCGCAGACGATACAAAGTTCTGCAACAGGGTGGATATGCTAGAGGGGGCACTGGGTATGGAAGCTGACCTAAGGAGACTGGAAGAATGATCCAGAAATTGGCACTTAAAATTTATCACCAAGAAGTGTAAGATAATGCACCTTGGGAAGCAGAACCCAGCAAAAAAAGTACATACTAGCAGGGCATCAATTAGAGGAGACAAAGATGGAAAAGAATCTGGGCGTAATCATTACCAATGACTTAAAGGTAGTAATACAATGTGAAAAAGCGCAGAAGGCAAATGGTATCCTCAGATGCAAAGGAAGGGGTATTACGAGCAGAAAGCAGGAAGCTATCATGTCCCTCTACAGATCGTTGGTGAGGCCACACCTCGAGTACTGTGCCCAGTTCTGGAGGCCTCATCTAAAAAAGGACATTGACCATCTGGACATGGTGCAGAGAAGGGCCATAAAGATGGTGCAGAGGCTGCATCATTAGCCATACAAGACAAGACTCAGAGTTGAATGTATTCTCTGGAACAGAGAAGAAATGGGGGTATGACAGAAACAGTTAAGTATGTCAAGAGAATTAACACAACTCAGAAGGAAAACCTCTTCCAGAAAAACAGGGCAGTAAGAACAAGGGAGCACAAGTTGTGTCTGATGGAGGGCAAGTTTAAAAGGAACTCTAGAAAGTATTTTTTCACCAAGAGAGTGACAGACCCATGGACAGCCTGCTACCAGAAGTGGTGGCATCAAAGAAAGTA
The DNA here is from genome assembly GCA_016271365.2 of Neoceratodus forsteri. Taxonomy (NCBI): domain Eukaryota; kingdom Metazoa; phylum Chordata; order Ceratodontiformes; family Ceratodontidae; genus Neoceratodus; species Neoceratodus forsteri. The sequence continues at coordinate 1,423,027,180 of CM028130.1, forward strand.
AGGGAATTAAGACGTGCTTGGGACAGGCAATGTGGTCAACTTAGGAAAAAAATATACTTTGGGGTTGGGGTAGCCACCTTGGGCAGAATAGATGAACCACAGAGTCCCCATCTGCTGACACTTATGTTATATTGTTGAAATGATTGCAAAAAAGCTATTTGGAACTCAAGGGGTTAAACTTGCCATGCAGCACAAACTTTTGCAGAGCTGTCAGCAGGGGGCCAGCTTGAGACATTGTTCTATTTGTTGCACCTGCAAGGAAACTGACAAGAACATTTTGAGAAAAACAGGATGTCTCTTAACGAGTTCCCAGGCAAAGACTTATAAAAAGAGGAACAATGCTTTTGCTAGAGAGAGAGAGACTGAAACTTGGAAGTAGAGATACCCTCAAATGAAGGACTTTGTTTTCTCTGTTTGTACTGCCTTTGTTAATAGTTATACTAAACAATTTTTCTTTTACTGGCATTAGTAATAATAAAAGGTTACCTGTGAATTTTATAACTGCTCCTGGTTTTCCTATGCTTCCTGACCTATGCCTCAACGACACAGCTTGCCAACCACAGTGTCAGGACAAACACAGCACTGGGCCCAAAATGGCATCAAGTCAAACACAGTGCCGGGCCCAGCACAGCACCAGGTCAACATGGCACCTAGTATACATGGCGCCAGGCCAAACACAGCACCCATCCAAACTCTGTGTCGGGCCAAATGCTGGGAAGGCTCTCTACCGTGATCCTACAGATATGTCATGACGAGGCTCGGCAAGGCTGAGAGAAACTGACAATAATTCTTTCATAAAATCACTAAACTGACACATAAATATTACATTTTAACCTTAAACAACTAAAATGAACTGAAGCAGCTGTTGTATAGGCGTGAAGTTCTGATTTCCAAGGACGGCGACATCATCACTAAAGTGTGCTTTCGACGCAAGAAAAAAGGAGCGAAAAGGTGGTTGGGGGCGACAGCCATAGGAGCCTAGTGCATGAGCCACATCTCCTCGTGGTGCTGTGCATGTGCACCACTTGGCCTCGATGCCAGACCCCCTGAAAAGATTTCAACTCTCTGAGGTCCTAGTGATCTAGCCTAAGACCCATTAGTGTGAATAAATGGTGAAGATACATTCCTGGAAGATCTACAGTTACAGTTAAGTACTGGAACTTCCCTATCTTCCTAGAATCAATCTTCTCCATAAGGTCCCACTTAGTGGTCAGATTATCAAGTTTCAGAAAGCAGTCCCCCATTTTAGGGAGGCTGCAGTCCACACTCACTTTGGAAAGCAATCCATTCATCACAGCATATCCAGAACTGGCATGCTGCCTAGAATGTACATTCAGATTATATTGCTTAGTAAAAGAATGCAGTGCTCCAAGTGGCAGCCCTGCAGATCTCTGCAACGGGCATCGAGCTGAGCTCTGCTAGTGAAGTGGCTACTTCTCTTGTGGAATGTGCGTGGACAGAGACCACTAACTTTGCCCCTGCCAGGATGTAGCAGTGACAGAGGCAAGTCACAATCCAGCTGGATAGGCATTTGATAGAGATAGGGAGGCCCTTTAGATTAGGATTGAAAGAAAGGAACAGCTGCTTTGCATGTTTTTTAGTTCTTAGTTCTATTCAGGTAGAACCTAAGGACTCTTAACATCAATGGAATGGCGCGTCTCTTCCCTTTCATTCTGAGGGTTGGAGAAGTACATAGGCAGAGCCAAGGACTGGTTCAAGGGGAAATCTGCTACCTTAGGCAAAAAATCAATATTATGTACCTATCGTAATCCTTGATCTTCCTATGTATCTTCACCATTCATCACTGCTAGGTGTCTTTCGGAGACAGGCACTCCGTGGGAGACTTTTTTCTTTTTTTTTTTGGAGGAGGGGCCGGCAGCACCACCCACGAGGTCGATGCATTGCCTGGCGCACGCGGGTTGGCCAGAAACAGCCACTGGGTCCTCCTCCACTTCAGTTCTGCGTGCTGGAGAGAGAAAATGAAAGAAGTATAGAGAAAGAAGGGCAGGGCAAGGGAGCCCAAGGGACAGTAAAAGGAAAAGGAGCAACTGAAAAAGAATATGCTGACGAGGACAGACATGAAGAAAAGGGGGCCTGAGGGTTGCGGGCCAGGAGTCCCCCATCCCTGAATGACCAAGAGAGGAGAAGAAAGAGAGGAAGGATAGATAGAGAGAGAGAGGGAGTCTTAGAGGGATGGGAATGGGGGGGGGGGGCTTAGCCCCATTCAGTTGAGGTTTGAGGGAGATCACCCAAGAACAATATTGTGGTTCCGCACCACCAGAATTCTGGAGGAAAGGGCCACCCCCAGCTCCAATCCCAGTTACCCAGGAGACTGTCACCGCGCTGCCTCCCTCCCCCTGTAAACACTGCAAACAGGGTTTGGGGGGGGGAGAGAAGGGACCACTAGAACATACCCTCCTTAAAGGGAGGGAAAAGGGAAGCAAGGAAATCCCAGGCAGCCCAAGACACTCATCCTGGACTGGAGATGGACTCTTGGGGAGGAGGCATCTCAAAGCAGTCCAGGAAGAGGAGGGGCCCCATGGAACAACCCTGAAGGGGCCTACATCTGCCCATACCCAACCCCTTCTGAAGCTCCGACAGCTGTCGGGGAGTAGAGAATAACTCATGGGGGGGAGGGGAGGAGGACAAGAGGGAGGCTGCACGTCTCAGGGACTGAGGCCTCATGAGAGGAAGGTGAGAAGGATTCAGTGATGGGGGTGAAGATACACAGGAAGATCAAGAATTATGGTAGGTACGTAATTTTCATATCTTACCAGTGTCAGTCTTCACCATTCATCACTGTTGAGTGAATACCGAGCACCCCCGAAGGGGGCCCAAGAAACCCTGAAGGATAAACATCCCTCAGTCTGCCCCCCCAAGGGGAGAATGGGGGGAAGGAGAAAGGGACCTTCCGCTAGCCGGTTAAGGCTGGGACTGGTCAGAACGAGACAGGGTCTCCCGAATCTTAGGGGAAGGAAGGTGCCCCTGAATCTCCTGTCTCGCCCTGTGGGAAAAGAGATGGGTCCCCTGGAAGGGGGAGGCCAGTAACATACACCAGGCCAAAGGTGACAACCTCGAAAGGTGAAGCCATGCCGTCCGCCTAATGCAGATCGCTGTCCCTGCAAGCCATGAAGTAACCTCACTGGCGTTGTACGATGCTCTTGACTGGTGCCTCGCCAACTCCAGGCCTACAACGGAGAGGGCTATGGCTTGCTGGGTAGCCTCAGAATCAGGCAACGATGCTAAAGCTTGACCTAGCATCGCTCACAGATGCCTGTTATAGGCAGTGTGGTGTGCCTGATGTGAAATGATTGCCAACATGCTCCGCGCAGAAGACAAAACTCTTCTCCCCAGCCAATCAAACTCTCGAGAGTCAGTCTCAGGGGGCATGTCGCAGACCGGGCGTCATAGCCTGAAAGGGGTGTCCAGTCACGTCAGTCCAGAAGGAGGATGAGGCAAGCACCTGGAGACCCTCGGGTCACACAATACCGTCTCCGGCAGTCCATAGGGGATGGTTCTAGGGAGTATGGATGCTGCCAGGTGCTGTACAATGCCTGCCGGAAAGGAACTGGCCCGGATGGAGCCACCAGCTGGTGTGCTCCGTATTCACCCAAAAAGGCTTGCATCGCATGCTCAGTATTGTCCCTAGCGTAGCGGGAGATATGCAAGTCCTTGACCAACCTCGACAGGAAATGCTGATACCGGGCCTGATCAGCGTCTGAGGACAGATGGACAGCAGGCTCCTCTTCCCCAATGGAGGAAGACGAGGAGGTCGAGGAACTTGACGAGTCAGACTCTGGCTGCGGCGGGGGAACTGGTCGGAAGACCTGCTCATCCATAGCCCTAACGTACTGAGGAAAAACGCAGCCTGAGATATATACTAATCCCAGGTCAAAGGTCCCAGAGGACCAACGTGGCCTGGGAGAAGGGGAGCTGGGCACAGAGACATGGGTGAGCCTGTCACCTGATGTGACGTGCCTCTGCCAGGGCTAACAGAATCCACAGGAGAACCTGACATCAGAGAAAAACCTGAGGTCTGAAGATCCACCGTCCTGTCCTGGAAATCATAACGGTGAGGGCTTAAACCTGTAGGGTGAGCTACCCTATGAGGGAACTGGGGCAGCATGTATCCAGAAGGGTGGACCCCAGCCTCACCCAGAGAGACCTCTGCAGGAGAAGACAAGGGGAGGAGAAAAGGCTCAGCACTACATCTCCTTCCCTAACCCAGAAGGGCCACAGAAGTGTGCTGCAGTCCCTTGCCCTGTCCCTTCAACCCTGAGGACTCCGAGGATGCTCTGTTCTTCAACCCCTGTGCCGAAGGACCCCTCAACTCCAACGGCCCCCCCAGGAGGGCCGCAGAAGGAGGGGGCTCGAACTTGATCCTAAGCGGAGGAATGGCACCAGGAATGGCAGCCACCCCCTTGCTTAGGAACCTGATCACCACCCCAGCAGCGGAGGGACCACCAGTCAGCAGCCAACCCCTCAAGGTGCCACTAGCTGGGGGGTCAGCACGGGCCACTGTCACCTGAGCTGTAGAAGGGGGCACCTGAGGAGGTGCAAGAGAGCTAGGCTGTGGGGATTCCTCTGATTCCGAAGAATCAGGCTTCCAATCCAGATCCACCTCAGAATCGTCCGCCTCTGAAGAGGAGACAACTATGAGGGGCTCTGGGTTGGTGGCCCCGAGGGCTCTCCCAGTCATGACATCCCTCGTGGCAGCGCTTACCAGTCTCCGGCCGCATGCGGTTACAGACCCAGGCCCAGGAAGGGAGCAGGAGGGAGGCAAAGTGTCTGCACTTGGACCCGGCGTGAGCAATGGCCCCCCCCAAAAGTCGTCAGAGCCCTGCCAACTTTCAACACGCAGTGTTCTAAAACTCGACAGTCCATTGAGAAACAGGCATCGCAGGAATCCATATCGTGTTGCGGTCCAAGGCAGGAAAGGCAGACATCATGTCGGTCAGTAACGGAAATCCATTGGGCGCAGGGACACCAACGCATAGGTGGCCGACCCGTTCTTTTTTTCAAACGTTTTTTGTCCTGACGACCAGACATGACAGATCGGTACCAAAATTCAAACAAGCAAAAGACTTGATGCCGTGAAAAAAAAGGAAAGATCTTACCGGTATCTGGAGCGGCATCGAGTAGCAGAACCAAGGTGGAGTCGAAGGAAGAGAACAGCGTCTAAGTCGTCGACTAAACTAGGCTGTGAAGAGAAGTCTCAAGCTGTATGTGCCGTCTCGATGGCAGGAGAAGCAGAACTGAGGTGGAGGAGGATCTAACGGCCGTTTCTGGCCAACCCGAGAGCGCCATGCAATGCGTCGGTCTTGTGGGTGGTGCCAACGGCACCGGCCCCCCTCCAAAAAAAAAAGTGTTCCGCGTGGTGTCTGTCTCCGGCAGACACCCAACAGTGATGAATGGTGAAGACTGACACAGGTAACATCTTGAGGTGTGTGTGCAACACCACTTACACCTAATGAATGACAGTAAATGGAAGATCTGTGACTACAGCATGTATCTCAGCCGCTGTACATGAAGAGGCGATGGCTACTATAGCCACTTCTCCCCTCACCGCCCCTCTCCTCCCTGCTCTCCAACCCGCTCCACGAATATGAAGCCCCACTCTATCCTTCTCCCCATTCTTCTACTCCTATCCGGTGATGTGGACTCAAACACTGGTCCCTTCCCTTCCTCCTCCTGCTACTGCCAAGGGTCTCACTGTCTTCCATCTGAATGCTAGGAGCCATCTACCTAAACTCAACCTCCTCTTTGTCTGGTTTCGATTATACTCTCCTGATGTCCTCTGTACCTCCAAGTCCTGGCTCTCCTCCAGGACTCTTGACTCTTCCCTGTCCCTTCCCGATTATCATCTTTTCAGGCAGGACAGGGGAAAACGTGGAGGAGGGGTTGCCATCTACATCCAACACAGCCTCTCATGTACTATGGCCATCAGGAAGGCCATACCCTCCTCTCCTGAATTTCTCCTAGCGAGACTCTCATTCCCCTCCTCTGTACCTTTATTCACTGGGGTTGTATATGCCTCTCCCAAGATCTCATATTCATCCCTGGTTGACTCTCTTTCCTCCACTGCCTCTTATTCCTCCATAGGTGAACTCATTCGGTTCCACGTGAAAAATCACGACTGCATAATTGCGCGGTTGAAATCGGCGAGTATTTTATAGCGAGTGGTAATAACATGACCGTTCACTGTAGCACAGTCAATTTCAGCTACTGAATATTAATAGCTAGCAGAATCCATTTGAATTTGAAAGTGTGCCTTATGTTCATTTTTCCTAACACTTAACTTCCTGATTCACTGTTTCCTGGTTACCACTGCAACTCCCAGAATTCTTAGCATAGCCCCCCCCCAACCCCCACTTCCGTGGTACATGCTTTAAAATGGAGCAGTGCTTGCTCCGTTTCAGCTTCAGGGAAGCCTGGTGGAGTGTTGTGATTCGACCAGATTCTAAGACAAAAAGGTAGGCCGCTAGCACTGTTTAGGGGTTATGTCTACCAAAAAGACAAAGAGACACCCAAAAAAAATTATTGGTGTTGTGTGGATGTACACGAGTATAGCTGCTTGGCCTGAATACATACAGTGGGCAACAAGGTGTTAGCACTACTGAAGGAACACACACGTCCCAGATGCTGGTGATGTGGGGACTAGGAAAGTTATGGCTGACATTAGAGAGCGTGCAAGAAACAGTGTTGAGACCACGTCCCAAGTGGTTGTGCAGTGCACAAGTACTGCACCCGATGCGTTAGCTGGTTGTTTACCATCTGTGCCCTTATGTACCGTGCAGTGCATCCGGTAGGCTGAGAGAGGGTGCCCAGCCACACCGGCCACTGTTCAGGAATTGGTTATTCCACCTGAGCATACCTCTCAATTGTCCCTGATTTTCAGGGACGTCCCTGATTTTGACTTAGAATTTTCCTCTGTCCCTCATAAAATTTGTGTTTTTGTGACAAAACAGTGGGGAATTGAAAGTACAAAATAATGCCAAACATTAAAGTTACAGACTTCTTCTTCTTCAGAAATTCATTTTACACTAATACACTTATTCTACCAGCTTTCTGAGTGAATAGTACAAATTTTTAAGATGTGTCCCTGATTTTGGGTCTTTGTCCCCGATTTACAAGTAAAGAGGTTGAGAGGCATGCACCTGAGTTCACACGAACAAATTCAGGCAAGCCATTCCTACTGTTTGATAGTGGGAATGAGCTTGATGGATTTTTGATTTTCTCAACAGTGGCCAACTTAAAGCTAGCTGCTACAGGACTGCAGTGACTGGATGATACCTTTTAAGTCCTGCCCAGCTTTGTTTGAGCAATCGTACGCCATTCATTGCTTGAGGTCAGATACTGTTGTTACAGCACTATATGCGCTTATGTCTTCACGAAAAAATAGCTCGTATGCAAGAGTGTTCACAAAGCTGCATGAACTGAGCTCAACTCTTACCCCTGAAACTGTGATAATGGATTTTGAAAAATCCACTTGGAAGACCTGCTGCTCAGCCTTTCCAAACACAAAGGTCAGAGAATTTTTTCATTTCACTCATGCTGTCTGGCAAAGAATACAAAAATACCCCGACGTTCAGGAGAAATATTGTGCAGATCCAGATTTTGCCCTACTCCTGCATATGCTGCTATTGTTGGCATTTGTACCTGCATGTGATGTGGTGAGCTCATTTGATGAAATGAGAGAATGGGAGTTTTTCACAGCAAATGACGAGTTAACTCCCCTGCTTGATATTATGAGTCGATCTGGGTGGGGATACCAAGAGGATGGGCTGGCCGTAGAACAGCAGCACTTCCACCTGAGCAGTGGAACTGCAATGATGCCACAAGAGGTATTGCCCACACAAATAATGCAGTTGAAGGATGGCATTTCAGTTTTAACTGCCGTCTCGGCATATGTCATCCGAGCTTATGGAAGATGACTTGACTGTTTGAAAGAGGAACAGAGACTCACTGAGCTGAAGGTGGAGCAAATGGTGTCGGGCAGGTGGGGGTGTTCCTAAACAAAAGTATAAGGACATGAACAGTCGAATTGAGGCAATAGTCGGCCACTACTCAGCCAGAAGCAAGTATGACTATCTACGAGGACTGGCCTATAATTTTCAATTTAAAGTGTAGCCCACTGTAATTCAAGAGAGAACTTCATGACCAATAATTATTTTTTGTTTCATTTGTGTATTCAAATTAAGGACTTTTAATTAGTGAATGGAACCTATGTCACAATCCTTGTGAGTGTGTGTCCCCCCCCCCCCCAATTAGTTTGAATCGCTATTTTCACTCCTACTAGTGTCTGGTATCCTGTACTACTCGACTATTGCTTCACTTGTATTAGACAGCACTATTTCAATCAGGCGCTATTATTGTTAGCTATCTGGCAGACAAAGTCGCTTTTTTGGCTATTTCACTATTGATCGCTGATCGCTAATAACACAATCGCGATTATATAGTCACAATTTTTCAGCTGCCATTTTTGCATCGATGATATAACAGGATACCACTCATTCTCCTCACGGATTTCAATGTAAATTGGCTTTCACTGTTCTCCAAATCTACCACTCACAGGACTGAGTCTCTTAATTTGTCCCAGGTTATTTCAGAACCCATATGGCTCAGTCCCCACTCTGCCTATCACGCCCTTTTGGACTAGTTTTCAACCTCCACCACACTATTGCAGCAGGTATCTTGCTGGACTGATTTAATGACCACTGCATAATGTTCTGCTTCAGAAAAATAACCGATGTCCCCTCTCCTCGCCAAAATATATCTGATTAGTGTCTCTCCAGTCATTAAACATCAATGCTCTGCTCAGTGACCTCACTGCAGCAGGCTGGCCAGCCGTTCTTTCTGCCCTGGATACTGATGTGGCCATCGCAGTATTCCACATAAAATTCTCTTCCGTCTAGAACAAGCACACCTGCCCTCAGGAAATCCAGAGTAAACCACCAAAATCACTGATCTGTGCAAGTCCAGAGACCTTGATTGGGCTAGTTACAAATCATCCCACTCCTCTCCTGACCTCACCTGTTACAGGGCTCTCTGAGGAACAACTGTACGAGGGCTGTGCAGGCCATGAAATTACACTATTTCAAGGCCAACCTTCAGAAAAACCTTAACGTCCCAGCTAAATTCTGGATGGTTATCCACTCCCTTTTGAACTTCCCCACCCAGTCCACTCCCCCAATCCTCATGGAAAATGGTTAACCTGTGCCTGACCCTACCTCTGTTGCTGCTTACATCAATGTGTTCTTCACAACCTGCACCTGGCTCCTCTCCTTCCCTTCCTGCAACCCTCCTCCATCCTTCACCAGGTTTCCACTTCCCCACCCTGTCCCCAACCAGGTAAATCCTGCTTGTCCTTTCCTCCCTCAATCCATCAAAGTCCAGCCCTGATGATCTGGACCCCAAGTTCCTCCACCTCTCAGCTCCTGCCACTGTAGCTCCTCTTACTTAGGTACTCAGTCCTTTCTTCTCTCTCAGTGCTGTTCCCCAGTCCTGGAAGTTGGCCAAAGTTATTCCACTTCACAAAGGGAGGGGGGTGACACCTTCTACCCTGGCAACTTCCATCCCATCTCCTTCCTCCTGTCCCTCTTTAAGTTGCAAAGGGAAATGGCCCATTCTAGGCTCCATGACTTCATTTCATCCTCCAATTTTTTCTCACCCTTCAGGTTTGATTTCTGGAATCACCATTTCATCGTCTCCTCCCTACTGCATGTCACTGATTCTATTTTCTCCAGGATGGATCAGGGGTACATTATAACTGCTATATTCATCAATCTTGCCAAAGCCTTTGATTTAGTGTCCCATCCACTCCTCCTGGACAAACTAAGCTCTGCTGGCCTCTCCTGCCGTTGCTTAGTTCCTTTCCTACCTAATGGGCCGGCAACAGCTGGAAAAGAATGGAGGTGCTCCGTCACTTACCCTTCCTGTCCAGGCTGGGGTTCAGGGCTCTATCCTGGGTCCCATCCCTTTCTCAATCTTCCTGAAATGAAAATTACATACCTGCCATAATTCTTGATCTTCCTGTATATCTTCACCATTCATCAACAGTGGGTTCAAGCTGGAGGCGCAAGGATCCCACAGGAAGCTTTTTAGTTTTAAAAGCTTTTCTGCTACAGGGAAGGATGACGTCAAGGATGGCGCGGCCCTTGAGGCTGACACACTGTGTGGCGCTGGCGGGTTGGCCAGTAACCGACGTCGTTCCTTCCACTACTTCAGTTCTGCTCGACGAAGAAGAAAAAGAAAAAGAGAAAACAAGGGTGGAAGGTAGGCACGGGAGCCCAAGGGACAGCAAAAGGAAAGGATATAAACTGAAAAAGGAATAAGCCGACCAGAGAGAATAGATTCATTTAGGAGGTTGGAGCCTAGCTGGGTCTGGAGGAGGGTTCCCAACCTCTAGGCAGGTAGGGAGGGAAGACAGTTGGAGAGAAACAAAAGGAAGAGAAAGAAGACTGAAGAGGCAGGAGGAGAAGGAGACAAAGTGCGAGTCTGGATCATACCCCCACGTTCTAGAACCCCTGTGGACCACGGTGACCCAAGTCAACCAGTTTCACCCCCTTGTAAAACAAACTGTTCTTTTTCTTTGGAGAGCCTGCAGGTGTTAGCCCAGATAGCTAGGGCATCCCAAAAAGGAAAGGGAAATTTAACCCTCACCCACAAGAGGGGCTTGACAGGAGACATGGCCGACAGGCCAAAGCTAGCCTCCTCAGACCACGAGGGAGAACACCAGATTTTAATGTTCCTTCTCCCCTACCTCTTTAAAAACTGGAGGCAGAGAGAGACTGCCCTCTGGCCATGGATCGCCTCAACACCTAAGGGAGACCCGGGGTGAAACAGGATAGTGTCCCTTAATCACAGCACCACCAGGAAGGTGAATACCAGGAAAAACCTCAGTGAGGGTCTTGAGGCCTTAAGTCCAAAGGACTGAAAATCTAACAAGGAATCCCGGAAGGAGTACCTTGTAAGGGAGTTATAGTAAAAGATAGAGGGGCCCTACTTCCAGTAGAGGCCAGGAGACCGGACCCCAAGGGGGGGCCTGATGCAGGACTCAAGGAGAGACCTGAGGGCCCTAATCACTGTAACGAGGGCCCCGGCGAGCCAAGGGAAAAAGGGCCAGAACCCCTTCATGCTCTCCCAAGTGGGTCCCTGTTGCTTCAGAGAAATGGTAGGGAGCCCGGAGGTACCAGTGGGATTGAGCCCACAATTTACCTCGATGGGGGGGGGCAAGCAGGGAGGAGCCACTGCCCAGAAGCTGAGGCCCAAGAGGGGATGGAGAGTGGGAAGCAGTGATGAATGGTGAAGATATACGGGAAGATCAATAATTACGGCAGGCACGTAATTTTCATATCTTCCCTGTATCAGTCTTCACCATTCATCACTGGTGGGTGAGTACCAAGCCCACAAAGTGGACCAGTACCTCCCTGAAGGCTGGATCGCCTTCAGACCCTCATGAGGGAGGCACATGGGGAGAGGGCCCATCACGGGTCTGGCCAGACCCATTACTGCTGAGACCCAGGACGGGTCCCCTGACCAACAGGAGAAGGAGGGCGCCCCGACAGTTCTCGCCTGGCTCTTCAGGTGAAAAAATGGCCCCCCCCAAAAGGGCGAGGTAGTCACCCAACGTTGGGTCAGGGGTGACAAGTGGAAGAGGCAAAGCCATGCTACCCGCCTAATACAGACCGCAGATCCCACCAGTTTGGAGGCTACCACGCCTGGTGTCTCACTAGCTCCAGACCTCTTGTAGTGATGGCAATGGCTCGCGTGGTTGCCTGGCCATCAGGCAAAACTGCTAGGAACTGACCCACTGCAGCCCACAGGTGCCTCTCATAGGCCACTGTGTGTGCCTGATGTGCTGCAATAGGCAAGAGATGTGCTGAGGCAAAAACCCGCCTGTCCCAGCCATCAAACTCCACAGAGTCCACGTCCGGAGGATGGTCTCTTGTTAGGCGCAGACACCCAGAAGGGGTGTCCAGCCACTCCATACCCAAAGTGGGGTGGGGTGGGGTAAAGACCCTGGAGACCCTGCGGGAGCGCAATACTGGAGCTGGCAGTCCCCAGAAGCTAGGGAAGTGGAGGCGGGCAACTGCCAGGTGCTATGCGACTCCTCCGCAAAGGGCTGAGGCCATGGAATAATCACTAAGCATTCCTGGCTTAACTCTCCAAGGAACATGATAGTCACATGCATATTACTGTGCTGCTGTACTGGGGTTAAACTGAGCTCCTCCAGCATCTTTGCCAGGAACCACTGATACTCCGGAAAGTCACCATCAGATGACCGGTAAGATGAGGAGTCCTCTTCCTCAGAGGAGGAAGTCGACGATGTGACGGGGTTCTGTATGGGGAATGATGGGGCTGTCTGAGGAGATGCAAAGACCATCTCATCCATGGCCCTGTAAAAGGTGGGAAAAGCATCTGTCGTGGCTCTACACTGCTCCCAGGTAAGGGGCCCCAAGGGACCAGTGCTACCTGGGAGAATGGGGGGAGGGTGCAGAGAGGACGAGGGTTGGGCAGAGTGGTTGTGAGAGACGACACCCTCCCTGACAGGGCCATGAACACCAGCGGGGGAACCCTCCGCACCGAGGGGGGCACGCTGCCCAGATCCCACCTGCTGCTCAACCATCCCCAAGCCAGTAGGGGGAAGACCCCTTGTGGGGAGACCGGAGCGCAGAGAGCCCAACAGTGCTGCCCCTGTCCCCACCCGATGCATGACTCTGCCCCCTAGAGGAGGAAAGGGTGCTCGGCCCAGCACTCCTACTCTGCACTGAAATTACTGAGGCCACCCTAGCTGAGCGGGGTACAGACCGAGCCCCCAACACCCCCTGGAGAGGACAGAGTCCTGCCCCTCAAGGGAGGCCCCACAATGGTCACCGATCTTAAGGAGGGGGGAAGAGAGAAGCCGTCCCCAGGGTCGGCCTCCGACTCCCCCTCTAACTCTGTGACGGCACCAAAGAACAACTCAGTGTCAGAAATGGCCTCTTCAAGCTGGCCCACCGGTGCAGCAGTTAGATTTCCACTTGCAACGCCAGCGACCCGGGTTTGAGAGCAGACTCGGGTCGCTGGAGGGTCGGCTGGGGGAGAGTGGCTTGAGTGTCCCACAACAGCTCGCCCTCTCAGGAAGGGGGGGGGGCGATGCTCGCAACTTGTCTGACCCCAAGTGGAGGCTCAGTGTACTACAAGCCCCGCAGGGGGAGGGCAGCCAAGATCACGCTGAGGACATCGGTGCGTGCACCCTGACGTCATGGTCTACACAGCGTAGGGGAGGAAATGGAGAATAATGCCTGCCAGGACCGGGAAGACAGGCTACCCGGAGCGTGCCTCTGATGTGCCCCTGCTTGCCCTGCCACCTCCGGACTGACGAAAAGAGTGAGTAGCTTGGGGTGTTGGGTCCACACCCCATCCCCGCCGGGGGTAATCCGAGGCTCCATGGGGGACATGGAGGTGGATGTGGGTAGAGCGGGAGGCAGGAGGACCACTCCTTAGTAGCCCCAAAGGGTTGGGGCTGGCAGGACAAGGGGAATAAATTACAATTTAAAAAAAAAAAAAAATGGCCTCTTCCATGGAGACGTGCCCTGACATGGCACTGTCCATGAAAGCAGTACTGAAAATGGCCCCAGAACCGCCCACGGCACCGACCTCAACGCCACCCCCAGAAACAGCACCGGAGCCAACATCGGGGTCAGTGGTGACCACAGCACCAACCATGGCATCGACAGAGAGTGCAGCACCACCCACAGAGCTGGTGCCAGGCGAGGCACCAACCAAGGAGCTGTCGTTAACCCCAGCACCGTCCATGGCACTGCCACCTGGCATGATGCCGCAAATGTCGTCATCGCTGGAGACGGCACCGGAGTCCCCCGTGACACCAACAGAGGACAAGGCAGCGACGCAAACTGTGTCAACCTCAAGGCCAGATCCCACCAACGAAGATCTCGAGCTGAATCAGGTGGGCGACCGCCCTGAAGAACTTGGTCGCCAGTCGGGGTCCACCTGATCATCCTCCAAATCCAAGGAGGAGACCACAGAGACCCCAGGAGAGGTGACCCCAGCCACCCGGCCCAGCATCGAGGGCGGTGTTGGGAAGGGACTCCGGCACTGGACAGTCGGCCTAGCTCACAGACACCAGTAGCAGCATCAAGAGCTGAAGCCGCACCCCCCCTGAAGAACCTCTGATGTAGGCCTCGCAAAAAAGTATGGGCCACACCACAGCTATCAGTGGGTACCTGAAAGGCTGATATAGCAGACAGGTGCACCTTAATAGAGGAATATTAGAGCCCCACGTCAAACAAGGACAGGAGATACTCTAGAACCTGGTTCACCGGACAAGTGAATGGGTCCAGCTGATGATAAGCGGCCCATATAGCAAAACACTTCCAGTTTATTGAATAAGTGGCCCTGGTGGAGGATTTTCTGGCAGCCACCAGGACATTAGCTACTTTTTGAGACACCCTGCACTGAGCAACAGCTGTGTCTTCAGGAGCCATGCATGCAGGTGGAGGGACTCGAGGTCCGGATGGACCAGGGTCCCCCTGTGCCTGTGTCAACAGGTCCCTGCAGAGGGGCAGGGGAAATGAAAATTACGTACCTACCGTAATTCTTGATCTTCTCTTGTATCTTCACCATTCATTACTGCTTGAGGTTAGTGCGAGTGCGCACCTGCCTCGGGAGTTTTTTTTTTTTTTTTGAGTCGGTCCAGCGGGCGCTACCGAGTAACGACGTGAACTATGCCATGCGTGAGGGGTGGCCGTTAGGTGCCGAGACCTCCTCCCATCTCAGTTCTGGTAGCTGGAGAGGTGAAAATAAAGGGTAAGAAAAGAGGAAAGCGAGGCAAGAGAGCAGAGGGACAGAAAAAGGAAAGGATATAAACTGAAAAAGGAATAAGCCGGTAGAGAATAGACAGAGGAGAGAGAATTCCTACCCTAAGGGACCGCAGGGCCTCCTTTCCGGGGCAGCTCTAGGGGAGGGACAGAGAGAAGGAAGAGAAAGTAGAAGGAGAAGAAGAAAAAGAGGCATGTTGAGAGGGAGAACAGTGCCCATCGAGCATTGGATGAGAGTCTTATAGGCTTGAAACTAACAAGGGAGCAAGAATCCCAGTTGCTAGGACTGAGGGGAGGTTCAACCGAACCACCTGAACAGATCCGAATGAGGGCAGACTCTCTGAACTCTCAACATGCCAAGTCCCTTCATCCTAGCTGAGGGCTCCTAGACTGCCCGGGCAGAACCTGTTCTGCGTAGAGTGCCCACCCAGGAAGGGGACTAAGTCCCTTAGCACCTTGTTAAGTGCTAACACAGTAGTGTATGGGAAAGACTATGCCTTCTCGAAGGCAGTTTTGTATGAAAGATAGAGTGGAACTCAATCAGACTCCCTAAGGCAAGGCAAGCAGACGCTCACAGCTGACAAGTTCAATCAGCAGCTAGAAGAGCTCAAAATAATACCTGCCCGGAGGATTCTAGACTTTGCCGAGGCCAAGTCAGAGCATGGCCTCTTGGGCTGTGAAACTGCATTACTTTTTTTTTTTTTTTTTTTTATTATTTAGTTGTTTAACCAGGTATAGCACACTAAGCTGAAAGCTTTTTTACAGGAGCTACCTGGGAGCACAAGGAGGTTAAATGACTTGCTCAGGGTCACACAGTATGCAAGTGGAAGATGTGGGATTCAAACCCAGGTCTGGTCTGCTGAATGTCACCAAATTTGCAGCTCAGAGCCTTAGACCACTGCGCTATACTGCCTCAGTATATATAACCTGAAGAAGGTATTTAGGAATCGCACCCTAAGGGCGGTCAGAAAGAGTTCCTTCAGAATTTAGAGAAAAGTACAACCGTGCTCGTTCCTCTTTACCTTGAGGAAAAAAGGAACCATTCATTAAGAATGGAAAACAAAGTTGTTGTTTTTTTCCCTTTCTTGGCATAAAGGCCAAAGGAAGGAAGAGGAACGAGGCAGGAGAGGAGCATACAGAAGGAGGCCACTGAGGGGAAGGTGGGTGGGTATCAGTAATGAATGGTGAAGATACAAGAGAAGATCAAGAATTATGGTAGGTGCGTAATTTTCATATCTTCCTTGTCAATCTTCACCATTCATTACTACTTGAGGGTAGAACCCTGAGAACAAGACCCCAGCCTCCTGCTGGTGAGAAACAGAAGGGAAGACCCTGGGCTAATCAAAGAGAAGCCTATGGGGAGAAGAGCTAGGAGGTGCCCCGAGGGACGGGAGACGGAGGAAGCCCTGCAGTAATCTCCTAGCTCTGGAGGAAGAGGCAGGTCCCCAGGCGGAGTGAATCACCTATGCCGGGCCAGGGGTGACAACCTTGATAGACGAAGCCATGCCGTCCGCCTAATGCAGATCGCTGTCCCCGCAAGCCTGGAAGCCACCTCAATGGCGTCATAAGATGCCCTTGCTTGGTGTCTTGCCAGCTCCAGGCCTATAGCAGAGAGGGCAATAGCTTGTCTGGTTTGCTCTGTATCAGGCATTGATGCTAAGATCTGAGAGAGCATCGACCACAAATGCCTACTGTAGGCAGTGTGATGAGCCTGATGAGATGCAATGCAAGCCATCGCTACGAGAGGAAGAGAACACTCTTAAGTCCCACGGTCGAACTGTAGGAATCCGAATCCGGTGGGCAGTTCGTGCGCCGGGTGGCGGCGCCGAGGAGTCTCCAGGTATACCAAACCCGAGGCGGGTTGGGGAGAGTACCAGGGATTCGAAGGCACAATACATCCGTCGACAGTCTGCGGGGCTGGAGAAAGGGCGGCTGGCGACTGCCAGGAACGGATAGACGCTCCTGGAAGGATAGGCCAGGAAGGTACCACCAGGTGCTGGGCACTGAATTCTCCAAGGAATTCACGCGTTTCCTGTTTGGTATTGTCTCGCCTAACGTAGGAGATTCGAAGATCCCTCACTATCCTCGAAAGGAATCGCTGATATTCAGTGAAATCAGCATCGGAGGAGATATGAGCAGAGGGTTCCTCTCCCTCGGAGGAGGGAGACGAGGATGATGGAGAGCTCGAGTGTCCAGAAGATTCTTGCGGCGGTGGGGATAGGCGAAAGACCCGCTCATTCATACACCTGACATATGAGGGGAAGGTCACCGCAGAACCTCTGAACTGCTCCCAGGATAACGGGCCGTTAGGACCGACATGGCCTGGAAGAGCGGGGGGTGGCTGCAGAGGAACGGGAGAAGGGCACCTACGAAGAGGCAACTGTCCTCTGCTAGGGCTCTGAAATCCAGAGAACGGAGCCCGAGCTGGCGGGATTCCGGACAACAGACCAGGTCGCAAAACGGAACCCTGGGGATGCGAAACCTGGAAGAGCCCAGAAGGGGATCATCCCCTGTGACGAACCTGGGACTGCATGGATCCAGAAGGGCAGTCCGCAGCAACGCCACCGGAGGGGACCCCGGGGTCCAAGAGGGAAAGGCGGGGCCCAGCGCTACGGCTCCTAGCCACCCCCTGAGGGGTGGCGGCAGAGACCGCGACGACTGCACCCTGCCACTCGACCCCTCGGACTCCAAGAGCGCCCTCCTCCTCGACCCCAGTGTTCTCCCACCCCGAGTGGCTGCAACAGCACCAGGGAAGGTAGCTGTCACGAGCCCCCCAGGAGGGAAAGCCTCCTCCGCCCCCACTCCATCGCCTCAGGGACCCAGGACCACCCCTAGCCCCGAGGGCCTCAGGGAGGACAGTAGCTGGGACAGCGGGGAGGCCGCCTGAGCACCTAGCACCATCGCACACCGGGACCCCGACTCAAGAGTCAGGTTGCCAGGACGGGTCCATGTCTGAGTCATCGACCTCCGAAGAGGAAGAGACCAGCTGGACCACAATACTAGCAACCCCGGGGGTCCCCGGAGAAACGGCGCCGCGAATGGCACCGGTGCCAGAGGCGGTGCCGGACGACCTTGGCCCACCCGCACTCGCCAGACCCGGCCCCAGCTCCCCACCGGCACCGGCTAGGCCCATGGCGCCGCCCTTGGCGTCAGAACCCAACCTGGCACCGCTAAGAGAGTGAACCGGCTTGCGGCGCCACGAGCAGTGCCGCCACCACGCCCGCCTCGACACCGGTGCCGCAAGCGGCGCTGGGACCGAACAGCGCCAGAGGGCGCGCGTCATGTCCACCGGTGCCGGGCCCAGCAGGCGCGGGCCTCGACACTGGGGGAACCTGCACCTCCGAGGAGGTGACTGCCGAGGCGGTGTCCCTGCCACGGCCCCGGGGTGAACCATGACGTTCCTTCGACACTGCAAAAGAAGCTTCCTCTTCGGCAAGAGAAGAGGAGGAAGCCTCCTCCTCCACGGACCGTATAGGCCCGAGAGGGGACCCGGAGGAAGGGCCTAGAGACCTTACCTGGAAATCCTTGGAGTGACGCCATCCCCCGAAGGTCGGCGGGGCCTTGCCGATCTTGAATGCGCGGACTTCGAGGACACGACGGTCCATGGAGAAACAGGCGTCGCACGCATCCATATCGTGGTTGGGTCCCAGGTAACGGAGACAGACATCATGCCAGTCCGAGACGGAGAAATGCCGGCCACAGGAGCACCGACGCACAGGGGCACGGCCCACCTTCGACTTATGTTTTGCCCCCAAACCTGACATGATGCGAACTAAATAAGACAAAAAACAGCAATAAAGCACTCGGTGCCGTCGACAGAAAATAAAGGAACGGTCTTACCGGTAGACGGCGTCGATCGAGAGCCACTGGAGAAAAACAAGGAGTCTTGACGCAGAAACACTGGAACTACCGCACAGCAGGTGCAGCCTTGACGGTGGGAGAAACAGAACCGAGATAGAGGAGAAGTCTACGGCACCTAACGGCTGCCCCTCGAGCATGACGCAGTACGTTGTGCTCGAGGGCGGCGCCGTTGAAGCCGACTCAAAAAAAAAACAAAAAACCCTCCTGTAGCGGGTGCACGCCTCCGGCACTAACCCAAGCAGTAATGAATGGTGAAGATTGACAAGGGAAGATCTGGAGGTTCCACAGCCAACTGTTGTAGTAATGGAAACCAGACATGACAAGATATAAAAATTATGTACCTACCATAATTCTTGATCTTCCTGTGTATCTTCACCATTCATCAATGACTGGATGATCCCCGGAGGCGCAGCACCCGAGGGAGAGATGTAGCAAGACATCTAGAGAGGTCATGGAGCCTGATTTAGTCTACATGCCTAAAATACCTGGAATTTCCACGTGGTCACCAGTGCAAGTGCAGCAGGGCCGACTCTACTCAGCTTTTGAGGTCAGACAAGCTCAGGTGCATACAGGGTGAAGTTCAAGGCAGAAATTCTGGATTAGACTGTACAAAATTCAGATTGAAGGCTCCGGCATCAAGACCCTCTCAGACCAGGAGTGGAGAAGGTCTCCCCCATCCTCCATTTTGTACAGGATGGAGGTTGATGAGCACTCTCTGGATCAGAGGAAAGGCATAGAGGAACCTCCCTTTCCAGGAGAGGGATAATGCATCTCAAGAGAAAACTCCAGGCCCTGGATCTAGCGAGCAGAAGTGTGGCAGTTTTGTGTTGAGTGGGAACACAAAAGGTCCAGCTCTGGATAAACCCACCTGTCGAACAGGTTGTCTATGACCGAAGTCAGAAGCTCCCACTCGTGCATTCGGGAATGTGACCATCCGAGGCTGTCCGCAAAGGTGTTTTGGTTGTTTGGAACATGGACGGCTGACAGATCTAGACCATGATCTAGAGCCCAGTATCAGACTCTCATCGCCTCTCTGCACAGGAGGTAGGAATGAGCTCCCCCCCCCTCCGATGTAATAAACTACGCTGAAGTTGTCTAATTGCAACAGCAGGGGACCTGGAAAGAGATGGTTCTGGAAGGTCCCAGAAGGCATACAGAACTCCCCAACAGAGACCCGAGGCATCCGTGTTGAGGGTCTATTGAGGAGAAAGTATGAGAAAGGGCACTCCTCTTAGAAGATTGTAGGGGTCCTTCCACCACTGAAGTACTTTGTGTAAGGGGAAGAAACAACAACCTGCTGAACCAGATCATCTGTGTGTCGATCCCACTGGACCCACATGGTCCACTGGGGGATCCGCTTACACAGTCTGGCCAAGGGTACAGTGACAATGGCTATAGCCATCAGCCCCAACAACCACAGGAATGTCCTGGCTGTGATGTACCGCCTTTGCGCAACCAACTGTGCCTGAGCTATTACGTATTCCACTCTGTCTTGGGGAAGGATGGCCTTGCCCTGGACCATGTCCAGAATCACTTCTTTGTACTGCAGCTATTGACATGGGGTCAAGACAGACTGGGCAGGCTGACAGTAATCCCCAGGGCATGGTGCAACTGCCTAGTATGTTCCAGAGTGAGTAGCAGGAGATCCCTGGACTGGGCCTTCAGTAACCAATCGTCCAGTTAAAGGAAGACATACAGGCCTCTTTGTGCCCGAGGGCCACCACTACTGCTGCTAAGCATTTAGTAAAGACCTGTGGTGCTGAGGACAAGCCAAAGGGCAATATCCAGAACTGGTAATGGTCCCCCTGGAACAGGAACCGGTTTCTTGACATACAAAATAAAAGGAATCACTTTAAAGTAAAGTGATTCGCCACCCAAAAGAAAAAAGGTAAACAGAAAATTGGCGGTTGACTGAACAACGAAGCTTCCACGGAGTCCGTGCGAGTATGGTTGACAGCAGGAAAAGAACTGAGGAGGGAGCGGGGCCACCCACGATTATATATGCAGGGAAATTGGCACATGATGTCAGCCTCGACTATACTGCTAGAAAAGGATCCATGTGCTCCTAGTGCCTGACGGTTGTAAGTCCCATAAGCATGACTTGATGAAAGATATCCCCGAACATCACAGCATCTTCACAGCTCAAAGAATACGGGGTAATGACCAATAAAACTGAATGAAGCGAGCCCTGGGAATGGCAGGTGGATGTGTGAATCAATGGTGAATATATTCATCGAAGATCAAGAATTACAGTGAGTATATAATCTTCTTATCTTCCAGGAATCAATCTTCACCACTGATTCACACCAATGGGTCAAAGTACCAAGCTCAGACAAAATCACCTAGACTAGGGCAGCAGTAGCCAAGGGCTCATTCAGGATAATAAACCACTGAGGACTGTTCTGCCAAAGGTGGCATGCTGCCTGGCATGGACATCCAGGGCACAGTGTTTAACAACAACTAACACACACTGAAATCTGGCCAATGGAAAGTCATGTACACAAATGCTCGCAGTCTGGGAAACAAGATCCCAGACCTGCAGGCAATAATGACAGAGGCTAAACTGGACATAGTAGCCATTAGCGAGACACAGTTTACCAGTAACCACACTTGGGAGACTTCAGTACCCGGCTATGGATTGTTCGGAAGTGACCGAGGTGCAAAAAAGCGGGGGTGGAGTGGCCCTTTATGTCAATGAAAATATCAAAGCTACAAAACTTCAGAATACATGTAAGAAGCCAGAAGAACTTTGGGCCACCCTGGAAACAGGAAATGGGACAGTCATACGAACTGGGGTTGTGTACAGGCCTCCAGACCGGGGGGAGGACATAGACACATTACTGTTAGAAGATATACAAAATATGACAGCTAAAGGGGAGGTTCTGATAATGGGAGATTTCAACATGCCAGATACAGATTGGTCAATACCAGCAAGGACATCTGCCAGAACTAGACACATGGTGTATTCCCTGCAGGGGGAAGGCCTCAGACAACTAGTACAACAACTCACAAGAGACAGGGCTATCCTACATCTAGTACTAACAGGGAAAGGATCACAGATCTCCAGGTAGAAGGTCACCTGGGGGCCAGTGACCATCACATGGTATGGTTCAATTTGGCCACTAGAAAAGAAAATTACATACCTACCGTAATTATGATCTTTCTGTGTATCTTCCCCATTCATCATCTTTGGGTATATGGCCAGAGGTCATGACCTCATGGAGCTTTTCTTTTTGGGGGGTAGAGTTTGGCGAGAGGTCGCGGCCGCAGGAACTTTTCTTTTTAGGGGGAGGTGGGGTTAATGAACCATCAATACCCTGAAGCTGGCCTTTTCTGCGTCCCGCTCTTCGTGGGTTGGCCGTTAGGTGCTGTCGACCGCCCCTCCCGCCAGTTCTGAGTCACCGGAGAGGTTAGAAGAAGGGTTGGGAGGGTGGGACAAGGAAGTCCAAGGGACAGACAAAGGAAAAGATATAAAAACTGAAAGGAGAAATAACGACTGAGAGAACAGAAAAAGAAAAGAAGATAAAAACTAAGGGGATTGGGTAGGGGCCCCAATCTCTGGAAATAGAAAGAATGAGGAAGGGTGGGTTAGGGATTCTTACACATTAAGAAGACTGGGGGGGGGAGGTAAAGACCATACCCTGGAACCCTGACCTGTCTCCAGATTCAGAGTTTTATTTAACTCTAAAAATTGATTAGCGTTTTGCTCACAAAAGTGCTAAAACATTGTGAAAATGCATGGCACTTGCCTCACTGTGTTTAACAAACTTGACACTTCTAGAAAACCTACATAAACACTTTCTGAACAGTTAGTATTGTCCCAAGAAAAAAACTGCTAATCAATTATTTAAAACCCTGAGATTGTATAGGAACTGCAAGGAGTGGCCAAAGGCTTACTGCCAGAATGCAAGGCACAGAATCGCTGGCAAAAACTCCCTTTAAGCAGAGTCGGCTATTCTAGAAGAGAGACAGGCTACAGGGAAATCTCCCCCCTCTCAAGGGAGAAAGACCGCTGGTGTAATAAAAGTATTTTCTTGAGTGGTTAAGGATATGACAAAATGACAAGGGAACTGAGGAAAGACAGGAGAAAAAGAGAGGAGGAGAGGACAGAGGGCAACTGCCTACTCCCACCCCACAAGGGTGGAGCCTAGAGCACTGGAGAAGGAGTGCCCCCCCGACCACTCTCCCTAGAAATATCACCCCCCCCCCATGTGCCTGTCTGCCCTGCCCTTGACTAAAGAAAGGAGGGAGCAAGGATGGGCACAGAGAGGGAGGGGAACCCAGAGACTGGGGTCCCGGGGGATGGTGGGCGGGATTGTGATGAATGGTGAAGACACACAGAAAGATCATAATTATGGTAGGGACGTAATTTTCATATCTTATCTGTGTCAATATTCACCATTCATCACCTTTGGGTGAGTGCCGAGCCCCCCGGAAGGGGGTTATCAACCCTAAGGGACAGAGTCCATTAGCTCTCAGTGGGTGACACACTAAGAGGGAGAAACTTCAGGGACTGGGGAGGCCCGAGTGTGGGGAGAGTGAGACGGGGACCCCCCACCCCCCGGGTGGGGGTAGGAAGTTGCCCCGACAGACGCTGCCTCACTCTACGGGAGAAAAGATAGGTTCTCTGGTGGGTGCAGTTAATCACCCTATGCCGGGCCAAGGGTGACAACTGGGAAAGACGCAGCCATGCCGTCCGCGTAGTGCAGATCACTGTCCCTACGACCTTGGTAGCTACCTCATTGGTGTCACACGACACCCTTGCTTGGTGCCTTGCTAGCTCCAGGCCACGTGCAGAATGTGCAATGGCTTGTCTGGTTTGCTCCGTGTCAGGCGGCATGGAGGCTAGGAGCTGACCCAGCCTGGACCACAAGAACCTGTCATAGGTTGCATAGTGGGCCTGATGTGCTGCAATAGAAAGCAGCAACCATACCAAGTAGAAAGTCCTCCTCCCCCAGAAGTCAAAATCCAAGGAATCTTGATCTGAGGGCTGGTCACGGTGCAGGGCGCAAAGCCCATCAGGAGTATCCAGCTACATCAATCCTGACTGAGGATGAGATGTGGAACCTGGAGACTCTGTGGGGGCGCACAATACCACTGGCAGAGATTCCTAGGGGCAGGAACTCTGGAAAAGGGTCTCTGTCAGGAATGCAACAATGCCTCCCGAAAGGGAGCAGTCCAGGGGGGCACCACAAGGGTGTCCTCACTGAAATCGCCTAGAAAGGCGTGCGCTGAGTGCTCTGGATTGTGTAGAGTGGGAGGGGTAATGTGCAGATCCTCCAACATCCTCATGAGGAATCGATGATACTCAGCAAGATCAGCAGCTGGAGGGACGTGGACAGACGGCTCCTCTCCCCCAGAAGAGGGGGATGAAGAGTCGGAGGACCTCAAAGGTTCAGAAGCTGTCTGCTCAGGGGGAGGTTGAAAAACCTGTCTGTCTACTGCCCTAACGTAAGAGGGAAACTGAGCAGCCTGAGCTCTGAACTGCTTCCAGGAGAGAGGCCCGCTAGGACCACGAATGCCTGGGAGTGCAGGAGAAGGTGGCTGAGGAATAGGGGAAGAACCAACAACAGGAATCGGTTGACCTACGCCTGGGCTAGGGAGCGCACCGGGAGCCCTAGGGCAAGAAGGCGCTCTGGAAGACTCCACAGCCGACAGCTGAACAACCAAACTGGTACTGCCTAGGCTGCGCCCTGAAGAATCCCCCCAGTGAGGTGACTGGGGTTGTGTAGGTCCAGAAGCACGGTCCCCTACCTTCAAAGAACGGGACCCTCTCAAGGAAACCGAGGGGGAAGAGCTGAGATCTGCACTACAGCTTCTCCCAGAGCCCAGGTGGGTTCCAGAAAAAGGCCACCACACAGACCCCATGCCTCTCGACCCCTCGGAATCTGAGAGTGCCCTCCTCCTCGAGAGAGCCAGCATAGGCAACTGACAGCCTTGGTCAGCCCCCCGAAGGAGCTATCCAGGGAGCAGCACCCTTCCCTTCTGTGGGTGCTATGATTGGCTCCAAAGTTGGGCGATCCAGGCACACCACATGAGGGGGTACCACTGCTGAGGGGTCAGAGAACCCTCCGAGGCCAGGCTGCAGTGCAATGGTGGCCTGCACTATTGTCTGCCGGTCAGAACCCCTGACCCCAGCCCCAGAAGTCACTGTCCGCTCCTCAGAGGGGGCCTGACTCCGGCCTGTCGAGGACACTACGAGGGTGCACATGCCAGCAGCTAACTCAAAAGAGCCAGACTGCCTGTCTGACTCATAGTCCGACTCCTCCAGCAGAGGTGGAGACCAAAGTCCTGTGCCAAACAGTGGGTTGGCGCCTGCTGCCATCACGACCAAGTAGGGTACCAGCAGCCGAGACCGCACCAGAGTCGGTACAAGTGTCCTCCACAGCACTGCGAACGGTGGCAGAAGAGGACACGGCTCCAACACAGGCAGCAGTCTCAGTGAAAGAGCCTGACATGGTGCCGTTCCTCCCCATGGTACTGCGAGCAGCGCCGAGGACAGAGATGGCGCCGATGACAGCTCCGACAGCGCTCTCAACGCCTAGGCCAGAGACCACCACAGTGCCGCGAGTGGTGCAGAGGACAGAGACAGCACAGACAGTGGCTCCGACAGCGCTCTCGGCAGCGGAAACAGCGCCGAGATCCAGAACCTCCACGGCGCCGTGTCCATGCCCAGAACCACGAACGACTCCAGAGCTGCTCAATCTCGCACCGTGAAAAAATTAAGGGACGGTGCCGTAGAACCTCCCATGGCGCGCCAGCACACCGAAGCTCCGCGTAACGCACCGAGCAACAGACCAGTGCCAATCAGACCCACGTGCCGCAAACGGCGCCAAGGTCCAAGACGGCGCCGACCCAGGCCTTCCAAGCCCCAGGTCCAACACCGGGGGAGCCTTCGCCCCCAAAGGGGTGATTGCCAATGTGGTGCCTCCCGCCTGTCCCCTGGAGGAAACAGACTGGGCCTCCTGCACCGCAGGAGGAGCCTCGGTCATGGCTAGGCTATGAGAGGTCGAGGCTCCCTCCTCCTCCTTGGTTCGTATAGAACCGGTAGGGGACCCGGAAGAAAGGCCAAGAGAACGCGGCTTGGCCCGATGAGTGCGCGCCCGACCCCCGAAAGTCAGCGGAGTTTGCCCCACTTTCCACGCGCATTGTTCGATGACCCTGGCGGTCCATGGAGAAGCAGGCATCGCACGAATCCATGTCATGAAGCAGGCCAAGACACACGAGGCAACGGTCATGCTGGTCGGTGATGGAGAACTTACAGCCACAAGGGCACCGTCGCATGCCGTCCCGTCTTAGAAGATTTCTTGCCCTCCGACCGAGACATGACCTACGAAAAAGAAACACCAAAACAAGACTTGACATCGCAAAATTTAAACAAATAAAGGAACAATCTTACCAGGCGACGTCGAATAAGCTATCAGAACCGGCAGGAGAACGGGGCTGACGAACTGCGGCACGGAGTCGACAGAGTCGAACATTTGCAATGAAACTGCGTAGAAGTAGGCCTTAAAGTAGCTCAGAAGCTTCCCACGAGGTGACCTCCATGGTGGGAGACTAAGAACTGGCGGGAAGGCGGAGTCAACAGCACTTAACGGCCAGCCCGCGAGCGCTACCCAGTGCATCAGCCTCGAGGGCGGCACCGATGGTGCGTCGACTCCACCCCCCCAAAAAAAAAAGCTCCCACGGGGTCATGACCTCCGGCTATATACCCAAAGGTGATGAATGGTGAAGACTGACACAGATAACATCTAAATCATCCCATTCCAAGGCAAAAATATGGGACTTCAGAGGAGCTGATTTTGATAAGATGGCCAACAGAGTTAAGCTAGCCCTGGCAAAAAGAAATACATGTGAGGGGGTACAGGCAAAGTGGGCAAGCATTAAAGATGCAATACTTGAAGCAACATCACGTTGTGTTAGTGAGAAAAGGAAGTGCAAAAGAAGGAAACCCCTTTGGTTCTCAAAAACAGTAGCAGAAAAGGTCAGAGCCAAAAGGCTGGCCTTCAGGAAATATAAGGGAATGCAGCAGGATGAAGACAGGGAGGCATACTAAACTTCCCTAAGGGAAGCAGGGAAGGTAGTAAGACAGGCAAAGGCCCAAACCGAGGAAACACTAACACGAACAGTAAAAGATGGTGACAAGACTTTCTATAGATATGTAACCCCTTGCTACCCGGGGTTACTAGAATCCCAATAAGACCTAGTGGTAGGCAGGGAAGGCAGCTTGTGAAACTCCAGTTAAATGGGTTTCACACTGTCTCACTCTGTTCTCAGTCTCAGCTGAGACTGAGAGATGACATCACCAATAGAACTGTCGCAGCTGCATAAGCCACATTGGAATCTGTAGCAGAGGGAGTGAGATAGAACGCTGGGAGTTTTCAAAGTCAGTTCCTGTTTACCTTCTGTAAGGGAAGGAAGTCAGTCTCCTGCTTGCCCTAAAGCAGGAAGGGAGTCTCCTGTTTGTTTTGAAGCAAGAAGTTCAGTGTCCAGTGTTCAAAGTGGTGGAGACCGTCCAGGTCTCAGTGCCCCCTCCCTCCCGGAGAGGGAGTAAAGAGTAAGTATCCTCATGTAGATTCGGGGCAATCCCTAATTTCTGCTAAAGAAAGAAAGCTGCCTATTACAGTCTCAGTTTGTGCTTGAAAAGTGGAAAGAGTTGTACTTCGCCTGTGGGGCACCTGCAACAAAAGGGTGAGTGTTTGCTCTAATATGAGAGGGCAAAAAATGTGTTTCTTCAGCCTGGGAAATGTGAAGAAATCTGGGATTTAAACTACTATTTAGGAGGCCTATAGTACTAGGACAAACAAATGGAGTAGTGTCAAAAAGCTAAAGTGCTGTGTGAATTCAAGTAATGTTGTAGAGGGGGTGCGACAGTTCATCCACCGTTTAATCTACATTTCGAAGTTTCAGTTTGTCCAGAGAAATGGCCGGGTATGGGCTGTTGGAGCTGGAGGTGGGAACACCCCCCATCTTTAGTAACCAGGTCAACGCCTACGGATTTCTGCTGTGATTGCTACTTGCCTCATGCACTTGGCCAGTGATGAGGAGGTACCCAGATGTGGGGTTGCAAAAGGGAAAATCTCTCTGGGAGTCATAGACTCTAGAGTGGTGTGAGGGAGCAACAAGGGTAAAGAAAATTCTCTTTTTGAGATAGGAGTCAGAAGAAGCAAATGTGAAATCTCTCTAGGGGTCGCAGACTCTAAGTGGTGTGGGGAGCCACAAGTAAAATGGGTTTATTCTTCAAATGGACCGTCAGTCAAGTGGCCGGCAGGGGAGCCGGGCCAGTCGGGCTGTGTACCCAAAGCGCGTGCAAGTCCGGGCTGTGTGCCTGGTGGGTCCACAGCCTGAAAACAGTAGAACTGGTTCATTCTTCCAGTGGACCGCCTTGTAGTTTCTAATCTGCATTATCAGTAAACGTAACCCCATTGGGGGCCATCTATGCTTTGTTGTGTTCAGCTAGTTGTGAATAAAAGCCACACTGAAAAATCCCATTCCTGGTTCTGGACATTACAGTTATTGCTTCCTGTATTCGGATTTACTTGGGTGCCCCTGTGCAGAGTAGCCAAACCTAGGTCCCCTTGCGCCAGGTAACCTCATCCTCCCCAAACCCAGGTCCCCACCAGGTATTGCTGCCAGCGCCAACAGCATGCCACCTGTCGTTTTGGCAAAAGGCAGGGGTGGGGGTTACAGATACATTAGTGAAAGGAGAAAGTCCAGAGGGAGTATTGCCAAGATCAAAGGAGATAAGGGGGCGTGTGAGGAGGAGGACAATGTAAAAGCATATATCCTTAATAGATACTTCTGCTCAGTATTTACTGAAGAGAAGGTAGGGCAGGGCCCACAGCTCAGCACCGTGGACACAGGGGGAAGGGAGATGTGCACTAGTCCCTTCACAAAAGAAAGGGTCCTACAAGAGCTTGATAAGCTCAGGGTGGACGAGGCAATGAGACCTGATGGCATACACCCCAGGATACTAAAGGAGCTAAGGGTGGAACTAGCAGAGCCATTATCAGAACTGTTTAGTGAGTCTCTGAACACAGGAGAGGTCCCAGAAGACTGGAGACGGGCTCATGTGATCCCGCTCCACAAGAGTGGTAGCAGGGAGGAAGCAGGGAACTACAGACCAGTCTGTCTTACCTCAGTAGTGGGCAAGATTATGGAGACACTCCTTAAGGAAAGGATAGTGCAACACCTGGAATCCATAGGAGCACAGGATTCGAGACAGCATGGGTTTATAAAAGGAAGGTCTTGTCAAACTAATGTCACAGATTTCTTTGACTGGGTAACCAGAGTGGTGGACCAAGGGGGAGCAGTTGATGTCACCTACCTTGACTTCAGCAAAGCTTTCGATACTGTTCCACACAGAAGATTGATTAATAAGCTGGGTAGGCTCGGGGTGGATCAGAAGTTGGTCAACTGGGTGGCAAACTGGTTGACGGGCAGAAAACAGAGAGTGGTGTTAAACAGTATACAGTCAGAAGAGATGCAAGTCACAAGTGGGTACCTCAGGATCAGTTCTGGGCCAGTCCTCTTCAATATCTTCATCAGTGACATTGCAGATGGACTGGAGGGTAAGGTTTGTCTGTTTGCAGATGACACCAAGATCTGCAACAGAGTAGATGATTCAGATGGGGTGGACAGAATGAGAAGAGATCTGGATAAACTAGCAAAATGGTCGGAAGAATGGCAACTGGGGTTTAACGCAAAGACGTGCAAGATCATGCACCTAGGGAAGAGAAACCCTGAAGCCACCTATAGGCTGAGGAGTTGCTGGCAGTCACAAGGGAAGAAAGAGATTTGAGCGTCATCATCACCGATTACCTGAAATCATCCAAGCAGACCACTAAAGCAGTAGGTAAGGCTAGAGGGATGTTGGGGTATCACAAGTTGGAAGAAGGAGATAATAATCCCTCTTTACAAGACACTGGTTAGGCCCCATCTGGAGTAATACGTGCACTACTGGAGGTCACACCTTCACAAGGACATTAACCAAACTGAGGCAGTCCAGAGAAGGGCAACAAAAATGGTGCAGGGACTGCATCAGAAAACATATGAGGACAGATTAAGTGAGCTCAATATGTATACCCTAGAGCAAAGGAGGGACAGAGGTGATATGATCGAAACATTCAAACACCTTAAGGGCATTAACAAGGTGAAAGGGTCTAACATGTTTCAATGTAAGAAAAATAGCAGGACAAGAGGACACAGCATGAGATTAGAGGGAGGCCAATTAAGAGGTAATGTGAGGAAGTTCTTTTTCACAGAAAGGGTGGTGGATGCATGGAATGGCCTACCTCAGAAAATGGTGGATATGAATACAGTGCAGGGCTTCAAACAGGCATGGGATAGGCATAAGGGAGCAATACAGATGAGTATAAATAGGCCATTGACAAAGCAAAGGCCAATGCCACATTCATAAGGTAGAAAAAGAAATGGGCAGACTGGATGGGCCTTGAGGTTCTTATCTGCCATCAACTTCTATGTTTCTATGTAACACAAAATGTGCACTGTGCTCCAAGCTGCAGCTCTGCAAGTATCACCAACAGGTACAGAGTAAGTCTCTGTCAGGGATGTGGCAACTGCTCTTGTGGAGTGGACACGTACCAGACCTTCCAGCCTGACCTGCGCTGTGGCATAGCAGTGGCACAGGCAGCTCACAATCCAGGCAGAAATGCACTTGACTGTAACAAGCTGTCCCTTTCGATTAGGATCAAAGGAGACAAAGAGCTGTTTGGATTGCCTGAAGTCCTCGGTTCTGTCCAGTTAAAACCTAAGAACTCTTGTAACATCCAAAGAATGGAAAGTGAGCTTTCCTTTATTCTGGAAGTTGGCAAAGTAGATAGGCAGCAACAATGGCTGATTGGAACTCCTACACCATTTCTGGTAGGAACTTTGGGTGTGTGCAGAGAAATTAGTTATGCAACAACTTATCGTAACAGTAGATCTTTGAGAGAAGCTCTTGCAGCAGGCCACACCAGTAGGACTATGCCAACAGGCACTAGGACCACATGGAAAACTTCTATCTATTAGTCTACCATGAGGTACTGCCTCACGCAGACATCAGTCATCTGACGTCAGTACAGGCTATATAGGAGAGCGGTCCACACAACTGTCTCAGTTCTTCCGCCATAGACTCTGCATGGCCAGCTGATGGAGAGCCGAGGAGCCAAATAAGAGACAAAAGTTGATGCAATAGAAAAAGAGGAGCAGAGGGAAGGGGGAGGGAAAGCAGGATCTGCTGCAAGAGCTTCTCTCGAAGATCAACTGTTACGGTAACTTCTTACTAACTGTACTATCTTACTTCGAGGAAGGCTCTTGCAGTAGGCCACACCGGTAAGACTGAATCCTAAGCAAGATAAAATCACCAGGAGGAGGACCAGACAGCAGTCAACTGTTCATGACAGAAGGCCATGAAGGACTGCCAGTCTGAAATTGGCTCTACACCTAGAGGCGATGTCCAGACTGTAATGCTTGGTGACAGTATGAACAGAACTCCAGGCGGCAGCTGTACAGATGTCAGCAGCAGACACATTTCTGAAGCAAGCCATAGAGACAGCCATACCCCTGGTGGAATGGTCCTTGGACCACCCCCCCGGAAGGGGTTTATTGTACTTGCAGTAGCAATAAACAATGCAATTAGCCAACCGCTTAAGACAAACACTGTCTGGAAACAGGAGCACCCTCTCTCTCTTGGGGGTGAATGAAACAAACAACTGATCAGTTTTCCTCAGAGTCTTGGTGTGCTTTGTATAATACCGCAACATCCTGTGACCATCCAGAATATACAGCAACACCTCCCCCGAATGGAATATTCAGGAAAATAAACTGGAAGGTGGATGGACTGATTCAAGGTAAACTCAGTCACCATCTTAGGTAAAAACTTAGGACTAGTATGCAAAGACACAGTCTTTGTGACAAACCAAACCAGGTTCTTTACACATCAGAGCCTGGAGATCGGAAATCCTTTGAGCAGAAGTAACGGCAACTAAAAAGAGTGCTTTCCATGACAGAAATCACAGCTCGCAGCCCTCAGCCAGTTCGAAGGGCGGTAAAGTGAGTTTCTCTAACATAAAATTAAGGTTCCATGGAGGGACCGGGTCCCGAATGGGAGGTCTCATATGCAGAATGCCCTGCAGGAACGTGCGGGATACCTCAAATTGGGCAACAGTTTTGCCCACAACAGGTGCATGGTATGCAGAGATGGCTAAATCAGATGGTAAAATCGAAATGGAATGTTTTCGCAAACAAACTGCGGGTAACTCTGTTTTGTTTGCTACCAGTGCTCATTCACCAGCTTTAATTCATTCTATCCCTTATAGACCATTTTTGCATCTTCAAAGCAACTGTTCATCAGAGGAAACTTATTTAAGACAAACTGAGGAAATGTATGACAGATTTGTTAGGCTACCAAAAGAATATTCTGGATAACGCTCTGCATAGAGCATCACAACAGGAAAGGAATTCACTGCTCAAGCCAAGAGTTAAAAAACGCACTGGTAACTCTCGTTATCAACTTTGTTCTGGAATACAACAATGCAGCCCCAAAAATAAAATCTATTGTTCATAAGCATTGGCATTTGTTGGAACACTGCAGTGTACAGGGGCTTTTTCATCAGCCCCCATGGGTTACATTTAGTAGGGTTAGCAATTTAGGGGATATTTTTACATCACAGTCATTATGCTCCAGAAAAAGTGCGTTCTCACTCTTTTGGGTTCCTGCCAAATCCCCAGGATGCTATAAATGTGGCTACTGCACGGTGCATAAATACATCATGCAGGGCAAAGAATATTAACATCCAACTAAGAATTCAATTGTTGTTATTAAGGAAAT
The DNA here is from genome assembly GCA_016271365.2 of Neoceratodus forsteri. Classification (NCBI taxonomy): domain Eukaryota; kingdom Metazoa; phylum Chordata; order Ceratodontiformes; family Ceratodontidae; genus Neoceratodus; species Neoceratodus forsteri. Next base: position 1,423,059,694 of record CM028130.1, read on the forward strand.
TATCAATTGTTCAGCCCCCCACTTTGTGGTTTACTTAACACAATGTTCTTGTCCATTAATCTACATAGGCATGATGACAAGACGAGTTAAAGGAAGGTTACTTGAACATCTTAGGGACATTAGAAATGTCAATCTAGACTCAGCATTGGGTATGCATTTTACTGAAATACACTGAAATGATCCAACATGCTTCAAGTTTGTTACTCGAACATGCCAAAACACAAGTAAGGAGGGGAGACAAGGTACAGACACTGTTGCAAAAGGAATCAAGATGGATCTATATATTGGATTCATTATGTCGGTATGGTCTTAATACAGAATTGGACCTTACTGTATATCTATAGATATATCTTTTTAGTTCATGAGACATTTCAATTGGATCAAATTTAGGTATGATCAATACAGTTTTCTACTTGAATGTATTGGTATATTGTTGGCTTGCCCCACCCCCTTTTTGTTTCCTTTTGGTGTTAACATGGAGATGTGCACTGTACATTATCTCTGTATTACTTTCAACTTCACTTCCACATTTTTTTTTCCCCAACTTTTTTTTTATCTATCTTACCTCTTGAACTCTTTCTGGAGAGGTCTCTCGGAGCCTGCCATTATCCCGCCTGCCTGTAGCTCTCTCTCTCTCTCGCTCCTCCTGGGGCCCCGCTCTCCATCCATTGCCCAGCCACCCAGCCCCCCGGCTCTGAGTCCCCCGAGGTGAGACCGCCAGATTACTCCTCCTGGCACTCTATCTAGAATCTAGACAGGCGACTGGGAATGGAGGAGAGCAGAGGAGACAAGAGAAGGAGCCCGACATTGGGCGTGGTTGGCTGACACCCCTGGACCCTCCTTCGTCTATCAGGAGGCAAAGGGTTTTTCACTTGTGTGGTTACGCCCTTCCCCCTCCCTCCCTGCAGAGCCCAAGCGTGCAATGATGCCAGGACATCCGTCATGGCTCTGTGTACCACTACTATGCCCTGAGCGCTGCAGTGCCTCCGGTCTCGACTGGGGCCGCTGCAGTGCCAGGCTAGCCCTGATCCCCCAACCAGAGAGCAGTCACTCTGGACGCTCAATCCTCTCTCTCCCCCCGCCAACCCCGGCCCAGACTAGATTCGAACCCGGGTTGCCGACACGGCATGAGGTGTGCCGTCCAGCGCTTCAACCCTCAGCGCCACCGGGACGGCCTTCACTTCCACATTTAATGTAAAAATGAAATCGTAGCAAGGGGAATAGGGGACAGGTCAGGAGGGGTGTTTGCAGTAAATGGAGGGCCATGTACGACAATGCCTGCAGCCTGGGTAACAAAATCCCAGATCTGATAGCCATGGTATCGGAGGCTGACCTGGATATTATAGCTGTTACAGAGACGTGGTACAATGGGACCCATGACTGGGACATAGCTATACCAGAGTATATTTTATTCAGGAGGTTCGGGGAGGGTAAAAAAGGAGGAGGGGTGGCTTTATATGTCAAGGAGAGTATAAAGGAGACAGAGGTCCAAGGTATGAAGGGGAAAGCAGAAGCACTGTGGGTCACCTTGGAGGCAGGCAAAGGAATAGCCATTCACACAGGAGTAATATACAGACCCCCCAGTACAAAGGGAGGAAATAGAGAGGGATCTACTGGAAGCCATCCATGTGATGGCAGCAAAGGGAGAGGTGTTACTGATAGGCGACTTCAACTTGCCGGAAGTTGACTGGAGCACCCAAATGACAAACAGCCAGAGGCAGAGACATCCTGGACTCCCTGCAAGGGGCATGCCTCAAGCAGCTGGTGCTGGAGCCAACCCAGGAGGAAGCAATTTTGGATCTGATACTAACCAATGGTGACAGATTTGCAGATGTCAGCGTAGGGGAACACCTGGGGTCCAGTGACCATCACACAGTGTGGTTTGATGTGAAAACTATAACGGGGCATGCCACACGAAAGCAAGGGTTCTGGACTTCAGTAGGATGGGGAAATGTCTCAAGGAGGCCCTAGGTGGGGAGAGAAATGGGGGGGGAGTCGAAGGACAATGGGCACATCTCAAAGAAGCCATGGGGGGGGACAACAAACTCTTGTATTCGACAAACAGACAAAGGTAAAAGGAAAAGAAAAGCACTATGGTTCACGCAGGAGGTGGCAGGATTAGTAAGGGCAAAAAGGTTAGCCTTCAAGAAATATAAAGAGACTCAAAAGGGCTGTGTATCTAGAAAAACAGAGGTAGGCAGGGAGGGCAGTCAGGGGAGCCAAGGCAAGGACAGAAGAAAATATAAAAAAGGGACAAGACCTTCTATAGATACGTTAGCAAGAAGAGAAGGACCAGGGGAGGGATTTCAAGGCTGAAAGGGGAAGAAGGTGTGAGAGTGGAAGGAGACCAGAATAAAGCATCAATCCTGAACAAATATTTCTGTTTAGTTTTCACAGAGGAAGGGGAGGGACCACAGCTAAGAATGAAGATGGGAGGGGAGGTGGACAACAGTCCATTCATTCAAAGAGAAAACAGTCCTAGAAGAACTCAGAAAAATGAAAATTACGTACCTACCGTAATTCTTGATCTTCCTGTGTATCTTCACCATTCATCAGTTTATATCTTTTCTGTATACTGTCCCTCGGGCTCCCTTGCACCACCCTTGTTTTTCTCTATCCCTCTGGTTTTCCCATCTCTCCAGTGAGCAGAACTGAGGTGGGTGAGGAGCCGATGGCTATTCTTGGCCAACCCACGAGTGCCACGCTGTAAGTTGGCCTTGTGGGTGGCATCGCCAGTGTCAGTTCCTCCCCCTAACAAAAAAAAAAAGCTCCCGTGGGGTGCTGCGCTCCTGCTTACACCCAACAGTGACAAATGGTGAAGACTGGCATAGGGAAGATCTGAAGGTGTATAAGGCAATGGGACCAGATGGGATTCACCCTAGACGATTAAAGGAGTTGGGGGAGGTACTGGTGGCTCTATTCAACAATTCACTGGAAACGGGAGAGGTTCCGGAGGACTGGAGAAAGGATGACATGATCACTCTCCACAAAAGTGGGAGCAGGGAGGAAGCCAGAAACTACAGATCTGTCAGCCTAACCTCGGTGGTGGGTAAAATTATAGAATCTCTGCTACAGGAAGAAAAAATGACTCACCTTAGTAATTGTGTTTCTTCTAATGGAGTCTTGTTGTATTCTAACATATTGCAATTAGCTCCAACTCTTGAACTGCCCCGGAGAGTGAAGGGTTAAATTCTATGCCAGGCATAGAACGCTGGGCTCGAGCTTGGTTGAAAACTCTGTGTCCTTTTGAAACCAAGCCGTCAGATTCTTACGAGATAAAACTCACTGACTAAAAAATGTGGAAAATTGTAAAAAAACTCCTAGTAGCCAACTGGCAACAAAGACTTTGGATTCCCCAAAAGACTCAAGTCAGGAAACCCAAAGAACCAAAACCAGGTAATAAGAACTAAAAACTCTTAATTAAACAAATACAAAGCACCCAACACAAAAGGAATGGGGTAAAGACACCCCTTGGGTGCAACACTGCACCTGCCCACCCACTTCCCAAAAACAGATTCTGAGAGGGGAGGCAGGGCAGAATACAGAAAGACTCCATTAGAAGAAACACAATTACTAAGGTGAGTAATTTCTTCTTCAAAAAACATGAAGTCTTGCTGTATTCTAACATATTGCAGACTACCAAGCAGTACCTCCAAGGAGGAGGGACAGAACCTACTTTGGGAATAGGCTCTGAAGTACTGCTGTTCCAAACCTAGCATCACTCCTAGCCTGGATATCCAGAGAGTAATGCTTGGTGAAGGTATGAACGGTTTTCCAGGTGGCTGCTTGACAGATTTCTAACAAGGGGATATCCCTAGCTGCAGCCAGAGATGCAGCTGTACCTCTAGTGGGATGAGCCCTCAGGCCTGAAGGTGCAGTTTTTCCCATTTTTTCATAGCAGAATTGAATACAGGACACAATCCACCTGGCAATGGTTCTCTTGGTGGCAGGTTTTCCCTTACCTACTTCCTCATAAGTGAGGAACAACTGGAGGGAGTCAAACCTGTGACCCCTTGTACGTTCATGTAGTAATTAAGGGCCCTTTTAACATCTAAGCTGTGTAGCCTCTGTTCCCCTGAGGAGGTGTGATCAGTGAAGAACACAGGAAGAGACATAGATTGGTTTAAGTGGAAATCAGAAACTACTTTAGATAGGAACCTTCTATTGGTTCTAAGGACCACCTTATCTCTATGGAAAGAGATGAAGTCAGGCTTCACTGACAGGGCTTGCAATTCACTGATACGTCTGGCAGAAGTAACAGCAACCAAAAACACAGTTTTCCAAGTCAAGTACTTGAGGTCTGTTGAGGACATAGGCTCCGGGGTGGGGTTGTATCAGCTGAGCAATACAAATATTCAAATCCCAGGCAGGAGCAGGATCCCTAAAAGGGGGATTGGTATGAAGCAATCCTTTGAAAAATTTACAGAATACAGGGTGAGATGACAGAGGAAGATTTCCCCACTGACAGGAAAGCAGAAATAGCTGACAAATGAATTTTGAGAGTGGCTGGTTTGAGGCCTAGGCTATTAAGGTAAACCATGTAATCCAGAACTGTAGACAAGTCAGCAGTGTCTGGGGAAATGAGCTTCTTGGAACACCAAATACTAAACCTTTTCCATTTGGAGTTGTAGGTTTTTTCTTGTGGCAGGCTTTCAAGAAGCCCTGAAGATCTCCAGAATCCCTTGGGACAGATGTAAATCTGCATACTCTAAGTCTTCAAGAGCCATGCCTTGAGATTGAGTGACTGGAGATTGGGGTAACAAATCCTCCCCTGAGAGGAGCTTAGCAGATTGTAATTCCTGGGAAGAGACAGGGGATGATGAACTGCTAAGAACAACAACAGGGGGTACCAAGGCTGCCTGGCCCAGTCTGGAGCAATCAGAATCACTTTGCATGGTTGTGACCTTACTTTGACTAGAACCTTGAACAATAGAGGAAAAGGAGGGAAGGCATACAGAAACTTCCCTTCCCAGTTCAAAATCAGAGCATCCAGACGGACCGAACCCAAGACTGGGGGTCTGCAACAAAACAGAGGAAGTTTGTGATTGTCTGGGGCTGCAAAGAGATCTATCTCCGGAGTGCCCCACCTTGAGAAGATCACCTTCAACATCAAAGGATCCAGAGACGATTCATGATGGCCCTGGGAAATCCTGCTCAATGCATCCGCTATTACATTGTCCTTTCCTGGGAGGTGGAACGCTACTAGAGACGTCTGCAGGGAATAAGCCAGGGACCATACTTTCATGGCCTCCGTGCACAAGGCCGTGGACAGAGTGCCTCCCTGCTTGTTGATATACCACATGGTGGTAGTGTTGTCCGTCCTGATCTGAACCACCTTGTTCTGTACTGACTGAGAGAAAGCTTGTAGAGCAAGAAGTACTGCCCTGAGCTCCAGAAGGTTGATGTGAAGAAGGGATTCCTGAGGGGACCACAGTCCCTGGGCCGTGAGAGCCCCCAGATGGGCTCCCCACCCCAAAAGGGAAGCATCTGCGGTAAGAACCACAGAGTGAATCTGAGAGACAAATGGAACACCTTGCCTTAGATTGTCCGAGTCCTGCCACCACTGAAGGGCCAGAATTAAAGTCTGAGTAACAGGAATTAGCTTGGTAAGAGGATCTTTCCTCTGGGACCAAAAGGTTCTCAGATGGAACTGAATGTCCCTCATCTGAAACCTGGCCCCTTGGACCACTGCTGTGGAAGCTGCTATGTGGCCCAGAAGCTGCAGAAAATGCCTTGCTGGTCGAGAAACCAGAGGGAGAAAGGAAGAGGCCAGCTGAGAGATGGCTTTTGCCCTTTCCAAAGGAAGGAAGGCTCTTGCCTTGAGGGTATCCAGCTCTGGTCCTGTAAAAGTGAGGAGCTGTACTGGTTTGAGAACTGACTTGGGAAGACTGAGAAGGAACCCCAGGGAAGTGAGAACTTTCTGGGTAAGCTGCAGATCTGACTTGACTTGGTCTGAAGACTGGCCCACCAGAAGCCAATCGTCCAGATATGGAAAAGTAGAGATCCTTTTCCTTCTTAAAAAGGCCACCACTACTGCTAGGCACTTTGTAAACACCCTTGGAGCTGAGGTTAGACCGAAGGGCATTGCTCTGAACTGATAATGGCCTGAGGGCAATTCGAACCTGAGGTACTTTCTGTGGGAGCACCTGATGGGAATGTGAAAATAGGCATCCTTGAGGTCTAGGGAGGCTAGCCAGTCTCCTGGCCTCAGAGAGGGAAGAATTGTTTCCAGAGTCACCATCTTGAATTTTGGCTTTACTAGCTGCTTGTTTAGGTATCTTAGATCTAGGATGGGTCACCACTTCCCTGTCTTTCGGGGTAAGGAAGTACCTAGAATATAGACCTTTGCCCCTGTATGGAGTAGGAACTCTCTCTATGGCCTTTAAAGCCAGTAGACACAAAACCTCTGCCTCCAGAGCAAGGGTTTCTGAAGTATTTGCAGGTGGAAAGGATCTGAGTCTCAGTTTCAGAAAACTTTTGAAACTGAGAACCAGCCCCTGGCTTACAACCTCCAGGACCCACTTGTCTGAGGTAACAGACATCCAGTCCTGGACAGAGTAAGCCAGCCTGCCTCCTACTGGAATGGGGGAGTAGACCCGGGCTGACACAGGGTGTCTGCTTGGCAGAAGCCTTAGGGTGAGGGGTGGATGCAGAACTGCTCATCCCCTATCTGCCTCTCCCTCTGAAGACCCTCCCTCTCAGAAAAGGAAAAAGAGGCCTGTGCTTGGTAAAAAGGCCTTTGCAAAGGCCTGCCCCTGCCCCTGGACTGCTGCCTTTGAGGAGTTGCTTGCCTTTCTTTGGCCTGAGCACTCCTGTAAGTAGTCCCCTATTCGTCCATTTTCTTCATGTAATTCTCTGTCTGCTCTCCAAACAGAGAATTACCAACTACAGGAAAATCCATGGCCTTAGCCTGGGTATCCTGTGAGAGGCTAGTACATCTGAGCCAAGCCATTCACCGAAGAGCCACAGATGTAGCCATGACTCTTGATAATACATCATTGGAGTCTACAGCAGCATGAAACTGTACTTTCGATGCCTCAATCCGATCTGCAGCCACCTGCTCCAGCTCATTGGCAAGCTGGGTGGGAGCCTGTTTAGCCAGTGCCAGTATAGTGTTCCACCTATACTTCTGGTACCTGGCTGTATAGGCCATATAATTAGCCCGCCTGAGTCCCAAAGATGCTGCCATGTACTGCTTCTTTGCCACGGCATCAATCTTCCTGGAGTCCTTGCCTAGGGGGTGTGATGCCACGGGAATGTTTGCCTTATCACAGGCAGCAGCCTATACAACCCCAAAATGGCTGCATTGCTGAAAAAGGAACTCCGTGTCTGAGCCTGAGAAAGTGTACCTCTTGTCTATTCTTCTGTCCACAGGAGGTATAGAATTGGAAGACTTAAGAATTTTTTGTGTCTGTTTCCCAAAAGATTTGTGGAGGGGAATAGACAGTCTTCTGGACTCTGGGATGTCCATCATCTCAACATAATCAGGCTCTTCCTGATCCTCTACTGCCTCCTCCACAGGAAGCTGGAGGGTATCAGCCACCTTTCTGTAGAACATGTAGTGTGAAGGGGACTCAGAAAGCCTAGGAGGAGAAACACCTGAAGGTCTGTCTGGGGAGATGTCCGGGTCAATAGGCACATCCAGACTCTCACCATCACCATAATCATCCTCATACTCTCCTTCCTCCTCAAACTCCAGTTCATAAAATTCTTCCAAGGTATAATCCGGAATTGGAACCGACCGAACTGAGCCCCTGCCAGATGGTGCTGGTTCGGTCGGAACCGATCGAAGCGATTCCATAATCCTAATCGCTTTGGCTATCTCATCGGCGGTTGGAGTATGAGATTCTGGGTCTGAACCGGTCGATTTGTCTTTTCTTTTTCCTTTTGTCAGAACCGATTCCTCGGAATTGGCTCTCCTTTTGCCCAAAGAAGTATCGCCCTGGTCAGAGGGCACTCCTGGTTCGGTCGGAACTGAACCGGGCTGGCCATCCAGGTCAGCGGACTTCTCGGACTCCCTTTCCCTCAGTCTATCCAGGGTAGATATGGGAAAACGCTTGAAAATTTGGCAGTCTGAATTGAGGTGGTCAAACCCCAGACAATAAACACAGATGGTGTGGGGATCAGCCTTAGCAAGGACCTCCCCACACACACTGCAGTGTTGAAACCCAGTGGGCCCGGTTTTTATCTTGGGTTTCTCAGACATGGCCAACCTAAACAAACTCACCCTTTTTTTGGCAATCTGCCAGGCAAGACTCCCCTATCGGTTCCTGGCCGTGTCACGGGTCTTGGGAAAAAACGTACTTAAAACCCATGTTTTTTAGAACCGATACGGACCGGTAACCACACACTAAAGTAAAGTACAAGTTTTACCTCAAAATGATCGCCACAGTTTACAAGTTCCACACAGAAAACAGAACAAAAACCTATCTAGTATTCATGGTACCACAGACAGAGACTTGAACAGACTATGCGGAAACAACAATTCAGTAGAAACCAACCGAAAACCAACACTTCAACCGACTCTTGAACCGAGCAGCAGGAGAAATCTCCGGAGCGACTGTTCAGTGAGTCGGAGTAAAGAATCTGACGGTTGCAGTTCGAATAACAACAGGCAAAGGCCTTCAACCGAGCTCGTGATGAACATTCTATGTAAGGCATAGAAAAGTTAACCCTTTGTTCTCCGGGGCAGTTGAAAGGCAGGACCTAACTGCAATAGTCAGAATATAGCAAGACTTCATGTTGTTTGAAAAGAACAGTTACGTAAGAACTTACCATAACAGTAGATCTTCAAGGGGATATCAGTCATCAGGTTACACTGTGGGAATTTCAGTCAGTGAAGCAGGATCCATACGGAAAATTTTCAGCAGTACAACTGGGGCTGCCCATGCCGACAACTTCACAAACCCTATACAGGCATGAGCAGCCCCGCTCCCCTGGAGACAAAGAGAACATAGTTCCAGCCATAGGGGACCGAAGAGAAAGAGAGGTGCCCAGACTATATGGAAGGCTGGATACACCAGATAGCCAGTTCCTAGACAAGAACCCCAAGAAGGGGGATTGTGGGAGGGAAAGCAGACCGGATGACTGAGATCCCCTCAAAGATTTACTGTTACGGTAAGTTCTTTCATAACTGTTCTATCTTCTTTAAGGGTATCTCAGTCATCAGGTCACGCCATAGGAATGAGTCCCATGTAGTTACAGGTGCAAACAGACAGTTTGGGAGGAGGGCTCTCCATAAACTTACAACAGGAGGCCCTGCAGCACAGCCCTGCCAAAACCTGCATGGGCTCTTGAGGCGATGTCCAGACTGTAATGCTTGGTGAAAGTATGGACGGTACTCCAGGTGGCAGCCGCACAGATGTCAGGGGCTGAGACCCCCTTGAAACATGCCTCTTGTGGAATGAGCCTTGACAGCACTGGGCAATTCTTTGTCATACCTGTTGTAGCAGAACACAATGCAATTTCCCAACCATTTGGATAAATACTGCTTAGAAACTGAGGGGCCCTCTCTACCTGGGGTGAAGAAAACAAACAACTGCTTTGACTTTCGGCATTCTTTGGTGCAAAGCAGGCAGTACTTCAAAGCTCTGCGCACATCTAACCTATGAAGCAGTACTTCCCCGGGTTTGGCATATTCAGGAAAATAAACAGAAAGGTGGACAGACTGGTTGAGTGTAAACTCAGATACCACCTTAGGGAGAAACTTAGGAATTGTGCGCAAAGACATCGACTTTGTGAAACATCAAATAAAGCTCCTCACACCAGAGGGCCTGAAGCGCTGAAATTCTTTGAGCAGAAGTAATGGCAACTAAGAGTAACGCTTTTCAAGACAGAAAGTGTAACTCGCAGGTCACGAAAGGCTCAAAAGGAGACAGTCTACTTCTCCAAAACAAAATTTCAATCCCAAGTCAGGAGAGGAGAAAAGACTGGAGGTTTTGGATGCAGGATGCCCCTTAAAAAACTACAGCAGACATCCAGCTGAGCAACTGTGCAGTCACTCACAGTCTCATGAAAAGCAGAAATAGCTGCAAGGTGCACCTTGAAGGAGGAGTACTGGAGATCTGAGTCAGACAGAGAGATCAGGTAGTCCAGAATGTGGCTCACCAGACAGGTGAAAAGATCCAAGTTATGTCTGGCAGCCCAGATGGTGAACCACTTGCACTTCATGGCATACGTGGCTCAAGTGGAAGGCTTTCAGGAGGCCACCAGGCTGTTTGCCACTCTGTTACAGACTCTAACTCTGGTGATGGCTATGTTCTCAGGAGCCAAGAATGCAGATGGACGGACCTGAGGTTGGGATGGACCAGTGTCTCCTGATCCTGGGTCAGCAGGTTCCTACTGTGGGGGAGAGGGACCAGAGGTTCCTCTGCCAGCTGCTGAAGTACAGGAAACCGTATGTGGCATAGCAAGAATGGAGCTACCAGAATCATGCTGACCCCCTCCATCTGCAGTTTGATAAGCACCCTCTGAATGAGAGGAAATGGAGGGAAGGTGTAAAGGAACCTCCTGCTCCAGGAGAGGGCCAACGCATCTCGCCAGAAAATTCCAAGCCCTGGATCTAGCGAGCAAAATTTGGCCAGTTTTACGTTGAGTGGAGATGCAAAAATGTCCAATTCTGGATGAAACCATCTGTCGAACAACTCTTCTTTTTTTTGCATAACAAGTTAATTGATTTTCCATGCATAACCATTAATAAAAAACACCTCCAGTAAGATATAACAACCAAACTAACAATACACACGTACCCAGTACATTTAACTATTCTTACTCCCCCCACCATCATACTGTCCAACTTCCCCCAACATATCTGGGTACTCAACAATATTTAAATCACATCATACAATACATCAGAACATTAAAACACTCCCACCCCGGTCCCATCCAACAGAGAGGGAGAAATAAAAGATAAGAAGAAGAAGAACGAACAACTCTTCTGCGACAGATGAGAGATGCTCCCATTCATGCATGCTGGACTGAGTCTGGCTGAAGCTGTCCACCAGAGTGTTTATCATGCCTGGAGTGTGGACTGCTGAGTGTGTCAGACCATGTCCAACGCCCACGCCCAGTACCACACTCTCATAGCCTTCCTGTATAGGGGGTACAAATGAGTTCCCCCCTGCTTGTTGATGTAGTACACTACACTGAGATTGTCTGACTGCACCAGCAGCTGACCCGGAGCAAGGTGTTCCTGAAATGGCTGCATAGCATACAGGACCACCCTCATTTCCAGGACATTGATATGCTGGGAGGTTTCCATCTGGGACCAAGAGCACTGGGTTTGGAAGGGACCCAGGTGCATTCCCCAGATCAGATGCATCTGTGGTGAAGATCTGCTGCAGGAAGGAGATCTGGAATGGAACACCTAAAGCAGGTTCAAGGGGTCCATCCACCACTGCAGTACCTTACGGACTGGAGAAGAGACCAAAATTGGGGATCTAACTCGTCTGTGTGCTGGTCCCACTGAACCCGAAGGGTCCACTGGAAAATGTGCATATGAAGCCTAGGGTATGGCAGTTGCCATCAGGCCCAGCAATCTCAGGTGCACCCTGGCTGGAAGTTACCAGCTTTGAGCAACTTCCTGAGCTTCGGATATAAGGCACTCTGCCCTGTTTTGCGGCAGAAAGGCCTTTCCCTGTGCCGAGTTCAGAATCGCCCCTATTTACTGCAACCTTTGAGGCAGTACCAGAACAGATTTGGGCAGACTATCAGTGATGCCCAAGAAGTGGAAAACCTGAAGAGTCTGCTCCAGAGACAGCAAAAGCTGTTCCCTGCATTGGGTCTTTAGGAGCCAATCGTCCAAATAAGGGAAAACATTGCAGTCCTTTCCTTCTGAGAGCTGTTGCTACCACTTCCAAGCACTTGGTAAAGAGTTGCGGCACAAAGGACAAGCCAAAGGGCAGCGCTTTGAACTGATAATGCTCGCCCTGGAAAGCAAAACGGGGAAACCTCCTGTGAGGCAGAAAGACTGATATGTGTAGGTAAGCATCCTGCATGTCCAAACAGCAGAGCCAATCCTCTGTTTTGAGGAGGGGCATCAGGCCTGGCAAAGTTACCATCCGGACCTTTTTGTACTGGATGTACAGATTGAAGTCCTTTAGGTCTAGAATGGGCCTCAGATCACCAGTCTTTTTGAGGACCTGGAATAAAACACTGTTTCTCTGGTGCCTGGGTACTGGCTCGATGGCCTGCTTGTGCAAGAGGGACTGCACCTCCTCCTGGAGAACAGACAAGGTGAGCTGGGGGGTAACTGGAGGGCAGGGGAGGGGTTTCTGGAGGCTGCTCAATAAGAAAAAATTACTCACCTTAGTAATGTTGTTTCTTCTAATGGAGTCTTGCTATATTATGACAATTGCAGTTTGTCCCAGCCTTAGAACTGCTCCGGAGGTGAAAGAGTTAACTTCCATGCCATGCATGGAACTTAGAGCGTGAACTCGGTTAGAAAAGCTCTGTCTGGATAATTTTAAACTGAAACTGTCAGATCTTTTCGAGCAAAACTCACTAAGGTTCTGTGTGGAAGCTGTAACCTACACTAGCCAACTGGCCACTTAAGTATTAACACATTTTCCTGGTCCCAACACCAAGACTCAAGTCAGGGGACCAGAAAATAAGATAAGATAAAAAAACACAACACCCAAACACCCCAAAAGAAGGGTGGAAAACACAAGATGGGCATCAGTAAGTGCCAACACTGGACTGCCCACCCCATCCCTAAAGTAGAAGTTCTGAGAGGGGCAGGCTGGCTGGGGGGAGGTCATAATATAACAAGACTCCATTAGAAGAAACAACATTACTAAGGTGAGTAATTTTTTCTTCAAACAACATGAAGTCTTGCTATATTATGACAATTGCAGACTACACAGCAGTACCTGCATGGGGGAGGGACAGAACCTACTTAGGAAATAGGGTCTGAAGCACAGCTGTGCCAAATCGAGCATCCCTCCTGGCCTGAATGTCCAAGGAGTAATGCTTAGTGAAAGTATGTACTGTTTTCCAAGTAGCTGCTTGACATATCTCTAAAATGGGGATGTCCCTGGCCGCAGCTAGGGATGCAGCTGTACCTCTGGTAGAGTGAGCCCTCAGGCCTGAAGGGGTTACCTTACCCAGTTTTTGATAGCAAAATTGGATACAAGAGACAATCCACCTGGCAATGGATCTCTTAGTGGCAGGTTTCCCTTTCCCAACCTCACCATAAGTGAGAAAGAGTTGGAGGGAGTCAAACCGTGACCCTTGGTACGCCTATGTAGTAACTAAGGGCCCTCTTAACATCTAGCTTGTGCAGCCTCCTCTCACCAGAGGAGGAATGGTCAGTGAAGAACACTGGAAGAGAAATAGATTGATTAAGGTGGAAATCTGAAACTACCTTAGGCAAAAACTTCCTGTTAGTCCTGAGGACTACCTTATCCCTGTGAAAGGAAATAAAGTCAGTCTCCACTGACAAAGCTTGTAACTCACTTCTGCGCCTGGCAGAAGTGATGGTTACTAGAAACACAGTTTTCCAAGTCAAGTACTTAAGCTCTGCCAAAGACAGAGGTTCAAAGGGGGGTTGCATCAGCTGAGCAATGCAAACATTAAGATCCCAGGCAGGGGCAGGGTCCTGAATGGTGGATTGGTATGAAGCAATCCCCTGAAAAACTTGGAAAATACAGGGTGAGCAGAGAGAGAAGAGGCTTCCTGCTGAAATAAAAGCAGAGACAGCTGCCAAATGCACTTTCAGGGTAGCTGGTCTCAGTCCCAAAGAATTAAGATGGACCATATAGTCCAAAACAGTGGGCAAATCAGCAGATTCCGGGAAATATGCTTCAGAGCACCATATGGAAAACCTTTTCCATTTAGAGTTATAAGTAGCCCTAGTGGAAGGCTTCCTAGAAGCTTAAAAATTTGAGAACACCTTGAGAAAGGTGTAAGTCAGCAACTTTAACTCCTCAAGAGCCAGGCCTTGAGGTCGAGGGATTTGAGATTGATACAAACTCTCCCTGGGCACAGGTTAACAAATTGTGGTTCCTGGGGACACAGGGAAGATGGACTGCTAAGGACAGAAGGAGAGGGTACCAGGGCTGTCTGGCCCAATCTGGAGCAATCAGAATCATCTTGCAGGGCTGAGATCTGATTTTGACTAGCACCTTGAACAGGAGAGGAAGGGGGGAAGGCATAGAGAAACTTCCCTTCCCAATCGAGGAGGAAGGCATCCAGGGGGACTGTGCCCAACACTGGGGGCCTGCAACAAAAAAGTGGAAGTTGATGATTGTCTGGGGCTGCAAAAAGATCTATCTGAGGGGTGCCCCACCTGACAAAAACTATCCCCAGTACTCGAGGATCCAATGACCATTCGTGATGGCCCTGGGAAATCCTGCTGAGAGCATCTGCCAGGACATTGTCCTTGCCTGGGAGGTGAACTGCTATGAGGAGGTGTTATGGGAATAAGCCAGAGACCACAACTTCATTGCCTCGGTGCACAAGGACGAAGACCGAGTGCCCCCTTGTTTGCTGATGTACCACATTGTAGTGGTGTTGTCTGTTCTGACCTGTACCACTTTGCTCTGAACAGATGCAGAAAAAACCTGAAGTGCTAGAAAAACAGCTCTGAGTTCCAACAGATTGATGTGGAGCAGAGATTCCTGAGGGGACCACAATCTCTGGGTGGAGAGGTCGCCCATGTGAGCTCCCCATCCCAAAAGAGACGCATCTGTAGTAAGGGTCAAGGAGTGAGATAGAAGGATGAAAGGAACCCCTTGTCTCAGATTGCTCTGATCCTGCCACCACTGAAGGGCCTGGATCAGGGTTCGAGTTACTGGGATCAATTTGGATAGGGGATCTCTTCTTTGAGACCAAAAGGCTCTCAAATGGAACTGAATGTCCCTCATCTGAAATCTTGCTCCTTGCACTACGGCTGTGGAAGCAGCCATGTGTCCTAGGAGCTGTAGAAAATGCCTTGCTGGTCGAGAGACCGGCAGGATGAAGGAGGAGGCCAGGGCCACCAGGGTCCTTACCCTTTCTAGGGGGAAGGAAGGCTCTGGCCTGCTTTGTGTCCAGTTCTGCGCCTATGAAGGTGAGTACCTGGACAGGTTCTAAAACTGACTTTGGAAGACTGAGAAGAAAGCCTAGAGAGGTAAGCAGCTGCTGGGTAACCTGCAGGTGTGATTTGACCTGGTCTGGAGACTGACCCACAATGAGCCAGTCGTCTAGGTAGGGAAAGATGGCAATCTTTTGCCTTCTTAAATGAGCAACTGCTACCGCCAGGCATTTTGTGAATACCTTGGGGCAGAGGTAAGGCCAAGGGCATTGCTCTGAACTGATAATGGCCTGAGGGCAGTTCGAATCTGAGGTACTTTCGGTGGGAGCTTCTGATAAGAACATGGAAGTAGGCATCCTTGAGATCCAGGGAAGCTAGCCAGTCCCCTGGCCTTAGGGAGGGTAAAATCATTCCCAGAGTCACCATTTTGAATTTTGGTTTTAAAAGGTGCTTGTTCAGATATCTTAGGTCCAGGATGGGCCGCTATTCTCCTGTCTTTTTTAGGGTAAGGAAGTACCTGGAGTACAGTCCCTTGCCCTGGTGTAGGGGAGAAACCCTTTCTACAGCTCTGAGAGCCAGGAGGGTTGAGACTTCTGTTTCCAAAGCAAGAGTCTCTAGAGGATTTGCAGGTGGAAAGATCTGATTCTCATCTTTGGAAATTTTTGAAGCTGAGAACAGACCCTGGCTTACTACTTCCAGGACCCACTTGTTCTGAAGTTAAAGACCCCAGTCCTGGACGGACGTAAGCCAGCCTGCCCCTACAGGTAATGGAGAATCGGCCCTGGGCATCCCATCAGGGTGCCTGTTTGGCAGGGGCTTTAGGCTGAGGGGTGGGAGCAGGCCTGTTCATACCCCGTCTGCCTCTCCCTCTGAAGAACCCCCTCTGAACGTAAGCTGAAGAGGAGGCCTGGGTTTGGTAAAAAGGTCTGTGAAAAGGCCTGCCTCTACCCCTGAGTGGCTGCCTCTGAGGAGTGGCTTGCCGTTCCTTGGCTTGTGCACTCCTATAAGTGGTTCTACATTCAGCCATTTTCTTCATATAATTCTCTGTCTGCTCCCCAAACAGAGAATTTCCCACCACAGGAAAATCCATGGCCTTAGCCTGGGTATCCTGTAACAGACTAGTACACCTGAGCCAAGCCAATCTACGAGGCCACAGATGTAGCCATGACTCTAGAGGATACATCATTAGAATCCACTGCAGCATGGAATTGCACCTTGATGCCTCAATACCATCAGCACACCTGTTCCAGCTCCTTGGCAAGCTGGCCAAGGGCCTGTTTGGCTAAGGCCATGACAGTATCCCATCTAGATTTCTGGTATCTTGCAACATAGGCCATATAATTTGCCTGTCTGAGTCCCAAGGACGCTGCCATGTATTGTTTTTAGCCATGGCATCAATCTTCCTGGAGTCCTTGTGAGGAGGATGTGAAGCCAGGAATATTAGCCTTATCACAGGCTGCAGCCTGAACTACCCCAACATGGCTGCATTGCTGTGAAAGAAATTCTGTATCAGGACCTGATAAGGTGTACCTCCTGTCCATCTTTTATCCACAGGAGGCACAGAATTAGAGTTTTAAAATTTTTATTGTTTGTTTCCTGAAGGATTTATGTAAAGGAATAGACAATCTCCTGGACTCTGGGATATCCATCATCTCCACAAAGTCAGGCTCCTCTTGCTCATCCACAGCTTCCTCCAAAGGGAGCTGGAGGGTTTCAGCAACTTTTTTATAAAACAGAAAATGAGAAGGAGACTCAGAAAGCCTAGGGGGAGACTCTCCTAAAGGTCTGTCTGGGGAGATGTCCGGTTCAATGGGCACATCCAGACTTTCAAAATCACATTCACACTGTTCATAATCCTCCTCCCTCCTCTGGTTCTATAAAACTCTCTATATCATATTCTTGAACTGTGGAACGCCGAACCGACCTTTTGCCAGATAGTGTGGTTCGGACGGAACCTGGAAAGCGACTGGAAAATTTGATCGCTTTGTTATCTCTGCAGTTGGAGAAGGAATTTTGACCCACACCTGCTGATTTTCTAGTTCTCTTTGCTGGAACTGGCTCCTCTGAGTCAGCTTTACGTTTGCCCGAGGAAGTCTCGCCCTGGTCAGAGGGCACTCCCTCCGGTTCGGTTGGCACCGAACCGGGCTGGCCATCTGGGTCAGCGGACTTTTTGGCCTCCTCGCCCCTGAGCCTACCAACTCTTATCTAGGGTAGCTGCAGGAAATTCTTGCAAATCTGGCAGTCTGCATTGAGGTGGTCAAACCCCAGACAATAAACACATGTGGTGTGTGGGTCAGCCTTGGCAAAGGCTTCCCACAGACACTACAGTGTTGAAACCCAGTGGCCTGGTTTTTCTTTGGGTTTCAGACATAATGCCAGCCTAACCAAAATCTTGCCCTTTTCCGCAAATGCCAGGCAAGACACCCTTATCGGTTCCCAAACGTCACGGGTCGTGGAAAACCGTAATGAAACTGCTTTTTAGAACCGATAAGAACCGGGAACCGCGACTAAATAGCTTTAAATGAATTTAGAAAAAGTTTCAAAATAACCTGATCGGTTCAAACCGAACCGATAAACATTGACAAGTTCCACACAGAAATAAAGCTGTCTATTACTTACAATACTACAGACAGAGCTTGAACCGATCGTTTATGTTAAAATAATTATAATCACGGTTGAATTTAACCGAGAAAAACACTTTTAAACCGAGAAATTAACCGAGCAGTAGGAGCAATCTCCAGAGCGACTGTTCAGTGAGACGGAGTAAAGAACCTGACAGTTTCAGTTTAAAATTATCCAGACAGAGCTTTTCTAACCGAGCTCGCGCTCTAAGTTCCATGCATGGCATGGAAGTTAACTCTTTCACCTCCGGAGCAGTTCTAAGGCTGGGACAAACTGCAATTGTCATAATATAGCAAGACTTCATGTTGTTTGAAACTCCAGTGTGTGTCCCCCTTCTATGATCTGCAGAATCCACGCATTCGAAGTTAATAGTTCTCCACTGATTCAGATGGAGGCAGAACCAACCTCCAACCACCTCCTCCTGGTCCGGAACCAGAAGACGGGGCTCTGACAAGGAGTCAAGCAGAGGTGGAGCCAGCTGCAGGGGCTGGTCCCTCACTTCTGAGGCGTTTGGCCGCAGCTCCAGCACTGCAGGGGGCAGGCAAGGCAGCCAGGGCTCTGTACTTCCCTTGGGGCTGGGAGGCTGAACTGGGCCTATTGTTCGCTTTGTGAAAGGGAGGGCATCCTCTACCTCTCAGTTGGGTATGCTAGAGGGAGTGGATGGACTTGAGGGCCTTGCCTGAGGCTTGCAGATCATTGATAATATCCTGGATATCGGGACCAAACAGCTTAGTGCCATTAAAGGGGGCATTAAGCACTTTTTGCTGAACATTTGTGGCAAAGCCGGATACTCTCAGTCAGGAGTGCCTGCATAGGCATATGCCCCTGGCAGTGGTGTCAGCCATATCACAGAGGACTATGAGGAGGTGTCTGCTGATATCCTCAGCTGCCTGGAGGCACTGAAGCAGCTCCTGCTTTTGAGAGCCATCCGGAAGGGCCTGAGCAGTAGCCTTGCCCTTCCTCCAACTAGCATTTTGGTACTTTACCATGTGAGACAGGTGGTTTGCAATCCACAAACCCAGTGTGGAGGAGACATACACCCTTTTACCCCAGAGGCCAATTCTACAAGACTCTTTATCAGGGGGAAGGGAAAGTACAGTTACGTAAGAACTTACCGTAACAGTAGATCTTCGAGAGAAGCTCTTGCAGCAGGTTCCACATTGAGGACTGGCGCCACCTGGCGGCGGTTCCGGAAACTTTTTCTTTAGTAGTATTGACGTGGGAACGCCCCCCGCTGACGTCGGCTCCACCCCCGACGTCGCTCTATATAAGGGAGGAGTTCCCCATGTGCTCCGCTTCTTGAATGCCCTCACCCCATCAGGCAAGATAGGAACTGATTGTCAACGGACAACACGTCAAAGATGAAAAAATACCAGCCTGCAAAGGGCCTGATCCCTGAGGGAAGGTGAGCAGGAAATGTATCTGCTGCAAGAGCTTCTCTCGAAGATCTACTGCTATAGTAAGTTCTTACGTAACTGTACTATCTTATTTCGAGGAGAAGCTCTTGCAACAGGTTTCACATTGAGGACTGAGTCCCAAGCAGTATAAACTTATAACAACCCCTGGGAAGGGAAAGAAACAGCAGGAAAAGTACTGCAAAAGAAGGGAAGCTCCCTCAGGAAACCAGACCTTGCAGAACCGCGAGACCAAACCCTGCTCTGCGTCTGGAAATGTTGTTGAGGCTGTAGTGCCTGATGAAGGTATGAACAGAACTCCAGGTAGCGGCAGCACAGATATCTGCCGTCGGTACCCTCTTGAGCACTGCAAAGGAAGTAGCGATAGCCCTGGTAGAGTGAGCTTTAATCGGCCCCGATGTCAACCTATTATGCTTCTCATAACAGTAGGAAATGTAGTGAACCAACCAGCGCGAAAGCGTCTGATGGTGACCTGGCAACCTACGGACCGTTGGGCAAAGGACACAAAGAGCTGAAAAGACTTCTTGTCCACCTTGTTTCTAGCTAGGTAACATCTGAGAGCCCTGTGTACATCCAAGGAATGAAGCAGGGCCTTTCCCCTGTTGGAGTGCTCTTGGTAATAGACCGGGAGCTGAACCGACTGATTCAAAGTGAGCTCTGAAACCACTTTCGGTAAGAACTTCGGATTGGTGCGGAAATCAACCCAGTCCTTGAGGAAAACGAAGTAGGGTTCTTTACACGAGTGCTTGAAGCTCTGAAATGTGCCTCGCCAAAGTAATTGCTAGCAAAAGAACAGGTTATTCACCTGTAACAGTTGTTCTAAGAGTGGTATATGTTGTTCATCCACACTTCTTGGCATGTCCCCTTCCACTTTAAATCTTGCCAGAAGTCTTCAAGCTGGCTCCTCCCACCCACCCGGGTGGTATATACCTCGGCTTTGCCCCATGACGCCAGATCTTAGCCCGCTGGAAGCAAGGTTGTGCGCCTGAGCCAGGGAGGACGGGTGTGTGTGTGTGTGTGGATGAACAACATATACCACTCCTAGAACTACTGTTACAGGTGAGTAACTTGTTCTTCTAGGAGCGTGGATATGTTGTTCATCCACACTTCTTGGCAGACTCCAAGCAGTTCTCTGGGAGGAGGGAGGTAAGGCGCACACCCCCTACTTAGGAAATAAAGACTGGAGAACTGAGGCCCCAAAATCAGCATCCCGGCGTGACTCAAGGTCGATGCAGTAGTGGGTAATAAAGGTGTTTGCTGACTTCCAGGTAGCAGCCCGACAGATTTCCTGGATGGGGACGTCCCTGGAAGCAGCCACCGATGGAGCAGTATGGTGGTTAGAATGAGCTCTTATCCCTCGGGGGTTGGGGGTGGGGCTTCTTGGTCGAGTTAGGAGCAGGTTTGGACAGCCAGATCCCTGGACTTCTCCACTTCCTGAAGGGAGGAACCTGCCAAGAGCCAGTCGTCGAGATAAGGGTAGATTCTGACTCCTCGATGCCAGAGGTGGACCTTTTCATGTCAGAATCCAATGCAAAACTGCCCATAATTTAACCCTCCCTGTATCCTAGGAAGTTGTAATAAGGTATATTTTACCCTTGGGGTTTTTCCTCCCCAGATAAACCTAGAGATAAGCTTATCCCATGATTGAAAATTAAAGTCCCAGGGAACAGCTGGCAAAGTTTGTAGGAAAAATAATAAATGACGGAAGATATTTTGTTGGATTTTTTTTTTTTCCCCCTCCTCTCCCCTGCAGTCCCTCTCTCTTCAGGAGACACTTTACGGCCTTTTCAGCCCTCGCTCACCTGCCTGTAGACCAGAGCAGTCCATCCTCCTTGGAGCCTTGGTTTACCACCCAGGTGGGGTACGGGGTGGGGGCCCTACACCCCGAGACACACTGGAATTTCGTTGGGATGCTGTCTCTGGGCAGGCAGGGGCTTTGAGGGTCGGGGCCTAGTGCTCCGTCTCACTGGGACCGCAAGGTGCTTTCTCCGTGTTCTTTACTTCGCGATGCGTCGTGTCCCTTGACGCTGGCGCTTGAGCGCCGACGCCTGGCACGCCGCCCCCTACTTCCTGCCATCGCCTCTGCTGCGCCTCAGGTCTCCACCTGGGGACAGTCAAGCGCTGGCTCTGATCCCTCCTCTCGGGAGGACGAGCAGTCCCTGGGACGCTCAAGCCCTCTCCCGGCCGCTCCTCCAGCTTCCGGGCTCGCTCCTCGAACCCGGTCACTGGCGTCGCAAGCGGAAATCCAACTGCTGCGCCGGCGGGCCGGCTAGGATTGTTTCTAATCAATTAATTAAGTCCAAGGGAAGCTGTGTCCATTTAGACATATCTGAAGTGATTTGCTGTGTGATTGGTTCCATATTCACCATTTCAAGGTGTATTAGCTTAGCTGGGATTTTTATCTCTAGGTACCTCATCTCAAGTCTATGCCAGCGGAAGGAAAACTCCTGTTTCATTTGTCTGGAGGGAGAAAAGGAAAAATTAAGTACTTCAGTTTTTGAACAATTTATTTTATAGCCAGATACGGTACTAAAAAACTGAAGTTGTTCCCATACCGCTGGAACAGATGTCTCTGGGAAAGTCAAGGTCAGCAGAATATCGTCTGCAAAAAGGGATAATTTAAACATTTTGCCTCCTAGTGGGATCCCCTGAACGTTACCATTTTCCCTTAATTTGGCAGCTAGGGGCTCTAAGTAAAGTGCAGAAAGAAGTGGGGATAGGGGGCACCCTTGCCATGTACATCTATATAGAGTAAATGGTGAAGAAATCGAACCGTCTAATTTCAGATAAGCCACTGGAGAGTGGTACATGGCCTGGATTTGGGATATGAAATTTTCAGGGAAATGAAATTCTTTAAGGGTAGCCCACAGGAAGGGCCATGACACCCTATCAAAAGCTTTCTCGGCATCAAGCCCGAGTAAAATTAAATGAATTTTTCTTTGAGTAGCATGTTCAACTAATAGTAGAACCCTTCGTAATGCATCATGGGCTTGGCACTTCATGATAAATCCCACTTGATCTCTGTCAATTAGCTGAGGTAAAAATCTGTCTAATCTGTGAGCTAGAATAGACATGAAAACTTTATAATCACAGTTTAATTTAGATATGGGGAGATAGGAAGTGGCAAGAGTTGGGTCTTTTCCTGGTTTTGGGATAGCTGCAATTTCAGCATATTGCCAGGATGGGGGGTGGGGGGGGCACCTCCCTCTTGTATTTCTGTATATGCCTGTAACAGAATGGGTATAAGTAATTTCTGAAATTGTTTGAGAAACTCATTCGGATATCCATCTGGTCCTGGGGCCTTTTGTGTCTTGGTCAACTTAAGGATAGCTATAATCTCTTAGTCGGTAATAGGACATATCAGGGACTCAGCTGGGTGGACATTTAAATGGGGTAATTTAGTGCTCTGGAGATACGTAGTCAATTGATGTGGGCTTGGGGAGATATCTTCTGTATATAGAAGTTAGTAAAAGTCAGCCATAGCTTGTCTGATGGCAGTGGGATGGGACAGTAATTGGCTAGTTTGTGGATGTCGAGGTTTAGTAACCGTAGCCCTGCCCCTGGACCCTCGAAGGCGTTTTGCCAGATTCCTGGCTCCTCGTGGCCCCCCTTCTACTGAATTTAATTCCAAATAAAGCAATTGTTGCTCTACTTTTTGGTCAGTTATTTTTTGAAGTTTTTGTTTAGATATTAGTATCTCAGGTTTGACAGAATTACTGTATCTCCTTGACACAACTTAGCTTGTAGTTTCGATAAAGCCTCCTGCAGTTCCCGTTCTCTTTTTTCTCCACCCCGTTTTTTTAAGGAAGTGTATTTGATAATATCCCCCCATAGCACTGTTTTGAGAGTGTCCCATTTAATAGTAGCCGCTATATCAGGAGAAGCATTCTCTGCCTGGATAACTGGTATGCGGGACTTAACCAGTTTAATGAATTCTGGATCCTGTAAATGGGTTGTTTTAAACCTCCAAAAGTTTTGTTTTTTAGGTCTCTCCACATCTATTTTTAAGAAAACAGGTGTGTGGTCTGATAAAAGGGATGTCCCTACATATATATCTCTAGCATACTCAATGTGTTCGATCGAAGTTAAAAAATAGTCTAGTCATGCTGAGGTATTGGTTTTGGGTGAGAAATGCGTAAATGCCTTTACTGAAGGGAAGAAGTGGCCCCATGTGCCTGTGAGCCCCAATTCAGGGAGAGTTTGTTTTAAATATTTTTGGATAGCTGATCACTGATGTTTTAGTGGGGTTAGATGAATCTAACTTGATATTCAGGGTGATATTTAAATCCCCTCCAACAATACGCATGCCTTGAATGGCAGGCAACAAGGTATCCAGGAATCTTTGTGCCATCTTCACTTTACTTCCCGAAGGAAGACAGAGCGAGGCTAGTGTAATCTGCCTCGAGTAAAGTTGGTCCACCACAATTACATAGTTTCCATCTGGATCTATGATCTGTTTTTGCATTTGGAACTGTATACCATATGGAATTAGGACTGCAGTACCACGCCTCCGTCCAGAGGAATGGGCTGAGGCCACCACTTTATCAAACCCCCATGCCCCTAATTTGGAATGTTCCTATTGAGAAAGATGGGTCACTTGAAGCATAATCACATCCGGCTTACTTTGTTTAAAATATTTGTTTAAAATATCATAGTAATCTTCTATGTTTCATCAGATTGTGAATGCCATTTACATTAAAGGACATAATAAGAGCAGAGTTAGCCATAATTACTTATAAAGAAAGTAGTCTTTCTCTGAATAAGAGCTCCCCCTCTTTGTCTCTCCAATCCTAACAGGAATCCACAATCTTGACTATTCTGATGTGTATAGGATCCAGATCCAAATCTCTCAGAGGTTGTTTTTTGCCGCTACGACTGGTCCCCAGCAATCTCTTTTCAAACAGGATAGAAATATTAGACCTCCTGCCTGACGCCTTAATAAGCTGTGTTGCATATACTCGATTTTTAAGCCATAACTCACATGCCAACAGGGCATGGTTAAACATTAAGAACCTCATTAACCCTAAAAAAAAAAAAAACTTTTCGTATGGTCAATATTATTAAGGCTCTCACAGACTGATCTAAAGCAGTTGTCTCTTTTGCCATATTTTTTGCAAATAATATAAAAATACAAAATATGAAAGCTTCCAAAGTGGGGGAAACTATTATCCGTTTCCCTTTAAGTACTGGGTGTGCACTGGAATAATGAAACTTAAACCCAGCAGGAGGGCTAAGATCGGGGCATATTTTGCCATGGGCCCTCCATGGGCTATTAAGGCCCACAAATGAAAAAAGGGACAGAATATGTAGTAATAAGTCAAACAAATAATAAACATTTTGTCCCAATTTATAAAAGTAAATCGATGGTTGTCCCATAGGAATATTGCACAAAATTGCACAAAGTCCCGCTCTCAAACACCAATCCCCTTCCTGTATGGATTGTCCCTGAAGAAAATCAATATAGTTCGGGTCTTCACATTCTAGTCCCCATCTTTAACAGCAACTCTGGTCTGCTTTCAAGTACTGTTTCGCCCATAACAGTTCACTGGTATGTCCAATAAGTAAGTGTGGATATGGGTATAATTTAGCCATGAACATTTCCCATGTGGAGAGAGGCAGGATTCAGTCAGTTCCAGGTGATAACTTTGATTTGTGCCTCCTCTCAAAGCTGTGCGATATCTATTTTTACAAGCAGCATGTAATGCCCGTGTCAGGGCTCAATTATTTTGTTTCCCAAGGTTCGTTGGGGGAGGGTGGGCTAAAGGAAAAGGTACTGCCACATGGGAACAAGGCCGTCTGCATATCCCACAACAAGTGTAGCCCAGATTTTTAGAGGTTAAACACAGAAGCGCTAGAGTCAAGGGCAGTACTTAGGCCTAAGTCAGAGGCATCCGAGTTAGTTCCACACCGCCTGCCTCACCTCCAGCCCCCATCCTCCTATGGCCACCGCGTTAAACGCGAACAATGTAGATTAAAAGTACCTTCAAAAATTTCAGGTTTCTCTTTCAAGGATAGTAGAGGTGTCTCGAACAAACTTTGCCATCTGCTGTTTAGGGTCTCTTGTGTTTATCTGGTTGTTCTTTCTTCGGACAGTTGGTTTTGGTTGTGCTGTTTGCTGTCGTGAAGGCTGTAAGGAACGGGATACTCCAGGCTGTGGCCTTTCTGGGAACGTCAAACCTTTCTCCGTCAATTGCTCACGGGCCTCCTCCGCATTGGAGAAATGGAAATTACGTACCTACCGTAATTATAGATCTTCTTGGACGAGTCTCCATCACTCATTCACACTAATGGGGATCTGCGACAGAGGCACTAGGACCCAGTGGGAGCAAACTTTTTCCTAGAAGGTCGGCGCCAGAGATGGAGCCGTGAGGAGCGGCACTGTGAGCCTCAGCTCGTGCGGTAATGACTATCTCGGCGTCGACCCTCCAACCGCCTCAGTACCTTTTTTTCCGAGGAGGTGCAGCGTAACTAACCTAGAAGGATAGCCTAACCAAAACCAGGACATAAGATAGTCCAGACGACCCATATAAGAAGGGTCAACAAAGAAGTCTTCACATCCTAAGATTGAGGGAGTGAAGACCAACAACAGAGGTGAGCTCGGGGGATTGCGGGTGGGATGTGAATGAGTGGTGGAAACTTGTCCAAGAAGATCAAGAATTACGGCAGGTACGTAATTTCCATATCTTCCTGGATATAAAGTCTCCACCACTCAGTCACACTAATGGGAGTGTACCGAGCTAATAATCCCCTGAGAGGGTGGTAGGAGAGACCAAGAGCTCACAATTCTAGGATAGGAGTCCATTAAAGATGGTTCTGCCAAAAGAAAGATGTCATTTGGCATGGACATCCTGGGCATAGTGTTTGACGAAAGTATGCACTGAGCTCCGGGTAGCTGCATTGCAAATATCTGCAATGGGCACGTTGCGGATTTCCGCTAGGGATGCCGCGACTGCTCTAGTAGAGTGAGCGTACACTCTGCCTTCCAGCTTAACCTGTGCCATGGAATAACAGTGGCGAAGGCATGCCACTAGCCATGCTGAAATACATCTGACAGCGACAGGTTGGCCCAGCTGGGTCTCGCTGAAGGAAACAAACAGTTGTTGAGCTTTACGAAAGTCTTTTGTTCTATCTAGATAAAAACGCAAAGCTCTTTTGACATCCAAGGAGTGAACAGAACGCTCTCCTTCATTTTGGAAGTTCGCGAAGTAAGTAGGAAGGACCAAGGGTTGCTTTAGATGGAATTCTGAAACAACCTTAGGGAGAAACTTAGGATGGGTCCTAAGAACTACTTTGTCTTTATGAAACACAGTATACAGAGGGTCTGTGACCAAGGCATGTATCTCAGAGATCCTGCGGGCTGAGGTAATGGCCACTAGGAAGGCAGTTTTTCAAATGAGAAATTTTAACTCACAGGTAGCTACAGGCTCAAAAGGTTTTCGAGTGAGCATGTCTAGCACAAGATTAATGTCCCAGGCTGCAACTGGAAGTCTTATAGAAGGTCTGGTATGCAGAATTCCCTTAAGAAACCTCTTAACCATAGGAAACTGAGCAAGTGACAAGGAAAGTACTGGCTCATGATAAGCTGAAATGGCACAAAGGTGAACCTTAACTGTAGAGTATTGCAGACCTGAATTTGAGAGGTCTAAGAGGTACTCTAAAACTTTATCTGGTGGGCAGGAAAAGGGATTCAAAGAAGACTCTACATACCAGAGCGAAAAACGCTTCCATTTGGCTGTGTAAGTTTTCCTAGTGGCTGGCTTGCACGCAGCCAGAACAATATCTGAAACCCTGCGAGAGACATTGAACCTGTTCACTTCCATCTCTTCAGGAGGCAAGCGTGAAGGTGAAGCAACCTCAGGTTGGGATGGACCACAGGCCCCTGAGTCAGAAGGTTTGTCTGAAGGGGAAGCGGTTTCGGAGGAGCTTCCGACATACAGTTGAGTAGTGGAAACCATATCTGTCGAGGCCAGAAGGGAGCAATGAGGATCATGTTGTCCCCCTGGGACTCAAACTTGAGAAGTACCCTCTGAATTAGAGGAAGAGGGGGAAAGGCGTATAGAAAGCGTTTTGTCCACTGCAGCCTGAACGCATCCTGACAGAAAATGCCAGGCCCTGGATTTCTGGAGCAGAAGAGAGGCAGTTTTGTGTTGAGAGAGGATGCAAAAAGGTCCAGGTCTGGAGTTCCCCACTCTGTGAATAGTGACTGAACTGTGGTTGAGTCGAGAGACCATTCGTGAGGATCTGTCTCTGTTCTGCTGAGATGGTCTGCCAGTTCGTTCTGCACTCCCGGCAGGTAGACCGCTTGAATTAGAGCCTTGTGCTCCAAGCACCATTCCCACACTCTCATCGCTTCTCTGCATAAGGGGTAAGAGTGAGCACCGCCCTGCTTGTTGATGTAATACATCACTGCTTTGTTGTCTGCTCGAAGGAGAATATTCTTGTGACAGAGAATGTCCTTCAAACCCCGGACTGCATAAAGGATGGCTCTCATCTCTAACACATTTATGTTAAGCTGGGACTCATCCTGAGTCCACGTACCTTGAGTGTGGAGAGTCTGACGGTGAGCTCCCCACCCCATCAGGGACGCGTCTGTGGTAATGGAAATCTGATGATCCAGAGGAGCAAAGGGATACCCTTCCAGAAGATTGTCCTCTTGCGACCACCAGGTGAGTGATATCTTCAGAGGCTCTGTCACCTTGATGAGAAAGGACTGAGGGTGAGTGGTCAAGGACCACTGAGTACTGAGCATCCATTGAGAGGTTCTCATGTGGAGGCGTGCTAGGGATACAGTGAACACCGCGGATGCCATGAGACCTAGCATCCGTTGCATCGAGAGAGCTGACACCGAGCTGTTCTCTCATATGTATCGGGTCATCTGAAGGATATCGCTCCTCCTGTCTTCTGGAAGAAATGCTTTTGCACAGGAGGTGTCCAGAAGGGTTCCTATGAAAAGGAGCCTTTGGGAAGGCTGCAGCTGCAATTTTTTTAGGTTTAGCAGGACTCCCATGGACGTGAGAAAGTGTGAAGCTGTGGCTACGGCATCGAGAGTTCCCTGTCTGAAAGGGCTTGCTAGAAGCCAATCGTCCAGATATGGGAACACCTGTATTCCTATATTTCTGGGACGCGCTGTGAGAATTGCACAACACTTTGTAAAAACTCATGGCGCTGAGGATAGCCCAAAGGGCAGGACTCTGAACTGATAATACTGTCCCAAAGCCACGAATCTTAGATATTTGTGATGCTTTGGGTGAATAGGAATGTGCTGGTAAGCATCCTGCATGTCCAGGGAGGCTAACCAGTCGTGTTGATCAAGCAAAGGTAACAGGGTGCCTAGTGATATCATTCTGAATTTCTCTCTGGGAAGGAATTTGTTTAGCTTTCTGATGTCCAAAATGGGGCGCATGCCCCATGGTTTCTTTGGAACCAGAAAGTAATGGAAGTAGAACCCTGTGTTCCATTGATCCAGCGGAACTACTTCCACTGCCCTGTTGTTCAGAAGGCCCTCTATCTCGGAGGTGAGAAGATCTGACTGGAGAGCTGACAGCCTGGGCTG
This sequence comes from Neoceratodus forsteri, assembly GCA_016271365.2. Classification (NCBI taxonomy): domain Eukaryota; kingdom Metazoa; phylum Chordata; order Ceratodontiformes; family Ceratodontidae; genus Neoceratodus; species Neoceratodus forsteri. Next base: position 1,423,088,297 of record CM028130.1, read on the forward strand.
TCGTCTGGGAGGACGATCCAGAGGAGTGTCCAAAAGACTGAGGGAATACCCTTGCGTATTATCCGGAGGACCCATTTGTCCGAGGTTATGGACTTCCATTGATTGTAGAAGTGAGTCAGACGACCTCCCACCACTGAGGAAGAGTCCCCCTCGGGCAGCTGAGGTGGGACTTGGGCCAACAACTCAGAAGGTGGCACTGGGCACTTTGGGTCCTTGTGCCTTCTGCTGCATTTTCTTTTGAGGCTGGGGGGCTTGGTTTTTATTAAAACCTCCCCTGCCTTTGCCTCGAAAGGACTGACGGTTATGAAACTGGTGTTTATTAACACCCCCTCGAGAGGGGACAGGAGGAGGTCGAACCAATTTAATGGCTGACCTAGTCTTTCGCGTAGCCTCTAGAGCCTGTTCTACTTGAGGGCCGAAGAGATACACACTATTGAAAGGCAATGCCATTACCTGTTGCTGTGAATCATTCGTGAAACCTGAAGTGCGCAGCCAGGAGTGACGGCGGGTACAAATGCCTGCCGATGCTGCTCGGGAAGCAGTATCGAAAGCGTCCACAGCTGCTTTAACCGGTTGGTTGTTGGACTCGATACCTCTAGTTATGGTTTGAAGAAGCTCTGAATTTGTGCCCGACTCCAGTAGACCTTCAACCATTTGTTTGAGTGAATGCCAAAGGATATACTCATATTGAGAGAAATAGCCTTGGTAGCTGGCAATACCCATACCTAGGGTGGAAGCAGCAAAGACTCTCTTACCTAAAGTGTCTATCTTATGAGATTCTTTGTTAATAGGTCGAGCTGTAGCAGTGTGGGGAAGGACAACCTTATCATTCTCTGCCAAGACTACAATAGGATCCGCAAAGGCTTGGGATGCCAAAATGGGTCGATCCTTGGGAGCAGCATATTTCCTATCTATGGACTTAGCCACCGAAAGAATGAGAGCAGGACTATTCCATACCATTTGAGACAGCGTCTCAAAGGAGGGCAGTACCGGAGGAGTCAAATCCATAGGGATCTCTGGAGCATGAAGGTATTGGAGTCTTAACAATTTCCCAAGATCGATAGCTGTAGTTTGGAGAGAAAGAGTGGAAATCAAGTTTTTCAGCAGACACTTAAAAGACAGGTCCTCAGCCACAGGCTGTGCAGCAGGAATAGATCCTGTTCCTTCCACATCATTACCCAGCCTAAGGTCTGGGTCAGGCTCAATGTCATCTCCTGACAGTCCAAGAGGGACTGTATGGACAGGAAAGGAGTGAAAATCAGAAGGAAATGAGGAAGGAAAAGGGTTGAAGGAGGAGTCTTGAAGGCTGGATGACGTCCTAACAGGCCTCGGCGCCGAAAAAACGCACAGCGCTGAAAATACGCACTGCGCCAAGAAGCCAGATGGCGCGAAGGCGGCACTGAGAGAGCGCTGACGAAGCGACGGCACGTAGGACGGGCATCGGGCGAAGCGCATAGCGCTGAGATTGTTTACTGAAGCATCGGGCGCCGTAGGACAGCGCCAAGCGAGCGCCATCGACACCGAGGGCATCGAAACATCCCAAGACTCTGAAAACAGGTTGTGAGGAGAAAGAAGGATGAAAACCAGAGACAGAGGCATCGGTGTTGGCCCCAGCGCCCGCAGCCGTGTGAGAGGAAAACACCTAGCGCTGAGTCAGACGGCATCCAGAAGATGGCGCCCAGCAACTAGGAGGCTCAACCGCCCTACCTGATCTCCCAAGAAGCCCGAAGGCCCCTGAGTGACCGGGCCAGGTAGCTGGACCAACCTCTGAGCCTATTGCTCCACAAGAGCGTCCCACTAATGAAACTGCTCATCTGAAGACCTACCAGAAGGCAGGGTAGGGCTCCGATGTCGAAGATGTCGGATACCAGAAATAGAAACCAGCAACTCTGAAGGAGGAGACTGGCAACTAGCCCCAATAACTGACCGTCTACGCGCAGACATATCAGAGGGCGACCTCGAATGATGCCTTCTCTTTCTTGACCTGTGGGTCGAAGAAGAGCTCGAGGCCAAATAGTGCCGAGAGTGCGACCGTTTATTTTTATGCTTTTGAGGGGACCACCCACCCCCTCGGGCATTGGACTGTCCGTTGTCAGACCCCCTCTTCGGAGAAGGCGGCGGACCGGACCCAGCCCGGCTGACTGAACAGCTTTCACACAAAGTCTCCCTAGCGTCACCTGATCCACTCATGGTCGACTCCGTCAATGTAGGCTGAGACTTCTTCTTAAATTGAGAATAAATAAACTAAGCAAAACTTATTCGAGATATTACTACAAAACAATAAAACTGAAAAACTAAGCTGCTAGTTTGAAGTTTGACTCCCGATGGGCGAGCAACGTCATCACTGAAGTGCACTCGACGGCAGAAAACAAGGAACTGAGGCGGTTGGAGGGTCGACGCCCAGATAGTCATTACCACACGAGCTGAGGCTCGCTTAGCCGCTCTCCGCTGCTCCATCTCTGGCGCCGACCTCCAGCAAAAGTTTGTTCCTGGGGTCCTAGTGCCTTCGGCGCAGATCCCCATTAGTGTGAATGAGTGGTGGAGACTTTATGTCCAAAAAGATCTCCATCTTTCCCTCAGGTATGAAGACAACGAGCTTCGCCGGATAGGGTGTCTGAAACTTAATGCCCTGGTTTTTCATCGTAGGAAGTAAAGGAAGGTAAGCCCTTCTATGTTTCATTGTGCGAGGTGCGTAGTCATGATCCACATAAAATCTGGTTTGTCCAAAGAAGAAGTGTTTGCACCAAGCTGTTAGCAGTATATATTCTTTCACTGCATATTTATTGAATCTGACAATTATAGATCTGGGTGCCGCTGTCACCGTGGAGGGTTTTGGAGCCAAGGCTCTATGTACTCTCTCAAAATCAAACTGAAGGTCCTCAGGAAGGTCTAAAGCTGAGCGAAATAGGCCAGAAACAAATTCTTTTATTTTGGAGCCCTCACTGCCCTCCGGAATACAATAAAGATGAATATTTTTACAGCGTGCTTTATTCTCAGCGTCTTCTTGGCGTGCTTCTAAGAGGCCTTGTTGTTCTTGTATTTGTTGCATTACATTTTCCAAGTCATCTACTTGATTCTCTGTAGCTGTAATTTGGCGCTCTGAGTCGTCTGCTCGTTGTTCTAATTGCTACACATCTCTGCGTATTTCTGAATCTAGCTGTTTGATGTCCGCCCTGAATGCACAAAGTTCATGGTATAGCGTATCCAGTTTAATTTTTTTAATTCTGTTCTTTGGTGTGCGATATACGAGCTGGGTAGCCTTAACAGGCGATGGCGCTCTTTGCAGTAGAATCAACTTGGACTCTGAGATCTCGGACTCCGATCTGGGATCATCTTCCTTGACATCTTTCATTTTCTTTAGTTTTATAGATGCAGGACCCTTGTTCCCCCTCTTGTGCATGCTGCATTTACATTATTTTGAGAATTCTAGATGCAAGACGCAGGATTTTCTCGGAAGGAGGATCGGAGCAGTTGTCTTAGGCTACCATCACCATCGGGGGTGGAACCGGAAGTCCTGCCTGCCAGTTTTGAGTCGCCGGAGAGGTAAGAGGAAGGGAGTGGAGGGTGGGACAAGGAAGTGCAAGGGACAGAAAAAGGAAAAGATGTATAAACTAAAAGGAGAAATAGCGACTGCGAGGACAGAAGAAGAAGAAGAAGTCGGAAATTAGAGGGATTGGGAAAGGGCCCCAATCTCTGGAAACAGAAGATGGAGGAAGGGTGGGATAAGGATTTTAGGAATTAGGATGAGGATGAGAAAAGGTTCAACCATACCCTGGACCTTGGTCCATCTCCAGATTGTATATGAACTGCAAGGAGTAGCCAAAGGCTTCTTGCCAGAATGCAAGGCACAGACTGACTGGCAAAACTCCATTTGAGCAGAATCGGCTATTCTGGAAGAAGGACAGGGCACAGAGAATTATCACCCTCTTAAGGAAAGATTTTTGGTGAAAAAAGAAAAAAGTGTTTTTTTTTTTATTATAATAAAAGATAGTCCAAAGGACAAGGAAAATAACATGTACGGGAACAAAGAGAAAAGAGAACAGAGAGAACAGAGAGCAACTGCCAACTCCCACGCCACAGGGGTGGAGCTAACACACTGGAGAAGGAGTGCCCCCCATGCTGATCACTCTCCCCAGAACATTATCTGCCCTATGTGCCCTTGTTTACCCCACTACTGACAAAGAAAGGAGGGGGCGAGGCTGGGCACAGAGAGGGAGAGGGACCCAGAGACTGAGGCCCCGGGGGATGGAGGGCGAGATTGTGATGAATGGAGAAGATACACAGAAAGATCATAATCACAGTAGGTACGTAATTTTCATATCTTATCTGTGTCAATCTTCACTATTCATCACCTTTGGGTGAGTGCCGAGCCCCCCAAAAGGAGGATTTCTTTTTAACCCTAAGGGACAGAGTCCCTTAGCTCTCAGTGGGTGACACACTAAGAGGGAGAACCTTCAGGGCTTGGAGAGGCCGAGGTGAGGCAGGGGACCCCCGCCCCGGAGGATGCCCCAACAAAGCGCCGTCTTCATCTGTGGAGAAGAGTAGGTTCTCTGGTGAGTGGAGTTAATCACCCTACGCCGGGCCAGGGGTGACAACCTGGAAAGATGCAGCCATGCTGTCCGCCTAGTGCAGATCGCTGTCCCTACGACACTGGAAGCTACCTCATTGGCATCATAAGATGCCCTCGTTTGGTGCCTTGCTAGCTCCAGGCCATGCGCAGAGAGTGCAACGGCTTGTCTGGTTTGCTCCGTGTCAGGCAACGAGGCTAGGAGCTGACCTAGTATGGACCACGAGAACCTGTCATAGGCTGCATAGTGGGCCTGATGTGCAGAAATAGAAAGCAGCAACCGTGACAAGTAGAAAGTCCTCCTTCCCCAGAAATCAAAGTCCAAGGAATCTTGGTCTGGGGGGGCCGGTCACGGTGAAGGGCGCGAAGCCCATCAGGAGTATCCAGCCGCGTCAGTCCTGACTGAGGCTGAGGCATAGAACCTGAAGACTCTGGGGTGCGCAATACCTCTGGCAGAGATCCCTAGGGGCAGGAACTCCAGAAAAAGGTCTCGGCCAGGAACGCAATGACACCTCCCTAAAGGGAGCAGGCCAGGGGGCACCACAAGGGTGTCCTCACTGAAGTCGCCCAAAAAGGCGCGCACCGAGTGCTCTGGATTGCTCTGAGTGGCAGGGGTGAGGTGCAAGTCCTCCAACATCCTCACGAGGAAACGCTGATACTCAGCGAGATCAGCGGCTGGAAAGATGTGGACAGAAGGCTCCTCTCCCCCAGAAGAGGGGGACGAAGAGTTGGAGGGTGTCAACTGTTCAGAGGGTGGCTGCTCGGGGGGAGGTTGATAAACCTGTCTGTCCATTGCCCTGACGTAAGTGGGGAACCGAGCAGCCACAGCCCTGAACTGCTCCCAGGAGAGAGGCCCGCTAGGACCAAGGGTGCCTGGGAGCACAACAGAATGTGGCAGAGGGATAGGGACAGAACTGAGAAGAGAAGTCAGCTGACCTCTGCCTGGGCTAGGAAGTGGACCAGGAGCACCCGAAGAAAAAGGTGCTCCGGAAGACTCCACAGCCGACAACTGAATAACCATTTCAGTACTGCCTTGGCTGTGTCCAGAAGAATCCCCCCTGTGAGGCGACCAGGGCTGTATAGGTCCAGAAGGACAGTCCCTTACCTCAAAAGAATGGGGCTCTCTCAAAGAGAGCAAGGAGGAAGAACTGAGATCCACACTGCGGCTTCTCCCAGAGCCTGGTGGGCTCCAGAAAAAGGTCGCCGTGCAGACCCCATGCCCCTCAACCCCTCGGAATCCGAGACAGCCCTCCTCCTCAAGAGGGCCAGACTAGATAGTTGACAGCCCTGGCCAGCACCCGAAGGAGCTACCCAAGGCACAGTACCCTCCCCTCCCATAGGTGCTCTGATCGGCCCCAACGCTGGGTGATCCAGGCACACCACAGGTGGGGGTACCACTGCTGAGGGGTCAGTGAATCCACCGAGGCCAGGCTAGAGAGCAATGGTGGCCAGCTCCACTGCCTGCCTGTCAGCACCCCTGATCCCAGTCTCAGCAGCCACCGACCACACCTCAGAAGGGAGCAGACTCTGGCTTGTCGAGGACACTACAGGGCTGCCCACACCAGCAGCCAACCCCAAGGAGTCAGACTGCTTGCCTGACTCAGAGTCCGCCTCCACCTCCAAAGAGGTAGAGGCCGAGGCCCGCTGCCATCGTTGCCAAGCAGGGTGCCAGAAAGACCCGGCGCCCAAAGCCAGTGCCCCGCAACACACCGAATGGTATCCGAGGAGGACACGGCTCCAGCCCAAACAGCAGCCTTGGAGTCAGAACCCGTCTGGCGCCGCTCGGCAGGATGGCGCTGACGATGGCTCAACGGCACCATTGAGAATACGCTTGGGCGGCACCGCAAACAGCGCCGAGGGCAGGGGCTGCGCTAACAGCGCTGACAGCGAATCTGAAGCCCCCCCAGAGGAAGGGGGGGGGGACTATGTCTCTTCCTTTTGCGCCTCTTGTCCGGAGGAGGAGAGGGAGAGGGAGAGCGAGAGGAGCTACTGGACCTGTCCCTCCTGGACTTCTTGGTGCACTTCTTCGGAGGGGGCACCTCGTCCCCTCTCCCCACCATCCGGTTCGACTGGATCAGGAACTGCTACCGGAGTGGGTGGAGGCGCACCCTCTGTCAGATCTTTCTTTACTGTATGCCACCAGTGGGTGAAAAGCTCCTTCACCTGAGACAGGTGCAGTTTGGGAGAGTCAGGCGTAGGTGGAGGAGCACCCAAGCCTGTACCAGAGTCGGCCCTGCCCCGGGGGGTCGGCATCGGGTCTGAACCCTTGCCAACTGGCGTCGGCCTAAGGGGGGACGCAGGTGTGGGCGAAAGGACTGGCGCCAGGCGAACCGGCGTTGGGCAAACCATGACCAACGGCGGAAGAACCGGCATCGAGACCGGGGCTGAGGGAGTCACAGGCAGACGAGGGTCCGGGGTCTGCTTCTCCTTATGGACCGACGGACATCCTTCAGTGGCGTGAGCCTTAGGATGGTCAGCCTTGTGGCTGGAGTACTTCTCGACCACTGGGTCCGAAGCCAGAGGCTGGCGGTCGGAGTCCGGCCCAGGCGACAAGGATGAGGCACTGCCAGCCGAAGACCCAGAGGCCTTGCTCAACTCCCGCGAGTCGGCCTTTGAAGAGAGGGCCGAGCGGGAGGAGATCTTACCTGCGCTCTTCGATTCCTCGGTGGGCTGAGTAACTTTAATCGGCTGAAAAGAAGCAGGCCTGGAGACGGGAGAGGAAGGCTTAAGGGCCGTGAGGGGGGAATCCTGCCCCGACGACCCAGACTTCAATCCCGAAGACCTGTGCTTAGAGTGGGACCTTCCCCTGTCTTGCTCTCGTTGCTTATGATGCTTGTGGGCTGGTTGAGGATCAGATTCTCCCGAGGAGGAGGCTCGTTCCATGGTGGCTAGTTTTGTCTCAGCAAGGAAGGCCGCGAGAGACTTTTGGCGCCTGATTCGCGTCCGCGTGTTTAAGGCCTGACAATGAGGGCAGGCGTCGGTGTTGTGGTCGGGCCCCAGGCAGTGCAGGCACACTGAATGTCCGTCTTTGGAGGGTATCTGTCGCCCACAAGTTCACTTAAGATGCAATGACACAGATTCAGAAAAATCGAAAAAGGACAAAATTCTAGGTGGAGAAAGAGCGATTGGTACTAAGCCGAAAAGAGTGAACTAACCCTGACCGTGCGGCAGGAAAGAACTGGAGCACGTGGGGAACTCCTCCCTTATATAAGGCGACGTCGGGGGTGGAGCCGACATCGGCGGGGGGCGTTCCTTCGTCGGTACTACTAGGGAAAAAGTTGCCGGAACCGCCGCCAGCCCTCAATGCGAAACCTGCTGCAAGAGCTTCTCTTTGAAGTAAGATCTAAGGTGCTTGGGCGTCTTAGAGACTTGTCGTGGGCTGCCTTCCTCAATGCAGGAAAGATTAGAGGAATGATTTTAGGGGGAGATTCTGGGATCTCCAGGAAGTCCACCAGCTCTTTCCTGGTGGCATCCTCTTCCTCAGTGTGGAAGCCCATGGCTGAGGACAGCTGCTTCTTCACACTGAGAAATGTGGGGTCCTCAGAAGGAGACCCAAGAGTATGCTTTACTGAATCCTCACTGACAGAAGAAGCAGTAGACCCGTCAGGGACCATGGTTTCTTCCTCTTCCTCTTCTTCCTCCTCATCCTCAGGAAGAATGAGGTCTGGACGGTAATCCTCCTCGATGATGACCTCTTCTAAATCTAAGTCCAGTGTTGGATGTGCAGGCAACGGCTGACAGGGAGCTTCCCGCAGCTGATGAGTAGGCGTCGACGAGGCTGCCGTCAACAGCATCAGCGAGGAGGGCCTAAGCGTGTCCAGCTGCTGCACAATCACATCAGTGAACTTTATCAGGACCGCACTCAAGTCGACGGTGTTCACCAACAACCCACCGGCAGGATCCTGAGAAACAGAAGAGCCTGTAGCCCAGGAGGGAGAAGGAGCAGGCCTCAATGGGAGCGCTGTCAATGATGAGACAGTCGTTGATGAAGGAGGGGCCAATGACCTGGAGGTTGTCTGCCGGCCGCCCTGTGAATTGGACAAAGGAGCTGCTGGTATGGGTCTGGAGGGCACAGAGACCTGGACAGCACTTTTCCTTGTTGGTGCGACCGCAGCTGACAAGCATGCTCCAGAAGGAGAAGAGGCTGTTGGGGAACGAGATTGATGCCAGGAGAAGTGGTCGCGATCTTGGTCTTTTTTATGATTTTTCCGCAAGGATTTGTCTCAGGCCTTGGAGGCCTGGGAGCTCAACAATCCTATCAGCGACAGAGAGGCTGGGATCCCAGAGGACCGCTTCCCAGAACTGGATACCTGTTGATCCATCAGGACATTTTTAAGAGCCTTTCTGTGTCGCCCAAGGGTTGTTTGGTTAAACTTCTGGCAGAGCTCACAATCAGAAACTTTGTGTTCAGGCTCAAGACAGCAGACACAGAGGGAATGTATATCTGTGGAGGGAATCTTCTTTCTGCAGTGGCAGCGACGGAAGAGAGAAGTCGAAGGATTAACTCTTGACATAAACAAGTTGGAGGAATCTCTTTCATAAAACAGACAAAAAAAGACCAAAAAAAAAGCCTTAGGTGAAAAAAAGGCGTGAATACCGTGTTGAAGCTTCCGAGGAGACTCATGTGAGCAAGTCAATGGCGGGAAAGAACTGAGGAGGGAGCGGGTCCGTTCACACCTTTATAGGGTTGCTGACATCAACGGACGTCGACAGCGTGGGCGGCGCCAGCTGAACTGCTGAAAGTTTTCTGTGTGGATCCTGCTTCACCGACGGTGAAGTTTCTACGGTGTGACCTGAAGACTGAGATACCCCCAAAGAAAGATCTTTTTTTTGTGTGTGTGGTTATTCGTTAAACTGATACAAAAATAAACACAAATGTATTCTACACTAAAACTGAAGAAAACTGAATGCTATCGCTGTATAGATGGTGAATTTCTGGTCTGATGAGGAGAGTGGAAACGATGTGCATTCAACAGTGAGAAAAGAGGAACTTAAGCAGCTGGAGGCTGGTGCCACTGTATACCAGCGGGCACGTGCCAGCCTCTGCACATGGAAGCTACTCATGCCACCAGCACTAATAGAAAGGTTCTGACTCCCAAGGTATCCAGTCGCCTCCGGCTCTGACTCATTAGTGGGAATCTATGGAAAAGATTGATTCTTGGAAGATCAACAAAGTAAATGCCAGGAATAGCATTTGACATGCTTACCTCCCAAGAATGAAGCAACAGTATGTGGTTCAGCAGCACCATAGCGGCAACTAAAACAAAATTAACAAAAAACAAACAAACAACTGATTACTCCACTCTTGAAATAAGGCAACTGTAATAGAAAAATCAACTCTGCAGTTTTAAAACTCACAATTCATGGATGTAGTCATCCTTTATGGTTACAGCCATTCCATACTCTTGAATCATGCCACTCACACATGATTTCAGTTTTCCAATGTCTTCTTCAAGCTGATAATTATATACACCTATCAAAGGCAAAAAATTTAGATTCTCATATCATATAAAATCTAGTAAATGGTAACTAATTCTAGCACTCTTCTACCATGCAAGGAGCCACACAAAGTACAAGAAACACATGCATAAAAATGAGTTCTAGGAGTGGTAAATGATGCTCATCCACACTTAGGCAGGCTTCTTTTCCCTTTAAGACCAGCCGGAACTTCTTCAAGCTAAACTCCTCCCACCCAGGTGGTACACTCCTTGTCTCTGCCCTGTGACGTCAGATCTTGCACGATGGAAGCAGGGTTCCATGTGCCACTTGCCAGGGGAAGCTGAGTGGGTCGTGTGGATATGCACCATATACCACTCCTAGAACTATGCTTACAGGTGAGCAACCCTCATTTCTAGGGGTGAGGATACAGTGCACTATCCACACTTAGGTAGATTCCCAGCAGTTCTCCAGGAGAAGGGGCAAGGCAAACGCCCCTATACTTGGCGAATGGGAACTGGAGAACGGAGGTCCCTAAATCAGCATCCCTGCATGACTCAAGGTCAATGTGGCAGTAGGAAATGAAGGTGTGTGCTCCCTTCCAGGTAGCAGTCCTGCGGATCTCCTGGACAGGGACATCCCTAGAAGCAGCCACAGAGGCAGTGGTATGCCCAGTGGAATGAGCCCTAAGCCCTACAGGAGGCTCCCTACCAGCCAACCTATAGCAGAGCTTGACGCATGATACAATCCATCTTGCAAGCATCTGCTTAGCTGCTAGTCTGCCAGGTGCAGCTTCCACGTAGGTGACAAAGAGTTGACAAACCTCTCCTCAAACTCCAGCCGTGCGCTGCTTATAACAAGCGCGAGCCTGCCTCAGTTCCAACATTTGGAGCCTGTGCTTGGCCTCTGAGGTTGGAGTGGCAAAGTACACTGGGAGGTTTATCACCTGATTAATGTGAAACTCTGAAACAACCTTTGGGAAGAACTTCGGGTTGGGGTAGAGGACAACCTTTTCCCTGTGGAACACCAAATACAAGACTCCACCAAGAGCACTTGGAGCTCAGTGATCCTTCTGGCGGAGGTGACAGCCACCAAGAAGGTGGTTTTCCATGACAGGTGTGAGATGTCACACCTGTGCATCAGTTCAAATGACTTGTCCATGAGCACTGTCAGTACCAGCAATATGTCCCAAGATGGTGGTGGTTCATGCAACAGTGGGGGGAGGTTGTCAAGGCTCTTAAAGAAGTGCCAGACTACCTTCTCCTGTGCCACCATCGGCATACCAGCATGCACCCGGTATGCAGAGATGGCTACCTGCTGCACTTTAAGGATCATCGACCTCAGGTTCGACTGAGAGAGGGAAAAAAGGTAGTCCAGAATGCTAGCCAAGGGGCAGGCCAGGGGTCTAACTTCCTGCCCTGGCACCAAATGAAAAACTGCTTCGATCTGAAGGCACAGCACTGGCGGGTCAAATCCTTTTGGGAGGCTTACACAACATGGAAAAGATCTTTGGAGACACCCAAGGCCTGGGAACTCTAGCCACTCAGAAACCAGGCTTCTAGGTGCACAGACTAAAGGTCCAAGTGCAAGACCTTCCTCTAGTGAGTGGAAAGCAGATAGGTGTAAGGGCTGTTGCCATGGAGGCCTGCTGCTAAAGGCTGAGGAGTTCTGGGTACCAAAACTGGCATGGCCAGTCTGGGGCTACCAGAATCATCCATGCCTTGTCCCTCTGCACCCTGACCAACACTCTGTGGATCAGGGGAAAGGGAGGGAAGTGTAAAGGAGGCCTGGGGTCCAGAGCCTCACAAAGGCATCCCCCAGCGGTGTCCCACACTGAGAAGGGCGGGCAAAGAATATCCTCAGCTTTGCATTCTCGCAGGAGGTGAACAGGTTAATCAGGGGGAGTGCTCCACTGGGAAAACAGGTGGTCCACCACCTCCTGATGCAGAGACCACTTGTGAGACACCTTGCCCCAACCCCTCAGTCTGAGGGCATCCGCTAGCTCTTTGCAGGCACCCGCTACATGAATTGCCAGGAGGTTGGCACCCAAGCTGTGCATGAGGGTCCAAGTGCAAAGGGCATCTTGACACAATAGAAGGGAGTGTGTTCCACCCTGCTTGTTCAGGTTGTACGTGGACATGGTACCGTCTATCTGGACCTGCACGATCTGACCACAGATGAACGGAGTGAATTCCATCACAGCAAGGCCTACTGCACAGAGCTCCAGCAGGCTGATGAGGTAATGGGACTCCATGGGGGTCCAGAGCCAGTGGGCTCTGTGGTCCCCCAGATGCGCTCCCCATCCCACCAGAGACGTGTTGTCATCAAGGTGACCATCGTCTCTGGACGGACAAATGGAACTCCTTCCTCGAGATGTTCCAGGATGAGTCTACACTGGATAGCATCCAACATTGGCTAGGTCACCAAGACCAGCTGGTTCAGGTGACCCAGATGCTTAGATCAGTAGTGGGCCAGCTCTTACTGCAAGTGGCACATCTGACAGTGGGACCATTGGACCACGCTGGTGCAGGATACCATATACCCCAGCAGCCAAAGGAAGTCCCAGGCAGGGCGCGAGTGCCCAACCCGAAATGATCGGGCAAAGGATGTAAGATCCGCTGTCCAGTCCACAGGGAGTCAGGCTTTGGCACACAGTGAGTCCAGCTCTGCCCCAATGAAGTGGACTACCTGCGAGAGGATGAGTTCTGACTTGGCTGGGCTGATCATAAGGCCCAAGACTGAACAGGGCTGGAAGGCCAGGTCCCTGGACTGCTCCACCGCCTCTTGAGACAAGCGGGCAATCAGCCAGTCATCCAGGTAGGGATAGACCAGGACTCCTCAGAGTTACAGGAAGTCTGCCACCACTGCAATGCACTTGGTGAAGACCCTGGGAGCTGAGGACAGGCTGAAAGGCATAAGCCGGAACTCACAGACAGCCCCCTCTATGAGGAACTGAAGGTACCGCCAGTGGGACCGACCGAATGGAAGATGGAAGAAGGCATCTTGGAGGTATAGAGACCACAGTCATATGCTCTGCTCCAGGGATGGAATGATATGGTTCAGAGTGATCATCCGGAACACATGCTTCCTAAGAAATTGACTGAGATTGTGCAGATCCAGTATGGGGTGCCCATCTCCTGTCCATTTGGGGACCAGTAAATACTTGGGACACAAAGCCCTGGCTGGCCATGGCATCTGAGACATGGACTGAGGCTCCTTACTCGAGGAGCTGAACAATGTCCTCCTGGACGGTGGACAGCAGTGTCCAGCAACACCATGGACTCCTGTGGAGCATGGGCTTGGAAGGGCAGGAGAGCCTTGAAGCTGAGAGGCAACCCATTGCCCACCACTTCCTGCACCCATCTGTCCAAAGTGATGACAGACCAGGCATACCAGAAATAGTGAAGCCGACCCCCCACAGGGAGTTAAGGCAGGGATCTGGCGGGTGGGAGGCAGACACCCCTGACCCATCACTGAACAGTTTTGGAGGAGGCAAAGGCACCAGCGACCATAAGGACCTTGCTGCCCCTGCCACCAGGTTTCTTGAAACTGGCTGGCAAACTTAGGCTTAGGTTGCAAGACCTGTGACTGCCCCAGCTGGAGCTGCTGTCATCTGGGCTGCTGGGATGGAAAGCATCTAAGTTAAAAGGACTTCTTCGGCTTCTGACCCTTGGGATCCTTCTGCAAGGATGTCACCAAATTGAGGGTGGCACTGGATTTCTCAATCCTAGTGAGATGCCCATCCACCCCAGGGCCAAAAGAAAAAATTACTCACCTTAGTAATGTTGTTTCTTCTAATGGAGTCTTGCTATATTATGACTATTGCAGTTTGCCCCAGCCTTAGAACTGCTCCGGAGGTGAAAGAGTTAACTTCCATGCAGAGCATGGAGCTTAGAGCGTGAGCTCGGTTCAGAAGCTCTGTTTGGCTGGTTTCAAACCGAAACCGTCAGATCTTTATGAGCAAAAACTCACTAAGGTTCTGTCTGGAGCTGTAACCTACACTAGCCAACTGGCCACTAATATATTAACACATTTTGCTGGTCCCAACACAAAGACTCAAGTCAGTGGACCAGAAAATTAAGATAAAATAACTAAATAAACACAACACCCAAACATGAAAGAGGGCATCAATAGATGCCAACAGAGGAGTACCCACCCCATACCCCAAAGTAGGAGTTCTGAGAGGGGCAGGCTGGGGGGAGGTCATAATATAGCAAGACTCCATTAGAAGAAACAACATTACTAAGGTGAGTAATTTTTTCTTCAAACAACATGAAGTCTTGCTATATTATGACTATTGCAGACTACACAGCAGTACCTCCATGGAGGAGGGACAGAACCTACTTAGGGAATAGGCTCTGAAGCATGGCTGTGCCAAACCGAGCATCCCTCCTGGCCTGAATATCCAGGGAGTAATGCTTGGTGAAAGTGTACTGTCTTCCAAGTAGCTGCCTGACATATCTCCAAGATAGGGATGTCTCTAGCAGCAGCTAGAGATGCAGCTGTACCTCTGGTAGAGTGAGCCCTCAGGCCTGAGGGGGGAACCTTACCCAGCTTTTGACAGCAAAATTGAATACAAGAAACGATCCACCTGGCAATGGATCTCTTATTGGCAGGTCTCCCTTTCCCAACCTCACCATAAGTGAGAAACAGTTGGAGGGAGTCAAACCTGTGACCCTTGGTACGCTCTATGTAGTAACTTAGGGCCCTCTTAACATCTAAGTTGTGCAGCCTCCTCTCACCAGAGGAGGAATGGTCAGTGAAGAACACTGGAAGTGAAATAGATTGGTTAAGGTGGAAATCTGAAACCACCTTAGGCAAAAACTTCCTGTTAGTCCTGAGGACCACTTTATCCCTGTGAAAGGAAATAAAGTCAGTTTCTACTGATAAAGCCTGTAACTCACTTATCGCCTGGCAGAAGTGATGGCTACCGGAAATACAACAGTTTTCCAAGTCAAATACTTAAGCTCTGCCGAAGACAGAGGCTCAAAGGGGGTTGCATTAGCTGAGCTATGCATACATTAAGATCCCAAGCACGGGCAGGGTCCCTGAATGGAGGATTAGTGGGAAGCAATCCTTTAAAAAACTTGGAAAATACAGGATGAGCAGAAAGAGAAGAGGGCTTCCTGCTGAAATGAAGGCAGAGACAGCAGCCAAGTGCACTTTCAGGGTGGCTGGTCTCAGTCCCAAAGAATTAAGATGGACCATGTAGTCCAATACAGTGGGTAGATCAGCAGATTCTGGGGAAACATGCTTCCCAGAACACCATATGGAAAACCTTTTCCACTTGGAGTTATAGGTAGCCCTGGTGGAAGGCTTCCTAGTAGCCTTCAGGATTTCGAGAACACTTTGAGAAAGTTGCAAATCAGCAAATTCTAACTGCTCAAGAGCCAAGCCTTGAGGTTGAGGGATTTGAGATTCGGATACCAAACTCTCCCCTGAGCACAGGTTAACAGATTGTGGTTCCTGGGGAGACACAGGGAAGATGGACTGCTAAGGACAGAAGGAGTGGTACCAGGGCTGCCTGGCCCAGTCTGGAGCAATCAGGATCATCTTGCAGGGCTGAGACCTGATTTTGACTAGTACTTTGAACAGGAGAGGGAAGGGGGGAAAGGCATAAAGAAACTTCCCTTCCCAATCAAGGAGAAAGGCATCCAGGGGAACTGAGCCCAACACTGGGGGCCTGCAACAAAACAGTGGAAGTTGATAATTGTCTGGGGCTGAAAAGATCTATCTGAGGAGTGCCCCATCTTGGCAAACACTATCCCAGTACTAAGGATCCAGTGACCATCTGTGATGGCCCTGGGAAATCCTGCTGAGGGCATCTGCCAGGACATTGTCCTTGCCTGGGAGGTGAACTGCTATGAGGAAGTGTTCAGGGAGTAAGCGGAGACCACAACTTCATTGCCTCGGTGCACAAGGCCAAGACCGAGTGCCCTTGTTTGTTGATGTACCACATTGTAGTGGTGTTGTCTGTTCTGACCTGTACCACCTTGTTCTGAACAGATGCAGAGAAAACCTGAAGTGCTAGAAAAACAGCTCTGAGTTCCAACAGATTGATGTGGAGCAAGAGATTCCTGAGGGGACCATAACCCCTGGGTGAAGTGCAGCCCATGTGAGCTCCCATCCCAAGAGGGATGCATCTGTAGTAAGGGTCAAGGAATGGGACAGAGGGATGAAAGGCACCCCCTGTCTCAGATTGCTCTGATCCTGCACCACTGAAGGGCCTGGATCAGGGTTCGAGTCACTGGGATTAACTTGGATAGAGGATCTCTTCTTTGAGACCAGAAAGCTCTCAAATGGAACTGAATGTCCCTCATCTGAAATCTTGCTCCTTGCACCACAGCTGTGGAGGCAGCCATGTGCCCTAGGAGCTGCAGGAAATGCCTTGCTGGTCGAAAACCTGCAGAGTGAAGGAGGCGCCAGGGCCACTAAGGTCCTTACCCTTTCCAAGGGAAGGAAGGCTCTGGCCTGCTTTGTATCCAGTTCTGCGCCTATAAAGGTGAGTACCTGGACAGGTTCCAAAACTGACTTTGGAAGATTGAGAAGAAATCCCAGAGAGGTAAGCAGCTGCTGGGTAACTAGCAGGTGTGATTTGACCTGGTCTGGAGACTGACCCACAATGAGCCAGTCATCCAGGTAGGGAAAAATGGCAATCTTTTGCCTTCTTAGGTGAGCGACTGCTACTGCCAGACACTTTGTGAACACCCTTGGGGCAGAAGTGAGGCCGAAGGGCATTGCTCTGAACTGATAATGGCCTGAGGGCAGTTCGAATCTGAGGTACTTTCGATGGGAGCTTCTGATAAGAACATGGAAGTAGGCATCTTTGAGGTCCAGGGAGGCTAGCCAGTCCCCTGGCCTCAGGGAGGGTAAAATCATTCCCAGTGTCACCATTTTGAACTTTGGCTTTAAAAGGTGCTTGTTTAGATATCTTAGATCCAGGATAGGCCGCCACTCTCCTGTCTTTTTTGGGGTAAGGAAGTACCTGGAGTACAGACCCTTGCCCTGGTGAAGGGGAGAAACCTTTTCTACAGCTCTGAGAGCCAGGAGGGTTGAGACTTCGCTTCCAAAGCAAGAGTCTCTAAAGGGTTTGTAGGTGGAAAAGATCTGGCTCTCATCTTTGGAAATTTCTTGAAGCTGAGAATCAGACCCTGGCTCACTACTTCCAGGACCCACCTGTCTGAAGTTAAAGACTGCCAGTCCTGGACGAAGTGAGCCAACCTGCCCACAGGTAGTGGAGAGCTGACCCTGGGCATCCCATCAGGGTGCCTGTTTGGCAGGAGGCTTTAGGCTGAGGGGGGAGCAGGCCTGCTCGAACCCGTCTGCCTTTCCTCTGAAGAACCCCCTCTGTACATAGGCTGAAGAGGAGGGGCCTGAGTCTGGTAAAAAGGCCTGTGAAAAGGCCTACCCCTACCCTGGAGGCTGCCTCTGAGGAGTGGCTTGCCGTTCCTTAGCTTGTGCACTCCTGTAAGTGGTTCTATATTCATCCATTTTCTTCATATAATTCTCTGTCTGCTCCCCAAACAGAGAATTTCCCACCACAGGAAAATCCATAGCCTTAGACTGGGTATCCTGTGACAAAGTAGTACACCTGAGCCAGGCCAATCTCCGAAAAGCCACAGATGTAGCCATGACTCTAGAGGATACATCGTTAGAATCCACTGCAGCATGGAACTGCACCTTAGATGCCTCAATACCATCAAGAGCCACCTGCTCCAGCTCCTTTGTGAGCTGGCCAGGGACCTGTTTGGCTAAGGCCATGACAGTATCCCATCTAGATTTCTGGTATCTTGCAACATAAGCCATATAGTTAGCTTGTCTGAGTCCCAAGGATGCTGCCATGTATTGTTTTTGGCCATGGCATCAATCTTCCTGGAATCCTTGTCAGGAGGATGTGAAGCCAGTGGAATATTAGCTTTATCACAGGCTGCAGCCTGAACTACCCCAACATGACTGCATTGCTGTGAAAGAAAATCTGTATCAGGACCTGACAAAGTGTACCTCCTGTCCATCTTTTTATCCACAGGAGGCACAGAATTAGGACCTTTTAAAATTGTTATTGTTTGTTTTCTAAAAGATGTATGCAAAGGGATAGACAACCTCCTGGACTCTGGGATATCCATCATCTCCACATAGTCAGGCTCCTCTTGCTCATCCAAAGCCTCCTCTAAGGGAAGCTGGAGGGTCTCAGCAACTTTTTTATAAAACAAAAAATGAGAAGGGGACTCAGAAAGCCTAGGGGGAGACTCACCTGAAGGTCCGTCTGGGGAGATGTCCGGTTCAATGGGCACATCCAGACTTTCAAAATCACATTCACACTGATCATAATCCTCATCCCCCTCCTCTGGTTCATAGAACTCTTCTATATCATAATCCTGAACCACTGGAACCGACCGAACCTACCTTTTGCCAGACAGTGGCGGTTCGGAGGGAACCGGGGACAGGGACTGGACAATCTGTATTGCCCTGGCTATCTCAGCTGCAGTTGGAGAAGGAATTTTGGACTCCAAACCTGCTGATTTTTTAGATTTCTTTGCTGGAACTGGCTCCTCAGAGCCAGCTTTTCGTTTGCCCCGAGGAAGTCTCGCCCTGGTCAGAGGGCACTCCCTCCGGTTCGGTTGGCACCGAACCGGGCTGGCCATCCGGGTCAGCGGACTTTTTGGCCTCTCATTCCCTGAGCCTGCCCACTCTCTTGTCCAGGGTGGCTGCAGGGAAATTTTTACAAATCTGGCAGTCTGAATTGAGGTGGTCAAACCCCAGACAATAGACACATGTAGTGTGTGGGTCAGCCTTGGCAAAGGCTTCCCCACAGACACTACAGTGTTGAAACCCAGTGGGCCCGGTTTTTCTTTTGGGTTTCTCAGACATGATGCCAGCCTAACCAACCAACTTGCCCTTTTGATGGCAGTGCCAGGCAAGACACCCTTATCGGTTCCAAACCGCGTCCGGAGTCGTGGAAAAACCGCAATGAAATCCGGTTTTTTTAGAACCGATAAGAACCGGGAACCGCACTCTAAAAAGCCTTAAAAGGCTTCAAACTTATTTTTAAATACAACTCGATCGGTTCAACCGAACCGATAATACTTTACAAGTTCCACACAGAAAAAACCCTATCTAATACTTACGATTACCATAGACAGAGCCTGAACCGATCGGTTTTGCGGTTAAAATAATGAATTTGCGGTTAAATTAAACCGAGAAATAGCGCTTTAAACCAAAGAAATTAACCGAGCAACAGGAGAAATCTCCGGAGCGACTGTTCAGTGAGGCGGAGTAAAGAATCTGACGGTTTCGGTTTGAAACCAGCCAAACAGAGCTTCTGAACCGAGCTCGCGCTCTAAGCTCCATGCTCTGCATGGAAGTTAACTCTTTCACCTTCGGAGCAGTTCTAAGGCTGGGGCAAACTGCAACAGTCATAATATAGCAAGACTTCATGTTGTTTGAAAGGTCAGTGTCCAGAAAGGGTACATTGGCCAGCTTGTACTGCGTATCTGCCGTTAGGGTGGAAATCCGCAGCCAGACCCTACAGCGCATTGAGACCACTGCTGCCACAGACTGGGTGCAGGAGTCGCTGATGTCAGAGGCATTCTGTAGCTCATGCTTGGCTAAAGATTGACCTTGGTCTCTGACTGCATGTCTGCAGGAAGGCTGGGAAGGACATGGTACAGGAAATCCATAAGGGCATGGCCAAAGTTGGCTACCATCAAGACGTAGATCGCCTGATGGAGACCCAGGGAGGACACAATATAAACCTTCTTGGCTGCGTGATCCAGCTTCTTGAACTACTTGTCGAGGGGCTTGTCCATGTCCCCGGAGTTGCCGGTCTTGCGAAACAGTCTGCCATCAAACCCTTGGCCAAGGGATGATCCGAAAAACAGCAAGGGAACCAATCAATACCACGTACTTGCGGACCATGCGGGCCGATGGTGCGCACATGAAGCCGGATGCTGCCAGAGCTTCAGTGCGGAACCCAAAATAGCCTCTGCTACAGGGAAGCTACCCACAGGGAATCATCTAGATCAATGATCTCCGTAAGGGGGTACTTGGCCATTTTTGGACTGGCTCCAGGGGGACCTCCATCGATTCAGAGATCAAACAGAGCAGAGCCCCGAAGGAGACTGGCCTATGATCAGTGGTAAGTTCTTTGTCCAATTCGCAGTTGAAGCCTGGGGTCCACAAGGAATGCAAAGAGGGCCTCCTGGAGTCCAAAGACTCCTCAAAGACTGTCCTCAGCCACTTTTCCCCATGAACCACCCAGGACTAGTCTGAGTGGATGATTTCAACAGTCGACCTGGAAGACCAGTAGCTGGCTAGGTGACCTTGGTAGGAGAACCCTGAAAGGGCTGCTTAGGTGGTGGCTGCCCCCAGACTGGCGGAGAGGCCGGTGCCGCAGAAACTGGACTTGGCAGGACGGACATGGGCCAGACCAGACATGACTAGGGAAGCACCTAGGTCTGAGGAAGGGGCTTACCATGCCAGAGGGCCGACTGCTACCACTTGAGCTCCTGATAGCACCGACACAACTTGCGATGGAGCCTCTCTTCATCTGAAGATGAAGAGGAGTGCCGATGGCACTTCTTAGCTGAGGGCCAAGTGCAGGAATGTGAGGATTCATTTGGACCGCAATATCTACAGAGATCGGGACCTCGACCTTGACAGACTGCGGCATGGACGGCGAGAAAAACTGGAATGAGGAGCCATGTACAAGACATGGGCTGGGTCCTTCCAAGGAACACCTGAAAGAGGGAGATCTTGGGAGTAGACAGTCTGCTTGACCGGCTTCTCCTGACTCTCCTGAGAGAGGGGAAAAAGGACCGGAGTCCTCGTGATCAAGTCATCTTCGATCCTTTCAGACGACAGGTCGACCAGATCAAGTAAAATCTTGACCGGCTGCTTGGCCTACATCACAGCTAACAAGCTTGATGTGATTACCGAAGAGCTAGCGGCCTGACCCTCAACCAAGGCTGGCTTGGCACAGGCTGAGTTCTCGACAGCTGTCGAGTAGTTGAGGAAATTGTGAGAGTGGAAGGAGCGTGCTTGTTCCCAGTCCCACGACCGACAGTTATATTTTTAACAGTTTTCTTATCTCGACGGGAAAAGCCCTCCCCAAGGGTTGCTGCAACTGGCCCCGACCAGGAGCAGCACGGCCACTGCCGACCAAACTACTACAGCTGGGCTCCTGCCTCTTTCATGACAAGTTGAGTGGCCGAGCCCTTGGCCACCACCTTCCGCACATCTCTGCAGTGGACCAGTGGGTCCCGTTTGTCCGGCCGATTGAGGATAAGGTGAGCGTAGCGATCCTCGAGTGAGGTGGGTAACAGTGACTTACACAGGCTGCAAAGCCTGATGGTCATGTTCTATCCCAAGGCAGTAGATACATGAGGAGTGCATGCCCATCTGGGACATTTTTTTATTACAGGCGACGTGTTGCTTGAATCCGGAACTGGACAGAGTTTCTTCACGCTCCATGACAAAACAAAATTCAAAGAAACAGCTGAAAATGCTAGAGAAAAAGGTTTGGAAAAACTGGCATACTCTGTGCACGGAGCTGCAAAGGAGGAGACCTCACCCTTACAGTGGAAAGGAAGATCCAACATCACAGGGTGGAGGCAGAGAGTATACCACCTACATGGGAGCTTATCTTGAAGATGTTCCTGCTGGTCTTAAAGGGAAAGGAAGTCTGCCTAAGTGTGGATAGTGCACCATATCCATGCCCCTAGTATAATTCTTGTTTACCCACAACTGATAAATATTTGATAGGACATAAGAAAAAATTACTCACCTTAGTAATGTTGTTTCTTTTAATGGAGTCTTGCTGTATTCTGACTTTTGCAGTGATCTCCAACCTTTGAACTGCCCCGGAGAACAAAGAGTTAACTTTCCATGCAGGGCATGGAACGCTGAGCTCGAGCTCAGTTGAAGCCTCTGTCTGCTGTTGTTTGAACCCCAACCGTCAGATCTTTATGAGCTATACTCACTGGGCGTTCTGTGTGGAAACTGTAAACTCACACTAGCCAACTGGCAACTAAATTTAATAAAAAGGGTTTTTTCATTTCAAAGCAAAGACTCAAGTCAGGAAACCCAAAAAAAAAAAAAACACAACACACACCCAAAATAAAGGAGGGTGAGAAAAAAGGGGCACCTCTAGGTGCCAACACTGCTCCTGCCCACCCACATCACAAAAAACAGGTTCTGAGAGGAGAGGCGAGGGGGGGTCAGAATACAGCAAGACTCCACTAGAAGAAACAACATTACTAAGGTGAGAAATTTTTCTTCAAACAACATGAAGTCTTGCTGTATTCTGACTATTGCAGTCTACCAAGCAGTACCTCCATGGAGGAGGGACAGAACCTACTTTGGGAATAGGCTCTGAAGTACTGCTGTGCCAAACCGAGCATCACTCCTAGCCTGGATATCCAGATAGTAATGCTTGGTGAAAGTATGGACTGTTTTCCAGGTGGCTGCTTGACAAATCTCTAAGATAGGAATATCCCTGGCAGCAGCCAGGGAAGCAGCTGTACCTCTGGTAGAGTGAGCCCTCAGGCCTGAGGGTGGGATTCTACCCAATTTTTTGTAGCAGAATCGTATACAAGAGACAAGCCACCTGGCAATAGATCTTTTAGTGGCAGGTTTTCCCTTACCGACCTCTCCATAAGTGAGGAACAACTGGAGGGAGTCAAACCTGTGACCCTTGGTGCGCTCTATGTAGTAGCTAAGGGCCCTTTTTACGTCCAGGCTGTGCAGCCTCCTCTCTCCAGAGGAGGAATGGTCAGTGAAGAAAACAGGAAGAGACACAGTCTGATTAAGGTGGAAATCTGAAACCACCTTAGGCAAAAACTTCCTGTTAGTTCTTAGGACCACTTTATCTCTATGGAAAGAGATAAAATCAGGCTCCACTGACAGGGCTTGCAATTCACTGATGCGCCTGGCAGAGGTAATGGCTACCAAAAACACAGTTTTCCAAGTCAAGTACTTAAGCTCTGCAGAGGACAAAGGCTCAAAAGGAGGTTGCATAAGCTGAGCAATGCAAACATTAAGGTCCCAAGCAGGTGCAGGATCCCTGAAGGGAGGATTGGTATGCAACAGTTCCTTGAAGAATTTGCAAAATACAGGATGGGCTGAAAGAGAAGAGGGCTTGCCTACTGACAAAAAAGCAGAAACAGCTGCTAAATGTACTTTGAGTGTAGCTGGTCTGAGTCCCAAGCCATTGAGATGAACCATGTAGTCCAGGACTGTAGGCAACCCAGCAGATTCTGGAGAAATATGCTTACCAGAGCACCAAATAGTGAACCTTTTCCATCTGGAGTTAAGTCTTTCTGGTGGAAGGCTTTCAAGAAGCCTTTAGAATATCAAGAACACCTCGAGAGAGGTGCAGATCAGCAAACTCTAACTCTTTAAGAGCCAGGCCTTGAGATTGAGGGATTTGAGATTCGGATACCAAAACCTCCCCTGAGAGGATGTCAACAGGTTGTAAGAGACAGGGGAAGGTGGACTGCTAATGACAGCAACAGTGGGTACCAGGGCTGTCTGGCCCAGTCTGCAGCGATCAGAATCACTTTGCAGGGTTGAGACCTGATCTTGACTAGCGCCTTGAACAGGAGAGGAAGTGGGGGAAAGCATACAGGAACTTCCCTTCCCAATTGAGAACCAGAGCATCCAGGGGGACTGAGCCCAATACTGGGGGTCTACAGCAAAAAAGAGGAAGTTGGTGATTGTCTGGGGCTGCAAAAAGATCTATCTGTGGAGCACCCCATCTGAAGAAAATCACCTTCAAGATTAGGGGATCTAGGGACCATTCGTGGTGGCCCTGAGATATCCTGCTGAGAGCATCTGCCAGGACATTGTCCTTCCCTGGGAGGTGAACTGCTGTCAGAGAAGTTTGCAGGGAATAGGCCAGAGACCACAACTTCATTGATTCTATGCACATGGCTGTAGACAGAGTGCCCCCTTGCTTTTTGATGTACCACATTGTGGTGGTATTGTCTGTTCTGATCTGGACCACTTTGTTCTGAACAGACTTGGAAAAAGCTTGTAGTGCCAGAAACACTGCTCTGAGTTCCAAGAGATTGACGTGAAGCAGAGATTCTTGAGGCGACCACAGCCCTTGGGTGGTAAGATCCCCCAAGTGGGCTCCCCAGCCCAAGAGGAAGGCATCTGTGGTGAGGACTAGAGAATGAGACTGAGTGACAAAAGGAACTCCTTGCCTTAAATTGTCCTGATCCTGCCACCACTGCAAAGCCTGGATCAGGGTTGAGTCACTGGGACTAGTTTGGTCAGAGATCCTTTCTCTGGGACCAGAAGGTTCTCAAGTGGAACTGAATGTCCCTCATCTGAAATCTTGCCCCCTGGACCACTGCTGTAGAGGCTGCCATGTGGCCCAGGAGCTGCAAGAAGTGCCTTGCTGGTCGAGACACCTGAAGGGTGAAAGAAGGCGCCAGTTCTATTAGTGTCCTTGCCCTGTCCAGGGGAAGGAAGGCCTTTGCTCTCATTGCAGCCAGCTCCGCCCCTATAAAGGTGAGAAGCTGCACTGGCTCCAGAACTGACTTTGGAAGGTTTAGGAGGAATCCTAAGGAAGTAAGCAGTTGCTGAGTTATCTGAAGATGTGACTTGACTTGGTCTGGAGACTGACCCACTATGAGCCAGTCGTCCAGGTATGGAAAGATGGAGATCTTTTTTCTTCTTAGGAAAGCAACCACTACTGCCAGGCACTCTGCGAACACCCTTGGCGCTGATGTTAGACCAAAGGGCATTGCTCTGAATTGATAGTGGCCTGAGGGCAACTTGAACCTGAGGTACTTTCTGTGGGAGCACCTGATGGGAATGTGGAAATAGGCATCCTTGAGGTCCAGGGAGGCTAGCCAGTCCCCTGGCTTTAGAGAGGGCAGAATTATTCCCAGAGTCACCATTTTGAATTTTGGCTTTAAAAGGTGCTTGTTTAGATATCTGAGATCCAGGATGGGCCGCCATTCTCCTGTCTTTTTGGGGGTTAGGAAGTACCTGGAGTATAATCCTTTGCCCTGTGTAGGGTAGAAACCCTTTCTATGGCTCTGAGAGCCAAGAGGGAAGAAACCTCTGCCTCTAGGGCAAGGGTCTCTGAAGGATTTGCAGGTGGGAAGGATCTGGTTCTCACCTTGGGAAATTTTTTGAAGCCGAGAACCAGTCCCTGGCTTACTATTTCCAGGACCCACTTGTCTGATGTTAAAGACCTCCAGTCCTGGACAAAGTAAGCCAGCCTGCCCCCTACAGGTGGTGGAGAATCGGCCCAGGCAGACCCATCAGGGTGTCTGCTTGGCAGGGGCTTTAGGCTGAGGGGTGGAAGCAGGCCTGCTCATACCCCGTCTGCCTCTCCCTCTAAAGAACCTCCTCTGAGCAAAAGCAGAAGAGGAGGCCTGGGCTTGGTTAAAAGGCCTATGTAAGGGCCTGCCCCTGCCCCTGGAATGCTGCCTCTGAGGAGTGGCTTGCCTTTCTTTGGCCTGAGCACTCCTGTAGGTGGTCCTGTACTCGTCTATCTTCTTCATGTAGTTCTCTGTCTGCTCCCCAAACAGAGAATTACCAATGACAGGAAAATCCATGGCCTTAGCCTTGGTATCCTGTGACAGGCTAGTACATCTGAGCCAAGCCATCCTCCGAAGGGCCACAGATGTAGCCATGACTCTAGATGAAACATCACTGGAGTCCACAGCAGCATGAAATTGCACCTTGGATGCCTCAATCCCATCCGCAGCCACCCGCTCCAGCTCCTTGGCAAGCTGGTCAGGGACCTGTTTAGCTAGAGCCATCACAGTGTCCCACCTGGACTTCTGGTATCTAGCTGTGTAGGCCATATAGTTAGCCTGCCTGAGTCCCAAAGATGCTGCCATGTACTGTTTCTTTGCCATGGCATCAATCCTCCTGGAGTCCTTATCTGGGGGGGTGTGAAGCCAAGGGGATATTTGCCTTATCACAGGCAGCAGCCTGCACTACCCCAACATGGCTGCATTGCTGGGAAAGGAACTCCGTGTCTGAGCCTGAAAGAGTATACCTCTTGTCCTTTCTTCTGTCCACAGGAGGTATGGAATTAGGAGTTTTTAGAATTTTAAATGTCTGTTTCCCAAAAGACTTATGGAGGGGGAAAAGACAGTCTCCTGGACTCTGGGATGTCCATCATCTCAACAAAATCAGGCTCCTCCTTATCCTCTACTGCTTCTTCCATAGGAAGCTGGAGGGTTTTAGCCACATTTTTGTAAAACATAAAGTGGGAAGGGGACTCAGAGAGCCTAGGAGGAGAAACACCTGAAGGTCTGTCTGGGGAGATGTCCGGGTCAATAGGCACATCCAGACTTTCATAATCACCATCATCTTCATACTCTCCCTCCTCCTCCTCCTCTGGTTCATAAAATTCTTCTAAAGTATAATCCAGAACCGAGGGAACCGACCGAACCGAGCCCCTGACCGATGGTGTCGGTTCGGCCGGAACCGAAGTTAGCGATTGAACTATCCTTATCGCTTTGGCTATCTCATCAGTGGTCGGAGAAAGAACTTGTGGATCCGAACCGGATGATTTATCCCTTCTTTTTCTTTTAACCGTTACCGACTCCTCAGAATTGGTTCTCCTTTTGCCCGAAGAAGTTTTGCCCTGGTCAGAGGGCACGCCTTCTGGTTCGGTCGGAACTGAACCGGGCTGGCCATCCGGGTCAGCGGACTTCTCGGCCTCCCTTTCCCTCAGTCTACCTACTCTCTTATCCAGGGTAGCTTCGGGAAAACATTTACAAATTTGGCAGTCTGAATTGAGGTGGTCAAACCCCAGACAATAAACACAGGTGGTGTGGGGATCAGCCTTAGCAAAGGCCTCCCCACACACACTACAGTGTTGAAACCCAGTGGGCCCGGGTTTTTTCTTGGGTTTCTCAGACATGGCCAATCCTAACCAAAACTTACCCTTTTTTCGGCAATCCGCCAGGCAAGACACCCCCATCAGTTCCTGACTGTGTTACGGGTCTTGGAAAAAAACATAATGAAATCCGGTTTTTTTAGAACCGATATGGACTGGTTACCACACTCTAATAAGAACAAAAGTTTTTTTTACACAAACCTGATCCAATGTTTAAAAGTTCCACACAGAAAACTAATATAGAAAACCTATCTAGTACTCATGGTACCACAGACAAAGACTTAAACCGACAGGTTAGAAGCAGAAATTTGGTTGAAACCGAGCGTAAAAACGACACTTTAACCAACTTTTTTGAACCAAGCGAAGGAGAAATCTCCGGAGCGACTGTTCAGTGAGGCGGAGTGAAGAATCTGACGGTTGGGGTTCAAACAACAGCAAACAGAGGCTTCAACTGAGCTCGAGCTCAGCGTTCCATGCCCTGCATGGAAAGTTAACTCTTTGTTCTCTGGGGCAGTTCAAAGGTTGGAGATCACTGCAATAGTCAGAATACAGCAAGACTTCATGTTGTCTGAAACAGCTTTGTTTTTTTTCCTTTTTGGTTAGTGTTTGTGTGAAAAAGATAGGCTAACGAAAATGCACATAAAGGAGAAGGATAGAAGATGGGGTTGATGAAAAAGAGTAGGTTACTCACCTGTAACTGTAGTTCTAGGAATGGTGTATGGTTTATATCAACACTCTGGAAGCTCCACTGGAATGCGATGCATGGCCAATGTTTTTAAGCTAAGCTCCACCTACCACCTGGACAGCTATATCCCCGGACTTCGCCCCATGACGTTAGATCTCACATGCTGGAAGCAGGATCAGGTGCCTCTTGTGAGGGTAGGCCGGGTGGGTTGTGTGGATGTGAACCATATACCACTCCTAAAACTGCGGTTACATAAGAGTGACCTATTCTTCTAGGAGATATGGTTCACTTATCCACACTCCGGCAGACTCCTAACAGTTCTCCAGAAGGAGAGGAAAAGGTGCGTACCCTACTTGGCGAGTAGAGACTGGAGAACTGTGGTTCAAAAACACATATCTCAGCATGACTCAAAGTCAATGAGGTAGTGGGAAATAAAGGTGAGTGCTGACCTCCAGGTACCAGCCCTACAGATCTCCTGTATGGGTACATCCCTGGAAGTAGCCACCGAGGCAGCGATATGTCTGGTGGGACCTATAGCAGAGCTCAATGCAAGATGTAATCCACCTTGCAGTCATCTGCTTTACTGCCAGTCTGCCAGGCACAGCTTCAGCATAGGTAACAAACTGCTGGTGAGCCTGTCCCCAAATTCCAGCCATACACTGTACATAAAAGGAGAGCACTCTCCACAGATCCCGAGTATGAAGCCTGCTGTTGGCCTCTGAAGAAGGGTTGGTAAAGTATAACGTTAAGTTAATCATCCGGTTAAGGTGACACTCAGATACCACCTTTGGGAGGAACTTCAGGTTGGGGCGAAGGATGACTTTGTCCCTGTGGAAGACCAAACAGGTAGAGCCCAACGAGAGCACCTAGAGCTCCCCAATTCTTTTTGCTGACGTAATAGCCACAAGAAAGGCCATCTTTCATGACAGATGTGATCATTCACACCTCTGCATTGGCTCAAACGGCTTGCCCATGAGTAAAGCCAGGACAAGCAATATGTCCCACTGTGGAGACTGATCACACACCAGAGGGGACAAGTGGGTCAAGTCCCTAAAAAGTGCCTGATCACTGTCTCCTGGGCCACTGTCAGCATACTGTCCCACAACTAGTAACCAGAGACTGCTGCCAGATGCCCCTTAAGAGTCATCTCTCGCAGTCCCAGCTAGGAAAGGGACAAGAGGTAGTCCAGAATGCTAGCAACAGAGTAGGCAAGGGGATCAAGCTCCTTGCCCTGGCACCAAATTTCATAGCATATACGAGACGACTCCTTTCTGGATGCCTCCACGACATGGACATCCTTGGAAAGACCCAAGGCTCGGAAACTCTAGCCAATCAAGAACCAGGCCATGAGGTGCAGGGTACTAAAGGTCCAGGTGCAAAGATCATCACCCAAAGTCTGGCCAGCAGGTCTGGGTGGAGAGGCAGTCACCGAGGAAACTGGCTGCTGAGGCTGAGGAGATCGGGTACCAAAACTGCCTTGGCCAGTCTGTAACTATCAGGATCATCCGCACCATGTCCTTCCTGACCTTGATCAGTTTTCTGTGGACCAAGGGGAATGGAGGAAAGACACACACGAGGCCAGGGGTCCAAGCCTCTTAACGGCATCCCCCATCAGTGTCCCAGACTGTGGGGGGGTGGGCACAAAAATGAAAATTATGTACCTATCGTAATTCCTGATCTTTCTGTGTGTCTTCACCATTCATCACCTTTGGGTTCTGGCCGGAGGTCATGACCCCACGGCAGTGTTTTTTTGGATGGGCGGAGTCAATGCACTGATGGCAAGCCCTCGAAGTCTGACGCCACAGTGGCGCCACAGGCTGGCTCGTTAGGTGTCGGCCGACCCGCCTCCCGCCCAGTCCAGCCTAGCGAGAAGAAGAAGGTTGAGGAGGGACAAGAGTCCAAGGACAGACAAAGGAAAAGATATACAAATAAAAGGAGAAAATGATGGAGAGGACAGAAGGAGAGTTAGAAATCTAAGGGGACTGGGAAGTAGCCCCAATCTCTGGAAGCAGAAAGAAGAGGGAGAGAGGGAGGGAAAAATTAGAAATGGGAGGGGGAGGACATGCCCTGAATGTTTGACCGTCTCCAGACTGTATAGGAACTGTGAAGGAGTAGCCAGAAGGCAGAATTGTCAGAATTCAAGGCACAGAATCAGCGGCAAGCTCCTCACATGAGCAGAAGCAGCTATTCCGGAAGAAAGAGGATGCAGGGTTACCCTTCCCCTGAAACCACATATCTGGAGATGAGATACAAAAGTTTCTTAAATTAATTTGAGGGATGAGTCCCTAAGGACCGGAACAGAGGAGAAAGGGAAAGAGAGAGAGAGAGAAAAGAAGAGAGGGCAACCCCCAACTCCCACCCCAAAGGGGTGGAGCCGAGGTACTGAGGAGAGAAGTGCCCTCTCCTCCGATCCCTCTCCCCCACTGTCAGAAGGTAAAATTCCCCCGTGTGCCTAAGGTCACCCTGCTCCTGACCAGTGGAAAGGAAGGGGGAAGGGGAAGGGGGCACACAGAAGGAGGGAGACCCAGAGACTGGGGCCCCAGGGGAATGGAGGGCGGGATTGTGATGAATGGTGAAGATACACAGAAAGATCAGGAATTACGGTAGGTATGTAATGTTCATATCTTATCTGTGTCAATCTTCACCATTCATCAGCTTTGGGTCAGTACCGAGCCTCCATAAGGGGGCCCTAGACTCTAAAGGACTAAGTCCCTTAACTCTCAGTGGGTGAGACACTGGGATGGAGAACCTTTACGGATCTGATGAGGCCCGAGACTGGGGAGAGTAAGACGGGGATCCCCCGGAGGCGCCAGGAGGTTGCCCCGACAGATGCCGCCTCACCCTAAAGGAGAAAAGATGGGCTCTCCGGTATGCAGAGGAAATCACCCTACGCCGAGCTAAGGGTGACGACCGGGAAAGACGCAGCCATGCCGTCCACTTAGTACAGATCGCTGTCCCTACAACCCTGGAAGCTACCTCGTTGGTGTCGTAAGATGCCCTCGTTTGGTGCCTTGCTAGCTCCAGGCCACGTTCAGAGTGTGCAATGGCTTGTCTGGTTACCACCGAATCAGGCATAGAGGCTAGGAGTTGTCCTAACCTGGAACACAGAAACCTATCACAGGTAGCATAGTGAGCCTGATGTGCAGAAATTGAAAGAAGCAACCGTGCCAAGTAGAAGGTCCTCCTCCCCCAGAAGTCAAAATCCACAGAATCTTGATCCAGGGTCCGGTCACGGTGGAGGGTACGAAGCCCATCGGGAGTGTCCAGCTGCGTCAGTCCTGACTGAGGATGAGGCATACGACCTGGAGACTCCGGGGGGTGGGGGCACAATACCTCTGTCTCAGATCCCTAGGTGCTGGGACTCCGGAAAAGGGTCTCTGCCAGAATCGCAATGGCACCTCCTGAGTCTGGTTCGGACCAGCTGTCCAACTCTTTCAAGTTGGTGGCCCATGTGGACACCCTGGTAGTTTCCTCGGCTGACCGGAGCCAGCCTCCAGGAAAGGAGCAGGCCAGGCAGGCACCACAAGGGTGTCCGCACTGAAATTGCCTAGGAAGGTGCGCATCAAATGCTCTGGATTGTGCTGAGTGGGTGGGGTGACATGCAGGTACTCCATCATCCTCACAAAGAAACGCTGATACTCTGTGAGATCAGCAGCAAGAGAGATGTGGGCAGAGGGCTCCTCTCCCCCTGAAGAGGGGGATGAGGAAGCAGAGGACATTGGAGATCCAGGGGTTGACTGCTCAGGGTGATGGTATAACACCAGTCTGTCCATGGCCGTGACATACGAAGGGAAGTGAGCAGTCGCACCCCTGAATTGCTCCCAGGAGAGAGGCCCCCTAGGACCAAGAATACCTGGGAGCACAGAAGATGGTGACAGAGGAGTGGGGGCAAGGCCAATGGCAGAAGGCAACGTCCTCTGTCCAGGCAAGAGAGCGAACCAGGAGCCTCAAAAGAAGAAGGGGCTCCGGAAGAGCCCAACAACCCGACAGCTGATCAATCATGCTGGAATTGCCTAGGCTGTGCCCTGAAGATTCCCCCCTGAGATATGACCGGGACTGTGGAAGTCCAAAAGGACGGTCCCTACCCTCCAAAGACCAGGGCCCTCTCGAAGAGACCAAGAGAGATGGGCGGGGGTCTGCGCTACGATTCCTTCCCGAACTCGGGTGGGTCCCAGAAAAGGGTCGCCGCGTCGAACCCTGATCCCTCGGAATCCGAAAGTGCCCTCCTCACTAACATCAGCCTAGGCAGCTGACAGTCCCGGTCAGTCCCCGAGGGGACCACCCAGGGAGTAGCACCCTCCCCTCCTGTGAATGCTCCGATCGGCACTAAAGTTGAGCGAATCCAGGTACACTACCTGAGGGGGTACCCCAACTGAGGGGGGCAGAAAACCCTTCAAGCCCAGGTTGCAGAGCAACAGTGGCATGCACCACTGCCTGCAGGTTAGCACCCCTGACGCAAGACTCGGGGGCAACTGCCCGCTCCTCAGAGGGAGGCTGGCTCCGGTCAGCCGAAGAAACTACCAGGGCGTGCACATGGGGCGCCATCTCCAAAGAGTCGGAGAGCTGGTCCGAACCAGACTCAGACTCCGTCTCCGAGGAGGTAGAGACTGAAGTCTGGTGCCAGACTGTACGCGGACGCCTACTGCTGTCCCGACCGAAGGAGGTACCAGACCGGGTGTCTGCACCAGAGCTGGTGCTGAACTCTCCAACGGCACCGCGAATGGTGCCCAAAGACACAGCGCCGAGAGCAGTAGCAGAAATGGAGTCGATGCCTGCCACGGCGCTGTGAGCAGCACTGAAGTCAGGGACAGCGCCAATGACGGCACCGCGACACCTCCTATGGTACCCTGTCCTCGCTCGCCGCCGCAAGCAGCACCAAAGCTAGACACGGCGCTGTCCTCAGCCTCGGTGCCGCAAATGGCGCCGAGGCGAGAACCCATCGAAGACGGTGCCGTAGAACCTCCCATGGTGCCATCAGCACCATCGGCACAGTGAACAGCGTCAACAGCGGAGACGGCGCCATCAGGGCCATGGTGCCGGGAAAGGCGCCGAGGCCCAAGACGGCGTCGAGGACGGTGCTGAACCAGGCTTCCCAGACCAAGGAAAGGACACCGGGGGAGCCTTCGCCAGAGCGGTGCCTTCTGCCCATCCCCCAGCAGGAACGGACTGGGCCTCCTGCACCGTGGAAGGGGCGTCTGCCATGGTGAGACTACTAGAAGCAGAAGCCCCCTCCTCAACAGTCCATATAGAACCAGGAGGGGACCCAGAGGAAAGGCCGAGAGACTGTGGCTTGGCCCGACGAGTGCGTGCCCATCCCCCGAAAGTCGACGGAGCTTGTCCAACTTTCCACGCACGCTGCTCAATGACACGACGGTCCACGGAGAAGCAGGCGTCGTGCAAATCCATGTCATGAAGCGGGCCAATACAAGCGAGGCAACGATCATGCTGGTCGGTAACAGAGTATTTGCGGCCGCACGCGCACCGATGCATAGGAGGCCACCCCGTTTTCAATGATTTCTTGCCCACCGACCAAGACATGATCAACGGAAAAACAATTTAAACAAAGATTCGACGTTGCTGACAAATAAAGAAAGGAACAGTCTTACCACAGCGGTTGAGTAGAGGCAAAAATGGAACTGGCAGGAAATGCAGGAAAGTATACTCGGCGTCAACGACATGGAGTTGATACAGCAATAGGCCTGTTGAAAACAGCTCCTGATGAGGTGCGACTTCTATGGCGGGGATGAAGAACTGGTGGGAGGGTGGGTCGGCAGACACCTAACGACCACCATGATGTCTCACACTGTGCGTTGGCCTCGAGGCGGCACCGTTGATGCGTCGATCCCACTCATTCAAAAAAAACTCCATGGGTCGTGACCTCTGGCCAGAACCCAAAGGTAACGAATGGTGACGACTGATACAGATAGGATCACCCGCAGTTTTACATTCTCCCGGGAGGCAAACAGGTCCACTGATGGTGAGCCCCACAGGAAGACTAGGTGGTTCACCACCTTCTGATTCAGGGACCACTCATACGTCTCTACTTGACTGAGAACATCTGTCAGCTGACTGTTCTCCCTTGTGACCAGAATCACCAGGAGATCGGTGCCCAGACTGCACGAGGGTGCAGGTACAGAGTGCCTCCCGATAGAAGGGAAGGGAGTGTGTGCCACCATGTCTGTTCAGGTAAAACATCGTCGTGGTTCTGTCTGCCTGGACTTGCACGACCTGACCCCTGACTAGCGAAGCACATTCCGTCAGAGCCAAGCACACTGCACGAAGTTCCAGCAGGTTTATGTGGTGACAAAACTCCCTGGCTGACCAGAACCCATGGGCCATGTTTTCTCCCAGTTATGCTTCCCACCCAACCAAAGATGCATCTATCGTCAGCATGAGGGTTGGCTCTGGGCAGACAAATGGGATCCCTTCCTCCAGATGTTCCAGGACCACCCACCACTGGATGGCGTCCCACATTAGCTGGGTCACTGTGACCAGCTGGTTCAAGTGGCATAGGCCCTGGGACCACTGACAGCCCAGCTCCCACTGAAGGTGGCACTTCTGCCAGTGGGCCCAGTGGACCATACTGGTGTAGGATGCCATATACCCCAGCAGCCGTAGGAAATCTTGGGCAGGCGCCAAGAGACCAACCTGAAATTATCAGGCAAAGGAAGTAAGATACTGTGACTGGTCTGCTATGTGGTTTGCCTTTGCCTGAAAGGAGTATACTTCTGCCCTGATGAACCTGATCACCTGTTCAGTACCAGTTTGGACTTGTTCAGGTTGACCAACAGGCCCAAGTTTTTGGCAGGTCTGGAGAGTCAGGTCCGTGGATCTCGCCACGGCCTTTCTGGATGGACCAGCTATCAGCCAGTCATTTGGGTAGGGGTACACTGTGACCCCTAGGCGCCGCAGGTGGGCTGCCACCACTGCCATGCACTTGGTGAAGATCCTTGCAGCTCAGGAGAGGCTGAACGGCATGACCTAGAACTAGTACAGGACCCCTTCCACTAGGAAATGAAAATTACATAACGTAATTCTTGATCTTCCAGAATATCTTCACCATTCATCTATGCCGGAGGCATTAGGACCCTGCGGGAGTGTATGTCTTTAAAGCTTTGGAGGTAGGGGACCGATGTCAGTGAATAAATGACGTGGCGCTCATTGGCCGGCCGGTAACCGACACCAGCCCCCCCTTGCCTCCCCAGTTCTGTTCGCCTAGGAGAGGAAAAAAAGGGTAAGAAAAAAGGAAGAGCTGGGGCAAGGGAGCTCAAGGAATAGATAGATGGATGTAGGATATAAAAAGAACAAATGAATAAAAACAGACCAAGCGAAGAAGCTGGGTTTGGGAGGAGGGTCTTTGTAGTGGCCATGGATGACCAGGGCAACTGGGGAGGAGAGAAAGAGAGGGAGAGAGGGCAAGCAGCAGGAAACCCAAATTCTCAGCAGAAAAGCAAGGGTGGTGGCGCCCGCCTCCGGTGCAGTGTCTGTTGCCAATTCTGCTTTGGTTGTCGGTGCCCATGCAGTTGCTCTCAACTGTAGAAGAGCTTATGCTCTCTAAGGACCAGCTGACACTCAAGCAAAGAACATGGCCCACGAGACTGTGGAAGGACCAGCCTTGAGTGGCAGATTGCAAGGAAAGAAGTACTTCCCTGAAGTCTAAGAAACAGGAAAATAACTGTGAGCCATGAGAAAAAGCATTGCTAGTCCACCTGAGGGTACGAAAACTATAATCAGCTAGAGATTAGGAGTCCCATATAACCAAAATATAATATGGGAGAGAGAGAGAGAGCCTCCGATCTCGAAGGTCTGAGTCAGGGTTCAAACAGTGCACCAACAGGCCCAGTTTCCCAAGCCAAGTAGAGAAATTTAGGAGCTCAGGAGAGAAAAATGATGGAGAAAAGGGGGTCACCACTAAAGGACAATTGGCAGGAATAGGAATCCACAAAAATAAGAAGGATTTCCATCCTCCTGACTCCCTTTCTGGCTGAAAGATCACAAAAATAGGGGATTAAGAGAAAGAGAGATATAAGAGGCTACTAAAACAAATGCTGGCGGTGAACTGCAAGGGAAAAGAAAGCTGAACTGGTTAGGGAACTGGGATACAATTCCCAGAAAGTTTCCAGTCCCTAGAGAGCCTCCTCCCCTGCAAGGCATTGTTCCCAAGAGGTACAAGAAAAGTTTGTCCAACAGCAAACAAAGGAAAATTACGTACCTAGGCTATCGTAATTCTTCATCTTCCTGAATATCTTTACAATTCACTACTGGTGGGTTCGAGCTGGAGGTACTAGGACCCCGCAAGAAGCTTATAGCTTTAAGCTTTTCGTCTTTCCTCTGGAGGAGGGGCCAACACATTACATGGCACTCGAAGGTTGACCAGTAACTGACGCCAGCCCCTCCACCATCTCAGTTCTGCTCATCTGAGAGGAAATTAGAGATAGAGGAAAAAAGGGGAGGAGGGTGGGGCAAGGGAGTCCAAGGGTTAGGAAAAGGAAAGGATATAAACTGAAGAAAGGAATAATGCCGGCCACAGGGAAAGGGGTAGGGCTCAACAGTTCTGGGTAGGGAGACCCCAACCACTGGGCAGGCCAAGGGTGAAAGGATGGAGAGGGAGGAAGGAAAGAGAAAAAGAAGGAAAGAAAAGGAGTGTGAGAGAGAGAGAGAGAGAGAAGAGAGAGCATATAGGTAGAGTGAGAAAGAAATGAACCCCAGCAAGGAGAACCCTAATAAGGAGCATTTTGAAAGGTGACCCACTGTTCCTTTTTTTTTCTTTTAAGGGGTGGAGAACTTAGTGACAAGTACAGAAATAATTTAAGAGGCGCCAAGAGGATTCACAAGCTCCATGGAGTAAGCACCAGGCAAGAGACACACGATCCCTGCCCTACCATATAAAGGTTACTACCCTTCCGGTCCACAGAGACAAATGGGGGGTCCACCAGAATCTCTCCCCTTCTCTCTCCCATTGCATAGGGGTGAGGAAAAAGAGCCCACCCCAGGGCAAGATCCCCCCCAGGACAGGGGAGGGAGGGATGGTCACTTGGCTAGGTGAGTCCCGGATCCCCGAGTGGAGAGTTGAACCCCTTGAGCCTATTACTAGCAAAAAGAGGTGGAAAGCGGAGGACTTGTATCTTCAAGAGGGGAGCAAGGGGGCTGGAAGTAGGAAGTCCAAGAGGACCTTGCTCCATGACCAAGCCAGGAGTTGGTCATCAGTGAGGAGAAAAGGAGCAACCCAAAGGCTCCAAACAAGAAGAAGAAAATGAGAAGAGGGTCCCTGGAGCCCCTGTGACCAAGATGGGGATGGGGGGCAATCCTAGAGCTCCAGGCACAAGGAAGTATGGGAGACAAGAAGCTGGCGAAAACCGGGAGAAACTCCCGGCCCACGCCACTGCCCCAATGGAGTCCCAGCCAAGGTCGTCCAGGGCCCCAGGGAGCCCCAGGCAAAGGGGACAAGAGCCCCTGCTTGCCTTCTCTCTAGAGATGGCTCCCTAGTGCTTTCAGAGGAAGAGTTAGGGAACCCTGAGGTGCCAGTGAGATTAGACCCGCAATTGGCCTCAGGCAGGGAGAAAGCAAGCAGGGAGGAGGCACTACCCAGGAGACGGGGGCCCAAGAGGGAAAGGTGGGTGGGAAGCAAAAATGAATGGTGAAGATATCCAGGAAGATCAAGAATTACGGTGGGTGCATAATTTTCATATCTTACCTGGATCAATCTTCACCATTCATTACTGGTGGGTGAGTACCAAGCACCTCAAAGTGACGCTGGCACCTCCCGGGTGGGGGGGGGAATCACCTTCAGCCTCCTGTGGGGGGCACACAAGAGGAGGGCACCCTCATGGGTCTGGCTAGGCCAGCGACTGGTCAGGGCCAGGTCGAGGCTCTTGATGTGCAGTAGAAGAAGGGTACCCTGACAGCTCTTGGCTAGCCCTACAGGAGAAAAATCAGGCACCCCTGGAAGGGTGAGGCAATCACCCTACGCCGGGTCAAGGGTGACAACCAGGATAGCCAAAGCCATGCCGTCTGCCTAATGCATACTGCTGTTCCTACCAGCCTGAGGGCAACCACATTGGCGTCGTAAGTTGCCCTTGCTTGGTGTCTCGCCAGCTCCAAGCAGGGCATAGAAATGGCGATGGCCCATCTGGGTTGCCTTGCTATCAGGCATGGCTACCAGGATCTGCCACAGTGAAGCCCACAGGCACCTTGCATAGGCTACCTGGTGCACCTGGTGTGCAGAAATGGACAGCAAGAGACGCGCAGAAGAGAAACCACTTCTGCCTCAGAGTCGGTCTCTAGAGGGGTGAAGATGTCACTCCAGTCCAGATACAGGATGGGGCATAGCTCCTAGAGACCCAGGGGAAAGTTCAATACCTGTGCTGGCAGTCCCAAGGGGCCAGAACAGAGGAGGTGGGAAACTGCCAGACACTGTGCGACTCCTCCATGAAGCGACAGAGCCATGGAGGGATCACGATGGATTCCAGACTGTACTCCCCAAGGAAGGACAGTATCGCATGCACAGGATTGCAGTCTTTGGATAGGGGAAGATGGAGTTCCTCCAACATCGTCGTGAGGAACCACTGATAATCGGTGTAATCAGTGTCAGAGGAGATGTGGGTGGAGGTGTCCTCTTCCTCTGAGGAGGAATCCAATGAAGTGGAAAGACTCTGTACAGGGGGTGGCAGTGCAAGGGTAGGAGGTGGAAACACCATCTCATCCATGGCCCCAAAGTAAATGGGGAACGTACTCGCCATCACCCTGTACTGTTCCAACATAAGGGGACTCAGGGGACCGGAGAGTCCTGGGAGGAGGGGAGGAGGAGGAAGAGAGGAAAGAGGATCAGAAGAATGGTCCTGAAAGACCGTAGGCCCTCTGTCAGGGCTGTGGGAGCAAGCAGGGGACACCTCCCGATGGAGGGGGCTGCGCTGCGCTGCCCAGCCACCAACTGTTGTTCAACCTGCTCAGAGCGAACACGGTGGTGCCCTTGTGGGGGGATGGTTACCCTGGTGAGGAACCCAGAGCCATACAGGCCCAGAAGGACGGCCCCTGTCCCCACCGACAGCAGGGCTCTGACCTCTAGCAGGAGAAGGAGAGTCCGCATCAGCACTCCGACTCCGCCCAGGAGTGGCCGTGGCCACTGGGAGAGACCGCATCAACTGATGGGGCCCTACCAGACACGAAACAGAGGACCAAGACCTGCCCCTCAAAAGAGGCCCCACCTTATCCATTGCCCTCAAAAGAGGGAAGAAGGGTGAAACC
Organism: Neoceratodus forsteri; assembly: GCA_016271365.2. Classification (NCBI taxonomy): domain Eukaryota; kingdom Metazoa; phylum Chordata; order Ceratodontiformes; family Ceratodontidae; genus Neoceratodus; species Neoceratodus forsteri. The sequence goes on from CM028130.1 coordinate 1,423,127,099, forward strand.
GGCACCAAGGTCAGCCGCAAATTCCTCCTCGACCCCAGCATTGGCACTGACAACTAAAGTGGCACCGGCAACAGACATGGCACCACCACCAGGAGTGGCACCGACCGTGGTGCCATCACCAGAAGTGGCACCAACTGCAGCACCATCCTCAGAGGCGGCACTGAACATGGCACTGGAAACAGCACAGGAGACCTCCTTGGCACCAAAGGCGTCACTGGCAGAGTGAGAGGTGGCACCACGGATAGCGCCAGCCAGAGAAAAGGGTGAAGGAGAGGACCTCAGACTGGGCCCAGAAAGCGCTCGGAGCTCTGGAGAGCTGGGTTGCCAACTGGGATCATCCCAGTCATCCTCAGATTCCGAGGAGGAGACCACGGAGATCCCCAGAGGTGCGACCCCGGACACTCTAACTGCCCTGACACCAACGATGTCGGGAGAGGACCCATTGGCAACGATGGCACCACTTCAGTCACCGATATCAGGATTGGTGTTGGTAGCCAAGGCTGCACCAGATGCAGCCACCAAGGGAGCCACCGATGTAGGCCCCGCATATAGCCAAGGCCTCAACACCGGAGCAGCTTGGGGAACCGGGAGGCGAGGAGTGCTCAACCGGCCCCCTGGAGGAGGCCGAGTGTCCACCTGACCCCTCACCCAGACAGTGGAAGCCTATTCTCCCCCAGTGCGTATAGCAGTGGGGGGTGTCCCAGCGGAAGGGCCCAGAGACCTTACCTTGTCAGCCCTCGTACAATGCTGACCACCGAAAGTTGGGGGGTCTCTTTCCCAATCTCACCATGAGGTTTACCAGGGTGCAGAAGTCCACTGAAAAACAGGCATTGCATGAATCCATGTCATAGCGTGGCCCCAGGCAAGTGAAACACCAATTATGTGGGTCCGTCACGGTCACTACCACCGGGGCACCAATGCATGGGGATAGTCCCTGCCTTGGAAAAACGCTTTTGGCCCGAACCACATGTGATCGGCCACAAAAAATAATAAAAACAAAAAAAAAGTCTCACCACCACAAAACATTTTTAAAATAATAAAGAGGGACAGTGCCGATAACGATGATGAACTGGCGTCGTCGAGTAACGGCTTCTCCGATGAACAGAACCTTTTGAATGTTGAACTGTTGCGCTGCTTCCATGGAGTCATTAGCTGCTGTCTCGACGGCAGGAAAAACAGAACTGAGGTGGTGTAGAGGCCGGCGTCGGTTACTGGCCAACCTGCGAGCACCACTTCGTACGTCGGTCTTGAGGGTGGCGCTGTCCCCAATGTCGACCCCTCCTCCAGAGGAAAGCTAAAAAGCTTAAAGCTATAAGCTTCCCACAGGGTCCTAGCACCTCCGGCTAGAACCCACCAGTAATGAATGGTGAAGAGTGATCCAGGTAAGATCTATATAGCCCCTCTGCCTAAAGGGTCGAAGGGGAGAAAAAATAAAACAAACGCTTCTACAGCCCATCACTACTAAAAAGTGTCTCACTCACCTTTTATTTTTTAAACACTGGCTGCACTTGCACAAAGTCAACGTTTTGTGGTAGTTCTAGATTTCGGCGGGGGGAGGCACTGCCGAGCCCGTAGCAGTTCACAAAACCAGGGGTTCGGTACTGTACACCAATGACCACTGTGTGTTGTCCTGACACAGCTCACTACTGGGTGGGATGAATGGTCATGCACTTCAAAGGACCGAAGCCACTCCAATCAGAGAGGGCTTCGTCCTTTCATTTGCATGAAGGACACAGCTGAGCAGCTTCCAACTTCACCAGCATGTCTACAAAAATGAAAACACTCCATTGCTGTCTGTTGCTGGTGCTCTGGTAACTGCCCCCCCACACCGACCCTCCCTCTCAGCATCCCCCTCCCAACATAACACTGAGATTGGGGGTGCTCATTCCCCCAGTATCACCACATAACCCCCCCCAAACAAAACACCGACACTGGGGGTGCCCAATCCCCAGTGTCCTTCCTTATAGCTTTTGGTTTTTCAAATTCCTGTAACAAAGAAAACTGTCCATCGATGTCAGTTGCAGGAGCCCCGGGCCGTGTTTTTCCATCCCACCCGACTCTCCCTCTCAGTAATGCGCCCCCACAATGAATTCACTGCGACACTGGGGTGCCCAATCCCCCAATGTCATCACCTGAAAAATAAAAGCCATCCCTCATCGTTCTCCCCCCCCTTTTTTTTACCCTGTAAAACAGAAAACTATCCATCGTTGTCCGCTGTGCCGTTACCCCGGCAAGCCCTTACTTACCCAGCCAACGCCATAATCTTCTCTGATCCGCACAGATACATCTTTGCTCTTCAAAGGCTGACCGTGAACTGAGGAAATAAGGTATGCGCCCGGTTCAATTTAAACAAGCAGCCAACATTTGACATTGACAAATGCCTGATTTTTTTTGTTAGAAGAAATAAAAGGGGAAAAACAAAGGCTGAAAAATGAATCATTCCAGACTCTTTTTTTTTTAAACAACAAAGAGAAAGCCATGGGAAGAGGTAAGAACTGCTCCAACGAAAAAAGACCTTTTTTTTTTTTTCTTTTTTTTAACAGTGCCTCCCCTGTGTCTGTGTGTTCTTTTTGGAGGGCCACACAGGGGCATGTGGAGGGACTATATCCATCGATGAGGTTTGCCCCTTAAATGCCTCCCTTCCCTTTGTTTTGTTATAACAAGAAGGGGGCAAGGTTGCAAAGGGAAGGAGGAATACTGCCCAGAAGCCTGTCCCTTGCGGAGGAAGGTGGACGGGTTGCAGTGCTGTTTGGTGAAGATATTCTGGAAGATTAAGAATTAAGGTGAGTACGAAATTTTTATATCTTCCAAGAATAAATCTTCACTATTTATCACAGGTGGGTCTGAGTACCAAGCCACCACCCAAGGGTAGTGTTAGCAAACCTGAGGGAAATGGTTATTCCCTCAGCCTTCTGTGGGGGAAGACACAGAGAGGTGGGGGCACCTCACGGGCCTGGTGAGGTCAGGTGGAGGCTCCCATGGCCTGGGAACAGGAATGCACCCTGCAAGCTCATGACTGGCCCTATGGGAGAAGAACTGGGTCCCCTGGAAATGTGAAGTAATCACCCTATGCTGGACCAAGGGTAACAACCAGGAAAGACGCAGCCAAGCCATCCCCCAAATGCAGCCTGCAGTTCACACTAATCTGGAGGCTACCTCATTGCCACTGTAGGATGCTCTCGCCTTGTGTCTCACCAGCTACAAACCCTGTGCAGAAAGGCGTATGGCCCATCTGGTTGCCTCACAATCTGGCAGAGATGCTAAGAGTGGTCCCCAGCATCGCCCACAGGTGCCTGCCATAGGATGCGTGGTGTGCAGCAATGCACAGCGTGGTGTGCACTGCCGAGAAAACTCTATGACCCCAGATGTCGAACTCGGCTGAGTCCAACTACAAGGGATGGTCATGCACTGGGTGCCTATGCCCAGAGGGAGAGTCCAGGAGCTGGACCCCAGAAGAGGTGTGTGGCATGGCTCCTGGAGCACAGTACCTGCACTGGGCTTCCTTCGGTGGTGGAGAGAGGGCAGAGGGATGGAGCCAGACATCTCTTTTTTTCTTTTTTTTATTTAAATTGTATTACATTTTCCAGGAGCAGAATACTGATACAATACATTAGTATTATGAACACAGTCACATGAAGTCACGTTCTTCCAGTTTACAATCTTATTCTAATAATATAAATACACTGTAAATCATTAATTTACCGTTCACATATTGGTAGGTGGTCTAGTCCCCAGTACGAGCTAAGACCGATAGCTAACCATGTTTTCTGTATGTTATCTCATGGAACTATATCTGGTCTAAGATTCATAATCCAGAGTAGCCACTTATTCCATAACTCTATAAAACATCATCCTGAGATTAAGACCTGCTGTTATCTTCTCTAATCGACAGATTTGTTGAACCGTATCTTCCTAGTCCCTCTGTGTAGGAATACCCTTTGCAACCACCTTCGGGAGATGACCTTTCTGGCTGTAGTTAGCAGAATGGCCAGCAATTTTTTTGTGTGGTTATTTTTGATCCGAGTTGGGAAACGCAATAATAATGCAATAGAAGGTGCCAACTGTTGCATCTCTGGGAAGAGCTCCGCAAGGGCCCTCTCAAGCACTTGCGAGAAGGGTTGCAGCTCCCTACAGCTCCAAAAGATATGTGTGTGTGCGTTGCGCAGATTTCCCCACATTCTCTCCAACACCCCATTCCCCGGGTTATAGCATATTTCCCCGTTATTTGTAGGGTTTTAAAGTATCGAATAACACATTTCCATCCATACTCCCTCCATATGTATATTTTCTGATTGTGTGTTGTATCAAATATACATTTGTCCAGTCGTCAACTGTCAGTTTTGTCTCAATTTCCACTTTCCATCTGTTATGTATCTTCTCTGTGGTTTGGACTGACCCTGTCTGGATAGATTTGGTAACACACGAATGATCTGGAATGCTCCTCTCTAGTGTTTCCATGATAATCTGTACTAGAGGGTGAGCCTCTGTCCTGTGCCAGGTCAGTCCTAGCCTTTCTGAAAAATAGTGCCGAACCTGTAGATATCTGAAATAATCCTGCTTTCTGAGATGATATTTTTGTTGTAGCGACTGACAAGTTTGAAAAATACCCTGTTTGTAGCACTGAAAAATGTGGATTAGACCTAATTTTTCCCATCTCACAAAACTGTGATCCAGCCCGACTGGACCAAAATCTGGGTCTGTAGTTAATATTTCAACATACCTAGCTGTTGGCTTAATTTCTGGAGGGGAGAGTGTCCTGCTCCAATTTTTCAGAATACGGTTTGTGTATATTAGTTGTGTGATCTCATCATTTTCTGCATTACTGGATAGCCTGTTAAATAGCCACCTAATTATATGCTCCATATGGTCTTTAAATTATAGGTCTTTCCAGTGATGATCTGATGTCCTATCTAGCCAATGTAATGCATGGGATATCTGTGCCACCTGGCAGTATTTTTCCAGATTCAGTAGTGCTAAACCGCCTTTATTTTTAGGGAGTTGCAATAAATGAAAATGATGCACGTACCATAATTCTTGATGTTCTTGGACGGAGTTGCCACCACTCATTCACACTAATGGGACTACGCTGGAGGTGCTAGGATCGAGTGGGAGCCAAAAATCTTCAGGAGGGCCAGCACCAAGGTAGGGCTAAGCGGAAGCGGCGCCACCAGACCGGCTCGCGCCGTACAGGCTACCTCAGCGTCGACTCTCCAACTGCCTCAGTACCTTTTTACCGAGGAGGTGCAGCGTAAACTAACCTATGTCCAGGGCCCCGATTTTTCTGCAGCACATCGGAGCAAAGTTCTGCGGCAGGGTTCTCATTTGCCACAGAACTTCTGCGGCACTCAACACCAATTTCTGCGGCAATTCTACGGCACATTTTACCCTAATCTTTTTTCTTTTTGTTTTTTGCCATATCTGACACAATGCGCTCAGTAACACAGTCATTTTATGGGTGTTTGTCACCAAATTTTCAACATAGCCAGTTTAAGACCTCTGCTCATGAACAGTATCACTGTGATTTTATTAATCTGTCCGGAACATTGATTTAGCATACCGACTCGCCATTCTGCTACAAGGGTGGAAACACATTTTGGGTGAGATGTGAAAAATGACAGCTGTACTACTCATAAGACAGTGTGGTGAAATGGCAATGTTGAAACTCTGAGTGAAAAATATTGAAATTTCAGGAACTTACGAGCTCATGTGAACTGGCGCAATTTAATGCCGCTAAATACAGCCATTTTGGAATTTTTTCACCAAATTTTCAACATAGCTATTTCAAGACCTCTGCTCATGAACAGTGTCACTGTGATTTTCTTAATTTGTCCCGTACATTGATTTCGCACACCGACTGCGCCATTCTGCGCTACAAGGGTGGAAACACATTTTGGGTGAGATGTGAAAAATGACAGCTGTACTGCTCATAAGACAATGTGGTGAAATGGCAATGTTGAAACTCTGGAGTGAAAATATTGAAATTTCGCAAACTTACGAGCCTGCGTAGGAACTGCGCCACGCACGCTCGTTAAACAGTAATTTTTTGGAATTTTGGCACTAAATTTTCAACATGGGGGTTTTGGGCCCCCTTCTCATGAATGATGTCACTGTCATGGCGGTATTCGGTCCCGAAGGGTGATTTCGCAGTCACTGCGCGAAATCACCCTTCGAGCCCGAATAACGCCATGATAGTGACATCATTCATGAGAAGGGGTCCCAAAAACCCCATGTTGAAAATTTGGTGCCAAAATTCCCAAAAATGCCTGAGATATGCAATAAAGTTGAACCCCTCCTATCTAGCCCATTATACAGCTTACCGGCATTTCCTCAGTTCGCGGTCGGCTTTGAAGAGTGCAGACGTGTTCCCGGTCCACCGAAGATCGTCGCGCCGGAGTCCGGAGGTAAGTATGGGGTTAGGGGGTGTGGGGAGGCTGGGTGCGCAGTGGGTGGGTGCGGGATGTGGGAGGGGCTCGGGAGATCGCCGTGGGACATTTTTGTTTTACAGGGAAAAAAAAAAAGAGCGTCGCGGGACCGCTTACCACGCTGGGGTGGGCTCCCAGCGTGGCACAACGACTTTGGGAGGCTGCTCAGCCCGACAGGGGACTGGGCACCCCGTCAGGCAAAAAAAATATTGAGACGTTTGCCGCTGGGGTGGGCTCCCAGCGTGCACAAGGACCTTGGGGCGTTTCAGCCGATGGGGATTGGGCACCCCTCGGCAAAATTATTGATTGCCACGCTGGGGTGGGCCCCAGCGTGGCATGTAAGCTTGTGGGAGGGACAGTGAAGCCTGACGGGGACTGGGCACCCCGCCGGCAAATGAAGCGGACGCTTGTTCCGTAGCGGCCGCCGACTCCGCTGGTGATGTACACGCGATATTTCCCTGGATTTGTCGCATCCGCGGAATTGCGGAAAACTCAGGGCCCTGCCTATGTCGGACATAAGACAGTCCGAATGACCCGTAGAAGAAGGGTCCACAAAACAGAGTCTTCACGGCCCAGCCATCGAGGAAGTGAAGATCAAAAACAGATAAGTGAGCTCGGGGGAATGGAGGGTGGGCGTGTGCATGATGGGTGGAGACTCCGTCCAAGAAGATCAAGAATTACGGTAGGTACATGATTTTTATATCTTCCTGTACATAAAGTCTCCACCACTCATTCACACTAATGGGAGAGTACCAAGCTAAAATAATCCCCCGAAAAAGGTGGCAGGAGAAAGGAGCTAAGTCAGGACAGGAGTCCATTAAGGATTGTCCAGCCAAAGGATTGATGCTGTCTGGCATGGACATCCAAAGCGTAGTGCGTCACGAAAGTGTGCACGGAGCTCCAAGTTGCTGCACTGCAGATGTCTGCAATGGGCATGTTCCGTATTTCTGCCAGGGATGGTGCAACTTCTCTGGTAGAATGGGTGTATACCCTGCCTTCCAGCTTAACCTGTGCTATGGAATAGCAGTGGCGAAGACATGCCACCAGCCATGCCAAAATATACCTGACTGGCAACAGGCTGACCCAGCCGGGCCATGATGAACGAAATAAAGAGTTCCTTTGACTTGCGGATCTCTCTAGTTCTGTCTATGTAGAACTGCAAAACCCTTTTAACATCCAGAGAATGTAGGGTACGCTCTCCCTCATTCTGGAAGTTGGCAAAGTAGGTCAGAATAACCAAGAGCTAGTTCAGATGGAATTCCGAAACCACTCTGGGGAGAAACTTAGGGTGCATTCTGAGAACCACCTTATCTTTGTGAAATACTGTATAATGAAGGTCTGTGACCAGGGCATGTATTTCAGACACTCTGCGAGCGGAGGTAATGGCTACAAGGAAAGTGGCCTTCCAGGTCAGGAACTTCAGCTCACATGTTGCTAGAGGCTCAAATGGTTTACGGGTGAGCATGTCTAGTACAAGGTTAATATCCCAAGTGGCTGCCAGTCTCCTGACTGGTGGCCTAGTGTTTAGAATACTTTTTTTTTTGGGACCTAACTCCCCTCCTCTTCAGATCTCCATCAGTTTAAGCAGCCCCATGCCCAGGCTTATCCCTCCCGGTGGGCTTGAGGCTTCCCACTCCCTAAGGATATCATGGGCAAGCCCTGGATTACCCTCTGGGTTGGGGACACAAGAGCGGGACGCCCACGGCGGGCTTCAGAGGCAGTGGATGGTGAACGGAACGGGGGCCGTCATGCCAGGAGCCGGCATTTTTCTGTGTTTTTCTTCCCCGGGGAGGGGACGTGCAATGATGTCCAGTGTCCACCCCCCCTCCCAACATATCGGTTCCGGTTGTTGCGGTACCCCCAACCTCCGCCAGGGGTCTATCAAGCACCGGGCTCTTACCACACCTCCCCTAGACAGGGAGAGCAGTCCCCAGGATGCTCAATCCTTCCCGACTGCCCTGGCGAATCCCCGGTCCATTCCCCAACCTGCCGCCGGGTGTCACAAGCAGAATCTAACCGCTGAGCCAGCGCCCAGCTATAATGGAGTATACCTTAAGGAACCTCTTAATTAAAGGCAACTGAGCCAGAGACAGAGTGTACAGGCTCATGATTAGCTGAGATCGAGCAGAGATGGACCTTCACGGTGGAGTATTGTAGCTCTGTATTTGACAGGTCTAGTAGATACTCCAGGATTTTGTTTGGTGGGCAAGAAAAGGGATCTAGAGAGGACTTTGCACTCCAGATGGAGAAACGCTTCCACTTTGCCGTGAAAGTTTTCCGAGTAGCTGGCTTGCATGCTGCTAGGAGAATGTCTGAGACTCTACATGAGACATCAAATGTACTCACTTCTATCTCCTCAGAAGCCATGTGTGGAGATGAAGGCATCTCAGGTTGGGATGGACCACTGGGCCCTGGGTTAGAAAGTCCGTTTGAAGTGGAAGTTGTCTCAGCGGAATTTCCGATAATCTGTTGATCAACGGAAACCAAATCTGACAAGGCCAGAATGGGGGAGGATGAGGATCATTCTGCCCCCCTGTGCCTTCAGCTTGAGCAGCACCCTCTGAACTAAGGGAAGAGGAGGAAATGCGTACAGAAAGCATCTTGTCCACCGCAGTCTGAATGCATTCTGACAGAAAACACCAGGTGCTGGATTTCTGGAGCAGAACAGAGGCAATTTTGTATTGAGTGGGGACGCAAAAAGGTCCACGTCCGGAGTGCCACACTCTTTGAAAGAGCGATTGCCCAATGTTTACGTCGAGAGACCACTCGTGAGGATCCACCTCCGTTCTGCTGAACCGATCCACTAGATTGTTCTGGACTCCAGGCAGGTAGACTGCCTGGATCAGGGATTCGTGCTCTAGGCACTATTCCCACACTCTCATCGCTTCTCTGCACCGGGGATAAGAGTGCGCCCCACCTTGCTTGTTGCTGCAGTACATCACCACTTTGTTGTCTGTCTGAAGGAGAATTATTTGCGACAGAGGATGTCCTTCAGGGCTCGGACTGCATACAGGACAGCTCTCATTTCCAGGACATTTATGTGGAGTTGAAACTCGTCCTGACTCCACAGACCTTGGGTGTGGAGATCCTGACAGTGAGCTCCCCATCCGAGTAGAGATGCATCTGTGGTAATGGTGATCTGTGTCTCCAGTGGGACAAAGGGAAAGCCTTTCAGAAGGTTGTCCTCTTGAGTCCACCAGGTGAGTGATCATTTTAGAGGTTCCGTCTGCTTGATGTAGAAAGGACTGGGGGTGTCAGTGTAGCCAGCCTTGCAGTGGGTCCCAAGGTGGTAGCCTGGATAAAAACTGACTGGACAACAGGACGCTGATGGTACAGTAAACGGAGTCCACAGTGAAGAAGTTAGGGTTACTAGCGGGGTACTGCAGGGTTCAGTACTGGGACCAGTCCTCTTTAATATCTTTATAAGTGACACTGCAGAGGGACTGGAAGGAAAAGTATGCCTCTTTGCAGACGACACAAAGATCTGCAACAGGGTTAATACAGAAAGTGGGGTGGAATGGATGAGAAGGGACTTGGCAAGGTTGGAGGAATGGTCAAATGTATGGCAGCTCAGATTCAACACAAAGAAGTGCAAGGTAATGCACCTGGGAAACAAAAACCCAGGGGAAGGGTACACAAGGGGGGTTGAGATACTAACAACAACAAAAATGGAAAGAGACCTGGGGGTAATTATATCAGATGACCTAAAGGTGGGCAAGCAATGTGAGAAGGCAGTAAGGAGGGCTGGGGGATACTGGGATGCATAGGGAGAGGCATCACCAGTAGAAAACAGACAGGTGTTATCCCTCTGTACAGACAGTTGGTGAGACCCCATCTGGAGTACTGCATGCAGTTCTGGAGACCCCATCTCCGCAAAGACATAGACAGAGTGGAGGCTGTCTAGAGGAGGGCAACCAAAATGGTGCAGGGTCTGCAACAGAAGACATATGACGAGAGACTAAAGGAGCTTAATATGTATACCCTCTAGGAAAGGAGGGAGAGAGGGGACATGATAGAAACTTTCAAGTACCTCAAGGGAATCAACAAAGTTCTAGAGGGTAGCACCTTTTAGAAAAAGAGATGTGCAAGAACAAGGGGGCACAATTTGAAGATAGAGGGGGAACGGCTCAGAGGTAATGTGAGGAAGTATTTTTTCATGGAGAGGGTTGTGGATGCATGGAACAACCTTCCTGAGGAGGTCGTGGAGTCAAGAACAGTTGGGGAATTCAAGAATGCATGGGACAGACATAAGGCAATTCTAGTGGGGGGTAGGAGGAAGTAGGCTGTTGGTTAACTAGGATCTGCAGCTTATCCGTCAGGTAGGGAAATGGGCAGACTAGGTGGGCCAAGCGGTCCTTATCTGCCGTCAAATTCTATGTTTCTGTTTCTATCTGTGGTTGGGGACCACTGAGTACTGAGCATCCACTGAGTGGTCCTCATGTGAAGATGAGCCAAGGGCACCGTGAACGTCTGAACACAGATGACGCTATGAGACCCAGCATCGGCTGCATCGAGAGAGCTAGGACTGAGTCGTTCTCTTTGATGAAGTGAGCTATCTGGAGAATACTGTTCCTTCTGTCCTCTGGGAGGAAGGCCCTTGCATTGGAGGTATCCAGGAGGGCTCCTATGATGATAAGTTGCTGGGAGGGCTGTAGCTACGATTTTCCCAGATTCAGCAGAACTCTCACAGATGAGAGGAACCTGGAAGTTGAGGTCACTGCTTCCTGTGTCCCTTGTCTGGAGGAGCTTGCTAGGAATCAGTCATCCAGGTACGGGAAGACTTGAATTTCAAGTTTCCTTAGATGCGCTGTGAGAACTGCAAAGCACTTCATAAACACTCACAGCACCGAGGACAGCCCAAAGGGCAGTACTCTGAATTGACAGTGCTGGCCCGGAGCCACAAATCGAAGATACTTGTGGTGGCTTGGGTGCACGGGAACGTGTTGGTAGGCATCCTACATGTCCAGGGAGGACAGCCAATCATTTCGATGAATCAGAGGTAGAAGTGTACAGAGTGATATCATCTTGAATTTTTCCTTGAAGAGGAACTTGTTTAACTTCCTTAGGTCTAGAATAGGGAGCATGACGCCTGTTTTCTTTGGAACCAGGAAGTAGTGGGAGTAGAAACCTGTGTTCCACTGATCCTGGAGAACTATGTCTACTGCCTGTTGTTCAGAAGGCCTTGAATCTTGGAAGCAAGGAGGTCTGACTGAGTAACTGACAGCTTGGGCTGTCGTTTGGGTGGATGATCCGGAGGGGTATCTGAAAAATTCAGTGAATAACCCTCACAACTTATCCTGAGAACCCATTTGTCTGAAGTGACTGACTTCAACTGATTGTAAAACTGAGTCAGACGCCCCCCTACTACCGAAGAGTCCCCCTGGGATAGTTGAGGAAGGATCTGGGATGGAATTTCAGAGGATGACACTAGGTGCTTTTGGGCCCTGTGTCTTCTGCTGTGTTTTCTTTTGTGGCTGAGGGGCTTGGTTTTTGTTGAAGCCTCCTCTGCCTTTGCCACAAAAGGGCTGATGGTTATGAAACTGCCTGCGGTTCCCACCCTGTTGAGGGGCAGCAAGGGCCAGTCTGGCCGGTTTGATAGCCGTCCTAGTTTTCTGTGTGGCCACGAGTGCCTGCTCCACCTATGAGCCAAACACATATGCACCATCAAAAGGTAATTTCATGACACGCTGCTGGGCATCATTTGTGAACCCTGAGGTTCGTAACCACAAGTGGAGACAGGTGCATATCCCAGCTGTTGCTGCTCTAGAAGCAGGGTCAAAGGCATCCATAGCAGCCATAAGTTGCTGATTATTGGATTCAATACCTCTAGTGATAGTTTGGAGGAGCTCTGAGGTAACGTCCGACTCTGGGAGAGTCTCCAAGGTAGCATTTAGCAAATGCCAGAGGATATACTCATATTGTGAGAAATAGCCCTGGTAGCTAGCAATAATCATACCTAGGGTAGCGACAGTGAAGACTCGCTTCCCCAATGTTTCAGTCTTATGAGATGCTTTGTTTACTGGACGAGCCGCTGACTCCTGAAGGAGAACGGCTTTGTCATTTTCCGCCAGGACCACTATGGCGTCACAACGCTTGAAAGGCCAGGATTGGTTGATCCTTAGGGGTAGTGTACTTCCTGTCTATGGACTTAGCCACTGAAGGAATAAGCGACGGATTGTCCCACACCATTTGTTAGAGTCTCTAGAAAGAGGGCTGTACCGGAGGAGTCTGTTCCACAGGGATCTCCGGGACGTGCAGATATTGAAGGCGCAGCAACTTCCCCGGATCCAATTCCAAAGTCTGGAGAGAGAGAGGGGGTGGAATTCATATTCTTCAGTAGAGACTTAAAGGGCAGGTCCTTGACCACAAGCTCCGCTGAAGTAGAGGGATTACTTCCCACTCTGAGAGATGAATCCTAATCAAAGCTGTCTCCTAATCGCAGATCAGGATCAGGCTCAATGTCGTCTCCTACTAGCCCAGGAGGGATAGTATATAAAGCAAAGGGAGGAAAGAGCAGGAGGCGGAGCTCCTCGAATCGGAGTCGAAAATCCCGGCATCTGAGGAGGTGCCGGTCCTGAAAACAGCGCCGACAGCAGCACCGCCAAGACCGGAGTCGAATGCGGCATCGCAACTGGCGCCACCCCAGTGCCCGGAGACCCCAACCCAACTCTTGGTGCACCCAAGGATGAAGATCTGAAAACGTGAGTAGGAGAAAATGGTACTTGTGCTGGCCCCTGCACCGCAGCCATGTGAGGGTGAAAAGCACAAGAGCATGTCGACGGCACCGAGAAGGTGCCACAAGACTAGGAAGACCCAACCGTCCTGCCCACGGGTTCGAAGCCCCTAGGCCCGAAGGCCTCGGGGTCGACTCCGCAAGCTTGGAAAGTCGGGACAACCACCAAACCCACTGCTCCATAAGAGCAGCCCTGTGATGAAACTGTTTACCGAAGGACCCCACAGGGTGCGGGGAAGGACTACGGAGTCGAGGATGTCAGCCACCAGGAACAGAAGCCGCAGGTGACCCTGATGGAGTCGAAGTTGGCCTTCTGTCCTTCGTTACCGACAACAGTCGTGCAGGCATACCGGGGGCGACCTCGAGCAGTATCGCTTCTCCTTCAACTGGTGGGATGAAGAAGAGCTCAAGGCCAAGCAGTGCTGGTTCTCGACGAGGATCCAGAATGGGCCAGCTTTTTTGTGCTTTCGAGGACCACCTTCCTCCCGAGCACCGGACTGCCCACAGTCAGATCTCCCCCAGAGGGCCACAGACCGACCCAGCCCTGCTGCAAACACAGCTTATGCTAAGTCTCTCTATCGTCACCAGCCCTGCTTCATGGTTGACTCCGTCAAGGAGGGCTGAAGAGGACTTCTGTGTTCTTTCAATGAAAAACTTTTTTTTTTTACTAAAATAATATATAATACTACAAATCAAAACTGAACAACTAAAGCTGCTGTCGTGTAGATGTGAAGATCTGACTCCCAGTGGGCGAGCGACATTGTCACTGAAGCGCAATCGACTTCGGGAAAAAAGGAACTGAGGCGGTTGGAGGGTTGATGCCGAGGTATCCTACATGGCTTGAGCCGGTCTCGCAGCGCCGCTTCCACGTGGTCCTACCTCTGTGCCGGCCCTCCTGAAGATTTTTGGCTCCCGCTCGGTCGTAGCACCTCCAGCGTAGTCCCATTAGTCTGAATGAGTGGTGGAGACTTTATGTCCAGGAAGATTGTGTACACTTTCCGTGATCTTCCCCCTGCCCATACGAACTTTGATATTTGTTAGAAAATCCTCATACTAATAGAATACATCCAGACTCGGAAGATCCCAGCCGCCTTTATAAGCCTCGACGCTGAAAAGGCATTTGATAGGGTATGTTGGCCTTTTCTTTGGGAAACACTAAAAACATTCGGCTTTCCAGACTCATTGCTGCATTGGCTGACCCAAATATGTCTCTCACCAAAAGCTTATATTCAGATAAATGGGGGCCACTCCTCCCCAGTCTCAATAGGACAAGGCACAAGGCAGGGTTGTCCTCTTTCCCCTCTACTTTTTGTATTATACCTCGAACCATTAGCAAGAGCAATAAGAATATCGGAAAAGGTGGAGGGTGTCCCACTGCAACAGTCAGAAAACAAGATTAGCCTTTTCGCGGATGATATACTTCTTTCCTTAATATCCCCTTCTGACTCGATCAAAGAAACATGGAAAATTCTATCTCGATTTGAAGAATTGGCTGGCTTTAAATTAAATACTTCAAAAACTAAGGCCCTACTATATAACTATTCCTCTCCAAATACTTTAAAACGAAGCCTAGCAATTAAATGGCACTCTACCAAAATAAAGTATCTAGGCATACACATTCCTTGAGATCTTCATGTACTCTAACTAATAAATTATGAACCCATTTCTACAGAAATTAATAAAGACTTGGACAGATGGTCCACTCTTCCTATATCTTTGTTCCAATGCATTGAAACCATTAGAATGAACATCCTACCCCGCCTATTGTATTTGTTCCAAAATATTCCCCATTTCCCATCACAATATTATTTTAAGTCATGGGATAACATGATATCTAAATTTATTTGGAATAAACACAAAACATGAATTCGTCTCTCTATATCAAAACTATCATTGGCTAAGGGTAGCACCAATCTTCCAGGCTTGAGAAAATATGCAGAAGCAGCATTTCTGAAAATTCTTCTATTATGGCTCTCTGATCAGTTTGACTCCCAATGGAAGAAACTGGAATTTCATTTAAACGATATGTACGATATAAAAAAAATAATTTTCTCTTCTCCAGGGAAGACCCCTCCATTGAGAGACTTCACTGGTATCACCTCACAGGTCTTAGCAAATTGTTTTAAAATGCGAGAGAAAGAGCCACTCCAATCAGTCTATAAATACTGCAAAATAATTTTGGAGGATGATCTTTTCATTCCATCCCACGACGACTTAACATTTTCCCATTGGCGTAGATTGGGTCTGGAGTAGGCTTTTCAATTCTTAGGACCAAACGGGATCCCACCGTTCGAATAATTAAAACTTAAATTTAATCTCCCAAATGTTGACCATTTTAGATACCTCCAAATAAGAAACCACCTACTTTGTAATAGAATTATTCAGGTCAAACGGACTCCCCCCCCCCTTTTCTAAAATTATTCCTAGACCACTCTCGGGGACAATACTGGAACCATTTAATTGGTCATCTATATAAAATGATGCGCGCCCAATCTAAAGAATCTACAAACTCAACACTAGCAAGTTGTAACAAAGACTTAGACCTCGCTGTATCTAATGCAGAATGGTCCTCTTCGTCCTTGCGAGTGGTCAAAAATCACCCAGTCTTGCCAGCCCGGTGGCGCTGAGGGTTGAGGCACTGGATGCCACACCTCGCGCTACGCCGGCGACCCGGGTTCAGGAACGGACTCGGGTGGCCGGGGGTCGGCAGGGGAGAGGGAGGATCGAGCGTCCCAACGGATGCTCTCCTCCCTCAGGGGTTGGAACCATGAACGCTTCCACGTTCTACATCACTCTCATAGCCGGTGGAAGCACCGACAATAGAGGGGATGGAGGCGGCTCCGTCTAACGGAGTCGGGGACGCCGCCGATGCATGAGGGCTCTGGCGTGCGTCAGCACGCCATCACTCAGGACGTACGTCCCAAGCGTTCGACGTCCTAGGGGGTAGGGGATGTAAGGGGAGAAAAACAGAAAAACCCCTCCAGCAGCCCTAGATGAAGGCCGCCCTAAGTCCACCCGGACCACTTGCAGGACAGACCCCACTGTGCAAGGAGAGGAGGATGGGCACTCTAGGGGCAGATCCCCAAGGTAGGCAAGGGAGACATGAGCGGACGGAAGGAGGGGGCTCCGGAGGTAGTAAGGAGGGATAAAGAAAGAAAGCAAAAAAAAAAAAAAAAAATCACCCAGTCTTATATTTGGAGAGAATATTCCTGGAAATGCAGATCAAGATTTTTCAGGTCTCCGGCTAGTCTGACTAAATATCTTCCGACTGAATTTGGGGTTTGTTAGAGGGAGTGTGGAGCCGAGATGGCAGTCTTAGCACATATAATGTGGTAGTGTCCATATTTAGTGCCTTTCTGGTTATGCATACAAAAAGAAATTAGTGAGGGTCTTGGGAAGTGTGTTGAGCTCACAGCCGAAATGGTGCTCATGGCTGTTTACCCGGATCGCTCCCCGACAAAAACCCTACTTCCCGTTTTGCTGTTGGCTGCAAAAATATCTTTAACAAAGAAATGGATGACCAAAACTATACCGAGCATCCAAGACTGGGGATGAATTGAATATTTTATATATCAGATGGAAAATATTACAGCAAAACTAAATAACCAGGTGGACAGATTTGCCACTCTCTGGCAGAGATGGTCACTTTATCAGGCCAGGGTTGATCTTGACTATTGTCCATAGTGGACGGGAACCGGGGTACAGAGGAAACGAGAATAGAATGATGTTATGGAATTATTTGTTTTTAACACTAACCTGTATCAAACATAAAAGATCTTTATTTATTGTATATTTGTATCACAACAAATCTGAAGTACAGAAAATGATTTGATTGTACAATGTCTCCTGACCTAAAAGAAAAGAAAAAATCTCAATAAAAATATATTTTAAAAAAGAACTTTGATATTATTTTATCCCATTTCTTGAATTCTGTCTTGCTAGGAAATAGAGGGATATTTTGAAATAGATATAACAATTTCGGGAGAATGTGAGCCAGATATCTCTTGATGCTTCCACAGATGACCGAGGCCACAGAGGTATGATTGTGGAATCATGACTGTACTCCCCAAGGATGGACAGCATCAGGCATGCAAGACTGCAGCTGGAAAAATAGGACAGTCACAGCTCCCACTTCATTTCTGAAAGGAACTGCTGGTAATGGGTGTACTCAACATCGGAGGCGAGGTGGATGGAGAAGTCTTCTTCCCCAGTGAAGGAAGACGACAATGGGGAGCTGGACTCAGGGGCGGTGGTGCCGGGGTTCCGGGCTGAAAGATAGCCTGGTCCACTGCTCTCAGGCAGGTGGGGAAGGCAACTACCGAAGCCCTGACCTGCTCCTAGGTAAGGGGTCACATAGGACCAAAAATGCCCAGAAAATGAGGTGGGAGAGGAGGAGGAGGTGGGTCATGATGGACCAGGCCAAGTCCTCTGTCAGGGCTACGAGAGTGAATAGGGGACCTACCCAGAGGGGAAAGGCTGTGCATCTTGCCCACCTGAGAAAGACCAACCATAGAGGGGGGATCTGGATTGGACCCTTGGGTGGAACCCCCCCAGGTAGGGATATTGGAGTCACAGTGGTCCCACAAGGCAGCCCCTATCCACACCTACCACAGGCCCATACAGTTCCAGGAAGACCAGAACACCTGACTCAACAGTACAACTCCTGCTAGATTCCCAGCCACTCTAGACTCTGAGCATAGCATCGACCGGAACCTACCAGCTCTCACCTCACCTGAATGAGTTCTGCTCATTGGGCTAGGCCTAAGAATATCCGTAGCAGCAGTATCCCGAAGCAAGGTGGAGCCAGCACAGTGTGGTGGTGATAGAATCTCCCTCGGCACCGCAAGTATCACCGGAGTCAGATTCGGCACTGGGGCCGGTGCTGGAACCTGATCTGGCACTGGAAACAGCACCGAAACCCAACCTGGCGCTGAATCCCCTGTGCTGCAAGTGGCACTACGAGACATAGGGGAGGCAGCAATGAAAGGCCAAAAAATGCTATACAGTGTTGAGTGAGCTGCGACAAACAGAACGTAGGTCATGTGACACAGCAAAAAACGGCGAATGCTTGCATGGAGTGCTTTCCTCGACAGCAGGAAGAACAGAACTGAGGAGGCAAGGGGGCCGGCATCGGTTACTGGCCGGCCCACGAGCGCCACATCATATGTTCGTTTTGTGGGCAGAGCCATCTCTGTCAGTCCTCTACCTCCAAAGCTTTAAAGGCATACACTTCTGCAAGGTCCTAGTGCCTCCAGCACAGACCCTCCAGTGATGAATGGTGAAGACTGATTCTTGGAAGATCCGGAAGTACCAGCAGTGGGACCTGCAGATGGGAATGTGGAAGAATGCATCCTGGAGGTCCAGGGAGCAAAACTACAAGTTTTGCTCCAGGGATGGTATAATCTGGCTCAGAGTGACATCCAGAAATGAAAATTACGTACTCATCGTAATTCTTGATCTTCCAGGATATCTTCACCATTCATTACTGATGGGTATAAACCAGAGGCGCCAGACCCCAAGGGAGCATACAACTTTAAGCTTTTTTTAGGAAAAGGGGTTGGAGACGGCACTGCCCCCGAGGCCATATGACATGGCGCTCACGGACTGGCCAGTAACTGACGCTGGCCCCACAACCTCCTCAATTCTGCTTGACAGAAAAGGAAGGGTGAGGCAAGGGAGCCCAAGGGATAGGAAAAAGAAATTATATAAACTTAAACCCTAAGGCTGACCACAGAAGGGAGAGGCAAGGGCTTTAGGCTGGTTCTGAGCAGGGGTGAACCAAACCACTAGGCAGGCCAAAGAGAGAGAGTGAGGGAGAAAGAAGGGAGAGGGAGACGGGGGTGGGGGGGAGAGGAACTCAGTTTTGTAACCCCAAACAAGGATGAGAAGCAACATCCCTGTTAGGGCAGGCAGAGAGGCTTTCCTATAAAATGTAATCAAGAAGGCATGTTCGACTGCACATGCGTGGAATACACGGCCAGGCAGGTCCACATTGGCTCCATTCCTCACTCTAACTAAAAGTTTTTTTGGGGGGATTAACAGCCATCAAAATGGGCAGAAAAAAGAAAAACCAGCAGCAGACCAGCAGTATGGACAAATTCCGGACTGTAAATTCATCCAAAGTCCAGAGGAGCTCTAAGGCAAATCCAAAAAAGCAGCAGCAAGGGCCATGCGGTGTAATGGCCATCGAAATTGAGGGAACGAAGGCAAACAATATGGCAATGGCCAGGACCATTTCTGCCCTTGTCCTGGAGGTCCTGTCACCAAAACTTGAAGCAGTCACCTCCAGACTAATACCTTGACCATGGCTATGGAAAAATAAGGCACCCAAATAAATTATTTAAAAATGCAGGTCTCAGGGGTTGAGGATGCCACCTTGGATCTCTGACAACAGATGGCAACCCTGAAGAAAGAGCCTTGCAGTGCTCAAAGAATCCGTGGACAGCCAGGAGAACTTTCAGCAAAGAAACAATCTCAGAATAAGGGGGATACTGGAAGAGGCAGAGGGCCCTGACTCACTGAAGTTTGCTGAAGCATGGCTTCCACAAGCGCTAAAACTAAACCTCCTGAAGAACAGACTGAAAGTAGACAGGGCGCATAGGGCCCTTGTCCCCAAGCCACCAGACGATGCTCTCCTCAGGCAAATAATCTTCAAATTACATAAACTGCCAGGATCTGTTGCTTATCTGAGTAGTTATCGAAAACTGGGGGATTTTAAGTACCAGCAACAAAATATGTAGATCTTCCAGGACTTTTCCAGATGGGTCCAGGACAAACATAGAAACATAGACTTTGATGGCAGATAAGGACCGCTTGGCCCACCCAGTCTGCGCATTTCCCTACCTATTCGATAAGCTGCAGATCCTAGTTAACCAACAGCCTACTTCTTCCTAATCCCTACCAGAATTGCCTTATGTCTGCCCCATGCATTCTTGAATTCCCCAAATGTTTTTGACTCCACGACTTCCACAGGAAGGCCATTCCACGTGTACACCACCCTTCTCCATGAAAAGATACTTCCTCATGTTGCCCAGCCATCCCCCCCTCTATCTTCAAATTGTACCCCCTTGTTCCTGCACGTCTCTTTTTCTGAAAGATGCTACCCTCTTGGACTTTGTTGATTCCCTTGAGGTACCTGAAAGTTTCTATCATGTCTCCCTTCTCCCTCCTTTCCTGAAGGGTATACATGTTAAGCTCCTTTAGTCTCTCTTCGTATGGCTTCTGGTGCAGACCCTGCACCATTCTAGTTGCCCTCCTCTGGACTGCCTCCATCCTGTCTATGTCTTGCAGAGATGGGGTCTCCAGAACTGCATGCAGAGGAGGGTCTTCAGATCGTTGAAGGATGCCTTGCACCAGAAGCAAATTGAATTTTGCTTCCAGTTCCCTGCAGTGCTTCCGATTTCGGCATGAAGGGGCTTTCTATTCGTTCTCCAAGGTGGATAAGGCAAAGGAAGCTTGTGTCAGGATGGGTATGCTGCCTATATGAGGGTAACTCACAGGTTTTACTAAACTATTTGATGTGTGGACTTGGTCAACCGCCCCTAAGAGCCATTTGCTAATTTCTCAGTTTTAAATGGGCTACGTGTGCGGAGCCCTATTTGCATTGTGGTACTGCATGAAATTTACCAAAGTGTCAAGTGCCTTATAGGCCCCTTTCTTTCCCGCCAGCCTGAGTTAATGAAAAAGCCCCCAGATGTAAGTGGAATACGCAGACGTGACGACTCTGAGGAGAGGAGGACTGACGCAGCAAGTTATAGCCAGGCAGGGGAATGGTAATGACAGGCTGCGAGTCGGCTACCAGAGACACCGTCAATGAAGATGTCAAGTGGGTGCTTCATGCTCACAACATGGAGTGGCCACTAGGACACTTGTTGAAATCACCGCCTGGACCCCTGTGCGGCCAGCACCAAACATGGCTTACACATCCTGATTTTTCTGAGGCTCAAAATGGGTATTCTCCCACTTGGAAGCCTGACTATACATGTGATTAATCCTAATTTTTGTTCCCCCTCCTTAGTATTTATTATTTCTGGTGTTCTGTTCCAGTTTGACTATCCATTCCCCATCCCTGTTTATTTGATATGGGGGCAGCCTAAACGAGCTGCTGCACCAGGTTTAACCTGCTCAGAAGCCATGTTTGATGCAGCTAAGCATTGGAGATTAGGGAAAGGGTTTAAATAATAAAATGTTTAAGTAATGGGACCTTCCTTAAAATGGCCAGGGCACCAGATAAATACAGGCTTGGGGGTGGGATGCGGTTACACAGCCCCCCAAAATAACACTACACAATGGCCTAGCAAAGACGGTGCAGGTGACCAGATAGGTAAGAGAATGCTCTCTTGTACAACTAAAAAAAGGGCCAGCTGATGGCATAGAGGGGGCTAATGGGTTCTTACAGATGGAAAAGCCTTCACAAGCGAGTCTCACAATGAGATATGCCACCAAGTGGGCAGTGCTGAAACGAGGGACTCCAAGGGGTGAACAGGGCATAAGAAGAGAGGGGGGGTATCTGGGAGGTGATGAAGGGGAAGGGCAGCACACATAGGGGAGAGACATCACCATGGTAGGGGGATGCCAGTGACAGAGTCCACGCAATACCAGATTTGGAACTCAGTCTGGTTTTAGTTCCAATCTAGTTATGGAAAGCATAGGTAGGAGAGTGTGTGTGTGTGTGGGGTGGACGGACTTTCAGTGTCTATAAATGTCGATATTTTATCTCATCAAAACTTGCAGTTGTAACATCTGACTGCTCTTTAGCCTGAGCTAGGAGAGTTGCTATGGAAGAGGGACCCAGGGCTATACAGAGGTGTTCTCAAAAATTATTAAGATGGAATACAATGTTGAATGTTCTTAAGAGTGTGGTTCAAATGCACTTCAAGGTTGATGTTATTGTTGATTGTTACTGTTAAGACTGTTTTTTTTGCTATCACACAACAAAACAAAAATGGTGGTATCAAGGCAACGGGATGGTATGGGACAAGGGATGTTAGATATTGCCGTAGAGGAGAATGGGGGAACAGGATCTGAGTATGGAAGGGCATTTCCCTCCTCCTGACTCTCTTTAGTTTAACTTTATGGCACATAAACTGATCATATGATCCTGGAACGTCCAGGGTGTCTCCTCCCCAGTGAAGCAGAAAAAGATCCTCAGTACCCTGAAAAGAAGCAATGCCCATATTGCAATGTTACAAGAGATCCATCTCGCTGCAGTTGAGCAGAATAAGCTCGTCAGAGATTGGGTGGGTCGCTGCTATGCAGCAACCTACACAGGGTGTAATGGGGGGGGGAGCTATCCTTATCCACAAGGCTGTCAAATTTGTTGAGGAGGGGCTCCTACGGGATCCCAGTGTGGGGTATGTTTTTGTTAAGGGCAAGGTAAAGGGAGAAAACATCATGTTTGGAAACATTTATGCCCCAGCTGTACATGACCCCTCCTTCTTTGACCATATACTCACCATCCTGCAGACACACAGCTTTCCTAACCTGATACTGGCAGGGGACTTCAATTGTGCACTAGACCCTAGATTAGATAGATCGAAGGGGTTCACAAGACTTGCACCGGCAGGGGCAAGGTGGGGATGGTAATAAATGAGATGGATCTCTTGGATGCATGGAGGGAAAGTAACCCAGGATCCAGGGAGTATACATTCTACTCCAACCCCCGTTAAGACACTGTCAATGAGTAGATTATGTATTTATTCCCAGGGATGGTATGCTCAAATCTCGGACACACAGATTAGTCCAATTCTGATATCAGACCATGCCTTGGTCATGGTGATGCTGCGGGGAGTTCCCCTTAGCAATACTCCCAAAGGATGGCAGTTCCCCACTTACATGTTACAGAATGAACAATTCAAAACATACTTACGGGACAAGTGGATAGGATACAAGGATGGGAATAAGGGTACAGCCCCTACAAAGGCCTGCTTCTGGGATATAGGGAAAGCTGTCATGAGGGGAATGATAACTGCCTACATGGCTAGGAAAAATAAACAAAGAAAGGAAAAGTTCCAGAAGCAAGAGCAAAAAGTTAAAGCTCTAAGACCCAAACATTTAAAGACCCACTGCAGCATGCACTTCAGGCACTCAGGGAGGCAAGAGTGGCTGTGAATTAAGAATTGCGGACAGAGGCGGAGGTTTCCCACCTCTACTCCCAGCAAAGATTCTATGAATGGGGCAGTAAGCTCAGCCCCCTACTGGTATGACTCGCATGAGGACAGAGGAAGTCCAATGACATTTCATCTATAAAGACATGGGCAGGCAAGCTAACGGGAGAAGAGGAACAAATAAAGGCAGAGTTTGTACACTTTTATCGGAAACTGTACACTAGTGAATGCCCCACTGGGGAGTCAAATATGATGGAGTTTTTGGCAAGCCTAAAGCGACCTATCCCCTCAGAGGGACAGATCGCTTGACTTGGGGCCCCCTCTCTCCATGGGTGAACTTCAGAGGGTGGTCATGGGACTCGCTGCTGGTAATGCAGCGGGACCGGATGGCCTGCCAGTGGAATATTACAGGGTGTTGGGAGACAAAGTATGGCAGGATATGTTAGATACATTTCAGGATGTAATTGAAGAGAGTACTCTCCCGCAGTCCTGTGGGTTGGCGACCATCACAGTTCTGCAGAAGCCTGAGAAGGATCCTACTGACTGCACAGCTTACAGGCCAATATCCCTGCTGAACTGTGATACCAAGATATATGCTAAAGGGTCATCCAGTTCCGTCCCCACGCACGATGGCAGCCTAGTCGCGAGCTCCACATTAACTCCCGATCAAAAATCCTCCATTAAACGCTTTACGTGATCCTAAAAATTGAGAATTAGTGACTTAGAAAGGTAACGGAGGGTTTACAGTACCTGAACTGGTGTTTTGTATGAAAGGTGAGCAGAAATGGACAGCGATGCAGAGAGATCAGAATCGGAGGCCTCTGGCTCAGAATACATGCAAGAAGCTAAAGTTAGGGACCAGGGCAGAATCTCACAGAAAGGCCTACGCTCAGCAGCAAAACCTAAACCAAAGAAAGTGAAGCTTGATCTTATTTATGAAGAACTTCTTTCATTTAGGGCTGAAGTTAAACAGCTTTATGGGGAGCTCAGAAAGGATGTGATGTTACTGGAGCAGTGGGCTGATGATACGGAGAGGCAATTAACGGCCACAGAAAACCAGGTAGATGACTTGGAGCTACAGTATCAGCAATTACAACAGCAGCATGAAGTTTTGGACGCTAGACAAGACGATGCAGAAAACAGGGCTAGAAGAGAGAATGTACGTCTCTATTGTATACCGGAAAATGCAGAGGGCCCAAACAATAAGGACTTTGTGGACAATCTATTATGCACTACCCTGGAATTGCCAGAAGGGTTTCAGCTTCAACTCGAGAGAGTACATCGAGCCCTAGCCCCAAAGCCCTTGGACCTTGCAGCCCCTCCCAGATCTATTAAAGCTTGCTTTAATAGCTTTTCCATCAAAGAGCAGATCCTGCTAATAGCATGGCAAAAACAGAAGATTTATTTCGGACAGAAGCATTTTTATATAAACCATAATTATGCTCCAAAAACCATGAGACAATGCAGGGCCTACCTTCCACTACTACCAATAATCAAAGCAGCAGGCCATAAGTTTACAACTCACTATCCAGCACGTTTAATTGTTCACTTTCCAAATGGCAAAAAAGAATATACCTCAGCACAGGAAGCTAAACAAGATTTCACCAAGAGGGGCCTTCATTTTCCGGAACGCTCGGGGGGAGTAGCGGAGTCCACGGCCAGACCGCCACAATGGCAAATGGCTCAGATGAATATGAAGGCTGGGAAGAATAATAACACCCAAGATGCAAAGTCCTCTCTGGCCACATTTTGTCGCTCAGACACCATTACCAGGACTGATCAGACCTGAGAGAGATTCCGAAGGAGAGACTCACTTATAATAATAATAGGTTACTGGGTGGGCACTACTATAGATGCATGGGCCATTTGCCGAGGTGGTGGTGGGAGTAGGTACCATCTCCCCCCCAAATTGCTTACTGATAAATGAATATTGCATGAAAATAATGCTGCATTTGGCATATTTACGTTCCTAACAATTTTATTTAAACTAATTTTAACTCTTATGCTGGACCGCATCGCACAAACTTTTAAAGGGACTATTACGCCAGACTTAATTTAAAGTCTTATATAATGGGAGTGGAGACTTAACACTAGGCCGCTGATACGAACAGTTAAATGAGAACTGGGGCGCTTAAAACCCTACCTTTCCAAATGTATTGTTTTTTCCTAATTCGACTTTATGTTGGAGCTTGCATTTGCTCCCAGGAGGCCCCAGGCTTTCTTGATCTGGGTCAATCCTCCTTTCCCTTGGGTTACGGTTTTGTACCAATTGACCACATATATATATATAAATATATATATATATATATATATATATATATATATATATATGGAGGAAGAGAATATCCTCCTCCACCTTGGAAGTACTAGTTAGTGCTATAATTTTGTGCTGCATAAGCCACACTAGTAGACAGTTACAATATGTTTATGAAGTTATGCCTAGACAGGCAAATGGTTATATATGTAAAAGTATACTTGATCATTGGTATAAAAGAGGTACATTGCTTAAAGAGTTCCTGGGTAGAACCCAAACTCAAATCTCACCCTTGCCATTTTATCCCTGTTAATAACTCAAACCTGTTGGAACCATTACTGGGGCGAAGGATGGGGAAATGGCTTATGAGTACACAAATGAATAGGCAGCTGGGGGGAAAAGATGGTGTTTTCAGCAGAAACATGGGATTTTTTGTTTTTCCTATTAAGGATGGGTAGTTCACCTTGTAAAGTGCTTTCAATCAACATCAATGGAATCAATAGCCCAGTTAAGCACTCTAGGTTGCTTCAATATATTAAGAGACAGACTCCAGATATTATATATGTTCAGGAAACGCATCTCACCCAATCGGAACACATGAAGTTTGGGGCCAGGGGAAGGTTTAAGGTATATTCAGCCTCAAGTAAAACTGGTCGTAGAAGGGGTGTAGCAATATTAATCCCTGCTACCTTACCAATAGAGGTGGGAGTCGAATATGGTGACCCTGCTGGTTGCTATATTATAGTCCAGGGAAAACTATTTGGTCAAGATATAACCCTTGCTAATGTTTATCTCCCACCTGCATCTCCCCAGCTGAGAGTTAGTCAACTTTTAAATAAAGTTACTGAGCCACAAAAGGGAATACTACTTATGGGAGGAGATTTTAATATCACATTAAATCCCAAAGTAGATAATTCTAACCCCCTTTCCAATAGACGATCACGAGCTCAGAGGTGGCTACCCTCACAGATTAAGGCCTTGGGACTTCTGGATGTATGGAGGCACTTTTATTCTAGAACAGGATGATTTACATATGACTCACCACGTTTTAAGACTTCATCTAGAATAGATTATTTTTTAATTTCAGTGGAGCACTTGGATGTGTCAAGGGATCTCTCGTTGAATGCTAGGTTTTTGTCAGACCATACCCCATTGCTGCTTAAAATAGATTTAGGGAGACCATATCGACAGACGCTTTGGAGACTTAATTTATCTTTGCTTAAAGATCAAGAACTTAAAGATTTTTTACAAACTATGATCCTACAGATTATCCACGAAAACATCACACCTGACACTTTGGCAAGCTTGATATGGTACACATTAAAGGTGGTAATTCGGGGAGAACCGATTGCTTATAGTGCACAAAAGCAAAAACAGAGAGACCTTAGATACAAACAGCTCCAAGCTTGTTTGACATTTCTTCAACAGGACCAGGGATAGAGCGATTCCTCTAGGAAGCAGGAAATTAGGCAACTTAAAGGGGACCTTCAAGCTATAATTGATTACCAAGTGCAAGCTAAACTACAACAATTAAAGATATATTACTATGAAGGTGCACCTAGGGGGGCACGTAACTTGGTCAGGAGACTCGAGGGCGCTAGGCAGGCAGCCACAATAACAAAATTAAAAGACCCGGTATCTGGGATAAAGAAGGTACTACCCCGGAAATTCTCTCTATATTTCAGAATTATTATAGGGAGCTATACTCCAACACCACTCCTCCCCCAGAATATAAGATACAACAATTCCTCTCCCCTTTGCTTTTTCCTAAGCTAACCTCCTT
This sequence comes from Neoceratodus forsteri, assembly GCA_016271365.2. Taxonomy (NCBI): domain Eukaryota; kingdom Metazoa; phylum Chordata; order Ceratodontiformes; family Ceratodontidae; genus Neoceratodus; species Neoceratodus forsteri. Next base: position 1,423,154,397 of record CM028130.1, read on the forward strand.
GCAGCAGGATATAATTAGGGCTCCAGTATCAGAGATGGAAATCAAACAGGCAATTAGATGGGGTAAGACCCTCACGTCTCTGGGTCCTGATGGTTTTCGTCAGAAATGGTATAAAGCCCTTCTCCCCTTACTTCCTGATTTGATGAGACAGACATATAATGAAGTGCAGCTGGGAAATCCCCCTCCAGTCTCATAGGAGTTTGCGGTGATCTCAACAATCCCTAAACCTGGTAGGGACCCCAGTCACCCGGAATCATATAGACCTACTTCTATTTTAAATAGTGATTATAAAATATGAAACATAGAAACATAGAAGTTGACGGCAGATAAGGACCGCAAGGCCCATCCAGTCTGCCCATTTCTTTTTCTAACTTATAAATGTGCCATCGACCTTTGCTATGTCAGTGACCTATCTATTCATAGTCATTTGTATTGCTCCCTTATGCCTATCCCATGCCTGTTTGAAGCCCTGCACTGTATTCATAGCCACTACTACTTGTGGTAAGCCATTCCATGCATCTACCAACTTTTCTGTGAAAAAGAATTTCTCACATTCCCCTAATCGGCCTCCTCTAATCTCATGCTGTGTCCTCTTGTCCTGCTATTTTTCTTATATTTAAACATGTTAGACTTTTCACCTTGTTTATGCCCTTAAGGTGTTTAAATGTCTCGATCATATCACCTCTCTCCCTCCTTTGCTCAAGGGTATACATATTGAGCTCCGTTAATCTGTCCTCATATGTCTTCTGAGTGCAGTCCCTGCACCATTTTGGTTGCCCTTCTCTGGACTGCCTCAATTTGGTTAATGTCCTTGTGAAGGTGTGGCCTCCAATACTGCACGTGTACTCCAGATGGGGCCTAACCAATGTCTTGTAAGCAGAGGATTATTACCTCTCACGACTTGTGATACCCCTTACTACACCCCAACACACCCCTAGCCTTACCTACTGCTTTAGAGGTCTGCTTGATGATTTCAGGTCATCAGTGATGATGATGCCCAAGTCTCTTTCTTCCTTTGTGACTGCTAGCAACCCTCCCAGCCTATAAGTGGCTTCAGGGTTTTCTTCCCTATGTGCATGATTTTGCACTTTTTGCATTAAATCCCAGTTGCCACTCTTCTGACCATTCTGCTAGTTTATCCAGATCTCTTCTCATTCTGCCCACCCCATCTGGATCATCTACTCTTGCAGATCTTGGTGTCATCTGCAAACAGACAAGCCTTACCCTCTAGTCCATCTGCTAGGTCACTAATGAAGATGTTGAATAGGACTGGCCCCAGGACTGATCCCTGAGGTACCCCACTTGTGACTTGCATCTCTTCTGACTGTATACCATTTACCACCACTCTCTGTTTTCTGCCAGTCAACCAGTTTGCCACCCAGTTGACCAACTTCTGACCCACCCCGAGCCTACCTAGCTTATTTATCAATCTTCTATGTGGAACAGTGTCAAAAGCTTTGCTGAAGTCAAGGTAGGCGACATCAACTGCTCCCCTTGGTCCACCACTCTGGTTACCCAGTCAAAGAAATCTATGAGATTAGTTTGACAGGACCTTCCTTTGTAAACCCATGCTGTCTTGGATCCTGTGCCCCTATGGATTCCAGGTGTTGCACTATCCTTTCCTTAAGGAGTGCTTCCATAATCTTGCCCACTACTGAGGTAAGACTGACCGTCTGTAGTTCCCCGCCTCCTCCTGCAAGCACACCACTCTGTGGAGTGATCACATGAGCCCTTCTCCAGTCTCTGGGACCCTCCTGTGCTCAGAGACTCACTAAACAATTCTGCTAATGGCTCTGCTAGTTCCTCCTTTAGCTCCTTAAGTACCCTGGGATGTATGCCATCAGGTCCCATTGCCTTATCCACCCTGGAGCTTAGCAAGCTCTTGTAGGACCCTTTCTTTTGTGAAGGGAGTAGTGCTCACCTCCCTCCCCTCTGTGTCCATGATGCTGAGCTGTGGGCCCTGCCCTACCTTCTCTTCAGTGAATACTGAGCAAAAGTATCTATTTAGGATAGATGCTTTTACAGGGTCCTCCTCCTCACATGCTCCCTTTTCTCCATTAAGCTTAGCAATACCCCCTCTGGACTTTCTCCTTTCACTAATGTATCTATAGAATATATGTATGTCAGTATGGGCCTGGAGACTTGAGGATATGCTCCCCAATTTGGTACATCAGGACCAAACTGGCTTCTTAAAGAATAGACAAACTTCAGACAATATGCTTAGAATCATACACCTTTTATCCTATGTCTCTAAATCCTCACTCCCAGTGGTAGCTCCTAGCCTAGACGCCTATAAGGCATTTGATAGGATGCTTTAGAACCATCTTTGGCAGGTGCTGGGAGCATTTGGATTTCTAGAGGAATTTGTGAAATGGCTTAGCAATCTTTATGCTAATCCTAGGGCCTACATCAAGGTTAATGGTTCTTTGTCCTCACCAATAGATCTGAAATGAGGAACTAGGCAGGGCTGTCCCTTATCCCCACTGTTATTTGCTCTCTCTATATAGAGCCTTTAGCTATGGTAATAGGATCCTCTAGTGAAATACAAGGGGTGGTGGTGGGAGGAGAATCCTACTGCATTTCACTTTATGCTGATGATGTGTTGTTGACCTTGACAGCGCCTGAGGTATCATTACAAGGAACCTGGCAGACCTTGGAGGGATTTGCCTCAGTGTCTGGATATGTTATTAATTCTTTGAAGACAGAGGTTCTGGCCTTGAATTTCACCCCCTTCCCCCAACTTAAACAATGTCTGCCCCTTAAATAGCGAACTACGAAATTAAAATATCTGGGTATTCATCTTCCATTATATATTTATAATGTTACCTTAGAAAACTACGAACCCATGACACAGGTTCTAGAGATACATAAATGGTCTCTGATGAAGCTCCCATTTTATTTGAGGATTGCAACTATACAATCTAATGTTCTACCTCGATTACTGTATTTATTTCAAAAAAAATTCCCTTTCTTCCTTCTAAAACATATTTTGATGCCTGGAATAAGCTCTTATCAAGATTTTTGTGGGATGGGCATAGGCCCCGGGTTCGTTGGTCCTTGCTACAATCGCCGAAAGACAGAGGAAGCCTAAATGTCCCGGATTTAAATAAATATGCAATGTCAATTCAAGTAACTCGAATTTTCACTTGGGTGAACCCCAACCTCCAACCTCCTTGGAAGAAAATAGAATGTTTTCTTAATGATATGCATGATCCACAAAAGGTCATTTATGCCCCTCTTTCTAATTTAACGGCATTGGTAGATTTTGACATAGGAACCAAACAGACCTTACAAAGCTAGTATAAAATTAGATCTGTACCTACCATGGAACCTGTGTTTTATTTTTTGCGATTACTTTTTGCTGAAACAGATTTCCTACCTAGACAATTTGACCTAACATTTCGCACTTGGCATAGGAACGGTCTCACATTTATTTTTAAATTTTTGGATTCACATGGAGTGGTTCCCTTTGCTCAGCTCCAAAGGGAATATAACTTATCAAATTTGAACAGCTATAGGTACCTACAGGTCCGTGATTTTCTTCTACATAATGGCCCCTCGAGGAATCACCTCCCTACTCCTATGCCTCTATTCCTCCAACTGGTTATTAATGCAATCCGTGGATCTATCCAGTTACATTTGACTGGATTGTTGTATTGGGGAATCAGGGAAATTATCTCTGATTCATCTGAGTCAGTGATGGAGTCATGGAACAGGGAACTTCCTTCCCGAGTGACTTACAAGCTCTGGGTTAAATATACCCGCCCCTCATTAGGGATCTTTGGCACCTTATTGGAGAGAATCTGCATGTAAATCACGAATCAGATAATTTAATACACCAGCTAAACTGGTTACGTTTTTTCCTGCACTAGGGGTGGATGGTTGGAGACAATGTGGGGAATGGAGGGCGGATCAGGTACATATTTTTTGGAGTTGTAGTAAACTGCAAGTGTTCTGGCAGCAAATAGAGCAAACTTTACAGACGATTTATACACCAGACTTTGTATTAAATCCCCAATTTGCTCTCCTGTCAATCCCTCCAAAAGGCTTAAAAAACCAAAAAGGTCGCTTGTATTTACCTTCCTCTTATTAGCAAGGAAGACTATTACTAAGTTATGGAGACATGTAAGCTCTCCTGTGGTGGATACCTGGCATGATCTGATAGAACATTATTTTTTAGAACGTATAATAGCAGGAGCTTTGGGGCAAGGAGACCAATTTGAATTAAACTGGAGGACTTGGGTCCTTTTCCATTCAGTGAGAGACCCCACATTTGTTCCATAATGAAGTCCACATTTTTGGATGTTAGGAGATGGAAAAGGTACCATAGGAAAGGACTCTTGTTCCCAGATAGATGGGAGATCGATAGATAGATACAGGAGGAAGGGACAGGAGATGTATACTAGGATTAAGCTTATGAAATGCTGTGAACTTTATTAATTGAGATGAAAACACCACTAATTCTGCTATTGTATAACTGCTCATGTGATGATTTGCTGCTATGGATATTTATGAATGTCATCTATAATGTATCTGCAATGTACTGTACCTCATATGAAAATAAAACACAAATGAAGTATAAAAAAAGATATATGCTAAGGCTCTGGCATGGAGACTGGAGGACCTGATCAAACAGGGTTTAACAATGGACGTCATTCTGTCCATAATGTGCGTATGCTACTGGGGACTATTCAGTGAGGTACACAGCATCCAAGGGGAGCAGGTGTTCTGTCCCCGGATGCTGAAAAAGCCTTTGATAGAAAAGAGTGGAGGTATGTTTTGAGTACTTGCGGTCTTTGGGTTTGGAAAGCAGTCTATTAATATGGTCAAACTGCTATATCAGACACCCTGTGCGAGTGTGCTGATTAATGGGGAACTACCCAGGGTCTTTGAACTGGGAAGGGGAACCAGACAGGGATGCCCTTTAGCACCCTTATTAGTTGCCATGACCACTGAACCCCTTGCAGAGGCGATATGAAACAATGAAGTGATCAAGGGGTTGGAAGGGGTTTGGGGACGACACACAAAATCACACTACATGCAGATGATGTGTTGTTGTTCACTACGGACCCAAACACCTCCATACCGAAGATCACTCGCATCACAGACCAATTTGCTGGCTTCTCTGGACACCAAGTTAACTATGGCAAATCTGAGTTGATGGGCATGGGGTGGTGCCGCAGTGGGACCCAAGGGGACACCACTGCAATATAGTGACCTTCCACCTGATATCGTTGGGAACCCAAGTAGGGGCTACACTATCTTCACTATATCAACTTAATTATATGGCACTGCTGGGAACCATAAAGTCTGACCTGGACAGACGACGGGGGTTGCCTGTGTCTTGTATGGGGTGTACAAACCTTATGAAAATGAATATCTTGCCTATAATTCTGTACCCCTTACAAATGTTGCCATTTGGCCTCAACAAGCAGGACCTCAAGAGCCTGGACAAATGGTGCTCAGAATTTATTTGGGGAGGCAAAAGGCCTCAAGCTAGACTGGCCTGCCTCTGGTGCCCTAGTTCCAAGGGGGGGGCCATGGATTCCCCGACTTCACAATATATTCCTGGGCGGCCCAGTTAAGACTGCTGTCGAAGTGGGTTAAAGGGAAAAACCGGGCCGCGTGGGTGGCACTGGACAGGAAGGTAACCACACACCCACCAACAAAACTTCTCAATAAGGACAGTATGAAAATGACAAGGAGTCTGGCAGAAAGGCACCACTAGTCAGCCAGACGGTAAGGGTTTGGGGAAAAGCAAAGAAATATGTGAAGGCAAAGGATACTAGTACGATTCTGACAACAACTGTACAAAAGAAAAAATTACTCACCTTAGTAATGTTGTTTCTTCTAATGGAGTCTTGCTATATTATGACATATGCAGTGAGTCCCAACCTTCGAACTGCTCCGGAGGTGAAAGAGTTAACTTTCCATGCCAGGCATGGAACCTTGAGCGCGAGCTCAGTTGAAAACTGTCTGTTGTTAATCAAACTCAAACTGTCAGATCTTTACGAGCAAAACTCACTAAGGTTCTGTGTGGAAGCCGAAAACATACACTAGCCAACTGGCTACTAAATATAAGAACACATTTTTCTTGGTCCCAAAACAAAGACTCAAGTCAGCGGATCCAAAAATTAAAAACATAACACCCAAACACCCCAAAAAGGAGGGTGAAAAATAAGGAGTGCAACTACTTATGCTAAACTGCACTGCCCACCCACATCCCAAAAGTAGAGGTTCTGAGAGGGGCTGTAGGGGAGGTCATATAGCAAGACTCATTAGAAAAACAACGTTATTAAGGTGAGTAATTTTTCTTCAAACAATATGAAGTCTTGCTATATTATGACATATGCAGACTACACAGCAGTACCTCCATGGAGGAGGGACAGAACCTACTTTGGAAATAGGCTCTGAAGCATAGTCGTTAAAACCAAGCATCACTCCCGCCTGGATGTCCAGGGAGTAATGCTTGGTAAAGTGTGAACTGTTTTCCAGGTAGCTGCTTGACATATCTCTAGGATAGGAATGTCCCTGGCAGCAGCCAGAGACGCAGCTGTACCTCTGGTAGAGTGAGCCCTCAGGCCTGAGGGAGGAACTCACCCAATTTTTCATAGCAAATTGGATACAAGAGACAATCCACCTGGCAATGGATCTTTTAGTGGCAGGTTTCCCTTTACCAACCTCACCATAAGTGAGGAACAGTTGGAGGGAGTCAAACCTGTGACCCTTGGTACGTTCTATGTAGTAACTAAGGGCTCTTTTGACATCTAAACTGTGTAGTCTCCTCTCGCCAGAGGAGGAATGGTCAGTGAAGTACACAGGGAGAGAGACAGATTGATTAAGGTGGACGTCTGAAACCACCTTAGGCAAGAACTTTCTGTTAGTCCTGAGGACCACCTTATCTCTATGAAAGGAGATAAAATCAGATTCCACTGACAATGCTTGTAACTCACTTATGTGCCTGGCAGAAGTGATGGCTACCAAAAACACAGTTTTCCAAGTCAAGTACTTAAGCTCTGCTGAAGACAAGGGCTCAAAAGGGGGTTGCATAAGCTGAGCAATGCAAATATTAAGATCCCAGGCAGGGGCAGGGTCCCTGAATGGAGGGTTGGTGTGAAGCAACCCCTTGAAAAACTTGGAGACTACAGGATGAGCCGAAAGAGAAGAGGGTTTACCTGCTGATAAGAAAGCAGCCACGGCTGCCAGGTGCACTTTTAAGGTAGCTGGCCTCAGCCCCAAAGTATTCAAATGCACCATATAATCCAGGACTGTGGGTAAGTCAGTAGATTCTGGGGAAATATGCTTGCCAGAGCACCAAATGGAAAACCTCTTCCATTTGGAATTATAAGTAGCCCTGGTGGATGGCTTCCTAGAAGCCTTCAATATATCCAGTACACCTTGGGAGAAGTGTAGGTCAGCAAACCCTGACTCTTCAAGAACCAGGCCTTGAGATTGAGAGATTTGAGATTCGGGTACCAAACCTCCCTGAGCACAGGTTAACAGGTTGTGATTCCTGGGAAGACACAGGGGAAGGTGGACTGCTAAGGACAAAAGGAGTGGGTACCAGGGCTGTCTGGCCCAATCTGGTGCAATCAGGATCATCTTGCAAGGTTGAGATCTGATTTTGACTAGCACCTTGAACAGAAGAGGGAAGGGGAGGCATAAAGAAACTTCCCTTCCCAACTGAGAAGGAAGGCATCCAGAGGGACTGAGCCCAACACTGGGGGCCTGCAGCAAAAAAGGGGAAGTTGGTGATTGTCTGGGGCTGCAAAAAGATCTATCTGCGGGTTGCCCCATCTGGCAAATACAATCTCCAATACTAGGGGATCCAGTGACCATTCGTGATGGCCCTGGGAAATCCTGCTGAGAGCATCTGCAAGGACACTGTCCTTGCCTGGAAGGTGAACTGCCGTAAGGGAGGTGTTCAGGGAATACGCCAGAGACCACAACTTCATTGCTTCGGTGCACAAGGCCGTAGACCAAGTGCCTCCTTGCTTGTTGATGTACCACATTGCAGTGGTGTTGTCTGTTCTGATCTGTACAACTTGTTCTGAACAGAGGTGGAAAAACTTGAAGTGCTAGGAAAACTGCTCTGAGTTCCAACAGATTGATGTGGAGCAGAGATTCCTGAGGGGACCACAATCCCTGCAGTGAGATCGCCCATGTGAGCTCCCCACCCCAAGAGGGATGCATCTGTAGTAAGGATTAGGAGTGAGGGATGAAGGGGACCCCCTGTCTCAGATTGCTCTGGTCCTGCCACCACTGAAGGGCTTGGATCAGGGTTCGAGTCACTGGGATCAATTTGGTCAGAGGGTCTCTCCGAGACCAAAAGGCTCTCAAATGGAACTGGATGTCCCTCATCTGAAATCTTGCTCCCTGCACAACTGCTGTAGAAGCAGCCATGTGCCCCAGGAGCTGCAGAAAACGCCTTGCTGGTCGAGAGACCTGCAGGGTGAAAGAGGAGGCCAGAGAGACCAAGGTCCTTGCTCTTTCCAGAGGAAGGAAGGAAGGCTCTGGCCTCTTTTGTGTTCAGTTCTGCACCTATGAAGGTGAGAAGCTGGACAGGCTCTAGAACTGACTTCGGAAGATTGAGAAGGTAACCTAGAGATGTGAGCAGTTGCTGAGTTACCTGAAGGTGTAGTCTGACTTGTTCTGGAGACTGACCTACTATGAGCCAGTCGTTCAGGTAAGGAAAAATGGCAATCTTTTGCCTTCTTAAGTGGGCAATTGCTACTGCCAGACATTTTGTGAATACCCTCGGGCAGAGGTGAGGCTGAAGGGCATTGCTCTGAACTGGTAATGGCCTGAGGGCAGTTCGAATCTGAGGTACTTTCGATGGGAGCTTCTGATAAGAACATGGAAGTAGGCATCCTTGAGGTCCAGGGACGCCAGCCAGTCCCCTGGCCTTAGAGAGGGTAAAATAACTCCCAGAGTCACCATTTTGAATTTTGGTTTTAAAAGGTACTTGTTTAGGTATCTGAGATCCAGGATGGGCCGCCATTCTCCTGTCTTTTTTGGGGTAAGGAAGTACCTGAGTACAACCCTTTGCCCTGGTGTAGGGTGGAACCTTTCCACAGCTCTGAGAGCCAGGAGGGTAGAAACTTCGTTTCTAGGCAAGTGCCTCTGATGGATTTGCAGGTGGAAAGGACCTGGCTCTCATCTTCGGAAATTTTTTGAAGCTGAGAACCAGTCCCTGGCTTACTACTTCCAGGACCCACTTGTCTGATGTTAGAGACTTCCAGTCCTGGACAAAGTAAGCCAGCCTGCCCCCTACAGGTAGAGGAGAATCGGCCCTGGCTACCCCATCAGGGTGCCTGCTTGGCAGGGGCTTTGGGCTGAGGGGTGGAAGCAGGCTTGCTTGCACCCCATCTGCCTCTCCCTCTAAAGAACCCCCTATGGGCATAAGCAGAAGAGGAGGCCTGGACTTGGTAAAAAGGCCTATGAAAAGGCCTGCCCCTGCCCCTGGGATGCTGCCTTTGAGGAGTGGCCTGCCTTTCCTTGGCCTGTGCACTCCTATAGGTGTTCCTATATTCATCCATTTTCTTCATGTAATTCTCTGTCTGCTCCCCAAACAGAGAATTGCCCACAACAGGAAAATCCATGGCCTTAGACTGGGTATCCTGTGACAGGGTAGTACATCTGAGCCAAGCCATTCTGCGAAGTGCCACAGATGTAGCCATGACCCTTGATGACACATCATTAGAGTCTACTGCAGCATGAAATTGCACCTTAGATGCCTCAATACCATTCGCAGCCACCTGTTCCAGCTCCCTGGCAAGCTGGTCAGGGACCTGTTTTGCTAGAGCCAGCACAGTATCCCATCTGGATTTCTGGTATCTAGCAGCATAAGCCATATAATTTGCCTGTCTGAGTCCCAAGGATGCTGCCATGTACTGTTTCTTTGCCATGGCATCAACCCTCCTGGAGTCCTTTTCAGGGGGGTGCTAAGCTAGAAGAATATTTGCCTTGTCACAGGCTGCAGCCTGCACTATCCCCACATGCTGCACTGCTGTGTGAGGAACTCAGTATCAGAGCCTGCTAATGTATACCTCTTGTCCATCCTTTTATCAACAGGAGGTACAGTGTGAGGAGTTTTTAGAATTTTTACTGTCTGTTTCCTAAAAGATTTATGCAGAGGAATAGACAGTCTCCTAGACTCTGGAATATCCATCATTTCTACATAATTAGGCTCCTCTTGGTCATCAACAGCTTCCTCAACAGGGAGCTGGAGAGTTTCAGCAACTTTCTTATAACACATAAAATGAGAAGGGGACTCAGATAGCCTAGGAGAAACCCCTGATGGTCTGTCTGGAGAGATGTCCGGTTCAATGGGCACATCCAGACTTTCAAACCTACATTCACTCTCCTCATACTCCTCTTCCCCCTTCCCCGGTTCAGAAAAATCCTCTAAATCATAATCTTGAACCGGTGGAACCGGCCGAACCGAGCTCTTCCCTGATGCTATCGGTTCAGTCGGAACCGGGGAAAGTGACTGGACAATTTGAATTGCTTTAGCTATTTCCTCAGCGGTTGGAGAAAAAACTTTTGGCACACTAGCTGACTTTCTAGTCCTTTTAGTTGGAACCGCCCTCAGAGCTGGCTCTTCTTTGCCAGAGGAAGTATCGCCCTGGTCAGAGGGCACTCCCTCCGGTTCGGTTGGAACCGAACCGGGCTGGCCATCCGGGTCAGCGGACTTTTTGGCCTCCCATTCCCTGAGCCTACCAACTCTCTTCTCAATGGTGGCAGCAGGAAAATTACTACATATCTGGCAGTCTGCATTGAGGTGGTCAAACCCCAGACAATACACACAGGTGGTGTGTGGGTCAGAATTAGCAAAGGCTTCCCCACAAATACCACAGTGCTGAAACCCAGTGGGCCCGGTTTTTCTTTTGGGTTTCTCAGACATAGTGCCAGCCTAACCAACTTGCCCGTTTATGGCAATCCGCCAAGCAAGACTCCCTTATCGGTTCCCAACCATGTCACGGGTCGTGGAAAAAAACGTAATGAAATCCGTTCTTTTTTAGAACCGATAAGAACTGGGAACCGCACTCTAAATAAGGACTAGTAAAGTTTTAGAACAACCTGATCGGTTCAAACCGAACCAAAAGACGTTTACAAGTTCCACACAGAATAAAATAAATGTAAGCCTATCTATTACTTACAATACCACAGACAGAGCTTGAACCTACCGGTTGCGGTTTAATTTTGGTCAAAAAAACGATAAAATAACACTTTAACCGACAAAATGAACCCAGCAGAAGGAGAAATCTCCGGAGCGACTGTTCAGTGAGGCGGAGTAAAGAATCTGACAGTTTGAGTTTGATTAACAACAGACAGAGTTTTCAACCGAACTCGCACTCAAGGTTCCATGCCTGGCATGGAAAGTTAACTCTTTCACCTCCGGAGCAGTTCGAAGGTTGGGACTCACTGCATATGTCTTAATATAGCAAGACTTCATGTTGTTTGAATCCGGAATTCCTACCTGGCTTTGAAGATCCAGGATGGCAGTTGTGGGAGCAGGGAGACATAGAGTGCCTATGGGATCTATACCAGGGTGGAGGCTTTAAAGGCTTTGAAAGAGTCCGTGCCCAGCTAGGAATCCCCCACACTCATAAGTTTAGATGTCTACAGGTCTGGGACAGGCTTGCAGAATTGACAGACTAGCCCCGGAACAAGCATTGCTATTTGTAGTAGAACTTGGTATACTGCAGAACAGAAGAAACCCAAAAGAAGCCATGGCAAGGCTATAAAGGACTCTACGAGAGCGGGCACAAGATCTCTCACTGAAGGTCATGCAACATTGGGATCAAAATCTAGGCCTACAAATACCAGACAAAGCCTGGGCAACCATAGGCCAATCATATGTGACTCTCCTGATTTGTAATAAATTTGAAGAGTCACAATACAAGATCTTCCTGGACTAAGTCTCCATCACTCATTCACACTAGTGGGATAGCGCTGGAGGTGCTAGGACCAAGCGGGAGCTTAAAGTTTTCAGAAGGGTCGGTGCCGAGAGAGGACCATGCATGCGCACCACCGCGAGACTAGCTCGCGTCTGTGTAGGCTATCTCGGCGTCCAACCGCCTCAGTTCCTTTTCCCCCGCCGTCGAGTGCGCCTGGATGTCGACGTCATTCGTCTGTTAGAGTCGAAGTTTTCGTCTATACGACAACAGCTCTTAATGTTTTAATATTTTAGAGTAGTAATTTATTATTTTACGAACAAGAAGAAGATTATGAAGAAGAAGAAAAATAAATTATTTCCTGCCATCAACGGAGTCGTCGTTAGACAACAGCGGTGACAGTAGGAGGACTTCGGTTGAAAGTTTTTATGGCAGGGGCTGTGTCCGTCCGCCACCCTTAATTAACTTGGGGGTCTCACTACGGACAGTCCTGTGCTCGGGAGGACAGTCCTCCGAAGCACAAATCTAACGGTTCCGGTGATCCGGCTCCGCTTGACCTCGAGTTCCTCTTCCTCATTTGGGGAAGAAGAATCGGTGCTGCTCGAGGTTGCCTGTTGGTATGTCTGCACGAGGAATGTTCCTCGGGAGGGGCGATGGGCCCAAACCAACTTTGGTGGGTTCCTCTTGGCCCCGCTCCTAACAGCTGCTTTCTCGACTCCAAGCTCCATCTCTGTCCTCGCTGGCGCACCAGTGGGCAGTTTCACCTCTGGGTTGCTCCTATGGAGCAAGGGTTCGATTTTCCAGTTTTCCTGGCTCTGATCCTGATTTCGGGACATCTGGGCCTCGAAGCCATTGGACCGGAGCCGGGTCGATTGGATCACGTATGGCCAGGTGCCCTATGGGTGCCTTTGCCATCGTGTCGACCCCTCGTGCCTACACCCCTCTCCCTTTTCCATGCAGGGGCCAGCACGGGCACCACCTTTTTCCTTCTCCCCTTCTCAGGATTTCCATTGGCATTTTCTTTGGCGCTGTGGCTCGGTGCCTTGGTCGGCGCCGTGCCTCGGAGACATAGCTGGACGCCGTGGCTCGGTGCTGTGCCTTAGTCGGCACCATGGGTTGGCACAGTCACTCTGTGCGGCGCCGTGGGTGCTCTCTTTGCTGCCACTGGTTGTCGGCACCATCAGTAGTGCCGTGCACCTGTGGGTGGCGCCATGCTCCCGCAGGCGGCGCCGGGTACCCGAGGGTGCCAGGGATGACAGGGGTGGTGCCGGGAGCACCCGTGGGTGCCGCTGTGGGCACCCATGGGTTCCATGGATGCTTCAGGTGCCACTGGTGCCTTGGGTACTGGGGGTGACACCCGTGGGTGCTGCAAGTGGCACCGCAGGTGTCCATGGATGCCACTGGTGCCCTCAGGTGTCACTGGTGCCCTCGGGTGCCATTCTTTCCATGGGTGTCATTGGTGCCACGGGCGTTGGAGGTGCCCTCATTTGCCACTGCTACATGGGTGCCGGGAGTACCTGCAGATACTGCCGTGGCTGCCCCCGGGTATCGCCCAGGTTGGCATAGTCACTGGCTGGTGCCCTCCTGTGTCACGAGTGGTGCTGATGCCACACGGGTTCTAGTGGGTGCTGTATGGCAGAATTAGTGACACATTTTTCCTTTTGGACTCCTTTCCACAGAACTTGTGGAGGGATGTTGACCGCAGAATGAACTCCTGTTCTGCGGATTATTTTTTCCACACATTTTAGTGAGTGGTGGTCTATGTGGGATTTTGTGTCATCCAGCGGTTTTCTGCAATGGAACTCTGCTGTACCATTCTGCCAGCGGAATCTCATTCTGCTCAGCACTTTCTCTGCTCCTTATGTGGTACCAAGCTCCTCAACATCCTTCCTGATGGCGGAGTCTCTAGTGGCTCTGACCTAGACCTCTCTTGGAGGTCCTTCTGGGGTAGATGTGCATCTAGATGGGTCTTTCCCTGTCCTTCTGGTCAGTAACACAGCGGACGCCTCATTTTATATACTGGAGGGCACGTCCTCTCTATCATCAGAGTCCGTGATGGAAAATCCTTTCAGTAGTTCCTCAGTAATGGGGTCCACTATAGTATTTCACACTGCATCTGTAGACCATACTCTTCTGTGTCTAGACTTTTTCAATCGTCAAGACAATTACATTCTGTGGAACATTTTAATTTAATGGACGGGAGCTGCTCTGACTCTTCCGCTCCTTTGATAGGGGTATATAGCCCCCTTGTGATATTGCCTCTTCGGTAGCTTCTTCGGCACAGGTGGTTAACTTCTCTCCAGCTGTGATTGTTAATCCGGTCATGATTTCAGTATGGACACTCAGGCTCTTTCTGCACTCAGATGGAGAACATCTTTGTCTTTTTGTGTCAAGACAATCCTCAAAACAGCAGCCTGAAGGCCTTGTTAGGCTCGGACTAAAAAAAAAATATATATATATATATATCAATATAGTTTTTATCACAGCACAGGGCCTAGCCGAAATTACCCGGCCTCCCCCACCCCTTTTTTTTTTTTTTGGGATCTGGTCAAATTCCTCCTCAGTCCCTGAGGCGCTCATCTCCGGGATACGGTAAAGAGTACCTGATTTCTTCTTCCCCTATGGGGAGCCCGATCCAGCGACGATATGGGTCATCTCTTTCTCTGAGAGATTTCTCTCATTCAGAGACATTTCCTAGACCTAGGCGACTGCCCAGTCTGTTAATTCCTTTTTTTTTTATCAGGCTTTCTTCTCTTGAACAGAGCCTTACAGCAGCAGAAGCGACTCTCAACCGAGTCGGAACTCAGGTTCCTGCTTCCTTGCTTGCTTAATTTAACAGGCGATTTTCTCCTTCTTGACGGATGGTCAAGTAGGTCCCTTTTTCTGAGGAAGCTTCTCAAATATTCACACCTTCGGTTCCTGAGTTCTGGTCCATGCCAGTCGCTCATGAAGCTATCCTCTTCAAGTGCGAGAGGGAATGGTGATGTCTCTTTTTCAGCAAACAAACTAGAATCCTTTCCTACTCCTTTCAGGAAAGCCAGAGTGGGTAGTGCCTCACCACACTGTGTCACTGCCTTTCAGTCACTTCAACAAATGGGTTAGCCCTAACTTGGTCCTGCTGTGTCCCTCCTCGACGCACATCTGCCTCTATTGACCTTAGAAGTCCAGCCTTTTTTTTTTTCTGTCAGAATGTTTTTTTCCGCAGTGGACACGTCCTCCTGTACACCTTTTTCCTTTCTTCCCTGAGTTCAGAGACTGCTGCTACAGATGTACACACAGGGGCAGGATTATTCCTCTTGGAATATGCAGTGGGTAGGATCTGGTTTTACTAGACCACCACGAGAGGCTTCTAAGTCGTGCTTGGCCTTCCATCAGGAAGATCCTGTTACTAAGTGGAGACCACTCTCCTTGATGGGCTAACCCCAGCTGGACCCCCTTGCTCACCAAGTAAGGGGTTCAAGTGCTTCTAGACCTGTTGTTTACAGGTCAACCATTCTGGATAGTGGGGGTTTCCATCTGCACTTTCCGGTCTACCTTGAACCAGTAGACTTTACCTCCAAC
Organism: Neoceratodus forsteri; assembly: GCA_016271365.2. Classification (NCBI taxonomy): domain Eukaryota; kingdom Metazoa; phylum Chordata; order Ceratodontiformes; family Ceratodontidae; genus Neoceratodus; species Neoceratodus forsteri. Next base: position 1,423,169,858 of record CM028130.1, read on the forward strand.
TCTTTCAGTTCCTGAGGTCCCTTTACGTTACATTAATACATGTCTTTGACGCTATTAGTTTTGGTCCTAGATCAAATTGTGAGGCCAGATTCTTGCCGCTCTCCTACAGTGGTTGCGGCTGCCTGGCAGACTTTCATTTTGTGCCCACTGCGGTCGTTGGCAAGGTGACGAGTTACAACTTGAGCGCTTATCTTGTAGGCACTATGTTCTAGATGCTCTTACAAGACTGCTCTTTTTATTAACAGGACAGTCCTTGGCTGTCCTTTTTGAGTGAACCCTATCTCCTACCACCCTACTCAGGGTTGTTGGTTTTAGCTTGGTACTCTCCCACTAGCGTGAATGAGTGATGGAGACTTAGTCCAGGAAGATATGGAAATTATGTACTTACCGTAATTATTGATCTTCTTGGACAGTCTCCATCACTCATTCACACGCCCACCCACCATCCCCTGGGTTTACTTGTTTTCTTTCCTGGTCTTCACGGTCCTATGATTCAGACTGAGAGGACATTACTCTTTGACCTTTCTTGCAAAGGCCATCTGGGCCCTCTCAGGCCCAGAAACTCAGGATGAGTTATTCTCATTAGTTACGCTGCACCTCCTCGGTCAAAAAGGTACTGAGGCAGTTGGAGGGTCGACACCAAGATAGCCTACATGAATCTGCAGAGCTAGTCTGCCGTCGTGCCGCGCATGCGTGGTCCTCTCTCGGCGCCGACCCTTCTGAAAACTTTAGGCTCCCGCTTGGTCCTAGCGCTTCCGGCGCTATCCCACTAGTGTGAATGAGTGATGGAGACTGTCCAAGAAGATCAATAATTACGGTAAGTACGTAATTTCCATTTTCTGCAATGGCTGCATATGCCACCACAGGTGGTTAGTAAGTTTCATGTGTCCATCTCACCGATATTTCCTAGATGTGGAAAGGCTTTGGGAAATGGAAATTACGTACCAACCGTAATTCTTGATCTTCTTGGATGAAGTCTTCACCATTTACTCACACTACTGGGACTACGCCAGAGGTGCAAGACCCAGTGGGAGCCAAAAATCTTCAGGAGGTTGGCGCCGAGGTAAGGCCGCACATGCATGGCACCATGAGACTATCTCACGCCTGTGTAGCCTATCTCAGTGTCGACCCTCCAACCGCCTCAGTACCTTTTTGACCGTGGAAGTGCAGTGTAAACTAACCTTAGGAACACCTAACTTAATCCAGGCATAAGATAGCCCGGATGACCCATGTAAGAAGGGTCAACTCAACAATGTCTTCGCAGCCAAGACAAACAAGGGAGTGAAGACCAGAAACAGGATGAGTCAACTCGGGGATGGTGGCTGGACGTGTGAATGAATGGTGAAGACTTCATCCAAGAAGATCAATAATTACAGTAGGTACATAACTTCCATGTCTTCCTGGACTAAAAGTCTTCACCATTCATTTACACTTTTAGGAGAGTACCAAGCTAAGAACCAATTCCCACAGCAGGGCAGTAGGAGACAAAGCTCGCTCAGGACAGAAGTCCACTAAGGGTTGTCCTGCCGAAGGAAATGTGCTGTCTGGTATGGACATCTAGAGCATAGTGCTTCATGAAGGTATGCACCACGGATCTCTGCCAGGGATGCCGCCACTCCTCTGGTAGAGTGGGCATAGACCAGGCCTTCCAACTTCACTTCCGCCATCCAGTAGCGAAGGCATGCCACTATTTGTCAATGTAGAATCACAAAGCCCTCAACATCCAGGGAATGCAGGGTGCGTTCCCCTTCATTCTGGAAGTTAGCAAAGTAAGTAGGAAGAACTAAGGGCTGACTGAGGTGCAATCTGAAACCACCTTGGATAGGAATTATGGGTGAGTATGAAGTACCACCTTGTCCTTGTGAAAGACAGCATATGGAGGGTCTGTGACCAAGGCATGGATTTCAGAAACCCTGCGAGTGGAAGTGATGGCCCTGAAGTAGGCAGTCTTCCAGGTCAGAAACTAAGTCACAGGTGGCTAGAGGCTCAAAAGGTTTACGGGTGAGCATATCTAGCATGAGGTTCATATCCCACGTGGCCACCTGTTTCCTGACCGGGAGTCTAGTGTGCAGGATGCCCTTAAGGAATCTCTTGACTAGCAGTAACTGAGCCAGCGTCATGTTCTTTACTGGCTCAAGGGAAGCAGAAATCGCGCAGAGGTGTACCGTCACTGTCGAGTATTGCAGTCCTGCATTTGACAGGTCTAAGAGGTACTCCAGTACTTTATTTGGTGGGCAACAGAATGGGTCCAGAAAGGACTTCGCACACCAAATGGAGAAGCGCTTCCATTTAGCCATGTAAGTCTACCTAGTGCAGGGCTTACACATTGCCAAGAGGCTAGCCAAGATTCTCTGAGAAACCTTAAACCGATCCACTTTTATCTCCTCAGGAGCCAAGCATGGAGATGAAGGAAGCGTAGATTGGGATGGACCGGAGGCCCCCTGTGTCAGGAGGTTCGTTCATAGAGGAAGTTGTTTCGGAGGGACTTCCGACAATCTGTTGATCAATGGAAACCATATCTGTCGAGGCCAGTGTGGGGCGATAAGAATCACCCTGCCCCCCTGTGCCTCCAGTTTGAACAGCACCCTCTGAACTAACAGAAAAGGAGGAAATGCACACAGAAAGCATCTTGTCCACCTCAGTCTGAATGCATCCTGACAGAAAACACAAGGTTCTGGATTTCTGGAGCAGAATAGAGGCCCTTTGCACCGAGTGGGGATGCAAAATCTGGGTCTAGACTTGCCCACTCGTCAAATAGCGATTGCATGTCTTGTGCAAGCAACCATTCATGTGGGTCTGCCTCCATCCTGCTGAGGCGATTCGCCAAGTTATTTTGAGTTTCTGACAGGTAGGCCACCTGAATCAGAGCACTGTGCTTAAGGCACCACTCCTATACCCTCATGGCTTCCCTGCACAGCGGGTAGGAGTGCGCTCCACCCTGCTTGTTGACATAGTACATAACAGCCTTGTTGTCCGTCTGAAGAAGAATTACGCGGCAGAGGACATCCTTCAAGGCTCAGATACCATAGAGAAATGAAAATTACGTACCTACCGTAATTATGATCTTTCTGTGTGTCTTCACCATTCATCACATTTGTTTTTTTTTGGTGGAGCCGACGCGACCATCGGTGCCGCCTCTAGGTCGACGTGTTGTGTGGTGCTCGGGTTGGCCAAGCATTGTTGACTTGCCTGTCTACCAGTTCTGAGTCGCCGGACAGGTAAGAAGAAGGAGGGAGCTGGGACAAGAAGTCCAAGGACAGTAAAAAGGAAAAGATATAAAACTAAAAGGAGAAATAATGACTGAGAGGACAGAAAGAGAGAAGTCGGGAACTAAAGGAATTGGGAGGGGCCCCAATCTCTGGAAATAGAGGAGGGAGGGAGGTAGGGCGGGGTAAAGAATTTTGAAGGTAGGAAGAGAGGGGAAAGGGTAAACACATCCCAGACCTTGGTCCGTCTCCAGATTGTATAGGAACTGCAAGGAGCAGCCAAAGGCTTCTTGCCAGAATTCAAGGCACAGAATAGCTGGCAAAAACTCCATCTGAGCAGCGTCGGCTATTCTGGAGGAAGGACAGGGCACAGAGAATTAACAACCTATCAAGGAAAGATTTTTGGTGAAAAAGGGAAAAAAGGAGGAGGAGAGAATGGAGGGCAACTGCCAACTCCCACCCCACAGGGGTGGAGCTAATGCACTGGAGAAGAAGTGCCCCCCATGCTGACCACTCTCCCCAGAACCTTATCCCCCTATGTGCCCCTGTTCACTCCACTCCTAAAAAGAAAGGAGAGGGGTGAGGTTGGGCACAGAGAGGGAGGTGGACCCAGAGACTGGGGCCCCAGCGGGGGATGGAGGGCATGACTGTGATGAATGGTGAAGATATACAGAAAGATCATAATTACGGTAGGTACGTAATTTTCATATCTTATCTGTGTCAATCTTCACCATTCATCACATTTGGGTGAGTGGCGAGCCCCCCCCCCCGAAGGGGGTTTTCTTTACACCCTAAGCGACAAAGTCCCTTAGCTCTCAGTGGGTGACACACTAAGAGGGAGAACCTTCAGGGCCTGGAGAGGCCCGCGAGAGGGGAAGAGTGAGATGGCGACCCCCCGGAGTGGGAAGGAAGTTGCCCCGACATATGCTGTCTCACCCTACGGGAGAAGAGATAGGTTCTCTGGTGAGTGGAGTTAATCACCCTACACCAGGCCAAGGGTGGCAACCAGTAAAGACGCAGTCATACCGTCCGCCTAGTGCAGATCGCTGTCCCTACGACCCTGGTAGCTACCTTGCTGGCATCATAGGATGCCCTCACTTGGTGCCTTGCTAGCTCCAGGCCACGTGCAGAGTATGCGATGGCTTGTCTGGTTTGCTCTGTGTCAGGCAACGAGGTTAGGAGTTGACCTAGCCTGGACCACAAGAACCTGTCATAGGCTGCATAGTGGGCGTGATGTGCAGAAATGGAAAGCAACAACAGTGCCGAGTAGAAAGTCCTCCTACCCCAGAAGTCAAAGTCAGAGGAATCTTGATCTGGGGGCCGGTCACGGTGAAGGACGCGGGCGCGCCAATCCGGACTGTGGATAAGGCATGGAACCTGAGACTTTGGGGCGTAATACCACTGGCAGAGATCCCTAGGGGGACCTCCAGAGAAAGGCCTCTGCCAGGAGCACAACGACGTCTCCCGAAAGAAAGCAAGCCGGGGGGCACCACAAGGGTGGCCTCGCTGAAATCACAAAGAAAGATGTGTGCCGAGTGCTCTGGATTGCTTACAGTGGAAGGGGTGAGGTGCAAGTCCTCCAACATCCTCACGAGGAAACGCTGATACTCAGCAAGATCAGCAGCTGGAGAGATGTGGACAGAAGGTTCCTCTCCCCCAGAAGAGGGGGATGAAGAGTTGGAGGGCACAGACTGCTCAGAGGGCGGCTGCTCTGGAGGAGGTTGAAAAACCTGTCTGTCCTTTGCCCTAACATAAGCTGGGAACCAAGCAGCCACAGCCCTGAACTGCTCCCAGGGGAGAGGCCCGCTAGGACCAAGGATGCCTGGGAGCACAGGAGAATGTGGCAGAGGGATGGGGACAGCGCAGAGAAGAGATGTCAGCTGACCTCTGCCTGGGCTAAGGAGTGGACCAAGAGCACCCAAAAAAGAAAGTGCTCCAGAAGACTCCACAGCCGACAGCTGAACAACCATTTCGGTACTGACTTGGCTGAGCCCGGAAGAATCCCCCTTCTGAGGCGACCGGGGCCAAATAGGTCCAGAAGGACAGTCCCCTACCTCAAAAGAATGGGTCTCTCTTAAACAGACTGAGGAGGAAGAGCGGAGATCCGCATTATGGCTTCTTCCAGAGCCCGCGTGGGCCCCAGAAAAAGGTCACCGTACAGACCCCATGCCCCTCGACCCCTCAGAGTCTGAAAGAGCCCTCCTCCTCGAGAGGGCCAGCCTAGGTAGCTGACAGGCCTGGCCAGCACCCGAGGGAGCTATCCAGGGTACAGTACCCTCCCCTCCCGTAGAGGCCCTGATCGGCCCCAACGTTGGGCGATCCAGGCACACCACAGGCGGGGGTACCACTGCTGAGGGGCCAGTGAACCCACCAAGACCGGGCTGCAGAGCAATGGTGGTCCGCACCACTGCACGCTGGTCAGCACCCGACCCCAGTCTCGGCAGCCACCGACCCCACCTCAGAAGGGATCTGACTCCAGCTTGTCGAGGACACTACAGGGCTGCCCACACCAACAGTCAACCCCAAGGAGTCAGACTGCTCGTCTGACTCAGAGCCCGACTCCGCCTCCTAAGAGGTAGAGGCCGAGGCCCTGTGCCAGACCATAGAAGGGTGCGTGGTGCCATCCCTGCCAAATGGGGTGCTGGATTCCGAGACCATGCCCGAGCCAGTGCCAGTGCCCCCCACAGCACTGCGAGCGGTATCCGCGGAGGACATGGCTCCGGCCTGAACAGCAGCCCCAGAGTCAAAACCAGTCATGGTGCTGTCCGGCCCCATGGTGCCGAGGGCAGGGATGGTGCCGACGATGGCTCCAACGGTGCCATCGGCGCCACGGACAGCACCACCCGGTTCCACGGGCAGGGGCGGTGCCGACGACGGCGCCGACAGCAGAATCTGACGCCCCCATGGCACCGAGTCCCAAGGCGGACACGGTGCCATGCTCAACCTCAGCGCTGCAAGCGGCGCCGAGGCGAGAAGACGACAATGACGGTGCCATACAGACTCCCATGGTGCCGCTAGCAGTATCGGCGCCGTGAACAGCGCCAACAGCAGCCACGGCGCAGAGTGACAAACCGGTACTGACGACGGCTCCAGAGCCCACAGCGGCAAGGCCCACAACGGTGCCGACCGACAGCGTCGAGGATGGCACCGACCCAGGCCATCCGAAACGCGGGTCCAATACCGGGGGAGCCTTTACCCTCAAGGGCGATTTTTGGCAGCGCCTCCCACCCGCCCGAAAGAGTGGGACGGGCCTCCTGCATCAAGGAAAGAGCCTCGCAATGGCCAGGCTATAGAAGCCGAGGCTCCTCCTCTCAGTCCGTAGAACCGGAGGGGCCCGGAGAAAGGCCGGAGTATGTGGCTTGGCTGGACGAAAGTGCATACTCTGACCCCCGAAGTCGGTGGAGCTCACCACTTTCCACCGCGACGTTGTCTGGATGACCCGCGTCCATGGAGAAACAGGCATCGCACTAATCCATCTCGTGAAGTGGGCAAAGACACATAAGGCAATGGTCGTGTTGGTCAGTGCCGAAAATTTATGGCCACAAGGGCACCGGCCCCATGGGGCCGCCCCGCCTTCGTCTCATTCGACCGAGACATGACCTATGAGGGAAAAACCCCACCAAAACAGACTCGATGCCACCAAGAATAAAAATAAATGGAAAGATCTTACCAAGCAACGTCGAGTAAGGCAACTAGAACCGTCAGGAAAGGAGCCGACGGACTGCGGCACGGAGGAATAATAGGCCGAGGACGAAACTGTGTAGGCGGCAGGCATCAAGTTCTGCAGAGCTTCCACACGAGGTGACCTCGATGGCAGGAGACGAAGAACTGGCAGGCAGGTGGAGTCGACAGCACCTAACGGCCAAGCCACAAGCGCCATGCAATACATTGTCCTCGAGGGCGGCGCCAATGGTGCGTCGGCTCCACCTACCAAAAAAAAAAAAGAGCTCCCGCAGGGTCATGACCTCCGGCCATGAACCCAAATGTGATGAATGGTGAAGACTGACACATATAAGATCAGCTCTCATCTCTAGAACATTTATATGTAGATGAGATTCCTCCTGCCTCCATACCCCTAGGGTGTGGAGATCCTGGCAGTGAGCTCCCCACCCGATCAGAGAGGCAAAAAAAAATCCAAAAAACTATTTTTCAGGGGAGAGAAAGCGCAGCTCACAAGAGGCTGCCAGTTCATAATGACTTAACGTAAGTTTTTCAAGAACTAAATTCAAGTCCCTGTGAGCGTGTGGGTATAAACAACAAAAAGCAGAGACTGGAGACAGTACTTCAGGTTAAACACACATTTACTTCATGCGTGTTCTTTATTGAAGAATCAAAACAAAATGAGTAAAAGGAAAAATAACACTGTTTTGGATGAAAAAATTACAAATCAAAGCCTGGCTCACCAAGAGTGTTTCAGCTACATCAGAATAAAACTTACACCATAGAGTGGAAGCTGCTAAAAGGTCCCACTACATCTATGGTATTTCCCTGGAAGAGAGGATATGTGCTCTCTCCCACCAATCTGTTCTGTGTACTAGAGCTCCTTATATACCTAGAGAGAAGATGCAGGGAAAATGGCTGAAACTGTACAGCAGACTGGCTAGCTCACTGCTGCCACTGCCATTACCAAAGTGTGTTTGACTTCATTTAACAATTAAACAACAAAGAAGGGGCAAGAGAAGAAGCGGGTGCTCTTGTTTTATGTATCAGGAAAAAGGCAGCTTCACTGTAAAGTGCAGGATTAGCGCTTTCATTTTGCCCTGTACAGCGCAACCTAGCACTTTCATCTGCAAAAGCTATATTTAGCCTACCAATACTACATATTTCAGCATAAGACTGCTTATTTGCTAAAGGGTGGTTTTGAAAGGAACTTGTTACTTTCTTTTAATGGGGCATTTTCAGATGAAGCTAAATGGCATCCCCCCCCCCAATTTCTGAGGAAACTATATCCCAAGGCAGGAAAAGAAAAACAGCGGGGAAAGAAGAGTAAGGAGCTATAATAGGAGGCCACCCTATTATAGTGGGAAAAGGGGAAGTATAATAGAAAAGGAAGACTGCTGCAGCAGATTTAATAAAGAGTATAGGGCATAGAAAAAGGGGGAATGCCTCGAGATACTGAGACAAAAAAACAAAGACAAACCCATAATTTATAGGGGCAGAACTGCCACATACCCCCATGGTTATGTAGAAACCTCTACAGGTTTCTAAGACAACCTACCTCACATCCTCGGGGTAGGATGGAGCTCCGGCCCTCCCTCACCATGGAGCTCCACCCCAGGGTCCCTATACAAATTAAACAATAAGAATAACTACGTAAGTATTCTATTTTCCTATACTTATTACCCTGGGGTGTCTAAATCAATGTCATACCTGGAATCTAGACAAATAGTCTGCATTGGCATGAGCACCACCTGCTCTGTGACGTACAGAAAATTTGAATGGCAGTGATGCAAGGTACCAACGCATAATCTTATTATTTTTGTCTTTCATCCGAGACAGAAAACAAAGAGGATTATGATCTGTAATTAGTGTAAAGGGAGCCCCCCACAAGTAAAATCTTAAAGACTCAATTGCCCATTTGGCAGCTAAACACTCCAGCTCTACAGTACTGTATTTACGCTCTCTATCATGTAATTTTCTGGATATGTATAATATTGGATGTTCTTCCCCATTAATGGTCTGACTGAGTACTGCCCCCAGACCTGTGCCTGAGGCGTCTGTATGTACTTCGAAGGGGTATTCAAAGTTAGGACATCTTAAGACAGGGGAGGAGCACAATGCCGCTTTGATGGACAAAAAGGCTTGTTCACATTCCTCAGACCAGGTCACTGTATTGCCACATTTCTTTTTGGTCAGATCTGTGAGGGGAGTGGCAATAGTTGAGAAATTAGGGATAAAACGTCTGTAATATCCCGCTAATCCTAGGAAAGATCTAACTTGTTTCTTTGTGTGGGGCCTTGGACTATTAGCTACAGCTTCAAGTTTGTCTGTCTGGGGTCTGATAAGTTCATTGCCCAATAGAAAACCTAAATATTTGGTTTCCTTCATTGCTAGGGCACACTTTGTGGGGTTTATTGTCATCCCAGCTGTTTTGATGGCATTTATGACAGCGCATAGATGTGATTTCCAATCTTGGCTAAAGACCACCACATCATCTAGATAAGCAGCACAAAATGCTGTGTAAGGATTTAATATTTTATCCATGTACCTCTGAAATGTGGCTGGGGCCCCATGGAGTCCAAAGGGCATGGTGCAAAATTGGTACAGCCCTTTTGGAGTGCTAAAAATGAAAATTACGTACCTACCTTAATTCTTGATCTTCTTGGACGAGACTCCACCACTCATTCACACTATTGGGATCTGCGCCGGAGGCACTAGGACCCATCGGGAGCAAACATTTTGCTGGAGGGTCGGCGCCAGAGATGGCGCCGCGAGCCCTAGCTCATGCGGTAACGACTATCTTGGCGTCGACCCTCCAACTGCCTCAGTACCTTTTTTACCAAGGAGGTGCAGCGTAACTAACCTAGAAGGGTAGGGTAGCCTAACCTAAAAACCGGACACAAGATAGTCCGGGCGACCCGCGCAAGAAGGGTCAACAAAGAAGTCTTCACGGCCTAAAGATCTGAGGGAGTGAAGACCCACAAGAAAGGTGAGCTCGGGGGATGGAGGGAGGTGGAATGAGTGGTGAGACTCATCCAAGAAGATCAAGAATTATGGTAGGTAATGCATTTCATATCTTCCTGACATAAGTCTCCACCACTCATTCACACTATTGGGAGAGTACCGAGCTAATAATCCCTCGAGAGGGCGCAGGTGAGACCAAGAGCTCACGTTTCTAGGACAGAAGTCCATTGAGGATGGCTCTGCCAAAGGTAGAATAGTCGTCTGGCATGGACATCTAGTGCATAATGTTAACGAAGTATGCACTGAGCTCAGGTGGCCGCATTGCAGATGTCTGCATGGGCACGCTAGTGATTTCGCAAGGGATGTCAGCGACTGCTCTGTAGAGTGAGTATAAACTCTACCCTCCAACTTAACCTGCGCCATGGAATAGCAGTGACGAAGGCACGCCACTAGCCAAGATGAGATACATCTGATAGTGACAGGTTGACCCAGCCAGGTCTCACTGAAGGAAATGAACAGTTGCTGAGCTTTGCAAAAATCCTTGGTTCTATCTAGATAGAAACGCAAGGCCCTCTTAACATCCAAAGAATGAAGAGAACGTTCCCCTTCATTTTGGAAGTCCGCAAAATAAGAGGGAAGGACCAAAGGTTGGTTTAGATGAAATTCTGACACAACCTTAGGGAAGAAATTTAGGATGAGTATGAAGAACTACTTTGTCCTTATGGAACACAGTATACGGAGGGTCTGTGACCAGGGCATGTATCTCAGAGACCCTATGGGCTGAGGTAATGGCCACTAGGAAGGCAGTCTTCCAGGTGAGAAATTTTAGCTCACAGGTAGCCAGAGGTTCGAAATGTTTCCGAGTGAGCATGTCTAGCACAAGATTAATGTCCCAGGCTGCGACTGGACGTCTTGTAGGAGGTCTGGTATGCAGAATCCCCTTAAGAAATCTCTTAACCATAGGTAACTGAGCCAGAGTTAAGGAAATAACGGGTTCATGATACGCTGAAATGGCACCAAGATGAACTTTGACTGTAGAGTACTGCAGACCCAAATTTGAGAGGTCCAAAAGGTACTCCAAAACCTAATCTGGTGGACAGGAAAAGGGATTCAAAGAGGACTCTGCACACCAGAGCGAAAAACACTTCCACTTGGCTGTGTAAGTTTTCCGAGTGGCTGGCTTCCGTGCAGCCAGAAGAATATCTGAAACTCTTCAAGAGACATTGAACCGGTTGACTTCGACCTCTTCAGGAGCCAAGCATGAGGGTGAAGTGATCTCAGGTTGGGATGGACCACCGGTCCCCGAGTCAAAAGGTTCATCTGCAGGGGAAGTGGTCTCGGAGGAACTGCTAACATATTGTTGAGTAGTGGAAACCACAGTTGCCGAGGCCAAAAGGGAGCAATGAGAATCATTTTGTCCCCCTGGGATTCGAACTTGAGGAGCACCCTCTGAATTAGAGGAAGAGGCGGAAAGAAAGCGTTTTGTCCACTGCAGCCTGAATGCATCCTGACAGAAAATGCCAGGCCCTGGATTTCTGGAGCAGAAGAGAGGCAGTTTTATGCTGATGGGGATGCAAAGGTCCAGGTCTGGAGTTCCCACTCTTCAATAGTGACTGAACTATGGTTGAGTCGAGACCACCGTGAGGGTCTGTCTCTGTTCTGCTGAGACGGTCTGCCAGTTTGTTCTGAACACCTGGCAGGTACACCGCTTGAATTAGAGCCTCTGTGCTCCAAGCACCATTCCTATACCCTCATTGCTTCTCTGCATAAGGGTAAGAGTGAGCCCGCCCTGCTTGTTAATGTAATACATCACTTTTTGTTGTCCATTTGAAGGAGAATGTTCTTGTGACACAGAATGTCCTTCAAGCTTTCGGACTGCATAAAGGACGGCTCTCATTTCTAGGACGCTATGGAGCTGGACTCGACTTGAGTCCACGACCTGAGTGTGGAGAGCCTGACAGTGAGCTCCCCACCCCATTAGGGATACTGTCTGTGGTGTGGAGATCTGATGGTCCAGAGGAGCAAAGGATACCCTCCAGGAGATTGCTCTCTTGAGACCACCAGGTGAGTGACCTCCTTAAAGGTTCTGTCACCTTGATGAGATAGGACATGGGTGAGTGGTTGGGGACCACTGAGTACTGAGCATCCACTGGGTGGTTCTCATGTGCAGACGTGCTAGGGGTACAGTGAACACTGAGGATGCCATGAGGCCTAGCATCCGTTGCATCAAGAGAGCTGTGACTGAGCTGTTTTCCCCGATGTGACGGGCCATCTGAAGGATATCATTCCTCCTGTCTTCTGGAAGAAAAGCCTTCGCACAGGAGGTGTCCAGAAGAGTCCCTATAAAAAGGAGCCTCTGGGAGGGCTGCAGTTGCGATTTCTTGAGGTTGAGCAGAACTCTCATGGACGTAAGGAAGCACGAGGCCGTCTCCACGGCATCCAGAGTCCTCCTGGAAGGGCTTGCTAAGCCAATCGTCCAGATAAGGAAACACCTGAATTCGACCTTTCTGAGGTGCGCTAGAGAACTGCACAACATTTTGAAAACTTGCGTGCGGAGATAGCCCAAAGGCAGGACTCTGAACTGATAGTGTTGTCCCAGAGCCACAAACCTCAGGAATTTGTGATGCCTCGGTGAACAGGAATGTGCTGGTAAGCGCCCTGCATATCTAGGAGGCTAACCAGTCGTGTTGATGGAGCAGAGGTAACAGGGTTCCCAGAGAATTATTTTGAATTTCTCCTTGGGGAGAAATTTGTTTAGCTTTCTGAGATCTAGAATGGGGCGATTACCGGACTCTTTGAACCAGAAAGTAATGGGAGTAGAACCCGTGTTTGTTGGTGCAGTGGCACCACTTCTACTGCCCTGTTGTTCAGAAGGCCCTGAATCTCGCGGCAGAAGGTCTGACTGAAGGGTTGACAGCCTGGGCTGTCGCTTGGGGACGATCCGGAGGGTCTCCACAAGATTGAGTGAGTACCCTCGTGAATTATCCGGCGACCCATTTGTCTGAGGTTATGGACTTCCACTGGTTGTAGAAGTGCATCAGACGACCTCCCACCGGAGAGGAAAAGTCCACCTCGGGCAGCTGAGATGGAACTTGGGCCGGCAATTCATAAGGTAGCGCTGGGCGCTTTGGGCCCTTCGCTTTTCTGTTGCGCCTTCTTTTGAGGTTGGGCAGGTTGGTTCTTATGGAAACTTCCTCTGCCTGTGCCTCAAAGGACTGGCGATTATGTATAGTTTACTGGGATGCCCTCGAGAGGGGGCAGGAGGGGCGAGCCAACTTAATGGCTGACCTAGTCTTTGTGTAGCTTCTAGAGCTTGCTCTACCTGAGGACCAAAAAAGATATGCATCACAAAGGCAATGCCATCACCTGTTGCCGCCGTCATTCGTAAAGCCCGGCGCAGCCAGGAATGACGCTGGTACAAATATCAGCAGCCGTGAACGGGAAGCAGTGTCAAAGCATCCATGGCTGCTTTAACCTGCTGGTTATTAGATTCAATACCTCTGGTAATGGTTTGAAGAAGCTCTGGCTTTGAATCAGACTCCGGTAGGGCTTCAACCATCTGTTTAATAGAATGCCACAGGATATACTCATACTGAGAAAAATAGCCTTGGAAACTGGCAATACGCATAGAGTAGAAGCAGCAAAGACTCTCTTACCTAAGGTGTCTATCTTACGAGATTCTTTGTTAATAGGTCGAGCTGCAGTAGCTTGAGGAAGAACAACCTTATCATTCTCTGCCAGGACTACAATAGGATCCGCAAAGTCTTGAGATGCCAAAATGGGACGATCCTTGGGGGCTGAATATTTCCTATCAATGGATTTAGCCACCGAAGGGGTAAGAGCAGGATTATTCCATACCATTTGAGACAGCTGCCTAATGAAGGCTGAATCGGAGGAGTCAAACCGTAGGGATCTCCGAGGCATGAAGATATTGGAGTCTCAACAATTTCCAAGGATCGATGTCTGTAGTCTGGAGAGAAAGTGTGGAACTCAGATTTTCAACAGAGACTTAAAGGATAGGTCCTCACCACAGGCTCTGTAGCAGTAATAGATCCTGCCGTCCACTTCATCACCCAAACGAAGGTCTGGGTCAGGCTCAACGTCATCTCCTGACAGTCCAGGAGGGACTGTAAGGACAGGAAAGAAATGAAATTCAGAAGAGGAGGAAGAAGGAAACAAGAAAGAGAGGAGTCCCCAGAGCCGGTGCCGAGGGAGGCGATAGCACTGTGAACGACGCCATGAGGCCACGGCGCCAAAACGGCACCGAAGCCGCATGGTGCCGAGGACGGTGCCGAGAAGCCGACGGGCGCCGGAGCACAGCATCGACGGAGAGGACGGCGCCGAGAGGCCATACTTCATGCGGAGGGGCCAAAACACTCCCAGACTAAAAACAGGTTTTGAAGGAAGAAGAAGAGCAGGAGATAAGTGACTGGTGTGGCCCCCGCACCGCAGCCATGTGAGGGGGAAACACTTGCGCCGGAGTCGACGGCATCAAGAGGGTGTCGCGCACCAGGAAGGTCCAACTGCCCTACCTGGTCGCCCAGGAGAGCCCGGAAGGCCACGGGTGGACCGAGCCAGGTAGCCGAACCAACCTCCGGTGCCCATTGCTCCATAAGAGCGCCCACTGATGAAACTGCTCATCTGAAGACCTACTCTGCGGGCGGGTAGGGTCTGATGTCGGCTTGTCGCTACCAGAAGCAGAGGTTAGCATCTGGGCGAGGAGACCGCACCAGCCTCGATAACCGAAAGTGTCTACGCTAAGAGACATATATCAGAGGCGCACCGAGTGATGCCTTCTTTAGACCCGCGGCTCAAGAAGAGTCGAGGTCGAACGGCAGAGAGGAAGCACTGCTTATTTTATAAGCTCGGGACCGCCCATCCTCGGCATTGGACTGACCATTGTCAGACCCTCCCTCCGGAGAAGGCGGCGGACCGGACCCAGCCCGACTGACTGAACAGTTTACACTGAGTCTCCCTACCGTCACCTGACCTGCTCATGGTTCGACTCAGTCAAGGTAGGCTGAGACTTCTTTTATTGTATTTTAAAATAAGAATAAATTTAAGCTATACTGTATCGAGATAATACTACAAAATAATAAAAACTGAAAACTATGCTGCTAGTTTGACTCCCGACAGGCGAGCGACGTCGTCACTGAAGTGCACTCGACGGCGGGAAAAAAGGAACTGAGGCGGTTGGAGGGTCGACGCGAGATAGTCGCTACCGCACGAGCTAGGGCTCACGGCGCCCACTTCGGGCGCCATCTCTGGCTTCCGACCTCCAGCAAAGTTTGCTCCCGATGGGTCCTAGTGCCTCCGGCGCAGATCCCAACAGTGTGAATGAGTGGTGAAGACTTATGTCCAGGAAGATGCAGTTTTTTCTTTGTCAGATTCTGCCAAAGGGATTTGTCAATATCCCTTTGTCAAATCCAAAGTTGAAATGTATTTAGCATTCCCTATTTTATCCAGAATGTCATCCACACGGGGCATTGGGTAGGCATCAAACTGTGCAACTTGATTTAGCCCTCTAAAATCTAGACATAAGCGGATTCCCCCTTCCTTCTTTGGTACTACTACCACCGAGGATCCCCATGCACTGTTAGAAGGCTCAATTATGTGGAGAGCAAGTAACTTATCCACTTCTTTCTGTACTTCCTCCGTAACTCTCTCAGGAAGTCTGTACGGCCTCTTTCTAATGGGACCTGCGTGTGTTCAAATATGGTGTTCTATGTTTTTGGCTTTACCCGGGGTACTAGTAAATGTAGTAGAAAATGATTGTAGAAGGTGTTGTAGTTCTGTGTGTTGTTTCTGATCCAGAGAGGGGTTACAAAAGACATCCTGAGGACCCTTTGAACCTTCAAGTCGTCCATATGAGACTTCTAGGTCCGTTTCCTAAGTATCAGGGATCATCATTAGACTAGTCTCCTGGGGTACTCTCTCATACCACTTCTTTAATAAATTAACATGATAAATCTTTTTGCCAGGGCGGATGTCAGGGGTGGCAATCTCATAATTTACCAGGCCGGTCTGTCCGAGTACATGGTATGGACCCTGCCATTTCATTAGTAGTTTGTTATGGGAAGAAGGTAACAACAACACTTGTTCCCCACTTTGGAAATGTTTATCCCTTCTTATCTGCTGGTCGTATGCATGTTTCTGTAAATGTTGTGCATATTCCTTATTCTCATGAACCTTTTTAACATAGGAAACCAGCCTCTGTCGTAAAGAATTCATGTACTCTGCAATGCTGGTGGTTCTCATCTCCTTCCCTCCTTCCCATAACTCTTTCATTTACATCTAACGGTCCCTTTGGGTTCCTACCATACAGTAAGGCAAATGGAGAATACCCTGTGGATGCTTGAGGTACCTCTCTGTAGGCAAATAACAGAAATGTTAACAGTTTATCCCAGTTATTCCCTTCCTCCTGCACAAATTTCCTTAACATACGCTTTAGGGTCTGGTTGAAGCGTCCAACAAGGCCATCCGTTTGTGGGTGGTAGGGAGAGGTTTGTACTGCTGCAATACCCAATAGCCGATACAACTCTTTTAACAATGCTGAGTTAAAATTACTCCCTCTATCAGAGAGTATTTCTTTGGGGATCCCTACTCTACTACAGAGCTTTATCAATTCTTCGCCACCTTCTTAGTGGTTACTTAAAGTAGGGAATTGCTTCTGGGTATCTGGTTCCATAATCGAGATATGACCAGGATGAATCGGTTCCACTAGCACTCTTAAGCAAGGGGCTCACAACATCTATCCCAATTCTTTCAAGGGCTTGTCTATCAAGGGAGGGTACCATGGGTACTATTTCTTTACGTCCTACTGGACTAACTTGTTGACATTCTTTACAGCTTTGACAGTATTTGGCTATATCATCATGAATGCCTGGCCAATAGAATCTTTGTAATAATTTCCCCAAGGTTCGATCCCGCCCTGCATGTCCTGCTAGGGGTACATCATGTCCCAGATGTATTAAATTATTTCTATACGAAGTGGGTACCACCAGTTGTTCCACCTGTTCCCGTGTCTCCCTTGGTAGAAACCCGATATAAAATTTTATTTTGGATTACAAATCCAGGGGTACCTGGATCTGGTTCCTTTCCCACCTGTTGAAATAGAGGTAGCAATGATGTATCTTTCCTTTGTTCATTGGGAATGTCACAATCTATAAAAATAGAGCTTACAGATTTTGCTATTCTATCTTTGTCCTTTCCCCATTCCCTTTGCATTTTCTTCTTGGCACTACGTGTTTGTTTGGTTTTACCAGGGGGAGCATATAACTCTTCTTGAAAAGGGAACACTTCTCCAAGTTGTGGTGACTGTCTACTTTGTGCTCTTGTGGTGACCGCAGTTATACACTCTCTATTATTTAACAACTGAGTAAATTCTGGATAGTCATGTCCAATTAATATGGGTATTGGTAGTTTAGGTACTATACCAGCAGTCACCTCGGCACTTTTTCCTTCAACAGTTACCCCTATCTTGACAGTAGGATAGTGATGAGTATCACCGTGGACACATATTACATGCATATCAGACCCTGTTCGTACTTTTGTTCTGGTAGCTAACACATCTGGTCTTATCAAGGTATGTTTGCTTCCAGAATCAATTAGACCCATGACCTTTTGATTTTCTAACTCCACCGTGGCCATAAAATACCCAGCATTTAACAAGGCTACATGTGGATTGTCTGACCATTTGTTAGGGCAATATCTAGCTATATGACCCATTTTCTGGCTGTTGCGACAGATTATATTTGTTGGACAAGTTCGTTTTTTAGAGTCATTTCTGTTGTCCTTTTTAAAGTCAATAGTACTGGTCGCACCAGGCCTTACCCCAGGTATCATTCGCCCCATATTCTCATCTTGAGGACGAGGATTCATTTTTCGATAAGGCTGGTGGGCGGTTAGAAAATCTTCTGCCAATGATATGGCCTTCTCTGCAGTTTCTGGTTTGTGTTCCTTTACCCAGATCTGTACGTCATGGGGAAGGATTTGTAAAATTGTTCTACAATAAAGGTCTCCATAATAAGTGTAGTTGTCTTTCCTCTGGTTGATCCATTTCCAGCATAGTTCCTTAAACGAGTAAAAGTCTCTAGTGGGTTGTCTTGGGGTTGATATTTCAGAGCACGAAACCTTTGTCTATAGGTCTCTGAACTTATATCATACCGCTTTCAAAATTTCAGTTTTACTGCATCATAATTCTCTGCATTTGTGTGTCCATTTGACTGTACGCTAACTGCGCCTCCTGTCAGATAAGGCAAATCGTACCACCCATTGACTCTGGGGCCAATTGCATGCTCTGGCTACTCTTTCAAAAGTTAAGTAAGCCTCTATGTCATCAGCATTGGTCATTTTAGTTAGTTTGATGTCTCTAGGGTTGGAGGTAGTAGCATCTCCACTAGCCCCTGCATTAGCCCTCATTTGCTGTAAAAGTTTAACAGTTTCAGACCACCTTATCTCTTGTTGCCTCATCTCCCTCCATCTTTCCTGGGCTTCTTGATCATGTTGTTTTTCCATTTCCATCTGGCGGACGGCCAGCCAACGTACGAGACTCGATAAGTCCTCTGGTGGTTCTTTTCTGGGCAGTTTCTGTTGCTTCTCCTCCTCCATCCCATCCTCACTTGCTGCATCTTCCTTAACCTTGGTCTCCTTTCTCCGAACAGCCAGGTCCAGTCCTGGATACAGAGGTTCCCCAGTGATGGATGTCTGGGTCCTGGTTACCATACCAGCCTTCTTCTCGTCCACAGCGGATGCCATCTCTGCATAGAGTTGTTGGGTAGCTGGTCAGGTCCCCCACTGGTTTCTCTCTTTTTTGCCACAGACAACCAGTAAACGCCCCACTTCTGGTACCACTTTGTGAGCGTGTGGGTATAAACAACTCAAGAAGCAGAGACTGGAGACAGTACTTCAGGTTAAACACACATTTACTTCATGTGTTGTTTATTGAAAAATCAAAACAAAATAAGTAAAAGGAAAAATAACACTGTTTTGGATGAAAAAATTACAAATCAAAGCCTAGCTCACCAAGAGCATTTCAGCTACATCAGAATAAAACTTACACCATAGAGTAGAAGTTGCTAAAAGGTCCCACTACATCTATGGTATTTCCCTGGAAGAGAGGATATGTGCTCTCTCCCACCAATCTGTTCTAACTGTGTAGTAGAGCTCCTTAGATACCTAGAGAGAAGATGCAGGGAAAATGGCTAAAACTGTACAGCATACTGGCTAGCTGACTGCTGCCACTGCCATTACCAAAATGTGTTTGACTTCATTTAACAATTAAACAACAAAGAAGGGGCAAGAGAAGAAGCGGGTCCTCTTGTTTTATATATCAGGGAAAAGGCAGTTTCACTGTAAAGTGCAGGATTAGCGCTTTCATTTTTCCCTTTACAGCGCAACTTAGCACTTTCATCTGCAAAAGCTATTTCAAACATCATGAAGTCTTGCTGTATTCTGACATACTGCAGTGAGGTCCAACCTTCGAACTGCCCCGGAGATGAAAGAGTTAACTTTCTATGTCAGGCATGGAACGCTGAGCTCGAGCTCGGTTGAGACTCCTTCTGCTGCTGTTTGAAATTAAACTGTCAGATTCTTTACTCCGCCTCACTGAACAGTCGCTCCGGAGATTTCTCCTTTGCTCGGTTCAAGTTGTCGGTTAAAGTACCGTTTTTCTCGGTTTTCGACCGAATTTAATCATTTACCTGTCGGTTCAGACTCTGTTTGTGGTATTGTGAGTACTAGATAGGTTATTTTCCTTGTTCTTCTGTGTGGAACTTGTAAACATGGGATCGGTTCGGTTTGAACCGATCAGGTTGTTTATTCTACTTTTAGAGTGTGGTAACCGGTCCTTATCAGTTCTAAAAAAAAAAAACGGATTTCATTACGGTTTTTTCCACAACCCGTAACATAGTCAGGAACCGATAAGGGTGTCTTGCCTGGCGGATTGCCGAAAAAAGGGTAAGTTGTTGTTAGGAATGGCCATGTCTGAGAAACCCATAAGAAAAACCGGGCCCACTGGGTTTCAACACTGTAGTGTGTGTGGGGAAGTCTTTGCTAAGGCTGATCCCCACACCACCTGTGTTTATTGTCTGGGGTTTGACCACCTCGATTCAGACTGCCAGATTTGCAAGAATTTTCCTGCAGCTACCCTGGAAAAGAGAGTTGGTAGGCTCAGGAAAGAGAGGCTAACAGTCCGCTGACCGGATGGCTAGCCGGTTCGGTTCCAACTGAACCAGGAGAGTGCCCTCTGACCAGGCCAAATTTCTTCGCAAAGAAAACCGACTGAGACACCAAGTTAAAAGGAAAAAGAAGGGATAAATCAGTCGGTGTGGATCCACAAATTCTTTCTCTGACTGCTAATGAAATAGCCAAAGCGATAAGGATTGTTCAATCGCTAACCCCGGTTCTGACCTAACCGGCACCATCGGGAAGGGGCTCGGTTCGGTCTATTCCTCCGGTTCCAGATTATAATTTAGAAGATTTCTATGAACCGGAGGAGGAGGAAGGAGAGTATGAGAATAGTGATGGTGATTACGAAAGTCTGGATGTGCCTATTGACCCGGACATCTCCCCAGACAGACCTTCAAGGGTTTCTCCTCCTAGGCTTCTGACTCCCCTTCCCATTTTGTGTTCTACAAAAAAGTGGCTGAAACTCTGCAGCTTCCTATGGAAGAAGCTGTGGATGACCAGGAGGAGCCTGACTATGTTGAAATGATGGATATCCCAGAGTCCAGGAGGCTGTCTATTCCCCTTCATAAGTCCTTTGGGAAACAGACAATGAAAATTTTAAAGACTCCTAATTCTATACCTCCTGTGGACAAGAGGTATACTCTCTCAGGCTCAAATAGGGAGTTCCTTACCCAGCAATGCAGCCATGTTGGGGTAGTGCAGGCTGCTGCCTGTGATAAGGCAAATGTACCCTTGGCTTCACACCCCCCAGATAAGGACTCCAGGAGGATTGATGCCATGGCAAAAAAGCAGTACATGGCAGCATCCTTGGGACTCAGGCAGGCTAATTATACAGCCTATACAGCTGGATATCAGAAATCTAGATGGGACACTGTAATGGCTTTAGCTAAACAGGTCCCTGGACAGCTTGCCAAGGAGCTGGAGCAGGTGGCTGCGGATGGTATTGAGACATCCAAGGTGCAATTTCATGCTGCAGTGGACTCCAGTGATGTTTCATCTAGAGTCATGGCTACATCTGTGGCCCTTCGTAGGATGGCTTGGCTCAGATGTACTAGCCTGTCTCAGGACACCCAGACTAAGGCCATGGATTTTCCTGTTGTAGGTAATTCTCTGTTTGGGGAGCAAACAGAGAATTACATGAAGAGAATGGATGAATACAGGACCACCTATAGGAGTGCTCAGGCCAAGGAAAGGCAAGCCACTCCCCACAGGCAGCATTCCAGGGGCAGGGGCAGGCCTTTTCATAGGCCTTTCTACCAAGCCCAGGCCTCCTCTTCTGCTTATGCTCAGAGGGGGTTCTTCAGAGGAAGAGCAGGCGGGGTACAAGCAGGCCTGCTTCCACCCCCCAGCCTAAAGCCCCTGCCAAACAGGCACCCTGATGGGATTGCCAGGGCCGATTCTCCACCACCTGTAGGGGGCAGGCTGGCTTACTTTGTCCAGGACTGGAAGTCTCTAACATCAGACAAATGGGTCCTGGAAGTAGTAAGCCAGGGACTGGTTCTCGGCTTCCAAAAATTTCCAAAGATGAGAACCAGATCCTTTCCACCTGCAAATTCCTCAGAGGCACTGGTCCTAGAGGCAGAGGTCTCTTCCCTCTTGGCTCTGAGAGCTACAGAGAGGGTTCCACCCCACACAAAGAGTAAGGATTGTACCAGGTACTTCCTAACCCCCAAAAGACAGGAGAATGGAGCCCATCCTGGACCTCAGATATTTAAACAAGCACCTTTAAAGCCAAAGTTCAAAATGGTGACTCTGGGAATGATTCTACCCTCTCTAAGGCGAGGGGACTGGCTAGTCTCCCTGGACCTCAAGGATGCCTATTTCCATATTCTCATCAGAAGCTCCCACCGAAAATACCTCGGGTTCGAGCTGCCCTCAGGCCATTACCAATTCAGAGCAATGCCCTTCGACCTAACCTCTGCTCCAAGGGTGTTCACAAAATGCCTGGCAGTAGTAGTTTCCTTCCTAAGAAGAAAAAGGATCTCCATCTTTCCATGCCTGGACAACTGGCTCATAGTAGGCCAGTCTCCAGACCAAGTCAAGTTTCACCTACAGATAACTCAGCAACTGCTCACTTCTCTAGGATTCCTTCTGAATCTTTCAAAGTCAGTTCTAGAGCCTGTACAGCTCCTCACCTTCATAGGCGCAGAACTAGATACAGTAAGGGCAAGAGCCTTCCTTCCCTTAGACAGGGCAAGGACCCTTATTTCACTGGCCTCTTCATTCAGCCTCCAGGTGTCTCGACCAGCAAGGCATTTTCTGCAACTCCTGGGGCACATGGCTGCTTCTACAGCAGTGGTGCAGGGGAGCAAGATTTCAGATGAGGACATTCAGTTCCACTTGAGAGCCTTTGGTCTCAAAAAGGACCCTCTGACCAAACTGATTCCAGTGACTCGAACCCTGATCCAGGCGTTACAGTGGTGGCAGGATCAGGACAATCTAAGACAGGGAGTTCCTTTTGTCACTCAGTCTCACTCTCTAATCCTTACTACAGATGCCTCCCTCTTGGGCTGGGGAGACCACTTGGGGGACCTGGCCACCCAAGGGTTGTGGTCTCCTCAGGAATCTCTGCTTCACATCAATCTATTAGAACTCAGAGCAGTGTTTCTAGCACGTCAAGCTTTTTTCAAGTCTGTTCAGAACAAAGTAGTTCAGATCAGGACAGACAATACCACCACAATGTGGTATATCAACAAGCAAGGGGGCACTCGGTCTACGGCCTTGTGCACAGAGGCAATGAAGTTATGGTCCCTGGCCTATTCCCCGAACACCTCTCTTTCAGCAGTACACCTCCCAGGCAAGGACAATGTCCTGGCAGATGCTCTCAGCAGGATATCTCAAGGCCATCACGAATGGTCCCTGGATCCCCTAGTTCTGAAGGTGATCTTCTCCAGATGGGGCACTCCACAGGTAGATCTTTTTGCAGCCCCAGACAATCACCAACTCCCTCTCTATTGCTGCAGGCCCCCAGTGTTGGGCTCAGTCTCCCTGGATGCCCTAGTTCTCAATTGGGAGGAAGTTCCGTATGCCTTTCCCCTTCCTCTCCTGTTCAAAGTGTTAGTCAAAATCAGGTCTCAACCTGCAAGGTGATTCTGATTGCTCCAGACTGAGCCAGACAGCCCTGGTACCTCTCTTGTTGTCCTTAGCAGTCCACCTTCCCCGTCTCTTCCCAGGAATTACAACCTGTTAACATGTGCTCAGGGAGGGTTTGGTATCCCATCTCAAATCTCTCAACCTCAAGGCCTGGCTCTTGAAGAATTAGAGTTTGCTGACTTATACCTCTCTCAAGGTGTTCTGGATATGTTACAGGCTTCTCGTGAAACCTTCCACCAGAAACACTTACAACTCTAAGTGGAAAAGATTTTCTATATGGTGCTCTGGAGCACATTTCTCAGAGTCTGCTGGCCTTCCCACAGTCCTTGACTACATGGTTCATCTTAATAGCTTGGGACTCAGACCAGCTACACTAAAGTGCATCTGGCAGCTGTCTCTGCCTTCCTTTCAGCAGGCAAACACTCTTCCCTTTCAGCTCATCCTGTATTTTCTAAATTTTTCAAGGGATTGCTTCATACCAATCCTCCCTTCAGGGACCCTGCCCCTGCTTGGGACCTTAATGTTTGCACTGCTCAGCTTATGCAATCCCCTTTTGAGCCTTTGTCCTCAGCAGAGCTTAAGTACTTGACTTGGAAAACTATTTTCTTGGTGGCCATCACTTCTGCCAGATGCATAAGTGAGTTACAAGCCCTGTCAGTGGAGCCTGATTTTATCTCTTTCCATAGAGATAACGTGGTCCTCAGGACTAATAGGAAGGTTTTGCCTAAGGTGGTTTCAGATTTCTACCTTAACCAGTCTATGTCCCTTCCTGTTTTCTTCACTGACCATTCCTCCTGTGGGGAGAGGAGGCTACACAGTTTGGATGTGAAAAGGGCCCTTAGCTACTACATAGAGCGCACCAAGGGTCACAGGTTTGACTCCCTCCAACTGTTCCTCACTTATGGTGAGGTTGGTAAGGGAAAACCTGCCACTAAGAGATCTATTGCCAGGTGGATTGTCTCTTGCATTCAATTGTGCTATGAAAAACTAGGTAGGATACCACCCTCAGGCCTGAGGGCTCACTCTACCAGAGGTACAGCTGCTTCCCTGGCTGCGGCCAGGGATATTCCTATCTTAGAGACTTGTCAAGCAGCCACCTGGAAAACAGTACACACTTTTACCAAGCATTACTCCCTGGACATCCAGGCTAGGAGTGATGCTAGGTTTGGCACAGCAGTGCTTCAGAGTCTATTTCCTAAGTAGGTTCTGCCCCTCCTCCAGGGAGGTACTGCTTGGTAGTCTGCAATATGTCAGAATACAGCAAGACTTCATGTTGTTTGAAGAAAAAATTACTCACCTTAGTAATGTTGTTTCTCCTAATGGAGTCTTTCTGTATTCTGACCTCCCCCCCCACCTCCCCTCTCAGAACCTGGGTTTTATGGGATGTGGGTGGGCAGGTGCAGTGTTGACACCCTAGAGGTGTCCCCACCCTTCTTCTCATCCCTTTGGTTTGGGTGTGTGGGTGTTGTGTTTTTGTTTTATTTTTTTGGGACCAAAAAATCTCTATTATATTTAGTAGCCAGTTGGCTAGTGTAAGTTTACAGTTTCCACACAGGGCACCCAGTGAGTTTAGCTCGTAAAGATCTGACGGTTTAATTTCAAACAGCAGCAGACAGAGTCTCAACCGAGCGAGCTCAGTGTTCCATGCCTGGCATGGAAAGTTAACTCTTTCATCTCTGGGGCAGTTCGGAAGGTTGGACCTCACTGCAATATGTCAGAATACAGCAAGACTCCATTAGAAGAAACAACATTACTAAGGTGAGCAATTTTTTCATTTAGCCTACCAATACTACATATTTCAGCACAAGACTGCTTATTTGCTAAAGGGTGGTTTTGAAAGGAACTTATTACTTTCTTTTAATGGGGCATTTTCAGATGAAGCTAAATGACACCCCCCCCCCATTTCTGAGGAAACTATATCCCGAGGCAGGAAAAGAAAAACAGCAGGGAAAGAAGAGTAAGGAGCTATAATAGGAGGCCACCCTATTATAGTGGGAAAAGGGGAAGTATAATAGAAAAGGAAGACTGCTGCAGCAGATTTAATAAAGAGTATAGGGCATAGAAAAAGGGGGAATACCTCGAGATACTGAGACAAAAAAACAAAAACAAAGACAAACCCATAATTTAAAGGGGCAGAACTGCCACAGTCCCACGGAAGGACTAGGTCCTGAATAGGAGGCCAAAGATGAAGGATACCTTTGAAAAGGGTCTTCATTACTTGCAGTTGGGTCAGAAATTTGTCTTCCACTACAATATGGAAAGCTGAAATAGCCAATAAATGGACTTTGAAGGAGGAGTATTTGAGACCTCCATCAGACACGGAGAGTAAATAGTCTAGTATGCGTTGTGGTGGACAAGTATATGGATCTAAGTCCTGACCTTTAGCCCAGATCGAAAACTGCTTCCATTTCACAGAATAGGAAGAGTGGGTAGATGGCTTACGGGCTGCACAGAGAATGTCTGCCACCTGCAGAGAGACCTGAAACCGGGAGAAGACTATGTCCTCAGGAGCCAGGCATGTAGACGCAAGGAGCGAAGGTTGGGATGAAGACGGGTGCCCCCGGCCTGAGTTAGAAGGGCAAGGCAAATGGGAAGCGGTAGAGGGTCCTGGACAGTCAACTGCTGTAACAATCCAATACCACACTCTCATTGATTCCCTGCATGGGGGGTAAGAATGGGTGCCACCTTGTTTGTTCAGATAATGAACCGTGAAGCTGTCAGATTGAGTCTGTACACGACCCTTGGAAAGAAGGGTCTTAAAAGCCTCTAGAGCATACAGGACTACCCTCATCTCTAGGATACTGATGTGTAAGCATGCTTCCAGAGTGTTCCAGTTCTCTTGGGTTTGAACATCCGCCAGATGGGCTCCCTAACCATGCGGGGAGGCACTGGTGGTCAGAATGAGGCACAGAATGGGAGCCTGGAATGGAACCCCGCACAGAAGGTGATCCAGACACATTCACCATTGTAGTTCATGGAGTACTTGGAATGAAATCAGCACTTGAGCTTCAAAATTGTTTTGACTGCTGGTCCCATTGGACCCTCAGCATCCACTGAAAGACCCTCATGTGTAGTCTGGCCCGAGGGATGGTCAAAATGGCAGCTGCCACATGACCAAGGAGGTGGAGGTAGTCCCGAGCCGCTTGGCCCACCTAGTCTGCCCATTTTCCTACCTAACAGATAAGCTGCAGATCCTATTAACCAACAGCTTACTTCCTCCTACCCACCACTAGGACTGCCTTATGTCTGTCCCATGCATTCTTGAATTCCCCCACTGTTCTTGACTCCACAACCTCCTCAGGGAGGCTGTTCCATGCATCCACAACCCTCTCCATGAAAAAATACTTCCTCACATTACCTCTGAGCCGCCCCTCTATCTTCAAATTGTGCCTCTTGTTCTTGCACATCTCTTTTCTGAAAGATGCTACCCTCTTGTACTTTGTTGATTCCCTTGAGGTATTTGAAATTTTTATCATGTCCCCTCTCCTTCTTTCCTCAAGGGTATACATATATTAAGCTCCTTTAGTCTTTCTTCATATGGCTTCTGTTGCAGACTCTGCACCATTTTAGTTGCCCTCCTCTGGACTGCCTCCATCCTGTCTATGTCTTTGCGGAGATGGGGTCTCCAGAACTGCACACAGTACCCCAGATGAGGTCTCACCAACTGTTTGTACAGAGGGATAACAACTTCCTGTTTTCTACTTGTGATGCCTCTCTCTATACATCCCAGTATCCCCCTAGCCATTCTTACTGCCTTCTCACATTGCTTGCTTACCTTTAGGTCATCTGATATGACTACCCCCAGGTCTCTTTCCATTTCTGTTGTTGTTAATACCCCCCCCCCGGGTGCTCATCCCCTGGATTTTTGTTTCCCAGGTGCATTACTTTGCATTGAATCTAAACTGCCATACTTTTGACCGTTCCTCCAACCTTACCAAGTCCCTTCTCATCCTTTTCACACCCCGTGTATCAACCCTGTTGCAGATCTTTCGTCGTCTGCAAAGAGGCATACTTTTCCTTCCAGTCCCTCTGCAAGGTCACTTTTAAAGACATTAAAAAGGACCTGACCTAGTACTGAACCCTCCGGTACCCCACTAGTAATCCCCCTTTCTTCGGAGTGGACTCCATTTACTATTACCCTCTGTGTCCTGTTGTCCAGCCAATTTTTTACCCAGGCTACCACCCTGGGACCCACTCACAGGCTGGCTAATCTGTTTATTAATCTTTTGTGTGGGACTGTGTCAAATATAAAAATTCCAACAATACAGCTGCTCTGTGCTAGGAGGGTGCGTGAAGTAAAAAAGTATAAGAGCCAACAACAAACAACCACACTCCTCAGCTACTTCAAAGGCTTTAATAAGAGTTTAAAACATGCCGCCAAAAACCAACATGGTAGAATGCGCCTCACTGAAACCCTGACCGGTTTCGTACACAGTACGTCATCAGGAGGTAATTCTGACTGCCTTCCCCGCTTCCTTCTGCTTTAACTGGTACAGTTCTCTGTCCTGTTCCTTCTGTGTTTCCTTATACTTCCTGAATGCTATCTTTTTTTCCCTACCCTTCCCTGCCACCTCTTTTGAGAACCATAGTGATTTATTCTTTCGTTTTGATTTGTTCATTTGCTTCACACAAAGGCTTGTTGCCTCTGTGATGGCAGTTTTGATGTTTTCCCATTGTTCCGCCACCCCTCCTTCTTGCCTGTTTGCTAGTGCTTTACTCAGGCACGCTCCCATTTTGACAAAGTCAGCCCTCTAATATCCAGTACCCTCACTTTCGTATGACTTGACTCTGCGGCTGTGTTTATCGTGAACCACACTGTTTGTTGGTCACTTGTTCCCAGATGGTTACCCACTTCTGTATCTGAGATCCTCTCTCCGTCCCCGTTTGAGAGTACCAAGTATAAGATTGCTCCCTCCTGAGTGGGTACCAACACTAGCTGTCCGAGGCATGCCACCTGTAGGGCATCGAGAATGACTCTGCTCTTGGATATGGCTGCAGCAAAGGTGTTCTAGTTAACATCTGGCATATTCATGTCCCCCATCAACAATAGCTCCCCTTTTTCTGCCATCCTAAGGATGCCTTCTATCATTTCCTTGTCCATTTTCTCCACCTGAGATGGGGGTCTGTATACAACCCCCGTGCAGATTGTGGTGTCATTTCTGGTCTCCAGGGTGACCCACAGTGCCTCCTCTCCTCCCTGTTTATCCTTTAGTTCTGTTGCTTTGATCCCTTCCATTACACAGAGAGCTACTCCTCCTCCTCTTCTACCCTCCCTGTCCCTCCTGTAGATTGTGTAACCTGGTATGTTGACATCCCAGTCATGGTTCTCTGTGTACCATGTTTCTGTGACTGCCACGATATCCAGGCATCCCTCTTCCATCAAGGTCACCAGTTCAGGGAGCTTGTTACCTAGACTACAGGTACTGGTACTCATTGCCCTCCATTTTGTAAAATGATCTTACCCCTTTTTGCCCCATCCCTGTCCTTACTGCTTTTGACTGCTCTGCATTTACCCTTGCCTTTCTCCCTATCGACTTCTCTATCTTGGTGTTTACCTCAGTAACTACCTTGATTTTTTTTTGGGGGGGGGGACACTAGGATTTCCCTGCTCCTTCTCAGTGCCCCGGCTAGTTTAAATGTTTGCCAATTAAACATTTAAACCTATCACCCATGATCCTGGTTCCCCTTCTGGACAGACGCAGACCGTCGCGCCAGTATAGGCCTGCATCCCTCCAGGTAGACCCCCAATCCTCGGTGAAGCCAAAACCCTGAGCTCTGTATCAATTTTTCAATCACTGATTGAATCCCATGGTGCAGAGCACCCTAGCCTCACCCATGCCATAGACAGGTAGCACCTCCGAGAAGGTTACTGTGCATCCAACTTGTCTAAGGCAACTCCCCAACTCCACAAACAACTCCTGCACTGCTCTGATCCCTTTCCCAGTAAGGTCATTTGTCCCTAGGTGGATAATGACATCCAGCTCCCTCCCTCGTGCAGTGGCTCCTGCGATCGTAAGGATTTGCTCCCTGTCCCTCCAAGCCATGGCACCAGGCAGGCACCTTACCTCCCTCTCCCCACCCTCCCCAGTTCTACCCTCCTAACAATGGAGTCCCCCACCAGGAGTCGTTTCCTTCCCTGCGGGGTCCCATGCCACCCTCCTGTGGGTCTCCTTCGTGGAGGTTCCCAGCATTCTCCTTGGTCTCCACTGCGGGCGCCTCCATAGAGGAACCACACTCTGCCAAAACGGCATCCGAATTGCGGAGAGGTACAACTGGAGGGATGCGCCTCTGTTCCACCACCCTCACCCTCCCTGAGCCCACTGTGGTCCAACCGCTCCTCATTCTTGGCAAACTCTGAGACAGCGGCGGCAGCCCTGGTGGTCCCCCGTGTGGAAGAAGAGGTCCCCCGGATCTTGGCCAACTGAGCCTGGAGACGAGTAACCTTCCTCAGCCCAGAGAGGTGTCTGCCGATGGGACAACACTGCATCCTCCAGAATGTGTCCCGGAAGACTGACGCTCCACAGCCACTGCACTGCACCACTCCCATCATGTCTTATTTGTGGCCCCTCAGCTGTTGTTTTGTATGCTTACTCTTTCTCTCTCTGTTCATTTCATTTTTTCTCCCTATTTTCCTACTGCCTCCATGCCCTTAAAGCTCCTGCTTTACTTGTACTTTGTAATCCTGCGCTTTATATCCTTTAATTATATATGTTAAATTTTTATGGTCTGTAATTTTATATTACTACTATGAAGTGTTTTTACATAGTTCCTTTAATAAGAGTATTACAATATAAAATATTACTGCTGTTTATAGTGCATAACGCAGCCAAATGCTGTACCTTTCACAAAGCTGCAATTTATCTGGATAATTACAGCTGCATGTACCCTTTCTGGCAATCAGTAACGGATAAGGTAATGGACCTAATTACCTGGGTATCTGCCGTGTAGCTGGTAAAACCTATCAACAGCTCGTAGCATTAGGTAAAGAACCATTTCACTGTCTTGATTATCCATGCAGGATGCTGAAAAACAATGGAAAAGAACATGAATTTTAAAAATAAGCATGGTAGAACATACAGCCTCATAGGGATTAGAAAATTAATTATACAGCTATGTAGGAATATATATATATATATACACATATATATATATATAACACACACACACACACACACACACATATATATATACATATTTTTTTCATCAGTACTTTTCACTCCTATGCCCCTGGCCAGCCCCTTCTGACTTGACTCCCCAGTGCCATGACCCGCCCGTTCCGGGACTTACCCTTTTGTTTCCATGGCAGACCGTTCTTGGCCGCTGGTGTGGGTCTGGAGGTCCAGACGTCATTCTGTGGCCTGAGGGGTTTCCCTCATGGTTTTGGTTGCTACCGCAGCTCTCCACGTGCAGTGGCATAAAGGATGAGCTCCACCACCATGGAGACGTTCTCAAATGTCTGTGTTAGCTGGCTATTTGTGTGCCTGATCTGTGCTACCACCTGGATACCTCCAAGTGGCAGGCAAGCAGCGGGTCACACAGCCCCCCCCCCGGCCCATGTGAAAGCAGTCCGATGGGACGTTCAAGCCTCCCTCCCCTGGCCAGCTCCCAAATGACCCGGCTCCATTTCCGAACTTGCGTCGCCGGTATGGCAGGAGGTAAGACGACAGCACCTCTGCCCTCTACGCTACCAGACCATGTGGGAAACTATATTTTTAGCATAAGAGTAGTAGCTGATGCTCTAGAATAGAGCTGAAAATGAAAATTACGTTCTCGCCATAACTGTTGATCTTCCTGGACCATCTTCGTCAGTGATTCACACTGATGGGTTCTGAGCCAGAGGTGCTAGGAACCTGCGGAAGCGAAAAATCTTCAGGAGGGCCGGTGCCAAGATAGGCTGCATGCATGCGTGGCACCGCAAGACTAGCTTGTGCTGCATAACCTATCTCAGCAACAGCCCTCAATCGCCTCAGAACCTTTTTTGACCGAGGAGGTGCACAGTAATCTAAGTAAAAGCACCTAACTTAAAAGGGCATAAGAAAGCTCTTGTGACCTGTGTAAGAAGGGCCAAGAAAGGAAAGCAGTGTCTTCACAGTTCAAACCAAAACAAGAGGGAGTGAAGACCTAGAACAGGAGCATCAACCGGGTTGGGGGGATGCTATGGGGCGTGTGAATCAATGGTGAAGATGGTCCAAGAAGATCAACAATTATAGTGAGTACGTAATTTTCATATCTTTCTGGACTGTATCTTCACCACTGACTCACACTGATGGGTTCGAGTACCAAGCTCAGACAAGTTCCCTTTGGCAGGGCGGTAGTAGCTAGAGCTCTCTCAGGACAAAAGTCCACTGAGGATAGTCCTACCAAAAAAGGCATGCTGCTGGCATGGAAATCTAGGGCATAGTGCCTGATGAAAGTGTGCACTGTGCTCCATGTAGCAGCTCTGCAGTTATCAGCAATGGGAATAGAGTGAATCTCTGCCAAGGAGGTGGCCACCACTCTAGTGGAGTTGGCACGAACCTGGCCTTTCAACTTGACTTGCGCCATGGAATAACACCGGCGGAGAAAAGCCACTATCCATGCGGAAATGCAATGGATTGTAACTGGCTGACCCAGCCGGTTGGAGCTGAAAGAAATGAAGAGCTGCTTGGATTGCCGAAAGTCCTTAGTTCTATCAAGGTAGAATCTGAGGGCTCTTTTAACATCCAGAGAGTGCAGGGTGCGTTCCCCCTCATTCTGGAAGTTGGGAAAGGAAGTGGGACACCAACAGCTGCTTTAAATGGAACTCTGACACCACCTTAGGCAAAAACTTGGGGTGCATGCATGGAACCACCTTGTCTTTATTAAAGATAGTATACAAAAGGTCTGTGACCGAAGCATGAATCTCAGAGACCCTGCGGGCAGAGGTAATGGCCACCACAAATGCAGATTTACAAGTCAGGAATTTGAGGTCACATGTAGCCAGAAGTTCAAAAAACTCACAAATAAGCATATGTAACACAAGGTTGAGGTTTCAGGCAGCGACAAGTTTCCTGACTGAGAGCCTTGTGTGCAAAATACCTCTTAAGAACCACTTCTAAAAAGGAGTAGCCGAGCTAGGGTAAAGTTCTGATCTGGTACGTGGTACGATGAGACAGCGCATAATGGCCCTTAACTGAGGAGTATTGCAGCCCTGCATCAGAAAGGTCCAGCAAATACTCCAAAATCTTATCCAGTGGGCACTGGAACAGATCCATACGGAATTTGGAATTTGAATACGGAATGTCTCCATTTGGCTGTGTCCTTCTGGAACAGGGTTTGCAAGCAGCCAGGAGAATCTTAGAGACCCTCTGAGAGACCCTGTACCTGCTCAGTTCTGTCTCTTTAGGAGCCAGGTGTGGAAATGAAGGGAGTGGAGGCTGGGATGAACCAGGGACCACTGGGTCAGGAGGTCTGTCCACAGTGGAAGTGGCCTCGGAGGAGCAACTGATAAGTTATTGAGCATTGGAAATAGTATCTGCCAAGGCCAGCACGGGGTGATCAGAATCATTTTGCTCCTGTGTGCCTCCAGCTTGGGCAGTACCCTCTGAACCAGAGGAAAAGGTGGAAATGTGTACAGAAAGTGATTAGTCCACCACAGCCTGAATGCAACCTGACAGAAAAGGCCAGGTTCTGAATTTTTGGAGCAGAATTGAGGCAGTTGGCATTGAATGTGGATGCAAATAGGTCCACCTCTAGTGTTCCCCATTCATTGAAGAGAGACTGCACGACATCTGATGCTAAAGACCACTCATGAGGAATTGCTTCTGTCTGACTGAGCTTATCCGCCAGACTGTTCTGAGACCCAGGCAACTAAATTGCTTGGATCAGTGCCCCCTGAGCCATACGCCATTCCCACACTATCACTGTCTCCCTACAAAGAGGTTAAGAGTATTCTCCAAAAAACACAAAACTCCAGCACCACCCACTGCTAAATAAGTCAGTCAGACTAAATGATAAAGTAGCAAAAAGGCTAAATTTATTCCAACAGTGAGTAACAAAACCTCTCACCGGGAGCAGAGTTGTAGTCCACACCTCCCATCAGTTTCGCCCAGAGGCATCGTCAGGGAGTGGCAATCACAGTGATACTATTTAAATGCAGTATTTTAAAGAGAGAGTCACAAAAACCTGTGTACACATATATAAATAAGCATATTAGAATAAAAGCAGTTTCCCATAATTTCATCATGTACGTGTCAGAACAATGTCCAAAAAACACGAAAATATTACACAAATTCAAGATCTAGTTCATACTCCATATGTAATACCCTGAACCAAAATAAGGATGCAGAAATCAAAGAGAGAGAAGCATTTTGGATCTATACTTTGAGGGGAATGAAGCCACCAGGATTAAATGATGGTATAGATCTGACTGTATTTTTAAGAAAGAGCTGAATAGGAGGGTAGTGTGATTCTGCATTATTTTGATTTCCGATTACATGGGCATCTGTATTAAAGAGTATGCATCTCTTTTCCTATAGAATTGTCATAACATAGCAGATTATTAAGTTATCTTTTGAAATATTATTAATTCAGAAAGTGTTTACTCCTCGAGCTAATATACCAGCGGAGCTCACATTAATAAGCTATTCTGTTATGGGCTATTAATTCTTCAGAGACGGGTTTTAGAAATATTTATAATCAGTGTTAGGTGGGATATTTTCAACATAAAAAGATGACAAGAAACTATTCTGTTAGTTTAATCACATGATTTGACCTTGATATCCATTGGTGACCTTCCTTACTTGGTCCACGGTATTGCATTTGAATTGTTTTTAATGAGGGTATATTCTATTATTAATTTGTGCCATAAATTGGAAAGTTTGCTTTTGCTGTTTTTGGAACATACATTCCAACTTTTTCATTTTTTACTGAGTTCATTAGTTTTTGGTGCCTTAATTATGCAGCATTGGTGCAGACGCGCTATAGGGACTGTGAAGAGAGAGGCGGCTATGAGCCCTAGCATTCTTTGCATGGAGTGAGCCAGCACAGACTTGTTCTCCATGATGAAATGTGCTATCTGAAGGATGGCTTTCCTTCTGTTGTCTTGGAGGAAGGTTCTTGCCTTGGTTGTGTCTAACATTTTAATATCTAATTGTTAGCTATTTAGTATCAAACCTAATAGTCTCTGCTCAAGAGGATGTAAGATGGAGTGTTCAAGACTTGAACAGCGTTACTGTGCCACTATTAATTAGTCCTCATTGTCTTCAGAATCAGATGGTAGGCCTTGCAGTTCCAGGGGCTTCTTCCTGAATTCCTCCGAAATTGCCGTTACTCTTTTTGCGGCCGCCTCTGGATCGTTAAATTGGAAGGTTCGCCCTCTGTAAGTTAGGCGTGGGCGTGCTGGTGCCTATGAGTGTGCCACCCCCAGACTCCTTAACTGTCATCAGAGGGGGTCGAATAATTTCCTTCTTGATTTTGTAGCGAAGGACCAATCTGGGAATACCTTAATTTCTTGTCCTTCAATTGCCACCGGATAGTTAGTTCTTGCCCATTGTAGAATCCAATCTTGTGTGCTGGCTCCATCAGTAATCAGCATTATGGTACATGGGGAGTCTGTATTGGTTTGTGCCCTGCAAAAGTTTATTTTAAAGGCTTGCTTGAGAGATTCACCATCCACCTGAAACTCCGCTGGCATACTGTCCGTTAGCCATCTCTTTAGGTAGCACAACAGGTCAGCCCCTCTATATCCTCCGGAACCCCTACCAGCCAGACATCCATTACTCTTGTCGGGTTTTCAGTAGTTTCCATGCGGGCTCTTAGATAGTTAATCTCTTTCATGGATTATATAAATGCAGCCTGGATCTTCTGAGAGCGGTCCTCCGCCCCCTATGCCATTTTAGTTGCCTGCTCAATCTTCGCATCTTGCACCTCAAAACGTTCCAGAACATGTTCCGATTTCCTATCCATGTCTCGCACAGTGTTGAGGACCCTTTCCCAGGCTGGTTCATCTTTAGAGCTGATCGGGCCCGCAGGCTGATCCGGCCCAACATGCTGGATTTGTGGTGGCTGGGACGTTAATTTTTGATTTGCGCAAGCAGCTGCTCCCTTTTGTCTCCCCATAACAAGTCTGGTATCATTCTGCTCCTCAACTTCTAAATCATCGAGTACTGTGAGTTGTTTTCTGCTTGATCTCTATCGATTAAATATTTTTTTGATATTCAGCAGCGCGAGCAACAGAGCATCGGGAAGATACCTCCTGTTCAAAATGCGGCTCTCTAGCGCCGCCCCTCTAGGTCTACCCTGGGAGGGGAGGATCTTGAGGACTTTGGTAGTAAGCTTTTGGGAGATGGCCCTGAAGTATTTATTTATTTTATTTAACAGACTTTAGGATTACAACCTTAGAAAGGCCGGTGGGGGGGGAGGGGGCAACAGAGGGAGAGGAAGGAAGGGATGGGTCACTAGCACAATCTCCTGGAGTAGGGGGTTGCTGTGAGGGGAGTTTGCTAAGGTGGGCAGTGAGGTCAGTGAACTTTATGTTGAAAGCCTGGGCAACATCCGACAGATCTGTCAGAGGGTCAGTAGGGGAGTTGAAGTTTATTTTAGGGCTGTGGGATCATGGAGTAAGGAGGGAGCCAAGGGATCTCCAGAAACGTTGAGGGTTTACAAGATTTTCTGTTTGAAGTCTCTGGTAGAAGTTGCTTTTTTTAGATTGGGCAATTTGCTTGCATTTATTACACAATCTCTTATCTTCTTTCTAGAGGTCAGGAGCGGGCGCCCGTTTATTGGCGACACATTTGGAATCCCTTTCTTTCACGAGGGCCAGGAGCTCCTTTGTGATTCATCAGGTGCAGCCAACTCTCACTTTTCTAGCAGTAAGTGGGAGTGTCTATCATGAATCCTAATGAGAGCATCAGTGAGGAAGCTCCCTGTCACCATCACATCAGTCAGGGAGTAAAGAGCTGACCAGTTAGACGTCCTGTAGGAGGTTAATGGTGTTGGGGTTGTTAAAATTATGGAAGGACAGGTATTTGGGGGGAGGACGCTTGGTTTTGGTGGTCCAGTGAATATATGTAGGTAAGTGGTTGCTCTTGGAGTCAGACAAGGTCACTGCCTGGAGTACCTTGTCCTCTCTGTTTGTGGCCACTCAATCAAGAAGCGAGCGATTTTGGGTGCGGGTGTTGTGTCTGGTAGGGACAGAGATAATTTGCACCAGGTTGTGTTGTTTGAGTAGGTTGGCATAGCCAAGTTCCTGGGAGCTTAACCAATTACGGTACAATCACCCAGGAGAATGGTATCCCTGGGAGGACAGAGTTAGCCTAGCCAGACAGCTGATTAAGTAGGCCAGGTGTGCCCCCGTTTGGGGGTTGTAGCAATAGCCAAGGTACAATTTTTTGGATGAGCCCAGGGTCAGCTCAGAGATGAGCCACTCACAGGGAGAGTCAGGGTCAGATGAGTGTACAAGGGTTACTGTCATAGAAGACCCAGTCCTCCCTTCTTTGAGGCTGAGAAGGGGTAGGATGGGCAGTCTTTTTTTTTTTTTTTTAAACTTTTTATTTATAGGTTTTATGACAATTGAGTGTACATAAACTTTCTGAGCATAGTCATACATCATATTTCCATTTTACACTGGTGATATACAGATTCATGAGACTGTACTACATTTGGTACAAGATATGGGGGTATAACCTTTCTATATTATACTTTCTTCTTAATGTCTACACTTAAGATAGCGCTGCCAATGCTTTAACTTGGACTAGCTCTAAGTTGATCATTTAATAAGAATAACTCAAAAAACACAGGCCTTAATGGCCGGAGTAGGTTTGCTCATCAGCAAGACAAAACTCCATTCTCTCAGTATAGCTCCTTCGACATCCCCAAACGAACATTTGCTTGAAATTAATTTCCAATCTAGGTAGAAAGATGTGTAAAAGTATTTACTTCCAAACATATATAATATAGAAATATTGGCCCTTTAAAGGCTATTGTTCAGCGTATGCGTTTATAAATCCAGTATATATTGCCCCACTGGTGTGTTTGTCAAGGATTTATCTCCTTAAGGAACAGATCAGTTTAAGTCCCAAACAAATGTCTCTCTCTACGTTTTCCAAGTGGGCAACGAAAGAACAGAAGAAACTTACAGAAATAAAATATTCATATCTCCTCATTCTCTTATTCAGAAGATGAATCTCCCTCTCTTGCAGCTTTCTCAGCCTCCAGTTTGTCCAATAATTTAACCGCTTCCTTCGGATCAGTGTAGATGTAAGCTTTCCTGCCTACTGAAACGTGTAGGCGAGCTGGCATCATCATGCTGTTTGGAATGTCCAGTTCCTCAATCTCAGTATTTAACTGCGCTAAAGGCCTCATGCTCATGCGAGTTGAATACGATAAGTCCGGGAATAGTAGCACCTTGACTCCATCCAACATTACTCCCTCTTCCTCCTCGCAGCCTTCAAAATCATGTTTCTCCAGCCATGGACACTGTTACCATCATGACTGTTCTCGGGCTTCAGGAGAGCCACTCGCCCTCTCACATTGATTCTGTGGCCGAGTCACCTGAGTCTGAATGTCGAGATCCAAGGTTTCTTGCACCCAAGTAACAATAAAAGAGAGCAAATCCTCCCTTCTAGATCCTCCGAGTCCAATAATTTGGACATTAGTGGATCAAGTGATATTTTCTAAATGTTCCAGAGCAGACTTACTACGAGGCCTGTTCTTTATACAAGTTGCCGCTGTTGCTTGTGCTCGCTCTGCCGACCTCTCCAGGGTATTCGCCGTTGCGACCACTGCATCTACTTTTTGCTCAACATTTGCCATTCTTTCGTTGTACCCATCCATTTTTTTATCGATTTGCTGTACAGTTTTTGTTAGGGTATTTAGTGACTGCTGAAGGGATTCCAGTGTCACGGGCACAGCCGTTTCCGACCCTTGTTCTGGATTCAGCGAGGTTACTGTTGTACTCTGAGTTTTACAGGCCCCTCCACGCAGCGCAAAGAAATTTGCTTTTTGTTCTCCTGTTTTTCGTCCCATGACGCTGAAATGTGTAAGATTTAGTCTTCACACCATATAGATCCAACGATAGAAGCTGCAATACGCTGAGATAAATTTTAAAGATGATTTTCAGGCATATATTGGATGTCATGTAGGAGCTCACCAAGATTGTGACCAATCAGCTAGGCAGCAAGCCACGCTCCCCAGGATGGGCAGTCTTGATGGCTGTCCTAGTCTTTTGAGAGACCTCAAGGCACTTTTCCACCTGTTGGCTGAACAAATAAGAGCCATCAAAAGGAGGATTGATCTAGATTATTAAAATTTGGAAGGAAGGTATCTTCAGCTCCGACATCATGGGAGTTCTTTAGGAAGATACTAATTCGATACTTTCGTACCTCAACTATTACACACCATTACTATATCACAAACACAGCCTACTGCTGAAGGGCTTGTAAGAGGAAGGAGAGTTCCCACTGGGATATATTTTGGGGGGGCAGCCAGCTGAGCAGTTTTTGGGAGAAGATACATGCAGCATCCCAAGAAGCTGCTGGGGGTACAAATTCCTTTAGATTTTACAGCATGGGTGTTTGGGCTTCTCTGGGCTACGTACTTGCAGGGGGATAAACGGAGCCTAACATTAGTTCTCATAGCTGTGGTCCTTAAGTGCATAACTGCACACTGGCTGCAGCCTGAAGCACCCACTCAGGCTGAGTGGCTTCGGAGAGTGGACACTGTTCACACAACGGAGTTTTGTTTTTCTTTTTTTTAACTTTTATTTATGCACTGGTACTCTCCGAGGTGCCCACTCAATCCAACCCCTTCTTCCCCCCACCGTGGCCAGCCATCACCGGTTCATCCCCTCCCAGAGGAACTTCCTAGCGCCAGGATCACCCCTGGAACAGGGCCTGCCCGCCCTCGGTGGCTCTTTCTGAAATTAGAGGGTCCATCCCTCTGGGAGGTCGGTCGTGGATCCCCGGTGTGGCATAGCCCGGCACTGGGGATGACAGGGAGATCCCTGGGGCAGCTGTCATCTCCTTGGCGAGCCGGGGATTTTGTACTTTTAGTTCCCCCCCCTCCCCGCGAAGCACAGCCAGTAAGGCAACAAACTGCTGTGGCTCCGCCCCCAGGCATGCACTGCTACAGTCGGCGATCCTCCAGCCGCCACCAGAGGTCGCTCCAAGAGCGAGCGCACCTCGAACCCAGCCCCAGGAAGAGAGAGCATCCCACGGATGCTCGACATCTCTCCCCTCGCCAGCCCCGGCTTGTTCCTTAACCTGGCCGCCGGGCGTATGCGAGGTGTGGCGTCCAGCGCCTTAACCTCAGCGCCACCGGGCTGGCCACACAATTGTGCTTTTAACAGCCAAACTTCAACTTCGAGAAGAGAAGAGAAACATACTGAAAAATGGAGAGGCTGGACTCAGTGGCATCAGGGTAGGGAGTTAGCCATAAACGAGGTGGTAAGTGCTAATGGGTAGCAGCTAGCATTAAATACCACTTGGTGTACGTGGCCTGCTTTTTAGGGCTGCAGTGAGTGCAGCACAGCAGACCTCTTGCTAACAAAAAAGCAGTCAATGCATCCTTCCAACTGAACAACATGTTGGAGTTATACCATAGTCGGGGGGGCGCCTGAGAGCCGGCTTCGAGGCAGGACGTGCCTTTTACTGCTCTGCTTAATTCTCTCCACTTTTGCCAAATTTACTGCAAATTAACTGTGCTAAAAGTATTTTTTGATAGAACCCGTGGTTCTGTGAGCTCACTAGCTTTCTGGCGATACCAAACATAGCGATGGGGCGCAACAAGAACGCAGTTTCACACACAACTGGATCAACGCAGCCTACTACCTTAAATATAACACTGAGTGGGGCAGCAAATCCACCAGACCAGATGGACTCAGTAAACACTAAAGAACCGCCCTGGCAAACCATTTTAAATTCAATCTGTGCTATGGATGCCAAAATTGAGAAAACGCTCACCTGATTGGAAACCCAAGATGATGCCATTACTGTCTTACTTCCACAGTGGCCGATGCAGAAAAGGGCTCCTTTCAACACCAGCCACAGCAGCCCAACTTAATAAGGAAAATCAACAGCTGAGGAGACGAATGGAAGCAATCGAAAATGCCTTACGGGCAGGTAATATTCGTATTGTGGGACTGGTTGAGGGGTGTAGAAGGGCTGAACCTCCTCTCCTATTTAAAACAGTGGCTCGCTGAGCATCTTAGCCTCCCTGATCATTTTGAATGGTCGGATATTAGACAGGCCTTCTGCATTACGCCACGCGTCAGGCCCTCAGACCCTGAGACCCTCCGCACTATTATGGTGAAAACAGCCGGATCGGAGGTGCGAGGCATGTTGATAACAGCTGCCAAGCGGCCTATCCACTAAATGTGCAGGGGCAAGATGTCAAACTTTTCTCTGACCTTTGGTTTCAGACCAGAGTACGCCGCAAACAGTTTGATGCAGTGTGCCAAAAACTCACCACTTGGGGACTGTGCATTTTTCCTATTGCCAGCCCGCTTGAGAGTAACGTATGGTGGGAAGACTTGCCAATTTAGTGATCCAGGGGATGCAGGTTGTTGGGCTGAAAAGATCGAATCAGAGTTTCAAGCTCAACCACCAAGGAGACCAGCATTGGAGAGCTCTGAATCAGATGGGGACTGAAATAGTGACTCTAATCAAATGACTTGATTGGCTTTCTTTAAAAGTTATATGGAAAGAATTCCTGGTGTTTCTTTAATGGGGAATGGGAGGTAGTACTCAATATCAGGGAGATGGGGATTACTGGGCTTTCGATACATATATCTCCTTACATTGTTACTATTTACATTACCAGTTTCCTCATTAATTTCCCTGAGGGCGATTACTTCTTACAGGGTGGTAAATCAAGCTTAAATATGTTGGTCCCAGTTGGAAAATGCTATAGTGTAATTTTGTATGATGATAGTTTATACTGATGTTATGGCGGAGTGGAGGGAGGGGGAGAGCAGTTCAGGCTTGTTATTCAGCTATTACAATTTATGTTTATAGGTACCACGGCACTACTGGTTAGTGTGGGTTATTCTCCCTTTGTATTCTCCCTAAGGACGTTGACCTAAGCCATGAAGTGGCTGGCATTTCGTGTGGACATTTCAAATATATTTAGGCATGAATGTGCCTTTGCTTATTTCTTTATTTCCCCCACATCCTATTGTGCCAGAATGTGAGAGTTTAACTTAAGTCAAAAACAATGTCTTCCTATTCTCTTACATGAGAGTGTCGTCTGCATTGTTTGATATAAAAGCAATAAACAGATAGTTCAAAAAAAAAAAAAAAAAAGGAGTTGTACCATACGCACCTTTGCGTCCGTGGAGCACTCTGCTCATTGTCTCCAGCTGCAATGCACTATTTTTTACTCTACAAATCAGCGGCGTCCTAACTGCGACATTGGGGAACTGGGTATCCCCAGTGTCATTCTTGTTTCTTTTGGGGGGGGGTGCTGAGAGGGAAGGGTCAGGTGGGGGATATGTATAATTAAAAAAAAAAACCCGCGATCACAGTGGAACATAGCACACTCCAACATGTCCAAGATGGCCACCACACTCTATTGCACATTTGTTAGTAGTCGGATGCGCAGCACAGTGCAGCAGCCATCTTGGACACGGTGAAGTGTGCCATGTTCCCGTGACTGCCGATTTTTTTGGGTTACACATGTCCCCCACCCCACCCTCCCTCTCAGCACCCCACCTCTAAGAACATAAGAGTGACACTGGGGTGCCTAATCCCAGTGTCACGATCACCAACCCTATATTTGTTTTGTGACCTCCTGTCCAATACTTTTGAGGCCGTTAGACTCCCACCTTGACCCACCGACTCAGCACCCACCACCCCCTCCCAGCCCTTACTTACCGATCAGGAGTCCAACGCCCAATCATCTCTGGATCGTAGACACGTCTTACTCTTCAAAGCCGAACACAAACTGAGGAAATCAGGCATGCAGTTTAATGTATTTCAATGGGGGTTTGAACTTAGTGGCATAACTTGGGCATTTCTGCATATTTTTTTTTTTAGGATGTTATTTTCTTAGGAGCTCTGGCTCTCCCCTCCTCCGGCGCCACCCCCGGACATGAGACCCCCTCCCTTCAGCACCCCGCGACTTACCCTTCGCGGCAGGGTGGTGGGGAGCGACTCAACCCACCAGAACGGGTCCATGCCAGGGAGGCGTCCTCTGGGAATGGCGACGGGGAACGACGTCGTGCTGCCAGGCTCCATTTTTTCCGAATTTTTCTCCCGGCGGGCATGGCGTGCAATGACGCCAGCGACTGAGTGCACGCACCAGTCAAGCGACCGCCACCCCCCGTCTCTGCGGCTGCGTGCTGTCGATCCCCAGGCTCCGCTAGGGGTCAGGCAAGCACCGGCCGCCTGAATCCCCCCGCCCGAGTGGAGCACAGTCCTCCGGACGCCGATCCATCTCTTCCCGGCCGACTGACAACCCGTGGCTCGCCTCGAACACGGGTCGCCGGGCGTGGGCGCGTAGGTGTAGCGACCAGCACCTCAACCCTCAGCGCCACCGGGCTGGCCACTTCTGCATATTTTTGGCCCAAATTTTCAACATGCTTTCTTTGTGACCCCACCTTATGAAGAATTGCACTGACTTTAGGCAAATCTGTCCCGAAAGGTGATTTTGTGGTCCCTGTGTGAAATCACCTTGGGGCAAGAGTTGAAAATGTTCTCTGCCCTTGTTCATGAGGTGGGGTCATAAGAAGGCTATGTTGAAGATTTGGTGTAAAAATATTAAAAAAACAAAGTTATGAGCTTATGTTGAATTTTGCAAATGCAGGCTCATAACTTTGGTAATTTTCAATATTTTTACCCCAAATTTACAACATAGCCATATCCTTATAGCACCTCATGAATGTGACAGCTGTCATTTTTTCAAATCCTGGCCCAACACATTTTTTATATCCCAAAAGTGATTTTGCGGTCCCTGCGCAAAATCACTTTTTGGGCAGGAGTTGAAAATTGTCTCTGCCATTGTTCATGAGGTGGGGTCATAAGAAGGTGATCTAAATTTGGTGTAAAAATATTTAAAAAAAAGTTACAAGGCTGTGTTGAATTTTTCAAATACAGGCTCGTACGTTCAGTAATTTTCAATATTTTTACCCAAAATTTTCAACACAGCCATTTCTTTACAACACCTTGTGAATGTGACAGCTGTCATTTTTCAACTCCTGGCCAAAATGTATTTTTGCGTCCCGAAAGTTGATTTCACAGTCCCTGCGCAAAATCACCATTCGGGCAGGAGGAAAAAAATTACTCACCTTAGTAATTGTATTTCTTCTAATGGAGTCATGCTGTATTCTGACAATATGCAGTATGCCCCAGCACTAGAACTGCTCCTGAGAACAAAGAGTTAACTCTATACCAGAGCACAGAACGTTGAGCTCGTGCTCGGTTCAAACCCCTATCTGCTGCACTTCAAAGTGTAACCGTCAGATTCTTACAAGCCAAAAACTGACTACAGCTGTCATGTGGAAATTGTAAGAAAAACAGTACAGCCAAAAGACTACTTATACAAAGTGTCCCCCAAGACTCAAGTCTAAAACCCCATGACAAAAAACCTGGTAGTGAAACACTTTAAAAGGAAAAAAACTTAAAACACTATGCACCCCCTCTCCCAACAGGGGAGCGAGCCAATGCACCTCTGGGGTGCAGTACTGCACCTGCCAGCCCACACCCCAACTAGGTTCTGAGAGGGGAGGCAAGGGGGGGAGGTCAGAATACAGCAAGACTCCATTAGAAGAAATACAATTACTAAGGTGAGTAATTTGTTCTTCAAACAACATGAAGTCTGGCTGTATTCTGACAATATGCAGACTACCAAGCAGTACCTCCCAGGAGGAGGGTCCTGAACGTACTTAGGGAATAGACTCTGCAGTACTGCTGTGCCAAACCTAGCATCACTCCTAGCCTGGATATCCAGGGAGTAATGCTTGATAAAAGTGTGGACTGTTTTCCAGGTGGCTGCTTTACAAATCTCTAACAGAGGTATATCTCTGGCAGCAGCTAGGGAAGCTGCTGTGCCTCTAGTCGAATGAGCCCTCAGGCCTGAGGGAGAGTTCTTTCCAGCTTTTCATAGCAGAACTGAATACAGGAAACAATCCACCTGGCGATAGTTCTTTTAGTAGCTGGCCTGCCTTTTCCCACTTCACCGTAAGTGAGGAACAGCTGAGAAGAGCCAGACCTAAGGACCTTAGTATGCTCAATGTAAAAGCTAAGGACCCTCTTAATGTCCAGACTATGTAACCTCCTCTCACCTGAAGAGGAATGGTCAGTGAAGAAAACAGGAAGGGTCATGGACTGATTTAAGTGAAAATCCGAGACCACCTTAGGTAAAAACCTCCTATTAGTTCTGAGGACCACCTTATCCCTATGGAATGAGATAAAGTCAGGTTTCACTGAGAGAGCTTGCAACTCACTGATGCGTCTGGCAGAGGTGATAGCTACCAAGAATACAGCCTTCCAAGTCAAGTACTTAAGCTCTGCTGATGCCAAGGGCTCAAAGGGTGGCTGCATAAGCTGAGCAATGCAGATATTAAGATCCCAAA
Source organism: Neoceratodus forsteri (assembly GCA_016271365.2). NCBI lineage: Eukaryota > Metazoa > Chordata > Ceratodontiformes > Ceratodontidae > Neoceratodus > Neoceratodus forsteri. Next base: position 1,423,214,498 of record CM028130.1, read on the forward strand.
CAGGAATGGGGTCTCTGAAGGGAGGGTTAGTATGGAGGAGTCCCTTGAAAAACTTGCAGAATAGAGGATGGGATGCCAGAGAAGAGGGCTTTCCTATCGACAGAAAAGCAGAAACAGCTGATAGATGAACCTTGAGAGTAGCTGGTCTGAGACCTAAATTGTTAAGGTGAATCTTATAGTCGAGGACTGTAGACAGATCAGCAGTGCTTGGCGAAATGTGCTTATCCGAACACGAAATGCTAAATCTCTTCCATTTGGAGTTATAAGTTTTCCTAGTAGCAGGTTTCCTAGAGGCCTTAAGAAAATCCAGAACCCCCTGGGACAAATTCATATCAGCATATTCTAGCTCTTCAAGAGCCAGGCCCTGAGGTCGAGAGACTGAAGATTGGGGTACCAAAGTCTCCCGAGAGGAAGTTAACAGATTGTGACTCTTGGGGAGAACCAGAAGAGGATGAATTGCCAATGACAGTAACATAGGATACCAAGGCTGTCTGGCCCAATCTGGAGCAATCAGGATCACTTTGCAAGACTGTCACCTTATTTTTTAATTATTTATTTTATTGTCCCCTGCGTCCGACCGGCCTCTCCTTCAGGCCTTCTGCCAAGGACTACCCCCCTGCTTGCTCCATTCCGAACCCACCCCGATGCCAGCTTCTCCCTGATCCCAGCTGACCAGGGTAGCCCGAAGTAACCCTTCGTCGGACGGGTCCCCTCCTTCCGGAGGGAAACTGCCTTCAGGCAGTCTTGCTTTCGGCCCTGATGCTGCTGGGATGGGATTCCCTGGCTCTTCGGGATTCCATGGAGGCAGGGGTCCAGGCGGCCGTCCATCCAGTCGCTCGGACGTCATTTTTCCGCTTTCTGTTTTTCCCGTCAGGCCGCTTGTAGTGCCTCGTCTCCACCGGGGCCGCACAGAGCGAGGCATGGCTCCCAACTCCACCCCTGGGAGGAGAGCGGTCCTTAGACGCTGATCCTCTCCTGTCCCCAGTCACCCCCAGCGACCTGAGTCCGCTCTCGAACCCGGGTCGCCGGCGTGGTCTGAGGTAAGGCACCTGCGCCTCAACCCTCTACACCACCAGGCCGGCTTGTCACCTTATTTTGACGAGAACTTTTAGCAGGGGAAAGGGGGGGAATGCATACAGAAATTTCCCCTTTCAATCCAGAAGTAGAGCATCCAGGGGAACTGAGCCCAAGACTAGGGGTCTGCAACAGAAGAGAGGAAGTTGGTGATTGTCTGGGGCTGCATAGAGATCTCACTGAGGAGTGCCCCATTTAGAGAAAATCTTTTTCAAAACTAAAGGATCCAGGGACCACTCGTGATGGCCCTGAGAAATCCTGCTCAAAGCATCTGCTAGCAGATTGTCTTTCCCTGGAAGGTGAACAGCTACTAGAGTTGTCTGAAGAGAATAAGCCAGAGACCACAATTTCATTGCTTCCATGCACAAGGCCGTAGATAGAGTGCCTCCCTGCTTGTTGATGTACCACATGGTGGTGGTGGTGTCTGTCCTGACTTGAACCACCTTTTTCTGAACTGACTCTGAGAAAGCTAGTAGAGCCACGCACACAGCCCTGAGCTCCAGAAGATTGATGTGAAGCAGGGACTCCTGTGGAGACCACGACCCCTGAACTACGAGGTCTTCCAGATGAGCACCCCAGCACAGGAGAGAAGCATCTGTGGTCAGAATGACTGAATGAGGCTGGGAGATGAAAGGGACTCCTTGCCGGAGGTTGCTTTGATCCAACCACCACTGGAGAGCCTAGATCAAGGTCTGAGTGACTGGAACTAGTTTGGTCAGAGGATCCTTCTTTCGAGACCAATAAGCCCTTAAGTGGAACTGAATGTCCCTCATCTGAAATCTGGCCCCTTGGACCAATGCAGTGGAGGCTGCCATGTGGCCCAAGAGCTGAAGAAAGTACCTTGCTGGCCGAGACCCTAGAGGACAGAAGGAAGAAGCTAGATCTGCCAGGGCCTTTACCCTTGCTAAGGGAAGAAAAGCCTTCGCCTGGGCAGTATCGAGGTCTGCTCCTATGAAGGTGAGGAGCTGAACTGGTTCGAAAACTGATTTTTGAAGATTGAGGAGAAAACCTAGGGAGGTGAGCAAGTGCTGAATGACTTGCAGGCTAGACTTGACTTGGTCTGCAGACTGCCCTACCACGAGCCAGTCATCCAGATATGGGAATATGGTAATGTTTTGCTTCTTGAGAAATGCTACTACTGGTGCTAGGCATTTTGTAAACAACCTTGGAGCTGACATTAGCCCGAAGGGCATTGCTCTGAACTGGTAGTGACCTGAGGGCAATTCGAACCTGAGGTACTTTCTGTGGGAGCACCTGATGGGAATGTGAAAGTAGGCATCCTTGAGATCCAAGGAGGCTAGTCAGTCTCCTGGTCTCAGAGAGGGAAGGATTAGTCCCAGAGTCACCATTTTGAACTTTGGCTTGAGCAGGTGTTTGTTTAGAAACCTTAAGTCTAGGGTGGGTCGCCACTCCACTGTCTTTTTTGGGGTAAGGAAGTACCTGTAGCACAGGCCTTTGCTCCAGTGAATAGGAGGAACTCTCTCTATGGCCTTGAGAGCCAAGAAAGATGAAACCTCTGCCTCTAGGGCAATGGTTTCTAAGGTGTTCACAGGTGGAAAAGACCTGACCCTCAACTGTGGAAATTTTTTGAAGCTGAGGGCCAGTCCCTGGCTTACTACCTCCAGGACCCACCTGTCTGAGGTAACAGACATCCAGGCCTGGAAGTAGTAAGCCAGCGTGCCTCCTACTGGAAATGGGTAGTCGACCCGGGCTGACACATCAGGGTGTCTGCTTGGCAGGAGCCTTGGGCTCAGAGGAGGATACAGCTCTGCTCATCCCCCTTCTGCCTCTCCCTCTGAAGAAGCCCTTCTGAGGAAAAGGAGAGGAGGCCTGTGCCTGGTAGAAAGGCCTGTGAAAAGCCCTGCCCCAAGAATGCTGCCTCTGAGGAGTAGCTTGCCTTTCCTTGGCCTGTGCAATCCTGTAGGTGGTCCTGTACTCGTCCATTTTTTTCATGTAATTCTCCGTCTGCTCCCCAAACAGAGAATTACCTTCTACAGGGGAAATCCATAGCCTTAGCCTGGGTATCCTGTGATAGGCTAGCACATCTGAGCCAAGCCATTCTCCGAAGAGCCACAGATGTAGCCATGACTCTTGATGAAACATCACTGGAGTCCACAGCAGCATGAAATTGGATCTTAGATGCCTCAATCCCATCAGCAGCCACCTCCTTCAGCTCTCTGGCTAGCTGGGGGGGGGGGGGAGTCTGCTTAGTCAGTTCCAAAACCGTGTCCCACCTGGACTTTTGGTATCTGGCTATACAGGCCATGTAATTCGCCTGCCTGCGTCCCAAAGAAGATGCCAAGTACTGTTTTTTGACTCCGTAACAATATGGCGGGTTTTAAAAGGAAATGGGGTAAGCTTTATGCGTTATATTTATCTTAACGGGGTGGTAAATTGGTATGAATAGGGTACTCAGGAAGTGCGTTAATTTAGATTGTCCCTCTCTCCTATGTCAAGTATTGTTTGGCACACTCCTGGGGGGATGGAGTGGGTTTGGGGATTGGGGGTGGGGGCTTATGTGGCTTATGTTTTGAAGGTGGATGTACTTTTGTTTAATTTATGTATTCGTTTTTTCATGTCTGGTTGGTTGCCCCCTTGGTTTGGTGTAGTTAATGATATATAATAAAATCTCTTAAATTTCAAAAAAGTACTGTTTTTTGGCCATGGCATCTATCCTCCTGGAGTTCTTATCTGGGGGGTGTGAAGCCAAAGGAATGCCAGCTTTATCACAGGCCGCAGCCTGTACTACAGCAACATAGCTGCATTGCTAATAAAGGAACTCTGAATCAGAGCCTGACAGCATGTACCTCCTGTCCATTCTCTTGTCCACTGGAGGCAAAGAATTGGGAGTTTTTAACAGTTTGTGTGTCTGTTTCCCAAAAGACTTATGGAGGGGAACAGACAACCTCTTGGACTCTGGGATATCCATCATCTCCACAAAGTCAGGCTCCTCTGACTCCTCTCCAGTCTCCCCCAAAGGGAGCTGGAGGGTTTCTGCCACCTTTCTGTAAAATACAAAGTGGGATGGGGACTCAGAAAGCCTAGGAGGGGACAGCCCTGAAGGTCTGTCTGGGTAGATGTCCGGTTCAATAGGCTCATCCAGACCTTCATCACTGACCACGTCTTCCTCATCTTCAAAATCTTCGTCCCCCTCCCAATCCGGTTCATAGTAATCTTCTGGTGAGTAATCGGAAACCGGAGGAACTGATCGAACCGAGCGCCTGGTTTGCGGTGCCTGATCAGTCGGAACTGAACGGAGCGATTCAACTATGCTAATCGCTCTTGCTATCTCCTCGGCAGTGGGATGTAACGGTTCTGGATCCGAACTGGCTAACTTGTCCTTTCTTTTACTCTTAGTAGGAACCAACCTCTCAGGATCGGCTCTCCTCTTGCCCAAGGAAGACTGACCCTGGTCAGAGGGCACATCCTCTGGTTCGGTAAGAACCGAACCGGGCTCGCCATCTGGGTCAGCGGATTCTTCGGTCTCCTTTTCCCTCAGCCTGCCCATTCTTTTTTCCAGGGTGGATTTGGGAAAAATATGCAAATCTGGCAGTCTGAATCAAGGTGGTCAAACCCCAGACAGTAAACACAGGTGGTGTGGGGATCCGCCTTAGCAAAGGTCTCCCCACACACACTGCAGTGTTGAAACCCAGTGGGCTCGGTTTTTCTCTTGGGTTTCTCAGACTGAGTCATTTTAAAAGAAAAAACTTGCCCTTTACTCGACTTCAGGCCAGGCAAGACTCACCGATCAGTTCCTAATCGTGTTACAGGTATTGGGGAAAAAAAAAAAAACGAAAATACTTTTTGTTTTTTTTAGAACTGATAGGTACCGGAAACCTCACCGATCTAGAGGAAAGGAAACAACCAATAGATTGAAATCAGTTCAGCCGAACCAATCGAACAAATCCCCTTCACACAGATTTTTTTTTTTACAATTCCCACAGAATCAATAAGAAAACTAAATCTATCTACTTACAGTACAGCAGATAGTGATCTGAACCGAGAAAAACAACAAAGTAAAAAGTAGAATGAACCAACGATTTACCAAGCGAACTGAGCGAAGAAAACTCTCCGGAGCGACTGTTCAAATCAGGCGGAGTAAAGAATCTGACGATTGCACTTTGAAGTGCAGCAGACAGGGGTCTGAACCGAGCATGAGCGCAATGTTCTATGCTCTAGCACAGAGTTAACTCTTTGTTCTTCAGAGCAGTTCTAGTGCTGGGGCATACTGCATATTGTCAGAATACAGCAAGACTTCATGTTGTTTGAATTGAACATTTGCTCTGCCCTTCTTCATGAGGCAAGGTCATAACAAAGTTATGCTGAAAATTTGGTGTACAAATAATAAAAAACAACAAATGCATGAGCCTACATTACATTTTGCTAACACAGGCTCATAACTTTGGTAATTTTCAATATTTTTACACCAAATTCCTCGGCTGCAGCCCTATCAGCTCTGGCCAGAATTTGTTTATATAGGTGGGCACTGCTGACATTGGTCCAGTTCAAGGCTCTGATCCTACATCATTTAGTCCTCAATATTCTGGGTCCTGGTGTTCAGTGGCATTCTAATACTTGAAACTCTTATTCTGTGTGGAGTGAGTGCACAGCCTTGGTTTGTTGTATTCGTTATATGTTCCCTGTTAATCTTTTTTTATTTAATTATTGTATATTTAGTATACATTACCTGAAGCAGTCAAGTACATCTACGTAGAAGTGGTCAAGCGAGCTGAAGTGTAATATTATTTCAACTGTATAACTTTGAACATCTCCATTAATACAGAGATTACATCACCTTTTCTGAGAGGACAAAAGTCCTCCTCTTTATCGTTTATATTCCTTTTCTCCTCAGCAGGGTACCAAATGGACACTTGGACTTTTCTCTTGCAATATCAACTCGACATATGGGGAACCTTTGTTTGGTATACATTTCCTGACTAAGGAACTAAGCCTTTACATTGTCATGGAAATTCAGGAACCACCATGTAATGTGCTTTACATTTTATGTATTTACTGTATGCTATGTGCTGTCTGCTGAATAAAGCTGAATAAAAAATAAAAAAAAAGAGCCATCAAAGGGCACCATTTCAGCCCTAGCCAAAGTAACCAACGACTGGCAGACTGCTATGGATAAGAAGAATAGTACCTGTGCTGTGTTCCTGGATTTGAGCAAAGCATTTGACACAGTGGATCATGAATCACTGATCACCTCCCTTGGTTCAATAGGGTTGGATTCCCCTTCACTCAATTGGTTCAAGTGCTATCTATCAGACAGATCACAACTGGTAAAAAATGGAAACTACCTATCCACTTTAAAACCACTGCTAAGAGGTGTACCGAAGGCTCTATTCTTGGCCCCATCCTCTTGCCATCTATATTAATAATATTGATGCTAACCTCACTCAATCAAACATCCATCTGTTTGCTGATGATACTGTGCTATATGTTAGCAATCCTTCATTGTCTAAAGCCTGTGAACTGCTACAATCTGAATTCTCCATCCTACAACACAACTTGCTGGATAAAAACTACTTCTAAATGCCAAAAACAAAAGCTATGCTCTTTTCCTCACAAAGTTGCTCTGCCACTACCCCATCATCTACCACTCTACAACTAACCACCTTACTTGAGAGAAGCTGGAATACGTTGATAACTTCAAATATCTTGGTGTCTGGATTGATAACAAACTTGACTTTTCCGTACATATTGAGGAGCTACTAAAGAAACTGAGACAAAGGCTTGGTTTATTTTTAGAATAAAGCACTCACCTCAACAGAGACTCCAAAAAGATTAATCCAGGCTTCATTCCTATCCTCATTGACTATGCTGACTTTCTGTATGGACACTGTTCACTCCCTCTTAAATAAACTGGACACCCTATACCACAGGTCCATCAGATTCATTACTGACCTTCCTTCAGCACCCACCATTGTTCCTTTATAAGGCAGTTAACTGGTCATCATTACAACAGAAGAAACAGGAATGCTGCAATTTGGATTTTCAAAGCCTTATCAGGCAAGCTACCTACCTACATCTCGGACTGTTTTACTCAAATCACTTCTAGGCCATACAACCTAAGGATCAGCAAAATTATCATTCTTAAGGTCCCTTTGCCTGCACCCAGCTTGGAGGGCTGCTATCAGCCACTCACTAGCAATTGTTTGAACTCACTCCAAAACCATGAAGCTAAATAACCTCCACCCTTAATATCCTTCAAAGATTATTCACCACCTATTCCCAGAACTCTGCAACTGCTTCCACAAGGCCTAATTCACTGCCTATCTACCCCCTTTTCTGCTCGTGTTTCTATATGCTGAAAACTCCAGTTCCCAGTCCCAAGATTCACCCTCAAAATGCCTGCTAGGTCCTATAATCTACATATTAACTCTGATGTGCCAACTGCCTACTGTCTCCAGATTAAAAGTGTTAATGCCTTGTACATATGTATATTGTTATATACTAGCACTTATGTCATTGTATTTCTGTTTTTGTTACCCATGTCATTGTATTACTGTATATGATACCCTTGTCAATGTAATAACACTTGCACTTCTTGACCACTCAGGTCCATCTTGTAAATGAGCTCTGCTCAATGATGTTCGCCTGATTAAATAAAGATTTTGATTGATTGATTGATTGATTGATTGAAAGGGAATGTTCATGACTTGCTGCTGTGTGTCATTGGAGAAACCCAATGTCCAGAGCCAGGAGTGCCTTCTGATGCAGATACCGGTGGCAACTAAGCAGGAAGCACTGTCATATGCATCCACAGCTGCCTTCAACTGATGACTATTGGACTCTATACCACGGGTAACAGTCTGAAGGACTTTTTGCTTAGTGTCCAATTCCGGCAAAGTCTCTGCCAGAGACTTGAAAGAAGTCCAAAGGGCATACTCGGACTGGGAGAAGTGCCCGTGATAGCTAGTGACCACATACTCAAGGTGGCTGCAGCAAAGGCCCTTTTTCCCCAATGTATCAATCTTACTAGATTCCTTATTGATGGGACATACTGTAACTTGTTGGGGAAGGACAGCTTTGTCATTCTCAGCCAGGATGACAGTCTTATCAGCAATGTATCAGCAACAGGCTAAGAAGCCAGAATAGGTCTGTCATTAGGAGCAGTATACTTACAGCCTGTTTACTTAGAGACAGAGAGGATGGAAACAGGCTTGGTCCACACTGCCTCCGAGAGTCTCAAAAGCAGGTGTAAGGTTCACCAGAAGATTGGGAACATGAAACCACTCCAGATGCAACTGCTTACCCAGGTCTAGGGCAGAAGTCTCGAAGGCATGGGTTGTATGCATATTACGAAGCAAGGTCTGGAAAGAAAGGTCCTTTTGTGGAACAGGAGGAGTGCCTGGAGTAGAATTATTCAGGCTGTAAAATGAGTCACTGTCATCGTCCTCTGAAATAATGAGGCTGGGGTCAGACTCATCCCCCCCTCCAACTCCTCTCCGGAAAGAGGAGTGGACCTATAAATGCCTACCCAAGGTCTGGGAGTTAGAAAGACAGGTGACACTGGCACTGGTAGAGGAGCCGGACCAAAAGAGCTGGCGCCGCCACAAAGCCTGAGCGTGGTACTGAGGAAACCCTTGGCATCACCAAGAGCAAGGCCCCAAGAGGCTCGAATCCGGCACTGAACCTGGCACCCTCCGCGGAGAAGGTCCAGCCGGCACTGAAGTGACCAGTGAAGGTACCTGGGCCAGTCACTGTAAAGTACCAGTGCAAGGGGGTACAGCCAGTGGAACTGGCGTTGGCGGCGTGGTCACCGACAAGGGATCAGGCCCACCTAGCTTGAAAGACCCGACTGTGTCACTGGACAACCTAGCCCCGAGGGCCCTGGCAAGTGATCAGTAGGAAGGGGCAAACGAGCCACAGACTGTACCCACTGCTCCTTAAGAGCTGCGCAGTGCTGAAACTTCCAACCAGAATCCCCACAAGAGGACAGTGAGAGGCTCTGGGACCGAGACCTAGAATGACCATGAGCAGGGGTGGCCGGGGATACTGGCGGCACCGGGGAAGGCCTCCTGCTCCCGGACCTAGAAGACCTTGTGGCAGACCTGCCAGAAGGTGATCTCAAGCAGTACCATTTCTTCTCCTACCTACAGGAACAGGAAGAATTTGAGGCCAAGTGTTGCCAGGTCTTTGACCTAGATCAAGAATGGGCCCGCTTCCTTTTGTGTTTGCAAGAGGATTGTCCCCCCAAACACAGGACCGTCTGTCGTCAGAACCCTCCCTCAGTGAGGGAAGTGGACCGGACATAACCCCACTGCCAGAACAGCAAGCCTGAAGAAGCTCCCTACAGTCACTGTCACCGTTTATAGTCATAGGCCATTGTTTGGTAGGGCTGAGAGAAACTGACAGAAAAAAGTGTTTTGTGTTTTTTTTTAACACTAAACTAATACAAAAATAACAAACACTAGCCTAAAACTACTAAAGTGGAACGAAGTGAATGTTGTTGTCATACAGACGTGAAGATCTGACTCCGGGCGGGCAAGTGACATGATCACCGAAGCCCACTCAACAGCAGAAAACTAGGAACTGAGGCACTGGATGGATATTGCTGAGATAAGCTATGCAGCGTGAGCTAGTGTCGCGGTGCTGCACATGCATGTAGCCTATCTCGGCGTTGGCCCTCCTGAAAATTTTTGGCTCTCACAGGGTCCTTGCGCCTCCAGCTCAGAACTCATCAGCGTGAATCAGCGGTGAAGATATGGTCCAAGATGTTCCTTACTAGCAACAGTAGATATTCAGAAGATTCTCCTCCACAGAGCCACACACACTGAAATATGAGCCACTGGTGTCAGGACCACTTGGTAACTTTTGCCTAGCCCCATACCTTCTCAGTTTCCCAAAGCAGATGAACACAGAGTTTGACCAATCTGACAGCGATGGGAGGCCAAAACCTTGAAGAGGTCTACAGAACAGGAGGAGACAAAATAAACAGGTTACTCACCTGTAAAGTAGAGTTACGTAAGAACTTACCGTAACAGCAGATCTTTGAGAACAGCTCTTGCAGCAGGTTACACTATTAGGACTGAAGACAGCAGGCGCTAGGACCCCACAGAAATATTCTAGCTAGCAGTATTCAGCAGGGATCACCCCTGACGTCGGTCCTGCCCCCGATGTCAGGCACAGCAGTGGCAAGTGGGTCCACCAGAATCCCCAGTTCTCCCGCCGGAGACTCCCAGCCGCTGGATGACATCAGAAGAGGAGACTGAGGATCCGCCATCAAATGGCAGTCAGAGAGATGCTGAGACACCTGATCCTAGGAGAAGGATGTTGGAACTAGAATCTACCTCCAGCGGGCATGATGGGAGGGGAAAGTACCTGCTGCAAGAGCTGTTCTTGAAGACCTACTGTTACGGTAAGTTCTTACGTAACTGTACTATCTTACTTCGAGAAACAGTTGCAGCGCAGGTTACACCATTAGGACTGATTCCCAAGCACTCATGGAAATTCCACACCATTGGGAGGAGGGAAGGTAGAAATCTTCAATGAAACCAAAGCCTAGGACAGAAGTCCTTGAAGAACTGCTAGACCAAAACCTGCTCTTCACTTCGATGCAATATCCAGGCTATAATGCCTGACGAAAGTGTGCACGGAGCTCCAAGTAGCTGCAGCACAGATGGCAGAGGTGGACACATTCTTAAGGGCTGCAAAGGAGGTAGCCACCCCCTTGTGGAATGACCCTTAACCGCGCCCGGTAAGAGTTTGTTGAGTTTCTGGTAACAGAACGTGATACACTGAATGAGCCACCTGGACAGCAACTGTTTGGAAATAGGAGCTCCCAGCATCCTGTGAGCAAAGGAGACAAAAAGCTGGTCAGATTTTCGGTGGTGTTTGGTTCTGGTTAGTTAGTATTGGAGACGCCTATGCACATCTAGGGTATGCAACAAGGCCTCTACTCGATTCTAATAGTTGGGAAAGTACACTGGTAGATCGATGTCTTGATTAACGGTGAGAGCTGAGACCACCTTAGGCAGAAATTTGGGATTAGTTCATAGGGATACCTTGTCTTGGTGAAAAAACAAATAAGACTCTTAGCACATGAGTGCACGGAGTTCAGAAATTCTTCTGGCCGGAGTAACAGCAACTAAAAACAACATCTTCCAAGTGAGAAGACGTAGCTCGCAATCCACGGCTGGTTCAAAGGGTGGCAGCGTGAGCTGCTCCAGGACAAAGGGTAGATCCATGGTGGAATTGGATCCTTAATCGGAGGTCTAAGGTGGAGAATACCTCTCAGGAAGGCTTGTGCCGTGTCCAACTGGGATATGGTGCGTTGGCCTATCGGACAATGATAGGCTGATATGGCACAGAGGTGTACTTTGATCGAGGAGTAGGCCACGCCTGTCTGAAAAAGAGACAGGAGGTAGTCCAAAACCGACTTTTCTGGACAGTCTAGAGGCGAAAACCCCCATGCTTGAGCCCATAGGCAAAAACGGCGCCATTTCTTGGCATAGGTAGCATGAGTGGCCGGTTTTCTTGCAGCCACCAGGACATCAGCTACCTCTTGCGAGACCCTATGTCGCAAAATGGCTATGTCTCTAGGAGCCAAGCAGGCAGGCTCAACGAATGAAGGTCCGGATGGACCAAGGAGCCCTCCTCCTGAGACAACAAGTGAGAGCTGATTGGCAGAGGCACCGGAGGTTCCCGGGATAGCTGGTGTAGTAGAGGGAACCAGATCTGCCTGGGCCAGAATGGCACGATGAGTATTAGCGTTACTTGCTCTCTGCGAAGTTTCAGATGAATCCTCTGGATCAACGGAAAGGGGTGAAGGCATAGAGGAATCTGCCCACCCAGGAGAGGGACAACGCGTCTCGCCAGAAAACATCAGGCCCTGGATCTAGTGACTAAAAATTGGGCACTTTTGCGTTGGATAGGGACGCGAAAAGGTCCAACTCTGGTGTACCCCATCTGTGAAACAGATCCTCTACTACCTCCTGGAGTAGTTCCCATTCGTGGACTCTGGCCTGAGAGCGGCTCAGGCCGTCTGCGATGACACTGTCCACTCCTGGGCCATAAGCAGCAATAAGGTTTGCGCTGTGTTGCAAAGCCCAATCCCACACCCTCATGGCCTCCCTGCAAAGTGGGTAGGAATGGGTGCCTCCTTGTTCGTTGAGGTAATACATCACCGCGGAATTGTTTGTAACAGAAGAGTACCCGGTGGAATCTCCAACTGGAAGGCCTGCAGGGCATAAAGAACTGCTCTCATTTCCAGGATGTTTATGTGGAGATGAGTCTCTTGGGCTGTCCACAGGCCCTGAGACTGGACACCGCCGAGGTGTGCTCCCCATCCGAGCCCTGAGGCATCTGTGGAGAGTGACACAATCAGAGACAGCGCAACAAAGGGGACCCCTGCCGATAGATTCTTCGGATCTAACCACCATTGCCAATCCCGGATTACGGTTCTCGAAATCAGGATTGGAAGCTGCAGATGGTCTTGCTTTCGATCCCATTGGACCCGTAACACCCACTGGGTGACCTGCATGTGGAGACGAGCAAGCGGGACTGTTGCAATGGCCGCAGCTATGTGTCCGAGCAGGTAAAGGACCAATCTGGCAGGAACGGCCCTGATGAGGGATCTGATGTGTTCTGCTCTGTCCTGGGGGAGAAAGGCCTTCCCTTGGATGGTGTCCAGAACTGCGGCTATGAACTGCAGAGTCTGCAATGGAACCAGATGTGACTTCTCTTGATTGAACAAGATGCCCAGCATCTCGAACAGAGACAGAGTATGATGAATGGCGGACATCAAGGCCTCCCGAGAGGGTGCCATGAGAAGCAAGTCATCCAGGTAGGGGAACACGTAGTGGCCTTGTCTCCTCAGAGTCGCCGCTACGACCGCCATACACTTCGTGAATACCCGAGGTGCCGATGACAGTCCGAAAGGGAGGGCTCGGAACTGATAATGGTGGCCCTGGAACTCAAAGCACAGTAATTTCCTGTGCACTTTAGCGATGGGCATATGCAGGTAAGCGTCCTGCATGTCCAAGGATGCTAGAAAGGCGCCCTGCTTGAGCATGGGAATCAGACCTAGGAGGGTCACCATGCAGAAGCGTCTGTACAGGACCGACTCGCTGAGGTCGCTGAGGTCCAGTATTGGACAGAGGTCCCCTGTTTTCTTGGGAACCAGAAAGAAGCAAGAATAATACCCTGCACCCCTCTGGTTCTGTGGTACGTGCTATATTGCTACTTTTCTTAGGAGCACGAGCACCTCATGTTGAATGAGTAGGGCGTGCTGACCCGAGTAACGGGAGAGCAGGGGAGGTCTTGCCGGTGGGTGGTTGAGAAATCCTATAAAATTACCTTTCTTGACCAATTAGAGGACCCACCGGTTGGTGGTAATCGACTACCACCCTAAAAAGTGGCGAGCGATGCAACCCCCAACCTTTTGTGCCCATTGATCCAGAGGAGGGGCCGGGGCCAGGAAGGAGTCATGCTGTGGCAGCACTGGTCCCTGCGGGCTGGGCCGGTTTAGTGTAGCGTTGGGCTCTGCCTGGGGATGACTTAGCCTGGGCTTTCCACTGGAAAGTGCCCCTTTTTTTGCTGGCCGGAACGTGGCTGCTGCCTTTGTTGCCAGCTGCGTGTTGCCAAGCGTGTCACCGGAGACAGACGCCTGCAGCTCTGGCGGATGAGTCCGCAGAATCGTATGCGGCTTGTAGTACTTGAGTACCTACATCAGACCATGTGTGGAGAAGGTTTAGGAGCTCTGCCTTCTGATCGCCATCCGGAAGCTTATAGACCAGGTCCTGGCCCTGTTCCCATAGGGCATTCTGAAACTGTACCATGTGGGTTAGGCAGTTCAGGGACCTGATGGAGCATGTAGCAGCTGCATACAAGCGTCTCCCCAGGGCATCCAGTTGTTTGGATTCCTGGTCTGGTGGCTGTGTACTCATGTGTTGCGGTCTTTGAGACCGGTCATGTGAGGCCGTAATGACCAGGGAGTCTGCCAGAGGTTGTTGAGCCAGGTACTGGTGCTCTCTCGGGGCCTTGTACAGGCGATCAGCTTTCTTCAGCACCACAGGAGTAGAGTGCGGACGCTTCCACGCAGCCTTGGTGACGTCTGCAAGGGTGGCACTACCACAGGCTTTGGGTCTTTCTGCCAAAGATAACGGGCAAGGCGCTGTCTTTCGGGGTTGAGGTCTTCAGCGTCCCATCCCATGTTGTCCTGGATGTGCCTCATGATCTTGGAGAAAAGAAGGATCATCCGGAGGAGACCTGGGTAGATCATGTGGGTCAGGTGATGGAATGCTGAGTGGAGAAGGAGATCTGGACTAATCCGAAGTATCCGATCTGGAATCCTCCCCTGACGGAGTATACCACCGACGTCTGGGTCGCTTGGGGCTGGGAGACCCTGATGGGGATCTTGAGGGAGGCCTTCTCTATTTCTTGGATCTACCCCTGGGAGGTGGAGTCTGCTTCTTAGGAGTTGGTGGTCGTCCTGATGGCCCCTGTGGTGGAGGAGGGGGCGTAGGAGGTGAAGGAGTAGGAGGAGGAGGTGGAGGAGGTTTTACAAGGACCACATCCTTTCGGATGGTGTCCCACCAGAAAGTAAAGAGGTCCTTTACTTCTTGCAGGTTCATGCCCGACGACGGGCCTGGGGCCGGTGGTATGTCGCCAGGGTTGGGCATTGGGTCCACGGGTGTCTCTGGGTTGAGCGAAGGTTCCTTTGGGAGCCCGGCATCCTTAGTGTCGCCTGCCTGGTCTTTGGGCAGCGTTGTGTTCTCCTCCGTTGAGTCCCTGTGACCGATGTCCACCATTGATGGGGGGGCGCGGTCTATGGTTCCGGTGAATGCGAGGCCGACGTCGCTTGCTTGGCCGACGTCCTCGGGTTCGGCGAACACCCAGCTGGCGTCTGGTGCCTGGCTGGTGTCCACAGCTCCGGCGAATGCATGGCCGGCTGTGGATACCTGGCAGACGGGTACTTGGCTGACGTCCGCTCCTTAGTCTTCCTGGGTGGCGGATCCAGACCTCTGGGAGGCTGGGAGATCGACCTGGAGTCGGGTCGATGAGGAAGACTTGTGGCATTCTGAAGACTTGGAGGAGGCCCTAGAGGGAGTAGAAGAAGCCGAGGATCTTGAAGTTTTGATGGGTGAAGAATCAAAGAGCCGCCTGAAGCCTGGACTTTGACCAGAGGGGGCTGAGAATGAGCCCTGGAGGGAGATCAGTCAGATCTGGTGGAGCCTGAGCTCCGGGAGTCGGAGTCCCGGTTCGGGGATCTGGACCCTACTTTCTCCCGGTGTTTATGGGCCTTGGAAGAAGAATCGACCCTGGAGGAAGGTTCTTGGTCCATCCTGCCAAGTCTTTCTTCAAGCAGGTAAGTCTGAAGTGCCTTCTGACGGCGGATCCTGGTGCGGCTGTTGAACCCTTGGCAAAAGGTGTAGGCCTTGGTGTCGTGGTCTGGGCCTAAGCACCGCACACAGGAAGAATGAGCATCCTTAAAAGGGGTTTGTTTTCCGCAGGCACACTTGGAAAGGTGACCCTCGATTGAAGCAGTTGTAAAGGACATCAGTTTATAGAAACTTTTGAAGTTCTAAGTCGTCATGCACTAGGTAGAGACCAAGAGGCCGATGCTGGCGAGTCAACGGCGGGAAAAGAACTGGGGATTCTGGGGGACCGCCCTCTTATGTACTATGCCTGACGTCGGGGGCGGGACTGACGTCAGGGGCCGTCCCCGCTGAAAACTGTTAGCTAGAAAATTTCTGTGGGGTCCTGGCACCTGCCGGCTTTAGTCCTAATGGTGTAACCTGCTGCAAGAGCTGTTCCTCGAAGAAAGATCAGTAGTTCTAGGAGTGGTGTATGCTGATCATCTATACTAGCTGGCATGTCTCTTTCCTTTTAAATCTTGCCGGACGGTCTAAAAGCTGGCTCCTCCCATCCACTCGGGTAGTATATGCCTCGGCTCCACCCCAAGACGCCAGATCTTGCCCGCTGGAAGCAGAGGTTGTGCATTGAAGCCGGGGAACTCGGGTGGGTTTGTGTGGATGAACAACATATACCACTCCTAGAAAGTACAGTTACGTAAGAACTTACCGCAACAGCAGATCTTCCGATAATGGTCTCTTGCAGGAAGTAATTATTTATGAGAGTATTCATCAGGTGGCACTGTCACACAGCAGCTTCTTCCAGCAGTCTTCCATGGGGGCCACCCACGCATCACTTCCTGCGGATGTGTATAAGAGTGGGTAGCCCCCAGTACCCTCTCACCGTCGGCTTCAGCGAAAGCACGTACAGGACCAAAACGAAAATAGAAAACAAAGAAAAGCGATCCTACCCAATGTCCTGAGTTGCAGATTCGAGGCAACAAGGCAGGGGGACAGAGGACTGGGGACTTACTGCAAGACACCATCCTCGGAAGATAACACAGTTATGTAAGACTTACCATAACAGTAGATCTTTGAGAGAGGCTCTTGCAGTAGGTAATTACATATAGGACTGATGCCGGCCGGCGGCAGGACCCCATGGAAAAATTTCTAGCTAGCAGTCCCTGGCGAGGGCCCCACTATCAGGGTGACCGCGCCAGGAGATCGCTGCATAAAGGATGGTCCCAGATGCCTGCCTTCCAGTTCTTTTCCCCATAGGCCAAAACAGGCCGGACGAGAGAGAAGCGGATATTTCCCTCAGTGGAAAAGGAGCTGAAAAAGCCTAGGGGGATGGAGGGCGGGAAGGTATTACCTACTGCAGGAGCCTCTCTCAAAGATCTACTGTTACGGTAAGTTCTTACGTAACTGTACTATCTTACTTCGAGAGGGCTCTTGCAGTAGGTAATTACATATAGGACTGAATCACAAGCAGTCTGGAACAAAGAGAGGCACCGGGAGGAGGAAAACTACTCCAAAAGGTAGTTCTGGTTGTGCAAGTCTCAAGATAGGAGGCCTTGCAAAACAGCCAGCCCGAAGCCTGCTCTACGGCGAAAGGCAACATCCAAACTGTAGTGTTTCGAAAACGTATGGATGGAAGTCCAGGTGGCAGCAGCGCAGATGTCTGCCGCAGACACATTCTTGAAACAAGCCGCTGAGGCAGCTACTCCTCTTGTGGAGTGGCCTCTGACTTGACCCGGAAGGGTCTTGTTGTATTTGTCATAACAGAAAGTGATGCAATTAGCCAACCACTTTGACAGGCATTGTTTGGAAACAGCATTGCCTTCTCTTTTGTGAGCAAAAGAGATGAACAATTGATCAGTCTTTCTGAGATCCTTCGTCCTATTGGTGTAGTATCTCAGAATCCGGTGAACATCCATAGTATGGAGTAAATATTCCCCTTGATTAGAGTACTGTGTAAAAAAGCAGGTAACTCTATGGAATTTTATTTATTTATTTTATTTAGCTTTTGTTGACCGGGTAAGTGCACTAGACAAATCCTGCCTATTTTCAGGCACGACCCGGGGGAGGGGGATACAGATGAATGCCAACTGACCTTGAACCAGATTAAGCTGTTGACTGATTTAGAGTAGACCCGGCTACTACTTTAGGGAGAAACTTAGGATTCGTGCGAAGAGCAACTCGTTCCTTGTGAAAAATCAAGTACGGGATTTTACACATCAGGGCCTGGAGCTCGGAGATTCTCCGAGCTGAAGTAATGGCCACCAAGAAGAGTCTCTTCCACGAAAGGAACTTCAAATCCGCAGAAGTTGCAGGTTCAAAGGGAGGGGGAGTAACTTTCTCGAGAACAAAATTCAAGTCCCAAGGGAGAGCAGGAGTATGGATGGGGGGCCTCAGATGGAGGACCCCTCTGAGAAAGGTCTTAAGAGACCTTCAGTTGAGCGAAAGTCTTGTCTGCTAAGGGAACATGATAGGCCGAAATGGCTGCCATGTGTACCTTCAGAGAGGAATGACTGAGACCCAGGTCAAACAGATGACGCAGATACTCCAGCAGAAGCCCCGCTGAACAGGAGAAAGGTTCCAAGTTCTTGGAAGCGGCCCAAATAGTGGATCTGGTGGAGGGTTTTCTGGCCTCCACTAAAATCTCTGCCACTTTGGGAGACACTCCAAAACGGGACTGGGCTAAGTCTGCAGGAGCCATGCATGCAGTTGAAGGGATTTGAGACCTGGATGGACCAGGGTCCCCTGATCCTGGGTCAACAAACCTCGAGACAGAGGAAGAGGAAGAGGAGGATCCTCTGAATATTGTTGTAGAAGAGAGAACCAGACTTGCCTGGGCCAGACAGGAGTGATCAGAATCATTCGCACTCCTTCTGAAGCTAGTTTCTGCAAGGCTCGTGGGATAAGTGGAATTGGGGGAAAGGCATAGACGAATCTGTCCTTCCAGTCTAGAGACAGAGCGTAGCTCCAAAAAGCGCCTCGCTCGGGAATGAGCGAGCAGAAGACGGGAAGTTTTGCGCTTGGGGGGATGCGAACAGGTCGACCTGTGGTGTTCCCCAAAGTTGGAAGATATTGTCTAGGACCCCTTGGTCAAGTTCCCACTCGTGAGTCAGAGCAGAAGAACGACTTAGCTTGTCTGCCAGGGTGTTGTCGACTCCCGGAACGTGAATTGCCATGAGGTGAAGGTCGTGTTGTGTTGCCCAATCCCAAACTCTCATTGCCTCCCTGCATAGAGGGTAGGACGGAGTCCCTCCCTGTTTGTTGATGTACCACACCACGCACATGTTGTCCGTCTGGATGGCTAGGTGGCCAGGAAGGATGTATTGGTGAAGGCCTTGGAGTGTGTACAACACTGCCCGAAGCTTGAGCACATTGATGTGGAGAGCTTGTTCTAGCTTGGACCAGGAGCCCTGGGTCTGATGAGAGCCTAGATGGGCTCCCCAACCTTCGCCTGAGGCGTCTGTGGTTAGAGTCTGGGAAGGGGGAGAGGATGAAAGAAAGGAACTCCCCGAAACAGGTTCTCTCGAACCATCCACCTCTGCAGGTCTTGAATCATCGGCGAGAAGATCAGAACTCGGTGATCTAGGTCGTCCACTAGCTGATCCCATTGAGATCGTAGAGTCCACTGAGAAATCCTCATGTGGAGTCAAGCATGAGGCACCGTTGGGATAGCAGCCGCCATGAGCCTGAGAAGGCGAAGGACCGACTTCGCAGAGACCATCCTGTGGTTGGACAACAGATTTATTTGGGTCTGAAGGGTGGACGCCCTGTCCGGAGGCAGGAAGGCCTTGCCCGTGGCCATATCGAGAATCGCCCCAATAAACTGTAGCCTCTGGGATGGGTCCAGATGAGACTTGGAATGGTTGATGGTAATACCCAGGCAGGCAAAAACCTGCTGGGTAAGGGAGAGAACGCAGGAGTTCCTCCCTGGACGAGGCCGCCAGGAGTCAGTCGCCCAGGCACGGGAAAACCTGCACTCCCCTGGTACGCAGGTGGGCCGCCACCACTGCCAGGCATTTGGTAAACACTCAGGGGGCCAAGGATAGACCAAACGGGAGCGCCTTGAACTGGTAGTGGTCCCCCTGGAAGGCAAAACGAAGGTATTTGCGATGAGATGGGCAAATGAGAATGTGCAGATAAGCATCCTGCATATCCAGAGCACAAAGCCATTGACCTGGCCGGAGGAGGGGCAGAAGGCTCTGCAAAGAGGGCAACCTGAACCTTTTGTATTCTACGTAAAGATTCAGGGAACTGAGATCCAAAATTGGTCTGAGATCTCCTATCTTCTTTGGGACCAGGAAGAAATGGGAATAGTAGCCCGTCCCTCGCAGATGAAGGAGGACGGGCTGTACTGCTTGTTTCAGCAGAAGAGCCGAAATTTCCTCCTGGACCAAGAGAAGATGTTCCCGTGAATACGACGACTTCAGAGGGGGTGGCGGGGTGGTTTCTGAAGAAACTCTATGGAGTGTCCCTCTGCTATGAGCTGGAGCACCCAAGAATCTGTGGTTATCCTCTCCCATCCCGGAAGGTGGAGGGAAAACCTCCCTCTTACCGGTTCCTCTGGGGAATCCGGCGGCAGTGGGAGAGGAAAGGAGTCAGGTGGTGTTTGGCAGCGTCGCAGTTGAAGCACCCGCTGCTTTTTTGGGCGGGGGGGAACTTGTAGCTGTGGGGACCGGCGTTTTGTGGCCCGCCTTCCCTGGGGTTCCGCCTTTGGCCGATTCCATCTGCAAAAGGGATGGAGCTGCTGCTGATGGGGACGGTACATGGAATCAGTTGACTTCAGTGCCGTCCCCTTCTCCTGCAAATTGGTGATGATGTCCTTGACATCACCCCCGAAAGGCACCGACCCCCGGGAAGCTGCTTCCTGGATAGCAGATTGCACCTCCGGGACCAACCCTGACACACGGAGCCGAGCATGATGCTGTAGGCCTACCGCTGAGCTCCGCCCAGCAGTGTCCACTGCGTCGTATTTCGCACGTAGCATGTGTCGACTGGCCGAACGAGCACAGCAGATGAGATCAGCCAACTCCTGCTTGACTTGGGAGTCAGGCAAGGAGTCCAGTTTGGCTTCCGCCTGTGTCAGGATGGCCTTCTGGTAGTCCCCCATATGGCCAACATAGTTCAGGGCCCCGATCTCCAGCATGGAGGAAGCATAAATCTTTCTCCCATAATGGTCCAGAAGGCGTGAGTCCTTATCAGGTGGTGACGAGCTAAGATGTTTGGGGTTCGCTGACCGGCCGTGAGCGGCGCTAATCACAACGGAGTCGGCGCGAGGGTGAGAATCCAGAAAATCAACACCCTCTGGAGCCTGATATAGCCGGTTTGACTTCCTAGGAAGGGGGGGGCTAAGGCCGGCGGCTGTTTCCATATTGTGGTAACGAGGTCCAGGGTGGCACCAAGGTAGGAGCTGTCACGGGCAGATCCAGATGTTCAGCGAGTTTCAGATGCTGAGGAACTGGTTCCAGGGAGTACCACTGATGAACCTCCTGGATTTTCCTAAGCAACTCCATAAAAGAAGGATCCTCCAGAGGAGACTTCGGAGGAGTCCTTGGCCTGGGCTTTGACGGAGAGCGTGGCTCGTCATCTCTCTCAAAGCAACCGTCGGAAGAGTCCGAGGGTGAAGAGGAGGATGAAGAGGAGAAAGACTCCCTTTCCCGACCCGGGGGAGGAACGGACCCCTTGGGAAGTCCCCAGGGAAGCGTGTCCTGCCCTTCTCTGGATCTAGACGGAAGAATCCTGGAGTCCGGAGGTGGTGAGGGAGTGTGCCGCCTCGAACGTACAGGAACCTGGGATGGCACCATCGCCGGAAGGCGGCTCTCGACCTCTTTGGTGAGCTGAGCCTTGGCCTCAGCCCACCATGAGGCCAGAGCCTCCTGCAGGTCCACCGGCCGCCGTGAGGGCGGTGGAGGAGAACGAGGCGGGGGATAAGGAAACAGGTTGTAACCGTATGGAGCGATATCCAAACCGCCGCGGGTAGCCCAGCATCGGTATTGTGGCATCGGGAAGCCCGCATCGGGTACTGTGGGCGCCGATACTGCAGTCCCAGGTACACCGGCGTTGAATAGGACGGAGGGTACCCGGGAGCCGGGGGGGGGGGGGCTGCCGGAGCAGATAGTCCAGCCGGTGGCCTCATGGGAGGGTCCATAGTGGAAAGCCCGGAGAATGGAGGGCCCGATGGGAGCGGAATGTCTCCCGGAGTCGATAAGGCTGACATCAGGGCCAACGGCGGAGGCCCTGGTGTCGGAGGTACTGACATTGGAGGGGTCGGCGTCGGAGCCGGCGTCCGGGGAGCCGACGTCAGGTCCGGCGCACCAGGTGGAGGAAGGACTGACGGAGACAAAAGATCCCCAGCTTCGCCCAGGGACCGAGGGGTAAAGTCCCCGGGGTCAAGTTAGGGAGACTCTGGTTCCCCAGACAGCAGCGAAGGCTGCTCGGAACCGGTTACACGGATGTGGGGGGTCCATCGTCGGTTCCTTCGCCAGCTGGACGTCGGACGAGCCGACATGAGGCTTAGGGGCGAGCTCTCGGCAGACGCCGGAGGAGCCGGCATCCGACTTATGAGAGCAATCGCTGGAGGCGGGCCAAGTAGAGTGATCGGCCTGGTCCGGTGGAGTGGAGGCCGCGTGTCGCCCCAGAGGGTCGGACGTCTTACCGGCCCTCTCCGGGCGGATGTCAGAGGAGCCGACGCCCGGCTTAACGGAGTCGCCGACAGTGGTATGCCGCGAGCCTATGGCCGAATCGGGGCGGAGGCCTCCAACTGCCTGGAGGCGCCCGCAAGGCCTGAGCGCGAGCCAGACGGGCGGGCCAATGCCCCCTCGGAAACCTCCGAGGCAGCTGTCGAGGAGCAATCCCCCAGAGGAGATGTTACCTGCGTCCCAGTGACTCACGAGGGAGACGCAGTGGAAGAGCCCTTGTCCCGGTGCCTCTCCTTCTTCTTCCGATGGCCTTCGGGGGAAGTGGATGCCTGCCTCAGTTTTTTGAGCTCCTTCTCCATATAACTCATTTACTTCTTTAGAATATGGGCTTCCAGGAATTGCTGCCACCTTTTCCGGGTAGCCGCGTTGAAACTGAGGCAGTGCTGGCACTTTTTGACCGGATGATCGGGGCCTAGGCAGAACAGGCACAGGGAGTGGCCGTCCTTGTGCGGCAGTTGGGCGCCGCACGAACTGCACTTATTCTTGTGCCTGAAAGGTGTAGGGGACGACATACACCGACGATAGTACTGACGTTAGTCGAAAAGAAAAAATTACTCACCTTAGTAATGTTGTTTCTTCTAATGGAGTCTTGCTATATTATGACATATGCAGTGAGTCCCAACCTTCGAACTGCTCCGGAGGTGAAAGAGTTAACTTTCCATGCCAGGCATGGAACGCTGAGCTCGAGCTCGGTTGAAACTCTGTCTGATGTTCTTCAAACTCAAACCGTCAGATCTTTACGAGCTAAACTCACTGAGGTCCTGTGTGGAAGCTGTAAACCTACAGTACACTAGCCAACTGGCTACTAAACATAAGAACACATTTTTTGGTCCCAAAACAAAGACTCAAGTCAGGAGACCCAAAAAAATTAAAAACACAACACCAAGTCACCCAAAAAAAGAAGGGGTGAAAACAACAAGGCGGGCATCTACTAAATGCCAACACTGCACTGCCCACCCACATCCCAAAAACAGAGGTTCTGAGAGGGGCAGGCAGGGGAGGTCATAATATAGCAAGACTCCATTAGAAGAAACAACATTACTAAGGTGAGTAATTTTTTCTTCAAACAACATGAAGTCTTGCTATATTATGACATATGCAGACTACACAGCAGTACCTCCATGGAGGAGGGACAGAACCTACTTAGGAAATAAGCTCTGAAGCATAGCTGTGCCAAACCGAGCATCACTCCTAGCCTGGATGTCCAGGGAGTAATGCTTGGTAAAAGTGTGAACTGTTTTCCAGGTAGCTGCTTGACATATCTCTAGAATAGGGATGTCCCTGGCAGCAGCCAGGGAAGCGGCTGTACCTCTGGTAGAGTGAGCCCTCAGGCCTGAGGGAGGAACCTTACCCAGCTTTTCATAACAGAATTGGATACAAGAGACGATCCACCTGCCAATGGATCTTTTAGTGGCAGGTTTCCCTTTACCAACCTCACCATAAGTGAGGAACAGTTGGAGGGAGTCAAACCTGTGACCCTTGGTATGCTCTATGCTCTATGTAGTAACTAAGGGCTCTCTTCACATCTAAGCTGTGCAGCCTCCTCTCGCCAGAGGAGGAATGGTCAGTGAAGTACACTGGAAGAGATATAGATTGATTAAGGTGGAAATCTGAAACCACCTTAGGCAAGAACTTCCTGTTAGTCCTGAGGACCACCTTATCTCTATGAAAGGAGATAAAATCAGGCTCCACTGACAAAGCTTGTAATTCACTTATGCGTCTGGCAGAAGTGATGACTACCAGAAACACAGTTTTCAAGTCAAGTACTTAAGCTCTGCTGAAGACAAAGGCTCAAAGGGGTTGCATAAGCTGAGCAATGCAAACATTAAGATCCCAGGCAGGGCAGGGTCCCTGAATGGAGGGTTGGTGAAGCAATCCTTGAAAAACTTGGAGAATACAGGATGAGCTGAAAGAGAAGAGGCTTACCTGCTGAAATAAAAGCAGACACAGCTGCCAGATGCACTTTTAGGGTAGCTGGTCTCAGCCCCAAGGTATTTAAGTGGACCATATAATCCAGGACTGTGGGTAAGTCAGCAGTTTCTGGGGAAATATGCTTTCCAGAGCACCATATGGAAAACCTCTTCCATTTGGAATTATAAGTAGCCCTGGTGGAAGGTTTTCCTAGAAGCCTTCAGGATATCCATCACACCTTGGGAGAGGTGTAGATCAGTAAACTCTAACTCTTCAAGAGCCAGGCCTTGAGATTGAGAGATTTGAGGTTCGGGTACCAAACCCTCCCCTGAGCACAGGTTAACAAGTTGTGATTCCTGGGAAGACACAGGGGAAGATGGACTGCTAAGGACAGTAGGAGTGGATACCAGGGTTGTCTAGCCCAATCTGGAGCAATCAGGATCATCTTGCAGGGTTGAGATCTGATTTTGACTAGCACTTTGAACAGGAGAGGGAAGGGGGGAAAAGCATACAGAAACTTCCCTTCCCAACTGAGAACTAAGGCATCCAGAGGGACTGAGCCCAACACTGGGGGCCTGCAGCGAAAAAGGGGAAGTTGGTGATTGTCTGGGGCTGCAAAAAGATCTATCAGCGGGGTGCCCCATCTGGCAAATACCACCTCCAAGACCAGGGAGTCCAGTGACCATTCGTGATGGCCCTGGGAAATCCTGCTGAGAGCATCTGCCAGGACATTGTCCTTGCCTGGGAGGTGAACTGCCGTAAGGGAGGTGTTCAGGGAGTAAGCCAGAGACCACAACTTCATTGCTTTGGTGCACAAGGCCGTAGACCGAGTGCCCCCTTGCTTGTTGATGTACCACATTGTGGTGGTGTTGTCTGTTCTGACCTGTACAACTTTGTTCTGAACAGACTTGGAAAAAGCTTGAAGTGCTAGAAAAACTGCTCTGAGCTCCAACAGATTGATGTGAGCAGAGATTCCTGAGGGGACCACAATCCCTGGGCAGTGAGGTCGCCATGTGAGCTCCCACCCCAAGAGGGATGCATCGGTAGTTAGGATTAAGGAGAGACTGAGTGACAAAGGAACCCTTGTCTCAGATTGCTCTGATCCTGCCACCACTGTAGGGCCTGGATCAGGTGTCGAGTCACTGGGATCAATTTGGTTAGAGGGTCTTTCCTTTGAGACCAAAAGGCTCTCAGATGGAACTGGATGTCCCTCATCTGAAATCTTGCTCCCTGCACTACTGCTGTAGAAGCAGCCATGTGCCCCAGGAGCTGTAGAAAATGCCTTGCTGGTCGAGAGACCTGCAGGGTGAATGAGGAGGCCAGAGAGACCAGGGTCCTTGCCCTGTCCAAAGGAAGGAAGGCTCTGGCTTTCTCTGTGTTCAGCTCTGCGCCTATGAAGGTGAGGAGCTGGACTGGCTCTAGAACTGACTTTGAAAGATTCAGAAGGAAACCTAGAGAGGTGAGCAGTTGCTGAGTTATCTGAAGATGTAACGTGACTTGGCCTACTACGAGCCAGTCGTCCAGGTAAGGGAAGATGGCAAGTTTTTGCCTTTTTAGGGAAGCAACTGCTACTGCCAGACATTTTGTGAATACCCTTGGAGCAGAGGTGAGGCCAAAGTACATTGCTCTGAACTGGTAATGGCCTGAGGGCAGCTCGAACCTGAGGTACTTTCGATGGGAGCTTCTGATGAGAATATGGAAGTAGGCATCCTTGAGGTCCAGGGACATTAGCCAGTCCCCTGGCCTTAGAGAGGGTAGAATAATTCCCAGAGTCACCATTTTGAATTTTGGTTTTAAAAGGTGCTTGAATATCTGAGATCCAGGATGGGCCGCCATTCTCCTGTCTTTTTTGGGGTAAGGAAGTACCTGGAGTACAACCCTTTGCCCTGGTGTAGGGGTGGAACCCTTTCCACAGCTCTGAGAGCCAGGAGAGAAGAGACCTCTGCCTCTAGGGCAAGTGCCTCTGGTGGATTTGCAGGTGGAAAGGATCTGGTTCTCATCTTTGGAAATTTTCTGAAGCTGAGAACCAGTCCCTGGCTTACTACTCCAGGACCCACTTGTCTGATGTCAGAGACTCAGTCCTGGACAAAGTAAGCCAGCCTGCCCCTACAGGTAGCTGAGAATCGGCCCTGGCAACCCCATCAGGGTGCCTGCTTGGCAGGGGCTTTAGGCTGAGGGGTGGAAGCAGGCTTGCTTGTACCCAGTCTGCCTCTCCCTCTAAAGAACCCCCTCTGGGCGTAAGCAGAAGAGGAGGCCTGGGCTTGGTAAAAAGGCCTATGAAAAGGCCTGCCCCTGCCCCTGGAAAGCTGCCTTTGAGGAGTGGCCTGCCTTTCCTTGGCCTGTGCACTCCTATAGGTGGTCCTATACTCATCCATTTTCTTTATGTAATTCTCTGTCTGCTCCCCAAACAGAGATTACCCATCAGAAAATCCATGGCCTTAGTCTGGGTATCCTCTGACAGGCTAGTACATCTGAGCCAAGCCATTCTGCGAAGTGCCACAGATGTAGCCATGACTCTTGATGACACATCATTAGAGTCCACTGCAGCATGGAACTGCACCCTGGATGCCTCAATACCATCAGCAGCCACCTGCTCCACCTCCTGGCAAGCTGGCTAGGGACCCGTTTTCTAGAGCCATAACAGTGTCCCATCTGGATTTCTGATATCTAGCAACATAAGCCATATAATTTGCCTGTCTGAGTCCCAAGGATGCTGCCATGTACTGTTTCTTTGCCATGGCATCAATCCTCCTGGAGTCCTTGTCAGGGGTGTGAAGCCAAGGGAATATTTGCCTTGTCACAGGCTGCAGCCTGCACTACCCCAACATGGCTGCATTGTTGTGTAAGGAACTCCGTATCAGAGCCCGACAATGTGTACCTCTTGTCCATTCTCTTATCCACAGGAGGTATAGTGTGAGGAGTTTTTAGAATTTTAACTGTCTGTTTCCCAAAAGATTTATGCAAAGGAACAGACAGTCTCCTAGACTCTGGGATATCCATCATTTCCACATAGTCAGGCTCCTCTTGATCATCCACAGCTTCCTCCATAGGGAGCTGGAGGGTTTCAGCCACTTTCTTATAAAACATAAAATGAGAAGGGGACTCAGAAAGCCTAGGAGGAGACACTCCTGAAGGTCTGTCTGGGGAGATGTCCGGGTCAATGGGCACATCCAGACTTTCAAATCCACATTCACTCTCCTCATACTACTCTTCTCCCTCCTCCGGTTCATAATATTCCTCTAAATCATACTCTTGAACCGGTGGAACCGGCTGAACCGGACGCTTACCTGATGGTGCCGGTTCGGTCAGAACCGGGGAAAGCGACTGGATAATTTTAATCGCTTTGGCTATTTCTTCAGCAGTTGGAGAGGAAAGTTTTGGCTCCACACCAGCTGATTTCCTAGTCCTTTTTGCTGGAACTTACTCCTCAGAGTCAGATCTCCTTTTGCCCAAGGAAGTCTCGCCCTGGTCAGAGGGCACTCCCTCCGGTTCGGTTGGAACCAAACCGGGCTGGCCATCCGGTTCAGCGGACTTTTTGGCCTCCCTTTCCCTCAGCCTACCAACTCTCTTTTCCAGGGTAGCTGCAGGAAAAGGTTTACAAATCTGGCAGTCTGCATTGAGGTGGTCAAACCCCAGACAATAAACACAGGTGGTGTGGGGTCGGCAGCAAAGACTTCCCACAGACACTGCAGTGTTGAAACCCAGTGGGCCCGGTTTTTCTTTTGGGTTTCTCAGACATAGTGCCAGTCCTAACCAAACTTACCCGTTTATGGCAATCCGCCAGGTAAGACCCTCTTATCGGTTCCCAACCGTGTCACGGGTCGTGGAAAAAACCGTAATAAAATCCGTTTTTTTTAGAACCGATAAGAACCGGTAACCACACTCTAAATGACAGATTAACATATTTTAAACAACCTGATCGGTTCAAACCGAACCGATAAACCGTTTACAAGTTCCACACAGAACAGAAATTAATGTAAAACCTAACTAGTATTCACAAATACCACAGACCAAGTCTGAACCGACCGGTTGCAGTTTAAATTCGGTCAAAAACCAAGAAAAACAATACTTTAACCAACAAAATGAACCGAGCAGAAGGAGAAATCTCCGGAGCGACTGTTCAGTGAGGCGGAGTAAAGAATCTGACGGTTTGAGTTTGAAGAACAATAGACAAGAGTTTCAACCGAGCTCGAGCTCAGCGTTCCATGCCTGGCATGGAAAGTTAACTCTTTCACCTCCGGAGCAGTTCGAAGGTTGGGACTCACTGCATATGTCATAATATAGCAAGACTTCATGTTGTTTGAAAAACTATTTTTCCGTTAAAAAAACCAACGAAGGTAGGGCAGACGAAGCACAAACTTTTCGCAAGGCGCTGTATGGAGCTAACGGCGGAAAGAACTGAATTTAGCGCCCGGATCGCCTTTATACCGACGCCTCCTGACGCCGTCACCTGACGGGGCGTCCTCGCCAGGACCGCTAGCTAGAAATTATAGTCCTGCGCGCCTGCCGGGCGCTAGTCCTGTATGTGGGATTACCACTGCAAGAGCCCTCTCGAAGTAACATCTACTATTACAGTAAGTTCTTATGTAACTGTACTATCTTCTACGGACTGGTCTCTTGCAGTAAGTCATTACTTATGGGAGATTACCAAGCAGTAAAATACAAATGGCAGGAAAGGCAAAGCCAAAGATGCAAAAGCACAATAAAATGTCAACTTCAACCGCATCCCCAGAGGCAGACAGGCCGGGGTGGGGTAAGAACTAAATGTTTGATAAGTAATAGAAATGTCCAACTCAAACCCCTTCCATGCAGGCAGAAAGGCCAATCGTTCGGCTAAGACATTTGGCATGAAACTAGGAGAAATGTCAACTCAAACCACACCCACTCAGGCAGAAAGGTGGGTTAGGACAGCATGCAGGAGGCATGATGTAGAAAGAATTGTAGGTGGCCCGGCACAGTGATTCATCCTGACAAGGCAAAGGTCAACAGGCCCTGGCATAAAGTCAGAGTCAGTAAATAGACAAGGAGAGCGGATCAGATAGCAGAAAAAGGAGCACCGGGGGAAAAACATCTCAGATGATCATAGGAAGGAACCACTGAAGGGCTCCAGCAGGGAGAGTGACAGGAGTTCCAATCAGATCCGGAAGGAGGAGTGAAGCGTCCAGTCTGGGAGCAAGCCTCCAAGAAAGGTAAAGAGATCTCCGGGCACCTCTGAGGCCTGTAAGAGGAGGTGGGGGATACCCAAAAAACAGGTTAAGGTGCAGAAGTGGGTCCCGCCCCACATGAGGGATGGGAATGCCGCAGAGGGGCAGACTGAGCCGCCCCCTGGAGGCCCTACCGTGGTCCCGAGTGACACCCTGGTAGGGGGGGCTGGGCAGGAGGCAGCCTGCCTGCAGGAGCACAGGGATGGGACCTGGGGGCATGACAGAGGTCCTGAACAGACCAGAGAGTATGTCCCGAAGCCTGAAGGGAATCCAGGATGGACTGAGCACCAGGTCCAAACAGCAGGTATCCAGAAAAAGAGGGCATCAGCGACCGATAGCTGAACACCAAGTGGCAAACCTAAAACCCGCAGCCAGGTGAAGCACCAAAGGACGACGCCAGAGGCCGAGAGGCAGGCGTCAACTGCATCGAAGCATGCATGGAGCAGAGGAAAGGGAGGGCATGGCAGACAGCGGCTGAGCTGATCAGGGCTATGAGGGGTAGGATGAGCGGAAGTAGGACAACACCAAATATGAGAGAGTGCATGAAAATATGCAGGAATCAAAGGCGGGACAACCATGGCAGGTTCCTCGGGAACGCTGAGGTAGTCAGCCATGTCCTGACAAAAGGAGTCCTGATCCGCAGCATAGAAGCCAAAAGCATGCCGGATCCGCAGCATGAGCTCCGCGAAGGAGGGATCCAGGAGGGAGCAGGGGGTTGAGGCGGGCGGCCTCTAAAAAGGAGGATGCGGACAGGTGAAACCAAGGTCCCCATGGTCCGTGAGGTCCCCGCCAGGAACATCCCCCACAAAAGGAGCCCCCATCCCAGAATCTCCATAAAGGGAGTCCACATAAATGGGGGGGGAGGGGTGGGAAGTGCCAGATCCAAGCGCAGGTGCCCGGGCAGAGGGGAGGGGGGAATGGGACGAGGCGGGACCCTGGCCCATGGACCATAGGACCTCCAGCACAACTTGGGTGATGCCTGGCATGTGTGACAGGGAGGTCCAGAAATGGAGGGCACCTAAGAGCGGTGCTAGGAGAAGGGAGAGCTAGCCTGGGAACTGCTGACCCCGAATAGCGGGGGAAGGCACTCCGACCCCTGTGGTCCTGGACTGGCAAAGGGGTAAGGGACTCAGGGTTGGACCCCCTCAGCGGGGCTGAAGGCCCAGGAAAAGTCGCATCCAAAGGGCGCAAAATGGGCGACAGGGGGGAGACCCTTGAGGACGCCAGAACAAGGTGACGGGATGGGGGGGGGCACGGGAGCAAAACCCCTGAGCAGGAGGTGTCCCGGAGCGGGACTACCTCATTGCCAAGGGAACCATCCCTGTCGAGGAGGGAAGGAGGAGAGGCTCCTCCGTCAACAGTGGAAGCCATCCCGACAACGAGACATGTAAAACACGCCGTTCCGTTGACAAGAGAGGCTTCCCCGTCAACGAGGAGTGCCCTGTCGACGGAGAATAAGCCTCCATCGATGAAAGAATAGCAGAATCATGTCCCAACGACGGGAGAAGAGCTCCCACCGACGAGGGAGAGCAAAGAACACGTTCCATTGACGAGGCAACACAGCCCATTGATGGAAGACGTTCAGAAACAAGTTCGGTCAATGGGACTAGGCCCGTCGAAGATAAAACAAGCCCAGCAGGCTCAGTTGACGGGGGGGGGGGGCAGCCCAGACGGTGAGGAACACTCCATCGACAATGGAGGAGTCACTGTCGATGGAGTAAGGCAGAGGGAGTGTGAATCCCTCTCCCTCCTATGCCTGGAACGAGTGCCCTTGACCGGGAAGCCTTTAAGGAGGCCTCCCGAGGTCCACTTCGGCCTGGCTGGATGATCAGCCATAAGCAAGGCCCAAGGCCCAACAAGAGAGCCTGGCCAGGGAGCAGCAGGGGTGCTGTAAGCAAGGAGGGCTGGGGGCACTGTGAGGAGCACAGGCCCGGCCTAGTGGAAGTAGAAGAGTCAGGGCCTGGGAGCAGTACACATACCCAGGACCAGAGGCAGGAGCCGGGGGGTGCAGCGAGTGGTGCACAGGCCCAGGTCCTGGAAATAGAAGAGCCAGAACCTGGAAGTGTTCCACAGGCCCAGCAGAGAGAAACAAAATGGGGCTGGGCTGTTAATAGCTGCCCTAGTGAATCCCCAGACCCAGCAAGAGTGTCTGGGCCAGGGTGCAGCAGGTGTACCGCGAGCTCCAATGGAACACAGGGTCTACTGCAGAAGAAAAAAATAAAAAAATCAGGCTAGGCCCTAAAGAAGCCCCAGACCAACAAGACAGCCCGAGTCTGGGAGCAGCAGGAGTACTGTGAGTGGGTCACAGGCCTGCTATGGAAGTTCGGGGGGTGCTGAGAGCAAGTCCCAGGTCCCGGACCCAAAGGTAGAAAATCGGTTCAAGTTTAAGTCAAAGACTGCAACCCAGGAGGTCAGGAGAGCTGAGTGTGCGAGCTGAAGCCGGCAGGAAAATCAACAGGGGGTACTGGGAGCTGCCAACTCTTATACACATCCACAAGAAGTGATGTCGTGTGGGTGGCCCCCCAAAGAAGACTGCTGGAAGCAGCTGCCGTGTGACTGCGCCACCTGGTGGATACTCCCATAAGTAATGACTTACTGAAAGAGACCAGTCCGTAGAAGATCTACTGTTACAGATGAGTAACCTGTTTTCCTAGGAGTGTGCATAAGTTGTTCTCTCCACACTAGTTGGCAGACTCTTAGCAGTTCTCCAGGAGGAGGGAGGCAAGGTGCACACCCCTACTTAGGGAACATAGAATGGAGAACTGAGGCCCCAAAACCAGCATCCTGGCATGACTCTAGGTTGGTGTAGTAGTGGGTAATGAAGGTGTTTGTTGACTTCCAGGTAGCAGCGCTGCAGATATCCTGGATAGGGATGCCCCTAGAAGCAGCCGCTGATGCAGCAGTATGGCAGGTAGAATGAGCTCTTATCTCTATGGAAGGCTCCTTGCCTGCCAACCAGTAGCAGAGATCAATGCAGGATGTTATCCATGTGCCAATCATCCGCTTTGCTGCAGGTCTGCCAGATGTGGCTTCAGCTAACAAAATAGGAGTTGAAGGCTGTGGCTACAGCAAGGGGGTCGTTTCCTGTGGATGAGCCTATATTTAGGGACTGCATTTGGCAGCTGTGAAGGGGGGTGGAATAGTGATTTGAGGACCTTTCAGAATTTAGCATGATGGTTTATCTTAGTGTGGAAAGCAGTGTTGAAGTACTTATCCTTTGCCTGTCTGATTTACCTTGTACAAGTGTTGCGCAGAGTGTGGTACTTCAGGTGGTCTTGTGGCAAACCAGTTTCCTTAAAAGCTTTCCATGCCAGGTCACGGTCTGTGAGGCTGGCGATGATGTCAGCTGAGATCCAGGGTAGATGTGCGCCACGCATCCTGGCATGTCTGATAGGGGCATGATGGTTCCAGATAGGAAGGAACCTAGTTTTGAAACCCTCTAGGGCAGTGTCTGAGGATTT
Organism: Neoceratodus forsteri; assembly: GCA_016271365.2. NCBI lineage: Eukaryota > Metazoa > Chordata > Ceratodontiformes > Ceratodontidae > Neoceratodus > Neoceratodus forsteri. The sequence continues at coordinate 1,423,247,164 of CM028130.1, forward strand.
TGTGTGGTTGATGGACCATTCGATGTTGGCCAGGTCTTGCAGAAGAGAGGCAATGTTTAAGTCTTTGTAGGATCTGGTGAGGAGGATGTGTGGTTGTGGTACCTTGGGCCTAAAGATCTTCCTGATAATGTAAATAATGTGGTGGTCGCTAAGAGAGACAGGGAGCAGGCCCCGCTTCAAGAATCCTATGAGAGTGGGAGGTGAGGGACCAGTCAAGAAGGGAATGGTTTAGTGATTTAGGTGGGTGGGCTTGGACATCATTTGGGTGAGGTTTAGGGCACTGACTTTGTTCCGGATTTTGGAATTGGTCGGGGAGAGCCAATTTTGATTGAAGTCCCCAGGATGTGGAGCTCGCCCCCTACAGCTAGTGCTTTAAGGCAGCCAAGGTGGTCCATTATGGTAGGCAAAGTGGTATCAGGTGCGCAGTATGAACCTGCAATATATATTGGAGCATTATGAGGGAGGGCTAGTTTTATCAGGAGCGCATCAATGGGCAGTGTGGAGTGGGGCAGGGCAATGCTTGAGAACCGAGTCCCAGATGCAATATATATGGCAACTCTGCCTCCTCTTTAGCGACCTAGATGATCATGGCGGATGACCGAGTAGCTAGGGATCATAATTTCTGAGTCCTTCTTGTGTGGTTTTAACCAGGATTCAGATATGACGAGGACGTCAGGGTGAAGTGAGAGCATGGCTGGTTGTAACAGTGGCAGTTTGAGTAATAGGCTGCACATGTTCAGGTGCATCAGTTTCAGACCACTGGGGAGCTTGGTGGGTTGGATGGAGGCTGGATCGAGGGTGAAGGAAGGGCCAGGGTGTGTCTCAACATTCCCAGATAGCAGGAGGAGGAGGAGAGTGATCACCAGCTTAGCTAGGGGACGTGCCCACAGGGGCTTACGTGGCTGAGTAGTTGAAAGTTTGATGGGCACGAAGGAAACATCAGTAGTGGAGTGAAGGGCTATTTGTCCCAGGAAAAAGGAGGGAGGGAGGATGTTGGGGCCCACGAATAGTGTTTATAGAGGCACTGCAAAGAATATGATGGTTGGGGAGGTGCCGGGGGTAAGGGGGGATGCAGGAGGGGAGTGAGGTACAGGTGGGCATTCCTGCACAGCTGGCAGAGTGGAAGGTGGGAGGGACAGCAGGGGAGCCCAAAGGGAGAGGATTAGAAGAGGTAGTAGCATGGTAAAGAGAGCTGAGGAGAGATGCCGGTTTAAGCAATTGGATGTAGTGAATTGGTTTGGGTGAGGGTGTTAGCGGCCTCTAGTGGCAAGTTCAGATAACCTGCAGGTAGAGAAGTAGACTGATTGGTTTATACTGTCGCGTGACCACCTCTGTAAAGGTAGTGCATCACCAAGGGGGGTGGTGAGGGCAGTGGGGTAGCAGACGAACAGCGTCGGTGGGGTAAATCCAACAGCAGCAAGCAAGCCATCGTCCGTGGGCGTTTATTCATACCTGATGCTTCAGGTGGGACAGTCGGGCTGGCGAGAGCTCCTGGCCTGGAGAGGGCTATAAAGGAAGCCCTCTGACCCCAGTGTGGAGGAGCTGTGGGAGAGAGAGAAGGTAACAGAATTTAATACCGGTAAAGGGGGGGGGGGTGGACTGCCGGCCTAACGAGGGGAGGGAGAGAACAAAAGTACAAGGCTGCAATCTAATTGTATGGGCCACAACCGTGTAACATTCCCTAAGTTAAATGAAATAAGATAAACAGGCAGTAAATGAAATAAGTAAATAGATGCAAGGCTGCGAGTTAATTGCAACACTACGAGTTGAGTTGCATTGCCTTTAACTACAAGAAAATCATATAAAGGGAGGCAGTGAATAAAGTAAAAATAAGACATCTGCTGCTCCTTAAAAGTAGTAAAATAAAATATACAAATGCTTCTCCTTAGAGTACTACTGTCCAATAAGTAAAAGGTGGCATTTTGTATATTTTCTTCAGCAGAGAACCCATCTGTAATGCTGTGTCGACTCGTCATCCGTGGCTGTTTATTCGTACCTTCTGCTTCAGGTGGGACAGTCGGAATGGTGAGAGCTCCTGGCATTGCGGGGGGAAGGCTGTAAAGGGAAGCCCTCTTGACCCCCAGTGTGGAGGAGCTGCTGCTTCAGGTGGGAGAGTCGGGCTGGCAAGAGCTTCTGGCATTGTGGGGGAGGGCTGCAAAGGGAAGCCCTCTCGACCCCGGGTGGAGGAGCTGCTGCTTCGGGTGGGACAGTCGGGTTGGTGAGAGCTCTTGGCATTGTGGTGGAGGGCTGTAAAGGGAAGCCCTCTTGATCCCCAGTGTGGAGAAGCTGCTGCTTTGGGTGGGACAGTCGGGCTGGCGAGAGCTCTTGGCGTTGCAGGGGAGGACTGTAAAGGGAAGCCCTCTTGATCCCCGGTGTGGAGAAGCTGCTACTCAATGTCCAGCACAATTATTAACAGACTATTATTAAAATCTTTGAGGCATGCAAAGTTGAATTTTGGTGGGCCAAACAGGACCATTTTAGATATTTTCAACTCTAGGATTATAGCACTAAAAACTAAGACTAGCGCAAGGAGGTGGGGATACAGACCATGTGGAGGTGTTTTCTTTCCCAAATCTCCTGTCGTAAATACAACAGAAGAGGGTGATAATTTGTTGCACCAACATTTGACTTGGGGAAACTGGCACCCAAACATACAACATTATGAAGAAATGGCAGGCCGAGACCCAGACACAAATAACCTTCAAGCTCTGGGGGAGAATCTGACAAGCTATTTTTAAAAAGAATAGCTATGTGCTTACTGTCACAGTAGATCGTCAAGAGAATCTCTTTCATCAGGCCACACCTATGGAACTACAAGCTGCCAGGAACCAGGACAACACAGAAACTTTGCAAGCAGTCAGCTAGGGGCTGTCCACAATGTCAGATGTCGGCTGATACATAAATGGGGGTGGCTCCATCTCTCCTCAGTTCTTTTCCCGCCGATCATACTCTTCGGACCACTGAAGGTAACACTGCTGCAACAGCTGCCATTTTATTTCTTTTATTGGAAAAGTAATCACTTTTATACTGATTTTCAACGACTTGAAACTTTTCTGGTGTTGTGGCTCTGGTGAGAAGATTTACAATGGCAACTTCCACAATGTCTGTGTCTTCAGCCTAGGCCTGGACTACAAGGTGAAAGCCTGTGGAATTTGTCAGGTTTTTAATTCCATGACCAGGCAACGCCATAAAGGAACTTTAGAAAAACACCTCAAGCAGAAGGTGGCTAGTACAGAGGAACTCCAGCAGAAGAGCACCACTGTGTCGTCGACGCTGTCTACTGAGTCCAGGTCTTCTAAATCCCAGGACAAGACATCAGGGAGTCACAAACACAAGCACCAGGACAAGGAGAAGGAGAGAGCCTCCCCGGTAAATTCCAGGTCGCCGCTCTGCATAGCAGGTATGATATTCTCAGCGCTGCCTTCCGATCTGGTAGTGACGCTGCTGCCCCTCACCCCCATCCCACCTGTCGACATGACACCAAGGTCAGGACTTGGCTCAGACATTACCAGGCCTAGTACGGATGGTACGTCATCGCCGACGTTACTGCAGCTATATTAGCAAACAGTGAGGGACAAATTACTTACAGAAAAGACCCTTTTGTTTTAGCACCTGAACCTGGCACTTCTGCCAAGAGTGGTTAAAGGGACAGACTCTTGTTACCTTTGGAATATCTGTATAGTGACAGCTGCGAAATCTATTACTAGAAAGTGGCTGCAGCCATCCTCCCACAATAGATGACTGGGGGGAGGTGTTTAGTCAAATTTCGGAAATAGAACACCTGATGTTCGCAGTATAGGATAGGACTCGGGTGTATCTTACCAGATGGATTGGTGGGAACTGGCACAAGATAATGAAAATCAGAGTGGGAATCCTGAGGATCTGAAGGTGGCTATTTGAGATCTGGCTGGTATATTAGACTGCAGCAGTATTTTCTGGTGAGGAGAGGGGAGTGGAGGGGTGGCAAATGAGTAGTATACATCCAGTTTCCCTTTCTGGGATTGTTCTTAGGAACATAACTAGGTGGACAATTTAGGAAATCAAGGCTTCAGAATAATCTACCTCAGAGGATCACTAGATGTGCTTACGCAAAAACATTTGGATAATATTGTTCAATATGCCAGGCCCTAACGGGCCCATTCCTGTCACTCTATAGGGTTTTCTAGTTAAATCGGTTAGTATTTTTGTTTTTTTTATTGTTAAAATTTAAAAGAAAAAGCCAGCCCGCTGGTGCAGTGGTAGCACTACCACTTGCAACGCCGTCGCCCCGAGTTCGTGAACAAGCCCGTGAGATGGAGGTCTGGCCAGGGGAGGAGGCTTGAGCATCCAAGGGACTGCTCGCCTTCTCCGGGAAGGGTTGAGACTCAGCGCTTGGATGACCTCTGGCGGAGGCCGGAGGCACAGCAAGTGTCCGAGCTGTTCAGAGGGATTAGGGCGTGATGGACACTGGTGCTTGCGCCTTGATGTCTGGGCACACATCACGCCCACAGAAAAAGGGAAAATAACTCAGAGCGCTGGTGCGACCTCGCAACTCCCGCCTGCCTATCCTGCCATTGGGTGCTTGACAAGACAAGAAGAGTCTCGGGGTGCTGGGCCCCACCTTGTGCCCACCGCTCCATGGGGGATCACCCACAGGATCAGGCAGGTCGAGGAGGAGCAGGGTAGGCACCACTGGCGACTCTCGAGGAAGTGGGGCTCCAAGAGTTGGGGGGAGGAGGAAAAAAATAAAGTATAAAAAAAAAAAAAAACATCTATAATGAAACTCTGTACAGCTGCTGTCTGGACTCTTGCCATTATAAAATTGTGATACTGAAAATAGACATGTCGACTTTTGATTATATCTCACAGCAGTTAAGCAGAGTACAGAGCTCCAGTATCCCCGAGATAAAAAAAAAAAAAAAAACTCCTTGTAAGTTAACAATTTATCTGTGATTTGAATTCATGACTAGCAAAAGAGTTGCAGAAGGGAGATACACCAGTGCCAGAATGAAACTACAAAAAAATACTTTAGAAGCCGTCGGAATGGCCGAGCAGAGTGTGGAAGGTAGTCAGAGCCATTCAACCGCCAATGTCAGAAGCCATGAGGAAGATATAGATACTGAAGCCGAATGATAGACCAGAAATTGATTTGAGCATATTTTACAGGAAATCCAAGCCTCTAGGAAAGAAAACCAGCAAGAGTTTAAACAAGTTCTGGTCAAAGCTGATATGGCTGTGGAGAGCTTTTGGGATGCTTTTACGCATTATTTCTAATGAATTTACACAATGCAGAGAGGAAGTTTCAATGCAGTCTTCCTTTTACACATTTTTACAATGTGTTTTCCTAGAATATGCCTGCTGATTGCTATATGTCTAGCCTGGATAGTTCACAGAAGACATGGCATCTTATTTTCAATGGGGCTCTACATCTACCCAATATTATGCTGAATTGCATAAAATCAGAACACATTGGAAACAATATTTTACATCTGGACTAGGCTACCCTAAATAATTACATTATAAAAATGGTAAAATTGTGACCCCACTGAAAACAAGATATGGCATTTAATCTGGGACATCCTGAGTAAATGAAGTGCGCAAATGTGTAAAATGAAGATCCCTATGACAATGAGATGTAGCATCTCCCCTGCGCTATCCAGAATACAAAATATAGGATAAGAAATGGTTAAAAGAAATGTACTGTAAACTGAACTTCACTGTGTTCACTGACATAAACAGTTTCTTTATTGTTTTATAACATATTAGATTGCAGTATTTATTTTGAATGTTGTGGCCATGAGGATTGTGTGTGTGTGTGTTACCTGTTGATTGCTATATATTTAACCTGGACAGTTCCCAGAAGACCTGGCATATGTCTGAGACAGTTCTTATCAGATAATGTCTTAAAGAGGTTAAAAAGCAGTGTACATTGTTTTGGATTCGTTGCTGGAAAAGGGTGACATTTATGAGGCATGAATCTTTCTTGAAAGACAATACCTGCCCAACTGAAGCTAGTAGCAAGCAAATGTTTAAATGCTAAGTATTTAAATGTGCAAGTTGTTGCATTTCGAAGGGGGGGGGGGGTAAACAAAGCTCCAGTTTAACAGGCAATCAGTATTTAACAAGCTGTTTCAGTTTCCTAATGGCCATCTGATAAGCAGCTTGGAGTGCTGTCTCCAACATTCTAAACAGAAAGGAGTATTTTATTTCAGCTGGAATAGTGATTTATAGTTCTGGAAGGATACACTGAAAACTCCAAAAATGTGTTCCACGATACTCCATTTTTCCAGCTACAGGCAGCAAGATGGCTGTAGGCTCCGCCCATAGCCATAAAAACTGTGTAAGCCCAAATGGAGGGAGCGGAGAGCATCACATACCGAAGACAATGTGGTCTGCGATAGTGCTGCAGTATAGGCCCTACTCAATTATATAGACATTCTACAACAAAAGTGCACAGACCTTGAAGCACAACCCAGGAGACAGAACCTCTCTGGCTGTCAGGGCTCCCGGAAGGTACTGAAACTGGCAAAATGTGTAACTTCATAGCAGACCTTTTAAAAGGCATTCTGGACTTGCCACCAACTATACATATTCACCTGGAAAGAGCACACCATGCCCTGTACCCCAGACCCGCAGATCCGAAGGCCCATCCACGGCAGATAATTATGACATTTTCTAGTTACAAGATTAAGGAGGAGCTACTCTGGCAAGGCTGGGCCAAAAAAAAAAAGTACTATATAATGGCATATAACTCTACTTTAATCATGATTACCCCGCAGAAATACAACAAAGGCTGCAGTATGTGGAGATTATTAAAGGACTATAGGTTCAGAAAGTCAAACTGCAAACCCTGTATCCGGCGAAACTGTTCATATTTTGGGAAGATGGTACCAAGCTTTATTATTCACCGGAGGAGGCATATGTAGATCTGAGGGAGAAAGGAATACCAGTGCAAGACACAGCTCGACCAGAAAAAAATGGACTTACCTCCCCGAACCCAGAAGAGTGAATGGACGACTGCTCGAGGGAAAAGGATTCAGCAAAAGGGTCTCTCTGCAGCCGTTATAACAATGGCTGAAATCAAGCAGCTCCTGAGTAACCTTCCCGACTCAGACCGTGATTCAGCTGATCACCACCCTTCAACCTGACTGGTCCCCCTGCAGGTACTCTAGTTTGCATTCCCTCTTAGCCTAATTTTCAGAAGTCTTCCATACTCCTGAAACCTCTTGTGGGCTAGGTGGAGCCAATGGTGAGGTTCCGTATAAAACTAGGAACCTGAGTTGCTGGGGAGTAATCTGTATGCCTGTTGGGTAACTCATCTATAACTTCAGTATTTTTACCCTCCCCAGCGACCCTTAAACTTTGCTTGCTATAACTTTGGCTCCCTTCCAAATAATGAGCCGCAATCCTACAATGCAGCTGTTTGTTATCTCCTAAAATAAGGGGAAAAGCTATGTCTGACTGACTGACAGTTTTACAGGTTAACCTCTGCAATCAGCCTCTGTATTTTCAGCTCCTTTCTGCTTCATGAGGCACAAACTTTCATTGGAGCCATCTGCCCTCCGCCTTTTGAGTAGGGGGAAATGCGGTACCTCATTGTTTGTTCATTTTGGAGCTGCGATCCCTACGAGTTGCTGGCCATATGTTCGGCTATCTTTTGGACATCGAGGCAAAATTTATACTGAAGCCATACACACCCCCCCTCCTGGATAGGGAAAAGCAGCATCTGTTAATCAGTTCAAACTGCATCCTAAAGGTTGAGCAATTTTGACAATGTGTAGTGACTCAGGTTACAGTTTAAATAGGTTGGTGACAGGGAACCACAACAGTAGTGGTCACCCCTGAATACAGACTAAAAGCTTTAATGTATGATCCCCTAAACTAGGTGCTGTACTCCCCTTTCAACTGGACGAAAAGGGGAGTACAAAAATTCATCGTTTGCTTTCATAGGGCATACTTTCCCACCTATGAGGAGATGATAATCTCTTAAATATTGTATATCTCTGGGTATAAACAGAATCTTATGACCATATGAAAAACCTCTCCTAGTACAAAGACAGCGGTTTTTAGATGTTCATATATTGTCCGGTTCTAACCCTGTGAGTAGGGAACACAGTGTGGGATTTGCATTTAAATGTCTGCAGATTTTCCCATATGTGTACACCTGTTTTGTTAAAGAGAATCCAAGGTACTGACAATCTAAAAACAGTTTACAACGGAGCCCATAACGGGCGCACTAATTCAGAGCGAACTGTAAACCATCAAGTTGTTGATTAATCTCACAAAGTTGATTTGCATATTGAATTATTTTAATTAAGTTACACTAGAGGCTATAGCTATTAGGGCCTAAGAAATTACAACCATATTGGCAAAGAATTACCTTAGACATGAGAGAGTATATGTTATAATTAATACTATATAAATATTTAGGTGTGTGCAATGTTTGGTATATTGACAAACTCCTCTATAGAACATTAAACTGTTTCATAAGGCTAGGCCAGACTGTATACCTGGAAACAAGACCCTGTCTTCTTTAGCAAGGATTTAGATTAAGGAAGCCATGAAGCCAATGGATTATTTTAGCAGGCTACTGGTTCATTACTTTGAACTGTAAGCAGTTCAGGAAGACTGGGATAACACAGCTCTCTTTAATTCAGGGCATCATGCTCTTGGAGTCCCACCTAATTTATTTTCTGGGCTTCATCCTATTCGGTTTAACCCTGATGGTGGACCCCTATTATAGGGGACATAATGCCGCGATCTACCCAGATGTAGAAATTCAGGTTAGCCATGAATTTTCCTACAATGGGGTCAGAGCGTACTGTTATGTACTCTCTACTACTGAAGGCAGAAAGTTAAAATGTTTAAAAACAGTGTTGTACATTGTTAAGGCCTGTGTTTAAGGAGTTATTAGATGTTTTTATTCTACAAGTGCAACTTCAACAGGAATTTTCTACAGTTGTCCACTGGAGGGCACCAGAGTATAATAAACAGGTTGCGTAAGCTCGCACTCATTTATACCAATTAAGATGAATAAAACAAAAACTAAATGTAAAAGTATTACTTATAATGCTAATGGCCTAACACATCCAGTGAAAAGGGAAAAAATCATGGCATATATAAGGAAACGGGAGGATGACTGTCTTTTGTTACAGGAGACCCACTAATCAGATCACGACCATCAAAAATTAACAAAATTTAGCTATGAACAGGTCCATTACTCTTCTTATAAAAATGGACGTAGAAGAGGGGTAACAATTTTAACTCAGAGGAGAGTCCCTTTTATAGTGAAAGCTGTTCATAAGGACAGGGAGGGTAGATACATACTTTTAATTGGGGACTACGAGGGCCACACCATCACTCTAGCATTGATATATGCCTCACCTGGCTCTGATTTTGGTTTCTACAGATTTTTCTAATTTTTACTAGAAAATGCTGAGGGATAAATAATATGTAGAGGGCACCTGAACCTATCTCTGTCTCTCCAGATAGACTTCTAACATTCCAAAGAGGCAGCATGGAGTAGCTAGGAAAGTTAGGGTTCTGCTCACTGAAACGGGGATGGTAGACTCCTGGAGACACCTGCAGGGTTCAACAAGGGGCTTTATATGTTACTTGGCACCCCATAAAATTTATTCTGGCCTAGACCTATTCTTGATCTCTCAAGAAAGGTCTGATAATCTGTGTGAGTGCATTACTGGAACATTCGGTGTCTCAGACCACGCTCTGGTGAAAAAATTATTTTTGGAGACTTAATATATCTTTAATACAAGATAAAGAGACAAAAATACAAATACAGGAATATATAGGGCAGGTTACACAAGATGATAATACCCCTGAGGTTAGCCTGAGCATTCTGTGGGATACAGTTAAGGCTATGATATGAGGTAAATTGATAGCCATAGCTGTGGGGTGTAAAAAAGAGAGACGAAGCAACAAGAACTGGAAACAGAAAATAAAATATTTGGAATTACAGCAACAACTCAGACTAGATAAGCAAAGCAGGTGAAATTAAAAAAAACTTAGAAGAAGTGAATAAAAACCTGGATTACAATGTACAACAACATTTAAAATATATCCGACAAAGATATAAGGGAGGCCCCTGGGCATTAAAAGTAGTAGCTTGCTGGATAAAAGCTCAGGGAAGCAGAGCTCATATTAGTAAAATTCTGCATCCAGAGAGAGAGAGAGTCCAAAAAGTAGTAAAGACAACTAAAATCACAGATGCATTCAAGAATTATTATAGCTCACTGTACACCTCTAAATCCCCTTACCAATTTGACGCCACTGACTCCCTCCTACACTCCCTAGAGCTCCCTCAGATAACATACGCATAAAATGCATAGTTGATTGCACCAATAAAAGAAGGACAGATTCTTAGAGAAATACAAAGACGTAAAATGGGGAAGTGTCCAAGTACTGATGGTTTCCTGGCAGAATTTTATAAAAATTTTGGCCCCAGCCTTTTGCAATTACTACAATGGCCACATGCAGATGCTATTTCTGAACTCGGCAACCTGGGAAGGATCCAACACTCTGCCCCCCCTACCGTCCTATTTCGATCTTAAACATGGACTATAAATATTTTATGCCCATATTAGCCAGGAGGTTAGAGAATATTATCCCAGGTATAGTGGGGTTAGACCAGACTGGGTTTGTCTCGGGACGGCAGACCCAAGACAGCGCCCGCAGGACGCTGCACATCATAGACCATTTAAATACAGAGGTGATTCTTGCTCTTAAGTATAGATGCTGAAAAAGCATTTGACCAAACTGACTGGGTCTATCTGAAAAGAGTCCTTGCAGGATTTGGATTTTCCAATGCATACAAACCATATATATATATACTTCACCCACGGCCTATGTCTGTGCTAATGGACATATGTCGGCAGGGTTCAAGCTTGGACAGAGTACGAGACAGGGTTGTCCCCTTTCACCAGTGCTTTTTGTGCTATATACAGAACCCCTTGCACAAATGACAAGGAGAGATCTGGAGATAAAAGGAGTCCAGCCTGCCAATGCTGAGCATAAATTAAATCTATTTGCAAATGATGTCCTAGTTTATCCGATTCGACTAAATCGCTGCCTAAACTAATGCATCTCATACAACACTTCTCCAAAATATCAGGATATATTCTGAATATGGAAAAAAAATTATGTTTTGTCCCCCTGATTTGTTCCAACTTTGGCAATTCAAAAACAATTCCCCATGCACTGGGGACTATCTAAATTAAAATATTTAGGAATCTATCTTATTTATGTATGCATGCGTGTGTGTATGTATGTATTTATTCATTCATATCAGAGTTACAACTTTTAAGGTAAGAGCTTGTTTACAAAGGTTGCACCTCATGACAAATACATAATATATGTTCAATAGGACTAAAGTGTCAAACAAGGAACATAAAATACATAAAAAAAATTTCATTTACAAAAGAATACAAAATTTCATGCACAGAGTGCAGCAGGACAGTCTGTACACTTTGGTTTACATCTGTGTATATACACAGAAAATTAACATGGCAGTCAAGGTTGACTTTGTCCGGCTGTGGGAGGTGGTGGGGAAGGAATAGAGGGGGAGTTTGTGAAAAAAGGAAGGGACAGGGGTAGAGGCCATGGGGGACAGTAACCTATAAGTGGCCTGGGACAGAGAGGGCACGGAAAAAGGTGATGTTTTGTAGTGCGAGTGGCGGTGGTGTTGAAGGGAGGTTAGGGCTGGCAGTCACAGGTACTCAGTACAGTCAGATGCTGGACTAGTTTGCACTTAAAGGGGCCGAGTTCTGGCTCAGTGGTAATATCGGTGGGAAGATCATTTAGCCAGCCCGGTGCTCTATAAGTGAAAGAGCGCTGGGCTAGGGCCATGTGCTGGAAAGGGATGCTTAGAGCATTCCTATATGTTCCTCTTGTCAGGTGATGACTGTTTGTAGGAGTAAGGAGGTTTTGGATGAAGGGTGGGGTTAGACCGAGGGTGGATGTTTCCCCCCCCAAGTAGGCACACATGGTGTTTGATTCTTCCCTGGAGGTCAAGCCATTTGGTTTGTGTGTGTAAGCTGCAGGTATGGGAAAGCCTGTGGACACCCAGGACCAGCCTGCAAGCTTTATTTAGGGCCATTCTTACCTTTTTTAGCACTGTCAGTGCTGTATATAACAATCCCGTAGTCAATGATCGAGAGGATAGAGCTTTTAGTGGCTAGAGACAAGGCTTCAGTGGTCGTGATGTGGCGGTGCCTAAAGAGCAGGCCTATTCTTGTACTTACAGTCTTCACAACATGGTCTATTTGCCGAGTATACCAGAGCGAACTATCCAGAATGATGCCTAGGTATTTAAAGGTGGTGATGCTGTCAAGCGGGTCTTGACCATTGTTGAGAACTGACAGTTGGTGGGATTTCAAACTACCTATATTTATGAAGATAACTTTATCACCCTGATAAAAAACCTTGCAAACAGACTACAGGAGATGGTCCCTGCTCCCACTCCCCCTCTATTGCTGAATACAAATAATAAAAATAAACATACTACCAAGATACCTCTATCTATTTCAGCGTGCCCTGGTTCAATTGAGTAGATCATGATTTCCCCAAATGCAGAGACAAATGTATGTTTGTGTGGGCAAATGCCCGACCTAGACTGAGAAGTGTGGTATTACTGGCAAGAAAAGAGTGGTGGGGCTGGGCACTCCCTGATCTAGAGGCATACTGCAAGGCAGCACAAGTAAAGCACACCTTGCTGTGGGCGGATCCTCAGTACTAGACTCACTGGAAGACAACAGAAATGGACACTACCGAACATGTCCCGCTACTTGCCCACTTATTTGACTCTAAGCTACCCAAAACTTCTAAACAGAAAGCTTATAGAACGTTACAGGTCACTTCGGGGGCACGGAAGCAATTTTGTAAGAATCCACATGTAAGCCCACAGTTGTGGAGATTTCGTTGGTTAGGATGGGATGCCTCCTTTACCCCATCAATTTTTTATCCCTGGTTTAAGAGACAGGCAATGGGGGGGGCTACAATATCCAGATCAGATTCTTAAGGAAACAACTGCTATTACCTTTGAGGAGTGCTGGGCAAAATTTGGATGGGCTATATCAGACCATTTCCAATACTTTCAAATTTGAAACTATATTCTTACCCAGATTAGAGTCAGTGGGGGAATAGGAGAATAGGGAATCCTTTCAGAAGGAAATCACACTGGATGTCATCCTTCGAACATTCCAGCAGAAGGGAGCGATCATGCAATTGTATCAACGACTTCTTCAAGTGAAGAAGACTCAAGTCCAATATGTAATTAAATAAATGGGAACTGGAAGCCCAAATCCAACTCCCACAGAAAGACTGGAAAAACATATGGTGTAGAAAAAACAGGTTACTCACCTGTAACAGTAGTTCTAGGAGTGGTATATGTTGTTCATCCACACTTCTTGGCATGTCCCTTCCCCCTTTAATTCTTGCCGGAAGGTCTTCAAGTTGGCTCCTCCCACCCACCCGAGTGGTATAACCCTCGGTTTTGTACTGTGATGCCAGATCTTAGCCTGCTGGAAGCCAGGTTTGTGCGTCGAAGCCGGGGAGGTTGGGAGGGTCAGTGTGGATGAACAACATTTACCACTCCTAGAACTACTGTTACAGCTGAGTAATCTTATCTTCCTGGACATAAGTCTCCACCACTCATTCACACTAATGGGGATCTGCACCGGAGGCACTAGGTCCCATAGGGAGCAAACTTTTTTGCTGGAAGGTCAGCGCCTGAGATGGCGCCACGAGGAGCGGCACCGAAAGCCTCAGCTCATGCGGTAATGAATATCCCGGCGTCGACCTTCCAACCGCCTCAGTTCCTTTTTTCCAGCCGTCGAGTGCACTTCAGTGACGATGTCGCTCGCCCGCCGGGAGTCAAACTTCAAACTAGCAGCATAGTTTTCAGTTTTATTATTTTGTAGTAATATCTTGAATAAGTATCGCTTAAGTTTATTCTCATTTACAAAGAAGTCTCAGCCTACTTTGACGGAGTCGACCATGAGCGGGTCAGGTGGCCCGGTAGGGAGACTTCGTGAAAGCTGTTCAGCTGCAGCCGGGCTGGGCTGGGTCCGTCCGCTGCCTTCTGGGGGTCCGATCAATGGTCAGTTCAATGCTCTAGGGGCCAGGCGGTCCCTCGACAGCATAAAAATAAACGGTCGTGATTTCTCGCACTGCTCGCCTCGAGCTCTTCTTCGCCCATAGGTCAAAAAGAGAAGGCATCACTCGAGGTCGCCCTCTGATATGTCTGCACGTAGACGGTCAGTTATTGGAGCTAGTTGCCGATCTCCTCCTTCGGAGCCAGCTTCTGTTTCTGGTAGCAGACATCTTCGACATCGGAGCCCTACCCCGCCCTCTGGTAGGTCTTCAGATGAGCAGTTTCATCACTGGGCTGCTCTTATGGAGCAATGGGCTCAGCTGCCTGGCCCGGTCACTCAGGGGCCTTTTGGCCTCTTGGGAGACCAGGTAGGGCGGTTGAGCCTCCCTGGTCGTGCGGCACAGTCTCCAGTGCCGTCGACTCCACACTTAGGTGTTTTCCCCCCATATGGCTGCGGTGCAGGGGGCCACATCGATGCCTCTATCTCCCGCTCTTCTTCCTCCCTTCTCCTCAAATCCTGTTTTTCGGAGTCTTGGGGTGTTTTCGACACCCTCGGCGCCGATGAGTTACTAGGCGCCATGCGCTCCGTTGGCGCCATCCTCGGTGCCGTGCGTCACTGTGGCGCCGGGAGTCCTTAAGGCGTCGTCCATCTCTCAGGACTCCTCCCTTAACCCTTTTCCTTCCTCATTTCCATCTGATTTTCACTCCTTTCCTGTCCATACAGTCCCTCCTGGACTGTCAGGAGATGACACTGAGCCTGACCCAGACCTTAGGCTGGGTGATGAAGTGGAAGAAACAGGGTCTATTCCTGCAGCAGAGCCTGTGGTCGAGGACCTGTCTTTTAAGTCTCTGCTGAAAAACTTGATTTCTACCCTTTTTCTCCAAACTACAGATATCGATCCTGGGCAATTGATACGACTCCAATATCTCCATGTCCCGGAGATCCCTACGGATTTGCCTCCTCCGGTACAGCCATCCTTTGAAACGCTATCTCAAATGGTATGGAGTGATACTGCTCTCATTCCTTCGGTGGCTAAATCCAAAGATAGGAAATACTCAGCCCACAAGGATCGACCCATTTTGGCGTCCCAAGCCTTTGCAGATCCTACTGTAGTTTTGGCAGAGAATGATAAGGTCGTCCTTCCCCAAACTACTACGGCTCGACCTATTAACAAAGAATCTCGTAAGATAGACACTTTAGGTAAGAGAGTCTTTGCTGCTTCCACCCTGGGTATGCGTATTGCTAGCTACCAGGGCTATTTCTCTCAATATGAGTATATTCCTTGGCATTCGCTCAAACAGATGGTTGAAACTCTTCCGGAATTGGATACAAAGTCAGAGCTTCTTCAAACCATTACCAGGGGTATCAAATCCAACAACCAGCAGGTTAAAGCGGCTATGGATGCTTTTGATACTGCTTCCAGAGCGGCAGCGGCTGGCATTTGTATCCGCCGTCATTCCTGGCTGCGCACTTCAGGTTTCACGAATGACACACAGCAGCAGGTAATGGCGTTGCCTTTTGATGGTGTGTATCTCTTCGGCCCTCAAGTAAGAACAGGCTCTAGAAGCTACACAAAAGACTAGGTCAGCCATTAAGTTGGCTCAACCTCCTCCTGTCCCCTCTCGAGGGGGTGTTCCATAACCATCAGTCCTTTCAAGGCAGAGGCAGAGGAAGTTTTCATAAAAACCAGGCCCCCCAGCCTCAAAAGAAAATGCAACAGAAGGCGCAAGGACCCAAAGCGCCCAACGCCACCTTCTGAGTTGTTGGCCCAAGTCCCACCTCAGCTGCCCGAAGTGGACTCTTCCTCAGCGGTGGGAGGTCGTCTGACGTACTTCTACAATCAATGGAAGTCCATAACCTCAGACAAATGGGTCCTCCGGATAATCCGCGAGGGATAGTCACTCAATCCTGTAGAGACCCCTCCAGATTGTCCCCCCAAACAACAGCCCAAGCTGTCAGCACTTCAGTCAGACCTTCTCGCCTCCGAGATCCAGGGCCTTCTGCACAACAGGGCAGTAGAAGTAGTTCTGCTGCACCAACGGAAGAGAGGGTTCTACTCCCATTACTTTCTGGTTCCAAAGAAAAACGGGGGCATGCGCCCCATTTTGGACCTCAGAAAACTAAACAAATTTCTGCCCAAGGAGAAATTCAAAATGATTTCACTAGGAACCTTGTTACCTTTGCTTCATCAGCACGACTGGCTAGCCTCCCTAGACATGCAGGATGCTTACCAGCACATTTCTGTTCACACGAAGCATCACAAATTCCTAAGGTTTGTGGCGCTGGGACAGCATTATCAGTTCAGAGTCCTGCCCTTTGGGCTATCCTCGGCGCCACGAGTTTTTACAAAGTGTTGTGCAGTTCTTGCAGCGCATCTCAGAAAGATTGGAATTCAAGTGTTCCCTTATCTGGACGACTGGCTTCTGGCAAGTCCTTCCAGGCAGGGAACTCTGGACGCCATAGACACGGCTTCAACCTTTCTCACATCCATGGGAGTTCTGCTAAACCTCAAAAAATTGCAGCTGCAGCCCTCCCAGAGACTCCTCTTTATAGGAACACTTCTGGACACCTCCTGTGCGAAGGCTTTTCTGCCAGAAGGAGCGATATCCCTCAGATGGCCCATCACATCGGAGAGAGAAACTTGGTTCCAGCTCTCTCGATGCAACGGATGCTAGGTCTCATGGCATCCTCAGTGTTCACTGTACCCCTAGCACGCCTTCACATGAGAACTTCTCAGTGGATGCGCAGTACTCAGTGGTCCCCAACCACTCACCCGAAGTCCGTTCTCATCAAGGTGACAGAACCTCTAAAGAGGTCACTCACCTGGTGGTCGCAAGAGAACAATCTCCTAGAAGGGTATCCCTTTGCTCCTCTGCATCATCAGATTTCCATTACCACAGACGCGTCCCTGATGGGGTGGGGGGCTCACTGTCAGGCTCTTCACACTCAAGGTACGTGGACTCGGGTCGAGTCCCAGCTTCACATAAATGTCTTGGAAATGAGAGCCATCTTTTATGCGGTCCGGGCGTTGAAGGACATTCTCTGTCACAAGAGCATTCTCCTTCAGACAGACAACAAAGCAGTGATGTATTACATCAACAAACAGGGCGGCGCTCACTCTTACCCCTTATGCAGAGAAGCGATGAGAGTGTGGGAATGGTGCTTACAGCACAAGTCGCTAATTCAAGCAGTCTACCTGCCAGGAGTACAGAACGAACTGACGGACTGCCTCAGCAGAACAGAGACAGATCCTCATGAATGGTCTCTCGACTCAGCCGTAGTTCAGTCAATATTCACAGAGTGGGGAACTCCAGACCTAGACCTTTTTGCATCCCCACTCAACACAAAACTGCCTCTCTTCAGCTCCAGAAATCCAGGGCCTGGCATTTTCTGTCAGGATGCGTTCAGGCTGCAGTGGACAAAACGCTTTCTATACGCCTTTCCGCCTCTTCCTCTAATTCAGAGGGTACTTCTCAAGTTCGAATTCCAGGGCGACAAAATGATCCTCATTGCTCCCTTCTGGCCTCGGCAAATGTGGTTTCCACTACTCAACAGTATATTGGCAGCTCCGCCGAAACCACTCCCACTTCAGATGAACCTCTTGACTCAAGGGCCGGTTGTTCATCCCAACTTGAGGTCGCTTCACCTTCACACTTGGCTCCTGAAGAGATAGAAGTGAATAGATTCAACGTCTCTCGCAGGGTTTCAGATATTCTTTTGGCTGCACGGAAGCCAGCCACTAGAAAAACTTACACAGCCAAATGGAAGCGTTTTTTGCTCTGGTGTGCAAAATCCTCTTTAAATCCATTTTCCTGTCCACCAGATAAAATTTTGGAGTACTTCTTAGACCTCTCAAATTCAGGTCTGCAGTACTCTACAGCCAAAGTTCACCTTTGTGCCATTTCAGCTTATCATGAGCCAGTACTTTCCTTGTCACTGGCTCAGTTACCTGTGGTTAAGAGGTTTCTTAAGGGAATTCTGCATACCAGATCTCCTACAAGACGTCCAGTCGCAGCCTGGGACATTAATCTTGTACTAGACATGCTCACTTGGAAACCTTTCGAAGCTCTGGCTACCTGTGAGCTAAAATTTCTGACCTGGAAAACGGCCTTCCTAGTGGCCATTACCTCAGCCTGCAGGGTCTCTGAGATACATGCCTTGGTCACAGACCCTCCATATACTGTGTTCCATAAAGACAAAGTAGTCCTTAGAACCCATCCTAAATGTCTTCCTAAGGTTGTTTCGGAATTCCATCTAAACTAACCTTTGGTCCTACCCTCTTACTTTGCGGACTTCCAAAATGAAGGAAAATGTTCTTTTCATCCCTTGGACATCAAGAGAGCTTTGCGTTTCTATCTAGACAAAACAAAAGACTTTCATAAAGCTCAACAACTGTTTGTTTCCTTCAGCGAGACCCGGCTGGGTCAACCTGTCGCTATCAGATGTATCTCAGCAAGGCTAGTGGCATGCCTTCGGCACTGTTATTCCATGGCGCAGGTTAAGCTGGAGGGCAGAGTGTACGCTCACTCTACTAGGGCGGTAGCGGCATCTCTGGCAGAAATCTGCAACGTTCCCATTGCAGATATTTGCAATGTGGCTACCTGGAGCTCAGTGCATACTTTCATTAAACACTATGCCCTTGATGTTCATGCCAGATGACATCTGTCCTTTGGCAGAACCATCCTTTAATGGACTTCTGTCCTAAATCTGTGAGCTCTTGGTCTCTCCTGCCGCCCTCTCGGAGGATTATTAGCTCGGTACTCTCCCATTAGTGTGAATGAGTGGTGGAGACTTATGTCCAGGAAGATATGGAAATTACGTACCTACCGTAATTCTTGATCTTCTTGGATGAGTCTCCACCACTCTCTACCTCCCTCCATCCCAGGCTCACCTCTGTGTGGTCTTCACTCCCTCAATTCTTTAGGCTGTGAAGACTTCTTTGTTGACCCTTCTTATACGGGTCTTCCGGACTATCTTATGTCCGGTTTTGTTAAAGCTATCCTTCTAGGTTAGTTAGGCTGCACCTCCTCGGAAAAAAGGTACTGAGGGGCGGTTGGAAGGTCGGCAGCCAGGATATTCATTACATACCGAGCTGAGGCTCATGATTACCCATCCTCGCGGCGCCACCTCGGGCACCGACCTTCCATCAAAAATGTTTGCTCCCAATGGGACCTAGTGCCTCCGGCGCAGATCCCCATTTGTGTGAATGAGTGGTGGAAACTCGTTCAAGAAGATCAAGAATTACTGTAGGTACGTAATTTCCATTTTTTCTAGGGACATGGCTATGTTGTTCATCCACACTTCTTGGCAGACTCCTAGCAGTTCTCTGGGAGGAGGGAGACAAGGCGCACACCTCCTAACTTTGGGACCAGAGACTGGAGAACTGAGGCCCCAAAAATGAAAATTACATCCCTATCGTAATACTTGATCTTCTTGGATGAAGTCTCCACCACTCATTCACACTGATGGGATCTACGCCGGAGGTGCTAGGACCCAGCAGGAGCCAATATTCTTCAGAAAGTCTGGCGCCAAGGTAGGGGCTGTGAGGAAGTGGCACCGTGAGCTTGGCTCACGCTGTATAGACTACCTTGATGTCGACCCTCTAACCGCCTCAGTACCCTCCCCCCCGAGGGAGTGCAGCGTAAACTAACCTTGTGAAACTAACCTATGTTGGACGTAAGAGAGTCCAAATGACCCGTGTAAGAAAGGTCAACATAACGGAGTCTTCAAAGCCCAGCCATCGAAGGAGAGTGAAGACCACAAACAGATAAGTGAGTTCGGGGGATGGCAGGTGGGCGTGTGAATAAGTGGTGGAGACTTCATCCAAGAAGATGAAGAATTACGGTAGATATGTGATTTACATATCTTCCTGGACATAAAGTCTCCACCACTCATTCACACTGATGGGAGAGTACTGCGCTAAATAATCCCCCGAGATGGGCAGCAGGTGAGAGAGGAGCTCACTTAGGACAGAAGTCGATTAATGATGATGCTGTCTGGCATGGACATCCAAGGCATAGCGCTTGACGAAAGTGTGCACGGAGCTCCAGGTGGCAGCACTGCAAATGTCCGCAATGGGAACATTATGGATTTCTGCCAGAAAGGCCGCAACTGCTCTGGTAGAATGAGCGTATACTCTGCCTTCTAGCTTGATCTATGCCATGGAGTAGCAGTGACAAAGGCATGCTACTATCCACGGAGATATACACCTGATGGCCAGAGGCTGGGCCCAGCCAGGCCACGCTAAAGGAGACAAACAGTTGTTTAGAGGTGCGGATGTTCTTAGTTCTATCCAAGTAAAACTGCAAGGCTCTTTTCACATCCAGGGAATGTAGGGTACGCTCTCCCTCATTCTGGAAGTATGCAAAGTAAGTAGGAAAGACCAAAGGCTGATTCAGATGAAATTCTGAGAAAACCTTGGGAAGGAACTTGGGGTGAGTTCTAAGAGCCACCTTGTCCTTGTGAAATGCCATATACGGAGGGTCCGTGACCAAAGCATGCATTTCCAACACTCTGTAGGCAGAAGTGATGGCCACCAGGAAGGCCATCTTCCAAGTCAGAAATTTTAGGTCACATTGGGGTGGCCAGCAGCAGACAGGGTAGATGCACTTACAGGAGCTCCTCCAGATTCTATTTAAAAGACATTTAATTGAGAAGCGCTTTTTATTTTTCCACTAAAGTGAAAGCTGGTGCTGACACTACAAGTTGGAACGGACTTTTGATAACTAAAATGGGGAAAACCCGCCAGACGACACAATATGATCCTAGCAAGGCGAGATCGCATACAGAGATGCCACATGTCAGCGGCCTAGCAGCAGAGAGGAACAGGGCCTCAGAACCCACCATCAATGCAGTGCTTCAAGCAATACGAGATCTAGATAGAAAAGTTAACGTCTTGCGCACTTGTCTCACTGCAATGGAGTCCCGCACAGATGCCGTAGCTATGGATGCCAAAACAGCGGTAGACTCAGCCAATACATCAGCAGCAGTAGCTGGGATCTTAGCCGAGAATAAGACCACACGACTCAGGCTTGAAACCCTGAAGAACAACATGCGGGCTAATAATCTTTGGCTCTTAGGGGTTTCAGAAGCTATGGAGGGCAAAGCCTTACAGGAATTTGTCCAGGACTTTCTACTTAAACAGCTCAACTCAGACCTGCAAGGACAACTTATCAAAACTTACCGCCTGAATCCACAGAGGAAACCGACTGTACTGGATGCAGCCAAATCTCGGGGTCCACTAAAATTGGAAGCTGGTGAGCGCATTTACTTTTTTCCAGATTTGAGCTATTCCATGAGGCAACGTCGAAAAAGCTTTGATGCCGTTCTCGTTGGTCTCCGAGCACTTGGGACTAATCACTTGCTGCAATTACCGGCACCACTGAGGCTCTATTATGCCGGTAAGATTTACATCTTTTCGGATCCAGTAGAAGTGGGCAAGAGACTAGAAATGATAAAAGACGACTTTGTTCACTGCCCTAGGTCCTCTGATGAGGAAGACGATGGAGACTGATGGGGCTTAGTGACTCTATGCTACGCATTTAAAAATACCGTCCAACTCGTCTTTTTTGCAGCTAGATATTTTACCAGTTTTAAAAGTTAATATTGTTAACTGCTGTATGGTTAGGAGACCTGGTACTCCTAGGGATTAAAAGTCTAGCACCTCTAAAGTTCACCAGATTTAATGGTTTGTTTTTTAAAAATTGCTAAGTTGCATATCCTACTTACTAGGCATATTTGTGCCATTGATGTATCTCATCACTTCGTTTAAAATGATTCAAGCCTTATTTTTCTTATTAGATCATAGCAATTTAGTAGCTTGTGATTAAATAATCTGAGGAGATACTGCCTTTTGAAAGTAAGTTCGAGTAACTGGTATTCTAGGAGTTTGTTCTGTAATAGTGCAGTCATGTACTTCAATGTTATTTTACTTACTGGATCTACATGGACTCATAAAACGCTTGCTGTGTTAGTGGGTGCTTTGCACCTAGGTGATTAGCAGGAAAATCTTTATCGATTTTAGTCCATGAGCATGCTGCAATGGTCTCTTCTTGAACTCTATTTGATATCCACTTTAATTAAGTGAACTGAGCCCCCTTCTTATGAGGTAACTACAATGATAGTACATAAATCCTGTATTTGTATTACTAATGCTAATGTACCTGAGACTGCATTACTCAGATGTAATTTTTATTGTGTGATGTACACAGTGGAAAACTGAATAAAAATAAAGTACCAAATAAATAAATAAATTTTAGGTCACACGTCGCTAAGGGCTCAAAGGGTTTACGGGTGAGCATGTCTAACACAAGGTTAATGTCCCAGGCTGCTACTGGTTGTCTGACCAGTGGCCTGGTATGCAGAAAACCCTTAAGAAACCTCCTGACTACAGGAAGCTGAGCCAGGGACATGGAGTGTATGGGCTCATGGTATGCTGAGATCGCATATAGGTGAACCTTAATGGTGGCATATTGGAGATTTGTGTTTGACAGGTCAAGAAGATACTCCAGCACCTTGTTAGGTGGGCAAGGGCGGGGTTCCAGGGGGAATTTACACACCAGACAGAGAACAGCTTCCATTTAGCAATGTAGGTCTGCTGAGTAGTCGGCGTGCGTGCCGCTAAAAGGATATCAGAGACCTTGTGGGATACGTTAAACCTGTTCACCTCTATCTCCTCAGTAGCCAGGCATAGAGGTGAAGAGACTTCAGGTTGGGATGGACTACTGGTCCCTGGGTCACAAGGTTCGTCTGAAGTGGAAGCAGTTTCGGTGATGTTTCTGATAATCTGTTGATCGGTGGAAACCAGATCTGATGAGGCCAGAACAGGGCGAAGAGAATCATTCTGTCCCCCTGTGCCTCAAGTTTGAGCAGCACCCTCTGAACTAAGGGAAGAAGAGGAAATGCGTACAGAAAGCATTTTGTCCACCGCAGTCTGAATGCATCCTGACAAAAAACGCCAGGTCATGGATTTCTGAAGCAGAAGAGAGGCAGTTTTGTGTTGAGCGGGGACGCAAAAAGGTCCAGGTCTGGAGTACCCCACTCGTTGAAGAATGACTGTGTGATGATTGCGTTGAGAGACCACTCGTGAGGATCTGCCTCTGTTCTGCTAAGATAGTCTGCCAGGTCGTTCTGAACTCCTGAAAGGCAAATCGATTGGATCAGGGCTTCATGCTCAGGCACCATTCCCACACTTTCATCACTTCCCTGCACAAGGGGTAAGAGTGTGTCCTGCCCTGCTTGCTGATGTAGTACATCACAGCTTTGTTGTCCGTCTGGAGGAGAAGAAAAAATTACTCACCTTAGTAATGTTGTTTCTTCTAATGGAGTCTTGCTATATTATTACATATGCAGTGAGTCCCAACCTTCGAACTGCTCTGGAGGTGAAAGAGTTAACTTTCCATGCCAGGCATGGAACCTTGAGCGCGAGATCGGTTGAAAACTGTCTGTTGTTAATCAAACTCAAACTGTCAGATCTTTACGAGCAAAACTCACTAAGGTTCTGTGTGGAAGCTGTAAACCTACACTAGCTAACTGGCTACTAAATATAAGAACACATTTTTCTTGGTCCCAAAACAAAGACTCAAGTCAGGGGATCCAAAAAATTAAAAACATAAACACCCAAACACCCCAAAAAGGAGGGGTGAAAAAATAAGGTGGGCATCTACTTAAGTGCCAACACTGCACTGTCCACCCACATCCCAAAAGTAGAGGTTCTGAGAGGGGCAGGGGGGGTCATAATAAGCAAGACTCCATTAGAAGAAACAACATTACTAAGGTGAGTAGTTTTTCTTCAAACAACATGAAGTCTTGCTATATTATGACATATACAGACTACACAGCAGTACCTCCATGGAGGAGGATGAGAACCTACTTTGGAAATAGGCTCTGAAGCACAGCTGTGTTAAACCCGGCATCACTCCTAGCCTGGATGTCCAGGGAGTAATGCTTGGTAAAAGTGTGAACTGTTTTCCAGGTAGCTGCTTGACATATCTCTAGGATAGGGATGTCCCTGGCAGCAGCCAGAGACGCAGCTGTACCTCTGGTAGAGTGAGCCCTCAGGCCTGAGGGAGGAACCTTACCCAATTTTCATAGCAAAATTGGATACAAGAGACAATCCACCTGGCAATGGATCTTTTAGTGGCAGGTTTCCCTTTACCAACCTCACCATAAGTGAGGAACAGTTGGAGGGAGTCAAACCTGTGACCCTTGGTACGTTCTATGTAGTAACTAAGGGCTCTTTTGACATCTAAACTGTGTAGTCTCCTCTCCAGAGAGGAATGGTCAGTGAAGTACACAGGGAGAGACATAGATTGATTAAGGTGGAAGTCTGAAACCACCTTAGGCAAGAACTTTCTGTTAGTCCTGAGGACCACCTTATCTCTATGAAAGGTGATAAAATCAGGTTCCACTGACAATGCTTGTAACTCACTTATGCGCCTGGCAGAATTGATGGCTACCAAAAACACAGTTTTCCAAGTCAAGTACTTAAGCTCTGCTGAAGACAAGGGCTCAAAAGGGGGTTGCATAAGCTGAGCAATGCAAATATTAAGATCCCAGGCAGGGGCAGGGTCCCTGAATGGAGGGTTGGTGTGAAGCAACCCCTTGAAAAACTTGGAGAATACAGGATGAGCCGAAAGAGAAGAGGGTTTACCTGCTGATAAGAAAGCAGACACGGCTGCCAGGTGCACTTTTAGGGTAGCTGGCCTCAGCCCCAAAGTATTCAAATGCACCATATAATCCAGGACTGTGGGTAAGTCAGCAGATTCTGGGGAAATATGCTTGCCAGAGCACCAAATGGAAAACCTCTTCCATTTGGAATTATAAGTAGCCCTGGTGGATGGCTTCCTAGAAGCCTTCAATATATTCAATACACCTTGGGAGAGGTGTAGGTCAGCAAACTCTAACTCTTCAAGAACCAGGCCTTGAGATTGAGAGATTTGAGATTCGGGTACCAAACCCTCCCCTGAGCACAGGTTAACAAGTTGTGATTCCTGGGAAGACACAGGGGAAGGTGGACTGCTAAGGACAAAAGGAGTGGGTACCAGGGCTGTCTGGCCCAATCTGGTGCAATCAGGATCATCTTGCAAGGTTGAGATCTGATTTTGACTAGCACCTTGAACAGAAGAGGGAAGGGGAGAAAGGCATAAAGAAACTTCCCTTCCCAACTGAGAAGGAAGGCATCCAGAGGGACTGAGCCCAACACTGGGGGCCTGCAGCAAAAAAGGGGAAGTTGGTGATTGCCTGGGGCTGCAAAAAGATCTATCTGCGGGGTGCCCCATCTGGCAAATACTACCTCCAATACTAGTGGATCCAGTGACCATTCGTGATGGCCCTGGGAAATCCTGCTGAGAGCATCTGCCAGGACATTTTCCTTGCCTGGAAGGTGAACTGCCGTAAGGGAGGTGTTCAGGGAATACGCCAGAGACCATAACTTCATTGCTTCGGTGCACAAGGCCGTAGACCGAGTGCCTCCTTGCTTGTTGATGTACCACATTGTAGTGGTGTTGTCCATTCTGATCTGTACAACTTTGTTCTGAACAGAGGTGGAAAAAACTTGAAGTGCTAGGAAAAACTGCTCTGAGTTCCAACAGATTGATGTGGAGCAGAGATTCCTGAGGGGACCACAATCCCTGTGTAGTGAGATCGCCCATGTGAGCTCCCCACCCCAAGAGGGATGCATCTGTAGTAAGGATTAGGGAGTGAGACTGAGGGATGAAGGGGACCCCCTGTCTCAGATTGCTCTGGTCCTGCCACCACTGAAGGGCTTGTATCAGGGTTCGAGTCACTGGGATCAACTTGGTCAGAGGGTCTCTCCTTTGAGACCAAAAGGCTCTCAAATGGAACTGGATGTCCCTCATCTGAAATCTTGCTCCCTGCACAACTGCTGTAGAAGCAGCCATGTGCCCCAGGAGCTGCAGAAAATGCCTTGCTGGTCGAGAGACCTGCAGATTGAAAGAGGAGGCCAGAGAGACCAAGGTCCTTGCTCTTTCCAGAGGAAGGAAGGCTCTGGCCTCTTTTGTGTTCAGTTCTGCACCTATGAAAGTGAGAAGCTGGACAGGCTCTAGAACTGACTTCAGAAGATTGAGAAGGAAACCTAGAGATGCCTAGAGATGTGAGCAGTTGCTGAGTTACCTGAAGGTGTAGTCTGACTTGTTCTGGAGACTGGCCTACTATGAGCCAGTCGTCCAGGTAAGGAAAAATGGCAATCTTTTGCCTTCTTAAGTGGGCAACTGCCACTGCCAGGCATTTTGTGAATACCCTCGGGGCAGAGGTGAGGCCGAAGGGCATTGCTCTGAACTGGTAATGGCCTGAGGGCAGTTTGAATCTGAGGTACTTTCGATGGGAGCTTCTGATAAGAACATGGAAGTAGGCATCCTTGAGGTCCAGGGACGCCAGCCAGTCCCCTGGCCTTAGAGAGGGTAAAATAACTCCCAGAGTCACCATTTTGAATTTTAGTTTTAAAAGGTGCTTGTTTAGGTATCTGAGATCCAGGATGGGCCACCATTCTCCTGTCTTTTTTGGGGTAAGGAAGTACCTGGAGTACAACCCTTTGCCCTGGAGTAGGGGTGGAACACTTTCCACAGCTCTGAGAGCCAGGAGGGTAGAAACTTCTGTTTCTAGGGCAAGTGCCTCTGATGGATTTGCAGGTGGAAAGGACCTGGCTCTCATCTTCGGAAATTTTTTGAAGCCGAGAACCAGTCCCTGGCTTACTACTTCCAGGACCCACTTGTCTGATGTTAGAGACTTCCAGTCCTGGACAAAGTAAGCCAGCCTGCCCCCTATAGGTAGAGGAGAATCGACCCTGGCTACCCCATCAGGGTGCCTGCTTGGCAGGGGCTTTGGGCTGAGGGGTGGAAGCAGGCTTGCTTGCACCCGTCCTGCCTCTCCTCTAAAGAGCCCCCTCTGGGCATAAGCAGAAGAGGAGGCCTGGACTTGGTAAAAAGGCCTATGAAAAGGCCTGCCCCTGCCCCTGGTATGCTGCCTTTGAGGAGTAGCCTGCCTTTCCTTGGCCTGTGCACTCCTATAGGTGGTCCTATATTCATCCATTTTCTTCATGTAATTCTCTCTCTGCTCCCCAAACAGAGAATTGCCCACAACAGGAAAATCCATGGCCTTAGACTGGGTATCCTGTGACAGGGTAGTACATCTGAGCCAAGCCATTCTGCGAAGTGCCACAGATGTAGCCATGACCCTTGATGACACATCATTAGAGTCTACTGCAGCATGAAATTGCACCTTAGATGCCTCAATACCATCCGCAGCCACCTGTTCCAGCTCCCTGGCAAGCTGGTCAGGGACCTGTTTTGCTAGAGCCAGCACAGTATCCCATCTGGATTTCTGGTATCTAGCAGCATAAGCCATATAATTTGCCTGTCTGAGTCCCAAGGATGCTGCCATGTACTGTTTCTTTGCCATGGCATCAACCCTCCTGGGAGTCCTTTTAGGGGGTCTGAAGCTGGGGAATATTTGCCTTGTCACAGGCTGCAGCCTGCACTACCCCCACATGGCTGCATTGCTGTGTGAGGAACTCAGTATCAGAGCCTGATAATGTATACCTCTTGTCCATCCTTTTATCAACAGGAGGTATAGTGTGAGGAGTTTTTAGAATTTTTACTGTCTGTTTCCTAAAAGATTTATGCAGAGGAATAGACAGTCTCCTAGACTCTGGAATATCCATCATTTCTACATAATCAGGCTCCTCTTGGTCATCAACAGCTTCTTCAACAGGGAGCTGGAGAGTTTCAGCAACTTTCTTATAAAACATAAAATGAGTAGGGGACTCAGTCTAGGAGGAGAAACCCCTGATGGTCTGTCTGGAGAGATGTCCGATTCAATGGGCACATCCAGACTTTCAAACCCACATTCACTCTCCTCATACTCCTCTTCCCCCTTCCCCGGTTCATAAAAATCCTCAAAATCATAATCTTGAACTGGTGGAACCGGCCGAACCGAGCTTTTCCCTGATGGTATCGGTTCGGTCGGAACCGGGGAAAGTGACTGGACAATTTGAATTGCTTTAGCTATTTCCTCAGCGAGCTGACTTTCTAGTCCTTTTAGTTGGAACCAGCTCCTCAGAGCTGGCTCTTCTTTTGCCCGAGGAAGTATCGCCCTGGTCAGAGGGCACTCCCTCCGGTTCGGTTGGAACCGAACCGGGCTGGCCATCCGGGTCAGCAGACTTTTTGGCCTCCATTTCCCTGAGCCTACCAACTCTCTTCTCAATGATGGCAGCAGGAAAATTACTACATATCTGGCAGTCTGCATTAAGGTGGTCAAACCCTAGACAATACACACAGGTGGTGTGTGGGTCAACCTTAGCAAAGGCTTCCCCACAAACACCACAGTGCTGAAACCCAGTGGGCCCGGTTTTTCTTTTGGGTTTCTCAGACATAGTGCCAGTCTAACCATCCCTTATCAGTTCCCAACAGTGTCACGGGTCGTGGAAAAAACCGTAATGAAATCCGTTTTTTTTAGAACCGATAAGAACCGGGAACCGCACTCTAAATAAGGACTAGTAAAGTTTTAGAGCTGGATCAAACTGCTACTGTCATAATATAGCAAGACTTCATGTTGTTTGAATAAAATAAATGTAAGCCTATCTATTACTTACAATACCACAGACAGAGCTTGAACCAACCGGTTGCGGTTTAATTTCGGTCAAAAAAACGATAAAATAACACTTTAACCGACAAAATGAACCGAGCAGAAGGAGAAATCTCCGGAGCGACTGTTCAGTGAGGCGGAGTAAAGAATCTGACAGTTTGAGTTTGATTAACAACAGACAGAGTTTTCAACCGAGCTCGCACTCAAGGTTCCATGCCTGGCATGGAAAGTTAACTCTTTCACCTCCGGAGCAGTTCGAAGGTTGGGACTCACTGCATATGTCATAATATAGCAAGACTTCATGTTGTTTGAATGATCTTGTGACAGAGTATGTCCTCCAGGGTCCGAACAGTGTAAAGGATGGCTCTCATTTCCAGAACATTATGTGAAGTTGAGATTTGTCCTGACTCCATCGACCCTGAGTGTGCAAACCCCTGCAGTGGGCTCCCCATCCCAACAAGGTGCATCTGTAGTGATGGAGATCTGGGGATCTAGAGGGGCGACGGGATACCCTACCCGAAGATAGTCCTTCTGAGTCCACCAGAAGTGCCTGTTTCAACGGTTCCGTCACCCGGATACAAAAGGACTAAGGGTGTGTGGTTGGCGACCACTGAGTGCTGAGCATCCACTGGGTAGTCCTCATGTGAAGCCGAGCCAGAGGAACAGTAAACACTGAGGTTGCCATGAGACCCAGCATCCGCTGCGTTGAGAGCGCTCGGACTGAGCTGTGCTCACTGATGGAGCAGGCCATCAGTAGGATGTCAATCCTTCTGTCTTCCGGGAGGAAGGCTTTCACACTGGAGGTAACCAGAAGGGCTCCTATGAAGAGGAGCCACTGGGAGGGCTGTAGTTGTGACTTTCCCAAGTTTAGCAGGACTCCGATGGACGTGAGGAATTTTGAAGTTGTAGTTATGGCTTCCAGAGCCAGTTGTCTGGAGGGGCTCGCAACAAGCCAGTCGTCCAGATACAGGAACACCTGAATTCCGAGCTTCCTCAGATGTGCTGTGAGAACTACAAAGCACTTTGTAAAAACTCGAGCTGCTGAGGATAGCCCAAAGGGCAGGAATTGGAATTGGTACTGCAGACCCAAAATCACAAATCTGAGGTATCTGCAGTGGTTTGGATGGATGAGAATGTGTTGATAGGCGTCCTGCATGTTTAGGGAGGCAAGCCAATCGTACTGATGAATCAGAGGTAACAGAGTACCGACTGAAATCATCTTGAACTTTTCCCTGTAAAGGAACTTGTTCAACTTTCTGAGGTCGAGAACAGGGTGCATACTGCCTGTTTTCATTGGAACTAGAAAGTAATGGGAGTAGAATGAACAGGTTACTCACCTGTAACAGTAGTTCTAGGAGTGGTATATGTTGTTCATCCACACTTATTGGCATGTCCCTTTCCCCTTTAAATCTTGCCGGAAGTCTTCAAGCTGGCTCCTCCCACCCACCTGGGTGGTATATACCTTGGCTCCGCCCCATGACGCCAGATCTTAGCCCGCTGGAAGCCAGGTTGTGTGCGTCCGCAGCCGGGGAGGTCAGGTGGGTCCGTGTGGATGAACAACATATATCACTCCTAGAACTGTTACAGGTGAGTAACCTGTTGTTCTACGAGCATGGATATGTTGTTCATTCACACTTATTGGCAGACTCCTAGCAGTTCTCCGGGAGGAGGGAGGCAAAGTGCACACCCCCTACTTAGGGAACAGAGACTGGAGAACTGAGGTCTCAAAACCAGCATCCCGGCATGACTCAAGGTTTGTTTGTTTTATACTTGCTTTATTAGTGATCCAATACAGAAATATATAAATCTTCCTTCATACATCTAATATTATGTATGTATAACAGAATTACCACATTTTTAAGAAAAATTAAAAAACGAAAAAATAACAAGTAACAATCCTTCATATCTCTATAATTATTATAATACTGAGTGATTTAAAATCATCCAACACTTACATAAAAACGATCTACAATAACAGTTAGCAGGTTAATAAAAACATAACTTGAATTCATCCTACAAATCTTATATATCAGTCAGACTTATCATGGGAAACCCCACATGAGCAAGATCAGGCCCTCCCGGCACCCCAGTCAGTTATTATCCCTTTATTTACAAAAATATAGTTCCAGTAGGCTTTTTTTTTTGCTACTTCACTTTGGGGGCTTCTGTCCCTTATCTCCCCTAGGTCCGCAGTTGTTCTTTTCCCTCATACAAAAGCCACCTTGTCCATCTATTCTGATATACATGGTCCAGTTGCTTGAGAGAAAAAGTTATTTTCTCTAGACCCATTATAGTATCTATTATTTTGACCCACTCCTTTAGATCAGGACTGCTACTTACTAGCCACCTCTTAGTGATAGATTTCAATGCTGCGATTATTAGGATTGACCTTAAGTGTTTAGCTTCTCTCCCCTTTATTTCCCGAGGGATAATACCCAAAACCATATGTTCAGGCCCCAGGGGTGTTTGAACCTCGAATAGCCCAGATACATGTCGACGGACCCCCTCCCAGAAAGAATCAACTCCCGGGCAGGTCCAGAAAACATGCGCCTGGTATGCATGTCCCTCTCCGCATTGCCGCCAGCATTCAGAGCCCACCCCTGAGCCGGAATGATTGAGTTGGGCAGGGACCAGAAAGAAGTGAGTCCTTAATTTCCAACCAAACTCCTTCCAGGTTGGGGAGGACGAGGTACTCCAAGTGCTCCTCCAAACCTGGGACCACTGCAAGTCTGTAAGAGAGAGAGGTCCAGGTCTCTCTCCCATCGATTCTTAATCTGTTGTGAGGAGGCATCGAGGTCATTTATGTAATTGCTATATAACAGTGTAATCACATGTCTAGTATTTGTCGAGCTCCAGATATGCTGGAACGGTAGTTCCCTTATTTCCTGTCCATTTTCCATAGTTCTCTTCCTCAATTGGTCATTTATATAGTCCCTTAACTGGTAGTATCTTATTTAGTCTTGTGAGCTTATACCGAATTTTAATTGTAACATCTCGAAAGACAGTAACGTGGAGCCATGAAATAACTGATAAGGGGAGTGTAGTCCCTTTTTTGCCTGTCTCAGGAACCAATCATCTATCTGTGCCAGGGCAAACTTGGGGTCATAGGCCCACCACTGGTATTTCCATATTTGTTGTTTGGTATTATCTCTGGTAGTGCCCCTCTTCCAGCCTTCAAGAAATTCAAATTACGTACTTACCGTAATTATGATCTTTCTGTGTATCTTCACCATTCATCACAGATGGGTACTGGCTGGAGATCAGGACCCCGCGGGAGCCTTTTTTTTTTTTTTTTAAATAGGCGGAGCCGATGCAGCATCAGCGCTGTCCTCGAGGCCGACGACCACGCGGGGCCGAGGATAGCGCTAAGCTGCATCGACTCCGCCCCTGCCTACCAGTTCTGAGTCGCCAGAGAGGTAAGAGGAAGGGATGGAGGGTGGGACAAGAGAGTCCAAGGGACAGAAAAGGAGAGAAACTGAACTAAAAGGAGAAATAACGACTGAGAGGACAGCATAGAAGAAGTAAGACTAAGGGGATTGGGTAGGGGCCCCAATCTCTGGAAACGGAAGAAGGGAGGGAAGGGGGGAGAGAATTTCAGGAAAGAGAGTGAGAGGTAACAAGGATCCAGGACCCTTGTCCGTCACCAGACTGTATAGGAACTGCAAGGAGTTAGCAAAGCTCTTTGCCAGAATTCAAGGCACATAATAACTGGCAATACCCCAAAAGCAGAGTCAGCTATTCTGGAGAAGGACAGGGTACAGGGACTCAGTACTCTCTCTCTAAAGAGATATTTGGTGAAAAAAAAGAAAAAGGAAAAACATTTTTTTTTTGATTAGATGGATAACAGAAGGAGGGCAACCACCAGCTCCTACCCCGTAGGGGAGAAGATAAGTAGAAGAGAGGAGTGCCACTCAAACTGTACCCCTTAGGGAAGACTGTCCCCCCCCCAACCGTGTGTCTCAACTAATCTCACTCAAGCAAGGGTGCCGGAAGATGGCAACAGTTGAGGGGGACTAAGAAAGAAAGGGCAGTTTCCCTATACTGGTTTTAACCATACAGGAATAACAAGTGGAGGGGCTACCGCCCCTTTCACCCCAGAGGTTCCAGCATCTATGCAGTGAAAAGAGGGAAGGCACAGAGGGAGGAGGATTCCAGAGACTGGAGCCCCAAGGGGGATGGTGGGAGGGATTGTGATGAATGGTGAAGATACACAGAAAGATCATAATTACAGTAGTCGTAATTTGAATATCTTATCTTGTCAGTCTTCACCATTCATCCCTGAATAATGATGCCAAGCCCCGAAGGAGTTGACTGATTGCACCCTAAGGAACAGTGTCCCTTAGCCCTCAGTGGGTGACACACTAGAGGGACCTTCTGGGCCTGAGGAGGCCCTAGAGTGGGGAGAGCGAGACGGGGTTCCCCTGGAGGGGGAAGGAATTTGCCCCGACAAACGCCGTCTCACCCTACGGGAAAAGAGGTAGGTTCCCTGGTGAGCAGAGCAAATCACCCTACGCCGGGCCAAGGGTGACAACCGGGAAAGGCGAAGCCATGCCGATCTTCTGG
The DNA here is from genome assembly GCA_016271365.2 of Neoceratodus forsteri. Lineage (NCBI taxonomy): Eukaryota > Metazoa > Chordata > Ceratodontiformes > Ceratodontidae > Neoceratodus > Neoceratodus forsteri. The sequence continues at coordinate 1,423,280,415 of CM028130.1, forward strand.
AGCAGATCGCTGTCCCTACGACCCTGGTAGCTACCTCAATGGCGTCGTAAGATGCCCTTGCTTGGTGCCTTGCTAGCTCCAGGCCACGTGCAGAGAGAGCAATGGCTTGCCTGGTTTGCTCCGAGTCAGGCAGAGCGGCTAGGAACTGACCTAGCGCTGACCACAAGTACCTGTTATAGGCAGCGTAGTGGGCCTGATGCGCAGAAATGGAGAGAAGCAGCCGTGCTGAGTAGAAAGTCCTCCTCCCCAGTAATCAAAATCCGAGAGTCCTGATCTGGGGGCCGGTCAGCGGAGGGCGAGCCCATCAGGAGTGTCCAGGTCGTCAATCTGGACTGCGGATGAGGCAAGGAGCCTGGAGACTCCGAGGGGCGCAATACCTCTGGCAGAGGTCCCTAGGGCAGGAACTCCGGAGAAGGGCCTCTGCCAGAAGCATGGGCGCCTCCCGAAGGAAGCGGGCCAAGCGGCACCACGAGGTGGCTGTCCCAAAATCGCCTAGAAAGGCATCGCCGCATGCTCGGATTGCTCACAGAGGAGAGGAGGTGAAGGTCCTCCATCATCCTCATGAGGAAATGCTGATACTCAGAGATCAGCAGCAGGAGAGATGTGGACAGAAGGTTCTCTCCCCGAAGAGGGGATGAGGAGCTGGAGGTCACCATAGGCTCGGGAGGGTGGCTGCTCGGGAGGTTGAAAACCTGGCTGTCCAAAGCCTAACCTGAAGCAGGGAACGAGCAGCCACTGCTCTGAACTGTTCCCAGGTGAGGAGGCCGCTGACCAAAGATACCTGGGAGCGAGGAGAAAAGCGGCAGAGGGAGTGGACAGAGCCGAGAGAAGAAGTCGGCTGACCTCTGCCAGGGCTAAGGAGTGGACCACGGACTCCCACAGGGGGAGTCCTGGAAGACTCCGAAGTCGACAGCTGCACAACTGCTTCAGTACTGCCTATACTGCGCCCAAAAGAATCCCCCAAGTGAGGCGACCGGGGCCGTGAAGGTCCAGAAGGACGGTCCCCTGCCTCAAAAGAATGGGACCCTCTCAAGGAACCCGAAGGGGAAAGGCGGAAGTCCGCACTCCGGCTCCGTCCAGGACCCGGGTAGGTCCCAGAGAAGGGCCGGCGCGCCGAACCTATACCCCTCGACCCTTCGGAGTCCGAAAGGGTCCTAGCCCTCGAAGTGGCCAGTCTAGGCAGCTCCGTACCCAGGGCTGCTCCCGAAGGGGCAATCCCGGAAGGAGCACCTTCCCCTCCCGTGGCCCTCTCGATAGGCCCCAAAGTTGGGCGACCGAGAGATGTCACAGTAGGGGGTACCACCGTAGAGGGGTCAAGGAACCCCCCAAGGCTAGGCTGCAAGGCGATGGTGGCACGCACCACAGCCCGCTGGTCAGCACCACTGACCCTAGCCCTAGAGGAAAACCGACTCACCTCGGAGGGACTGGCGGGACCGAAGAGGAAACCACTAGCTCGTCCTCCCTTGCAGACAACCCGAAGGATGTGACTGCCCATTCGACTCGAGCTGGACTCCGACTCGAAGAGGAAGAGTCTGAGGCCCTAAGCCAAACAGTAGGGGTCGAGAAGGACACCTTCCGAGGGGCCCAGGAGCCAAGCAATCCCGCCCGGTCCACAGCACCGCGAGCGGTGCCAGCAGAAGATGGCAAGGCAGCTTGGGCCAGAAGTCCTAGGCCAGGGCCAGCTGCGGCACCATCAGGTCCACCGGTGCCAGGGGAGGCACCCGGGACGGAGATGGCGCCATCAGCAACCCAGTCTCGAGCCAGCGCCGCGCGCCAGGCAGCTCAACGCCGCATGCGGCAGCGAGGATCAAAGGCGTCGGCGGCCGAAGGACTTCGGCTCCGACCCGCGGCGCCCGACGGACGCACCGAAGGCCACGGTACCGTGCTCAACCTCGGTGCGGGCGGTGCAGTGAGACATAGCGAGGAGCGGCGTAAGGCGGTTTCACGGCGCCGCGAGCAGTGTCGGCGCCGCAATAGGCCCGGCAAGCCCCGCGAATTGACAGTCGGGTTGGCGCCGACACCGACAGGACCCTCGGCACCCATGAATGGCACGAAGGCCCAGCGGCGCGAGCGACGGCGTCGACCGGGCCTAGCAGACCGCGAGAGCGACACCAGAAGCCTTCACTCCGAAGGGTGATTGCGGGCCAGCGCATCCGCCCGCTCCGGGGAAGCGGACGGGCCTCCCGCGCCGCGGAAGGAGCCTCGGCCACGGCTAGGCTAGAAGAGGCGAGGCTTCCTCCTCCATGATCCGTATAGAACCAGAGGGGACCCGGAGGAGGCCGAGAGCGCAGCTTGGCCCGGCGATGCTGCAGCCTACCCCGAAAGTGGGGGAGCTCGCCCGACCTTAAACAGCTGCGCTGTTCCAAAACTCGGCGTCCATCGAGAAGCAGGCGTCAGCATCGAATCTATGTCGTAGCGGCCAAGGCACGAAAGGCACCGGTCATGTTGGTCGGTGACGGAGTACTTGCGGCCGCACGGGCACCGACGCATAGGGGCCGCCCTGTCTTCTCCGATTTTTGCCCTCCGACCGCGACATGACCTACGGAGAAAAAAAACACCAAAAAACAGACTCGACGTCGCTTTAAATGTAATAAAAAGGAAAGATCTTACCGGCGACGTCGAGTGGAGGCAAACACAGAACTAGTAGACCGACGACTAGAGGCAGAGCTTCAAGGCCTAAAAATTTAGTATAAAGCTTCTTCAGGCTTCCCACGGGCGACCTCGGCGGGAGACGAGAAGGAACTGGTAGGCAGGGAGTCGATGCAGCCTATCTGCTAATCTCGAAGTGCCACGAAAGCGTCAAGCTTCGAGGACGGCGCCGATATGCATCGGCCCACCCATCTTTTTAAAAAAAAAAAAAAAGGCTCCCTCGGGGTCCTGATCTCTGGCCAGTACCCATCTGTGATGAATGGTGAAGATTGACACAGATAAGATCTGCTGCCGTCCCTGAGTAGCTCATGGCTCTCAGGAATTTCCTATCTCCAAACAAGACCACTTGTAGGGGGACCTCTCTGGTTTCTGCTAAGTCTATCTGTCTCCAGTGACAAGTATATTCCCAATTGTCCCAGAGTAGTGCTACCCTCATCTGGGACGCTATCCAGTACCCCTGTAAATGAGGGAAGGACAGGCCTCCTTTGTTCTTGGGAAGGAATAAGAGTTTTTTTTTTTTCACCCTTGGGCGCATTGCTCCCTAAATGAATTTAATAAACATATTTTGCCAGGACTCAAGATCTTTCTGTGACACAACACAGGGGACACATTGAAATAAATAAAGTAGCCTAGGTAAGGCATTCATCTTTAGTGCTTGATTTTTGGCATATATAGTTATGGGAAGCAACGACCACCTTTTAAAATCTGCTTTTAATTGTTGCACTAATGGGGGGTTAATTTAAATCAAATAAGTTAGCTGTAGTCTTACCTATCTTGATCCCAAGATATTTGAGAGCTTCCATATTCCACTTCACTGGGAATTTCTGCCTAATCTCTGGGGACGGAACATAGAAAAAACTGAGGATCTCCATTTTACTTTTGTTCAAAGTGTAACCCAAGAACAGGGAGAACTCGTCTATTTGCTTAAACACTTCTCGTAGTGAATTATCCGGTTCTGATAAGTAGAGGAGGACATCGTCCGCATATAAGGCTAATTTATGTTCCCTACCCCCCCATATCAACCCCTTCATTTTGTCTTATACTTTGAGCTAAGGATTCTATATATAGGGCAAATAATAATGGGGAAAGTGGAGATCCCTGCCTTGTTCCTCTACCTAGCTGCACAGCTTCGGAGACATGTCCATTTGCAGGTACATAGGCCGAAGGGGACCTATATAGCTTAAAGAGAGCCCCCACAAATTCCTGTGGGAACCCAAACCGGGAAAGGACCTGGCCCAGAAAGGCCCAAGAAACTTTATCAAATGCCTTTTCGGCATCTAAGCTCATAAGAAGGGTGGGAGTCTTTGTGTAATTGATCTGATCTATAATGTGAGATGTTCTTCTCAGGTTATCTTGGGCCTGACGCTCCGGGACAAAATATGAAAATTACGTACCTATCGTAATTCTTGATCTTCTCTTGTATCTTCACCATTCATTACTGCTTGGGTTAAGCCGGAGGAGCGCACCTGCCACGGGTTTTTTTTTTAGAGTCGGCTCCAGCGGCGCCCTCGAGGATGATGTACCACGCCATGAGGGGTGGCTGCAGGTGCCGCAGACCCTCCTCCATCTCAGTTCCTAGCACGGAGAGGCAAAATAAAGTGAAAAAAAAGAAAGTGAGGCAAGAGAGCCGAGGGATAGAAAAAGGAAAAGAAAGGAAATAAACTGAAAAAGGAATAAGCCGATGGAAAATAGACAGAGGAGAGAGATTCCTACCCTAAGGGACCGAGGGCCTCCTTTCTGGGTGGCTCTAGGGAGGAACAGAGAGAGGGAGAGGAAGTGAGAAGAAGAAGAAAGAAAGAAAGAAGAAGAAAGAAAGAAAAGAAGAAGAAAGAAAGAAAGAAAGAAGGCATGTTGAAAGGAGAACAATTGCCCATGAGCATTGTTGGTTGAGAGGCTTATAGGCTCAAAACTAATAGAAGAATCCCAGTTGTTAGGACTGAGGAAGGTTCCACGAACCTCCTGAACAGACCCAAGAGAGGAAAACTCTGAACTCTCAACATGCCAAGTCCCTTCATCTCTAGTTGAGGGCTCCTAGACTGTCCGAGCAGAACCTGTTCCGGAGAGCGCCCATCCAGGAAGAGGACTAAGTTCCTTAGCACCTTGTTAAGTGCTACCACAGAAGAGTATGGGAAAAAATATGCCTTCTCGGAGGCAGTTGGTAAGAAAAATAGAGAGGAACTCAATCCGACTTGCTAAGACAAGGCAGACAGAGGCTTGAAGCTGACAAGTTCAGTCAGCAGCTGGAAAAGCTTTGAAAAATAATGCCTGCCAGGGGGATTCCAAACTTTGAGGAGGCCAAGACAGGGCATGGCCACCAGGCTGTGAAACTACATGACCTGAAAGAAGTGAGGAATCGCACCATAGGGCAGTCAGAAAGAGTTCCCTCAGAATTAAAGAAATTTGCAACCGTACTAGTTCCTCTACCTTGAGGAAAAGCGAATCCATTCATAAGAAAGAATGGGGAAAAAATGATTTTTTTTTTTTTGGCATAAAGGCCAAGGGGAGAGAGAGAGGAACGGACGGCAGGGGGGAGACGCCACAGGAGGAGGCCACTGAGGGGAAGGTGGTGGCATCAGTAATGAATGGTGAAGATACAAGAGAAGATCAAAATTACGGTAGGTATGTAATTTTCATATCTTCCCTGTCAATCTTCACCATTCATCCTAACATGTAGTGCAAGCCCCTCCCCTTGACAAAGGTGGGGTAGAACCCTGAGGGAACAAGACCCCAGCCTCCTGCTGGTGAGGAACAGAAGGAAGACTCTACTAACACAAGGGAAGCTTAAGTGGGAGAAGAGCTAGGAGGTGCCTCCCAGGACGGGAGACGGAGAAAGCCGCAAAGTCTCTAGCTGGAGGAGAAAAGACGGGTCCCCGGAAAGCGGAGCGATCACCCCACGCCGGCCAGGGTGACAAACTTGATAGACAGGCCATGCAGTCCGCCCGCCTAATGCAGATCGCTGTCCCCGAAAGCCTGGAAGCCACCTCACTGGCGTCATAAGATGCCCTTGCTTGGTGTCTTGCCAGCTCCAGGCCTACAGCGGAGAGGGCACTAGCCTGTCTGGTTTGCTTCGTATCAGGCATTGATGCTAGGAGCTGGGAAAGCATCGACCACAGATGCTGATTGTAGGCAGCGTGGTGAGCCTGATGTAATGCAATGCAAGCCACCGCACAAGAAGAAGAGAACACTCTTCGCCCCCACCGGTCGAACTGTAGTGAATCCGAATCTGGTGGGAGGTCGTGCGCCAGGCGGTGCCGGAAGGACTCTAGGTACACAAACCCGAGGGACGGGTTGGGAAGGAGTACCTAGGACCTGGAGGGCACAATACCGCGACTGACAGTCTGCCGGGCTGGAGAAAGGGCGGCTGGCGACTGCCAGGAACGGATGACGCCTCCTGGAAGGGATAGGCCAGGAAGGTACCACAGGTGCTGGGCACTGAATTCTCAAGGAATTCCGCTCCCTGCTCGGTATTGTCTCGCCTAACGTAAGAGATTCAAGATCCCTCACCATCCTCGAGGAATCGCTGATATTCAGTGAAATCACCGGAAGAAAGATGAGCAAGGGTTCCTCTCCCCTCAGAGGAGGAAGAGCGAGGATGATGGAGAGCTGAATGTGCAGAAAGATTCCCTGCGGCGGTGGGAGAGCTAGAAAGACCTGGCCATGCATGTATCTAACGTATGAAGGGAAGCCGCATAGGAACCTCTGAACTGCTCCCAGGATAACGGCCCTGGGACCGACATGGCCTGGAAGAGCGGGGGTGGATGCAGAGATACTAGAGAAGGGCACTTACGAAGAGGCACCGACCTCTGCCAGGGCTCTGAAATCCATGGAACGGAGCCCGAGCTGGCGGGATCCCGGACAACAAACCAGGCCGCAAGACGAGACCCTGAGGATGCGATGCCTGGAAGAGCCCCGGAGGGAACCTCCCCTGTGACTAACCCGGGACTGCATGTGTCCAGAAGGGCAGTCCACAGCAACGCCACCGGAGGGAACCCCAGGGCCCAAGAGGGAAGGGAGGGGTTCGGCACTACGGCTCCTAGCCACCCCACGAGCGGTGGCCGGCGGAGACTGGGGCACCCGTCCCCTGCCCCTCGACCCCTCGAACTCCGAGAGAGCCCTCCTCCTCGACTGCAGCGTTCCCCCACCCCGAGAGGAGGCAACAGCACCGGAAGGGCAGCTGTCACAGCCCCCCTGAGAGGGAGCCTCCTCCTCAGTCCCCACCACATCACCCCCTGGGACCCAGAGGCCACGCCTAGCCCAGGACCTCAGGGAGGACGGAGTGGGGGACAGTGAAGGCCCGCCTGCACCACCTAGCACCCTTGTGCCACCAGGGACCCCTGACCCGAAGAGTCAGGGTGACAGGATCGCGCCCACATCTGTGCTCACCGACACCGGAAAGGGCTCAGACCAGCAGAACCTCAATGCTGGCAACCCAGGGATCCCGAACAACGGCGGATGACCCCCGCCCTCGCGACAGCCAGGCCCGTCCTGGCTCCTGCCGCACCAGTTAGGCCCACGGTGCCGCTCCGCGCAGGAACCCAACCCAGCGCCAGGGGCACAGGCCGGAGCCAGCGAGCGCGGCGGCACGAAGGCCAGGCGGCACTACCTCAGCAGGCGCGGAGGGCAGCATCGGTCCACCAGTACCAGGCCCAGAAATCGTCGGGCCTCGACACTGGGAGCCTGCACCTCCGAGGAGGTGACTGCAGGCGGTGTCCCGTCCGCGGCCCCAGGAGGGCGACGTTCCCCTGACACCGCCGAGAAGCTTCCTCTTGGCAAGAGGAGGAAGCTTCCTCCTCCACCAGACCGTACAGGCCAGAGAGGACAGAGGAAGGGCCTAGAGACCTGGGAATCCCTGGAGTGGCCTTGCGTCCCCGGTCAGCGGGCCTTGCCGAGCTAGAGCGGACCGAGGACCACGGCGGCCATGGAGAAACAAAGTCGCGCGCGTCCATGTTGTGATTGGGTCCCCAGACAGCGGAGACAGACATCATGCAGTCCAGAGGCAGAGATACCGGCCACAAGAGCACCGGCATAGAGTAGCGGCCCGCCTCCACTTACGCCTCCCACTCCCGAACGGACATGATGTGAACTAAACAAGTAAAAAAAGTAATAAAGCACTGGCGCACATAGAATAGAAATAAAGACGGTCTTACCAGTATACGGGTCGGTGGATGTCTGAGGAAAAAAGCGAAGGTCTTCAGCTGAGGAAAAACCGATAAACTATCGCTACCGCGCGGAAGGTACAGCCTCGACAGTGGGAGAAACAGAACTGAGATGGAGGAGGAGTCCTGCGGCACCTAACAGCCGCCCCTCGCGCATGATCGGTATGTCGTCCTCGAGGCGGGCGCCGTTGGAGCAGACTCAAAAAAAAAAAAAAAAACTCCGTGGCGGGTGCGGCGCCAGCAGCAAGCAGTAATGAATGGTGAAGATTGACAAGGAAAGATCTGCCTGGTCCATTCAATTAGGCCTGGGAGATACTGTTGTATTTTTTGGCCAAAATAGAAGTAAAGATTTTATAGTCCGTATTTAATCGGGAAATTGGTCAATAGGAAGAGCATCTAGTGAGGGTCCTTTCCGGTTTGGGAAGCACAGAAATGATTGCTCTTGTCCATGAGAGGAGGAGTATCTGCTCGTCTTCTCTAACAAACCACATATATATAAGCTCAAGAGGTTTAGTTAGACCATCCCCTTAAATGTCTTATAAAACTCTGATGGGAGACCATCAGATCCCAGGCATTTACCAGTTTTAAGTCTAACAATTTCTGCTTTCACCTCTGACTCTGTGATAGGGGCAAGCAACAACATCCCCTGTTCTTTAGATAACCGCGGTAGCGTCAGTCCCTTCAAAAATTCTTGCACTCTCTGTTCACAAGGTGCCTTATCTGGAGTATATAGTTTGCCATCAAATAATTGGAAAGCATCCGCTATTTCCCTTACCCATAAACCATCTCCTTTTCTGTGTGCCAAATTGATGTTATAAATGGCTTTAGCCACTCTGTGCCAAGCTTGCTGGCTAACAATTTAATGATACCATTGCCCCTCCTCATAATACTGTTGTCATAGAAAATTGAGTTTTTGTTCAACTTGGTAGTCCAGTATATCACCTAGTTTCTTTTTAAGTGTCCTCAGCTGCTTGGCCCTCTCTTTATCTATTTTAACTTTTTGGAGGTCTTCTAGCCCTCGAATTTAAGTAGTTAAAGCTAGCTTTTTGGTCTCTCTGTCCTTTTTTTTAAGAATCTATCGAGATGAATTTACCCCTTAATAGTGCTTTTGCAGCATCCCATCTCATTGCCTGTGAGGTATCTCGCAGCGAGTTTTCCGTCATATAATTATCAAAAGTCTCCTTAATACTATCCTTAACCTCTTGAGTGCGTTAAGCAATGATATGTTGAGTCGCCAGAAGGTGTTTCTTTTGACATCTCCCATATCGATCCTCATGAACAGGGGGGCATGGTCAGAAAGACCTAGATCCCCCACCCATATATCCTTTACTCTGTGCAACCCCTCATCAGGGACCAGAAAGCAGTCCAGCCTGGAATATATCTGGTGAGTGGCTGAAAAGAACGTATAGTCCCCCCCTTTGCCATTAAAATGCCTCCAAATGTCTTGAAGACCTAACTCTCTCACTAATTTCTGTACCTTCCTCGCTGTCCCATGTATCACTCTTGGGATTTGTGATATGGTATCTAAAGCAGGGTTCAGAACCAAGTTAAGATCCCCCCGTAGATTATGGTGCCCTCTGCCCAATCTAATAGAGTAGTCAAAAAGGTCCCGTATTCTTGGTGTTTGGAACCCGGTGGAAAATAAAGAGGCCAGGGTAATCACTGTTCTCCCCGACCTACCTTTCATTAAAGCATAGCAACCATCTTTATCCGATAAAGTATCAATTTTTTCAAAAATGGGTTTGAAAAAGAGTAGGACACTGTCCCCTCCTTCTGCCTTTTTATGAGAGGATGCCACCAGATACACAAGCCCAAATTCAACAATTTGGAATGCTCTTATTTTGACAAATATGTTTCTTGCAAAAATATAAAGTCTGCTGAGGTCTTCTTCAGAAAACTTATAACTTTAATATGTTTAACTGGGTTGGTGAGGCCATTCACGTTATAGGAACAAATCAATGAACCTGCCTTAGCCATAACTCTTGATAGTGGGGTAAAAGCAAAGTTTCATAATGACGTGTCCTAAGACCCCAAATGGTCTATTTCCCAAACCGACTGAAATCGAGTGTCTGATCATCATTTGTACATTGACGATGACATGAATTGCCTGGCAAAACAAAATTGAATAAAAAATATTCTGAAGAACAGTTAACAGCCAACAGGGACCTTATCCAACATCTTAACCAATAAGTAGTAAACTTCCAAGGTAGAAGATTCATAACAACGAATCTCTTTTTACCCCCTCACCTCACTCCTACGGATCTTAAGAGGGACTGGAGAGTAAGGTGAGGTGTATTTGCCCTGCAACAGAAGCCCTCATCTAGAGCTGCCCTCTAGAATACGCAGCTCCGTATGGGTGTCAGAGGGGAACCCCCTCCTTAACCCTTTAATAATTGCAATAGTATAAGAAAAACCGGCAAGAAAAAAAAAACAAAAAAAAAAAACAGCTTAGGTCTCCTAACAAAGGAAAAAACAACCCTTGACCTGTTCTGGTCTCCGTGTGTTCCTTTACTTTATGAAGGCATGGGCCAGGCCGACCTAACCAGTGCCCTCAGATCCCCAAGAGCACCCCACCCAAGCCAGCAAAGCGGCCCCCACATGATGGGTCACAACACCAAAAGCCAGTATCTATGTGTTGTCTTGAGTAGGAGCTTTATATTATACCTCAAGGAAGCTTTCTTCAAAATGTATATATTTAGCAATTTTTAAAATTACTAGAGCGTGTCTTCATGTGAGAGGGAAGGCCTCCTTTGCTGACTGTCGGGGCCGACCCCTCAGTGCCATATCTCATTTCCAATTAGGCGGGTCCCATTTGTCCCAAGGGCTATCAGGCCCCCAGTGCAAACCGACCCGTACCATCTGCAATTTAACTTTTTCATACTCATGTTTAGGTCACTGTACGGTCCATTTAGCCCCTGGTCCTTTGACCAACATGTGTACTTTTGGATTGTAGCTCAATCTCCATGGAACACACTGCTCCTTACTATGCTACGTCTCCTCCCACAGGTATTTGACTCCCAGAATCAAGCCCCCCCATGCCTTAGCCGCCAGCAGCCCAGGAGAGAGAGCCCCCCCTAGCACCCACGGACATCGATCGTCCCCTGCCCCGCCACTCTAGGTATATATCCGTTTTTTGAACAGCTTTCTGAAATTTTAATAACCCAACCCATGTATTGTATAGGGTAAAATTAAAATTGCTAATAAAGTTTCCTTGTCCTTTCATCGACTTGCCGTTATGATGTTAATAGTCCCAGCCAGCTATTCAGCTTTATTGCATAGCCTGGGTATTTGAAAAACCTTTCAGGTGTCCCCCATCAGTCTCCAGCATGTCTTGCGCTGGCGAAACAGAGATGTGCCGTTCCCCTCGAACCACCGGGGATTCTACGCTTCTGTCTGTATGTTCCTTAGCTCTGACTGAGTTCCACAGAGCGGAAGTGTCCCCTTTCTCCTTCGCCCCACGGCTTCTGTGACCAGCTATTGCCCAATTCCTATTTTGTAGCTGTTTCCGATTTTGATCTGTGGATAATGGGGGTATACTGATACCCTGTGTATGCAGAAACTCTTATGCAGCTTCCAGCTCATTAAAGCGAATGGGACCCTTTTCCGTTAGTATCTTCAGTTGGGCAGGATACTCCACGAACGCCTTGTGTTTTTTTTTGCTGTAACAGCTTCAACACCGCCAGAACCTGTCTCCTTTTGTGCAAGAGTTAGGATGAGTAATCCTGATCAAAACACAGGTGGACATCACTGAAATGGATTGCTTTTTCCCCCAGGCTAACATTAGGATTTCTTCTTCTATCCGGTAATCTAAGAAGGCTAGCACTATTGAGCGCAGTCTTGCCTTTGGGTCTCTAGGGCCGGGAATTAAAGATCTGTGGGCCCGTATAATATTCAATACTTTATTGTCAGGGAGGTTAAGGATCTCATGTAAAAAAAGAGTTCATAAATTCAACCATGTTTCTGGACTCTGTACCTTCCGGCAAACCGTGAATGCGGATGTTATTGCGACTGTTTCTGTTTTCAAGCTCCTCCAACCTTTGTTCAAGTTTGTTTGCCCGTTGATGAAGGTCCAAATGTGCAGTGTTGTGGGTATCTGTGGTATGTGTATAATCCGACACTGTAGTCTCCAAGCTTGTCGCTCTCTGTGCCAGATCAGCAATATCTTGTTTTTGACTGAAGACATTTTTGTCTAAGCGTAGCAAGATTTCGTTCATTTGCTTTAGTGTAGTACATAATTGTTTAGATGTTATAATGCAATCCTCCTCTTCTTGGCCTACTATTTCTGAGTTACTGTTCCGTGCTTGCATCGCTGGTTGGGCCATTGCTCGTGGGCCTGGGTCTGTTAGTGTTTTCTGTTGCTTACCTGTCCCTCCAGAGTGATATTCTTTCATTTTATGTTTAGTCGGCATCAGGTAATCTGTAATTCTGCATTTAGTCAACAGGATGGATTTTCTTATTTGCAGATTATAACGGATTTCGGTCAGGTTGTAGTGGAGCCCCAAAGCTAAGCTGCCATACAGGAAGTAGACCAAACCAGAAATCCCGTGACTCAAGCTTGATGTGGTAGTGGGTGATGAAGGTGTTTGCTGACTTCCAGGTAGCAGCCCAACAGATTTCCTGGATAGGGATGTCCCTGGAAGCAGACACTGATACAGCAGTATGGCGGGTAGAATGAGCTCTTATCCCACTGGGAGGCTCCTTGCCCACCAACTCATAGTACAGACCTATGCATGATGTAATCCATCTTGCAATAGTCAGTTTCGCTGCAGGTCTGCCAGAAGTGGCTTCAGCATAGGTAACAAACAGCTGGTGAACCTTTCCATGAATTTCCACTGTCCTCTCCTTATAATAGGAGAGAGCACATCTCAGATCCAAGGTATGGAGCCTGTACTCAGCCTCTGAGATGTAATTAGGGTAGTATACCGGCAGAGTCAACACCTGGTTAAGGTGAAAATGGAAATTACGTACCTACCATAATTCTTGATCTTCTTGGACGAGTCTCCACCACTCATTCATACTAATGGGAACTGTGCCAGAGGCACTAGGACCCAGCAGGAGCAAACATTTTGCTAGAGGGTCAGTGCCAGAGATGGAGCCACAAGGAGCGGCACCGCGAGCCCCAGCTCGTGCGGTAATGACTATCTCAGCGTTGACCCTCCAACCGCCTCAGTACCTTTTTTTCCCAAGGAGGTGCAGCGTAACTAACCTAGAAGGATAGCCTAACCAAAAAACCGGACATAAGATAATCTGGACGACCCGTTTAAGAAGGGTCAACAAAGAAGTCTAAGATTCTAGCCTAAGATTGAGGGAGTGAAGACCAACAACAAAGGTGAGCTCGGGGGATGGAGGGTGGGCGTGTGAATGAGTGGTGGAGACTCTTCTAAGAAGATCAAGAATTACAGTAGGTTCGTAATTTCCATATCTTCCTGGACATAAAGTCTCCACCACTTATTCACACTAATGGGAGAGTACCGAGCTAATAATCCCCCGAGAGGGTAGCAGGAGAGACCAAGAGCTCACAGTTTGAGGATAGGAGTCCATTAAGGATGGTTCTGCCAAAAGAAAGATGTCATCTGGCATGGACATCCAGGGCATAGTGTTTGGAAAGTATGCACTGAGCACCAGGTAACCCTTGTACAAATATCTGCAATGGGCACATTCATGATTTCCGCTAGGGATGCCTGACAGCTCTAGTAGAGTGAGCGTATACCCTGCCCTCCAGCTTAACCTGTGCCATGGAATAACAGTGGCGAAGGCATGCCACCAGCCATGCTGAAATATATCTGATAGCGACCGGTTGACCCAGCCGGGTCTCGTTGAAGGAAACAAACAGTTGTTGAGCTTTGCAAAAGTCTTTTGTTCCATCTAGATAGAAGCGCAAAGCTCTTTTGACATCCAAGGAATGAAGAGAAGGCTCCCCTTCATTTTGGAAGATTGCAAAGTAGGAAGGAAGGACCAAAGCTTGGTTTAGATGGAATTCTGAAACAACCTTAGGGAGAAACTTAGGATGGGTTCTAAGATCTACTTTGTCTTTATGAAACACAGTATATGGAGGGGTCTGTGACCAAGGCATGTATCTCAGAGACCCTGCGGGCTGAAGTAATGCCCACTAGGAAGGCTGTCTTCCAGGTGAGAAATTTCAACTCACAGGTAGCTAGAGGCTCGAAGGGTTTTCGAGAGGGCATATCTAGCACCAGATTTATGTCCCAGGCTGCGACTGGATATCTTATAGGAAGTCTGGTATGCAGAATTCCCTTAAGACACCTTTTTAACCACAGGTAACTGAGCCAGTGACAAGGAAAGTACTGGCTCATAAAAAGCTGAAATGGCACAAAGGTGCACTTTAACTGTAGAGTATTGCAGACCTGAATTTGAGAGGTCTAAAAGGTACTCTAGAACTTTATCTGGTGGGCAGGAAAAAGGATTCAAAGAGTATTTTGCACACCAGAGCGAAAAACACTTCCATTTGGCTGTGTAAGTTTTCCTAGTGGCTGGCTTGCGTGCAGCCAGAAGAATATCTGAAACCCTACGAGAGATGTTGAACCTGTTCACGTCCATCTCTTCAGAAGCCAAGCGTGAAGGTGAAGTGACCTCAGATTGGGGTGCATCACAGGCCCCTGAGTCAGAAGGGGAAGTGGTTTTGGAGGAGTTTTCGACATACTGTTGAGTAGTGGAAACCGTATCTGTTGAGGCCAGAAGGAAGCAATGAGGATCATTTTGTCCCCCGGGACTCGAATTTGAGAAGTACTCTCTGAATTAGAGGAAGAGGCGGAAAGGCGTATAGAAAGAGATTTGTCCACTGCAGCCTGAACGCATCCTGACAGAAAATGCCAGGCCCTGGATTTCTGGAGCAGAAGAGAGGCAGTTTTGTGATGAGTGGGGATGTAAAACGGTTCAGGCATGGAGTTCCCCACTCTGCAAATAGTGACTGAGCTACGGCTGAGTCGAGGGACCATTCGTGAGGATCTGTCTGTGTTCTGCTGAGACGGTCTGCTAGTTCGTTCTGCACTCCCGGTAGGTAGACCACCTGAATTAGAGCCTTGTACTCCAAGGACCATTCCCACACTCTGACTGCTTCCCTGCATAAGGTGTAAGAATGAGCACCGCCCTGCTTGTTGATGTAATACATCACTGCTTTGTTGTCCGTTAGAAGGAGAATGTTCTTGTGACAGAGAATGTCTTTCAAAGCCCGGACTGCATAAAGGACGGCTCTCATTTCTAAGACATTTATGTGAAGTTGGGACTCGTCCTGAGTCCACGTACCTTGAGTGTGGAGAGTCTGACAGTAAGCTCCCCACCTCATCAGGGACGCATCTATGGTAATGGAAATCTGATGATCCAGAGGAGTCAAGGGGTATCCTTCCACAATATTGTCCTCTTGTGACCACCAGGTGAGTGACTTCTTCAGAGGTTCTGTCACTTTGATGAGAAAGGATTGAGGGTGCATGGTCGGGGACCACTGAGCATCCATTGAGAGGTTCTCATGTGGAGGCGTGCTAGGGGTACAGTGAACACCGAGGATGCCATGAGACCTAGCATCCGTTGCATTGAGAGAGCGGACACCGAGCTGCTCTCTCCGATGTATCAGGCCATCTGAAGGATATCGCCCCCTCCTGTCCTCTGGAAGAAATGCTTTCACACAGGAGGTGTCCAGAAGAGTTCCTATGAAAAGGAGCCTCTGGGAGGGCTGCAACTGCGATTTTATGAGGTTTAGCAGGACTCCCATGGACGTGAGAAAGTGTGAGACCGTGGCTACGGCATCCAGAGTTCCTTGCAAGGAAGGACTTGCTGGAAGCCAATCGTCCAGATATGGGAACACTTGTATTCTGATTTTCCTGAGATGCGCTGCGAGAATTGCACAACACTTCGTAAAAAACTCACAGTGCCGATGATAGCCCAAAGGGCAGGACCCTGAACTGATAATGCTGGCCCAAAGCTACGAACCTTAGGTATTTGTAATGCTTCAGGTAAATAGGAATGTGCTGGTAAGCATCCTGCATGTCCAGGGAGGCTAACCAGTGATTGTTCATGAAGCAAAGGTAACAGGGTTCCAAGTGATATCATTTTGAATTTCTCTTTGGGTAGGAATTTGTTTCATTTTCTGAGGTCCAAAATGGGGCGCATGTCCCCGGTTTTCTTTGGAACCAGAAAGTAATGGGAGTAGAACCCTGTGTTCCGTTGATCCAGCGGAACTACTTCCACTGCCCTGTTGTTCAGAAGGTCTTGTATCTCGGAGGCGAGAAGTTCTGACTGAAGAACTGACAGCCTGGGCTGTCATCTGGGGGGACGATCCGGAGGGGTGTCCAAAAAATTGAGGGAATACCACTTGCAGATTATCCGGAGGACCCATTTGTCCGAGGTTATGGACTTCCACTGATTGTAGAAGTGAGTCAGATGACCTCCCACCACTTAGGAAGAGACCCCCATGGGCAGCTGAGGTGGGAATTGGGCCAACAACTCAGAAGGTGGCACGGGGCACTTTGGGTCCTTGTGCCTTCTGCTGCATTTTCTTTTGAGGCTGAGGGGCTTGGTTTTTACTAAAACCTCCCCAGCTTTTGCCTCGAAAGGACTGACGGTTATGAAACTGGCGTTTGTTAACATCCCCTCGAGAGGGAGCGGGAGGAGGTCGAGCCAGTTTAATGGCTGACCTAGTCTTTTGTGTGGCCTCTAGAGCTTGTTCTACTTGAGGGCCGAAGAGGTACACACCACTGAAAGGCAACAACATTACCTGCTGTTGTGCATCATTCGTGAAACCTGAAGTGCGCAGCCAGGAATGGCGGTGGGTACAAATGCCCACCGCCGTCGCTCAGGAAGCAGTATCGAAGGCGTCCACAGCTGCTTTAACCTGCTGGTTGTTGGACTCGATACCCCTGGTTATGGTCTGAAGAAGTTCTGAATTAGTATCTGACTCCGGTAGAGCTTCAACCATTTGTTTAAGCGAATGCCAAAGGATATACTCATATTGAGAGAAATGGCCTTGGTAGCTGGCAATACGCATACCTAGGGTGTAAGCAGCAAATACCCTCTTACCCAAAGTGTCTATCTTACGAGATTCTTTGTTAATAGGTTGAGCTGTAGTAGTCTGCAGAAGGACGGCCTTATCATTCTCTGCCAAGACTACAACAGGATCCGTAAAGGCTTGGGATGCCCAAATGGGTCGATCCTTGGGAGCAGCATATTTCCTATCTATGTATTAGCCACCGAAGGAATGACAGCAGGATTATTCCATAACATTTGAGACAGCGTCTCAAAGGAGGGCTGTACCGGAGGAGTCAAATCCATAGGGATCTCTGGAACATGGATGTATTGGTGTCTTAATAGTTTCCCAGGATCGATATATGAAAATTAGCGTAATTTTGATCTTCTCTTGTATCTTCACCGTTCATTGCTTCTGGGTGTTAAGCTGGGCGCGCTTTTCGTCACCGGGAGCTTTTTTTTTTTTTTTTAAAGTTTGCACTAACGCACCGCCTCGAGTGACGTCATGCGCGAGGGGCGGCCGTTAGTGGCGACCGACTCCTCCTCCAACTCAGTTCTGTGAGCCGGAGAGGCAAAAAGTGAAAGCACAGAGATAGAGATAGCGAGGCAAGATAGCCAAGGGATAGCAAAGTAAGGAAGAATGAACTGAAAAAGGAATAAGCCGATGGAGGAAGGACAGAGGAGATAAGAGTATTCTAACCTAGGGACCGCAGGGCCTCCTTACCTGGGCGACTCTAGGAGGAGAGAGAAGGAAGGTAATAAGGAAGAAAGAAGAAGAAGAAGAAGAAGAAGAAGAAGAAGAAGAGAAGAGAAAGATGGATGTTGAAGGGACCAGAATGCCTATGAGCATAGTTAGCTGATAGCTTAAGGCTCGATTAACAGGAAGCAAGAATCCCGGTGATAGAGCTGAAGAAGGTTCACGAACCCGCTAGACAGACTCAGGAGGGCATAGTCCTCATCTTCAACATGCCATGGTCCTTGATCCCCACTGGGCTCCTGGCCGAGGAAAGGCCTTTAACTGGAGGACACCCGAGGAGGGAAGGATAAATCCCAGGCAGCATGTGAGAGCTGCTCAAGGGTTTAGAAATGGAAAATCTAGGCCTTTCAGGCGGTTTATAGGTATAGAAATGGAACTCAGCGGACTTGCCAAGGCAGGCCAGAGGCTTAGGCTGCTGAAGATTGGTCATGGTCAGCACTGCTTCTCTGTAAAACTGTCCAGGAGGACACTAGAAGGAAAAACAATCATCAAAATATTACAAGAAGGATTTTCTTAGCCTTGTTTTCAATTTTTTTTTTTTTTTTTTTTACAGAGCATAGCCTGCGCTTAGAAGCATGACCTTAAATTAGAGATTGCCTTATAGCAGTCGGAGAGAGTTCCCTCAGTTTTTTTTTTTTTTTTAAAAGAAAAAATAGTCGTACCCGTTCCTCTGCTCTGCAAGGCAAGAATAAAAGGGGGGGGTTTGAGATTCTAGGGCTTAACAGCTGGTAGCAGGGAATTGCAGGATCAAAACTGTATAGCCAGAGTCAGGCTAAAACCCCAGAAGTATCTGCCAGAAGGTATGGCAAGAGATAGTTGTGCAGCCTGATCACCATATCGCAATTCCAGGAAAAGGCCCAAGAATCTTAGAGTAAATAATTTTCTGGAGGAATAAGGATCCCCTTTAAGGATATAGATATAAAAAATTTTTTTTGGGGGACTGGAGTAATTTTCCTTTTTTTTTTTTTGCAGAGAGAGGAAGGAGGCGGGAGGTGGAGAAGCCACAGGAGGAGGCCACTGAGGGATGGTGGCGGGTGTAAGTAATGAATGGTGAAGATACAAGAGAGATCAAGAATTACGGTAGGTGCGTAATTTTCATATCTTCCTTGTCAATATTCACCATTCATTACTTCTGAGTGATATAAGCTCCTCTTCCCGGGAGGTAAAATACCCTGAGGAACAAGACCCCAGCCTCCTGTTGGTGAGAAACAGAAGAGAAGACCCTGGCTTATTCAGAAAGCCTAAGTGGGAGAAGAGCTAGGAGGTGCCTCCCGAGGGGCAGAGGCAGAGGGAGGCCTGCAAAATCTCCTAGCTCTAGAGGAGAAAAAGGCGGGTCCCAGGCGGGCGAATCACCACTTGGGCCAGGGTGACAACCTAGAGAGCAAGCCATGCCGTCCGCCTGATGCAGATCGCTGTCCCCAAGCCTGGAAGCCACCTCATTGGCGTCGTAAGATGCCCTTGCTTGGTGTCTTGCCAGCTCCAGGCCTACCGCGGAGAGGGCAACGGCTTGTCTGGTTTGCTCCGTGTCAGGCATTGATGCCAACAGCTGGGACATCATCGACCACAAATGCCGGTTGTAGGCAGCGTGGTGAGCCTGATGAGATGCAATACAGGCAACCGCACGAGAAGAAGAGAACACTCTTCGCCCCCAACGGTCGAACTGGAGAGAGTCCGGATCCGGTGGGCGGTCGTGCGCCAGGCAGCAGCGCCCGGAAGGAGTGTCTAGGTAGACCAAACCAGAGGGTGTTGGGAAGGTACCTATAGACTCTGAGGGTGCACAATACCTCGCTGACAGTCAGCGGGGCTGGAAAAAGCGGCTGGGGACTGCCAGGATCGGATAGGCGCGCCTCCTGGAAGGGATAGGCCAGGAAGGTACCACCAAATGCTGGGCACTGAATTCACCAAGGAATTCGCGTCTCCCGTTGGTATTGTCTCTCTGAACATAGAAATCGAAGATCCCTCACATCCTCGAAAGGAAGCGCTGATATTCTGTGAAATCAGCATCGGAGAAAGATGAGCAGGGGTTCCTCTCCCTCAGAGGAGGAGAGCGAGGATGATGGGGAGCTGGAATGTCAGAGGACTCTTCTGGTGGTGGGAGAGTTGAAAGACCCGCTCATGCATGTATCTAACATATGAGGGGAAGGCCGCTGCAGAACCCCTGAACTGCTCCCAGGATAACGGACCCGTAGGACCGACATGGCCTGGGAGCGGGGGTGGTGAAGGTAGAGAGATAGGAGAGGGGCACCTCCGAGGAGGCACCAGCTCTCTGCCAGGGCTCTGGAATCCGGGGAATGGAGCCCTAGCTGAAGGGATCCCGGACAACAGACCAGGCCATGAGAGCGGAACTCTGGGAGGCGGAGCCTGGAAGAGCCCAGGGAGAACCTCCTGTGACGGCCTGGGACTGCATGGATCAGAAGGGCAGTCCTTAAGAACGCCGCCGGAGGGCACCCTAGAGCCCGGAGGGAGGCGGGGTTCTTCTCGGCTCCTGGCCACCCCTGGGGTGGCCACAGAGACTGAGGCAGACCCTCTGCCCCTCAGCCTCCCGGACTCGAGAGGCCCTCCTCCTCGACAGCAGCGTTCCCCTGTCCCCAGAGGGAACAGCACCCTGGGGGTAGCTGTCACTGGCCCTCAGAGAGAGCCTCCCCTCCGTCACCCCCGCCTGCCCCTGGGATCCCCAGCCACCCCCAGCCGGGAGCCCTCAGGAGGAGGGAAGGGGGGACAGAGGAGGGCCTTCCGCCACCTGGTACCTCTAGCCACAGGGACCCAGACCCCGAAGAGTGGGGTGCCAGGATGGGTCACGTCTGAGTCATCGTCCTCCGAGGAAGATGAGACCAGCTGGACCTCAATACAGCCACCCAGGGGTCCCAGAGGCCCGCGGCGCATGAGCGGCCCGGTACCAGCAACAGCGCCGCTCGCCCCCAGCGCTGGCAGCAGCCAGGCCCGACTCCCAACCCCTACGGCGCGGTAGGACAAGCGGCACCGCTCCCGGTGCGGAAACCGACCTGCACCGCCAGGAGGCGAGATTAGCCCAGCCCAGCCAGCGCGCAGGAGGCGGCGGCACAGCTGGCAGTGCCGCCATGTCCTCGGCGCAGTGAGCGGGCGCCGAAGGCATAGCGGCACCGCCAATGGCGCCACCATGATCACGGCTGCGCGCGAGCAGGCGCGGGACCCAGAGAGCGCTGCCAGCGGTGCCGCCTTGATCACGGCAATGCGAAGCCCGGGATCCAAAAGCGGCGCGGAATCGGCGCCGCCGATCACCGGCACATCAGACGGTGCGGGATCAAACTAGCGCCCGGAAGGCGGCGTCGAGTCCACCTGTGCCAGGCCCAAGAGCCGAGGGCCTCGCACGGGGGAGCCTGCACCTCAGAGGTGACTGCCGAGGCGGTGTCGGCGTCGTGGCCCCGGAAGGACTCAGACGCTCCCCGACACCGCAGGGCCTCCTCCTCGGCAAGAAAAGGACAAGAGACCCCTCCTCCTCCCGGACCGTATAGGCCCGGGAGGACCCGAGGAAGGAGCTAAGACCTTACCTGAGAATCCCTTGAGCGTCATCCCGAGTCAGCGGGCTTTGCGAGCAGGCAGCGGACTTCGAGGACCACGGCGGTCCATCGAGAACAAGGCGCCACGAATCCATGTCATGGTTGGGTCCCAGGCAACGAGGCAAGCGTCATGCCGGTCCGAGACGGAGAAATACCCGGCCACAGGAGCACCCGGCGCGCGCAGGGGCGGCCCGTCTTGGCAGCGGCAAGCTCCGGAACCCGGACATCACGCGAAACTAATAAGGATAAAACACAGTAGGAAAACACACCCGACGCCGTATGATAGGAAAAAGAACAGTCTTACCGGAATGGCGTCGAGTGCGAAGGAAAAACAGGAGTCGGTACTACGCAGGTAGAAAAAACTTTCGCTCCACGAAACAGGTGCTGCCTCGATGGCAGGAGAAACAGAACTGAGTTGGAGGAGGAGTCGGTCGCCACTAACGGCCGCCCCTCGCGCATGACGTCACTCTCGAGGGCGGTGCCGTTAGTGCAAACTTTTTAAAACAAAACAAAACAAAAAGCTCCCGTGACGAGTGCGCACCTCCAGCTTACACCCAGGAAGTAATGAATGGTGAAGATTGACAAGGGAAGATCTGTAGTTTGGAGAGAAACAGTGGAATTTAAGCTTTTCAGCAGAGATTTAAAAGACAGGTCCTCGACCACAGGCTCTGCAGCAGGAATAGATCCTGTTCCTTCCACATCATCACCCAGCCTAAGGTCTGGGTCAGGCTAAGTGTCACCTCTTGACAGTCCAGGAGGGACTGTTTGGACATGAAAGGAGTGAAAGTCAGAAGGAAATGAGAAAGGAAAAGGATTAAAAGAGGAGGAGTCCTGAATGTTGGATGACGCCATAACAAGTCTCGGCACTGAAGAAACGCATGGCGCCAAAAATACGCATGGCTTCGAGGAGCCACATGGCACTGAAAATGACGCTGAGAGGTCGGACGGCGACGAAAAGCCACACAGCGCCAAGAAGCCACACGGTGCCGAGGACGGCACGGACAGACACGTTGGCGCTGAAAACGGCGGCGAGCGTCCTATCGACACCAAGGGCATTGAAAACATCCCAAGACTCTGGAAAACAGGATTTAAGGAGAAAGAAGGATGAAAACCAGAAGATAGAGGCATTGGTGTGGCCCCCTGTGCCGCAGCCCTGTGAAGGGGGAAAATACCTAAGCGCAGAGTCAATGGCGCCATGCGACTAGGGAGCTCAACCGCCCTACCTAATCTCCCAACAAGCCTGCAGGCCCCTGAGTGACCAGGCCAGGCAGCTGAACCAACCTCCGAGCCCATTGCTCCATAAGAGCAGCCCACTGATGAAACTGCTCATCTGAAGACCAACCAGAGGGCGGGGTAGGGCTCCGATGTCAGCTACCAGAAATAGAAACTGGTGACTCCGAAGGAGGAGACCGGCAACTAGTCCCAATAACTGACTGTCTACGTGCAGACATATCAGAGGGCAACTTCGAAATACAGGTTATTCACCTGTAACAGAAGTTCTAGGAATGGTATATGTTGTTCATCCACACTGTCTGGCAGGTTCCTTGCCGCTTTAAATCTTGCCGGAAGGTCTTCAAGCTGGCTCCTCCCACCCACCCGGGTGGTAAAACTCTAGGCACCACCCCATGACGCCAGATCTAGCCCACTGGAAGCCAGGTTGTGCGGCAAAGCCGAAGAGGTTGGTGGTCAGGGATGACCAACATATACCATTCCTAGAACTCCTGTTACAGGTGAATAACCTGTAATTCTAGGGACATGGATATGTTGTTCATCCACACTGTCTGGCAGACTCCTAGGAGTTCTCCAGGAGGAGGGAGGCAAGGCGCACACCCCCTACTTACGGAATAATGACTGGAGAACCGAGGCTCCAAAACCAGCATCCGGCGTGACTCAAGTCGATGTGGTAGTGGGTGATGAAGGTGTGTGCTGACTTCCAGGTAGCAGCCCTGCAGATTTCCTGGATAGGGACGTCCCTGGAAGCAGCCACCGATGCAGCGGTATGGCGAGTAGAATGAGCTCTTATCCCTCTGGGAGGCTCCATGCCCGCCAACCTCTAGCACAGATCTATGCAAGAGGTGATCCACCTGCCTATCGTCCGCCTGGCTGCAGGTCTGCCAGGTGCGGCTACAGCGTAGGTGACAAACAGCTGGCGAACTTCTTGAACTTCAGCCGTCTGCTCCTTGTAATAAACGAGCGCTCTTCTAGGGTCCAAAGTATGAAGCCTATATTCGGCCTCCGAGGTGTGATTGGGGTAGAACACTGGCAGAGTCAACACCTGGTTAAGGTGAAACTCCGACACCACCATCGGAAGGAATTTCAGGTGGGGGCACAGGACAACCTTGTCCCTGTGGAAGACCAGATAAGGAGACTCGATGGAAAGCGCCTGGAGTTCTCCCATCCTTCTGGCTGACGTGACAGCCACCAAGAAGGCAGTCTTCCATGACAGGTGAGAGATGTCATGCCTGTGCATCGGTTCGAATGGCTTGCCCATGAGCTTAGCCAATACCAGTAGTAGATCCCATGGAGGTGGAGGTTCTCGCACTGGAGGGAATATGTGATCAAGGCCTTTGAAAAAGCGCCCGACCACCTTCTCCTGTGCCACCGACTGCTTCCCTGCTCGCACCCGGTAAGTAGGAGATGGCTGCCAGGTGCACCTTGAGGGTCGTCGACCGAAGCCCTTGCTGAAAGGGACCACAGGTAGTCCAGAATGCTAGCCAAGGAAAGGAGGAAGGGTCCAGGCCCTTGCCCTGACACCAAATTGAGAATCTCTTCCATTTAAAGGCGTAGCATTTCCTGGTCGACTCCTTACGGGATGCCTCAACAACGTTGAGGACCTCGTCGGAAAGACCCAAAGCCTGGAACTCCAGCCACTCAGGAACCAGGCCATCAGGTGCAGGGATTGAAGGTCCGGATGGAATATCTTCCCCTGACTGACTGAGATCAGTTCCGGGCGGGCTGGAAGCCGCCTCGGGAGCCTGGAGCTGAGACTGAGGAGATCTGGATACCAGAACTGGCGGGGCCAGTCTAGGGCTACCAGAATCACCTGCACCTTGTCCCTCCTCGCCTTGAGAAGCACCTTGTGGATCAAGGGAAATGGAGGAAAGGCGTAGAAGAGGCCCGAGGTCCACGGCCTCGAGAAGGCATCCCCCTGCAGCGAGCCCTGCTGAGGGGGGTGGGCATGAAACAGTCCTAGCTCCGCATTCTCCCTGGAGGCAAACAGGTCCACCTGAGGCATGCCCCAGTGGGAGAACAGATCTTGTACTACCTCCGGCAGGAGAGACCACTCGTGGGACATAGCTCCTATCCGGCTTAGGGCATCAGCCAGAATGTTGGAGCTTCCTGCCACATGGATGGCAAGGAGATCCGCCTCCAGGCTGCGCACGAGCGACCAAATGCGGAGAGCTTCCTGCACAGAGGCATGGGCGTGTCCGCCCTGGCGGTTTAGGTAGTACATGGTCGTGGTATTGTCCGTCTGGACCTGGACCACATGACCCCATAGAAACGGAGCGAAGGCGGTGAGGGCTAGACAAACCACTCCAAGCTCCAGCAGGTTGATGTGGCATCGGGACTCCCGAGGGGACCAGAGGCCGTGCGCTCTGTGTTCCCCAGATGGGCACCCCAAATCATCAGAGGCGCATCGGTCGACAGAGAGACCGTCGGCTCGGGGCGGACGAATGGGATGCCCTCCTGCAGATGTGATGGAACAGTCCACCACTGGAGGGCGTTCCACATCCACTGGGTCACTGTCACTAGCTGATCCAAGGGATCGGAGTGCTGTGACCATTGGCTGGCCAGCCCCCCATTGAAGGGGATGCATGTACTAATGGGCCCAATGGACCACGCTGGTGCAGGCCGCCATGAGGCCCAGGAAGTCCCGGGCAGGGCGCAATTGCCCAACCTGAAATGATTGGGCAAAGGAAGAAAGAACCTCGGTCCTGTCCGCCAGGAGCCGTGCTCTGGCTCGTAGAGAGTCGAGCTCTGCCCGATGAATTGTATCACCTGCTTTGGCACAAGTTCCGACCTGGCCTCACTGATGAGGAGGCCAACCTGAGAGCAAACCTGGAGACCAGATCCCTGCACCGCTCCACCTCCATTCTAGAGGAGACTGCAATCAGCCAGTCGTCCAGGTAGGAGTACACCCAGACCCTTCGGTGCCGCAGGAATGCTGTCACCACTGCCATGCATTTGGTGAAGACCCTGGGAGCTAGAGAAAGGCCGAAGGGCACGGCCCAAACTCGTAGATGTATCCCTCTGCTCTGAAGCGGAGGAATCTCTGGTGGGACGGACGGATAGGGACGTGAAAGAACACGTCCTGGAGGTCCACAGAACAGAACCACATGCCTCGTTCCAAGAATGGCATGATCTGAGCCAGAGTGACCATCCTGAAGGTTCAGGACCTTAGGAACCTGTTCAGGTCTTGCAGGTCCAGAATGGGGCGCCAGACCCCGTCCGTTTCGGGACCAGGAAGTACCTGGACACAAACCCTGGGTCTGGTGGAGGATCCGCCACCTTCCTGATCACCTCTTTTTGAGGAGCAGGGCAATGTCGGCTCGGCACCCCTTAGCCCCCTGAGGGGCAACGGCTCGGAAGGGCGGGGCCTGCTCGAACTCCAGAGGCAGGCCCTTTCCTACCACCTCCTACACCCAGCGGTCCGTGGTAATAGCGGACCAGGCGAAAAGGAAGTGGCGGAGCAGTTCCCCCACAGGGGAACCCGGGGGGAGTGATGAGGCGGGGGGTGACACCCCTCAACCTGTCACTGGGCAGGCTTGGAGGAGGGGCCGGCCGAGGGACCTCCTGGGCCTTTTCCTCCCTGCTTCCTATTAGAGGAAGCTGCAGGCTTGGCTTTGGGATGCCAAACGCGAGCCTGCTGGCCCTGATGCTGGTGTTGCTGGGCCGGACGTGCTGCAGGCGCAGAAGGGCAAAAGGACTTATGTTGTCGACGACGGCCCTTGTCCTTCTGGGCGGAGGTGACCGAGTCCACGGTAGCGTGGACTTTTTGATCCGCTGGAGGTGGCCTTCCACTCCAGGGCCGAATAGGTCAGTCCCCAAGAAGAGGACGTCCGCCAATTTATGCTGGGTATCCGCCGTGAAGGTGGATATCCTCAGCCATGCTCTGCGGCGCATGGCTACTGCGGCCGCTACTGATCTGGCACAGGAGTCTCCAATGTCCAGAGCAGTTTGGAGCAGCTGTTTTGCCACCGCCCTTCCCTGATCCTGCACCTGCTTGACCGTGGTCTGCAGGTCGGCCGGAAGATGAGGGATCACCTCATCCAAGGAGCCCATGAGGGCGTGGTAGAAGTGTGCCATCAGCACGGCCGAGCTGGCCTGGCGGAGGCCTAGGGAGGATGCAGCATACACCTTGCGCCCGGCATAGTCCAGCTTTTTGGACTCCTTGTCAGGGGGACTTATCCACATCCTAGTGTTCCCGGAGCATGAAAGCGCTCTCGGTGACCAACCCCTCCATGAAGGGTGCTCCGAAAAACGGACAAAGAGCCGGTGGGGACGCGTACTTCCTGGCCATCCTGGCCGAAGGCGCAGGGCAGGAAGCCGGCTGCTGCCAGAGCTCCAAGGCTGGGCCAGCAATGGCTTCAGCCACCGGAAAGGCCTCCATGGGCGAATTCTCTCGGTCCAGTATCTCCATCAGGGGATACTCGGCCCGCTTGATTACGGGCTCGAGCTGCATCCCGGTGGACTCCGAGATGAGCCGAAGCAGACCCATGAACGACGATGGGCTCTCGTCCATCGGCTGCCCCCCCTCGGAGGACTCCAGGTCAAGGGGCCTGGAAAACAGGGAGGAGTCGTCGTCAGACTCCGAGGAGTCCGCGAAGAGCTGCCTGGGGCCTGAGCCACCCTCCACCTGCCAAGGACGGTCGGGAGTGAGGGTGACCGACAACCCGTGGGGCAGACCCTGACCCGACCGAGAGTCCTTGGTCAGTGCCCCCGATTTCGGTTGTGGAGGTTCCACCACAATCGGTGGGGCAGCTGGTTTCAGCCGAACAACCGGCCCAGGCTTGGGCACCTCGACTACAGCGAGGGGTTGTTTTGGCCTTTTGGGTGACAGCCACTTAATGGCCGGGGAAGGTGACGGCGTCAGCTTGTTCCCAGACAAAAGGAGCTGCTGCCACATTAAGTCCTCGTAGCGTCGAGGCAAGGAAGACAAGGACGAGCGGTGCTGCCACTTTCCTCGGTCCCGAGACCGAGACCCTCGGTGTTTCCGGCGGGTCTGGGAGGAGTCCCCAGCTCGGGAGCCTTGACGGGGACTCCGGCACAGGAGCGCAGAGCAAGTCCTCGGTCTCCACACAGAGACAGTGAAGAAGGGTTATCGGCTTCACCAGTGAAGGCAGCCCGTCCGACAAATGAGAGAAAAATCTGGAAGCCGCGTTGGCGGGTGTCTTGGCCAGCTGACCTGGCAGGGGACACCGTGAAACCAGCGGCCTTAGCCGCAACCTCGACCAAAGTCAGTGTCAACTGTCGAGGAAGGGACCTCTCCCACGAACATCGATGGTGGGACTTACCCTTCGAGTCCTTCTTTTTGGACTGAGAAGAGTGTCCCGATGGCCGCTCTCCCTTCGTGGAAATGGACTGGCAAAGCTCCTTAAAAGAAGCTGTGTAGGAGGATCCCAGAGAGAGCGGGATAAATGCCACAACCGAGGAAGATGAGGATGCGGCCTGGGCCGCCTCCTCCTCGAGGGCTATCATCTGCTCGAGCTGCTCAGCCGAGCCAGCCGCCGCGGACACTGCCCAACGGGCCTCCTTGGACTTCACCGGCGGGTAGCGCTTCTCGGGGTGCCCAAGCTGTAACCAGGCAGTGCGGTCTTCTAGGACGTTGGCCGAAAACGATCGACATAACTCGCAGCCCTGCGGGTTGTGATCTAGGCCGAGGCAGTAGACGCACGTGGAGTGCGGGTCTGTCCTGGACATCTTCTGCCCACATGGGCACCACCGAAATCCAGGAGTCGATTTGTCTACTCGCAGCCACAGGGAGTGGTGGACGAAGTCTTGAGAACTTTAGAATTATTTGAGGCGAACTGAAGAATTAGGATCAGTTTATCGCAGAGCGTTAGGAGAAAACTGTGCTTCAAGCGGTAAGGAAGAGCTGGCATCATGGGGCGGAGCCGAGAGTTTTACCACCCGGGTGGGTGGGAGAAGCCAGTTTGAAGACCTTCCGGCAAGATTTAAAGCGGCAAGGAACCTGCCAGACAGTGTGGATGAACAACATATCCATGTCCCTAGAATGATGCCTTCTCTTTCTCGACCTGTGGGCCGAAGAAGAGCTTGAGGCCGAACAGTGCCGAGAGTGCGACAGTTTACTTTTATGCTTTCGAGGGGACCGCCCACCCCCTCAGGCATTGGACTGACCGTTGTCAGACCCCCCTTCCGGAGAAGGCGGCGGACCGGGCCCAGCCCGGCTGACTGAACAGCTTTCATACGAAGTCTCCCTACCGTCACCTGACCCGCTCATGGTCGACTCCGTCAATGTAAGCTGAGACTTCTTCTTTAAACAAGAATAAATAAACTAAGCGATACTTATTCGAAATATTACTACAAAACAATAAAACTGAAAAACTAAGCTGCTAGTTTGAAGTTTGACTCCCGGTGGGCGAGCGACGTCATCACTGAAGTGCACTCGACGGCTGGAAAAAAGAAACTGAGGCGGTTGGAGGGTCGACGCCGAGCTAGTCATTACCGCACGAGCTGGGGCTCGCGATGCCACTCCTCGCGGCTCCATCTCTGGCGCCTACCCCCTAGCAAAAAGTTTGCTCCCGCTGGGTCCTACTGCCTCCGGTGCAGTTCCCATTAGTGTGAATTAGTGGTGGAGACTTTATGTCCAGGAAGATCTCTGACACCACCTTCAGAAGGAATTTCGGGTGGGGGTGCAGGACAAGTTTGCCCCTGTGGAAGACCAGATAAGGGGAGTCCACCGAAAGCGCCTGGAGCTCCCCTGTCCTTCTGGAAGACGTGATAGCCACCAAGAAGGCCGTCTTCCACGATAAGTGTGACAGCTCACACTTGTGCACTGGTTCGAATGGCTTACCCATGAGCTTTGCCAATACCAGCAGTAAATCCCACAGAGGTGGAGGTTCGCACACCGGAGGGGATATGTGATCCAGGCCTTTGAAAAAGCACCAGACCACTGTCTCCTAACGCCAATGTCGGCTGACCGGCCTGCGCCCAGTAAGCAGAAATGACTGCCGGGTGCACTCTAAGGGTCGATGACCGAAGACCCCCTTTGGAGAGAGAGACCAAAGGTAGTCGAGAATGTTAGCCACAGAACAGGATAAGGGGTCCAGACTCTTACCGTGACACCAAATGGAAAACCTTTTCTATCTGGAGGCATAACATTTCCTGGTCGATTCCTTTCTAAATGCCTCCACCACGGTGTAGGCATCTTCGGAAAGACCCAAAGCCTGGAACTCTAGCCGCTCAGGTACCAGGCTGTGAGATGCAGGGATTAAAGGTCTGGATGGAAGACCTTCCCCTGGGTCAGAGATATCAGGTCCAGGCATGTACAAAGCTGCTCTGGAGACCTGCAGCCGAGGCCGAGAAGATCTGGATACCAGAACTAGGGCAGCCAATCTGGCGCTACCAGAATAACCTTCGCCTTGTCCCTCCTCACCTTGAGTAACACCTTGTGGATCAAGGGAAATGGAGGGAAGGCGTACAGGAGGCCTGGGGTCTACAGCCTCGAGAAGGCATCCCCTGCAGCGATCCCCACTGATGGGGGGTGGGCATGAAACAGACTCAGCCTGGTGTTTTCCCTGGAGGCAAAGAAGTCCACCATCGGTCTGCCCAGTGGGAGAACAAGCTGTGAGCTACCTCTGGACAGACAGACAACTCGTGGGATGTCTTGCCTATGCGGCTGAGTGCATCCACCAGTTGGTTTAAGGCTCCTGCCACATGGATGGCTAGGAGATCTGCCTCCATTTCGCTCACAAGTGTCCAGATGTGGAGCACTTCCCTGCACAGCAGCCAGGAGTATGTGCCACCCTGTTTGTTGAGGCAGTACATGATCATGGTATTGTGCATGTGAACTTGAACCACTTGACCCCGAGGCTGCTGAGCGAATGCTGACAGCACCAGTCTGACCGCTCTGAGCTCCAACAGGCTGATATGATACTGGGATTCCTCAGGAGTCCAGAACCCGTGGGCCCTGTTGTTCCCCATGTGGGCCCCCCAGCTTGTGAGCCACTGATTGTGAGGACGACCATCAGCTCAGGGCGGACAAACTGCATCCCTTCCTGCAGATGGTCTAGGACGGTCCACCACTGGGGAGTGTCCCACATCCTCTGGGTCACAGTGATGAGCTGGTCAAATTGACCATGGCGCCAAATCCATTGGGTGGCCAGCTCCCATTGAAGGGGGAGCATATGCCACCGCAACCATCGGACCATGGTGGTGCAGGCCGCCACGTACCCCAGAAGGCACAGAAAGTCTTGGGCAGGGTGCAAGTACCCAACCAGAAATGACTGGGCAAAGGAGGGGGAGAGAACCTCCACCCTGTCCACTGGGAGCTGTGTTCTGGCTCAGCAAGAATCGAGCTCTGCCCTGATGAAGCATACCACCTGTGATGGCACGAGCTCCAATTTGGCCTCGTTGATAAGGAGGCCAAGTTGAGAGCAGGTCTGGGTGGAACCTGTGAAGAGCCAATCATCGAGGTAAGGGTATACTCTAGACTCCTCGACATCTGAGATGGGCTGCCACCACTGCAATGCATTTGGTGAAAACCCATGGGGCTGATGACAGGCCGAATGGCATGGCTCGGAACTCGTACAGGGTTCCCTCTGCTCTGAAGCAGAGGAACCACTGGTGAGATGGAAAGATTGGGATGTGAAAAAAAAACGCGCCCTGGAGATCCAGTGAGTAGAACCACATGTTCTGCTCCAGGGATGGTATGATCTGGGACAAAGTGACCATCCTGAAGGTGCATGGCCTGAGAAACTGATTCAGGTCGAGCAGATCTGGAATGGGGCGCCAGCCCCTCATCCGATTCGGGACCAATAAGTACCTGGAAATGAACCCTGGGTTGACTGGAGGATCTGTCACTCGAACCACTGCCTCCTTGAGGAGGAGTTGGGCTATGTCATGTCTCCGAGCCGACCGAGTGTGGACCAATACTTTCTCTCTTCCCATGGGGTACGGGCTCGGCAAGGAGGGTACTGCTCGAACTCTAGAGGCAGACCCTGGCCAACCATTTCTAAGACCCACCTGTCTGTGGTAACAGCAGACCAGGCAGAAAGAAAGTGGCGGAGCTGGACCCCCATGGGAGGATCCAGAGCTGGCGTGACAGGAATAGGGATGGCAGCCCCTATCCAGTCACTGGGCAGGCCTGGAGGAAGAGGGTCCAGATTGGAAACCACCTAAACCCCGACCTCCCTGTCTCGGGGCCGCTGGAGGCCAAGACTTGGGCTGATGGCACCAAGGTTGTACCTGCTGTTGCTGCCCACCCTGGAAGGACGGCTGCTTGGCCGCAGGAGCAGAGATCCAAAAGGGCTTCTTCTTCTCCTGTTTCTAAGAGCCAGGACATCCTTTTGAACAGAAGTAGCGGAGTCCAAGGTGGCACTGGACTGCTCAATTCGCTGAAGGTGACCATCCACACCTGGGCCGAAGAGACTGGTAGCTAGGAAATGAACATCAATGAGTTTGTGCTGGGTATCCACCGTAAAAGTGGAAAGTCTCAGCCAAGTCCTGCAGCGCATGGCAACTGCGGCTGCCACCGAACGGGCGCAAGAGTACCTAAGGTCCGAGGCCATCTGAAGTTGCTGCTTGGCAATGGCTTGGCCCTAGTCCCGGACCTGCTTGACCATAGTCTGAAGGTCCACGGGGAGGTGTGGGAGAACTTCGTCCAAGGAGCCCAGGAAGGCATGAGAGAAGTGTGCCATGATGATGGACAAGCTTGCCTGATGGAGGCCTAGAGAGGAGGCTGCATAAACCTTCCTGAGGAAGGCCTAGCGAGGAGGTTGCATAAACCTTCCCGGCAGAGTGGTCCAGTTCTTTTGACTCCTTGTCAGGACGTCTATCAGTGTCAGCAGAGCTGCATGTGCGTCTGAACACAGAAGCGGTCACTAACCCCTCCACTGAGGGATGTTCTGTGAACCCCGAGAGGGACCCAATGAGCACCGCATACTTGCAGGCCATCCGGGCAGACATTGCTGGGCAGGAGGCAGGATGCTGCCAGAGCTCCAAAGCTGGGCCAACAATGGCCTTGGCCACTGGGAAGACTTCCACAGGGGTATTCCCTCTTTTAAGAATATCTGTAAGAGGGTACGCTGCCCATTTCTGGACAGGTTCCAGAAGCATCCCCGTGGATTTGGAGATAAGGTGGACAATTCCCAGAAATAACGAAGGGCCCTCCTCCATCGACAGACTACCCACCGACTCATCATCCAGCAGATGAGAATGGAGGTCGGTGTCGTCGGAATCCGAGGTATCCGGATAAATCGGCCAGCCACCAAGGTCCCCTTCTAAACGCCTGGGGCAGTCAGGCATGAGGGTAACTGATATCCTGCGAGGAAGACCCAGAACCGTCCTAGATTCCTTTATAGGAGCCCCTCCCGAAGGCTGTTTAGGTGGCGGCTCCTCCGCTATCGGTGGAGAGACTGATTTTGGATGAACCGGGGCAGGTTTTACTGGCTCCACGGGTGGAGGAACAGATTTTACTGATTCCAAAGGAGTCGGCTTTGGCCTGGGAGGTGAAAGCCAAGTAATGGCCAGGGTGGAAACCGTGGAAGGCTTCTGATTGGACAGTATCAGCTGTTGCCATATTAGATCTTCATAGCGTCGATGGAGTTTCCGCTGAAGCCTCTCCTCATCCGAGGAGGATGAGGTTGAATGACGGTGTCGCCTCTTTTTAGAGCGCTTATGCACCTTCCTCAGCCTCTTGGTTGAGGGGGTCCGAGATCTCGATTGGACTGGCCGACTGAGCCGCTGGGGAGACACCGGGGGAATCGCTGATTTTCCCAGATCAGGGATCGGTTCCTCAAGGGGATTGCCAGCAGGCTGGGTCTCCTCATTGGGGAGAGGCAGGACTGGGGTCCTGGTAAATGAGTTGTCGGCCTCATCAGGCGACAACAGATCGACAGGGTTGAGAGTGATCTCCACCACGTCAGTTGAGACCTTGGCTGGCTGACCAGTCGGCAAAGCCGAGAAGCCGGTGGCCGACGAAGCAATCTCGACCGAAGTCGAGACTGGAGATTCCTGGGACCGAGATCACTCTCGATCCCAAGAACGTCTTCGCCGAGACGAAGAATCTCTTGGTTCCTTGTCCTTTTTATGGGACCAGGAGGCATGCGAGCCCGAAGGTCCCTCGCTCTTGGTGGGGAGAGACTGGCACATCTCCAGAAAGGAGCCCAAGAACATGGGACCCAGGTTGAGTGGAACGAAGATCGGCTGAGAGAAGAGTTCCGTGCCCCACGCTGCCTCTTCCTCGAAGGCCTACATCTGTTCTAACTGCTCGGCAGGCCCCGCAGCCGTGGAGACCGCCCACCGGGCCTCCTTGGATTTCACCAGTGGATTCCATTTTTCGGGCCTGCCCAACTTAAGTCATGCAAGATGATCGTCAGGGACGTTCGGGTGGAAAGTGAGACACATCTCCCATGCCTGGGTGTCATGGCCAACACCCAAGCAGTAGACACACCCAGTATGTGGGTCTGTGCGTGACATTTTCATGGCCACACGGGCACCAGCAAAAACCGGGGAAAGATTTATCTTCCATGATCGAATAGCAAAATTCACAACCGCTAGTTTGAACAAGCATAATCTTCAGATGATCCGAAGAAATCGAAGCCAGGGCCTACAAAACGTGGTAGCAGAGAGGAGGCAATCTGAGTCTACCAGTGGAAAGGAAGATCTGGCATCATGGGGCGGAGCCAAGGGTTATACCACCCGGGTGGGTGGGAGGAGTCAGCTTGAAGACCTTCCGGGAAGAATTAAAGGGGAAAGGGACATGCCAAGAAGTGAGGATGAAAAACATATCCAAATCCCTAGAAAGTACAGTTACGTAAGAACTTACTGCAACAGTATATCTTCGAGAGAAGCTGATGCAGCCGGTAACACCGTTAGGACTAAGCCGCCAGGTGCTAGAACCCCAAGGAAAAGTACTAGCTAACAGTGTATAGCAGAGACCGCCCCGTGACGCCGGTCTGCCCCCGACATTACCTGTGGTATAAAAGGAGCAGTCCCCCAGCCCATCCTCAATTCTCCCGCCAGGGACCCCGACACAAAAAGAGAAAATAAAGAACCGAGGAGGTTCCTCACAGGAGAGGAAAGGTATTCATGATGGAGAAAAACTACTGGGGGAAGGTGGGAGGAAAACCTGCTGCAAGAGCTTCTCTCAAAGATCTACTGTTACAGTAAGTTCTTATGTAACTGTACTATCTTACTTCAAGAAGGCTTTTGCAGCAGGTAACACCGTTAGGACTGCGTCCCAAGCAGTAAAGCAGTGACCCAGGTCAGCTGGGTGGGGTAACAAAAAGACTCCTAAAAGGATCTAAAGAGAGGAGGCTCTGAAGGACTGCTAGTCCAAAGCCTGCTCGGTGTTGTGAGGCAACGCCCAGACCGTGGAGCTTGGCAAAGGCATAGGCAGAGCTCCAAGTGGCAGCTACGCAAGTATCAGCATCAGAAAACATCCCTCAAAGAGGCAAAAAGAGGCAGTCATGCCCCTGGTAGAATAGCCTGTTACTGAGCCCGGTAAAGGCTTGTCGTGCTTAATGTAACTGAAAACAATGCAATTAACCAACCATTTGGGTAACTGCCAAAAAAACAGTGTCCCTGGCAATGTAGGGGCAAAAGATACAAACTGGCCATGCAGTCTTATAGTATGGGTGCATTCCATAAGGAATCAAAGCACCCCATGAACCTGCAGAGTATGAAGTAACGCCTCCCCTAGTATACAGTACACTGGGTAGCAGACAGCACGATGGATAAGACTTCAAGGACACCCTACCCTCATGGGGAACCAGATACGGTCTGTACAGAACAGAGTCTTAAGCTTAGGAATCCCCTTACGGGGACTGGGTCCCTAAAGGGAGGCTTCCAAAGTAAAATGCCCAGCATGAATAAGCAGGAAAGGTCAATCTGGGCAAGAGTGTTACACCCTGCTGGTGCATAGTGAGCCAGGACAGTGGAGGGATGCACCTCTAAGGAGGGGTATCCTGACCTGAAGTCGACAGGGAGCGAGGGTACTTTATAACAGAATTCACCAGGCAGGTGAAAGGACCCAGATATATAGCAGTGACCCAGACACAGAACCGCTTACAATGCACAGCACGAGTGGCCCTGAAGGAAGGCTTCCTAGTGGCCACTAAGAGAATCCACCACACCGGGTGAAACCCCGAACTGGGAGAAAGCTAGGTCTGCATGAGCCACGCATGTTGAGGCAGAGATAACTGATCCGAAAAGACCAGGGTGCTCTGCTCCTGAGAGAGTAAATCTGAGCTCAGAGGCAGGGAAAACGGAGATTCCACTGTTGGTTGCTGAAGAAGTGGAAACCGAATTGAACTGGACCAATAGGGTGCCGCTAGAGTAATCTCTTCTGCCATCGGTTGCAGCAGGCCCAGCCAGTGACCTAGGACAGGGCGGCGTCAGGTGCACCATCACCATAGCTGACGTTGCTTTCAGGGAATCAGGCTGATCTGGGAAAACCCAACATCAGTCCTAAATGGAAGGAGCCTTCCGGGGCCCACTCGGTGATGGGTGTCAGATCGAGCGTCGGCTAGAAAAGGGCATCAGGCCCAGCTGGTAACTTAGGAGGGTAGATCAGCAACCTGACGTCAGTCCGAAATGGAAGAAGCCAACTGGCATACGCTCAATGACGGGCATCGGATCCTCGAGCGTCAGCTAGGAAAGGTCATTAGGCCCTGTCAGCAAACCAGGAGGGTGGAGCAGCATCATACGTACTCCATATCTGATGCGCTCAGGCATCAGACGTCGCTGCACTGATGGCTCAGCCTGCATCCATCAAGGACAGAAAGGCCTGATGGGGAACTGGCACCCAAGCAGGGTAGGAACGCCACTCTCACGGGGGAAGTGAGGGTATGCCCTGGGCGTCGCCTGGAGCAGTCGGCTCTTGACGTTGGGGAGGACTCGGCAGACACCCTGGCAAGGAAGACAACGGGCCGAGGCCCGCTGCATGAAGATGCGCTGGCTGCACCACCTTGTTTAGGACTTTGCAAGGCCAAAGGACCTAAGCTGCAGGGGCAGAGAGGCGTGGAATGAAGCCCCGAGCCCCTAAGAACCTCCTCCCGAGATGCCATGGAAGCGGGGTGGGGGTTTCAGCCACCAGGGACCGGAGGCTGTGGTGGAAGGGGGGGGGGTCAACCTCCAATGGGAGGAAGGCCCAGAAACGGTCGCCGGGATCACTGGGGGATCAAGATGGTGAAGCTGACTGGGGTTTCTCCGTAATCTTCTCCCAGTGCTTCGATGTCTCTGGTGAAGCCCCTTCTCCACCTCAGGTAGTTGCTGTTCAGCAGGAGAGACTTGATGGTCTGCTGGCAGCGGAGCCGAGGGCGCTGGGGAGATCTCAGTGATGCTGGCAAGCCTCAGTCTTGAACTGGGCCTAGGCCTAGCTGGCTGGCTAAAAGGCCATCCGACACTGCAGAATACTGAAGCTGCCACGTAGGGGAGGAGGATGGAGAAGAGAATCTTGAAATAATCAAGGAATTTGTTAATTTTAAGTTAAAAAATAAAACGCAGATAAACACAAAAAAAGGCAGTCAACTGAAGCAGAGGGCAGCCGTGGAGCCAATGTGCACGGGCTGACAGCGGGAAAAGAACTGGGGATGGGCTGGGGGACCACCCCTTTTATACCATAGGTGACGTCGGTGGTAGACCGACGTCAAGGGGCAATCCCCGCTATAGACTGCTAACTGGACTTTTTCCACGGGGTTCTAGCACCTGGCGGCTTAGTCCTAACGGTGTTACCTGCTGCAAGAGCCTTCTCAAAGTAAGTTCATATAAGCCTTCCTCATCCCCACAATGGAGGGAATATGCATGGAAAGTCAGGACCTGATATTTCTTAACTCCAGTGATACATTCTAAATGGGATACCCATAAACGTGCAGGATGTTGGCATAAATGTGGGGAAACACATGCAAACCACATATTTTGGGGTTTCCCAGGGCTTACTGGACAGAGGTATGTATTCACATGGCTGACACGCTTTTTTATAATTACAGAACCACTGCTATTTCAGCACCTGGTGCTTGGACTCCCTCCCCAAGACTTGAAAAGTAAAGAGGTATTATACCTCTGGGTTATTTGTGTGGTAACGGCATCTAAGGCCATAACCCGAAAATGGCTTTGGCGTTCACCCCCACATAGCTCTGACTGGTCAGAAATAGTGGACCAGATTGCAGAGGTGGAGAGTCTCACATTTTCTGTACAAGATGGACTACAGGCCTATATGTCTCGCTGGACCAGATGGGAATTAAGTACAGCACAGGAGTAGAAATAGAGGGTCATGGCCTGCCAGCCAGCTAATACAGGGAGTAAGGGTACTTTACAAGTACCCAAGATAAAGGCCCAAGTTGGCGCATAACAATGAAAGGGATTAGAAGCTTGCTGCAGGTGCCCCTCTCCAATATTTCATTTATGCATTGATTTTACTATTTGTGGGATTGGTTTACTGTAAGAGATGGAAGCTGACAACAAGAATTGATTGCATGTTGATCTATTACTCCACTTTATATGTGTATAAGTTGATATCTTATTGTTAAAATGTATTACAGGGCACAGAATAACTTTTAATGTATGTATTATTGAACGTGGACATAGTCCTGAATAAAGTTAGTTAAAAAAAAAAAAAAGAAAAAAAAACAGCCATGTCTACTGTGCACCATAAGCTACTACTGGCAAATTTCAATAAAGTATTGGGGGGGCTGGTGAGCCATAATTGGGGGTCTGAGGTGTACTGGCTGCTTTTGTAATTTTCTTAAGGTTTGGAGGGCCACAACTAGGGGTCTAAGGTCTGCTGGCTGCTTCTGAAATTTTATTAAGGGTTGGTGGACTGTAACTTGGGACCAAGGGCTACTGGCTGCTTCTGTCATTTTATTAAATGTTAGTGGGTCCAAAATTGTGGGTCTGAGACCTGCTAGCTGCTTCTGCAGTTTTATACAGTGTTGGTCGGTGAAATACTGTAGTCCAAGGGCTTCTGGCTGCTTATGTCATATTATTAAGTGTTGGTGGGTTTGATGGCTGTTAGTTGCTTTTGTAATATTATTAAATGCTGGTGGGTCTGATATTGCAGGTCCAAAGGTTGCTGGCTGCTTCTGAAATGTTATTAAGGGTTGGTGGGCAGTAATTGGGTGTCTGAGAGCAGCTGGCTGCTGCTGAATTTTTTTAAACTTCAGCTGATCCAAAATTATGGGTTCAAAGGCTGCTGGCTGCTTTTTGTTATTTTATTGAGAGTCGGTGGGTCTGACACTGTGGCCTTGAGAGCTGGTAACTGCTTTTGAAATTTTATTATGTGTCATGGATCCAAAACGGGGGGTCACAGGGCTGCTGGTTGCCTTTGGAATGTTATGGGGAGCAGAAATGGTGGAATGAAGGGATGTATTATTGACAATTTCAGTTTAATGATTAATTTGGTTGATTTCAATGGTGGGACATAGCAACATAGTATCACAGTGTAACCCCTAGATGGCGCTATCCCAGGGGCTACTACCCCTGCCTGATTTGCCACTAACAGGTTGAGGGGCCTGGATCCAATGGCGGGTGCCTCCACCCAGAGGTCAGGGTTTGCAATAGTTAAACTAACTTGGTCACAGCCCTCTGGGACACTGCAACCCCCCTTTCTTCCCACTAGTGGCCCACACAATATATCAGAATTACCTCACAGTATACACTTACCCCAGGTCTGGTTCCGCACTGGGACCTCCTGTGAAATGAGATACAGTGCAACAATCACAGTACAGTACTTTAACATAGACAAATACCTCAGGCAGTATAACTTTGCTGAAACGAGCAGCTCTGATTTATTTGGGGATATAACAAGGACAGGGGAAATCAGGTTAATTAGCTTATCACTCTAATAATCTACCTATGGCTCTGTGCACAGGCCTATCCCTATCAGTTACTGTCCCTAGGTACCCAAGCCCTAGTAATGTAGTCCAAACCCGTGGCAGCTGGTGAGGGGCCTCTCACCTAGAGAAAAGGAGAATTAAACAGTCAGCAGTACAGTAATTCCATTTGGATTTAATGGGCAATTCAACGAGGGCGACCCTGAATTAGTACTCACGACCTCCAAATAAGATAGGGTCCTTCAATGTCAGCAGGGCTCACTTGAGGTACACAAACCTCTTCACACATCCATATAAAAGAAAGCACTATACCAGGCAGGCTGCATCTGTATCCGATCGCAATTACTGCACAATACCCGGAGAACACACAGCAGATTCAGTTCCTGACAGACCAAGTGCAATTTTCAGGAATTCCTCCAGTCTCTACAGGGTGAGCCTGGTTTCTACTCTTCAGAGATCCTTTGATTCTTTTCACAGGACGGATTCAGTCCTAACAAGCTGTTACACAAGCTGCAGACCGGAACTCTGGCCTTACACGTTTTTGACTAAAACTGCACACTGAAAAGCACAGGGCTCCTTCCTTCTTCACTGCCAAAGCTCAACTGACACTCCAACTGAAAAAACGGGCACTTCCTTTGAGTTCCTCCCAGTTCTTGACTGGATTAGCTGTCCTCACAATAGACTGCTGCTGTTGGTCCAAAAGGCACTGAAGTCTAAACTACATCTCCCAGAGTCACTGCCCTTACAATCCTCTTGTGGCTGGCTCAGATTATGAGTCCAAGTTCTGATTCGTCCAAGGCACCATTTTAGAGCTAGCTTACCCCACACTGATTGGTCCAGTTCAGCAGTTCAAAACTAGAATGGAGAACTAGCAGACACAGTTCTGACTCAAAGAAAGCAGGTTAGACAAACTGTAATTTCATTATTACTCTAAATAATTTCTGGCAAACAGTTACATCTTTCAGATAGGTTCCCTTTGCACTCCTAGTGACTGCAAAATGAAGTAAATTGGCAGCAGTTCAGTGGTACTCAAACAGAAGCACACAGTCCCCCATACAAACTAATTATGTCTGCAAGCAGACAGCTCTTAAAGAGACAGTGCCAGAGGTTCTAAAACACTCACTGATAAAAAAACTAGCATGAAACACCATTCAGGCTTGGAGCATTCAAGCAAGCTCCTGAAGTCTTTTGGGAACCCCCATTTGCAGGGGGTTACACCCTTCTGGCCTGGGAAAGCTTGAGCGTCCGCCACAAGCAAGTACTACAAGTTTCAACTGCAACCATATACATTTGCATTAGGCTGCACATGTAATCATCAGTCAATATATCATTTTACAAGAACATATTTCTGAAACATTGCAGTACGTCCTCTTTACACAGTATTACATACACATTGTACCGTAACTCAAGTTATTACCTCTTGTACATGAAACCTGAAGAGAGGGCCCTTCCCTATCAGTTACCTTGGGGCTGGATGGGGCAAGGCACCATATAGAGAGCAACACAAGTAACTTGGAGTTAGCACTGATGCTCAGTTTGGGCAATGAGCTCGAGGACACATACACTCCTTTATGGACAACATTGAGAGGCAAGTCCACAGGCTCCCAAGTGAATCATAACTGAGGTGCACCACAGGCTTTACAGCTCGACCAGTCTTTCTAGGGGAACTGTTATAGTCTCTGCACTCTGAGCCTCATTTTCAGCATTGTCCTCACTTGTCAGGGAGTCTCCAGGGGTAGAGAGGCTAGAACTTGGGGCACTTTCAGCTCCAGGAGTTACAGTTTCTGAGTCCACAACATTTGGCTCGCATGGAGCTTTCCGACACTGGCAGTGGACTGTCAGGGCACTCAAAATACTCTTCTTGTTAGAGTGTATCACCAGTCTGCCCCAATCTATCATTTCCTCCTGAAAGCTCAAACAGTTCAACCATGCACAATGATTCCATTTCATCTGATCTGATGCTTTGCACTTCACTTTCTGGGACATTGGCTCCAGGGATGAAGCTGGGGCTTAGACAGTCAGAAGGCCCAGCTTTGTCTCCAGTATTGACTAGGGATTGCCCTGAAACAATTGACTCAGTTCGTAAGAAGGATAGTATTCAAAGTCACTCTCACTTTCTTCGATATGGACTGACAGTCATGCTCAACTGGGACTTGTGGAGGGGAACACTTTAACTTTGCTTCTGTAGGTGCAGACTTTCTTGATCTTTTCTTAGCAGCAGCTCTAGTCACTGGTGCAGAGGGGCATCTTCTAGGGGCTCAGACTCAATTAAGATTTGTCCAATGGGCAGTAAATGATTTCTATGCATTGTTTTACATCTTTGAATTATTCTCAGGCCTTACTTTGTACACTGGCAGATCATCTAGTTTGCCCACTACAATGTGAGGGAGATGGTGCCATCTGTCAGCAATCTTGTGCTTGCCATGCAGTCCCAGATTTCTTAGCAATACCCGATCTCCCTCCTGGAGTTCCTGTGCTTTCACCTTTTATCATACCTTTCTTTGTTGGCCAGATTTCTTTTGGCAGCCATGGTTTGAGCCAGTTGTACGCATGAGTTAGCTGGGCCTTTAACTTTGCACATACTGTAAATAGTTGTCAGCTTGAACCCCATCAGGAGAGACCCCAAACACACATCTACTGGTAGTCGAGCTTCTCTTCCAAACATCAGGCGGTAGGGGAGAATCCAGTGGCATCACTTTTGGTGCAGTTATAAGCATGTACCAGGGTGCTAATTTGTTGGCTCCATCTAGGCTTGTCCTTTGGGTGCAGGGTGCCTAGCATATCTAGCAAAGTCCGGTTGAAGCGTTCAGGCTGTGGGTCCCCTAGGGGGTGGTAAGAGTGGTTCTGGACTTCGCTCCCCACAGAGAAAGCATCTCTTTGATCAGGCGACTCTCAAAGTCTCTCCCTTGATCAGAATGGATTCTTTGTGGAGCCCCATAGTGAACAAAAAGTTTTCTACAAGTACTTTGGCTACAGTGGATGCTTTCTGGTCTTTTGGTGGGGAAGCTTGGGCATATCTCGTGAAATGGTCAGTGACCACCAGCACATTACTGATATTTCTTTGATCTGACTCCAAACTCAGAAAATCAATACAGACCAGCTCCATGGGTGCACTGGTGGTGATGTTAACAAGGGGCAGCCCTCTGGGGCAAAGCTTTCCTCTGTAAGCAGCGACTACAAGTTCGAATGTGTTGCTCCACATCAGCCCCATCTTAGGCCAATGAATCTGGATCTCACCAAGTCAAGTGTTCTATCTATACCAAGGTGCCCCATGTGGTTGTGCAAGGACCTCAGTACTGAGTCTCGAAGGCAGTGGGCAGCACTAGTTGTTGTTTGTCTACTTGTCCCCCTCTGTCTACGTTTCTCTGTATAACAGTTTATTGATCAGTTTCAACTTAGGACCTTCTTTGTATAACAGTGCAGTTCTCAAATCAGTGGGCGTAATTTGGACACATCTTTTCCTGCATAGAGGCTTCTAAAGCTGCTTTGATCATGGGATCGCGGGATTGAGCCCGAGAATACTGTCATTGTCCAGCTGAGGCAGTGCACCAATGTCTATTGCAGAAAAGTGGCAATAAGCAGCAGGTATGCAATTCTCAGAGCTCCCAAGCAATCCACCATGCAGTCCACTCGTCCGTGGACATTTGTTCCTCCTGTCAAACTTCGGCAGAGTGCCGAATGTCAGGTTCTGCCAATCGGACCCAATCATTCTGGGGAATAGGCCTCCGGAGAAGAGCATCAGCATCTATGTGGTTCAGACCTGCTCGGTATTAGAGCATAGTCATATGTAGATAATGCAGAAAGCCACCTATGGCCAGTGGCATCAACTTAGCTGAGGTCTGCACATAGGTCAAAGGATTATTGTCAGTTTTACTAGTATTTTAGCCCATACAAGTACTCATGGAATTGGTCAACAATAGCCCACTTCAAAGCTAGGAACTCTAACTTATGTACAGGATAGTTCTTTTCGGATGGGGTCAGGCTTCTACTGGCAAAGGCCACTGGTCTCAGGCCATTCTCGTACTCTTGGTACAACACAGCCCCAACCCTTGCAAGCTAGCATCAGTGTGCAGGGGCGTAAGGTTTTCTTGGATCGGCATAGGCCAGCACTGGAGCATGGGTAAGTTGATATATGATCTCATAGAAAGCAGTCTCACAATCAGGAGTCCAGCGGGCCCCAAATACTTCACTCGGATGAAAATACACTCTTTCAGTGTCTTGAGGGGCTGACTTTTGGTATTTTTGTGGTTGGGGATACCCTTGAGTAAGATTAAGTAAAGAGCGGATCACTCTTGAATAGTCCTTGATGAAGCGATGATAACCCACAGAATCCCAGGAATCTTTGCAGTTCTTTTAGATTTTTGGGCTGTGGCCAGGTGGTCAAGGCCTCAACTTTACTTGGGTGGGTCTCTATTCCTCGGTGGATACTATGTGTCCCAATACTTTACTGATGTTTGAAAGAATTGACACTTATCAATGGACAGTTTAAGGCCAAAGTCCTCCAGTCGGTCCAATACCTTAAATAATCTGCTCTCATGTTCCTCCAGTGAGCTGCCAAACACAATAACATCATCTAGGTATACCAGGCACTCTAGTAAGTTCATGTCCCCACTGCACGCTCCATCAATCGTTGAAAGTGGCTGGGGCACCTGAAATCCCTTGAGGCATCCTCATGAATTCATAGAAACCAAGCGGACAGATAAAGGCCCGTCTTCTCACGGTCTCTGGGGCCATCGGGATCTGGTAGTACCCACCGCGGAGATCCAGCACAGAGAACCACTTGCTCCGTTTAGGCAGTCCAAAGCATCCTGAATGCGGGGCATTGTGTACTGATCAGGGATAGTCCAGCGGTTTAAGTGCGATAATCCACACACATCCTTACTGTTCCATTCTTTTCCTCACTACCACAATGGGGAAGCATAAGGGCTTCTGGATTCTTGTATTACACCAGCAGCTAACATCTCTTGCAGATGCCGTCTCACATCATCTATGTCAGCAGGTGCCAGGCGTCGAGACCTCTCAAAATGGTCTTTAGTCATGCAGCCGGATATTGTGCTCAGCTCCTTACGCATCCTACAT
This sequence comes from Neoceratodus forsteri, assembly GCA_016271365.2. NCBI lineage: Eukaryota > Metazoa > Chordata > Ceratodontiformes > Ceratodontidae > Neoceratodus > Neoceratodus forsteri. The sequence continues at coordinate 1,423,324,582 of CM028130.1, forward strand.
CCCATTCCTTTAAAGAAAACCTGGTCTCTCTGGGCAAGCTTCTCACTGATCCTCACTTTCCATTCAGCTGGCAGCGGGAGTCGCGAAATCAAACAAGTCAGGCGTTACTCTGTCATTCTTCCTTGAACTCTTGCTGCTGGGTAGCACTGCAGTGTCTGCACAATGCACATTAGCCAGGATGCAACCTCTGTTTACTCGAATGTCTCTCAGACACATTATGAACTTGGACCATTACCCTTCTGGCATAAGCATGGGCTCTAGCGGGCAAAATACTAGAGCTTGACCAGCAGTCCCTCTGGCAATTTTCCATCGCCTGGTGCATCCAACATTAATATTTTATTCTTAACATCCTTTCTGATCACGGACCTCTCCTGTAAGGTACACTGGGCATTTGGCGCCAGGATCGAGACTCAGGATCTTCTTCCATACAATTCCGACCGGTTCCTCTGGTTCTGTTTTTCAGCATCTCTCTGTGCCTCATAGGCCTTCTTAATTAAAGCCGGAACTCTTAAAGCTCTACTAGTCTTTGACCCCTGTTTTTCATAACACAACTGTGCCAGCCTTCCGAACATATGAGCATTTGTTCCAATCAACAAAGGGACACCATCATACAGTCCAGTGGGGACACACTAAGGCTAGGGTCTCTACTTGTTCAGCCACTCCAGCCACGGAGGTGGGAAGACAGCCAAATTCGGATATACCGGAATAGGGGTGGCCTTCTCACTTAACCCCATACATGCAGTCCTTCTAATGGTTGTGAGAGTCGTCTGACAAATGCTTCTGATACCAATCCTGGAACATAATTGTCACTGGGAGCCACTGTCTAATACAGCTCTTGTAGACACTCCATTCACCTTTACAGTGGTCTCCATGGAGGGACCCACTATTCTGGACCAGTCTGGAGGCGGTAGTGGGGCCTGGGCAACTGAACTTGCCACAGAAGGGCGTGAATTAGCATTTTGGTGCCCTCCCTGGGATCATGTCGTACCTCTTAACCACTGATTTCTTCTCGAGCTCTCCTTGTAGCCTATATGCAACTTTGTCAGTGTCTTTTGGGGACTGGCATTCCCTTTCATGTGCCCATCTTTCCCACAATTATAGCAAAACATACTTTCTGGAGTTTGAGGCTGGCGGCGCCACACTGGGAGCCAGTCGGGGTATTACTAACTGGAAAACTGGGTGCCATCTCTCTGGCGGACGTGATAAGCATTTGGAGACATCTCGTCAGTTTCTCCACTTCCATGGTCAGGAATTGAGTTTGGAGCTATTATCAGCAGGAGATACATGGTGGGTACCCCACCCCATAACGAATGCAGTGGGATATAGTCAGGAGCCCGTGCTTGCAGGCGTGGCCTTCATAAAGGGACTGTTTTTGAATTCTCGGATCTCTCTCAACAGTTCGCCCCATTGTGGCATATCTTTTCCTTGTCAGAGCCTCATTGACTGTCAACCTCTGCCCTGAACTTCACTTGATGGGTCACCCTCAGTCACTCGGGTCGTAGCCACAGCTGTTGGTGCAGGTACCTCCGAGGTCGCCTTTCTCAACTCCTCAATTTCTCTCATTAACTCATCATAGGAGGGTGGGGATTCCAGTCGATTTGCCAGGCGTAACTGAAGCAACAGCAGTTCTGAGAAGGCAGAACTTAAGATTCTGTCCAGTCTGGTTCGGTCCAGTTCAATCGCTGGCAAACTACCCTTTCTGAGGCATTCTTGCAACAATTTTCCAGCAGAGACATACACAGACAACAACTCCCCTTGGTACTGTTGTGCATTTCTTACTCTCCACCATAGGTCCTCATCAGAATCTGGGCTCCATACACATTCTCAAGGCCTCAAGATAGGCCTGTGCAGTCGCTTCAGGGTTACTGGCCGTTTGTACGGATGGTAGCCAGGGCGGGACCTCGAGGCTCTCACTAACCCTCTTTAAGCTTTTAGCCTTCCGAGCATTGCCATTCCTAGCACTTGGGGGCAACATAGTCTATCCAGGTCTCCCAGTCATCCTCCCCTTGGGGGGGGGAGGGTGCCAGAGAAAATCCTCAACCTCGGTAAGAGTCGTGACTAATGGCAGGTGCAGAAATAGAGTCTGCATTGGTTCAGCCACCATTCACGGGCACTGGAGCAGGAGGGTGTTGGGAGGAACACCCCAGGTGGCAAGAATAGTTTCTTCAAGTCCTCCACAGTTTCCCCTCTCCCAGCAACCATTCAGCAAATTTCTCCTCAAAGTTTCAGATAGTGGTGGGGATGATTCCCCGTCTTTACTGTCCTTAGTTATCACTCTCCAAGCAGTGAGGGCTCCCTCTGGGGTAATGGTCTGTGGCACTTTGGAGCTATCTATGGGATCCTTAAACTCTACTAGGGCCAGGAAAGTGTGGGTGAGCAGATTAGCATGCGACCCACCACCACAGGGTTTTGTAAACCTTCCACCTTGGAAAGTACTCCTGCACAGTGTCCGTGTTGATACCCAGGGGATGTCCAGGATAAGCATAGCATTTGGGGTCGATCTCCTCCCAGTACACCACTCCCCCAGCCGGCAGCCACTTCTGTCGGGTACCCATTTTTTCTTAACAGTGGTTCGTAAATATGGCCACTAGAGGACACACAATCCCAGCGGTGAGCCTCCAAGATGTAACCCCTAGATGGCGCTATCCCAGGGGCTACTACCCTGCCTGATTTGCCACTAACAGGTTGAGGGGCCTGGATCCAATGGCGGTGCCTCCACCCAGAGGTCAGGGTTTGCAATAGTTAAACTAACTTGGTCACAGCCCTCTGGGACACTGCAACCCCCTTTCTTCCCACTAGTGGCCCACACATATATCAGAATTACCTTCACAGTATACACTTACCCCAGGTCTGGTTCCGGCACTGGGACCTCCTGTGAAATGAGATACAGTGCAACAATCACAGTACAGTACTTTAACATAGACAAATACCTCAGGCAGTATAACTTTGCTGAAACGAGCAGCTCTGATTTATTTAGGGGGATATAACAAGGACAGGGGGAAATCAGGTTAATTAACTTATCACTCTAATAATCTACCTATGGCTCTGTGCACAGGCCTATCCCTATCAGTTACTGTCCCTGGGTACCCAAGCCCTAGTGGCTAGTCCAAACCGTGGCAGCTGGTAGGGCCCTTTCACACAGAAAAGGAGAATTAAACAGTCAGCAGTACAGTAATTCCATTTGGATTTAATGTGGCAATTCAACAGGAAGCGACCCTGAATTAGTACTCACGACCTCCAAATAAGATAGGGTCCTTCAATGTCAGCAGGGCTCACTTGAGGTACAAACCTCTTCACACATCCATATAAAAGAAAGCACTATACCAGGCAGGCTGCATCTGTATCCGATCATAATTACTGCACAATACCGGGAGAACACACAGCAGATTCAGTTCCTGACAGACCAAGTGCAATTTTCAGGAATTCCTCCAGTCTTCTACAGGGTGAGCCTGGTTTCTACTCTTCAGAGATCCTTTGATTCTTTCACAGGACAGTTCAGTCTAACAAGCTGTTACACAAGCTGCGGACCGGAACTCTGGGCCTTTTACACGTTTTTGACTAAAACTGCACACTGAAAAGCACAGGGCTCCTTCCTTCTTCACTGCCAAAGCTCAACTGACACTCCAACTGAAAAAACCGGGCACTTCCTTTGAGTTCCTCCCAGTTCTTGACTGGATTGGCTGTCACTCACAATAGACTGCTGCTGTTGGTCCAAAAGGCACTGAAGTCTAAACTACATCTCCCAGAGTCACTGCCCATACAATCCTCTTGTGGCTGGCTCAGATTATGAGTCAAGTTCTGATTCGTCAAGGCACCATTTTAGAGCTAGCTTACCCACACTGATTGGTCCAGTTCAGCAGTTCAAAACTAGAATGGGAACTAGCAGACACAGTTCTGACTGCAAAGAAGCAGGTTAGACAAACTGTAATTTCATTATTACTCTAAATAATTTCTGGCAAACAGTTACATCTTTCAGATAGGTTCCTTTGCACTCTAGTGACTGCAAAATGAAGTAAATTGGCAGCAGTTAGTGGTACTCAAACAGAGAAGCACACAGTCCCCCATACAAACTAATTATGTCTGCAAGCAGACAGCTCTTAAAGAGACAGTGCCAGAGGTTCTAAAACACTCACTGATAAATGGCTTAAACGCCAAACACCATTCAGGCTTGGAGCATTCAAGCAAGCTCCTGGAAGTCTTTTGGGAACCCCCATTTGCAGGGGGGTTACAACAGTAATTTAATGTCAGAAGGGACCCAGGGATCATCATGTCCTTCCAAGTTTTAAACTTGCAGTATCTATTTAACATGTTTTCTAACATTTCGGTGTTAGCAGAAAACAAAATGCCATGAAGTTTTGTTTGATTTTACTGCACTATTTTCTCCTTCATTTCACACATCAGTAATGGTCATGCAAACATCTCCTGATTTTTAGTTGTGGAAACCAGTAGATCACCTTCATTTCACTGATGTTAACCTGGAAGGTCTGGAAACCAACATCCTCCTCAAATGCCTCCTCTGGACAGAGACTAGCTCATCACTTCCAATAGGTTCGTAAGAGTCTGAGCCATCCATTGCTTAATCTGACACAAAATGGCCGCCCAGGACAGAATGAGCTAGGATAAGCATGGGAGGCAGGTTTTTCACAGCTTTGGATTGCTTTGGAAAGTTGCCACATTTGCTTAATGTCCTCCAAGGAGGGCATGTTTTTTCTCTTGCAATGGTTCCTCAATTAATTTTCAGATAACGGGACAGCAAGGTGCTTTCTGTTTCCTTGTGCCATCTGCATTAGTTAGCTGGTGTTCAGAAAGCCAGTTTTGCTTTTTATGACCGCCATCAGAGTGTTCTAGGCAGGGAGTCATGTGCTCTTTAATGGAAAGATAGAATCTGTTGGCAGAAAAGGACTGCTTGGCCCACCCAGTCTGTAGAGATGTTTCCTGCCTAATTTGTCTTTGTGGACCCTAAATGGTCTCTGATGACCCTCCCTCCTCCCTAAGTTCTAATATAGTGAAATTTCTATCCCACACATGCTTGAAGCCCCCACTGTTTTCACCTTCACCATTTCTGCTGGCATTATGTTCCAGGCATCCACCAGCCTTTCAGTGAAAAAATATTTCCTCACATCTCTCATGAACCCTCCTGTTTCATCGCATGTCCTCAGGTCCTGGTGCTTTTTCTCATTTGAAAGAGAAGATGGAATTTGGAAGACGCCTTATCTGTCTTTTCAGTCTCCTTAGTTGTCAGCGTTTACTGCTCTTTCACAGAGAAGTGCTTTGCATCTTTTTCAGTCTCCTTGGGTACCAAAGATTGCTGTGAAGAGTAATTTGAAGCTTACTTTCTACCATCAGTGGGTACTTCTATCCATATTTTTATATACAGGCTGTTTTAAAGTACAGCACTCTTTTTTTGTTTTGTGGACTTTATTTACCCCTCCTTACACCGACCCCCAAACTCTCTCCGGTGGGGACACTCGACTCGCCTTCCATCCCACCCACCTGAAGGCTCAGTCCTACCATTTGGTTGGCCCCACTTCACACCATCTCTCCTGGTGCCCATTCTCCTGGATTAAGCCCCCTGGGGTGGGACTGCCACTCTTCTCTGGCGACCTATCTAGAATCTGGATGGGCATCCTGGGAAGTGGAGAAGCACCGAAGGCAGCCGACGCACTCGGCGTTGGGCATAGGAGGGTGGTCCCTAGTCCACACCTTCGCCTATCAGGGATCGGGAATTTTCCTTGTTCCTGTGCTCTTGAGCTCAGATGTGCAATGACGTCCTGCAGGTAGTGTACGCAGTCCCACGCACACTCGTAAGCCGTCCGCTGCAGCTCACCAACTACTTGCGAGCCGCTAGATGCTGTGACCCCCAGCATCCGCTAGAGGACCCCAGAACAGTGGCCTGCCAAACCTCCCACCCCCGGGAAGGGAAAGCAGTCCTCTGGACACTCAGTCCCTTCCTGTCCCTGCTGACCCCCAACCCCCAACGTCCTGGACTCATTCCCAAACCTGGGTTGCCGGCATGGCACGAGGTATGGCTTGCAGCGCCTCAACTCTCAGCGCCACTGGGCTGGCTGAGAGTACTCTTCTTAAGATGTTACTAAAGCTGGTGCAGGCAAAGACATGACAATCAGTTGTCCTTTTTTCTTTGTTTTAGAGAAGAAAACTTTGTCAAGTTCACAATTTTCAAAATCGTGCTCTGGGCTCAAACAATGGAAAGGTTGTGATTGTTTGCTTTTGCCAACCAATGCTTACAGGATATACACTGCTTAAATCCTGTAGACCCACTTTTCAGGCCTTCCCGACATGCCAATTTGACATGAAGTAAAAAAAAGATTTGTTGTAAGGAATGAATTTGAGAAAAAAAGTGCACCATTTAAAAAAATAAATAAATAAAGTCTAATTTAAACAAAATTTATTTCTTTTTGTTCAGTCTGGAAATGGAAACCTGAACTGGCAAAAAAAAAATGTGATTCTCCCAGTTCTGGTAACCGCAAAAGGACTGGTAAAACCCTGAAAAGTAAAACTAAGATACATGCAGAGTACCGAATAAACTCAAAAACTTTACAAACTAATAAAATGCAACTAAGAACACTAAGCCACAGAGACTGGAAAAGGTCTCCAGGACAACTGATCTCTTCAGCAGATAAATCTGCCACTGTTATGTCTGTGGACATATGACAATGCTGTGGAGTGTGAACTTCAACCTTCGAAAGTTCTTGCTCTGGGGCAACATCTCATGGCCAAGATGATGCAGTCTTTATGACATCACAAATATACTCTCATTTCTAAAACAGGAAAATAATGGCAAGGGAAGCAGAACAACCACTGACCAAGAACAAAATAAAAGGTCCCAGTTTTGAATTACACCAATGGTAAAATGCATTCTTGAGCTTCGGTGGCGAGGATACTATAAAGAAAACAACATGCAGGCATTAGGTGTAATTAAAATAAGGTAAATAATAGATAGGGGCATAACTCCCAATTTTCATTAAGTCCCTGCAGTGCCACAGCCGCCAAGAAGCCCATCTCTTAAAGTTGTGTAACAGGGTGTGCTTTGAAACAACTGAGAAGCTGCATGGGATATACTATAGTGGACTAGAAATCTGCAACAAATCTCTCTTACTTACATCTGAGGGAAGTTTTCCTTACTTTACAGTCTTACATTGGGATTGCTTTGTGTTTAATTATTTTCATTTTTAAATCAGGAAGGGGGTTTTCAAAACTGCTCATCTTGTGAGCAACTTCAGAAGGGTTGAAATAACTGCATATTTGATTTTCCTTTGTGGGTAACTGGACTGTCTACTAGTATTCTGTAACAGTTTGCATCAAATTACTTTTAAATAGTTGACAAATCAGTCACTGGGGGTTAGTTGAATTACTATAAAGGTCAGTACTCACCAGGGTGGTGGAGCAGTGGTGTATCTGACTGTTTCTAACAGTCACCAGTGGTTGTGAACTACCCCGCCCCAGGCGTGACATATCCTTTATAGCCAATGTTCTGACATCACTTCCTCAACAGGTCTTGGGGCAGAACTGTCATATTCTTAATAACCCAGCACAGTGCATAAACGCTAAGTACACACCACAAAAAGGAAAAAAAAATATATTGATATACATTTATTACATATTGTATATTACAAGAGAGCGGGACATGTGGGGAGTGGTGCAATGCACTGGCTGTGGGGCAGCAGTTTTCCGAAAGACATTCTGGAAACTGCATTGCTGTCCTATTTGCAGGCAACTGTCAGCTCTGAGGGAGGAGCTGCCCACCTCCAGGCTGAACTGGCAAGGACTAAGGAGGCCTCCCCCACCCAAAGAGCACCACTGCCACAGAGGCGGCCAAGTATGAAGAGCAGTTGGACCACAGTGTGTTCTGGGAGGGTGCGGGTGGTGGAACAGAGGCAAAGCCCCCTAGTTGTACCTCTAAACAAACCATACGCCAGTCTGGCAGAGCAAGGTTCCTCTATGACGGCACCCTCAGTGGAGACCAAGAAGAATGCTGAGGACACCCACAGAAGGATGGCAAGGGACACCACAGGGGAAGGAAACAGCTTCTGATAGGGGACTCCATTGTTAGAAAGGTAGACCTGGGGAAGGGAAAGGAGAGGGAAGTAAGGTGCCTGCCTGGTGCCATGGCTTGGAGGGACAAGAAGCAAATCCTCAGGATTGCAGAAGCAGCATCACAGGAGAGAGAACTAGACTTCATTGTCCACTTTGGGACAAATGACCTAGCTAGGCATGGGATCAGTGCAGTGCAGGATGAAATTGTGGAGTTGGGGAGGGGTCTTAGACAGGTAGCAAGCATGGTTACCTTCTCAGAGGTGCTGCCAGTCCATGGCAGGGGTGAGGCTAGGGTACTACACACCATGCAGTTTAACGAATGGTTGCAAAACTGGTGCAGAGCACAGGGCTTTGGCTTCACTGGGGACTGGGGGTACACCTGGAGAGATGAAGGTCTATACTGACAATATGGTCTGCATCTGTCCACGAAGGGAACCAAGATCCTAGTGACAGGTTTAAATGCTTCCTTGGCAAGCTTTTAAACTAGCCATGGGGGGAGGTGCTAATAAGAGGCAGGAAATTTCAAGCCTCCCCCCACAAAACATGATGGATAGTAAGGTAAACACTGAGGTACAGTGCTCAACAGAGGGCAGGACAGGGGTAAATGGAAAAATAGACAAGGGCAAAAAGAGCAGGCATGGGGGAAAAAAGGATAAAGCCAACATTAAATGGAGGGCAATGAGTACCAATGCCCGTAGTCTAGGAAACAAGCTTCCTGAGCTAGTAGCCTTGATGGAAGATGAACAAATTGGATATTGTGACAGTCACAGAAACACGGTACACGGAGAACCATGACTGGGATGTCAACATACCGGGGTACACAGTCTACAGGAGGGACAGGGAGGGGAAAAGAGGAGGTGGAGTAGCTCTATACATAACGGAAGGGATCAAAGCTACAGAACTAAAAAGTAAAGGGGGAGGACAAGAGGCACTCTGGGTCACCTTGGAGACAGGGAATGGCATCACAATCCGCACAAGGGTTGTATACAGGTCCCCATCTCAAGGGGAGGAAATGGACAAGAAAATGATAGAGGACATTCTCAAAATAGCTGAAAAAGGGGAGATACTGTTGATGGGGGACCTGAATATGCCAGATGTTAACCGGATGACATGTATGGCAGCCACATCCAAGAGCAGGGTCATTCTCGATGCCCTGCAGGGGGCAGACCTTAGACAGCTAGTGTTGGAATCCACTTGGGAAGGAGCAATACTAGACCTGGTACTCTCAAATGGAGAGAGGATCACAAATTTAGAAGTCAGTAGACATCTGGGAACAAGCGACCACTGCACAGTGTGCTTCACAATAAGCACAACCATGGAGACAAGCCATACAAAAACAAGCATACTGGACTTTAGAAGGGCTGACTTTGGCAAAATGGGTGAATACCTGAGGAATACACTAGCAAATGGCCAAAAAAGGAAGGGTGGAAGAACAATGGAGAAAAATCAAAACTGCCATCATAGAGGCAACAAGCCTTTGTGTGAAACAGATGAAGAAAACAAAGCAGAGTAAAAAACCAGTATGGTTCTCAAAAGAGGTGGCAGGGAAGGTTAAGGAGAAAAAGGCTGCATTCAAAAAGTATAAGGCCTCACAGAAGGAGCATGACAGGGAACTGTATCAATTAAAGCAGAAAGAAATGGGGAAGGCAGTCAGACTAGTAAAAGCCCAAACCGAGGTAAAAATAGCCAATTCAGTTAAGAAGGGGGATAAAACCTTTTATAGGTACATTAGGGAGCCTAGAAAGGGTAAGGGAGGAACAGCGAAGATTAATAAGGGAGAGGGAAGGTGGGCAGAGGGAGACAGTGAAAAGGCAGAAATACTGAATGAATACTTTTGCTCAATATTCACAAAAGAAGATGAAGAGGAGTTACCTAAACTAGACAATAAAAGCACTCTGGGTAGGGGGGTTGACACCAGTCCATTTACAGAAGAAAGGGTCCTGAAAGAACTCCTGAAACTCAAGTTGGACAAAGCAATGGGGCCTGATGGGATTCACCCCAGAATCCTAAAAGAACTAAGGGAGGACCTAGTGACACCACTGACCACACTTTTTAACAAATCATGGGAGGATGGGGTGGTACCTGAGGACTGGAGGAGGGCAGATGTGATTCCCCTTCACAAAAGTGGGAGCAAGGCAGAAGCAGGAAACTACAGACCTGTAAGTTTGACCTCAGTGGTAGGGAAAATGATGGAATCACTTCTGAAAGAAAGAATTGTTGAGTACCTAGAGGCCAGCGGGGCACAGGACCCAAAGCAGCATGGATTTACAGCAGGAAGGTCATGTCAGACAAATCTAATAGATTTCTTTGACTGGGTGACCAAACTAATAGACCAGGGAGGAGTTGTGGATATGGCCTACCTAGACTTTAGTAAGGCATCTGACACAGTCCCACACAAAAGATTAATAATCAAGTTATCCAGCCTGGGAGTGGGTCCAAGGGTAGTAGCCTGGGTAGCAAACTGGCGGCACAACAGGACACAGAAGGTAATAGTGAATGGAACACATTCCAAAGAAAGGGGGGGGTCACTAGTGGAGTACATCAGGGCTCAGTACTGGGTCCAGTCCTCTTTAACATCTTTATAGGTCACACTGCAGAGGGTCTGGAGGGAAAGGTATGCCTCTTGGCAGATAACACAAAGATCTGTAACAGAGTTGATACATGGGGGGAGGTAGAAGGGATGAGAAGGGACTTGGCAAGGTTGGAGGAATGGTCAGACATATGGCAACTCAGATTCAATGCAAAGAAGTGCAAAGTAATGCACCTGGGAAACAAAAATCCAGAAGAAGAGTACACAATAGCAGGGGAGGTACTAACAACAACAAAAATGGAACGGGACCTGGGGGGGGTCATATCAGATGATCTAAAGGTTGGTAAGCAATGTGAGAAGCATAGGAAGGGGCATCACAAGTAGAAAAAGGGAAGTGGTTATCCCTCTGTACAGACAGCTGGTGAGACCCCATCTGGAATATTGCGTGTAGTTTTGGAGACCTTATCTACGTAAGGGCAGAGACTAGATGGGAGCAGTCCAAAGGAGGGCAACTAAAATGGTGCAGGGTCTGCATCAAGAATCATATGAAGAGAAACTGACAGAGCTTAAGATGCATACCCTTGATGAAAGGAGGGACAGGAGGGACATGATAGAAACGTTCAAGTACCTCAAGGGAATCAACAAAGTCCAGGAGGGTAGCATTTTTCAGAAAAAGAGATGTGTAAGAACAAGGGGGTACAATTTAAAGATAATGGGGGGACGGGGGGAGGCGCTGTGGCGCCCGAGCAGTATGGCTGCAGGATTACAAAGCTCCTCAAAATCTCAAAATAAAAGTTAATTTTCAGGGGTTTAAAATAGAACAAATCTACTCATCCACGCAGAAAAGAATATTGGAGCTACCGTAGACCTAAAATAGGGAACCCAAAGAAGGACAAAGCAAGTGGGGAGAGCATCAGAAGTAAAGCAAATACTGGCCCTCCAGCAACACAATCGATGCATGGCCGACCACTTCTAGATTCTAGCATGGGGAGCAAGGAGGAGACGCTGCTGATGCTAGGCCAGAAAATGAACAAAATGTTAGCGTCTATGGCAGGTCTCTCAGAGCACTTTGATGCCCTCACGAATAGGGTAACCCTTCTCAAGACAGATTCGGGAGTGATGAAGACCAAGGTGAGTGAAGCAAAAAAGCAGTCGGAAGCTGCTTTGGGCACGGCTGCGAACCTATTAAAAGAGAACTCTCATCTGCGGGCTCGACTAGAGAACCAGACCTGGGCTTCAAATCTGAGGGTAATTGGCATTCAGGAATGCAGTGAGGGAGATCACCTGAGTTTATTTTTGAAAGACTGGCTAGAGCAACAACTAGGTCATCCCCTGGCAAGGGACACCACAGGGGAAGGAAACAGCTTCTGATAGGGGACTCCATTGTTAGAGGGGTAGACCTGGGGAAGGGAGAGGAGAGGGAAGTAAGGTGCCTGCCTGGTGCCATGGCTTGGAGGGACAAGAAGCAAATCCTCAGGATTGCAGAAGCAGCATCACAGGAGAGAGAACTAGACTTCATTATCCACTTTGGGACAAGAGAGATCTTGGGGGATTCAAAAGGATATAGAGTTACCTTCCGGAGCAGGCCTAGTAACACGGAGTCTCCAAGGATGATAGTGGCGGTCCTGGACGGTATGGGCACTCGAGATTTAATCCTATCCCTGGCCAGGCAAAAGTGATCTGTACTGCACAACAGAGAAAGAGTGTCTCTGTATCCCGATCTAAGTTTGGCTACTCGGCAGAAAAAAAGAAGATCTGATGGGACGAGGGCGATGCTGCGCGAGGCAAATATCCCACACAATATGCTTTTTCCAGCACGATTGAGACTGACACACAACGGCAAGATATTTGTTTTTTCGGATCCAGCCGACGCTTTGAAGTGGGCACAAAAGTTTGCTAAGCCGAGCAGGAGAAGACGGGAATACTCTAGGTCTGGTACGGAAGAAGAGGATGACTTGGACACCTAAAAGAAAAAATTACTCACCTTAGTAATGTTGTTTCTTCTAATGGAGTCTTGCTATATTTTGACATATGCAGTGAGTCCCAACCTTCGAACGGCCCCGGAGATGAAAGAGTTAACTTTCCATGCCAGGCATGGAACGCTGAGCTCGAGCTCGGTTGATACTCTGTCTGTTGTTCTTCAAACTCAAACAGTCAGATCTTTACGAGCTAAACTCACTAAGGTCCTGTGTGGAAGCTGTAAACCTACACTAGCCAACTGGCTATTAAACATAAAAACACATTTTTTGGTCCCAAAGCAAAGACTCAAGTCAGGAGACCCAAAAAATGAAAAACACAACACCAAACTCACCCCAAGAAAGGAGGGGTGAAAGCAACAAGGTGGGCACCTACTAAGTGCCAACACTGCACTGCCCACCCACATCCCAAAACAGAGCTTCTGAGAGGGGCAGGCAGGGGGGAGGTCAGAATATAGCAAGACTCCATTAGAAGAAACAACATTACTAAGGTGAGTAGTTTTTTCTTCAAACAACATGGAGTCTTGCTATATTCTGACATATGCAGACTACAAAGCAGTACCTCCATGGAGGAGGGACAGAACCTACTTAGGAAATAGGCTCTGAAGCACAGCTGTGCTAAACCGAGCATCACTCCTAGACTGGATGTCAAGGGAGTAATGCTTGGTAAAAGTGTGAACTGTTTTCCAGGTAGCTGCTTGACATATCTCTAGAATAGGGATGTCCCTGGCAGCAGCCAGAGAAGCAGCTGTACCTCTGGTAGAGTGAGCCCTCAGGCTTGAGGGAGGAACCTTACCCAGTTTTTCATAGCAAAATTGGATACAAGAGACAATCCACCTGGCAATGGATCTTTTAGTGGCAGGTTCCAACCTCACCATAAGTGAGGAACAGTTGGAGGGAGTCAAACCTGTGACCCTTGGTACACTCTATGTAGTAACTAAGGGCTCTTTTCACATCTAAGCTGTGCAGCCTCCTCTCGCTAGAGGAGGAATGGTCAGTGAAGTACACTGGAAGAGACATAGATTGATTAAGGTGGAAATCTGAAACCACCTTAGGCAAGAACTTCCTGTTAGTCCTGAGGACCACCTTATCTCTGTGAAAGGAGATAAAATCAGGTTCCACTGACAAAGCTTGTAATTCACTTATGCGTCTGGCAGAAGTGGTGGCTACCAGAAGAAAAAATTACTCACCTTAGTAATGTTGTTTCTTCTAATGGAGTCTTGCTATATTATAGACATTAGCAGTTTGTTCCAGCTCTAGAACTGCCCCGGAGTGAAATGGTTAAAACCATTCCAAAATAAAATTTTGGCACGAGAGCAGCTCTATCTGTGTCATTTCAAACTTGAACTGTCAGATCTTACGAGCCAAACTCACTAAGGTCTGTGTGGAGCTGTAACCTACACTAGCCAAATGGCTACCTAAATAATAACAACCATTGATGGTCCCAACACCCAAGACTCAAGTCAGGGGACCAGAAATACTAACACCATTCTAATAATATGAAAATGGAACATAAGTATAATAAAACACACATACGCGTACACATACACACCCCCAAAGTCCCAAAGGGGACAAAATGCTAACAGGACATAAGTAGTGCCCACACTAAGTTGCCCGCACCCCACCAAGTAGAGGTTCTGAGAGGGGCAGGTTGGGGGGGAGGTCTATAATATAGCAAGACTCCATTAGAAGAAACAACATTACTAAGGTGAGTAATTTTTTCTTCAAACAACATGAAGTCTTGCTATATTATAGACATTAGCAGAATACACAGCAGTACCTCCATGGAGGAGGGGCAGAACCTACTTAGGGAATAGGCTCTGAAGAACAGCTGTGCCAAAGCGAGCATCTCTCCTGGCCTGGACATCCAGGGAGTAATGCTTGGTAAAAGTGTGTACCGTTTTCCAAGTAGCAGCCTGGCAAATCTCTAATAAAGGGATATCTCTGGCAACAGCTAGACGCAGCTGTACCCTGGTAGAATGAGCCCTCAAACCGGGGCTCCACCTTTCTGATAACAAATGGATACAAGAGACAATCCACCTGGCTATTGATCTCTTAGTGGCAGGTTTGCCTTCCCAACTTCACAATAGGTAAGGAAAAGTTGGAGGGATTGAACCTGTGACCTTTGGCACGCTTATATAATAACTAAGAGCTCTCAACATCCAGGCTGTGCAACCTTCTCTCACCCGAAGAGGAGTGATCAGTGAAAAATACTGGAAGGAGATAGATTGATTAAGATGGAAATCTGAAACCACCTTAGGCAAAAACTTCCTATTAGTCCTAAGGACTACCTTATCCCTGTGGAAAGAAATAAAGTCAGTCTCCACTGACAAGGCTTGCAATTCACTTATGCGTCTGGCAGAAGTGATAGCCACTAGAAAAACAGTTTTCCAAGTTAGGTACTTAAGCTCTGCAGAAGACAGAGGTTCAAAAGGGGGTTGCATTAACTGGGCAATGCAAACATTAAGGTCCCAAGCAGGGGCTGGTTCCCGAAAGGGAGGATTAGTATGGAGTAATCCCTTAAAAAACTTGGAAAACACAGGATGAGAGGAAAGAGGGGATGACTTTCCTGCTGACACAAAAGCAGACACAGCTGCCAAATGAACTCTCAGGGTAGCTGGTCTGAGACCCAAGGAATTAAGATGTACCATGTAATCTAACAAAATGGGCAATTCAGCAGATTCTGGGGAAATATTTTTCCCAGCACACCAAATGGAAAACCTTTTCTATTTAGAAGTATAAGTAGCCCTAGTGGAAGGCTTTCTGGAAGCCTTTAGGATCTCAAGAACACCCTGAGAGAGGTGTAAATCAGCAAACTCTAACTCCTCAAGAGCCAGGCCTTGAGATTGAGGGATTTGAGGTCCGGATACCAAACCCTTCCCTGGGCACAAGTCAACAGATTGTGATTCCTGGGAGGCACAGGGAAGATGGACTGTCAGAGACAGAAGAAGTGGGTACCAGGGCTGCCTGGCTCAATCCGGGGCAATCAGAATCACCCTGCAAGGCTGAGATCTGATTTTGACTAGTACTTTGAATAGGAGAGGAAAGGGGGAAAGCATGAGGAACTTCCCTCCCAATCCAGAAGAAGGGCATCCAGGGGAACTGAGCCCAGCACTGGAGGCCTGCAACAGAACAGAGGAAGTCTGTGATTGTCTGGGGCTGCAAAAAGATCTATCTGAGGGATGCCCCACCTGGCAAAAACTATCCCCAGCACTTGAGGATCCAGGGACCATTCGTGATGGCCCTGGGAAATCCTGCTGAGGGCATCCGCTAGGACATTGTCCTTCCCTGGAAGATGAACTGCTATGAGGGAAGTGTTCAGGGAATAGGCCAGAGACCACAACTTCATTGCCTCGGTGCACAAGGTCGAAGACTGAGTGCCCCGCTTGTTGATGTACCACATTGTTGTGGTGTTGTCTGTTCTGACTTGTATCACCTTGTGGTGGACAGATGCAGAAAAGCTTGAAGAGCTAAAAGACAGCTCTGAGTTCCAGCAAATTGATGTGAGCAGAGATTCCTGGGGACCAAACTCCCTGAGTGGAAAGGTGCCCATGTGGCTCCCAACCCAGAAGGGACGCATCTGTAGTGAGAGTCAAGTCGTGAGAAGGGAAATGAAGGGGACCCCGCTCTTTAAGTGCTCTGATCCTGCCACCACTGGAGAGCTAGGATCAAGGTTCGAGTCACTGGGACCAACTTGAAAGGGGTCTCTTCTCTGAGACCAAAAGGTTCTCAAGTGAAACTGAATGTCTCTATCTGAAATCTGGCTCCCTGCACAACAGCTGTGGATGCAGCCATGTGCCCCAGGAGCTGCAGAAAGTGTCTTGCTGGTCGAGACCTGCAGAGTGAAAAAGAGCCAGAGCCACTAAATTCCTTACCCTTTCTGGGGAAGAAAGGCTCTGGCTAGCTTTGTCCAATTCTGCCCCTATAAAGGTGAGTACCTGGACTGGTTCCAGAACCGACTTTGGTAGGTTTAGCAGAAAACCAGGGAGGTGAGAAGTTGCTGGGTGACCTGCAGGTGAGATTTTACCTGTTCTGGGGACTGGCCTACAATGAGCCAGTCGTCTAGATAGGGAAAAACAGCAATCCTCTGCCTCCTTAAGTGGGCCACTGCTAGACACTTTGTGAATACCCTTGAAGCAGAGGTAAGGCCGAAGGGCATTGCTCTGAACTGGTAATGACCTGAGGGCAGTTCGAATCTGAGGTACTTTCGATGGGATCTTCTGATTAGGACATGGAAATAGGCATCCTTGAGGTCCAGGGAGGCTAGCCAGTCCCTGGCCTTAGGAAAGTAAAAATCATTGCCAGAGTTACCATTTTGAACTTTGGTTTCAAAAGATGCTTGTTCAGATATCTGAGATCTAAATGGGCCTCCATTCTCCTGTCTTTTTGGGGTAAGGAAGTATCTGGAATACAGACCCTGCCCTGATGCGGGAGGAACCCTTTGTACTGCTCTGAGAGCTAACAGGGATGAGACCTCTGTTTCCAGAGCGAGGTCTCTGAAGCACTTGCAGGTAGAAAAGTCTGCTTCTCAACTTGGGAAACTTTTTGAAGCTGAGAACCAGACCCTCAGTTACTACTTCAAGAACCACTTGTCTGAGGTTAAAGAAGCCCAATTCTGACTGAAGTAAGCCAGCCTGCCCCACATGGTGCAAGGAGAATCGGCCCAGGGCACCCATCAGGGTGCCTGTTTATAGGAGCTTTAGGCTGGGGGTGGGAGCAGGTCTGCCACCCCTACGTCTGCCCTGGCTCTGAAGAAGCCCCTCTGAGAATAGGCAGAGGAGGCCCGAGTCTGGTAGAAAGGCCTGTGAAAAGGCCTACCCCTACCCAGGGGCATGCCTTTGAGGAGGTGGCTTGCAGCTCCTTAGCCTGGGCACTCTTGTAAGTAGTCCTATATTCATCCATCTTCTTCATGTAGTTCTCTGTCTGCTCTCCAAACAGAGAATTTCCCACCACAGGAAAATCCATAGCCTTAGTCTGGGTATCCTGTGACAAACTAGTACACCTGAGCCAGGCCAACCTACAGCTACAGATGTGGCCATGACCCTAGAGGAAACATCATTAACATCCACAGCAGCATGAAACTGAACCTTAGAGGCTTCAATGCCATCAGCAGCTACCTGTTCTAGTTCACTAGCCAGCTGGCCATGGGCCTGCTTGGCCAATTGCATAACAGTATCCCATCTAGATTTCTGATACCTAGCTACATAAGCCATATAATTTGCTTGCCTGAGTCCCAGAGAAGCTTCCATATACTGTTTTTTTGCCATGGCATCAATCTTCCTGGAATCCTTGTCAGGAGGATGTGAAGCCAAGGGAATATTAGCTTTATAACAGGCAGCAGCCTGAACTACCCCAACATGACTGCATTGCTGAGAAAGGAATTCTGTATCAGGGCCTGACAATGTATACCTTCTGTCCATCTTTTTATCTACAGGAGGCACAGAATTAGGAGCTTTTAAAATTTTAATTGTTTGTTTCCTAAAAGACTTATGTAAAGGAATAGACAATCTCCTAGACTCTGGAATATCCATCATTTCTACAAAATCAGGCTCGCTTGCTCATCCACAGCCTCTTCTAAAAGGAAGCTGGAGGTTTCAGCAACTTTTTTATAAAACATAAAATGAGATGGGGACTCAGACAGCATAGGGGGAGATTCTAAAGGTCTGTCTGGGGAGATGTCCGGTTCAATGGGCACACCCAGACCTTCCCAGCCATATTCATACTGTTCATAATCCTCCTCCCCCTCCTCTGGTTCATAAAATTCCTCAATATCATAATCCTGAACCACTGGGACCGGACGAACCAAACTTTTACCAGATAGTGGTGGGTCGGACGGACCCTGAGACAGTGACTGGACAATTTGTATGGCTTTTGCTATCTCTGCAGCAGTTGGAGAAGGAATTTTGGACTCCAGACCTGCTGATTTTCTTGTTTTCTTTACTGGAATTGGTTCCTCAGAACCAGCTTTTCTTTTGGCCGAGGAAGTCTGGCCCTGGTCAGAGGGCACTCCCTCTGGTTTGGTTGGCACCGAACCGGGCTGCCCATCCGGGTCAGCTGACTTTTTGGCCCCTCGTTCCCTGAGCCTGCCCAATCTTTTTTCCAGGGTGGCTGCAGGGAAATTCTTACATACCTGGCAGTCTGACTGGAGGTGGTCAAACCCCAGACAATAAATACATGTGGTGTGTGGGTCAGCCTTGGCAAAGACTTCCCCACAAACATCACAGTGTTGAAACCCAGTGGGCACGGTTTTTCTTTTGGG
The DNA here is from genome assembly GCA_016271365.2 of Neoceratodus forsteri. NCBI lineage: Eukaryota > Metazoa > Chordata > Ceratodontiformes > Ceratodontidae > Neoceratodus > Neoceratodus forsteri. The sequence goes on from CM028130.1 coordinate 1,423,343,402, forward strand.
TTTCTCAGACATAATGCCAGCCTAACCAAAAACTTGCCCTTTTAACGGCGGTGCCAGGCAAGACACCCTTATCGGTTCCTAACCGTGTCACGGGTATTGGAAAAAACCGTAATAAATCCGTTTTTTAGAACCGATAAGAACCGGGAACCGCACTCTAAAATAGTAACTTTTAGTTTTAAATGAGTTTTAAACCCACTGATCGGTTCAAAACCGAACCGATAACTTACAAGTTCCACACAGACAAAACCTTCATTTACTTACGGTTACCACAGATAGAGCTTGAACCAAACGGTTTTGCGGTTAAAATAAAACTATTCTCGGTTAAATCCAACCGAGAAAACACTTTTAAACCGAGAAATGAACCGAGCAGAAGGAGAAATCTCCGGAGCGACTGTTCACTGAGGCGGAGTAAAGAATCTGACAGTTCAAGTTTGAAATGACACAGATAGAGCTGCTCTCGTGCCAAAATTCTATTTTGGAATGGTTTTAACCATTTCACTCCGGGGCAGTTCTAGAGCTGGATCAAACTGCTAATGTCTATAATATAGCAAGACTTCATGTTGTTTGAATTAGGAGTTTTTAAAATTTTTATTGTTTGCTTCCTAAAAGACTTGTGTAAAGGAATAGACAATCTCCTAGACTCTGGAATATCCATCATTTCTACAAAATCAGGCTTCTCTTGCTCATCCACAGCTTCTTCTAAGGGAAGCTGGAGGGTTTCAGCAACTTTTTTGTAAAACATGAAATGAGATGGGGACTCAGACAGCATAGGGGGAGATTCTAAAGGTCTGTCTGGGGAGATGTCCGGTTCAATGGGCACACCCAGACCTTCCCAGCCACATTCATACTGTTCATAATCATCCTCCCCCTCCTCTGGTTCATAAAATTCCTCAATATCATATTCCTGAACCACTGGGACCGGACGAACCGACCTTTTGCCAGATAGTGGCGGTTCGGATGGACCCTGAGACAGTGACTGGACAATTTGTATGGCTTTTGCTATCTCTGCAGCAGTTGGAGAAGGGGTTTTGGACTCCAGACCTGCTGATTTTCTTGTTTTCTTTACTGGAATTGGTTCCTCAGAACCAGCTTTTCTTTTGGCCGAGGAAGTCTCGCCCTGGTCAGAGGGCACTCCCTCCGGTTCGGTTGGCACCGAACCGGGCTGGCCATCCGGGTCAGCGGACTTTTTGGCCTCTCGTTCCCTGAGCCTGCCCAATCTTTTTTCCAGGGTGGCTGCAGGGAAATTCTTACATATCTGGCAGTCTGACTGGAGGTGGTCAAACCCCAGACAATAAACACATGTGGTGTGTGGGTCAGCCTTGGCAAAGACTTCCCCACAAACATCACAGTGTTGAAACCCAGTGGGCACGGTTTTTCTTTTGGGTTTCTCAGACATAATGCCAGCCTAACCAGAAAACTTGCCCTTTTAACGGCAGTGCCAGGCAAGACACCCTTATCGGTTCCTAACCGTGTCACGGGTATTGGAAAAACCCGTAATAAATCCGTTTTTTTTAGAACCAATAAGAACCGGGAACCGCACTCTAAAATATTACATTTCTAGTTTTAAATGAGTTTTAAACCCAACTGATCGGTTCAAAACCGAACCGATAACTTACAAGTTCCACACAGACAAAACCTTCAATTTACTTACGGTTACCACAGATGAAGCTTGAACTTGAGCGGTTTTGCGGTTAAATAAACTATTCTCGGTTGAATCCAACCGAGAAAACACTTTTTAAACTGAGAAATGAACCGAGCAGTAGGAGAAATCTCCGAGCGACTGTTCACTGAGGAGTAAAGAATCTGACAGTTCAGGTTTGAAATAACACAGATAGAGCTGCTTCTTAGAGCTCGTGGCCAAAATTCTATTTTGGAATGGTTTTAACCATTTCACCTCCGGAGCAGTTCTAGAGCTGGATCAAACTGCTACTGTCATAATATAGCAAGACTTCATGTTGTTTGAAAGCACTAGATGATATTCTTGTATGTATTAAGAGGAGTGGCGCTCTCATCAGGAAAATAGAAACAATTGTAATGTCTGTGCTTGCTAAACAAACTTCAATGTTTGATTAACATAAAATAAAAATATAAAGTATAAAAAAAAAAAGAATAGAGAAGAATAGAAATTCTGGCAGCAGAACTTTAGATTGGCCAAGGATGACCAGGACAACTGGGCAGCGTTGAGAAAGAGATAAGAGATAAAGAGAGAGGGGAGGTCCCCAGTTCTAGAACAGAAAAGGAGTGTGTCGGAAGAGTTAACTTGTTCTCCTTCTAACTGAGGCATACCTGACATCCCCCAAGTTTGGTATCTCAGAACAGAGAGCTGGTTGTAAAAATGAAGGACCAGCTAGGATGGACCAGAAGGAAAGGAGCACTTCCCTGAGCTAGGACATATGAGCGAGCCCATGAGTCCGGGGAAAAACACAGCCAACCCTTAAAGTGCCTCCGAGTAGGAGGAGCATAAGTGGCTTAGGAGAGTGTCCCATATGACTGAAAAATAATATGGGAAAGGCATGCCTCCGATTTCGAAGGTCTAAGAGTAAGCCAGGGCTCAGCCGACTAAAACCAAGCTCCATTCCTGAGAAAACAGGAAACCAAGGAGAGAAGTATTTCCTAAAGGGCAGACCAAGAAACAAGGGCAAGGGCAGGAACAGGGATTCTGCATTTTTCTTGAACCCAGAGTGAGCGGCAGAACCCCCAAAACAGGGGATCAAGAAAACAAAGATGTAGCAAGCCTTGAATAAAATGATGGACTGAATGGGGAGGCTAAACTAATAGGGAAGTGGGCTACTAAAAATCACTAGCCCACAGAGAATTAGGTTGTCTTGCCAAGCTCTGTCACTTGAGGGGACCAGAAGAGACAATCCAACAGCAAAAACATAGGACCTCCCCACTAGAGGATGCAGGGGAGAGGGAGGCTATGACAGCCCGAGAAGGATCTCTCTCTCTCTCACTGGAAAAACATGCTTTTTTTGTTTTAAAAAACATGGACCACAAAGGGGGTCCGTATGAAAAAAAAAAAAAAACTCTGTTGATGCACCATTTAGGGTTAAGACTGCAGTGACAAAAGAAGGGAAATATGATTTTAGGGTTTTCAACCCTAAAACCACCCCCATACCTAAAGCAAATCAAGGGTTGAGTCTTCCTTGGGGTTGTGAACCCTAAAGCACACCTCACTGTATATACACACTGGTGGTCCAATACATCCGAGCTTTCATGTTACTGCAATGGGGTGAGCTTTAGGGTCGACAACCCATGGAAGACTCCACCCCTGATTTGCTTCGGTGTGTGTGTGTGTGGGGTTGGAAACCCTAAAATCACATTTTCCTACTTTTGTCATCATGATCTTAACCCTAAATGGCATTAAGGAGGTTTTTTTGCAAAGAATTTCCTTACTTTCTGAGGTAGTGTAAGAATATCTTATTGCCTGCGGGGGCCCTGCTCCATAGATTCATCTATATATATATATATATATATATATATATATATATATATATATAGATATATATATATATATATAGATATATATATATATATATAGATATATATATATATATAGATATATATATATATAGATATATATAGATATATATAGATATATAATATATATATAGATATATATATAGATATATAGATATATATATAGATATATATATAGATATATATAGATATATATATATAGATATATATATAGATATAGATATATATATATAGATATATATAGATATATAATATATATATATATATATATATATATATATATATATATAAAATGTTGCTATGGAAGCGCATTTCCATTTGTAAGGCAACAGCCACCAAACCATCAACATAACCATATTACCCCATGTCATGTGCCCGCTACTGAAAATGTTCAAATCCTGGCCAAAACGTGTTTCCGTGCCACAGCAATGTCATTCCGCGGTACAGCTGTAAAAAGACATTTTGGCCAAGATTTGAAAAATGACAGCTGTCACGTCTGTGAGGTGGAGTAAAGAAATGGCAGTGCTGAAAATCTGGGGTTAAAATATTTTAAATTAACAAAGTTACGAGCGAGTATAGTAAAATTTCAATGTATGAACATAACATTACCATTTTTACATATTTTGACCACCAAATTTTCAGCATAGCCTTCTTATGACCCCACCTCATGAACAGTGAAAATTTTAAAATCTTGCCTGGAGGCTGGCCCGGTGGCGCTGAGGGTTGAGGCGCTGGATGCCACACCTCGCGCCACGCCGGCGACCCGTGTTCGGGAACGGGCACGGGTTGCCGAGGTCGGCGAGGCGGAGAGATGGATTGAGCGTCCGGAGGACTGCTCTCCATCTCCAGGGGTGGAAGGATTTGGTCGGCCGGTGCTTGTCTGACCCCTAAGCGGAGGCTGGGGGACCGACAGCCGCGTAGCCCAGAAGACTAGGGAGGAGGCGGACGTGGCTGACGGCTTGACTAGTCTTGGCCTGCAGGGCGTCGGTCACTCAATCATGGCATCATTGCATGCCATGCCCGTCGGGGGCAGGGGGACAGAAAAAATGGGCCGGTTGCACGGCGTCGTTCCTGGTGCCATTCCTGGAGGCGCCTCCCTGGCATGGATCCGTTGTGGTGGGTCAGTCGCTCCTCACCACCCTGCAGCGAAGGGTAAGTCGCGGGTGCCGAGGAGGGTCTTATGTCTGGGAATGGCACGAGAACGGCAGAGTCGCAGGGGGTGGCAGACTCCGAGAAAAATAACACCTAAAAAAAAAAAAAAAATCTCGCCTGGAAGTTGATTTCATGGCGACCGTGAAATCACCTTTCAGGGCAGATTTGCAGAATTTCACTGCCAATGTTCATAACGTGAGGTGTCAAAAAGGCCATGTTCCAAATTTGGTGTAAAACTATGCAAAATTGGCAAAGTTGAAAACCCCATTGAACTACACTGAACAACACTTACCTCACTTTCTCATATAGCAATCAACGTTTCCAGCAGCAAGACGTGTCTTCCATGGGTGAGGGAATCTTCACCCTGGGATCTGTTCAGGTGAGTGAGGGGGTATGTGGCGTGGCGGGTGCTGAGTGGAAGGTGGAGGTGGGGGGGGATCAGACCGACGAAGGACCATTTTTTTTTTTACAGGTTTTAAGAAAAAGAAAGACATTGAGGGATCATTTTCCTTATTTCAGAACGGACAGCAACTGGAGGGATGGGGGATGCCACTATACACCAGGGAAAAATAGAGTTAACTACGGAGACAACATCGGAGGGTGGGGGTGCCACTAGATACCAGAGAAAAAAGAAGTAAATACGGGGAGACGAGGATCAGAGGGTGGGGGTGCCACTAGACACCAGGGAAATACTAAATATTACAGGGACGGCGATCGGGGGGGGGGGTGGCGGGTTTGACTAGACACCAGGGAAAGATGTCATAATTACAGGAACGGCGATTGGTAGGTGGAGGGTGCCACTAGACACCAGAGAACAATTAAATAATTAAGGGGATGGCAATCAGAGAGTGGTGGGCACCACCAGACACCAGGGAAGGGTTACATAAATTCGGGGACAGCGATTAACAGGAACATAGTCAGATGAAATTTTTGTTCATATGAACATTTTCGTACTAGCAGCAAATCAAGAAAAAGGAATTAAAATGCAGAAACACTTACAGGTCATTTCTCCAACAGTGAAGTGCAGAATCCACCTAACGGAGTCCCAGTGAGCAAGATAAATGTCTTGGTCTCTCTGAAAGATGTCATTTTTGTGGATTTTGAAATGAAAAGGCTTGGAACAGATTAATATTTTTTCATCAAACCAGCAAAAGGCACATCTGCAGGCCCACCCCTTTCTACCCTGAAAATTTCACACAAAATTCCAAACCACCTGGGTGCTACAGGTGTCACCATCAACCCCCCCAGAAAAATCACTTTTTGTACTATCCAGATCTCAGAATCCGCACATCCGACCGGAAAAAAACTTGGTTCATCCAGAGATGAAGCCCACGAGACCGCACATCCAAAATTTCATGCAAATCCGTGGAATGGTTGCGATGCTACTGAAATGCAAAATGTAGGGTTCAACATTAAGCTGCCTACTCAACCCTAAATATAGTGGTGCTATTGTGCCACTATAAAATACATATTTCTTTTGTTTTTGATTTTGTATCTTTTTTTCTTTCTTTTAGCACCACGTGGTGCTAAGAAAAAGCCGGCCAAAGGAAGAATCTGCCTTCCCCCTACAAAAACTAAGGAACAAAACAAGGGTGTGAGAACATTTTTTTTTATTATTTTGGAAGAGGCCACCAGTGGCACAGAGAAGAGACAAGTCCCTGCAGGGGTTTGTCTCCTAGTGTATCTCGCCCTTTTTTTTAAAGGGGGGGCAAGAAGAAGCTGCACAGAAACCTGGCCATTAGGGGGAAGGTGGGTGGGTTGCCGTGATGAATGGTGAACATACTCTGGAAGATGAAGAATTACGGTGATTATGTAATTTTCGTATCTTCCAAGAATCAATCTTCACCATTCATAGCCAGTGGGTCAGAGTACCAAGCAACCACCGAATGGTGGTATTGGCAAACCTTGAGGGAAATGGTTGTTCCCTCAGCCTCCTGTGGGGAGACACAGAGAGGCAAGGGCCACTGACGGGCCTGGTGAGGCCCAAGACTGGTCAGGGTCAGGCGGAGACCCATGGACTGGAAGCAGGAAAGCACCCTAGCAAACTCACGTCTGGCCTGGTGCGAGAAGAAATGGGCCTCCTGGTACTGTGAGGTGATCACCCTACACCACGTCATGGGTGATAATCAGGACAGAAGAAAACCACGTTGTCTGCCTCATGCAGACTGCAGTTCCTACTAGTCTAGAGGCTACCTCATTGGCATTGCAGGACACCCTTGCTTGGTGTCTCACCAGCTCCGTCTCTGGGCAGAAAGGCGAATAGCCTGTCTGGTTGCCTCACAATCCAACAAGGATGCCAGGAGCTGTCCCAGCATCACCCACAGGTGCCTGCTATAGGACACCTGGTGTGCCTGATGTGCAGCAATGCACAATATTGTGTGCGCCGACAAGAATACTCTACGACCCCAATGAACAAACTCGGCTGAGTCTGACTCTGGGGAATGCTTGCGGTCTAGATGGCAATGCCCAGGAGAAATGTCCAGGAGCTGGACCCCTGAAGTGGGGTGTGGCAGGACTCCTGGAGACCCCAGGGGTGTGCAATACCTGTGCTAGCAGTCCCTTGGGGCTGGATAGGGGACAGAGGGATGGAACAAGATGTTCTGCAATGTCTTCGTAAATAACCAGAGCCACGGAGGAATGACTGTAGACTTAGAACTGTACTCACCAAGGAAGGACAGCGTCAAACATGCAGGACTGTGTTCCAAAAAATGGGACAGTAACAGCTCTTCCAACATCCCTGAAAGGAAACGCCGATATCTGGTGTAGTCAGCATCAGAGAAAAGGTGGACCGAAATATCCTCTTCCTCTGAGTAGGAAGACAGGGAAGAAGAGGAGCTGGACTCAGGGGGTGCTGGTGGTTCAGGCCGAAAAATGGCCTGGACCATTTCCCTCATCCAAGAAGGAAAATCACTCACTTGTGCCCTGAACTGCTCCCATGTCAGGGGCCCACAGGACCAGAAATGCCCGGGGGGGGGGGAGACAGGCAGAGGAGAAGGAAGAAGACGAGGGTCATGCAGGACCATGCCATGTTCTCTGCCAGGATTGTGAGATCGTGCAGGTGACCTCGCCAGAGGGGATAGCCTGTGCAACTTGCCCACACAGGAACACCCAACCAAAGAAGGGTGATCGGGGTGGTGCCCTTGGGGGGGGGAACACCTGGTGGGGAGGTCAGACCATACAGGTCCCACAGGGCAGCCCCTTTCCCCACCTACTGCAGGCCCAAACTATTCTAGAGGGGACAGAAGCCCAGAGTCAGAACGCCGATATCTGCCAGAGCCCCAAGCCACTCTCGTCACGGAGCATGGCACCGACCGGGACTGCCCAACCCCAACTCACCAGAGAGGGCTTTCTCCCTTGGAGTAGGCCCCACAACAGTAGCAGTGCCCGAAACAGGGAGTAAGGGGGACGCAACGCCACAGGGGGCAACCAGCTCCGTCCTCGGCACCAGAATCTAACTCTGCACTGCAGATGGCGCGAGAACCCGACTCAGCACCGAAAGTGGCACTGGATCCCAACCCAGCACCGCCATCCACTCCAACGTCAGATTCGGCAGCGGAGGCACCCCCGGCACTGCAAATGGCATCAGGAAGAGGGCTCCCAGACCCCGCCAATGCTGAAGGCCCAAGACTAGGCCCAGAAGGGTCCCTATGCTTGCCAGAGCCAGGGAGTCAGTCAGAATCATCCCGATCATCATCCTCCAGGTCAGAGGACAAGATCAGAGAATTCTCCAGCTGGCAAACCCCAGGACACCATCCTCTCCCAGTGCCATGAATGGCAGCAGGAGGGGACCTGGCTGCATGGAGGGCACCTGCCCGCTCACCAGCACTGATCTTAAAGCCAGCAGTCAAAGCGGCACCGGATTGTGCGACCAAAGGACTCACTGGTGCAGGCCAAGTGTATAGCTGTGCCACCGCTACAGGGGGTGTCCAGACCTGGAGAGGTGCACAACCGCTCCTTGCGCCCCTCGAGAATGTCGGCTGTCCCACAGACCCCCTTCCCCCAGGCCTCCCATCTCAGCGTGAAGAGGACTAGCAGAGGCCTGGTCTCCCTCGGTATGTACAGTACACAGGAGGGGCTCAGGGGAAGAGCCCAGGGACCTTACTCTAGAATCCCAGGTGTGACACTGCCTCCGAAGGTGTGGGGGGTGCCCGCCCACACACACAAAGCTTGAGAGTGTGGAGGTCCCTGCTAAAGCAGGTGTCGCAATGATCCATGTCATGGTCCAATCCCAGGCAGGTCCAACACCAGTCATGACAGTCCAGAATGGACATACAGTGAAACCCGCTATGATCAAGTGCAGTGTCACAGTTTCCCTGTATGACAAAAGAGATTAACTCCATTAAAACTGCATTGTTCCCTGCAGTAACTATACTGCAGACTTCTGCAGAGTTGGGCTTGTTCCTGGTGAGCTATATTTTTTTTCTCCTGCAAGGGCACAAACGCATGGGAGGAGACTCCATTCTTTTTCCAGTCTTCTTCTTAGGCCCCTTACCGGACATGACAGAAATTTCAGTGATAAACAATAAAACCAGTGAAAAAAGGACCTGGCACTGTACTAGAAAGACAGGAGAAGAGAAAAGCGGTGACAGAGCGTCAAGTGGTAGTATGTGTCAAGTAGCGGCGACAGAACTGTTGAGCACTTGAAACAGCGGAATGCTCCCACGAAGATGCTTCCTCTATGGCAGGAAAAACAGAACTGAGGAGGAAGGGGAGCCAGCATCGGTTACTTGCCAGTTCACAAGCGCCACGTGTCACACGTCTGCCTTCTGGGCAGTGCCATCCCAAATATCAGCTCCTTTCCTCTAAAGCTTTTAGGCATACGCTCCCATGAGGTCCTAGTGCCTCTGGGCTAAGATCCACCACTGATGAATGGTGGAGGTTGATTTTTGAAAATCTTACAGTTCAGTATGTGTTCCTGTATTGAGGGAGTTGTCCTTGAAAAAAACTAGGCTATTCTAATTCATGTAGTTAGAAAACAGATGTGACTGGAAATTTGTGTCTAAGCACTCATGGGTCACATCTAGGAGAGTCCATGTTTGCATTCTGTAGTGCAGTTTGGAGAGTGAACTTCTCTTTTTACTTTATTTTGTTTGCTGGTATATCAGCTACACTTTTGTAGACAATATTGTTGAATTGCATGAACAGAACACGGGCCAGAAAGGTTACAGCTGACATATATACTAATATCCTTAACTTCCCCCTACCAAGCTACACAGCATGTAATCCCTTTACATGACTCCAAAGCTCAGGAGCAAATGCATCTGACTAGCTGCAGAGGTAGTCCGGATTATGCCTAGTCTGGGGAGGCAATGGGAAACTACAGCAGGACATTTTCATTAGAAAGAAAAAAAAAAAAAAAAAAAGAATTTTAAAATTTGCTGAAGCAACTGAAGATTACATGCAAATGTTCTGAATCTGAGCCACTGGTTCATGAACGTATAACAGAGATGCTACGCAGTATCTGTATTTAACAAGCTACAGAGTGATCTGTTTCAAAGGGCACTCCTTCGGTCTGGATTGAGTTTCAGCCAGTTTCTGAGAGTGGTGTTCTTGGGGTAGTCCCACGAGATGCGTGTAAAACCCAAGCCTATGCAGTTGCTGGTAGGCTGCTGTGTGGCCCTGGGACCGATGTTCTAACTCAGAGAGTTGTTTTCCCCAAAGCTCGTAAAGAAGCAGTGTTAGTTGACCCAAAATGTCTTCCTATCTATTTTCAGAAATAATGTGCTCCTGATATTCTTAGATTATTCACAAGGGTCAGACTGGGGTACAAAGGGCCCACCTGGAAAGAAGATGCAAGGGCCCACCTGGAAAATCAATAGAGGGCGGCCCAGGTTGACACACTCATATCAATATTCCACTTCAATCTGATACACTAGCTCTGTGTTTGCATCTTACATTTATCAACAGTGTCCCAGATGATGCCCCATTTAATTAGAAAAAAAGAAGATAAATGGAAACGTTTTCAGAGTTCAGAAGGTAACCACTTGCCCAACTGAGGGGGGCCCACCTGGAAATTTCACTTCAGCTTCAACTTCACTTCAAGAGCACTGGTTTCAAAGCCATAAAGACAGCCACAGAAAGAGGCGAAGAGAGAAGATCTCTGTCACTGCTGTGTAGAGGTAAGGACCTCTCTGTCCACAGAATAAAAGAAGGGCTCCAACAAGTTCTGTGTCTCTCCCTCCCCCCGTCCCACCACACAGAGGTAAGGAGAAAGGAAATCCAAAGTTCCCCTGGTCACAAGTGGAGACAATCACATGGCCAGATGAGCCCCTCTGGAACTTTAAGTAGAGGGAGGGCTGCGTGAAGCTAATTCCACTAACAGGTGGAGGAAGGTAGAGGATTTCTCTCTTGAAAGGGAGGTAGGCGATCTGAAGGGACATTGCCCCACAGGCAACCCAGGAGTTGATCGCCCAAGAGTGCATAAAGGAGCCATGTGTGGTTCCTAGAGCTAGGGGGAGAAGAAGAAGGAGGTCCTCAGAACCCCGATGACCGAGCCGGGGACCCAAGGGAGAAGGCGACTGTTGGGCCCCAGAAGAGAAAAGGGGGCCCCAAGAAAAACCAAGAATTCCTGATACACGGCTGGTGTTCAAAGTGGGGGGTCCCAGCTAAGGCTGTACAGAGCCTCCTGGATAAAGAGGCAAGAACCCTGCTTGCCCCCAGAGATGCACCCTAGTAATTTAGATGAAGAGTCAGTGAACCTGGAGGTGCCAGAGGGATTATACCCACAATTGGCCTCAACTGGGGAGAAGGCAATCAGGGTGGTGGCATTGCCCAGGAGACTTAGGCCCAAGAAGGATGGTGGGCGGCAAGCAGTGATGAATGGTGAAGATATACAGGAAGATCAAGAATTACAGAAGGTATGCAATTTTTTTTACATCTTACCTAGCTCAATCTTCAACATTCATCACTGGTGGGTGAGTACCAAGTACCATGACTGTGGCGTCAGCACCTTCCTGAGGGCTGAATCTTCCCTCAGCCTCTTGTGGGGTCTCACAAGGGAAGGGAGCCCCTCTATTGGTTACTGTTAGGTTCAGGCTACTGACATGCAGGAGCAGGAGGATGCCCAGACAGCTGTTGCCTGACCCTACGGGAGAAAAAAACGGGCCCCCCTCAGAAAGGGGAGGCGATCACCCTATACCGGGCCAATGGTGGCAACCAGAATAAATGCAGCCATGCCGTTCACCGAATGCAGACTGCTGTTCCTACTAGCCTGGAGGCTACCACATTGGTGTTGTAAGATGCCATCATTTGGTGTCTCGCCAGCTCCAAGCCACAGGTAGAAATGGTGATGGCTCATCTGGTTGCCTCGCTATCAGGCATGGTCACCAGGATCTGACCCAGCAAAGCCCACAGGTGCCTTGCACAGGCTACCTGGTGTGCCGAGATGGACAGTAAGAGATGCACAGAAAAGAAAACCCTTTTACCACAACGATCAAACTCTGCAGAGTCCGCCTCTTGGGGACGGTCTCTTGAAGACCGAAGATGCCCCAAAGGGGTATCCAGCCACTTCAGTCCCGAAGTAGGATGGAGCACAGTATTTGGAGACCTGGGGGGAAGACAATACCTGCACTGACAGTCCTGAGGGGCTGGAACAGAGGAGGTGGGAAACTACCAGATGCTGTGCGACTCCTCCATGAAAGGGTGGGGCCATGGAAGGATCATAATGGATTCCAGACTGCACTCCCCAAGGAAGGACAGCATCATATGTACAGGACAGCGGTCTACTTCTGGGGGAAAATAGAGTTTCTCTAACATTGTCGCGAGAAACCGCTGATACTCAGTGAAATCAGCATTGTCAGAGATGTGGGTGGAAGTGCCCTCTTCCTCTGGTAAGGAAGTCGACGATGTGGATGGACTCTGTACAGGGTGCGATGGTGCAAGGGTAGGAGGTGTAAAAAAAAAAAAAAAACTCTCATCTATGGCCCTAAAGTAGATGGGGAATTAATTCAATGTGGCCCTATACAGTTCCCACAAGGGGTTCTAGGGGACCGGAGAGTCCTGGGAGATGAGGAGGAGGATGCAGAGAGGTAGGAGATGCAGCAGAATGGTTGTGAGAGACCAAAGCCCCTCTGACAGGGCTGTGGGAGCAAGCAGGGGACGCCTCCTGAGGGTGGGGACTGCACTGCCCAGCCACTGACTGCTGCTCAACCTGGTCTGAGTGAACAGGGTGGTGCCCTAGGGGGAAGGCCCAGAAGAGCAGCGTCTGTCCTCATGAAGAGCAGGGCTCCAACACCTAGCAGGAGAAGCAGAGCCTACATCAGCGCTCTGGCTCTGTCCCAGGGTGGCCGAGGCCACCGGGATAGAATAGGATGCATGACTGGGCCCCCCCCCAGACCCGAGCCAGAGGACTGGGACCTGCCCCTTGAAAGAAGCCCTACCTTGGCCACCGCTCTCAGGGAGGGAGGAAGAAAAAAAACAGCACCCGTGTTGGCATCCAATTCCTCCTCAGACTCTGCACCGGCGCAGACAAATGAAGCTGCACCAACGGCAGCACCGACAGAAACGGCACCAGAGGCAGTGCCATCAGCAGAAGCGGCCCCACCTGCAGTGCCACCATCAGATTCAACAAGGACCATGGCATTGTCCCTGGTGGCGGCACTGACCTCAGAGGCAGCACCGAATGCGGCACCAATCAGAGGCAGTGCCGACTGTGGCACTGACCTCAGATGTGACACAGATCGCACTGCCATCACCAGAGGCAGCACCAAAAGCGTCACTGCTCCCCAGCACGGCAACAGAAATGGCACCCAAGGCCTCCACGGCACCGAAAGTGGCATCAGCAGAGGGAGTGGTGGCTACGTGGATGGTATTGGCCTCAGAAGAAGGCAAGGGAGAAGACCTCCTACTGGGTCTGGAGAGCATCTAAAGCCCTGAAGAACTGGGTTTCCAGTTCAGATCATCCCAGTCTTCCTCTAATTCCGAGGAGGAGATCACGGAGATCCTAAGAGAGGGAACCCCTGGACACTCTACCCATCTCGGTAGCGGGGACAGCATTGGGAGGGGACCCAACAGCAATGGCGGCACTGCCTTGCTCACTGGCACCGAGGCTGGTGCCAGGAGCCGAGGCCACGCCAGCCGAGGAAGCCAACAATGTAGGTCTCATGTATAGCTGACGCCTGAACGCTGGGATGGCCCAGTTAACCGAAGAGGAACCAGGCTGCGAGGGGTGCTCACACAGCACCCCGGAAGAGACTGACTGTCCACCCAACCCCTCGCTCAGGTGCCCAGTCTCGGCGAGACCCGAGACAGCTGAGGCCTGCTTTCCCCCAGTGCGTATAACAGTGGGTGGAGGCCCGGGGGAAGGGCCCAGAGATCTTACCTTGGCAGCTCGCATTTACGCCGACTACCGAAAGTTGGGGGGTCCTTCCAACCTCGCCGCATGGTTAACTAATGTATGGAAAAACAAGCATTGCAATGATCCATCTCATGGTGTGGCACCAGGCAGGTAAAAATACTGGTCATGTAAGTCCGTTATAAAGAAAAGACTACTACAGGGTCAGCGACACATTGGGGCAATCCTCACCTTCGTAGAGTGTTTTTGCCCTGAACTGGACATGATAGACCGCACAAAATAATAAAAACGAAAGAAAAGACAACACCGCAACTTTGTTCATAAAATAAGAACGGTGCCCAAAAAAGTGACAGAAAATAAAAATTGCGTACCTACTGTAATTCCTGATCTTTCTGTATATCTTCACCATTCATCACTGTTGAGTAGTAAGCTGGAGGATCAGGACCCCGCAGGAGTTTTTTTTTTGCAAGAGGAGGAGTCAATGTCAGGAAGGCGCTGTCTTTGAGGCCGACGTATTACGTGGCGTTCGCAGGTTCGCCAGTAACCGTCATCGACCCCTCCTCAGCCCCAGTTCTGCACGCCGGAGAGAGACAAAGAAATAGGAAGGGTGGGGGGGTGCCAAGGGAGCCTGAGAGACAGCAAAAGGAAAAGATGTAATACTAAACAAGGAATAAGCCGTAGAGAGGATAGAAAAGAAGGAAGCCTAAGGGATTGGGACAGGGGCCAAACTTTGAGAAAATGGGGAGATACTTGAAAGAGGCATTAAGGGGAATGGGGCAGGAATCAGGGGTTGAGGAACAGTGGGAAGTATTTAAAATGGGGATTACAAGAGCAACAGAATTATCTATTAAGTAGGTTAGCAAGAGGAAAAGGAAGAGGAGACCATTATGGTTTTCCAAAGAGGTAGCAAAGAAAGTGAAAGCCAAAAAGATTGCATTCAGGCAATACAAAAGACACAGGCAGAAGGGGATAGGAGAAGTACCAGGAGAAGCAAAGGGAGGCAGGAGGGTCAGTAAGGGAAGCCAAAACTCAGACAGAAGAACACATTGCAAAATCAGTGGGTAGAGGGAACAAAACCTTTACAGGTACATAAGTGAAAAAGAAAGGCAAAGGGAGGGATAGTGAGACTGAAGGGGAGGATGGGGCTGTGTGGAGGATGACAACAGTAAAGCTGACATATTGAACAGGTATTTCTGCTCAGTCTTTACTGAGGAAGAGGAGGTAATGGGTCTGAATGGAGTACAAGGGTAAGAATGGTGCAGAAATGGACACAAGTCCCTTTACAGAGAAAGGGTCCTGAAGGAACTGGAAGTAATAAGAGTTGATAAAGCAATGGGGCCAGATGGGGTGCACCCAGGGTCCTTAAAGAACTAAGAGAGGTGGTGGCTGAACCTCTGCTATCCTGTTTAGCCATCACTAGAAACAGGGAGGTACCCAAAGACTGGAGGATAGCAGATGTAGTCCCCTTATACAAAAGTGGGAACAAAGAGGAAGCGGGAACTACAGACCAGTCAGCCTCACCTAGGTAGTGGGAAGATCATGGAAGCACTACTGAAGGAGAGACTGGTGGAACATCTGGTTGTCAATGGACTACAGGACCCAAAGCAGCATGGTTTCACCAGGGGAAGGTCATGTCAGACCAACCTCATTGAATTTTTTGACTGGGTGACTAGGGAGGTGGATCAGGGGAGGGCAGTGGACATGGCCTATCTGGACTTCAGCAAGGCCTTTGACACTATGCCACATAGAAGACTATTGCACAAACTGGGGAATATGGGTGTGGGCAGGACAGTAGTGAGGTGGGTAGGTAACTGGCTGGGCAGCAGGACACAGAGGGTGGTGGTAAATGGCTGTCACTCCACAGAGGGAAGAGTGACCAGTGGAGTACCACAGGGATCAGTGCTGGGACCGCACTATTCAATATCTTCATCAGTGACACTGCGAGGACCTAGAAGGGCAGAATTTCACTGTTCGCTGATGACACAAAGCTCTGTAACAGAGTAGACACACCAGCGTGTAGACAGAATGAGAAGGACCTGCAGAAAGGAAAATTACATACCTACCGTAATTCTTGATCTTCTTGTATCTTCACCATTCATTACTTACTGGTGTAAGTCGGAGGTGCGCACCGTCGATCGGAGCTTTTTTTTTTAAAGTTAGCTTAACGGCCCGCCTCGCAGACGCTACGCGTTATGCGCGAGGGAAGGCCGAGGCGATCACCTCCAACTCAGTTCTGTGAGCCGGAGAGGCAAAGTGAAAGCAGAAAATATAGATAAGCGAGGCAAGATAGCCGAGGATAGCAAAGCAAGGAAGAATGAACTGAAAAAGGAATAAGCCGATGGAGGAAGGACAGAGGAGATAAGAACATCCCTAGCCTAGGGACTGCAGGGCCTCCTACCTGGCACTCTAGGAGGAGAGTGAGTAAGGAAATGAGAAAATAGGAAGAAGAAGGAGAAAGAGAAGAAGAGATGGGATGTTGAAGGACCAGAATGCCCAACGAGCATAGGTTAGCTTGTAGCTGATGGCTCACTAAAGGGGAAGCAAGAATCCCCGGAGATAGAGCTGAAGAGAAGGTTCACCGAACCCGCTAGACAGACTCAGGAGGGCATAGTCCTCATCTTCAACATGCCATTTCCTGATACCCACCTCGGCTCCCTGGTCACGGAAGGCCTTTAACTGGAGGACAGTCGAGGAGGGAAGAATAAAACCCAGGCAGCATGAGAGCTGCTCAGGGGTTTAGAAATGGAAATGTAAGCCTTTCAGGCGTTTCAAGATAGAAATGGGACTCAGACTGACTGGCTAAGGCAGGTCAAGGCTTAGGCTGGCTAGGATTGGATATGGTCAGCAATGTTCTACTGTAAAAATTGTCCAAGAGGACACTTAAAGGGAGAAACCAATAGCAAAACAGCGAGAAGGATAGCCTACCTTCTCATTTGCCTTCTTGTTTGTTTTCCTTTTTTTTTTTTAACTAGATGCATGACCCAGATACCAAGATGCCTATAGCAGTCGAAGAGAGTTCCCTCAGCATTTTTTTTTTTTTTTGCAAAAAGAAGAAAGGAATAGACGTACTCGTCTCCTCTGCTCTGTAAGGCAAGAATAGAGGGGGATTAGATTCCGGCAACTATCTGGACACACAGGATTGCAGGATCAAACTGAATAGCCTGAGCCAGGCCAAAAACCCCAGAGGTATCTTGCCAGAAGAATAGCAAGAGATAGTTATGCAGTTGATCACCAGTGCAATCCACCAGATGGCCCATGAATCTTAGAGCAGTAATTTCTCTGGAAATTTAGAACCCCCCTCAAAGAAAGATTTTTTTTTTTTTTTGAAAAATTAGGCAATTTTTCCATATTTTATATAAATGCAGAGAGGAAGGAGACGGAGGTGGAGAAGCCACAGGAAGAGGCCACTGAGGGTGAGGGGATGGAGTAAGCATGAATGGTGAAGATACAAGAGAAGATCAAAATTACGGTAGGTCACATATCTCCCATCTTCCCTGTCAATCTTCACCATTCATTACTCCTGGGTGAGTACCAAGCTCCTCTTCCCCTGGAGGGGGAAGAGGCCATACCCTGAGGGAACAAGACCCCCAGCCTTCTGCTGGTGAGAAACAGAAGGAGAAGACCCTGGCTTATTCAGAAAGCCTAAGAGGGAGAAGAGCTAGGAGGTGCCTCCCGAGGACGAGGAGACGGAGGGAGCCCCTGTAAAAGTCTCCCAGCTCTGGAAGAGAAAAGACGGGTCCCCCGGAAGGCGGAGCGAATCACCCTACGCCGGGCCAGGGGTGACAACCTGGAAAGACGAAGCCATGCCGTCCGCCTGATGCAGATCGCTGTCCCCGCAAGCCTGGAAGCCACCTCACTGGCGTCATAAGATGCCCTTGCTTGGTGTCTTGCCAGCTCCCAGGCCTACCGCAGAGAGGGCAATGGCTTGTCTGGTTTGCTCCGCATCAGGCATAGATGCCAGCAGCTGGGACACCATCGACCACAGATGCGGTGTAGGCAGCTGGTGAGCCTGATGTGATGCAATACATGCACTCGCACGAGAAGAAGAGAACACTTTTCTGCAACGGGTCTGAACTGAGAGAGTCCGAACTGTGGGCGTCGGCGCCAGGCAACGGCGCCCAGAAGGAGTATCCAGGTATACCAAACCTGAGGACGGGTTGGAAGGAACCTAGAGACCAGAGGGGCACAATACCTACGCGGCAGTCCGCCGGGTTGGAAGAAGCGGCAGGGGACTGCCATGACCGGATAGACGCCCTGGAAGGGATAGGCCAGGAAGATACCACCAGATGCTTGGCACTGAATTACCAAGGAATTCACGCCCCTGCTCGCATTGTCTCTTCAACGAGGAAACGAGATCCTCACCATCTCGAGGAAACGCTGATATTCTGTGAAATCAGCATCGAGGACAGATGAGCAGGGGTTCCTCTCCCTCGGAGGAGGGAGACGAGGATGATGGGGAACTGGAATGCCCAGAGGATTCCTGCGCGGTGGGGAGAGTCGAAAGACCCGCTCATGCATGTATCTAACATATGAGGGGAAGGCCGCCGCAGAACCCCTGAACTGCCCCCAGGATAACGGACCCGTAGGACCGACATGGCCTGGGAGCGGGGGTGGTGAAGGCAGAGAGATGGGAGAGGGGCACCTCCGTGGAGGCAACTGCTCTCTGCGAGGGCTCTGGAATCCGGGGAAAGGAGCCCTGGAAAGAGGGATCCCGGATATCAGACCAGGCCGCAGAACGGAACTCTGGGGAAGCGGAGCCTGGAAGAGCCCTGGGGGAGAACCTCCCCTGTGACGACGCCGGGACTGCATGGATCCAGAAGGGCAGTCCGCACAAACGCCGAGGACACCCCAGAACCCTGGGGGGGGGCGAGGCCTGCACTGCTCCCGGGCCACCCTCTGGGGTGGCCAAAGAAGACCAGCAGACCCTGCCCTCAACCCTCGGACTCGAGAGGCCTCCTCTCTCGACCACAGCCCCCTGTCTCAGAGAGGGCAACAGCAACTGTAGGTAGCTGTCGCCGCCTCCAGAGAGGGAGTCCCCGCGTCACTTCCCCACACCTGCCCCCCGGGCTCCCGCCACCCCAGCCGGGGAAACCCCAGGAGACGCACGGAAGGGGGGACAGAGGAAGGCCTGGCTGCGCCTGGCACTCTAGCCACCGGGACCCAGACTCAAGAGTGGGGTGCCAGGATGGGTCCAGGTTCGAATCATCGCCTCCGAGGAGGACGAGACCAGCAGGACTCATGTTGGCCACCCTAGGGTCTCGGGCTGCCGGGCCGCGAACGCCCCGGGTACTGCTGAGGCGCCGGCGCCCTCACGCCGGTGCAGCCAGGCCTAGCTCTCCATCCCAACGGCGCCGGCAAGGCCGGCACCGCCTGGAGGAAGGACAAGGCCCACGGCGCCGGGCGCGTCGGAAGGCGAGGCGGCACCGCCGACGGCGCTGCCTTGTCCATCGGCGCTGAGAACGGCGCCGAGGCTCAAAGCGGTACCGCCAACGGCGCCGCCTCGACACGGGCGCCGCAAACGGGCGGGGATCCTAAGCGCGCCGCCAACGACGCCGCTTGACCACCGGGCGCCATAACGGGCGCCGACCAAAACATCGCCGGAACGGGCATCACGACGATCAACCGCACGCTAACCGCGCCAGGATCCAAACGGGCGCCGAAGGCGGCGCTCGAGGGTCTACCCAGCCAGGCCTAAAAGTCGAGGGCCTCGCCCACGGGGAGCCTGTACTCAAGAGGTGATTGCCGAGGCGGTGTCGGCGCTGCTGCCCGGAAGGACCACGACGCCCTCGACACCGCAGAAGGGGCCTCCTCGGCAAGAAAAAGACGAGGAGACCCTCCTCTCTCAGATCAGAGCAGGCCGGAGGGGACCCGGGAAGGGCCTAGAGACCTTACCTGAGAATCCCTTGAGCGACGCCGTCTCAAGGTCGGCGGGGTTTTGGCGAGCTTGAACGCTGCTGGACTGGCGACACGGGCGGTCCATGGAGAAACAGCGCCGACTTAATCCATGTCAGCGGTTGGGTCCTAGGCAACGAAGACAAACGCTGGCGCCGTCCGAGACGGAGAAATGCCGCCAAAGTAACACCGACGCATAGGGGCGCTGCCCGTTTTCAAACACGCTTAGCTCGACCCGACATAACGCTAAATCAACAAGAAAACAGTAGGAAAGCACACCGCGCCGCTTTAGAAAGAAAAGAACGGTCTTACCGACATGCGCCGAAAGTGGGAAAGAGGAGTCGCTGACACAGTCAAAATATGGACGCCCGAACAGGTACTGCCTCGACGGCGGAGAAACAGAACTGAGTTGGAGGAGGAGTCGAACAAGATTAACGGCCGCCGCGCATGACGCCGCTTCTCGAGGGCGGGCCGTTAGGCTAACTTTTAAAAAAAAAAGTTTCGTGACGGGTGGCGCTTCAGCTTACACCCAGGAAGTAATGAATGGTGAAGATTGACAAGGGAAGATCTTGAAGAATGGTCAGGGGTTTGGCAGTTGAAATTCAATGCAAGGAAGTGCAAGATAATGCATATGGGGCACAAAAACCCTGGCACAATATATCAGTTGGGGGGTGAGGATATAGCATGCACCAAGCAGGAAAGGGATCTTGGAGTTATCATCTCTGATGACCTCAATGCAGGGAAACAGTGTGACAAGGCAGCAGGTAAAGCAAATAGGATGCTGGGATGTATAGGCAGGGGCATCACCAGCAGGAAAAGGAGGTCATAATTCCACTATACAAGACACTAGTGAGGCCGCACCTGGAGTACACTGTGCAGTTCTGGAGACCTACCTACGTGAGGACATAGACAGGGTAGAGAAGGTTCAGAGGAGGGCAACAAAGATGGTGCATGGATTGCATCACAAGTCCTATGAGAGACAGGTTGAAGGCACTGAACATGTACTCCCTGGAGGAGAGGAGGGAGAGGGGATATGATAGAGACATACAAGTATCTTACAGGGAGGAACAGGGTGCAGGAATGCACTATTTTAGCAAAAGATGTTCCAGGACTAGAGGGCATGGATGAAGTTGGAGGAGGAGGATTCAGAGGAACGTGAGGAAGAATTTCTTCACAGACGGGTAGTGGACAAGTGGAACACCCTGCCAGAGGAAGTGGTGGGGGCTGAAACAATCATGGGATTTAAGAATGCATGGGATAGACATAAAGGAATTCTGGAGGTCAGGGGTAAGGGGCAACAGACTTCCTGGAAAACATAAACTGAACTTACAAACTTAAATGGGCAGACTGGGTGGGCCATAGGCCCTTATCTGCCGACACTGTCTATGTATCTCTGGGCGAGTAAGGGAAGGGTGCAAGGGTGAGGGGTAGAAAGAAGAGAAAAATAAAGAAAGGAGGGAGGAAGAGGAGACACCACCCCTGAAGATACGGCTCTGGACTGCTCAAGGGTGTTAAGCCCCCAAACTGGACTAATTAACCAGGGAAGAATCTAAGGCTGGAGCAGCAGAATGGCACAAATCCAGAGGAGGCAGAAGAGTCACCCAGAGGGCTAAAGATGGGTTGGTGTCTCCCCTTCCTACCTGGAGAATTTGAAGTGGAAAAACCACCTATAACATCCCTGGAGAGAAAACCCCCAAGGAACAAACTTTAGTTGTAGAGAGGGAGTCACCTACAGAGGAGGAACTGAAGAGGGATACATACTCTCCTTGATTGAGGAGAGGAAAGTCAACTATATATGGGAAGGCACAATGTGGTTGAAGGGAAAAACTACAGAGGGAGTCACCAGCACTCCCCCACCATACTTCCTTGAGAGACGACCAGAGGGAGCAGGTACACCCAAGGACTACTTGGGCTGAGAAGGGGCTCTAGATACTCCCGACAGAGGAGACCCTCCCTGCCTGTCGACCCAGGGGGGGAAAACTCCCAACCCCGAGGGAGTAGGAGATGCTGGAGATGGACCAAACTCCAAACTGGGAGACAAAGAGGGAGGAGAAGGAGGATGATCGCCCAGAGACTGAGACCTGAGAGGGGAAGGTGGGTTGGATTCAGTGATGAATGGTGAAGATATACAGAAAGATCAGGAATTACGGTAGGTACGTAATTTTCATATCTCATCGGTGTCAATCTTCACCATTCATCACTGTTGAGTGATTACCGAGCCCCCCGAAGGGGGCCCAGAACCTCCCTAAGAGATTAAGTCCCTCAGTCTCTGGTGGGGGAGACACTAGAGGAGGGAACCCAAAGCTGGTCTGGGTGAGGCAAGGTTCCCCTAGCAGGAGAGGGAAGGTGCCCCTGAAGCTCTTGCCTCACCCTCGGGAAAAGAAATGGGTTCCCCAGAAAGAGAGGGCAGTCACCCTACGCCAAGCCAGGGGTGGCAACCGGGAGAGATGAAGCCACGTCGTCCGCCTAATGCACATTGCTGTCCCCACCAACCTGGAAGCCACCTCGTTAGCATCGTAAGATGCTCTTGCTTGGTGCTCGCAAGCTCCAGGCCCCGTGCGGAGAGGGAAACGACATGTCTGGTTGCCTCCGAGTTAGGCAAAGTGGTTAGGACCTGACCTAGGAGAGACCACAAGTGCCTGCTGTAGGCAGCATGGTGGGCCTGATGAGCTGAAATACACAGTAGGAGGGGTGCCGACGAGAAGGCTCTCCTCTCCCAAAAATCAAACTCAGCTGAGTCAGATTCTAGAGGTCAGTCATGCCTTGGGCTTCTATGCCCGGAGGGTGTGTCCAGGAGAGTCACGCCTGAAGTGGGATGAGGCAAGGCTCCTAAAGACCCAAAGGGTGCACAATACCTCTGGCGGAGGTCTCTTGGGGCTGGTGCCTGGGTTGAGGGACGTCACCAGGCCCGGTACAACACCTCCCGAAAGGGATTAGGCCAGGCGGGAAGCAACAGGTTGGCCGCACTGAACTCGCCTGAAAGGTCGATTGTGGTCACCTAGGGTGGAAATATGGAGCTCATCGAGCAACCCCGACAGGAAGTGCTGACAGCTGGACAGATCAGCAGCTGGGGAAAGGTGGACAGAAGACTCCTCTCTCTTAGAGGAGGAAGATATGGGAGCCGATGAGCCCGAAGAGTCAGGTTCTGGCTGCACCGGGGAGTGGTGAAACACCACCTGGTCCATGGACTGGTACTAAGTGGGTAACAGTGCCGCCATGGACCTAAACTGCTCCCAGGTGAGAGATCCCGTAGGACCGGAGTGCCCTGGGAGAGAGGGAGGGTTTGGCAGAGGCAAAGGAGCCAGGCACCTACTAGGAAGTGCACGGCCCTGCTCAGGCTAGGGGACATGCTGGGAGACCTCAAAGGAGGAGGAGATCCGGTGGTTCCGGCAGACGAAGGCTGCTGAATTGAGCAGGAGCGGCCAGAGCTGAGCCCGACAAGAGAACCCCCCGCAAGGCAACTGGGACAGCATGAGCCCAGAAGAGCAGCCTCCAATGTCTGTAGATGAGGTCCTTCCCGAAGAGGCCTCAGAGGAGAAGGTTGGACCAGTGCTACGACTCCTCCCCGAACTCCTGCGGGTTCCCAGGAAAGGGCGTTGCCCTGAATCCAACCCCTTAACCCCTCGGACTCCGAGAGAGCCCTCTTCCTCACTATCAGCTGAGGCAACTGACACCCCATAGCTGACTCCTGAGAGACAGCCGGAGATGGAGCACCCTCCCCTACCTGAGGTGCTCTAGCTGGCCCAGAATTAGGGCTAGCAAGAACTACCACAGAAGGGGGGTACATCTCCCAAGGTGACAGATGGATCACAGACTCCAGGCTGCCCTGTGGTGCCCCCCCAGGGCACACGAGGACTGGTTGGTGCCAATGACCCCGGAATCTGCAGAAGCCATCTGCTCCTTGGAAGGGGGCTGAACTGGAGCCAGTGAGCTGGAGGACTAAGAATTGGTGGATTCCGAAGAACCCGGGAGCAAGTCTGGGTCAGCCTCAGCATCATCCTCCCCAGAGGAGGCTCGAACCCAGACCACTCCCCGATCCCTCCCAGCCGCAGCACCGTGAGTGGTGCCACAAACTGGCCCAGTATTGATCATGGCACTGCCCCATTCACGGCACTGGGACGACCCCGTGCTGCCCGTGGCGCCGCCCCCAATCCCCGGTGCCGCAATTAGAAGCGGCACAGAGGATGACACCAGCTCGGCCTGGAGGCCTCAAACTGCGATGCGGAAGCCCTTACCTCTGAGGTGGTGATTGCCTGGATGGTGCCTCCTGCCTGACCCACAAGGGGAGCCGACCAGGCCTCCTGCATAGTGGAAGGGGTTCCCAATGAGGCAAGGCTAGAACAGACGGAAAACCCCTCCTCCGCGGGCCATATAGGACCAGGAGGAGACCTGGAGGAAGGGTCAAGAATCCTGCTTTTGGACCTGGGAAGGCACCTGTCCCCTGAAAGTCTGTGGCGCACATTCGACTTTCAACGTGCACAACTCCAATACGCAATGATCCATGGAGAATCAGGCGTTGCATCTATCCATGTCATGGTTAGGTCCCAAGCAGGTAAGACAACGGTCATGCTGATCCGTGACTTAGTACAGTCGGCCACAGGGATATCGACGCATCGGAGGCCGACCGGCCCTGGAAGATTTTTTCTTGTCCCCTGAACCAGACATGACCGGATGGAAAAAATAATAAACAAAACCAGCACTCGGCGTCAACGGGAAAATAAAAAGGAAAGATCTTACCAGTCGATTGCCAAGGAATGTAGCAGCAGAACTAGGACTTTCTCAACTGACAGACTAGGCCACAGAACAATGGCTTTCACACACGAGGTTGTGCTCACTCAAGGCCGGAGAAGCAGAACTGGGACTGAGGAGGGGTCGATGATGGTTACTGGCCAACCCATGAGCGCCACATGATACATCGGCCTTGAGGGTGGCGCTGCCCCGACATCGACTCCTCCTCATGCAAAAAAGAAAAAGAGGAAAAAAAAAAAAGCTCCCGCAGGGTCCTGATCCTCCAGCTCACTACCCAACAGTGATAAATGGTGAAGACTGACACAGATAAGATCTGCATCGAGCAGTTTATCTGAACGAATAAAGCTTTGAAGAATCGAACTTTCCAGAAGTTATGTCTTGCCTTGATGGCAGGAAAAACAGAACCAAGATGGTGGAGGGGCCAGCGTCTGTTACTGGCCAATCTGCGAACGAGACTTACTACGTTGGCCTTGAAGGCAGTGCCGTTGACGTCGGCCCCGCCTCCAGAGAAAAGCTGAAAAAGCTTTTAAAAATAAGCCTGCGGGGTCCTGGCGCCTCCGGCTTGAACCCCACCAGTGATGAATGGTGAAGACTGATACAGGTAAGATACAGGGGTGAATGCTCTTTCCATGTTCTCCTCACTCTCTTGTCAGCATTTGACACTGTGAATCATGGGGTGTTGATGAAACACTTTTTGAAATATGGTGGACTCACCAGGACAATTTCAAAGTGGTTTGAGTCTTTCCAGGCTTGCAGAGCACTAAAAGTCATGATGGGAACTTTCTCATCACAGCTGGCGGTGATCAGCTGTTGGGTTCTGCAAGCGTTGGTTCCATCACCCATGTTATTTGCGGTGTATATGCCACCACTGGGACAAGTTATTAGATACTATGGCATGAGTTTTCACTGCTATGCAGATGACACTCAGCTGTTTCTGTCTTTTACACTAGATGAGCAGGCAGCAGTCTCAGTACTGAAGCAATACCTTCAGGTGATTGCATAGTGGATGGCCTGTAGATGACTGAGCTTACATCCATCCAAGACAAAGTTGTTATTGGTGGAGCCATGTCCTTGTGGGTTGGCAGCCAGGTGAGATGCTGTGATATGGCCATCTCTGAATGGCATGACTCTGGTGGCTGTGGATAGGGTATAAAATCTGAGTCATTGTGAACTCTGGGCTTATGCTTGCACATAACGTGTCGACCCTTGGTCAGCAGTGAATTTTCCAACTCAGAAATATCTCCTGGATTAAACCCTATTTGGTGCAAGAGGAACAGGTGACCCTGGTACATGCATTTGTGACCTCAGGGCTAGACTACTGTAACCCTCTTTACCCAGGGCCATCAGGAAGGTTAGTGCACCACTTGCAGCTGAGGCATAATGCTGCAGCTAGGCCGATTGCAGGATCACATATATGGAACATATTATGCCTGTGCTGTTGCAGCTGCATTGGCTTCTAACAAGGTGGTGGATCACCATCAAGACTGCACTGTTAACCTACAATGCCCTACATGATTTGGGGCCAGACTACGTTAAAGATCTCTCAGCCTGGTGTGCCCTCAATAACCGCTTTGCCTACAGAGGGACTCTTTTAGGCCATCCTGATGGTGTGTCCTGAACTTTCTGGTGAGAAGGCTTCTCAGTGGCAGCCCCGTTTATTTGGAATTCCCTGCCTTACTATCTTGGCGTTCCCCCTCAGTGAAGGCATTTAAAAAGGGGCTGAAAAACTAGTTATTTACTTTAGCTTATTATCCGGATATTTAATATAGGACACAGACTCATTATTTTAAATATTTATATTTGTTTTATTTAATATTTTATGGATTTCTGCTGAGTTTATTTTTAATCATGACCTTTCTAGTTTAATATGTAAAGCGCTTTGAGCCCTAGTGAATAGCGTGCTATACAAAAGTAAATGCCATGCCTGCCTTATACGATATCCATAAATAAAACTGGATTTCAATTTGCATAATACTTCCAGATTTTGAAGATATTAATGCTCTGATACCAGTGTAGCATTCTCTGAAGACAATTTAAAAAGATTTACCAGCAGATTTCTGCCACTGAAGGGTTAACTCCCCATAGTGCTGAAGTCTATAAAATTAACTGGTCCTGCATCCATTAAACAAAGTCCACAACTGTTTCTCACACTGTATATTTATTTGTTTGTAATTTTCAACCAGGAAAGCTGCATTAGGTTGTGAAAATGTTACAGCTATCTGGATGGCAGAAGGTGAACATGAAAGACAACTGTTCTTTCTTCACCTGACATTTTCCACATTTCTATGCATCAAAATGGTACAGGACATGGATCACTGGGGAAGATGAAGCCTTTAAAAACAAAGCCAGTTTGAGAAGTTCACTAGAACTGAATGTGAAAGTCTGCAGCATCAACCCTAGCAAAAATGTTTCCTTTTGTTAAGGTTTTTGTCTCATAAGCCTTTAATATGGTGGTTCATGCATAACTGTTTTAGAGCCTCTCTGTCTGCGACTCAAGCAACTATATAGAAGTCTAACCACACAAGGACTCGTAACAACAAATAAAATGATGTGTGTATATGTGGTGGTGGTGGTCACAGGGTATTTCCTTCAATATGAGGAAGAGAGGTTAGAAACTAGGTTTTGGCTATGTGCTCATCTTCACTTAACTCCATTGGAAACACAAACAACACTCAAATTGTTAGCTAAGAAGGGTTAGTTACAAGGGTTGCTTTAAATATTTTGTGTGACAGTGTAAGCACTACACTGGGAAACAAGAAGTTAACCTCTTGTTTGAGGCTGAGGGGAATGCAACATGAACAGGCAAGGGTGGTTAATTAGAGGGATTGCTGAAAGGCAGAGAGAATCCAGCAAGGAGTTCGTTGGAAGCGGGAAACTGTTGCAGGGAGCAGAGACTCCTATGCGGAGAACCCTGCAAGATGGAGGGTGGAATGTGAGACAGGAACCAGATCAAAAAGCTAAGGAGAATGTTTAAGAGAGCCTTTGGGAAAAACTTGAAACCTGCTGCTGAGAAACTGACCAGTACTAGAGCAAAGAGTCCTGAGGTAAAGGATCAGTCTAGCCAGATGGGCCAAAACAGTGAGTGGAATGTACTACTGATAACAGCCTGCAAATAAGGCAAAAAGGGAAAACTGTCTGTGTTTTATTTGAGACCGTGCATTCAAAACTGCTGGTCCACAAACCGTTTGTTTTGTTTGAGACTGTATATTGAACAAACTGCTGGCCTACATAGGTGGCTCAGAGATTCCTTTGTCAAGTCAGCCTGAAAGAACCGTTTTGTGTTAACCTTTATGTTACCTGACCAGGCTAGAGAAGTTGAACTGACTGATTATGCTTTTCTGGACCAACAACTTACATTTGCAGCAATAAAAGTACATTTTCTTCTGTGAACTTTAAACCCAGCGTCTTGCCTCTCCATCTACCATAGGCCAACTTGTCACATTTGACAATGAGTAATTTTCACTCCTTTAAACAAAAAAATCCCAGGATTTATAAAGTTAAATTATGACATTTACAGCTGACACAACAGTGTGGCAGTAGCAGGAACTACTTGACAAGTCACTCACCAAGGTACACGCCTTGAGCCTGAAAAAATAAAGCATGCCAGCAGGAGAACAATGTCCTAGAGGACAACCTTTTTAACAGAGAGTTTTGGCAGCAAATCCCTTTGTAAAATACAGCTGCTTCAGTGATAAGTGATGGTCCTACAGCTGGAAGCATTTAGAGGAACGGGAAGGCTACAAGTGCAGTGCGTCAGACAGTCCAGACGGGCATGCCTCTGCATCCTCACAGGAGAGGCTGCAGGAAACTGGAAAACAGATGGGGGCATTTAAAAGATGCCACCTCTGTACCCCACATCTTCAGCTGCTGATGGCCCAGAGCTGAAAGCATGCCCATCTCCTCCTTTCATCACCACGCTGGACTACTTCCCAGAGTGCTAAAAGGGGGATTGCTCCCTGCAGTGGTAAAAGAAGAGACCATGCTTCAGGCAGCACACTCTGGGAATGGATGGGAGACTGAGCACCAGAATAGTATCTGGATAGAGGGCACTTCTCAAGAGGGGAGGTCCTCGTGGCATGTAGACAGCCATAAGAAAGTAGACCCACATAAGGAGGTAAAAAGATGGAAAAAAAACATGAGAAAGGAAATATACACACGTAACAAAATTAGGTCACAAGTGTACCACATTTATGATGAACAGGGTTTTTATTTTGTTAGTCTGGAAGCATTTACTAGAAATGTAATTTTAATAACTTAGAAGAAGTAAATAAATGTTAATGGGTAAAAACTCTTGGGAAATACAATCTGAAAACAAAGTTTTTATAGTTTGAAATAGAGATAGGAAACAAAGCCTATACTGATGTTCTGTTGCACAGTTACCCAAATTCTAGGACTGTCTGTAAGTACATTACTAATAGTTTATAACAGATATACATACATATGCTGTCCCAGTGTGGCATGGAGGGCTGAGGTGCTCAACGCCTTATCTCCTGCCACACCAGTGACCTGGGTTCGGGAACGGACCCGGGTCATTCAGGGACTGGCCGGGGAAGGTAGGATTGAGCCTCCCTTGGGCTGCTCTCCTCCCTCGGGGGGGAGGGGAGTGACCCTCTGCTTGCCTGCCACCTGGAGGTGTCCAGGTGGTAGCACAGTCTGGGAACACAAGTAGACAGACAATCATGGGCATTTGAGGATGACTCCGTCGAGGCGGAGCTCGTCCGTTACGCCACTGTAAGTGTGCAGCTTAAGGGGAAAAAAAAAAAACGTGGAGGAAAAACCACTCTGGCCACAGGGTGACATCAGGGCCTTCGCAAGCCTTACAGTGGTGACCAGGCACCCCACCATAAGTCCTGTAAGGGGAGGATGCCAGGCGAGAAGGGAAGTCCTAGGGAAGTCCAGTAACAGGGCTGGGGGGACCGACAGAAAGGGGCAGGTCAGAGGCAAAATGGGATAAAATACTGAAGGAAAAAAAAAAAAAAAGTCTGGCACAAATGGGTGGTATAAATCATGAAAAAATCCCAACCTTTGTCCCATAAATAACTGTTGAAGGATCAAACTGCAATTTGGACCTCAATCCTGCATTCAAGGAAAAGAACACCCGGACTACTACAACTGGCAAGTTCAAGATATTTTTAATTTAAGGACTATGTTTGCATGAACTGATCCTTTTGGTATAACGTGGAAACCTATACGTTAGTTTCATGTATATATGTAACAGGTTGTATTTAAAAAAAAAAGGTTTTTAAATAAAAATGTAATTAAAAAAATAAAATACATACATATTTCATCCTTGTTAGCAGTTTCCACATCATATTCTTCTGCCAAAGATCTACAACGCACTACTCGGAGAAATGCTGAATTTCTGCCTGAACAGAGAAATAAGAACTGTCAAAACAGTTAAACAATTTTTTTTTTTTTTTACAGTTAACTAAACACAGTAGCAAGTTTTTAATTGGTAGATGATACATTTAAATAAGAATACTATCAAGAAGATAAACCACAGTAGGACATTTTTCTTAGGCAACTAAAGCTTAAAAAGCAGCAGTGCATGATAGTAATGACAGTTCTGACCAATACTTTTTTACAGCTGTGGGTGTAGGGTATTGCCTTGATGTAGGAAAGAAAAATTACTGTGGTAGCACATGATAGGAATGTGAAACTACTGTCCTCCGCTTGGTGTGGTGTTTCGACTGGAGCTGCGACACATATCTCTGCCATTTGCTTAAAGCAGTGGTACTACATAAACAGCACTTGTCAATGCCGAATGTTTGCTCGCTGGCATTAGCAGTGGAAGTGCAGGAGTTAGACAGATGCAGTATAGGAATGGTATTGAAGTAGTGAACTGACGCCAACTCCGCCCTCACCCTGCAGAGATGAACAGGCATCGGGGTGTGCCTTTGGGTCATCACCCATGACGGTCACGACATTTCACCTCACCCTACCCTTCAGACACTGACAAGTGTCGAGGTGTGCCTTGGGGTGTTTGGGCTTTACATTCACCTCATTCCATAAGGAAATATGCCGAAATAGGTGCAGTACAGGAAAATGGAGTGAGCTCTGGGGCCAAATGGTCCAAGGCGCACCTTGAAGCCTGTCACTGGCTGCAGTGTGGGGGTGGGGGTGGAATGGCATGTGCATTACTGTTGACAATCTCAAGTCACACCCTTACGCCTGTCAGTCCCTACAGGGTAGGGCGTTGTGGTTGAAAACCTTCATGCCCTGGGCGTTTCTTGGTATTTTTACTCCAAGTTTTCAACATGGGCTTTTTGTGACCCCACCACATGAACAGTGACACTATCAGTTCATTAGGCGAAAGGTGATTCTACACAGCGACTGTGCCATTTGGCGCCACAGGTGCGAATACACATTTCGAACAGGATGAGAAAAATGACAGCTGTACTATTCATGAGGAGGTGTAAAAAAATGGCATCTTTGAAAATCTGGAGTGAAAATATAAAAAAACTGGTTATGTCATGGATAGTAGAAACTGCTGCGTAACGTACACCCGTAATGTAATTAGTTTGGGGATTTTTTTTACAGCAGATTTTCAACATAGGCATTTTGGGACCTCCGCTCATGAACAGTGTCACTGTGATTTTCTTAATCTGTCCCAAACACTAATTTCCCATGGCGACTTCGCTATTCTGCATTGGAAGTGCGAAAACACATTTCAGCCAGGGTGTGAAAAATGACAGCTGTACTGTTCATAAGGAGGTGTGGAAAAATGTCAGTGCTGAAAATCTGGACTGAAAATATTACAGATTCGTGAACCTACGAGGGCGCGTGGAAATTGTGCAATGCACGCTCATAACACAGTCATTTTATGGACTTTTGTCACCAAATTTTCTACATAGCAATTTTAACACCTCTGCTCATGAACAGTGTCACTGTGATTTTCTTAATCTAACCCGAACATTAATTTTACACACCAACCATGCCATTGTGCGCTACATGTGCGAAAAAAACATTTTGGGCGAAATGTGAAAAATGACAGCTGTACTGTTCATAAGGAGATATGGTAAAATGGCAATGTTGAAAATATGGAGTGAAAATATTAAAAATTCTCAAAGTTATGAGCGTGCGTGGGAACTGCGCAATGCACGCTCGTTAAAGTCATTTTTGGGAATTTTTTCACCAAATTTTCAACATAGTTTTTGGAGGCCTACCTCGCTGTCGTTTCATTAATCAGTCCCGAAAGGTGGTTCCGTGCAGTGACCTCGAAATCACCTTTCGGGACCGAATAACAAAATGACAGTGACTGAGTTCATGAAGTGGGGTCCCAAGAACCCCATGTTGAAAATTTGGTGAAAACATTCCCAAAAATGGCCAAAACATGCACCAAAGTTGAAAAAAAAAAATTATGCCATTATACAGCTTACCAGCATTTCTTCCATTCGTGGTTGGCTTTGAAGAGTACAGACGTGTTCCTGGTCCACCAAAGATCATTGCGCCAGCCTCTGGGGGTGAGGCAAGGGGGTAGGAAGGTGGGCATGGGTTGAGGGGCAAAAGTGTCAATGAGGGACCATTTTTTTCTTACAGGTGTGTTTTTTTTTACAAAGACAATGCGGGATTTTTGCCATGCTGGGGTGGACTCACAGCATGGCATCAGGAAGTATGTTTTGGGGGGGCAGTGGAGCCGACAGGGGAATGGGCACCCCTGTCGGCCATATGGACTTTTGCCATGCTGGGGTGGGCTCCCAGAGTGGCACGTGCAAATCTGTTTGGGGGGGTAGTGGAGTCGACGTGGGATTGGGCACCCGTCAGCCATACGGACTTTTGCCATGCTGGGGTGGGCTCCCAGCGTGACACCTGGAAGTCTGTTTGGGAGGAAGCAGTGGAGCCAGTGGGGGAACAGGCACCCCCGTCGGCCATACAGTGTGTGGGGAGCACATGAGCACAATATGTAAATTGCCTGCCGACGGCAGTATGCAAATTGCCGACATGTTACCACCGCTGACTTTTGCGGTCTTCAACCTTGAACTGTACGCCACTGCATCTGAGCTGCTGTCATAGACAGCTCGGACATTTATTGGGGTGGCGCGGCCGCGCCTGCAAAAAGGAGCAGGGCACTGAAAGCGGGGGTGGCACACCTACGAAAACTCTTATGGTGGCACAATGTTTCTTACACATGCGTGCAAGCAAACATAAAAAGTCAGTACCACATAGATGTTGTTCCTTCTGTTCTGTTGGGCAGGTAGCTGTTTAAAAATCTGTTGTGCAGTGCAGCATTTGGCTAAAGTTCTGTACAGGTAGCTAAGTGCTTAACCCTTCCTTTCAGCAACATTGCATTTGCTATCACACCTTTTTACAGCACTCCAAGTCACACACACATGGGTTATCTGAACTCTCCTCTTAAGCTGATGCACAAAGGAATTCAAAAATTCAAAATCCATCTATCTCCTCCCTCTTTGCTCTCAGAAGCCTCAGTTCTTATTGTGCTTCTCACCAGGCTGGTCAGGTTTTACTTGGCTCTGTGGCAAACATTTAAGGTAATAAACTTTAGGGCATTTAGCCTCATCTCCCCTTTCATCATTTGTTCCCTACTTATGGCATATTACCAAGATAGATACCGTGCTCTGCCTTGCTTAGTGTCAATAATTATTTTGCTTACACAGACTAGAAACCCTAGTGTCAGGTTTCAGGCAGAAAGATGTACGCCCCTGGTTTTAAATCTCTGTGCAGTAACACTGCATACTTTTCTTCAGCAACACTGGCTTTACAAATGCTTGCCCCAGACTATAACAAGCATTTGTCAATGCCGAATGTGGAGATGCACAGCGCTGTGATTTTGTTAATGTGTCCCAAAAGGTGATTTTGGACAGCAAGCATGCCATTGTGCCCCACAGCTGTGGAAACGCGTTTTGGGCAGGCTGTGAAAATGGTAGCTGGACTATTGACAAGGGGGTGTGCACAAATGCCAGTGGTGAAAATGTGGCAAGAAAATACTGCAGATTGACGAAGTTACAGGGGTACATGGAAACTGTGCAATGCACGCTTGCAACACAGTCATTGTATGGACTTTCGGCACCAAATTGTCAACACAGACATTTTAGGACCTCTGCTCATGAATAGTGTCACCGTCATTTCCTCAAACTGTCCCGAAAACTGATTTCGCACAGCGACCGTGCAATTCTGCACCGGACGTACGAAAACACATTTTGGCCAGCTGTACTGTTCATAAGGAGGTATGGAAAAATGCAAATGATGAACAGCTGGAGTGAAACTATTACTAATTCACAAAGCCACGAGCACGCGTGCAAACTGCGTAATGCATACTTGTAAAACACTCATTTTATTGACTTTCGTCCCCAAATTTTCAACATAGGCATTTTAGGACATATGCCAATGAACAGTGTCACTGCCATTTTCATAATGTGTCTCGAACACGGGCTTTCCACAGTGACCGCGCTATTGTGCGCCAGAACTGTGAAAACAGATTTTGGTCAGGATGTGAAAAATGACTGCTGTACTGCTCATTAGGAGGTGTAGAACAATGGCATTGTTGAAAATCTGGAGTGAAAATATTATTAGTTTGCGAACTTATGAGCGTGCGTCCAAACTGCGCAACGCACGCTTGTAACACAGTCGTTTTATGGAGTATTGTCACCAGATTTTCAACACAGGCATTTTAGGACCTCTGCTCATGAACAGTGCCAATGTCATTTTAATTATATGTCCCGAACAGTGATTTCGCACAGCGACCGCGCTATTCTGCACCGGAAGTGTGAAAACACATTTCGGCCAGGATGTGAAAAATGACAGCTGTACAGTTCACTAGGTGCGGTAAAATGCCAATGTTGAGAATCTGGCGTGAAAATATTGCACATTCGCTAACTTATGAGCGTGCGTTGCAACTACGCAATGCATGCTGGTAAAACAGTCATTTATTTGATTTTTCCCACCAAGTTTGCAACATAGGCTTTTTGAGAGCCCCCACCCCCCCATGAACAGTGACACTGTCATTTCGTTAATCGGCCCCAAAAGGTGATTCCACGCAGTGACTGCGAAATCACCTTTCGGGACCGAATAATGCCATGACAGTGCAAGAATTCAGGAGGGGGGAGGGGTCCCAAAAACCCTATGCTGAAAATTTGGGGCCAAAATTCCCAAAAATGCCTGAGATATGCAGCAAAGCTGAAAACCCCCTATTTATTCCATTATTTTATTTATTTATTTATTTATTTAAACAGCAGTTTGGAAAACCTTTGAGCCATAGGCTCATTTACAAAGGTACCTTGTCACAGTAAGACAAACGAAAATACACAGTATAGCAGTACAACACATAAGTATAACAGTAACTTAAGACATAGATACAAACAAGCTGGTACAAGTAGGATTGATGCAAACAATACCAGAGTTATGTTGTCCTTAGCAGCTTAGTAGTAAGCTTTGTCATTAGTATTGAGTACGGCTTTGACTAGTGGCAATTATAGCTTCGGGTGTTAATAAGGTGGTTACGTAAGGAAGTTTTGAAGCACGATATAGTTGGAGCTTCGGAGATGGAGTGGGCCCTAAAGCTGAAGGCTCTTTGGCCGTGAGAGGTCCTAGCTCTAGGGATAACAAGAGAGGTTTTCCCAGAGGTCCGAGTATGAACTAGTGGGACAGAGCGGCGTATGGTGGTGGTCAATCCTGGCGGGGATAGCCCAAGGAAGGTCTTTTTTGTAAGGGTACAGATCAGATATTTGAGGCGCTCGTCAAGATCAAGTACTAGCGCTTTAGCGTACAGTAGACAGGTGTGTGTTAGCCTAGGTGCCCCAGTAATTAACCTGCAGGCCTTATTCAGAGTAGTGTGAATTTTATGGAGTGCGGTCTGATCAGCAGCACCATACACCGGCAGTCCATAGTCCACTAGGGACAGGATAGAGGAGGTGACTGTGAGTCAAAGAGCCTCCAAGGGGAGGCAGTGTTTATACCGATGTAAGATGCCCAATCGGATATTAGTGGCAGTAGCTAGGGCAGCGATGTGTCCATGGAAGGAAAGGGAGGGGTCAAAATGGATCCCTAGGTATTTATAGGAGCAAACTTGTTAAGAGTGGGAGAGAGGACCCAGAGTGAATGAGGAGTTTGAAGTTGCAGGACTTGTTTTGAGGATGAGTGAAGAACATGGTTTTTGTTTTTTTAAGATTTATCACCAATCTATGTTCCTTGAACCAGCCCTCGGCTTCAGTGAAGGACTTCTGCAGCGAGTCCTGGAGGGCAACAGGGTTATGACTTGAGGCAAAGATGACTGCATCATCAGCGTACAATGGACTGTTCCCCGAGCAAGAGCGTGGAAGGGTGTTAAGGTAAAGGGAGAATAGTAAGGGGCCCAGAATGGAGCCCTGCGGAACCTCAGAAAAGATGGGACAGATGTCTGAGTAGGTCCCATTAATTTTTACACGCTGTGAGTGGTCAGACAGATAACTGGTGCACCAGGAGATAGGCCCAGCAGCAAAACCAGAGAGACTAAGGGCATCAAGAAGGAGGGGGTGGGAGACAGTGTCGAAAGCTTTAGAGAGGTCAATGAAGACCGCACCAGGCAGAGAACCAGTGTCTAAGGAGGAGTGGAGAAAGTTGGAGAACTCTAGGAGGGCTGTGTTGGTACTGTGGCCTGCTCGGAAGCCATGCTGCTCAGGACATAGGACATTGTAGGTGGAGAGGTAGTCAGAGATTTGAGAGGCCACCACTTTTTCCAAGGCCTTGGAGAGAGGAGAGAGAATGGAGATTGGCCGATAGTTTCCAGCCACAGTCCTATCACCACCTTTAAAGATAGGGTGACAGTGGTGACTTTCCAGGCAGTTGGAACCTTACCCAGGCAAAGAGAGTGGTTGATGAGGCACGTGATCGGGGTAAGGACTGTGTCTAAGACCAGCCGTAGGATACACGGATCCAGGGTGTCTCTGCCTGTTCTATTACTCTTGAGGGCAGTGACAAGGTGCGGCCTAAGTTCTTGGGCAGAAACATGGTGGAGGAGAAAATAAGGGCGAGAAAGATTTACGGCAGGTGCTGGGGGAGGAGGGTCAAAAAAATTTGTAGGGAGGATAGGGCTAAGGTCAGTGAATGAGGTGTTGAGGTGGTTGGCTATGAGGGCTGGGTCTGAGGAGACCACGCCATTAATGTTGATCTGGGTGGGTGGGGGGAGGGGGTGCACTCCCATTTAACTATTTAATGTTATCCCAGAAGGTTCTGGGGTTCCACCATGAGGCAGTGAGTGAGGACCAATAGTGCTCAGACTTGGCCTTTCTGATGGCCAGTGCACTTGTTTGAGCGGCAGCATATAACTGCCTGTCACTGGGCCGCCAGTCTCAATGGCATGGTGCCATAGGTTGTCCTATGTTTGAGTTGGTGGATCAAAGCTGGAGTTACCCAGGGGCATTCTGCCTTTTTAAATGACGGGTCAACACTGGGGCAAAGATATCAGAGCATTATTAAAAGTTCGGGTAAAGAAGGAGAGAGCTGTGTCGATGTCAGGAGTTGCCTGTATAGGAGACCAGTCAATTTGGGACAGAAGTTCCTTAAGTTTTATCAGTTCACCAGGTATTAGATGCCGCCGGTATGTGGACTGTGCTATGGGTTTGGGGACTGAGGATGACCAGTGGAATAGAATGGGGGAGTGATCACTGAGAGAGCCTGGGAGGACTTGTACACTGGGGATCCGATTACGGCAGTTGGTGAGTACCACATCAAGCAGGGTACTGGAGCCTCTCTTGGGGTTAGTCCTGGTAGGGTGGGTAACTATTTGCGTTAGGTCTATTGCAGAAAAGGAGTCTCGGGTAGAGGAAGAGGAGGGGCTGAGCCAGTTGACATTTAAATCACCCACCAGAATTTGATCAGCGGAAGGAGGTAGTTAGGAAAGGTATTCTGTAAGAGAGGCAATGGCCTGCGTTTGGTCCCTGGGGGGCACGTATGCAGTAGTCAGATTAAGGGGTCCCTTTAAAGGGTCAGGGGTTAGTTTCAGCGTAAGCGCCTGGGCCCTGGAGTCAAGGATGGGAGCAGGCAGGGCTAGTACGGGAAGAGATTCCTTGACATAAATAGCGCAGCCGCCACCCCGTCTCCCAACACAGTCAGACCGGAAGAAGGTGAAACCAGGAAGGGAGATTAGGGAGTCAGGGGAGGATTTGACAGCCAAGTCTCAACCAGAGCGATGACATCAGGGTTAATTGATGTGACCAGGCATTGTAGTGAGTCAAACTTTTTTAGGAGGCTACAGATATTCATGGAGACCATGCATAGGCCTGTGGTGCTAGTCGGGGAGCTCCTGGGAACCGGGCCAGCTTACCGACATTTCCCCAGTTTGCGGTCGGCTTTGAAGAGTGCAGACGTGTTCCTGGTCCACCGTAGATCATCGCACCAGACTCCGGAGGTAAGTATGGGGTGGGGGGGGTAGGCAGGGTGCGCAGAGGTGGGTGCGGATGGGGGGCAGGGAGACTATGAGGGACCGTTTTCATTTTACAGGTAAAAAAAAAAAAAAAAAACATCGCGGGACAGTTTTTTTTGTTTCAGGGGATTTGGCACACTGGCTTGGGCTCCCAGCATGCCACCTAAATGTTTTGGGTGGGGGGTCTGTAACCGACGGGGATTGGGCACCCTCATCGGCACACAACACCTGGGGGGGGTGCTATGCTGATGGGGATTGGGCACCCTCATCGGCACACAAAGAAAGTGGGTGGGGCCGAGCTGAGGGGAATTGGGCATCCCCCTCAGCATTTAACCATGGAGTTCTTTATGCCGACAGGGAGTGGGCTCCCCGTTGGCACACAACAGTAAAAGGGGGCAGAGGGGATTGGGCACCCCCATGGCATTTAACAATGGGGGGGAGGGTGCACATACAGAGGGGCGGGGTAAACTGACAGGGGGATTGGGCACCCCCGAAGTCGGCAGTTTGGCGGCCACTGTGCCACCATGCTCACAATGTCAGTGAGTACGGCCAGGGAAGGTCCGCTGCGTCGGATGAGCTTTGCTCCGATTGCAACGGACCTTTTCTTAGATGTGCTTGCCACATTATGTATGCATGGTGTGGTGCTGGCATACAGGCTGATTGGGGAATGAGGGATGCACCTACTGGTGCGTGCCCTGCATTCGCCCAACAGTGACCGCGCCTCCAAAACTGCACTATCGCAAGATGTTGGCTGCGCAAGCATGCCAACAAAAAAAGGAGTACACTCTGTTCTCCACCAATATCTATTACTACAAATCTGCATACAAAATGTGAAACATGTAAACTGGAGCTATGAGATTACTTTAACTGAATACTGACAAGTAGCACATGGCTAATTATGCAGGAGCAATCAAAATCTCAGTTCAGTAGTAAAATATACCAGCCTTTACTACAGCAAGCAAACCCCAGAATTCTAAGTAGTCAGCTCTGTCTTGAGAGATTTACACACACACATACACACACACACTCTCTCTCTCTCACTGGTTGGATAGCTGCAATTACAAATTCTGTTCTGCAACAAGGAGCTTTACAACATCCATCACTTTTACAAACAACAAGCTGTTAACATTCACAAGCTGGAGCGCTGCATTCACCTCCCTTTGCAAATGGACCAAGTAGAATGCATCTATATCAGAGCTTTACTACAGCAAGCAAGCCCCAGAATACCAAGCAGTCAAGCTCCGCCTTGATAGACTCCCCCACCATGGTTGGGCAGCTGCAATTATAAATTCTGTTCTGCAACACTGAGCTTTTACAATACAGCGCTTATTGAGAGCGTAGTTGGTGATTGCCCATGGTGGTGCGGAGGGCTGTGCCAGTCAAAAGCTTGCTTTGGGGTTGGGGGCACTGTCTGCTGGGGCAGTGACCACTATACCACCAATAATATATAAATATATGTAGAATACATATTTATTGCAAAAAACTTAGTAAATGCATCAGTTAGGGTTGATAACACAGCGACAAAAGTTTGGAAATGTGATGCTAGGGTTACCCCCCACACCCACACTCCACACACCAACAGACGCCAGGATGTGCCATCGGGTCATCAGGCCCAACTCTCACCCCATTCCATGTTATGCTGCTATGCCACAGTATAGAAGAATGGGATGAGAGTTAGGCCTGACTATCCCATGGCACACCCCAACATCTGCTGGGGTGTGTGTGTGTGGAGGGTAACCCTAACATCACATTTTCAAACTTTTGTTGCTGTGCTATCAATCTTAACTGATGCATTAACAAAGTTTTTTGCAATGAATTTCCCTTCTTTTTGAAAAAGTGTAATCTAACTAGTAAGTGGTAGGTGGTAGCGGGAGTGTGGGCCCTCCCGGCCCCATGCTTCCTCACGCTGCCTATTTTTATGTAATGGTATGTGTGGATGTCGCAGCACCCAGCCTCTGGGCCCTGGCGCCCCACTTACGTATACATACGGAGCCATACAGCAGCTGTATAGTACTGAAAAGGAACCCTTGTAACACTAATTTGACAATATCTCAGTAACCATAGCAACTATGAAAAAAATTCCACTGCAGTGGTATTCATGACTTCGAAACCTCCACGCAAGCTTAGTCCCCCTAAAGGTGGACTAAGCTGAGGAGAATAACCTATGGATGGGAAATTTCTCAACTTTGGAGCACTTTAACTATGGGCCCACTGAACGTTTTGGGACCAAACGGCACATCTGAGGCACCAGGGCTTGCCACCCTGCAAATTTTAGCCCAAAAGCCGCAACTGTTTTGATGCTGTGGGGTGGCAAAGAACTGCTGTTTTTGGATGATGTTCTGTTTTAAATTGCGACACTTTTGCAAAATTTTGCGACAGAATGGGCACGACAGTTTCATTATTTGAGAAAGTGTTGCATCCATTCTGTCGCAATCTACAACACTACAGGGGGGTCCTCCCCCAAAAAAAGACAGTGCTCTGATCCTCAGGGCCCGACTAGGTAAACACAGCCATCAGTGTTTACCCAGGGGGTCCCAAATTTAAACACCAGGCATTTTTCTCTCTCGCTAACTGAAAACAAGATGGCCACTGCACGACAGTAAATGGGCCATTTGCAAGAGTAAAATGTAGTGGTGGCAGCTTTTGAGAGATGCATATATTTTTCCCATTGACTATACTGGGAAACTCGTTTTTTGAATAACTTTTAAACGGTTTAATATTTTTCACCAAATCTTCGAAAGCCACATCAGTGACCCAGACTGCATCTACCCTGAAGATTTCAGACCAAACGGACAAATTGTGTGGGCTGCAGCCATGAGCGAAGAAACGCGCAGTTAATCTGGTTTTGTGCGTGTTTTGGTGCTCTGCATTCCGCAACCGCTCATCCAACTGTAACACAACTTGCCAGATCTAGAGATCTATGGAGCCAGACAGCACATGCAAAATATCAGGCATATCCGTCGTACGGTGGCAAAGTTATTAGAGTGCGAAATTTGGGGTTTAACATAGAAGTGGCCGGGCAACCCTAACTATAGATGCACTACCATGCAGCTGTAATACATACAAGGAATAAAGTATGGGCTAGCATAAACAGCGAGCCTGTTTCTCCATCGAGGGGTTGAGATACCAGCGTATGGACCTCGACAACGAAGCTTGAGAGGCTTATACTGGTATCTCAACCCTGAGATGGAAACACAAGGTGAACTGCGTATGCTCAGCCATGCTTTATTATAGTATATGGTTACCCTAGATGCCAACTCCCCCCCCCCCCCCAAAAAAAAAGTTTCAGCATTTATGATTTCCACGGTTTCATACCTTGTGTTGTCGCTCGGGTTCTGTCAGCAGCTCAGTCTGCCAGGCAGAGTCTGTTGGTGCGATCTCGATTTTTCCCTGAACCTGTTACCGTTCCCAGGTGCAGTTTATAAACCAAGAAAACAAAACAAAAAAAAGTCAAATCTGTATGGTTTCGGAACACTTAGCAGACTACAGCAGTCTGTGCCTGAACCATCTCAGTGAGCCGCTCGATAAGCGGCGCCGCCGTGTTTGCTTTTATTTTTGTTTTGCCAGAGCTGATTCAACCAATCAGGTGTGAATAGAGCATGGTGTCATGAATATTAATCAGGGGCTCATGAATACTGATTATAGAATGTGCACAATAACTTATAGAATGTGCACAACTTTTGAGCAGCTACTGAATTCCATACACAATAAGCCCAAACCATATTTTATATATCTATATTATTATATATAGCGCGCCAGTATAGTTAAGGTTGAGTAAGCAGTTTAATGTTAAACCTCAAATTTTGCACCTTAATAACTTTGCAACCGTTAAACGGATTTGCATAAATTTTAGAATGCACGGTCTCACTTATATAGTAGGTCTTTTGACTAGCCAAGTTGCATTTTGATCGGACATGTGGCTTTCGTGCAGTGAAGCGCCCAAAAAACAGGTTACTCCCTTGTAACAATAGTTCTAGGAGTGGTATATGTTGTTCATTCACACTCTTTGGCATGTGCCCTTCCGCTTTATATACCACCGGAAGTATTCAAGCTGGCTCCTCCCACCCACACAGGTGGTATATACTTCGGCTCCATCCCACGATGCCAGATCATAGCCTGCTGGAAGCCAGGTGTTGTGCATCCGCAGCTGGGGAGGTTGGGTGTTTCTGTGTGGATGAACAACATATACCACTCCTAGAAATGAAAATTACGTACCTACCGTAATTCTTTATCTTCTTGGACGAGTCTCCACCACTCATTCACACTAGTGGGATTAGCGCCGGAGGAACTAGGACCTATCGGGAGCAAACTTTTTGCTGGAGGGTCGGCGCGAGAGATGGCGCCACGAGGCACGGCGCCGCGAGCAGCGGCTCGAGCGGTAATGACTATCTCGGCCACGACCCTCCAACCGCCTCAGTACCTTTTTTACCAAGGAGGTGCAGCGCAACTAACGTAAAGAGTAAATCTAACCTTAAAAAACAGACATAAGATAGTCCGTACGACCCGTGTAAGAAGGGTCAACAAAGAAGTCTTCACGGCCTAAAGATTTGAGGGAGTGAAGACCAACACAGCGGTGAGCTCGGGGGATGGAGGGTGGGCGTGTGAATGAGTGGTGGAGACTCGTCCAAGAAGATCAAGAATTACGGTAGGTACGTATTTTCATATCTTCCTGGACATAAGTCTCACCACTCATTCACACTAGTGGAGAGTACCAAGCTGATAATCCCCAAAAGGGCGGCAGGAGAGCCAGAGCTCACGTTACTAAGACAGAAGTCCATTAAGGATAGTTCTGCCGAATGCGGAATGGCGCCTGGCATGAACATCCAGTGCATAATGCTTAACGAAGGTATGCACTGAGCTCCAGGTGGCGGCGTTGCAGATATCTGCAATGGAACATTTGCATTCTCGCTAGGGATGCGCGACCGCCTCTAGCAGAGTGAGCTGACACTCTACCTTCTAATTTAACTTGAGCCATGGAACAGCAATGCCGGGCATGCCACTAACCATGATGAGATGCATCTGATAGCAACAGGTTGACCCAGCCGGTGTCGCTGAAAGAAACAAACAGTTGCTGAGTCTTTACGAACATCCTTGGTTCTATCTAATAGAACCGCAAGGCTCTCTTTACATCCAAGGAATGAAGAGCTCTGCTCCCTTCATTTTGGAAATTAGCGAAGTAAGCGGAAGTACCAGAGGTTGGTTTAGATGGAATTCTGACACAACCTTGGGAAGAAATTTAGGATGAGTACGGAGAACTACCTTGTCTTTATGGAATACAGTATATTGGAGGGTCCGTAACCAGGGCATGTATCTCGAGACCCTATGGCTGAGGTAATGGCCACCAGGAAGGCAGTCTTCCAGGTAAGAAATTTTAGCTCACAGGTAGCTAGGGGTCGAAGGCTTTCGAAGTGAGCATGTCCAGCACCAGGTTAATGTCCCAGGCTGCAACTGGGCGCTTAACAGGGGGTCTGGTATGAAGAATCCCCTTAAGAAATCTCTTCACCATAGGTAACTGAGCCAGAGTCAAGGAAGAAACCGGCTCATGGAACGCTGAGATGGCACTAAGGTGAACTTTAACTGTGGAGTACTGGAGACCTGAGTTTGATAGGTCCAAAAGATACTCCAGAACCTTGTCAGGAGGACAGGAAAAGGGATTCCAAGAAGACTTTGCACACCAGAGAGAAAAACGTTTCCATTTGGAAGCGTCGTTTTGGTGGCTGGACTTCAGACAGAAGGATGTCTGAGACTCTGAGAGAGCGTTGAACCGATTCACTTCCACCTCTTCAGGAGCCAAGCATGAAGGTGAAGTGATTTCAGGTTGGGATGGACCAACGAACCCTGAGTCAAAAGATTGATTTGCAAGGGAAGTGATCTCGGAGAGGCTGCCAACATACTGTTGAGTAGAGGAAACCATAGTTGCCGAGGCCAGGAGGGAGCAATGAGAATCATTTTGGTCCCCTGAGACTCGAACTTGAGGAGTACTCTCTGGATTAGAGGAAGCGGTGGAAAGGCGTAAAGAAAGCGTTTTGTCCACCGCAGCCTGAACGCATCCTGACAGAAAATGCCAGGCCCTGGATTTCTGGAGCAGAAGAGAGGCAGTTTTGCGTTGAGTGGGGATGCAAAAAGGTCCAGGTCTGGAGTCCCCCACTCTTTGAACAGAGACCGAGCTACGGCTGGATCGAGAGACCACTCGTGAGGGTCTGCCTCCGTTCTGCTGAGGTGATCTGCTAGGTCGTTTTGTATACCTGGCAGATAAACCGCTTGAATCAGAGACTTGTGCTCCAAGCAGCACTCCCACACCCTCATTGCTTCCCTGCAAATGGGATAAGAATGAGCACCGCCTGCTTGTTGATGTAATACATCACAGCTTTGTTGTCCGCTTGAAGGAGAATGTTCTTGTGACAAAGGACATCCTTCAGAGCTCGGATCGCATAGAGACCGCTCATCTCCAGGACATTTATGTGGAGATGAGTTTCAACTGAGTCCATACACCTTGAGTGTGGAGGAGTGACAGTGAGCTCCCCATCCCATTAGCGTAGCATCTGTGGTGATGGAGATCTGATGATCCGGGGAGCAAAGGGGAATCCTTCCAGGAGATTGCTCTCTTGAGACCACCAGGGTGAGAGACCTCAAGGGCTCGTCACCTTGATGGGATAAGACTGGGGGTGAGAGGTCGGAGACCACTGAGTGGAGAGCATCCATTGGGTGGTTCTCATGTGCAACCGGCCAGGGTACAGTGAACACCGAGGACGCTATGAGACCAACATGCGCTGTATCGAGAGCTGTAACCGATTGGTTCTC
Organism: Neoceratodus forsteri; assembly: GCA_016271365.2. Classification (NCBI taxonomy): domain Eukaryota; kingdom Metazoa; phylum Chordata; order Ceratodontiformes; family Ceratodontidae; genus Neoceratodus; species Neoceratodus forsteri. Next base: position 1,423,388,125 of record CM028130.1, read on the forward strand.
CCCGATGTAACGGGCATCCGGCGATGTCGAGTCTTCTGTCCTCTGGAAGGAAAGCCTTCATGGAAGAGGTGTCTAGAAGCGCCCCTATGAAAGGAGCCTCTGGGAGGGCTGCAGTTGAGATTTTTCAAATTCAGCAGAACTCCCATGGACATGAGAAGACGAAGAAGTCGCTTGCATCGGCTTCCAAAGTCCCTTGGCTGGAAGGGCTTGCTAGAAGCCAACGTCCAGGTAGGGAAACACTCGGAGTCCGATCTTCCTGAGATGCGCTGCGAGAACTGCACAACACTTTGTAAAAACTCGCGGCGCCGAGGATAGCCCAAAAGGCAGGACTCTGAACTAATAATGCTGACCCAAAGCTACAAACCTGAGGAACTTGCGGTGGGTCGGGTGGACGGGGATATGCTGGTAAGCATCCTGCATATCCAGGGAGGCTAGCCAGTCGTGCTGATGCAGCAAGGGTAACAGGGTACCTAGGAATTTTTGAATTTCTCCTGGGAGAAATTTGTTTAACTTCTGTTGTCTAGAATGGGGCGTGATCCCCCAGATTTCTTTGGAACCAGAAAAGTAATGGGAGTAGAACCCTGTGTTTCAGAGATGCGGGGCACCAGTTCTATTGCCCTGTTGTTCAGAAGGCCCTGGATCTCGGCGGTGAGAAGGTCTGACTGAGAGCCCGACAACCTGGGTTGTCGTCTGGGAGGACAATTCGGGGGGGGGGGGGGTTCCAAGAAATTGAGAGAATAACCCTCGCAAATTACCCGAAGGACCCATTTGTCCGAGGTTATGGGCTTCCACTGGTTGTAGAAGTACATCAGACGACCTCCCACCGGAGGAGAAAGTTCCACCTCGGGCAGAGTGGATGGAACCTGGACCAGCAATTCATAAGGTGGCACTGGGGGCTTTAGGCCCCTGCGCTTTCTGCTGCGTCTTCTTTTGAGGTTGGGCAGGTTGGCTTTTATGGAAGCTTCCCTGCTCTGGCTCCTCGAAAAGGACTGACGACTATGAAACTGACGTTTGTTCACATGCCCCTCGAGAGGGGCAGCGGAGGTCTGGGCCAATTTAATGGCCGATCTAGTCTTCTGAGTGGCTCCTGCTTGCTCCACCTGGACGCCAAAAAGATAGGAGCCATCAAAGGAGCACCATTACCTGCTGCTGAGCATCATTCGTGAAGCCAGAAGAACGCAGCCTGGAATGGCGCCAGTACAAATCCTGCAGCTGCTGAGCGAGAAGCAGTGTCGAAAGCGCCCATGGCGGCTTTGACCTGTTGGTTATTGACTCAATACCTTAATAACGGTCAGAAGAAGCTCTGACTTGGAGTCCGAATCTGGAAGAGCTTCAACCATTCTTTTCATAGAGTGCACAGGATATACTCATACTGAGAAAAATAGCCTTGATAACTGGCAATGACATACTTAGAGTGGAGGCAGCAAAGACTCTCTTACCTAATGTACAATCTTACAAGACTCTTTGTTAATAGGTCGAGCTGTAGTAGTTTGAGGAAGAACGACCTTGTCATTCTCTGCCAGGACTACAATAGGATCCGCAAGGCTTGGGATGCCAAAAGGGCGATCCTTGGGAGCTGAATACTTTTATCAATGGATTTAGACACTGAGGAATAAGAGCAGGATTATTCCATACCATTTGAGACAGCGTCTCGAAGGAAGGCTGGATCGGAGGAGTCAAATCCGTAGGGATCTCTCAAAGCATGAAGATACTGGAGTCTTAATATCTTCCCAGGATCGATGTCTGTAGTCTGAGAGAAGAGTGGATCTCAGGTTCTTCAACAGAGACTTAAGGACAGGTCCTCGACCACAGGCTCTGTAGCAAAGAAAGATCCTGTTTCCTCCACTTCATCACCCAACCAAGGTCTGGGTCAGGCTCAACATCATCTCCTGATGGTCCAGGAAGGACTGTTTGGACAGGAAAGGAGTGAAAATTAGGAGAGGAGGAAATAGCAGAAAACAAGGAGAGTCCTCGAGGGCTCCCCGCGCCCGAGACGGCAAAACGGGTTGAAAACTGCACGGAGGCGACGGGCCGTCAAGAGGCATGCTGAACCGCAGCGCCCCGGCGGCGCATGCGCACGGTGCCGCCGAAGCCAACGGCGCCGCAAACATAGCCGCCCGACCACAGCGCCGCCAGACCAGACGGGCACTGCCGGGCGGCGTCATGACCACGCGCGCCACGGACAGCGCCGCAAGACCCAGCGGCACCGAAACGCGCCGACAAGCCAACAGACCCTGTGGAAGGCGCTGGAAAAGGCCCAGGAACCAGGAAAGCTAGAGGAGGAAAAAAACAGGAGATAAGGGCATCGGTGTGGCCCCCTGCGCCGCAGCCATGTGAGGGGGGGAAACACCTAAGCACGGAGTCGCTGGCACCGAAGAAGGCGCCGTGCGACTAGGAAGGTCCAACCGCCCTACCTGATCGCAGGAGGAGCCCGAGGGCTCTGAGGCAACCGAGCCAGGCAGAAGAAACCAACCTCCAAGCCCATCGCTCCATAAGAGCGGCCCACTGATGAAACTGCTCATCTGGAGCCCTACCTATAGGCGGGGAAGGGCTCCGATGTCGAGGACGACGATTACGGAAGTTGGCGACTCCGAAGAAGGGCGGCAACTAGCGATAACCGACCGTCGGCCAGCAGACATACAGAGGCTGACCTCGAATGATGCCTTCTCTTTTTGACCCATGGCCGAGGAAGAGCTCGAGGCGTAGCGGTGCATGAATGCGACCGTTTATTTTATGCGCCGACGGGGACCGCCCCTCCCCGGCATCGGACTGACCGTTAGCCGGAACCCGCTGAGGAGAAGGAGGCTGACTGGACCCAGCCGGCTGACTGAACAGCTTTATCTGAGATCTCCTACCGTCACCTGACCTGCTCATGGTCGACCTCGGCCCAGTAGGCCGAGACTTCTCAAGTAAGTTAAAATATTAGAAAAATTTAACAAAATAGATAAAATTAGCGATACTACTATCGTGATAATGTTACAAAAACAAACTGAAAACTATGCGTAGTTTGAGTTTGACTCCACTGTCGAGCGACGTCGTCACAGAAGCGCTTTCGACGGGGGAAAAAAGGAACTGAGGCGTTGGAGGGTCATCGCCGAGATAGTCATCACCGCCGAGCCACTGCTCGCGGCGCCGTGCCTCGCGGCGCCACCTCTCGTGCCGACCCTCCAGCAAAAAGTTTGCTCCCGATAGGTCCTAGTGCCTCCGGCGCTAATCCCACTAGTGTGAATGAGTGGTGGAGACTTATGTCCAGGAAGATCTACTGTTACAGGTGAGTAACCTGTTTTTCTAGGAGCGTGGATATGTTGTTCATCCACACTCTTTGGCAGACTCCTAGCAGTTCCCCGGGAGAAGGCAGGCAAGACGCACACCCCCTACTTAGTAAACAGAGACTGGAGAACAAGGCACCAAAACCAGCATCCTGGCGTGACTCAAGGTCGATGTGGTAGTGGGTGATGAAGGTGTTGCTGACTTCCAGGTAGCAGCCCGACATATTTCCTGGATAGAGATGTCCCTGGAAGCAGCCACCGATAAAGCAGTATGGCGGATAGAATGAGCTCTTATCCCTCTGGGAGGCTCCTTGCCCGCCAACTCATAGCACAGACCTATGCATGACGAGATCCATCTTGCAATAGTCCGTTTGGATTCAGGTCTGCCAGAAGTGGCTTCAGCATAAGTGACAAACAGCTGGTGAACCGCCCCTGAATTTCCACTGTCCTCTCCTTATAAAAGGACACGGCTCATCTCAGGTCCAAGGTATGGAGCCTGTACTTGGCCTCCAAGGTGTAATTAGGGTAGTAACCTGGCAGGGTTAACACCTGGTTAAGGTGAAACTCTGACACCATCTTTGGCAGGAATTTTGGGTGGGGGTATAGGACAACCTTGTCGCTGTGGAAGACTAGATAAGGAGAGTCCACCGAAAGCGCCTGGAGCTCCCCTGTCCTTCTGGCAGACGTGATAGCTGTGGCGATTGGACAGCTGGTTCTGATTAATCTATGCTTTTTGTAATACAAAAAATGCGTTATTGAGTGCCTCTCATGAGACATGCTGTTTCAGCTAAAAGATAAAAGCCAGGATATAATTAAAGGCTAGAAGAGACCTAAATTAAGGATCTCCTGTTTATTTGGCTTAATTGTACCTTCCAGCTGCTAGGCTGGAAATCATAAACTTTTTATGGCATTTAGACGAAGAATACAGGTTATGTCCCATAGGTGCTACATCATAAATGCTCTTTGATGTCTGTGAAAGAGCAGGATGCTGCTCATGAATGAAAGAAAGAACTGGGGACAATTGCAGACTTAATTGGGAAGTTATACGGGGAAACATGTTTTTTTTGCTGATGCCACCTATTAATTTACCTCCTGACACAAGACATCCTGATTGAATAACTTTTAATAAACACAGGAGGAGCTGGGTGACATCATGGAGAAGGCAGGGTCAAGACAGTGTTTTAATTAAGATGAAACTGACCTTTAGACACACACGTTTGGACTCTGAAGCTACAACATCTTTCAGCACTATAAGAAGATAAGAATACATTACGTAGACATGCCTAAGTGTATTATTGGTAGGGAATTTGCACTGTTAACTTTATTCTTTTAAAAGATTGTATGGTTTTGTGATATATTGTTCTGTACTTACATTTTTCATTTGTTATCTACTTTTAAGTAAACCTCTCATTTTAAGAGACTACTTGGAGTGCCTTTGAAATTCTTTATTTGACAAGTGAAGCACATATGGTTAAAGATGACACTATGCAAAGCTTACTGGTAATACCAAACTGGAAAAAGGTAAGAGTTTATTCTGAAGTCTTTAATAGAGTTTTTAAGGGTTAATTTTGTACACCTGGTTAGCTGCCCGTAGGCGAAAGATATCTGGCATCCCCCGAAGGGCACAATTATCTGAGCCTGTACATTGGGTATGCTAGCAAGAGGTTCACAGTTTGAATCCCTCCAGAAACTTGAGATCAAAGGTTGATTCGAACCCACAAAACAGACAGGAGGGTTACCCTGTTTCTGTTTCCTGTTCACAAGACTGCGCTCGGAGGTTGGCACTGTGAGAGCAGAGGGCCTGACCTGCTGAGTGCGGTTGTGACAGATTGGTTGGCAGCGGCATGCATAAGGTTGGTGTTACAAGCTTTTATTGTTCAGTGTGTTAGCTTGAGACTGTCAGCTCACTTGCAAAGAAAGAAAAAGGCAGTGATTTATTTTTAAAAGGAAACAGAACTATATCGCTTGGCTTACAGTCGAGTTCCTACCTGTTTTATTCTTTTTCTAAAGTGCAAGTCAGAGTAGCCGTAGTTAGGGAAGAAAATGGCTTCCAACTACAGCAGGCACACTGTAGACTACTTAAAGCAGTTGTGCAGGGACAGAGGAGTCCCGTTCGAGGTGAAAGCCACCAAGCAGAACCTCGTGGATGCCCTCATGGTAGAAGATACCCAGAGCACCGAGTCACAGACAGTGACTGTAAGGGACCAAACCTTGAATGTGGAAGGGTTAGCGGCCAGTGCAGTGTCCAGATCCAATGGGGAGGGCAGCAGGGCCACAGCAACAGGGAAAGGTCACCAGTATCCTGCAGCCAGAAGTACTCAGGCTGCAGACTGAGTTGCGTCAAATGGAGCTGGAGTTCTAGGAGAAAAGAGAGAGTGAGAACAGTGACAGCCAGAACGAGAGAGACGAGAGGCAGAGCAGGGACAGTGGGAAGCTGAGCGTGAGCGCCAGCGAGCAGCAGAGGAGAAGAGGGAACAAGAACAGAGGGAGGCAGAGCGAGAACACCGAGAGGCAGAGTGAGAATGCCGAGACGTAGACTGTGAGGAGCGTGAGCGCCAGAGGCAACACGAACTGGAGAAGCTACGACTCCAACCAGCAGTACCAGAGCTGGTAAGTGGCTTGGGTTTAACTGGGACTACAGGACTGGGTTACAAACTGAATTCCAAACTGATAGCAGAATTTAAAGAAGGGGAGGATGCCTTTTTAAATTCTTTTGAAAAAGTTTGTATTCAGGCTAAAATTCCTAGAGTCCTGGAGCTTCCAGCTATCCCCGCTACTTACTAGGAAAGCTCGGGAGGCATTGGGTCAAATGGACAATGAGGACAGTGATGATTACAGCAAACTTAAAGCTGTACTGTTAAAGAAATTTGAATTAACTGTTGAATCATACAGAGCTAAATTCCATAAGCTCCGGAGAAGCTCTGATATGAGCTATGAGGAGCTAGCCACGAAACAATGTCAGTTTTTAAAACGGTGGTGGGAAGGAATTGAAGCAAACTCTATTGATAAAATTGAAAATGTGATTTTGTTACAACAGTTTTTCCTGAGCATGCCCAGCACAGCTGAAAACCTGGCTGGAGGACCAAGATCCCAAAACAGTGCAAGAGGCTGCTCGACTCTCGGACCGCTATGCTAAGACCAGACCTGCTCTGAGAGCGAATGGGGCGGGCGTGGCAGCGCAGAAAGGGAAAAGCGCACCTTCAGGGCAGCTAAAACCCTCACTGCCTCCACCGAAACCAGTTAGCCCCAGGTTTCAGAGAAAAGATTTCTCTGAGAAAAGAACTGAATGTTGGTTGTGTAAAGAAACTGGGCATATTGCCAGACAGTGTCCCCAAAAGGCGAGCAATACACAACAGGGGGCTAGGAAGGAAGTAGGTTGTTTCTGTGTCCCTGGAAGCATACCAGTGAACATGAGGGAACACATGCACCCAGTCATGGTGAATGGTGTACAGACGCAAGGGTTAAGGGACACAGGGGCATCCGTGACCTTGGTAAAGGGGGATCTAGTAGAGCCAGGTCAGCTTATACTCAATAAATATGTCACTGTACAGGACTTTACTGGTGAAGAGAAAACAATGCCCCTCACTAGTGTTCTCCTAGACTGGGGTAAAACAGGGAGAACTGTGCAACAGGTGGCTGTAGCCAAGACCTGAGCAGTGGATGTGATCTTGGGCAACAATCTCAAACAAGAGATGGTGTGTCCAGTTACCCGTAGCCAAGCAGCAAGGGAACACTGTAGTTCCCTGGACCCCACAGAAGCCATTGTGGACACCACTGGAAGGCTGGTTCCCCAGCCTGTGTCTCCTCATATGGAGATTAACGAAAAGAGGATAGAAAGTTCCCAGTAGCAGTTAACCACACAGCTACAGAGGGTTGCTCCGAGGAGGGAGGAGTGACCCACTGTCAGAGGGTTGGGATTGACAGTGATACTGAGTGCCCCGATGCTAGTGCTAGGGACCCTAGTTTAACGACTGAAGGGGACCTGCCCCATGCCTTGGGAATGTGTGAGGGTTTTGCAGCTGGTCAGAGAAGTGACCCTAGTCTAGAGAAGCTGAGGGCTTGGGCAGACTCTGACGGGACACAGGGAGGCGACGGTAAACATAAGGTTTATTGGGAAAATGGACTGATGTATACTCAGGCTGTGCAGAAAGAGGGAGGGATGCTAGGCAGGCAGCTTGTCGTTCCCCAGGGGTATTGTGAGCAGTTGCTCAAGATTGCACATGATATTCCATTCCCTTGTCTGGCCATCTAGGGATCGCGCGCACTATGTAGCGGTTGGCCTAACTTCACCCAGCAGGTGAAGGAGTATTGCAGGTCTTGTCACCGGAGCCAAGAAATAGGGAAGGCCGGAAAGAAAACCCAAGCCGCCATGATTCCATTGCCCTTAGCGGAGGAACCATTCCAGATAGTGGGAATGGATATTGTGGGGCCTTTAAATACCCCCAGCTCCTCAGGGAAGAGATTTACCTGACTGTGGTGGATTATGCCACCCGGTACCCAGTGGCAGTTGCCCTATCCTCACTGAGGACAGACAAAGTGGCAGATGCCTTACTTGGGATTTTCTCCCGTGTTGGACTTCCGCAGAAGGTCATCACTGATCGAGGGGGTTCCTTCATGTCGGACCTGATGAAATGTATATGGGACAAGCGTGGGGTGGTGCAGAAATGCATGACACCATATCACCCACAAGCCAATGGGCTTGTAGAAAGATTCAATGGTACCCCTAAGACAATGCTCCAGGCGTTTGTTGAACAGCATGGGAGGGACTGGGAGAAGTACCTTCCCCACCTGTTGTTTGCATACAGGGAGGTGCCCCAAGACTCAAACAGGATTTCCCCCTTCAAATTGTTATATGGACGCTGGGTACGTGGGCCCCTAGACCTGATCCGGGAGGACTGGCAAGGCAAGCACGGCACCCAGGGAACTCCCATAGTGGATTACATCCTTAAGTTTAGGGAAAGGATGTAGGAGCTTATGGGGACAACCCAGAGCAACCTGGCCGCTGCCCAACAGAAACAAAAAGTGTGGTATGACTGCAGAGCCAGAGCTCGCTTGTACATGGTGGGTCAGAAAGTCATGGTCCTTATTCCGGTCCGGAAAGACAAGCTGCAGGCTAAGTGGGCAGGACCGTACAAAGTAGTTAGGAAGGTAAATGACGTAAACCATATTATAGAGTTGCCTGACAGAAGACAGACAGAAAGGATGCACCATGTCAACATGATGAAGCCATATGCAAATAAGGCTGACATGGTGTTTGCAGTGTGTAGTCCTGGGGAGGAGACAGATGAAGAAGACCCCCTTCTGGATTTGCTAGAAGAAAGGAAGGCGGAGTCCTCTGTGGAGGTAGTTAAATTGTCTCCCCAGCTGACCCTGGATAACATCCAGGAAGTAAGGGAGGTTTTAGCAGACTTTGTCCTATTGTTTAGTGCCAAGCCTGGACTAACCCCCTTAGAGACTCACGATGTGGAGACAGGGACACAGACGCCCATATGGCGGACAGCATATTGGGTGTCAGAGGCTGTTCAAACAAACATTAGGAGGGAAATGGAAGAGATATAGGATTTAGGGGTAATCCAGAGATCCCACAGCCCCTGGGCCTCACCCGTAGTCCTTGTTCCCAAGCCAGATGGCTCTACTCATTTCTGTGTGGACTATCGTGGACTGAATGCAGTCACAAAGTCAGACGCCCACCCGATGCCCCGGGCGGAAGAACTCCTGGACAAGTTGGGAGGGACGACCTACCTTACAACCACTGACCTGACCAAGGGGTACTGGCAGGTAGAGTTGATGGACAGAGCTAGGGAGAGGTCGGCCTTCATCACTCCAATAGGCTTATTTGAATTTAAAGTAATGCCTTTCAGAATGAAGAATGCTCTGGCTACTTTCCAAAGGTTGGTGAGCCAGGTGTTAAATGATGCGGAGGAGTACACTGTGGCATACCTAGATAACATTGCCATCTTTAGTACCAGCTGCGAGGAACACCTATCCCACCTTAGGGAAGTGCTGGGTAGGATACAGAGGGCCGGGTTCACTGTCAAAGCCGGGAAGTGCCAGGTGGCCATGGAAGAAGTGGCATACCTCGGGCATGTGGTAGGCCGAGGACAGCTCTGTCCTAACCAAATAAAAATAGAGGTAATCCAGGTGTGGCCCAGACCAGAAATGCAGAAGCAGGTCAAGAGTTTTCTTGGGACAGCAGGGTACTATAGAAAATCTGTACCCAATTACAGTGCCCTGGCTGCTCCCCTATCTGACCTGGTAAAGAAAAGGATGCCAAAGAAAATTACCTGGGGACCAGCCTGTGAAGATGCCTTTAACAGACTGAAGGAGGCACTGTGCAGTGATCCTCTTTTGACAACTCCTGACTATAGCAGACCCTTTATAGTTCAGACTGATGCCTCAGATGTGGTTATTGGGGCAGTACTGCATCAGACCTCCAGCCAAGGGAAAGATCACCCTGTAGCCTATCTGAGTAAAAAGTTACATCCCAGGGAGCAGGCATACTCCACTGTGGAAAAGGAGTGTCTTGCCACAGTGTGGGCCCTAAAGAAGTTGGAGCCATACTTGTATGGGCAGCATGTAGTGGTACAGACTGACCACAACCCCCTGGTTTGGCTGACGCAGATGGGAATAAAACAATGGCAGATTGCTAAGATGGAGTCTTGCTTTCCAAGGGTATGACATGACAATTCTACACAGGGCTGGAGCGACCAATCAGAACTCAGATGGTCTGTCTTGCATCTATGAGGAGTGAACTGATTTGGGAAGCTTATCCTATGCAGGGGGGAGAGAGAGCCCCCAAATTCAGTCTAGGTAGGGAGGATTGTGACGCTTGGACAGCTGGTTCCGATTAATCAATGCTTTTTGTAATAGAAAAATGTGTTATTGAGCGTCTCTCATGAGACATGCTGTTTCAGCTAAAAGATAAAAGCCAGGAGTTAATTAAAGGCTAGAAGACACCTAAATTAAGGATCTCCTGCTTATCTAGCTTAATTGTAGCTGCCAGCTGCTAGGCTGGAAATCATAAACTTTTATGGCGTTCAGAGGAAGAATACTGCTTAGGAGCTACGTCATAAATGCTCTTTGATGTCTGTGAAACAGCAGTATGCTGCTCATGAATAAAAGAAAGAACTTGGAAAATTACAGACTTAATTGGGAAGTCATATGGGGAAATACAGGTTACTCACCTGTAACAGGAGTTCTAGGAATGGTATATGTTGCTCATCCACACTGTCTGGCAGGTTCCTTGCTGCTTTAAATCTTGCCAGGAGGTCTTCAAGCTGGCTCTTCCCACCCACCCACCCAGGTGGTAAAACTCTCGGCTCCACCCCATGATGCCAGTTCTAGCCTGCTGGAAGCCAGGTTGTGCGTCGAAGCCAGGGAGGTCAGCTGGGTCATGTGGATGAACAACATATACCATTCCTAGAACTCCTGTTACAGGTGAGTAACCTGTATTTCTAGGGATATGGATATGTTGTTCATCCACACTGTCTGGCAGACTCCTAGCAGTTCTCCGGGAGGAGGGAGGCAAGACGCACACCCCCTACTTAGGAAATAAAGACTGGAGAACCGAGGCCCCAAAACCAGCATCCTGGCATGACTCAAGGTCGATGTGGTAGTGGGTGATGAAGGTGTGTACTGACTTCCAGGTAGCAGCCCTGCAGATTTCCTGGATAGGGACATCCCTGGAAGCAGCCACCGATGCAGCGGTATGGCGGGTAGAATGAGCTCTTATCCCTCTGGGAGGCTCCATGCCCGGCAACCTATAGCAGAGATCTATGCAGGAGGTGACCCATCTGCCTATTGTCCACTTGACTGCAGGTCTGCCAGGTGCGGCTTTAGTATAGGTGACAAACAGCTGGCGAACCTCTCCCTGAACTTCAGCCGTCCGCTCCTTGTAGTAAGCGAGCGCTCTTCTAGGGTCCAACGTAACCACCTTCGGAAGGAACTTCAGGTGGGGGCGCAGGACAACCTTGTCTCTGTGCTGTGGAAGACCAGATAAGGAGACTCGATGGAAAGCACCTGGAGTTCTCCCATCCTTCTGGCTGACGTGATAGCCACCAAGAAGGCGGTCTTCCACGACAGGTGAGATATGTCACACCTGTGCATCAGTTCAAATGGCTTGCCCATGAGCTTAGTCAATACCAGCAGTAGATCCCACGGAAGTGGAAGTTCTCGCACTGGAGGGGATATATGATCAAGGCCTTTGAAAAAGCGGCCTACCACCTTCTCCTGCACCACCGACTGCTTCCCGGCCTGCACCCGGTAAACAGAGATGGCTGCCAGGTGCAGCTTAAGGGTCGTCGACTGAAGCCCTTGCTGAGAAAGGGACCACAGGTAGTCCAGAATGCTTGCCAAGGAACAGGAAGAAGGGTCCAGGCCCTTGCCCTGACACCAAATGGAGAATCTCTTCCATTTGAAGGCATAGCATTTTCTGGTCGACTCAACGATGTTGAGGACCTCGTCGGAAAGACCCAAGGCCTGGATCTCTAGCCACTCAGGAACCAGGCCGTTAGGTGCAGGGACTGAAGGTCCGGATGGAATACCTTCCTCTGATTGACTGAGATCAGGTCCGGGTGGGCTGGAAGCCGCCTCCGGGGCCTGGAGCTGAGACCGAGGAGATCTGGATACCACAACTGGCGGGGCCAGTCTGGGGCTACCAGAATCACCTGTGCCTTGTCCCTCCTTGCCTTGAGAAGCACCTTGTGTATCAAGGGAAATGGGGGAAAGGCACAGAAGAGGCCGGGGGTCCATGGCCTCGAGAAGGCATCCCCCTGCAGCAAGCCCTGCTGAGGGGGGGTGGGCAGGAAACAGTCTGAGCTTCGCATTTTCCCTGGAGGCAAACAGGTCCACCTGAGGCGTGCCACAGTGGGAGAACAGATCTTGTACTACCTCTGGCAGGAGAGACCACTCGTGGGACGCAGCCCCTATCCGGCTTAGGGCATCAGCCAGGGTGTTGGAGGCTCCTGCCACATGAATGGCGAGGAGATCCACCTCCAGGCTGTGCACGAGTGACCAAATGCGGAGAGCTTCCCTGCACAGAGGCATGGAGCACGTCCCACCCTGGCGGTATAGGTAGTACATGGTCGTGGTATTGTCCATCTGGACCTGAATCACTTGACCCCGTAGAAACGGAGCGAACGCGGTGAGGGCTAGACGAACCGCTCGAAGCTCCAGCAGGTTGATGTGGCATCGGGACTCCCGAGGGGACCAGAGGCCGTGCGCTCTGTGCTCCCCCAGATGGGAACCCCAACCCATCAGAGAGGCATCAGTCGATAGAGAGACCATCGGCTCAGGGCGGACAAGCGGGATGCCCTCCTGCAGATGTGCTGGAGCGGTCCACCACTGGAGCATTCCACATCCCTGGGTCACTGTCACTAGCTGATCCAGAGGATCGAAGTGCTGTGACCATTGGCTGGCCAGCCCCCATTGAAGGGGACGCATGTACCAGCGGGCCCAATGGACCACGATGGTGCAGGCCGCCATGAGGCCCAGGAGGCGCAGGAAGTCCCAGGCAGGGCGCGATTGCCCAACCTGAAATGACTGGGCAAAGGAGGAAAGAACCTCGGCCCTGTCCACCGGGAGCCATGCTCTGGCTCGTAGAGAGTCGAGCTCTGCCCCAATGAATTGTATAACCTGCTTTGGCATGAGTTCCGACTTGGCCTCGTTGATGAGGAGGCCAACCTGAGAGCAAACCTGGAGGGCCAGATCTCTAGACCGCTCCACCTCCGCTCTGGAGGGGGCTGCAATCAGCCAGTCATCCAGGTAGGGGTACACCTGGACCCTTCGGCGATGCAGGAATGCTGTCACCACAGCCATGCATTTGGTGAAGACCCTGGGAGCTAAGGGAAAGGCCGAAGGGCATGGCCCAGAACTCATAGAAGGATCCCTCTACCCTGAAGCGGAGGAATCTCTGGTGGGACAGACGGATTGGGACGTGAAAGAACGTGTCCTGGAGGTCCAGATAACAGAACCACATGCCTAGTTCCAAGGATGGGATTATCTGAGCCAGAGTGACCATCCTGAAGGTCCGAGACCTTAGGAACCTGTTCAGGTTGTGCAGGTTGAGAATGGGGCGCCAGCCCCCCGTCCGTTTTGGGACCAGGTAGTACCTGGACACAAACCCCAGGTCTGGAGGAGGAACCGCCACCTTCCTGATCACCTCTTTTTCAAGGAGCAGGATGATATCGGCTCAGTGAGCCGACAAAGAGGCTGTGAATCCCGTAGCCCCCCATGGGGCAACGGCTCGGAAGGGCAGAGCCTGCTCGAACTCCAGGGGCAGGCCCTTTCCTACCACCTCCAACACCCAATGGTCCGTGGTGATAACAGACTAAGTGGAAAGGAAGTGGCGGAGCCATCCCCCCATGGGGGGAACCCAGGGGGCAGTGATGAAGCTGGGGGCAACACCCCCTCAACCCGTCACTGGGCAGGCTTAGAGGAGGGACCGGCCGAGGGACCTCCTGGGCCTTTACCTCCCTGCTTCCTATTGGAGGAAGCCACGGGCTTGGGTTTGGGATACCAAGCGCGAACCTGCTGGCCCTGGTGCTGTTGGGCCGGACGTGTCACAGGCACAAAAGGACGAAAGGACTTGTGCTGCTGCTGCTATCGGCGGCCTTTGTCCTGCTGGGCGGAGGTGACCGAGTCCAGAGTGGCATTGGACTTTTCAATCCGCTGGAGGTGACCTTCCACTCCAGGGCCAAAGAGGTCAGTCCCCAGGAAGGGGACATCCACCAGTTTGTGCTGGGTATCCGCCATGAAGGTGGATATCCTCAGCCATGCTCTGTGGCGCATGGCCACCGTGGCCACAACCGATCTGGCACAGGAGTCTCCAATGTCCAGAGCAGTTTGGAGCTGCTGTTTAGCCACCGCCCTACCCTGGTCCCATACCTGCCAGACCGTGGTCTGCAGGTCCGGGGGGAGATGAGGGATCACCTCATCCAGGGAGCCCATGAGGGCATGGGAGAAGTGTGCCATCAGCATGGCCGAGCTGGCCTGGCGGAGGTCAAGGGAGGATGCAGCGTGCACCTTGCACCCGGCATAGTCCAGCTTTTTGGACTCCTTGTCGGGGGGCTTGTCCACATCCCTAACATTCCCATAATGCCTGAAAATGCTGTCAGTGACCAACCCCGCGGCGGAGGGGTGTTCCGAAAACCTGGGCAAAGAGCCGGTAGGGACTGCATACTTCCTGGCCATCCTGGCCGAAGGAGCAGGACAGGAAGCAGGCCACTGCCAGAGCTCCAAGGCTGCGCCAACAATGGCTTCAGCCACCAGAAAGGCCTCCGTGGGTGAATCCCCTCGGTCCAGTATGTCCGTCAGGGGATACTCGGCCCGCTTGGATACGGGCTCGAGCTGCATCCCGGTGGACTCCGAGATGAGCTGAAGCAAACCCATGAAGGACAATGGGCTTTCGTCCATAGACTGGCCCCCGGAGGACTCCAGGTCAATGGGCCTGGAGAACAGGGAGGAGTCGTCGTCGGACTCCGAGGAGTCCGCGAAGATGCCTGGGGCCGGATCCACCCTCCACCTGCCGAGGACGGTCGGGAGTGAGGGTGACCGACAACCTGTGGGGCAGGCCCTGACCTGCCAGAGAGTCCTTGGTCGGCGCCCCCGATTTTGGTTGTGGAGGCAGAGGTTCCACCACAATCGGTGGGGCAGCTGGTTTCAGCCGAACAACCGGCACAGGCTTGGGCACCTCGGCTACAGTGAGGGTTTGTTTTGGCCGCTTGGGTAACAGCCACTTGATGGCCGGGGAAGGCAACGGCATCGGCTTGTTCCCGAACAGAAGTAACTGCTGCCACATCAGGTCCTCATAGCGTCGATGCAACTTGCGTCGAAGCCTCTCCTCTTCTGATGACGAGCGGCGGCACTGCTTACTTCAGTGCCGAGACCAAGACCGCCAATGTTGGCGGGATCGGCTGGACCGAGACAATGTCCGAGACAGAGACCGAGATCCTTGGTGTTTCCGAGGACGGGTCTGGGAAGGGGTTGGGGACACCCACTCTTCCCTCACCTCGGAAGCCTTAACCGGGGACTGCGGCACTGGAGGCGCAGGCAGGTCCTCGGTCTCCACCGGGAGAACAGGTGAAGAAGGGTTGTCAGCTTCACCAGTCGACAGCCTGTCCAACGGGTCAAGAAAAATCTCGACTGCATCGACAGGTATCTCAGCCGGCTGACCTGACGGGGACACCGTGAAGCCAGCGACCTGAGCCGCAACCTCGACTGAAGTCGAGTGTCGACTGTCCGGGGAAGGGGACCTCTCCTGCTCCCACGAACGCCGACGATCGGACTTACCTTTACATCCTTCTTTCTGGACCGAGAGGAATGTCCCGATGGCCCCTCTCCCTTCGTGGAAAGGGACTTGCAAAGCTCCTTGAAAGAAGCTGAATATGAGATACCCAGAGAGAGCGGGATAAATGCCGCGACCGAGGAAGAGGATGATGCAACCCGTGCCGCCTCCTCCTCGAGGGTGATCATCTGCTAGACTTGCTCAGCCGAGCCAGCCGATGCAGTAACTGCCCATCGGGCCTCCTTCAACTTCACCGGCGGGTAGCGCTTCTCGGGGCACCCAAGCTGTAATTGGGCAGCGTAGTCTTCCAGGACATTGGCCGGAAACGAATGGCATAACTCGCAGGCCTGCGGGTCATGTTCTAGACCAAGGCAGTAGACGCATGTGGAGTGTGGGTCCGTCCTGGACATTTTCTGCCCACAAGGGCACTGCCAAAATCCGGGAGTCGATCTGTCCATCGCAGCCGCGAGGGAGAAACTTGACTGAAGTCTTGAAAATTTTAAAATAAGTTTCGGGCGAACCAAAGAATTAGGATCCAGTCTACATGCAGAGCGTTAAGGAGGGAACCTGAGCATCCAAGCGGTAAGGAAGATTTGGCATCATGGGGCGAAGCCGCGAGTTTTACCACCCAGGTGGGTGGGAGAAGCCAGCTTGAAGACCTTCCGGCAAGATTTAAAGCGGCAAGGAACCTGCCAGACAGTGTGGATGAACAGCATATCCATGTCCCTAGAAGCAATTTGTTTTTGCTGATGTCACCTATTAATTTACCTCCTGACACAAGACATCCTGATTGTATAATTTTTAATAAATACAGGAGGAGCTGGGTGACATCATGGAGAAGGCAGGGTCAAGACAGTGTTTTAATTATGCTGTAACTGACTTTTAGACACACACATTTGCACTCTGAAGCTACATCTTTCAGCACTATAAGAAGATAAGAATACATTAGGTAGACAAGCCTAAGTGTATTATTGGTAGGGAATTGCACTTTTAACCTTATTGTTTTAAAAGATTGTATGGTTTTGTGATATATTGTTCTGCATTTACATTTTTTATCTATTTTTAAGTAAACACCTAATTTTAAGAGACTACTTGGAGTGCCTTTGAAATTCTTTATTTGACAAGTGAAGCACACGTGGTTAAAGCTGACACTGTGCAAAGCTTACTGGTAATACCAAACTGGAAAAAGGTAAGAGTTTATTCTGAGGTCTTTAATAGAGTTTTTAAGGGTTCATTTTGTACACCTAGTTAGGTGCCCGTAAGCAAAAGATATCTGGCATCCCCTAAGAGCAGAATTATCTAAGCCTGTACATTGGGTACGCTAGTAAGAGGTTCACAGTTTGAATCCCTCCAGAAACTTGAGACCAAAGGTTGATTCGAACCCACAAAACAGACAGGAGGGTTACCCTATTTCTGTTTCCTGTTCACAAGACTGCGCTCGGAGGTTGGCCCTGTGGGAGCAGAGGGCCTGACCTGTTGAGTGGGGTTGTGACAATGGCCATCATGAAGATCGTCTTCCACAAGTGTGACAAAGGCACACTTGTGCATTGGTTCGAATGACTTGCCCATGAGCTTTGCCAGTACTTGCAGAAGATCCCATGGAGGTGGAGGTTCACGCATCGGAGGGGATATGTGATCCAGACCTTTGAAAAAAGCGCCCGACCACTGTCTCCTGTGCCAACGTCGGCTGACCAGCCCATGCCCGGTAAGTGGAGATGGCTGCTAGGTGCACCCTAAGGGTCGATGACCGAAGACCCTCTTTGGAGAGAGACCAAAGGTAGTCGAGAATGTTAGCCACTGGACAGAACAGAGGGTCCAGGCCCTTGCCCCGATACCAAATGGAAAAGCTTTTCCATTTGAAGGCATAACATTTCCTGGTCAGTTCCTTTCTGGATGCCTCCACCACAGTGTAGACATCTTTGGAAAGATCCAAAGCCTGGAACTCTAGCCGCTCAGGTACTAGGCTGTGAGGGGCAGGGATTGAAGGTTCGGATGGAATACCTTGCCCTGATTGAGTGATATCAGGTCTGGGTGTGCTTGGAGCCTCTCCGGGAGCTTGCAGCTGAGGCTGAGGATATCTGGATACCAGAACTGGCGTGGCCAGTCTGGGGCTACCAGGACCACCTTCGCCTTGTCCCTCCTCACCTTGAGGAGAACCTTGTGGATCAAGGGAAATAGAGGGAAGGTGCAGAGGAGGCCTGGGGTCCATGGCCTCGAGAAGGTATCCCCCTGTAGTGAGCCCTGCTGAGGGGGGCAGGCATGAAACAGCCTCAGCTTGGTGTTTTCCCTTGAGGCAAACAGGTCCACCATCGGATTGCCCCAGTGGGAGAACAGGCTGTAAGCTACCTCTGGATGGAGAGACCACTCGTGGGATGTCTGGCCTAAGCGGCCGAGAGCATCCGCCAGATGGTTTGAGGCTCCTGCCACATGGATGGCTAGACGATCTGCCTCCAACTGGCAACTGGCTCCTGAGGGTCCAGATACAGAGTGCCTTCTTGCACAGCAAACGGGAGTGCGTGCCGCCCTGTTTGTTGAGGTAGTACATGGTCATGGCATTGTCCGTCTGGACTTGAACCACTTGACCCCGGAGCTGAGGAGTGAAAGCTGACAGTGCCAGTCTGACTGCCCTGAGCTCCAAAAGGCTGATGTGGCATCGGGACTCCTTGGGGGTCCAGAGCCCGTGGGCCCTGTTGTCTCCCATGTGGGCTCCCCAGACCATGAGAGAGGCATCGGTTATGAGGACGACCGTCGGGTCGGGGCGGACAAACAGGATGCCTTCCTGCAACCGGTCTGGGGTGGTCCACCATTGGAGAGCGTCCCACATCTTCTGGGTTACAGTGATCAGCTGGTTGAAATGACCCTGGCGCTAAGTCCACCGGGCGGCCAGCTCCCACTGGAGGGGGCGCATGTGCAACCGGGCCCACCGGACCACTGAGGTGCACGCCGCCATGTCACCTAGAAGGTGCAGACAGTCCCGGGCAGGGCGCAACTGCCCAACCAGAAATGATTGGACAAAGGAGAAAAGAACCTCCGCTCTGTTCACCGAAAGCCGAGCTCTGGCTTGACAAGAGTTGAGCCCTGCCCCGATGAAGCCCATCACCGGAGAAGGCATGAGTTCCGACTTGGCATCGTTGATCAGGAGGCTGAGTTGGAAGCAGGTCTGGAGGTCCAGATCCCTGGACCTCTCCACCTCCTGTTGGGTGGATCCTGTTAGGAGCCAATCATCAGAGTAAGGATAAATCCTGAGCCCTCCCCCTTCCCCCTCCGAGATGGGCAGCCACCGCTGCAATGCATTTGGTGAAGACCTGTGGGGCCGATGACAGGCCAAACGGCATGGCTCGGAACTCATACAGGGTCCCTTCAACCCTGAAGTAGAGGAACTGCTGATGGGACAGACGGATTGGGACGTGAAAGAATGTGTAATGCAGATCCAGTGAACAGAACCACATGTTTCGCTCCAAGGATGATATGATCTGGGACAGAGTGACCATCCGAAAGGTGCGTGGTCTGAGATATTGATTAAGGTCGTGTAGATCTAGAATGGGGCGCCAGTCCCCCATCCGCTTGGGCACCAGGAAGTACCTGGAGACAAAGCCTGGGTCTGCTGGAGTATCCGCCACTGGAGCTACTGCCTCCTTGAAGAGGAGCTGAGCGATGTCGTCGCGGAGAGCCGTCTGGGTGGATACTCTTTCCTCCTGAGGGGCTTGGTTTGGCTTGGAGGATACTTCTCAAATTCCAGAGGCAGTCCCCGAACGACCACTTCGAGAACCTACCTGTCCGGAGTGATAACAGACCAGGCGGAAAGAAAGTGGTGGAGCCAGCCCCCCATGGGAGGACACAGAGCTGAGGTGATGGGAGAGGGGTTAACAGACCCCACCTCATCACTGAGCAGGCTTAAAGGAGGAGGAAGCTCCAAGACCTGAACCTTGGCCTCCTTTACGGGCCTGTTGGGGCCCGGACTTGGGCCGGGGGCACCAAGTTTGAGCCTGCTGCTGTTGCTGGTGCTGCTGTCCACCTTGGAAGGGGGACTCCTGAGCCGCAGGGGAAGAATGCCGAAAAGGCTTCCTTTTTTTCTGCTGGTTCTAGCCCTAAGAACCCTTGGCAGAAGTAGCATCCAAGGTGGCATTGGACTGCTGAATGCACTAAAGGTGACTGGCCACTCCTGAGCCGAACAAGTCGGTCCATAGGAAGGGCACATCAGCTAGTTTGTGCTAGGTATCCGCCGGGAAGGAGGAGAGCCTCAGCCAAACCCTGCGATGAAAGGCAACTGTGGGAGCCATTGAGCAAGCACAGGAATTCCCAATGTTCAGGGCCATCTGAAGCTGCTGTTTGGCAACATCTCAGCCCTGATCCCGGACCTGCTTGACCGTGGTCTGCATGTCCGAAGGGAGATTTGGGAGGACTTCATCCAGTGACCCTAGGATGGCGTGAGAGAAATGTGCCATGATGACAGACGAACTTGCCTGACAAAGGCCCAAGAAGGAAGCCACACAGGCCTTCCTGGCAGAATGATCCAAAAGCTTGGACTCTTTATCAGGAGGTCGGTCAGTGTCAGAACTGCCAGTAACACAGAGGTGGTCACCAGGCTTTTGGCCGAAGGTTGCTCTGTGGACCCCGCAAGGGACCCCATAGGCACCGCATACTTGTGGGCTATGCAGGCAGACGGAGCTGGACAAGAGGCAGGGCGCTGCCAAAGTTCTAAGGCCAGGCAAACAATAGCCTCGGCCACAGGAAAGGCCTCCATCGGGGTATCCCCTCTCTTAAGGATGTCGTAAGAGGGTACTCCAGCTTTTTCTGGATTGGCTCCAGTGGCATCCCTGTACATTCAGAGATGAGGCAAAAAATCCCTTGGAAAGATGAGGGACCTTCCTCCATCTCTAAGCCAATGGTTGATTCATCATCCCCTGGATGAGAATGTAAGCCAGTGATGTCCGAACCCAAGTATAACGGTCGACCATCCAGGTCACCTTCGACCCGCCGAGGTTGGTCTGGGGTGACCGTGACTGACAACCACTGGGGAAGCCCGGTGTCTGGTTTACCTTCCTTGGAAGGAGCCCCTTCCACAGGCTGTCTGGGGGGGTGGTTCCACCACAATCAGTGGAGAGACTGTTTTGGGTTGAGCTGGTGGTTTTGCCAGCTCCGCGGACAGAGAAACAGATTTAATCAGCTCCAAAGGAGTCTGCTTCGGCCTAAGAGGCGAAAGCCAGGTAATGACTGGTGTTAAAGCTGGAGTTGACTTGTGACCGGTCAAAATTAGCTGTTGCCACATGAGGTCCTCGTAGCACCGATGGAGTTTCTGCCAGAGCCTCTCCTCATCCGAGGAGGATGAAGACGACCGATGGCATCGCCTCTTTTTAGAGCTCTTCCTCAGCCTGTCGGTCGAGGGGGTCCAAGACCTCGATCGAGATTGGACGGGCTGACTCGGTCGCTCGGGAGACACCAGCGGGACCGGTAAATTCCCGGGATCAGGGACCACTTCATTGAGGGCAGTCCCACCAGGCTGGGTCTTGTCATCTGGAAAGACCAGATTAGGGGTTCGATCAGGGGATTCGTCGACCAGATTCAGCAAAATCGGACAGATCGATCAAGATTTCAACATCGTCAATCGATAATTCGGTCAACTGACCTGATGTCAAAGCCGAAAAACCAGCAGTCGAAGACACGATCTCGACCAAGGTCGAGACCGCATGCTCCTTGGATCGAGATCTCTCCCGTTCCCAAGAATGTCTCTGTCAAGACGAAGATGATCCTGGTCCTTCTCCTGCTTATGGGATCGAGAGGAGTGCGAGCCCACAGGCGCCTCTCCCTTGGTCGGGAGAGACCGGCACAACTCTCAGAAGGAACCTGAGAAGGTGGATCCCAGGTTAAGCGGAACGAAGAAGCTCAGAGAAATATCTGCAGCACGGGTCGCTTCCTCCTCGAACGATTGTATGCATTCCAATTGCTCGGCAGATCCCGCAGTCGCAGAAACTGCCCACTAAGCCTCCTTGGATTTCACCAGAGGGTTCCTCTTCTCTGGCCTCCCCAGTTTCAGGCGTGCGAGACAGTCGTCGAGGACGTTGGGATGAAAGGCAAGACATATATTGCATTTTGAGGTGTCATGGTTGACACCGAGGCAACAGACTCATGTGGTGTGGGGATCGGTGCGCAACATTTTCTGGCCGCATGAGCACCGACAAAATCTGGAGGACGATTTGTCTTCCATAATTGAAGCAGCGAACTTGCAATTGCTAACGCGAACAATGCCAATTTTCAGAAGAACCGAAGGTTTGAATGCCAGAGCCTACAAGATGCATGAGCACATGGCAGGCAACCTGAATCTTCCAGCAGAAAAGAAGATCTGCCGCATGGGGTGGAGCTGAGGTATATACAGTACCACCCAGGTGGGTAGGAGGAGCCAGCTTGAAGACTTCCGGTGAGATTTAAAGCGGAAGGGGACATGCCATAGGAGTGTGGATAAACAACATATCCACGATCCTAGAAAACGCCCATCGTGTTGCGGGTACACTGTTGGGACCTTTGGTCTGAAATTTTCGGGGTAGAAAGAGGTTTGGTCAAAGAATAATCCAGCACTGGTTTGGTGAAAAAATATTAATCCGTTCAAAAGTTACTTAATTTTGGATTTTGAGGTTCTGAGCATGCTCAGTTCACTCCAAGATGTATACGTACGTTTTGCGAAAGCGGATTGGGCTCATGAGCAGGACTTTGTCACCTCACGAAAGGGGATTTATAAAATCCCCGTTCGTGAGGAAAACTTCCTCGCTTGCGAGCTGCCATCTTGTTTTCATTTTTTCCGCCAAACAAAATGTTGTAGCTTGCCCCACGGCTGACTTCTTTTACAAATGAGGCATGGGCTTTGTTCAGGGTGATGCCCTCTACAAACCCATGGCTTTGGTTTCCTTCAGTTTGGCCAAAAAACAGCTGTTTTAGATTTTAAAATTCTTTGTTCGTGACTAGCTTCTGATCCCAGTCTGCGAGGTGACAAAATCCCCGTTCATGGGCGATCCACATTTCGCATGTTACAAAACTTTGATCGCAACTTAGGGACCAGATGGCTCCTATTCACAACGTGATTTTGTCAACTCACAAAAGGGAGATCAGCTTATAAAGGGGATTTGTTACCATGTGAAGGGGATTGGGTTTCTGAATCCCATTTGTTGAGCCGACAAAATCACCTTTCATGAGGTGTCAAAATCGCCTTTCGCGAGCCAACAAAATCCTCAATAGTCATTTCACGACCAGATGGCCCTTCTTGTGAATGAGGGTTGGCTTGCGAATGGGGATTTTGACACCTCGCGAAAGTGGATTTTTTTTAATTCCTCATTCGTGAGCGGACAAAATCCCCCGTTCACGAGCTGTCAAAATCCCCTTTCATGAGCCAATCCCTTTTCGTGAGCTGACAAAATCCTTGATTGCGACTTGCAGACCAGATGGCCAAAATTTGATGATCAAGGATTCTTTGCGAACAGGGATTCTGACAGCTCACGAACAGAGACTGACCTCCCGAACAGGGATATTGCCACCTCACAAACTAGGATTTGAAAAACTTTGTCAGTGCACTGTAAATAAATGGTTTGGTCTTTTGGCTTGAAATTTGCAGGGTATAAAGGGGGTGTCCCAGAGATGTGAATTATGCTGTTTAAGTCTAAAAAAGTTAATTGGTTCCATAGATATGCCAACTTTGAGATTTGTGCTACAGGATAACATTGTGGCGCCCACAGCGCTCTTCTGTACCTGTATCTCGGAAATGATGCAAGATACATATTTAGTTCACCGTATCTCGAGTGGATGTTTCAAAGTCATGATCACAACTGCAGTGGAATTTTTTTCATAGCTTGTACGGTTACTAAGATATTGGCAAAGTAGTGTTACATTTTTCTCAGCCCTATAGGGCTACAGTATGGCTCCGTTGTTATGTGTAAATGGGAGTACAGGGCCCGGAGGACCCCCGTTCCCACACATGCACATTGTTATGCACAAATGGGCAGCTTGGTGGGAGAGTGGGGCCCGGAGGGCCCGCACGGCCTGCACTCCCAACACATACCAGTTACCAGGTACATTACACTTCAAAAAAAAATTTTTCAACTTTGCCAGTACACTGCAAATAAATGGTCTGGTCTTTTGGCTTGAAATGTGTAGGGTATAAAGGGGGCGTCTCAGAGATGTGAATTATGCTGGTTAGGTGTAAAAAATGTTATCAATTCCATAGATATGCCATTACAAAATTTAGATTTTCCCATAGGATAACACTGTGGCTTTTCTGTACCTGTATCTCGGAAACTATGTGAAATACGGATTTAGTTCATTTAACTTGCATGGAGATTTCAAAGTCATGATTACAACTGCAGTGGAATTTTTTTCATAGCTGCTACGGTTACTAAATATTGGCAAATTAGTGTTACAAGGGTTCCTTTTAAGCCCTATAAGACTGCTGTATGGCTCCATAGTTATGTGTAAGTGGAAGTGCAGGGCCTGCACACCCACAGACGCATATCATTATGCAAAAATGGGCAGCTTGAAGGGAGTGCGGGGCCCATGCTCCCACCAACACATACTAGTTACCAGTTACATTACACTTTCTCCAAAAGTAAGGAAATTCATTGCAAAAAAATCCCCATAATTGGACTGACTCCTGGGGACTGTGGCCACTTCCCAACTGGATGCTGCAGATCCCCATTGAGAAAGCAAGCACCCAAGGCACCTTTTTCAGATCACAGCTCAGCCACTGCCTTGCTGTACTGCTCTCTGGACAGTTTTTTTCTGCTGAATTTACTGCTCATGTGGAAATGATTTGTTTTTCTTCTTGGCATTTTCTGCTGTTTAGCCTACTGTACTAGCTAGGCCTGATTTCTATATAGCTTATGGCTTGTACTGCTTAAACATTTTACCTTTTAACTACTGCATTGTATATGGAGGAAATGCCTTCCAGAGTATAGCAGAGTTGTAGCGAACTTTGACAGCCTGACGTCTATATAGCTTACTGCTTGCACCACTCAATTTTTTCTGCTGAGCTAATTGCCCAACATTGTAAAATAGTTTGAACAACTGACTACTGCCTGCTGTTTTTCTGCCACACTCTTTTCCCATCACGGTTGCTCTCATTCCTCCTCAGACTACCTTCTTTATTTCCCTCTTTCACTTGCTTTTTTTTCCTTTTGCATTTCTTTTTCGCTGTTCCCCACACTGTTTCTCCGCCATTTACTGGACCCAAGATTCCCTCTCCTGACACCCCCTGAACCAGCATAGTCTGTAAATATTGGCTGGCATTTTTGGCCATCTTCTCTACCTATTCCAGACTACCTTGAGTCCTCTTCACCACACGCATCCTTTCCAGCTTTCCCTGGTCTTATTCAAGGCCCCCGCAAACAACCTCCTGAACCAGCCTTTTGTTTTACTAAATTCCCACCTAGCATCGTTGACCAGACCCTCTCCAGGAACCCTTTCTCTCCCACTATTTGCAGCTACTTCTGCCCTGAGCACTAAATTGCCCAGGGCGCTCCCACCAATTTACTTGAGCTTTGTCTTTGACTTTTTAACTAATGGACCACCTCTTTTTTCTGCTCTTTTTTAGCCACAAGCTCAAACCAGGCTCTCCACTTTAGCCAAGCAGCCCTGGTGCTGCTACCTGCCGACGGCCGGACCTCTGCATCCAGCCCCCCACCCCCTGACCAAGGAAAGCATGTATGATTGGTCAGCTCCAAGTTCAGAGCTGTCAGGCTTCAATCCCCGTAACTGGACTGGCTCCTGGGGACTGAGGCAGCTTCCTGATTGGATGCTGCAGATCTCCATTGAAAGCAAGCACCAAAGGCACCTTTTTCAAATCACAGCTCGACCACTGCCTTGCTGTACTGCTTGCTCTCTGGACAGGTTTTTTTTTTTTCACCCAAACCCCACCCCTCCCTCCCACCTTTGTTAAATACACTTCCCCAGTGATCCCCGCCCTCTGAGGCCTCACACTAGTCAATTACAACAGCTCCTTAAAGGGGCTCTCCTTTCTGCAACTTCTCTCGTAATCAAATTTAACTGCAAAAATGCTGCTTCATCCATTAAGCATAGGATTTCTACTTATTAGTGTAACCGTCACATACCGTGGGTCTCTAAACCTACAAAATGATCAACACTCAGGCATATTCAGAGGCTACCTAAATCTTACACACAAATTTCTAAATGTTTCCCTCCCACTGCCACTTACCTGACCTGGCCTCCATACTACCATACACTGCTGTACTCATGTCGAGTACCAACTGTCTCTCTCTCTCATAGGTTTGCCCTGTCAATTAAAGCTATTCTGTATGCTTACTATCACCCCTCGCCTCGCTGTTCGGCCTTAGAAAAGAGTTTGAGAAGCTGCCCACGCCTCAGAGGGAACATTCGGCCATTCCAACTACTTCTTAGTGCTATAAAAAAAAAAAATGCTCCTGCTGCTACTCATCTGTGCTGGCAATGTCGAATTAAACCCCGGGCCCCCCCACCCCCATTCCTGCCCCAGCTGACCTACCTTTACTAAAAGGGTCATCATTTTTGCATTTGAATGCCTGCAGCCTTCTGAAAAAGCCTGATGCTATCAAAACGTGGACCCGCCGCTGCTCTCCTGATGTTCTTGTAATCTCCGAAACTTGGTACCCTGGACTATGAGGTTAATATTCCTTCATACAACTTGTTTCGTACTGATAGGAAATCCCGTGGAGGGGGAGTAGCCATCTATGTCCACGACAACATTACTGCAACTATGGTGGACACTACAGTCCCTAAGGAGGTTGAGTACCTCACGCTAAGAATTCAACCAGCCAAATCAACCTCTGTCTGCATCAGTGGATGCTATAGGCCCCCCTCAGCTAGCCTCTCTCTGCTCAAACACCTAAGTGACATACTAGCTACCACCTCATCGGAAGTATCCATAATTGGTGACTTAAACCTTGACTGACTCTCTCCAGTCTCCTTACCACTGAAAGAATTCTGTGATGCCCATGGACTTACCCAGCTCATTAATGAAGCTACCCGCCCAAACACCAAAAACCCAGAGCGTAGCTCCCTTCTTGACCTAATCCTTGTAAGCAAGCCTCACCTCTTCTTCCACTCAGGTGTAATCTTTAACAACATCAGCGACCACTGTGCCATTGCGTGAGTAAGGTCGACACAACTGCAAACCTCCTTTTCATCTAAATACATCCATAAGAGGTGTAAATGGAACTTCTGCCCAGATGCTTTTCTCTATTACCTCCAGTATGCTAACTGGCAGAAATGTTACATTGCATCTTCTGTGGAAGAGGCACATGAGGTACTTCATGAAATACTCACCGAAACCCTAGACCTCCATGCCCCAATTACCAAAAGCAGAACCAAAAGAAAATCCTGTCCCTGGTTCACGGATAGCCTAAAGACTGCCTTATGGCATAGGAATGCTCTTTGCAAAAGAACCAGAAGAAAAAATTACACACCTCAGTGATTATGTTTCTTCTAATGGAGTCTTGCTGTATTCTGACTATTGCAGTTAGCTCCAGTCTTTAAACTGCCCCGGAAAACAAAGGGTTAACTTTTCTATGCATGGCATAGAATGCTGAGTTCGAGCTCGGTTGAGGTCTGTTTCCCTTTGAATCTAAACTGCCAGATTCTTACGAGCAACAACTCATTAACCCTCCTATGTGGAAATTGTAAAGATTTTTACTAGCCAACTGGCAACAAGGAGTTTTGGATTCCCAAGAAAGACTCAAGTCAGGAAAACCCAAAACCAAAAACCAACCCCATAAAGGGATAACAACAATAACAAAAAACACCCAAACAAATAAAGGGAGGATCTGTAATAGGCACCTCTAGGGTGCAACACTGCACCTGCCCACCCACAGCCCAAAAACAGGTTCTGAGAGGGGAGGCAGGGACAGAGGTCAGACTACAGCAAGACTCCATTAGAAGAAACATAATTACTGAGGTGAGTAATTTTATCTTCAAACAACATAAAGTCTTGCTGTATTCTGACTATTACAGACTACCAAGCAGTACCTCCATGTAGGAAGGACAGAACCTACTTTGGGAATAGGCTCTGAAGTACTGCTGTGCCAAACCGAGCATCACTCCTAGCCTGGCTATCCAGAGAGTAATGCTTGGTAAAGGTATAGACTGTTTTCCAGGTGGCTGCTTGACAAATTTCTAAGAGAGGGATATCCCTGGCAGCAGGCAGGGAAGTAGCTGTACCTCTTGTAGAGTGAGCCCTCAGGCCTGAGGATGTGATCTTTCCTAGTTTCTCACAGCAGAATTGTATACAAGACACAATCCACCTGGAAATAGTTCTCTTGGTGGCAGGTTTGCCTTTTCCCACTTCCCCATAAGTAAGGAATAACTGGAGGGATTCTAACCTGTGACCCTTGGTACACTCTAAGTAGTAGCTAAGGGCTCTCTTAACATCCAAACTGTGTAGCCTTCTCTCCCCTGAGGAAGAATGATTAGTGAAGAGACAAGGAGAGACATGGACTGATTTAAGTGGAAATCTGAAACCACTTTGGGCAAGAACCTCCTATTGGTTCTAAGGACCACTTTATCTCAATGAAAAGAGATAAAATTAGGTTCCACTGACAGGGCTTGCAATCCACTGATACGTCTGGCAGAGGTGATGGCTACCAAAACACAGTTTTCCAAGTCAAGTACTTAAGCTCTGCTGAGGACATAGGCTCAAAAGGAGGTTGCATAACTGGGCAATGCAAATATTTAAGTCCCAGGCAGGGGCAGGATCCCTAAAGAGAGGATTGGTATGAAGCAATCCTTTGAAAAATGTGCAGAACACAGGGTGAGATGACAGTAAGGAACGTTTTCCCACTGACTGAAAAGCAGAAACAGCTGCCAAGTGCATCTTAACAGTAGCTGGTCTAAGGCCTAGACCATTAAGATGGACCAAATAATCCAGAACTGTAGGCTATTCAGCAGTGTCTGGGGATATATGCTTCTTGGAACACCAAATGCTGAATCTTTTCCATTTGGAGTTATAAGTCTTTCTGGTGGCAGGCTTTCAAGAGGCTTTGAGAATATCCAGAACCCCTTGGGACAGGTGTAAATCTACATATGCTAGCTCTTCAAGAGCCATGCCTTGAGATTGAAGGACCGAAGACTGGGGTACCAAATCCTCCCCTGGGAGGAGGCTAACAGGTTGTAATTCCTGGGAAGAGACAGGGAAAGATGGACTCTTAGAGACAGCAGCAGGGGGTACCAAGGCTGTCTGGCCCAGTCCGGAGCAATCAGGATCACTTTGCAAGGTTGTGACCTTATCTTCACTAGGACTTTGAACAAGAGAGGAAAGGGAGGGAAGGCATACAGAAATTTCCTTTCCCAGTTTAAAATCAGAGCATCCAGAGGGACTGAACCCAAGACTGGGGGTCTGCAACAAAACAGAGAAAGTTGGTGATTGTCTGGGGCTGCAAAGAGATCTATCTCTGGAGAGCCCCACCTTGAAAAAAAAAATTTCAAAACCAGGGGGTCCAGGGACCATTCGTGATGGCCCTGGGAAATCCTGCTCAGTGCATCTGCTAGCACACTGTCCTTTCCTGGAAGGTGGACTGCTATCAGAGAGGTCTGAAGGGAGGCCAGGACCACAATTTCATGGCTTCCGGCACAAGGTCGTAGACCCAAGTGCCTCTGCTTGTTGATGTACCACATGGTGGTGATGTTGTCTGTCCTGACCTGAACCACCTTGTTCTGCACCAACTGGGAAAAAGCTTGCAGTGCAAGAAACACTGCCCTGAGTTCCAGGAGACTGATATAAAGGAGGGACTCCTGGGGAGACCACAGTCCTTGGGCTGTGAGATCCCCCAGATGAGCTCCCCACCCCAAGAGAGAAGCATCCGTAGTAAGGACCATCGGATGAGACTGAGTGACAAAAGGGAACCCTTTTCTTAAATTGTCCTGATCTTGCCACTACTGAAGAGCTTGGATCAGTGTCCGAGTAACTGGAATCAGTTTGGTAAGAGGGTCCTTCCTTCTGCACCAAAAGGCCCTCAGATGGAACTGAATGTCCCTCATCTGAAATCTTGCCCCTTGGACCACTGCTGAGAAAGCTGCCATGTGGCCCAAGAGCTGGAGGAAGTGCCTTGCTGGTCGGGACACTTGAAGGCTGAAGGACAAAGCCAGATTTGTAAGAACCCTTGCCCTTTCCAGGGGAAGAAAGGCTCTTGCTTTGACAGTATCTAGCTCTGCTCATATAAAGGTTAGGAGCTGAACTGGTTTGAGAACTGATTTGGGGAGGCTGAGAAGGAAACCCAGAGAAGTGAGCACTTGCAGGTCTGACTTGACTTGGTCTGGAGACTGACCTACTATGAGCCAATCATCCAGATATGGAAAAATGGAAATCTTTTGCCTTCTTAGAAAGGCAACAACTACTGCTAGGCACTTTGTGAAGACCCTTGGAGCTGATGTTAGGCCAAAGGGCATTGCTTTGAACTGATAATGGCCTGAGGGCAACTTGAACCTGAGGTACTTTCTGTGGGAGCACCTAATGGGAATATGAAAGTAGGCATCTTTGAGGTCCAAGGAGACTAGCCAGTCCCCTGGCCTTAGAGAGGGAAGAATTATTCCCAGAGTTACCATCATGAACTTTGGTTTTAGAAGATGTTTGTTCAGGTATCTTAGATCTAGGATGGGTCGCCACTCCCCTGTCTTTTTTGGGGTAAAGAAGTATCTGGAGTACAGACCTTTTCCCCAGTGTAGGGTAGGAACTCTCTCTATGGCTCTTAGAGCCAGAAGAAATGAAACCTCTGCCTCTAGGGCAAGGGTCTCGGAGAGACCTGCAGATGGAAAAGATATGGCTCTCATCTTTGGAAATTTTTTGAAGATGAGAACCAGTCCCTGACTTACTACTTACAGGACCCACTTGTCTGATGTAATAGACATCCAGTCCTAGACACAGTAAGCCAGTCTGCCCCCTACAGGAATAGGAGAGTCGACCCAGGCAGACCCATCAGGGTGTCTGCTTGGCAGGAGCCTTAGGCTGAGGGGTGGATGCAGCCCTGCTCATCCCCCTTCTGCCTCTCCCTTTAAAGAACCCCCTCTGTGAAAAGGGAGAAGAGGCCTGTGCTTGGTAAAAAGACCTATGAAAAGGCCTGCCACTGCCTCTAGATTGCTGCCTCTGAGGAGTTGCTTGCCTTTCTTTAGCCTGAGCACTCCTATAAGTGGTCCTGTACTCATCCATCTTTTTCATGTAATTCTCTGTCTGCTCCCCAAACAGAGAATTACTCACCACAGGGAAATCCATGGCCTTAGCCTGGGTGTCCTGTGAGAGGCTAGTACATCTGAGCCAAGCCATTCTCCAAAGAGCCACAGATGTAGCCATGACTCTTGATGAAACATCACTGGAGTCCACGGCAGCATGAAATTGTACCTTTGATGCCTCAGTCCCATCAGCAGCCACCTCCTCCAGCTCCATGGCCAGCTGGGGGGGGGGAGCCTGTTTAGCCAGTGCCAGTACAGTGTCCCACCTGGACTTCTGGTACCTGACTGTATAGGCCATATAATTCGCCTGCCTGAGTCCCAAGGAAGATGCCATGTACTGTTTTTTTGCCATGGCATCAATCTTCCTGGAGTCTTTGGGGGGTGTGAAGCCAAGGGAATGTTTGCCTTGTCACAGGCAGCAGCCTGCACTACCCCAACATGGCTCTATTGCTGGTAAAAAAAAACTCCGTATTTGAGCATGACAGTGTATACCTCTTGTCCATTCTTCTGTCAACAGGAGGTACTGAATTGGGAGACATTAGGACTTTTTGTGTCTGCTTCCCAAATGATTTGTGAAGGGGAATAGACAGTCTCCTGGACTCTGGGATGTCCATCATTTCCACATAATCAGGCTCCTCTTGATCCTCCATTGCCTCCTCCATAGGAAGCTGGAGGGTTTCAGCCACCTTTCTGTAAAACATAAAGTGGGAAGGGGACTCAGAAAGCCTAGGAGGGGATACACCCGAAGGTGTGTATGGGGAGATGTCCGGTTCCACAGGCACATCCAGACTTTCATCATCATCATCTTCAAACTCCGCCTCCTCCTCAAACTCTGGTTCATAAAAGTCTTCAGGGGTATAATCTTGAACTGGGGGAACCGACCGAACCGAACCCCTGCCAAAAGGTGCCGGATCGGCTGGAACAGGGCGAAGTGATTCCACAATCCGAATCGCTCTGGCTATTTCCTCGGCAGTCGGAACACGAACTTCTGGATCCGAACTGGTCGATTTCTCTTTGCGTTTTCTTTTTGTCGGAACAGATGCCTCAGGATCGGCTCTCCTCTTGCCCGAAGAAGTATCACCCTGGTCAGAGGGTACTCCTCCTGGTTCGGTCAGAACCGAACCAGGCTGGCCATCCAGGTCAGCGGACTTCTCGGCCTCCTTTTCCCTCAGTCTACCTAATCTCTTTTCAAGGGTAGATTTAGGAAAATGTTTACATATTTGGCAGTCTGTATCGAGGTGTTCAAACCCCAGACAATAAACACACATGGTGTGGGGATCAGCCTTAGCAAAGACCTCCCCACACTCACTGCAGTGTTGAAACCCAGTGGGCCTGTTTTTTTTTCTTGGTTTCTCAGACATGGCCAACCTAACCAACTTACCCTTTTTATGGCAACCGCCAGGCAAGACTCCCTTATCGGTTCCTAACCGTGTTACGGGTATTGGAAAAAAAACATGTTTTTTTTTTAGAACCGATAAGGACCGGTAACCACACACTAAAGAAAAACACAAGGACTCACTACAAGTGATCGGTTCAGCCGAACCAATCTAACACTTTTACAAGTTCCACACAGAAAATCAGAACAAAACCTATCTAGTACTCACGGTACCGCAGACAGAGACTGAACCGACTATGCGGAAATAAATTTCGGTTTAAAACTGACACTTAACAGACTTTTGAACCAAGCAGCAGAAGAAATCTCTGGAGCGACTGTTCAGTGAGGCGGAGCAAAGAATCTGACGGTTTAGATTCAAAGGTCAAAGGGAAACAGACAGAGACCTCAACCGAGCTCGAGCTCAGCATTCTATGCCATCCATAGAAAAGTTAACCCTTTGTTCTCCGGGGCAGTTTAAAGGCTGGAGCTAACTGCAGTAGTCAGAATACAGCAAGACTTCATGTTGTTTGAAAGTCTAAATTGGCCACAGACTGGTCTGCTTTCCGAACCGAAAGGAATTTCTGCACGAAAACTATCAGAGTTGCGTAGTCTAGTTATTTCTGCTCTGAACTTTACGCATCCACTAACTCTGCTACTAAGTTTTGGAAAACATTAAGGGAGATAGAAGGCCATAACAGCGCTGGCACACTTCCCCACAGAATTTCGACTGGCGGTACCCACACTACAGATAAAAATGAGATCCTTGACCTCCTTAACAATCACTTTGCCACAGCAGGGATGGCTTTTGATATCTCCCCAACAAATGCCATCAAGGCACAGTTCCTTAGTCAGTCATCTGATTGCCACGATCCAGAATCTACTGACCCTTACCACTCTTTCTCCTTCTGTCCGGTCACCGTCAAACAGGTTGAGGATCTCCTTCTTCAGCTTGATACTAAGAAAAGTGTGGGCGTGGATATGATTGAGCCTTTCTTCCTAAGGTTGGCCTACTATATTTTGGCTCCCCCTATTACCCACCTTTTCAATTTGTCTCTCAATCAGGGCTCCCGCCCCAAGGTCTGGAAGACGGCCCATATATCCCTCTATTCAAATCAGGGGACCCCTGCGATCTAAATAATTACCACCCAGTCTCCTTGCTCCCGGCCTTGTCAAAACTATTGGAGAAGGTAGTATATGAACAGCTCAGATCTCATCTAGAAAGTTTTTAATCTACTAAACCCGATTCAATCCGGTTTCCGTCCCATGCATAGTACCTCCACTGCCCTTGCTAAGGTTATAAATGACTGGCAGTCCGTACTTGATAACAAACAATACATATGCGCCTTGTTTCTGGACCGTAGCATGGCTTTCGACATGGTGGACAACGATTTGCTCCTGGTGACCCTAAAGAAAGTTGGGATGGACAACCTGGCCCTAAGTTGGTTCGTAAACTATCCTGTGGACAGAGAACAGCAGGTCAAGGCTGAAGGAGACCTATCGCCAAAAAAAATACTTCTTAGATGTGTCCCCCAAGGATCCACATTTGGTCCACTTCTCTTTGCCATTTATATTAATCAAATTAACACTGGCCTAAAGTCATCTAGTATCCATCTCTTCGCTGATGATACAGTGCTATACATTGACAGATCAACTCTGGATCAAGCCATTTTGGACCTCCAGAACAATTCTGACATCCTCCAAAAAAAATCTACTCAACTTGAAACTCCTGCTCAATGCCAAAAAAACTAATGCCATGATTATCTCTCCACTGGCCCCCTCATCTCAAAAAAAAAAAAAAAAAAAACAACAACCCAGATAAGGTTCCTCACATAAGCACCCTTTTGGGAGAAGTGCTGGAGTTTTCTGAACAATTCAAATACCTGGGATCTGGATTGACTACAAATTGTCCTTCACTGATCACACTAAAGAACTCACTAAGAAACTGCGTCAAAGACTCGGTATTTTCTTCAGGATCAAGCACTCACTAACCCAGGAGGCTAGAAGACTCCTAGTCCAAGCTACCTTCTTGCCTCTTCTAGACTATGAGGACTTCCCATATGGCCATAGTACTAGGAAAGCTCTCTCCAAGCTTGATACCCTATACCACAGAGCCCTTAGGTTCATTTTGGCTGCCCCTTACATGAAGTCTTGCTGTAT
The DNA here is from genome assembly GCA_016271365.2 of Neoceratodus forsteri. Classification (NCBI taxonomy): domain Eukaryota; kingdom Metazoa; phylum Chordata; order Ceratodontiformes; family Ceratodontidae; genus Neoceratodus; species Neoceratodus forsteri. The sequence continues at coordinate 1,423,422,398 of CM028130.1, forward strand.
TGTGACATATGCAGTTAGCCCCAGCACTTGAACTGCTCCAGACAGGAAAGAGTTAACTCTATGCCAGAGCACGAAACGTTGAGCTTGAGCTCGGTTCAAAGCTCTGTCTGCTGCACTTCAAACTGTAACCGCTAGATTCTTTACTCTGCCTAACTGAACAGTCGCTCTGGAGATCTCTCCTTCGCTTGTCGGTTCGGTCTCAGTAAAACGTTGGTTTTAAACCGTAATTTGTCTTTAGTTTTTCGATTCAGAGCCCTGTCTGTGGTACAGTAAGTATTGTAGGTAATGGACTTTAGTTTAGTTACTCTTTAATTTCTGTATTTTGTGTGGAACTTGTAAAGTCTGTCAATCGGTCCAGCTCGGAACCGATGGTGTTGCTTGATTTTATTCTTTAATTTCTTAGTGTGAGGTTTCAAAAAAACATATTTTTAGACTTGTTTTTCCCCAGCCCGTAACACGGTTGGTAACTGATAGGGGGGTCTTGCCTGGCTTTAAAGCTGCTAAAGGGTAAGTGTTAGGATGGCTTCGTCTGAGAAACCCAAGAAAAAAACCGGGACCACTGGGTTTCAACACTACAGTGAGTGTGGGGATGCCTTTGCTAAGGCAGACCCTCACACCACCTGTGTTTACTGTCTGGAGTTTGAACACCTCGATTCAGACTGCCAAATTTGTAAGAATTTCCCAACGGCCACCCTGGATAAGAGATTGGGTAAGCTTAGGGAAAAGGAGGCCGAGAAGTCCGCTGATCTGGATGGCCAGCCTGGTTCAGTTCCGACCAAACCTGAGGGAATGCCTACTGACCTGGGCGATACTTCCTCGGGCAAAAGGAGAACCAATCCTGAGGGGTCGGCTCCGTCTAAGAAAAAGGAAAAATCGGCTGGTTCAGATCCAGAACTGCAACGTCTAACTGCCGAGGAGATAGCCAGAGCGATAAGTATTGTGGAATCGTTCCATCTGGTTCCATCTGATTCGCACCTCTCGGTAGGAGCTCGGTTTGGTCAGTTCCTCTGGTTCCGGAATATTGTCCTGATGAATATTATGAACCGGATTTGGAAGGGAAGGAGGGTTACGACGACAATGATGGTGTGGAAGGTCTGGATGAGCCCATTGAACCGGACATCTTCCCAGACAGACCTTCTAATGTTTCCCCTCCTAGGCTTTCTGAGTCCCCTTCCCACTATCTGTTCTACAAAAAAAGTGGCAGAGACCCTTCAGCTCCCCCTGGTTGAAGCTGTTGAGGAACATGAGGAGCCTGACTATGCAGAAATTATGGATATCCCAGAGTCCAAAAGACTGTCTATTTCCCTCCATAAATCTTTTGGGAAACAGACACAAAAAATTCTCCAAACACCAAATTTTTTACCTCCTGTGGACAAGAGAATGGACAGGAGGTATATGCTGTCAGGCTCAGGTACGGAGTACTTGTTCCAACAATGCAGCCATGTTGGGGTTGTGCAGGCTGCAGCCTGTGACAAGGCTAATATACATTTGGCTTCACACACCCCCAGATAAAAACTCTAGGAAGGTGGATGCTATAACCAAAACCAGTACTTGGCATCCTCCTTGGGCAGGTAAACCATATGACCTACACAGCCAGATACCAGAAGTCCAGAAGGGATACTGTTCTGGAAATGGCTAAACAGGCCTCCCCCCAGGTAGCCAACGAGCTGCAGAGGGTGGCTGCTGATGGGACCGAGGGATTTAAGATCCAGTTTCATGCTGCTGTGGACTCAAATGATGTGTCATCACGAGTCATAGCCATATCTGTCTCTCTTCGGAGATTTGCTTGGCTCAGATGTACTAGCCTCTCACAGGACACCCAGGCTAAGGCCATAGATTTCCCTGTGGTGGGTAATTTTTTGTTTGGAGAGCAGACAGAGAATTACAAGAAAAAGATGGAAGAATACAGGACCACCCACAGGAGTGCACAGGCCAAGGAAAGGCAGGCAGCTCCTCAGAAGCAGCAGTCTAGGGGCAGAGGCAAGCTTTTTCACAGGCCTTTCTACCAGGCACAGGCCTCCTCTCCTTTTCTTCAGACGGGATTCTTCAGAGGGAGAGGCAGAAGGGGGATGAGCAAGGCTGCATCCTCCTCCCAGTCTAAGGCTCCTGCCAAGCAGACACCCTGATGTGTAAACCCAGGTCGACTCGCCTATTCCAGTAGGAGGCAGGCTGGCTTACTACTTCCAGGACTGGAAGTCTGTTACCTCAGACAAGTGAGTCCTGGAGGTAGTAAGCCAGGGACTGGCCCTAAGCTTCAAAAATTTCCAAAGCTGAAGGTCAGGTCTTTTCCATCTGCAAACATCTCCGAAACCACTGCCCTACAGGCAGAGGTTTCCTCTCTGCTGGCTCTTAGAGCCATAGAGAGAGAGTTCCTACTCCACACAGGGGCAAGGGTCTGTACTCCAGATACTTCCTCACTCCAAAAAAGACAGGGGGAGTGGCAGCCCATCCCAGACCTAAGATACTTAAACAAGCACCTAGTCAAGTCAAAATTCAAAATGGCGACTCTGGTTGTTCCCTCTCGTAGGCCAGGGAATTGGTTAGCCTCCCTGGACCTCAAGGATGCCTACTTTCACATTCCCATCAGGTGCTCCCACAGAAAGTATCTCAGGTTCGAATTGCCTTCAGGCCATTACCAGTTCAGAGCAATGCCCTTCGGACTAACATCAGCACCAAGGGTGTTTCACAAAATGCCTAGCAGTAGTAGTGGCCTTTCTAAGGAGACAAAACATTTCTATTTTTCCATACCTGGACGACTGGCTCATTGTGGGGCAGTCTCCAGACCAAGTCAAGTCAAACCAAACCTGCAAGTGACAATAATAATTGCTCACTTCTCTGGGATTCCTCCTCAATCTTCCAAAGTCAGTTCTCGAACCAGTGCAACTCCTGACCTTCACAGGGATAGAGCTGGACACTGTCCAAGCAAAAGCTTTTCTTCCTCTGGCAAGGGTAAAGGCCCTTAAAGACCTGGCTTCTTCTTTCCGCCTTCTGATGTCTCGACCAGCAAGGCATTTTCTTCAGCTCCTGGGTCATATAGCAGCTTCCACTGCAGTAGTGCAGGGAGCCAGATTTCAGATGAGGGACATTCAGTTCCATCTGAGGTCCTTTTAGTCTCAGAAAAAAGATCCTTTAACCAAACTGATTCCAGTGACTCAGTCTCTGATCTAGGCTCTCCAATGGTGGCTGGATCAGGACAACCTCAGACAAGGAGTCACATTCATCACCCAGACTCATTCTGTGGTGTTAACTACAGATGCTTCTCTCCTGGGATGGGGAGCTCACTTGGGAGCCCTCACAGCACAGGGAGTGTGGTCTCCTCAGGAGTCTCTACTTCATATCAAGCTTCTGGAGCTCAGGGCAGTATACCTGGCTCTTCAAGCTTTCTCAGACTCAGAACAGAAGAAGGTGGTTCAAGTCAGGACAGACAACACCATTACCATGTAGTACATCAAAAATCAGGGAGGCACTCTGTCTACAGCCCTGTGCACAGAAGCCATGAAATTATGGTCTCTAGCTTATTCCCTGCAGGCATCTCTGGTAGCAGTCCACTTTCCAAGGAAGAACACTGTGTTAGCAGACACTCTGAGCAGGATATCCCAGGGCCATCACGAATGGTCGCTGGATCCCTTGATGTTGAATGTAATTTTCTCAAGATGGGGCACTCCAGAGATAGATCTCTTTGCAGCCCCAGACAATCAACAACTCCCTCTCTTCTATTGCAGACCCCCAGTCATGGGCTCAGTCCCGCTGGATGCTCTAGTCCTGGATTGGGAGGAGAAATTCATGTATGCCTTTCCCCCCTTTCCTCTACTGTTCAAGGTTCTGGTCAAGATAAGCTGCCATGTGACCCAGGAGCAACTTGGGCGCAACAGCCCTCTGAAGTGTACGGCCGTGGCTTGGGGCTCCTGACCGCCCAGCCGCACACCTCCTGGCTGACCTAAGGATCCTGGAAGCCGGATCCTGCCTTGCAACTTGGGTGCAACAGCCCTCCGAAGCGTACGGCCGTGGCTCAGGGCTCCTGACCGCCCAGCCGCACACCTCCTGGCCAACCAAAGGATCCTGGAAGCCAGAGCCCGCTTGCAACTTGGGCGCAACAGCCCTCCGAAGCGCATGGCCATGGCTCAGACCTCCTGACCGCCCAGCCGCACACTTCCTGGCCGACCTAAGGATCCTGGAAGCCAGATCCCGCCTTGCAACTTGGGCGCAACAGCCCTTCGAAGCATACGGCCGTGGCTCAGGGCTCTTGACTGCCCAATCGCACACCTCCTGGCCGACCTAAGAATCCTAGAAGCCGGATCCTGCCTACAACTTGGGCGTAACAGCCCTTTGAGCGCACGGCCGTGGCTTGGGGCTCCTGACCGCCCAGCCGCACACCTCCTGGCCGACCTAAGGATCCTGGAAGCGGATCCCGCCTTGCAACAGGGCAACAGCCTTGGCGATACGTGACCGTGGCTCGGGCCTCTGATGCCTAGCACACCTCCCCAGCGATCTAAGGATCCTGGAAGCGGATCCGCCTTGCAACTTGGGGCAACAGCCCTCCAGGCTTATCGACCCGTGGCTCTTGACCGCCCAGTTGCACACCTCCTGGCGAACTAAGGATCCTGGAAGCTGGGTAAGTCACTCAGACTGTCACCAGGGCTGCCGCCATTGTGTCGCTCACTGAGTTGCACCGGGATTGGACCCTTGCACTCCTCCACTTTCCTGATTGGCTAGCCGCGCCTGCTGAATTTCTCCTCCACTCGGGACTGCAGCGCCCATTGAGTGTGTGTGTGTGTGTGTTTGTGGAATCGGCCGAAATTTTTGGGCTCGCTTTTGGAGCCGCCTCTGCCTGGACTTCTCTACTCTTTCACTCGCTTTTCACTCCGACCAAAGGAACTATTTTTTTAACTCCGGTTCCTGCCTACCTCAGCCAATCTGTTCCTTCAACCCTGTTGGTGCAGGGCTTATCTTCATGCCCCTCCAGCTCCTCTGTCTCTGGACCTCCACTGTCCCCCTGTGTCACGTTCATACTTGACCAGAAAAAGGAAATGCATAACCAGTAACCTAAGACTACGCACCCTGAAACTAGTTCTCCTCCTCCTGATGCTCTCCGCAAATATCCACCCAAACCTTGGCCCAGCCCCCGGGTTGCCAGCCAGAACAAACACCCAGGCACCACCTCAATTATAACGCTCAATATTTGCAGCCTGCTTCCCAAAATCGATGCCCTTCAAATCTTTACTAGCCAACACAGGCTGGACATCCTAGCAGTATTTGAAACCTGGCTCTCCCCATCAGTCCCTGACCAGGCTATCGCCCTCCCTTGATAAAATGTTTTTAGGCTTGACCGGACTTCTAAAAGGGGTGGCGGTTGCGCCCTGTTCCTCAAAGATTCCATCTTGGGACACCCAGTCAAAATTGCCCCCCTGAAGACTACGGCGCGGATTCTCCCTACCAGAGTCCTCCTTGGTGCCCACAACAAAGCCCTCACAATCACTACGGTGTACGTACCTCAGAAAGAGCAATGTAATGGTCTCTCTGCGGTTCTGGACTTCATCCACTCACTCCCACCTGATACAGAATCTATACTGCTAGGTGACTAATATAAATTGGCCTGCTGCTGAGGCAGGAGCATTTAGGGACTCCATCACAGTTGCAAACCTCTCCCAGATGGCAAAGTCACTGACCAGAAAAAACTACAATACAGGCTCCAGCACCCTCCTGGACAGGATCCTAACCAGTCACCCTACCCGGATCTGAAAAACCACTGTCCTCCCGGACACACTCAGTGACCACTCCCCAGTTAGCTGCCTCTGGTCTAACAAATTCATCAAACCACCGCCTCAAATTGCCACTAGTAGGGTTATACCCCGTGGCAAATTAATTTATCTCAAAGCTCATCTGCTCCAACAAGACTGGACTCCGGTCCTCTCAGCTACAAATGTGAACACTGCTCTGGACCACTTTATCAATATCTTTAAAGAAGCATGAAACAAATGTGCTCCTCTTAAAAGGCGTAAGGTTAAAGCACTCTGTAACCCCTGGATCACGGGAGATCTCCTTAGGCAACTACAGGAAAGAGACTACCTCTGGGCGCTTGCCAGAGCCACTGGGAAGCATACAGAAATCACCAGCTACAAACGTGCAAGAAATGACTGCACCAAAGCAATTCGGGATAAGAAATCAGCCTATTTCAAGAACGCCCTTTCTAACTCCTGGGGAAATGGAAGAGACTTCTGGAACAACATAAAAGAAGTCACTGGGCAGCAGACAAAATATACCCCTTCGGTTCTCAGCATAAATAGAGATATAACTCTTGACCCCAAAGTCATAGCGTATACTTTCAATACCGCCTTCACTAACCTTAGCTCTGTACTCCCTCCTGACTTTTACAATGATATTGCTGATCCCTTGACCCCAACCACCACTGCCCCAACTAGTCACCCCCCTTCTACTTTAAAGCAGTTAAGATGTAACAGGTAAGTGACTACGTAATTAAAGCCATCAGCAAGTCCAGAACCAGCAGAGATTCTCTTGACCTCAAACTTCTATCCCTCACTTTTGATGAACTGCTTCAGCTACTGACGAGGATCTTCAACCTCTCCCTCAGCCTTAGCCAGTTCCCTGAAAAATGGAAGCTAGCCACTGTAACTCCCATCCATAAAAGTGGTGTCAAAACTGCACCTGAGAACTTCCAACCTATCTCCATCCTTCCTCCTCTCTCAAAGGCCCTGGAGCATACTGTCACTGACCAGCTGACAGACTACCTTGACAAGCACAACCTACTGAGCAGGCAGCAACACGGTTTCAGAAACAATCACAGCACCTCCACACTGCACTGCTCGAATTTACCAGCACCATACACCACTCCTTGGACAAACGGCAACTAACCGGCACTACCTTCATCGACCTATCAAAGGCCTTCAACACTGTCCACCACGGCCTCCTGCTCACCCAGCTTTGGAACGTGGGTCTCTCTCCTAACTCGGTAACCTGGTTCAAAAGCTACCTAGACAACCGGTCCCAAAGAGTGAGAATTATCAATACCCTCTCAAATCCCAGACCGGTCCGCTCAGGTGTCCCCCAGGGCTCCATCTTAGGCCCCCTCCTCTTCAGCTTGTTCCTAAACTCGCTTCTTGAAACCTGTCCTCAGCAAATCATTCTCTACGCGGATGATGCAGTCATCCTTGCCTCCCACCAGGATCCTCGACAACTGCAAAATAACCTTTAGCATGGTTTCACTTCAGTCAAAAACTGGTTCCTAAAACACAAACTGATCCTAAACCAGAAAAAAACAAAGTCCATGATCTTCAGCAGCTCTCAACACAAACTTAAAAAGTACCACCTCGCCATCAAAACTAAGCAAGAAATCACACTCGAAAAGTACAATCCTTTAAATACCCTGGCATCATCCTTGACTCCCACCTCTCCTACACTTCCCACATAAATACTGTGGTTAGAGCTGCTAACATCAGGATGGGCCTGCTGTTCCAACACAAGAAACACCTAACCCCTGAAGCTTTAACTGTTGCCGTCCAGAGCTCCATCATTAGCATAATCAATTATGGATTAATTATCTACGGCTCCACCACCGCCTCCTCTCTCAGGCGGAGTGCTACCATTCTCAATAAGGCCTGCCGTCTTGCCACCGGATAACACCGTCTCACCCATACCTGTGACCTCTACTCTCTACTGGGGTGGCTACCACTAAATCGCCTAAAATATCAAACCTGCATCACAGCAAAAAGAATAATGAAGGGCAATGCCCCCCTGGAGTGTGCTCTCTCCTCAAACTCAAGACCAACAACTGCAACACCAGGAGATCCAAAACCGCACCTGCTGCAAATCCCACACTGTTGCACTTCCCAAGGCCAAAGGTCCTTTGCATACAGGGCACCTAACTGGATAAATAATCTCAGTAGTGACATCACTGCCCTAGCAACTATGGGTACCTTCAAGACCAAACTTCGCCAAGCTCTTCTGGCCTCAAGCTCCTGCGACTACTATGACCAATCCCTTCGCTCACTCCAGGCAGCTGGTGGATGCCCACAGGTCCTAGCACCACCTCACTCTTCCTGCCCCAAGCACCTGTGACTGACATGATTAATCGTTTACTCCCTCCAGGCAGCCTATACTCCTTTTTCTCTTCCTCCAACTGACTGCCCATTACCCCACCTCCCAGCACTTGCATCTCCACTGCCCAACTTTTGCTCTTACCTTATCCACCTCTTGACAAAGCTGCCTCTGGCTGCTACTTACAAGCCCCCGTCTCACCTCCCCCCCTCTTCTCATGTCCCTCCAGTTTCACTGTTTCCACCTCCCCACGCCTCTCTTGACCTCTATGTACCCTCTTTTCGTTTGTTCCCATGTAGGAAACTTTTGTAATAACATGTCTAAACCTTCTTTGTTATTGGTTGCTCTATACTGAAATTGTAACTCCAAGACTGTACACTCAGACGTGGAACCTTTGTAAAACAGTCTCGGCTCAAAGGTACTTTGTAATCCTAGACTTGAATAAATAAATAAATAATCATGCAAAGTGATCCTGATTGCACCAGATTGGGCCAGGCAGTCTTGGTATCCTCTACTGATGTCCCTAGCAGTCCATCTTCCTCTATCTCTTCCCAAGAAACACAATCTGCTAACCTGCTCCCAGGAGAGGATATGGTACCCCAACCTTCGGTTTATCAACCTCAAGGCGTGACTCTTGAAGAGCTAGAATATGCAAGTCAGCATCTGTCTCAGGGGGTTCTGGATATTCTCAAAGCCTCTCGAAAACCTGCCACCAGAAAAACTTATAATTCCAAATGGAAAAGATTCAGCATTTGGCGTTCTAATAGGGATGTCTTACCAGATACTGCTGATTTGGCTACAGTTCTGGATTATATGGTTCATCTTAATGGTTTAGGCTTCAGGCCAGCCACTCTGAAAGTACATTTAGCAGCTGTTTCTGCATTCCTGTCAGTGGGGAATGCTTCCTCCCTGGCATCTCAGCCTGTTTTCTGTAAGTTCTTTAAAGGTTTGCTACATACCAACCCTCCCTTTAAGGACCCTACCCCTGCTTGGGATCTTAATGTTTGCATTGCTCAGCTCATACAACCCCCTTTTGACCCTTTGGCTTCAGCAGAACTTAAGTACTTGACATGGAAAACTGCGTTCCTGGTAGCTATCACTTCTGCCAGGAGTATCAGTGAATTACAAGCTCTGTCAGTGAAGCATGATTTTATCTAATTCCATACAAAAAAGGTGGTCCTTAGAACCAAAAGGAAGTTCTTACCCAAGGTGGTTTCAGATTTTCATCTGAACCAGTCCGTGTCTCTTCCTGTGTTCTTCATTGATCATTCTTCTTCATGAGAGAGAAGATTACACAGTTTGGATGTTAAGAGGGCACTTAGCTACTACACTGAGCGCACTAAGGTGCTTAGGTGTGACTGTCCCCAGTTGTTTCTCACTTATGGTGAAGTGGGAAAGGGTAAACCTGCTACTAAGAGAACTATTCCCAGGTGGATTGTCTCTTGTATACAATTATGCTATGAAAAGCTAGGCAAAATACCCCCACCAGGCCTGACGGCTCATTCGACTAGAGGTACAGCTGCTTCTCTGGCTACTGCCAGAGATGTACCCTTACTAGAAATATGCAAAGCAGCCACCTGGAAAACTGTCTACACATTCACCAAGCATTACTCTGGATATCCAAGCTAGAAGTGATGCTAGGTTTGGCACAGCAGTACTGCAGAGCCTATTCCCAAAATAGGTTCGGTACCCTCCTCCTTGGAGGTACTGCCTGATAGTCTGCATATGTCAGATTACAGCAAGACTTCATGTTGTTTGAAGAAAAAATTACTCACCTTAGTAACTGTGTTTCTTCTAATGGAGTCTTGCTGTATTCTGACCTCCTCCCTGCCTCCCCTCTCAGAACCTGTTTTTTGGGAAGTGAGCTGGCAGGTGCAGTGTTGCACCTCAGGGGGGTACTTGGCACTCCCTCTTTTAAAAAGGGGGAGTGGGTTTTGTTTATGTTGTTTTTTGTAGTTATATTTGTTCACTACCTGGTTATTGTTTTGGGGTTCTCGACTTGAGTCTTTTGGGACCCTCAAAATTGGTTGCCTGTTTGATAGTTTATTTACAATTTCCACCTAAGAGGTGTAGTTAGTATTAGTTCATAAGAATCTGACAGTTACACTTTGAAGTGCAGCATACAGAGGTTTGAATTGAGCTCGAGCTCAACGTTCTGTGCTCTGGCATAGAGTTAACTCTTTCCTCTCCGGAGTAGTTCAAGTGCTGGGGCTAACTGCATATGTCAGAATACAGCAAGACTCCATTAGAAGAAACACAATTACTAAGGTGAGTAATTTTGTTTTATGACACGTACCACTGTATCCTCTATTCTTCCATAGGCTGGAGCTCCCTTAGTTTCAGGAGGCAAAAGAATGCTATTCTATGGACATATAAGGTAATCACTCATAACTTACCTCAGCACCTCATAAGCTGCCTAACTCCCTGCATCCCTAGTGTCTATTCTCTCAGAAGTATTATCATCTTATCTCTGGCTATCCCTAAAGTTAAAACGTGTTTTGGTACAGCCTCAATAAGCTTCACTCTTCCTATGCTCTGGAATAAGATCCAGAAAATCTTAAGGCTTGTTTCCCCGTTATGTTCTCCCTCTTCAAATCCTTGTTCCCGAGGACCTTCTCCGAGGTCTGTCATTGCTTCAAGTCAAGGTCATAACATCATGATTTGTTACTGCTTTAAATTCTGAACTTAAACCTCAACCATTGCCTGAGGCGTCATTTGAGTCCTCCACTCTGTCATTGTCCAAATCAAGGTCCCAAAATCACAATCTGTCTTTGCTTCAAATATTGGACTTAAACCCCAACCACTGCCTGTAGCATCTGTCATATTTCCCCCTTAGAACAGCCCTTCCTCCCTAGGCCATCATGTCCAATCCTCTCATATCTCATCTGACCTTCTCTCCCCACTCCCTATACCCCACTCCCCTTCCCGCCCCACTTGCCAGACCATGCCTACAGTACTTGTCAAAGGACTCTTACATCTCAATCTTCTTCACACTTTGACGCTAGAGGAATTGCCACTCCTGCTCTCTAGGACTCCTCCAATGATGTTTGCTGTATAAACTTTAGCTCATTGCCTTACATCCATATATCTGTATCTATGCAACTGTATTTAAATAGCACTATCTCCTGTTGAACCTACTGCTATGTTCTGGTGGAAGTATCATATTACATGTGATGGTTATATGTTATGTTGTTGTTGTTACTATGTAATTGTTATGTACGTTCACTCAACCTATTATGTCTTAACCCTGCTGGCAATTGTTTTGCCCCAGATCCATCCTGTAAATGAGCTCGTCTCAATGATGTTCCACCTGGCAAAATAAAGATTTTGACTGACTGATTGACTGAAAACGAAAATTATGTAACTACCATAATTCTTGATCTTCTTGGATGAAGTCTCCACCACTCAGTCACACTAATGGGAACTATGCCGGAGGCGACAGGACCCAGCAAGGGCACAAAATCTTCAGGACGGCCGGCGCCGAGGTAAGACCGCGAGGAAGCGGCACCGTTAGGCTGGCTCATGCCTTGTAGGCTATCTCGGCGTCAACCCTCCAACCGTCTCAGTACCTTTTTAACCAAGGAACTGCAGAGTAAACTAATCTAGTGAACCTAACCTATGTTGGACATAAGATAGTCCGAATGACCCGTGTAAGAAGTGTCAGCACAACAAAGTCTTCACAGCCCAGCCACCGAGGGAGTGAAGACCAGAAACAGATAAGTGAGCTCGGGGGATGGAGGGTGGGCGTGTGAATGAGTGGTGGAGACTTTGTCCAAGAAGATCAAGAATTACGGTAGGTACATAATTTTCAGATCTTTCTGGACATAAAGTCTCCACCACTCATTCACACTAATGGGAGAGTACCAAGCTGAAATAATCCCCCAAGAAGGGTGCCAGGAGTAAATAGCTCATTTAGGATGCAGTGAAGTCCTGCATCCGCCCTACCCCCGAACGTGTGCTGATAGAATGAGAGTATGTGGCCCATCAGCGCAGTGGTTGGATTTCTGTTTGAGACACCGGCGACCCGGGTTTGGGAATGGACCTGGGACGCTGGAGGGCCGGCCGGGGGGAGTAGGATGGGGAGTGTGACCGGTTGCAGACAGACACCTGGCAAAGGCCGGGCGTTATGCAAACGACCGGCGCCAAGAACGTTCAGGGGGTAGGGCGGATGCAGGACGTCACTGCACATCCCCACACCCCAGGAAGAAGAGCAGCTGCTGGCCGCCCTAGATGATGCCTGCCACGACTTCAGTAAGCCTCCAGGCCGGCCCTCCGACCTATCCCATTGTCTGTGGTGCTGGGGGAGTCTTGTGCTGCAACCCCACCGGCGGGGTAAGCAAGGGGGTATCGGAGGGTTGCGGCCATTGTGGAGGTGTAAGCCTGTGGTCCGTGACTGAGCTGAGGTACATGGTGGCAGGGGAGCAAAATAGAGAATAATAATAAAAAAAAAAAAAAAAAAGAATGAGAGTATACTCTGCCTTCCAGCTTAACCTGTGCCATGAAGTAGTATTGGCGAAGACATACCACTAGTCACACCGAAATACATCTGAGAGCAACAGACTGACCCAGCTAGGCCAAGCTAAAAGAGACAAACAGTTGTTTTGATTTGCAGATTTCTTTAGTTCTGTCTGAATTGAACCGCAAAGCTCTCTTAACATCCAGAGAATGTAGGGTATGCTCCCCCTCATTCTGGAAGTTCACAAAGTAGGTCAGAAGGACCAAAGGCTGGTTCGGATGGAATTCTGAAACTACTTAAGGGAGAAACTTAGGATGAGTTCGCAGAACCACCCTGTCTTTGTGAAATACAGTATACAAGGGGGTCTGTAACCAAAACATGTATTTCAGACACTCTGCAAGCTGAGGTAATGGCTACAAGGAAGGCGGTCTTCCAGGTCAGAAACTTCAGCTAACAAGTTGCTAGGGGCTCGAAAGGTTTACGGGAGTGCACGTCTAGCACAAGATTAATGTCCCAGGTGGCTACGGTCGTCTGACCGGTGTGCCCTGAGATAATATAGTATGCCCTTAGGAACCTCTTGACCAAAGGTAACTGAGCCAGAGACATGGAGTGTACAGGCTCGTGATACGCTGAGATCATGCAGAGGTGAACCTTTACGTTGAGTATTGCAGACCTGTATTTGACAGGTCCAGAAGATACTCCAGGGTTTTGTTTGGTGGGCAAGAAAAAAAAGTTACTTACTATAGTAATCTTGTTTCTCCCAGGGAATACTCCAATATTCATAACTCTTCTGCAGTATACCTATACGGTCAGATTTGCCCGGAAATAAAATGCTATGCTAATGATGGAATCGCTGGCACGAGCCACTTTTCAAATGCTGCCACCTATCAACTGCCTACATTCTAACCCTCAGATTTCGTGGACGCCTTGTCAAGACAGGGCCCAAAATTTTAAAAAAATACATAACATTTTACTTCAACATTCCCCACCCAGACCTCCAACTGGAGGAAAATATAAGCTTATCATAAACACCCCAAGCTCCTATGTCAGAATCACCTGAAAAGGAGAAAATGAAAAAACAAGTTCCAATAAAAGTAGAATGTGGCATGCAAACACTAAGGTACAGCACGGAATACAGAGGCCACTGGTTCTTAAACAGGGAGGCAGGGTGGGAGAGTTATGACTACTGGAGTATCCCTTGGGAGAAACAAGGCTACTATGGTAAGTAACTTTTTCTTCACACCCCCGGGAATACTCCAATATGCCTAACTCTTCTGCAGACTAAAAGGCAGTACCTTAGGAAGCGGGAAGAAAAAATTACTCACCTTAGTAATGTTGTTTCTTCTAATGAAGTCTTGCTGTATTCTGACTATTGCAGTGATATCCAACCTTTGAACTGCCCCGGAGAGGAAAGAGTTAACTTTCCATGCAAGGCATGGAACGCTGAGCTCGAGCTCGGTTGAGACTCTGTCTGTTGTTGTTTGAACCCAAACCGTCAGATCTTTATGAGCTATACTCACTGGGCATCCTGTGTGGAAACTGTAAACTCACACTAGCCAACTGGCAACTAAATTTAATAAAAGGTTTTTTGGTTCCAAGGCAAACACTCAAATCAGGAAACCCAAAAAACAAAACACAACACACACCCAAAATAAGAGGGTGAGAAAAGGGGGCACCTCTAGGGTGCCAACACTGTTCCTGCCCACCCACATCCCAAAACCCAGGTTCGGAGAGGGGAGGCGGGGGGAGTCAGAATGCAGCAAGACTCCATTAGAAGAAACAACATTACTAAGGTGAGTAATTTTGTTTTCAAACAACATGAAGTCTTCCTGTATTCTGACTATTGCAGACTTCTAAAGCAGTACCTCCATGGAGGAGGGACAGAACCTACTTTAGGAACAGGCTCTGAAGCACTGCTGTGCCAAACCGAGCATCACTCTAGCCTGGATATCCAGAGTAATGCTTGGTGAAAGTATGTATTGTTTTCCAGGTGGCTGCTTGACACATTTCTAAGAGAGGATATCCCTGGCAGCAGCCAGGGAAGCAGCTGTACCTCTAGTAGAGTGAGCCCTCAGGCCTGAGGGTGGGATTCTGCCTAATTTTTCATAGCAGAATTGTATACAAGAGACAATCCACCTGGCAATAGATCTCTTAGTGGCAGGTTTTCCCTTACCAACCTCACCATAAGTGAGGAACAATTGGAGGGAGTCAAACCTGTGACCCTTGGTGCACTCTATGTAGTAGCTAAGGGCCCTTTTCACATCCAGGCTGTGAAGCCTCCTCTCCCCAGAGGAGGAATAGTCAGTGAAGAAAACAGGAAGAGACACAGACTGATTAAGGTGGAAATCTGAAACCACCTTAGGCAAAAACTTCATATTAGTCCTGAGGACCACCTTATCTCCATGGAAAGAGATAAATTCAGGCTCCACTGACAGGGCCTGTAACTCACTTATGCGTCTGGCAGAAGTAATGGTTACCAAGAACACAGTTTTCAAGTCAAGTACTTAAGCTCTGCTGAGGACAAAGGCTCAAAAGGGGGTTGCATAAGCTGAGCAATGCAAACATTAAGGTCCCAAGCAGGGGCAGGGTCTCTGAAGGGAGGATTGGTATGCAGCAATCCCTTGAAGAATTTACTCAATACAGGATGAGCTCAAAGGGAAGAGGGCTTGCCTGCTGACAAGAAGGCAGAGACAGCTGCCAGATGCACTCTAAGTGTAGCAGGTCTGAGTCCCAAGCTATTGAGATGAACCATATAGTCCAGAACTATAGGCAACCCAGCAGACTCTGGAGAAATATGCTTCCCAAAGCACCAAATAGTAAACCTTTTCCATTTGGAGTGGAAGGCTTTTGAGAAGCCTTTAGGATATCCAGAACACCTTGAGAGAGATGCAAATCAGCAAACTCTAACACTTCAAGAGCCAAGCCTTGAGATTCGGAAACCAAACCCTCCCCTGAGAACATGTTAACAGGTTGTAACTCCTGCGAAGAGAAAGGGGAAGGTGGACTGCTAAGGACAGCAAGAGAGGGTACCAGGGCTGCCTGGCCCAGTCTGGAGCAATCAGAATCACTTTGCAGGGTTGAGACCTGATTTTGACTAGTACCTTGAACAGGAGAGGGAAGCATACAGGAATTTCCCTTCCCAATCGAGAACTAGAGCATCCAGGGGGACTGAGCCCAACACTGGGGGTCTGTAGCAAAAAAGAGGAAGCTGGTGATTGTCTGGGGCTGCAAAAAGAT
The DNA here is from genome assembly GCA_016271365.2 of Neoceratodus forsteri. NCBI lineage: Eukaryota > Metazoa > Chordata > Ceratodontiformes > Ceratodontidae > Neoceratodus > Neoceratodus forsteri. The sequence goes on from CM028130.1 coordinate 1,423,438,143, forward strand.
CTATCTGTGGAGTGCCCCATCTGGAGAAGACCACCTTCAAAATTAGGGGATCTAGGGACCATTCGTGATGGCACTGAGATATCCTGCTGAGAACATCTGCCAGGACATTGTCCTTCCCTGGAAGGTGCACTGCTATCAGAGAGGTATTCAGGGAATAGGCCAGAAACCACAACCTCATTGCTTCTGTGCACAAGGCCGTATACCGAGTGCCCCGTTGCTTGTTGATGTACCACATTGTGGTGGTATTGTCTGTCCTGATCTGAACTACTTTGTTCTGAACAGACTTGGAAAAAACTTGAAGTGCTAGAAACACTGCTCTGAGTTTTAAGAGATTAATGTGAAGCAGAGATTCTTGAGGTGACCATAACCTTTGGGTGGTAAGATCCCCCAAATGGGTTCCCCAGCCCATGAGGGAGGCATTTGTGGTTAGGATTAGAGAATGAGATTGAGTGACAAAGGGGACTCCTTGTCTTAGGATGTCCTGATCCTGACACCACTGCAAAGCCTGGATCAGGGTTCGAGTCACTGGGATTAACTTGGTCAGAAAATCCTTTCTCTGGGACCACAAGGCTCTTAAGTGGAACTGAATGTCCCTCATCTGAAATCTTGCTCCTTGGACCACTGCCGTAGAGGCAGCCATGTGGCCCAGGAGCTGCAGAAAATGCCTTGCTGGTCGAGACACTTGGAGGGTGAATGAAGAGGCCAGTGTCACAAGGGTCCTTGCCCTGTCCAGGGGAAGAAATGCTCTTGCCCTTATTGTATCCAGCTCCGCTCCTATGAAGGTGAGGAGCTGCACTGGCTCTAGAACTGACTTTGAAAGATTCAGGAGGAATCCTAGAGAAGTGAGCAGTTGCTGAATTATCTGTAGGTGTGACCTGACTTGGTCTGGGGACTGACCCACTATAAGCCAGTTGTCCAGGTATGGAAAGATGGAGATATTTTTTCTCCTTAGGAAAGCAACCACTACTGCCAGGAATTTTGTGAACACCCTTGGATCTGATGTTAGGCCAAAGGGCATTGCTCTGAATTGATAGTGGCTGAGGGCAACTTGAACCGGAGGTACTTTCTGTGGGAGCATCTGATGAAAATGTGGAAATAGGCATCCTTGAGGTCCAGGGAGACTAGCCAGTCCCCTGGCTTTAGAGAGGGTAGAATTATTCCCAGAGTCACCATTTTGAACTTTGGCTTTAAAAGGTGCTTGTTTAAATATCTGAGATCCAGTATGGGCCGCCATTCTCCTGACATTTTGGGGGTTAGGAAGTACCTGGAGTACAATCCTTTTCCCTTGTGTAGGGGTGGAACCCTTTCTATGGCTCTGAGAGCCATGAGGGAAGATACCTCTGCCTTTAGGGCAAGGGCCTCTGAAGGATTTGCAGGTGGAAAGGATCTGGTTCTCATCTTGGGAAATTGTTTGAAGCTGAGAACCAGTGCCTGGCTTACTACTTCCAGGGCCCATTTGTCTGATGTTAAAGACATCCAGTCCTGGACAAAGTAAGCCAGCCTGCCCCCTACGGGTAGTGGAAAATCGCTGAGCAAACCCATCAGGGTGCCTGTTTGGCAGAAGGCTTTAGGCTGAGGGGTGGTGAGCCTGCTTATACCCGTCTGCCTCTCCCTCTAAAGAACCCCCTCTGGACAAAGGCGGAAGAGGAGGCCTGGGCTTGGTAGAAAGGCCTATGAAAAGGCCTGCCCCTGCCCCTGGAATGCTGCCTCTGGGGAGTGGCTTGCCTTTCTTTGGCCTGAGCACTCCTATAAGTGGTCCTATACTCATCCATTTTCTTCATGTAGTTCTCTGTCTGCTCCCCAAGCAGAGAATTACCAATAACAGGAAAATCCACGGCCTTAGTCTGGGTATCCTGTGACAGGCTAGTACATCTGAGCCAAGCCATCCTACGAAGGGCCACAGATGTAGCCATGACTCTAGATGAAACATCGTTGGAGTCCACTGCAGCATGAAAGTGCACCTTGGATGCCTCAGTACCATCTGCAGCCACCTGCTCCAGCTCCTTGGCAAGCTGGCCAGGGACCTGTTTAGCTAGAGCCATCACAGTGTCCCATCTAGACTTCTGGTATCTAGCAGTGTAGGCCATATAATTAGCCTGCCTGAGTCCCAAAGATGCTGCCATGTACTGTTTCTTTGCCATGGCATCAATCCTCCTGGAGTCCTTATCTGGGGGGGTGAAGCCAAGGGTATATTTGCCTTATCACGGGCAGCAGCCTGCACTACCCCAACATTGCTGCATTGCTGGGAAAGGAACTCCGTATCTGAGCCTGAAAGCGTATACCTCTTGTCCATAGGAGGTACAGAATTAGGAGTCTAAAATTTTAAATGTCTGTTTCCCAAAAGACTTATGGAGGGGAACAGACAGTCTCCTGGACTCTGGGATGTCCATCATCTCAACATAATCAGGCTCCTCCTGATCCTCTACTGCTTCCTCCATAGGAAGCTGGAGAGTTTCAGTCACTTTTTTGTAAAACAAAGTGGGAAGGGGACTCAGAAAGCCTAGGAGGAGAAACACCTGAAGGTCTGTCTGGGGATATGTCAGGGTCAATGGGCACATCCAGACTTTCATAATCACCATCACTATCCTCATACTCTCCCTCCTCCTCCGGTTCATAAAAATCCTCTAAATTATAATCTGCAAATGGGTGAACCGACCGAACCGAGCCCCTAACCGATAGTGCCGGTTCGGTCGGAACCGGAGTTAGCGACTGAACAATCCTCATCGCTTTGGCTATTTCATCAGCAGTCGGAGAAAGAACTTCTGGATTCGAACCGGCTGACTTATCCCTTCTTTTTCTTTTAACCGGAACCGACTCCTCAGAGTCGGTTCTCCTTTTGCCCGAAGAAGTTTCGCCCTGGTCAGAGGGCACTCCTTCTGGTTCGGTTGGAACCAAACCAGGCTGGCCATCTGGGTCAGCGGACTTTTTGGCCTCCCTTTCCCTCAGCCTACCTACTCTCTTTTCCAGGGTAGCTGTGGGAAAACATTGCAAATCTGGCAGTCTGAATCAAGGTGGTCAAACCCCAGACAATAAACACAGGTGGTGTGGGGGTCAGCCTTAGCAAAGGCTTCCCCACACACACTACAGTGTTGAAACCCAGTGGGCCCGGTTTTTCTCTTGGGTTTCTCAGACATGGCCAGTCCTAACCAAACTTACCCTTTTTTCAGCAATCCGCCAGGCACGACACCCTTATCGGTTCCTGACCGTGTTACGGGTCGTGGAAAAAAACGTAATGAAATCCGTTATTTTTAGAACCGATAAGGACCAGTTACCACACACTAAAAAGCAGAGCAAACTTTTTTACAAGCCTGATCGGTTCAAACCGAACCGATCCGATGTTTACAAGTTCCACACAGAAGCTAATAATAATAAACCTATCTAGTACTCGCAGTACCACAGACAGAGACTGAACCAACAGGTTAGATAGAAGAAATTTGGTTGAAACCGAGGGAAAAAAAACGACACTTTAACCAACTAAATTGAACCGAGCGAAGGAGAAATCTCCAGAGCGACTGTTCAGTGAGGTGGAGAAAAGAATCTGGAGGTTTGGGTTCAAACAATAACAGACAGAGTCTCAACCGAGCTCAAGCTCAGCGTTCCATGCCTTGCATGGAAAGTTAACTCTTTCCTCTCCGGGGCAGTTCAAAGGTTGGATTATCACTGCAATAGTCAGAATACAGCAAGACTTCATGTTGTTTGAAGAACCTATTTTGGAAACAGGCTCTGCAGGACAGCTGTACCAAACCTGGCATCAGCCCTAGATTTCATATCCAAAGCTGTAAAGCTTGACAAATGTGTATAGTGTTCGCCAGGTTGCTGCTTTACAGATATCCACCAAGGGTATATCCCTAGCAGCTGCCAATGTGGCAGCTGTACCCCTTGTGGAGTATGCTCTAAGCCCTGCTGGAGCTTCCTTGCCCACCTTTGAATAGTAAAATTGAATACACTGGACAATCCAGTGAGAAATGGACCTTTTAGATGTTGGATTTCCCTTTCCCACATCCCCATAAGTGAGGAAAAGTTGTGTTCTGTCCTGCCTATGGGGCTAAGTGGCTGTCACGTAGTAGCTCAAAGCTCTTTTGACATCCAGGCTACAGTATGCAGCCTACGCTCACCAGAAGAAGAATAGTCAGTGAGGAACACCGGCAAAAGTGATAGAATGGTTCAAGTGGAAGTCTGAAACCACTCTGGGGAGGAATTTCCTATTTGTCCATAGGACTATCTTATCCCTGTGGAAGGAAATGTATTCCTTTTCAATGCATAAAGCCTGGAGCTCACTAATCCTTCTAGCTGAAGTAATGGCCACTAGAAACACTGTTTTCCATGTGACATATTTCAAAGGTGCTGAAAACAAAGGCTCAGAGGGAGGGGCCATGAGTTGAACAACGCAGATATTAAGGTCCCAAGCTGGCACCGGTTCCCTCACCAATGGATACATATGAGAAAGGCCTTTGAAGAACCTTTTAAATACAGGGTTTGATGCCAAAGAAACAGACTTGCCTGCAGATGCACAGGCTGAGACTGAAGCCAAATGAATCTCTAGTGTAGAAGGCTGTAAACCCGTGGAATATAAGTAAACCTGGTAATCCAGTACCAACGGCACTCCTGCCAGAGCTGTTACTATACTCCTACTAGAGCACCAAATAGAAAACCTCTTCCATTTTGCAGCATAAGTTTTCTTAGTGGAGGATTTCCTGTATCCCCATAAAGTATCCATAACTGGCTCAGAAAGATATAAACCAGCATACTCTAGGTCCTCAAGAGCCAAGCTTTGAGTCTGAGTGACTTGAGGTTCGGATACAAGAGCCTCCCCTGGTTGGAGGTCAGAAGATTGTGCCTTCTGGGAAGGTGTACTGGTGTGTCCACTGAGATGTGCAGCAACAGGGAGTACCATGGCTGTCTGGCCCAGTCTGGGGCTATCAGAATCATTGTTGCTGATTGAGACTTGAGTTTCAACAGTACCCTGTATACCAGGGGAAATGGCGGGAATGCATACAGGAATTTCCCTGACCAATCCAGAGTAAGGGCACCCAGAGGAACCGTGCCCACCACTGGAGGCCTGCAACAGAACTGTGGCAAGTGATGACTCTGGTGTGAGGCAAAAAGGTCTATTTCTGGAGTGCCCCACCTCCTGAATAAAGTCTGCACCACTTGCCTGTTCAGGGACCATTCGTGATGGGCCTGGCTGATTTGGCTCAGGGCATCTGCCAGAACATTGTTTTTGCCTGGCAGATGAATGGCCTGTAATGAGGAGCCCAGTCAGTAAGCTAGGGTCCAAATTCTCACAGCCTCCATGCAAAGGAGGCTTGACCTTGTTCTGCCTTGCTTGTTTATGTAGTACATGATGGTAGTGTTGTTTGTCCTAACTTGCACTACCTTTCCTTGCATCAGTGGTTTGAAAGCGTGCACTGCCAGAAACACTGCCCTGAGCTCTAACAAGTTTATGTGTAAAAGAGTCTCTGCACTTGACCAGGTGCCCTGGTTAGTGTGCTCTGCTAGATGAGTCCCCCAGCCTAAGAGGGATGCATCTGTTATGAGAATTCTTGAAGGAAGTTCTTTTTGAAAAGGGACCCCTTCCCTGAGGTTGGGTTCCTCTTTCCACCACTGAAGAGCTTGGATAAATGTTTTTGTTACAGGAAATGGAAATTATGTACCTACCGTAACTCTGGATCTTCTTGGACGAAGTCTCCACCACTCATTCACACTAATGGGATCTACGCCGGAGGTGCTAGGACCCAGAGGGAGCAAACTTTTCGAGAGGGTCGACGCCAGAGATGGAGCCATGAGGAAGCGGCACCGTGAGCTATGGCTCGTGCAGTAAAGACTACCTCGGCGTCGACCCTCCAACCGCCTCAGCACCTTTTTTCTGAGGAGGTGCAGCAAAACTAACCTAGAGGTCTAACCTAACAAAATCGGACATAAGATAGTCCGAATGACCCGTGTAAGAAGGGTCAACAATAGAGTCTTCACAGCCCAACCACTGAGGGAGTGAAGAACAAAAATACAGACGTGAGCTCGGGGGATGGCGCGTGGGCATGTGAATGAGTGGTGGAGACTTCGTCCAAGAAGATCAAGAATTACGGTAGGTATGTAATTTCCATATCTTCCTGGACATAAAGTCTCCACCACTCATTCACACTAATGGGAGAGTACCGTGTTAACAAACCCCCGAGACGGGCGGCAGGAGAAACTAAGAGCACACATACTTAGGACAGAAGTCCATTAAGAACAGTCCTACCAAACGACAGATGTCATCTGGCATGGACATCTAAACCATAGTGCTTAATGAAAGTATGCACTGAGCTCCATGTAGCCGCAGATCCAGATAGAAACGCAGTGCTCTCAACATCCAAAGAAGGCAGGGTACGCTCCCCTTCATTCTGGAAGTTAGCAACGTAGGTAGGTAGGACTAAAGGTTGGTTTAGATGAAATTCTGAGACAACCTTCAGAAGAAACTTAGGGTGAGTCCTAAGAACTACTTTGTCCTTGTGAAATACAGTGTATGGGGCGTCTGTGACCAGAGCACGTGTTTCAGAAACTCTATGGGCCGAAGTGATGGCCACCAGGAATGCTGTTTTCCAAGTGAGGAACTTCAACTCGCAGGTAGCTAGAGGCTCGAAAGGTTTTCGAGTGAGCATGTCTAGCACAAGGTTAATGTTCCAGGCTGCGACTGGACGTCTGATGGGAGGTCTGGTATGCAGAATGCCCTTAAGAAACCTCTTAACCACAGGGAACTGAGACAGAGACAAGGAATGTACCGGCTCATGATGAGCTGAAATGGCACAGAGATGAACTTTGACAATAGAGTACTGTAGACCTGAATTTGCGAGGTCCAAGAGGTACTCCAAGACTATTTGGTGGGCAGAAAAAAGGGTTCGAAGAGGATTTTGCACACCAGAGAGAGAAACGCTTCCATTTGGCTGTGTAGGTTTTTCTAGTGTATGGTTTATGGGCAGCCAAGAGAATATCTGAAACCCTACAGGAAACATTGAACCTATTCACCTCTATCTCTTCAGGAGCCAAGCATGAAGGTGAAACACCTTCAGATTGGGATGGACCACAGGCACCTGGGTCAGAAGGTTTGTCTGAAGAGGAAGTGCCTTTGGGAGGGTTGCCGACAGGCTGTTGAGCAGTGGGAACCGTATCTGTCGAGGCCAGAAGGAAGCCATGAGCATCATTCTGTCTCCCTGAGACTCAAATTTGAGAAGCACCCTCTGAATTAGAGGAAGAGGAGGAAAGGCATATAGAAAGCGTTTTGTCCACTGCAGCCTGAATGCATCCTGACAGAAAATGCCAGGTCCTGGATTTCTGGAGCAGAAGAGAAGCAGTTTTGTGTTGAGTGGGGATGCAAAAAGGTCCAGGTCTGGAGTTCCCCACTCTTTGAAGAGTGACTGAGTGACGGTTGAGTCGAGAGACCACTCATGAGGATCTGTCTCCGTTCTGCTGAGACAGTCTTCCAGTTTGTTCAGCACGCCTGGCAGGTAAACTGTGTGGATTAGAGCCTTGTGCTCCAGGCACCATTCCCACACTCTCATAGCTTCCCCTGCATAATGGGTAAGAGTGTGCACTGTCCTGTCTGCTGATGTAACACATCACTGCTTTATTGTCTGTTTGAAGGAGAATGTTCTTGTGACAATGTATGTCCTTCAAGGTCCGAACTGCATATAGAAACATAGAAACATAGAATTTGATGGCAGATAAGGACCGCTTGGCCCACCTAGTCTGCCCATTTTCCTACCTAACAGATAAGCTGCAGATCCTAGTTAACCAACAGCTTAATTCCTCCTACCCCCCCCACTAGGACTGCCCTATGCCTGTCCCATGCATTCTTGAAGTCCCCCACTGTTCTTGACCCCACGACCTCTTCAGGGAGGCTGTTCCATCATCCACAACCCTCTCAGTGAAAAATACCTCCTCACATTACCTCGGGCCATCCCCTTCTATCTTCAAATTGTGCCCCTTGTTCTTGCACATCTCTTTTTCTGGAAGATGCTACCCTCTTGGACTTTGTTAATTCCTTGAGGTTGCTTGAAAGTTTCTATCATGTCCCTCTCTCCCTTCTTTCCTCAAGGGTATACGTTTAAGCTCCTTTAGTCTTTCTTCATATGTCTTCTGGTGCAGACCCTGCACCATTTTGGTTGCCCTCCTCTGGACAGCCTCCACTCTGTCTATGTCATTGCGGAGATGGGGTCTCCAGAACTGCACACAGTACTCCAGATGGGGTCTCACCAACTGTCTGTACAGAGGGATAACAACTTCCTGTTTTCTACTATTGATGCCTCTTCCTATACATCCCAGTATCCCCCCAGCCTTCCTTACTGCCTTCTCACATTGCTTGCCCACCTTTAGGTCATCTGATATAATTACCCCCAGGTCCCTTTCTATTTTTACTGTTGTCAGTATCTCACCCCCCATTGTGTACGCCTCCCCAGGGTTTTTGTTCCCCATGTGCATTACCTTGCACTTCTTTGCATTGAATCTGAGCTGCCATACATTTGACCATTCCTCCAACCTTGCCAAGTCCCTTCTCATCCTTTCCACTCCATCTTGTGTATCAACCCTGTTGCACATCTTTGTGTCATCTGCAGAGAGCATACTTTTCCTTCCAGTTCCTCTGCAATGTCACTTATAAAGAGATAAAAGGACCGGTCCCAGTACTGAACCCTACGGTACCCCTTAGTAACCCTCCTTCGTCACTGTGTACTCCATTTACTATTACCCTTTGAGTCCTGTTGTCTAGCCAATTTTTATCAGGCTACCACCTTGGGACCCACTCCAAGGCTGGTTATCTTGTGTATTAATCTTTTGTGGGACTGTATCAAATGCCTTGCTAAAATCTAGGTAGGCCATGTCCACAGCCCCTCCCTGGTCTACTACTTTGTAACCCAGTCAAAGAAATCTATTAGATTCGTCTGAACACGACCTTCCCATCGCGTGAATCCATGCTGCCTTGGGTCCTGTGCCCCACTGGCCTCTAGGTACTCAACAATTCTTTCCTTCAGAAGTGATTCCATCATTTTCCCTACCACTGAGGTCAAACTAACTGGTCTGTAGTTTCCTGCCTCTGTCTTGCTCCCACTTTTGTGAAGAGGAATCACATCTGCCCTCCTCCAGTCCTCTGGTACCACCCCATCCTCCCATGATTTGTTAAAGAGAGTAGTCAGCGGTGTCACTAGTTCTACCCTTAGTTCTTTTAGAATTCTTGAGTGAACCCCATCAGGCCCCATTGCTTTATCCACCTTCAATTTTATTAGTTCTTTCAGAACCCTTTCTTCTGTAAATGGACTGTTATCGAGCCCCGTCTTCAGAGTGTTTCTCTTGTTTGGTTTAGGTAACTCCCCCTCTTCTTCCTTTGTGAATACTGAGCAGAAATATTAGATTCGGTATCCCTGCTTTTCACTGTCACCCTCTACCCACATTCCCTCCCCTTTATTAAGCTTCAGTATCCCTCCTTTGGTCTTTCTTCACTCCCTAATGTACCTATAAAAGGTCTTATCCCCCTTCTTAACAGAATTGGCTAGCCTTTCCTCGGTTTGGGCCTTTGCTATTCTGACTGCCTTCCCAACCTCTTTCTGCTTTAACTGATAAAGTTCTCTGTCCTGCTCCTTCTGTGTTTCCTTATATTTCCTGAATGCTGTCCTTTTCTCATTAACCTTCCTGCCACCTCTTTTGAGAACCATAACGGTTTTTCCTTCGTTGTGTTTTATTGATTTGTTTTACACAAAGGCTTGTTGCTTCTGTGATGGCTGTTTGATCACTCCCCATTGTTCCTCCACCCCTCCTTCTTGCCTGTTTGCTAGTGCTTTTCTGAGGCACTCTCTCATTTTCCCAAAGTCAGCCCTCCTAAAGTCTAGTACTCTTGCTTTTGTATGGCTTGACTGTATGGCTGTGTTTATCGTGAACCACACTGTTTGGTGGTCGCTTGTTCCCAGATGGCTACCCACTTCTAAATCTGAGATTCTTTCTCCATCCCCATTTGAAAGTACCAGGTCTAAGATTGCTCCCTCCCGAGTGGGTTCCAATACTAGCTGTCTGAGGCATGCCCCTGTAGGGCATCAAGAATGACCCTGCTCTTGGATGTGCCTGCAGCAAAGGTGATCCAGTTAACATCTGGCATATTCAGGTCCCCCATCAACAATATCTCCTTTTCTGCCATTCTAAAAAGCCTTCTATCATTTCCTTGTCCATTTCCCTCCTGAGATGGGGTGGGTATACAACCCCATGCGGATTGTGGTGCCATTCCTGTCTCAGGGTGACCCAAAGTGCCTCATCTGCTCCTGTTTACTCTTTAGTTCTGTTGCTTTGATCCCTTCCTTTACATGAGAGCTACTCCTCCTCCTCCTCTTTTACCCTCCTGTCCCTCCTGTAGATTGTGTATCCTGGTATGTTGACATCCCAGTCATGGTTAGCTGTGTACCATGTTTCTGTAACTGCCACAATATCCAGAAACCCTCTTCCATCAAGGCCACTAGTTCAGGAGCTTGTTACACAGACTATGGGCATTGGTACTCATCACCCTCCACTTTTTGATAGCCTTACCCTTTTAGCCCCATTTCTGTCCTTAATGCCTTTGCCTTTTTTCACATTTAAATCTGTTCTACTTCCTAATAACTTCTGTACCTTGGTGTTTACCTCACTAATCACCATGTTTTGCTGGGGGAGGCTCGGATTTCCCAGCTCCTTTTCAGTGCTTCCCTCCTTGGCTAGTTTAAATGCTTGCCAATGAAGCATTTAAACCTCTCACCTAGGATCCTAGTTCCCCCCTGGACAGATGCAGACCATCACACCAGTATAGGTCTGCATCCTCCAGTAGCCCCCAGTCCCCAATGAAGCCAAACCCTGAACTCCACACAGTTTTCAACCACTCATTGAATTCCCTGGTGAGAAGTGCCCCTAACATCTCCTTGCCATAGACAAGCAGCACCTCCGAGAAGGTTACCGTATGCTGCTTGTCTAGGCCCCTTCCAACTCTACAAACTCCTCTTGCACTGCTCTGATCCCATTCCTAGCCAGGTCATTTGTCCCTAGGTGGACAATGACATCCAGCCTCCTCCCTCGTGCAGCTCCTCCCACGATCCTGAGGATTCAGCTTCCTGTCCCTCAAGCTGTGGCGCCAGGAGGCACCTCCCTCCCTCTCCCTTCCTCCCCATTTCTACCCCCTAATGATTGAGTCCCCCACCAGGGTTGTTTTCTTCCCTGTGGGGTCCCATGCACCCTCCTGTGGGTCTCCTTTGTGAAGGTTCCCAGCATTCTCCTTGGTCTCCACTGCAGGTGCCTTCATAGAGGAACCACTATCCACCAGAAGAAGCGAATGAATTGTGGAAGGTACAGCTGGAGGGATGCAACTCTGTTCCACCACCCTCTCCCTCCTTGGGCCCACCTGGTCCAGCCTCTCCTCTTTCTTGGCAACCTCTGAGGTAGTGGCATTGGCCCTGGTGGTCCCTGGGGTGGGGAGGAGGTTTCACGAATCCTAGCCAGGTCAGCCTGGAGACGGGCAACCTCCTCTCTCAGACCAGAGAGGTGCCTGCAAATAGGGCAGCATCGCAGCCTCCAGAATGTCTCCCGGAACACTGCCACCCCACAGCCATTGCACTGCACCACTCCTATCATGTCTTATGTTGTGTCCTCTCTACTGTTTCTCTGGATGCTTATTCTCTCCTCTCCTTACAACTCTCACCCTTCCTGTTTTGGGACAGCAACTTCCTATCTTCTTCAGTAGCCTCCTTTTTCCTTGCTTAATATTAGACCACCAGCAGCTGGGGGAGTGAGCTACTTTTTTCCTTTAGGGTTGACAAAACCAATGTCTTTCTATGATCCTTTCCTTCCTACTGCCAAACAGGAAGTTCCTGTTGACAGTCAAATCTAGTGGCTATAAAAGTAGAACTGGCTTTGGGTGGGTTGGAGGGCAATCAGTAAGAAAAAAGGATAGCAACAGGAAGTTGTAATTTGAATCTCCTGCTTTTATAGTGTCTAAACCACACCCTCAGGTAAGCTCTCTTTCCTCCTACTGGTTTAGCAAAGTCGGCTGATACAGTACCCTTCCCTGCACAGAACACACACTGACTTTTTTTCTTTTCTTTCTTCTTTTCAACCCTAAATAAGACCCCTTCTACTTCTAATAAAGTTATTTGTCTACTTAATCTTAACAGACACTGACTCCTGCTGAGGTATAAGGTTTAAATTAAAACTCTGTGACTTCCCTTGTGCATACCTCTCAACCTCCTGCCTCATAAATCAGGGACAAGGCTTAAAAAAATCAAGGACAAAGGACCAAAATCAGGGACACATCTTAAAAATTACAGATATCCACCCAGAAAGCTGGTAGAATATGGGGCTTAGTGCACAATGCATTTTCTAAAGAAGAACAAGTCTGTAACTTCAATGCTTGACTTTGTTTTGTGCTCACAGTTCCCACTGCTTAGCTACAAAAACACAAATTTTAGGAGGGACAGAGTAAAATTTTGAGGCAAAATCAGGGACGTCCCTGAAAATCTGGGACACTTGAGAGGTATGCCCTTGTGCTGCTTTCAAAATCAAACAGTTCCAAACTCTGTGATGATTTCCCATGTGCTGCTTTCAAAATCAAACAGTTCCAAACTCTGTGACTTCCCTTGTGCTGCTTACAAAATCAGACAGTTCCAAACTCTGTGATGATTTCCCATGTGCTGCTTTCAAAATCAAACAGTTCCAAACTCTGTGACTTCCCTTGTGCTGCTTACAAAATCAGACAGTTCCAAACTCTGTGATGATTTCCCATGCTGCTTTCAAAATCAAACAGTTCCAAACTCTGTGACTTCCCTTGTGCTGCTTACAAAATCAGACAGTTCCAAACTCTGTGATGATTTCCATGTGCTGCTTTCAAAATCAAACAGTTCCAAACTCTGTGACTTCCCTTGTGCTGCTTACAAAATCAGACAGTTCCAAACTCTGTGATGATTTCCCATGTGCTGCTTTCAAAATCAAACAGTTCCAAACTCTGTGACTTCCCTTGTGCTGCTTACAAAATCAGACAGTTCCAAACTCTGTGATGATTTCCCATGTGCTGCTTTCAAAATCAAACAGTTCCAAACTCTGTGACTTCCCTTGTGTTGCTTACAAAATCAGACAGGATAGGATGGCTCTCATTTCCAGGACGTTTATGGGGAGCCGGGACTTGTCCTGAGTCCACGTACCGTGGGTGTGGAGCTTCTGGCAATCAGCTCCCCACCCCATCAAGGCCGCATTGGTGGTAATAGAGATCTGATGATCCCGAGGAGTAAAGGGATACCCTTCCAGAAGGTTGTTCTCCTGCGACCACCAGGTGAGTGACCTCTTTAGAGGTTCTGTCACCTTGATGGGAAAGGACTGAGGGTGAGTGGTTGGGAGCCACTGAGTACTGAGCATCCACCGAGAGGGTCTCATGTGGAGGTGAGCTAGGGGTACAGAGAACACCGAGGATGCCATGAGACCCAGCATCCACTGCATTGAGATAGCTCGAACCAAGCTGTTTTCTCTGATGTACCAGGCCATCTGTAGGATATCACTCCTTCTGTCCTCTGGAAGAAAGGCTTTTGCACAGGAGGTATCCAGAAGAGTTCCTATGAAAAGGAGTTTATGGGAGGGCTGCAACTGCGATTTGTTGAGATTTAACAGGACTCCCATGGGCGTGAGGAAGTCTGAAGCTTTGGCTACCGCGACAAGAGTCCCTGCCTGAAACAGCTTGCTAGAAGCCAGTCGTTCAGGTATGGAAACACTTGAATTCCGATTTTCCTGAGATGTGCTGCGAGAACTGCACAACACTTTGTAAAAACTCACGGCGCCAAGGATAGCTCAAAGGGCAGGACTCTGAACTGATAATGTTGACCCAACACTACAAACCTCTGGTATTTGTGGTGCTTTGGGTGTATACGAAAGTGTTGGTAGGCATCCTGCATGTCCAGAGAGGCTAGCCAATCATGTTGATGAATCAAAGGTAGAAGGGTACCTAGAGATATCATCTTGAACTTTTCCTTGTGAAGGAATTTGTTTAACTTTCTGAGATCCAGAATGGGGTGCATGCCTCCAGTTTTCTTCAGAACTAGAAAGTAATGGGAGTAGAAACCTGTGTTTTGTTGGTCCGGCAGAACTACTTCTACTGCCCAGTTGTTCAGAAGGCCTTGCACCTCGGAAGCAAGAAGGTCTGACTATACTGCCGACAGTCTGGGCTGTCATTTAGGGGAATGATCTGGAGGGGAGGGGTTCTGAAAGATTGAGCGAATACCCCTTGCGGATTACCAGAGGACCCATTTGTCCGATGTTATAGACTTCCACAGATCTTAAAACTGAGTCAGACATCCTCCCACTGCTGAGGAGCGGTCCCCCTCAGGCAGTTGAGGTGGGATCTGGGCCGAGAACTCAGAAGGTGGCACTGGGCGCTTTGGGGGCTTGTGCCTTCTGCTGCATTTTCTTTTGTGGCTATGGGGTGTGGCTTTTTTTAAAGTCACCCCAGCCTTTGCCCCGAAAGGACTGACGGTTATGAAATTGACATTTATTGGCAATCCCCCCCAAGAGGGGGTGGGTGTGGGTCGAGCAATCTTAATGGCTGATCTAGTCTTCTGTGTGGCTTCCAGAGCTTGTTCTGCCTGGGGTCCGAACAGATACATACCGTCGAAGGGTAAGGCTATGACCTGCTGCTGGGCATCATTCATAAAGCCCGAAGTACCTAGCCAGGAGTGGTGACAGGTACAAAAACCCACTGCCGCCGCTGCTCGAGAAGCAGTATCGAAAGCGTCCACTGCAGCTTTAACCTGTTGGTTATTGGATTCTATGCCCCTGGTTATGGTGTGAAGTAGCTCTGAATTAGTCTCAGAGTCAGGCAGAGCTTCTACCATTTGCTTGAGCGAATGCCAAAGGACAAATTCATACTGAGAAAAATAACCTTGGTAGTTGCCAATATGCATACGCAAGGTGGAGGCAGCAAAGACTTTCTTACCTAAGGTGCCTATCTTACGAGATTCTTTATTGATAGGCCAGGCTGAGGATGCCTGAGGGAGGACAGCCTTGTCCTTCTCTGCTATGATTACAATGGGATCAGCAAAAGCTTGTGAGACCAATATGGGTCGATCCTTGGGAGCAACGTACTTCCTATGTAAGGACTTAGCCACGGGTGAGAGCAGGATTGTTCCATACCACCTGAGAAAGGATCTCAAAAGATGGTTGTACTGGAGGAGTTAAATCCATAGGGATCTCCAGGACATGTAGGTATTGGAATCTTAAAAGCTTTCCAGGATTGATTTCTGTAGTCTGTAGAGAAAGAGTGGAATTTAAATTTTTCAGCAGAGACTTAAAGGAAAGGTCTTAGACCACAGGCTCTGCAGCAGGATTAACTCCTGCTCATTCAGCATCATCACCCAGACAAAGATCTGGGTCAGTCCCAAAATCATCTCCTGACAGTCCAGGGGGACTGTATGGACAGGAAAGGAGTGAAAATTAGAATGGAAATTAGAAGAGGAAAGAATTGGGAGTCGAACAGCACTGGAGGCTGGACGTCGCCGAAACAAGCATCGGCGCCGATGAAGAACACGGTGCTGAACCCAAGGAAGTCGGCGCCATCGGAAACAACCGAGTACACGGCACCGACAAAGGCCATGGCGCCAACAGACCCTCAGGTGACATGGACGGCGCTGACAGAGCCCTCGGCGCCGCAGATGGCTCCGAGAGTGTTCCAAGGTTTCGAAAACTGCGATTTGAAGGATAAGGAGGAAAATTAACAGGGGATAGAGGCATCAGTGTGGGCCCCTGCACCGCAGCCATGTGAGGGGGGAAAACACGAACCGCGAATTCAACTGCACCGAAGAAAGGTGCTGCTGGCGACTAAGGAAGGTCCAACCGCCCTACCCAGTCTCTCGAGTGGCCCAAACACCCCAGAGTGACCGGGTCAGGCAGCTGGACCAATCTCCATGCCCACTGCTCCATAAGAGAAGCCCACTGGCGAAACTGCTCATCGGAGGCCCATCCAGTGGGCGGCGACAGGCTCTGATGTCGAAGAGTTCAGGCACCAGAGCCAGTAACCAGTGACTCGGAGAGGGGAGGAAACTGGAGCCTAGCCCCCATGACTGACCGCTGATGACCGACCGACCGACGCGCAGACATACCAGAAAGCGACCTCGAGTGGTGCATTCTCTTTCTCGACTTGTGTGCCAAAGAAGAACTCGAGGCCAAACGGTGCCACGAATGGGACAGTTTCCTTTTATGCTTTTGGGGGACCGCCCATCCCCTGAGCACTGGACCGTCCGTTGTCAGACCCACCCTCCGGGGAGGGCAGCGGACCAGATCCAGCCCGGCTGATTGAACAGCTTTCATACGAAGTCTCCCTATCGTCACCTGACCCGCTCATGGTCGACTCCGTCAATGGAGGGCTGCAGAATTCTTTATTAATCAATAAATTTAATTAAAATCTATTTGGTACTTTCGAAGTTAAATTACAAAACAATAAACTGAAAACTATGCTGCTAGTTTGAAGTTCGACTCCTGGCGGGCAAGCGACGTCGTCACTGAAGCACACTCGATGGCGAGAAAAAAGGAACTGAGGCGGTTGGAGGGTCGATGCTGAGGTAGTCTTTACTGCACGAGCCATGGCTCACGGTGCCGCTTCCTCGCAGCTCCATCTCTGGCGCTGACCATCTCGAAAAGTTTGCTCCTGCTGGGTCCTAGCGCATCTGGCATAGATCCCATTAGTGGGAATGAGTGGTGGAGACTTTATGTCCAGGAAGTTCAAGCTCTGACAGGGAATTTTTTCACTAGTACCAATGAGCTCTTAAGTGAAACTGGATGTCCCTCATCTGAAACCTAGCACTGTACCTGTTGCAGCTGCCATGTGGCCCAGAAGTTGAAGAAAATGCCTTGCCGGCCATGGGGCTTTGAGCCTGAAAGAGTTTGCCAAATGCAGGATGCTTTTTACCCTGTCTTTGGGTAGAAAGGCTCTGCCCACTTTAGTATTCAATTCTATGAACTGCAGAATTTAAGAGAGAAGAACAACAGATTTTTCCAGATTTAAAAGGAAACCCAGAGATAGCAGAAGCTGCTGAGTGAGCTGAAGGCGTTCTGCTAACTGTAGTAGTGAATTTCCCACCACCAACCAGTCGTCTAGATAGGGGAATACTGAGACACCTTGTCTGCACAGGTGAGCCACTACCACAGCAGACACTTTGTGAACACCCTTGGTGCTGAAGTGAGACCGAAGGGTAGAGCTGAGAACTGAGAACTGATAATGACCTGACAGGAGTGTGAACCTGAGATACTTTCTGTGAGACTCCCTCATGGGGATGTGGAAATAGGCATCTCTTAGGTCCAATGATGCCTGCCAGTCTCCTTTTCGGAGTGCTGGTAGAATCAGAGGCAAAGTCACCATCTTGAACTTTGGTTTTGCTAGGAACCTGTTGAGGACCCTGAGATCCAAGATAGGCCACAGCTCTCCATTTTTCTTTGGTGTGAGAAAATATCTTGAGTAAAGTCCTTTTCCTCTTTGATGTAAAGGCACTGGTTCCACTGCTTTTGGTGTTTCACCTCTTTTTCCAGCCTTCTGCTTTCTAAGAAGGAAGGTAGTTTGAAAAAGAACAGTTATACAAGAACTTACCATAACAGTAGATCTTCGAGAGAGGCTCTTGCAGAAGGTAACTGCAGATAGGACTGAAGCCAGCAAGTGTCAGGACCCCATGGAAAAATTTCTAGCTAGCAGTCTCTGGCGGGGGACTGCCCCCATGTCAGGTGACCGTCAGGTGATGTCAGTAAAAAAGGGTCGGTCCCCCATGCCCGCCTTCCAGTTCTTTCCCACCAAAGGCCTAAAAAGGCGAGACGAGAGAGAAGCGGATGTTTCCCTCACGGGAAAAGGAGCTGAAAAAGCTAAGGGGGATGGAGGGCGGGAAGGTATTACCTACTGAAAAAGCCTCTCTCGAAGATCTGTTACAGTAAGATCTTACGTAACTGTACTATCTTACTTCAAGAGGGCTCTTGCAGTAGGTAATTACAGATAGGACTGAGTCCCAAGTAGTCTGGAACAAGAAGGAGCAAATGGGAGGAATAAAACTACCCAAATGGAGACCCTCAGGCTGTGAAGGTTTTAGGAAAGAAGACCTTGCAGAACAGCCAACCTGAAGCCCGCTCTACGGCGAGAAGCAATGTCCAAACTGTAATGTTTCGTGAAGGTATGGACAGAAGTCCAAGTTGCAGCCACACAGATGTCTGCCGCAGACACATTCTTGAAACAAGCAGCAGAGGCAGCGACACCTCTAGTACAGTGGCCTCTGACTTGACCTGGCAGGGTCTTGCTGTACTTGTCGTAACAGAAAGTGATACAATGAGCCAACCATTTAGATGGGCATTGCTTGGAAACAGCATTGCCTTCTCTTCTATGAGCAAAAGAGACAAACAGTTGATCAGTCTTTCTGAGGTCCTTTGTCCTTGTGGTGTAGTATCTCAGAATACGGTGAACATCCAAAGTATGCAAGAGGTACTCCCCTTGATTGGAGTGCTGCGTAAAGAAAGCAGGCAGCTCCATGGATTGGTTCAGCGTAGATTCCGCTACCACCTTGGGGAGAAACTTAGGGTTGGTATGCAGAGCCGGATGTTCCTTGTGAAAAAACAAATAAGGGATTTTGCACATGAGTGCCTGGAGCTTGGAAATCCTTAGAGCAGAAGTAATGGCCACAAGGAAAAGAGTCTGCCATGAAAGGAACTTAGGTCTGCTGAGGCTGCCAGTTCAAAAGGAGGCAGAGTAAGTTTCTCAAGGATAAAATTCAAATCTCAAGGAGGGGCAGGAGCGCGAATAGGGGGTCGCAAGTGGAGAACCCCTCTAAGAAAAGTCTTAGACTTCCAACTGCGCAAAAGTCCTGTCCACAAAAGGAACATGGTAAGCAGAGATGGCTACCATGTGAACCTTCAGAGAGGAATGACTGAGACCCAGATCAAAGAGATGGTGTAAGTAATCCAAAAGCTGCCCAACAGAGCATGAGAATGGCTCGAAATCTTTGGAAGCAGCCCAAATAGAGAACCGTTCCACTTCATGGTATAGGTGGATCGAGTAGAGGGCTTCCCGGACTCCACCAGAATCTCAGCTACCGACGGGGAAACCCCGAATCGAGCTTGAGCTACGTCTGCAGGAGCCATGCATGCAACTGAAGTGACTTGAGGCCTGGATGGACCAGGGTCCCCTGATCCTGGGTCAGCAAAAGTTTTGACAGAGAAAGGGGAGGTTCCTCTGAATACTGTTGCAAAAGAGAGAACCAAACTTGCCTGGGCCAGAAAGGAGCGATTAGTAACATGTGAGCTCCTTCTGAGATGAGTTTCTGTAAGACCCTCAGAATCAAGGGGATCAGGGGGAAGGGATCAACGAATCTGCCCTTCCAATCTAGAGACAGATGTCTCTCAAAAAAATGCCGCGCCCAGGAGCGAGCGAGCAGAAGGCGGGACGTTTTGCATTGTGAGGGGACATGAACAGCTCTAACTGTGGTGTTCTCCAACGTAGAAAGACATCATCTGCTACCCCCTGATCCAGTTCCCACTCGTGAGCAGACGACCGACTGAGGTGGTCTGCCAACATATTCTCGACTACCGGGACGTGAACTGCCATGAGGTAAAGGTTGTGCTGTACCGATCAATCCCAAACTCGCATCGCCTCCCTTCAGAGAGAGGGTAGGAACGAGTTCCTCCCTGTTTGCTGATGTACCAGACCACACACGTGATGTCTGTCTGGACAACTAGATGCCCGGAGAGCAGATACAGATGCAGAGCCTGAAGGGCATACAGTACAGCCCAAAGCTCGAGCACATTGATGTGGAGAGATTTCTCGAGCTGGGACCTGGAGCCCTGGGTCCTGTGAGACAAGAGATGGGCTCCCCAACCCTCGCCCGAGGCATCCATAGTCAGTGTCTGGGAAGAGGGGGAGAGAGACAGAAGGGAACTCCCTGGCAAAGGTTCTCCTGAACCATCCATATTCCATTGCAAGTCCCGAGCCATAGGATTGGAGACCAGAACTAGTTGAGCTAGGTCATCCACCCACTGATCCCACTGAGACCAAAGCATCCACTGAGAGATTCTCATGTGGAGCCGAGTGCGAGGGACTGTCGGAATCGCAGGCGCCATGAGCCCAAGGAGGTGAAGGACCGACCTGGTGCTGACCCACCTGCGGCTGGACAACAGGCTGACCTGAGCCTGGAGTGAGGTCGCCCTGTCCAGTGGCAGGAATGCCATGCCAGAGGTCATGTCCAGGATTGCCCCAATAAACTGGAGCCTCTGGGACGGGATCAGGTGGGACTTGGCCTAGTTGACAGTAATACACAGGGAGGTAAAGACCTGCAGGGTAAGGGAAAGGAAGCGCAAGAGTTCCTCCCTGGACAGGGCCGCCAGGAGCCAATCGTCCAGGTACGGCAAAACCTGCACTCCCTTGGTACACAGATAGGCCGCTACCACCGAAAGACAGCTGGTGAACACTCGGGGTGCCGAGGAGACCAAATGGGAGGGCCTTGAACCGGTAGTGGTCCCCCTGGAATGCAAAACGTAGTTATTTGTGGTTGGAATTGTGAGTAGGGATATGCGGGTAAGCATCCTACATGTCCAGAGCGCACAGCCACTGTCCCGGCTGAAGAAGGGGCAGAAGACTCTGCAGAGAGAACATTCTGAACCTTTTGAACTCCACGAACAAGTTCAGGGAGCAGAGCTCGAGAATCAGCCTCACATCCCCTGACTTCTTCAGGACCAGGAAGAAATGGGAGTAGTACCCTGTCCCTCGAAGTTGGGGAGGAATTGGCTCTATCTCCTCCTTCAGAAGAAGAGAGGAAATTTCTTCCTGAACCAGAAGATGATGTTCTGGGGAGTAAGACGATCCAGGGGGGTTGGGGGGAGATGGTTCGAGGAGGTTTCCGAAGAAACTCTATTGAGTGTCCTTCTGTGATCAGCTGGAGCACCCAAGTGTCTGAAGTGATCCTCTCCCAACCCAGTAGGTGGAGGGAGAATCCCCCTCCTACCGGTTCCTCTGGAAGGCCCAGAGGCTGTAGGAGAGGAAAGGAGTCAGGAGGTGTGAGGCAGCATTGCGGCTGAAGCCCGCCCTGCTTTTAGGTGGGTGGGTGGGGGCTTGGCAGCTGGAGGGGCCTGACGTTTATTGGCCCACTTTCCTGAGGTTTCGCCTTTTGTCAAGCATGTCTGTGAAAGGGATGACACTGAGCCTGAGGGGGTCAGTACATTGAGTCGACAGACTTAAGTGCAGTACCCTTCACCTGCAAATCAGTGATGATGTCCTTGACATCTCCACCAAACAGCACTGAACCCCTGAAGGGTGCGTCCTGGATAGCAGACTGCACTTCCGGGACCAAAGCTGACTCCCGGAGCCAGGCACGCCGCCGCAAACCCATGGTGAAAGCCGAGCTCTGACTGGCAGTGTCCACTGCGTCATACGTGGCACGAAGCATGTGCCGATTGGCCGAACGTGCAGACCGGACTAGATCAGCCACTTCCTGCTTCGTCTGAGACTCAGGAAAGGAGTCCAATTTAGCTTCCATCTTGCTAAGGATCGCCTTCTGGTAATCCCACATATGACCAACATAATTCAGGGCCCTAATACCCAGAGTGGAAGAAGCGTAGACCTTCTTCCCATATTGGTCCAGAAGGCGGGATTCCTTGTCGAGTGGTGACGAGCTCAAGTGCTTGAGGTTAGCCATCCGGCTGTGAGCGGCGCTAATCACGACCGAATCAGCTCGAGGGTGCAAATTTAAAGAGTCAGCACCCTCTGGAGCCTGATAAAGCCTGTCCGACTTCCAAGGAAGGGGGGCTAATGCCGACAGTTGCTTCCAAATGGTGGAAACAAGGTCAGCATGAGGCTCAATCCAGGGTGGCACCAGGGTAGGAGCGGTCTCGGGCAGATCCAGGTGCACAGCGAGTTTCTTACACTGTGGATCTGGCTCCAAGGAATGCCACTGATGAACTGCCTGAATTTTGTGCAGCAACTCCGTAAAGGAAGGATCCTCCGGAGATGACTTCAGAGGAGTCCTCGGCCTGGGCTTGTCCGGAGTGGGGGGCTCGTCGTCTGGGTCGGAGCGACCATCGTAGTCATCCGATGTCTCCAAGGAGAATGAAGAGGAAGAAGATTCCTTCTCCCAACGTGGGGTAGGAATGGACCCCTTGGGAAGCCTTCGGGGAAGCGTATCCTGCCCTGAAACCGGAGGGCTTGCCTCTGGTATCCGGAGGTGGTGAGGGAGTCTCTTGTCTTCGACGTGTGGGGTCTGGAAGCGGGACCAGCGTCGGAAGATGGCTCTCTACCTCCCTGGTGAGCTGAGCCTTGGCCTCAGCCCACCAGGAAACCAAAGTCTCCTTCAAGTCCACCGGTGGCTGAGGAGGGGGATATGGATACTTATGGTATCCGTATGGTGCGTATCCGTACCCTGACGGCAGGTAACCTGGCGTCAGGTACTGGGGCACTGTGTACTGCAGCGCTGGGTAGGCCAGCGTCGGGCACTGGGGTGCTGGATACTGCGGACCCGGGTATGACAGCGTTAGATAGGACGGGGTCGGATACCCAGGGACTGAAGGTCTGCGGGAGCAGAAGGCCCCGGAAACGGCCCAGCAGGCGGGCCCGGAACGGGAGGCCCAGCGTAGGGGCAGCGTCCGGCAATGGAATATTGTCGGGCGCCGGGTAGGCCGGCATCCGAGGATCTGGTGTCGGTTCATCCGGCCCAGTGGGAGGGAGACCCAAAGGTAGCATACCCACGTCCTCTGTGTCACCCGTGGAAGTAGGATTACCATCCTGGGGTCTAGCAGAGGAGATGCTGGTGCCTCAGAGTGAAACGAGTGTTGCAGCGAGCTCGGAACGACGGATAGGCCTGAAAGGTCCGACGTCAGCTCTAACGTCGAGCGGACGTCGGAGAAGCCGATGTTTGTCTTATCGACGGGAACCAGGCGGACTTCAGAGGAGCCGGTGTCCGACTTATTGGACCCAGCGCCTGAAGGTCGCAAAGGGGGGGCAGCCTTGGCGGGTGCTTTGGAAGCCGTGCGCTGCCCCAGAGGGTCGAGCATCTTAGCGGCCTTACTCAGGTGGACGTTGGAGGAGCTGACGTCCAACTTATCGGGGCCGCTCGAACCAGAAGGCCGCATGGCGGCGACCTTGCTGGGAGCAGCTGCCTCCTTAAGCCCGGAGGCTCCCAAGGGGCCCGAGCCCAACGTGGGGGTTGACACCATCTTGGAAGCCTCCAAGACAGCCGCCACGGAGCTGCCTCCTGGGGAGGCTTTACCTGCAGCACTGCGACCCCAGCCGAGGCGACTGATGAGTACTGGTCCTGGTGCTGCTTCTTGTGGTGGCCCTCCGGAGAAGTCTAAGCCTGCCGGAGTTTTTTCAGTTCCTCTTCCATGGACTTCATTTTTTGTTTGAGAACGTGGGCATCCAGGGACTGCTGCCTCCACTTTCAGGTAGCCACGTTAAACTGCTGGCAGAGGAAAAGCCTCGCACCTTAATGTTGGTGACCGCGGGTGTAGCTGCTCGAAACAAAATACTTAAGTATGCCCATAGAGCTGCGCCATTATTTCAAGGAGATTCCCAGGTTCACCTATTCCCTGATATCAGCTATGTGACATGGCAAAGGTAGAAGAAGTTCGACGGGGTGCGATGCGCTCTTCGCGAGACAGGAATACCCCACACCATAATTTTTCCTGCTAGGCTTTGGATCGTGCACCTGAATAAAGTCTTTATCTTTTCGGATCCCATGGAGGCCGGCAAGTGGGCAGACCGGAGAATGGCTGAATCGAGTAAGACAGCAGCTGGGTCAGACGTTGAGGACGACGAGACAACAACTTGAAGGCCTGACATTTAGAATGTGGACTTTTAATTTTTTGGTAATAGCAAATGTACAATACCTCTATAGGTCTTATTTACTTTCAGTGAATCCTACTGAATGTAGTATCTATAGACTGGGAATTAAAGTCCTTATTTCATTTAAATTTAGAGTTTTAAGCTTTGGTAATTATACAGGACCTGAAGTTAAATTTACATGGGGGTTCCTCGATGAATACTTTTGTTCTAAAATGTTAAAACTTAGAGGTTTAGAGGCAAAGTTTTTCAAACTGGATACTAGAAATTGTTTAGCTGCAGATAGAGTGAATTGTATTTTTCTTTCATTTAGGTATTAACATGGCACCAATATCCCCCAATTCTTAGGGGCAAAGCTTCTTTTGGACTGAATTGCTGGACAATTAATTTACACTTGTTTAGCTATGAGCTCATGGGTCAATTACACAGCATTGTTATATGGCTATATCTGATTTAGTATAATATGACTGAAGGATACCCCCTTATGCTGTATCACAATATAGTTGATGCATAGAATTCCTCTGATTAAGCAGAAATATATTCTTTTTCTAAAAGGAAATGTATCTTATGTGTTGGACTGTTGACTACATGCTTTTATTTGTCGTGTACAAGATAAATGAGAAAAAAATTAAAGTTAAAAAAAAAAAACACTGCTGGCAGAGCTGCCACTTCTCAACGGGATGATCAGGACCTAGACAATAAAGGCACTGAGAATGTCCGTCCTTATGCGGGAGCTGGGCACCGCAAAAATCGCACTTATTTTTGTGCTCGGAGGGAGTCGGGGATGACATACACGGCAGCTGTAGGTAAGGCTGACGAATAATTCGAAAAAAGAAGAAATAGGCGGTAAAAAAACTATCGACGATTGACTGCGAAGCAGTGAACTTAACCGCGAGGCGCTGCAAGACCTAACAGCGGGAAAAAACTGGAAGGTGGGCATGAGGGACCGCCACTTTATACTGACGTCAGTCACCTCACGTGGGGGCGGTCCCCCGCCAGAGACTGCTAGCTAGAAATTTTTCCGTGGGGTCCTGACACCTGCCGGTTTCAGTACTATTTGTAATTACCTACTGCAAGAGCCCTCTCGAAGTAAGATCTCTGATTTTTTGAACAGGGGGGGACTTGAAACTCAAAGACAGGCCCTACCCACTATCTCCAGAACCCACCTGTCCGTGGTGATGGTTTTCCAATTCTGGAAAAAAATGGGTCAGCCTGCCCCCTACTGGCAAAGGATGAGGCAGACTAATCGATGAAGTCAGGAGTCCTGCTTGGACTGGGGCTGAGACTGGGCACCACACCTGGCACCTTTTCTGTCCCTATCCCTGAAATACCCTTGCTGTGGATATTGGGGTGCCTGAGGAAGTACCATGGCCTGGTAAAAAGGCCTTGAATTAAATTGTCTGCCCCTGCCTCCCCTACTGAAGGGTCTAGAGGAGGTGGAGGGTCTTTCCTTTGTAGAATTGCTTTGGAAGGTGGCTTTATACTCATCCAGCTTCTTCATACAGGCCCTCCATAGGAAAATCCGGAGTCTTATTCTGGGTATCCTGTGTGAGGTTTGTGGCTCTTAACCAAGCAAACCTTCTCTGTGCGATGGCATTTGCCACCCACCTTGCAGCAGTCTCATTAAAGTCTGCTGCCATCTGGAACTGGTATTTGGCAGCTTCCAGGCCAAACCTAGCAGTTTCAGCTAGGTCTGCCGAAAGAGGAAAAGGTGTTTTCACAGCCATCTCCAGGACAGACTGCCAAAGAGCCTTCTGGTACTGGGCTGCATGGCCTGATAGTTAGCTTGCCTAATGGCCAGAGAGGCTGACAGGTAACCTTTCTTGGCCATACTTTAAATTTTCTGGGAGTCCTTCTCTGGAGGGTGGGAAGCCAGAGGGAATTTTGCCTTGTCACAAGCTGCAGGTTGCACCACCCCATGGCGGTCAGAGTATGAAAATAAGAATTCAGCCCCTGTTCTGTCAAGCAGATACTTTTTATCCAATCTTTTGTCCAAAGGAGGAACAGACCCAGGAGCTTGGAGGAGTTTTAAAATACCTCTTTTAAAAAACGTATTTATGGGGAGTGACAGTTTTTTAGTAGGAGTCAGCCCCATCATTTCCAGTTATTCAGCCTTTTCCTCATCCTCTACAGCTTCAGTGGTAGGGATGTCCAAGGCATCAGCAATTTTCCTAATGAAGGAAAAATGAGAAGAATAATCTTCTATGATCCTGGGAGGGGAGCCAAACTACTGTTCAAGGGAGACCTCAGACTCTATAGGCTCACCTTCTTCTTCCTCCTCTTCCTCACCACGCTACTCAGGAAAAGAGCGTGGGTTGGAAGGTGCAGAGGTCTGGACTGGGGACTGTGAAACCACAGGCAGCAGACCCTGCAAAGTCTGTGTTATTTTTACTGCTTGTGCAATCTCTGTAGGAGAAGGCACAGTGGCAGGCATCACAGAAGTCCCCTTTTCCACAGGGGGTTCAGTGTGCTTTGTCTTCTTTAGTTTTTTAACTGGAACCAGAGAGTTAGCCGCTTCAGAGGGTCTCTTTTTATCCATATCAGGGCTAGAAATAGTAGAAGTTGTGGTGTAACCCACAGACCCTGAGGGTTTCGGCTGGTCAGAGCCAGAGGGACCCTTTAATCTCTTGTTTAATCTCTCCAGACGTTTTTCCAATGTTTTTTCTGGAAAAGATTTACAAATGTCACAATTAGTTTTAAAATGGTCAAAGTCCAGGTAGAAAACACAGAATGCTTATCTGCCTTGGCAAAGACCTCACCACACTCAGAACAATTCTTAAAACTAGATTCCCCGGTTCTCTTTTTAGGTTTTTCTTGACATAATGAAGAAAAACCGCAACCATCAAACACTAAAGGCTTTTAAATTCAAAAAACAAATTTATTGGTTGCGGTCGGTTCAGGGACCGATCGGAGAAACTGAGCGGAGCCGGGAACTAATAGAAACAGAACCAGGATTAGTGGTTCAGAACCAAAGTTATTGGTTTTAAAAAACAAAGACTTTAACGCACAAAACTTACAGAAACTATTAAATAAATGGGGGACCAAACTAACTAAAAGTACCTCAATTCCTCAATGGTTATTCTGAACCATGAGAAACCGAGAAAACAACACAAAACTAGCTAAATAAACTAAGAGTTATTAAAATAACACTGATAAGAGGCAGCAAATGGAAATAAATGGAAAATACAGTACTTAAGTATTTGTTATGAATAAAGGCTTCTCTGACTAGATGATGAGAAAATCATATTGAGAGAAATAACCCTGGTAGCTGGCAATACGCATACCCAGGGTGGATGCAGCAAAGACTCTCTTACCTAAAGTATCTACCTTATGAGATTCCTTGTTTACAGGTCGTGCTGTAGTAGCTTGAGGAAGGACGACCTTATCGTTCTCTGCCAGGACTACAATATGGTCCGCAAAGGCTAGGGAGGCCAAAATGGGTCGATCTTGGGAGCAACATACTTTCTATCTATGGACTTGGCCACAGAAGCAATGAGAGCGAGATTATTCAATACCAGTTGAGAAAGAGTCTCAAAGGAGGGCTGTACAGGGGGAGTTAGATCCATAGGGATCTCTGGGACATGAAGGTACTGGTGTCTTAAAAGCTTCCCAGGATCGATATCTGTAGTCTGGAGAGAAAGAGTGGAATTCAAATTCTTTAACAGACTTCCAGTGACATCACCCTACTGAATGGAAGCCTAATGAGTGAGCTCCTGGGCCGCCCCATTAATAAAAGCTAAAATAAGGGGATTTGAACTGAAAGGGAAAGGAAATACCCATCAGCGACAAGCAAGGATGCCAAAGAAAGGAGAAAGTGCGATCCCTAAACCAGGGGAAGAGCGAGATGGAACAGGATTTTCAGAAGGAGACTCGGAAAGCGAAGGGTCACAGGCATCGGGGACCTCGGCGCGCAGAAAAGCGAGATCACAACAACCTCCCCTGTCAGCAATACAGAAGCAGATGTTAGCCATGCTCTCCGAAATAAAGAGACTTTAAGTAAAGAAATGAGGGTATACGGTAACAGCCCTCCATACGGATCTCACAAAATTGGACAAGCGGCAGGATGAGTTGGAGGAGCAAGCCACAATAACGGACCGCAGGGTGGATAATCTGGAGTCCAGTAGCTCAGATATCAAAGGAGGTGCAGGCCCTGCAAGCGAGACGGAGGACGGGAAAGCCGCAACCGACGGAATAATATCCGCATCTCGGGAATCCGGAGAGTAGAAAGCCCAGACATAATCTTGTTTATGAAGCAGCTGTTAAGGAGGCTATAAAATTCAGACAACAACCTCGAATTTGAGAGAGTGCATGCGCACTCTGGGCCCAAAAGCCGACCGGGAGACACGCCAGAGCAATTTTAGTGAGATTTCTCCGATTCCAAGAAAAGAAGCGGGTACTGCGGCATGGAAACAGGCGAGGTATTCTTCAATCTCACAGAATATTTCTAGAGACGACTACGCTCCTGAGATAATGTTCAGAAGAAGGTAGTATATCCCAATCTTGCGATCCTAAAAGCAGCAGGCCTCGATTCAGTACTCAGTGCCCATAAAGCTGGTAATAGGATTTCCAGAGGTTCCCACCTTGATTCGCAGGAGGCAACTGCTGAGCTAAAAAGGAGAGGTTTTGAGACCCCGAAGACCCCCACCAACCAAAGACTTTCCCTAGCGTCTAAACTTTCGCAAGTATGGAACAAAGGCAATAGAGGGGCATGCAGACAGCAAGGCAGAGAAGCCATTCAGCAGATCGTTAAAACTCTACAGCAACCACCACAGTGTAGCAGCACGGATAAACTCACCGAGAGGAAGCAGAGTGATAGCCCTCCTGGATGAAATTCATCGGAAGGTGGTCTGAGGGCGTGCCACTGATTGCATAACAAGTGGTGCAGGACTGATAATCTTAGAATTGGACTTAGGGGGGAAAAAGCAGGGTTCTATCTGAACCTTCCGGTCTGAGTCTTCCGTTTTTCAAACATCAAAAAATCAACAGAAAACTCACGAACTGCTCCAGATAAGTTACGGATTAGCCTAGATGCATAACTTTCTCTATGTATAAAGTACTTTAGTGGCTAACCAGTATAAAGGAAAATAATTATTTGTAAAGCTTAGAGATCTGCCACCCCCTTCCCGGTTATTTTGGGGGCCGCTCACGCGGCAATAAGGGGCTCTCGGGTGGTTGTGGGGTAGACCCTTAGTCATCACTGCACACCCCTAGCCCTGGTCTTCCGGCCCTCTCTTTCGCTATGCCCCAGTACCAGGGGATGGGGGTTGGGGGGTGGAGGGCGAGGGATGCGGTTCGATCTCAAATCGCTGGGATTAGTCACACCTGGTGGGAAGGGGGGGGAGATTGGGGGATTCTCTCCCACCTCTTCACTTATTCATGTCTCCAGACGGAAATAGTTATGTAAGCCGGAGTCCTAGAGAGATTTCTCCGGATGGCAGAGCGTGATTATACGCTTTCCCCCAATTCTAACTAAACAAAATAAGGGGAAACCTTTTTACTAAAGCAGATCCCAATATGTAAAAACGGCAATGAGATATAAGGGGCAGCCCAAGAGAGTAGAGGGACGTCCCAACCCATTTACTTTCCTAACTGACACTAGCCCATAGCCTTATTACACGGCTTGGCCTAGCGGTCTCCTCCCCCCCCAAAAAAATAAGCAGACACGACAAGTGTCTAGAACTCTCAAAACACCGAGAGTTCAGGTGTGTAACTGGACAGCACACCATGATCCCAGAGTGGGATCACAATGATGGAAGATCCACAACTCGATGGTATACCAAATTATCGAAATTGGCCCAGTTGGCCCCGTTTCGTCATAGGTATCGTCGAATTAGGGAGGGATATTACCTCCTAAGTTTATGTTTACTTATTTCGGTTAGTTACCGAGTTGGAGGTTTAAGTTTAGTTATAGTTAAAATTCACGGCATACAGTACCCGACAAGTATGGACTATGATAAAGTCAGGCATGGTATTTTGCAGAATTATATTATGTTAGAAACCTTTGAGATTTGAGAGGTTTGGGAGGACGATTCAGAGGAAACATGAGAAAGAATTTCTTCACAGAACGGGTGGTGGACAAGTGGAACACCCTGCCAGAGGAAGTGGTGGGGGCTGAAACAATCACGGGATTTAAGAATGCATGGGATAGACATAAAGGAATTCTGGAGGTCAGGGGTAAGGTACAACAGACTTCTAGGAAAACAAACTGAACTTACAAGCTCAAATGGGCAGACTGGGTGGGCCATAGGCCCTTATCTGCCGACACTGTCTATGTATGTATGTATCTATGAGAGAACAAACAAAGGCTTGGAGGGGAAGAGGTTTCCACTTCCGATCTAGATCGAGAGGAAAGGAAATTAATTGGATATGAACAGACATGTAACATTATATTCCCTAAACGTTAATGGTTTGGGGAACCCTATAAAAAAGACTAGAATATTAACACTACTAAAGAAGTCTGGTTCAGATATTGCATTCCTACAAGAAATTCACATGTCACCAAAGGAACATGAGAAACTGAAAAGAGGAGGATTTTCTCAGGTATTTGCTTCAGCAATGGGGGGAGTGGGAAGAAGACGAGGGGTGGCCATATTAATTCCCTCAAGCACTCCTTTTCGAGAGATAAAGAGATGGGAGGATCCAGAAGGCAGACTAGTGATAGTACAGGGCTGGCTATGGGAAAGGGAGGTAACCCTGGCAAATGTATATATTCCTCCGGGCGCAAATATACCAACTATTCGGACCTTATTAGATAGAGTGGTTTTCCCTAACTAAGGGAATACTGCTGTTGGGAGGAGACTTCAATGCCACACTGGACCCTGCATTAGACTCCACCAAACTAATTAAGAATAAACAACTCACCCCGCAGAGATTTTTCCAACGCTTCTTACGGGAGGTGGGATGGCTAGACACTTGGAGATCACTACACCCGAGAACAAGGAGATATTCATTTTTTTCAGCACCACATGGCACCTACTCTAGAATAGACTACTGTTTCACACAAAAAGAAAATTTAGGTAAATTGATAGAAGCAAAAATGGGAGCCATTGCGCACGCAAATCATGCCCCAATAGTTACCGTCTGGGCAATGGGAGAGGTGAGAAGAACTACTAGGTGGAGGTTTAACCCTGTGCACCTTAAGAGTGAGGTGTTTAAGGAATTCCTCAAGGCAAAAATAGAAGAAATTAAGAGGGACAATGCCGATCCAACCATCTCAGCGGCAATTAGGTGGGACACTTTAAAAGTGGTTCTTAGAGGCCACTTGATAAAACACACAGCCACACTGGCTAAAGCCAGAGAGCAAAGGAGGAATCACCTTGAGCAGACCCTGTTGGATCTCCAACAGAAACATCAGCAGGGAGATACCTCGGTACTGCCGCAGCTCCAAAGGGCAAAAAGAGATCTGGAAGACCTATGCATGCAGCAAGCAGAAGTGGCGTTAGGTTCCCTAAAGCAGAAGTATGGCGAAGTAGGCCCAAGGGCCTCCCGCCTATTAGCATATAGACTACGCAAGCAGCGTAAAATGTCCACAATAGCAATAATTAAAAACCCAAAAACAGGCGCGCAACAATCCAAGCTAGAGGATGTTACCCGGGTTTTTGTACAATATTTCCAAGAATTATATACCCCGGAACAACAGTCTCCTCCGGAGCAAGTGGAAGCCTTCCTCAGGGATTTTACCCTCCCCAAACTTACTAAGGAACAGCAAGCAATTTTAGTGGCTCCTATAACCCTACAGGAATTGACCACAGCAATTGCCAGATCAAAGACACAAAAATCTCCAGGCCCGGATGGGTACGGAGCCGAATTTTATAAAAGCATGGCCCACACAGTTTGCCCTACCCTGGTAGAAGCCATGAATGAAATAATACAGGGTAATACCCCCCCCACCTAGCTGGTCATACGCTATAATCTCCCTTATTCTTAAACCCGAAAAGGACTCCCTACAATGCAGCTCGTACAGACCAGTGTCAGTCCTTAATGTAGATTATAAATATTACACTGCCATTTTGGCTAAGAGATTAGATTCGGTGCTCCCGAATCTGATTAATTTGGATCAAACAAGCTTTGTAGGAGGCAGATCAACTACCGACAACACTCGTCGGGCATTACACCTGATACAGGAGATGCAGGCCAGCAAGACGCAGAGTGTCCTTCTCGGCATCCGGTGTCCTGGCCTTTCCTTTTCACTACAATGAGGGAGATGAGCTTCCCTCCTCTTTTCATCACACTCCTCACAGAATTATATTCCTCACCACAAGCTTGTATTAAAGGTTTCGGGTCACCATTCTCAGTATTTCCCCTTAGGCAGAGGCACAAGGCAGGGCTGTCCGCTATCACCAGGTCTCTTCGCTATATTTCTAGAACCCCTGGCCCAAGCTATACGACAATCACAGAAGTAGAGGGAATTAGGATAGATGATTTAGAGCATCGTTATAGCGTTATCACGAACTATGTCTTGCTCTTCCTTTCAGATCCAACTAGGTCAATTCCAAGGTTTTCAAATTCTAGAGGAATACGGGGCAGATGTTCGGCTATCGACTGAATACTAATAAAACAGAGGCAATGGCCTTTCACTTTGACCACCAGAATGGCTAAGAGATAGATACCCTTTCCACTGGAAGTTAAATAAACTTAAATATTTGGGAATTTTCCTATCTCACAAAACAGAAGGCAGCCCTGCGATTTAATTATAGCCCTTACGGCCCAGATGAAGCGACCTGGAAAAGTGGGGATATTCTCCCCTGAATCTGAAACAGAAGTCGGGGTGATGAATGGTGATCTTACCAAGAGCACTTTATTTATTTCAAAACATACCCCTTCATTTGCCCCCAACTCTATTTCGGGACTGGAATAAAATAATTTCTAAGTTTCTGTGGTCAGGAAAGAAGCCTAGAGTGGGATTGAACACACTAATGCTTCCAAAAGACAAAGGAGGACTGGCCCTCCCTAATCTTAAATTTTACAATCGGGCCTCACATATCTCATTTGTGATTAGGAGAGCAGCACCCGATAATACTGCTAGATGGAAGGAGATAGAGGAGTCTTTACTCTCAGACACAGAGTGGGAAAGAGCCTTGTTCTACTCTACCCCCCCTCCTAACCAGGGGCAGCCATGTACGGACCCCTGGACCAACCATCAGGTAAGAGCCTGGAATAGGATTTGTAAATCCCTGGGAATCTCCTCATACCTGATCTGGTTGCTCCCCATTGGGCAACTGGAAAACTTCCCCCCCCCGGTCGTTTAGATCATACCTTCAGAAACTGGGAACACCAACACTTTACTAGCCAAACCCAATTGGTGACAGGCTCACAGGTGAGAACCTTCACCTCGAGTTCAAACTGAGACACTCAGGACTTTTTTAGGTACTTGCAAATTCGGCACTTCTTTAACAACACTTACCCCCAGAGTACGATGTCAGGAGAACACCTCCTTTGATAAAAATGCTTCTTCAAAATCACCGTATCAAAAACTACCACATGCAATCTCTTGCATATATAAAAGCAATAGCATAGACAATAGGGAGACACCCTGCTCGGGTCAGGCAGAAATGGGAGAGGAACTAGAACCATGATACCGAAGAGACATGGGAAGTAGCCTGTAACCTGATTGGTAAACTTACTAACTCTCAGGAGTGGCGATTGTTCTCTTGGCAACTTTTAGTAAGGTACTCGCACACCAGTAATAATTTCACACTATGATAGGGGCAGAACTGCCTCCTGCTGGCGGGATTGCGGAGAAACAACAGCTCACCATACACACATCTTCTGGACATGCCCGAAATTACAACCCTTTTTAAGATCCCTTCTAGAAGAATTGGAGTTGATCTGGGCCTAGGGCTCCCATGGTTGGGAGAATTTTTCCTATTGCATATTTCCCCAGATATTTAAGGGTCCATCTTCTGGTCCCCTATTGGGAACTATGCTCCTTGCTG
Organism: Neoceratodus forsteri; assembly: GCA_016271365.2. Classification (NCBI taxonomy): domain Eukaryota; kingdom Metazoa; phylum Chordata; order Ceratodontiformes; family Ceratodontidae; genus Neoceratodus; species Neoceratodus forsteri. The sequence continues at coordinate 1,423,471,884 of CM028130.1, forward strand.
CCAAGAAGGCAATAACGAAATGCTGGTTAACTGTTAGGATTCCCACAATACAGACTTGGAGGACTATTGTTAACAGTATTTATAAAGCAGAAAAGATTACATACTCCTTAAATAATAAAACAGCACTTGGTACAGAGAGATGGAGTAGATGGATACTGTACATTATGCCTAGAGAACCGAACTTTGTACCCTAGGGGAGAGATGGTAGGTTGATGAGCAGTACCCACAAGACATCTGAAGGGTTCAGGACAGACCCCGAGAGGGGTTGGAGAAACTCCCTTTGTTATACCTTAAGAGAAAGGGAGGATCATCCAAAAATAATGGTAATGGTAAAGGAAAAAGAGGGACAGATGGTGACAGGGGAGCAGAAGTCATACTGAAATAAGATAATAAGATCGAAGTGGAAGGTTAGGACCTCGGATTTGAGTTTGAGATTTATATTAATTAAAGATGTACACATATGAATTTATCTGGTAAGCTAGAGATATAACGAATGAGTTTAAAATATAATAACGAAACGACTGTATTCCATGTCCGGAGTTGCCCGAGACTATGCATTTTACTGTAAAATGGCAAATGGTACTGTATAGAAGTGAATAATGAAAATGACTAATAAAAAATATAATTTCAAATTCTTTAACAGAGATTTAAAAGACAGGTCCTCGACCACAGGCTCTGCAACAGGATTAGGTCCTGCTCCTTCCACATCATCACCCAGTCAAAGGTCTGGGTCAGGCTCAATATCATCTCCTGACAGTTCAGGAGGGACTGTATGGACAGGAAAGGAATGAAAATCAGAAGGAAATGAGGAAGGAAAACGATTCGGAGAGGAGAAGCCCTGAAGACTGGCCGATTTAAACCCCGGCCTCAGTGCCAAAGAACACGGCGCAGAAAAGCCGCACAGTGCCGACAAACCCGATGGCACCGAGAACCACGGCGTAAAGGCCGGGTGCTGAAGGCTGCACACAGTGCGAGAAACTAACCGCGCACAAAAGGCGCTGCCAGGCGCCAAGGACGGCACAGACAGGTACATCCGCACGGGCGCCAACAGGTGCATTGGCATCGCGCGACCCAAATTAGGATTTGAGGAAAAAGGAGGAAGAATACCAGGAGACAGAGGCATCAGTGTGGCCCCCTGCACTGCAGCCATGTGACGGGGAAAACACCTGAGTGTGGAGTCGATGGCACCGAGGAAGGTGCCGCATGACTAGGAAGGCCCAACCGCCCTGCCCGATCCCCTGAAGAGCCCGAGGGCCCCAAAATGACCGGGCCAGGCAGCTGGACCAACCTCCGAGCCCACTGCTCCATCAGAGCAGCCCACTGATGAAACTGCTCATCTGAAGCCCTACCAGAAGATGGGGAAGATGCATTTGGTGAAGACCCTGGGAGCTGGAGATAAGCCGAAGGGCATGGCTTGGAACTCGAAAAGGGATCCCTCCGCTCGAACGCGAAGGAACCTCTGATGTGACGGACGGATTGGGATGTGAAAGAACACGTTCTGTAGGTCCAGAGAGCAGAACCACATACCGCGTTCCAAGGATGGGATTATCTGAGCCAGAGAGACCATCCTGAAGGTCCGAGACCATAGGAACTTGTGCAGGTCGAGAATGGGGCACCAGCCCCCCGTCTGTTTTGGGACCAGGAAGTACCTGGACACAAACCCCGGGTCTGAAGGAGGATCCGCCACCTTCTTGATTACCTCTTTTTCGAGGAGCAGGGCAATGTCGGCCCGGAGGGCCAACAGCGAGGCAGCGGACCCCGTGGCCCCCCTAGAGGCGACGTCTCGAAAAGGCAGAACCTGCTCGAACTCCAGAGGCAGGCCTTTTCCTACCACCTCCAACACCCAGCGGTCCGTGGTGATAGCGAACCAGGCGGAAAGGAAGTGGTGGAGCCATCCCCCTTCGGGGGGAACCCAGGGGGGAGTGACGAGGTTGGGGGCGGCACCCCTCAACCCGTCACTGGGCAGGCCTGGAGGAAGAACTAGCCGAGGGACCTCCTGGGCCGTTACCTCCTTGCTTCCTGTTGGAGGAAGCCGTCGGTTTGGGACACCAAACGCGAGCCTGCTGGCCCTGTTGCTGGTGCTGCTGGGCCGGTCGAGGAGCAGGGACCGAAGGACGAAAGGACTTCTGCTGCTGACGGCGGCCTTTGTCCCTCTGGGCGGAGGTGACCGAGTCCAGAGTGGCACTGGACTTTTCGATCCGCTGGAGGTGTCCCTCCATTCCAGGGCCGAAGAGGTCAGTCCCCAAGAAGGGGACGTCCGCCAACTTGTGCTGGGTATCCGCCATGAAAGTGGATATCCTCAGCCACACCCTGCGTCGCATGGCCACTGCGGCCGCTACTGACCTGGTACAGGAATCACCTATGTCCAGAGCAGTCTGGAGCTGCTGCTTTGCCACCGCCCTGCCCTGGTCCCGCACCTGGCGGACCGTGGTCTGCAGGTCAGGCGGGAGATGAGGAACGACCTCGTCCAGGGAGCCCATGAGGGCGTGGGAGAAGTGTGCCATCAGCACGGCCGAGCTGGCCTGTAGGAGGCCGAGGGAGAACGCAGCGTACACCTTGCGCCTGGCAAAGTCCAACTTTTGGACCCCTTGTCAGGGGCTTGTCCACATCCAAGCGCTACCGAACGCCGGAAAACGCTGTCGGTGACTAACCCCAGCAGAGGGTGTTCCAGAAGGCAAAGAGCCGGTAGGGACCGCATACTTCCTGGCCATCCTGGCCGAAGGCGCTGGACAGGAAGCAGGCCGCTGCCAAAGCTCCAAGGCTGGGCCGACAATGGCCTCAGCCACCGGAAAGGCCTCCGTAGGAGAATCCCCTCGGTCCAGAATCTCCGTCAGGGGATATTTGGCCTGTTTGGACACGGGCTCGAGCTGCATCCCGGTGGACTCCGAGATGAGTCGAAGCAGACCCAAGAAGGAAGATGGGCTATTGTCCACTGACTGGCCCCCGGAGGACTCCAGATCGCACTGCCTGGAGAACAGGGAGGAATCGTTGTCGGATTCCGAAGAGTCTGCGAAGAGCTGCCTCGGCCCTGAGCCACCCTCCACCTGTCAAGGACGGTCGGGAGTGAGGGTGACCGACAACCTGTGGCGCAGGCCGTGACCCGACCGAGAACCCTTGGTCGGGGCCCCCGACTTAGGTTGAGGAGGCGGAGGTTCCACCACAATCGGTGGACCAGCTGGTTTCGGCTTAGCAACCGGCCCTGGGGCCGGCAACTCGACTGGAATGAGTGGTTGCTTCGGCTGTTCTGGCGACAGCCACTTGATGGCCGGGGTCTTAGCCGGGGTTGGCTTAGGCCCGGATAACAGCAACTGCTGCCACATCAACTCCTTGTAGCACCGGCACAACTTGCGTCGAGGCCTCTCCTCACCCGAGGAGGAGGACGAGGAAGAGCGGCATCGCCGCTTACTTCGGTAACGAGACCAAGACCACCGATGATGGCGGGAACGGCTGGACGAGAAGGCGTCTGAGACCAAGCCGAGACCCTGGGGGACGGGTGGGTCTGGGAAGGGGCAGGGGATACCTGCTCTTCCCTTGGCTCGGGAACTTACAACCAGGGACTGCGGTCCCGAAGGGCAAACAGATCCTCGGTATCCACGGGGAACTGGTGAAGTAGGGTTGTCGGCTTCTCCAGTCGAGCAGTCCGTCTAATGGATCGAGAAAATCTCGACTTAAATCGCCAAGTCTCAGCAGGCTGGCCTAATGGGGGCACCCGTGAAGCCAGCGACCTCAGCTGCAACCTCGACAGGAGTCGGCGGTCAGCTGCCCAGGAGAGACCTCTCTCCAGCTCCCAAGCCTTGACGGTGGGACTTACCTTCGACTCCCTTTTCTTGGGCAGAAGAATGTCGAAGGCCTCTCTCCCTTCGTGGAAAGAGACTGGCAAAGCTCCTTGAACGAAGCTGTATACCAGGAACTCAGAGAGAGCGGGATAAATGCCGTGGCCGAGGAAGAAGGAGATGCGGCCTGGGCCGCTTCCTCCTCGAGGGTGATCATCTGCTCGAGCTGCTAAGCCGAGCCAGCTGCAGCGGACACTGCCCAACGAGCCTCTTTGGATTTCACCGGCGGAAAACCTTTCTCGGGGAGCACGAGCTTCAAACGGGCAGCGTGATCGTCCAGAACATTGGCCGAGGCGGCACAGCTGCATGAAGCCTGCGGGTGCGTGATCTGGGCCTAAAGCAGTAGGCATGCCGTGGAGTGCGGATCCGTCCTGGACATTTTCTGCCCGCAGGGGCACCTCCGAAAGCCGGGAACAGATTTGTCCATGGCAGCTGCAAGGGAAAAAGAAGACTGAAGTTTGGAAAACTTCAAAATCAATTTCGGGCGAACCGAAGAATTAGGATCCAGTCTCAAATGCACAGCGCTAAGGAGGGAACCTGAGCTTCCAAGCGGTAAGGAAGATCTGGTGTCATGGGGCGGAGCCGAGAGTTTTACCACCCGGGTGGGTGGGAGGAGCCAGCTTGAAGACCTTCCGGCAAGAATTAAAACAGCAAGGATACCTGCCAGACAGTGTGGATGAACAACATATCCATGTCCCTAGAACCAGCTGTTCCTAAACCCCAAGAACACCGTTTCACTCATTTTCGACTCACAGGCAAGGCTCTCCCACCAAGCCACTTGCCCCTCTTTCCAAACTTAGGACGGGACACCCCTGGAAGTGTGCACCTCCTTCAGATACCTAGGTGTCTGGCTTGAACAACACCTAGATTTCTCCATCCATATAGATCCCATCCACAAGAAACTGCTCCCTAAACTTGGCACCCCATTCCATAACAAGGGTAGCATCCCCACACCGGCCCGGAGGGAAACTGTTCAAAAGATGATTCTCCCATTACTTGACTATGGCGATGTAGTCTACGGCTTTGCTCCCGCCACCTCCTTAGTCAGCCTGGATACTCTCTTCCACTCCTTCTGTCGCCTTATTCTGGACTGCCCACAAATGACTCACCACTGCATCTTATACAGCACCCTAGCCCTGCATCTCTCCAGTCCTGTAGAGAGATCAACTGCACTAGGACCGCAGCCAAATTATGGTCCCAGTCCCTTTCCCCTTACCTCGAATCTGCCCTCTCAACACAACCTCCACCTGCCTACTCCCTCAGAAGCACAGATTCCAGGCTCCTCCACGTCCCTTTCATGAGCACAACCAAATGTCAAGCAGCTTTCAAGTACCACATACCCAAGCTCTGGAACGCCTTGCCCGCCAACATTAGACACTCCACTAACTCCCATCACCTTAGCCTTCTCCTCAGCGACCACCTCACCACCAGCTGTACCTGCTTAGCTAGCTTTCACTTGTACCTACTAATGCTGGTTTTTGGGTGTTTCGCACACACAGTCACCGTGTTGGCAGACCAGTTTATTATTCTCTTCAGGCTGTCTTGGTTCACCTGTCCCAACCATGAATGTGTATCACTTTTGTACCTTTGTTTAATGGTCCAGGTCTGCCTTCATATGTACTGTATTAAATGTAATTGTCGGGACTTGTCCCCCAGGACGCATCTGGAATCGAGCAACCCCTGCTCAGTATGCTTTCCTGGTTTAACACTTAAATAAATAAATAAATTACTAACAATTTGTTTTTTTGAGGGGGAAGGGGCTACTAGCTCTTTAACACTTACACCACCCCCAACCACTGTGCCACTGAGCCCAACCACCCCTCACATCTTTAACACCTATGCTCCTCTTTTTGTGGCTCACCTGTACGCACCTAACTGAAACATTAACTGCAAATTAGCAGTCTGGCAAGTCTGTCAGATTTTCCCCCAGATTAAAAGAAAACACATTTCTTAGTATGCTAAATCCAATTTTGAGCCGTTTTGAGCAGTTTAACACAGATTTTTTTTTTAACCTTATTTTTATCCTCCTTACTTGCACCATCGCCCCACTCATTCAGAACCTCTCAGGCCTTCACAATGTTCCTTGGCACCCCCAGAAGTCTGCTCCTAGAGTGACTGTCTGCTCGGAGATCCCTTAGGTACCTGGTACACCTTCCCCCGGAAGGGAAGGCCCCTAATCCTCCCACGAACAACAGTAGAGTGGTCAGAACACAGCTGAGTCTGCTCTGGTGAGTGCTGGTGACGTGGTCCAGCAATGGTAGGGCTGTCACCTAGGAGCAACAGGCTCCATTTTCCTCTCTTCCTGGTGCACCCAATATCTCACAGTCATCGGCACGCATCCCGATGCAACCCCTTCCCAAGGCTCTCAGCTGACGCTGCCCCTCCTGTTGTGTGTCTTGATCCACATCGCCAATCCCGAGTTTGCAGGAGATGGCGATGACAACAAGGGACAGATCTGGAACCCTCCTCAGGAGGAAAGCAGCTGTTGGGCACTCATTCCTCTCTCCTGCCGACCCCAGCGGCCCGAGTCCGTCATCGAACCTGGGTCGCCGGTGTAGAGTAAGGTGTGGCATCCAGCGCCTCAGCGCCACCGGGCCGGCTTCATTTTTTTTTTTGTGAATAAAAAGTTACTAGTACTCCCCTTACACTGAATTTTTCATATCAATCTAATCAAAAATATGTATTTTTTACTGAAAACGTATTCTCAGCTATAGCAGGGCTCAAAGACAAAGTTTTCTGTTTTGGATGCTGTGTTACCTGGGCTTTCAGAAACAATATGTTATGTCACAGTTGGGAATCCCACTATACAACAAAAATTTTACAAACATCACAATTTTGTGTAACAATAGCACAAAAAAAACAGGTTACTCACCTGTAACAGCAGTTCTAGGAGTGATATATGTTGTTCATCCACACTGCTTGGCATTGTCTCCTTCTATTTTAAATCTGCCAAAAGTCTTCAGGCTGGCTCCTCCCACCCACCCGGGTGGTATATACCTCGGCTTCGCCCCATGACACCAGATCTTAGCCCGCTGGAAGCCATGTTGCATACGTCCACAGCTGGGGAAGTCGGGTGGGTCCGTGTGGATGACCAACATATACCACTCCTAGAACTACTGTTACAGGTGAGTAAGCTGTTCTTCTAGGAGCGTGGATATGTTGTTCATCCACACTGTTTGGCAGCCTCCAAGCAGTTCTCCGGGAGGAGGGAGGCAAGGCACACACCCCCTACTTGGGAAACAGAGATTGGAGAACCGAGGCCTCAAAACCAGCATCCCGGGGTAACTCAAGGTCGATGTGGTAGTGGGTAATGAAGGTGTTTGCTGACTTCCAGGTAGCAGCCCAGAAGATTTCCTGGATAAGGATGTCCCTGGAAGCAGCCACTGAAGCAGCAGTATGGCGGGTAGAATGAGCTCTTATCCCTCTGGGACGCTCCTTGCCCGCCAACTCATAGTACAGACCTATACATGATGTAATCCCATCTTTCTATGGTCCGTCTGGCTGCAGGTCTGCCAGAAATGGCTTCAGCATAGGTGACAAACAGCTGGCGAACCTCTCCACAAATTTCCACCATCCACTCCTTATAACAGGAGAGTGCATGTCTCATGTCCAAGGTATGGAGCCTGTACTCGGCATCAGAGGTGTAATTAGGGTAGTATACCTGCAGAGTCAACACCTGGTTAAGGTGAAACTCTGACATCACCTTCAGGAGGAATTTCGGATTGGGGCGCAGGACAACTTTGTCCCTGTGAAAGACCAGATAAGAGGAGTCCACCAAAAGCGCCTGGAGCTTCCCTGTCCTTCTGGTTGATATGATAGCCACCAAGAAGGCCGTCTTCCACGACAAGTGTGACAGCTCACACTTGTGCATGGGTTCCAATGGCTTGCCCATGAGCTTTGCCAGAACCTGCAGTAGATCCCATGGAGGTGGAGGTTCACGCACCGGAGAGGATATGTGATCCAGGCCTTTGAAAAAACACCCAACCACTGTCTCGTGCACCAATGTCGGCTGACCGGCACATGCCCGGTAAGCAGAAATGGCTGCCAGGTGAACCCTAAGGGCTGATGACCGCAGACCCCCTTTGAAGAGAGACCAAAGGTAGTCGAGAATGTTAGCCACATAACATGATAAGGGGTCCAGACCCTTATCCTGACACCAAATGGAAAACCTTTTCCATTTGAAAGCATAACATTTCCTAGTCGATTCCTTTCTAGATGCCTCCACCACGGTGTAAACACCTTTGGAAAAACCCAAAGCCTGGAACTCCAGCCACTCAGGTACCAGGCTGTGAGGTGCAGGGATTGAAGGTCCAGATGGAAGACCTTCCCCTGGTTGAGAGATATCAGGTCCAGGCATATACAAAGCTGCTCTGGGGGCCTGCAGCTGAGGCTGAGGAGCTCTGGGTACCAGAACTGGCACGGCCAGTCTGGGGCTAGCAGAATCACCTTCGCCTTGTCCCTCCTCACTTTGAGTAACATCTTGTGGATCAAGGGAAATGGAGGGAAGGCGCAGAGGAGACCTGGGGTCCACGGCCTCGAGAAGGCATCCTCCTGCAGCGAGCCCTGCTCAGGGGGACGGGCATGATATAGCCTCAGCTTGGTGTTTTCCCTGGAGGCAAACAGGTCCACCATCGGTTTGCCCCAACGGGAGAACAGGCTGTAAGCTTCCTCTGGATGGAAAGACCACTCGTGGGATGTCTGGCCTAGGCAGCTGAGAGCATCCGCCAGCTGGTTTGAAGCTCCTGCCACATGGATGGCAAGGAGATCGACCTCCAACTGGCTTACCAGGGTCCAAATGTGGATCGCCTCCTTGCGCAGCAGATGGGAGTGCGTGCTGCCCTGTTTGCTGAAGTAGTAAATGGTCGTGGTATTGTCCATCTGGACTTGAACCACCTGACCCCGGAGCTGAGGAGCGAAAGCTGACAGTGCCAGTCAGACTGCTCTGAGCTCCAACAGGTTGATGTGGCATTGGGACCCCTTAGGGGTCCAGAACCTGTGGGCCCTGTTGTCCCCCCGTGGGCTCCCCAGCCCATGAGAGGCGCATCGGTCGTAAGGACGACTGTCGGCTCGGGCGGACAAATGGGATCCCTTCCTGCAATCGGTCTGGGGCGGTCCACCATTGGAGAGCATCCCACATCTTCTTGGTTACAGTGATCCACTGGTCGAAATGACCATATTGCCGAGTCCACTGGGTGGCCAGCTCCCTTTGAAAGGGGCGCATGTGCAATCAGGCCCAACGGACCACCAAGGTGCACGCCACCATGTAACCCAGAAGGCGCAGAAAGTCACAAACAGGGCGCAAGTACCCAACCAGAAATGATCGAGCAAAGGAGGAGAGAACCTCTGCCCTGTCCACCGGGAGCCGAGCTGTGGCTTGACGAGAGTCGAGCTCTGCCCAATAAAGTCCATCACCTGGGAAGGCATGAGTTCCGACTTGGCCTCGTTGATCGGGAGGCTGAGTTGGGAGCAGGTCTGGAGGACCAGATCCCTGGACCTCTCCACCTCTTGTTGGGTGGGACCTGCCAACAGTCAATCGTCGAGATAAGGGTAGATTCGGACTCCTCGACACCTAAGATGAGCCGCCACCACTGCAGTGCATTTGATGAAGACAAGTGGGGCCAATGACAGGCCGAACGGCATGGCTCGGAACTCGTACAGGGTCCCCTTGACCCTGAAACGGAGGAACCGCTGATGGGACAGACAGATTGGGACCTGAAAGAATGCGTCCTGCAGATCCAGTGAACAAAACCACATTTCGCTCCAGGGGTGGTATGATCTGGGACAGAGTGACCATCTGTAAGGTGCGAGACCTAAGAAACTGATTCAGGTCGTGGGGATCTATAATGGGCGCCAACCCCCGTCTGCTCGGGCACCAGGAAATACCTGGAGACAAAGCCTGGGTCTGCTGGAGGTTCTGCCACGGGGTTACTGCCTTCTTGTGGAGAAGTGGAGCCATGTGGTCTCGAAGAGCTGACCGGGTGCGTGTGGAAATCCATTTCTCCCGAGGGGCACGGGTTCAGCTTGGAGGGTACTGCTTGAATTCCAGAGGCAGTCCCTGACTGACCACTTCGAGAACCCACCTGTCTGAAGTGATAGCGGACTAGGCGGAAAGGAGGTAGCGGAGCCGACCCCCCCCCCCACGGGACAGCCCAGAGCTCGCATGACGGAGATAGGGATGGCAACCACTATCCCGTCACTGGGCAGGCTTAGAGGAGGAGGCTCCGGGACCTGAACCTCGGGCCTCCTTTGCGGCCCTGTTGGGGACCAGGCTTGGGTCAAGGGCGCCTCGCTTGAGCCTGCCGCTGATGTTGCTGTCCTCCTTGGTAGGAGGGCTGCCGCATCGCAGGGGATGAGTACCGAAAAGGCTGCTTCTTCTTCTTCTGCTGGTTCTTGCCCAAAGAACCTTCTGCAGAAGTGGCGTCCAAGGTGGCAATGGACTGCTCTATACGTTGTAGGTGACAGGCCACTCCTGGACCAAAGAAGTCAGTCCCGAGAAAAGGCACATCAGTCAGCTTATGCTGAGTATCTGCTGGGAAGGAGGAAAGCCTCAGACAAGCCCTGTGGCAAGAGGCCACTGCGGCGGCCATCGAGCGAGCACAGGAATCCCCAATGTTCAGGGCAGTCTGGAGCTGCTGTTTGGCAACAGCATGGCCCTGGTCATGGACCTGTTTGACCATGGTCTAAATGTCTGCAAGGAGATGAGGGAGGATTTCATCTAATGACCCGAGAAGGGCATGAAAGAAGTGTGCCATGATGACTGCCGAGCTGGCCTGACGAAAGCCCAAGGAAGAGGCCATATATACCTTTCCGGCAGTGTGGTCCATATTTTTGGACTTCTTGTCCAGAGGTCGGTCAGTGTTGGCCAAACTGCCAGTATGCCTGAACACAGAGGCGGTCACCAGGCTCTTGGCCAAAGGGTGCTCTGTGAACCCCGTACGGGACCCCATGGGCACCGCGTACCTGCAGGCCATGAGGGCAGACGGTGTTGGGCATGAGGCAGGGCACTGCCAAAGTTCAAGGGCTAGGCCAACAATGGCCTCGGGCACTGGAAAGGCCTCCATCGGGGTATCCCTTCTCTTTAGAATATCTGTGAGAGTGTACTCCGTCTTTTTCTGGCTAGGTTCCAGGGGCATTCCAGTGAAGTCAGAAATGAGACGGAGAATCCCTTGGAAGGAGGAAGGGCTTTCCTTCATCCCTGTGCCAACGGACGACTCGTCATCCCCGAGATGAGAGTGGAGCCCGGTGAAATCAGAGTCCGAGAAGTCGTGATACAGCGGTCTACTGCCGAAATCACCCTCGATCCGCCGAGGGCGGTCAGGGGTTGCAGTAACCGACAGACGTTGGGGAAGCCCGGTGTCTGGTCAGTCCTCATTTGAGGGAGCCTCCACAGGCTGCTTAAGGCGGTTCCCACCTGAATGGGTGGGAGACCGAATAGGCAACATGGGGACGAGATATTACAGGTGAAGGACAAAACTTCGGTTCCGGAGGGGTCGCTCGCCTGGGAGGCTAAAGCCAAATAATGGCAGGAAGGCGGAGCCGCTTTGCCCGGGTCAAGATCAGCTGCTGCCACATAAGGTCCTCATAGCGCCAGAGTTTCCGCCGGAGCCTCTCGTCATCCGAGGAGGATGAGGACGACCTGTGGCGCTGCCTTTTCTTTGAGTGCTTATGGCTCTTCCTCGGTCATTCGTCCGAGGGGGTCCTGGACCGTGACCGAGATTGGGGAAGCCGACATGGTCGATTGGGAGACACCGGTGTGATCAGTGAAATCCTAGGGTCTGGAACCGGGTCCTTGATGGGGACACCAGCGAGCTGGATCTCCTCATCAGGAAATACCAGGACCGGAGTCCGTTCTAAAGAGTCATCAGCCATGGCCAGCGACAAAGGGTTGATCAGGTCAAAGATAATTTCGACCTCATCGGTCACATCCTGGGTCCCCTAGCCAGATGTAAGATCCATAAAGCTGGTGGCTGAGTATGCGATCTCGACCGAGGTCAAAACTGCGTGTTCCTGGGACTCAGACCTTTCTCAGTCCCAAGAACGTCTTCACCGGGATGAAGACAACGGGTCTTTCTCTTCCTTCCGAGAGCAGGAGGAGTGCGAGCCCGAGGGCGCCTCACCCCAGGTAGGGAGAGACTGGCACATCTCCCTGAAAGATCCCATAAAGGTGGAGCCCGGGTTCAGCGGGACAAAGAAGCTTCAATTGGCAGAAGCGTGCGCAGCTTCTTCCTTGAATGCCTTCATCTGTTCCAGCTGATCGGCAGAGCCCGCGGCTGCGGAAACCACCCACCTAGCCTCCTTCGACTTCATCGGAGGGTTCCTTTTTTCCGGTCTCCCCAGCTTCCGGCATGCCTTGCGGTCGTCCACAAAGATGGTATGGAAGGCCAAGCAAAAGCTACACGATGAGGTGTCATGGCCGACACCTAGGCAGTAGACACACGTGAGGTGGGGATCGGTGTGCGACAACTTCTGGCCGTAGGGACACCGGCAAAATCCTGAGGAAGACAGCTCTTCCATAATCAATGCTGCAAAAGCGCGATCACTAACTCGAATGAGTTTGAGCTTTGGTAAAACCGATAATTTGAAAGCCAGGGCCTACAAAATGCAAGAGCACGAGGTAGGCAACCTGAATCTTCCAGCGGAAAAGAATATCTGGCGTCATGGGTTGGAGCCGAGGTAGATACCACCCGGGTGAGTGGGAGGAGCCAGCTTGAAGACTTCCGGCAGATTTAAAGTGGAAGGGGACAATGCCAAACAGTGTGGATGAACAACATATCCACGCTCCTAGAAATCCCATTTCCAGTGCACACTGACAGCAGTTAATTATGATACGAGGTGGTTCTAGGTCTGGGACGCCAGGTAATGCTGCCCCAATATGAAAGTACATGACAACTGATGAACTTGTGTTACATTACTGAGTTTGTGACACATTTTCATCTTTTTTGTAGGTTACCAGCATACATGAAAATATTGAGAAATCTCAAAAATGTGCCCTATCCTTCCTAAAAACTCATGTTCTCAGCTATGGTACATGTGACTTTCAGAAACAATATGTATTAGTATGGTGCAGAACACGACTGGTGCATAAAAATCACAAAAACATCACAATTTGGCTAAACATGTCACAAAATCCCACTTCTGGTGCCTATGGACAGTCATGAAACATGGGCTCTGAGGTTGCTCTAGGTCAAAGATGACAAGCAAAACTGTCCCAACATCTAAGTAATTGAAAATGATGAACTTGTGCTGCATTATTAGTTAGGAATACATTTTCTTCTTTTTTCCATGTTTACAGAATACACAACAATCTTCAGAAATCTCAAAAATTTGCCCCGTCCTTCCTAAAAAAGAGCAGTTATGCACCTACCATAACAGTATAGTAGATCTTCGAAAGAATCTCACATCAGGCCACACCTATGGAACCATAAGCCGTCAAGCACTAGAATCACATGGAAACTTCTGCAAGCAGTTCACCAGAGGTCACCCAAGACAACGTCAGACATCGGCTCTCATCACCAGTAGAAAACAGGAGGTGGTGATGCCACTATACAGACAATTGGTTAGGCCACATCTGGAATACTGTGTTCAATTCTGGAGACCGCATCTTCAAAAGGACACTGACAGAACAGAGGCGGTCCAGAGAAGGGAAACAAAAATGGTGAAAGGATTGCACCAGAAAACATATGAGGAAAGACTGAAATACCTCAATATGTATACCCAGGAGGAGGGGGGGGGTTGTTATAAAGACATTCAAATATCTCTGGGGAATCAACAAGGTCCAGGAGGGCATCATCTTTCAAAAAAGAGATGTGCAAGAACAAGGGGTCACAATATAAGGTTAGAGGGGGAGACTGGGAGAATGTGAGGAAGTATTTTTTCACAGGAAGGGTGGTGGATGCATGGAAGAGTCTCCCAGCGGAGGTCATATATGCTAAAACGATTGGTGAGTTTAAGAATGCATGGGATAGACAGAAGGCAACCCTAATGGTAGGAAAGAGAGGGTAATCTGCTGATCATTTAGGATCAGGAGTTAAGTAGGTAAGGAAATTGGCAGACTAGGTGCGCCAGGTGGTCATTATCTGCCATCAAAATCTATGTTTCTCATATAACCGTGGGCAGCCCTCCTCTCCTCAGCTTCCCGCCGAAAATCATGCTTGAAGAACCTGTCCACAGGGAACCAGGAGACAAGTTAGTGCTCTGCGAACATTGCGAGGCACAGAGTTGTAAGCACGCCATCATGGAGAAAGCACACATTAGAGTCTCAGGACTCTCAGGGTGAAGAAGAGTGGGACTGCATGGCCTGACAAAGGAGATTCTCTTGAAGATAGTACAGTCATGTAAGAACTTAGCATGACAGTAGATCTTCGAGAGAAGCTCGTGCACCAGACCACACCAGTAGGCCTAAGCCATCAGGTGCCAGGGCCGCATGGAAAAATTCTAGCTAGCAGTCTACCAGGGAGTACTGCCCTCTGCCGATGTCAGCCTATCCTATAAAGGCAGGTGGTCCCTCACACCTACCTCAGTTCTCCCACCAGAGACCCCAAACGGGCAGCGAATGGAGAATCAAAGAGGTTCCTGAGAGCCAAAAGGAAGACAGAAGTAGTGCAAGAGAGACAAAGAGCAGCAGAAGGAAGGAAGGAGGAAGAAACGCAGGGGCTGCTGCAAGAAATTCTAAGATAGTACAGTTACGTGAGAATTTACCATAACAGTAATGAGGAAAGCGATGTCGGCTCGGCGAGCTGACAGTGAGGCTTCGGACCCCGAGGCCCCCCGAGGTGCGATGGCTCTGAAGGGTGGGGCCTGCTCGAACTCCAGAGGCAGGCCCTTTCCCACCACCTCCAACACCCACCGGTCTGTGGTGATAACGGACCAGGCGGAAAGAAAGTGGCAAAGCCGCCCCCCACAGGGGGCACCTGGGGTGAGGCAACGGGGTTGGGGGCGACACCCCTCAACCCGTCACTGGGCAGGCTTGGAGGAAGGACCGGCCGAGGGACCTCCAGGGCCTTTACCTCCCTGCTTCCTGGAGGAGGAAGCCGCGGGCTTGGGTTTGGGACGCCAAGCGCGAGCCTGCTGGCCCTGATGCTGCTGGGCCGGACGTGCCGAGGGCGCAGACGGACGAAAGGGCTTGGGTTGCGGTCTGCGGCCCTTGTCTCTCTGAGCGGATGAGACAGAGTCCAAAGTAGCATTGGACTTTTCGATCCTCTGGAGGTGGCCTTCCACTCCAGGGCCGAAGAGGTCAGTCCCCAGGAAGGGGACATCCGCCAATTTGTGCTGGGTATCCGCTGTGAAGGTGGATATCCTCAGCCATGCCCGACAGCTGCCCTGCCCTAGTCCCGCACCTGCCTAACCGTGGTCTGCAGGTCAGCCGGGAGATGAGGGACTACCTCGTCCAGGGAGCCCAACAGGGCATGGGAGAAATGTACCATAAGCATGGCCGAGCTGGCCTGACAAAGGCCAAGGGAGGACGCAGCGTAGACTTTTCGATCGGCATAGTCCAATTTCTTGGACTCCTTGTTGGGAGGTTTGTCCACGTCCCTAGTGTTTCCGGCACACCAGAAAACGCTGTCGGTAACTAATCCCTCAGCTGAGGGATGTTCCAAGAAACCGGACAGGGAACCGGTAGGGACCGCATACTTCCTGGCCATCCTGGCCGAAGGCACAGGGCAGGAAGCAGGGCGCTGCCAGAGCTCTAAGGCCGGGCCTACAATGGCCTCAGCCACAGGAAAGGCTTCCGTAGGGGAATCCCCTGGGTCCAATATCTCCGTGAGGGGATACTTGGCCCGCTTGGATACGGGCTCGAGCTGCATCCCGGTGGACTCCGAGATGAGCCTAAGCAAACCCAGGGAGGACGAAGGGCTGTTATCCAGCGACTGACCTCCAGAGGACTCCAAGTCCACTCGCATGGAGAAAAGGGAGGAATCGTCATCAGACTCAGAAGAGTCCACAAAGAGCTGCCTCGGGCCTAAACCACCCTCCACCTGCCGAGGGCAATCGGGAGTGAGGGTGACTGACAGCCTATGGGGCAGACCCTGAGCCGACCGAGAGTTCTTGATCGGAGCCCCAAACAGCGGCTGTGGAGGCGGAGGTTCCACCGGAATTGGTGGAGCAGCTGGTTTTGGCCAAACAACCGGCCTGGGAACAGGCTCCTCAGGTAAGACGAGGGGTTGTTTTGGCCGCTCCGGTGACAGCCACTTAATGGCCGGGGAAGGTGACAGCGTCGGCTTGTTCCCGGTCAGAAGGAGCTGTTGCCACATGAGGTCCTCATAGCGTCGGTAACTAGTAAAGCCTCCTAAATCCGAGGAGGAGGGCGAGGACAAGCGGCGCCGAGACCGAGACCACGGCGATTAGCGGATCGGGCTGGACCGTGAAGAAGTCCAGATGAAGACCGAGAACCTCGGCCTTTCCGAGGACGGTGCAGGGAAGGGACGGGTGAAACTGGCTCCCCCCTCGGCTCGTAGGGTTCACCCGAGGGCTCTGGAACCGGAGGCACTGGCAAGCCCACGGGATCCTTAACTCCCACCGGGGGAACTGGGAGAGAGGATTTTCGGCTTCGCCGGTCGACAACCCGTCCAACGGGTCAAGAAAGATCTCGACTGCGTCGACGGGAGTCTCGGTCAACTGACCTGATGGGGATACCGTGAGACCAGTGGCCGAAGCCGAACGATCGACCGAAGTCAATGGCCGACAACTCGGGGAGAGGGACCTTTCCCACTCCCAAGAGCGTCGACAGAGGGACTTACCCTTGTCTTTCTTCTTGGACCGAGAAGAAGGTCCAGCAGACATTGGTCCCTCTCCTCTAGTGGAGAGGGACAGACAAAGCTCATTAAAGGAAGCTGTGTAAGAGGAACCCAGGGAGAGCGGATAAATGCAGGGTCGAGGAAGATGCGTTCGCCGCCGCTTCTCCTTCGAAAGGATCATCTGTCGGCTGATCTGCCGAGCCTGCCGCCGCGGAAACCGCCGACCGGGCTCCTTTGACTTCACCGGAGGAAAACGTTTAGGCGCCTTAGTTGTAAACGGGCAGCATGGTCTTCGAGGACGAGGCTGAGAAGGAAGAGCACAGGCGCCAAGCCCGCGGGTCGTGCTCAAGGCCCAAACAGTAGACACCGGAGTGCGGATCCGTCTGAGACATCTTCTGCCTCCAAGGGCATCTCCAAAACCAGGAGTCGATTTGTCCATTGCAGCCGCGAGGCATAGAAGACCGAAGTCTATAATGCAAAAAACTTTTAAATTTGGAAAACCAAAGAATTAGGAACCAGTCTTATACGCAGAGCGTTAAGGAGGGAACCTGAGCTTCCAAGCGGTAAGGAAGATCTGGCGTCATGGGGCGGCGCCGAGAGTTTTACCACCCGGGTGGGTGGGAGGAGCCAGCTTGAAGACCTTCCGGCAAGATTTAAAGCGGTAAGGATACCTGCCAGACAGTGTGGATGAACAACATATCCATGTCCCTAGAATATAAGTTTCTCTAAGATAAAACCCCATGGAGGAACAGGGTCCAAAATGGGGGGGCTTAATATGCATTATACCTCTCAGGAAGGTGCGAAACAGCTCCATTTATGCCATGGTCTTGCCGTCCACTGGTATATGAAAAGCTGATACTGCAGGAAGGTGTACTTTTATGGATGAGTGGCTAAGACTCGAATCAGACAAAGAAAGAAGATACTCCATGAGTAAATTCACCTGACAGGTGAATGAGTTCAGATGACGGGCAGAAGCCAATAGGTAAAAACACTTCCATTTCATGGCATAGGTGGCCCTGGTCAAGGGTTTTCTCGTGACCAACAGGACATCTGCTACCCTTGTTGACACCCTGTACCGGTCCCTGACTAGGTTTGCAGGAGCCATGCATGCAGGTGCAGAGACTTGAGATTCAGGAGTACAAGAGTACACTGCTCCTGGGAGAGCAAGTGAGATGACAGGGGTACAAGAAGCAGAGGTTCTATCGCCAACTGCTGAAGCAATGGGAACCAAATCTGCTGAGGCCAGAATGGCGCTATCAGAATCTTGCCTGCTCGCTCCGCTTGCAGCTTGAGCAGTACTCGCTGAAGTAGTGGAAAAGGGGAGAAGTGATAAAGAAACCTCCCTGTCCAAGAGAGGGACAACGTGTCTTGCCAGAAAACACCGGGCCCTGGATCTAGCGAGCAGAAACTGGGCAGTTTGGCGCTGAGCAAGGACACAAAGAGGTCCAGTTCTGGAAGTCCCCATCTTTCAAATAAGTCACCTACTACGTCCAGTAGTAGCTCCCACTAATAAGCCTGAGACCGAGAGCGGCTTAAGCTGTCGGCCAAGGTGTTTTGTACTCCTGGAACATGAATCGGTGTGAGTTCATGATTGTGCTCCACTGCCCAGTACCAGACTCTCATGGCCTCTCTGCAAAGGAGATAGGAGTTTGTGCTCCCTTGCTTGTTGATACAAAAAACAACCGTCATGTTGTCTGTCTGGATCAGTAAGGGGCCTGGAATAAGGTCCGTCTGAAACATCCGTAAGGCATACAGAATGGCTCTCATCTCCAACACATTTATGTGGCGGCTGCGTTCCAAAGGAGTCCATGTCCCTCGTCTGTTTTTCTTTGAAATGCATGCCCCAGTCCCAAATCATCTGTTGTCAGGATCTGCTGAGGACTGGGATTTTGGAAGGGGGCCCAGTCTCTAGACATGAGGTGGTGAGCCACCATTTAAGTTTGACGCACTGCACTGGAGAGCCAAACTTGCTGCTTGAGGTCATCTGAACGCTGATCCCACTATACTCTTGAGGTCCCAATGGTGTACTCTCATGTGGAGATGAGCCAAGGACACTGTCACGATGTTGGCTGCCATGTGATCTGGAAGATGCAGGACCATTCTAGATGAAACCTGGTTTGCGCAGGCGATTTTATGAGCCAACGCTCGTAAGTAGTCTGCCCTGTCTGAGGGGAGAAAGACTCTTCCCTGCATGGTGTCCAAGATGGCTCCTATGTATTGTAATCTCTGACTGGGCCAGGGGGATGACTTGGGAAGATTCAAGGTGATTCCCAGGTCTTGGAACAGTTGGAAGGCACATCCCAGTGTATGACAAACCTGGTCTCTTGTGGGAGCTGTCAAGAGCCAGTCGTCCAGGTAGGGGTAGAAGTAATGTCCCAGCCACCTGAGAGCTGATGCTACCACTGCCAGGCACTTGGTGAATACTCGATGTGCCAAGGAAAGACCGAACAGCAGTGCTTGAAATTGGTAATGCTCTCCCTGGAAGGTAAAGTGAAGGTATTTACTGTGGGATGGCAGGATTTCTATGTGTATATATGCGCCCTGCATGTCCAGGGAGTGGATCCAGTCCCCCTGATGTAGCATGAGCAGTAATCCCGGCAGTGTCACCATCTTTAACTTTTTGTATTTGATAAAATTGTTCAGCTGACTGAGATCCAGGATGAGACGAAAGTCCGCTGTCTTTTTTGGCACTACGAAGAAGTGGGAGTAGTAAACCCTTCCTCTTTGGCTCAGTGGGACTGTCTGGATCGTTTTTTTGTTCAGGAGGGCTTGAATCTCTGCCTGAATGAGGTCTGTGTGGGATGGGAAGCAATGAGTAGGAATCGGTGGGATGTCTGGAGGAATTTGGGTGAACTCCAGAGCGTGACCCTTTTTGTATAATTTGGAGTACCCACTGCTCTGCCGTGATGTTGGGCCAACCTGTGAGGTAAAGAGAGAATTGTGCTCTTACTGCCTCCCCTCATGGCTCCGCCAGAGGAGGGGTGTTGGGGTGGGCAACGGGGCTCTATTATTTTAGCACTATTTGTTCCCTGTGTCCCACTTGCTGAGAGGGAGCTTTTCTTTTGCATCTCCCTCTGTGCTGCTGCCTTTTCGCTTGCTGGCCTTGTTGCCTGCGAAAGGGCTGACGTCTGTATGGGGTTGGCTCTGACTTATATACCTTGTGGACATCAGAAACTGCCTTCCCAGAGTCCTGCAACCCTGTGATCATTTTCTCTACCTCCTGGCCGAAAAGTACTGGTCCCTGAAAAGGGGCATCTAGAATAGCATCCTGCAAATCCTGCCAGAAGCCCAAGACCCTTAACCAAGAGTAGTGCTGAAGGGATATCCCCACGGAAGCTGCCTTTGCAGCAGTGTCTGCCGAATCATACGAGCGCCTGAGGATGTGTTTAAAGACATCAGCACTAAACTGTAAGACAGCTACAAGGTCTGTCTAATTAGGGGAGTCAGGTTGTGACCGGGGCAGGTCCACAGCTTTGTTCCAGAGAGACTTCTGATACATAACCATATGTGCCAGAAAATTTAGTTACCGGACCGCACAAGTGGCTGATGAGTATACCTTACGGCCAAATTGGTCTATCTTTTTGGACTCCTTATTTGATGGTTGGGAGATCTTATGCTTGGGTTGCTGAGTCATTCCGTGTGCAGCTGTAAGGACCATACAGTCTGTTTTCGGTTGATCACTTAAATGTGGTTCTTCCCTCTGGGTCCTATATAAGCAGTCAGCTTTCTTAGGGACCACCTGGGTTGTGGAAGGGTGCTTCCAGGCTAGTTTCATCATGTCCTGGAAGAAACAATTACTCACCATAGTAATGTTGTTTCTTCTAATGGAGTCTTGCTGTATTCAGACATAATTCATAGATAAAAAAGTTTCCAGCACACAAAAAAACCCATCAGTGGAACGCCAAAAATCAATTTCTGTGACTCACAAAGATTTTATATGAGTCTTTGATAAAGGATCTTGGATCCGAAACATGTCAGACATTTTTGGGGAATTGGAAACTATTATGAAGTGAATAAAACGAATTGGAAAATGTTCATGAATCACAGAAATTGATTTTTGGCGTTCCACTTACAGGTTTTTTGTGTGCTGGAAACTTTTTTATCTATGAGTTCTGAGTAAGTTTCTGCAGCACCTTTGTCCCAGTGTGTACTCAACTTGGATAGAATTCAGACATAATGCAGTTAGCCCCAGTACTTGAACTGCCCTGGAGAGGAAAGAGTTAACACTATGCAGAAGCATAGAACGTTGAGCTCGAGCTCGGTTTTTAAACCTCTGTCTGTCGTACTTCCCAGTGTAACCATCAGATTCTTACGAGCACACTAACATACTATAGTATGGAAATTGTTCAACATATAGCCAAAGGGCAAAAAATTATTTTTGGGCCCAAAAGACAAGTCGAGAACACAAGAAGGAAAGGTAGTGACAAAATTTAAGTTTAAAACACCAGAAAAATAATAACATCCACCCCACCCAAGAGGGAGAGTACAAGGTACACACCTGAGGTGCAACACTGTACCTGCCAGCCCACTTCCCAAAAAACAGGTTCTGAGAGGGGAGGCAGGGGGGAAGTCTGAATACAGCAAGACTCCATTAGAAGAAACAACATTACTATGGTGAGTAATTTTTTCTTCAAACAATATGAAGTCTTGCTGTATTCAGACATAATGCAGACTACCAAGCAGTTCCCTATGGAGGAAGGAATGCAGAACCTACTTTGGGAAGAAGCTCTGCAGTACTGCTGTGCCAAACCTAGCATCACTCCTAGCCTGGATGTCCAAGGAGTACTGCTTGGTAAAAGTATGTACTGTTTTCCAGGTGGCTGCTTTACAGATCTCTAACAAAGGTGCATCTCTGGCTGCAGCTAGAGAAGCAGCTGTACCCCTAGTCAGATGAGCCCTCAGACCTGAAGGGGGTGTTCTACCAAACTTGTCATAACAGAATTGTATACAAGAAACAATCCACCTGGCAATAGTTCTTTTAGTGGCAGGCTTAACTTTCCTCACTTCACCATAAGTGAGAAACAATTGAAGACAGTCATTTCTATGTGCCTTAGTATGCTCAATGTAGTAGCTAAGGGCCCTCAACGTCCAGACTGTGTAACCTTTTTTCACCTTAAGAAGAATGATCAGTGAAAAACACAGGGAGAGATATGAACAGGTTACTCACCTGTAACAGTAGTTCTAGGAGTGATATATGTTGTTCATCCACACTGTCTGGCATTGTCCCTTTCCCCTTTAAATCTTGATGGAAGTCTTCAAGCTGGCTCCTCCCACCCACCCGGGTGGTAAATACCTTGGCTCCACCCCATGACGCCAGATCTAGCCTGGCTAGCCAGGCTGTGCGCCTCTAAAGCCGGGAGGTCGGTAAGGCAGGGATGAACAACACATACCACCCTAGAACTACTGTTACAGGTGAGTAACTCTCCTTCTAGGAGCGTGGATATGTTGTTCATCCACACTGTCTGGCAGACTCCAAGCAGTTCTCCAGGAGGAGGGAGGCAAGGCGCACACCCCCTACTTAGGGAATAGAGATTGGAGAACCGAGGCCCCAAAACCAGCATCCCAACGTGACTCTAGGTCAATGTGGTAATGGGTAATAAAGGTGCTTGCTGACTTCCAGGTAGCGGCCCGACAGATTTCCTGGATAGGGATGTCCCTGGAAGCAGCCACCGAAGCAGCAGTATGACGGATAGAATGAGCCCTTAGCCCTTTGGGAGGCTCCTTACCCGCCAATTCATAGCACAGACCTATGCATGATGTGATCCATCTCGCAATAGTCCGCTTGGCTGCAGGTCTGCCAGAAGTGGCTTCAGCGTAGGTGACAAACAGCTGGCGAACCTCTCCCCGAATTTCCGCCGTCCTCTCCTTATAATAGGAGAGAGCACGTCTGAGGTCCAGATTATGGAGCCTATACTCGGCGTCCGAGGTGTAATTAGGGTAATATACTGGCAGGGTCAACACCTGGTTAAGGTGAAACTCTGACACCACCTTCGGAAGGAATTTCGGGTGGGGGCGCAGGACAACTTTGTCCCTGTGAAAGACCAGATAAGGGGAGTCCACTGAAAGCGCCTGAGCTCCCTCTGCTCTGGCTGACGGATAGCCACCAAGAAGGCAGCCTTCCACGACAAGTGCAAAGTGCAGACTTGTGCATGGGTTCGAATGGTTTGCCCATGAGCTTTGCCAAAACCAGCAAAAGATCCCACAGAGGTGGAGGTTCATGCACCGGAGGGGATATGTGGTCCAGGCCTTTGAAAAAGCGCCCGACCACCTTTTCCTGAGCCAACGTCGGCTGACCGACCCGCGCCCGGTAAGCCGATATGGCTGCTAGGTGCACCCTAAGGGTCGATGACCGAAGACCCCCTTTGGAGAGGGACCAAAGGTAGTCTAGAATGTTAGCCACCGAGCAGGATAAGGGGTCCAGACCTTTACCCTGACACCAAATGGAAAATCTCTTCCATTTGAAGGCATAACATTTCCTGGTCGATTCTTTTCGAGATGCCTCCACCACGGTGTAGACATCTTCAGAAAGACCCAAAGCCTGGAACTCTAGCCGCTCAGGAACCAGGCTGTGAGGTGCAGGGATTGAAGGTCGGAT
The DNA here is from genome assembly GCA_016271365.2 of Neoceratodus forsteri. Taxonomy (NCBI): domain Eukaryota; kingdom Metazoa; phylum Chordata; order Ceratodontiformes; family Ceratodontidae; genus Neoceratodus; species Neoceratodus forsteri. Next base: position 1,423,495,046 of record CM028130.1, read on the forward strand.
GAAGGACCTTCCTGGTTCAGAAAATCAGGTCGGGCGTGTACTGAGCCGCTCCGGGTCCTGCAGCTGAGGCTGAGGAGATCTGGATACCAGAACTGGCATGGCCAATCTGGGCTACCAGGATCACCTTCGCCTTGTCCTTCCTCACCTTGAGTAACACCTTGTGGATCAAGGGAAATGGAGGAAAGGCGTAAAAGAGGCCTGGGGTCCATGGCCTCGAGAAGGAATCTCCCTGCAGCGAGCCCTGCTGAGGGGGGCGGGCATGGAACAGCCTCAGCTTGGTGTTCTCCCTGGAGGCAAACAGGTCCGCCAACGGTTTGCCCCAACGAGAGAACAGGTAGTAGGTTACCTCTGGATGGAGAGACCACTCACGGGATGTCTGGCCTAAGCAGCTGAGAGCATCCGCCAGTTGGTTCGCGACTCCTGCCACATGGATGGCTAGGAGATCCGCCTCCAGCCGGCTGGCGAAGGTCCAGATCCGGGGCGCCTCCTTGCATATAGACGGAGTGCGTGCCGCCCTGTTTGTCGAGTGAGTACATGGTCGTGGTATTGTCCGCCTGGACTTGAACCACTTGACCTCGGAGCTGAGGAGCGAAGCTGACAGAGCCAGTCTGACTGCCCTGAGCTCCAACAGGTTGATGTGGCATCGGGACTCCTCTGGGGTCCAGAGCCCATGAGCTCTGTGGTCCCCATGTGGGCTCCCAGCCCATGAGAGGGCATCGGTGTGGGGCGACCGTCGGCTGAGGGGACAAACGGGATCCTTCCTGCAGATGACACGGGACGGTCCACCATTGGAGAGCGTCCCACATCCTCTGGGTGACCGTGACCAGCTGGTCGAAAGACTCTGACGCTGAGACCACTGGGCGCGAGCCCCACTGGAGGCGATGTGCAGTCTGGTCCAGCGGACCACCGACGTGCACGCCGCCACATGTAGCCCAGGAGGCGAGGGAAGTCCGGGCAGGGCGTGAGTGCTCAACCAAAATGATTGGGCAAAGGAGGAGAGAACCTTGCCTGTCCACTCAGGAGCCGAGCTCTGGCTTGACGAAGTCGAGCTCTGCCCGATGAAGCCCATCACCTGAGAAGGTACGAGTTCCGATTTGGCCTCGTTGATCAGAAGGCCCAAGTGTGAGCAGGTTCGAGGTCAGGTCCTGGACCTCTCCACCTCCTGAAGGAGGATCCGCCAGGAGCCAATCGTCAGGTAGGGTAATACGAACCCCTGGCGCCAGAGATGGGCTGCCACCACTGCAATGCATTTGGTGAAACCCTTGGGGCCGATGACAGGCCGAACAGCATGGCTCTGAACTCGTACAGGGTCCCTTCGACCCTGAAGCAGAGGAACCGCTGATGAGACGGACGGATAGGGACGTGGAAAAAAGCGTCCTGAAGATCCAGTGTGCAAAACCACGTTTCGCTCCAGGGATGGTATGATCTGATTTAGAGTTACCATCCGAAAGGTGCGGGACCTGAGATACCGATTCAGGTCGTGCAGATCTAGAATGGGGCGCCAACCCCCCGTCCGTTTGGGCACCAGGAAATACCTGGAGACGAAGCCTGGGTCTGAAGGAGGATCCGTCACTCGGGCCACCACCTCTTTGAGGAGGAGTAGCGCAATGTCGTCTCGAAGGACAGACTGGGCGACTGAGATCCGCTCCTCTCGTGGGGCACGGGTTGGCTGGGAGGTACTGCTTCGAATTCTAAGGGCAGACCTGCCCAACCACTTCTAGGACCCATTTGTCCGTGGTGATACGGACCAGGTGGAAATGAAGTGGCGGAGCCAGCCCCCACGGAGGACCCGAGCTGAAGTGGCGGAGTGCGGGGAGACACCCGGCCCGTCACTGGGCAGGCTTAGAGGAGGAGGGCACCTGGACCAGCGCCTCGGCCTCCTTTGCGGGCTGCTGGGGACCTTGCTTGGGCCTAGGGCGCCAAGCCCGAACCTGCTGTTGTTGTTGACCCCCTGGAAGGGTGGTTGTCTGACCGCAGGGAAGAATGACGAAAAGGCTTCTTCCTCGCTTCTGCTGGTTCTTACTTGAAGAACCCTTAGCGGATGTAGCATCTAAGGTGGCATTAGATTGCTCGATCGCTGCAGGTGACCTGCCACTCCTGGCCCGAAGAGGTCGGTGCCAGGAAGGGCACATCAGCTAGCTTGTGCTGGTATCCACGGGAAAGGAGGATAACCTCAGCCAAGCCCTGCCGGCCAGTGGATACCGCTGCAGCTAGTGAATGGGCACAGGAATCACCCACGTCCAGAGCAGTCTGGAGTTGTTGTTTAGCAACAGCTCTGCCCTGGTCCCTGACCTGCTTGACCGTGGTCTGCATGTCAGCTGGGAGGTGGGGGAGAACTTCATCCAGCGACCCCAAGAGGGCGTGAGAGAAGTGTGCCATAATCACCGCTGAGCTTGCCTGACGAAGGCCCAAAGATGATGCAGCATAGACCTTCCGGGCCGAGTGGTCCATAAGTTTGGACTCTTTGTCTGGAGGGCGGTCAGTATCGGCTGAGCTGCCCGTCCACCTGAATACTGAGACAGTCACAAGGCTTTCCGCCGAGGGGTGCTCAGTAAACCCCACCAAAGACCCTGTGGGCACCGCATACTTGCGTGCCATGCGGGCAGAAGGAGCTGGGCAGGAGGCTGGATGCTGCCAGAGTTCCAAGGCCGGACCAATAATGGCTTCAGCGACTGGAAATGCCTCCGTAGGGGTATCACCCCTCTTAAGAATATCCGTAAGGGGATATTCCGTCTTTTTCTGGATAGGCTGTAGGGCCATCCCCATCGATTCGGAAATGAGCCGGAGGATGCCCTGGAAGGAGGAAGGCCTTCTTCCAAGCCTGGCCGAAGCTCATCGAGAGTGAAGGCCAATGTTATCGAAGTCGGTAGGTGCCCACCTAAGTCCCCCTCGATACGCCTAGGGCGATCAGGGGTGACCCGTAATTGACAGTCTGTGGGGAGACCGAAGACTGTAGGTACTCCTGGAGGAACCCCCGAGGGGCAGCTTAGGTGGAGGTTCCACCAAAATTGGTGGGAACCTGAAACCGTGGCGGCGGAAGACTCACGGAGCCCCAAGAGACCGCACGGAGCAATCGATGTCTGAGGCGGCCGAAGGCTGAGGCAAGAGATAGCAGGGACCACCGAGGGAGCCGGCTTCTGACCTGCAGGGAATTGCTGCCATGAGATCCTCGCAGCGTCGGCAATTTTCGTAAGAAGCCTCTCCTAAATCCGAGGAGGAAGGGGAGCAGTGGCAGCGCCTCTCGCAGAGTGCTTGTGTCCTTTTTAGGTCGATCGACTGAAGAGGACTTGCTCCTGATTGAGACCAACGGTGTCGGCTTTGTCGATCGGGGAGAGACTGGGCTCGGTGAAACCGAGGGCTCAGTTCTTTCTCGATCAGGAGGCCCAGCGGGCGGGGTCTCCTCGTCGAGGAAGGAAAAGTCGGTATTCTCTCCAAGAATCATCGACAGAGTCGGTGATAACAGCTCGATCGGGTCGAAGAATAATCTCGGCCGGATCAGCCGACTCCTCGCTCTATGCCGGTACAGACGGAAGGTCTGAAAACCCAGTGGCCGAGGCAATTTCGACTAAGTCGAGACCTCGGACCGCTCTTGATCCCAGGGCGTCTTCTTGACTTCGAAGAGATTTGGGATCCTTTCTTGGGCAGGAGAGTGCGGTCCGAGGCCTCACCCTTGGTAGGGAGAGACTGGCACAAATCCGAAGGATCCTGAGAAGGAAGAGCCCAAGTTGGCGGACGAAGAAACCTCGGCTGGCAGGGCTTGGGCGGCTTCTTCCTCGAAGGCCGGCCTGCACTCGAGCTGCTCGGCGGATCCCGCAGCCTCGGAAACCGCCCACCTGGCCTCCTTGGATTTTACCGGTGGGTTGCGGAGCTCCGGTCTACCCAGCTTCAGGCGCGCCTGACGATCTTCCAGGGCGCTGGGGTGGAAGGAAGCGCAAATGGAGCACTGCGGTATCGTGAATAGAACCGAGGCAGTAAGCAGCGAGAGGGTGGGGATGGGTAGCGACATTTTCTGTCTCAAGGACACCACAGCGAAACCCGGGGATGACTTGTCATCCATGTCGAATCAGAGTCGTAACCCAACGAGTTTCAGAGCGAGAAGATGCGGTGAAAACTGTCGAAACGAATCCAGGGCCTCAACACTGCAGAAAGCACGAGGGAACCTGAATCTTCCAGCGGAAAGGAAGATCTGGCGTCATGGGGCGGAGCCGAGGTATTTACCACCCGGGTGGGTGGGAGGAGCCAGCTTGAAGACTTCCGGCAAGATTTAAAGGGGAAAGGGACAATGCCAGACAGTGTGGATGAACAACATATCCACGCTCCTAGAAAGACTGGTTCCGATGAAAATCCGATACCAATTTGGGCAAGAACCTCCTATTGGTTCTTAGGACCACCTTGTCCCTAAGGAAGGAGATGAAGTCAGGTTCAACTGACAGAGCCTGTAACTCACTAATCCACCTGGCAGAAGTAATAGCTACCAGGAACACAGTTTTCCAGGTCAAGTACTTCAATTCAGCCGAAGCCAGAGGCTCAAAGGGTGGCTGCGCTATGCAGACATTAAGATCCCAAGGCACAGTGGGCTCCCTAAAGGGAGGGTTAATGTGAACCAAACCTTAGAAAAACTTTCTGAAAACAGGATGAGATGCCAGGGAAGAGCCCTTCCCTGCTGAGAGGAATGCAGAGACAGCTGCTAGATGAACCTTCAGAGTGGCAGACCTAAGGCCTAGACCATTCAGATGAACTAGATAGTCTAAGGTTGTGGAATGTCTGCAGAATCAGGCAGGATGCCTTTCTGAGAGCACCAAATACTGAACCTTTTCCATTTGAAGTTGTAAGTTTTTCTAGTGGAAGGCTTCCTGGAGACCTTCAGAATATCCAGAACTCCCTGAGAAAGATGTAGTGCTGCATATTCTAACTCTTCAAGAGACTGAGAGACTGGAGATTGGGGTACCAGATCCACCCCTGGGAGAAGGACAGGAGATTGTATGTCCTGGGCAGAGACAGGGGACGTGACACTGACAAGGACAGCAGTAGAGGATACCACAGCTGTCTGGCCCAATCTGGAGCCACCAGTATCACTGTGCAGGGTTGAGTCCTGATCTTGATCAGAACTCTGAACAGCAGAGGGAAGGGAGGGAAGCCATAGAGAAACCTGCCCTTCCAGTACAAAATGAGAGCATCCTGGGGAACCGTCCCCAGGACTGGAGGTCTGCAACTAAACAGAGGAAGTTGATGATTATCTGGTGCTGCTAAGAGATCTATCTCTGGAGTGCCCCACCTGGAGAAGATGACCATCAGGATGTGAGGATCCAGGGACCATTCGTGATGTCCCTGTGAAATTCTGCTCAGTGCATCTGCTAGTACGTTGTCCTTCCCTGGAAGGTGAAATGCTACCAGAGAAGTTTGAAGAGAATAGGCCAGAGACCACAGCTTCATGGCCTCTGTGCACAAGGTCAAGGACCGAGTGCCTCCCAGTTTGTTGATGTACCACACTGTGGTGGTGTTGTCTGTCCTGACTTGGACCACCTTGCCCTTGACTGAATTTGAGAAGCTCTGCAGGGCTAGGAAAACTGCCCTGAGTTCCAGGAGATTGATATAAAGGAGAAACTCTTGTGGGAACCAGACCCCTTGAACTGTCAGGGCTCCCAGGTAGGCTCCCCACCCTAGGAGAGAAGCATCTGTAGTCAGAACTACTGATGGGACTTGAGGAAGAAATGGAACCCCTTGTCTGAGGATGTCCTGGTCCAGCCGCCACTGGAGAGCTTGGACCACGGTCTGAGTCACTGGGATCAGTTTGGTAAGTGAATCCTTCTTTTGAGACCAAAAAGACCTTAGATGAAACTGAATGTCCCTCATCTGGAACCTTGCTCCCAGCACCACTGCCGTGGAAGCTGCCATGTGGCCCAGGAGCTAGAGGAACTGTCTTGCTGGGCGGGAGACCTGAGGTCGAAAGGAGGAAGCGAGATCCACTAGGGCCTTCACCCTTGCCAGGGGAAGGAAGGCTTTTGCTTTTACAGTTTCCAACTCTACGCCTATGAAGGTGAGAAGTTGAACTGGTTTGAGGACAGACTCTGGAAGACTGAGAAGACACCCCAAGGTGCTGAGTGCGTCCTGGGTAGTTTGAAGAGCTCACTTGACCTGTAAAGGTGACTGACCCACTAAGAGCCAGTCATCCAGATACGGGAAGATGTTGATACCCTTTCTTCTGAGGTAAGCCACCACAACTGCAAGGCACTTTGTGAACACACTTGGAGCGGATGTTAGGCCAAATGGCATAGCTCTGAATTGGTAATGGCCTGAAGGCAACTCGAACCTGAGGTATTTTTTTGTGGGAGCGCCTGACAGGAATATGGAAGTAGGCATCCTTGAGGTCCAGAGATGCTAGCCAATCCCCTGGCCTTAGAGAGGGAAAGATTATTCCCAGAATTACCATTTTGAATTTGGGCTTTGAAATGTGTTTGTTCAGATACCTTAGGTCTAGGATGGGTCGCCACTCCCATTTTCTTTGGGGTAAGGAAGCACCTGGAGTGCAGTCCTTTTCCCCTGTGCTGAGTAGGAACCTTCTCTATAGCTCTGAGAACTAGAAGAGAGGAAACCTCTGTCTCTGGGGCAATGGTTTCTGAGAGTGATGCAGGTGGAAAAGACATGGCTCTCTTTTTTGGAAATTTTTTGAAGATGAGGGCCAGTCCCTGGCTTACTGCTTCCAGGATCCACTCGTCTGAGGTCACAGACTTCCAGGCCTGGAAGTAGTAAGCCAGCCTGCCTCCTACTGGAAATGGGGAGTTGACACAGGCTGACATATCAGGGTGTCTGCTTGGCAGGAGCCTTAGACTGAGAGGAGGAGGGAGCAGCTCTGCTCATCCCCCTCCTGCCTCTCCCTCTGAAGAACCCCATCTGTGGGAAGGGAAAGGATGCCTGGGCTTGGTAAAAAGGCATTTGAAAGGGCCTGCCCCTAGACTGCTGCTTGTGCGGAGTGGCTTGCCTTTCTTTGGCCTGTGCACTCCTGTACATGGTCCTGTATTCATCCATTTTCTTCATGTAAGTCTCTGTCTGCTCCCCAAACAGAGAGTTACCTACTACGGGAAAATCCATAGCCTTAGTCTGGGTATCCTGTGAAAGGCTAGTACATCTAAGCCAAGCATGTCTTCTGAGGGACAAAGATGTAGCCATGACTCTAGATGCCACATCACTGGAGTCCAAGCAGCATGAAACTGCATTTTGGATGCCTCAGTTCCATCAGCAGCCACCTCCTCCAGCTCCTTGGCTAGCTGGGGAGAGGCCTGTTTAGCCAGTTCCAGAACCGTATCCCATCTGGATTTCTGGTACCTGGCTGTGTAGGGCACATAAGTAGCCTGCCTGAGTCCCAAAGAGGATGCCAAATACTGTTTTTTGGCCATGGCATCCACTTTCCTGGAGTCCTTATCCAGGGGGTGTGAAGCCAAAGGAATGTTAGCCCTGTCACAGGCTGCAGACTGCACTACCCCAACATGGCTGCAATGACTATGGAACTCCACAGCTGAGCCTGATAACAAATACCTCCTGTCCATTCTCTTATCCACAGGAGGTACTGAATTAGGGGTTTGTAAAACTGTGTGTGTCTGTTTCCCCAAGGATTTATGAAGAGGGATAGACAGTCTTTTGTTTTATTGTTTTATTATTTATTATTGTTTTATTGTAGAGAATCAGTTTTACAACCTTTGAGTCAAAGACTCGTTTACAAAGGTACCTAGTCAATAAGGGGGGGGGGAGACAACAATAAAAGAAGAGGTTAGAACAGTGGAATGACAGAACATGTTAGATACATAAAAATAATAATAAATAAATAAATAAATAAATATACACTTGGAGAGAGCAGACAGTTAGGCTGCGCTGGATTAAACTTGTGGAAGGTCCTAGCATAGGTAAAAACAACACGGGATTCAAATCGATAGCAAGTCATAAGTTAAGTAGGTAGAACATTGGTGTAACGATAATGGTTACAGTAGTCAAAGTGAGCATGACAGGCTAATATGTGGGTATACAGAGACCGGTGTGCTGGGGATTTGAAAGGGGATTAGCAGGGACGGCATAGGGCAGAGGGTCAGGCAGAGGCAGCTACAGGCATTCACAACATCGGCTGTCCATAATATGCTGCTAAGAGCAATTTTGAAGCTGCCAATGCCAGGGATCTTGGAGATGGTTTTGGGAAGGAGTTGAAACAGGATGGGGCTTGATGGGAAGGATCTTTGGCACCGAGAGGTCCTTGCTCTGGGGACTATGAAAGTGGCCGTGGCGGCATACCGGGTTGGCAGTGACCTAGCACGCTGCAAAGGACCAGAGACCCCAGGAGGGCAGAGTCCTGACAGGGATTTTGGCCAGAAGGCAGGTTTGATAATACAGTCTTTCCTCAAGAGTGAGTATTTTAGCGGCAGAGTATAGTAAACAGGTGTGGGTTCTGCTGTGGCACCGCTAAGAGCCTACATGCTTTATTAATAGAGGTCTGAACTTTGGATAAGGCAGAGGCATCAGCAGCGGCATAGACAGGAGCCCATAGTCAGCCAGCGATAATACCGATGAGGTGATGGCTAGTTTTAAGGCGGTGCAGGGAGACAGTCTTTATGCCGATAGAGTAGACCGATCCTGGAGTTTATAGCAGATGACAAGTGCTGAGGTGGGCATGGAAAGTAAGGCCAGAGTCGAAGGTGATGCCCAGGTACTTATGGGATGCAACCTCCTCCAAGAGGTGGGGCGTGCTGGTGGTGATGTGGAGGAAGTTTCTGGCATTGTTTGCCGATGGGCAAAGAGCATGGACTTTGTTTTCTTTAGGTTCAGGACTAGGCAGTGATTATCGAACCACTTTTTGGTTTGGAGGAAGGCGCTGCAGCATGCTTGGAGTGGGAGGGTCAGGGTGAGATGCAAGGATAACGGCATCATCTGCATAGAGTAATATTTACTGGAGCAGGAGCTGGGGAGGTGTTCAGGAATAGGCTGAAAAGGGTTGGGCCAAGGATAGAGCCTTGGGGACACCCGAGAATACTGGAAGATAGGAGGAGAGGGTCCCATTTAGTTTGACTCTTTGGGACCTGTTGTGAGGTAGCTTCGAACCATTTCAAGGGGCCGTTGCGAGACCGAGTGTACTGAGGAGTTAAGTAGTAGGGGTGACACACTGTGTCGAAGGCCTTGGACAGGTCTATGAAGACCGCCCAGCAAGATGACCTTTGTCAAGTGCTGAGGAATGGTGGGAGAATTCCAGAAGGGCAGTGGTTAAGTATGACCCGGCGAAAACTGCGTGTTCGGGCACCAAAGATTGTAGTTAGTAAGGTATTCGAGAGCTGAGTGTTTACTATTTTTTCGAGGGCTTTGGATACGGGGGGAAGGATGGAGATGGGCCTGTAGTTGTTAGGCAGAGTGCGGTCCCCGGACTTATGGATGGGGGTTACTTCTGCATGCTTCCAGGCCTTAGGGAATTGGACTCTGGGATGTCCATCATTTCCACAAAATCAGGCTCTTCATCCTCCTCCTCTGCAGCTTCAACCAAGGGAAGCTGCAGGGTTTCTGCCACCTTTCTGTAGAACAAAAAATGTGAAGGGGACTCAGAGAGCCTGGGAGGAGAGACACCTGAGGGCCTGTCTGGGGAGATGTCCAGTTCAATGGGCACATCCAGACCCCCCCTGTCATCGTCATCATCATCATCCTCAGGATAGTCTTCATCTCCCTTCCACTCCCCATAAAAAGCATCTGGATCATAATCTGGAGGAGACTGATCCGACCAAACCGACCGCCTAATCGGCAGTACCGGTTCGGATGGAACCAGTCTAAGCGACTGAACAATGATAATCGCTTTGGCTATTTCATCCGTGGTTGGAGAGTGCGATACCGGATCCGAACCAGCAGACTTATGCTTCTTTTTTAATGGAACTGACCCCTTGGGGTTGGCTCTCCTTTTTCCCGAGGAGGTATCGCCTAGGTCAGTAGGCACCTCCTTGGGTTCGGCCACAACTGAACCGGACTGGCCATCCGGATCTACAGACTTCTCAGACTCCCTTTCCTTCAGCCTGTTCAGTCTTTTTGTCTAGAGTGGATTTAGGAAAGTTTTTACAGATTTAGCAGTCTGACCTGAGGTGGTCAAACCCCAGACAATAAACACAGATGAGGTGGGGGTCAGCCTCAGCAAAGGCCTCCCCACACTCAGTACAGTCCTGAAACACAGTGGGACCGGTTTTCTTCTTGGATTTCTCAGACATGGCCAACCTAACAAATTACCCTATTGCAGCTTTCAAGCCAGGTAATACAATAACTGATCAGTTACAAACCGTGTCACAGGCTTTTTAAAAGAACCGGCCAAAAACTCGGCTCTTTTGAAACTGATCAGTACCGGAAAAGCACTCAAATCCCAGAAATAAATGTAAACAGAATGGGTTGGTTCCAAACCAGACCGACCAGAAAGAAACCGAAGAAAAGAACAATTTCCAACTTTTTTACAGAATAAAACACAGTCACTACCTATATATACACTATACTAGACAGAGGCTGGAAATCCAAAAATAACAAAAAAATTATACGGTTTAAACTGAACGCTTTACTTTTACCGAACCGAGCAGAGGAAATTTCCAGAGCGACTTCACTGTTAGGCGGAGTAAAGAATCTGACGGTTACACTGGGAAGTACCACAGACAGAGGTTTGAAAACTGAGCTCGAGCTCAATGTTCTATGCTTCTGCACAGAGTTAACTCTCTCCTCTCCGGGGCAGTTCAAGTGCTGGGGCTAACTGCATTACGTCTGAATACAGCAAGACTTCATGTTGTTTGAAGGGCTCCACTAGTGGTGGGATGACCAAAGGTTTTGGGTCACTGGCCCCCCAAGAACTTTGCTAGACAGGGTCTCTCGGGGTCTAGGTCCTCCGTCTCCCACTGGTTAAGGAACTGTATGTGCCTCATCACATCTAGGAAAGTGCTCTCATCTGGAGAAGACCTTGGGGAATCCTTCCTTGGACTCTGAGATGGAAAAGACAAGTCATCCTCTGAAGAGTCACAGGAGGAGGACTCTCTGCTAGACTCCTCTGAGGATGTGGACCGGTGTCCGCTAGAGCGACTCCGGCATCTAGAGGAGGATCAGGACGAAGGGTGGTGACCGTGCCACCATCGTTCGTGGGACCCCGTGTGAAGGTTAGTGGGTGAGACTGATGCAGAGACTCAGGTAAAAGGTGCAGAACACACTGTGGTATTTATTTTCCAAATAAAAATAATAAAAACATACAGAAAGGAAATAGGTGATTAGTCCTTTAGTTCTGTAAAAACAGTGCACAATTCCCTCCGTGCACAACTTCCAGGCTTCCGTTCCAGCCAAATAGATTCCGAGCACATGAAAACCTGCATGTACTTTGAGCTGCTTCCTTCACAACAGTCAGGTCTCTACTATCTGACTCATCTGTTTTGCATCTCAGGAGGTAGGTTTTTATCTCTGCCTACTGATGATGCCAGCACCATGTGAGCTGTCTGACTCACAATTCTCTAAGTAAACACAGGTAGGCTGACTCATCCTAAATAAACACAAACAGGCTGACTCACTTGACCTTTGCACACCTCTGCTTCACCTAGGAAAGAATGTTTTGTTTTTGGCTTCATGCAAACTCAAAGCAGTTTACACAGAATAAAACACAGAGTGCAAGGCTCTGTGTTTCAATTCGTTTTCATTACTTACATACCCTCTGTGTCTGCCTGCAGTACATCACAGAAGGCAAGCAAATTACTGCCTCTTGTCTTACTTATATGTTCCTTATACAGTGCTTGGGAGAAAAGGAGGGGGGATGACTACAAGACTGAAAGTGGACAGATTTCAGCCAATAGCTAGGACAATAAACTTACAAGAACAGAACAGTGCAAAAGAGAATGCAGCACAAATTCAGACAGGGGCTCTGATCCTGTCACACCCTGTCCTATGCCACCTGGCCCAGATACAGAATCTCTTCCACTTCATAGCATACGTGGATCTGGTAGAGGGTTTCCTAGCCTCTACTAGAACCTGGACGACACAAGAAGAGACACCATAACGAGAGACAGCCATGTCCAAAGGTGCCACACATGCAGGTGGAGACACTCGAGGCTCGCGTGCACCAGGCAGCCCTGCTTCTGAGACAGAAGGTTGTGGGAGAGAGGAAGAGGTACTGGGGGTTCCACAGTTAACTGCTGCAGCAGAGGGAACCAGATCTGTCTAGGCCAAAAGGGGGCGGGCTATGAGGATCATGTGAGCCACCTCTGTCTTTAGCTTCGGCAGACCCTTCTGCAGAATTGGAAAGGGAAGGAAAGCATACAGAAATCTCCCTGTCCAGGATTGAGTCAGCGCGTCTCACCAGAAAATATCATGTCTGGGAACAAGTGAGCAAAAGCTGGGCAGTTTTGCATTGAATGGGGATGCGAAGAGGTCTATCTCTGGTCCACCCCATTGGAGGAAGAGGTCTTTCATCACTTCCTGCTTTAACTCCTACTTGTGAGCCCGTGCAACAGTGTGGCTGAGACTGTCTGCCAGGACATTGCTCACCCCTGGAACAACGACTGCTATCAGACAGGCCGTGCTGGACTGCCCAGTAGTACACCTGCATCGCCTCCCTGCAAAGGGGGTATGATCGGGTGCCTCTCTGCTTGTTGATGTGCCAGACTGTAAATGTGTTGTCGGTCTGGACCAATAGTCTTCCTGGTATCAAGAGGGACTGGAACGCTTGGAGAGCATAGGGCACTGCTCTCATCTCCAGAAAATTGATATACAGGTGTTCCTATAGAGGAGACCACGTCGACAGAGTTTGATGGTCTCCCAGGTGTGCAACCCATCCCTGGCCTGAAGCATCCGTCGTCAGGGTCATGGAAGGGGACCCCCAATGAAAGGTTGGAAAGATCCTGCCACCAGAGGAGATCCCCTCTTCAGGCTGCTGGAGACTAAGACCATGAGGTCCATGTCGTCCAGACGTTGATCCCACTGGACTCGTAGGGACCACTGGGTCACTCTCATGTGCAATCTGGCCAAAGGGACTGTGGGTATGGCAGCCACCATTAGATCTAACAGGGGGAGGATGGAGCATACCTTGGTCCGCCGAAAGGAGGAAACCAATGCCGCTTGTTGCATTAGAGTTTCCATCTTGTCCATAGGCAAGAAGGCCCTGCCCTGAACCGTATCCAGCACTGCTCCGATAAACTGGAGCTGCTGATAGGGTGAAATTCGAGACTTGAGAACATTCACAGTGATGCCAAGTCTGGAGACTAGGTCCAGGGTGGAGGGAAGAGAATCTCTCAGACTGTCGTGAGACGGTGCTGACAGCAGCCAGTCATCCAGGTAAGGGAACACATAAATCCCCTTGCGGCGCAAGGCCATAGCCACCACCGCTAGGCACTTGGTAAAAACCCATGGTGCCGAAGAGAGTCCAAATGGGAGGGCCTTGAACTGATAATGCTTCTCCTGAAAGGAGACTCTCAGAAAGCGGTGGTGGGCCTGGAGGATAAGGATAAGCAGGTAAGCATCCTGCATATCCAGGGAGCATAGGCATTGGTTTAGTTGGAGACGGGGTAAGAGTCCCTGGAGCATCAACATACGGAATCTCTTGTATTGTACAAAGAGATTGAGTAGGCTGAGATCCACAATTGGTCTCCGAGCTCCCATCTTTTTGGGAACTAGGAAGAAATGGGAGTAATATCCCCTTCCTATTTGCCCTGGCGGAACCGGCTCTATGGATGATTTTTGAAGTAGAGCTTGGATCTCCTGATGGATAAGGCTTAGATGGCCCGACGGGTAGTGATACCTGCCCCGTGGGTTGTCAGAGGGTTTGTCCAGGAACTCAATTCAGTGTCCTCTTGCTACTAGCTGTAGGACCCAAGCATCTTCAGTTATCATCTTCCACTCTTCCAGGAGCAGGGCGAACCTTACCTCCACTGGTTCCTCGGGAGATACGGGAGGAGGAGGAGGGGGACTCCTTCACATCAGGATGCTGAGGGGAGTGCCACTTTTCTGCCTCCAGCGATCTTTTGGGGTTTTGCCTGAGGGGTCTGGGAGCCAGAACCAGTGGCGTGACGCTTACCCTGTCGCCTACCTAGGTTCTGCCTGTTCCACCTCTTCTGAGGGCGATGAAAGGACTGCTTGCGTCTTTGTCCCAAGCAGTACATAAAGCGGAGGTCCTTAAGCTACCTACCGCTCTCCTGTAGCTCCATGATAAAGTCCTTTGCATCTCCCCCAAACAGGACAGGGCCCATGAAGAGGGCATCCAATAGAGGTGCTCTGGATGTCGTGCACCAGTCCTGCAAGATGAAGCCAAGCCAGGCGCCTCAAGCAAACGCCCATAGCAGTGCAACGGGCCACTGAATTGACCGTATCGTAAGTGGCCCTTAAAGCGTGGTGGCAAGAAGGCTTATTCAATCGTACCTTCTCCAAGAGCCGATTTTTGAGGTCCTCATCCAGAAATCTCCTGCAAGTCCTTTCCCAAGTCAGATAATGCCAACTTCTGGAAGGACACTATATGGGCTACATAGTTTAATGACCGGATGGCGCAGGTTGATGAGGCATAGACTTTGCATCCATACTGATCCATTTGTTTGGATTCTTTATGTGGAGGAAAACCACTCAGGTGTTATGGCTGTGCCAACCTGTCATGGGCCACAGTGATAACCATGGAGTCGGCCTTTGGTTGACTGGTCAGATGACCAACCCCTTTCGGGGGTGATATGTTCTATCAGCTTTTTTGGAGACAGCCGGAACAGAGGACGGCTCTTGCCAAATCGATGAAGTAAGATCCTCATGCAGCCCCGTCCATGAAGTAATAGGGAGGTGGTCTGCACTAGTGAGGTCTTGGTGCTCTGCCAGAAGTTTCCTCTTGGGGTCCAACTCCTAAGATGTCCAGCCACAGGCCTGTTCGACGGACCTTAAGAGTTCCGCGAAGGATGGATCCTCCGGTGGAGACTTCAGGGACTCCTTAGGCTAGGGTTCAATGGGGGAGTGAGGTTCCAAGTGACCAACAGACTCGGGGTTTGAATAAGAGTTGGAGGATTCCGGTCTGCTAGGCAGAAGTGTAACGTTTGGGACCGACTCCGTCACACTTGCTCCTGAGGAAGGCTCCAAAGGACGCCCGCCCAAACAACTATCGGACGCCCGGCCCAGGGAGGAAGGGCTCCTGGTAATGATCCTATAGGTTGGGGTGGGAACTGTGGCCATATGGGGTTGTAACAGTACCTGCAGGAGCTGAGATTCTGCATCCTGCCACCAGGCCGGAATAGTAGTGGGTGGTTCCGTCTCGTGAGGGGGTGGAAGAGGCGACGGAGGGGGCTGGAGGAGGTTGGTACCCTATAGAGTAGGAAGGGTAGCCAGGAGACTGGTACCAATAGTGGTATGGTTGGTGTCCCTGATAGTAGTGACCCTGCATTGGGTACCCTGGCATTGGAGCTTGCGTCGGGGACCTCAGCAATGGCCCCCCTGGCGTCAGGTAATATGGAAACTGAAGAGGCGGATAGCCGGGATAGTGACCAGAAGGACCTGACAGAGGAGGGGCAGGTGGTCCAAGGGACCACTAGGTGGGGTAGGGCCTGTCGGCAGGCCTGGGGTCTCTACTGGGACCCCAGAAGGGCCAGAAGGTGGCTCTGGCATTGGAGCAGGAAAGCCCTGGTTCATGTCAGGAATAGGAATATGGCCTGAGGAACGGCCCCGTGGTGTGGTATGAAAGTGACTCGATGACTGGTCTGAGGAAGGCGAGGGAGGCAAAGGGATAGGTAGGCCCGTCGTATTATCCAGCCCGAAGGCTGGAGTCTCAGAGATAGTGTTGAATGCTGGACAGTCTTCGGGAAAGCCACGTTGATTCCCTGGCCTAGCCAGGAAAGCGAACATCAGGTGGTCAGTGAGATCCCACATGAAGGGAGAACCTCATGGGATGAAAGAGGCCCGGAGGCTTGTCCCTGCACGACGCCGGAGACTACAGGGGTGTCCAACGGGGGGGCATCCGCCGGGCGGTCGTCAGACAACCCGGCGACCGACTTATCAGTGGAGATCTGGCAGGTGTCAGAGGAGCTGATGTCCGACTTGCAGGCGGCAGTCGGGCCCACAACAGCCAGGGAGCTGGAGTGAGACGGAACGCCCAAGGCCGTCCCCCAGACAGCAGAACCAGGGGAAGAGACTTAGCGGCCGAGCCTTCGACAGGACCCGAAGTGAGGAATCCCAAACTGCCCACTGACCAAGGCCAGAGAGGGAGAAGGTGTCCAATCCACCTGAATGGATGGAGACCCTTGAGGTAGAGTACTCACCGACGTGGAGGCCTCACCCGCTGTGGTGTCAGCTGCCTGACAATTATGGGATAGAGAACAATCCCGCTCCCAGCGCTTATCCTTCTCGTTTCGCTTTTTCTTGGAAGTGGGTGAAGAAGTGCGTTACCTCTTCTCCTGGAGTGCTTTTTCCATCGATGCACGGGGGTGCTTAAAAGGTGAGCATCATGGGCCTTCTGGCGACGGGTGTGAGTGGCCTGGTTGAAAGACTGGCAGATCTCACTGTCGTTAAGGCACAGGTCAGAAAACGAGGAGCAGTTGTAAAATTTGCAACAAGAATTTTATTATGAATAACGAAAAAATAAAAATAATTGCCCAGATCTGGCCCGCTGGAAGCTCAGGTTGTGCGTCGAAGCCGGGGAGGTCGGGTGGGACGTGTGGATGAACAACATATACCATTCCTAGAACTCCTGTTACAGGTGAGTAACCTGTATTTCTAGGGACATGGATATGTTGTCTATCCACACTTTCTGGCAGACTCCTAGCAGTTCTCTGGGAGGAGGGAGGCAAGGCGCACACCCGATACTTACTTGGGAAGGAAGAGACTGGAGAGCCGAGGGCCCCAAAACCAGCATCGCGTGACTCGAGAGTCGATGTGGTAGTGGGTAATAAAGGTATGTGCCGACTCCAGGTAGCAGCCCGCAGATATCCTGGATAGGAACGTCCCTGGAAGCAGCTACCGATGCAGCTGCATGGCGGGTAGAATGAGCTCTTATCCCTCTGGGAGGCTCCATGCCCGCCAACCTGTAGTAGAGCTCTATGCAGGAGGTGATCCACCTGCCTATCGTCCACTTTGCTGCAGGTCTGATAGGGGCGGCTTCAGCGTAGGTGACAAACAGCTGGCAAACCTCTCCCTGAACTTCAGCCGTCCGCTCCTTATAATAAGCAAGCGCTCGTCTAGGGTCCAAAGTATGGAGCCTATACTCTGCCTCCGAAGTGTGACTGGGGTAGAACACTGGCAGAGTCAACACCTGGTTAAGGTGAAACTCCGACACCACCTTCGGAAGGAATTTCAGGTGGGGGCGCAGGACAACCTTGTCCCTGTGGAAGACCAGGTAGGGAGACTCGATGGAAAGCGCCTGGAGCTCTCCCATCCTTCTGGCTGATGTGATAGCCACCAAGAAGGCGGTCTTCCAAGACAGGTGTGAAATATCGCACCTGTGCATTGGTTCGAATGGCTTGCCCATAAGCTTGGCCAATACCAGCAGTAGGTCCCACGGAGGTGGAGGTTCTCGCACTGGAGGCGAAACGTGATCAAGGCCTTTGAAAAAGCACCCGACCACCTTCTCCTGCACCACCGACTGCTTGCCAGCCCATGCCCGGTAAGCAGAGATGGCTGCCAGGTGCACCTTAAGGGTCGTCGACCGAAGCCCTTGCTGAGAAAGGGACCACAGGTAGTCCAGAATGCTTGCCAAGGGGCAGTCGGAAGGGTCCAAGCCCTTCCCCTGACACCAAATGGAGAATCTCTTCCATTTGAAGGCATAGCATTTCCTGGTCGACTCATACGGGACGCCTCGGCGGCGTTGAGGACCTCGTCGGAAAGACCCAAAGCCTGGAACTCTAGCCGCTCAGGAACCAGGCCGTCAGGTGCAGGGATTGAAGGTCCGGATGGAATACCTTCCCCTGATTTGACTGAGATCAGGTCCGGGCAGGCTGGAAGCCGCCACGGGAGCCTGGAGCTCAGGCTGAGGAGATCTGCATACCAGAACTGGCAGGGCCAGTCTGAGGCTACCAGAATTACTCTGCGCCTTGTCCCTCCTCGCCTTTGAGAAGCACCTTGTGGATCAAGGGAAATGGGGGAAAGGCGAGAGGAGTGCCGGGGTCCACGGCCTTGAGAAGGCATCCCCCTGCAGCGAGCCCTGCTGAGGGGGGCGGGCATGGAACAGACTCAGCTTCGCATTCTTCCTGGAGGCAAACAGGTCCACCTGAGGCGTGCCCCAGTGGGAGAACACATCTTGTACTACCTCCGGCAGGAGTGACCACTCGTGAGACGCAGCCCCTATCCGGCTTAGGGCATCGGCCAGGGTGTTGGAAGCTCCTGCCACGTGAATGGCTAGGAGATCCGCCTCCAGGCTGCGCACGAGGGACCATATGCGGAGAGCTTCCTTGCATAACAGCATGGAGTGCGTCCCGCCCTGGTGGTTCAGATAGTACATGGTCGTGGTGTTGTCCGTCTGGACCTGAACCACTTGACCCCGTAGAAACGGAGCGAAGTCGGTGAGAGCTAGACGGACCGCTCGGAGCTCCAGCAGGTTGATGTGGCATCGGGACTCCTGAGGGGACCAGAGGCCGTGCGCTCGGTGTTCCCCCAGATGGGCATCCCAACCCATCAGAGATGCATCGGTTGAGAGAGAGACCGTTGGCTCGGGGCGGACGAACAGGATGCCCTCCTGCAGATGTGCTGGAATGATCCACCATTGGAGAGTGTTCCACATCTCCTGGGTCACTGTCACGGGCTGGTCCAACGGATCGCAGCGTTGTGACCATTGGCTGGCCAGTCCCCATTGAAGGGGACGCATGAACCAACCGTCCCAATGGACCACGCTGGTGCAGGCCGCCATGAGGCCCAGGAGGCGCAGGAAGTCCTGGGTAGGGCGCAATTGCCCAACCAGAAATGATTGGGCAAAGGAGGAAAGAACCTCGGCCTTGTCCACCGGGAGCTGTGCTCTGGCTCGCAGAGAGTCGAGCTCTGCCCCGATGAACAGTATCACCTGCTTTGGCACGAGTTCCGACTTGGCCTCGTTGATGAGGAGGCCAACCTGAGAGCAAACCTGGAGGGCCAGATCTCTGGACCGCTCCACCTCCTGTCTGGAGGGGGCTGCTATCAGCCAATCGTTCAGGTAAGGGTACACCTGGACCCCTCGGTGCCGCAGGAATGCTGTCACCACTGATATGCATTTGATGAAGACCCTGGGAGCTAGGGAGAGGCCAAAGGGCATGGCCCGGAACTCGCAAAGGGATCTCTCAGCTCTGAAGCGGAGGAATCTCTGAGGGGACGGACGGATTGGGACGTGAAAGAACGCGTCCTGGAGGTCCAGGGAGCAGAACCACATGCCTCGTTCCAAGGATGGGATTATCTGAGCCAGAGTGACCATCCTGAAGGTTCGAGACTTTAGGAACTTGTTCAGGTCGTGCAGGTCGAGAATGGGGCGCAAGCCCCGTCCGTTTTGGGACCAGGAAGTACCTGTACACAAACCCCGGGTCTGGAGGAGGATCCGCCACCTTCCTGATTACCTCTTTTTCGAGGAGCAGGGCAATATCAGCTCGGCGGGCTGACAGCGAGGCTGCGGACCCCGTGGCCCCCCGATGGGCGACGGCTCGAAAAGGTAGGGACTGCTCAAACTCCAGAGGCAGGCCTTTTCCTACCACCTCCAACACCCAGCGGTCCGTGGTGATAGCGAATCAGGCAGAAAGGAAGTGGCGGGGGGGGGGAGTGACGAGGCTGGAGGCGGCACCCCTCAACCCGTCACTGGGCAGGCTTGGAGGAAGAACCGGCCGAGTGACCTCCTGGGCCTTTACCTCCTCGCTTCCTGTTGGAGTAAGCCGTCGGCTTGGGTTTGGGACACCAAGCGCGAGCCTGCTGGCCCTGTTGCTGGTGCTGCTGGGCCGGTCGAGAAGCAGGGACCGAAGGACGAAAGGACTTCTGCTGCTGACGGCGGCCTTTGTCCCTCTAGGCGGAGATCCGCTGGAGGTGTCCCTCCACTCCAGGGCCGAAGAGGTCAGTCCCCAAGAAGGGAACGTCCAACTTGTGCAGGGTATCTGCCGTGAAGGTGGATATCCTCAGCCACACCCTGTGTCGCATGGCCACCATGGCCGCTACTGACCTGGCACAGGAATCACCTGTGTCCAGAGCAGTCCGAAGCTGCTGCTTCGCCACTGCCCTACCCTGGTCCCGCACACCTGGCGGACCGTGGTCTGCAGGTCAGGTGGGAGATGAGGAACAACCTCATCCAGGGAGCCCATGAGGGCGTGGGAGAAGTGTGCCATCAGCACGGCCGAGCTGGCCTGTCGGAGGCCGAGGGAGGACGCAGCGTACACCTTGCGCCCGGCAGAGTCCAGCTTTTTGGACTCTTTGTCGGGGGGCTTATTTTCATCCCGAGCGTTACCGGAACGCCGGAAAACACTGTCGATGACTAACCCCTCAGCAGAGGGGTGTTCCGAGAAACCGGGCAAAGAGCCGGTAGGGACTGCATACTTCATGGCCATCCTGGCCGAGGGCGCAGGACAGGAAGCAGGCCGCTGCCAAAGCTCCAAGGCTGGGCCAACAATGGCCTCAGCCACTGGAAAGGCCTCCGTGGGAGAATCCCCTCGGTCCAGAATCTCCGTCAGGGGATAATTGGCCCGTTTGGACATGGGCTCGAGCTGCATCCCGGTGGACTCCGAGATGAGTCGAAGCAGACCCAAGAAGGACGATGGGCTATCGTCCACTGACTGGCCCCCGGAGAACTCCAGATCGAACTGCCTGGAGAACAGGGAGGAATCGTTGTCGGATTCTGAAGAGTCTGCGAAGAGCTGCCTCGGCCCTGAGCCACCCTCCACCTGCCAAGGACGGTCGCGATTGAGGGTGACCGACAACCTGTGGGGAAGGCTGTGACCCGACCGAGAATTCTTGGTCGGTGCCCCCGACTTCGGCTGTGGAGGCGAAGGTTCCACCACAATCAGTGGAGCAGCAGGTTTCCGCCGAGCAACCGGCCCTGGAGCGGGCAACTCGACTGGAACGAGTGGTTGCTTCGGTCGTTCAGGCGACAGCCACTTGATGGCCAGGGTCGACTTAGGCCCGGACAACAGCAACTGCTGCCACATAAGGTCCTCGTAGCGCTGGCGCAACTTGCGTTGCAGCCTCTCCTCACCCGAGGAAGAGGACGAGGAAGAACGGCGTCGCCGCTTACTTCGGTAACGAGACCGAGACCGCCGATGTCGGCAGGAACAGCTGGACCGAGAACAGGTCCGAGACCGAGACCTTCGGGGGGGACCGAGGGTGGGTCTGGGAAGGGGCCGGGGACACCCGCTCTTCCCTCGGCTCGGGCACTTTAACCAGGGACTGCGGCCCAGAAGGCGCAGGCTGCTCCTCGTTATCCATCGGGGGAACCAGTGAAGGAGGGTTGTCGGTTTCTCCAGTCGACAGCCCGTCTAACGGATCGAGAAAAATCTCAACTTCGTCGACGGGAGTCTCAGCAGGCTGGCCTGACGGGGGCACTGTGAAGCCAGCGACCTCAGCCGCAACCTCGACCGAAGTCGACGGTCAGCCGCCCGGGGAAGGGGACCTCTCCTGCTCCCACGAACGCCGACGGTGGGACTTACCTTTCGACTCCTTTTTCTTGGGCCGAGAAGAATGTCCCGAAGGCCCCTCTCCTTTCGTGGAAAGGGACTGACAAAGCTCTTTGAACGAAGCCGTATATGAGGAACTCGGAGAGAGCGGGATAAATGCCGAGGCCGAGGAGGAGGAAGATGCGGCCTGGCCGCCTCCTCCTCGAGGCGATCATACTGCTCGAGCTGCTCAGCGAGCCAGCTGCCGGACACCGCCCAACGAGCCTCTTTAGATTTTACTGGCGGAACGTTGCTCGAGCGCTCCAATCGGGCAGCGCGATCATCCAGAACGCTGGTCGAGAAAGAGCGCACAACTCACAGGCCTGCGGGTCGTGATCTCAGCCTAGGCAGCAGGCGACATGGCGCGGCTCTGTCCTGAACATTTTCTGCCCAAAGGCACCTCCCAAAGCCGGAACAGATGTGTCCACGCGAGCCTGGGCGAAGATGAAGACAAGTTTAGAAAACTTCAAAACCAATTTCGGATGAACCGAAGAGTTAGGATCCAGTCTAAAACACAGAGCGCTAAAGAGGGAACCTGAGCTTCCAAGCGGTAAGGAAGAACAGGTTACTCACCTGTAACAGTAGTTCTAGGAGTGGTATATGTTGTTCATCCACACTGTCTGGCATTGTCCCTTTCCCCTTTAAATCTTGCTGGAAGTCTTCAAGCTGGCTCCTCCCACCCACCCGGGTGGTAAATACCTCGGCTCCGCCCCATGACGCCAGATCTAGCCCGCTGGAAGCCAGGTTGTGCGCCTAAAGCCGGGGAGGTCGGGTGGGAGCGTGTGGATGAACAACATATACCACTCCTAGAACTACTGTTACAGGTGAGTAACCTGTTCTTCTAGGAGCGTGGATATTGTTCATCCACACTATCTGACAGACTCCAAGCAGTTCTCCGGGAGGAGGGAGGCAAGGCGCACACCCCCTACTTAGGGAATAGAGATTGGAGAACCGAGGCCCCAAAACCAGCATCCCAACGTGACTCTAGATCAATGTGGTAATGGGTAATATAGGTGCTTGCTGACTTCCAGGTAGCGGCCCGACAGATTTCCTGGATAGGGATGTCCCTGGAAGCAGCCACCGAAGCAGCAGTATGACGGGTAGAATGAGCCCTTAGCCCTTTGGGAGGCTCCTCACCCGCCAATTCATAGCACAGACTCATGCATGATGTGATCCATCTCGCAATAGTCCGCTTGGCTGCAGGTCTGCCAGAAGCGGCTTCAGTGTAGGTGACAAACAGCTGGCGAACCTCTCCCTGAATTTGAGCCGTCCCTCTCCTTATAATAGGAGAGAGCACGCCTGAGGTCAAGAGTATGGAGCCTATACTCGGGGTCCGAGGTGTAATTAGGGTAATATACTGGCAGGGTCAACACCTGGTTAAGGTGAAACTCTGACACCACCTTCGGAAGGAATTTGGTGAGGCGCAGGACAACTTTGTCCCTGTGAAAGACCAGATAGGGGAGTCCACTGAAAGCGCTTGAGCTCCCCGTCCTTCTGGCTGATGTGATAGCCACCAAGAAGGCCGCCTTCCACGACAAGTGCGAAGTGCAGACTTGTGCATGGGTTCGAATGGCTGCCCATGAGCTCTGACAAAACCAGCAAAGATCCACGGAGGTGGAGGTTCACGCACCGGAGGATATGTGTCAGGCCTTGAAAAGCGCCCGACCACTTTTTTCCTGAGCTAACGCCGGCTGGACCGACCCACGCCCGTAAGCCGATATGGCTGTACAGGCACCCTAAGGGTCGATGACCAAAGACCCCCTTTTGAGAGGGACCAAAGGTAGTCTAGAATGTTAGCCACCGAGCAGGATAAGGGGTCCAGACCTTTACCCTGACACCAAATGGAAAATCTCTTCCATTTGAAGGCATAACATTTCCTGGTCGATTCTTTTCGAGATGCCTCCACCACGGTGTAGACATCCTCAGAAATACCCAAAGCCTGGAACTCTAGCCACTCAGGAACCAGGCTGTGAGGTGCAGGGTTTGAAGGTCCGGATGAAGAACCTTCCCCTAGTTCAGAAAAATCAGGTCCGGGCGTGTACTGAGCCGCTCCGGGGTCCTGCAGCTGAGGCTGAGGAGATCTGGATACCAGAACTGGCGTGGCCAATCTGGGGCTACCAGGATCACCTTCGCCTTGTCCTTCCTCACCTTGAGTAACACGTTGTGGATCAAGGGAAATGGAGGAAAGGCGTAAAAGAAGCCTGGGGTCCACGGCCTTGAGAAGGCATCCCCCCTGCAGCGAGCCCTGCTGAGGGGGGTGGGCATGGAACAGCCTCAGCTTGGTGTTCTCCCTGGAGGCAAACAGGTCCACCAACGGTTTGCCCCAACGAGAGAACAGGTAGTAGGCTACCTCTGGATGGAGAGACCACTCGTGGGATGTCTGGCCTAAGCGGCTGAGAGCATCCGCCAGTTGGTTCGCGACTCCTGCCACATGGATGGCTAGGAGATCCGCCTCCAGCCGGCTGACGAAGGTCCAGATCCGGAGCGCCTCCTTGCATAGCAGACGGGAGTGCGTGCCGCCCTGTTTGTTGAGGTAGTACATGGTCGTGGTATTGTCCGTCTGGACTTGAACCACTTGACCCCGGAGCTGAGGAGCGAAAGCTGACAGAGCCAGTCTGACTGCCCTGAGCTCCAACAGGTTGATGTGGCATCGGGACTCCTCTGGGGTCCAGAGCCCATGAGCTCTGTGGTCCCCCATGTGGGCTCCCCAGCCCATGAGAGAGGCATCGGTCGTAGGGACGACCGTCGGCTCGGGGCGGACAAACAGGATCCCTTCCTGCAGATGACTTGGGACGGTCCACCATTGGAGAGCGTCCCACATCCTCTGGGTGACCGTGACCAGCTGGTCGAAAAGACTCTGACACTGAGACCACTGGGCGGCGAGCTCCCACTGGAGGGGGCGCATGTGCAGTCTGGCCCAGCGGACCACCGACGTACACGCCGCCTTCTAGCCCAGGAGGCGCAGGAAGTCCCGGGCAGGGCGTGAGTGCCCAACCAAAAATGATTGGGCAAAGGAGGAGAGAACCTCTGCCCTGTCCGCCGGGAGCCGAGCTCTGGCTTGACGAGAGTCGAGCTCTGCCCCGATGAAGCCCATCACCTGAGAAGGTACGAGTTCCGATTTGGCCTCGTTGATCAGAAGGCCCAAGTGTGAGCAGGTTCGGAGGGTCAGGTCCCTGGACCTCTCCACCTCCTGAAGGGAGGATCCCGCCAGGAGCCAATCGCCCAGGTAGGGGTAAATACAAAACCCTGACGTCAAGATGGCTGCCACCACTGCAATGCATTTGGTGAAAACCCTTGGGGCCGATGACAGGCCAAACAGCATGGCTCTGAACTCGTACAGGGTCCCTTCGACCCTGAAGCGGAGGAACCGCTGATGAGACGGACGGATAGGGACGTGGAAAAAAGCGTCCTGAAGATCCAGTGTGCAAACCACATGTTTCGCTCCAGGGATGGTATGATCTGATTTAGAGTTACCATCCGAAAGGTGCGGGACCTGAGATACCGATTCAGGTCGTGCAGATCTAGAATGGGGCGCCAACCCCCCGTCCGTTTGGGCACCAGGAAATACCTGGAGACGAAGCCTGGGTCTGAAGGAGGATCCGACACTCGGGCCACCACCTCTTTGAGGAGGAGTAGCGCAATGTCGTCTCTAAGGACAGACTGGGCGACTGAGATCCGCTCCTCTCGTGGGGCACGGGTTCGGCTGGGAGGGTACTGCTCGAATTCTAAGGGCAGACCCTGCCCGACCACTTCTAGGACCCATCTGTCCGTGGTGATACCGGACCAGGCGGAAATGAAGTGGCGGAGCCGGCCCCCCACGGGAGGACCCCGAGCTGAAGTGACGGGTACGGGGGAGGACACCCCCGGCCCGTCACTGGGCAGGCTTAGAGGAGGAGGGGGCACCTGGACCAGCGCCTCGGCCTCCTTTGCGGGGCTGCTGGGGACCTTGCTTGGGCCTAGGGCGCCAAGCCTGAGCCTGCTGCTGTTGTTGACCCCCCTGGAAGGGTGGTTGTCTGACCGCAGGGGAAGAATGACGAAAAGGCTTCTTCCTGCGCTTCTGCTGGTTCTTACTTGAAGAACCCTTAGCGGATGTAGCATCTAAGGTGGCATTAGATTGCTCGATACGCTGCAGGTGACCTGCCACTCCTGGCCCGAAGAGGTCGGTGCCAAGGAAGGGCACATCAGCTAGCTTGTGCTGAGTATCCACGGGAAAGGAGGATAACCTCAGCCAAGCCCTGCAGTGAGTGGATACCGCTGCAGCTAGTGAACGGGCACAGGAATCACCCACGTCCAGAGCAGTCTGGAGTTGTTGTTTAGCAACATCTCTGCCCTGGTCCCTGACCTGCTTGACCGTGGTCTGCATGTCAGCTGGGAGGTGGGGGAGAACTTCATCCACCGACCCCAAGAGGGCGTGAGAGAAGTGTGCCATAATCACCGCTGAGCTTGCCTGACGAGGGCCCAAAGATGATGCAGCATAGACCTTCCGGGCCAAGTGGTCCATAAGTTTGGACTCTTTGTCTGGAGGGCGGTCAGTATCGGCTGAGCTGCCCGTCCGCCTGAATACTGAGGCAGTCACAAGGCTTTCCGCCAAGGGGTGCTCAGTAAACCCTGCCAAAGACCCTGTGGGCACCGCGTACTTGCGTGCCATGCGCGTCCAGAAGGAGTGGGCAGGAGGCTGGGCGCTGCCAGAGTTCCAAGGCCGGACCAATAAGGCTCGCGACTGGAAATGCCTCCGTGGGGGTATCACCCTCTTAAGAATATCCGTGGGGATATTCCGCCTTTTCTGGATAGGCTGTAGGGCCATCCCGTCGATTCGAAATGAGCGGAGGATACCCTGGAAGGAGGAAGGCCTTCTTCCAAGCCTGACGAAAGCTCATCGAGAGAGTGAGGCCAGTGTTATCGGAATGGAGGAGTCCATATAAAGGCTGCCACCTAAGTCCCTCGATACGCCTAGGGCGATCAGGGGTGACCGTAACTGACAGTCTGTGGGGAGACCAAGACCGTCGTGCTCCCTGAGGGAACCCCCCCCCCCGAGGGGCAGCTTAGGTGGAGGTTCCACCAAAATTGGTGGGGAACCTGAAACCGGTTGCGGCTGAAGACACACCGGAGCCCCCGAAGAGACTGGCACCGGCGCAATCGATGTCTGAGGCGGCCGAAGAGGCTGAGGCCAAGAGATAGCCGGGACCACCGAGGGAGCTGGCTTCTGACCTGCTAGCAGGAATTGCTGCCACATGAGATCCTCGCAGCGTCGACGAATTTTTCATCGAAGCCTCTCCTTGTACGAGGAGGAAGGGGAACGGTGGCGGCGCCTCTTGCGGGAGTGCTTGTGTCCTTTTTTAGGTCGCTTGACTGAAGAGGACTTGCTCCCTGATCGAGACCGACGGTGTCGGCTTTGTCGATCGGGAGAGACTGGGCTCGGTGAAAACCGAGGCTCCGGTTCTTTTCCCTCGATCGGGAGGTCCGCGGGACGGGTCTCCTCGTCGGGGAAGGAGAGAATCGGCGTTCTCTCCAAAGAATCATCGACAGGAGTGGGTGATAGCGGCTCGATCGGGTCGAGAATAATCTCGGCGGATCAGCTGACTCTCGGCTTCACGCCGGTACAGGCGGAAGGTCTGAAAACCCAGTGGCCGAGGGCAATTCGACGAAGTCGAGACCTCGGACCGCTCCTAATCCAGGAGGCGCTTCTTCGACTCGAAGAAGATTTAGGATCCTTTCACTGAACGGAAGAGTGCGAGTCCG
The DNA here is from genome assembly GCA_016271365.2 of Neoceratodus forsteri. NCBI lineage: Eukaryota > Metazoa > Chordata > Ceratodontiformes > Ceratodontidae > Neoceratodus > Neoceratodus forsteri. Next base: position 1,423,522,354 of record CM028130.1, read on the forward strand.
AGGGCGCCTCACCCTTGGTAGGAGAGACTGGCACAAATCCCGAAAGGATCCTGAGAAGGAAGAGCCCAGGTTGAGCGGCACGAAGAAACCTCGCCAGCCGAGGCTTGAGTGGCTTCTTCCCCGAAAGCCGGCGCGCCGAGGCTGCCGGGCGGATCTCGCAGCCGCGGAAACCGCCCACCTGGCCTCCTTGGATTTTACCGTAGGTTCGCGGAGCTCGGTCTACCCAGCTTCAGACGCGCTGACTATCTTCCAAGACGTTGGGGTGGAAGGAAGCGCAAATGGAGCACTGCGAGGTATCGTGAATAGAACCGAGGCAGTGCAAACGACGAGGTGGGGATCGTGCGCGACATTTTCTGTCCCAGGACACCGCGAAACCCGGGGATGACTGTCATCCATGTCCGAATCAGAGTCGAAACTCTAACGAGTTTCAGAGTGAGAAGATGCGGTGAAAACCGTCGAAACGAATCCAGGGCCTCAACACTGCAGAAAGCACGAGGGAACCTGAATCTTCCAGCGGAAAGGAAGATCTGGCATCATGGGGCGGAGCTGAGGTATTTACCACCCAGGTGGGTGGGAGGAGCCAGCTTGAAGACTTCCGGCAAGATTTAAAGGGGAAAGGGACAATGCCAGACAGTGTGGATGAACAACATATCCACGCTCCTAGAAGATCTGGCGTCATGGGGCGGAGCCGAGAGTTTTACCACCCGGGTGGGTGGGAGGAGCCAGCTTGAAGACCTTCCAGCAAGAATTAAAGCGGCAAGGATACCTGCCAGAAAGTGTGGATAAACAACATATCCATGTCCCTAGAATAACTATTTACAAAGGCAGAATAAACAGAGAAGATCCATCTGAGTTTTCCTTCAACATCTGTGTGTCTTCCAAGAAACTGCAGCTTTGTTTTTGTAAGTCCTTGCAAACCCCCTTCTTAACAAGCATCCTGTTTTGTTTTTTTTAATGTTTTTGTAAATATCAGGCATGAGCAGCTACAACACTATGTCCCAGAACTGAGGCCCCTTTCTCCACAGCTTCTGTAAAAGGCTTAAAAATGACATTTCAGCTTAACCCCTTGAGTTTTCAATAGCATTCTACAATTATCTCAAACTATAATTGTATACATTTCAACAGTAACACTATATAATTTCTAAACAAAGGGATCCCAATATCAATTACATTTCCACATAATGATTTGCATACATTTTATACCAGCAGATATGCAAGAGATGAAAAGAAACAGAAACAGTAAGTGAGGGTAGAGAGACAGTGAGAGGCAAATAATTGAGAGACTGTCGGGGTCATCAAATCCTAGGTCTCACAGGAAAATTTGGTTGCGCAACCGGACAGACAAGAAACGGCACAGGAAAGAACAGAACAGATCCCTGCATTCAAACTCTCCACAACAACTGGGACAGGGTATTCAACCCTGTCACATGCACACCCTACTTAAGAGGGAACCTGTTTTATCAGATAGGTTTCCAAAACTTTCTATTAACAAATAATATTAACTTCTAATTTTCAGAAATTAAACATGTGCAGTATCCTTTTTATATTATAGTACAGCAAACAGTAAAGTTTAAACTCCTACATTTGTTTTTCAGCCTTTAGAACCCTCCATTCCTGATCTATATCTTGACAGAAAATCAATTCTCTTTACCAGGTTTGTTGATCACCTTGAATTTAAATGGCTGCAGTGCCAGATACCACCTTCTGATTCTGGAATGTTTATTTTTCACTTGGTTAAGCCAACAGAGAGGATTGTGATATTTTGAAAGTACAAAGTCAGTTCCTAGCAAATAAGACTCCGTGGCCCACTTTGCTGCTAAACATTCCTTTTCAATGGTGGAGTACCTTTTCTCTCGGTCATGCAACTTCCTACTTATGTACAGATTAGGATGTTCCACCCATCTACATTTTGACTCAGGACTGCACCTACAGTAGGCTTACCTCTGATGCATCTGTTTCTAACAAAAACGGTTTCTCAAAATCTGGGCTTCTTAAAACAGGGGCTGAGCATAATGCAACCGTAATGGCTTGAAAAGCTTCATCACACTCTGGGGGTACATTACACATTATTTGAGTACCTTTTTTTCTGAGTTCAGTGAGGGGAGTAGCTAACTCAGCAAAGTTGGGAACAAATCTCCGATAATAACCAGCCAGCCCTAAAAATCACCTGACATATTTCTTTGTTTTAGGGACAGGGCTGTTGGCTACAGCTTCTATTTTAGAAATTTCTGGCTTAACTTCTACACTTCCCAACACATAGCCCAAATGTCTGGTTTCCTGCATTCCCAATGTGCATTTGGTAGGATCAATAGTCAGACCTGCATTTTTGATAGCTTGGATAACTGCTTGTAGATGTTCTAGGTGGCTTTTCCAGTCTGGACTATATATCATGACATCATCCAGGTATGCAGCACAATAACCAGTGTGAGGGGATAAAATTACATCCATGTACCACTGGAATGTAACTGGCGCACCATGTAAACCAAATGGCAGGGTGGTGAACTGACAGAATCCAACAGGCGTGGCAAATGCAGTTTTGTCTCTGGATTCTTTATCTAAAGTAATTTGCCAGTAACCCGTGGTGAGATCGAGGGTACTGATATACTTTGCACTCCCCAGTCTGTTCACCAAATCATATATCCTGGGCACAGGATAACTGTCAAATTCTGGCACTTAATTAAGTTTCCTAAAATCAAGGCAGATTCTAACACCCTCTTCTTTTTGTTTACAAGTATCACTGGAGATGACCAAGCACTCCTCGACTCTTCTATGATACCAAATTCTTTCATTTTTTGTATTTTCTTGACCACGTCAGCTCTTAACTGCTCTGGTAACCTGTATGTCTTTTGCCTAATAGGGCAAGCATTCCTTGGCACTATTACATGCTCGACCCCTTTTGCTCCGCCTGGTACTGTGGTAAAAGTACTTTTAAATGTCTTTAGCACATTACGAATTTCTGCACTTTGTTATGAGGTTAAGGAAACATTCACTTTTACAGCATCAGCAGTTACAGTTTGCTCCAGTCTATTATAAGCTACATCAATATATTCTTTATCAGTTTCTGGTAAAAGTAGCAAAGCAGATTTTGGCATTTTTTCAATCCACTTCTTGAGGAGGTTAGCATGGTATATTTTAGTAGGATGTTTCCTGTCAGGGTCTCCATCTTGTAGTTAACTGTGTCAGTACGTCTAAGCACCCTATAAGGCGCTTGCCACTTCATTAACAGTTTATTTTCTGTTGTGGGTAACAGTAGCAAAACCTTTTCACCTGGCTGAAAAACCTTTTCTTTTACCCCATGGTCATAATATACTTCCTGCTGGTTTGGGCCTCTTCCTGATTACAATTTCAACATATTTTGCCAACTTCTTTTTCTTTCTTAGGGCACACACATAAGACATTATAGACTGTTTCTGAGTAGGGTTATCTTCCCACGTTTCTTTTATCACATCCAGTGGCCCTCTTGGCTGCCTACCATACAGCATTTCAAATGGTGAAAACCCTGTTGATGCCTGTGGCACTTCTCAGTAAGCAAAAAGTAGGTAAGGCAAGTACTGGTCCCAATTTTTCCCTTCTCCTTTTACAAACCTTTTTAACATGCATTTTAGGGCTTGGTTAAAACGCTCAACAAGACCATCTGTCTGAGGGTGATAGGGGGAGGTTCTTATGGCAGTGATACCAAGTAGTCTGTACAGTTCCTTAAGTAATGCAGCACCAAAATTACTACCCTGATCAGTAATAATTTATTTTGGTATGCCCACTCGACTGAAAATTTCTATAAGCTCTGCTGCCACTTTTGAAGCTGTGGCAGTACGTATTGGAACTGCTTCTGGGTATCGAGTAGCACAGTCACATACTACCAGAATAAATCTACTACCCTTTTTACTTTTGTCTAAAGGACCAACCACATCCATTGCAATTCTCTCAAAAGGCACATCTATCAAGGGTAGGGGCACCTTGTCTTTTCTAGTGACTGGGGCTACTTTCTGACACTCAGCACAGGAACGACAAAAGGTAGCAACATCTTCATGAATTCCAGGCCAGTAAAATCTATACAGCAATCTGGCAAGGGTGCGAGCCCTCCCCAAGTGACCAGCCATAAGATTATCATGTGCTATCTGTAACAACTCTGTTCTACACTTCTGTGGTATAACCAATTGTTCCGTCTGTTCCTGTGTCTGAGATTCAACCCGAACTCTGTACAGTAACCCGTTACATTTTTTTAACATTGGTCCACCTTGTTTTGGTTTCACCCCCATCTGCTTAAAATAACCTTGGCGAGAAACATTGTTAGCTTGTTCTGAAACAAAATCACAATCAGTGATCAGTTTGGTTTCAGCATTTTCATATGTTAAACCCTAATGACCATCAGTCGTTTATTGCCACAGTTTCTGCAGGCATTGTCTTTCTTTCCTGGATTTCTGGATCTTGGAGCTGTGCTCAAACAAGTCCAAATCAAAATTACTGAAAGGAAAAGTGTCCCAACCATTTGACATTTTCTTCACCTGAGCTCTTGTTACCACTGCTACTGAAAAATACAGTTACATAAGGTACTCACATATAGGACTAAGCTGCCAGGTGCTAGGACTAGACAGAAAACTTGTAGTTAGCAGTGTCCGGTTGGTAACGCCCCCAACGTCAGGTGACCGACGTCAGCGTGACGCTATATGAGGAGCAATCCCCACGCCTGCCTTCCATTTCTCCTGGAGACGGGAGAAAAAGAGAGGGCTCCTGGAGCCAAAAAGGCACAATATGAAAAAGCACAAAAAGAAACCCAGGTAGAGGCTGAGAGGGAAAGCAGTACCTGCTGCAAGAGCCTCTCTCGAAGATCTACTGTTACGGTAAGTTCTTACATAACTGTACTACCTTACTTCGAGAGGGCTCTTGTTGTAGATACTCACATATAGGACTGAGTCCCAAGCAGTGACCCGAGACATGGGAGGCAGGAATGGGTTTTCCGGCAATTTCAGGATACTCATGAAAGGAGTCATCATAGGACAGCAAGGCCAAAGCCTCCTCTGCGCCTCAACGCAATGTCCAAACTGTAATGCTTGACAAAGGTATGGACAGAACTCCACATTGCAGCCATGCAAATGTCTGTGGCTGAAACATTCCTGAAAAAAGCAGAAGCAGCCATGCCTCTGATTGAATGTCCTTTAACCTGATCCAGAAGGTTTTGTTGTACTTCTGGTAACAGAAGGTACTGCAGTTTGCCTGCCATTTGGACAAACACTGTTTAGAAACAGCGGTGCCCTCTCTTTTGAGCGCAAAGGAAACAAACAACTCGTCAGTTTTATGGACAGCCTTAGTCCTGTCCGTGTAGTACCGAAGAATTCTGTGTACATCCAGAGTGTGCAGAAGTGCTTCGCCCCTGTTGGAGTACTCCGAGTAGTACACAGGCAGTCAAGTGACTGATTTAAGGTGGATTCTGATACCACCTTAGGCAATAAAGTACAGTTACGTAAGAACTTACCATAAGAGATGATCTTTGAGAACAGCTCTTGCAGCAGGTTACACCATTATGACTGAAGCCGGCAGGCACCAGGACCCAACGGAAATTTTCTAGCTAGCAGTATTCAGCGGGGACTGCCTCCAACATCGGTCCTGACCCCGACGTCAGGCGTAGTACATAAGGAGGCGGTCCCCCATAATCCCCAGTTCTCCCGCCAGGAGACTCCCGGCCGCTGGATGACATCAGAAGAGGAGACCGAGGGATCCGCCATCAGATGGCAAACAAAGAGCCTGTAAAAGCCTTATCCTAGGAGTAGAATGTTGTGACTATAACCTACCTCCAGCAGGGATGGTGGAAGGGAAAGTACCTGCTGCAAGAGCTGTTCTCGAAGATCTACTGTTACGTTAAGTTCTTACTTAACTGTACTGTCTTACTTCGAGAAACAGCTCTTGCTGCAGGTTACACCATTAGGACTGATTCCCAAGCAATACTGGAAATCACACACCATCAGGAGGAGGAAGGGTAAAAATCCTCGAATTACATCGAGCCTAGGACAGAAGTCCCTGAAGGACTGCTAGACCAAAACCTGCTCTTCGCCTCGATGAGATATTCAGGCTGTAATGCCTGATGAAAGTGTGAACGGCGCTCCAAGTAGCTGCAGCACAAATAGCTGTAGTGGATACGTTCTTTAAAGCTGCAAAAGAGGTAGCCACCCCTCTGATGGAATGACCCTTAACCGTGCCCGGTAGGAGCTTGTTGCGCTTCTGGTAACAGAGTGTAATACACTGGATGAGCCACCTGGACAGTGACTGTTTTGAAACAGGAGCTCCCATCATCCTGTGGGCAAAGGAGACAAAAAGCTGGTACGATTTTCAGTGGTGTTTGGTTCTGGTCAGGTAGTATCTGAGACACCTATGCACATTTGAAGTGTGCAGAAGTGCTTCTCCTTGATTAGAGTACCTGGGGAAATACACTGGTAAATCAATATCCTGACTAAGGGTGAGTGCTGAGACCACTTTAGGCAGAAATTTAGCATTAGTCCTTAGGGATACCCTGTCTTGGTGGAAAACCAAATAAGGTTCTTTGCACATAAGTGCGTGTAGTTCAGAAATTCTTCTGGCTGAGGTAACGGCAACTAAAAATAACGTTTTCCAAGAGAGAAAACACAGCTCGCAATCCACGGCTGGTTCAAAAGGTGGCAGCGTGAGCCATTCCAAGATGAAGGGTAGATCCCATGGTGGAATCGGATCCTTAATCGGGGGCCTAAGATGGAGGACACCCTCTCAGGAAGGCACATGTCATGTCCAATTGAGATATAGTGTGTTGGCCTATAGGGACGCGATAGGCTGAAATAGCACAGAGGTGTACCTTAATCGAGGAGTAAGCCAAACCAGAGTGGAAAAGGGACAGCAGGTAATCTAATACCATCTTCTCTGGGCAGTCCAAAGGCGATAAACCGTGTGCTTGAACCCATAAGCAAAACCTGCGCCACTTCATGGCATAGGTCGCGTGGGTAGCCAGTTTCCTGGTGGCAGTGAGACTATCTGCCACCTCTTGTGAGACCCCATGTTGCATCATGGCTATATCTCTAGGAGCCAAGCATGCAGGTTCAGGGAAACGTAGGTCCGGATGGACCAAAGAACCTGCCTCCTGAGACAGTAAATGGGAGCTGATTGGTAAAGGCACTGGAGGTTCCTGGGATAGCTGATGCAAGAGAGGGAAACAGATCTGTCTGGGCCAAAAGGGCGTGATCAGTATAAGCGTTGTTTGCTCCCTGCGAAGTTTTAGAAGAACTCTCTGGATCAACGGGAATTTAGAAGAAGATTCTCCCCTGGAGGAAGGTTCTTGGTCCATCCTTTTAATTTCTCTTCGAGGAGATATGCCTGTAGTGCCTTCCGACGGCGGATCCTGGTGCGGCTATTGAATCCCTGGCAAAAGGTGCAGGCCTTGGTATCGTGGTCCGGGCCTAGGCAATGCACGCAGGAAGAGTGAGGATCCTTGAAAGGGATCCGTTTTCTGCAGGCATACTTAGAAAGGTGACCCTCAAGCAATGGAGTTGGAGAGGACATCAGTTGTGCAAAGAAATTCACAGAAAGTTCTGTAGTCGTCGTGCGCAAGGTAGAGACCAACAGGCTGATGCTGGCGAGTCAATGGCGGGAAAGAATGTATCCACCTCAGCTATTTGTGCTGCAGCTACTTGGAGCTCCGTCCACAATTTCCTGAGGCATTACAGCCTGGATATCGCATCTAGGCAAAGAGCAGGTTTTGGTCTAGCAGTCCTTCAGGGACTTCTGTCCTAGGCTTGATGTAATTCGAGGATTTTTACCTTTCCTCCTCCCGATGGTGTGTGATTTCCAGTATTGCTTAGGAATCAATCCTAATGGTGTACCTGCTGCAACAGCTGTTTCTCGAAGTAAGATAGTACAGTTACGTAAGAACTTACCGTAACAGTAGATCTTCGAGAACAGCTCTTGCAGCAGGTACTTTCCCTTCCACCATCCCCGCTGGAGGTAGGTTATAGTCGCAACATTCTTCTCCTAGGATAAGGCTTTTACAGGCTCTTTGTTTGCCATTTGATGGCGGATCCTCGGTCTCCTCTTCTGATGTCATCCAGCGGCCGGGAGTCTCCGGCGGGAGAACTGGGGATTATGGGGGACCGCCTCCTTATGTACTACGCCTGACGTCGGGGGCAGGACCGACGTCGGAGGCGGTCCCCGCTGAATACTGCTAGCTAGAAAATTTCCGTTGGGTCCTGGTGCCTGCCGGCTTCAGTCCTAATGGTGTAACCTGCTGCAAGAGCTGTTTCTCAAAGTAAGATCTTAGGGTTGGTACATAGAGCCACCTGGTCTTTGTGAAAAATCAAGTAAGGTACCTTAGACATTAGGGCCTGAAGCTCAGAAATTCTTCAAGCTAAAGTGATGGCCACTAGGAAGAGCGCTTTCCAGGAAAAGTATCACATGTCAGAAGTCGCTGCCGGCTCAAAGGGAGGCAGAGTGAGTTTCTCTAGTATGAAATTCAGGTCCCAGGGAGGAGCAGGGCTCCGTACAGGTGATTTTAAATGGAGAATCCCTTTTAAGAAGGTTTTGGATACCTCCAGCTGAGCCAAAGACTTGCTTCCCACAGGAATGTGGTAGAAAAAAATGGCAGACAAGCAGACTTTCAAAGTCAAGCAGCTGAGACCCAGATCATAAAGATGAAGCATGTGATCTAAGACCTATGTGACTGACCTGGAGAAAGGTTCTATCCCTTTTGAGTCTGCCCACGTGGAAAACCTTTTCCATATCATGGCATAGGTAGCTCTGGTAGAAGGCTTTCTGGCATCCACCAGAATTTGTGCTACTGTCGGGGAGACCCCAAAACGTGTAACAGCTATGTCAGTAGGAGCCATACATGCAGATGAACAAACCTGAGACCTGGATGTACCAGGGTCCCCTGTTCCTGTATCAGGAAGTCTTGTAATACTGGAAGTGGATCTGGTGGTTCCACTGACAGTTGTCGCAATAGAGAGAATCATATTTGCCTTGGCCAGAAGGCAGCAATGAGTATCATTCATGCTCCTTCTGACTGGAGTTTCATTAGTACTCTCTGAATCAATGGAAGTGGAGGGAAGGCGTACATGAACCTGCCCCTCCAGCACAGAGACAGTGCGTCTCACCAGAAAACACCATGCCCTGGAGCGAGCGAGCAGAAGGTTGATAGTTTTGCGTTGAGTAGGGAGGCGAACAGATCTATTTGTGGCCTTCCTCACCTTTCGAAAATGTCGTTTACAACTGACTGAGTTCCCACTCATGTGCTTTCGCTTGCGGCAACTGAGTGCATCTGCCAGGATGTTTTGGATGCCTGGCACACAAACTGCTGTCAAATGAATGTTGTGGTTGGCTGCCCAGTACCACACTCTCATTGTTTCCTGACAAAGGGGATAACAGCACGTTCCGCCCTGTTTGTTCGTGTACCAGACCACGCACATGTTGTATGTCTGAATCATAAAATGACCCAGCAGAATGAGATGCTGAAACACCTACAGGGCGTTCAACACTGCTCTCATCTTGAGTACATTGATATGAAGGGACAACTCACTGTGGGACCAAAGACCCTGTGTCTTGTGGGACCCCAGGTGCACTCACCAGCCCAGGCCTGATGCATCCGTCGTCAGAGTTTGGGAGGGGTTGTCTGAGCAGAACGGGACACCACTAGAAAGGTTGTCCACGTTTTGCCAGACAAAAGGACTTGAGCCATTGGATCTGAGACTAGGATCTCGTGGTCCAAGTCGTCGGGTCTCTGATCCCACTGTACTGGAAGGGTTCCCTGAGAGACTCTCATGTGCAGTCTGGCTAAGGGAACCAAAGTGATGGCTGCTGCCATCAGCCCCAACAGTTGTAAGATCGACCTGGCCGGTGCCCTTCTCTGCGAAGCTACCAGGCGCACTTGTTGCAGTAATGTTGCCACCCTGTCCTGTGGTAGGAATGCCTTGCCCTGGACAGTGTCCAGTATTGCTCCAATAAATTGGAGTTGTTGGGTAGGAATGAGGTGGGATTTGGCATAACTGACTGTGATGCCCATCTGTTGAAAACTGTCCAGGGTAAGGGCCAAAGAACTGGCCAGGGCAACCCTCGACAGTGCTGAAATCAGTCAATCGTCCAGGTATGGGAAAACTTGGACTCCCTGTGTGCGCAGAAAGGCTGCCACTACCGCTAGGCACTTCGTGAATACCCTGGGTGCTGATGAAAGGCCAAAGAAGAGGGCTTTGAATTGGAAGTGCTCCTCCTGAAAGCAAAATCGGAGGAATTTGCAGTGCGGCAGACAAATCGGGATATGCAAGTAAGCATCCTGCAAATCCAAAGTGCAGAGCCACTGGCCCTTCTATAAAAGAGGAAGTAGACTGGGAAGAGATAACATTATGAACCTTTTGTATTCCACACAAAGGTTTAGTGAGCTGAGATTGAGGATGGCTCTTACGTCGCCAGTCTTCTTGGGGACCAGGCAGAAGGATCTGTGATTACATCTTTGATGTTGCCTCCGAAAAGGACTGACCCTTTAAAGGGCGCATCTTGGATGGCAGTCTGGACCTCAGGTGCCAGGCCCAAGATCCGAAGCCATGCATGACATCTAAGGCTAATAGCTGATGTCGAGCATCTACCTGCAGCATCAACTGCATCGTAGGTGGCCCATAGCATATGTCTGCAAGCAGATCTAGCCAACCTGACTAGATCTGCCATTTCCTCTTTCAGGGATGAGTCTTGTATTGAGTAGTCCACTTTTGAATCTAACTGACCCAAGACTGATTTCTGGTAGTCATTCATATGGACGACGTAGTTTAATGCTTTGATTCCCAAAGTGGAAGAAGAAAAAAAATCTTTTTCCCGTATTGGTCTAGAATCTTAAGACTCCTTATCAGGAGGTGACGCACTAAGGTGTTTAGGTTTTGTGGACCTATCATGGGCCGCACTAATGACCACAGAGTCAGCCTTCATATAGAGGCTGAGAAAGTCCTTGTTGTTTTGGGGGTTTGGTAAAGCCTGTCCGCTTTCCTGGCCACTGGGGCCAGAGAGGAAGGCTGTTTCCAGATCGCTGTAACCAAATCCTCATGTGGTTCTATACAGGGAGGAAATAGGGTCAGAGAAGAGTCTGCTAGATCCACGTGAACTGCCAGTCTCTGTCTCCGTGGATCCTGGGCAACTGTGCGCCAATCATATGCCACCTGGATCTTCTTGAGGAGTTCCAAGAAGGAAGGATCCTCGGGCGGGGGTGGACTTGGAAGACTCTTTTGGTTTTGGGTCCTCTGGTGTAGGGGTGTCAAAGACAGAGTCAGAGTCGGAGTGGACAGAATCACTGTCCGAATCAGACGATTATTTACCACTAGGTGAACTGATGGGGGAAAGCAGTAAGTCAACTGGCCTCAAAAAATTAGTCGGCCAGAAAATCTCCCACAGCTATGGGTTAGGTAAAGGCTCCAGTCGTCTGACCAATGTCAGGGCCTTAGGGCCAGACGGTGGAGTAGGCTCCAGAGAAAGAGGCACTGGTACTGGCGCAGGAGCCATTGGCGGTTGGTGCCTCTCAAGCTCCGACGTGAGCTGCGACTTTGCTTCCGCCCACCACGATTTGAGGACCGCCTGCAAGTTCACTTGTGGCTGCGGTGGTGGATTATTAAATCCATAGCTTGTGTACCCATAGCAAGGGTAGTTAAATCCCAACAGAGGGGAACCTGGTGCTTGAAAACCCAATGTCGGATAGTGTGGCGTCAGGTACCCTAGAGTAGGGTAGTGAGGCATTGGATAGCCTGGTGTCGGCTACCTGAAAGAGTGGCCCGACGTTGGTCCTGATAGTGGGATAGGCTGGTCCGGACAACGTCCCATCGGGGGAGCATAAGGCCCCAAAGGGGGATTCGGAAACGTGGGTCCCGATGGGCCTGGCATTGGGCCTGAGGGACCAGGATGCCTGAGGGCCCTGAAGGGACTAGGGTCTGGTTTGATGGTGACTCAGGTGTCTGAGGCTCCGGCACAGGGGGTGGCAAAACCCCCGATGGTGGGTGATCTCCCTCCTCCGTGTCCCCCACCGGGGGGGGAGCTGGAGGTACCGTCTCCATCGGCGGTGAGGGAAAAGTCAGAGAAGTCTCCGTTGTCAGCTGCGTATCTGGTGTCAGTTGGTCCGTCACCTCTTTGTCAGGCCTGTTGTCGGGGCCTGACAGAGGATCCGAGGCTGGGCATCCATCGGAGGAGCCAGCGGACGACTTAGCAGCCTCATCCATGCGAGAACCAGAGGAGCAGGAACTCGACTTATCAGTCCCACTCGTACTGTTAGGCCTCTGAATCTTTGAGGCCTTAGAGGAGGTGGGCGCCTCCTGATCCCTGGAGGCTCCCGTCAGGCCCAAACCCGGGCCGGAAAGGGGGGCCGATGGCCGTTTGGTAGCCACCAAAACGGATGATGAAGGTTGATCCCCTGGTGGGGTAATTACCTTGAAGGCAGTGACTATGGCCGGGGGCGGCAGGTTTGCAAGGGACCCTTCCCCATCCCGACGTCTCTCCTTGTCCTTTTTCCTTTTATGGTGGCCCTCTGGAGAGGATGACGATTGCCTGAGTTTCCTCAGCTCCTTCTCCATATTGGCCGTCTTTTTTTTTTTTTCCCCAAAAGATCTGATTCCAGAGACTGCTGCCGGCATTTACGTGTGGTTGCGCTAAACTTCTGGTAGTGTTCATACCCTTCAACCTTATGGTCTGGGTCCAGGCTAAGAAGGCAAAAGAAATGGGAATCCTTATGAGGGAGCAGAGTTCCACAGGAGTTGCACTTGTTCTTATGCAATTCTGAAGGCGCTGGAGATGACATGCATGACAATTCTGTAACACAAATAATAGCGAGAATATGATTCATCATTTAAATTTAAACTTTTTAGAAATTATACTCATCCAAAGATGGCATCGACAGTAGAAGCGTTCTTCCACGAGGTCCGACGTGCGCAGGTCGATGGCAGGAAAGAATCAGAAAGCGGGCATGGGGACCGCTCCTTACACAAAGTCATGGTGACGTCGGTCATGTGACGTTGGAGGCGGTCCCCCGCCGGACAATGCTAGCTAGAAGTTTTACATGTGGTCCTAGCACCTGGCAGCTTAGTCCTGTATGTGTTTACCTACTGCAAGAGCCCTCTCGAAGTAAGATCTGCAGGGTTCAGTTCCTCTGAGATTAACTCAGTAAATCCTGGACAGTCATTTCCAATAATCACGGGTACAGGTAACACAGGTACTACCCCCAATTTCATTTGGTGCAACACACACTTAATGGTCAGAGTCACTTGTGTGGTGGGATAGTATCGAGTGTTCCCGTGGACACAGATGATACCAGTACCTGGCCCTTTAACACAGTGTTTTCCCAGCACTTCAACATGTATTGGGTCTGTCTGCTTCCCGAATCAATGAGTTCCTTTACAGTCTTATCCCCCACCTTCACATCTGTTAAGTACTTGCCCAAATTTGCGAAGGGCAAATCTGCTCCAGTGTCACTCTTCTTATGGCAATTTCTTGCAGTATGACCTGGCTTATTACAGTTATAGCAAATAATGTCTTTGGGCACAGATTTGTTACCCCCACCAGAGTTCTCATCAGACTTGGAGTTTAAATAGGAAAAAGAGCGTCTTACCGGTGCTTGGCTGTTACCTCGCTGCTGTGGCATCTGTCTGGTGATTTGGTAGTCTTCGGCCAACAAAACAGCCTTTTCCCCACTTTCTGGTCGATGTACCATTACCCAAAGCTGCACATCTGTACAAAGGATGTTGATGAATTGCTCCATTGCAAATGTGTTGATGATCTGTGGGACTGTTTTGCCCTCTGGTCGGAGCCATTTCATCAGGATTTCTCTGAGTCAGGTGAAGGCTTATTGAGGACCGTCGATTCAGTTGTACTTCAGAGATCGAAATCTCTGCCTGTAGGTCTCTCCTGAGATGGCATACCTTTTCAGGATTTCGCTTTTCACCAGGACATTCGTTTTCTGACTCTGCAGTCTCCATATTGCTGTAGGCAAGTTGGGCTTTCCTTGTCAGGTAGGGCACCAGTCTGATTGTCCACTGCTGGTTTGGCCATTGGCAGGCTGTGGAAACTCTTTCAAAAGTTGTCAGGTATGCCTCGATATCATCCGAGGGACACAACTTTGTAAGTTTGATGGCTTTTAAGTTGCTTGTGTTTTGTTGCTTGTCTGGATCTCTGCCAGATCCTCCATCTTTGATAGCTTGCAAAGTATCCAGCCACTGTTGCTCCTGTCACTGCATCTCTTCTCTCATCTGCTGCTCCTCTTCTCTCCTTTTGCTACTCCTGTCACTGCATCCCTTCTCTTCTCTGTTTCCTCCGTCTCTTTTTGTTGTACAGCCCACCATTTGAAAAAGTTCATCAGGCTTTCAGGTTCTGTCACCACTTGTTCTTTTTCCATACCCTGTGCTGGCTGTACAATCTCAGCTTGGACTTCTGCCTCTGCTCGTTTGGCTGCCATTCTCCTGGTAACCACTCCTGGACTTGCTACTGCAGAATCCATACCTTTCTCTATGCTTCCCTGGTACTAGGTCCAGTACCCACTCACAAAACTCCTGGCTCAGAGTATGCACAGTGTAAATCCCACCTCTATCACCATCTGTCGTCAAGGCACAGGTCAGGAAGCATAAGAAAACCAGGAGCAGTTGTAAACTTTGCAACAGGAGTTTTATTATGAATAACATTAAAATTAAAAAATAAAATTGTTCAGAATAAATGGAGAAGATCTGAGTTTTCCTTCAATCTATGTGTCTTCCAAGAAACTGCAACTTTGTTTTTATAAGTCCCTGCAACCCCTCTTCTTAACAAGCATCCTGCTTTTTTTTTTAATTTTCTTGTAAATATCAGGCATGTGCAACTAGAACACAATGTCCATGAACTAAGTCCCCTTTCTCCACAGCTTCTGCAAAAAGGCTTAAAAATTGCATTTCAGGTTAACCCCTTGAGTTCCCAATAGTGTTTTGCAATCATCTCAAACTATAATTATATATATATTTCAACAGTAACACTATATAATGTCTAAACAAAGGGATCACAATATGTTACATGTCCACATAATGATTTGCATATTTTTTATGCCAGCAGATATGCAAGGGGGGAAAGAGACAAAAACAGTAAGTGAGGGTAGAGAGGCAGTGAGAGGCATGTAATTGCGAGACTGTCGGGGTGATCAAATCCTAGGTCTCACAGGAAAATCTTGTTGCACAACCAGACAGACAAGAGACAGGAAAAGAAAGAACAGAACAGATCCCTGCATTCAAACTCTCCATAACAACTGGGACAGGGTCCTATTCAACCCTGTCATACTCATAATCTGACACCCGGTATTTGGGACCCAGGCAAAGAATGCAGCAGGAGTGGTTGTCCCCGTGCAGGATTTGGGGACTGCACTGCAAGCACTTTTTCTGTATTTTATGTGAAGACATACACTAAGATGAAAAGGGGCAAAAAACTTGCACTTTTAGGAAAAGAAATGATGGATGACTGAGCTAGTTCACCGTGAGGTTCCGCCGAGTTCAGGTCGAAGGCAGCAAAGAACTGGAGGGCGGGCATGGGGACTGCCCCTATATACTGTCATGCTGACGCTCAATTAGGTGACACCAGGAGCGGTCCACCGCTAATGATTGTTACCTAGAAGTTTGCCGTACGGTCCTGATGCCAGGGGACGCAGTCCTATATGTGAAGACCTACTGCAGGAACCCTCTCGAAGTAAGTTCTCAAAAAAACTGTAAGGGAACACTATCATATATTTATACATATTTCCTTAGTAAAAAATTATGGGGAGGAGAAATGTATCAAATATATATGGAATGCAAGCAGAATTGTACCCAGTTATTATGTTTTTAAAAGTTTTCTTTGAGGCATCAGTAGCTCTTTAAGACAGTGGACCTTGAAAACTGAACCAGTCAAGGAACTCCCTAAAACTTAAGACAGGAGTCCTGGCAGAACAGCCCTGCCAAATCCTGCATGGGCTCTAGAAGCGATGTCCAAACTGTAATGCTTGGTGAAGGCATGGACTGTACTCCAGGTGGCAACAGCGCAAATGTCAGTGGCCGAGACACCTTTGAAACAAGCCACAGAGGTAGCCATGCCTCTGGTGGAGTGAGCTTTAACAGCATCTGGCAATTCTTTGCAGTACTTACTGTAGCAGAACACAAAGCAATTTGCCAACCATTTGGATAAACATTGCTTAGAAACAGAAGCACCCTCTCCACCTGGGGTGAAAAAAACAAACAACTGCTTAGACGTTCTGGGCTCCTTAGTCCTGATCAGGTAATATTTCAAAGTTCTGCGCAAATCCAAAGTATGGAGCAGTGGTTCCCCTGGATTGGCATGCTCCAGAAAATAAACAGGAAGGTGGATAGACTGACTGAGTGTAAGCTCAGAAACCACCTTTGGAAGAAACTTAGGATTTGTGCGCAAAGACACCCAGTCTTTGTGAAAAATCAAATAAGACTCCTCACACCAGAGGGCCTGAAGCTCTGAAATTCTTCGAGGAGAATTAATTGCAACTAAAAAGAGCACTTTCCAAGAGAGAAAGCGCAAATCGCAAGTTGTGACTGGCTCAAAAGGAGACAGGGTCAACTTCTCCAAAATAAAATTCAAGTCCCAAGCTGGGGCAGGAGAACGGATTGGGGGTTTCAGATGTAGGATGCCCCGAAGGAAGGTACGAGAAACATCCAGTTCTGCAATAGTGCAGTCACCCATGGGCTCGTGGAAGGCAGAAATAGCTGAAAGGTGGACCCTGAGGGAGGAATGCTGGAGGCCCGACTCAGACAAAGACATCAGCTAGTCCAGGACATGCTTCATCAAGCAGGTGAAGGGATCAAGGGAACATCTGGCAGCCTGTAGAAGGCTCAGGGGTAGCAAGAAGGACGCTCTGCAAATCAGCATGTACTTCGGTTCTCCATTTTCTTTTATTACAGGAACAACACGGCTCAAATAACAAAAATAATTCAAACTTATAATCGAACAATATAAACCAGACGACAAAATAAAATAAAAATAGGTCAGTAGAAGACAAAGCTACTTCACCTCAGAGGTGTTCACAGTACAACACCCAGAACGCATCTGATTTGAAGGGAACAGAGTTCTGGCTTATAATGGGAATATCAAGACATGACTGGTTCGTGAACACACATTAATTAATTTGCATTATTTCTTGCTTTTTATGATAAGGCTTTTATCATAGGCAACCAGGATTTTTATGCCCTTTATTATTTGGAACACAGTTAAATATAAACATTGTGAGGAAAAAGTTTTGGAACGACAATCTGCTCCGCCTACTCCCTCTGTATAAAACAAAGACTGAAATGGCCCGCCGGCCCTTAGAGAAGCAGAGCGAAGCCATGGCGTCCCAAAACAGAAAGAGGGTTGCAAATACAGCATACTCCTTCATTATAACACTGGACAACCACTCGGTTCATTGTTCAGGTAAGACAGAAACTCCTGAAATGAAAAATCATGAGAAAAGGGAAAAAGAATTACACACAGCGCAGGAAAAGCCGGATTATCAGACAAATTCCTGCCTGGCGAACAACCCGTAAACAAATCTCTTGTCCACGGGATTGTGCCGAAGCAGGGCATGATTTCTATGCTTATAATGCTACCTCCCGTAGCGGACAATAAACGGTGAACTTTTTACCATTGTGCCAAACAGACGCTACGATCTGGGACCTTCATACCCAGTTACAATACTGAGACAAGCCGGGATGCAAACAGGACCAGACACCTGGTCTCTAAAGATGGGGTTAACAATAACAGTAGCGTATTCTTTTCTTCATACAAAATACAGTGCTCCTTTTCATATATAAACGGAGAAAAAACAGACATACAGATTTTAGACATTAGTACAATTAAATGGGCGATGGATGGCCAGTCCAAACACCCTCCTGCTCCACACAAAACGTAACACTTACGACACAAGAGACAGCATACATTCTACAAAACAAAGGACATACAAGAATACAAACAAATAACGGAAGGGGGGGGTTTAATTGAAAGACCCTCTCACACAGCCCAGATGGCAAACTGTTTCTACTTCATGACATAACTGCCACGAGTGAAGGGCTTGCGAGTGGCCACTAGGACATCTGTCATCCTGCTGGAGACGCCAAACCTGGCGATGGCTACGTCCTCAAGAGCCATGCAGGCAGATGGAGGGACCCTGGTCCATCCCAATCTGATTGGGCATCTTAATGGACTTTCCCGGGCAGGAGTTGGAGGAGCCAACGTCTGACTTATCGAGGCCGATCGAACCAGGCCGCACGGCAGCAGCTTTACTGGGAGTGGCTGCCTCCTTGGACCCAGAGGCTACCGAGGGGCCCGAGCATGTACCTGACGGGAGGGTTGATGCCATCTTGGAAGCCTCCAAGACAGCCGCCACAGAGCTGCCTGCCGGGGGAGGCATTACCTACAGCACCGCGACCCCAGCTGAGGTCGCAGCGACGATGAGGAGTCCTGGTCCACGGTGCTTCTTCTTGTAGTGGCCCTCCGATGTCGAAGCCCACTGAAGTTTTTACAGTTCCTTTTCCATGGAGGTCATTTTTTGTTTAAGAACGTGGGCCTCCAGGGACTGCTGCCTTCGCTTTCGGGTGGCCATGTTAAACTGCTGGCAGAGCTGGCACTTCTCGATGGGATGATTGGGGCCTAGACAAAAAAGGCATTGGGAATGTCTGTCCTTGAGCGGGATCTGAGCGCCGCAAGAACTGCACTTATTCTTGTGGTCGGAGGGAGTCGGGAACGACATACAAGGCAGCTGTAGGTAAGGTTGATGAAAATCAGGAAAAAAGTAGAAAATAGGCAGTAAAAAACTACCAACGATTAACTGCGAAGCAGTGAACTTAACCACGAGGCGTTGCACGAGCTAATGGCAGGAAAGAGTTGGAAGGCGGGCGTGGGTGACCACCCCTTTATACTGACGTCAGTCACCTGATGTGGAAGTGGTCCCCCGCCACAGACTGCTAGCTAGACATTTTTCTGTGGGGTCCTAATGCCTGCCGGCATCAGTCCTATTTGTAATTATCTACTGCAAGAGCCCTCTCAAAGTAAGATCTTGCTATCCTCAGGCCAAGGGAGAGGAAACATATGCCCTTTTGCCCCAAAGACCTATCCTGCGGGGTTCTTTGTCCAGGGATAAGGAACTAAGGTGCTTGGGCACCTTAGATCTATCATGTGGCACTGTGATGACCACTGAGTCCGTTTCAGCCAGGACAGCCAAGTAGGGAATGTCCTGAGGGGCACTGAAAAGCTTATCTGCTCGGCGGGGAATAGCTGGCACCGTATCTCGTCTGTGCCAGGCTGCCATGGCAACATTCCTGAGAGCTGAAAGCATGGGAGGAATAATCTTTGGGGGAGATTCAGGGATTTCCAGGTGATCTGCGAGTTCCTTCCTAGTGGCATCCTCCTTCTTTGTCTGAAACCCTATAGCAGAACACAGTTGCTTCATAATGTAGAAGAATGAAGCATCCTCAGGCAGAGACCTGGGGATATGCTTAATAGATTCTTTACTGACAGAGGAGGCAGTGGACTTTTCTGAAGTGTAATACTACTCTTTCTCACCTACTTCCTCTACCTCATCAAAAAGTATGAGGTCAGGGTGGTATTCCTCCTCAACATCAACCTCATCTGGGTCTGGCATCGGATGCACCAGTGACGGTCCTCGGGTTGGCTCCTGGGGCCGACGAACAGGAGTCGACAATTAACGCATCGGTGATGAAGGCATGTTAAAAGGCCGCAAACTGCTTGACAATCACGTTAGTGAAGCAGAATAGAACTTCATTCAAGTCCATGGTTGGAGGAGGGGTCAACAGCACTGACATCCTCGCACCCGACTATGTGCCCAATGAGCCTGTAGCCTTTGACCTGGAAGGGGTCGGGTCTTGAGAGAGAGGGGGGGGGGGCTGACGACCCAGAGGTGAGTTGGGTGGAGAGTCTGTCGGGATGGGTTTCAAGTTAACCAGGACCTGGACAGCAGGTCTCTTCGTTGGGGAAGCCGACGGGAGGAGGAGGCCAGCTCTCGAAAGAAAGGCAGACGGAAAATAAGATGACTGCTGGGGGGTGGGGACAGTCACGATGAGGGTCTTTTTTTTTTTTTATTTCTATTTATACTCCTCCCTCACGCTGGAACCCCATGGAGCCATGGCTCTATCCCCCCAGGCAGGTACGAGGTGGGGTCTGTACATCACGTGACACTTCTAGTTTCATCAGGTCCCCGGTGGTTCAGGCAGGTGGAAGCTATTAGGGTCAGCACTGGCGCTTCTTCCTCTCAGCGTTCTGGCGTATTTTTCCTTGTTCTGGGAGCGTGGCATGCACTCAATGTCAAGGTGCCTCCGACGACGTCCACTACACCCTAACCCTCTCTGTCTGCTTTGTGCTTGCTGTGCTTCAGACCTTCACCAGAGGCCAGTCAAACACTGAGCCTGGTCGTCATCCCCCCAGAAGGCAAGCTGTCCTACAGACACTCGAACCTTCTTCCCCAGCCAGCCCTCCACCTTCCCAGGCTTGTACCCGGACCCGGGTCGATGGCGTCATAAACGGTAGCGCTACCACTGTGCTGGCGGGCTGGCATGAGGGTCTTTTTTATGACTTCTCCCCTGAGGACCTGTCTTTGGCCTGGGAGGCCTTGGCGCTCTTGGACCCACCTGGCCCTACTTAGAATTACAACCTGTATGGGGTGAGCGGGCTTTTTCAGTCATATGTCGAAAACTGTGGAATCCTTTGCCCCAGTATTGTAAAATTACCACTAGTCAGACTATTTTTTTTTTTAATGTTTTTTTCAACCATTTGCAATCTCAAGCTATTTGTAAATGTTTTTAAAATATAGTACTTTTGTTATTGTATTTATTGTATGTGCGTCATGTATTATATTTTGACCCATGCTTCTTAGCCTCTTTGTGAGGCTCCGGGTCATTCCTGAAAACAGGCCTTGACTCAGTGTACTTACCTGGTAAATAAAGTGAATATAGGGTGACTGGCCAGTGCCCCAGAAGACCCTGGCTCGACGCTGGCTATCTGATGTTCCATGAAGGTACAGAGAGCCTTTCTGCATCACCTAAGGGTGGTGGAAAGGCAGTCTAGATAAGAGTAGGGATTGCCAAACCAAGTAGGGAAATGGGCAGACTAGGTGGGCTGTATGGCCCTTATCTGCCGACAGATTCTATGTTTGGTTAAACTGTTAGCAGAGGTCGCAGTCCGAGGCCGCATGATCAGGCCCAAGACAGCAAACACACACACAAAGTGTCTGTCATTAGAGGCAATCTTGTTTCCATAGCGGCAGCAACAGAAGAGAGAAGATGAAAGTTTAACTCGTGAAAAAAAAGAAAAAACAGAATAAATCTCTGAAAAGAGATTTGTGAGGGTTGTGGAGAAAAAAGGCCGTAGGCCGCAAAAAGGGGCGAACACTGCAACAACTCTTCTGCAGAGACAGTGCTAGCAAGTCGATGGTGGGAAAGTACTGAGGAGGGTGGGGGCCTGCCTGCGCCTTTATAGCGTTGGCGACATCGGCTGACCTCGATGGCATGGACGGGCCCAGCTGTACTGCTGAAAATATTCCAAGTGGATTCCCCATTCACCAACGGTGAAGTCTGTATGGTGTAACCTGATGACAGATAACCTCGAAGATCCTCTCTTTCCAAGAGAGAGGGATAACATAACTCACCAGAAAATGCCGGGCCTTGGAATGAGTGAGCAGAAAAAACAGGTTACTCACCTGTAACAGTAGTTCTAGGAGTAGTATATGTTGTTCATGCGCACTCTTTGGCATGTCCCCTTCCACTTTAAATCTTGCTGGAAGTCTTCAAGCTGGCTCCTCCCACCCACCCGGGTGTTATAACCCTCGGCTGTGCCCCATGACGCCAGATCTTAGCCCGCTGGAAGCCAGGTGTTGTACATCTGCAGCACGGGACGTCGGTGGGTCCATGTGGATGAACAACATATACCTCTCTTAGAATTACTGTTACAGGTGAGTAAATACAGGTTACTCACCTGTAACAGGAGTTCTAGGAATGGTATATGTTGTTCATCCACACTTTCTGGCAGGTATCCTTGCCGCTTTAATTCTTGCCGGAAGGTCTTCAAGCTGGCTCCTCCCACCCACCCGGGTGGTAAAACTCTCGGCTCCGCCCCACGACACCAGATCTGGCCCGCTGGAAGCTCAGGTTGTGCGTCGAAGCCGGGGAGGTCGGGTGGGTCGTGTGGATGAACAACATATACCATTCCTAGAACTCCTGTTACAGGTGAGTAACCTGTATTTCTAGGGACATGGATATGTTGTTCATCCACACTTATGAGACTCCTAGCAGTTCTCTGGGATGAGGGAGGCAAGGCGCACACACCCGATACTTACCTGGGAAAGAGAAACTGGAGAACCGAGGCCCCAAACCAGCATCCCGGCGTGACTCGGGGTCGATGTGGTAGTGGGTATAAGGTGTGTGCCGACTTCCAGGTAGCAGCCCTGCAGATATCCTGGATAGGGACGTCCCTGGAAGCAGCTACCGATGCAGCGGTATGGCGGGTAGAATGAGCTCTTATCCCTCTGGGAGGTTCCATGCCCGCCAACCTGTAGCAGAGCTCTATACAGGAGGTGATCCACCTGCCTATCGTCCGCTTTGCTGCAGGTCTGCCAGGTGCGGCTTCAGCGTAGGTGACAAACAGCTGGCGAACCTCTCCCCGAACTTCAGCTGTCCGCTCCTTATAATAAGCGAGCGCTCATCTAGGGTCCAAAGTATGGAGCCTATACTCGGCCTCTGAGGTGTGATTGGGGTAGTCCACTGGCAGAGTCAACACCTGGTTAAGGTGAAACTCCAACATCACCTTCGGAAGGAATTTCAGGTGGGGGCGCAGGACAACCTTGTCCCTGTGGAAGACCAGGTAGGGAGACTCGATGGAAAGCGCCTGGAGCTCTCCCATCCTTCTGGCTGACGTGATAGCCACCAAGAAGGCGGTCTTCCAAGACAGGTGTGAAATATCGCACCTGTGCACTGGTTCGAATGGCTTGCCCAATACCAGCAGTAGATCCCACGGAGGTGGAGGTTCTCGCACCGGAGGCGAAGCGTGGTCAAGGCCTTTGAAAAAGCACAACCACCTTCTCCCTGCGCCACCCGACTGCTTGACCGGCGCGCCGGTAAGCAGAGATGGCTGCCAAGTGCACCTGAGGGTCGTCGACCAAGCCCTTGCTGAGAAAGGGACCACAGGTAGTCCAGAATGCTTGCCAAGGGGCAGTTGGAAGGGTCCAAGCCCTTCCCCTGACACCAAATGGAGAATCTCTTCCATTTGAAGGCATAACATTTCCTGGTTGACTCCTTACGGGATGCCTCAATGACGTTGAGGACCTTGTCAGAAAGACCCAAAGCCTGGAACTCTAGCCGCTCAGGAACCAGGCCATCAGGTGCAGGGATTGAAGGTCCGTATGGAATACCCTCCCCTGACTGACTGAGATCAAGTCCGGGCGGGCTGGAAGCCGCCACGGGAGCCTGGAGTTGAGGCTGAGGAGATCTGAATATCAGAACTGGCAGGGCCAGTCTGGAGCTACCAGAATCACCTGCGCCTTGTCCCTCCTCGCCTTGAGAAGCACCTTGTGGATCAAAGGAAATGGGGGAAAGGCGTAGAAGAGGCCCGGGGTCCACAGCCTCGAAAGGCATCCCCTGCAGCGAGCCCTGCCTGAGGGGTGGGCATGGAACAGACTCAACCCCGCATTCTCCTGAGGCAAACAGGTCCACCCAAGTGTGCCCCAGTGGGAGAACAGATCTTGTACTACCTCCGGCAGGAGAGACCACTCGTGAGGCAGCCCTATCCGGCTAGGGCATCGGCCAGGGTGTTGGTGGCTCTGCTGCGTGAACAACTGGAGATCGCCTCCAGGCTGCGCGGAGGACCAAATGCAGAACCCTTGCATAACAGCATGAGCGTCCGCCCTGGCGGTTCAGATAAGTACATGTCGTGGTGTTGTCCGTCTGGACCTGAACCCTTGACCCAGTAGAAGCGGGAGCGAAAGCGGTGAGAGCTAGACGGACCGCTCAGAGCTCCAGCAGGTTGATGTGGCATCGGGACTCCGAGGGGACCAGAGGCCGTGCGCTCGGTGTTCCCCCAGATGGGCACCCTAACCCATCAGAGATGCATCGGTCGAGAGAGAGACCGTCGGCTCGGGCGGACGAACAGGATGCCCTCCTGCAGATGTGCTGGAATGATCCACCATTGGAGAGCGTTCCACATCTCCTGGGTCACTGTCACGGGCTGGTCCAGCGGACCTGGCGTTGTGACCATTGGCTGCCAGTCCCCATTGAAGGGGCGCATGTATAACGCCCAGCGGACCACGCTGGTGCAGGCCGCCATGAGGCCCAGGAGGTGCAGGAAGTCCCGGGCAGGGCGCAATTGCCCAACCAGAAATGATTGGGCAAAGGAGGAAAGAACCTCGGCCCTGTCCGCCGGGAGCCATGCTCTGGCTCGCAGAGAGTCGAGCTCTGCCCCGATGAACAGTATCACCTGCTTTGGCACAAGTTCCGACTTGGCCTCGTTGATGAGTAGGCCAACCTAAGAGCAAACCTGGAGGGCCAGATCTCTGGACTGCTCCACCTCCTGTCTGGAGGGGGCTGCTATCAGCCAATCGTCCAGGTAAGGGTACACCCGGACCCCTCGGCGTCGCAGGAATGCTGTCACCACTGCTATGCATTTGGTGAAGACTCTGGGAGCTAGGGAGAGGCCGAAGGCCATGGCCCGGAACTCATAAAGGGATCCCTCTGCTCTGAAGCGGAGGAATCTCTGATGGGATGGATGGATCGGAACGTGAAGAGCGCCTCCTGGAGGTCCAGGAGCAGAACCACCGCCTCGTTCCAAGGATGGGATTATCTGAGCCAAAGTGACCATCCTGAAGGTTCGAGACCTTAGGAACTTGTTCCAGGTCATGCAGGTCGAGAATGGGGCAAGGCCCCCCGTCTGTTCTGGGACCAGGAAGTACCTGTACACAAACCCGGGTCTGGAGGAGGATCTGCCACCTTCCTGATTAGCCTCTTTTCGAGAGCAGGGCAATTCGACTCGGCGGGCAGACAGCGCGGCTGCGGATCCCGTGGCCCCGAGGCGGCGGCTCGAAAAGGTGGGACCTGCTCGAACTCCAGAGGCAGGCCTTTTCCTACCACCTCCAACACCCAGCGGTCCGTGGTGATAGTGGACCAGGCGGAAAGGAAGTGGTGGAGCCGTCCCCCCACGGGGGGAACCCAGGGGGGGAGTGACGAGGCTGGGGGCGGCACCCCTCAACCCATCACTGGGCAGGCTTGGAGGAAGAACCAGCCGAGGGACCTCCTGGGCCTTTAACTCCTTGCTTCCTGTTGGAGGAAGCCGTCGGCTTTGGTTTGGGATGCCAAGCACAAGCCTGCTGGCCCAGTTGCTGGTGCTGCTGGGCCGGTCGAGAAGCAGGGACCGAAGGACGAAAGGACTTCTGCTGCTGACGGAGGCCTTTGTCCCTCTGGGCGGAGGTGACCGAGTCCAGGGTGGCATTGGACTTCTCGATCCGCTGGAGGTGTCCCTCCACTCCAGGGCCGAAGAGATCAGTCCCCAAGAAGGGGACATCCACCAACTTGTGCTGGGTATCCGCCGTGAAGGTGGATATTCTCAGCCATGCCCTGCATCGCATGGCCACCGCGGCCGCTACTGACCTGGCACAGGAATCACCTATGTCCAGAGCAGTCTGGAGCTGCTGCTTCGCCACCGCCCTACCCTGGTCCCGCACCTGGCAGACCGTGGTCTGAAGGTCAGGCGGGAGATGAGGAACAACCTCATTCAGGGAGCCCATGAGGCGTGGGAGAAGTGTGCCATCAGCACGGCCGAGCTGGCCTGTCGGAGGCGAGGGAGGCGCAGCATACACCTTGCGCCAGCAAAGTCCAGCTTTTGGACTCTTTGTCGGAGGCTTATCCACATCCAGTGTTACTGGGCGCGGAAAAGCTGTCGGTGACTAACCCCTCAGCAGAGGGTAATACCGAGCAGACAGAGCTGGTGAGACATACTTCACTGTGGCCATCCTGGCGAGGAGCTGAGGACAGGAAGCAGGCGCTGCCAAAACTCCAAGGCTGGGCCGACAATGGCCTCAGCCACTGGAAAGGCCTCCGTGGGAGAATCCCCTCGGTCCAGAATCTCCGTCAGGGAATACTTGGCCCATTTGGACACAGGCTCAAGCTGCATCCTTGTGGACTCCGAGATGAGTCGAAGCAGACCCAAGAAGGACGATGGGCTATCGTCCACTGACTAGCCCCAGGAGGACTCCAGATCAAACTGCCTGGAGAACAGGGAGGAATCGTCGTCGGATTCTGAAGAGTCTGCGAAGAGCTGCCTCGGCCCTGAGCCACCCTCCACCTGCCAAGGACGGTCGGGAGTGAGGGTGACCGACAATCTGTGGGGCAGGCTGTGATCCAACCTAGATTTCTTGGTCAGTGCCCCCAACTTCGGTTGTGGAGGCGGAGATTCCACCACAATCAGTGGAGCAGCTGGTTTCGGCCGAGCAACCGGCCCTGGAGCGGGCAACTCGACTGGAACGAGTGGTTGCTTCGGTCGTTCAGGCGACAGCCACTTGATGGCCGGGGTCGGCTTAGGCCCGGACAACAGCAAATGCTGCCACATAAGGTCCTCGTAGCGCAGGTGCAACTTGCGCTGCAGCCTCTCCTCACCCGAGGAGGAGGACGAGGAGGAACGGCGTTGCCGCTTACTTCGGTAACGAGACCGAGACCGCCGATGTCGGCTGGAACGGCTGGACCAAGAAGAAGTCAGAGACCTTCGGGGGGACCGAGGATGGGTCTGGGAAGGGGCAGGGGACACCCGCTCTTCCCTCAGCTCGAGCACTTTAACCGGGGACTGCGGCCCACAAGGCGCAGGCAGATCCTCGGTATCCACAGGGGGAACCGGTGAAGGAGGGTTGTCGGTTTCTCCAGTCGACAGCCCATCTAACGGATCGAGAAAAATCTCGACTTCGTCGACGGAAGTGTCGACAGGCTGGCCAGACGGGGGCACCGTGAAGCCAGCAGCCTCAGCCGCAACCTCGACCGAAGTCGACGGTCGGCTGCCCGGGGAAGGGGACCTCTCCCGCTCCCGACGCCGATGGTGGGACTTGCCTGACTCCTTTTTCTTGGGCGAGAAGAATGTCCGAAGGCCCTCTCCTTTCGTGGAAAGGGACTGACAAAGCTCCTTGAGCGAAGCTGTATACAAGGAACTCAGATAGGCGGGATAAATGCACGCGAGGAGGGAGGAAGATGCGGCCTGGGCATGCCTCCTCCTTGAGGCGATCATCTGCTCGAGCTGCTCAGCTGAGCCAGCCACCGCGGACACCATGTGAGCCTCTTTAGATTTTACTGAGAAGCGTTT
The DNA here is from genome assembly GCA_016271365.2 of Neoceratodus forsteri. Taxonomy (NCBI): domain Eukaryota; kingdom Metazoa; phylum Chordata; order Ceratodontiformes; family Ceratodontidae; genus Neoceratodus; species Neoceratodus forsteri. The sequence continues at coordinate 1,423,549,651 of CM028130.1, forward strand.
CTCGGAGCCGAGCTTCAATCGGACGTCGATCATCAGAACGTTGGCGAGAAGAGTGGCACAACTTGCAGGCCTGCGGTGCGTGATCTAGGCCTAGGCAGTGAGCGCCGCGTGGAGTGCGGATCCATCCTGGACATTTCTGCCCACAAGAGCACCTCCGAAGCGGGAACAGATTTGTCCACCAGCAGCCACGAGGGAAGATGAAGACCGAGTTTAGAAAACTTCAAAACCAATTTCGGACGAACCAAGAGTTAGGATCCAGTCTAAAGCGCAGGCCTAAGGAGGAACCTGAGCTTCCAAGCGGTAAGGAAGATCTGGAGTCATGGGGCAGAGCCAAGAGTTTTACCACCCGGGTGGGTGGGAGGAGCCAGCTTGAAGACCTTCAGGCAAGAATTAAAGCGGCAAGGATACCTGCCAGAAAGTGTGGATGAATAACATATCCATGTCCCTAGAACATGTTTTTCTAGGAATGCGAATATGTTGTTCATCCACACTTTTTGGCAGACTCCCAGCAGTTCTCTGGCAGGAGAGAGGCAAGGCGCACACCCCCTACTTAGGAAACAGAGACTGGAGAACTGAGGCACCAAAACCAGCATCCCAGCGTGACTCAAGGTCAATGTGGTAGTGGGAGATGAAGGTGTTTGCTGACTTCAAGGTAGTAGCTCGGCAGATTTCCTGGATAGAGATGTCTCTGGAAGCAGCCACCGATGCAGTGATATGGCAGGTAGAATGAACTCTTATCCCTCTTTGAGGCTCCTTGCCCACCAACTCACAGCACAGACTAATGCATGATGTAATCTATCTTGCAATCGTCCGCTTTGCTGCAAGTCTGCCAGAAGCAGCTTCAGCGTAGGTGACAAACAGCTGGCGAACCTCTCCCTGAATTTCCGCCATCCTCTCCTTATAATAGAAGAGAGCACGTCTCACGTCCAAAGTATGCAGCCTGTACTCAGCCTCCGAGGTGTATTTGGGGTAGTAAAGCAGCAGAGTTAACACCTGGTTAAGGTGAAACTCTGACACCACCTTCGGAAGGAATTTCGGGTTGGGGCATAGGACAACCTTTTCCCTGTGGAAGACCAGATAAGGGGAGCTCACCGAAAGCATCTGGACCTCCCCTGTCCTTCTGGAAGACGCGACAGCCTCCGGGAAGGCCATCTTCCATGACAAGTGTGACAAGGCACACTTGTGCATTGATTCAAATGGCTTGCCCATGGCTTTGCCAGTACCAGCAGAAGATCCCACGGAGGTGGAGGTTCACGCACTGGAGGGGATATGTGATCCAGGCCTTTGAAAAAGCACCCGACCACTTTTTTTTGCGGCGTCTGCTGACTGGCCTGCACTCAGTAAGCAGAGATGGCTGCCAGGTGCACCCTAAGGGTCAATGACCAAAGACCCCCTTTGGAGAGAGACCAAAGGTAGTCAAGAATGTTAGCCACTGGACAGGACAAAGGGTCCAGGCCCTTGCACTGACACCAAATGGAAAACCTTTTCCATTTGAAGGTGTAACATTTCCTAGTCAATTCCATCCTGGATGCCATCACCACAGTGAAGACATCCTCAGAAAGACCCAAAGTCTGGAACTCTAGCCGCTCAGGTACCAGGCTGTGAGGTGCAGGGATTAAAGGCCACATGGAATACCTTCCCCTGATTGAGAGATATCAGGTCCGGGCATGCTGGAAGCCGCTCCAGGGGCCTGCAGCTGAGGCGATCTGGATACCAGAACTAGCACGGCCAGTCTGGGGTTACCAGGATCACTTTCGCCTTGTCCCTCCTCACCTTGAGAAGCACTTTGTAGATCAATGGAAATGGAGGGAAGATGTAGAGGAGGCCTGGGGTCCAAGACCTCGAGAAGGCATCCCCCTGCAGCGAGCCCTGCTGAGGGGGGCAGGCATGGAACAGCCTCAGCTTGGTGATGTCCCTGGAGGCATATAAGTCCACCATCGGTTTGCCCCAGTGGGAGAACAGGCTGTAAGCTACCTCTGGATGGAGAAACCACTCGTGGGATGTCTCACCTAAGCGGCTGAGAGCATCTGCCAGATGGTTTGAGGCTCCTGCCTCATGGATGGCTAGAAGACCTGCCTCCAGACGGCTCACAAGGGTCCAGATGCAGAGCGCTTCCTTGCACAGCAGACGGGAGTGCGTGCCGCCCTGTTTGTTGAGGTAGTACATGGTTGTGGTATTGTCCATCTGGACTTCAACCACTTGACCCCGGAGCTAAGGAGCGAAAGCTGACCGTGCCAGTCTGACTGCTCCGAGCTCCAACAGGTTAATGTGGCATCAGGACTCCTGGGGGTCCAGAGCACATGGGCCCTTTTGTCCCCCATGTGGGCTCCCCAGCCCATGAGAGAGGCATTGGTCGTGAGAACGAATGTCGGCTCGGGGCAGACAAACTGGATCCCTTCCTACAACCGGTCTGGCGCGGTCCACCAGTGGAGAGTGTCCCACATCTTCTGGGTTATAGTGATCAGCTGGTCGAAATGATCGTGGCGCTGAGTCCACTGGGCAGCCAGCTTCCACTGAAGGGAGTGCATGTGCAACCGGGCCCAACGGACCACTGAGGTGCACGCTGCCATGTAGCCCAGAAGGTGCAGAAAGTCGCGGGTAGGGAGCAACTGCCCAACCAGACATGATTGGGCAAAGGAGGAAAGAACCTACACCCTGTCAGATGGGAGCCAAGCTCTGACCTGACAAGAGTCAAGCTCTGCCCCGATGAATCACCTGAGAATGCACGAGTTCCAACTTGGCCTCGTTGATCAGGAGGCCGAGTTGGGAGCAGGTCTGGAGGGCCAGGTCCCTGCACCTCTCCACCTCCTGTTGGGTGGAACCTGCTAGGAGCCAATTGTCGAGGTAAGGATAAATCCTGACACTCCCCCCCAAGACAGGCCACCACCACTGCAATGCATTTGGTGAAGACCCGTGGGGCTGATGCCAGGCCGAATGGCACGGCTGGAACTCGTACAAGGTCCCTTCAACCCTGAAGCAAAGGAACCGCTGATGGGATGGATGGACTGGGACGTAAAAGAACACATACTGCAGATCCAGTGAACAGAACCACATGTTTCACTCCAAGGATGGCATGATCATCACAGTGACCATCTGAAAGGTGCCTGACCTGAGATATTGATTCAGGTCATGCAAATCTAGAATGGGGCACCAGCCACTGTCCACTTGGGCACCAGGAAGAACCTGGAGACAAAGCCTGGGTCTGCTGGAGGATCCGCCACAGGAGCTACAGCCTCCTTGAGGAGAAGCTGAGCGATGTCATCTTGGAGAGCCGACTGAGTCTGATCGGACATTCTTTCTACCCGAGGGGCACGAACTCGGCTTGGAGGGTACTGCTCGAATTCCAGAGGCAGTCCCTGACCGACCACTTTAAGAACTCACCTGTCTGAAGTGACAGCGGACCAGGCGATAAGGAAGTGGCGGAACCGGCCCCCCATGGGAGGACCCAGAGCTGGCATGATGGGAGAGGGGAGGCAGCCCCCGCCCCATTACTGAGCAGGCTTGGAGGAGGAGGATCCAGGACCCAAACTTCGGCCTCCTTGACAGGCTTGGGAGGGCCCAGGCTTGGGCAGGGGGTGCCAAGCTTCAGCCTGCTGCTATTGCTGATGCTGCTGTCCTCCCTGAAAGGAGGGCTGCTGAGCCGCAGGAGAAGAATGACGAAAAGGCTGCTTCTTTTTCTTCTGCTGGTTCTTGCCCGAAGAACTCTTGGCAGAAGTAGTGTCCAAGGTGGCACCGGACTGCTCAATGCGCTGAAGGTGATCAGCAACTCCTGGGCCGAAAAGGACAGTCCCTAGGAAAGGCATGTCAGGGAGTTTATGCTGAGTATCAAGCGGGAAGGAGGAGAGCCTCAGACAAGTCCTGCGACAAGAGGCAACTGCAGCTACCATCGAACGGGCACAAGAATCTCCAATATCCAGGGCTGTCTGAAGCTTCTGTCTGGCAACAGCTTGCTCTGATCGGACCTGCTTTACCATGCTCTGCATATCCGCAGGGAGATGTGGGAGGACTTCACCCAAAGACCCTAGGAGGGTGTGGGAGAAGTGTGCCATATGACGGATGAATTTGCCTGACGAAGGCCCAAGGAAGAAGCCACATAGACCTTCCTGGCTGAATGGTCCAAAAGTTTGGACTGTTCCTCAGGAGGTTGGTCAGTACCGGCCGAACTGCCAGTATGCCTGAACACAAAGGCGGTCACCAGGCTCTCAGCCGAAGGGTGCTCTGTGAACCCCGCAAGGGACCTCATGGGCACCATATACTTGCAGACCATGCGGGCAGATGGAGCTAGACAAGAGGTAGGGCGCTGCCAGAGTTCTAAGGCCAGGCCAACAATGGCCTCAGCCACAGGAAAAGCCTCCATCGGGGTATCTCATCTCTTGAGGATGTCCGTGAGAGGGTACTCCGCCTTTTTCTGGATTGGCTCCAGGGGCATCCCTGTGAACTCAGAGATGAGGAGAAGAATGCCATGAAAAGATGAGGGACCTTCCTCTGTCTCTAACCCACCGGCCAATTCGTCATCCCTGGGATGAGAATGCAGGCCAATGAGATCCAAGGATCCAGATATAACGGTCGACCACCCAGATCACCTTCAACCCGCTGAGGGCAGTCCAGGGTGACCGTGACCGACAGACACTGGGGAATCCCAGTGTCTGGCCTATCTTCTTTGGAAGGAGCCCCTCCCACAGGCTGCTTGGGCGGTGGTTCCACCACAATCAGTGGAGAGACCAGCTTAGGCCAAACTGGAGGTTTTGCCGGCTCCACGGGTGGGGGAACCGACTTGATCGGCTCCAAAGGAGTCGGCTTCGGCCTAGGAGGCGAAAGTCAAGTAATGGCTGGGGTGTAAGCCGGGATCGGCTTGTGCCCAGTCAAAATCAGCTGCTACCACATGAGGTCCTCGTAGCGCTGATGGAGTTTCCGCCGGAGCCTCTCCTCGTCCAAGGAGGACGAAGCCAACCGATGGCGTTGCCTCTTTGTAGAATGTTTATGGCTCTTCCTCAGTCTTTCGGTCGAGGGGGTCCAAGACCTCCATAGGGATCGGACAGGCCAATTCGGTCGCTCGGGAGACACCGGCCGGAACGGTGATTTCCCGGGGTCAGGGACCACTTCCTTGAGGGGAGTCCCAACAGGCTGAGTCTCCTCATCGGGGAAAGTCAGAACTGGAGTTCGAGCAAGGGAATCGTCAACCGGAGTCGGCGATAAAGGATCGATTGGATGAATGACGATTTCTACATCGTCGTTCGACAGCTTGGTCGACTGGACAGACAGCAAAGCCGAGAAGCAAGCGGCCGAAGAAGCAATCTCGACCGAAGTAGAGACTGCATGTTCCTGGGACCGAGATCTTTCTTGCTCCCAAGAGCATCTCCGTCGGGACGAAGACGATCCCAATCCTTAGAGGAGTGTGGGCCCACAGGACTCTCTCCGTTGGTTGGGAGAGACTGGCACAGCTCTCAGAAGGAACCCAACAAGGTGGAGCTCAGGTTGAGTGGAACGAAGAAGCTCCGAGTCGTTTCTGCAGCCCGAGCTGCTTCCTCTTCGAATGCTTGCATGCGTTCCAATTGCTCGGCAGATCTCGCAGCCACAGAAACCACCCACCGAGCCTCCTTGGATTTCACTGGAGGTTCAGTTTCTCTGGCCTCCCCAACTTCAGGTGTGCGAGATGTTCGTCTATGAAGTTAGGGTGGAAAAAGAGAGAGACACATCGCATTTCGTGGTGTCATGGCTGATACCAAGGCAGTAAACGCATGCAGTGCGGGGATCGGTGTGTGACATCTTCTGGCCGCAAGGGCACCGATGAAATCTGGGGAAAGACTTGTCTTCCATAATCGAAGAATTAAAGTCGCGATCGCTAATGAAAACTAGATGGATTTTCGTAATAAAGTTTTTGAGTCGGGGCCTACAAAATGCATGAGCATGAGGGAGGCAACCTGAATCTTTCAGCGGAAAGGAAGATCTGGCATCATGGGGCGGAGCCGAGGGTTATACCAACTAGGTGAGTGGGAGGAGCCAGCTTGAAGACTTCTGGCAAGCTTTAAAGTGGAAGGGGATGTGCCAAAGAGTGTGGATGGACAACATATCCACAATCCTAGAAATCAGCAGTTTTGCACTGTGTGGGGGACACAAAAAGGGTTCAACCCTGGACAACCCCATCTGTCAAACAGGTCTTCCGACTACTGAGATCAGCAGTTTCCTTTCATGCATTCTGAACTGTGAACCGCTTAACCTGTCTGCCAAGACATTTTTGGGTGCCTGAACATGTACGGCTGACAGTTCTAAACTGTGTTCTAGAGCCGAATACCAAACTCTCATCACTTCCCTGCATGGGGGAAGGAGTGATTCCTCACCTACCCAGCCACCCAGCTTGTTGATGTACTGCATCACACTGATGTTGGCCATCTGCACTAGCAGAGGATGGGGAGACAGATGAGTCTGGAAGGCCTGTAGCCCAACAGAACAGCTCATAAAACATGGAGACCTTCCCTGCCAAGGGCAACTGCCACTAATGCCAAGCATTTGATTAAGACCTGTGAAACAGAAGACAAGCCAAAAGACGGCATGGCCTAATAAAAGAGACTCTCAAAGATATGAAAATTACGTACCTACCATAATTCTTGATCTTCTTGGACGAGTCTCCACCACTCATTCACACTATTGGGATCTGCGCCGGAGGCACTAGGACCCATCAGGAGCAAATGTTTTGCTGGAGGGTCGGCGCCAGAGATGGCGCCACGAAACAAGCACAGCGAGCCCTAGCTCGTGCAGTAACTACTATCTCGGCGTTGACCCCTCCACACGCCTCAGTACCTTTTTTACCAAGGAGGTGCAGCGTAACTAACCTAGAAGGGTAGCCTAACCTAAAAACCGGACATAAGATAGTCCGGGCGACCCGTGTAAGAAGGGTCAACAAAGAAGTCTTCATGGCCTAAAGATTTGAGGGAGTGAAGACCAACAAGAAAGGTGAGCTCGGGGGATCGAGGGTGGGCGTGTGAATGAGTGGTGGAGACTCGTCCAAGAAGATCAAGAATTACGGTAGGTACGTAATTTTCATATCTTCCTGGACATAAGTCTCCACCACTCATTCACACTATTGGGAGAGTACCGAGCTAATGATCCCCCGAGAGGGCGGCAGGAGAGACCAAGAGCTCACGTTTCTAGGACAGAAGTTCATTGAGGATGGCTCTGCCAAAGGAAGAATGCCGTCTGGCATGGACATCTAGTGCATAATGTTTAACGAAAGTATGCACTGAGCTCCAGGTGGCCGCATTGCAAATGTCTGCGATGGGCACGTCGCGGATTTCTGCTAGGGATGCCGCGACTGCTCTGGTAGAGTGAGCGTAAACTCTACCCTCCAACTTAACCTGCGCCATGGAATAGCAGTGACGAAGGCACGCCACTAGCCATGATGAGATACATCTGATAGCGACAGGTTGACCCAGCCAGGTCTCACTGAAGGAAACGAACAGTTGCTGAGCTTTGAGAAAATCCTTGGTTCTATCTAGATAGTATTGCAAGGCCCTCTTAACATCCAAAGAATGAAGAGAACGTTCCCCTTCATTTTGCAAGTCCGTAAAATAAGAGGGAAGGACGAAAGGTTGGTTTAGATGAAATTCTGACACAACCTTAAGAAGAAATTTAGGATGAGTAATGAAGAACTACTTTGTCCTTATGGAACACAGTATACGGAGGGTCTGTGACCAGGGCATGTATCTCAGAGACCCTGCGGGCTGAGGTAATGGCCACTAGGAAGGCAGTCTTCCAGGTGAGAAATTTTAGCTCACAGTTAGCCAGAGGTTCGAAAGGTTTCCGAGTGAGCATGTCTAGCACAAGATTAATGTCCCAGGCTGCGACTGGACGTCTTGTAGGAGGTCTGGTATGCAGAATCCCCTTAAGAAATCTCTTAACCATAGGTAACTGAGCCAGAGTTAAGGAAATAACGGGCTCATGATACGCTGAAATGGCACTAAGATGAACTTTGACTGTAGAGTACTGCAGACCCGAATTTGAGAGATCCAAAAAGTACTCCAAAACCTTATCTGGTGGACAGGAAAAAGGATTCAAAGAGGACTTTGCATACCAGAGCGAAAAACGCTTCCACTTGGCTGTCTAAATGGCTGTGTAAGTTTTCCAAATGGCTGGCTTCCGTGCAGCCAGAAGAATATCTGAAACTCTTCGAGAGACATTGAACCGGTTTACTTCAACCTCTTCAGGAGCCAAGCATGAAGGTGAAGCGATCTCAGGTTGGGATGGACCACCAGTCCCCAAGTCAAAAGGTTCGTCTGCAGGGGAAGTGGTCTCGGAGGAACTGCCAACATATTGTTGAGTAGTGGAAACCACAGCTGCCGAGGCCAAAAGGGAGCAATGAGAATAATTTTGTCCCCCTTGGATTCAAACTTGAGGAGTACCCTCTGAATTAGAGGAAGAGGCGGAAAGAAAGTGTTTTGTCCACCGCAGCCTGAATGCATCCTGACAGAAAATGCCAGGCCCTGGATTTCTGGAGCAAAAGAGAGGCAGTTTTGCGTTGAGTGGGGATGCAAAAAGGTCCAGGTCTGGAGTTCCCCACTCTTCGAATAGTGACTGAACTATGGTTGAATCGAGAGACCACTCGTGAGGGTCTGTCTCTGTTCTGCTGAGACAGTCTGCCAGTTCGTTCTGAACACCTGGCAGGCAGACCGCATGAATTAGAGCCTCGTGCTCCAAGCACCATTCCCATACCCTCATTGCTTCTCTGCATAAGGGGTAAGAGTGAGCACCGCCCTGCTTGTTGATGTAATACATCACTGCTTTGTTGTCCGTTTGAAGGAGAATGTTCTTGTGACTAGAATGTCCTTCAAAGCTCGGACCGCTATAAAGACGGCTCTCATTTCTAGGGCGTTTATGTGGGAGCTGGGACTCAACTTGAGTCCATGCACCTGAGTGTGGAGAGCCTGACAGTGAGCTCCTCACCCCATGAGGATCGTCCGTGGTAATGGAGATCTGATGGTCCAGAGGAGCAAAGGATACCCCTCCAGGAGATTGCTCTCTTGAGACCACCAGGTGAGTGACCTCCTTAAGGTTCTATCACCTTGATGAGATAGGACTGCAGGTGAGTGGTTGGGACCACTGAGTACTGAGCATCCACTGGGTGGTTCTCATGTGCAGGCGTGCTAGGGGGTACAGTGAACACTGAGGATGCCATGAGGCCTAGCATCCGTTGCATCAAGAGAGCTGTGACTGAGCTGTTTTCCCCGATGTGACGGGCCATCTGAAGGATATCGTTCCTCCTGTCTTCTGGAAGAAAAGCTTTCGCACAGGAGGTGTCCAGAAGAGTCCCTATAAAAAGGAGCCTCTGGGAGGGCTGCAGTTGCGATTTCTTGAGGTTAAGCAGAACTCCCATGGACATAAGGAAACGTGAGGCCGTCTCCACGGTGTCCAGAGTCCCTTGCCTGGAAGGGCTTGCTAGAAGCCAATCGTCCAGATAAGGAAACACCTGAATTCCGACCTTTCTGAGGTGCGCTGCGAGAACTGCACAACATTTTGTAAAAACTCGCGGCACCGAGGATAGCCCAAAGGGCAGGACTCTGAACTGATAGTGCTGTCCCAGAGCCACAAACCTCAGGAATTTGTGATGCCTCGGTGAACAGGAATGTGCTGGTAAGCGTTCTGCATATCTAGGAGGCTAACCAGTCGTGTTGGTGGAGCAGAGATAACAGGGTTCCCAAAGAAATCATTCTGAATTTCTCCTTGAGGGAGAAATTTGTTTAATTTCTGAGATCTAGAATGGCATACGCGGACTTCTTTGGAACCAGAAAGTAATGGGAGTGAACCCCGTGTTTCGCTGGTGCAGTGGCACCACTTCTACTGCCCTGTTGTTCAGAAGGCCCCGAATCTCGGCGGCGAGAAGGTCTGACTGAAGGGTTGACAGCCTGGGCTGCCGTTTGGGGGGACGATCCGGAGGGGTCTCCACAAGACTGAGTGAATACCCTCTGAATTATCCGAAGGACCCATTTGTCTGAGTTATGGACTTCCACTGGTTGTAGAAGTGCATCAGATGACCTCCACCGGAGAGGAAAAGTCCACCGCGGCAGCTGAGATGGAACTTGGGCGGCAATTCATAAGTAGCTGGGCGCTTTGGGCCCTGCGCTTTCTGTTCGTCTATTTTGGAGGTTGGGCAGGTTGATTCTTATGGAAGCTTCCTCTGCCTCAAAAGGACTGGCGATATATGAAACTAGTCGTTTACTGGCATGCCCTCGAGAAGGGGCAGGAGGGGCCGAGCCAACAATGGCTGACCTAGTCTTTTGTGTAGCTTCGAGCTTGCTCTACCTGAGGACCAAAAGATATGCACCGTCAAAGGGGCAATGCCATCACCTGCTGCCGCGCTGGCCGCTCGTAGAAGCCCGGCGCGCAGCCAGGAATGACGCCGGGTGCAAATACCAGCAGCCGCTGAATGGGAAGCAGTGTCAAAAGCATCCATGGCTGCTTTAACCTGCTGGTTATTAGATTCAATGCCTCTGGTAATGGTTTGAAGAAGCTCTGGCTTTGAATCCGACTCCAGTAGGGCTTCAACGATCTGTTTAATAGAATGCCACAGGATATACTCATACTGAGAAAAATAGCCTTGGTAACTGGCAATACGCATACTTAGAGTAGAAGCAGCAAAGACTCTCTTACCTAAGGTGTCTATCTTACGAGATTCTTTGTTAATAGGTCGAGCTGTAGTAGCTTGAGGAAGAACGACCTTATCATTCTCTGCCAGGACTACAATAGGATCCGAAAAGGCTTGAGATGCCAAAATGGGATGATCCTTGGGGCTGAATATTTCCTATCAATGGATTTAGCCACCGAAGGGGTAAGAGCAGGATTATTCCATACCATTTAAGACAGTGTCTCGAAGGAAGGCTGAATCGGAGGAGTCAAATCCGTAGGGATCTCCAAGGCATGAAGATATTGGAGTCTCAACAATTTCCCAGGATCGATGTCTGTAGTCTGGAGAGAAAGTGTGGAAAGTACAGTTACGTAAGAACTTACCGTAACAGTAGATCTTCGAGAACAGCTCTTGCAGCAGGTTACACCATTAGGACCCGAAGCCGTGGGTGCCAGGACCTGAGAAAAATTCTAGCTAGCTAACTACAGGCGGGGACCATATTGACGTCGGTCCGCCTCCGGCGTCCAGGCGTGGTACAAAGAGGCGGTCGCCAGATTCCCCAGTTCTCACGCGGAGACTCGCCGCAGGCTGACATCAAAATGGAGACCTAGGTTTTGCGTCAGAAGACAGAAAGATAACAATTCCTGCTCAGAAAGACTGAGCTATGCTTCCTCCAAGGGGAAGGTGGGCGGGAAGGTACCTGCTGCAGAGCTGTTCTCGAAGATCTACTGTTACGGTAAGTTCTTACGTAACTGTACTATCTTACCGAGACACAGCTCTTGCAGCAGGTTACACCATTGGGACTGATTCCCAAGCAGTACGCTGTCAGAAAATCCGGGAGGAGGAAAATAAAGGATAAAAACCAGGTCCTGAACCTAGGACAGGAGACCTGAAGTGCAGGCCAAACCAAAACCAGCCCTTCGCCGAGAGGCGTGTCCAGACTATAATGCCTGATAAAGGTATGCACAGAACTCAAGTGGCATGCAGCATATAGCAGAAGTGGAAACATTTTTGGCGCTGCAAAGGAAGTAGCCACCCTCTGGTGGAATGACCCCGGACTGTACCCGGAGGGCTTTTGTTTGATACCATAACAGTGAGAAATACACTGGACAAGCCAGCGAGAAAGGACTGTTTGGATACTGATTGGCCCATCATTCTCTCAGAGAAGGAAATGAAAAGCTGCTCAGAACTACTGAAAGGACTGAGTTCTGTTGAGGTAAAACCTCAGGCTCGGTGAACATCCAGGGTATGGAGCAGAGCCCTCCTCTATTAGAGTAGTTCGGGAAGTAGACGGGAGGTCGATATCCTGGTTCAGAGTGAGTGAAGAAACCACCTTAGGCAAGAATTTAGGGTTCGTCCTCAGGGATACTCTGTCCGGTGGAAAACTAAATAAGGCTCTTTGCACATGAGGCGTGAAGTTCAGAAATTCTTCTTGCGAGGTAACCGCAACTAAAAACAACGTTTTCCCACGACAGAAAGCGTAGCTCATAAATCATGACGGGTTCAAAGGGGCGGTGAGCTGTTCAAGGACAAAAAGCAAATCCATGGAGGCACAGGGTCTCTAATAGGAGGCCTAAGGTAACACTCCCTAAGAAATTCAGAGGCGCCCACCTGAGCCACTGTCGATTTCCACGGAGTGTGAAGCGAAATGGCACAGAGGTGCACTTTAATAGAGAGTAGGCTAGGACCCGAATGAAAGAGGGAGAGCAAATATTCTAACTACTCCCAAGGACAACCTAAAGGGAAAAGGTCGGCGTGCTCGCGACCATACAAAAACGTCGCCATTTCATAAATACGTACCATGCGTGCCGGCTTTCTGGCTGCGAAAGGACTCTCAACTCTTACGGAGACCCGTGGCCCAAAATGGCTATGTCACTAGGAGCCAAGCATGCAGGTTCAAGGAGCGTAGTCGGGTGGACAAGTGAACCCTTCTCCTGAGACAGTAGAGTGGGAGCTGGCGGCAGCGGACGGGGGAGTTCAGAGTAGTTGAATCAACAAAGGGAACCAAATCTGTCTGAGCCAAAATGGGGCCACCAGGATCATTGTGCGTGCTCCTCGCGGTTTGAGAAGAACTCTCTGGATCAGCGGGAAAGGAGGAAAGCGTAGAGGAATCTGTTGGCCCAGGAGAGGATAAGCGTCTCGCCAGAAAACACCAGGCCCTGGATCTAGCGAGCAAAATTGGGCAGTTTCGATTGGATGGGGAGGCGAACAAGTCTAGATCTGGAGTTCCCCATCGAGAGAAACAGATCCTCTGCTACCTCTTGAAGGAGTCCCATTCGTGGACTCTGGCCTGAGAACGACTCAGGCCGTCTGCAACCGTGTTGTCCACTCCGGAGCGTGCACAGTGATCAGATTCGCGCCGTGTCTGATGCCCAATCCCACACTCTCATGGCCTCCCTGCAAAGGGGCAAGAGTGCGCCTCCTTGTTTGTTGAGGTAATACATCACCGCTGTTGTCTGTCTGAAGTAGAAGAGTACACGTGGGATAACTGACTGAGAGGCCTGCAGGGCATAGAGGACCGCTCTCATTTCCAGCACGTTGATGTGAAGTGAGCTTCCATCTGGGTCCACGTACCCTGGGACTTTACCCGTCCAGAGTGTGCCCCCACCCAAGACCGGGCGTCAGTGGTGAGGTGACCTCGAGGAGACGGCGCAATGACGGAAGCCTGATGAGCGGACCTAGGGCTAGCCACCACTGCCAGTCTTGAATCACTGAATTCGTGAGGCTGACCCGGATGCTGCAAGTGGTCTTGCCTTTGGTCCCATTGCACTTTGAGCATCCACTGAGTAATGTGCATGTGGAGTCTTGCAGAAAGGGACAGTAGGAATGGCCGCAGCCATGTGTCCGAGCAAGCAAAGGACCGACCTGGCAGGTACAACCTTGCTAATGATAGGTCCCTTATGAGGGATCTGATGCGCTCCGCTCTGTCGGCGGAAGAAAGGCTCTTCCTGAACAGTGTCCAGAACTGCTCCTATGAACTGCAGTTTCTGGAGGTACCAGGAGAGACTTCGTAATTTATGAGGATGCCCAGGGATCGGAACAGATCCTGGGTGCTCTTGATTGCAGAAGCAACGCCTCTCTGGAGGCGGCCATGAGAAGCCAGTCGTCCAGGCAGGAACACGAGGTGGCCCTGTCTCCTCAGAGGCGCTGCACGACTGCCATGTACTTGGTAAAGACCCATGTGCGAAGACAGTCCGGAAGGAAGGGCTCAGAATTGAAGGTGGTGGTCGAGAAACTCGGCGCAGGAACCTCCTGTGCGCCTGAGCTATAGGGATGTGCAGGTAGGCATCCTGCATGCTAGAGACACTAAAAACGTCCTGTTTGAGCATGGGGATAAGACCCAGAAGGGTCACCATGCGGAATCTCCTGTAAGTGACCCGACACGTTGAGGTCGCTGAGGTCAAGATTGGACGGAGGTCCCCTGTTTCTTGAGACCAGGAAGAAGTGGGAATAGTATCCTAGTCCTCTGGTTTCTCTGGGGCACTCCCTATCGCTCCTTTAAGCTAGTAGCCAGTACTTCTTGCCAGATCAAGGCTGTGCTGACCCTGATGCCGGAGAGCAAAGGAGGCCTCGGGGTGGCTTTCCTCACGAATTCTATAAAGTGGCCTAGACAGCCAACTGAAGAACCCACCTGTCGGTGGTAATGGCCCCATCGGCAGGAAGTTCTTAATCGACCCCGACTATAAACTCCCGTTGATCCTGAAGGGGCGGGGCCGGGAAAGGAGCCAAATGGCGGCAGATGGACCCGCTGGCTGGGCCTGCCTAGGAGAACGCTGGCCTCGGCTGGCGGGTGTTTCTGCCCTGGGCTCTCTGAAACCAGAGCCCTCTGAGGTGCAGCGGAGTGGGTCTGTTGCCTCTCGTCCGCGCCGCAGCGACTTTGGTTCCTTGAAGAACCAAGCTTAGGTCGGTACATGGCCTGAACCGACCTTACCGCCTTCCCGCCTCTTGGAGTTTGGTAAGGATCTTCTGTAGGATTACCAAACATGCTACTCCCTCTAAAAGGCGTCCAAGATGTTCTTTTGACGTCAGAGGTAAACCGAGACGCCAACCAAGAGTGTCTCCGAGGCAACGCCAGAAGCTGCTGCTCGGGCCGATGAGTCCGCTGGAGTCATACGCTCTTAGCACTTGGGTCCTGCACGCCTGAACCTGCTACAGAGTGAGCTGCTGGCGATCTCCTCCTTCTCCTGTACCGGGCATCTTTTTCAGCCGCCTCAGACCCTGTTCCCACAAAGCGCGCTGAACTGAACCATGTGGGTTAAATAGTTCAGGGATCTGATGGCAGGTAGCGGAAGCATACGTCGCCTACCCAATCGTCCAGTTGTTTTGGACTCTGGGTCCGTGGCAGGGTGCTCAAATGTTGTAGCCCTCTGTGACCCGGTCATGTGAGGCTGTGATGACCAGAGAATCGGCCTGGGGATGCTAATCAAGTACTGAGTAGTCCTTAGGAGCCTTGGACAAGCGATCAGCTTTCTTCGGTCTCCGGGAGCGAGTGTGGGACGCTTACCGCGGCCTTGGTGATGTCTACCTGAAAGTGTCAACCAAGGGTGGTACCACCACAGGCTTGGGGTCCTTTTGCAGAGATATTTGGCGAGTCGTACTCTTCCGGGGTCTAAGTCTTCAGCATCCCATCCCATGTTCTCTTTGTATATGTCTCCATAATATAAAGAACGAGGATCATCGGAGGAGATCTAGGCATCTCACGTGGGTCGGAGAAGGGATGGAGAGTGGAGATGGGGATCTGGGGTGGGTAAGTCTGATCACGTCTCCGTTGAAAGCCGAGCGTCGGCATCTCCTGGATCTCTTGGGGCTGGGTGATCCAGAAGGTTTGACCAGTCTCAGTTTATCAGATCTCCCCTGGGAGAGGTTCTAGGCTCCGGGGAGGAGGAACCTGACCTGCCGACCCGAGTGAGCGGGGGTAGGAACGAGGAGTAGGAGGAGGAGTAGGAGGAGGAGGAGGGAACCATGTCTTGCACAAGTATCCCACCAGTAGGTGAACAGATCTTTCACCTCCACTAGAGAGCCGGCACCGGCCCGGTGCGGTGGGCGTCGTCGAGGTCGGCGTCGGCTCCACAGGGGCTCTGGTAATGGCGAGGGTTCCTGGGAGTACCCGGCCGGACGGTCGCCCGTCTGGTCCTCGGGCTGCTCAGGGTCCTCCTCGATGAGAGCTCCTGACCGATGTCGGTCGGGAGGCAACAGGGCCTTCTTCTTTTCAGGAGGCGGTCGGTCCCCTACGGCGTCCGCTGGGATGCAATGGCGGCGTCGGTCGTCGGGCCCGACGGGCGTCTCAGGGAAGAAGGCCACGCTGACGGCTGTCGAGCCGGGCGCCTGGGCTACAGGTCTTTTTAAAGGCGTGAGCTCCAGCTGCCCTGCGTGAGGCACCGGCGAAGACCTGGCCTCGGGTACGAGGCGGGAACCCGACTTGCGGTGGTGATAGTGTCGTTCTGACGGACCCAGCCAAGGCCCCAGAGGAGGAAGGCCTGGCAGTTCCTGAGATGAAGGTTTTTCCAGTTGCAGCCGGGGAGATTTCGGGACCGAGCTACGGGACTCGAACCCCTGGAAGGGACCTGGAAGGGCCTTCTCCCTTCTCTTCTCGCGCGTGCTTGTGGACCTGGAGCTTTCCCCATGGAGGACATGGTCTTCAGTTGTTCCTCCAGAGAAACGCCTGCAAAGCAGCCACAGCCGGATCCGGCACGGCTAAGAACCTTGGCAAGAAGCGACAGGCCCGGGTATCGTGGTCTGGGCCTAGGCACCGGACGCAGGCCGTGTGGGGGTCCTTGAACGGGATCTGCTTTCCACAAGCGCACTTCGATGGATGGCCAGAAGTTGGTAATGACATCAAGATCTTGCTTGAAGATTCTGAAGATTTTCGAAAATTTTATCGAAAATTTTATCGAAAAAGGAACTATTCACGCGTCGCGCGCTAGACTGGTAACCGAAGGGGTCAGGTAGCTAAGTCGACGGCGGGAAAAGAACTGGGGAATCTGGCGGGACCGCCCCCTTTTGTACCACGCCTGACGTCGGAGGCGGGACCGACGTCGGGGGCGGTCCCCGCTGTAGTTAGCTAGCTAGAATTTTTCCGTGGGGTCCTGGCGCCTGGCGGCTTCGGTCCTAATGGTGTAACCTGCTGCAAGAGCTGTGTCTCGAAGTAAGATCTCAGATTTTTCAACAGAGACTTAAAGGATAGGTCCTCGACCACAGGCTATGCAGTAGTAATAGATCCTGCTTTCGTCCACTTCATCACCCAACCGAACGTCTGGGTCAGGCTCAATGTCATCTCCTGACAGTCCAGGAGGGACTGTATGGACAGGAAAGGAATGAAATTCAGAAGAGAAGGAAGAAGGAAACAAGTGAAAAGAGGAGTCCCCGAGAGCCGCCGGCGCCGAGGAGGCACACGGCACCGAGAACGACACCGCGAGGCCACGCGGCGCCGAAAACAGCACTGAGAAGCCGCACTGCACAGAGAAGCCGCACAGTGCCGAGGACGGCACCGAGCGCAGTATCGACGCGAGGACGGCGCCGAGAGGCCACACGACGCCGAGGGCGCTGAAAACACTCCCAGATTCCGAAAAACAAGTTTTGAAGGAAGAAGAGCAGGAGATAAGGGCATCAGTGTGGCCCCCTGTGCCGCAGCCATGTGAGGGGGGGAACACCTAAGCGCGGAGTCGACAGCACCGAAGAAGGTGCCGCGCGACCAGGAAGGTCCAACTGCCCTACCTGGTCGCCCAGAGGGCCCGAAGGCCCACGAGCGACCGAGCCAGGTAGCCGAACCAACCTCCGAGCCCATTGCTCCATAAGAGCGGCCCACTGATGAAACTGCTCATCTGAAGACCTACCTGCGGGCGGGGTAGGGCTCCGATGTCGAAGCCATCGGCTACCAGAAGCAGAGGTTGGCGACTCCGAAGGAGGAGACCAGCAACTAGACCCGATAACCGAGCATCTATGCGCAGACATATCAGAGGGCGAACTCTCTTTAGACCTGTGGGCCGAGGAGAGTTCGAGGCCTAACGGTGCAGAGAGCGGCCGCTTATTTTATGCTCAGGGGATCACCATCTCCGGCATTGACTGACCGCTGTCAGACCCTCCTCCGGAGAAGGCGCAAGATCGGACCCAGCCCGACTGACTGAACAGTTACACGGCAGCTCCCTACCGTCACCTGACCTGCTCATGGTCGCACTCCGGCCAAGGTAGGCTGAGACTTCTTTATTGTATTTATTTCAAAATAAGAATAAATTTAAGCGATACTGTATCGAGATAATACTACAAAATAATAAAAACTGAAAACTATTCTGCTAGTTTGAAGTTTGACTCCCGACAGGCGAGCGACGTTGTCACTGAAGTGCACTCGACGGCGGGAAAAAGGGAACTGAGGCAGTTGGAGGGTCGATGCCGAGATAGTCATTACCGCACGAGCTAGGGCTCGCGGCGCCATTTCTGGTGCCGACCCTCCAGCAAAAAGTTTGCTCCCGATGGGTCCTAGTGCCTCCGGCGCAGATCCCAATAGTGTGAATGAGTGGTGGAGACTTATGTCCAGGAAGATCTACTATTACGGTAAGTTCTTATGCAGCTGTTCTCTATTTTCTTCAACGATTGTCTCTTTCACCAAGCCACACCTTTGGAATGAGTCACAGGCAGTACCAAAAGAAAAAATTACTCACCTTAGTAATTGCTTTTCTTCTCATGGAGTCTTGCTATATTATAACAATAGCAGTCAGCCACTGCAGCTGAACTGCCCCGGAGAGGAAGGAGTTAACTCCAGAAGATCTGGAGTTCTACAGCGCGAGGGCGCTGTACCCAAAGCTCTATCTGGCAGTTTCAAATGAAACTGTCAGATCTTTCTGAAACTAACATCAAAGGACGGAAAGTCTGTGTGGAAAAACTACACTAGCCCATGGCTACCTACTAGTAGTAATAACAACAATATAAAGAACAAAGAAACACTCAGAGCCATAATAACAAAAATTGATGGTATTATGGTTGGTTTACCACCCTTGAACAAGCATATGAACCCCCTTCCCCAAAGACTCAAGTCCAGGAAGGGGAATATAAATAACCTAAATGAAACAATCTAGGTCCCTAACCCAAAGGAAAAGAGGGTAAGGAAAAACTACAATGGCATGACACAGTGCTTGCACCACTCACACCCTACCCAAGTAGAAGTTCTGAGAGGGGCAGGAGGGAGGGGTTATAAATATAGCAAGACTCCATGAGAAGAAAAGCAATTACTAAGGTGAGTAATTTTTTCTTCAAACACCATGAAGTCTTGCTATATTATAACAATAGCAGATTACACAGCAGTACCTCCATGGAGGAGGGTCAGAACCTACTTAGGAAATAGGCTCTGAAGCACAGCTGTGCTAAACCGAGCATCTCTCCTGGACTGGACATCCAGGGAATAATGCTTGGTAAAGGTGTGAACTGTCTTCCAGGTAGCAGCTTGACAAATCTCCAGAATGGGGATGTCTCTAGCAGCCGCTAGAGGCAGCAGCTGTACCCATTGGTGGGCCCTCAATCCTGAGGGGGTACTCTACCCAGTTTCTGATAACAGAATTGGATACAGAAACAATCCACCTTGCAATTGTTCTCTTAGTGGCAGGTTTCCCTTGCCAACCTCGCCATAGGTAAGAAAGAGTTGGAGGATTCAACCTATGACCTCTGGTGCGCTCTAAATAGTAACTTAAGGCTCTTTTGACATCCAAGCTGTGCAGTCTCCTCTCACCTGAGGAAGAATGCTCAGTGAAAAACTGGGAGAGAGATAGATTGATTCAGGTGGAAATCAGAAACCACCTTAGGCAAAACTTTCTATTAGTCCTAAGGACTACCTTATCTCTGTGGAAAGAGATAAAATCTTCTTCCACTGACAGGGCCTGTAGCTCACTTATGCATCTGGCAGAGGTGATAGCTACTAGGAAAACGGTTTTCAAGTTAAATACTTGAGCTCTGCAGAAGACAGAGGCTCAAGGGGTTGCATTAACTGAGCAATGCAAATATTCAGGTCCCAGGCGGAGCTGGTTCCCAAAAGGAGGTTTAGTATGAAGTAACCCTTAAAAAACTTGGAGAACACCGGTGAGAAGAAAGGGAGGCAGGCTTCCTGCTGGACACAAAAGCAGAGACAGCTGCCAGATGAACCTTCAGGGTAGCTGGTCTAAGGCCTAGGGAATTCAGATGGACCAAATAGTCCAGTAGAATGGGAAGATCAGCAGATTCTGGGATAATCTGCCTCTCAGAGCACCAGATGGAAAACCTCTTCCACTTAGAATTATAAGTGGCCCTAGTGGAAGGCTTCCTTGAAGCCTTTAAAATATCCATGACACCTTGAGAAAGGTGTAAGTCAGCAATTCTAGCTCCTCAAGAGCCAAGCCTTGAGGTGGAGGGATTTATGTCCGGATACCACACTCTCCCTGTGCACAGGCCAGTAAGTCGTGGACTCTGGGCAGGCTCAGGGCAGGGTGGACTGCCAAGGACAGGAGCAGAGGGTACCAGGGCTGTCTGGCCCAATCTGGGGCAATCAGAATCACTCTGCAAGGTTGAGATCTGATTTGTACTAGTACCCTGAAAAGGAGAGGAAAGGGGGGAAAGGCATACAGGAACTTCCCTTTCCAGTCCAACAGAAAGGCGTCCAGAGGGACTGAGCCCAGAACTGGAGGCCTGCAACAGAAAAGAGGAAGTTGGTGGTTGTCTGGGGCTGCGAAAAGATCTATCTGAGGAGTGCCCCATCTGGCAAAGACAGACCGCAGCACTTGTGGATTCAGAGCCCATTCGTGATGGCCCGAGAAATTCTGCTGAGGCGTCCGCCCAGGACATTGTCCTTCCCTGGGAGATGAACCGCTATCAGGGAGGTGTTCAGGAGTAAGCCAGAGACCACAACTTCATTGCTTCGGTGCACAAGGCTGAAGACCGAGTGCCCCTTGCTTGTTGATGTACCACATTGTGGTGGTATTGTCTGTCCTGACTTGAACCACTTTGTTCTGGACAGAATCTGAAAACACCCAAGAGCTAAAAAGACAGCTCTGAGTTCCAAAAGATTGATGTGGAGCAGAGACTCTGGGGAGACCATACCCCTGGTGGCAAGGTCGCAGGTGAGCCCCCACCCTAACAGGGAGGCATCCGTGGTGAGGGTGAGGGAGTGGAAATGGGAATGAAGGGAACCCTGTCTTAAATTGCTCTGGACCTGCCACCAGTGGAGGGCTAGGATCAGAGTTTGAGTAACTGGGACCAACTTGGTAAGGGGTCCTTCCTTTGAGACCAATAGGCCCTCAAATGGAACTGAATGTCCCTCATCTGGAATCTTGCTCCTGCCGACAGCTGTGGAAGCAGCCATGTGCCGAGGGTTGCAGAAAATGCCTTGCTGGTCGAGAGACCCGCAGGGTAAAGGAGGATGCCAGGGCGATGAGTCTGTCCACCCTTTCCGAGGGAAGAAAAGCCCTGGCTAACCTTGTGTTCAATTCTGCGCCTATGAAAGTTAGGACCTGAACTGGTTCCAGAACTGACTTTGGTAAGTTTAGCAGGAACCCCAGGGAAGTGAGAAGCTGCTGGGAGACTTGCAAGTGGGATTTCACCTGACCTGGAGACTGACCCACAATGAGCCAGTCGTCCAGGTAGGGAAACACAGCAACCCCTTGCCTTCTTAAGTGAGCCACTACTACAGCGAGACCTTTTGTGAATACCCTTGGCGCAGAGGTAAGGCCGAAGGGCACTGCCCTGAACTGGTAGTGGCCTGAGGGTAGTTCGAACCTGAGGTACTTTCGGTGAGAAGGCCTGATCAGAACATGAAAATAGGCATCCTTGAGGTCCAGGGAAGCTAGCCAGTCCCCTGGCCTTACGGAAGGCAATATCATTGCCAGAGTCAACATTTTGAACTTTGGTTTCAACAGATGCTTGTTCAAGTATCTTAAATCTAGAATGGGCCGCCATTCTCTGTCTTTTGGGGTAAGAAAGTATCTTGAATAAAGCCCTTGCCCTGATGGCAAGGAGGAACCCTTCCACTGCTTTGCAGTCCAGCAGAGCAGAAACCTCTGCTTCCAAAGCAAGGGCTTCTGAAGGATTTGCAGGTGGAAAATGCCTGGCTCTCATCTTTGGAAAGTGTTTGAAGCTGAGAACCAGACCCTGGCCTATTACCTCCAGAACCCATCTGTCCGTAGTTAGGGACAGCCAGTTCGGCTGAAATAGGCCAACCTGCCCCACTGGTACAGGAGAATCGGCCCTGGACACCCCATCAGGGTGCCTGCTAGCAGCAGCCTTAGGCTGAGGGGAGGGGACGGTCTACTTGTGCCCAGTCTACCCCTGCCTCTGAAGAAACCCTCTCGAGACAGCAGAGGAGGCTTGAATTGGTAAAAGGCCTGAAAAGGGCCTGCCCTTACCTCTGGGAGCATGCCTTGTGGCATGGCATGCTTCTCCTTAGCCTGGCACTTTTGTAGGTAGTTCTGTATTCATCCATCTTTCATATAGTTTTCTGTTTGCTCCCCAAAAGAGAATTTCCCACTACAGGAAAATCCATAGCCTTTGACTGGGTATCTTGGGACAGATTAGTGCATCTGAGCCATGCCAACCTCACGGAAGCTACAGAAGTGGCCATGACCCTAGAAGAAACATCATTAACATCAACAGCAGTATGAAATTGAACTTTAGAGGCTTCAATGCCATCAGCAGCCACCTGTTCCAACTCACTAGCCAGCTGGCCATGGGCCTGCTTGGCTAACTGCAATACTGTGTCCCACCTAGATTTCTGATATCTAGCTACATAAGCTATAATTTGCCTGCCTGAGTCCCAAAGAAGCTGCCATATACTGTTTCTTCGCCATGGCATCAATCTTCCTGGAATCCTTATCAGGAGGATGTGAGGCCAGAGGAATATTAGCCTTGTCACAGGCTGCAGCTTGTACCACACCTACATGACTACACTGCTCAGTAAGGAAGTCTGTATCCGAGCCTGACAAAGTATACCTTCTGTCCATTTTTTTATCCACAGGAGGGACAGAATGAGGACTTTTTAAAATCTTTGTTGTTTGCTTCCTAAATGACTTATGCAAAGGAATAGACAACCTCCTAGACTCTGGAATATCCATCATTTCCACATAATCAGGCTCCTCTTGCTCATCCACAGCCTCCTCTAAAGGAAGCTGGAGGGTTTCTGCAACCTTTGTAAAAAATAAAGAAAGAAGGGACTCAGACAGAATAGGAGGAGATTCTAAAGGTCTGTCTGGAGAAATGTCCGGTTCAATGGGCACGTCCAGACCCCCCCAGCCACACATATATTGATCAAATTCCTCCTCCCCCTCCTGTGGTTCATAAAAATCCTCAACTTCAAAATCCTGAACCACTGGGACTGAACGAACCAACCTTTTACCAGCTGTTGGTGGTTCTACAGATCCCTGAGACAGTGACTGGACAATCTGAATGGCTTTAGCTATCTCTGCAGCAGTTGGAGACACAATTTTGGACTCCAGACCTACTGATTTCCTTGTCTTTTTACTTGGGACTGGTTCCTCTGAACCAGCCTTCCTTTTGCCCGAGGAAGTCTCGCCCTGGTCAGAGGGCACTCCCTCTGGTCCAGTGGGTACTGGACCGGGCTGGCCATCCGGGTCAGCGGACTTTTTGGCCTCTCGTTCCCTGAGCCGGCCCAATCTCTTCTCCAGGGTGGCTGCAGGGAAATTTTACACACCTGGCAGTCTGACAGGAGGTGGTCAGCCCCAGACAATAACACAAGTGGTGTGTGGGTCAGCCTTGGCAAAGGTCCCCACAGACATCACAGTGTTGAAACCCAGTGGGCCGGTTTTTCTTTTGGGTTTCTCAGACATAATGCCAGCCTAACCAAAACTTGCCCTTTTTGATGGCAGTGCCAGGCAAGACCCCTTATCGGTTCCTAACCGTGTCACAGGTATTTGAAAAACGTTATAATTCGCTTTTTAGAACCGATAAGAACCGGGAACCGCACTCTAAAACCCACTGTACACTTTTAAAATGCAGAAAAACAACGATCGGTTCAAAACCGAACCGATAATTAATTTCCACACAGACTTAAATTTTAGTACTTACGGTTACCAGATAGAGCTTTAAAACGAAATGCGGTAAAATAATAACTTTGCCGTTCAAATGAACCGGAAAATACTAGCATTGAACCGAGAATGAACCGAGCTGAAGGAGCTGATCTCGGAGCGACTGTTCAGTGAAGCGGAGTAAAGAATCTGACAGTTTCATTTGAAACTGCCAGATAGAGCTTTGGGCACAGCGCCCTCGTGCTGTAGAACTCCAGATCTTCTGGAGTTAACTCCTTCCTCTCCGGGGCAGTTCAGCTGCAGTGGCTGACTGCTATTGTTATAATATAGCAAGACTTCATGGTGTTTGAAGGTAACAGTTTGGGCGGCTAGAGCCTAGAGGCTTATGGTAATAGGCCTTGTAACATAGCTAGGCCAAACCCAGCTGGTTTATGAGAGACAATGTCCAGACTGTAGTGCTTAGTGAAAGTGTAGACAGTAGTACATGTGGCAGCTGCACAGATCTCTGCAGGAAAAACATTCTGAAAATAAGCTACAGAAGTGGCCATGCCTCTGGTGGAATGACCATGAACCACATCAGGAGTTGCTTACTGTACATCTTGTAACAGAATGTAATACGGTGTGCTAACCATTTGGTCAAGCACTGTTTAGAAACTCGGGTGCACTCTTCCCCGGGGCAAACAACACAAAAAGCTACAAGGACTTTCTGCAGTCCTTAGTATGGTGTCTACAGTATATGAGTATTCTATGCATATGTAAGGTATGGAGCAATGCTTCCCATAGATCAGTATGCTTTGGATAATACACTGGAGGTGGATGGTTTGATTTAAACTAAACTCAGACACCACCTTTGGGAGAAACTTAGGATTAATATGTAAAAACACCCTGTCTTTGTGGAAAATCAAACAAAATCAAATCAAAAATCAAACAAGGAGGCTCACACATTAGAGCCTGCAGCTCTGAAACCCTTCAATCAGAAGTGATTGCAACTAAAAATAACGCTTTATAAGAAAGAAAGCATAGGTCACAAGTCGCGGCTGGCTCAAAAGGTGCCAAAGTTAGCTTTTCCAAAAAATAATTCAGGTCCCAAGCTAGGACTAGATTCCAAACAGGATGCTTTATGTGTAAAATGCCTCTCAATTACATATGGGCTACCAACAGCTGAGCAACCGCATGGCCATCCACTGGCATGTGAAAAGCTGATATAGCCATCGTGCACTTTGATGGAGGAATACTGCAGGCCTGAGTCTGATAAGAAAAGCATGTACTCTAGAAGCTGATTGGCCAGGTAAACGGATCGAGGTTATCGGAAGCAGCCCATAAAGCAAACCACATCCATTTCACGTAGCAAGTATGACTGGTGGATGATTTTCTAGCAGCCAGCAGAACATCTGCCACTTTCTGTGACACCCCAAAGCGAGCCATGGCTATGTCTTCAGGAGCCATATGTGCAGATGCATGGACTTCAAGTCCGGGTGGAGTAGGGTTCCCTGTTCCTGGGACAGTAGACCCTTGCACAGGGCCAGAGGTACTGGAGGTTCCACTGCCAGCTGTTTTAGCAGGGGATACTATATCTGCCAAGACCATAGCGGAGCAATGAGGATTAGAGTTGCCCCCTCCATCTTCAGCTTGAGAAGTACTCTCTGAATTAGCGGAGAGGGAGGGAAGGTATATAGAAACCTCCCTTTCCAGGATAGGGACAAGAGCTAGTGAGCAGAAATGCGGCAGTTTTGCTCTGTGTGGAAACACAAAAAGGTTAAACTCCGGATGACCCCACCTTCTGAACAGATCGTCAACTACTGAGGTCAGTAGTTCCCACTCGTGCATCCTGGACTGTGGCCTACTTAGTTTGTCTGCCAAGACGTTCTGGGCACCTGCAACATGTACTGCTAATAGTTCTAGAGCCCAATACCAAACCTTCACTGCCTCCCTGCACAACTAGTAACATATGTCAGATGTCAGCCCTCCTACCGCGCAATCCTCCCCTCATCCCTCAACCTCCCCAGCTCCCTGCCAAGCCACTGAACCTCTTCCTCGAGCCTCCTTAGCCTGTGGCATATTGGGCACCCTTCCAGCCTCCACAGTATATTCATCCGCATTGCTGTCCCACAACCACTGCACCCAACAATCCTACCCATGGTCCACACTACCTATACAGCCTCTCCACACTAACTATCCCTACAGCAAGTAGAATTAACTAATCCTAGCCCAGCCTCTAACAGAAATTTTACCTTATATATTCCAGTTGAAGGCCCTCCACAATATCCACCTATCACACTAATCAGCAATTCATTGTGGATGCTGTACTTGTTTGAGACCTACCTATGCTTTTTCCCTGCCCTGTGGCTGCATTAGTGAACAGAACTACATGAGCTGCACCTGAAGCCCTTCCTCCAACTGCAGGGCAGGTGTTCCCCTATAAATAAGCTGTGCTCTGGGGAGAGAGGGAGGGAGGGTGGGATTAGGGCCCACACCAGACTCTCACAAAAGTATATCAGCCTTGTGTCTGCCCCTCACTGCACTTCCAAGAACTGCAACATCCTCTGGAGGAAGGCAGCACACACACATATATACACACACACACACACAGTATTAAACAAGTCAGCACTACTGCCCTAAAGTCCACAGACTGAAACAAAATGTAAAGCTTATCCAGCAACTAAATCCTTTCCCCAACTGCAAAAGAAGGTTCAGACAACCTCTGCCAGACCCCAACTGCTTCTGCCTGTAAGAATGAGCCCCCCCATTTGCTAATGTAATGCATCACACTGATGTTGCCCATCAGTATTAACAGAGGACTCGGGATAAGTGGTTTGGAAAGACCCAGAGTCCATATAGGACCATTCTCAAGGACTGGGGGACAAGTAGTTCTGGAAGGCCCAGAGTCCATAGAGGACCACTCTCATTTCAAGAATATTTATGTGCAAAGCGTGCTCCACCTGATTCCATGTGCCTTATATCTACAGGCGTCCTGGGTGGGCCCCTATCCTGAGCCCAACGCATCCATGGTGAGGGTCTGATGTGGGAAAGGAAATCAAAAATGGAACACCATTAAGCAGGCTGCTATATTCCATCCACCACATCTGTTCTGGATCATCTGTCAGCTGGACCCACTGGACTCTTCCAGTCCACTGTGGGATCCGCATGTGCAACCTGGCCAATGGCACGGTAAAAATGGCTGCCACCATGAGTCCCAGAAGGCATACTAACATCCTTGCTGAGCCCGAACAGCTGTCATGCATGGGCAATCAGGCGGTCTGGTTGTCCAGAGGCAAGAACACCAAACCCTAGGCCATATCCAGAACTACCACCTATGTACTACAGTTGGTAGCAGGGTGTTAGTACAGACTTTGTTATGTTGACTGTCACCCCCACAGCATCAAACACCTGTCTGATTTGAGCTAAGTTCTGCAATAGTTGGTCCCTGGAGTTGGCTTTTAATAGCAAGCTATCCAGGTCAGGAAAAACATACAGGCCTTCTCTGCGAAGGGCTGCTTCCACCACAGTCAAGCATTTGGTAAAGACATGCGGCACATAAGATTTCCAGAGGGCCTCCTGATGAAGCCTTTTTTTATAAGCAAAGTGCTGGGGTAAGCGTTCACTGTTGGGGACTGGCCGATACTCATAAATTGTAAACTACAATAAAACTGTCAAGCTTTTGTTGAAAAAAACAACCTCAGTGTTTTCTCTGAGTGTTAAACTTTACAAACAGTCAGTTTGTACTACGGGAAGGAGACCCTGCAAAGAGCCATCCAGAACTTCTTGTATTCTATGAAGAAGTTTAGATCCCTTAGATCCAGAACAGACCTCAGATCCCCTGTCCACTTTGAGACGAGGACATATCTGGAGTAGAAACCCAAGTTCCCCCATTCTAGTGACACAGGTTCTATGGCCCATTTTTGAAACAGAGTTTGTACTTTCTCTAACAACAGGGATGTGTGCCCTGGTGGGATGTTCTCACCACTGGTGGATGATCTGGAGGGCTTGTTCAGAAGCTCCAGAGCATGATCCATCTCTATAATCTCCAGATCCCATTTGTCTGTAGTTGCCACCCTCCACTGGTCCAAGTGGAGGGACTGGCGACCCCCTACAACCACCCTTGCAAGTAAAGGTGGCTGGGTAGTATAAGGAGTCAGGCTGAGCTGGGTTGGGGGGGAAGCCACAGGCTGCACTGTCTCTAGGAGCTTCTGAATGGGCACCTGGGGCTGTGACGGGGCCTGGCAAAGGCCCCTCACCTCTGCCTCTTCCCTGCTGTCTGCAGACCCGACGTTGTCCCCTGACAGAAGAGGGACAAATGTTAACCCTGCTCCAACCCCTGTTTTTTGGGTACGGTACAGGGATTTTACTGACATCGAGAATCTTGCTCAATTATTGATGATTTTTCAAAGTTTCTTCTACATCATGGCCAAACAGTTTCTGACCTCAGAATGGGGCACTCAGAAGTGTTTGCTGTATAACAGTGGCTAAACCTGCTACCCTGAGCCAAGAGTAGTGCCTGAAACAGATGCCAGAGCCTGCAGCCCTGGCAGAGGCATCAGAAATATATGTTGTGTGAATTAAATGTTTCCCCACATTAGCACCAGCAGTAAGAGTTTTCATTAATTCTTGCTTAGTAGAACCCTCAGGCAAGGTCTGTGCCGCAGCCTTAGCCTACCTTCAGAAGGTGTTCTGGTACATTTTATCATATGGACCTGGTAATCAGCAATAAGTAGGCCCAATAAGGCAGAGACATACATACGCTTGCCTAGGATATTCAACCTCCTGGATTTTCAGGTGTCTAGGTGCCATGGACCTGTCTTGAGCAGCTGTGATCACCACTGAGTCAGTCTCAGGCTGGTTAGCTTAAAAGGACTTACCAGAAGGTGCAGAATACATTTTGTCTGCTGTTCTAGGCACAGGTGGTAAACTGTTTGGCTTATACCAGGCTGTATATGTGGCATCCTCCAAGGCTGGAAAAAGGGAAGAGGGAGATTCTGGCATCTCCAGAAACTCCAGCAGGTTGTTTTTGGTAGAGCCCTGCTCCTCTGAGGTGAAGTCCATGGCAGCTTGCATTTGCTACATCATGTTATAAAATGAGGGATCCTCTGGAGGTGATCTTGGGAGTGTTCACAACGGAGTCCTCACTGCAAGTGGGAGACCGTGGAACTGATGCCATGTCCATAGTGGCGCTCAGCACAGTCTTCCTCTCCATTTCTTGCATCATGAGATCAGGATCATATTCATTCGTCATCGACTCTGTCATCAACAAGAATAAATGATCACAATGTCGTCAGCAGCAGAGGTCTATTTTGCAATGGATTACCTTGCAACATAGATGGGGTAGTTGTTGATGATCCATTAACAGACCCTCTGGAACAGGGAGACCAGGCAGCAGACGTCTTACCATGTCTGAAAATGATATACGTACTGCCTGAGCATTGGTGTTGCTTTGGTTGGTAGACGCGATTGAAGTGGCCGATGGAGGTTGGATCTTCATTGACAATGGCAACATATTAGCCATAATAGGTCCGGTAGTGCCCATACTAAGGCCCAACCTTGGTGTCTGGTTGACAGTCGGGGGGGGGGGGGTCGGTGTCGCCACTAGGGCGTTTGATATCGAAACAGAGGTCGTGCCTGTAGTCTACACAGGCGACCTGGATCTCGCAGAGGAGGCAATGTTGCTTTATTGTGAAGCTGTTTTTCCATTGCTTCAGTGGTCTTTTGGAGGAGGAATTTCTCCAAAGACCCCTTCCTGCATTACCTGGTCACAGAGCTGAACTCCCGGCAGACCTCACAGGCTCTCACGTTGCAAGAGAGGCCAAAGCAGCGGACATAGACATAATGGGAGTCGTCACTGTAGATCTTTCTGCACACACAGTACTGGAAGAGTTTAGACAGTTCCTTCGGGAGCATACAGGTCACCAAAAATCACTATAAAAGTGATTAATATTTGAAAAAGTAAAATGGCAGCTTTGAGCAGTGACGTGTCTGATGGCAGATCCAACGAGTCAGATCAACAGTGGGAAAAGAACTGAGGAGAGGAGGGTCGCCCCATGTTTATGTACACGCTGACGACGAACGTCAATGTGGGCAACCCTTGGCGTACTGCTTGCAAAAGTTTCTATGTGGTCCTAGTGCTGACGTGATTATAGTTCCAAAGGTGTGGCCTGATGAAAGACATATCCTTGAAGAAGATCTGAGGAATGCTGGGGACATCCACATTATAGAGGCGCCAACGAGGCACATCAATGTGGGTGGCCCCAGCCAGCAAAAATTTCCAGGTGGTCCAGATGCTGACGACTTACAGTTCCATGGTGTGGCTCAATGGAGGGAGACTGTGATACTCCATCTTAAATACCATACATATTTACATAATTGTTTCTGGTGAATACAATCAATTTTAAGTAATTTAAAACAGTGTCACATAAAAAACTGAATTAAAATATTAGTGGCCTAGTATGCATTTTTTTCATCTACAATGCCTGTTAAAACAATTTCTAGATGATATAGGCAAATTAGCTGAGTACCACTCCAATAAATAAATTATGCTGTAGATAATACACAATTATGTAAAAACCTAGCATCCTCAATGTCATTGTTCTTCAGCTCTCTGGGCGCATATTCTGTATACTTTTGTAAATCCTGTACTGTATGTAATAATTATCCTGTGTTCCCCTATACCCCAATTTCCCCCAGGTCGTGTCTGGAAACGAGTGGTTCTCTGCTCAGTACGCCTGCCTGGTTAAACTCTTAAATAAATAAATAAATAAATCTAGAAAACCACTCAAACATCAATTGTAATGGCCCTTTTCTTCATTTTTATTTTCATTTTTGACAGAGTGGCATATAGGTCATCCATGGATCCCCCAGGGACAAGGGGGTGGCAGTCATGAAAGGTAGGGACAGATAAATGCTGTGTGCACTGCCTGCTCGTTGCATGTAATTACAAATGATAGTACTATGTGACTTGCCATTTGTCATTACCAATGGCAGAGTACTGTGTGCTTGTAGCTTGTAATTACATGATGAGTACTGCATGCTTGTGGTTTGTAATTAAAAATGCTGAGCACTGCTGGCCCACTGGCGCTGAGAGTTGAGGTGCTGGACGCCACACCTCATGCCACACTGGTGACCCAGGTTCGGGAACGGACTCGGGCCACCGGGGGTTGGTAGAGAAGAGAAGAATCGAGAGTCCCATGACTGCTCTCCTTCCTCTGGGGAGGGTTGGGGCACTGCAGCGCACTGTAGCAGCAACTGGCAGAGGCCAGGAGCAGTACAGCAGCGAGCAGCAGAACGGGGGGAGAGCACAGCGGGCGGCAGCAAGTACAGTATGTGCCTGGACGCCATTGCACGTTTGGCTCTCCGGGGCAAGAAAAAACAGGCGGAAAATGACGTAGCGCGATCTTGGTGGCTGATGGCCGCGCCCGGCGCCCCTGGTACCTGAGAGGATCCTGCATACAGAGTAGCGTGAGTGATTAAAGGTCAGCTCTGTGGGGGTGCCAGACCAGGCCCGGAGGGGGGGTGCGGCCGGGGGATTGAGGGGATCTGCTCCGTGCAGGAGGATAAACAGAAAGAATAAAAAAAATAAATAGATAAATGCCGAGCACTGCATGCCTGCAGCTTGTAATTAGAAATGCAGAGTACTGCATGCTTGCTGCTTGTTACAATTGCTGAAGACTGCCTGCTTGCCACAAGTTACAAATGATGAGTAATATGTGGCCTCATGGCCTGCAGCATGTAATTACAAATGATGAGTACTGCTTGTTAGGTCAAATACTGAATATTATATGCTTGACACCAATAATAACTTCTGCTGAGGACTGTGTGCTTGACACCTGTAATTATAAATGCTAAATAATGCATGTCTGCTGCTTACTGTGTGCTTGCTACTTGTCATGTAATCAGCTCACTGGAAATATATCACTTTGTTCCAAGGAACCAGAATATACTTATAACTTGCATTCATTAAACTACACCACTTACATCTGAAACAGATTAACGATGCAGGAAAAAAACAAACTATTTGCTGGTGACACTGTTTACTGTACTAAAAAAAAACTCTCTAGAAAACTAGTTTCCAATTTTTTTTTTTTTTTTTTAACCCAGGGCATCAACGTCGCAGGCAGCAATCCAATCAATGCACTGGCAGGCCGGCGTAGTTTCAAAATTTTTTTGGCAGTTCAGTGAGAGGCAGCGCCTGCAATACACAGAAACATGGAATTTGATGGCAGAGGACCGTTTGGTCCACCCAGTTTGTCCATTTTCTGTACCTGCTATAAAACCACAGACCCTACTTGGTCACTGGCTTTACCCTTCCTTTCCTAACCACTAAGGTTCCCTTATGCCTATCTCATGCATTCTTGAAACCCGTTACGTCACCTCAGCTGGGAGGCTGTTCCAGGCATCCACCACTCTTTCTGTGAAGAAGCACTTCCTCATGTTTTCCTTGAATCTACCCCCTCCAAAATCACTGCATGACCCCTTGTTCTTGAGCATCTTGTTTTCTGAAAAATGCTTAAATCTTGTACCCCTTCTATACCTATGAGGTATTAAAAAAATGTCTTCATTATACCCCCCCCCCCTTTTTTTCTCCAGGGTGTACATATTGAGGTCCTTTAGACTCTCCTCGTAGGGCTTTTGATGCACCATTTTAGTTGCCGTCCTCTGGACCGCCTCTACTCTGTGTCCTTTTAGAGATGTGGTCCCCAGAACTGGACACAGTACTCTAGGTGAGGTCTCACCAATAATGTCTCCAGTGATATTACCACCTCCCTCTTCTGCTGGTGACACCCCTCTCCCTATGCACACCAGTATCTCACTAGCTCTCCCCACTGCCTTGTCACACTGTTTGGCCACCTTTCAGTTGTCAAATATGCTTACCACCAGGTATCTTTCCTGCTTGGTTTTCGTCAGTACCACTCCCTATCTTATAATCTGCCTCTGGGCTTCTGTGCCACAAGTGCATGTTTTTGCACTTCTTTGCATTGAAACTTAGTTGCCACACTTCTGACCACTCCTCAAGCTTTTTTTTTCCCCCCAACTGTGTTTCTTCACCTCCCGACTGGAACTCTCTCGGGCTACCTCACTTGCCGTTGTCGCTCTACCACCCACTGTGTACTCCGCCATCTTCAGAGATACGACTCCCCAGGACTACAGGGGCTACTGCCCAGGGGGTCGAAGGGCAGTAGTGGAGAACCAGCGTTGGGCTTGTGGCAATGACCGCACTGGAGGAGCTGTTGCCTATCTGGCGGGAGGGGCTCTTCCCCCTTAGTATGCGTGCTCCTCCCCCCTCCCTCCCCTTGCGTGGTGCGCATCCCGATCGGCGCACGGCAACCCTACCGACGTCGGACCACGCCAACTTACGGTACGTGCTGTCCAGTGCTCAGCAGTGCCCCCCAGTCTCCACCAGGGGCTGCTGGCACACCGGACACCCCAGAGCCCCCCCCGGGATAGGAGAGCAGACCAGCAGGTGCTCAATCCGATCCCGCCCTGCCACCCAGCACCGAGCTCACTCCCGAACCGGGTCGCCAGCATGGCGCGAGGTGTGGCGTCCAGCGCCTCAACCCTCAGCACCACTGGGCCTTTCTCAAGCTTTCTTAGATCTCTATTCATTTTTCAACCCCACCTCCTTGAGTGTCTACCTTACTGCAGGGTTTTGTGTCATCTGCAAAAAGGAATACCTTCCCCTCTAGCCCCTCTGCAATGTTGCTAATAGAGACATTAAAGAGGACCAGTCCCAGTACTGATCCTTGAGACACCCCGCTGGAAACCCTCCCTTCCTCAGAGTGAGCTCTGTTTACCACCACCCTCTGTCCCCTACACCCCAACCATTTCCTTACCCAGTTTACCACCTTTAGACACATTCCGAGCTTGCCCAGCTGGTTTATGAGTCTCCTATGTGGAACAGTGTCGAAAGCCTTACTGAAATCTGGGGAGGTCACATCCACCGCTCCACCCTGATCTAATTCCCTGGTCAGCCGGTCAAAGGAATTTTTCAGATTTGTTTGACATGACCTCCCCCAAGTGAATCCATGCTGCCTTGGGTCCTGTAAGCCCCTGGATTCATGATATTCCACAATCCTTCCCTTCAGTAGTGATTCCACTAATTTCCCGACCACCGAAGTCAAGCTGACTGGCTTGTAATTGCCAGCCTCCTCCCTACTACCATGTTTGTGAAGTGGAACCACATCTGCTCTCCTCTAGTCCTCTGGAGCCACTCCCATCTCCAGTGAGTGGCTGAACAGGACTGCCAGAGGTGCAGCCAGCACGTCTCTGAGTTCCTTCAATATCCTTGGATGTATTCCATCTAGCCCCATTTCCTTGTCCACCTTCAGATTTGCAAGTGCCTTCAGGAATCTCCTCTGTAAATGGACTAGTGTCCATCTCCCTCCCTTTAATGCTCTTGTCCTTTATCTGTGGTCCCTCACCTTCCCCTACCTCTGTGAACACTGAACAAAAGTATTTTTTCAGGACATCTGTTTTTTCATGGTCCCCTTCCACACATTCCCTCCTTCCTTCCCTAGTCTTATAATCCCTCCCACAGGTCTTTTTCCTTTCTTTTACATACCTAACAAACGTCCTGTCCCCTTTCTTTAATACCAAAGCTGTTTTCTCCTCCATTTGTGTCTTTGCGCTCCTGTTTTCCCTGCCTCCCTCTGCTTCTCCTGATACACTTCCCTATCCTCCTCCCTCTGTGTTTCCTTATATTTCCTAAATGCTAACTTTTTTTGCCCTTACCTTTCCAGCCACCTCATTTGAGAACCACAGTGGTCTCTTTTTCCTCGTTATTGCTTACTTGCCTGAAGCAGAGGTTTGCTGTTGGTGATAGTGTAGAATATCGGGTACACCTAGCAAGCTTGCTGTAAAAGCTTCCTGAATACAGCACTGCTTTGGTCACCTGCCTTACTCGGTTGTCAGTTTATTTAAGTTGGGGGGCTTCACCCCCCCACACCCCTCTTGGGTTTTTTTGTTCCGTTTTTTTTTTTTACGGGGTGGTGTGGGGGCAAACCCAACCCAAATACACTAATATAAACTAAAGGAACAGGCGACTGTATCAAATAGCGCAACTTGAGCTCTACGTTAATAGCATAGGTCCTATGCATACCCGATATTCTACACTATCACCTTGTTGTCTTCCCTATTGCCCCTTTCAGTTTCACCCACTGTTCCTCCACTCCATTCAAGTCCTCCTCCCCTGTCAGGGCATCCCCAAGTATAGCACTGTATGTGCCCTTTTTAGTATGTAGTTTTAAGTGACTAATATGCCACAAGTGCTATAATGATGTAACAAATTGCATGTGTTTTTGTTCGTATTAAAGCCAATCACAGCATGGCTTCTGAAAATGGGCTATGCTTAGTGATACCTAAACTGTATATGAATCAATACATTAGAATAGAAAAAAAAAGTTTTTTTCCTGCAGCTTTTGACTAGTAACGCTGCCACATTTATTTGTTCCACACAGATAAAATAAATCATAAAACAATTGTTTAAAGATGCTTACAGAACAATCTTATTTCTTTCTCTGGAATGCTCTCTGGAGGCTGCAACAGAATTAAAAAAAGGATATATTTAAGGAACTGCCTATACACAGAAGATTACCAAAACTAATGAGAAGCTGGCCTGATAACCTGATAACCATACACTGTACTGCAACTCAAAAGAGTCTTGCTTGGGAATGATATTGTGTCTCTCCCTCCATGGGCAGGTGACAACTAGTGAGTGGCCATGCTGTGTAGGTAACACACGCACTCTCCTGGTAGAGAGGACATGGTACACTACCGAACAGCAGTCCCTGTAGATAGATCATCACCATACCTCTTAACTGTCCCTGATTTTCTAGGATGACCCTGATTTTGACTAAAAATTTTCTCCATTCCTCCTAAATTATTTTTCTTTCTTGTATGCCAAGTGATAAATTGTTATCTACCTCATACTCTAGTTGAACAATGTGTTCTGTTAAGAATAGGTATCCTTGCAGTTGTAAGTCAACTGTCTTGCTGACAAAAGCTATATCTGTTACTGTCAAACTATACCCTTGCTATTGTAATCCTATCTTGGGATTAGTGACTACGATGTTGCTTATAACCTCCTGGGTCGTGTCTGAAAATAGTCATTTCTATGGCTAGCACACCCACCCGGTCAACAAAAACTAAATACATTTGCTATTTCTGTCACTGAAGACTACCTGTTTAAATCACATTATACCAGCCAGTAGTGTTACAGTCTAGTACTCATTAGGAAAATGCTATTTGTACTAAGCAGCATATTACATACACGTTCTTAAAGGAAAACTGCACCCTCATATCTTCTAAATGTTATTTGTTTCCATGTCAACAGACAACTCTTTTCATGTAGCTGTTGAAGATGTATGACCGTGCTCTATGGTCTGAAGCACCCAATTGTCCGTGGTCACTTCCTGCCACTCTTTTAGGTAGAGGGAGAACCGACTCCCAACAGTGTCCCTGAGATTGCCGGCTGAAGGAGGTGATAGGGGTGTGGAGGGTGGCCGTGGGTGCCAGGGGGGCCCTGGTGACAGCAACTGCAGGGGCCAAGGTGGCCTTGTCCTGGCCTTTGGCAGGCTGGTTTTGGGACTGTTTACAGGAAGACTGATGAAAGGACGGATGGTTGCCTACTCTAGGTTGAGTATGGTAGAGCAAATTACCTGTCCTAAGACCCCAACTTGACTCCTGAAGGGTGGAGATTATGTCTTGAAAATCTCCTCAGCAGAGGACGTACCCTGAAAGGGGGCGTCCAAAATGCTGGACAGCACATCTGAGGCGAATCCAGATTAACAGAAGCCACTCATGGCGCCAGAGGCAAACCCCAGCCACTGCCACTCACCCAGAGGCATCCATTAGAGGGGTCTTTATGTAAGGCCTGCACCTGTTTCTTGTCTTGGTCCCAGAGAACATTCTGATATTGGACCATATGGGCCAGGTAATTGATAACCCGAACAGCCAGATTAGTGGAAGCTAAATGCCCTTACCCAAGTGGTCTAAACTGCCTGGACTTCCTATCCATGTGCCACGTTTATGACCACTGAATCAGGTTTAGGGTGGGCAGCTAAAACAGGTTTACTGGCAGGGACATGGTAAAGGTGGTCCACCTTCTTAGGCAGTGGAGGGGTAGAAGACAGGTTATTCCATGTACCCTGGTGATATCCTCGTAAGAGTCAATAAGGGGTGGCACCACTACCGGGAGGGCATCATGCTGCCTTAAATAAACATCCAGGCAACACCTCTCTAGGTCCTGCTCCTCCATCTCCAAGCCCGTAATGGACTGTATGTGATGCATGACGTTCATAAAAGATGGATTGTCAGGGGGATATTTAGGAATCACCCAAGGAGAACCTTCACCATCCGAAGACTCCACTGGTGAGGAGGAAGACCTGAACAATCTGAGTCATCCTCACTGGTCTCATTGTCTTGGTCAGATGGCGGTGGCAGGCACTCGTTCTGGAGAGGGCCAGAGCCGACACTGGGGTGTGACCCAGAGGACTCAAATCTTCGGGGATCGCTGGCTTCAGTCCGGCCTGGATCTTGAGGCGTCGGGTCGGGGGACGCCGGGTGGCTCTAGAGCAGCGGGGTCCGCCTCTGGACAAAAGACCACCACGCTGTGAATAAGGCACTGTAGTTCACTGAAGGTAGAAAATCATATACCGGCAGGTAGGGATAAGAAGGCACTAGATAAGGGTATGACGGTGGCAGGGCAGGCATAGCTTACCCTGAATAAGGACCACCCAGTGCCGGCTGAGGATCCAGCATTGGGCCAGTGAGCATCAGCTGTAGAAGAGGCGATGCTGGCGTCAGGCTCACAGGCTGGGGCAGTGGCAGTACTGGTGGCAGCCCAGTGGGCGGCGGCTGGAGCATCGGGCAGAAGGATCCGCCAGCACAAGCCAAGCAGGTGACGTAGGCACCTGGGGGGGGAGGAGATCTCCCAGGCGACACTGGGGTAGAAGAAGCATTGGTAGCCTGCTGCGAGTGCTGCCTTGAAGGGCTGAAATCGGACCCCGATGTAGGCAGTACCTTGGCCTGGTGGGGGGGGCGGGTGACAGTAGAGGAACTCACACCTGAGAGACCCAACACTGGCAAAGCCACCTGGCTGACAGCCCATGGATGAAATGGGCCTGAGTGTCAGGGGCTGGGAGATAGGAGAATAAAGCCCCCCTGCCCTGAGGAGCCACTGCCCAAAAAGGAATGAGGGCGGGTGGTTGAGCCACCAGGAGCCTGGTAAAAGAAAGGGCTGGCAGGGCTGAATGGGCCAATCTCCCGTGGGAGGATGACCCGACGCGGTTGAGGGTTTGTGGGGTGAGCAGGAAGCATACTGGTCCCAGTCCCCATGTTTATCCTGGTGCATGTGCTTCCCACCAGATCTTTGAGAGGAAGATGAAGACCCCGGAGACTGTGCCGGCGAGGCAGAAGAGCTCCTGGCCTGCAGCTCCTTCTCCACTACTACCAATTTCTGCTTTATCAGGTGGCTCTCCAGAGTCTTAAGACAAGGTCTCTGAGTGACCTGCTTGAATTTCTGGCAAATCTGTCAGGCTTTGGGCTTCGTGACTGGGCCTAGGAAGATGAGACATGAAGAGTGCCCATCTCTGCCGCAGGTACACTTTGTGGAGCAGTCGGAAGACAAGGCTGGTGGAAAAGACATTAACTCCATGGCTGAAACACCAAAAATTTGATGTTACAAGCTCGAGAAAAAAGGAAAAATAAAAAAGCACAGCGAGTAATGGCAGCTGACTGAAGCTGCGGCATCTGCTTAGGTCCGATGTGCATGGGTCAATGGCAGGAAAAGAACTGGAGTAGATGTGGGGGGTCCGCCTGTCTTTATAGGTTAGGCTGACGTCGGTGGTGGGTCCTGGTGCCTGGCAGCTTAGCCCTACTGGTGTTGACCTGCTGCAAGAGCCTTCCTTGAAGTAAGATCTGTTTGTGCCTCGAAAACCATAACCCCTATTCACCACAAGCAGTATTTAGCCAACAGGGAGCTACATGGAAGACAGGAGCAAACAAGCTCTTAGGGCTCACAAACTGCGAATGTTCCAAGGCAGCAATCTGTCATATTTAACCTTCCCTATGTAAATGACCCCATAGCCCAGGCAAGGTTCTGTGGGGTCATTTACAGCTCATTATGACCTTATTATAGTCCGTGAGCCAACAGTTGCTCCAAAGACTGCATCACCCCCACTAGACCGCTGTACAGCTTTGGTGACAACATGTCCTTAGTTTAGTGGTACCCCCACACTCCGATCGCCAATCTTTTTATTCTGAAGCACTGTCATGGTTGTCTAGTAGCTCCTCAATCCCACCCAATCACCAGTTTGAGTAGTCTAAAGCAATTTCCTGGTAATCTAGTAGTTCCCTCCTCGATTGCTAGTGTGGGTAGTTTAAAGCATTTCCCTTGTTGTCTAGTGGCCCCCCACACCTCACGATTTCCAGTACAAGTACTCTAAAGCCCTTCCCTGGTAGTCCCCCAACCCCCTCCCTGATCACTATACTGAAAGTGCTACAACCCTACATCAGTGGCCCAGTCTAGTGTTCCCACCTCCCCACCCCATTAGCATACCAATAGTGCTAATAACTAACACTGGACGCCTAGTGCCCCCATGCCAAGCCATGCCAATTGTGGTAAAATCCAGCATTGTTAGTCCAGCTGCCCCCACCCAACTGCCATGACAACTCCCCACCGCAATATGATGGTGGCTAGTACTCCCTCACCACTCACTGCCAGCCACACATGGGTGTGCAGAGGATAGTACAGCTAAGTAAGAACTTATGTAACACTAAATTTCAAGAGGATCTCTTGCAGCAGGCCACACTTATGAACTGTAGCTGCCAGGCACTAGGACTACAGAAACTTTTCTAGCTAGCAGTCTACCAGGGTGTCGCCCACTCCAATGTCATACACCAACGTCGACCTATCCAATAAGAGTGGGTGGCCCCGCGCCCTCAATTCTCCCGCCAAAGACTATAAGCTACTTGGGACCAGCTGAGGGAACTGAGGATGAACCAAAGGTTTCTACTAAAGAAGATGGAAAAGGAGGTACAGACAGAGAAGCACCTCTCAGGCCCAGGGGGAAGGTGGGAGGAACAGCATGGCCTGCTGCAAGAGATCCTCTCGAAGATCTAGTGTTACAGTAATTTCTTACATAACTGAACTATCTTACTTCAAGGGTATCTCTTGCAGCAGGCCACACCTATGAAACGAGTCCCAAGCAGTTCCATCATCAGATAGCACAGACTGGGTGGGAGAAACCTTGAGCCTAAGAAAGTAGGCCCTTGAGGACAGCTAAGCCAAAGTTGGCCCAATGCCTAGAGGCAATGTCCAGACTGTAATGTTTGGTAAAGATGTGGACAGAACTCCAAGCAGCGGCAGCACAGATCTCTGAAGCTGACACATTCCTGAAACAGGCAACAGAAGCAGCCATGCCCCTGGTGGAATGGTCATGAATAATGCCAGGAAGATCCTTGACATACTTCCTGCAGCAATAAGTGATACAGTGGCCAACCATTTGGACAAGCACTGCTTTGAAACAGGGACACCCTCTTTCCCAGGGGCGTAAGAAACAACAAACTGAGAGGTCTTCCAGTAGTTCTTCGTATAGTGTGTACAGTAGCGCTGAATTCCATGCGCATCTAAAGTGTGGGGCAATGCTTCCCCTAGACTGGCATGCTCTGGGTAATAAACAGAAAAGTGGATGGACTGATTTAAAGTAAACTCAGAAACCACCTTAGGAAGAAACTTAGGCTTAGTATACAAAGACACCCTGTCTCTGTGAAAAATCAAATAACGCTGCTCACACGAGTACCTGTAGCTCTGAAATCCTTCGCGCAGAAGTAATAGCAACTAGAAATAATGCTTTCCAAGACAGAAAGCGTAGGTCGTATGTTGCGGCTGGCTCAAAAAGAGTCAAAGAAAGTTCCTCCAACACAACATTCAAGTCCCAAGGTTGGACTGGATTGTGGATAGATGACTTCATGTGAAGAATGCCTCTCAGAAATGTACATGACACTTCCAGCTGTGCAACCATATGCCCATCAATAGGCACATGG
Source organism: Neoceratodus forsteri (assembly GCA_016271365.2). Lineage (NCBI taxonomy): Eukaryota > Metazoa > Chordata > Ceratodontiformes > Ceratodontidae > Neoceratodus > Neoceratodus forsteri. The sequence goes on from CM028130.1 coordinate 1,423,590,286, forward strand.
AAGGCAGAGATGACAGACATGTGCACCTTAAGAGAGGAGTACTTCAGACCAGAGTGAAAGGGATAGCAAGTACTCCGGAAAATGATTCACTCAACAACTGAAGGGATCCAGCTGACATGATGCAACCCATAGCGCAAAGCGTTTCCACTTCATAGAATAAGTGGCCCTAGTCGACGGCTTCCTAGCTGTCACCAGGACATCAGCCACCTTGAGTGACACCTATAATTGAGCCATGGCTATGTCCTCAGGAGGCAGGCATGAAGATGCGGGGATCTGAGGTCCGGATGGGCCAGGGTACTCCAGTACTGGGAAAGAAAGCCAGTGCACAGAGGAAAGGGTACTGGAGGTTCCACTGTCAGCTGTTGTAGTAAAGGGAATCAGATCTGACGAGGCCAGGAGGGGGTGAGAAGGATCATTGTGGCCCCCTCTATCTGGAGCCTGAACAGAGCCCTCTGGAGCAGGGTGAAGGTAGGAAAATGTACATAAAAACCTCCCTTTCCAGAAGACGAATAATGCTTCTCGTCAGAAAACTCCAGGCCCTGAATCGAGCGAGCAAAAAAAAAAAACAATAGGTTCCTCACCTGTAACAATAGTTCTAGGAGTGGTATATGCTGTTCATCCACACGTATTGGCATGATCTTTCTCTTTAAATATCTTGCCAGAAGTTTTCAAGCAGGCTCCTCCCACCCACCCGGGTGGTGTATCCCTCGGCTTCGCCCCTACACGCCAGCTCTTGCCCGCTGGAAGCAGTAACTATGCGATGAAACAGGGGAGGTCGCGTACGTCCGTGTGGATGAAAAACATACCACTCCTAGAGCTACGGTTACAGGTGAGTAAAAACAGGTAACTCGCCTGTAACAGTAGTTCCAGGAGTGGTATATGTTATTCATCCACACACTTTGGCATGTCCCTTTCCACTTTAAATTTTGCCGTAAGTCTTAAAGCTGGCTCCTCCCACCCACCCGGGTGGTATAACCCTCAGCTCTGCCCCACGAAGCCAGATCTTAGTCCGCCGGGAGCCAGGTGTTGTGCATCCACAGCCGGGGAGATCGGGCGGGTCCGTGTGGATGAACAACATATACCACTCCTAGAACTACTGTTACAGGTGAGTAACCTGTTTTTCTAGGATCGTGGATATGTTGTTCATCCCCACTCTTTGGCAGACTCCTAGCAGTTCTCCAGGAGGGAGGGAGGGAGGCAAGGTGCATACCCCCTACTTAAGAAATAGAGATTGGAAAACTGAGGCCCCAAAACCAGCATCCCGGCGTGACTCAAGGTAGATGTGGTAATGAGTAATGAAGGTGTTTGCTGACTTCCAGGTAGCAGCCTGACAAATTTCCTGGATAGTGATGTCCCTGGAAGCAGCAACCGATGCAGTGGTATGGCGGGTAGAATGTGCTCTTATCCCTCTGGGAGGCTCCATGCCCGCCAACTCATAACACAGACTTATGCAAGATGTAATCCACCTTGCAACTGTCCGTTTTGCTGCAGGTCTGCCAGAAGCGGCTTCAGCGTAGGTGACAAACAGCTGGCGAACCTCTTCCCGAATTTTCGCCGTCCTCTCCTTGTACTAGGAGAGAGCTCATCTCAGGTCCAAAGTATGGAGCCTGTACTTGGCCTCCGAAGTGTAATTAGAGTAGTAAACCGGCAGAGTTAGCACCTGGTTAAGGTGAAACACTGACACCACCTTCAGAAGGAATTTCAGGTGTGGGCGCAGGACAACCTTGTCCCTATGGAAGACCAGAAAAAGGGATCCACTGAAAGCGCCTGGAGCGCCTCTGTCCTTCTAGCAGACATGATAGCCAGCAGGAAGGCCGTCTTCCATAAGTGTGACAAGGCACACTTGTGTATTGGTTTGAATGGCTTGCCCATGAGCTTTGCTAGTACCAGCAGTAAACCCCACGGAGGTGGAGGTTCACGCACCGGAAGGGATGTGTGATCCAGGCCTTTGAAAAAACACCCCACTACTGTCTCCTGCACCACTGTTGGCTGACCGGCCCGTGCCCGATAAGCAGAGATGTCTGCCAGGTGCACCTTAAGAGTCGATGAACGAAGACCCCTTCTGGACAGAGACCAAAGGTAGTCGAGAATGTTAGCCACTGGATAGGACAGAGGGTCCATGCTCTTGCCCTGACACCAAATGGAAAACCTTTTCCATTTGAAGGCATAACATTTCCTGGTCGATTCCTTTCTGGATGCCTCCACCATGGTGAGGACATCCTCAGAAAGACCCAAAGCCTGGAACCCTAGCCGCTCAGGTACCACGCTGTGAGGTACAGGGATTTTTTTTTTTTTTTTAATCACATCTATATTTTTCCGCCTTACTGCAGCAACTACCAGCGGGGGCATCCAGCCGCTGGTCCTACCCACCGGGAGAGCACCAGGCTCACTCACAGGATAGGGGGTCCGGTTCAGCTGTGGCCAGTCTGCTGGAGGGCCTCCCTCATACCCTGCCTAGCCAGACCAGCCTCTGAGCCCCTAAGTGCAATTCTACAAGAGTCCTCCTGGCGAGGTAGGGCGCGGCTATCAAGCTGCATGGTTGCGCCCAGCCATTTTCCACTTAATCTGTATCCCACTGGAGCACGGACGTGCAATGATGTCCAGGCACAAGGTGTCGATGTCCGCCGTGCTCCCCCCACTTATTCACTGGCATGTAGTGCCTCTGGGCGTCCCCAGAGGCCGCTATAGCGCGGTGAAATTCCCCAGCCCTCCCCAGGATCAGGAGAGCAGTCTATAGACGCTCAGTCCTGATCCTCCCCTGTCAACCCACTGACACCCGAGTCCGTTCCCGAACCCGGGCTGCCAGCGTGCCGTGAGGTGTGGTGTCCAGCGCCTCAACCCTCAGCACCACCAGGCTGGCCTGAGGTGCAGGGATTGAAGGTCCGGATGGTATACCTTCCCTTGATTGAGAGAGATCAGGTCTGGGCGTGCTGTAAGCCGCTCTGGGGGCCTGCAGCTGAGGCTGAGGAGATCTGGATACCGGAACTGGCGCGGCCAGTCTGGGGCAACTAGAATTACCTTCCCCTTGTCCCTCCTCACCTTAAGGAACACCTTGTGGATCAAGGGAAATTGAGGGAAGGCAGAGAGGAGGACTGGGGTCCACGGCCTCGATAAGGCATCCCCCTACAGTGAGCCCTGCTGAGGGGGGCGGGCAAGAAACAGCCTCAGCTTGGTGTTTTCCCTGGAGACAAACAGGTCCACCAGTGGTTTGCCCCAGTGGGAGAACAGGCTGTAAGCTACCTCTGGATGGAGAGACCACTCGTAGGATGTCTTGCCCAAGCAGCTGAGACCATCTGCCAGATGATTTGAGGCTCCTGCCACATGAATGGCTACGAGATTCGCCTCCAAATGGCTGACGAGGGTCCAGATACAGAGCTCCTCTCTGCAAAGCAGACAGGAGTGCATGCCGCACTGTTTGTTGAGGTAGTACATGTCTGTGGTACTGTCCGTCTGGACTTGAACCACTTGACCCCGGAGCTGAGGAGTGAAAGCTGAAAGCGCCAGTCTGACTGCTTTGAACTTCAACAGGTTGATGTGGTATCAGGACTCCTCGGGGGTCCAGAACCCATGGGCCCTTTTGTCCCCCATGTGGGCTCCCCAGCCCATGAGAGAGGCATTGGTCATAAGGATGGGTGTCGGCTCGGGCGGACAATGGGATTCCTTCCTGCAACCGGTCTGGGGCGGTCCACCACTGCAGAGCGTCCCACATCTTCTGGGTTACAGTGATCAGCTGGATGAAATGACTGTGGTGCTGAGTCCACTGGGGGGCCAGCTCCCATTGGAGGGGGCGCATGTGCAACTGGGCCCAAAGGACCACTGAGGTGCATGCTGCCATGTAACCCAGAAGGTGCAGAAGAAAAAATTACTCACCTTAGTAATGTTGTTTCTTCTAATGGAGTCTTGCTATATTATGACAATTGCAGTTTGTCCCACCATTAGAACTGCTCCGGAGGTGAAATAGTTAACTCCATTCCATGAATGGAACTTAGAGCACGAGCTCTAAAGAGAAGCTCTGTCTGTGTAGTTTCAAACTTGAACTGTCAGATCTTTACGAGCAAAAACTCACTAAGGTCTGTGTGGAAGCTGTAACCTACACTAGCCAATTGGCTACCTAAATATTAACACCCATTGCTGGTCCCAACACAAAAGACTCAGGTCAGGGGACCAGAATTAATAGTATAATGAAAAACACCACACCCCCAAACCCCCAAGAAGGGGTGAAAACACATAAAAAGGGGCATAAAATAGTGCCCAACTAGGCTGCCCACCCCATACCCAAGTAGAAGTTCTGAGAGGGGCAGGCTGGGGGGGAGGTCATAATATAGCAAGACTCCATTAGAAGAAACAACATTACTAAGGTGAGTAATTTTTTCTTCAAACAACATGAAGTCTTGCTATATTATGACAATTGCAGACTACACAGCAGTACCTCCATGGAGGAGGGACAGAACCTACTTAGGGAATAGGCTCTGAAGCACAGCTGTGCCAAACCGAGCATCTCTCCTGGCCTGGACATCCAGGGAGTAATGCTTGGTGAAAGTGTGTACCGTTTTCCAAGTAGCAGCCTGACATATCTCCAATAGAGGGATGTCTCTGGCAGCAGCTAGAGACGCGGCTGTACCTCTGGTAGAATGAGCCCTCAAGCCAGAGGGGGGATCTCTGCCCAGTTTCTGATAACAAAATTGGATACAAGAGACAATCCACCTGGCAATTGATCTCTTAGTGGCAGGTTTCCCTTTCCCAACCTCACCATAAGTGAGAAAAAGTTGGTGGGATTCGAACCTGTGACCCTTGGTACGTTCTATATAGTAACTAAGGGCCCTCTTAACGTCCAAACTGTGCAATCTCCTCTCACCAGAAGAGGAATGTTCAGTGAAAAACACTGGAAGGGAGATAGATTGGTTAAGATGGAAATCTGAAACCACCTTAGGCAAAAAGGAAAATTACGTACCTACGTAATTCTTGATCTTCTCTTGTATTTTCACCATTCATTACTTACTGGGTGTAAGCCGGGCGCACACACCGTCACGAAACTTTTTTTTTTTAATTGCCTAACGGCCCCGCCTCGAGAGAGCTTACGCTGAAGGCGCGGTAGGGGCGGCTGTTAGTAGCGATCACTCCCTCCTCCAACTCAGTTCTGTGAGCCGGAGAGGCAAAAGAGAAAGCAGAAATATAGATAGGAGGCAAGATAGCCGAGGGATAGCAAAGCAAGGAAGAATGAACTGAAAAAGGAATAAGCCGATGGAGGAAGGACAGAGGAGATAAGAACATCCCTAATCTAGGGACTGCAGGGCCTCCTTACCTGGGCGACTCTAGGAGGAGAGATGAGTAAGGAAATGAGAAAATAGAAGAAGAAGAAGAAGAAAGAGAAGAGAGAGAGATGGATGTTGAAGGGACCAGAATGCCCAACGAGCATAGTTAGCTTGTAGCTGAAGGCTCGACTAAAGGGGAAGCAAGAATCCCCGTAGATAGAGCTGAAGAGAAGGTTCACCGAACCCGCTAGACAGACTCAGGAGGGCATAGTCCTATCTTCAACATGCCATTATTCATGACACCAACGGCTCCTGGCCAGGAGGCCTTTAACTGGAGGACACCCGAGGAGGGAAGAATAAAACCCCAGCAGCATGAGAGTGCTGCTCAGGGGTTTAGAAATGGAAAATGCAAGCCTTTCAGGCGTTTCAAGACAGAAATGGGACTCAGACTGACTGGCTAAGGCAGACCAAGGCTTAGGCTGGTTAGGATTGGATATGGTCAGCAGAGCTCTATTGTAAAAATTGTCCAGGAGGACAGTTAAGGGAGAAACCAATAGCAAAACAGTGAGAAGGAAAGCCTACCTTCTCATTTGCCTTCTTGTTTGATTTCTCCTTTTTGACTAGATGCATGACCCAGATACCAAGATGCCTATAGCAGTCGGAGAGAGTTCCCTCAGCATTTTTTTTTTTTTTTTTTTTGTTAAAAAGAAGAAAGGAACAGACATACTCGTTCCTCTGCTCTGCAAGGCAAGAATAGAGGGGGAAGATTTCAGGGCAACTATCTGAACACGGGATTGCAGGATCAAAACTGAATAGCCTGAGCCAGACCAAAAAACCCCAGAGGTATCTTGCCAGAAGAATAGCAAGAGATAGTAGTGCAGTCTGATCGCCAATGCAATCCACGAGATGGCCCATGAATCTTAGAGTAAGTAATTTTTCTGGGTGTAGAACCCCCCCCTTAAGAAAGAACTTTTTTTTTTTTTTTTTGGAAAAATTAAGGAATTTTCCCCTATATTTTATAAACAAAAGAGAAAATGCAGAGAGAGGAAGGAGACGGGAGGTGGAGAAGCCACAGGAAGAGGCCACTGAGGGGATGGTGGGTGGGTGAAAGTAATGAATGGTGAAGATACAAGAGAAGATCAAGAATTACGGTAGGTACGTAATTTTCCTATCTTCCCTTGTCAATCTTCACCATTCATTACTTCCTGGGTGAGTACCAAGCTCCTCTTCCCCTGGAGGGGGAAGAGGCCATACCCTGAGGGAACAAGACCCCCAGCCTTCTGCTGGTGAGAAACAGAAGGAGAAGACCCTGGCTTATTCAGAAAGCCTAAGTGGGAGAAGAGCTAGGAGGTGCCTCCCGAGGACGAGGAGACGGAGGGAGCCCCTGTAAAAGTCTCCTAGCTCTGGAAGAGAAAAGACGGGTCCCCCGGAAGGCGGAGCGCATCACCCTACGCCGGGCCAGGGGTGACAACCTGGAAAGACGAAGCCATGCCGTCCGCCTGATGCAGATCGCTGTCCCCGCAAGCCTGGAAGCCACCTCATTGGCGTCATAAGATGCCCTTGCTTGGTGTCTTGCCAGCTCCAGGCCTACCGCGGAGAGGGCAACGGCTTGTCTGGTTTGCTCCGTGTCAGGCATAGATGCCAGCAGCTGGGACATCATCGACCACAGATGCCGGTTGTAGGCAGCGTGGTGAGCCTGATGTGATGCAATACATGCACTCGCAAGCGAAGAAGAGAACACTCTTAGCCTAGCGGTCGAACTCGAGAGAGTCCGAACCGGTGGGCGGTCGTGGCGCCAGGCAACGGCGCCCAGAAGGAGTATCCAGGTATACCAAACCGAGGACGGGTTGGGAAGGAACCTGAGACTCAGAGGGGCACAATACCTACGCTGGCAGTCCGCCGGGCTGGGAAGAAGCGGCAGGGAGCTGCCAGGACCGGATAGACGCCCCTGGAAGGGGATAGGCCAGGAAGGTACCACCAGATGCTGGGCACTGAATTCACCAAGGAATTCACGCATCACCGCTCGGTATTGTCTCTCCCAACATAGGAAATCAAGATCCTCACCATCCTCGAGGAAACGCTGATATTCTGTGAAATCAGCATCGGAGGACAGATGAGAGGGGTTCCTCTCCTCAGAGGAGGGAGACGAGGATGATGGGGAACTGAATGTCCAGAGGATTCTGCGGCGGTGGGGAGAGTCGAAGACCTGCTCATGCATGTACTAACATATGAGGGAAGGCCGCCGAGAACTTCCTGAACTGCTCCCAGGATAACGGACCCGTAGGACCGACATGGCCTGGGAGCGGGGTGGTGAAGGCAGAGAGATGGGAGGGGCACCTCGAGGAGGCAACTGCTTCTCGAGGGCTCTGAATCCGGGAAGGGAGCCCTAGTAGGAGGGATCCCGGATATCAAACCAGGCCGCAGAACGGAACTCTGGGGAAGCGGAGCCTGGAAGAGCCCTGGGGGAGAAACTCCCCTGTGACGACGCCGGGACTGCATGGATCCAGAAGGGCAGTCCGCACAAACGCCGCCAGAGGACACCCTAGAACCCTGGGGGGAGGGGCGGGCTCTGCCAGGCTCCTGGCCACCCCCCCTGAGGTGGCCAAAGAAGACCGAGCAGCAGGACGCCTGTCCCTCAACCCCTCGGATTCCGAGAGGGCCCTCCTCCCCGACTGCAACGTCCCCCTAACCCTAGAGGAGGTAACAGCACCCTGGGGTAGCTGTCACCGGCCTCCAGAGGGGAGCCTCCTCCCTCACCCCACGCCTGCCCCCGGGACTCCGCCACCCCAGCCGAGGAACCCTCAGGAGACGACGGCAAGGGGGACAGAGGGAGGGGCCCGCTGCGCCGCCTGGTACCCCTAGCCACCGAGGACCCAGATTCCGAAGAATGGGGGTGCCAGGATGGGTCCACATCTGAGCCATCGTCCTCCGAGGAGGACGAGACCAGCAGGACCTCGATGCTGGCCACCCCAGGGGTCCCCGAGGCCACGGGGCCGCGAACGGCCCCGGTACCGAGTGCGACGCCGCTCGCCCCCACCACGCCGGCAGCATGAAGGCCCAACCCCACACCCCCAGCGGCTCCGGCAGACCTGGCACCGCCCGGAGGAGGGGGAAGGCCGCCGACGCCGCCGGGAGGCGAAGCGGCACCGTTGGCGGCGCTGCCAGGCTCATCGGCACCGCGAACGGCGCCGAGGCCAAAACGGTACCGCTCAATGGCGCCGCTTCGATCACCGGCGCTGCGAACGGCACTGGATCCAAGCGGCGCGTGAACGGCGCCGCTTGATCACCGGCACCGCAAGCGGCGCTGATCTGAACGGCGTTGGAAGGCGCTGCTGATCACCGCACCGTGAACGCGCCGGATCAAACGGCGCGCAAGGCGACGCCGAGGTCCACCCGAGCCGGGCCCAGCCAGGGCCTCGACACAGGGGAGCCTGCACCAAGAGGTGACTGCCGAGGCGGTGTCAGCGCCATGCCCCGGGAGGGGCTACGACGCCTCCAACACCGCGGAAGGGCCTCCTCCTTGGCAAGAAGGGGAGAAGAGACCCTCCTCCGGGACCGTATAGGGCCCGGAGGGACCCGGAAAGGCCTAAGGATCTCGCCCAGATTCCCATGACGCGCCTAGCTCCCCGAAGTCGGCGGGTCTTGCCGAGCTTGTACGCTGTGAACTCGAGGACGCGACGGTCCATCGAGAAACAAGCGTCGCACGAATCCATATCATGGTTGGGTCCCAGGCAACAAAGACACACGTCATGCCGGTCCGAGACGGAGAAATGCCGGCCACAGGAGCACCGACGCATAGGGGCCCGGCCCGTCAAAACGCCTGGCCCAGAACCGACATAACGCTAAAACTATTGAGGAAAACACAGTAGGAAAACACACCCAACGCTGCATAAATAGAAAAGGAACAGTCTACCGTATGGCGCCGAGTGCGATACAAATGGAGGAGTCGGTCAAAACTACGAGTTGAAAATGCTCCAGCAAGCAGGTGCTGCCTCGACGGGGGAGAAACAGAACTGAGTTGGAGGAGGAGTCGGTCGCTATTAACGCCGCCCGCGATGACGCCGCTCTCGAGGGCGGGCCGTAGGCAATTTAAAAAAAAAAAAAAAAAGCTCTCGTGACAGGTGCGCCACCGACTTACACCCAGGAAGTAATGAATGGTGAAGATTGACAAGGAAGATCTTCCTGTTAGTCCTGAGGACTACCTTATCCCTGTGGAAAGAAATAAAGTCAGTTTCTACTGACAAGGCTTGCAACTCACTTATGCATCTAGCAGAAGTGATAGCCACTAGGAAAACAGTTTTCCAAGTTAGATACTTAAGCTCTGCAGAAAACAGAGGTTCAAAAGGGGGTTGCATTAACTGGGCAATGCAAACATTAAGGTCCCAGGCAGGGGCTGGATCCCGAAAAGGTGGATTAGTATGAAGTAATCCCTTAAAAACTTGGAAAATACAGGGTGAGCGGAAAGAGAGGATGGCTTTCCTGCTGAAACAAAAGCAGAGACAGCTGCCAAATGAACTCTCAGGGTAGCTGGTTTCAGGCCCAAAGAATTAAGATGGACCATGTAATCTAACACAATGGGCAAATCAGCAGATTCTGGGGAAATATGTTTCCCAGAACACCAAATGGAGAACCTTTTCCACTTAGAATTATAAGTAGCCCTAGTGGAAGGCTTCCTAGAAGCCTTTAGGATTTCAAGAACACCCTGAGAGAGAGGTGTAGGTCAGCAAATTCTAACTCCTCAAGAGCCAGGCCTTGAGGTTGAGGGATTTGAGGTTCGGATACCAAACTCTCCCCTGGGCACAGGTTAATAGGTTGTGATTCCTGGGGAGACACAGGGGGAGATGGACTGTCAGGGACAGAAGGAGTGGGTACCAGGCTGCCTGGCCCAATCTGGGGCAATCAGAATCACCCTGCAAGGCTGGGATCTGATTTTGACTAACACCTTGAATAGGAGAGGAAGGGGGAAAGCATAAAGAAACTTCCTTCCCAATCCAGGAGAAGGGCATCCAGGGGACTGAGCCCAACACTGGGGCCTGCAACAGAACAGAGGAAGTTGGTGATTGTCTGGGGCTGCAAAAGATCTATCTGAGGGTGCCCCATCTGGCAAAGACTATCCCCAGTACTTGAGGATCCAGAGACCATTCGTGATGGCCCTGGGAAATCCTGCTGAGAGCATCTGCTAGGACATTGTCCTTTCCTGGAAGGTGAACTGCTATGAGGGAAGTGTTCAGGAATAGGCCAGAGACCACAACTTCATTGCCTCGGTGCACAAGGCCGAAGACCGAGTGCCCCCCTGCTTGTTGATGTACCACATTGTTGTGGTATTGTCTGTTCTGACTTGTACCACTTTGTTCTGGACAGAAGCAGAAAACGCTTGAAGTGCTAAAAAGACAGCTCTGAGTTCCAGCAAATTGATGTGGAGCAGAGATTCCTGGGGGACCACACTCCCTGAGTGGAGAGGTCGCCCATGTGGGCTCCCCAACCCAGGAGGGAAGCATCCGTAGTGAGGGTCAAAGTGTGAGAAAGGGGAATGAAGGGGACCCCCAGTCTTAAATTGCTCTGATCCTGCCACCACTGGAGGGCCTGGATCAAGGTTCGGGTCACTGGGACCAACTTGGAAAGGGGGTCTCTTCTCTGAGACCAATAGGCTCTCAAGTGAAACTGAATGTCTCTCATCTGAAATCTTGCTCCCTGCACTACAGCTGTGGATGCAGCCATGTGCCCCAGGAGCTGCAAAAGTGTCTTGCTGGTCGAGAGACCTGCAGAGTGAAGGAGGAGGCCAGAGCACTAAGTTCCTTACCCTTTCTAAGGGAAGAAAGCTCTGGCCAGCTTTGTGTCCAACTCTGCACCTATGAAGGTGAGTACCTGAACTGGTTCCAGAACCGACTTTGGTAGATTTAGCAGGAAGCCCAGGGAGGTGAGAAGCTGCTGGGTGACTTGCAGGTGAGATTTACCTGTTCTGGGGACTGGCCTACAATGAGCCAGTCGTCTAGATAGGAAAAACAGCAATCCTTTGCCTCCTTAAGTGAGCCACTGCTACTGCCAGACATTTTGTGAATACCCTTGGGGCAGAGGTAAGGCAAGGCATTGCTCTGAACTGGTAATGACCTGAGGGCAGTTCGAATCTGAGGTACTTTCGGTGGGAGCTTCTGATTAGGACGTGAAAATAGGCATCCTTGAGGTCCAGGGAAGCTAGCCAGTCCCCTGGCCTTAGAGAGGGTAAAATCATTGCCAGAGTTACCATTCTGAACTTTGGTTTCAAAAGATGCTTGTTCAGATATCTGAGGTCTAAAATGGGCCGCCATTCTCCTGTCTTTTTTGGGGTAAGGAAGTATCTGGAGTACAGACCCTTGCCCTGGTGTAGGGGAGGAACCTTTCACCGCTCTGAGAGCTAACAGGGTTGAGACCTCTGCTTCTAGAGTAAGGTCTCTAAAGAGCTTGCAGGTAAAAAGGCCTGATTCTCATCCTGGGAACTTTTGAAACTGAGAACCAGACCCTGGCTTACTACTTCCAGAACCCACTTGTCTGAAGTTAAAGACACCCAGTTCTGACTGAAGTAAGCCAACCTGCCCCCTATTCGTAAAGGAGAATCGGCCCTGGGCACCCCCATCAGGGTGCCTGCTTGGCAGGTGCTTTAGGCTGAGGGGTGGGGCAGGCCTGCCCACGCCCGCCTGCCTCTGCCTCTGAAGAACCCCTCTGAGCATAAGCAGAGGAGGCCTGGGTAAGTGTGCTGTGGAAAGGCCTACCCTCACCCTGGGGTGTGTGCCTCTGAGGAGTGGCTTGCCGCCCTGGCTTGGGCACTTTATAGGTAGTCCCATATTCATCCATCTTTTCATATAATTCTCTGTCTGCTCCCCAAACAGAGAATTTCCCACCACAGGAAAATCCATAGCCTTAGTCTGGGTATCCTGTGACAGGCTAGTACACCTGAGCCAGGCCAACCTACTTAAAAGCTACAGATGTGGCCATGACTTAGAGGAAACATCATTAAAATCCACAGCAGCATGAAACTGCACCTTAGAAGCCTCAATGCCTCGGCAGCCACCTGCTCCAGCTCACTAGCAAGCTGGCCAGGGGCTTGTTTGGCTAATTCCATAACAGTATCCCATCTAGATTTCTGATACCTTGCTACATAAGCCATATAATTTGCTTGCCTGAGTCCCAAGGATGCTGCCATGTACTGTTTTTTTGCCATGGCATCAATCTTCCTGGAATCCTTGTCAGGAGGATGTGAAGCCAGGGGAATATTAGCTTTATCACAGGCTGCAGCCTGAACTACCCCAACATGACTGCATTGCTGAGAAAGGAATTCTGTATCAGGACCTGACAGTGTGTACCTTCTGTCCATCTTTTTATCTACAGGAGGCACAGAATTAGGAGTTTTTAAGATTTTTATTGTTTGTTTCCTAAAAGACTTATGCAAAGGAATAGACAATCTCCTAGACTCTGGTATATCCATAATTTCTACAAAATCAGGCTCCTGTTGCTCATCCACAGCTTCCCCCAAAGGAAGCTGGAGGGTTTCAGCAACTTTTTTATAAAACATAAAATGAGAGGGGGACTCAGAAAGCATAGGGGGAGATTCTAAAGGTCTGTCTGGGGAGATGTCCGGTTCAATGGGCACACCCAGACCCTCCAAGTCACATTCATACTGTTCATAATCATCCTCCCCCTCCTCTGGTTCATAAAACTCCTCAACATCATATTCCTGAACCGATGGAACCGACCGAACCGACCTTTTACCAGATAGTGGCGGTTCGGATGGGACCGGAGAAAGTGACTGGACAATCTGAATAGCTCTTGCTATCTCTGCAGCAGTTGGAGTAAGAATTTTGGGCTCCAAACCTGCTGACTTTCTTGTTCTCTTTACTGGAACTGGTTCATCCGAGCCAGCTTTACGTTTGCCCGAGGAAGTCTCGCCCTGGTCAGAGGGCACTCCCGACGGTTCGATTGGCACCAAACCGGGCTGGCCATCCGGGTCAGCAGACTTTTTGGCCTCTCGCTCCTGAGCCTGCCCAATCTTTTCCAGGGTGGCTGCAGGAAATTCTACAAATCTGGCAGTCTGACTGGAGGTGGTCAAACCTCAGACAATAAAACATGTGGTGTGTGGGCAGCCTTGGCAAAGACTTCCCACAGACATCACAGTGTTGAAACCCAGTGGGCCGGTTTTTCTTTGGGTTTCTCAGACATAATGCAGCCTAACCAAAAAACTTGCCCTTTAAGCGGCAGTGCCAGGCAAGAACACCCTTATCGGTTCCTAACCGTGTCACGGGTATTGGAAAAACGTAATGAAATCCGTTTTTTAGAACCGATAAGAACTGAACCGCACTCTAAAACCTCAAATTTAAAACTTTAAGCTTTAACTCGCTGATCGGTTCAAAACCGAACCGATAAAACTTACAAGTTCCACACAGAATTAAAATATGAAATTACTTACAATACCACAGACAGAGCTTGAACCGAACGGTTTTATGTTAAAATAAAACTATTCTCGGTTGAATCGAACCAAGAAAACACTGTTTAAACCGAGAAATGAACCGAGCAGTAGGAGAAATCTCCAGAGCGACTGTTCAGTGAGGCAGAGTAAAGAATCTGACAGTTCAGGTTTGAAACTACATAGACAGAGCTTCTCTTTAGAGCTCATGCTCTAAGTTCCATTCATGGAATGGAGTTAACTATTTCACCTCCGGAGCAGTTCTAATGGTGGGACAAACTGCAATTGTCATAATATAGCAAGACTTCATGTTGTTTGAAAGTCCCAGGCAGGGCACAACTGCCCAACCAGAAATGATTGGACAAAGGAGGAAACAACCTCCACCCTGTCCGCCAGAAGCTGAGCTCTGGCTTGACTAGAGTCATGCTCTGCCCTGATGAAGCACATCACCTGGGAAGGTACGAGTTCCGACTTGGCCTCATTGATCAGGGGGCCGAGTTGGGAGCAGGTATGGAGGGCCAGGTCCCTGGACCTCTCCACCTCCTGTTGGATGGGACCTGCTAAGAACCAATTGTCAAGACAGGGATAAATCCTGACCCCTCACATCTGAGATGACTGCCACCACTGCAATGCCTTTGGTGAAGACCCGTGGGGCTGATGACGGGCCGAATGGCATGACTCTGAACTCATATAGGGTGCCTTCAGCTCCGAAGCAGAGGAACAGACGATGAGACGGACGGATTGGGATGTCAAAAAATGCGTCCTGCAGATCCAGTGAACAGAACCATATGTTTTGCTCCAAGGATGGTACCATCTGGGACAGAGTGACTATCCGAAAGGTGCATGACCTGAGATATTGATTCAGATCGTGCAGATCTAAAATGAGGCACCAGCCTCCCGTCTGCTTGGGCACCAGGAAGTACCTAGAGACAAAGCCTGGGTCTGCTGGAGGATCCGCCACTGGAGCCACTGCCTCCTTGAGGAGGAGCTGAGCAATGTCGTCTTGGAGAACCAACTGAGTCTGGACGGATACTCTTTCCTCCCGAGGGGTGCGGGCTCGGCTTGGAGGGTACTGCTCAAATTCCAGAGGAAGTCCCTGACTGACCACTTCGAGAACCCACCTGTCCGTAGTGACAGCAGACCAGGCGGAAAGGAAGTGGCAGAGCCAGCCCCCCACGGGAGGGCCCAGATCTGGTGTGACGGGAGAGGGGGAGGCAGCCCCCGCCCCGTCACTGAGGAAGCTTGGAGGAGAAGAATCCAGGACCCGAACCTTGGCCTCCTTTATGGGCCTGGGAGGGCCCGGGCTTGAGCCGGGGGCGCCAAGCTTGAGCCTGCTGCTGTTGCTGCCCCCCTTGAAATGAGGGTTGCAGTGCCGCAGGGAAAGAGTGCCGAAAAGGCTTCTTCTTCTGCTGGTTCTCGCCCAAAGAACCCTTAGCAGAAGTGGCATCCAAGGTGGCACTGGACTGCTCAATATGCTGAAGGTGTCCAGCCACACCTGGGCCAAAGAGAACAGTGCCCAGGAAGGGCACATCAGCTAGTTTGTGCTGAGTGTCCGCCGGAAAGGAGGAGAGTCTCAGCTAAGCCCTGAGACGAGCGGCAACTGCGGCTGCCATGGAACGGGCACAAGAATCCCCAATGTCCAGGGCTGTCTGAAACTGCTGTTTGGCAACAGCTCAGCCCTGATCTCGGACAAGCTTGACCGTGGTCTGCACATCTGTGGGGAGGTGTGGGAGGACTTCACCCAAAGACCCCAAGAGGGCATGGGAGAAGTGTGCCATGATGACAGCTGAACTTGCCTGACGAAGGCCTAAAGAAGAGGCCGCATAGACCTTCCTGGACGAATAATCCAAGAGTATGGATTCTTTCTCAGGAGGTCGGTCCGTGTCGGCAGAACTGCCAGTACGCCTGAATACAGAGGCAGTCACCAGCTTCTCAGCCGAAGGGTGCTCTGTGAACCCCGCAAGAGACCTCATGGGCACTGCATACTTGTGGGCCATGTGGGCAGACGGAGCTGGACAAGAGGCAGGGCGCTGCCAGAGTTCTAAGGCCAGGTCAACAATGGCCTCAGCCACAGGAAAAGGCTCCTTCAGGGTATCCCCTCTCTTGAGGATGTCCATGAGAGGGTACTCCGCCTTTTTCTGGATTAGTTCCAGGGGCATCCCTTTGGACTCAGAGATGAGGCAAAGAATGCCCTGAAAAGACGACGGACCTTCTTCCGTCTCTAACCCACCGGCCGATTCGTCATCCCCAGGATGAGAATGCAGACCAGTCACATCCGAATCCGAGGAATCCAGATACAGCGGTCGACCACCCAGGTCACCCTCAACCCGCCGAGGGCAGTCCAAGCTGACGGTGACCGAAAGATGCCGGGGAAGCCCAGTGTCTGGACTATCTTCTTTAGAAGAAGCCCCTCCCACAGGCAGCTTGGGCGGTGGTTCCACCACTATCGGTGGAGAGACCGGTTTAGGCTAAACCGGAGGTTTCGTCGGCTCCGTGAGCTGGGGAACCGACTTGATCGGCTCCAAAGGAGTCGGCTTCGACCTAGGAGGTAAAAACCAAGTAATGGCTGGTAGAAGCCGGAGTCGACTTGTGCCCGGTCAAAATCAGCTGTTGCCACATGAGGTCCTCGCAGTGCTGACGGAGTTTCTGCCGGAGCCTCTCCTTATCCAAGGAGGATGACGACGACTGATGGCATCACCTCTTTTTAGAGCACTTGTGGCTCTTCCTCTGCCTTTTGTTTGAGGGGTCCTGGACCTCAATCTACATTGGACAGGCCGATTCGATCACTCGGGAGACACTGGCGGGACCGGTGATTTCCAAGGGTCAGGGATCACTTCCTTGACGGGATTCCCATCAGGCTGGGTCTCCTCGTTGGGGAAAGTAAGGATCGGAGTCGACGACAAAGGGTCGATCCAGTTGATGCGATTTCAACATCGTCGATCGACTCTTCGGTTGACTGGCCAGACAGCAAAGTCGAAAAGCCAGTGGTCAAAGAGGCAATTTCGACCGAAGTTGAGACTGCCAGGTCCTGAGACCGAGATCTCTCTCGATCCCAAGAACGTCTTCGCCGAGACAAAGACAATCCTGGGTCCTTTTCCCGCTTACAGAACCGGGAGGAGTGCATGCCTGCAGGATCCTCCCTCTTAGTTGGGAAGAGACTGGCACAACTCTTGGAAAGAACCCGAGAAGGTGGAGCCCAGGTTGAGCGGAATGAAAGAGCTCCAAACGGAAGATTCTGCAGCCCAAGCCGCTTCCTCCTCGAAGGCTTGCATGCACTCCAATTGCTCGGCGGATCCCGCAGCCACGTACAGTAAACGGTCTACCAAGCTTTCTTAGATTTCACCAGAGGGTTTAGTTTCTCTGGCCTCCCCAACTTCAGGTGTGTGAGATGGTTATCGAGGACATTAGGATGAAAAGCGAGACAAAAATCGCACTTCAAGGTATCATGGTCAACACCAAAGAAATAGACGCATGCGGCGGTGTAGGGATCAGTGTGAGACATCTTCTGGCCGCACAAACACCAGCGAGAAGGCTTGTCTTCCATAATTGAAGGTAAATAGTCGCTATCGTTAATGCGAACTAGACAAAGTTTCGGAATAACAGAAGGTTTTGAAGCCAGGGCCTACAAAATGTAGGAGCACGAAGGAGGCAACCTGAATCTTCCAGCAGAAAGGAAGATCTGGCATCATGGGGCGGAGCTGAGGGTTATACCACCCGGGTCGGTGGGAGGTGCCAGCTTGAAGACTTCTGGCAAGATTTAAAGTGGAAAGGGACATGCCAAAGAGTGTGGATGAACAACATATCCGTGATCCTAGAACATGCTTTTCTAGGGATGTGGATATGTTGTTCTATCCAGATGTATTGGCAGACTCCTAGCAGTTCTCATGGAGGAGGGAGGCAAGGCACACGCCCCTGCTTAGGGGAATAGAGATTGGAGTACTGAGGCCCCAAAACCAGCATCCCGGCATGACTCTGTCAATGAGGTAATGGGAAATAAAGGTGTTTGCTGGCTTCCAGGCAGCAGCCCTGCAGATATCCTGGATAGGGACGTCCCTAGAAGCAGCCACCAATGCAGTGGTATGCAGGGTGGAATGAGCCCTTAGCCCTCCGAGGGGCTCCCTACCCGCCAACCTACAGCAGCGATCAATGCATGATGTAATCCATCTGCCAATCGTCCACTTGACTGCAGGCTTGCCAGGGGTGGATTCAGCGTAGGTGACAAACAGCTGGTGAACTTCTCCCCGAACTCCAGCCATGCGCTCTTTATAATAAGAGAGTACTCTTCTCAGGTCCAAAGTATGGAGCTTGTACTCGGCATCCGAGGTGTGATTAGGGTAGAACACCACTGGCAGAGTCATCACCTGGTTCAGGTGGAACTCAGACACAACCATAGGAAGGAATTTGGGTTGGGGCGCAGGACGACCTTGTCCCTGTGGAAGCCCAGGTAAGAAGACTCAACAGAGAGTGCCTGGAGCTCCCTAATCCTTCTGGCTGATGTGATGGTCATAAGGAAGGCAGACTTCACCGACAGGTGGGACATCTCACACCTGTGCATCAGTTCGAATGGCTCGCCCAAGATCTTTGCCAGTACCAGCAGTAGATCCCCTGGTGGTGGTGGTTCATGCACCAGATGGGAAGTATGGCTGAAGCCTTTGAAGAAACGCCAGACCACCGTCTCCTGTGCCACTGTCTGCCGACCAGCCCACTCCTGGTAAGCGGAGATGCCTGCCAGGTGCACCTTAAGGTGAAGACCTTTGGAAAGAGACCAAAGGTAGTCGAGAATGCTAGCCACTGGACAGGACAAAGGATCCAGCCCCTTGCCCTGACACCAAATGGAGAATCTCTTCCATTTGAAGGCATAGCACTTCCTGGACAGTCAGTTCAGGACAGACAAATGGGATCCCTTCCTGCAGATGTTCCGGTATGGTCCACCATTGGACAGTGTCCCACATCTTCTGGGTTACAATGACCAGCTGGTCGAAATGACCTAGTTGCTGAGTCCACTGGCTGACCAGCTCCCACTGAAGGGGGCGCATATGCCACCGGGCCCACTGGACCATGGAGGTGCAGGCCGACGTGTAGCCCAGAAGTCACAGGAAGCCCCAGGCAGGACACAAGTGCCCAACCAGAAATGATCAAGCAAAGGAGGAAAGAACCTCCTCCCTGTCCGTCAGGAGCCTGGCTCTGGCCTGGCAAGAGTTGAGCTCTGCCCCAATGAAGCAAATCACCTGCAAAGGCACGAGTTAAAACTTGGCCTCGTTGACCAGGAGGCCAAGGTCGATACAGGTCAAGAGGGCCAGATCCCTGAACCTCTCCATCTCCTGTCTGGAGGGACCCGCTATAAGCCAATTGTCCAGATAGGGGTACATCTTGACCCGTCAACGCCAATGATAGGTCGTCACCACTGCAATGCGTTTGTTGAAGACCCTGGTGGACGATGACAGGCTGAACAGCATGGCCTGGAACTCGTAGAGGGTTTCCACTGCCCAGAAGCAAAGGAACCTTCGGTGTGATGGATGGATTGGGACGTGAAAGAATGCGTCCTGCAGATCCAGAGAGCTAAACCACATATTCTGTTCGAGAGATGGTATGATCGGAGACAGAGTTACTATCCTGAAGGTGCAAGACCTGAGAAACTTGTCACTGAATGCAAAGGAACTAAAAAGGCTAAAGCCCAAACATAGTTTCTGAATTCATGTAAAAAAATAATAAGTTTCCCCTTTGCTGTATATAAATAACTAAATGCTTTTTAAAGGATTCTTAATTTTTACTGGTAATACTTATTACTGGTAGCTTGTTCCAGAGATTGGTTGTTCTTTGCATAAAACTTAAGGTTGTGCAGATCTACAATTGAGTGCCAGCCCCCAGTCCATTTTGGGACCAGGAAGAACCTGGAAATGAACCCTGAGTTGACAGGGGGATCCATGACTCTGACCACTACCTCCTTGCGGAGGAGTTGGGTGATGTCTCAGACAGCCGACCAAGTGTCCACGGATACCTTCTCCTCCCATGAGGCACGGTCTCGACTTGGTTGGTACTGCTCGAATTCCACAGGCAGACCCTGGCCAACCACTTCCAATACCTACTTGTCTGTTGTGACAGTAGACCAGGCAGAAAGAAGTGGCAGAGCCGGCCCCCCACGGGAGGACCCAGAGTGGGCGTGACAAGCATGGGGGTGGTCACCCCATCCCATTACTGTGCAGGCCTGAAGGAGGAGGATCCAGCTGCGGGATCGCTGGGACCCTTCCCTCCGGGCTTACAGACCGCCAAAGCCCCTGACTTGGGCTGAGGGGCACCAAGATTGAGCTTGCTGCTGCTGCCCAAACTGGTACTGAGCTTGTTTGGCCACAGGGTCAGAAGGGCGAAAGGGCTTGCGCTTTTGCTTCTTGGAAACCTGAAGTTCCCTCAGGGTGGAAGCAATGGATTCCAAAGTAGCACTGGAGTTCTTGATGCACCGAACGGGCACAGGAGTTCCCAGTGTCCAGAGCCATCTGGAGTTGCTGCTTTGCAACAGCCCGGCCCTGGTCCTGGACCTGCTTGACTGTAGTCTAAAGGTCCATGGGGAGATGAGGAGCCCAGAATGGCATGAGAGAAATGTGCCAGGGAGGCTGTTTAGGTGGCAGCTCCACCATAATCGGTGGAGAGGCCGGTTTGGGTCGAGCCGGGAGGGTCTTCACTGGCTCTGCAGACGGAGCGACGATGTTGGCCGGCTCTGGAGGAGTGGACCTACAGAGCGACAGCTTTATGATGGCCGGTTTGGAAATCTAGGTCAACTTCAGATCGATGAACACCTGTTGTTGCCACATGAGATCCTTGTAGTGTCGACTCAACTTATGCCGAAGCCTCTCCTCTTCTGAGGAGGACGAGGATGAATAGCGGTGGAGCCGCTGTTTGGAATGCCCAAAGTGGCGTTTGTGAGTTCTCTTCGACCTGTCAGACGAAGATGATAGAGACCTAGTCCTCGACTGCTGGGGGGACAGACAGGGCCGTCCAGAAGGAGCCAGGGAGATCCGTGGCTCCTCCAGGTTAGGGCCAGGGACCCTGAACAGGTTCCCAGCAGGCTGGGTCTCCTCCTCAGTAGGTCCAATCAGGACCAGAGTCCTGCACAAGGAATTTTCGGCCTCACCTAGCGACAATGGGTCGATGGGGTTGATAACAATTTCGACCGGGTAGCCATCCCGCATCTTGGCCAGCTGACCTGACAGAGGCAGCACGGAGCCAGAGGCCAAGGCCGCAATTTTGACCGAAGCTGAAACTGGAGATTCCTAGGAACGAGACTGCTCTCAATCCCAAGAACAATGACATTGAATCGTCTTCTCTCTTGACTCCTGAAAATATTTTTCCTTTTTATGGGAACGGGAGCTGTGCAAAGCCGACAGACTATCCCCTTTGGTCGGGAGAGACTGGCACAACTCCTTGAAGGAGCCTGAAACGCTGAGCCCAGTTTAAGCAGGATAAGGGCCAAAGCTGAAAAGGACTTGATCAGCAGCAAGAGCCACCTCCTCCTTGAAGGTCTTCATTTGCTCGAATTGTTCAGCGGACCCGCAGCTATGGAAACCACCCAAATGGGCCTCTTTAGATTTGACCGGTGAGTTCCGTTTTTCTGGCTGGCTGAGCTGTAATTGGGAGAGATGATCATCTAACACATTTGGCAGGAACGAGCGACAAAAATCGCAGGGCCTGGGTATCGTGATCATGACCCAAGCAGTATGTGCATGTGGCATGAGAGTCAGTGCAAGACATCTTCTGCCCGTGGGGCACCAGCAGAACCTGGGCAAGAACTTGTCCTCCATCACAGTCGCAATCGAAGATCACAAATTGTAGCAGTGAAACTCTAATGAGTTCAAGTTTTGGTAAGCAATACTAAGATTTAAGCACCAGGGCCTACTCAACACGAGAGCGGTAAAGAGGGAACCTGATTCTTCCAAGTGGGAAGGAAGATCTGGCATCTAATGGTGGAGCCAAGGGATATACCACCCACGTGGGTAGGAGGAGCCAGCCTGCAGACTTACGGTAAGATATTTAAGGGACAGGACATGTCAATATGTGTGGCTAAAACAACATATCCACATCTCTAGAAAAACAGGTTACTCACCTGAAACAGTAGTTGTAGGAGTGGTATATGGTGTACATCCACACTTCTGGCAGTGTCCTTTCCCCTTTATGGCTTGCCAGACTGTCTTCATGCTGGCTCCTCCCACCAACACTGGTGGCAACTCCCTTGGAACCGCCTCATGATGTCAGATCGTGCCCGCTGGAAGCCGGACCAGTGTGCTATTTGCCAGGGGAGGTTGGGTGGGTCAGTGTGGATGGACACCATACACTACTCCTAGAACTACTGTTACAGGTCAGTAGCCTGTTTTTCTAGTGACGTGGATATGGTGTACTTATCCGCACTTCTGGCAGACTCCTAGTAGTTCTCCATGAGGAGGGGGTGGGGCGTACACCCCTACCTAGAGAATAAAGCCTGGAGAACTGAGGCCCCAAAACCAGCATCCTGGCATGACTCAAGGTCAGTGTGGTAGTGAGAAATGAAGGTGTGTGTTGACCTCCAGGTAGCAGGCAAAACAGTTTCTTGTACTTTTTTTTTTTTTTAAGACTGATTTGTGCTTAGAGGGACCCTGCCCATTAGTGGGAAGGACCCGGCACAATTCTTTGAATGCCCCAGTAAAGAAGGCATCCAAGGAGAATGGCAAAAAGGCCGAAGCCGAGGAGGCATGAGCTGCGGCCTGAGCCGTGACCTCCTCAAATGCCACAAGTTGCTTAGCAGAACCTGCAGCCACGCAGACCACCCAAGGGGCATCCTTAGCTTTGACCGGTGGGATCCAGTCATCTGGACCACCTAAGAGCAGGCCGGCATAACAATCCTCCAAAGTAGACTGGTGGAAAGTGTGGCAAATACCGCAGACCTAGGGATCATGCTCATGGCCCAGGCAGTAAATGCATATGGTGTGCGGATCCGTCTGGGACATCGTCTGCCAGCAGGCACATTTCCGGAAACCCGGAACAGACTTTGTGTCATCCATGTCAGCGGCAAGAAGAAAATAGCCTGAACACAAATTTCTTTTATTGAAATCCGAAGAAATACAGCAAAGGGCCTCTTCAACATGACAGCAGTAAGGAAGGAACCTCCTTCTTCCAGCGGAAAGGAAGATCTGACATCACGAGGCGGTGCCGAGGGAGTTACCACTGGGTGGGAGGAGCCAACTTGAAGACATTCCAGCAAGCCTTAAAGGAGAACAGACACTGCCAGAAGTGTGGATAAGTACACCATATCCACGTCCCTAGAAAGCAGCAGTTTTGCACTGAATGGGGACGCAAAAAGGTCCAACTCTGGATGACTCCACCTGTTGAACAAGTCGTTCACTACTGAGGCCAGCAGTTCCCACTCTTGTGTGTTTGACTGTGGCCAGCTTAGAGTGTCCACCAGGATGTTTTGGATGCCTGGAATGTAGATGGCCAACAGTTCGAGACTGTGATCCTGAGCCCAACACCAGACTCTCACTGCTTCCCAGCACAGAAGGTACGAGTGAGTGCCCCCATGCTTGTTGATGTAGTGGACTACACTGATGTCCATCTGCTCTAGCAAAAGGCCCAGAGATAGCCGAGTCTGGAAGGCATGCAAGGCATAAAGAATGGCCTGCCATGTCTAGGACATTTATGTGGAGAGCGAATTTCAGCTTGAACCATGTTTCCAGAGTTTGGTGGGGCCCTAGATGAGCGCCCCACACCAACCTTGAAGCATTTGTTGTGAGGACTTGCTGAGGAGAAGGAACGAGGAAAGAAATCCCTCTTAGCAGGTTGCTAGGCTCCAGCCACTAAAGTAGAACCCTTTTCACCAAACAGGAGACCAGGACAGGTTGTTCTAGGTCATCTGTATGCTGGTCCCACTGGACCCTCAATGTCCACTGAGGAATCCTCATGTGCAATCTGGCTAGGGGCACTGTGACTACAGCCACAGCCATCGGGCCTAATAGCTGGAGGAAGGTTCTGGATGGGACATAGTGGCTGTCTGTACAGGAGGTGAGCTTGAGCTATAAGGCGATCTACCCTGTCCTGGGGCAGGAAGGCCATGCCCGGAAATGTATTCAGGACTGCCCCTATGTACTGAAGGTGCTGACAATGGGTCAGAACTGACTTGAGCAGGTTGACCATGACGCCCAGATCCTGGAATAGGCGGGTGATATGTTCCAGAGTCTGTAACAGGTGCTCCCCAGACTGGGCTTTGAGAAGCCAGTCATTCAGGTAGGGAAAGAGAGTCACTCAAGCTTTAGGGCAGTTGTCACCACTGCCAGGCATCTGGCAAACACCCAAGGCACCGAAGAAAAGACAAAGAAAAAGGCCCGGAACTGGAAGTGTGCCCCCCGGAAATTAAACCGTAGGTACTGTCTGTAGGAGGCAGGTACCTGGATATGCAGTTACGCATTCTTAATGTCGAGGAAGCAAATCCAATGTCCCTGGTGCAGAAAGGGCAGCAGACCCTGAAGTTTCACTATCTGGAATTTTTTGCACTGAATAAACAGGTTTAGGTCACGGAGGTCTAGAATGGGCCTAAGATATCCTGTGCTTTTGGGGACCAGGAAAAAATAGGAGTAGAACCCTCTGTCCTGCTGGGTCTCTGTGACGGGTTCTATGGCCATTTTTCTTAGCAAAGATCGGATTTTTTCCCAGAGCACAGGGAAGTGGTCTGGAGAGTAAGACAGAAAGTACAGTTACGTAAGAACTTACCATAACAGTATATCTTAGAGAGAAGCTCTTGCAGTAGATACTGACATATAGGACTAAGCCACCAGGCATTAGGACCATACGGAAAACTTCTAGCTAGCAGTGTCTGGCGGGGAACTGACCCCCAATGTCAGCGTGGTGCTATATAGGGAGTGGTCCCCACACCCGCCCTCCAGTTCTCCCGCTGGAGACCTAGAAAGGTGCAACAGGACAGTGGGAGTGGGAGTGGGAGTGGGCTCCTGGAGCTAAAAAGCTATTACAGGAGAAAAAGTAGAAGAAACCCAGGGGATAGGTGGGAGGGAAAGCAGCACCTACTGCAAGAGCCTCCTCAAAGATCTACTGTTTAGGTAAGTTCTTGCGTAACTGTACTATCTTTCTTCGAGAGGGCTCTTGCAGTAGGTACTCACATACAGGACTGAGTCCCAAGCAGTGACATGAGACAAGTATGAGACATGGGAGGTAGGAATGGGTCTGCAGTAAGCAGGAACCCAAGATAATAGGCCCTGCAGGACAGCTAGGCCAAAGCCTGTTCTGCACCTCGAAGCAAAGTCCAAAGTGTAGTGTTTGCTAAAAGTATGGACAAAACTCCAAGCTGTGGCCGCACATATATCTGCAGCCGAGACGTTCCTGAAACAAGCAGTAGAAGCAGTCATGCCTCTGCCTGAATGTCCTTTGACCTCCCACAGAAGGAGTTTGTTGTACTTCTGGTAAAAGAAGGTAATGTAGTTTGCCAACCATTTGGACAAACATTGTTTTGAAACAGCGGCGCCCTCTCTTTTGGATGCGAAAGACACAAATAATTGGTAAGTTTTACGGAAAGGCTTCGTCCTGTTCGTGTAGTACCGAAGAATTCTATGTGCATCTAGAGTGTACAGAATTGCTTCACCCTGGCTGAAGTGCTCAGGGTAGTACACTGGCAACTCAAGTGACTGATTCAAGGTGGATTCCGAGACCACTTTAGGCAAGAACTTCGGATCACAGAGCCACCCGGTCTCTGTGAAAAATCAAGTAAGGCACCTTACACATTAGGGCCTGAAGCTCAGAAATCCTTTGAGCCGAAGTCACAGCCACTAGGAACAGCACTTTCCAGGAAAAGTAACACATGGCGGAACTCGCTGCCGGTTCAAAGGGAGGCAGTGTGAGTTTTTCCAGGATGAAATTCAAGTCCCAGGGTGGAGCAGGGCTCTGCACTGGTGGTTTTATAGGGAGGATCCCCTTCAAGAAGGTTTTGGATACTTCCAGCTGGGCCAGCGTCTTGCTTTCCACAGGGATGAGCTAGGCAGAAATGGCAGATAAATGGACTTTTAAAGTTGAGTAACTAAGACCCAGGTCAGAGAGATGCAGCATGCAATCTAAGACCTGTGTGAGAAGGGTTCCAGTCCCTTAGAGTCTGCCCATAAGGAAAACCTTTTCCATTTCATAACATACGTGGCTTTAGTGAATGGCTTTCTGGCCTCCACTAGAATCTGCGCTACCCTGAGGGAAACCCCGAAATGTGTGGCAGCTATGTCAGTATGTACCACGCATGTAGATGAAGGGACCGGAGACCTGGATGTACCAGGGTTCCCTGTTCCTGTGTCAACAGATCTCGAGAGACTGGCAGTGGAATTGGAGGATCCACCAACAGTTGTTGCAACAGAGAGAACCATATTTGCCTTGGCCAGAAGGAAACGATGAGGATCATTCATGCTCCATCTGCCAGGAGTTTCATTAGTACTCTCTGAAGCAATGGAAGTGGAAGGAAGGCGTACACCAACCTCCCCTTCCAACATAGAGACAGCACGTCTAACCAGAAAACACCACTCCCTGGAGCAAGTGAGCAGAAAGCTGGTAGTTTTGTGTTGAGTAGGGAGGCAAACCGGTCTAGTTGTGGTCTTCCCCACCTTTTGAAGACGTTGTCTACCACTGACTGTCAGAGTTCCCACTCGTGTGTACTCACTTGGGTGCGACTGAGTCTGTCAGGACGTTCTGAATGCCTGGCACATGGGACTGCTGTCAAATGAAGGTTGTGGTTGCCTGCCCAGTACCACACCCTCATTGCTTCCCGACAGAGGGGATAAATACAGGTTACTCACCTGAAACAGGAGTTCTAGAAGTGGTATATGTTGTTCATCCACACTTACTGACAGGTTCCTTGCCGCTTTAAATCTTGCCGGAAGGTCTTTAAGCTGGCTCTTCCCACCCACCCGAGTGGTAAAACTCTTGGCTCTGCCCCATGACGCCAGATCTAGCCCACTGGAAGCCAGGTTGCGCATCAAAGCAGGGGAGGTCGGGTGGGCTGTGTGGCTGAACAACATATATCACTCCTAGAACTCCTGTTACAGGCGAGTAACCTGTATTTCTGGGGACGTGGAAATGTTGTTCAATCCACACTTATTGGCAGACTCCCAGCTCTTATCCCTCTGGGAGGCTCCATGCCCACCAACCTATAGCAGAGATCTATGCAGGAGGTGACCCACCTGCCTATCGTCCGCTTGGCTGCAGGTCTGCCAGGTGCGGCTTCAGTGTAGGTGACAAACAGCTGGCAAACCTCTCCCCGAACATCAGCCATCCGCTCCTTGTAATACGAGAGCGCTCTTCTAGGGTCCAAAGTATGGAGCCTATATTCGGCCTCCAAGGTGTGACTGGGGTAAAACACCGGCAGAATCAACACCTGGTTAAGGTGAAACTCCGACAACACCTTCGGCAGGAATTTCGGGTGGGGGCGCAGGACAACCTTGCTCCTATGGAAGACCAGATAGGGAGACTCGATGGAAAGCACCTGGAGCTCTCCCATCCTTCTGGCTGATGTAATAGCCACCAAGAAGGCGGTCTTCCACGACAGGTGAGAGATGTCACACGTGTCTATCAGTTTGAATGGCTTGCCCATGAGCTTAGCCAATACAAGCAGTAGGTCTCACGGAGGTGGAGGTTCTCGCACCGGAGGGGATATGTGATCAAGGACTTTGAAAAAGCGCCCAACCACCTTCTCCTGCACCACTGACTGCTTGCCGGCCCATGCCCGGTATGCAGAGATGGCTGCCAGGTGCACCTTAAGGGTCGTCAACCGAAGCCCTAATTGAGAAAGAGACCACAGGTAGATCAGAATGCTAGCCAATGAACAGGAGGAAAGGTCCAACTCCTTGCCCTGACACCAAATGGAGAATCTCTTCCATTTGAAGGCATAGCATTTTCTGGTCGACTCCTTACGGAAGCCTCAACAACGTTGAGGACCTTGTCGGAAAGACCCAAGGCCTGGAACTCTAGCCACTCAGGAACCAGGCCGTCAAGTGCAGGGATTGAAGGTCCGGATGGAGTACCTTTCCCTTGTTGACTGAGATCATGTCCGGGCGAGCTGGAAGCCACCTCGGGAGCCTGGAGCTGAGGCTGAGGAGATCTGGATACCAGAACCAGCGAGGACAGTCTGGGGCTACCAGAATCACCTGTGCCTGGTCCCTGTTCACCTTGAGAAGTACCTTGTGGATCAAGGGAAATGAAGGGAAGGCATAGAAGAGGCCCGGGGTCCACGGCCTCGAGAAGGCATCCCCCTGCAGCGAGCCCTACTGAGGGGGGTGAGCGTGAAACAGCCTCAGCTTCACATTCTCCCTGGAGGCAAACAGGTACACCTGAGGGGTGCAAAAGTGGGAGAACAGATCTTGTACTATCTCCGGCAGGAGAGACCACTCGTTAGATGCAGCGCCTATCCATCTTAGGGCACTGGCAAGACTGTTGGAGGCTCCTGCCACACGGATGGCTAGGAGATCCGCCTCCAGGCTGATCATGAGAGACCAAGTGCGGAAAGCCTCCTTGCACAGGGTTAAGGAGTGCGTCCCGCCTTGCCGGTTGAGGTAGTACATGGTCGTGGTGTTGTCCATCTGCACCTGGACCACTTGACCCCGTACAAATGGAGCGAAGGTGGTGAGGGCTAGTCACACCACTCGCAGCTCCAGCAGGTTTATGTAGCATTGGGACTCCTGAGGGGACCAGAGGCCGGGAGCTCGGAGATCCCCCAGATGGGCACCCCAAACCCATCAGAGAGGCGTTGGTCATCAAAGTGACCATCAGCTTGGGGCGGACAAACAGAATACCCTCCTGAAGATGAGCTAGAACAAGCCACCACTGGAGGCTGTTCCACATCTCCTGGGTCATGGTCACTGGCTGGTACAGAGGACTGGAGTGCTGTGACCACTGGCGGGCCAGCCCCAGTGCAAGGGACGCATATGCCAGCGGGCCCAACGGACCACGCTGGTGCAGGCCGCCATGA
Source organism: Neoceratodus forsteri (assembly GCA_016271365.2). Lineage (NCBI taxonomy): Eukaryota > Metazoa > Chordata > Ceratodontiformes > Ceratodontidae > Neoceratodus > Neoceratodus forsteri. Next base: position 1,423,618,940 of record CM028130.1, read on the forward strand.
AGCTCAGAAGGCGCAGGAAGTCCCGAGCAGGGCACAACTGCCCAACCAGAAATGACTGGGCAAAGGAGGAAAGGACCTCAGCCCTGTCCACTGGGAGACGTATTCTGGCTCGAAGAGAGTCGAGCTCTGCCCCGATGAACTGAATCACCTGCGATGGCACGAGTTCCAACTGGGCCTCGTTGATGAGGAGGCCAATCTGAGAGCAGATCTGGAGGGCCAGATCCCTGGACCGCTCCACCTCCAACCTGGAGGGGGCTGCAATCAGCCAGTCATCCAGGTAAGGGTAGACCCGGACCCCTCGGTGCCGCAGGAATGCTGTCACCACTGCCGTGCATTTGGTGAAGACCCTGGGAGCTGGATAGAGGCCGAAGGGCATGGCCTGGAACTCATAAAGGGATCCCTCTGCCCTGAAGCGGAGGAATCACTGGTGAGACGGACGGATTAGGATGTGAAAAAACGCGTCCTGAAGGTCCAGAGAACAGAACCACATGCCTCGTTCCAAGGATGGAATGATCTGAGCCAGAGTGACCATCCTGAAGGTGCGACACCTTAGGAAGTTGTTTAGGTCATGTAGGTCAAGAATGGGGCACCAGCCCCCCCCCCCCGTCCACTGAAGTACCTGGACACAAACCCTGGGTCTGGAGGGGGGTCCGCCACCTCCCTGATCACCTCCTTCTGGAGGAGCAAGGCAATGTAGGCTCGACGAGCTGACAGAGAGGCTGTGGAACCCATAGCCCCCAGTGGAGTGACAGCTCGATAGGAGGGGGAACTGCTCGAATTCCAGAGGCAGAGCCCTGCCTACCATATCCAACACCCATGGTGATAGCGGACCAGGCGGAAAGGAAGTGGCAGAGCCGTCCTCCCACGGGGGGAGCCCAGGAAGGAGTGACAAGGTTGGGGGCGACACCCCTCAACCCGTCACTGGGCAGGCTTGGAGGAAGGGCCGGCCGAGGAGCTGCCTGGGCCTTTTCCTTCCGGCTTCCTGCTGGAGGATGCAGCAGGCTTGGCTTTGGGGTGCCAAGTGCGAGCCTGCTGGCCCTGTTGCTGGTGTTGCTGGGCCGGATGCACCACAGGGGCTGAAGGACGAAAGGGCTTATGCTGCTGCTGGCAGCCTTTGTCCTTCTGGGCAGACATGACCGAGTGCAAGGTGACGGACTTCTTGATCCACTGGAGATGACCTTCCACCCTGGGTCCGAACAAGTCAGTACCCAGGAAGGGGACGTCTGACAGCTTGTGCTGGGTCTCAGCCATAGAGGTGGAGATCCACAGGCCAAGCTTCCGCGCCACTACTGACCAGGCAATACCTAACTTCATGGCGTTCAAATCTAAGTTTGTAGCTGCTGTTTAGCTGATCGCTCTTCCCTGATCCCGCATCTGCTTGACCATCGTTTGAAGGTCAGCCAGGAGATGAGGAATCATGTCATCCAGGGAGCCCAAAAGGGCGTGTGAAAAGTGTGCCATCAGAACGGCCAAGCTAGCCTGATGAAGGCCTAGGGAGGAAGCAGCATATACCTTCCACCCTGAGTAGTCCAGTTTCTTGGACTCCTTATCAAGCAGTTTGTCCACATCCCGAGCATTCCCGGAACGTCGGAAAATGCTGTTGGTCACTAATCCCTCTGCAGAGGGGTGCTCCGAGAAACCAGAGAGTGAATTCAGACCGTGATATCGAGCCATCCTGGCTGAAAGTGGGGGACAAGATGCTGGTCACACACAGCTCCAGGGCAAGCCAACAATGGCTTCACCACTGGAAAGGCCTTGTAGGGATCCCCGTCCAGCATCTCGTGAGGGACACGGCCCGCTTTTGAACGAGTTCGAGCTTCATCCCAGTGGACTCTGAGATGAGTCGAAGCATTCCTAAAAATGAGGATGTGCTCTCGTCCACTGACTGACCCCCTGTAGACTGCAGGTCAAGCGCCCTGGAGAACAAGGAGTCATCATCGTCAGACTCCGAGGAGTCTGCGAACAGCTGCCGAGCGCCTAAGCCACCCCCCACGTGCCGAGGTCGATCGGGAGTGAGGATGACGGACAACCTATGGGGCAAACCCAGACCCGACTGAGAATCCTTGGTCGGGGCCCCAGTCTTCGGTTGTGGAGGCGGAGGTTCCACCACAATGGGTGGAGCAGCCAGTTTCAGCCAAACAACCGGTGCCGGTTTCGGCCCCTCGACCACGAGGGTTTGTTTCGGCCGCTCAGGTGAAAGCCACTTAATGGCCAGAGAAGGCGATGGAGTCGGCTTACTCCCGGACAATAAGAGCTGCGGCCACATTAAATCCTTATAGCACCGACGCAATTTGCGCCAGAGTCTATCCTCCGAAGAGGACTAAGAGGATGAGCGGCACTGCCGCTTTCCATGGTGCCGAGACCGCCGACGTCAGTGGGACTGGCTGGACCTGAAAGAGGTCCGAGACCAAGAACTTCCGGGATTCCAAGGGTGGGTCAGAGAGGAGACGGCGGAAACCCGCTCCTCCCTCGGCTCAGGGACCTTAACCAGGGACTCCGGCACAGGAAAGTCCTCGGTTTCCATCGAGGGAACCGGTGAAGTAGGGTTGTCGGCATCACCAGTCGACAAACCGTCCGACGGGTCGAGAAAAATCTTGACTGTGTCGACGGGTCTCTCGGCCGGCTGACCTGTAGGGGACACCGTGAAGCCAGCGGCCTTAGCCACAACCTCAACCAAAGTCGAAAGTCGACCATCCGGTGAAGGGGATATCTCCCACTCCCACGAACGTCGACGGAGGGACTAACCTTTGGAGTCCTTCTTTTTGGACCAACTGGAATGTCCCGATGGTCCTTCTCCCTTGGTGGAGAGGGATTGGCAAAGCTCCTTAAAAGAAGCTGTATATGAAGAGCCCAAGGACAGCAGAATAAATGCCACGACCGAGGAGGAAGAAGATGCGGCCTGGGCCACCTCCTCCACAAGGGCGATCATCTGCTCCAACTGATCCGCGGAGCCCGCCGCCGGACACCGCCCAACGGGCCTCCTTCGACTTAACCGGTGGATACCGTCTTTCAGGGCGCCCCAAAAGAAGTCGAGCAGCGTGGTCCTCCAAGACCAAAGACGAAAAGGATTTGCACAAATCGCAAGCCTGAGAATTGTGGCCAAGTCCTAGGCAATAAACGCACGTGGAGTGAGGGTCGGTCCGGGACATCATCTGCCCACAGGGCACCGACGAAATCCAGGAGTCTATTTGTCCATCGCAGCCACGAGGGAAAAAGAAAACTGAAGTCCTGTAAATTTGAGAATTAGTTTCAGATTAACTGAAGTGTGTGGTTTCAGGCCAAAAACACAGAGCGCAAAGGTGGGAACCTGAGCTTCCAAGCGGGTAAGGAAGATCTGGCGTCATGGAGCGGAGCCGAGAGTTCTACCACCCGGGTGGGTGGGAGGAGCCAGCTTGAAGACCTGCAAGGAACCTGCCAATAAGTGTGGATTGAACAACAAATCCACGTCCCTAGAACAGCGGGTTCTGCCTTGTTTGTTCGTGTACCAGATGACACACATTTTGTCTGTCTGAATCATGAGATGTCCCAGTTGGATGAGGTGTTGGAAAGCTTTCAGGGTATTCAACACTGCCCTCTCCTCGAGTACATAGATATGAAGGGACAGTCTGTTGTGGGACCAAGGACCCCGTGTCCTGTGGGTTCCCAGATGCGCTGTCCACCCCAGGCCCGAGGCATCTGTCGTCCGGGTCTGGGAGGGAATGTCTGTGCAGAATGGGACACCTCTGGACAGGCTGTCTTGGTTCTGTGACCACAAAAAGTCCTAAGCCATCAGGTGTGAGACCAGGATCTTGTAATTTAGATTGTCAGATCTCTGGTCCCACTGTACTCTGAGAGTCCATTGGGTGACTCTCCTGTGCAGCTTGGCTAAGGGGACCGAGGGGATGGTCGTAGCCATGAAACTGATCAGCCGAAGGACTGACCTGGCTTGTAACCTTCTCTGTGAGGCCATCAGGCATGCCTGCTGTTGCAATGTTGCCATTTTGTACGGCGGCAGGAAGGACTTACCCTGCACTGTGTCCAACATTGCTCCAATAAATTGGAGCTGTTGGATAGGGAAAAGGTGGGATTTGGATACGGCATGGTTGTTCATAATGCCCACCCGCTAAAAAATATCCAGGGTAAAGACCAAAGCACTGGTCAGACTGTTTCTTGACAGAGCTGAAATCAGCCAATTGTTGAGGTATGGGAATACTTGTACCCTGTCTGTGTATAAAAGCTGCCACAGCTGCTAGGCACTTTGTGAACACTCTAGGAGCAAATGAAAGGCAAAAGGGAAGAACTCTGAACTGAAAATGCTCTCCCAGAAAACAAAACCTGAGGAATTTGCAGTGTGGTAGAAAAAAAAAAAAATCGGGATATGCAGGTATGCATCCTGCATGTCCAGTGTGCAAAGCCAATGACCCTTCTGTAATAGAGGAAGTAGGCTGGGAAGAGACAATATTCTGAAGAATCTCTTGTATTCCACAAAGAGGTAGAGAGAGCTTAGATCGAGAGTGGGTCTGAGATCGCCTGTCTTCTTGGGTACCAGGAAGAAGTGCGAGTAGTACCCTGTCCAGTAATGTTGTTTTGGAACTGGTTCTACTGCTGTCTTTGCCAGCAGGGAGTTTATTTCCTCTCTTACCTAGGGTATGTGGTGAGGTGGGTAGAATGAGTGACCTGAAGGATTCTTTGCTAGTCTCTCTCTGAATTCTGTTGTGTGGCCTTTTGCCACCAGTTGTAGTACCCATGAATCTGTTGTGAGTTTCTCCCACTCTGGTAGGTGGTGAGAGAATCTTCCTCCTACCAGTTCCTCTGGCATGCATTCCAGTGGATTTGGGAGGGTTAGATTCAGGAGGTGATGGGCAGGGAAGAGGCTGTTGCCCCCCAGGCCTTTTGGGATTTGGCCAGAGGGGCTCTGCCTGCCGAAGGGTCAAGACGTTTGTTCAGACATCCGTTCTAACTTTGCTGATGACGTTGTTGACGACAAAATGGCTGCTTTTGTTTTTGTGGAGGTTTGTACATGTATAGGACAGAGTGCAGGGCCTTGCCCTTGTCCAGTAAATCACTAATGATGTCCTTGACATCTCCAAAAAGTACTGATCCCCTAAAAGGGGCATCCTGTATGGCTGATTGGACTTCACGAACCAAGCCTGAATTCCTAAGCCAAGCGTGTCATCTGAGGCTAACAGCAGTTGCTGAGCCTCTACCAGCAGAGTCTGCTGCATCCTAGGTAGCCCTCAAGATATGTCTACAAGCAGATCTTGCCGACCTGACTAACTCTGACATTTCATTTTTCAGAGTAATCCTGTAGTGAGTCTACCTTGACTCCAGCTGCCCTAAGACTGATTTCTGATAGCCCCACATAATTCAGTGCCCTAATGCCCAGAGTGGAGGAAGAGTACAACTTCTTCCCATATGGGTGTATAACCTTGGACTCCTTATCAGGAGGTGATGCACTATGGTGTTTAGGAATCGAGGAGCTATTGTGGGCTGCGCTAATGACCACAGAGTCAGTCTTAGGATGTATGCCAAGGTGGTCCTTGCCTTCAGGTGTCTGGTACAGCCTATCTGCTTTCCTGGCAACAGGAGCTAGGGAGGATGGCTGCTTCCAAATTGTTGTCACCAGGTCCTCATGCGGCTCTATCCAGGGCAGAATAAGGGTTGGAGATGTATCTCACAGGTCCAAATGTGCAGCCAGTCTCTGTCTCCGTGGATCCTGGATGACTATATGCCAGTCATAAGCTACCTGGATCTTCTCGAGGAGCTCCAAAAACGAGGGGTCCTCAGGAAGGGATTAGGGAGATTCTTTCAACCTTGGGTCATCCGGCATAGGAGACTCAAAGTCAGCGCCAGAGTCAGCCGAGACACCGTCAGAGTCCAACAATCAGCTTTTGCCTGGTGAGCTAACTGTGGATAACGTGATATCAACCAGTCATGAGAAATCCACTGGCTGGGAAATTTCCAAGGGCCACTGGCTATGCGGAGGTGGCTCCGTCCATTGGACCGACGATGAGGGTCGAGGGCCCGACAGCAGAGGTGGTGATGGAGAAAGAGGTCTGGTAGCCGGCAAAGGGGCCAGCGAAGGATGACGTTTCTTGAGCTCCAACGTGAGCTGTCTTGGCCTCTGTCCAAGATTTGAGCACCGCCTGCAGATCCACCTGTGGCTGTGGAAGTGGTGGTAGGTTATGGAACCCATAACCCGTGAACTGCATAAGGATACTTAAATCCTGATGGAGGGTATCCAAGCGTTGGAACCCCAGAGTCGGTATTAGCGTTGAGTATCCCGGCATGGGGTAATGCAGTGGGGGATAACCCAGCGTCGGGAAACCAGAAGGGTTGCCAGATGGTCCTGGTGTTGGACCTGACAAAGGGGCTGAAGGGCCCGACGTTGGTCCTGAATGCCCCAACGGAGTGTCCGGAGGCGGGGTGGAATGCCCAGAGGGTCCTGCAGTCCAGGTGTCGGGCCCCGCAGCGATTCCTGAGGAAACGATGGGCCTGAGGGAGCTGGAGGGGCCTTCGGCAGGCCCAGCGGCGTCTCAGGCGCTGGAGGCTTCAGCAAAGAGGGTGGCATAGCCCCTGACGGAGGGCCTTCTCCTTCGTCTAGTTCCCCCCCCCCCCAGAGGAAGCTGGAGGCACCTTCCCAATCGGTGTGGAAGGTGCAGCCAAAGGGAGCTATGGTGTCAGCTGCGTGTCTAATGTCAGCTGGTTCGTCACTTCTTCTTCAGGCCTGTTATCGGGGCCTGGCAGAGGATCTGGGGCTGTGCGCCCATCGGAGGGGCTAACAGGTGACTTAGAAGCTGTGTATGTGCAAGTCCCGGAGGAGCCGGAACTCAACTTACTGGTCCCACGCATACCACTGGGCCTCTGAATCTTGGAGGCCTGAGTGGAGGTGGGCACCTCCTGAACCCCAGAAGCTCCATGACGAGGGGGCCAACGGCCGCTTGGTGGCAACCAAGATGGTTGACGAAGAGGGTTTCCCTGGAGGGGAGTTACCATCAACGCCACGAGTACAGATGGAGGCCCTTCCTGGTCCCAATGTCTCTCCTTGTCCTTCTTCTTCTTATGATGGCCCTCAAGAGAGGGCAAAGAGTGCTCGAGTTTCTTCAGTTCCTTCTCCATGGTAGTCATTTTTTGTTTTAAAAGGTGGGGTTCCAGAGACTGTGGATGGCTTTTCTGTACAGCCGAATAAAGTTTCTGGCAGTACTTACACTCCTCAATCTTGTGGCCTAGACCCAAGCAAAAAAGGCAGAGGGAATGGCTGTCCTTGTGAGGGAGCTGAGTACCACAGGCATCGCACTTATTTTTATGCAGTTCTGAATGCGTCGGAGACAACATGCACGATCGCTGATAATATAACAAACTCTGAGAAAAAAGATAATACAATTATTTAAACGGTTAAGTTTAAACGGTTGCTATCCATCTAAAATGGCGCTGACAGAAGCAACGTTCTCCACGGGGTCAGACATGCGCAGGTCAATGGCGAGAAAGAACTAGTGGGAAGGTGTGGGGACCGCTCCCTACACAGTGCCACACAGATAGTCACGTGATGTCGAGGGCGGTCCCCCGCCAGACACTGATAGCTAGAAGTTTTCCATTGTGGTCCTAACGCCTGGCGGCTTAGTACTATATATGTCAACATCTACTGCAAGAGCCCGCTCAAAGAAACATTTGTTTTTTTTCCTCTCGAGGGTGCTCCAAAAGTTCCAGAGTGTGGCCACTTTCTATGAGCTGCAGCACCCAGGCATCTCTGGTAGTTTCTCTAAACCTGTCCAAGTGCAGGGAGAAATGGCTCCCTACAACTGACTCCTGCTGCATGTATATGTGTATGTGGGGGGTGGGTCCGGCTGAGTTGGCAGAGTGGCCAGAGCCAAACCACCTGTTTATTTTTCTGTGGTAGAGGAGGGGGTGGGCAAGGGAGGGGCAGCCCAGCGCTTACTCTGAGGCTTGTTTCAGGGCTTAGGTCTCTGGGCAGAGCACCGATAGGGCACTCTGACCTCTTTTGGGTTGGTGTGGTACATGGAGTGAATCGACCATACAGTGTGGCCAGAGGCTTGCAGATGATAAAGTATGTCCTGCACATCTGCATCAGAAAGTCTGTAGCCTCTAAAAGGGACATTCATGAAGGATAATTGAACATTCTGGGCAAAGCCCTAAGGAGGTGGGTACCAATGTCAGAACCCGCTTTGAGACTGCAGCATCTGCTGTTTTACAGGGTCCTCCAGGAGGAACGGGCAGATTCCAGGGCCTAGTCCCAGAGCTGGTTTTGGTACTGAACCATATGAATTCAGCACTCTGATGGTCAGTGTGGCAGAGGCAAAGGTTCTCTTACCAGTGTGATCCAACCTCCAGGATTCCTTGTCCTGGGGCAAGGAACTGAGATGCTTAGGCCTCTTGGTACGGTTGTGGGCAAAACTGATGACCACCGAGCTGCTTGAGGCTAATCAGCGAAGAAAGGCCTTCCTGCCGGAGCCTTGTATAATTCAACTGTCTTCCTTGGCCAGGTGGTCATGGTGGCATTGTCGAAGGGCTCAGTCAAGATAGGAATGACCAGAGGAGGGGTGTCAGACAGCCTCAAATAAGTGGCTAGTCGGTCTTGAGTGAGATCTTGCACCTCAGTGTCGAAGCCCATGGTTGACTATAACTGTCTCATGACTGAGGCATGAGGGGGCATCCAGGGGGACCGCGGGATGTACCTCGGGGTCTCCTCACTGCTGGACAAGACTGTGGAGGAGAAGTGATAAGGAGTTGCTCCCCCGTTGTCATTTTCTTCCTCATCCAGAGGAATGAGGTCTAGGCAGCACCTATCCTCGTCCCTTGAATCCTGAGGGGGTAGCGTGAGCCCAGGGTCCTGAGGCATAGGCCACGGCCCTACAGTATGAGCAGGGGGCCGCTGTGGGATCGAGCCTTGGGGAAGAGCAAGCTTAGTTTGAATAAAGTCCCTCGAGACAGTGAGCATAGAGTGAAAGTTCACTGCTCTCGGCGTTGGACCCATCGGTATCGGCTGAGAGAAGACTGGGGTCGGCATCGGGTAGGGCAGTCAGACAGGGTGGGGCCTATGAGGAAGCTCTCCGGTGTAGGTCGGGGAAGGTAACAGCGACCAGGGCTTGGGCTGGGGTAACTCAAGAAAGGCTAGAAGACCCTGGTCCAAGACAATGGCCGCAGTAATGTCTGAGGCTGGAGGTGTGGGGGGAGGGTACTAGGATGTGTCCTGGCGAGCGACTAAGCCGAGCTCACTGACAACGAGCCAGCTGATCCAACTGAGTGCCCACCAAAAACAAGGGCCTAAATAGCAGTGGCTGAGAAGTCGGTGGGGCACCAGTACCCCTGAAACTGCCACCCACCGCCGAGAGATTGGAGGGGGGAGCTGCAAATGGTAGCCCTGCAGGAGAAAGAGCGAGTGAGGCTGAGGGGGCCGTCCCCGACAACGAGGATGGCCCTGCCATGGTCAATGCACGGAAATGGAAATTATGTACCTACCGTAATTCTTGATCTTCTTGGACGAGTCTCCACCACTCAGTCACACTAATGGGAACTGCGGTGGAGGCACTAGGACCCAGCGGGAGCAAACTTTTTTGCTAGAGAGTCGGTGCCGGAGTTGGCGCCTGGAGTGGCACTGCGTCACCGTGCAGTAATGATTATCCCGCATTGGCCCTCCAACTGCCTCAGTACCCGAGAGGAGGTGCAGTGTAACTATCCTAGAAGGATAGCCTAACCAAAAAAAACAAAAACGACATAAGATAGTCCGGATGACCCATATAAGAAGGGCTAACAAAGTCGCCTCTACAGCCTAAAGACTGAGGGAGTGAAGACCAACAACAGAGGTGAGCTCGGGGGATGGTAGGTGGGCGTGTGAATGAGTGGTGGAGACTCGTCCAAGAAGATCAAGAATTATGGTAGGTACGTGATTTCCATATCTTCCTGGACATAAAGTCTCCACCACTCATTCACACTAATGGGAGAGTACCGAGCTAATAATCGCCTGAGAGGGTGGCAGGAGAGACCAAGAGCTCACAGTTTTAGGACAGGAGTCCATTAAGGATAGTTCTGCCAAAAGAAAGATGTCGTCTGGCATGGACATCCAGGGCATAGTGTTTGACGAAAGTATGCACTGAGCTCCAGGTAGCCGCATTGTAAATATCTGCAATGGGCACGCTGCGGATTTCCGCTAGGGATGCCGCGACCACTTTAGTAGAGTGAGCGTACACTCTGCCTTCCAGCTTAACCTGCGCCATGGAAAAACAGTGGCGAAGGCATACCACCAGCCATGCTGAAATACATCTGATAGCGACAGGTTGACCCAGCCGGGTCTCGCTCAAGGAAATAAACAGTTGCTGAGCTTTGCAAAAATCTTTTGTTCTGTCTAGATAAAAACACAAAGCTCTTTTGACGTCCAAGGAATGAAGACAACGCTCTCCTTCATTTTGGAAGTTCGCAAAGTAAGTAGGAAGGACCAAAGGTTGGTTTAGATGGAATTCTGAAACAACCTTCGGGAGAAACTTAGGATGGGTCCTAAGTAACATTGAATTTTACAGCAGATAAGGACCGCTTGGCCCACCCAGTCTGCCCATTTCCCTACCTAATGGATAATCTGCAGATCCTAGTTAACCAGCTGCCTACTTCTTTCTATCCCCACCCCCAGAATTGCCTTATGACTGTCCCATGCATGCTTGAATTCAACCACTGTTTTTGACTCCACAGCCTCCTCCAGAAGGCCGTTCCATGCATCCACAACCCTCTCTGTGAAAAAATACTTCCTTACATTACGTATGAGCTGCCCCCCTTCAAATTGTGCTCCCTTGTTCTTGCATACCTCTTTTTTTGAAAAGATGCTACCCTCTTGGACTTTGTTGATTCCCTCCTTGAGGTACTTGAACATTTCTATCATGTCCCCCCTCTCCCTCTTTTCCTCGAGGCTATACATATTAAGCTCATTTAGTCTCTCTTCATATGTCTTCTGGTGCAGACCCTGCACCATTTTATTTGCCCTCCTCTGGACAGCTTCCATCTTGTCTAGGTCCTTGCGGAGATTGGGTCTCCAGAACTGCACACTGTACTCCAGATGGGGTCTCACCAGCTGTCTGTACAGAGGGATAACAACTTCCTGTTTTCTACTGGTGATGCCTCTCCCCATGCATCCCAGTATCCCCCCAGCCGTCCTTATTGCCTCTCACATTGCTTGCCCACCTTTAAGTCATCTGATATGACTACCCCCAGGTCCCTTTCCATTTTTGTTGTTGTTAGTATCTCACCCCATTGTGTACTCTTCCCGGGTTTTTGTTTCCCAGGTGCATTACCTTGCACTTCTTAGCACTGAATCTAAGCTGCCATACATTTGACCATTCTTCTAACCTTGCCAAGTCCCTTCTCATCCTTTCCATCCCACCTTGTGCATCAACTCTGTTGCAGATCTTTGTGTCATTTGCAAAGAGACATACGTTTCTTTCCAGTCCCTCTGCAATGTTGCTTATAAAGACATTGAAGAGGACTGGTCCTAATACTGAACCCTGCAGTACCCCACTAGTAAAGTACAGTTACATAAGAACTTACCGTAACAGTAGATCTTCGAGAACAGCTCTTGCAGCAGGTTACACCATTAGGACTGAAGCCGGCAGGCGCCAGGACCCCACGGACATTTTCTAGCTAGCAGTCTTCAGCGGAAACCGCCTCCGACGTCGGTCCCGCCCCCGTTGGGCGTAGTACATAAGGAGGCGGTCCCCCATAATCCTCAGTTCTCCCACCAGAGACTCCCGGCCGCTAGATAACATCAGAAGAGGAGACCAAGGATCCGCCACCAGATGGCAAAACAAGTAAACAGGAATGTTCTATCTAATAAGATGGGTGCTTGACTCCGACCTACCTCCAGTGGGGATGGTGGGAGGGAAGGTACCTGCTGCAAGAGCTGTTTTCGAAGATCTACTGTTCAGGTAAGTTCTTACGTAACTGCACTATCTTATTTCAAGATACAGCTCTTGCAGCAGGTTACACCATTAGGACTGATTTCCAAGCAGTAATGGCAATCATGCACCATTGGGAGGAGGAAGGGTAGAGACCTCGAGATAACTCGAGCCTAGGACAGAAGTCCCTGAAGGACAGCTAGACCGAACCCTGCTCTTCGCCTCGATGCAATGTCCAGACTGTAATGCCTGATAAAGGTATGCACAGAGCTCCAAGTAGCTTGAGCGCAAATAACTGAGGTGGAGACGTTCTTTAACGCCGCAAAGGAAGTAGCCACCCCTCTTGTGGAATGACCCTTGACCGCGCCCGGTAAGGGTTTATTGCGCTTGTCATAACAGAAAGTAATGCACTGGATGAGCCACCTGGAAAGTGACTGTTCGGAGACAGAAGCTCCTTTCATCCAGTGAGCAAAGGAGACGAAAAGTTGGTCCAACTTTTGGAGCTGTTTGGTTCTGGTCAGGTAGTATCTAAGGCACCTGTGCACGTCTAGGGTGCACAGAAGGGCTTCTCCTCGATTAGAGTACCTTGGAAAATACACTGGTAGATCGATATCCTGATTAACCACCTTAGGCAAAAACTTTGGGTTTGTCCTTAGGGATACCCTGTCCTGGTGGAAAACCAAATAAGGCTCTTTGCACATAAAAGCATGCAATTCCGAAATCCTTCTGGCAGAAGTAAAAGCAACTAAAAATAACGTTTTCCAAGAGAGAAAACATAACTCACAATCCGCGGCTGGTTCAAAGGGTAGCAGCGTGAGCTGCTCCAGGACAAAAGGTAAGTCCCAAGGAGGGATTGGATCTTTAATGAGCAGCCTAAGATGGAGGACACCCCTTAAGAAGGCACGAGTAGTGTCCAGCTGGGCCACCGTCCGATGGCCTACGGGGGCATGGTAAGCAGAAATGGCACAAAGGTGCACTTTAATCGAGGAGAAAGCCAGTCTGGAGTGGAAGAGGGAAAGCAGGTAGTCCAGAACCATCTTTTCTGGACAGTCCAACGGCGGAAAGCTGCGCGCTTGAGCTCACAAACAGAACCTACGCCATTTCATGGCGTAAGTTGCGTGGCTAGCCAGTTTTCTGGTGGCAGAGAGTACATCTGCCACTTCTTGCGAGACCCCGTATCGTATCATGGCTATGTCTCTAGGAGCCAAGCGTGCAGGTTCAATGAGTCTAGGTCTGGATGGACCAATGAACCCACCTCCTGAGACAATAGATGGAAGCTCATTGGCAAAGGAACTGGAGGTTCCCGGGATAGCTGGTGTAAAAGAGGAAACCAAATTTGTCTGGGCCAGAAGGGTGTGATCAGAATGAGCGTTGCTTGCTCCCTGCAAAGTTTTAAGAGGACTCTCTGGATCAACGGGAAAGGAGGAAAGGCATAGAGGAATCTGCCCACCCAGGAGAGGGACAACGCTTCTCGCCAGAAAACATCAGGCCCAGGATCTAGCGAGCAAAAATTGGGCAGTTTTGCGTTGGATGGGGATGTGAAAAGGTCTAATTCTGGAGTACCCCATCTGTGAAACAGATCCTCTGCCACCTCCTGCAGAATTTCCCATTCGTGGACTCTGGCCTGAGAGCGGCTCAGGCTGTCTGTGATGGTGTTGTCCACTCCTGGGACACGTACTGCAATTAGGTTTGTGCCATGTTGCAATACCCACTCCCACACTCTCATGGCTTCCCTGCAAAGTGGGTAGGAGTGAGTGCCTCCTTGTTTGTTGAGGTAATACATCACCACGGAATTGTCTGTTTGTAACAGAAGTGTACCCGGTGGAATCTCCGACTGGAAGGCCTGCAGAGCGTAAAGGAATGCCCTCACTTCCAAGATGCTGATGTGGAGATAAGACTCTTGGGTTGTCCACAGGCCCTGAGACCGAACACCCTGTCTAGGTGTGCTCCCCACCTGAGCCCTGAGGCGTCTGTGGAGAGAGTCACAGTCGGGGACGGCACTGTGAAGGGAATCCCCGCAGAGAGGTTCCCTGGATGTAGCCACCACTGCCAATCTCGAATTATGGCTTTCGTGATCTGGACTGGATGCTGCAGATGGTCTTGCCTTTAGTCCCATTCCACCCGTAACATCCACTGGGTTACCTGCATGTGGAGACGGGCTAGCGGGACTGTTGCAATGGCCGCAGCCATGTGTCCGAGCAGGCAAAGGACCAGTCTGGCTGGGACGGTCTTCTTCGCCGACAACTCCCTGATGAGGGATCTGATGTGTTCCGCTCTGTCCGAAGGAAGGAAAGCTTTCCCTCTGACGGTGTCCAGAACTGCTCCTATAAACTACAGTTTCTGAGACGGAACAGGTGTGACTACTCGTAGTTGAGAGAATACCCATTGATTGAAAAACAGACTGGGTGCAGTGAATAGCCGTCATCAAGGCCTCACTGGAGGGCGTCATGAGAAGCCAGTCATCCAGGTATGGGAACACGTAGTGGCCTTGTCTCCTCAGAGACGCAGCTACGACCACCATGCACTTCGTGAATATGCAAGGTGCCAATGACAGCCCGAGGCGAAGAGCTCGGAACTGATAATGGCGGCTCTGAAACTCAAGCGCAGCAACCCGGCGCGCTTGAGCAATAGGAATGTGCAGGTAGGCATCCTGCATGTCCAAAGACGCCAGAAAGGCATCCTGCTTCAGCATGGGAATTAGGCCCGAAGGGTCACCATACGGAAGCGCTTTGTATTGACCGAAGGTTGAGGTCCTGAGGTCCAGTATTGGACGGAGGTCCCTGTTTTCTTGGAACCAGAAAGAAGTGAGAATAGTACCCTAGTCCTCTGGTTCTCTGGGACGTGTTTCTAAGGCCTTTTCTAGAAGCGCGAGCACTTCCTGCTGTATGAGCGGGCATGCTGACCCGAATAATGGGAGAGCAGGGGAGGTCTTGTAGGTGGGCTGCCTACAAATTCTATATAATGGCCTTTTTTGACCAGCTGCAGAACCCACCTGTCGGTGATGATCGACTACCACCCTGGGAAGTGGCGTGCGATGCGACCCCCGACTTTCTTTTCCCGTTGATCCTGGGGAGGGGCTTGGGCCTGGAAGGAGTCATGCTGTGGTAGCATTTGATCCGGCAGGATGGGCCAAATTTGAAAATAGTTGGCCTCTGCCTGGTGATGACTTGGCTGGGCCTTGTGTGTGAAAGTGCCCCTCTGCTGCTGACCGGGACGTTGCTGTTGCCTTTGTAGCCAGCCACAAAAACAGCTCTGGTTCCTACGAAAGGAACTAGGCCGAGACCTGTACATAGCTTGTACAGATCGGACTGCCTTCCCTGTGTCCTGGAGTTTGGCGATCACTCTCTCAGAGGCTTCACCAAGTAGGACCTTGACATTATAAGGGACGTCTAGGATGTTCTTCTGGACGTCCGGGTTAAAGCCAGAGACACAGAGCCAAGAGTGTCTCCGGAGACACACGCCGGAGGCTGCAGCTCTGGCTGAAGAGTCCGCAGAATCGTATGCGGCTCTGAGAACTTGGGTACCACATCTGAACGTGCAGGAGGAGGTTCAAGAGCTCCTCCGTGATCACCATCGGCATCTTCGCCACAGGTCCTGACCCTGTTCCCACAGTGCGCTCTGGAACTGAACCATGGGTCAGGTAGTTCAGTGACCTGATGGCATGTGAGTCGCTGTCACAGACGTGCGCGCTTCCCAAGACATCCAATTGCTTGGATTCCTGGTCCAGTGGCTGGGTGCTGAAATGCTGAGGTCTCTGAGACCGGTCATGCGAAGTAGTGATGACCAGGGAATCAGCCAGAGGATGGTTCGTCAGATACTGGTCCTCCCAAGGGGCCTTGTATAGGCGGTCAGCCTTCTTCGGCACCGCAGGAGTGGAATGCGGATGTTTCCAGGCAGCCTTGGTGACGTCTGCGAAAGTATCTACCAAGGGCGGCACTACCACAGGCTTCGGGTCTTTTTGCTGAAGGTAGCGGGCAAGGCGTTGTCTCTCGGGGTCAAGCTCCTCAGCATCCCACTCCATGTTCTCCTGGATGTGCCTCATGACCTCTGTGAAGGAGGGATCATCCAGAGGAGACCTGGGTAGGTCGTGAGGGTCAGGAGAGGGAATGCTGAGAGGAGAAGGTGATCTGGAACACTCTGAAGTGTCAGATCTAGAATCCTCCCGCAACGAAGTGTACCGGCGTCGTCTGGGTCTCTTGGGGCTGGGTGACCCTGAGGAGGATTTGGAGGAGGGCTTCTTTCCGAAGATCTGCCCCTAGAGGTGGCGCTTGTCCTTGGGGTTGGAGGTCGCCCTACGGGTCCCCTAGGTGGAGGATGGGGCGTAGGTGGTGGAGTGGGTGGAGGCGGAGTAGGAGGAGGACGTGTGGTGACCACATCTTTATTGATGGTGTCCCACCAGACGGTAAAAAGCTCTTTTACCTCTGCCAGATTCATACCCGATGACGGGCCTGGCGCCGGTGGCTTGTCACCGGGGTCAGGTGTTGGGTCCCTGGGGGTCTCCCGCTCCGTAAAAAGGTTCACATGGGAGCCCGGCATCTCCAGTGTCGTCCGCCTGGTCCTCCGGCTGTGTGGCGCCTCCTCGGAGGATTCCCTGACGGGCGCCCTCCACCGCCATCGGTGCGGTCCTTCTGGGGTAGCCGACGCCGTCCCCCAGCTAACATCTTTGGAAGCAACGCCTGGCCGGTGACAGATGTCTGGATGTCGTCGGCTCCTGGAAGCGCCGGTGATGTTTGGCTGACGTTGGGTCTGACGTCCGTTTAAGGGACGTCAGGTCCTTGGTTTTACAGGAAGCCGGATCCGAACCTCAGGCAGGCTGGGAAACTGACCTGGCGTCAGTGTCCCAGCGACGGGAGGAAGATTTATGGAGCTCCTTGGACTTCGACAAGGCCTTGGAAGGAGTAAAAGAGGCAGACGGCCTAGAAGTCTTCAGAGGCTGAAGAGAAGAGGAGCTGCTGGATGACCTGACCTGGACCGGGGGAGGTTGCGACCGAGCCCTGGAGGGAGAGCGGTCCGATTTTGAGCCGCAGCTTCAGGAGTCTGAGGCCGTCGCAGGAGATCTTTCCTTTTCCAGGTGCTTGTGGGTTTTGCTCGAAGGCTGTCCCCAGGAGGAAGGTTCCTTGTCCATGGTTTTAAGTTTCTCTTCCAGGAGAAATGCTTGAAGTGCCTTCTGGCGGCGGATCCTGGTGCGACTGTTGAAGCCCTGGCAGAAGGAGCAGGCCTTGGTGTCGTGGTCCGGGCTTGGGCAGCGCATAGAGGCCGAATGAGGATCCTTGAAGGATCTACGGCATGAGGCGACTTCTCATGGTGACCCTCTAAAGAAGTGGTTGGAGAGAACATCAGTTGTTCTGATTGCAAAACAGGCGAAAAATCGCTGTAGTTCTTATGGTCGTCAGATGCTAGAAAAGGGAGACCGAGAGGCCGATACTGGCGAGTCAACGGCGGAAAAGAACTGAGGATTATGGGGGACCGCCCTTATGTACTACGCCCGACGTCGGGGCGGACTGACGCCGGAGATGTGGTCCTGGGCTGAAGACCCAGCTAGAAAATTTCGTGGGGTCCTGGCGCCTGCCAGCTAAGTCCTAAAGGTGTAACCTGCTGCAAGAGCTGTATCTCGAAGTAAGATCCCCCCCTTCTTCAGAGTGGACTTCATTTACTATTACCCTCTGTGTCCTATTCTCCAGCCAATTCTTTACCTAAGTTATCATCTTGGGACCCACTCACAGGCTGGCTAACTTGTATATTAATCTTTTGTGTAGGACAGAGTCAAATGCCTTGCTAAAGTCTAGGTAGGCCATGTCCACAGCCCCTCCCTGATCTACTACTTTGGTCACCCAGTCAAAGAAATCCATTAGATTCGTCTTGCATGATCTTCCTGCTGTGAATCCATGCTGCCTTGGGTCCTGTGCCCCTCTGGCCTCTAGGTACTCGGACAGTTCTGTCCTTCAGAAGTGATTCCATCACTTTCCCTATCACTGAGGTTAAACTAACGGGTCTGTAGTTTCCTGCTCAGTCCTGCTCCCACTTTTGTGAAGGGAATCACATCTGCCTCCTCCAGTCCCTCAGGTACCACCCCATCCTCCCATGATTTGTTAAAGAGGGTAGTCAGTGGTGTCACTCAGTTCTACCCTTAGTTCTTTTAGAATTCTGGGATGAATCCCATCAGGCCCCATTGCTTTGTCCACTTCAGTTTTAAGAGTTCTTTCAGAACCCTTTCTTCTGTAAATGGGCTGGTATCAACTTCTGCATCCAGAGTGTTTCTATTGTTTGTTTTAGGTACCTCCCCCTCTTCATTTGTAAATACTGAGCAAAAATATTTGTTTAGTATCTCTGCCTTTTCACCGTTACCTTCTGCCCACCTCCCCTCCCCTTTATTAAGCCTCACCATCCCTCCCTTAGTCTTCCTTCGTTCCCTGATGTACCTAAAAAAGGTTTTATCCCCCTTCTTAACTGAGTTGGCTATGTTTTGCTCGGTTCAGGCCTTTGCTGTTCTGACGGCCTTCCTACTTTGTCTTTATGAAACACAGTATGCGGAGGGTCTGTGACCAAGGCATGTATCTCAGAGACCCTCCGGGCCAAGGTAATGGCCACTAGGAAGGCCGTTTTCCAAGTGAGAAATTTTAACTCACAGGTAGTTAGAGGCGGGAAAGGTTTTCGAGTGAGCATGTCTAGCACAAGATTAATGTCCCAGGCTGCGACTGGACGTCTGATGGGAGGTCTGGTATGGAGAATTCCCTTAAGAAACCTCTTAACCACAAGTAACTGAGCCAGTGACAAGGAAAGTACTGGTTCACGATAGGCTGAAATGGCACAAAGGTGAACTTTAACGGTAGAGTATTGCAGACCTGAATTTGAGAGGTCTAAAAGGTACTCTAGAACTTTATCTGATGGGCAGGAAAAAGGATTCAAAGAGGATTTCACCAGAGCGAAAAATGCTTCTATTTGGCTGTGTAAGTTTTCCTGGTGGCTGGCTTGCGTGCAGCCAGAAGAACATCTGAAACCCTGTAAGAGACATTGTACCTGTTCACCTCTATCTCTTCAGGAGCCAAGCGTGAAGGTGAAGCGATTTCAGACTGAGATGGACCACAGGTCCCTGAGACAGAAAGCTCGTCTAAAAGAGAAGCGGTTTCAGAGGAGTTTCCGACATACTGTTGAGTACTGGAAACCGTATCTGTCGAGGCCAGAAGGGAGCAATGAGGATCATTTTTTTCCCCCTGGGACTCAAATTGAGAAGTACTCTCTGAATTAGAGGAAGAGGCAGAAAGGCGATAGAAAGAGTTTTGTGCACCGCAGCCTGAACGCATCCTGACACAAAATGCCAGGCCCTGGATTTGTGGAGCAGAAGAGAGGCAGTTTTGTGTTGAGTGGGGATGCAAAAAGGTCCAGGTCTGGAGTTCCCCACTCTGAGAATAGTGACTGAACTACGGCTGAGTCGAGGGACCATTCGTGAGGATCTGTCTCTGTTCTGCTGAGACGGTCTGCCAGTTCGTTCTGCACTCCCAGCAGGTAGACTGCCTGAATTAGAGCCTTGTGCTCCAAGCACCATTCCCACACTCTCATTGCTTCCCTGCATAAGGGGTAAGAATGAGCACCGCCCTGCTTGTTGATGTAATACATCACTACTTTCTTGTCTGTTTGAAGGAGAATGTTCTTGTGACAGAGAATGTTCTTCAAAGCCCGGAATGCACAAAGGACGGCTCTCATTTATAAGATATTTATGTGAAGTTGGGACTCGTCCTGAGTCCACGTACCTTGAGTGTGGAAAGTCTGACAGCGAGCTCCTCACCCCATCAGGGACACATCCGTGGTAATGGAAATCTGATGATCCAGGGGAGCAAAGGGGTATCCTTCCAGAAGACTGTCCTCTTGCAACCACCAGGTGAGTGACTTCTTCAGAGGTTCTGTCACTCTGATAAGAAAGGATTGCGGGTGCGTGTTCGGGGACCACTGAGAGGTTCTCATGTGGAGGTGTGCTAGGGGTACAGTGAACACCGAGGATCCCATGAGACCTAGCATCCATTGCATTGAGACAGCTGACACCAAGCTGCTCTCTCCGATGTATTGGGCCATCTGAAGGATCTCGCTCCTTCTGTCCTCTGGAAGAAATTCTTTCACACAGGAGGTGTCCAGAAGAGTTCCTATGAAAAGGAGCCTCTGGGAGGGCTGTAACTGTGATTTTTTGAGGTTCAGCAGGACTCCCGTAGACATGAGAAAGTGTGAGGCCGTGGCTACGGTGTCCAGAGTTCCTTGCATGGAAGGACTTGCTAGAAGCCAATCATCCAGATATGAGAACACTTGTATTCCGATTTTCCTGAGATGCGCTTCGAGAATTGCACAACACTTTGTAAAAACTCGCAGCGCCGAGGATAGCCCAAAGGGCAGGACTCTGAACTGATAATGCTCGCCCAAAGCTACGAACCTTAGGTATCTGTAATGCTTCCGATGAACAGGAATGTGCTGGTAAGCATCCTGCATGTCCAGGTAGGCTAACCAGTCGTGCTGATGAAGCAAAGGTAACAGGGATCCTAGCGATATCATTCTGAATTTCTCTTTGGGTGGCAATTTGTTTAATATTCTGAGGTCCAAAATAGGGCGCATGCCCCCTGTTTTCTTTGAAACCAGAAAGTAATGGGAGTAGAACCTTGTGTTCTGTTGATCCAGTGGAACTACTTCCACTTCCCTGTTGTTCAGAAGACCTTGCATCTTGGAGGCGAGAAGTTCTGGCTGAAGAACTGACAGCCTGGGCTGTCGTCTGGGGGCCGATCCGGAGGGGTGTCTAAAAGATTGAGGGAATATCCCTCACGGATTATCTGGAGGACCCATTTGTCCGAGGTTATGGACTTCCAGTGATTGAAGAATTGAGTCAGATGACCTCCCACCGCTGAGGAAGAGTCCCCCTTGGGCAGCTGAGGTGGGACTTGAGCCAACAACTCAGAAGGTGGCACTGGGCGCTTCGGGTCCTAGCGCCTTCTGCTGTGTTTTCTTTTGAGGCTGAGGGGCTTGGTTTTTACTAAAACCTCCCCTGCCTTTGCTTCGAAAGGACTGACAGTTATGAAACTGGTGTTGGTTAACACCCCCTCAAAAGGGAGCAGGAGGAGGTCAGGCCAGTTTAATGGCTGACCTAGTCTTTTGTGTGGCCTCTAGAGCTTGTTCTACTTGAGGGCCGAAAAGGAACACACCATTGAAAGGCAACGCCATTACCTGCTGTTGTGCATCATTCGTGAAACCTGAAGTGCGCAGCCAGGAATGGCGGCAGGTATAAATGCCCGCCGCCGCTCGGGAGGTAGTATTGAAGGCGTCTATAGCTGCTTTAACCTGCTGGTTGTTGGACTCGATATTCCTGGTTATGGTTTGAAGAAGTTCTGAATTAGTATCCGACTCCGGTAGAACTTCAACCATTTGTTTAAGCGAATGCCAAAGGATATACACTGACAGAAATAACCTTGGTAGCTGGCAATACGCATACCTAGGGTGGAAGCAGCAAAGACTCTCTTACCCAAAGTGTCTATCTTATGAGATTCTTTGTTAACAGGTCAAGCTGCAGTAGACCTCATCATTCTCTGCCAAGACTACAGTAGGATCCGCCAAGGCTTGGGATGCCAAAATGGGTGGATCCTTGGGAGCAACATACTTCCTATCCATGGACTTACCCACCACAGGAATGAGAGCAGGATTATTCCATACCATTTGAGACAGCATCTCAAAGGAGGGCTATACCGGAGGAGTCAAATCCATAGGGATCTCCGGAACATGGAGGTATTGGAGTCTTAATAGTTTCCCAGGATCGATATCTGTAGTTTGGAAAGAAAGAGTGGAATTCAAGTTTTTCAGCAGAGACTTAAAAGACAAGCCCTCGACCACAGGCTCTGCAGCAGGAATAGATCCTGTTCCTTCCACATCATCACCCAGCCTAAGGTCTGGGTCAGGCTTAATGTCATCTCCCGACAGTCCAGGAGGGACTGTATGGACAGGAAAGGAGTGAAATTCAGAAGGAAATGAGGAAGAAAAAGGATTAAAAGAGGAGAAGTCCTGAAGGCTGGATGACGCCCTAACAAGTTTTGGTGCCGAAGAAACGCATGGTGAGGAAAACACGCACAGCGCCGAGGAGCCACAGGGCGCCGAAGATGACGCTGGGAGGCCACATGGTGCCGAGGATGGCGTCAAGGAGCAAGATGGCACTGGGGATGGCGCCAACAGGCGCATGGCACAGAGGACAGCGCCAGACAAGACTGTACCGAAGGCATGCCATCAATGCCAAGGGCGCCAACACATCCCAAGACTCCTAAAACAGGATTTGAGGAGAAAGAAGGATGAAAAGCAGGAGATAGAGGCATCATTGTGGCTCCCCGCGCCGCAGCCCTATGAGGGGGAAAACATCTAGCATCGGAGTCGACGGCACCAAGATGGTGCCGCGTGACTAGGGAGGCTCAACCGCCCTACCCGATCTCCCAACAAACCCGAAGGCCCCTGAGTGACGGGGCCAAGCAGCTGGACCAACCTCCGAGCCCATTGCTCTATAACAGCAGCCCACTGATGAAACTGCTCATCTGAAGACCTACCAGAGGGTGAGGTAGGGCTCCGATGTCGAAGTCCTCGGCTACCAGAAACAGAAACCGGTGACTCCAAAGGAGGAGACTGGCAACTAGCCCCAATAACTGACCGTCTACGTGCAGACATATCAGAGGGCGACCTCAAGTGATGCCTTCTCTTTCTCGACCTGTGGGCCGAAGAAGAGCTTGAGGCCGAACAGTGACGAAAGTGCGACCGTTTACTTTTATGCTTTCGAGGGGACCACTCACCCCCTCAGGCACTGGACTGTCTGTTGTCAGACCCCTCCTCCGGAGAAGGCAGTGGACTGGATCCAGCCCGGCTTACTGAACAGCTTTCATACGAAGTCTCCCTACCGTCACCTGACCTGCTCATGGTCGACTCTGTCAATGTAGGCTGAGACTTCTTCTTTCAACAAGAATAAATAAACTAAGCGATACTTATTTGAAATATTACTACAAAACAATAAAACTGAAAAACTAAGCTGCTAGTTTGAAGTTTGACTCCTGGCGGGCGAGCAACATAGTCATTGAAGTGCACTTGACGGCGGGAAAAAAGGAACTGAGGCAGTTAGAGGGTCAACCCCGGGATAGTCATTACCGCATGAGCGGAGGCTCGCGATGCCGCTCCTCGTGGGGCCATCTCCGGCACCGACCCTGTAGCTAAAAAGTTTGCTCCCGCTGGGTCCTAGTGCCAACGGCACAGTTCCCATTAGTGTGAATGAGTGGTGGAGACTTTATGTCCAGGAAGATCAGCAACCGGGAGAGAGAGACAAGGAGAACCAAGTTTTCTCTTTAAGACTGTCCTGTCTCGATGTTTATGCTTCCCCACCAACTTGCCTCAGACCTTGGAGGGCTACGTGCCAGAGGATGTCGAGGGAGAAGCGGAGAACTTTCGAGCCTGAAGCTCCTTCTCTATCAAGGAGACCTTCTGCTTGAGCAGAACAGTTTCCGAGGTCTGCACTCAGCACTTCCTGGAGACCAGGTTGAAGCTGCAGCAGATCACACAAGCCTGGGTGTCATGTTCTGGGCCTAGGCAACAGATGCAGGGCTCATGGTCATCCTCCTCAGGAATCTTCTGCCTGCAGGCACACTTTTTGAAGAGGTTCCCAGAGGCAGAGCTTGGCATAAACGGAAGAAGCAAAATTACTTTGCTGCTAAAGTGATACATACTAGGGAGACAAAATAAAAACAGAAGTTCAACAAAGAGATTTTGTTGAAATGACTGTCAACTGAAACTGGTGGATCCCTGTTTAGTCTGACATGCAATTGGTCGATGGCGGGTAAAGGACTGAGGAGGGGATGGGGCCGCCCACTCTTATAGGCTAGGCCAACATCGGTGTAGGACGTTGGAGTGGGCTGCCCCGTGGTAAACTGCTAGCTAGAAAGGTTTCCGCGTGCTCCTAGTGCCTGGCAACTATAGTTCCATAGGAGTGGCCTGCTGCAAGAGATACCCACAAAGAAAGATCACCAGATGCAAGTGGTAAATGTTAATAAATGAAGCTATTGATATAGCTCTACCGACAATGCTTTCATTGGAAGAAGCCCTATTCTGTACTTTGAAAAGACAAAGAACCTCAGCAGAAAAGCACTGTGGCAAGGGCTAACAAGAATAAAGGACACTGGAAACAAAGCCAAGTTTCAAAGAAATGCAAACATACTACCATAATGCAAATCACTATAATGGGAAAAATAAGGGCGAGTATAATTAAGGCAACCAGTCTCTGTGTGTGATGGAAATGAGTAAAAGCAGAAGGTAAAACAGATCATTATGGTACTCTAGAAAAGTGGCCATGGTGGTGAAGGATAAAAAGGTGGCATTCAGGAGGTATATGGAAATGCAGATGGAGGAAGACAGGGAAGCGGACCAAGTAAAACAGTTGATAGCAGGTAAGGCAGTGAGAGGAGCTAAGGCACAGACAGAGGGAAGGATAGCCAAAGGGGTGCCAAATGAGTATAAGACTTTTTTCAAGTATGTAAGTGAGAAAAGTAAAGTAATGGGAGAGACAGTGAGGATAAGAAGGAAGCAGCAGACTGCTCAAAAAAGGACCAAGAAAAAAACAGACATCTTGAAAAGGTACTTCTGCTCAAGATTCACAACAGAGGGTGGGGATGTACCACCAGGAAATGGCAGGAAAAAAGGAGGGGGTGGCAGACGCAAGTCCATTTTCAGAGGAAAAAGTCCTAACGGGACTTGCAGCTCTGAAAGTAGATAAGGTTATGGAACAGGACGGGAGACACCAAAGGGTACTAATGGAACTCAGAGAGGTGCTAGCTGCTCCGCTGATGGCCTTATTTTTATTTTTTTTCTTTTCTATTTTTCTCCTTCTCCCGGATGGTCCGCCTTCAAGCAGGTAACGCAGCCCCATGACCCTGACCTCCGCCAGACTTACTGCCAACTGTCTTCCCACAGGGCCCCCCCAACAAGATCAGCGGGGTCCCCTGTCCCCACTGAGGACTGGATCCAGTTATGGCTGGTGAGCCCAGCTAGTCAGGTGTGGGGTCTGTGGGTGCCTGCTGGCATCCTGCCACAGGTATTCTCTGTTCTCATCCTGCTGGGTGGCGTGGTGTGCAAGGACATCATGGCGCACTCATGTGGTCCTGTGTGACATACGCCATCTGCCGCTGGGTCCCCCCCCTCTCGCCCGCTGGGGAGTAGAGCAGTCCTACAGATGCTTGATCCCGGCCCCCTGACACCTCGGATTTGCTTCCAAACCCGGGTCGTCAGCGTCGTGAGCAGTAGTGCTACTGTTATGCCAGTGGGCTGCCATGTTGATGGCCTTTTTCATCAACTTACCGGAATCAGGCATTCTGGAGGACAGTAGACATGGTCCCTCAAAATAAAAGTGGCAGCAGGGACAGACTAGCAACTATAGGCCAGTTAGTCTTACCTCAGCGGTGAGGAAACTAATGAAAACACTGTTAAAGGAAAGGCTGGTGGAGTATCTTGAATCCAATGGGCTGCAAGTCCAAAGGCAACATGGATTCATTTTTTTGGGGGGTGTCATGCCAGACAAATCTGATCAATTTCTTTGACTGGGTGACCAAGAAATATATCAACAGAGGGCAGCGGATATGACCTGGCTGAACATTAACAAGGCCTTTGACACTGCACTTCACCGGAGACCGATAAAGAAATTGAGCAGTCTGGGGTGGGATCCAAAGTGGTGAATTGGGTTAGAAACTAGTTAACGGATCGGCGACAGAGGGTGGTGGTTAGTGGCACTCACTCTAACGATGGGACGGTGATCAGCAGGGTGCCACATGGTTCAGTACTGGAACTGGTCCTCTTCAATGTCTTCATAAATGACACTGTACAAGAACCGGAGTGGAAGGTATGACTCTTTAAAGGTACCATCAAAATCTGTAACAGGGTGGACAATCAGGAGGGGGGGTAGAAAGAATGCATAGGGATCTTAGGAAACGTGAGAAGTGGCCAAGAGCATGGCAGCTGGGGTTCAATGCCAAAAAGTGCAAACTCGTGTACGTGGGGCACAGGAACCCAGGAGCTACATACAAGATGGGGGAGGGGAGGTACCAACAGTCACTAAGCAGGAAAAAGGACCTTGGGATAACTGTATCTGATTACCTCAAAGTGGCAGGGCAGTGACACAAAGCAATGGGTAGAGCCAGTGGGATGCTGAGGTGCACAGGGAGCTGCATCTTCAGCAGGAAAAAGGAGATGGTGATGCCACTGTAGCACTCCCTGGTGAGACACCACCTCAGAAAGGACACAGATAGCGTGAGGGAAGTTCAAAGGAGGGCAACTAAAATGATGCAGGGGTTGCACCAAAAGTCCTACGAAAAAAGATTGAGGGATCTCAACATGTGCACCCTGTAAAACAAGAGAATGACAGGGGACATGACAGATCTACATGTACCTCACAGAGGTTAACAGGATGCAGGAGGGGAGTCTCTTTCAAATGAGGAAGAGCACCAGGACCAAAGGCATGTGATGAAGCTGGTGGGTGGGGAGTTTAAGAGGGATGTGAGCAAGTACTACGCCACAGAAAGAGTGGTAAATGCCTGCAACAGAATGGCAGTGGTGGAGGAGAAAATAGAGGGGCTTCAAGCACACGTGGTATAGGTAAACAAATATTAGTAAATAGGCAGGGAGGAGGGAAGGTCACTGGAGACCAGTTAGCGTCTGGGGAAACAGACTCACAGGGATATTCTGGGCAGACCTGTGGGCCAAGCAGTTGATTTATGCTCACAAATTTTATGTTTATATGAAAATTTAGCCTGGTTCTGCTTTAAGCAAGAACTGATGGTGCCAAAGGGCCTCCCACACAATCTACAAAGGCTGCGAACAGATAACACAGACATACGTTTCATCCTACACAGGACTCGCACCTGTACCTCATTCAAGAGGGAAAGCGAATCAGCCCTTATGTGCTCTTATGGCTTGGAGTCATGGTGGGCCCAAAATAAGCAAGTAAGCTAAAAAGACAAAGCACCTCTGTACGAAAGCACTGAGGCAAAGGTTACACAAAAAGGGCATTGGCAACAAAGCCAAGTTTTCAAAGAAATACAAAATGACAGATACTCTGTAATGCAAAACACCATGAAAATCTAGGTTGGTTCTGCTTTAAGCAGGAATGCACAGTGTCAAAGGCCCTCTCTCACAATCTACAAAGGCTTAGAACAAAAGACACAAAGTGTTTTGTCCAACACAGGACTCATTAGTGTA
The DNA here is from genome assembly GCA_016271365.2 of Neoceratodus forsteri. Classification (NCBI taxonomy): domain Eukaryota; kingdom Metazoa; phylum Chordata; order Ceratodontiformes; family Ceratodontidae; genus Neoceratodus; species Neoceratodus forsteri. The sequence goes on from CM028130.1 coordinate 1,423,646,047, forward strand.
CCTCATCTGCATCTTACCCTAGGCGGAAATGAACCAGCCCTTATATCGTCTTATGGGTCTGAGTCAAGATGGGTCAAAACAAGAAAGCAAGCTAAAAAGAACCTCAGCGCAAAAGCACTGAGGCAAGGGTTACCTAACAAAGTGCACTGGCAACAAAACACAGGTTACTCACCTGTAACAGTAGTTCGAGGAGTGGTATATGGTGTTCATCCACACTTCTTGGCATGTCCCTTTCCCCTTTAATTCTTGCCACAAGGTCTTAAAGCTGGCTCCTCCCACCCATCCGGGTGGTATAACCCTCGTCTCTGCCCCATGATGCCAGATCTTATCCCACTGCAAGCCAGACTGTGCATCACAGTCGGGGAGGTTGGGTGGTCAGTGTCAATGAACAATATATATCACTCTTAGAACTACTGTTACAGGTGAGCAACTTGTGTTTCTAGGGATGTGGATATGTTATTCTAGCCACACTTCTTGGCAGACTCCTAGCAGTTCCCTGGGAGGAAGGAGGCAAGGCGCAAACCCCTACTTAGGGAACAGAGACTGGAGAACTGAGGCCCCAAAACCAGCATCCCAACGTGACTCAAGGTTGATGTGGTAGTGGGTGATGAAGGTGTTTGCTGTCTTCCAGGTAGAAGCCCAACAAATTTCCCGGATAGGGATGTCCCTGGAAGCAGCCACCAACGCAGCGGTATGGTAGGTGGAGTGAGCCCTCAGCCCTATGGGAGACTCCCTACCCGCCAATCTATAGCAGACATCAATGCAGGAAGTGATCACCTGCCAATCATCCACTTTGCTGCAGGTCTGCCAGGTACGGCTTCAGCATAGGTGACAAACAGCTGGCGAATCTATCCCCAAATTTCTGCTGTTCTCTCCTTGTAGTAGGAGAGTATGTGCATGTCTCAGGTCTAGAGTATGGAGCCTGTACTCGGCATCCGAGGTGTAGTTTGGGTTGAACACAGGCAGAGTCATCACCTGGCTGAGATGGAACTCTGGCACCACCTTTGGGAGGAATTTCAGGTGGGTGCGCAGGACAACCTTGTCCCCGTGGAAGATCAAGTAAGGAGACTCTACTGAAAGTGCCTGGAGCTCCCCAGTCCTGCTGGATGACATGACAGCCACCAGGAAGGCGGTCTTCCACGACAAGTGTGACATCTCACACTTGTGCATCAGTCCGAATGACTTGCCCATGAGTTTAGCCAAAACCAGCAGTAAATCCCAAAGACGTGGAGGTTCACACACCGAAGGGGATATGTGCTCTAGGCCCTTAAAAAAAGCACCAGACCACCTTCTCCTGTGCCACCGTCTGCTGACCGTCCCATGCCCAGTAAGCAGAGACGGCTGCCAGGTGCACCTTAAGGGTCGTAGACCGAAGACCCCCTTTGGACAGAGACCAAAGGTAGTCTAAGATGCTTACCACTGGGCAGGATAGATGGTTCAGGCCCTTGTCCTGACACCAACTGGAAAGCCTCTTCCATTTAAAAGGCACAGCTCCTTCTGATCGACTCTTTCCTGAGTGCTTTCACAACTCAGTAAATCCTCAGAGCGACCCAAAGCCTGGAACTCTAGCCGATCAGGTACCAGGATATCAGGTGCAGGGATTGAAGGTCCGGATGGAATACCTTCCCCTGACTTGACTGATATCATGTCCATCAGGAGCCTGCTGCTGAGGCTGAGGAGATCTGGATACCAGAATTGGGGCCAGTCTGGGGCTACCAGGATAAATTGCGCCTTGTCCCTCCTCACCTTGAGAAACACCCCGTGGATCAATGGAAATAAAGAGAAGGCAAAGAAGAGGCCTGAGTTCCACGGCCTTGAGAAGGCTTCCCTCTGCAGCGAGCCCTGCTGAGGGGGGCCGGCATAAAACAGCCTCAGCTTGGTGTTTTCCCTTGGGGCAAACTGGTCCACCATCGGTTTGCCCCAGTGGGAGAACAGGCTGTGATCTACCTCTGGATGGAGGGACCACTTGTGGGATGTCTCAGCTACACGGCTGAGAGCATCTGCCAGTTGATTTGAGGCTTCTGCCACATGGATGGCTAGGAACTCTGCCTCCAGTCGGCTCACGAGTATCCAGATGCAGAGCTTCCCTGAAGAGCAGCTGGGAGTGTGTGCTGCTCTGTCTGCTGAGGTAGTAAATGGTCGTGGTATTGTCCGTCTGCACTTGAACCACTTGACCCTGAAGCTGCTGAGTGAATGTTGACAATGCCAGTCTGACCACTCTGAGCTCCAACAGGTTGATATGGTATCAGGATTCCTCAGGGCTCCAGAACCTATGGGCCCTGTTGTTCCCCCTGTGGGATCCCCAGCCCATGAGAGAGGCATCGGTCTGGAGGACGACCATCGGCAAAGGGCAGACAAACGAGATCCCTTCCTAAAGATGATCCAGGATGGTCCACTGAAGAGCATCCCACATCTTCTGGGTCACAGTGATCAGCTGGTCGAAATGACCTTGATGTTTAGTCTGCTGGGAAGCCAGTTCCCATTGGAGGGGGTGCACATGCTACCAGGCTCATTGGACCATGGTAGTGCAGGCCGTCCTGTACCCCAGAAGGCGCAGAAAGTCCCAGGCAGGGCGCAGGTGCCCAACCACAAATGACTGGGCAAAGGAGGAGATAACCTCTGTCCTGTCCGCCCGGAGGCAGGCTCTGACTCGGCAGGAGTCAAGCTCTGCATCAATGAAGCACATCATCTGCAAAGGCACGAGCTCTGACTGGGCCTAGTTGATCAGGAGGCCAAGCTGACTGCAGGTCTGGAGGGCCAGGTCCCTTGACCTCTTCACCTCTTGCTGGGTGGAACCCACTAAGAGCCAATCGTTGAGGAAGGGGTAGACTCTGACTCCTCGATGCCTGAGATGGGCCGCCACCAATGCAATGCATTTGGTGAAGACCCATGGACAGGCCAAATGGCATGGCTTGGAACTCATATAGGGTTCGCTCTGCTCTGACGCGGAGGAACCGCTTGTGAGACAGACGGTCTGGGACATGGAAAAATGCATCCTGGAGATCCAGTGAGCCAAACCACATGTTATGCTCCAGGGATGGTATTATCTGGGACAGAGTTACCATCCTGAAGGTTTGCAGCCTGAGAAACTGGTTCAGGTTGTGCAGATCTAGAATGGCGCACCAGACCCCCGTCCGCTTTGGGACCAGGAAGTATATGGTAATGAACCCTGGGTTGATAGAGGGATCTGTTACTCGGGCCACTATTTCCCTGAGGAGGAGTTGGGCTATGTCGTCCCTCAGAGCTGACCAAGTGTGGACTCATACCCTTTCCTTCCATGGGGTGTGGGCTTGGCTAGGAGGGTACCGCTCAAACACTAGAGGCAGACCCTGGCCAACCACTTCCAGGACCCACCTGTTTGTTCACAGTAACAGCAGACCAGGCGGAAAGAAAGTGGCGGATCCGGTCCACCATGGGAGGACCCAGAGCTAGTGTGACGGGAAGAGGCGTGGCAGCCCCTATTCCAGTCATTGAGTAAGCTTGGAGGAAGAGGGTCCAGATTGGAAGCCACCTGAACCCCGACCTCCTCTGCGGGCTGCTGGAGGCCCGGAATTGAGCCGAGGGTGCCAAGCCTGTGCTTGTTGTTGCTGCTCACCCTGGAAGGAGGGCTACTTGGCCGCAAGAGCAGGATGCCAAAATGGCTTCTTCTTCTGCTGTCTCTTGGCATCAGGGGCGTCTTTCTGAGCAGAAGTAGCTGAGTCCAAGGTGGCACTGGACTGCTCGATTCGCTGAAGGTGACCATCCACGCCTAGGCAGAAGTGATCGGTGCCCAGGAAAGGAAAGTCAGTGAGTTTGTGTTGGGTATCCACCATGAAGGTGAAAAGTCTCAGCCAAGCCCTGTGGCGCATGGTAACTGCGGCTGCCACCGAACAGGCGCATAAGTCCCTGAGGTCCAGGTGTGTCTGGAGTTGCTGCTTGGCAACGACCCAACCCTGGTCCTCCGCAGGGAGGTGCGGGAGAACATCATCCAAGGAGCCCAACAGGCCAAGAGAGAAGTGCACCACGATGAGGGCCGAGCTTGCCTGACGGAGGCCTTGTGGAGAGGCTGCGTAAACCTTCCTGGCAGAGTGATCCAATTTTTTGGACTCCTTGTCTGAAGGCCTATCTGGAGCTGCAGAGATGCCTGTGCATCTGAACACAGAAGTGGTCATCAACCCCTCTGTCAAGGGGTGTTCCGTGAACTCCAAGAGGGACCCAATGGACACCGCGTAACTGCGGGCCATCTGGGCAGACGGTGCTGGGCAGGAGGCAGGGTGCTGGCAAAGCTCCAAAGCCAGACCAACAATGGCCTCAGCCACTTGGAAGGCTTCCGTAGGGATATCCCCTCTCTTAAGGTTATATGTAAGAGGGTACTCCACCCGTTTCTGGACAGGCTCCAGGGGCATCCCCACAGATTCGGAGATGAGACAGACAATCCCCAAGAAAGACGAAGAACCTTCCTCCATTGAAAGACTACCCACCAACTCATCGTCTAACGGACGAAAGTGAAGGTCAGAGTCGTCAGAATCCGAAGAATCCAGATAAATCAGCTGGTCACTAAGGTCCCCCTCTATGTGCCGGGGCTATCAGGCATCAGGGTGACCGAAATCCTGAGGGGAAGACCCAGAACCGTCCGAGATTCCTTTGAAGGAGCCCCTCCCGTGGGCTGTTTAGGCAGCGGCTCCACCACTATCAGTGGAGAGGTCAATTTTGGCCGAACTAGGCGGGTTCTACTAGCTCCATGGGCAGAGGAACTGAGATGACTGGTTTTGATGGAGCCGGCTTCAGCCTAGAAGGTGAAAGCCAAGTAATGGCCGGTGTGTAAACCGTGGCCGGTTTCTGGCAGGACAAGATCAGCTGTTGCCGCATGAAATCTTCATAGCGTCGGAGTTTCCGTCGAAGCCTCTCTCATCATAGGAGGATGAAGATGAATATCGCATCGCCTTTCTTTGAGCGCTTGTGCACCTTCCTTGGGCTATCAGTCGAGGGGGTTCGAGACCTCAATCGGACTGGCCAACAGGGTTGCTCGGGAGACACCGGAGGAACCAGTGATTTTCCCGGATCAGGGATCAATTCCTCGATGGGACTGCCAGCAGGCTGGGTCTCCTCATCGGTAAGCGAGTTGTCGGCCTCTTTGGGCAACAACAGATCAACAGGGTCGAGAGTTATCTCCACCACGTCGCTGATCGAGACTCTGGCCGGCTGACCAGTCAGCAGAGCCAAGAAGCCAGAGGCCGAAGTAGCAGTCTCGACCGAAGTCGAGACTGGCAATCAGGGACCGAGATCACTCTTGATCTTGAGTGTTTTCGACGAGACGAAGAATCTCCCGGTTCCTTATCCTTTTTATGGGACCGGGAGACATGCGAGCGCGATGGTCCATCGCCTTTGGTAGGGAGAGACTGGCACATCTCCTGAAAGGAGCCTGAGAAGGTGGAGCCCAGATTGAGCTGAACAAAAAATCGGCCAAGAAAAGAGATCTGTGGCCCACCTGCCTCTTCCTTGAAGGCCTGCATTTGCTCTAACTGCTCAGCAGACCCCATAGCAGCAGAGACCGCTCACTGGATATCTTCAATTTAACTGGTGAATTCTATTTTTTCGGCCTACCCAGCTTAAGTCGTGCGAGACGATCGACGAGAACGTTAGGGTGAAATGTGAGACACATCTCACAGGCCTGAGTGTCAGGGCTGACACCCAAACAGTAGACGCACGAGGTATGCGGGTCTGTGCACGACATCGTCTGGACACACGGGCACCGGCGGAAATTGGGGGGGGGATTTATCTTCCATGATTGAGAAACAAAAATCACAATCACTAGCTCGAATGACCTTAGTCTTCAGAGAATCCGAAGGAAATGAAGCCAGGGCCTACAGAACGCAAGAGCGGTGAGGAGGCAACCTGAATCTTCCAGCGGAAAGGAAGATCTGGCGTCATGGGGCGGAGCCAAGGGTTATATCACTCAGGTGGGTGGGAAGAGCCAGCTTTAAAGACCTTCTGGCAAGAACTAATGGGGAAAGGGACATGCCAAGAAGTGTGAATAGAAAATTTACATGTCCCTAGAAGCCAAATTACAAAGAAACACAAAATCACACATGTGCCCATAGTGCAAAGAATCATGGAATGTATATGCAAATCACCAGGAAAATGTAGGCTCATTCTACTTTAAGCAGGAACACATGGTGCAAGTTGTACTTCAGGTGTGGGGTTGCTTATATGGGCATTCTTTTTATGGCTGCAGTGGGCGTAACCCTGTAGGCATGCTGCGATCACAGTAAAAAAAAAAAAAAAGGGAGCTTACCGGATTCCGAATGGACATGTTAAAATTGGAGATGGCCAACAATCAATTTGCGTCCACTACACTACTTTGTTGGCCGCTGGAACACGGCACAGTCCGCTGTGTCCAAGATGGCCACTGGAGCCTAGTGCATACACAACTCACGCACGTGCAATGAACTCCAATGGCATAATCCCACATGTCCAAGATGGCCGCTGGAGCCCAGTGTGCACGCAGGAGTCATTGAGTATGCGCAACTTGACCAGTAGTTGAGCATGCTCATTGAAACCTGGTGACCATCTTGGACATGGCAGACAGTGCCGTGTTCCACCATGACCTTGGCTGCAGCTGTACTGGCTCTGGCCAGAGTTTGTTAATAATGCACATGCTTATTTAGCACATCTCTACTGCAAGTAACTAAACAGGACAACAGTTCTGCATCACTTCTATTTTATACACAGCAAGGTTATTTACCGCTGCTGAACAGAATACCGAGCAAAGCACTAGCTAAAATATCGATTTTTTTTTCATGTTGGCATGTGCTTTTTTATATCTGGAATTGCAACTTACTCTGCCTATTGACTGTAACAATGCAGCAACATGATTGGTAACAGCAGCAGCGTCCTTATTTGCTTTTTCACGATACCTGAAAGAAGACAATACAAATTAGAACATGGTTACCTCATTTTTTAACTGCATACCCATGGATACCTTCAGACCACAAACTTGATACATTAATAATTATACATAATATTCCAAACTGGAGGATGTTCATTTCTTTAAATATCAGAGTGTCTGGCTAGACTCCATCTTGACTTCTCGTACCACATATAGAATGCCCAGGACAGCCTGAGAGCGCCAGGCTACAGGGCAGTCGATAACTATAAGCACTGTAACCAATTTATGTGGGCACTGCAGAAGGCTGGAGAAAAGATGTGTACTTCTAACCGGTCTGGTTGCTGCAAGTAGATTGCAAAAGAAAAGACAGAGGTTAATGTCCGGATCACAGTTAACGAAGGATGCATAGATTGCCTTGCTGACACAAAATTAAACATAGAATAAATGGTACATTTTCTCAATAGCTAATGCTCTAGAGGGCATATAAACATAGTCTATAAGTAACTTTCAGTGAATTAGAAAGAAACTGAAAAGGGTGCAACATAAATGCAACTAAACAATGAAAAAAATAATAGATGCGACCATTTGCAATCACAGGCTGCTGGCATGTCCACAGAAACAGAGACCAACCTCAGAAAGGTAAAACATGAAATAAATGTCCTTAAAAAGTAGAGTCCAAAACAGTGATGTCAGGTGAACAAGCCTTTGAGGGATCGAGACATTGAGACTACATTGGCTACAAATTGTAAGGTAAAACAGTGTGCTCTAGACAAGGGCAGTCGGTGCACACAAGGGCAGCCAGCCCGAACCATCACAGCAAATTTAAGGTGTGTGCACTCACAGGAAGAAAAATGCCATGAAGCTTCTCAGTTTAGAAAATAAAGCTGTTTATTCTCCAGTCTTGGTAGACACTGCAAAAACCATCCCAGCGCTTCGACCACAAGGTCTTCCTCAGGGGGCGTGTCAAAAAAAGGGGGGACGGCCCCTATTTATGTTGGTACAACATCTGACATCATCATGTCATCACAAGTAATTCATTAATTCAGGTAAATTAGTTAAAGGTAAAAGTAACAAAAACATCATATGTAGAATACGTACCAACAATATGTTGTAACATACACCAACATAACCTTACTTTTAAATATATAAACAAATATCTTGAAACTGTTATAAACTTATAACTGAAAATGTAAAAGAAAGAATACTTGGAACACGTTTCATTCTCCAGTTTACCAGTATGTGAAACATTCTCCTGCTTCTAATTTATGAAATTTACTGAATTAATTTATTTAATCTATATCTATTTGAATGCTGATTTCATTAACTAAAAGTCAGAAAGCACTTCTTAGTGTAAATAGATAACATTAATTAAAAATATTAGGGGTAGGAGAAATTATTAGATTACTGCTCCAAGTATCTTTAGTCAAAGAGGATACAAAAACATCAGAGGTGCTAAAAGTTCAACTAATCAACATATCTCCAAACCTATTTTACCCGTAGGGAAAAGCACCTCTGTATACAAATTTATGTTATTCTTATACTTGAGCCATTCCAGGTCTGAGACTTTGAGCTACCTATACATATCAAAACAAACCTCATTCTAACAAAAAGGATGAGCAAGACAAACTATGGTAGAGACCTGAAAATGCAAGTTCGCAAGAGAAAAATGTTTATATATGTAGTGTTTGCCAAATCTGATCTTCTGTTTTTTTTCTATGTATTAAAGGACTGCAATGCCAGAAATTAGTAATTTTCTTATGGAAACAGTATCCTGAAAAAGAAAATAGAACAAAAATATTTTACTTTATTGTATCATTTATATTCTAGTTCTCAGACTAATTCTAGTACTATCTTTACTAGCATCTGTCCTAAAGATGTAATCTTGATCTTAAACAAACTCCCTAACTTTTATTTAGGAATCTTTTGGAAATGGCCTCAGGTCTATTTCTTCATTCATACCCTGGGGGCTTAAGGCTCCCAGAGAGAAAATCCATCTGCTCTCTTTTTTCTGCAACTGATTGGCTGGGGCACTTGCTCACGTGCTGTTTTTTTTTTTTTTTTTTTTTTTAATACTTTCTATTTTTTCCACCTTCCCCTGCCCCCTGCACTCCGCTTCTTCAGGAGCGCCTGGCATCTGCCTCGGTTCCTTCCGCACCTGGAGCCCCGTGGCAGTCCCCCCATGTAGCCTTGGATTTCCCCCCAGGCGGGGACGAGGTGGGGCCCTTGCACCCCGAACTAATGGCAATTTGTCAGGGCCGCCGTGTAGGACAGGCAGGGGACCATTGAGGTCTGTGCTGGCGCTCTGTCTACCCAGAAAGAAGGCGGTGTTTTTCCCTTGTTTCCTGGATGTGCCATGCGCCCTGGCGTCAAGGCGGAGCTCCGCCGACATCTGGCATGCCCAACCCTCCTGGAAATGGCCCAGCACTTGCTGTACCCCAAGCCTCCGCCTGGAGTCAGTCAAGCCCAAACTTTGTCTCCCCGGAGAAGGACAGCAGTCCACAGACGCTCAGCCTTCTCCCCCCGGTCGGCCCTCCAGCTCCCCAGGCTTGTTCCCAAACCCAGGTCACCAGCATCGCGAGAGGTAGCGCCACCGCTGCGCCGGCGGGCCAGCCCAAGTGCTGTAAATTTTAAACCAATAGGGCTGGAGTGGTGGGCCACTGCATAGTGAGAGCCAACAGCATTTTCTAAATTTTTATTTTTAATTGCCCTAATATGCTCTTGAATTCTCACTTTTAACATGCGAGTAGTAAGACCCACATGCTGTAGTCCGCAAGTGCACCACACCACACCACATACACAACACATGTATGTGTACAGGTAATAAATTGCTGAATTTGACTGATTTTATTATTTCGCAATGGGTGTGCATATGCATTACCTGTGGATGCGTAGTTGCATATATTACAAAACCCACCACAAAAAAAGCCGGAAGGTCTATAGGGTATCCAGTTCCTAGGTGATTCAGTTTTATTATAGTAACTTACAGTCAGGATATCTCCCAAGCTCCAACCTTTCCTAAATGTAACTCTCTGCCTCTGTCCAATGAAAGATTCCAGCACTGAATCACCTGTAAGTACTGGCCAGAATTTGTGTATAATATTACCAATTGCCCCAGCTACAGGACTGAAATCAAGGGACAATGTGCAGGGTTTTTCCTCCTCCAAATTCTTATTTTTTGGAGTTAATAGACCTTCCCTTTCCTGGAGTCTTGCTTTATCTAAAGCTTTGCTCAGATTGGGCAACAAATAACCTCTACTCAATAACCTTTTCATTAGATTCAAACTCAGAAACCGCACTGCAATTTCTACGCAGTCTGAGATACTGTGTATATGGGATGGAATCCACCAAGGAGCGAGGATGAGAAAGTACAGTTACGTAAGAACCTACCATAACAGTAGGTCTTCGAGAGAGGCTCTTGCAGTAGATAATTACAAATAGGACTGAAGCCGGCAGGCGTCAGGGCCCCACGGACAAATTTCTAGCTAGCAGTCTCTGGCGGGGGACCGCCCCCATGTCAGGTGACCGACGTCAGTATAAAGGGGTGGTCCCCCACACCCGCCTTCCAGTTCTTTCCCACCACAGGCCAAAAAAGGCGAGACGAGAGAAAGTGGATATTTTCCTCACTGGAAAAGGAGCTGAAAAAGCTTAGGAGGTAGAGGGATATTTACTGCAAGAGCTCTCTTGAAGACCTACTGTTACGGTAAGTTCTTAACGACTGTACTATCTTACTTCGAGAGGGCTCTTGCAGTAGGTAATTACAAACAGGACTGAGTCCCAAGCAGTCTGGAACAAGCAGAAGCAAACGGGAGGAGGAAAACTACCTAAAAGTAGACCCTATGGCTGCAAAGGTCTTAGGAAGGAAGACCCTGCAAAACAGCCAACCCGAAGCCCGATCTGCGTCGAGAGGCAATGTCCAAGCTGTAGTGTTTCGTAAAGGTATGGACAGAAGTCCAAGTAGCAGCTGCACAGATGTCTGCCGCTGACACATTCTTGAAACAAACAGCGTAGGCAGCGACCCCTATGGTGGAGTGGCCTCTGACTTGACCCGGTAGGGTCTTGCTGTACTTGTCATAACAGAAAGTGAAACAATGAGCCAACCATTTAGATAGGCATTGCCTTCTCCTTAAGAAGCAAAAGAGACAAACAGTTTATCCGTCTTTCTGAGATCCTTCATCCTGGTGGTATAGTATCTCAGAATTCGGTGAACACCCAAAGTATGCAAGAGGTACTCCCCTTGAATGGAGTGCTGTGTAAGGAAAGCAGGCAGCTCTACGGACTGATTCAGCGTAGATTCCGCTACCACCTTGGGAAGAAACTTAGGGTTGGTATGCAGAGCCACATGTTCCTTGTGAAAAATCAAATATGGGATTTTGCACATGAGGGCCTGGAGCTCAGAAATCCTTTGAACGGAAGTAATGGCCACAAGGAAGAGTCTCTTCCATGAAAGGAACTTTAGGTCTGCTGAGGCTGCCGGCTAAGTAAGCTTCTCAAGGATAAAATTCAAATCCCAAGGAGGAGCAGGAACCCGAATGGGTGGGGGGTCTCAAGTGGAAGACCCCTCTAAGAAAGGTCTTGGAGACCTCCAGTTGCACAAAAGTCCTATACCCAAAAGGAACATGGTACGCCGAGATGGCTGCCATGTGAACCTTCAGAGAGAAATGACAGAGACCCAGATCGAAGAGGTGTCGCAAGTAATCTAAAAGCCTCCCAGCAGAGCACAAGAAAGGCTCAAAATCTTTGGAAGCGGCCCAAATACAGAACCGTTTCCATTTCATGGCATAAGTAGATCTAGTGGAGGGCTTCCTGGCCTCCACCAGAATCTCAGCCACCAGAAAGGAAACCCCGAATCAGGCTTGAGCTACATCTGCAGGAGCCATGTGTGCAACTGAAGGGACTTGAGGCCTGGATGGACCAGGGTCCCCTGATCCTGGGCCAGCAAAAGTTGCGACAGAGAAAGAGGAAGAGGAGGTTCCTCCGAGTACTGTTGCAGAAAAGAGAACCAGACTTGCCTGGGCCAGAAAGGAGCGATGAGAATCATACGAGCTCCTTCCGAGTTGAGTTTCTGTAAGACCCTCAGAATCAAGAGGATCGGAGGGGAAGGCATAGACGAATCTTCCCTTCCAGCCTACAGACAGAGCATCTCTCCAAAAAATGCCACGCCCTGGAGAGAGCAAGCAGAAGTAAGAAAGTTTTACGTTGAGAGGAGACACAAACAAGTCTACCTGAGGGGTTCCCCAGCATAGAAAGATGTCGTCTGCCACCCCCTATCTAGTTCCCATTCATGGACGTGACCAGACGACCAGCTGAGGTGGTCTGCCAATGTGTTCTCGATCCCCGGGATGTGAATGGCCATGAGGTGAATGTTGTGCTGCACTGCCCATTCCAAAACCCACATCGCCTCCCTGCAGAGAGGGTAGGAATGAGTTCCTCCCTGTTTATTGAATGATGTACCAGACTACACTCATGTTGTCCATCTGGACAGCCAGATGCCGGGAAGCAGATAAAGATGCAGAGCCCGAAGAGCTTAGAGCACGGCCCGAAGCTCAAGCACACTGACGTGGAGAGATTTTTCAAGCTGGGATCAGGAGCCCTGGGTCCTGTGAGGCCTGACATGGGCTCCCCAACCCTTGCCCAAGGCGTCTGTAGTTAGCGTCTGGGAGGGTGGAGAAAGGCAGAAGGGAACTCCCCAGCAAAGGTTCTCCTGAACCGCCCACCACTGCAAGTCCCAAGCCACATGGTTGGAGACCAGAACTAATTGATCTAGGTCGTCCACCAGCTGATCCCACTGAGACTGAAGTGTCCACTGACAGATTCTCAGGTGGAGCCGAGCGCGGGGGACTATCGGAATAGCAGCTCCCATGAGCCCGAGGAGGCGAAGGACCGACCTGGCGCTGACCCGACTGCGGCTGGACAAAAGGCTGACATGAGCCTGGAGTGAGGCCGCCCTATCCAGTGGCAGGAATGCCATGCCGGAGGTCGTGTCCAGGATCGCCCCGATAAACTGAAGCCTCTGGGACGGGATCAGGTGGGACTTGGCCTGGTTGACGGTAGCACCCAGGCAGGCAAAAATCTGCAGTGTAAGGGAAAGGAAGCACAGGAGTTCCTCCCTGGACGAGGCTGCCAGGAGCCAATCGTCCAGGTATGGGAAAACCTGCACCCCCTGGGTACGCAGGTAGGTCACTACCACCGAAAGGCATCTGGTAAATACTTGGGGCGCCGAGGAAAGAACAAATGGGAGGGCTTTGAACTGGTAGTGATCCCCCTTGAATGCAAAACACAGGAACTCGCGGTGGGAAGGGCGAATAGTGATATGCAGGTAGGCATCCTGCATGTCCAGAGCGCACAGTCACTGTCCTGGCTGAAGAAGGGGCAGAAGACTCAGCAGAGAGAGCATCCTGAACCTTTTGTACTCCACGAAGAAGTTCAGGGAGCTGAGGTCGAGAATCAGCCTCACCTCTCCCGACTTCTTCGGAACCAGGAAGAAATGACAGTAGCAGCCCCTTCCCCGAAGATGTGGAGGAACGGGCTCTATTGCCTCCTTCAGAAGAAAAGAGGATATTTCTTCCCGAACCAGAAGAAGTTGTTCTGGGGTGAGGACCACCGGGGTTTGAGAAGGTTTCCAAAGAAACTCTATTGAGTGTCCTTCTGTGATCAGCTGTAGCACCCAAGCGTCTGAAGTGATCCTCTCCCAACCCGGTAGACGGTGGGAGAATCTCCCTCCTACCGGTTCCTCCGGAAGGCCCAGAGGCTGTGGGAGAGGAAAGGAATCGGGAGGTGTGAGGCAGCGTCACGGCTGAAGCCCCCACTGCTTTTTTGGGTGGGGGGGCTTGGCAGCTGGAGGGGCCCCTGACGTTTGTTGGGCCGCTTTCCCTGAGGTTTCGCCTTTTGCTGAGAACGTCTGTGAAAGGGACGATGCTGAGCCTGAGGAGGTCTGCACATGGAGTCAACCAACTTAAGTGCAGTACCCTTCTCCTGCAGATCGGTGATGATGTCCTTGACATCGCCACCGAACAGCACTGAACCCCTGAAGAGCGCGTCCTGGATAGCAGTCTGCACCTCCGGAACCAAACCTGAGACCCGGAGACAGGCGTGACACCACAAACCCACGGCGAAAGCCGAGCTCTGACCAGCAGCGTCTACTGCATCGTACGTGGCATGAAGCATGTGCCAACTGGCCAAATGCGCAGACTGGACTAGATCCACTTCATGCTTTGTCTGAGACTCAGGAAGGGAGTCCAATTTAGCCTCCACCTCGCTAAGAATCGCCTTTGGGTAATCCCCCATATGACCAACATAATTTAGGGTCCTAATACCCAGAGTGGAAGAAGTGTAGACCTTCTTCCCATACTGGTCCACAAGGTGGGATTTCTTGTCAAGTGGTGATGAGCTCAAGTGCTGGGGGTTAGCTGCCCGGCCATGAGCGGCACTAATCATGACCAAATCAGCTCGAGGGTGCGAATTTAAAGAGTCAACACCCTCAGGAGCCTGATAAAGCCTGTCCGACTTCCTAGGAAGGGAGGCTACTGTGGACGGTTGCTTCCAAATGGTGGAAACAAGGTCGGCATGAGGCTCAATCCAGGGTGGCACCAGGGCAGGAGTGGTCTCGGGCAGATTCAAGCATGCAGCGAGTTTCTTACGTCGAGGATCTGACTCCAAGGAATGCCACTGATGAACTGCCTAGATTTTGCACAGTAACTCCGAAAAGGAAGGATCCTCCAGAGGAAACTTTGTAGGAGTCCTTGGCCTGGGCTTGTCCGGAGTGCAGGACCCGTCGTCTGGATCGGAACGACCATCGGAGTCCTCCGAGGAGGAAGAAGAGGAAGAAGACTCCTCATCCTGGTGCAGTGGAGGAACGGACCCCTTGGGAAGCCCTCGGGGAAGTGTATCCTGCCCTACCCTGGAACCGGAGGGCTCGCCTCTGGTATCCGGAGGTGGGGGAGGTCTCTTGTCTCTGACGTAGGGGGTCTGGAACCAGGACCGGTGTCGGAAGATGGCCCTCTACCTCCCTGGTGAGCTGAGCCTTGGCCTCAGCCCACCAGGAAGCCAGTGTCTCCTTCAAGTCCACTGGTGGCTGAGGGGGCAGTGGAGGAGGATGATATGGATACTGAAGGTATCCTTAAGGCGCGTATCAGTACCTCGACGGCGGACAGGCTGGCATCGGGTACTAAGGCACCATGTACTGTGGCGTCGAGTAGGCCAATGTCGGGTACTGGGGTGTCGGATACTGCAGGCCTGGGTATGACGGCGTTGGATAGGACGGGGTCAGATTACCCAGGGACCGGGGGGTCTGCAGGGGCAGAAGGCCCCGGAAACGGCCCACCGGGCGGGCCGGAACAGGAGGCCCGGTGTAGGGACGGCGTCCGGCAATGGAATGTTGTCGGGCATCGAGTAGGCCGGCATCAGTGCCGGCGTCCGAGGATCTGGTGTTGGGTCATCCGGCCCAGCGCGAGGGAGACCCGACAGCAGCGTACCTACCTCCTCCTCCGTGTTGCCCAGGGAAGAAGGGTTACCATCCACGGGATCCAGCAGAGGAGACGCTGGTGCCTCGGAGTGCAACGAGCGTTGCAGTGAGCGCGGGACGACCAATAGGCCCGAAGGGTCCGACATCGGCTCTAACGCCAAGTGGACGTCAGAGGAGCCGGTGTCTGACTTATTGGACCCAGCGCCCGACGAAGGCCGTGAAGGAGGGGCGGCTTTGGCGAGCGCTTTGGAGGCCGTGCACTGCCCCGAAGGTCGGGCGTCTTAATGGCCTTACCCGGGCGGGCATCAGAGGGGCCAACGTCCACAACTTAGCAGGTCCACTCGAACCTGAAGGCCGCATGGCGGCGACCTTACTCGGAGCGGCTGCCTCCTTAGACACAGAGGCTCCCGAGGGGCCTGAGCACAACCCTGATGCTAAGGTTGACGCCGCCTTGGAAGTCTCCAAGACAGCCGCCATGGAGCTGTTACCTGCAGTACCACGAACCCAGCTGAGGTCGCGGCTAGCGATGAGGAGTCCCGGTCCTTCTTCTTGTGATGGTCCTCCAGAGAAGTTGAAGCCCGCTGAAGTTTTTTCAGTTCCTTTTCCATGGAGGCCATTTTTTACTTAAGAACGTGGGTCTCCAGGGACTGCTGCCTCCGCTTTCGGGTGGCCGTGTTAAACTGCTGGCACAGCTGACACGTCTCTATGGGATGATCGAAGCCTAGACAAAAAAGGCACTGGGAATGTCCATCCTTATGCGGGAGCTGGGCGCTGCAAGAGTCGCACTTGTTTTTGTGCTTGTAGTCGGTGAAGACATACACGGCAGCTGAAGGTAAGGCTGACAAAAATTGTGAGAAAATAGTGAAAATAGGCAGTAAAACTACCGACGATTGACTGTGAAGTAGTGAACTTAACCGCGAGGTGCTGAACAAGCTAACGGCGGGAAAGAACTGAAAGGTGGGCGTAGGGGACCGCCCCTTTATACTGACGTTGCCCGACGTCAGTCACCTGACGTGAGGGCGGTCCCCCGCCAGAGACTGCTAGCTAGAAATTTTTTTGTGAGGTCCTGACGCCTGCCGGCTTCAGTCCTATTTGTAATTATCTACTGCAAGAGCCCTCTCAAAATAAGATCTACTATTATGTAATATGCTATTTACAGCTGTAGCTTTTCTAAATCCCTTAGTTTGGATTTCATTATCTGAGTTAGTACATAGAGTAACATCCAAGAAACTGAGATTAGTCTCGATGATCTTACATGTAAAAAGGAGTTAAAAATAATTATTGTTAATGTATTGTATGAACTCCTCAAATTCCTTGGTAGTCCCATCCCATATGCACAGTGTATCGTCTATGAAACGATGCCAACAGACAATAAGACCAAAAAACATATTTTTTCTTACGTCATAAATACGCACCTCCTCCTATTGGCCCATATAAATATTGGCATAGGAGGGGGCGAAAGTTGCCCCCATAGCCGTACCACATTCTTGAAGACAAACTTCTCTGTCAAAGGTGAATAATTTCCTAGTCAGTGCAAATCTTAAGCCTTTAAGGATAAATGGGACAGGAAGTACCTCTTCTAACAGTAGTGTGCTCTTGACCGCTTGGATCCCTTTGTCATGTGGGATACATGTATAGAGGCTAGCAACATCAATGCTAGCCCACTTATATCTCGTCTCCCACCTGACATCTCTTATTTTATTCAGGAGATCCATCGTGTCACGTATATACAATTTCTGGCCGGAAGCACATAGCTGTAAGAAATTATCCAAAAATAGATTTAAATTCTGTATTAAAGACCCAACTCCCGAGACTATCGGTCTACCGGGAGGGTTACTGATGTTTTTACGGATCTTAGGGAGTGCATAGAATGTTGCCACTATAGGATGTTCGTTCTTTAAGAATTTAGCTTCTTGCAGTGTAATGAAGCCCTGCTCTAAACCAATGTTGACAAAATCAAATAATTTTTAAAAGCAGTTATTGGATTAGCTTTGTTTTCTATAATGTGCTCCATTATCAAGCAAGTCCCTGACTATGTTAACATACACTGATTCTTTTAAAAGGACGATATTACCCCCTTTATCGCTTGGCTTGATTATCAAACCCTTAATATCCCACAGTTCCTTTAGGGCATCTTGTTCCACTAGTTATAGATTAGTATTAAATCTTACCCTCTGATTACTGATAATTTTCTCAAGTTCTCAACGTACCAAATTTTCAAAACTTGTCAAAGTATTATTAACCACATTCGGGTAAAATACTGATTTAGGTTTAAACCTTGTCCGTGTTGGAAAAGCTGGGAGCTACATTACTTCTTTCATTGCCCTCCAATAGTTCTACATCCACGTCATCCAATAGGCTGGATTCCAACAGGTAATCTTGTTCATAGTTCATAAGAGAAGAGAGTGGATCTGGATTAATAAAGCCTTCATCTATATTCAACTGATTAAAGACTGCAATAAAATAATCCAGAGGCTCGAGACTGTTACTGCGATTAAAATTCTCAGCTATTTCTGGGTCCATCTGTACCATGCTCTCACTTGAAATATTGTAGTCAAAGTCACCATCCATGTTGGTGTCTCTATCAGTTTTGCCCATGAAGAAAAGTCTCTGTTTTAATTTACAAATAAATTTGTAGATGTCAACTTTAATCTGAAACACATCTAATTTGGGCACGGGCATGGGTATAAAAGACAGTCCTTTTGCAAGTAATTTTATTTGATTCTCAGTCAGAATGTGTTCCGAAAGTTTATTGCACTTATTTCCTCTTCAGGTAGCACAAGGCGGGAAGATTGCTTGCCCCTGCCCCTCCTCTCCCCTCATTTTTTTTCTGATATTTTTGATATTGTCTCTGCCCCCAATTTTTGACTATCCTCCCTTCCGTGTTGTGTTCTTTGATGTTTTATTCACTCGCTTTGAGGCTTCAATATGTGGAGGTAGTGATGGGGTGGGTGCTCTTCGTTTATGCCTACTTCTGACTGTTCAGAATCTCCTGATGAGGCAGTGTTTGCTTCAAATCTAACCACAGACTGTTTACTTTGAATAATATTTGCTCTCTTTCTTGACTGACTTTGCTTTCTTCCTCTGTTTCTACTTTGACTAAATGTACGCAATTTTCTTTCCCATATGAAGACTTCTCCTCTTTCAAAATCTTTTGCGTCCCTAGCTAATTTTGTCTTCTTTCGTTGAAAGTGCTCTTTCTCATGCTCTGTAACCTTAACTGCTAAATTATGGTTCAATATTTCAAACTCAGAGTCTTGTTGAAATGTACTAAGATTATTTCTCAGTATCTCAGTTTCCAAGTTCATATGCTAATGTAGTTTGTCCCTTTTAATCAGAGCTCTAATCAAACGTACTCCACACTCAGTGAGTGTCGCCTCCCACTCTTCACTGAATTCTGCTGTCTCATCCGGGAAACCACAGGTGGTTTCTTGGTCGAGCCTCAAATCCCTGGGTGATCTACTGAGATCTAAATACTTTTCAGGTGTAATCAGATTGTAAAACTGGTTAAGTTCAGATAGGTGTAGTCACTCAAAACCCCGAAACAGGTCGGTGAGCTCACTCAAACCTGCTGGACCTGTTAGCTTGTCCGAAACAAAGCCTCTCTGGCTGGCACTCTCCTGCGACACACAACTGCAGCGTCTTCCAAACAATGTAACTCCCTAAATTCTCCTGTGTTACTCTTTGCCCCTTGAACAGGTAAGTAATTCATATTATGATTTAGATGATATTAAAGTACAGGAAATAATAATTCAGAGATACATTCAATAGGAGAATGAATATGGCAATACAGTTCTTATTTTTAGAGAAAATGAACAATCTTCCTTACTGTTCCCAAACGCTAACTCGCGTGTCCAGCTGCTCCTGAAGGCTGAGGTAAATTGTAAGGTAAAACAGTGCACTCCGGACAAGGGCAGTCGGTGCACGCAAGGGCAGCCAGCCCGAACAATCACAGCAAACGTAAGGTGTATGCACTCGCAGGAAGAAAAATGTCATGAAGCTTCTCAGTTTAGAAATTAAAGCTGTTTAGTCTTGGTAGACACTGCAAAAACAACCATAGCGCTTTGACCGCAAGGTCTTCCTCAGGGGGCGTGTCACAAAAGGGGGGGGAGGCCCCTATTTATGTTGGTACAACATCTGACGTCATCATGTCATCACAAGTAATTCATTAATTCAGGTAAATTAGTTAAAGGTAAAAGTAACAAAAACATCATATGTAGAATACGTACCAACAATATGTTGTAACATACACCAACATAACCTTACTTTAAAACATATAAACAAATATCTTGAAATTGTTATAGACTTATAAATGAAAATGTAAAAGAGAGCATACTTGGAGCGCATGTTTCATTCTTCAGTAAATCAGTATGTGAAACATTCTCCTACTTCTAATTTATAAAATTTATTTATTTAATCTATATCTATTGGAATGTTGATTTCATTAACTAAAAATCAGAAAGCACTTCTTAGTGTAGATTGATAAGATTAATTAAAAATAGCAGGGGTAGGAGAAATTATTAGATTACTGCTCCAAGTATCTCAGTCAAAAAGGACACAAAAACAACAGAGGTGCTAAAAGTTCAACTAATCAACATATATCCAAACCTATTTTACCCATAGGGAAAAGCACCTCTGTATACAAATGTATGTTATTCTTATACTTGAGCCATTCCAGGTCTGAGACTTTGAGCTACCTATACATATCAAAACAAACCACATTCTAACAAAAAGGATGAGCAAGACTATCTATGTTAGAGACCTGAAAATGCAAGTTCTCAAGAGAAATATGTTAATATAGGTAGAGTGTTTGCCAAATCTGATTTTCTGTTTTTTTCAACGTATTAAAGGATTGCAATGCTAGAAATCAGTAATTTTCTTATGGAAAACAGAACAAAACATTTTACACACCATACATTTCCTACATTGGCTACAAACACTGCAAAAAGCTGGAGCATGGACAAAAGCTGAATAGGTGAGCTTCCAACCTTACTAACTGTAAACTAGAGAAGGGCCGGAAAAAAAGGTGCCACTTTCAGCTGACTCCATAGACAGTGTTAGCCAATCAATACCTGACACCTTGGATGCCTGCACTGGACTGTAGATTGCATACAGTATGTTAGAAAACTTTGAAGAAAAAACAGGGAATGTACCCCCACAGGAATGGAGAAAATAAAGGAGATTTATTTATTTGTTTAGATTTTGTTCACCAGGTAAGTGCACTAGGCAAATTCTGCCTATTTTCAGGCATGATACAGATGAGTGTCAGCTGTCCTTGAATCAGAGTAAGCTGCTGTTGATATGTTTAGTGAATGGGGGAAATTTGGCTACGGCACTAAGGATGTTCCCGTACTCACCAGAAGAGGAGATTATGGTTGTCCGAGATGGCGGACGACAGTCCTGGAGGGAGGTTGCTGTCGAGGTGGGAGAGACAGTCTCCTCTCACAACTCGTCATTCCCTGAGACTGAAGAAATATTCAACATGAACGATGGTAAAGTGATTATGGAGACAATGGATCAAAGGAAGAAAGAAGTGGCCCAGAAAGTGATGTCTGAAACTTCTATGCAGGAAGAGGTAATGGATTCTGATGGATCGGAGGAATGTCAGCCTGATAGAGAAGCTAACTCAGAGAGGAGCAAAACACAAGAATTGTAGAAACTTTTGGACACCGAAGAACGGAAGTTCCTCGCTACTAAATCTTCCTTAATGCAGAGGATGCAGTGGCTCAAAGCTGACAGCAAGGCTGACATTGTCAAAACCCAGCAGCTGTGTAACAGCACAAACTCTTTAAAGGACCCGCCGTCTGCTGGACATAGCACTACGACTGCGAGTGTTTCAACAATGGAGAAGGCATCTCCTCCTGTGAGTACCACAAAAACGTGCAATGTTTCAACAGTACCTAACATATCTCATGACGCAGTGGACAAAAACATTGTCCCTGGAACTGGGCCTTGATCAGCTGAAGAAGCCCTCCGGGGAGCAGGTTAGGAGAAACAGACTGACTCAGGGCATTGTGTCTCAGGCAATTCGCCTATTAAAATGCCATCATCGAGGGACTTTGAGACTCCCTCCCCTCAGGATGAATCAGAGGTACAAATGATTGTGACTGGGGAAACAGGTTTAAATAATGACCCACTTGCTATTCCTGAAGATTTAACCTTGACCCAAAACTGTGTTTTGATTCTACCTCATATAGAGGAACCAGTTGATAATCAAGACACTGTGCAGTCCCAAAACGAAGCTCCATTAAATAACATTCCAGACAGACAGAAAAAAACGTTTTCGCCTTTATTTCATTTACCTATTCAACCGGCGAAACGCCATAATGCCGTGAGACTATCCTATGTGGGAGGCCTGCCTAAACCCCCAGACCGGGTATACGTACCCAGAAATCTTCTGGAGGACTCAATGAAGTTCTTCTCCCATGAACTGTATGCCCTAATTCACATCTTAGGAGAAACAACATTTGACATCAGTTTTAAAACCTCTCGGGGGCTAGAGAGGTTTGGGGCAAAATATCATTCCTTGAAGCGAACAGCATTGTGGACCCCATTTCTGGCTGTACCTCTGACTAAGCCAGCTTATAAAACTATATATATCTTATTTAGGAATGAAAGGGTGGACTTATCGGATGTCCTGTACTGGTTAAAAGTGCAGTGTACAGTTATAGGGGATCCTGAGGCCAACCTGGACACTGAGAACATTTGGACTGGAGAGCGGAGAGTTAAAGTGCTATTGAAATCTGATGATTCGGGGGTTATTCACCTCCCAAATTCCTTTTTCAGGGCGAGATAGGGGTATTTTATTTTACCCAGGACAGCCTAAGGCTTGTTATAGGTGCGGGGACTCATCTCAACTAAGTAGTGTTTGCGACACCGTTAAATGTAATTTATGTGGAGAACTGCGTCATGTAAATTCCAACTGCCAAAACGAATGCAAGTGTAATTTATGTGATGAATCTGGTCACACGTTTTAAAATTGCACTAGGGCTGCCCATAACCAGGAACATCATGATGGAGGGGCAGATCAACATTTTATTATCTCTCAGGCCCAGAAGGCTAAAATCAGAAACTCAGCGAATCCACCACAACAGATTTCTGAGCCAGCAGTCCCTTCCACATCTACTGCTCCACCCCCTGTAATGGATAGGACCCCGGTTGTACAAACAGAGGTAACCCCTTCCTCCCACTGGTGCAGGAGATTAATAAGAGGCCCTTAGTTGGGCAGGCCCAGACATCTGTGGAAATGCGCCCCCCCCCCAAAATGGTTAAGACTTCTCCTATACCAACATCAAACACCTATGAAATTTTACAGGAATCCTTGGAGGAATCTAGAGAGGAATCTGACACCTCCTCTGTTCTTTCCTCATACCAAGAAGGGACTACTGCTACAGAGATTAGTTCTAAAGGCAGAGGTGCACAAAAAAGGAAAGCAAAAACAAAAACTAAATGGGCTTCTGGGACTGGAAGGAAAAAACAGCTGGGGTTTGTCTCAACTTAACAGATGTGTTGGCCCTCCCTTCCGCACAAGCCCACGTCATATACTACTTTTGAGTGTCATACTATTAAAGTAAATAGTATAGAGAGAGTAAATAAAAGAAACACAGTATTTGCGATTCTTGCCTCTTTACCATGTAGTTTAATTTTTTTGCAAGATGTAAGGTTCCATACATTTTCTGAAATTAAACAAGCCCAGAGGCACTGGTTATGTGGGCCTTCATTTTGGTACAATGGCTAGGAGGCTTGCTCAGGAGTAGGTAATTCTGGTACACTCCATGAACTTTAAGCTCCTGAAACTGTACGATTTAGTCCCTGGTAGAGTACTAATACTAGATGTATTAATTCATCAGCTCCCTTATCACCTTATAAATATATATGCCCCCGAGACAAAAACAGAAAGAATTGAGCTTATTTCACTTATCCAACCTTACTTACACACTTCAAAACAGGTTATATTTGCTGGCAATTTCAACTGTAGCCTGAGCCTCCAGGACAAAAGCTCCTATGCTACAACAAAAAAAATATATTGCGATTCTCGTTCCCTAAATGCTACTATCCATACAGCGAAACTGCAAGATGCATATTTGGAATTAACAAAAAACATACCCCTACGTTTCAGAAAGGAGCCCTAACCACTAGGATTGATTATGTTTTTTTGTCTCAAGCCCTGCATGTTTCTGCAGCTACAGTCTCTCCACTGGAATTTTCAGACCATGGGAGAGTTTCAATAACAGTGGGAAGTGGCCCCCCAATTTTTAAGGGCCCTGGGATCTGGAAATTTAACACGTCATTATTGAAGGATGGGGATCTTCTTGGATCAGTGGGACAGTTTCTGATAGCAAGAAAATCTGTGTGGATTTGTTATCAGGATCCTACAAGGTGGTGGGAGGACACAAAATCAGACCTGATTATACTATTAAAACAATACAGTAAGAACAAATGCAATGCCACATGTCTCCAATATTTGCAAAAACGGCATCATCTTCAAAACCTATCTATTGCACACACCACGGGTCAGGATCTTAGTTCCCAGATCCAGCTAATCCAAAAAGAGATGAGTTTTTTTTTTTTAAAACAACAAGTTGAACAACTATATAACCAGTACAAGTATGGGACTCAGGGTACTGCTCAGGAGATAAACCCATTTGACTATAGCGCCCACCAGGTAGAAAAGAAATCTATGCACGGCCTGGTAGACCAAATGGCTCCTCACTACAATCACAGGAGATGCGAGCAGTTACTGACTACTCCACGAAATTGTTCACAGAGATTCCCTCTAACCCTCAGAAAATCCAGGAATATTTGGAAGGTGTTAAGATCCTAGCAGTCCCTTCCCAGATAACAAACTCAGTAGGCGCACCGATCACACAAGGAGAGGTTTTGGTGAGTATCAAGCATCTAAAAAATAATATTTCACCAGGCCTAGATGGGTTCCCCCAAGGAATAGTATAAAATTATAGGAGAACATTTAAGTGAAAAATCCACAGCAGTATTTAACACAATGTTAGATTCTGGAAACATCCCACTGAAATTTAACAAAGGAAGTTCGATTTTTTTACACAAGAAAGGGGACAGAACTGATCTGAACAACTGGAAGCCTATCTGCATGTTGAATACAGACTGTAAGCTTCTAACAAAAATCTTAACAAAAAAACTACTTCCTCTAGCTGAAATCGTGATTTCACTAGAGCAGGCCTGTGCTATACCAAAACGGGACATACATAATCATCTTAGCTTACTGAGAGAGGTTTTTCAAAAGGCCATTCAAACACATGCCCTGGATATGCTGTCTCTCTGGATCACAGAAAGGCATTTGATTCGATCTGCCACACATTTCTATGGGAAACACTATGCCATTAGAAAGTTCCAATGGGGGTAGTTTACTGGATTAAATCCTTATATAATACTGCCACTATAGTACCAGTAATAAATGGGAGAAGAGGTCCTATGATACCTACAGTCATACTCAAAGACATGGCCAGATACTTCCTGAAATTCCTGTGATATTTCTAGAGAAATCTCCTGCTTTCTCTATTTTCCCAGTAGGGGGCAGCAGTGACAAACTCTTTAGAAATGTTGTGAAATATCTGTGGCTACTACTGTACCAAAAGGGGGGTCAGACAGGGATGCCCCATGAGTCCCCTTCTATACAACTTTTTATAGATCCCTTACTGAGGACAATCAATTGCTCTAACCTTATTAATCAATAGTAGGACCACATATTCAAGCTTCTTCCAAAGCTATAGCTGATGCAGATGGCTTGCGCCTACTAGCAGCAGACCAGCCTTCTGTTGTGCAGGCCTTCTCCTGATGCTCTTATTTTGGGCTAGTGTCAGGTGCTTCCCTAAACCTGGACAAAAGCTGTAGAAGGGCATTAGGGAATAACCCTGAACAGGTATCCATTATAGGCTCTCTACAGCTTACCTTGGACCCCACATCAATTCTAGGTATTACATTTGGCTCAGTAGGGATGGATATTTTAAACTGGGAGGAAAAATTAGCCATTGGTAAAAATAAAGTTTTACAATGGAATAGAAATAAAATAGGGAAAAAGAAAAGCGTATTTTTGAATAAAACTTTTTTGGTACCAGTCTTTTTATATCTCAGTTATGTTTTTCTCATCCCTAAGAACCTAGAAACTTCATTATCGAGTGTATTTTTTCAAGGAATATGGGGAAGCTGACTTAATCCGATCAAAATAAATATTCTATACTTACATATTAAAGAGGGGTGTTTGGATATGATTAACCCTATTTTTTATTTATTTTTTTTTAAACAGCAATTTTTGTCTCTAATTTGAAACCTCTACTAATTAATGTGGGAAGGGGGTAGGAGCCCTGGCTGTATGAAAACTGTAAACCCTAGTTTCACCTATGGGAACAGAACTTGCTCAGGATGCTGAAAGGCCCTGAGAGTTTGCAATATCTAAGAGTTACCTTTCTCAGGCTAAAACAGTGGGGGATCTCCACCCAGCTGATTATTTCTGCCCCCTCATTTAAATCCCTTTATAAATCCTTGTCAAATACACTATGTGGAGTCCCAGTTCCCTTTGATAAATGCCCAATCCAATTCACAGGTTCACGTCAAACTTCTTTACACAGCTCAAGAATCCCAGCTCAAATGTGGGATTTTCACTGGCTCTCATGCCACGAGAAAATAAATATGAAAAATAATCAGAAGCATAAACAGCTTCAAGAAAGGATAAGCAGTAGACTGTGCTGCATTAATACTTTAGAAACAACTGAGCATCTCTTTTTTTCAGTGTTCCTTTGTTACAGGTTTCTGGGATTATATTACTAAAGCATGGAGAGAACCTCCATTTGGGAATATAACATACATGAATATAATACATGGTGATGTTTCCACTGATTGGAGTAGATGGAACCTTAGTACATTACACTTGCTGTTCACTATTATTAAGTGGAATATTTGGATGGCCAGGTGTGTGTTCACACTTTAACAAAAAGACTGTTCCTATATTGAATGATGTGGGAAAATTGTGAAAGGTGCACAAAATGTATATATTTCAGAATGTTCAAACCTACCCCAGAGGGAATTATTAACTTTAGGGAAAAATTACCAATATAGATCCAGCAGGTGCATGACTTTTATGTTAAGTAAAATAGTCAACCTATGTTACTAGGATTGGATTATATTAAGTAATTGTTTTTTCCTTTTTTTGGAGAATGTCCTGGGTTCTTTCTCTTTGTTGTTGCCTTTTTCCCCCTTTCCTTCCCCCTCCCCAATTTCCTTTCTTTTGGATTGTATAAGTTTGACATGTGTGATGTATACATTACGATTTTGTGTTAAATAACTTACCCCTGCTCTTTTCGAGAAGTGCCATGGGATCTTTAACTGCCACCGGAACAGGCAGATGGAACCTCGGTTTAATGTCTATCTGAAAAATGGCAACTCAGGAGTGCAGCACCCCCCTCATGCTGCAATACAGTGTCAGTATTGGGATATTAACCCAAGTGCCTGGTGTGAGGATAGAACCCACAGCCTACTGATCTCCCTGCCTCAGAGGCGAGTGTGCTACCTGCTGGGCCCCTGATACTGCTAAACATGCAACCTGATGATTAGAAAGAATGTCCTGGAAATCAGGACCAAATAGTTTATGTCCTCTAAAGGGGCATTTAGAGTGGACTGTTGCACATCATTCGCAAACCCTGCTACCCTAAGCCAGGAGTACCTCCTTAGACAGATGCTCCAGGCAGTAGTCCTGGCAGAAGCATCAGAAACATCACAGGCTGTGCAAAGCTGATACTTTCCCACATCAGCCTACGCTGTGAGAGCCTCAAGGAGCTCTTCTTTGGGTGGGGGGCACCCTCTGGTAAAGCTTGTGCAGCTGCCTTGGCCTTTCTCCAGAGTGTGTTCTGGTACTTAGCCATGTGGGCCTGATAGTTGGCAATTTTAAGGCCCAGAGAAGCTGACGCAAAAGTCCTCCTGCCTAGCACATCCAAACTCCTGGATTCTTAATCAGAAGAGAGGAAGCTCAGGTGTTTAGGTGCTCTTGATCTATCACAGGCAGCTTTAATGACCACAAAGTCTGCCTCAGACTGTGTGGCAAAAAGGGTTTCCCTGAAGGAGCCATGTACATTTTGTCTACTTTCCTTGGTACAGCTGGGATGACATTCGGCCTGTACCACACAACAAAGGTGGCATCTTCTAGGACAGGGAAACACAGAATTTGACAGCAGATAAGGACTGCTTGGCCCACCTGGTCTGCCCATTTCCCTACCTAACGGATAAGCTGCAGATCCTAGTTAACCAGCAGTCTACTTCCTCTTACCGCCCACTAGAATTCCCTTATGTCTGTCCCATGCATTCTTGAATTCCCCCACTGTTTTTGACTCTATGACCGCCTTAGGAAGGCTGTTCCATGCATCTATAACCCTCTCTGTAAGAAATACTTCTCACATTACCTCTGAGCCGCCCCACCCCCCACCCTGCCTTCAGATTGTGCCCTTGTTCTTGCACATCTCTTTTCTGAAAGATACTACCCTCTTGGACTTTGTTGATTCCCTTGAGGTATTTGAAAGTTTCTATCATGTCCCCCTCTCCCTCCTTTCCTCAAGGCTATACATCTTAAGCTCCTTTAGTCTTTCTTCATATGTCTTCTGGTGCAGACCCTGCACCATTTTGGTTGCCCTGCTCTGAACAGCCTCCACCCTGTCTATGTCTTTGTGGAGATGGGGTCTCCAGAACTGTACACAGTACTCCAGATGTGGTCTTACCAACTGTCTGTACACAGGGACAACAACTTCCTGTTTTCTACTGGTGATGTCTCTCCCTATGCATCCCAGTATCCCCTCCTTACTGCCTTCTCACATTGCTGGACCACTTTTAGGTCGTCTGATATGACTACCCCCAGGTCCCCTTCCATTTTTGTTATCAGTATCTCACCCCCATTGTATACTCTTCTCCTGGGTTTTTGTTCCCCAGGTTCATTACTTTGCACTTCTTTGCATTGAATTAAAGCTGCCATACATTTGACCATTCCTCCAACCTTGCCAAGTCCCTTTTCATTTTTTTCACCCCACCTTGCATACCAACCCTGTCGCAGATCTTTATGCCATCTGCAAAGAGACATACTTTTCCTTGCAGTCCCTCTGCAATGTCACTTATAAAGACATTAAAAAGGACTGGCTCCAGTACTGTACCCTGCGGTACCCCACTAGTAACCTCCCTTTCTTCACTGTGGACTCCATTTACTATTACCCGCTGTGTCCTGTTGTCCAGCCAGTGTTTTACCCAGGCTACCACCCTGGGACCCACTCCCAGGCTGGCTAATTTGTTTATTAATCTTTTGTGCGGGACTGTGTCAAACACAGATGTGGTACCACAAAGGGGGAGAAATATGAAAATTACGTATGTACCGTAATTATGATCTTTCTGCGTCTCTTCACCATTCATCACAGATGGGTATCTGGCCGGAGGTCAGGACCCTGCGGGAGCTTTTTTTTTTTTTAAAAAGGGTAGGCGGAGCTGACACACCATCGGCACCGCCCTCGAGGACGACGCACTGCATGGCACTCGCGGGATGGCCGTTAGGCTGTGTTGACTCCGCTTGCCTGCCAGTTCTGAGTCGCCGGAGAGGTGAGAGGAAGGGATGGAGGGTGGGACAAGAGAGTCCAAGGGACAGAAAAAGGAAAGGATGTATGAACTAAAAGGAGAAATAACGACTGAGAGGACAGCAAAGAAAGAGGTTAGAAAATAAAGGGGATTGGGAGGGGCCCCAATCTCTGGAAGCGGAAGAAGGAGGGGTAGGGTGGGTAAAGAATTTAGGAAGAGGGAGAAGTATAAGATATCCGAGACCCTGGTCCGTCTCCAGATTGTATAGGAACTGCAAGGAGTAGCAAAGCTTTCTGCCAGAATTCAAGGCACGGAATAACTGGCAAATACTCCAGAAGCAGAGTCGGCTATTCTGGAAGAAGGACAGGATACAGGGATTCAGTACTCTCTCAAAAAAAGATGTTTGGTGAAAAAAAGTTTTTTGTTTTTTTTTTCTTTAGGAGAATAGGTTGAATGGAAACAGGGAGGAGGAGAGGAGGGCAAATACCAACTCCCACCCCACAGGGGTGGAGACAAGGTACTAGAGAAGGAGTGCTGCTCGAGCTATCCACTCTTCCTGGAAAAAAATACTCCCCTGTGTGTCCCTACTTTACCCCACTCCTAAGGAAGAGAGGGGGAGTCACAGAGAGGGAGGAAGACCCAGAGACTGAGGCCCCAGGGGGATGGTAGGTGGGGTTGTGATGAATAGCGAAGATACACAGAAAGATCATAATTACGGTAAGTACGTAATTTTTTTTTTCCCTTTTTTTTTCCTGGCGGTACCACCGTCTGCCCTCCGACCTGGTCACGGCCCCCGGAGACCTCCACCACCGCCTATAGCTGCAGAGGACCCCAGTCACCCCCGGCTTACCCCCCAGAGGGTGGGGCCGCAGGCCACCTTCGTAACCCCGGAACTGTGACTGGTTTGGGTCCCGCAGCGGCGGTGGCAAGGCGAGGCTCTCCGGGGAGGGCTTCATCCTACGGTGGTCCCACCCGCCATTTTTCCAATTTTCCTCCTCGAGGAGGTGGGGACGTGCAATGACGCCAGCGTCTGCCCTGCCTCCCCAACACATCAAGCGTTGGCAGCGCTAGATCTCCTGGCCTCCGCCAGGAGTCCTCAACGCTCCGAGCGCTACCCGGACCCTCCCCGGAGTAGGAGAGCTGTCTGTCGGACGCCTGATCCTACTCCCCCGCTGGCTCTCCGACGACCGTGGTCCTGAACCCGGGTTGCCGGCGCAAGCAGAAATCCCACTGCTGCGCCGACGGGCAGGCAGGTACGAATTTTAATATCTTATCTGTGCAGTCTTCACCATTCATCACAGATGGGTGAGCACCAAGCCTCTCAAGGTTGTTTCTTTACACCCTAAGGGACAAGTCCCTTAGCCCTCAGTGGTGACACACTAGGGGAACCTTCAGGGCCTGGAGAGGCCCAAGAGTGGGGAGAGAGAGAGACGGAGTTCTCGAGGGCAAGGAAGTTGCCCCATTGCGCCATCTCACTCATGGGAGAAAAAGGTAGGTTCCCTGGTGGGCGGAGTTAATCACCCTACGTCGGGCCAAGGGTGACAACCGGGAAAGATGTAGCCATGCCGATCGCCTAGTGCAAATCCCTGGTAGCTACCTCGTCGGCGTCGCAAGATGCCCTCGCTTGGTGCCTTGCTAGCTCCAGGCCATGTGCAGAGAGTGCAATGGCTTGTCTGGTTTGCTCCATGTCAGGCAATGAGGCTAGGAGCTGACCTAGCCTGGACCACAAGAACCTGTTGTAGGCTGCATAGTGGGCCTGATGTGCAGAGATAGAGAGAAGTAACCGTGCCGAGTAGAAAGTCCTCCTACCCTAGAAATAAAAATCCGAGGAGTCTGATCTGGGGCCGGTCACGGTGAAGGGCACGAAGCCCATCAGCAGTATCCAACTGCGTCAAACCAAACTGTGGATGAGGCATGGAACCTGGAGACTCCGTGGGTGCGCAATACCTCTGGCTGAGATCCCTTGGGGCAGGAACTCCGGAGAAGGGCTCTGCCAGAACGCAACGACGCCCCCGAAGGAAGCCGCAGGCGGCACCACAAGGGTGGCCTCGCCAAAATCGCCTAGAAAGGCGTGCGCCGCGTGTTCAGGATTGCTGACAGTGGAAGGAGAAAGGTGCAAATCCTCCAACATCCTCACGAGGAATCGTTGATACTCAGAGAGATCAGTAGCCGGAGAGATGTGGACAGAGAGTTCCTCTCCCCCTGAAGAGGGGGATGAGGAGCTGGAGGTCACCATCTGTTCAGTGGGTGGCTGCACGGGGGGAGGTTGAAAAACCTGGCTGTCCATTGCCCTAACGTAAGCAGGGAACTGGGCAGCCACCACTCTGAACTGCTCCCAGGTGAGAGGGCTGCTAGGACCGAGGATGCCTGGGAGCGCAGGAGAGTGTGGCAGAGGGATAGGGACAGAGCCGAGAAGAGATGTCTGCTGACCTCCGCCTGGACTAAGGAGCGGACCGTGGGCACCCGTGGAAGAAGGTGCCCCGGAAGACCCCACAGCCGACAGCTGCACAACCACATCGGTACTGCCTTGGCTGCACCCGGAAGAATCCCCCCAGTGAGGCGACCGGGGCTGTAAAGGTCCAGAAGGACGGTTCCCTGCCTCAAAAGAACGGGACTCTCTCAAAGAGACCGCGGAGGAGTAGGAGCAGAAATCTGCACTACGGCTTCTCCCAGGGCCCGGGTGGACCCCAGAAAAAGGCCGACGCGCCAACCTCACACCCCCTCGACCCCCTGGAGTCCGAAAGAGTCCTCCTCCTCAAGAGGGCCAGCCTAGGTAGCTGGCATCTCTGGGCAGCCCCCAAAGGGGATAACCAGGGAGCAGTACCCTTCCCCCCCGCAGGTGCTCTGATGGGCCCCAAAGTCGGGCGATCAAGGCACACCACTGAAGGGGGTACCATAACTGTAGGATCGGTGAACCAGCCAAGACCAGGCTGCAGAGCTATGGTGGTGCGCACCACTGCCTGCTGGTCAGCACCTCTGACCCTAGTCTCGGTAGCCACCGACCTCACCTCAGAAGGGGGGCTGGCTCCAACTGGTCGAAGAGACCACTGTGCTGCCCACGTCAGCAGCCAACCCTGAGGGGTGAGACTGCACGTCCGACTCAGAGCTCGACTCCGTCTCCGAGGAGGCAGAGTCCAAGGCCCTGAGCCAAACCGTAGGAGGGTGGGCAGAACCATCCCTACCACCAGGCCTGGAGCCCACCGCTGTGCCCGAGTCGGTGCCAGCGCCTCCCGCAACCCCGTGAGCAGGATCCGAGGGAGGCATGGCCCCAGCCCGAGCTAGAGATCCAGAGCCAGGACCAGTCGTGGTACCATCCAGTCTCACGGCACCGGGAGCGGCACCAAGGACAGGGACGGTGCCGCCGACAGTCCCAGCGGCACCCTCGGCGCCAGCGTCGGCACTGGCGGTGCCACTGACAGCCCCGAAGGCAGAAACCGAAGGCAGAAATGGCGCCCAGCAAGGCCCCGCCCAGCTCCCCGGCATCGAGGGCGTGGACGGCACCGACTGATGGAACCTAAGGCCCCACGGCACCAAGCCTTGAGGACACGGCGCCGTGCTCAACCCTGGCGCTGAGGACAGCACCGAGGCGAGACATGACGAAGGACGACGTCGCAATGGATCTCATGGCGCCGCAAACAGCGTCGACAGAGGCCACGGCGCCGCGTGACAAGTCGGCGCCGATGACGGCCCTGTCAGGGCCCACGGCACTGCGAACGGCACCGAGGACTCCGATGGCGTCGAGGACAGCACCGACCCAAGCCTTCCGAGCCGCGGGAACGACACCGGGGGAGCCTTCACCCCCGAAGGGGCGATTGCCATGGCGGCGCCTCCTGCCTGCTCCCGGGAAGGAGCGGACGGGCCTCCTGCGCCACGGAAGAAGCCTCGGCAATGGCTAGGCTACAAGTAGCTGAGGCTCCCTCCTCCTCCTCGGCCCGTATAGAACCTGGAGGGGACCCGGAGGAAAGGCCGAGAGAGCATGGCTTGGCCCGATCCCCGAAAGTCGGCAGAGCTCGCCCCACTTTCAACGCGCGTTGTTCGAGGACCCGGCAGTCCATGGAGAAGCAGGCGTCGCACGAGTCCATGTCGTGAAGCGGGCCAAGACACGAGAGACACCGGTCGTGCTGGTCGGTGACAGAGAATTTTCGGCTGTATGGGCACCATTGCATGGGGGGGTCGACCCGTCTTAGAAGATTTCTTGCCCTCCGACCGAGACATGACCTACGGAAAAAAACACCAAAACAGACTCGACGTCACGAAAATACAAAAAATAAGGAAAGATCTTACCAGGCAACGTCGAGTACAGGCAAAAAACAGAACTGGCAGGAGAACGACGGACTTGATGCCGAAGGATTGGTATTGAAGCAGGCCTAAGATTTTCTTCAAAGCTTCCCACGAGGCGACCTCTACGGCAGGAGACGAAGAACTGGCAGGCAGGTGGAGTCGACACAGCCTAACGGCCAACCCGCGAGTGCCACGCAGTGCGTCGGCCTCGAGGGTGGCGCCGATGGTGTGTCGGCTCAGCCTACCCTTTTTTAAAAAAAAAAAAAAGCTCCCGCAGGGTCCTGACCTCCAGCCAGATACCCATCTGTGATGAATGGTGAAGACTGACAGAGATAAGATGGGGCAACTCCAAGAAATCTATTACATATTTCTTGGTAGTGTGCCAACTCCTCTATATTAAAACCCATGGCAGCCTGTAACTGCTGTATCATAGTGGGGAAAGTTGGGTCCTCTGGTAGGGACTTGGGAGTCTGGCCCACTGAGTCCTCACTGCAAGTGGACACAGCAGAGCTGGTGCTCTGCCCCTCTCATAAGGATTTTTTGCATAGTCCTTAGGTTCCCCCATCTTTATCATGCATTACTAAATCAGGATTATATTCAAAATCATCATGGACCTGGTCAACTGGTAAAAGGGAATGAGTCGATGAGGTTGGCAGCACCCCAGGAGGCGGCTGAGACATGACTCTAGTTTGCGTCATCATATGGGAGTCAAGAAGAGTAGTAGAAAGCCCTGTCAACGGACCCCCTGGAACAGAAGAAGGAGGCAGCAGGCATCTGTAATGGACAACAGAACTGCCTAGATGTCAGCACTCGTGTGGTCAACAGATGCGCTAGTAGGAGTCGATGGGGAGGCAGAGTCTACAATGTTGACAGCAATGTACCAGCTGAACTAGGCCTGGTAGCGCCAACACCATGCGTCGACCTAGGAGTTGTGTCGACAGTCGGGGGGGGGGCGCAGCAAGTGGCACTGCTGCCACAGAGGTCAACGGCACAGGGGAGGTTGTCCCTGCTTTGCGGCGGGATGTCCTGGAACACAACCGAGGAGGTTTTCTTCTTCTCCCAGTGCTTGTACTTATGGTTACTGGATAACTTTTCCTGGGACTTTGAGGACCTGGACCAAGAAGAGTGGGCCAGAGACGCAGTGGTGCTCCTTCTGCTGCAGCTCCTTCTCCTTTTTTTTTTTAAATATGTATTTTATGCATATAGCATAGTACATTGTATACATACATAATGTGCCGTGCAAGGAACAACCAATGCGGTACATACTTAAAGAAGAAAATACTTCATAGTATACAGAAGTCAGTGTCCCCTACTTTAATACCTCTTTAGGAGGGAAACCATTTGTTTACTTATGATATTACCCATAACATTTTTTTTAAAATATATTTTTTATTGAATTTTTTCTTTTAAGTCAGGAGACATTTTACAATCAGAATATTTTCCATACTTACTTCAGATTTGTAGTTGTACAGATTTACATTGTTTATTTATGCATGAAGATCTTTTGCTTTTAATACAGTTTAGGGTTAAAAAAAAAAGCTTATTCATATTCTTTGCTGAAATCGAATAATTTTGCAACACCACTCTAATCTCATCTCCCCCCCCCCCCCGATTCCCACCTGCTATGGGCAAAAATCAAGATTGACCCTTGCATGATAAATTGACCATCTCTGCCGGAGAGTGGCAAACTTATCCGTTTGGTTATTAAGTTTTGCAGTGATATTTTCCATCTGGTATATAGATTTCACTATTCGCTCCAATCTTGTATGGTCGGATTTCTTTTGGTCATCCATTTCCTTGTTAAGGATTTTTAGCAGCCAACAACAATATGGGAAGGGTTTTTGTCCATGGGGAACGATACGAGTAGACAGCCATAAGGACCACCTGGGCTGTGAGCTCGACGCACTCCCCAAAGCCTTCACTGACTTCTTTTTGTATACATATCCAGAAAGGCATCAAGCGTGGACATAGCCACATTATATGTGCCAGGTCAGCCATCTCGGCTCCACACTTTCTCCAACAAGCCCCAAATTTAATCAGAAGGTATTTAGTCATACTTGCCGGTGACCTGAAAAACCTAGATCTACATTTCCATGAGTATTCTCTCCAAATATGCGATTGGGTGATTTTAACCACTCGGAGAGATGAAGAGGACCACTCTTCTTTCGGTACAACGAGGTCTAAATCTTTGTTCCAGCTTGTTAGTATTGAGTTTGTTGATTCTTTAGTTTGATCTCACATCGCTTAGTACAGATTTCCAATTAAATGATTCCATTGTTGTCCCTGGGAGTGGTCAGAAAAAAGTTTTAAGAGGGGAGGAAGGGGAGGAGTCAACTTAACCTGAATAATTCTGTTACATAGTAGGTGGTTTCTGATTTGGAGGTATCTAAAATGATCAGCATTTGGTAGGTTAAATTTTAGTTTTAATTCTTCAAATGATAGGATCCCATTTGGACCTAGAAACTGGAACACCTGCTCCAATCCTAATCTATGCCAACGGGAAAAAGTTAGGTTAGTATGGGATGGAATGAAAAGGTCATCTTCTGAAATGATCTTACAATACTCAATGATTAACTGAAGTGGCTCTTTATCCCGCATTTTAAACCAAATTTTTAAGACCTGGGAGATGATATTGGTAAAGTCTCTTAAAGGAAGAGTCCTCCCTGAAGAAGAAAAAATAATTTTTTTATGTCGTACATATCATTCAGATGAAACCCCCGTTTCTTCCATAGGGAATCAAACTGTTCAGAGAGCCATAAAAGAAGAATTTTCAGAAATACAGCTTCTTCGTATTTTTTAAGGTCCGGGAGGTTAGTACCACCCTGAGCCAATGATAATTTTAGTACTGAAAGATGGATTTGTGGTTTTTGTTTGTTCCAAATAAACATT
This sequence comes from Neoceratodus forsteri, assembly GCA_016271365.2. NCBI lineage: Eukaryota > Metazoa > Chordata > Ceratodontiformes > Ceratodontidae > Neoceratodus > Neoceratodus forsteri. Next base: position 1,423,682,121 of record CM028130.1, read on the forward strand.
GATGTCATGTTATCCCATAACTTAAAATAGTATTGAGATGGGAAATATGGAATAGTTTGGAACAAATGCAGTAGGCGAGGTTTCAATGTGCTGAAGCAAGGAGAGTGGAAGGTGGATCCATCTAGCCAAGTCTTTCTTGATCGCTATGGAGATTGGTTCATAATTGGCTAATTCAGTTACATGAAGATTATGGGGAATATGTATGCCAAAATATTTTATTTTGGTTGAGTGCCATTTAATGGTTAGATTTTGTTTTAAGTTGTTTGGAGGGGTGTAATAATATATGAGGGCTTTGGTTTTTGAGATGTTTAATTTAAAACCAGCTAATTCCTCAAATAGGCATAGAATATTCCATGTCTCTTTGATCGAATCAGTAGGAGATAGAAGGGAAAGGAGTATATCATCAGTGAAAAGACTAATCTTGTATTCAGACTGCTGCATTGGAATGCCCTCTACTTTTTTTGATAATCTTATCGACCTTGCTAATGGTTCAAGATATAATACAAACAGTAGAGGGGAGAGAGGACAGCCCTGCCTTGTGCCTTGGCCTACTGAGATTGGGGAGGAGAGTCCTCCGTTTATACGAATATAAGCTTTTGGTGAGAGGTATATTAGGCTCAGCTAATGTAGCAATGAGTCAGGGAAGCCGAAGGTTTTTAATGTATCCCAAAGAAAGGGCCAGTAAACCTTCTCAAATGCTTTTTCTGCATCAAGGCTTATGAAGGCTGCTGGAATATTCAGAGTATAAATGTATTCCATTAGTATTAGGGATTTTCTAACATTGTCCATAGCTGACCTATTTTTTTATGAAACCCGCTTGATCTGGATGCATTTTTGTTGGGAGGATTGTTTCTATTCTCTTGGCCCAAATGGCCATGAAGATTTTGTAGTCTGAGTTTAATATAGATATCGGGCCGTAGGAGGAGGGGTCTAATTTGTTTCCATTAGGTTTTGGGATAGCAGCAATTGTGGCATAATCCCATGATGGCGGGGCTATGTTTCCCGCAGCCGTTTCTCTATATAAGTTAGGAAGTCTTGTGGTTAATTCTTTGCTAAAGATTTTATACCATTCATTAACGTATCTATCGGGGCTGGGGTAACGACTCTAAGATTGTTTAGTAACCGCGGCCTCTGTTTCTTCAATTATTATGGGGGCTTGTAATTTCTGAGCTTGTATTGTTGAGATTTTTGGAAGTTGTAACTGGGCTAGAAAAGTTTGTCTGTCCTCTTGGGAAGAGGTATTTTGTGTTGTGTAAAGCTGTTGGTAATAGTAAGCGAAGCCCTGTCTTATATCTTCCTCTCTGTGGGTAATCTTACCATTTTGGGGATGTTTGATTTTTAATATTGTTACTGCGTTTTTCCTTGCTCTCAACCTCTGCACCAGCCTGTGTGTTCCCCTGGATCCACCCTCATAATTCATTTGTTTTAAGTATATTAGAGACATTTGAATCCTTTCACCTATTATTTTTTGGATAGCTGATGTAGTTTCTCTAATTTCCGTTTGTGTTTCTTTGTCACCCTCTCTGTAGAGCAGTTGAAGAGTTTGTAAGGTCTTGGTAAGATCATTGTATTTTCTCTCCCTTTCTTTTTTTTTCCCCTAGATGCATATGCAATGACCTTGCCTCTGACAGTGGCCTTCATGGCATCCCACAATGTGGCTCGAGACTGCCGAGGATGCATTTTCTTCAAAAATTGTGGAATTCTTTTTTTAATCCGGTCAGCGAATTCTTTATCTTTTAGAAGATAGGGATTTAGTCTCCAGAGTGTCTGTTTAGTTTTTTTACCCATATCCACTTTTAGTAGTTGAGGGTGGTGATCAGATACTATTTTTGGACAAATAGTTATGTCTCCCACTGAGAAGAAGTGTTCACATGAGCTGAATAAATAATCTAGTCTAGAATATGAGTGGAATCTTCCCAAGTAGTATGTAAAACCTGGGGCTGAGGGAAAAAATTTCCTCCAGATGTCTACCAAACCAAGGTTTTCAAGTTGTGCTTTAAAAAGCTTTACTGGGGTCGACAGATGGTAGACTTTAGGATTAGATGCATCAAGATTTGGAGTGACTGTCATATTGAAGTCTCCTGCCATTAGTAATTGCCCCTGGTGGAGGTCCAATATTTTATTTAATGTTTGTCAAATTATAGGTGATTTAGTCTGTGGAGGTAGATATATATTGGCTAATGTCACATCTTGATTGTATAGGCAGACTTGAATGATATAGCTTCCTAATCTATCGGATTGTATATTGTTTATTTTGATTTGAGTGGTAGATGGGATCATTATTGCCACACCTCTTTTACGTCCGCTCGGATGAGATGAGGAATAAATGGTGTATCGACCCCCCCCATGTTAATTTCTGATGTTCGATGTCTGAAAGGTGTGATTCTTGTATAAATATAACATCTGCCTTTTGTTTAAGTGCTGCATCACTCGTGATCTTTTGATGGGATTATGGAGGTCATTTACATTTATGGAGTAGATCCTTACTGGTTGGGAAGCCATTTGGCTTTATCGTTCTTTAATTTTCTTTTTACTGTTTTAAGCTTAATGCTTATTACTTTTGTTTTCATTTTAGGTCTCTGACTTTCACTATTTTTTTGTTTATTTTCCAGGCCACCCCAGTCCGACGTCACCCGGATCGCTCTCCCACCCCCCGGATCATGTGGAAAGAGCTGCCAATTGTATACCATTCCTCCTTCAAAGTCTATTAGATCTCCTTAATAGGAGCTTCCGAAGTTTTTGTAATAAAGCAAAACACTGAAATGTTGTATCTTGTCTCCTGCGTCTCCTTCCAACTTCGTTGCATGAACGAAGGTTAACTTCAACATTAACTATAACTTTGTAAGAAACTGTGAATAAATGGTAAAACTGTGAATCTAAACAGTTTTCAGCTAACAAAACATGACTTAACAAAACTATATGCATCAATGCTTCCATCATTGTTAGGGTGGGAATAAAATTCCACCCTCCCATAGTCTCAAACCGATTCCCTTAGGGAATCAGGGTTGATCGAGGATCTCCTTTAGTAGAGATTCCTCAGAAGGTGCAGGTAAGCACCCAAGGGGTTCACCAAAATGGGCAGTCTGGGCTCCCTAAACTCCCTTTATAGACAGGCCCCCTTCTCTCTGTGTTATGAGAGAAAAAAAGGGGGGGGGGAGATCAAGACCCGATCCCTCGTTCCCCTGGACCTATCCCCCCAACCCTTTATACCCATCCCCCCTCTCCAACCCCTCTTTTACTTGGGGGAGGTCTTCTCGATGGAGCCCCAAGATGGGTGAGCACACATTCCCACAGATCAATTCCCTGACCAGGAAAAGGTAGGGGGTTCCCCGTCTCATCCCCCAGCTGGCCCTGATTGTTTCAAGCAAAAGCCTGAGGATAAGTTGAGGGGTCTCACTCCTCCGCCAGTCTGTCCCCTTCCCTCAGGTATTCACCATCCCTATGATCGTGGGGACCTTCACCCAATGTGGTTCCAGCCTGCACTGGTCACTGGGCACCTATTAATTGACTTGCCCTGTAGCAGAATTCAAAGAGGGAGTGTCTTCCCAAGGTAGAAGAAGAAATAGCCCAGTTGACAAGAAGATTCAGGGGGAAGGGGGGTAAAACCGTAGATCTGTCCCTTTCCACCCCCCCCAAGGGAACTAAACAGATAAGAGGAAACCTCTCCCAAAGAATCGAGGGGCCTATAGGTTATATTAATAAAGACCCTGTAAGGAAAGGAGAAAAAAAAAGGGAGGGGGGTCCAGGTTCCTCCCTGTCCAACATTCAAGGACTCTCCCTGTCAGTCATAAGTACTGATTAAAGCCAGATCAAGTGAGGGTTATTGCTTAGTATATCAAAATCCAGGATCATACTGATATATCCGAAGTCCCTTGGGTCTGAATCAAGGATTGTAGCTTGGATCATTCTGTTTTTCACCTGGGGGGGCTGCTCACTTAAAGCCCTCCTGCTAGGAAGGGACACCTCAAGGAGCCCACCAAGGACATGCCATCTGACAGGGACCCCCGAGGTCCAGGGAGGGAGGGGGAAGGGGAGAGACAACACCAGGGGGAAAACCCGGCAGTCCAACCGAGCACCACCGTAAACCCCCTCAGCCAAGTGAAAATGCCTGCCATCGTGGAGGATACCTTTCCCACAATCACAGTAAAGTAATGGAAATAATATTGTATCCCTTTATTAGGATACTGGACTGTTTGGGACGGTGCTTGGGAAAAAAGACCACCTTGGGCTCCCGGCCGACCCCTGCACACTCCTAGAAGAGCACTGTAAGACTCACCAGCCATCAGGACTTATTTCTGGTCCACCATCATGGAGCTGTTTCTTAGTAGTCGAATCCTCTGCATGCAGCAATTCTTCCAGGCACATGTTGGGCTGGGGTGTTCCATCAGGCAGAGACTGTCCCTGAGACATGCTCCTCGAGGGTCCGGTTCGAGTCGAGAGACGTTCCTTAAGCACCCCTTTTTTAAATAAATCTTCCTTAGCTTCCATGGCTGAAGTGGATGAGGTAAGGCCCCCTGGTAGTTATATAGTCAACTTGGTTGGGTAAAAGGTGTGAAATCTGATCTGCTGGGATCTTAGTATAGGGAACAGCGGAGCATAGGCCCTTCCTCTGACTTTGGGTGAAGGGAGCGTAATCATTGTCAATGATGATACGATGGTTTCCATACATAATCCTCCCTTTCTGCCATGATTTTTTAAGGAGCAGTTCCTTCATCTGAAAGCTTCGCATCCTGATGACAAACGATCTAGGTCTGGCGTTTTTAGCCTTAGGTTTGGGGCTCAAAGGCGCGGTGAGCACATTCAAAATCAAGGGGGTAATCAGGTCCGAGATCAAGAACAGTTCTGAAGAATTGATCAGCAAAGGCCAGAGGGTCAGCACCTTCGTCGCCCTCTGGTAGGCCGAAGATCCGAAGATTTTTTTCTCCGTCCTCTGTTCTCTGCGTCCTCCTGCCTGAGAGAACAGTGTAGCTGAGATTCCACTAGGGAAAGAACCGCTGACTCAAGGGCATTCATTTTTATATTGTTCTGTGAGATCTGCTGGGCCGCCTCGTCTGCCCGAGTCTGCAGCGTTCTTAGGTCAGCCCTGACCTGTTTTATTGAGTCCCTCCTTTCCTCCCTAAAATCTGAAATGGCCCGAAGGATATTTTGTTCAGGCTGAGGGGTTGATTGAGCTGGCTGAGTTTCATTACCCTTCCTTTTTCCTCCTTTAGTAGCCATCCATGAGAGGGACAAGTGAGGGGGGCTGTCTGAAAAGGCTGCAGCTAAGTTGGAGGATCTTGTTAGGTCAGGGTCACACAGGCTGTCTTTATCCTCCCAAGCAGTCAAGTCTGAAAGCAGAGAGAATCTGTTGTTAAGGCAAAGTTCCATCCAGTGTAGGGAGCAGGAATCGATCTGGTAATCACAAAGGTTCGTCTATGTCTAGATCTCTATCTATAGTTGCAGTTCGTTTATTTTTTCCTCTTATGTCTGCGACTGTGTGGATTAGGTAGAGGAATTCTTTAATTGGACAGGGACTGGACTGCGCACTCCGGTCAGATTAGGGCCCCACAGGCCGATGACTCCACCCACGTGATGATCGGGTCTGCAGTTGGGAAGAGGGCTTGATGGAGGATCCTGCTTCGAGTCAGAGACGATGGCTGAAAGGCTCCAATTCTCACCAGGAACACACCCGAGGCCTGAGCTCTACAAAATGCCAGAAATGCCCTCAATCTTCCGGTTTAGCCCGGTTGCCGTTTCAAAGAGCAAGGGGGCTGTGCAGGGAAGCAGGAGCTAGCCAGGCGATCCGGGCGGGTTGGGGCCTCGCAGGACAAATCTCACCTCCCACACAATCAGGTCGGGTGACCAGGGGAGCTCTTATTGCTCGATTTTCCACCAGGGTCAGCGAGAGGAATGCTTCCGGTTGTTGCAGGGGTCTCTCATCTGTCTGAATCACTGTTTGCTGGTAAAGTTTCTTAATTTTTTGAGGTAGGAGACCGATTTAGTAAATTTAGGTGTGGGAGCCGCAACCAAGAGATGTTTAACGTGCCATTCTGGAACCGGAACTCTACCCATAACATTTTTATTGAATGCTGTGGCATTACAGCCCATGAGCACATGACTATTATCTTTATTTTCATTCCGATCATGTGTAACTATTCATCCCCTGCCTCTAAGGGCTATTGGTGGCATGCATTCCCCTATATGTAATCAAAACATTTCTATATATACTCAGTCATTATTTACTAACATTTCTTAACTTATGAGAATATAACTTTGATATAATTCTTTGACTGTGTCATTAAGACAGCAGACAGGGTCCTAACAGTAGACATCCTCTATCTTGATTTCAGCAAAGCCTTTGACTCTGTGCCTCACAAAAGGTTGATCAGGAAGTTGGTGGATCTCGGGGTTGGGGAAAAGATGTCCAGATGGGTGGAAAACTGGCTGAAGGACAGAACCCAGAGGGTAATTGTGGGGGGAGAGCTATCTGGCACAAGACAGGTAACTAGTGGGGTCCCGAAGGGCTCCGTGTTGTTCAATGTCTTCATCAATGACACTGGAGATGGCATTAAGGGCCAAATGTGCCCATTCGCAGATGACACCAAACACTGTGGTAGATGGGACACAGCAGAAGGGATACAGGACCTACAGGAAGTTCTGAAAAAGCTAGGTAGGTGGTCCAGGATCTGGCAGCTTGGTTTCAATGCCAAGAAATACAAAGTTATGCATATTGGAGCCAAGAATCCCAGGACAGAGTACTAACCGGGTGAAGTCTGAGTATCTGCATCAGAGGAGGAGCAGGACCTGCGAGTGATGATCACTAGTGACCCGAAGTACTCCACGCAGTGCAACAAAGCAGCAGCAAAGGCAAACAAGATGCTGGGATGCATATCTAGGGGGATCAGTAGTAGGAGAGAGTAGGTTCTACTGCCCTTGTACAGATCACTGGCATTTAGAGTATGGAGTTCAGTACTGGTGCCCACACCTCAAAAAGGACATTAACCTGCTGGAGAAGGTCCAGAGGAGGGCTACAAAGATGACAGCAGGTCAGCAGGGTAAGACATACGAGGAGAGGTTGAGGGCACTGAACATGTATTTCTTGGAAGACAGGAAGGAGAAGGAGAGGGAGAGAGAGAGAGAAAGAGGAGACATGATTGGGACCTTTAAGTACTTGAAAGGGATAAATAAGGTTGAACAGGAGAGTCTCTTTAATCTAAGTGGCAACCATAACACGAGGGGGCACAGTCTTAAGCTGGAGGGTGGAAGGTTTAGGAGGGAGGTCAGGGAGCACTTCTTCACAGAGAGGGTGGTAGACACTTGAAATGCATAGCCAGAAGAGGTAATCTCATTGAAGACAGTGGGCAGCTTTAAGAGAGGCTGGGACAAGTATAGGGGAAGGGAGGGTAAGGGTCATGGGTAGGGAGGATGGGAGGAGTGGGGAGGGGGGGCAGGGACAGTAGCTCAAGCTGTGGAACCTGCAACATGAGCAGACTTGATAGACCAAATGGTCTTCTTTTGCTCGCTTGTTCATATAACATTGTGAACTTAAGTTGCCTCAGATTGGGCTAAACCTTTTTAAATATAAAAATGCCCTCTTAACTGTGGGCAATCCGTTATTTTACTCTGAAGCTGCCTATTTTATTTCCACTACCTGGTGGAGTGAGATTCAGAAATCCCGGATTGCAACTGACCATCTAAGATAATGCTCCCCAAGTGTTATGCTTATTCTTTCCAACTTTTAAACATGCGAACATAAAGATTTTAAGGAATATCCATCGGGACAGCACTTAGGAAACACACTTTCACAGTGCCAAGGCTAGAGACATATATTTAATACCCCCAGCAATTACTTTTATTTAAAGGGAGAGAAAAAAAAAATAAAAGATCACAGTTCTCAAGTACCCTCTTCTTCTCCTTTTGCAGACTCCGTGCTCCTCATGGCTTTTCTGGCAGCTGCCATCTTCATCACCCACTTCCCACCAACAGAGGGGTCTGTAAAAATATAGACGTTACTGTCCTGTACAATTCTTAGTTTGGCCGGAAATTGGATGGTACGGGGTATGTTAAGGTCCTGAAGTGTCACTTGTACCCCATCAATTTTTTTCCTCCTAAGTCTGGTACCGTTCGAGATATCTGTGAATAAATGCACTGAGGCACTTTCGAATGACAATGGTCCATACCTCTTTGCCAGGTTCACCAGCTTATCTCTGGTGGCCACGCTGTCCATTACTGCCGTTACAACCCTCGAGCTGCCGGTAAGTTAGATCTCTGCAGCAGACAGTAAGCTTTAATCAGCCGTATCTCCTCTCCCTGCAATTGAGGACCAAAGTGCTGTGCCAGAAAGTCTTTTATCAATAACTGTGCAGAGTCACCTTCTACCTTCTCCAGCAGACCCACAAGTCACAAATTCTGGCTGCGAATTTGATTCTCTAATATCTCTAACCTGTTGGCAATGTATTGCTGCTCTTTGGCTCAGTGTAGGGTGGTGCTTTGACAAATTGCAGAGTGCTGTTTCATTTCCTCCACTTCACCTTGTAAAGTGTCCACCGCATGTTCTACTGTGGTGATCCTGCCTGCCATGGAGTCCAATTTATTCTTAGTAGAGGCCGAAGAAGCCAGGAGTTGCTGCATCTTCTGACTGAGGGACTGGAGCATTTCTTCTGGCTCGTCTCCCTCAGGTATACCTCCTGGTGTGGCTCTAGTACTGGGGCCTGCCAGTGGACCTTTTCCATTGTCTTTTTTTCATTCTCCCATCTGATTTTTATGGGTTCTTCCCATTTTCTTCTCAAGTTTGTGTCCTTCAAAATTATGTAAATCTCAACTGGTGTAATGCTCTGTAAGTTTTATTTAATTAAACTGGAAAGTATTTTTCTCAAGAGTTGACATTCACGACGACTGTTTAGTGCGGGCTTCCCAGTGCACCCCCCCCCCCGAGCTCCTTCTCTATATGGTCTCTCTGTTGCTTCAACAGGTGCTTCTCCATGGCCCCTTTTCGGCATTGTGGGGTCGCAGTATTGAAACCCTGCAGATCGGGCAGGCTTGCACGTTGTGGTCTGGGCCAAGGCAACAGACACAGACATCGTGAAAATCGACAATGTAGATCCTCTCACTGCATTCATAATACCTGAACAAATTCTGATGGTGCCCTTAACGACATACAGGTAGTTGAAAATCACTTGTGAAAGTGATTACTTTGCTATATTTAAAAAAAAAGGGCGGTGTGACAGGGTTGAATAGGACCCAGTCTCAGTTGTTATGGAGAAAGTGTTTAAATGGAGGGATCTCTCTTGTTTCTTTTCCCGTCTCTTGTCTGTCTGGTTGTGCAACCAAATTTTCTTGTGAGACCTAGGATTTGATCACCCCAACAGTCTCGCGGTTCTCTGCCTCTGCCTCTCAACCTTCCCTTGCTGTTTCTTTTCCTCCCTTGCATATCTGCTGGTATAAAAATATATGCAAATCATTATGTGGAAATGTAACTGATATTGGGATCCCTTTGTTTAGACAGTATACAGTGTTACTGTTGAAATGTATATAATTATAGTTTGAGATGATTACAAGAAAGCTATTGGGAACTCAAGGGGTTAACCTGAGACCAGTTTTAAACTATTTTTCAGAAGCTGTGGAGAAGGGGCCTCAGTTCTGAGACACTGTGTTTTTGCAGCAAGTGCCTGATACTTACAAGAACATTTCAGAAAAAAAACAGGATGTTTTTTAAGAAGGGGGTTGCAAGGACTTATAAGAGAGAGCTGCAATATTATAGAGACACAGAGACTGAACGAAAACTCAGATGAAAAAGTTTATTTTTTATGTTACTGCTAGTACTAATCAACACTTTTTGAGAATTCTACAACTGCCCCTGATTTTTCCTATGCTTCCTGACATGTGCCTTGATGACAGGCAACAACTACAGCAGCATTTCTGTTTACGGTTCAGATGAGTACTACACAACTCTAGGACCTTTGATTCTATCCTACACAAGGAATTAGTAGAAAGAATCAATTTAACATTTCGTCCAAAAATTACATCCTGGGTTGAATCATGGCTGAATGACAAGTGTCAGAGAGTATGCATCCGGGGTTATTTTTCTCAGTGGGGTAGTGTCACCAGTAATGTACCACAGGGATCTGTGCTTGGCCCAACACTTCTTAATGTATTTGTCTCCTCAATGCAGACATCAAACAGCACTTGGGTATGTAAATATGCAGACAATACTAAAATTGGGGTCATAAGTAACAATCTTGAAGCAGCAGCACAATACCAAAAATATCTGTATCAACTAGAACTTTGGGCCATAAAACACAGATTAAAGTTAACAGAGGAGAAATACAAAATCATGCATTTTGGCCACAATAATTTAATGGCTGAATACAAACTGAACAATAGGGTACTTCAGACCATAATAAATGACAAAGACCTGGGAATTACTATAACGAACAACTTAGCCTTAGACACCCATGCCAAGGAAACTGTTAAATGTAATAGGATTTTGGGGTGCATTTTTAAGAATATTAAAAGCAGGGATCCTAAGGTACTCATCTCACTTTATTCATCATTGCAGAGGCCTCATTTAGAATACTGCTCTCCATTTAATGCGCCACAAAACATCGGGAGTATAAAGATGATGGAGAAAGTACAACAGAAAACAAATAAGAAAATTAAAAATTTAAAATACATGTCATATGGGGATAGGTTATCTGAGCTGGGCCTGTCCACCTCCACCTCCCTCTGTTGCTTGAAAGACTGTATTTTCCTGACAATTCAAGTTCTTTATTTCACCTTTCAGTTAGAAGTAGCCTCCACCTGCAGAATATTTGCTACGAACCAAAGACAATTGTAAGGTTCACCTCCCTCTGTTGTGAGCACAAAGTGCAATATAGAATTTGCAAGTGCAATATAGAATTTCTCACATAGCTCACAGCTGAATAAAGAAGTAGTGTCCTTCCAGGTCAAGAAGATGAGCTTTGTGTCTCTAAATATTGCAGCCACCAGTAGCTTATAGTAATCTGATCTAGTCTGGATATCTCCAGCCAGGGCAATTGGTTGACAATGGTTGTGATGCAACCTTTCCTGTTCCAATCCAACACTTTGTGGTCTGAAAACAATGAGGCGAGCAATTTCCTGCCCTGAGGTTGTCTGTGTTTCAATTCACACTGCAGGTTTTGCTATGACAACTCCTTAACCACAGTAACTTATCACAAACTCCTACGCACCAGTAAATTATTTAAAAATAGTTTCTGTCCCAAAATCCTAGTAGTCAATCTAGCTACCCCCAAGGGACAACCAAAATGCAGTATTCAAACACTTATGAAGTTACTTCCAAGATAAGCAGAGTTTGCAAGCTCCTTTTTCAACTCCTTAGCCACCTGTAAATTTAAAAATAGTTTAACTGTCAGAAAATCCTAGTAGACAATCTAGCTATCTCCAAGGGTCTACCCAAATGCAGTATTTAAATCATTCTGAAGTTACTCACAAGATAAACAGAGTTTGCAAGCCCCTTCTTGGTTAAACACTAAATAAATATGTAAATAAAAAGCAATTACCAAGGGTAGCTAGTTTCACCTCCCACAGAATTGAGCAAAAGTGCACGTTGTTGCAGATATCAAGTGCAATATAGAATTTCTCACACAGCTCACAGCTGAATAAAGAAGTAGTGTCCTTCCAGACCATATGTACTTAACCTAGGTTCATATGTGAGGGACACTAGTGATATCCTACAGACCTTAGAGGATATCCAGGTTAGTGGGGATTCCTTTCTCATTACTATGGATATAGTGTCCTTGTATACTAACATACTTCAAGAGGATGCATTAGATAGTTTAGCCTCTTTTTTGAATGCTGAGGAGAAGGATACTGAACCTCCAACTGTGTTCTTGCTGAAATTCTGAAATTGACAGAATTTGTACTTAAATATAATGTTTTTACCTTTTTTTTTTTTTGAAATTACTATTTATTCCTCCTCCCCAGCTTGCCACCTCCGACCCTTCAGGGGGGACAATTGGACATCCCACTGCCCGGAACCCTACCCAAGCAGACCCCTAGGCCCCATGGAGCCGCGGATTACCCCCCGGGCGGGGACCAGGCAGGGGGCTCAGACCCCGTAACTTACATTTTGTCAGTCTGAGGTCTGCTGGGCGGGCACAGGCAAATCGTGGGCACGGCCATGGCCCTCCCATCTTCCCAGCTGAGGCAGGCTTGTTTCCACGTTTTCTCCCTCCCCGAGCAGCAAGTAACCTCCCCCGACGTCATGACGCGCGCGCCGACGTCCATGCTGCCCAATGGCCGCCCATCCCCAAATGGAGCTTGCAGTTCCTCGAGCCTCCGCCGGGTCATGCAAGTGTCGGGCATCGGCCGAATCCCTCCCGGAGAAGGCGAGCTGTCGCCGGACACCCAGCCTATCTCCCCGGCCAACCCACCGACGACCAGTCCGCCTCAACCCGGTCGCCGGGCGGTGCAAGGTGTGGCGCCCAGTGCCTCAACCTCAGCGCCACCGGCCGGCTCCTGTTTTTACCTTTTTGAATGAATTTTTCTTGCAGATTCGTGGAACTGCTATGGGTGCTACTTTTGCACCCACTATAGCGAATCTGTATGTAGGAAAGTGGGAAAATGAAGTTATCCGAGATTCCGATGTCAATCCCTTTTTTCTTTCATCAATTTATATAGACGTTTTATTGATAATATTATAATTATTTGGGACAGTACACTGGTGAAATCTGAGCAGTTTGTTGACTATCTACATGTTTCAAACCCAAATCTACACTTCACTTATAAAGCAAGTCAGAGGGAGATAAAATACAGTACTTAGATCTACATATACATAAAGACACGGAGGGAAATATCTATGCGCGGATATTTTTAAGAAAGAATGTGAACGAAACACATTACTTTTGTCCTCTAGCTGCCACCCTCGACATATAGTACAAAACATCCCGAAGGGACAATTTTTGAGATTAAGAAGAATTGTAGCACCAAAAAAGCCTATGACAAGGCTGCTATCGAGTTGCACAACAGATTTCAAGAAAGGGGATATAATATAACACATATTGAACAAACAGCTCAGTCATTTAAGGGTATGATAGAAATACAATTATACAGAGACAACAACATAACAATCAAACATCTAGTTATGATCAGATGAATTTTATTACAACATACAATGTGCACTCACATAAAGCGAGACAGATTATGCGAAACTGGAATATTTTGAAGGGTGATAAGGGTTTGAAGGAATAACATGACCTGGTACCCAGATTTACTTATAGGAGGGCCACCAACCTGAAGGATATGTTAGTCCACAGTAGGCAAATTCTACCTACACAAAAGACATGGCTTACAAATGCACATACTGGCTGTTTTAGATGTAAAAAATGTGTAAACTGTAAAATTATTAGACAGGAGAAAGAATTTACAAGCCCGAATGTACAGAAGTGTTTTAACATCTGACAACTTCTTACTTGCGACACAGTGGGTGTCATTTATCAAGCTAACTTTAAATGTGGGGCTTTTTTAGATTGGCAAAACCAAAAGACAACTAAAGGCATGGGTAGGTGAACATAGAAGAGCTATATTTCACCAAGATGTGACTTATGCCACTGCAATGCATGCTGAATTGTGTGGCAATGATAAAAATGAACACGATTTCACATTTACAGGCACAGAGAAGGTGTTCCCCAACCCTTGTGGGGGTGACTATGAGAACCTGATCTTGAAAATGGAAGGATTCTGAATTTATATGTTGAAAGCATTCCAATACCCTGGTCTTATGAAAGATTTGACCTATCCCCTTATTTATAACTGCAAGAATAGATTATTCTGACTCTTAATAAATTTAGAGATTGTATAGAGATATTTTTGACATCTATTTGGAAGATGATGTTGTAAGTTCCATAGTTCTCTATAAAAGTCCCGGGGATCTTTAGGTCTTTTTCTTTCAGAATAGAAGCTTTCTTTTTTATTATTCAAAAAAATTTTTTAATGATTTTTCTCTTGTTTTTTTACAGATCCCAAGCATTTACTTTTTGGAGACGTATAACAAAAGGAAACACAAGACACAGAACAAAATTAGATGGCTATTAAGAATACTGATTTGGCTAGCAGAACTATAGCCTATAACTACTGTGGCTTTATATGAGCTTAATGAATATGTTCGTTCTGCTATTTCATTTAGCTAAAGGAGATGTTTTTATTTTGCATGTGAATTTATAATGTATTAATTTACACTGTTATATAGATACATTTGTATTTGATATGTTTTTCAATTGTAAGTTTTGTCCTTCACTGATGACGTCACTAGTATGTATTTAAGACGTAATATGCACCGATTCCCTCATACTTTTTGAAAAAGGATTAGTTTTCCGAAACGCATCAAAACGTGAGGTGTGGTGGTTTTTATCGCTCTAATAAAGGGTATTTTGCACATATTCTGACTATCCGGGGCAATTTTTATTCTGAGGTGGTGAGTGCTGAGCCTTTTCTTTATTTTTTTGTTGTTGTACTGGCCTGTGCACCACTGACCAGGTGCGGCGATTTCTTTTTGATTCTAAATGGAAGTAGAACCCTGTGCCCCATTGAGCAAACGGAACCTCTTGTATGGCTCTTCTGGCCAGTAAAGCCTTTATCTCTGACCTCAGGAGGAGCGCATGGGAGGGTGAGCAGTGGGAGGGGACTAGTTGGTTGTCCAGTAGAAACTGGGTGAACTCTAGGGAGTATCCCTTTTCTACCATCTGGAGGACCCAATGGTCCGATGTTGTACTGGACCATCTGGATAGGTAGAGGGAGAATCTCCCTCCTACTGCCTCCCCCTGCACTGGTTGTGGTGGGGGAGGGGTCGGTAGGGAGTCATGCTGTGTTGGAGGGTGTAGGCAGGGGAGGTCTGGGTGCTTTGGGATTTTTGGGGCCATGGGCGCCTGAAATGATAGTGTGGCTTTTTCTTTTAAAGCCTCCCTCATGCTGTGTCTGGCGTCTTCCTTGCTGTCCCTGATTTTTCCAAAAGTGCCAGCGACACGTGGCTTGAGGCTCCGACCTATACAGTCTGTGGATATCGGATACTGCTTTGCCTGAATCCCGAAGTCAAGTAATCAGTTTTTCAGTGTCCTGACCAAACAGGACTGGTCCCTGAAAAGGAGCATCCAGGACAGCATCCTGAAGAACCTGTCAGAAGCCAGAAACCCTGAGCCATGCATGCCTCCACATGCAAGTGCTGGTGGCCACCTTCTCTTGCTGCTGTATCCGTGGAGTGATAAGAACTTCTGAGGATGTACTTATCCATGTCCATGCCAGACTGAATGGCAGCAATGAGTTCTGCCTTACCCTCTGAATCTGGCTGTGTCTTGGCCAGGTCCATCGCCTTTGCCCACAAGGACTTCTGGTACGTAACCATGTGGGACAGGAAGTTCAAGGACCAAAGAGTGCAAGTTGCCGAGGAGTATACCTTGTGATCCATCTGGTCTAACTTTTTGGATCTGGGGTCCGGTGGCTGGGCACTCACATTTGCCCTACCGATGTTACATCATAATCAGTGGGGTAACCCACAAAAAGGGACGCAACCTGTCATGTACTTTTTACGCTCAATGCTCCATTTTTGGGTCCACAGTTCCCCCTTACACCTGTCCACCAAATTAGCACTCTGTGACAGGATACCAAGTCGCAACCCCAAGTGGATCACCTCAAAGCAGTGACCTCCGAGCAAGAAGAGAAGGCCCAAAGACAGTCCCATCTTCCTGTCTTTCAAGCCCTCACTAAACTCTTATTCCTTCTGCTGATCTGTATTGGTAATGTTGAAATCAATCCAGGCCCTCCAGAGGGCATCACCTCCCAGCAGATCTTGCCTCCATCAAAGGACTAAGCTTCCTTCATATCAATAGCAGCCTCCTGAAAAAGCTTTCATTATTACAAGCCTGGTCGCCCATACTTTGCCAGACTTTCTCGTAATATCCGAGACATGGCTCAAACCTGCAACAACAGACGGGAGGTAAATCTACCCTAACTACCAAATATTCAGAGCAGATCGCTTGACAAGGGGTGGTGGAGTAGCTATTTATGTAAAGTCAAATATATCTGCATCTTGCCTTAGTGCAACATCATTGCCTAAAGAATTGAATGTATATCCCTTAAAATAACTCTCCCCAACATGGCAGTTTCCAACTAGTTGGTTGCTATAGGCCCCCCTCTGCTGACCACAGACTCTTAACCCATCTGGGGAACCTAATCAAATTGGCCCCTGAAGATATCATAATCCTAGGTGATCTAAACCTAAACTGGCTCTCCAAGACAGCTGCACCTCTAGTATCATTCTGTGATACACATGGGCTTACACAACTGATAAATGAACCAACAAGAATCAATTTAAAGAATAGAAGTAGTAGCTCCCTACTTGACATTATGCTGGTAAACAAACCCCACCTATTCTCTCACGCTGGAGTGCTATTCAGTGACATAAGTGACCACTGTCTCATAGCAGGAATAAGATCATCCGCAAACCAGCTAACCCAGTAAAATTCCTTCTGAGAAGATCTAAGAAAACCTTAATATTGAGGATATCTCCATGACCTAAGCCACTCTACATGCTGGCAGGAGTTCTACCTTACGCATTCTGTGGAAAAAGCACATCAGGTGTTAAATAGCATAATCATAGGTGCCCTTAACACTCATGCACCAATCACTAGTGTCAGAACAAAAAGCAAATCTTGCCGCTGGTTCTCAGCCGACCTTAAATCTGCACTGTTGGACAGAGATAAACTATGGAAACTGGCAAGGAAGACTAATGAACCAAATGACTGGATGCTGTTCAGAAAAACCAGAAATAGCTGCACCAAGAAAGTAAGGGATGCTAAGGCTGCTTTCTATATGGCTGAACTTGACGCCTCTTACCACAATCCTGCTAGATTCTGGGGCACCATCAAGGGGATCTTAGGACAGGACTCTAGCACCTCTCTGCCATCTCAAGTGCACCTTAATAAGGTTGCTATCTCTGATAAATGGGAAGTACTGGATGCATTCAATAATCATTTCACTACGGCTGGCCTTGCTTTTGACACCTCTCCAGCTAATCTATTGCAGGCACAACTAAACTCCCAGTCTACTGAGGTTCAGAGGGCTGTTTCTTCCTTCTCCTTCAAACCGGTTTTATTGCAGCAAGTAGAGGACCTAATGCTGCATTTGGACA
Organism: Neoceratodus forsteri; assembly: GCA_016271365.2. Classification (NCBI taxonomy): domain Eukaryota; kingdom Metazoa; phylum Chordata; order Ceratodontiformes; family Ceratodontidae; genus Neoceratodus; species Neoceratodus forsteri. Next base: position 1,423,699,261 of record CM028130.1, read on the forward strand.
CTAAAGAAAGCGCAGGTGCAGACTCTCTTGACCCCTATTTTCTAAAAAATTGCAATTCATGTGCTTGCAGTTCCATTAACACATCTTTTTAATCTATCATTAATCTCTGGCTCTATTCCTTCGATATGGAAAACAGCCCAAGTGTTTCCCCTCCTAAAATCAGGGGACCCCATGGACCTCAACAACTACAGGCCCATATCCATTCTTCCTGTGCTTTCCAAGATGCTAGAGAAATTAGTGAGCATCCAATTAAGAGACTACCTTGAAGTTAACAATCTCTTAAATCCTGCTCAATCTGGATTTAGGGCCAGGCACAGCACCATCTCTGCACTGGCCAAAGTCACAAATGACTGGCAAACTGAGCTTGACAAAAAAGAGCAGTGTCTGTGCTGTATTCCTTGATCTAAGCAAAGCATTCGACACCGTGGATCATGAGCTGCTACTCTTCACTACCTCCATAGGCTTAGACCCACCCTCTCTTAAGTGGTTCAGATGTTACCTCACTGATAGAACACAGCAGGTGAAAGCTGAAGGTGACTTAGCCTCATTAAAATCGCTTCTAAGAGGAGTTCCTCAAGGATCTATCCTGGGCCCCATCCTTTTGCCATTTACATCAACAACATTGACACTAATCTCACCAAAGCCAATGTTCTCACCTCTTTGCAGATGACACTGTTTTATATGTCAGTAACCCATCGCCTGCAGTGGCCTGTGAAATTTTACAATCAGAATTCTCCCTCTTGCAACACCAATTACTTGAGAAAAAACTCCTCCTAAATGCAAAAAAGACAAAAGCTATGTTCTTCTCCACTAATAACCATACTAACACCTCCTCACCAAGCAATCTTCCCCATTTATCCACCATCCTTGGAGAAAGCCTGGGCTATGTAGATAAATTAAAATACTTAGGGGTGTGGATTGATAGTAGGCTTGACTACACTCATCATATTGAAGAACTTCTGAAAAAACTTCGCCAGAGGCTCGGCCTATTCTTCAGAATTAAACATTTTCTAACCAGAGACTCAAGGCTGAGACTAATCCAGGCCTCATTTATCTCACTTATCGACTATGCAGACTTCCTTTATGGTCACTGTCCTATTTCCTACTTAAGCAAATTGGATACCTTGTATCACAGAGCACTACGGTTTATTACAGATCTTCCATTCAACACTCATCATTGCTCTCTCTATGCTGCAGTTGGTTGGACATCCCTACACCTCAGAAGGAACAGAAATGCTGCACTATGGATATACAAAGCCTTGTCTTATAAACTTCCATCCTATATTTTAGACTGCTTTACACTGGCCACAGCTAGGTCCTATGCCCTAAGAAGCAACAACTTCATCACGCTTAAGTTACCCAAAGCCTACACCCGGCATGGGAGGTCTGCAATCAGCTACTCTCTAGCATTGGCATGGAATTCTCTACAGAAGACCCTAAAGTTGACCAACTTTATACCTCTAGCATCCTTTAAAAAGCTCTACGTAAGTCTCTTCCCAGAGAAATGCAATTGCTATCACAAGGCCTAGTCCAGTCACATTCACAACCCTCCCCCTTTCAGTCAGCAATTATTATTGACAGCTCTTCCATAAATCTTCCCCTTAGTTTTTCCCTCCCTCGCAGCCCCCTTTTTTTGTATCTCAGCCCCCTTTCATACCTTTTTACAGCTTAGCTTCACCTGACTAAGACCTCCACACCAATTCCTGGCACTTACTTCTACCCCAACCACTCCTCCATACCTCCTACTACTAGTAGCCTTAGCCCCTCTCTGAATCTCCCACCAGCACCTCCATGTCATTCGTCAGAGGCTGCTTATCATCATATTTGCAGTCATAAATCATTACATCTGTCTGCTCATGTTAGTTTGCCCTGGAGCCTGTAACCACCTGTTACCATGTAGTGCGTGCTTGCTTCCGCTCCTCTATTGGATCTTGGACATTCTGGTTTCTTCTAGGGTACTTCTATTGTATCCTACCTTGTCCTGTTAAGTTGAATCATCCTTATCCTTCATTTGTATATATGTTTATATTACTGTATCTGTTTAAATATAAGTGTTCTGTATATGTCTGCTATTGTACCTTCAATTTGATCCTTGACCTATCAGGTCCATCTTGTAAATGAGCTTTGCTCAATGATGTCCGCCTGAATAAATAAAGATTTGAATGAATGAATGAGTACACCTTGTGAGCCATCTGGTCTAACTTTTTGGATTTGGGGTCCGGTGGCTGGGCACTCATGTGTCATGGTTGCTGTGCCCTGCCATGGGCAGCTGTCAGGACCATAGAATCTGCCTTTGGGTGTTCGCCCAAAAAAGGCTCCCCTTTTGGTGTTTTTTAAAGTCTATTGGCCTTGCAAAGTACTGTGGCCATAGTGGCCAGATGCCAAGTGGACCTAGTCATGTCCTGAAAAGGTTCCACCAAAGAGGGATGACCAATTGCTTACGGTCTGTGGCCCCCCAAAACCTGGCCAGTCTGAGTCTTTCTGGGTCCAATTCCTCCATGTCCTATTGGTATAGCACTTGAATATGGAGCACAAAGTCCAGAAAGGACAGGTCATCCAGGGGTGACCTCGGTGAATCCCGTGGATCTGGAGACAGGATGGGTAGTTCGTCCTCTGAGGAATAGTCTGAGTACAAGTCCCCTGCAGACGGCGGTGGGCGTCCGGTGGAGGACGGGATGGATGACGGGTGTCTTTCATGGCCACCCAAGCCCGGTGTCTGCCTATCTTGTCTGGCGACGGCAGTTTCTTTGGAGGTAAAGGCCGCTCAGGAGAGAGGTCTCTGGGTGGAGGACGTATTGTGGACAGATCCCTAGGTTTGGGAAGAAGATATCCTTTGATGGTGTTCCACCATGCATTAAAGAGTGCTCCCACCTCAGCTAGTGGAACAACTGGCGGTGGGGGATGTCTGGTTAGAACCGCTGGAAGGTCCGTATGTCTGATCTAAAGGTACGGGTGTCCAGTCCTCATACACTTTCTCAATGGGAATGTCGGGCATCAGATCCGCAGCGTCTGGTGGTCTGGTGTCTGGTTCTTCTGAAGGGAGCTGTGGGGCGTCTGGTACCCCCCATGTCCGGGGAAATCGGTCGCCGGGGCCGATAGCCAATCCTTCTGAGCCAATAGCCTTTCTTTAGCCGGTGGCACTTGCTCTTTCTCTGACACAAAGTCAGAGTGTCCGATCACCTGAGAGGCAGATGACACTCGTTGTTCGGGTGGGGGAGGCGTCCAGTACCAGACAACCTCCTGGCATCTGGTGGGTTAATTCGGCTTCTTATATTTATCAGACAACTCAGAATGCTTGCAAGCACCAGACTCTGTAGATCTGCCCGAAGCCAACGCCTGTCCCTCATGGGTCGACCCATGTTTGTGGGGTCGGTGGGCCAAGGGGAACTGGGTGGACAGCTATCCCTGGGAAGAAGAATCCCAACCTTTTGTATGTGTAGAGGCGATCGACTTCTTGTGGGTGTCCCTGGAAGCTGCTTTGGTACCTGGGGGGGACAGATTCTGACCTCCCACTGCAGGTGGAAGCTGTAGACGCCCTGTGGGGGGACTATGGGTGGGACTCCAATCTGGCCCTCTCCGTCTCCCGGTGGTGGTGTTTGCCTCCCTATTTCTTCTCTTTGGGGGGGACACTCCCTGGCTGAAGAGGACAAACTATTTCCCGATGGGGCCTTCTTCATGGCGGCTACTTGCTGATCAAGTAGATAGGCCCTTCAATGTGTTGGTGTGGCGAATCCTGGATTTATTGTTGAACTTCAGGCAGTGTGGGCAATTGTCCAGCTGGTGGTCTGGGCCTAGGCAGATCAGGCAGGCACAGTGGCCGTCCTTCACTGAGATCTGTTTCCTACAGGCACACTTTGATTTTTGCTGCTGTGTCGATAAAGACATTAAACTTGACAAAAAAACAGCTGAAGAAAAATTATTTGTAGAGAAAAACACTGCATGAAGCACGAGAAAAAAGTGGTCAACTGGAACTATGGCATCTGTGGATCCGATGTTCGTGGGTCGATGGCGGGAAAAGAACTGAGGTGGCACCGGGGAACACTCCTTTATACCATGTCTGACGTTGGACGGAGCCGACATCAGGGGCAGTCCCCCACCGCAGACTGCTAGCTAGAAGATTTTTCCGTGGGGTCCCAACGCCTGGCAGCCTTAGTCCTAATGGTATTACCTGCTGCAAGAGCTCCCCTTCAAAGTGAGATCAGTAGATCTTCAAGATGAGCTCTTGCAGCAGGCAACACTGGTAGGACTGAAGCTGCCGGGCACCAGGACCACATGGAAAACTTCTAGCTAGCAGTTTTTTATGGGGGACTGCCCCGCTGATGTCAGCACGCCGATGTTTGCCTAGACTACAAATGGGGCGGTACTCCACCCCTACCTCAGTTCTCCTGCCGGAGACTCCAGACAGGTGGAGAATGGAGAACCAAGTCGGGCTCTCAGAGATGAGGAAAAAGCAGAGGAGGTGCAAGGGAGAAGATACTATCGAGGGAAGGAGGAAAAGCAGCGCCTGCTGCAAGTGCTCCTTTCAAAGATCTTTTGCTGTGGTAAGTTCTTGCATAACTGTACTATCTTACTGTGAGGAGCTCTTGCAGCAGGCAACACCAGTAGGACTGAGTCCCAAGCAGTATCAGAAATGACCAAAAAAGCAGCCAGGAGGAGGCAGCAGGTATCAGCAGAAGGCTCAGGAAAGAAGGCCCTGAAGGACTGCAAATCCAAAATTGGCCCTGCGTCTAGAAGCAATGTCCAGACTGTAGTGATGAATGAAGGTGTGGACAGAACTCCAAGTGGCAGCCACACAGATGTCCACAGCAGACACATTCTTGAAACAGGCAATAGAGGCAACCACACTCTGGTGGAGTGGCCTTTCACCACCCCAGGCAAGGGCTTCTTGTACTTACAGTAACAGTAAACAATGTGGTTAGCTAACCATTTTGACAAACACTGTTTCGAACCAGGTGCCCCCTCTCTTGGGGGCAAATGAGACAAACAACTGGTCAGTTTTCCGAACAGTCTGGGTGCAGTTTGTATAATACCGAAGCACCCGATGACCGTCCAAAGTATGGACCGAGGCCTCCCCCAATTAGAATACTCTAAAATAAACTGGTAGGTGGATGGATTGGTTTAACGTAAACTCAGACACCACCTTACGCAAAAACTTAGGATTAGTATACAAAGACACCCTGTCTTTGTGAAAAACCAAATAGGGCTCTTTACACATCAGAGCCTGAAGCTCCAAAATCCTCCGAGCAAAAGTACCAGCAACTAAAAAGAGCATTTTTCAGTCTGACAGAAAATGCAGCTCGCCATTCGCAGCTGGCTTAAAGGGAGGCAACGTGAGCTTTTCCTGCATGAAAAGAAAGTCCCATGGAGGGACATGATCCCAGAAGGGAGGCTTCAAATGTAGGATACCCCGCAAGAATGTGTGGGACACCTCTAGTTGGGCAACAGATCTGCCCTCAATAGGTGCATGGTACGCAGAGATGGAGGAAAGATGCACCTTAAGAGATGAGTACTCCAAGCCAGAATCCAAAAGGGAGAGCAGGTACTCCAAAATCAAATTCACCGGACAGGTAAAGGGATCCAGGTGGCGAGCAGCAGCCCACAGGGAGAGGCGCTTCCACTACAAGGCATAGGTGGCTCTAGTGAAAGGTTTCCCAGCAGCCACCACGACCTTAGCAACCCTGGAAGAAACCCCAAAGCAGGCAACAGCTAGGTCTGCAGAAGCCATGCATGCAGATGCAGGGACTTGAGGTCTGGATGGACCAGTGTGCCCTGTTCCTGGGACAGCAAGCTGGTTAACAGGGCTAAGGGTACTGGAGGCTCCGCTGTCAGCTGTTGCAGCAGGGGGAAGCAAATCTGACACGGCAAGTGGGGGCTATGAGCATCATCTCTGCCCCTTCCAACTAAAGCTTGAGAAGAGCCCTATGCATGAGCACGAAAGGAGGCAAGGCGTAAAGGAACATCTTTTTCCAGGAGCAGGACAACGCGTCACGCCAAAAAACTCCAGGCATTGGACAGAGCGAGCAGAAAAGTGGCAGTTTTGCACTGAGTGGGGATGCAAAAAGGCCCAACTCTGGGTGGCCCCACTTGTCGAAGAGATCTTTGACCACTGAGAGCAACAGCTCCCACTCATCGGTCCTCGACCTGAACCGGCTGAGATTGTCGGCCAGATTTGGGCACCTGGAACATGAATGTCCGAGAGTTCCAGGTCATGCTTGATGGCCCAGCACCAGATTCTCACTGCATCCCGACAAAGAGGGTAAGAATGTGTGCCCCCGCTTCTTGATGTAGTACACTACAGACATGTTCATCTGCACCAACAGCGAGACAGGAAGAATGTTGGTCTGGAAGGTTTGCAGGGCGTAAAGAACTGCCTGCATCTTTAGCACACTGATATGGAGATGTTGCTTTGCTTTGGAACAGGTCCCCCTGGGTCTGACGGTCAGCCAAGTGAGCATCCCAGCAAAGGCCCAAGGCATCCGTCGTGAGGATCTTCTGAAGGACACAGCCCAAAACAGAACCCCCCTCACAGGAGATTGGCAGGGTTCTGCCACTGCTCCAAAGTCCTCCTCATCAGATTGGTGACCATGACTGGCTGATCCAGGTCACTGGTGTGCTGGCGCCATCGGACCTGAAAAGTCCACTGGGGAACCCCATGTGCAGGTGGGCCAGGAAACGCGTGGCTATGGCCACCACCATGTGCCCCAACAAGCGGAAGAATGCTCTGGCTGGGATTTGTCGACTGGAGAGACTAGATGGGCCTGCTCTATTAAGCGTTCCACCCTGTCCGCTGGCAGGAAAGTTCTGCCCTGGGAAGAGTCCAGGACCGCCCCAATAAACTAGAGGCGCTGGCATGGAGAGAGACAAGATTTTGACAAACTAACCGTGATCCCCAAGGCCTCGAACAGCCAAAGGTGCATTCCAACGTATGCAGCAAAAGATCCCTGTAAGAGGCTGTCAGCAGCCAGTCATAGAAACATACTGTAGACAATGATGGCAGAAAAAGACTATAGGTCCATCCAGTCTGCCCAAGTTCCCACTAATCCCTGGAACCTACTGTTCCCTCCAGGATACTAACCCTCCCCATCCTCTCTCTATTCTCCTCCTTGGTCCTGTCGCCCCCGGTAACCATTATACTCTTCATTATCTTCCAAGCCTGCTTGAATCTCCTTATTGTTTCCGCTCCCACCACTTCAGCGGACAGACTGTTCCAAGGTTTCACCGCCCTTTCCTTAAAGTAGTACTTCCTCATATCTCTCCTGAACCTACCTCCTGTTAATTTCCATTTGTGTCAACATGACCATGAACTGGTATTCAGTTCACAGTTCACTTTGTTAATTCCTTTAAGGAACCTGAAGGTCTCTATCATATCTCCCCTCTCCCTTCTGGTCTCCAGTGAGTACATATTTAGTGCCTTGAGGTGCTCCTCATAGGATCTGTCCTGCTGGCCTGGAATCATTTTTGTTACTCTGTGCTGCACTGTCTCCAATCTATCCTTATCTTTTCTAAGGTGAAGACTCCAGAACTGGGCACAGCACTCTAAGGTGAGGCCTCACTAGGATCTATAGAAGGGAAGATTTACCTCTTTTTTTCTATCATCAATACCCCTCCCGATACATCCCAGCATCCTGTTAGCCTTGCTATAGGCCTTGCTGCACTGACTTGATTGCTTAAGTGAGTTGTTAATAACTCCTAGATCCTGTTCCTCAGCTGTAGTGCTAAGTCTCTCTCCTCCCATCCAGTACTCTGTCTTGGGGTGTTTTTTTCCCTAGGTGCATTACCTTGCACTTTCTAGCACTGAATTTTAACTGCCTCACCTTTGACCACCCCTCTAGCTTTTGTAGGTCTCTCTGCATTTCCTCTATACCCATATCACTATCCACCCTCCCTCATAGTTTTGTGCCATCTGCGAAAAGACAAAACTTGCCCTGGATTCCTTCTTCAAGGACACTAATGAACATGTTGAAAAAGACCAGACCCAGGACAGATCCCCGAGGAATCCCGCTCATAACCTCCCTCTCCTCTGATTTAACCCCACTGACCAACACCCTCTGTTGTCTCCCCTCTAGCCAGTAACCTACCCAGTCCACTATGGGTTTAGCTACACCCAGGTCTTCCATCTTCTTGAGCAATCATTTGTGAGGTACTGAGTCAAAAGTCTTGTTAAATTCAAGTCAAAGCAGAGCAGACTAAAAGCATGGCCCTTGTTCAATTCCTGTGTCACCCAGTCAAAGAAAACTATCAGGTTGGTCTGACACTATCTTCCTGCACGAAACCATGCTGTTTACTATCCTGGAGCCTGTTGCTCTCCAGGTAGTCTATGATGTCCTCTTTTATCAGTGGCTCCATCAGCTTCCTTACTATAGAGGCTAGACTGACAGAGCTGTAGTTCCCTGGTTGCTCCTTATCCCCCCTTTATAAAGCAGCATAATGTCTGCCACCTTCTGGCCCCTTGAAACTTCCCCAGACCTAAGCAAGTTGTTGAACAGACATACCAGTGGTTCAGCCAGCTCCGCTGCTAATTTCTTGAGTGTATCCTTGGATGCAACCCATCTGGACCTGGGCCTTATCTATCTTAAAATAGATCTTAAGATAGCCCTTTTAGAACCCTTTCACTAGTAAACAATGGCCGTCTCATTTCCAGGATTCCCTCAGTGGCCACTTTGATGCCACTCTCTAGTGAAAACTCAGCAAAAGTAGTCATTTATGATGGCGGCCTTTTGTCCATCCTCCTCTATCACCTTACCCCCTTCAACTAGCCTTACAATTCCCCCACCCTTTTTCCTTTTCTTACTAATATATCTGCAAAAACTGTTTTTCTCTATTCCTGAGCCACTCCATGATATCCAGCTCTGTGTCTGCTTTGGCCTCACTAATGGCTCGCTTTGCCTCCCTATTTTTCAGCAGATAATCCTCCCATTCTACCTCCCCCTGCCTTTTCTTGCATTTATGGAAGGCCTTTTTTTTTGGCACTTACCACTTCCCTGACCCTTGCTGAGAACCACAGTGGTCTGTTAAACCTGTTTTTCTTGGTTTCTGTTCTTATGCATACTTTAGATGCCTCGAGGATGGCCCCCTTAACTAGCCCCCATCTCTCTTCCACCTCACGTATGTCCTCTACCCCATACTTATGCCTGACTAGTTCCCAAACACTATCAAAGTCAGCCCTTCTAAAGTCAAGGACTTCAGTTCTTGAGTATGGCTTGCCGGCCTAGAGGGATGATTCAAACTAAACAGAGTTATGGTCGCTGTTGCCCAGTGGCTCCCCTACTCCCACTGCTCCCACCATCTCTGAGCTGGTGAGCAGCACATCAAGGACTGTGGTCTGCCTGGTGGTTTCCTTAACTAGATGTACCAGTAGACAGTCTTGGAAGGCATCTAGCAAGGCCAGACTCCTGGCGCTCTTGGTCACTCGGACCTCCCAATCAATGTCTGGCAGGTACAAGTCTCATAACACCACTACTTCCCCCTTTCCTGCCCAGGTACCAGTCATCCAGGTAGGGGAACATGTAAAAGCCTCGCCTCCTCAGAGCTGCGGCCACCACCGCCAGGCACTTGATAAACACCTGAGGCGAAGCAAGGCCAAAAGGTAGGGCCTAGAACTGAAAATGGTCCTCCTGGAGGCAGAAACAGAGGAAGCGGCAGTGGACTGGGAAGACCTGGCTATGAAAATAGGTATCCTGCATGTCCAGGGAGCAGAGTCATTCCCCTTGGTGATGGAGGGTCAGCAGTCCCTGGAGGGTGACCATCCTGAAGCATCTGTACTCTATGTACAGGTTCAGGTGGCTAAGGTCCAAGATCAGCCTCAGATTCCCCGTCTTCTTGATGATAAGGAAGGAGTGGGAGTAGAACCCCCTTACTCATTGAGCCAGAGAGTGGGGATCTATGGCCTTCTTGTGCAGGACAGCCTGAATCTCTTCACTGATGAGGGACAGATGGACCATAGGGTGATGAGAAGGAAAGAGAGGGTTTTCTGGAGGGGGTTCCAGAATTTCCAGGGTGTGACCATACTTGAAAAGCTCTAACACCCAGGTCTGTGGTCACTGCTCGCCACCCGTCCAGGTAATGGGAGAACTGACCCCCCTCCGGATTACCTCTCCCAAGATCTCAGCGGGGGGGGGGTCAAGGAGTCAGGTGCTGGACCGGGGGGAGTGATTGTGGGCGCTTATGGGGCCCTAGGAGCAGCCACTGCGGCTTGGGGGGGGGGTCTGAGGGTTACGCTTGAATGGGGCCCTTCACCTGCTGGCCCTTGATGGGCTGGTGAGTGAAGCGATGAAAGGACTGATGCTGGGCAGCCTAAGGCAGAGATCCGTAGAGGGAATGAACTGATCCAAGTGCTTTTTCGGGCTCCTGGATATGGGAGATGCTGTCCTGGGCATCCCCCCCCAAACAGGGCAGAACATCTGAAAGCGGCATCCAAGATACTGGCTTGAACATCAGGAGCAAAGCCAGACACTCTAAGCCACAAATGGCAAAGAAGACAGATCCCTGTTGCAGCCCCACAAACGGAGGCATCAACTGTGTTGCATGCTGCCCGCAGAAAGTACAGTTACATAAGAATTTACAGTAACAGTAGATCTTCGAGAGGAGCTCTTGCAGCAAGTAGCACCTGTGGGGCTGAAGCTGGCATGCGCTAGGACCCCACGGAAAACTTCTAGCTAGCAGTCTATAGCGAGGGACCACCCCTTGATGTCAGCCTGCCCCAGACATCACGTACTGTATAAAATTGGCGGTTCCCAAGCCCATCCTTAGTTCTCCCGCTGCAGATCCTGGAAACAAGAGTAGAACTGGAGAACCGAGGAGGTTCCCCAAAAACAAAGGAAATCAAAGGTAACCATGATGCAGAAGCAGCAAACAGGGGGAAGATGGGAGGGAAAATAGCATCTGCTGCAAGAACTCCTTTCAAAGATCTACTGTTATCGTAAGTTCTTATATAACTATACTGTCTGTCTTCGAGGGGGCTCTTGCAGCAAGTAACACCTTTAGGACTGAGTCCCAAGCAGTAAGGGGAAGACCCCAGTCAGTTGGGTGGAGGCAGAAGTATCCTAAAGAAATTTAAAAGAGGAAGCCTTGCAGGGCTGCCACTCCGAAGCCTGCTCTGCATCTAGATGCAATGTCCAAACTGTAGTGCTTCACAAAAGCAGTCATGCCCCTGGTAGAGTGGCCTTTAACCAAACCCGGTAAAGGAAGGTCATACTTGCTGTAGCAGAAAACAATGCAGTTAACCAACCATTTAAATAAACACTGCTTAGAAACAGGAGCCCCTTTAATTTTAAGGGCAAAAGACACAAACAACTAGTCAGACGTCCTAGTAGTTTGGGTGCACTACAAGTAATAACGGAGCACCCTATGAACATCTAGAGTATACAGTAGTGCCCCACCCTATGAACATCTAGAGTATACAATAGTGCCCCCCCCCCGTTAGAATACTCTGGATAGTAGACAGGAAAGTGGATATCCTGATTCAATGTAACCTCTGACAAGACCTTGGGAAGAAACTTAGGATTAGTCCGAAAGAATACCCTTTCCTTGTGGAAAACCAAATACGGCTCTTCACACATCAGAGCGTGAAGTTCAGAAATCCCTCAAGCAGAAGTGATGCCAACTAAAAATAGTGCTTTCCATGACACAAAGCGCAGCTCGCAACTTGTGGCCGTTTTGACGGGAGGCAAGGTAAGCTTTTCCAAAACAAACATAAGGTCCCATGGCGGGACTGGGTCCCTAATGGGAGGCTTCAAATATAGAATGCCCTGTAGGACCGTGCGCAGAATGGGTGAGGGTTTTGTCCTCAATAGGTGCATCGTAGGCAATGATGGCAGATAGCTGCACCTTAAGAGAGGAGTAGCTAAGACCAGAGTCCAACAGGGATATAAGATACTCCAGTACTGAATTCACCAGACAAGTGAAAGGGTCCAAATGCCAAGCGGTGGCCCCGATGCAGAACCACTTCCATTTCATTGCACAGGTGACCCTGGCGGAAGGTTTCCTAGTGGCCACCAAGACATCTGTCACTCTGGGGGAAACCCCGAATCAGGATACAGCTAGGTCTGCAGTAGCCACGCAGGGAGATGCAGAGACTTGAGATCCAGATGGACCAGGGTCCCTGCTCCTGGGAAAGCAAGTCTGAGCACAGGGGGAGGGAGATCGGAGGTTCCACTGCAAGTTGCTGAAGGAGTGGAAACCAAATCCGGCGTGGCCAGAAGGGCGATACTAGAATTATCTCTGCTACCTTCGACTGCAGCTTGAGAAGAACTCTCTAAAGTAAAGAGAAGGGCGGGAATGCGTAAAGGAACCTCCCCATTCAGGAGAGGGACAACACATCTCACCAGAAAACACCAGGCCAGTAATCTATCGAGCAAAACCTGGGCAGTTTTGTGTTGGATGGGGAGGTAAACAGATCCAATTCTGGACGTCCCCATCTGGCGAAGAGGTCTTCGATCACTATAGATACATAGATACATAGACAGTGTCGGCAGATAAGGGCCTGTGGCCCACCCAGTCTGCCCATTTGAGCTTGTAAGTTCAATTTGTTTTCCTAGAAGTCTGTTTCCCCTTACCCCTGACCTCTAGAATTCCTTTATGTCTATCCCATGCATTCTTAAATTCCATGATTGTTTCAGCCCCCACCACTTCCTCTGGCAGGGTGTTCCACTTGTCCACCACTGTTCTGTGAAGAAATTCTTTCTCACGTTTCCTCTGAATCGTCCTCCCTCCAACTTCATCCCATGCCCTCTAGTCCTGGAACATCTTTTTCGCTTAAAAATAGTGTTTTCCTGCACCCTGTTCCTCCCTGTAAGATACTTGTATGTCTCTATCATATCCCCTCTCTCCCTCCTCTCCTCCAGGGAGTATATGTTCAGTTCCTTCAACCTGTCTTCATAGGACTTGTGATGCAATCCATGCACCATCATTGTTGCCCTCCTCTGAACCTTCTCTACCCTGTCTATGTCCTTACGTAGGTATGGTCTCCAGAACTGTACACTGTACTCCAGGTGGGGCCTCACTAGTGTCTTGTATAGCGGAATTATGACCTCCCTTTTCCTGCTGGTGATGCCCTGCCTATACATCCCAGCATCCTATTTGCTTTACCTGCTGCCTTGTCACACTGTTTCCCTACCTTGAGGTCATCAGAGATGACAACCCCAAGATCCCTTTCCTGCTTGGTGAATGCTATATCCTCACCCCCAACTGATATATTGTGCCAGGGTTTTTGTGCCCCATATGCATTATCTTGCACCTCTTTGCATTGAATTTCAACTGCCAAACCCCTGACCATTCTTCAAGTTTCTGCAGGTCGCTTCTCATTCTGTCTACACCTCTGGTGTGTCTACTCTGTTACAGAGCTTTGTGTCATCAGCGAACAGTGAAATTCTGCCTTCTAGATCCCGCATATGTCACTGATGAAGATGTTGAATAGGACCGTCCCAGCACTGATCCCTGTGGTACCCCACTGGTCACTCTTCCCTCTGTGGAGTGACAGCCATTTACCACCACCCTCTGTGTCCTGCCACCCAGCCAGTTACCTACCCACCACACTACTGTCCTGCCCACACCCATATTCCCCAGTTTGTGTAATAGTCTTCTATGTGGCACAGTGTCAAAGGCCTTGCTGAAGTCCAGATAGGCCATGTCCACTGCCCTCCCTGATCCACCTCCCTAGTCACCCAGTCAAAAATTCAACGAGGTTGGTCTGACATGACCTCCCTGGTGAAACCATGCTGCCTTGGGTCCTGTAGTCCATTGACAACCAGATGTTCCACCAACTCTCCTTCAGTAGTGCTTCCATGATCTTCCCACTACCAAGGTGAGGCTGACTGGTCTGTAGTTCCCTGCTTCCTCTTTGTTCCCACTTTGTATAAGGGGACTACATCTGCTGTCCTCCAGTCTTTGGGTACCTCCCTGTTTCCAGTGATCGGCTAAACAGGATAGCAAGAGGTTCAGCCACCACCTCTTAGTTCTTTAAGGACCCTGGGGTGCACCCTGCCTGGCCCCATTGCTTTATCAACTCTTATTACTTCCAGTTCCTTCAGGACCCTTTCGTAAAGGGACTTGTGTCCATTTCTGCACCATTCTCACCCCTTGTACTCCTTCAGACCCATTACCCCTCTTCCTCAGTAAAGACTGAGCAGAAATACCTGTTCAATATGTCAGCTTTACTGTTGTCATCCTCCATGCTCCTATCCTCCCCTTCAGTCTCACTATCCCTCCCTTGTCTTTCTTTTTTCACTTATGTACCTGTAAAAGGTTTTGTCCCCTTACCCACTGATTTTGCAATGTGTTCTTCTGTCTGAGCTTTGGCTTCCTTACTGACCTCCCTGCCTCCCTTTGCTTCTCCTGGTACTTCTCCCTATCCCCTTCTGCCTGTGTCTTTTGTATTGCCTGAATGCAATCTTTTGGCTTTCACTTTTTTGATACCTCTTTGAAAACATAATGGTCTCCTCTTCCTTTTCCTCTGCTAACCTGCTTAATGCATAATTTGTTGTTCTTGTAATCCCTATTTTAAATCACTGCCCACTGTTCCTCAACCCTGATTCCTGTCCCTTCCCTTAATGCCTCTTTCAAGTATCTCCCATTTTCCCAAAGTCTGCCCCCTAAAATCCAGGATACTGCGTTTTTGTGTGGTTTGGTTCTGCTCTTCTGTGATTTCAAACCACAATGACTGGTGGTCACTGTTACCCAGGTGCTCCCCCACTGTTACTCCCCATCACACTGTCCCTGTTTGTGAGCACAAGGTCCAGTATTCTTCTGCCGAGTTGGTTCCATGACCAGTTGCTTGAGGAAGGCACCCTGAAGGAGTCCAGGATAAATTTGTTCTTAGTTGATGCTGCTTGCTGGATGCTCCAGTCCATCGCCTGAATACTGAAGTCTCCAACCAGTACCATCATTCTCTTTGTCTGCCATCCTTTGGATGGCTAGCATCAGCTCCCTATCTGTTTCTTCCTCCTGGGCTGGTGGTCTATAGACCACACCTGTGCGGATGGCTGGCCCCATTTTCCTTTCAGCTTAACCCACAGTATCTCTCCCCATTTTGTTCCTCCTGGATCTCTGTGGCCCTTATGTCATTTTTCACATACAGTGCCACTCCTCCTCCTTCCTGCCTGCTCTGTCTCTTCTGAATATGTTGTAGCCAGGTATGGCCATCTCCCAGTCATGGTTATCATTACACCAGGTTTCAGTGATGGCACAATGTCCAGGTCTGACTGTACCATGACAGCCTCCAGATCTTCCATCTTGTTGCTAAGGCTCCTGGCATTTGCACACATGGCTTTCCATGATTTGACCTCCCTAGACTGCTTCACTGTTCTACTCCAGCCCCTTCCTTGGTTGTCTGCCCTTCTGCTGAATTTTGCCCCTTTTCTGCTTATCCACCTCTTGGGCACTAATCTCCATCTTTTGCACACTGCTTTGCAGAGATAGCCACTCCTCTGGTTCACTGGTTCCACTGATAGCTGTGGGGGGTGAGCAAGTAGCTACCCTCCTTGCTGGCCTGCCACCCCCATTTGCTAGTTTAAATGCTTGTCAATGTAGCATTTAAACTTATCATTGAGTGCTTGATTCCCTCCAGGATGGATGCAGGCCTGTCAGGCTTGAACAAACCTCAAACCCTCCAGGTGGGTCCCCAGTCACCAATGAATCCAAACCTTCCTCACAGCACCAGTTCTTCAACCATGAGTTAAAGTTCCTGGTGCATGCACTCTTATGCTCTCCCATGCCTCTCACAGGTAGTACTGAGAAAGTGACGAAGTAGCTACTTGCTTGAGACCCTCCCCAGTTTCCTAAACCTTCTCCTGAACTTCCTTTGGCTCCCCATTTGCCAGGTCATTAGTACCTAGGTGGATAATGACATCCAGCTCACCCTCCCGACTTGCCTTCCCAGTGATCCCCAGGATCTTCCTTCCATCCCTCCATGCCGTGGCACCTGGTAGGCACCTCACCTCCCTGTCCTCCCCTCCTGTGTTCCTAGCTGATCCCTTCTACGATGGAGTCCCCCACCAGGATTCGCTCTCCTCCTCTGGGGTCCACTGCTTTCCCGCTGAGGTCACCTCCTTGGCTAACCTCCACATCCTTTCCTTCCACTTCTCTGGGTACCTCTATTTGGTTGTCCTCATTTGCCAGTGTGGCATATGAGTTCTTGAGTGAATAGGATCTGGGATGTGCCTCTGCCTGACTGCTCTAACCTCCCTGAGCCCACTGTCATCCAAGTGCTCCTCTTCTCAGCATCCTTTGAGGCAGCTGCATTGGACTGGGTGGTCCCTGGATGGGGTGATGGTACTCCTGACCCACTTTACTCCCGCTCTGAGTCTGGCTACCCATCCCGCAGTCCAGAGAGATGCATGCAGATAGGGCAGCACCTCAGTGTCCAGAAGGTCTGCCTGAATATGGCTACCCACAGCCACTGCATTGCACCACTCCTCACATTATACTGCAATTCCACTACTTGTCTCGCTACTGAAGCTCTCCAGTTTCTTTTTATTAATTTACTGTACTAAAAATCCTGTCACTGATCCTCAGATAATTTTTTTTTTAAGGAAAAGAAACCAATTAATAAATAAATGAGTCCAAACACTTGTCGTGTTGAGGGTGGGCTTCTCCCCTTATGCCCCTCCTACTACACCCCTTACTATACCCTGTGTTTAGCTCCTGTCAATCAGATTTATCAGGGCATATAATTAAGAGTTAGGGAGGGGGGGTAAATTTGCAGCAATTAAAGACAGCACAGAATTACACCACCACTACGTTTTAAATTTTCAACAGCCCAAAAACAATTATAAGTAAAGACAACAAAGAAAGTATAGTGTCACTACAAGCCCACAATCTAAGTTTAAAAGAAAAATAGCAATTACCAGTTACTCTAAAGCACTGAATTGAATATGTTTCCTTCCTTCCCCTTCTGGCTTCTTCTAGACCAGGAATGGCTTAGGTTGTCGACCAGGGTGTTTTGTATGCCTAGAACATGGACTGCTGTCAAGTCCAGGTGATGATCCACTGCTCAGGACCAGACTTTCATAGCCTTCCTGCAGAAGTAATAAGAATGAGTCCCCCCCCCCCGCTTGTTTATGTAGAAGATCACTGACATATTGTTCGTCTAGATCACAAGAGGGCCGGGCAGCTCTGAAAGGCCTGAAGAGCATACAGAATTGCCCGCATCTCCAAGACATTGATGTGGAGATGGAGCTCATACTGAGACCAGGTCCCTTGTATCTGACAGTCTCCCACGTGGGCTCCCCAGCCTTGGCTTGATGTGTCTGTGGTCAGAATCTGGCTGGGCGATCCCTTCCACAGGTAAACCCCCTTGGAAAGATTGGAAGGGTTTAGCCACCATGCCAGGGTCTGACACCAAGACAGGCTGCTCTAGAACATCTGAATGCTGGTCCCACTGGACCACACTCACATAAAGTCGAGCCAGAGGGACTCTGGCAATGGCCGCTGCCATGTGTCCCAGGAGTCTTAGGACAGACCTGGACGGAACTTGACAAGAGGAGGCGACTTGCCGAGCATGCATCTGAAGGCGCTCCGCTCTGTCTGGAGGTAGGAAGGCTTTGCCTTGTGCCGTGTCCAAGATCGCCCCAATATACTGCAACCTCTGACTTGGCCAAGGAGAGGACTTGGGGAGGTTTAAGGTAATCCCTAGGTCCTGGAACAGGGTGAAGGTAGCCTTCATGGTGCGTAGAAGCCAATCCCTGGTCGGGGCGGTCAGCGACCAGTCGTCCAGGCAAGGGAAGACATAGTGACCCTGTCTTCTTAAGGCTGCAGCCACGACTGTGAGGCACTTGGTGAAAACTCTGGGGGCCAAGGACAGGCTGAAAGGCAGAGCCCGAAACTGGTAGCGACTTCCCTTGAAACAGAAGCGCAGGAACCTCCTGTGGGGTACGGAAAACCAATATGTGGAGATATGCATCCTGCATGTCCAGACAGCATAGTCAATCCACTTGACAGAGGAGAGGAAGATAAACGAACAGTGTGACCAACCTGAATCATTTGTACTCTATGTACTGATTCAGGTGGCTGACATCAAGGATAGGATACAGGTCTCCTGCCTTCACTAGCACCAGGAAAAAGTGGGAATAAAACCCTTTCCCCCTTTGTGTCAGAGGAACTGGCTGTGTGGCCTGCTTCTGCAGTAGGGCCTGAATTTCCTCTTCTATGAGGGTGACGTGAGCCTGAGGGTAATGGGAGGGGACAGGTGGGTTGTCTGGGGACAATTCCATGAGTTCCAGAGTGTCCCCTTTTTCACCAGCTGAGGAACCAACTGGCTGAGGTTATCCAATGCCACCCTTCTATGTACAAGGAGAATCGACCCCCCCCACTGCCTCCCCCAAGGCTTTGGCCAGAGGAGGGGGTCGGGGCAGTGCGGCTTGGGAAGTCCTAGGAGCCCAATGGGTGGAACTGCCGGAAGCAGGGGTGGAAGCTTTATGGCTGAATCCTGCTCTATGCTACTGACCTCTAGGCTGCTGTCTAGCATTCCTACAAAAGGACCGCTTGGGAAATTGTCTAGGCTGAGATTTGTACATGGTATGTACGGATCTGATAACCTTTCCCAGATTCCTGCAGGTAGGCAAGAATGTTCTGTGAGTTCTCGCCAAACAGGACAGTACCCTTGAAAGTGGTATCCATAATTTTGGATTGTAAGTCCGGTGCAAAACCAGACACTCTCAGCAGTGAGTATCTACGAATACAGATTGCTGAGGCTGCAGCCCTTCCTGCAGTCTCTACAGTATCATAACAGGATCAGAGGACGAGGCTGCCAATGTCCAAGCCTGATTTCAAGATGGCCATCAGTTCCGCCCTACAGGGGCAGCCAGGTATGGCCTGCGTCACCTCCACAGCCTTGTCTCACAGGGCATTCTAGTACTGGACCATGTGGGGGAGGAAATTCTGAGACCGTATAGCATGTGGCCAATGAATAAACCTTTCTAGCCAATTGGTCAATTTGTTTGGAGTCTTTATCTGGAGGCTGAGAGCTCAGATGCTTAGGGTTCTTGGAATGATCATGGGCAGCATTAATAACAGTGGAGTCTGCCTCCGGGTGCTCCCCATAAAAGAGATCATCCCTGGGAGAACAATACAGCCCATCTGACTTTTTGGAGACAGCAGGCACTGAACAAAGATGCTTCCAATTTGCCCTGTTAACGTCCCTATAGGAGTCAATAAGCAGAGGAACAACCATGGACAGGATGTCATTCTTTCTGAGAAAGAAGGCTAGCCGATGCTGCTCTAGATCCAGCTCCTCAGTGTCCCAGTCATTCAGCTGCTGGATGTGCTGCATGACATCCATGAAAGTTGGGTCATCGGGGGAGACACCAAGGGTGTCTTTAACCCCCTCCGGCCCCGATGGAAGGTCGGAGTCATCACATGCTGAGGAGTAGGAGGAGGGACAGTACCTATCTGAATCCTCTGAATCTGGGGAGGGTGAAGGAGAGCATGGTTGCTTGTGCGGCCTCTCTTTTGGTTAGGGGGTTAGCAGCACCATCAAGCATCAGAGTAGTTCCCCCTAGGTGGAGGAGTAGGGGGCAGACCAAAGGCTTGTCTGGAAGTGGATCCTGAATAGATTTGGAGGGCTCCTTAGGGGTGTCTTTAAAATAGGCTCACCAGACTGCAAAAAGCTCACTTAAAACCTGTGTTAGGATTGAGCGGTGGGGCTGGTGTCTCCAGTTTCGGGGGGTTTGGTTAAGAGGACCCCAACATCTGATCATCAGGCTGGGGTTACCTAGGTGTCAGTTGATCTGGGTTACCTGGCACTGGTCCCTGGGGGACAGAGCCATCCAACGTTGGACGGACTGGAGCGGGCATGAGGCCATTGGGTCCTCAGGCAGCGGCTGAGGGTGGGCATCGGGCCTGGCCAACCACTTAAGAGAATGAGGTGGTGACAGGGTCACTGGAAGGGATGCAGGAGAAGTTGGCGTAGAAGGTACAGGCGTAGGCGGATGTTAGACCGGAGATGCAGCCAGCGTCTGCCTAGGAGGAGTCTCCTGAACTGGGAGCTGGGCGCCTGTGGGACGAAGGTGCCACTCTCACAGGGGAGGATTGCACCTGTCCTGGTGTCGCCTAGTGGAGATGGCCCCTGACGGGGAGGACTTGGCAGACAGCCCGACCGAGAGAGCGTCAGACAAAGACCTGCCGCCCGAAGAACCACCAGCCAAGCCACCTGGCTTAGGATCCACAGGGACTAAGGGCCTAAACTTCAGGTGCTGAGAGGCGGGGCACAAAGTCCTGAACCTCAAAGAACCTCCTCCCAAAACAGTAAGGAAGGAGGGAGGTTTGGTCACCGGTAACCTGGTGGAAGTAGTTGACCCCCCTCACACACAGTTAGAAAGACCCAGAAGCAGCTGTGGACTTAAGTCGAAGACCTGGAGCGGGAAGCAGACTGGGGTTTCTCCCTGTGCTTCTACAGGTGCTTATGATTGCCACTCAATGACTTCTCCAAATGGAAAGAAGTTGATGCCCTAGAAACCAAGAAAAAAGATGAACTTTTCTGATGAAGTTCCTTGTCCATCTCGGTTAGCTTAGAGGAAAGCAAGAAGGCTTCCAGGGTCTTCTGGCAGCGAAACCGAGTAAGCTGGTTGAAATCTAGGCAATGCTTACAGGCCTCCGTGTCATGGTTAGGGACTAGGCAGAACAGGCAAGCCAAACGGCCGTCCTTGTGAGGAATCTGCTTGCCACAGGTACACTTTGATCACCATCATTTGATGGAAGAGGGTGGAAAATAAGACATGCGCAAGAACCTGCAGGAAGAAAAAATTACTCACCTTAGTAATTGTGTTTCTTGTAATGGAGTCTTGCAGTTAGCCCCAACACTTGAACTACCCCGGAGAGGAAAGGGTTAACTCTATGCATAGGCATAGAACGCTGAGCTCAAGCTTAGTTTTCAAACCTCTGTCTGTGGTGCTTCAGAGTGTAACCGTCAGATTATTGCGAGCAGACTAACTAACTACACTTCAGTGTCGAAATTGTAAAAACAAGCCAAAGGGCAATAACTTGGGTCCATAAGACAAGTTGAGAACCCAAAAAAAAAACAGGTAGTGAACACAACATATATATAAAAATAAAACAAAACACTACAACAATTACCCCACCTTGGAGAAGAGGGCTATAAGGGTACACCCCTGAGGTGCAACACTATCTGCCAGCCCACATCCCAAAAACTAGGTTCTGAGAGGGGAGGTCAGACTACAGCAAGACTCCATTAGAAGGAACACAATTACTAAGGTGAGTAATTTTTTCTTCAGACAACATGACATCTTGCTGTATTCTGACATTATGCAGACTACCAAGCAGTACCTCCATGGAGGAGAGTACCAAACCTATTTTGGGAATAGGCTCTGCAGTTCTACTGTACCAAACCTAGCATCACTCCTAGCCTGGATATCCAGGGAGTAATGCTTGTTGATTATATGGACTGTTTTCCAGGTGGCTGTGTTGCAGATCTCTAACAAAGGTATATCCCTGGCAGCAGCCAGAGAAGCAGCTACAACCCTAGTAGAGTGGGCCCTCAGGCCTGAGGGAGGTGTTTTACCTAGCTTGGTATAGCAGAACTGTATACAAGAGACAATCCACCTGGCAATAGTTCTTTTAGTAGCAGGCATACCTTTTCCCACTTCACCATAAGTTAGAAACAATTAGAGACAGTCATTCTTGTGTGCCTTAGCGTGCTCTATGTAGTAGCTAAGTGCCCTTTTAATATCCAAACTATGTAGTTTTCTTTCTCCTGAAGAAAAGTGATCAGTGAAAAAGACTGGGCGAGACAGACTGATTCAGATGAAAATCTGATATCACTTTAGGTAAGAACCACCTATTAGTATTATTAACCACCTTATCTCTATGGAATCAGATAAACTCAGATTCAACTGACAGGGCCTGTAGTTCACAAATTCGCCTGGCAGAAGTAATAGCCACTGAGAACAGTTTTCCAGGTCAAGTACTTCAGCTCAGCTGAAGCCAGAAGCTCAAAGCGTGGCTGCATAAGCTGAGCAATACAGATACTGAGATCCCAAGTTGGAGTGGGGTCTCTAAAGGGAGGGTTAATATGAACCAGACCTTTAAAGAATTTGCTAAAAACAGGGTGAGATACCAGGGAAGAGCCCTTCCCTGCTGAGAGAACAGCAGAGACAGCTGCTAAGTGAACTTTTAAGGTTGCTGGCCTAAGGTCTAAACTATTAAGGTGAAGCAGATAATCCAAGACTGTAGCAATGCCTGCAGCTTCTGGAAAAATATCCTTATGGGAACACCAAATGCTGAATATTTTCCATTTGGAATTATAGGTTTTTCCAGTAGCAGGTTTCCTAAAACCCTTAAGAATGTCCAGCACTCCCTGAGAAAGATGCAGACCTGCATACTCTCAACTCTTCAAGAACCAGGCCTTGAGATTGAGAGACTGGAGGTTGGGGTACCAGATTCCCCCCAATGGGAGATTAGGAGATTGTGTCTCTTGGGGAGAGGCGGGGAGAGATACTGCGAGGGACAACAACAGAGGATACCAAGGTTGTCTGGCCCAATCAGGAGCCACTAGAATCACTGTGCAGGGTCGTGACCTAATCTTGACTAGAACTCTGAACAGCAGAGAAAAGGCATAAAGGAACATACCTTTCCAATCCAATATCAGAGCATCCAGTAGAAAAGTCCCTAGGACTGGAGGCCTATAGCACAATAGGGGAAGCTGGTGATTGTCTGGGGCTGCAAAGAGATCTATCTCTGGAGTGCCCCACCTAGTAAAGATTACTTTCAAGATGAAAGGACTCAAGAGTCCATTCCTGGTGGCCCTGGGAGATTCTGCTCAGAGCATCTGCTAGTAGATTGTCCTTCCCTGGAAGGTGGACTGCTACTAGGGAAGTCTGAAGGGAGTAGGCCAGAGACTAAATTTTCATGGCCTCCGTGCACAAGGCCATGGACCGAGTGCCCCCTTGCTTGCTGATGTACCACATGGTGGTGTAGTCTGACCTGAACCACCTTGCCCCTTGCTGAGTCTGAAAAGGCTTGAAGGGCTAGAAATACTGCCCTGAGTTCCTGAAGCCTGATATGAAGAAGGGAGACTCTTGAGGAGACCAAACACCCTGAGCTGTGAGGGCTCCCAGATGGGCTCCCCAGCCCAGGAGAGAAGCATCTGTGGTTAGAACCATTGAAGGAGTTTGAATGAGGAATGGGACACCCTGTCTGAGACTGTCCTAGTCCAAACACCATTGGAGAGCTTGGACCAGAGTCTGAGTCACTGGAATCAATTTGGCTATACAATCTTTTTTCTGAGACCTCAGATGAAACTGAATGTCCCTCTCATCTGGATCCTGGCTCCCTGTACCACAGCAGTGGAAGCTGCCATGTGGCCTAGGAGTTGAATAAAATGTCTTGCTGGACGAGAAACCAAAGGACAAAAAGAGGAAGCAAGATCCGTAAGGGCCCTTACCCTTGCTAAGGGGAGGAAGGCCTTTGCTTGTACAGTATCTAACTCTATCCCTATGAAAGTGAGGAGTTGCACTGGTTCAAGAACTGACTTAGGCAGACTGAGAAGAAATCCCAGAGAAGTGAGCAAGTCTTCTGTGACTTGCCCTGGTCAGAGGACTGGCCTACAATGAACCAGTCGTCCAAGTATGGGAATAGAGAAATCCCCTTTCTCCTGAGGAAGGTCACTACTACTGCAAGGCACTTTGTAAATACCCTTGGAGCTGAAGTAAGACTAAAGGGCATGGCTCTGAGCTGATAATGGCCCGAAGGCAACTCGAACCTGAGGTACTTTCTGTGGGAGCACCTGATAGAAGTGTGGAAATAGGCATCCTTGAGGTCCAGAGATGCTAACCAATCTCCTGGCTTTAGAGAGGGAAGAATTACTCCCAGAGTCACCATTCTGAATTTTGGTTTTCTAATGTGCTTGTTCGAATACCTTACGTCTAGGATGGGTCACTACTCCATTGCCTTTTTTTGGGGTAAGGAAATATATGGAGTACAGACCTTTTCCCCTGTGTGGAGTAGGAACTCTCTCCACAGCTCTGACAGCCAATAGTGAGGAAACCTCTGACTCTCATTTTTGGAAACTGTTTGAAACTGAGGATCAGTCCCTGGCTTACTACCACCAGGAACCACTTGTCTGAGGTAACAGACTTCCAGGCCTGGAAACAGTAAGCCAGCCTGCCTCCCACTGGAATTGGGGAGTCAAACCGGGCTGACACATCAGGGTGTCTGCTTGGCAGGAGCCTTGGACTGGGAAGAGGATGCAGCCCTGCTCATCCCCCTCCTGCCTCTCCCTCGAAAGAACCCCCTCTGTGGGAAGGGAAAGTAGGCCTGGGCTTGGTAAAAAGGCCCGTGAAAAGGCCTTCCCCTACCCCTAGACTGCTGCTTTTGTGGAGTGGTTTGCCTTTCTTGGCTTGTGCACTCCTGTAAGTGGTCCTGTATTCATCCATTTTCTTCATGTAAGCCTCTGTCTGCTCCCCAGACAGAGAGTTACCCACCACAAGGAACTCCATGTCCTTAGCCTGGGTGTCCTGTGAAAGGCTAGAACATCTGAGCCAAGCAAATCTCCTGAGACACACAGATGTAGCCATTGTCACAACCCCACTCAGCAGGTCAGCCCTCTGCTCCCAAAGTGCCAACCTCTGAGTGTAGTCTTGTGAACACTTATCACAAACAGGGTAACCCTCCTGTCTGTTTTGTGGGTTTGAATCAACCTTGGCCTCAGTTCTGGAGAGATTCAAACTGTGAACTTCATGCTAGCGCATCGAATGCACAGGCTCAGATAATTCTGTCTTCGGGGCAGATATCTTTGCCTACGGGCACCTAACCAGGTGTACAAAATGAACCCTTAAAACTCAAAGACCTCATATTAAACTCTCACCTTTTCCAGTTTGGTATCACCATTCAAGCTTATGCACAGTGTCTGCTTTAACCATATATACTTCACTTGTTAAAGAAAAGAAATTCAAAGACAGACCAAGTAGGCTCAAAAAAATAAGAGTTTTACTAAAATAGATAAAAGTATGTAAAACATAAATTCAGAACTATTATATCACAAGAACCATAGCTTTTTAAAAGAACAAGGTTTTAACAGTGCAAATCCTATTACAGTACTTAGATTTTGTCTCTATCTACCTGTATACCTGTTTAAAGTGCTCAAAGATGTTTCTTTGCCAGAGTGTAGATAAAAGTGTCTTTGAATGAAAACAGAATCAGTTTAAAAAACTGTCTTTGCCAACCCCTTTGTGTGAGGTCACCTAGCTCCTCCTCTGTTTATGAAAAATCATACACCCAGGATATTTTATCATATTAGAAGGTAAGATAATGGAGGGTACATCAGCAGAAACTCCTTTCCCCATGTGACTTCCCCAATCAAGTCTGTAAATTTCCTTTAATCTATAAGCAGTATCGTCTCTCACACAGACATCAAAGCATTTAGGATTTCGCACCAGTGTGCCGTAACCTGGTTTCCTCCTCCTCCAACATCATAAAATGGACATCGATTTTCCTCTTAGCAGTTAAAGCTATATTTACCTTAGAAAAACAGGGAGCTCAAGCTCAACGTTCTATGCCTATGCACAGAGTTAACCCTTTCCTCTCCGGGGCAGTTCAAGTGCTGGGGCTAACTGCATATGTTAGAATACAGCACGACTTCATGTAGTTTGAATAAAGACTTTTGTGAAATTAAAAATGCGCGAGTAAAATGGCGGTCAACTGAGAGCAGAAGGTGTCCATGGAGCCAATGTGCGTGGGTTAACGGCGGGAAAGAACTGAGGATGGGCCTGCGGGACTACCCCTTTTATACCATATGTGACATCAAGGGCAGGTCAACACCAGGGGGAGGTCCTCCACTACAAATTGCTAGCGAGAAGTTTTCCATGGGGTCCTGGCGACTGCCAGCTTCAGTGCTAAAGGTGCTACCTCCTGCAAGAGCCCCCTTCAAAGAAAGATTAAGAGTGGCCACATCCAAACCTGGCTTCAAGAGCTGGGCTAGCTAAGTTTTGGTAGGATCCTCAGGAAGAGTCTGAACCAGATTCCTCGCCTGATCCCAGAGGGCATTCTGGTACTGCACCATGTGGGCCAAATAGTTCACAGCTTGAATAGCCAGGGTGGCAGAGGCATACATTTGTTTGCTCCACTGACTCGAGCTGTCTAGACTCCTTGTCAGGAGAGTGGGTACTAAGGAGTTTAGGTCTCAGTGCGGGCCGCAATCATGACCACAGACTCCACCGTGGGGGGCTCCCCCAAGAGTGGCTAATCCACCAGTACATGGTACAGGGAGTCAGCCTTCTTGGGCAAGGCTGGGGTGGAGGAAGGGTGGATCCACGCTGCCTTAGTAATGTCCTCAAATGAATCGATTAAAGGAGGCACCACCAAGGGGACATTCTCCTTGTTCTGCAGGTATATGGCTAAGCGACGGCACTCCAGGTCCAGTTCCTCTGTTTCCCCATCCCATGAGGGGCTGGATATGACGTATGACGTCAAGAAAAGTAGGGTCATCAGGAGGGGATTTGGAAACCTCCCTAGCCTGGCCCTGCCCCTCGGAGGAGCTCCCAGAGCCCTCCAAGGAATCTGAAGAATAGGGGGAGAAGTTGTCCCACAACAATTCACTGTCAGGGACCGGCGTCGGGGGAGGGAGTGACAGTCATCCACATGCTGGCTGCAGCCTACACCCTCCAAAGGACCCCATGGTATGGGAATCACCAGGTCCTGCCCAGGCCCTGAAGTGGGAGGTCCCGGGGAGGATGAGAGGGAGAGGGCCTCCTGGGTGTGTCCTTATTTTGCATGAAGGACCACTAAGCAGTGAAAAGAGCATCATAATCCACCAGTGGGGGGTGGATTACAGACCGAAGGATACGGGTACTGTGGAGGGGGATACGGGTACGATGGCAGAGGAGCTAGCATAGGGTACCCAGCACTGGCTGTGTACCCTGAGAAGGGCTGGCAGGTGACAGCTGTGGTGCAGGCTGTGACAACGACAGTGACGAGCTGCCAGCGGAGGCCTTCAGTAGGGCCAGCCTATGTAGCAAAAGCTGGCAGCGATCTGGGGAAGTAGCCGTTGTTGGCCCCAATGGTGAGGGTGGTGCCTGCGGAGAAGAGGGCCCCTGAGGCAAGGGTAGAGGGGACCCCTGCGTAGAGGAGGCGGCAAGCACTTGCTTCGGGTGATGCATGGTAGGACTAGCGTTGCGCGCCCCCACCTCCCCCAAGAACAGACAAAGACAACATCTTGGCTGTGGGGAGGGGGCACAACCATCAAAGACCCGCCTCCAGAGGTTCCAACCCTGGTTGAGCCACGTGGCTGAGAGCCCATGCATGCTAAGGGCCTGTGAGGCAGGGGCTGAGAGGCAGGGGACAATGTTCCTGCCCCAAAAGAGCCACCGCCCGAGACTGACATGAGGGCAGGTGGCTTGACCACTGGCAGCCCAGAGGAGGTAAAGGCTGACAGGGCAGGATGGGCCAACCCCCCATGGGAGGAAGAACCAGAAGCGGTGGCTGATCTTTGTGGCGACTGAGAATGAAAAGCTGACCGAGGATGGTCCCGGTGCTTGTGCTTCCTACTCGATTTCTTCTCCTTCTGGAAAGAAGCAGTATCAGCCCTGGAAGATTTGGCAGGGAAATTGAAGAACTTTTGGCCTGTGGCTCCTTCTCCATTGCAACCAACTTCTGCTTAAGCAGGTAGCTTTCCAAGGTCTTCAAACGACGTCTCCCTGTGGCCTGGTTGAAGTCCTAGCAATGCTGGCAGGCCTCAGTGTCATGGCCTGGGCCTAAGCAGAGCAGGAAGGAAGACTTACCATCTTTAGCAAGAATCTGCTTGCTGCAGGTATACTTTGTTGACCAGTCGGAAGATGAGGCTGGAGAAGATGATATCAACTTAGGAGAAAAAACACCGAAAACGTGATGTTTTAATCACTAAAAAAAGAAAAAAACCGCAGGTTAAGCGAGAGAAAATGATGGCCGACTGATGCTGAGCATCTGTGGCGGTCGATGTGTGGGTTGACGACGAAAGAACTGAGGTAGGGGTGGGGGACCACCCCCTTTATAGGATAGGCGGACGTCAGTGGGCTGACGTCAGCGGAGGAGGTTCTCCGTGCTCTTGACTTTCATATTTCTAAGATGTTCTATGACATCAGAAACTCCCATTCCATGCTAGTCACCTGAATGGCCCAGAATGGGAGTTTCTGATGTCACAGAATGTTCAGGCAGTATGAAATGAGAAAGCAGCAACTGCTAAGCACAGAGGGATTCAGGGTAGTTACAAAGGCAACAAAATTAGATTACTAATTTAACAAAAATTGTCAGAAACATATCAGAATACTGGGAAGCCAATAAAAGAACAACTGGACTGCATCTAGAGCTGTAAAAACTGTTTATCATCACCTTTAAATGGATTAGTGTTGACCGGTTTAGTTTTTACCAATTTGGTTCTCTTATTCTAAATTCTAACTGTTACGTTTCTCTCTCTCTCTTTTCAGATTTATTGTGGCAGTCTGTGAATTAGGACAGGTAGATGCCCCCAATGGAAAGATGGACAAGGAAAATACAAGGGGTAATCACAGTTCCACAGCATACATCTCAACCTTTTGTCCCCCAAATGTGGAACACGTAATCAAATCTTACCCAAAAAGCTCAGAACACTGTTAAAATGTCTGCATTTATATTCAGAAAGTCTGTTATTAATTGAATATATTGTTTGCATCATTTACTACTGATTTTTGCTTTAAAATGTTAACACTGAATGTGGGACAATTCTTCACAATGTAGAACAGGGAGCTTTTGTGAAGTAAAATGAGGAATGTTCCTCATAATGTGGTACAGTTGAGAGGTATGCTCCACAGTGTAACTGTGTTCTGTCTTTCAAACATTAATATCTTTTGCTGGTCAGCTTCAAATTTTGTATCTTAGCCCTTTAATTCTAAGGTGACATACATTACCAAATTTTGGACCATCAGCTTATTAATTTTGTATAGCGCCTTTTCTGGCTGAATGTTTTTTGTAAGTTTTGTTTTTTAATCACATTTTTCAACTGATTATGTATTAATAAGTGTTTTCACATTTTTGCCATTCTATTGACACTTTCCGAGATCTGTTGTTGACATCCCCGAGTCACTTCCCTGGGTGCTTTATTGTAAACAGTTACCCCCAGTTGGTGGCACTGTGCTCCAGGATAGTTGGATATAAAATGGGATCATCCGCCATCAAGTACCTGCCCCCTGACAAAAGACTGCAGTCGAAGCGCTGGGTCATTTTGAAACTGAGCAGCTCACTCACCTCGACACTGCATAACTGCCTATGATGATGCAATAAAGCTCTGAAGAAGAGCCTGGTTTCCAGTTTTCTCTGTTACACATCATGAGACTGGGTCTTTATCCTAGAGTGCCTGACTCGGGACATCTGTATTCAATGTTTGGGGGCTAGCAACCCCCTCCCAGCACCAGACTATTGCCGCCACTGAGCACACTTGTTTCCATTTCCACATACTAGTAAACTGGGCAACCTGTAGCTGAAGTGCACAGTAGTAGATGAAGGATGCTCAGAGTAAACAGTGTGTGAAAAGCACAAAGGTGGTCAGTGTAAATATGTACCAACCATCAAGATATGGGACATTAAATGTTGGACAGCTAAGACATGCAATTCAACCAGTCCAGTCTGGAATCCCCAGCTAAGGAAAGATAAAGAAGGTCAGGGATGGTGCAGCATAGTGTATCCAAAATGATTCAGGGCCAACAGGGCAGATCCTGTAAGGACTGGATTATGGGACTGAACCTGTACTCACTGGAGGTCAGATGTGAGAGGGGTGATATACAGACTTTCAAGTTCCTAAAAGGAGCGAACAGGGTAAACTAAAAAAGTATTCAGCAGAAACAGCAGGTGAAAAACACAAGGACATGCATGAACGCTGGTGTGTGTGTGTGTGTGTGTGGCAGGGGGTTCGGGAAGGGCGTGAGAAAGTACTATTTTACAGAGACAGTGGTTCAGCTGTGGAGCAGCTTACTGCCAGACAGCAGGTCTCAGGGTATAACAAGGCAGAAAAGCTGGACATATGGTCTTTTTCCGCTGGCACAGTCTATGTTTCTGTATTTTGCAAAACATGAAGAAATTAGGGAAAAAAGTGGTATCAGACTGTTTTATCAGGGACATACACATGCCTTGGCGACTGAAGGAAAAACTTTCTTGGCATGTTGCCTCTGCAGTGGACACCCCACAGGAATGAAAGACTCGAAATATATTAGCCAACAATGTAGAAGGTGAAAATGCAACCCAGAATCACTAAGCTGAAAGATGTAAATGATAATGTGTGAAACCCTGGTTGTTGTAAGGTCAAAAACTTAGATCAACTAGAAAAAATAAACTACATGAAGATTGAGGCTAGGTGTCCAATGCCCATGTATGGCAGAGCAAAGCTTCTAATTCTAGTCTATATGACATTTTACTGTGAACACCCATTCAAGTACATTAAGAACCACAGAGAAAACAAACTGTTAATTGCACAGAACAGCATGCCAGATTTTATCCTGGATATTGTGGCAGTCACTGAAACATGGTACACAGAGAACCATGAGTGGGAAGTCAACATACCAGGATACACAGTCTACAGGAGGGACAGGGTGGGTAAAGGAGGAGGAGAAGTAGCTCTCTCTATAAGGGAAGGGATTAAAGCAACAGAACTAAAGAGTAAACAGGAAGTTGATGAGTCACTATGGGTCACCCTGGACACAGGAAATGGCATCACAGTTCACATAGGGATTGTGTACAGACCCCCATATCAGGGGGAGGAAATGGACAAGGAAATGATAGAAGGCATCCTTAAAATGGCAGAACAAGTGGAGATATTGTTGATGAGGGACCTGAATATGCCAGATGTTAACTGGAGTACCTTTGCTGCAGGCACATCCAATAGCAGGGTCATTCTTGATGCCATACAGGGGGCATGCCTCAGACAACTAGTGTTGGAACCCACTCGGGAGGGTGCAATCTTAGACCTGGTACTCTCAAATGGGGAAGGAGAAAGGATCTCAGACTTAGAAGTGGGTAGCCATCTGGGAACAAGTGACCACCAAACAGTGTGGTTCACAATAAACACAGCCATAGAGTCAAGCCATACAAAAACAAGAGTACTGGACTTTGGGAAAATGAAAGAGTGCCTTAGAAAAGCACTAGCAAATGGACAAGAAGGAGGGGTGGAGGAACAATGAGGAATAATCAAAACAGCAATCGCAGAGGCAACAAGCCTTTGTGTGAAGCAAATCAATAAAACAAAACTAAGGAAAAAACCACTAGGGTTCTCAAAAGAGGTGGCAGGGACGGTTAAGGAGAAAAGGACAGCATTCAGGAAATACAAGGAAACAGAAGGAGTATGACAGAGAATTTTATCAGTTAAAGCAGAAGGAGGCAGGGAAGGCAGTCAGAATAGCAAAGGCACAAACTGAGGAAAAGACAGCCAACTCTGTTAAGAAGGGGGATAAAAGCTTTTATAGGTACATTAGGGAGCGAAGAAAGACCAAGGGAGGGATACAAAGACTTAATAAAAGGGAGGGAATGTGGGCAGAGGTTGACAGTGAAAAAATACAGTTTACTCACCTATAACAGTAGTTCTAGGAATGGTATATGTTGTTCATCCACACTGTCTGGCAGGTTCCTTGCCGCTTTAAATCTTGCCGGAAGGTCTTCAAGCTGGCTCCTCCCACCCACCCGGGTGGTAAAACTCGGCTCCGCCCCATTACGCCAGATTTAGTCTGCGGACAGCCAGGCTGTGCGTCGAAGCCGGGGAGGCCAGGTAGGTCGTGTGGATGAACAACATATACCATTCCTAGAACTCCTGTTACAGGTGAGTAACCTGTATTTCTAGGGACATGGATATGTTGTTCATCGACACTGTCTGGAGGACTCCTAGCAGTTCTCTGGGAGGAGGGAGGCAAGGCGCACCCCCTCTACTTAGGAAATAGGGACTGGAGAACTGAGGTCCCAAAACCAGCATCCCGGCGTGATTCAAGGTCGATGTGGTAATGGGTAATAAAGGTGTGTGCTGACTTCCAGGTAGCAGTCCTGCAGATTTCCTGGATAGGGATGTCCCTGGAAGCAGCCACCGAAGCAGCGGTATGGTGGGTAGAATGAGCTCTTATTCCTTTGGGAGGCTCCATGTCTGCCAACCTGTAGCAGGGATCTATGCAGGAGGTGACCCACCTGCCTATCGTCCGCTTGGCTGCAGGTCTACCAGGTGTGGCTTCAACGTAGGTGACAAACAGCTGGTGAACCTCTCCCCGAACTTCAGCCGTTCGCTCCTTATAATAAGAGAGCACTTTTCTAGGATCCAGAGTATGGAGCCTATATTCGTCCTCCAAGGTGCGACTGGGGTAGAACACCGAGAGAGTCAACACCTGGTTAAGGTGAAACTCCTACACCACCTTCGGAAAAGGATTTCGGGTGGGGGCGCAGGACAACTCTGTCCCTGTGGAAGACCAGATAAGGAGACTCGATAGAAAGCGCCTGGAGCTCTCCCATCCTTCGGGTTGACATGACAGCCACCAAGAAGGCGGTCTTCCACGACAGGTGAGAGATGTCACACCTGTGTATCAGTTCGAATGGCTTGTCCATGAGCTTAGCCAGTACCAGCAGTAGATCCCACGGACGTGGAGGTTCTCGCACCGGAGGGAATATGTAGTCAAGGCCTTTGAAAAAAACGCCCGACCACATTCTCCTGCGTATATACTGTGGCAGTCACTGAAACATGGTACACAGAGAACCATGAGTGGATGAACAACATATCCATGTCCCTAGAAATACATATTTTATTTGCCGAAAATTCTAAGTACAGCTATCACATTACCCTGCGCTTTGCCTCTGCAGACCAAGGCTTTATCAGGAGAATGGAGACTGCTTGATGGGACAGCCAGTTATTCAGTTCTAAGAGTATAGTGTATTGCCATCCATCACACGCCTGGCAAGCAGAGATGGCTGTCAGGTGCACATTAAGGGTCGTCGACCGAAGCCCTAGCTAAGAAAGGGACCACAGGTAGTCCAGAATGCTTGCCAAGGAACAGGACGAGGGGTCCAACCCCTTGCCCTGACACCAAATACGAAATCTCTTCCATTTAAAGGCATAGCATTTCCTGGTAGACTCCTTACGGGATGCCTCAACGACGCACAGGACCTCGTCAGAAAGACCCAAGGCCTGGAACTCTAGCCGCTCAGGAACCAGGCCGTCAGGTGCAGGGACTGAAGGAGTGGATGGAATACCTTCCCCTGGTTGACTGAGATCAGGTCCAGGTGGGCTGGAAGCTGCCTCGGGAGCCTGGAGCTGAGGCTGAGGAGATCTGGATACCAGAATTGGCGGCGCCAGTCTGGGGCTACCAGAATCACCTCTCCCTCCTCGCCTTGAGAAGCACCACGTAGATCAAGGGATATCGGGGGAAGGAGTAAAAGAGGCCCAGGGTCCACGGCCTCGAGAAGGTATCCCCCTGCAGTGAGCCTGCTAAGGGGGGTGGGCATGAAACAGCCTCAGCTTCGCATTCTCCCTGGAGGCAAACAGATCCACCTGAGGCATGCCCCAGTGGGAGAACAGATCTTGTACTATCTCCGGCAGGAGAGACCACTCGTGGGACGCAGCTCCTATTCGGCTTAGGCCATCGGCCAGAATGTTGGAGGCTCCTGCCACATGGATGGCTAGGAGATCCGCCTCCATTCTGTGCACGAGGGACCAAGTGCAGAGAACTTCCCTGCACAGAGGTATGGAGCATGTCCCGCTCGGGCAGTTTAGGTAGTACATGGTCGTGGTATTGTCCATCTGGACCTGGATCACTTGACCCCGTACAAACGGAGCGAAGGCGGTGAGAGCTAGATGAACTGCTCGAAGCTCCAGCAGGTTGATGTGGCATCGGGACTCCCGAGGGGACCAGAGGCCGTGCACGCTGTGCTCCCCCAGATGGGCACCCCAAACCATCAGAGAGGCGTCGGTCAATAGAGAGAGACCGTCGGCTCGAGGCGGACAAACAGAATGCCCTCCTGCAGATGAGCTGGAATGTTCCACCACTGGAGAGCGTTTCACATCTCCTGGGTCACTGCCACTGGCTGGTCCAAAGGACCAGAGCGCTCTGACCACTGGCTGGCCAGTCCCCATTGTAGGGGACACATGTGCCAACGGACCACGCTGGTGCAGGCCGCCATGAGGCCCAGGAGGCGCAGGAAGTCCCGGGCAGGGCGCAATTGCCTAATCTGAAATGATTGGGCAGAGGAGGAAAGAAGCTCGGCCCTGTCCGCCGGGAGCCGTGCTCTGGCTCGCAGAGAGTCGAGCTCTGCCCCAATGAATTGGATCACCTGCTTTGGCACGAGTTCTGACTTGGCCTCGTTGATGAGGAAACCAACCTGAGAGCAAACCTGGAGGGCCAGATCCCTGGACCACTCCACCTAGGGTCTGGAGGAGGCCGCAATCAGCCAGTTGTCCAGGTAAGGGTACACTCGGACCCTTCGGTGATGCAGGAATGTTGTCACCACTGCCATGCATTTGGTGAAGACCCTGGGAGCTAGAGAAAGGCCGAAGGGCATGGCCCAGAACTCACAGAGGGAGCCCTCTGCTCGGAAGTGGAGGAATCGCTGATGGGACGGACGGATTGAGACGTGAAAGAACGCATCCTGGGGGTCCAGAGAACAGAACCACACGCCTCGTTCCAAGGATGGAATGATCTGAGCCAGAGTGACCATCCTGAAGGTTCGAGACCTTAGGAACCTGTTCAGGTCATGTAGGTCTAGAATGGGACGCCAGCCTCCCATCCGATTCGGGACCAGGAAGTACCTGGACACAAACCCTGGGTCTGGTGGAGGATCTGACACCTTTCTGATCACCTCCTTTTGGAGGACCAGGGCAATGTCAGCTCAACGGGCCGACAGAGAGGCTGCGGACCCGTAACCCCCCATGGGGCGACGGCTCGGAAGGGCGGGGCCTGCTCGAACTCCAGAGGCAGACCCTTTCCTAGAAACATAGAAACATAACTTTGACGGCAGATTAGGACCGCTAGGCCCATCTAGTCTGCCCATTTCCCTACCTACAGGATAGGCTGCAGATCCTAGTTAACCAACAGCCTACTTCTTCCTACCCCCCACAAGAATTGCCTTATGTCTGTCCCATGCATTCTTGAATTCTCCCACAGTTTTAGACCCCACAACCTCCTCAGGAAGGCTGTTCCATGCATCCACTACCTCTCTGTGAAATAATACTCTCACATTGCCCCTGAACCGCCTCCTTCTATCTTTAAATTGTGTCCTCTTGTTCTTGCAAGTCTCTTTTCTGAAAGATGCTACCTCTTGGACTTTGTTGATTCCACTGAGGTACTTAAAAGTTTCTATCATGTCCCCCCTATCCCTTCTTTCCTCAAGGGTATACATATTAAGCTCCTTTAGTCTCTCCTCATACGGCTTCTCTTGCAGACCCTGCACCATTTTAGTTGCCCTCCTCTGGACTGCCTCTATCCTGTCTATGTCCTTGCGGAGATGGGGTCTCCAGAACTGGACACAGTACTCCAGATGGGGTCTCACCAACTGTCTGTACAGAGGGATAACAACTTCCTGTTTTCTGCTGCTGATGCCTCTCCTATACATCCCAGTATACCCCAGCCCTCCCTACTGCCTTCTCACATTGCTTGCTAACCTTAAGGTCATCTGATATGATTACCCCAGGTCCCTTTCCTTTTTTGTTGTTGTTACTACCTCCCCACCCATTGTGTATTCTTCCCCTGGGTTCTTGTTTCCCAGATGCATTATTTTGCACTTCTTTGCATTGAATCCTAGCTGCCATACTTCTGACCATTCCTCCAACCTTGCCAAGTCCCTTTTCATCCTTTCCACGCCTCCTTGTGTATCAACCCTGTTGCAGATCTTTGTGTCGTCTGCAAAAAGGCATACTTTTCCTTCCAGTCCCTCTGCAATGTCACTGCCACTTCCAACACCCAACGGTCCGTGGTGATAGCGGACCAGGCGGAAAGGAAGTGGTGGAGCCATCCCCCCACAGGGGGAACCCAAGGGGGAGTGACGAGGCTGGGGCGACACCCTCAACCCGTCACTGGACAGGCTTGGAGGAAGGACCGGCCGAGGGACCTCCTGGGCCTTTTCCTCCCGGCTTTCTGTTAGAGAAAGCTGCAGGCTTGGCTGTGGGGTGCCATGTGCGAGCCTGCTGGCTCTGATGCTGGTGTTGCTGGGCCGGAAGTGCCGCAGGGGCAGAAGGGCGAAAGGACTTATGCTGCTGTCGGCGGCCTTTGTCCTTATGAGCAGACGTGACCGAGTTCAAGGTGGCACTGGATTTTTCAATTCTCTGGAGGTGGCCTTCCACCCCAGGCCCCAACAAGTCGGTACCCAGGAAGGGGATGTCTGCTAACTTGTGTTGGGTATCCGCCATAAAAGTGGATATCCTCAGCCAAGCACTGCGGCGCATGGCCACTGCAGACGCTACTGACCAGGCACAGGAGTCTCCGATATCGAGAGCCGTTTGGAGCTGCTGTTTCACCACTGCCCTTCCCTGATCCCGTACCTGCTTGACCGTAGTCTGCAGATCAGCCGGGAGATGAGGGATCACCTCATCCAGGGTGCCCATAAGGGCGTGGGAGAAGTGCGCCATCAGTACAGCCGAACTGGCCTGATGGAGGCCGAGGGAGGACGCAGCATTTACTTTACGCCCAGCATAGTCCAGCTTTTTGGACTCTTTGTCGGGGGGCTTGTCCACATCCTTAGCATTCCCAGAACGCCGGAAAACGCTGTCAGTAACCAATCCCTCCGCAGAGGGGTGTTACGAGAAACTGGACAGAGATCTGGTAGGGACCGCATACTTCCTGGCCATCCTGGCTGAAGGAGCAGGACAAAAAGCCAGCCGCTGCCGTAACTCCAAGGCTGGGCCAACAATGGCTTCAGCCACCGGAAAGGCCTCCGTAGGAGAATCCCCTCGGTCCAGTATCTCCGTGAGGGGATACTTGGCCCACTTAGATATGGGCTCATGCTGCATCCTGGTGGACTCCGAGACAAGTCAAAGCAGACCCATCGACTGCGCCACCCCCCCGGAGGACTCCAGGTCAAGGGGCCTGGAAAACAGGGAGTCGTCGTCAGACGCCAAGGAGTCTGCGAACAGCTGCCTAGTGCCTGAGCCACCTTCCACCTGCTGAGGACAGTCGGGAATGAGGGTGACCGACAACCGGTGGGGCAGTCCCTGACCCTACTGAGAATCCTTGGTTGGAGCCCCCGATTTTGGTTGTGGAGGCGGAGGTTCCACCACAATCGGTGGGGCAGCTGGTTTCGACCGAACAACTGGACCAGGTTTGGGCACCTCGACCACTGCGAGGGGTTGCTTCGGCCTTTCGGGTGACAGCCACTTAATGGCCAGGGAACGCGACGGCGTTGGTTTGCTCCCGGTCAGAAGGAGCTGCTGCCACATTAAGTCCTCGCAGCATCGACGCAATTTGCGCCAAAGCCTCTCCTCCGAGGAGGAGGAAGACTAGGATGAGAGGCGCCGCGCTCGTGCCGAGATCGAGACCGCCGATGCCGGCGGGATCGGCTGGACCAAGACAAGGTCCAAGACCGAGACCATCAGTGTTTCTGAGGGTGGGTCTGGGAGGGAGCGGGGGAAACCCGCTCCTCCCTTGGCTCGGGAGCCTTGACCGGGGACTCCGGCACAGGAGGTGCAGGCAAGTCCTAGGTTTCACCGGGGGAACTGGTGATGAAGGATTGTCGGCTTCACCAGTCAACAGCCCGTCCAATGGGTCGAGAAAAATCTCGACCGCGTCGACGGGTGTCTCGGCTGGCTGATCTGACAGGGACACCGTGAAGCCAGCGACCTTAGCTGCAACCTCAACCGAAGTTGAGTGTCGACTGCCCGGGAAAAGGGACCTCTCCCGCTCCCACGATCATCAACGGTGGGACTTACCCTTCGAGTCCTTCTTTTTTGACCGAGTATCCCAATGGCCCCTCGCCCTTCGTGGAGACGGACTGGCAAAGCTCCTTAAAAGAAGCTGTGTAGGAGGATCTCAAGGAGAGCAGGATAAATGCCACGACCGAGGAAGATGAAGATGCGGCCTGGGCCTCCTCCTCCTCCTCGAATTGCTCAGGCGAGCCAGCCGCAGCGGAAACTGCCCAACGGGCCTCCTTGGACTTCATCGGCGGATAACGTTTCTCAGGGTGCCCAAGTTGGAGCCGGGCAGCACGGTCTTCAAGGACATTTGCTGAAATGGACCTGCACAACTCACAGGCCTGTGGGTCGTGGTCAAGGTCGGGGCAGTAGACGCACGTGGAGTGCGGATCGGTCCTGGACCTCTTCTGCCCACATGGGCACCGCCAAAAACTGGGAGTCGATCTGTCCATCGCAGCCGCGAAGAAAAAAGTAGACCGAAGTCTAGAAAACTTTAAAATTATTTTCGGGCCAACTGAAGAGTTTGGATCCAGTCTAGATGCAGAGCGCTAAGGAGGGAACCTGAGCTTCCAAGCGGTAAGGAAGATCAGGTGTCATGGGGCGGAGCCGAGAGTTTTACCACCCGGGTGGGTGGGAGGAGCCAGCCTGAAGACCTTCTGGCAAGATTTAAAGCGGCAAGGAACCTGCCAGACGGTGTGGATGAACAACATATCCATGTCCCTAGAAATACATATTTTATTTGCCGAAAATTCTAAGTACAGCTACCACATTATCCTGCGCTTTGCCTCTGAAGACCAAGGCTTTATCAGGAGAGTGGAGACTGCTTGATGGGACAGCCAGTTATTCAGTTCTCAGAGTATAGTGTATTGCCATCCATCACAAATCTCAAACACTAATCACAGTTAAAGGGACAGTTCCCAACAGCAGAGATTTTTGCAGTCTGATAATGTGTTTGTGAGTCTTAAACCAAACATGAACAAAACTCTATACAGCATATAAACAACAGTTCATATAAATTACCAAAGAGGAGTTTTTTTTTTCCTTTTACAAAAGACCATGCTTTTGGCAGAACGAGGTGCAGACCTTTGTCCCAAGTTAATTAAAGCAAAACACTTTTGCACATTCACTGCATTTTTAGTTTCTTTGCAATTTCAGAAAGATATAAATATTTGAAACAATAAGGTAGAAAGTAAGGATGGAACAGTCTTCTGAATAAATCTAGAGGTATAACAAAGGCGGCAATGAAGGGGGAATCAGGAATGTTAAAAATTGCAACATTAATAAAAGAGGGGATGGAGAAGTAGGGTTGGCATTAGAACGGAAAAAATGGGAGAAAGAGTGAAGAAAGAGAGAAGAGGAGGGTAATGTAAGAAAAAATGGGAAGGAGTATAGAAAAAGTAATAAAGTGGGGTGGGGATTGATAAACATGATGCAAGCTGAAAATATAAGAATATACCATTAATCAATCATAAAGAAGAACTCCAACATTACAGACTACAACAGAAATAGCTAGCATCAAAGGTTCATAATATCCTAATATCACAGTAGTTGTGGCTGTCAGCAAAAAGTACAGTTATGTAAGAACTTACCATAACAGTAGATCTTCGAGAGGAGCTCTTACAGCAGGCTACTACGATTAGGACTATGCCGCCAGGCACTAGGACCCCACGGCAAACTTCTAGCTAGCAGTCTCCAGTGGGGACCATGCCCCTTCCCCAATGCCGGCTCCACCCCAACATCGGCCGATGGTATATCCGGGGGTGGTCCCCAGCCCCACCTCAGTTCGCCCGCCAGAGACCCAGTGAAAGGACCAGCAGGAGGACCAGGCCAGAGCATGCCATAGATGGAGAGATGCAGAACTCACCAGGGGGCAGGAAGGAGGGAAAGCAGCACCTGCTGCAAGAGCTCCTCTTGAAGACCTACTGTTATGGTAAGTTCTTACGTAACTGTACTATCTTACTTCGAGTGGGAGCTCTTGCAGCAGGCTATTACCATCAGGACCGAGTCCCAAGCAATCCCGAGAAAGGTAAGTCTGGAAGGAGGCTAGAAGCGCTGTAGCCCTAAGGAGGCAGTTAAGACAGAAGGCTTTGGAAGAATGCAAGGCCAAAACCTGCCCTTCTCTTAGAGGCAATATCCAGGCTGCAGTGCATGATGAAAGTATGCACTGAGCTCCAGGAAGCGGCTGCGCAGATGTCACTGATGGAGACGTTACATAGAGAGGCAAACAAAGTAGCCACTCCCCTGGTAGAATGACCCCTAACCAGGCCCGGTAGGCATTTGTTATACTTGCTGTAACAGAAAATACAGTTGACCAGCCACTTAGAAAGTGTATGCTTAGACACTGAAGTGCCTTTGCAGCATGGTGCAAAGGCCACAAACAATTGCTCCATTTTACGGTGTGAAGTGGTGCGGGTAAGGTAGTAGCGTAACACCCTGCGAACGACCAAGGTAAGCAGGAGCTCTTCCCCTCTGTTTCAGTAATCTGGAAAGTAAACAGGAAGGTTGAAGTCCTGCTTTAATGTAAACTCGGACACCACCTTTGGCAAAAATTTAGGATTCGTTCTCAAGGACACCCTGCCCTTATGAAAAATTAAACAAGGCTCCTTACACATCAGGGCCTGAAGTTCAGAAATTCTCCAGGCCAAAGTAACTACAACTAAAAACGTTTTCCAAGAAAGGAAGTGCAGCTCGCATTCTGTGGCAGGCTCAAACGGGGAAAGAGTTAACTTTTCCAGCATAAAAAGGAGATCCCAGGGTGGAAACGGATCTCTAATGGGAGGCTTGATATGCAATATGCCCCACAAAAACATATGGGACACGTTCAGTTATGCACGGGTTCTTCCTTCCATAGGAACATGATAAGAGATCGCAGAAAAATTGCATCTTTATGGAAGAGTTGCTCTGGCCTTGATTCTACAAGGAGAGGAGGTATTCTAGAATCTAGTTCACTGGACAGGTAAGCGGGTCCAGGTGACGGGGTGAAGTCCATTAGTAAAACCGCTTCCACTTCGTGGCATAAGTGAATCTAGTTGAGGGCTTTCTTGCTGCCACGAGACTGTCCGCCACTTCCTGGGAGATCCCATATGCAAGTCTGCAGGAGCTAGTCATGGTCTGAATGGACCAGCATCCCCTGATCCCGAGACAGCAAGTACAAGCTCGGCGGCAGCTGTATTGGAGGCTCCACTGCCAGCTGCTGAAGTAGTGGGAACCAAATCTGCCGAGGCCACAAAGGAGCAATAAAGATCACCTCTGCTCCTTCTGCCCGAAACTTCATAAGGACCCTCTGAAGAATGGGGAAAATGAGGGAAGGTGTACAGAAACCTCCTGGTCCAGGAGAGGGACAAAGCATCTCACCAGAAAACACCAGGTGTGGGCTCTAGTGACCAGAAACTGGGCAGTTTGGCATTGAGT
Organism: Neoceratodus forsteri; assembly: GCA_016271365.2. Classification (NCBI taxonomy): domain Eukaryota; kingdom Metazoa; phylum Chordata; order Ceratodontiformes; family Ceratodontidae; genus Neoceratodus; species Neoceratodus forsteri. Next base: position 1,423,740,485 of record CM028130.1, read on the forward strand.
GGAGACACAAAGACGTGGAACTCTGGATGGTCCCACCTGTCGAAACTGGAGGAGCTCCCATTCATGAGCCTTGGTCCGAGATCTGCTTCGGCTGTTGGCCAAGATATTTTGGACTCCTGGAACGTGAACAGCGGAGAGGTCTAAGTGGTGTTCCAGCACCCAATACCAGACCCTCATCGCCTCCCTGCAAAGGGGATATGAGTGTGTGTGCCCCCTTACTCGTTGATGAAAAACACCACCAATGTTTTGTCCATCTGGATAAGAGAAGGGCCTGGTGACAGGTCCGTCTGAAATGCCCTCACGGTGTTCAGGACCACTCGTATCTCGAGAATATTGATATGGAGTAGATGCTATCTGGAGACCATATTCCCCTGGGTCTGTTTGTCTCCCACATGAGCACTCCAACCGAGACTGGTGGCATCCGTAATGAGAGACTGTCTCGGTGTCTCCTGCTGGAAAGGGACCCCTCATACCAGGTTAGAGGGGTCTAGCCACCAGGAAAGGGTCCTTCTGACTGGGATGGAGACCCTGACTGGTTGGCCTAGGTCATCTAACCTTTGGTCCTACTGCACCCTAAGCATCCACTATGGGAATCTCATATGCAGGCGGGCCAGAGGAACTGTGGGAATGGCTGCCGTCATGTGCCCCAGAAGTCTGAGGAAGGTCATGGCTGGGACCTGAGGAGCCATGTCTACCGCTCTGGCCATACTCCTTAGACGATCCTCCCCTTTCCTGAGGGAGAAAGGTCATGCCCTGAATGGTATCCAGGACCGCTCCAATAAAGAGGATTCATTGGCTGGGCTCTGGGGATGACTTAGAGATTCAGGGTGATCCCCAGCTCTTGGAAGAGAGTAAAGGCGTCTCCGAGAGTGCGAAGAAGTTGAGCTCTGGATGGAGCTGCCAGGAGCCAGTCATCTAGGTAGGGAAAAACGTAATGCTTTTGGCATCTGAGAGCCACAGCCACCACTGTTATACATTTGGTGAAGACTCGAGGAGTGTTGGAGACATTTGGTGAAGACTCGAGGAGCGGAGGAGAAGCCGAATGGTAAGGCTCGAAACTAGCAATGTTTCCCCTGGAAGCAGAACCTCAGGAACTTCCAGTGGGGAGGAAAGACCCTGATGTGTAGACAGGCGTCCTGCATATGCAGGGAGCAGAGCCAGTCCCCTTGATGCAAGAGGGGAATATGGCCTGGCAGGGTAACCATCCTGAACCTTTTGTACTCTATAAAGAGATTTAATGAGCTGAGATCCAGTATGGGCCAAAGGCCTCCTGTCTTTTTTTGGGACCAGAAAAAAGTGAGAATAAAAGCCCTGCCCCTGTTGCTCCAGGGGGACTGGATCTTTTGCCCGCTTCTGCAACAGGGCTTGAATCTCTCCTTCGATCAAGGAAATGTGCGAAGGAGGATAATGGGAGGACCCTGGTGGCTTATACGGAGGGATCAGTGTTAACTCAAGAATATATGCTCTCCTTACGAGATTCAAGACCCAGTTGTCCGATGTGATACTGCTCTAATCCTTCGCATAAAGGGAGGAGCGACCCCCTACTGCCTCCCCCGGAGGAGGGGAACCAGTAAGGGAGTCTTTGGGTAGACCCTGGGGGGGGGGGTGAGCAGAGAGGGCTGGCAGGACTTACGGCCTGTAGAGGAAGAGCTCCCAGAGGTCTGGACTGGTGTATTTCTCTTGAAGTCACCCTTCTGCTGAAACTGACTGCGGGTATTCTGCCCTGAGGTCTTACAAAATGGTCATCTGCAGAAATGCTTCTAGTCCCCCTTACACATTTTTCGGACGGACCAGACTGACTTCCCGGAATCTTGGAGACATGAGACGAGTATCTCAGTCTCCTCCCCAAAGAAGATGTAACCTTGGAACGGGAGGTCCAGGATCCCAAACTGCAGATCCCAGGAGAATCCCGAGACTCTAAGCCAGGTGTGGCATCCAAGGAAAACGCCGGATGCTGCTGCCCTAGAGGCCATAACCCACAGTGTCGTATGAGGCCCGCAGAACATGAGTGCCTACGTCCAAACCCAACTTTAAAATGTCCAGGAGCTTGGTCTTTTGCGCTAAGTCTGGCAAGGCCTAAGCGACCTTTAATCCCTTCTCCCACAACGCATTCTGGTACTGCACCATATGTGTAAGGAAATTCAGGGAACCAGATAGAGCAGGTGGAGGCAGAATAGACTTTCTTGCCCACCTGATCTAAATACAGTAGGAGGCTGTAAACTAAAGTGCTTTGGCTGTTTTGACTTGTCATGGGCGGCCGTGATCACCATGGAGTCTGCCTGAGGGTGTTCCACCAGAAAGGACTCATCCCTCAGCGCCTTGTACAGCCTGTCTGACTTTTTCGAGACTGCTGGAGTAGTGGAAGGATGCTTCCAAGTGATCCGCATAAGATCCTGGAAAGTATCCACAAGAGAAGGGACAACCAAAGGTTTTGATTCCTTCTGCCTCAAGTACTTTGCCAGTCTCCAGCGCTCGGGATCCAGATCCTCCATCTCCCACCCACTGGAGGACTGGATACAACTCATGACGTCCATGAATGTGGGAGCATCAGGAGGTAGCCTAGGGGTTTCCTTGTCCGAGGACACCGGCCTCTCCCTCGAAAGGGAATGGTCGGAATCCAAGCTGGGCTCCAAATCGTGGTCCCTAGAAGAAGGGGGAACTGATCCCGAGGAGAATCTCTGCCCCCTCAAAGGAACACCGACCACTGGGGGACCGACAATGGTTAGAGGACCGGCGACGGCCGGTCGAGCGCCGACGACAGCTATCAGACTGACGTCGGCTTGATGACTGGCCCCAGCAATAGGAGCGACGGCGGTCAGTACTAAATGACCATGAGCGATGTCGGTGTCACCTCTTTTTGTATCAAGTCCACCCACAGGAGTCCGTGGAGCTACGTGACTGAAACCTGGCTCTAGGCCTAGGAGAAAATGGCCTACGCACGGGGAAAGGTTTCCCAGCCGAGCTCTGGTCCTTTTCCTTAGCCGAAGCCAGTTCTGAGTCCAGCTGTGGTAGAATAACATCCTTTTTGACCTGCCCCCACCAGAACTGGAACAGTTCATCAGTCAGTTCTTCCTTTGTAAACAGCGCAGTGGCCAACCTTCCTGAAGGCGGATGCCTCTCTGGCATGGGAGGAGTGATAGGAGACAAGGGACAGTCTGGCAGGTTCTTAGGCGAGGGAGTGGACTGATCCCCCTGGTCCCCCAACGTGGACGCCCTGTGGACCGGCAAATGTTCAGATGCCAAGGAAACTTTACTTGATGGACACTGAGGACAGAAGTCGGTTTTGAAGCTGCAGCCAATGCCACTGAGGATCAGTGAGCCATGACAGGTCAAGAAACAGACTCCTAATCCCTTGAATCCAAGGCCATACCCGGCATATGGGGTTGGGGGGATGTCGGGACCTTACGCGGTGGGACCGAAGTCCCTGCAGATAAAGTAGAGGTCCTGACCCCTATGGTGGAACATCCACAAGGGAATAGCCTTCACTTTCAGGGACGTTTAGGCTATAGGAGAACCAGAGCCCTGCTTGCCATTCCCCGATGCCGGTGTTTTGGTGGGAATGAAAGGCTCTTGTTGTCCTGTACAGTGTTGAGAGTAGCAGGAAGAATGGTCAGACCCTCTGGAGTTTGACCCCCAAAGAGGGCTTCTTTCAGTAAGGGGACCAGGAACGCGAATGCCCCTTGGACTGACCCTGTTTTTTTCTCAGAACTTCTGATCCAAGCCCTTCCTTTTTTTTTTTTATACTTTTTCCTTTCCCCCACCCCAGCCTTGGTCACCTCTCATCCAGCCGGGCCCCTAGCCCCCATTACTGTCAAGTCTCACCCTTGCAGTCCCCACGACTTATCCCCATGGCAGGGCAATGGGGAACCCCTACTCCCCCTACTCACCCGCCCACCCAGGATATGGCTCAGAGTGTTACCTTCGGGAATGGAGCACCAGGGGACAGCCATCAAGCCGCCACGACCAGCCACCAGGTCTTTTTCCATTTTTCTCCACTGCACGAGCTGGCGTGCAATGATGCCAGTGACAGGCACACACACGAATCTGTGCGTAACCCCGACAGGCATCTGCCATGCTCCCGCCCCCATGTAGTCTCGGCAGTGCTGCACTAAGCCTCAGCCAGGGGTCAGACGCACACAGACTGCAGGACACCCCCCTCCCTGGAGGTGGAGAGCAGTCCATCGAATGCTCAAACCCAATTCAAGTTCAAGTTCAAGTTTATTGCAGGAAAACTCCATTGAGCAAGCTCATTCACAAGGAGGTCCTGTGACAAACACTTAAAGTACAAACACAGATAGGTAATAACAGTATATACATGAAACGCACGTTACATGATACAGGCTAGATATACATACATAAAAAAAGGAATTAAAAGGTCATATTAACTGCTTTCTCTTCTCCTTCTACTCCTGGCTTTACATACAAGGTATTGTATTTACATACAAGGGTACCACATAGGGTGACCGCAGATGGTAAACATTGATATGAGACAGGGAAGCGACTTACAGGTTGCATACTGATAAATGAAACATGATGATTGGTGTGTGCAATACATATACAGTATTTTGGCAGCTAGAACAAACAACAGTCTACAACTGATATGGGGGGGGGAGGAGTGATTTGATAGAGTAGCAGTGGAGCGTAAGCAAAGATAAAGCCAGGAGTAGAAGGGGAAGGGAAAGCAGTTAATATGACCTTTTAATTCCTTCTTTTAATAAAGAGTTTATAATTCCTTCTCTGCTGATCCCCAGCAACCTGTGTTTGTTCCCGACCATGGGTCGCTGGCGTGGCACAAGGTGTGTCGACCAGCGCCTCAGCCCTCAGCGTCACTGTGCCAGCCAAGTCCTTCTTTTTAACCTCATGTTTGGGCTGAGAAGAAGCAGATGAAAAGGATTTTCCTGCTGGTGAGGCCTGCATCAGTGCCACCTGCTGCTCTAAAGATGGACTTTGAGTGCCTTCAGGTGGCGAATCCTGGTCTGGCCGGTAAAGCCTCTGCACACTGAGCAGGCCATTGTGTCATGGTTGGACCCTAGGCAGAAGACAGAGGCTTCGTATTCATCCTTCACCGGTATCTGACGACCACAGACACATTTAGTCGTCTTCTTCTCGGAGGAAGAGACGGACGATGGTGAAGACAACATACAGCAATCGAGGAGATGAAAAGCAGACTTTTCAACTGAGGAAAAAGGCGAAGATTAGCAGACAAATGCCAGTTCTTCCAAAAGTTTACCAAAGAGACAATGGCAATGGGTCTGTGGCAGGAAATAACTGAGGTGAGGCTGGGGACCGCCCCAGAAATGCCATCGGCCAACGTTGGGGCGGAGCCGGCATTGAGGGCGGTCCTGCTGGAGACTTCTAGCTAGAAGTTTGCCATGGGATTCTACTGCCTGGCAGCATAGTCCTAATGGTAATAGCCTGCTGCAAGAGCTCCCACTCGAAGTAAGATTTATTTTTAACCTGAATCCTTAGCTAGTCCTTCTCATTCCTATCTAGCCTGGCACTGTTTCCATGAATGAGCAAGGTATTCCCTTAGTTGTGACTGAAAAAGGAACACAAAAAAAGGCATATATATATATATATGAACACTAAAGTATTTGACAATCAAACAAGGTAAAAACAAAGAAACAATATCTATTAACAACAAAATTATCGTGATATACAGAATGCAAAGAAGAAGCATATGATGTAAAGTTGGAAGGGGAACAGGAACCGTAAGTATAAAAAAAACTTTATGGTAATTATATGGTAATTCATACAAACTGCTGTTCATATACAGGGGTTTCTTCATTGTTTAGTTTGTCTCACAAATACATTAACTGCAAAAAATACCTGCTATTGGGAATTGTCCCTTTAACTGTGATTAGCGTTTCGAGATTTTTGATGGACAGCAATCCACTGTACCCTAAGAACTCAATACAAGGCTGTCCCATCAAGCGGTCTCCACCCCCTGACAAAGTCTCAGTCTTTAGATGCAAAGCGCTAGGGTAATGTGGTAGCTGCATGTAGGATTCTTGGTAAATATATGTAACAGTAAAAATTGTTATTTTTATACAGGATACATGTTTGGGTTAATAACCCAGTTTAAGAGACAGACCTGTTATTAACGTTCCAACTAAACATATACACATAGACATCTATCTACACATTGATACACACAGTCTTTACTCAATAAATAACACTCATCACTAGTCATTACTACATAAATTGAGTCATTTAAACATGATCGCTGACAGTCAACTACACATACAAGTATTGCAAATTTAAGATCACGACAGTCCCTAAAACACTGTAAAAATTCAATCGTACCTACGAATGAAATATTAACAAGTAATCACATTATAAATGACTGTCCATATAATTTTACCGTCACCCAAACCTCAAGGTCCCTGTGTTCAGGAATACTAGAGCCCCTCTAAGTACAAACACATCGAAATTTACTAAGATAGTTTATTTCCTAAGTAAATAAATAAATAAATCATAAGATAATGATGTGCGAGCTGAAAATGGTAAGATGTTGCAGTGTTTAGATGCCTGATAAAACAGAGTTTGTTTACCGTATTTGTTTCGAATTTGGGGAGCATAAACTTAGAAGATCAGTCCATGTGGAAAAAACTTATCAGTTGACTCTTGTTTGTTAAATAACACAACGTTAATGTAATGATTTGGATGAAACATATGGTACTTGTAAATAATTTTCTGCTATGACCTAGTACAAATTAGCCAAAGACTGCCACTGCAATTGAGACAGCAATATACAATGGTGTGTTCTAAGATTAAATTGTAGGACATACCTTGCCAAGTTCTAATGTACCTCGTCTAGTTTAGATAATTATTTATTTGCTGTGGGATACACAAGTTCTCCATATGTTATTACAGGCATAATTAATTGCTCTGCCACTGTTTTACAAGCACTTTCCCCTAGACACTTAGTTGTCCTGCGTAACGTGCCTATTCTTTTGTTTACTTTATCTATCAGATTATTCACATGTATATTTAAATGATAACATTACGTTTTATGGAGTATACAAAGCAATAACCAGCTTCTGTGGATGATTAAACACCAAGGCGAAGCTGGTGTTTAATCTCCCAAAGCTTGACAATGTGATATACATCATAAAAGCATGTCATACTACTACCACAAGAATTTGTGGTAAAGGTTATATTTTATGCAGAAATTACATTTAAGTTAGAAGCGGATGGAATGTGTGGTCTGCAGCGTCTGTGACTACCTGTAGTGCTTCTGAACAACTAGAGCGATGGTTTATCATTAAGTGATGCTTTTGTGGGTCACAGTCTCAAAGTAGTAATATTGGACACTTACTGGTAAATAGATCATTAGAAAGTTGGTCCTGATGAAAACCGAGCTCTACAAGTCTTTTATTTTCTTCTCGAAATCGAATCTGTGATTCTGGACATGCATTACACAAGCTGGTGAGTGGCATGTCCAGAATCACAGGTCGGCAAGGAAAAAACTATGGCGCTTCGGTGCTGAGGTCCAACTTTGTAATCTGTTACCAGTAGTAATCCCATTACTTTGAGACTGTGCTAAGCATCATTTAATTATGTACCATTTTTTTAGTTGCTCCTCGCGGCACTACAGCTTAGAGAGCTATGGAGGAGGTAATTTTACGTGCAATGCTAGTTAAATGTGATGTGAGGTGAAATTTTGTTTTAGGAGTGAAAAGAAATCAGTGGAACATTTTACACATTTCAGAAGTAGGATTATACAGTTTGTGCCAGCGTTTGAAAATTAGTTAGACGAGCCACGCAACAGTATCTATGTATGACATTCCCTGTGACTGAGTGGATAGGAATACAAGGGAATGTGAATAAACGACTGCGGGCGTGGTTATAGGAGAATAAACTACTGTGGAAAGATGAATAAACTACTGTGGGCATGGCTATAGGTGAATAAAATACTGTGGGCATGTAGGTGGTAGTTTGTGGGACAATAACTTACAGTTTTCCTGTGTTCTGATTGGCTGAGACTAGATACCTGTGGTATTATAGACATTTGGGCATCAAAAGTTACACCCAAATAGGTATACTGATCTACCTGCTGTAAAAATTCTTTATCATCTATTTTAAGTTGAAGTTTTTCTTTTTGTTTTGGTGCAAAATATAATAATCTTGTGTTCTTTATATTTATAATAGGGCCTGACCTGGTGAACCACTCCCTCAAGTTATCAAAATATGTCTGCAGTTTTTGTTGTAAATCTTGAGTATTTAAACCAGAAGCTATAATTGCAGTATTGTCAGCATACAGTCTCACCTGTGAGTCCTTCACAACTCGTGGTAGGCTATTGCTGAAAAACCAGAATAACAGGGGTCCTAAATGGACCCCTGAGGTACACCTCTTTTAACAGTTCTAATTAGTGACATTTTTCCCTGAAACCATGACTGTTTGTGAATGCCCTCCAAGACAGGACTGCAGCCAACACCAGAGCCCCTCCGTGATACCCATATCTTCCACTACCTGTGAAAGGAGGAAGTGGTTCACCAGGTCTAAGGCCTTAGACAAGTCAATAAAAATTACTGCTGTCTCCAAACCTAGATATAATGGTGTGTTAATCAGATCATTAAATTCCAATAATGCAATCGTGGTTGAATGTGCTTTTCGAAACCCTGATTGATTGGGAGTAATTAAATTATATTTTTCCATAGGTTCCATAATTTGAGTATGAACATGACGTTCGAAACTTTTAGACAGAATCGAAAGGAGAGCTATTGGTCTGTAGTTATTTATTTCAGATGCCACCACCCCCCCTTTAAAAATAGGAATTATTTTACTTTCTCTCCACACTTGGGGAGAAAAAGCTTGTTTGTAAGCTCCAATTAAACATATATGCTATAACTGGAGCAATTGTGTGTTCAGCTATTCTCAGAAATCTGCCCTCCAGTCCGTCAGTTCCTGCTGACTTATGGATGTTCAGATTTCTTAAACCTTTACTCATCTGATTTACAGTTAATATTTTAAATCTAAAAGGAGGGTGTAAGTCCTGTTTTTCCCTATGTAGATCTCTGTGTGGCCCCAAATAATTTTCATCAACATTACACCCTCGCAAATCCGCAAAAAAATCATTTAGTAGTTTTGCAACCACATAGGGATCATCCATTAGTGACCCTTGTGCTTCGATAGTTATCTTTTTTGTTGAATCTTTTCGCCCTGGGTCCAATAAATTATTAATGTCCTGCCAAAACTTCCTGGGATGATTGTCACATTGCATCTTATTTTTATAGGAGGTAGCTTTAGCTTTCTTTGTTAATACTTTGCACCTATTTCTTTCTTTTCTAAAAAGAATCCAATCATTTTCTTGCTTTGTTTTTCTGGCCTTTTTCCAAAGCCTATTTTTAACTCTTGTAATCTTAAGTAATTTTTCATTTATCCATGGAAGTCTTGCTGTTTTAATTTCCAAATTCCTCTTAGGGGCATGCAAATCACAGATCTTACTAAACGTATCTGTAAAATACAGTACTATATCTCCCCATGAAGTCAAACCACTCCTACTAAAAGCCCTCTCCAGCCACAAATCTAGCTGTGACCCCACTGACTCCAGGATTCTCCGTCTAAATCTAGATGTCATGCTAGCCCCTCTTACCGACCTGTTAAACCAGTCTCTGAGCTTCGGTCAATTCCCGAGTGCCTGGAAATCAGCTGAAATTACCCCAATTCATAAGAATGTAGATTGCACATTACCAAATAACTACAGACCGATCTCCATCCTCCCACCACTCTCTAAAGCCCTAGAAAAAATAGTATCCACCCAACTCATGGAATATCTAACTAAATCAGCATACTATGTCCAGAACAGCATGACTTCTGCCCTGGACACAGCACCGCCACAGCCCTCCTAGTGTTCTCACAGCAAATACACTCTGCACTTGACTCTGGGGACGTTGCTGGGGGTAGTGTTCATTGACCTATCTAAGACCTTTGACACTGTGTGTCACCCCCTATTACTTGACTACCTCCATCAACTACGCTATTCATCTAGCCCCCTTGTCTGGTTCTCCAGTTACCTCCATGCCATATCCCAAAGGGTCAAGATAAACGGTATCCTATCAGCTGCCCTACCTGCTCGCTCAGGTGTCCCCCAGGGTTCCATCCTGGGCCCCACATTGTTCAGTCTCTTTCTAAACACCCTTCTTAGCTCCTGCTCGGGCAGTATGGTCCTATATGCAGACGATGCGGTTTTCATCGCCTCCCACTCCGACCCCATCACCTTCCAGAACTCTGCAACTCACCTTCAGCCAAGCTGAAAAATGGTTCCTCAACCATCATCTAGTTCTGAATCTCAAGAAGACAAAATCTATGTTTTTTGCCCACTGCTAGAGTAACTCCAGAAATGCCCCACTTCTTATCCTCCCCAGCACCCTACACCCACCTTGAACAGGTGTCTGCATACAAATATCTGGGCATCACCTTTGACTCTGCTCTCTCTTTCCACTCTCATCTTAATTCCGTCCACTGCTGTAAACACCCGGATTGGACTCCTCTACCGCCACAAAGACTGCCTCTCTCAGAATGCCCTCCAGCTGGTTATATCACCTCCTCCATCCTGTCACTGGTCGACTATGGGCTCCCTATCTATGCATCTGCTGACCCCACCGCCCTCACCAAAGTCCAGACCTCGATCAACAAGGCTTGCAGGCTCCTGACTGGTGCCCCCAGCAGAACGCACACATGCCAGCTGTACTCATCCTCCTCGAACTTACTCACCTTTGATGAGCGCCTGCGCTACCACACCTGTATACTGGCAAAAAAAAAAATCACTACTTGGGGCCTCCCCCCCGGGGGTTGCTGCATCCCTAAAATTGGCCTCTCACTCGGTTGCCACCCGAAGCTCAATCAAAGCCACCTTCTAGGTCCCGAGAGCCAGGACCTCTCTCGCCCAAAAATCATTCCACCAGAGAGACCCCTCTTGCTACAACTCCCTCCCCACTGATATTACAAACATCCCCAAAATCAGCCCCTTCAAAATCGCCCTCCGAAACCACCTCAATGACACTCAAAGCTGTGAATGCCCCTGACTGGCCCATACCTAGAGTTCCACCCGGTCCAATTTACAGACAACGTCCTGCTGGACTACCTTCTCCCCCAGCAACCACCCCTTCCCCTCCAGGTATTGCTCCCTAGAACACCTAGCAGTACCTTATTATTTATATACTAGACTAACTGTAACTAATTGAAGCCTTTGTACACCTTTGTATTACTGGAATTGCTTTGTGTGTTCTTTTATTGTATCTCACCTGTAATGTTCTCCATTGTTATACTCTACCACCAATTTTTGTCTACCCTCCCTGCGACGAGGTGCCTTTGTAAATGAGTCTTTCACTCAAAGGCTGTAAATCCAAATTATGAAATAAATAAAATAAAATAAATAAATCCAGTTCAGGAATCAGTAACCATCTGTCCCATTTTTTCCCACTGATATCTGCAAAAATTCCTGTTCTGAGAATTTTCTAAAGTCCCTTGACCTTATGTAGTTAGTATAATCAGATAACCCCTAAACGTGTGACATATTTACTATCACTCCTGTAAAGACCCTCATTGTTTCAGTGCACTATTACTTTGTGTTTTTGTCTCTAATTGAATTTCGTCAGTTGCACGGATCGTTTTAGAGTGAGTGCCTTCAGACCATACGATTTTGCTCAGCATGGAGAATTATGACTCATTTCTGCTAAGGCTGCCCTCCCACTCCATTCAGAAGCGTGATCTGCAATTGTAACCGAATGCTGGTTTGCCAGGAAAATAGTTACGTAGGAACTTATCGTAACAGTAGATCTTCGAGAGAGGTTCCTTCAGTAGGTCATCACATATAGGACTGGTGCCACCTGGCATCGGGCCACACGGCAGCAGACTTTTCTAGCAAGACCTGACGGGGGACCACCCACCCGACATCACGTGACCGACATCAGCGTGACCGTATATAATGGGCGGTCCCCATGTCCGCCCTGCAGTTCTCCCACCGGAGCCGGGAAGAGGTTTGACAGCAGGAGCGAACAGGATTTGGAGTCCCTGTAAAAACAGAAAATGAGGGAAAGGAGGGAGGGGAGGAATATGACCTACTGAAGGAACCTCTCTCGAAGATCTACTGTTACGGTAAGTTCCTACATAACTGTACTATCTTACTTCAAGAGGGTTCCTTCAGTAGGTCATCACATATAAGACAGAGTCCCAAGCAGTCCCTCCAAGGAGAGACAGAGAGAAACTAGGTAGGAGGAAACTAACTCCAATGTAAAAAACTAGAACCCAGAATGGGCTCAGTCTTGGACAGAAGGCCCTGCAGGATGGCTAGGCCAAAGCCAGCCCTCCGCCTAGAAGCAATGTCTAGACCATAATGCTTGGTAAAGGAATGGACAGAACTCTAAGTAGCGGCAGAGCAAATGTCAGCCGCAGAAACATTCCGTAGGAAGGCCGCAGAGGCAGCCATGCCCCTAGTAGAATGACCTTTGATAGAACCCAGCAGAGGCTTTTCGTACGTCTGGTAACAGAATCTAATGCAGTTGCCTAACCACTTGGACAGGCCCTGCTTAGAAACTGGTTTTCCCTTCAATCTCGGGGCAAAGGAAACAAACAACTGGTCGCAAGAGCGGAACTCTTTGGTCTAGTGGGTGTCTCACTGGAGAATCCGATGGACGTTCACTGTACGAAGGAGTGCCTCACCTCTGTTAGAGGGGTACAGATAATACACCGGAAGCTCTACTGACTGATTCAACATGGCTTCTGAAACCACCTTGGGAAGAAACTTTGGATGAGTTCTGAGGACCACCCAGTCCCTATGGAAAATCAGATAGGGCTCCTTGCAGACTAGAGTGTGAAGTTCCGAAATCCTTCGGGCTGACGTGACAGCCACAAGAAAAAGTGCCTTCCAAGACAGGAAGCGCAAATCACAGCTCATAGCCAGCTTGAAAAGAGGAAGGGTGAGCTTTTTCAGGATGAAGTTCAAGTCCCAAGGTGGAGTTGGGCTGCGGATGGGGGAGTTCAGATGGAGAATCCCTTTCAGAAAAGTTTTTGAGACCTCCAACTGAGTCATGGTACGCTGAGACAGCCGAGATATGGACCTTCAAAGAAGAGCAGGACAGACCGGAGTCGGATAAGTGAAGGAGGTATTCCATGACTTGTGGGGCCGGGCAAGAAAAGGGGTTCCAACCCTTAGTGGTCGCCCAAATGGAAAACCGCTTCCACTTCACGGCATAAGTGGAACGCGTTGAGGGCTTTCTAGCCTCAATGAGGACTTGAGCAACCCTGTAGGAAACCCCGAAAGGGGAGATAGCTGTCTACAGGAGCCACTCGTGGAGATACAGGGTCCTGGGCAGCGGGTGCAATAGTAGACCTTGATCCTGGGTCAGGAGGTCGTGAGTCACTGGAAGTGGAACCGGTGGTTCCCTGGAAAGCTGCTGCAGCAGTGGGAACCAGATCTGTCTCGGCCAGAGAAGAGCGATGAGGGTCATTCTTGCCTTCTCCGCTTGAAGCTTGAGAAGAACCCTCTGCAGAATGGGAAACTGAGGGAATGCATACACAAATTTCCCTGTCCAAGATAGAGACAATGCGTCGTTCCAGAAAGCAGTGTGCCCTGGAACGAGTAAGCAAATGCTGGGAAGCTTTGCGCTGGATTCGGAGGTGAAGAGGTCGATTTCCAGATGGCCCCAATGTTGGAAGATGGATTCCACCACTTCCTGATGCAGTTCCCACTCATGAGCTAGGGTCCGAGATCTGCTGAGACTGTCTGCCAGGACGTTTAAAATGCCTGGAATGTGCACGGCCATGAGGACCAGATGGTGCTGGACTGCCCAGTTCCACACCCGCATTGCCTCCCTGCACAGGGGGTACGACCGGGTTCCTCCTTGTTTGTTGATATCCCAAACTACCGACATGTTGTCCATTTGGATTAGCAGTGATCTCTTTGGAAGTAGGGCCTGAAAGGCCTATAAGGCATATAGGACCGCCCTCAACTCCATAACACTGATGTGCAAAGAAGTCTCCATGCCAGACTATAGTCCCTGGGCTTGGTGCTCCCCAAGATGAGCTCCCCACCCCATATTTGAGACATCCGTAGTGAGGGTAGCTAGTGGTGCAGGGCTCCGACAGGGAAGTCCCACAGAAAGATTGCGTGAATCCATCCACCACTGCAATTCTTTCTGAACCGCAGAGGAGACCAGAACCGGATGATCCCGGTCATCCATGAGCTGATCCCACTGCACCCGCAATGACCATTGAGTGAGCCTCATGTGAAGTCTTGCTAGGGGAACGGTTGTGATGGCGGCCGCCATCAGGCCCAGAAGGCGCTGCACCTCCCAAGCTGGGATGGTTCTGCAAGAAGCCACTCTGGAGGCCTGAGAGATAAGGGTCTCCACCCTGTCTGGAGGCAGGAAGGCTCTGCACTGAACCATATCCAGGACTGCCCCAGTGAACTGAAGTCTCTGGGCAGGTATAAGAGATGACTTGGGAACACTGACTGTGATCCCTAGTCTGCTGAAAAGGTCCAGGGGAAAGGTAAGAGCCTTCAACAAAGAATCCCTGGATGGCGCTGAAATCAGCCAATCATCCAGGTAAGGGAAAACTGCAATACCTCTATGGTGTAGGAAAGCCATGACCACTGCCAGGCACTTGGTAAAGACCCGTGGTGCCGAAGACAGACCAAAAGGAAGCGCTCGGAACTGGAAGTGTTCCCCTTGGAAGCAAAAGCGCAGGAATCAGCGGTGGCTGAGGAAGATGGGGGTGTGCAGGTAGGCATCCCGCGTATCCAGTGCGCAGAGCCAGTGGTTCTCCGTGACAAGAGGGAGGAGGTTCTGGAGTGTCAGCATTCAAAGTTTTTTGTACTCGACAAACTGATTTAGTTGACTTAGGTCGAGTATGGGTCTGAAGTCCCCAGTCTTTTTTGAAACCAGGAAAAAGTGGGAGTAAAATCCCTTTCCCCTAAGGGGACCCGCTTGATTGCTTCTTTGAGCAAGAGCGAGTTTACCTCCTCACAAAGTAGGAGAGCCTGGTCCCGAGAATAAGAGGACTTTTTTTGGTAGAGTTTCTGGAGGAATTTCCAGAAATTCTATGGTGTGTCTGATGGACACTAGTTATAGGACCCATTCGTTGGAGGTGACCGCTCTCCACCCATGCGCATGGCAGGCGAATCCCCTCCCCCACCTTCTCCCCGTCGCAAGACTGAGAAGGCAGTGGGGCCAGGGAGTCAAGAAGTGGCAGGACATTCAGGGGGAGGGCCTCCTGAACGTCTCTGATTTTTGGAGGCAGGAGTGGTGACTGTACCCGTGGCTTTCCACTTCCCTTGGCGGCGCGCCTGAGTGTTCTTTCTCTGGCTCCAGGTCCTTTTCCGAAAGGGCTGCTGCTGTTGTTGGGAGCCTGAAAGGTACATTGACCTCACAGACCTAAGTGCACGGCCCTTGCCCTGTAGGTCTGTGATAATGTCTTTGGTGTCCCCACCAAAAAGTACCGATCTCCTAAAAGGGCCATCCTGAATCGCCGACTGGACTTTGTTAACGAGTCCAGAAAGGCGAAGCCAGGAATGCCGGCTAAGGGCTACGGCAGCTGCCGAGGTACGAGCCATTGAGTTGAATGAGTCATAGGTGGCGCGTAAGGCATGCCTACATGAAACTTTGGAGAGGCAGAGATCCTTGGCAAGTTCCTACTTCAAAGGCAAAGGGTCCATGGAGTGGACTCACGCTTCTAGCCTGGCCAAGGTAGCCTTTTGATGGGACATCATGTGGGCCACGTAATTGAGGGACTGAAGGGCACATGTGGCTGACGAGTATATCTTTTTTCTGAACTGGTCCTTCTGCCTCGACTCTTTGTCAGAAGGAGAGGTGATCATGTGCTTTGGCGTTGAGGAGAGATCATGAGCCGCAGAGATGACCACAGAGTCAGCCCTGGGATGAACCTTCAGGAACGGGGCATCCCTCAGCGCCCAGTAAAGCCTGTCTGCCCGTTTGGGGACAGCCGGGAGGGTATGAGGCATTTGCCAGATGGTAGTGGTGAGGACTTGGTGAGGTGCCATCCAGGGAGGAATGGGGATTGGAGACAGATATTCTAGGTCGAGATGCTCCGCCAATCTCTGTCTCATGGGGTCCTGTTCCTCCGACTCCCAGTCGAAGTAATCCTTCATGGGCCTCAACAGATCTGAAAAGGCAGGATCCTTTGGTGGAGACTTTGGGGACTCCTTGCCTTTCGTGTCTTCAGGGTCCTCCCAAACCTCCTCTGAAGAATCATCCGCCCCCTCTGAACTATCATCGTCCACCTCCTCGACAGGATGACATCTGGTATCCGGGAGGGAAAAATCCTGCCGAGTCTTCCACGAGATATGGACAGTAGTGATGGAAGAACTGCTCGGAGAAGGGGACCTGGGAGACCGCAGTTGTGGGAGCCTAGTCTCCATGTCCAAGACCAACTCCGACCATGCCCCCTGCCACTAAGACTGGATTAAAGCCTTGAAATCCAGGGTGACCGGAGGAGCAGGAGTGGGGGTGGAGTAGGCAGAAGCTGAGGAGGAGGAGGGGGAGGAACCAGTGAAGGGTAATAACCCTGCAATCCCTAAAAGTTCAAGTAGGGGTTGGATCCAGGGTAGAACTACCCAAAATAACTCCAGTCCGGAGTGGGGCCACCCCCCCCGGGGTAGTAGCTCCCAGGATACCCTTGCGGGTAATGCAGGACAGTTCGGGGTCTGGTATAAATCCCAGTCATCAGATCTAGGATCGGGGGTACCCACGTTGGACCTACTGTAGTATAAATAGGTAGAGGGTCCAGCGTCAGGACAGCCCATGTCAGGGGAACAGACGTCTGAACCGGCACCACCCGATCCGGCGCTGGAAGGGGGTCCAGCATCGGAGGGGCCAGCGCCGGATCCGGACGAAGAGGCTCTGGTGGTGGTACCTGCTCCGGGGCCACAGGCAGAGGCTGGATAAGTGGTCCCAGCTGCGGGACTGTCGTCGGGACAACCAGCACTGGAGGAGCCGGAAGCCCACCAGAAGGTGGAGGAGGGGCCTCTATACTAAGGCCGGATGGCCAAAGAGAAGCCTCCTTCTCCTTGACCCTGAGAGGGGAAAGCGGAGCACACCCCGAGGCATCAACAGATTCAAGGGGCTCTCCATTATCATCACTGGAGGTACCCGCCGAGGAATAGGAGGGTATGGGCGAGGAAGAAGGAGGAGGGAGAGGAGCTTTCTCCCTCTGGTTCCACTGGATGTCAGACGAGACGCCGTCAGGCCCCGATGGGGAACCGCCCCTGGCCAGCTTATCGACTGATGCCTGGCCAGTACTCACAGCCTGGGTAGTCGTCTTTCCAGCCACCGCGCCGTCCCTGGAAGAGCCGGGGCCAACTTATCGGCCAAGGCGGTGCGGTCGTCAGAGGAGCCAACAGCCGACTGACCCGTTGTGGATTTACCAGACTTACCGTCCTTGCTGGGTGGCGGCTGGGCCTTGCTCGTCGATGGCCTGGTGTCATTTGCAGAGCACTCCCGCTCCCTCGATTTCTTCTTGTGTTTCTTAGAAGGAGAAGCCTTTCCAAACAAAGAATGTCTAAGCTGATCCATCTTCTTCTCGAGGGAAGCCAGGCGGGCTTTTAGCAGATGGGCCTCCAAAGCCCGCTGTCTCCTCTTTTTTGTGGCCTGGTTAAAGGTCTGGCACTCATGGCAGGAGGAGACCAGATTCCTGGCCTAAACAGAGGACGCACTTGAGGTGACCATCTTTGTGTGGGATCTGCGTGACACAGGACCAGCAGTTCTCCTTTGGTGAAGACATCAATAATAAACCCAAAATAGTTGGAAAAATTAGCGAAGGATATTCTGACGCAAGACACTTTCTCGACGACTGCTATATAGAAGTCTGCGATGCAAGTGACACGAGGCGACGGCGGAAGAACTGGTGGGCGGCGTGGGACTGCCCACTATATACTGTCATGCTGACGCCGGTCACATGCGACGCCGGGTGGGCGGTCCCTGACAGATATTGCTAGAAAAGTCCCAGCATGGCTGGACCGGGTGGCGCCAGTCCTATATGCGATGACCTACTGAAGGAACCCTCTCGAAGTAAGATCCAGAAAAATCAGGCAATTTAAAATCTTTTTTTTACCTTTTCAATCAAGACTGTTGTTGTGGATTACCTTTGAATTCTCCAGTAGATACTACTGCACAACACTCAACTGAACATATTCGGCAAGTAAGAATGCTGAAATCCATGGAATTCACTACCTTTTAATATTATAGCTAGTAAAACAAAAACTAAACTTAACCACAGACTGGATACATTTTTATTGAATGGGGTGTACTACAATATTATTATTAGTTAGAGCAACATGGGCATACAAGCCTTATTGCTCTTTGCTACCTCAGTATGAAATACAAGCAGAAGTTAACGAAGATGCAATCAGTCAGATTCCAGCCCCGCAACTCTCTTGTTTTAAAAATGCAGCTGTGTCCATGAGACGCCATGAACTGGCTGAGGGCGGCATGTCACCCTCCCAAGATAACATACAGATCAAACTAAAAGATTTTTTTCAGCAGTCTGAGCAACTGAAACTTAAAAGAAGTAAACCTGTACTTTCATAAATCTTCATTACAAAAGTACCAGGACAAGATTGGGCACCTCGTGGTCATTGCTTAGATAAAGCTCCTGCTGTGAATTCTATGCTGATAAGAGCACTGGGAGAAAACACTGATGGTGTGCTCCTACAGCCTGGTAGAAACATTAATCGACCAGGACACTGAGCATCATCTAGCAGTCTCAGAGGAGACTGAGAGCCTTAAACAAATCTGTGTGCAGAAGAAAAAAAACAAGATTTGAACATCTGAAGCAGAGTCTGCAAAAGTGGCTCACAGTATATGAGAAAGAAACAGACGAAAGGAAACAACACTACCTTGCACAAGACACAGCCAACTTCACTATTTTCTCTGGGAAAGACCAACTTGAAATAGATCGCAAAGTAGAAGGTGCAGTAGGGCACATTCAAAATCGTGGACCAGGTGCCAAACCTGAAGTGAGATTGATATCCCTCCCAATACAGAACCAAACCCACCAATGCATCCTGTTCCAAAACACATTAACTACATAATCAATATAAACCACAACTTAAATCTTACAAACCAAAAATTAGACACCCATTGGATCAGATTTACCCGATTCATTAAACAAACACACTATCAACAACTCCTTTTCTCTTTTTATTTAGTTTTTGTTAACTGGGAAGGTGCACTAGCCATAAAATGACTATTTTCAGGCACGACCCGGGAGAGTACAACAAAAGGAGAACAGCTGAACAACAGCAACATGGGTGCTATAATACAAATAGAGGAACAGTACAGCAGTGCTACAAAAATACAATGGGTAGAAACAAAAAATAATGGCAAGCATTATACAGATAATGGCAGTAAGGTATATAATAAGTGCAGAAACCATGGACCCGACCTGTGGAGTGAAAGGGTTACTAAGACAGTAAGGTTATATAAAGAGAAATGTGAGGAATGTTCAAACATAACAAGAAAGACTGACAGAAGGAAGGTCAGGGGTGGTAATCTGCAAAACAACAGTGGATGGTCAGCAACAAGGTTTGAGAAGGAAGAGAGCTAGTAGTCAAGAAGTTATTCACAAAGAATAACAAAGAAAAGGAAAAATATGGGGAGGGGAAGAGGAGAGAGTCTTGGAACTGGATTAGAGCAGGGGTGACATTACTGGTAAGTCTCAGGAGCTTCAGGTTGGGTCAAAGCATGTACAAGCATCAGCTAAGGATAGATAACGACGATATTCACTTTTAAATCCAAAGTGAGACTGAGACAGCCGGAGGTTGAGTGGAAGAGTATTCCATAGCCTGGGAGCAGAGAATTGGAAGGCCCCTGTGCCTTTAGTCATCCAACATCTCAGAACATAGAGAAAGGATTTGTCAGCTGATTGCAGGCCATGGGAGGATGGTTGAGGGACCAGCAACACCGCCAGCTGAGATGTTTTTTCCCCCCAGATGATCGAGTCCATTAGTGATCCAAGGTAGTACTGTCTACTGGCAGAGGGTGAGAGCTAATTCAGAACCTTAAAAAGAAAGCAGTGACGTTTGAGTCGAGGCGACGAAGAGGCAAATCGGCATATATTGTTATAAGTTACGTCCCATTTTAATAGGGAGGTTTTATGGGTAGAGGTAAGAATAGAGGCACCATAAGGAAGGGTTGAGAGCAAAATACCTCGGGCAATTGCTAATTTGGCCGAGGGTGTAAACACGTAGCTCGTTTTGTAAGCTACTCCTAGTTTCTGAAGCTTACAGCTTTGCATGAGGACTGAATGTGAAGATTAAAATTCAAGGACTGGTCCTGGAGGATACCAAGGTACTTGAAGGAAGTAACATTTTCAAGTGGAAATCCTCCTGGGTGAAGAACCTCCAGCAAACTAGAACAGGTCTTAATCTTCGGTGCAGAACCTAGGAACATGGCTTTCATTTTCTTTTCATTTAGTACAAGCTTACGGTCTAGTAGCCAGCCTAAGACTTTATTGAAGTCTGAAGTAAGTGATGTGTTTATGCAGGCAATACTAGAAGAACTCGTGTAGATGATCAGGTCATCTGCATAGAGAATAGCTGAGCAGGATTCCAGGACCTCAGCTGCATTGTTGATAAAAATTGAGAACAGAAGGGGCCCAAGGACAGAGCCCTGGGGGACCCCAAGGTTGATAGTAGACGTGTTGGACAGGGAGGAGTTAAATTTGACAGCTTGCAACCTGCTTGACAGGTAGCTACAGAACCCGTCCACAACAGGGGTAGAGAAATGGAATTTATGGAGAGATGGTCAACATGGTAGAAAGCCTTAGGGAGGTCAATGAAGATGGCACCTGTGAGTTTTCCAGAGTCCATGTTGGACAGAATATCAGTAGTTAGTTGAAGAAGAGCCATGGTGGTGCTATGACCTTTTCTGAAACCATGCTGAGTGTCTGAGAGGAGATTGTAGTGTGTAAGGTAGTCAATGGTCTGTGATGCAACTATTTTCTCTAGGATCTTGTTAAGAACTGAGAGAATTGCTATAGGTCTGTAATTGGCCATGTCCTTTGGGTCACCTTTTTTAAAGACAGGCGTTACTCTTGCAGATTTCCATAGGTCTGGCATAGTGCTATGGATAAGGGATAAAGTGTAGATTCTGGCAATCGGAGAGGCAATGAGTGGAGCAGCCAGCTTAAGAAGACGAGGTTTCAGTGAGTCAGAACCAGAGATGGTATTGGCAGATATGGATCTCAGTAATTTCAGAACTTCCGCTCTTGATATAGCCTTGAAAAAGAATGGTGGCGCTGGAGGAGCATCATACGATAGGGCAGTATGGTTGTCTGATGGTAGTGTGGTAAGTAGACTGGAGTGTGATCCACTACGTTCTAAAGCCAAGGTATAGTATGAAAGATCAGAGAAAAGATTGTTAAAACTGTTTGAGATGGTCCTAGGGTCATTACAATGTGTCTCATTTATGATAATTTCATCAGGAGTGACCGACTGCAAGGTACCGAGAAATGTTTTGATATGGGCCCAGAATTTCCTCGGGTCGCAGGACGAGCTTTGTAGAAGGTCCTTGCAGTATTTGCTTTAGCACTCAGTGCTGCTGCTCTACAATCACCAAATACGTCATGCTTATAAGATAACCCACTATCATGACTCAAACACCCAACTGAAGCATAACATTAAAAGGCAAATGGTAAAACTCAGGTTTACTATGAATAAACAGCTAATTTCCCTACTTTTAATTTGCTCTGGTTCAGTTGTGTTAAACCATGGTCCAACCTCTGCAAGACATTCACCCACTGAACTGCTTCACTTAAAGGTCTAAAATGTATTATGCTGAATGTGTGCAGTTTATTAAAAAAGCTAGATGAGGTAAAAACATGTATTGCCAATACAAATCCAGACATATTCATACTCACCGAAACACGGCTCAGTGACAGATAACTAAATCTCTATATTATCCTACAACCACTTCCGACTTGATAGGCAATCCAGGGAAGGTGGAATAGTCCTATACATCAGCAACAAATTGATTGCTTCTGAAATTAGTTCCCTCACCATACCATACAAATTTGAATGTCTCACACTGAAACTTAAATTATACAATGGCAAGACAATTTCCAGGGCTCTGATTGGTCAGTGTGTGCCTGAGACAGTGATGTTATTTAAGCAACAAGCCACAAGGGGGTGTGGGTTATCAGGAGATTTACCATGGCTGGAGTGGTTTGCCCATGAGGCACAGCCGAGTGGGTAAATCCTCGCCAGCCATGGCAAATCCCCTGATAACCACATCCTCCAAATGGCTTACTGCGATTATACCAAGGTTAATTCTTTTTTACTATAATAAAATACAAATATTAAAGAGGTTGATTTTTTATTTTTGTTCTATTTATTCCTGTGCTGCAGATGATTTGTTGGATACTCCCATGAATGTTCCAACTGTTTTTGCTTCCACCACATCAGGTGGCAGGCAGTTCCATGCATCCATCACCCTCTCTGTAAAGAACTTTCTTGCATTACCCTTTAATTTGCCCCCTTCTAGATTCCAGCTGTGACCCCTGGTTCTTGTGCGAGTCAAACTGAAAAAGGTCCTGAACCTGTACCTTGTTTATTCCCTTCATGTATTTGAATGTTTCTATCATGTCTCACCTGTTTCTCCATTATTCAAGCACTCCTGTAAAGACCTTCACTGCTTCAGTGCGCCATCCCTTTGTGTTTTTGTCAACCCAGAGGTCTCAGTATTTAGCTGGAAAAAAATGATCTACTGATTTAATGGATGAATGTAGCTGATCGTTAGAGACCAAAGGTGCTGCAGGCTCCTACAGCTGCTGCACCACCCTTTGAAAGACAAGGGACATCTCCTGAAATGGGGCATTCATGGCCTTTCACTGGCAACCGGACCTAACTAGGATAGGCATAGACAAGACATCCATCTGTGACACACATTCCTTGCTACTGAGCACAAGGCCACCTTTGAAGCATCATATGAGCCTCTTGCCTGGTGCTGAGGTGTCTCCACACCATTCTCTGCAATGGCAAGGCTGACTCATACTTTGGTGCAGGATGGCAGGTCAGATAGAAAAGTATACACCGGAGTCCACAAGCAGTGCTGGAAAGCCTCCATGTACCCCTGGTGCTATTCTTTAGTCAGTGATGACATAGAAAATGACAGCAGATAAAAGCCTAGCTGCCCATCCATCCTGCCTAAACCTACCTAACTGTGGGACTACGCCCCTGTCAGGCCCCCCCCCCCCAACCTGACTTGGCCAACAACATCATCTTCCTTCTCCAGCATGTCCATCTGCCAAGATCTGAGCATTGGGGGTACAGCCATGTCAGACAGAGGAACAGGTCTATTGTCCTAAGGGGTCAGGAGAGACATCACTTACATGGTGGGATGAATGAGATTCCTCCATCATATCCAAGCATTTGTCTACTGGCATTGTAATAGGATTAGTGACAAACAAACTGGGCCATTCCAGTGCCTCGTGCATCTTCTTGATGCATCACTGAAAAATCAGGTCATCAGCAGCAGATGATGTACACAGAGAAAGCTTGTCATCCTTTGAGAAAGGCACTGAGAGAGAAGAGGATGGAATCAAGCCAGAGGATGAAGTTCAGGAGACGCAGAGTACAGAGCAGGGTTGGACTCCCAAACTAGGTCTGCACATTCTACCAATGTTTTTAACTGTTGTTGAGAGAATGGACCCAGAGATCTGAGGGTCTTAGGCACCCTGTCAAATAATTGGGAGACATGAGGCAAAAGCCTAAAAAGGATCTTGTTATCAAAAGGGCTCACCATACCCATGCATAGTCTACTACATGGCTTGCTTGGGATTTTCACTCAAGATAAGTACCAAGAAAAGCCTTCCAAACCAGTAGCACCAATACCAGGTAGTGGTTAGTGGGTTGCTGTCCATATGTCCTGGCTTAATAACAACTAGTCAGTTCTGAGAAGGCCCTGCTGGGACCATTCCAGATCCAAACTTGACACCAATACCAGCACCAGCAGAGGCTGCAACACTAAGTCCAAAGCTAGCCCCAAGAACCATAGTGATGCTTGTGTCACCCCCTAAACAGACTCAGTGAGCGGTGCTGGCACCAGGGTTCACACAGACACCAGCATCTGCAGCTACACTGACTCCAGCACTGCATGAGATGCCAATGCCCAAACTGGTGCTGACAGCTGGCATTAATGTCATCATGGAAGAAGCTGACTTTGAAAGTACCAACCCTGGCAATAAGGTGGTCCCTTAGTCATCCAGTAGGAGCCAAGGGTCATACACCCTAACTCAGCAGGGTAAGGGACAGCTTGATACCTCACTTGACTATAAAAAGCAGTGAGGTGATAGAAACATTGAAGTTGTTGGCAAAAGACCACTGGCCCACCTAGTCTGCCTAAAATCCCTACCTACTATGACACTGCAGACCCTACTCAATCTCCAGGCTTACCCCCGGCCTGTTACTAAGGTTCCTTCTATCCATCCCATGCATGCTTGAATCCTGCTACGGTTCTAATACCCATCACCTCTGCTGGGAGGCTGTTCCAGATGTCCACCACCCTTTCTGTGAAAAAGTACATCCTCACATCCCCTCTGAGCCTCCCCCTTCCAGCCTTATATCATGTCCCCTTGTCCTTGAGCATCACTTTCTATGGAAAATACTACCTTCCTGTACTTTACTAATACCTTTGAGGTATTTGAATATTTCTATCATGTCTACCCTTTCTCTTCTTTCCTCAAGAGTACATATTTAATTCTTTTAGTCTTTCCTCGTAGGGCTTCTGATGCAGGCCATGCACCATTTTGGTTGCCCTCCTCTGCACTGCTTCAAACCGTTCTATGTCTTTCTGGAGATGGGGCCTCAAGTACTGGACACAGTACTCCACATGGGGCCTCACCATTGAGCTATACAGTGGCAAGACCACCTCCCTTTTTCGGCTGGTGATACTTCCCCTATGCACCCCAGCATTCTACTAACATTACCCACTGTCTTTTCACACTGTTTTGCTACCTTCACGTCACCCAATATGATGATACTCAAGTCCGTATCCTGTTTTGTGGTTGTCATCACCTCCCCCCATATGGTATGTTGCCCTTGGGTTTTGCTGCCCTATGTGCATAATTCTACACATTTTGGCGTTGAAGCTTAGTTGCCAAACCTCTGACCAGACTTCCAGCTTCCTCAGATCATCCCTTAGTCTTTCCATTCCCTCCCACCCCTGGTGTGTCCACTCAGTTACAGATTTGTGTGTCATCCGTGAACAGACATACCTTCCCTTCTAGCCCCTCTGCAATGTCACTAATAAAGACATTGAAGAGGACCGGTCCCAGTACTGACCCCTGCGGCACCTGCTGATTATAAGGAAGAATGGTCCTGTGACCTTTCTGATGATCTCCTGTAATGACACCCATACCTGAAGTCAGGAACAGGATGTCCCAGCTTCAAGATCCAATACTCTAATGTCCGGCAGTCAAAATTTTCATGTTGTGACTGGGTCCAAGTCAGGCAAAACAAAAAGAATGATGGCTGGTGTGAGTGAAACACTAAAAAAGGGGCCCCAAAGCTTTGGCCTTCAAGGACTTAGCAGTTTTACTCTATATACTTGTGTGGAAAAACAAGAAAACAAAAGTATGGGAACTGGAAAGTCAATGTTTACTCCCACAGTGCACACTCAAATGTGAAAGGAGCACAGCTGCTGTGGTTTCAGCACTGACCACAGTTACCGCATGGCGTTCAGCACGTGACAGTACCAAACTGCTGTCAGCACCCTGTCTACATTCTGTTAATCTTTTTAGCCAAAAAGTGTACTAAGCGATATAATCTAAAGATTTGCACATCTGTGATCTATACTTACTAGAAATAAACTATGTAGAAAACACTAACGAATGTTCCATTAGTTGACCTATCAAGTCAAGTACTGAATCTCAACAATAGTGAGATGAGTGGGATAAAGTTTATTCTACAGTTACCTTTTTTAAGACTGTATGTGGAATAATGATACAGAAACATAGAAATTGTTGGCAGATAAGGACTGCTAGGCCCATCCAGTATGCCCACAGGCCCTATACACTGTATGTGGCCACTGACCCTATGTGATCAATGGCTTTTCATCACTCCCCCCACTCCCTCACTCCCCTCTCAAGCTTCCCTTGTGTCTGTCCCAGGCGTACTTAAACCCCTCCACTGTGCTTCCCCACTACCTCCTGTGACAGACTATTCCAAGTATCAGCTACCCTGTCTAGAAAAGCCTCCTCACATTACCTCTTAATCTACCCCTTTCCAATTTCATATTGCCCCTCCTTGTTCTAGTACTTTTTCTACGTTGGAAAAGGTCCCCCACCGGCACCTTGTTTATGCCCTTGAGGTACTTGAAAGTTTCAATCATGTCCCCCCACTGTCTCCTCTCCTCCAGTGAGTACATATTGAGGTCCCTTTGTCTCTTCTCATATGTTTTGTGGTGCAAGCCCTGCACCATCTTTGTTGCCCTTCTCTGGATAGTCTCCACCTTATCTATGTCCTTGCACAGGTGTGGCCTCCAGAACTGTATGCAGTACTCCAGGTGATGTCTTACCAATGTTTACTACAATGGCATCACCATCTCCCGCCTCCTGCTAGTGATACCCCTGCCTATGCACCCCAGCATGCCACTGGCCCTCCCTGTCGCTTCTGTGCACTGCTTTGGTACCTTAAGGTCAGCAGCGATGATAACACATAGGGTCCTTTCCTCTTTGGTGACAGTCAGTATCCCCCCTCCCCCATTGTGAAGCACTCCCCACTGTTCCCTCTACCCAGGTGCATTATTTTGCACTTCTTTGCATTGAATTTCAGTTGCCACATCTCTGACCATCTTTCAAGCTTCTCCAGGTCCCTCTTCATTTTCTGCACCCCTAATGGAGTATCCACCCTACTGCAGAGCTTGGTATCATTTGCAAACAGGCAGACCTTTCCTTTCAGCCCCTCTGCAATGTTACTAATGAAAACATTGAACAGGACTGGTCCTAGTACTGCCCACATCCAAGCCCTGAAGGCTTCTAAATGCCCCAGGCCCGACGGATTTACAGCAGATTGGTATAAGAAATTCTCACGCCTCCTTTTACCAATGCTCTTATAGAGCAGTTGTGGGGGGAAGACTCCACCTCCCTCATGGGATTATGCAGTTATCACTCCTCTGCCTAAACCAAATAAAGATGTAACTGATCCAGCTTCATACCCATCTATCTCCAATCTCAATGTCAATTACAAGATTTACATGGCCATTTGGGCTTCTAGACTCGAGACACTTCTTCCCTTACTATAAGTTCACCCCGATCAATCAGGATTTATTAAAAGTCACAGTACCACTGACAATATCCGGCATCTTATGCTACTCCTAGAACATAAACATTCCAGACAGATCCCCTCGGCACTCCTCAGTTTCGATGCCGAAAAGGCATTCGACCAGGTCTCATGAGATACGCTGACATTTTTTCATTTTCCAGACCAGTTCCTCATCTGGCTTAAAAATATATGCTTTCAACCTAAGGCCTAAATACAATTAAACAGTGAGATGTCCGCTCCTACACTTTTACAACAGGGAACCCAACAGGGATGCCCCCTTTCCTCATACATTTTTGCTCTTTATATAGAATTCTTGGCCATGACCATAAGATAGGACCCCAGGATAGAGGGTATTCCATTGGGTTAAAAAAAACTACACGATATCCCTATTTGCAGACGACATTCTCTTAACTGTCTTATCACCTGAATCCTCCATCCAAGCAGTTTAGAAGACTTTCAGGCGTTATGAAAAACTAGCCAATTTTAAATTAAATATCATTAAAATGGAGGCCATGATGCTATATTATAAAACATCACAGCACCTGAAGGACTACCTACCATTAAAATGGAGATGTACTAAGTTCAAATATTTAGGAATTTATATCCCTTTGAATTTGGAACATCCTGAATTGGTTAATTATGAACCGATGTCCCTCCTTATTCAAGGAGATTTAACAAGATAGGGCAATTTAAAACGGACCTTTTTTCAACATACAGAACCCATACAAATGAACATACTCCCTAGACTATTGTATTTATTTCAAAATCCCTCGACCTTTGTCGAGGATTCGTCTTTCCCTGTTATCCTTCCCCCTGGACCAGGGAGGAGTATGGTTATCCCCTCGAAGCAGGCCACCCTGGAAAGAAACAGAATTCTTAATAAACAATCTACAAGATATAGAAAGGATTACCCTTTCCTCTCCAGGATCGGCCCCTCCTATTCGAGATTTCACTAAATATACAGCCCAAGTCTTGAAGACATGGAACAGCATACAACTTAAAAAGTCTTTTAACCAAACAATTTTCTTCTTCACATTGATATCAAGAGATGAAAACTTTCAACCAGCCCTCCTTGACAATACCTTTGAATGCTGGTGTAGACTCGGACTAAGCTATTATCAAATGATGGATAATTCAGGGATTCTACCCTTCATGGAACTACAACAAAAATATTCTCATCCCGATAGGGACCAGTTTCGATATGTCCAGGTGAGAAACTACATACTCCGACAAAGATTTCCCTACTTGCCATCCTTCTCCCTTACCAACTCTATGGGCCCTGCTTAGAGACATCCTAGATGGGGATATCTGGGGGAATCTCATCAGCCATTTATACAGAATCACATGAGACCACTTGGGGGATTCATCTCTCTCAATATTAAGCGGCCTGGAACAAGGATTTAGAATTTTAAATCCCACCTCCACTTTGGAAAGCATCCATGTTAAAGGCAATTAAGGTTACCTCCTCTGGGTTATGGAGGGAGTTTGTGTGGAAATCCTGATCTAGATATTTTCGTTTCCCAGCAATTTTGGCAAAATACCTACCACCTACATACGGCAGCCACTGGAGAAACTGTAATGTAAATTGGCAGACTTGGGCCGTGTCTTTTGGACCTGCCCTAACTTGATGCCATTTTAGTGTATGTTGCAGACAGAACTGGGAAAATGTTTCGGAGAACCAGTTGAATTGATGGCAGAAATGGTTTTAATGTCCATCTTTCCACCTCACAGTCCACGATGGGGAAACACTTTACTTCCCCTTTATCTATTAGCAGCTAAGAAAACCATCACCCATAGGTGGATGTCCACCCAGATTCCTACAATAACAGACTGGCGTCAGATAATTTTAGAGATACACAAATCCGAATACCTGACAGCCAAATTGCATGGTAAACATGAGGGCCTTTTGAGGCAGTAGCAGGGATGGATCTTGTATTATTCTCAGGTTAACCCAGAATTTGTTCCCTAGGCTGGTCTCGTAGGGACGGGATTCCTGAGAGGAGAGTGAGAGTGCTTCTTCTCCTTTCCTCTCTCTTTCCCCACCATCCCTTCTATTCTGGGGCTTTGGGTGGAGAAAGGAGGGGTGGTCCCCTTCTTTGCCCAATCAAGAAAGTTGTGACACCCTGAGGTCCCGCCGCCTGCCTTTTGAAACCTGGAACTGCATTATAGTTTTGGGAGGTTATTTTTAAAGTAAAGGTGTGTGTAACAATTGTCTGTATGCTATACTGTTCTCTAAACCTCTGATAACATACATTACTTGCAAAATCCTGTACTTGCTTATAAAGACTTATAATGAATAGGTGTTGAAATGTAATGTATACCATATGTCTCGACTAATAAAAATGAAATTATTACAAAAAAAAAAGTTGTACTGATCTCTGTGGTACCCCACTGGTCACCCCCCTCTCCCCAGATTGTACCCCATTTACCACCACCCTCTATCTCCTGTTAACCAGTTCCTAACCCAGTTCACCACCTTGTCTCCCATGCCCAGACTACCCATCTTGTTAATCATGGGTACTAAGATGGGTCCCAGCTTTGCTAATCTGTTTGTGGGTTGGGTGGAGGAACGTTTTTTTCTCTCATTAACAGGGACTGTGCCTGAACTATACAAACGCTACATACATGACTGTAGGGACCACCTCCTGCTCCAGGGAGACCCTCCAAGTCTTCCTTGACAAGATTACCATGGCTCATCCTTCCCTTCAACACACTGTTGAAGTATCCTCCTCCTCCTCCTCTACACTGCCTTTTCTGGATATCCAACTGTCAGTAGAGAACACTGGTCTGAAGACATCAGTATATTACAAACCCTCTGACTCTCATAGTTTTCTCAACCACAGCTCCTTCCATCCTAAACATGTCAAGAATGGCCTGCCTCATTCTGTTTCTTAGACTTTGCAGGTTATGCAGTGAAGAGGATGATTTTGCTGAGCAGACCCAAATAATGCACAGTTTTTTTTATCAACAGGGGATACCCTAAAAGCACAGTGGACAGAGCACTCTCTCAGGTTAGTAACATGCCCCGTAACCTTGACCCCCGCAGGAAGGATATTGTCAAAAACAACAGTGAATTCCAATAGTGCTTCCTTTCCATCAGAGCACACCTTCTCTTCACAGGATCATCGCCAGTAACTTTCCATTTTGCAAAGTGACCCTAACATAGGTGCTTCCTTTACAGAACCACCTATTGCCACCTAACCTGCGAAATCTCTTAGTTAAAAGTAGCCTACCTACTCCTAACAGTTCCTCCCAGGTACCAAATCTTGCAACAGGACTCGCTGCTACACCTGCAAATTTATTTCCAGTGTGACTGAAATTCAAGGGCCTACTGATGTTTTTCATATCACCAAGGAGTTCTCATGGACCTCCACTAATGTGGTATAGTATATTGTATTCTTTGCAGGAAGTGTACAGCTGTTTACATTGGAGAGACTGGTAGGCACCTTGCTGACAGTTTCAGGGAACACTACAGAGCAGTCAGGAATAGTGACACTGCTAAACCCATTGTATCCCACTTTATCTCAAGGAACCACAGTGTCAATGACCTTTCTTTTTATGTCCTTCAGCAGGGCTTCTGACCACAGTAAAACATGGAAGCAAGCTGATCATCCACCTTGGCTCCCAGCAGCCCTCTGGTTTAAATTATAGACTTATTTTCCACTAACAACTTTCAGCCACCCCTTATTTTCTCTAAAATCTGTTTGTATCTGTACACTTTTAATTTCATTTTCACCATAAGTCTCCATCTCTGTCTCTTTCCCACACATTTGTCACCTTTCAGCCTTCTTATTAGGCCCTGTTAATTAGTCCCCATCTGGGGACTTCTCTAGCTCTTTTACTTCTATTGTGCTTTATCTTTTCCATCACCACCTTTTTGTTTCACAGATTCTCTCTTAATCTTGCCATTTATCACTTCTTCTCCCTGAGCCTCCCCTTTTTTCTTTCCCCACATATATATATATATACACATATCCCTCAATTTACCTCCCCTCTACACTAACTGTTTTTTTTTCTCTTTTAGATATTTCCTGAAGAAGACCGAAGGTCAAAACATAGAATTTTAGCTCTATTTTCAGCGTGCATTTAATATAACCATTTTGTTTTGCTTTTAGACCACATGCTGACGCAGCGCCTTGTTTTTGTTTTTTACATCTTGTTAATCAGCCTTCTATGTGGGACGGTGTCAAAGGCTTTGCTGGAATCTAGGCAGATGATGTCTACCGCCCTGCCCTGATTTATTTCCCTAGTCATGCAATCAAAAAAATCTATTAGATTCGTTTGACATGACCTTCCTGCTGTGAATCCATGTTGCCACAGATCCTGAGCACCGCTGGAGTCCAGATGTGCCACTATCCTTTCTTTCAATAGTGTCTCCATGATCTTCCCCACCACTGAGGTGAGGCTGACTGGCCTGTAGTTCCCCACCTCCTTGCTACTGCCACTTTTGTGCAGAGAGACTACAAGTGCCCTCCTCCAGTCCTCTAGTCCTCTAGAACAACACCCATGTTGATTGACTCTGTGAACAGGGCCACCAGAGGCACTGCTAGTTCCCTTCAAAGCTCCTTTAATATCCTTGGGCGGATGCAGTCTGGCCCCATGGCCTTATCCACCTTCAGCTTTGTGAGTTCTTCCACAACTCTGTCCACTGTGAATGGACTGGTGTCCACTTCTCCCCCCCCCCCCACTGCCTCTGCATCCCAATTGTGGTCCTTGACCCTTCCCCTCCTTAGTGAATACTGAGCAGAAGTATTTGTTCAGTATTTCTGCCTTGTCTAGATCCCCCTCCTTACACTCTCCCTTCTCCCCTTTGAGCCTCACAATCCTCCCCTGGTTTTCCTTCTTTCACTGATGTACCTATAAAATGCCTTATTCCATTTGTTTACAGACCATACTAAGCCCTCTTCTGTCTGCGCCTTCGCCCTAACAGCCTTCCCTGCTTCCCTTAGACATTCAAGGTACACCTCCCTGTTCTACTCTCTTTGGCGCCCCTTATATTTCTTGAAACTCAGCCTTTTAGCCCTGACTTTGTCCCCCATATCTTTGGAGAACCACAGTGGTTTTCTTCTTCTTCTGCCTTTGGCCACTATCCTAACACACTGGTTTGTTATATCCACTATGGCTCCTTTTAATTTCTCCCATTGTTCTTCCACACCCTCTATTATCTCTCCCTTTCCCAGGACTGCTTATATACATTTATCCATTTCAGTGAAATCTGCCCTCCTGAAATCTAATAACATATTCTAATACTAACAGCTCAGAACTTGTTACAATTTATAAGTGGTTCTTTGTTTAGACATATAAAAAATATTGACATACACATTCTGCAATTTGATAAATTTGTCAGAGTCTGCAATCATGTCAGGGACAGTGCCTCGAACTGGTAGAGTTCCTTTGCCTTCTTTTGCCACAAATTCCTTTACTGCCCGAACTAATATCCAGAATGACGGAGTCTGTAAACACACAAACCAGATTTCTTTTTAAGCAGAGCAGCAATATATTCATTAATTACATCTTTAATACTTGTCAGTACTCTGTAGTTTAAAAAAAGAGTAATTTTTACTAATGATTAGTCATTTCTGTTCTTACCTGGGATGTCAGGTTGATACAACGACTGTCACTGAAAATTTCTTCCAAGCCACTTGGTATCTTTAAAAAAACAATTAACATATAATGCATTCAAAAAGTGATTCACAGGTTTTAGATTTAAAGCTCCCCCATTTTATGTTTGTTCATTTAGTTTTTTAATACTGGGTAAATGCACTAGACAAGGACTGCCTATTTTTAGGAATGACCCAGGAGGTTATAGTCAGATTATAACTGTAATACAAGACGTAAAATCCAACTGAACAGTACAAAATGCATCAAAACAGGCAGCATAATGCAGGACACAATACAAAATTATACAACGGATACATAGTACCGAATACAAAAATGCAATGTGTAAGAAACAGACTCGAGGACAGCCTAACAAGTGAGTCACAGATTAGAGAAGCAGCAAATTACTTAGATGACACTGCCCAGGCCGAAAGTAGGAGCAGGAGAACATTTTATGTAAATGCTTATGGAAGACAGTACAGAAACTTTGAACAGGTGGACAATTTCGTACATTGGGGGGATGAACTGCAAAACCTAGAAGCTAGATTCATGAAAGCTGTATTCCTATTGTCTGTTCTCATTTTTGGAACAGAGAAGGACCAGGTCAGTAAACCTTAAGGATTATGAGCTGTGAGTACACTGAAGAGGGGTGGCAAGGGATCCAGGGACTTCATTATGGATAACATTATATACTACACCGCCCAGCACAAGATTCAGAGTATACTGAGGGGGAAACCAATTACGCCTAGAATACAGAGAGCAATGATGCATAAGGTGGTTAGTGGCAAGAGAAAAGCAACATACACTATTACAGACCACATGCCACTTCTTTAACACTGCCGTGGCAGCAGATAAATACAATCAAATTCTGTGCAAGAGTTTAGGAGAAGGATGTCACACACAATGGCTAGTCGAACCTTTGGGGTAAGATTGTGAATGGCCTTATAAGACACAAGGATTTTAATGTTGGCAGACTTGCACATGCCAGCAGCATGCAAAGAGAAGTCAAGAGACGGGTCCAAAGTTACCCAAGGTAGTTGATGGAGGGTATCATGGCAATATGGCCAGCAACAATACACAATACCAGAAGGGGGAACAGACAGCTTCCTAATTTGGGGTCCGGTCCGGTGTTGCTGAGGGTTGAGGCGGTCAACGCCACACCTCGCACCACACCGTTGACCCAGGTTTGGTGATGGACTCGGGTTGCTGGGGGTCGACAGGCGAGGGGGAGGATGGAGCGTCCGGAGGAGTTTTCCTCTCCCTGAGGAGGGATCCAGGGTTGCTCGGTGTCCTGGCAGCCCCCACTGGAGATCAGGGGTACTGCAGACACACCAGCCAGCACAGAGGGTGGAGCACATCAGACGCCAGCAGGGTAGCCATGCGCAGGCGTCACTGCACGCCACGCTCCAAGGAAGGAAACTACTAAGAAAACCCCATCCCTGGGGATAGTCGATGGCACCTCCGCTCCGTCAAGCCACACTCCAGCACCAGCCTTAGCTCCTCTCCAGGGCCAACCGCATAGCCGGCAAATTAGATTGTAAGACAGAGCAAACTGGATGGATAGGGTGGCCCTACCTCAGGGGTTGCAGAGCTGGGGGATCTGCCAGGCTGATGCGGGGGGAGAGATTTGGTGGGAGGTAGAGCTATGGTGGTGGTGGTGGTGGATGCTGCAGAGTTCCTGATGGTCAGAGCAGAAAAAAGAATGTACAGAAAATAAAGTTTCTTAATTTGGGCACAGTACTGAACAACACGGCTTGAGATTTAGAAGTGTTCAGAAGCAGCTTATATGGAAACAGAAAGTTCTGAACTGCATGAAGATCAGCAGAAAGCTGACTATTAATGGTGTCAATATCATTTGAATTTAGGAGGAGAAGATCGTCAGTTTAGAGGATCGGAGTACTGTAATTCAAACAAGTATGGATATCATTAATGTGTAATGAGAAAAGGAGAGGTCCAATGATTGATTCTTGTGGTACACTGACTGAAGTACTCAGACGGACAGAGAGGAAGGGCCACATTTTAACTTTCTGTTGTCTACTGCTCAGGTAGCTAGCAAACCATGGGAGGGAGGTCAAAGATACGCCAATCTTTCATGGTTTAAGAAGGAACAAGGAATGATTTACAAGATCAAAGCATTTGTTAGGTCACTGAAGACAGCACTGGTATACTCACCCCTATCTACAGCAATAACAATATTACTGGTAAGGGTCAACAGGACAGTAATGGTGCTATGCCCACTCCAAAATCATGCTGGGATGGGGATAATCAATCAATCAGTCAATCAATCAAAGTCTTTATTTAACCAGGCGAGCATAATTGAGCAAAATCATTTTTGAGATGGACCTGGACATTAAACAATAAGACATAGAGGCTACAGCAGTATCAGTCAACGTGAGTTGAGGTGGAGACAGGACAATTTGCAATACAGTAAGTCAAGGAAGAAAGTATATGGCAACACAACAGCAGAGCAGCCAAGAAAAGAAAAATTATAAGCATATCAGTAGCATAGACAATATTTACATATAAACCCTGAAACTGAGCAGAGGTAATTATAGATGGGTGCATGACAGTTGTTGGTACAGTACAAGCCACTTAGATGGGACGCGGATAAGTGGGATGCCCGCTTAAGTGGGATGTTTTCCATAAAACCGATTCCATTCAATGTAAAGTGCATTAGACTTCTAATGCTCAAGTGGGAAACTAGATTACCATAAATCCTCTTTAGTGGGACGGTTCTTCAATGACTCTGACCTTTTCCTTGCCTTGTAAGCACCTGTTAATTGTTCCTGTAATTACAGAACTCCTTTAACAATCACCTGAGCTGCCTGTTTCACGTCGCTTGATGGTGTTGGTGCTCAGTTCTTTCAGATCTGTTAACCTGCCTGATTGCAACTGCATCACTCTCTGTCATGTCTTTTCCAAGAAACGAATTCACCTTGGCTGACAGAGTGTGTGTTCTGGAGGCGCTGAACAGCCCAAGCCACTCGCTGTCCTCTGTAGTGGCAGAATTCAAAATCTCAAAAAGCAAAGCAGGAAGGATAAGCAAGAATAGAGAGTCTATCCTTGCTGAATGGCAGTCGAACAGTAATCCCACCAGAAAGCGCAAGCGGGAGGGAAAAGATCGCAATGTAGAAGATGCCCTGATGTTGTGGCTGACACAAGCCCTTGATAAAGGAGCTAGACTGTCTGGCCCAATGCTAAAAGCAAAGGCAATAGAGTTGGCTTCACAAATGGGACACGCTGAATTTGAAGCAACAGACGGCTGGCTGTCTCGATGGAAACTGAGACTCCAGGTTGTCGTCAAGCGTGAACATGGTGAAAAGCAGGATGCAGATGCATCGGCTGCCCAGGCTTGGCTTACAGGTGTCCTCCCAGGTATTTTGGCAGGGTACCCACCACCAGATGTTTTCAATGCTGATGAAACGGGTCTATTTTACCGTGGGTACCCTGACCAAGGGTAGGCACTTGAAACACCAAGAACTCACCAGCGGCAAGAAAGCCAAAGACCGGATATCAGTCCTGTGCTGTGCAAATCAGACCAGGACTGAAAAAAAGAAATTGCTAGTGAAT
Organism: Neoceratodus forsteri; assembly: GCA_016271365.2. Taxonomy (NCBI): domain Eukaryota; kingdom Metazoa; phylum Chordata; order Ceratodontiformes; family Ceratodontidae; genus Neoceratodus; species Neoceratodus forsteri. The sequence goes on from CM028130.1 coordinate 1,423,776,937, forward strand.
GGTAAAAGCAAACGCCCACGTTGCTTTCCCAGGGATGTTCATGTGCTGCCAGTGATTTACACATCCTCCTGCAATGCCTGGATGACCAGTGCTACCTTCAATGAATGGCTGATGAGTTGGGACTCTGAACTCCGAAGGAGCAAAAGAAAAATTTTATTGTTTGTTGACAACTGTTCCGCTCACCCACATGAGCTTAGCAAACGGACGGCTTAAGTTCATTAAGTTAGTGTTTTTCCCTCCAAACACTACATCGATCCTGTAGCCAATGGACATAGGAGTTATAAAAAACTTAAAGGGGCATTATCGCTCCTATGTTGCTGGGAAAATTGTGGCAAGCACTGATGAGGGTGAGACAGCACACGCTGCTGAAATTGCCCGCAAGGTAAATTTACTGGACGCTATCTACATGTTACATCGAGCATGGCAGGCAGTGAAGCCGAGCACAATCACCAACTGTTTCAACAAGGCTGGATTCGACTGCAGCTCTGAAACTGCCATCAACAATGCCCCAACCGCCGCTGCTGCACTGGAAGATGTAGTCATGCCATAATTTATGGATGTAATTGTGTTTGCAGAGTTTGTAGGCATGGATGACAAGGAACCTACAGTCAGCGAACTAACAGACGGGGAGCTAGTGACTGCAGTTTTTAAAAATGCCGAAACACAGAATGACAGTGCAGATGGCGATGCTGAGGATGAGGATGATGGAGCAAAATCAGTCACCACCGTAGATGCGCTAGCTGGGCTCAGAACCGCTATGGAGTGGTGCCAACAACGTGGTCAGACTGGAGCCTGGGAGCAGCTGTTTGAGATCGAACACTCCCTGCAGGCTCAAGCTGTCAAAGAATGCAAGCAAAGAAGCATAACAAACTTCTTCCACCCATCAACTGCTGGACCGTCACAATCATCCGTACTTACAAGTGAAGAACCACCAGAGCCATCAGCATTTGCATTCACATCTGTTACTGAAGCTACGTCAGTACTGTTGGATGATAGGAGCACAGAAGATTCTGCTGCTAAAACGTACATTGTGCTTTGAATTTACACAAGCCAAAAAAAAACAAATCACGAGTGTGTTACACAAGCATAACAAAAAAAAAAATTTCACGAGTGTGTTACACAAGCATAACAAAAAAAATAACGCCACAAACACACAAACGAGATAGTGTACGTATAGTTCTGTACATGTATGGAGAATGGGGGGTAATGTCGTTTCTATTCCAAAAGCTAAAAATCACTAACTTCATTTATGCGGGACGCCCGTTTAAGTAGGACGATCGGCTTTCCACCCAGCCATCCCACTTAAGCGGCTTCTACTCTACTGTATATGGCAACAAAAACATCAAACAGCAAACAAAGGTATAAGCATTTCAGTAGGAATAGAGAATAGTTACACATTAGACCTGGCACTGACGGATAAGCATGGGTGGATATAAGTATTTGGGATAAGGTGAATGGGAAGTGGCAGGGGGAGTGGGAGAGGGAGAAGGGATGACTATACAGATGTAGGGGAGAGGGAGAGGACTGGAGTGAAGTGCTCACTGTAGTGAGGCGACCCCAAGTGGGACCAAAGGGGGGCCAAAAAGTAATAATAGAAAACATACGTACTTCACAGTGAAGGTAAAAAAAGTTGTTTAATAACGGAAGGTCTGCATATAAGGGGTAGTGAGAGTCATATCATGGAGAATTTGCCTACAAGGGGCAACGCTCACCACCCCAGGACTAATATGACAAGCTAGGGCGGTACACCGGGAAAGGGTAGGAAGGGTTGGGGGAGGACAAGATAGTAAGAGGGCAGCAATGGAAGACTTAAAAGAGGGTGGATGTCTCTTCTGCAGGGTTGAGCATCTCTTAAGGACACAGTACCCTTGGAAAGTAAGTGCTGAAGCAAGGTATCAGAGAAGGCAGAATAGTAAGGGGACAGTAACAGAAGACTTTTGATGCTAGGCACGAGGCTAGGCTCGAGGAGGACACCAACAACTGGAGAAGAGGCAGGTATTAGTGTAAACAGTTACAGGATTCCTTGAAGAAGCGATCGTAACTTAATTTGAATGCTGCTAAGCTGCTAGGACGGAACAGTTTCAGAGTTTTTTGCAACTTATTCCACAGTAATGGTAGCATACAGTTTATGGCAGACTGGCCAAACCGTGATCTGATCTTGGGCACAGTCAGAGAAATATATTGGGCACTTCTCAGCCCATACTTGGATATGATGCTCAATGGTAGATAATCTGAGATATAAGAGGGTAACTTCTGAATGATGGCACTATAGGTCCAAAGGACAGCGTTTCTCTGCCGTCTATAGTTTAGGGAAAACCAACCCACAGCTGTATCTACAGAGCAATGGTGCCTCGAGTAAGGGAGATCAGTGATGAACCTTAGGGCTTGTTGGTAGAGCGTGTCCAGTTTAATTAGCGCTGTGGTGGGACCTTGACTATACAGAAAGTCTGCGCAGTCAATCAAGGAAAGGAAAGTGGTTTGCACCAATCTCTTCTTCGCATCCTTGGTGAGGAAGTGCGTAATATGGTAAAAAAGACCAAGTCTCTGTCTGAGTTTTTTCAACAGCTCTTCAATATGATCAATAAATGAAAGTTTGTGGTCTATCTAGACCCCTAGATATTTAAATTTGTCTAAGAATTCCAAGGGTTCACCGAGCAGGGTGGTAATCTGTGGAAACGTTCCATTTGTTGATGGATTTGTAAGCAAAGGGTGAAAAAAGCATAGCCTTCTTTTTTTGGCATTTAGAAGTAGTTTCTGATTTAGGAGTCGTAGCTGCAATTGATTGAATTCCTGCTGTAGTTCACTACAGGCTGCTCCATGGGTAGGTCTGCTGGTATAAAGCACAGTATTGTCAGTGAAGAGGTGAATATTGGTGTCTTTGATAGCAGCATCAATTCTGTTGATGTAAATTGGGAGTACATAATAAGGGAGGCAGTATAGCGCAGTGGTTTAAGGCTCCGAGCTGCAAATCTGGTGACATCCAGCAGACCAGACCTGGGTTTGAACCCCACAGCTTCTATTGCATACTGTGTGACCCTGAGCAAGTCACTTAACTTCCCTGTGCTCCCAGGTCGCTCCTGTTAAAAAGTTTTCAGTTTAGTATGCTACTCCTGGTTAAACAACTAAAATAAAAAAAAAAATTGCAAAAAGCAGGGGACCCAATAGGTGACCCTGCGGTACACCTCTGAAAAATGTTTTTTGCAGTGATAGTTCCCTTCCACTTTTATCTGCTGGAATCGCCCAGTGAGGTAATTAGAGAAACATTTCAGTGACAGGGGGTTCAGTCCAATGTTCTGGAGGAAAGAAGGAAGCAAGCCATGGTCGACAGTGTCAAAGGCCTTGCTTAGTTCTAAGAAGACCGCACAAACAAAATTCTTTGCATCCAATTCACGCTGCCAGTCATCTGTCACCTTTGATAATGCTGAGACGGTGCTGTGCCATGGTCTGAAGCCTGATTTTAAAGGATTAAGCAGGTTTGAATTTTCTAAATAGCTCCTAAGCTGATAACTCACTAGTTTCTCCAACAATTTAGACAGGGTGGGAAGCAGGGAGATAGGCCTATAATTATTTAGATCACTGGGATTTCCGGATTTGAACTGAGGGACCACATGGGCCGTTTTATATATAGGAGGCATATTTCCTTGTGAGAGCAACAGATTAAATAGGTGCGTGATTGGCACCGCCAGGACACGAGTACTGATCTTCAGGAAAAAAAGGGTCAATAAGATCAGCCCCAGCTTCTTTCCTGCTATCCAGCTGTAATAGTAATTCTTCAACCTCTTTCAATGTTACAGGCTGCAGGGAGAATGTTGCGCTACTGTTATATACTTCATGGTCCTCAACACCTAAATGCGCATGGAGATTGCTCGCAGGGGAAGAATCAAAGGCTAGATCTGCAGTGGCAAAGAGATTATTGAGGTAATCGAGAATAGTATTCCTGTCAGAGACTGTAGAGGTACCAATCATAATTTTCTTCGGCAATGAATTTGCAGATGTGGAGCCTAACTCCTTTAGGGTTTTCCAGAATTTGGAAGAACACTTCGTGGAGGATTCGAGTTCAGTACGATAGAAGTGCGCCTTGGCCTCTCTGATCATCTTAGTACAATTATTTCTTGCTGACCTAAAAAGAGCCAAGTCCATTGGTAGTTTGATTTTACATGCACGTTTCCAAAGCCAATCTCTGTTAAGCAATAGGGCCTTCAGATCAGCAGTAAACCACCAGCAGGATTTAGCCTTTGCCCTGACTTTAGTAACTGGTGCATGCTTGTTCAGAACCCCTACTACAATATCTTGGAAAATACTGTATGCTATGCACGCAGATTTTGCAAGGTAAAAGTCTTGTCAAAGCAAGAAATCTCGTAAATCCAAGGTGAAAGCGTATGGATCGAAGTTTCTTCTGCTTCTCTTCAAGGTGGGCTTTGTGGAGGAAGACAACTTAGGTGTAGCTCTTACACAGGCGATAAAGCAATGGTCACTAATATCGGAGCAGGACCCCAACGTGGAAGAATAGGTGCAGTTAATTTACTACAATAAGATCCAGCAGTGTACTGTTATTAGGGTTCTTTTTATTGGGGCATGTAGCTTCAGTAATTAGTTGGGACAGCCCAAGGGAGTCGCAGATAGATTTAAGGGGAGTGGAGGCATTGGATAGCCAATCAAGGTTAAGGTCACCCAAAATAAACTCAGGTGGTTCAGAAGTTGGAGTCCTGTAGATGGAGGCCTATAGTATCCTATTATGCAAAGGGAGCTCGTGTGTGCAATCTCAACTTTGAGGGTTAGGCATTCGAACGCTGTCTGAATTGCAGGTGACTCCATGACAGTAGCAGAAAATTTGTTACTGATATATATGGAAACTCCTCCTCCTCCTCTAGACTGCCTGTCTATTCTAAACAAGGAGTAGGCAGGAATATTTACCTCCAAATCCGCAGTTCCAGGTTTAAGCCACATCTCAATGACCACCAAGAAAAAATTACTCACCTTAGTAATTGTGTTTCTTCTAATGGAGTCTTGCTGTATTCTGACAGATGCAGTGATCCCCAACCTTTAAACTGCCCCAGAGAACAAAGAGTTAACTTTCTATGCAGGGCATAGAATGCTGAGCTCGAGCTCGGTTAGAGTCTCTGTCTGGAGTGTTTCAAACTCAAACCGACAAGATTCTTACGAGCCTAACTAACTAAAAATTCTATCTGGAAATTGTAAAATTCCTTCTAGCCAACTGGCAGTAAAAAGGTTTGGATTCCCATGGAAGACTCAAGTCAGGAAAACCAAAAACCAATCTAATACAAATAACAGTAATAATCAACGCCCAAACAAAAAAGGAGGAGGGTGTAAACAAAGAGCACCCCTTGGGTGCAACACTGCACCTGCCCACCCACTTCCCAAACACAGGTTCTGAAAGGAGAGACAGGGAGGGAGGTCAGAATACAGCAAAACTCCATCAGAAGAAACACAATTACTAAGGTGAGTAATTTTTACTTCAAACAACATGAAGTCTTGCTGTATTCTGACAGATACAGACTGCCAAGCAGTACCTCCATGGAGGAGGGACAGAACATACTTTGGGAATAGGCTCTGAAGTACTGCTGTGCCAAATCGAGCATCACTCCTAGCCTGGATATCCAGATAGTAATGCTTGGTAAAGGTATGGACTGTTTTCCAGGTGGCTGCTTGACAAATGTTTAAGAGAGGGATATCCGTGGCAGCAGCCAGGGAAGCAGCTGTACCTCTTGTGGAATGAGCCCTCGGGCCTGAGGGTGGAGTTTTTCCCAGTTTTTCATAGCAGAATTGTATACACGACACAATCCACCTGGCAATAGATCTCTTGGTGGCAGGTTTGCCCTTTCCCACTTCTCCATAAGTGAGGAACAACTGGAGGGAGTCAAACTTGTGACCCTTGGTACGCTCTATGTAGTAACTAAGGGCTCTTTTAACATCTAAACTGTGTAGCCTCCTCTCTCCTGAGGAAGAATGATCAGTGAAGAAAACAGAAAGAGACACAGACTGGTTTAAATGGAAGTCTGAAACCACTTTGGGCAAGAACATTCTATTGGTTCTAAGGACCACTTTAACCCTGTGAAAGGAGATAAAATCAGGTTCCACTGACAGGGCTTACAACTCACTGATACGCCTGGCAGAGGTAATGGCTACCAAGAACACAGTTTTCCAAGTCAAGTACTTAAGCTCTGCTGAACACATAGGCTCAAAATGAGGTTGCATAAGTTGAGCAATGCAAACATTCAAATCCTAGGCAGGGGCAGGGTCTCTAAAAGGTGTGAAACAATCCTTTAAAAAATTTGCAGAACACAGGATGAGAAGATGGTGAGGAAGACTTCCCCACAGACAAAAATGGATAAACAGCTGACAAGTGTACCTTGAGAGTAGCTGGTCTGAGGCCTAGGCCATTAAGATGGACCATATAATCCTGAACTGTAGGCAATCCAGCAGTATCTGGAGAAATATGCTTCTTAGAACACCAAATGCTGAATCTCTTCCATTTGGAGTTATAAGACTTTCTGGTGGAGGGCTTTCGAGAAGATCTGAGAATATCCAGAACCGCTTGGGAAAGATGCAGATCTGAAAACTCTAACTCTTCAAGAGCCATGCCTTGAGATTGAGAGACTGAAGATTGGGATACCAAATCCTCCCCTGAGAGGATGTTAACAGGTTGTAATTCCTGGGAAAAGACAGGGGAAGATGGACTGCTAGGGACAGCAACAGGGGGTACCTGGGCTGTCTGGCCCAATCTGGAGCAATCAGAATCAGTTTGCAAGGTTGAGACCTTATTTTGACTAACACTTTGAACAGAAGTGGGTGGGTGGGTGGGGGGCACAGAAACTTCCCTTCCTAACCAGAATCAGGGCATCCAGGGGGACTGAGCCCAAGACTGGAGATCTGCAACAAAAGAGAGGGAGTTGGTGATTGTCTGGGGCTGCAAAGAGATCAATCTCTGGAGTGCCCCACCTTGAAAAAATCACTTTCAACACCTGAGGGTCCAGGGACCAATTCGTGATGGCCTTGAGAGATACTGCTCAGTGCATCTGCTAGCACATTGTCTTTCCCTGGAAGGTGAACTGCTACCAGAGAGGTTTGCAGAAAATTAGCCAGGGACCACAACTTCATGGCTTCTGTGCACAAGGCCATGGACCAAGTGTCTTCCTGCTTGTTGATGTACCACATGGTGGTGGTGGTGTCTGTTCTGACCTGAACCACCTTGTTCTGTACTGACTGAGAGAAAGCTTTTAGGGACAGAAAAACTGCCCTGAGCTCTACGAGATTGATATGGAGAAGGGATTCTTGGGGGGACCACAGCCCCTGGGCAGTGAGGGACCCCAGGTGGGCTCCCCAGCCCAGAAGAGAAGTGTCTGTGGTAATGACCACTGAACAAGGCTGAGTAGAAAAAGGAACACCTTGTCTTAAATTGTCCTGCTCCTGACACCATTGGAGGGCTTGGATTAAGGTCACAGTCACTAGGATCAGTTTGGTAAGGGAATCCTTCCTCTGAGACCAAAAAGTTCTCAGGTGGAACCGAATACCCCTCATCTGGAATCTTGCCCCTTGGACCACTGCTGTTGAAGCTGTCATGTGGCCCAAGAGCTGGATGAAATGCCTTGCTGGTTGAGATACCCGAAGGCTGAAGAAAGAGGCTAGTTCCATCAGAACCCTTGCCCTTTCTACAGGAAGAAAGACTCTTGCTCTGAGTGTGTCCATTTCTGCCCCTATAAAGGTTAAGAAGCTGGACTGGTTCGAGAACTGACTTGGGAAGGTTGAGAAGAAATCCTAGAGAAGTGAGCACTTGCTTGGTCACTTGCAGGTGAGACTTGACTTGGTCTGGAGACTGGTCCACTACTAGCAAATAGTCCAGATATGGAAAAATTGAAATCTTTTGCCTTCTTAGAAAGGCAATTACTACTGCCAGGCACTTTGTGAAAACCCTTGGGGCTGAGGTTAGGCCAAAGGGCATTGCTCTGAACTGATAGTGGCCTGAGGGCAACTCGAACCTTAGGCACTTTCTGTGGGATCACCTGATGGGAATGTGAAAGTAGGCATCTTTGAGGTCCAGGGAGGCTAACCAGTCCCCTGGCCTTAGAGAGGGAAGGATTATTCCCACAGTTACTATCTTGAACTTTGGTTTCAAAAGATGTTTGTTTAAATATCTTAGGTCTAGGATGGGAAACCACTCCCCTGTCTTTTTTGGGGTCAGGAAGTACCTGGAGCATAATCCTTTGCCCCAGTGTAGGGTAGGTACTCTCTCTATGGCTCTTAAGGCTAGAAGAGAAGAGACCTCTGCCTCTAGGGCAAGGGTTTCTGAGAGATCTGCAGGTGGAAAAGATTTAGCTCTCATCTTTGGGAATTTTCTGAAGCTGGATCCGAACCGGACGGTTTCTCTTTTAGTCAGAACCGACCCCTCAGGATCGGCTCTCCTTTTGCCCGAAGAAGTATCGCCCTGGTCAGAGGGCACTCCTTCTGGTTCGGTCAGAGATGAACCGGGCTGGCCATCCAGGTCAGCAGACTTCTCTGCCTCCTTTTCCCTCAGTCTACCTAGTCTCTTTTCAAGGGTAGATTTGGGAAAATGTCTCCAAATTTGGCAGTCTGAATCGAGGTGTTCAAACCCCAGACAATAAACACAGGTGGTGTGGGGACTGGCCTTAGCAAAGACCTCCCCATACTCACTGCAGTGTTGAAACCCAGTGGGCCCTGTTTTTTCTTGGGTTTCAGACATGACCAACTAACCAAACGCATCTTTTTTGGCAACCACTATGCAAGACTCTTATCGGTTCCTAACCGTGTCACGGGTCTTGGAAAAAACGTAGCAAAACACGTTTTTTTTTTTTTTTTTTTAGAACAGATAAGGACCGGTAACCACACACTAAAGTTAACACAAGAATTACCAAATGATCGGTTCAGCCGAAACGATCCACACTTTTTACAAGTTCCACACAGAAACACAGTACAAAACCTATCTAGTATTCACGGTACTACAGAGACTGGACCGACTATGCGGAAACTTTTTCGGTTAGAAACCGATGAAAAACTGACACTTCAACCAACTTTCGAACAGAGCTGCAGAAGAAATCTCCGAAGCGACTGTTCAGTGAGGTGAAGTAAAGAATCTGATGGTTAGTTTTCAAAGGGAAACAGAGACATCAACCGAGCTCGAGCTCAGCATTCTATGCTCTGCATAGAAATGGTAACCCTTTGTTCTCCAGGGCAGTTTAAAGGCTGGGGCTAACTGCACTTGTCAGAATACAGCAAGACTTCAAGTTGTTAGAAAGAGTAATGTAGGTTGAAGTAGGCATGGTTACTGTGTATTTAATGGTGGCGTGTTGGTGGGGAGAAAAAACAGTGGGCTTACCAGAACCTTGCAGAGAAAGGATGTTCAGGGGTTTAGACAGAGCAGGACAAAGGGGGAGGGTTCCAACTTAACAAAATCTCAAAGGAGCTGTATTCTCTAAATTAAATCGGGGGGCCGGTAGCAGACAGCAAGCGAGGCAACCGCTCAGGCTGCAAGGGCCAAATAGAACAAAGGTAACTAAACAGTGGCAGTCTCAAGGGACAAAGGAAATATTTAACTTGAGAGCACCATCTTCTGCCTAACCTTCAATACAGATTTTTACATATAAATTAACATCCGCACTAACACAGTGTAGGAAGCAGGCTTAACAGTGGCTTAAAAAAACAGAATACAGGAATGTACAGACTTTCGCTCTCAGCTAATAACACAGTGCAGTAAGGCAGTAATGGGAGACTGCACTCGAGTACTTTACAAAACTGTGGTGAGAACTTAGAAGCAGGGAATACAAGGGGCAACAGAAAGGCAAAAAGAAAGTGCATAGCCACTTTACTTTAGCTAATTTAAGTTAGAGTATAGTGTTAAAGTATTGAAAATGCCTGGCAAATCTAGACTTCCAATAAGCAAGCTCCACGCTGGCAAATAGCCAAATCAGCTGTACACCTTGCGACAGCACCGAAAATTAAAAGAAATGGGAAGGGACCCAGATGGCTTTGGAATCGCCGGTGATGTGTCCAAATGCCGTACCTGAAGCTGGGATTCTCGGTTGGGCTTGAGGGTGGCTGGCTCCATGCGCCGTGGAGCCACTGGTCCCTCGAGTAGGACCGTGGGATGCGGTCAAGCCCAGCGGGCTTACCAGGACCCTGATGCTTGGACTCCAAGTTGGGCTAGAGGGTGGCTGGCACCATGTGCCATGGAGGTGCTGGTCTCTCAAGTAGGACCGCGGGATGTGGTTGTTGGAGATAACCAGTCAGCTGAGAGGAGACAACCTTCTCAAGCACCTTATTGAGCACAGTTATATTTGCAATGGGCCTATAATTACTTAAGACCTCAGGATCCCTCTTGTTATAAACAGGGACAACATGGGACAGTTTCCAAGTATCAGGTACTATCCCCGACAACAGGGACATATTACCGAATATACGCGCGTATTAGCCAATCCACGTATAAGCCGACCCTCCCAAACCGGAGATGCATTTTTTGTAAACAACACTGACCTGCGTATAAGCTGACCCAGAAAAAATAAGTTTGTTTGATTTATGCCCCTTTCTTGGTTTATTTTACTGTGAGCTGCTGGTGCTGTTTGTGGACTCTCCCAGCCCAAATGCGGTCTCTTTCTTTTCCTTCCCCCGTTTTATTTTACTGTGAGCTGCTGGTGACATTTGTGGGCTCTCCTAGCCCAAATGCTGTCTCTCTTTTCTTCTCCCCAGTTCACCATTGTGGCCCCTCAGCGCTTGCACACAGCCACGATTGTTTGATTTATGCCCCCTTTCTTTATTTCACTGTGAGCTACTGGTGCTGTTTGTGGGCTCTCCTAGCCCAAATGCTGTCTCTTTCTTTTCCTCCCCCCATTCACCACTGCGGCCCCTCAGCACTTGCACACAGCCACGGTGTGGATCTTTTATTAAATCACTCCTTCTTGGGGAATGCTTCCTTTCTTTGTTTGTATCCTGTCGTACTAAGCCCACTGGCTCTCGCTGCTGCTGCCTTCTTGCTCTTTTACATTGCTGAAAGTGCGGCTTCTTCACTGGCATCTCCTGCCACCATGCACGCTCCTCCCTCGCTCTAAACACTCTCCCCCCAGCTCTACTAATGCCAACTGAGTGGCTTCACTTACAGTGCAGCTCCTTTGCTGTTTCCGTCTCCCCGGCTGCCTTTTTGATTTTCATTTTTGACGTGACCCGCGTATAAGCCGAGGTACTATAAACGGGAATGAAATAGAAGGACAAAAAAAAAAAAATCGACTTATATGTGAGTATATACGGTAATGATTCTAGTGATACCAGAGTCAATTATATTAGTAGCCATGTGGAGGAGCTTTAGGCTCAACCCCCACCAAGGCCAGCTGATTTAGATACCAGGATTATTTTGTGTGACCTGAGCAGTTACAATAGTTTTGGTACTTTAAAATAAAAAGCAGGGTGCAAACAAGATGCACTGGGAGGAGCGGGATGTCCCAGATGTAGTAAGTTCTGTGATAAGGTAGTAAAAGGTTATGTATGAGGAAAGGTCATCAAAGTGATGCTTTCGGTGTTTGTAGTGGTGCTAGGATTATTACAATCAACACTGTTAATTACCACATCAGGGTAAAGTACAGTTATGTAAGAACTTACCGTAACAGTAGATCTTCGAGAACAGCTCTTGCAGCAGGTTACACCATTAGGACTGAAGCCGGCAGGCGCCAGGACCCCACGGAAAAATTCTAGCTACCTATCTTCAGCGGGGACCGTCCCAGACGTCGGTCCCACCTCCGACGTCAGGCGTGGTATATAAGGGGGCCGTCCCGCCAGATTCCCCAGTTCTCCCGCCGGAGACTCCCGGCCACAGGATGACATCAGAAGGGGAGACCGAGGATCCACCGTCAGAAGACAATAAGGAAGGAAATCCCAATAAAAGAGGGAGCAGAACCATGCCTCCTCCAAGGGGGAAGGTGGGAAGGTACCTGCTGCAAGAGCTGTTCTCGAAGATCTACTGTTACGGTAAGTTCTTACGTAACTGTACTATCTTACTTCGAGATACAGCTCTTGCAGCAGGTTACACCATTAGACTGATTCCCAAGCAGTAACGCTGCCAGAAGATCCGGGAGGAGGTAAAATGAAAGGAAAAACATTCCAGGTCCTGACTTAGGACAGGAGACCCTGCAGCACCGCTAGGCCGAAACCGGCTCTCCGCCGAGAGGCGATATCCAGACTATAATGCCTGATAAAGGTATGCACAGAACTCCAAGTGGCTGCAGCACAAATAGCAGAGATGGAGACGTTTTTAAGTGCTGCAAAGGAAGTAGCCATCCCCCTGGTAGAATGACCCCGGATAGAACCCGGGAGGGGCTTCTGCTTAATATCATAACAGTATGAAATACACTGAACAAGCCAGCGAGACAGGGTCTGTTTGGATACTGGATGGCCCATCATTCTCTGACAGAAGGAAACAAAAAGTTGGTCAGAACTACGAGAGGGTTTAGTTCTGTTGAGGTAATACCTCAGGCTGCGGTGAACATCCAGGGTGTGGAGCAAGGCCTCTCCTCTATTAGAATAACTCGGGAAATAGACCGGAAGGTCAATATCCTGGTTTAGAGTGAGTGCCGAAACCACCTTAGGCAGAAACTTAGGGTTCGTCCTCAGGGATACTCTGTCCCGGTGGAAAACTAAATAAGGCTCTTTGCACATGAGAGCGTGAAGCTCAGAAATCCTTCTAGCTGAAGTAACAGCAACTAAAAATAACGTCTTCCACGACAGAAAACGTAGCTCGCAATCCGCGGCAGGTTCAAAGGGAGGGAGTGTGAGCTGTTCCAGGACAAAGAGCAGATCCCATGGAGGCACCAGGTCCCTAATGGGAGGCCTAAGGTGTAACACCCCTCTAAGAAATTCCCGAGATGCATCTAATTGAGCAACAGTACGATGTCCCACCGGAAGGTGGTATGCAGAAATAGCGCAAAGGTGCACCTTAATAGAGGAGTAGGCTAGGCCTGAATGAAAAAGAGAGAGGAGATAATCCAAAATTACTCCCACAGGACAACCTAAAGGGGAAAGATCACGAGCCCGTGACCATAAACAAAAACGGCGCCACTTCATGGCATACGTCGCATGCGTTGCCGGCTTTCTGGCTGCAGAAAGAACCTCTGCAACCTCTTGAGAGACCCCGTGACGCAAGATGGCTATGTCTCTAGGAGCCAAGCATGCAGGTTCAGAGAACGCAGATCCGGATGGAGCAACGAACCATTCTCCTGAGACAGTAGGTGGGAGCTGAGCGGCAATGGGAGCGGGGGTTCCCGAGATAGCTGTACCAGCAGGGGGAACCAGATCTGTCTGGGCCAGAATGGGGCCACCAGAATCATTTGTGCATGCTCCCTGCGCAGCTTGAGAAGAACTCTTTGGATCAACGGGAAGGGAGGGAAGTCATAGAGGAACCTGTTCGCCCAGGAGAGGGACAACGCGTCAAGCCAGAAAGCACCAGGCCCTGGATCTAGCGAGCAAAAATTGGGCAGTTTTGCGTTGGATGGGGATGCGAACAAGTCCAGCTCTGGAGTTCCCCATCAAAGGAACAGATCCTCTGCCACCTCCTGAAGAAGTTCCCACTCGTGGACTCTGGCCTGGGAGCGACTCAGGCCGTCTGCGATTGTGTTGTCCACCCCGGGAACATGTACAGCGATCAGGTTTGCGCCGTGTCCGATTACCCAATCCCACACTCTCATGGCCTCCCTGCAAATGGGGTAAGAGTGTGCGCCTCCTTGTTTGTTGAGGTAATACATCACCGCCGTGTTGTCTGTCTGAAGCAGGAGAATGCACGGTGGGATTATCGACTGAAAAGCCTGCAGGGCATAGAGGACCGCCCTCATCTCTAGAACATTGATATGGAGATGAGCCTCCAACGGGGTCCACGAACCCTGAGACTTCATCCCGTCCAGGTGTGCCCGCCACCCGAGACCTGAAGCATCCGTGGTGAGGGTTACCTCTGGGGACAGCGCTACAAACGGGACGCCCTTGGAAAGCGACCCGGCCACTGCCAGTCGCGGATCACAGATTTCGTGATCCTGACCGGATGCTGCAAGTGGTCTTGCCTTTGGTCCCATTGCACCTTGAGCATCCACTGAGTTACCCGCATGTGGAGCCGTGCGAGAGGGACCGTCAGAATGGCCACAGCCATGTGACCGAGCAGACGAAGGACCGACCTGGCAGGTACGATCTTGTTCGAAGACAAATTCCTTATGAGGGACCTGATGCGTTCCGCTCTGTCACCCGGAAGAAAGGCTCTTCCCTGGACAGTGTCCAGAACTGCGCCTATAAATTGCAGTTTCTGCGACGGTACCAAGAGAGACTTCTCATAATTTATGAGAATGCCCAGAGACTGGAACAAGTCTTGAGTGCTCTGGACCGCAAGCAACAACGCCTCTCTGGAGGCGGCCATGAGAAGCCAGTCGTCGAGGTACGGGAACACATAGTGGCCCTGTCTCCTTAGAGACGCTGGCATGACTGCCATGCACTTGGTAAAGACCGTTGGGGAGGATGACAGTCCGAACGGAAGAGCTCGGAACTGAAAATGGTGGTCGAGGAACTCGAAGCGCAGGAACCTCTGGTGCGCCTGAGCTATGGGGATATGCAGGTACGCGTCCTGCATGTCTAGGGACGCTAGAAAGGCGTCTTGTTTCAGCATGGGAATAAGGCCCGGAAGAGTCACCATGCGGAATCTTTTGTAGGCGACCGACACGTTGAGGTCGCTGAGGTCCAGAATCGGACAGAGGTCCCCTGTTTTCTTTGGAACCAGGAAGAAGTGGGAATAATATCCATGTCCTCTCTGGTTCTCCAGGACATACTCTATCGCCCCCTTTTTTAGGAGCGCAAGTACCTCTTACCAAATTAAGTTTCTATGCTGACCCGGATACCGGGAGAACAGAGGAGGCCTTGAGGGTGGCTTTTCTGTGAACTCTATAAAGTGGCCAAGACTGACCAATTGCAGAATCCACCTGTCTGTGGTGATAGCCTGCCATCCCGGCAGGAAGTTCACAATGCGACCCCCGACCATAATTTCCCGTTGATCCTGAGGGGCGGGGGCCGGAAAGGAGTCAGGCTGTGGCGGCAGATGGGCCCATTTGCTGGGTAGGCCTAGGGGGGCGCTGACCTCGGCTAGCAGGCTGTTTACCCTGGGTTCTACGGAAACCAGAGCCCCTCTGGTGTGTAGCGGAGCGGGGCTGCTGCCTCTGTGTCCGCCCATGAAAACAGCTTTGGGTCCTACGAAAGGAACCAAGCCTAGGTCGGTACATGGCCTGGACCGACCTCACTGCCTTCCCGGCCTCTTGAAGTTTGGCAATAATCTTCTCAGAAGGATTACCAAATAAAACATCTCCCTCGAAAGGGGCGTCCATAATGTTCTTCTGGACGTCTGGGGTAAAGCCGGAGACACAAAGCCAGGAGTGTCTCCGGATGCAAACGCCAGAGGCTGCTGCTCGGGCCGATGAGTCCACGGAATCGTACGCGGCTCGAAGCACTTGGGTCCCCACATCTGAACCCGTCCGGAGGAGCTGGAGCATCTCCTCCTTTTGCTCACCATCGGGTAGTTTCTCAGCTATCCCCAGACCCTGTTCCCACAGAGCGCTCTGAAACTGAACCATGTGGGTCAAGTAACTTAAGGATCTGATGGCGCAGGTAGCGGAAGCATACGTGCGCCTGCCCAGAGAGTCCAATTGCTTGGATTCTGGATCCGGTGGCAGTGTGCTCAAATGCTGCGGCCTCTGTGACCGGTCATGTGAGGCTGTGATGACCAGAGAATCGGCCTGAGGTTGTTGCGTCAGATACTGGTCCTCCTTAGGAGCCTTGTATAGACAGTCAACTTTCTTCGGCACCGCCGGGAGCGAATGTGGACGCTTCCACGCAGCCTTGGTGACGTCCACAAAAGTGTCCACCAAGGGTGGCACCACCACAGGCTTGGGGTCCTTTTGCCGAAGATACTTGGCAAGGCGTAGCCTTTCGGGGTCTAACTCTTCCGCATCCCACCCCATATTCTCCTGGATATGGCGCATGATATCCATGAACGAGGGGTCATCCGGAGGAGACCGTGGCGTCTCACGTGGGTCCGGAGAAGGGATGGAAATTGGAGATGGAGATCTAGAGGTGGAGTAAACTGATCCCGTGTCCTCCGTCGACGGCGAACGTCCGGGTCCCCTGGATCTCCTGGGGCTGGGTGATCCAGAAGACGATCTTGACGGAGGTCTCCTCTTATCTGATCGACCCCTTGGAGGAGATCTGGACTCCCTGGGGAGGGTTGAACGGCCAGTCGACCCCGCAGGTGTAGGGGGGGCCGGAGGAGGAGGAAGAGCAGTGGGCACCACATCCTTCTTGATGGTGTCCCACCAGTACGTGAAGAGATCCTTCACTTCCACTAAAGACAATCCCGACGACGGCCCAGGCGCCGGAGGGCGGTCGTCGGGTCCCGGTGACGGCTCCACAGGGACCTCGCGAAAAAATCTTCAAAGTAGGATGAAATTCCCGTAGGAAAGCTCTGCAACCACGCGTCGCGCACTAGACTAAGACCGGAGGGTCGAGGCATGCAAGTCGACGGCGGGAAAGAACTGGGGAATCTGGCGGGACCGCCCCCTTATGTACCACGCCTGACGTCGGAGGCGGGACCGACGTCGGGGGCGGTCCCCGCTGAAGATAGCTAGCTAAAATTTTTCCGCGGGGTCCTGGCGCCTGCCGGCTTCAGTCCTAATGGTGTAACCTGCTGCAAGAGCTGTATCTCAAAGTAAGATCCAGATTTACCACAGTCACCAAGGGATTGCTTACTATATTTCCAAAAGTGACAAGGGTTACCAGTGGTAGCATCAAGGAGTTTTTTGCAGTAAGCACTTCTGTTGGCCTGAACATTTTTTTTTTTTTTTTTTTTTTTAAACAAACAACCCTATGCTTTCTATAGCTGACCAAGTCAGAAAACACCCCAAAGGTCTTAAGAAGATCTCAACATGTGTCCGTAACTTTAATCATGGACAAAAGGGAGATACTTAGCCGCTTTGTCACTGGGCTACAAAGTCTCCTCACGGTAAGAGAAACCAATATTTTTTTAAAGGCCAATGAAAACTGAAATGAAGTAAGATATGGTATTATTAACATCTGTGGAACCTTATACCAGGAAGCAGCCACTGGAAGAGTTCACTCCTGAAAGCGGCTAGGTCAAATTCAGAGAAGTTGCGAAAGTGAATCAGCAGAGGAGGAAATAAGTAAAGTTTAGCCCTCCAAACACAGTACATTGGGGAATGGTCACTAATGGCTCAGAAAGAACTCCAGAAGAGATTACACTTGTTCTAGGAGTCAGAATCTAGTTCATGATGGTAGCACAGCACCCATTATTTTATAGCCTCGTTGGTTCAAGTACCTGGATGAGGTTTAATTTTGTAAAGCTTGTTTAATGCTGCTATGTTTATTACTTGGCTGATTTAAGTTGAAATCCCCACGGAGGATGAATCTGTTACATTTAACAAAGGGACCCACACAGTCCGTGAAGTAGGATAACACTTTAAGACCCCTGCAGGAAGGTTATACACACAGAAAAGGTGATGCTGCTTAGCACTGCCTAGTACAAGAATAGCATAGCATACTTCCACATGCATATCAAATACACAAACTATTGACAGCACTGACAATGAAGTGCGACTTGGAATAAAACATGGAACCACCCCCTTGCAATTTGATCCATCGCATCCTATACTACGGTATCCTGGCAAGGCACATAAGTTATCAGGTATAGCAGGCCTAAGCCAAGAAAAGCGGTTGGTAA
Source organism: Neoceratodus forsteri (assembly GCA_016271365.2). Lineage (NCBI taxonomy): Eukaryota > Metazoa > Chordata > Ceratodontiformes > Ceratodontidae > Neoceratodus > Neoceratodus forsteri. The sequence goes on from CM028130.1 coordinate 1,423,794,710, forward strand.
TGATTAGCCCAAACAGTCAGTTCACCAAGGTTAGGGACAAGACTCCTATGGGCATTTTTTTATTTATTGTTTGTTCAAGTTCAAGTTTATTTCAGGAAAACTCCATTAAGCAAGCTCATTCACAAGAAGGTCCTGTTTGTGCTCCCACTCTGCTCTGGTCTCCTTCCCCTGAGTCCGATTCAGCCCCATCCCCTCACATCCCTATCTCTTACCTGCTCCTCCTTCCAATGTCACTGGTTTGCCGCGCCTCAGCGAGGTCTGGCCGAGTCAGATTGATCCTGAATATGGAGGCAGGCGTTCTCTGTGTGGAGGCGCTGTGGGCAATGGCAAGGGTTGGAGGCCAGAGTGCACCAGAATCATCCTGCACAGAGCAGGGTTCTTTCCTTTGAGTTGGACCCAGTGTCTTAGGACTCCGGCACATAGAGCCCATTCAGAAGCATGTAGAGTGTTCAGAATGGAGCTCCACCGATGTCCTCCCCTCCCTGCTGAACTGCCACCTTTTGTCACCCAGGTGGCAGTGTTGATCAGCCGCAGCAACCATCCTTCACTCAGAACAGTGTGTCCCCATGGATGTTCAAATCCCCACCACCTAATCAGTCAGCCTCCCAGTGACTCATTTCTGAAACTGGGCTGCCAGCATTGTGAGCAGCAGCGCTACCTACAATTTTAAGGCCTTTTACATTCTTCGGGTGGGGGGGGGGATATGATACCGAGGAGTAATTACAAATGATCCAGAGTTCAAGCTTAGTATCTCCTGCAGAGAGAAGTCTAAAAAGGGCCATAATGATCAAAGGGATAGAACGGAAGATGTTTACCTCAGACAGGAATATGCCAGTGCAGTCTATTCAGATATTGTAAGACATACAATACTAGTTATGGGGGATCCGTAATAAAGCTTGAGAGGAGTGAAGTGTCGGGACATATTGAAGGTAGCAGCAGGTTCCTCGTAACATGACAGCTCATGCAGCCCATACAAATCTGAATTACTTGGTTTGCACCCTTCTATTTTTGCACATTAAATGCACCATATTTGTACCTTCTCGCTGTATGGACAATACCTGAAGCTGTGAAGTTTAGTCCTGGCTATTGCAGTAGTCATGTCTCAATGTGCAATAACTGTCAAGAGACCTATTAAGAATGTGAATACTACCAGTTTGTCATCCTTTTGCTACTACATGATGGAATGCCTTCCAGCGCCATATATAAAAAGATTAATGCCACTTTTTTTTTTTTTTCAGTGTTATTTTTTTGTGACAATATAGTTTGGTCAAAGTGCGACTTTCTATACTGATACTGTTACCAGGAACATATACTTCTGAGTGTGGAGACAATTTATTTTGGAAATTTTGCAATTTAACTATGATTATCCTAAAGTTTATAATCGAGAATTAAGGAATTAGACATTGTGAATTTTGTTAGATCATGGATGTCAGTATAGGACAGACAGAAAATAGTGCCAGCAGCAAGTAGCGAGCCAGATAAGAGGCAGACTACAATCACAGCCCACAGGACACATTATGAGAGAAAAGCATATAGCTATGTTTGATTGCAGAATGCTAATGAAACAAAAGGGGATGACTTTAGTGGACAAAGCCAGTTATGGAGGTTTGTCAGGCTTTATTTATTTATTGGTAACCAGGAAAGGCACACTAAGCCAAGGTTTGTTTTCAGGTGCGACCCAGGGGAAGGGAATGGGAAAAATAAGTACATTCCATGGTAAAGTACAATCAACAGCATACAGGCATATGTGAATCACCAGGGTTATTACACAGCAGTAGGTAGGCAAAAACAAAAGGGACAATTGGAGTCAATCAAGAATTTACATTATTAAGCAATACTTACAATAAACAACATACAGAGATAGAAAGTAGTAGGAAGTGAAGTGACTGGAAATCAAGACAGCAGGCAATGCTGTCTGATCTGGCTGATGATGCAGGGTCTCTATCAGAAAGCACACTTTTCAAAGCATTTTTGCTGCTCCAATTAGTGCTCAGGATTTTGCCATGTTGATGATGTTTTGCCACCAACACCCCTTGAACACCCAGTCTGCCCATTTTTTCCCTGCCTATACTGTCACCATAGATCCTACCTGATCTCTGGCTCCCCCCCTTGTTTACCACTAAGATTCCATTGTGCCTATCCTATGTATGCCTGAAGTCCACCACTATTTTCACCCCACAACCTCAGCTGGAAGACTGTTCCAGGCATCCACCACTCTTTCAGTGAAGAAGTACTTCTTCAAATCTCTCCTGAATTTATCCCCTTCTAGCTTTACTGCATGTCCCCTTGTTGACATGCATCTTTTCTTCTGAAAAATACTTACATATTAAAATGCCAGCAGAGTAGGCCTAAAGGTCTACTGAGTCTGCCCATAAGTCAGCACCCGGTCAGGACACTGTTGCTGCCCCCGTGAATCCCCACCCCCACCCCCATCCCCCATAAGAGTTACATCTCCAGATCTGGCATGCCTCAGCTTTATCTTACTCTTATACCTGTCATAGCCCCTCTTGAATCCCTCTACTGCATCAACGGTCACCAGTTCCACAATCAATGCATTCCACGGGTACACCACCCTCTCAGTAAAGTAGCGTATCCTAGTCTCCCACCCCCGAGCCTCCTGCCAACCAGCCTCATGGAATGTCCCCTGGTGGCCCCTTCCTCTCTCAGCTGGAACACCCTATTTAGGCTCACCCTGTTAACTCCCTTTAGATATTTAAAGACCGCGCTCATAACCCCTCTGTCCCTACTCTCCTCCAGAGAGTACATGTTCAGCTCACCACGTCTCTCCTACTCTCCTCCAGGGAGTACATGATCAGCTCATCAAGTCTCTCATAGGATCTTTCCCCCAGACCCTGTATCATCCTGGTCACCCTTCTCTGGACCCTCTCCAGAAGTGCAATGTCCTTTTTCAAGTACAGGTGCCAAAACTGCACACAGTACTCAAGGTGTGTGTAGTAGGGAGTATTCCTGGAACATCCTATCTGTCAGTTAAAAAGTCTGTTGCAACAGCATGTCCCTATCCTTTACTATCCCTTTTCTTCTTTCTGTGTTTTTCCCCCATCTTACAGGCAGGCCACCTCTCAGATGGCTCTCTTGCTCTTTACTGCCTCTGTTTTTCTAGGCTATTCCAGGAATCCCCCATTGCAATCCTTCCCCGAAGTAATTTATGTCCTGCATGAATGTGCATATGTGCAAATTAGAGCAAGCTGATCGCACTCACTAAAATAATAAAAGGGCTAAGAAACAGGGTAAAAGCCAGGGATTTAGCTTCTAGACTGCCTCTTTAGGTTTTTCCTGTGTGTTAGTGACACAGGTTAGGCAGGGTTTGTAAAAAAATGAGAAGTCCCTTGTGGTAACTTGCGATAAGCAAACAGGCTGCTGTTTAAACACAACTGAGGAAAGTGTTACTATCTGCCTGACTAGGAAAAACTTTTCTGTGTTTTGAACAGCACAGGTTAGGCAAGGCTTTTCGTAAAGAAAAGTTCAGCATTGCAGCTAGTGCATTCAGGCAATGAAATACTGAATAAATTTACTGTTTGCAGTCCAATGGAGGAATAGTTTTCTGGTTACTAGGACATGAATCCAGCAAAGAAAGCAATTCAGAACAATGTTTTATCAGGAAAGGTTTGCATTGGGCTGCTGTTTAGGTTTTAAACATTGTTTAACCCTGCTGTATATCTGACTTGGAAACAATCAATATTTCTGAATTTAAAATGCTTAGGAGGAAATGTAGTGAGGTATTAATGTTTAGAAAGAAAGAAATGTTAAAATAAAGTACCTGTGGTGTTTTTAGTATTTTTTACTTAGGCACTTCCTGGTAGTTGCAGTTTGGGGAGTGGCCCTGTTGCTGCCTGATCCTCTCCTGTCCCAGCCTTCTATAGAGCCGGCCTCTGTGTTTCCATCTATATTGGGCTGAAGACATGTGGAGGAACCAAGACAGCAGGGAGCCATCCTCAACAAACATATTACCTATAGAATGATTTAAATATGGTTCTAGCACTGAAAATGAAAGATGTTTAAATTAAACTGCATATAGGATGCTTAGTAGTAAATAATAAAGTGCATTTAACAAAATAAAGTTTAAATTTTCAAAAGGTGGAACTTCATAACACCACCTGACCCATCCATATATATAGAGGGCTCAGTTGAGCTTTGGGAGTGAAGGAGTAGGGAGCAGATGTTATAGCTCAGCAGATGGTCTGACTCCTCCTCGGACCCTAGCTCCTCCTAGTGGTCAAATGCTATAATTTTGTCTGTTACTGCATATTTCAGTTATCTCTCTTTATTTTTATTTGGTTGCTGCACAGTTCGATTCTTTATTTTCAGCGAGTTCTGTTTGCTGAATAAAAGCTATTTTGAGTTCATTTTATGGGTGTCTGCCTCCATCTATCCCCCCACGTCTACAGTGTGGTCCAACCAGGCAGTTATACAGAGGGAGAAGCACCTCCTGTCTCCGCGAGGTTATCCTCCTGGCAATGTACCCGAGCATTTTATTTGCTTTAGCTGCAGCCCTCCAACACTGCTCAGAGTTATTCACTTTGGCATCCACGACCACCCCAAGATCCTTTTCCTTCCCCGGAACCTGCAGTTTCTCCCCACCCAAAAAGTACTCATGATCAGGGTTCCTAAGTCCCAAGTGGAAAGCACTGCATTTCTTGACATTGAACCTCAGTTTCTAAGTATGTGACCACCTCTCTAGAGTCTCCAGGTCCCCCTGTAGGGCTCTTCTACCCTCTTCCCCATCCACCACCGCCCCAGCTGCGAATCATCAACAAACAGGCTCATCTCACTCCTGAATCGGTCCCTGATGTCAGAGATATACGCATTAAACAGGACTGGGTCCAACATCGACACCTGCGGGATCCCATTAATGACCCTCCTAGGAGATGATACCCCCCAACCACAATCCTCAGAAACCACCCAGTCAACCAGTTCCCTATCCACCTAATCATCCTTTCCCCCACCCCATTCCCCTCAGCTTGTCCAGCAACCCTGAGTGCGGCACAGAGTCAAACGCCTTGCTGAAGTCCAGAAAGAGGACATCCAATGGCCTTCCCTGGTCCAGCGCCTTTGTCTCCCAATCGTAGAACTCCACAAAGTTAGCCTGACATGATCTGCCTTGAACAAAGCCATGTTGGTGGTCATCCAGATGGTCCCGTGTCTCCAGAAACACCTCGAGTCTCTCTTTCAAGATGGCCTCCATTATATTACTCACCACCGATGTCAGACTGACAGGCCTGTAGTTACCTGGCTCCTGCCGTGAGCCGCTTTTGTGGACAGGCACGACATGGGCCACCCTCCAATCCTGAGACACCCAACCCATCTGGAGGGAGGCATTAAAAAGGTGCGCCAAAGGTGCAGCAAGGAAATCTGCCATCTCCTTCAGCATCCTGGGATGAAGGCTATCCGGATCCAGTGCCTTGTCAGTTCTCAGGAACTTAAGGGCCTCCCTCACCCTTCCAACAGGAATTTCAATGTCAGAGAGCTACCCCTCTTCCTCATTCCTAGCGTGCCTCCCCTCGTATGGTGTTGGCCCTCCATCATCTCTTGTGAAGACTGAGACAAAGTATTCATTATGTACTTCCGCCTGCTCTCTGGCCTACTCCACCCATCCATTTCCTGACCTCAGTCTGCTAATCTGTCCCTTCACTTTCTTCCTTTCCCGATACACCGAAAGAACCCTCCCCCATTTCTGAACCCCTGTGCCAACCTCTGCTCCACTCTCGCCTTTGGCCGATCTCACCACCCTGGTTACCTTTTTGATATCCTATAGCACTCCACCCTGTCCATGTCCCCTTGTGAGTGCTTATATGTCCTATAAGTAGCTCTTTTCTCCCTCACCACCTCGGCTTTCTGACCCAACCAAATTTGCGTTGGACCTTCGTGCAGGCCTTGGTGGCTTCCAGGAGCCCTCTTTTAATAATTTCCCACCTGCTCTATGTGTCCATGTTCTGTTTGATCCCCTCCAAGTGCCTCTTGAGAATCCCTATCATACCTTCAAAGTCTGCTCCCCTGAAGTCAACCACTACCATTTTAGTGCGATTTTCCCCTCCCCCCAGGTCTAAGAAAAAACAAACCGTGGCGTGATCACGCCTTGCCAGTGGGTCCCCTACAATTAGGTTCCTAACCAGATCGCAATCCGACAGGACCACATCCAGGATGCTACCATCTCTCATCGGGTCAACCACCAGCTGAGACAGGAATGCATCCTGGAAGATGTCCAGCAAGCGCTGCTACCTAGTTCCCTCCTGTTCCTTATTTACCCCCTGAGGTACTTATAAGTCTCCATCATATCCCCCCCTCTCTCAGGAAGGAAAGAGAGTGGAGGCAGTCTCTTACAGTCATCAAACAAGAAAGGGAGTAATATCTGATGACCTCAAGATGGCGAGGCAGTGCAACAAGACAGTGGGTAGGGCCAGTGGGATGTTGGAGGGCACAGGAAGAGGTATCACCAGCAGAAGGACGGAGGTGGTGTTGCCACTGTACAGATCTTTGGTGAGACCCCACCTGGAGTATTGTGTCCTGTTCTGGAGACCACATCTCAGGAAGGAAACTGACAGAGTGAAGGCAGTCCAGAGAAAGGCGACAATGAACTAAAATGCAGAGTCTCCATCAGAAGTTCTACAAGGACAGACTGAAGGACCTCAATACTTATTTATTCATTTATTCAATTTTAATAACTGGGTAGGCCCACTGAGCCCGAAGTTCCCCTTTTTAGGGGGTGACTTGGAATTAGTTACACAGTAAGAACATTTCACATATAGTGCATATAGATGTGCTGACTGTTTCGGTTTGCAATCTGGTCAGTATACCGCAGGCTTCAAAGACAGTACACAGCAAGAGTCAGACATTCATCAAGACAAATGCAAAGCACAATCACATTAGGAATGAACAGAAACTTGTACAGGATGTGGGATTAGTACAGAACAACTGACAGTACACTTGCGTCTCCCGGGTAAGAAGGGAGGGGAGATATGACAGAGATAGATCAATTTATTTATTTCAAAAATGTTACCAGGAAAGACATACTGAGCTGAGTAACCGCTCCTGACAGATGTGTCCTGGGGGGAAGGGTCATGGGAGAAATATACATAGTATTTACAGGACACAATAGGATAAGCTGTATAATGAAATAAACATAGCATTTACAATGCACTGTCGGATAGATTGTACAATTAATCGACAAAGCATTACTGTGCATAGCAGGCAGAGCTACATTAAGCAGCAGCAGTATTACAGTGCCTTCAGAAAGTATTTATCCCCCTTGGATTTTGTCATATTTTGTGATGTTGCAAACTCAAAATACATTTATATGGGATTTTTTTTGTCACGTATCTACACAAATTACTCTATAATGTCAAAGTGGAATGAAACTTCTGGAATTTTTTGTACATGTAATTTAAAATAAAACCTGAAATGCCTTGATTTGATAAGTATTCACCCCTTTGGTGTGACACTCCAAGTTGAGCTCAGGTGCATACAATTTCCTTGTGAGATCACTCTAAAACTTGAATGGAGTCCACCTGTGGTCAGTTCAAATGGTTGACATTATTTCAGAGGAAATACACCTGTCTATATAAGGTCCCACTGTTGACAGTGCATGTCAGAGCAGAAACTACCATGAAGACCAAGGAGCTGTCCGTAGAACTCCGTGATAGAATTGTGAGGAGGCATAGATCTGGGGAGGGGTATAAAAACATTTCTAGGGTGTTGAAAGTTCCCAGGAGCACAGTCAAGTCCATCATTAGGAAATGGTAAGATTATGGAACCACCCAGACTCTTCCTAGAGCAGGTCGTCCTCCCAAACTGAGCAACCGGGCAAGAAGGACTTTGGTCAGGGAAGTGACCAAGAACCCAATGACCACCCTGACAGAACTACAGAGTTCCATGGCTGAGATGGGAGAACCTGTCCAGAGGACAACAATCTCTGCAGCACTTCACAGATGTAGCTTCTATGGGAGAGTGGCTAGATGGAAGCCACCTCGAGAAAAGGCCACATAATAGCATGCCTGGAGTTTGCAAGAAGGCATGTGGCAGACTCTGAGACCATGTGGCAAAAGATTCTCTGGTCTGATGAAACAAAAATTGAACTCTTTGGCCTGAATGCAAAGTGCTATGCCTGGCGCAAACCGAACACAGCTCATCACCCGTGTAACACCATCCCTACCATGAAGCATGGTAGTGGCAGCATCATGTTATGGGAAAGCTTTTCAGTGGCAGGGACTGGGGCATTTGTCAGGATAGAGGGAACAATGAATGGAGCCGCCAAATACAGGCGCATCCTTGAGGAGAACCTGCAGCAGACTGCAACAGACCTTGGACTGGGGCGAAGATTTACTTTCCAACAGGACAATGACCCCAAGCATACAGCCAAAGCAACACTAGAGTGGCTTCAGAACAAGAAGGTGAATGTGCTTGAGTGGCCCAGCCAAAGCCCAGACTTGAATCCCATTGAGAATCTGTGGAAAGACTTAAAGATTGTGGTTCACCGACGCTCCCCATCCAACTTGACAGAGCTTGAGCAAATCTGCAAGGAAGAATGGGTGAAAATCCCCAAATCCAGATGTGCAAAGCTGATACAAGAAGACTCAAAGCTGTAATTACTGCCAAAGGCGCTTCTACAAAGTATTGACTCGGGGGGTGAAAACTTAAGTAAACAAGATATTTCAGTTTTTAATGTTTCATAAATTTTTGTTACACAATAAAAATATTTTTGCCCCTTTAAATTGTTGAGTATGCTGTGTGAATCAAGCGGCAAAAAATCATTTCAATGCATTAGAAATTCTGGTAGTAACACAACAAAATGTGACAAGATCCAAGGCGGGGGGGGTGAATACTTTCTGAAGGCACTGTATACAGTATCTATAAATATCTCAAGAGGGTAAAATAAGGTACAGAAGGGGAGTATTTTTCAGAGGAAAAAGACGCATGGGAACAAGGGGACATGCGATGAAGCTGGAAGGGGGTAAATTCAATAGAGATGTGAAGAAGTACTTCCTCAGTGGAAAAGTAGTGGATGCTTGGAACTGTCTTCCAGCAGAGAAGGTGGAAGCGAAAACAGTGGTGGGCTTCAAGCACATATGGAATAAGCACAAGGAAACCTCATGTGGAAGCAACTGGGGGGAGGGGACCAGAGATCAAGCAGGGTCTGTGGTGACAGTATGGGCAGGGGAAAAACTGTTGGACTGGGTGGGCCAAGCAGTCCTTTTCTGCTATCAGATTCTATGTTTTTCATCCCCCCCCAGTACTACACCACTGCCTGTCGTGTCGGCCCTACCATCATAGCCACCAAGCAAACTTCTGTTGCAGCCAGAGGGTCTGTGTATACTTTTGTGAGTGCAGCTGCTTACAGTAACTTTTCCCACTGAAAGAAAGGGCAGACATAATGCAGAACGTGCTATTATCATGTTCACTATATTTCACGCTATTGTATCTAGGCACTGCTTTCCGTAATTTCATTTTTTGCACTCCAAGATCCCCCACCAAGTGTAGTAATGGCCAACAGATCCCCACCACACCAATATACTGTTGCACACTTACTAATGTTTGGCTACAACTGGCTGAAATCACTGCAGGTCAGTACTCCATTGTCAGATAGTCAGGTTCTTTTTCTAATTCTTAACCTCTTTCTTGTCCATGCTACTCAGGTCAGTGAGGTCTGATGCTGTATGGAGTTGTGTCTCCAAGCAAACAGCCTTTTTTTTTTTTGTTAATGTCTGATTAAAAGTGATCTGGTTGGGGAAGTCAGTAGAGTCAAATCCCCACTCCCCAACCAAAACAACCTCTCTCTCTACCGGTCATATTAATAGATTACCTCCAACCTGGGGGCGGGGTTGGGTCTTGGACGTAAGGTATTTCTTTGTTATGTATCAGTATGATCAGGGTGTATCGCCACTACTTCTTTTCATGCAAGTTACAATATGGCTTCGTACCACTATCAGGGAGGGTATAATGGCTATATTAGTAGATTATCTCCAACCAGGGTATCTTGTATGTTAGGTGGTTGCTTTTCTATATTAGTGAGCGCAATTAGGACATACCGCCACTTTTTCTTTTCATGCAGGTTACAATGCGACTATTTGCAACAACTGCTTTTATATAAAAATTATTAGCAAGCTGATATGCTTTTGCATATGTGCTCGCCAGTTTATTGTATTGTGGTACATAAATCTATACGCGATGACACATTGTTTCAGTCAGATGATCGCTTTTATGATCACTGCAAGAATAGGACATTGTCAACTATGCTCTAGATTAGACAAAACACAGCCCTCTGTAGCCTGGCACTTTTTTTTTTTTTTTTTTACTATGACACCTATCTCAGATCAATTTGTAGCAGTATCAACTGTTTTTATTGTAGAGATTACCTCTCATTATTTAATTCTCAACATTTAAATGCTGCTATTCAGTTAAAAGTTGCTAGTTATTTAAAAACGTATTTAGTGAAAGCAACCAGAACAGTCTTAGGTGTTTGTTTATGCCATATGTTGCACTATTATGCACTGACTGCACCTTGCAGTTTTGCACGGTCTTTACTGACAGACCTGGGCCAGTTTCTGTTTAACTGTTTGCTACATGCTGAATTTACTGATTAGTGCACCCAAGTAAAAACTATATGACGCAGCAGCTGGGAAACATTAAATCCCAGGTTCAAACCCTGATAGAGCCAAATACTCACTGAGGGAGTCATTTAATCTTGAAGAGATCCTGGCCACTCGGCTGCAGGAATGGGTAGCAGTAGGACCCCTCTGGAAATGAGATACTGCATCTCAGCTGTGCTATCCTAGGTAATTCTAAGGGAGAAAAAAATAAAAGTAAGGACCAAGAAGGTTAAGAACCGAGAGAGAGAGGGGGAGGGAGACAGACATTGTGTAGATGTTATACATGTGGAGGTTAAGTGACTTGCTCACGTGCCATCTGAGTCTGCAGAGCGAGCGCGATCCACCTGAAGCATAACACTGGCTCCACCAGTACATAGAAACATAGAAGTTGACGGCAGATAAGGACCGCAAGGCCCATCCAGTCTGCCCATACAACAGTAAATGTAAAGCTGCTATGCTGCACGTTTTCTGCTCACTTGTACACCGCTAGCCCTCACTCCTGCACACATCAGCAATGCCAATGGTACTTACTCTGCTCAGCTCCACTTCTCCCCACGCCACCACTCTCTTCACATTTGCATCTACTGACTGGCACTTCTGTACTGAAGGTTTCTAGTGGAGTGAGAGCCCTGAACACTCCCTCAGTCTCCTGCCATGGCTGCACCAAGGGACTCTCGAGGAGCAGTAGCCCCAAACACTCCCTCTGCCATCAGGTGTGCCTGCACAGAGGAGATCCCAAGTAGCAGGAGCCCAAAACACTCCCACAGTCACCCAGTGCAACTGCACCAGGGGGCTTCCGAGGAGCGGAAGCCCCAAGCACTCCTGCATTCTCCTGGTACGGCTACATCCTGAGGCTCCTACTCGAGGTAGCCCTGAACACACGGCTACCTGGCATGGCTTTATAAAGTGGCTCCCATGGAGGTGGAGCCCCGTACACTCCTTTTACCACCTGCAGCATCCCCTCTGTGGACCACTGGTGTCCGCAGATGGAATGCCCATGTAGTCTCTTGTATAGCCTCTTGCTCTGACTGCTTGTGTAGTGTAGGACTGCTGTTGTGTGGAAGACTATGCATCCACAGGGTAAGTCTAGACTTAGTTTTAATGCCTTATATATCTGACAGTGCTTGTGCTTTTTTCTGCATCCCTGCTCTTTTCTATGGGGACAGGTGTCCTTCCATTTCTGGACAGCATCCATATGCATCTTTTATACATGGCACCGCTTTCAGCAACAACAAAGCTGCTGCTGTTGCTGCTTCTTAGTATATTATAAATATTTGTTTTAATGTCTGAGAGTTTACAGCAAGCACCTCCTCTTTGTGGGCAGCAATTTTCAATGTGGGATGGACTGGATCTTGTAGAGTACAGCAGTTGTGAGGGGTAAAAAGAGGACATCCCTCATAATGTGCTATATACTGATAGGTACTGTATGAATTAGCTATAAGGTGGACTGTGCGATAAGGGATCATGTTTTCGCTTGATGAAGCAGTGGTAAATATGGTTCTTTAAGAGACCATGAATTTGTCCGGCAGAATGCCTTAGGTTTTAGTTACTCTTGTTTGTGGGGACAAGCAGTCTGAACTAGGGTTGGTGGTACGGTATAGAAAAATGTAGAAAGACCAAACAAAAATGACACTCACCACTTAGAGGGCATTCAACATGGAGGCACAATCCTTTGGTAAGTGAAAGAAAGTTATTATTTGTGCCACTACTCTGCTGTATAAGACACAAAAGCAAGCCGTTTAAGATGGCAGAATGACTGATCAGACAGCAATATGACTAACTCCAGTCCTACTGCTGTCTGCTTGCTTTCTTGCCTTATACTGCACAGCACTTTTCGGCACCAAATAAAGTAACTTGATTTTGCACTAACCAAAGAATTGTGCACTAATCAGGCTAAAAACTAGGGCAAACGTCTACAGTTTATTCTGACAGAACTGTATTTATTTAAATGCAAACTATCTAGACTTGCTAAAACATGGAATAGGCTATTACTAAAACAAGGAAGAGGCTATTAGTGGAGGGAGGGAAACCAGCCTCTACCTAGCACACAGAGCTGTGAACATGAAAACCAGGTTTCAGTTCTGCCACCTGAACTACCTGGGAAGAACCACTTATTCACTGTGCGACACCCAGCAAGTTGCCCAACCTCTAATTTCTCACCGTACTATTTGAATCTGGCTGTGTGCTAAAAATAGCATCAACATTCTCTTCCCTACTGCTCCTAGACTGCAAATTGATTTTTGGGACACAGTTTGTACAAAAGGTACTACAGAATGCCAAACTCCACTCCAGCTTTCTCACTCTTTTGTCTCTGATACGTAGGATACTATTGACACATGCAGTGTGGGGACACTGGCCCTTATAATGTGGAGCACAGACATCATCAATGTGGAGTGGTTCTCCTGGTGGGTTTTTAAGAGCTAGAAATGGGAGCTGTAATGGGAACTTGACCTGGAGCTGGCAAAGTCAGGCAGGTGGAAATTCCTGAAGTGGTGCCCAGAGCAATGCCTGTAATTTCTGCCTTGCCTGAAACAGAATCTATTTGAAAAACCAAGGGAGGGTGGGAGATTTACCTTTCCCTACGTAATGTGAAAAATGTGAAACTTGTTTGGGACAGAGATCCCGGGCCACATTTTCAAAGAGCCCTTACAGCGACGCACAACATGACCACGAGACAACTTCTGCAAAGCCGCGTGCTATGACACTGTGTCGGATTCAGCATGAAAACTGTCCCAGAGGCAATTTCAAACTGCCAAGCAGATTTTTATATCAAACAGATGGCGCATGGGGAATGACGGAGACTGCCCAGCCCCTGGCCTTTGAAAATCCAGTCCAACATCGCTTTTTAATCTTGAACCTTCTGAATGCAAACTTGATATTTTGCCCAGCCTTCCCTTTGAATGCAATGTGCTTCTACACTACCTGCAATGAACCTGATCCATGCCCTATGTCACCTTGTCTTTGTATCATATCAGTTTGCGTGTATTCAAGAGGAGTGACATGTTTTCATATTGGTCTCTGACTTGCTCTGAAAGTATGTATATAGAATATGAAATAACTATAATACTGTCACCCTTGCATTGCTGCTGTTCAAACCATGTGACCCTAGAGAAACTACACGTTACAACAAATGAAACCACCCCAGTACACAGATGTCTGAAAATATAACATGTCTACAAAAATGCAAGTATAGTTGGATTATAAAGTTGACTCTGATGGCTTTGAAAGGAGTCAGGGCATAGTTAAACAACGCATTCCAAAATAACACAGACCAGAAGCTTACATCCTCAACACATGCATATCTTATTCCCAGTCTAATAAACAGGGACCAACAGATTTACAGGCTGAAAAAGCACACGTCATCAATTCTTAAAGGAAGACAATTCCATACACAAGATCGTAGACTAGATTATCTCTATACATGTGCAACATTTCCAGGTTTCGTGAGGTAATGAACTATGTACTCAAACAGCAATAGGGGGCTCTACTGTTGTATGGGATATAACACAATATGAACAGGCGGTGATCAGATAACTATTTTCACAGTTTATCAACCCCAAGAATCGGATACAACAATGAAGTATAAAAACAGTATAGCTAGTCTACTACTGAAAGCATGTACTACCAGTGGAACTGTTTCTAAGGACTGTATGGAAACCCTTACTGTCAATGTCCCCATTTGCTCTACTACTAACTGACTCCCAAAAATCAGTAAGAACTGTCCCCCTTCCGAGGCTGGCCCGTCGGCGCAATGATAAGGTTTCCGCTCACAATACCAGCATCCCTAGTTCGGGAATAGACCCGGGAGTCAGAGGGCCAACCAGGGTGAGAAGGACTGAATGCCTTGGGGACTGCTCTCCTCCTCTGGGGGTGTGTGAGTGTGTGTGTGTGTGTGTTGAGCAAGTAGCCAGTGCGTAACTGACCTTTGGCGGAGGCCATGGGGAGCAGCTGCCTGTGCCTACACTGTGAGGGCGTGCCAGACATTGGCGCTCAATGCCATCATGTCACTGCACGCCACGCCCCACTGGGGTTACTAGCATTAGCAAAAATGCCGCCCCCATGCATGACGCCCATTCCTCCGGTCCCACTCACCGCCATGGCACCTGGCTGGTGAGACCGAATCGTCGGTTCCATACGGGTGGCTTGACCTCGTAGCCCCGACTCTAGGAGTGCTTTCAGGAGGTTTCCCAGTAACGGGAATACCTGGTTCAGTCTTTCACCTGGGATGTCCAACTAGCACCATCCAGAGTAAAAAACTACCCCTCCCCCGTGAACTGACTGTGAGCCAGCAATGTCACCCACTGCTAAATAAACTGATGCACATAACAAACAAGTGGCATGGCAAGATCTTTCCCAGCTTATGTCCAGGATAGAGCCGATGTCCTATGTATACTGAAAAGAGCTACACATTGAGCATGACTGACTGCTAGTGATGCTTGACAACACCTCAATATACACCAACATTCTACAGGATGACAGTGTTCAACCATTGAGAGAGGAACCACATGAGAAAATCCATATATCAATGTGTCTGCTAGCAGAAATGGTGTTAATTTCAACACATTTACAGGGACACATTACAGACAATGCAAGGGATGGCTATAGGGCAGTGTTTGCTCTTAGCGAGTAACTGCTTGGGACTTTGATGTGTCCAATCAGGATGCAAACCTGTGGTTTGAACTTGTGGATTTGTGTGTGTGGTATATAGATGCCATCTTTCATTTTGACTGGAACACCAGCATGGCTGAATACACTTACGGTGTACCTAGACTTGGGTACTGCTCAACCGAACTTTATAGCAGCTTGGGACACTATGGTGTGGAGTTTCCTGGACATGACCATTCACAACGCATATCAATGTACAGAGGGCTGGTAGCACACGGGGCTGTTAGACCAGTTCTAGCTGGTCCAAGCACTGGCGGGACCTGCTGGTTTCCAGAACCCCGAATAAGAGGATGGTGCAGCTGGCTTCCATCGCAAGCCCCTACTCTGCCAAGTTGTTGCCTGCTGTGTGGCGTCAGCCAGTCTGGCACTAGTGTCCCACCTTCGTCGCAGCATTGTAAAATCAGGAATGACGATCGACTGAGACAGGGTGCCTTTGTGTCATTTCTGTTTGTTGCAAGCACCATGTGTCATTTCCTGGCCTTTGAAAATCAAGCCCCCAAGTTAAAATAACTATCTTTTGCCCTTTACTTAACAGGTCTGACGGAATGCCAAGCCCCTACTTTTCAGATAAGTATTGTGCTATGTTTTAACTTCCCTATCAGTCCTATTTTTTCCCTAAATAACTAAAGATCCTTTGTTCCCCCTTCGCTATTCTTTTTTTTTTTTTTTAAGAGGCACAACTGTACGTTGCCCAAGACTCCCATCTCAGGCTCTCCAAGACCCAGGTGTTACACGAGGCCCCTGCACCCTAATTGGTACCCCCAGAGGTACACCGTAGACAGGTAGTATTTAGGCACATGTTATACTAATATATAGGGCTAAGGGCATCTACCGTATAAGAGTAGATGTCAGGATATGTATGCATATTATTGTTATACACTTTACTTTCTAATACACATATATATTTCTTGCTTACAAGATGTTAGGACATCTGTATCCTTGTAATGATTATAATATAGGAGTCGGCATTGCCATCTTCTGATGATTTGTATTATTACATGGCTATGTACAAACTGTACTTCTTTGTCTTTACAAAGTGATGACTACTACAAAATTGTATAATGTTATCCTGGACTGAGGAGCCACCTCTAATTTAGCCAATAGGGCTCATCTCTGTAACTAGAAATGTTTCTATCTTACAGTAACCATGGTAATTATTATAGGTATATAATCTAAGACATTACGTCTTCTACCTCGGAGACCCCAAGAGAAACGGAGAATCCTCGAGGTATAGGGAACACTTAGCATTGGCTCCCAGTTCGTACTGGTAAGAACTGCTTAGGGCAACTGTGATTATCCTTTTGGTAGTAATAAACAAGCTTTATTACTTTTATGCAACATGTCTGTGATTCCTTGCATGCCCATTATTGCCAAGAACCTGAGAGTGAGGTTTAGACCTCCTGACAATTGGCGACCGCAAGCAGGCAATATCTGGCGCTTGCAAGTTTCACTTGTTGCTACAAACTTTTCCCTTCCCAATGGGGACTGTAGGTGTGCATTCCGCACCACCTCTCCTGCTTTTCACCCACTTCAGAATCACTCTGCAAAGTCTGACTGCTTACTGAGTGTGGTCGATGCCGACTCAACCCACCCCATGGCAGTTTTGAATTGCAACCTTACAAGTGCACAGTAACCCGACTGTGGATTAGTGCACCTGTTGTGGAACGAATACAGCATGGTGCCTTTTCACAGTTTTATTTTTCATTCCCTCCCACAGAATGGCCACCATGTCAAATATCTACATAGAACTGAGACTCGGATGTCTCAAACTTCCTTGCCTCCCATGGAGGATGGGCTGACTTCACACAGGCCTTAAAGTCAATCCGACAACCCTGTACCTGCAGTTTCAACTCAGTACTCAGAGGCAGACAAACAGCCAGAGCGAGAAGCTAAGGGGCTGCTAGTCAGTGCTCTATGCTGCTCTGAAGCCTCCAAAGCGAGGTTTGAACCCTTAAACTGCAAATCTCATCTCTTAAGCTGGAGACGGGTTGCAGGAAACTGAATGTGTGAGACGGAGCAGGATTTGAGTCTGAGCGCAAACACTATGAAATGAAAAAGATTCCTTTTGCATCATTTTGCCCAGGCAGGCGAGCAGGAACTTTGTATGTTGAAGCAGGAATGTTAAAGTCTGAGACAGGATAAGGTAAGCTTTGCAAATGAATGACTTGTTAAGTAGAATGAACAACTGAGTGAGGAGCTGGGAGAGATACAGAATGAGATAAACCAGGTACATAATGACTTAGAAGTGGCTACTAAGGCCAATCGCGAACTGAGCGCCGCTTATAGTGTTACAAAAACATGCAGGATGAGATAGATTTGAATGTTGCAAATGTGAATCATGCTGAATGTGAATCCAAAATGGTGAAACTGCGCCATCAACGAGAGATGCTGGCTGGTCACATCAAGGCGATGGGAGGTGTAGCTCCCTGCCTTGACGATGTCATCTGAAGGGAAGTGTCCAATGATGACATCTCACAGTACAACGCCCAGTCACACCCCTACTATGGTCCAATGACCCCACCCCGCCATCCACAACATGGCGGATCCCCTGTCACATGACACTCATACCCTCACGCCATCGACGAGGACGACATCATGGGCGACACCAACATGGCGACCCCCAGATGGAGGGAGCATGCCCAGGTTTAGTCCTGGACGGCACCACCAGTTGCCGTTATTAATGTGGAAGACAGGCAGGAGATGGAGACGATGACTGAGAATGCAATAGGCAACCTGTCCATTTCCAAGAGAAATAAGCAGATTCTCAGAACCCAGATTAGGCAGCTTCTACAAGAGGCTGATACTCAGGAGGGCATGGTTCATACTGTGGCTTAAGCCGCAGCTCAGGCAGCCCTGTATGACGCCCGAGGTAATCTACCTCCACCTAATCATCCCAACAATCCCCTACAAACGGACTGCTCTGTTCAGCAAATAGCTGACAGCACTGGTCGGATGAGCCAGTCTGACAACCTCAGCTGCCACTCGGAAAAGGTGCGTGCTAAATGTGAAATGCTTAGTCTCGCTGCAGACTACCAGGTCCAGATCCTACGCCAGACCATTGATTCTGGATTATGGGCAAAACTCCCCGATGCCTTCCACCAGGACAGCCGTGCCACCTTTGATGAAGTCGTAGCTGAACTCTTTTCTGCACACAGCCCAGGTGTAGTAGAAGTGATGATCGCCGGCCTGGTGGCGCTGAGGGTTGAGGCACTGGATGCCACACCTCGCGCCACGCCGGCGACCCGTGTTCGGGAACGGGCACGGGTTGCCGGGGGTCGGCAGGGCGGAGATGGATCGGCATCCGGAGGACTGCTCCATCTCCGGGTGGATTCGGTCGGCCGGTGCTTGTCTGACCAGCGGAGGCTGGGGATCAACAGCACGAGTCGAGAAGACAAGGGGAGGGCGGGACGTGGCAGACGCTGACTAGTGCGCGCACGGGAGCCGCAGCGTGCACTCAGTCGCTGGCATTGCACGCCATGGCCCATCGGGAAAAAACAAGAAAATGGTGTCCGGCGCACTCGCGTTGTTCCCTGGTGCCATTCCTGGAGGACACCTCCTGGCATGGATCCGTTGTGTGGGTCGAGTCGCCTCACCACCCTGCCGCCAAGGGTAAGTCGCGGGTGCGGAAGGGAGGGGTCCTACAGTCCGGGATGGCGCCGGGGAACGACGAGTGTGGGGGTAGCCGGAGCTCGAGGAGAAAATAAACACCCAAAAGAAAAAAAAAAAAGAAGTGATGATCGATACCCTGTAAAACAGAATGCTGAAGAAAGTTCAGTGACTTTTCACCAGAGGCTTTGGATGGCCTACTGGGCAAGGAAGCATCTTGCAGGAGAAGCCGAGATGTAGACTTACTGAATGCAAGACCCTATTCTTTAGGAATATGATCCTGCAGTAAAAGAAAAGGTAGAGCCAACCACCTATCCCACCACGGAGAGGTTTGTCGATATCCTTCAGAAAACCGAGAGAGTTTATCAACTCTACATCCGTGATTCAGGCTCCGGTTCCAAAAAGGTAGCTGCCTTGGAAGCCACTCCGGAGGCCATGATGCACTACATGGTGCAGGGGTAGGCCCAAGAGAAACAGCCCCTTCCCACAGACAACCAACACCCCCAGCAGGCCCAACAACAATAATCCTGGGGTGGGAACCGGAACTACCACAAAAACAAGAAACACCATAAGAATAATAAGGGCAAAACACAAAGATCAGGCCCTTCATATAGGAAATAGCCGATGAGAACTCAGACGTTTGAGAATTTCTCGGCAAGTGCACCAGAATCGATGCTGTTCCTATTCTGACCCTTGCAGCCATACAACCAGAAGAGCAGGCTTCACCAGGCCATGGAGACACCAAAAGAATAGGTGCTCAGGCCCTTACAGGCCTGAACCAGGAAGCGGCTCCCTAAACAGCATCAGTGCAGCATGGTGAAGTGGTTCACAGGAATCAGGCCCAGACTCTCTTCCATGAGCTTCCCATGCTTCCACTGGTACAGATTGACAATTAAAGGCCCCAGTCCATATTGTAAACAAGCTGGTCTTGGATACAAACAGAAGGCCCTGCACCGAGGCCGAGGGCCTCCTACTGACAGTACTACTGGATACAGGCGCAGCCATGTTTGTATTACACGATGACCACCCAGACACATCTCCTTGGTCCACCAGATGGAGGACCAATATGTCTGGTGTAGATGGAACTAGGTTACCAGCATACCACTACATGTGGCCCTGGAACACCTGAAGGCCTATCATACCTTTCAACTGATGGTACTTCATGACCACCCTAATATAATCGGAACAGACTTCCTGGAACCACAGGGCTGTGTGGTAGACCTAGCCAACATGTTACTGATACAAATTCAGGATCAGTATTACACCATTATGATCCCTGACATGTGGTTGCAACAATATATGCAAATGACAGAGAGTATGACGTCATAGATTTGTTTAAGAAATCATGAGCTTTTCCCAAAGCTCCTTCCATCCTACAAAGACATCTGGAAGCATCTGCCACCAACAAGCATGACTGTGGCAGGATGCACACTGTCAACGGCAATACCCTTTTCCACCTGAGGCCTTGCCTTCTCTTAGGAAAACAATAAAATCACTCCTCAAGCAAGGTGTAATTAGGACATGTGTTTCCACTGCAAACTCCCCAGCGTGGCATGTGAAAAAGCCCACAGGTGCCTGGAGACTTACTACTGACTACAGGAGACTAAAATCAGGTCACCCCCAGTTGTGCTCCAACTGTGGCATCAGCACCAGATGTGCTAAGACTACTGACCCCTGATCAACAATGGTTTAGTGCCCTGGACATCTCCAATGGTTTCTGGTCCCAAGAGTCAATATAAGTTTGTCTTTCACCTTGACAGCAGGCAGTATACGTGGACCTGCTTACCACAGGGGTTCCACAACAGACCCTCCCGGTTCCATTTTCACATGATGGACACCCTTGAGAGTTTCTCTACACCCCAGTGTCTCTTGCGATGTGGACAACCTGTTGCTGGCCACAGCAACACAGGAACAACGCCAGAGCTCCTGGACAAACCACTGATCATTATGGAGGGCAGGCCTCAAACGTAACCCTGCAAAAAGCACAGCTATGTCAGAAAGAGGTACTCTCTCTGGGCCTGAGGAGAAAAGACCAAGGCCGAAGCCCTACTCGTAAAAAGATGCAAAGATTGCAAGATTTGCCACTGCCCACCAACGTGGCCACTCCTTAGAAGGTTTCTAGGTATGGTAAACTATTCTAGAGATTTTATTTGTGATTTTGCTCAGAAAGCTGCCCCTCTGTACGAACTACTGAAAAAGGACATTGCCTGATATTGGGGCCCTATTCATACCCAAGCTGTGATGTCACTGAAGCAGGCTTTAGCCTCAGCACCAGCTCTGGTCAACCCCAATCGAGCCGTGCCATTCCATCTGGAATGTGCTACCTCTGACGCTGCTATGTCTGCCATGTTGGCCCAAAACGTACATGGCACCCTGAGACCCACTGCATATGCATCACAGCTCTTGACCCCAATGGAACACCAGTACAGCCTTTGTGAAAGGAACCTTCTGGCCACATACTGGGGCGTCAAGCACTTCCTGTACATCATTGGGTACTCCCCACTGATTATCAACACAAACCACACCCCTACAACCTTGTTTGCTATCAGACAGAGTAAAAGATGGGTCAGTCTCTAACACCAGACTGACACATTGGTCCCACCTTCTCCAGGACAGAGACATTAAGGTCCACCCAACCAAAATGCCATCCATGCTGGTGCATGGTCTCCTCTTCCAAGGAGAACCCCATGACTGTACACTGCAGCCACCTGATCTACCAGATCCAGGTCCTTTCCTTTCTGCTACACCACAACTACTTGAGAACACCTCACTATGTCGTGTCTTTACAGACGGCTCAGATTTTACCCTTACGGTAACACTGTGAAAATTTCTAAGCATTGCAGTGTGGCATCATCACAGTATGCTGAGATGACAGCGGTGGCCTGCGCCCTCAAGTTCATCCAGCATGGAGCCAAGGACACCATTACTGTCACAGACTTTAACTGGGTTTGTTCTCCTCTTACAGAATTTTCCCTTTCTGGTAGAACTCCTTTCTCTCCTCTCATGGCAGCCCAGTGAAACACAAGGAACTGGTAATAAACACTCATTCACTGGCACAGAAGTTTGCACACAAACTCTAAGTAAACAAAGTTGAGGCTCACGCCATTCATGACCCTATCATGCCTTCAATGACAATGCTGACACTCTTACCAAGGAAGGGGCCCCGAGGACAGACACCCGGATGATGGACCATCCAGAGGCCAGGGCGGCCGTACACAATGCAGCAGTCAGGAAGAAACCTGAACCCTTTTCCCCCTTGGATTTGTCAGCAGCCCAACATGCTGACTCTGAACTCAAAGATGTGTTCAGATTTCTGGACAAAGGTACAGAGAAGAAATTATTTACCCACAACCCTTACCGAAGGCATGAAGGTAAGTTACACTTGTCCTCTGATGACAAGCTCATCTGGTAACAACCAGATGACACCCCCACCAAACTGTGGGTGGTTCCTCGTCATCTTAGACCTGAATTTCTGCACCAAGTCCACGACACCCCCACTGGTGAACACCAGGGAGTGGAAACACACTCCAAAGGCTCAAGACCTCTGCCTGGTGGCCTGGTGTCACCAAGGATGTCAAACAGTTCATAGACAACTGCCTTCTTTGTGTGCAAAACAACCCCATCCATACCAAATGAAATGCCAAACTACTACCACAGAGGCATTCTGGCCCTTGGCATGCCATACAGATAGATGTTATTGGTCCTCTGACCAATACCAGCAGAAACAACAAATACGCCCTTGTGGTAACTAATCTTTTCTATAAGTGGGTTGAAGCCTTCCCCACTAAGACATGCACTGCTAAAACCAATGCCAAAATCCTGGTGGAACAGATTTTCTCCAGGTGTTGCCTACCTCTCAAGGTAGACTCCGACAAAGGAACCACTTTTACAGGTGAGTTGATGAAAGAAGCACTCAAACTCCTTAAGAGTTCATCAGAAGTTCCACATACCTTATCACCCACAATCTTCAGGTCAAGTAGAGAGAGTCAACAGACGGATTAAGCAAATGCTTTTCAAATTTATTGAGGATAATCCCAAGGATTGGGATTCCCTACTACCGTTACTCCTTATGGCAATCAGGGCACCCTCAGCCACCACCCAGCTGACACCCTTTGAAGTGATGACTGGTACAAATATGAGATTACCTGAACACCTACTGTTTGACCTGCATACCCACACTGCAGACCGTGTCTCAGTAAACCAGTATGTGGAAAAACTCAGACAAGACCTCATACATACTCATTTGTATGCCACTAACTGCATGGGAAAGGCCCAGCAACAGGCCAAAATCCAGTTTGACAAACACGCACAAGAAGTGGATTGGCAAGTTGGGGATCAGGTAATGGTTCTCAGATTTGCACATCCCTTCCCCAGTAAGTGGGAAGGGGCCTATCCCATTGTCAACAAGCTCAGTCCAGCAGTCTATCAGGTTAGACTCATGCAAAACAACAAGCTGACTGACAAATGGTTACATGCAAACCAGTTCAAACTGTATAAAGGAGTATAATTACTTTTCCTCACCCCATTGGCCAGAACAGTACTAATTCACTAATGTTTGATTTTCATTTTCGGATACTGACAAGATGGCTATCATGTTCCATTTTCTCCTCATCTCAGGAGTTATTCCCTGCATCCAAGGCATAGTAAAGCACCTCCTTCCTCATGGATCCACCTGCAACTACCCCAGAGGAGTCTCCATCAATATTCCTGACAATACGATTACTGTCCAGGAAGGTTCAGATGCCTACCTCACTGCCTCGGTTGTTGCTCCTGATAAATCTACCTTATAGACTGAGTGGCAAACCACATCGCAAGGACAAATACTCCCTGTGGCCAAGCCCTCCAAGGGAACTTTCCATGGTTGGCGCCAATGCAAAATTATCCCCAAATGGTTCTTTGTCCTTGCTCCAAACTTCTCAGACATTCTGGTTTATACAATATTACTGCCTTAATTCATCCCTAATATTGTAATTCCTTGTCTAAAGACTCTGCCAGGAAATGTTGTGCTGTACACAACATGGACTCAGCTGCCGTGTATTTGGCTGTCTTACCCCCTACCGACAAACAGCTTTTGGAGTGTCCAAAACACACCCCTGGTCCTCGTAGTGGCCTCACAGCCACTGCCTTACCTGGTACACTTATTAACTACTTACAATTTATGCATATACCTGTTCTGTTTAATTTGACTTACTGGAATATGAAAGAATTTGGTATGTGTCATACTACTAATACGTCATTGTTTTATGGTACTTTGTTACTTGATAGTTTAGCAGCTTTTCAGAATTGTAACCAAGACCCTATTGCCGAGGTACACACCACCGAGCATAGAGGCAATTTTAGGAGAAAACCTAATCCTGATGATCAGAGTCATAAATGTAACAGACATGAAGTTGACAGTTCTGATGTCACTGGTGCCACAGGCACCGTTTCAACTCTTTTGTACAGCTATGTCTATTTGGAATAAAGTCGACATTGCTGCTATCGAATCATATTCACAGAAATTCCAAACTGGTTTGGTAAATGATATTATACCCCCTTTATTTATTTATTAAAGTTTGATGACCGGGTAGGCCCACTGAGCCCCGAAGGTCCCTTTCTCAGAGGCATGGCGTGGATGGCCTTAGTCAGGAAGAAAGGTAAATTGTATATAACATAAACGATATTGCTAAGGCATTTTCAGATTCTAAAGATAAGATTAATGCTCTCATTGCACAGAATAATAAAGTAGTAGATAAGCAATACATTGCCTGTGAGATATTATTTTATTTATTTATTTTTTTTTTTGTTGACCAGGTAAGTGCACTAGATAAATCCTGCCTATTTTCAGGCACGACCCGGGGGAGAGGGATACAGATGAATGCCAACTGACCTTGAACCAGATTAAGCTGTTGGTGGTATTTTTTTAGTGAATGAGGGAAATTTGGCCAGGACTCCGGGGAAATTCCCCTACTCTTTTCGATAAGTTCCATGGGATCTTTAACATCCACCTGAACTACCACCAATCCAGGCAGATGGGACCCCGGTTTAACGTCTCATCCGAAAGACGGCACCTCAGAAGTGCAGCACCCCTCTCATGCTGCACTACAGTGTCAGTACTGGGCTATTAACCCAAGTGCCAGATATGGGAACTGAACCCACAGCCCTCTGATCTCCCAGCCTCAGAGGTGAGTGTGCTACCTACTAAGCCACTGACACTCAGCCTATGGCTCCTACATTATTACTACCATCAATAATATTTTCTATGATCTTGAATCCGGAAAAATCCCTGATATCATACATGACAGACGTATTTCTTTTTTCATCACATCACTATGTTAGCGCCTGCTGCAGCGCCAACAGGCGGGGGCATCCAGCCGCCGGCCCCATCCGCGGGGAGAGCAACAGGCTCACTCGCATGATGAGCTGTACAACCGCCTTGATCATGGAGGGCTCAGCGTCCCTTACCAGCGGACGGCTGCGCCGCCCACCGCGATTCCACGACAGTACTCCCACAGTGCAGAAGTGGTCATCAAGCTGCTCAGTCCGCCCAGCCCATTTTCTCCCAATGGGGCATACACATGCAATAAGTCGATGCACAATTGTGCAAAGCGTCCACTGTGCTTCCTCCCCTTAGATACGTATACATCTGCAGTGCCACGAGCATCCCCAGGACCGCTAGAGCATGGCGTGAGTCCACCCATTTCCCCAGGATTAGGAGAGCAGTCATAGGACGCTCAATCGCAGTCCTCCCCAGCCGATCCCCGATGGCCCGGGCTCGTTCCCAAACCCAGGTCGCCAGCATGGAGCAAGGTGCGGCGTCCAGCGTCTCAGTGCCACCGTGCCGGTCATGATAGATGTATTTCTAAATGGTATTGTCTTCAGTGTAAATCTTCCAGCTGTATTTCTATGTGTATGTTACAGACTTTATCTACTCCTATTTCCACTGCAAGGAATTTGGGTTTTGTGACCAGGCACCTTAACACTGGTCCCTGTTTTACTTCTAAGAAATGTTCCATTAAGGATACTATGTCTGTTTCCTTTACTGTCTCTTTACCACATTTTGATCCTACTACAGCTTTATTTGATGAGCTTGCATCTGTACACTCCACTGGGCACCTTGATGAAGACATCTACAGAGAATGCCTCGATCTGCCTCCTCTGGACGCCTGGGTCGCCCCGCACATGGATTGCCGTGCGAAGAAAGGGTATATTTATTTGTATCACTGTGACGTACTTGATGTTATTAAACCTGTACGTGGCTATTCCCCAGACAGTATCGACTGCTCCTTTTCCATGTATGATGACATCACCACTAATGACAAAGAATACCAGGACTCAACATCAGCTCCAGACAATTCCCAGCTCTACCAGTCTTACCGGGAGGAGGTTCACCGCCTGTCAACATGGATTTCCAAACAGACTTACACTTGCCCAGTACAGCTGCAAAAATGGAGACTGCCTACTGTTAAAATGCAATATAATTTAGATGGAGAATATTGTGTAGTTACAAATTTTAAAAGTTACACTTACGGACTTAATACATGTTCTACTGATAGTCCAAACCTTTGCTTCGTGCCCCATTAGAAGTCAGTTATTGGACACACTGTTATTACACTCGTCCCTATCATGGACACTGACATTATTGATGGTACCCTGATTATCTGCTTACACTTTCTAAGTACTTACTTACTTTAATGTATACACTGAAGTCACTTTTAGACAGAAAGGACACCCACCTTATCCACATCCGCAATAATGTTTCCAAAGCTAATGAAGCTGTTCCTGCACTTATTAATGATGGTGATATGAACAGTGCACTTACTAACACTTGGTTAGAGATTACATTTAAAGACTTTGTTATTATACAAGCATTTTTGATATTTTTCCTTATTAAGCTTTGTTGCCTACGGCGCACATTACGCCAACACCATGAGCAGCTGGAGTTCCTTTGCAAGGCTTGCACTTTGGGTCTGTTAACGAACCCTGCTCCCTATCCACTTCTTTACTCTTGCTGTGTTGCCCACTGTGAGGCAACAAGGGGGGGAATGTTACATGAGGTCCCTGCACCCTAATTGGTACCCCCCAGAGGTAGACAGCTAGTATTTAGGCACATGTTATACTAGCATATAGGGCTAAGGGTATCTACCGTATAAAAGTAGATGTCAGGATATGTATACATATTATTGTTATACACTTTACTTTATAATACACACATGTATTCCTTGCTTACAAGATGTTAGGACATCTGTGTCCTTGTAATGATTATAATATAGGAGTCAGCATTGCCATCTTCTGATGATTTGTATTATTACATGGCTATGTACAAACTGTACTTCTTTGTCTTTACAAAGTGATGACTACTACAAAATTGTATTATGTTATCTTGGACTGAGAAGCCACCTCTAATTTAGCCAGTAGGGCTCATCTCTATAACTAGAAATGTTTCTATCTTACAGTAGCCATAGTAATTATCATAGGTATATAATGTAAGACATTACATCTTCTACCCCAGAGACCCCAAGAGACACGGAGAATCCTCGACGTATAGGGAATGCTTAGCATTGGCTCCCAGTTCGTATTGGTAAGAACTGCTTAGGGCAACTGTGATTATCCTTTTGGTAGTAATAAACAATCTTTATTACTCTTATGCAACGTGTCTGTGATTCCTTCCATGCCCATTATTGCCAAGAACCTGAGAGTGAGGTTTAGACCTCCTGACACAGGTAAGAGATCCACTAGCTACTTATTACCTACGCTAAGTAGGAAAGCTGTTATGGTGCAGTCATGCTCATTACACTGAATCAGCATTCACTTTTTCCTCCCTATCTGTTTATGCCCCCTACTAAACCACGCCTGCTCCTCTCATCAGGGCTCCCCAAGTGACCACACAGGCTGCACCGGAGGACAGGAGGCCATCCACTCCCACAGGTGCCCCGCTCCCATGGACCCTGAAATCCTCGGATTGCCCCCCCCCCGAGTGGGGAAGAGTCCCCCCTTGCCCTCCTTACCTTGAAGATGAGCAGACACACTCTGCAGAGCTCCTCCCCTCATCCTTCAAGTTGCTGGTGCTGGGGACCCATCTTCAGGAGCCGATGTGAGGCTTTTCTGTTTTCTGGTCCCACCCCCTGCAGACGTCGACATGCGGGGAGGGCCCAAGGAGGCATAGGCACACTGAGATGTGCCTTCGCTCCGGACTCTCGGAAGACGTCTTCCCCTCCCTGAGATTACTGCTTCCCCAATTGCACCTCCACCCGTGGTCACCCAGGTGACAGTATAGCACTGGGGAATGCAGCCTTCCTTCCCCAAGGAAGGAGAATGGCCCTCCGGACGCTGGAGCCTCCCCCCCCCCCGGCCGGACCTCCAGCAACCCAGGCTCACTACCGAACCCGTGTCACTGGTGTCGCAAGCGGTAGCACTACAGCTGCGTCAGTGAGATGGCCTAGCTTTCATTTTTTTAAATGCAAACACTGGAAAGTCCATCAATGGTTTTGCCTTTCACTACTTTTGTTAAAAACTAACTGATGAGACTGGCAGCTGATTAAGGACGCACAAATGAGTGCCAAAACGTACTGTTACTATGATCAAAATCATAAGGGGAAGTATGAATTTGACACTAATTAATTTATGTTTAGCTCTGTGATTGAAAGTACTGCTGGCCTGTGTTAAATCTTAGGGATTGCTGGTTGTGCTCTAGAGGTCTTATCAGGGCTACCATCATTTAGACTGTAGACAGAAGCAGGATCCCACTGAAAATGATATGCTACCACTCAGCTAGACTGTCCTGGGTAAGCACTTTGTAAAAATGGGTAAAATGAGTCGTTGCCATTTTATAATCTGATGTGCACTTTTGAGTGTGTAATGAGTTGTTGCCATTCTACAGTCGGAGTGTGTGTGCAAAACTACTTGATGCCCCGAAAAAGTTTCATGTCTGTGACCATGCCGGGACATAGTGCTGTCCTTCCTTCCCAGTGCTAATTAAACACTAGGCTGGCATACTAACTACTACTTTTGTGAGTACTTTTTAAAATGTATTATTTGAGTGCTAGCTACCATTTCTGCCTCCTACTATGTATCCTGCTGGGTCAGCAGCCATTCCTTACAGCGACTGTGTTTTTTTGTTGCTATCTCCATGGAACTACAATTACAAATTGATTTTGATATAGTAAATAGCTGGCCCTGCTGATTTTGAAGGGGGTGGTGATGTACAGGTTTATTTTTATCTGTTTTCTAATTTTGTTTTTCATATATTCAGCCAGGTCCTGGTAACTTCTTACTGTGAAACCAGGACCTGACTGAATATATATATATATATATATATATATATACATATAGTATATATTCAAGAGGCAAAAAAACTCTGTTTATCGTAGTTAGGGGTTGTTCACAGGAAAGCGAGGAAATTCGATGTTAGGTTGAGCCCTTTGCACTCCTCCAGCCTATCCCTCCAACCGAATCAGGGCAGCGCAAGGTTCGGCCGGGCCTTAACTCTCACCCCCATCACATGTGGAAAGAAGGTGAGGAATAGGAGAATGAGGTGAGAGTTAGGACCGATGACCACAAAGTGCGCCCTGATTCCGGTTGGGGGTGGGCTGCAGGGGTGCAAAGGGGGTTTCAACCCTAACATCGAATTTCCTCGCTTTTGTCGCTGTGGAACAACCCTAACTGATGCATTAAACTGAGTTTTTTGCCTCTAATTTCCCTTCTTTTTGAGAATAACGGGAAATACTGAATGTAATGCAGTGGCAGGAGCGCGGGGCCCTATGATGTCTTGTCACATAGTAACATTGTGCCCGTAAGCGCAAATCGTAGTGTGCATGGTGACATAAAGCAAAACATAAGAGAAACAGTACTGTAGACAGAAATGTTAAAGAACAACGCAACATGAACCGCAAGATGAAGCGCCGAGGGTATCGCACATGGCGGCATGGCACGTGAATGGTAAGTGAAACTGAAACGCAATCGCGGAAACGGTAATGGTAACATTAATGTAAGCCCACAGGCTGGTTTTACCCAAAAGCTGCATAGAGAAAGACAGTGAGTACAAAGAATGTATGCAAAATAATGACTCTCTGAACAGAAAATGAGGACTTGGCATAGTAAATTGCTTGTATCTCATGAACCATATGACATAGAAAAAAAATGTAGAAGTCAAATGAATTATCACTTTCCTGGCTAGTTTTGTACTTTGCCCCCAATAGGGAGTTAAGCATTTTCTGACGAAAACTCTGTATCTCGCACCGTTTCGACAATATGGGCCCTGAAAGGCACGGCGAACGCCATAACGTTATCCTATGGGAAAAAAAACGAAGTTCGGAGTGCCATAACTTTGCCTCCCTGTAATATTTTTTCACCAAACCACTGAAAGGCACATTTGTGGAATGCTGGCTGTCTTTCCTGCAAATTTCAGCCCAAAAGACCAAGCCGTTATTTTGCAGCAGGGGGCCAAACGATTGCTGCAATGCGTCGTACGCCGTAATGTTATCCTATGGGAAAAAGCGTCAACTTTGGAGTACTGTAACTCTGCCGCCGTGTAATACTTTTTCAACGAAACACTGAAAGGCACATCTGTGAGATGTCAGCTGCGTTCCCTCCAAACTTCAGCCCAAAACTCCAAACCGTTCTTTTGCAGCGGTGCCTAAGAATTACGCAAGGTCATTTTCCCACAGCCTAGAAAAAGAGCTGGTCGCACTCATAAAGCTTTCGCAAATCTATTCGACAGTGTGGCAAGTAATGAAAGTACTTTTCCAGAAATGTGAAAAACATATTTCTGGGGTGTTTCACCCAAAATAAAGACATGCCTAGCATCCTCAGGGTCTGACTAGGTGAATACAAAAATAATTAGGTTGCTAGGGGTCCCAAATTTAAATGCCAAGCATTTTCTGATCACCAACTGAAAACAAAATGGCGGATTCTGACAGTAAAAGGCCATTTCTTGAAAGTAAAACTGCATTTGCGACACTGTCAAACTTTTTTTTAACTTTCCACATTGACTTATAATGGGAAATTGTTTTTTGAATAACTTTTGAACTGTTTAATATTTTTTCACAAAATCTTCAAAAGGCACATCGGGTACCCCGGCCGCATGTTCCCTGAAGATCTGGACCGGTTGCGCAAACCGTGGGACCTGTAGGCTTGACCATAGAATTCCAAAAAAGCGTAAACGCACGTGCAGATCACGCAATAACTCGCAGCCAAATATCCGACTGCACGAAACTCTGCAGATCCCAAGGCGTATGGGTCTTGATCGTGTATTCCAAATTTCAGGCAAATCTGTCAAATGGTTGCAAAGTTATTAAGGTGCACAATTTTGGGTTTAACATGTAAATGGCTCCTCAACCCTAACTATGGTAGCACTACCGTACTACTATAGATATATATACATACATACATACACACATATATAAAATCAAAATGAATTTGTAATTCCACTCAGCATTTTCCCCCAAGAACAAATGAAATGAAAGGGAAAATCTCACATACATGCTACATTCCCTTCTATGCTCTGCCTTGCTTTATGTGAGTTTTTTGAGAGTTACCAGACAAGACGCAAGAAAAAAACTCTTTTTATTACGAGTTTACAAGAACACCTGGAGTGCCTCACACATATGAGTGTTACTTTGTGCGTTCTTAGGGCAAGAGAACTGTGTCCTAAGAAAGTAAGGGAGGTACTCATATAAGTAAGTGGCCCTCCTAATGCCCTATAATTACTGTAGATCCCACTCTAAGTATTTCTTTTTTAAACTATCTATTCAGTCTATAGTCCTAGTCTGTGCGGTGAGACCGAGAAGTCCATTAGAATGGCATAGAAACACAGAATTTGACGGCAGATAAGGACCGCTTGGCACACCTAGTCGGCCCATTTCCCTACCTGATGGATAAGCTGCAGATTCTGGTTAATCAACAGCTTACTACCTCCTACCCCCCACTATCATAGTAGTCACAAAGCATATATAGACTTTCGTCCTTGTCTGCTTGCCAAAAAGTATATCAGAAACAAGGGGACCGATGAACAAGCTATAGACTTGGTTCTACTGAAATCATCTAGTCTTATTTTGAAAATATCTATAGTTGGACTATTAACTATCTCGTGAGGGAGAGAATTCCACCCAGATACCACCCTCTGACTGAACCAATGTTTTCTTTTTTGTGATTTCCACTTCTGTTGCTTAATTTGTTTACAATGAGCTCTAGTATTGCAATTTCTGACACATAAATCTAGTCCTAAATCTTCTCTGACGATATTATCTTAGAATGATCTATAGACTAAAATCATATCACCCCTCCATCTTCTAAAAGCCAAAGAATATAGATCGAAATTGTCCAACCTCTCCTCATAGGTCATATTTTTAAGTCCAATTATTGATCAGGAGGCCCTTCTCTGGACTCTTTCCACTCTCTCCATCTCACTTCAGTGTAAGAGGACCAGACCTGGGAATAGTATTCCAAGTGGGCTCTCACCAGTGATCCATACAATGGGACCAAGATCTCCCTACTTCTGCTTGATGTATGTCTCAATATACAGTTTAGAGCCCTGTTAGCATTTTTTATAGTTTGATCACAGTGGGCAGTAAAAGAAAGGTCATTTTGTATGATGCCACCCAAATCCCTCTCCTGTGTCACTTGCTTTAACTGTATATTATTAATAGTGTAACATACATTTAGCTTCATTTAAGTTTATGATCTAATGTCCATTTCACAATGTATTTAAGAGTTTCTTGAAGTCCAATGTAGTCTGCGGATGAATCTATTACTTCTCCCACTCTACAGTCATCAGCAAACTTGGTTATCCATACATTTCATATTTTATTATAACGATGATATATATATATATATATATATCACACACATATATATATATATATACATATATAGCAGGCAGGGGCCCAACACTGAGCCCTGGGGGAACCCACTCGACACAAAGTCAATCAGATAACACCCCATTTATTACCACTATCTGTCTCCTCTTTTCCAACAATTCCAATATCCAATTTACAAGAATCCTATTTATATTTAGTAATAGAAGGAATTTAATTAACTCTTCATGTGGTAATTTGTAAAAAGCTTTTGAATAATCTAGTTGAATTACATCCACTGACCTACCATTATCAAAAAAAAATGCTAACTTTTTCATAAAAACTCAGTAGATTGGTCTGACATGATCGTCATTTTGTGAACCCATGTTGGCTGCGATCAAAAAGGTCGTTTTCAGGTCAGGTGGTCCTGAATATGATCTTTTATTATGCTTTCCAAAATTTTCCCCAATGTAGATGTTAAGGTAACTGGTCTATAATTATCAGGGGAATCTTTCTTTCCCTTTTTAAAGATGGGTCCTACATGTGCTTCTCTCCATTTACTAACAACTTCCCCCCTGTCTAATGACTCTTGGAAAATAAAGGTTAATGGGTGGGCTATCTCTTCTGCTATTTCAGAAATCAGTCTCGGACGAACATTGTCCGGTCCAGGAGATTTATTAATCTTAACTCTCTTTAATCTATCCAAAACATCCTTTATGTTAATTTTAATTTGTTTTTCATTTGTGTTGTATTTTATATTGGTTGTTATTGTATCTTTAGAGTTAAATACAGTAGCAAAATATTGATTTTGTACCTCAACCGTTTCCTTATCATTTAGTATGTTGCCTCTGTCGTCCCCGAAAGGGCCTATTGTTTGTTTGTTCCCTTTTTTATTATTTATGTATGCATAAAAGGCTTAGTAGTTGTTTTTATTTCAAAATTTGTTTTGCCGTCTTTTATTAATTTCCAGAATTGCCTTATGCCTGTCCCAAGCATTCTTGAATTCTCCCACTGTTCCTGACTCCACAACCTCCTCAGGAAGGCAGTTTCATGCATCCACAACCTCTTTGTGAAAAATACTTTCTAACATTACATCTGAGCCGTCCCCCCTCTATCTTCAAATTGTGCCTCCTTGTTTTTGCACCTCTCTTTTTCGGAAGAAGCTACCCTCTTGTACTTTGTTAATTCCTTGAAATACTTGAAAGTTTCTATCATGTCTCCCCCTTCTTCAAGAGTATACATATAAAGCTGCTTTAGTCTCTCCTCGTATGTCTTCTGGTGCAGACCCTGCACCATTTTGGTTGCCCTCCTCTGAACAGCCTCCACTCTGGCTATGCGGAGATGGGGTCTCCAGAATTGCACGCAGTACTCCAGATGGTGTCTGTTTTCTACTGTTGATGCCTCTCCCTATGCATCCCAGTATCCCCCCAGCCCTCCTTACTGCCATATCACATTGCTTGCCCACCTTTTGGTCATCTGACATAATTACTCCTAGGTCTTGTTCGATTTTTATTGTTGTTATTAACTCACCCACCATTGTGTACTCTTCCCCTGGGTTTTTGTTTCCCAGATGCATTACCTAGCACTTCTTTGCATTGAATCTGAGCTGCCATATATTTGACCATTCCTCCAACCTTGCCAAGTCCCTTTTCATCCTTTCCACCCCACCTTGTGTATCAACCCTGTTGCAGACCTTTGTGTCATCTGCAGAGAAACATACTTTTCCTTCCAGGTGCTCTTCAATGTCACTTATAAAGACATTAAGGAGGACCGGTCCCAGTACCGACCCCTGTGGTACCCTGCTAGTTACCCTCCTTTCTTCACTGTGGACTCGCTTACTATTACCCTATGCGTTCCGTTGTTCAGCCAGTTTTTTATCCAGGCTACCACCTTGGGACCCACCCAAGGCTTGCTAACTGTATATTAATCTTTGTGTGAGACTGTCAAATGCCTTGCTAAAATCTAGGTAGGTCATATCCACAGCCCTTCCCTGGTCTACCACTTTGGTCGCCCAGTCAAAGAAATCTATTAGGTTCGCCTAATATGACCTTCCTGCTGTGAAACCATGCTGCCTTGGGTTCTGTACCCTACTGGCCTCTAGGTACTCAACAATTCTTTCCTTCAGAAGTGATTCCATCATTTTCCCTACCACTGGGGTCAAACTAACTGGTCTGTAGTTTCCTGCCTCTGTCCTGCTCCCACTTTTGTGAAGTGGAATCACATTTGCCCTCCTCCAGTCCTCAAGTACCACCCTATCCTCCCATGATTTGTTAAAGAGAGTATCCAGTGGCATTACTAGTTCTACCCTTAGTTCTTTTAGACTTCTTGAGTGAATCCCATTAGGCCCCATTGTGTTGTCCACCCTCAGGCCCCGTTGCTTTGTCCACCCTCAGTTTCAAGAGTTCTTTCACAACCCTTTCTTCTGTGACTGGACTGGTATCGAACCCCCTATTCAGAGTGTTTCTCTTGTATGGCTTAGGTACCTCCCCCTCCTCTTCCATTGTGAATACTGAGCAGAAATATTCATTCAGTATTCCTGCTTTTTCACTGTCACCCTCTGCCCACATTCCCTTTCCTTTATTAAATCTCTGTATCCCTCCCTTGGTCTTTCTTCGCTCCCTTATGTACCTATAAATGGTTTCATTCCCCTTCTTAACAGAGTTGGCTATCTTTTCCTCAGTTTCTGCCTTTGCTATTCTGACTGCCTTCCCTGCCCCCTTCTGCTTTAACTGATAAAGTTCTCTGTCCTGCTCCTTC
This sequence comes from Neoceratodus forsteri, assembly GCA_016271365.2. Classification (NCBI taxonomy): domain Eukaryota; kingdom Metazoa; phylum Chordata; order Ceratodontiformes; family Ceratodontidae; genus Neoceratodus; species Neoceratodus forsteri. The sequence continues at coordinate 1,423,830,111 of CM028130.1, forward strand.
TGTGGTTCCTTGTATTTCCTGAATGCTATTCTTTTCTCCTTAAAGGAGCACTGTCAGCTTTACTCCGTTTTTTGCCTGATACAAAAAATGCACCACTTTACACAGACTGATTAAATATTTACTGCAGAAACCCACCATCTGGTTGAAATAAATGAATATTTACCATGTTGTTCATTTTCTGATTTCATTTCTTTTCATCCGTCCCGACCAAAAGTGTCCCGCGTCCCGGAAGCACATCCAAGATGTGAACGTTGGGCTGGCTGGAGCGCGTTCATGCACTGCAAGATTTTAACATTGTGTCCCTAAAAGAATCATAATCCAGCGCCTTGTGTTGTATATGAATGCTGCTGCCATCTCCCACGACAAACCGAGCACTGCAAATAACAAAAGTTCCTGTTTTAAATCTGAGCTGAAATCCCAGGCATGCTCTCGAGAGTCATGGACAAAGATCCCGCGCATGCACAGGAGTGTGCAATTGGCGCGCATGCCCAGAATTTCAACTCAGATTTAAAACAGGAACTTTTGTTATTTGCAGTGCTCGGTTTGTCGTGGGAGATGGCAGCAGCATTTATATACAACACAAGGCGCTGATTATGGTTCTTTAGGACACAATGTTAAAATCTTGCAGTGCATGAACGCTTGCCCAGCCAGCCCCGCCGCTCACATCTTGATGTGCTTCCGGACGCGTGACACTTTCAGTCGGGACGGATGAAAAGAAATGAAATCAGAAAATGAAAAACATGGTAAATATACATTTATTTCAACCACATGGGGCGTTTCTGCAGTAAATATTTAATCAGTCTGTGTAAAGTGGTGCATTTTTTGTATCAGGCAAAAAATGGAGCAAAGCTGACAGTGCCCCTTTAACCTTCCCTTCCACCTGTTTTGAGAACCATAGTGTTTTTCCTTTGTTTTGTTGATTTGCTTCACACAAAGGCTTGTTGCCTCTGTGATGGCTGTTTTGATAATTCCCCATTGTTCCACCACCCCTTCCTTCTTGCCTGTTTGCTAGTACTTTTCTGAGGCACTCTCTCATTTTCCCAAAGTTAGCCCTCCTAAAGTCTAATACTCTTGTTTTCGTATGGCTTGATTTTATGACTGTGTTTATTGTGAACCACTCTGTTTGGTGGTCACTTGTTCCAGATGGCTACCCACTTCTAAAACTGAGATCCTTTTTCCTTCCCCATTTCAAAGTACCAGGTCTAAGACTGGTCCCTCCCAAGTGGGTTCCAACACTAGCTGTCTGAGGCATGCCACTTGTAGGGCATCAAGGATGTCCCTGCTCTTGGATGTGCCTGCAGCAAAGGTACTCCAGTTAACATCTGGCATATTCAGGTCCCCCATCAACAATAACTCCTCTTTTTCTGCCATTTTAAGGATACCTTCTATCATGTCCTTGTCCATTTCCTCCCCCTGAGATGGGGGTCTGTACACAACCCCCATGTGGATTGTGGTGCCATTTCCTGTTTCCAGGGTGACCCACAGTGACTCATCAACTTCCTGTTTACTCTTTAGTTCTGTTGCTTTAATCCCATCCCTTCTATAGAGAGCTACTCCTCCTCCTCCGCTTTTACCCACCCTGTCCCTCCTGTAGATTGTGTATCCTGGTATGTTGACATCCCAGTCATGGTTCTCTGTGTACCATGTTTCAGTGACTGCCACAATATCCGGGCATCCCTCTTCCATCAAGGCCACTAGATCAGGGAGCTTGTTACACAGACTGCGGGCATTGGTACTCATCACCTTCCTTTTTTTTTTTTTTATGGCCTTACCCCTTTTAGCCCCAACCCTGTCCTGCCTTTTTCTGCATTTACCACTGTCCTGCTCCCTACTAACTTCTCTACCTTGGTGTTTACCTCACTAACTACTGTGTTTTGTGGGGGGAGGCTGGGATTTCCCTACTCCTTTTCAGTGCCTCCCCCCTTGGCTAGTTTAAATGCTTGCCAATGAAGCATTTAAACCTATCAACTAGGATCCTAGCCCCCCCCCCCCGGACAGATGCAGACCATCGCGACAGTATAGGCCTGCATCCCTCCAGGTGGCTCTCCAGTCCCCAATGAACCCAAAACCCTAAGTTCCACACCAGTTTTTCTTTTTTTTCCTCCTGGTTTTTCCTACTCTCTTGATCTCTCCTTCAGGCCTCTCAATGTTCGCTGCCACATCCCGGACCCATGATCTGCCCCTAGAGTGCCTCTTTCCTTCTCTGCACAATGGGGTCTGTCTGGTGTCGGTGGTCTGAGGCTAGCAGAGGTCATCATCCAGGACCACAAGGGTGATTTTTCCTTGTTTCTGTTTTGTCCTCCTGTTCCATCCCCCTGGGACGCCGGGCGCTTGGGACTCCAGTCCCAGAGGTGACGTCTTGAGGGCCATGTCTAACCCCTCTCATGTGTGCGTATGACGCCCATCAGTCCCGGACCCTAGTATCAGAGCCGCCCATCCCTTCAAGGACTGAAGCTTCCACCGACTCTCTCCGGAGAGTCGGACACTGGTGCTGCCCCAGGTATCCCACCCTGAGGGAGGAGAATATCCGGAAGGGCGCTCGATCCTCTCTCCCCTGCCAGCCCCGGCTGCCGGGTCACCTTCCAACCGGGTGCGCCAGTGTAGTCTGCGGTGTGTGCTCTAAGCGTCTCAACCCCTCAGCGCCACAGGGCTGGCTCCACACCAATTTTTAACCATTCATTGAATCCCATTGTGCGGAATACCCTAGCATCATCCTTACTATAGACAGGCAGCACCTCCGAGAAGGTTACCGTACATGCTACTTGTCTAAGGCCCCTCTCCAACTCTACAAACTCCTCTTGCACTGCTCTGATCCCATTCATAGCCAGGTCATTTGTCCCTAGGTGGACAACGACATTCAACTCCCTCCCTCGTGCAGCTGCTCCCACGATCCTTGAGGGGTTCCTTCCTGTCCCTCAGTCATGGCCAGGCAGGCACCTTACCTGCTATCCCCTTCCCCCACTTCTGCCCCCTAATGATCGAGTCCCTCACCAGGAGTTGTTTCCTTCCCCTGTGGGGTCTCGTGCCACCCTCCTGTGGGTCTCCTTTGTGGAGGTTCCCAGCATCCTCCTTGGTCTCCACTGCAGGTGTCTACATAGAGGAACCCCTCTTCGCCAGAACAGCATATGAATTGTGGAGAGGTACAACTGGAGGGATGCACCTCTGTTCCACCACCCTCTCCCTCCCTGAGCCCACCTTGGTCCAACCGCTCCTCTTTCTTAGCAACCTCTGAGGTAGCAGTGGTGGCCCTGGTGGTCCCTGGGTGGGGGAAGAGGTTTCATGAATCCTAGCCAGGTCAGCCTGGAGACAAGTAACCTCCTCCCTCAGACCAGAGAGGTGCCTGCAAACAGGGCAGCACTGCAGGCTCCAGAATGTCTCCCGGAACACTGCTGCCCCACAGCCACGGCACTGCACCATTTCCATCTTGACTTATTTTGTGTCTCCTCTCCTGTTGCTTTGTATGCTTACTGTCTCCTCCCTCTATGTATTTTTACACTCACTTTCCTACTGCCTATGTGCCCTTACAATTCTTGCCCTTCCTGTTCTGGGACAGGAACTTCCTGTAGTCTTCAGTAGTCTCCTTCTTCCATGCTTGGATTCATACCTCCAGCACTGGGCAGAGAAGAAAAAATTACTCACCTTAGTAATGTTGTTTCTTCTAACGGAGTCTTGCTATATTCTGACATATGCAGTGAGTCCCAACCTTCGAACTGCCCCGGAGATGAAAGAGTTAACTTTCCAGGCCAGGCATGGAACGCTGAGCTCGAGCTCGGTTGAGACTCTGCCTGTTGTTCTTCAAACTCAAACCGTCAGATCTTTATGAGCTAAACTCACTAAGGTCCTGTGTGAAGCTGTAAACCTACACTAACCAACTGGCTACTAAACATAAAAACACATTTTTTGTTCCCAACACAAAGACTCAAGTCAGGAGACCCAAAAATGAAAACACAACACCCACTCGCCCCAAAAGAGAAGGGGAGAACAAAAAGGGTGGGCACCTACAACGTGCCAACACTGCACTGCCCACCCACATCCCAAAAACAGAGGTTCTCAGAGGGGCAGGCAGGGGGCGAGGTCAGAATATAGCAAGACTCCATTAGAAGAAACAACATTACTAAGGTGAGTAATTTTTTCTTCAAACAACATGAAGTCTTGCTATATTCTGACATATCTAGACTACAAGCAGTACCTCCATGGAGGAGGGACAGAACCTACTTAGGAAATAGGCTCTGAAGCACAGCTGTGCCAAGCCGAGCATGACTCCTAGCCTGGATGTCCAGGAGTAAAGCTTGGTAAAGTGTGAACCATTTTTCCAGGTAGCTGCTTGACATATCTCTAGAATAAGGATGTCTCGGCAGCAGCCAGGAAGCAGCTGTACCTCTGGTAGAGTGAGCCCTCAGGCCTGAGGGAGGAACCTTACCCAGTTTTTCATAGCAAAACTGGATACAGAGACAATCCACCTGGCAATGAATCTTTTAGCGGCAGGTTTCCCTTTACCAACCTCACCATAAGTGAGGAACAGTTGGAGGGAGTCAAACCTGTGACCCTTGGTACGCTCTATGTAGTAACTAAGGGCTCTTTTGACATCTAAACTGTGCACTCTCCTCTCTCCGGAGGAGGAATGGTCAGTGAAGTACACAGGAAGAGACATAGATTGATTAAGGTGGAAATCTGAAACCACCTTAGGCAAGAACTTCCCGTTAGTCCTGAGGACCACCTTATCTCTATGAAAGGAGATAAAATCAGGCTCCACTGACAAAGCTTGTAATTCACTTAAGCGTCTGGCAGAGGTGATAGCTACCAGAAACACAGTTTTCCAAGTCAAGTATGAGCTCTGCTGAAGATAAAGGCTCAAAAGGGGGTTGCATAAGCTGAACAATGCAAACATTGAGGTCCCAGGCAGGGGCAGGGTCCCTGAATGGAGGGTTGGTGTGAAGCAATTCCTTGAAAAACTTGGAGAAAACAGGGTGAGCTGAGACAGAACAGGCTTACCTGCTGGAAATAAAAGCAGACACAGCTGCCAGATGCACTTTCAGTGTAGCTGGTCTCAGCTCAAGCTATTTAAGTGGACCATATAATCAAGGACTGTGGGCAGATCAGCAGATTCTGGGAAATATGCTTCAGAGCACCATATGGAAAATCTTTTCCATTTAGAATTATAAGTAGCCCTGGTGGAAGGTTTTCTAGAAGCCTTCAGGATATCCATTACACCCTGGGAGAGGTGTAAGTCAGCAAACTCTAACTCTTCAAGAACCAGGCATTGAGATTGAGAGATTTGAGGTTCGAGTTCCAAACCCTCCCTGAGCACAGGTTAACAGGTTGTAATTCCTGGGAAGACACAGGGAAGATGGACTGCTAAGGACAGTAGGAGTGGATACCAGGGCTGTCTGGCCCAGTCTGGAGCAATCAGGATCATCTTGCAGGGTTGAGATCTGATTTTGACTAGCACTTTGAACAGGAGAGGAAGGGAAAAGCAGAGAAACTTCCCTTCCCAGTTGAGAACTAAGGCATCCAGGGGGACTGAGCCCAACACTGGGGGTCTGCAGCAAAAAAGGGGAAGTTGGTGATTGTCTGGGGCTGCAAAAAGATCTATCTGCGGGGTGCCCCATCTGGAAAAAATCACTTCCAAGACCAGGGGATCCAGTGACCATTCGTGATGGCCCTGGGAAATCCTGCTGAGAGCATCTGCCAGGACATTGTCCTTTCCTGGTAGGTGAATTGCCGTGAGGGAGGTGTTCAGGGAGTAAGCCAGAGACCACAACTTCATTGCTTTGGTGCACAAGGCCGTAGACCGAGTGCCTCCTTGCTTGTTGATGTACCACATTGTGGTGGTGTTGTCTGTTCTGACCTGTACAACTTTGTTCTGAACAGATTTGGAAAAAGCTTGAAGTGCTAGAAATACTGCTCTGAGTTCCAACAGGTTGATATGGAGCACAGATTCCTGAGGGGACCACAACACCTGGATGGTGAGGTCGCCCATGTGAGCCCCCCACCCCAAGAGGGAGGCATCTGTAGTAAGGATTAAAGAGTGAGACTGGGTGGCAAGGGAACCCCTTGTCTCAAATTGTTCTGATCCTGCCACCACTGTAGGGCCTGGATCAGGGTTCGAGTTACTGGGATCAGTTTGGTCAGAGGGTCCTTCTTTTGAGACCAAAAGGCTCTCAAATGGAACCGAATATCCCTCATCTGAAATCTTGCTCCCTGCACTACTGCTATAGAAGCAGCCATGTGCCCCAGGAGCTGTAGAAAATGCCTTGCTGGTCGAGACACCTGCAGGGTGAATGAGGAGGCCAAAGAGACCAGGGTCCTTGCCCTGTCCAGGGGAAGGAAGGCTCTGGCTTTCTCTGTGTCTAGCTCTCGCCTATGAAGGTGAGGAGCTGGACAGGCTCTAGAACTGACTTTGAGAGATTTAGGAGGAAACCAAAGAAGTGAGCAGTTGCTGAGTTATCTGTAAGTGTAACTTGACTTGGTCTGGGGACTGGCCTACTGTGAGCCAGTCGTCCAGGTAAGGAAAATGGCAATTTTCTGCCTTCTCAGAGAAGCAACTACTACTGCCAGGCATTTTGTGAATACCCTTGGAGCAGAGGTGAGGCCAAAGGGCATTGCTCTGAACTGGTAATGGCCTGAGGGCAGCTTGAACCTGAGGTACTTTCGATGGGAGCTTCTGATGAGAATATGGAAGGAGGCATCCTTGAGGTCCAGGGACGCTAGCCAGTCCCCTGGCCTTAGAGAGGGTAGAATAATTCCCAGAGTCACCATTTTAAATTTTTGTTTTAAAAGATGCTTGTTTAAATATCTGAGATCCAGGATGGGCTGCCATTCTCCTGTCTTTTTTGGGGTAAGGAAGTACCTGGAGTATAATCCTTTGCCCTGGTGTAGGGGTGGAAACCTTTCCACAGCTCTGAGAGCCAGGAAGGAAGAGACCTCTGCCTCTAGGGCAAGTGCCTCTGAGGGATTTGCAGGTGGAAAGGATCTGGTTCTCAGCTTTGGAAATTTTTTGAAGCTGAGAACCAGTCCCTGGCTTACTACTTCCAGGACCCACTTGTCTGATGTTAGAGACTCCCAGTCCTGGACAAAGTAAGCCAGCCTGCCCCTACGGTAGCTGAGAATCGGCCCTGGCAACCCCATCAGGGTGCCTGCTTGGCAGGGGCTTTGGGCTGAGGGTGGAAGCAGGCCTGCTTGGCCCCGTCTGCCTCCCTCTAAAGAATCCCTCTGGGCATAAGCAGAAGGAGGCCTGGGCAAAAAGGCCTGCCCTGGGAAGCTGCCTTGAGGAGTGGCCTGCCTTTCCTTGGCCTGTGCACTCCTATAGGTGGTCCTATACTCATCCATTTTCTTCATGTAATTCTCTGTCTGCTCCCCAAACAGGGAATTACCCACAACAGAAAATCCATGGCCTTAGTCTGGGTATCCTGTGACAGGCTAATACATCTGGGCCAAGCCATTCTGCAAGTGCCACAGATGTAGCCATGACTCTTGACGACCGTCATTTGAGTCCACTGCAGCATGGAATTGCACCTTGGATGCCTCAATACCATCAGCAGCACCTGCTCCAGCTCCTTGGCAAGCTGGCCAGGGACCTGTTTTGCTAGAGCCATGACAGTGTCCCATCTGGATTTCTGATATCTAGCAACATAAGCCATATAATTTGCCTGTCTGAGTCCCAAGGATGCTGCCATGTACTGTTTCTTTGCCATGGCATCAATCCTCCTGGAGTCCTTGTCTGGGGGTGTGAAGCCAAGGGAACATTTGCCTTGTCACAGGCTGCAGCCTGCACTACCCCAACATGGCTGCATTGTTGTGTAAGGAATTCCGTATCAGAACCTGACAATGTGTACCTCTTGTCCATTCTCTTATCCACAGGAGGTATAGTGTGAGGAGTTTTTAGAATTTTAAATGTCTGTTTCCCAAAAGATTTATGCAAGGGAATAGACAGTCTCCTAGACTCTGGGATATCCATCATTTCCACATAGTCAGGCGCCTCTTGATCATCCACAGCTTCCTCCATAGGAAGCTGGAGGGTTTCAGCCACTTTTTATAAAACATAAAATGAGAAGGGGACTCAGAAGCCTAGGAGGAGACACTCCTGAAGGTCTGTCTGGGGAGATGTCCGGATCAATGGGCACATCCAGACTTTCAAACCACATTCACTCTCCTCATACTCCTCTTCCCCTCCTCGGTTCATAATATTCCTCTAAATCATACTCTTGAACCGTGGAACCCGCCGAACTGAGCGACTACCAGACGGTGCCGGTTCGGTCGGAACCGGGGAAAACGACTGGACAATTTTGATCGCTTTGGCTATTTCTTCAGTGGTTGGAGAGGAAAGTTTTGGCTCCACACCAGCCGATTTTCTAGTCCTTTTTGCTGGAACCGACTCCTCCGAGTCGGATCTCCTTTTGGCGAAGAAGTCTCGCCCTGGTCAGAGGGCACTCCTTCTGGTTCGGTTGGAACTGAATCGGGCTGGCCAACCGGTTCAGCGGACTTTTTGGCCTCCCTTTCCCTGAGCCTACCAACTCTCTTCTCCAGGGTAGCTGCAGGAACATTTTTACAAATCTGGCAGTCTGCACTGAGGTGGTCAAACCCCAGACAGTAAACACAGGTGGTGTGGGGATCAGCCTTGGTAAAGACTTCCCCACACACACTACAGTGTTGAAACCCAGTGGGCCCGGTTTTTCTTTTGGATTTCTCAGACATAGTGCCAGCCCTATCCAAACTTACCCGTTTATGGCAATCCGCCAAGTAAGACCCTCTTATCGGTTCCCAACCGTGTCACGGGTCGTGGAAAAAACTGTAATAAAATCCGTGTTTTTTAACAACCGATAAGAACTGGTAACCACACTCTAAATCACAGATTAAGATTTTTTAACAACTTGATCGGTTCAAACCGAACCGATAAACCGTTTACAAGTTCCACACAGAATAGAATTAATGTGAAACCTATCTAGTACTCACAAATACCACAGACAGAGACTGAACCGACAGGTTGCAGTTTAAATTCAGTCGAAAACCGAGAAAAGCGGTACTTTAACCAACAAAATGAACGAGCAGAAGGAGAAATCTCCGGAGCGACTGTTCGGTGAGGCGGAGCAAAGAATCTGACGGTTTGAGTTTGAAGAACAACAGACAGAGTCTCAACCGAGCTCGAGCTCAGCGTTCCATGCCTGGCATGGAAAGTTAACTCTTTCACCTCCGGGGCAGTTCGAAGATTGGGACTCACTGCATATGTCAGAATATAGCAAGACTTCATGTTGTTTGAAACAGCTATTTTTTAGGTTCCTTCAAGGTTGATGAAATTAATGTATCTCAGTGATCCTACCCTTCCTACTGCCAAACAAGAAGTTCCTCTTGTCAGTCAAATCCAGTGACTATAAAAGTAGAACTGGCTTTGGGTGGGAGGGTGGAGGAGTGGGAAGGAGGGCAATTAGTAAAAGAGCTGTAGTTCTAGACTACTGTTACTTGCTCTGACAGCAAAGTTCTCTGTCAAAAACAGCAGGAAGCTGTAACTGGAGACACCTGCTTTTGTACTCCTAAGCCACACCCCCAATTAGCCTTAGTCTCTGCTCCTGACTCAGTAAATTAAGCTGATACAGCCCCCTCCCTCAGAGAAACACACAGTGACTTTTTTTTTTTTTTACTTAAATGAGACTTTCTTCTTCTAATAAAGTATCTGTTTGCTTAATCCAAACAGGCACTGCTGAGATAGAAGTGATTTATCAGTAAAACAGCTGTAGTTCCAGACTGCTGTTACTTGCTCTGACAGCAAAGTTCTGTGTCAAAAACAGTAGGAAGCTGTAATTAGAGACACCTGCTTTTGTACTCCTAAGCTCCTAAACCACATCCCCAATTAGCCTCAGCCTCTGCTCCTGACTCAGTAAATTAAGCTGATACAGCCCCCTTCCTCAAAGAAACATACAGTGACTTTTTTTTACTTAAATGAGATCCCCTTCTTCTAATAAAGTATCTGTTTGCTTAATCCAAAAAGGCACTGCTGAGACAGAAGTGATTTATCAGTAAAAGAGCTGTAGTTCTAGACTGATGTTACTTGCTCTGACAGCAAAGTTCTCCGTCAGAAACAGCATGGTAACAGGAGTACCTCAGGCGCAAGTGAAGTAAGCTCTGTGATTGGTCGAGAGCATCACAGGATGTTCCCACAGTCTATAATTAGTTTGGTTTTTGACCATGTAAGTACATTTATGCCTATTTTAAGATACAACCTAGGAGATTACATAGCAAACAATATCTACAGAAGAAAGAACAGTTACGTAAGAATTTACCGTAACAGTAGATCTTCAAGAGAATCTCTTGCAGAAGGTCACACCTTAGGAACTACAGCCGCCAGGCACAAGGACCACACGGAAAATGTGTTTGCTTGAAGTCTATCTGGGACCACCCACAGCAACGTTACCCCATCGGTGTCTCCCTATATAGCTGTGGGTGGCCCCATGCCCTACTCAGATCCCTGCCAGACACCATCCAGCAAGGATACGTTCCCAAAGGAACTGAGGGAGAGAAAGAGGAAGGAAGGCATGACCTGCTGCAAGAGATTCTCTCAAAGATCTACTCTTGTGGTAAATTCTTACATGACTGTTCTATCTTCTTCAAGGATATCTCTTACAGCAAGCCACACCTTAGAATGGGTCCCAGGCAGTACTGCAGAAGAGACCAGGCGGGGGGCTGGAAAACAGGAACCCATGAAAGGAGGCACTATAAAAAAAAGCTAGGCCGAATTTTGCCTGCCTTCTAGAGGCGGTGTCCAGACTGTAGTGCCTAGTGAAAGTATAGACAGTACTCCAGGTGGTAGCAGCACAGATCTCAGCTGTGGAAACCCCTCTGAAACAGGCAACAGAGGTGGCCACAGGAAGTTCATTACTTTACTTCCTGTAAAAGAAAAAAAATACAGTTGCCGGCCAGCCCGGTAGGGTTGAGGTGCTGGATAACACACCTCGCGCTACGCTGGTGACCCAGGTTCGGGAGCGAGCTCGGGGCATCGGGGGTCGGCAGGGGAGGACTGGGATGGCGCATCAGAAGACAGCGCTCCCGGTCCTGGGGTGGAATGGGGACTTTACACCGCGCTGTAGCGACCCCTGGGGACTCCAGGAGGTACCGCAGGCAGTGGTGTAACGGGGGGAGGGACCACGGCACACATCTGCACGGACATCACTGCACGTCCATGGTCCCAATGGGGACAAAGAAGAGGGGAAAAATGGCAGCACAGGTCTGAGGCAGCTTGATAGCCACAGCTCCGCTGGCCGACGATGCCTGGAGGCATATGCCGGTACTGGTTCCTCGCCAGGCACAGGGGGCTATAGGTGGGGACCCCTTTCGCAGGTGTAGTTGCATCTGCCAGCTGGGCATGCCAGCTTCGGTGTTGGCGGCTGAGTGGAGCGGTGGCTGGATATAGAGCAGGGCTGTGGCTGCAGAGAAGAAAATGTTATATGATAAAAAAAAAATAAAAAGGAAAAGAATACAGTTGCCCAACCATTTAGACAGACACAGTTTAGAAACTGGCACACCCTCTTTCCCGGGGGTGAACTAAACAAACAGCTGCGAGGACATCCTGCAGTCCCTCATGTGGTGAACTTAATATCAAAGAATTCTATGTACATCCAAAGTATGGAGCAATGCTTCCCCTGGACTGGCATGCTCCAGGTATTTGACAGGTAGGTGGATGGCTTGATTCAAGGTAAACTCAGACACCACTTTCTGTAAGAGGGGGGAAAACGGGATATTGTTTAACCAAGAAAGGCACACTAAGCCAGAGCTTGTTTCCAGGTGCAAAATGGGAGCACACCAAGTTAAGTGACTTGCTCAGGGTCACACGGAAAGGCATACTAAGCCAGCGCATGTTTCCAGGTGCAACCGGGGCGCACGGGGAAGTTCAGTGACTTGCTCAGGGTAGTATGCAAGTAGGAGCTGATGGGATTCAAACCCAGGTCTCCAGCTCAGTGCTCTTAACCATTAAGCTATACTGCCTCTTGTTAGTACACAAAACACCCTGTTTTTGTGAAAAAATCAAATAAGGTTTCTTACACATGAGCGCCTGTAGCTCAGAAATCCTTTGAACAGAAGTAATAGCAACTAAAAATAATGCTTTCCATGACAGAAAGTATAGTTCACAAGTCACGGCAGGCTCAAAAGGAGCCAAATTAAACTTTTCTAAAAAAAAAAAATTCAAGTCCCACACCGGGACAGGGCTACCGATAGGAGACTTCAAGTGTAGGATGCCTTTCAGAAATGTACGGGCCACATCCAACTGGGCCACCGTACAGCCCAGAGTATATAGAAGGTAGATATGGCTGACAAGTGCACCTTTAGAGAAGAGTATTTCAGTCCACCATCAGACAAGGACAGTAGGTACTCTAGAATTTGGTTCACCGGGCAGGTGAAGGGGCCCAGGTGATAGAAAGCTGTCCACAAAGCAAAATGCTTCCACTTCATGGAATAAGTTACCCTGGTGGAGAGTTTTCTGGCATCTACCAGGACGTCAGCCACTTGAGGGGAGACACAAAATCTAGTGATGGCTATGTCTTCAGAAGCCAGGCATGCAGGTGAAGGGACCGAAGGTTCAAATGGGTGAGGGTTCCCTGTTCCTGTGACAGCAAGCCCAGGCACAGGGGAAGGGTTATCGGAGGCTCCACTGCTAACTGTTGCAACAGTGGAAACCAAATCTGATGAGGTCAAAAGGGAGCCACCAGAATCAGTGGGGCACCCTCTATCTGGAGTTTGATTAGCACTCTCTGATTCAGAAGAAAGGGTGGGGGAACCTCTCTTTCCAAGAGAGGGACAATGCATCTTGCGAGAAAACTCCAAGCCCTCGATCAAGTGAGCAGAAAAGCCACAGTTTTGCATTGTGCGGGAATGCAAAAAGGTCCAACTCGGGACACCACCATCTAGTGAACAGGTCTTCTATGACTGAGGTCAGCAGTTCCCACTGTGCATCCGGGACTGTGACCTTCTGAGCCTGTCTGCCAAGGCATTTTGGACACCTGGAATATGGACAGTTGACAGCTCTAGGCCGCAGTCCAGAGCCCAGTTCCAAACTCTAGCTGCTTCACTGCCGCGGGGGTAAGACTGGGTGTCTCTCTGCTTGTTGATGTAGTGCATCACACTGATGCTGTCTGTCTGCACTAACAGATGGCACAGGGACAGGTGGCACTGGAAGGCCTGCAGGCCACACAAGACAGCTCTCATCTCGAGGATATTGATATAAAAGGAAGTCTCGAACAGAGCCCATGTCCCCCGAGTCTGGTAAGGACCCAAATGCGTGCCCCAGCCTGTCCCCAAGTCATCCGTTATGAGGATCTGATGAGGGGATGGAATGAGGAAAGGAACACCCTTGAGCAAATGGCTGGGTTCCATCCACCACAGAAGAACCTTCTTTATCAGTAATGAGACCAGAACCTTCTGCTCCAAATCATCAGTTCACAGATCCTACTGTATGCTCAAAGTCATCTGAGTGATGCACATGTGCAGCCATGCCAGAGGAACTGTGGCAGTGGCCACTGCTATCAGGCACAACAGCTGAAGATATGCCCTGGCTGTGACACAGTGGCTGTCGTAGGCTTCCCAGGCCTGCGCTATCAGGCATTCTGCCCTGTCTGGAGGCAGGAAGGCAAAGCCCTGGGACATTTCCAGTATAGCTCCTATGAACTGTAGACGCTGGCCAAGAGTCAACACCGACTTGCAGTGGTTGACTGTGATCCCCAAATTGCTGAACAACTGCAGGGTGCGCACCAGAGTCAGAGACGGCTGTTCCTGAGTCTGAGCTTTGGTAACCAATCGTCCAAATAGGGGAAGATGTAAAGACCTTCCCTCCAGAGGGTTGCTGCCACCACCACTAGGCATCTGGTGAAAACCCATGGCGCCGAAGACAACCCACGGAGGAGGAGGACCCTGAACTGGTAGTGGCTCCGAAACAGGAATCTGAGGTACTTCCTGTAGGGAAGGCAGACTTTGATGTGCAAATATGCATCCTGCATATCCAGGGAACAGATCCAGTCTCCCTTCTGGAACAAAGGCAAAAGGTGTGGGAAGGTGACTATCCTGAATTTTTTGTACTGGATTATGTAGTTCAGGTTTTGCAAGTCCAGGATGGACCTCAAGTCCCCCGTAGACTTGGGGATGAGGAAGAAGTGGGAGTAGAACCCCAGGTTGCACTGACTCTCGGGGACAGGTTCTATGGCCCTTTTTAACAGCAGCATATGAACCTCCTCCAGCAACATGGGTACATGGCCTGGAGGGTAAGTCGAAGGCCTTGGGGAAAGGATAAGGAGGCATCTCTACAAACTCTAGAGCAGGTACTTGTTCTATGAGCTGCAGCATCCAAGTATCTGTCGTAATCTCCCGCCATCCATCCAGATGGAGGGAGAAGCGACCGTTACCACCACATCCTGGGGAACCAGATGGAAGGGGTCAGGCAAGGAGTCAGGCTGAGGCTAAGCCCACAGCCGGGCCTGCTCCTCCACCTTTTGACGGCCTTCCGATGGTGGAGATGGGGGTAGGCAGAGCCAAGGCAGTTCTGCGCCTGCTGGGAGGCTCAGCGCCAGACCTAGGCCAATGGGTGGCACGTTGAAAGGGCATCCTCTGTTCACTCTTCTGGCGAGTGTGGTAGAGGGAGTGAACAGAATGCAGAGTTCTCCCTGAGGTCTGAAGGTCAATGAGAATGTCCTGCACATCTCCCCTAAAGAGTCTGTAGCCCCTGAAGAGAGCATTCAAGATGGACTGTTAGTCATTAACAGCAAAGCCTGATACCCTGAGCCAGGAAACAGAATTTGACAACAGATAAGGACTGCTTGGCCCACCTAGTCTGCCCATTCCCCTACCTAATGGATAAGCTGCAGATCCTAGTTAACCAACAGCCTACTTCCTCCTACCCCCCCCACTAGAATTGCCTTATGTCTGTCCCATGCATTCTTGAATTCCCCCACTGTTTTTGACTCTACAACCACCTCAGGAAGGCTGTTCCATGCAGCCACAACCCTCTCTGTGAAGAAATACTTCCTCAGATTACCTCTGAGCCGTCCCTCCTCTTATCTTCAAATTGTGTCCCCTTGTTTTTGCACGTCTTTTTCTGAAAGATGCTACCCTCTTGGACTTTGTTGATCCCTTGAGGTATTTGAAAGTTTCTATCATGTCCCCCCTCTCCCTCCTTTCCTCGAGGCTATACATCTTTAGTTCCTTTAGTCTTTCCTCATATGTTTTCTGATGCAGACCATGCATCATTTTGGTTGCCCTCCTCTGGACAGCCTCCACCCTGTCTATGTCTTAGCGGAGATGGGGTCTCCAGAACTGTACACAGTACTCCAGATGTGGTCTTACCAACTGTCTGTACAGTGGGCCAACAACTTCCTGTTTTCTACTGGTGATGCCTCTCCCTATGCATCCCAGTATCCCCCCAGCCCTCCTTACTGCCTTCTCACATTGCTGGTCCACCCTTAGGTCATCTGATATGACTACCCCCAGGTCCCTTTCCATTTTTGTTGTCAGTATCTCACCCCCCACTGAGTACTCTTCCCCTGGGTTTTTGTTTCCCAGATGCATTACTTTGCACTGAATCTAAGCTGCCGTACATCCGACCATTCCTCCAACCTTGCCAAGTCCCTTTTCATCCTTTCCACCCACCTTGCGTATCAACCCTGTTACAGATCTTTGTGTCATTTACAAAGATACATACTTTCCCTTCCAGTCCCTCTGCAATGCAGTGTCAGTGGCTCAGTAGGTAGCACACTCACCTTTGAGGCCAGGAGATCAGAGGGCTGTGGGTTCAGTTCCCACATCTGGCACTTGGGTTAATATCCCAGTACTGACACTGTAATGCAGCATGAGAGGGGTGCTGCCCTTCGGAGGTGCCATCTTTCGGATGAGACGTTAAACCGAGGTCTCATCTGCCTGGATTGGTGGTAGTTCAAGTGGATGTTAAAGATCCCATGGCACTTATCGAAAAGAGTAGGAGAATTTCCCAAGTGTCCTGGCCAAATTTCCCTCATTCACTAAAAAAAAAAAAACACCAACAGCTTAATCTGGTTCAAGGTCATTTGGCATTCATCATCTGTATCCCCCTCCACCGGGTCGTGCCTGAAAATAGGCAGGATCTGTCTAGTGCATTTACCCGGTCAAAAAAACTAAAATAAAATAAAAAATGTCACTTATAAAGACATTAAAAAAGACCGGACCCAGTACTGAACCCTGCGGTACCCCACTAGTAACTCTCCTTTCTTCACTATGGACTCCATTTACTAGTATTACCCACTGTGCCCTGTTGTCCAACCAGTGTTTTACCCAAGTTACCACCCTGGGATCTCCTCAGGCAAATGCTCACCATGGAGGCCCTGGTTGAGGCATCCAAGGCATCACACACAGCCCTCAAGAGGTGCCTGTCCACGTCAGCACCAGACTGAAGGGCCTTGAGCATCTCCTGCTTCTAAGGGCCCTCAGGGAGGGACTGGGCAGCAGAGCTGGCCGTTTCCCAGCGATCATTCTGGAACTTGAGCATATGGCCCACATAATTAAGGACCCTTACAGCCAGAGTGGAAGAGGCAAATACCTCGTCGGCAGACCTCCCTAACCTGAAAGGGCTTAGCTTTATGTATATCAATGCTTGTAACCTATTAAAAAAAATCTCTCTTATCCAGGCCTGGACAAACCACACCTCCCCAGATATTCGGGTGATTTCTGAATCCTGGCTCCGCCCATCAAACAGTAATCATTCTGTTTACCTCCCTTCCTACTCACTATTCCAACTGAGAGACTGTCTAGGGGTGGGGGGGGGGTGGCTATTTATGTCAAGGACAAGTACTCTGTCTCCATCCTGGACTCAACCTCGGTCCTTAATGAATTTGAATCTCTCTCTCTCTCTCCAACTGGTGATCGCTGCTGGAGTCTCGGTCAGTGTTACTGGCTGTTATAGGTCTCCTTCAGCAGGATTGCAGCTTCTAAACCACTTAAGCAACCTCCTGGGACATACCTCTTTAGAAACAATACTCCTCGGGGACTTAAATTTAGACTGGCATTCTAATGCCTCCTCTCCCCTAAAATCCCTTTGTGACTCCTTGGGGCTTTTCCAGCTCATCACAGAAGCTACACGTCCAAACAAGAGTAACCCTGCCAAAAGTACACTGTTGGACCTCATCATAGTTAGGAAGCCTCACCTGTATTCCCACTCTGGAGTCTTCTTCTCCTCCATCAGCGACCACTGTTTTGTTGACTGTGTTAGGTCTTGTCATACCCCTACCCTCCCAACCAAATTCACCACAGAAAGAAACAGACGCAGTTTTGATCCTTGGTCATTCACTGCTGAGCTAAGTCGCTCTCTCCAGTGGCAGGACTTCTACCTTAACAGAATCCGAGGCTCCTGCCTATGACATTTTTCAAGACATTGTGGTAAGTGCTCTGAATAAGCAGGGCAGGCCCAACTAGTTCCATCCCGAGTTAGAAGCAAGCATTGCCAGTGGTTCTCTACTGACCTAAAGAGTGCACTTCGGAATAGGGACAGGCTATTGAAAACTGCATGCAGAACAAAGCTACCTAATGACTGGAATCTTTTTTAGGAGAGCTAGAAACCTCTGTACCAAATTGGTTAGAGAAACTAAGGCTAATTATTGTCACTCTCAACTTAAAGCTTCCTCCACATGTTCGTCAAAATTCTGGAGGACTATTAGAGATATCGAAGGCCATTCCTCTGGTAACCCCCTGCCTGCTCAAATCCGGGTTGGTACTTCCACAATTACTGATAAACCTACTATTCTGGACTCGTTCAACAATCATTTTGCCACTGCTGGACTAGCTTTTGATTCCTCCCAGCTAATGCTGTTGGGTAGTTACAACTTGGGCAGTACACCCCTAGCCCCCCTAATTAGCCCATCCTTCTCTCTCAAGCCACATCCTTGAGAAGGAAGTGGAGGATCTCCTGCTCCAGTTGGATGAAAGGAAAAGCCCTGGGGCTGATCTAATCGATCCATTCTTTCTAAAGGCAGGCTCCCGTGCTCTCGCCGTGCCTATTACTCACTTGTTCAATCTATCCATCTCCCAAGGTGTCCTTCCTACTGTTTGGAAAACTGCCCAAATTGTTCCTTTACTCAAGAATGATGCTACTAGCAATCTGAATAATTATAGGCCCATCTCTCTCTCTCTCTCTCTCTCCTCCCCGTAATGTCAAAAATGGTGGAGAAAATCGTTAACTTCCAACTCAGGACCCACCTGGAATCAGAGAACCTCCTCAACCTGCTCCAGTCCGGGTTTAGGGCTCAACACAGTACTACTTCCACCCTTGCCAAAGTCAGTAATGATTGGCTGTGGGAGCTGGACAACAAGAATTTTGTCAGAGCAGTCTTCCTGGACCTCAGTAAAGCTTTTGACACCGTTGACCACCCCCTGCTACTATCACCCCCATGGAATATTGGCCTGGATGCTCCCTCTCTTAGTTGGTTCCACAATGACCTAACTGACTGTTCCCAGCAAGTTAAGGCCAATGGTGAGGTCTCACTCCTCAAACCTCTTACTCGGGGTGTTCCACGAGGCTCTATCTTGGGATCCCTGTTTTTCACAATCTACATTAATAGAATTAATGTCTCCATTAAGGCCAAAATTCATCTCTTTGTAGATGACACAGTGCTCTACACTAGTGGACCATCTCCCGACACTGTACTCTCATCTCTCCAGAGCGTATCTGATCTGCTACAACCCCAACTCCTAAAACAGAAGTTGCTCCTGAACTCGAAAAAAAAACCAAAGCCATGCTCTTCTCCCCTGCGTCCAACTCTACTGCCCCTCCGTCTCATGGTTCACTTTCCCCTATCACTACCATACTGGGGGATCAGCTGGAATATGTGTCTTCTTTCAAATATCTTGGGGCTTGGATTGACAGTTCTCTCTCCTTCCAGGGTCATACTAAAGAGCTTATAAAGAAACTCAGGCACAGACTAGGACTATTCTTCAGGATAAAAACCCTTCTACCAAGGGAGGCTAAAAAGCAGCTAGTCCAAACTACATTTCTCCCCGTTAGACTATGCCGACTTCCTACATGGCCAAGGTCCTTTTGGTACTCTTGCAAAACTCAATACACTCTACCAGAGAGCCTTAAGGTTTATAACGGAGCTCCCCTACTCCACCCATCACTGTCTCCTATATATTGTTGTGAGCCGGCCTTCCCTTACCCTTAGGAGCCAGAGAAATGTGGTACTATGGACCTTCAGAGCCATTACGAATAACCTGCCCAGCTATATCACTGATTGCCTACCATTAAGCCCCCAACCTAATTATGCCCTAAGAAGTGCTTCTTACGTAACCCTGAAAATCCCGAAGGTTAGATCCCGCTTCGGCAGGGCGGCTATAAGCCATGTACTTCCCTCGCTGTGGAACAAGTTGCAAAAAAACCTGAAATTAAACCTCCCTTGCAGGCTTGTGGCTTTTAAAGCTTTAATCACCTGCCAACTCAAGGAATCCTGCGACTACTTCCCTTAATCCCTCAGACTGCAGCCGTTGTGCTTATTCCTGCTCCCTCTCTGTCATCCCTTGATCCAAATCCCTGCCCTCTCCTCTCCCCTTCTCTCCTATGCATCCTCTTACCTTCTGCCCTCTGAAAAAACAAACAAAAAAAAACTGTAAATCTAGCTTACAACAGTTCAGTTCTACACTGTACCAAGCTATTAATTTGCACATTTCTTTTATGGTACTGTTTTTTGTATATTTAGTATTCTTGTGTACAATGGCTCTGCGTTAGCCTGCTCATATCTGTTATAATGTCTACTGCCGTGTTGGCAGCAATTACAAGCCTGTTGTTTTTTTCTGTAGTTGTACCTTAACCCAGGTTCACCTTGAAAATGAGTTCTGCTCAACGATGCCTGCCTGGTTAAATAACGATTTTGATTGCTTGATTGATTGATAAGGTCTAGTTTCCTGGACTCCTTGTCCAGAGGGAGAAGCTAAGGTGCTGAGGTCTTTTGGACAAATCATGGGCCGCGTTAATAACCACAGAATTTGCCTAAGGAGACCCCATGAAAAAGGGGTTCCCAGAGGAGGCCTGGTTCAGCTTGTCCACCATCCTGGGCACGGGGATTAGGTTAGGCCTGTACCAAGCGGGCACAGTGGCATCGTCATATGCATCAGTCATAGGAGGGATAATAAGAGAAGGAGAATCTGGCAGGCCTAAGTAGAGAGCCAGGTTCCACCAGGTAATTTTCTGCTCTGTAGCAACAAACCCCATGGCAACCTGTAGTTTTCGCATCACAGCAATGAAGGAGGGGTCATCCAGGGGAGACCATGAAATGTAGTTGGAAGAGCCCTCCCTGCCGAGGAGACTGTGGAGGTGCTAGAGCGAGTCCTGGCCCCAGCATCCTTGTTTTGCTCATACATAGATACATAGACAGTGTTGGCAGATAAGGCCTATGGCCCACCCAGTTCGCCCATTTGAACTTGTAAGTTCAGTTTATGTTTTCAAAGTCTGTTGCCACTTACCCCTGACCTCCAGAATTCCTTTATGTCTATCCCATGCATTCTTAAATCCTGTGATTGTTTCAGCCCCCACCACTTCCTCTGGCAGGGTGTTCCACTTGTTCATCACCCATTCTGTGAAGAAATTCTTCCTCACGTTTCCTCTGAATCATCCTCCAACTTCATCCCATGCCCTCTAGTCCTGGGACATCTTTTTCACTTGAAAATAGTGTATTCCTGCACCCTGTTCCTCCCTGTAAAATACTTGTATGTCTCTATCATATTCCCTCTCTCCTCCTCTCCTCAGAGAGTACATGTTCAGTTCCTTCAACCTGTCCTCATAGGACTTGTGATGCAATCCATGCACCATCTTTGTTGCCCTCCTCTGAACCTTCTCTACCCTGTCTATGTCCTTACGTAGGTAAGGTCTCCAGAACTGTACACTGTACTCCAGGTGGGGCCTCACTAGTGTCTTGTATAGTGGAATTATGACCTCCCTTTTCCTGCTGGTGATGCCCCTGCCTATGCATCCCAGCATCCTATTTGCATTACCTGCTGCCTTGTCACACTGTTTCCCTACCTTGAGGTCATCAGAGATGTTAACCCCAAGATCCCTTTCCTGCTTGGTGCATGCTATATCCTCACCCCCCAACTGATATATTGTGCCAGGGTTTTTGTGTCCCATATGCATTATTACTTGGTATTACTTGGTTGGATGAGATACAAGAAGGCATGGTGCCCATCGAGAGTATCTCCCACAATGTTGTGGATCATTGCTTGCCAATGGTTTTCAACCATAAATCTAGTTTGGTCTTAAATGTCTCAAAATTGGAAGTATTAACAAGATCATTGGGTAGTTTATTCCATATTCTGGGGGCCCTAGTTGTAAAAAAGTGTAGTCTTTTGTTAGTGTTTGCTTTTGGGACAATTAATTGTTTGTTGTGTAATCTGGGAACTAATTTCCTTGTTGTATAATTTAGTCCACAATGTTGCATCATGTTTGGTTGTTTCAAAATTCTGTGAAGAAATAGGAGATCTCCCCTTAATCGCCTAGTTTCTAATGAGTGAAGCTTTAGTTTTTTTAGCCTATCCTTGTTGCTGTCCTTTGGATGCTCTCAATAGTAGCTATGTCTTTTTTGAGATATGGGCTCCAGAATGGTGACCCATAGTCAGAATGTGGTCTAATGTATGTCCTGTACAGAGGAATAATACAGTTTTCGAGTTTTGATACAAATGTACAATTTATTCTTCTTAGTAATCCATTTGAGTTTTTAGCTAATTTGTTACAGTGGTCACTTGAAGATAATTTGTTGTTAATATTGATCCCAAGGTCTCTTTCACATCTTGTTTTTAGTGGTATATTATTTAGTTTGTAAGTTTGATGTGGATTATTATTACCAAGATGAAGTACAGTACATTTATTGTTGTTAAATTCCATACCGTTTAATGTTGCCCATTCCTCAATTTTTTGTAAATCTGTACACAGTTGATTTATATTGTCTGGAGTGTCAACCCTTCCTCCCAGTTTGGTGTCATCAGCAAATTTTGATAAGTGGGTGTTTGGACTAACCTGCATAACAGAAATAAAAATATTGAACAAGACAGGTCCGAGCACAGAGCCTGCGGCACTCCACTGGTCACTCCATCCACATCAGACAATACTCCATTAATTCTGACTTGTTGGGTCCTGTCTGTTAACCAATTTTTCACCCAGTTAGTTAGATGTGCAGAAATTCCTAGTAATATCAATTTGTTGATTAATTTTGTATGAGACACACGATCAAAAGCTTTACTGAAATCTAAAAGAATAATATCCATGGGGATCCTTACATCTAATTCATTGTGAATTTGATTATAGAAGGCAATTAAATTTGCAGTTGTTGAGTGTCCTTGTTTAAAACCATACTGTGTGGTGTCTTGAAGGTTTAAACACAGCATTTCTTCTTCCACTAGGATTTTTATTTAGTTTTTGTTGACCGGGTAAGTGCACTAGACAAATCCTGCCTATTTTCAGGCACGACCCAGGGGAGGGGAGGGGGATACAGATGAATGCCAACTGACCTTGAACCAGATTAAGCTGTTGGTGGTATTTTAAATGAATGAGGGAATTTGGCCAGGACACCGAGGAAATTCCCCTACTCTTTTTCGATAAGTGCAATGGGATCTTTAACACCCACCTGAACTACCACCAATCCAGGCAGATGGGACCTTGGTTTAACGTCTCATCCGAAAGATGGCACCTCAGAAGTCCAGCACCCCTCTCATGCTGCACTACAGTGGCAGTACTGGGATATTAACCCAAGTGCCAGATGTGGGAACTGAACCTACAGCCCTCTGATCACCCGGCCTCAGAGGCGAGGAAGAGCTGACACTCCAGACAATATAAATCAACTGTGTACAGATTTACAAAAAATTGAGGAATGGGCAACATTGAACAGTATGGAATTTAACAACAATAAATGTACTGTACTTCATCTTCATTTTGATTATTTTTTTCCATTATTTTACATGGCACAGAAGTTAGACTTATGGGTCTATAGTTTTCTGAGTTTGATCTATTCCCCTTTTTAAAAATTGGTGTCACATGCTGTCAACCAGTCAGTGGGGACTGTTGATTCATTGAGAGATTTATTAAACATAATAGCCAGTGGTGTAGATATTGCATCAATGGTTTCTGTCAAAAATCTAGGATTAATCATATCTGGTCCAGGACTTCCATTTTTGTTTAGTGTTTTTAAAGCCTGTTTAATTTGATTAATAGTTATCAAATAATTGTGACTGTTGGGTTGATTAGGTGTTGTAGACTGAAGTGTGTGTGTGTGTGTTGTGTGTGTGAAAAAACATCATAAAAATATTTGTTTAAATGATCAGCAGTAGCTTTATCAGATATCGTTGGTGTGTTATTGATTATTAATGGTCCAGCTTGTCTAATATTACCTTTGCTCTTGCTTAAGTAGGAGTACAGTGATTTTTGGTCGTTTTTTGTGTGTGCTATCTTGCACTTCTTTGAGTTGAATTTCAACTGCCAAACCCCTGACCATTCTTCATGTTTCTGCAGGTCCCTTCTCATTCTGTCTACACCCTCTGGTGTGTCTACTCTGTTATAGAGCTTTGTGTCATCAGCAAACAGTGAAATTCTGACTTCTAGGTCCTGCGCAATGTCACTGATGAAGATGCTGAATAGGACCGGTCCCAGCACTGATCCCTGTGGTATCCCGCTGGTCACTCTTCCCTCTGTGGAGTGACAGCCATTTATCACCACCCTCTGTGTCCTGCCGCACAGCCAGTTACCTACCCACCACACTACTGTCCTGCCCACATCCATATTCCCCAGTTTGTGTAATAGTCTTCTATGTGGCACAGTGTCAAAGGCCTTACTGAAGTCCAGATAGGCCATGTCTACTGCCCTCCTGATCCACCTCCCTAGTCACCCAGTCAAAAAATTCAACGAGGTTGGTCTGACATGACCTCCCCTGGTGAAACCATGCTGCCTTGGGTCCTGTAGTCCACTGACAACCAGATGTTCCACCAATCTCTCCTTCAGTAGTGCTTCTATGATCTTCCCCACTACCGAGGTGAGGCTGACTGGTCTGTAGTTCCCCACTTCCTCTTTGTTCTCACTTTTGTATAAAGGGACTACATCTGCTATCCTCCAGTCTTTGGGTACCTCCCCTGTTTCCAGTGATCGGCTAAATAGGATAGCCAGAGGTTCAGCCACCACCTCTCTTAGTTCTTTAAGGACCCTGGGGTGCACCCCATCTGGCCCCATTGCTTTATCAATTCTTATTACTTCCAGTTCCTTCAGGACCCTTTCTCGTGTAAAGGGACTTGTGTCCATTTCTGCCCATTCTCACCTTGTACTCCCTTCAGACCCATTACTCCTCCTCCTCAGTAAAGACTGAGCAGAAATACCTGTTCAATATATCAGCTTTACTGCCGTCATCCTCCACGCTGCCCCCATCCTCCCCTTCAGTCTCACTCTATCCCTCCCTTGCCTTCTTCTTTTCACTTATGTACCTGTAGAAGGTTTTGTCCCTCTCACCCACTGATTTTGCAATGTGGTGTTCTATCTGAGCTTTGGCTTCCTTACTGACCCCCCTGCCTCCCTTTGCTTCTCCTGGTACTTCTCCCTATCCCCTTCTGCCTGTGTCTTTTTGTATTGCCTGAATGCAATCTTTTTGGCTTTCACTTACTTTGCTACCTCTTTGGAAACCATAATGGTCTCCTCTTCCTTTTCCTCTTGCTAACCTGCTTAATGCATAATTCTGTTGCTTTTGTAATCCCCATTTTAAATACTGCTCACTGTTCCTCAACCCGATTCCTGCCCCATTCCCCTTAATGCCTCTTACAAGTATCTCCCCATTTTCCTGAACTCTGCCCCCCCTAAAATCCAGGATACGTGTTTTTGTGTGGTTTGGTTCAGCTCCTTCTGTGATTTCAAACCACAATGACTGGTGGTCACTGTTCCCGAGGTGTTCCCCCACTGTTACCCCCATCCACTGTCCCTGTTTCTGAGCACAAGGTACAGTATTGCCTTCTGCGAGTTGGTTCCATGACCAGTTGTTGAGAGAGGCACCCTGAAGGAGTCAGGATAAATCTGCTCCTAGTTGATGCTGCTGCTGGGATGCTCCAGTCCCGTCTGGAATATTGAAGTCTCCAACCAGTACTACCTCACCCGTGTCTGCCATCCTTTGGATGGCTAGCATCAACTCTATCGTTTCTTCCTCCTGGGCTGGTGGTCTATAGACCACACCTGTGCGGATGGCTGTCCCCAGTTTCCTTTCCAGCTTAACCCACAGTATCTCTCCCCCATTTTGTTCCTCCTGGATCTGTGTTGCCCTTATGTCATTTTTCACATACAGTGCCACTCCTCCTCCCTTCCTGCCTGCCCGGTCTCTTCTGAATATGTTGTAGCCAGGTATGGCCATCTCCCAGTCGTGCTTATCATCATTGCAGGTTTCAGTGATGGCCACAATGTCCAGGTCTGACTGCACAATGACAGCCTCCAGATCTTCCATCTTGTTGCTAAGGCTCCTGGCATTTCACACATGGCTTTCCATGATTTGACCTCCCTAGACTGTTTCGCTGTTCTACTCCAGACCCTTCCTTGGTTGTCCTTTATCCCTGGTTCTCCTTGCTGTCTTCCCTTCTGCTGAATTTTTCCCCTTTTCTGCCTATCTACCTCTTGGGTGCTAATCTCCATCTTTTGCACACTGTTTTGTAGAGATAGCCACTCCTCTGGTTCACTGGTTCCACTGCTAGCTGTGGGGGGTGAGCAAGTAGGTACCATCCTTGCTGGCCTGCCACCACTCTTTGCTAGTTTAAATGCTTGTCAATATAGCATTTAAACTTATCATTGAGTGCTTGGATCCCCTCAGGATGGATGCAGGCCGTCAGGCTTGAACAAACCTCCATCCTCCAGGTGGGTCCCCAGTCACCAATGAATCTAAACCCTTCCTCACAGCACCAGTTCTTCAACCATGAGTTAAAGTTCCTGGTGCATGCACCCCTATGCATGCACCTCCTTATCTGGGAGGAGAAAGTCAGGGAGATAATCATCACTGTTTCCTGGCTCAGAAAGTAGCACCAAGGACATTGACAAGTGAGAGGGAGCAGGTCTCGACGATGCCTGATGCGACGGTGCCAAAGCCAGATGAGAAGACCCTGCTGGTGACAGGGCCTGAGAAAGGACAACCTTCTGCAGAAGGTCCAGGACAGAGAAGAACAGAGCCTGGATGCTGATGGTCACCGACTCTGATAAAATGCCCTGTGGCAGTGACGGGGGTGGGGGGTTACTGTGGCTCTGGGGTCAGGAGGGATGGCTGAAGCAGCAATGAAATGGGGGCAGGTGGAGGGACCAACTGAGGGACCTGCATCCCCAACATCACAGGGACGGTCAGAGGCACTACATGACCATTGCCGGACAAAAGCAGACTGGCATCGCTCTCTGAATGTGGCCTCTAAGGAGGTGAGGGGTGTTCAGCAGGGGCAGGGACATTAGCGGGGTAAAGAAGTAAACCCCAGCAAAGAACTGCCAGCGTCGGTGGAACCGATAGGCCACACAGCCTAAGTACCCCCGTAGCAGACAGTGTGTGGAGGAAGTGGGAATCATTGGCAGGAGAAGGTAAAAGCTCACCAACTATGAACAACCGCTGGGCTGAAAAGCTCTGGAAGAGAGAGAGAGCTGCCAAGGCTGACCCTGTAGGCAAGAGGGTGTGGGCAGCAGTGGGGTCGCTGCTGATCTGGTTGACAACCCATAAACAGTCAGCACTGGGAACGGCGATCGAGAACGCTCCCAGGAGGACCGGTCTTTCTCCTGGTGGCGATGCTTCCTCAACAACTTGCCCCAGCCTTGGCAGAATGACGAGTCTGGGGAAGCAAAGGACCTCCTAGCCTAAAGCTCCTTCTCCAAGGTGGCAACCTTCTGTTTCATGAGGAAAGATTTTAGCTCTTTCTGGAGATGCCGCCAGGTAGCTTGACTGCAGCTGCAGCAGGTCTCACATTCCTGGACGCTGTGATCAGTGCCGAGGCAATGGACGCAGGCCTCATGGAAATATTTATCATAGATCTTCTGTCCGCAACTGCAGTGATGGAAAAGATTATCAGAACCGGGCATAAACAAAAGAAAAAGGGGGAATCACTTTAGGGAAAAGTGATTAAGGAACTAGGGTGCGAAATAAAAAGCAGACAGTTTGAGAAAAAATGGCAGCCGACTGAAGCACTGGTGCTCCTTGGAGTCTGAGGTGCGATGGTCGACAGCAGGAAAAGAACTGAGGGCATGGGGCCGCCCACGGCTATATAGGGGGATGCCGACATGGTGACGTCGCCATAAGTGGTCCCAGAGAGACTGCTAGCAAAATGTTTTCCATGTGGTCCTTGTGCCTGATGGCTGTAGTTCCTAAGGTGTGATCTTCCCTCTCCACAAGACTGGGATTAGGGAGGAGGCAGGAAATTACAGGTCAGTCAGCTTAACCTCAGTTGCAGGCAAACTGATGGAATCATTACTCAAGAACAGGATTGTGGAGTACCTCGAAACCAGTGGGCAGCAGGATCCCAGGCAACATGGGTTCATGGCAGGTATAGTAGGTCTTGCCAAACAAACCTGATGGATTTCTTCGACTGGGTCACCAAAGTGATCGATCAGGGGGAGCAGTGGATGTGGCCTACCTGGATTTCAGTAAGGCCTTTGACATCTTTCAACACAGAAGATTAATAAACAAGCTGAGCAGTCTGGGAGTGGGACATAAGATGGTAAACTGGGTCAGAAAATGGCTGAGTGGGAGGATACGAGGGGCGATGGTACACTGAGTCCTGTCGATGGAGAGAAAGGTGATCAGCAGTGTGCCCCAGAGGTCGGTGCTAGGGTCCAGTCCTCTTTAATGTCTTCATAAGTGACATCATGGAGGGACTAGAGGGGAAGGTGTGCCTATTTGCTGACGACACCAAGGTCTGCAATAGGGCCGACACTCCAGAGAGGGTGGAGAAATGAGAAGGGACCTAGGCAGGTTGGAGAAATGATAGAGAATGGCAGCTGAGATTTAATGAGAAAAATGCAAATCATGCATTTGGGGCATGAAACCCATGGATACAGTACTCAATGGGGGTGGGGAGATTGCTGATGGCCACCAAACAGGAAAAGGATCTGGGGCGATTATAACAGATGACCTGAAAGTCGCTAGGCAGCATGAGAATATAGTAAGGAAGGCCAGCAGTATGCTGGGGTGTATAGGGAGGGGTATCACCAGTAGAAGAAAGGAGGCGGTGATGCCACTGTACAGATCGCTGGTGAGATCTCATCTGAAGTACTGTGTTCAGTTCTGGAGGCCACATCTTAGGAAGGACATAGATGGGATGTAGGCAGTCCAGAGAAGGGCTACACAGATGGTACAGGGGCTGCACCGACTGCCTTATGAGGAAAGGCTAAAAGATCTAAATATGTATACAATGGAAACATGTAGGGACTAGCGGGATACGATAGAGGTATTTAAGTACCACAAGAGAATCAACAGGGTAGAAGGGGGAGCTTCTTTCAAAAGAGAAACAGCCCAAGAAAAGGGGTCATGAGATGAGGCTGAGGGGAGGTAGATTCAGGGGAAATGTAATAAAGTATTTCTTCATGGAAAAAGTGGTAGATGCATGGAACAGCCTCCTTGTGGAGGTGATGTAGGTGGAAATAGTGTGGGAATTCAAAAATGTGTGGGAAAGACAAGGAAATCCTAGCATTTAGGAAAAAAGGGTAAATATAGAAGCGTAGGGAAGAGAGACAGACTAGATGGGCCAGGCGGTATTCATATGGCACCAAATTCTATGTATCTGCTGCTGTAAGAGATATCCTTGAAAAAGATCATCATTTACACTAAAGATAAGGTAAATATCAGACACAGAAATATAAAAATGGAGAAAAAAGACAGAGTTATAAGACCACAGATAGTCCATAGTGCAACAGCCTAGTGCCTAAACACATACAGTATTCATGTTGTGGGTATAATACAAGTAAGTACAATACAGGTAAGTTTACAGAATGGGGTTAAGGAGAACTAGCCAATGAAACATACAAACACAGAATGCAACGGCAGATGGGGACCTCACGATCCATCTAGTCTGCCCAGCTTCCTACCTCCCCATCCCTTAAGACCCTATGCCCTGATGACCGCCATGTGTTAGCCCCACACAGTTTTAAATCCCCCAAACATTTTAGCTTCTACAACTTTCTGGGGCAAACTGTTTCAGGGTTCCACCACCCTCGCTGTAAAAAAAGAACTTTCTCATGTTTCCCCTGAATTCTCCCCAACAATCATGTTGTGCCCCCTGGTTCTCATGCAAACTTTGGTCTAAAAAAGGTGCTGTGTCTGCACCTTGTTTATATCTTTTAGGTATTTGAAATATCTCCTCTCTCTCCTTTGCTTGAGTGAGTACAAGTTAAGTTCACTCAATCTCTCCTCATGTGGTCTGTGGTGTAGTCCCGGAATCATCTTTGTAGCCCTCCTCTGTATTTGCACCAATCTGTCTATATCCTTTCTGAGGTGAGGCCTCCAGAAGTTAACTGGACGCAGTACTCCAGCTGGGGTCTCTTTAGAGACCTATACAGTGGCAGTACCACATCTCTCTTTCTGCTTGTAATGCCCCTTCCGATGAACCTCAGCATGCTGCTGGCCTTTAGTGTTGCCTTTTCACACTGTGTTGTCACTTTCAAATTCTCTGATATAACAACACCAGGTCCCTTTCTTGTTTGATCGCTGCCAGTTTTCCCCTCCAAGGTAGTATTCCCTTGTTGTGTTGCCTTTGCCTATGTGCATGACTTTACATTTTGGCATTAAATTTTAGCTGCCATACCCTGGAACATGCTTCTATCTTCCCTAGGTCCACTTCAACCCTCCCGGGTGTCTACCTTGTTACAAATCTTAATGTCGTCTGTGAATAAACATACCTTACCTTCTAACCTGTCCACAATGTTGCTAATGAAAACACTGAAGAGGAGAGGTCCTAGCACTGACCTCTGGGGCACACCGCTGGTCACTTCCCTCTCCTCAGACAAGGCACCGTTTACCTGCACCCTCTGTGTCCTCCAGCTTAGCCAGTTTCTTAGCCAGTTTACCACCTTCTGCCCTAGTCCCACGCTCTCTAGCTTATCAGCCGCCTGTGTGGGACAGAGTCAAATGCCTTACTGAAGTCCAGGTATACTATATCTACTGCACTCCCCTGGTCTACTGCCCTGGTGACCCAGTCAAACAAGTCGACAAGGTTTGTCTGACATGATCTGCTTACTGCGAAGCTGTGCTGTTTTGAGTCCTGCTGCCCATTTTTTTTCCAGAAACTCTAGTATCCTTTCCTTGAGCAGTGACTCTATCAGTTTTTCCATCACTGATGTGAGGCTGACTGGCCAATAATTTCCCATCTCCCCCTTGCTTCCTGATTTATGGAGAGGAACAACTGTTACCCTCTTCCAGCCCTCTGAGACGACACCAGTCCCCAGGGACTTGGTAAATAGTTCTGCCAGAGGGGCCGCCAGCTCCTGTGCTAGTTCCTTCAATACCCTTGGGTAGATCTCATCTGGTCCCATGGCCTTATCCGCCTTTAGCCTGTTCAGTCCTATTAGCACTTACTCTATTGTGAAGGGGCATGCATCTCTCCTTGATTCTGTAAATTCCCTTGTTATCCTAGTAGGCCCATTTCCCTCTTGTTCCTCCGTGAAAATGGAGCAAAAGTACTTATTTAGGACATCTGCCTTTTCACGGTCCTCCTCCAACGGTGTCAAGTGCCACTGCAGGCAGAGTTAGCCTTAGGATAACCACAAAGAGCTCTCCTCAACTGAAAGTGGGAGGAGGAGCTGTGGACCAGCTGAAGAAGAGTATTATAGATTTGGTGCAAAAACAGCAAATACCTAATTTCTCATGTTGATGCTGGCTTTAGGGACAACCAGCAGAGTCTTATCATTGAAACCGAGGTGTTAAGTTTACTTATACAATCTGACTTAAGTCATTTAACAGGAGTGCTTTATATAAGCTTAGTTGTGAAGCACCCAAAAAACTGGTGACTGTTCAAGGGGGACAACCACCCAAGTGGACTATAAAACTCGCAATTATACGTGAGGCAGTTCAAGAACAGAGCAAATCTAAAAACACTACTGCAGGTTACATCCTATGTAACCAGAAGGGGCTTAGCAATGTGAGTAAATGAGATAAGCCCATTATTTAGGGTTGCGAGGAAAACACCTCTGGTAAGAGCAAGATGAGTGGCAGGTGTTAGAACGTGCTTGGCATACCTCTCAACTGCTATGAATTTTTCATAGTGTTATGATTTTCACACTCAAATTTACCTTTGCTCTGCATAGGTTTACTGACGTTCCTCATAATGTTAGAGCTACTTCTGGACACACAAATCATTCAATCACTGAACTAAGTCGATAGAAACATTCCTTATCACTAACCATGTGGGGCCCATTATCTGCAGACATATTATTGTTTATAATAAGAAAGTGCTACACATTCTTGCCCTTTGCTATGATTTTTGAAGGCCAGTGCTATTATTTTTAATGCTGAGAGGTTGAGAGGTATGGTGCTTGGTTCTGTATGCAATGCAAAGTCGGACTCTCACAGCCCTAAAAGCGTTCTGGACATAAAAGGGAAAGTCTAGATGGGGATCTAAGATGACCCAGAGATATTTAAAAGAGTAAGCCACGGGGCAGGGCCAAATGCCAGCAAGAGCAGATGTGTTTTAGCTAGCTCTGCACTGCAAACATCAAGAAACTTGTCTGAAAGTTATTTTCATTGCCACTTTTTGGTATTAAATCAATAGTACTGGTTTGTCACTACATCGTTTTTTTCAGTCATTTTTTTTGCTGGCAAAAATATCAATATAAACATGTTTCTCAGTTTTCTTGTATTCCTCAACCAAGATACAGGATTCTGAAGTTTTCAGAAGTCCCCATTCTCGTGCCATGCCTGCCATGAAAAAATTAAATATCTTGGTGTAGTGCTGTGATGCTTGCCATCAGAAACACGTGAAAGTACCAACACGATATTTCCACATTGTGAATCTAGTACCTGCAGTCAAGCGGTACAGTAACCTCAAGAGAAGAGATTTTTAAAATTGCGAGTGGTAGTCATCTTTAATGACTTGAGTCATGAATTACAAAATTAGTTTTAAAAACAGTTTAAAAAATATGTAAGAAAAACAAAAAATATATACAGTACCAAGGATGAATCAAAAGATGTCAGAAATACATATTTGCTAACAAAAAAAAATATGACATTTTTTGCAGATTAACAAATACTGCCAAGAACCACTGACACAACGTGTTAAACTGTCCATTTTTGAAACGGAGCTATAACACTATGTAAAGTAGTGTGTTGATTTTTTGTGAGAGAGTTTTGCCCCCCCCCTTTTTTTTTTTTAACTGTGTTCTCCGCCGTCATTTATAAGCACGTTCACACAGTGTAGCAGTGCTGCTGCTCCTACTTGGAAGTCGTGGTGACATCAGGTAGGGGAGAGCTGTCGGTGTAGCAGAAGCGGCGCTGCTTATTTGAAGCAGAAAATGTCAATGTTGCACACTCAAGCGCTGCAGACAGACCCTCACCCAGGCTCAAGGCATTATCATACTGTACAATCAAGGCCAAAAATACTGGCACCCTTGCACTTTTTCAAATAACTCACAATTTCCTCTAAACATAAGTTGAAATTAACAACAGTACAGTATTTGGTCTCCACAATTCTTTATTTCTCTGTCAATATTACAGAACCTTTGTTATTGATTCAGAATTTAATATATCCTTGAAATCAGAAAATGAAAAGAAATGGCACTGACAAAATTATTGACACCCTAGACTTAATATTTGGTAGCACAGCCTTTGGTCAAAATAACTGCAATCAACTGCTTCCTGTAGCCATGGATGAGCTTCCTACACCTCTCTACTGGCAGTTTGGCCCACTCTTCTTGTGTAAACTGCTCCAGTTCTCCCAGATTTGAAGGGTGCCTTCTCCCAACTGCTGTTTTCAGATCTCTCCACAGGTTTTCAATGGGATTTAGATCTGGACTCATTGCTGGCCACTTCAGAACAGTCCAGCGTCTTGTCTTGAACCATTCCTGGGTGCTTTTTGAAGTGTGTTTGGGGTCATTGTCCTGCTGGAAGACCCATGACCTTCGACGGAGACCCAGCTTTCTGACACTGGGTTCAACACTGCGCTCCAAAGTGGCCTGGTAATCTCCAGATTTCATGATGCCATGCACACATTCAAGGCACCCAGTGCCAGAGGCAGCACAGCAACCCCAAAACATCACTGAACCGCCTCCATGTTTGACTATAGGGAACGTGTTCTTTTCTTTGAAGGCTTCATTTTGTTTTCTGTAAACATAGAGATGATGTGCTTTACCAAAAAGCTCCAATTTGGTCTCATCTGTCCACAGGACATTCTCCCAGAAGGATTTTGGCTTGTTCAGGTGTGTTTGGCAACCCCCAGTCAGGCTTTCTTATGTCTCTCTCTCAGCAGTGGGGTCCTCTTGGGCCTCCTACCATAACCCCTTTCATTGAGTTGGCGGACGGATGGTGCGAGTTGAAACTTTATCGTATGTCACGAAGGTCAGCTTGAATCTGTTTGGCAGTTGATCGAGGGTTTTTCTCCACCATTCGAACAATCCTGCGCTGCAATCTCGATCAAGTTTTCTCTTGCGGCAACGTACAGGGAGGTTGGCTACAGTGCCATGGGCCTTAAACATCCTGATAACATTACGTACGGTGGAAACAGGAACATCAAGGTCCATCTAGTCTGCCTATTTCCCTACCTACAGGATAGGCCGAAGATCCTAGTTAACCAACAGCCTATATCTTCCTGCCCCCCACAAGAATTGCCTTATGTCTGTCCCATGCATTCTTGAATTCTCCCACAGTTTTAGACCCCACAACTTCCTCAGGAAGGCTGTTCCATGCCTCCACTACCCTCTGTGAAATAATACTTCTCACATTGCCCTGAACCGCCCTCCTTCTATCTTTAAATTGTGTCCCTTGTTCTTGCAAGTCTCTTTTTCTGAAAGATGCTACCCTCTTGGACTTTGTTGATTCCCTTGAGGTACTTGAAAGTTTCTATCATGTCCCCTTCTCCTTCTTTCCTCAAGGGTATACATATTAAGCTCCTTTAGTCTCTCCTCATCGGCTTCTCTTGCAGACCCTGCACCATTTGATTGCCCTCCTCTGGACTGCCTCTATCCTGTCTATGTCCTTGCGGAGATGGGGTCTCCAGAACTGGACACAGTATTCCAGATGGGGTCTCACCAACTGTCTGTACAGAGGATAACAACTTCCTGTTTTCTGCTGCTGATGCCTCTCTATACACCCCAGTATTCCCCGGCCCTCCCTACTGCCTTCTCACATTGCTTGCTAACCTTAAGGTCATCTGATATGATTACCCCCAGGTCCCTTTCCTGTTTTGTTGTTACTGCCTCCCCACCCATTGTGTATTCTTCCCCTGGGTTCTTGTTTCCCAGGTGCATTATTTTGCACTTTTTGCACTGAATCCTAGCTGCCATACGCCTGACCATTCCTCCAACCCTGCCAGTCCCTTTTCATCCTTTCCACGCCTTTGTATATCAACCCTGTTGCAGATCTTTGTGTCATCTGCAGAAAGGCATACTTTTCCTTCCAGTCCCTCTGCAATGTCACAGTAGAAAACATTAAAAGGACTGGACCCAATACTGAACCCTGCGGTACCCCACTGGTAACCGCCCTTTCTTCAGAGTGGACTCCATTTACAATTACCTTCTGTGTCCTGTTGTCCAGCCAATGTTTTACCCAGGCTACCACCCTGGGACCCACTCCCAGGCTAGTTAATTTGACTACTTTAACTGCAGGCATTAAAGCCATGTGGCCCATTAAAATGAGTGTATGTCAAAGTTACCAGATTTGTTCAGGACTGCATCATATACTGAACAACTGAGGGTTAATGATTCAAACCCAGTCAAAAGCCTGCTGCCTGGCCTCGCTGTCCCTGAATGAAGGTATCTGCCACAGAGGGACAGCTTGAATTCTCACCTTTTAGGTTTACCAGGGAACCCAGAGACTAGGGGAAAAAAAAAACAAAAAAGACTCCTTGACCTGACAAGGAGACTTGGCACTATGAGCCAATCAGCCAAACAGGTGTAGCTAGAGATGCCCAGATTCCCGAGGTGTGTTGCTACCACTGCCAGGCAATTTGTAAAAACTCTTGGGGCCAAGGAAGGCCAAAGGCCACAGTGAGCCCACACCTGTGAAACTGCCTGTGAGACCTCATTATGGATATATGGAAAAAGAAGCCTTTTAGGGCCAGGAAGGCTAGCCAGTCACCCTACTGTAAGGACAGTATGACTAGTAACAGAATGACCATCTTGAGTTTGTTTTTGTTTTTTTGTTTTTTTGAACTTGTATTTATTGATTTTTAAATACAGTACATACAAATATTTCCCATAGGACAGTACAGTCGAACATTGCCATTACAGTAAAACATCATCTGATCGCTCAGTATTATCAGTACTCCTAATCTGGTACTTCAAGTGGGGGTTACCTACTACTTAAAAACTTAACAGTGTATTCAAAAGCTATATGCTGCCATGAGTAGGGATATCCTATCAATCAATATCTTTATTTATCCGGGCGGGCACCATTGAGCAAGCTCATGTACATGGTGGACCTGCAGTCCTACAGTAATAATACAGAAAGACAAGTTACAATAGTACAAACAGTAAAAATAGCTGCTATTATAGCAAAAATGCACATTTACAGGTAATATACATTGAACACAGAACTACAAGGAGTCGTAGATAATGAACTTGTGCTGGATCCAAGCCCCAAAACTGTGCATTTTGTAGTGGGAAATGTTAGGGAGAGGGTAGGCATACCAGATAGAAGATGTCAAGCACATACTGTGGGGAGACGTGGGGAATAGGGGCGCAAGAAAAGAGGACCCAATTGTTAGAGCAGAGTGAGGGATTGGGAGGGCAGAGGACCGTACGAAAGGCAACAAAGCTATTTTTGCCCCAAAAGGCGACGACATATGGAGGAGAAAAGCTGCCGTTGTACCAAGTGCAAAAGGAGGAATATAGTAGCAAGGGCATAACTGGGAGGGCCCTGGAGGTTGGGGCAGAGAGAGGTGTTGGATGGACGAGGGAACGAATATTTTTTGGGGCGAAAGACGATAATTAGCCCCAAGTGCGGTAGCATGTGCTAGAATCAGGCTGCAGCTGCTCAGAGCGTCGAAGAATAAGATATGAGAGTTCGGCAATAAATCATGTGGATCTGTTGATGGGCATGCTAGAGGCAGAGAGAGGTACACGTTTCAGCTGGGGGGGCCGTCGTTTGAGGGAGGGAGGTTAGTTAATGTCTAGTAAAACAGTTGCAAATTTCCGTAATGCCATCACGGTAAAGACTTTTGAACAAAAGGGTACTTACTCGGGTTTTCAGCTTAAGTATTTTGGGGGTTTTATTCCATATTGATGGGAGTGCGAATCCAAAGGTGGCTCTCCCGACTCATGTGAGTGCCCTGGGTATATTTAGCAGGAGTTGTGAGCAGCTTCTAAGGAAATAATTCCTGGGCACAATCGGAGACAGACAGTCAACGAAGTACTGAGGGAGTTTGCCACTGAAGGCTCTAAGTGTCCAGAGTGCTGCATTAAAGTTGCGCCTATAGTGAAGTGAGGTCCAGCCCGTGGGGGCATATAGTGCGTAATGATGGGTAGAGAAGGAGAGGTCAGTGATGAAGAGTACAGCTCTGTGGTAGAGCATATCCAATTTTCCAAGATAGGAAACAGCACAGCTACTGTATATGAAGTCTGCGTAGTCAATTAAGGACAGGAACGTGGCCTGGACTAGTCGTTTCTTTGCGTCTGCTGTAAGAAGTCTTCTTATCCTGTAAAAAAAAAGGCCAAGTCGTTGCCCTAATTTTTTCAGCAAGTCTTAAGAGATACAATTAGCAAACCCCTATAATAAGGAGTAAACACCCCTGTTTATCAAATATCAGTAAAACAGTACATAGTTCTACAGCAAAACGCCATTCAGCAGCTCCCTCCCCCAGCCACCAACACAACTCCAAAGCATTAAACCCCAAACTAACAACCTTTCCTAAAGAAATACCTAACCAGAACTTGTCACTAATTTAATTCGTGAACTTTTAAACAAGTACATGTAAACGAATCAGTTCTTTTGACCCCCTCGGTGTAAAAACGTACAGTGCTGATGCTAATTCTATGACCTAAGCCCTGGACTCAAATCTACATTTCAGTGAGGCTTATATGTAAAAAGAGGAGGAGAATACAAAGCCTTTTTAATAACATAACAGCATACCAAAACCATTAACAGAGCTCAGTATAACTTAAAGTCCCGAGATTCAAATTAAAGTAAGCATCTCAGTCGAGTGCCAACTTACAAACTACTGTCCCTTCAGGGGTCGCCATCTTCATCAGAATCCGATTCCCGACTTCGGGCCACACAATCCAATTCAATTTTTTCCAAAAGCTTTCCCGTGTCCTTCGGTTCTGAAAAATGAAAAGTTTTGGTG
This sequence comes from Neoceratodus forsteri, assembly GCA_016271365.2. Lineage (NCBI taxonomy): Eukaryota > Metazoa > Chordata > Ceratodontiformes > Ceratodontidae > Neoceratodus > Neoceratodus forsteri. Next base: position 1,423,867,557 of record CM028130.1, read on the forward strand.
CCACAGACTACCTTGAGGTTTGCCAGTATCAGCAATTCATGGTGGACTCCGAATTGCTGCAACTTCGCTCAGATCCCATCAAAGGTCTTGCACCTCTGCCTCGTGGCGTAGCTAAGGTCTGGGAAAATGTGGATACTCGCTCCTCGCCAGGTTATAGGGCCTTGCTTCCGAATCGTTTGGATAACAAAATCTTGCTCCTTCATGGACCCTAGAACAGCCAGTACAGCACAAGCCAAAGGGTGGGAAGAGTCCTGATAAAGTCGGGCCCCTCTTACATTAACCCTGTAGCCACGCTGGATGGTAATCTGCTGTGTAATGTGGAGCTGTTCAGGGAGCCATCGCTCTAGAAATGTGCACAATTCTTCCTCCTCCTCCATCTCTGGTAGCCCAATGAGCCGAATATGGGATGCCCGTGCCCCATTTTCCAAGTGCCAGCGGAGCAGTGAATTTTCTTTAATAAGACCCAATGTAGTCACTGTGGTTCTCCGAGCAGATTTATTTGCTTCCTGCACTTCTTCAACCATGGACAGCTTAGTTTCTGCAGTTGCAAGCCTTAAGGTAAAGTCATCCATTTTCTTACCTATACTTACATGGCTTTAAGCAGAGCTGCGTTTGAGGGCTGAGTTGAGGCTAAATCTGCCAGCTCCTTATCCTTGTCTTGTCCTGATCGCGGTTCCTTCGGTTTGTCTCCGTCGCCTCCAACTGCCGTTTTTTGGCGACCCATTGTTTCAAAGGGCTGTATTTTAGTATGCCCAGAATCAGTATCAGTAGCTGAATATAATTAAAGAAGTTCCAAACTAAATGCTTTTTTTTTTTTTCTGCCAAAAGTTATAAAAAAAGAAAGTCTGGTTCAGGAGCTGCTGTAGAGTGCTGCTTCGAGCTCGGCTGCCAACCACGCCCCCTTGAATTTGGGTTTTAACAGCAAGATAGGTCACCACTCCCCAGTTGTCTTTTTGTGTCAGAAAATACCTGGAGAAGAGGCAGTTTCCCCTTTTGTGGGCCAGGACCCTCCCCACCATTTGCAGAGTTAGAAGGTTTTTACTTTCCACTCCAACAGAAACACCTGTATTGGGGCTTGAGGCTTAGACAACTGTGTACGCTTGAAGTCTGCCTACACTAAAGTCAGTGCTTAGACTGCGAAACTGCTGGCTGGGTAAAGGTGGCCACCTGTGGCCCCTTCTGCCCTCTGGGAAAATAACCCTTGCCCCTATTGCCCTTGGTAGAAATTTCCACAGGGCAGGAGGCCTTGCAGTCAGATGTTCTGGAATCGAACAGCATGATTTGATCACAGGGAAAGTCCATGGCCTTAAACTGGGAGTCTGGGGTAGAACAGTAGTTCTAAGCCATACAAAGCACCTCAGAGCAATGGCATGGGCCATCGCTCTGCATCCTTGCTGTTATCTGCCCTGTGGAACTGGTACTACATTGCTTCCAGGGCAGGTCTGCCAGGTTAGCTAAGTAATCTGTTTTCTGGAGTCCCTGTCCGGGGGTAAGGAGGACAAGGAGACCCCGGCTTTCTTGCAAGCTGCCTGCTGCACTATACTCTGGGATGTACAGACAGGCCCTCAGCAATACTGTAAAAAGTACAGTTACGTAGAACTTACCGTAACAGTAGATCTTCGAGAGAGACTCTTGCAGTAGATAATTACATATAGGACTGGCGGCGGGCGCAGGACCCTGAAAAATTTCTAGCTAGCAGTCCCTGGCGAGGGACCGCCCCCATGTCAAGTGACCGCGCCAGGAGACGCCGGGTATAAAGGGCGGTCCCTGATGCCCACCTTCCAGTTCTTTTCCCCACAGGCCGAAAGAGGCCAGGACGAGAGAAGCGGATATTTCTCTAAATGGAAAAGGAGCTGAAAAAGCCTAGGGGGATGGAGGGCGGAAAGGTATTACCTACTGCAAGAGCCTCTCTCGAAGATCTACTGTTACAGTAAGTTCTTACATAACTGTACTATCTTACTTCGAGAGGGCTCTTGCAGTAGGTAATTACATATAGGACTGAATCCCAAGCAGTCTGGAATAAAGAAAGGCACCGGGAGGAGGAAACTACTCCAAGAAGTAGCTGTAGCCGTGCAAGCCTCAAGACAGGAGGTCTTGCAAAACAGCTAGCCCGAAGCCTGCTCTACGGCGAGAGGCAATATCCAAACTGTAGTGTTTCATAAAGCTATGGATGGAAGTCCAGGTGGCGGCAACGCATATGTCTGCCGCAGACACATTCATGAAACAAACTGCAGAGGCAGCTACTCCTCTTGTAGAGTGGCCTTTGACTTGACCCGGGAGGGTCTCGTGGTATATGTCATAACAGAAAGTGATGCAATGAGCCAACCACTTAGACAGGCATTGCTTGGAAACAGCATTGCCTTCCCTTTTGTGAGCAAAAGAGATGAACAACTGATCAGTCTTTCTGAGATCCTTTGTCCTGTTGGTGTAGTATCTCAGAATCCGGTGAACATCCATAGTGTGGAGTAAATATTCCCCTTGGTTAGAGTACTGCGTAAAAAAGGAAGGTAGCTCTATGGACTGATTTAAGGTAGACTCTGCTACTACTTTAGGTAGAAACTTAGGATTCGTGCGAAGAGCAACTCGTTCTTTGTGAAAAATCAACTGGGGATTTTACACATCAGGGCCTGGAGCACGGAGATTCTTCGAGCCGAAGTAATGGCCACCAAGAAGAGCATCTTCCACGAAAGAAACTTCAAATCTTCAGAAGCTGCCGGTTCGAAGGGAGGAAGGGTAAGTTTCTCGAGAACAAAGTTCAAGTCCCAAGGGGGGCAGGAGTACGGATGGGGGGCCTCAGATGGAGGACTTTTCTGAGAAAGGTCTTAGAGACCTCCAGTTGAGTGAAAGCTTTGTCTGCGAAGGGAAAATGATAGGCCGAAATGGCCGCCATGTGTACCTTCAAAGAGGAATGGCTGAGACCCAGGTCAAACAGATGACATAATACTCCAACAGAAGCCCGCTGAACAGGAGAAAGGGTCCACGTTCTTGGAGGCGGCCCAAATTGTGAATCTTTTCCATTTCATGGCATAAGTGGATCTGGTGGAGGGTTTTCTGGCCTCCACTAAAATCTCCGCCACTTTGGGAGACACACCAAAACGGGATTGGGCTAGGTCTGCAGGAGTCATGCATGCAGTTGAAGGGATTTGAGGCCTGGATAGACCAGGGTCCCCTGATCCTGGGTCAACAAACCTCGAGACAGAGGAAGAGGAAGAGGAGGATCCTCTGAATATTGTTGTAGAAGAGAGAACCAGATTTGCCTGGGCCAGAAAGGAGCAATCAGAATCATTCTCGCTCCTTCTGAAGCTAGTTTCTGCAAGACTCGTGGGATAAGAGGAATTGGGGGAAAGGCATAGACGAATCTGTCCTTCCAGTCTAGAGACAGAGTGTCATTCCAGAAAGTGCCTCGCACTGGAACGAGCGAGCAGAAGGAGGGAAGTTTTGTGTTTTGGGGGGATGCGAACAGGTCGACCTGTGGTGTTCCCCAAAGTTGGAAGATATTGTCTAGGACCCCTTGGTCCAATTCCCACTCATGAGTCAGAGCAGAAGAGCGACTTAGCCTGTCTGCCAGGGTGTTGTCGACTCCTGGAACGTGAATCACTGTTAGGTGAAGGTCGTGTTGTGTTGCCCAATCCCAAACCCTCACTGCCTCCCTGCATAGAGGGCAGGACCGAGTTCCTTCCTGCTTGCTGATGTACCACACTACACACATGTTGTCCGTCTGGACGGCTAGGTGGCCGGGAAGGATGTACTGGTGAAGGGCTTGGAGAGCGTACAACACTGCCCGAAGCTCGAGCACACTGATGTGAAGAGCTTGTTCTAGCCTGGACCAAGAGCCCTGGGTCCGATGAGGGCCTAGAAGGGCTCCCCAACCTTCGCCTGAGGCGTCTGTGGTTAAAGTCTGGGAGGGGGGAGGACGAAAGAAAGGGACCCCCTGAAACAGGTTCTCTCGAACCATCCACCATTGCAAGTCTCGAATCATCGGCGATGAGATCAGAACTGAGTGATCTAGGTCGTCCACTAGTTGATCCCACTGAGAGCGTAGAGTCCACTGAGAGATCCTCATGTGTGGTCGAGCGTGAGGGACTGTCGTATAGCAGCTGCCATGAGCCGAGAAGGCGGACCGACCTCGCGAGACCACCCTGCGGTCGGATAACAGACTTATCTGGGTCTGAAGGGAGGCCAGCCCTGTGTGGAGGCAGAAAAGCCTTGCCCATGGTCGACGAGGATCGCCCAATGAACTGTAGCCTTTGGGAAGGGTCCAGATGAGACTTGGAATGGTTGATGGTAATACCCAGGCAGGCAAAAACCTGCTGGGTAAGGGCGAGGAAACGCAGGAGTTCCTCCCTGGACGAGGCCGCCAGGAGGCAGTCGCCCAGGTAAGGGAACACCTGTACTCCCTTGGTACGCAGGCAGGCCGCCACCACTGCCAGGCATTTGGTAAATACTCGGGGGGCCGAGGACAGACCAAACGGGACCACCTTGAACTGGCAGTGGTCCCCCTGGAAGGCAAAACGAAGGTATTTGCGATGAGATGGGCAAATGGGAATGTGCAGATAAGCATCCTGCATATCCAGGGCACAAAGCCATTGACCCGGCCAGAGAAGGGGCAGAAGGCTCTGCAGAGAGAGCATCCTGAACCTTTTGTACTCTACATAAAGATTCAGGGAACTGAGATCTAAACTCGGTCTGAGATCTCCCGTCTTCTTTGGGACCAGGAAGAAATGGAAATAGTAACCCGTCCCCTGAAGATGAAGGGGGATGGGCTCTATCGCTTGCTTCAGCAGAAGAGCCGAGATTTCCTCCTGGACCAAAGGAAGGAGTTCCCATGAATACAACTTCAGAGGGAGGTGGCGGGGTGGTTTCTGAAGAAACTCTATGGAGTGTCCTTCTGCTATGAGTTGGAGCACTCAAGAATCTCATAGTTATCCTCTCCCATCCCGGAAGGTGGAGGGAAAACCTCCCTCCTACCGTTCCTCGGGGGTCCAGAGGCAGTGGAGAGGAAAAGAGTCAGGTGGTGGGCAGGGCGCAGCTGAAGTACCCGCTGCTTTCTTGGGCGGGGGCTTAGCAGCCACGAGGCCTGACCTTGGAGGGACTCCTGAGAAGGGAGTTCTAGGGTGTCTAATATGTTTTGGAGAAACGTAAACATAGAGGGGAAATCCTCTTGGTTAGCCAAGGGAGCTCGAAGCAGAGGGTAGTGGACAAATAAGGTTCTAGGCCCTCCGCAGTCATGTCAGGGCATCATAAAAATACAGGTTACTCACCTGTAACAGGAGTTCTAAGAATGGTATATGTTGTTCATCCACACTGTCTGGCAGGTATCTTTGCCGCTTTAAATCTTGCCAGAAGGTCTTCAAGCTGGCTCCTCCCACCCACCCGGGTAGTAAAACTCTCGGCTCCGCCCCATGACGCCAGATATGGCCCGCTGGAAGCTCAGGTTAAAGCGTCGGCTGGAGGTCAGGAACAGGATGAACAACATATACCATTCTAGAACTCCTGTTACAGGTGAGTAACCTGTATTTCTAGGGACATGGATATGTTGTTCATCCACACTGTCTGGCAGACTCCTAGCAGTTCTCCGGAGGAGGAGGCAAGGCGCACACCCCGATACTTACTTGGGAAGAGAGACTGGAGAACCGAGGCCCCAAAACCAGCATCCCGGCGTGACTCAAGGTCGATGTGGTAATGGGTGATGAAGGTGTGTGCTGACTTCCAGGTAGCAGCCCTGCAGACTTCCTGGATAGCGATGTCCCTGGAAGCAGCCACCGATGCAGCAGTATGGCGGGTAGAATGAGCTCTTATCCCTCTGGGAGGCTCCATGCCCGCCAACTTATAGCAGAGATCTATGCAGGAGGTGACCAACCTGCCTATCGTCCACTTGGCTGCAGGTCTGCTAGATGCGGCTTCAGTGTAGGTGACAAACAGCTGGCGAACCTCTCCCGAATTTCAGCCATCGCTCCTTATAGTAGCGACCCTTCTAGGGTCCAAAGTATGGAGCCTGTATTCGCCTCTGAGGTGTGATTGGGGTAGAACATCGGCAGAGTCAACACCTGGTTAAGGTGAAACTCGACACCACCTTTGGAAGGAATTTCGGTGGGGGAGGACAACCTTATCCCTGTGGAAGACCAGGTAAGGAGACTCGATGCAGAGCGCCTGGAGCTCTCCCATCCTTCTGGCTGATGCGATAGCCACCAAGAAGGCAGTCTTCCACGACAGGTGAGAGAGTTCACACCTGTGCATTGGTTCAAATGGCTTGCCCATGAGCTTTGCCAGTACCAGCAGTAGATCCCACGGAAGTGGAGGTTCTCGCACCTGAGGGGAAATGTGATCAAGACCTTTGAAAAAGCGCCAGACCACCTTCTCCTGCGCAATCGACTGCTTCCCGGCCCGTGCCCAGTAAGCAGAGATGGCTGCCAGGTGCACCTTAAGGGTCGTCGACCTAAGCCCTTGCTGAGAAAGGGACCACAGGTAGTCCAATATGCTCGCCAAGGAGCAGGAGGAAGGGTCCAGGCCTTGTTTCGACACCAAATGGAAAACCTTTTCCATTTGAAGGCGAGCATTTTCTGGTCGACTTATGGGACGCCTCAACTACGCTGAGGACCTCGCTGGAAAGACCCAAGGCCTGGAACTCTAGCCGCTCAGGAACCAGGCCGTCAGGTGCAGGGATTGAAGGTCCGGATGGAATACCTTCCCTGATTGACTGAGAGCAGGTCCGGGCGAGCTGGAAGCTGCCTCGAAGCCTGGAGCTGAGGCTGAGGAGATCTGGGTACCAGACATTGGCGGGGCCAGTCTGGGCTATCAGAATCACCTGCGCCTTGTCCCTCCTTGCTTTGAGCAGCACCTTGTGCATCAAGGGAATGGGGAAAGGCGAGAAGAGGCCCGGAGTCCATGGCCTCGAGAGGCATCCCCCTGCAGAGAGCCCTGCTGAGGGGGCGGCATGGAACAGCCTTAACTCGCATTCTCCTGGAGGCAAACAGGTCCACCTGAGGTGTGCCCAATGGGAGACTAGATCTTGTACTACCTCCGGCAGGAGAGACCACTGTGGGACGCAGCCCCTATCCAGCTTAGGCATTGGCCCAGGTGTTGAGGCGCCTGCCACATGAATGGCTAGGAGATCCGCCTCCAGGCTGCGCACGAGTGACCAGATGCGGAGAGCTTCCTTGCATAGGAGCATGGAGCGCGTCCCGCCCTGGCGGTTTAGATAGTACATGGTCGTGGTATTGTCCTTCTGGACCCGGACCACTTGACCCCGAAGAAATGGAGCAAAGGCAGTGAGAGCTAGGCGGACCACTCGGAGCTCCAGCAGGTTGATGTGGCATCGGACTCCCTGCTGGGACCAGAGGCCATGCGCTCGGTGTTCCCCAGATGGGCACCCCAACCCATCAAAGAGGCATCGGTCAATAGAGAGACCGTCGGCTCGGGGCGGACAAACGGGATGCCCTCCTGCAGATGAACTGGAACGGTCCACCACTGGAGAGCATTCCACATCCCCTGGGTCACCGTCACTAGCTGGTCCAATGGATCGCAGCGTTGGGACCACTGGCCGGCCAGCCCCCACTGAAGAGGGCGTATGTTCCAGCGGGCCCAACGGACCACGCTGGTACAGGCCACCATGAGACCCAGGAGGCGCAGGAAGTCCCGGGCAGGACGCAATTGCCCAACCAGAAATGATTGGGCAAAGGAGGAAAGAACCTCGGCCCTGTCCGCCGGGAGCCGTGCTCTGGCTCGAAGAGAGTCGAGCTCTGCCCCGATGAAAAGAATCACCTGCTTTGGCTCGAGTTCCGACTTGGCCTCATTGATGAGGAGGCCGACCTGAGAGCAAACCTGGAGGGCCAGATCTCTGGACCGCTCCACCTCCTGTCTGGAGGGGGCTGCTATCAGCCAATCGTCCAGGTAAGGGTAAACCCGGACCTCGAGCGCCAAGAGAATGCTGTCACCACTGCCATGCATTTGGTGAGACCCTGGGAGCTGGAGATAAGCCAAGGGCATGGCTTTGAACTCGAAGGAACCTCCGTCGAAGCGAAGGAACCTTTGATGGGACGGACGGATAGGGACGTGAAAGAATGCGTCCTGAAGGTCCAGAGAGCAGAACCACACGCCGTGTTCCAAGGATGGTATTATCTGAGCCAGAGTGACCATCCTGAAGGTTCGAGACCTTAGGAACTTGTTTAGGTCGTGTAGGTCGAGAATGGGGTGCCAGCCTCCCATCTGTTTCGGAACCAGGAAGTACCTGGACACGAACCCCGGGTTTGAGGGAGGGTCCGCCACCTCTCTTATCACCTCCTTCTCGAGGAGGAGAGCGATGTCGGCTCGGCGAGCGGACAGCGAGGCCGACCCCGAGGCTCCCCGAGGTGCGACGGCTTTGAAGGGTTGGGCCTGCTCAACTCCAGAGGCAGGCCCTTCCTACCACCTCAACACCCACCTGTCTGTGGTAATAGCAGACCAGGCGGAAAGGAAGTACGAGTCGCCCTCTCACGGGGAACCTGGGGTGAGGTGACGAGGTTGGGGCAACACCCTCAACCCATCACTGTGCAGGCTTGGAGGAGGACCGCCGAGGACCACCTGGGCCTTACCTCCTGCTTCCTGGAGGAGGAAGCCGCAGGCTTGGGTTTGGGCGCACGCGAGCCTGCTGGCCCTGGTGTTGCTGGGCCGGGCGTGCCGGAGGCGCAGACGGACGAAAGGGCTTGGGTTGAGGTCTGCGGCCCTTGTCCCTCTGAGTGGATGAGACCGAGTCCAAGGTGGCATTTGACTTTTCGATCCTCTGGAGGTGGCCTTCCACTCCAGGGCCGAAGAGGTCGGTCCCCAGGAAGGGGACATCTGCCAATTTGTGCTGGGTATCCGCTGTGAAAGTGGATATCCTCAGCCATGCCCGACGACACATAGCCACTGCAGCCGCTACTGACCTGGCGCATGGATCACCGATGTCCAAAGCAGTCTGAAGTTGCTGCTTGGCCACTGCCCTGCCCTGGTCCCACACCTGCTTAACCGTGGTCTGCAGGTCAGCCGGGAGATGAGGAACCACCTCGTCCAGGGAGCCCAACAGAGCGTGAGAAAAATGTGCCATCAGTACGGCCGAGCTGGCCTGACGAAGGCCAAGGGAGGACGCAGCATAGACTTTTCGCCCGGCATAGTCCAATTTCGGACCCTTGTCGGAGGTTTGTCACGTCTCAGCGCTTTCCGCACGCCGGAAAACGCTGTCGTAACTAACCCTCGCCAAGGGATGTTCCGAGAACCAGACAGGGAACCGGTAGGGACCGATACTTCCTGGCCATCCTGGCTGAAGGTGCAGGGCAGGAAGCAGGCGCTACCAGAGCTCCAAGGCCGGGCCACAATGGCCTCGGCCACAGGAAAGGCCTCCGTAGGGGAATCCCCTGGGTCCAATATCTCCGTGAGGGGATACTTGGCCCGCTGGATACGGGCTCGAGCTGCATCCCGGTGGATTCCGAGATGAGTCTGAGCAACCCCAGGAAGGACGAAGGGCTGTCGTCCAGCACCTGACCTCAGAGGACTCCAAGTCCACTCGCTTGAAGAAAAAGGAGGAATCGTCATCGGACTCAGAAGAGTCCGCAAAGAGCTGCCTGAGCCACCCTCCACCTGCCGAGGGCGATCGGGAGTGAGGGTGACCGACAGCCTATGGGGCAGACCCTGAGCCGACCGAGAATTCTTGGTCGGAGCCCCAAACCGTGGCTGTGGAGGCAGAGGTTCCACCGGAATCGGTGGGGCAGCTGGTTTTGGCCGAACAACCGGCCTGATAACAGGCTCCTCGGGTAAAACAGGGGGTTGTTTCGGCCGTTCCGGTGACAGCCACTTCATGGCCGGGGAAGGCGATGGCATCCGCTTGTTCCGGTTAGAAGGAGCTGTTGCCATATGAGGTCCTTGTATCGTCGACGCAACTTGCGTCGAAGCATCCCCTCATCCGAGGAGGAGGAAGAGGACGAGCGGTGGCGCCGCTTACCGCGGTGCTGAGACCGAGACCGCCTATGATGGCGGGATCGGCTGGACCGAAGAAGTCCGAACCAGACCGAGACCCCGGCTTTTCGAGGACGCGGGGAGGGACGGTGGAACTGCCTCCCTCGGCTCAGAGGGAACATCCAACGGCTCCGGAACCGAGGCACTGGCAAGCCCACGGGATCCTCAGCTCCCACCGGGGAACCGGGAGAGGGATTTTCAGTCATTGTCGACAACCCGTCCAACGGGTCGAAAGAGTTTCGACTGCGTGACGAGAGTCTCGGTCAACTGACCTAACAGGGACACCGTGAGACCAGTGGCGGCTGAATGATCGACCAAGTCGATGGCCGACAACTCGGGAGAGGGACCTTTCCCACTCCCAAGAGCGTCGACGAAGAGACTTACCCTTGTCTTTCTTCTTGGACCGAGAAGAAGGTCCAGCAGACATTGGTCCCTCTCCCCTAGTGGAGAGGGACAGACAAAGCTCCTTAAAGGAAGCTGTGTAAGAGGAACCCAGGGAGAGCGGAATAAATGCCGCGGTCGAGGAAGATGCGGCCCGCGCCGCCTCCTCTTCGAGGGCGATCATCTGCTCTAGCTGATCCGCCGAGCCCGCCCGCCCCGGGAGACCGCCGACTGGGCCTCTTTGACTTTACCAGAGGAAACGGTTCGGCGCTCTAGTTGTAAAACGGGGCACGGTCTTCGAGGATGTAGGCTGAGAAGGAAGAGCACAGGCCTAAGCCCGCGGGTCGTGCTCAAGGCCCAAACAGTACACACACGCCGGAGGCGGATCCGTCCAGACATCTTTCACCCGCAAGCAACGCCGAAACCGGGAGTCGATTTGTCCATCGTGAGCCGCAGGATAGAAGACCAAGTCTTTTTAAGCAAAAACTTTAAATTCAGAAAATCGAAGAATTAGGAGCCAGTCTTATACTTCAGAGCTGCTAAGAAGGGAACCTGGGCTTCCAAGCGGTAAGGAAGATCTGGCGTCATGGGGTGGAGCCGAGAGTTTTATCACCCGGGTGGGTGGGAGGAGCCAGCTTGAAGACCTTCCAGCAAGATTTAAAGCGGCAAGGATACCTGCCAGACAGTGTGGATGAACAACATATCCATGTCCCTAGAAATACTCATATCATCTGTATCACCCTCACAGTCTCTGGAGCGAGAACTGTGGAGGAGTGTTTAGCAGCCACTGTAAGAAGGGGCATATTAAAAATATTTATCATCAACTGTATCGCCTTCACAGTCTACGGGAAAGAGAATTGTGGAAAGGTACATACTAACCCCTGTAAACATAAACTCCATCTTTGAAAGGTCTAAAGGACGTGCCACACTTTTGCCAAATATTTTACCTGTGCAGACAGAGTTGAACATATTTTGTTTTTTCTTTACACTTTAAGCTGCCCGTTGCTCGTTACTGGCTTTCCCAGGATGAACAGGAGCATTTTTATCTTGACAGAGTTTCTTTTTAGCCACTTCATCAACAGCCTGATCAAACTCAATTTTTTTTTTTAATCACTTTTATTATTTTTTAATTTGTTAGGAACTTCATCAGCTCCTTTGAAGCTTTACTTCTGGCTGGGATCTGGATGTTTCACTTCATCAGCACCCCTGCTTACATTTTTATTGTTAATACATTTAGATGGTCCTCATCGGAAGCCTCTGATATATCCTCAGTCATAATACTTATTAGGTTTCTCTGCTATTGCCAATTTAACAAAGACAACCCAAGATCTGGACCACCACGAACCGGTGCAGGTTTCTGAAATGCCACCGCCAGTCCTGCCCCAGTTCAATAACTCTATTTTAAAATGCTTTTTTTTTTTTTTGTAGTACTCGCTCATACCAGTGCCAATCTAAGAGAAAACCCAGCAATACCAGTCAAATCATGACAGGTTTCTGTTGATGCTGTGAAACCAGTCCATGACAGATGACACTTTAGGTCCAGTTTAATTTAATTATGGGATTCTCTGATCTTGCCAATCGTCAGAGAACCCCAGCAGTAACTGTCAATTCTGAATTCCAGCTGGGTGCCTTGTGGTAGAAACTGCAAGGTCTGATGTAAGAAATATGGCAAAAGACAAGAATTTGATGGTTCCTTCACAAATTGTGTTAAAAAAAGGAAGAACCATCTAAATTAAGCATCTACGGAAAAAATAACGTAAACATAACGCAGTTGCAGTAAAAATAATGTAACTGCACGAAAAAACACAACCGCCAATAAAAAACGTCAAATTACACTCAGCACACTAAAAAATAAATTTATGAGGAAAACTTTGCCAAGATAAGCCCTTAGGAGGCTGTCAACAAGGCAAGTTGAGAGGTACCTCCGGGGTATTGTTGCTCAGTCAGTGACGAAAAAATTCTGAAGTCCTTCAGACTGCTCTCACTCAGCTCACTCCCCTCCTATTTTTTGACTGGATGATGCCCAAGCTCATGTAAATAAATTCTCTTAAAGGCATAACTCCAGGGCAGCTGCACCTAGCCAGCTAACTGCTATTGTTACTGATGCTAAAGGACTCCTTGGGTAAGAAACTGATACTCATAAGGCAGTCAGAGTCTCTCCACCTGGCGAATGCCGGGTCATTTGGCTGGGTAAAGTATTCATCCTCTGATAGCATTCTGCTATAGAAAAGTTATGTGTGATCTCTGGGTGCTCTCAGTGAACCCCACACCTCAAGGCATTAGCTGAAATTTGGGTTAACCTCCTCAAAAGAGGAGACCTGCCTTCAGAGGTAAACAATATTCTCTCTATGTTATATAAGTCATTAATAATGAATTCTATGGTTTTCCATGGGGCCCTGAGGTATCCGATAACCAAGGAAATGCACTACGCATAGAATTCTGGGTCTGAAGCCGACCTGCGGTAGTGGACTTCCACTTGGCGTTGGCAACCCGGTTCAGGAACGGATCTAGGTCGTCGGAGGGTGCCAGGGAGAAGGATCGGTGTCCCTAGGACTACTCTCCTTCTCCGGGGGCGAGGGGCTTTGTGTTTGGTGCAGGAGTGACACCTGGTGGAGGCCAGCGGTGTCGCCCTGAGCCGACACACCATCAATGCTCTGGGCGGGACAGGCGCCGGACGTCACTGCACGTCTCTGCCTCAGCTTACAGGGGATAAAATCATCACTCCTGCCATCTCTATGAAGCCCAGGCTTCAATTAGCCTCCTGACCAGGCTCTCGGAACCAGTTACTGCTCTCACGGTACTAGTGCCTGTACGGTGCCGTGACCCCGTCCCCTTGGGGGGTAAGCCGGGGTACCCAGGAGAGCAGGGGCTCAGCAGGAGGTGGAAGTCGTGGGGGCACCGTGACGAGGGCAGAGAACCCGAAGGCAGGGTGCGGAGGAAAAAAAAGAGTGAAAATATATATATTAAAAAAAAAAAAAAAAAAGAATTCTAGGTTTGGTAAATTCGCACCTCCCTGTGCCAAAGATGGTTTTAAAATTGAGAGATGAATCCTGGGGCACTGATCCCCTAAATAAAATTTGAAATTATTCTATCCCATGATTTAAAATAGAATAGGGCAGGGAAATAAGGGCTGTTTTGGAAGAGATATAGTAAGTGTGGAAGGGAGTTCATGCAAATAATTTTTACACACTGGAAGAAAGAGACGAAGCGCTTACCCCATTTATTAAAATCGATTGTATTGCTAATGGATGGGCTCAAAATTTATTGTATCCAGCACGTAAGATCCTGAGAAATGTTTATACCTAAAATTTCATTTTAGTGGCATGCCACTTCAGAGGACACACATGCCTCAGTGCCTCGAGCGCAAAATTCAACAGTAAGACCTCAGTTTAGAAACATTACTTTTGAAGTCTGCCACCCATTCACAGATACCAGTATCTCTCATACCCGTGGAATGGACTCTTCCAGGAACAAGACCGTTAACAGGATGTTGTCCGCAAACAGAGATATCCTGTACTCTTGTTGATCAAAATGAATGCCCTCCACCCTCTAAGAGCCACCGCCAAGTGCTCCATATAAAGCGCAAACAAGAGTGGAGAAAGGGGTACCTCACGGTACGCTGCAAGGGAAAAGGAGTAGAGAACCCCCCATTAACATGGACGTAGGCCTGCGGAGAAGTACAAATGTTGTGAATCCATTTCAAGGAGGAGTCAGGAAAATGGAATTTCGACAGGGTGACCCACAAAAAAGGCCAGGACACCGTGTCGAATGCCTTCTCAGTATCCAAGCTCAACATAGCTGCAGGGATGCATCTGGTTTGGATATATTCCATTAGTATTAAGACCCGTCAAATATTATCCATGGTGTTCCTTTGCTTAATAAAGCCTGCCTGACCAGGGTGATTTTTTTTTTTTTAATTTATTTATTGTAAAATCGGAATTACAGCCTTTGAGCTAAAAGCTCATTTACAAAGGATCCTCGTCGAACAGAGGGTGGGGGAACATCAAGTACATGGACAGTGGAGAAAACAGAAGCAGCTAGAAGGCATTATCAGTTACACATCATTAAAAGGCTAAACAGCATTACAATAAAAGGATGGGGAGAGACAGAATACTTGGTAAAAGCCATCATTTAATTACATAATACAGAGGAAAATAGTCCCATAACAGATTAGGTGAATAAAGTGCAGATTCCAACTATGTTCAAAGTATGAGAATTCCCAGAATGCAGCCATAGAGCTTAGATAGGTTCCTGGAGGGAACAATTAACGTGACAACCGCAAGTACAGCCATTAAGGGACAGTAGGCTACAGGCTAGACAGGTAAGAGGGAGAGCACACTGGTGGGTGACAGCTTAAGGATCTGGGGCTAAGCGGGTGTGAAGGTGGGGGGGCATGGAGGGTCAGAAGGACTAAGTGGGTGAGGGGTTGGGGAATGGAGGACCAAGGGATGGGTAGGTGGGGATTAGCAGGAGATTCTTAAGTGCCACGGCTCGCCGCAGCCAAGCCATATTGTGTCAGGGGGCACCAGGAGGGCTAGAAATGGCTGGGGTTTTACAGCAACATTGTACTGGATGGGATATGGACTTCCGAATTTCATATTTGAACTGGCCAAGGCAAATACGGCTAGTAGTGGCCTGGGGGAGCTCATTTAACCAGGTGGGGGGGCCCCTACAGCAAAGGCTCGCCTCCCCAAGGCACTTCTTCTGAAAGGTACTGTTAGGGCGTGTCTTGTAACACTTCTCGTGGAATGCTCAGCTGGGACCGGATGGAATAAGGCTTGTAGGGAGGGGATGCAAGACCTAGAAGGGCCTTCTTCCCTAGAAAGCAGGAATGGAGCTTGATTCGGTCCATGAGAGGAAGCCATCATGTCCCAATATAAAGGTTGCATGCGTGCGTACGTTGATCTGCATCTAAAACAAAGCGGTATGCTTTGTTGAGGGGTAGTATGGGCCCTGTGCAGGCTGGTTTCAGAGGCCACACCATATACCACATTACCATAACCCAGGATGGGTAGAATTGTCCCTCTTACTGCCTGAATCCTAGCCTCAGACGTGAGGCAGAACCGAAGCCTATATAGGGCCTCTAACTTCCTATTGGCAGCAGTGGTAATATTTCGTATATATTCATTGAAGGAGAGGGACTCGTCGATTGTAATCCCTAGGTACCGGAACTAGGGCACCTGCTCAAGGGTGGAATGGAAGTTGCACAAAACTGAGAAGGGAGTGGTATACCTCCTCATTTGGTTTCCAGCAAAGAGCATTGACTTGGTTTTTTTGCTGTTGAGCACTAGTAAGCTGTCTTTGAGCCAACCCTGTAGGAGGTCCAAGTTGTACTGCATGTCCTTAGTGACAGCATCTTGGCAAGAGCCTCGAGAGAACACCACCATGTAATCTGCATAGAGCAGTACCTTGGAGGAGGGCATGCTTCTGGAAGGTTGTTCACAAATGAACAAGTGTTGGTAGGATATTCTTTAGCCTAGCCACCCAAATTGCATGAAGATTTTATAATCCTCATTCAAAATGGATGTAGGGTGGTAGGATGCCATATCTAAAGTGTCTTTGTTATGTTTGGGAAGGGGTGCCAGAGTAGCATATGCCCAAGATGGAGGTGGTGCCTCCCGCCACAGACCTGAACACAGACAACATGTTCAGCAACAGCTCTTTGATAAATTTCTTATACTATTCTGCCTGGAATTCGTCAGATCCCAGACATTTTTGTGTAGCTGTAGCTTTTATCTGTGTCAGGATTTTGTCCGCCCAGATCGGAGGCCTCCAAAATGGTAATCTGTTCTTCTGAACGGTGTGGGAGGCAAAGCATCTCTAGAAACCTGGTTCTGCCATCAGAACTATCCATGGGGCTGCGCTGGTATAAATTTTGATAATAACTGACAAAAGTATTCTTAATTTCAGTATCCCCACGTAAAACCTGTCCTGTATTCATACTTTTAATTTTGAGAATAGTGGAGGCTTGTTTACAAGCTCTAAACCACTCTGCCAACAGCCGAGTGCCTCAGGCTCCCCCTCGTAGCTTGATTGTTTTTAAATACAAAAGTGTATACTGTATCTTCAAATCCATGATTTTCTGAAGCTCTGCTTTAGTTTCATGAATTTTGGATTGTATTTCTGCATCCCCATCTTTGTATAGGAGTTGATAAGTTTGAAGTTGGTTTGATAAGTCTCTATATTTAGCCTCCAAGTCTCTTTTTGACTGAATAGGCTATGGTTTCTCCATAAAAGCGTCGCTTTCATGGAGTCCCATACCATAGCCACAGAGACCGAGGGAGAAGCATTCTACTCCAGAAATTGGGGGATCTTTTGTTTTATAAAATCAATATATTGTGGATCTCTTACAATAATCGGATTAAGGCGCCAAAGGGTTTGTTTTTTCATTTTCCCTAAATTAATCTTTAAAGAGACCCACAATGATAAGCCCTGCACCATACCAATAGGTGCCCTGCTGCAGAGGATTCAAATAAGTTACGATGTCCACGAAGATTTGCATTGTAAGCCCATCGTCAGAAATCTGTGGAAGGTCCCAAGAACTTCGCTGCTGCGTTACCACGCCATGATGACGAGATGCGTCGAGAGCGAAGGTTCGATTATATACGGCAGCAGTTTTGCTTTACGTATATGATATTGGTCGAATATGGACCAGTCGGCCATCGCCCCTTGTTAGTCGACTGAAGCCCACATTTCATTCTAGTGGCCATTATATAATTTAAAACAGACAGAAAAAGTTGCTGTCCATTGCATATATCGGAGCTGCCCCCGCGCTTCACTGGCATCTCGTCATCATGCTAGTGAGTGAGGGGCAAAGCGTGTGATGCAAAAGCAGGAAGTCCTTGGGACCCTTTACAATTTTACGAGCAATGGAGCTTTTAATTACTGCAACTTCATGGATATCATAACTTTATCTGGATCCTCTACGGCAAGGCACAGACAGGTATGATGCAGGGGCTCATTGCATTATCTTGGTGAGTCTCTTTACAATTAGTGGGTGATGGTCAGATAACATTCTAGGCCTAATGCAGATATTCTGTATTTGGGAAAATGTTCACAACTTGTGATGTAATAATCTAACCTCGAGTATGTATGGTGACGCCCCAAGTAACAGGTGTAACCTGAAGACCAAGGAAATACCTCCACCAAACGCCCACCACCCCTAAGTGTTCTAACATCCTTTTAAGATATTTAATCATGCTGGACATTCTATAGGCACGTGGTTAGAAGAGTCTTGGCTGACGGACCTGGTCATGTTGAGGTCTCCCCTATAATTAAGCATCCCTTGAGTAACCCCATTACTTTGTTTATAAAAGTTCTAACTATTGGGACCCTAGCATGTAAACAATTGCCAGGGTAACATTTTGTGAATAATGTCTACCCTTGGTATCGGTGTAAAAAGTTTTCACTTCCAGGGGAGTGACTGTGGGTATGAAGATGGCTGCTCCTTGTCTGTGTCCACTTGGGTGGGATGAAGCATAAATACAGGTTACTCACCTGTAACAGGAGTTCTAGGAATGGTATATGTTGTTCATCCACACTTATTGGCAGGTTCCTTGCCGCTTTAAATCTTGCCGGAAGGTCTTCAAGCTTCTCCTCCCACCCACCGGGTGGTAAAACTCGGCTCCACCCCATGGCGCCAGATCTGGCCGCTGGAAGCTCAGGTTGTCGTCAAGCCGGGAGGTCGGGTTGTAGGATGAACAACATATACCATTCCTAGAACTCCTGTTACAGGTGAGTAACCTGTATTACTAGGGACATGGATATGTTGTTCATCCACACTTATTGGCAGACTCCTAGCAGTTCTCCGGGAGGAGGGAGGCAAGGCGCACACCTCCTACATACTTACTTGGGGAACAGAGATTGGAGAACCGAGGCCCCAAAACCAGCATCCCGACGTGACTCAAGGTCGATGTGGTAATGGGTAATAAAGGTGTGTGCTGACTTCCAGGTAGCAGCCCTGCAGATTTCCTGGATAGGGACATCCCTGGAAGCAGCCACCGATGCAGCAGTATGGCGGGTAGAATGAGCTCTTATCCCTCTGGGAGGCTCCATGCCCGCCAACTCATAGCAGAGATTTATGCAGGAGGTGACCCATCTGCCTATCGTCCGCTTGGCTGCAGGTCTGCCAGGTGCGGCTTCAGCGTAGGTGACAAACAGCTGGCGAACCTCTCCCCGAATTTCAGCCGTGCGCTCCTTATAATAAGCGAACGCCCTTCTAGGGTCCAGAGTATGGAGCCTATATTCAGCCTCCGAGGTGTGATTGGGGTCAACACCTGATTAAGGTGAAACTCCGACACCACCTTCGGAAGGAATTTCGGGTGGGGGCGTAGGACAACTTTGTCCCTGTGGAAGACCAGGTAAGGAGACTCGATGCTAAGCGCCTGGTGTTCTCCCATCCTTCTGGCTGACGTGATAGCCACCAAGAAGGCGGTCTTCCACGACAGGTGGGGGAGACCACACCTGTGCATTGGTTCGAATGGCTTGCCCATGAGCTTTGCCAGTACCAGCAGTAAATCCCACGGAGGTGGGGGTTCCCGCACTGGAGGGGAAATGTGATCAAGGCCTTTGAAAAAGCGCCCGACCACTTTTTCCTGCGCCACTGACTGTTGACCAGCCCGCGCCCGGTAAGCAGAAATGGCTGCCAGGTGCACCTTAAGGGTCGTCGACCTAAGCCCTTGACTAGATAGGGACCATAGATAGTCCAAAATGCTTGCCACAGGACACGGGAAAGGGTCCAACCTTTTTCCTCACACCAAATGGAGAACCTCTTCCATTTGAAGGCATAGCATTTTCTGGTCGACTTACGGGACGCCCAACGACGTTGAGGACCTCGTCGGAAAGACCCAAGGCCTGGAACTCTAGTCGCTCAGGAACCAGGCCTTCAGGTGCAGGGATTGAAGGTCCGGATGGAACACCTTCCCCTGACCGACTGAGAGCAGGTCCGGGCGAGCTGGAAGCTGCCGCGGAGTCCTGGAGCTGAGACTGAGGAGATCTGGGTACCAGAACTGGCGAGGCCAGTCTGGGGCTATCAGAATCACCTGCGCCTTGTCCCTCCTCGCTTTCAGCAGGACCCTGTGAATTAGGGGAACGGGGAAAGGCGTAAAAGAGGCCCGGGGTCCACTGCCTCGAGAAGGCATCCCCCTGCAGCGAACCCTGCTGAGGGGGGTGGGCATGAAACAGACTCAGCTTCGCGTTCTCCCTGGAGGCAAACAGATCCACCAGAGGTGTGCCCCAACGGGAGAACAGGTTCTGTACTATCTCCGTCAGGAGAGACCACTCGTGCGATGCAGCCCCTATCCGGCTCAGGGCATCGGCCAGGGTATTGGAGGCTCCTGCCACATGGATGGCCAGGAGATCCGCCCAGACTGCGCGCAGCTAGTGACCAAATGCGAGAGCTTCCTGCATAGGAGCATGGAGCGGCCCCGCTCTGTCGGGTTTAGATAGTACATAGTCGTGGTATTGTCCATCTGGACCCGGACCACTTGACCCGGAGAAAGCGGAGCAAAGGCGGTGAGAGCTAGACGGACCGCACGGAGCTCCAGCAGGTTGATATGGCATCGACTCCCGGGGGACCAGAGGCCGATGCTCGGTGTTCCCCAGATGGGCACCCCAACCCATCAAAGAGGCGCGGTCGTTAGAGAGACCGCTCGCTCGGGCGGACAAACGGATACCTCCTGCAGATGGGACGGAACGGTCCACCACTGGAGAGCGCCCACATCTCCTGGTCGCCCACACGCGCTGGTCCAGAGGATCGCAACGCTGTGACCACTGGGCGGCCAGACCCCACTGGAGGGCGCATGTTCCAGCGTGCCCAACGGACTACGCTGGTACAGGCGCCATAAGACCCAGAAGTCGCAGGAAGTCCCCGGCAGGGATGCGGATTGCCCAACCAGAAATGATTGGGCTAAGGAGGAAAGAACCGCCCTGTCCGCGGGAGCCGCGTTTCGCTCAAGAGAGTCGAGCCTGCCCCGATGAAGGATATCACCTGCTTGCTCGAAGTTCGACTTGGCCTCGCTGACCAGGAGGCCCAGTTGAGAGCAAACCCAGAGGGCCAGATTTCTGGACCGCTCCACCTCCAACCTGAGGGGGCTGCTATCAGCCAATCGCCCAGGTAAGGGCACACCCGACCCCTCAGGCCAGAGGAAAGCTGTCACCGCTGCAATGCATTTGGCAAGACCCTGGGAGCTGAAGAAAGGTCAAGGGCATGGCCTGAACTGAAGAGGATCCTCCGCTCTGAAGCGGAGGAATCTCTGATGAGACGGACGGATAGGGACGTGAAAGAACGCGCTCCTGGAAGTCCAGAGAACAGAACCACACGCCGTGTTCCAGAGATGGTATTATCTGAGCCAGAGTGACCATTCTGAAGGTTCGAGACCTTAGGAACTTGTTCAGGTCGTAGGTTCAAGATGGGGCGCCAGCCCCCATCCGCTTCGGGACCAGGAAGTACCTGGACACGAACCCTGGTTCTGATGGAGGGTCCTCTATCTCTTTATCACCCCTTTCTGAAGGAGGAGGGCTGCGCGTCGCTCGACGAGCCTGTAGAGATTCTGGGGACCCAAAGCCTGCCGGGGCTTACTTGCCTGAAGGGTGGAGCCTGCTCGACCGAGAGGCAGGCCTCTTCCCACTCATCTCCAAACCCACCTGTCCGTGGTAACAGCGGACCAGGCGGAAAGGAAGTGTCGGAGCCGCCCTCCCACGGGGAACCAGGGACGCAGGTGATGGGGATGGGGTGACACCCTCAGCCTGCCACTTAGCAGGCTTGGAGGAAGGACCGGCCTGGGGACCACCAGGCCTTTTCCTCCTTGCTTCCTATTAGAGGAAGCTGATGGCTTGGGCTTGAATACCAAGGTTAGCCTGCTGGCCCTGACGCTGTTGTTGGGCCGGGCAGGGCGGGAGTAGAGGACGAAGGGCTTAGGCTGGGGCTTATGACCCTTGTCCCTCTGCGCGGATTGAGACCGAATCCAGGGTGGCACTGGATTTTTCGATCCTCAGGAGATGGCCTTCCACCCAGGGCCGAAAAGGTCTGTTCTCAGGAAAGGAACCGCTAGCTTGTGCTGGGTATCCGGTAAAGGTGGATATACGCAGCCACGCTCGACGACGCATGGCCACAGCGCCGCCACTGACCAGGCACATGAGTCTCCTATATCCAGAGCAGTCTGGAGCTGCTGCTTGGCTACTGCCCTGCCCTGATCCCGCACCTGCTTGACCGTAGTCTGCAGGTCGGCGGAAGATGAGGGACAACCTCATCCAGGGAACCCAACAGGGCATGGGAGAAATGTGCCATGAGGACGGCTCTAACTGGCCTCACTGGCCGAGAGAAGAGGCAGCATACACTTTCCGCCCGGAGTAGTCCAATTTCTGGACTCTTTGTCGGGCGGTTTATCCACGCCCTGGCATTACCGGGCACGCTGAAAACACTGTCCGTGACCAGCCCTTCAGCCGAGGGGTGTTCAGAAAACCGGACAGAGAGCCAGTAGGGACCGTGATACTTCCTGGCCATCCTGGTCAGGGCAGGACAGGAAGCCGGACGCTGCCAAAGTTCCAGGGCCGGCTCGACAATGGCTTCGCCACTGGAAAGGCCTCCGTGGAGATCCCCTCGTCCAGAATCTCGGTGAGGGATATCTGGCCCATTTGGATACGGGTTCAAGCTTCATCCCAGTGGATTCTGAGATGAGCCTATGAAGTCCCAGGAAGGACGAAGGGCTATCGTCCACTGACTGCCCCCCAGAGGACTCCAAGTCAAACCGCCTGGAGAACAGGGAGGAGTCATCCGACTCGACGAGTTGTCAATAGTTGCCTGGAGCCTGAACCACCCTCCACTTGTCGAGGCTTGTCAGGCATGAGAGTGACCGACAGCCTACGGGGAAGGCCCTGGGCCAACCGCGACTCTTTCGTCGGTGCCCCAGCTGTCGGCTGAGGTGGAGGCGGTTCCACCACAATTGGTGGGGCAGCTGGAATAGGTCGGACAACTGGCCTGGGAACAGGCTCCTCGACCACTACCTGGTCCGGTGGCAACCACTTAATGGCCGGGGAAGAGGCCTGAGCCAGCTTATTGGCCAGAAAAAATTGTTGCCACGAGGTCCTCAGATGGCGCAGCTTACGCTGAGCTCCCTCCTCGTCCGAGGAGGAAGAAGAAGAGGAAGAGCGGCGCACGCCGCCCGTCAGGGTGTCGAGACCGAGACCGCCTATGTCGACGGGAGCGGCTGGACCGCCAAGATGTCCGAGACCGAGACCGAGAATCTCGGCTAGGCCGAGGTCGGTGAGGCGGGGAGCCGAGGATCGGCAATCCCCTCGGTTCGGTCGACATAACCGACAGCTCCTGAGTCACAGGTACGGATGAGCAGACGATATCCTCAGTCCTCACCGGGGGAACCGGGGAGGAGGGATTCTCGGCTTCTCCAGCCGACAACCCGTCTAACGGGTCGAGAAAAAACTCGACCACGTCGGCGGGAGTCTTAGTCACCTGGCCTGGCGGGTGCACCATGAAGCCAGTGGCGAGCTGAAATTCGACCGAAGTCGATTGTCGGTTAAGGGAGGGGGATTTTCCTGCTTCCTAAGAGTATCGACGATGAGATTTCATTTTTAGACTTCTTCGCCGAAGGAACGATTGAAGAAGTAGGACCTCGCTTTTTGTTGAGAGGGTCAAGCAAAGCTCCTTAAAGGAAGCTGAATATGAGGTCGGCGATAGAGGACAGGCAGAAGAGAAGCGGCGGCCTGGGCCGCCTTGCTCTTCGAGGGCACTCAACCTTCTAGTTGTTTCATGGATCCCCAGCCGCTGAAACCGCCAGTCGGGCCTCTTTGGATTTGACCGAGGAAATCTTTTCGACGCCCAGATGTAACGGGCAGCGCGTCTCGAGGACGACCGAGAAGGAGGAACACAGTCGCCAAACCTGCGGGTCGTGCTCGCCAGGCAATAAACGCACGTGGGAGTGCGGGTCCGTCCGAGACATCTTCTGCCCACAGGACATCTCCAAACTGAGTCGATGCGTCCATCGCAGCCGTAAGGAAGAAGACCGAGAAGGTAAAGTTATAAAAATTTTTTTTTTTTTTTAAACCGAGGGATTTTAGGCCCAAAACTTAATCGCAGAGCATTAAGGAGGGAACCTGAGCTTCCAAGCGGTAAGGAAGATCTGGCGTCATGGGGCGGAGCCGAGAGTTCTACCACCCGGGTGAGTAGGAGGAGCTAGCTTGAAGACCTTCCGGCAAGATTTAAAGCGGCAAGGAACCTGCCAATAAGTATGGATGAACAACATATCCATGTCCCAAGAAACTGTATTTCTCTGCCCCAATTCAGTTTCAAGTGCTCTGCTTAGAAAGATGCATCTCATGGATAAAGTATAAAACTGCAGACTGTTTTCTAAGATATTGCATAAAACGGGACCTTTTGATTGGGCTGTGCAAACCATTAATATTCTGCGAAAATATTTTGACAGATTAGACTGCCATAGCTTCGGCTCAGAAGAACAAGATCATCGAGCCGGACCATTCCCTCTTGGCAGAAGAGCGAAAGTAGGAAGCACACAGCGGAGACCACTCCCGCCGGTCAGGTCATCCCGTAGGACCTGAACCTGAAGGAGGAGCCACACCCCAGGAGACTCCCAACCCCCACACTCCATTAAAATGCTGTTTCGTGAATAGTAAAGTTTGAAGAACTGTATAATAACCCTCCAACACCCCTTTTTTACTAGAAGAGAACTGACTACCCAACCCCCTATCTCCCCCCACCCCCCAGGAGAGTATAACAACTTACTCTCCAGGGTAAAAGAACTATGTGCAGTATGACGTCCAACTGTGAGGTGGAAAAATGAACCACCTCGGTTTATCTGAGGTTGAGGCCCTAAATCTGAACTCCACCCCAGAGAAGTGGGATACCAACCCACAGTGATAGGTGTAAACCCACTCAGGGTCACAAAACCCTCAACAGGATCCCCACTATGTACCACTTGCAAAGATCCAGGTTTGGTGACTCATAGTCAGACACCTTCATGCCGAGGAGCCCTCCCTTATTTTGGAGTGATTTCCTGAGATACACTGAGTAAATCCCATAATTAGCAGACAGTAAGTTTTATTGTTGTCCGCCTCTCAAAACATGCCCTGTGGGCCTCCCAGGGCCATGAGACTTATTCCGCCCACAAGGAGGGTCCGAACTCTAGATCATGAGAGAGATACCAATGTGAATCCTCTTCTATTCCCAGTGAGGAGAAGGCCCCCTCCCCCAAAGAAGGAGCATCTCCTCCGATATTATGGAAAAAAAAAAAGGAAAGAAAAGAAAAGCCCACAGATGTCTCAACAGTTTATACCTAAATACAGTATATGCAGTAGACAACCGCTTATCTAGGCCTTTAACTGGATTCAGCATCTAAATTCAGGGCTGTGACCATTTAACTTAGAAAATGATTAGGGAAGGTGAAGGAAGATGTACTGTAGATTTACCATCCATCAGCCCTTCAAGCCTCAAGGTGACCTACAGTCAAAAGAGACCCCCCTTTCAATCCAGAAAATCCCCCTTGGTCTGATGTTGAGCGCAACCGTTATTCCCTCTACCAGACACCTTGACAGCAAAGTAGCTAAGCTTTAGGTAGATTTTAGGTGTGAGAGTCAGAAATCAGTATGATTTTCAGTTATGCTCAAATGTCTTAATGATGAAGAATACTGTACTCGCCCAGCATAAACCAAGCCGAACCAGTCCGTGGCCTTTAAGTCTCCTAGGTTGCCTCCCAGACAACCTCTCGTAGTGTCAGTTCAGACAGTTTTTAATCTCAGAGCAACCTTTACGTTACCAGGAAGGTGGCTCTAAATAAATAAAGTCAGTAAAAGGTTCACTGACCTGGAGAGGAATACCAAATAAAGAAGCAAACAGAGCCTAAACAGCTAAGGCCAAGGGAGCACATCTTGGGTCCCAAATTACTGGTAAACCCATTATGAGAAAAGGAGGGCCACCAAAGATCTTTCCTTCACAGGCAGCAGCCTGAAATAGTGGGTGAAAGGCTCTGCCAGGCTAGTCCCAAGGCACGGGGGCCAAAGGGGAGAGCCAGTAGAGCTATGTGTAATGATGGAAGCCTGTGGGGGGAGCAAGTACAGATCAGCAGCCAAGGCTTAGGAACAGCCACCGTGGACTGACAGCTAACAGCAGTAATATTTTAGATCTTTAAAATTGCAGGGTCCTGTGCGCCACCCCACCTTGCTGCCCCACAGTTCAATTCCCCACCCCCCACGACCACACTCAGAGCCCCAGCCCTCTAACCCGTAAGCAACTCGGAAAAGTCTCCACTCAGGATTGCAGAGTTGAGTTCCGGAATGGTTTCACTTTCTCCAAGATTTCAGTCAGGGGAAAAGTCAGGATCTTGTCTCCTCCGAATAGGGGCCACATCGTCTACAGATCTCTGGGCTTCACATCCAGGGGTATGCTCCTTGTAGATGACCCTAATGAGTAGATCTTCCCTTGCCTCTGCAGCTGAGGTGCAGGTTTTCTGCCCAGTAGGACAGAGCACCACTAACTATGCCGGATAAGGGTTTTAATTTAAGTTTGGGGGCTCTCAAGGGAAAGAAAAAGTACTCACCTTAATAATGTTGTTTCTTCTAATGGAGTCTTGCTATATTATGAGAATTGCAGTTTGTCCCACCATTAGAACTGCTCCAGAGGTGAAAGAGTTAACTCCATTCCATGAATGGAACTTAGAGCACGAGCTCTAAAGAGAAGCTCTGTCTGGGTAGTTTCAAACCTAAACTGTCAGATCTTTATGAGCAAAAACTCACTAAGGTCTGTGTGGAAGCTGTAACCTACACTAGCCAACTGGCTACCTAAATATTAACACCCATTGCTGGTCCCAACACCAAAGACTCAAGCCAGGGGACCAGAAACGTAATAGTATAATTTAACAATATGAAAAGTAATATAAGTAAAATGAAAAACATACACCCCAAACCCCAAGAAGGGTGAAAACACATAATGGGTCATAAACTAGTGCCCACACTAGGCTGCCCACCCCATACCCAAGCAGAAGTTCTGAGAGGGCAGGTTGGGAGGTCATAATATAGCAAGACTCCATTAGAAGAAACAACATTACTAAGGTGAGTAATTTTTTCTTCAAACAACATGAAGTCTTGCTATATTATGACAATTGCAGACTACACAGCAGTACCTCCATGGAGGAGGGACAGAACCTACTTAGGGAATAGGCTCTGAAGCACAGCTGTGCCAAACCGAGCATCTCTCCTAGCCTGGACATCCAGGGAGTAATGCTTGGTGAAAGTGTGTACCGTTTTCCAGGTAGCAGCTTGACATATTTCTAAGATAGGGATGTCTCTGGCAGCAGCTAGAGACGCGGCTGTACCTCTGGTAGAATGAGCCCTCAGACCAGAGGGGGGATCTCTCCCCAGTTTCTGATAACAAAATTGGATACAAGAAACAATCCACCTGGCAATTGATCTCTTAGTGGCAGGTTTCCTTTCCGACCTCACCATAAGTGAGAAAAGTTGGAGGATTCGAACCTGTGACCCTTGGTACGTCTATATAGTAACTTAGGGCCCTCTTAACGTCCAAACTGTGCAATTCCTCTCACCAGAAGAGGAATGTTCAGTGAAAACACTGAAGGGAGATAGATTGGAGATGGAAATCTGAAACCACCTTAGGCAAAACTTCCTGTTAGTCCTGAGGACTCACCTTATCCCTGTGGAAAGAAATAAAGTCAGTTTCTACTGACAAGGCTTGCAACTCACTTATGCGTCTAGCAGAAGTGATAGCCACTAGGAAAACAGTTTTCCAAGTTAGATACTTAAGCTCTGCAGAAGACAGAGGTTCAAAAGGGGGTTGCATTAACTGGGCAATGCAAACATTAAGGTCCCAGGCAGGGGCCAGATCCCGAAAAGGTGGATTAGTATGAAGTAATCCCTTAAAAAACTTGGAAAATACAGGGTGAGTGGAAAGAGAGGATGGCTTTCCTGCTGAAACAAAAGCAGAGACAGCTGCCAAATGAACTTTCAGGGTAGCTGGTCTCAGGCCCAAAGAATTAAGATGGACCATTGTAGTCCAACACAATGGGCAAATCAGCAGATTCTGGGGAAATATGTTTCAGAACACCAAATGGAGAACCTTTTCCACTTAGAATTATTAGTAGTTCTAGTGGAAGGCTTCCTAGAAGCCTTTTAGGATTTCAAGAACACCCTGAGAAAGGTGTAGGTCCAAGAATTTAACCCTCAAGAGCCAGGCCTTGAGGTTGAGGGATTTGAGGTCTGATACCAAACCTCCCTGGGCACAGGTTAACAGGTTGTGATTCCTGGGAGACACAGGGGAGATGGACTGCAAGGGACAGAAGGAGGGTACCAGGGCTGCCTGGCCTAATCTGGGGCAATCAGAATCACCCTGCAAGGCTGGGATCTGATTTTGACTAACACCTTGAATAGGAGAGGAAGGGGAAAAGCAAAGAAACTTCCTTCCCAATCCAGGAGAAGGGCGCCCAGGGGACTGAGCCCAACACTGGGGCCTGCAACAGAACAGTGGAAGTTGGTGATTGTCTGGGGCTGCAAAAAGATCTATCTGACGGGTGCCCCAACTGGCAAAAACTATCCCCAGTACTTGAGGATCCAGAGACCATTCGTGATGGCCCTGAGAAATCCTGCTGAGAGCATCTGCTAGGACATTGTCCTTTCCTGGAAGGTGAACTGCTATGAGTGAAGTGTTCAGGGAATAGGCCAGAAACCACAACTTCATTGCCTCGGTGCACAAGGCCAAGACCGAGTGCCCCTGCTTGTTGATGTACCACATTGTTGTGGTGTTGTCTGTTCTGACTTGTACCACTTTGTTCTGAACAGAAGCAGAGAACGCTGAAGTGCTAAAAAGACAGCTCTGAGTTCCAGCAAATTGATGTGGAGCAGAGATTCCTGGGGACCACACCCTGAGTGGAGAGGTCGCCATGTGGGCTCCCACCCCAGGAGGGAAGCATCCGTGAGTGAGAGTCAAAGAGTGAGAAAGAGGAATGAAGGGGACCCCAGTCTTAAATTGCTCTGATCCTGCCACCACTGGAGGGCCTGGATCAAGGTTCTGGTCACTGGGACCAACTTGGAAATGGGTCTCTTCTCTGAGACCAATAGGCTCTCAAGTGAAACTGAATGTCCCTCATCTGAAATCTTGCTCCCTGCACTACAGCTGTCGATGCAGCCATGTGCCCCAGGAGCTGCAAAAAGTGTCTTGTTGGTCGAGAGACCTGCAGAGTGAAGGAGGAGGCCAGAGCCACCAAGTTCCTTACCCTCTCTAAGGGAAGAAAGGCTCTGGCCAGATTTGTGTCCAACTCTGCACCTATGAAGGTGAGCACCTGAACTGGTTCTAGAACCCACTCTTGATAGATTTTAGCAAGAAGCCCAGGAGGTGAAGCTGCTGGGTGACTTGCAGGTGAGAGTTTACTGTTCTGGGGACTGGCCTACAATGAGCCAGTCGTCCAGATAGGGAAAACAGCAACCTTGCCTCCTTAAATGAGCAACTGCTACTGCCAGACATTTTGTGAATACCCTTGGGGCAGAGGTAAGGGTCAAGGGCATTGCTCTGAACTGGTAGTGACCTGAGGGCAGTTCAATCTGAGGTACTTTCGTGGGAGCTTTGATTAGGACGTGAAAATAGGCATCCTTCAGGTCCAGGGAAGCTAGCCAGTCCCCTGGCCTTAGAGAGGGTAAAATCATTGCCAGAGTTACCATTCTGAACTTTGGTTTCAAAAGGTGTTTGTTCAGATATCTGAGGTCTAAAATGGGCCGCCATTCTCCTGTCTTTTGAGGTAAGGAAGTATCTGGAGTACAGACCCTTGCCCTGGTGTAGGGGAGAACCCTTCACCGCTTCTGACAGCTAACAGGGTTGGGACCTCTGTTTCTAGAGTAAAGGTCTCTAAAGAGCTTGCAGGTGGAAAAGACCTGATTCTCATTTTGGGAACTTTTGAAGCTGAGAACAGACCCTGGCTTACTACTTCCAGAACCCACTTGTCTGAAGTTAGAGACACCCAGTTCTGACTGAAGTAAGCCAACCTGCCCCCTACTGGTAAAGGAAATGGCCCTGGGCACCTCATCAGGGTGCCTGTTTGGCAGGTGCTTTAGGCTGAGGGGTGGGGGCAGGCCTGCCCACACCCCGTCTGCCTCTGCCTCTGAAGAACCCCCTCTGAGCATAAGCAGAGGAGGCCTGGGTTTGGTGAAAAGGCCTACCCCTACCCCTGGGGGTGTGCCTCTGAGGAGTGGCTTGCCGCTCCTTGGCCTGGGCACTTTATAGGTAGTCCTATATTCATCCATTTTCTTCATATAATTCTCCGTCTGCTCCCAAACAGAGAAATTTCCCACCACAGGAAAATCCATAGCCTTAGTCTGGGATCCTGTGACAAGTTAATACACCTGAGCCAGGCCAACCAATAAAAGCTACAGATGTGGCCATGACTTAGAGGAAACATCATTAAAATCCACAGCAGCATGAAACTGCACCTTACAAGCCTCAATGCCATCGGCAGCCACCTGCTCCAGCTCATTAGCAAGGTGGCCAGAGGCCTGTTTGGCTAAACCCATAACAGTGTCCCATCTAGATTTTTGATACCTTGCTACATAAGCCATATAATTTGCTTGCCTGAGTCCCAAGGACGCTGCCATGTACTGTTTTTTTGCCATGGCATCAATCTTCCTGGAATCCTTGTCAGGAGGATGTGAAGCCAGGGGAATATTAGCTTTATCACAGGCTGCAGCCTGAACTACCCCAACATGACTGCATTGCTGAGAAAGGAATTCTGTATCAGGACCTGACAGTGTGTACCTCCTGTCCATCTTTTATCCACAGGAGGCACAGAATTAGGAGTTTTAAAATTTTATTGTTTGCTTCCTAAATGACTTATGCAAAGGAATAGACAATCTCCTAGACTCTGGTATATCCATCATTTCTACAAAATCAGGCTCCTCTTGCTCATCCACAGCTTCCTCCAAAGGGAGCTGGAGGGTTTCAGCAACTTTTGTAAAACATAAAATGAAAGGGGACTCAGAAAGCATAGGGGAGATTCTAAAGGTCTGTCTGGGGAGATGTCCGTTCAATGGGCACACCTAGACCCTCCAAGTCACATTCATACTGTTCATAATCATCCTCCTCCTCTGGTTCATAAAACTCTCAACATCATATTCCTGAACCGATGGAACCGACCAACCGACCTTTACTAGATAGTGGCGGTTCGGAGAACCGGAGAAAGTGACTGGACAATCTGAATAGCTCTTGCTATCTCTGCAGCAGTTGGAGAAAGGATTTTGGGCTCCAAACCTGCTGACTTTCTTGTTTTCTTTACTGGAACTGGCTCATCCGAGCCAGCTTTTCGCTTGCCCGGTGAAGTCTCGCTACCGGTCAGAGGAGCATTCTCTGTTCGGTTACAATTTAACCGGCTGGCCATCCGGTCAGCGATTTTTGGCCTCCTCGCCCTGAGCCTGCCCAATCTCTTTCCAGGGTGGCTGCAGGAAATTTTTACAAATCTGGCAGTCTGAATTGAGGTGGTCAAACCTCAGACAATAAACACAGTGGTGTGTGGGTCAGCCTTGGCAAAGACTTCCCACAGACATCACAGTGTTGAAACCCAGTGGGCCCGGTTTTCTTTGGGTTTCAGACATAATGCCAGTCTAACCAAAAACTTGCCCTTTAACGGCAGTGCCAGGCAAGACACCTTTATCGGTTCCTAACCGTGGTCACAGGTATTGGAAAAACGAATGAAATCCATTTTTTAGAACCGATAAGAACCGGGAACCGCACTCTAAAATCTCAATTTTAAATACTTCAAGTTTTAACACAAGCTGATCGGTTCAAAACCGAACCGATAAACCTTTACAAGTTCCACACAGAATTAAACATGAATTACTTACGATACCACAGACAAAGCTTGAACCGATCGGTTTTAGGTTAAATAAAACTATTCTCGGTTAAATTGAACCGAGAAAACACTGTTTAAACCAGAAATGAACTGAGCAGTAGGAGGAATCTCCGAGCGACTGTTCAGTGAGGCGAGTAAAGAATCTGACAGTTTAGGTTTGAAACTACCCAGACAGAGCTTGTGCTCTAAGTTCCATTCATGGAATGGAGTTAACTCTTTCACCTCCAGAGCAGTTCTAATGGTGGGACAAACTGCAATTGTCATAATATAGCAAGACTTCATGTTGTTTGAAACAAGGGACTATACTCGCATGTCAAGCGTTGAGTCACTGGTGCGTAGTCATTGTCTAATAACAATCTGTGTGCCCTGTAAATAACATTCCTCTTTTGCCAGGCCTTGGAGAGAAGCATCTCTTTTACTTGATAGCTCTGGAAGCGAATAACGAAAGACCGAGGCCCAACATCTGGTCGGGTTGGCTTCGGGCCTAATGCTCGGTAAGCTCTTTTTATGTTGAGCTGATAGTCGGGACCCAATTCCAGCACTAAACGAAGCAGGTAGTTGGAAAATGTACAGCATCTTGTCCCTCTTCGCTCTCTGGCAGCTGTAGATTCTTTTATTTTTCTATGGCCCTGGTTTTCAGAATCTTCTTAACGAAGGGACATTAGCAATTGTTTTTGCCAGGGCTGCCACAGTCATTTCCAAATCATCAAGGCGGTTGGTGTTTGAAGTAAAGCTGCCTGTCCACCTCATCCATGCGGCTTTGAAGAACTCCTATGTTGGAAGACAGGTCCCAAATGGAATCCTACATTTCCACCCTAAATTGTTGATGGCTCAAGGATTGTTTCAGCTTGGGGCATCCAGGACTTTTGCTTCCTTCAGTTTTTGCCATCTTGCAGAGCTGAGGGCCTGACATGGCTCGTAGGAGAGGACCCAATCCTACATGTCCTCTGCATCGTATCGCTGCTCTGAAAGCGTTCCTGCAATTTCTTGACATTTGCGCAGGAAATCGTTAAAAGCGCCACACAGGAGACTAAGATTTTGACTGAAAAAAAGCACTAGTAAATAAAGTTTTGCAGCTAATTTTAACAGATGTGGCAGGGGAGCTCCTCTGCTCGACGCTTCACTCTACCATGCTGCCACCAGAAGTCCCCTATTGTGAATTTTTTTTTTTTTTTTTTTACACTCTGCCGCTCTGGTTCATCAGCCACCTGCTGCTTAGCTGATTTTGGCAACCATAAGAAGGGAGCCGCCTTTGATTCTGCCAGTTTCAGCTGTGACACTGTTACTGATTTACTTACAGCGTCAGATGGGAAAGGGATAGTTTGTTTCCTTGCTGGGACTTTTTGGCCTGTTGAAGCTCTGGACTCTGGGCAGCCTCACAGCTTCAACTTCTCCTGCTTCACTCGCTCTTCTTCCTCCACCATTTTCAAAAGGGCAGCCTTCTTACTAGATAGATATTCAGTCAGCACCACTGTAGGGAGCAGGTCAGCACCCTCTAATACACTGTGTTACAAACTGGCTTTTAAATACTGCACCTCAGTTAAAATCCATGGTAGAGGTCCAGGAATCCAGATGACTCATTTACAGATTTCTTGGTAACACAGTCGAAAAGAACAGATTACTCACCTGTAACAGTAGTTCTAGGAGTGGTATAAGTTGTTCATCCACACTCTCTGGCATGTCCCTTTCCCCGCTAAATCTGGCCGGAAGTCTTCAAGCTGGCTCCTTCAACTCACCCAGGTGGTAAATACCTCGGCTCCACCCCATGACGCCAGATCTTAGCCCACTGGAAGCAAGGTTGTGCACCTAAAGCCGGGGAGGTCGGGTGGGTGCGTGTGGATGAACAACATATACCACTCCTAGAACTACTGTTACAGGTGAGTAACCTGTTCTTCTAGGAGCATGGATATGTTGTTCATCCACACTGTCTGGCAGACTCCAAGCAGTTCTCCGGGAAGAGGGAGGCACACACCCCCTACTTGGGAAATAGAAATTGGAGAACCGAGGCCCCAAAACCAGCATCCCAGCATGACTCAAGGTCGATGTGGCAGTGGGTAATGAAGGTGTTTGTTGACTTCCAGGTAGCAGTCTGACTGATTTCCTGGATATGGATGTCCCTGGAAGCAGCCTCAGATGCAGCAGTATAGCGGGTAGAATGAGCTCTTATCTTATCTTATCCCTCTGGGAGGCTCCTTGCCCGCCAACTCATAGCACAGACCTATGCATGATGTAATCCACCTTGCAATGGTCTGCTTGGCTGCAGGTTTGCCAGAAGTTATTCGTGTAGGTGACAAACAGCTGGTGAACTCCTCCGCCTGATTTCCACCGCCTTCCTTATAATATGAGAGAGAGCACGCCTCAGGTCCAAAGTATGGAGCCTGTAGTCGGCGTCCGAGGTGTAATTAGGGTAGTATACCAGCACAGTTAACACCTGGTTAAGATGAAACTCTGATGCCACCTTCAGAAGGAATTTCGGATGGGAGCGCAGGACAACTTTGTCCCTGTGAAAGACCAGATAAGGGTAGTCAACCAAAAGCGCATGGAGCTCCCCTGTCTTCTGGCTGATGTGATAGCCACCAGGAAGGCCATCTTCCACGACAAGTGTGAGAGCTCACACTTGTGCATGGAGTTGAATGGTTTGCCCATAAGCTTTGCCAAAACCAGCAACAGATCCAAAGGAGGTGGAGGTTCACGCAGGAGGGATATGTGATCCAGGCCTTTGAAAGCACCCGACCACTGTCTCCTGCGCCAGTGTCGGCTAACTGCTCACACCCAATAAGCAGAAATGGCTGTCAGGTGCACCCTAAGGGTCGATGACTCATAGACCGCCTTTGGACAGAGACCAAAGGTAGTCGAATGTTAGCCACAGAGCAGGATAAGGGGTCCAGACTTCACCCTGACACCAAATGGAAAATCTCTTCCATTTGAAGGCGACTCATTTCCTGGTCGATTCTTACAGATGCCTCCACCACGGTGTAGACATCCTCGGAAAGACCCGAGGCTGGAACTCTAGCAGCTCAGGTACCAGGCTGTGAGGTGCAGGGATTGAAGGTCCGGATGGAATACCTTCCCTGGTTCAGAGACATCAGGTCCAGGCGGTACAAAGCCGCTCGGGGCCTGCAGCTGAGGCTGAGGAGATCTGGGTACCAGAAATGGTGCAGCCAGTCTGGGGCTACCAGAATCACCTTCGCCTTGTCCCTCCTCACCTTGAGTAACACCTTGTGGATCAAGGGAAATGGAGGGAAGGTGTACAGGAGGCCTGGGGTCCACGGCCTCAAGAAGGCATCCCCCTGCAGCAAGCTCTGCTGAGGGGGGCGGGCATGGAACAGACTCAGCTTCGCATTCTCCCTGGAGGCAAACAGGTCCACCTGAGGCATGCCCCAGTGGGAGAACAGTCTTGTACTACCTCCGGCAGGAGAGACCACTCGTGAGACGCAGCCCCTATCCGGCTTAGGGCATCGGCCAGGGTGCTGGAGGCTCCTGCCACGTGAATGGCTAGGAGATCCGCCTCCAGGCTGCGCACGAGGGACCATATGCGGAGAGCTTCCTTGCATAACAGTATGGAGCGCATCCCGCCCTGGCGGTTCAGACAGTACATGGTCGTGGTATTGTCCGTCTGGATCTGAACCACTTGACCCCGTAGAAATGAAGCGAAGGCGGTGAGAGCTAGACGGACCGCTCGGAGCTCCAGCAGGTTGATATGGCATCAGGACTCCCGAGGGGACCAGAGGCTGTGCGCTCAGTGTTCCCCCAGATGGGCACCCCAACCCATCAGAGATGCATCGGTCGAGAGAGAGACCGTCGGCTCGGGGTGGACGAACGGGATGCCCTCCTGCAGATGTGCCGGAATGATCCACCACTGGAGAGCGTTCCACATCTCCTGGGTCACTGTCACGGGCTGGTCCAACGGATCGCAGCATTGTGACCACTGGCTGGCCAGTCCCCACTGAAGGGGACACATGTACCAACGGGCCCAATGGACCACGCTGGTGCAGGCCGCCATGAGGCCCAGGAGGCGCAGGGAGTCCCGGGCAGGGCGCAATTGCCCAACCAGAAATGATTGGGCAAAGGAGGAAAGAACCTCGGCCCTGTCCGCTGGGAGCCGTGCTCTAGCTCGAAGAGAGTCGAGCTCTGCCCCGATGAACAGTATCACCTGCTTTGGAACGAGTTCCGACTTGGCCTCGTTGATGAGGAGGCCAACCTGAGAGCAAACCTGGAGGGCCAGATCTCTGGACCGCTCCGCCTCCACTCTGGAGGGGGCTGCAATCAGCCAGTCGTCCAGGTAAGGGTACACCCAGACCCTTCAGCGCCGCAGGAATGCTGTCACCACTGTCATGCATTTGGTGAAGACCCTGGGAGCTAGAGAGAGGCCGAAGGGCATGGCCCGGAACTCGTAAAGGGATCCCTCCGCTCTGAAGCGGAGGAATCGCTGATGGGACGGATGGATTGGGACGTGAAAGAACGCATCCTGGAGGTCCAGGGAACAGAACCACACGCCTCGTTCCAAGGATGGGATTATCTGAGCCAGAGTGACCATCCTGAAGGTCCGAGACCTTAAGAACTTGTTCAGGTTGTGCAGGTCGAGAATGGGGCGCCAGCCCCCCCCTGTCCGTTTCGGGACCAGGAAGTACCTGGACACATACCCCGGGTCTGGAGGAGGATCCGCTACCTTCCTGATCACCTCTTTTTCGAGGAGCAGGGCAATATCGGCTCGGCGGACCGACAGCAAGGCTGCGGACCCCGTGGCCCCCCCGAGAGGCGACGACTCGAAAGGAAGGAGCCTGCTCGAACTCCAGAAGCAGGCCTTTTCCTACCATCTCCAACACCCAGTGGTCCGTGGTGATAGCGGACCAGGCGGAAAGGAAGTGGTGGAGCCGTCCCCCCACGGGGGGATCCCAGAGGGAGCGACAAGGCTGGGGGCGGCAGCCCTCAGCATGTCACTGAGCAGGCTTGGAGGAAGAACCAGCCGAGGGACCTCCTGGGCCTTTACCTCCTTGCTTCCTCTTGGAGGAAGCCGCCAGCTTGGGTTTGGGATGCCAAGCGTGAGCCTGCTGGCCCTGTTGCTGGTGCTGCTGGGCCGGTCGAGATGCAGGGGCCGAAGGACGAAAGGACTTCTGCTGCTGACGGCGGCCTTTGTCCCTCTGGACGGAGGTGACCGTGCCAGGGTGGCACTGGACTTCTCGATCCACTGTAGGTGTCCCTCCACTCCAGGGCCTAAGAGGTCAGTCCCCAAAAAGGGAACATCCGCCAACTTGTGGTGGGTATCCACCATGAAGGTGGATATCCTCAGCCACGCCCTGCGTCGCATAGCCACCGCCGCCGCTACTGACCTGGCACAGGAATCACCTATGTCCAGAGCAGTCTGAAGCTGCTGCTTCGCCACCGCCCTACCCTGGTCCCACATCTGGCGGACCGTGGTCCGCAGGTCAGGCGGGAGATGAGGAACAACCTCATCTAGGGAGCCCAAGAGGGCGTTGGAGAAGTGTGCCATCAGCACGGCCGAGCTGGCCTGTCGGAGGCCGAGGGAGGACGCAGCGTACACCTTGCGCCCGGCAAAGTCCAGCTTTTTGTACTCTTTGTCGGGGGGCTTATCCACATCCCGAGCGTTACCGGAACGCTTGGAAAAATCAGGTCGGTGACTAACCCCTCGGCAGAGGGGTGCTCCGAGAAACCGGGCAAAGAGGCAGTAGGGACCGTGATACTTCTGGCCATCCTGGCCGAGGGCGCAGGACAGGAAGCAGGCCACTGCCAAAGCTCCAAGGCTGGGCCGACAATGGCCTCAGCCACCGGAAAGGCCTCCATGGGAATCCCCTTGGTCCAGTATCTCCGTCAGGGGATACTTGGCCCATTTGGACACGGGCTCGAGCTGCATCCCGGTGGACTCCGAGATGAGTCGAAGCAGACCCAAGAAGGACGATGGGCTATCGTCCAATGACTGGCCCCCGGAGAACTCCAGGTTGACCTGCCTGGAGAACAGGGAGGAGTCGTCATCGGATTCCGAAGAGTCTGCAAAAAGCTGCCTCGGCCCTGAGCCACCCTCCACCTGCCGAGGACAGTCGAGAGTGAGGGTGACCGACAACCTGTGGGGCAGGCCGTGACCCGACCGAGAATCCTTGGTCGGTGCCCCCGACTTCGGTTGTGGAGGCGGAGGTTCCACCACAATCGGTGGAGTAGCTGGTTTTGGCCGAGCAACCGGCCCTGAAGCGGGCAACTCGACTGGTGCGAGTGGCTGCTTCCGTCGTTCAGGCGACAGCCACTTTTTGGCCGGGGTCTAGACCGGGGTCGACTTAGGACCGGACAACAGCAACTGCTGCCACATAAGCTCCTCATAGCGCCGGCGTAATTTACGCCGAAGCCTCCACTCATCCGAGGAAGAAGACGAGGAGGAACGGTGTCGCCGCTTACTTCGGTATCGAGACCGGGACCGCTGATGTCGGCGGGAACAGCTATACTGAAAAGAGGTCCAAGACCGAGACCCTCGGGGAGACCGAGGGTGGGTAAGGGAAGGGGCAGGGGACGCACGCTCCTCCCTCGGCTCGGACACTTTACCCAGGGACTGCGGCCCAGAAGGCACAGGCAGATCCTCGGTCTCCATCGGGGGAACCGGTGAAGGAGGGTTGTCAGCTTCTCCAGTCGACAGCCCGTCTAATGGATCGAGAAAAATCTCGACTTCATCGACGGGAGTCTCGGCAGGCTGGCCTGACGAGGGCACCGTGAAGCCAGCGGCCTCAGCTGCAACCTCAACCGAAGTCGATGGTCGGCTGTCCGGGGAAGGGGACCTCTCCTGCTCCCACGAACGCCGACAGTGGGACTTACCTTACTCCTTCTTCTTGGGCCGAGAAGAATGTCCCGATGGGCCCTCTCCTTCGTGGGAAAGGGACTGACAAAGCTCCTTGAACGGTCGATATGAGGAACCCAGAGAGAGCGGATAAATGCCGCTGCCGAGGAGGGAGGAAGATGCGCCTGGGCCGCCTCCTCGGAGGGCGATCATCTGCTTGAGCTGCTCAGCATAGCCAGCCGCCGCGGACACCGCCCAACGAGCCTCTTTTGATTTTACCAGCGGGAAGCGTTTCTTGAGGCGCCCGAGTTTCAATCGGGCAGCGCGATCGCTCCAGGACGCTATGAGAAAGAGCGGCACAACTCGCAGGCCTGCGGCTCGTGATCTAGGCCTAGGCAGTAGACGCACGTGGAGTGCGGATCCGTCCTGGACATTTTCTGCCCGCAAGGGAACCTCCGAAAGCCAGGAATAGATCTGTCCATCGCAGCCGCGAGGGAAGATGAAGACCGAAGTTTAGAAAACTTCAAAACCAATTTCGGACGAACTGAAGAGTTAGGATCCAGTCTAAAATGCAGAGCGCTAAGGAGGGAACCTGAGCTTCCAAGCAGTAAGGAAGATCTGGCGTCATGGTGCGGAGCCGAGAGTTTTACCACCGGGTGGGTGGAGGAGCCAGCTTGAAGACCTTCCGCAAGATTTAAAGCGCAAGGATACCTGCCAGAAAGTGTGGATGAACAATATATCCATGTCCTAGAAAGAAACTTTCCAGTACAGTACCAAAGGAATCAACAAGTCCAAGAGGGTAGCATCTTTCAGAATAAGACATGGGCAAGAACAAGGGGGACAGTTTGAAGATAAAGGGGTGGCTTAGAGGCAATATGAGGAAGTACTGTTTCCCAGAGAGGGTGGTGGATGCATGGAACAGCCTTCCTGAGGAGGTCATGGGGTCAAAAACAGTGGGGGATTTCAAGACTGCATGGGACAGACATAAGCTAATTACAGTAAGGGGTAGGAGGAAGCAGGCTGTTGGCTAACTAGCCTAATCCTCTCATAAAGAAGGTAAACTGTGTCCCTGGTAGAGAAAGAAACAAAGGGAAAAAATTGAAAGAAGACAAAGGCGGCTTAGTCTTGTCAGTTTTGCCTATTGCAAGAGCTCCTCTCAAAGATCTACTGACTCATGTTTCTTTGTTTTAGGAACAGGGCTGTTAGCTACAGCTTCTATTTTAAAAATTTCTTGCTTAACGTCTCCATTTTCCAACACATAGCCAAATGTCTGGTTTCCTGCATGCCCAATGCACATTTAGTAGGATTAATAGTCAGACCTGCATTTTTGATAGCTTGGATAACTGACTATAGGTGTTCCAGGTGGCTTTTCCAGCCTGGACTGTACACCACGACATCATCCAGCTACGCAGCACAATAACCAGTGCGAGGTGATAAAATTACATCCATGTACCACTGGAATGTAGCTGACACACCATATAAACCAAGTGGCACGGTGGTGAACTGACAGAATCCAACAGGAGTGGCAAATGCAGTTTTGTCTCTGGATTCTTTAGCTAAAGGGATTTGCCAGTAACCCTTGGTGAGATCGTGGGTACTGATATACTTGGCACTCCTCAGTCTGTCCACCAAATCATCTATTCTGGACACAGGATAACTGTCAAATTCTGACACCTGATTAAGTTTCCTAAAATCAAGGCGGATTCTAACACCCCTTCTTTTTTGTTTGCAATTACCATTGGAGATGACGAAGCACTCGACTCTTCTATGATACCAAATTCTTTCATTTTTTGTATTTCCTTAACCACATTAACTCTTAACCGCTCTAACCTGTATGTATTTTGCCTAATAGAGCGAGCATTCCTTGGCACCATCACATACTCGTCCCCTTTTGCTCAGCCTGGTACTATGGTAAAAGTGCTGTTGAATGTCTAACACATTACAAATTTCTGCAGTTTGCTCTGAGGTTAAGGAAACATTCACCTTTACAGCATCAGCAGTTAGTTTGTTCCAGTCTATCATAAGCTACATCGATATCTTCTTTATCAGTTTCTGGTAAAACTAGCAAAGCAGCTTTTGGCATTCTTTCAACCCACTTCTTGAGGAGGTTAGCATGGTACATCTTAGTAGGATTTTTTCTGTCAGGGGTCTCAATTTCGTAGTTAACGGTGCCAGTACATCTAAGCACTCTATAAGGCCCTTGCCACTTCATTAACAGTTTATTTTCTGTTGTGGGTAACAGTAGCAAAACCTTTTCACCCAGCTCAAAAACTTTTTCTTTTACCCCATGGTCATAATATACCTTCTGTTGGTTTTGGGCCTCTTCCTGATTACTATGGGCAACTGCAACATATTTTGT
Organism: Neoceratodus forsteri; assembly: GCA_016271365.2. Taxonomy (NCBI): domain Eukaryota; kingdom Metazoa; phylum Chordata; order Ceratodontiformes; family Ceratodontidae; genus Neoceratodus; species Neoceratodus forsteri. Next base: position 1,423,907,908 of record CM028130.1, read on the forward strand.
CAGCTTCTTTCTTAGGGCACACACATAAGACGTTATAAATGGTTTCTGAGAGGGGTTACTGTCCCACATTTCTTTTATCACATCCAGTGGCTCTTTTGGTTGCCTATCATACAGCATTTCAAATGGTGAAAACCCTGTTGATGCCTGTGGCACTTTTCTGTAAGCAAAAAGTAGGTAAGGTAAGTATTAGTCCCAGTCTTTCCCTTCCCCTTCTATAAACCTTTTTAACATGCATTTCAGAGTTTGTTTGGTTAAAATGCTCAACAAGACCGTTTATCTGACGGTGATAGGGGGAGGTTTGTATGGCAGTGACACCTAGTAGTCTAAAAGAGCAGTACAAATAAATAAATAAAATAAAAAGTCTGTACAGCTCCTTAAATAATGCAGCACCAAAATTACTACCCTGATCTGTAATAATTTCTTTAAGAATGCCCACTCTGCAGGAAATGTTTGCAAGCTCTGCTGCCACTTTTGAAGCGGCGACAGTACACATTGTAACTGCTTCTGGTGTCGATAGCACAGTCGCATACTACCAGGATAAATCTATTACCCTTTTTCCTTTTGTCTAAAGGACCAACCACATCCACTGCAATTCTCTCAAAAGGCACATCTATCAAGGGCAGCGGCACTTTGTCTTTTCTAGTCACTTGGGCTACTTTCTGACACTCAGCACAGGAATTACAACAAGTAGCAACATCTTCATGAATTCCAGGCCAGTAAAATCTATACAGCAATCTGGCAAGGGTGCGATCCCTTCCCGAGTGGCCAGCCATAGGACTATCATGTGCTATCTGCAGCAACTCTGTTCTGTACTTCAGTTGTATAACCAATTGTTCCGTCTGTTCCTGTGTCTGAGGTTTAACCCAAACTCTGCACAGTAACCCATTACATTTTTTAAACATTGGTTCACCCCATTTTGGTTTCACCCCCAGCTGCTTAAAATAACCCTGGACAGAAACATTGTTAGCTTGCTCTGAAACAAAATCACAATCAGTTTAGCGTCAGCATTTTCAAATGTTCACCCCTTATGTCCATCAGCCATTTGTTGCCACAGTTTCTTTAGGCATCTCTTTCTTTCCTCGATTTCTGGATCTTGCAGCTGAAGGCACTGAAAGGAAAAGTGTCCCCACCATTTGAGATTTTCTTTGCCCAAGTTCTTGTTACTACTGCGGCTGAAACTGCAGGGTTCAGTTCCTCTGAGATTAACTCAGTAAGTCCTGGACAGTCATTTCCAATAATCACGGGTACAGGCAACTTAGGTACTACCCCACTTTTATTTGGTGCAACACACTTAATGGTCAGAGTCACTTGGGTGGGATAGTATTGAGTGTCCCCAGCTGTAAAACGACACCAGTACCTGGTCCTTTTGCACAGCGTTTTCCCAGCATTTCAACATGCACTAGGGTTTGTCTGTTTTCCGGATCAGTGAGTCCTTTTATAGTCTTGTTCCCCACCTTCACATCTGTTAAGTACTTGTCCCAATTTGCCAAGGACAAATCTGCTCCAGTGTCACTCTTCTTAGCAATTTCTTGCAATATGATCTGGCTATAGCAAATCGCGTCTTTGGGCTGGTTTGTTACCCCCTCAGAGTTCTTATCAGTCTTGGAGTTTAAATGGGAAAAAGAGTGTCTTACCGGTGCTTGGCAGTTAACTTGCTGCTGTGGCGCCTGTCTCACATTTGGTAGTCCTTGGCCAAAGAAACAGCCTTTTCCCTACTTTCTGGTCTGTGTTCCTTTACCCAAAGCTGCACATCTTAGGCAGGATGTTGATGAATTGCTCCATTGCAAATGTGTCGATTATCTGTGGGACTGTTTTGCCGTATGGTTGAATCCATTTTATCTAGAGTTCTCTGAGTCGGGTGAAGGCTTCTTGAGGATTGTCGACTGAGTTGTACTTCAGAGATCAAAATCTCTGCCTTAAGGTCTCTCCTGAGATGTCATACCTTTTCAGGATTTTGAGTTTCACCAGGTCAGTTTTTGACTGTGCAGTGTCCATATTGCTGTAGGTGTTGGGCTTTCCTGTCAAGTAGGGTACCAGTCTGACTGTGCATTGCTGCTTGGCCACTGGCAGGCTGTGGCAACTTCTCAAAATTGTCAGGTATGCCTTAATATCATCCAAGGGACACAACTTTGTAAGTTTAATGGCTTTTAAGTTGTTTGTGTTTTGTTGCTCGCTGGATCTGCTCCAGATCCTCTCTCTGCCTTTGACATCTTGCAAGGCATCCAGCCATTGCTGAATCTCTTCTCTCATCTGCTGCTTCTCGCCTCCTCTGTTGTTCGAGTTATTGCATTTTATTTTCACTTTGTTTCTAAACGCTGAATCTCTTTTCTCTGCTTCTCAGTTTCTTTTGTTGTAAAGCCCACCATTTGAAAAAGTTAATGAGGCTTTCAGGTTCTGTCACTGCCTGTTCTTTTTCCATAACTTGTGCTGGCTGTACAATCTCAGCTTGGACTTCTGTCTTTGCTAGTTTGGCTACCAGTCTCCTAGTAACACTTCTGAACTTCCTGGTGCAGAATCCATATCTTTCTCTATGCTTCCCTGGTAATAGATCCAGTACCCACGCACAAAACTCCTGGCTTAAGAGTATGCATAGCGTAAATCTCACTTAAGCTGACACCATCTGTCGTCGAGGCACAGGTCAACAAGCATAGGAAAAACCAGAAGCAGTTGTAGAATTTGCAAAAAGTGTTTATTAGTACCAACAGTAACAAAAAAAAAATAAACTTGTTCAGGATAACTATTTACAAAGGCAGAATAAACAGAGAAGATCCATTTGAGTTTTCCTTCAATTTCTGTGTCTCTTGCAAGAAACTGCAGCTTTGTTTTTATAAGTCCTTGCAACCCCCCTTCTTAACAAGCATCCTGTTTTTTTCTAAAACGTTCTTGTAAATTTCAGGCAGGTGCAGCTAGAACACAATGTTCCAGAACTGAGGCCCCTTATCCACAGCTTCTGAAACAGGGTTTAAATACTGCTCTCCAGTTAACCTCTTGAGTTCCCAATAGCTTTTTGCAATCATCTCAAACTATAATTATATACATTTTAACAGTAACACTATATAATTTCTAAACAAAGTGATCCCAGTATCAGTTACTTTTCACATAATGATTTGCATACATTTCTACACCAGCAGATATGCAAGGGAGGAAAAGAGAGAAACAGCAAGGGAAGACTGAGAGACAGTGAGAGGCAAAGAACTGCAAGACCATCGGGGTGATCAAATCCTAAGTCTCACACGAAAATTTGGTTGCGCAACCAGACAGACAAGAGACAGAAAAGAACAGAACAGATCCCTGCTTTCAAACTCTCCATAACAACTGGGACAGGGTCTTATTCAACCATGTCACACCACTGACCTCTATACCAAAGCTGTGACATTAGAAACAGTTGTTCCCATAGTTCCATTCTCATTTAGGACTGAACGTCTGCTAGACTACTGTATGCTTAAAAGTTTGATGGACCTTTTAATCAGATGGTTCTCGGTCTGGAGTTACATGTTTGTAAGCAGCTATCTTCTCCACCTCTGTATCTACTGCCAGTTCTGTTAGCATCCATTTCTTCTTTGTGACATTTGCCTTGAATGTAACATTTGTATTCCAGATCTTGTAGGGGCACTGGGAAGTCCTGACCCCCATCGTGCATGTTGGAGGCTACATTTCCACAGATTATTTGGGTTTTTATGACACACAGCAGTTTTCAACACAGTTCCAGTGTTGCGTATTTTCCTCTTTACAGCACTGGACTATATGGCTCTACATACTGCTGTTTATGTTGCTTTCTATACACATGTGGTGTCCCGATCTTTTTATAGGTACTGGACTACAAGGCTATATAATGAAGCCTATGTTTCAATGTTGCACTGTACATGGTGGAAAAAGTTCTTCCCTACGGCTGGCACTATAGTTGGCATGCTATATTCTGTTCGTGGGTGCCCAGCTGTATTTTCAGTTGGTTAAAATACCCTGTAGTGGTGTTACCCATACTCACCAACCATGTTCCCTCTCGTAAGGTGCATACAAGCTACTTCATTCTGTCTCTGAGTTGTTGTCACTGATTTAAGTCTTGCTTATAAAATCAAGAAACAGATTTTACAAGCAAAAAGGTGAGCCACCTAAAATGGGCCATCGAGGAGCACAGCCCGTGACTTGGGGCAGGAGGCGATTTTGGCAGGGGACCCAAACAAAATAACCTGGCTCGCTTTCATGTTCAAGCCATTTTATTTCCTATTAGAAAGGTTATTACAAAATCGGCATTAAACTGAAGAGTCTGTATGACTAGTACTTTTGGAACTCATCACAAGGGCTTCAATACCTGGGGCTAGAAGTTCAAAACATTAGCTTATTCAGTTTGCTGCCTGTAACACCTTTGCAGCAGAACAATGATTGTACACAGTCTCTAGGACACCATCAGAATTTATAACACTTACACATTCTAATGCTATCTCAAGAAATTCTGAATGGACATTTTCACCCCCCCAAAAGGTATTTTTTTTTAGAGAACATGTTCCCTACTCAATACCAGATCTGTAAACATGTGGGCAGTCAGTTTTGGTACAACATTTTACACCACGACCTCACACACAAACGAGCATACCTTGGTAGTATTCAATGCTGTGTTAACATTCTTAATTGCTTCTTCAAAATTTTCTTCATCTTCTGGCACTCCATTTTCATTTTTCAGAATCTCTGTTTACAAAAAAAAAAAACAGCTACTGAGTGATGAACTGTTTGACATATGACCTTACCCTTTCATGTGAGCCATACACCCTTTTCTTCCTCTTTCCCATCTGCCCCCTTCCTGATCATGGAGGTGGCGAAGGCATAAACTGTTCTCTGGCCTGGAGTGTAAGCATGCAGCTGCCTTCAGAGCGGGCACCAGTTGGGAGTGCTGCTTGCTGACTGTTGGACAGGGACTGTGTGACTGCTGGGAGGGGGCTTCACTGACTTCTACACTTCTCAAGGAGATGAGAGCCCCACTTCTGCACCTAGCCCCAATCGGATTTCAGGCTTTGAAACCAGAGTCCACTTGTGATCCCTCAGTATCCACTGTGCCATTTGAGAGACACCTGCTATAGAAGGGCACCTGAAATCAGAGCTGCCTTGCAACAGAGAATAATGAGTTTGAGAATAAAGTCAGTAAAAATATAAATGGTATAGACTTCGCTGCTTAAGTGAGTTTCAACCCTGTTACATAACCACGGTGGAAAGAGTTTTTGTGCTCTAAGGGGGTAGGACAGCTAGGTTACAGAAAAGAACAAGTAAGGCCCACCAGAAGCAAACTATATGAAAAACATGTACTGTAAAGGGTAAACCTGAGGCTGTAACCACTTTGAAAAGGGGATTCAAAATGCCTTTATAAAAATGTATGCAGCATGAGAAATAAAAAGAAGAGAGAGACTATGGTAAGTAGAGAGGACTGGCTCAGACTGCTATAACTTGAGACCCGGTGCTGCAAACAAAACTTCAGGAACAGATACAGATAAGTACAAACTACTGAAGAGTCCTATATACTCCCCCAGCTTTGTTCTGGTCTTCCCCATCCATCCACTTCTCCTGTCCTTACAATTCTCTGAAATGCCTCTTCGGGGACCACTGTCGAATCCTTAAATCTAATACTGATTTTTTTTTTTTTTTTTGCAACAACTAGCATGAATTTCAGTTTTTCTTCTACAAATAATCCTTTTGACACTAGCACCACTTGCAAGGTATACATTTTATACTACTGTACTGTCCTATGTTTTTTGCACAAGTATTCCTGTGTACACCAGTTAACCCTATACATAGTTTTGAATTCTGCCTTCACCGATTGTTTAATTTTTTGCATCAGTCTTTTGTGCCCTTTCCTCAAGATGCATCCGGAAGCAAGTTGTTTGCAGCTCAGTGTGCTCTTTTGGAGAAAATCTTCAAAGGAGTATATGGTTAATATAAGCGTTTAATAATCTTCGACTAAGGTGACAGTCTACAGTGCTGCTTCCAAATCTACCCTTGCCAGACTGGACCCCGTTTTCACTCCTTCTGCCATTTTGCTTTGGACTGTCCTACTTGTATTCATCACTGCCTCTTTACTCCTCCCCTTGATGCCTGGCACCTCGCATATTCTGCCTCTTCAATATCTAAATAATTCATCCATTGGCTTTCCAATGATGCCCTTCCATGGTTTGCTAGCTACCTCGGTAACTGGGTCCAACGTGTCAGGATAGTTTCTGCTTTTTGCACTGATACCTGAGTTTACAGAACAGTATTTTGTGCCTTGACTCCTCTACAAAGCTGGAAAACAAAAGACACTTGCAGGTCTTGAACTTTGTTATTCTGCTTTTTGCACTGATTCTTGAGTTTACAAAACAGTGTTTTATGCCTTGGCCTCTATAAAGCTGGAAGCCTAGAACTGTGTTTAAATCTCCTGGGGCATATAATTGAGAGCTGGAAGATACCTGTGGTCATTAAAGCATGTCAGCTTGAGAGGAGGGACAGTTTCCCTACAAAAAGACACTTGCAGTGTCAGACAGTCTTTGTCTGGAGTATCCACACCGTCAACAGCAATTGGTGAAACTGGACTGTTTAACTTTCCCAACTCCTCATTTAGAAAAAAGAGAGCTGCAATTTGATTTTTTGGGAAAGAGAACTTTCTGATTACATATTGGGACTCTTCTGTTTGACTTCCTTCCGGGAAGAGAACTTTGGCTTGGCTATATTGGGACCTCGGTATTTACTGCATTCCAGTATTCCTAATATTGACTGTTTCAGACATGGACTAAGACCACCTTTTGTGACCCGTGTTTTCATCCTGCCTCTTTTTTCTTCCTAGGAATTGTTACATTCTATTTAACTGTTGTATATTATTTAAGATTTCAAGGTTTAAACATTTATTACTAGAAATACATTTATATTAGGAAAATATTAATTAGTAAAACCATGTATACACAAAGTGGCAAAGTGCTGAATAAAACATAATAGGTAGGGGTAAACAAGAGGGTAACCGGAGACTAAACAAAATGGTTGTGTGTTTACCCAAGATTTGGTTATCACGGCCTCTACTCCTAAAGAACCCCTGGAGCAATGCATCAGTCCTTTCCTTCCTATTATGTAAAGAGGAAACTGCATATGACTATAGAGCCATACTGCCTGGAGCCAAATGGGATTCTAACTATTTTAAACAGAAAGCCAGTATAGAGAAGGGCTCAAATCAAGATTTATCATTCTATACCTGATCAAACTGACCTCGAGTTACTTGAAAGTATCGAGTGTGGAGAAATGAAAATAGACATCTAACAACTAAATCTTATAATGGAGATTCTGTGATAGACTTGGAGGAAAATAATTTAAACCCCAATTATATAAACCATTTAGTCAAAGGAAAATCACGGAATTCTTTCTCAAAAATCCCAAGAAACCTCAAAGGGGCACAACACTAGATAGCCAGATTCCAGTGAATCTTCCTGATAATCACTCAAGTACTCATTTATTAAAAAGCCCTATTAAAGGACAAGAAATTTCACTTCACCCTACTTACATGGGTCTTTTTAGTCCTTCTAAATCTATTAATAGCATAGATCACTATTTGGATTATTTAACAGACTCACAAATTTTGACTGACTCCCCAGAAAAAGTGTTTAATAAGCTAGATAAAGAAGTTGAAGCAATTAAATTAGATCCTGAATTCCTTAAGCAATGCCCAGATACAATCTCGAAGTATATGATTAAAGCATTAACACATCCAGTGATGGCGAATATAGTTTTTCTTGAAGCATACAATGAATTAAAACATCACATAGAAAGATTGTCCGATTTCATAATAAATAAACTTACAGACATTTCAGACAAAATTAATACTAAAGATAACAAGTGCTTTACTGAGAAGGCAAACAGGCCCTCTTTTTCTTCAATTTACTATCCGAACTCTCCATTAAAGAAAAAAGTGAAAAAAAAAGAGATCACAGAAACCTGAGATAGAAAAAAATCAAAATCAAATAAAATAAGGTGAAAAACAATGTAAAAATAACACACAAAAAAACAGGTTACAGCAGATAATATAAATACAAATATTATAAACCAAGTAAAAACAAGTAATGAGGACACAAAAGCCAGGTTAAAGAAGATAAAATAGAAAGCTCCTTAGTTATAACGAACAGTGCTCTTGGGTAATAACTTTACAAAATATAGATTCAAATGTGGCATCTTTTGAGAATCTTAAATTGCAGAGTCTTTTTTCTAAATCATAATCCAGAGTCCATTACTATTACAGGAAAGAGGTAGTTTTAAAATTGAAAATATTTAAACAAAACCCTATGAAACAACTGACTCATTATCTTCCCTAATGTCCCATCTGCTTAAAGCAGAACTAGAACTTCCACAGGCAGCTTCCAACATAAAACTGGTCTATAGAGATCAATCGATAGATAATCAGCCAGTTTACATATTATTATCTGATATGGATACAGCTAAGAAAATTTGGGCAAACAAACACATCTAAATAAACTTGATATGTTAATCTCTTTCCAGTTAACTGGTCTACTATATGGATGTTTGCTCATGGGAATAGGAATCTTCCAATAGGTCCTATGATTCCCATTGAATCTATAACCTCAACATTAACACTGCTTAATTGGAATTTCAATAAAATACCAGATGTTTATCGCTCTCTCCTATTTGGAATAGCAAGGTTTGAAGGAAACAACAGCCATAGATTACCCTCCTTGTTAGAACTCTTCTTGAGTCATGTCTGATATAGAAATAGCAAAAGCTGACTTGGGAGAGGTCAGGAGAGTCCATAAGGATGAAATAGATTCTCAAATTGACTTGGCAATAAAATCAGAAACTCTATACAGGAACTTATTACATAATGCGTATAAGTTGGATAGAATCCAAGCTCTTAACTGATTTACAGTCGAAAGAAATTTCAAAAGAATCACTACGAAACTAATATCAAATCATGACTACCTAATAACTACCCCATTTTATCAATACGGATGAGTCTTTAACAAATAAAGACTTAACATCTTCTAAATTAGATAATTTTTGTCTTGGAACATAGCAGGCATAAGGACAAAATTGGTTGCCTGATTGAAAAAATGGTTTCCAATATGAACTATTGCTGTTTCAGGAGACATGGGCATCCACAGAAATTCATTTAAATGGTTACTGAAGCATTTAGTTTGTTAGCACAGAGGGAAAAAGTTTGAAGGCCGAGTGGTGGATTAACCACCTTTATAAAATTAGAGCTGGTATCAATGCAATTGATTATCTTTAGGTTAAAAATGTTGCATTGATAAATATTATCAAATGGACTTGTTTACTTATATGATTGTAATATGTATGTTCCTCCCAACACTCCAAATACAACATATGGCGATCTTTGTTCAGAGCTCTCCTTGATCATGGATACTTTGTATATTAAACATCACATAGATATAATATTAATAGGAGGTGATTTCAATGCTCGGATAGCCTAGGGATTTCTCACCTAGGGTCAATTCTCAACCTAGGCCCTGAAGATACCATCATCCTTGGTGATTTGAATTTAAACTGGCTGTCTAATGTATCTGCACCTTTGATAACCTTTGTGACACCTTTGGATTCACTCAGCTAATTAAAGACCCAACTAGGATCAACCTAAGAAATTCCAGCAACAGCTCACTCTTGGATATTATGTTGGTAAACAAGCCTCACTTATATTCACATGCAGGAGTACTGCCGAGTGATGTGAGTGACCATTACCCTATAGCTGGCATAAGATCCACACTCAAACCACCAAATCCTGCAGAATTTGTCCTCAAAAGGTCAAAAAAGAATTTCAATATCTCAGGTTACCTCCATGACCTGAGTAATACAATATATTGGCAAGATTTCTATCTTACAACCTCTGTTGAAATAGCTCTCCAGACTTTAAAGGATATTATCACTAATGCTCTCAATATTCATGCACCTATCACCAGTATCAGAACTAAGGTAAAATCCTGCCCTTGGTTCACCTCTGAGCTTAAAGCAGCCTTGAGAACCAGAGACAAACTGTGGAAAACGCAAGAAAACAAAGGACACCAGAGATTGGCTAAATTTCAGAAAAGCAAGGAATTCATGTACAAAAAAATAAGAACTGCCAAACTGCCTATTATACAGCTGAATTGGATGCCTCCTACAATAACCCATCCAGACTCTGGGGTACAATAAAAGGACTTCTGGGCCAAAATTCTACTCCTGCCTTAACCTCCAAACTGCTACTAAATGATACAGAAATTACAGGTAAACAAGAAATCTTAAATACCTTCAATGTTCACTTCACCACAGCTGGCTTAGTATTTGACTCATCACCTGCAAATATCCTGAGATCTTCCTTGAACCTGCAAACTACTGTGGGACAAATGGCCACTTCAACTTTTTCCTTCATCCCAATATCCGTGAAAGAAGTGGAAGATCTCCTCTCTAATTTAGACACTACTAAGAGTGCAGGTGCAGACTCCCTGGATCCCTATTTCCTGAAAATTGCTTCACATGTCTTATCTGCTCCCCTCACTCATCTCTTCAATCTCTCCCTAACTACTGGATCCATTCCCTCTACTTGGAAAACAGCTCAAGTAGTTCCATTACTCAAATCTGGTGATACTAGGGATCTCAACAATTACAGGCCTATCTCCATCCTACCAGTACTATCCAAGATGCTCGAAAAACTAGTAAACTCTCAATTAAGGGACCATCTGTATAACAACAACCTTCTAAATTCTGCACAATCTGGATTCAGATCAAAGCATAGCACCATTACTGCCTTAGCCAAGGTAACTAACGATTGGCAGACTGCCTTGGATAAGAAAAATTGTACCTGTGCTGTGTTCCTGGATTTGAGTAAAGCCTTTGACACAGTGGATCATGACTTATTAATCACCTCCCTTAACTCACTAGGCCTGGATTCCCTATCACTCAACTGGTTTAAGGATTACCTTTCAGATAGGTCACAACTGGTTAAAAATGGAAATTACCTATCCACCTCAAAACCACTGCTAAGGGGTGTACCACAAGGCTCTATTCTTGGCCCTATCCTCTTTGCCATTTATATAAACAATATTGATGCCAACCTCACTCAATCTAACATTCATCTGTTTGCTGATGATACTGTATTATATGTCAGCAATCCCTCACCTAAAGCCTGTGAACTGTTACAATCAATTCTCCATTCTGCAGCACAATCTACTTGACAAAAATACTTCTAAATGCCAAAAACAAAAGCTATGTTCTTTTCACAAAGAGTTGCTCTACCACTACCCCAGCATCCACCACCCTACAATTATCCACCTTACTTGGAGAGAAACTGGAATTTGTTGATAACTTCAAATACCTTGGAGTCTGGATAGATAACAGGCTTGAATATTCTGTCCATATTGAAGAGCTACTTAAAAGCTAAGACAGAGGCTTGACTATTTTTAGAATAAAACATTACCTAAACAGTGATTCCAAAAAGGTTAATTCAGGCCTCATTCCTATCCTCATTATTGACTATGCTGATTTTCTCTACTGCCATTGTTACATCATCTCTTACATAAACTGGACACCCTGTATCACAGGTCCATAAGATTTATTACTGACCTTCCCTCCAGCACCCATCATTTCTCCCTTTATATGGCAGTCAACTGGACATCATTACAACACAGAAGAAATAGGAATGCTGCTATCTGGATATTCAAAGCGCTAACAGGCAAACTACCTACCTATATCACTGATTGCTTTACCCAAATTACAACTAGGCCTTACACCTTAAGGATCAGTAAACTCATCATATTAAAGGTCCCCAATGCCTGCACCGGTTTGGGAGGGCTGCTTTCAGCTATACCTTAGCAGTTGCATGGAACTCTCTCAAAAATCCATGAAGCTAGATAGCCTACTACCTCTGGCATCTTTCAAAGATTGTTCTCCGCCTTTTCCAGAGCTCTGCAATTGCTTTTATACAGCCTAATCCCCTATCCCACCTTCCTTTTTCCGTCCATTATATTAATTCAATTTCTATCTTCCAAATCACCTATTATATTCTCATAAAAACTAGTTAGACCCTATAATTTATATTTTATGCCTGCTATACCCTTTGTCCCCTTTTTTCTTACAGGCTAAATGGTTCTACTGTTCCTTGTATATATGTAAATTGTTGTATATAACCATTTCATGTCATTGTATTGCTGTTTATGCTATTCTTGTCTATGTAATAATACTTGTATCCTCATTTGTATGACCACTCAGGTCCATCTTGTAAATGAGCTTTGCTCAATGATGTTCGCCTGAATAAATAAAGATTTTTGATTTGATTTGATTTGATTTGATAGCCTCCTTTGATAATCTCCCAATGTTGCACTCCCATATATATATGGGAGATTTAGAACAGAGGAAATAATTGGATGCCATTGTTAATTCAGCAGGCATTAAATTTAAAGAATTCATAATTGAGAATAATTTACTAATCCTTAATGGTAGGGGACCAGGAGATCTAGAGGGAGCATACACATACTTTTCTTCAGTTGGAAACAGTCTAATAGATTATGCATTAATCTCTCCTGAATCTTCTGATTTTGTACAGAATTTTCAAATAAATCTTAGAGCAGAAAGTGATCATGCTGCACTCACTTGCCGCATGATCACTTTTAATGATAAAAAAAGGCCTCCTTTGAAAGATATTTATCCTGTTTCATTGGTCTCCATGGGGAAAGCTAAACTATCCTTAAAAAATAACAAAATGAAGAATATTGAACATATCATTTTTTCTACACCAATCTATTCTGAAGATGTTTTAAAAAATGAAAATTTAACCCAAGTTACTATCAGAAACTTTGAGAATCTTTTATCTAGAATTACTAGCTAATATATGTATACAAGAATCAAAAATCATCCCCACAACATGGTTTGATTCCCAGTGCCAGTATCAAAAGAAGAATTTAGGTAAAATAATTAGGGAACATCTTAAAAATCCATTAAACCATACTAAAGTAAAATTAAATTAAGCCCGAAAAGCATACAAAAAATTCTTAAAGATAAAAAAACATTAATTTACATCAAAAAGATGGGAATTTATCCATCAAACAATATTGAACAATGATAGTAGGGCCTTTTGGAGTATGGTTGCAAGAGGGGTTAAATTATATCAATCTACACTACCATCTTATATCCCCAAAGAAGCATGGGTTACCTATTATACAGCTTTATTAAACAAAAACATTTTACAAAGAAATCAAATAAATTCCTTACAATGGATATCTCTGCTTCCTTACTCGCCTATAAATTTCACTTCTGATGATGTTCAAATGGCAATCTTAAAATTAACAAACAATAAAGCTCCAGGCCCAGATAAAATCCCAGCCGAGATTTATAAAGAAAATCTCAATTTCTGGATTCCTTTTTTACTCAACTTATTCAATTTTTGTTTAAAAGACTCTACAATACCATCGTCATGGCAAAAAAACATAATAATACCTATTCACAAAAAAGGTTCGTTATACAAACCAAGTAATTACCGCCCAATAAGTTTACTAGACATTGCAGGGAAAATATTCTCTCATATACTGTTAAACAAACTACAAATCTGGATAGATACTAATAGCCCTCTTTCAAAATTTCAAGCTGGATTTTGTCATGGATTTTCCACAACAGATAATGTTTTCGTACTATTCCATCTCCTAGAGAAATACATATTATTTAGGAAAATGAGACTTTATGATTTATTTGTTGATTTCTCCGCTATGTTCGATTCATTAATAAGACAGACTTTATGGGAAATTTAGGATTCGAGGCCTCCCTTCATCTTTATTCCTCCCTATGGTTTTACTTTATATTAATATTTATACGGCAGTGAGATTTGATCAAAGAGGAAATATCACAAATATTTCCCAACCTCTAAAGGTATCAAACAGGGATGTTTACTAGCTCCCCTATTATTCAATATCTATATAGATACCTTATTAGATTATGACTTAAATGATCAGTGGGACTCTCCAAAATAAAAGATCAATACATACACAACCTAGCAAATGCAGATGATCTAATTCTACTATCACTGACCCCTAAAGGACTAGAATTAAAATTTAAATCTCTTGTGAATAAATGTAAAGAATTGGAATTGAGAATAAACCTAGACAAAACAAAAATAATGATCTTTGGAAATCGGATCATCAAAACCAAGGATTTTCTACAATGATGCCCCTATTGAAATAGTGACATCTTATAAATACCTTGGTATAACATTACACTCTAGAAACTTCTGGGCACATCATATTAAGGAACAGATTAATAAGGCAAAGTATGCAGCAAAAGCACTGCAAGATTTAACCTTAAATATGGAGGTTTTACTGTAATACCTGCTATTAAAGCAGGGGAGGCAAAAATTACCCCACTACTATTATGTGGAGCGGAAATCTGGGGATATAATCATTATCCACAACTGGAAACCCCTCTTTTATATTATTATAAATATATTTTACAAGTTCCCACTTCAATGGCTGGATCAATAGTTAGAACAGAATTAGGTAGATTACCTTTGATTTCCCTTATTAACCTAAGGATAGTCACATATTGGTTGAGATCAATAAATAATATAAATAATGTTATGCCATTGAACTGTATAATGGAAAAGGAATCCTGGCATAAAGATGGTTTTACCTCTCTATGGTTAAAATCCCTTTTTCAAATATTACACAGTATAGAGTCAACTCACCTATGGAATGATTGGCTAGCGGAAATAAAAATACACGAAAGCTATAAGGCTAATTTAAAAAAAAAAAACCTTTTACAAAAGCCACACAAATTCAGATGAATCGAGTAAGGAGCCAAAGACAAGCCCTGTGGTTTGCTCAAAACAAAACTGATTCCAACATGGAAGAATATTTACGACTTCCTTTATCACCATACATACGTAAAAGCAATAACCTGAGATTTAAACTTATTACATCAAAATACATTTACTTTAATAAATTAAAATTAAATGAATCAACTCAGGATAAATGTCCTTGCAATAGAGGATTCACTGAATCGTTAAAGCATGTATTAATTCAATGCCCTTTATTTAATTATATTCGTTTTAAATATTTGGGGAAAATTCTTAGTAAATATGCAAATTTAACATATGATGTGATATTCATATTGATGCACCCAATGACTGTTCAAGATGCAATACTGGTAGGGAATTTTATAATGTCTGTAATATGTGTTAAGAAAAAAGCATACCGAAAGTGGCTCAGAGATAAATGAACTGTTTTTTATACAATCTGAAGAATTTTAACCAGCATACTTTCTTATGAGAGTTATTCTAATGAGATAAGGAGTCTGTTTAATCATATTTTTAATTTATTTCACATTTTGTATTTTTAAATTTAAAAATTGCAATGTCCAGAAATTTTTCTAATTTCTTGGAAGAACAATAAACTTGACTTGATAGCAGGCATCTCGTCTGATGAAAAAACAGTCCTCTCCGGAGTTCCCCCAGGGGTCTATTTTGGGCCCACTACTCTTCTCCCTTTTCCTTAACAGACTCCCCAGTGTCTGCCAGCAAAAATACTTCTCTACGCAGATGATGCAGTCCTGTTTACTAGCCACCATGACCTCAAAATCCTTGAAACCCAGCTGCAGCTTGACTTTAAGCACGCTGAAGACTGGTTCAGCTCACATAAACTCATCCTGAACTACAGTAAGACCAAAGTCATGACCTTCTGTAACCAACGGAGCAGGCACAAATCTCAGTCCCTCACCATCAAGAACCACTCTGGGAAATCACTTTAACATGTCTCTGAGTTCTTGTACCTTGGAATCACGCTGGACAGTACCCTCTCCTAGACTCGGTATATAGAATCTGTTGCCAAGGCCTCCAACATACGGACTGGTCTGTTGCACAAGCACAAGCACTGTATGTCTGCGGATGCCGTTAGACTGGCCATCTACAGCTTGGTCACCTCGATCATTGACTACAGTCTTGCCATCTACAGCTCCACTTCTACAACTGCCCTCCACAGGATCTCAGTTTCACTCAACAAAGCCTGCAGAATTTTAACAGGCGCAGCCAGCCAAACAAACACCTGTGACGTCTATGCACAGACTGGCTGGCTACCACTCCTCAGCAGAATACAATACCAGACCTGACTGCTTTCAAAAAAGGTTCTCCTTGGGCTCATGCCCCCAGGTGCTGGTAAGCTTCTTACTGCCTACAGCAGTACTCAGCACACACGTAGTGCCCCATATCAAACCTTCCAGGTTCCCATATGTCATACCTCCATGGGTCAGTGCTCCTTCACCCACAGGGCTCCACTGTGGTTCAATACCCTCAACAAAGAAGCACTTTCCGCTACCAAGCTTGGACCCTTTAAACAGAATCTCTGACTTTACCTCACCTCTACCACACAATGTGACTGCCTCCCCTAAAAATACTGCCCCAACCACCACCTAGTAGTTCAAGTCCAGTCACCCACCACCTACCTGAGCATTATCCCCTTTGGCTCCAACTCTTCCAGTGACTACTTGCCTTCTCCCTTCCTCCACCCCTTCCCCCTACACCTCTTCACCACTTCTCTAACCTCTCTACCTTTCTCCCTGTACTAGACACCCTCCCCACTCCCTCCCCCTGACAGTGGCCCCTCAGCCTGCCCACTTATTTCTGTCCCCTCATACCCAGTCTCATGCTTATTGCCCCATTGCGTCTTAATCTCCTACTCTGTTACCTCAACTAGCTGCTTAGTTAAGTTGCTCTCTAGTAATGTCTTTATTCATGAAGTATGTTTTAAATGCAAAACATTGCCAACGGCTGTATGTATTATGATCGTATACCATTGCCAACCCTTGTGTGTATGATTACCCCTTCCTTTGTTTGGTTCATGCAATCATCCAGGCTGTGTGTGGGTGATGATGTGCGATATGGCCGCCACCACACATTCAGTCACTTCACTACCAGTCTAGCATTGCTTGTAAAGCGCTTTGGGATACTGTGTATGAAAAGCGCTATATAAATACTGATTCTTCTTCTTCTTCTTTGACGTGGAACCTTTGTAAATGAGCAGTTCCTGCTCAAAGGTACTTGTAATCCTAGAGTTTAATAAATAAAAAAAATAAATAAATAAAAATGGTTTGGTTCTCTCCCTCGTTTACCTCTCTCCATTCCTCAACCCTTACCTTCTACCCACGCCATATCACCATTTCCCATTAGCTTTTTATCCCCTCCAGGAATGCTACTGCTGACCAAGCTGCCATCTCATATAGTTTTCCTAAACTCTAGTCCTGTCTTCCCCTATTTCCTCTGCCTCGTCTCCCTTAAGCCTTTTCTTCATGTCATGATTCTTCATGACTTTATAGCTCCCCCCAGTATGTGTCCCTGAACCCAGACCTTAGTGACCCATCAGCCCCCTCTCCAAGGGTCACCCCTTCCCACACTGTTTTACTGCACCTGTCCAAATGTAATTTTATCTACCCTAATGCACCTTGTTGTACTGTTTTACCCTGCACTGTATATGGGGTCTCTCTCCTAGTACTGGTCACAGGGCTGGGGTACCAGAGGGATTTTCCCTCCCAGATTTCTGTAGAGGGAGGAAGTAGAGATGTAACACAGGTGCACAGGTTCCTCCTGTGGACTGTGCCAGTCTTCTTCCTGTCTCTATGAAAGCAGGCAGCATAATACACAGATCTGACTGTGTGTGACAGTAGCACTGGATTTTTCTTCAACCAGTTTGCTGTTTTTTATCTAAATTTGCTCTCCTCTCTGCAGACACCTACAGCTATTGCTTAAGAGCACTACAGAAGAGCTCCTTACTGTGTATGGAAATCCATATGCTGCATTTTCTTGTTTGAGGATAGTTCAAAGGTCACAAAAAGTTCTAATATTCTGATACAACAAAGCTATTACAACAACTTTTTATACCTTGAGCTGTGCTCTTAATGTGTTTACCTTATGCCTGTCTCTACCACAAATCACTCTAGTGGTTCTCAAACCACCCATCTCACTTCTAGTCTGTGCCATTTCCTCTGGTGACCAAAAAAAAAAAAAAGCACCTAATCGTCGCAGTAAATGAACAGTCAAATGACTCAGATGAGGTGAAGCACTCATAATTAAAAACTGCGCCCATTCATTTTAGCAACAGGCTCTGTTTCTGGGGGAAGCAGTCACTCTTACATTGCATTCTGTCTCAAAACTCTTCCCCATCCCATGCCATGCCTGTTTGAAGCCCTGCACTGTATTCATATCCACCACTTTCTGAGGTAGGCCGCTCCATGCATCCACCATCCTTTCAGTGAAAAAGAACTTCCTCACATTACCCTTAATCGGCCTCTCTCTAATTTCATGCTGTGTCCTCTTGTCCTGCTATTTTTCTTATATTGAAACATGTTACTCTTTCACCTTGTTAATGCCCTTAAGGTGTTTGAATGTTTCGATCATATCACACCTCTCCCTCCTTTGCTCAAGGGTATACATATTGAGCTCCGTTAATCTGTCCTCGTATGTTTTCTGATGCAGTCCCTGCACCATTTTGGTTGCCCTTCTCTGGACTGCCTCAATTTGGTTAATGTCCTTGTGAAGGTGTGGCCTCCAGTACTGCACGAAGTACTCTAGATGGGGCCTAACCAGTGTTTTGTAAAGAGGGATTATTACCTCCCTCTTCTGACTTGTGATAGCCTTACTAATACAACCCAACTTCCCCTAGCCTTACCTACTGCTTTAGTGGTCTGCTTGGATGATTTCAGGTCATCGGTGATGATGATGATGTCCAAGTCTCTTTCTTCCCTCGTGACTGCAAGCAACTCCCCTCCCAGCCTACAGTTGGCTTCCGGAATTTTCTTCCCTATGTGCATGATCTTGCACTTCTTTGCGTTAAACCCCAGTTGCCACTCTTCAGACCATTTTGTTAGTCTATCCAGATCTCTTCTCATTCTGCCCACCCCATCTGGATCATCTACTCTGTTGCAGATCTTGGTGTCGTCTGCAAACAGACAAACCTTACCCTCTAGCCCATCTGCAATGTCTCTGATGAAGATATTGAAGAGGACTGGCCCCAGGACTGATCCCTACGGTACCCCACTTGTGACTTGCATCTCTTCTGACTGTATGCCGTTTACCACCACTCTCTCTGTTTCTGCCCATCAACCAGTCTGCCACCCAGCTGACCAACTTCTGACCCACCCCGAGCCTACCCAGCTTATTAATCAATCTTCTACGTGGAACAGTATTGAAAGCTTTGCTGAAGTCAAGGTAGGAGACATCAACTGCTCCCCCCTTGGTCCACCACTCTGGTTAGCCAGTCAAAGAAATCTATGAGATTAGTTTGACATGACCTTCCTTTTGTAAACCCATGCTGTCTTGGAGCCTGAGCTCCTATGGATTTCAGGGGTTGCACTATCCTTTCCTTAAGGAGTGGCTCCATCATCTTGCCAACTACTGAGGTAAGACTGACTGGTCTGTAGTTCCCTGCCTCCTCCCTGCTAACACTCTTGTGGAGCAGGATCACATGAGCCCTTCTCCAGTCTTCTGGGACCTCTCCTGTGCTCAGACTCACTAAACAGTTCTGCTAATGGCTCTGCTACAGTAGTTCCACCTTTAGCTCCTTTAGTACCCTGGTATGTATGCCATCAGGTCCCATTGCCTTGTCCACCCTGAGCTTATCAAGCGCTTGTAGGACCCTTTCTTTTGTGAAGGGACTAGTACACCTCCCTCCCCTGTGTCCATGGTGCTGAGCTGTGGGCCTGCCCTACCTTCTCTTCAGTAATTACTGAGCAGAAGTATCTATTAGGATAGATGTTTTACATGGTCCTCCCTCCTCCTACGTCCCTTATCCCCTTTGATCTTAGCAATCCCTCTGGACTTTCTCCTTTCACTAATTTATCTATAGAAACTCTTATCCCCTTCTTTTACTGTTTATGTTAGTGTTTCCTCAGTTTGGGTCTTTGGCTGCCTTACTGCCTTCCCTGCTTCCCTTATGGAAGTTTGGTATGCCTCCCTATCTTCATCCTGCTGCATTCCCTTATATTTCCTGAAGACCAGCCTTTTGGCTCTGACCTTTTCTGCTACTGTTTTTGAGAACCAAAATGGTTTCCTTCTTCTTTTGCACTTCCTTTTCTCTCTAACACAATGGGATTTTGCTTCAAGTATTGCATCCTTAATGCTTGCCCACTTTGCCTATACCCCCTCACCTGTATTTCTTTTTGCCAGGGCTAGCTTAACTCTGTTGGCCATCTTCTCAGCTCCTCTGAAGTCCCATATTTTTGCCTTGGAATGGGATGATTTAGTTCTAGCTTCACTCTTGAGGTCCCTACAATGCATCTCAACTCCTCTATGGAAACATACCTTGCTGTGCATGGCTGTCCATACACCATATTATATGCTTCTGTTGCCTGTACTAGGGAGCTTTGCCATAATCGGCTCTACCATACACGGAGGCCAGCTATCTCTCTCCAGCTGGAGTTCACCAGACAGAGCCTCACTGCAGGGTCTGTTCCCTCCCCAACGCGGCACCGCAAGCAAGGAGTTGGACACGTCAACAAAGGAACAGCAGCCGACACCAGGAGCCTCCAGAACAGCTAACTAAGAACTTGAGGCCTGACATCAGCAGCGGGAGTGCTGATCGTGCTTCGGGGCAACCTCATGTAAGAGCACAGTGTCAAGGTGTGAACACTACAAAGGAGCAGTGATGAAGTGAGTACTGGGCTTGGAAGGGGTGGGCAGCCATTAGTTCTGACCACTGATTCAAGCTCTGGCTTAGCAACTGGTTACCTATCAGAGTGGGTCTTAGGGACATCCCATCAATGTACAGGAACTCCAGTCTAGTGGCCATTTGAAAGTGCACTAAAATTACTCCTTCAGCCTGCAACCATGCTGAGTACGGTGCCTGCTGCTCTTCCTCTTAGCACAAGGCCCAACTGTGCCTCTCAGGGGTCTGTTCAGCTAGCAACTCAAACCATCAAAACTACCTTAGTGTTTCAGACAGTGGGTTTTGTGCATCAATTGCAGCAGTAGCAGCAATCTAAGCCAGTCACCAAAACTACTCCCCCCCCACCCCAACTTGGGTTACTGCTCTCTCATAAATAGTGGAATCTACATGCAGGAGCATTTTCAGGAGCAGTATCTTCTCTGTGAATACCTACAAAAGGCAGAACTTGGCAACTTTGTGAAATATCATTTAGTCGCAATGTCTTCCGCATCATCAGACAGATCGGACAGCAAGCCTGATGATGGAAAGTCTTTCAGGGGGAGAAAATGTCCAAAATGCAAGTCCCCCTGCTAGCCATATTTTCAGGGTCCTTATGCCTTAAATGCGAGGCTGCGGCAGAGGCCACCCTATCAAGACAGTCAGCACAAGGGGAATCCGCACTAACCAGCTGCAGACAGATCACTGATGAACAGCCACAGCTTCAAGTGGCTCCAGACCGGACAGCGAAGCTGAACAGGACCTTCACCCTGGACCCAGTGTGCTTGGCTCTGCAACCCCCAATGATCCCACAGGATGCAACACCACAAAAAGATTCCAGAAAGAGAACTCCTCTGCCCTCATTGGATGAGGAGGACCACAGGGACTTTAGAGACAACAATAAAAATAAGCACTCCAGAGCTCTGCATCAGTCTGATGGACATCATCACAAAAACAATGAAAAACATACAAGGTCACCCTTGTCTTCCAATTTGCAGTTTTCCTTCACAGAGGAAGGTGAACTACATAGCAGCTCCTCAGATACCAAACCAGAATTGAACTGACACTTTAACACGGAAGATCTTGAATGCATCATTAACAAAGTACTAGTGGTGAAACATCTTAGCTCTCTACTCCATGTCAAAAGAGGACAAACCATCCCTCAAACTGTCTAGATCCACCATGGCAGCAACCGTGTTACCAGTGCAACAACTGTGTTTGTGTGTGTGTGTGTGTGTTGTCTAGCTCCTCTTTCAAAAAAAATTCTCACAAGACAGTTCAGACCCATCCCCAAATAGGAAGATCATCACTGAACCTTTTCAGGGAATGGATCCATTCCACTATAGACAGATGGGTCAGGGACATCACAGAAAATGAGGGTTACTCAATCGTAACCATAGTTATTGGAGTGGTATATGGTACACATCCACACTGTGGCAGTCTTCCTTTCCCCTTTAAATTCCACCAGAACATCTTCAGCTAAGCTCCTCCCACGCACCTGGGTGTTATCCTCCTCAGCTCCGCCCTGTGATATCAGATCTTGGATGAGGGAAGCAGGATCCATGTGCCACTTTCCAGGTGAGGATGGGTCATGTGCATCTGCACCATATACCACTCCTAGAAAGAGCAGTTAGATAAGAACTTGGGAACAATAGATTTTCGAGGAATCTCTGTCATCAGGTCACATCTATGGAACCGAGTCCATAAGAGACAGGAATCCACTAGGGAACCGAGAGAGAGAGAGAGAGAGAGAGAGAGAGAGAGAGAGAGAAGGTGCCCAGCTAGAAGAAAGGTTGCAGCAACAGGACAACCAAGCTTGGCCGGTCGTGGCACTGAGGGTTGAGGCGCTGGACACCACACCTCGTGCCACACCAGAGACTCAGGTTCGGAGTGAGCTTGGGCCATTGGGAGTTGGCGGGGAGGAGAGGGTTGAGCATCTATAGGACTGCTCTCCTCTCCTGGGGAGGGGCTCTGAGGGAATGTCCCATGTAAGTAGCGGCACCCAGTGGAGACTGAGTACACTACAAGATGCAGGGACTTTGCTGGGGAAGACGTTGGGAGGTCGCCCTCTGGATGTGTGCGGGAACGCACACGAAGCGGGCTGGGTGGCACTGCACGACCCACGTCTGGGGGAAAAAGGAAAAAATCCCACCCTCCTCTGGTAGGCAAAGGCGGGCACATCCACCGCCGGGCGTCAGGACGCTCAAATCCGGATCCCTCCCAATTTCAGCTGCCCATCCAATACTATAGCTAGAGCACCGGTACGAGATGGTGGTCCTTCCCCAGAGGACTTAGACCCAGTGGGTTCGGGCAAACTGCATGGGGATATGGGGCTGGCCCCACCGGAGAAACAAGTGGACCATACTTCAGGCAGGATGGGCAGAGCCGGAGACCGAGCGACCATGCCGGACGGAGGCCAGAGGTTGGGGGTGAAGAAAAAGAGTTTGAAAAAAAAAAAAAAAAATAGGACAACCAAGCTGGAGAGTGAGAGAGAGAGAAAGGAAGATCTACTGTTACAGAAAGTTCTTATGTAACTGTTCTATCTTCTTTGGGGATATCTTTGTCATGAGGTCACAACTATGGAACGAGTCCCAAGCAGTGCTCAGCGCAAAACAGTCTAGGTGGCAGGAGGCCAGAAGCCTAAGAAAGAAGGCCCTGAAGCACAGCTAGGCCCAAACCTGCCCTTCATCTGGATGGAATGTCCAGACTGTAGTGCTTGGTGAATGTGTGGACAGTACTTCCAAGTAGCAGGAGTGCACATTTTGGCTGCAGACACACCCCAGAAACAGGCAACAGAAGTGGCCATGCCCCTTGTGGAATAGCCCTTAACAGCCCCTGAAAGTTTCTTACTGTACTTCCTGTAATGAAAAACATACAGCGAGGCCCCACGATTCCTTTACCCCATCCGCTCAGCCTTGCTGTTTTTTCCTTCTTTAGGGTTGCCCATTTAGGTACTTCAGGGTGTACTTTTCAGATTTAGCACCAAAATTTGTGTTATTTAACTCCGAATTGTAGTTTTTATCCAAATATTCAAGTTTTAGTGGCGCTCTTCAAATCTGCTGCTAGTTTGCTCAGGCTCCACAGCACCCCCACCCCCCCCAAGAAGCGGTTTCATTTCATAGCATAAGTGGCCTTGGTGAATGGTCTCCTGGTAGGTACCAGAACATCTGCAACCTTAGAGGAGACCCTGAAGCTGACAACAGCTAGGTCAGTAAGAGCCATGCATGGAGATGCAGGGACTTCAGATTCATATGGACCAGGGTGCCCCAGTCCTGGAAGAGCAAGCTGGTGCACAGGGGCAAGGGCACCAGAGGTTCCACTGCCAACTGTTGCAACAAGGGGAACCAAACCTGGCATGGGCAGAAGGGAGCTATGACAGTCATCTCAGCCCCTTCGAACTGCAGCTTGAGCAGAATCCTCTGCAGGAGCAGCAAGGGAGGAAAGGCATACAGAAACCTCCCCTTCCAGGAGAGGGACAATGCATCTTGCCAGAAAACTCAGGCCCAGGATCAAGCTAACAGAAAAGTGGCAGTTTGCATTCAGTGAGGATGCAAAGAGGTCCAACTCTGGATGGCCCAACTGGTCGAATAAATCTTTGTCCACAGAGGTTAGAAGCTCCTACTCAGGAGGCGGCTGAGAGGTGTCGGCCAAGACATTTTGAACACCTGGAACATGAGCAGCACTGGCTCCAGCCTGTGCTCAATGGCCCAATACCAGACTCTCCATCGCCTCCCAACACTGGAGGTAAGAATGGGTCTCCCCCACTTGTTGATGTAATACATCACACCCATGTTGTCCATCTGCACCAGCAGTGGACCAGGAGAGATGAGTTTGAAAGGCTTGAATAGGCGTAAGAACTGCTTGCATCTCCAGGATGCTGATATGAAGATCCTGCTTCACATCTGTCCAGATGCCTGGGTCTGGTCATCATCCAGATGAGCACCCCATCCCAGGTCGAATAAGGTCTGTCATGAGAATCTGCTGGGGACAGAGAGCTGAAAAAAAGATGCCCCAGAGGTTGGCGGATCCAGCCACCATGACAGAATTTTCCTGGCCAAATCGGAGGCCAGGATAAACTGGTCCAGTCTGTCTGTGCGCTGGTCCCACTGGACCCTCAAGGTCCAGTGGAGGAACCTGCATATGCAGACGGGCCAGGGGAACTGTGGCGACTGCCGCCACCATATGGCCCAGAAGGCACAGGAAAACCCTGGTGGGGGACTAGACAGCTGGAGAAAACCTGATAGGCCTGCTCCATCAGTCACTCTGCTTTGTCCTCAGGCAAAAAAGCCTTGCCCTAACTAGGGTCCAGGACCGCTCCTATGTACTAGAGGTGCTAGCAAGGAAAGGGGTAGGATTTCGGCAGATTTATAGCAATCCCCAAGGCCTGGAAGATCCAGAAGGTGTATTCCAGGGTCTGAACTAAGTGTCTTCTGGTGGGGGCTGCTAGCAGCCAGTCATCCAGGTAAGGAAACACGGATAGCCCGGCCTCCTCAAAGCAGCCTGCCACCGCTGCTAGGCATTTAGTAAATACCCAGGGGCCGAGGAAAGGCCAAAAGGGAGGGCCCGGAATTGAAACTGGGCTCCCTGAAAGTGGAAGCAGAGGAAGCAACAATTGGCAGGAAAGACTTGGATGTGCAGATAGGCATCCTGCATATCCAGAGAGCAGAGCCAGTCCTCCTAATGCAACAAGGGTAAAAGCCCTGGAAGGTGACCATCCTGAAGTGCTTGCACTCATACAAATTCAGATAGCTCAGGTCCAGGGTGGCCCAAAGATCCACGGTCTTTCTGGTGACGAGGAAGAACTGGGAGTAAAACCCCTTCCCACTGAGCCTGAGGTACAGCCGCGTCATGCTCTTTGAAGAAGAGCCTGAATTTCCTCCCAAACCAAAGACGGGTGGCGGGGTATGTACAGTGAAAGTACAGTTACGTAGGAACTTACCATAACAGTAGATCTTCAAGAGAGGTTCCTTCAGTAGGTCATTACATACAGGACTAGCGCCACCTGACGTCTGAGTCGCATGGCGGACTTTTCTAGCAAAACCTGACAGGGGACCGCCCACCCGATGCCACATGACAAATGTCAGCGTGCCCGTATATAGTGGACAGTGCCCACACCCGTACTCCATTTCTCCCGCCGGAACCTGGAAGAAAGCCTGATAGCAGGAGAAAACAGGATTTGGAATCCCTGTGTAAGAAATAAAATGAGGGGAAGGAGGGAGGTAAAAATATGACCTACTGAAGAAACCTCTCTCGAAGATCTACTGTTACGGTAAGTTCCTACGTAACTGTACTATCTTACTTCAAGAGGGTGCCTTCAGTAGGTCATTACATATAGGACTGAATCCCAAACTTTCCCTCATGAGAGAGACTGAGAGAAACAAGGGAGGAGGAGAAAACAAACTCCAGCAAAACTGGGAACAGTAATGGACCCAGCCTAGGACAGAAGGCCCTGCAAGATGGCTAGGCCGAAACCTGCCCTCTGCCTAGAAGCAATGTCCAGACTGTAGTGTTTAGTAAAGGTATGGACAGAACTCCAAATGGCTGCGGCACAGCTATCAGCTGCAGAAACGTTCCACAAAAAGGCAGTGGAAACAGCCATGCCCCTGGTAGAATGACCTCTGATGGGACCCGCAGAGGTTTGGTTACTTTTGGTAACAGTAACGGTCACAGCTGCTCAACCAGTTGGAAGACACTACTTAGAAAACAGCTTTGCCTGCAGACCTGGGGGCAAAGGAGACAAAAAGCTAATTGCAGCTACAGATATCTTTTGTCCAGTGTGTATAATACCGGAGAATCCAATGGACGTCCATGGTGTGCAGGAGTGCCTTACCTCTGTTCGCAGGGGACAGAAAGAAAAACTGGAAGCTTTACTGATTGATTCAGTGTGGCTTCTGACACCACCTTGGGTAAAAACTTACGATTTGTCCCGAGGACCACCTGATCCTTATGAAAAATAAGATAAGACTCTTTACAAACTAGACCCAGAAGCTCCAAAATCCTTCGAGCTGAAGTAATAGCAACCAAAAATAATGTCTTCAAAGAGAGGAAGTGTAAATCACAGCTCATCACTGGTTCAAATGGGAGGAGAGTAAGTTTCTCCAACACAAAGTTTAAACTGCGGGGTGTCGATGCGGATGGGGGGTTCAGATGGAAAATCTTTCAGAATGGTTTTGAGACCTCCAACTGAGCCACGGATTTACCATCCACCAGCTCGGTACGCCGAGATTGCCTAAAGGTAGACCCTTTAAGGAAGAATACAACAGACCTGAGTCTGAAACATGGAGGAGGTATTCCATGACTTCGGGCAGAATAAGTAAATGGGTTCCAATTCCTAAGCCACCCAAATAGAAAAAGTTTCCACTTCATGGCATAAATGGAACACGAGGGTTTTTCGAGCCTCTACTAAGACTTGAGCGACTCGAGAGGAGATTCCGGCTGGAAATCGCTATATCGTGCAGGAGCCACGATGAAGATGCAGAGGTCCTGGAGCAACGAATGAACAAGACAACCTTGATCCTGGGTCAGGAGGTTGTGAGTCACTGGAAGTGGAACCGTGGTTCTCTCAAGCTGTTGCAGAAGCGGAACCAGATTTGTCTCGCCAGAGAGGGGCGATGAGATCATCCTCGCCTTCTCTGCCTGAAACTTGAGAAGAACCTCTGAAGAATGGGAAAAGGAGGGAAAGCATACAAAATGTCCCTGTCCAAGAGAGAGAGAGACATGTGTTGTCCATGCCCTGAAACAAGTGAGCGAGAAGTTTTGCGCTGCAGTGGGAGGCCAAAAGGTCGATTTCGGACGCCCACTTTAGGAAGAGAGAGACTGCCACTTCCTGATTTAGCTCCCATTCTGTGATTTAGGGTCCGAGATCTGCTGAGACTGACCACCAGGACATTTTGAATGCCTGGAACATGCAAGGCCACTAGGGCCAGATTGTGCTGGTCTGCCCAGTTCCACACCTCGTGACGCTTTCTGCAAAAGGGGGTACGAGCGAAGTTCCTCCTTGTTTGTTGAGGTACCAAGCTACTGACATACTGTCCCTCTGGACCAGCAGTGATCCCTGGGAAGGAGGGTCTGAAAGGACGTGGCAGCTACTTTGACCACCCTCATCTACACAGAACACTGATGTGTAACTACGCTTCCAAGCTGGACCACAGTCCTTGTGCTTGATGCTCCCCTAAGTGTGCCCCCATCCATATTTGATGCTTCTGTGGTCAGGAATGCGGAGGGGGTCAGGTATCTGAAAGGAAGACCCAAGAAAAGGTTGCAGGGATTCCTCCACCACAGCAATTCTTTCTGAACTGCAGACAACACCAGGACTAGGTGGTCCAGGTCATCCCAGAGTTGATCCCACTGCACCAGCAAGGACCACTAAGTGACTCTCATGTGGAGCCTCGCAAGGGAAACAGTAACATGAAAGCTGCCATCAGGCCAAGAAGGCAGAGGACCTCCCAGGCTGGGCTGGTCCTGAACGAGGCCACCAAGGAGGCCTGATGGACAGTCTCCATCCTGTCTGGAGGAAGGAAGGAAGGAAGGCTCTGCATTGGACCGTGGTCCCAGACTGCTCCAATGAATTGGAGTCTCTGGGACGGTATAAGGGATGACTTGAAGACTGACTGTAATCCCCAATTTGCCAAAAAGGTCCAGGGTGAAAGACAGAGCCTCCAGCAAAGAGTCCCTGGAAGGGGCTGAGTTCAGCCAATCATCCAGGTAATGGAAAACTGCAATACCCTGGCAGCGTAAAATGGCACTTGGTGAATACCTGAGGTGCCGAAGATGGACCAAAGGGGAGAACCCGAAACTGGAAGTGCTCCCCCTGGAACAAGAACCACAGGAAACGGCGGTGGCTGGGGAAGATCGGGATGTGCAGGTAAGATCCTGCATGTCCAGAGCACACAGCCAATTGATTCTCCAAAAGAAGAGGAAGGAGGCTCTGGAGTGTCAGCACCCTGAATGTTTTGTATTCGACGAACAGATTGAGACTGCTCAAGTCAAGGATGGGTCTCAAGTCTCCCATCTTTTTTGGAACCAGGAAAAAATGGGAGTAAAACAATCTTCTCCTTTGCCGGAGGGGAACACACTCTATTGTTTCCCTGAGCAAGAGGCTTTGACTTTCCTCTCAAAAGAGAAGCGCCTGATCCCTGGAGTAGGAAGACCTTTTTGGTGGGGTTTCTGGAGGGATATCCAGAAACTCAATAGTGTGTCCGACAGACACTAGTTGCAGGACCCATGCATCAGAGGTTATGTCCTGCCAGTCTTGCGTGTGGCAGGTGAACCCCCCCCCCCAGCTCCTCGCCTTGAGGCTGAGGGGTTGGTGGGGGTAGGGAGTCAGGAGGTGGCAGGGTGTTCAGGAGGAGGGCCTCCTGAGCGTCTCTGGTTTTTCTAGGTGAGAGGAGTGGCGGAGCCTGTGGCCTTACGTTTGCCCTGGCATCGAGCTGGGGTCTGTTTCCTCTGCCTCCAGGTCCTTCTCCAAAAGGGCTGATGCTGTTGTTGAGTGCCCAATCTGTACACAGATCGCACTAATCTAAGGGCGAGGCCTCTATCCTGAAGATCTGTGATATCATCTTTGGTATCACAACCAAAAAGCACAGAGCCTCTAAAGGGGGCATCATGGATCGCAGACTGTACCTCGTTAGCAAGGCCAAACATGCGAAGCCAGGCGTGCCTTCTAAGAGAGATGGCAGTTACCGAGGCACAGGGTACAGAGTCGACGGAGTCGAATATAGCCCACCGAGCATGCCTACAAGAGACTCGTGAGAGGTGGAGATCCTTGGCGAGCTCCTCCTTGAGGCTTGAGGGTTCCATGGCCTGGACTCAAGCCTTTAGCCTGGTCAAGGTGGCTTTTCTGTGTGATACCATATGGGCCACATAATTAAGGGACCGAAGAGCGCATGTGGCTGAAGAGTAAACCTTTCTGCCGAACTGGTCCATCTGCCTCGACTCCTTGTCTGGAGGAAGGTGCTCATGTGCTTGGGTGCAGAAGGGTGGTCATGAGCAGCTGAAATAATGACGGAGTCAGCCTTTGGATGTGCCTTAAGAAAAGGGGCATCCTTAGGTGTCCGTTACACTCTGTCTGCCTT
Source organism: Neoceratodus forsteri (assembly GCA_016271365.2). Lineage (NCBI taxonomy): Eukaryota > Metazoa > Chordata > Ceratodontiformes > Ceratodontidae > Neoceratodus > Neoceratodus forsteri. Next base: position 1,423,937,597 of record CM028130.1, read on the forward strand.
GTTGGGAACAGCTGGAAGAAAATGAGGCATCTGCCAGACCGTAGTGGTGAGCTCTTCATGAGGTCCAATCCAGGGAGGAGCCGGGACTGGCGACAGAGACTCCAAAGCCAGGTGTTCGGCGAGTCTCTGTCACATGGGGTCTTGTTCCTTGGACTCCCAATCAAAAAAATTCTTCAGGGACCCTCAAAAGGTCCCAAAAGGCAGGGTCCTCGGGGAGGGGGGACTTGCCCTTCTGACCTCCAGGTTCATCCAGAATCTCCTCCACCGACTCATCAGCAACCTCATCGTTGTCATCTGCCACCTCGTCCAGAAGGTCGCAAATGTCCAGGAGAACCACGGTACGACCGACCATCCCCAAGATGTGGACAAGCTCCTCGGGACAGAGATCTGGGAGAGCATGGGAGTGGGAGCCTGTTTTCCAGATCTCACACCAGCACCGAACATGCCCCTGCCACCAAGACTGAATTAAAGTCTTAAAGTCTGGTGTGGCCAGAACGGTGGAGTGGGGGGTGGAGAAGTTTGAGGTTGGTGGGGAGAGAGCTTTACTGGGGAGGGTTATGGTACCCTGGTAACCTGGGAAATTATAACCCTGGTAAGGATTACAGCCAGGGTAATACTGTCCTAAAGAACTCCAGTCAGGATGGGGACCAGCCAGATACTGGTCTCCAGGATACCCCAGGGGTAATGAGGGACAGTCCGGGGTCTTGAATAAATCCCCAATGTCAGAGGGGTCTAACAGAGGGGGGACCCACATCAGGCCTGCCATAGTGAAAATCGGTGGTGGATCCAGCATCGGGAGAGTTGTCAGGGATACCGACGTTGGGACCGGCACCACCCGATCTGGTGCCAGCGGGGCTGACGTCAGGGCCGGACGAAGTGGACCCAACGGAGGGACTGTGTCTGGCACCGGAGCTGAAGGCTGGGGCAGACAACTGGGCCCAGGCTCGGAGGTTGTCGTCGGAGGATCCAGCGTTGGGTTAGGTTTAGCCGGATCTGATGGTGGGATCGTGACCGGGATATTAGCCGGATCTGGGGGGAGCCCACCCGAGGGGAGAGGAGGGACCTCCTCAGGAAGACCAGATGACTGTGGAGGGGCCTCCTTCCCCGTGACCCCACCAGGGGAATGCAGAACGGACCCAGAGGAAGGGTCTTCTATGTCGAGGGATTCTGCATGGTCCTCGCCAGAAATACTCGATGGAGAAGAGGAGGGTACTGGCGGGGGAGAAGGGCAGTCTCCCACTGGTTCTGCCAGATGTCGGGAGAGGTGCTGTTAGGCCCCGATGGGAGAACCACATCTGTGTGGACATCGGAGACGATCATCTTACCAGGCGAAGCCGAGCGGGCCGGGAAGGAGCCTCCAGCCGACTTATCGGCTGGAACCTGTAGTGGTCCCCAAGGCCTGGGGAGCCGCCTTACCAACAGCCGGGCGGTGCCCGGAGGAGCCGGGGGCCGACTTTGCGGCAGGAGCAATGCAGCCGTCAGAGGAACAGATGGACAACTTACCCATGCAAGTTTTGTCCAACTTACCATCTGACGTCTTCACCTTAGGTGGCTGAGAAATGGCCTTGCTCGTCGAGGACAGAGAGGCCTCTGGCTGGGCCTCCACAGAGTGCTCCTGATCCCTAGATTTCTCCTTGTGATGCTCTTTCTTTGAGGGAGAAGATTTCTCAGAAGAGGATTCGTGGATCCGGTCCATTTGCTTTTCTAATGAAGCAAGACAGACTTTTAGAAGGTGGACCTCCAAAGCCTGCTGTCTCTGCTTTCTGGTGGCCTGATTGAAAGGCTGACACTCCGGGCAGGATAAGACAGGGTGGTCTGGGCCTAGACAGATCACGCATTTAAGATGAAGCGATTTTATGAGGAATTGTGTGCCTTAAGACAAGCACTTCTTCTTGGGTGAAGACATAAGCAAAGTAGAATTCGGGAAGAAAATTTAGCGAAGGAAAATCCGACGCAGAACTAACAGGACAATCACTAATGAAGTCTACAACCGACTGACACAAGGCGATGGCAGGAAAGAACTGGAGAGTGGGTGTGAGGACTGTCCACTATATACGACCATGTTGGACGCCTGTCACGTGACATCGGGTGGGTGGTTCCTCATCAGGTATTGCTAGAAAAGTCTCGCCGTGCCCAGACACCAAGTGGCGCTAGTCCTATATGTAATGACCTACTGAAGGAACCCTCTCAAAGTGAGATCAGGAGGATTTTCTGTGGTCACCTAGGAACCCAGAGTGTAACCTGTTCTGTGATCTGGAGCACCCAGTTGTTTCTGGTCACCTCTTGCCACTCCCCTAGGTGAAGGGAGAAATGACCCCCGACTGCCTCCCTTGGAACCTAGGCTGGAGGGGTTGGGGCTGGCTTAGGAGTCAGGAGGTAGGGGTGGGCGCAGGCAGGGGGATATGGCGGTGGCAGCAGTAGGGGCCGCTGGGGCCTTACGCTTACACTGACTCTTGGCAGGCTGGTTCCAAGACTGCTTGCGGGAGGACCTGCAAAAGGACTGATGCTGGCATGCTCTAGGTTGGCTGTGACAGAGCGAATGGACAGACTTGAGGACCTGTCCTAAATCCTGCATGGTAGAAATGATGTCCTGGACATCCCCACCAAAAAGGACTGAATCCCAGAAGGGGGCAGCCAAAATACTGGCTGGCACATCCGAGGCAAAGCCTGATACCTGGAGTCAAGAATGGCATCAGAAAAGGACCTCAGAGCTGGCCCGGTGGTGCTGAGGGTTGAGTGCTGGAGCGCCACACCTGCATCGCCCGGCGACCCGGGTCGAGGAAACGGACCCGGGTGCCGGGGTCGGGTCGGGGAGGGAGGATGGAGTGTCCCAAAGGATGCTCTCCCTCAGGGTGGGATGCCAGGGCGCGGCGTGAGCGCCCGATGTCCCAGAGGGTCGGTGGATGCACTGACTGAAAAGGACTCGGGTGGCTCAGTCTACCGGAGCCGGGAGGGGGACGCTGTTAGGCACTTGAGAGGAGCTGAGTCAAAGACGCAGACCTCTGCGCCCGGTGCCCCAGAGGGCGGGTTAAGGGGGGAACAAGACAACTCGAGGAAAAAAATGCCCTCCGTCGCCTAGATGAAGTCCTCGGAGCCGGCCTTGCCACCCTCTGACCAGGGGCAGACCCCAATGTGCAGCTGCTGCAGGGGGAAGGGGGGAAAGGGGGTTTCTCCTCACCCCGCCCGGGGGGGGGGTAATCCGGGCCATCAAAGTGCCCCAAAATGGCAGTGTGGCACTCTAGTGGCAGACCAAGCTGGTCGGCAGAGGTGGGGGTCGTCACTCCACGTAGGACGGAAGGAGTGGTGATTGGAAGGGACAGTAAGGAGTGGATAAAAAATAAGTAGGAAAAAAAAAAAAGGAAAGGACCTCTGCAGCTGCCCCACGCCTGGAGGCATCTACGGCAACATCAGCTGCCCGGAGGACATGACTGCCAACATCACAGCCCGACTTCATAAGCTGGGCAAGCTGCATCTTAGTGGGGTCCTCTGGTAAAGTCTGTACCAGGTCCCTGGCTTGGTCCCAAAGAACACTCTGGTACTGGACCATGTGGGCCTGGTAATTTATAGCCCAGATAGCCAGAGTGGCAGAGGCAAAACATGTTTGCCAAGGTGATCCAGCTGCCAGGACTCCCGTCCAAGGGAAGGTCACAAGGTGCTTGAGCTTAGTACAGTCTTTGCGCCACATTAATACCACTGAATCCGCTTTTAGGTTGCTCCACAGGAAAGGCTTGCCAGCCTGGGCATGGTAAAGACAGTCCGCCTTTTAGGCAGAGGAAGGGTGGTAGAAGGTGATTCCAGGCCATCTTAGTGACATCTTCATAGGAGTCAATCAGAAGAAGAATCAGAATCAGAATTTATATAGCGCATTTCATACACAGTATCCCAAAACGCTTTACAAGCAATGCTAGACTGGTAGTGAAGTGACTGAATGTGTGGTGGCGGCCATATCGCACATCATCACCCACACACAGCCTGGATAATTGCATGAACCGGTTTATGGGAAGGGGAATGTTGGCCAGGACACCGGGAATGTTCCCTGCTCTTCGCGAAGAGTGCCCTGGGTTCTTTTACTTCCACCTGGACACCCACCAGGACAACACCAGGATGGGCAGAAGGGACCTCGGTTTAACGTCTCATCCGAAGGATGGCACACCCCAATACTGCACTCGGATGCCACAGATTTTTAGGTGCAAGTCCGATCCCAGTGTGGGATGAGAACCCACGACCTTCTGGTCCAGAGGCGGATGTGCAACTAACTAAGCCATGCTGACACCAGAAAAGGTATCACCACGGGAGGGCATCTCCGCCGGAGGTAGATGGCCAAACTGGGCTCCTCTGGGTCCTGCTTCTCTGCCTTCCAACTCATAATGAACTGAATGTGGCTCATGACATCCCTGAAGGATGAATCGTCGGGGGGACTTTGCACCTCCTTAGCCTGGTCATCCCCATCCAAGACTCTCCAGGGAGGAGGAAGATCCCAAGAATCTGAGTCACCCTCAGTAATAACACTATACGGAACCAACGCCAGGTCCGCAATCATCTCTTCTAGAACCTGAATCGATGTCAGGTCAAGCCCCTGAGGACCCCAACATGCTGGGTTTGCTTGGACCAGCCCGGTCTGGGTTCTGGGGATGAGGGTCCTGAAGATAGTGGAGCGGAGACGCTGGAGATGGCCCCTGATGGGCGGAGTCTGCTTGCAAGAAGGACCACAATGCTGAAAAGAGGGCATTGTAATCCACCTGGAGTGTTATTTACACACTGGCAGGAATGGGAAAAGAGGCGCTGGGGAAGGGTACGACAGCTAAGAGCCAGCCCGCGCTGCATGAGGATCCGAGATGGCCTAGCAGGTGCCGGCTGTGGCAGAGGTGCGGCAGGGGCAATAAGAGTTGCGCCCACAGGCTGGGGCTGCATCAGCACTGGCGGAGGCACAGCAGGTCGGCCTGGAATGCCCGGAGGAAGGATCTGCCGGCCCAGCTGGGAGAAGGTGGTGCCTGAGGGGATGGAGCCACCCCCCCCCCCCGGAGTCAAAAGCAGAGGCAACTGCAGTGAGGAAGAGATGGCGGAAGCCTGCCGCGGTGATGCCTGGCAGGGTTGATATCACCCCAGTGGTGGGAACTGACGAACGTAATGCCGTAGCAAGGGGGCGACGGTTGTGAAGTAGGACGTCCAAGAGACCAACACCGGCCAAGTCACCTGGCTGAAAGCCCATGGAAGATATGAGCCTGAGCATCAGGGACTGAGGAGCAGGAAACAAAGTCCTCTGCCCCGAAGAGCTGCCACCCGAAATGGAAATAAGGGCGGGCGGCGGCCGAACCACCAGGAGCCCAGAAGAAGAGAAGACTGGCAGGGCTGGAGAAGCCTATCCCCATGGGGGGAGGACCCCATCACGGTCGATGGTTTGTGGGGAGACCGCAAACAGGAAGCTGACCGGTCCTGGTGTTCATCTTGGTGCGTGTAATTCCCAGATTTCTCCTTGTGAGGAGACGAAGAGGCCCTGAAGACTGTACCGGCGAGACCGAAGAGCTCCTGGCCTGCAGCTCCTTCTCCATTGTGACCAACTTCTGCTTCAAAAGATGGCTCTCCAGAGTTTTTAAACGAAGTCTCCAAGTGACCCGGTTGAATTTCTGACAAAACTGATACGCTTCGGTGTTGTGGCTGGGGCCTAGGCAGATGAGACACGCAGAGTGGCTGTCCTTTTCAGGGATCTGTTTGCCGCAGGCACACTTCGAGAAGCAGTCAGAAGACGAGGCTGGTGGAGACATAAACTTGAGGAAAACACGAAAATTCAATGTTTTACACACAAGAAAATGGAAAATAAAAAAGCGCAGCAAGCACGGGAAATCACTGTAAACTGGAGCTGCAGCATCCACTAAGGTCTGACGGCATGAGTCGGTGGCACAAAGAACAGAGTCAGGTGGGAACCACCCACCTACATAAGCTGCTTTCGACGCCAGCTGACTTATGTCGGTGGTGGTCAGTCCCCCATGATACACTGCTAGCTAGAAGTTTTCCGTTTGGTCCTAGTGCCTGACAGCTTAGTTCTACCTCACTGGCCTGCTACAAGAGCCTTCCTCGAAGTAAGATCAATGGTTACAGGTGAGTACCTCTCATTTCTAGGGAAGTGGATATGGAGCACTATCCACACTGTGGCAGACTCCTAGCCATTGTCTGGGAGGAGGGGACAAGGCGCACACCCCTACTGAGCAAACAAGGATTGGAGAACTGAACCACCATTTCGGCGTGACTCAAGGTCAACGTGGTAATAGGAAATGAAGGTGTATGCTGACTTCCAGGTAGTGGCCCTGCAGATCCCCTTAATAGGGACATCACCGGAAGCAGCCACGACGGTAGTGGTATATCTTGTGGAATGAGCCCTTAGCCCTATGAGAGGCTCCCTACAAGTCAACCTGTAGACGAAGTCAGTGCAGGATACAATCCACCTGCCAACTGCCCACTTTGCAGCCAGTCTGCCAGGTGCAGCTTCAGCGTATGTTACAATGAGCTGGCAAACCTTTCCCTGAACTCCACCCATGAGCTTCTTATAAAAAGCGAGCACTCACCTCAGATTCAATGTATGGAGCCTCTGTGATGCCATCAAGGTTGTACTGGTGAAGTAAACCAGGAAGTTAACTCTGAAACATCCTTCCAGATGAACTTCAGGTTGGGGCAGAGGATAACCTTTTCCCTGTGGAATATCAATATGGAGACTTTATCGAGAGCACCTGGAGCTCACTGATGCTTCTGGCGGGGTGATAGCCATCAAGAAGACATTCCTCCAAAACAGGTGAGAGATGTAACACCTGTGCATCGATTCAATGGCTTGACCATGAGCAATGCCAGTACCAGAAATAAGTCCCAAGGTGGTGCCATTTAACGCACCTGGGGAGGGGACAGATGGTCAAGGCCCTAGAGAGGTGCCTGACCACTCTTCTCCATGCGCCACCATCAGTATACCAGCCTGTGCACAGTATACAGAGATGGTTGCCAGGTGATGGTTGTCTACCTTAGGCCCAACTGGAAGAGGGGACCACAGGCAGTCCAGAATGCTAGCCAACAGGCAGGACAGAGGGACTAGCTCCCTGCCCTAACACCAAATGAAAAAGCCCTTCCATCTGAAGGCACAACACTGGCAGGTCAACTCTTCCAGCAGGCTTCCACTACATGGAGAATCACTTCGGAAAGACCCAAAGCCTGGAACTCTAGTCACTCAGAAAACAGGCCACCAGGTGCAGAGATTGAAGGTCCGTGTGCAAGACCTTTCCCTGTGATTGGAAAGCAGATCCGGGCACAGGGACAAGCGCCATGGAGGTCTGCTGCTCAGGCTGAGGAGATCTGGGTACCAGAACTGGAACAGCCAGTCTAGTGCTACCAGGATCCTCCGCACCTTGACCAGCACTCTGTGGATCTGGGTGAAAGGGACAGAAGGTGTAAAGGAGGCCTGGCCTCACAACGGCATCCCCCAACAGTGCCCCGCACTGAGGGGGGCGGGCACAGAACTGCCTCAGCTTCATGTTCTTCAGGAGGTGAACAGGTCAACCAGGGGAGTGCCCCACTGGGAGAACAGGTGGTCCACCACCTACTGATGCAGAGACCATTTGTTAGATGCCTCACCCACCCGGCAGAGTGCATCCTCTACATGGCTGGAGGCTCTGGCCACATAAATCACCAGGAGATCAACATCCAAGCTGCGTTCAAAGGTCCAAGTGAGAAGGGCCTCCCGACACAACCCTCCGCCCTGCCTGTTCAGGTACTACATGGTCATGGTGTTGTCCTTTTGGACCTGCATGACCTGACCATGGACAAACAGAGCAAATTCTGTCAGAGCAATGCACACTGCACAGAGCTCCAGCAGGCTGATGTGGTAATGGGACTCTAGGGAATCCAGAGCCCATGGGCTCTGTGGTCCACCTGAGTGCACTTCCCATCCCACCAGAAACACATCGGCCATCAGAGTGACATTCAGCTCTAGGCGGCAGAATGGGACTCTTTCCTTTAGATGTTCCGGACTAGCCACCACTGGATGGCATCCCACATCAGCGGAGTCACCATGACCGCCTGGGTCCAGTAGACCCAGGCACTGAGATAACTGATGGGCCAGCTCCCACTGCAGGTGGCGCATATGCCAGCGGGCACAACGGACCACGCTGGTGCAGGATGCCATGCACCCCAACAGTCGCAGGAAGTCCTGAGCAGGATGCCAGTGACCAACCTGAAATGATCAGACAAAGGAGGTTAAGATCTGCAACCCGATCTGCTGGGAGTTGGGCCATGGCCTGCAGGGAGTCCAGCTCTGCCCCGATAAAATGGATGACGTGTGAAGGGTTGAGTTCCAACTTGGTCAGGTTCATTAGAAGACCCACGGTTGAGCAAGTCTGAGGCCAGGTCCCTGGACCGCCCACTGCTCCCCAAGACGATCCAGCAATCAGCCAGTCGTCCAGGTATGGACAGACCTGAACCACTTGGTGCCTCAGAAAGGCTGTCACCACTGCTATGTACTTGGTGAAGACCCAGGGGCTGAGGACAAGAAGAAAGGCCTGACCCGAACTTGTAAAGAACCCTTCTGTGCAAAACCAAAGGTACTGTCAGTGGGATTGAATGGAATGTGGAAGAAGGTGTTCTGGAGGTCCAGAAAGCAGAACCGCATGCCTTGTTCTAGAAAAGGTATTGGTTGATTCGGAGTGACCATCCAGAATTTGTGCCTTCTCAGGAACTGATCCAGATCATGAAGATCCAGTGTAAGCCACCAGCCCCCCCCCCCCCAATCCATCTGGGGACCGGAAAATACCTGGACACATAGACCTGGCCAGCCGTGGCATCCAGGCCACGGCTTCTTTCTCTAGAAGCTGAGCGATGTCCCCCCCGAGGGCAGACAGCATGTCCTGAGATACCATGGATTCCTGTGGAGCATAGGGTCGGTAGGCAGAAGAGCATCAAAGTCAAAAGGCAATTCTGTGTCCCTACCTCCAGCACCCATTTGTCTGAACTGATGGTGGACCAGGCGTGCAAAAGGGCAAACCGCCCCCAAGGAAGCCAAGGCAGGAACCCAATGGGCGGAAACAGACATCCCACTGACCCGGCCACCAAGCAGGTTGGGGAGGCCCCAGTGCCATCTGCCGAAAGGACCCCACCACCCCCACCCCGGGTCCCTTGGAACCTTGGCTGGTGAATCTGGACTTAGGTCGACAGACCTGGGATTGTCCTAGCTGGGGCTCCTGCGGTTTGGGCTGCTGGCACACAAAAGACTGAAACTGAAAGGGCTTCTTCAGTTTCTGTTTCTTGAGGTCCTTCTACAAAGACATCAATGAATCCAGGGTGGCACTGTCCTACTCAATCCTAGTGAGGTGTTCATCCACCCTAGGACCAAAAAGGTTGGTGTCCAAGAAAAGGACATTGGCTAGTTGGACCCTCATAAAGGGGGGCCAGAGGGACAACATTCTCAGGGAAGTAGGCAGATGGCTGGGGCTGGACAGAAGGAAGCAAGGTGGGGAGGTGGATCGGACGTTCGCCAGTAACTGCTTCAATTCTATTCTTCTGCCTGAGGATGAGGGGGTGATGTAGCCATGACAGGGGTGGTTAGAGATGGAAAGGGAGTGGGGGTCAGGAGGCGGGGGCCAGATAGCAGGAGGAACAGGGGGGAACCTGGAATGCAAGAAAATGGGGGGAGCAGTGGATCAGAGCAGGAGGGGCAGGGGGAAGAGGGAGGAAAGCGCAAGGAGAAGGACCAGTTGGGAGGAAAGGACAAGGAGAAGGACCACAAGTACAAGGAGGATACAGTAAAGGGAGCTGAGGGTTTAGGCCAGGGGAGCACGACAAGCAAGGAGGGACTGAATGGAGAGAGGAAGGAAGGGAGAACAAGCCAGGCTAGTTTAGCGGATGGGGGAGAAGGACCAGTCGTGAGCAGTGAGGGGGGAGTTAGCGAGGCACAGAAGGATACTCGGGAGGAGGAGAGGCATAGGATCAGAGAGGAGGGGGTGGCCAGGGTAAATGAGGGGGCAGCATGCGACACCCAGATAGGGGGAGGAACAAGGAGCTGGCTGGGTGGAGGGGCCAGTAGAAAGGATGAGGGACATGGAAGGGGGGGGAATGGAGGAAAAATAGCAGTCAGAGTGCTCCTGTTGGGAGATTCTATGATCAGGGGTATCAAATGGGACAGGGAGGGGGAAGCCTCACCAGTTAGAACAAAATGCTTCCCTGGACTAACGGTGCACAGGGCCAAGCATGAGGTGTATCAGCTGGCAAATGATTGTGGGGGTTCCCCGGACATACTGGTCCACCTGGGTACAAATGACATTGAGGGAAATAGCGAGCTAGAGATACAGGCAAGGTTCAGGGAGCTTGCTAGGGTCTGTCATGACACAGGGTGCACGATTTCCTTCTCGGAAATCCTGCCGGTGCAAAGGGCTAGTGGGGAACACAAAAGGAAGATTAGGGAGATAAACCAGTGGCTCAGGGAGTGGTGTGAGGCCAGAGGGTATGGGTTGATGGGGGACTGGAAGGAGACCTGTGAGGGTAAGGAGCTGTATGCTAGAGATAGGCTCCATCTCAGTTTGGAGGAGAGGAATCCTTAAGTTGAAAATAGAGGGTTCATGGTGAAAAGTGGGTTTAAACTTATGCAAAGGGGCAGGGATGGGAGAAAAGGCCGTGGGGGGTCCAATAAAGGAGGGACTCTGTCTCCCCCAGGAGCTGGAGGAATGCGGAAAAGGCAGACTGGTAAAGTGCAGACCAGGGAAAACAGAATCTTCAGGAACACGAGCAGGGAAATGGAAGTATAGGGAAGGGTGGAAGGTAGTCCTGCTAAATGCCAGGAGCTTAGGAATAAAATGCCTGCGCTCCAGGCAATGCTAACTGAGGGAGCTACGGATGTGGCAAGCGGTCACTGAGACCTGGGCCACCGCGAGGACACGACTGGGACCTGAACCTGGAGGGTTACACTATGTTCAGGAAGGACAGGGGGGAGGGAAGGGAAAGAGGGGTAGCAATAATAGTCAAAAACTGCACTGGCATGGGGGAGTAGAGGAGGCGGAGGGAACCGTGGAGGCGATTTGGGTCACCCTGATAACAAGGGGGGACAAGAGAGTAAAAATAGGAGTGGTGTATAGACCCCCTGCACTGACAGAGTAGCTGGAGGAGAGTCTGGTGGCAGATGTTGGGAGACACTGCAGATTGGGCAAGGGAAGGGTGGTGGTGGTGTTGGGGGACTTAAACATGCCAGGAACAGACTGCGAGACTATGACATCCTCAGTGGCCAGGGAATAGAGGTTGTTGGATGTCTTTCAAGACGCGTTCCTAACTCAGCAGGTGGGGGAACTGACCAGGGAGGCGTGGGTACTGGATGTGGTCCTGGCAGACAGTGACCAGATTGGGGGCCTGGAAGTAAGGGACCCATTGGCGGGGAGTGACCATGCCACGGTCTGGTTCTGCCCGGATCTAGCAGGGGTAGAAGGCTGCACAAAGACGGAGGTAACTGACTTCAGGGGGGTGGATTTTAAGGAAATGGGAAGGATCCTTAAGGAGCATTTGGATGTGAATGGGTCAGACATGGACGCCTGACAGTAGGTGGAAATAATCAGAGAGGAGGCAGGATGCTACCAGCACCTGAGCCAGAGTAAGACAAAAATGTGGTAGGGCCCAAAAACCCTACTGGTGGTCCAGGAGGTGGTGCAAGGAAAGAAGGCAGCCTATAGGCAATTCAAGTGCTCAAGGCGTGAAAGGGATCGAGGGGAGTACGAGCTGATGGCTAGAAGGGCCACTAGGGTGGTGAGGGCGGCTAAGGCAAGGAAGCAGCAGAACCTGGCCAGGGAAATTAGGAGAGGGAACAAAGGGTTCTTTAGACACACTGGGGAAAAACGAAGGATGAAGGAACAGATTAGCAGGATTTAAACAGGGGAGAGATGGGCACAAGACCCGGGGGAGCAGGCTGAGGTATTAAATGAGTATTTCACCTCAGTTTTCACCAAGGAAAATGGGGGTGCTGCATCATATTTGGGAGGAGACAGTGATACTGAGGAGGGGGACCTTACTGATTGGGGGTCTGGGGAGAGGGGAGGCATCACTGGCAGGAGGGGGAAGGCTAAGCAGGAGAAGAGGTAGCGAAGTGAAATCACAGCAGAGAGTGAAGGAGGCCCTCAGGTCCCTTAAGATGAAGAAAGCACCGGGCTGGATAAATTACATCCCAGAGTGCTGAAGGAACTTATGATATCCTGGCGAAAACTCTGGGCGGAGCTTTTCACCATCTTTCTGAGGACAGGGTGGATGCCCCAGGACTGGAAGGTGGCGCATAGTGCCTATCCACAAGGGGGTATCAAGGGAGGTGGCAGAGAACTACAGGCCTGTCAGACTGACATCGGTGGTGGGCAAGGTGATGGAGGGCATTGTCAAGGAGGAGGCTGGGGGGCTGGAAAAGTCAGGGTGCCTGAATGATAGAAAGCATGGATTCGTCCAGGAAATCGTGTCAAACAAACCTTGTGGAGTTCTATGACTGGGTGACGAGTGCCTTGGACCAGGGTAGACCGTGGACATCCTCTTTCTACACTTCAGCAAGGCATTTGACTCTGTTCCTCACGAGGGCCTGTTGAATAAGCTGGGAGAAATGGGGTGGGAACCAGATGATCAGATAGACACACAACTGGCTCCAGGACTGGACCCAGAGGTCGAGTTAGGGGATAATCTCATCCCCAGGAGGGTCATTAGTGGGGTCCCACAGGATCAGTCCTTAGGCCTCCTGTTCAACGCCTACATCTCTGAAATAAGGACAGGTATCAGGAGTGAGATGAGTCTCTTTATGGATAACTCAAAACTGGGGCGGTGAAAGATGGGGAGGAGAGGAAGGGGGACCTGGAGGCTCTGGAAAGATGGGTCTAGAAAGTGGAAGCTGAGGTTCAGTGCAGAGAAATGCAAGGTACTGCACCTGGTGGCCAGAAACCCGCCAAGTGTACACCGAGGGGGATGCTACAAGTCTCGATGGCTGAGAGAGACCTGGGTGGGTGGTGGTGGATGTCAAGATGAACAACTCGGAGACTTGTGGAGGCAGCAGCCAAGGCCAACAGGATGCTGGGATGCATCGCTAGGATCACCTCCAGAGGAGGAAGTGATACTCCTCTGTGTAACTTCTTGTTAGAGGCCACACCTCGTGCGTGCAGTTTTGAGGCCACACTTAAAGAGGGACATTGAACTCCAGGAGAGGTCCAGAGGAGGGCAACCAAATGATTTGGGGCTTGGGGACAGGACCTATGGGGAGAGGCTCGAAGAGCTAAATATGTACACATTGGAAGAGAGAAGGGACCAGGGGACATGATAGAGGTCTTCAGGTACATAAAGGGGTAAATGGGGAGGAGCAGTCAGGGTGCTTCAAAGGAAGGAGGAGGGACAACTAGAGGACATGGGTGGAAGCTGGGGGAGATTCAGGGAGAAAGGTGGAGGTGCTACTTCACTGAGGAGGGTGGTGGAGCCATGGAATGCGCTGCCCAGGGGCTGGTGGAGGCAGAGACGGTGGAGGAGTTCAAGAGGGGTGGACAGGTACAGGGAAGGTTTCTGGAAGCAAAATCCAGTGCAGTGAGAATATCCGGAACTGGGAAGGGAGAAGCCAGAGAAGGCGAGGGGGGCAGCAAGGTCAGTTCCCAGGGTGGGGGCTGACCAAACGAGCAGACAAGAAAGACCATTAGGCCTATCCTGCTGGCATGTTAGGATGTTAGTTTGTGCTGGGTAGCTGCCATAAAAGTAGAATTCTGCAGCCAGGCTCTATGGTGCAGAGTTACTGCCACTGCCTCAGACCAGGCGCAGGAGTCACAAATGTCCAAGGCCATCTGAAGCTGGTGCTTGGCTAGGGAGCGACCCTGGTCTCTGACCATCTTGACCACCAACTGCAGATCTGAAGGAAGGCGGTAAAGGACATGGTCCAGGGCACCCAAGAGGGCATGTCTGAAGTTGGCCATCATCAAGGCGGGGCTCGCCTGATGGAGACCCAAGGAGGACACAGCACACATCTTCTTAGCAGCGTGGTCCAGCTTCTTGGACTACTTGTTGGGAGACTTGTCCACATCCCCAACGTTGCCTATCTTATGAAAAAATGGAGTCCACCACCAATTCCTCGGCCGAGGGATGGTTAAAAAAAAAAAAAAGGGAAGGGAACCAGTCAGAACTGTGTACATGAGGGCCATGCGGGTTGATAGCACCGTGCACGAAGCCAGATGCTGCCAAAGCTCCAGCGCAGGACTCAAAATAACCTTTGCCACAGGAAAGAAAATCCCCAGGGAAATCATCCCAGTCAAGGATCTCTGTAAGGGGTACTTGGCTCGTTTCTGGACTGGTTCCAAGGGAATCTTCATCAATTCGGAGATCAGCTGAAACACAGCACTGAAGGAGACCAGTCCATGCTCAGCAGAGAGCTCTTCGGCCGACTCATGGTCAATGCCCGGGGTCTTGGAGGACTGTATAGAGGACCCTTCAGAGTTCTAAGACTCCTCAATTACTGCACTTGGACATTTTTCTCCATTAACTCCCCTAGATTCATCCGAGTGGGTGATTTGGATAGACAGCCTTCTGGGAAGGCTCGTGGCTGAATGAGTGGCTTTGGTGGGAGCCCCTGCAAGGGTTACTTTGGTGGTGGCTTCACCAGAATTGTCAGAGATGCCCGTGTGGGTGCGACTGGACTCGGCAGGACTAGAGCAATCTGGACTAATGGAGACCAGAGAATCGCTGGGGTCTGAGGAAGGGCCTACCATAGCCGAGGACCCACTGCTGCCAATCAGCTCTTCATAGCCCCGACACAACCTGTGACCAGCCTTTCTTCATCCAAGGACGAACAATAAGAGAAGCATCAGTGGCGCCTGGGCAAAGGCAGAGCGTGAAATGGAAAGATCTCCTGAGACAGTGATCTAGATAGACAACTACAGCATCAACGCTGTGGAGATATGGGAGGGGGTTGAGTACAATACAAGCACCGGGTCCTTCCACTGGACCCCCCCCCAATGGGGGTATCTCTTGGGAGGAGGCAGTCTGCTTGACTGGCTTCTCCTGCCCCTCCTGAGAGAGGGATGAAAGGACCGGAGTCCTTGTGACCGAGTTATCCTCAATCTCTTCCAACAACAGGTCAACCAACTGGTTGGCCTGCGTAATGGTAAAAAAGCCCAGTCATTTTACCATGGAGCTAGTAGTCTGATCCTTGACCAGGGAAGGCTCGGCCATGGCCTAGAGCTTGACAGCCATCCAGTTGTTGAGGGAATAGTGGGAATGGGAAGAGCATGCTCATTCCCACTCCCATGACCAATGGCAGGATTTCTTCATCTTTTTCATGTTCTCACCCCAGGAAGGGCCCTCCCTGAGGATCTGCAGAGACCGGCATATATCACAAAAAGTGCCAGTTAAGGACACCCCAATACTGGTGCTAACCAGGAGCAGCATGGATGCTGACAAGGTAAGTGTTGCAGCCTGGGCTGCTGTCCCTTCTAAAGCCACAAGCTGAGAAACTGAAACCGCAGCAGTGGATACCACTTTATGGGCATCTTTACAGCAGACCAGGCAGGTCCCATTCATCTGGCTGACTCAGGAGGAGGCAGGCATACCAATCCTTGAGCAAGGAAGGCAGTAAAGTTTTACTAAGTCCACAAGTGTGAGGTTGTACTCTGCCCCAAGACAGTTAATGTACAAGGTGTGCAGGTCCGTCATGGACATTGTCTGACTGCAGGCAATGCATCGCTTGAATCTGGGACTGGACTGAGGCTCATCACACTCTATACCGAACAAAGGCGACAAAAAAGGCACTTGAAAAGTTTTGAAACATCGGCTCACACAGTGCACACAGAGCTACAAAGAGAAGACCTGACTCTTCCAAAGAAAGGAAGATCTGACATCATGGGATGGAGCTAAGGAGGAGAACATCTGGATGGGTGGGAGGAGCTTAGCTTGAAGATGTTCCAGTGGAATCTGAAGGGGAAAGGAAGATTGACACAGTGTGGATAGTGCACCATATCTACATCCCTAGAAAGGGTTATTTCATTGAGGTCCCTCACCATTCCCTCTTCTGTATCTTCCAACACAGTCAAAACAACTGTATTTTTTTCAAGAAGTAATGGACATTAGAGCCAATACCACCTCAGGAACTCAACAAGGGTGTCTACTCCTTCTTCATCGTCCAAAGTGCACAAGAGGGTTCCGACACATATTTGATTTAAAATTCTGAATAAATATGTCCAGAGCAAGTAATACAAGATGGAGACCCTAGTATCCATCATCAGGGTAGTGCACCCTGATGATTACCTGGCATCCACAGACTTGCAGGATGCCTACCTGCAAATTCCCATCAGAAAGTCTCACAGACAGTACCTGAGGTTCAAAATCCAGGACTGTCATTTCCAATTCAAGGCCCTAGCATTCGGCTTTTGTCAGCTCCATGGGTATCTGCCAAGGTTCTGGGCTGCAATGGCACACATCCAAAATCAAGAGATACAAGTGTTCCCTATCTGGATAACATCCTGATCCAGGCCCCCAGTGTCCGCTAGCTCAGCAAAGATAGCCGCAGTCATACAGTGTCTGACCTCTCACGGATCATAATCAACCATCAGAAAAGCTTCAGAACCAGCCCAAACCTCTGACATCTGGGAGTTAAATTCAAGACTTGCCAAAGCAAGGTATTCCAACACCAACAAATTATCTATGCCTCCCGGACCTTATTTACAGATTTCAGACCACACCACACCTACCACTTTATGCAGCTCTTCTGAACAATGGTGTCTCTGGTAGACCTGATTCCATGGGCCAGTATACACATGAGAAAGAACCAAGTGACTCTTCTCAAACAGTGGCCTCCTCACAGGGACAACAGGAATCATAAGGTGAAGATATAGCAGCTTACTGAAGGACAGTCTCATTTGGTGGACTTAGAGGAACAAAATCATGAAGGCCTGCACTGGGGCCATCCCCAATCCATCAGAATTACCACTGAAACCAAACTCAAGGATAGAGTACCCATCTGCATCACCATTCAGTTCAAGGCAGATGGTCACTAGTAGAGTCTTAACTCAGCATCCACGTCCTCGAAATGCGAGTGGTGCACCTGGCTCTTCAGGCCTTTAAAGGACCTCATTCTCCACCATGATGTTTAAATCCTCACAGACAACAGAACAACCATGGCATACATCAACAGGCAAGGCAGATGCCTTACAGCCCAGCTCTGTCTAGCCATGGACCAATATCGAGAATTCTGGGCCCGTTAGGATACTGTGTCACAGGTGGGTGCTCTGGGTCCATGGATGGAGGATAATTGGCCCCCTTGTTAACTAGGGCTTGGTTTTGAACCCCCCCCCCCCCGCAATATGACCATCCCTCTACACTGCGCAACTCAGCCCTCTTTAACCTCTCACTAGTGAGTTGGATGAAGTGCTCTGGTCTTTACTTGTGAAATCCGCACTGGTTGCACATTCCACTATTCTTATTTGCATTTTTAGTTCCCTGAAAAGTGGTGGGGACTTGTAGTTTTGTTGAAGTTAAGTTTTCAAATGTTCTCCTTATTATTGTTATTACCGTGTTAATGAAAGTAATATGGTGTATTTTGCACTTTAAATATTAATTAAGGATACAGAGCCTATGACTTAAATTTGCCAGGTATCCATTTCAAGACTCACGCTATATCCCTCCCTGGATATTGCTGACCACTGGCTTGCACAGTGGGTGGTTAGGATACTTTGGCCTGAATTCTGTAAATGATATTGGACTTTTCCTTCCACCTGGATCCTGGACTAATGTGATAGATACTGATTGTTAAACCATGGCAGTTCTCATTAGTCCTTTTCATATTCCCTGGATATTTGAATTGTAATGCTGAGGTATTATATGCTCTTATGTTATCACTGTATGAAACTGCTCTGACTTGAATGAAAAAAAAAAAAAAAAAACAAACAAAAAAAAAAACAGACAAGGCAGAACCAGAAGCAGGAGCATACTGCATGAAACTCTGCAACTATTTTACTGGACAAAGGAGCAGCTCACCAGCCTCTTCACAGCCTACATTCTGGGGCAGGAGAATGCTACTGGAGACTGGCTGAGCCGCAAAGACATGCAACTCAGAGAGTGGGAACTACATGACAAGGCTTTTCAGCTCCTCACACAAAAGTGGGCCATTCCCAGGTTATGGAGGATAGAAAAAAGAAAACTAAAAAAAGGGTAGGAGCGCTATGGCTTTCCTAACTAGTTTACTAACAGCTTTGAACCCTTAATTGATTTACAGGAAGATGGTTCTAAATCTGAACCGTGTCACCCTGTGGAAGGTTAGGATACAGTTATTGAGAATGAAATGTTAACTTTAGGCAGACCGGCTAATTTATCAAGAGAACATAATACGCGCATCCGTCTAAAACATTACCAGGAACCGAAGTTGGGGACACTCAACAAAAGGAGAAATATACTAATACAGAATTATGTTCTGATCTGTTAATGGATATGGGTCTTTTACCTCACTCTGTATCAACAGCTTCTTGCTCAGGAAATATACCTAACCCCAGTCCGGCAGTCTCTTGTGCAGGATTAGAGAGGGCAACACACCTGGAAAAGTGATTGTGCTGGTAACCATATAGAAACTAATACAAATATGGAGAGAGTGAAGATGACATTAAACAAGTATACAGTATATTCTGGGTGACTCTATACTCAAATACGCAGACAGATACATCTCAAGATGGGATAAGGAAAGTATAACGAAGAGTTATTTTTCAGGGGCAAAAATAGGGGATATTCAACCCATGCTTTCAAGTATTATCAAAGACAAAGATAATTTTTCAACTATAATTTTACATTTAGGGGCCAACAATATTCAGCACCAAAGTGTGTTAGAAATAATGTGTGAATATAAAAATATTTTATTTATTTATTTAGTTAAACATCAGTTTTAAAACAAGAAGCACAGAACCTAAATTGCAAACTTTTTTTTTCTGAAATACTGCCTGTTCCGAGGGCAAACAAGTCAAGAACAGCTAAAATCAAATGAATCAATAATTGGGTGAGAATGTGGACACTACAAGAAGGGGCTGGTTGTATTACACAAAGGGAGGAGTTTGTAGATAATTGGAAATATTACAGCAGCAACGGATTACATCTGAATAAAGTTGGCAGAAGACAGCTAGGAACAAAATTAAAGCAATTCATAAATGGATGTTTAAACTAGGGAATGTGGGGAGAGGGGAAGGTCCATCAAACCACAAAACAACTGAATCTGTAAAATTAAACAAAAAAAATGGGTTGCAGTAAAAAAGGTGGTCTGACAGTATGGTCGTTAAATGCACAAAGTCTAAACTCACATAAAAAAAAAGGCTGAATTGGAAGTACTGCTAAAGGAGGTTGACATCCGTATGATAACAGAAACTTAGTGGGATAATAGGGTTAATTGGTATCAAAATATAGAGGGTACACAGTTGCTAGGATCGACCAAACAAGAAGGGTGGTGAAGTATCAATTTACATAAAGAATATAATAAAGACTTACAGTTATAACTTAGTCTACACTTTTTCAAAGATTGAATCCTCTGGATTGTGAATGACACACAGCAGGCAAAAAAACATCTTGGGGTATATTATAGAGCACCTAACACTAATAATACTTTATCAAATGCCTAATACCAGCAAATTGCACACGTCCTGAGATTGTTACTTTAATAATTATAGAAGATTTTAACTAGCCAAATATAAATTGGAGCATACTGTCATCAAATGCAGGGACTGAAAAAGATTTTTATGGACATGTTACTTATGTCAGGATTACATCAAATGGTGTTTACACCAACTAGAGGAGAAACTGTATTAGACCTACTCATTACAAATACAGACGACTTGATAATATAAACATTAAGGGGAATCTAAGTAACTGTGATCATAGTTTAATTGAATGCATTCTTAGGATTAAATTGGAAAAAATAACTGGATGCGCAATAATTAAAATTTATTATAGGGCCAATTTTCACAAAATAGTGAACTTTCTAAATGGAACTAGGAAATGCATTTAGTAATAAGAGTACTGATGAAATGTGAATACTTTTAAGGACAAGTTGTTGCATACAGAAGTATGTACCAAATAAAAAAATGTATAACAATGGGGGGGCTACCCATGTGGTGCACTAGGAAGGTTTTAAAGCAGATTAGTAGGAAGAAAAACACATATGACTTGATGAAATAGATGCAAACCACTAATTCCGTTATGCATTACAAACAAGAAGAAAACTACAAAGTATGATCAGAAAATCAAGGATCAATCCAGAATTCAGAATTGTACACAGAAAGGACAGTGGCAACAGTTGTTATGCTTATATTAATGGTTATAAAAGGAGCAACAAGCAGGTTGATCCAATCGTCCATGAAAGGCAGGATATTACAATCCCCCTAGGGATGGCGAATTCATTCAATTCTTATTTTTGCTCTGTGTTCAGTAACAACGATAAGGGGCAACTTAATATGGATGGTGGGAAAATCCTTCCCGATTGAAATTAGTCCAAACAAAGTACAGGAGTTACTAAGCAAACTTAATGACAATAATCAGCTGGGCCTGATTTGTTGCGCCCAACATCGTTAAAGGAGGTAAGATTTAATATATCTAAACCCCTAGCTTTTTCTTAAATGCTTCTTTTCTACTGGACAAGTCCCAGAAGACTGGACCATAGTTACAGTTATACTGCTTTTCAAGAAAGGCAGTAGATCAGATCGAACAAAAAATTACAGACCAATCAGCCTTACCTTGGTTATTTGTAAAATAGCCAAGACCCACTTAAAAGCCAAATTAGAGGAAATGTAAAATTATTAGCTACAATGATATAAAGCAACATCGCTTTCATGCAAAATATTTCACGTATAACAAATCAACTAAGCTTCTACAATAAAATAAATAAAAGCGTATATAACAACTAGCCAGTCTATGTCCTCCTATATTTAGATTTTCAAAAAGCCTTCAACAAGGTCCCGCGTAGTTTACTACTAAACAAGCTGATAAATATTGGTATATATGTTGGGTTAATAAATTGGATTAATAAATGGTTAACATCCCGGAATCGACGGGTTAAGAGTAAGGGAGGTACTATTCTGATAGTGGTAACGTGACCAGTGGAGTCCCTCAGGGATCGGTCCTGGGACCTCTACTGTTGTCCCTATATATCAGTGATCTACATAATGACATCAATAGCTGGGTGGTTAAATTCGCCGATGATGTAAAGTTGGGTGGATCTGTGAATACACAGGATGAGAGAAAGCAGCTGACTAATTTAGAAACAGTGGAGTGATGGGCTGAGATGAACGGAATGCAGTTTAGTGTGGAAAAAATGTTCAGTTCTACATATACCGAAATCCAACACAAGACAGGATTATCTCTTGAATGAAACAAAATTAAAAAAAAAGTTGAAACTGAACATGATTTTGTTATCATTGTGGATCATAGCTTAGACTTCGGAGCACACAGAACTGATTTAATAAAGAAATCAAACTTTATCATTAGGAATTTAAAGAGATTTTTTGTAAATAGATCAGCAACATGTATACTGCCTCTGTAAAAAGCCTACAGTATATAAGACCATACTTGGATTACGGGTCCCCTCTGTGGAACTCATATTTAAGAAAGGATGTGCAAAAAGAAAAAATTACTCACCTTAGTAATGTTGTTTCTTCTAATGGAGTCTTGCTGTATTCTGACTATTGCAGTGATCTCCAACTTTTGAACTGCCCAGAGAACAAAGAGTTAACTTTCCATGCAAGGCATGGAACGCTGAGCTCGAGCTCGGTTGAAGCCTCTGTCTGCTGTTGTTTAAACCCCAACCACCAGATCTTTACGAGCTATACTCACTGGGCGTTCTGTGTGGAAACTGTAAATTCACACTAGCCAACTGGCAACTAAATTTAATAAAAAGGGTTTTTTGGTTCCAAAGCAAAGACTCAAGTCAGGAAACCCAAAAAACAAACAACACACACCCAAAATAAATGAGGGTGAGAAAAGGGGACACCTCTAGGTGCCAACACTGCTCCTGCCCACCCACATCCCAAAAACAGGTTCTGAGAGGGGAGGCGGGAGGTCAGAATACAGCAAGACTCCATTAGAAGAAACAACATTACTAAGGTGAGTAATTTTTCTTCAAACAACATGAAGTCTTGCTGTATTCTGACCATGCATCATCAAGCAGTACCTCCATGGAGGAGGACAGAACCACTTTGGGAATAGGCTCTGAAGCACTGCTGTGTTAAACCAGCATCACTCCTAGCCTGGATATCCAGAGAGTAATGCTTGGTAAAAGTATGGACTGTTTTCCAGGTGGCTGCTTGACAGATCACTAAGATAGGAATATCCCTGGCAGCAGCCAGGGAAGCAGCTGTACCTCTAGTAGAGTGAGCCCTCAGGCCTGAGGGTGGGGTCCTACCCAATTTTTCATAGCAGAATTGTATACAAGAGACAATCCACCCGGCAATAGATCTTTTAGTGGCAGGTTTTCCCTTACTGACCTCACCATAAGCGAGGAACAATTGGAGGGAGTCAAACCTGTGACCCTTGGTGCTTCTATGTAGTAGTTAAGGCCCTTTCACGTCCAGGCTGTGCAGCCTCTCTCTCCAGAGGCGGAATGGCCAGTAAAGAAAACAGGAAGAGACACAGACTGGTTAAGGTGGAAATCTAAGACCACCCTAGGCAAAACTTCCTATTAGTTCTTAGGGACTACCTTATCTCTATGAAAGAGATAAAATCAGGCTTCACTGACAGGGCCTGTAATTCACTGATGCGCCTGGCAGAGGTAATGGCTACCAAAACACAGTTTTCCAAGTCAAGTACTTAAGTTCTGCTGAGGACAAAGGCTCAAAAGGGGGTTGCATAAGCTTAGCAATGCAAACATTTAGGTCCCAAGCAGGAGCAGGGTCTCGGAAGGGAGGATTGGTGTGCAACAATCCCTTGAAGAATTTGCAAAATACAGGATGAGCTGAGAAAGAAGAGGGCTTACCTACTGACAAAAAAGCAGAAACAGCTGCTAAATGTACTCTGAGTGTAGCTGGTCTGAGTCCCAAGCTATTGATATGAACCATATAGTCCAGGACTGTAGGAAACCCAGCAGATTCTGGAGAAATATGCTTACCAGAGCACCAAATAGTGAACCTTTTCCATTTGGAGTTGTAAGTCTTTCTGGTGAAAGGCTTTTGAGAAGCCTTTAGAATATCCAAAACACCTTGAGAGAGATGCAGATCAGTAAACTCTAACTCTTCAAGAGCCAGGCCATGAGATTGAGAGATTTGAGATTCAGATACCAAACCCTCCCCCTGAGAGGATGTCAACAGGTTGTAATTCCTGGGAAGAGACAGGGGGAGGTGGACTGCTAAGGACAGCAACAGTGGGTACCAGGGCTGTCTGGCCCAGTCTGGAGCAATCCGAATCACTTTGCAGGGTTGAGACCTGATTTTGACTAGTACCTTGAACAGGAGAGGGAAGGGGGCGAAGCATACAGAAACTTCCCTTCCTAATTGAGAACTAGAGCATCCAGGGGGACTGAGCCCAATACTGGGGGTCTGCAGCAAAAAAGGGGAAGTTGGTGATTGTCTGGGGCTGCAAAAAGATCTATCTGTGGAGTGTACCACCTGGAGAAAATCACCTTCAAAATTAGGGGATCTAGGGACCATTCGTGATGGCCCTGAGATATCCTGCTGAGAGCATCTGCCAAGACATTGTCCTTCCCCCTGGGAGGTGCACTGCTGTCAGAGAAGTTTGCAGGGAATAGGCCAGAGACCACAACTTCATTGCTTCTGTGCACAAGGCCGTAGACCGAGTGCCCCCTTGCTTGTTGATGTACCACATTGTGGTGGTATTGTCTGTTCTGATCTGGACTACTTTGTTCTGAACAGACTTGGAAAAAACTTGCAGTGCCAGAAACACTGCTCTGAGTCCCAAGAGACTGATGTGAAGCAGAGATTCTTGAGGTGACCACAGCCCTTGGGTGGTCAGATACCCCAAGTGGCCTCCCCAGCCCAAGAGGGAGGCATCTGTGGTAAGGATTAGAGAATGAGATTGAGTGACAAAAGGAACTCCTTGCCTTAGATTGTCCTGATCCTGCCACCACTGCAAAGCCTGGATCAGGGTTCGAGTCACTGGGACTAGTTTGGTCAGGGGATCCTTTCTCTGGGACCAGAAGGTTTTCAAGTGGAACTGAATGTCCCTCATCTGAAACCTTGCCCCCCTGGACCACTGCTGTAGAGGCTGCCATGTGGCCCAGAAGCTGAAAGAATTGCCTTGCTGGTCGAGACACCTGAAGGGTGAAAGAAGAGGCCAGTTCTACTAGTGTCCTTGCCCTGTCCAGGGAAAGAAGGCTTTGCTCTTATTGTGTGGCTCCGCCCCTATAAAGGTGAGGAGCTGCACTGGTTCCAGAACTGACTTTGAAGATTTAGGAGGAATCCTAAGGAAGTGAGCAGTTGCTGAGTTATCTGCAGATGTGACTTGACTTGGTGTGGGGAATGACCCACTATGAGCCAGTCGTCCAGGTATGGAAGGATGGAGATCTTTTTTCTCCTTAGGAAAGCAACCACTACTGCCAGGCACTTTGTAAACACCCTTGGGGCTGATGTTAGACCAAAGGGCATTGCTCTGAACTGATAGCGGCCTGAGGGCAACTCGAACCTGAGGTACTTTCTGTAGGAGCACCTGATGGGAATGTGAAAATAGGCATCCTTGAGGTCCAAAAGAGGGCAGAATTATTCCCAGAGTCACCATTTTGAATTTTGGCTTTAAAGGGTGTTTGTTTAAATATCTCAGATCCAGGATGGGCCAACATTCTCCTGTCTTTTTGGGGGTTAGGAAGTACCTGGAGTACAATCCTTTTCCCTGTGTAGGCTGGAACCTTTCTATGGCTCTGAGAGCTAAGAGGAAGAGACCTCTGCCTCTAGGGCAAGGGCCTCTGAAGGATTTGCAGGTGAAAAGGATCTGATTCTCATCTTGGGAAATTTGTTGAAGCTGAGAACCAGTCCCTGGCTTACTACTTCCAGGACCCACTTGTCTGATGTTAAAGACTTCCAGTCCTGGACAAAGTAAGGCAGCCTGTCCCCTACAGGTGGTGGAGAATCGGCCTGGGCAGACCCATCAGGGTGTCTGCTTGGCAGGGGCTTTAGGCTGAGAGGTGGAAGCAGACCTGCTCATACCCCGTCTGCCTCTCCCTCTAAAGAACCCCCCTCCGAGCAAAGGCAGAAGAGGAGGCCTGGGCTTGGTAAAAAGGCCTATGAAAGGGCCTGCCCCTGCCCCTGGAATGCTACCTCTGAGAAGTGGCTTGCCTTTCTTTGGCCTGAGCACTCCTGCAGGTGGTCCTGTACTTGTCCATTTTTTTCATGTAGTTCTCTGTCTTCTCCCCAAACAGAGAGTTACCAATGACAGGAAAATCCATGGCCTTAGCCTGGGTATCCTGTGACAGGCTAGTACATCTGAGCCAAGCCATCCTCCGGAAGGGCCACAGATGTAGCCATGACTCTAGATGAAACATCACTGGAGTCCACAGCAGCATGAAATTGCACCTTGGATGCCTCAATCCCATCCGCAGCCACCCGCTCCAGCTCCTTGGCAAGCTGGTCAGGGGCCTGTTTAGCTAGAGCCATCACAGTGTCCCACCTGGACTTCTGGTATCTAGCTGTGTAGGCCATATAATTAGCCTGCCTGAGTCCCAAAGATGCTGCCATGTACTGTTTCTTTGCCATGGCATCAATCCTCTTGGAGTCCTTATCTGGGGGGTGTGAAGCCAAGGGTATATTTGCCATAACACAGGCAGCAGCCTGCACTACCCCAACATGGCTGCATTGTTGGGAAAGGAAACTCAGTGTCTGAGCCTGAAAGAGTATACCTCTTGTCCATTCTTCTGTCCACAGGAGGTATGGAATTAGAGTTTTAAAATTTTAAATGTTTGTTTCCCAAAAGACTTATGGAAGGAATAGACAATCTCCTGGACTCTGGGATGTCCATCATCTCACTAAATCAGGCTCCTCCTGATCCTCTACTGCTTCTCCCATAGGAAGTTGGAGGGTTTCAGACACTTTATTGTAAAACATAAAGTGGGAAGGGGACTCAGAATGCCTAGGAGGAGAAACACCTGAAGGTCTGTCTGGGGAGATGTCCGGGTCAATGGGCACATCCAGACTTTCATAACCACCATCATTATCTTCATACTCTCCCTCCTCCTCGTCCTCCAGTTCATATACTTAAGAAGAATTTTAATCCGGAACCGTGGGAACCGACCTCCTGACCGATGGTGCCGGTTCGGTCGGAACCGGTTAGCGACTGAACTATCCTTATCGCTGGCTATCTCATCAGTGGTCGGAGAAAGAACTTGTGATCCAAACCAGCTGACTTATCCCTTCTTTTCTTTAACCGAATCGATTCCTCAGAATCGGTTCTCTTTGTCGGAAGAAGTTTCGCCTGATCAGAGTGGTTTCCTCCTGGTTCGGTTGAACCCAACCGGACTGGCCATCATCCGGTCAGTGGATCTCAGCCTCCCTTTCCTCAGTCTACCTACTCTCTTATCCAGGGTAGCTTTGGGAAAACTTTTATAAATTTGGCAGTCTGAATCGAGGTGGTCAAACCCCAGACAATAAACACAGGTGGTGTGGGGATCAGCCTTAGCAAGGCTTCCTCCACACACTACAGATGTTGAAACCAAGTGGGCCAGGTTTTCTTCTTGGGTTTCTCAGACATGGCCAATCCTAACCAAAACTTATAATTTTTTCGCAATCCGCCAGGCAAGACACACCCCTATCGGTTCCTGACCATGTTATGGGTCTTGGGAAATAAACGTAATAAAATATGTTTTTTTAGAACCGATATGGACCGGTTACCACACTCTAATAAGAATAGAAAACTTTTTATTAAACCTGATCGTTCAAACCGAACCGATCCAATGTTTACAAGTTCCACACAGAAACTAATATAGAAAACCTATCTAGTACTCATGGTACCACAGACAGAGACTTAACCGACAGGTTAGATTGTAGAAATTGTTGAAACCGAGAGAAAAAATGACACTTTAACCAACTTTTTGAACCGAGCGAAGAAGAAATTCGAGCGACTGTTCAGTGAGGCGGAGTAAAGAATCTGGCAGTTGGGGTTCAAACAACAGCAGACAGAGGCTTCAACCGAGCTCGAAGCTCAGCTCCATGCCTTGCATGGAAAGTTAACTCTTTGTTCTCCGGGGCAGTTCAAAGGTTGGAGATCACTGCAATAGTCAGAATACAGCAAGACTTCATGTTGTTTGAAACAAAATTACGTACCTACTGCAACTGTGATCTTTCTGTGTATCTTCACCATTCATCACATATGGGTACTCAGCCGGAGGCTAGGACCCCGCAGGAGCTTTTTTTTTTTTTTTTTTTTTTTGGGTAGGTGGAGCCAACGCGCCGTGGGCACCGCCCTTGAGGACGACTGCTCCATGTGGCGCCATGGGTTGGCCATTAGCGCTGCTGACTCGCCTGCCTGCCAGTTCTGAGTCGCCGGAGAGGTGAGGAGAAAGACGAGGGGACAAGAGTCTCCAAGGGACAGAAAAAGGAAAAGATATAAAAATCAAAAGGAGAAATAAACGACTGAGAGGACAGAGCAAAAGAGAGGAGCTAAAAGCTAGGAGATTGGTAGGGGCCCCATTTCTGTAAAACAGAAAGGGTGGGAGGTAGGGTAGGGTAGGGTAGGAAATTTAGAGATATAAATGTTTGACATGAGAGGGGGACAGAAAAACAGAAAACATTGGATTCTGTCCTGTCCCTACATTGTATAGGAATTGCAAGGAGTAGCCAAGAGGCTTAATTGCCAGAATTCAAGGCACAGAATCACTGGCAAATAAACTCCTTTAAGGCAGTAAACGGCTATTTTTAGAGGACAGGAACAGAGGTTCTGCCCCCTCTCATAAGAAACAATGAGGATTTTCAGTTGGGATAAATGAGCTTAAAGACTTGTCCAGAGGACAAGAAAACTAAAACATGGAAAGAGAAAGGAGGCAAGGATGTAGGGACACTACCCTCTCTCACTCCAAAGGAGTGGAGCAGAGCACTGAAAAGGGAGTGCCGCCCCATCCTGACCACTCTCCCCCCAAGACATACCATCCAACACTGTGCCCCAGATCACTCCCCTCCCCCCCAAGACAAGGAAGGGGGGCAAGAAAAGGCACGGAGAGGTAGGGGAATCCAGAGACTGAGGCCCCAGGGGGATGGCGGGCGGGCTGTGATGAATGGTGAAGATACACAGAAATATCACAATTACGGTAGGTACGTAATTTTCATATCTTATCTGTGTCACTCTTCACCATTCATCACATATGGGTGAGTACCGAGCCCCCCCCCGTAGGGGGCTTTCAAAACCCTAAAGGACAAAGTCCCGTAGCTCTCAGTGGGTGACACACTAAGAGGGAGAACCTTCTGGGCCTGGAGAGGCCCAAGAGTGGGGAGAGTGAGACGGAGACCCCCTGGAAGGGGGAAGGAAGTTGCCCAGACAAACGCCGCCTCACTCTACGGGAAAACAGATAGCTCCTCTGGTGTGTGGAGTTAACCACCCTACGCCGGGCCAAGGGTGACAACCGGGAAAGATGCAGCCATGCGTCCACCTAGTGCAGATCACTGTCCCTATGACCCTGGTAGCTACCTCACTGGCATCATACGACGCCTTGCTTGGTACCTTGATGGCTCCAGGCCACGCGCAGAGAGAGCAATGGCTTGTCTGGTGTGCTCTGTGTCAAAGAGGCTAGGAGATGACCTAGCCTGGACCACAAACACCTATCATAAGCTGCATAGTGGGCCTGATGTGCCGAAACAGAAAGCAGCAACCGTGCCAAGTAGAAAGTCCTCCTACCCCAGAAGTCAAAATCCGAGGAGTCTTGATCTGGGGGCCGGTCACGGTGAAGGGCGCAAAGCCCACTGGGAGTGTCCAGCTGCATCAATCCAGACTACGGATGAGACATGTAACCTGGAGACTCTGGAGAAGGGTCTCTGCCAGGAATGCAACAATGCCTTCCTAAAGGGAGCACGCCGTGGGGCACCACAAGGGTGTCCTAACTGAAGTCGCCCAAAAAGGCGTGCGCTGAGTGCTCCGGATTGCTCTGAGTGGAAGGAGCGAGAGATGCAGGTCCTCCAAAATCCTCACGAGGAATCGCTGATACTCCACGAGATCAGCGGCTGGGGAGATGTGAGCAGAAGGCCCCTCTCCCCCAGAAGAGGGGGATGAGGAGTTGGAGGACCTCAACTGTTCAGAAGGTGGCTGCTCAGGGGGAGGTTGAAAAACCTGTCTGTCCATTGCCCTGACATAAGCGGGGAAACAAGCAGCCATGGCCCTAAACTGCTTCCAGGAGAGAGGCCCGCTAGGACCAAGAATCCCTGGGAGTGCAGGAGAGTGCAGCAGAGGGATGGGGACAGAGCCGAGAAAAGAGATCGGCTGACCTCCACCTGGGCTAGGGAGTGGACCAAGAGTGCCAGAGGATGAAGGTGTTCCAGAAGATTCCACAGCAGACAGCTGAACAACCATTTCAGAACTGCGTTGGCTGTGCCTGGAAGAATCCCCCCTGTGAGGTGACCGGGGCCGTAAGGGTCCAGAAAGACGGTCCCCTACCTCAAAAGAACAGGGCTCTCTCAAAGACAGCAAAGGGGAAGAGCGGAGATCCACATTGCAGCTTCTTCCAGAACCCGGGTGGGCTCCCGAAAAAGGCCTCCGTGCAGACCCCCCTGCCCCTCAACCCCTCGGAATCCAAGAGTGCCCTCCTCCTCCTCGAGATGGTCAGCCTAGGTAACTGACAGCCCTGGTCAGCACCCAAAGGAGCTATCCAAGGCACAGTACCCTCCCTCTTGTAGGTGCTCTGGTCAGCCATAGCAGGGCGGTCCAGGCACACCGCCTGAGGGAGTACCACCACCGAGGGTCAGCGAAACCTACCAGGCTGCAGTGCAATGGTGACTGCACCACTGCCCGCTGGTCAGATCCCTCACCCCAGCCTCGAAGTTGCTCGCCTCCTCAGAGGGAGGCTGACTACGGTCTGTCGAGGACATCACTAGGCTACCCACAGTAGCAACTAGTTCCAAGGAGCCAGACTGCTCGTCTGACTCAGAGTCCGACTCCTCCTCCTCCGAAGTGGAGGCCGAAGCCCTGTGCCAAACCGTAGGTGGGCACCTTTCGCCATCCTTGCTAAACAGGGTGCCAGAAATGGAGACCGCACCTGAGCCGGTGCCAGCGCCCTCCCCAGCACCGTGAATGGTGGCCGAAGAAGAGACGGCTCCAGCCCGGACAACAGTCAAGGAGTCGGAACCTGTCACGGCCCCACTGAGCCCCATGGTGCACCTGGCGGCTCGAGGGCAGAGACGGCACCGAGGACGGCTCCGACAGCGCTTGTGGCACCACGAATGGCGCAGAGAGCAGAGACGGCACTGACTACGGTCCCAACCGTGCCTACTGAATCCCTCATGACACCATGCCCCTGTTCAGCGCCGCGAACGGCTCCAGAACTGGACACAGTGCCAAGCTCCTCCCGTGGTGCAGGAGGCCCAGCCCGTCCCTCGGCGCCGAGGCAAAAAGAAGAAAAATATGGCGCCGTAGTGACTCCCACAGCGCCAAGAGCAGCCTAGGTGCCGAGAGACAGACCCGGCGTCCGACAGTGACACCGCCAGGGCCCACGCGCCATGAACGGCGCCGAGGTTCAAACTGGCGCCAAACCGATGGTGTCGAGGACAGTGCCGACCTGGCCTTGTGAACCGCAGGTCCGATACCAGGGGAGCCTTCGCCTCAAAGGGCGACTGCCATGGCGGTGCCTCCCGCCCACCCTCGAAGGGAACAGGCTGGGCCTCCTACACCACGGGAGGAGCCACTGCTAGGCTACTAGAAGCCGAGGCCCTCCTCCTCGATCCGTATAGAACCAGGAGGGGACCCAGAGGAAGGCCGAGACAGCATGGCGGCCTGAAATCTTGCACCGACCCTCGAATATCGTGAACAGCCCCACTTTCCGTGCGCTGTTCGATGACCCGCAGTCTATGGAGAGAGCAGGCGTCCGCACGTAATCCATGTCGTGAAGCGGGCCAAGACACGAAAGGCAACGGTCGTGCTGGTCGGTGACGGAAAATTTTCGGCCACATGGGCACTGTCGCATGGGGGGCCGACCAGTCTTTGAAGTCTTCTTGCCCTCCGACCTAGACATGACCTTCAGAAAGAAAAACAAACAAGACTCTATGTTGCTGGAAGAGAAAAAATTGCAAAGGTCTTACCGGCAACGCTAAGTGGCTAGCAGAACCGCAGGAGGAACCGATGGATTTGACGTCGAAAACAGTGTTGTTGAACGAGCCACAAGTACACCAAACTCAGTTTTCCAGAGAGAAGCTTCCAACGAGGCAACCTCGACGGCGGAGACGAAGAACTGGCAGGCAGAGTCGACAGCGCCTAATGGCCAAGTGGAACGTTAGCCTCGAGGGTGGTGCCAAAAGCGCGTAGGCTCCACCTACCAAAAAAAAAAAAAACTCCCACGGGGTCCCTCCCTCCGGCCGAGTACCCATATGTGACGAATGGTGAAGACTGACCCAGATAAGATCTGGAGGGAGTGCAGTGTAGAGTGACAAAAATGGCGAGGGGATGGAATTGCCTTGATTATAAAACGAAGATATGCAGATCCAACTTATTTAGCCTTGAGCAAAGAAGGGCGAGAGGAGACTTGTTATCGATGTTTAAAATCTTGCAAGAATCTGAGTTAACGGATGAACTAGGTATCGAGATTCAGTTAAAACCAGACAGTCTAAGGACACATAAGCAGCAGATAAAACTGGACAATATAGTCAAAATTGTGAGATTTAATTTCTTCTTACAACGAACTGGTAGGCTGTGGAACTAACTACCTAGCGATTTAATAGAAAGTAAATCATTATGTATATTCAAAAAGAGATTAGATGATTTTCTTTTAGACAAAGGGTGTCATTGGACCCGATGATGCGGGTGAACGGTTAATATGGGCATATCTGCCTTCTTCCATTCATTTTTTATTTTATTTATTTAGTTTTTGTTGACCGGGTAAGTGCACTAGACAAATCCTGCCTATTTTCAGGCACGACCCGGGGGAAGGGGATACAGATGAATGGCAACTGACCTTTGAACCAGATTAAGCTGTTGGTGGTATTTTTCATGAATGGAGGAAATTTTGGCCATTGCACCGGGGAAATCCCCTTGTTCTTTTCGAGAAGTGCCATGGGATCTTTAACATCCACCTGAACTACCACCAGAACAGGCAGATGGGACCTAGGTTTAATGTCTCATCTGAAAGACGGCACCTCAGGAGTGCAGCACCCCCCTCATGCTGCACTACAGTGTCAGTATTGAGATATTAACCCAAGTGCCTGGTGTGGGGATAGAACCCACAGCCAACTGATCTCCCGGCCTCAGAGGCAAGTGTGCTACCTGCTGAGCCACTGACACTGCAAGTATAACCCAGTATGACCTCTTCGCTTGCAAATGCAGCACCAAAACACAGCTGTTTTGGTTTCTTGCACGGGACAATCAAGTGCTGGCCTGGGATGCCTTTTCCCTCCACTGCTGTTGGCTAGAACTACTATACGTTTTCCCTCCCATTCCCATCCTGTCTAGAGTCTGCACAAAGTGCCACAGGACAAAGTATAGGTCATCTTGATTTGTCCACATTGGCCCCGCAATCCATGGTTCACACATCTGATACACAAGTCAGGAGACCCACCAATCAAATTTCCCTGCAACCCAGACTTCCTTCATCAAGGTCCTATCACACACCAAAATCTCCACAATCTGTACCTCTTGGCTTGAAGATTGAAAGAGAAACTCTCCAACATTTAGGTTATTTCCCAGAGGTTAACTAGCTGATTATGGCATCCAGATGTCAATCAACTTGTGATGTGTACTACTGAATCTGGAGAAAGTTCCCATTCTGGCTCCATTCCAGGAACATACACAGTCAGACTGCATTTTACCCATTCTACTTCAATTTCTCAAGGACAGATTTGAAAAAGGCTTACAACCGCAACATTACTTAGTCAGGTAATCGCTCTGGGGACATTGTTACTGGTAGGAGGGAGAAGCTCTGGGGTCCCACTTCACATCTGAAGATTTTGAGAGCTATTTCCTTGAAACAAACTCCAATAAAACAACTGTTCCACCATGGTGACTCAGTCCGATTCTTCAGGTCTCAACCAAAGCTCCCTTCAAGTCGCTTGCTGACACCTCCCTTCTCCATATCTCAAGATTAAGGTCACCTTCCTCATTGCTACCACATTAGCTAGATGAATCAGTGAGGTGGCGCACTCTCATCCAAAGAACCTTACACTGTCTGTTACCAGGACTCCGTACTATTATGCACTGACCCAAGTTTTCTGCCAAAGGTGACTTCCACTTTTCATTGTAGTCAGGAGCTGATTCTGCCCTCTCTAATAATGGCAAGGAAAGGGAATTCCATACTCTAGATCGTAGATAAACCTAAAAACATTATCTCATAGAAACACAGAGTCTGTCAGCAGACAAGGGAACATACGGCCCACCTAGTCTGCCCATTTCCCTACTCATTGCTGCAGCCCCAGATCCTATTTGACCTGCGGCTCTCCTGCTCTGCAGATCTCCAGGGTACCCTTATGTCTATCCCATGCACTCTTGAACCCCTGTCTTGTATTCACCCCTACCACTTCAGCTGGAAGGCTGTTCCACGGCTCCACCGCCCTTTCAGTGAAAACATACTTCCTAACATCACCCCTGAGACTTTCAACCTACAGCCTCATATCATGCCCCCTTGTTCTTGTGCAGAGGTTTCTCTGAAATATACTTTCCACCTGTACCCTGTTTAGTCCCCTAAGGTACTTGAATGTTTCTATCATATCTCCCCTCTCCCAGTGAACAGGAGCTGGAGATAGCTGAAGGAATTAAAAAGGGGGAGAAGGCTTT
The DNA here is from genome assembly GCA_016271365.2 of Neoceratodus forsteri. Lineage (NCBI taxonomy): Eukaryota > Metazoa > Chordata > Ceratodontiformes > Ceratodontidae > Neoceratodus > Neoceratodus forsteri. The sequence continues at coordinate 1,423,971,464 of CM028130.1, forward strand.
CTTTCGATCGATATATATATATATATATATATATATATATATATATATATAAAAGGGACGACTTTCCCCTGCTTTAATTCCTCTCAGCCATCCTAGTTTAATTCTGCCCCTTTTTTGACTCATTACACTATTTTGTATATAGTCCACATTGTTGTTGTCTTACTACTTTTATGTTTGCTTATATTTTCTAAGTACCTTGAAGTGGGGACTTAGTAACTGATCCCTAAATGACTTGTATCTTTTATTGTTCTCATGTACTTTTGGTCTCCGCTGCTTGTTATCACTGTACTGTCCTCCTGACATGGAGCCTTTGAAATGAGTCCCTGACTCAAAGGGTTGCAATTCCGATTAGTTCTTAAATAAAGAAGGAAGGGATTGTTAGGCTTAAGAAAGGGGTGGAATGGGTGGAGGATAATGGAAGAAAAGCAGAGATACTAAATTAATACTTCCGTTCCATCAACACCAGGTAGAAGGATGGACCAGTGCCTCCAGGAAGGAAAAGAGGAGCAGGGAGTGGAACACAGATGTAGCGATAGAGAAGGATAGAGTGAAGGAGGGGCTGCTGTCATTGAAGGTGGACAAATCACCAGGCCCGGACAGAGTACATCCAAGGGTACTAAAGGATCTGGCTGAGGAGCTGTCAGGGCCACTGGCAGACCTATTTAATAGTTCACTAGAGTCAGGCATGGTACCGCAGGACTGGAGAACAGCACATGCAGTGCCAATCCACAAACGCGGTCCTAAGGATGACCAAGGGAATTAGACCAGTCAGTCTGACCTCCATTGTGGGTAAGCTCATGGAGACCATACTAAAGAAAATGTTGGTGGAGTATCCAGAGAAACATGGTCTCCAGGATGCGAGGCAGCATGGGTTCATGGGGGGGAGATCATAAGAAACGAATCTGATGGACGTCTTTAACTGCGTCACTGAAACAGCAGACAGGGGCCAAGCAGCAGACATCCTCTATCTTGATTTCAGCAAGACCTTTGACTCTATGCCCCACAAAAGGTTGATCAGGAAGTAGGTAGGTCTTGGGGTTGGGGAAAAGATGGCCAGGTGGGCGGAAAACTGGCTGAGGGACAGAACTAGATGGTGGTTGTGGGGGGAGAGTTATCTGGTACCAGAAAGGTAAAAAGTGGTGTCCCACAGGGCTCTGTGCTGGGGCCGGTGTTGTTCAGTGTCTTCATCAATGACATTGGGGATGGCATTAAGGGCAAAATGTGCCTATTCACGGATGGCACCAAGCTCTGCGGGAGAGTGGACACAGCTGAGGGGATACAGGGCCTACAGAAAGATCTGGAAAAGCTGAGGAGGTGGTCCAGGATCTGGCAGCTTGGCTTCAATGCCAAGAAATGCAAAGTTATGCATATTGGAGCCAAGAATCCCAGGACAGAGTACTAACTGGGTGGAGTCAGAGTATCTGCATCAGAGCAGGAGAAGGATCTGGAAATGATGATCACTAGTGACCCGAAGCCCTCCACAAAGTGCAAGAAAGCAGCAGCAAAGGCAAACAAGATGTTGGGATGCATATTTAGGGGGATCAGTAGTAGGAGAGAGGAGGTTATACTGCCCTTGTACAGGTTACTGGTGAGGCCTCATCTAGAATATGGAGTTCAGTACTGGTGCCAACACCTCAAAAAGGTCATTAATCTGCTGGAGAAGGCCCAGAAGAGAGCTACAAAGATGACAGTGGGTCAGCAGGGTAAGGCATATGAGGAGGAGTTGAGGGCACTGAACATGTACTCCCTGGAAGACAGGAGAGAGGAGGGGGGCACATGACTGGGACCTTTAAGTACTTGAAAGGGATAAATAAGGCTGATAAGAAGAGTCTCTTTAAGCTGAGTGGCAACCATAACACTAGAGGCATAGTCTTAAGCTGGAGGGTGGAAGGTTTAGGAGGGAGGTCAGGAAGCACAGAGAACGTGGTGGACACTTGGAATGCACTGCCGGAAGAGGTCATCTTGCTGAAGACAGTGGGCAGCTTTAAGAGAGGCTGGGATAGGAATGGGGGAAAGTAAGGATCATGGGTAGGGAGAATGGGAGGAGGGCAGGGACATTAACTCAAGCTTTGGACCCTGCAATATGAGCAGACTTGACAGACCAAATGGCCTTCTTCTGCTGGCTTCTTCGTATGTTCATATGATATTAAGGTCCTTAAGTCTTTCCTTTTAGGGCTTCTGGTTCAATCCATGTACCATCTTCGTTGCCCCTCTCTGGACTGCCTCTATATTGTCAATGGCCTTCTGGAAATGTGGTCTCCAGAACTGGACACAGTACTCCAGTTAAGGCCTCACCAGTGATCTGTACAGTGGCATCACCACCTCATTCTTCCTGCTTGTTATATCCTTCCTTATGCACCCCAACATTATGTTTGCTCTCCCACTGCATTTTCACTGTTTGGTCACCTTCAGGTTTGTCAGATATGACAACCCCAGGGTCTCTACTGACTTGTGGTGGACAGAATTTCCTCACGCATCCTGTACTCCTCCTCGGATTCCTGTGACCCAGGTGTATGATCTTGCACTTTTGGCATTGAAACAACTGCCAGATACCTGAACAGATCCCATTCAGAAGACCACAGTCTCTTTGTCCTCACATCTAGGCTAACTCGAGGCAAAAAGGCCTTTGAAGACTGTCACAAGATGGATTCGTTCAGCCACTATCTTCGCCTTTCAGCTGGAAAGGATCAAGTTGCCAGGTCCTTTTAAGGCCCACTCAACTACAGCCATAGCCACTCTGTGAGCGGAACTTAGGCATGATTCTCCAGTGGACATCTGAAGAGCAGCCACTTAGTAACGAAATTCTACACATTGGATATAGCCACATCTTTGGCCACATCTTTTGACCGAAGAGTCTTGCAGGGTGTTACTGTTTAGTCATTCCTGTACTCATCTTTACCCACCATTGGGCACCATAGTATCATTGCTATTATATATCCCACTAGTACCCCAGCCCTGCAACCAGCACTAGAAGACAGAAACTGAAATTGAAATACCTGTATTTTTTTTTCCTCGGACTGCTGGTTGCAGAGCAGGATTCCTACCCTAGTTCATCTCAGTTGAGAGGTTGCTGTTATGCCAACCTGTTTGTTCTACACGAAGATTCTTTATTTTTAGATAGAATGTCCTGTTTGGCTAATGGACCATTTCTCTGCTTTGGAACTGACAGGCATAATCTACAGGAGGAGGAGCCTGTACATCTGTGTTTTAAGTCTACTTCTTGCCTCTACTAAAACCTGGGAGGAAAGATTCCACTGGTACTCCAGCTCTGCAACCAGCACTCTGAGAAAGAAAATGTACAGGTATTTAAATTCTGATTTTGCACATCTGTAATGTTTCATACCTTGCTCCTTTCTGATATACCGTACATTGCCTGCCACTGATTATTCTGATGCGTATCTGTTAACATACTTATTGCCTGGCACAGGCTATTTTGATACATATCTGTTAACGTACTTGTTGCCTGGCACTGACTATTGTTAATGCATAGCATAGCTGCTAACATACTATTAATTTTTCCACTTTATTGTATTATCTTCCTCACCCCCACCCCAGGACACACCTAGAAATGAGCTATTACCAGATCAGTATGTCACTCCTGGTAAAGCTAATAAATAAATAATAAACAGGGTGCAGGATTCTTAAAAACGTATACTTCATGGCCGGCCCGGTGGCGCCGAGGGATTGAGGTGCTGGATGCCACATCTCGCACCACGCCGGCGACCCGGGTTCGGGAGCGGACTCAGGTCGCTGGTGGGTCAGCCAGGGGGAGACAAGCTTGAGCATCCTATGACAGCTCACCTTCTCTGGGGAGGGAATAGGCTGATGCCTGCACACTTGCCTGATTCCGAGCGGAGTCTCAGAGTACTACAAGCCCCAGTTGTAGGGGATGGGCGGCCGTTGTACAGCATGGACGTCGGCGCCTTGCGCCATGACATCGGGGGAGTTGCACGCTGTACAGGGAGGGAGAAAAACGAGAAAAGAACATGCCACCACCTGGGAGATGGGAAGCCAGAAGACGTGCCAACGATGTGCCTGCGCCCGCTCGACGGACCCAGACCAACGAAATATACAGGTTACTCACCTGTAACAGGAGTTCTAGGAATGGTATATGTTGTTCATCCACACTCATTGGCAGTATCCTTGCCGCTTTAAATCTTGCCGGAAGGTCTTCAAGCTTGCTCCTCCCACCCACCCGGGTGGTATAACTCTCGGCTCCGCCCCATGACGCCAGATCTGGCCCGCTGGAAGCTCAGGTTGTGCGTCGAAGCCGGGGAGGTGGGGTGGGTCGTGTTGATGAACAACATATACCATTCCTAGAACTCCTGTTACAGGTGAGTAACCTGTATTTCTAGGGACATGGATATGTTGTTCATCCACACTTATTGGCAGACTCCTAGCAGTTCTCCGGGAGGAGGGAGGCAAGGCGCACACCCCAGATACTTACTTGGGAAAGAGAGACTGGAGAACCGAGGCCCCAAAACCAGCATCCCGGCGTGACTCAAGGTCGATGTGGTAGTGGGTAATGAAGGTGTTTGCTGACTTCCAGGTAGCAGCCCTGCAGATTTCCTGGATAGGGACGTCCCTGGAAGCAGCCACCGTTGCAGAGTATGGCGGGTAGAATGAGCTCTTATCCCTCTGGGAGGCTCCATGCCCGCTAACTTATAGCAGAGATCTATGCAGGAGGTTACCCACCTGCTTATCGTCCGCTTGGCTGCAGGTCTGCCAGATGCGGCTTCAGCGTAGGTGACAAACAGCTGGCGAACCTCTCCCAGAATTTCAGCCGTGCGCTCCTTATAATAAGCGAGCGCCCTTCTAGGATCCAGAGTATGGAGCCTATATTCGGCCTCCGAGGTGTGATTGGGGTAGAACACCGGCAGAGTCAACACCTGGTTAAGGTGAAACTCCGACACCACCTTCGGAAGGAATTTCGGTGGGGCGAGGACAACCTTGTCCTGTGGAAGACCAGGTAAGGAGACTCGATGGAAAGCCTGGAGCTCTCCCATCCTTCTGGCTGACGTGATAGCCACCAAGAAGGCGCGAGTCTCCACGACAGGTGAGAGAGAGCACACCTGTGCATAGGTTCGAATGGCTTGCCCATGAGCTTTGCCAGTACTAGCAGTAGATCCCACGGAGGTGGGGGTTCTCGACTGAGGGGAAATGTGATCAAGGCCTTTGAAAAGGCTAGACCACCTTCTCCTGCGCCCACCGACTGCTTCCCGGCCACGCCCGGTAAGCAGAGATGGCTGCCAGGGTGCCCTTTAGGGTCGTCGACCTAAGCCCTTGACTAGAAAGGGACCATAAATAGTCCAAGATGCTTGCCAAGGAACAGGAGGAAGGGTCCAAGCTCTTGCTTCTGACACCAAATGGAAAACCTTTTCCATTTGAAGGCATAGTATTTTCTGGTCGACTCATCGGGACGCCTCAACTACATTGAGGACCTCGTCGGAAAGACCCTAAAGCCTGGAACTCTAGCCGCTCAGGAACCAGGCCCGTCAGGTGCAGGGATTGAAGGTCCGGATGGAACACCTTCCCTGATTGACTGAGAGCAGGTCCGGCGAGCTGGAAGCTCACCGGAGTCCTGGAGCTGAGACTGAGAGATCTGGTACCAGAACTGGCCGAGGCCAGTCTGGGGCTATCAGAATCACCCGCGCCTTGTCCCTCCTCGCCTTGAGAAGCACCTTGTGGATCAAGGGAAATGGGGGAAAGGCGTGAAGAGGCCCGGGTCCATTGCCTCGAGAAGGCATCCCCGCAGCGAGCCCCGCTGAGGGGGCGCATGGAACAGACTCAGCCTGCTCTCCATGGAGGCAAACAGGTCCACCTGAGGTGTGCCCCAAAGGGAGAACAGATGCTGTACTACCTCGGCAGGAGAGACCACTCGTGGGATGCAGCCCTATCCGGCTCAGGGCATCGCCAGGGTGTTGGAGGCTCCTGCCACGTGAATGGCTAGGAGATCCGCCCAGGGCTGCGCACGAGTGACTAAATGCGGAGAGCTTCTTTGCATAGAAGCATGGAGTGCTGGCCCCGCCCTGGCGGTTTAGATAGCACATGGTCGTGGTATTGTCCGTCTGGACTCGGACCACTTGACCCCGGAGGAACGGAGCAAAGGCGGTGAGAGCTAGTAGGGACCGCTCGGAGCTCCAGCAGGTTGATGTGGCATCGGGACTTTGCTGGGGGACCAGAGGCCATGAGCTCGTGGTTCCCCAGATGGGCACCCCCAACCATCAGAGAGGCATCGGTCGACAGGAGACCGTCGGCTCGGGCGGACGAGCAGGATGCCCTCCTGCAAATGATCTGGAACGGTCCACCACTGGAGAGCATTCCACATCCCTGTGTCACCGACACAAGCTGGTCCAAGGGATCGCAGCGTTGTGACCACTGGCTGGCCAGTCCTCACTGGAAGGGGACGATGTTCCAGCGGCCCAACGGACCACGCTGGTACAGGCCGCCATGAGACCCAGGAGGCGAGGAAGTCCCGGCAGGCGCATTGCCCAACCAGAAATGATCGGGCAAAGGAGGAAAGAACCTCGGCCCTGTCCGCTGAGCCGCGCCTCTGGCTCAAGAGAGCCGAGCTGCGCCCGATGAATAAAATCACCTGCTTGGCTCGAGTTCGACTTGGCTCTTGATAAGGAGGCCCAGTTGAGAGCAGACCTGGAGGGCCAGATCTCTGGACCACCCGCCTCCTTCCTGGAGGGAGCTGCTATCAGCCAGTCGTCCAGGTAAGGGTACACCCGACCTCGGCGCCAGAGGAATGCTGTCACCACTGCCATGCATTTGGTGAAGACCCTGGAGCTGGAGACAAGTCAAGGGCATGGCTTGAATCAAGAGAGATCCTTCCGCCTGAAGCGAAGGAATCTCTGTGAGACGGACGGATAGGGACGTGAAAAACGCGCCCTGCAAGTCCAGAGAGCAGAACCACACGCCGCTCCAAGGATGGTATTATCTGAGCCAGAGTGACCATCCTGAAGGTTCGAGACCTAGGAACTTGTTTAGGTCGTGTAGGTCGAGAATGGGCGCCAGCCCCCGTCTGCTTCGGAACCAGGAAGTACCTGGACACAAACCCTGGGTCTGAAGGAGGGTCCACCACCTCTTACCACCTCCTTCTGAGGAGGAGAGTGATGTCGGCTCGACGAGCCGCCAGTGAGGCTGGGGATCCAGGCCCCGAGGGCGCACGGCTCTGAAGGGTGGTGCCTGCTCGAATTCCAGAGGCAGGCCTCTTCCCACCACCTCCAAGACCCACCTGTCCGTGGTAACAGCGGACCAGGCGGAACGGAAGTGCTGAGCCGTCCCCGGGGGACCTAGGGTAAGGTGACGGGATGGGGCGCACCCCTCAGCCCGGCACTGGGCAGGCTTGGAGGAGGGACCGCCGAGGGACCTCCTGGGCCCTTTCCTCCTGCCTCCTGTTAGAGGAAGCCGGCGGCTTGGGTTTGGGATGCCAAGGTCGAGCCTGCTGGCCCTGACGTTGCTGGCGGGCGCGCCGGGGCACAGAAGGACGAAAGGGCTTAGGCTGTGGTTTTGGCCTTTGTCCTTCTGAGCGGAAGAGACCGAGTCCAAGGTGGCATTGGACTTCTCGATCCTCTGCAGGTGACCTTCCACCCCAGGGTCAAGAGGTCAGTCCCCAAAAGGGAACATCCGCCAACTTGTGCTGGGTATCCGGCAAAGGTGGATATCCTCAGCCAAGCCCCGCCGACGATAGCCACTGCGGCCGCCACCGATCTGGCACATGAGTCCCCTACATCCAAAGCAGTCTGGAGCTGCTGTTTGGCCACTGCCCTGCCCTGGTCCCGCACCTGCTTAACCGTAGTCTGCAGATCGGGCGGAAGATGAGGGATGACCTCATCCAGGAGCCCAACAGGGCATGAGAAAATAGTGCCATGAGGACGGCCGAACTGGCCTGACGAAGGCCGAGAGAGGACGAGCGAGACTTTTCGCCCGACATAGTCCAATTCTTGGACTCCTTGTCAGGAGGTTTGTCCACATCCCTGGCGCTGCCGGGCGCCGGAAACGCTGTCGGTAACCAACCCCTCAGCAGAGGGTGTTCAAAACCGGACAAGGAACCGGTAGGGACCGATACTTCCTGGCCATCCTGGCCGAGGCGCAGGGCAGGAAGCAGGGCGCTCAAAGTTCCAGTGCTGACCCACTATGGCCTCGCCACCGAAAGGCCTCCGTCGGAGAACCTCGTCCAGAATCTCCGTGAGGGGATACCTGTCTGCTTGGAACGGGTTCGAGCTCCATCCCGTAGACTCCAGATGAGCCAAGCAGTCCTAGGAAGGACGACGGGCTATCGTCCATTGGCTGACCTCTGAAGACCCAAGTCCAGTCGCTTGGAGAAGAAGGAGGAATCATCTTCGACTCGGAAGAGTCCTCAAGAGCTGCTCTGGCCTGAGCCACCCTTCACCTGCCGAGGTCGGTCGGGAGTGAGGGTAACTGACAGCCGATGGGTAAACCCTAGCCGATCGAGAATCCTTGGTCGGAGCCCCAATTGGTGGCTGTGGAGGCGGAGGTTCCACCGAATCGGTGGAGCAGCTGGTTTTGGCCGAACAACCGCCTGTATAGGCCTCGGAAGTCGAGGGGTTGTGTCGGCGCCCGTGACAGCTACTTAATGGCCGGGAAGGCGCCGGGTCGGCTTATTCCCGGCCAGGAGGAGTTGTTGCAACATAAGGTCTCGCACTGCCGACGCACTTACGCCAAGCCTCCTCATCCGAGGAGGAGGACGAGGACGAGCGGCGACCGCCATCGCGGCAGCCGAGACCGAGACCGCCTATGACGGTGGGAACGGCTGGACCGCCAAGAGGTCCGAGACCGAGACCGAGAGTCCCGGAATTTCGTCGGTGCAGGAGGTGTCGGCCGGAACCGACACTCCTTCGCTCGGAAGGTCCATCCGAGGGCTCCGGAACCGAGGCACAGGCGAGCCCACGGATCCTCAACTCCTCCGGGGAACCGGGAGAGGGGAATCTCGGCTAAAGGCGACAGCCTCGTCAATGGGTCGAGAAAATCTCGACTTCATCAGTGGGAGTCTCGGTCAACTGACCTGACTGAGGGACACCGTGAGGCCAGTGGCGAAGCCAGGGTCGATCGAGCCGACGGTCGACGCCCGGGAGAGGGACCTTTCCGCTCCCAAGAGCGCCGACGGAGGGACTTACCCTGTCCTTCTTTTTGGACCGAGAATAAGGTCCAGCAGACGCAGGCCCTTCTCCTTTAGTGGAGAGGACAGACAAAGCTCCTTAAAGAAGCCGTGTGGAAGCCCAGAGAGCGGGATAAATGCCGCGGCCGAGAAGATACGGCCGCGCCGCCTCCTCTTCGGCGACCATCCGCTCGAGCTGATCCGCCGAGCCCGCCGCCGCGGACACCGCCAACCGGGCCTCCTTGGACTTCACCGGAAGGAAACGCTTCTCGGGACGGCCCAGTTGCAATCGGGCAGCACGGTCTTCGAGGACGTAGGCCGAGAAAGATGAGCACAGGTCGCAAGCCTGCGGGTCGTGCTCAAGGCCTAAGCAGTAGACACACGTGGAGTGTGGATCCGTCCGAGACATCTTCTGCCCGCATGGGCATCTCCGAAATCCGGGAGTCGATTTATCCATGGCAGCCGCGAGGGATCGAAGACTGAAGTCTTTTTGCAAAATATTATTTTTAAATCCGCAAACGGAGAAATAGGAACCAGTCACAAACGCAGAGCGTTAAGGAGGGAACCTGAGCTTCCAAGCGGTAAGGAAGATCTGGCGTCATGGGGCGGAGCCGAGAGTTATACCACCCGGGTGGGTGGGAGGAGCAAGCTTGAAGACCTTCCGGCAAGATTTAAAGCGGCAAGGATACTGCCAATGAGTGTGGATGAACAACATATCCATGTCCCTAGAAGTAAAGTTATGGAGTGTTCGCACCCCCACCTTGTCCCCGCCCGGGGGGGAGGTAATCCGCGGCTCCATGGGGCACTGGGGTCTGTTCCGGGCAGGGTGGCAGGCAGTGGGATGTCTGCAATGTCTCTCCTGATGGGTCGGGTGGCAGGCTGGGGTTAGGTGTAATAATAAAAAAAAAAAAAAAGTATACTTCATATCCCACTGTATCAACCTAAGCTTTTTGTGCAGGGAAAAATTATTTCACAAATTGGGGTAACAACTCTCCAAAGTTATGGCAAACCCTCAAACATACCTTGTCTAATCAGCACCCTGAATCTCCTTCTTTGTAGCTTTTAGGTATCTGGCCATTCTAAACAGACACAAACAGTGCATCAGTTAAAATAAACAAACACCAACAGCACTTACGGATGATTTTACTATACAAATGCATAAGTGAAACAAAATTTTAACAGTTTCCAAAAATGGCGTGCTTGAATAGGCACATGAGTTAACAGAATAGCAAACTACTCTGGAATCTTATAACAATAGTAACACAGTACTGAGACTATAGAAGGAACTTAATGTCCAGTTTAGTGTAGACATACATCCAGACATTTCAGCTGGGAGGCTATCCCTACTCATGCTATGTAACCTTAAATTTAATTCTCCCACAAGAATTGCATTAAGGGTTACACAGCATGAGGCAGAAGTTTGGAAAATGTTCTTGACACTATAATAATGGTGCAACCTACAGTATATTTATTTATTTTTTGGCCTGGAACCCCATACCCCACCTAGGGAGCTCCAGCCCCCAACACTGCCTCACCATGCCCAGGCCATTCCCCCAGGCAGGGCCACTGGGCAGGCACCCCTCCCAACAGACGAAGAAGGGCAAGCCCTGTCTTATTTATTTGAATTTTGGTAATCAGGTGAGCCCACTGAGACAATACAGTCCCTTTTTCAGGTGTGACCCGGGAAGTGCAGTACAATGACAAGGCAGGAGCAATGGTTACAGTTACATCATTTATAATTACACTTACAAAATTACACATACATATACATACATTAGGAAAGTCAGACAGTGTGAATACCAATACATGAAGTTTGTAATGCAGAATCATGAATCATCAGAAGCAGAAACAATGTGAAGAGGCAGAGAGGTGGAATAATAAGGAGGACTGGAATAGAGGGGGAGAAAAGCAGGACAATGTAGAATGTGATAGGGACTTCAAGTACAACACAACCCTCCCAGGGCGGGGCCATGGGAGCAAGACCACCTCGGAAGGAGTAAAAGGGCAGTGGGAACAGCAGCAGAGCAGGGCGTCATGCCAGGAGGACCTGCTTTTTGTAATGCCAAGTGATGCCGTATTCACCAAGAGACAGGAAATGTAATGACATCCATGGGGAAAACCTGACGTCAGTCCCGCCTCCCACTAACGCAGGTGCTGGTCGTGGTGGATCCCCCATCTTCTGCCAAGAGTCTGTAGTGCGTCAGACACCCAACCCCCCCCCCAATGTACAACAGGCAACTAAAATAAATTTGTACAAGAAACATACTACCACACACTTCACTACACCATTTTTCTAAACATCTTGCTTGAAACTTGCAGGTTCTCAATACCTCGTTAGTGTGGTGACATTATAGGGCATTCAAGCACTGATCTCGTCCAATGATGTCATCATACTAAACTCCGTGTGGAAAACCAGCTTGTTCTTAACAATTAAGAGTTTTTTTTTTATTTGGTATAATAAACAAACAGCATGATTCCCAATACATCTGTGTATGTTAGTGTTTTTTTCTCCCGTACAGATGGACATGTAATGCTTTGATTTGTTTTTGTTACCTGAGGCAGTTTATGTGAGAGCGTCCATTTTCCAACAGTGCGAGAAACTGCAGTTAGTGCAGGTGTGTGCCGGGTGTATCTCAGCTCACGCTCCAATCTATTACTATAGCTGGAGTGACAGACCGAGTGTGGTACTTGTGGAAAGTTGCTCTTAAAGGGGAACAGCCAGCACAAAGTGTCCCACACTAAGTGTGCGGCAGGTCCCTATGTGCACTTTGTGTGCAAAAAACATTCTGGTCTCCTTACTTTTCACTGTAGTGTAGTAGACTGTATCAGATTCATTTGGCTTACTTCTATGCTGTCATCTGTAATGAAAAATCCAAGAAACCCCAGAAAAGTACTGCAACAGTGGAAGATTCAATAGCTTGCAGTGCAAGTTAAAGTTTTTATAATCTCCAATCAGATGTTTTCCGGTTCTGCTCATCTCCATGGGATAAGTACAGTCCTTCTGTGACCGTACATAGCCCCCGGAGGACAACGGGACCAGCAAACAAAAGATCAGGGCTTCTATAAAACTCCATCTGCTGCAGTACTGCTCTGATGCCAGCTGCAGGGGATTATGAGATTTGCAGTTTCAGAAGATGTCAGCCTAGAAGTAAGCAAAGAAAAAATTACTCACCTTAGTAACTGTGTTTCTTCTAATGGAGTCTTGATGTATTCTGACATATTGCAGTTAGCCCCAGCACTTGAACTGCCCCGGAGATGAAAGAGTTAACTCTATGCAGAAGCACAGAATGTTGAGCTCGAGCTCATGGGGACAGGTGTCCTTCCATTTCTGGACAGCATCCATATGCATCTTTTATACATGGCACCGCTTTCAGCAACAACAAAGCTGCTGCTGTTGCTGCTTCTTAGTATATTATAAATATTTGTTTTAATGTCTGAGAGTTTACAGCAAGCACCTCCTCTTTGTGGGCAGCAATTTTCAATGTGGGATGGACTGGATCTTGTAGAGTACAGCAGTTGTGAGGGGTAAAAAGAGGGACATCCCTCATAATGTGCGACACTTGATAGGTACTGTATGAATTAGCTATAAGGTGGACTGTGCGATAAGGGATCATGTTTTCGTTTGATGAAGCAGTGGTAAATATGGTTCTTTAAGCAGACCATGAATTCTGTCCGGGCAGAATGCCTTAGGTTTTAGTTACTCTTGTTTGTGGGGACAAGCAGTCTGAACTAGGGTTGGTGGTACTCGGTATAGAAAAAAATGTAGAAAGACCAAACAAAAAATGACACTCACCACTTAGAGGGGGCATTCAAATATACGGAGGCACAATCCTTTGGTAAAAGGAAAAGCAAGTTACTTATTTGGTGCCCTAAGTACTCTGCTGTATAAGACACAAAAGCAAGCCGTTTAAGATGGCAGAATGACTGATCAGACAGCAATATGACTAACTCCAGTCCTACTGCTGTCTGCTTGCTTTCTTGCCTTATACTGCACAGCACTTTTCGGCACCAAATAAAGTAACTTGATTTTGCACTAACCAAAGAATTGTGCACTAATCAGGCTAAAAACTAGGGCAAACGTCTACAGTTTATTCTGACAGAACTGTATTTATTTAAATGCAAACTATCTAGACTTGCTAAAACATGGAATAGGCTATTACTAAAACAAGGAAGAGGCTATTAGTGGAGGAGGAAACCAGCCTCTACCTAGCACACAGAGCTGTGAACATGAAAACCAGGTTTCAGTTCTGCCACCTGAACTACCTGGGAAGAACCACTTATTCACTGTGCGACACCCAGCAAGTTGCCCAACCTCTAATTTCTCACCGTACTATTTGAATCTGGCTGTGTGCTAAAATAGCATCAACATTCTCTTCCCTACTGCTCCTAGACTGCAAATTGATTTTGGGACACAGTTTGTACAAAAGGTACTACAGAATGCAAACTCCACTCCAGCTTTCTACTCTTTTGTCTCTGATACGTAGGATACTATTGACACATGCAGTGTGGGACACTGGCCCTTATAATGTGGAGCACAGACATCATCAATGTGGAGTGGTTCTCCTGGTGGGTTTTAAGAGCTAGAAATGGGAGCTGTAATGGAACTTGACCTGGAGCTGGCAAAGTCAGGCAGGTGGAAATTCCTGAAGTGGTGCCCAGAGCAATGCCTGTAATTTCTGCCTTGCCTGAAACAGAATCTATTTGAAAACCAAGGAGGGTGGAGATTTACCTTTCCCTACGTAATGTGAAAATGTGAAACTTGTTTGGGACAGAGATCCCGAGCCACATTTTTCAAGAGCCCTTACAATGACGCACAACAGCCACCACGAACAACTTGCGGCAAAGCCGGTGCGGCTTGACACTGTGTCGGATTCCAGTATGAAAACTGTCCCAGAGGCAAATTCCCCAAAACTGCCACAAGCAGATTTTTATATCAAACAGATGGCGCAAGTGGGGGAATGACGGAGACTGCCGTCAGCCCCTGGCCTTTGAAAATCCAGTCCAACATCGCTTTTTTAATCTGTGAACCTTCTGAATGCAAACTTTGATATTTTGCCCAGCCTTTCCCTTGAATGCAATGTGCTTCTACACTACCTGCAATGAACCTGATCCATGCCCTATGTCACCTTGTCTTTGTATCATATCAGTTTGCGTGTATTCAAGAGGAGTGACATGTTTTCATATTGGTCTCTGACTTGCTCTGAAAGTATGTATATAGAATATGAAATAACTATAATACTGTCACCCTTGCATTGCTGCTGTTCAAACCATGTGACCCTAGAGAAACTACACGTTACAACAAATGAAACCACCCCAGTACACAGATGTCTGAAAATATAACATGTCTACAAAAATGCAAGTATAGTTGGATTATAAAGTTGACTCTGATGGCTTTGAAAGGAGTCAGGGCATAGTTAAACAACGCATTCCAAAATAACACAGACCAGAAGCTTACATCCTCAACATGCATATCTTATTTCCCAGTCTAATAAACAGGGACCAACAGATTTACAGGCTGAAAAGCACCGTCATCAATTCTTAAAGGAAGACAATTCCATACACAAGATCGTAGACTAGATTATCTCTATACATGCAACATTTCCAGGTTTCGTGAGGTAATGAACTATGTACTCAAACAGCAATAGGGGCTCTACTGTTGTATGGGATATAACACAATATGAACAGGCGGTGATCAGATAACTATTTTCACAGTTTATCAACCCCAAGAATCGGATACAACAATGAAGTATAAAACAGTATAGCTAGTCTACTACTGAAAGCATGTACTACCAGTGGAACTGTTTCTAAGGACTGTATGGAAACCCTTACTGTCAATGTCCCCATTTGCTCTACTACTAACTGACTCCCAAAATCAGTAGAACTGTCCCTCGAGCTGGCCGCGGCTGCAATGATAAGGTTTCCGGCACAACCACCTAGCATCCTAGTTCGGGAATAGACCCGGGAGTCAGAGGGCCAACCAGGGTGAGAAGGACTGAATGCCTTGGGGACTGCTCTCCTCCTCTGGGGGTGTGTGAGTGTGTGTGTGTGTGTGTTGAGCAAGTAGCCAGTGCGCAACTGACCTTTGGCGGAGGCCATGGGGAGCAGCTGCCTGTGCCTACACTGTAGGGAGGCGTGCCAGACATTGGCGCTTCAATGCCATCATGTCACTGCACGCCACGCCTCCCACTGGGGTTACTAGCATTAGCAAAAAATGCCGGCCCCCATGCATGACGCCCCATTCCTCCGGTCCCACTCCACCGCCATGGCACCTGGCTGGTGACACGGTATCGTGTTCCATACGGCTGCTTGACTCGTAGCCCCGACTCTAGGAGTGCATTCAGGAGGTTTCCCAGTAACGGGAATACCTGGTTCAGTCTTTCACCTGGGATGTCCAACTAGCACCATCCAGAGTAAAAAACTACCCCTCCCCGTAGAACTGACTGTGGCCAGCAATGTCACCCACTCTAAATAAACTGATGCACATAACAAACAAGTGGCATGGCAAGATCTTTCCCAGCTTATGTCCAGGATAGAGCCGATGTCCTATGTATACTGAAAGAGCTACACATTGAGCATGACTGACTGCTAGTGATGCTTGACAACACCTCAATATACACCAACATTCTACAGGATGACAGTGTTCAACCATTGAGAGAGGAACCACATGAGAAAATCACGTATATCAATGTGTCTGCTAGCAGAAATGGTGTTAATTTCAACACATTTACAGGGACACATTACAGACAATGCAAGGGGATGGCTATAGGGCAGTGTTTGCCCCTAGCGAGTAACTGCTTGGGACTTTGATGTGTCCAATCAGGATGCAAACCTGTGGTTTGAACTTGTGGATTTGTGTGTGTGGTATATAGATGCCATCTTTCATTTTGACTGGAACACCAGCATGGCTGAATACACTTACGGTGTACCTAGACTTGGGTACTGCTCAACCGAACTTTATAGCAGCTTGGGACACTATGGTGTGGAGTTTCCTGGACATGACCATTCTAGCATATCAATGTACAGAGGGCTGGTAGCACGGGGCTGTTAGACCAGTTCTAGCTGGTCCAAGCACTGGCGGGACCTGCTGGTTTCCAGAACCCCGAATAAGAGGATGGTGCAGCTGGCTTCCATCGCAAGCCCCTACTCTGCCAAGTTGTTGCCTGCTGTGTGGCGTCAGCCAGTCTGGCACTAGTGTCCCCACCTTCGTCGTACGCAGCATTGTAAAATCAGGAATGACGCACGGACTGAGACAGGGTGCCCCTTGTGTCATTTCTGTTTGTTGCAAGCACCATGTGTCATTTCCTGGCCTTTGAAAATCAAGCCCCCAAGTTAAAATAACTATCTTTTGGCCTTTACTTAACAGGTCTGACGGAATGCCAAGCCCCTACTTTTCAGATAAGTATTGTGCTATGTTTTAACTTCCCTATCAGTCCTATTTTTCCTAAATAACTAAAGATCCTTTGTTCCCCTTCGCTATTCTTTTTTTTTTTTTTTTTAAGAGGCACAACTGTACGTTGCCCAAGACTCCCATCTCAGGCTCTCCAAGACCCAGGTGTTACACGAGGCCCCTGCACCCTAATTGGTACCCCCAGAGGTACACCGTAGACAGGTAGTATTTAGGCACATGTTATACTAATATATAGGGCTAAGGGCATCTACCGGATAAGAGTAGATGTCAGGATATGTATGCATATTATTGTTATACACTTTACTTTCTAATACACATATATATTTCTTGCTTACAAGATGTTAGGACATCTGTATCCTTGTAATGATTATAATATAGGAGTCGGCATTGCCATCTTCTGATGATTTGTATTATTACATGGCTATGTACAAACTGTACTTCTTTGTCTTTACAAAGTGATGACTACTACAAAATTGTATAATGTTATCCTGGACTGAGGAGCCACCTCTAATTTAGCCAATAGGGCTCATCTCTGTAACTAGAAATGTTTCTATCTTACAGTAACCATGGTAATTATTATAGGTATATAATCTAAGACATTACGTCTTCTACCTCGGAGACCCCAAGAGAAACGGAGAATCCTCGAGGTATAGGAACACTTAGCATTGGCTCCCAGTTTGATTGGTAAGAACTGCTTAGGGCAACTGTGATTATCCTTTTGGTAGTAATAAACAAGCTTTATTACTTTTATGCAACATGTCTGTGATTCCTTGCATGCCCATTATTGCCAAGAACCTGAGAGTGAGGTTTAGACCTCCTGACAATTGGAGACCGCAAGCAGGCAATATCTGGCGTTTGCAAAGTTTCACTTGTTGCTACAAACTTTTTCCCTTCCCAATGGGGACTGTAGGTGTGCATTCCCGCACCACCTCTCCCGTTTTTCACCCACTTCGTAATCACTTGCAAAGTCTGACTGCTTACTGAGTGTGGTCGATGCCGACTCAACCCACCCCATGGCAGTTTTGAATTGCAACCTTACAAGTGCACAGTAACCCGACTGTGGATTAGTGCACCTGTTGTGGAACGATACACAGCATGGTGCCTTTTCACAGTTTTATTTTTCATTCCCTCCCACAGAATGGCCACCATGTCAAATATCTACATAGAACTGAGACTCGGATGTCTCAAACTTCCTTGCCTCCCATGGAGGATGGGCTGACTTCACACAGGACGCAAGTCAATCCGACAACCCTGTACTGCGGATTTCAACTCAGTACTCAGAGACGAGACAAACAGCCAGAAAGCGAGAAGCTAAAGGGCTGCTGGTCGCGGCTCTCTATGCTGCTCTGGAAGCCTCCAAAGCGAGGTTTCGAACCCTTAAACTGCAAATCTCATCTCTTAAGCTGGAGACGGGGTTGCAGGAAACTGAATGTGTGAGACGTGAGCAGGATTTGGAGTCTGAGCGCCAAACACTATGAAATGAAAAAGATTCCCTTTTGCATCATTTTGCCCAGGCAGGCGAGCAGGAACTTTGTATGTTGAAGCAGGAATGTTAAAGTCTGAGACAGGATAAGGGGTAAGCTTTGCAAATGAATGACTTGTTAAGTAGAATGAACAACTGAGTGAGGAGCTGGGAGAGATACAGAATGAGATAAACCAGGTACATAATGACTTAGAAGTGGCTACTAAGGCCAATCGCGAACTGAGCGCCGCTTATAGTGTTACAAAAACATGCAGGATGAGATAGATTTGAATGTTGCAAATGTGAATCATGCTGAATGTGAATCCAAAATGGTGAAACTGCGCCATCAACGAGAGATGCTGGCTGGTCACATCAAGGCGATGGGAGGTGTAGCCCCTGCCTTGACGATGTCATCTGAAGGGGAAGTGTCCAATGATGACATCTCACAGTACAACGCCCAGTCACACCCCTACTATGGTCCAGACACCCCACCCCGCCATCCACAACATGGCGGATCCCTGTCACATGACACTCATACCCTACGTCATCGACGGTATGACGCACATCATGGGCGACACCAACATGGCGACCCCCATGATGGGAGGGAGCATGCCCAGGCCTAGTCCTGACGGCACCACCAGTTGCCGTTATTAATGTGGAAGACAGGCAGGAGATGGAGACGATGACTGAGAATGCAATAGGCAACCTGTCCATTTCCAAGAGAAATAAGCAGATTCTCAGAACCCAGATTAGGCAGCTTCTACAAGAGGCTGATACTCAGGAGGGCATGGTTCATACTGTGGCTTAAGCCGCAGCTCAGGCAGCCCTGTGGCGCCCGAGGTAATCTACCTCCACCTAATCATCCCAACAATCCCCTACAAACGGACTGCTCTGTTCAGCAAACAGCTGACAGCACTGGTCGGATGAGCCAGTCTGACAACCTCAGCTGCCACCGAAAAGGTCGCGCTAAATGTGAAATGCTTAGTCTCGCTGCAGACTACCAGGTCCAGATCCTACGCCAGACCATTGATTCTGGATTATGGGCAAACTCCCGATGCCTTCCACCAGGACAGCCGTGCCACCTTTGATGAAGTCGTAGCTGAACTCTTTTCTGCACACAGCCCAGGTGTAGTAGAAGTGATGATCGCCGGCCTGGTGGCGCTGAGGGTTGAGGCACTGGATGCCACACCTCGCGCCACGCCGGCGACCCGTGTTCGGGAACGGGCACGGGTTGCCGGGGGTCGGCAGGGCGGAGATGGATCGGCATCCGGAGGACTGCTCTCCATCTCCGGGGTGGGGGATCTGGTCGGCCGGTGCTTGTCTGACCCCTAGCGGAGGCTGGGGATCAACAGCACGTAGCCGTAAGACAAGGGGAGGGCGGGACGTGGCAGACGCTTGACTAGTGCGCGCACGGGAGCGTGCGTGCACTCAGTCGCTGGCGTCATTGCACGCCATGGCCCATCGGGAGAAAAACAAGAAAAATGGGTGTCCGGCTGCACTGCGTTGTTCCCTGGTGCCATTCCTGGAGGACACCTCCCTGGCATGGATCCGTTGTGGTGGGTCGAGTCGCTCCTCACCACCCTGCCGCGAAGGGTAAGTCGCGGGGTGCGGAAGGGAGGGGGTCTCATGTCTCGGGATGGCGCCGGGGGAACGACGCAGTGTGGGGGGGGGTGGTAGCCGGAGCTCGAGGAGAAAATAAACACCCAAAAAAAAAAAAAAAAAGAAGTGATGATCGCATACCCTGTAAAACAGAATGCTGAAGAAAGTTCAGTGACTTTTCACCAGAGGCTTTGGATGGCCTACTGGGCAAGGAAGCATCTTGCAGGAGAAGCCGCAGATGTAGACCTTACTGAATGCAAGACCCTATTCCTTAGGAATATGATCCCTGCAGTAAAAGAAAAGGTAGAGCCAACCACCTATCCCACCACGGAGAGGTTTGTCGATATCCTTCAGAAAACCGAGAGAGTTTATCAACTCTACATCCGTGATTCAGGCTCCGGTTCCAAAAAGGTAGCTGCCTTGGAAGCCACTCCGGAGGCCATGATGCACTACATGGTGCAGGGGTAGGCCCAAGAGAAACAGCCCCTTCCCACAGACAACCAACACCCCCAGCAGGCCCAACAACAATAATCCTGGGGTGGGAACCGGAACTACCACAAAAACAAGAAACACCATAAGAATAATAAGGGCAAAACACAAAGATCAGGCCCTTCATATAGGGAAATAGCCGATGAGAACCGTACGTTCTGAGAATTTCTCGGGCAAGTGCACTCCGTAACCGATGCTGTTCCCATTCGGACCCTTGCAGCCATACAACCAGAAGAGCAGGCTTCACCAGGCCATGGAGACACCAAAAGAATAGGTGCTCAGGCCCTTACAGGCCTGAACCAGGAAGCGGCTCCCTAAACAGCATCAGTGCAGCATGGTGAAGTGGTTCACAGGAATCAGGCCCAGACTCTCTTCCATGAGCTTCCCCATGCTTCCACTGGTACAGATTGACAATTAAAGGCCCCAGTCCATATTGTAAACAAGCTGGTCTTGGATACAAACAGAAGGCCCTGCACCGAGGCCGAGGGCCTCCTACTGACAGTACTACTGGATACAGGCGCAGCCATGTTTGTATTACGATGACCACCCAGACACATCTCCTTGGTCCACCAGATGGAGGACCAATATGTCTGGTGTAGATGGAACTAGGTTACCAGCATACCATACCACATGTGGCCCTGGAACACCTGAAGGCCTATCATACCTTTCAACTGATGGTACTTCATGACCAACTCTAATATAATCGGAACAGACTTCCTGGAACCACAGGGCTGTGTGGTAGACCTAGCCAACATGTTACTGATACAAATTCAGGATCAGTATTACACCATTATGATCCCTGACATGTGGTTGCAACAATATATGCAAATGACAGAGAGTATGACGTCATAGATTTGTTTAAGAAATCATGAGCTTTTCCCAAAGCTCCTTCCAATTCTACAAAGACATCTGGAAGCATCTGCCACCAACAAGCATGACTGTGGCAGGATGCACACTGTCAACGGCAATACCCTTTTCCACCTGAGGCCTTGCCTTCTCTTAGGAAAACAATAAAATCACTCCTCAAGCAAGGTGTAATTAGGACATGTGTTTCCACTGCAAACTCCCCAGCGTGGCATGTGAAAAAGCCCACAGGTGCCTGGAGACTTACTACTGACTACAGGAGACTAAAATCAGGTCACCCCCAGTTGTGCTCCAACTGTGGCATCAGCACCAGATGTGCTAAGACTACTGACCCCTGATCAACAATGGTTTAGTGCCCTGGACATCTCCAATGGTTTCTGGTCCCCAAGAGTCAATATAAGTTTGCCTTCACCTTTGACAGCAGGCAGTATACGTGGACCTGCTTACCACAGGGGTTCCACAACAGACCCTCCCGGTTCCATTTTCACATGATGGACACCCTTGAGAGTTTCTCTACACCCCAGTGTCTCTTGCAGTATGTGGACAACCTGTTGCTGGCCACAGCAACACAGGAACAACGCCTAGAGCTCCTGGACAAACTACTGACCGTCATGCGGAGGGCAGGCCTCAAACGTAACCCTGCAAAAGCACAGCTATGTCAGAAAGAGGTACTCTCTCTGGGCCTGAGGAGAAAAGACCAAGGCCGAAGCCCTACTCGAAAAAAGATGCAAAGATTGCAAGATTTGCCACTGCCCACCAACGTGGCCACTCCTTAGAAGGTTTCTAGGTATGGTAAACTATTCTAGAGATTTTATTTGTGATTTTGCTCAGAAAGCTGCCCTCTGTACGAACTCACTGAAAAGGACATTGCCTGATATTGGGGCCCTATTCATACCCAAGCTGTGATGTCACTGAAGCAGGCTTAGCCTCAGCACCAGCTCTGGTCAACCCCAATCGAGCCGTGCCATTCCATCTGGAATGT
The DNA here is from genome assembly GCA_016271365.2 of Neoceratodus forsteri. NCBI lineage: Eukaryota > Metazoa > Chordata > Ceratodontiformes > Ceratodontidae > Neoceratodus > Neoceratodus forsteri. The sequence continues at coordinate 1,423,993,392 of CM028130.1, forward strand.
GCTACCTCTGACGCTGCTATGTCTGCCATGTTGGCCCAAAACGTACATGGCACCCTGAGACCCACTGCATATGCATCACAGCTCTTGACCCCAATGGAACACCAGTACAGCCTTTGTGAAAGGAACCTTCTGGCCACATACTGGGGCGTCAAGCACTTCCTGTACATCATTGGGTACTCCCCACTGATTATCAACACAAACCACACCCCTACAACCTTGTTTGCTATCAGACAGAGTAAAAGATGGGTCAGTCTCTAACACCAGACTGACACATTGGTCCCACCTTCTCCAGGACAGAGACATTAAGGTCCACCCAACAAAATGCCATCCATGCTGGTGCATGGTCTCCTCTTCAAGGAGAACCCCATGACTGTACACTGCAGCCACCTGATCTACCAGATCCAGGTCCTTTCCTTTCTGCCACCACAACTACTTGAGAACACCTCACTATGTCTTGTCTTTACAGACGGCTCAGATTTTACCCTTACGGTAACACTGTGAAAATTTCTAAGCATTGCAGTGTGGCATCATCACAGTATGCTGAGATGACAGCGGTGGCCTGCGCCCTCAAGTTCATCCAGCATGGAGCCAAGGACACCATTACTGTCACAGACTTTAACTGGGTTTGTTCTCCTCTTACAGAATTTTCCCTTTCTGGTAGAACTCCTTTCTCTCCTCTCATGGCAGCCCAGTGAAACACAAGGAACTGGTAATAAACACTCATTCACTGGCACAGAAGTTTGCACACAAACTCTAAGTAAACAAAGTTGAGGCTCACGCCATTCATGACCCTATCATGCCTTCAATGACAATGCTGACACTCTTACCAAGGAAGGGGCCGAGGACAGACACCGGATGATGGACCATCCAGAGGCCAGGGCGGCGTCACAATGCAGCAGTCAGGAAGAAACCTGAACCCTTTTCCCCTTGGATTTGTCAGCAGCCCAATATGCTGACTCTGAACTCAAAGATGTGTTCAGATTTCTGGACAAAGGTACAGAGAAGAAATTATTTACCCACAACCCTCACCAAGGCATGAAGGTAAGTTACACTTGTCCTCTGATGACAAGCTCATCTGGTAACAACTAGATGACACCCCACCAAACTGTGGGTGGTTCCTCATCTTAGACCTGAATTTCTGCAAGTCCACGACACCCCACTGGTGAACACCAGGAGTGAAACACACCCAAAGGCTCAAGACCTCTGCCTGGTGGCCTGGTGTCACCAAGGATGTCAAACAGTTCATAGACAACTGCCTTCTTTGTGTGCAAAACAACCCCATCCATACCAAATGAAATGCCAAACTACTACCACAGAGGCATTCTGGCCCTTGCATGCCATACAGATAGATGTTATTGGTCCTCTGACCAATACCAGCAGAAACAACAACACGCCTTGTGGTAACTAATCTTTCTATAAGTGGGTTGAAGCCTTCCCACTAAGACATGCACTGCTAAAACCAATGCCAAAATCCTGGTGGAACAGATTTTCTCCAGGTGTTGCCTACCTCTCAAGGTAGACTCCGACAAAGGAACCACTTTTACAGGTGAGTTGATGAAAAGCACTCAAACTCCTTAAGAGTTCATCAGAAGTTCCACATACCTTATCACCCACAATCTTCAGGTCAAGTAGAGAGAGTCAACAGGCGGATTAAGCAAATGCTTTTCAAATTTATTGAGGATAATCCAAGGATTGGGATTCCCTACTAATTACTCCTTATGGCAATCAGGTACACCCTCAGCCACCACCCAGCTGACACCTTTGAAGTGATGACTGGTACAAATATGAGATTACCTGAACACCTACTGTTTGACCTGCATACCCACACTGCAGACCGTGTCTCAGTAAACCAGTATGTGAAAAACTCAGACAAGACCTCATACATACTCATTTGTATGCCACTAACTGCATGGGAAAGGCCCAGCAACAGGCCAAAATCCAGTTTGACAAACACGCACAAAAGTGGATTGGCAAGTTGGGGATCAGGTAATGGTTCTCAGATTTGCACATCCCTTCCCCAGTAAGTGGGAAGGGCCTATCCCATTGTCAACAAGCTCAGTCCAGCAGTCTATCAGGTTAGACTCATGCAAAACAACAAGCTGACTGACAAATGGTTACATGCAAACCAGTTCAAACTGTATAAAGGAGTATAATTACTTTTCCTCACCCCATTGGCCAGAACAGTACTAATTCACTAATGTTTGATTTTCATTTTCGGATACTGACAAGATGGCTATCATGTTCCATTTTCTCCTCATCTCAGGAGTTATTCCCTGCATCCAAGGCATAGTAAAGCACCTCCTTCCTCACCGTGATCCACCTGCAACTACCCCAGAGGGAGTCTCCATCAATATTCCTGACAATACGATTACTGTCCAGGAAGGTTCAGATGCCTACCTCACTGCCTCGGTTGTTGCTCCTGATAAATCTACCTTATAGACTGAGTGGCAAACCACATCGCAAGGACAAATACTCCCTGTGGCCAAGCCCTCCAAGGGAACTTTCCATGGTTGGCGCCAATGCAAAATTATCCCCAAATGGTTCTTTGTCCTTGCTCCAAACTTCTCAGACATTCTGGTTTATACAATTACTGCCTTAATTCATCCCTAATATTGTAATTCCTTGTCTAAAGACTCTGCCAGGAAATGTTGTGCTGTACACAACATGGACTCAGCTGCCGTGTATTTGGCTGTCTTACCCCCTACCGACAAACAGCTTTTGGAGTGTCCAAAACACACCCCTGGTCCTCGTAGTGGCCTCACAGCCACTGCCTTACCTGGTACACTTATTAACTACTTACAATTTATGCATATACCTGTTCTGTTTAATTTGACTTACTGGAATATGAAAGAATTTGGTATGTGTCATACTACTAATACGTCATTGTTTTATGGTACTTTGTTACTTGATAGTTTAGCAGCTTTTCAGAATTGTAACCAAGACCCTATTGCCGAGGTACACACCACCGAGCATAGAGGCAATTTTAGGAGAAAACCTAATCCTGATGATCAGAGTCATAAATGTAACAGACATGAAGTTGACAGTTCTGATGTCACTGGTGCCACAGGCACCGTTTCAACTCTTTTTGGTACAGCTATGTCTATTTGGAATAAAGCCGACATTGCTGCTATCGAATCATATTCACAGAAATTCCAAACTGGTTTGGTAAATGATATTATACCCCCTTTATTTATTTATTAAAGTTTGATGACCGGGTAGGCCCACTGAGCCCCGAAGGTCCCTTTCTCAGAGGCATGGCGTGGATGGCCTTAGTCAGGAAGAAAGGTAAATTGTATATAACATAAGCGATATTGCTAAAGGCATTTTCAGATTCTAAAGATAAGATTAATGCTCTCATTGCACAGAATAATAAAGTAGTAGATAAACAATACATTGCCTGTGAGATATTATTTTATTTATTTATTTTTTTTGTTGACCAGGTAAGTGCACTAGATAAATCCTGCCTATTTTCAGGCACGACCGGGAGAGGATACAGATGAATGCCAACTGACCTTGAACCAGATTAAGCTGTTGGTGGTATTTTTTAGTGAATGAGGAAATTTGGCCAGGACACCGGGGAAATTCCCCTACTCTTTTCGATAAGTGCCATGGGATCTTTAACATCCACCTGAACTACCACCAATCCAGGCAGATGGGACCCCGGTTTAACGTCTCATCCGAAAGACGGCACCTCAGAAGTGCAGCACCCCTCTCATGCTGCACTACAGTGTCAGTACTGGGCTATTAACCCAAGTGCCAGATATGGGAACTGAACCCACAGCCCTCTGATCTCCCAGCCTCAGAGGTGAGTGTGCTACCTACTAAGCCACTGACACTCAGCCTATGGCTCCTACATTATTACTACCATCAATAATATTTTCTATGATCTTGAATCCGGAAAAATCCCTGATATCATACATGACAGGCGTATTTCTTTTTCATCACATCACTATGTTGCGCCTGCTGCAGCAACAGGCGGGGGCATCAACCGCCCGGCCCCATCGCGGGGAGAGCAACAGGCTCACTCGCATGATGAGCTGTACAACCGCCTTGATCATGGAGGGCTCAGCGTCCCTTACCAGCGGACGGCTGCGCCGCCCACCGCGATTCCACGACAGTACTCCCACAGTGCAGAAGTGGTCATCAAGCTGCTCAGTCCGCCCAGCCCATTTTCTCCCAATGGGGCATACACATGCAATGAAGTCGATGCACAATTGTGCAAACGTCCACTGTGCTTCCTCCCCTTAGATACGTATACATCTGCAGTGCCACCGAGCATCCCCAGGGACCGCTAGAGCATGACGTGAGTCCACCCCATTTCCCCAGGATTAGGAGAGCAGTCATAGGACGCTCAATCGCAGTCCTCCCCAGCCGATCCCCGATGGCCCGGGCTCGTTCCCAAACCCAGGTCGCCAGCATGGAGCAAGGTGCGGCGTCCAGCGTCTCAGTGCCACCGTGCCGGTCATGATAGATGTATTTCTAAATGGTATTGTCTTCAGTGTAAATCTTCCAGCTGTATTTCTATGTGTATGTTACAGACTTTATCTACTCCTATTTCCACTGCAAGGAATTTGGGTTTTGTGACCAGGCACCTTAACACTGGTCCCTGTTTTACTTCTAAGAAATGTTCCATTAAGGATACTATGTCTGTTTCCTTTACTGTCTCTTTACCACATTTTGATCCTACTACAGCTTTATTTGATGAGCTTGCATCTGTACACTCCACTGGGCACCTTGATGAAGACATCTACAGAGAATGCCTCGATCTGCCTCCTCTGGACGCCTGGGTCGCCCCGCACATGGATTGCCGTGCGAAGAAAGGGTATATTTATTTGTATCACTGTGACGTACTTGATGTTATTAAACCTGTACGTGGCTATTCCCCAGACAGTATCGACTGCTCCTTTTCCATGTATGATGACATCACCACTAATGACAAAGAATACCAGGACTCAACATCAGCTCCAGACAATTCCCAGCTCTACCAGTCTTACCGGGAGGAGGTTCACCGCCTGTCAACATGGATTTCCAAACAGACTTACACTTGCCCAGTACAGCTGCAAAAATGGAGACTGCCTACTGTTAAAATGCAATATAATTTAGATGGAGAATATTGTGTAGTTACAAATTTTAAAAGTTACACTTACGGACTTAATACATGTTCTACTGATAGTCCAAACCTTTGCTTCGTGCCCCATTAGAAGTCAGTTATTGGACACACTGTTATTACACTCGTCCCTATCATGGACACTGACATTATTGATGGTACCCTGATTATCTGCTTACACTTTCTAAGTACTTACTTACTTTAATGTATACACTGAAGTCACTTTTAGACAGAAAGGACACCCACCTTATCCACATCCGCAATAATGTTTCCAAAGCTAATGAAGCTGTTCCTGCACTTATTAATGATGGTGATATGAACAGTGCACTTACTAACACTTGGTTAGAGATTACATTTAAAGACTTTGTTATTATACAAGCATTTTTGATATTTTTCCTTATTAAGCTTTGTTGCCTACGGCGCACATTACGCCAACACCATGAGCAGCTGGAGTTCCTTTGCAAGGCTTGCACTTTGGGTCTGTTAACGAACCCTGCTCCCTATCCACTTCTTTACTCTTGCTGTGTTGCCCACTGTGAGGCAACAAGGGGGGGAATGTTACATGAGGTCCCTGCACCCTAATTGGTACCCCCCAGAGGTAGACAGCTAGTATTTAGGCACATGTTATACTAGCATATAGGGCTAAGGGTATCTACCGTATAAAAGTAGATGTCAGGATATGTATACATATTATTGTTATACACTTTACTTTATAATACACACATGTATTCCTTGCTTACAAGATGTTAGGACATCTGTGTCCTTGTAATGATTATAATATAGGAGTCAGCATTGCCATCTTCTGATGATTTGTATTATTACATGGCTATGTACAAACTGTACTTCTTTGTCTTTACAAAGTGATGACTACTACAAAATTGTATTATGTTATCTTGGACTGAGAAGCCACCTCTAATTTAGCCAGTAGGGCTCATCTCTATAACTAGAAATGTTTCTATCTTACAGTAGCCATAGTAATTATCATAGGTATATAATGTAAGACATTACATCTTCTACCCCAGAGACCCCAAGAGACACGGAGAATCCTCGACGTATAGGGAATGCTTAGCATTGGCTCCCAGTTCGTATTGGTAAGAACTGCTTAGGGCAACTGTGATTATCCTTTTGGTAGTAATAAACAATCTTTATTACTCTTATGCAACGTGTCTGTGATTCCTTCCATGCCCATTATTGCCAAGAACCTGAGAGTGAGGTTTAGACCTCCTGACACAGGTAAGAGATCCACTAGCTACTTATTACCTACGCTAAGTAGGAAAGCTGTTATGGTGCAGTCATGCTCATTACACTGAATCAGCATTCACTTTTTCCTCCCTATCTGTTTATGCCCCCTACTAAACCACGCCTGCTCCTCTCATCAGGGCTCCCCAAGTGACCACACAGGCTGCACCGGAGGACAGGAGGCCATCCACTCCCACAGGTGCCCCGCTCCCATGGACCCTGAAATCCTCGGATTGCCCCCCCCCCGAGTGGGGAAGAGTCCCCCCTTGCCCTCCTTACCTTGAAGATGAGCAGACACACTCTGCAGAGCTCCTCCCCTCATCCTTCAAGTTGCTGGTGCTGGGGACCCATCTTCAGGAGCCGATGTGAGGCTTTTCTGTTTTCTGGTCCCACCCCCTGCAGACGTCGACATGCGGGGAGGGCCCAAGGAGGCATAGGCACACTGAGATGTGCCTTCGCTCCGGACTCTCGGAAGACGTCTTCCCCTCCCTGAGATTACTGCTTCCCCAATTGCACCTCCACCCGTGGTCACCCAGGTGACAGTATAGCACTGGGGAATGCAGCCTTCCTTCCCCAAGGAAGGAGAATGGCCCTCCGGACGCTGGAGCCTCCCCCCCCCCCGGCCGGACCTCCAGCAACCCAGGCTCACTACCGAACCCGTGTCACTGGTGTCGCAAGCGGTAGCACTACAGCTGCGTCAGTGAGATGGCCTAGCTTTCATTTTTTTAAATGCAAACACTGGAAAGTCCATCAATGGTTTTGCCTTTCACTACTTTTGTTAAAAACTAACTGATGAGACTGGCAGCTGATTAAGGACGCACAAATGAGTGCCAAAACGTACTGTTACTATGATCAAAATCATAAGGGGAAGTATGAATTTGACACTAATTAATTTATGTTTAGCTCTGTGATTGAAAGTACTGCTGGCCTGTGTTAAATCTTAGGGATTGCTGGTTGTGCTCTAGAGGTCTTATCAGGGCTACCATCATTTAGACTGTAGACAGAAGCAGGATCCCACTGAAAATGATATGCTACCACTCAGCTAGACTGTCCTGGGTAAGCACTTTGTAAAAATGGGTAAAATGAGTCGTTGCCATTTTATAATCTGATGTGCACTTTTGAGTGTGTAATGAGTTGTTGCCATTCTACAGTCGGAGTGTGTGTGCAAAACTACTTGATGCCCCCGGAAAAAGTTTCATGTCTGTGACCATGCCGGGACATAGTGCTGTCCTTCCTTCCCAGTGCTAATTAAACACTAGGCTGGCATACTAACTACTACTTTTGTGAGTACTTTTTAAAATGTATTATTTGAGTGCTAGCTACCATTTCTGCCTCCTACTATGTATCCTGCTGGGTCAGCAGCCATTCCTTACAGCGACTGTGTTTTTTTGTTGCTATCTCCATGGAACTACAATTACAAATTGATTTTGATATAGTAAATAGCTGGCCCTGCTGATTTTGAAGGGGGTGGTGATGTACAGGTTTATTTTTATCTGTTTTCTAATTTTGTTTTTCATATATTCAGCCAGGTCCTGGTAACTTCTTACTGTGAAACCAGGACCTGACTGAATATATATATATATATATATATATATATACATATAGTATATATTCAAGAGGCAAAAAAACTCTGTTTATCGTAGTTAGGGGTTGTTCACAGGAAAGCGAGGAAATTCGATGTTAGGTTGAGCCCTTTGCACTCCTCCAGCCTATCCCTCCAACCGAATCAGGGCAGCGCAAGGTTCGGCCGGGCCTTAACTCTCACCCCCATCACATGTGGAAAGAAGGTGAGGAATAGGAGAATGAGGTGAGAGTTAGGACCGATGACCACAAAGTGCGCCCTGATTCCGGTTGGGGGTGGGCTGCAGGGGTGCAAAGGGGGTTTCAACCCTAACATCGAATTTCCTCGCTTTTGTCGCTGTGGAACAACCCTAACTGATGCATTAAACTGAGTTTTTTGCCTCTAATTTCCCTTCTTTTTGAGAATAACGGGAAATACTGAATGTAATGCAGTGGCAGGAGCGCGGGGCCCTATGATGTCTTGTCACATAGTAACATTGTGCCCGCAAACGCAAATCGTAGTGTGCATGGTGACATAAAGCAAAACATAAAGAGAAACAGTACTGTAGACAGAAATGTTAAAGAACAACGCAACATGAACCGCAAGATGAAGCGCCGAGGGTATCGCACATGGCGGCATGGCACGTGAATGGTAAGTGAAACTGGTACGGAATCGCAAGCGGAAACGGTAATGGTAACATTAATGTAAGCCCACAGGCTGGTTTTACCCAAAAGCTGCATAGAGAAAGACAGTGAGTACAAAGAATGTATGCAAAATAATGACTCTCTGAACAGAAAATGAGGACTTGGCATAGTAAATTGCTTGTATCTCATGAACCATATGACATAGAAAAAAAATGTAGAAGTCAAATGAATTATCACTTTCCTGGCTAGTTTTGTACTTTGCCCCCAATAGGGAGTTAAGCATTTTCTGACGAAAACTCTGTATCTCGCACCGTTTCGACAATATGGGCCCTGAAAGGCACGGCGAACGCCATAACGTTATCCTATGGGAAAAAAAACGAAGTTCGGAGTGCCATAACTTTGCCTCCCTGTAATATTTTTTCACCAAACCACTGAAAGGCACATTTGTGGAATGCTGGCTGTCTTTCCTGCAAATTTCAGCCCAAAAGACCAAGCCGTTATTTTGCAGCAGGGGGCCAAACGATTGCTGCAATGCGTCGTACGCCGTAATGTTATCCTATGGGAAAAAGCGTCAACTTTGGAGTACTGTAACTCTGCCGCCGTGTAATACTTTTTCAACGAAACACTGAAAGGCACATCTGTGAGATGTCAGCTGCGTTCCCTCCAAACTTCAGCCCAAAACTCCAAACCGTTCTTTTGCAGCGGGTGCCTAAGAATTACGCAAGGTCATTTTCCCACAGCCTAGAAAAAGAGCTGGTCGCACTCATAAAGCTTTCGCAAATCTATTCGACAGTGTGGCAAGTAATGAAAGTACTTTTCCAGAAATGTGAAAAACATATTTCTGGGGTGTTTCACCCAAAATAAAGACATGCCTAGCATCCTCAGGGTCTGACTAGGTGAATACAAAAATAATTAGGTTGCTAGGGGTCCCAAATTTAAATGCCAAGCATTTTCTGATCACCAACTGAAAACAAAATGGCGGATTCTGACAGTAAAAGGCCATTTCTTGAAAGTAAAACTGCATTTGCGACACTGTCAAACTTTTTTTTAACTTTCCACATTGACTTATAATGGGAAATTGTTTTTTGAATAACTTTTGAACTGTTTAATATTTTTTCACAAAATCTTCAAAAGGCACATCGGGTACCCCGGCCGCATGTTCCCTGAAGATCTGGACCGGTTGCGCAAACTGGGGACCTGTAGGCTTGACCATAGAATTCCAAAAAGCGAACGCACGTGCAGATCACGCAATAACTCGCAGCCAAATATCCGACTGCACGAAACTCTGCAGATCCCAAGGCGTATGGGTCTTGATCGTGTATTCCAAATTTCAGGCAAATCTGTCAAATGGTTGCAAAGTTATTAAGGTGCACAATTTTGGGTTTAACATGTAAATGGCTCCTCAACCCTAACTATGGTAGCACTACCGTACTACTATAGATATATATACATACATACATACACACATATATAAAATCAAAATGAATTTGTAATTCCACTCAGCATTTTCCCCCAAGAACAAATGAAATGAAAGGGAAAATCTCACATACATGCTACATTCCCTTCTATGCTCTGCCTTGCTTTATGTGAGTTTTTTGAGAGTTACCAGACAAGACGCAAGAAAAAAACTCTTTTTATTACGAGTTTACAAGAACACCTGGAGTGCCTCACACATATGAGTGTTACTTTGTGCGTTCTTAGGGCAAGAGAACTGTGTCCTAAGAAAGTAAGGGAGGTACTCATATAAGTAAGTGGCCCTCCTAATGCCCTATAATTACTGTAGATCCCACTCTAAGTATTTCTTTTTTAAACTATCTATTCAGTCTATAGTCCTAGTCTGTGCGGTGAGACCGAGAAGTCCATTAGAATGGCATAGAAACACAGAATTTGACGGCAGATAAGGACCGCTTGGCACACCTAGTCGGCCCATTTCCCTACCTGATGGATAAGCTGCAGATTCTGGTTAATCAACAGCTTACTACCTCCTACCCCCCACTATCATAGTAGTCACAAAGCATATATAGACTTTCGTCCTTGTCTGCTTGCCAAAAAGTATATCAGAAACAAGGGGACCGATGAACAAGCTATAGACTTGGTTCTACTGAAATCATCTAGTCTTATTTTGAAAATATCTATAGTTGGACTATTAACTATCTCGTGAGGGAGAGAATTCCACCCAGATACCACCCTCTGACTGAACCAATGTTTTCTTTTTTGTGATTTCCACTTCTGTTGCTTAATTTGTTTACAATGAGCTCTAGTATTGCAATTTCTGACACATAAATCTAGTCCTAAATCTTCTCTGACGATATTATCTTAGAATGATCTATAGACTAAAATCATATCACCCCTCCATCTTCTAAAAGCCAAAGAATATAGATCGAAATTGTCCAACCTCTCCTCATAGGTCATATTTTTAAGTCCAATTATTGATCAGGAGGCCCTTCTCTGGACTCTTTCCACTCTCTCCATCTCACTTCAGTGTAAGAGGACCAGACCTGGGAATAGTATTCCAAGTGGGCTCTCACCAGTGATCCATACAATGGGACCAAGATCTCCCTACTTCTGCTTGATGTATGTCTCAATATACAGTTTAGAGCCCTGTTAGCATTTTTTATAGTTTGATCACAGTGGGCAGTAAAAGAAAGGTCATTTTGTATGATGCCACCCAAATCCCTCTCCTGTGTCACTTGCTTTAACTGTATATTATTAATAGTGTAACATACATTTAGCTTCATTTAAGTTTATGATCTAATGTCCATTTCACAATGTATTTAAGAGTTTCTTGAAGTCCAATGTAGTCTGCGGATGAATCTATTACTTCTCCCACTCTACAGTCATCAGCAAACTTGGTTATCCATACATTTCCCATATTTTATTATAACGATGATATATATATATATATATATATCACACACATATATATATATATATACATATATAGCAGGCAGGGGCCCAACACTGAGCCCTGGGGGAACCCACTCGACACAAAGTCAATCAGATAACACCCCATTTATTACCACTATCTGTCTCCTCTTTTCCAACAATTCCAATATCCAATTTACAAGAATCCTATTTATATTTAGTAATAGAAGGAATTTAATTAACTCTTCATGTGGTAATTTGTAAAAAGCTTTTGAATAATCTAGTTGAATTACATCCACTGACCTACCATTATCAAAAAAAAATGCTAACTTTTTCATAAAAACTCAGTAGATTGGTCTGACATGATCGTCATTTTGTGAACCCATGTTGGCTGCGATCAAAAAGGTCGTTTTCAGGTCAGGTGGTCCTGAATATGATCTTTTATTATGCTTTCCAAAATTTTCCCCAATGTAGATGTTAAGGTAACTGGTCTATAATTATCAGGGGAATCTTTCTTTCCCTTTTTAAAGATGGGTCCTACATGTGCTTCTCTCCATTTACTAACAACTTCCCCCCTGTCTAATGACTCTTGGAAAATAAAGGTTAATGGGTGGGCTATCTCTTCTGCTATTTCAGAAATCAGTCTCGGACGAACATTGTCCGGTCCAGGAGATTTATTAATCTTAACTCTCTTTAATCTATCCAAAACATCCTTTATGTTAATTTTAATTTGTTTTTCATTTGTGTTGTATTTTATATTGGTTGTTATTGTATCTTTAGAGTTAAATACAGTAGCAAAATATTGATTTTGTACCTCAACCGTTTCCTTATCATTTAGTATGTTGCCTCTGTCGTCCCCGAAAGGGCCTATTGTTTGTTTGTTCCCTTTTTTATTATTTATGTATGCATAAAAGGCTTAGTAGTTGTTTTTATTTCAAAATTTGTTTTGCCGTCTTTTATTAATTTCCAGAATTGCCTTATGCCTGTCCCAAGCATTCTTGAATTCTCCCACTGTTCCTGACTCCACAACCTCCTCAGGAAGGCAGTTTCATGCATCCACAACCCTCTTTGTGAAAAAATACTTTCTAACATTACATCTGAGCCGCCCCCTCTATCTTCAAATTGTGCCTCCTTGTTTTTCACTCTCTTTTTCGGAAGAAGCTACCCTCTTGTACTTTGTTAATTCCTTGAAATACTTGAAAGTTTCTATCATGTCTCCCCCTTCTTCAAGAGTATACATATAAAGCTGCTTTAGTCTCTCCTCGTATGTCTTCTGGTGCAGACCCTGCACCATTTTAATTGTCCTCCTCTGAACAGCCTCCACTCTGGCTATGCGGAGATGGGGTCTCCAGAATTGCACGCAGTACTCCAGATGGTGTCTGTTTTCTACTGTTGATGCCTCTCCCTATGCATCCCAGTATCCCCCCAGCCCTCCTTACTGCCATATCACATTGCTTGCCCACCTTTTGGTCATCTGACATAATTACTCCTAGGTCTTGTTCGATTTTTATTGTTGTTATTAACTCACCCACCATTGTGTACTCTTCCCCTGGGTTTTTGTTTCCCAGATGCATTACCTAGCACTTCTTTGCATTGAATCTGAGCTGCCATATATTTGACCATTCCTCCAACCTTGCCAAGTCCCTTTTCATCCTTTCCACCCCACCTTGTGTATCAACCCTGTTGCAGACCTTTGTGTCATCTGCAGAGAAACATACTTTTCCTTCCAGGTGCTCTTCAATGTCACTTATAAAGACATTAAGGAGGACCGGTCCCAGTACCGACCCCTGTGGTACCCTGCTAGTTACCCTCCTTTCTTCACTGTGGACTCCGTTTACTATTACCCTTTGCGTTCCGTTGTTCAGCCAGTTTTTTATCCAGGCTACCACCTTGGGACCCACTCCAAGGCTTGCTAACTTGTATATTAATCTTTGTGTGAGACTGTCAAATGCCTTGCTAAAATCTAGGTAGGTCATATCCACAGCCCTTCCCTGGTCTACCACTTTGGTCGCCCAGTCAAAGAAATCTATTAGGTTCGCCTAATATGACCTTCCTGCTGTGAAACCATGCTGCCTTGGGTTCTGTACCCTACTGGCCTCTAGGTACTCAACAATTCTTTCCTTCAGAAGTGATTCCATCATTTTCCCTACCACTGGGGTCAAACTAACTGGTCTGTAGTTTCCTGCCTCTGTCCTGCTCCCACTTTTGTGAAGTGGAATCACATTTGCCCTCCTCCAGTCCTCAAGTACCACCCTATCCTCCCATGATTTGTTAAAGAGAGTATCCAGTGGCATTACTAGTTCTACCCTTAGTTCTTTTAGACTTCTTGAGTGAATCCCATTAGGCCCCATTGTGTTGTCCACCCTCAGGCCCCGTTGCTTTGTCCACCCTCAGTTTCAAGAGTTCTTTCACAACCCTTTCTTCTGTGACTGGACTGGTATCGAACCCCCTATTCAGAGTGTTTCTCTTGTATGGCTTAGGTACCTCCCCCTCCTCTTCCATTGTGAATACTGAGCAGAAATATTCATTCAGTATTCCTGCTTTTTCACTGTCACCCTCTGCCCACATTCCCTTTCCTTTATTAAATCTCTGTATCCCTCCCTTGGTCTTTCTTCGCTCCCTTATGTACCTATAAATGGTTTCATTCCCCTTCTTAACAGAGTTGGCTATCTTTTCCTCAGTTTCTGCCTTTGCTATTCTGACTGCCTTCCCTGCCCCCTTCTGCTTTAACTGATAAAGTTCTCTGTCCTGCTCCTTCTGTGGTTCCTTGTATTTCCTGAATGCTATTCTTTTCTCCTTAAAGGAGCACTGTCAGCTTTACTCCGTTTTTTGCCTGATACAAAAAATGCACCACTTTACACAGACTGATTAAATATTTACTGCAGAAACCCACCATCTGGTTGAAATAAATGAATATTTACCATGTTGTTCATTTTCTGATTTCATTTCTTTTCATCCGTCCCGACCAAAAGTGTCCCGCGTCCCGGAAGCACATCCAAGATGTGAACGTTGGGCTGGCTGGAGCGCGTTCATGCACTGCAAGATTTTAACATTGTGTCCCTAAAAGAATCATAATCCAGCGCCTTGTATTGTATATGAATGCTGCTGCCATCTCCCACGACAAACCGAGCACTGCAAATAACAAAAGTTCCTGTTTTAAATCTGAGCTGAAATCCCAGGCATGCTCTCAAGAGTCATGGACAAAGATCCCGCGCATGCACAGGAGTGTGCAATTGGCGCGCATGCCCAGAATTTCAACTCAGATTTAAAACAGGAACTTTTGTTATTTGCAGTGCTCGGTTTGTCGGGGAGATGGCAGCAGCATTTATATACAACACAAGGCGCTGATTATGGTTCTTTAGGACACAATGTTAAAATCTTGCAGTGCATGAACGCTTGCTCCAGCCAGCCCCGCGTTCACATCTTGGATGTGCTTCCGGGACGCGTGACACTTTCAGTCGGGACGGATGAAAAGAAATGAAATCAGAAAATGAAAAACATGGTAAATATACATTTATTTCAACCACATGGGGCGTTTCTGCAGTAAATATTTAATCAGTCTGTGTAAAGTGGTGCATTTTTTGTATCAGGCAAAAAATGGAGCAAAGCTGACAGTGCCCCTTTAACCTTCCCTTCCACCTGTTTTGAGAACCATAGTGTTTTTCCTTTGTTTTGTTGATTTGCTTCACACAAAGGCTTGTTGCCTCTGTGATGGCTGTTTTGATAATTCCCCATTGTTCCACCACCCCTTCCTTCTTGCCTGTTTGCTAGTACTTTTCTGAGGCACTCTCTCATTTTCCCAAAGTTAGCCCTCCTAAAGTCTAATACTCTTGTTTTCGTATGGCTTGATTTTATGACTGTGTTTATTGTGAACCACTCTGTTTGGTGGTCACTTGTTCCAGATGGCTACCCACTTCTAAAACTGAGATCCTTTTTCCTTCCCCATTTCAAAGTACCAGGTCTAAGACTGGTCCCTCCCAAGTGGGTTCCAACACTAGCTGTCTGAGGCATGCCACTTGTAGGGCATCAAGGATGTCCCTGCTCTTGGATGTGCCTGCAGCAAAGGTACTCCAGTTAACATCTGGCATATTCAGGTCCCCCATCAACAATAACTCCTCTTTTTCTGCCATTTTAAGGATACCTTCTATCATGTCCTTGTCCATTTCCTCCCCCTGAGATGGGGGTCTGTACA
Source organism: Neoceratodus forsteri (assembly GCA_016271365.2). NCBI lineage: Eukaryota > Metazoa > Chordata > Ceratodontiformes > Ceratodontidae > Neoceratodus > Neoceratodus forsteri. Next base: position 1,424,009,000 of record CM028130.1, read on the forward strand.
CAACCCCCATGTGGATTGTGGTGCCATTTCCTGTTTCCAGGGTGACCCACAGTGACTCATCAACTTCCTGTTTACTCTTTAGTTCTGTTGCTTTAATCCCATCCCTTCTATAGAGAGCTACTCCTCCTCCTCCGCTTTTACCCACCCTGTCCCTCCTGTAGATTGTGTATCCTGGTATGTTGACATCCCAGTCATGGTTCTCTGTGTACCATGTTTCAGTGACTGCCACAATATCCGGGCATCCCTCTTCCATCAAGGCCACTAGATCAGGGAGCTTGTTACACAGACTGCGGGCATTGGTACTCATCACCTTCCTTTTTTTTTTTTTTATGGCCTTACCCCTTTTAGCCCCAACCCTGTCCTGCCTTTTTCTGCATTTACCACTGTCCTGCTCCCTACTAACTTCTCTACCTTGGTGTTTACCTCACTAACTACTGTGTTTTGTGGGGGGAGGCTGGGATTTCCCTACTCCTTTTCAGTGCCTCCCCCCTTGGCTAGTTTAAATGCTTGCCAATGAAGCATTTAAACCTATCAACTAGGATCCTAGCCCCCCCCCCCCGGACAGATGCAGACCATCGCGACAGTATAGGCCTGCATCCCTCCAGGTGGCTCTCCAGTCCCCAATGAACCCAAAACCCTAAGTTCCACACCAGTTTTTCTTTTTTTTTTTCCTCCTGGTTTTTCCTACTCTCTTGATCCTCTCCTTCAGGCCTCTCAATGTTCGCTGCCACATCCCGGACCCATGATCTGCCCCTAGAGTGCCTCTTTCCTTCTCTGCACAATGGGGTCTGTCTGGTGTCGGTGGTCTGAGGCGAGCAGAGAGGTCATCATCCAGGACCACAAGGGTGATTTTTCCTTGTTTCTGTTTTGTCCTCCTGTTCCATCCCCCTGGGACGCCGGGCGCTTGGGACTCCAGTCCCAGAGGTGACGTCTTGAGGGCCATGTCTAACCCCTCTCATGTGTGCGTATGACGCCCATCAGTCCCGGACCCTAGTATCAGAGCCGCCCATCCCTTCAAGGACTGAAGCTTCCACCGACTCTCTCCGGAGAGTCGGACACTGGTGCTGCCCCAGGTATCCCACCCTGAGGGAGGAGAATATCCGGAAGGGCGCTCGATCCTCTCTCCCCTGCCAGCCCCGGCTGCCGGGTCACCTTCCAACCGGGTGCGCCAGTGTAGTCTGCGGTGTGTGCTCTAAGCGTCTCAACCCCTCAGCGCCACAGGGCTGGCTCCACACCAATTTTTAACCATTCATTGAATCCCATTGTGCGGAATACCCTAGCATCATCCTTACTTATAGACAGGCAGCACCTCCGAGAAGGTTACCGTACATGCTACTTGTCTAAGGCCCCTCCAACTCTACAAACTCCTCTTACTGCTCTGATCCCATTCATAGCAGGTCATTTGTCCCTAGGTGGACAGCGACATTCAACTCCCTCCCTCGTGCAGCTGCTCCCACGATCCTTGAGGGGTTCCTTCCTGTCCCTCAGTCATGGCCAGGCAGGCACCTTACCTGCTATCCCCTTCCCCCACTTCTGCCCCCTAATGATCGAGTCCCTCACCAGGAGTTGTTTCCTTCCCCTGTGGGGTCTCGTGCCACCCTCCTGTGGGTCTCCTTTGTGGAGGTTCCCAGCATCCTCCTTGGTCTCCACTGCAGGTGTCTACATAGAGGAACCCCTCTTCGCCAGAACAGCATATGAATTGTGGAGAGGTACAACTGGAGGGATGCACCTCTGTTCCACCACCCTCTCCCTCCCTGAGCCCACCTTGGTCCAACCGCTCCTCTTTCTTAGCAACCTCTGAGGTAGCAGTGGTGGCCCTGGTGGTCCCTGGGTGGGGGAAGAGGTTTCATGAATCCTAGCCAGGTCAGCCTGGAGACAAGTAACCTCCTCCCTCAGACCAGAGAGGTGCCTGCAAACAGGGCAGCACTGCAGGCTCCAGAATGTCTCCCGGAACACTGCTGCCCCACAGCCACGGCACTGCACCATTTCCATCTTGACTTATTTTGTGTCTCCTCTCCTGTTGCTTTGTATGCTTACTGTCTCCTCCCTCTATGTATTTTTACACTCACTTTCCTACTGCCTATGTGCCCTTACAATTCTTGCCCTTCCTGTTCTGGGACAGGAACTTCCTGTAGTCTTCAGTAGTCTCCTTCTTCCATGCTTGGATTCATACCTCCAGCACTGGGCAGAGAAGAAAAAATTACTCACCTTAGTAATGTTGTTTCTTCTAACGGAGTCTTGCTATATTCTGACATATGCAGTGAGTCCCAACCTTCGAACTGCCCCGGAGATGAAAGAGTTAACTTTCCAGGCCAGGCATGGAACGCTGAGCTCGAGCTCGGTTGAGACTCTGCCTGTTGTTCTTCAAACTCAAACCGTCAGATCTTTATGAGCTAAACTCACTAAGGTCCTGTGTGAAAGCTGTAAACCTACACTAACCAACTGGCTACTAAACATAAAAACACATTTTTTGTTCCCAACACAAAGACTCAAGTCAGGAGACCCAAAATGAAAACACAACACCACTCGCCCCAAAGAAGGGAGAACAAAAGAAGGTGGGCACCTACAGCGTGCCAACACTGCACTGCCCACCCACATCCAAAAACAGAGGTTCTCAGAGGGGCAGGCAGGGGGCGAGGTCAGAATATAGCAAGACTCCATTAGAAGAAACAACATTACTAAGGTGAGTAATTTTTTCTTCAAACAACATGAAGTCTTGCTATATTCTGACATATCTAGACTACAAGCAGTACCTCCATGGAGGAGGGACAGAACCTACTTAGGAAATAGGCTCTGAAGCACAGCTGTGCCAAGCCGAGCATGACTCCTAGCCTGGATGTCCAGGAGTAAAGCTTGGTAAAGTGTGAACCATTTTTCCAGGTAGCTGCTTGACATATCTCTAGAATAAGGATGTCTCGGCAGCAGCCAGGAAGCAGCTGTACCTCTGGTAGAGTGAGCCCTCAGGCCTGAGGGAGGAACCTTACCCAGTTTTTCATAGCAAAACTGGATACAGGAGACAATCCACCTGGCAATGAATCTTTTAGCGGCAGGTTTCCCTTTACCAACCTCACCATAAGTGAGGAACAGTTGGAGGGAGTCAAACCTGTGACCCTTGGTACGCTCTATGTAGTAACTAAGGGCTCTTTTGACATCTAAACTGTGCACTCTCCTCTCTCGGAGGAAGAATGGTCAGTGAAGTACACAGGAAGAGACATAGATTGATTAAGGTGGAAATCTGAAACCACCTTAGGCAAGAACTTCCCGTTAGTCCTGAGGACCACCTTATCTCTATGAAAGGAGATAAAATCAGGCTCCACTGACAAAGCTTGTAATTCACTTAAGCGTCTGGCAGAGGTGATAGCTACCAAAACACAGTTTTCCAAGTCAAGTATGAGCTCTGCTGAAGATAAAGGCTCAAAAGGGGGTTGCATAAGCTGAACAATGCAAACATTGAGGTCCCGGGCAGGGGCAGGGTCCCTGAATGGAGGGTTGGTGTGAAGCAATTCCTTGAAAAACTTGGAGAAAACAGGGTGAGCTGAGACAGAACAGGCTTACCTGCTGGAAATAAAAGCAGACACAGCTGCCAGATGCACTTTCAGTGTAGCTGGTCTCAGCTCAAGCTATTTAAGTGGACCATATAATCAAGGACTGTGGGCAGATCAGCAGATTCTGGGAAATATGCTTCAGAGCACCATATGGAAAATCTTTTCCATTTAGAATTATAAGTAGCCCTGGTGGAAGGTTTTCTAGAAGCCTTCAGGATATCCATTACACCCTGGGAGAGGTGTAAGTCAGCAAACTCTAACTCTTCAAGAACCAGGCCTTGAGATTGAGAGATTTGAGGTTCGGGTACCAAACCCTCCCCTGAGCACAGGTTAACAGGTTGTAATTCCTGGGAAGACACAGGGAAGATGGACTGCTAAGGACAGTAGGAGTGGATACCAGGGCTGTCTGGCCCAGTCTGGAGCAATCAGGATCATCTTGCAGGGTTGAGATCTGATTTTGACTAGCACTTTGAACAGGAGAGGAAGGGAAAAGCAGAGAAACTTCCCTTCCCAGTTGAGAACTAAGGCATCCAGAGGACTGAGCCCAACACTGGGGGTCTGCAGCAAAAAAGGGGAAGTTGGTGATTGTCTGGGGCTGCAAAAAGATCTATCTGCGGGGTGCCCCATCTGGAAAAAATCACTTCCAAGACCAGGGGATCCAGTGACCATTCGTGATGGCCCTGGGAAATCCTGCTGAGAGCATCTGCCAGGACATTGTCCTTTCCTGGTAGGTGAATTGCCGTGAGGGAGGTGTTCAGGGAGTAAGCCAGAGACCACAACTTCATTGCTTTGGTGCACAAGGCCGTAGACCGAGTGCCTCCTTGCTTGTTGATGTACCACATTGTGGTGGTGTTGTCTGTTCTGACCTGTACAACTTTGTTCTGAACAGATTTGGAAAAAGCTTGAAGTGCTAGAAATACTGCTCTGAGTTCCAACAGGTTGATATGGAGCACAGATTCCTGAGGGGACCACAACACCTGGATGGTGAGGTCGCCCATGTGAGCCCCCCACCCCAAGAGGGAGGCATCTGTAGTAAGGATTAAAGAGTGAGACTGGGTGGCAAGGGAACCCCTTGTCTCAAATTGTTCCTGATCCTGCCACCACTGTAGGGCCTGGATCAGGGTTCGAGTTACTGGGATCAGTTTGGTCAGAGGGTCCTTCTTTGAGACCAAAAGGCTCTCAAATGGAACCGAATATCCTCATCTGAAATCTTGCTCCCTGCACTACTGCTATAGAAGCAGCCATGTGCCCCAGGAGCTGTAGAAAATGCCTTGCTGGTCGAGACACCTGCAGGGTGAATGAGGAGGCCAAAGAGACCAGGGTCCTTGCCCTGTCCAGGGGAAGGAAGGCTCTGGCTTTCTCTGTGTCTAGCTCTGCGCCTATGAAGGTGAGGAGCTGGACAGGCTCTAGAACTGACTTTGAGAGATTTAGGAGGAAACCAAAGAAGTGAGCAGTTGCTGAGTTATCTGTAAGTGTAACTTGACTTGGTCTGGGGACTGGCCTACTGTGAGCCAGTCGTCCAGGTAAGGAAAATGGCAATTTTCTGCCTTCTCAGAGAAGCAACTACTACTGCCAGGCATTTTGTGAATACCCTTGGAGCAGAGGTGAGGCCAAAGGGCATTGCTCTGAACTGGTAATGGCCTGAGGGCAGCTTGAACCTGAGGTACTTTCGATGGGAGCTTCTGATGAGAATATGGAAGGAGGCATCCTTGAGGTCCAGGGGCGCTAGCCAGTCCCCTGGCCTTAGAGAGGGTAGAATAATTCCCAGAGTCACCATTTTAAATTTTTGTTTTAAAAGATGCTTGTTTAAATATCTGAGATCCAGGATGGGCTGCCATTCTCCTGTCTTTTTTGGGGTAAGGAAGTACCTGGAGTATAATCCTTTGCCCTGGTGTAGGGGTGGAAACCTTTCCACAGCTCTGAGAGCCAGGAAGGAAGAGACCTCTGCCTCTAGGGCAAGTGCCTCTGAGGGATTTGCAGGTGGAAAGGATCTGGTTCTCAGCTTTGGAAATTTTTTGAAGCTGAGAACCAGTCCCTAGCTTACTACTTCAGGACCCACTTGTCTGATGTTAGAGACTCCCAGTCCTGGACAAAGTAAGCCAGCCTGCCCCTACGGTAGCTGAGAATCGGCCCTGGCAACCCCATCAGGGTGCCTGCTTGGCAGGGGCTTTGGGCTGAGGGTGGAAGCAGGCCTGCTTGGCCCCGTCTGCCTCCCTCTAAAGAATCCCTCTGGGCATAAGCAGAAGGAGGCCTGGGCAAAAAGGCCTGCCCTGGGAAGCTGCCTTGAGGAGTGGCCTGCCTTTCCTTGGCCTGTGCACTCCTATAGGTGGTCCTATACTCATCCATTTTCTTCATGTAATTCTCTGTCTGCTCCCCAAACAGGGAATTACCCACAACAGAAAATCCATGGCCTTAGTCTGGGTATCCTGTGACAGGCTAATACATCTGGGCCAAGCCATTCTGCAAGTGCCACAGATGTAGCCATGACTCTTGACGACCGTCATTTGAGTCCACTGCAGCATGGAATTGCACCTTGGATGCCTCAATACCATCAGCAGCACCTGCTCCAGCTCCTTGGCAAGCTGGCCAGGGACCTGTTTTGCTAGAGCCATGACAGTGTCCCATCTGGATTTCTGATATCTAGCAACATAAGCCATATAATTTGCCTGTCTGAGTCCCAAGGATGCTGCCATGTACTGTTTCTTTGCCATGGCATCAATCCTCCTGGAGTCCTTGTCTGGGGGTGTGAAGCCAAGGGAACATTTGCCTTGTCACAGGCTGCAGCCTGCACTACCCCAACATGGCTGCATTGTTGTGTAAGGAATTCCGTATCAGAACCTGACAATGTGTACCTCTTGTCCATTCTCTTATCCACAGGAGGTATAGTGTGAGGAGTTTTTAGAATTTTAAATGTCTGTTTCCCAAAAGATTTATGCAAGGGAATAGACAGTCTCCTAGACTCTGGGATATCCATCATTTCCACATAGTCAGGCGCCTCTTGATCATCCACAGCTTCCTCCATAGGAAGCTGGAGGGTTTCAGCCACTTTTTATAAAACATAAAATGAGAAGGGGACTCAGAAGCCTAGGAGGAGACACTCCTGAAGGTCTGTCTGGGGAGATGTCCGGATCAATGGGCACATCCAGACTTTCAAACCACATTCACTCTCCTCATACTCCTCTTCCCCTCCTCGGTTCATAATATTCCTCTAAATCATACTCTTGAACCGTGGAACCGGCCGAACTGAGCGACTACCAGACGGTGCCGGTTCGGTCGGAACCGGGGAAAACGACTGGACAATTTTGATCGCTTTGGCTATTTCTTCAGTGGTTGGAGAGGAAAGTTTTGGCTCCACACCAGCCGATTTTCTAGTCCTTTTTGCTGGAACCGACTCCTCCGAGTCGGATCTCCTTTTGGCGAAGAAGTCTCGCCCTGGTCAGAGGGCACTCCTTCTGGTTCGGTTGGAACTGAATCGGGCTGGCCAACCGGTTCAGCGGACTTTTTGGCCTCCCTTTCCCTGAGCCTACCAACTCTCTTCTCCAGGGTAGCTGCAGGAACATTTTTACAAATCTGGCAGTCTGCACTGAGGTGGTCAAACCCCAGACAGTAAACACAGGTGGTGTGGGGATCAGCCTTGGTAAGACTTCCCCACACACACTACAGTGTTGAAACCCAGTGGGCCCGGTTTTTCTTTTGGATTTCTCAGACATAGTGCCAGCCCTATCCAAACTTACCCGTTTATGGCAATCCGCCAAGTAAGACCCTCTTATCGGTTCCCAACCGTGTCACGGGTCGTGGAAAAAACTGTAATAAAATCCGTGTTTTTAACAACCGATAAGAACTGGTAACCACACTCTAAATCACAGATTAAGATTTTTTAACAACTTGATCGGTTCAAACCGAACCGATAAACCGTTTACAAGTTCCACACAGAATAGAATTAATGTGAAACCTATCTAGTACTCACAAATACCACAGACAGAGACTGAACCGACAGGTTGCAGTTTTAAATTCAATCGAAAACCAGAAAGCGGTACTTTAACCAACAAAATGAACGAGCAGAAGGAGAAATCTCCGGAGCGACTGTTCGTGAGTGAAGCAAAGAATCTGACGGTTTGAGTTTGAAGAACAACAGACAGAGTCTCAACCGAGCTCGAGCTCAGCGTTCCATGCCTGGCATGGAAAGTTAACTCTTTCACCTCCGGGGCAGTTCGAAGATTGGGACTCACTGCATATGTCAGAATATAGCAAGACTTCATGTTGTTTGAAACAGCTATTTTTTAGGTTCCTTCAAGGTTGATGAAATTAATGTATCTCAGTGATCCTACCCTTCCTACTGCCAAACAAGAAGTTCCTCTTGTCAGTCAAATCCAGTGACTATAAAAGTAGAACTGGCTTTGGGTGGGAGGGTGGAGGAGTGGGAAGGAGGGCAATTAGTAAAAGAGCTGTAGTTCTAGACTACTGTTACTTGCTCTGACAGCAAAGTTCTCTGTCAAAAACAGCAGGAAGCTGTAACTGGAGACACCTGCTTTTGTACTCCTAAGCCACACCCCCAATTAGCCTTAGTCTCTGCTCCTGACTCAGTAAATTAAGCTGATACAGCCCCCTCCCTCAGAGAAACACACAGTGACTTTTTTTTTTTTTTACTTAAATGAGACTTTCTTCTTCTAATAAAGTATCTGTTTGCTTAATCCAAACAGGCACTGCTGAGATAGAAGTGATTTATCAGTAAAACAGCTGTAGTTCCAGACTGCTGTTACTTGCTCTGACAGCAAAGTTCTGTGTCAAAAACAGTAGGAAGCTGTAATTAGAGACACCTGCTTTTGTACTCCTAAGCTCCTAAACCACATCCCCAATTAGCCTCAGCCTCTGCTCCTGACTCAGTAAATTAAGCTGATACAGCCCCCTTCCTCAAAGAAACATACAGTGACTTTTTTTTACTTAAATGAGATCCCCTTCTTCTAATAAAGTATCTGTTTGCTTAATCCAAAAAGGCACTGCTGAGACAGAAGTGATTTATCAGTAAAAGAGCTGTAGTTCTAGACTGATGTTACTTGCTCTGACAGCAAAGTTCTCCGTCAGAAACAGCATGGTAACAGGAGTACCTCAGGCGCAAGTGAAGTAAGCTCTGTGATTGGTCGAGAGCATCACAGGATGTTCCCACAGTCTATAATTAGTTTGGTTTTTGACCATGTAAGTACATTTATGCCTATTTTAAGATACAACCTAGGAGATTACATAGCAAACAATATCTACAGAAGAAAGAACAGTTACGTAAGAATTTACCGTAACAGTAGATCTTCAAGAGAATCTCTTGCAGAAGGTCACACCTTAGGAACTACAGCCGCCAGGCACAAGGACCACACGGAAAATGTGTTTGCTTGAAGTCTATCTGGGACCACCCACAGCAACGTTACCCCATCGGTGTCTCCCTATATAGCTGTGGGTGGCCCCATGCCCTACTCAGATCCCTGCCAGACACCATCCAGCAAGGATACGTTCCCAAAGGAACTGAGGGAGAGAAAGAGGAAGGAAGGCATGACCTGCTGCAAGAGATTCTCTCAAAGATCTACTCTTGTGGTAAATTCTTACATGACTGTTCTATCTTCTTCAAGGATATCTCTTACAGCAAGCCACACCTTAGAATGGGTCCCAGGCAGTACTGCAGAAGAGACCAGGCGGGGGGCTGGAAAACAGGAACCCATGAAAGGAGGCACTATAAAAAAAAGCTAGGCCGAATTTTGCCTGCCTTCTAGAGGCGGTGTCCAGACTGTAGTGCCTAGTGAAAGTATAGACAGTACTCCAGGTGGTAGCAGCACAGATCTCAGCTGTGGAAACCCCTCTGAAACAGGCAACAGAGGTGGCCACAGGAAGTTCATTACTTTACTTCCTGTAAAAGAAAAAAAATACAGTTGCCGGCCAGCCCGGTAGGGTTGAGGTGCTGGATAACACACCTCGCGCTACGCTGGTGACCCAGGTTCGGGAGCGAGCTCGGGGCATCGGGGGTCGGCAGGGGAGGACTGGGATGGCGCATCAGAAGACAGCGCTCCCGGTCCTGGGGTGGAATGGGGACTTTACACCGCGCTGTAGCGACCCCTGGGGACTCCAGGAGGTACCGCAGGCAGTGGTGTAACGGGGGGAGGGACCACGGCACACATCTGCACGGACATCACTGCACGTCCATGGTCCCAATGGGGACAAAGAAGAGGGGAAAAATGGCAGCACAGGTCTGAGGCAGCTTGATAGCCACAGCTCCGCTGGCCGACGATGCCTGGAGGCATATGCCGGTACTGGTTCCTCGCCAGGCACAGGGGGCTATAGGTGGGGACCCCTTTCGCAGGTGTAGTTGCATCTGCCAGCTGGGCATGCCAGCTTCGGTGTTGGCGGCTGAGTGGAGCGGTGGCTGGATATAGAGCAGGGCTGTGGCTGCAGAGAAGAAAATGTTATATGATAAAAAAAAAAAATTAAAAAGGAAAAGAATACAGTTGCCCAACCATTTAGACAGACACAGTTTAGAAACTGGCACACCCTCTTTCCCGGGGGTGAACTAAACAAACAGCTGCGAGGACATCCTGCAGTCCCTCATGTGGTGAACTTAATATCAAAGAATTCTATGTACATCCAAAGTATGGAGCAATGCTTCCCCTGGACTGGCATGCTCCAGGTATTTGACAGGTAGGTGGATGGCTTGATTCAAGGTAAACTCAGACACCACTTTCTGTAAGAGGGGGGAAAACGGGATATTGTTTAACCAAGAAAGGCACACTAAGCCAGAGCTTGTTTCCAGGTGCAAAATGGGAGCACACCAAGTTAAGTGACTTGCTCAGGGTCACACGGAAAGGCATACTAAGCCAGCGCATGTTTCCAGGTGCAACCGGGGCGCACGGGGAAGTTCAGTGACTTGCTCAGGGTAGTATGCAAGTAGGAGCTGATGGGATTCAAACCCAGGTCTCCAGCTCAGTGCTCTTAACCATTAAGCTATACTGCCTCTTGTTAGTACACAAAACACCCTGTTTTTGTGAAAAAATCAAATAAGGTTTCTTACACATGAGCGCCTGTAGCTCAGAAATCCTTTGAACAGAAGTAATAGCAACTAAAAATAATGCTTTCCATGACAGAAAGTATAGTTCACAAGTCACGGCAGGCTCAAAAGGAGCCAAATTAAACTTTTCTAAAAAAAAAAAAATTCAAGTCCCACACCGGGACAGGGCTACCGATAGGAGACTTCAAGTGTAGGATGCCTTTCAGAAATGTACGGGCCACATCCAACTGGGCCACCGTACAGCCCAGAGTATATAGAAGGTAGATATGGCTGACAAGTGCACCTTTAGAGAAGAGTATTTCAGTCCACCATCAGACAAGGACAGTAGGTACTCTAGAATTTGGTTCACCGGGCAGGTGAAGGGGCCCAGGTGATAGAAAGCTGTCCACAAAGCAAAATGCTTCCACTTCATGGAATAAGTTACCCTGGTGGAGAGTTTTCTGGCATCTACCAGGACGTCAGCCACTTGAGGGGAGACACAAAATCTAGTGATGGCTATGTCTTCAGAAGCCAGGCATGCAGGTGAAGGGACCGAAGGTTCAAATGGGTGAGGGTTCCCTGTTCCTGTGACAGCAAGCCCAGGCACAGGGGAAGGGTTATCGGAGGCTCCACTGCTAACTGTTGCAACAGTGGAAACCAAATCTGATGAGGTCAAAAGGGAGCCACCAGAATCAGTGGGGCACCCTCTATCTGGAGTTTGATTAGCACTCTCTGATTCAGAAGAAAGGGTGGGGGAACCTCTCTTTCCAAGAGAGGGACAATGCATCTTGCGAGAAAACTCCAAGCCCTCGATCAAGTGAGCAGAAAAGCCACAGTTTTGCATTGTGCGGGAATGCAAAAAGGTCCAACTCGGGACACCACCATCTAGTGAACAGGTCTTCTATGACTGAGGTCAGCAGTTCCCACTGTGCATCCGGGACTGTGACCTTCTGAGCCTGTCTGCCAAGGCATTTTGGACACCTGGAATATGGACAGTTGACAGCTCTAGGCCGCAGTCCAGGCCCAGTTCCAAACTCTAGCTGCTTCACTGCCGCGGGGGTAAGACTGGGTGTCTCTCTGCTTGTTGATGTAGTGCATCACACTGATGCTGTCTGTCTGCACTAACAGATGGCACAGGGACAGGTGGCACTGGAAGGCCTGCAGGCCACACAAGACAGCTCTCATCTCGAGGATATTGATATAAAAGGAAGTCTCGAACAGAGCCCATGTCCCCCGAGTCTGGTAAGGACCCAAATGCGTGCCCCAGCCTGTCCCCAAGTCATCCGTTATGAGGATCTGATGAGGGGATGGAATGAGGAAAGGAACACCCTTGAGCAAATGGCTGGGTTCCATCCACCACAGAAGAACCTTCTTTATCAGTAATGAGACCAGAACCTTCTGCTCCAAATCATCAGTTCACAGATCCTACTGTATGCTCAAAGTCATCTGAGTGATGCACATGTGCAGCCATGCCAGAGGAACTGTGGCAGTGGCCACTGCTATCAGGCACAACAGCTGAAGATATGCCCTGGCTGTGACACAGTGGCTGTCGTAGGCTTCCCAGGCCTGCGCTATCAGGCATTCTGCCCTGTCTGGAGGCAGGAAGGCAAAGCCCTGGGACATTTCCAGTATAGCTCCTATGAACTGTAGACGCTGGCCAAGAGTCAACACCGACTTGCAGTGGTTGACTGTGATCCCCAAATTGCTGAACAACTGCAGGGTGCGCACCAGAGTCAGAGACGGCTGTTCCTGAGTCTGAGCTTTGGTAACCAATCGTCCAAATAGGGGAAGATGTAAAGACCTTCCCTCCAGAGGGTTGCTGCCACCACCACTAGGCATCTGGTGAAAACCCATGGCGCCGAAGACAACCCACGGAGGAGGAGGACCCTGAACTGGTAGTGGCTCCGAAACAGGAATCTGAGGTACTTCCTGTAGGGAAGGCAGACTTTGATGTGCAAATATGCATCCTGCATATCCAGGGAACAGATCCAGTCTCCCTTCTGGAACAAAGGCAAAAGGTGTGGGAAGGTGACTATCCTGAATTTTTTGTACTGGATTATGTAGTTCAGGTTTTGCAAGTCCAGGATGGACCTCAAGTCCCCCGTAGACTTGGGGATGAGGAAGAAGTGGGAGTAGAACCCCAGGTTGCACTGACTCTCGGGGACAGGTTCTATGGCCCTTTTTAACAGCAGCATATGAACCTCCTCCAGCAACATGGGTACATGGCCTGGAGGGTAAGTCGAAGGCCTTGGGGAAAGGATAAGGAGGCATCTCTACAAACTCTAGAGCAGGTACTTGTTCTATGAGCTGCAGCATCCAAGTATCTGTCGTAATCTCCCGCCATCCATCCAGATGGAGGGAGAAGCGACCGTTACCACCACATCCTGGGGAACCAGATGGAAGGGGTCAGGCAAGGAGTCAGGCTGAGGCTAAGCCCACAGCCGGGCCTGCTCCTCCACCTTTTGACGGCCTTCCGATGGTGGAGATGGGGGTAGGCAGAGCCAAGGCAGTTCTGCGCCTGCTGGGAGGCTCAGCGCCAGACCTAGGCCAATGGGTGGCACGTTGAAAGGGCATCCTCTGTTCACTCTTCTGGCGAGTGTGGTAGAGGGAGTGAACAGAATGCAGAGTTCTCCCTGAGGTCTGAAGGTCAATGAGAATGTCCTGCACATCTCCCCTAAAGAGTCTGTAGCCCCTGAAGAGAGCATTCAAGATGGACTGTTAGTCATTAACAGCAAAGCCTGATACCCTGAGCCAGGAAACAGAATTTGACAACAGATAAGGACTGCTTGGCCCACCTAGTCTGCCCATTCCCCTACCTAATGGATAAGCTGCAGATCCTAGTTAACCAACAGCCTACTTCCTCCTACCCCCCCCACTAGAATTGCCTTATGTCTGTCCCATGCATTCTTGAATTCCCCCACTGTTTTTGACTCTACAACCACCTCAGGAAGGCTGTTCCATGCAGCCACAACCCTCTCTGTGAAGAAATACTTCCTCAGATTACCTCTGAGCCGTCCCTCCTCTTATCTTCAAATTGTGTCCCCTTGTTTTTGCACGTCTTTTTCTGAAAGATGCTACCCTCTTGGACTTTGTTGATCCCTTGAGGTATTTGAAAGTTTCTATCATGTCCCCCCTCTCCCTCCTTTCCTCGAGGCTATACATCTTTAGTTCCTTTAGTCTTTCCTCATATGTTTTCTGATGCAGACCATGCATCATTTTGGTTGCCCTCCTCTGGACAGCCTCCACCCTGTCTATGTCTTAGCGGAGATGGGGTCTCCAGAACTGTACACAGTACTCCAGATGTGGTCTTACCAACTGTCTGTACAGTGGGCCAACAACTTCCTGTTTTCTACTGGTGATGCCTCTCCCTATGCATCCCAGTATCCCCCCAGCCCTCCTTACTGCCTTCTCACATTGCTGGTCCACCCTTAGGTCATCTGATATGACTACCCCCAGGTCCCTTTCCATTTTTGTTGTCAGTATCTCACCCCCCACTGAGTACTCTTCCCCTGGGTTTTTGTTTCCCAGATGCATTACTTTGCACTGAATCTAAGCTGCCGTACATCCGACCATTCCTCCAACCTTGCCAAGTCCCTTTTCATCCTTTCCACCCACCTTGCGTATCAACCCTGTTACAGATCTTTGTGTCATTTACAAAGATACATACTTTCCCTTCCAGTCCCTCTGCAATGCAGTGTCAGTGGCTCAGTAGGTAGCACACTCACCTTTGAGGCCAGGAGATCAGAGGGCTGTGGGTTCAGTTCCCACATCTGGCACTTGGGTTAATATCCCAGTACTGACACTGTAATGCAGCATGAGAGGGGTGCTGCCCTTCGGAGGTGCCATCTTTCGGATGAGACGTTAAACCGAGGTCTCATCTGCCTGGATTGGTGGTAGTTCAAGTGGATGTTAAAGATCCCATGGCACTTATCGAAAAGAGTAGGAGAATTTCCCAAGTGTCCTGGCCAAATTTCCCTCATTCACTAAAAAAAAAAAAACACCAACAGCTTAATCTGGTTCAAGGTCATTTGGCATTCATCATCTGTATCCCCCTCCACCGGGTCGTGCCTGAAAATAGGCAGGATCTGTCTAGTGCATTTACCCGGTCAAAAAAACTAAAATAAAATAAAAAATGTCACTTATAAAGACATTAAAAAAGACCGGACCCAGTACTGAACCCTGCGGTACCCCACTAGTAACTCTCCTTTCTTCACTATGGACTCCATTTACTAGTATTACCCACTGTGCCCTGTTGTCCAACCAGTGTTTTACCCAAGTTACCACCCTGGGATCTCCTCAGGCAAATGCTCACCATGGAGGCCCTGGTTGAGGCATCCAAGGCATCACACACAGCCCTCAAGAGGTGCCTGTCCACGTCAGCACCAGACTGAAGGGCCTTGAGCATCTCCTGCTTCTAAGGGCCCTCAGGGAGGGACTGGGCAGCAGAGCTGGCCGTTTCCCAGCGATCATTCTGGAACTTGAGCATATGGCCCACATAATTAAGGACCCTTACAGCCAGAGTGGAAGAGGCAAATACCTCGTCGGCAGACCTCCCTAACCTGAAAGGGCTTAGCTTTATGTATATCAATGCTTGTAACCTATTAAAAAAAATCTCTCTTATCCAGGCCTGGACAAACCACACCTCCCAGATATTCGGTGATTTCTGAATCCTGGCTCCGCCCATCAAACAGTAATCATTCTGTTTACCTCCCTTCCTACTCACTATTCCGAACTGAGAGACTGTCTAGGGGTGGGGGGGGGGTGGCTATTTATGTCAAGGACAAGTACTCTGTCTCCATCCTGGACTCAACCTCGGTCCTTAATGAATTTGAATCTCTCTCTCTCTCCAACTGGTGATCGCTGCTGGAGTCTCGGTCAGTGTTACTGGCTGTTATAGGTCTCCTTCAGCAGGATTGCAGCTTCTAAACCACTTAAGCAACCTCCTGGGACATACCTCTTTAGAAACAATACTCCTCGGGGACTTAAATTTAGACTGGCATTCTAATGCCTCCTCTCCCCTAAAATCCCTTTGTGACTCCTTGGGGCTTTTCCAGCTCATCACAGAAGCTACACGTCCAAACAAGAGTAACCCTGCCAAAAGTACACTGTTGGACCTCATCATAGTTAGGAAGCCTCACCTGTATTCCCACTCTGGAGTCTTCTTCTCCTCCATCAGCGACCACTGTTTTGTTGACTGTGTTAGGTCTTGTCATACCCCTACCCTCCCAACCAAATTCACCACAGAAAGAAACAGACGCAGTTTTGATCCTTGGTCATTCACTGCTGAGCTAAGTCGCTCTCTCCAGTGGCAGGACTTCTACCTTAACAGAATCCGAGGCTCCTGCCTATGACATTTTTCAAGACATTGTGGTAAGTGCTCTGAATAAGCAGGGCAGGCCCAACTAGTTCCATCCCGAGTTAGAAGCAAGCATTGCCAGTGGTTCTCTACTGACCTAAAGAGTGCACTTCGGAATAGGGACAGGCTATTGAAAACTGCATGCAGAACAAAGCTACCTAATGACTGGAATCTTTTTTAGGAGAGCTAGAAACCTCTGTACCAAATTGGTTAGAGAAACTAAGGCTAATTATTGTCACTCTCAACTTAAAGCTTCCTCCACATGTTCGTCAAAATTCTGGAGGACTATTAGAGATATCGAAGGCCATTCCTCTGGTAACCCCCTGCCTGCTCAAATCCGGGTTGGTACTTCCACAATTACTGATAAACCTACTATTCTGGACTCGTTCAACAATCATTTTGCCACTGCTGGACTAGCTTTTGATTCCTCCCAGCTAATGCTGTTGGGTAGTTACAACTTGGGCAGTACACCCCTAGCCCCCCTAATTAGCCCATCCTTCTCTCTCAAGCCACATCCTTGAAGGAAGTGGAGGATCTCCTGCTCCAGTTGGATGAAAGGAAAAGCCCTGGGGCTGATCTAATCGATCCATTCTTTCTAAAGGCAGGCTCCCGTGCTCTCGCCGTGCCTATTACTCACTTGTTCAATCTATCCATCTCCCAAGGTGTCCTTCCTACTGTTTGGAAAACTGCCCAAATTGTTCCTTTACTCAAGAATGATGCTACTAGCAATCTGAATAATTATAGGCCCATCTCTCTCTCTCTCTCTCTCTCCTCCCCGTAATGTCAAAAATGGTGGAGAAAATCGTTAACTTCCAACTCAGGACCCACCTGGAATCAGAGAACCTCCTCAACCTGCTCCAGTCCGGGTTTAGGGCTCAACACAGTACTACTTCCACCCTTGCCAAAGTCAGTAATGATTGGCTGTGGGAGCTGGACAACAAGAATTTTGTCAGAGCAGTCTTCCTGGACCTCAGTAAAGCTTTTGACACCGTTGACCACCCCCTGCTACTATCACCCCCATGGAATATTGGCCTGGATGCTCCCTCTCTTAGTTGGTTCCACAATGACCTAACTGACTGTTCCCAGCAAGTTAAGGCCAATGGTGAGGTCTCACTCCTCAAACCTCTTACTCGGGGTGTTCCACGAGGCTCTATCTTGGGATCCCTGTTTTTCACAATCTACATTAATAGAATTAATGTCTCCATTAAGGCCAAAATTCATCTCTTTGTAGATGACACAGTGCTCTACACTAGTGGACCATCTCCCGACACTGTACTCTCATCTCTCCAGAGCGTATCTGATCTGCTACAACCCCAACTCCTAAAACAGAAGTTGCTCCTGAACTCGAAAAAAAAACCAAAGCCATGCTCTTCTCCCCTGCGTCCAACTCTACTGCCCCTCCGTCTCATGGTTCACTTTCCCCTATCACTACCATACTGGGGGATCAGCTGGAATATGTGTCTTCTTTCAAATATCTTGGGGCTTGGATTGACAGTTCTCTCTCCTTCCAGGGTCATACTAAAGAGCTTATAAAGAAACTCAGGCACAGACTAGGACTATTCTTCAGGATAAAAACCCTTCTACCAAGGGAGGCTAAAAAGCAGCTAGTCCAAACTACATTTCTCCCCGTTAGACTATGCCGACTTCCTACATGGCCAAGGTCCTTTTGGTACTCTTGCAAAACTCAATACACTCTACCAGAGAGCCTTAAGGTTTATAACGGAGCTCCCCTACTCCACCCATCACTGTCTCCTATATATTGTTGTGAGCCGGCCTTCCCTTACCCTTAGGAGCCAGAGAAATGTGGTACTATGGACCTTCAGAGCCATTACGAATAACCTGCCCAGCTATATCACTGATTGCCTACCATTAAGCCCCCAACCTAATTATGCCCTAAGAAGTGCTTCTTACGTAACCCTGAAAATCCCGAAGGTTAGATCCCGCTTCGGCAGGGCGGCTATAAGCCATGTACTTCCCTCGCTGTGGAACAAGTTGCAAAAAAACCTGAAATTAAACCTCCCTTGCAGGCTTGTGGCTTTTAAAGCTTTAATCACCTGCCAACTCAAGGAATCCTGCGACTACTTCCCTTAATCCCTCAGACTGCAGCCGTTGTGCTTATTCCTGCTCCCTCTCTGTCATCCCTTGATCCAAATCCCTGCCCTCTCCTCTCCCCTTCTCTCCTATGCATCCTCTTACCTTCTGCCCTCTGAAAAAACAAACAAAAAAAAACTGTAAATCTAGCTTACAACAGTTCAGTTCTACACTGTACCAAGCTATTAATTTGCACATTTCTTTTATGGTACTGTTTTTTGTATATTTAGTATTCTTGTGTACAATGGCTCTGCGTTAGCCTGCTCATATCTGTTATAATGTCTACTGCCGTGTTGGCAGCAATTACAAGCCTGTTGTTTTTTTCTGTAGTTGTACCTTAACCCAGGTTCACCTTGAAAATGAGTTCTGCTCAACGATGCCTGCCTGGTTAAATAACGATTTTGATTGCTTGATTGATTGATAAGGTCTAGTTTCCTGGACTCCTTGTCCAGAGGGAGAGAGCTAAGGTGCTGAGGTCTTTTGGACAAATCATGGGCCGCGTTAATAACCACAGAATTTGCCTAAGGAGACCCCATGAAAAAGGGGTTCCCAGAGGAGGCCTGGTTCAGCTTGTCCACCATCCTGGGCAACGGGGATTAGGTTAGGCCTGTACCAAGCGGGCACAGTGGCATCGTCATATGCATCAGTCATAGGAGGGATAATAAGAGAAGGAGAATCTGGCAGGCCTAAGTAGAGAGCCAGGTTCCACCAGGTAATTTTCTGCTCTGTAGCAACAAACCCCATGGCAACCTGTAGTTTTCGCATCACAGCAATGAAGGAGGGGTCATCCAGGGGAGACCATGAAATGTAGTTGGAAGAGCCCTCCCTGCCGAGGAGACTGTGGAGGTGCTAGAGCGAGTCCTGGCCCCAGCATCCTTGTTTTGCTCATACATAGATACATAGACAGTGTTGGCAGATAAGGGCCTATGGCCCACCCAGTCTGCCCATTTGAACTTGTAAGTTCAGTTTATGTTTTCCAAAAAGTCTGTTGCCACTTACCCCTGACCTCCAGAATTCCTTTATGTCTATCCCATGCATTCTTAAATCCTGTGATTGTTTCAGCCCCCACCACTTCCTCTGGCAGGGTGTTCCACTTGTTCATCACCCATTCTGTGAAGAAATTCTTCCTCACGTTTCCTCTGAATCATCCTCCAACTTCATCCCATGCCCTCTAGTCCTGGGACATCTTTTTCACTTGAAAATAGTGTATTCCTGCACCCTGTTCCTCCCTGTAAAATACTTGTATGTCTCTATCATATTCCCTCTCTCCTCCTCTCCTCAGAGAGTACATGTTCAGTTCCTTCAACCTGTCCTCATAGGACTTGTGATGCAATCCATGCACCATCTTTGTTGCCCTCCTCTGAACCTTCTCTACCCTGTCTATGTCCTTACGTAGGTAAGGTCTCCAGAACTGTACACTGTACTCCAGGTGGGGCCTCACTAGTGTCTTGTATAGTGGAATTATGACCTCCCTTTTCCTGCTGGTGATGCCCCTGCCTATGCATCCCAGCATCCTATTTGCATTACCTGCTGCCTTGTCACACTGTTTCCCTACCTTGAGGTCATCAGAGATGTTAACCCCAAGATCCCTTTCCTGCTTGGTGCATGCTATATCCTCACCCCCCAACTGATATATTGTGCCAGGGTTTTTGTGTCCCATATGCATTATTACTTGGTATTACTTGGTTGGATGAGATACAAGAAGGCATGGTGCCCATCGAGAGTATCTCCCACAATGTTGTGGATCATTGCTTGCCAATGGTTTTCAACCATAAATCTAGTTTGGTCTTAAATGTCTCAAAATTGGAAGTATTAACAAGATCATTGGGTAGTTTATTCCATATTCTGGGGGCCCTAGTTGTAAAAAAGTGTAGTCTTTTGTTAGTGTTTGCTTTTGGGACAATTAATTGTTTGTTGTGTAATCTGGGAACTAATTTCCTTGTTGTATAATTTAGTCCACAATGTTGCATCATGTTTGGTTGTTTCAAAATTCTGTGAAGAAATAGGAGATCTCCCCTTAATCGCCTAGTTTCTAATGAGTGAAGCTTTAGTTTTTTTAGCCTATCCTTGTTGCTGTCCTTTGGATGCTCTCAATAGTAGCTATGTCTTTTTTGAGATATGGGCTCCAGAATGGTGACCCATAGTCAGAATGTGGTCTAATGTATGTCCTGTACAGAGGAATAATACAGTTTTCGAGTTTTGATACAAATGTACAATTTATTCTTCTTAGTAATCCATTTGAGTTTTTAGCTAATTTGTTACAGTGGTCACTTGAAGATAATTTGTTGTTAATATTGATCCCAAGGTCTCTTTCACATCTTGTTTTTAGTGGTATATTATTTAGTTTGTAAGTTTGATGTGGATTATTATTACCAAGATGAAGTACAGTACATTTATTGTTGTTAAATTCCATACCGTTTAATGTTGCCCATTCCTCAATTTTTTGTAAATCTGTACACAGTTGATTTATATTGTCTGGAGTGTCAACCCTTCCTCCCAGTTTGGTGTCATCAGCAAATTTTGATAAGTGGGTGTTTGGACTAACCTGCATAACAGAAATAAAAATATTGAACAAGACAGGTCCGAGCACAGAGCCTGCGGCACTCCACTGGTCACTCCATCCACATCAGACAATACTCCATTAATTCTGACTTGTTGGGTCCTGTCTGTTAACCAATTTTTCACCCAGTTAGTTAGATGTGCAGAAATTCCTAGTAATATCAATTTGTTGATTAATTTTGTATGAGACACACGATCAAAAGCTTTACTGAAATCTAAAAGAATAATATCCATGGGGATCCTTACATCTAATTCATTGTGAATTTGATTATAGAAGGCAATTAAATTTGCAGTTGTTGAGTGTCCTTGTTTAAAACCATACTGTGTGGTGTCTTGAAGGTTTAAACACAGCATTTCTTCTTCCACTAGGATTTTTATTTAGTTTTTGTTGACCGGGTAAGTGCACTAGACAAATCCTGCCTATTTTCAGGCACGACCCAGGGGAGGGGAGGGGGATACAGATGAATGCCAACTGACCTTGAACCAGATTAAGCTGTTGGTGGTATTTTAAATGAATGAGGGAAATTTGGCCAGGACACGAGGAAATTCCCCTACTCTTTTCGATAAGTGCAATGGGATCTTTAACACCCACCTGAACTACCACCAATCCAGGCAGATGGGACCTTGGTTTAACGTCTCATCCGAAAGATGGCACCTCAGAAGTCCAGCACCCCTCTCATGCTGCACTACAGTGGCAGTACTGGGATATTAACCCAAGTGCCAGATGTGGGAACTGAACCTACAGCCCTCTGATCACCCGGCCTCAGAGGCGAGGAAGAGCTGACACTCCAGACAATATAAATCAACTGTGTACAGATTTACAAAAAATTGAGGAATGGGCAACATTGAACAGTATGGAATTTAACAACAATAAATGTACTGTACTTCATCTTCATTTTGATTATTTTTTTCCATTATTTTACATGGCACAGAAGTTAGACTTATGGGTCTATAGTTTTCTGAGTTTGATCTATTCCCCTTTTTAAAAATTGGTGTCACATGCTGTCAACCAGTCAGTGGGGACTGTTGATTCATTGAGAGATTTATTAAACATAATAGCCAGTGGTGTAGATATTGCATCAATGGTTTCTGTCAAAAATCTAGGATTAATCATATCTGGTCCAGGACTTCCATTTTTGTTTAGTGTTTTTAAAGCCTGTTTAATTTGATTAATAGTTATCAAATAATTGTGACTGTTGGGTTGATTAGGTGTTGTAGACTGAAGTGTGTGTGTGTGTGTTGTGTGTGTGAAAAAACATCATAAAAATATTTGTTTAAATGATCAGCAGTAGCTTTATCAGATATCGTTGGTGTGTTATTGATTATTAATGGTCCAGCTTGTCTAATATTACCTTTGCTCTTGCTTAAGTAGGAGTACAGTGATTTTTGGTCGTTTTTTGTGTGTGCTATCTTGCACTTCTTTGAGTTGAATTTCAACTGCCAAACCCCTGACCATTCTTCATGTTTCTGCAGGTCCCTTCTCATTCTGTCTACACCCTCTGGTGTGTCTACTCTGTTATAGAGCTTTGTGTCATCAGCAAACAGTGAAATTCTGACTTCTAGGTCCTGCGCAATGTCACTGATGAAGATGCTGAATAGGACCGGTCCCAGCACTGATCCCTGTGGTATCCCGCTGGTCACTCTTCCTCTGTGGAGTGACAGCCATTTATCACCACCCTCTGTGTCCTGCCGCCCAGCCAGTTACCTACCACCACACTACTGTCCTGCCCACATCCATATTCCCCAGTTTGTGTAATAGTCTTCTATGTGGCACAGTGTCAAAGGCCTTACTGAAGTCCAGATAGGCCATGTCTACTGCCCTCCTGATCCACCTCCCTAGTCACCCAGTCAAAAATTCAACGAGGTTGGTCTGACATGACCTCCCCTGGTGAAACCATGCTGCCTTGGGTCCTGTAGTCCACTGACAACCAGATGTTCCACCAATCTCTCCTTCAGTAGTGCTTCTATGATCTTCCCCACTACCGAGGTGAGGCTGACTGGTCTGTAGTTCCCCACTTCCTCTTTGTTCTCACTTTTGTATAAAGGGACTACATCTGCTATCCTCCAGTCTTTGGGTACCTCCCCTGTTTCCAGTGATCGGCTAAATAGGATAGCCAGAGGTTCAGCCACCACCTCTCTTAGTTCTTTAAGGACCCTGGGGTGCACCCCATCTGGCCCCATTGCTTTATCAACTCTTATTACTTCCAGTTCCTTCAGGACCCTTTCTCGTGTAAAGGGACTTGTGTCCATTTCTGCCCATTCTCACCTTGTACTCCCTTCAGACCCATTACTCCTCCTCCTCAGTAAAGACTGAGCAGAAATACCTGTTCAATATATCAGCTTTACTGCCGTCATCCTCCACGCTGCCCCCATCCTCCCCTTCAGTCTCACTCTATCCCTCCCTTGCCTTCTTCTTTTCACTTATGTACCTGTAGAAGGTTTTGTCCCTCTCACCCACTGATTTTGCAATGTGGTGTTCTATCTGAGCTTTGGCTTCCTTACTGACCTCCTGCCTCCCTTTGCTTCTCCTGGTACTTCTCCCTATCCCCTTCTGCCTGTGTCTTTTTGTATTGCCTGAATGCAATCTTTTTTGGCTTTCACTTACTTTGCTACCTCTTTGGAAACCATAATGGTCTCCTCTTCCTTTTCCTCTTGCTAACCTGCTTAATGCATAATTCTGTTGCTTTTGTAATCCCCATTTTAAATACTGCTCACTGTTCCTCAACCCGATTCCTGCCCCATTCCCCTTAATGCCTCTTACAAGTATCTCCCCATTTTCCTGAACTCTGCCCCCCCTAAAATCCAGGATACGTGTTTTTGTGTGGTTTGGTTCAGCTCCTTCTGTGATTTCAAACCACAATGACTGGTGGTCACTGTTCCCGAGGTGTTCCCCCACTGTTACCCCCATCACACTGTCCCTGTTTCTGAGCACAAGGTACAGTATTGCCTTCTGCGAGTTGGTTCCATGACCAGTTGTTGAGAGAGGCACCCTGAAGGAGTCAGGATAAATCTGCTCCTAGTTGATGCTGCTGCTGGGATGCTCCAGTCCCGTCTGGAATATTGAAGTCTCCAACCAGTACTACCTCACCCGTGTCTGCCATCCTTTGGATGGCTAGCATCAACTCTATCGTTTCTTCCTCCTGGGCTGGTGGTCTATAGACCACACCTGTGCGGATAGCTGTCCCCAGTTTCCTTTCCAGCTTAACCCACAGTATCTCTCCCCCATTTTGTTCCTCCTGGATCTGTGTTGCCCTTATGTCATTTTTCACATACAGTGCCACTCCTCCTCCCTTCCTGCCTGCCCGGTCTCTTCTGAATATGTTGTAGCCAGGTATGGCCATCTCCCAGTCGTGCTTATCATCATTGCAGGTTTCAGTGATGGCCACAATGTCCAGGTCTGACTGCACAATGACAGCCTCCAGATCTTCCATCTTGTTGCTAAGGCTCCTGGCATTTCACACATGGCTTTCCATGATTTGACCTCCCTAGACTGTTTCGCTGTTCTACTCCAGACCCTTCCTTGGTTGTCCTTTATCCCTGGTTCTCCTTGCTGTCTTCCCTTCTGCTGAATTTTTCCCCTTTTCTGCCTATCTACCTCTTGGGTGCTAATCTCCATCTTTTGCACACTGTTTTGTAGAGATAGCCACTCCTCTGGTTCACTGGTTCCACTGCTAGCTGTGGGGGGTGAGCAAGTAGGTACCATCCTTGCTGGCCTGCCACCACTCTTTGCTAGTTTAAATGCTTGTCAATATAGCATTTAAACTTATCATTGAGTGCTTGGATCCCCCTTCAGGATGGATGCAGGCCGTCAGGCTTGAACAAACCTCCATCCCTCCAGGTGGGTCCCCAGTCACCAATGAATCTAAACCCTTCCTCACAGCACCAGTTCTTCAACCATGAGTTAAAGTTCCTGGTGCATGCACCCCTATGCATGCACCTCCTTATCTGGGAGGAGAAAGTCAGGGAGATAATCATCACTGTTTCCTGGCTCAGAAAGTAGCACCAAGGACATTGACAAGTGAGAGGGAGCAGGTCTCGACGATGCCTGATGCGACGGTGCCAAAGCCAGATGAGAAGACCCTGCTGGTGACAGGGCCTGAGAAAGGACAACCTTCTGCAGAAGGTCCAGGACAGAGAAGAACAGAGCCTGGATGCTGATGGTCACCGACTCTGATAAAATGCCCTGTGGCAGTGGCCGGGGTGGGGGGTTACTGTGGCTCTGGGGTCAGGAGGGATGGCTGAAGCAGCAATGAAATGGGGGCAGGTGGAGGGACCAACTGAGGGACCTGCATCCCCAACATCACAGGGACGGTCAGAGGCACTACATGACCATTGCCGGACAAAAGCAGACTGGCATCGCTCTCTGAATGTGGCCTCTAAGGAGGTGAGGGGTGTTCAGCAGGGGCAGGGACATTAGCGGGGTAAAGAAGTAAACCCCAGCAAAGAACTGCCAGCGTCGGTGGAACCGATAGGCCACACAGCCTAAGTACCCCCGTAGCAGACAGTGTGTGGAGGAAGTGGGAATCATTGGCAGGAGAAGGTAAAAGCTCACCAACTATGAACAACCGCTGGGCTGAAAAGCTCTGGAAGAGAGAGAGAGCTGCCAAGGCTGACCCTGTAGGCAAGAGGGTGTGGGCAGCAGTGGGGTCGCTGCTGATCTGGTTGACAACCCATAAACAGTCAGCACTGGGAACGGCGATCGAGAACGCTCCCAGGAGGACCGGTCTTTCTCCTGGTGGCGATGCTTCCTCAACAACTTGCCCCAGCCTTGGCAGAATGACGAGTCTGGGGAAGCAAAGGACCTCCTAGCCTAAAGCTCCTTCTCCAAGGTGGCAACCTTCTGTTTCATGAGGAAAGATTTTAGCTCTTTCTGGAGATGCCGCCAGGTAGCTTGACTGCAGCTGCAGCAGGTCTCACATTCCTGGACGCTGTGATCAGTGCCGAGGCAATGGACGCAGGCCTCATGGAAATATTTATCATAGATCTTCTGTCCGCAACTGCAGTGATGGAAAAGATTATCAGAACCGGGCATAAACAAAAGAAAAAGGGGGAATCACTTTAGGGAAAAGTGATTAAGGAACTAGGGTGCGAAATAAAAAGCAGACAGTTTGAGAAAAAATGGCAGCCGACTGAAGCACTGGTGCTCCTTGGAGTCTGAGGTGCGATGGTCGACAGCAGGAAAAGAACTGAGGGCATGGGGCCGCCCACGGCTATATAGGGGGATGCCGACATGGTGACGTCGCCATAAGTGGTCCCAGAGAGACTGCTAGCAAAATGTTTTCCATGTGGTCCTTGTGCCTGATGGCTGTAGTTCCTAAGGTGTGATCTTCCCTCTCCACAAGACTGGGATTAGGGAGGAGGCAGGAAATTACAGGTCAGTCAGCTTAACCTCAGTTGCAGGCAAACTGATGGAATCATTACTCAAGAACAGGATTGTGGAGTACCTCGAAACCAGTGGGCAGCAGGATCCCAGGCAACATGGGTTCATGGCAGGTATAGTAGGTCTTGCCAAACAAACCTGATGGATTTCTTCGACTGGGTCACCAAAGTGATCGATCAGGGGGAGCAGTGGATGTGGCCTACCTGGATTTCAGTAAGGCCTTTGACATCTTTCAACACAGAAGATTAATAAACAAGCTGAGCAGTCTGGGAGTGGGACATAAGATGGTAAACTGGGTCAGAAAATGGCTGAGTGGGAGGATACGAGGGGCGATGGTACACTGAGTCCTGTCGATGGAGAGAAAGGTGATCAGCAGTGTGCCCCAGAGGTCGGTGCTAGGGTCCAGTCCTCTTTAATGTCTTCATAAGTGACATCATGGAGGGACTAGAGGGGAAGGTGTGCCTATTTGCTGACGACACCAAGGTCTGCAATAGGGCCGACACTCCAGAGAGGGTGGAGAAATGAGAAGGGACCTAGGCAGGTTGGAGAAATGATAGAGAATGGCAGCTGAGATTTAATGAGAAAAATGCAAATCATGCATTTGGGGCATGAAACCCATGGATACAGTACTCAATGGGGGTGGGGAGATTGCTGATGGCCACCAAACAGGAAAAGGATCTGGGGCGATTATAACAGATGACCTGAAAGTCGCTAGGCAGCATGAGAATATAGTAAGGAAGGCCAGCAGTATGCTGGGGTGTATAGGGAGGGTATCACCAGTAGAAGAAAGGAGGCGGTGATGCCACTGTACAGATCGCTGGTGAGATCTCATCTGAAGTACTGTGTTCAGTTCTGGAGGCCACATCTTAGGAAGGACATAGATGGGATGTAGGCAGTCCAGAGAAGGGCTACACAGATGGTACAGGGGCTGCACCGACTGCCTTATGAGGAAAGGCTAAAAGATCTAAATATGTATACAATGGAAACATGTAGGGACTAGCGGGATACGATAGAGGTATTTAAGTACCACAAGAGAATCAACAGGGTAGAAGGGGGAGCTTCTTTCAAAAGAGAAACAGCCCAAGAAAAGGGGTCATGAGATGAGGCTGAGGGGAGGTAGATTCAGGGGAAATGTAATAAAGTATTTCTTCATGGAAAAAGTGGTAGATGCATGGAACAGCCTCCTTGTGGAGGTGATGTAGGTGGAAATAGTGTGGGAATTCAAAAATGTGTGGGAAAGACAAGGAAATCCTAGCATTTAGGAAAAAAGGGTAAATATAGAAGCGTAGGGAAGAGAGACAGACTAGATGGGCCAGGCGGTATTCATATGGCACCAAATTCTATGTATCTGCTGCTGTAAGAGATATCCTTGAAAAAGATCATCATTTACACTAAAGATAAGGTAAATATCAGACACAGAAATATAAAAATGGAGAAAAAAGACAGAGTTATAAGACCACAGATAGTCCATAGTGCAACAGCCTAGTGCCTAAACACATACAGTATTCATGTTGTGGGTATAATACAAGTAAGTACAATACAGGTAAGTTTACAGAATGGGGTTAAGGAGAACTAGCCAATGAAACATACAAACACAGAATGCAACGGCAGATGGGGACCTCACGATCCATCTAGTCTGCCCAGCTTCCTACCTCCCCATCCCTTAAGACCCTATGCCCTGATGACCGCCATGTGTTAGCCCCACACAGTTTTAAATCCCCCAAACATTTTAGCTTCTACAACTTTCTGGGGCAAACTGTTTCAGGGTTCCACCACCCTCGCTGTAAAAAAAGAACTTTCTCATGTTCCCCCTGAATTCTCCCCAACAATCATGTTGTGCCCCCTGGTTCTCATGCAAACTTTGGTCTAAAAAAGGTGCTGTGTCTGCACCTTGTTTATATCTTTTAGGTATTTGAAATATCTCCTCTCTCTCCTTTGCTTGAGTGAGTACAAGTTAAGTTCACTCAATCTCTCCTCATGTGGTCTGTGGTGTAGTCCCGGAATCATCTTTGTAGCCCTCCTCTGTATTTGCACCAATCTGTCTATATCCTTTCTGAGGTGAGGCCTCCAGAAGTTAACTGGACGCAGTACTCCAGCTGGGGTCTCTTTAGAGACCTATACAGTGGCAGTACCACATCTCTCTTTCTGCTTGTAATGCCCCTTCCGATGAACCTCAGCATGCTGCTGGCCTTTAGTGTTGCCTTTTCACACTGTGTTGTCACTTTCAAATTCTCTGATATAACAACACCAGGTCCCTTTCTTGTTTGATCGCTGCCAGTTTTTCCCCTCCAAGGTAGTATTCCCTTGTTGTGTTGCCTTTGCCTATGTGCATGACTTTACATTTTGGCATTAAATTTTAGCTGCCATACCCTGGAACATGCTTCTATCTTCCCTAGGTCCACTTCAACCCTCCCGGGTGTCTACCTTGTTACAAATCTTAATGTCGTCTGTGAATAAACATACCTTACCTTCTAACCTGTCCACAATGTTGCTAATGAAAACACTGAAGAGGAGAGGTCCTAGCACTGACCTCTGGGGCACACCGCTGGTCACTTCCCTCTCCTCAGACAAGGCACCGTTTACCTGCACCCTCTGTGTCCTCCAGCTTAGCCAGTTTCTTAGCCAGTTTACCACCTTCTGCCCTAGTCCCACGCTCTCTAGCTTATCAGCCGCCTGTGTGGGACAGAGTCAAATGCCTTACTGAAGTCCAGGTATACTATATCTACTGCACTCCCCTGGTCTACTGCCCTGGTGACCCAGTCAAACAAGTCGACAAGGTTTGTCTGACATGATCTGCTTACTGCGAAGCTGTGCTGTTTTGAGTCCTGCTGCCCATTTTTTTTCCAGAAACTCTAGTATCCTTTCCTTGAGCAGTGACTCTATCAGTTTTTCCATCACTGATGTGAGGCTGACTGGCCAATAATTTCCCATCTCCCCCTTGCTTCCTGATTTATGGAGAGGAACAACTGTTACCCTCTTCCAGCCCTCTGAGACGACACCAGTCCCCAGGGACTTGGTAAATAGTTCTGCCAGAGGGGCCGCCAGCTCCTGTGCTAGTTCCTTCAATACCCTTGGGTAGATCTCATCTGGTCCCATGGCCTTATCCGCCTTTAGCCTGTTCAGTCCTATTAGCACTTACTCTATTGTGAAGGGGCATGCATCTCTCCTTGATTCTGTAAATTCCCTTGTTATCCTAGTAGGCCCATTTCCCTCTTGTTCCTCCGTGAAAATGGAGCAAAAGTACTTATTTAGGACATCTGCCTTTTCACGGTCCTCCTCCAACGGTGTCAAGTGCCACTGCAGGCAGAGTTAGCCTTAGGATAACCACAAAGAGCTCTCCTCAACTGAAAGTGGGAGGAGGAGCTGTGGACCAGCTGAAGAAGAGTATTATAGATTTGGTGCAAAAACAGCAAATACCTAATTTCTCATGTTGATGCTGGCTTTAGGGACAACCAGCAGAGTCTTATCATTGAAACCGAGGTGTTAAGTTTACTTATACAATCTGACTTAAGTCATTTAACAGGAGTGCTTTATATAAGCTTAGTTGTGAAGCACCCAAAAAACTGGTGACTGTTCAAGGGGGACAACCACCCAAGTGGACTATAAAACTCGCAATTATACGTGAGGCAGTTCAAGAACAGAGCAAATCTAAAAACACTACTGCAGGTTACATCCTATGTAACCAGAAGGGGCTTAGCAATGTGAGTAAATGAGATAAGCCCATTATTTAGGGTTGCGAGGAAAACACCTCTGGTAAGAGCAAGATGAGTGGCAGGTGTTAGAACGTGCTTGGCATACCTCTCAACTGCTATGAATTTTTCATAGTGTTATGATTTTCACACTCAAATTTACCTTTGCTCTGCATAGGTTTACTGACGTTCCTCATAATGTTAGAGCTACTTCTGGACACACAAATCATTCAATCACTGAACTAAGTCGATAGAAACATTCCTTATCACTAACCATGTGGGGCCCATTATCTGCAGACATATTATTGTTTATAATAAGAAAGTGCTACACATTCTTGCCCTTTGCTATGATTTTTGAAGGCCAGTGCTATTATTTTTAATGCTGAGAGGTTGAGAGGTATGGTGCTTGGTTCTGTATGCAATGCAAAGTCGGACTCTCACAGCCCTAAAAGCGTTCTGGACATAAAAGGGAAAGTCTAGATGGGGATCTAAGATGACCCAGAGATATTTAAAAGAGTAAGCCACGGGGCAGGGCCAAATGCCAGCAAGAGCAGATGTGTTTTAGCTAGCTCTGCACTGCAAACATCAAGAAACTTGTCTGAAAGTTATTTTCATTGCCACTTTTTGGTATTAAATCAATAGTACTGGTTTGTCACTACATCGTTTTTTTCAGTCATTTTTTTTGCTGGCAAAAATATCAATATAAACATGTTTCTCAGTTTTCTTGTATTCCTCAACCAAGATACAGGATTCTGAAGTTTTCAGAAGTCCCCATTCTCGTGCCATGCCTGCCATGAAAAAATTAAATATCTTGGTGTAGTGCTGTGATGCTTGCCATCAGAAACACGTGAAAGTACCAACACGATATTTCCACATTGTGAATCTAGTACCTGCAGTCAAGCGGTACAGTAACCTCAAGAGAAGAGATTTTTAAAAATTGCGAGTGGTAGTCATCTTTAATGACTTGAGTCATGAATTACAAAATTAGTTTTAAAAACAGTTTAAAAAATATGTAAGAAAAACAAAAAATATATACAGTACCAAGGATGAATCAAAAGATGTCAGAAATACATATTTGCTAACAAAAAAAAATATGACATTTTTTGCAGATTAACAAATACTGCCAAGAACCACTGACACAACGTGTTAAACTGTCCATTTTTGAAACGGAGCTATAACACTATGTAAAGTAGTGTGTTGATTTTTTGTGAGAGAGTTTTGCCCCCCCCCTTTTTTTTTTTTAACTGTGTTCTCCGCCGTCATTTATAAGCACGTTCACACAGTGTAGCAGTGCTGCTGCTCCCTACTTGGAAGTCGTGGTGACATCAGGTGAGAGCTGTCGGTGTGTAGAAGCCGGCGCTGCTTATTTGAAGCAGAAAATGTCAATGTTGCACACTCAAGCGCTGCAGACAGACCCTCACCCAGGCTCAAGGCATTATCATACTGTACAATCAAGGCCAAAAATACTGGCACCCTTGCACTTTTTCAAATAACTCACAATTTCCTCTAAACATAAGTTGAAATTAACAACAGTACAGTATTTGGTCTCCACAATTCTTTATTTCTCTGTCAATATTACAGAACCTTTGTTATTGATTCAGAATTTAATATATCCTTGAAATCAGAAAATGAAAAGAAATGGCACTGACAAAATTATTGACACCCTAGACTTAATATTTGGTAGCACAGCCTTTGGTCAAAATAACTGCAATCAACTGCTTCCTGTAGCCATGGATGAGCTTCCTACACCTCTCTACTGGCAGTTTGGCCCACTCTTCTTGTGTAAACTGCTCCAGTTCTCCCAGATTTGAAGGGTGCCTTCTCCCAACTGCTGTTTTCAGATCTCTCCACAGGTTTTCAATGGGATTTAGATCTGGACTCATTGCTGGCCACTTCAGAACAGTCCAGCGTCTTGTCTTGAACCATTCCTGGGTGCTTTTTGAAGTGTGTTTGGGGTCATTGTCCTGCTGGAAGACCCATGACCTTCGACGGAGACCCAGCTTTCTGACACTGGGTTCAACACTGCGCTCCAAAGTGGCCTGGTAATCTCCAGATTTCATGATGCCATGCACACATTCAAGGCACCCAGTGCCAGAGGCAGCACAGCAACCCCAAAACATCACTGAACCGCCTCCATGTTTGACTATAGGGAACGTGTTCTTTTCTTTGAAGGCTTCATTTTGTTTTCTGTAAACATAGAGATGATGTGCTTTACCAAAAAGCTCCAATTTGGTCTCATCTGTCCACAGGACATTCTCCCAGAAGGATTTTGGCTTGTTCAGGTGTGTTTGGCAACCCCCAGTCAGGCTTTCTTATGTCTCTCTCTCAGCAGTGGGGTCCTCTTGGGCCTCCTACCATAACCCCTTTCATTGAGTTGGCGGACGGATGGTGCGAGTTGAAACTTTATCGTATGTCACGAAGGTCAGCTTGAATCTGTTTGGCAGTTGATCGAGGGTTTTTCTCCACCATTCGAACAATCCTGCGCTGCAATCTTCGATCAAGTTTTCTCTTGCGGCAACGTACAGGGAGGTTGGCTACAGTGCCATGGGCCTTAAACATCCTGATAACATTACGTACGGTGGAAACAGGAACATCAAGGTCCATCTAGTCTGCCTATTTCCCTACCTACAGGATAGGCCGAAGATCCTAGTTAACCAACAGCCTATATCTTCCTGCCCCCCACAAGAATTGCCTTATGTCTGTCCCATGCATTCTTGAATTCTCCCACAGTTTTAGACCCACAACTTCCTCAGGAAGGCTGTTCCATACCTCCACTACCCTCTGTGAAATAATACTTCTCACATTGCCCTGAACCGCCCTCCTTCTATCTTTAAATTGTGTCCCTTGTTCTTGCAAGTCTCTTTTTCTGAAAGATGCTACCCTCTTGGACTTTGTTGATTCCCTTGAGGTACTTGAAAGTTTCTATCATGTCCCCTTCTCCTTCTTTCCTCAAGGGTATACATATTAAGCTCCTTTAGTCTCTCCTCATCGGCTTCTCTTGCAGACCCTGCACCATTTGATTGCCCTCCTCTGGACTGCCTCTATCCTGTCTATGTCCTTGCGGAGATGGGGTCTCCAGAACTGGACACAGTATTCCAGATGGGGTCTCACCAACTGTCTGTACAGAGGGATAACAACTTCCTGTTTTCTGCTGCTGATGCCTCTCTCTATACACCCCAGTATTCCCCCGGCCCTCCCTACTGCCTTCTCACATTGCTTGCTAACCTTAAGGTCATCTGATATGATTACCCCCAGGTCCCTTTCCTGTTTTGTTGTTACTGCCTCCCCACCCATTGTGTATTCTTCCCCTGGGTTCTTGTTTCCCAGGTGCATTATTTTGCACTTTTTTGCACTGAATCCTAGCTGCCATACGCCTGACCATTCCTCCAACCCTGCCAGTCCCTTTTCATCCTTTCCACGCCTTTGTATATCAACCCTGTTGCAGATCTTTGTGTCATCTGCAGAAAGGCATACTTTTCCTTCCAGTCCCTCTGCAATGTCACAGTAGAAAACATTAAAAGGACTGGACCCAATACTGAACCCTGCGGTACCCCACTGGTAACCGCCTCCTTTCTTCAGAGTGGACTCCATTTACAATTACCTTCTGTGTCCTGTTGTCCAGCCAATGTTTTACCCAGGCTACCACCCTGGGACCCACTCCCAGGCTAGTTAATTTGACTACTTTAACTGCAGGCATTAAAGCCATGTGGCCCATTAAAATGAGTGTATGTCAAAGTTACCAGATTTGTTCAGGACTGCATCATATACTGAACAACTGAGGGTTAATGATTCAAACCCAGTCAAAAGCCTGCTGCCTGGCCTCGCTGTCCCTGAATGAAGGTATCTGCCACAGAGGGACAGCTTGAATTCTCACCTTTTAGGTTTACCAGGGAACCCAGAGACTAGGGGAAAAAAAAAACAAAAAAGACTCCTTGACCTGACAAGGAGACTTGGCACTATGAGCCAATCAGCCAAACAGGTGTAGCTAGAGATGCCCAGATTCCCGAGGTGTGTTGCTACCACTGCCAGGCAATTTGTAAAAACTCTTGGGGCCAAGGAAGGCCAAAGGCCACAGTGAGCCCACACCTGTGAAACTGCCTGTGAGACCTCATTATGGATATATGGAAAAAGAAGCCTTTTAGGGCCAGGAAGGCTAGCCAGTCACCCTACTGTAAGGACAGTATGACTAGTAACAGAATGACCATCTTGAGTTTGTTTTTGTTTTTTTGTTTTTTTGAACTTGTATTTATTGATTTTTAAATACAGTACATACAAATATTTCCCATAGGACAGTACAGTCGAACATTGCCATTACAGTAAAACATCATCTGATCGCTCAGTATTATCAGTACTCCTAATCTGGTACTTCAAGTGGGGGTTACCTACTACTTAAAAACTTAACAGTGTATTCAAAAGCTATATGCTGCCATGAGTAGGGATATCCTATCAATCAATATCTTTATTTATCCGGGCGGGCACCATTGAGCAAGCTCATGTACATGGTGGACCTGCAGTCCTACAGTAATAATACAGAAAGACAAGTTACAATAGTACAAACAGTAAAAATAGCTGCTATTATAGCAAAAATGCACATTTACAGGTAATATACATTGAACACAGAACTACAAGGAGTCGTAGATAATGAACTTGTGCTGGATCCAAGCCCCAAAACTGTGCATTTTGTAGTGGGAAATGTTAGGGAGAGGGTAGGCATACCAGATAGAAGATGTCAAGCACATACTGTGGGGAGACGTGGGGAATAGGGGCGCAAGAAAAGAGGACCCAATTGTTAGAGCAGAGTGAGGGATTGGGAGGGCAGAGGACCGTACGAAAGGCAACAAAGCTATTTTTGCCCCAAAAGGCGACGACATATGGAGGAGAAAAGCTGCCGTTGTACCAAGTGCAAAAGGAGGAATATAGTAGCAAGGGCATAACTGGGAGGGCCCTGGAGGTTGGGGCAGAGAGAGGTGTTGGATGGACGAGGGAACGAATATTTTTTGGGGCGAAAGACGATAATTAGCCCCAAGTGCGGTAGCATGTGCTAGAATCAGGCTGCAGCTGCTCAGAGCGTCGAAGAATAAGATATGAGAGTTCGGCAATAAATCATGTGGATCTGTTGATGGGCATGCTAGAGGCAGAGAGAGGTACACGTTTCAGCTGGGGGGGCCGTCGTTTGAGGGAGGGAGGTTAGTTAATGTCTAGTAAAACAGTTGCAAATTTCCGTAATGCCATCACGGTAAAGACTTTTGAACAAAAGGGTACTTACTCGGGTTTTCAGCTTAAGTATTTTGGGGGTTTTATTCCATATTGATGGGAGTGCGAATCCAAAGGTGGCTCTCCCGACTCATGTGAGTGCCCTGGGTATATTTAGCAGGAGTTGTGAGCAGCTTCTGAGGAAATAATTCCTGGGCACAATCGGGACAGACAGTCAACGAAGTACTGAGGGAGTTTGCCACTGAAGGCTCTAAGTGTCCAGAGTGCTGCATTAAAGTTGCGCCTATAGTGAAGTGAGGTCCAGCCCGTGGCGGCATATAGTGCGTAATGATGGGTAGAGAAGGAGAGGTCAGTGATGAAGAGTACAGCTCTGTGGTAGAGCATATCCAATTTTCCAAGATAGGAAACAGCACAGCTACTGTATATGAAGTCTGCGTAGTCAATTAAGGACAGGAACGTGGCCTGGACTAGTCGTTTCTTTGCGTCTGCTGTAAGAAGTCTTCTTATCCTGTAAAAAAAAAGGCCAAGTCGTTGCCCTAATTTTTTCAGCAAGTCTTAAGAGATACAATTAGCAAACCCTATAATAAGGAGTAAACACCCCTGTTTATCAAATATCAGTAAAACAGTACATAGTTCTACAGCAAAACGCCATTCAGCAGCTCCCTCCCCCAGCCACCAACACAACTCCAAAGCATTAAACCCCAAACTAACAACCTTTCCTAAAGAAATACCTAACCAGAACTTGTCACTAATTTAATTCGTGAACTTTTAAACAAGTACATGTAAACGAATCAGTTCTTTTGACCCCCTCGGTGTAAAAACGTACAGTGCTGATGCTAATTCTATGACCTAAGCCCTGGACTCAAATCTACATTTCAGTGAGGCTTATATGTAAAAAGAGGAGGAGAATACAAAGCCTTTTTAATAACATAACAGCATACCAAAACCATTAACAGAGCTCAGTATAACTTAAAGTCCCGAGATTCAAATTAAAGTAAGCATCTCAGTCGAGTGCCAACTTACAAACTACTGTCCCTTCAGGGGTCGCCATCTTCATCAGAATCCGATTCCCGACTTCGGGCCACACAATCCAATTCAATTTTTTCCAAAAGCTTTCCCGTGTCCTTCGGTTCTGAAAAATGAAAAGTTTTGGTGCCACAGACTACCTTGAGGTTTGCCAGTATCAGCAATTCATGGTGGACTCCGAATTGCTGCAACTTCGCTCAGATCCCATCAAAGGTCTTGCACCTCTGCCTCGTGGCGTAGCTAAGGTCTGGGAAAATGTGGATACTCGCTCCTCGCCAGGTTATAGGGCCTTGCTTCCGAATCGTTTGGATAACAAAATCTTGCTCCTTCATGGACCCTAGAACAGCCAGTACAGCACAAGCCAAAGGGTGGGAAGAGTCCTGATAAAGTCGGGCCCCTCTTACATTAACCCTGTAGCCACGCTGGATGGTAATCTGCTGTGTAATGTGGAGCTGTTCAGGGAGCCATCGCTCTAGAAATGTGCACAATTCTTCCTCCTCCTCCATCTCTGGTAGCCCAATGAGCCGAATATGGGATGCCCGTGCCCCATTTTCCAAGTGCCAGCGGAGCAGTGAATTTTCTTTAATAAGACCCAATGTAGTCACTGTGGTTCTCCGAGCAGATTTATTTGCTTCCTGCACTTCTTCAACCATGGACAGCTTAGTTTCTGCAGTTGCAAGCCTTAAGGTAAAGTCATCCATTTTCTTACCTATACTTACATGGCTTTAAGCAGAGCTGCGTTTGAGGGCTGAGTTGAGGCTAAATCTGCCAGCTCCTTATCCTTGTCTTGTCCTGATCGCGGTTCCTTCGGTTTGTCTCCGTCGCCTCCAACTGCCGTTTTTTGGCGACCCATTGTTTCAAAGGGCTGTATTTTAGTATGCCCAGAATCAGTATCAGTAGCTGAATATAATTAAAGAAGTTCCAAACTAAATGCTTTTTTTTTTTTTCTGCCAAAAGTTATAAAAAAAGAAAGTCTGGTTCAGGAGCTGCTGTAGAGTGCTGCTTCGAGCTCGGCTGCCAACCACGCCCCCTTGAATTTGGGTTTTAACAGCAAGATAGGTCACCACTCCCCAGTTGTCTTTTTGTGTCAGAAAATACCTGGAGAAGAGGCAGTTTCCCCTTTTGTGGGCCAGGACCCTCCCCACCATTTGCAGAGTTAGAAGGTTTTTACTTTCCACTCCAACAGAAACACCTGTATTGGGGCTTGAGGCTTAGACAACTGTGTACGCTTGAAGTCTGCCTACACTAAAGTCAGTGCTTAGACTGCGAAACTGCTGGCTGGGTAAAGGTGGCCACCTGTGGCCCCTTCTGCCCTCTGGGAAAATAACCCTTGCCCCTATTGCCCTTGGTAGAAATTTCCACAGGGCAGGAGGCCTTGCAGTCAGATGTTCTGGAATCGAACAGCATGATTTGATCACAGGGAAAGTCCATGGCCTTAAACTGGGAGTCTGGGGTAGAACAGTAGTTCTAAGCCATACAAAGCACCTCAGAGCAATGGCATGGGCCATCGCTCTGCATCCTTGCTGTTATCTGCCCTGTGGAACTGGTACTACATTGCTTCCAGGGCAGGTCTGCCAGGTTAGCTAAGTAATCTGTTTTCTGGAGTCCCTGTCCGGGGGTAAGGAGGACAAGGAGACCCCGGCTTTCTTGCAAGCTGCCTGCTGCACTATACTCTGGGATGTACAGACAGGCCCTCAGCAATACTGTAAAAAGTACAGTTACGTAAGAACTTACCGTAACAGTAGATCTTCGAGAGAGACTCTTGCAGTAGATAATTACATATAGGACTGACGCCGGCAGGCGGCAGGACCCCACAGAAAAATTTCTAGCTAGCAGTCCCTGGCGAGGGACCGCCCCATGTCAAGTGACCGCGCCAGGAGACGCCGGGTATAAAGGGCGGTCCCTGATGCCCACCTTCCAGTTCTTTTCCCCACAGGCCGAAAGAGGCCAGGACGAGAGAAGCGGATATTTCTCTAAATGGAAAAGGAGCTGAAAAAGCCTATAGGGGGGATGGAGGCGGAGGTGGCCACCTACCAAGAGCCTCTCGAAGATCTACTGTTACAGTAAGTTCTTACATAACTGTACTATCTTACTTCGAGAGGGCTCTTGCAGTAGGTAATTACATATAGGACTGAATCCCAAGCAGTCTGGAATAAAGAAAGGCACCGGGAGGAGGAAACTACTCCAAGAAGTAGCTGTAGCCGTGCAAGCCTCAAGACAGGAGGTCTTGCAAAACAGCTAGCCCGAAGCCTGCTCTACGGCGAGAGGCAATATCCAAACTGTAGTGTTTCATAAAGCTATGGATGGAAGTCCAGGTGGCGGCAACGCATATGTCTGCCGCAGACACATTCATGAAACAAACTGCAGAGGCAGCTACTCCTCTTGTAGAGTGGCCTTTGACTTGACCCGGGAGGGTCTCGTGGTATATGTCATAACAGAAAGTGATGCAATGAGCCAACCACTTAGACAGGCATTGCTTGGAAACAGCATTGCCTTCCCTTTTGTGAGCAAAAGAGATGAACAACTGATCAGTCTTTCTGAGATCCTTTGTCCTGTTGGTGTAGTATCTCAGAATCCGGTGAACATCCATAGTGTGGAGTAAATATTCCCCTTGGTTAGAGTACTGCGTAAAAAAGGAAGGTAGCTCTATGGACTGATTTAAGGTAGACTCTGCTACTACTTTAGGTAGAAACTTAGGATTCGTGCGAAGAGCAACTCGTTCTTTGTGAAAAATCAACTTGGGGATTTTACACATCAGGGCCTGGAGCACGGAGATTCTTCGAGCCGAAGTAATGGCCACCAAGAAGAGCATCTTCCACGAAAGAAACTTCAAATCTTCAGAAGCTGCCGGTTCGAAGGGAGGAAGGGTAAGTTTCTCGAGAACAAAGTTCAAGTCCCAAGGGGGGCAGGAGTACGGATGGGGGGCCTCAGATGGAGGACTTTTCTGAGAAAGGTCTTAGAGACCTCCAGTTGAGTGAAAGCTTTGTCTGCGAAGGGAAAATGATAGGCCGAAATGGCCGCCATGTGTACCTTCAAAGAGGAATGGCTGAGACCCAGGTCAAACAGATGACATAATACTCCAACAGAAGCCCGCTGAACAGGAGAAAGGGTCCACGTTCTTGGAGGCGGCCCAAATTGTGAATCTTTTCCATTTCATGGCATAAGTGGATCTGGTGGAGGGTTTTCTGGCCTCCACTAAAATCTCCGCCACTTTGGGAGACACACCAAAACGGGATTGGGCTAGGTCTGCAGGAGTCATGCATGCAGTTGAAGGGATTTGAGGCCTGGATAGACCAGGGTCCCCTGATCCTGGGTCAACAAACCTCGAGACAGAGGAAGAGGAAGAGGAGGATCCTCTGAATATTGTTGTAGAAGAGAGAACCAGATTTGCCTGGGCCAGAAAGGAGCAATCAGAATCATTCTCGCTCCTTCTGAAGCTAGTTTCTGCAAGACTCGTGGGATAAGAGGAATTGGGGGAAAGGCATAGACGAATCTGTCCTTCCAGTCTAGAGACAGAGTGTCATTCCAGAAAGTGCCTCGCACTGGAACGAGCGAGCAGAAGGAGGGAAGTTTTGTGTTTTGGGGGGATGCGAACAGGTCGACCTGTGGTGTTCCCCAAAGTTGGAAGATATTGTCTAGGACCCCTTGGTCCAATTCCCACTCATGAGTCAGAGCAGAAGAGCGACTTAGCCTGTCTGCCAGGGTGTTGTCGACTCCTGGAACGTGAATCACTGTTAGGTGAAGGTCGTGTTGTGTTGCCCAATCCCAAACCCTCACTGCCTCCCTGCATAGAGGGCAGGACCGAGTTCCTTCCTGCTTGCTGATGTACCACACTACACACATGTTGTCCGTCTGGACGGCTAGGTGGCCGGGAAGGATGTACTGGTGAAGGGCTTGGAGAGCGTACAACACTGCCCGAAGCTCGAGCACACTGATGTGAAGAGCTTGTTCTAGCCTGGACCAAGAGCCCTGGGTCCGATGAGGGCCTAGAAGGCTCCCCAACCTTCGCCTGAGGCGCCTGTGGTTAAAGTCTGGGAGGGGGAGGACGAAGAAAGGGACCCCTGAAACAGGTTCTTCAACCATCCACCATTGCAAGTCTCGAATCATCGGCGATGAGATCAGAACTGAGTGATCTAGGTCGTCCACTAGTTGATCCCACTGAGAGCGTAGAGTCCACTGAGAGATCCTCATGTGTAGTCGAGCGCGAGGGACTGTCGGTATAGCAGCTGCCATGAGCCCGAGAAGGCGAAGGACCGACCTCGCCGAGACCACCCTGCGGTCGGATAACAGACTTATCTGGGTCTGAAGGGAGGCCGTCCTGTGCGGAGGCAGAAAAGCCTTGCCCATGGTCGTATCGAGGATCGCCCCAATGAACTGTAGCCTTTGGGAAGGGTCCAGATGAGACTTGGAATGGTTGATGGTAATACCCAGGCAGGCAAAAACCTGCTGGGTGAGGGCGAGGAAACGCAGGAGTTCCTCCCGGGACGAGGGCCGCCAGGAGGCAGTCGCCCAGGTGAGGAACACCTGTACTCCCTTGGTACGCAGGCAGGCCGCCACCACTGCCAGGCATTTGGTAAATACTCGGGGGGCCGAGGACAGACCAAACGGGACCACCTTGAACTGGCAGTGGTCCCCCTGGAAGGCAAAACGAAGGTATTTGCGATGAGATGGGCAAATGGGAATGTGCAGATAAGCATCCTGCATATCCAGGGCACAAAGCCATTGACCCGGCCAGAGAAGGGGCAGAAGGCTCTGCAGAGAGAGCATCCTGAACCTTTTGTACTCTACATAAAGATTCAGGGAACTGAGATCTAAACTCGGTCTGAGATCTCCCGTCTTCTTTGGGACCAGGAAGAAATGGAAATAGTAACCCGTCCCCTGAAGATGAAGGGGGATGGGCTCTATCGCTTGCTTCAGCAGAAGAGCCGAGATTTCCTCCTGGACCAAAGGAAGGAGTTCCCATGAATACAACTTCAGAGGGAGGTGGCGGGGTGGTTTCTGAAGAAACTCTATGGAGTGTCCTTCTGCTATGAGTTGGAGCACTCAAGAATCCATAGTTATCCTCTCCCATCCCGGAAGGTGGAGGGAAAACCTCCCTCCTACCGGTTCCTCCGGGGGGGTCCAGAGGCAGTGGGAGAGGAAAAGAGTCAGGTGGTGTGGGGCAGCGCGCAGCTGAGCACCCGCTGCTTTCTTGGGGCGGGGGCTTAGCAGCCACAGGGCCTGACCTGGAGGGACTCCTGAGAAGGGAGTTCTAGGGTGTCTAATATGTTTTGGAGAAACGACAATAGGGGGAAATCCTCTTGGTTAGCCAAGGGAGCTCAAGCAGAGGGTAGTGGACAAATAAGGTTCTAGGCCCTCCGCAGTCATGTCAGGGCATCATAAAAATACAGGTTACTCACCTGTAACAGGAGTTCTAAGAATGGTATATGTTGTTCATCCACACTGTCTGGCAGGTATCTTTGCCGCTTTAAATCTTGCCAGAAGGTCTTCAAGCTGGCTCCTCCCACCCACCCGGGTAGTAAAACTCTCGGCTCCGCCCCATGACGCCAGATATGGCCCGCTGGAAGCTCAGGTTGTGCGTCGGGCGGGAGGTCGGGAGTGGAACAGGATGAACAACATATACCATTCTAGAACTCCTGTTACAGGTGAGTAACCTGTATTTCTAGGGACATGGATATGTTGTTCATCCACACTGTCTGGCAGACTCCTAGCAGTTCTCCGGGAGGAGGGAGGCAAGGCGCACACCCCCGATACTTACTTGGGAAAGAGAGACTGGAGAACCGAGGCCCCAAAACCAGCATCCCGGCGTGACTCAAGGTCGATGTGGTAATGGGTGATGAAGGTGTGTGCTGACTTCCAGGTAGCAGCCCTGCAGACTTCCTGGATAGCGATGTCCCTGGAAGCAGCCACCGATGCAGCAGTATGGCGGGTAGAATGAGCTCTTATCCCTCTGGGAGGCTCCATGCCCGCCAACTTATAGCAGAGATCTATGCAGGAGGTGACCAACCTGCCTATCGTCCACTTGGCTGCAGGTCTGCTAGATGCGGCTTCAGTGTAGGTGACAAACAGCTGGCGAACCTCTCCCCGAATTTCAGCCATGCGCTCCTTATAGTAAGCGAGCGCCCTTCTAGGGTCCAAAGTATGGAGCCTGTATTCGGCCTCTGAGGTGTGATTGGGGTAGAACATCGGCAGAGTCAACACCTGGTTAAGGTGAAACTCCGACACCACCTTTGGAAGGAATTTCGGGTGGGGGCGCAGGACAACCTTATCCCTGTGGAAGACCAGGTAAGGAGACTCGATGCAGAGCGCCTGGAGCTCTCCCATCCTTCTGGCTGATGCGATAGCCACCAAGAAGGCAGTCTTCCACGACAGGTGAGAGAGTTCACACCTGTGCATTGGTTCAAATGGCTTGCCCATGAGCTTTGCCAGTACCAGCAGTAGATCCCACGGAAGTGGAGGTTCTCGCACCGGAGGGGAAATGTGATCAAGACCTTTGAAAAAGCGCCAGACCACCTTCTCCTGCAAATCGACTGCTTCCGGCCCGTGCCCAGTAAGCAGAGATGGCTGCCAGGTGCACCTTAAGGTCAGCCGACCTAAGCCCTTGCTGAGAAAGGGACCACAGGTAGTCCAATATGCTCGCCAAGGAGCAGGAGGAAGGGTCCAGGCCCTGTTTCTGACACCAAATGGAAAACCTTTTCCATTTGAAGGCGAGCATTTTCTGGTCGACTCTATGGGACGCCTCAACCACGTTGAGGACCTCGCTGGAAAGACCCAAGGCCTGGAACTCTAGCCTGTTCAGGAACCAGGCCGTCAGGTGCAGGGTTGAAGGTCCGGATGGAATACCTTCCCTGATTGACTGAGGAGCAGGTCCGGCGAGCTGGAAGCTGCCTCGAAGCCTGGAGCTGAGGCTGAGGAGATCTGGGTACCAGTACTGGCGGGGCCAGTCTGGGGCTATCAGAATCACCTGCGCCTTGTCCCTCCTTGCTTTGAGCAGCACCTTGTGCATCAAGGGAATGGGAAAGGCGTAGAAGAGGCCGGAGTCCATGGCCTCGAAGGCATCCCTGCAGAGAGCCCTGCTGAGGCGGGCATGGAACAGCCTTAACTCGCATTCTCCCTGGAGGCAAACAGGTCCACCTGAGGTGTGCCCCAATGGGAGACTAGATCTTGTACTACCTCCGGCAGGAGAGACCACTCGTGGGACGCAGCCCCTATCCAGCTTAGGGCATTGGCCCAGGTGTTGGAGGCGCCTGCCACATGAATGGCTAGGAGATCCGCCTCCAGGCTGCGCACGAGTGACCAGATGCGGAGAGCTTCCTTGCATAGGAGCATGGAGCGCGTCCCGCCCTGGCGGTTTAGATAGTACATGGTCGTGGTATTGTCCTTCTGGACCCGGACCACTTGACCCCGAAGAAATGGAGCAAAGGCAGTGAGAGCTAGGCGGACCACTCGGAGCTCCAGCAGGTTGATGTGGCATCGGGACTCCCGCGGGGACCAGAGGCCATGCGCTCGGTGTTCCCCCAGATGGGCACCCCAACCCATCAAAGAGGCATCGGTCAATAGAGAGACCGTCGGCTCGAGGCGGACAAACGGGATGCCCTCCTGCAGATGAACTGGAACGGTCCACCACTGGAGAGCATTCCACATCCCTGGGTCACCGTCACTAGCTGGTCCAATGGATCGGCGTTGGGACCACTGGCGGCCAGCCCCACTGAAGAGGCGTATGTTCCAGCGGGCCCAACGGACCACGCTGGTACAGGCCACCATGAGACCCAGGAGGCGCAGAAGTCCCG
Source organism: Neoceratodus forsteri (assembly GCA_016271365.2). Classification (NCBI taxonomy): domain Eukaryota; kingdom Metazoa; phylum Chordata; order Ceratodontiformes; family Ceratodontidae; genus Neoceratodus; species Neoceratodus forsteri. The sequence goes on from CM028130.1 coordinate 1,424,052,671, forward strand.
GGCAGGTGCAGTGCCCAACCAGAAATGATTGGGCAAAGGAGGAAAGAACCTCGGCCCTGTCCGTGGGGCCGGTGCTCTGGCTCAAGAGAGTCGAGCTCTGCCCGATGAAAAGAATCACCTGCTTTGGCTCGGAGTTCGACTTGGCCTCATTGATGAGGAGGCCGACCTGAGAGCAAACCTGGAGGCCAGATCTCTGGACCGCTCCACCTCCTGTCTGGAGGGGGCTGCTATCAGCCAATCGTCCAGGTAAGGGTAAACCCGGACCCCTCGGCGCCGCAGGAATGCTGTCACCACTGCCATGCATTTGGTGAAGACCCTGGGAGCTGGAGATAAGCCGAAGGGCATGGCTTGGAACTCGAAAAGGGAACCCTCCGCTCGAAAGCGAAGGAACCTTTGATGGGACGGACGGATAGGGAGGTGAAAGAACTCGTCCTGAAGGTCCAGAAAGCAGAACCACACGCCGTGTTCCAAGGATGGTATTATCTGAGCCAGAGTGACCATCCTGAAGGTTCGAGACCTTAGGAACTTGTTTAGGTCGTGTAGGGTGAGAATGGGGCGCCAGCCTCCCATCTGTTTGAACCAGGAAGTACCTGGACACGAACCCGGGTTTGAGGGAAGGTCCGCCACCTCTCTTATCACCTCCTTCTCGAGGAGGAGAGCGATGTCGGCTCGGCGAGCTGACAGCGAGGCCTCGGACCCCGAGGCTCCCGAGGTGCGACGGCTCTGAAGGGTTGGGCCTGCTCGAACTCCAGAGGCAGGCCCTTTCCTACCACCTCCAACACCCACCTGTCTGTGGTAATAGCAGACCAGGCGGAAAGGAAGTACCGGAGTCGTCCCCCCACGGGGGGAACCTGGGGTGAGGTGACGAGGTTGGGGGCAACACCCCTCAACCCATCACTGTGCAGGCTTGGAGGAGGGACCGGCCGGGGGACCACCTGGGCCTTTACCTCCCTGCTTCCTGGAGGAGGAAGCCGCAGGCTTGGGTTTGGGACGCCAAGCGTGAGCCTGCTGGCCCTGGTGTTGCTGGGCCGGGCGTGCCGGAGGCGCAGACGGACGAAAGGGCTTGGGTTGAGGTCTGCGGCCCTTGTCCCTCTGAGTGGATGAGACCGAGTCCAAGGTGGCATTTGACTTTTCGATCCTCTGGAGGTGGCCTTCCACTCCAGGGCCGAAGAGGTCGGTCCCCAGGAAGGGGACATCTGCCAATTTGTGCTGGGTATCCGCTGTGAAAGTGGATATCCTCAGCCATGCCCGACGACACATAGCCACTGCAGCCGCTACTGACCTGGCGCATGGATCACCGATGTCCAAAGCAGTCTGAAGTTGCTGCTTGGCCACTGCCCTGCCCTGGTCCCGCACCTGCTTAACCGTGGTCTGCAGGTCAGCCGGGAGATGAGGAACCACCTCGTCCAGGGAGCCCAACAGAGCGTGAGAAAAATGTGCCATCAGTGCGGCCGAGCTGGCCTGGCGAAGGCCAAGGAGGGCAGAGCATAGACTTTTCGCCGGCATAGTCCAATTTCGGACCCTTGTCGGGAGGTTTGTCCGTCCCTAGCGTTTCCGGCACGCCGGAAAACGCTGTCGGTAACTAACCCCTCGGCCAAGGGATGTTCCGAGAAACCAGACAGGGAACCGGTAGGGACCGCATACTTCCTGGCCATCCTGGCTGAAGGTGCAGGGCAGGAAGCAGGGCGCTGCCAGAGCTCCAAGGCCGGGCCCACAATGGCCTCGGCCACAGGAAAGGCCTCCGTAGGGGAATCCCCTCGGTCCAATATCTCCGTGAGGGGATACTTGGCCCGCTTGGATACGGGCTCGAGCTGCATCCCGGTGGATTCCGAGATGAGTCTGAGCAACCCCAGGAAGGACGAAGGGCTGTCGTCCAGCACCTGACCTCCAGAGGACTCCAAGTCCACTCGCTTGAAGAAAAAGGAGGAATCGTCATCGGACTCAGAAGAGTCCGCAAAGAGCTGCCTGAGCCACCCTCCACCTGCCGAGGCGATCGGGAGTGAGGTGACCAAGCCTATGGGGCAGACCCTGAGCCGACCGAGAATTCTTGGTCGGAGCCCCAAACCGTGGCTGTGGAGGCAGAGGTTCCACGGATCGGTGGGGCAGCTGGTTTGGCGAGACAACCGGCCTGATAACAGGCTCCTCGGGTAAAACAGGGGTTGTTCGGCCGTTCGGTGACAGCCACTTCATGGCGGGAAGGCGATGGCATCCGCTTGTTCGGTTAGAAGGAGCTGTTGCCATATGAGGTCCTTGTATCGTCGGCGCAACTGCGTCGAGCATCCCATCGAGGAGGAGGAAGAGGGCGGCGGTGGCGCGCTTGCAGCGGTGCTGAGACCGAGACCGCCTATGATGGCGGGATCGGCTGGACCGAAGAAGTCGAAACGAGACCGAGACCCTCGGCTTTCTGAGGACGGTGCGGGGAGGGGCGGGTGGAACGGCTCCTCCCTCGGCTCAGAGAGAACATCCAAGGGCTCCGGAACCGAGGCACTGGCAAGCCACGAGATCCTCAGCTCCCACCGGGGAACCGGGAGAGGGATTTTCAGCAGCGGTCGACAACCGTCCAGCGAATTAGAAAGAGCTTCGACTGCGTCGACGAGAGTCTCGGTCAACTGACCTAACAGGGACACCGTGAGACCAGTGGCCGAGGCCGAATGATCGACCGAAGTCGATGGCCGACAACTCGGGGAGAGGGACCTTTCCCACTCCCAAGAGCGTCGACGTAGAGACCTACCCTTGTCTTTCTTCTTGGACCGAGAAGAAGGTCCAGCAGACATTGGTCCCTCTCCCCTAGTGGAGAGGGACAGACAAAGCTCCTTAAAGGAAGCTGTGTAAGAGGAACCCAGGGAGGCGGAATAAATGCAGCGGTCGAGGAAGATCTTGCCCGCACCGCCTCCTCTTCAAGAGGCGATCATCTGCTCTAGCTGATCCGCTGAGCCCGCCCGCCCCATGGTGAACCATAAGACTGAGCCTCTTTGACTTTACCAGAGAAAGCAGTTCTCGGGCGCCTAGTTGTAAGCGGGTGGCACGGTCTTCGAGAATGTAGGCTGAGAAGGAAGAGCACTGGGTCGCAAGCCTGCGGGTGCGTGCTCAAGGCCTAAACAGTACACACCCGCCGGAGTGCGGATCCGTCCAGACATCTTTCTACCGCAAGCAACGCCGAAACCGGGAGTCGATTTGTCCATCGTGAGCCGCAGGATAGAAGACCAAGTCTTTTAAGCAAAAACTTTAAATTCAGAAAATCGAAGAATTAGGAGCCAGTCTTATACGCAGAGCGTTAAGAAGGGAACCTGGGCTTCCAAGCGGTAAGGAAGATCTGGCGTCATGGGGTGGAGCCGAGAGTTTTATCACCCGGGTGGGTGGGAGGAGCCAGCTTGAAGACCTTCCAGCAAGATTTAAAGCGGCAAGGATACCTGCCAGACAGTGTGGATGAACAACATATCCATGTCCCTAGAAATACTCATATCATCTGTATCACCCTCACAGTCTCTGGAGCGAGAACTGTGGAGGAGTGTTTAGCAGCCACTGTAAGAAGGGGCATATTAAAAATATTTATCATCAACTGTATCGCCTTCACAGTCTGCGGGAAAGAGAATTGTGGAAAGGTACATACTAACCCCTGTAAACATAAACTCCATCTTTGAAAGGTCTAAAGGACGTGCCACACTTTTGCCAAATATTTTACCTGTGCAGACAGAGTTGAACATATTTTGTTTTTTCTTTACACTTTAAGCTGCCCGTTGCTCGTTACTGGCTTTCCCAGGATGAACAGGAGCATTTTTTATCTTGACAGAGTTTCTTTTTAGCCACTTCATCAACAGCCTGATCAAACTCAATTTTTTTTTTTAATCACTTTTATTATTTTTTTAATTTGTTAGGAACTTCATCAGCTCCTTTGGAAGCTTTACTTTCTGGCTGGGATCTGGATGTTTCACTTCATCAGCACCCCTGCTTACATTTTTATTGTTAATACATTTAGATGGTCCCTCATCGGAAGCCTCTGATATATCCTCAGTCATAATACTTATTAGGTTTCTCTGCTATTGCCAATTTAACAAAGACAACCCAAGATCTGGACCACCACGAACCGAGTGCAGGTTTCTCGGAAATGCCACCGGCCAGTCCTGCCCCAGTTCAATAACTCTATTTTAAAATGCTTTTTTTTTTTTTGTAGTACTGCGCTCTATACCAGTGCCAATCTAAGAGAAAACCCAGCAATACCAGTCAAACTGCGCACAGGTTTCTGTTGATGCTGTGAAACCAGTCCCATGACAGATGACACTTTAGGTCCAGTTTAATTTAATTATGGGATTCTCTGATCTTGCCAATCGTCAGAGAACCCCAGCAGTAACTGTCAATTCTGAATTCCAGCTGGGTGCCTTGTGGTAGAAACTGCAAGGTCTGATGTAAGAAATATGGCAAAAGACAAGAATTTGATGGTTCCTTCACAAATTGTGTTAAAAAAAGGAAGAACCATCTAAATTAAGCATCTACGGAAAAATAACGTAAACATAGCACGAGTTGCAGTAAAAATAATGTAACTGCCGAAAAACACAACCGCCAATAAAAAACGTCAAATTACACTCAGCACACTAAAAATAAATTTATGAGGAAAACTTTGCCAAGATAAGCCCTTAGGAGGCTGTCAACAAGGCAAGTTGAGAGGTACCTCCGGGGTATTGTTGCTCAGTCAGTGACGAAAAAATTCTGAAGTCCTTCAGACTGCTCTCACTCAGCTCACTCCCCTCCTATTTTTTGACTGGATGATGCCCAAGCTCATGTAAATAAATTCTCTTAAAGGCATAACTCCAGGGCAGCTGCACCTAGCCAGCTAACTGCTATTGTTACTGATGCTAAAGGACTCCTTGGGTAAGAAACTGATACTCATAAGGCAGTCAGAGTCTCCTCCACCTGGCGAATGCCGGGTCATTGTGGGCTGGGGTAAAGTATTCATCCTCTGATAGCATTCTGCTATAGAAAAAGTTATGTGTGATCTCTGGGTGCTTCCTCAGTGAACCCCACACCCTCAAGGCATTAGCTGAAATTTGGGTTAACCTCCTCAAAAGAGGAGACCTGCCTTCAGAGGTAAACAATATTCTCTCTATGTTATATAAGTCATTAATAATGAATTCTATGGTTTTCCATGGGGCCCTGAAGGTATCCGATAACCAAAGGAAATGCACTTTCGCATAGAATTCTAGGTCTGAAGCCGACCTGCCGGCGCAGTGGTAGGACTTCCACTTGTGACGTTGGCAACCCGGGTTCAGGAACGGATCTAGGTCGTCGGAGGGCCGGCCAGGGGAGAAGGATCGAGTGTCCCTAGGACTACTCTCCTTCTCCGGGGGCGAGGGGGCTTTGTGTTTGGTGCAGGAGTGACACCTGGTGGAGGCCAGCGTGTCGCCCTGAGCCGACACACGATCAATGCTCTCTGGGGCGGGACAGGCGCCGGACGTCACTGCACGTCTCTGCCTCAGCTTACAGGGGATAAAATCATCACTCCTGCCATCTCTATGAAGCCCAGGCTTCAATTAGCCTCCTGACCAGGCTCTCGGAACCAGTTACTGCTCTCACGGTACTAGTGCCTGTGCAGTTACCCGTGACCCCCCTCCCTTGGGGTAAGCTGGGTACCCAGGAGAGCAGGGGCTCAGCAGGAGGTGGAGAGTCGGGGGCACCGTGACGAGGGCAGAGAACCCAAGGCAGGGTCTGGAGGAAAAAAAGAGTGAAATATATATATTAAAAAAAAAAAAAAAAGAATTCTAGGTTTGGTAAATTGCACCTCCCTGTGCCAAAGATGGTTTTAAAATTGAGAGATGAATCCTGGGGCACTGATCCCCTAAATAAAATTTGAAATTATTCTATCCCATGATTTAAAATAGAATAGGGCAGGGAAATAAGGGCTGTTTTGGAAGAGATATAGTAAGTGTGGAAGGGAGTTCATGCAAATAATTTTTACACACTGGAAGAAAGAGACGTAGCGCTTACCCCATTTATTAAAATCCGATTGTATTGCTAATGGGATGGGCTCAAAATTTATTGTATCCAGCACCGTAAGATCCTGAGAAATGTTTATACCTAAGAATTTCATTTTAGTGGCATGCCACTTCAGAGGACACACATGCCTCAGTGCCTCCGAACGTGCAAAATTCAACAGTAAGACCTCAGTTTTAGAAACATTACTTTTGAAGTCTGCCACCCATTCACAGATACCCAGTATCTCTCATACCCGTGGAATGGACTCTTCCAGGAACAAGACCGTTAACAGGATGTTGTCCGCAAACAGAGATATCCTGTACTCTTGTTGATCAAAATGAATGCCCTCCACCCCTCTAAGAGCCACCGCCAAGTGCTCCATATAAAGCGCAAACAAGAGTGGAGAAAGGGGGTACCCCTGTCGTGTACGCCGCTGCAAGGGAAAAGGAGTAGAGAACCCCCCATTAACATGGACGTAGGCCTGCGGAGAAGTACAAATGTTGTGAATCCATTTCAAGGAGGAGTCAGGAAAATGGAATTTCGACAGGGTGACCCACAAAAAAGGCCAGGACACCGTGTCGAATGCCTTCTCAGTATCCAAGCTCAACATAGCTGCAGGGATGCATCTGGTTTGGATATATTCCATTAGTATTAAGACCGTCAAATATTATCCATGGTGTTCCTTTGCTTAATAAAGCCTGCCTGACCAGGGTGATTTTTTTTTAATTTATTTATTGTAAAATCGGAATTACAGCCTTTGAGCTAAAAGCTCATTTACAAAGGATCCTCGTCGAACAGAGGGTGGGGGAACATCAAGTACATGGACAGTGGAGAAAAACAGAAGCAGCTAGAAGGCATTATCAGTTACACATCATTAAAAAGGCTAAACAGCATTACAAATAAAAGGATGGGGAGAGACAGAATACTTGGTAAAAGCCATCATTTAATTACATAATACAGAGGAAAATAGTCCCATAACAGATTAGGTGAATAAAGTGCAGATTCCAACTATGTTCAAAGTATGAGAATTCCCAGAATGCAGCCATAGAGCTTAGATAGGTTCCTGGAGGGAACAATTAACGTGACAACCGGCAAGTACAGCCATTAAGGGACAGTAGGCTACAGGCTAGACAGGTAAGAGGGAGAGCACACTGGTGGGTGACAGCTTAAGGATCTGGGGGGCTAAGCGGGTGTGAAGGTGGGGGCATGGAGGGTCAGAAGGACTAAGTGGGTGAGGGGTTGGGGAATGGAGGACCAAGGGATGGGTAGGTGGGGATTAGCAGGAGATTCTTAAGTGCCTGACCGCCACGTAAACCATAATATGTGTCAGGGGCACCAGGAGGGCTAGAAATGGCTGGGGTTTTACAGCAACATTGTACTGGATGGGATATGGACTTCCGAATTTCATATTTGAACTGGCCAAGGCAAATACGGCTAGTAGTGGCCTGGGGGAGCTCATTTAACCAGGTGGGGGGGCCCCTACAGCAAAGGCTCGCCTCCCCAAGGCACTTCTTCTGAAAGGTACTGTTAGGGCGTGTCTTGTAACACTTCTCGTGGAATGCTCAGCTGGGACCGGATGGAATAAGGCTTGTAGGGAGGGGATGCAAGACCTAGAAGGGCCTTCTTCCTAGAAAGCAGGAATGGAGCTTGATTCGGTCCATGAGAGGAAGCCATCATGTCCCAATAAAAGGTTGCATGCGAAGTACGTTGATCTGCATCTAAAACAAAGCGGTATGCTTTGTTGAGGGTAGTATGGGCCCTGTGCAGGCTGGTTTCAGAGGCCACCATATACCACATTACCATAACCCAGGATGGGTAGAATTGTCCCTCTACTGCCTGAATCCTAGCCTCAGGCGTGAGGCAGAACCAGAAGCCTATATGGGCCTCTAACTTCCTATTGGGCAGTGGTAATATTTCGTATATATTCATTGAAGGAGAGGGACTCGTCGATTGTAATCCCTAGGTACGGAACTAGGGCACCTGCTCAAGGGTGGAATGGAAGTTGCACAAAACTGAGAAGGAGTGGTATACCTCCTCATTTGGTTTCCAGCAAAGAGCATTGACTTGGTTTTTTTGCTGTTGAGCACTAGTAAGCTGTCTTTGAGCCAACCCTGTAGGAGGTCCAAGTTGTACTGCATGTCCTTAGTGACAGCATCTTGGCAAGAGCCTCGAGAGAACACCACCATGTAATCTGCATAGAGCAGTACCTTGGAGGAGGGGCATGCTTCTGGAAGGTTGTTCACAAATGAACAAGTGTTGGTAGGATATTCTTTAGCCTAGCCACCCAAATTGCATGAAGATTTTATAATCCTCATTCAAAATGGATGTAGGGTGGTAGGATGCCATATCTAAAGTGTCTTTGTTAGGTTTGGGAAGGGGTGCCAGAGTAGCATATGCCCAAGATGGAGGTGGTGCCTCCCCCCGCCACAGACCTGAACACAGACAACATGTTCAGCAACAGCTCTTTGATAAATTTCTTATACTATTCTGCCTGGAATTCGTCAGATCCCAGACATTTTTGTGTAGCTGTAGCTTTTATCTGTGTCAGGATTTTGTCCGCCCAGATCGGAGGCCTCCAAAATGGTAATCTGTTCTTCTGAACGGTGTGGGAGGCAAAGCATCTCTAGAAACCTGGTTCTGCCATCAGAACTATCCATGGGGCTGCGCTGGTATAAATTTTGATAATAACTGACAAAAGTATTCTTAATTTCAGTATCCCCACGTAAAACCTGTCCTGTATTCATACTTTTAATTTTGAGAATAGTGGAGGCTTGTTTACAAGCTCTAAACCACTCTGCCAACAGCCGAGTGCCTCAGGCTCCCCTCGTAGCTTGATTGTTTTAAATACAAAGTGTATACTGTATCTTCAAATCCATGATTTTCTGAAGCTCTGCTTTAGTTTCATGAATTTTGGATTTATTTCTGCATCCCCATCTTTGTATAGGAGTTGATAAGTTTGAAGTTGGTTTGATAAGTCTCTATATTTAGCCTCCAAGTCTCTTTTGACTGAATAGGCTATGGTTTCTCCATAAAAGCGTCCGCTTTCATGGAGTCCCATACCATAGCCACAGAGACCGAGGGAGAAGCATTCTACTCCAGAAATTGGGGGATCTTTTGTTTTATAAAATCAATATATTGTGGATCTCTTACAATAATCGGATTAAGGCGCCAAAGGGTTTGTTTTTTCATTTTCCCTAAATTAATCTTTAAAGAGACCCACAATGATAAGCCCCTGCACCATACCAATAGGTGCCCTGCTGCAAGAGGATCCAAATAAAGTTATGATGTCCACGAAGATTTAAGTAATTAAAAAGCTCCATCAGCTCGTAAAACTGTAAAAAGGGTCCCAAGAACTTCCCGTTTTTGCTGCCACCGCTCACTAGCGTGATGGCCAGATACCAGTGAGGTGCAGGGCAGCGGCTCCATTATATGCAATGGGTGACAGTTTTCTATATGTTTTAAATTATATAATGGACGCTAGCAATGGAAATGTGGGCACCAGTCGGCTAACAAGGCCCTTGTTAGTCGACTGGTGCCCACATTTCATTGCCAAGTGGCCATTATATAATTTAAAACAGATAGAAAAGCTGCTGTCCATTGCATATAATGGAGCGTGCCCCTGCGCTTTCACTGGCATCTCGTCATCATGCTAGTGAGTGAGGGGGCAAAGCGTGGGTGGCGGCAAAAAGCAGGAAGTCCTTGGGACCCTTTTTTTTACAATTTTACGAGCAATGGAGCTTTTTAATTACTTACAACTTTGCGGATATCATAACTTTATCTGGATCCTCTGGCGGCAAGGCACAGACAGGTATGATGCAGGGGCTCATTGCATTATCTTGGTGAGTCTCTTTACAATTAGTGGGTGATGGTCAGATAACATTCTAGGCCTAATGCAGATATTCTGTATTTGGGAAAATGTTCACAACTTGTGATGTAATAATCTAACCTCGAGTATGTATGGTGACGTCCCAAGTAACAGGTGTAACCTGAAGACCAAGGAAATACCCTCCACCAAACGTCCACCACCCCTAAGTGTTCTAACATCCTTTTAAGATATTTAACTGCGTTGGACATTCTATAGGCACGTGGGTTAGAAGAGTCTTGGCTGACGGACCTGGTCATGTTGAGGTCTCCCCTATAATTAAGCATCCCTTGAGTAACCCCATTACTTTGTTTATAAAAGTTCTAACTATTGGGACCCTAGCATGTAAACAATTGCCAGGGTAACATTTTGTGAATAATGTCTACCCTTGGTATCGGTGTAAAAAGTTTTCACTTCCAGGGGAGTGACTGTGGGTATGAAGATGGCTGCTCCTTGTCTGTGTCCACTTGGGTGGGATGAAGCATAAATACAGGTTACTCACCTGTAACAGGAGTTCTAGGAATGGTATATGTTGTTCATCCACACTTATTGGCAGGTTCCTTGCCGCTTTAAATCTTGCCGGAAGGTCTTCAAGCTTCTCCTCCCACCCACCCGGGTGGTAAAACTCTCGGCTCCGCCCCATGCGCCAGATCTGGCCCGCTGGAAGCTCAGGTTGTTTGTCGAGCCGGGAGGTCGGTGAGTTCGTTGGATGAACAACATATACCATTCCTAGAACTCCTGTTACAGGTGAGTAACCTGTATTTCTAGGGACATGGATATGTTGTTCATCCAATAACTTATTGGCAGACTCCTAGCAGTTCTCCGGGAGGAGGGAGGCAAGGCGCACACCCCTACATACTTACTGGGGAACAGAGATTGGAGAACGAGGCCCCAAAACCAGCATCCCGACGTGACTCAAGGTCGATGTGGTAATGGGTAATAAAGGTGTGTGCTGACTTCCAGGTAGCAGCCCTGCAGATTTCCTGGATAGGGACATCCCTGGGAAGCAGCCACCCGATGCAGCAGTATGGCGGGTAGAATGAGCTCTTATCCCTCTGGGAGGCTCCATGCCCGCCAACTCATACAGAGATTTATGCAGGAGGTGACCCATCTGCCTATCGTCCGCTTGGCTGCAGGTCTGCCAGGTGCGGCTTCAGCGTGGGTGACAAACAGCTGGCGAACTCTCCCGAATTTCAGCCGTAGCTCCCTTATAATAAGCGAACGCCCTTCTAGGGTCCAGAGTATGGAGCCTATATTCAGCCTCCGAGGTGTGATTGGGGTCAACACCTGATTAAGGTGAAACTCCGACACCACCTTCGGAAGGAATTTCGGGTGGGGGCGTAGGACAACTTTGTCCCTGTGGAAGACCAGGTAAGGAGACTCGATGCTAAGCGCCTGGTGTTCTCCCATCCTTCTGGCTGACGTGATAGCCACCAAGAAGGCGGTCTTCCACGACAGGTGGGGGAGACCACACCTGTGCATTGGTTGAATGGCTTGCCCGCCAGGCTTTGCCAGTACCAGCAGTAAATCCCACGAGGTGGGGTTCCCGCACTGGAGGAAATGTGATCAAGGCCTTTGAAAAGCGCCCGACCACTTTTTCCTGCGCCACTGACTGCTGACCGGCCCGCGCCCAGTAAGCAGAAATGGCTGCCAGGTGCACCTTAAGGGTCGTCGACTCTAAGCCCTTGACTAGATAGGGACCATAGATAGTCCAAAATGCTTGCCACAGGACACGAGAAAGGGTCCAACCCTTTTCCCGACACCAAATGGAGAACCTCTTCCATTTGAAGGCATAGCATTTTCTGGTCGACTCATACGGGACGCCTCAACGACGCTGAGGACCTCGTCGAAAGACCCAAGGCCTGGAACTCTAGTCGCCAGGAACCAGGCCTTCAGGTGCAGGGATTGAAGGTCCGGATGGAACACCTTCCCTGACGACTGAGAGCAGGTCAGGGCGAGCTGGAAGCTGCCATGAGAGTCCTGGAGCTGAGACTGAGGAGATCTGGGTACCAGAACTGGCGAGGCCAGTCTGGGGCTATCAGAATCACCTGCGCCTTGTCCCTCCTCGCTCAGCAGGACCCTGTGAATTAGGGGCACGGGGAAAGGCGTAAAGAGGCCGGGGTCCACTGCCTCGAGAAGGCATCCCCTGCAGCGAACCCTGCTGAGGGGGTGGGCATGAAACAGACTCAACCCGCGTCTCCCTGAGGCAAACAGATCCACCAGAGGTGTGCCCCAACGGAGAACAGGTTCTGTACTATCTCCGTCAGGAGAGACCACCGGCGATGCAGCCCCTATCCGCTCAGGGCATCGGCCAGGGTATTGAGGCTCCTGCCACATGGATGGCCAGGAGATCCGCCCAGACAGCGCAACTAGTGACCAAATGCGGAGAGCTTCCTCATAGGAGCATGGAGCGGCCCCGCCTTGTCGGGTTTAGATAGTACATAGTCGTGGTATTGTCCATCTGGACCCGGACCACTTGACCCCGGAGAAAGCGGAGCAAAGGCGGTGAGAGCTAGACGGACCGCACGGAGCTCCAGCAGGTTGATATGGCATCGACTCCCGCGGGGACCAAGAGGCCGTATGCTCGGTGTTCCCCAGATGGGCACCCCAACACATCAAGAGGCGCCGGTCGAGAGACCGCTGCTCGGGCGGACAAACGGATACCTCCTGCAGATGGGACGGAACGGTCCACCACTGGAGAGCTGCCCACATCTCCTGGTCGCCCACACGCTGGTCCAGAGGATCGCAACGCTGTGACCACTGGGCGGCCAGACCCCACTGGAGGGCGCATGTTCCAGCGTGCCCAACGGACTACGCTGGTACAGGCCATAAGACCCAGAAGTCGCAGGAAGTCCCGGCAGGGATGCGTGATTGCCCAACCAGAAATGATTGGGCTAAGGAGGAAAGAACCCGCCCTGTCCGCGGGAGCCGTGCTCTGGCTCAAGAGAGTCGAGCTCTGCCCCGATGAAGGATATCACCTGCTTGCTCGAAGTTCGACTTGGCCTCGCTGACCAGGAGGCCCAGTTGAGAGCAAACCAGAGGGCCAGATTTCTGGACCGCTCCACCTCCAACCTGAGGGGGCTGCTATCAGCCAATCGCCCAGGTAAGGGCACACCGACCCCTCGGGCGCCGCAGGAAAGCTGTCACCGCTGCAATGCATTTGGCGAAGACCCTGGGAGCTGAAGAAAGGCCAAGGGCATGGCCTGAACTCGGAGAGGGATCCCTCCGCTCTGAAGCGGAGGAATCTCTGATGAGACGGACGGATAGGGACGTGAAAGAACGCGTCCTGGAAGTCCAGAGAACAGAACCACACGCCGTGTTCCAGAGATGGTATTATCTGAGCCAGAGTGACCATTCTGAAGGTTCGAGACCTTAGGAACTTGTTCAGGTCGTGTAGGTCTAAGATGGGGCGCCAGCCCCCCATCCGTTTCGGGACCAGGAAGTACCTGGACACGAACCCTGGTTCTGATGGAGGGTCCTCTATCTCTTTTATCACCCCTTTCTGAAGGAGGAGGGCGATGTCGGCTCGACGAGCCTGTAGAAATTCTAGGGACCTCAAAGCCTGCCGGGCTTGACTTGCCTGAAGGGTGGAGCCTGCTCGAATCCGAGAGGCAGGCCTCTTCCCACCACCTCCAAAACCCACCTGTCCGTGGTAACAGCGGACCAGGCGGAAAGGAAGTGTCGGAGCCGTCCCCCCACGGGGGGAACCAGGGACGAGGTGATGGGGATGGGGGTGACACCCCTCAGCCCGTCACTTAGCAGGCTTGGAGGAAGGACCGGCCTGGGGACCACCAGGGCCTTTTCCTCCTTGCTTCCTATTAGAGGAAGCTGATGGCTTGGGCTTGGAATACCAAGGTCTAGCCTGCTGGCCCTGACGCTGTTGTTGGGCCGGGCGTGCGGCGGGAGTAGAGGGACGAAAGGGCTTAGGCTGGGGCTTATGACCCTTGTCCCTCTGCGCAGACGAGACCGAATCCAGGGTGGCACTGGATTTTTCGATCCTCAGGAGATGGCCTTCCACTCCAGGGCCGAAAAGGTCTGTTCTCAGGAAAGGAACGTCCGAAAGCTTGTGCTGGGTATCCGCGGTAAAGGTGGATATACGCAGCCACGCCCGCCGACGCATGGCCACAGCGGCCGCCACTGACCAGGCACATGAGTCTCCTATATCCAGAGCAGTCTGGAGCTGCTGCTTGGCTACTGCCCTGCCCTGATCCCGCACCTGCTTGACCGTAGTCTGCAGGTCGGCGGGAAGATGAGGGACAACCTCATCCAGGGAACCCAACAGGGCATGGGAGAAATGTGCCATGAGGACGGCCGAACTGGCCTGACGAAGGCCGAGAGAGAGGCAGCATACACTTTCCGCCCGGAGTAGTCCAATTTCTTGGACTCTTTGTCGGGCGGTTTGTCCACGTCCCTGGCATTACCGGCACGCCGGAAAACACTGTCCGTGACCAGCCCTTCAGCCGAGGGGTGTTCAGAAAACCCGGACAGAGAGCCAGTAGGGACCGCATACTTCCTGGCCATCCTGGCCGAAGGCGCAGGACAGGAAGCCGGACGCTGCCAAAGTTCCAGGGCCGGCCCGACAATGGCTTCGGCCACTGGAAAGGCCTCCGTGGGAGAATCCCCTCGGTCCAGAATCTCGGTGAGGGGATATCTGGCCCATTTGGATACGGGTTCAAGCTTCATCCCAGTGGATTCTGAGATGAGCCTATGAAGTCCCAGGAAGGACGAAGGGCTATCGTCCACTGACTGCCCCCCAGAGGACTCCAAGTCAAACCGCCTGGAGAACAGGGAGGAGTCATCCGACTCCGACGAGTTGTCAAATAGCTGCCTGGAGCCTGAACCACCCTCCACTTGTCGAGGCTTGTCAGGCGTGAGAGTGACCGACAGCCTACGGGGAAGGCCCTGGGCCAACCGCGACTCTTTCGTCGGTGCCCCAGCTGTCGGCTGAGGTGGAGGCGGTTCCACCACAATTGGTGGGGCAGCTGGAATAGGTCGGACAACTGGCCTGGGAACAGGCTCCTCGACCACTACCTGGTCCGGTGGCAACCACTTAATGGCCGGGGAAGAGGCCTGAGCAGCTTATTGGCCAGAAAAATTGTTGCCACGAGGTCCCATTTTGGCGCAGCTTACGCTGACCTCCCTCCTCGTCCGAGGAGGAAGAAGAAGAGGAAGAGCGGCGCACGCCGCCCGTCAGGGTGTCGAGACCGAGACCGCCTATGTCGACGGAGCGCCGCTGGACCGCAAGATGTCCGAGACCGAGATCGAGAATCTCGCAGGCCGAGGGTCGGTGAGGCGGGGCCGAGGATCGGCAATCCCCGGTTCGGTCGACATAACCGACAGCTCCTGAGTCACAGGTACGGATGAGCAGACGATATCCTCAGTCCTCACCGGGGAACCGGGAGGAGGATTCTCAGCTTCTCCAGCCGACAACCGTCTATGGTCGAGAAACTTCGACCCACGTCGTGAGTCTTAGTCACCTGGCCTGACGGGTGCACCATGAAGCCAGTGGCCGAAGCTGCAAATTCGACCGAAGTCGATTGTCGATCAAGGGAAGGGGATTTTCCTGCCTCCAAGAGCATCGACGATGAGACTTACTTTTTAGACTTCTTCGCCGAAGGAACGATTGAAGAAGTAGGACCTCGCTTTTTGTTGAGAGGGTCAAGCAAAGCTCCTTAAAGGAAGCTGAATATGAGGTCCGAGCGATAGAGGAACAGGCCTGAAGAGAAGTCAAGGCCTGGGCCGCCTGTTCTCGAGGGCGACTAACCTTCTAGTTGTTCATGGATCCCCAGCCGCTGAAACCGCCAGTCGGGCCTCTTTGGATTTGACCGAGGAAATCTTTCGACGCCCAGATGTAACAGGCGCGCGTCTCGAGGGCGTGGCCGAGAAGGAGGAACACAGGTCGCAAACCTGCGGTCGTGCTCTCGCCAAGGCAATAAACGCACGTGGAGTGCGGGTCCGTCCGAGACATCTTCTGCCCACAGGGACATCTCCGAAATCCGGGAGTCGATTTGTCCATCGCAGCCGCAAAGGAAGAAGACCGAGAAGGTAAAGTTATAAAAATTTTTTTTTTTTTTAAACCGGAGGATTTTAGGCCCAAAACTTAATCGCAGAGCATTAAGGAGGGAACCTGAGCTTCCAAGCGGTAAGGAAGATCTGGCGTCATGGGGCGGAGCCGAGAGTTCTACCACCCGGGTGAGTAGGAGGAGCTAGCTTGAAGACCTTCCGGCAAGATTTAAAGCGGCAAGGAACCTGCCAATAAGTATGGATGAACAACATATCCATGTCCCAAGAAACTGTATTTCTCTGCCCCCAATTCAGTTTCAAGTGCTCTGCTTAGAAAGATGCATCTCATGGATAAAGTATAAAACTGCAGACTGTTTTCTAAGATATTGCATAAAACGGGACCTTTTGATTGGGCTGTGCAAACCATTAATATTCTGCGAAAATATTTTGACAGATTAGACTGCCATAGCTTCGGCTCAGAAGAACAAGATCATCGAGCCGGACCATTCCCTCTTGGCAGAAGAGCGAAAGTAGGAAGCACACAGCGGAGACCACTCCCGCCGGTCAGGTCATCCCGTAGGACCTGAACCTGAAGGAGGAGCCACACCCCAGGAGACTCCCAACCCCACACTCCATTAAAATGCTGTTTCGTGAATAGTAAAGTTTGAAGAACTGTATAATAACCCTCAACACCCCTTTTTACTAGAAGAGAACTGACTACCCAACCCCTATCTCCCCACCCCAGGAGAGTATAACAACTTACTCTCCAGGGTAAAAGAACTATGTGCAGTATGGCGTCCAACTGTGAGGTGGAAAAAAATGAACCACCTCGGTTTATCTGAGGTTGAGGCCCTAAATCTGAACTCCACCCCAGAGAAGTGGGATACCAACCCACAGTGATAGGTGTAAACCCACTTCAGGGTCACAAAAACCCTCAACAGGATCCCCACTATGTACCACTTGCAAAGATCCAGGTTTGGTGACTCCATAGTCAGACAATTCCTTCATGCCGAGGAGCCCCCCCCTCCCTATTTTGGAGTGATTTCCTGAGATACACTGAGTAAATCCCATAATTAGCAGAACAGTAAGTTTTATTGTTGTCCTCTCAAAAACATGCCCTGTGGGCCTCCCAGGGCCATGAGACTTATTCCGCCCACAAGGAGGGTCCGAACTCTAGATCATGAGAGGATACCAATGTGAATCCTCTTCTATTCCCAGTGAGGAGAAGGCCCCCTCCCCCAAAGAAGGAGCATCTCCTCCGATATTATGGAAAAAAAGGAAAGAAAAGAAAGCCCACAGATGTCTCAACAGTTTATACCTAAATACAGTATATGCAGTAGACAACCGCTTATCTAGGCCTTTAACTGGATTCAGCATCTAAATTCAGGGCTGTGACCATTTAACTTAGAAAATGATTAGGGAAGGTGAAGGAAGATGTACTGTAGATTTACCATCCATCAGCCCTTCAAGCCTCAAGGTGACCTACAGTCAAAAGAGACCCCCCTTTCAATCCAGAAAATCCCCCTTGGTCTGATGTTGAGCGCACCCGTTATTCCCTCTACCAGACACCTTGACAGCAAAGTAGCTAAGCTTTAGGTAGATTTTTAGGTGTGAGAGTCAGAAATCAGTATGATTTTCAGTTATGCTCAAATGTCTTAATGATGAAGAATACTGTACTCGGCCCAGCATAAACCAAGCCGAACCAGTCCGTGGCCCTTTAAGTCTCCTAGGTTGCCTCCCAGACAACCTCTCGTAGTGTCAGTTCAGACAGTTTTTAATCTCAGAGCAACCTTTACGTTACCAGGAAGGTGGCTCTAAATAAATAAAGTCAGTAAAAGGTTCACTGACCTGGAGAGGAATACCAAATAAAGAAGCAAACAGAGCCTAAACAGCTAAGGCCAAGGGAGCACATCTTGGGTCCCAAATTACTGGTAAACCCATTATGAGAAAAGGAGGGCCACCAAAGATCTTTCCTTCACAGGCAGCAGCCTGAAATAGTGGGTGAAAGGCTCTGCCAGGCTAGTCCCAAGGCACGGGGGCCAAAGGGGAGAGCCAGTAGAGCTGCGTGGGTAATGATGGGAGCTCAGGGGGAGCAAGTACAGATCAGCAGCCAAGGCTTAGGAACAGCCACCGGTGGACTGACAGCTAACAGCAGTAATATTTTAGATCTTTAAAATTGCAGGGTCCCGTGGAGCGCCACCCCACCTTGCTGCCCCACAGTTCAATTCCCCAACCCCCACGACCACACTCAGAGCCCCAGCCCTCTAACCCGGTAAGCAAACTGGAAAAGTCTCCACTCAGGATTGCAGAGTTGAGTTCCGGAATGGTTTCACTTTCTCCAAGATTTCAGTCAGGGGAAAAGTCAGGATCTTGTCTCCTCCGAATAGGGGCCACATCGTCTACAGATCTCTGGGCTTCACATCCAGGGGTATGCTCCTTGTAGATGACCCTAATGAGTAGATCTTCCCTTGCCTCTGCAGCTGAGGTGCAGGTTTTCTGCCCAGTAGGACAGAGCACCACTAACTATGCCGGATAAGGGGTTTTTAATTTAAGTTTGGGGGCTCTCAAGTGGGAAAGAAAAAAGTACTCACCTTAATAATGTTGTTTCTTCTAATGGAGTCTTGCTATATTATGAGAATTGCAGTTTGTCCCACCATTAGAACTGCTCCAGAGGTGAAAGAGTTAACTCCATTCCATGAATGGAACTTAGAGCCGAGCTCTAAAGAGAAGCTCTGTCTGGGTAGTTTCAAACCTAAACTGTCAGATCTTACTGAGCAAAAACTCACTAAGGTCTGTGTGGAAGCTGTAACCTACACTAGCCAACTGGCTACCTAAATATTAACACCCATTGCTGGTCCCAACACCAAAGACTCAAGCCAGGGGACCAGAACGAATAGTATAATTTAACAATATGAAAAGTAATATAAGTAAAAATGAAAAAACACCACACCCCAAACCCCAAGAAGGGGTGAAAACACATATAATGGGCATAAACTAGTGCCCACACTAGGCTGCCCACCCCATACCCAAGCAGAAGTTCTGAGAGGGGCAGGCTGGGGGGGAGGTCATAATATAGCAAGACTCCATTAGAAGAAACAACATTACTAAGGTGAGTAATTTTTTCTTCAAACAACATGAAGTCTTGCTATATTATGACAATTGCAGACTACACAGCAGTACCTCCATGGAGGAGGGACAGAACCTACTTAGGGAATAGGCTCTGAAGCACAGCTGTGCCAAACCGAGCATCTCTCCTAGCCTGGACATCCAGGGAGTAATGCTTGGTGAAAGTGTGTGCCGTTTTCCAGGTAGCAGCTTGACATATTTCTAAGATAGGGATGTCTCTGGCAGCAGCTAGAGACGCGGCTGTACCTCTGGTAGAATGAGCCCTCAGACCAGAGGGGGGATCTCTCCCCAGTTTCTGATAACAAAATTGGATACAAGAAACAATCCACCTGGCAATTGATCTCTTAGTGGCAGGTTTCCTTTCCGACCTCACCATAAGTGAGAAAAGTTGGAGGGATTGAACCTGTGACCCTTGTACGTTCTATATAGTAACTTAGGGCCCTCTTAACGTCCAAACTGTGCAATCTCCTCTCTCACGAAGAGGAATGTTCAGTGAAAACACTGGAAGGGAGATAGATTGGTTAAGATGGAAATCTGAAACCACCTTAGGCAAAAACTTCCTGTTAGTCCTGAGGACTACCTTATCCCTGTGGAAAGAAATAAAGTCAGTTTCTACTGACAAGGCTTGCAACTCACTTATACGTGCCTAGCAGAAGTGATAGCCACTAGGAAAACAGTTTTCCAAGTTAGATACTTAAGCTCTGCAGAAGACAGAGGTTCAAAAGGGGGTTGCATTAACTGGGCAATGCAAACATTAAGGTCCCAGGCAGGGGCCAGATCCCGAAAAGGTGGATTAGTATGAAGTAATCCCTTAAAAAACTTGGAAAATACAGGGTGAGTGGAAAGAGAGGATGGCTTTCCTGCTGAAACAAAAGCAGAGACAGCTGCCAAATGAACTTTCAGGGTAGCTGGTCTCAGGCCCAAAGAATTAAGATGGACCATGTAGTCCAACACAATGGGCAAATCAGCAGATTCTGGGGAAATATGTTTCCCAGAACACCAAATGGAGAACCTTTTCCACTTAGAATTATTAGTAGCCCTAGTGGAAGGCTTCCTAGAAGCCTTTAGGATTTCAAGAACACCCTGAGAAAGGTGTAGGTCCAAGAATTCTAACTCCTCAAGAGCCAGGCCTTGAGGTTGAGGGATTTGAGGTCTGGATACCAAACTCTCCCTGGGCACAGGTTAACAGGTTTGTGATTCCTGGGGAGACACAGGGGAGATGGACTGCAAGGGACAGAAGGAGTGGGTACCAGGGCTGCCTGGCCAATCTGGGGCAATCAGAATCACCCTGCAAGGCTGGGATCTGATTTTGACTAACACCTTGAATAGGAGGGAAGGGGAAAAGCATAAAGAAACTTCCTTCCCAATCCAGGAGAAGGGCGCCCAGGGGACTGAGCCCAACACGGGGCCTGCAACAGAACAGTGGAAGTTGGTGATTGTCTGGGGCTGCAAAAGATCTATCTGACGGGTGCCCCAACTGGAAAAACTATCCCCAGTACTTGAGGATCCAGAGACCATTCTGTGATGGCCCTGAGAAATCCTGCTGAGAGCATCTGCTAGGACATTGTCCTTTCCTGGAAGGTGAACTGCTACGAGTGAAGTGTTCAGGGAATAGGCCAGAGACCACAACTTCATTGCCTCGGTGCACAAGGCCGAAGACCGAGTGCCCCCCTGCTTGTTGATGTACCACATTGTTGTGGTGTTGTCTGTTCTGACTTGTACCACTTTGTTCTGAACAGAAGCAGAGAACGCTTGAAGTGCTAAAAAGACAGCTCTGAGTTCCAGCAAATTGATGTGGAGCAGAGATTCCTGGGGGGACCACACTCCCTGAGTGGAGAGGTCGCCCATGTGGGCTCCCCACCCCAGGAGGGAAGCATCCGTAGTGAGAGTCAAAGAGTGAGAAAGAGGAATGAAGGGGACCCCCAGTCTTAAATTGCTCTGATCCTGCCACCACTGGAGGGCCTGGATCAAGGTTCGGGTCACTGGGACCAACTTGGAAATGGGGTCTCTTCTCTGAGACCAATAGGCTCTCAAGTGAAACTGAATGTCCCTCATCTGAAATCTTGCTCCCTGCACTACAGCGTCGATCTGCGCCATGTGCCCCAGGAGCTGCAAAGTGTCTTGTTGGTCGAGACCTGCAGAGTGAAGGAGGAGGCCAGAGCCACCAAGTTCCTTACCTCTCTAAGGGAAGAAAGGCTCTGGCCAGATTTGTGTCCAACTCTGCACCTATGAAGGTGAGCACTGAACTGGTTCTAGAACCCACTTTGATAGATTTAGCAAGAAGCCCAGGAGGTGAAGCTGCTGGGTGACTTGCAGGTGAGAGTTTACTGTTCTGGGGACTGGCCTACAATGAGCCAGTCGTCCAGATAGGGAAAACAGCAATCCTTTGCCTCCTTAAATGAGCAACTGCTACTGCCAGACATTTTGTGAATACCCTTGGGGCAGAGGTAAGGCGAAGGGCATTGCTCTGAACTGGTAGTGACCTGAGGGCAGTTGAATCTGAGGTACTTTCGTGGGAGCTTCTGATTAGGACGTGAAAATAGGCATCCTTCAGGTCCAGGGAAGCTAGCCAGTCCCCTGGCCTTAGAGAGGGTAAAATCATTGCCAGAGTTACCATTCTGAACTTTGGTTTCAAAAGGTGTTTGTTCAGATATCTGAGGTCTAAAATGGGCCGCCATTCTCCTGTCTTTTTTGAGGTAAGGAAGTATCTGGAGTACAGACCCTTGCCCTGGTGTAGGGGAGAAACCCTTTCTACCGCTCTGACAGCTAACAGGGTTGGGACCTCTGTTTCTAGAGTAAAGGTCTCTAAAGAGCTTGCAGGTGGAAAAGACCTGATTCTCATTTTTGGGAACTTTTTGAAGCTGAGAACCAGACCCTGGCTTACTACTTCCAGAACCCACTTGTCTGAAGTTAGAGACACCCAGTTCTGACTGAAGTAAGCCAACCTGCCCCCTACTGGTAAAGGAAAATCGGCCCTGGGCACCTCATCAGGGTGCCTGTTTGGCAGGTGCTTTAGGCTGAGGGGTGGGGGCAGGCCTGCCCACACCCCGTCTGCCTCTGCCTCTGAAGAACCCCCTCTGAGCATAAGCAGAGGAGGCCTGGGTTTGGTGAAAAGGCCTACCCCTACCCCTGGGGGTGTGCCTCTGAGGAGTGGCTTGCCGCTCCTTGGCCTGGGCACTCTTATAGGTAGTCCTATATTCATCCATTTTCTTCATATAATTCTCCGTCTGCTCCCAAACAGAGAATCTCCCACCACAGGAAAATCCATAGCCTTAGTCTGCATCGTGACAAGCTAATACACCTGAGCCAGGCCAACCAATAAAAGCTACAGATGTGGCCATGACTTAGAGGAAACATCATTAAAATCCACAGCAGCATGAAACTGCACCTTACAAGCCTCAATGCCATCGGCAGCCACCTGCTCCAGCTCATTAGCAAGGTGGCCAGAGGCCTGTTTGGCTAAACCCATAACAGTGTCCCATCTAGATTTTGATACCTTGCTACATAAGCCATATAATTTGCTTGCCTGAGTCCCAAGGACGCTGCCATGTACTGTTTTTTTGCCATGGCATCAATCTTCCTGGAATCCTTGTCAGGAGGATGTGAAGCCAGGGGAATATTAGCTTTATCACAGGCTGCAGCCTGAACTACCCCAACATGACTGCATTGCTGAGAAAGGAATTCTGTATCAGGACCTGACAGTGTGTACCTCCTGTCCATCTTTTTATCCACAGGAGGCACAGAATTAGGAGTTTTTAAAATTTTTATTGTTTGCTTCCTAAATGACTTATGCAAAGGAATAGACAATCTCCTAGACTCTGGTATATCCATCATTTCTACAAAATCAGGCTCCTCTTGCTCATCCACAGCTTCCTCCAAAGGGAGCTGGAGGGTTTCAGCAACTTTTGTAAAACATAAAATGAAAGGGGACTCAGAAAGCATAGGGGAGATTCTAAAGGTCTGTCTGGGGAGATGTCGGTTCAATGGGCACACCAGACCCTCCAAGTCACATTCATACTGTTCATAATCATCCTCCCTCCTCTGGTTCATAAAACTCCTCAACATCATATTCCTGAACCGATGGAACCGACGAACCGACTTTTACCAGATAGTGGCGGTTCGGATAGTGAAAGAGAAAGTGACTGGACAATCTGAATAGCTCTTGCTATCTCTGCAGCAGTTGGAGAAAGGATTTTGGGCTCCAAACCTGCTGACTTTCTTGTTTTCTTTACTGGAACTGGCTCATCCGAGCCAGCTTTTCGCTTGCCCGGTGAAGTCTCGCTACCGGTCAGAGGAGCATTCTCTGTTCGGTTACAATTTAACCGGCTGGCCATCCGGTCAGCGATTTTTGGCCTCCTCGCTCCTGAGCCTGCCCAATCTCTTTCCAGGGTGGCTGCAGGAAATTTTTACAAATCTGGCAGTCTGAATTGAGGTGGTCAAACCTCAGACAATAAACATTGGTGTGTGGTCAGCCTTGGCAAAGACTTCCCACAGACATCACAGTGTTGAAACCCAGTGGGCCGGTTTTCTTTGGGTTTCTCAGACATAATGCCAGTCTAACCAAAAAACTTGCCCTTTTAACGGCAGTGCCAGGCAAGACACCCTTATCGGTTCCTAACCGTGTCACAGGTATTGGAAAAAAACGTAATGAAATCCATTTTTTTTAGAACCGATAAGAACCGGGAACCGCACTCTAAAATCTCAATTTTAAATACTTCAAGTTTTAACACAAGCTGATCGGTTCAAAACCGAACCGATAAACCTTTACAAGTTCCACACAGAATTAAAACATGAATTACTTACTATACCACAGACAAAGCTTGAACCGATCGGTTTTGCGGTTAAAATAAAACTATTCTCGGTTAAATTGAACCGAGAAAACACTGTTTAAACCGAGAAATGAACTGAGCAGTAGGAGGAATCTCCGGAGCGACTGTTCAGTGAGGCGGAGTAAAGAATCTGACAGTTTAGGTTTGAAACTACCCAGACAGAGCTTGTGCTCTAAGTTCCATTCATGGAATGGAGTTAACTCTTTCACCTCCAGAGCAGTTCTAATGGTGGGACAAACTGCAATTGTCATAATATAGCAAGACTTCATGTTGTTTGAAACAAGGGACTATACTCGCATGTCAAGCGTTGAGTCACTGGTGCGTAGTCATTGTCTAATAACAATCTGTGTGCCTGTAAATAACATTCCTCTTTGCCAGGCCTTGGAGAAGCATCTCTTTTGCTTGATAGCTCTGGGCGAATAACGAAAGACCGAGGCCCAACATCTGGTCGGGTTGGCTTCGGGCCTAATGCTCGGTAAGCTCTTTTTATGTTGAGCTGATAGTCGGGACCCAATTCCAGCACTAAACGAAGCAGGTAGTTGGAAAATGTACAGCATCTTGTCCCTCTTCGTTCTCTGGCAGCTGTAGATTCTTTTATTTTTTCTATGGCCCCGGTTTTCAGAATCTTCTTAACGAAGGGACATTAGCAATTGCTCTTTTGCCAGGGCTGCCACAGTCATTTCCAAATCATCAAGGCGGCTGGTGTTTGAAGTAAAGCTGCCTGTCCACCTCATCCATGCGGCTTTGAAGAACTCCTAAGTTGGAAGACAGGTCCCAAATGGAATCCCACATTTCCACCCTAAATTCGTTGATGGCTCGAAGGATTGTTTCAGCTTGGGGGCATCCAGGGACTTTGCTTCCTTCAGTTTTTGCCATCTTGCAGAGCTGAGGGCCTGACATGCGGCTCGTATGAGAGAGGACCCAATCCTACATGTCCTCTGCATCGGTACGTGCCTGAAAGCGGTTCCTGCAATTTCTTGACATTTGCGCAGGAAATCGTTAAAAGCGCCACAGGAGACTAAGATTTTGACTGAAAAAAAGCACTAGTAAATAAAGTTTTGCAGCTAATTTTAACAGATGTGGCAGGGGAGCTCCTCTGCTCGACGCTTCACTCTACCATGCAGAAGTCCCCTATTGTGAATTTTTTTTTTTTTTTTTACACTCTGCCGCCTGGTTCATCAGCCACCTGCTGCTTAGCTGATTTTGGCAACCATAAGAAGGGAGCCGCCTTTGATTCTGCCAGTTTCAGCTGTGACACTGTTACTGATTTACTTACAGCGTCAGATGGGAAAGGGATAGTTTGTTTCCTTGCTGGGACTTTTTGGCCTGTTGAAGCTCTGGACTCTGGGCAGCCTCACAGCTTCAACTTCTCCTGCTTCACTCGCTCTTCTTCCTCCACCATTTTCAAAAGGGCAGCCTTCTTACTAGATAGATATTCAGTCAGCACCACTGTAGGGAGCAGGTCAGCACCTCTCTAATACACTGTGTTACAAACTGGCTTTTAAATACTGCACCTCAGTTAAAATCCATGGTAGAGGTCCAGGAATCCAGATGACTCATTTACAGATTTCTTGGTAACACAGTCGAAAAGAACAGATTACTCACCTGTAACAGTAGTTCTAGGAGTGGTATAAGTTGTTCATCCACACTCTCTGGCATGTCCCTTTCCCCAAATCTGGCGGAAGTCTTCAAGCTGGCTCCTTCAACTCACCCAGGTGGTAAATACCTCGGCTCCACCCATGCGCCAGATCTTAGCCCGCTGGAAGCAAGGTTGTGCACCTAAAGCCGGGGAGGTCGGGTGGGTGCGTGTGGATGAACAACATATACCACTCCTAGAACTACTGTTACAGGTGAGTAACCTGTTCTTCTAGGAGCATGGATATGTTGTTCATCCACACTCTCTGGCAGACTCCAAGCAGTTCTCCGGGAAGAGGGAGGCAAGGCACACACCCCCTACTTGGGAAATAGAAATTGGAGAACCGAGGCCCCAAAACCAGCATCCCAGCATGACTCAAGGTCGATGTGGCAGTGGGTAATGAAGGTGTTTGTTGACTTCCAGGTAGCAGTCTGACTGATTTCCTGGATATGGATGTCCCTGGAAGCAGCCTCAGATGCAGCAGTATAGCGGGTAGAATGAGCTCTTATCTTATCTTATCCCTCTGGGAGGCTCCTTGCCCGCCAACTCATAGCACAGACCTATGCATGATGTAATCCACCTTGCAATGGTCTGCTTGGCTGCAGGTTTGCCAGAAGCAGCTTCAGTGTAGGTGACAAACAGCTGGTGAACCTCTGCCCGAATTTCCACCGTTCTCTCCTTATAATATGAGAGAGAGCACGTCTCAGGTCCAAAGTATGGAGCCTGTAGTCGGCGTCCGAGGTGTAATTAGGGTAGTATACCAGCACAGTTAACACCTGGTTAAGATGAAACTCTGATGCCACCTTCAGAAGGAATTTCGGATGGGAGCGCAGGACAACTTTGTCCCTGTGAAAGACCAGATAAGGGTAGTCAACCAAAAGCGCATGGAGCTCCCCTGTCTTCTGGCTGATGTGATAGCCACCAGGAAGGCCATCTTCCACGACAAGTGTGAGAGCTCACACTTGTGCATGGGTTCGAATGGTTTGCCCATAAGCTTTGCCAAAACCAGCAACAGATCCAAAGGAGGTGGAGGTTCACGCACAGGAGGGGATATGTGATCCAGGCCTTTGAAAGCACCCGACCACTGTCTCCTGCGCCAGTGTCGGCTAACCGGCTCACACCCAATAAGCAGAAATGGCTGTCAGGTGCACCCTAAGGGTCGATGACCGTAGACCGCCTTTGGACAGAGACCAAAGGTAGTCGAGAATGTTAGCCACAGAGCAGGATAAGGGGTCCAGACTCTTACCCTGACACCAAATGGAAAATCTCTTCCATTTGAAGGCGTACCATTTCCTGGTCGATTCCTTACGAGATGCCTCCACCACGGTGTAGACATCCTCGGAAAGACCCAGAGGCTGGAACTCTAGCCGCTCAGGTACCAGGCTGTGAGGTGCAGGGATTGAAGGTCCGGATGGAATACCTTCCCCTGGTTCAGAGACATCAGGTCCAGGCGTGTACAAAGCCGCTCCGGGGGCCTGCAGCTGAGGCTGAGGAGATCTGGGTACCAGAAATGGTGCAGCCAGTCTGGGGCTACCAGAATCACCTTCGCCTTGTCCCTCCTCACCTTGAGTAACACCTTGTGGATCAAGGGAAATGGAGGGAAGGTGTACAGGAGGCCTGGGGTCCACGGCCTCAAGAAGGCATCCCCCTGCAGCAAGCTCTGCTGAGGGCGGGCATGGAACAGACTCAACCGCATTCTCCTGGAGGCAAACAGGTCCACCTGAGGCATGCCCCAGTGGGAGAACAGTCTTGTACTACCTCCGGCAGGAAGACCACTCGTGAGGCGCAGCCCCTATCCGGCTTAGGGCATCGGCCAGGGTGCTGGAGGCTCCTGCCACGTGAATGGCTAGGAGATCCGCCTCCAGGCTGCGTACGAGGGACCATATGCGGAGAGCTTCCTTGCATAACAGTATGGAGCGCATCCCGCCCTGGCGGTTCAGACAGTACATGGTCGTGGTATTGTCCGTCTGGATCTGAACCACTTGACCCCGTAGAAATGAAGCGAAGGCGGTGAGAGCTAGACGGACCGCTCGGAGCTCCAGCAGGTTGATATGGCATCAGGACTCCCGAGGGGACCAGAGGCTGTGCGCTCAGTGTTCCCCCAGATGGGCACCCCAACCCATCAGAGATGCATCGGTCGATAGAGAGAGACCGTCGGCTCGGGGTGGACGAACGGGATGCCCTCCTGCAGATGTGCCGGAATGATCCACCACTGGAGAGCGTTCCACATCTCCTGGGTCACTGTCACGGGCTGGTCCAACGGATCGCAGCATTGTGACCACTGGCTGGCCAGTCCCCACTGAAGGGGACACATGTACCAACGGGCCCAATGGACCACGCTGGTGCAGGCCGCCATGAGGCCCAGGAGGCGCAGGAAGTCCCGGGCAGGGCGCAATTGCCCAACCAGAAATGATTGGGCAAAGGAGGAAAGAACCTCGGCCCTGTCCGCTGGGAGCCGTGCTCTAGCTCGAAGAGTCGAGCTCTGCCCCGATGAACAGTATCACCTGCTTTGGAACGAGTTCCGACTTGGCCTCGTTGATGAGGAGGCCAACCTGAGAGCAAACCTGGAGGGCCAGATCTCTGGACCGCTCCGCCTCCACTCTGGAGGGGGCTGCAATCAGCCAGTCGTCCAGGTAAGGGTACACCCAGACCCTTCAGCGCCGCAGGAATGCTGTCACCACTGTCATGCATTTGGTGAAGACCCTGGGAGCTAGAGAGGCCGAAGGGCATGGCCCAGAACTCGTAAAGGGATCCCTCCGCTCTGAAGCGGAGGAATCGCTGATGGACGGATGGATTGGGACGTGAAAGAACGCATCCTGGAGGTCCAGGGAACAGAACCACACGCCTCGTTCCAAGGATGGGATTATCTGAGCCAGAGTGACCATCCTGAAGGTCCGAGACCTTAAGAACTTGTTCAGGTTGTGCAGGTCGAGAATGGGGCGCCAGCCCCCCCCTGTCCGTTTCGGGACCAGGAAGTACCTGGACACATACCCCGGGTCTGGAGGAGGATCCGCTACCTTCCTGATCACCTCTTTTTCGAGGAGCAGGGCAATATCGGCTCGGCGGACCGACAGCAAGGCTGCGGACCCCGTGGCCCCCCCGAGAGGCGACGACTCGAAAGGAAGGAGCCTGCTCGAACTCCAGAAGCAGGCCTTTTCCTACCATCTCCAACACCCAGTGGTCCGTGGTGATAGCGGACCAGGCGGAAAGAAGTGGTGGAGCCGTCCCCAGGGGATCCCAGAGGAGGCGACAAGGCTGGGGCGGCAGCCCTCAGCATGTCACTGAGCAGGCTTGGAGGAAGAACCAGCCGAGGACCTCCTGGGCCTTTACCTCCTTGCTTCCTCTTGGAGGAAGCCGCCAGCTGGGTTTGGGATGGCAGTGAGCCTGCTGGCCTGTTGCTGGTGCTGCTGGGCGTCGAGATACGGGGCTGAAGGGCGAAAGGACTTCTGCTGCTGACGGCTGCCTTTGTCCCTCTGGACGGAGGTGACCGTGCCAGGGTGGCACTGGACTTCTCGATCCACTGTAGGTGTCCCTCCACTCCAGGGCCTAAGAGGTCAGTCCCCAAAAAGGGAACATCCGCCAACTTGTGGTGGGTATCCACCATGAAGGTGGATATCCTCAGCCACGCCCTGCGTCGCATAGCCACCGCCGCCGCTACTGACCTGGCACAGGAATCACCTATGTCCAGAGCAGTCTGAAGCTGCTGTCGCCACCGCCCTACCCTGGTCCCACATCTGGCGGACCGTGGTCCGCAGGTCAGGCGGGAGATGAGGAACAACCTCATCTAGGGAGCCCAAGAGGCGTTGGAGAAGTGTGCCATCAGCACGGCCGAGCTGGCCTGTCGGAGGCCGAGGAGGCCTGGCGTACCTGCGCCCGGCAAAGTCCAGCTTTTTGTACTCTTTGTCGGGGCTTATCCACATCCAGCGTTACGGGCCGTCGGAAATCGGTCGGTGACTAACCCCTCGGCAGAGGGGTGCTCCGAGAAACCGGGCAAAGAGCCAGTAGGGACCGTGATACTTCTGGCCATCCTGGCCGAGGGCGCAGGACAGGAAGCAGGCCACTGCCAAAGCTCCAAGGCTGGGCCGACAATGGCCTCAGCCACCGGAAAGGCCTCCATGGGGGAATCCCTTGGTCCAGTATCTCCGTCAGGGGATACTTGGCCCATTTGGACACGGGCTCGAGCTGCATCCCGGTGGACTCCGAGATGAGTCGAAGCAGACCCAAGAAGGACGATGGGCTATCGTCCAATGACTGGCCCCCGGAGAACTCCAGGTTGACCTGCCTGGAGAACAGGGAGGAGTCGCCATCGGATTCAAGAGTCTGCAAAAGCTGCCTCGCCCTGAGCCACCCTCCACCTGCCGAGGACAGTAGAGTGAGGTGACCGACAACCTGTGGGGCAGGCCGTGACCCGACCGAGAATCCTTGGTCGGTGCCCCGACCGGTTGTGGGCGGAGGTTCCACCACAATCGGTGGAGTAGCTGGTTTTGGCCGAGCAACCGCCCTAAGCGGGCAACTCGACTGGTGCAAGTGGCTGCCCTGTCGCTCAGGCGACAGCCACTTTTTGGCCGGGTCTGGACCGGGTCGACTTAGGACCGGACAACAGCAACTGCTGCCACATAAGCTCCTCATAAGCGCCGGCGTACTTACGCCCGAAGCCTCCACTCATCCGAGGAAGAAGACGAGAGGAACGGTGTCGCCGCTTACTTCGGTATCGAGCCGGGACCGCTGATGTCGGAGGAACAGCTATACTGAAAAGAGGTCAAGACCCGAGACCTCGGGGAGACCGAGGGTGGGTAAGGGAAGGGGCAGGGGACGCCCGCTCCTCCCTCGGCTCGGACACTTTACCCAGGGACTGCGGCCCAGAAGGCACAGGCAGATCCTCGGTCTCCATCGGGGGAACCGGTGAAGGAGGGTTGTCAGCTTCTCCAGTCGACAGCCCGTCTAATGGATCGAGAAAAATCTCGACTTCATCGACGGGAGTCTCGGCAGGCTGGCCTGACGAGGGCACCGTGAAGCCAGCGGCCTCAGCTGCAACCTCAACGAAGTCGATGGTCGGCTGTCCGGGGAAGGGGACCTCTCCTGCTCCCGACGCGCCGACAGTGGGACTTACCTTTAACTCCTTCTTCTTGGGCCGAGAAGAATGTCCCGATGGGCCCTCTCCTCGTGGAAAGGGACCGACAAAGCTCCTTGAACGAGCCGTATATAGAGGAACTCAGAGAGGCGGATAAATGCGCGGCCGAGGAGGAAGAAGATGGCCTGGGCCGCCTCCTCCTCGAGTGATCATCCGCTTGGCTGCTCAGCATAGCCAGCGCCGGACACAGCCTAACGAGCCTCTTTTGATTTTACCAGCGGGAAGCGTTTCTTGAGGCGCCCGAGTTTCAATCGGGCAGCGCGATCGTCCAGGACGTTGGCCGAGAAAGAGCGGCACAACTCGCAGGCCTGCGGGCTGTGATCTAGGCCTAGGCAGTAGACGCAAGTGGAGTGAAGATCCATCCTGGACATTTTCTGCCCGCAAGGGAACCTCCGAAAGCCAGGAATAGATCTGTCCATCGCAGCCGCGAGGGAAGATGAAGACCGAAGTTTAGAAAACTTCAAAACCAATTTCGGACGAACTGAAGAGTTAGGATCCAGTCTAAAATGCAGAGCGCTAAGGAGGGAACCTGAGCTTCCAAGCAGTAAGGAAGATCTGGCGTCGTGGGGCGGAGCCGAGAGTTTTACCACCCGGGTGGGTGGGAGGAGCCAGCTTGAAGACCTTCCGGCAAGATTTAAAGCGGCAAGGATACCTGCCAGAAAGTGTGGATGAACAACATATCCATGTCCCTAGAAAGAAACTTTCCAGTACAGTACTCAAAGGAATCAACAAAGTCCAAGAGGTAGCATCTTTCAGAATAAGACATGGGCAAGAACAAGGGGACAGTTTGAAGATAAAGGGGGTGGCTTAGAGGCAATATGAGGAAGTACTGTTTCCCAGAGAGGTGGTGGATGCATGGAACAGCCTTCCTGAGGAGGTCATGGGGTCAAAAACAGTGGGGATTTCAAGACTGCATGGGACAGACATAAGCTAATTACAGTAGAGGGTAGGAGGAAGCAGGCTGTTGGCTAACTAGCCTAATCCTCTCATAAAGAAGGTAAACTGTGTCCTGGTAGAGAAAGAAACAAAGGAAAAATTGAAAGAAGACAAAGGCGGCTTAGTCTTGTCAGTTTTGCTTTATTGCAAGAGCTCCTCTCAAAGATCTACTGACTCATGTTTCTTTGTTTTAGGAACAGGGCTGTTAGCTACAGCTTCTATTTTAAAAATTTCTTGCTTAACGTCTCCATTTTCCAACACATAGCCAAATGTCTGGTTTCCTGCATGCCCAATGCACATTTAGTAGGATTAATAGTCAGACCTGCATTTTTGATAGCTTGGATAACTGACTATAGGTGTTCCAGGTGGCTTTTCCAGCCTGGACTGTACACCACGACATCATCCAGCTACGCAGCACAATAACCAGTGCGAGGTGATAAAATTACATCCATGTACCACTGGAATGTAGCTGACACACCATATAAACCAAGTGGCACGGTGGTGAACTGACAGAATCCAACAGGAGTGGCAAATGCAGTTTTGTCTCTGGATTCTTTAGCTAAAGGGAATTGCCAGTAACCCTTGGTGAGATCGTGGGTACTGATATACTTGGCACTCCTCAGTCTGTCCACCAAATCATCTATTCTGGACACAGGATAACTGTCAAATTCTGACACCTGATTAAGTTTCCTAAAATCAAGGCGGATTCTAACACCTTCTTTTTTGTTTGCAATTACCATTGGAGATGACGAAGCCTTCGACTCTTCTATGATACCAAATTCTTTCATTTTTGTATTTCCTTAACCACATTAACTCTTAACGCTCCTAACCTGTATGTATTTTGCCTAATAGAGCGAGCATTCCTTGGCACCATCACATACTCGTCCCCTTTTGCTCAGCCTGGTACTATGGTAAAAGTGCTGTTGAATGTCTAACACATTACAAATTTCTGCAGTTTGCTCTGAGGTTAAGGAAACATTCACCTTTACAGCATCAGCAGTTAGTTTGTTCCAGTCTATCATAAGCTACATCGATATCTTCTTTATCAGTTTCTGGTAAAACTAGCAAAGCAGCTTTTGGCATTCTTTCAACCCACTTCTTGAGGAGGTTAGCATGGTACATCTTAGTAGGATTTTTTCTGTCAGGGTCTCAATTTAGTAGTTAACGGTGCCAGTACATCTAAGCACTCTATAAGGCCCTTGCCACTTCATTAACAGTTTATTTTCTGTTGTGGGTAACAGTAGCAAAACCTTTTCACCCAGCTCAAAACTTTTTCTTTTACCCCATGGTCATAATATACCTTCTGTTGGTTTTGGGCCTCTTCCTGATTACTATGGGCAACTGCAACATATTTTGTCAGCTTCTTTCTTAGGGCACACACATAAGACGTTATAAATGGTTTCTGAGAGGGGTTACTGTCCCACATTTCTTTTATCACATCCAGTGGCTCTTTTGGTTGCCTATCATACAGCATTTCAAATGGTGAAAACCCTGTTGATGCCTGTGGCACTTTTCTGTAAGCAAAAAGTAGGTAAGGTAAGTATTAGTCCCAGTCTTTCCCTTCCCCTTCTATAAACCTTTTTAACATGCATTTCAGAGTTTGTTTGGTTAAAATGCTCAACAAGACCGTTTATCTGACGGTGATAGGGGGAGGTTTGTATGGCAGTGACACCTAGTAGTCTAAAAGAGCAGTACAAATAAATAAATAAAATAAAAAGTCTGTACAGCTCCTTAAATAATGCAGCACCAAAATTACTACCCTGATCTGTAATAATTTCTTTAAGAATGCCCACTCTGCAGGAAATGTTTGCAAGCTCTGCTGCCACTTTTGAAGCGGCGACAGTACACATTGTAACTGCTTCTGGGTATCGAGTAGCACAGTCGCATACTACCAGGATAAATCTATTACCCTTTTTCCTTTTGTCTAAAGGACCAACCACATCCACTGCAATTCTCTCAAAAGGCACATCTATCAAGGGCAGCGGCACTTTGTCTTTTCTAGTCACTTGGGCTACTTTCTGACACTCAGCACAGGAATTACAACAAGTAGCAACATCTTCATGAATTCCAGGCCAGTAAAATCTATACAGCAATCTGGCAAGGGTGCGATCCCTCCCCGAGTGGCCAGCCATAGGACTATCATGTGCTATCTGCAGCAACTCTGTTCTGTACTTCAGTTGTATAACCAATTGTTCCGTCTGTTCCTGTGTCTGAGGTTTAACCCAAACTCTGCACAGTAACCCATTACATTTTTTAAACATTGGTTCACCCCATTTTGGTTTCACCCCCAGCTGCTTAAAATAACCCTGGACAGAAACATTGTTAGCTTGCTCTGAAACAAAATCACAATCAGTTTAGCGTCAGCATTTTCAAATGTTCACCCCTTATGTCCATCAGCCATTTGTTGCCACAGTTTCTTTAGGCATCTCTTTCTTTCCTCGATTTCTGGATCTTGCAGCTGAAGGCACTGAAAGGAAAAGTGTCCCCACCATTTGAGATTTTCTTTGCCCAAGTTCTTGTTACTACTGCGGCTGAAACTGCAGGGTTCAGTTCCTCTGAGATTAACTCAGTAAGTCCTGGACAGTCATTTCCAATAATCACGGGTACAGGCAACTTAGGTACTACCCCCACTTTTATTTGGTGCAACACACCCTTAATGGTCAGAGTCACTTGGGTGGTGGGATAGTATTGAGTGTCCCCGCGTATGTAAACGACACCAGTACCTGGTCCTTTTGCACAGCGTTTTCCCAGCATTTCAACATGCACTAGGGTTTGTCTGTTTTCCGGATCAGTGAGTCCTTTTATAGTCTTGTTCCCCACCTTCACATCTGTTAAGTACTTGTCCCAATTTGCCAAGGACAAATCTGCTCCAGTGTCACTCTTCTTGCTGCAATTTCTTGCAATATGATCTGGCTATAGCAAATAACGTCTTTGGGCACAGATTTGTTACCCCCTTCAGAGTTCTTATCAGTCTTGGAGTTTAAATGGGAAAAAGAGTGTCTTACCGGTGCTTGGCAGTTAACTTGCTGCTGTGGCGTCTGTCTGGCCATTTGGTAGTCCTTGGCCAAAGAAACAGCCTTTTCCCTACTTTCTGGTCTGTGTTCCTTTACCCAAAGCTGCACATCTTAGGCAGGATGTTGATGAATTGCTCCATTGCAAATGTGTCGATTATCTGTGGGACTGTTTTGCCGTATGGTTGAATCCATTTTATCTAGAGTTCTCTGAGTCGGGTGAAGGCTTCTTGAGGATTGTCGACTGAGTTGTACTTCAGAGATCAAAATCTCTGCCTTAAGGTCTCTCCTGAGATGTCATACCTTTTCAGGATTTTGAGTTTCACCAGGTCAGTTTTTTGACTGTGCAGTGTCCATATTGCTGTAGGCAAGTTGGGCTTTCCCTGTCAAGTAGGGTACCAGTCTGACTGTGCATTGCTGCTTTGGCCACTGGCAGGCTGTGGCAACTCTCTCAAAAATTGTCAGGTATGCCTTAATATCATCCAAGGGACACAACTTTGTAAGTTTAATGGCTTTTAAGTTGTTTGTGTTTTGTTGCTCGTCTGGATCTGCTCCAGATCCTCTCTCTGCCTTTGACATCTTGCAAGGCATCCAGCCATTGCTGAATCTCTTCTCTCATCTGCTGCTTCTCGTCTCTCCTCTGTTGTTCGAGTTATTGCATTTCTTATTTTCACTTTGTTTCTAAACGTTGAATCTCTTTTTCTCTCTGCTTCTCAGTTTCTTTTTGTTGTAAAGCCCACCATTTGAAAAAGTTAATGAGGCTTTCAGGTTCTGTCACTGCCTGTTCTTTTTCCATAACTTGTGCTGGCTGTACAATCTCAGCTTGGACTTCTGTCTTTGCTAGTTTGGCTACCAGTCTCTAGTAACACTTCTGAACTTCCTGGTGCAGAATCCATATCTTTCTATGCTTCCCTGGTAATAGATCCAGTACCCACGCACAAAACTCCTGGCTTAAGAGTATGCTGGCGTAAATCTCTACTTAAGCTGACACCATCTGTCGTCTGAGGCACAGGTCAACAAGCATAGGAAAACCAGAAGCAGTTGTAGAATTTGCAAAAGTGTTTATTAGTACCAACAGTAACAAAAAAAATAAACTTGTTCAGGATAACTATTTACAAAGGCAGAATAAACAGAGAAGATCCATTTGAGTTTTCCTTCAATTTCTGTGTCTCTTGCAAGAAACTGCAGCTTTGTTTTATAAGTCTTGCAACCCCCTTCTTAACAAGCATCCTGTTTTTCTAAAACGCTCTTGTAAATTTCAGGCAGGTGCAGCTAGAACACAATGTTCCAGAACTGAGGCCCCTTATCCACAGCTTCTGAAACAGGGTTTAAATACTGCTCTCCAGTTAACCTCTTGAGTTCCCAATAGCTTTTGCAATCATCTCAAACTATAATTATATACATTTTAACAGTAACACTATATAATTTCTAAACAAAGTGATCCCAGTATCAGTTACTTTTCACATAATGATTTGCATACATTTCTACACAGCAGATATGCAAGGGAGGAAAAGAGAGAAACAGCAAGGAAGACTGAGAGACAGTGAGAGGCAAAGAACTGCAAGACCATCGGGTGATCAAATCCTAAGTCTCACACGAAAATTTGGTTGCGCAACCAGACAGACAAGAGACAGAAAAGAACAGAACAGATCCCTGCTTTCAAACTCTCCATAACAACTGGGACAGGGTCTTATTCAACCATGTCACACCACTGACCTCTATACCAAAGCTGTGACATTAGAAACAGTTGTTCCCATAGTTCCATTCTCATTTAGGACTGAACGTCTGCTAGACTACTGTATGCTTAAAAGTTTGATGGACCTTTTAATCAGATGGTTCTCGGTCTGGAGTTACATGTTTGTAAGCAGCTATCTTCTCCACCTTCTGTATCTACTGCCAGTTCTGTTAGCATCCATTTCTTCTTTGTGACATTTGCCTTGAATGTAACATTTTGTATTCCAGATCTTGTAGGGGCACTGGGAAGTCCTGACCCCCATCGTGCATGTTGGAGGCTACATTTCCACAGATTATTTGGGTTTTTATGACACACAGCAGTTTTCAACACAGTTCCAGTGTTGCGTATTTTCCTCTTTACAGCACTGGACTATATGGCTCTACATACTGCTGTTTATGTTGCTTTCTATACACATGTGGTGTCCGATCTTTTATAGGTACTGGACTACAAGGCTATATAATGAAGCCTATGTTTCAATGTTGCACTGTACATGGTGGAAAAAGTTCTTCCCTACGGCTGGCACTATAGTTGGCATGCTATATTCTGTTCGTGGGTGCCCAGCTGTATTTTTCAGTTGGTTAAAATACCCTGTAGTGGTGTTACCCTATACTCACCAACCATGTTCCCTCTCGTAAGGTGCATACAAGCTACTTCATTCTGTCTCTGAGTTGTTGTCACTGATTTGTAAGTCTTGCTTATAAAATCAAGAAACAGATTTTACAAGCAAAAAAAGGTGAGCCACCTAAAATGGGCCATCGAGGCAGCACAGCCCGTGACTTGGGGCAGGAGGCGATTTTGGCAGGGGACCCAAACAAAATAACCTGGCTCGTTTTCATGTTCAAGCCATTTTATTTCCTATTAGAAAGGTTATTACAAAAATCGGCATTAAACTGAAGAGTCTGTATGACTAGTACTTTTGGAACTCATCACAAGGGCTTCAATACCTGGGGCTAGAAGTTCAAAACATTAGCTTATTCAGTTTGGTTGTGCCTGTAACACCTTTGCAGCAGAACAATGATTGTACACAGTCTCTAGGACACCATCAGAATTTATAACACTTACACATTCTAATGCTATCTCAAGAAATTCTGAATGGACATTTTCACCCCCCCAAAAGGTATTTTTTTTTAGAGAACATGTTCCCTACTCAATACCAGATCTGTAAACATGTGGGCAGTCAGTTTTGGTACAACATTTTACACCACGCCCTCACACACAAACGAGCATACCTTGGTAGTATTCAATGCTGTGTTAACATTCTTAATTGCTTCTTCAAAATTTTCTTCATCTTCTGGCACTCCATTTTCATTTTCAGAATCTCTGTTTACAAAAAAAAAAAACAGCTACTGAGTGATGAACTGTTTGACATATGACCTTACCCTTTCATGTGAGCCATACACCCTTTTCTTCCTCTTTCCCATCTGCCCCCTTCCTGATCATGGAGGTGGCGAAGGCATAAACTGTTCTCTGGCCTGGAGTGTAAGCATGCAGCTGCCTTCAGAGCGGGCACCAGTTGGGAGTGCTGCTTGCTGACTGTTGGACAGGGACTGTGTGACTGCTGGGAGGGGGCTTCACTGACTTCTACACTTCTCAAGGAGATGAGAGCCCCACTTCTGCACCTAGCCAATCGGTTTCAGGCTTTGAAACCAGAGTCCACTTGTGATCCCTCAGTATCCACTGTGCCATTTGAGAGACACCTGCTATAGAAGGGCACCTGAAATCAGAGCTGCCTTGCAACAGAGAATAATGAGTTTGAGAATAAAGTCAGTAAAAATATAAATGGTATAGACTTGCTGCTTAAGTGAGTTTCAACCCTGTTACATAACCACGGTGGAAAGAGTTTTTGTGCTCTAAGGGGGTAGGACAGCTAGGTTACAGAAAAGAACAAGTAAGGCCCACCAGAAGCAAACTATATGAAAAACATGTACTGTAAAGGGTAAACCTGAGGCTGTAACCACTTTGAAAAGGGGGATTCAAAATGCCTTTATAAAAATGTATGCAGCATGAGAAATAAAAAGAAGAGAGAGACTATGGTAAGTAGAGAGGGACTGGCTCAGACTGCTATAACTTGAGACCCGGTGCTGCAAACAAAACTTCAGGAACAGATACAGATAAGTACAAACTACTGAAGAGTCCTATATACTCCCCCAGCTTTGTTCTGGTCTTCCCCATCCATCCACTTCTCCTGTCCTTACAATTCTCTGAAATGCCTCTTCGGGGACCACTGTCGAATCCTTAAATCTAATACTGATTTTTTTTTTTTTTTTTGCAACAACTAGCATGAATTTCAGTTTTCTTCTACAAATAATCCTTTTGACACTAGCACCACTTGCAAGGTATACATTTTATACTACTGTACTGTCCTATGTTTTTTGCACAAGTATTCCTGTGTACACCAGTTAACCCTATACATAGTTTTGAATTCTGCCTTCACCGATTGTTTAATTTTTTGCATCAGTCTTTTGTGCCCTTTCCTCAAGATGCATCCGGAAGCAAGTTGTTTGCAGCTCAGTGTGCTCTTTTGGAGAAAATCTTCAAAGGAGTATATGGTTAATATAAGCGTTTAATAATCTTCGACTAAGGTGACAGTCTACAGTGCTGCTTCCAAATCTACCCTTGCCAGACTGGACCCCGTTTTCACTCCTTCTGCCATTTTGCTTTGGACTGTCCTACTTGTATTCATCACTGCTCTCTTTACTCCTCCCCCCTTGATGCCTGGCACCTCGCACATTCTGCCTCTTCAATATCTAAATAATTCATCCATTGGGCTTTCCAATGATGCCCTTCCATGGTTTGCTAGCTACCTCGGTAACTGGGTCCAACGTGTCAGGATAGTTTCTGCTTTTTGCACTGATACCTGAGTTTACAGAACAGTATTTTGTGCCTTGACTCCTCTACAAAGCTGGAAAAACAAAAAGACACTTGCAGGTCTTGAACTTTGTTATTCTGCTTTTTGCACTGATTCTTGAGTTTACAAAACAGTGTTTTATGCCTTGGCTCCTCTATAAAGCTGGAAGCCTAGAACTGTGTTTAAATCTCCTGGGGCATATAATTGAGAGCTGGAAGATACCTGTGGTCATTAAAGCATGTCAGCTTGAGAGGAGGGACAGTTTCCCTACAAAAAGACACTTGCAGTGTCAGACAGTCTTTGTCTGGAGTATCCACACCGTCAACAGCAATTGGTGAAACTGGACTGTTTAACTTTCCCAACTCCTCATTTAGAAAAAAGAGAGCTGCAATTTGATTTTTTGGGAAAGAGAACTTTCTGATTACATATTGGGACTCTTCTGTTTGACTTCCTTCCGGGGAAGAGAACTTCTTGGCTTGGCTATATATTGGGACCTCGGTATTTCACTGCATTCCAGTATTCCTAATATTGACTGTTTCAGACATGGACTAAGACCACCTTTTGTGACCCGTGTTTTTCATCCTGCCTCTTTTTTTTCTTCCTAGGAATTGTTACATTCTATTTAACTGTTGTATATTATTTAAGATTTCAAGGTTTAAACATTTATTACTAGAAATACATTTATATTAGGAAAATATTAATTAGTAAAACCATGTATACACAAAGTGGCAAAGTGCTGAATAAAAACATAATAGGTAGGGGTAAACAAGAGGGTAACCGGAGACTAAACAAAAATGGTTGTGTGTTTACCCAAGATTTGGTTATCACGGCCTCTACTCCTAAAGAACCCCTGGAGCAATGCATCAGTCCTTTCCTTCCTATTATGTAAAGAGGAAACTGCATATGACTATAGAGCCATACTGCTGGAGCCAAATGGGATTCTAACTATTTTAAACAGAAAGCCAGTATAGAGAAGGGCTCAAATCAAGATTTATCATTGGCTATACCTGACCAAACTGACCTCGAGTTACTTGAAAGTATCGAGTGTGGAGAAATGAAAATAGACATCTAACAACTAAATCTTATAATGGAGATTCTGTGATAGACTTGGAGAAAATAATTTAAACCCCAATTATATAAACCATTTAGTCAAAGGAAAATCAGGAATTCTTTCTCAAAATCCCAAGAAACCTCAAAGGGCACAACACTAGATAGCCAGATTCCAGTGAATCTTCCTGATAATCACTCAAGTACTCATTTATTAAAAGCCCTATTAAAGGACAAGAAATTTCACTTCACCCTACTTACATGGGTCTTTTAGTCCTTCTAAATCTATTAATAGCATAGATCACTATTTGGATTATTTAACAGACTCACAAATTTTGACTGACTCCCCAGAAAAGTGTTTAATAAGCTAGATAAAGAAGTTGAAGCAATTAAATTAGATCCTGAATTCCTTAAGCAATGCCCAGAATACAATCTCAAGTATATGATTAAAGCATTAACACATCCAGTGATGGCGAATATAGTTTTCTTGAGCATACAATGAATTAAAACATCACATAGAAAGATTGTCCGATTTCATAATAAATAAACTTACAGACATTTCAGACAAAATTAATACTAAAGATAACAAGTGCTTTACTGAGAAGGCAAACAGGCCCTCTTTTTCTTCAATTTACTATCCGAACTCTCCATTAAAGAAAAAGTGAAAAAAAGATCACAGAAACCTGAGATAGAAAAAAATAAAAATCAAATAAAAATAAGGTGAAAAAAACAATGTAAAAATAACACACAAAAAAAACAGGTTACAGCAGATAATATAAATACAAATATTATAAACCAAGTAAAAACAAGTAATGAGGACCACAAAAGCCAGGTTAAAGAAGATAAAATAGAAAGCTCCTTAGTTATAACGGAACAGTGCTCTTTGGGTAATAACTCTTTACAAAATATAGATTCAAATGTGGCATCTTTTGAGAATCTTAAATTGCAGAGTCTTCTTTCTCTAAATCATAATCCAGAGTCCATTACTATTACAGGAAAGAGGTAGTTTTAAAATTGAAAATATTTAAACAAAACCCTATGAAACAACTGACTCATTATCTTCCTAATGTCCCATCTGCTTAAAGCAGAACTAGAACTTCCACAGGCAGCTTCCAACATAAAACTGGTCTATAGAGATCAATCGATAGATAATCAGCCAGTTTACATATTATTATCTGATATGGATACAGCTAAGAAAATTTGGGCTAAACAAACACATCTAAATAAACTTGATATGTTAATCTCTTCTCCAGTTAACTGGTCTACTATATGGATGTTTGCTCATGGGAATAGGAATCTTCCAATAGGTCCTATGATTCCCATTGAATCTATAACCTCAACATTAACACTGCTTAATTGGAATTTCAATAAAA
Source organism: Neoceratodus forsteri (assembly GCA_016271365.2). Classification (NCBI taxonomy): domain Eukaryota; kingdom Metazoa; phylum Chordata; order Ceratodontiformes; family Ceratodontidae; genus Neoceratodus; species Neoceratodus forsteri. The sequence goes on from CM028130.1 coordinate 1,424,094,175, forward strand.
TACCAGATGTTTATCGTCTCTCCCTATTTGGAATAGCAAGGTTTGAAGGAAACAACAGCCATAGATTACCCTCCCTTGTTAGAACTCTTCTTGAGTCATGTCTGGATATAGAAATAGCAAAAGCTGACTTGGGAGAGGTCAGGAGAGTCCATAAGGATGAAATAGATTCTCAAATTGACTTGGCAATAAAATCAGAAACTCTATACAGGAACTTATTACATAATGCGTATAAGTTGGATAGAATCCAAGTACTCTTAACTGATTTACAGTCGAAAGAAATTTCAAAAAAGAATCACTACGAAACTAATATCAAATCATGACTACCTAATAACTACCCCATTTTATCAAATACGGATGAGTCTTTAACAAATAAAGACTTAACATCTTCTAAATTAGATAATTTTTTGTCTTGGAACATAGCAGGCATAAGGACAAAATTGGTTGACCCCGATTGGAAAAAAATGGTTTCCCAATATGAACTATTGCTGTTTCAGGAGACATGGGCATCCACAGAAATTCATTTAAATGGTTACGAAGCATTTAGTTTGTTAGCACAGAGGGAGAAAAAGTTTGGAAGGCCGAGTGGTGGATTAACCACCTTTATAAAAATTAGAGCTGGTATCAATGCAATTGATTATCTTTAGGTTAAAAATGTTGCATTGATAAATATTATCAAATGGGACTTGTTTACTTATATGATTGTAAATGTGTATGTTCCTCCCAACACTCCAAATACAACATATGGCGATCTTTGTTCAGAGCTCTCCTTGATCATGGATACTTTGTATATTAAACATCACATAGATATAATATTAATAGGAGGTGATTTCAATGCTCGGATAGCCTAGGGATTTCTCACCTAGGGTCAATTCTCAACCTAGGCCCTGAAGATACCATCATCCTTGGTGATTTGAATTTAAACTGGCTGTCTAATGTATCTGCACCTTTGATAACCTTTTGTGACACCTTTGGATTCACTCAGCTAATTAAAGACCCAACTAGGATCAACCTAAGAAATTCCAGCAACAGCTCACTCTTGGATATTATGTTGGTAAACAAGCCTCACTTATATTCACATGCAGGAGTACTGCCGAGTGATGTGTGACCATTACCTATAGCTGGCATAAGATCCACACTCAAACCACCAAATCCTGCAGAATTTGTCCTCAAAAGGTCAAAAAAGAATTTCAATATCTCAGGTTACCTCCATGACCTGAGTAATACAATATATTGGCAAGATTTCTATCTTACAACCTCTGTTGAAATAGCTCTCCAGACTTTAAAGGATATTATCACTAATGCTCTCAATATTCATGCACCTATCACCAGTATCAGAACTAAGGTAAAATCCTGCCCTTGGTTCACCTCTGAGCTTAAAGCAGCCTTGAGAACCAGAGACAAACTGTGGAAAAACGCAAGAAAAACAAAGGACACCAGAGATTGGCTAAATTTCAGAAAAGCAAGGAATTCATGTACAAAAAAATAAGAACTGCCAAAACTGCCTATTATACAGCTGAATTGGATGCCTCCTACAATAACCCATCCAGACTCTGGGGTACAATAAAAGGACTTCTGGGCCAAAATTCTACTCCTGCCTTAACCTCAAACTGCTACTAAATGATACAGAAATTACAGGTAAACAAGAAATCTTAAATACCTTCAATGTTCACTTCACCACAGCTGGCTTAGTATTTGACTCATCACCTGCAAATATCCTGAGATCTTCCTTGAACCTGCAAACTACTGTGGGACAAATGGCCACTTCAACTTTTCCTTCATCCCAATATCCGTGAAAGAAGTGGAAGATCTCTCTCTAATTTAGACACTACTAAGAGTGCAGGTGCAGACTCCCTGGATCCCTATTTCCTGAAAATTGCTTCACATGTCTTATCTGCTCCCCTCACTCATCTCTTCAATCTCTCCTAACTACTGGATCCATTCCCTCTACTTGGAAAACAGCTCAAGTAGTTCCATTACTCAAATCTGGTGATACTAGGGATCTCAACAATTACAGGCCTATCTCCATCCTACCAGTACTATCCAAGATGCTCGAAAAACTAGTAAACTCTCAATTAAGGGACCATCTGTATAACAACAACCTTCTAAATTCTGCACAATCTGGATTCAGATCAAAGCATAGCACCATTACTGCCTTAGCCAAGGTAACTAACGATTGGCAGACTGCCTTGGATAAGAAAAATTGTACCTGTGCTGTGTTCCTGGATTTGAGTAAAGCCTTTGACACAGTGGATCATGACTTATTAATCACCTCCCTTAACTCACTAGGCCTGGATTCCCTATCACTCAACTGGTTTAAGGATTACCTTTCAGATAGGTCACAACTGGTTAAAAATGGAAATTACCTATCCACCTCAAAACCACTGCTAAGGGGTGTACCACAAGGCTCTATTCTTGGCCCTATCCTCTTTGCCATTTATATAAACAATATTGATGCCAACCTCACTCAATCTAACATTCATCTGTTTGCTGATGATACTGTATTATATGTCAGCAATCCCTCACCTAAAGCCTGTGAACTGTTACAATCCGAATTCTCCATTCTGCAGCACAATCTACTTGACAAAAAACTACTTCTAAATGCCAAAAAAACAAAAGCTATGTTCTTTGCCACAAAGAGTTGCTCTACCACTACCCCAGCATCCACCACCCTACAATTATCCACCTTACTTGGAGAGAAACTGGAATTTGTTGATAACTTCAAATACCTTGGAGTCTGGATAGATAACAGGCTTGACTATTCTGTCCATATTGAAGAGCTACTTAAAAAGCTAAGACAGAGGCTTGGACTATTTTTTAGAATAAAACATTACCTAAACAGTGATTCCAAAAAAAGGTTAATTCAGGCCTCATTCCTATCCCTCATTGACTATGCTGATTTTCTCTACTGCCATTGTTCACATCATCTCTTACATAAACTGGACACCCTGTATCACAGGTCCATAAGATTTATTACTGACCTTCCCTCCAGCACCCATCATTTCTCCCTTTATATGGCAGTCAACTGGACATCATTACAACACAGAAGAAATAGGAATGCTGCTATCTGGATATTCAAAGCGTTAACAGGCAAACTACCTACCTATATCACTGATTGCTTTACCCAAATTACAACTAGGCCTTACACCTTAAGGATCAGTAAACTCATCATATTAAAGGTCCCCAATGCCTGCACCGGTTTGGGAGGGCTGCTTTCAGCTATACCTTAGCAGTTGCATGGAACTCTCCAAAAATCCATGAAGCTAGATAGCCTACTACCTCTGGCATCTTTCAAAGATTGTTCTCCGCCCTTTTCCAGAGCTCTGCAATTGCTTTTATACAGCCTAATCCCTATCCCACCTTCCTTTTCCGTCCATTATATTAATTCAATTTCTATCTTCCAAATCACCTATTATATTCTCATAAAAACTAGTTAGACCCTATAATTTATATTTTATGCCTGCTATACCCTTTGTCCCCTTTTTCTTACAGGCTAAATGGTTCTACTGTTCCTTGTATATATGTAAATTGTTGTATATAACCATTTCATGTCATTGTATTGCTGTTTATGCTATTCTTGTCTATGTAATAATACTTGTATCCTCATTTGTATGACCACTCAGGTCCATCTTGTAAATGAGCTTTGCTCAATGATGTTCGCCTGAATAAATAAAGATTTTTGATTTGATTTGATTTGATTTGATAGCCTCCTTTGATAATCTCCCAATGTTGCACTCCCATATATATATGGGAGATTTAGAACAGAGGAAATAATTGGATGCCATTGTTAATTCAGCAGGCATTAAATTTAAAGAATTCATAATTGAGAATAATTTACTAATCCTTAATGGTAGGGGACCAGGAGATCTAGAGAGCATACATACTTTTCTTCAGTTGAAACAGTCTAATAGATTATGCATTAATCTCTCCTGAATCTTCTGATTTTGTACAGAATTTTCAAATAAATCTTAGAGCAGAAAGTGATCATGCTGCACTCCTCGCATGATACTTTTAATGATAAAAAAGGCCTCCTTTGAAAGATATTTATCCTGTTTCATTGGTCTCCATGGGAAAGCTAAACTATCCTTAAAAATAACAAAATGAAGAATATTGAACATATCATTTTTTCTACACCAATCTATTCTGAAGATGTTTTAAAAAATGAAAATTTAACCCCAGTTACTATCAGAAACTTTGAGAATCTTTTATCTAGAATTACTAGCGAAATATATGTATACAAGAATCAAAAATCATCCCCTACAACATGGTTTGATTCCCAGTGCCAGTATCAAAAGAAGAATTTAGGTAAAATAATTAGGGAACATCTTAAAAATCCATTAAACCATACTAAAGTAAAATTAAATTAAGCCCGAAAAGCATACAAAAAATTCTTAAAGATAAAAAAACATTAATTTACACAAAAAGATGGAATTTATCCATCAAACAATATTGAACAATGATAGTAGGGCCTTTTGGAGTATGGTTGCAAGAGGGTTAAATTATATCAATCTACACTACCATCTTATATCCGAAGCATGGGTTACCTATTATACAGCTTTATTAAACAAAACATTTACAAAGAAATCAAATAAATTCCTTACAATGGATATCTCTGCTTCCTTACTGCCTATAAATTTCACTTCTGATGATGTTCAAATGGCAATCTTAAAATTAACAAACAATAAAGCTCCAGGCCCAGATAAAATCCCAGCGAGATTTATAAAGAAAATCTCAATTTCTGGATTCCTTTTTACTCAACTTATTCAATTTTGTTTAAAAGACTCTACAATACCATCGTCATGGCAAAAAAACATAATAATACCTATTCACAAAAAGGGTTCGTTATACAAACCAAGTAATTACCACCAATAAGTTTACTAGACATTGCAGGAAAATATTCTCTCATATACTGTTAAACAAACTACAAATCTGGATAGATACTAATAGCCCTCTTTCAAAATTTCAAGCTGGATTTTGTCATGGATTTTCCACAACAGATAATGTTTTAGTACTATTCCATCTCTAGAAAATACATATTATTTAGGAAAATGAGACTTTATGATTTATTTGTTGATTTCTCCGTGCGTTCGATTCATTAATAAGACAGACTTTATGGAAATTCTTAGGATTGAGGCCTCCCTTCATCTTTACTCCTCCCTATGGTTTTACTTTATATTAATATTTATACGGCAGTGAGATTTGATCAAAGAGAAATATCACAAAATATTCCCAACCTAAAGGTATCAAACAGGGATGTTTACTAGCTCCCCTATTATTCAATATCTATATAGATACCTTATTAGATTATGACTTAAATGATCAGTGGGACTCTCCAAAAATAAAAGATCAATACATACACAACCTAGCATATGCAGATGATCTAATTCTACTATCACTGACCCCTAAAGGACTAGAATTAAAATTTAAATCTCTTGTGAATAAATGTAAAGAATTGGAATTGAGAATAAACCTAGACAAAACAAAAATAATGATCTTTGGAAATCGGTCATCAAAACCAAGGATTTTCTACAATGATGCCCCTATTGAAATAGTGACATCTTATAAATACCTTGGTATAACATTACACTCTAGAAACTTCTGGGCACATCATATTAAGGAACAGATTAATAAGGCAAAGTATGCAGCAAAAGCACTGCAAAGATTTAACCTTAAATATGGAGGTTTCACGGTAATACCTGCTATTAAAGCAGGGGAGGCAAAAATTACCCCACTACTATTATGTGGAGCGGAAATCTGGGGATATAATCATTATCCACAACTGGAAACCCCTCTTTTATATTATTATAAATATATTTTACAAGTTCCCACTTCAATGGCTGGATCAATAGTTAGAACAGAATTAGGTAGATTACCTTTGATTTCCCTTATTAACCTAAGGATAGTCACATATTGGTTGAGATCAATAAATAATATAAATAATGTTATGCCATTGAACTGTATAATGGAAAAAGGAATCCTGGCATAAAGATGGTTTTACCTCTCTATGGTCAAATCCCTTTTTCAAATATTACACAGTATAAGTCAACTCACCTATGGAATGATTGTGGCGGAAATAAAAATACCACAAGCTATAGGCTAATTTAAAAAAAAACTTTTACAAAAGCCACACAAATTCAGATGAATCGAGTAAGGAGCAAAGACAAGCCCTGTGGTTTGCTCAAAACAAAACTGATTCCAACATGGAAGAATATTTAGACTTCCTTTATCACCATACATACGTAAAAGCAATAACCTAGCGAGATTTAAACTTATTACATCAAAATACATTTACTTTAATAAATTAAAATTAAATGAATCAACTCAGGATAAATGTCCTTGCAATAGAGGATTCACTGAATCGTTAAAGCATGTATTAATTCAATGCCCTTTATTTAATTATATTCGTTTTAAATATTTGGGGAAAATTCTTAGTAAATATGCAAATTTAACATATGATGTGATATTCATATTGATGCACCCAATGACTGTTCAAGATGCAATACTGGTAGGGAATTTTATAATGTCTGTAATATGTGTTAAGAAAAAGCATACGAAAGTGGCTCAGAGATAAATGAACTGTTTTTATACAATCTGAAGAATTTTAACCAGCATACTTTCTTATGAGAGTTATTCTAATGAGATAAGGAGTCTGTTTAATCATATTTTTAATTTATTTCACATTTTGTATTTTTAAATTTAAAAATTGCAATGTCCAGAAATTTTTCTAATTTCTTGGAAGAACAATAAACTTGACTTGATAGCAGGCATCTCGTCTGATGAAAAAACAGTCCTCTCCGGAGTTCCCCCAGGGGTCTATTTTGGGCCCACTACTCTTCTCCCTTTTCCTTAACAGACTCCCCAGTGTCTGCCAGCAAAATACTTTCTCGCAGATGATGCAGTCCTGTTTACTAGCCACCATGACCTCAAAATCCTTGAAACCCAGCTGCAGCTTGACTTTAAGCACGCTGAAGACTGGTTCAGCTCACATAAACTCATCCTGAACTACAGTAAGACCAAAGTCATGACCTTCTGTAACCAACGGAGCAGGCACAAATCTCAGTCCCTCACCATCAAGAACCACTCTGGGAAATCACTTTAACATGTCTCTGAGTTCTTGTACCTTGGAATCACGCTGGACAGTACCCTCTCCTAGACTCGGTATATAGAATCTGTTGCCAAGGCCTCCAACATACGGACTGGTCTGTTGCACAAGCACAAGCACTGTATGTCTCAGGATGCCGTTAGACTGGCCATCTACAGCTTGGTCACCTCGATCATTGACTACAGTCTTGCCATCTACAGCTCCACTTCCAACTGCCCTCCACAGGATCTCAGTTTCACTCAACAAAGCCTGCAGAATTTTAACAGGCGCAGCCAGCCAAACAAACACCTGTGACGTCTATGCACAGACTGGCTGGCTACCACTCCTCAGCAGAATACAATACCAGACCTGACTGCTTTCAAAAAAGGTTCTCCTTGGGCTCATGCCCCCAGGTGCTGGTAAGCTTCTTACTGCCTACAGCAGTACTCAGCACACACGTAGTGCCCCATATCAAACCTTCCAGGTTCCCATATGTCATACCTCCATGGGTCAGTGCTCCTTCACCACAGGGCTCCACTGTGGTTCAATACCCTCAACAAAGAAGCACTTTCCGCTACCAAGCTTGGACCCTTTAAACAGAATCTCTGACTACCTCACCTCTACCACACAATGTGACTGCCTCCCCTAAATACTGCCCCAACCACCACCTAGTAGTTCAAGTCCAGTCACCCACCACCTACCTGAGCATTATCCTCTTGGCTCCAACTCTTCCAGTGACTACTTGCCTTCTCCTTCTCCACCCCTTCCCCCACCTCTTCACCACTTCTCTAACCTCTCTACCTTTCTCCCTGTACTAGACACCCTCCTCCCTCCCCTGACAGTGGCCCCTCAGCCTGCCCACTTATTTCTGTCCCTCATACCCAGTCTCATGCTTATTGCCCATTGCGTCTTAATCTCCTACTCTGTTACCTCAACTAGCTGCTTAGTTAAGTTGCTCTCTAGTAATGTCTTTATTCATGAGTATGTTTTAAATGCAAAACATTGCCAAGCGACTGTATGTATTATGATCGTATACCATTGCCAACCCTTGTGTGTATGATTACCCCTTCTTTGTTTGGTTCATGCAATCATCCAGGCTGTGTGTGGGTGATGATGTATGCGATATGGCGCCACCACACATTCAGTCACTTCACTACCAGTCTAGCATTGCTTGTAAAAGCGCTTTTGGGATACTGTGTATAAAGCGCTATATAAATACTGATTCTTCTTCTTCTTCTTTGACGTGGAACCTTTGTAAATGAGCAGTTCCTGCTCAAAGGTACTTGTAATCCTAGAGTTTAATAAATAAAAAAATAAATAAATAAAATGGTTTGGTTCTCTCCTCGTTTACCTCTCTCCATTCCTCAACCCTTACCTTCTACCGCCCATATCACCATTTCCATTAGCTTTTATCCCCTCCAGGAATGCTACTGCTGACCAGCTGCCATCTCATATAGTTTTCCTAAACTCTAGTCCTGTCTTCCCTATTTCCTCTGCCTCGTCTCCTTAAGCCTTTTCTTCATGTCATGATTCTTCATGACTTTATAGCTCCCATGTGTGTCCCTGAACCCAGACCTTAGTGACCCATCAGCCCCCTCTCCAAGGGTCACCCCTTCCCACACTGTTTTACTGCACCTGTCCAAATGTAATTTTATCTACCCTAATGCACCTTGTTGTACTGTTTTACCTGCACTGTATATGGGTCTCTCTCCTAGTACTGGCTCACAGGGCTGGGGTACCAGGGATTTTCCCTCCCAGATTTCTGTAGAGGGAGGAAGTAGAGATGTAACACAGGTGCACAGGTTCCTCCTTGGACTGTGCCAGTCTTCTTCCTGTCTCTTAAAGCAGGCAGCATAATACACAGATCTGACTGTGTGTGACAGTAGCACTGGATTTTTCTTCAACCAGTTTGCTGTTTTTTATCTAAATTGCTCTCCTCTTCAGACACCTACAGCTATTGCTTAAGAGCACTACAGAAGAGCTCCCTTACTGTGTATGGAAATCCATATGCTGCATTTTCTTGTTTGAGGATAGTTCAAAGGTCACAAAAGTTCTAATATTCTGATACAACAAAGCTATTACAACAACTTTTATACCTTGAGCTGTGCTCTTAATGTGTTACCTTATGCCTGTCTCTACAAAATCACTCTAGTGGTTCTCAAACCACCCATCTCACTTCTAGTCTGTGCCATTTCCTCTGGTGACAAAAAAAAAAAAGCACCTAATCAGTACAGTAAATGAACAGTCAAATGACTCAGATGAAGGTGAAGCACTCTTAATTAAAAACTGCACCCATTCATTTTAGCAACAGGCTCTTTTCTGGGGACACAGTCACTGCTTACATTGCATTCTGTCTCAAAACTCTTCCCCATCCCATGCCATGCCTGTTTGAAGCCCTGCACTGTATTCATATCCACCACTTTCTGAGGTAGGCCGTTCCATGCATCCACCATCCTTTCAGTGAAAAAGAACTTCCTCACATTACCCCTTAATCGGCCTCTCTCTAATTTCATGCTGTGTCCTCTTGTCCTGCTATTTTTCTTATATTGAAACATGTTACTCTTTCACCTTGTTAATGCCCTTAAGGTGTTTGAATGTTTCGATCATATCACACCTCTCCCTCCTTTGCTCAAGGGTATACATATTGAGCTCCGTTAATCTGTCCTCGTATGTTTTCTGATGCAGTCCCTGCACCATTTTGGTTGCCCTTCTCTGGACTGCCTCAATTTGGTTAATGTCCTTGTGAAGGTGTGGCCTCCAGTACTGCACGAAGTACTCTAGATGGGGCCTAACCAGTGTTTTGTAAAGAGGGATTATTACCTCCCTCTTCTGACTTGTGATAGCCTTACTAATACAACCCAACTTCCCCCTAGCCTTACCTACTGCTTTAGTGGTCTGCTTGGATGATTTCAGGTCATCGGTGATGATGATGATGTCCAAGTCTCTTTCTTCCCTCGTGACTGCAAGCAACTCCCCTCCCAGCCTACAGTTGGCTTCCGGAATTTTCTTCCCTATGTGCATGATCTTGCACTTCTTTGCGTTAAACCCCAGTTGCCACTCTTCAGACCATTTTGTTAGTCTATCAGATCTCTTCTCATTCTGCCCACCCCATCTGGATCATCTACTCTGTTGCAGATCTTGGTGTCGTCTGCAAACAGACAAACCTTACCCTCTAGCCCATCTGCAATGTCTCTGATGAAGATATTGAAGAGGACTGGCCCCAGGACTGATCCCCGGTACCCACTTGTGACTTGCATCTCTTCTGACTGTATGCCGTTTACCACCACTCTCTGTTTTCTGCCCATCAACCAGTCTGCCACCCAGCTGACCAACTTCTGACCCACCCCGAGCCTACCCAGCTTATTAATCAATCTTCTTGGAACAGTATTGAAAGCTTTGCTGAAGTCAAGGTAGGAGACATCAACTGCTCCCCCTTGGTCCACCACTCTGGTTCCCAGTCAAAGAAATCTATGAGATTAGTTTGACATGACCTTCCTTTGTAAACCCATGCTGTCTTGGAGCCTGAGCTCCTATGGATTTCAGGGTTGCACTATCCTTTCCTTAAGGAGTGGCTCCATCATCTTGCCAACTACTGAGGTAAGACTGACTAGTCTGTAGTTCCTGCCTCCTCCCTGCTAACACTCTTGTGGAGCAGGATCACATGAGCCCTTCTCCAGTCTTCTGGGACCTCTCCTGTGCTCAGACTCACTAAACAGTTCTGCTAATGGCTCTGCTACAGTAGTTCCACCTTTAGCTCCTTTAGTACCCTGGTATGTATGCCATCAGGTCCCATTGCCTTGTCCACCCTGAGCTTATCAAGCGCTTGTAGGACCCTTTCTTTTGTGAAGGGACTAGTGCACACCTCCCTCCCCCCTGTGTCCATGGTGCTGAGCTGTGGGCCCTGCCCTACCTTCTCTTCAGTAATTACTGAGCAGAAGTATCTATTTAGGATAGATGTTTTTACATGGTCCTCCTCCTCCTCACATGTCCCCTTATCCCCTTTGATCTTAGCAATACCCCCTCTGGACTTTCTCCTTTCACTAATTTATCTATAGAAACTCTTATCCCCTTCTTTTACTGTTTATGTTAGTGTTTCCTCAGTTTGGGTCTTTGGCTGCCTTACTGCCTTCCCTGCTTCCCTTATGGAAGTTTGGTATGCCTCCCTATCTTCATCCTGCTGCATTCCCTTATATTTCCTGAAGACCAGCCTTTTGGCTCTGACCTTTTCTGCTACTGTTTTTGAGAACCAAAATGGTTTCCTTCTTCTTTTGCACTTCCTTTTCTCTCTAACACAATGGGATTTTGCTTCAAGTATTGCATCCTTAATGCTTGCCCACTTTGCCTATACCCCCTCACCTGTATTTCTTTTTGCCAGGGCTAGCTTAACTCTGTTGGCCATCTTCTCAGCTCCTCTGAAGTCCCATATTTTTGCCTTGGAATGGGATGATTTAGTTCTAGCTTCACTCTTGAGGTCCCTACAATGCATCTCAACTCCTCTATGGAAACATACCTTGCTGTGCATGGCTGTCCATACACCATATTATATGCTTCTGTTGCCTGTACTAGGGAGCTTTGCCATAATCGGCTCTACCATACACGGAGGCCAGCTATCTCTCTCCAGCTGGAGTTCACCAGACAGAGCCTCACTGCAGGGTCTGTTCCCTCCCCAACGCGGCACCGCAAGCAAGGAGTTGGACACGTCAACAAAGGAACAGCAGCCGACACCAGGAGCCTCCAGAACAGCTAACTAAGAACTTGAGGCCTGACATCAGCAGCGGGAGTGCTGATCGTGCTTCGGGGCAACCTCATGTAAGAGCACAGTGTCAAGGTGTGAACACTACAAAGGAGCAGTGATGAAGTGAGTACTGGGCTTGGAAGGGGTGGGCAGCCATTAGTTCTGACCACTGATTCAAGCTCTGGCTTAGCAACTGGTTACCTATCAGAGTGGGTCTTAGGGACATCCCATCCAATGTACAGGAACTCCAGTCTAGTGGCCATTTTGAAAGTGCACTAAAATTACTCCTTCAGCCTGCAACCATGCTGGTACGGTGCCTGCTGCTCTTCCTCTTAGCACAAGGCCCAACTGTGCCTCTCAGGGGTCTGTTCAGCTAGCAACTCAAACCATCAAAACTACCTTAGTGTTTCAGACAGTGGGGTTTTGTGCATCAATTGCAGCAGTAGCAGCAATCTAAGCCAGTCACCAAAACTACTCCCCCCCCAACCCAACTTGGGTTACTGCTCTCTCATAAATAGTGGAATCTACATGCAGGAGCATTTTCAGGAGCAGTATCTTCTCTGTGAATACCTACAAAAGGCAGAACTTGGCAACCTTGTGAAATATCATTTAGTCGCAATGTCTTCCGCATCATCAGACAGATCGGACAGCAAGCCTGATGATGGAAGAAGTCTTTCAGGGAGAAAATGTCAAAATGCAAGTCCCCCTGCTAGCCATATTTTCAGGGTCCTTATGCCTTAAATGCGAGGCTGCGGCAGAGCCACCCTATCAAGACAGTCAGCACAAGGGAATCCGCACTAACCAGCTGCAGACAGATCACTGATGAACAGCCACAGCTTCAAGTGGCTCCAGACCGGACAGCGAAGCTGAACAGGACCTTCACCCTGGACCCAGTGTGCTTGGCTCTGCAACCCCAATGATCCCACAGGATGCAACACCACAAAAAGATTCCAGAAGAGAACTCCTCTGCCCTCATTGGATGAGGAGGACCACAGGGACTTTAGAGACAACAATAAAAATAAGCACTCAGAGCTCTGCATCAGTCTGATGGACATCATCACAAAAACAATGAAAAACATACAAGGTCACCCTTGTCTTCCAATTGCAGTTTTCCTTCACAGAGGAAGGTGAACTACATAGCAGCTCCTCAGATACCAAACCAGAATTGAACTGACACTTTAACACGGAAGATCTTGAATGCATCATTAACAAAGTACTAGTGGTGAAACATCTTAGCTCTGCTACCTCCATGTCAAAAGAGGACAAACCATCCCTCAAACTGTCTAGATCCACCATGGCAGCAACCGTGTTACCAGTGCAACAACTGTGTTTGTGTGTGTGTGTGTGTGTTGTCTAGCTCCTCTTTCAAAAAAAATTCTCACAAGACAGTTCAGACCCATCCCCAAATAGGAAGATCATCACTGAACCTTTTCAGGGAATGGATCCATTCCACTATAGACAGATGGGTCAGGGACATCACAGAAAATGAGGGTTACTCAATCGTAACCATAGTTATTGGAGTGGTATATGGTACACATCCACACTGTGGCAGTCTTCCTTTCCCCTTTAAATTCCACCAGAACATCTTCAAGCTAAGCTCCTCCCACGCACCTGGGTGTTATCCTCCTCAGCTCCGCCCTGTGATATCAGATCTTGGATGAGGGAAGCAGGGATCCATGTGCCACTTTCCAGGTGAGGATGGGTCATGTGCATCTGCACCATATACCACTCCTAGAAAGAGCAGTTAGATAAGAACTTAGGGAACAATAGATTTTCGAGGGAATCTCTGTCATCAGGTCACATCTATGGAACCCGAGTCCATAAGAGACAGGAATCCCACTAGGGAACCGAGGAGAGAGAGAGAGAGAGAGAGAGAGAGAGAGAGAGAGAGAAGGTGCCCAGCTAGAAGAAAGGTTGCAGCAACAGGACAACCAAGCTGGCCGGCCCGGTGGCACTGAGGGTTGAGGCGCTGGACACCACACCTCGTGCCACACCAGAGACTCAGGTTCGGGAGTGAGCTTGGGCCATTGGGAGTTGGCGGGGGAGGAGAGGGTTGAGCATCTATAGGACTGCTCTCCTCTCCTGGGGAGGGTACGGGGAATGTCCCGTGCAAGTAGCGGCACCCAGTGGAGACTGAGTACACTACAAGATGCAGGGACTTTGCTGGGGAAGACGTTGGGAGGTCGCCCTCTGGATGTGTGCGGGAACGCACACGAAGCGGGCTGGGTGGCACTGCACGACCCACGTCTGGGGGAAAAAGGAAAAAATCCCACCCTCCTCTGGTAGGCAAAGGCGGGCACATCCACCGCCGGGCGTCAGGACGCTCAAATCCGGATCCCTCCCAATTTCAGCTGCCCATCCAATACTATAGCTAGAGCACCGGTACGAGATGGTGGTCCTTCCCCAGAGGACTTAGACCCAGTGGGTTCGGGCAAACTGCATGGGGATATGGGGCTGGCCCCACCGGAGAAACAAGTGGACCATACTTCAGGCAGGATGGGCAGAGCCGGAGACCGAGCGACCATGCCGGACGGAGGCCAGAGGTTGGGGGTGAAGAAAAAGAGTTTGAAAAAAAAAAAAAAAAAATAGGACAACCAAGCTGGAAGTGAGAGAGAGAGAAAGGAAGATCTACTGTTACAGAAAGTTCTTATGTAACTGTTCTATCTTCTTTGAGGGATATCTTTGTCATGAGGTCACAACTATGGAGCGAGTCCCAAGCAGTGCTCCAGCCAAAACAGTCTAGGTGGCAGGAGGCCAGAAGCCTAAGAAAGAAGGCCCTGAAGCACAGCTAGGCCCAAACCTGCCCTTCATCTGGATGGAATGTCCAGACTGTAGTGCTTGGTGAATGTGTGGACAGTACTTCCAAGTAGCAGGAGTGCACATTTTGGCTGCAGACACACCCCAGAAACAGGCAACAGAAGTGGCCATGCCCCTTGTGGAATAGCCCTTAACAGCCCCTGAAAGTTTCTTACTGTACTTCCTGTAATGAAAAACATACAGCGAGGCCCCACCGATTCCTTTACCCCATCCGCTCAGCCTTGCTGTTTTTTCCTTCTTTGGGTTGCCCATTTTAGGTACTTCAGGGTGTACTTTTCAGATTTAGCACCAAAATTTGTGTTATTTAACTCCGAATTGTAGTTTTTATCCAAATATTCAAGTTTTAGTGGCGCTCTTCAAATCTGCTGCTAGTTTGCTCAGGCTCCACAGCACCCCCACCCCCCCCAAGAAGCGGTTTCATTTCATAGCATAAGTGGCCTTGGTGAATGGTCTCCTGGTAGGTACCAGAACATCTGCAACCTTAGAGGAGACCCTGAAGCTGACAACAGCTAGGTCAGTAAGAGCCATGCATGGAGATGCAGGGACTTCAGATTCATATGGACCAGGGTGCCCCAGTCCTGAAGAGCAAGCTGGTGCACAGGGGCAAGGGCACCAGAGGTTCCACTGCCAACTGTTGCAACAAGGGGAACCAAACCTGGCATGGGCAGAAGGGAGCTATGACAGTCATCTCAGCCCCTTCGAACTGCAGCTTGAGCAGAATCCTCTGCAGGAGCAGCAAGGGAGGAAAGGCATACAGAAACCTCCCCTTCCAGGAGAGGGACAATGCATCTTGCCAGAAAACTCCAGGCCCAGGATCAAGCGAACAGAAAAGTGGCAGTTTTGCATTCAGTGAGGATGCAAAGAGGTCCAACTCTGGATGGCCCAACTGGTCGAATAAATCTTTGTCCACAGAGGTTAGAAGCTCCTACTCAGGAGCGGCTGAGAGTGTCGGCCAAGACATTTTGAACACCTGGAACATGAACGGCCGACAGCTCCAGCCTGTGCTCAATGGCCCAATACCAGACTCTCATCGCCTCCCAACACTGGAGGTAAGAATGGGTCTCCCCCCCACTTGTTGATGTAATACATCACACCCATGTTGTCCATCTGCACCAGCAGTGGACCAGGGAAGAGATGAGTTTGAAAGGCTTGAATGGCGTAAAGAACTGCTTGCATCTCCAGGATGCTGATATGAAGATCCTGCTTCACATCTGTCCAGATGCCCTGGGTCTGGTCATCATCCAGATGAGCACCCCATCCCAGGTCGAATGAGTCTGTCATGAGAATCTGCTGGGGGACAGAGAGCTGAAAAAAGATGCCCCAGAGGTTGGCCGGATCCAGCCACCATGACAGAATTTTCCTGGCCAAATCGGAGGCCAGGATAAACTGGTCCAGTCTGTCTGTGCGCTGGTCCCACTGGACCCTCAAGGTCCGCGGAGGAACCTGCATATGCAGACGGGCCAGGGGAACTGTGGCGACTGCCGCCACCATATGGCCCAGAAGGCACAGGAAAACCCTGGTGGGGGACTAGACAGCTGGAGAAAACCTGATAGGCCTGCTCCATCAGTCACTCTGCTTTGTCCTCAGGCAAAAAAGCCTTGCCCTAACTAGGGTCCAGGACCGCTCCTATGTACTAGAGGTGCTAGCAAGGAAAGGGGTAGGATTTCGGCAGATTTATAGCAATCCCCAAGGCCTGGAAGATCCAGAAGGTGTATTCCAGGGTCTGAACTAAGTGTCTTCTGGTGGGGGCTGCTAGCAGCCAGTCATCCAGGTAAGGAAACACGAAGAAGCCCGGTCTCCTCAAAGCAGCTGCCACCGCTGCTAGGCATTTAGTAAATACCCAGGGGGCCGAGGAAAGGCCAAAAGGGAGGGCCCGGAATTGAAACTGGGCTCCCTGAAAGTGGAAGCAGAGGAAGCAACAATTGGCAGGAAAGACTTGGATGTGCAGATAGGCATCCTGCATATCCAGAGAGCAGAGCCAGTCCTCCTAATGCAACAAGGGTAAAAGCCCCTGGAAGGTGACCATCCTGAAGTGCTTGCACTCATACAAATTCAGATAGCTCAGGTCCAGGGTGGCCCAAAGATCCACGGTCTTTCTGGTGACGAGGAAGAACTGGGAGTAAAACCCCTTTCCCACTGAGCCTGAGGTACGAGCTCTATGGCTCTTTTTTGAAGAAGAGCCTGAATTTCCTCCCAAACCAAAGACGGGGTGGCGGGGTATGTACAGTGAAAGTACAGTTACGTAGGAACTTACCATAACAGTAGATCTTCAAGAGAGGTTCCTTCAGTAGGTCATTACATACAGGACTAGCGCCACCTGACGTCTGAGTCGCGACAGGACTTTTCTAGCAAAACCTGACACAGGGACCGCCCACCCGATGCCACATGACAAATGTCACGTGCCGTGATATAGTGACAGTGCCCACACCAGTACTCCATTTCTCCCGCGGAACCTGGAAGAAAGCCTGATAGCAGGAGAAAACAGGATTTAGAATCCTGTGTAGAAAATAAAATGAGGAAGGAAGGAAAATAGACCTACTGAAGAAACCTCTCAAGATCTACTGTTACGGTAAGTTCCTACGTAACTGTACTATCTTACTTCAAGAGGGTGCCTTCAGTAGGTCATTACATATAGGACTGAATCCCAAACTTTCCCTCATGAGAGAGACTGAGAGAAACAAGGGAGGAGGAGAAAACAAACTCCAGCAAAACTGGGAACAGTAATGGACCCAGCCTAGGACAGAAGGCCCTGCAAGATGGCTAGGCCGAAACCTGCCCTCTGCCTAGAAGCAATGTCCAGACTGTAGTGTTTAGTAAAGGTATGGACAGAACTCCAAATGGCTACGGCGCAGCTATCAGCTGCAGAAACGTTCCACAAAAAGGCAGTGGAAACAGCCATGCCCCTGGTAGAATGACCTCTGATGGGACCCGGCAGAGGTTTGTCGTACTTTTGGTAACAGTAACGAATACAGCTGCCTAACCAGTTGGAAAGACACTACTTAGAAACAGCTTTGCCTGCAGACCTGGGGGCAAAGGAGACAAAAAGCTAATTGCAGCTACAGATATCTTTTGTCCAGTGTGTATAATACCGGAGAATCCAATGGACGTCCATGGTGTGCAGGAGTGCCTTACCTCTGTTCGCAGGGGACAGAAAGAAAAACTGGAAGCTTTACTGATTGATTCAGTGGTTTCTGGACACCACCTTGTAGTAAAAACTTACCATTTGTCCCGAGGACCACCTGATCCTATGAAAAATAAGATAAGACTCTTTACAAACTAGACCCAGAAGCTCCAAAATCCTTCGAGCTGAAGTAATAGCAACCAAAATAATGTCTAAAGAGAGGAAGTGTAAATCACAGCTCATCACTGGTTCAAATGGGAGGAGAGTAAGTTTCTCCAACACAAAGTTTAAATCCCAAGGGGGGTGTCGGGCTGCGGATGGGGGGGGTTCAGATGGAAAATCCCTTTCAGAATGGTTTTTGAGACCTCCAACTGAGCCACGGATTTACCATCCACCAGCTCGTGGTACGCCGAGATTGCCGAAAGGTAGACCTTTAAGGAAGAATACAACAGACCTGAGTCTGAAACATGGAGGAGGTATTCCATGACTTGCGGGGCAGAACAAGTAAATGGGTTCCAATTCTTGGAAGCCACCCAAATAGAAAAAAGTTTCCACTTCATGGCATAAATGGAACACGTAGAGGGTTTTCGAGCCTCTACTAAGACTTGAGCGACTCGAGAGGAGACCCCGAAGCGGGAAATCGCTATATCTGCAGGAGCCACGCATGAAGATGCAGAGTCCTGAGCAACGAATGAACAAGACAACCTTGATCCTGGGTCAGGAGGTTGTGAGTCACTGGAAGTGGAACCGGTGGTTCTCTCGTTAGCTGTTGCAGAAGCGGGAACCAGATTTGTCTCGGCCAGAGAGGGGCGATGAGGATCATCCTCGCCTTCTCTGCCTGAAACTTGAGAAGAACCCTCTGAAGAATGGGAAAAGGAGGGAAAGCATACAAAATGTCCCTGTCCAAGAGAGAGAGAGACAGCGTGTCTTGCCATGCCCTGAAACAAGTGAGCGAGAAGTTTTGCGCTGCAGTGGGAGGCCAAAAGGTCGATTTCCGGACGCCCCCACTTTAGGAAGAGAGACTGCCACTTCCTGATTTAGCTCCCATTCGTGATTTAGGGTCCGAGATCTGCTGAGACTGACCACCAGGACATTTTGAATGCCTGGAACATGCAAGGCCACTAGGGCCAGATTGTGCTGGTCTGCCCAGTTCCACACCCGCATCGCCTTTCTGCAAAGGGGGGTACGAGCGAGTTCCTCCTTGTTTGTTGAGGTACCAAGCTACTGACATACTGTCCCTCTGGACCAGCAGTGATCCCTTGGGAAGGAGGGTCTGAAAGGACTGTAAGGCGTACTGGACCACCCTCATCTACAGAACACTGATGTGTAACGATGCTTCCAAGCTGGACCACAGTCCTTGTGCTTGATGCTCCCCTAAGTGTGCCCCCATCCATATTTGATGCTTCTGTGGTCAGGAATGCGGAGGGGGTCAGGTATCTGAAAGGAAGACCCAAGAAAAGGTTGCAGGGATTCCTCCACCACAGCAATTCTTTCTGAACTGCAGACAACACCAGGACTAGGTGGTCCAGGTCATCCCAGAGTTGATCCCACTGCACCAGCAAGGACCACTAAGTGACTCTCATGTGGAGCCTCGCAAGGGAAACAGTAATGATGAAAGCTGCCATCAGGCCAAGAAGGCAGAGGACCTCCCAGGCTGGGCTGGTCCTGAACGAGGCCACCAAGGAGGCCTGATGGACAACAGTCTCCATCCTGTCTGGAGGAAGGAAGGAAGGAAGGCTCTGCATTGGACCGTGTCCCAGACTGCTCCAATGAATTGGAGTCTCTGGGACGGTATAAGGGATGACTTCGAAAGACTGACTGTAATCCCCAATTTGCCAAAAAGGTCCAGGGTGAAAGACAGAGCCTCCAGCAAAGAGTCCCTGGAAGGGGCTGAGTTCAGCCAATCATCCAGGTAATGGAAAACTGCAATACCCTGGCAGCGTAAAATGGCACTTGGTGAATACCTGAGGTGCCGAAGATGGACCAAAGGGGAGAACCCGAAACTGGAAGTGCTCCCCCTGGAACAAGAACCACAGGAAACGGCGGTGGCTGGGGAAGATCGGGATGTGCAGGTAAGCATCCTGCATGTCCAGAGCACACAGCCAATGATTCTCCAAAAGAAGAGGAAGGAGGCTCTGGAGTGTCAGCACCCTGAATGTTTTGTATTCGACGAACAGATTGAGACTGCTCAAGTCAAGGATGGGTCTCAAGTCTCCCATCTTTTTTGGAACCAGGAAAAAATGGGAGTAAAACAATCTTCCCTTTGCCGGAGGGGAACACACTCTATTGTTTCCCTGAGCAAGAGGCTTTGACTTCCTCTCAAAAGAGAGCCTGATCCCTGGAGTAGGAAGACCTTTTGGTGGGGTTTCTGGAGGGATATCCAGAAACTCAATAGTGTGTCCGACAGACACTAGTTGCAGGACCCATGCATCAGAGGGTTATGTCCTGCCAGTCTTGCGTGTGGCAGGTGAACCCCCAGCTCCCCGCCCTTGGAGGCTGAGGGGTTGGTGGGGAGTAGGGAATCAGGAGGTGGCAGGGTGTTCAGGAGGAGGGCCTCCTGGCGTCTCTAGTTTTCTAGGTGAGAGGAGTGGCGGAGCCTGTGGCCTTACGTTTGCCCTGGCATCGAGCTGGGGTCTGTTTCCTCTGCCTCCAGGTCCTTCTCCAAAAGGGCTGATGCTGTTGTTGAGTGCCCAATCTGTACACAGATCGCACTAATCTAAGGGCGAGGCCTCTATCCTGAAGATCTGTGATATCATCTTTGGTATCACAACCAAAAAGCACAGAGCCTCTAAAGGGGGCATCATGGATCGCAGACTGTACCTGTTAGCAAGGCCAAACATGGGAAGCCAGGCGTGCCTTAGAGAGATGGCAGTTACCGAGTGCAGGGTACAGAGTCGACGGAGTCGAGCTATAGCCCAATCGGCATGCCTACAAGAGACTCGTGGAGAGGTGGGAGATCCTTGGCCAGCCCCTCCTTGAGGCTTGAGGGTTCCATGGCCTGGACTCAAGCCTTTAGCCTGGTCAAGGTGGCTTTTCTGTGTGATACCATATGGGCCACATAATTAAGGGACCGAAGAGCGCATGTGGCTGAAGAGTAAACCTTTCTGCCGAACTGGTCCATCTGCCTCGACTCCTTGT
This sequence comes from Neoceratodus forsteri, assembly GCA_016271365.2. Taxonomy (NCBI): domain Eukaryota; kingdom Metazoa; phylum Chordata; order Ceratodontiformes; family Ceratodontidae; genus Neoceratodus; species Neoceratodus forsteri. The sequence goes on from CM028130.1 coordinate 1,424,115,064, forward strand.
CTGGAGGAAAGGTGCTCATGTGCTTGGGTGCAGAAGGGTGGTCATGAGCAGCTGAAATAATGACGGAGTCAGCCTTTGGATGTGCCTTAAGAAAAGGGGCATCCTTAGGTGTCCGTTACACTCTGTCTGCCTTGTTGGGAACAGCTGGAAGAAAATGAGGCATCTGCCAGACCGTAGTGGTGAGCTCTTCATGAGGTCCAATCCAGGGAGGAGCCGGGACTGGCGACAGAGACTCCAAAGCCAGGTGTTCGGCGAGTCTCTGTCACATGGGGTCTTGTTCCTTGGACTCCCAATCAAAAAAATCTTTCAGGGACCTCAAAAGGTCCCAAAAGGCAGGGTCCTCGGGGAGGGGGGACTTGCCCTTCTGACCTCCAGGTTCATCCAGAATCTCCTCCACCGACTCATCAGCAACCTCATCGTTGTCATCTGCCACCTCGTCCAGAAGGTCGAAATGTCCAGGAGAACCACAGTGACGACCGACCATCCCAAGATGTGGACAAGCTCCTCGGGACAGAGATCTGGGAGAGCATGGGAGTGGGAGCCTGTTTTCCAGATCTCACACCAGCACCGAACATGCCCCTGCCACCAAGACTGAATTAAAGTCTTAAAGTCTGGTGTGGCCAGAACGGTGGAGTGGGGGGTGGAGAAGTTTGAGGTTGGTGGGGAGAAGCGTTTACTGGGGAGGGGGGGTTATGGTACCCCTGGTAACCTGGGAAATTATAACCCTGGTAAGGATTACAGCCAGGGTAATACTGTCCTAAAGAACTCCAGTCAGGATGGGGACCAGCCAGATACTGGTCTCCAGGATACCCCAGGGGTAATGAGGGACAGTCCGGGGTCTTGAATAAATCCCCAATGTCAGAGGGGTCTAACAGAGGGGGGAACCACATCAGGCCTGCCATAGTGAAAATCGGTGGTGGATCCAGCATCGGGAGAGTTGTCAGGGATACCGACGTTGGGACCGGCACCACCCGATCTGGTGCCAGCGGGGCTGACGTCAGGGCCGGACGAAGTGGACCCAACGGAGGGACTGTGTCTGGCACCGGAGCTGAAGGCTGGGGCAGACAACTGGGCCCAGGCTCGGAGGTTGTCGTCGGAGGATCCAGCGTTGGGTTAGGTTTAGCCGGATCTGATGGTGGGATCGTGACCGGGATATTAGCCGGATCTGGGGGGAGCCCACCCGAGGGGAGAGGAGGGACCTCCTCAGGAAGACCAGATGACTGTGGAGGGGCCTCCTTCCCCGTGACCCCACCAGGGGAATGCAGAACGGACCCAGAGGAAGGGTCTTCTATGTCGAGGGATTCTGCATGGTCCTCGCCAGAAATACTCGATGGAGAAGAGGAGGGTACTGGCGGGGGAGAAGGGCAGTCTCCCACTGGTTCTGCCAGATGTCGGGAGAGGTGCTGTTAGGCCCCGATGGGAGAACCACATCTGTGTGGACATCGGGCGATCATCTTACCAAGTGCGGCGAGGCCGGGAAGGAGCCTCCAGCCGACTTATCGGCTGGAACCTGTAGTGGTCCCCAAGGCCTGGGGAGCCGCCTTACCAACAGCCGGGCGGTGCCCGGAGGAGCCGGGGGCCGACTTTGCGGCAGGAGCAATGCAGCCGTCAGAGGAACAGATGGACAACTTACCCATGCAAGTTTTGTCCAACTTACCATCTGACGTCTTCACCTTAGGTGGCTGAGAAATGGCCTTGCTCGTCGAGGACAGAGAGGCCTCTGGCTGGGCCTCCACAGAGTGCTCCTGATCCCTAGATTTCTCCTTGTGATGCTCTTTCTTTGAGGGAGAAGATTTCTCAGAAGAGGATTCGTGGATCCGGTCCATTTGCTTTTCTAATGAAGCAAGACAGACTTTTAGAAGGTGGACCTCCAAAGCCTGCTGTCTCTGCTTTCTGGTGGCCTGATTGAAAGGCTGACACTCCGGGCAGGATAAGACAGGGTGGTCTGGGCCTAGACAGATCACGCATTTAAGATGAGCGATTTTATGAGGAATTTGTGTGCCGCAAGACAAGCACTTCTTCTTGGGTGAAGACATAAGCAAAGTAGAATTCGGGAAGAAAATTTAGCGAAGGAAAAATCCGACGCAAGAACTAACAGGACAATCACTAATGGAAGTCTACAATGCGACTGACACAAGACGATGGCAGGAAAGAACTGGAGAGTGGGTGTGAGGACTGTCCACTATATACGACCATGTTGACGTCTGTCACGTGACATCGGGTGGGTGGTTCCTCATCAGGTATTGCTAGAAAAGTCTGCCGTGCGGCCCAGACACCAAGTGGCGCTAGTCCTATATGTAATGACCTACTGAAGGAACCCTCTCAAAGTGAGATCAGGAGGATTTTCTGGTGGTCACTCTAGGAACTCCAGAGTGTGACCGTGTTCTGTGATCTGGAGCACCCAGTTGTTTCTGGTCACCTCTTGCCACTCCCCTAGGTGAAGGGAGAAATGACCCCCGACTGCCTCCCTTGGAACCTAGGCTGGAGGGGTTGGGGCTGGCTTAGGAGTCAGGAGGTAGGGGTGGGCGCAGGCAGGGGGATATGGCGGTGGCAGCAGTAGGGGCCGCTGGGGCCTTACGCTTACACTGACTCTTGGCAGGCTGGTTCCAAGACTGCTGAGGGAGGACCTGCAAAAGGACTGATGCTGGCATGTCTAGGTTGGCTGTGACAGGCGAATGGACAGACTTGAGGACCTGTCCTAAATCCTGCATGGTAGAAATGATGTCCTGACATCCCACCAAAAGGACTGAATCCCAGAAGGGGCAGCCAAAATACTGGCTGGCACATCCGAGGCAAAGCCTGATACCTGGAGTCAAGAATGGCATCAGAAAAGGACCTCAGAGCTGGCCGGTGGTGCTGAGGGTTGAGGTGCTGGAGCGCCACACCTGCATCGCCCGGCGACCCGGGTGACGAGGAACGGACCCGGGTAGGTGGGAGTCGGATCGGGGAGGGAGGATGGAGTGTCCCAAAGGATGCTCTCCTCCTCAGGGTGGGGATGCCAGGGCGCGGCGTGAGCGCCCGATGTCCCAGAGGGTCGGTGGATGCACTGACTGAAAAGGACTCGGGTGGCTCAGTCTACCGGAGCCGGGAGGGGGACGCTGTTAGGCACTTGAGAGGAGCGTGAGTCAGCACGCAGACTCTCTGCGCCGGCGTCTCAGAGGGCGGGGTTAAGGGGGGAACAAGACAACTCGGAGGAAAATGCCCTCCGGTCGCCTAGATGAAGTCCTCCGGAGCCGGCCTTGCCACCCTCTGACCAGGGGCAGACCCCAATGTGCAGCTGCTGCAGGGGGAAGGGGGAAAAGGGGTTTCTCCCTCACCCGCCTGGGGTAATCGCCATCAAAGTGCCCCAAAATGGCAGTGTGGCACTCTAGTGGCAGACCAAGCTGGTCGGCAGAGGTGGGGGTCGTCACTCCACGTAGGACGGAAGGAGTGGTGATTGGAAGGGACAGTAAGGAGTGGATAAAAAATAAGTAGGAAAAAAAAAAAAGAAAAGGACCTCTGCAGCTGCCCCACGCCTGGAGGCATCTACGGCAACATCAGCTGCCCGGAGGACATGACTGCCAACATCACAGCCCGACTTCATAAGCTGGGCAAGCTGCATCTTAGTGGGGTCCTCTGGTAAAGTCTGTACCAGGTCCCTGGCTTGGTCCCAAAGAACACTCTGGTACTGGACCATGTGGGCCTGGTAATTTATAGCCCAGATAGCCAGAGTGGCAGAGGCAAAAACATGTTTGCCAAGGTGATCCAGCTGCCAGGACTCCCGGTCCAAGGGAAGGTCACTAAGGTGCTTGAGCTTCTTAGTACAGTCTTGCGCCACATTAATTACCACTGAATCCGCTTTAGGGTTGCTCCACAGGAAAGGCTTGCCAGCCTGGGCATGGTAAAGACAGTCCGCCTTTTTAGGCAGAGGAAGGGTGGTAGAAGTGTGATTCCAGGCCATCTTAGTGACATCTTCATAGGAGTCAATCAGAAGAAGAATCAGAATCAGAATTTATATAGCGCATTTCATACACAGTATCCCAAAACGCTTTACAAGCAATGCTAGACTGGTAGTGAAGTGACTGAATGTGTGGTGGCGGCCATATCGCACATCATCACCCACACACAGCCTGGATAATTGCATGAACCGGTTTATGGGAAGGGGAATGTTGGCCAGGACACTGAATGTTCCTGCTCGCGAAGAGTGCCCTGGGTTCTTTATTCCACCTGGACACCCACCAGGACAACACCAGGATGGGCAGAAGGGACCTCGGTTTAACGTCTCATCCGAAGGATGGCACACCCCAATACTGCACTCGGATGCCACAGATTTTTAGGTGCAAGTCCGATCCCAGTGTGGGATGAGAACCCACGACCTTCTGGTCCAGAGGCGGATGTGCAACCAACTAAGCCATGCTGACACCAGAAAAGGTATCACCACGGGGAGGGCATCTCGCTGCCGGAGGTAGATGGCCAAACTGCGTCTCTCTGGGTCCTGCTTCTCTGCCTTCCAACTCATAATGAACTGAATGTGGCTCATGACATCCCTGAAGGATGAATCGTCGGGGGACTTTGGCACCTCCTTAGCCTGGTCATCCCCATCCGAAGACTCTCCAGGGGAGGAGGAAGATCCCGAAGAATCTGAGTCACCCTCAGTAATAACACTATACGGAACCAACGCCAGGGTCCGGCAATCATCTCTTCTAGAACCTGAATCGATGTCAGGTCAAGCCCCTGAGGACCCCAACATGCTGGGTTTGCTTGGACCAGCCCGGTCTGGGTTCTGGGGATGAGGGTCCTGAAGATAGTGGAGCGGAGACGCTGGAGATGGCCCCTGATGGGCGGGAGTCTGCTTTTGCAAGAAGGACCACAATGCTGAAAAGAGGGCATTGTAATCCACCTGGAGTGTTATTTTACACACTGGCAGGAATGGGAAAGAGGGCGCTGGGGAAGGGTACGACAGCTAAGGAGCCAGCCCGGCGCTGCATGAGGATCCGGAGATGGCCTAGCAGGTGCCGGCTGTGGCAGAGGTTGCGGCAGGGGCAATAAGAGTTGCGCCCACAGGCTGGGGCTGCATCAGCACTGGCGGAGGCACAGCAGGTAATGGCCTGGAATGCCCGGAGGAAGGATCTGCCGGCCCAGCTGGAGAAGGTGGTGCCTGAGGGGATGGAGCCACCCCCCCCCCCCGGAGTCAAAAGCAGAGGCAACTGCAGTGAGGAAGAGATGGCGGAAGCCTGCTGCGGGTGATGCCTGGCAGGGTTGATATCGACCCCAGTGGTGGGAACTGACGAACGAATGCCGCAGAGCAAGGGGGCGACGTTGTGAAGTAGGACGTCCAAGAGACCAACACCGGCCAAGTCACCTGGCTGAAAGCCCATGGAAGATATGAGCCTGAGCATCAGGGACTGAGGAGCAGGAAACAAAGTCTCTGCCCGAAGAGCTGCCACCGAAATGGAAATAAGGGCGGGCGGCGGCGAACCACCAGGAGCCCAGAAGAAGAGAAGACTGGCAGGGCTGGAGAAGCCTATCCCCATGGGGAGGACCCCATCACGGTCGATGGTTTGTGGGGAGACCCAAACAGGAAACTGACCGGTCCTGGTGTTCCATCTTGGTGCGTGTAATTCCCAGATTTCTCCTTGTGAGGAGGCGAAAGAGGAGCCCTGAAGACTGTCGCGAGACCGAAGAGCTCCTGGCCTGCAGCTCCTTCTCCATTGTGACCAACTTCTGCTTCAAAAGATGGCTCTCCAGAGTTTTAAACGAAGTCTCCAAGTGACCCGTTGAATTTCTGACAAAACTGATACGCTTTCGTGTTGTGGCTGGGGCCTAGGCAGATGAGAGACACGAGTGGCTGTCCTTTTCAGGGATCTGTTTGCCGCAGGCACACTTCGAGAAGCAGTCAGAAGACGAGGCTGGTGGAGACATAAACTTGAGGAAAACACGAAAATTCAATGTTTTACACACAAGAAAATGGAAAATAAAAAAGCGCAGCAAGCACGGGAAATCACTGTAAACTGGAGCTGCAGCATCCACTAAGGTCTGACGTGCATGAGTCGGTGGCAGCAAAAGAACAGAGTCAGGTGTGGGGAACCACCCACCTACATAAGCTAAGCTGACGTCAGCTGACTTATGTCGGTGGTGGTCAGTCCCCGATGATACACTGCTAGCTAGAAGTTTTCCGTTTGGTCCTAGTGCCTGACAGCTTAGTTCTACCTCACTGGCCTGCTACAAGAGCCTTCCTCGAAGTAAGATCAATGGTTACAGGTGAGTACCTCTCATTTCTAGGGAAGTGGATATGGAGCACTATCCACACTGTGGCAGACTCCTAGCCATTGTCTGGGAGGAGGGACACAAGCACACCCTACTGAGCAAACAAGGATTGGAGAACTGAACCACCATTTGGCGTGACTCAAGGTCAACGTGGTAATAGGAAATGAAGGTGTATACTGACTTCCAGGTAGTGGCCCTGCAGATCCCTTAATAGGGACATCACCCGGAGCAGCCACGACGGTAGTGGTATATCTTGTGGAATGAGCCCTTAGCCCTATGAGAGGCTCCTCACAAGTCAACCCAGACTTAAGTCAGTGCAGGATACAATCCACCTGCCAACTGCCCACTTTGCAGCCAGTCTGCCAGGTGCAGCTTCAGCGTGATGTTACAATGAGCTGGCAAACCTTTCCCTGAACTCCACCCATGAGCTTCTTATAATAAGCGAGCACTCACCTCAGATTCAATGTATGGAGCCTCTGTGATGCCATCAAGGTTGTACTGGTGAAGTAAACCAGGAAGTTAACTCTGAAACATCCTTCCAGATGAACTTCAGGTTGGGGCAGAGGATAACCTTTTCCCTGTGGAATATCAATATGGAGACTTTATCGAGAGCACCTGGAGCTCACTGATGCTTCTGGCGGAGGTGATAGCCATCAAGAAGACATTCCTCCAAAACAGGTGAGAGATGTAACACCTGTGCATCGATTCGAATGGCTTGACCATGAGCAATGCCAGTACCAGAAATAAGTCCCAAGGTGGTGCCATTTAACGCACCTGGGGGAGGGGGACAGATGGTCAAGGCCCTTAGAGAGGTGCCTGACCACTTTTCTCCTGCGCCACCATCAGTATACCAGCCTGTGCACAGTATACAGAGATGGTTGCCAGGTGATGGTTGTCTACCTTAGGCCCAACTGGAAGAGGGGACCACAGGCAGTCCAGAATGCTAGCCAACAGGCAGGACAGAGGGACTAGCTCCCTGCCCTAACACCAAATGAAAAAGCCCTTCCATCTGAAGGCACAACACTGGCAGGTCAACTCTTCCAGCAGGCTTCCACTACATGGAGAATCACTTCGGAAAGACCCAAAGCCTGGAACTCTAGTCACTCAGAAAACAGGCCACCAGGTGCAGAGATTGAAGGTCCGTGTGCAAGACCTTTCCCTGTGATTGGAAAGCAGATCCGGGCACAGGGACAAGCGCCATGGAGGTCTGCTGCTCAGGCTGAGGAGATCTGGGTACCAGAACTGGAACAGCCAGTCTAGTGCTACCAGGATCCTCCGCACCTTGACCAGCACTCTGTGGATCTGGGTGAAAGGGACAGAAGGTGTAAAGGAGGCCTGGCCTCACAACGCATCCCCAACAGTGCCCCGACTGAGGGGGCGGGCACAGAACTGCCTCAGCTCATGTTCTTCAGGGTGAACAGGTCAACCAGGGAGTGCCCACTGGGAGAACAGGTGGTCCACCACCTTGATGCAGAGACCATTTGTTAGATGCCTCACCCACCCGGCAGAGTGCATCCTCTACATGGCTGGAGGCTCTGGCCACATAAATCACCAGGAGATCAACATCCAAGCTCGTGCTCAAAGGTCCAAGTGAGAAGGGCCTCCGACACAACCCTCCGCCTGCCTGTTCAGGTACTACATGGTCATGGTGTTGTCCTTTTGGACCTGCATGACCTGACCATGGACAAACAGAGCAAATTCTGTCAGAGCAATGCACACTGCACAGAGCTCCAGCAGGCTGATGTGGTAATGGGACTCCCAGGGAATCCAGAGCCCATGGGCTCTGTGGTCCACCAGGTGCACTCCCCATCCCACCAGAAACACATCGGCCATCAGAGTGACATTCAGCTCTAGGCGGCAGAATGGGACTCTTTCCTTTAGATGTTCCGGGACTAGCCACCACTGGATGGCATCCCACATCAGCGGAGTCACCATGACCGTCTGGTCCAGTAGACCTAGGCACTGAGATAACTGATGGGCCAGCTCCCACTGCAGGTGGCGCATATGCCAGCGTGCACAACGGACCACGCTGGTGCAGGATGCCATGCACCCCAACAGTCGCAGGAAGTCCTGAGCAGGATGCCAGTGACCAACCTGAAATGATCAGACAAAGGAGGTTAAGATCTGCAACCCGATCTGCTGGGAGTTGGGCCATGGCCTGCAGGGAGTCCAGCTCTGCCCCGATAAAATGGATGACGTGTGAAGGGTTGAGTTCCAACTTGGTCAGGTTCATTAGAAGACCTACGGTTGAGCAAGTCTGGAGGGCCAGGTCCCTGGACCGCTCCACTGCTTCCCAAGACGATCCAGCAATCAGCCAGTCGTCCAGGTATGGACAGACCTGAACCACTTGGTGCCTCAGAAAGGCTGTCACCACTGCTATGTACTTGGTGAAGACCCAGGGGGCTGAGGACAAGAAGAAAGGCCTGACCCGGAACTTGTAAAGAACCCCTTCTGTGCAAAACCAAAGGTACTGTCAGTGGGATTGAATGGAATGTGGAAGAAGGTGTTCTGGAGGTCCAGAAAGCAGAACCGCATGCCTTGTTCTAGAAAAGGTATTGGTTGATTCGGAGTGACCATCCAGAATTTGTGCCTTCTCAGGAACTGATCCAGATCATGAAGATCCAGTGTAAGCTACCAGCCCCCCAATCCATCTGGGACCGGAAAATACCTGGACACATAGACCTGGCCAGCCGTGGCATCCAGGCCACGGCTTCTTTCTCTAGAAGCTGAGCGATGTCCCCCGAGGGCAGACAGCATGTCCTGAGATACCATGGATTCCTGTGGAGCATAGGGTCGGTAGGGCAGAAGAGCATCAAAGTCAAAAGGCAATCTGTGTCCTACCTCCAGCACCCATTTGTCTGAACTGATGGTGGACAAGGCGTTGCCAAAAGGGCAAAACCGCTCCCAAGGGAAGCCAAGGCAGGAACCCAATGGGCGGAAACAGACATCCCACTGACCCGTCACCAAGCAGCGTTGGGGGAGGCCTCAGTGCCATCTGCCGAAAGGACCCCACCACCCCCACCCCGGGTCCCTTGGAACCTTGGCTGGTGAATCTGGACTTAGGTCGACAGACCTGGGATTGTCCTAGCTGGGGCTCCTGCGGTTTGGGCTGCTGGCACACAAAAGACTGAAACTGAAAGGGCTTCTTCAGTTTCTGTTTCTTGAGGTCCTTCTACAAAGACATCAATGAATCCAGGGTGGCACTGTCCTACTCAATCCTAGTGAGGTGTTCATCCACCCTAGGACCAAAAAGGTTGGTGTCCAAGAAAAGGACATTGGCTAGTTGGACCCTCATAAAGGGGGGCCAGAGGGACAACATTCTCAGGGAAGTAGGCAGATGGCTGGGGCTGGACAGAAGGAAGCAAGGTGGGGAGGTGGATCGGACGTTCGCCAGTAACTGCTTCAATTCTATTCTTCTGCCTGAGGATGAGGGGTGATGTAGCCATGACAGGGGTGGTTAGAGATGGAAAGGAGTGGGGTCAGGAGGCGGGCCAGATAGCAGGAGGAACAGGGGGAACCTGGAATGCAAGAAAATGGGGGGAGCAGTGGATCAGAGCAGGAGGGGCAGGGGGAAGAGGGAGGAAAGCGCAAGGAGAAGGACCAGTTGGGAGGAAAGGACAAGGAGAAGGACCACAAGTACAAGGAGGATACAGTAAAGGGAGCTGAGGGTTTAGGCCAGGGGAGCACGACAAGCAAGGAGGGACTGAATGGAGAGAGGAAGGAAGGGAGAACAAGCCAGGCTAGTTTAGCGGATGGGGGAGAAGGACCAGTCGTGAGCAGTGAGGGGGGAGTTAGCGAGGCACAGAAGGATACTGGAGGAGGAGAGCATAGGATCAGAGAGGAGGGGTGGCCAGGGAAATGAGGGGCAGCATCGACACCCAGATAGGGGAGGAACAAGGAGCTGGCTGGGTGGAGGGGCCAGTAGAAAGGATGAGGGACATGGAAGGGGGAATGGAGGAAAATAGCAGTCAGAGTGCTCCTGTTGGGAGATTCTATGATCAGGGTATCAAATGGGACAGGAGGGGAAGCCTCACCAGTTAGAACAAAATGCTTCCTGGACTAACGTGCACAGGGCCAAGCATGAGGTGTATCAGCTGGCAAATGATTGTGGGGTTCCTCGGACATACTGGTCCACCTGGGTACAAATGACATTGAGGAAATACTGAGCTAGAGATACAGGCAAGGTTCAGGGCTGCTAGGGTCTGTCATGACACAGGGTGCACGTTTCCTTCTCGGAAATCCTGCCGTGCAAAGGGCTAGTGGGGAACACAAAGGAAGATTAGGGAGATAAACCAGTGGCTCAGGAGTGGTGGAGGCCAGAGGGTATGGGTTGATGGGGACTGAGGAGACCTGTGAGGGTAAGGAGCTGTATGCTAGAGATAGCTCCATCTCAGTTTGGAGGAGAGGAATCCTTAAGTTGAAAATAGAGGGGTTCATGGTGAAAAGTGGGGTTTAAACTTGCGAAAGGGGCAGGGATGGGAGAAAAGGCCGTGGGGGGGGGGTCCAATAAAGGAGGGACTCTGTCTCCCCCCCCCCAGGAGCTGGAGGAATGCGGGAAAAGGCAGACTGGTAAAGTGCAGACCAGGGGAAAACAGAATCTTCATAGGAACACGAGCAGGGGAAATGGAAGTATAGGGAAAGGGTGGAAGGTAGTCCTGCTAAATGCCAGGAGCTTGGGCAATAAAATGCCTGCGTTCCAGGCAATGCTAACTGAGGGAGCTACGGATGTGGCAACGGTCACTGAGACCTGGGCCACCGCAGGACACGACTGGGACCTGAACCTGGAGGGTTACACTATGTTCAGGAAGGACAGGGGGGAAGGAAGGGAAAGAGGGGTAGCAATAATAGTCAAAAACTGCACTGGCATGGGGGAGTAGAGGAGGCGGAGGGAACCGTGGAGGCGATTTGGGTCACCCTGATAACAAGGGGGGACAAGAGAGTAAAAATAGGAGTGGTGTATAGACCCCCTGCACTGACAGAGTAGCTGGAGGAGAGTCTGGTGGCAGATGTTGGGAGACACTGCAGATTGGGCAAGGGAAGGGTGGTGGTGGTGTTGGGGGACTTAAACATGCCAGGAACAGACTGCGAGACTATGACATCCTCAGTGGCCAGGGAATAGAGGTTGTTGGATGTCTTTCAAGACGCGTTCCTAACTCAGCAGGTGGGGGAACTGACCAGGGAGGCGTGGGTACTGGATGTGGTCCTGGCAGACAGTGACCAGATTGGGGGCCTGGAAGTAAGGGACCCATTGGCGGGGAGTGACCATGCCACGGTCTGGTTCTGCCCGGATCTAGCAGGGGTAGAAGGCTGCACAAAGACGGAGGTAACTGACTTCAGGGGGGTGGATTTTAAGGAAATGGGAAGGATCCTTAAGGAGCATTTGGATATGAATGGGTCAGACATGGACGCTGACAGTAGGTGGGAAATAATCAGGAGAGGAGTGCAGGATGCTACCAGCACCTCTGCCAGAGTAAGACAAAAATGTGGTAGGGCCCAAAAACCCTACTGGTGGTCCAGGAGGTGGTGCAAGGAAAGAAGGCAGCCTATAGGCAATTCAAGTGCTCAAGGCGTGAAAGGGATCGAGGGGAGTACGAGCTGATGGCTAGAAGGGCCACTAGGGTGGTGAGGGCGGCTAAGGCAAGGAAGCAGCAGAACCTGGCCAGGGAAATTAGGAGAGGGAACAAAGGGTTCTTTAGACACACTGGGGAAAAACGAAGGGTGAAGGAACAGATTAGCAGGATTTAAACAGGGAGAGATGGGCACAAGACCGGGGAGCAGGCTGAGGTATTAAATGAGTATTTCACCTCAGTTTTCACCAAGGAAAATGGGAGTGCCATCATATTTGGGAGGAGACATGATACGAGGAGGGGGACCTACTGATTGTGGGTCTGGGGAGAGGGGAGGCATCACTGGCAGGAGGGGAAGGCAAGCAGGGAGAAGAGGTGAGCGAAGTGAAATCACAGCAGAGAGGTGAAGGAGGCCCTCAGGTCCCTTAAGATGAAGAAAGCACCGGGCTGGATAAATTACATCCCAGAGTGCTGAAGGAACTTATGATATCCTGGCGAAACCCCTGGCGGAGCTTTTCACCATCTTTCTGAGGACAGGGTGGATGCCCCAGGACTGGAAGGTGGCGCATATAGTGCCTATCCACAAGGGGGTATCAAGGGAGGTGGCAGAGAACTACAGGCCTGTCAGACTGACATCGGTGGTGGGCAAGGTGATGGAGGGCATTGTCAAGGAGAGGCTGGGGGGGGGCCTGGAAAAGTCAGGGTGCCTGAATGATAGAAAGCATGGATTCGTCCCAGGGAAATCGTGTCAAACAAACCTTGTGGAGTTCTATGACTGGGTGACGAGTGCCTTGGACCAGGGTAGACCGGTGGACATCCTCTTTCTACACTTCAGCAAGGCATTTGACTCTGTTCCTCACGAGGGCCTGTTGAATAAGCTGGGAGAAATGGGGGTGGGGAACCAGATGATCAGATAGACACACAACTGGCTCCAGGACTGGACCCAGAGGGTCGTAGTTGGCGGGATAATCTCATCCCCAGGGAGGGTCATTAGTGGGGTCCCACAGGGATCAGTCCTTGGGCCCTCCTGTTCAACGCCTACATCTCTGAAATAAGGACAGGTATCAGGAGTGAGATGAGTCTCTTTGCGGATAACTCAAAACTGGAGGCGGTAGTGGATGGGGAGGAGAGGAAGGGGGACCTGGAGGCTCTGGAAAGATGGGTCTAGAAAGTGGAAGCTGAGGTTCAGTGCAGAGAAATGCAAGGTACTGCACCTGGTGGCCAGAAACCCGGGCCAAGTGTACACCGAGGGGGATGCTACAAGTCTCGATGGCTGAGAGAGACCTGGGTGGGGTGGTGGTGGATGTCAAGATGAACAACCGGAGACTTGTAGGAGGCAGCAGCCAAGGCCAACAGGATGCTGGGATGCATCGCTAGGATCACCTCCAGAGGAGGAAGTGATACTCCTCTGTGTAACTTCTTTTCATGAGGCCACACCTCATTTCGTGCAGTTTGAGGCCACACTTAAAGAGGGACATTGAACTCCAGGAGAGGGTCCAGAGGAGGGCAACCAAAGATTTGGGGCTTGGGGACAGGACCTATGGGGAGAGGCTCAAGAGCTAAATATGTACACATTGGAAGAGAGAAGGGACCAGGGGACATGATAGAGGTCTTCAGGTACATAAAAGGGGTAAATGGGGAGGAGCAGTCAGGGTGCTTAAGGAAGGAGGAGGGACAACTAGAGGACATGGGTGGAAGCTGGGGGAGATTCAGGGAGAAAGGTGGAGGTGCTACTTCACTGAGAGGGTGGTGGAGCCATGGAATGCGCTGCCCAGGGGGCTGGTGGAGGCAGAGACGGTGGAGGAGTTCAAGAGGGGGTGGGACAGGTACAGGGGAAGGTTTCTGGAAGCAAAATCCAGTGCAGTGAGAATATCCGGAACTGGGAAGGGAGAAGCCAGAGAAGGCGAGGGGGGCAGCAAGGTCAGTTCCCAGGGTGGGGGCTGACCAAACGAGCAGACAAGAAAGACCATTAGGCCTATCCTGCTGGCATGTTAGGATGTTAGTTTGTGCTGGGTAGCTGCCATAAAAGTAGAATTCTGCAGCCAGGCTCTATGGTGCAGAGTTACTGCCACTGCCTCAGACCAGGCGCAGGAGTCACAAATGTCCAAGGCCATCTGAAGCTGGTGCTTGGCTAGGGAGCGACCCTGGTCTCTGACCATCTTGACCACCAACTGCAGATCTGAAGGAAGGCGGTAAAGGACATGGTCCAGGGCACCCAAGAGGGCATGTCTGAAGTTGGCCATCATCAAGGCGGGGCTCGCCTGATGGAGACCAGGAGGACACAGCACACATCTTCTTGGCGATGGTCCAGCTTCTTGACTACTTGTTGGGAGACTTGTCCACATCCCCTAACGCTAGCTTTATCTTATGAAAATGGAGTCCACCACCAATTCCTCGGCCGGGGATGGTTAAAAAAAAAAAGGGAAGGGAACCAGTCAGTAGAACTGTGTACATGAGGGCCATGGCTGATAGCACCGCAGCACGGCAGCCAGATGCTGCCAAAGCTCCAGCAGGGACCTCAAAATAACCTTGCCACAGGAAAGAAAATCCCCAGGGAAATCATCCCAGTCAAGGATCTCTGTAAGGGGTACTTGGCTCGTTTCTGGACTGGTTCCAAGGGAATCTTCATCAATTCGGAGATCAGCTGAAACACAGCACTGAAGGAGACCAGTCCATGCTCAGCAGAGAGCTCTTCGGCCGACTCATGGTCAATGCCCGGGGTCTTGGAGGACTGTATAGAGGACCCTTCAGAGTTCTAAGACTCCTCAATTACTGCACTTGGACATTTTCTCCATTAACTCCCCTAGATTCATCCGAGTGGGTGATTTGGATAGACAGCCTTCTGGGAAGGCTCGTGGCTGAATGAGTGGCTTTGGTGGGAGCCCCTGCAAGAGTTACTTTGGTGGTGGCTTCACCAGAATTGTCAGAGATGCCCGTGTGGGTGCGACTGGACTCGGCAGGACTAGAGCAATCTGGACTAATGGAGACCAGAGAATCGCTGGGGTCTGAGGAAGGGCCTACCATAGCCGAGGACCCACTGCTGCCAATCAGCTCTTCATAGCCCCGACACAACCTGTGACCAGCCTTTCTTCATCCAAGGACGAACAATAAGAGAAGCATCAGTGGCGCGTCTGGGCAAAGGCAGAGCGTGGAAATGGAAAGATTCCTGAGACAGTGATCTAGATAGACAACTACAGCATCAACGCTGTGGAGATATGGGAGGGGGGGTTGAGTACAATACAAGCACCGGGTCCTTCCACTGGACCCCCCCCCAATGGGGGTATCTCTTGGGAGGAGGCAGTCTGCTTGACTGGCTTCTCCTGCCCCTCCTGAGAGAGGGATGAAAGGACCGGAGTCCTTGTGACCGAGTTATCCTCAATCTCTTCCAACAACAGGTCAACCAACTGGTTGGCCTGCGTAATGGTAAAAAGCCCAGTCATTTTACCATGGAGCTAGTAGTCTGATCCTTGACCAGGGAAGGCTCGGCCATGGCCTAGAGCTTGACAGCCATCCAGTTGTTGAGGGAATAGTGGGAATGGGAAGAGCATGCTCATTCCCACTCCCATGACCAATGGCAGGATTTCTTCATCTTTTTCATGTTCTCACCCCAGGAAGGGCCCTCCCTGAGGATCTGCAGAGACCGGCATATATCACAAAAAGTGCCAGTTAAGGACACCCCAATACTGGTGCTAACCAGGAGCAGCATGGATGCTGACAAGGTAAGTGTTGCAGCCTGGGCTGCTGTCCCTTCTAAAGCCACAAGCTGAGAAACTGAAACCGCAGCAGTGGATACCACTTTATGGGCATCTTTACAGCAGACCAGGCAGGTCCCATTCATCTGGCTGACTCAGGAGGAGGCAGGCATACCAATCCTTGAGCAAGGAAGGCAGTAAAGTTTTACTAAGTCCACAAGTGTGGAGGTTGTACTCTGCCCCAAGACAGTTAATGTACAAGGTGTGCAGGTCCGTCATGGACATTGTCTGACTGCAGGCAATGCATCGCTTGAATCTGGGACTGGACTGAGGCTCATCACACTCTATACCGGAACAAAGGCGACAAAAAAGGCACTTGAAAAGTTTTGAAACATCGGCCTACACAGTGCACACAGAGCTACAAAGGAGAAGACCTGACTCTTCCAACAGAAAGGAAGATCTGACATCATGGGATGGAGCTAAGGAGGAGAACATCTGGATGGGTGGGAGGAGCTTAGCTTGAAGATGTTCCAGTGGAATCTGAAGGGGAAAGGAAGATTGACACAGTGTGGATAGTGCACCATATCTACATCCCTAGAAAGGGTTATTTCATTGAGGTCCCTCACCATTCCCTCTTCTGTATCTTCCAACACAGTCAAAACAACTGTATTTTTTTCAAGAAGTAATGGACATTAGAGCCAATACCACCTCAGGAACTCAACAAGGGTGTCTACTCCTTCTTCATCGTCCCAAAGTGCACAAGAGGGTTCCGACACATATTTGATTTAAAATTCCTGAATAAATATGTCCAGAGCAAGTAATACAAGATGGAGACCCTAGCATCCATCATCAGGGTAGTGCACCCTGATGATTACCTGGCATCCACAGACTTGCAGGATGCCTACCTGCAAATTCCCATCAGAAAGTCTCACAGACAGTACCTGAGGTTCAAAATCCAGGACTGTCATTTCCAATTCAAGGCCCTAGCATTCGGGCTTTTGTCAGCTCCATGGGTATCTGCCAAGGTTCTGGCCGCTGCAATGGCACACATCCAAAATCAAGAGATACAAGTGTTCCCCTATCTGGATAACATCCTGATCCAGGCCCCCCCCCAGTGTCCGCTAGCTCAGCAAAAGATAGCCGCAGTCATACAGTGTCTGACCTCTCACGGATTCATAATCAACCATCAGAAAAGCTTTCAGGAACCAGCCCAAACCCTCGTACATCTGGGAGTTAAATTCAAGACTTGCCAAAGCAAGGTATTCCCAACACCAACAAATTATCTATGCCTCCCGGACCTTATTTACAGATTTCAGACCACACCACACCTACCACTTTATGCAGCTCTTCTGAACAATGGTGTCTCTGGTAGACCTGATTCCATGGGCCAGTATACACATGAGAAAGAACCAAGTGACTCTTCTCAAACAGTGGCCTCCTCACAGGGACAACAGGAATCATAAGGTGAAGATATAGCAGCTTACTGAAGGACAGTCTCATTTGGTGGACTTAGAGGAACAAAATCATGAAGGCCTGCACTGGGGGCCATCCCCAATCCATCAGAATTACCACTGAAACCAAACTCCAAGGATAGAGTACCCATCTGCATCACCATTCAGTTCAAGGCAGATGGTCACTAGTAGAGTCTTAACTCAGCATCCACGTCCTCGAAATGCGAGTGGTGCACCTGGCTCTTCAGGCCTTTAAAGGACCTCATTCTCCACCATGATGTTTAAATCCTCACAGACAACAGAACAACCATGGCATACATCAACAGGCAAGGCAGATGCCTTATAGCCCAGCTCTGTCTAGCCATGGACCAATATCGAAATTCTGGGCCGTTAGGATACTGTGTCACAGAGTGGGTGCTCTGGGTCCATGGATGGAGGATAATTGGCCCCTTGTTAACTAGGGCTTGGTTTGACCCCCCGCAATATGACCATCCCTCTACACTGCGCAACTCAGCCCTCTTTAAACCTCTCACTAGTGAGTTGGATGAAGTGCTCTGGTCTTTACTTGTGAAATCCGCACTGGTTGCACATTCCACTATTCTTATTTGCATTTTTTAGTTCCCCTGAAAAAGTGGTGGGGACTTGTAGTTTTGTTGAAGTTAAGTTTTCAAATGTTCTCCTTGTTATTGTTATTACCGGTGTTAATGAAAGTAATATGGTGTATTTTGCACTTTAAATATTAATTAAGGATACAGAGCCTATGACTTAAATTTGCCATGGTATCCATTTCAAGACTCACGCTATATCCCTCCCTGGATATTGCTGACCACTGGCTTGCACAGTGGGTGGTTAGGATACTTTGGCCTGAATTCTGTAAATGATATTGGACTTTTCCTTCCACCTGGATCCTGGACTAATGTGATAGATACTGATTGTTAAACCATGGCAGTTCTCATTAGTCCTTTTCATATTCCCTGGATATTTGAATTGTAATGCTGAGGTATTATATGCTCTTATGTTATCACTGTATGAAACTGCTCTGACTTGAATGAAAAAAAAAAGTAAAAACAAACAAAAAAAAAAACAGACAAGGCAGAACCAGAAGCAGGAGCATACTGCATGAAACTCTGCAACTATTTTACTGGACAAAGAGCAGCTCACCAGCCTCTTCACAGCCTACATTCTGGGGCAGGAGAATGCTACTGGAGACTGGCTGAGCCGAAAGACATGCAACTCAGAGAGTGGGAACTACATGACAAGGCTTTTCAGCTCCCACACAAAGTGGGCCATTCCCAGGTTATGGAGGATAGAAAAAGAAAACTAAAAAGGGTAGGAGCGCTATGGCTTTCCTAACTAGTTTACTAACAGCTTTGAACCCTTAATTGATTTACAGGAAGATGGTTCTAAATCTGAACCGTGTCACCCTGTGGAAGGTTAGGATACAGTTATTGAGAATGAAATGTTAACTTTAGGCAGACGGCTAATTTATCAAGAGAACATAATACGAGCATCCGTCTAAAACATTACCAGGAACCGAAGTTGGGGACACTCAACAAAAGGAGAAATATACTAATACAGAATTATGTTCTGATCTGTTAATGGATATGGGTCTTTTACCTCACTCTGTATCAACAGCTTCTTGCTCAGGAAATATACCTAACCCCAGTCCGGCAGTCTCTTGTGCAGGATTAGAGAGGGCAACACACCTGGAAAAGTGATTGTGCTGGTAACCATATAGAAACTAATACAAATATGGAGAGAGTGAAGATGACATTAAACAAGTATACAGTATATTCTGGGTGACTCTATACTCAAATACGCAGACAGATACATCTCAAGATGGGATAAGGAAAGTATAACGAAGAGTTATTTTTCAGGGGCAAAAATAGGGGATATTCAACCCATGCTTTCAAGTATTATCAAAGACAAAGATAATTTTTCAACTATAATTTTACATTTAGGGGCCAACAATATTCAGCACCAAAGTGTTAGAAATAATGTGTAATATAAAAATATTTTATTTATTTATTTAGTTAAACATCAGTTTTAAAACAAGAAGCACAGAACCTAAATTGCAAACTTTTTTTCTGAAATACTGCCTGTTCGAGGGCAAACAAGTCAAGAACAGCTAAAATCAAATGAATCAATAATTGGGTGAGAATGGACACTACAAGAAGGGGCTGGTTGTATTACACAAAGGAGGGTTTGTAGATAATTGGAAATATTACAGCAGCAACGGATTACATCTGAATAAAGTTGGCAGAAGACAGCTAGGAACAAAATTAAACAATTCATAAATGGATGTTTAAACTAGGAATGTGGGAGAGGAAGGTCCATCAAACCACAAAACAACTGAATCTGTAAAATTAAACAAAAAAAATGGGTTGCAGTAAAAAAGGTGGTCTGACAGTATGGTCGTTAAATGCACAAAGTCTAAACTCACATAAAAAAAAAGGCTGAATTGGAAGTACTGCTAAAGGAGGTTGACATCCGTATGATAACAGAAACTTAGTGGGATAATAGGGTTAATTGGTATCAAAATATAGAGGGGTACACAGTTGCTAGGGATCGACCAAACAAGAAGGGTGGTGAAGTATCAATTTACATAAAGAATATAATAAAGACTTACAGTTATAACTTAGTCTACACTTTTTCAAAGATTGAATCCCTCTGGATTGTGAATGACACACAGCAGGCAAAAAAAAAACATCTTGGGGTATATTATAGAGCACCTAACACTAATAATACTTTATCAAATGCCTAATACCAGCAAATTGCACACGTCTGAGATTGTTACTTTAATAATTATAGAAGATTTTAACTAGCCAAATATAAATTGGAGCATACTGTCATCAAATGCAGGGACTGAAAAAGATTTTTATGGACATGTTACTTATGTCAGGATTACATCAAATGGTGTTTACACCAACTAGAGGAGAAACTGTATTGACCTACTCATTACAAATACAGACGACTTGATAATATAAACATTAAGGGGAATCTAAGTAACTGTGATCATAGTTTAATTGAATGCATTCTTAGGATTAAATTGGAAAAAATAACTGGATGCGCAATAATTAAAATTTATTATAGGGCCAATTTTCACAAAATAGTGAACTTTCTAAATGGAACTAGGAAATGCATTTAGTAATAAGAGTACTGATGAAATGTGGAATACTTTTAAGGACAAGTTGTTGCATACAGAGAAGTATGTACCAAATAAAAAAATGTATAACAATGGGGGGGCTACCCATGTGGTGCACTAGGAAGGTTTTAAAGCAGATTAGTAGGAAGAAAAACACATATGACTTGATGAAATAGATGCAAACCACTAATTCCGTTATGCATTACAAACAAGAAGAAAACTACAAAGTATGATCAGAAAATCAAGGATCAATCCAGAATTCAGAATTGTACACAGAAAGGACAGTGGCAACAGTTGTTATGCTTATATTAATGGTTATAAAAGGAGCAACAAGCAGGTTGATCCAATCGTCCATGAAAGGCAGGATATTACAATCCCCCTAGGGATGGCGAATTCATTCAATTCTTATTTTTGCTCTGTGTTCAGTAACAACGATAAGGGGCAACTTAATATGGATGGTGGGAAAATCCTTCCGATTGAAATTAGTCCAAACAAAGTACAGGAGTTACTAAGCAAACTTAATGACAATAATCAGCTGGGCCTGATTTATTGCGTAACATCGTTAAAGGAGGTAAGATTTAATATATCTAAACCCCTAGCTTTTTCTTAAATGCTTCTTTTCTACTGGACAAGTCCCAGAAGACTGGACCATAGTTACAGTTATACTGCTTTTCAAGAAAGGCAGTAGATCAGATCGAACAAAAAATTACAGACCAATCAGCCTTACCTTGGTTATTTGTAAAATAGCCAAGACCCACTTAAAAGCCAAATTAGAGGAAAATGTAAAAATTATTAGCTACAATGATATAAAGCAACATCGTTTCATGCAAAATATTTCACGTATAACAAATCAACTAAGCTTCTACAATAAAATAAATAAAAGCGTATATAACAACTAGCCAGTCTATGTCCTCCTATATTTAGATTTTCAAAAAGCCTTCAACAAGGTCCCGCGTAGTTTACTACTAAACAAGCTGATAAATATTAGTATATATGTTGGGTTAATAAATTGGATTAATAAATGGTTAACATCCCGGAATCGACGGGTTAAAGTAAGGAGGTACTATTCTGATAGTAGTAGCGTGACCAGTGGAGTCCCTCAGGATGCGGTCCTGGGACCTCTACTGTTGTCCCTATATATCAGTGATCTACATAATGACATCAATAGCTGGGTGGTTAAATTCGCCGATGATGTAAAGTTGGGTGGATCTGTGAATACACAGGATGAGAGAAAGCAGCTGACTAATTTAGAAACAGTGGAGTGATGGGCTGAGATGAACGGAATGCAGTTTAGTGTGGAAAAAATGTTCAGTTCTACATATACCGAAATCCAACACAAGACAGGATTATCTCTTGAATGAAACAAAATTAAAAAAAAAGTTGAAACTGAACATGATTTTGTTATCATTGTGGATCATAGCTTAGACTTCGGAGCACACAGAACTGATTTAATAAAGAAATCAAACTTTATCATTAGGAATTTAAAGAGATTTTTGTAAATAGATCAGCAACATGTATACTGCCTCTGTAAAAAGCCTACAGTATATAAGACCATACTTGGATTACGGGTCCCCTCTGTGGAACTCATATTTAAGAAAGGATGTGCAAAAAGAAAAAATTACTCACCTTAGTAATGTTGTTTCTTCTAATGGAGTCTTGCTGTATTCTGACTATTGCAGTGATCTCCAACTTTTGAACTGCCCAGAGAACAAAGAGTTAACTTTCCATGCAAGGCATGGAACGCTGAGCTCGAGCTCGGTTGAAGCCTCTGTCTGCTGTTGTTTAAACCCCAACCACCAGATCTTTACGAGCTATACTCACTGGGCGTTCTGTGTGGAAACTGTAAATTCACACTAGCCAACTGGCAACTAAATTTAAAAAAGGGTTTTGGTTCCAAAGCAAAGACTCAAGTCAGGAAACCCAAAAACAAACAACACACACCAAAATAAATGAGGGTGAGAAAAGGGACACCTCTAGGTGCCAACACTGCTCCTGCCCACCCACATCCCAAAAACAGGTTCTGAGAGGGAGGCGGGGAGGTCAGAATACAGCAAGACTCCATTAGAAGAAACAACATTACTAAGGTGAGTAATTTTTCTTCAAACAACATGAAGTCTTGCTGTATTCTGACTATTGAACATCAAGCAGTACCTCCATGGAGGAGGACAGAACCACTTTGGGAATAGGCTCTGAAGCACTGCTGTGTTAAACCAGCATCACTCCTAGCCTGGATATCCAGAGAGTAATGCTTGGTAAAAGTATGGACTGTTTTCCAGGTGGCTGCTTGACAGATCACTAAGATAGAATATCCTGGCGGCAGCCAGGAAGCAGCTGTACCTCTAGTAGAGTGAGCCCTCAGGCCTGAGGGTGGGGTCCTACCAATTTTCATAGCAGAATTGTATACAAGAGACAATCCACCGGCAATAGATCTTTTAGTGGCAGGTTTTCCCTTACTGACCTCACCATAAGCGAGGAACAATTGGAGGGAGTCAAACCTGTGACCCTTGGTGCGCTCTATGTAGTAGTTAAGGGCCCTTTTCACGTCCAGGCTGTGCAGCCTCCTCTCTCCAGAGGCGGAATGGCCAGTAAAGAAAACAGGAAGAGACACAGACTGGTTAAGGTGGAAATCTAAGACCACCCTAGGCAAAAACTTCCTATTAGTTCTTAGGACTACCTTATCTCTATGAAAAGAGATAAAATCAGGCTTCACTGACAGGGCCTGTAATTCACTGATGCGTCTGGCAGAGGTAATGGCTACCAAAAACACAGTTTTCCAAGTCAAGTACTTAAGTTCTGCTGAGGACAAAGGCTCAAAAGGGGGTTGCATAAGCTTAGCAATGCAAACATTTAGGTCCCAAGCAGGAGCAGGGTCTCGGAAGGGAGGATTGGTGTGCAACAATCCCTTGAAGAATTTGCAAAATACAGGATGAGCTGAGAAAGAAGAGGGCTTACCTACTGACAAAAAAGCAGAAACAGCTGCTAAATGTACTCTGAGTGTAGCTGGTCTGAGTCCCAAGCTATTGATATGAACCATATAGTCCAGAACTGTAGGCAACCCAGCAGACTCTGGAGAAATATGCTTACCAGAGCACCAAATAGTGAACCTTTTCCATTTGGAGTTGTAAGTCTTTCTGGTGAAAGGCTTTTGAGAAGCCTTTAGAATATCCAAAACACCTTGAGAGATGCAGATCAGTAAACTCTAACTCTTCAAGAGCCAGGCCATGAGATTGAGAGATTTGAGATTCAGATACCAAACCCTCCCCTGAGAGGATGTCAACAGGTTGTAATTCCTGGGAAGAGACAGGGAGGTGGACTGCTAAGGACAGCAACAGTGGGTACCAGGGCTGTCTGGCCCAGTCTGGAGCAATCCGAATCACTTTGCAGGGTTGAGACCTGATTTTGACTAGTACCTTGAACAGGAGAGGGAAGGGGGGAAGCATACAGAAACTTCCCTTCCTAATTGAGAACTAGAGCATCCAGGGGGACTGAGCCCAATACTGGGGTCTGCAGCAAAAAGGGAAGTTGGTGATTGTCTGGGGCTGCAAAAGATCTATCTGTGGAGTGTACCACCTGGAGAAAATCACCTTCAAAATTAGGGATCTAGGGACCATTCTGTGATGGCCCTGAGATATCCTGCTGAGAGCATCTGCCAAGACATTGTCCTTCCTGGGAGGTGCACTGCTGTCAGAGAAGTTTGCAGGAATAGGCCAGAGACCACAACTTCATTGCTTCTGTGCACAAGGCTGTAGACCGAGTGCCCCTTGCTTGTTGATGTACCACATTGTGGTGGTATTGTCTGTTCTGATCTGGACTACTTTGTTCTGAACAGACTTGGAAAAACTTGCAGTGCCAGAAACACTGCTCTGAGTCCAAGAGACTGATGTGAAGCAGAGATTCTTGAGGTGACCACAGCCCTTGGTGGTCAGATACCCCAAGTGGCCTCCCAGCCCAAGAGGGAGGCATCTGTGGTAAGGATTAGAGAATGAGATTGAGTGACAAAAGGAACTCCTTGCCTTAGACTGTCCTGATCCTGCCACCACTGCAAACCCTGGATCAGGGTTCGAGTCACTGGGACTAGTTTGGTCAGGGATCCTTTCTCTGGGACCAGAAGGTTTTCAAGTGGAACTGAATGTCCCTCATCTGAAACCTTGCCCCCTGGACCACTGCTGTAGAGGCTGCCATGTGGCCCAGAAGCTGAAAGAATTGCCTTGCTGGTCGAGACACCTGAAGGGTGAAAGAAGAGGCCAGTTCTACTAGTGTCCTTGCCCTGTCCAGGGGAAAGAAGGCTTTTGCTCTTATTGTATCGAGCTCCGCCCCTATAAAGGTGAGGAGCTGCACTGGTTCCAGAACTGACTTTGGAAGATTTAGGAGGAATCCTAAGGAAGTGAGCAGTTGCTGAGTTATCTGCAGATGTGACTTGACTTGGTGTGGGGAATGACCCACTATGAGCCAGTCGTCCAGGTATGGAAGGATGGAGATCTTTTTTCTCCTTAGGAAAGCAACCACTACTGCCAGGCACTTTGTAAACACCCTTGGGGCTGATGTTAGACCAAAGGGCATTGCTCTGAACTGATAGCGGCCTGAGGGCAACTCGAACCTGAGGTACTTTCTGTAGGAGCACCTGATGGGAATGTGAAAATAGGCATCCTTGAGGTCCAAAAGAGGGCAGAATTATTCCCAGAGTCACCATTTTGAATTTTGGCTTTAAAGGGTGTTTGTTTAAATATCTCAGATCCAGGATGGGCCAACATTCTCCTGTCTTTTTGGGGGTTAGGAAGTACCTGGAGTACAATCCTTTTCCCCTGTGTAGGGCTGGAACCCTTTCTATGGCTCTGAGAGCCAAGAGGGAAGAGACCTCTGCCTCTAGGGCAAGGGCCTCTGAAGGATTTGCAGGTGAAAAGGATCTGATTCTCATCTTGGGAAATTTGTTGAAGCTGAGAACCAGTCCCTGGCTTACTACTTCCAGGACCCACTTGTCTGATGTTAAAGACTTCCAGTCCTGGACAAAGTAAGGCAGCCTGTCCCCTACAGGTGGTGGAGAATCGGCCTGGGCAGACCCATCAGGGTGTCTGCTTGGCAGGGCTTTAGGCTGAGGGGTGGAAGCAGACCTGCTCATACCCCGTCTGCCTCTCCCTCTAAAGAACCCCCTCTGAGCAAAGGCAGAAGAGGAGGCCTGGGCTTGGTAAAAAGGCCTATGAAAGGGCCTGCCCCTGCCCCTGGAATGCTGCCTCTGAGGAGTGGCTTGCCTTTCTTTGGCCTGAGCACTCCTGTAGGTGGTCCTGTACTTGTCCATTTTTTCATGTAGTTCTCTGTCTTCTCCCCAAACAGAGAGTTACCAATGACAGGAAAATCCATGGCCTTAGCCTGGGTATCCTGTGACAGGCTAGTACATCTGAGCCAAGCCATCCTCCAAGGGCCACAGATGTAGCCATGACTCTAGATGAAACATCACTGGAGTCCACAGCAGCATGAAATTGCACCTTGGATGCCTCAATCCCATCCGCAGCCACCCGCCTCCAGCTCCTTGGCAAGCTGGTCAGGGGCCTGTTTAGCTAGAGCCATCACAGTGTCCCACCTGGACTTCTGGTATCTAGCTGTGTAGGCCATATAATTAGCCTGCCTGAGTCCCAAAGATGCTGCCATGTACTGTTTCTTTGCCATGGCATCAATCCTCTTGGAGTCCTTATCTGGGGGGTGTGAAGCCAAGGGTATATTTGCCATAACACAGGCAGCAGCCTGCACTACCCCAACATGGCTGCATTGCTGGGAAAGGAACTCAGTGTCTGAGCCTGAAAGAGTATACCTCTTGTCCATTCTTCTGTCCACAGGAGGTATGGAATTAGGAGTTTTTAAAATTTTAAATGTTTGTTTCCCAAAAGACTTATGGAAGGGAATAGACAATCTCCTGGACTCTGGGATGTCCATCATCTCAACGAAATCAGGCTCCTCCTGATCCTCTACTGCTTCTCCCATAGGAAGTTGGAGGGTTTCAGACACTTTATTGTAAAACATAAAGTGGGAAGGGGACTCAGAATGCCTAGGAGGAGAAACACCTGAAGGTCTGTCTGGGGAGATGTCCGGGTCAATGGGCACATCCAGACTTTCATAACCACCATCATTATCTTCATACTCTCCCTCCTCCTCGTCCTCCAGTTCATATACTTAAGAAGAATTTTAATCCGGAACCGTGGGAACCGAACCCCTGACCGATGGTGCCGGTTCGGTCGGAACCGAAGTTAGCGACTGAACTATCCTTATCGCTTTGGCTATCTCATCAGTGGTCGGAGAAAGAACTTGTGGATCCAAACCAGCTGACTTATCCCTTCTTTTTCTTTTAACCGGAATCGATTCCTCAGAATCGGTTCTCCTTTTGCCGGAAGAAGTTTCGCCCTGATCAGAGGGCTCTCCTCCTGGTTCGGTTGGAACCGAACCGGACTGGCCATCCGGGTCAGTGGACTTCTCAGCCTCCCTTTCCCTCAGTCTACCTACTCTCTTATCCAGGGTAGCTTTGGGAAAACTTTTATAAATTTGGCAGTCTGAATCGAGGTGGTCAAACCCCAGACAATAAACACAGGTGGTGTGGGGATCAGCCTTAGCAAAGGCTTCCTCACACACACACACTACAGTGTTGAAACCCAGTGGGCCAGGTTTTCTTTCTTGGGTTTCTCAGACATGGCCAATCCTAACCAAAACTTATAATTTTTTCGGCAATCCGCCAGGCAAGACACCCCTATCGGTTCCTGACCATGTTATGGGTCTTGGGAAATAAACGTAATAAAATATGTTTTTTTTAGAACCGATATGGACCGGTTACCACACTCTAATAAGAATAGAAAAACTTTTTCACAAACCTGATCGGTTCAAACCGAACCGATCCAATGTTTACAAGTTCCACACAGAAAACTAATATAGAAAACCTATCTAGTACTCATGGTACCACAGACAGAGACTTAACCGACAGGTTAGATTGTAGAAATTCGGTTGAAACCGAGAGAAAAAATGACACTTTAACCAACTTTTTTGAACCGAGCGAAGAAGAAATCTCCGGAGCGACTGTTCAGTGAGGCGGAGTAAAGAATCTGGCAGTTGGGGTTCAAACAACAGCAGACAGAGGCTTCAACCGAGCTCGAGCTCAGCGTTCCATGCCTTGCATGGAAAGTTAACTCTTTGTTCTCCGGGGCAGTTCAAAGGTTGGAGATCACTGCAATAGTCAGAATACAGCAAGACTTCATGTTGTTTGAAACGAAAATTACGTACCTACTGCAACTGTGATCTTTCTGTGTATCTTCACCATTCATCACATATGGGTACTCAGCCGGAGGCTAGACCCTGTAGGAGCTTTTTTGGTAGGTGGAGCAACGCTGCTGCACCGCCCTTGAGGACGACGTTCCATGTGGCGCTCATGGGTTGGCCATTAGGCGCCGTTGACTCCGCCTGCCTGCCAGTTCTGAGTCGCCGGAGAGGTGAGGAGAAAGACGAGTGGGACAAGAGTCTCCAAGGGACAGAAAAAGGAAAAGATATAAAAATCAAAAGGAGAAATAAACGACTGAGAGGACAGAGCAAAAGAGAGGAGCGAAAAGCTAGGGAGATTGGGTAGGGGGCCCCCATCTCTGTAAAACAGAAAAGGGTGGGAGGTAGGGTAGGGTAGGGTAGGAAATTTAGAGATATAAATGTTTGACATGAGAGGGGGACAGAAAAACAGAAAACATTGGATTCTGTCCTGTCCCTACATTGTATAGGAATTGCAAGGAGTAGCCAAGAGGCTTAATTGCCAGAATTCAAGGCACAGAATCACTGGCAAATAAACTCCTTTAAGGCAGTAAACGGCTATTTTTAGAGGACAGGAACAGAGGTTCTGCCCCCTCTCATAAGAAACAATGAGGATTTTCAGTTGGGATAAATGAGCTTAAAGACTTGTCCAGAGGACAAGAAAACTAAAACATGGAAAGAGAAAGGAGGCAAGGATGTAGGGACACTACCCTCTCTCACTCCAAGGAGGTGGAGCAGAGCACTGAAAGGGAGTGCCCCATCCTGACCACTCTCCCCAAGACATACCATCCAACACTGTGCCCCAGATCACTCCCCTCCCCCCCAAGACAAGGAAGGGGGGCAAGAAAAGGCACGGAGAGGTAGGGGAATCCAGAGACTGAGGCCCCAGGGGGATGGCGGGCGGGGCTGTGATGAATGGTGAAGATACACAGAAATATCACAATTACGGTAGGTACGTAATTTTCATATCTTATCTGTGTCACTCTTCACCATTCATCACATATGGGTGAGTACCGAGCCCCCCCCCGAAGGGGGCTTTCAAAACCCTAAAGGACAAAGTCCCGTAGCTCTCAGTGGGTGACACACTAAGAGGGAGAACCTTCTGGGCCTGGAGAGGCCCAAGAGTGGGGAGAGTGAGACGGAGACCCCCTGGAAGGGGGAAGGAAGTTGCCCAGACAAACGCCGCCTCACTCTACGGGAAAACAGATAGCTCCTCTGGTGTGTGGAGTTAACCACCCTACGCCGGGCCAAGGGTGACAACCGGGAAAGATGCAGCCATGCGTCCACCTAGTGCAGATCACTGTCCCTATGACCCTGGTAGCTACCTCACTGGCATCATACGACGCCCCTTGCTTGGTACCTTGATGGCTCCAGGCCACGTGCAGAGAGAGCAATGGCTTGTCTGGTGTGCTCTGTGTCAAAGAGGCTAGGAGATGACCTAGCCTGGACCACAAACACCTATCATAAGCTGCATAGTGGGCCTGATGTGCCGAAACAGAAAGCAGCAACCGTGCCAAGTAGAAAGTCCTCCTACCCCAGAAGTCAAAATCAGGAGTCTTGATCTGGGGCGGTCACGTGAAGGGCGCAGCCCACTGGGAGTGTCCAGCTGCATCAATCCAGACTACGGATGAGACATGTAACCTGGAGACTCTGGAGAAGGGTCTCTGCCAGGAATGCAACAATGCCTTCCTAAAGGGAGCACGCCGGGGGGCACCACAAGGGTGTCCTAACTGAAGTCGCCCAAAAAGGCGTGCGCTGAGTGCTCCGGATTGCTCTGAGTGGAAGGAGCGAGAGATGCAGGTCCTCCAAAATCCTCACGAGGAATCGCTGATACTCCACGAGATCAGCGGCTGGGGAGATGTGAGCAGAAGGCCCCTCTCCCCCAGAAGAGGGGGATGAGGAGTTGGAGGACCTCAACTGTTCAGAAGGTGGCTGCTCAGGGGAGGTTGAAAACCTGTCTGTCCATTGCCCTGACATAAGCGGAAACAAGCAGCCATGGCCCTAAACTGCTTCCAGGAGAGAGCCCGCTAGGACCAAGAATCCCTGGGAGTGCAGGAGAGTGCAGCAGAGGGATGGGGACAGAGCCGAGAAAGAGATCGGCTGACCTCCACCTGGGCTAGGGAGTGGACCAAGAGTGCCAGAGGATGAAGGTGTTCCAGAAGATTCCACAGCAGACAGCTGAACAACCATTTCAGAACTCGTTGGCTGTGCCTGGAAGAATCCCCTGTGAGGTGACCGGGGCCGTAAGGGTCCAGAAAGACGGTCCCCTACCTCAAAAGAACAGGGCTCTCTCAAAGACAGCAAAGGGGAAGAGCGGAGATCCACATTGCAGCTTCTTCCAGAACCCGGGTGGGCTCCCGAAAAAGGCCTCCGTGCAGACCCCCCTGCCCCTCAACCCCTCGGAATCCAAGAGTGCCCTCCTCCTCCTCGAGATGGTCAGCCTAGGTAACTGACAGCCCTGGTCAGCACCCAAAGGAGCTATCCAAGGCACAGTACCCTCCCCTCTTGTAGGTGCTCTGGTCAGCCGCAAAGTAGGGCGGTCCAGGCACACCGCCTGAGGGAGTACCACCACTGAGGGGTCAGCGAAAACTCCAAGGCCAGGCTGCAGTGCAATGGTGACCTGCACCACTGCCCGCTGGTCAGATCCCCTCACCCCAGCCTCGGAAGTTGCTCGCCGCTCCTCAGAGGGAGGCTGACTACGGTCTGTCGAGGACATCACTAGGCTACCCACAGTAGCAACTAGTTCCAAGGAGCCAGACTGCTCGTCTGACTCAGAGTCCGACTCCTCCTCCTCCGAAGTGGAGGCCGAAGCCCTGTGCCAAACCGTAGGTGGGCACCTTTCGCCATCCTTGCTAAACAGGGTGCCAGAAATGGAGACCGCACCTGAGCGGTGCCAGCGCCTCCCAGCACACCGTGAATGGTGGCCGAAGAAGAAGCCGGCTCCAGCCCGGACAACAGTCAAGGATCGGAACCTGTCACGGCCCCACTGCCCCGCACGGTGCTGCAAGCGTGCCGAGGGCAGAGGGACGGCACCCGAGGACGGCTCCGAAGCGCCTTGTGGCAATTACCGACGGCGCAGAGAGCAGAGACGGCACTGACTACGGTCCCAACCGCGTTTACTGAATCCCTCATGACACCATGCCCCTGTTCAGCGCCGCGAACGGCTCCAGAACTGGACACAGTGCCAAGCTCCTCCCGTGGTGCAGGAGGCCCAGCCCGTCCCTCGGCGCCGAGGCAAAAAGAAGAAAAATATGGCGCCGTAGTGACTCCCACAGCGCCAAGAGCAGCCTAGGTGCCGAGAGACAGACCGGCGTCCGACAGTGACACCGCCAGGGCCCACGCGCCATGAACGGCGCCGAGGCCCGAAACTGCGCCAACCGATGGTGTCGAGGACAGTGCCGACCCGGGCCTTGTGAACCGCAGGTCCGATACCAGGGGAGCCTTCGCCCTCAAAGGGGCGACTGCCATGGCGGTGCCTCCCGCCCACCCCCCGAAGGGAACAGGCTGGGCCTCCTACACCACGGGAGGAGCCACTGCTAGGCTACTAGAAGCCGAGGCTCCCTCCTCCTCGATCCGTATAGAACCAGGAGGGGACCCAGAGGAAAGGCCGAGACAGCATGGCTTGGCCTGATGAGTGCGCACCCGACCCTCGAATGTCGGCGGAGCTCGCCCCACTTTCCACGTGCGCTGTTCGATGACCCGGCAGTCTATGGAGAAGCAGGCGTCGCACGAATCCATGTCGTGAAGCGGGCCAAGACACGAAAGGCAACGGTCGTGCTGGTCGGTGACGGAAAATTTTCGGCCACATGGGCACTGTCGCATGGGGGGCCGACCAGTCTTTGAAGTCTTCTTGCCCTCCGACCTAGACATGACCTTCAGAAAGAAAAACAAACAAGACTCTATGTTGCTGGAAGAGAAAAAATTGCAAAGGTCTTACCGGCAACGTCAAGTGGCTAGCAGAACCGGCAGGAGGAACCGATGGACTTGACGTCGAAAACAGTGTTGTTGAACGAGCTACAAGTACACCAAACTCAGTTTTCCAGAGAGAAGCTTCCAACGAGGCAACCTCGACGGCGGGAGACGAAGAACTGGCAGGCAGAGTCGACAGCGCCTAATGGCCAAGTGGAACGTTAGCCTCGAGGGTGGTGCCAAAAGCGCGTAGGCTCCACCTACCAAAAAAAAAAAAAACTCCCACGGGGTCCCTCCCTCCGGCCGAGTACCCATATGTGACGAATGGTGAAGACTGACCCAGATAAGATCTGGAGGGAGTGCAGTGTAGAGTGACAAAAATGGCGAGGGGATGGAATTGCCTTGATTATAAAGCGAAGATATGCAGATCCAACTTATTTAGCCTTGAGCAAAGAAGGCGAGAGGAGACTTGTTATCATGTTTAAAATCTTGCAAGAATCTGAGTTAACGGATGAACTAGGTATCGAGATTCAGTTAAAACCAGACAGTCTAAGGACACATAAGCAGCAGATAAAACTGGACAATATAGTCAAAATTGTAGATTTAATTTCTTCTTAGAACTGGTAGGCTGTGGAACTAACTACCTAGCGATTTAATAGAAAGTAAATCATTATGTATATTCAAAAGAGATTAGATGATTTTCTTTTAGACAAAGGGTGTCATTGGACCCGATGATGCGGGTGAGCAGTTAATATGGGCATATCTGCCTTCTTCCATTCATTTTTATTTTATTTATTTAGTTTTGTTGACCGGGTAAGTGCACTAGACAAATCCTGCCTATTTTCAGGCACGACCGGGAGGAGGATACAGATGAATGGCAACTGACCTTTGAACCAGATTAAGCTGTTGGTGGTATTTTTCATGAATGGAGAAATTTTGGCCATTGCACGGGGAAATCCCTTGTTCTTTTCGAGAAGTGCCATGGGATCTTTAACATCCACCTGAACTACCACCAGAACAGGCAGATGGGACCTAGGTTTAATGTCTCATCTGAAGGCGGCACCTCAGAGTGCAGCACCCCTCATGCTGCACTACAGTGTCAGTATTGAGATATTAACCCAAGTGCCTGGTGTGGGATAGAACCCACAGCCAACTGATCTCCCGGCCTCAGAGGCAAGTGTGCTACCTGCTGAGCCACTGACACTGCAAGTATAACCCAGTATGACCTCTTCGCTGCAAATGCAGCACCAAACACAGCTGTTTTGGTTTCTTGCACGGACAATCAAGTGCTGGCCTGGGATGCCTTTTCCCTCCACTGCTGTTGGCTAGAACTACTATCGCTTTCCCTCCCATTCCCATCCTGTCTAGAGTCTGCACAAAGTGCCACAGGACAAAGTATAGGTCATCTTGATTTGTCCACATTGGCCCCGCAATCCATGGTTCACACATCTGATACACAAGTCAGGAGACCCACCAATCAAATTTCCTGCAACCCAGACTTCCTTCATCAAGGTCCTATCACACACCAAAATCTCACACAATCTGTACCTCTTGGCTTGAAGATTGAAAGAAAACTCTCAACATTTAGGTTATTTCCCAGAGGTTAACTAGCTGATTATGGCATCCAGATGTCAATCAACTTGTGATGTGTACTACTGAATCTGGAGAAAGTTCCCATTCTGGCTCCATTCCAGGAACATACACAGTCAGACTGCATTTTACCCATTCTACTTCAATTTCTCAAGGACAGATTTGAAAAAGGCTTACAACCGGCAACATTACGAGTCAGGTAATCGCTCTGGGGACATTGTTACTGGTAGGGCGGGAGAAGCTCTGGGGGTCCCACCTTCACATCTGAAGATTTTTGAGAGCTATTTCCTTGAAACAAACTCCAATAAAAACAACTGTTCCACCATGGTGACTCAGTCCGATTCTTCAGGCTCTCAACCAAAGCTCCCTTCAAGTCGTTTGCTGACACCTCCCTTCTCCATATCTCAAGATTAAGGTCACCTTCCTCATTGCTACCACATTAGCTAGATGAATCAGTGAGGTGGCGCACTCATCCAAGAACCTTACACTGTCTGTTACCAGGACTCCTTACTATTATGCACTGACCCAAGTTTTCTGCCAAAGGTGACTTCCACTTTTCATTGTAGTCAGGAGCTGATTCTGCCCTCTCTAATAATGGCAAGGAAAGGGAATTCCATACTCTAGATCGTAGATAAACCTAAAAACATTATCTCATAGAAACACAGAGTCTGTCAGCAGACAAGGGAACATACGGCCCACCTAGTCTGCCCATTTCCCTACTCATTGCTGCAGCCCCAGATCCTATTTGACCTGCGGCTCTCCTGCTCTGCAGATCTCCAGGGTACCCTTATGTCTATCCCATGCACTCTTGAACCCCTGTCTTGTATTCACCCCTACCACTTCAGCTGGAAGGCTGTTCCACGGCTCCACCGCCCTTTCAGTGAAAACATACTTCCTAACATCACCCCTGAGACTTTCAACCTACAGCCTCATATCATGCCCCCTTGTTCTTGTGCAGAGGTTTCTCTGAAATATACTTTCCACCTGTACCCTGTTTAGTCCCTAAGGTACTTGAATGTTTCTATCATATCTCCCTCTCCCCAGTAGACAGGAGCTGGAGATAGCTGAAGGAATTAAAAGGGGAGAAGGCTTTCTTCGATCGATATATATATATATATATATATATATATATAAAAGGGACGACTTTCCCCTGCTTTAATTCCTCTCAGCCATCCTAGTTTAATTCTGCCCCTTTTTTGACTCATTACACTATTTTGTATATAGTCCACATTGTTGTTGTCTTACTACTTTTATGTTTGCTTATATTTTCTAAGTACCTTGAAGTGGGGACTTAGTAACTGATCCCTAAATGACTTGTATCTTTTATTGTTCTCATGTACTTTTGGTCTCCGCTGCTTGTTATCACTGTACTGTCCTCCTGACATGGAGCCTTTGAAATGAGTCCCTGACTCAAAGGGTTGCAATTCCGATTAGTTCTTAAATAAAGAAGGAAGGGATTGTTAGGCTTAAGAAAGGGGTGGAATGGGTGGAGGATAATGGAAGAAAAGCAGAGATACTAAATTAATACTTCCGTTCCATCAACACCAGGTAGAAGGATGGACCAGTGCCTCCAGGAAGGAAAAGAGGAGCAGGGAGTGGAACACAGATGTAGCGATAGAGAAGGATAGAGTGAAGGAGGGGCTGCTGTCATTGAAGGTGGACAAATCACCAGGCCCGGACACATCCAAGGGTACTAAAGGATCTGGCTGAGGAGCTGTCAGGGCCACTGGCAGACCTATTTAATAGTTCACTAGAGTCAGGCATGGTACCGCAGGACTGGAGAACAGCACATGCAGTGCCAATCCTAAACGCAGTCCTAAGGATGACCAAGGAATTAGACCAGTCAGTCTGACCTCCATTGTGGGTAAGCTCATGGAGACCATACTAAAGAAAATGTTGGTGGAGTATCCAGAGAAACATGGTCTCCAGGATGCGAGGCAGCATGGGTTCATGGGGAGATCATAAAAGCGAATCTGATGGGCGTCTTTAACTCGTCACTGAAACAGCAGACAGGGCCAAGCAGCAGACATCCTCTATCTTGATTTCAGCAAGACCTTTGACTCTATGCCCCACAAAGGTTGATCAGGAAGTAGGTAGGTCTTGGGGTTGGGAAAAGATGGCCAGGTGGGGAGAAAACTGGCTGAGGACGAAGAACTAGATGGTGGTTGTGGGGAGAGTTATCTGGTACCAGAAAGGTAAAAGTGGTGTCCCACAGAGCTCTGTGCTGGGGCCGGTGTTGTTCAGTGTCTTCATCAATGACATTGGGGATGGCATTAAGGGCAAAATGTGCCTATTCACGGATGGCACCAAGCTCTGCGGGAGAGTGGACACAGCTGAGGGGATACAGGGCCTACAGAAAGATCTGGAAAAGCTGAGGAGGTGGTCCAGGATCTGGCAGCTTGGCTTCAATGCCAAGAAATGCAAAGTTATGCATATTGGAGCCAAGAATCCCAGGACAGAGTACTAACTGGGTGGAGTCAGAGTATCTGCATCAGAGCAGGAGAAGGATCTGGAAATGATGATCACTAGTGACCCGAAGCCCTCCACAAAGTGCAAGAAAGCAGCAGCAAAGGCAAACAAGATGTTGGGATGCATATTTAGGGGGATCAGTAGTAGGAGAGAGGAGGTTATACTGCCCTTGTACAGGTTACTGGTGAGGCCTCATCTAGAATATGGAGTTCAGTACTGGTGCCAACACCTCAAAAAGGTCATTAATCTGCTGGAGAAGGCCCAGAAGAGAGCTACAAAGATGACAGTGGGTCAGCAGGGTAAGGCATATGAGGAGGAGTTGGGGGCACTGAACATGTACTCCTGGAAGACAGGAGAGAGGAGGGGGCACATGACTGGGACCTTTAAGTACTTGAAAGGGATAAATAAGGCTGATAAGAAGAGTCTCTTTAAGCTGAGTGGCAACCATAACACTAGAGGCATAGTCTTAAGCTGGAGGGTGGAAGGTTTAGGAGGGAGGTCAGGAAGCACAGAAGCGTGGTGGACACTTGGAATGCACTGCGGAAGAGGTCATCTTGCTGAAGACAGTGGGCAGCTTTAAGAGAGGCTGGGATAGGAATGGGGAAAGTAAGGATCATGGGTAGGGAGAATGGGAGGAGGGCAGGGACATTAACTCAAGCTTTGGACCCTGCAATATGAGCAGACTTGACAGACCAAATGGCCTTCTTCTGCTGGCTTCTTCGTATGTTCATATGATATTAAGGTCCTTAAGTCTTTCCTTTTAGGGCTTCTGGTTCAATCCATGTACCATCTTCGTTGCCCCTCTCTGGACTGCCTCTATATTGTCAATGGCCTTCTGGAAATGTGGTCTCCAGAACTGGACACAGTACTCCAGTTAAGGCCTCACCAGTGATCTGTACAGTGGCATCACCACCTCATTCTTCCTGCTTGTTATATCCTTCCTTATGCACCCCAACATTATGTTTGCTCTCCCCACTGCATTTTCACTGTTTGGTCACCTTCAGGTTTGTCAGATATGACAACCCCAGGGTCTCTCTACTGACTTGTGGTGGACAGAATTTCCTCACGCATCCTGTACTCCTCCCTCGGATTCCTGTGACCCAGGTGTATGATCTTGCACTTTTTGGCATTGAAACAACTGCCAGATACCTGAACAGATCCCATTCAGAAGACCACAAGTCTCTTTGTCCTCACATCTAGGCTAACTCGAGGCAAAAAGGCCTTTGAAGACTGTCACAAGATGGATTCGTTCAGCCACTATCTTCGCCTTTCAGCTGGAAAGGATCAAGTTGCCAGGTCCTTTTAAGGCCCACTCAACTACAGCCATAGCCACTCTGTGGCGGAACTTGGCATGATTCTCCAGTGGACATCTGAAGAGCAGCCACTTAGTGAGAAATTCTACACATTGGATATAGCCACATCTTTGGCCACATCTTTTGACGAAGAGTCTTGCAGGGTGTTACTGTTTAGTCATTCCTGTACTCATCTTTACCCACCATTGGGCACCATAGTATCATTGCTATTATATATCCCACTAGTACCCCAGCCCTGCAACCAGCACTAGAAGACAGAAACTGAAATTGAAATACCTGTATTTTTTTTTCCTCGGACTGCTGGTTGCAGAGCAGGATTCCTACCCTAGTTCATCTCAGTTGAGAGGTTGCTGTTATGCCAACCTGTTTGTTCTACATGAAGATTCTTTATTTTTAGATAGAATGTCCTGTTTGGCGAATGGACCATTTCTCTGCTTTGGAACTGACAGGCATAATCTACAGGAGGAGGAGCCTGTACATCTGTGTTTTAAGTCTACTTCTTGCCTCTACTAAAACCTGGGAGGAAAGATTCCACTGGTACTCCAGCTCTGCAACCAGCACTCTGAGAAAGAAAATGTACAGGTATTTAAATTCTGATTTTGCACATCTGTAATGTTTCATACCTTGCTCCTTTCTGATATACCGTACATTGCCTGCCACTGATTATTCTGATGCGTATCTGTTAACATACTTATTGCCTGGCACAGGCTATTTTGATACATATCTGTTAACGTACTTGTTGCCTGGCACTGACTATTGTTAATGCATAGCATAGCTGCTAACATACTATTAATTTTTCCACTTTATTGTATTATCTTCCTCACCCCCACCCCAGGACACACCTAGAAATGAGCTATTACCAGATCAGTATGTCACTCCTGGTAAAGCTAATAAATAAATAATAAACAGGGTGCAGGATTCTTAAAAACGTATACTTCATGGCCGGCCCGGTGGCGCCGAGGGATTGAGGTGCTGGATGCCACATCTCGTACCACGCCGGCGACCCGGGTTCGGGAGCGGACTCAGGTCGCTGGTGGGTCAGCCAGGGGGAGACAAGCTTGAGCATCCTATGACAGCTCACCTTCTCTGGGGAGGGAATAGGCTGATGCCTGCACACTTGCCTGATTCCGAGCGGAGTCTCAGAGTACTACAAGCCCCAGTTGTAGGGGATGGGCGGCCGTTGTACAGCATGGACGTCGGCGCCTTGCGCCATGACATCGGGGGAGTTGCACGCTGTACAGGGAGGGAGAAAAACGAGAAAAGAACATGCCACCACCTGGGAGATGGGAAGCCAGAAGACGTGCCAGCGATGTGCCTCACGCCAGCTCGGCCGGACCCAGACCAGCGAAATATAAGAAGTTATGGGTGTTAGCACCCACCTTGTCCCGCCGAGAAGAGGTAATCCAGCGGCTCCATGGGGCACTGGGGTCTGTTCCGGGC
Organism: Neoceratodus forsteri; assembly: GCA_016271365.2. Classification (NCBI taxonomy): domain Eukaryota; kingdom Metazoa; phylum Chordata; order Ceratodontiformes; family Ceratodontidae; genus Neoceratodus; species Neoceratodus forsteri. The sequence goes on from CM028130.1 coordinate 1,424,153,155, forward strand.
AGGGTGGCAGGCAGTGGGATGTCTGCAATGTCTCTCCTGATGGGTCGGGTGGCAGGCTGGGGTTAGGTGTAATAATAAAAAAAAAAAAAAAAGTATACTTCATATCCCACTGTATCAACCTAAGCTTTTTGTGCAGGGAAAAATTATTTCACAAATTGGGGTAACAACTCTCCAAAGTTATGGCAAACCCTCAAACATACCTTGTCTAATCAGCACCCTGAATGCCTCCTTCTCTTTGTAGCTTTTAGGTATCTGGCCATTCTAAACAGACACAAACAGTGCATCAGTTAAAATAAACAAACACCAACAGCACTTACGGATGATTTTACTATACAAATGCATAAGTGAAACAAAATTTTAACAGTTTCCAAAATGACGTGCTTGAATAGGCACATGAGTTAACAGAATAGCAAACTACTACTCTGGAATCTTATAACAATAGTAACACAGTACTGAGACTATAGAAGGAACTTAATGTCCAGTTTAGTGTAGACATACATCCAGACATTTCAGCTGGGAGGCTATCCCTACTCATGCTATGTAACCTTAAATTTAATTCTCCCACAAGAATTGCATTAAGGGTTACACAGCATGAGGCAGAAGTTTGGAAAATGTTCTTGACACTATAATAATGGTGCAACCTACAGTATATTTATTTATTTTTTGGCCTGGAACCCCATACCCCACCTTAGGAGCTCAGCCCCAACACCGTCTCACCATGCCCAGGCTTACCCCCCCCCCAGGCAGGGCCACTGGGCAGGCACCCCTCCCACCCAACAGACGAAGAAGGGCAAGCCCTGTCTTATTTATTTGAATTTTGGTAATCAGGTGAGCCCACTGAGACAATACAGTCCCTTTTTCAGGTGTGACCCGGGAAGTGCAGTACAATGACAAGGCAGGAGCAATGGTTACAGTTACATCATTTATAATTACACTTACAAAATTACACACATATACACATACATTAGGAAAGTCAGACAGTGTGAATACCAATACATGAAGTTTGTAATGCAGAATCATGAATCATCAGAAGCAGAAACAATGTGAAGAGGCAGAGAGTGGAATAATAAGGAGGACTGGAATAGAGGGGGAGAAAAGCAGGACAATGTAGAATGTGATAGGGACTTCAAGTACAACACAACCCTCCCAGGGCGGGGCCATGGGAGCAAGACCACCTCGGAAGGAGTAAAAGGGCAGTGGGAACAGCAGCAGAGCAGGGCGTCATGCCAGGAGGACCTGCTTTTTGTAATGCCAAGTGATGCCGTATTCACCAAGAGACAGGAAATGTAATGACATCCATGGGGAAAACCTGACGTCAGTCCGCCTCCCACTAGCAGGTGCTGGTCGTGGTGGATCCCCATCTTCTGCCAAGAGTCTGTAGTGCGTCAGACACCCAACCCCCCCCCCAATGTACAACAGGCAACTAAAATAAATTTGTACAAGAAACATACTACCACACACTTCACTACACCATTTTTCTAAACATCTTGCTTGAAACTTGCAGGTTCTCAATACCTCGTTAGTGTGGTGACATTATAGGGCATTCAAGCACTGATCTCGTGCCAATGATGTCATCATACTAAACTCCGTGTGGAAAACCAGCTTGTTCTTAACAATTAAGAGTTTTTTTTTTATTTGGTATAATAAACAAACAGCATGATTCCCAATACATCTGTGTATGTTAGTTTTTTCTCCGTACAGATGGACATGTAATGCTTTGATTTGTTTTTGTTACCTGAGGCAGTTTATGTGAGGCGTCCATTTTCCAACAGTGAGAAACTGCAGTTAGTGCAGGTGTGTGCGGGTGTATCTCAGCTCACGCTCCAATCTATTACTATAGCTGGAGTGACAGACCGAGTGTGGTACTTGTGGAAGTTGCTCTTAAGGGGAACAGCCAGCACAAAAGTGTCCACACTAAGTGTGCGGCAGGTCCCTATGTGCACTTGTGTGCAAAAACATTCTGGTCTCCTTACTTTTCACTGTAGTGTAGTAGACTGTATCAGATTCATTTGGCTTACTTCTATGCTGTCATCTGTAATGAAAAATCCAAGAAACCCCAGAAAAGTACTGCAACAGTGGAAGATTCAATAGCTTGCAGTGCAAGTTAAAGTTTTTATAATCTCCAATCAGATGTTTTCCGGTTCTGCTCATCTCCATGGGATAAGTACAGTCCTTCTGTGACCGTACATAGCCCCCGGAGGACAACGGGACCAGCAAACAAAAGATCAGGGCTTCTATAAAACTCCATCTGCTGCAGTACTGCTCTGATGCCAGCTGCAGGGGATTATGAGATTTGCAGTTTCAGAAGATGTCAGCCTAGAAGTAAGCAAAGAAAAAATTACTCACCTTAGTAACTGTGTTTCTTCTAATGGAGTCTTGATGTATTCTGACATATTGCAGTTAGCCCCAGCACTTGAACTGCCCCGGAGATGAAAGAGTTAACTCTATGCAGAAGCACAGAATGTTGAGCTCGAGCTCAGTTCAAACCACTGTCTGCTGCACTTGAAGTGTAACCATCAGATTCTTACCAGCTACTATTAACTAGCTACACCCTTAAAGAGGAAATTGTAAAAACCACTAGCCAAAAAGGCAACTAAGTTGTTTTGGATCCCCGTAAGCCTCAAGTCGAGAAACCCAAAAACAAAACACCAGGTAGTGAACTTAACAATCTTAAGAAAAGTAAAGCCAAAACGGCAGAACTAGTGCACCTCTGGGGTGCAGCACTGTAAATGCCAACTCCACTCCCCCCAAAAACGGGTTCTGAGAGGGAAGAAATCAGAATACAGCAAGACTCCATTAGAAGAAACACAATTATTAAGGTAAGTAATTTTTTCTTCAAACAACATGAAGTCTTGCTGTATTCTGACATACTGCAGACTACCAAGCAGTACCTCCATGGAGGAAGGAATCAAACCTATTTTGGGAATAGGCTCTGCAGCACTGCTGTACCAAACCTAGCATCACTCCTAGCCTGGATATCCAGAGAGCTGTGCTTGGTGAATGTATGGACTGTTTTCCAGGTGGCTGCTTTGCAAATCTCTAACAAAGGAATATCCCTGGCAGCAGCCAGGGAAGCAGCTGTACCCCTAGTCGAATGAGCACTCAGGCCTTTGGGTGATATTTTGCCTAGCTTTTCATAGCTGAATTGTATACAAGAAACAATCCACCTGGCAATAGTTCTCTTAGTGGCAGGTTTGCCCTTACCCACTTCCCCATAAGTGAGCAACAACTGAAGACAGTCAAACCTGTGGGCCTTAGTACGCTCAATGTAGTAGCCAAGGGCCCTCTTAACATCTAGACTGTGTAGCCTTCTTTCCCCTGAAGAAGAGTGATCAGTGAAGAATACAGGGAGAGACAGACTGGTTCAAATGAAAATCCGAAACCACTTTAGGCAAGAACCTCCTATTGGTTCTAAGGACCACCTTATCTCCACGGGATGAGATAAAATCAGGCTCCACTGACAGAGCTTGCAACTCACTGATACATCTGGCAGAAGTAATAACTACCAGAAACAGTCTTCCAAGTCAAGTACTTAAGTTCTGCTGAAGACAAAGGTTCAAAAGGGGGTTGCATAAGCTGAGCAATGCAAACATTAAGGTCCCAGGCAGGGGAAGGGTCCCTAAATGGGGGATTGGTATGAAGCAATCCCCTTGAAAAATTTACAGAAAACAGGATGAGATGCCAGTGAAGAAGGTTTCCCTATAGACAGAAAAGCAGAAACGGCTGACAAAATTTACTTTGAGGGTAGTTGGCCTGAGGCCTAGGCCATTTAGGTGCACCACGTAGTCCAGAACTGTAGACAATTCCGCAGAGTCCTGAGATGTATGCTTCTTGGAACACCAAATACTGAATCTCATCCACTTAGAATTGTAAGTTTTTTCTGGTGGCAGGTTTTTGAGAGGCTTTGAGAATGTCCAGAACCCCTTGAGACAGGTGCAAACCTGCATACTCAAACTCTTCAAGAGCCATGCCTTGAGATTGAGAGAACGAATCTTGGGATACCAAATTCTCCCCTGTGAGGAGGTTAACAGATTGTGATTCCTGGGAAGGGACAGAGGAAGCTGAACTACTAGGGACAGCAAGAGAGGATACCAAGGCTGCCTGGCCCAATCTGGCGCAATCAGGATCACTTTGCAAGATTGTGACCGTATCTTGACCAGGACCTTGAATAAGAGAGGAAACGGAGGGAAAGCATACAGAAATTTCCCTTTCCAATCCAGAACCAGAGCATCCAGGGGGACTGAGCCCAAGACTGGGGGTCTGCAACAAAACAGAGGGAGTTGGTAATTGTCAGGGTCTATCTTTGGAGTACCCCATCTTGAAAAAATCACTTTCAGCACTAGGAGATCCACGGACCATTCGTGATGACCCTAGGAAATCCTGCTCAATGCATCTGCTAGCACATTGTCCTTTCCTGGGAGGTGAACTGCTACCAGAGAGGCCTGAAGTGAGTAAGCCATGAACCATATTCTCATGGCTTCCGTGCACAAGGCCATAGACAGAGTGCCTCCCTGCTTGTTGATGTACCACATGGTGGTGGTATTGTCTGTCCTGACCTGAACCACCTTGTTCTGTACTGATTGCAAGAAGGCTTGTAGGGCCAGGTAAACTGCCCTGAGCTCTAGAAGACTGATGTGGAAAAGAGACTCCTGAGTGGACCACACTCCCTTGGCTGTGAGAGTCCCCAGGTAAGCTCCCCACCCCAGGAGAGAAGCATCTGTGGTTAGAACTGTGGTGTGAGACTGAGAGATGAATGGGACCCCTTGCCAGAGATTTTCCTGATCCTGCCACCACTGAAGAACCTGGATCGGGCTTCCGGTGACGTCAGCAGCCTGAATGGCAGCTTAGAGCTGGAGAACCTCCCAGCCTAAAATCAAATCAACAGGCATCCACAACAATTGAATATGCAATCACCAGCTAAAATAACAAGATCGAAAGCAGGGGTCAATAAGAACATACAGACTCCGGTCCAGAAACTACAACTTATGTTACAAGGTGAAAAAGGATCGAGATTATCGGGGTCTACCGAAGATAAGGAAACCATGGTGGTGGACTCAGGGCCAGATGAGGAATGCTCGCAACTAGTGGCCTCGATTTTACAGACAGCTAAAACGGTACAGAAAATAGATACCTCACTGACTGAATTACGATCCGACATCAGATAAATCGAGCACAGAACAGATAAGTTGGAGCTGGGTCTGACTACGGTCCTGGAACAAGCGGACCGCCACGATTGTCTCTTGTTGTTTTTAATGGCAAGGGAAAGGGAGTTACGGGCCAAAATTGATGATTTGGAGGGGAGGAGCAGGAGACAAAACCTCCGCATTTATGGCATACCTGAGGGAGCTGAAGATGGAGCTACCGATGTAATTACTTTTCTTCAAAAAGTGTTGAAAGATTTATTAAAACTACCTCTAGAGCATGATATTTCCATGGATCGTGCACATCATTCCCTCGCTCAGCGTCCTGTGGGCCCTAACGCTCACCCGAGGTCTTTTGTAATAAGGCTAACCAACTATGCTTCAAAGGAGAAGATCCTGAAGAGAGCCTGGAAGCAGCAAAAAATTATGTTTGGAGCTCATCGCATAACGTTGGACAATGATTATATGGCAGGGGTCCAAGAAGCTCGCCGCACCATGTGGTCCGTCTTGAAACAGCTCAGATCCAGAAATTTAAAGGTGCAGATGTTGTTTCCTGCGCTCCTACGAGTGGAGACCAGACAAGGTACTAAAACCTATGAAGACCTTCTGGAAGCCAGGGGCTTTCTTGAGGAGATTGGAATACCTGTTCCAGGACTTGAGAAAGAAAGAATTGAAAAGGAGTTGAAGCGCTCAGCCTGGCTGGTGGCGCGTAAAAGGCTGACACGCCATGCTAATCCACACAGCACCAATCTGCGAGCAGACATCACTGCACTTCTCAAACCCTATGTGTCGGCGGTGCAACTGGCTGAAATGGCTCCACGAGAAATTCCTGCAGCCGAGGTAAGAGATCAGGCAACGGCCTTCTCATCGAGTAGAGCCCCGGTAGACTGAACAGTAAACCAAACACTGAGGGCTGTGATGAGATGCGAGTACCAGTCATTGGGGACCTATAATACGAAATGCAGTTGGAGACAATAACAAAGTTGGACACGTTGCTGAGATATGGGGCTTGAACTGGTGGAGGGGGAGAGGGTCACACTTATCGAAGTGAGGGTTTTCACTGGAGTATCGGTGGCTCTGGGGGATTGGGGGGAGCCCCTTTCCTTTTTTTTTTTGTTTTGTCCTTCCCCCTTCCTGCGAATAGCATGTTCTGATGGAGTGATGGAGGCTTCAGAGAGGAGGCAACAAAGACTGGGCTTTAGAGGAGGCGGACGGCTCCTACTCACCCTTCCCCTCTCCTCTCTCCCACATATTAGGCTTGGAGATGATGAAAGACTTAAAAGAACTTGAAATGGATATAATAACATGTGGAGGAGGGAGCGGGATAATTTCCTTCCTCAACCGTTTGCTACGAATGAAGCCTGGTGAAAAGAATTCCATGAATATAGACATATAAAGTATAGAAGGCTCCGAGATGGGGGGGGGGGACCCTCTTTCCCTGTCAATACTCTGAGGTGGACTTGGGGGAAATGTTATTGAGATCCGGATACCAGGGAAGTGCTTTAGCGCAACACGGGCAGATATGTAGGCCCCGCCTCCGGACACGAGATACTAGCAATTTTGGGGGGGGGATACGAAGTAAGCGACATCGGGAAATATATTAACCGGGAGAAGATGAAAATAAAATGATAATGTGAGATGACCTGGCCTTCACAGCTAGGTAGCTGGGAGGGCACAGTTCTACGTTTTTTGAGGAGGCTCTCTTTCTCCTGGAGTCGCTTTATTGGGGGGGAAGGGGCTGGAGAAGATTGCCTCACTTAGATCGGGGAGTTATGGGTCTCTTTAAACTGCTCTAAAAAGTGGGGAAAAGGCTGGAAAGGAGGCATTTTTGAACGTTTGCAGTTCGAAATGAACATTGTCTGACTATTGGTGTTGCTGACATCTGTATTACCTCAGAGCCCTGGGCTAAGACCCAAAAGTGGTGCTCTCAAGAGGTGCCCAGAACATCATACAGGGCTAAGTGCCCCAAGTGGGACACGAACCAGTCTGACCACATGGCCGTGGACTGACCTAGGAAGTTGGAGTTTTCCAAAGGGAATTATTACCTTTCTTCTGGGTTATGCAGTTTTAAAACAGAAATTATTCAAGGAAAAGAAAACTAAGGGGAGGATATTACCTAACCGTTCAAAGAAGATTTTCAATATGTTATTGAAACTTGTGAAGTTTGACTTAATGGCTTCTTGGTTTCATATTGTTAAAAGATTTACACTCTCATTTGAAGAGGACAGTGTTGCACATGTTCTTAATTATACACAGGTTGGCTGGCAGTTTAATGCCAGTGGATTGTTATTACTAATCAGTTACAAGGAATGGCACAGGGATGTTTATAAACAAATGTATATAACAACCAGAAGGGAAAGGAAGGGTTGGGGGGCAGTCTCGAAGCAGAAAGAGATTATACAGATTGCAGGGGGTGAAGAATGGACCCTTTAAAAACATCAGAGGACATGAAACATTAAGGAAAATTAGAAGTTTAGACTATGGATAGGGTCAAATCTAAAATTGGCTCTCTTAATGTGAATGGTATAAACCATCCTGCTAAGAGAAAACAACTTCAAAAATTTTTTAAAGAGACAGAAGTGTGAAATTCAATATCTGCAAGAAACACATCTATCCCCGGAAGAAGCCCTAAAGCTAAAAAGCAAAGAATTCCCGACTGTGTACCATGCGTCCCTTGCAAAGGGGAGGAAGAGAGGAGTGGCGCTATTACTGTCGTCCTCTCTCCCATTTGAAGAGGAAGAGGTGACAGTGGATACGGGAGCCGGGTACGTGATGGTGGTGGGACGCGTTCAGGACCTGCAGATATAAACGTTTATGCTCCCTCAAGTTCAGACATAGGTTTTTTTTGCAGACTTATTTAAGCTATTAGCGGAAAAGGCAAAGGGAGTGGTGATTGCAGGTGGGGATTGGAACGTCATTATGAATAGGGCCTTGGATACGACTTCAGGTATCCTGGCACCTAAAGAAAGAGAGTCTCCAAACTAATGAAGAGACTCATGAGAGACACAGGCCTAATGGATGTTTGGAGGGAAAAATACCCACTCGCGCAGGACTATACATACTACTCCCCAAGATGCAAAATTTATTCAAGACTAGATATGTTTTTCACATATAATAAAGACTTGTCAGTTTTTGAGTCTGTCTGGGTGGGCTCTGAGAGCTTATCGGACCATAAACCCATATACGCGCAAATTGACCTTCAGTTACCTAGAAAGCCGACACATTGGAGACTAAATGTCAGTCTGCTCAGAGATGAAAAAGTAAGAGAGGAAATATGGGAAATAATAAAACAGACTGTTGAAATAAATGATAGCACTGACAACACGCCCAAAATTCTATGGGACACAGTTAAAACAATGATTAGGGGTAAGCTCATTTCAATAGCTATGTATAAAAAGAGGGAGAGAGGTAAACAAAGAGAACAGCTAAGTCAGGCTATTAATAGCTTGGAGGAGCAACAGAAAATAAAACTCTGTAGGAAGAGAGAAAGAGAAATAAAGGAACTCAAGCAAAGACTCCAGAGATTACAGCTCTTGGAGACTGAGAAAGCTCTCTTATACACAAAACAGACCTATTATGAGGGAGAACCAAGGGCCACCCGCTTTTGGCGTATCGGCTGAAACAGCAGTCTGCCAGGGCAAATGTCACAGGGCTCTGGAACCCGACCACTGACTGCATCTCATATAAGTGGGAACAAATAGCAGAAACGCTAGTCACATTTTATAAGCGCCTGTACCAACCCCAGCCTGATTCGTACACAGAGGAGGCCTCAGGATTTTTAGACACCTTAAAGCTACCCAGGCTCACAGAAACCCAAAGGCAGACCCTGGAGCACCCAATTACTCAACAGGAGATTTTGGACACAGTGAGAGAACTGAAGACAGGTAACTGCCCAAGACCAGATGAGTTTGGGGTTGAACTATATAAAATGTTCGTGGTAGATGTAGCCCCTATACTTAAAACGGTTTATAATCAGATATGGTTGGAAGGAGAAGTAATTCCCCCCTCGTGGAACTACACTACTATAACGGTGATCCCGAAAGAAGGTAAGGACCCGAAGGAATGTGGCTCATATAGGCCAATTTCCCTCCTTAATGTAGATTACAAAATCTTCACGGCTATAATAGCCAAAAGATTTCAGTCTCTTCTTGCAGGCCTGATCCACCCAGATCAAACGGGTTTTGTAGAGGGTAGGCAGGCTCCGGAGGGAGTAAGAAGGACTATAAACATAATTGATATTATTAATAAAAAACACATTCCGGCTTGTCTTAGGAGCTTAGACGCTGAAAAAGCATTTGATAAAGTCAGCTGGAATTTCCTTTTTCTGGTTCTTGGGAGATTGGGTTTTCCCTCACAATTTTTGGAGGCGATTAAAGCTATATACGCCTCCCCACGGGCCTACGTAAGGGTGAATGGGGGCATCTCGTGGAGGTTTGACTTGGGGCGGGGTACCAGACAAGGTTGCCCACTGTCGCCCCTTCTTTTTGATCTATATATATAGAACCCTTGGCTCAGGCTATAAGGGAGGCAGAGGGGGTGGAAGGAGTGAAGGTAAACGGGGAAGAACATAAAATTTCTCTATATGCAGACAATGTCCTCCTATATATAACTAACCCGGACAGATCCATCCCTAAAATATGGTCCATCATAGACAAATTTAGTCAATATTCAGGGTACACACTAAATAAATATAAAATAGTTTTGAAATTTCATTACAACCCCCCTGCCCATATAGCGCAACTCCTGGATGTGAACTGGAACAGGGGGGAAATGAAATACTTAGGCATCCAAATCCCAAAGAACCTAGCAATGCTATATTCGGCTAATTTTGAGCCAATTGTAGCCCAGATCAGGCAGCACATTAAGAGATGGGAGACTTTACAGTTACCCCTATATTCAAGACTACACTCACTGTCAATGAATATCCTCCCTAAATACCTGTACCTTTTTCAATGCCTTCCAATAAAAATTCATAAGAACCAATTCCAGATATGGCAGGGGATGCTGGCAAACTATATTTGGAACAACAGGAGACTGAGAATTAAAAATATAGTAATGCAGACAAATAAAAAGTACGGAGGCCGAAATGTCCCTAATCTAGAAGATTATTTTTTAGCTACCCTGTTAAGATGGGCTCTTTTATGGTCTGCTAAGGCACACTCGGCTCACTGGAAGGCAATAGAGGAAGCCCTGACAGATGGGGTCCCCTTGGGGGCGAGGGCCTTGACACCAGGGACCCAAACCATAGGTGAGAACATTTCACTTTTGTCAGTACAAAACACTCTGGGGTCCTTAAAACGGCTGTGGACTAAACATAACTCAGACGAAGAGCTTTGGCCTTTGAGGTGGTTCGCTTGGGATCTGGGTTTTCCTCCGTCCAGACAGGACCTTACCTTTAAAAGATGGGGGAGGTTGGGTTTAAATTCTCTCAGTCAATTCCTGAATGGAAACAATGTTGTGGAATTTACTCAAATTAAAGAAGATTTTTCTCCGAGACAGGCAGACTATTTTAGATATTTACAAATAAGGGCCTATATACATAAATTGCAAAATCTTTACACACAAACTAGAACCTCATCAGGGCTTATACATATTATAGGTGAATTCCTGAATTCAAAAAGACTTAAGGGACTGATCTCAAATATATATGGAGCTCTGAGAGATGGCAGAGGGAATAAGACCTCCCAGATTAAACACAGATGGGAACAGGAGATGGGGGAACCCCTGGAGGATAAGGACTGGATTTCCGACTTGATACTGGCCTCTAGGACCACATCATCCCCGATGTGGAAGGAGTTTGAGTGGAAGGTTAGACTAAGATTTTTTATTGCACCAAATATCCAGTGTAAGTGGGACAAGAATTGCTCAGGAGAATGCTGGCGGGGCTGAGGGACGTTGGGGACGGACTATCTGCATGTATTTTGGTCATGCCCGACTATTATAAATTTCTGGACAGAAATTGAGCAAAAGATAAGACAGATACTCTCCATACAACTTATACTAGGCCCCAAGAATCTAATACTGGGAATGAAACCAGAGGAACTCAGGGGAACAGACAAAATCTATCTATGGAATATTTTTCTTACAGCATCCCACAAGGCCATAACCAGAAGATGGCTCTCACCATGTCCTCCGACAACTCAGGAATGGGTGGCAATTATTAACGAGATTAAAGACATGGAGGAAATCACATATAAAATAAACCTGAGGACACAGATCTTTGTGAGACGATGGACTCCATGGCTGCTGATATAAAGATAGCGGGTGTCATTCAGGTTGAGGGGAACGGGGGTAAGGACACAAGGAAAGATATCACCAATAAAGAATAATAGGGATATACTGCTTCTAGGCTGCTCTCTACAAAGCAAAGTGAAGTAAAAATAGAGTTAGAGGAGTAAAGGAACCTATGATGTATGAAATGAGACAATGTATTAAGATTACTATGTAGTAAAATGTAGGTAATTGTATTTTAAGTTGAAAGTGATGGCAATGATATATAATTATTGCAAACCTGTGCCAAAATATGCAATAAACTTGAATAAAAAAAAAAAAAAAACCTGGATCAGAGTCTTAAGTCACTGGAATAAGTTTGGTTAGAGGATCTTTTTTCTGAGACCAAAAGGCCCTTAGGTGATACTGAATGTCCCTCATCTGAAACCTGGCCCCTTGGACCACTGCAGTGGAAGCTGCCATGTGACCCAGTAACAGAAGAAAGTGTCTTGCTGGTCGATTTACCAAAGGGCGGAAAGAGGAGGCCAGCTCTAAGATGGCCTTCACCCTTGCCAATGGAAAAAAGCTTTTGGTTTGACAGTGTCTAGTTCCACCCCTATGAAAGTCAATAGTTGCACTGGCTCGAGAACTGACTCGGGACGATTGAGAAGGAAACCTACAGAAGTGAGCACTTGCTGGGTCACTTTCAGATCTGACTTGTCTTGGCCTGGAGACTGGCCCACTATGAGCCAATCATCTAGGTAAGGGAAAATAAGAAAAAAATTACACACCTTAGTGATGTTGTTTCTTCTAAGGGAGTCTTGCTGTAATCTGACTATTGCAGTTAGGTCCTGCGTTTCAACTGCCCCGGAGAACAAAGAGTTAACTTTCCATGGCCAGCATGGAACGTTCAGCGTAAGCTCAATTGAAGTCCCTGTCTGCTGCTGTTTAAACTCCAACCGTCAGATCTTTACGAGCAATACTCACTAGAAGTTCTGTGTGGAAACTGTAAAACTCACACTAGCCAACTGGCAACTAAATTTATTAAAAAGGGTTTTTTGATTTCAAAGCAAAGACTCAAGTCAGGAAACCCAAAAACAAAACACAACACACACCCAAAGTAAAGGAGGGTGAAAAAGAGGGGCACCCCTAGGGTGCCAACACTGCTCCTGCCCACCCACATCCCAAAAACCAGGTTCTGAGAGGGGAGGCAGGGGGAAGGTCAGAATACAGCAAGACTCCATTAGAAGAAACAACATTACTAAGGTGAGTAATTTTTTTTTCAAACAACATGAAGTCTTGCTATATTCTGACTACTGCAGACTACCAAGCAATACCTCCATGGAGGAGGGACAGAACCTACTTTGGGAATAGGCTCTGAAGTACTGCTGTGCCAAACCGTGCATCACTCCTAGCCTGGATATCCAGAGAGTAATGATTGGGGAATATATGGACTGTTTTCCAGGTGGCTGCTTTACAAATTTCTAAGATAGGAATACCCCTGGCAGCAGCCAGGGAAGCAGCTGTACCTCTAGTAGAGTGAGCCCTCAGGCCTGAGGGTGGGGTTCTACCCAGTTTTTCATAGCAGAATTGTATACAAGAGACAATCCACCTGGCAACAGATCTCTCAGTGGCAGGTTTGCCCTTACTGACCTCTCCATATGTGAGGAACAACTGGAGGAACTCAAACCTGTGACCCTTGGTGCGCTCTATGTAGCAGCTGAGGGCCATTACAACATCCAGGCTGTGCAGCCCCCTCTCTCCAGAGGAGGAATGGTCAGTGAAGAAAACAGGGAGAGACACAGACTGATTAAGGTGGAAATCTGAAACCACCTTAGGCAAAAACTTCCTGTTATTTTTCAGGACCACTTTATCTCTGTGGAAAGAGATGAAATCAGGCTCCACTGACAGGGCTTGCAATTCACCGATTCCCTGGCAGAGGTAATGGCTACCAAAAACACGGTTTTCCAAGTCAAGCACTTAAGCTCTGCAGAGGACAAAGGCTTAAAGGGAGGTTGCATAAGCTGAGCAATGCAAACATTAAGGTCCCAAGCAGAAGCAGGGTCCCTAAAGGGGGGATTGGTGTGCAGCAATCCCTTGAAGAACTTACAAAACACAGGATGAGCTGACAGAGAAGAGGGCTTGCCTACTTACAAGAAGGCAGAAACAGCTGCCAAATGCACTTTATGTGTAACAGGTCTAAGTCCTAAGCCATTAAGATGGACCATATAGTCCAGAACTGTAGGCAACCTGGCAGATTCTGGAGAAATGTGCTTATTAGAGCACCAAATAGTGAACCTTTTCCATTTGGAGTTGTAAGTCTTTCTGGTGGAAGGCTTTCGAGAGGCCTTAAGGATATCTAGAACCCCTTGAGAAAGGTGAAGATCAGCAAACTCTTACTCTTCAAGAGCCATGCCTTGAGATTGAGAAACTTGAGGTTCGGAGACCAAATCCTCCCCTGAGAGGATGTCAACAGGTTGTAATTCCTAGGAAGAGACAGGGGAAGGTGGACTGCTAAGGACAGCAACAGAGGGTACCAGGGCTGTCTGGCCCAGTCTGGAGCAATCAGAACCACTCTGCATGGTTGTGACCTGATCTTGACTAACACTTTGAACAAGAGAGGGAAGGGGGGAAAAGCATACAGCAATTTCCCTTCCCAATCCAGAATCAGAGCATCCAGGGGGACTGAGCCCAAGACTAGGGGTCTGCAACAAAAGAGAGGAAGTTGGTGATTGTCTGGGGATCCAAAAAGATCTATCTGTGGAGTGCCCTATCTCGAGAAAATCACTTTCAAAACCAGGGGATCTAGGGTCCATTCGTGATGGCCCTGGGATATCCTGCTGAGAGCATCTGCTAGGACATTGTCCTCCCTGGGAGGTGAACTGCTATCAGAGAGGTTTGCATGGAATAGGCCAGGGACCACAACTTCATTGCTTCTGTGCACAAGGCCGTAGACAGAGTGCCTTCTTGCTTGTTGATGTACCACATTGTGGTGGTATTGTCTGTTCTGATCTGGACCACCTTGTTCTGTACAGATTTGGAAAAGGCTTGCAGTGCTAGAAACACTGCTCTGAGTTCCAAGAGACTGATGTGAAGCAGAGATTCTTGAGGTGACCACAGACCTTGGGTGCTAAGATCCCCCAGGTGGGCTCCCCAGACCAGCAGGGAGGCATCTGTGGTGAGTATCACTGAATGAGACTGAGTGGCAAAAGGAACTCCTTGCCTCAAATTGTCCTGATCCTGCCACCATTGCAAAGCCTGGATCAGGGTTCGAGTCAGTGGGACTAGCTTGGTAAGGGAATCCTTTCTTTGGGACCAGAAGGCTCTTAAGTGGAACTGAATGTCCCTCATCTGAAATCTTGCTCTCTGGACCATTGTTGTAGAGGCTGCCATGTGGCCCAGAAGCTGCAGGAAATGCCTTGCTGGACGAGACACCTGAAGGGTGAATGAAGAGGACAGTTCCATAAGGGTCCTTACCCTGTCATGGGGAAGGAAGGCTCTTGCCCTTATTGTATCCAGCTCCGCCCCTATGAAGGTGAGGAGCTGTACTGGCTCAAGAACTGACTTTGGAAGGCTGAGGAGGAATCCTAAGGAAGTGAGCACTTGCAGAGTTATTTGCAGATGTGACTTGACTTGGTCTGGAGACTGACCCACTATAAGCCAGTTGTCCATATGGAAAGATGGAGATCTTTTTTCTCCTTAGGAAAGCAACCACTACTGCCAGGCACTTTGTGATCACCCTTGGGGCTGATGTTAGGCAAAAGGGCATTGCTCTGAATTGATAGTGGCCTGAGGGCAACTCGAACCTGAGGTACTTTCTGTGGGAGCACCCGACGGGAATGTGAAAATAGGCATCTTTGAGGTCCAGGGAGGCTAGCCAATCCCCTGGTGTTAGAGAGGGCAGAATTATTCCCCGAGTCACCATTTTGAACTTTGGTTTTAAAAGGTGCTTGTTCAGATATCTTAGATCCAGGATGGGCCGTCATTCTCCTGTTTTTTGGGGGGTTAGGAAGTACCTGGAGTACAATCCTTTGCCCTTGTGTAGGGTAGGAACCCTCTCTATGGCTCTGACAGCCAGGAGGGAAGAAACCTCTGCCTCTAGGGCAAGGGTCTCTGATGGATTTGCAGGTGGAAAAGATCTGGTTCTCATCTTGGGAAATTTTTTGAAGCTGAGAACCAGTCCCTGGCATACTACTTCCAGGACCCTCTTGTCTGATGTCAGAGACTTCCAGTCCTGGACAAAGTAAGCCAGCCTGCCCCCTACAGGTATTGGACCTGCCCGGCAGACCCATCAGGGTGTCTGCTTGGCAGGGCTTTAGGCTGAGGGTGGAAGCAGGCCTGCTCATTCCTTGTCTGCCTCTCCTCTGAAGAACCCCCTCTGAGCATAGGAAGAAGAGGAGGCCTGGGCTTGGTAAAAAGGCCTCTGAAAAGGCCTGCCCCTGCCCCTGGACTGCTGCCTTTGAGGAGTGGCTTGCCTTTCTTTGGCCCGAGCACTCCTGTAGGTGGTCCTGTACTCGTCCATCTTTTTCATGTAGTTCTCTGTCTGCTACCCAAACACAGAATTACCAATGACAGGGAAATCCATGGCCTTAGCCTGGGGATCATGTAATAGGCTAGTACATCTGAGCCAAGCCATCCTCCGAAGGGCCACAGATGTAGCCACGACTCTAGATGAAACATCACTGGAGTCCACAGCAGCATGAAACTGCACCTTGGATGCCTCAATCCCATCTGCAGCCACCTGCTCCAGCTCCTTGGCAAGCTGGTCAGGGGCCTGTTTAGCCAGAGCCAGAATAGCGTCCCATCTGGACTTCTGGTATCTAGCTGTGTAGGCCATATAGTTAGCCTGCCTGAGTCCCAAAGATGCTGCCATGTACTGCTTCTTTGCCATGGCATCAATCCTCTTGGAGTCCTTATCTGAGGGTTGTGATGCCAAGGGAATATTTGCCTTATCACAGGCAGCAGCCTGCACTACCCCGACATGGCTGCATTGCTGAGAAAGGAACTCTGTGTCTGAGCCTGAAAGGGTGTACCTCTTGCCATTCTTCTGTCCACAGGAGGAATGGTGTTTGAGTCTTTAGAATTTTAATTGTCTGTTTCCCAAAAGATTTATGGAAGGGAAAAGACAGTCTTCTGGACTCTGGGATGTCCATCATTTCAATAAAATTAGGCTCCTCCTGATCCTCTACTGCTTCTTCCATTGGAAGCTGGAGGGTTTCAGCCACTTTTTTGTAAAACATAAAGTGGGAAGGGGACTCAGAAAGCCTAGGAGGAGAAACACCTGAAGGTCTGTCTGGGGAGATGTCCGGGTCAATAGGTATATCCAGACTTTCATAATCACCATCATCATCCTCATACTCTCCCTCCTCCTCCTCCGGTTCATAAAATTCTTCTGAAGTGTAATCCGGAACTGGGGGAACCGACCGAACTGAGCCCCTGCCAAATGGTGCTGGTTCGGCCGGAACCGAAGTTAGCGATTGCACTATCCTTATCGCTTTGGCTATCTCATCAGCGGTCGGAGAATGAATTTCTGGATCCGAACCGGACGATTTTTCTCTCCTCTTCCTTTTAACCGGAACTGACTCCACAGAATCGGCTCTCCTTTTGCTTGCAGAAGTTTTGCCCTGGTCAGATGGCACTCCTCCTGGTTCAGTCGGAACCGAACCGGGCTGGCCATCCGGGTCAGCAGACTTCTCGAATTCCCTTTCCCTCAGTCTACCTACTCTCTTATCTAGGGTAGCTTTGGGAAAATTCTTACAAATTTGGCAGTCTGAATTGAGGTGGTCAAACCCCAGACAATAAACACAGGTGGTGTGGGGATCAGCCTTAGCAAAGGCTTCCCCACACACACTGCAGTGTTGAAATCCAGTGGGCCCGGTTTTTTTCTTGGGTTTCTCAGACATGGCCAATCCTATCCAAAACTTACCCTTTTTTCAGCAATCCACCAGGCAAGACTCCCCTATCGGTTCCTGACCGTGTTACGGGTCTTGGAAAAAAACGTCATTAAATCCGTTTTTTTTCAGAACCGATACGGACCGGTTACCATACTCTAAGTAATTTCACAAACTTTTTAAGACTAAACTGATAGGTTCAGCCAAACTGATCTGAAATTTACAAGTTCCACACAGAAACTAAATGTAAAACCTATCTAGTATTCACGGTACCACAGACTGAGACTTAAACCGACAGATTCAGTAGCAGAAATTCAGTAGAAACCGAGCGAAAAACGACACTTTAACAGACTTTTTTGAACCAAGCAACGGAGAAATCTCCAGAGCGACTGTTCAGTGAGGCGGAGTAAAGAATCTGACAGTTGGAGTTTAAACAACAGCAGACAGGGGCTTCAGCCGAGCTCGCGCTGAACATTCCATGCTGGCTATGGAAAGTTAAATACAGGTTACTCACCTGTAACAGGAGTTCTAGGAATGGTATATGTTGTTCATCCACACTGTCTGGCAGGTTCCTTGCCGCTTTAAATCTTGCCGGAAGGTCTTAAAGCTGGCTCCTCCCACCCACCCGGGTGGTAAAACTCTCGGCTCTGCCCCATGATGCCAGATCTGGCCCGCTGGAAGCTCAGGTTGTGCGTCAAAGCCGGGGAGATCGGGTGGGTCGTGTGGATGAACAACATATACCATTCCTAGAACTCCTGTTACAGGTGAGTAACCTGTATTTCTAGGGACATGGATATGTTGTTCATCCACACTGTCTGGCAGACTCCTAGCAGTTCTCCGGGAGGAGGGAGGCAAGGCGCACACCCCCTACTTAGGGAATAAAGACTGAGAACAGGGCCCCAAAACCAGCATCCCGCATGACTCAAGGTCGAGTGGTAATGGGTAATGAAGGTGTGTGCTGACTTCAGGTAGCAGCCCTGCAGATTTCCTGGATAGGGACGTCCCTGGAAGCAGCCACGCGATGCAGCAGTATGGCGGGGTAGAATGAGCTCTTATCCCTCTCGGAGGCTCCATGCCCGCCAACTTTAGTAGAGATCTTGCAGGAGGTGACCCACCTGCTTGTCAGTCCGCTTGGCTGCAGGTCTGCCAGATGCGGCTTCAAGCGTAGGGTGACAAACAGCTGGCTTAACCTCTCCCCAGAATATCAGCTGTGGCTCCTTCTTATAATAAGCGAAGCCTTCTAGGGTCCAAAGTATGGAGCCTGTTGACGGCCTCTGAGGTGTGATTGGGGTAGAACACCGCAAAGTCAACACCTGGTTAAGGTGAAACTCCACACCACCCTCGGAAGGAATTTCGGTGGGGCACACAGGACAACTTGTCCCTGTGGAAGACCAGGTAAGGAGACTCGATGCAGAGCGCCTGGAGTTCTCCCATCCTTCTGGCTGACGTGATAGCCAACAAGAAGGCGGTCTTCCACGACAGGTGAGAGAGTTCACACCTGTGCATTGGTTCAAATGGCTTGCCCATGAGCTTTGCCAGTACCAGCAGTAAATCCCACGGAGGTGGAGGTTCTGGCACCGGAGGGGAAATGTGCTCAAGGCCTTAAAAAGCGCCAGACCACCTTCTCCTGCGCCACAGACTGCTCCCCGGCCCGCGCCCGGTAAGCAGAGATGGCTGCCAGGTGCACCCTTAGGGTCGTCGACCTAAGCCCTTGACTAGAAAGGGACCATAAATAGTCCAAGATGCTTGCAAAGGACAGGAGGAAGGGTCCAAGCCCTTGCCCTGACACCAAAAGGAAAATCTCTTCCATTTGAAGGCATAGCATTTCCTGGTTGACTCCTTACGGGACGCCTCAACAACACTGAGGACCTCGTCGGAAAGGCCCAAGGCCTGGAACTCCTAGCCACTCAGGAACCAGGCCGTCAGGTGCAGGGACTGAAGGTCCGGATGGAACACCTTCCCTGATTGACTGAGAGCAGGTCGGGCGAGCTGGAAGCTGCCTCGGAGCCTGGAGCTGAGGCTGAGGAGATCTGGGTACACCAGAACTGGCGCGGGCCAGTCTGGGGCTATCAGAATCACCAGCCTTTTCCCTCCTTGCTTGAGAAGCACCTTGTGAATCAAGGGAAATGGGGAAAGGCGTAGAAGAGGCCCGGGGTCCACAGCCACGAGAAGGCATCCCCCTGCAGCGAGCCCTGCTGAGGGGGGCGGCATGAAACAGCCTCAGCCGCATTCTCCTGAAGCAAACAGGTCCACCTGAGGTGTGCCCCAGTGGGAGAACAGATCTTGTACTACCTCCGGCAGGAGAGACCACTCATGAGATGCAGCCCCTATCCGGCTCAGGGTATCGGCCAGGGTGTTGGAGGCTCCTGCCACATGAATGGCTAGGAGAGCCACCTCCAGGCTGCGCACGAGTGACCAAATGCGGAGAGCTTCCTTGCATAGAAGCATGGAACGCGTCCCGCCCAGGCGGTTTAGGTAGTACATGGTCGTGGTATTGACCGTCTGGACTCGGACCACTTGACCCCGGAGAAACGGAGCAAAGGCGGTGAGAGCTAGGCAGACCGCTCGGAGCTCCAGCAGGTTGATGTGGCATCGGGACTCCTGCGGGGACCAGAGACCATGCGCCAGTGTTCCCCAGATGGGCACCCCAACCCATCAAGAGAGGCATCGGGTCGATGAGAGACCGTCTGTCTAGGCGGACAAACGGGATGCCCTCCTGCAGATGACATGGAATGGTCCACCACCGGAGAGCGTTCCACATCTCCTGGGTCATCATCACTAGCTGGTCCAATGGATAGTAGCGTTGTGACCACTGGCTGGCCAGTCCCCACTGAAGGGGCGCATGTGCCAGCGTGCCCAACGGACCACGCTGGTACAGGCCGCCATGAGACCCAGGAGGCGCAGGAAGTCCCGGGCAGGGCGTGATTGCCCAACCAGAAATGATTGGGCAAGGAGGTAAGAACCTCGGCCCTGTCCGACGGGAGCCGTGCTCTGGCTCGAAGAGGTCGAGCCTGCCCGATAAACAGAATCACTGCTTGACTCGAGTTCCGACTTGGCCTCGTTGATGAGAAGGCCGATTTGAAAGCAAACCTGGAGGGCCAGATCTCTGGACCGCTCCACCTCCTGTCTGGAGGGGCTGCTATCAGCCAATCGTCCAGGTAGTACACCGACCCTCGGCGCAGAGGAAAGCTGTCACCACTGCAATGCATTTGGTGAAGACCCTGGGAGCTGGAGACAGGCCGAAGGGCATGGCTCAGAACTCGAAGAGGGATCCCTCCGCTCAAAAGCGAAGGAATCTCCGATGTGACGGACGGATAGGGACGTGAAAGAACGCGTCCTACAGGTCCAGAGAGCAGAACCACACGCCGTGTTCCAGGGATGGTATTATCTGAGCCAGAGTGACCATCCTGAAGGTTCGAGACCTTAGGAACTTGTTCAGGTTGTGTAGGTCGAGAATGGGGCGCCAGCCCCCCGTCCGGTTCGGAACCAGGAAGTACCTAGACACAAACCCCGGGTCTGAGGGAGGGTCCGCCACCTCCCTGATCACCTCCTTTTGGAGGAGGAGAGTGATGTCGGCCCGGCGGCCGACAGTGAGGATCACGGACCCCGAGGCCCCGAGTGCGGCGGCTCTGAAGGGGCGGGGCCTGCTCGGATTCTAGAGCAGGCCTTTTCCCACCACCTCCAGCACCCACCTGTCCGGTAGTGATACGGACCAGGTGGAAAGGACGTCGGAGCCGTCCCCATGGGGAACCTGGGGTGAGGTGACAGGGTTGCGGGCTACACCCTCAGCCCGTCACTGGGCAGGCTTGGAGGAGGGACCGGCGAGGATCTCTGGGCCTTTACCTCCTGCTTCCTGTTGGAGGCCCGGGCTTCAGTTTGGGATGCAAGCCCGAGCCTGCTGGCCCTGATGTTGCTGGGCGGACGCGCCCGCGGGCGCAGTAAGAACCGAAGGAGCTTAGGCTGTGGTTTGCGGCCTTTGTCCTTCTGAGCCGGAAGAGCCGAGTCTCAAGGTAGCATTGGACTTCTCGATCCTCTGCAGGTGACCTTCCACCCCAGGGCTGAAGAGGTCAGTCCCAAAGGGAACATCCGCCAATTTGTGCTGGGTATCCAGTAAAGTTGGATATCCTCAGCCAACCCTATGACATAGCCACTGCGGCCGCCACAGACCTGGCACATGAGTCTCCAATGTCTAAAGCAGTCTGGAGCTGCTGTTTGGCCACTGCCCTGCCGACCGTGGTCTGCAGATCAGCGGGAAGATGAGGGGCGACCTCATCAGGAAGCCCAACAGGGCATGAGAAAAATGTGCCATGAGGGCCGCGGCGAACTGGCCTGGCGAAGGCGAGGAGGACGCAGCATAGACTTTTCGCCCGGCATAGTCCAATTTCTTGGACTCCTTGTCGGGAGGTTTGTCCACATCCCTAGCGTTCCCGGCACGCCGAAAACGCTGTCGGTAACCAACCCCTCAGCCGAGGGGTGTTCCGAAAAACCGGACAGGGAACCGTAGGACCGCATACTTCCTGGCCATCCTGGCCGAAGGCGCAGGACAGGAAGCAAGGCGCTGCCAGAGCTCCAAGGCCGGACCCACTGATGGCCTCGCCACCGGAAAGGCCTCCGAGGGAATCCCCCGTCCAGAATCTCCATGAGGGATACCTGGCCCGTTGAAACGGGTTTGAGCTTCATCCCAGTGGACTCCGAGATGAGCCAAGCAATCCCAGGAAGGACGAAGGCTATACGTCCCACCGACTGTCCTCCTGAGGACTCCAAGTCCATTCGCTTGGAGAAAAGGGAGGAATCATCTTCGGACTCGGAAGAGTCCTCAAAGAGCTGCCTCGGGCCTTGAGCCACCCTCCACCTGCCGAGGTCGATCGGGAGTGAGGGTGACAGACAGCCTATGGGGCAGTCCCTGAGCCGACCGAGAATTTTTGGTCGGAGCCCCAACTAACGGCTGTGGAGGCGGAGGTTCCACCGGAATCGGTGGGGCAGCTGGTTTTGGCCGAACAACCGGCCTGGGTACAGGCTCCTCGGATAAAACGAGGGGTTGTTTCGGCCGCTCCGGTGACAGCCACTTAATGGCCGGGGAAGACGACGGCGTCGGCTTATTCCCAGTCAGAAGGAGCTGTTGCCACATGAGTTCCTCATATCTTCGACGCAACTTGCGCTGAAGCATCCCCTCGTCCGAGGAGGAGGAAGAGGATGAGCGGTGGCGCCGCTTGCTGCGGTGCCGAGACCGAGACCGCCTATGACGGCGGGATCGGCTGGACCGCGAGGACGTCCGAGACCGAGAACCTCGGTTTTGCCGAGGACGGTGCGGGGAGGTGTTGCGGGAACCGCACTCCCTCAGTTCGGAAGATTCAACCGAAGGCTCCGGAACCGGAGGCACAGATGAGCCGACGGGATCCTCAACTCCCACCGGGGGAACCGAGGAGAGGGAATTCTCGGCTTCTCCAGCCGACAACCCGTCCAACGGGTCGAGAAAAATCTCTACGCGTCAATGGGGTCTCGGTCAGCTGGCCTGGCGGGGACACCGTGAGACCAGTGGCGGGCTGAGGCCGACCGAAGTCGACGGCCGACAACTCGGGAGGGATCTTCCCACTCCAAGAGCGTCGACAGTGAGACTTACCCTTGTCTCTCTTTTGGACCGGAGAAAAGGTCCAGAAGAGTTGGACCCTCACCTTTAGTCGAGAGGGTCAGACAAAAGCTCCTTAAAAGAGCTGAATAAGAGGCACCGAGAGAGAGCAGGACAAATGCCGAGCCGAGGTAGGCGGCCCCAGCGCTGCCTCCTCTTCGAGGCGATCATCTGCTCGACTGATCCGCCCGGAGCCCGCGCGCCCGGACACACGCCGGCCAGCCTCTTTGACTTTACGGAGGAAATCGCTTCTCGGGGCGCCCCCAGTTGTAAGCAGGCAGCACGGTCTTCGAGGCGTGGGCCGAAAAGGAAGAGCACAGGTCGCAGGCCTGCGGGTCGTGCTCAAGGCCCAAGCAGTAGACGCATGTGGAGTGCGGATCCGCCCATCTTCTGCCCGCAAGGGCATCTCCGGAAACCAGGAGTCGATTTGTCCATCGCAGCCGCGAGGGACAGAAGACCGAAGTCTTTTTAGCAAAAACTTTTTAATTTCGAAAATTCGAAGAATTAGGAACCAGTCTTATACGCAGAGCGTTAAGGAGGGAACCTGAGCTTCCAAGCGTGAGGAAGATCTGGCATCATGGGACGGAGCCGAGAGTTTTACCACCCGGGTGGGTGGGAGGAGCCAGCTTGAAGACCTTCCGGCAAGATTTAAAGCGGCAAGGAACCTGCCAGATAGTGTGGATGAACAACATATCCATGTCCCTAGAACTCTTTGTTCTCCAGGGCAGTTGAAAGGCAGGACCTAACTGCAACAGTCAGAATACAGCAAGACTTCATGTTGTTTGAAAGATACTTTTCCTCCTTAGGAAAGCCACGACGACTGCCAGGCATTTTGTGAACACCCTTGGAGCTGATGTTAGGCCGAAGGGCATTGCTTTGAACTGGTAAAGGCCTGAAGGCAGTTCGAACCTGAGGTACTTTCCATGGGAACACCTGTTGGGAATGTGTAAGTAGGCATCCTTTAGGTCTAAGGAGGCTAGCCAGTCCCCTGGCCTTAGAGAGGGAAAAATTATTCCCAGAGTCACCATTTTGAACTTTGGTTTTAACAGATGTTTGTTCAGGTATCTTAAATCTAGGATGGGTCGCCACTCCCCTGTTTTCTTAGAGGTAAGGAAGTACCTGGAGTACAGACCTTTGCCTCTGTGTATTGTAGGAACTCTCTCTATGGCGCTTAAGGCCAGAAGAGATGAAACCTCTGCCTCTAGGGTAATGGTTTCGGAGATGTTTGCAGGTGGAAAAGATCAGGCTCTCAGCTTTGGAAACTTTTTGAAGCAGAGAGCCAGCCCCTGGCTTACTACCTCCAAGACCCACCTGTCTGAGGTAACAGACTTCCAGTTCTGGAAGTAGTAAGCCAGTCTGCCTCCTACAGGAATGGGGGAGTCGACCCGGGTTGACATCAGGGTGTCTGCTTGGCAGGGGCCCTGGGCTGAGAGGAGGATGCAGCTCTGCTCATTCCCCTTCTACTGCTCCCTCTAAAGAACCCCCCTGAGCAAAAGGTGAGGAGGCCTGAGCTTGGAAGGAAGGCCTGCCCCTGCCCCTAGACTGCTGCCTCTGAGGAGTGGTTTGCCTTTCTTTGGCTTGAGCACTCCTATAGGAGGTCCTGTATTCGTCCATCTTTTTCATGTAATTCTCTGTCTGCTCCCCAAACAGAGAATTACCTACAACAGGGAAATCCATGCCCTTAGCCTGGGTATCCTCTGATAGGATATTACATCTGAGCCAAGCCATTCTCTGCAGAGCAACAGACGCAGCCGTGACTCTAGATGACACATCACTAGAGTCAACAGCTGCATGAAATTGGATTTTTGATGCCTCAATCCCATCAGCAACCACCTTCTCCAGCTCCTTAGCTAGCTGAGGGGAGGCCTGCTTAGCCAGATCCAAAACAGACTGCCACCTGGACTTTTGGAACCTGGCTGCATAGGCCATGTAGTTAGCCTGTCTGAGTCCCAAGGAATATGCCAAATACTGTTTCTTGGCCATGGCATCTATCTTCCAGGAGTCCTTATCGGGGTTGGGGTGGGATGAAGCCAAGGGAATGCCAGCCTTATCACAGGCTGCAGCCTGTACTATCCCAACATGGCTGCAATGCTGATAAAGAAACTCCGAACTTGAGGCTGACAGCATATACCTCCTGTCCATACATTTGTCCACTGGAGGCAGAGAATTGGGTGTCTTTAAAAGTTTATGTGTCTGTTTCCCAAAAGATTTATGCAAGGGAACAGACAGCCTCTTGGACTCTGGGTTGTCCACCATCTCAACAAAATCAGGCTCTTCTTCCTCCTCCATAGCTTCATCCACAGGGGGCTGGAGGGTCTCAGCCACTTTTTTGTAAAACATAAAGTGGGACGGGGACTCAGAAAGCCTAGGAGCGGAAACTCCAGAAGGTCTGTCTGGGAGATGTCCGGTTCCATAGGGTCATCCAGACCTTCCCCACCATCATACTCGTCTTCTTCATCCTCTTCAACTTCCCCCCTCCCATTCCGGATCAGAATATTCCTCCAGAGAGTAATCTGTAACCAGAGGAACTGACCGAGCCGAACACCTTCCAGCAGGGCCCGGTTCGGTCGGAACCGGACGGAATGATTCCACAATACTAATCACCCGGGCAATTTCATTGGCTGTCGGATGAAGAGATTCAGGATCCAAACCCGTCGATTTCTCCTTTTTCTTCTTTTCTGAAGGAACCGACCCCTCAGAGTCAGTTTTCCTCTTGCCCGAGGAAGTATGGCCCTGGTCAGAGGGCACTCCTTCAAGTTCATGTCGGAACCGAACTGGGCTGACCATCCGGGTCAGCGGACTTCCCTGTCTCCTTATCCCTAAGCCTACCCAACTTTTTATCTAGGGTGGTCTTCGGGAAATATTTACAAATTTGGCAGTCTGAATCGAGGTGGTCAAACCCCAGACAATATACACAGGTGGTGTGGGGTTTAGCCTCAGCAAAGGCCTCCCCACACATACTACAGTGCTGTAACCCAGTGGGCCCGGTTTTCTTTCTGGGTTTTTCAGACATAGCCACAAAAAAATAAACTTACCCTTTACACGGCTTCAGGCCAGGTAAGACTAACCCATCAGTTCCTCACCGTGTCACGGGTGCCGGAAAAAAACTGAAAATACAGGGGTTTTTTTGTTTTTTTTTATAACCGATAGGCACCGGAATCACCACAAGTAAATAATCAAGAGAAAATGATTGGTTCAGCCGAACCGACCGCAATAAACCCAATTTACAATTTCCTCAGAAAAAAACTCTCAAACTCTACAGTCCACTACCTAAAATACTTACTGTACCACAGACAGGGATCTGAACCAAGAAAATGAGAGAAAATCTCACGGTTTAAACCGATGATTTACTTTACCAAACGAAAATGAGGAGCAAACTCCGGAGTGACTGTTCAGTTAGGCGGAGTAAAGAATCTGACGGTTACACTTCAAGTGCAGCAGACAGTGGTTTGAACCAAGCTCGAGCTCAACGTTCTATGCTTCTGCATAGCATTAACTCTTTCATCTCCGGGGCAGTTCAAGTGCTGGGGCTAACTGCAATATGTCAGAATACAGCAAGACTTCATGTTGTTTGAAATTAGTATGATACAATCTCTATACTACAGTAAACAGTAAATAAACCAAAATGTTTTTGCAATCAAAGTGCACACTGGGACCAGCCCCACACTTGGATGTGGGGCCCTTGGTGCCGACTGTTCCCCTTCAACATTTCAAACCATAAAGAACTTTTAAAAATCACTGGGAAACAATACATAATGTGTATCATAAGCAAACTCTAACATTTTCCATAATGACATACCTGAATAAGCACAGGAGTTAATAAAGTGGCAAAAGAGTACTCTCAAAACTTATTACAATAGAAACGTAGTATTGTGAAGACAGGAGGGGCTTCAGGTCCGGTTTAGTATGGACATACATACGAACAACCATGTTCAGTTAGGCAGCTGCCCCTACTCAAGCATGAGGTATAAGTTTGGGAGATGTTGTTGACACTATAATAATGGTGTGACCTACAGTATATTTACAGTAATGTATAACAGGCAACTAAAATCAACTTGTACAATTGAAGAAACACTCCACTACATACCTCTTTGCACCATTTTTCTAGACATTTTGCCGTAATAATAATCCATGGAATATGGCAATGATCCTGCAAAGGCCAAGAAGTAGAAATATGAATTTGCCCAAATAAGTAACACCTTTTCCTCAAAGTGCTTTTATAGAACACAAACAAAATAATAGGAAATTGGACACCCAGTGACTCAACTGTATGCATGCTTGTTTAGCATACTTTACAGTTTTGGGGCAGCTGCGGAAAAGGCTTTACTGCCCACACAGGTATTGATGTGGGGGGATCCAACAGGAGGCCGGAGGAGTTTCTGAGGGTTCTGGGGTAGATTTTGGTTTGAACAGAGGCGGGAGTCAGCCAAGGGACTGGTTTAGGGTATAGTGGTGAGTAGTGTATTGTGCCATTAGTGCAAATCTGCAGATATTATTACAGGTTGCATTTAGCCTATTTAGTTGGTGGGTGGAGGTTTGTGCATATATGGGGGTGCAGTAGTCTATTAACAGGAGGCAATTACCTTGGGCTACTGCAAGACAAGCCTCAGGAATTGTTTTAAACGGTATCCCACTGCCAGTTTTTGGTGGATACGCCGAATGGTGGTGTCTGTATGTTCAGAGAAAGTTAGAGTGGGGTCTAGAGTAATGCCCAGGTACTAGAAAGAGGGTACCAAGACCAGAGGGAGACTACCAGGGGTAGATGCGCATAGGGCGAAGGGGGTACTTGTGTATCTGCCTTGCTTAAGCTTGGAGCCTAGAAGTATGACCTTAGTTTTGTTAGTGTTGACCAGTAGCCTGTTCTCTAAGAACCATTTATGGCCAGCACCGTAGTTGGAGCTGAACATGGGAGCCATATGTCATGCGGCCAAGACAGTGTTCAGTGTTCAACTTGGACACCCACTGTCTTGGAAAAAGTGGGAGGTCTAGTGCTTGTGCATAGCTACAATGGAGGCATGCGGAGAGGAATATGTGCTCCAGTTCTGCCTTGCTGCATACATTTCCTGTGTGTCTGATGTTACAACCCAAAAGGAAGACTAACTAGGAGGATGACGTCTAAATCCACCTCACATTCAACAGGGCCTGCTGTCTACCCTTCCGGGTATGTTGTCCCTCCTCTTTTTGCCAGACCCCAGAGCAAGATTGATCTACTGGGTCTGTCTGTCCCCAGGGCAGTGCTGTGATGGAGCATGCTACAGATGGAACACTGAAAGGGAAAGGGTAGAATCAGAATGCATTGTTAAGGGTTTAGCAAAGAGGTATACATCATATACTTACAGCAGCAGTGTAGATGGGGGAAAGAGCTATTTTTTTTTTTTATTGTTTAACCAAGTGAGACACACTAAGCTGAAAGCTTTTTTACAGGTGCAACCTGGGAGCACAGGGAAGTTAAGTGACTTGCTCAGGGTCACACAGTATATGCAAGTGGGGGCTCTGGGATTCAAACCCAGGTCTCCAGATTTGAAGCTCAGAGCCTTAAACCACTGCGCTACACTGCCTCTTGAATTATGACTATCTCTTGATTTATAGTCTGTGTTTAGAGCGCTTTGAGACTTTTCTTTAAATTTGTAACTGGCAGAATAGAGAACGTGGCTCAGGAAATTAATCTTGGGGGTGAGAGGATTAAGAAAGTCCTATGAATCAGGTGTGTGCTTGAGGAGTGGGGCTGCCAGAGACTTAATGCCTTTAACAAGAGCACTATAAAAGACTCCCTTGCCTAGCATGTCCCATCACTTCCATGGCCCACACAGTGCAGGAGTGGGCCATCTGCCTTAGGCTTCTGCAGACATCCGCAGACAGTCCGCAGTTCATGGGAGAATCTGCAGGAGGAAAACCAGGCCAAGGTAGGAATCAGCACTCTGCTGTGTTCTGGTATACTGAAAGAGTCAGCTTCAGGGTAGGTAGATACAGGTATTGTGTTATCATCAAGTGGGTAAGGAGTAACAGGCACCAGGATAAGGTAGGTATGGGTAGGAGGGTTGAAAAGGGAAATAACAGCACACACAATGTAGGGTGGGTTAATGAATAAGGTTCAAGCAAGGGGGTAAGGAGTAGTAGACTCAGAGAGCAAGACAAGCACAGGTAGAGTAGTTAAAGAGAAAATGAGGGACAACCTATCTAGTGTACGGCATCATATAAATTTTGAACATGCAAAGGGAGTGGTAGGAACAAAACAGGCATAGAAATGAAGTAGTAAGGTGCAGGGAAGTTTCAACAGACAATAAGGTAAAAGAAGGCAACAGCATGGGAATGATGTAGTGCAACGAGTGTGGAGCCGCAGTCTTTCAGGACACCTTCTGGAGACGGAGGTACTGCCCCATTTGTGCTCACCTCTCTGTGTTGACAGCAGAGGCTGCTGGACTCTGAGTCGAACTGGCAAGTGCGCAGAGAACCTTCTGCCCCACTCAGGGGCCACCAAGTCTGTCGCCACTCCTTCACGGGATGCCTAGGTAGAGGCACAGTGGTTGGACCATGGTGGGCTCCAAGAGGCTGGGCAATCTATGAAGGGTACACACTCCTCACCTGTCACACTGCAGAATTCCTATACCATACTGGCGGGATAGGAGAAGTAGGAGTCCTTAGGTAGAAAGATTTTCTTGTGGGGGAGGAAGATTAAGTGTCTGAGAGGTGTTTCAACTTGGAGAAATGGAGAACACATCCAGATGATCACTAGGTCAGCAGGAGATTGGAAGAGCTAGGTGTCATTGTCCACCTGAGGACAAATGACCTGGCAAGGGGCAGGGTAAGGGTAGTGTAAGGAAATTTCAGGGAGCTGGGGAGGGGCCTCAAACTGATGGTACAGTATGCACGATGACTTCTGTCAAGGCGTTACCTGTATATGGCTGGGGAAAAGACACTCTGCACCACAACTTTTAACAACTGGTCGAAGGCATGGTATATGAAGGAGGGCTTCGACTACACTGAGAACTGGGGGCCACCCTGGGAAGATATGGGCCTCTATAGGGGAGACTGGTCTGCATCCTTTCAAGAAGGGGACCACAGACCTTAATGGGAGGTTTAAATACTACTTGGATGAGCATTTAAACTAGCCGTAGGCAAAGCACTAGAACTAAGGCAAGCAATGACTGCCCCCCCACCCCCAAAAATAATGAAGCAGCAGGAAGGAAGGGCCTGAGGGGAGTAATCTCCACCTATGCAGGGGTGCAAGAAGATAAGGGAGGAGCTAAGACAGAGGAAAAAGGGTAAAAATCATGGAAGCAAGCAGGAAGGAGTAAAGAAGAAGGATAATGGAGAAGGTAACAAGGGATGACCTGGGTCAGACGGTATGTCAGGGAACAGCACAGGCAAGAGGAGAGAGCAGGGAAGCAGGGAGGAAGTAAGGTATGGAGAACCATGTGTCTCCAATGCAAAAAGTCTGGGAAATAAAATTCCAGACCTGGGGGCCATCATGGTGCAGGTTAGCCTGGATTTGGTGGCTATAAGAGAGTTCTAGCGCACTGACAGCCACGACCGAGAAACGGCCATACAGGGGAGACAGGGAATCGAACGAGGTTGTACTATACATAAAGGAGGGAATCAATGCCAGGAAACTGCAAGGTCACCCAGAAGAAAAGGCAGGGCTCACTGCAGCCGCTATCCGTACAATGCTGGCATACAGACCTCCAGCACAGGGAGAGGAGTTGGATAAGGCACTTGGAGAAGACATTATCAGAATACTCATACATTATCTGAGAGGGTTCTGCAGCAGCAGGCTGAAGCATTGACTCTACCTACTGATGGCCTGCTCCAATGGGGAGCTTGACAGGAACAGGGGATGGAGCCTGGCTACAGTATTTCTGTGTTTCTGCTGAGACTGAGACAGAGAGGCTGAGACTGAGACAGAGAGAATGAGAAAACAGCCACAGCTTCCTTGAATCAAGGAGGTTATTTTCTAGACTACACTGAACTGAATTATTACTTTTTGGACCTGTGTAAGTAACTAGTATTGATTCTGTTTTTGGGGTGGACTTTTCTTAGTTTTAACTTTAGTTTGCCAGGGAGGAACTGT
Source organism: Neoceratodus forsteri (assembly GCA_016271365.2). Classification (NCBI taxonomy): domain Eukaryota; kingdom Metazoa; phylum Chordata; order Ceratodontiformes; family Ceratodontidae; genus Neoceratodus; species Neoceratodus forsteri. The sequence goes on from CM028130.1 coordinate 1,424,184,091, forward strand.
TGCTGGGAGATATTTGCAGTCAGTTGTGACTAGACCTGTTACTTAGCTTTTGTGAAATAGGTGTCTGGAAGGAAGGCGCTCCCCAGGGTGGAGGGTAAGAGTTGTACGTGATTGTTTCTGGACGTCGCGATGGTCTGCATCTATCCTGGAGGCAGACCAGGACCCTAGGTGATACGTTAAAATGCTTCAATGGAAAGCATTTAAATTAGCCAAGGGGAAGGCACTGAAGAGGAGAAGGGAAATCCTAGCCGCCCCCAACAAAAAAAAAAAAAAAAATCAGGGTAATTAGTGAGGTAAACACCAAGACACAGCAGTCAATAGGGAGAAGGGCAGGGGTAAACTGAGAAAAAGACAAAGGCAGTAGGTACAGGGATAGGGTAAAAAGAAATAAAACCATAAAGAAATGGAGGGTAATGAGTACCAATGCCCGTAGTCTAGGTAAAAAGCTCCCTGAAATGGTGGCCTTGATGGAGGAGGGATGCCTGGATATTGTGGCAGTCACAGTGACATGGTACACAGAGAACCATGACTGGAATGTCAACATACCAGGGTACACAATCTACAGGAGGGACAGGGAGGGAAGAAGAGGAGGAGGAGGAGGAGCAACAGAACTAAAGGGTAAACAGGGAGGAGAGGAAGCACTGTGGGTCACCCTGGAGACGGGAAATGGCTCCACAATCCACACAGGGGTTGTATACAGACCCCCGTCTCAGGGGGAGGAAATCGACAAGGAAATGACAGAAGGCATCCTTGGGATGGCAGAGAAAGGGGAGATATTGCTGATGGGGGACCTGAATATACCAGATGTTGACTGGAGCACCTTTGCTGCAGCCACATCCAAGAGCAGGGCCATTCTCGATGCCCTAAAGGGGGCATGCCTCAGACAGCTAGTTTTGGAACCCACTCGGGAGAGAGCAATCTTAGACCTAGTACTCTCAAATGGGGACAGAGAGAGGATCTTTGATCTTGAAGTGGGTAGCCATCTGGGAACAAGCGACCACCAAACAATGTGGTTCACGATAAACTTAGCTGTGGAGTCAAGCCACACAAAAGTGAAGGTACTGGACTTCAGGAGGGTTGATTTTGTCAAAATGGGAGAGTGCCTCAGAAAAGCACTAGCAAACAGGCAAGAAGGTGGGGTGGAGCAACAATGGGGAAACATCAAAACTGCCATCACAGAGGCAACAAGCCTTTGTGTGAAGCAAATAAATCAAAATGAAAGAAAAAACACTATGGTTCTCAAAAGAGGTGGCGGGGAAGGTAAGGGAGAAAAGACAGCATTCAGGAAGTATAAGGAAACACAGAAGGAGCAGAACAGAGAACTGTGCCAGCTTAAACCGAAGGAAACAGGTAAGGCAGTCAGAATAGCAAAGGCCCAAACCGAGGAAAAGCTAGCCAACTCGGTTAAGAAGGGGGATAAAACCTTTTAGAGGTAGATTAGGGAGCAAAGAAAGTCTAAGGCAGGGATACATGCTCCCTTTAGGGCATCGAGAATGGCCCTGCCCTTGGATGTGGCTGCAGCAAAGGTGCTCCAGTCAACATCTGGTATATTCAGGTGAAATTATTACAGGTGGTGCTTTACAGGTTTTACAGTTTTATCTAACATTAGGATAGGCTTTCAGGGTTACTGCATTTGTTGTTGACGGTTTCTGCTCTTACCTCCTTGTTCTTTCATCCGTGGTTCTTCTTTTTGCGGCAGGGAAAGGGCCCAGCCACCCACCCCCATCACCCCACACTACACTCCTTTTATAGGGTACCACAGTTGTGACATTTCCTGTGGCAGAGCAGGAAGGGTGGATCAGTGGGGCCTCCACAAGGTGAGCCTATTTACAGGGCATTTAGTAATTTAACTTGTTATAACAAGTTAAACAAAACACAATCAAACCATTATTGCATTTTTTTTCCTTCTAATTACTCTGACTAGGTTATAAACCCAGCAACTTATCTGGAATGGATATCATTAACTGCAGGTACTGTGGAACAATTTTCAGAAGGACAGTCTTACAGGATTTAGGACACTGTCCTACATGCTGGGCCTTTGGAGATGTTAGGGCTCAGCTCCGGGCAGCATGGGCAGAGATTGCACGCCTCAGATTTCATATTCAAGAGGAAATACATTATAAGAACCACCCGCCATTTCCCCAGCATCCAACAGAAAAACCTCGACTGCAGAGGGTAGTTGGTCCAGGAGGTTGGCAGGTGGTTAGGAGGGGCAAATCGGGTGCCCCATCACTCTCTGCTATCCAACATATTACCTCCAAAAACCATATAAACACTACAAACAGGTATCTGCCTCTATCTCTGAAATCAAACAAAGAGGCAGAAGACACTGCAGAGCAGGACACTGCAGCACAGGAGCTAGCACAACAAAACTCGCCTAAATCAGGAACCAAAACAAAAAAAGCAAAAAGGAAATCCAAAAAACTTCTGATCATAGGAGACTCCATGATTCGGGAGTTGATACCCATCTCCAGCCAGGGTAATGGTCAGATGTCTCCCAGGTACATCAGCATGGAGACACTGACCGATTGCTAAAATTGTTCACAAAGCAGGAGAAAACATTGATGTCCTAGTACACATAGGGACTAATGATCTCGCCAGCCGGTCAGTTGTGGAGACCAAGGAACACCTGACCACGCTTGGTGACAAACTATCATCCATTTCCGTGGCATCTCCTTTCTGAGATCCTGCCAGTCTGGGAGAGGGAGCAGATGGACGGAAGGTCAGAGAAGGGAGATAGGGACCTAAACACATGGCTCAAGGGCTGGTGCCAGGAAAAGGACACAGATTTGTAGGAACTGGCAACAGTTCTGGGAGCTAACGTCTTTAAATTTGATGGACTGCATCTGACTAAGGAGAGAGTCAGCATTGGGACAGAAGTTTGACGCCTTTTGCAGAATATTTAAATCCAGCAATGGGGAGAGGGGTAGCACCTTATCACCGCCGAATGGGAAGAACACCCCTCCCCTCAGCTAGTGGTCAAACAGGGATTCAGCATGTTTGCAGTTCATCTGCATCACCAGGTAAGAAAAGGTTAGTCTCCCATACGACTCACAGGGTAATGCCAAACCTCACCCAACAACCAACACACCAAAATCTGGCCAATGGAAAATCATGTACACAAATGCTCACAGCCTGGGAAATAAGATCCCAGACCTGCAGGCAATAATGTCAGAGGCTAAACTGGACATAGTAGCAATTAGTGAGACGTGGTTTACCAGTAACCACACTTGGGAGACTTCAGTACCTGGCTATGTATTGTTCAGAAGAGACCAAGGTGCAAAAAGGAGGGGAGGAGTGGCCCTGTATGTCAATGAAAATATCAAAGCTACAGAAATTCAGAATACACATAGGAGCCAGAAGAACTGTGGGTCACCCTGAAACAGGAAATGGGACCGCCATAAGAACTAGGGTTGTCTACAGGCCCCCAGACCAGGGGGAGGACATAGACACATTACTGTTAGAAGATATACAAAACATGACAGCTAAAAGGGAGGTTCTGATAATGGGAGACTTCAACATGCCGGATACAGATTGGTCAATACCAGCAGGAACATCTGCCAGAACTAGACACATAGTGGATTCCCTGCAGGAGGAAGGCTTCAAACAACTGGTACAGCAACCCACAAGAGACAGGGCTATCCTACATCTAGTACTGACAGGGAAGGGATCACAGATCTCCAGGTAGAAGGTCACCTGGGGGCCAGTGACCATCACATGGTACGGTTCAATTTGGCTACTACATCTAAACCATCCCATTCCAAGGCAAAAATACGGGACTTCAGAGGAGCTGACTTTGATAAGATGGCCAACAGAGTTAAGCTAGCCCTGGCAAAAAGAAACACAGATGAGGGGGTACAGGCAAAGTGGGCAAGCATTAAGGATGTAATACTTGAAGCAACATCCCATTGTGTTAGACAGAAAAAGGAAGTGCAAAAGAAGAAGGAAACCACTTTGATTCTCAAAGGCAGTAGCAGAAAAGGTCAGAGCCAAAAGGTCAGCCTTTCAGGAAATATATGGAACACAGCGGGATGAAGATAGGGAGGCATACCAAACTGCTCCTAAGGGAAGCAGGGAAGGCAGTAAGGCAGGCAAAGTCCCAAACTGAGGAAACATCTAGCACTAACAGTAAAGAAGGTGACAGACTTTCTATAGATACATTAGTGAAAGGAGAAAGTCCAGAGGGGTATTGCTAAGTTTAATGGAGAAAAGGGAGCATGTGAGGAGGAGGACCTGTAAAGGCATCTATCCTAAATAGATACTTTTGCTCAGTATTTACTGAAGAGAAGGTAGGCAGGGCCCACAGCTCAGCATCATGGACACAGGGGAGGGAGGTGAGCACTACTCCCTTCACAAAAAAGAAAGGGTCTCACAAGAGCCTGCAAGCCCAGGGTGGATAAGGCAATGGACCTGATGGCATACATCCCAGGGTACTTAAGGAGCTAAAGGTGGAACTAGCAGAGCCATTAGCAGAACTGTTTAGTGAGTCTCTGAGCACAGAGAGATCCCAGAAGACTGGAGAAGGTTAGGATCCTGCTCCACTAGAGGGCAGCAGGAAGAGGGGCGGAGAACTACAGACTACCGGCCTTACCCTCAGTAGTGGGCAAGATTATGGAGGCACTCCTTGGTGAAAGGATAGTAACACCTGAATCCATAGGGCACAGGATCTAAGACAGCATGGGTTTACAAAGGAAGGGTCCTGTCAAACTAATCTCATAGATTTCTTTGACTGGTAAACCAGAGTGGTGGGACCTGTTGGGAGAGCTGATGTCACCTACCTTGACTTCAGCAAAGCTTTTGACACTGTTCCACACAGAAGATTGGATAAATAAGCTGGGTAGGCTCGTGGTCAGAAGTTGGTCAACTGCGGTAAACTGGTTGGTGGGCAGAAAACAGAGTGGTGGTAAATGGTATACAGTCAGAAGAGATGCATCACAAGTGGGGTACCTCAGGGATCAGTCCTGGGGCAGTCTCTTCAACATCTTCATTAGTGACCTTGCAGATGGACTAAAGGGTAAGGCTTGTCTGTTTGCAGATGACACCAAGATCTGCAACAGAGTAGATGATCCAGATGGGGTGGGCAGAATGAGAAGAGATCTGGATAAACTAGCAAAATGGTCAGAAGAGCGGCAACTGACTAATGCAAAGAAGTGCAAAATCATGCACATAGGGAAGAGAAACCCGAATCCACCTCCTAGGCTGGGAGGGAGTTACTAGCAGTCACAAGGAAAAAGAGACTTGGGCATCATCATCACTGATGACCTGAAATCATCCAAGCAGACCCTTAAATCAGTAGGTAAGGCTAGGGGGTGTTAGGGTGTATTAGTAGGGTATCACAAGTCATAAGAGGAGGTAATAATCCCTCTTACAAGACACTGGTAGGCCCCATCTGGAGTAATTATGGCAGTATTGAGTCACGCCCTCACAAGGACATTAATTCAAATTGAGGCAGTCCAGAAAGGGCTACTAAAATGGTGCAGGGACTGCATCAGAAGACATATGAGGACAGATTAACAGAGCTCAAATATGTACACCTTGAGCAAAGGAGGGAGAGAGGTGATATGATCGAGGCATTCAAACACCTTAAGGGCATTAATACAGTGAAAGAGTCTAACATGTTTAAATACAAGAAAAATAGCAGGACAAGAGGACACAGCATGAGATTAGAAGGGGGTATTAAGGGGCATGTGAGGAAATTCTTTTTCACAGAAAGGGTGGTGGATGCATGGAATGGCTTACCACAAGAAGTGGTGGCTATGAATACAGTGCAGGGCTTCAAACAGGCATGGGATAGGCATAAGGGAGCAATACAAATGACTATGAATAGATAGGCCACTGACAGAGCAAAGGCCGATGGCACATTTATAAGGTAGAAAAAGAAATGGGCAGACTGGATGGGCCTTGCGGTCCTTATCTGCCGTCAACTTCTATGTTTCTATGTAGTGAGGCTGATCAAAGAGGAAGGTGGTTGGGCAGAGAGTGTGATTGTGAAAAAGCAGGGATACTGAACAAATACTTCTGTTCAGTATACACAATGGAAAAGCAGGGGGAAATACCTAATCCGGTCAATAGAAGCACTCTGGATAGGGGGGTTGATATTAGTCCTTTCACAGAAGAAAGGGTTCTGAAAGAACTCTTAAAACTGAAGGTGGATTCACCCCAGGATTCTATAAGAACTAAGGGAATAACTAGTAACACCACTGACTACCCTTTTTAATAAATCATGGGAGGATGGTGTGGTAACTGAGGACTGGAGGAGGGCGGATGTGATTACCCTTCACAAAAGTGGGAGCAAGACAGAGGAAGGAAACTACAGACCTGTCAGTCTGACCTCAGTGGTAGGTAAAATGATGGAATCACTTATGAAGGAAAAAACTGTTGAGAACCTAGAGGCCAGTGGGGCACGGGACCCAAGGCAGCATGGATTCACAGCGGGAAGGTCATGTCAGACAAATCTAATTGATTTCTTTGACTGGGTGACCAAAGCAGTAGACCAGGGAAGGGCTGTGGACATGGCCTACCTAGACTTCACAGCAAGGCATATGACAGTCCCACACAAAAGATTAATAAGCAAATTAGCCAGCCTGGGAGTGGGTCCCAGGGTGGTAGCCTGGCAAAACAGTGGTTGGACAACAGGACACAGCTGGTAATAGTAAATGGAGTCCACAGTGAAGAAAGGAGGGTTACTAGTGGGGTACCGTGAGGGTTCAGTACTGAGCCAGTCCTTTTAATGTCTTTATAAGTGACATTGCAGAGGGACTGGAAGGGAAAGTATGTCTCTCTGCAGATGACACAAAGATCTGTAATAGGGTTGATACACAAGGTGGGGTGGAAAGGATGAAAAGGGACTTGGCAAGGTTGAAGGAATGGTCAAATGTATGGCAGCTTAGATTCAATGCAAAGAAGTGCAAAGTAATGCACCTGGGAAACAAAAACTAAGGGGAAAGAGTACACAATGGGGGGTGAGATACTGACAACAACAAAAATGGAAAGGGACCTGGAGGTAGTCATATCAGATGACCTAAAGGTAGGCCAGCAATGTGAGAAGGCAGTAAGGAGGGCTGGGGGATACTGGGATGCATAGGGAGAGGCATCAATAGTAGAAAACAGGAAGTTGTTGGCCCTCTGTACAGACAGTTGGTAAGACCACATCTGGAGTACTGTGTACAGTTCTAGAGAGCCCATCTCCGCAAAGACATGGACAGGGTGGAGGCTGTCCAGAGGAGGGCAACCAAAATGATGCAGGGTCTGCATCAGAAGACATATGAAGAAAGACTAAAGGAACTAAAGATGTATAGCCCAGAGGAAAGGAGGGAGAGGGGGGACATGATAGAAACTTTCAAATACCTCAAGGGACTCAACAAAGTCCAAGAGGGTAGCATCTTTCAGAAAAAGAGATGTGCCAAAACAAGGGGACACAATTTGAAGATAGAGGCTCAGAGGTAATGTGCAGAAGTATTTCATCACAGAGAGGGTTGTGGATACATGGAACAGCCTTCCTGAGGAGGTCGTAGAGTCAAAAACAGTGGGGGAATTCAAGAATGCATGGGACAGACATAAGGCAATTCTGGGGGGTTGGGTTAGGAGGAAGTAGGCTGTTGGTTAACTAGGATCTGCAGCTTGTTGGTTAACTGGATCTGCAGCTTATCCATTAGGTAGGGAAAGTCAAATTCTATGTTTCTGTGTTTCAATGGTCCTCCACTGCTGTCCTTTAGCTGAAGGGCCATATCTTAAGGGCATCTCATTATGGGCATCAGCATGGGGTGGCAGTTAGCAGGAGATGCTGCACCCCAACTGCGACACCCTAAACTGTATAATAGCATAATTGAAGACTAGTGCAAATTATATGGGATTCTGAATTCACACAAGGGAGCAACCAGCGTCAGTTCCTGAACAGTGAAGGGGCAGACTGGATGGGCCAAGGGGTCCTTTTCTGCCATCAATTTCTATGATTCAAAGACATGGGTTAAACAGCATTAATTACGAGAGGATTACACAACAAGGAGGGTAAAAGTAGGATTAATTTGAAAAAAGAAAAAGGGGTCTAATAGGTTATATGGCTATTGAAACTTTACATACAGTATATCAATTTGCAGTAAATTCTGTGTTTAGCGACTGTGCATTGATGCTGGGCTAACTTTAATAGGTAATGGTTAAGTGACTGGGGCACTGTTTTTTAATTATAGTATGTCATGAAACACTGAGTAATTTAAGGTACCAGTTCTAGCAAAATCAGCAGACTTTCTTAGCTAATCAGTATTAAGTTAACATAAGTACAGCGCAAGCAGGAAACAAAGAAAAAACTTAAGAAGGAAGGAAGGAAGGAATCAGGTACAGGAAAGATGGAAGGGTTCACCTATCAAGAACTGCAGAAGAAGGGAAAGTAGGAACCCTATCTTGGGTAGGGTTATAAACCAAATTTCACAAGTGTAAGGAAGAGGGGGAAAAGAAAAAGGGTACACGAAAAAGACAGAAAGTGTCAGGAAAGGCTGGTAGAAAAAGAAAAGCGGGTTCAAGGGCATAAAAGAGAGGCAAGTGGACAGAGGTCAGAGGTTCAAAGGGAAATATGGTAGGTTCAGTGGTTTAAAAGAGGGCAATCAATTTTGGGAGTGGTACAGAGTAATGGGTGTTAAGCCGCAGTCTTCAGGGATATATTCTGGAGACTGAGGGGCCCCATATGCACACACCTCTCTCTGGGCTGAGGTCACTGGACTTTGGACCAAGTTGGGAAGGATCTAGAGGACCTCTTGCCCCTCCCAAATTCAGGACTGGAAGGCCGCCAACTGGCTGAGGCTAAATCCCGAAAAGATGGAGATTCTAGGGATTCAGCCTGGTCGCAGGCATGATGGGAGTGCCTCCAGAGTGGTAACAGGACTGGTCCTAGGAACCACTCTATTGATGGTTTCCCCTAGGGTGAGAAGTCTGGGCATCTTCCTGGACGACAGACTGACACTTGGTGCTCAGGTGTCGTCTGTTGTCCAAAGAGGTTTCTACCACTTAAGGAATGTGGCCCCGATTAAACCCCTAGTTCCATCCAAGGATCTGCCATCACTGGTGCACACCTTTGTTACTTCCAGGCTTAACTACTGTAACACTCCATACTTCCGGGTCTGTGAAGGGACCCTCCGCCAGCTGCAGCTGGTGCAGAATGCAGTGGCAATGTTACTGACGGGCCTGTCTAGGTTATGTCATGTGATCCTGGTCCAGCGAGATCTGCACTGGCTGCCTGTCAGGTGGATAATCATCTTCAAAGTGGACTTGCTCAATTGCTCACTTACAGGGCCCTGGCTACCTGACGGATCTCCTTACCCCTGCCACCCCGGTCAGCTTCCTCTGCTCCTCCACCACGGGCTCCTTGCTGTTCTGAGGGCCAGGCTAAAAACTTCCAGCAATCAGGTTTTTGAGGTCGCCAGCCCTCTGGAACTCACTTCCAAGCTCTGTAAGGGAGGCCCAGTCAGTGGAGGCATTCAAGAGGGGTGTGAAAACTCATCTTTTTAAACAGGCCTTTCCAGACTAACCACAGTGTTTTTAATCTCATATTTATTATTTATGTGTGTTTATATAGGTTTGAATTTTAAACTTTTTGTATAACCCTTTAGAGCTTTTATTTTATTGTTAGTTTACCCTGTCTTTTTTTTTTTTTATTTTGTAAGGCACCCAGAGCCTCTGGGACTGGACACCATATAAATAAATAAATTTTACCTTACCTACCAGCAAGCTGCCTTTGACTGAAAGGAAGCCTAGGCAGAGGAAGGAAGGCTGGACTTTGGTGGGCTCTGGGAGGGCGGGGATAATGAGTGGGGTACACACTCCTCAGCCTCTGCCACAAACTAATTTCTTCAGCATTATGACTGACAGGACAGCTGGGAGGAGACACCTGAAGTGGTGTCTAGTGAGCAAGTGATGGACTTCCAAAGAGGGAGTCCCAGAATGGGTGAACAGCCCCTCAGCAGAAGAGAAAGCAGCTACTGGTGGTGGTGGTGTGGGGGGTGGGGACTCGATCGTGAGAAGGAAAGACTTGGGGGCATGAAGGGTAGCAGAGAGGGAGATAAGGTGCCTACCTGGTCCTCCAGCATACAGGGATGGAGAGCAGATCATAATGATCACTAGGGTGGCAGCCCACAGGACAGATCTGGATGTCACAGTCCACCTTGGGACTAATGACCTGGTGAGGGAAAGAGTGGGAGTTGTGCAGGGACAGTTCAGGGAAATGGAGAGGAGTCTTAAATGGGTAGCGCGAACAGAGGAATTCGTAGAGGTGTTGCCTGTGTACAGCAGAGAGGGAGGTTAGGGCACTCTGCACCAGAACTTCAACACTTGGCTGAAGTCATGGTACAGAGAAGAGGGATATGGATTCATTGGGGAGCGGGGGCCGATTTGGAAGGATGTAGGTCTACACAAAGGTGACAGCCTGCATCCTTCTGGGATGGGAATGCAATGGGAGCTCTGAATGTTACATGGAGGAGCATTAAAACTGATGGGGCCGGACCATCGGCACAGCGGTTGGATTCCCGCTTGTGACACCGGCGACCCGGGTTCAGGAACAGACTCGGATCGTCGGAGGGCCGGCTGGGGGAAGAAGGTTGGAGCGTCCACAGATGCGCGTGATTTTGGCCACAGCTTAAAAATGTAAATATTACATTTCCAATGCTCGGTTTGTGGTGCCAGATAGATGTAAGAGTTGAAAAATACGCAAGGAATAAGCGCGACATGATTTTTCTTTCTTCATGTGAAAATAATCGTACATCGGGACCGCACTTATGGCAGACACGCAGTCCTGACCTAGAAATACTTCCGGTATGTACGGGATTATGGGCGGGCTGGTAGAATATCTATTTACAGAAAAATTAAGAAGCCAGGTAAGCATTGATTTATTTTATATCCCTATGGGCATTCCAAGCATCTCCCTAAGTGGTATGTGGCCAAGAGGCATACTGCTCATTTTTACCAAAAAACGAAAGGAAAAACTGACAGTGCAGCTTTAAATGAGTAGTACGAATAGTGGCATTCATGGAGGTGCTACCTGTGCACAGCTGAGGGAAAGACACTTCTGCACCAGGAACTCAACAGCTGGTTGAAGTTGGTGCAGAGAAGAGGATTCAGATTCACTGAGGACAGGGGACAGTTTGGAAGGACGTAAGCCTATACAAAGGTAATGGCCTGCATCCTTCTGTGAAGAGAACCCTCAGTACTCGATGGGAGGTTTAAATGTTACATGGATGAGCAGCTAAACTGACAGGGGGTTGAGGCTGTGTTACCAAGGGTGGCATAAGTCCCTGCCCCGACCCCACAGGTTAAAGCAACAGTTAGGGGGTGCCCAGAGGGAGAAAATCCACCCAGGGCAGTGGAGCAGGATGAATGAAGAGTGGGAAGAATAGAGGACAAGGGTGCTAAGAGCAAAAAATGCAGAAAGAGAGAGAGACAGGTATAGTGGACAAGAAACAGAGAGAGACAAGAAAAGAGAGGGAAGTTAGGAGAAGTCCCAGAAAGCATCACAGGCAGGAAGGGAGGAGGAAAGCGGGGAGAAATGTTTGGAGAGACATGTGTGTCAACGCAAGAAGTCTAGGAAATATAATTTCGGACCTGGAGGCTATCATAGCAGAGTAGGACCTGCATATAGTGGCCATAACTGTGTCGCAGTGCAGTAAAAATCATGACTGGAATATGGCCATACCGGAGTACACTCAATTCAGAAGAGACAGGGAAGGAGGTAGGAAGGAGGTATTATCTTGTGTATGAGGGAGAGTTATCAGGGCTATAGAAGTGCAAGGGAACCTAGAGGCAGGTAAAGGGTTGGAGGTGCTGTGTCTCACACTGGAGACAGGAGAAGAAGCCATTATTTGTACTGGGGTGGTATACAGGCCTCCAGCACAGGAGGAGAATTTAAACAAGAAGTTAGGGGGAAAACACAGACGAGATGGTAAATAAGGGAAAGGTACTGCTGGTTGGGGACTTTCAATCTCCCTTATGTAGACTGAAGTATTCTAGCAGCAGCTTTGACTAGAAGCAGGGTATTCCTAGACTCTTTTTACAGGAAGCATTCTCAGGCAGTCTGTGAACCCACTAGAGCTGAGCACACCTCTCAACTGTCCCTGTTTACAAGAGACTCCCTCATTTTACACCTGAAAATTGCTCTGTCCCTCAAGAGAAAGGTGCTGCCTACACTGAGAATGTGCCATAAATTCAGACATTAAAGCAGACATGCATAATATTCTAAGATGCTGAATCAGAAATACATTTTGTACAAGTAAACACAATGGTTTCCACAGAGTTCTGAGCTTGTATCTCCATGCTTGAGGACATGTCCCTCATTAGGAGGGTCAGTGTCCTTCACTGGGAGGGTCAGTGTCCCTCACTGTCCCTCAGTTCAGTGATGAAAGGTAGGAGGATAGGGCAATACTGGACCTGGTGCTCACTAACAGAGACAGAGTAAAACTGAGCTGTCCCCTGGGTGGGGCCAGTGATCACCGTACAGTGCGATTTAGTATTAAGATGGGTACAGAAGCATATCACATGAGGACGAGGGTTCTGGACTTTACCATTATTTTAAAACGACTCAGAAACAGTCTAGCAGTGGTGGATTGCCAGAGTGGGGTAGAGGAACAATGGAGATAAATTAAGGAAGGTATAGTGAGGGCAACCAGCCTCTGTGTGAAAAAAGTGAGCAAAACCAGAAGGGAAAAAAGGCCACTGTGGTAACTCTAGGGAAGTGGCCATGAACATGAAGGAAAAAACAGTGGCATTCAGGACCTACAAACAAACACAGAAGGAGGAGCATATGGAGAAGTACCATGGAAAACAGAGGGAAGCAGGGACAGCAAAACTTTCTTTAGTTACACAAGTGAGAAGAGGAAAGCAACAGGAGGGAGAGTCAGGATAATAAAGTCAGTTGACGGCGACTGCACTGAGTATGATTAGGAAAAAGCTGACCTCTTGAACAAGTACTTCTGCACAGTCGCCACAGTGGAGAGGGAGGGTGTCAGACCAACAAGGAGCAGTAGTAAAATAGTGGGGTAAACACAAGTCCATTTACAGAAGAAAAAGTCCTAAGGGGACTTGCAAACCTTAAAGTGGACGAGGCCATGGGACTGATCAAGATATATTCAATGGCGCCAAGGGAACTCAGGGAGGAGCCTGCTGGACCATTGGTAGCCTTATTCAACATATCACTGGAAACAGAAGAGGTTCCAGTGGACTGGAGGACAGCTGATGTAGTTCCACTCCATAAAAACAGTAGCAGGGAGGAGGCTAGCAACTACAGACCAGTTAGTCTCACATCAGTGGTAGGGAAATGAATGGAACCCCTGTTAAAAAAAGGCTAGTGGAATATTTTGAATTCAGGGGGTTGCAAGACCAAAAACAGAATGGATTCAAGTGAGGGAGGTTAAGACAGACAATTCTGACCAGGGAAACAGATAGGGGAAGGGCAATGAACGTGGCCACTTTGGACTTCAGCAAAGCCTTCGACACTGTAAGGGAAATAAAGGTGGAGGACCCACTAGCTGACAGCGATCACCAAACGGTGTGGTTTAATATCACAATGTGTGGGGAGCCAGAGAAATCAGTTACTTGGGTGGTAAACTTCAGGGGGTGGACTTTGGGAGGATGCAGGAAGTAATGAAAGGGAAACTGGACAGCATAAGACAGGAGATGGATGCAGAGCAGAAATGAGATACTATTAAACGGGGGATTACAGAGGCAACAGAAGCCTGCACCACGACACAGAGTAAGAGGAGCAGAGCAAGAAAACCAAGCTGGCTGAACAGCGAGGTAATGGAGGTGGTGAGAGAAAAACGAGAGGCACAAAAGAAGTTTAGGAGGACGGGGAAGGAAGTGGACAGGGAGGAGCACGCAAGCTGGCCCAGCGAGGTGACCAGAAAAGTGAGAGAAACCAAGGCCCAGAGGGAGCGGAGATTAGTGCAGGGAATTAACGGGGGACTTTCAGATACGCCAGGGAGAAAAGGAAGTACAAAGAGACAATAGTGAGGAAAAAGGGGTCAGAAGGGACGAAAAGGGAAGGAGCAGGCGAAACATTGAATGAATACTTTGCTCAGTGTTCACGGAAGAAAAGGGGACCGCTACCATGGGCTGGGAGGGTGGGGGCAGAAGAGGCGACTGATGAAGAATTGAGGCAAGTAGAATCCTAGAGGGACTGAGGGCACTGAAGGCAGACAAGGCACCAGGGCCAGATGGTATCCATCCCAGAGTGCTGAGGGAGATGGCGGAGGTGTTAGCAGAGCCACTGACAGATCCGTACAGCACCTCACTGGAGGATGGCACAAGTAGTACCATTACACAACAGCTGACCAAGAGATGAACCGGGTAATTATCGTCCGGTAAGTCTCACCTCCATAGTGTGCAAACTCATGGAAACGATACTAAAGGAAAGACTGGTGTCGTACCTGGAGGACAATGGCCTCCAGGATGTGAGGCAGCATGGGTTCATTTCAGGGAAATCTTGTCAAACCAACCTGATACAATATTATGACTGGGTGACAGGTGAGCTGGATAAGGGTCATGTGATGGATGTTCTTTACTTTGACTTCAGCAAGGCCTTCGATTTGGTGCCTCGTGGGCGGCTTGGGGGGAAGCTAACTGGTGTAGGGGTAGGGGCAAAAATGACTAACTGGATTACAAGCTGGCTGAGTGGGACGCTGCAACAGGTGGTAGTGAGAGGGGAGCTCCCAACTCCAAGGTCAGTGATGAGTGGGGTGCCATAGGGCTCTGTGCTGGGGCCAGTATTATTTGGGCTCTTCATATCAGACACTGCACACGGGGTGGTGAGCTACCAAGGTAAGTCTGTAAACTGACGACACCAAAATCGGAGCAGTGGTGGATGGAGGAGGGGGGAGGGATGGAAGCAGCTTCAGGGGGACCTAAGCAAGCTAGAGGAGTGGTCAGAGAAGTGGCAGCTGAAATTCAATGCAAAGAAGTGTAAGGTTATACAGTACACTTGGGTGAAGAAACCCAAGGAGATAATATTGGGTGGGGGTGGGGTTAAGCTGGGGATCACTGACGAGGAGGAGAAGGACCTTGGGGTAATCAGACAGGGACCATGAACAACACTGCTCAGTGCAGGTGAGCAGCTGCAAAAGCAAACAAAATGCTGGGGTGCACAGCAAGGGGGTTTTCATCCAGGCGAAGAGAGGTGATCTTGCCCCACTACAGGTCACTGGTAAGGCCGCACTTAAAGAGTACTGTGCTGCAGTTTTGGAGGCCATACCTAAAGCGTGGTATCAGGCTGTGGAGGGGGTGCAGAGGAGGGCAACAAAGATGATATATGTAATGGAGGGGAGAGATTATGAGAGCAGGCTGGGAAACCCGAATATGTACACCCTGGAGGATAGAAGGGACAGGGGGGACATGATAGAGACATTCAAGTATCTGAGGGGGAATCAATAAGGATGGGGCAGATGGGGTCTTTAAACTAAGAAGGGGGAAGGACACCAGGGGGCATGGGCTAAGAACAGAGGGGGAAAGATTTAGGAGGGAAATGAGGAAATACAGGTTACTCACCTGTAACAGGAGTTCTAGGAATGGTATATGTTGTTCATCCACACTATCTGGCAGGTTCCTTGCCGCTTTAAATCTTGGCCGAAGGTCTTCAAGCTGCTCCTCCCACCCACCCGGTGGTAAAACTCTCGGCCCGCCCCATGATGCCAGATCTAGCCCACTGGAAGCCAGGTTTGCATCAAGCCAAGGAGGTCGGCGAGGGTAGGATGAACAACATATACCATTCCTAGAACTCCTGTTACAGGTGAGTAACCTGTATTTCTAGGGACATGGATATGTTGTTCATCCACATTATCTGGCAGACTCCTAGCAGTTCTCTGGGAGGAGGGAGGCAAGGCACACACCCCCTACTTAGGGAATACAGACTGGAGAACCGAGGCCCCAACCAGCATCCCGGCGTGACCCAAGGTCGATGTGGTAGGGGGTAAAACAGCATGTGCCGACTTCCAGGTAGGAGCCCTGCAGGTATCCTGGATAGGGACATCCCCGGAAGCAGCCACCAATGCAGCGGAAGGGAGGGTAAAATGAGCACTTATCCCTCTGGGAGGCTCCATGCCCGCCCACCTATGGCGGAGATCTATGCAGGAGGTGACCCACCCGCTCATCGTCCGCCTGGCTGCAGGTCTGCCAGGTGTGGCTTCAGCGTAGATGACAAACAGCTGGCGAACCTCTCTTGAACTGCGGCCCTATGCTCCCTGAGAAGGCAAGCGCTCAACTAGGGTCCAATGGAGCCTATATGCGGCCTCCGAGGTGTGAGAATGGGATAGAACACGGCAGAGTCAACACCAGTTAGGGTGCTTCGACACCACCTTCGAAGGAATTTGGTGTGTAGCGACAACCTAGTCCTGTGGAAGACCAGATAAGGAGACTCGAAGGAAGCGCCTGAGCTCTCCCATCCTTCTGGTTGGACGTGGTAGTCACCGAGAAGGTGTTCTTCCACAACAGGTGGGAGAATCGCACCTGTGCATAGGTTTGAATGGCTTGGCCGTGAGCTAAGCCCTATACTAGCAGTAGATCCCACGTGGTGGAGATTCTCTCCCGGAAGGAAGCATAATCAAGGCCTTGAAGCGAAGACCACCTTCCTGTGCCTGACCGCCTTCGGCCTGAGCCGGAGGACAGAGGTGGCTGCTGAGGCACTAAGGGTCACAACAGCCCTTGCTGAAGAAGAAGAAAAGAACGGACCACAGGAAGTCCGAATGCTCGCCGAGGAACAGAAGAAGGAACCAGGCCCTATCCTAACACCAAACGGAGAACTCTTCCATTTGAAGGCATAGCATTATCCAGTTGACTCCTGGCGGGACGATTCGGCAACGTTGAGGTCCTCGCCGGAAGACCCAAGGCCTGGCAACTAGCCGCACAGGAACCATGCCGCCAGGTGCAGAGATTGAAGGTCCGGATGGAAAACCTTCCCCTGATAATAGAAATCAGGTCCAGGCGGGCTGGGAGCTGCCTCAGAAGCCTGGGGCTGAGACTGAGGAGAGCTGGATACCAGAACTGGAGGAACCAGTCTGGGGCTACCAGAATCACCTGCACCTAGTCCCTCCTCGCCTTGCCTGTGGACCAAGGGAAATGGGGGAAAGGCATAGAAGAGGCCCGGGGTCCGCGGCCTCAAAAGCATCCCTTACAGCGAGCCCTGCTGAGGGGGGCGGGCAAGAAACAGTCTCGGCTTCGCATTCTCTCTGGAGAGAAAAAGGTCCACCCGAGGTGTGACCCAGTGGGAGAAAGATCTTGTGCTACCTCCGGCAGGGGACACCACTCGCGAGGCGCAGCCCTTATTCGGCTTAGGGCATCGGGCCAGGGCGATGAGGCTCCTGCCATCGAAATGGCCAGGAAACCGCCTCCAGACTGTGCACGAGACCAAATGCGGAGAACTTCCTACGTAACGGCAAGGCGCGTCCGCCCTGGCGGGTTAGGTAAGCACATGGTCGTGGTATTGTCCGCCTGGACCTGAACCACTTGACCCGCACAAACGGAGCGAAAACGGTGCGAGCTAAGCGGACCGCATGAAGCTCCAGCAGGTTGAAATGGCATCGGGACTCCTGAGGGGACCAGAGGCAGTGCACTCTGCGCTCCACTTGATGGGCACCCCAACCCATCAGAGGTGCATCGGTCGAAGAAGACCGTCGACTCGGGGCGGACGAACGGGATGCCCTCCTGCAGATGTGATGGAATGGTCCGCCATAGGAGAGCATTCCACATCCCCTGGGTTACTGTCACGGGCTGGTCCAAGGACCGCAGCATTGTGACCGCTGGCTGGCCAGCCCCCATTGAATGGGACGCATGTACCAAAGGGCCCAATCAGACCACACTGGTGCAGGCTGCCACGAGGCCCAGAGGGCGCAGGAAGTCCCGGGCAGGGCGCGATTGCCCAATCAAACATGATTAGGTAAAGGAGGAAGAACATCGGCCCTGTCCACCGGGAGCCGAGCTCTGGCTCGAAGAGTCGAGCTCTGTCCCGATGAAGGATCACCATGGCACGAAGTTCCTACTGGCTCCCTGAAGAGGAGACCGATCTGAGAGCAACCTAGAGGCCCGAATCTCGAGCGCGCTTCCACCTTGGTCTGGAGGGGTTGCAGCCAGCCCGCCGTCCGGGTAGGGGTACCCCCGGACCCTTCGGCGCCGCAGGAACGCTGCTGGGAGAGGCCGAAGATTATGGCCTGGAACTCGTAAAGAGATCCCCCGCTCTGAAGCGGAGGAGTCTCTAAAGAGATGGACGAACGAATGTGAAGAAAAATGTCCTGGAGGTCCAGGGAATAGAGCCACCCGCCTGGTTCCAAGGATGGGTTATCTGAGTCAGAGAGACCATCCAGAAAGACCAAGACCCTAAGAAGTTGTTCAGGTCGAGTGGGTCGAGAATGGGGCGCCAGCCCCCCATCCATTTGGGGACCAGGAAAAAACCTGGACACAAACCCTGGGTCTAGAGAAGGGTCCGCACCTTCCTGATCTCCCCTAATTTGAGGAGCAGGGAAAAGTCTGCTTGATGGGCCAACAGCCATGCTGCGGACACCGTAGCCTCCCCGAGGGGCGACGGCTCAAAGGGGTGGGACCTGCTCTAACTCCAGAGACAGGATTTTCCCTAGCACCTCCAACACCCAGCGGCCTGTGGTGATAGCGGACCAGGTGGAGGAGGTGGCGGAGCCGTCCCCTTCTGGGGGGACACGGGTAGGGGTGACGAGGCCGGGGGCGATGCCCTGCAGCCCGTCACTGAGCAGACTTGGAGGAGGGACTGGCCGAGGGAGCCTCTGAGCCTTTACCTCCTTGCTTCCCTTTAGAGGAAGTCGCTGGCTTGGGGTCAGGATGCCCAGAGCAAGCCTGCTGGCCCTCAAGTTGGCATTGAAGGGCCGATCGTGCCGCAGGGGCCGAAGGACAAGGGGCTTACAAACGCTGCCGGCTGCCCTTGTCCCTCCGGACGGGGGGTGACAGAGTCCAGAGTGGCATCGGACTTCTCGGTCCCCTGGAGGTGTCCCTTCACTCCAGGGCCAAAGAGGTCAGTTCCCAAGAAGGGGATGTCCACCAACTTGTGCTGGGTATCCAACGAGAAAGTGGATATCCTCAGCCACGCCCCTGCGGCGCATGGCCACCGCGGCCCCTACTGACCTGGCACAGGAGTCACCTATATCCAGAGCAGTCTGAAGCTGCTGGTTCGCCACCACCCTACCCTGGTCCCGTATCCGCTGGACCGTGGTCCACAGGTCGGCCGGGAGATGAGGGAGCACCTCATCCAGGGAGCCCAAGAGGGCGTGGGTGAAAAGAAAAAATTACTCACCTTAGTAATTAATGTTGTTTCTTCTAATGAAGTCTTGCTATATTATGACATATGCAGTATAACCCCAGGTTAGAACTGCTCCGGAGGTGAAAGAGTTAACTTTCCATGCAGGGCATGGAACCTTGAGCGCAAGCTCGGTTGAACACTCTGTCTGTTGTAGCTCAAACTTAAACTGTCAGATCTTTACGAGCAAAAACTCACGAAGGTTCTGTGTGGAAGCCGTAAAACCACACTAGCCCACTGGCTACTAACTACAAAAACATTTTTGTTCTTGATCCCAAAACAAAGACTCAAGTCAGGATTCAAGAAACAAAAAATAAGCATAACACCTAAGCACCCTAAGAAAGAGGTGAAAATAAAGTGGCATCTATGAAGTGCCATTGCACTGCCCACCCACATCCCAAAATAGAGATTCTGAGAGGGGCAGGCTGGGGAGGGTTATAATACAGTTAAGACTCATTAGAAGAAACAACATTACTAAGGTGAGTAATTTTTCTTCAAACAACATGAAGTCTTTCTATATTATGACATATGCAGATTACACAGCAGTACCTCCATGGAGGAGGGACAGAACCTACTTAGAAATAGGCTCTGAAGCACAGCTGTGTTAAATCGAGCATCACTCCTAGCCTGGATATCCAGGGAGTAATGCTTAGTAAAAGTGTGAACTGTTTTCCAGGTAGCTGCTTGACATATCTCTAGGATAGGGATGTCCTGCAGCAGCCAGAGACGCAGTTGTACCTTCTGGTAGAGTGAGCCCTCAGGCCTGAGGGAGGAACCTTACCCAGTTTTCTATAGCAAAACTGGATACAAGAGACAATCTGCCTGGCAATGGATTTTTTAGTGGCAGGTTTCCCTTTACCAACCTCACCATAAGTGAGGAACAATTGGAAGGATTCAAACCTGTGACCCTTGGTACGTTCTATATAGTAACTAAGGGCTCTTTTGACATCTAAACTGTGCAATGTCCTCTCACCAGAGAAGGAATGGTCAGTGAAGTACACAGGAAGAGACATGGATTGATTAAGGTGGAAGTCTGAAACCACCTTAGGCAAAAACTTTCTGTTAGTCCTGAGGACCACCTTATCTATGTGAAAAGGGATAAAATCAGGCTCCACTGACAATGCTTGTAGCTCACTTATGCGCCTGGCAGAGGTGATGGCTACCAGAAACACAGTTTTTCAAGTCAAGTACTTAAGCTCTGCTGAAGACAATGGCTCAAAACGGGGTTGCATAAGCTGGGCAATGCAAATATTAAGATCCCAAGCAGGGGCAAGGTCCCTGAACGGAGGGTTGGTGTGAAGCAACCCTTTAAAAAACTTGGAGAACACAGGGTGAGCTGAAAAAGAAGAAGGCTTACCTGCTGATAAGAAGACAGACACGGCTGCCAAGTGCACTTTTAGGGTAGCTGGTCTCAGCCCCAAAGAATTCAAATGCACCAAATAATCCAGGATCGTAGGCACGCCAGCAGATTCTGGGAAATATGCTTGCCAGCACACCATATGGAAAATCTTTTCCATTTTGAATTATAGTAGCCCGGTGGAAGGCTTCCTAGAGGCCTTCAAGATATCCAATACACCTTGGGAAAGGTGTAGGTCAGCGAACTCTAACTCTTCAAGAGCCATGCCTTGAGATTGAGAGATTTGAGGTTCGGATACCAAACTCTCCCCTGGGCTCAGGTTAACAGGTTGTGATTCCTGGGAAGACAAAGGGGAAGGTGGACTGCTAAGGACATGAGGAGTGGGTACCAGAGCTGCCTGGCCCAATCTGGAGCAATCAGGATCATCTTGCAGGGTTGAGATCTGATTTTGACTAGCACCTTGAAGAGGAGAGGGAAGGGGGGAAAAGCATAGAGAAACTTCCCTTCCCAACTGAGTAGGAAGGCATCCAGAGGGACTGAGCCCAACACTGGGGGCCTGCAGAAAAAAAGGGGAAGTTAGTGACTGTCTGGGGCTGCAAAGAGATCCATCTGCGGGGTGCCCCATCTGGCAAATACTACCTCCAGTACTAGGGGATCCAGTGCCCATTCGTGACGGCCCTGGGAAATCCTGCTGAGAGCATCCACTAGGACATTGTCCTTGCCTGGGAGGTGAACTGCCGTGGAAGGCGCTCAGAGAATAAGCCAGAGACCACAACTTCATTGCTTCGGTGCACAAGGTCGAGACAGAGTGCCCTTTGTTTGTTGATGTACCACATTGTAGTGGTATTGTCTGTTCTGGACCTGAACAACCTTGTTCTGAACAGATGTGGAAAAACCTGGAGTGCTAGAAAACTGCTCTGAGTTCCAACAAATTGATGTGGAGCAGAGATTCTGAGGGCCCACAACCCTGGTAGTAAGGTCGCCCATGAGCTCCCACCCCAAGAGGATGCATCTGTAGTAAGGGTCAAGGAGTGAGACTGGGAGTGAAGGGAACCCCGTCTCAGATTGCTCTGGTCCTGCCACCACTGAGGGCCTGGATCAGGGTTCGAGACACTGGGATCAATTTGGTTAGAGGATCTGTCCTTTGAGACCAAAAGGCTCTCAAATGGAACTGATGTCCCTCATCTGAAATCTTGCTCCCTGCACTACTGATGTAGAAGCAGCCAAGTGCCCCAGGAGCTGTAGAAAATGCCTTGCTGGCCGAGAGACCTGCAGGGTGAAAGAAGAGGCCAGAGAGACCAAAGTCCTTGCTCCTTCCAGAGGGAGGGAGGCTCTGGCTTTTGTGTTCAGTTCTGCGCCTATGAAGGTGAGAAGCTGGACAGGCTCCAGAACTGACTTTGGAAGATTGAGAGGAAACCTAGAGATGTAAGCAGTTGCTGAGTTACTTGTAGGTGTAGGTTGACCTGGTCTGGAGACTGGCCTACAATGAGCCAGTGCCGTCAGATAAGGAAAGATGGCAATCTTTTGCCTTCTTAAGTGAGCAACTGCTACTGCCAGGCATTTTTGAACACCCTCGGGCCGAGGTGAGGCCGAAGGGCATTGCTCTGAACTGGTAATGGCCTGAGGGCAGTTCGAATCTGAGGTACTTTCGATGGGGAGCTTTGATGAGAACATGGAGTAGGCATCCTTGAGGTCCAGGGAGGCTAGCCAGTCCCCTGGCCTTAGAGAGAGGTAAATAATTCCAGAGTCACCATTTTGAACTTTGGTTTTAAAAGGTGCTTGTTTAGATACCTGAGATCCAGGATGGCTGCCATTCTCCTGTCTTTTGGGGTAAGGAAGTACCTGGAGTACAACCCTTGCCCTGGTGTAGGAGTGGAACCTTTCCACAGCTCTGAGAGCCAGGAGGGAAGAAACTTCTGTTTCAGGGCAAGTGCCTCTGATGGATTTGCAGGTGGAAGGACCTGGCTCTCATCTTCGGAAATTTTTGAAGCTGAGAACCAGTCCCTGCTACTACTTCCAGGACCCACTTGTCTGATGTTAAAGACTTCCAGTCCTGGACAAAGTAAGCCAGCCTGTCCCTACCGTAGAGAATCAGCCTGGCCACCCCATCAGGAGCCTGTTTCGAGGGGTTTGGGTTGAGGGGTAGAAGCAGGCTTACTAGAACCCTTCTGCCCTTTCCTCTAAAGAACTCCTCTGGCATAAGCAGAAGAGGAGGCCTGGGCTTGTAAAAGGCTCATGAAAAGGCCTGCCCTGACATGCTGCCTTTGAGGAGTGGCTCACTTTCTTTGGCCTGTGCACTCTTTTGGTGGTCCTATACTCATCAATTTTCTTCATATAATTCTCTGTCTGCTCCTCAAACAGAGAATTGCCCACAACAGGAAAATCCATAGCCTTAGACTGAGTATCCTGGACAGGGCAGTACATTCTGAGCCAGGCCATTCTATGAATAGACACAGATGTAGCCATGACTCTTGATGAAACATCATTAGAGTCTACTGCAGCATGAAATTGCACCTTGGATGCCTCAATACCATCCGCAGCCACCTGCTCCAGCTCCCTGGCAAGCTGGTCAGGGCCTGTTTTGCTAGGGCCAGCACAGTATCCCATCTGGATTTCTGGTACCTAGGTGCATAAGCGTTTGCAATTTGCCTGTCTGAGTCCTAAAGATGCTGCCATGTACTATTTCTTTGCCATGGCATCCATCCTCCTGGAATCCTTTTCAGGAGGGTGAGAGGCTAGGAGGAATATTAGCCTTGTCACAGGCTGCAGCCTGCACTACCCCACATGGCTGCACTGCTGAGAGAGGAACTCCGTATCAGAGCCTGATAGTGTATACCTCTTGTCCATCCTTTTATCAACAGGAAGGATAGAATGAGGAGTTTTTAGAATTTTTACTGTCTGTTTCTAAAGGATTTGTGCAAGGGAATAGACAGTCTCCTAGACTCTGGAATATCCATCATTTCTACATAATCAGGATCTTCTTGTCATCAGCAGCTTCCTCAACAGGAAGTTGAGAGTTTCAGCAACTTTCTTATAGAACATAAAATGAGAAGGGGACTCAATAGCCTGGGGACCCTGAAGGTCTGTATGGAGAGATGTCCAGTTCAATGGGCACATCCAGACTTTCAAAATCACATTCACTCTCCTCGCACTCTCCTCCCCTTCCTCCGGTTCATAAAAATCCTCAAAATCATAATCATAATCTTGAATCGTGGAACCGTCCATCAACGAGCACTTCCCTGACGGTGATGGCTCGGATGGAACCGGGAAAGAGACTGGACAATTTGAATAGCTTTAGCTATTTCTTCAGCGGTTGGAGAAAGAACTTTGGCTCCACACTAGCTGACTTTCTAGCCCTTTAGTTGGAACCGGCCTCAGAGCTGGCTCTTCGCTTGCCCGAGAAAGTATCACCTGGTCAGAGGGCACTCCTTCAGTTCTGGTTGGAACCGAACCGGCTGGCCATCCGGGAACATGGACTTTTTGGCCTCCCCTTTCCTGAGCCTCACCAACTCTTTTTCCACGGTGGCAGCAGGAAAATTCTTACAAATCTGGCAGTCTGCATTGAGGTGGTCAAACCCAGACAATATACACAGGTGGTGTGTGGTCAGCCTTAGCAAGGCTTCCCACAGAGAGCCACAGATGCTGAAACCAGTGGGTCCAGTTTTCTTTGGGTTTCTCAGACATAGTGCCAGCATAACCAAAACTTGCCGTTAATGGCAATCCGCCAAGCAAGACTCTCTTATCGGTTCCCAACCGTGTCACGGGTCGTGGAAAAAAACGTAATAAAATCCGTGTTTTTTTTTTTAGAACCATAAGAACGGGGAACCGCACTCTAAAGGACTAGAAAGTTAATTTAAAACCAATCTGATCGGTTCAAACCGAACCGAAAAAGACATTTACAAGTTCCACAGAGAAGAAAATAAACATAAGCCTATCTATTACTTACAAAACCACAGACAGAGTTTGAACTGACTGGACAGAAGCTACTTCGTAACAAACCGAGAATTACACTTTTAACCGACAAACGAACCGAGCAGCAGTAGAAATTCCTGGAGCGACTGTTCAGTGAGGCGGAGTAAAGAATCTGACAGTTTAAGTTTGAGCTACAACAGACAGAGTGTTCAACCGAGCTCGCGCTCAAGGTTCCATGCTAACTCTTTCACCTCCGGAGCAGTTCTAACCTGGGGTTATGCTGCATATGTCATAATATAGCAAGACTTCATGTTGTTTGAAGTGCCATCAGTGCGGCCGAGCTGGCCTGTCGGAGGCCTAGGGAGGAAGCGGCGTAAACCTTGCGCCCGACATAGTCCATCCTTTTGAGGCCTATCCACATCCTGAGCGTTCACCGAACACTAGAAGACGTTATTGGTAACTAACCCCTCAGCGGAGGGGCGCTCCGAAAACGGGCAAAGAGCCGATAGGGACAGCATACTTCCTGGCCAAGGGCGCAGGACAGGAAGTAGGCTGCTGCCAAGGCTCCAAGGCTGGGCCGACAATGGCCTCAGCCACCGGGAAGGCCTCAGAGGGTGAACCCCCTCGGTCTAGGATCTCCGTCAGGGGATAATAGGCCCGCTTAGACACGGGTTCAAGCTGCATCCCGGTGAATTCCGAGATAAGCCTAAGCAGACCCAGGAAGGACGATGGGCTGTCATCCAAAGACTGGCCCGGGGAGGATTCCGGGCCCTCCCTTCCTGGGAACAGGGAGAAGTCGTCATCAGACTCCAAAAGGTCTGCAAAGAGCTGCCTCAGGCCTGAGCCTCTCCTCACCCGCCGAGGGCGGGCGGGAGTGAGGGTGACCGACAACCTGCGGGACAGACCATGACCCGACCGAGGTTCCACCGCGATCGGTGGGCAGCAAGATTTGGTCGAGCAACTGCCCAGAAATGGCACCTTGACTGGCGACAAGCGGTTACAAGCAGAGCCGCCGTATGCAGCTGCTTAACAGACGGGAATGGAATCGAGCTCACTGATTCCCAGACAACAGCAACTGCTGCCACATAAACTCTCGTAACATTGACGCCATCTGCGGCCGAAGCCTCTCTCATCCGGGAGGAGGAAGACGAGGAGGATCGGTGTTGCTATTAACTCGGTGCCCCACCCCAGACCATCAAGGTGGGAGCGGCTTGACCGAGAAGAGGACCCAGACCGAGATCAGATCCCGGGCGAAACCGAGGGTGGGTCTGGGAAGGAGCGGGAGACACACGCCTCCTCGGCTCAAATATATTAGCCGAGGACTGCGCCCGTGGCGAGGTAGAACTCCGCGCTCCACCAGGGAAACCGGTGAAGGGTTGACGGTTCTGGCAGTAGACCGCCCAGGAGACGGGTCGAGGGAGCCCTCGACAACGTCGACGGGAGTCTTGGCTGAAGGCCTGACGAGGACACCGTGAAGCCAACAGCCTGAGCCGCAACCTCACCCGAAGTCGAAGGTCGGCGGACCGGGGAAGGGGAACTCTCCCGCTCCCACAGACGCCGACAATGGGACTTATCCTGCGACCCCCTGGACCTGGGTCGAGAGGCAGATCCCAATGGCCCCTCCCCCTTCGAGGAGAGGGACTGTCGAAGCTCCCTGAACGAGGCCGAATGAGAGGAACTCAAAGAGAAATCCTCGGGGCGCCCAAGCCTAAATCGGGCCGCACGATCCTCCAGGGCGTTGGACGAAAGGGCGCAGCACAGTTCTCAAACTTGCGGTCATGGTCCAAGTCGAGGCAGTATACGCACGTGGAGTGCGGATCAGCCCTGGAGGAATTCCGCCCACCAGGGTGCCTCCGAGAGCCAGGGAACGAATTGTCCATCGCAGCCGCGAGGGAAAAGAAGACCGAAGCTTAGAAAACTTCAAAACTAAATTCGGACAAACCGAAGAATAAGGATCCAGTCAAAAACGCAGAGCGCTAAGGAGGGACCTGAGCTTCCAAGCGGTAAGGAAGATCTGGCGTCATGAGGCGGAGCCGAGAGTTTTACCACCCGGGTGGGTGGGAGGAGCCAGCTTGAAGACCTTCCGGCAAGATTTAAAGTGGCAAGGAACCTGCCAGATAGTGTGGATGAACAACATATCCATGTCCCTAGAAACACTATTTCACAGAGAGGGTGGCAGTAAAATGGAACACCCTACCAGAATGGGTGGTATCATGTAAATCTGTGAACAGCTTTAAAAGGGCATGGGACAGGGGACAGTGAGGGTGGGAGAGGTGGGGGTGGCAGTGGGATGACAAAGGGGAGGGGCGTGGGGCAGCTGCAAACTAGTGGTGCTAGCTGCACACTTGAGCAGACTCAGATAGACCGGGTGGGTGGTCTGTTTCTGTTGGCACATTCGTATGTTCCTATGTCCGTGCATAAGACTGATAAAGAAACTGAGACAGTCCAATGGGGAGCCAAAGTAGTGAACTGGGTAAAAAATTGATTAATGGATATGTGGTCAAGGGTGGTAGTAAATGATGGAAGGTGCCATTCACTCTAATGAGGAGAAAGTGACCAGCAGGGTGCCACAGGGTTCAGTATCGGGACCGATCCTGTCCAACATCATCATACGTGACATTTCAGAAGAGTCTGAAGGGAAGGTATGCCTTTTTGAAGATGACACCAAGATATATAATAGGGTAGATACTCAGAAGGGGGTGAAGAAAATGAGTAGGGTCCCTAGGAAATTCAAGAAGTAGTCAATGGTATACTGGGGTTCACTGCAAAATCATTCACCTGGGGCACAGAAACCCAGGAGCTGAGTTTAAAATTGGGATGGGGGTGTTACTGTCAGTCACTAAGAAGGAAACGGACCTTGGGGGTTTAATATCTGATGACCTCAAAATTGCAGGGCAGTGTGACAAGGCAGTCAGCAGAATCAGTGGGATGCAGGGGTGCACAGGGTATCACAAGTAGACGGGAAGGTGATGATGTTGCCACTAAACAAATCATTGGTGAGACCATGCCTGGAATACTGTGTATATTTCTGGAGGTGAAATCTCAGAAAAGACATGTACAGGGTGGAGTCTGCCCAGAGAAGGGCAACAAAAATGGTACATGGGTTGCATGAGAAGCTATACGAGGAGAAACTGAGAGATTTCAATATGTACACCCTGGAGGGGAGACAGGAAAGAGAAGACATGATAGAGACCTAGAAGTACCTCACAGGAGTGAACAAGGTACAGGTAGAAGATTGTTTCAAATTAAGAAGTACAACAGAAAAAGAGGGCGTGCAATGAAGCTAGAAGAAAGGAAATTTAAGAGGGATATAAGGAAATACTACTTCACTGAAAGAGTGGTGAACACCTGGAACAGCCTGCCACCAGAGGCAGTAGGGGCACAAACAGTGCGGGGCTTTAACCATGCAAGGGATAGACACAGAGGAATACTAATAAATCAAACGGGAAGAGGGCAGAGACCAGCAGGGTAAGCTGGGAGAGAACAGGCAGGGAACTGGGGAGACTGGGTGAGCTAAATGGTCCTTTCTTGCCAACAAATTCTAGGTTTCTATGTCAAGTCAGAGGCAAATGTTGCTAACTGGGGACTCCAATCTGCCAGATGTGGACTGGAGTCTGCCAACTGCAGCTTCAGCAAGGAGCATGGCCATTCTTGACTCCCAACAAGGGTCTTTTCTCAGGAAGCTAGTCAATGGAACCACTTACAGATGGGGTAACACTGGACATGGTGCTTACAAACAGGGACAGTACTGTAGACATCACAGCTGGCAGTCCCCTAGGTACCACTGATCACCACGCAGTGTGGTTTAACATTAAGATGGGAACAGAGACAAACAATTCGAGGATGAGGGTCCTAGATTTTAGGAGGATGTTTTTTAAAGAAATGGGAGACTGCCTCAGAAGAGGGACACCCAGGGAGGGGTAGAGATACAGTGGGGAAAAATAAGGGAGGGCATAAGTATGGCAACTAGCCTCTGCGTGAAGGAAGTGAGTACATGCAGAAGGAAAAAGAGACCATTATGGTTCTCTAGGGAAGTGGCCACGGTGGTGAAGGAAAAAAGGGGTGGCATTCAGGAGGTATAAGGCAATGCAGAGGTAGGAGAGCAGGGAGGAGTGCCAAATAAAACAGAGGAAAGCAGGGATGGTAGGAAAGGAAGGTAGTGAGGGGAGCAAAGGTGCAGACAGAGTAAAGACTTCTCAAGACTTGGACTTCATCAGGGCCTTTGATTTTGTGCCCCATAAGAGACTGATCAAAAAGCTGGGGGACCTGGGGGCAGAAGATAAACTGACTGGCTGAAAGGCAGGACTCAGAAAGTGGTGATGGGGCTCTCGTGTGCAAGAGATGCAACTAGCAGGGTCCACAGGGCTTGCTTTCTGCCTGGGCCATGCCATTTACCGTCTTCATCAATGACATCAGTGAAGGTATAAAGGGCAAGAT
The DNA here is from genome assembly GCA_016271365.2 of Neoceratodus forsteri. Classification (NCBI taxonomy): domain Eukaryota; kingdom Metazoa; phylum Chordata; order Ceratodontiformes; family Ceratodontidae; genus Neoceratodus; species Neoceratodus forsteri. Next base: position 1,424,213,079 of record CM028130.1, read on the forward strand.
TTGCTTGTTCGCAGATGACAACAAGCTCTGTGGGAGGGTAGATACAGCGGAAAGGGTATGGGACCTACAAGATCTGGCCAAGCTCGAGAAGTGGTCTGGAAAGCTGGCAACCTGACTTAATGTGAAAAAGTGTAAGGCAATGCACACTGCAGCCAAAAACCTGAAGATGGAGTACAGCATTGGACAGATCTTGGTAACCAAATCCGAGGAAGAAAAAGACCTGGGGATGTTGATCACTAGTGAACTAAAGCACTCCTCACAATCCAAGACGGCAGTGGCAAAAGCTAACAGGATGCTGGGTTGCAATGCTGGGGGGATCAGCAGAAGGCGGGAGGAAGTCATACTGCCATTATACAGGTCGCTGGTGTGGCTACACCTGGAATACAGTGTGCAGTACGGACGTCCCTACCTAAAGAAGGACATTAACCTGCTGGAGGCGGTCCAGAGAGGCAACAAAGATGGTTAAAGTCAGCAGAGCAGAACATATGAGGAGAGACTGGAAGCCCGGAACATGCACTCCCTTGAGAGGGGAGAAAAGATTGAGACCTTTAAGTATATGAAGGGCATAAACAGGGTGGACAAAAGTGTTTCTTCAGGCTCAGTGGAAATAAAAACATGAGTGGGCATTAACTTAAGCTTGGGGGGGGGGGGGAGATCAAGAGGGAGACCAGGAGGCATTTCTCACAGAGATGGAGGTGGCGAATGGAACACGCTCCCTGTGGAAGCAGTATACTCAAAACAGTGGAAGGCTTCAAAAGGGGATGGGTCAGGTTAAAATGCAGTCACATTCAAAAGGGGAATGGCTGGAAAGGAGGGGGTAGCCGTTGGTGGGAGAGGGGAGGAGTCCTTAGCTGCTGCTTGGGACTCTGCAATGCAAGCAACCTCAACAGGCCACAGGCCTTATTCTTTTGCATGTTCGTATGATTGTATGAAATGATAGGCAAGAGGGTAGCTAAAGGGGATAAGACTTTCTTTGTGTATGTAAATGAGAAGAGAAAGGTAAGGGGAGCGATAGTGAGGATAAGGAGGGTGGCGGGGGGGATGTGTAGTGCCCCAGGGAAATTGGGGCACCAAAGAAAATAGGGGATACTCAGAGATATGAGGGGTCAGACAGTTATGGGGACCCTGGCAGCTTAATGAGAAACCCCTGAAAAGCGTTGGTGACCCTCGGAAACACAGAACAGGCCCAACTCCAGCAGACAGTCCTAGTAGTCAAAATTCAGGGTTTTAAAAGAAAGCCATTTTTTTTCTTTCCTCTCCCTTCCCCCCTGCTTAAGACCGACACCCAGCCAGCCAAAGCCAAACAAGTCTGCCCATATTCCTGTCCCATAGTGGAGAAGGAAGCCAGGCTGAGCCCTCCAGCCAATCCCTGTGGCTAGGGTAGATTCAAATTTGGAGACTGTTTTTTTTATACCATTGACCCAGCTTCAGGAGGCTGACCTCTGGATGAAGGAGCCAATCCCCTGGCACGTAGCCAGGACCGCCCCAACCTAAAAGAGGCTCTGCACAGGCTGGAGAGAGGGGAGAAAGAGTTTGACCAGGGAGGGTGAAGGACAACAAGGCAAAGGATGTCTGCTTCCCTGTTAGGAGGTTGAAGCGAATCCCCTGGGTCCCTTTACATAGAAACATAGAATTTGACGGCAGATAAGGACTGCTTGGCCCACCTAGTCTGCCCATTTTCCTACCTAACAGATATGCTGCAGATCCTAGTTAATCAACAGCTTACTTCCTCTTACCCACCCCTAGGACTGCCTTATGCCTGTCCCATGCATTCTTGAAGTCCCCCACTGTTCTTGACTCCATGACCTCCTCAGGGAGGCTGTTCCATGCATCCACAACCCTCTCAGTGAAAAAATACTTCCTCACATTACCTCTGAGCCGTCCCCCCTCTATCTTCAAATTGTGACCCCTTGTTCTTGCACATCTCTTTTTCTGGAAGATGCTACCCTCTTGGACTTTGTTAATTCCCTTGAGGTACTTGAAAGTTTCTATCATGTCCCCTCTCTCCCTTCTTTCCTCAAGAGTATACATATTAAGCTCCTTTAGTCTTTCTTCGTATGTCTTCTGGTGCAGACCCTGCACCATTTTGGTTGCCCTCCTCTGGACAGCCTCCACTCTGTCTATGTCTTTGCGGAGATGGGATCTCCAGAACTGCACACAGTACTCCAGATGGGGTCTCACCAACTGTCTGTACAGAGGGATAACAACTTCCTGTTTTCTACTATTGATGCCTCTTCCTATGCATCCCAGTATCCCCCAGCCTTCCTTACTGCCTTCTCACATTGCTTGCCCACCTTTAGGTCATCTGATATAATTACCCCCAGGTCCCTTTCTATTTTTACTGTTGTCAGTATCTCACCCCCATTGTCGCTTCCCCTGGTTTTGTTTCCCATGTGCATTATCTTGCACTTCTTTGCATTAAATCTGAGCTGCCATACATTTGACCATTCCTCCAACTCAAGTCCTTCTTCATCCTTTCCACTCCATCCTGTGTATCAACCCTGTTGCAGATCTTTGTGTCATCTGCAAAGAGACATACTTTTCCTTCCAGTTCCTCTGCAATGTCACTTATAAAGACATTAAAAGGACCGGTCCCAGTACTGAACCCTGCGGTACCCACTAGTAACCCTCCTTTCTTCACTGTGTACTCCATTTACTACTACCCTTGTGTCCTGTTGTCTAGCCAATTTTTATCCAGGCTACCACCTTGGGACCCATTCCAAGGCTGGCTATATTGTGTATTAATCTTTTGTGGGGACTGTATCAAATGCCTCTATAAATCTAGGTAGGCCATGTCCACAGCCCCTCCCTGATCTACTACTTTGTCACCCAGTCAAAGAAATCTATTAGATTAGTCTGACACCTACCTTCCCATGTCGGTGAATCCATGTTGCCTCGGGTCCGTGCCCCAATGGCCTCTAGGTATTCAACAATTCTTTCCTTCAGAAGTGATTCCATCATTTTCCCTACCACTGAGGTCAAACTAACTGGTCTGTAGTTTCCTGCCTCTGTCCTGCTCCACTTTTGTGAAGAGGAATTACATCTGCCCTCCTCCAGTCCTTGGGTACCACCCCATCCTCCCATGAGTTTGTTAAAGAGAGTAGTCAGCGATGTCACTAGTTCTCACTTTAGTTCTTTAGAATTCTTGGGTGAATCCCATCAGGCCCCATTGCTTTGTCCACCTTCAATTTTATTAGTTCTTTCAGAACCCTTTCTTCTGTAAATGGACTGGTATTTACCCCGTCTTCAGAGTATTTCTCTTGTTTGGTTTGGTAGCTCTCCCTCCTCTTCCTTTGTGAATACTGAGGCAGAAATATTCGTTCAGTAACCCTGCTTTTTCACTGTCACCTCTACAGATTCCCTCCCTTTATTAAGCTTCAGTATCCCTCCTTTGGTCTTTCTTCGCTCCCTAATGTACCTATAAAAGGTCTTATCCCTTCTTAACAGAATTGGCTATCCTTTCTTGGTTTGGGCCTTTGTTATTCTGACTACCGCCCAGCCTCTTTCTGCTTTAACTGTGATAAAGTTCTCGTCCCTGCTCCTTCTGTGTTTCCTTATATTTCTAGATGCTGCCCTTTTCTTCTTAACCTTCCTTGCCACCTCTTTTGTGAACCATAGTGTTTTTTCCTTCTTGTGTTTACTGATTTTTTTTTTTTTTACGCAGAGCTTGTTGCCTCTTGTGATGGCTATTCTGATCACTCCCCATTGTTCCTCCACCCTCCTTCTTGCCTGTTTGCTAGTGTTTTTCTGAGGCACCTCTCATTTTCCAAAGTCAGCCCTCCTAAAGTCTAGTACTCTTGCTTTTGTATGGCTTGACTGTATGGCTGTGTTTATCGTGAACCACACTGTTTGGTGGTCACTTGTTCCCAGATGGCTACCCACTTCTAAATCTGAGATTCTTTCTCCATCCCCATTTGAAAGTACCAGGTCTAAGATTGCTCCCTCCCGAGTCGGTTCCAATACTAGCTGTCTGAGACATGCCCCCTGTAGGGCATCAAGAATGACCCTGCTCTTATGGCATATTCAGGTCCCCCATCAACAATATCTCCCCTTTTTCTGCCATTCTAAGAAAGCCTTCTATCATTTCCTTGTCCATTCCCTCCCCCTGAGATGGGGGTCTGTATGCAACCCCCATGCGGATTGTGATGCCATTTCCTGTCTCCAGGGTGACCCAAAGTGCCTCATCTGCTCCCTGTTTACTCTTTAGTTCTGTTGCTTTGATCCCTTCCTTTACATAGAGAGCTACTCCTCCTCCTCTTTTACCCTCCCTATCCCTCCTGTAGATTGTGTATCCTGGTATGTTGACATCCCAGTCATGGTTTTCCGTGTACCATGTTTCTGTGACTGCCACAATATCCAGGCAACCCCTCTTCCATCAAGGCCACTAGTTCAGGGGCTTGTTATGCAGACTACGGGCATTGGTGCTCATCACCCTCCACTTTTGATAGCCTTACCCCTTTTAGCCCCATTACTGTCCTTACTGCCTTTGCCTTTTTTACATTTAAATCTGTTCTGCTCCCTAATAACTTCTGTACCTTGGTGTTTACCTCACTAATCACCATGTTTTGTGGGGGGAGGCTTGGATTTCCCAGCTCCTTTTCAGTGCCTCCCCCCTTGGCTAGTTTAAATGCTTGCCAATGAAGCATTTAAACCTCTCACCTAGGATCCTGGTTCCCCCCCTGGACAGATGCAGACCATCACACCAGTATAGGTCTGCATCCCTCCAGGTGGCTCCCCAGTCCCCAATGAAGCCAAAACCCTGAGCTCCACACCAGTTTTTCAACCACTCATTGAATTCCCTGGTGAGAGTGCCCTAGCATCTCCCTTGCCATAGACAGGCAGCACCTCCGAGAAGGTTACCGTATGTGCTACTTGTCTAAGGCCCTTTCAACTCTACAAACTCCTCTTGCACTGCTCTGATCCCATTCTAGCCAGGTCATTTGTCCCCAGGTGGACAATGACATCCAGCTCCTCCCTCGTAGCAGCTCCTCCCACGATCCTGAGGATTACGCTTCCTGTCCCTCAAGCCATGGCGCCAGGAAGGCACTGTCACTTCCCTCTCCCCATCCTCCCCAATTCTACCCCCTAATGTTGGAGTCCCCCACCAGGAGTTGTTTCCCCCTGTGGGGTCCCATGCCACCCTCCTTTGTGAAGGTTCCCAGCATCCTCCTTGGTCTCCACTGCAGGTGCCTCCATAGAGGAACCACTATCCACCAGAAGGTGAATGGTTGTGAAGAGGTACAGCTGGAGGATGCAGCTCTGTTCCACCACCCTCTCCTCCTTGAGCCCACCCTGGTCCAGCCACTCCTCTTTCTTGGCAACCTCTGGGGTAGTGGCATTGGCCTAGTGGTCCCTGAGTGGGGAGGTTGCAGATCCTAGCCAGGTCCGCGCTGGGGCAGGGCAACCTCCTCTCTCAGACCAGAGGTGCTCTGCAAATAGGGCAGCATCGAGAGCCTCCAGAATGTCTCCTGAACACTGCCGCCCCACAGCCATTGCACTGCACCACTCCTATCATGTCTTTATTTTGTGTCCTCTACTGTTTCTCTGGATGCTTACTCCTCCTCTCCTTACAACTCTCACCCTTCTTGTTCTGGGACAGCAACTTCCAATCTTCTTCAGTAGTCTCCTTCTTGCTTGCTCAATATCAAACTACCAGCAGCTGGGGAGAGTGAGCTACTTTTCTACTTCAGGGTTGACAAAACCAATGTTTCTCTATGATCCTTTTCTTCCTGCTGCCAAACAGGAAGTTCCTGTTGACAGTTAATCCAGTGGCTATAAAAGTAGAACTGGCTTTGGGTGGGTGGAGGGGTGGGATGGAGGCAATTGGTAGAAAAAGGCTAGCAACAGGAAGTTGTAATTTGACTCACCTGCTTTTCTAGTGTCTAAACCACACCCCAGGTGAAGCTCTCTTTCCTCCACTGGCTTAGTAAAGTCACCTGATACAGTACCTTTCCCTCACAGAACACACACTGCCTTTCTTTTCTTTTCTTACTTTTTTTAACCTTAAATAAGACCCCTTCTACTTCTAATAAAGTTATCTGTCTACTTAATCTTAACTGATACTGACTCCTACTGAGATATAAGTTTTAAATTAAGAAGAAAATGTAGCTTCTTTTAGTTAGCTGCTTTCTGCTCTACAAGCAAGGCTGGCAACAGCCTTTGGTGCAACTCCCTCCAGAAGATTCCTAGTAGCAGCCTCGGTCAGTTTTTGCAGAACTCTGCCATCTAGTTGGGTCCCCCAGTGCGTCAAGTCAGTTCATTTGGCCCGGAAACAGACCCAGTGAACCTTTCATGCAGCAGTCTCCAGGAGAAGAGGCCTTATCACTCCTTTGTGGTCGTGCATTCCCCAGAGTACAGAAATAGCTGTTGAACTCCAGGGGTGAGTAGGCTGGTTGGCCAGCATTTCCTTTAATAATTAGTCCTAGATAGACCTGCTCCAGCCAGGGGAAGGATTGTTTGTTTAGCAATTGTACTGTTGCACTGTGTAATTATTGTTTAGAATTGTTAAATTGCTTCCATTGTATCCCTGCCCCGAATGGAGGAAATCTGCTTACCTTGTCCATTTGTAGAGAGAGAGAAAGAAGAGAGAAAATGAGAATCAAGAAGGCAGACACTAGAAGGGTTCAAACCAAATAATTGTTGGACCATGATTAAAGGTGTTTGTGAACTCCTTTCTTGAAAGAATCTCTGCTAGTTTAACTTATTCTAGGCAGTCTGTGCTCCAAATAGACACTTGGGCAGTCCCTCTCAGCCAAGAGTCAAAGAATTGCTAGGTAAAGCCAAATCAAAGTATTAGTGGCAAAAAAGGGAAATGTTCAGGCTAAATTTCCCTTTTGTTTAGCTGTAAAAAGCTAATTACTAAAGGCCTGGCAGAGCCTTAGTGAATTCTTCTCTCAGAGTTCTAGAGTAATCTAAGCCCAAGTAATGGGAAAAACTTAGTCCTTTGTCCATGTAGTAGAAGGGCGGGGCAGCCCATAGCTGGGACAGAGACACTAGGTACCCTGGCCTCCATATTCAGAAGGCAACCAGAGCTGATGCATATTAACAAAAGGGGTGAGTCATCAAACTGTTTCAATGCTCATGAGGCAAACTGTATTTTCTTTATATGCCTGCAGTATGCCTGCAATCTCCTGTTGCTTGCCTACTTCTCAACTGTTCCTGATTTTCAGGGATGTCCCTGATTTTGCCTCAGAAATTTCTTCTGCCCCTCCTAAGTCTGGCACTTCTGGCACTAAAGAGTAAAGATTGGGATCACAGAATAATGCCAGCCATTGATGTTACAATCTAGTTCTCATTAAGAAAATGCTATTCACACTAAGAAACATGTTGTATACAGCTTCTGGGACTAATATTACTGTTTTATCTGATGTGTTCCTGATTTTGGTCATTTGTCTCTGCCTTGTGATGAGGGAGGTTAAGAGGTATGATTGCCTGGACCCACTGCTTGCTGTGTCTGAACTGCTATATTCAATCAAACTGTTTTAAATTGTTGAACTGCTTGCTGTGACTGAACTGCTATAGTCAACTGAAGAGTTTAAATAACTGCACCGTCTTATTTTCTCAATTGTCCTGTGTGACTGCACTGCCCTGAGGGCATTGATTGCAGCACCTGCCTACTGCTACTCCCTCTGAAGACATTTGGGGCCACCCCATCCCAAATGGTAGGGCTCTCGGTCATACAAGAAGGAGGGGAATTGCCTTTCAGGTTTTTAATTTTTGTTCTGTTCCAAGCTCCTGAACACACTTCATACCTCATCCAGAATTCCTCCAGTGACTCTTCTTCAACCCAGGGAGGGTCCCCGGGAAGCCCAGTATCACCTGCACCCACTTCCAACAACCTCCACCAACTCCAAGTGTTCACCACAATGCCCCAGGTTTGAGTTGCAGGTTGTAAGTGGTAGCCAGCTGGTAGCTAGGGCCCACCAAAGTAAGTCAGGTTAGGGGCCACCCCAGCTTTAGCTTGAGGGACTTAAGTTGTCCGCCGAACTCGGGGTCACATTGCCCATTCTCCTGCATAGATATTGTCCCAAGGTGGCAACAGTACTGGTGGCCTATACCAAGGCTTTGCAGAGGATTGCCAGGCTCTGTGCCCCATTCCCTGAGGTGGCATAAGTACCAGTGACCCACGCAAGAGGCCATACCAAGGGTCGCCAAACTCTTGACTGGACTGCCCATAGGTGGTTCGTGTTCCAGTGATGCATTAAGAGGTCACACCGACGATTGTTGGATTCTGATGCTGCAAGGGGAGGTGGTAAGGGTTCCGGGACCTGCCCAGAGGTCGTCCAGTGGATCATCGCACCCAGCATACTTTCCTCGACTGGAGATCACCTGCCCGAGGTCACCACAGCCAACATCCCCAGAAGAGGGTTCTCTTCCCTTACAATCTGGCGTCAACACCCATCCTCGACCAGGCGCTTTCCTTTTGACGTTGCCTCAGCAACGCCAGGAGTCACCTTCTGCCCAGGGCCAGGAGGCCTACAGTGTTTTTACTTGGTTTTTGGTTCACTGGGGGATGTCCCATTTTATGGACTGTGTAGGAAGCGCTTCCTTAGGTTCACCTTCAGCAGTCGGCCGACCAAAATACTAGAAACCCAAGCTTGGAGCATCGGATCACTACACCTTTAAGACCTGAATAACCTGGACTTTTGTAGGACATTAGTGGGGCCAGTCTGTGGTCCTGGTAACCTTATTGACTCTTTCTCATGTGTATAGCGTTAGTGAATGCTAAGTCTTTTCTGAGCACTCCAATTGTTGCTAATAAACCTTGTATCTTGGCTCTAGAGTACGCCTCCAGCCTCTCCTTCCAGATTTATCTGGCATCACCCTAAACTATAGGGGTACGAACCACCACAGCTCGTGCACCACAAATGCGCAGAAAAGGACCAAGAAAAAAAGTAGACATCCTGAGCAAATGCTTCTAATCAGTTGTCACAGTAGATAGTCGGGGGTATGAAGCACCAGAGAGCAGCAGGAAAGTAAGTGTGTGTGTGGTGTGTGTGTGTGTGTGTGTGTGTGTGTGTGTGTGTGTGTGTGTACAGAAGTCCATTTTTAGAAGAAACAGCCCTGAAGGGACATGCTGCTCTGAAAGTGGACAAGGCTATAGAACCTGATAGGACACACGCAAGAGTACGAAAGGAACTCAGGGAGAAGCTAGCTGCCCCACTGACAGCCTTATTCAATAGTTCTCTGGAATCAGGCATGGTTCCAGCAGACAGGGGGAGAGCAGACATGGTCACTCTACATAACAGTGGCAGCAGGTAGGAGGCTAGCAACTACAGGGCGGTCAGTCTCACCTCAGTGGTGGGGACGTTAATGGAAACCTTGTTAAAGGAAAGGCTGGTAGAGTTATCTTGAATCCAATGGGTTGTTAGACCACTGGCTGCATGGGTTCACAGTGGGGAGGTCATGCCACACAAATCTGACTGGGTGACCAGGGAGCTAGACCACGGGAGGGCAGTCGACATGGCCTATCTGGACTTCAGCAAGCCTTTCAACACTGTGCTGCACTGGAGACTGAAAAAGAAATTGAGCAGCGTAGGGGTGGGATCCAAAGTGGTGAACTGGGTTAAAAACTGGTTAATGGATAGGAGACAGGACTGGTAGTAAACGGCACTCCTTCTAATGATGGGAGAGTGACCAGCAGGGTGCTGCAGGGCTTAGTACTAGGACCAGTCATCTTAAATGTCTTCATAAGCAACACTGCAAAAGAACTGGAAGGGAAGGTATGCTTTTTTTGCAGATAACACCAAAGTATGTAAAAAGACTGGACACTCAGGAGGGTGTAGAGAAAATGTACAGGGATCTTGGGAAACTCAAGAAATGGTCATGAGCATGGAAGCTGTGGTTCAATGCAAAATCATGCACCTAAGTCATAGGAGCCAAGTATAGGACTGGGAGAGGTACTGACAGTCACTAAGCAGGAAAGGGGCCTTGGGGTTATCACATCTGATGACCTCAAAGTAACAGGGCAAGCAGTAAGTAGGGCCAGTGGGATAATGGGATGCATAGGGAGAGGTATCACCAGCATGAGGAGGGAGGTGGTATTGCCACTATATTGCAGGCCATACTGTGAGGGCTAAGAAAAAGGTCTTCTACAAATTTAAAGAAAAGCAGGGGGAGGAAGAATGGGAAGAATATTTGCTGAAAAACAGGGCGGCAAAGAGAGCACTTAGGGAAGCAAAAGCAACACTGAGCTGTGTACAGCAGAGGGGGTCAAGAGTGGAGAAACACAGTTCTTCTGGTATATTAGAGAAAAAAGGAAGAAAGGAGGGGGAATTGTGAGGCTAACAGGGGTATAGGGTGATTGAGGCAGACTAGCAAAAGGACGTCATCTTTAATTATCACTTTTGCTCACTTTTCACTAGAGAGGATGGTAAGCCCTTGCCAGAGAGTGGCATCAAAGTAGCCATTAAGAGGGTCCCAGAGACGAGGCAGCCAGCATTTACTGGCGAAAGGGTCCTTAAAAGGCTGGCAGCCCTAAAGACTGATAAGAGACCAGGACCAGGACCAGGTGAATTGCCTCAGAGGAGGCTCAGGGAACTGGTAGCGGAACTGGTTGATCCCCTGGTAGGTCTATTCCACAGCTCTCTAAGAACAGGGATGGTTCCAAGGCTGGACGGTGGTAGATATAGTTCTGCTCTATAAAGGGGAGGGGGGAGACAAGGAACAAGCAGGGAAAGTACAGTTACGTAAGAACTTACCGTAACAGTAGATCTTCGAGAGAGGCTCTTGCAGTAGGTAATTACATATAGGACTGAAGCTGGCAGGCATCAGGACCCCAAGGAAAAATTTCTAGCTAGCAGTCTCTGGCGGGGACCGCCCCCATGTCAGGTGACCAGCGTCAGGCAACGGCAGTATAAAGGGGCAGTCCCCCACACCCCCTTTCAGTTCTTTCCCGGCAAAGGCCAAAAAGGCAAGACGAAAGAGAAGCAGATATTTCCCTCCCTGGAAAAGGAGCTGAAAAAGCTAAGGGGGATGGAGGGCAGGAAGGCATTACCTACTGCAAGTGCCTCTCTCGAAGATCTACTGTTTTGGTAAGTTCTTACTAACTGTACTATCTTACTTTGAGAGGGCTCTTGCAGTAGGTAATTACATATAGGACTGAATCCCAAGCAGTCTGGAACAAAGAGAAGCACTTTGGAGGAGGAAAACTACCAACCAATAGAACCTCCAGCCGTAAGAGTCTTAAGAAAGAAGACCCTGCAGAACAGCCAACCCGAAGCCTGCTCTACGGTGAGAGGCAATGTCCAAACTGTAGTGTTTCGTAAAGGTATGGACATAAGTCCAAGTAGCAGCTGCGCAGATATCTGCTGCTGACACATTCTTGAAGCAAGCTGCAGAGGCAGTTACTTCTCTGGTGGAGTGACCTCTGACCTGACCCGGTAGGGTCTTGTTGTACTTGTCGTAACAGAAAGTGATACAATGAGCCAACCATTTGGATGGGCATTGCTTGGAAACAGCATTGCCCTCTCTTTTGTGAGCAAAAGAAACAAAAAGCTCATCAGATTTCCTGAGATCCTTAGTCCGAGTGGTGTAGTATCTCAGTAGTCTATGAACATCCAAAGTATGCAGGAGATACGCCCCTTGATTGGAGTGCTGCGTAAAGAAAGCAGGTAGCTCAATGGATTGATTCAGCATAGATTCTGCCACCACCTTAGGGAGAAACTTAGGGTTGGTGCACGGAGCCACACGTTCCTTGTGGAAAATCAAGTAAGGGATTTTGTACATCAAGGCCTGAAGCTCGGACATTCGACGAGCTAAAGTAATGGCCACTAGGAAGAGAGTCTTCCAAGAAAGGAACTTCAAGTCTGCTGAAGCTGACGGCTCAAAGAGAGGCAGAGTAAACTTCTCAAGAACAAAAGTTCAAATCCCAAGGAGGAGCAGGGACACAGATGAGGTGTCTTAAACGGAGGACCCCTCTGAGGAAAGTCTTACAGACTTCCAAATGCGCAAAAGATCCGTCTCCAAAAGGTACATGGTAGGCCGAGACAGCCACCAATGGGGATCTTCAAGGTGGAATGACTGAGACCCAGGTCAAAGAGATGACACATATAGTCCAGGACTCTCTCGACAGGGCAAGAGAAAGGTTCGAAGTCTTTCCAAGAGGCCCAAATCGAAAAACGTTTCCACTTCATGGTGTATGTGGACCTAGTAGATGGCTTCCTGGCCTCCACCAGAATATCTGTGATGAGTGAAGAAACCCAGAACTGGGCTTGAGCTACGTCTGCAGGAGCCACACATGGAACTGAAGGGATTTGAGACCTCAATGCACCAGGGTCCCCTGATCCTGGGTCAGCAAATGCTGTGACTGAGGAAGAAGCAGCAGAGGTTCCTCTGAAAACTGTTGCAGAAGAGAGAACCAAACTTGCCTGGGCCAGAATGGAGCAATGGGGATCATCTGGGCTCCTTCTTAACTGATTTTGTGTAAAACCTTCGGAATTAAGGGAATTGGAGGGAAGGCATAGACAAATCTGTCCTTCCAGTCGAGAGACATATAGTCCCACTAGAAAATGTCTTGCCCTGGAACGAGCGAGCAAAAGGTGCGACGTTTTGCATTTAGAGGGGACGCGAACAGGTCTACCTGAGGGGTTCTCTAGCACAGGAAGATATCATCTGCTACCTTTTGATTCAGTTCCCATTCGTGTGCTTTGGCTGACGACCGACTGAGGTGACCCGCCAGCGTGTTTTCCACTCCTGGAACATGTACTGCCATCAGGTGAAGGTTGTGTTGAACAGCCCAATTCCAAACTCTCATTGCTTCACTGCACAGAGAATAGGAACGAGTTCCTCCCTGTTTGTTGATGTACCAGACTACGCACATGTTGTCCGTCTGGACTGCCAGATGGCCGGGATGAACGCAGGAGTTTAGAGCCTAGACAGCGTACAAAACCACCCTGAGCTCGAGCACATCGATATGAAGAGTCTGCTCCAGACTGGACCAGGAGCCCTGTGAGACCCTAAATGGGCTCCCCAGCCTTCTCCCGAGGCATCTGTTGTCAATGTTTGGGATGGGGGATCGAAGCAGAAGGGAACTCCCCGGCAAAGGTTCTCTTGCACCATCCACCATTGCAAGTCCCGGACCATGGGATCGGAGACCAGAACTTCCTGGTCTAGGTCTCCAGTGTCTGGTCCCACTGAGACAGAAGCATCCATTGAGAGATCCTCATATGGAGCCGAACGCAAGGGACTGTCGGAATAGCAGCCGCAATGAGCCCGAGAAGGCGAAGGACTGACCTGGTGCTGACCTTTCTGTGACTGGACAACAGACTCACATGAGCCTGGAGGGTGTCCACCCTGTCTGGAGGTAGAAAGGCCTTGCCAATAGTCATGTCCAGGATCGCCCCTATAAACTGAAGCCTTTGGCAAGGGACCAGATGGGACTTGACCTGGTTGATGGTGATACCCAGGCTGGTGAAAACCTGCAGGGTAAGGGAAAGGGAGCGCAGAAGTTCCTCCCTGGAAGGGGCCGCCAGGAGCCAATTGTCCAGGTATGGAAATATCTGCACCCCCTGGGTACCCAGGTGGGCTGCCACCACTGACAGACATTTGGTGAACACTCAGGGAGCCGAGGAAAGACCAAATGGGAGGGCCTTGAATTGGTAGTGGTCCCCCCTGGAACGAAAATCGAAGGAATTTGTGCTGGGAAGGGCAGATGGGGATATGCAGGTAGGCATCCTGCATATCCAGAGCGCACAGCCACTGTCCCTGCTCTGCAAAGGGAGCATTCTGAAATGCCTGTACTCCACGAACATGTTCAGGGAGCTGAGGTCTAAAATAGGCCTCATGTCTTCTGTTTTCTTTGGAACTAGGAAGAAATGGGAATAGTTACCTGTCCCCAAAAGGTGGGTCGGGACAGGCTCTATCTCTGCCTTCGAGAGAAGGGAGGAAATGTCTTCTGGGACCAGAGGAAGTGTTCCAGGGAGTAAGACGGCCTGGGGGGTGGTTTCTGAAGAAACTCAACTGAGTGTCCTGCTGCTATCAGTTGGAGCACCCAAGCATCTGATGTAATCCTCTCCCAACCCGGTAGATGGAAGGAGAACCTCCCTCCTACTGGTTGCTCTGGGAGGCCCAGAGGCTGTGGGAGAGGAAGGGAGTCAGGAGGTGTGAGGCAACGTCGCGGCTGAAGCTCCTGCCGCTTTTCTGGGCGGAGGGGGCTTGGCAGCCAGAGGGGCCCAACGTTTGTTGGCCTGCTTGCCCAGAGGTTTCGCTTTAGGCCGAGAAAATCTGCGAAAAGGGAGACGCTGTCCCTGGGGGGGTCTGTACAAAGAGTCAACAGACTTGAGTGCAGTGCCCTTCTCTTGGAAGTCAGTGATGATATCCTTGACATCTCCACTGAACAGCACAGAACCCCTGAAGGGCGCATCCTGAATAGCAGATTGCACCTCCGGGATCAATCCTGACACATGGAGCCAGGCATGACGCTGAAGACCTACAACGAAAGTCGAGCTCCAACCTGCTGTGTCCACTGCATCGTACGTGGCATGGAGCATGTGCCAACTGGCCGAACAAGCAGAACGGACAAGATCAGCCACTTCCTGCTTGGTCTGAGACTCAGGAAGGGAGTCCACTTTGGAGTCCCTCATATGCGAAACATAGTTCAGGGCCCTAATTCCCAGTGTGGAAGAAGCATACACCTTCTTCCTGTACTAGTCCAGGAGACGGGATACCTTGTCTGGTGGAGACGAGCTGAGATGTTTAGGGTTTGCTGAACAGCCATGAGCAGCACTAATCACAACCGAGACGGCCTTGGGGTATGTATTCAAGGAATCCACAACTTCCGGAGCCTGGTACAGCCAATCGGCCATCCTCGGAAGGGGGGGGGGGGGGCTAACGCGGACGGTTGTTTCCAAATGGTGAAAACAAGGTCGGCGTGAGGCTCAATCCAGGGTGGAATCAATGTTGGAGCAGTTTCGGGTAGATCCAGGTGGGAAGCCAGCTTCTTCCGCTGTGGATCTGGCTTCAGGGATTGCTACTGGTGGACCTCCTGGATCTTTCTCAGTAGCACCAGAAAAGAAAGATCTTCACAGAGGCAACTTCGGAGGAGTCCTTGGCCTGGGACAGTCTAGAGTACATGGCTCATCAGGATCGGCACCCCCGAGTCTGACTCTGAGGCCTCCGAAGAAGAAGAAGACTCCTCCCATGGCAGGGAGGAATGGACCCCTGGGCAAACCTCAGGAGCGTATCCTCCTCGCACCTGGTGCCTGAGGGCACCTCTGGTGTTAGGCGGGAGGAGTCTCTCGCCTCCGGTGCAGGGAATCCTGTACAGGGTCCAGCGTCGGCAGACGGCTCTCCACTTCCCTGGTGAGCTAAGCCTTGGCGTCAGCCCACCAGGCAACCAGAGTCTCCTTCAAATCCACCGGCAGCTGGGGGGCAGTGGAGGAGGAGGGGGATTACGGATACTGAGGGTATCCATAGTGTGAGTTTCCGTACCCCAATGACGGGAAGCCCGCCGTCAGGTAGTAAGGCATTGGGTACTGTGGCATCGGATAGGCCCGCGTCGGGTACTGCAGCACGGGATACTGCGGTCCCGGGTAGGACGGCATCGGATGCCCAGGAACCAGGGGCTCTGTCGGCACAGAAGCCCTGGAAGAAGCCCAGCGGGCAGGCCAGGAACAGGTGGCCCCGCAGGCATTGGGTCCGGCATTGGGACGATATCCAGTAAAGGGGTGTCGCTCGGCATTGGGTAGGCTGGCGTCGCATAGGCCAGCGTTGGAGCCAGTGTCTGAGGGTTCGGCGTCAGGTGATCCAGCCCTGAAGGAGGGAGACTGGATGGCAGCATACTGACGTCCTCTGTGTCACCCGGGGAAGGAGGTCTGAAATCCCCGGGGTCTAGCAGGGGAGACCCTGGAGCCTCAATATGCAGCGGCAAGCCGGGAACGGCAGACTGGTCCATGGGGTCCAGCATTGGCTCTTTCACTGTGCATTCGTCGGAAGAGCCGACGACCGCCTTACCGGCAGGATCCGGACGGGCGTCGGAGGAGCCGGCATCTGACTTATCGGAGCCAGCGCCCGACCAAGGCCGCATTGGAGAGGTAGCCTTGGCGGGCGGTTTGGGAGCCATGCGCACCCCCCGAAGGGGCTGGCGACTTATCAGCACTGTCCTGGTGGACGTCGGTGGCACCGGCGTCCGACTTACCAGACCCACTCAACCCAGAGGACTGAGAGACAGCGGCTTTCCTGGGAACTGTTGCCTCCTCCCCCCCCCTCGGAGGCTCCCGAAGGGCCTGCGCATGAGCCAGATGGGAGGAACGGCAGTCGAGGGTCGGTCCCCCAGGGGGGACGTTACCTGTAGTACGGTGACCCCAGCTGGAGTCACGGTAGCCATGGAAGTGGAGTCCTGGTGCTTCTCCTTCTTCTTGAGATGTCCCTCAGGCGAAGTGGAGGCCTGCCTTAGCTTCTTCAGCTCCCTCTCCATGGAGGCCAACTTCTTTTTTAAAATATGGGCCTCCAGAGACTGCTGCCTCCATTTACGGGTGGCAGCATTAAACTGCTGGCAGTGCTGACACTCCTCCACGTGGTGATCAGGGTCTAGGCAGAAGAGGCACTGGGAGTGACCATCCTTATGTGGGAGCTGGGCGCTGCATGAATTGCACTTGTTTTTATGCGAATCAGATGGTGTAGGGGATGACATACACAGCGTGTAAGTGAGAAAATGTAAAAAAAAAAAAGAGAGAGAAAAAATTTGGTTTACAAGACCGACAACGGACTGACGAGCAGAGGAACTTAACCGTGAGGCACTATGAGAAGCAGACGGCGGGAAAGAACTGGAAGGAGTGCATGGGGGACTGCCCCTTTATATTGACATCACCTTATGCCAGCCACCTGACGTAGGGGCGGTCCCTGCCAGAGACTGCTAGCTAGAAATATTTCCGTGGGGTCCTGACGCCTGCCGGCCTCAATCATATATGTAATTACCTACTGCAAGGGCCCTCTCGAGGTAAGATCTAGACTTGTCAGTCTTACCTCTATTGTAGGAACACTGATGGAGTCACTGATCAAAGGGGATCTTGCGGACTACTTAGAGGGCAAAGGTCTCCAGGATAGTAAGCAGCATGGATATGTGGCAGGGAGGTCTTGTCAGACTAACCTTTTTTTTTTTTTGACTGGTTGAGGAGAGAACTGGACAGGAACCACACTGTGGATTTGCTCTACTTCGACTTCAGCAAGGCTTTTAAGTCGGTACCCCACCAACACTTGATGAAGAAGACAGAGGATCTAGGGGCGGCTAAGGTCATGGTAAACTGAGTAGGTAGCTAGCTAAAGGGGAGGCAGCAGAGGACAGTGGTCAATGAGGATAAATCAGAAGAGTGGGAGGTCAAGAGTGGGGGTTCCACAGGGATCTGCCCTAGGTCCGGTCCTCTTCAACATGTTCATCAGCAACACTGGTGAGGGGATTCGAGTCCTGGCTGTGTCTCTTCAAAGATAACACTAAGCTCTGTGAGAAGGTGGATAGTGAAGAGGGAATACAAGAAATGCAGAGAGACTTTCAAAATCTGGAGGGGTGGTCAAAGGTTTGGCAGTTGCAATTCAATGCCAAAAAGTGCAAGGTGATGCACCTAGGGACCAAGAGCACCAGGACAGAGTGCTGGATGGAAGGAGTGAGACTCAGTACCACGGCTGAGGAACAAGACCTTAGAGTTCTCATCAGCAGCTCCCTAAAGCAATCTAGTCAATGCAACATGGCATATAGCAAGGCAAATAGGATGTTTGGATATATCGGAAGGGGTTCTGATAGCAGAAAAAGGGAGGTAATACTTCCACTGTACAGATCCTTAGTGAGGCCACACCTGGAGTACTGCACCCAGTTCTGGGGTCCTCACCTCAGAAAGGACAGGGATAGGCTTGAGATGGTGCAGCACAGGGTAGCAAAGATGATTCAGCACCAGCAGGCAATATCCCAGGAGAAGCATCTTATGACACTGAACAAGTACTCGCCGGACATCAGAAGGGAAAGGGGAGATATGATAGAGACCTTCAAATTCTTAAGAGGAATTAACAGGGTGAACTATTTAACTTGAATACCAACTTGCGGTCATGAGTGGAAGCCAACAGGAAGAAAAAAGGAAATACAGTTTTAAAGAAAGAGTGGTACAGCTGTAGAACAGGCTACCAGCCAAGGTGGTGGGTGCAAAAAATGTTTTTTAGGCATGGCTGGTACAGAATGAAGAGCATAGTGTGTGCTCAGGGCATAAGAATCGGAGAGAAGGGCTCAGACCCTGGAGGAACAGTAGCATCCAGGACTAAATACAGAAGTCCGGCATACTAGATGGACCTTAGGTCTTTTTTCTGCTATTGCTGTCTATGTTTCTATACTATTCGCTTTTCAGACCCCACCTGGAGTATTGTGTCCAGTTCTGGAAGCCACACCCCAGAAAAGACACAGACAAAGTGCAAGTAGTCAATGAGGGATTTCAAAATGTACACCCTGGAAGAGAGTAAAGCAAGAGGAGATATGATAGAGACATACAAGTACCTCACAAAGATGAGCAAACGTGCAGGAGGGGAGTCTCTTTCAAATGAGACACAGCACCAGGATCAGAGGGCATGCAATCAAGCTGGGTGGGGGAAGAAGTTTAAAAGCCACATGCTGAAGTACTACTTAACTTATTAAGTTTTAGATGCCAGGAACAGGCTGCCAGAAGAAATGGTGGAGGCCAAAACAGTAGAGGGCTTAATGAATGCATGGGATAGACATTGGGGAATATTAGTAAATACTGTAGGTAAGGAGGAGGCTCACCAGAGACCAGTTAGGGTCTGCAGAGACAGACAAGACAGGCGCCATCTAGGCAGACTGGATGAGCCAAGCGGTCCTTTTCTGTCAACAAATTCTATGTTTCTGTGTTAATGCACTGAGATTTAATCACTTTTCTTATACAATTTTCTTAAATTTTGTAGGGGTGCTACTACTGTGTGGCCAAAATCAGAGTCAATTATAGTACCAGTATTCCACCCCCATGCAAGCTGCTCCAAAGCCGGCAAATCATTTTAAATAATCCAACATTCCTACTTTCTGTCTTCATTCCATCATTTTAACAGGTTTCTTGTGCTCATCATTTGGCTGCATCATGATTAGTCGGATCTCAGACAGCAAGGTGACCCCCTCGTAGGTCAGGTACTGTACCTACAATTTAAACTGTAACATACCAATGTGAGCTGAGGTCCGACTGCTCTCTCGCTCTTCTTCTTGTCTGGAAACCACTCTCTTGCATCATCTTATATACTGTGTACAGTGCTGGCCCATAAGAGGCTCACAGGTGGCTAGTAGGGAACTTACTAATAGGGAGAAGGCCGCACCTCTCCGGTTCTTTGATGCAATGTTAAGGGTGTTGGGTTTTTTTGCAGGCTTTAGAGCAGCTTGCTGGCAGGGGAGGGGGCAGGCCACTGGCACTATAATTGTTTGACTCTAATTCTGGCCACACACCGGTAGCACCCAACAAAATAAGCCAGGGCTGAACCTGTCAAACCCTTAATAACCCTTATTTCTACATCAAAGAACAGGAGAGGTGTGACCTTTCCCTATTTAGTTAGCTCCCTAATGGCCACTTATGAGCCTCTTGTGGGCCAGCATGAGGTACAAAAGATAAAGTCAATGCCGGCCCATCGGCACAGTGGTAGCGCTACACCCTTGTGACACCAGTGACCTTCTTTCAGGAATGAGCACGTGTCGTTGAGGGCCGGGGGAGAGGGTCAAGCATCTCAGAGGATGCTCCCCTCTTCCAGGGAGGGAGGAAGGGCAGCTAGCTCAGCTACTATACTGCCACCTTGGTGACTACAGGTGTCAGTGCAACTGAGCAACTAAAGGGGAGGGAAGACACAGGCAGGTGCCACGCTATGCACGTTCCCATATGTGCACATGTGCACCCAAGCCATCTGCGTCTTGAGGGACAGAACGAGAGAAAAAGAGGGTACCCTCCCCCTGATGAACCCACATGCCCGCACTCACTGACCTGGGCCTCTCCTGATGGCTGGATACTGAGCACCCAAGGGACCTAGCCTCATCCCAAGGGCTCCATCATGGGGCAAACCAATGGACTAACATGAGAGCAGGCAAGGTGACAGGGCTGGGGTGTGCTGGGGGCTTGAGAGGGGGCCAAGGACCGAGGAGAGAAAGAAGCAGAAACAGAATTAAAAAAAGTGAAGCCAGAGAGTGGTTTCCACACAAGAAAAACAGAGATAGCAGTGGGACCTCAGTGCACATTGGCATGATAAAAGTTTAAGTGTAGGTACTTGACCTATGAGGGGGTCACCCTGCCGTCAGTGGTCGGGCTAATCACAATTCAGCCAACTGATGAGACCAAAAACCCCATTAAAATGATGAAATGAAGACAGAATGTAAGACCACGGAATTATTTTAAATGATTCCAGGATTTGGAGCAGCCTGTCAAGAGGGGCACTGGTACTATAACTGGAATCAGAATGACCACACCATGAGCAGGGATGCCAGAGATTCCTTGGACTGGGAGAAGCATGTGGCAATGGAAAGAGGGCCAGGGCTCCTGGAAAAGGGGAGAGAAACAGAAAACTAAAAACAATACATATTCTGGCCTGGTGACGCAGAGGGCTGAGGCACTGGCGCCTTACCTCGAACCAAGCCAGCGACCCGGGTTTGGGAACGGACTCGGGACACCGGGGGCTGGCAGGGGAAGGAGAGGATTGAGAGTCTATAAGACTGCTCTTCTCTCCTGGGGTAGGCAGTGGTACTGCATTGCTCTGCAGTGACCTCCGGTGGAGACTAGGGGCAATGCAGATGCAACGCAAGGAGGGAACGTCACAGGAAAATGGCTCCGCATTCAGCCGGATGATGGCCGCCTGGCGGTCCAATGCTGTCAATGTCCTGGAGCCATCCGTCTCTCAACAGTACCCTGGGGCCAAGTATTGCGCTGGCTTGTCTCTGGTGCCTTCCCCCTCAGAGGAGAGCGACCCACCCGGTGAAGTGTTACGCCGGGTTACCCTGGGGAGGACTATAATATGAGAGACGGGGCCCAGGAATACATAGACAGTGTCGGCAGATAAGGGCCTATGGCCCACCCAGTCTGCCCATTTGAGCTTGTAAGTTCAGTTTTTTTCCTAGAAGTCTGTTGCCCCTTACCCCTGACCTCCAGAATTCCTTTATGTCTATCCCATGCATTCTTAAATCCCGTGATTGTTTCAGCCCCCACTACTTCCTCTGGCAGGGTGTTCCACTTGTCCACCACCCGTTCTGTGAAGAAATTCTTTCTCATGTTTCCTCTGAATCGTCCTCCCTCCAACTTCATCCCATGCCCTCTAGTCCTGGAACATCTTTTGCTAAAAATAGTGTTTTCCTGCACCCTGTTCCTCCCTGTAAGATACTTTGTATGTCTCTATCATATCCCTCTCTCCTCCTCTCCTCCAGGGAGTACATGTTCAGTTCCTTCAACCTGTCTTCATAGGACTTGTGATGCAATCCATGCACCATCTTTGTTGCCCTCCTCTGAACCTTCTCTACCCTGTCTATGTCCTTACGTAGGTATGGTCTCCAGAACTTACACTGTACTCCAGGTGGGGCCTCACTAGTGTCTTGTATAGCGGAATTATGACCTCCCTTTTCCTGCTGGTGATGCCCCTGCCTATACATCCCAGCATCCTATTTGCTTTACCTGCTGCCTTGTCACACTGTTTCCCTTCCTTGAGGTCATCAGAGATGACAACCCCAAGATCCCTTTCCTGCTTGGTGCATGCTATATCCTCACCCCCCAAATGATATATTGTGCCAGGGTTTTTGTGCCCCATATGTATTATCTTGCACTTCTTTGCATTGAATTTCAACTGCCAAACCCCTGACCATTCTTCAAGTTTCTGCAGGTCGCTTCTCATTCTGTCTACACCCTCTGGTGTGTCTACTCTGTTACAGAGCTTTGTGTCATCAGCGAACAGTGAAATTCTGCCTTCTAGGTCCTGCGCAATGTCACTGATGAAGATGTTGAATAGGACCGGTCCCAGCACTGATCCCTGTGGTACCCCACTGGTCACTCTTCCTCTGTGGAGTGACAGCCATTTACCACCACCTCTGTGTCCTGCCACCCAGCCAGTTACCTACCCACCACACTACTGTCCTGCCCACACCCATATTCCCCAGTTTGTGTAATAGTCTTCTATGTGGCACAGTGTCAAAGGCCTTGCTGAAGTCCAGATAGGCCATGTCCACTGCCCTCCCCTGATCCACCTCCCTAGTCACCCAGTCAAAAAATTCAACGAGGTTGGTCTGACATGACCTCCCCCTGGTGAAATCATGCTGCCTTGGGTCCTGTAGTCCATTGACAACCAGATGTTCCACCAATCTCTCCTTCAGTAGTGCTTCCATGATCTTCCCCACTACCAAGGTGAGGCTGACTGGTCTGTAGTTCCCTGCTTCCTCTTTGTTTCCACTTTTGTATAAGGGGACTACATCTGTTGTCCTCCAGTCTTTGGATACCTCCCCTGTTTCCAGTGATCGGCTAAACAGGATAGCCAGAGGTTCAGCCACCACCTCTCTTAGTTCTTTAAGGACCCTGGGGTGCACCCCATCTGGCCCCATTGCTTTATCATTTTTCAGAATAGGCGGATCAGATGCAGCCATGGCACAACCTGAAGGAGTGGCTGAGACGGCAGCATGTAGGGGGCAAAAAAAGATAATACAAAACAAAATATATATTCTTATTTTATTTATATATACGTATATATATATATATACGTATATATATATATATATATATATATACATATACAGATATGCATATGTGTGCATACAAACAAACAAGTGGTAAATCCAAGGGTAGGAATGCCATTAAAATTATTGAAAAGTTTAAATTTCCCTTGCCCAATGGACCTTCTAAGAAAGCTCACTTAAAATATGTTTCAGTACAAGTAACTTTTAGATCAATGCATCCTCATTGTAAGCTTCTAATGAGCACTTGCTCTACAAAGCATTCTTAGTTTCTGTCAAATAAAGAACAAGTAAAGTAACTGGTCCATTCAAAAACATTTTTTCCACAGAATGTAAAATGGGAGTTTTGCCCTCACCTCTCGCTCCGTATGTTCTAGGTCATATGAATTAATATGTTCCTTAAGCTCTGGGAAAGGCGAATCCAACCTCAGATCCTCTAGTGCATTATCTGGGTGAGATTCCACCACTGTTAATAAAATTAAAATAAGATGGCAAGATCATTTATACTGGGACTGAACTGCATGCAAACAAACACAGATTTATTTATGAGAACTGGATTTTCCAACAGCATAAAGCTGCACTTTTATTGCTGAGAAGACTTACAGTATTTAAAGATGTATGCTAAATTATCTGGGCAAATATTGTCTGAAGATGTTTAAGTAAAACTGTCAAAACGGATGGAGAAAAGCTCACCAGCTGTCAAACAATTAAGAAAAAGACAAACCTCCTGAATACTCTGTGTTGACTCAGGGTTATGTTTATCCATTAATGAATGAAAATTAATCAGGTCCTTTCTTGTCGTTTTAATAAAAAGAAGACAGAACTTAAAACAGGTTATCTGATTTATCTCAGAATCAGAAATTACAGTAAACAGCCACTCTCCTCCATCTCCTGTTTGGCAATAAAAGCAGCAGGGTACTAAAATATTATTTTTAACTGCTAGTAACAGTAAGCAAATAAATTAGTAAAGGGTGGTTTATTTTCTGAATGTTTCTGATGTATTTTACAGAGACAATATCTTATATAATCCCTCTGTCACTGTGTCAGGTCTGTATGGTTCTGCAGCTGGGTAGCTGGAGCAGTGCTGTGCCACAAGATGTCTGGAATGCAAGATCTCAAAGCGCAGCACCATGCACTGAAGAATTCACACTTGGGTAGAGTTTTGGATCTGAAAGACTATTCAGAAGTATATCTGGCACTGTTGGTTGTATCGGAGATTACTGCAGAAGTAAATGAGACTGCATGTGGTGGTATGTGGGGGGGCATGTAAGTGACAGCAGCAAGTGAAAAGAAAAAATTACTCATCTTAGTAATGTTGTTTCTTCTAATGGAGTCTTGCTATATTATGACATATGCAGTGAGTCCCAACCTTCGAACTGCTCCGGAGGTGAAAGAGTTAACTTTCCATGCCAGGCATGGAACGCTGAGCTCGAGCTCGGTTGAAACTCTGTCTGTTGTTCTTCAAACTCAAACCGACAAATCTTTACAAGCTAAACTCACTGAGGTCCTGTGTGGAAGCTGTAAACCTACACTAGCCAACTGGCTACTAAACATAAGAACACATTTTTTTGTCCCAAAACAAAGACTCAAGACAGGAGACCCAAAAAATGAAAAACACAACACCAAGTCACCCCAAAAAAGGAGGGGTGAAACAACAAGGTGGGCATCTATTAGGTGCCAACACTGCACTGCCCACCCACATCCCAAAAACAGGTTCTGAGAGGGGCAGGCGGGGGGGGGAGGTCATAATATAGCAAGACTCCATTAGAAGAAACAACATTACTAAGGTGAAAAGTTTTTTCTTCAAATAACATGAAGTCTTGCTATATTATGACATATGCAGAC
The DNA here is from genome assembly GCA_016271365.2 of Neoceratodus forsteri. Lineage (NCBI taxonomy): Eukaryota > Metazoa > Chordata > Ceratodontiformes > Ceratodontidae > Neoceratodus > Neoceratodus forsteri. The sequence goes on from CM028130.1 coordinate 1,424,237,587, forward strand.
TACACAGCAATACCTCCATGGAGGAGGGACAGAACCTACTTAGGAAATAGGCTCTGAAGCACAGCTGTGCCAAACCGAGCATCACTCCTAGCCTGGATGTCCAGGGAGTAATGCTTGGTAAAAGTGTGAACTGTTTTCCAGGTAGCTGCTTGACATATCTCTAGAATAGGATGTCCCTGGCAGCAGCCAGGAAGCAGCTGTACCTCTGAGAGTGAGCCCTCAGGCCTGAGGGAGGAACCTTACCCAGTTTTTCATAACAAAATTGGATACAAGAGACAATCCACCTGGCAATGGATCTTTTAGTGGCAGGTTTCCCTTTGCCAACCTCACCATAAGTGAGGAACAGTTAGAGGGAGTCAAACCTGTGACCCTTGGTACACTCTATGTAGTAGCTAAGGGCTCTCTTCATATCTAAGCTGTGCAGCCTCCTCTCGCCAGAGGAGGAATGGTCAGTGAAGTACACGGGAAGAGACATAGATTGATTAAGGTGGAAATCTGAAACCACCTTAGGCAAGAACTTCCTGTTGGTCCTGAGGACCACCTTATCTCTATGAAAGGAGATAAAATCAGGCTCCACTGACAAAGCTTGTAATTCACTTATGCGTCTGGCAGAAGTGATGGCTACCAGAAACAGTCTTCCAAGTCAAGTACTTAAGCTCTGCTGAAGACAAAGGCTTAAAGGGGGTTGCATAAGCTGAGCAATGCAAATATTAAGATCCCAGGCAGGGTCAGGGTCCCTGAATGGAGGGTTGGTGTGAAGCAATCCCTTAAAAAACTTGGAGAATACAGGATGAGCTGAAAGAGAAGAGGGTTTACCTGCTGAAATAAAAGCAGACACAGCTTTTAGGGTAGCTGGTCTCAGCCCCAAGGTATTTAAATGGACCATATAAGCCAGGACTGTGGGTAAATCAGCAGATTCTGGGAAAATATGCTTCCCAGAGCACCATATGGAAAACCTCTTCCATTTGGAGTTATAGGTAGCCCTGGTGGAAGGTTTCCTAGAAGCCTTCAGTATATCCATTACACCTTGGGAGATGTGTAGGTCAGCAAACTCTAACTCCTCAAGAGCCAGGCCTTGAGATTGAGAGATTTGAGGTTCAGGTATCAAACCCTCCCCTGGGCACAGGTTAACAGGCTGTGATTCCTGGGAAGACACAGGGGAAGATGGACTGCTAAGGACAGTAGGAGTGGATACCAGGGCTGCCTGGCCCAATCTGGAGCAATCAGGATCATCTTGCAGGGTTGAGATCTGATTTTGACTAGCACTTTGAACAGGGGATGGAAGGGGGGAAGCATAGAGAAACTTCCCTTCCCAATTGAGAACTAAGGCATCCAGAGGGACTGAGCCCAACACTCGGGGCCTGCAGCAAAAAAGGGGAAGTTGGTGATTGTCTGGGGCTGCAAAAGATCTATCTATGGGTGCCCCATCTGGCAAATATCACCTCAAGACCAGGGGTCCAGTGACCATTAGTGATGGCCCTGGGAAATCCTGCTGAGAGCATCTGCCAGGACATTGTCCTTGCCTGGGAGGTGAACTGCCGTAAGGGAGGTGTTCAGGGAGTAAGCCAGAGACCACAACTTCATTGCTTCGCACAAGGCCGAGGACCGAGTGCCCCTTGCTTGCCGATGTACCACATCGTGGTGGTGTTGTCTGTTCTGACCTGTACTACTTTGTTCTGAACAGATTTGGAAAAACTTGAAGTGCTAGAAAAACAGCTCCGAGTTCCAACAGATTGATGTGGAGCAGAGATTCCTGAGGGGACTACAATCCCTGCGTGGTGAGGTCGCCCATGTGAGCTCCCCACCCCAAGAGGGATGCATCTGTAGTAAGGATTAAGGAGTGAGACTGAGTGACAAAGGGAACCCCTTGTCTCAGATTGCTCTGATCCTGCCACCACTGCAGGGCCTGGATCGGGGTTCGAGTTACTGGGATCAATTTGGTTAGAGGGTCTTTCCTTTGAGACCAAAAGGCTCTCAGATGGAACTGGATGTCCCTCGTCTGAAATCTTGCTCCCTGCACGACTGCTGTAGAGGCAGCCATGTGCCCCAGGAGCTGTAGAAAATGCCTTGCCGGCCGAGAGACCTGCAGGGTGAAAGAGGAGGCCAGAGAGACCAGGGTCCTTGCCCTGTGCAAAGGAAGGAAGGCTCTGGCTTTCTCTGTGTTCAGCTCTGCGCCTATGAAGGTGAGGAGCTGGACAGGCTCTAGAACTGACTTTGAAAGATTCAGAAGGAAACCTATGGAGGTGAGCAGTTGCTGAGTTATCTGTAGATGTAACTTGACCTGGTCTGGAGACTGGCCTACTGTGAGCCAGTTGTCCAGGTAAGGGAAGATGGCAATTTTTTGCCTTCTTAGGGAAGCAACTGCTACTGCCAGGCATTTTGTGAATACCCTTGGAGCAGAGGTGAGGCCAAAGGGCATTGCTCTGAACTGGTAATGGCCTGAGGGCAGCTCGAACCTGAGGTACTTTCGATGGGAGCTTCTGATGAGAATATGGAAGTAGGTATCCTTGAGGTCCAGGGACGCTAGCCAGTCCCCTGGCCTTCAGAGGGTAGAATAATTCCCAGAGTCACCATTTTGAATTTTGGTTTAAAAGGTGCTTGTTTAAATATCTGAGATCCAGGATGGGCCGCCATTCTCCTGTCTTTTTTGGGGTAAAGAAGTACCTGGAGTACAACCCTTTGCCCTGGTGTAGGGGTGGAACCCTTCCCACAGCTCTGAGAGCCAAAAGGGAAGAGATCTCTGCCTCTAGGGCAAGTGCCTCTGGTGGATTTGCAGGTGGAAAGGATCTGGTTCTCACCTTTGAAAATTTTTTGAAGCTGAGAACCAGTCCCTGGCTTACTACTTCCAGGACCCACTTGTCTGATGTCAGAGACTTCCAGTCCTGGACAAAGTGAGCCAGCCTGCCCCCTACAGGTAGCTGAGAATCGGCCCTGGCAACCCCATCAGGGTGCCTGCTTGGTAAGGGCTTTGGGCTGAGGGTGGAAGCAGGCCTGCTTGTACCCCGCCTGCCTCTCCCTCTAAAGAACCCCCTCTGGGCATAAGCAGAAGAGGAGGCCTAGGCTTGGTAAAAAGGCCTATGAAAAGGCCTACCCCTGCCCCTGGAAAGCTGCCTTTGAGGAGTGGCCTGCCTTTCTTTGGCCTGTGCACTCCTATAGGTGGTCCTATACTCATCCATTTTCTTCATGTAATTCTCTGTCTGCTCCCCAAACAGAGAATTACCCACAACAGGAAAATCCATGGCCTTAGTCTGGGTATCCTGTAACAGGCTAGTACACCTGAGCCAAGCCATTCTGCGAAGTGCCACAGATGTAGCCATAACTCTTGATGACACATCATTAGAGTCCACTGCAGCATGGAACTGCACCTTGGATGCCTCAATACCATCAGCAGCCACCTGCTCCAGCTCCTTGGCAAGCTGGCCAGGGACCTGTTTGCTAAGCCATAACAGTATCCCATCTGGATTTCTGGTATCTAGCAACATAAGCCATATAATTTGCCTGTCTGAGTCCCAAGGATGCTGCCATGTACTGTTTCTTTGCCATGGCAACAATCCTCCTGGAGTCCTTGTCAGGGGGGTGTGAAGCCAAAGGAATATTTGCCTTGTCACAGGCTGCAGCCTGCACTACCCCAACATGGCTGCATTGTTGTGTAAAGAACTCCGTATCAGAGCCTGACAATGTGTACCTCTTGTCCATTCTCTTATCGACAGGAGATGAAGTGTGAGGAGTTTTTAGAATTTTAACTGTCTGTTTCCCAAAACATTTATGCAAAGGAATAGACAGCCTCCTTGACTCTGGGATATCCATCATTTCCACATAGTCAGGCTCCTCTTGATCATCCACAGCTTCCTCCATAGGGAGCTGGACGGTTTCAGCCAATTTCTTATAAAACATAAAATAAGAAGGGACTCAGAAAGCCTGGAGAGACACTCCTGAAGGTCTGTCTGGGGAGATGTCCAGGTCAATGGGCACATCCAGACTTTCAAATCCACATTCACTCTCCTCATCCCTCTTCCCCTCCTCCGGTTCATAATATTCCTCTACATCATACTCTTGAACCCGGTGGAACCGGCCGAATCACCATTTGATGGTGCCGGTTCGGTCGGAACCGGGGAAAGAGACTGGACAATTTTAATCGCTTTGGCAATTTCTTCAGCGGTTGGAGAGTAAAGTTTTGGCTCCACACCAGCTGATTTCCTAGTCCTTTTTGCTGGAACCGACTCCTCAGAGTCGGATCTCCTTTTGGCCGAGGAAGTCTCGCCCTGGTCAGAGGGCACTCCCTCCGGTTCGGTTGGAACCGAACCAGGCTGGCCATCCGGTTCAGCGGACTTTTTGGCCTCCCTTTCCCTGAGCCTACCAACTCTCTTTTCCAGGGTAGCTGCAGGAAAATTTTTACAAATCTGGCAGTCTTCATTGAGGTGGTCAAACCCCAGACAATAAACACAGGTGGTGTGGGAGTCAGCCTTGGCAAAGACTTCCCCACACACACTGCAGTGTTGAAACCCAGTGGGCCCGGTTTTACTTTTGGGTTTCTCAGACATAGTGCCAGTCCTAACCAAACTTACCCATTTATGGCAATCCGCCAGGTAAGACCCTTCTTATTGGTTCCCAACCATGTCATTGGTCGTGGAAAACGTAATAAACTGCTTTTTTAGAACCGATAAGAACCAGTAACCACTCTAAATGACAGATTAATATATTTTAAACAACCTGATCGGTTCAAACCGAAACGATAAACCGTTTACAAGTTCCACACAGAACAGAAATCAATGTAAACCTATCTAGTACTCACAAATACCATAGACAGAGTCTGAACCGACCGGTTGCGGTTTAATTTCGGTCAAAAACCGAGAAAAACAATACTTTAACCGACAAAATGAACCGAGCAGAAGGAGAAATCTCCGGAGCGACTGTTCAGTGAGGTGGAGTAAAGAATCTGACAGTTTGAGTTTGAAGAACAACAGACAGAGTTTCAACCGAGCTTGAGCTCAGCGTTCCATGCCTGGCATGGAAAGTTAACTCTTTCACCTCCGGAGCAGTTCGAAGGTTGGGACTCACTGCATATGTCACAATATAGCAAGACTTCATGTTGTTTGAAGGAACTTGTGTGAAAGAAATGTAACAGTAAGTTTACAAATTCTATTGAATAAACTTAGAAAACAATAAGATACGCCAGCCCAGTGTCATGGGGGGCGGGGTTGAGACATCAATGTCTAACCTCCTGCCACAGCGGTGACCCATGTTTGCAGTGCAAGCAGGTCACTGGGGGTCAGCCTGGGAGGGAGAGGATCAAGCATCTGAAGGACAGCTCTCCTCTCTCAGAGAAGGTGGCTTGGTAGCCACGTTGAATGACTACCCCCAGGTTGAGGCCTGAGGGTAGAACAGGACGTGAGCACCAACAGAGGATGGGTGCTGCGGAACTCCACAGCGCGCATGTGCCTCCATATATGCACAATGATGTGTCGCACCCCAGCAATAGGGAAGGCAAAGGAGAAAATGGTGGAAAAACACCCGCGATGGCAGATGAAGATCGACCCCCTGCAGGGTCCGCACTGATGGCCAGGCTAGCCGGATCCTGTGGCCAGGAGTTTGTTGATTCCCTTGAGGTACTGTACTGGAAAGTTTCTATCATGTCCCCTTCTCCTTCCTTTCCTCGAGGGTATACATAATAAGCTTCTTTAGTTTCTCTTCGTATGATTTCTGATGCAGACCCTGCACCAATTTAGCTGCCCTCCTCTGGACTGCCTCCATCCTGTCTATGTCCTTGCGGAGATGGGGTTTCCAGAACTGAACACAGTACTCCAGATGGGGTCTCACCAACTGTCTGTACAGAGGGATAACAACTTCCTGTTTTCTGCTTGTGATGCCTCTCCCTATACATGCCAGTATCCCCCCACCCTCCTTACTGCCTTCTCACATTGCTTGCCAACCTTAAGGTCATCTGATATGATTACCCCCAGGTCCCTTTCCTTTTTTGTTGTTACTACCTCCCCCCACACTGTGTACTCTTCCCCTAGGTTTTAGTTTCACAGGTGCATTATTTTGCACTTCTTTGCACTGAATCCAAGATTCCATACTTCTGACCATTCCTACAACCTTGCCAAGTCCCTTCTCATCCTTTCCACGCCTCCTTGTGTATCAACCCTGTTGCAGGTCTTTGTCATCTGCAAAGAGGCATACTTTTCCTACCAGTCCCTCTGCAATGTCACTTATAAAGACATTAAAAAGGACTGGACCCAGTACTGAACCCTGCAGCACACCACTAGTAACCCCCCTTCCTTCAGAGTGGACTCCATTTACTATTACCTTCTGTGTTCTGTTGTCCAGCCAATGTTTTACCCATGCTACCACCCTGGGACCCACTCCCAGGCTGGCTAATTTATTTATTAATCTTTTGTGTGGGACTGTATCAAATGCCTTGCTAAAGTCTAGGTAGGCCATGTCCACAGCCCCTCCCTGGTCTACTACTTTGGTCACCCAGTCAAAGAAATCAATTAGATACGTCTGACATGACCTTCCTGCTGTGAACCCATGCTGCCTTGGGTCCTGTGCCCCACTGGCCTCTAGGTACTCAACAATTCTTTCCTTCACAAGTGATTCCATCACTTTCCCTACCACAGAGGTCAAACTGACAGGTCTGTAGTTTCCTGCCTCTGTCTTGCTCTCACTTTTGTGAAGGGGAATCACATCTGTCCTCCTCCAGTCCTCAGGTACCACACCATCCTCCCATGATCTGTTAAAAAGGGTAGCCAGGCCGGCCTGGTTGCGCTGAGGGTTGAGGCGCTGGATGCCACACCTCGCTCCACACCGGCGATCCAGGTTTGGAAACGGACTCGGGTCGCCAGGGGTTATCAGGGGCGGAGAGGGATTGAGCATCCAAGGTACTGCTCTCCCTCTCCGAGGAGGGAGGTTTTCAGTTGCTGGTGCGCTGGCGGCCCCTAGCGGAGGCTGGGGGGCGGCCTCTTAGCACTGTCCTTAGGGAAGTGAATTGGGGCACTGACACCGGGGAGGAGCGCGTGCAGGCGCGTCGCATTCTCCTCCCTTGGCATCCTTGCAAGCCCGCTCACGCCACAAAAAAAAGGGAAAATGGCGAGCGATTCACGGTGGCTTGGTGGCCATCTGGTTCGGCCTAAAGAGGCACCGCTCTTGATACTGGATCCTGGTTCCGGTTGGAAGTGAGGGGCTCTCGCCACCCCCACAGGGAGTAAGCCGTGGGGGTAGCTGGCAGAAGGGGTTCCACTGGGGGCCAAGAGCAGACTGGACGGTGGCCGGATGAAAAGGATGCCGGGACGCACAAGGCAGATCGGGAGCCTCAGGTAAAAAGGACTAATTAAAAAAAAAAAAAAAAAAGGGTAGTCGGTTATGTCACTAGTTCTCCCCTTAATTCTTTTAGAATTCTGGGGTGAATCCCATCAGGCCCCATTGCTTTGTCCACCTTCAGTTTTAGGAGTTCTTTCAGAACCCTTTCTTCTGTGAAAGGACTGGGATCGACCCCCCCCTATCCAGAGTGCTTCTGTTAATTGGATTAGGTTCCTCCCCTCCTCCTCATTTGTGAATACTGAGCATAAGTATTCGTTCAGTATCCCTGCTTTTTCACTGTCCCGCTCTGCCCACCCACCGTACATTCTATTCAGCCTCACTATCCCTCCCTCTTTGTCTTTCTACGCTCCCTGATGTACCTATAAAAGGTTTTATCCCCGTTCTTAACTGAGTTGGCTATCCTTTCCTCAGCTGGGGCCTTTGCTATTCTGACTTCCCTCCCTGCTTCCTTCTGCGTACAGTTCTCTGTCCTGCTCCTTCTGTGTTTCCTTATACTTCCTAAATGCTAAACTTTTTCTCCGTAACCTTCCCCGCCACCTCTTTTGAGAAACATAGTGTTTTTTCTTTAGTTTTGAGTTATTTGCTTTACACAAAGGCTTGTTGCCTCTGTGATGGCAGTTTTGATGTGTTCCCATTGTTGCTCCACTCCTCCTCCTTGCCTGTTTGCTAGTGCTTTTCTAAGGCACTCTCCCATCTTGCCAAAGTCAGCCCTCCTGAAGTCCAGTACCCTCACTTTTGTATGGCTCAACTCTGCAGATGAGTTTATCGTGAACCACACCGTTTGGTGGTCACTTGTTCGCAGAAGGCTGCCCACTTCTAGATCTGAGATCCTCTCACTGTCCCCATCTGAGTTTATGAGGTCTACGATTGCACCCTCCCGAGTGGGTTCCAACAATAGCTGTCTGAGGCATGCCACCTGTAAGGCATCGAGAATGGCCCTGCTCTTGGATGTGGCTGCAGCAAAGGTGCTCCAGTTAACATCTGGCATGTTCAGGTCCCCCATCAACAGTATCACCCTTTTCTCTGCCATCTTAAGGATGCCTTCTATTATATCCTTGTCCATTCCCTCCCTCTGAGATGGGGGTCTGTGTACAACCCCTGTGCAGACTGTGATGCCATTTCCAATCTCTAAGGTGATCGGTGATCTCTAAAGATCTCCACAGTGCCTCCTCTCCTCCCTGTTTACTCTTTTGTTCCGCTGCTTTTATCCCTTCCTTTACATAGAGAGCTACTCCTCCCCCTCTTCTACCCTCCCTGTCTCTCCTGTAGGTTGTGCACCCTTGTATGTTGTCATCCCAGTCACGGTTCTCTGTGTACCATGTTTCTGTGACTGCCACGAGATCCAGGCATCCCTCTTCCATCAAGGCCACAAGTTCAGGGAGCTTGTTGCCCAGACTACGGGCACTGGTACTTATTACCCTCCATTTCTTGATGGCCTTACCCCTTTTTGCCCCATCCCTATCCTTACTGCCTCTGTCATTTTCTCCATTCAACCCTGCCCTTCGTCCTATCGATGTCTCTATCTTGGTGTTTACTTCAAGTACTACCCTGATTTTTTTGTGGGGGCTAGGATTTCCCTGCTCCTTTCCCTGAAGGAAAAACATCCCTCAGTCCCACTGGGGGAGAATGTGGGGGAGGGGGACCCTCCACTAGCTGATTTAAGGCTGAGACTAGTCAGAGTGAGATGGGGTCACCTGAACCTTAGGGGAAGGAAGGCATCCCTGAAGTTCCCATCACGCTCTGCGGGAGAAGAGATGGGTCCCCTGGAAGGAGGAGGCCAGTAACCTGAGCCGGGCCAAAGGTGACAACCATGACAGGTGAAGCCATGCCGTCCGCCTAATGCAGCTCGCTGTCCCCGCAAGCCATGAAGGGACCTCATTGATGTCGTACAATGTCCTTGATTGGTGCCTCGCCAACTTCAAGCCTATAACAGAGAGGGCTATGACTTGCTGGGTAGCCTCTGAGTCAGGCAGCAATGCTAAAGCTTGACCTGACATCGCCCATAGATACCTGTTGTAGGCAGCGTGGCGTGCCTGATGTGAACTAATAGCCAACAGGCTCCACGCCGAAGAGAAAACTCTTCATCCCAGCCGATCCAACTCTCAGGAGTCAGTCTCAGGGGGCATCGCAGTCCGAAAGGGGTGTCCAGCAGCATCAGTCCAGAAGGTGGATGAGGCAATGCGCCTGGAGACCCGCGGGTCGCAAAATACCACCTCCGGCAGTCCATATGAGCTGGTTCTAGGGAATATGGACGCTGCCAGACGCTGTATGATGCTTGCTGGAAGGGGATGGGCCAGGATGGAACCATCAAATGGTGCACCCTGTATTCGCCCAGAAAAGCTTGCGCCGCATACTCGGTATTGTCCCTCATGTAACTGGAGAAGTGCAAGTCCCTGACCAGCTTCAACAGGAAGCACTGATACTGGGCGTGATCAGCGTCTGAGGACAGGTGGATGGAAAGCTCCTCTTCTCCAGTGGAGGAAGACGAGGAGGTCAAGGAACTTGAAGAGTCAGACTCTGGCTGCGGCAGGGGAAATGGTCAGAAGACCTGCTCGTCCATGGCCCTAACTTACTGAGGAAAAGCCGCGGCCTGAGTTAACTGATCCCACGTCAAAGGTCCCAGAGGACCAATGTGGCCTGGGAGAAGGGGAGCTGGGCACAGAGGAACAGGAGAGCCTGTCACCTGACATGACATGCCTCTGCTCTGCCAGGGCTAGCAGAATCCACAGGAGAGCCTGGCATGAGAGGGAAAACCACAGGCCTCTAAATTCACCGTCCAATCCTGGAAATCGAAATGGTGAAGGCTTAACCCTGTAGGGTGAGCTACCCTATGAGGGGACTGGAGCCGCATGGATCCAGAAGGGCGGACCCCAGCCCCACCCAGAGAGACCTCCGTAGGAGAAGACAAGGCGAGGACAAAGGGCTTAGCACTATGGCTCCATCCCCAACCTCGGGGGGGGGTCATGGAAGTCTGCCACAGTCCCTTGCCCCTTACCCTCAACCCTGAGGACTCCGAGGAAGCTCTCTTTTTCAACCCCTGTGCCAAAGGCACCCTCGACTCCAACAGCCCTCCGAGGAAGGCCACGGAAGGAGGGGGCTCAATCTTAATCCTAGGAGGAGGAATGGCACCGGGAACAGCAGCTAGCCCTTCACTCAGGAACACGACTGCCACCCCAGCAGCAGAAGGACCGCCAGTCAGCAGCTGACCCCCTGAGCCACCACTGGCTGGGGGATCAGCACGAGCCACCATTGCCTGAGCTACAGGAAGGGGCACCTGAGGAGGCGCAACATGCTATTTGCGGTGTATATGCTACCCATTGAAGACATTGTAAGGAGGTATGGGCAGAGGTTTCACTGTTATACAGATGATACCCAGCTCTACCTTTCTTTTGCCCCCGACCAGGAGGGAGCTCTCTCGGTTTTTAATAGCTGTCTAAAAGAAATCCAGGAGCCGGATGAATTCTAGCTGGCTGAGGCTGAACTTTGACAAGACTGAGGTACTGGTTGTGGACCGGGTAGACAGATGGGGGGTTGGGTGCTGGTCGTCTTCTGGAATTTTTCTTGGAAGCGTTTCTCTCCTGACCTCTGAACGGGTGCGGAACCTGGGGGTAGTTCTTGACGACAGGCTGACACTGCATTCGCAGGTGTCAGCAGTCGTCAGGACTTCCTTTTACCATCTTAGGAACATCGCCAGGATTCGGCACCTTGTTCAGTCTGCCAGCCTGCCAACATTAGTCCATGCCTTCGTGTCCTCGCGCTTGGATTATTACAACTCCCTTTATCTAGGGCTTTCTGGGGCTGAAATCAGTCTCCTGCAGCTAGTGCAGAACGCTGCAGCCTGGCTTTTGACAGGTTCTAGTAGATCCTGCCACATTACTCCGGTGCAGCGCGAACTGCACTGGCTGCCAATTCGGTGGTGGATCACCTTTAAAGTCGGATTGCTGACTTTCAAAGCTCTACAAGATCTGGACCCAGTCTATCTGAAAGAACTTCTGGTTCCTTATCGCCCTAATCAATCACTCCGCTCGGCTGACGAGGGGTTCCTAGAGGTTCCAAGGGTGAATTTGAAATCTTCTGGCACTCTGGCTTTTGCGTATGTGGCCTCCACCCTTTGGAACTCTCTACCCAGTCGGTTGCGGGAGTGCACTTCTGTGGAGGGCTTCAAGAGAGTTTTGAAGCCTTTTTTGTGGGAAACTGCATTTTTAGAATAGTGATTGAAATTACTGTTTTGATCCAGCTGTACTTTTTAATGATTTTTATTGTTTTATTCTGTTATTTATGTACGGCACCTTGGCAACTGAAAGGAGCCTTATAAATAAAGTTATTATTATTAAGTGTGCTAGGCCGTGGGGATCCCTCCGATTCAGAAGAATCAGGCAACCAATCTGGATTCCTTTAGAATGAGTGCCTCCAAGAGACAGTTATGAAGGGCTCGGTTCGGCAACCTGGGGCTCCCAGTCACGGCGCCGTGAGCGGCGCCATGACTCGGCACCGTGCCAGCTCTGGGATCGGAGGCAGCGCCGGGACCTGAAGCTGTGGGCCCTGACAATGGGGGAGCCTGCACCTCCAAGGAGGTGACTGTCAAAGTGGTGCTCCCGGTCTAGACCGGCCCTCTGGCACCGCAGTAGGAACCTCCTCCATGGTAAGGCTTGAAGAAGAGGAGGCCCCCTCTTCACCGGACCATATAGGCCCAGGAAGGGACCCGGAGGTAGGGCAGTGTCTCCTGAGCTTGGAGCGACGCCCTCCAAAAGTTGGTGGGGCCCTGCCAACTTTCAACGCATGGTGCTCTAAAACTTGACGGTCCATCAAGAAGCAGGCATCACAGGAATCCATGTCATGCTGGGGTCCAAGACAGGAGAGGCACACATCACATTGGTCAGTCACGGAAATCGGTCAGCCACAGGGACATGACGCATGGGGGGGCCGACCTGTTTTTAAAACGCTTTTTGTCCAGATGACCGGACATAACAAACGGCAACAAAACTTAAAAACAAGCAAAAGACTTGACGTAGCACACAATAAATGGAAAGGTCTTACTGGTCTGGAGGCGTGATCTGATGGCAAGAACCAAGGCCGAGTCGAGAAGGATAAATGCGTCGAACTATGGCGTCAACAAAAACTAGGCTGCAACGAGTCTCGAGAGCTGTAGGTGCTGTCTCGATTGCGGGAGAAGCAGAACTGAGGTACAGGAGGACCCAACAGTTGTTTCTGGGTAACCCGTGAGCGCCATGCAATACGTCGGCCCCTCCTCTATATAAAAAAAAAAAAGTCTCCCACTTGGTGCCTGTCTCTGGCAGACACCAAGCAGTGATAAATGGTAAAGACTGACACAGGTAAGATCTGTCTCTTCTTATGCACAGCAGATCACATGCTGTAATTCCTTGATGTACAGTAGGGTGCCATCTTTGCGAAAAAGCACATGGACCTTCACAATGTAATAGGCAGGTGGTGTGTTAAAGCTGAGGAAGTGCTACATCAGGCAATCATGTGAGAGAGTTCACAGATGAAACACTGTTTGCTAGAGCTAATGGCCTACCAGGTCTAGCCATCAGTTTGCTGCAGTGCTGCAGGTTGATGGTGGAATCCGTAAACCTCCTAAGTTGGTGATTCATTGCAGACTGGCAGCAGTTACTGCTAACAAGAGTAGACACAGACAGTCTAGGACTTATAAGAGTGTGAGCTGGAGACTTTCTTAGGGTAGGAGTTTGGGGGCTGTTGTTGTCAAGGCTATTGATTTGGGGAGGGGGGCTTTGATCAACCTGGCGACAAAGGGACAACATGAGAAATTCCTTCATACTTACCAGAATTTCCTTTTCTGTTCGCTCCAATGTTGTCAATGGTAGTTAACACATATGGATAATGAGCTCCACCACTGAAGTAATGGTACAGCCTAAAGCTGCCAATCAGAATAGAACCCTGGGCGCATGATGATTCCAAAGACAGTAGTTACTCAGTCACCTTTGTCCATGCAGTACCTACACATGCCTATGTAACTATCAATCTCCATGTTGCCCAAGTCGATCAACTCTCTCCGCCACTACTACATGTAAATGATTTATCACGATTAAAAAAAAAAAAAAAAAATTAACAACATACTTCATCTGAAGCACTCTTGCTGAATAACTCTTCCGTCATACTTTTCCGAGCGTCCAGCCACTTGATCCTCCAACCTTGCTGGCTCGACTCTAACAACACTCGCAACATAGTTCAAGTTTATTGATCAACTTTTTCAAGTTATTACAAATATGCAATTAAAAAAAAGCAAATAAAAACTGGAATTCTAGTATTTAATTATTTTACATGAATTAAATACCAAGCATATCAATTAATTTATAAATGTATGATACAACTGAATACAGTATAAAATCTTTTGTAAGCGGTAACTATACAACATAAATATCCATGAACCATTCATAACTATACAGTGCAGTCAGATGTAGAATCCAAACACATCTCCATTATTTCAAGTTATTTATTTATTTATTCAGAAATACACATATCTTTTGTAAAAAAAAAAAAAAAAGTTTATCAGAAGGAAACTTTGGTACAGCGTTAGATAACTCAGAGATATTCTGAGTGTACACAGAACTACATAAGATTCAGGCCTGGTTATCTACATTTTTACACGTGTACTGTAAAATGTACTCCCAAATCTCTCCCCCCCCCCCCCAAAAAAAAAAAAAAAAACTGGAAAGCTGTCCAAAGGACCTAAAAAGATAATCCACGGTTCATTCTGATTTTGCAGAACAGATTAAAATGTTTCAGTATATACACTTTGTTCTTAAATGTTTATTAAGTTAGAAAATACAAACATTACAATTCCAAACAGTTTTCTTAGATGGGTGAGACATCTCTGATCAGGCAGACCTCCGGTCACAATATCTCCATCAGGATTAAAGTGAATGCAAAGTTTCCCAAATTCCTACATTTGGTTTATAGCTTTTATGAAGACCATTACCTTCTCCCAAATGTTGAGGTCATTAGATGAGAACAGGAGAGTCACCAGTTCTTTAGATGAATTATTATTTCCATTAAGAACTTCATGTAAGAAGCCAGCCCGGTGCTGCTGAGGGTTAAGGCACTGGACGCCACACCTCGCGCCACACCAACGACCTGGGTTTGGGAGCGAGCAAGTGTCATCGGGGGTCGAAGGGGCTGGGAAAGGATCGAGTGTCCCACAGACTGCTCTTCTTTCCTGGGGAGGGGGGATTCACACAAACCGTTACACTAGCAGCACCTGGCGGTGGCTGGGGAACTGCAGTGTTCGGCAGCAGCAAGCAGGGGATTGGAGCTGTGGCGGACGTCCTTCAGGTGAGCACGGGAGAGTGCTCACGCTGAACTGGACATCATTGCACGTCCAAGCTCCAGGGGACACCCAAGGCAAAAAAAAAACTTCCTTTGCCCAAAGTCAGCCACTCCTCCAATTCTCCCTGGGGACTCTGGAGCCTCTCCGTGGGGCCAGGAGAGCCTGGAGTCCCCCCTTACCCGATGTAGATTCTGGAGCAGGGATTCAGGCGGGCAGTTGAGTCGAGGTTTGTGTATGGGGACCTGAGAAATGCCCTGAAGGTAAGGTGAATAAACAGAATGTACAAAAAAAATAAAAAAAAAAAGAACTTCACGTACGTGCTTCTCCCTTTGATTTTTGAAAAATGGGCATGCCAACACTATATGTTCTAAATCATCCACGTCGCCTTTGCACAACTACAACAGTGCGATGAAACATCATTTCTACGCCATTTAAAGAAAAGGAAGTTGCTCCGAAAACGTTCCAGCGTAAATCTTGTGTAAAGACACCTTTTTTGTTTGGATTCAGAAAACAATCTAAATAGGGTTCTAGCCTAAAAAATTTTTTTAGACATTTGTATGAAATATGAATTTTGTGTTGCTGTGATATTTTTTGTCATTGAAATGTCATTATATCTATATTTAATTCTATCCACTATGTAATGCCTAGGGATTCTAAAGATGCCTGTCATTATATTGCCTAATCCAGCAGACTATATCTCACTTTTAATAAAGTTTAAAGTGGAAAATGAAGTGCAGTCTTTCAGTACTCAATTTGCTCTTCATAACATTTTTTTGGGGAGCCTGTCCTTATTTAGTTTTTGGAGAGCCAAACAAATATTTATGTCTTGATTTTAAAGTATTTAATGAGAGCTGCCCAAGTTCAGCTGTTAAATTATTTTCTAGTACACAGACTGGTAATTTTAACAAGTTCCTAGTAAGCATTAAGCCATGAGAAAGGAGGCTTCTACTTGGGAATTAGGCAGAGTGCCTACCACCATCCAACCATGCATTAATTCCCTAGTAGAAACCTCCTTTGGAGTGGCTTACTGTGTTTGTAACATAGACTATTACGTTGTGTAATTTTTCATTTCTTAGGCTCACAAAAAACATTGAGAAAATTTGATATTTCAAGTATTTTTATATTAAAACAGCAAAACTTGGTTTTCCATACAGTCACATTTATTTATATGGTGGGTTCCAATTTTTTAAAATAATGTTTTCATGTTATACTACATATTTTAAAGTAATATTACATCTTGATATATTTAGAACATTCTTACAAAACTACTTATTTCACTCGAAAGTACTGTTGCTTTACTTGTTAGCAGGAACATAACTATGGCTCATTTGCATATGATAATTAATTCCAGTTTTCCATTTCTGTGCTGAAACGCTATAGAATGCATCTTATTATGCAGTACCATCATTAAATATTTGAGAATTGTTAACTAAACAGGTTTCTTTCACTCAATTATGTCACTCGCTAATGTTTTACGATACCATTGAACTATGGGATATCTCATTTCCATATTCCTGATACTATTCATTTCAATTATTTTCCACATAAAGAGGTGTATTAACATGCGAAAAATACCGGAAAGTGTTCGACGTGTTATAGTACGCACATATGGCAACGGTTTTTAAACTCGGATCTTTCAACAATGACACTGAACTTGCTAATATTACAAGAAGCGGTGAAACAAGGAATGCTGTCATTTCACTTTACAGGTCGGCATTACGGGTGTTTTTCCACTTCCCTGCTTTCACTTTTCAGAGGACTGTTCAGCAGCACAACTAACAACTTGGGGCACACTTATGGTGCAATATCAAGTGTTCACTGGGTGGGTAGGTGGGTGGAAAACTCTAGATACCTATCTGATGCTCGGAAATTGACAACGCAACCATCTGTGGTGGTTAGTGGTACTACATTAGCGGGCATTACTTGGGAATTAATCACCACTATTGTACTGTCACATGTTGTGTTTGCACCAATAACAAATCAACAATTTATGCCTCTATTAATGTCCATGTTACAATATAACTTATTCAACAGCATCTCCAAAATACTTAATATTAGTTACTCCACAAATTTCTGAGGTGTAGATGACTGATGCCTTAACTTTTCAGTTATAGTGAGGCAACCCCCCAGTTGAAGACCCACTATAGTTCTTCATAAACCTCAACATTCTATTTACTGCAGATTCTAGTATTCTGATGTAAATCTTTTAGAGTAGTAGATCTCGGCTGTGTTGTACACCTAGACAGTCACAGAAAAGCAGGGTTTTATTTAACTCCAAAAATTGATTAGCGTTTTGCTCATAAAAGTGCTAAAACTTTGTGAAAATGCATACCTCTTGCCTCAATGTGTTTAACACACACAGCACTTCTAGAAAATCTATATGAATACTTTCTGTACAATTAGTATCATTCCAAGAAAAAAACTGCTAATCAATTATTTAAAACCCTGGAAAAGGGACTGTCTGGAGTTTAACTTTGTCTAGGAAAAGTCTGTAAGTACTTCGTTTATTACTTCCAAATACTAATAGATGAACTTTTTGCTTATTTATTAGATATTTTTGTTTGAATAAAATTGAAAAATTGTCTAACTTTTTTTGTAACTCCTATTGAATACTGTTCTCTCTTTCTCCCTCTACAGATTTAAATATATCTAAGGAATAAGGATTTCTACAAAGATTAATTATTTGTGATTATAGCTTGCAGCATAAGATGTTTAGAAATTAATCAGCAGAGAATAAGCAAAGCACTAACCTAGAATGGTGAACCACCAATCAATACTCAAAATTCACGCGAACTTGCAAGTCCAATAAAACACTGAGATTTTATTTATTTAGCTTTTGTTTACCACGTAAGTACGCTAGACAGTCAAGTGCCTATTTTCAGGCACGACCCAGAAGAAATTACAAAGGTACATGCAATAACAATTTAGAGACAGGGTAATAGCAATCAACAAGGTACAGTCAGAAAATTCAGGCCAATATACAGATACAGAGACAAGGTAGCAGCAATCAACAAGTTACAGACAGGTATGGGCAGAGAGCTACAGCCAGGTATCGACAGAGAACAAATATAATACAAATACAGTGTTAAGGTGTGGCAGTCTCAATGAGGCAGTCAAGGAAGCAAATCAAAGAAACAGCAGGGCATATTTGAGGAGAGCACTAAGGAGCACACAATTAGTCATAGATGGGCACTAGGCGCACCATGGAGGGTGGTAACAGCTAAGAGCAAAGGCGGGCAGAAGGCATATCTGTGGTTAGCAGACAATTCCTGACATCCAACTGTGATCACAAATAGTTCATCTTTGCCGAAATCCTAGTTCCATAGATACATAGGACAATATCCTCCAATAGGAGCCTGAGGCTCCCAGGAGAGGCCTCACTGACAACATTGGAGCTAGCAGAAAAGGAAATTACAGCAAGTATGAAGGAATTTCTCCTTTCTGTATTGCTCCACATTGTTAATGGAGAGTTAAGACATATGGGTTCTAAAAAGCAGGACCCATTCCAAAATTGGGTGGGGGAGAATACTGTCCCATATATAACCAGTATGGGCTAAGCATAATAGTTATCTGCTAACCACAGCTTGTAGAACTCTGCACCTGAAGACTGCATCAGCAGAGCTCTGGACATCTAATCTGTGGTGCTCGGTGAATGTGTGAACCAAGGACCACGTTGCCACTTCGCACAGTTTCAACACAGAGGCTTCTCCTCTCTCTGTCCAGGATGCAGCAAGAGCCCTAGCAGAGTAAGCCTTGATAAGAGCAGGCACTTTCTTCTGCTCAACCACATATGCCTTCGCAATGCAAGCCCTCTCCCACCTGACTAAGGTGGCCTTAGAGGTCTTTTGACCCGTTTTTGCTGCTCCAAACAGAACAAATAAACTCTTAGATTTTCTAAAGTTCTCTGTCCTCAGACACATCTTAATTGCCCTGCGCAAATCTAACTTGTGATTTTTTTTCTTTCAGGTTTGCTGGCATTGGACAAAAAGACGGTGGACAAACTTCCTGATTTACATGGAAGACTGTGGGAAACTTAGGCACAAATGATGAAACTGCCCACAGCACCACCTTCTCCTTATGTATTATAAATTAAGGTTCTTTATGGGAAAGCACCTTAAGTTCACCAATCTAAGCAGCTGAGTAGATAGCAATCAAGAAGCACACCTTATAGGACAAAATGTACCAAGGCACTGATGCAAGTGGTTCAAAAAGCAGGCAACACCAAGTTCTGGTCCCATGGTGGCACCGGAAACCAAAAAGACGGCCAGCTTCTGCTCACCGTCCTGAGGAAATGGATATCCAAGTTAGTTCCCAGGGACAAGCCCACGAAGGTTCCCAGCACTGCCCCAAGAATGGACACCTGCTCCGTCAGGGTCATAAACGCTAGATACCCATCTACCCTTGACTGCAAAAAATGCAATATCTATAGGACCATAGTGCTCTTTCTCTCTCTGACCCAACTGAAGAAGGTAGTACACACACAATCATAAGCTGCATAGGTGGAAACTCTCCTGCAGGCCATTAAGTTATCTACCACTTATGTGAAGAAACCTTGTTTTAGCAGCTTCCTCCTTTCAGAAGCTAGACTGCAACTGCATTGCCTCCAAGTTTGGATGCAGAATGGGCCTTGACTGAGAAGACCCCTGCGAAGTGGGAGTTGGAAAGGAGGCTGCTGGGCTAGGTTCACTAGGTTTGATAACCACAGCCTTCCTTGCCACTCTGGGGCTATCAGGAGGAAGCATCCTCTTGACTGCCTTATCTTTTGAATTATTTGACTACTAGTGAAAGCGGAGGAAAAAAAAAAATTTGCTGGGACAAGGCATCCACCACCTCTGCTTGACAGCACTGATACCGACTGAAGCACCTCAGTACCTGAGCATTTTCCACTGATGCAAATAGGTCAAACCAGGGTTGACCAAACCTTCTGCACAAGAGATCAAACACCTCTGAGTTCAGGGATCCACTCCCCTGGGTAAACTCTTTCTCAACTTAGCCAATCGGCCTACAAATTTAGTTTCCCTGCCAGATGAACTGCAGAGAGAGAGCCAGAAGGCTTGACTCTGCCTACTGCATAACCTTGGTTGCTTCTGCTAGCATACTTTGGCTTCTCGTGCCCCCTTGATTATGTATGCTATGATGATGGCGTTGTCTGAACTCACCTTCACTGCCTTGGACTGCACCCTGATCTGAAAATTAAGCACACCCAGAAACACTGCTTTCATTTCCAACATGTTTATCTGGAGCAGCTGCTGCCAGCGGCTCCAGACCCCTGTACCAGGACTTGGTCCAGGTCTGCTCCCCTGCACAACAGGCAGGCATCAGTTGTCAGAATCAGTCCTTGTGGGTTTCCCAGGGAGGTTCCCCTGCAGAGGTTCCTGGGGTTCCCCAACCAAGCGACTGCAGCATCGATCGTGATAGTGGAATCAGGGCCTGGTAGTCCTTCGAGGCTAGGGACCATACCTCCAGCATTCTGTTCTGAAGAGGGTGCAAAAGAAAACATGCCTATAGCCTGAGCTCTATCGCCACAGTCATTAGTCTTAAAATCTGGAGAGAAGACTGTGAGCAGAGACCACCAACTGGGATCTCAACCTGTAAATCTTTCGTATTAAGGTTTCCTGCCTGGATAATGAAAAGAACACCTTCCTCTCATCCATCCAGAACACTGCCCCCAGGTGCTCCAACCTTTAAGATGGTGTCAAGCAGCCGGCCGGGTGGTACAGAGGTCTGAGGCACTGGATGCCTTACCTCAAGCCACGCTGGTGACCTGGGTTCGGCAGCAGACTCGGGTCGTCGGGGGTCGGTAGGGAAGGAAAGGACTGAGCGTCCGGAGGACAGCTCTCCTTTCCTGGGTGGGAGGGGGGTAGAAGATACTGCTGTCTGGTGACCCCCGGTGAAGATTGGGGGTGTAGCAGGAGTTGGGATCTCCAGTAAGGGGATTGGCTGCGGCAGCGCTCCTGTGAACGTGCGCAGGAGCATGGATGTCTTGCACTGATGTGCACTGCACAGCCAAGCCTATGGGGGAGGACAGAAAAAAAAAAAAGCGGAAAAAAATCAGCTCGCCTGGCAGGTGAAAGTGGGTCCAGTGGGACGGCCCCCCACGCACAGTTCCGGATCCTGCTGGCCGACAACTGGCTCTCCCTCCACCCTCTGGTCGCTCTGCTAGATTCTAGATAGAGCGCCAGTAGGAGTCAGCGGTCCCTCCCCGGGGGGGGGCTCAGAGCCGGGGGCTGGGTGGCCAGAGGAGTCCGAGGAAGATGGGCCCAAGCCAGGAGTCAGTCGGGCTTCACAAGTGCAGGAGAAGGCGGTACCTGAGAGACTACACTGGAGAGAAGCCAGGAGTCCAGTGAGTAGCAAGGGGCATATAGAAAGTTTGAAAAAAAAAAACACATGGCATCAAGGAACTTTTTTCCTGATTGATGATCCAACCTCCAAGGTCCTTGTCACCAACCTCTCTCCACCAGTCAAGCTAGCGGGCCAGTGCAGCAAGTCATCCACAGAGGGGTATACGTGATGCCCCTCCTGATTCAGCTGCATCACCAGTACAATCAGTATTTTGGAAAACACTCTGGGTGCTGTCACTAGATCAAAGGGGAACACCTAGTACTGGAATTGCTGTCCCTGAACAGTGAACCTCAGGAGCTTCTGAGGTGAATGACAAATTGGGATGTGGAGACAGGCATGCTTCAGGGCTGTGGATGCAAACAATCCCCTGGCTGGACTTCCCAAAGGACGGACAGAAAGAAAAAATTACTCACCTTAGTAATGTTGTTTCTTCTAATGGAGTCTTGCTATATTATGACTATTGCAGTTTGCCCCAGACTTAGAACTGCTCCGGAGGTGAAAGAGTGAACTTCCATGCAGAGCATGGCGCTTAGAGCGCGAGCTCGGTTCACAAGCTCTGTTTGGCTGGTTTCAAACTGAAACAGTCAGATCTTTACGAGCGAAAACTCACTAAGGTTCTGTGTGGAAGCTGTAACCTACACTAGCCAACTGGCTACTAATATATTAACACATTTTACTGGTCCCAACACAAAGACTCAAGTCAGTGGACCAGAAAATTAAGATAAAATAACTAAATGAACACAACACCCAAACATGAAGGGGCATCAATAAATGCCAACAGAGGACTACCACCCTACCCCAAAGTAGGAGTTCTGAGAGAGGGCAGGCTGGGGGAGGTCATAATATAGCAAGACTCCATTAGAAGAAACAACATTACTAAGGTGAGTAATTTTTCTTCAAACAACATGAAGTCTTGCTATATTATGACTATTGCAGACTACACAGCAATACCTCCATGGAGGAGGGACAGAACCTACTTAGGGAATAGGCTCTGAAGCACGGCTGTGCCAAGCTGAGCATCCCTCCTGGCCTGAATATCCAGGGAGTAATGCTTGGTGAAAGTGTGTACTGTCTTCCAAGTAGCTGCCTGACATATCTCCAAGATAGGGATGTCTCTAGCAGCAGCTAGAGATGCAGCTGTACCTCTGGTACAGTGAGCCCTCAGGCCTGAGGGGGGGAACCTTACTCAGCTTTTGATAGCAAAATTGTATACAAGACACGATCCACCCAGCAATGGATCTTTTGGTGGCAGATCTCCCTTTCCCAACCTCACCATAAGTGAGAAACAGTTGGAGGAGTCAAACCTGTGACCCTTGGTATGCTCTATGTAGTAACTGGGGGCCCTCTCTAACATCTAAGCTGTGCAGCCTCCTCTCACCAGAGGAGAATGGTCAGTGAAGAACACTGGAAGTGAAATAGACTGGTTAAGGTGGAAATCTGAAACCACCTTAGGCAAAACTTTCCTGTTAGTCCTGAGGACCACTTTATCCCTGTGAAAGGAAATAAAGTCAGTTTCTACTGATAAAGCCTGTAACTCACTTATCGTCTGGCAGAAGTGATGGCTACCAGAAATACAGTTTCCAAGTCAAATACTTAAGCTCTGCGAAGACAGAGGCTCAAGGGGGTTGCATTAGCTGAGCAATGCATACATTAAGATCCAGCAGGGCAGGGTCCTGAATGGGGACTGGTGTGAAGCAATCCTTTAAAAACTTGGAAATACAGGATGAGCAGAGAGAGAAGGGCTTCCCTGCTGAAATGAAGGCAGAGACAGCAGCCAAGTGCACTTTCAGGGTGGCTGGTCTCAGTCCCAAGAATTAAGATGGACCATGTAGTCCAATACAGTAGGTAGATCACCAGATTCTGGGGAAACATGCTTCCCGGAACACCATATGGAAAACCTTTTCCACTTGGAGTTATAGGTAGCCCTGGTGAAGGCTTCCTAGCAGCCTTCAGGATTTAGAGAACACTTTGAGAAGTTGCAAATCAGCAAACTCTAACTGCTCAAAACCAAGCCTTGAGGTTGAGAGTTTGAGATTAGGATACAAACTCTCCCTGAGCACAGGTTAACAGATTGTGGTTCCTGGGAGACACAGGGAAGATGGACTGCTAAGGACAGAAGGAGTGGGTACCAGGGCTGCCTGGCCCAGTCTGGAGCAATCAGGATCATTTGCAGGGCTGAGACCTGATTTTGACTAGTACTTTGAACAGGAGAGGGAAGGGAAGGCATAAAACTTCCCTTCCAATCGGGAGAAAGGCATCCAGGAACTGAGCCCAACACTGGGGCCTGCAACAAAACAGTGGAAGTTGATAATTGTCTGGGGCTGCGAAAAGATCTTATGAGTGCCCCATCTGACAAACACTATCCCCAGTACTGGGGATCCAGTGACCATTAGTGATGGCCCTAGGAAATCCTGCTGAGGCATCTGCCAAGACTTGTCCTTGCCTGGGAGGTGAACTGCTATGAGGAAGTGTTCAGGAGTAAGCCAGAGACCACAACTTCATTGCCTCGGTGCACGAGGCGAAGCCAGTGCCCCTTGTTTGTTGATGTATCACATTGTAGTGGTGTTGTCTATTCTGACCTGTACCACCTTGTTCTGAACAGATGCAGAAACCTGAAGTTCTAGAAAAACAGCTTTGAGTTCCAACAGATTGATGTGGAGCAGAGATTCCTGAGGGACCATAATCCCTGGGTGGAGAGTGGCCATGTGAGCTCCCCATCCCAAGAGGATGCATCTGTAGTAGAGTCAAGGAATGGGACAGAGGGATGAAAGGCACCCCTGTCTCAGATTGCTCTGATCCTGCCACCACTGAAGGGCCTGGATCAGGGTTGAGTCACTGGGATTAATTTGGATAGAGGATCTCTTCTTTGAGACCAGAAAGCTCTCAAATGGAACTGAATGTCCCTCATCTGAAATCTTGCTCCTTGCACCACGGCTGTGGAGGCAGCCATGTGCCCTAGGAGCTACAGGAAATACCTTGCTGGTGAGAAACCTGTAGAGTGAAGAGGCAGCCAGGGCCACTAAGGTCCTTACCCTTTCCAAGGAAGGAATGCTCTGGCCTGCTTTGTATCCAGTTCTCGCCTATAAAGGTGAGTACCTGGACGGGTTCCAAAACTGACTTTGGAAGATTGAGAAGAAACCCCAGAGAGTGCAAGCAGCTGCTGGGTAACTAGCAGGTGTGATTTGACCTGGTCTGGAGTTGACCCACAATGAGCCAGTCGTCAGGCAGGGAAAAATGGCAATCTTTGCCTTCTTAGGTGAGCAACTGCTACTGCCAGACACTTTGTGAACACCTTTGGGGCAGAAGTAAGGCGAAGGGCATTGCTCTGAACTGATAATGGCCTGAGGGCAGTTCGAATCTGAGGTACTTTCGATGGGAGCTTCTGATAAGAACATGGAAGTAGGCATCTTTGAGGTCAGGGAGGCTAGCCAGTCCCTGGCCTTAGGAGGAGTAAATCATTCCCAGTGTCACCATTTTGAACTTTGGCTTTAAAGGTGCTTGTTTAGATATCTTAAATCCAGGATGAGCGCCCACTCTCCTGTCTTTTTGGGTAAGGAAGTACCTAGAGTACAGACCCTTGCCTGGTGAAGGGGAGAAACCTTTTCTACAGCTCTGAGAACCAGGAGGGTTGAGACTTCTGTTTCCAAAGCAAGAGTCTCTAAAGGGTTTGCAGGTGGAAAAGATCTGGCTCTCATCTTTGGAAATTTCTTGAAGCTGAGCACCAGACCCTGGCTCACTACTTCTAGGACCCACCTGTCTGAAGTTAAAGACTGCCAGTCCTGGACGAAGTGAGCCAACCTACCCCTACAGGTAGTGGAGAGCCGACCCTGGGCATCCCATCAGGGTGCCTGTTTGGCAGGGGCTTTAGGCTGAGGGGTGGGAGCAGGCCTGCTCGAACCCCGTCTGCCTCTCCCTCTGAAGAACCCCCTCTGTACATAGGCTGAAGAGGAGGAGGCCTGAGTCTGGTGAAAAGGCCTACCCCTACCCCAGGGGCTGCCTCTGAGGATGACTTGCCGTTCCTTGGCTTGTGCACTCCTGTAAGTAGTTCTATATTCATCCATTTCTTCATATAATTCTCTGTCTGCTCCCCAAACAGAGAATTTCCCACCACAGGAAAATCCATAGCCTTAGACTGGGTATCCTGTGACAAAGTATACACACCTGAGCCAGGCCAATCTACGAAAAAGCCACAGATGTAGCCATGACTCTAGAGGATACATCATTAGAATCCACTGCAGCATGGAATTGCACCTTAGATGCCTCAATACCATCAAGAGCCACCTGCTCCAGCTCCTTTGCGAGCTGGCCAGGGACCTGTTTGGCTAAGGCCATGACAGTATCCCATCTAGATTTCTGGTATCTTGCCATATAGTTAGCTTGTCTGAGTCCCAAGGATGCTGCCATGTATTGTTTTTTGGCCATGGCATCAATCTTCCTGGAATCCTTGTCAGGAGGATGTGAAGCCAGTGGAATATTAGCTTTATCACAGGCTGCAGCCTGAACTACTAACATGACTGCATTGCTGTGAAAGAAAATCTGTATCAGGACCTGACAAAGTGTCCTCCTGTCCATCTTTTATCCACAGGAGGCACAGAATTAGGAACTTTTAAAATTTTTACTGTTTGTTTTCTAAAGTTTATGTAAAGGGATGGACAACCTCCTGGACTCTGGGATATCCATCATCTCCACATAGTCAGGCTCCTCTTGCTCATTCAACGCCTCCTCAAAGGGAAGCTGGAGGTCTCAGCAACTTTTTATAAAACAAAAATGAGAGGGGACTCAGAAAGCCTAGGGGAGACTCACCTGAAGGTCTGTCTGGGGAGATGTCGGTTCAATGGGCACATCCAGACTTTCAAAATCACATTCACACTGATCATAATCCTCATCCCCTCCTCTGGTTCATAGAACTCTTCTATATCATAATCCTGAACCACTGGAACCGACCGAACCGACCTTTTGCCAGACAGTGGCGGTTCGGAGGAACTCGAGGACAGGGACTGGACAATCTGTAATGCCTGGCTATCTCAGCAGCAGCTGGAAAGAATTTTGGACTCCAAACCTGCTGATTTTTAGATTTCTTTGCTGGAACCGACTCCTCAGGCCAGCTTTTCGTTTGCCAGGAAGTCTAGCCCTGGTCAGAGGCACTCCACCTCAGTTCGGTTGGCACGCGAACGGGCTGGCTCATCGGGTCCAGCGGACTTTTTGGCCTCTCGTTCCCTAGGCCTGCCACTCTTGTCCAGGAGTGGCTGCAGGAAATTTTCCAAATCTGGCAGTCTGAATTGAGGTGGTCAAACCCCAGACAATAGACACATGTAGTGTGGGGTCAGCCTTGGCAAGGCTTCCCACAGACACTACAGCGTTGAAACCAGTGGGCCGGTTTTCTTTTGGGTTTCTCAGACATGATGCCAGCCTAACCAACCAACTTGCCTTTTGATGGCAGTGCAGAGCAAAGACACCATATCGGTTCAAACCGTGTCACGGGTCCTGGAAAAAACCGTAATGAACTCCGTTTTTTTTAGAACCGATAAGAACCGGGAACTGCACTCTAAAAAGCCTTAAAAGGCTTTAAACTTATATTTAAATACAATTCGATCGGTTCAACCGAACCGATAATACTTTTACAAGTTCCACACAGAAAAAACCCTATCTAGTACTTACGATTACCATAGACAGAGCCTGAACCGATCGGTTTTGCGGTTAAAATAATGAAATCGTGGTTAAATTAAACCGAGAAATAGCGCTTTAAACTGAAGAAATGAACCGAGCAACAGGAGGAATCTCCGGAGCGACTGTTCAGTGAGGCGAAGTAAAGAATCTGACGGTTTCGGTTTGAAACCAGCCAAACAGAGCTTCTGAACCGAGCTCGCGCTCTAAGCTCCATGCTCTGCATGGAAGTTAACTCTTTCACTTCCAGAGCAGTTCTAAGGCTGGGGCAAACTGCAATAGTCATAATATAACAAGACTTCATGTTGTTTGAAGGAATTCATCTTGAATGATGTGTGGTGGACAAATCTGTTCAGATGTTTCAGGTACACACACAGTCAGTCAGAACCCTCCTGATTTCTTGGTATTCACAAAATAAACTGAGCAGGATCCTAGGCCCTCCTCATTCAGGGGAACTGGAACAACTGCCTTGATTCATTTCAAGTAATCTAAGGTATGACCCACTGCTTGCCTCTTCACTAGGTTTTGGGGTACCAGAGTCTGTAGGAAATTGCTTCTCGTGGGTACCATGGAAAATTCTATGGCACAGCCCATAGCCAGTATCTCCAACACTCGTGCGTCCAACATTAACTGGACCCATCACTGGTAAATATTTTGCAGTCTTCCACCAAGGGGAAAAAGGGCAAAGACGGGCCCGCATACCTTCACTGAGAGGCACCTTCTCTTCACATGTCTGCAGGTGAAGGATCCTCCATTACTGCTAACCTTGAAGCCAGAATAGGCTCCCCTAGTCTTCTGGATTCTGAAATTCCGAAAGGGCCAAAAAACAACTCCGGCCTGCTGCTGTTGGCCAAACCCCACACCCTCCGGAGGCCAGGTTTGCCTTCTGTTGGTGACTGGACACTGGAAGCTGTCCTTTCTTGTCCTGGGCATTTTTCTACTGTCCAGTTCAGGCCCGAATGGCAATTCTCCAGCAAAAGACAAGCTAAATAGCTTAGACTTGGATGCCTGGCCCACGACCCAATGTCAAAGTCACACGCTCCTCTTAGCCACCACAACATGGTAAGTGAATCGGGCTAACATCTGCAAACTGTCCACTGCTGCATCCCCCTAGGAAGGCAGAAGCCACGGACACAAGCTGTAAAATGTTCGCCCCCTCTGACTCTGGAGGATGACACTGCCCAAGGCAGTCACCCATGAGTTTAACACTCTGGAAACAATAAATGATGCATATGTCGTTTGAATATTTACCCTGGCTGCCACAAATGCCCGTCTGCAAAAAGCATCCACTCTCTTGTAATTACGTTCAGATAGGGCTGCCAAACCTTCAATAGACACGGCTGTGTGCCTGACAACATTGCACACAGCCTTATCTGCCACTGAAGGAACCTCCAACTTCTTGGAGCTTTCCTCCAGGAACTGGTAACATCTCACCCTTGGTCTAGAAACCTATTTTAGCTTATCCACCAGGACCATTCCAGTTCAGTAATCTGGTTGCAGTGCAGAAAGTTGGGAAAACATTTCAGAGCAGGGGCCAAGGAAGACAAGATAGGATTCCCTATCCAAGGTCTCAATGTCCTGAACTACTTCAGCTGCAAAGTCTGACATTCTTCCGTTATTAGGTAAGATAATGACTGCATTCAATAAGGGTGTAACCAGAATCATCTTCTTAGGTTCTGTCCACTCCCCTACTCTTCTGAAGGGCATTATTCTTCATTTGACAATTCTGGTTCCATCAGGTCAGGATTTTCCCCATGCTCCCACCC
The DNA here is from genome assembly GCA_016271365.2 of Neoceratodus forsteri. Lineage (NCBI taxonomy): Eukaryota > Metazoa > Chordata > Ceratodontiformes > Ceratodontidae > Neoceratodus > Neoceratodus forsteri. The sequence goes on from CM028130.1 coordinate 1,424,265,985, forward strand.
ACCACCACCACCCTCATCTTGATCTTCCATGCCACCAAGGTCGGGTGGTTGCCTGCAGATGTGGTTGAGCATAATCACTCCTTGACACACCTGGACATGCCTGTAGGCCCCTCGACCTGAGAGAACCTACAGTGGATTCGATTGTGCTAGTGAGGCCATCCTATGAGGATCAGCACTCAGCAACTTATTTAAGAGTAGCAAAAGATTGTGCAACTCAGCCTTACTGTTGTCAGTCAGTACCACAGGTGCATCCCTGAGCTCTGGGCGGGCTACATAGACATGTTAGAGCTTTTACACAATTGGCATAGTACAGCTCCAGAGGCGAGGGTCTCATCATACTCCTGCAGGTCTTACACCTTTTAAATGTTACTGATCTGCGGTAAGCCATGGTGCCAGTAAAACAGATAAAACTAGATGCAAAAAGTAATTACACTATTGATAACATAAGCGCTATTAATAGTGGCCAACAAAACCTGGGGTTACCCCAGTAACAAAAGAATGCCCTGACTTTCTAGCATGTGGGGTTTCCAGAAGTGTAGTCAATACCCCTGGATACTGCACAAAACAAGGGGAACATGTTAATGTATTCAGGCTGTCCCTAAGCCTGTCAGGCTGCCACTATCTTGGAGGACATAAACACAAATAGCAGTGACCTGAGCAAACTGGACTCCTGAGTGGAAGCTATTGGACTGCCTTGTCGATAATCACTGTGCAATACCAGCTGCGCTAAAAATAAAACCTTGTCTGCTAGGATTTGGCTGTCAGCCATGAGGAATGCTTAAGGGAACGATCTCACATGTGTGGTGACATCACACCAACATGTGTGATGACAGTGCGTTAACATTTATGGAAGGCGCACACCCTAGGGTTGCCACCTGTCAGGTTTTTTTTCCTGGTGGTCAGGTTTTCAGGGTCCCTATCAGGTAATCCGGTTTTGCTCTGTGCTGGTCAGGTATTTGAGCCATTTTGAGTGCTCACATACTTTTAAAATAAATGTTGTCATATCACTCATTGTTTCAGCTACATGTTTAAGTTACAAACAAGTTCTGTTGTCAATGTAGCCTTTGCTTTGTGACAGTCACCCTGGGAGGTGTAAAAGTATGGCCATTAACACCATCATACTTACTTAACCTAATCTTTCCACGCATCTTAAGTGGCATAGCAGCACAGCTGCCCCACCTTTTGTAACAGTAACAGAGCCAGTTCTCCTCCACTTTCATTTGCTGGTAAACATTTTCATCTCTAATAGAATTTAGGCATTTTAAATGTTTTAAAATATTTTATTTCCTTAAGAAAAGTGTAGTCACTTCTTTGGCTTTTAAATAGTACTGTGGACATGAACAGGAAATGGAGCCAGAAAAAGATATAAGGTATGTATACTATTGTATGCTATTTACATTATTTCCCTTGTCTTCCCCCAGATCATATCTGTAAATGAGATTTTTTATCACTGTATGTTTATCTGGTAAACCAGTATAAATAAATAAATACATAAGTAAATAATTAGGAAGAACCTAGGACAGTAACTTTAACAGGTACAGTATAGTATCTTCACATTTTTGTTGAACTACTGCTTTAAGCATTGTTTTTTACTGATATAACAAGTGGACTTCTAGGAGGAACAATGCATGATGAGTCATGAAAAGGGGTGGGGCTGGGGGCGGAGCTTAGGATCATTTTTTTGCCTTATCCAAAGGTGGCAACCCTGGCACACCCACTGCTCAACAGTGCCCCGGGGTAAGAAATATACATTGGCAGCCTGCCAGACACACAGTGCTCACTCACTAACTGCGCAGCCAGCGATGCTAAGCAGCTGGCGAAATCAGCAGCCAAAGAAGACCAGGAGCACTAATGTTAATGAGCTGTGGGCAAGAATACACTCAGGAAAAGAAAAAAAACAGAATATCATGCAAAGATACTGGGGGTTCAAGCTACAGTAAATACTGCAGCACATGAATATGCCAGATGTTAACTGGAGCACATTTGCTGCAGCCACATCCAGGGCCATTCTCGATTCCCTACAGGTGGCATGCCTCAGACAGCTAGTTTCAAAACCCACTTGTGAGGGAGCAATCTTAGACCTCGTACTCTCAAATGGGGACAGTGAGAGGATCTCAGATCTAGAAGTGGGTTGCCGTCTGGGAACAAGTGACCATCAAACAGTGTGGTTCGCGTTAAACTCAGCTACAGAGTCAAGCCATACAAAAGTGAGGGTATTGGACTTCATGAGGGCTGACTTTGGCAAGATGGGAGAATGCCTCAGAAAAGCACTAGCAAACAGGCTAAAAGGAGGGGTGGAACAACAATGGGGAATCATCAAAACTGCCATCACAGAGGCAACAAGCCTTTGTGTGAAGCAAATAAGTCAAAACGAAAGAAAAGCCACTATGGTTCTCAAAGGGTGGCAGGAAAGTCAGGGAGAAAAAGCATTCAGGAAGTATAAGAACCCAGAAGGAGCAGGACAGAGAGCTGTACCAGTTAAGGCAGAAGGAAGCAGGAGGGAAGTCAGAATAGCAGAGGCCCAAACTGAGGAAAGGACAGCCAACCCGGGTAAGAAGGACGATAAAACCTTTTTTAGGTACATCAGGGAGCGTAGAAAGACAAAGGGAGGGATAGTGAGGCTGAACAGAATGAACGGTGGGTGGACAGAGGGATAGTGAAAAAGCAGGGATACTGAGCGAAAATTTCTGCTCAGTATTCACAAAAGGGAGGGAGGTGCCTAATCCAATTAACAGAAGCACTCTGGCTTGGGGAAATTCGATCCAAGTCCTTTCACTGAAGAAAGGTTCTGAAAGAACTCTAAAACTGAAGGTGGACAAGCAATCGGGCCTGATGGAATACACCCAGAATTCTAAAAATTAAGGGAGAACTAGTGAAACCACTGACTACCCTTTTTAACAAATCATGGTAGGATGGTGTGGTACCCGAGGACTGGAGGAAGGCGGATGTGATTCCCCTTCACAAAAGTGGGATCAAGACAGAGGCAGGAAACTACAGACCTGTCAGTTTGACCTCTGTGGTAGGGAAAGTGATGGAATCACTTCTGAAGGAAAGAACTGCTGACCAACTAGAGGCCAGTGGGGCACAGGACCCAAGGCAGCATGGGTTCACAGCGGGAAGGTCATGTCAGACGAATCTAACAGATTTCTTTGACTGGGTGACCAAAGTACTAGACCAGGGAGGGGCTGTGGACATGGCCTACCTAGACTTTAGCAAGGCATTTGACACAATCCCACGCAAAAGATTAATAGTCAAATTAACCAGCCTAGGAGTGAGTCCCAGGGTGGTAGCCTGGGTAAAACATTGGCTGGACAACAGGACACAGAAGGTAATAGTAAATGGAGTCCACTCTGAAGAAAGAGGAGTTACTAGTGGCGTACCGCAGTGTTCAGTACTGGGTCCAGTCCTTTTTAATGTCTTTATAAGTGACACTGCAGAGGGACTGGAAGGAAAAGTATGCCTCTTTGCAGATGACACAAAGATCTGCAACAGGGTTGATACACAGAAGGTGTGGAAAGGATGAGAGGGACTTGGCAAGGTTGGAGGAATGGTGGGAGTATGGCAGCTAGCATTTAATGCAAAGAAGTGCAAAATAATGCACTAGGAAACAAAAACCAGGGAAGATTACACAATTTGGGGGTAGTAACAAAAACAAAAAGGAAAGGACCTGGGGAATTCGTCATATCAGATGACTTTAGGTTAGCAAGCAATGTGAGAGGCAGTAGGAGGCTGGGGGTATACTGGGATGCAAAGGAAGAGGCATCACCAGCAGAAAAAGAAGTTACATAAGAACTTACCATAACAGTAGATCTTGAGAGGAGCTCTTGCAGCAGGCTATAACCTTCAGGACTATGCATGAGCACTAGGATCATCCGTAAAACTTCTATAAGCAAGCAGTATACAGCAGGACCGCCCTAGCCGGCCCGGTCCGACGTCAACCTGGTACAAAGATGGACCAGCTACACCTCAGTTCTCCGCCAAGACCCGCAGTCAAGCCCTGACAAGAGAGGAGACCAGCGAATATAAGAGATGTAAATGAAGATGGATCTGCACACCTCGAGGGGGGCGGGTGGGACAGTAACACCTGCTGCAAGAGCTCCTCTCGAAGATCTACTGTTATGGTAAGTTCTTACGTAACTGTACTATCTTACTTCGAGTGGGAGCTCTTGCAGCAGGCTATAACCTTCAGGACTGAATGCCAAGCAGTCCACGCCAAAGAAGTAGATGATCCCGGGAGGTGGAATATGCTGACTCCAGAGGACTCGGGACAGAAGTCCTTGTAAAACAGCGAAGCCGAACCTAGCTCGGTGTCTGGAGACAATATCCAAGCTGTAATGCTTGACAAAGGTATGCACAGAGTTCCAGGTAGCGGCTGCACATATGTCCCTGACAGAGACATTTCTCAGGGCGGCGAATGAAGCAGACACTCCTCTGGTGGAGTGACCCCTAACCAGGCCGGTGAGGAGCTTATTGTTTCTCATAGCAGAAGGAAATGCAGTGGACTATCCACTTTGATATCGTCTGCTTGGTCACAGATTACCAAAAGCAATGTAAAGTAGCGCTACAAAGTTGCTCCGATTGACGGTGCACAGCCGTCCGCTTGAGGTAATACCTCAAAGTCCTGTGGACATCCAGTGTGTGAAGGAGAGCTTCCCCTCCATTGAATGGGGAAGGGAAATAAACTGGAAGGTCAACCGACTGGTTGTGGGTCAACTCCGAGACCACTTTCGGAAGAAACTTAGGATTTCTTCTAAGGGAAACCCTTTCCCCGTGGAAAAATCAAATATGGCTCTTTACACATCAGAGCCTGAAGCTCAGAAACTCTTCAAGCTGAAGTAATAGCAACCAAAAAACAAACCTTCCAAGAAAGGTAACACAGCTCACAATCCGCTGCCGGTTCAAAAGGAGGGAGGGTGAGCTTCTCCAACACATAAAGGAGATCCCAGGGTGGGATAGGGTCCCGAATGGGAGGTCTCATGTGCAAAATTCCTCTTAGAAAGGTGCAGGCAACATCCAATTGTGCCAACACCCTATCTCCAATGACAGCATGATAGTCGGAGACAGCCCACATATGCACCTTAATAGAGGAGTAACTCAGGCCATTTTGACACAAGGAGAGGAGATACTGCAACGCTGAGTTCACTGGGCAAGTGACGGGGTCCAAATACTGTGATGAGGCCCATAGACAAAAATGCTTCCACTTCATAGCGTAAGTGGAGCGGGTGGAGGGCTTTCTCGCCAAAACTAGGACTGCTGTCACTTCCGGGGAAACCCTGTATCTGTGCCGAGCTATGTCTGAAGGAGCCAAGCATGTAAGTGTAAGGACCGAAGGTCCGGGTGGACCAGCAACCCCTGTTCCTGGGACAGCAACTGCAAGCATATGGGCAGCGGAACTGGAGGCACCGTGGATAACCGCTGCAGGATTGGGAACCAAATCTGCCAAGGCCATCTGGGGGCTACGAGAATCATCTCTGAATGAGAGGGAAGGGTGGAAAGGCATAAAGAAACCTCCCTGCCCAGCAAAGGATAACAAATCTGGCCGAAAACTCAAACTGCGTGCTCTCATGGCAAAACATTGGCAGTTTGGCGTTGCATGGTGACGCAAAGAGGTCCAGCTCTGGATGACCCCACTTGTTGGAAAGCTGATCTGCCAAGGATTGTAGCAGCTCCCACTCGTGTGCTCTGGATCGAGACCTGCTTAGGCTGTCGGCCAGATCATGGAGGACTCCTGGAAAGTGAACTGTAGACAGCAGAATGCGCCGCTCCAGTGCCCAGTACCAGACTCTCATCACCTCCCTTCAAAGAGGATACAAATGAGTACCCCACTTGCTTGTTGATGTAGAAGACGACCGCCATATTGTCTGTTTGGACCAGAAGAGAGCCTGGCACCAGGTCCTCTTGAAAGGCCTGTAAAGCATAAAGAACCGCTCGCATCTCCAGTACATTGATGTGAAGGGATCACTCCTCGGGTGACCAAACCCCTTGTGTTTGATAAGCATCCAGGTGCGCCCCCCCACCCCAGGTCTGGTGCATCTGTCATAAGAGTCTGACCTGGTGGCTCCGGACGAAAGCTGACCCCTTGCTTCAAGTTCTGGGGGTCCATCCACCAAAGCAAAGTTCTCCTGACTGGCTCTGTGATCCGGACCATGAATTCTAGATTGTCGTGGCCTTGGTCCCACTGTACCCTGAGCATCCACTGTGGGATCCGCATGTGGAGACGTGCCAAGGGAGTGACCGGAATGGCCGCCGCCATGTGCCCCAGAAGCCTGAGGAAGTTCCGTGCTGGAACTTGAGGAGTTATCGAGATCCCTTCAGCAATCTCTTGCAGGCGATCGCCCCTGTCCTGGGGGAAGAAGGCCATGCCCTAGATGGAATCCAGTACCGCTCCAATGAAGATGAGCTTTTGACTGGGCTCTGGGGACGATTTCTGCAAATTCAGGGTGATCCCCAGCTCTCGGAATAGAGTAGGTGTCTCCGAGGGAGTGAAGTAGGCCTGCCCTTGACAGGGCTGTAAGTAGTCAATCGTCTAGGTATGGGAAAACGTAGTGCCCCATGCACCTTAGAGCCGCAGCCACCACTGCCAAGCATTTTGTGGACTTTGGACCCAGAAGAAAGGCCGAGCGGAAAACTCTGATTAGTGTTTCCCCTTGAAGTGGAACCTCATAAACTTCCTGTGGGGAGGGAAGACCCCGATATGCATATAGGCATCTTGCATATCTAGACAGCAGAGCCAGTCCCCTCGGTGCAGCAGAGGAAGAAGACCCGGGAGGGTCACCGTCCTGAACCTTTTGTACTCTATAAAGAGATTTCGAGAGCTGAGGTCCAGAATGGGACAAAGATCCTGTGTCTTTTTTGGGACCAGGAAGAAATCAGAGTAAAACCCCTTTCCCCGCTGAGGCCAGGGGACTACCTCTAGTGCTCTTTTCTGCAAGAGAGTCTGAATCTCTCCTTCTATTAGTGGGATGTGAGAAGGAGGATATCGGGAGTGCTTTGGTGGAGTATTTGGGGGAAACTCCATGAACTCCAGCGTGTGTCCTCTCCTGATGATATCTATGACCCACTGGTCCACAATAATCAACTTCCACCCTTCGAGATGAAGGGAGAAGCGGCCCCCGACTGTCTCTCCTGGGTCTTCCTGTGGAAGGGGCGCGGAAGGGAGTCATTGGGCTGAGCGGGTGTAGGCAGAGGACTGGGAGGACTTGAGCCCATGAGTAGGAGCTCCCCCAGGTTGCTGGTTACCAGATCTCCTACGGAAGCCACCTCTCTACCCCTGCTGGTTACTACAGGCATGACTTTGGCCACCTGAGGACTTGCGAAATGGCCGCTTGCATTGTCTTCGCTGGTCGCCGCGGTACACCTGGCAGACTGACCAGACTTTCTCCCGACTCCTGGAGACGAGAAATCAAAGCTTCCGTCTCCTGCCCAAAAAGCATGGTACCCCGGAAGGGTAAGTCCTTGATACCGGCCTGCAGATCCCGGTGAAAGCCTGATACTCTCAACCAGGCGTTGCGCTGTAGGCACACCCCGGAAGCGGCTGCCCTGGCTGCCGTATCTGCAGTGTCATACGAGGCTCTCAGGACATGGGAGCCTACGTCTGAGCCCAATTTTAAAATATCCAGAAGCTCTGACTTCTGATCAGAGTCTGGAATGGCCTTCAAAAGCTCTTGCCTGCGTTCCCATAGCGCATTCTGGTACTAGACCATATGCGTCAAGAACATAGGGACCGTATGGAGCAGGCGGAGGCAGAATAAGCCTTCTTGCCCACCTGGTCCAAACAACGAGACTCCGGGTCGGGAGGCTGTGAGCTTCGGTGCTTCGGCTATCTGGATTTATCATGGGCAGTTGTGATCACCGAGGAGTCCGCCTGAGGGTGTTTAGCTAGGAAAGCTTCTGCCCTCGGGGCCTTGTACAGCCTATCTAACTTCTTCGGAACAGCCGGGACTGAAGCTGGATGCTTCCAGGTAGTCCGGGTAAGGTCCTGGAAAGTATCCACCAAAGGAGGGATCACCAGTGGTTTCAGCTCCTTTTGCCTCAAGTACATCGCCAGTCTCCGGCATTAAGGAGCCAGGTCCTCCGTCTCCCACTCATTGGAGGCCTGGATATGCCTCATGACGTCCATGAAGGTTGGATCGTCTGGAGGTGAGTGAGGCTGGTCCTTCTCTCCCGGGGAGCGCTGCAAGCTGAGAGAGGAGGATGACGCAGAAGAGGATGAGGGAGATCGACTATAAGATCTCGAATAGTCTGACCTCTCCTTGTGACCAGACTCTCGCTGTCGACGGTAACTGGGGAACCGACGTCGGTTCGAAGACCAACTCCGGTCCCGAGACTGGCAACGGAGCAGAGACTGACGTCTGTCAAAGGACCGACGTCGGGAGCGTTCTCCCCTAGAAGACTGAGAAAGACTCTGAGGCAGCGACCTAGACAGGCGACAGTCTCCAGAATCCCTAGGCGACATTGGTGGTCTCCAGACCCGGGTGCGAATAGAGCCCTAGCAGGAGTGTATGAGTCGCTCCAAAGACTTCCGAGGAAGGCTCACCTCTCGGCTGTGGTTTGCCCGCCCGGGTCGGTACGATGTCTGGGCCAGCGGCAGGGCTTCTGGACCTGTCCACACAAAAGGAGACTAGCTCCTGCAGCTCATCCTTGAAGAGTTCTGCAGCCCGGCCTGGAAAGGGTATCTGGGACATCGGACCGCGAAGGACAGCCCTCCTGGAGCCGGGGGAGGAGGACTTGGGCGACAGGGACGTCGGCTCTTCCATGGCCGATCCCTCACCTTTGCCCCTTCCGACCCGGCATCGGTGGTGGCATCAAGCAGGGTGCCGCCAGGGGTGCCGGAGAGTCTTAAACTCGGGCGCGCCTTCAGCAGGCAGGCTGGTTCCCCGCCGCTTTCACTTCAAGGGCTTGGTGGTGACCCTTAGCGGGTTACCTTGACAGCCAGTTCTCTCGAAGGGCGAGCCTTGGCCTGAGAAAATTCAGGCCTCTCCTGATCCCGAAGGTGGGCTTTTTTGGGAGAGGGCCGCGAGTGAGACCAGGACCGGTGCCAGGTCTGACTATGGTCTTTACCATGGCGCTGCTTCTTTCTGTGTTTCCCCTCGGAGGAGTGCAGATCCATCTTCTGCTCCAACAGGAAAGCCTTCAGGGCCTTGAGACGACGGATGCGGGTCCGGCTAGTAAAAGCCTGGCAGGCGGAGCAGGCCGCGGTGTTGTGGCCGCCTGAGGCAGAATACGCAGCATCGATGGCCGTCCTTGGCCGGGACCTGCCTCCCACACTCGCACTTATTCTGGTGATGTTCTGGCGAGGCCGACGACAGGGAAGACATCTGTCGGTGAACTTCAAAAAACCGTCGGAAACCGTTTGACATCAGTTAACGAGAAAATAAACTGTTAAGAAATGGTAAAAAAGTGGGTTGAAAGGAAATTCTTGCTGTTTTCTAGCAAGGTGATTGAAGATCTCTTCACGTGCGGGACATGGCAGGAAAAGAACTGAGGTGGAGCTAGGTCCGCCCCCTTTTGTACCAGGGCTGACGTCGGGGTGAGGCTGGCATCAGGGGCAGTCCCTGCTGTATACTGCTGGCTGAGAAGTTTTCCGGATGGTCCTAGTGCCTGCGGCATAGTCCTGAAGGTTATAGCCTGCTGCAAGAGCTCCCACTCGAAGTAAGATCAGGAAGTTGTTATCCCTCTGTTGATGAGACCCCATCTGGAGTACTGCGTCCAGTTCTGGAGACCCCATCTCCGCAAGGCCATTGACAGGATAGAGGCAGTCCAGAGGAGGGCAGCCAGAATGGTGCAGGGTCAGCAAGAGAAGCCATACGAGGAGAGACAAGAGCAAATATGCATACCTTTGAGGAAAGGAGGGAGAGGGGGGACATGATAGAAACGTTTAAGTACCTCAGTGGAATCAAGAAAGTCCAAGAGGGTAGCACCTTTCAGAAAAAGAGACACACAAGAACAAGGGGACACAATTTAAAGATAGAGGGGGGGCGGTTCAGGGGCAATGTGAGAAAGTATTTTTTCACAGAAGGTAGTGGATGCATGGAACAGCATTCCTGAGGAGGTTGCGGGGTCTAAAACTGTAGAAAAATTCAAGAATACATGGGACAGACATAAGGCAATTTCTTGTGGGTGGTAAGAAGCAACAGACTGTTGGTTAACTAGGATCTGCGGCTTATCCTGTAGGTAGGGAAATGGGCAGACTAGGTGGGCCAAGCGGTCCTTATCTGCTGTCAAAGTCTATGTTTCTATGTAACAGGGCACTGGAAGCTCAGAGAGACCTTAAGCAAATGAAATGGGATATCTCACAGTTATTTTGAGCCAGTGACTTTCTCTCCAAAAGGAGCTACTCTGCAGGAGGCCAAACCAACAACCCCAGCTAGAATAAAAAAAACGAGGGATAACCAAGCCAGAGAATGCTGAAGAGGGGGGAAAAATCCCTACAAGCCAAGAATATCTCCCAGCCTAACTGACTGAGTCCCTCTCAAAAAAGAAAAGGTTACTTACCTGAGGCACCAGTGTATGGACAACCCCTTCAGAAAAACTGTTGAAATATACTACAAAGTGGTCAGTGGCCCTCATTCAGGCACTGAAAGAGTGTTTGGCTAGCAGGTTAGTCAATTTGAAGGCCACCGTTTAACAGGCATGATTTCTAAATCTGAGGGTGCTCCCTGTCACCTGGTCACCCCAATCTGCCTCTAGGTCGCCTAATCTTTGAAACAAACAATTAGAAATATCAATTCGTCTGAAAGAGCTCTTTCTGTGCAGTGTACCCCTCAGTGGTACAGCAAAGACTGAGTAGCTACGGTCTTTAGAACCCTCATGTGCCCACGGTTATTTGCTGACTGACTGCTTTGGACTGTAACATCCCCCCCAGTGGGGGAGCTCATTACCCATATGTATTATCTCCCCTTTGACAATGTGGAGCAACACAGAAATATCTGTGGCCCAGGAAGATGTTTACAGTTTGGCCTAGTTGTGTGACTGATAGGTAGAAGAGTATAGCTGTGCAGTTTTGTGTGTGAGCTGCCCAGAGAACCACGTGAATCCTAACCCACAACTACCACTGAAACAAGTCTACAGTAACTTAACCTCCTTAAGCCACTTCTTGACCTTGTTGCAATCTTTCTACTCTTATCTCTGTGCAGTAGGAGGACAGTCGCTCTGGTTAGGGGTGGTCTGAGTGTTGCAACAAGGCGCAGTAAACATGAGGATAGGGTGTGGGGGTAGTAAAGCTGGGAAGGGGGCAAGGGGCATGACAGGGAAGTGAGTAGAGGCCTCAAACATTAGATTTTTTTCTAAACAGTATGCAGTTGGCCTTCCTCTTAGTAATATCCAACTGCTGGACACACTCTTCTTTTTTCAAGGGGGGTGATAAAGGTTGTCAATATAGTGCAACACAGTACTTTTTTTTTTTTAAATGTTATCTTTTATGTACCAATTTCTCTGCTTTTCCCTGCCCTCCTCGACGCACTCGCCCATTCCGAGCACCCCACTACTAAATCACCCCTCCATCCTCGCTGCCATCAGACCACCACCGGGGGATGACAACCTCCCAGCAGAGGAGAGCTGCCATTAGGCTGCCTAATCCTCCCAAATGCCGGCCCTTCGTGACACAATGTCATTCTTGAACCCGGGTCGCCGGCATGGTGCAAGGTAAGGCATAGTGCCTCAGCCCTCTGTGCCACCGGGCCAGCTCCCACACTACTTTTTCCATTTGTGCAATTGAGGCTCTGTTTTAGCCAGGAACTAAGGTGTGGTCACTGGTCTTTAAAGTCATTAAATGGATGTATGATTACGTTGCTAGAAATACATGATGTTTTAAATCTAAGTATCTGTTGCTATAAAACGATAAGTACTTAAAAAAAAAAAAAACACATAAATCTTAGTGTATCACAGTCATATTTGCCTGTTACATTATTTACTCAGGCACCTTGTGTATACAGTGAAGAGGGATGTCCTGTGCTTACTTGGTGGTTAGGGCAGGGTCTGGAGTTGGGGGAATGAGTTTATAACTGTAACTGTATTTGGTGTTGGCAGGTGGGGGGTTCAACCTGTGTATACCATGGGGGAGGGTGAAAGTGTGTCTGAAGCTTACAGTTGAAGGGGAGGGTGAACCTGTGTGTCCTCGAAGGAGGGGGGCATGTGTGCACCTGGAGCTTTGGGTGGGAGAAGGGGTAAAACCATTATTGTGTCTGGTGTTGGGGGATGAAGGGAGTGAATCTGTGTGTATGGTGTGGGGAGAAGTCTGAAAAGTGTGTTGAAGTTTGGGAGAGTGGCTGAGCCTCTGTATCCAGTGCTGGGGGAGATATAAGTGGGTGTGGACTGGGGGGGAATGTGATTATCTGATGTGTGTTGGGGAGATGAACCACCGTTTATGGTGCAAGGAACGCTAGTGAAAAGCAGTGTCTCTGCGTCAAAGCCCTCCCCTTTGGACACTGTATAAACTAAAACTGGAAGAAAAAAAAAAAAGGATGAATGTGGTCCTCAAATAAATGAAAGTAAGACTGATGAAAGTAGGAGTGAGACTGGTGAAACAATAATGCCTGCTATGAAAATATGAAAACATATACTGTTACACTCTCACACAATTGTTCTAATAGATTTACACACAATGTGAAAAAAAAAATCACAAAGATTAAAGTGATTCAGTCACATTCCACAAATGCCTCTTTCACACAGTATGCCACTGTCACCCATGCTCCAGATGCTGAAGCTGCAATTTGTTTTGTAAAAAAATCTGTCATAATCAGTTTTTGTTTCTGCCCGGCCTCGAGTTTTCTGTATGTGGCCACACCCCCAGAACGATGCCATGCAAGGGAATTGTCAATGTTTTACATACAGCAACAAGGAATTCTGGGTAAATTATAAAGTTGACTTAAATAGTCATTACTCAGAGGTGCAGTCCCTTATTTTGATAGTGGAGATTGCAGCTTAGCACCTACTATGTAGACATAATCTAGCTCTAGAGAAGCTTGAAGAAGCTAAGTATTTGTGCACATCGCCAGACTAGGTGGGCTATAGGCCCTTACCTGCTGTCAATATCTATGTATATACTGTATGTAGCAAGGCACTGTGGGTACAGTACATAGCTGATTTTTCTGTCTCACTTATCAAAGTGCAGTATCCTACGTCAGTAGAACAGTCTGTAGATAAGTTTCTGGAAAACTGCAATGACTTGGCTCATCATGAGGTTAGAGCAGTGCAGGAGGACATTGCAGAGTTGGGGAGGGGCCTAAGACAAGTAGCAAACACAGTATCCTTCTCAGAGGTGCTGCCTGTCAAAGGCATGGGGGAGGTGAGGGTAATTGGCACCATGCAGTTTAATGAATGGTTGAAAAAATAGTGCGAAGCACAGGGTCTAGCTTCATTGGGGACTGGGTTCCACCTGGAGGGACACCAGCCTATACTGGCAGGATGGTCTGCATCTGTCCAGGAAGGAACAAGTCTTTGAGCAATCGGTTTAAATGCTCGTTGGAAGCTTTTAAACTAGTCAATGGGGAGGCACTGACAAGCAGCAGAAAAATCCAACCTCTCCCTACAAAACAGGGTACTAAATGAGAAAAAGACCAAGGTAGAACGGTCAGTGGGGGATGCTGCAACAGAAGGTAAGGCCATCAAAAATGGAGAGCAATGAGTACCAATGCCCGTAGTCTAGGTAACAAGCTCCTGAATTAGTGGCCTTGATGGAGGAGGAACATCTGGATATCGTGGCAGTCACAGAAACATGGTACACACAAAACCATGACTGGGACGTAAACATAGGATACACTGTCTACAGGAGGGACAGGAGGGTAAAGAGGGGAGGAGTAGTTCTTTACATAAGGGAAGGAATAAAAGCAACAGAACAAAAGGGTAAACAGGAGGAGAAAAGCACTGTGGGTAAATTTGGAGACAGGCAATGGCACCACAATCCGCATGGGGGTTGTATACAGACCCCCTTCTCAGGGGGAGGAAATGGACAAGGAAATGATAGAAAGTATACTTAGAATGGCAGAAAAAGGGGAGATATTGCTGATGGGTGATCTGAATATGCCAGATGTTAACTGGAGTGCAGTTGCAGCTGCCACTTCGAAGAGTGCAGTTATTCTAGATGCCCTACAGGGGGCATGCCTTAGACAACTAGTACTGGAGCCCACTCAAGAGGGAGCAATATTAGACTTGATACTCTCAAATGGAGATGGAGAGAGGATCACAGATGTAGAAGTGGGTAGCCATCTGGGAACTAGCAACCATCGAACAGTATGGTTCACAATAAACACAGCAATGAAGTCCAAGCCATACAAAGACAAAAGTACTGGACTTTAGGAGGCTGACTTTGCCAAAATGGGTGAGTGCCTAAGGAATGCACTAGCAAATGGGCGGGAAGGAGGGTGGAAGAACAATGGGGAATAAAACTGCCATCACAGAGGTAACGAGCCTTTGTGTGAAGCAAATAAACAAAACAAGGCGATGTGAAAACCACTATGGTTCTCAAGGAAGTGGCAGTGAAGGTTCAAGAGAAAAAAAGCATTCAGGAAGTACAAGAATGCATGGCAGGAGCAGGACAGAGAACTGTATCAGTTAAGCAAAAGAAAGGAGGCTGGGAAGGCAGTCAGAACAGCAAAGGCCCAAACTGAGGAAAAGATAGCCAACTCAGTTAAGAAGGAATAAAACCTTTATAGGTACATCAGGGAGCAAAGGAAGACCAAGGAGGGATAGTGAGGCTTAATAGAGGGAGGGAGGGTGGGCAGAGGAGAATGTGAAAGGCAGAGATACTAAACAAATATTTTTGCTCAGTATTTACAAAGGAAGAGGGGAGGTACATAAAACAAACAGTAGTAAACACTCTGGATACAGAAGTTAATACCAGCCCATTTACAGAAGAAAGGGTTCTGAAAGAACTCAAAACTGAAGGTGGACAAAGCAATGGGGCCTGATGGGATTCATCCCAGAATTCTAAAAGAACTAAGGGTAGAACTGATGACCACTGTACCCTCTTTAACAAATCATGGGAGGATGGGGTGGTACCGAGGATTGAGGAGGGCAGATGTGATTCCCTTCACAAAAGTGGAGCAAGGCAGAGCAGGAAATTATAGACCTGTTAGTTTAACCTCAGTGATAGGGAAAATGATGGAATCACTCTAGAAGAAAGAACTGTCGCGTATCTAGAGGCCAGAAGGGCACGGACCCTAGGCAGCATGGATTCACAGCGGAAGGTCATGCCAGACAATCTGATAGATTTCTTTGACTGGGTGACCAAAAGTAGTAGATCAGGAGGGGCTGTGGACATGGCCTACCCAGACTTTAGCAAGGCATTTGACACAGTCCCACACAAAAGATTAATATAGTTAGCCAGCCTGGGAGTGGGTCCCAAGATGACAGCCTGAGTAAAATTGGCTGGAGAATAGGACACAGAGAGTAATAGTAAATAGAGTCCACTCCAGAAGAAAGGAGGGTTACTAGCGGGGTACCGCAGGAGTTCAATGTTAGGACCAGTCCTCTTCAATGTCTTTATAGCGTACATTGCAGAAGGACTGGAAGGAAAAGTATGTCTCTTTGCAGATGACACTAAGATCTGCAACAGAGTTGATGCACAGGGTGGGGTGGAAAGGATGAGAAGGGACTTGGCAAGGTTAGAGGAATGGTCAAATGTATGGCAGCTTAGATTCAATGCTAAGAAGTGCAAGGTAATGCACCTGGGAAACAAAACCCAGGGAAGAGTACAAATGGGGGTGAGATACTAACAACAACAAAATGGAAAGGGACCTGGGGGTAGTCATATCAGATGACCTAAAGGTGGGCAAGCAATGTGAGAGAGGCAGCAAGGAGGGCTGGGGGATACTGGGATGCATAGGGAGAGGCATCACCAGTAGAAAACAGGAAGTTATTATCCCTCTGTACAGACAGCTGGTGAGACCCCATCTGGAATACTGTGTGCAGTTCTGGAGACCCAATCTCCTAAAGACATAGACAGGATGGAAGCTGTCCAGAGGAGGCAACTAAAATGGTGCAGGGTCTGCACGGAGGACATATGAAGAGAACTTAAGGAGCTTAATATGTATAGCCTCGAGGAAAGGAGGAGGGGGGACAAGATAGAAACTTTCAAGTACCTCAAGGAATCAACAAAGTCCAGGAGGGTAGCATCTTTCAAAAAGAGTGTGCAAGAACAAGAGGCACAATTTGAAGATGGGGGGCTCAGAGATAATTTAAGAAGTATTTTTCAGAGAGGTGTGGATGCATGGAATGGCCTTCCGGAGGAGGTTGTGGAGTCAAATCAGTGGTGGAATTCAAGCATGCATGGGATAGTCATAAGGCAATTCTGGGGGGTTGGGGTAGGAAGAAGTAGGCTGCTGGTTAACTAGGATCTGCAGCTTATCCAGTAGGTAGGGAAATGGGCAGACTGGGTGGGCCAAGCGGTCCTTATCTGCCGTCAAATTCTATGTTTCTATGTTTCTGTAAAACTGTTTTCATGATGCAGATAGGTCAAAATGATAAGTTGCCAGTCTGTTTGGATGTTGTTTGACTTTTACTGCCTGTTGATGAAGTGGCAGGTCTGAAGTGGCAGCTCCTGTCAGAATGTGGGAGCATGATGATACTTTTCTATGTTTATGGTATAGGGCCTGAATAACTATAAGTAGTTCACGAGTGTAACTATGGGTCAGACTACTTTTTCTTTGGTGTCCAGCTTCTGCTAGGAGTCCAAAATTGTGAAAGAAAAAGGATGTCTGCAGTACCAAGACTGACCAACAGAGGTCTCTGTTTCAACACAGTGCTTAAAAACTTTGTTTCCCTTGCATGATGTCACAGTTGGGGGGGGGGTGCAGCACTGAGAAAAAAGGGACAGGGCTATGCAAATGAAGCGGAGCACAAAAACAGAAGCATTTTTTTCATGGAAAACAGCCCTTTCTGGCAGTATGAATGGTAGGAGATTGAGTCACAACTCCTACAGGTTACTACTCCCGTTTGCTATGACAAACCTAACAAAATCTCTTTAAGAAACGTAACATTAAAAAAAGTCTAGCCTTGCAGACACCAGCATCATTTTTTTTTATTTACAATTATGAAATGGGTCTGAAAAAAATCAAGAAACCTGATTATCTGAGGACCGCAAAACCTCATGCTGATGTCCCAGCACAACAGCACAGGAAAAAGATCAGCAACATCTTTACCCTGTCCAGCCACAGGGATATCACATCTCCTAAGTCCAAGACTCAACACTGAACATGGCTGCCCTGGCATCATCTACCCAGGGCTATGCAGACTTTAATCTTCACTGTTACCCTGAACAAGTGATTACCCACGTTGCTGTGACATATCCTTTTTTTTTTTTTTTTTAATTTAGTATGCTGACCAAGTCTCTGCTGATGGCCTCGACCATGAACACTATAGGTTTAAAAACCTACCCCACTGCTGCCGTGTGCCCACTCGCTCCTGAAACTCTGAGTCTTCAAACCTATTTGATCATCTGTGTGAAATAACAAGTCTTCAAACCTACTTAACTGTCTGTGTGTACATTAAAACAAAAAACCAAAAACCTTTCCTCCATGCTGCCAACTGCAGCTCATCACAATCATACAAAAAAGAAAACTAACCAGGCACCAATGCTACCAACTACAACTCCTCATGTTCTCCCCGACTAATGCCCCTGACCACAGCTCCTCATGTTTTGGCTCCAGTTCCAGCACTGTAACTAGTGTGAATAATTTTCCTAATTATTGAAAAAAACAACTTTTAAAAAAATGCCTGGACTTCCTTGTCCTGTTTTACTGACGGGTGACAACATGCTACAACCAACAGCTGAAGTTGATGATTTCATGCTGCTGACAACTGAAACAGACACTCTCAAATTTGCCCGAAATGTTGCTCATACTGTACCATGACAAACAGAGCTACTTATATGCAGACAGGTGCCACCTACTGGCCAAGTAGCAACTGTCAAACAAATCAAATGGGACTATTTTTAGCACTGATTTTATTTAGTTTGTCTATACTATTAATTTAAATTATAAAAATGTTTATTTTAATACAAAAATATCTTATCACACATTTATGACCCATTTCATAATCGCAATAAGGCACTCCAGGGGTCTAAAATCTGCTGGGAAAATGGCTTTTCTCTAGTGATAGAAGCACTTGGCCTTCGGCCTCGGCCTTAAACCCACCAAAGTTGTACCATTATCCCAGCACAACACACCATAAAGCACTTTACTGCTTAACTAAGGATTAGCTTAGACAA
Organism: Neoceratodus forsteri; assembly: GCA_016271365.2. NCBI lineage: Eukaryota > Metazoa > Chordata > Ceratodontiformes > Ceratodontidae > Neoceratodus > Neoceratodus forsteri. The sequence continues at coordinate 1,424,284,190 of CM028130.1, forward strand.
AATGTAACAATTTGTTTTCCGTTGTAACCTTTATCTACCCAGTTTTGCAACGGTTTTACAGGTGAGAGAATTGAAGAGTAGAGAAGCAAGTGACTTAGTCGCTTAGTAAATGTCTGTGGTGGGATTCAAATCTGTGCTTCCTGGGTTCAATTCGATATGCTAAACACAGGATCATACTGCCTCGATGTGCATCCTGACTGTTTGTTATACTCTGTTCTGGTAAACTTCTCATGGGGAACAACACTAACCTGGGTGTTCTTTTACGACAATTCTCATATACCCCATTAGTCCATAAGTCCTACAGACCAAAAGTGGAATGCCTGCACTCCAGAGATTGTCAGCCAAATGTAGCAATATGCTGCAAAGCAAAACAAAATTACAAAAATATTAAGTTTCTTTTAAAAGTTCATAAGAAGCTTCTAAAAACAATATCTGAACAGCTTATCAGTAAACATGTTACAGTGGACATGTTCGAACAAGAAATGAAATGGTATTATGACACAAACTTGATATAGAAACTAGGAAACAAACTGTACAGGAGGGCTGGAAAGAAGGCTAGGTAAAAATTTTCTGACACTGCTAGCCAACTAACATGAGCAGCATTTATTTTTTGGCCACTCAAAGCTGACAGAAAGGGACAACTAAACAGGTTTTATGGTTGTCACCAAGTTAAAAAAACTGAAATCATGGTGAGCTAGAGCTGGGGGTGACATTTTAAAAGATATTGCTCCTTACCTTTGTAATTGATGTTTCACCCATTTTCGTCAGCTTTTAAATATAGTAAACAGAGATCCCCAAATTTCAAAGTTGGCGTCACGATCTAGCCATAAGATGGCACCGACTTGAGACGTAATGACGTCATGGGAGTGACACAGTTATTACAGACTAACAGAATCCCCATGTACCTGCCCATTTGAGCTCGTACTGCAAAAATTCTAAAGCCCACCAACATGCCAAGCCCTGTGTCACCCTTTGAAAATTGAGCCCCATATGTCCACCAGAGATAAATGTTGGCCTCAGCTGGCCCAACCACGATACAGGTCTGGGACTCAAACCCAGATGCCCAATATGGCAAGTGAGCCACTGGGCCTTCATGACAGCTCATACCGGTTTCTTAAAAAGTAACAGTTCACCTCCATTTTGCCCATTACAGCCTCTTTAATACTAAAAACAGTGTTCTAAGACTTAAATATTTAAAGGACAACACACTGATATACAGTATTACATTCAGTGCAGCATAAAGATAATACATGATTGGTAGACAAGGACACCCTGTCAGAGCCTAAAGATAAAACCCAAGAGGCCTCGCCTTCCCTGGCACAGTAGTAGGGTAGCGAAGGTCCCATCCAATCACAGCTAGTAACATGTATGTGTCTACTTTCCAGAAATGTACAGAGGGAACAGGACATGGGGGACAGTATTCTACCTGTTCAGTAACAACCTTCCACCTCTCCAACTAGGTAGATCAGCCCTGCACACTCCACCCTCTCCCTCCCATAGGTAATGTCCAAGGGACAAACGTGGGGTCATGCTGCAATACATACAGTATCCACCTAGTCCACTGGGACAGGAACTGCTCCGGTCATTTAACTCAAATGTAATTCTTTTCATGGCGTAAGCAGACTTCACAGTGCCCACCAGTGTGGGAGGGTCAATATTTGTAGTGAAATCCACCTTCTAATGATGCATTTCAATGCGGCTACTACCATGATTCCCAGCAAATATTTAAGTTGCCGGCCTTTTATCTGTTGGAGGTACTCAAATAAAAGGCACAATTCTGTCTGGCATCAACAGAATCACAAACTCCAACTTCTGTGATGGCAGCCTCCAGGGCCCTAAAAAACAAAAAGGCATCAAGAGGGGACACAGTCACATTACGTGGACACTTGTCCTTACTTCTCCACAATTTCTCCAGCAGTCCAGCCAAGCTGAACCCCTGCCCATAACAGGCTGTGTTCCCTCTGTAACCCCACTGTTACCCGGGGTTACTAGAATCCCAGTAAGACCTAGTGGTAGGCATGGAAGGCAGCTTGTGAAACTCCAGTTAAATGGATTTCACACTGTCTCACTCTGTTCTCAGCCTCAGCTGAGACTGAGAGATGACATCACCAATAGAACTATCGCAGCTGCATGTGCCACATTGGAATCTGCAGCAAGGGAGTTGGAATAGAACGTTGGGAAGTTTGAACAGATTCAGTGGAGTTGGTGTGGGGAGCTTGCTGTGAAAGCAGCAGAGCAGCTCAGTGAAGGCTCTAGGAGCCTCAGCCCTGACAGAGGGCTACTTTTAGGTATAAAGGGTGTGTCTCTCCACCAAAAGAGAGACACAGGAGATAACTGAAATGGTGAAGACCGCTGTTTTCAGGTCTCAGTGACAAAAAGGCATCAAGAGGGGACACAGTCACATTACATGGACACGTGTCTTCCTTACTTCTCCACAATTTCTCCAGCAGGCCAAGCTGGACCCCTGCCCATAACAGGTTGTGTTCCCTCCATATGTGGGATGATGTAACCGTGCATACTGCTGATCACCCCCATCCCATGTTTTAAAATTTAGCTTCATCCCAATTCTAAACTCGAACTATAAGCGAGACAGTGTGTGAAGTATGAATATGTGCACAATGTATGGCTTGGTAAATCTGCGAGATGAGATGTGTAGTGATTTGGGAAGTAACCTGGGCAGTCTACAGTGACAGCAGGGGTGGAAGTCCATCTGCGTCCCAGGTGGTTAAGAGTTGGGACTCCAAACAGAGACGGATCTGCAGGTAGCAGGAAAAAGTCCCGCTGTGCCAGACTATACCGGCTTTGCATCTCAGGGATTGTTTTTATCTGCTGACCATCACAGAACTCTCAATTAAACCAAGTTTACCCATGCACGCCATCTCCGGAACACAGGGTCCTGTGAGGTGGGAACAAATCCCTCCAGGAAAGCTATGGGGCTTAGGCAAATAATGACTGGTGGGAGGTTTAGCGAGGACACCGCCTCCTGCCACACACTCCCTACCTCCTCTATACAGGGATACCGAGGCTGCACATGTCTGTCCCCTGGTGCATCCCATACAGGAATCATGCTCTGTCCTACAATGGAAGGGTGTGCCACTCAAGGTCCAGTCAATGTGAGACCGGCACCTCAGTATGCCACTAAAAGAGGAACTGCAGTTGTGTGGCTGAGTGGTAAACCCGTAGGTTAGGTAGTGCTAAATCTCCATTTCTGCCAGGTAAGTATCAGGGTGCAGAAGCGGATTCAAGGGTTTTTTCCAGCCCAAATGAATCTCGATATAGCCAGATGCTATTTCCACCAATCCATCTCTGGGATCTGAATTGTGACATTATGAAAAATGTAATGGCAGCATGGCAAAGTAAATATTCTTACCATATCAATATGGCGGATCAGACGCGGGGAAGGTTGTGCCAATCTTGAAGATTAGCCTGTAGCCAAGTTGACAGAGGCTGGATAGTCACTTCATACTCCCGTCCTAGTAGTTTGATGCCCAAATATTTAGTCTATTGCAAGTGCCATTTAAAGGGGTAGGTCACCTTTTGGGAGAGAGTGGGGAACTAGTATAAGGGAAGCATTTCCATTTTAGTCATAGTTAAACGATAGTCTGATATCTCACTGAAGCTATCCAAGAGTCAGAAGACCACAGGTAAGCTGGCATCCGGGTCCATCATGTAACATGATCCAGTGTTCTATGCGCCTCAGCATCACTCCCCCCATTATAATGCTGTCTCATAGTTTCTGGGCAAGACGCTCTATGTACAGAGTGTCAAGAGAAGGGTGATGGCAGACATCCCTGATGGGTTCCTCTGCCCAGCTTAAAGATGTTACGAGACATGCCCACTCACCTTGACAAATGCTTGGGGTGAGGGACAAGCTCATTCCAATAGGGTGAAGTCTAAAAAAAAAATCCAAACTTTCGGAGGGTGACAAAAAGAAAGGACCAGGACACCCTATCAAATACCTTTTTGGCATTAAGACTGGCAAGCAGAAAGGGAGTGGCCACCATATGAACCTGATGAAGGACATGAAGGGTATGCCTGGTGTTATCCTCGGTTTGACAAGCTCGGACAATGCCCAATTATTTCTGGTGTGTCAGTGATAGCAGAAGGGGATCTAACCTGTGGGCTACGACAGCCATAAATAATTTATAGTCAGCATTCAGAACTGATATTGGACTGCAAGCCTGACATTCGGTGGGGTCTTTCCCTGGTTTGGGGATAACATAAATAGTGTCATATTGCCAGGTGTTCTGTATATCCCTTCCTGCCATGACTTCATTACAGACCTTTGCCAGCTGAGGGATTATAAGTCCCTCTTAGTTTTATAGAATTCTAGGATGTACCCATCCAGGCCTGTCACTTTTTGAGTATGGGCCCTATGGAGGTCACCCTCCAACTCCATGATCTGGATGGGACTAGTTAACATTTCAACCTGCTCCTGAGTGAGCTGTGGGAGGGTTGGCCATTCTAGGTACTCCTTGGTGATCTCCCAGGGGATGTGGCCCGTTTGGGGTATATTATGAGGCACAGTATTAGTGGATGATGATCTCTGCCATTCCACTGGTTTTCCACTAATGCTGCCCAGTGGAGGGTGCTTCAGCTGGGCTATCATCGCCTTCACCAGTTGCTTCCTAACGTGGTGGGCCAGCACACAGGTGGGCTGGGGCCCCACTTTCAAGTATTTATGGCAGAGGAACAAGAGTGCCAATTCCATTTTCTCTTGAAGCAACCTATCAATATCTGCCAGGTTAGCCGGCCCGGTAGCGCCGAGGGTTGAGGCGCAGGACGCCACACCTCGCACCACGCCAACAACCCAGGTTCGGGACTGAGCTCGGGCCAACGGGGGTCAGCGGGGGAGGAGAGGATGGTGCATCTGGAGGACTGCTCTCCTCTCCTTGGGAGGGTGGGTGGATGACTCCCTGGCATGAGCATCTCCCAGTGGAGGCTGGGAGTGCAACAGCCAGGGATCACACTGGCATAGGGGATCTGCCTCGGCTGATGTCTGTGGGAAGGGTGCAGAAGCATTGGCGGTCGCACTGGACATCACTGCACGTCCGGGCTCCTAGGGGGGGAGAGACACTCACGAACACAGGAAAACACCCGCTGGCTGGAGGGTAGACGTCACCTGCCACCACCGGACCCTGCTCACTGGGACCTTGTCTTGTTGTCATCTCCACCCAATGAGCACCGGAAGAAAGTGCCAAGGAGCAGAAGGCGGACCCACTCCTGGGGGTAGATTCCAAGGGGACTGCTCCACAGGTGTGTCACAGGTGAATGACAGAACAAGGTGCAGCTGGGAGAGATCTCAGGTAGGAGGGGAACAGGCAGGTCGACTGAAGGGGCCCCAGTCAGTGGTGATGGGTGGGAAAAATAACTGACAAAAAAATAAATATCTGCCAGGTTTTATTCAGCTGTGGTTTAAGGGACCTGCCCCCTGCATATGCGCCTGAAAGTCCCTCCACAGGTCCACCACTTATGCGACATAAGGAATGAGGTACACACCTTGTTTGCAGGGAAAAGCGTCGGGGCAGCGGCAAGTCTGAGATTAGAGATGTCCCACTCATTTGACCAAATCATATTACGCTAAAATCCCCCGCTAAAAGGAGAACCCCCTTAGTGTTTTTCAATATCAGATCCATGAGGTACCTCAACTCCTTGGTATTAGACACTAAGGAGACATAAATGTTAGCCAGTGTAACCTCCAGCTGAAGAAGAACTCCCCGTACCAGACTGGAGATGCCTTAAAACAGAACTACGGTCAGTGCTTATATTTTGAAAGAATTCATAAAACTGGCCATGATCAGACAAAAGCACTAAGAAAGGAAAATTACGTACCTACCGTAATTCTTGATCTTCTCTTGTATCTTCACCATTCATTACTTCCTGGGTGTAAGCGGGCGCACCCGTCAAAGGAGCTTTTTTTAAAAGTTGCCCTAAGGCCACCGACGAAGCGGCGTCATGCGCGGCGGCCGTTAGTAGCGACCGACTCCTCCTCCAACTCAGTTCTGTGAGCCGGAGAGGCAAAATGAAAGCAGAAAATATAGATAGCGAGGCAAGATAGCCGAGGGATAGAAAAGCAAGGAAGAATGAACTGAAAAGGAATAAGCCGATGGAGGAAGGACAGAGGAGATAAGAACATCCTAGCCTCGGGGTGCAGGGCCTCCCTACCTGGCGACTCTAGGAGGAGAGATGAGTAAGGAAATGAGAAAATAGAAGAAGAAGAAGAAAGAGAAGAGAGAGATGGGATGTTGAGGGACCAGAATGCCCAACGAGCATAGTTAGCTTGTAGCTGAAGGCTCACTAAAGGGGAAGCAAGAATCCCGGAGATAGAGGCTGAAGAAGGTTCGTACAACCCGCTAGACAGCCTCAGAAGGGCATAGTCCTCATCTTCAACATGCCATTGTTCTTGACACCCACCTCGGGCTCCTGGCCGTGGAAGGCCTTTAACTGGAGGACAGCCGAGGAGGGAAGAATAAAACCCCCGCAGCATGAGAGCGCTGCTCAGGGGTTTAGAAATGGAAAATGTAAGCCTTTCAGGCGTTCCAAGAAAGAAACGGACCCAGACTGACTGGCTAAGGCCTGCCAAGGCTTAGGCTGGCTAAGATTGGATATGGTCAGTAGAGCTTCACTGTAAAATTGTCCAGGAGGACACTAAAGGAGAAACCACTTAGCAAAACAGCGAGAAGGATAGCCTACCTTCTCATTTGCCTTCTTGTTTGATTTCTCCTTTTCCTTTTTTTTTTTTTTTTTTTTTTTAAATTTTTTTTTTTTACTAGATGCATGACCCAGATACCAAGATGCCTATAGCAGTCGGAGAGAGTTCCCTCAGCATTTTTTTTTTTAGAAGAGAAAGGAACAGACGTACTTTCCTCTCTGCTCTGCAAGGCAAGAATAGAGGGATTAGATTTCAGGGCAACTATCTGAACACGGGATTGCAGGATCAAACTGAATAGCCTGAGCCAGGCCAAATAACCCAGAGGTATCTTGCCATAAGAATAGCAAGAGATAGTTGTGCAGTCTGATCGCCAATGCAATCCACGAGATGGCCTATGAATCTTAGAGTAAATATTTTTTCTGGATTTAAACCTCAAGAAGATTTTTCTTTTTTTTTTTTACTTTTATTATTTTTTTTTTTTTTTTGGAAAATGAAGCAATTTTCCCTATATTTTATATAAATGCAGAGAGAGGAAGGAGACGGGAGGTGGAGAAGCCACAGGAAGAGGCCACTGAGGGGATGGTGGGCGGGTGTAGGTAATGAATGGTGAAGATACAAGAGAAGATCAGAATTACGGTAGGTACTGCAATTTTCCTATCTTCCCTTGTCAATCTTCACCATTCATTACTTCCTGGTGAGTATCAAGCTCCTCTTCCCTGGAGGAAGAGGCCATACCCTGAGGGAACAAGACCCCAGCCTTCTGTTGGTGAGAAACAGAAGGAGAAGACCCTGGCTTATTCAGAAAGCCTAAGGGAGAAGAGCTAGAGGTGCCTCCCGAGGACGAGGAGACGGAGGGAGCCCCTGTAAAAGTCTCCCAGCTCTGGAAGAGAAAAGACGGTCCCCCGAAGGCGGAGCGAATCACCCCACGCCGCCAGGGGTGACAACCTGGAAAGATCTAGCCATGCCGTCCGCCTGATGCAGATCGCTGTCCCCGCAAGCCTGGAAGCCACCTCATTGGCGTCATAAGATGCCCTTGCTTGGTGTCTTGCCAGCTCCAGGCCTACCGCGGAGAGGGCAACGGCTTGTCTGGTTTGCTCCGTATCAGGCATAGATGCCAGCAGCTGGGACATCATCGACCACAGATGCCGGTTGTAGGCAGCGTGGTGAGCCTGATGTGATGCAATACATGCACTCGCACTAGAAGAAGAGAACACTCTTCGCCCCCAACGTCGAACTGGAGAGTCCGAATCCGTGGGAGGGTCAGCGCCAGGCAACGGCGCCCAGAAGGAGTATCCAGGTATACCAAACCTGAGGACGGGGTTGGGAGGGAACCTAGAGACTCAGAGGGGGCACAATACCTACGCTGGCAGTCCGCCGGGGCTGGGGAAGAAGCGGCAGGGGACTGCCATGACCGGATAGACGCCTCCTGGAAGGGGATAGGCCAGGAAGGTACCACCAGATGCTGGGCACTGAATTCACCAAGGAATTCACGCGTCTCCCGTTCGGTACTGTGTCTTCGAACGTAGGAAATCCGGAGATCCCTCACCATCCTCGAGAGGAAACGCTGATATTCTGTGAAATCAGCATCGGAGGACAGATGAGCAGGGGGTTCCTCTCCCTCGGAGGAGGGAGACGAGGATGATGGGGAACTGGAATGCCCAGAGGATTCCTGCGGCGGTGGGGAGAGTCGAAAGACCCGCTCATGCATGTATCTAACATATGAGGGGAAGGCCGCGAGAACCCTGAACTGCCCCCAGGATAACGGACCCGTGAGGACCGAGTGGCTGTGGGAGCGGGGTGGTGAAGGCAGGAGATGGAGAGGGGCACCTCCGGAGGTAACTGCTCTTCAGGGCTCTGGAATCCGGGAAAGGGGCCCTGAAAGAGGGATCCCGATATCAGACCAGGCCGCAGAACGGAACTCTGGGGAAGCGGAGCCTGGAAGAGCCCTGGGGAGAACCTCCCATGACGACGCCGGGACTGCATGGATCCAGAAGGGCAGTCCGCACAAACGCCGCCGGAGGACACCCTAGAACCCTGAGGGAGGGGCAGGCTCTGCACTGCTCCTGGCCACCCCCCCTGGAGTGGCCAAAGAAGACCGAGCAGCAGACCCCCTGCCCTCAACCCCTCGGACTCCGAGAGGGCCCTCCTCCTCGACCACAGCGTCCCCCTGTCCCTAGAGAGGGCAACAGCACCCCGTAAGATAGCTGTCACCGGGCCTCCAGAGAGGGGAGCCTCCCCCTGCGTCACCCCCACGCCTGCCCCCCGGGGCTCCCGGCCACCCCCAGCCGGGGAACCCTCAGGAGACGACGGAAGGGGGGGACAGAGGGAGGGGCCCGCTGCGCCGCCTGGCACCTCTAGCCACCGGGGACCCAGACTCCGAGGAGTGGGGGTGCCAGGATGGGTCCACGTCTGAATCATCGCCCTCCGAGGAGGACGAGATCAGCAGGACCTCAATGCTGGCCACCCCAGGGGTCCCTGAGGCCACGGGGCCGAACGCCCCGTACCAAGGAGGCGCGCCGCTTCCTTCACGCCGGTAGCAGCCAGGCCTAGCTCACTATTTTCAACGCGCCGCAAGCGCCGGCACCGCCTGGAGGAAGGATAAGGCCCACGCGCCGGCGCTGCCGGAAAGCGAGGCGGCATGCTGCGACGGCGCCGCTTGTCCATCGGGCGCCTGCCGAACGGCACCGAGGCCCAAAGCGGAGCCGCCAACGGCGCCGCTGATTGCTGGCGCCGCGAACGCTGGACTCAAAATCGGCGCCGAAACGGGCGCCAAGATTGATCACCGCACCGCGAACGGCGCCAGGATCCAAAACTACCGTCGGGCGGGCGCTGGTGGATCCACCCGAGCCAGGCCTAAAAGTCGAGGGCCTCGCCATCGGGAAGCCTGCACCGGAAGAGGTGACTGCCGAGGCGTGTCGGCGCCGCAGCCTCCGGAGGGACTACGACGCCCGACACCGGAAGGGGCCTCCTCCTCGGCAAGAAAAGACGAGGAGACCCCCTCCTCCTCAGACCGTATAGGCCCGAGAGGGGACCCGGGAAGGGCCAGAGACCTTACCTGAGAATCCCTTGAGCGACGCCGTTCCCCTGGCGGTCGGCGGGCTTTGCCGAGCTTGAACGCTGACTTCGAGGACACGGCGGTCCATGGAGAAACAGGCGCCGCATCTAATCCATGTCATGGTTGGGTCCCAGGCAACGAAGACAAACGCTATGCCGGTCCGAGACGGAGAAATGCCGCCACAGTAACACCGACGATAGGGCACGGCCTCGCTCAAACACGCTTAGCTTCGAACCGACATAAGCCAAATCAACAAGAAAAACAGTAGGAAAGCACACCCGGCGCCGCTTTAGAAATAAAAAAGAACGGTCTTACCGATTGGCGTCGAGAGTGCGGAAAAGAGGAGTCGCAGACGCAGTCAAAATATGGACGCTCCGAAACAGGTGCTGCCTCGACGGCGGGAGAAACAGAACTGAGTTGGAGGAGGAGTCGGTCGCTACTAACGGCCGCCCCTCGCGCATGACGTCGCTCTCGAGGGCGGGGCCGTTAGGCAACTTTTAAAAAAAAAAAAAATTTCCCGTGACGGTGCGCCGCCTCCGCTTACACCCAGGAAGTAATGAATGGTGAAGATTGACAAGGGAAGATCATCCACACTACAGGCATAAAAAATTACACAGCATCCACAGGAAAAAAAAATAAAAATTTGAGCAATATAATCTTTTGAAAATCTCAAACAAAGTTAGGAAAAGCAACTGTGTTTCTATCACAAGAAAAAGTCACTACAGAAAAGGGAGACTGTGTATGCGTGTAATACACACAAACACACATATATATTTGTTTTATGATTCAGTTTCCTTCCTCACAGCTCTGACATCACCATCTCTACTAGTTACCTCTAAACACAATGCGCCCCCCCCCATGGTACGGCCCTCGGTTCATTGCCCCACCCCTTGGTAGACCCAATGGTGGTGCTGACAGCTGGTGATGTAGGACTCAAGAGTACTCTTGTGTCCTCCCGCTTCATGCTGGGGATTTCCTTCTGGTTTACACCCCCCTTGCCAACTTCAGGGCACCAGGCACTTGCTCACAAGAAATAAAGCTGCAGAGTCTGCTGGCACCCGACTTCCTGCCAATTGGTGCATTCAAACACACTATCACCTGTGGTCATCCAGGCAGTGGTGGTAGTACAGCAGAGCCAAGAGCCCTCTTCTCCTCGTAGAGCATCCTCTGGGATACTCAAGCCTCCTCCCATCACTGGCCACTCAACACTCCTGACTCAGGATCTAATTCCAGGTCAACAGCATCGCAAGTGGCAGCACCATCACGGCACCAGTGGGCTGACAGGGATGTAATATATATAAATTCTAATGTTTACGCTTCTCTCTGTCTGGCCCCATCTACTCTGCTCCCTTGCAATGCCGCCTACCTTCTCCAGGTGCTTATCCCAGTCTCTGTCCCCCATGACATGCCCCCCCATGGCGGGGCTGTCAGGTCTCTCTCCCAAAACACCCACTACAGTCTCTCCAGGGACCAGGATCTGGTGGAAGTGGGTGCTGTGGTCGATGGTGCGGGGCTTGGGGGTGACATACCTTTATCTGGCTGTGGTCAAGTTTTTTCCAACATATTTGTCCTTCTTTCCAGGCAGCACTTGCACTGTCAGCGGTGGGTGTGCCTTGCAAGCCTGCAGCATGCACTTGTCAGGAGAACAAGCTCCCTGGTCTACCAGGCAGAGAGAGAATATGCCACTTTCCAACCCCAGTTTTGGGACATGCTCATTCTCCCAGCCTCACCTACCAAGAACGCTCCCAAACATGGGTCACAGGCATGGGAGCACAACGTGCTTCAGTTTGGCAACTGGGCAGCCCTGAGAAAAGTACAGTTACGTAAGAACTTACCGTAACAGTAGATCTTCGAGAGAGGCTCTTGCAGTAGGTAATTACATATAGGACTTACGTCGGCAGGCCCCCACGGAAAAATTTCTAGCTAGCAGTTTCTGGCATGGGACCGCCCCCACGTCAGGTGACCGGCGTCAGGAGACGCCGGTATAAGGCGTGTCCTCACATCCGGCCTTCCAGTTCTTTTTCCCACCACAGGCCACAAGAGGTCGGACAAGAGAGAAGCCGATATTTCCCTCACTGGAAAAGGAGCTGAAAAAGCTTAGGGGGATGGAGGACAGGAAGGTATTACCTACTGCAAGAGCCTCTCTTGAAGATCTACTGTTATGGTAAGTTCTTACGTAACTGTACTATCTTACTTCGAGAGGGCTCTTGTAGTAGGTAATTACATGCAGGACTGAGTCCCAAGCAGTCTGGAACAAGAAGAAGCACACGGGAGGAGGAAAGCTACTCAAGTAGATCCTCTAGCTGTGAAGGCCTTAAGAAAGGAGGCCTTGCAGAACAGCAAGCCCGAAGCCTGCTCTACGGCGAGAGGCAATATCCAAACTGTAGTGTTTTGTAAATGTGTGGACAGAAGTCCAAGTGGCGGCAGCACAGATGTCTGCCGCTGACACGTTCTTGAAACATGCCGCTGAGGCAGCGACTCCTCTGGTGAGGTGTCCTCTTACTTGACCCGGAAGAGTCTCCCTTGTACTTGTCGTAACAGAAAGTGATGCAATGAGCCAACCATTTAGACAGGCATTGCTTGGAAACAGCAATGCCTTCTTTTTTGGGTGCAAAAGAGAAACAGTTAATCAGTCTTTCCGAGATCCTTTGTTCTGTTAGTGTAGTATCTCAGAATCCGGTGGACATCCATAGTATGAAGTAGACACTCCCCTTGACTGGAGTACTGCGTAAAGAAAGCGGGTAACTCTATGGACTGGTTCAATGTAGATTCCACTACCACCTTGGGGAGAAACTTATGATTGGTGCACGGAGCCGCACGTTCCTTGTGAAAAATCAAGTAAGGAATTTTACACATCAGGGCCTGGAGCTCGGAAATCCTCCGAGCGGAGGTAATGGCCACTAGGAAGAGTGTCTTCCATGAAAGGAACTTCAAATCTGTGGAAGCTGCTGGTTCAAAAGGAGGCAAAGTAACTTTCTCAAGAACGAAGTTCAAATCCCAAGGAGGGGCAGGGACTCGGATAAGGGGTCTCAGGTGAAGAACCCCTCTAAGGAAAGTTTTAGAGACTTCCAGTTGAGCAAACGTCCTGTCTGCAAAGGGAACATGACAGGCAGAAATGGCCGCCATGTGAACCTTCAGAGACGAGTGACTAAGACCCAGGTCAAATGAGATGGCGCAGGTACTCCAACAGCCTCCTAACAGAGCAGGAGAAAGGCTCGAAGTCTTTCGAAGCAGCACTGACTGTGAAACTTTTCCACTTCATGGCATAGACCGACCTAGTGGAGGGTTTCCTAGTCTCCACCAGAATCTCCGCCACCTGGGGAGAAACTCCAAAAAGGGCTTGAGCTATTTCTGCAGGAGCCATGCATGTAGCTGAAAAGACTTGAGTCCTGGATGGACCAGGGTCCACTGATCCTGGGTCAGCAAAATTTGTGACAGAGGAAGAGGGAGAGGTGGTTCCTCTGAGTATTGTTGCAGAAGAGAGAAACAAATTTGCCTGGGCCAGAAAGGAGCGATCAGAATCATTTGTGCTCCTTCTGAACCGAGTTTCTGCAAGAATCGCGGGATGAGAGGAATAGAGGGAAAGGCATAGACAAATCTGTCCTTCCAATCTAGGGACACAGAGTCTCTATAGAAAATGCTTTGCTCTTAAACGAGCGAGCAGAAGTCGGGAGGCTTTGCGTTTTGAGGGGAAGCGAACAGGTCGAACTGTGGTATTCCCAGTGTAGGAAGATATCTTCTAGGACCCCCTGATCCAGTTCCCACTCGGGCGCTTGAGCAGACGAGTGACTTAGTCTGTCTGCTAAGGTGTTCTCGACCCCTGGAACATGAATCACAGTACGGTGAAGGTCGTGTTGTGCTGCCCAATCCCAAACTCTCATCGCTTCCCTGCAAAGAGGGTAGGACCGAGTCCCTCCCTGTTTGTTGATGTACCATACCACACACATATTGTCCGACTGGACGGCTAGGTGGCCGGGAAGAAGATGCAGATGAAGAGCTTGGACAGCATTAAAGCACCGCCTGAAGCTCAAGCACATTGATGTGAAGTGTTTGTTCGAGCTTGGACCAAGAGCCCTGGGTCCGATGAGGACCAAGATGGGCTCCCCAACCTTTGCCCAAGGCTTCTGTGGTCAGAGTCTGGGAGGGGGGAGGAAGGAAGAATGGAACTCCCCGGAGAAGGTTCTCTCAAACCATCCACCACTGCAAGTCTCGAACCATGGGAGAGGAGACTAGGACCAACAGGGCCAAGTCGTCCATCAACTGATCCCATTGGGAGCGAAGCATCCACTGAGAGACTCATGTGGAGCCGAGCGCGAGGGACTGTTAGGATAGCAGCCTCCATAAGCCTGAGGAGGCAAAGAACCAACCTTGCACCGACCCGCTTGTGGACGGACAACAGGCTTACCTGAGTCTGGAGAGTGGCCGCCCTGTCCGGTGGCAAGAAGGCCCTGCCTAGGGTCGTGTCAAGTATCGCCCTGATAAACTGGAGCCTCTGGGATGGGATCAAGTGAGACTTGGAGTGGCTGATGGTAATGCCCAGACAGGCAAAAACCTGCTGGGTGAGGGAGAGGCAGTGCAGGAGTTCCTCCCTGGATGAGGCCGCCAGGAGCCAATCATCCAGGTAAGGGAAAACCTGTTACCACTGCAGAATGCAGGTAGGCAGCCACCACTGCAAAGCATTTGGTAAACACTAGGAGCCGAGGAGAGGCCAAATGGAAGTGCCTTGAACTGGTAGTGGTCCCTGGAAAGCAAAGCGGAGATATTTGCGGTGAGACGGGTGGACTGATACGTGCAGGTAAGCATCCTGCATATCCAGAGTGCACAGCCACTGGCCCGAGCGAAGGAGGGGCAGAAGGCTCTGCAGTGAGAGCATCCTGAACCTCTTGTACTCCACGAATAGGTTCAGAGAACTGAGATCTAGAATAGGTCTTACATCTCCTGTCTTCTTCAGGACCAGGAAGAAGTGGGAATAGTAACTCGTTCCTTGCAGAGGAAGGGGGACAGGTTCTATTGCCTCTTTCAGCAAAAGTGCTGAAATCTCTTCCTGGACCAGAAGATGATGTTTCCGAGAGTACGACGACCTTGGGGGAGGGTGACGAGGTGCTTTCTGTAGAAACTCTACTGAGTGTCCTTCTGCGATTAGCTGGAGCACCCATGAATCAGATGTTATCCTCTCCCAGCCCGGAAGGTGGAGGGAAAACCCTCCCTCCTACCGGTTCCTCCGGGAAGCCTGGAGACTGTGGGAGAGGAAAGGAGTCAGGTGGTGTGTGGCAGTGCCGCAGCTAAAGCTCCCGCTGCTTTTTTGGGCAGAGGGGGGCTTGGCAGCTAGGGGGGCCCCGACGTTTAGTGGCCCTCTTTCCCTGTGGTCTCACTTTGGTCTGATTCCGTCTGTGAAAGGGACGGCGCTGCGATTGATGGGGATGATACATAGTCCACAGACTTTAGTGTCGTCCTCTTCTCCTGCAGGTTGGTGATGATGTCCTTGATATTACCCCCGAACAGCACCGAACCCCAGAAGAGCGCGCTTCCTGGATGGCGGACTGCACTTCCGGGACCAACCCTGACACTCTGAGCCAAGCATGATGATATACGCCTACGGCGAAAGCTGAGCTCCAGCCAGCAGTGTCCACTGCATCGTAGGTCGCACAAAGGATGTGCCGACTGGCGGAACGTGCAGAGCGGACGAGGTCAGCCACTTCCTGCTTGACCTGAGAGTCCGGAAGGTAGTCCAATGTAGATTCCACCTCACCGAGAATCGCCTTCTGGTAATCCCCCATGTGACCGACATAGTTCAGGGCCCTAATACCCAGAGTGGAAGAAGCAAAAATCTTCTTGCCATACTGGTCCAGAAGGCGGGATTCCTTGTCAGGTGGAGACGAGCTAAGGTGTTTGGGGTGAGCTGACCGGCAATGAGCAGCGCTAATCACAATTGAGTCAGCTCGAGGGTGGGAGTCTAAATAGTCAACACCCTTGGGAGCCTGGTATAGCCTGTTCGACTTCCTGGGAAGTGGGGCTAAGGCTGTTGGCTGTTACCATATAGTGGTAATAAGGTCAGCATGAGGCTCAATCCAGGGTGGCACCAAAGTGTGAGCTGTCACGGGCAGATCCAGATGCTCAGCGAGTTTTTTTATGTTGGGGGTCTGGCTCCAAGGATTGCTACTTATGTACTTCCTGGATATTTCATAGCAACTCCGTGAAGGAAAGATCCTCCAGGGGACACTTCAGAGGAGTTCTTGGCTGGGGCCTGGACGGAGAGCATGGCTCGTTGTCTTGCTTGGAACAACCGTTGGAAGCATCTGAGGAAGATGATGAGGAAGAAGTAGACTCCCTCTCCCGACAAGGGGGAGAAAAGGACCCCTTGGGAAGTGTGTCCTGCCTCTCTCTGGATCCAGAGAGTTTAGCCCTGGTGTCCGGAGGTGGGGAGGGAGTTTGTTGTTGTGGACGTACGGGAACCGCCACCAGCACCAGCACCGTCATCGGAAGACAACTCTCCACCTCTCTGGTGAGCTGAGCCTTGGCCTCAGCTCACCAGGAGGCCAGAGTCTCCTGCAGATCCACCAGCGGCTGGGGGGGGCCAGTGGAGGAGGAGTTGGGGGATACGGGTATGGATTATACCCATAAGGCGCATATCCATAACCCGAACGCTGGGTACTGCGGCGTCTGAAAGGTCGGCGCTGGGTACTGAGGCACCGGACACTGTGGTCTCGGGTATGACGGCGTCGGATACGGCGGGGTCGGGTACCCAGGAACCGGGGGTTGGGGGCTGCCAGGGCAGATGGCCCAGCCGGAGGTCTGGAGCAGAAGGCCCGGGCATCCAGGAGCGGGATGTCGCCCGGAGTCGGCAACACCGGCGTCGGAGCCGGCAGCCAAGGAGCTGCCATCCGGGAAGCCGACGTAAGATCGGTCGGACCAGCAGGTGGACGGACTGACAGAAGTGGAACAGGAACCTCAGCATCCCCCACTGATGGGGGAGGAGAAATCCTCGGGGTCGGGTTGAGGAGACTCAGGGTCCCCGGAGGGCAGCGAAGGCTGCGGAGAGCTGGGAAGACGGACGTGGGAGGGTCCGGCGTCGGCTCATCCGCTGTGCGGACATCGGGCGAACCGATGTGCAGCTTAGCAGCAGGATCCGGGCAGGCGCCAGAGGGGCCGGCGTCTGACTTAACGGACCCATCGCCGGAGGCATGCCACAAAGGAGGGGTGGCCTGGTCAGGCGGAATAGGGGTCACGTGCCGCCCCAAAGGGTCAGGCGACTTACCGACCTTCTCGGTGTGGGTGTCTGAGGAGCCGACACCCGGCTTATCGGAGCCACTCACACCAGTAGGCCACGAAACCACGGCTTTACCAGGAGCGGAGGCCTCCAAAAGCCCGGAGGCACCCCAAGGGCCTAAGCGAGCCAGACAGGCGGAGCTGGACGCCGCTTCTTTAGAAGCCTCAAGGCAACCGCTATGGGAGCGGCCCCCGGGAGGGGGAACGTTATTTTTAGCACGGCGACTCCAGAGGAAGTCACGGTGGGTGAGAAGCCCTTGTCCCAGCGCTTTTCTTTATCCTTTTTCCTGCGATGGCCTTCAGGGGAAGTTGACGCCTGCCGAAGCTTTTTCAATTATTTCTCCACGGAGCTCATTTTTTTTTTTCAAAGTATGGGCCTCCAGGGACTGCTGCCGCCTTCTCCGGGTGGCCGCATTAAAACTAAGGCAGTGTTGGCACTTCTCTATTGGATGGTCGGGGCCTAGGCAAAAGAGGCACAGGGAATGGCTGTCCTTGTGCGGGAGTTGGACGCCGCACGAGTCGCACTTGTTTTTGTGCTCGGAGAGAGTAGGGGACAACATACACTGCCAAATACCTGACAGATGATAGGAAAAAATAATCAAAAATACTCCGTTAAAATACCGACGAAAGAGCCTGACGAGCAAGGAACTTTTCCGCGAGGCGCTGGCATGAGCTAACGGCGGGAAAGAACTGGAAAGCCGACGTGAGGGACCGCCCCTTTATACTGACGTCTCCTAATGCCGGTCACCTGAGGTGGGGGCAGTCCCTCGCCAGAGACTGCTAGCTAGAAATTTTTCCGTGAGGTCCTCCTGCCTGCCAACGTCAGTCTTATATGTAACTGCCTACTGCAAGAGCCCTCTCGAAGTAAGATCAACACTTGTTTTTTTCTCCTCATTGGCTCAGGAGGCTCTGGACCCCACTCCCCCGCATCCCCAGGCTTACGCCCCTGGGCAGAGCTGTTGGGTGGGCGCCCCTCTCCCCAGGAAACATGGTCACAAGGCCCTGGCTTGGCCCCCAGGGCAGGGCCAAGGGAGCAGGACCCCCCTCTGGCAGACTTTTGGTCTGCGGCATGGAGCGGACGCAGGGACCATCATTAGCAGCCAGCGATGTTTTCTGTAATTTTCTTCCCTGGGGGAAGGGATGTGCAATGACACCAGCGTCCGCCCGCCCCCACCTTACGTGTGGCACCAGCCGCAGAGGTACCCCCAGCCTACACCAGAGGTCCGCACTGCGCCAGACATCCTCCCCCGGAGAAGGACAGCAGTCCATGGACACCCAATCATTCTCCCCGCCTGCCCTCCAACTCTCAAGTCCATCCCCAAACCTGGGATGTCAGCGCCATAGCCGAACACTTTGCAGGCAGGCCTGCGAGAAACACACTTTTAACTTTCTCATTTTCATGCTACAACAATTTTTTTTCCCTAGCAACTATTTACTAACAGATTCAACAGTAGGCAACACACAGGGATCCATGTTTACCTTTCTGGAAGCTGTGTTGCCACTACCAAGTTAAATATATGGAAAAATGTAGGATCATTCTCTAGCAGTTTGTCTGCACTCTGGAAAAAAAAAAAAAAAAACAGAAAGAAATGTAAGCACATCCAATATAAGTCACTCAAATATCATGTGACTTCGTCCATTATGAAGCAAGTGAAGCCAGATAGTAAAGGGTCATACAATCAAGCACTGGAAGTCAAATGCTTATAAGTCCATAACCAAAAAAAAACAAAAAACTGTATGGTTATTCTGTTATACATCATTTTATGCTTGGGTTGTTAAATTCCCATTCCAAAATTCCCACAAATGCCTAAATATGGGCAAAAGTAAAATTATGTTATCTACTGAAATGTTCAGCTTACTGTATTAAAAAAACAGTTATAGTAAACATTCTATAAATGTCAAGAACGCCATCACAGCAATTTATCAAATGTGTATTGACAACAACATTATACAAACCTCATCCACAAAGTTTCCTGAGACATCACTGTTTAACTCTTGAAGAATTTCTGTTGCAGTCTGCGCTCGACTCTGGGTTTTAAAAGAGCACATGTTAGTTACATGCATCCATAACTAGCTGGGTTGCAAACTATCTCATTTAGTAAAGAAAAAAAAAAAGACTAGCATTACCTTGCCAATACTGTCCCTATTCAGGAAGAAGCTAGCAAAAAAAAAAAAAAAATTCATTAATTAATGAAATGTTTGTCCTCGTTTACACTTTCTCATCTTTTGCATAGTATGACCTCCCCTTTCAAAGCTTTGTGCATCGAAGCACTAACCAGAACAGCAGAAGAGGGACCTAATCCTGAAGGCCCTTTCACACCTACTGTATGTAGCAAGCTATCACTTTCCATGTAGCAGCTACTCAGAAGCACATTCTTGAAGAGCTAGTGTACTGCCTGGAAACTGCCTGCAATTAACTGTAACTTTCAAATGTAGTCATCACTTCTTATATCTCAAGTATTTATTTTTTTCTGTGTGTTAATTAGAAGATTTTTCACCTGGCAATACTGGGATGATGTGTGGAGCAGCACTCTGTCTGGAGGAAATAAAAAGTCAGTTCTGTTCCTCCCACTACATCAACACTGAAACCACACCGACTATGGCATCACCAGTAACCAGTGAGAACCATTTCTGACTGCTAGGTTTCACTTTCACATGAAGCAGCAGGGACCAGCTCTCCCTGGTTACTAGTGATGTCACAATTTCCTGCATTTTGATTGGTAGCATTTGAAAGTTACTGCTCAGGCTGCAATGATTGTGGTGCCTCAAGGTGTTTGGTCTAATTTCTTACGATGAAGCGGGCGGAACAGAACTGACTTTTTTCCCCTCCAGACACAGTGCTGCTCCACGCATCACCATAGTACTGCCAGGTGGAAAATCTTCTAATTAGCAAATAGAAAATAAAAAAATACTTTAGATACTATAAGTGACAGCTGACAAACTGAAAATTACTATTTAATTCCAAGCAGTACACTAGCTCTTTAAGGATAAGAAAAGAAAACGGTTATGATGTTTATTGGTACAGAGTTTATAGAACCTACCAGTACCCGTACATATCACCTCCTAAATGAGGGGTCATTTAGGAGGCGATGCATAGGGGTACTGGCCGATTCTCTGAACTGTGCACCAATAAATTTCATAACCATTTTCATGTGTCTGCTCTACTATTTTCTTTTTTTGTCTCAAGTGCTGCTCAGACAGTAGCACCTTTCAGAGCAAGGTGTGCTCCAATTTCTCTTTTTCTTACATTCTTAAAGATGTATGCATAGAAATGAATATGCTGCAGACAGTCACGTCATGGGTAGTACTACTGCAAAATAAACTCTTGCCATACAAGGTTAGCTTCCTCCTATAGGAGGAGGTCCATCAGACAAGATGGACCATCGGTCTCTCTCTGCTGAGCGATTCTGTTTCTATAATACATCCTGACTGCTCTCAACATCCACTTGCTAATAAATACTGCACCGGAAATATTACATTACAATATTTTATCCTTCAGTGCCTAGGTAAAGGGGTGGGGGGGTGCGGACATATGGACCTACTGTAGATTCCTTTCTGACCGTATGAAAAATGTCAAGTGTGGTCTGAACACGGAATGGTGACCCCAACGGATAGCTGGTTTGAATCAAGTTACAGTTAATAATTCACTCTATGTAACCTTGTGCAAGGCTTCTGACCTCTCCTACTTCCAAAACTAAGTACCATACAATCAAGGCACCACTGAAAATACAGGTTACTCACCTGTAACAGGAGTTCTAGGAATGGTATATGTTGTTCATCCACACTGTCTGGCAGGTTCCTTGCCGCTTTAAATCTTGCCGGAAGGTCTTCAAGCTAGCTCCTCCCACCCACCCGGGTGGTAGAACTCTCGGCTCCACCCCATGACACCAGATCTAGCCCGCTGGAAGCCAGGTTGTGTGTCGAAGCTGGGGAGGTCGGGTGAGTCGTGTGGATGACCAACATATACCATTTCTACAACTCCTGTTACAGGTGAGTAACCTGTATTTCTAGGGACATGGATATGTTGTTCATCCACACTGTCTGGCAGACTCCTAGCAGTTCTCCGGGAGGAGGGAGGCAAGGCGCACACCCCCTACTTAGGAAATAAAGACTGGAAAACCAAGGCCCCAAAACCAGCATCCCGGCGTAACTCAAGGTCGATGTGGTAGTGGGTGATGAAGGTGTGTGCTGACTTCCAGGTAGCAGCCCTGCAGATTTCCTGGATAGGGACATCCCTGGAAGCAGCCACCGATGCAGCGGTATGGCGGGTAGAATGAGCTCTTATCCCTCTGGGAGGCTCCATGCCTGCCAACCTATAGCAGAGATCTATGCAGGAGGTGACCCACCTGCCTATCATCCGCTTGGCTGCAGGTCTGCCAGGTGCGGCTTCAGCGTAGGTGACAAACAGCTGGTGAACCTCTCCCCGAACTTCAGCCGTCCGCTCCTTATAATCAGCGAGCGCTCTTCTAGGGTCCAAATTATGGAGCCTATATTCGGCCTCCGAGGTGTGACTGGGGTAGAACACCAGCAGAGTCAACACCTGGTTAAGGTGAAACTCCGACACCACCTTCGGAAGGAACTTCGGGTTGGGGTGCAGCACAACCTTGTCCCTGTGGAAGACCAGATAAGGAGACTCGATAGAAAGCGCCTGGAGCTCTCCCATCCTTCTGGCTGACGTGATAGCCACCAAGAAGGCGGTCTTCCACGATAGGTGAGAGATGTCACACCTGTGCATCGGTTTGAATGGCTTGCCCATGAGCTTAGCCATTACCAGCAGTAGATCCCACGGAGGTGGAGGTTCTTGCACTGGAGGGGATATGTGATCAAGGCCTTTGAAAAAGCGCTCGACCACCTTCTCCTGTGCCATCGACTGCTTCCCGACCCGCGCCCGGTTAGCAGAGATAGCTGCCAGGTGCATACATGTGATACTGAAAATCTGGGTGGGAGGGAGGTTTGGCCAAGTTAGGAGGGAAATTTGACTTTTAGGAGGGAGATAGCATAGCGCACCTGTCTACCAGTGTAATAAATTCAAAAACAAGAACATTTTCAATTTTTATGCATTTAATACTTAATATACTCCAGAATAATTCATACAAAATTCAGATATAGAAAATCCAAAGTTAAAAAAAAATCAATAAATATTGTTTACTTTCTTGGGGTGGTACTGTCACTATGTGCATATGTGCTGCATGCTGATTTAGCTGCCTTAAGTATCTTGTTATCTGGTGTGTAGTTGTAACAGTCAGTGTCAATGTTCATTTTTGCACACATTATTGATGAGATGGTGGTGTTTGATAATCTCCCCCTGTTGTCATCTTGGATTTTTCTGAGCATACTGAAAGATCTCTCAGCTGCAGCATTACTGTGTGGAAGACTCAGCGCTGTCAAAGCCAGTGAAGAAAGATTTTTAAATCTCCTGGTGTTTGTTCCTGGTGCTGTTAACTGTTCCATGGAAAGCCAGTAGGCATCAAGAGGCATATCAGAAGTACAGGGAGGTAGCTCTTCCTGTGGTGTTAGGGTAAAGTCCAAGATTTCTTCATGTAATGCAGGTTCATCTTTGCAGGTATTAAACTTCTTGGCCAGCTGCAGAAGAGATTGTGGCTCAATGTTTTCTTTTAGCTGTGGATTTACAAATCCCAGAGTCTGCAGTGTTTTGTCATGAAATGGAAACTTTAGGAGGCTTGTAGTCACTTCACTGTAAAAGAGGCGATATGGCTGTAAAAAGACCTGAGCTGCTGTGGTGTGACCTCATTTTCTGCTAGATACTCTGGTTTGTATCCCAACTGCAAGCATGTCATCAGGTAGTTGGTTTGCTGCAGTGGTGAATGGAACTTGAGTGATGTCAGAAGCTGATGTAATCACTTTTGCCTGTACATATTTTCCCATGAACTTTCGGAGCAGGCGAGACATCTCAATATGAAGATATCCAATCATGGATTCGTCACTTTGGAACAGGGTGTTGAATTCATTTAGTGGTGTCAGAATAAATGAAATGAACAGGTAGTAAAGATGCATCTCTTGATTGTCTAGCAATTTTGCACATCTTTGTACACGACCTGGCTTTTCAACCTCCTCATGGCTTGCAAAGTAGCTTTTTTAATGCCTGCCAGTGATGAAGGAATCTGTTCACACAGTTTTGAAGAGACAACCATCTGGTACTGCAGTGCTTAAGGATTTTTAGTGGTTCAGTGTCTGTGAACTCAAGGTACTCACTGTACTGTTCTTTTCTCTTGGCACTGTTGTGGAAATGATAATACACATCTATCAGGAGTTCCTCTACTTGCAGTCCAAGTGCTTTTACTCCTTTCTGGCAGCACAGGTTTGCTAGATGGCAGATGCAGCCTAAATTATACACATCAGGTTGTTGCTGTCTGATTCTGGATAGCACTGAGTTGTTCCTTCCTATCATCACACTGGCATTATCACTGCCATAACCAACCAGGTTGGACCATGGTATATTCCGATTTACAAAAACTTGTTAGTGTGTTAAAAATATTTTCTCCTGTCCCAATGTTACATTCAGGCATAGCCAGAAATTTTGTGCTGATTTGCTTTACATTTCTGTCTAACACACGCACTAAAATGGTCAGGAGCTTGTCACCACCAAGGTCACTGCTCTCATCAATTAAAATAGAGAATTTTTCATTCCTGCACAGTTCACTGACATAATCATCAAGTTTGGGTGAAATTGCAAGATTTAATATATGTGTAGCCTTTGATCTCTTGCAAGAGAACTTCTTTGCTATGTCAGAGTCAGGGAACATAACCTTGCAAAGTTTGGAAAAAATGGTCTGCAATTAGAAACGGCAGGTTATGCTCAGCAATAAAGTTTGTGAACAACACTTCAGCTTTTATCACAGGGTCTGCTGTACTATTCTGAAACATAGCTGTCAGCTTGGGAGTCTTGCTGTTAGCAGAGCACAGTAATTTATGAGTATTTGTGCTCATGTGACGAGCAACATCATTCTTACCCCCAGTTAAAACGCTGAAATGTGAATTGCAAAGGCTACAGAAGGCAAACGTGTCTCCTCTCTCGCTTTTCAAAAGCCAGCAGTATTCCCCGGACCAGCTCCTGTTGAACTTGCAGCTGTATTTCTTTTTCTTTGGAGTTGCTGCTTTCTTGGGGGAGTGCAGATGCTTTGACATGCTGCAGGAGAGAAAGAGATAAACACGGAATACACAAACCAGAGCAAGAAATGAAATCCTACCTCAGACACTGTCTCCTTTCTACTCGCTGCCTGAGCCGTGTAATTAAAAACTAATGAGGTGCTAACTACAGTCAGGATATGCTGCTAGCACTAGTGATTGAGATCTGCTTAACAATACATGCTTACACGCTGGGGCTTTACTGATTATCTTTTAATTAAACAGTTGAGTGATTAGCTTTGCTGATAAAAGCTAAGAGAGAAGCTTTCAAGGAAGATTGATTTTATGACTGTTAGCAAGTCGGGAGAATGTGATTCCCGTGCGGGGGGGGGCAGGAGAACAGTAAAAAAAACGGGACTCTCCCGGCCAAAACGGGAGATATCACATGTATGCAGGTGCACCTTAAGGGTCGTCGACCAAAGCCCTTGCTGAGAAAGGGACCACAGGTAGTCCAGAATGCTTGCCAAGGAACAGGAGGAAGGGTCCAGGCCCTTGCTCTGGCACCAAATGAAAAATCTCTTCCATTTGAAGGAGTAGCATTTTCTGGTCGACTCCTTACGGGACGCCTCAACGACATTGAGGACCTCGTCGGAAAGACCCAAGGCCTGGAAATCTAGCCGCTCAGGAACCAGGCCGTCCGGTGTAGAGATTGAAGGTCCGGATGGAATACCTTCCCCAGATTGATTGAGAGCAGGTCTGGGCGGACTGGAAGCCGCCTCGGGAGCCTGGAGCTGAGACTGAGGAGATCTGGATATCAGAACTGGCGGGGCCAGTCTGGTGCTACCAGAATCACCTGTGCTTTGTCCCTCCTCACCTTGAGAAGCACCTTGTGGATCAAGGGAAATGGGGGAAAGGCGTAGAAGAGGCCCCGGGTCCACGACCTCGAGAAGGCATCCCCTGAAGCGAGCCCTGCTGAGGGGGCAGGCATGAAACAGTCTCAGCTTCGCATTCTCCCTGGAGGCAAACAGGTCCACCTGAGGCATGCCCCAGTGAGAGAAGAGATCTTGTACTACCTCTGGCAGGAGAGACCATTCATGGGACACAGCCCCTATCTGGCTTAGGGCATCGGCCAGGGTGTTGGAGGCTCCTGCCACATGAATGGCAAGGAGATCCGCCTCCAGGCTGCGCACTAGTGACCAAATGCGGAGAACTTCTCTGCACAGAGGCATGGAGTGCATCCCGCCCTGGCGGTTTAGGTAGTACATGGTCGTGGTACTGTCCGTCTGGACCTGAACCACTTGACCCCGTAGAAAACGGAGCGAAGGCAGTGAGGGCTAGACGAACAGCTCGAAGCCTCAGAAGGTTGATGTGGCATAGGGACTCCCAAGGGGATCAGAGGCCGTGCGCTCTGTGCTCCCCCAGATGGGCACCCCAACCCATCAGAGATCAGAGAGGCGGTCGATAGAGAGATCGTCGGCTTGGGGCGGACAAACGGGATGCCCTCCTGCAGATGTGCTGGAACAGTCCACCACTGGAGAGCATTCCACTTCCCCTGGGTCACTGTCACTAACTGATCCAAAGGATCGAAGTGCTGTGACCATTGGCTGGCCAGCCCCCACTGAAGGGGATGCATGCACCAACGGGCCACGCTGGTGTAGGCCACCATGAGGCCCAGGAGGCGCAGGAAGTCCCGGGCAGGACGCAACTGCCCAACCTGAAATGACTGGGCAAAGGAGGAAAGAACCTCGGCCCTGTCCTCCGGGAGCCATGCTCTGGCTTGTAGAGAGTCGAGATCTGCCCCGATGAATTGAATCACCTGCTTTGGTACGAGTTCCAACTTGGCCTAGTTGATGAGGAGGCCAACCTGAGAGCAAACCTGGAGGGCCAGATCTCTGGACCGCTCCACCTCCGCTCTGGAGGGAGCTGCAATCAGCCAGTCGTCCAGGTAGGGGTACAACCGGACCCTTCGGCGCCGCAGGAATGCTGTCACCACTGCCATGCATTTGGTGAAGACCCTACGAGCTAGGAAAGGGCTGAAGGGCATGGCCCAGAACTCATAGAGGGACCCCTCTGCCCTGAAGTGGAGGAATCTCTAGTGGGACGAACAGACTGGGACATGAAAGAACGCGTCCTGAAGGTCCAGAGAAGAGAACCACATGCCTCGTTCCAAGGATGGGATTATCTGAGCCAGAGTGACCATCCTGAAGGTCCGAGACCGTAGGAACCTTTTCAGGTCGTGCAGGTCGAGAAAGGGGTGCCAGCCCCTCCGTCCGTGTTGGGACCAGGAGGTACCTGGACACAAACCCCGGGTCTGGAGGAGGATCCGCCATCTTCCTGATCACCTCTTTTTCGAGGAGCAGGGCGATATCAGCTCTGCGAGCCGACGAAGAGGCTGCGGACCCTGTAGCCCCCCGAGGGGAGATGACTCGGAAGGGCGGGGCCTGCTCAAACTCCAGGGGCAGGCCCTTTCCTACCACCTCCAACACCCAACGGTCCATTGTGATAACAGACCAGGCAGAAAGGAACTGGCGGAGCAGTCTCCCCACGGGGGAAACCCAGGGGGAGTGACGAGGCTGGGGGCGACACCCCTCAACCCATCACTGGGCAGACTTAGAGGAGGGACCGGCCGAGGGACCTCCTGGGCCTTTACCTCCCTGCTTCCTATTGGAGGAAGCCACAGGCTTGGGTTTGGGATGCCAAGTACGAGCCTGCTGGCCCTGGTGCTGGTACTGTTGGGCCGGACGTGCAGCAGGTGCAGAAGGATGAAAGGACTTATGCTGCTGTTGTCGGCAGCCTTTGTCCTTCTAGGCGGAGGTGACCGAGTCCAGAGTAGCACTGGACCTTTCGATCCGCTGGAGGTGACCTTCCACCCAGGGTCGAAGAGGTCGGTCCCCAGGAAGGGACATCCGCCAGTTTGTGCTGGGTATCTGCCGTGAAGGTGGATATCCTCAGCCATGCTCGCGAAGCATATGGCCACTGCGTCGCAACCGATCTGTCACAGGAGTCTCCAATGTCCAAAGCCATTTGGAGCTGCTGTTTAGTCACCGCCTTCCTGGTCACATACCTGCCGGACCGTGGTCTGCAGGTGGGGCGGGAGGTGAGGGATCACCTCATCCAGGGAGCCCATAAGGGCGTGGGAGAAGTGTGCCATCAGCACAGCCAAGCTGGCCTGGCAGAGGCCAAGGGAGGACGCAGCGTACACCTTGCGCCTGGCATAGTCCAGCTTTTTGGACTCCTTGTTGAGGGCTTGTCCACATCCCTAGCGTTCCCAGAATGCCGGAAAACGCTGTCGGTGACCAACCCCTTGGCAGAGGGGTGTTCCGAAAAACCGGGCAAAGAGCCGGTAGGGACCGCATACTTCCTGGCCATCCTGGCTGAAGGCGCAGGACAGGAAGCAGGCCGCTGCCAGAGCTGCAAGGCTGGGCCAACAATGGCTTCAGCCACCGGAAAGGCCTCCGTGGGTGAATCCCCTCGGTCCAGTTATCTCCATCAGGGGATACTTGGCCTGCTTGGATACGGGCTTGAGCTGCATCCCGGTGGACTCTGAGATGAGCCGAAGCAGACCCATGAAGGACGACGGGCTTTCATCCATCGACTGGCCCCTGGAAGACTCCAGGTCAATGGGCCTGGAGAACAGGGAGGAGTCGTCGTCTGACTCCGAGGAGTCCGCGAAGAGCTGCCTGGAGCCTGAACCACCCTCCACCTGCCGAGGACGGTCGGGAGTGAGGGTGACCGACAACCTGTGGGGCAGGCCCTGACCCGACAGAGGCTTTGGTCGGCGCCCCCGATTTCAGTTGTGGAGGCGGAGGTTCCATCACGATCAGTGGAGCAGCTGGTTTCGGCCGAACAACCGGCCCAGGCTTGGGCACCTCGCAGGGTTGTTTCGCCGCCGGGTGACAGCCACTTGATGGCTGGGAAGGCGACGCATCGGCTTGTTCCCCGGACAGAAGTAACTGCTGCCACATCAGGTCCTCGTAGCGTCGATGCAATTTGTGCCGAAGCCTCTCCTCTTCCAAGGAGGAAGACTAGGACAAGCGGCGGCGCCGATTACTTCTGTGCAGAGACCGCTGATGTCGGCAGGATCGGCTGAACCGAGAGGATGTCCGAGACCGAGACCCTCGGTGTTTCCGAGGATGGGTCTGGGAAGGGGCCGGGGACACCAGCTCTTCCCTCGCTCAGAAGCCTTGACCGGGACCGCGGCACCGGAGGCGAGGCAGGTCCTGGTCTCCACCGGGGGAACCGGTGAAGAAGGGTTGTCGGCTTCACCAGTCGACAGCCCGTCAGACGGGTCGAGAAAAATCTCGACCACGTCGATGGGTGTTTCGGCCAGCTGACCTGACAGGGACACCGTGAAGCCAGCAGCCTCAGCCGTAACCTCGACCGAAGCCGAGTGCAGACTGTCCGGGGAAGGGGACCTCTCCAGCTCCCACGAACACAGACGGTGGGACTTACCTTTTGAGTCCTTCTTTTTGGACCGAAAGGAATGTCCCGATGGCCCCTCTCCCTTCGTGGAAAGGGATTGACAAAGCTCCTTGAAAGAAGCCGAATATGAGGTACCCAGACAGAGCAGGATAAATGCCGTGACCGAGGAAGAGGATGATGCGGCCTGTGCCGCCTCCTCGAGGGCGATCATCTGCTTCAGTTGCTCAGGCGAACCAGCCGCCGCGGTAACCGCCCAACGGGCCTCCTTCGACTTCACAGGCGGGTAGCGCTTCTCTGGGCACCGAAGCTGTAACCAGGCAGCGAGGTCTTCCAGGACGTTGGCCAAAAACGAACGGCATAACTCGCAGGCTTGCGGGTCATGATCTAGGCCGAGGCAGTAGACGCACGTGGAGTGCGTATCTGTCCTGGACATTTTCTGCCCACAGGGGCACCAACGAAATCCGGGAGTCGATTTATCCATTGCAGCCGCGAGGGAGAAACTTGACCGAAGTCTTGAAAATTTCAAAATAAGTTTCGGGCGAACCGAAGAATTAGGATCCAGTCTACATGCAGAGCGTTAAGGAGGGAACCTGAGCTTCCAAGCAGTAAAGAAGATCTGGTGTCATGGGGCGGAGCCGAGAGTTTTACCACCCAGGTGGGTGGGAGGAGCCAGCTTGAAGACCTTCCGGCAAGATTTAAAGCGGCAAGGAACCTGCCAGACAGTGTGGATGAACAACATATCCATGTCCCTAGAAAAGAGTTTTGCATCACAGTTGGATTATACTGGGTAAACTGTACCACAAAGTGTGATAACATTTCACAAATGCCTTACATCTAGGGGATACATGATGGGCGACGGTGTGATAAATAAAATATCTGCATGAGTGCAGAGTGACCTCGAGTAATATCACAAGTGGTAGAGCACAGTGGAGCCATGAGTGGTATTACCAGAGGACACTCTGCACAAATGCAAATATTTCACGTAGCACACTGTTGCACATCATGTGTGAGATTTGTACAATAGGGCTTTTAATATTACTGCTGTGGTATTCTGCATATTTGTGTGCTATTGTGGGTTTTTATGTGCTGCTCTGGGTGTTATTTTATGCAGTGGTTGTGCTGTGGCATTATGAAAGTTTGTTTCAGTTTTGTTAATGGAGGTGTTTGTAGTTTTCCGATTGATTGCAGCTGTGAATGAGCTGGTGTGGGATATGCTGATTGGTTATGTGTTTGGAGGTTGCTTTCTCATTGGTTGTTCTGTGGTGTGTGGGTGGGACTTAGCATATCTTAGTGTATTTTGTAGATATTGCTGTGGTAAATGGTTTATTTCTTTTATTTTTTTGTGCTGCATATCATTCATTTATTCAGTAGGGGTTCTTATGCATAGTGGTACAGAATGTTGATGTTAACATTTCCTCCGGTTTAGTTCACAGCTGGGAGGGTGGGGGTCTGCTGCTGTCGGTTTAATGGAGTGGGACTTTTCAGTTTATTTCACTGTGAAGATTTCAGTTACCAAGTTTTCTTCAGCAGTAATTTCCTTCGATAGTAAGTGTGCTTTATTTCTTTGGTGTGGTTTGTCTCGTAACTGTTTAGTTGGAGTACGTGTCCAAGTCAAGAATCAAGAGTGTGTTTCTCGATTTGCTCTCATATTGATGTCCTATGGGGGACAGAGAGAAGTCTGGGCACAGAAAATGAATGGGGCTGTCGTGTACGTGTGTGTGTGTGCGCGCGCGCAATATTTACAGAGCACTGTTAGGCATAGGAGGAATGTGTAAAAAGTACCATGTGTGTGTGTGGTGGGGAGATGACGTGTGCACTGTGTGAATAAATGGCCCGATGACGTTTCTAGCATGTGTATAAATGTCAGCTGTTACATTTATACATTTAGTAGATACGTCATCAGTCCGTTTATTCCACTGGGGTGAGAATAAATACAGGTTACTCACCTGTAACAGGAGTTCTAGGAATGGTATATGTTGTTCACCCACACTGTCTGGCAGGTATCCTTGCCGCTTTAAATCTTGCTGGAAGGTCTTCAAGCTGGCTCCTCCCACCCACCCGGGTGGTAAAACTCTCGGCTCCGCCCATGGCCAGATCTGGCCCGTCGGAAGCCGGGAGGTCGTGTGGATGAACAACATATACCATTCCTAGAACTCCTGTTACAGGTGAGTAACCTGTATTTCTAGGGACATGGATATGTTGTTCATCCACACTGTCTGGCAGACTCCTAGCAGTTCTCCAGGAGGAGGGAGGGAGGCAAGGCACACCCCCTACTTAGGGAATAGAGAATGGAGAACCGAGGCCCCAAAACCAGCATCCCGGCGTGACTCAAGGTCGATGTGGTAATGGGTGATGAAGGTGTGTGCTGACTTCCAGGTAGCAGCCCTGCAGATTTCCTGGATAGGGACATCCCTGGAAGCAGCCACCGATGCAGCAGTATGGCGGGTAGAATGAGCTCTTATCCCTCTGGGAGGCTCCATGCCTGCCAACTTATGGCAGAAATCTATGCAGGAGGTGACCCACCTGCTTATCGTCCGCTTGGCTGCAGGTCTGCCAGGTGCGGCTTCAGCGTAGGTGACAAACAGCTGGCGAACCTCTCCCCGAATTTCAGCCGTGGCTCCTTATAGTAAGCGAGCCCCTTCTAGGGTCCAGAGTATGGAGCCTATATTCGGCCTCCGAGGTGTGATTGGGGTAGAACACCGGCAGAGTCAACACCTGGTTAAGGTGCAACTCCGACACCACCTTCGGAAGGAATTTCAGGTGGGGGCGCAGGACAACCTTGTCCCTGTGGAAGACCAGGTAAGGAGACTCTATGCAGAGCGCCTGGAGCTCTCCCATCCTTCTGGCTGACGTGATAGCCACCGAGAAGAAAAAATTACTCACCTTAGTAATTGCTTTTCTTCTCATGGAGTCTTGCTATATTAGGACTTATTGCAGTTAGCCACTGCACTTGAACTGCCCCGGAGAGGAAAGAGTTAACTCCAGAGAATCTGGAGTTCTAAAGCGTGAGGGCGTTATACCAAAGCTCTATCTGGGCAGTTTCAAATGAAACTGTCAGATCTTTACTAAGCTAACACTAAGCAACAAGTCTGTGTGGAAAGCTCTACACTAGGCAAATGGCTACCTACTAGTAGTAATAACAACAATAGAAACAACAATAACAATAATAAGAATGAATAATGGTATTATTAGTTTTCCCTGACAAGCACTATTAGGAACCCCTTCCCCAAAGACTCAAGTCCAGGAAGGGGCCAACAAATCACTCAACACAGAAACCCTAGTTCTCAACCCTAAATAAAAGAGGGTGAAGGGAAGAACTACAATGGCATGACACAGTGCTTGCACTAATTTGCCACCCCACCCCAGTAGAAGTTCTGAGAGGGCAGGTTGGAGGTGGCTTATATAGCAAGACTCCATGAGAAGAAAAGCAATTACTAAGGTGAGTAATTTTTTCTTCAAACACCATGAAGTCTTGCTATATTAGGACTTATTGCAGATTACACAGCAGTACCTCCATGGAGGAGGGTCAGAACCTACTTAGGAAATAGGCTCTGAAGCACAGCTGTGCCAAAAACTAGCATCTCTCCTGGACTGAAATCCAGGGAATAATGCTTGGTAAAAGTGTGAACTGTCTTCCAAGTAACAGCTCGACAGATTTCCAGAATGGGAATATCTCTAGCAGCCGCTAGAGATGCAGCTGTACACCTCAGGAGTGAGCCCTCAGTCCTGAGGGGGCTCTCCCACCTAGTCTTTGATAACAAAATGGATACAAGAGACAATCCACCTTGCAATTGTCCTCTTAGTGGCAGGTTCCCTTGCCAACCTCGCCTCTAGGTAAGGAAGAGTTGGAGGGATTCAAACCTGTGACCCTTGGTGTGCTACAAATAGTAGCATAAGGCTCTTTTGACGTCCAAGCTGTGCAGTCTCCTCTCACCTGAGAAAGAATGCTCAGTGAAAAAATCCTGGGAGAGAGATGGACTGGTTCAGGTGGAAACCTGAAACCACTTAGGGACAAACCCTGTGTTAGTCCTAGGGACTGTCTTATCCCTGTGGGGAGAGAAAAATCTTCTTCCACTGCCAGGGCCTGTAGTTCACTTATGCGCCTGGCAGAAGTGAAACCAACAGAAAAAAACATTTTCCAAGTGAGAAGCTTGAGCTCTGCTGGGGACAGAGGTCCAAAGGGGTTTGCATTAACTGAGCACTGCAAACATTCGGCTCCATGCAGAGCTGGTTCCCAAAGGAGGGTTGGTGTGAAGCAACCCCTTAAAAACTTGGAAAACACAGGTTGAGAGAAGAAAAGGAAGCAGGCTTCCCTGCTTGCAGAAAAAACAGAGACAGCTGCCAAAGGAACCCTTAAGGTAGCTGGCCTAAGACCTAAAGAATTTAAAATGGACCAAAAGTCCAGAAAATGGGCAGATAAGCAGACTGTGGTATAATCTGCTTCTCAGCGCACCAGACTGAAAACCTGTTCCACTTAGAATTGTAAGTGGCGGCAGTGAAAAGCTTCCTTGAAGCCTTTAAAATATCCGCGACACCTTGAAAAGGTGTAAATCAGCAATTCTAACTCTCTCAAGAGCTGCCTTGAGAAGGAGGAATTTGAGGTTCGATACTACACTCTCCCTGTGCAAAGGCCAGTAAGTGTCGGACTCTGGGCAAGCTCTAGGTAGGGTGGATTGTCAAGGACAGAGACAATGGGTACCAGGCTGTCTGGCCCAGCTTGGAACAATCAGAATCGCTTGCAAGGCTGAGATCTGATTTTACTAGTACCCTGAAAGAAAGGGAAAAGGGAGGAAGGTGAACAGAAACTTCCTTCCAATCCAAGTGAAAAGCATCCAGGTGGGCTGATCCCAGCACTGGAGGCCTCAACAAAACAGAGAAAGTTAGTGGTTATCTGGGGCTGCGAAAAGATCTATCTGAAAATGAGCCCCATCTGGCAAGGACTGAACCCAGCACCTGAGGATTCAGAGCCCAATCGTGATGGCCCTGAGAATCCTGTTGGGGCATCTGCCAGGGCATTGTCCTCCCTGGGAGGTGAACTGCTATCAGGGAGGTGTTCAGGGAGTAAGCCAGAGACCACCACTTCATTGCTTCGTGCAAGGCTGATGACCGAGTGCCCCCTGCCTGTTGATGTATCACATTATTGTGGTGTTGTCTGTCCTGACTTGAACTACCTTGTTCTGGACAGAAGCTGAAAACTCTAAGAGCTAGAAGACAGCTCTGAGTTCCAAAAATTGATGTGGAGCAGAGATTCCTGGAGACCACACTCCCCTAGTGGACAGGTCGCTAAGCAAGCTCCTCACCCTAACACAGGAGCATCCGTGGTGAGGGAATGAAGAGGACCCCTAGTTTTAGATTGCTTTGATCCTGCCACAGTGTAAGGCCAGGATCAGGGATTGGGTCACTAGAACCAATTTGAAAGGGAATCCCTCCTTGGGACCAATAGGACCTCAGATGGAACTGAATGTCCTCATCTGGAATCTTGCTCCCTGCCCTACAGCTGTGGAAGCAGCCATGTGCCCTAGTAGTTGTAGCAATGCTTTGCTGGTCAAGAGACTCGAGAGTAATGGAAGATGCCAGGACAAGAGACTGCCTACCCTTTAGAGGGAGAAATGCCCTGGCTAACTTTGTGTTCAACTCTGCACCTATGAAAGTTAGTACCTGAACTGGTTCGAGAACTGACTTTGGTAAATTCAGCAGGAATCCCAGAAAGGTGAGAAGCTGCTGGGTGACTTGCAAGTGGGATTTACTTGATCTGGAGACTGACCCACTAAGAGCCAGTCATCCAGGAAAGGAAACAAAGCAATCCTTGCCTTCTTAAAAGAGCCACTACCACAGCTAGAATTTCT
This sequence comes from Neoceratodus forsteri, assembly GCA_016271365.2. NCBI lineage: Eukaryota > Metazoa > Chordata > Ceratodontiformes > Ceratodontidae > Neoceratodus > Neoceratodus forsteri. Next base: position 1,424,318,517 of record CM028130.1, read on the forward strand.
TGAATACCCTTGGCGCAGAGTGGGCAAGGGCATTGCCCTGAACTGGTAGTGGCCTGAGGGTAACCTGAGGTACTTTCAGTGAGAAGGCCTGATCAAGACATGAAAAAAATAGGCATCCTTGAGGTCCAGGAAAGCTAGCCAGTCCCCTGGCCTCAGCCAGAGTTAACATTTTAACTTTGTTTTCAAAAGATGCTTGTTCAGGTACCTTAAATGTGAGATGGGCCGCCAATCTCCTGCCTTCTGTAGGTTAAGAAAGTATCATGAGCACAGCCCCTTGCCCCAGTGGCAAGGAGGGACCCCTTCTACTGCTTTGCAGTTCAGAGGAGAAGAACCTCTGCTCCCAAAGCAAGGGATTCCGAAGGATTTGCAGGTGGACCTGTCTGGCTCTCATCTCTGGAAACTGTTTGAAGCTGAGAACCAGACCTATTACTTCCAGAACCCACTTGTCCGAAAGTTAGGGACACACAGTTCTGGCTGAAATAAAACCAACCTGCCCACTGGTATAGGAGAATGCCCTGGGCACCCCATCAGGGTGCCTGCTTGGCAATAGTCTTAGGCTAAGGGAGGGGGACGGTTTACTTGTGCCCGCCTATCTCTGCCTCTGAAGAGACCCTCTGGCGAGGCAGAGGAGGCCTGAGCCTCTACCTGGGCACTTTGTAGGTAATCATCCATGTTTTCATATAGCTTTCTGTTTGTTCCTCAAACAGAGAATTACCACAACAAGAAACAAATCCATAGACTTTGACAGAGTATCTTGGGACAGATTAGTGCATCTGAGCCATGCCAACCTAGGGAAAGCTACAGAAGTGGTCATGACCCTAGAGAAAACAAGATTAACACCAACAGCAGTATGAACTTGAACTTAGAGGCTTCAGTGCCATTAGCAGCCACCTGTTCCAACCCGCTAGCCAGCTGGCCATGGGCCTGCTTGGCTAACTGCAATACTGCGTCCCAACTAGATTTCCTAAATTAGCCACATAAGCCATACAACTTGCCTGTCTGAGTCCCACAGAAGCTGCCATATACTGTTTTCTTGCCATGGCATCAATCCTCCTGGAATCCTATTCAGGAGGATGTGAGGCCAGGGACTAGCCTGACACAGGCTGCAGCTTGTACCACACCCTAAATGACTACACTGCTCAGTGAGGAAGTCTGTAACAGAGCCTGATCGAAATACACCTTCTGTCCATTTTTTTATCTTACAGGAGGGACAGAAAGAAGAATCTTATAAAATCTTAGTTGTTTACTTCCTAAATGACTTATGCAAAGGAAAGACAACCTCCTAGCCCATCATTCCTACATAATCAGGCTCCCTTTACTCATCCATAGCCTCTAAAGGAAGCTGGGGATTCTGCAAACTTTTGTAAAACATAAACTGAGAAAGGGACTCAGACAGAATAGGAGGAGATTCTAAAAGTCTGTCTGGAGAAATGTCCCTTAGTGGGCACGCCCAGACCCTACCAGCCACACATGTATTGATCAATTTTCCTCCTCCCACCCTGTGGTTCATAACAATTCTCAACATCGTAAACCTGAACCACTGGAACTGAACGAGCCACCTTACCAACTGTAGATGGTTCGACAGGACCTAGAAACAGTGACTGGACAATCTGTATGGCTTAACTACTTCTGCAGCAGTTGGAGAGACAATCTTGGACTCCAAACCTACTGATTTCTCTGTCATATTCTTTATTTCTTTTTTTTTTTAAACTGGTTCTCTGAACCATCCTTTTGCTCGAGGAAGTCTAGCCCTGGTCAGAGGGCATTCCCTCTGGTCCAGTGGGTACTGGACCGGCTGGCCATCCGGTCAGCGGACTTTTGGCCAATAGTTCCCTGAGCCGGCCCTATCTCTTTCAGGGTGGCTGCAGAGAAATTTTAAACACCTGGCAGTCTGACAGAGGTGGTCAGCCCTCAGACAATAAACACAAGTGGTGTGTGGGACAGCCTTGGCAAAGGCTTCCCACAGCATCACAGTGTTGAAACCCAGTGGGCCCGGTTTTTCTTTGGGTTTCCCAGACATAATGCCAGCCTAACCAAAACTTGCCCTTTTATGGTCGTGTGCCAGGCAAGACACCCTTATCGGTTCCTAACCGTTTACGGGTATTTGAAAAACCCTATTTAAAATCAAGGTTTTTAGAACCGAAAGAACCGGGTACCGCACTCTAAAAGCCCAAAACTTTAAAACGTTAAAATAAGCAAACCGATCGGTTCAAAACCGAACCGATAACTAAATTTCCACACAGACTTTTCATTTTGTACTTACGGTTTACCAGATAGAGCTTTAACCGAAATGCGGTAAAATAATTACTTTTTGGCGGTTCAAATGAACCGAAAATACTCGCTTGACCGACCGAGCTGAAGGAGCTGATCTCCGGAGCGACTGTTCAGTGAAGCGGAGTAAAGAATCTGACAGTTTCATTTGAACAGTGGCTAACTGCAATAAGTCCTAATATAGCAAGACTTCATGGTGTTTGAAGGCGGTCTTCCAAGACAGGTGAGAGAGTTCACACCTGTGCATTGGTTCGAATGGCTTGCCCATGAGCTTTGCCAGTATGAGCAGTAGATCCCACGGAGGTGGAGGTTCTCGCACCGGAGGGGAAATGTGATAAAGGCCTTTGAAAAAGTGCCCAACCACCTTCTCCTGCGCCACCGACTGCTTCCCGGCCCACGCCCGGTAAGCAGAGATGGCTGCCAGGAGCACCTTAAGGGTCGTCGACCTAAGCCCTTGCTGAGAAAGGGAACAAAGGTAGTCCAATATGCTCCAAGGAACAGGAGGAAGGGTCAAGTCCCTTGCCCTGGCACCAAATGGAAATTCTCTTCCATTTGAAGGCGTAGCATTTTCTGGTCGACTCCTTACGGGAAGCTTCAACGATGTTCAGGAATTCGTCGGAAAGACCCAAGGCCTGGAACTCTAGCCGCTCAGGAACCAGGCCGTCAGGTGCAGGGATTGAAGGTCCGGATGGAACACCTTCCCCTGATTGACTGAGAGCAGGTCCGGGCGAGCTGGAAGCTGCCTCGGGAGCCAGGAGCTCAGACTGAGGAGATCTGGGTACCAGTACTGGCGAGGCCAGTCTGGGGCTATCAGAATCACCTGTGCCTTGTCCCTCCTTGCTTTGAGAAGCACCTTGTGCATCAAGGGGATCGGGGGAAAGGCGTACAAGAGGCCCGGGGTCCACGGCCTCGAGAAGGCATCCCCTGCAGCGAGCCCTGCTGAGGGGGGTGGGCATGGAACAGCCTCAGCTTCGCATTCTTCCTGGAGGCAAACAGGTCCATCCGAGGTGTGCCCCAATGGGAGAATAGATCTTGTACTACCTCTGGCAGGAAAGACCACTCATGGGACGCAGCCCCTATCTGGCTTAGGGCATCGGCCAGGGTGTTGGAGGCTCCTGCCAAATGAATGGCAAGGAGATCCACCTCCAGGCTGCGCACTAGTGACCAAATGCGGAGAGCTTCCCTGCACAGAGGCATGGAGTGCGTCCCGCCCTGGCGGTTTAGGTAGTACATGGTCGTGGTACTGTCCGTCTGGACCTGAACCACTTGACCCCGTAGAAAACGGAGCGAAGGCAGTGAGGGCTAGATGAACAGCTCGAAGCCTCAGAAGGTTGATGTGGCATCGGGACTCCCGAGGGGACCAGAGGCCGTGCGCTCTGTGCTCCCCCAGATGGGCACCCCAACCCATCAGAGATCAGAGAGGCGGTCGATAGAGAGATCGTCGGCTCGGGGCGGACAAACAGGATGCCCTCCTGCAGATGTGCTGGAACAGTCCACCACTGGAGAGTATTCCACATCCCCTGGGTCACTGTCACTAGCTGATCCAGAGGATCGAAGTGCTGTGACCATTGACTGGCCAGCCCCCACTGAAGGGGATGCATGCACCAACGGGCCACGCTGGTGCAGGCCACCATGAGGCCCAGGAGGCGCAGGAAGTCCCGGGCAGGGTGCAACTGCCCAACCTGATATGATTGGGCAAAGGAGGAAAGAACCTCGGCCCTGTCCGCCGGAAGCCGTGCTCTGGCTTGTAGAGTCTCGAGATCTGCCCCGATGAATTGGATCACCTGCTTTGGTACGAGTTCCAACTTGGCCTAGTTGATGAGGAGGCCAACCTGAGAGCAAACCTGAGGGCCAGATCTCTGACCACTCCACCTCCGCCTGGAGCTGCAATCAGCCAGTCGTCCAGGTAGGGGTACAACCGGACCCTTCGGCATCGCAGGAATGCTGTCACCACTGCCATGCATTTGGTGAAGACCCTGCGAGCTAGGGAAGGGCTGAAGGGCATGGCCCAGAACTCGTAGAGGGATCCCTCTGCCCTGAAGCAGAGGAATCTATGGTGGGACGAACGGACTGGGACATGAAAGAACGCGTCCTGAAGGTCCAGAGAAAAGAACCACATGCCTCGTTCCAAGGATGGGATTATCTGAGCCAGAGTGACCATCCTGAAGGTCCGAGACCGTAGGAACCTGTTCAGGTCATGCAGGTCGAGAATGGGGCACCAGCCCCTCCGTCCGTGTTGGGACCAGGAGGTACCTGGACACAAACCTCGGGTCTGGAGGAGGATCCGCCATCTTCCTGATCACCTCTTTTTCAAGGAGCAGGGCGATATCAGCTCTGTGAGCCGACGAAGAGGCTGCGGACCCTGTAGCCCCCCGAGGGGAGACGACTCGGAAGGGCGGGGCCTGCTCAAACTCCAGGGGCAGGCCCTTTCCTACCACCTCCAACACCCAACGGTCCATCGTGATAACAGACCAGGCAGAAAGGAACTGGCGGAGCAGTCTCCCCACGGGGGAAACCCAAGGGGAGTGACGAGGCTGGGGGCGACACCCCTCAACCCGTCACTGGGCAGACTTAGAGGAGGGACCGGCCGAGGGACCTCCTGGGCCTTTACCTCCCTGCTTCCTATTGGAGGAAGCTGCAGGCTTGGGTTTGGGATGCCAAGCACGAGCCTGCTGGCCCTGGTGCTGGTGCTGTTGGGCCGGATGTGCAGCAGGTGCAGAAGGATGAAAGGACTTCTGCTGCTGTTGTCGGCAGCCTTTGTCCTTCTAGGCGGAGGTGACCGAGTCCAGAGTAGCACTGGACCTTTCGATCCCCTGGAGGTGACCTTCCACTCCAGGGTCGAAGAGGTCGGTCCCCAGGAAGGGGACATCCGCCAGTTTGTGCTGGGTATCTGCCGTGAAGGTGGATATCCTCAGCCATGCTCGCAGCACATGGCCACTGCGGCCGCAACCGATCTGGCACAGGAGTCTCCAATGTCCAAAGCTATTTGGAGCTGCTGTTTAGCCACCGCCCTTCCCTGGTCACATACCTGCCGGACCGTGGTCTGCAGGTCGGCCGGGAGGTGAGGGATCACCTCATCCAGGGAGCCCATGAGGGCGTGGGAGAAGTGTGCCATCAGCACAGCCAAGCTGGCCTGGCAGAGGCCAAGGTAGGACGCAGCGTACACCTTGCGCCTGGCAAAGTCCAGCTTTTTGGACTCCTTGTTGAGGGTCTTGTCCACATCCCTAGCGTTCCCAGAATGCCGGAAAACGCTGTCGGTGACCAACCCCTTGGCAGAGGGGTGTTCCGAAAAACCGGGCAAAGAGCCGGTAGGGACCGCATACTTCCTGGCCATCCTGGCTGAAGGCGCAGGACAGGAAGCAGGCCGCTGCCAGAGCTGCAAGGCTGGGTCAACAATGGCTTCAGCCACCGGAAAGGCCTCCGTGGGTGAATCCCCTCGGTCCAGTTATCTCCGTCAGGGGATACTTGGCCTGCTTGGATACGGGCTTGAGCTGCATCCCGGTGGACTCTGAGATAAGCCGAAGCAGACCCAAGAAGGATGATGGGCTTTCGTCCATCGACTGGCCCCTGGAAGACTCCAGGTCAATGGGCCTGGAGAACAGGGAGGAGTCGTCGTCGAACTCCGAGGAGTCCGCGAAGAGCTGCCTGGGGCCTGAACCACCCTCCACCTGCCGAGGACGGTTGGGAGTGAGGGTGACCGACAACCTGTGGGGCAGGCCCTGACCCGACAGAGTCTTTGGTCGGCGCCCCCGATTTCGGTTGTGGAGGCGGAGGTTCCACCACGATCAGTGGGGCAGCTGGTTTCGGCCGAACAACCGGCCCAGGCTTGGGCACCTCGGCTACAGCAAGGGGTTGTTTCGGCCGCTTGGGTGACAGCCACTTGATGGCCGGGGAAGGCGACGGCATCGGCTTGTTCCCGGACAGAAGTAACTGCTGCCACATCAGGTCCTCGTAGCGTTGACGCAATTTGCGCCGAAGCCTCTCCTCTTCCAAGGAGGAAGACTAGGACAAGTGGCGGCGCCGATTACTTCGGTGCAGAGACCGCTGATGTCGGCAGGATCGGCTGAACCGAGAGAATGTCCGAGACCGAGACCGAGACCCTCAGTGTTTCCGAGGATGGGTCTGGGAAGGGGCCGGGGACACCCGCTCTTCCCTCGGCTCAGAAGCCTTGACCAGGGACTGCGGCACCGGAGGCGCAGGCAGGTCCTCGGTCTCCACCGGGGGAACCGGTGAAGAAGGGTTGTCGGCTTCACCAGTCGACAGCCCGTCCGACGGGTCGAGAAAAATCTCGACCACGTCGATGGGTGTTTCAGCCAGCAGCCTTAGCCGTAACCTCGACCGAAGCCGAGTGTAGACTGTCCGGGGAAGGGGACCTCTCCATCTCCCACGAACACAGACGGTGGGACTTACCTTTTGAGTCCTTGTTTTTGGACCGAAAGGAATGTCCCGATGGCCCCTCTCCCTTCGTGGAAAGGGATTGGCAAAGCTCCTTGAAAGAAGCTGAATATGAGGTACCCAGACAGAGCAGGATAAATGCCGTGACCGAGGAAGAGGATGATGCGGCCTATGCCGCCTCCTCCTTGAGGGCGATCATCTGCTTGAGTTGCTCAGCCGAACCAGCCGCCGTGGTAACCGCCCAAAGGGCCTCCTTCGACTTCACCGGCGGGTAGCACTTCTTTGGGCGCCGAGGCTGTAACCGGGCAGCGAGGTCTTCCAGGACATTGGCCAAAAACGAACGGCATAACTCGCAGGTCATGATCTAGGCCGAGGCAGTAGATGCACGTGGAGTGTGTATCTGTCCTGGACATTTTCTGCCCACAAGGGCACCAACGAAATCCGGGAGTCGATTTATCCATTGCAGCCGCGAGGGAGAAACTTGACCGAAGTCTTGAAAATTTCAAAATAAGTTTCGGGCGAACCGAAGAATTAGGATCCAGTCTACGTGCAGAGCGTTAAGGAGGGAACCTGAGCTTCCAAGCAGTAAAGAAGATCTGGCGTCATGGGGCGGAGCCGAGAGTTTTACCACCCAGGTGGGTGGGCGGAGCCAGCTTGAAGACCTTCCGGCAAGATTTACCTGCTTTGGCTCGAGTTCCGACTTGGCCTCGTTGATGTGGAGGCCCACCTGAGAGCAAACCTGGAGGGCCAGATCTCTGGACCGCTCCACCTCCTGTCTGGAGGGGGCTGCTATCAGCCAATCGTCCAGGTAAGGGTAAACCCGACCCTCGCGCCCGAAGAATGCTGTCACCACTGCATGCATTTGGTGAAGACCCTGGGAGCTGGAGATAAGCCAAGGGCATGGCTTGGAACTCGAGGATCTCTCCGCTCGAAAGCGAAGGAACCTCTGATGTGACGGACGGATAGGGACGTGAAAGAATGCGTCCTGCAGGTCCAGAGAGCAGAACCACACGCCGTGTTCCAAGGATGGTATTATCTGAGCCAGAGTGACCATCCTGAAGGTTCGAGACCTTAGGAACTTGTTTAGGTCGTGTAGGTCGAGAATGGGGCGCCAGCCCCCCGTCCATTTCAGAACCAGGAAATACCTGGGCACGAACCCCGAGTCTGAGGGAGGGTCTGCCACCTCTCTGATCACCTCCTTCTCGAGGAGGAGAGCGATGTCGGCGCTGCGAATTTACAGCGCGGCTTCCGACCCCGAGGCCCCCCGAGGTGCGACGGCTCTGAAGGGTGGGGCCTGCTCGAACTCCAGAAGCAGGCCCTTTCCCACCACCTCCAACACCCACCGGTCTGTGGTGATAACAGACCAGGCGGAAAGAAGGTGGCGAAGCCACCCCCCCATGGGGGGGCACCTGGGGTGAGGTGACGGGCTTGGGGGCGACACCCCTCAACCGGTCACTGGGCAGGCTTGGAGGAAGGACCGGCCAAGGGACCTCCATGGCCTTTACCTCCCTGCTTCCTGGAGGAGAAAGCCGAGGGCTTGGGTTTGGGATGCCAAGCTCATGCCTGCTGGCCCTGACGTTGCTGGGCCGGACGTGCCGCTGGGCGCAGAGGGACAAAGGCTTAGGCTGCGGTCTGCAGCCTTTGTCCTTCTGTGCGGATGAGACCGAGTCCAAGGTAGCATTGGACTTCTCTCGATCCTCTGCAGGTGACCTTCCACCCCAGGGTCGAAGAGGTCGGTCCCCAGGAAGGGACGCCCGCCAACTTGTGCTGGGTATCCGGGGAAGGTGGATATCCTCAGCCATGCCCGACGGTGCATAGCCACCGCGTCGCTTACTGACCTGGCACATGAGTCCCCAATGTCCAGAGCAGTCTGAAGCTGCTGTTTGGCCACTGCCCTGGTCCCGCACCTGCCTAACCGTGGTGTGCAGGTCCACCGGAAGATGAGGAACTACCTCGTCCAGGGAGCCCAACAGGGCATGGGAGAAATGTGCCATAGGTACGGCCGAACTGGCCTGACGAAGGCCGAGGGAGGACGCAGCACAGACTTTGCTCGGCATAGTCCAATTTCTTGGACTCCTTGTTGGGAGGTTTGTCCAATGCCTCCGCGCTACCGGAAAATGCTCGGTTGTAACTAGCCCCTCAGCTGAGGGGTGTTCCGAAAAACCGGACAAGGAACCGGTAGGGACCGCATACTTCCTGGTCATTCTGGCCGAGGGTGCAGGACAGGAAGCAGGGCATTGCCAGAGCTCCAAGGCCGGGCCCACTATGGCCTCAGCCACCGGAAAGGCCTCCGTAGGGGAATCCCCTTGGTCCAGTATCTCCATGAGGGGATACCTGGCCCGCTTAGACACAGGTTCGAGCTTCATCCTGGTGGACTCCGAGATGAGCCAAAGCAATCCCAGATAGGACGAAGGGCTATCGTCCATCGACTGACCTCCAGAGGACTCCAAGTCTACTCGCCTGGAGAAAAGGGAGGAATCGCCGTTGGACTCTGAAGAGTCAGCAAAGAGCTGCCTCGGGCCTGAGCCACCCTCCACCTGCCGAGGTCGATCGGGAGTGAGGGTGACAGACAGCCTATGGGGCAGTCCCTGAGCCGACCGAGAATTCTTGGTCGGCGCCCCAAATAACGGCTGTGGAGGCAGAGGTTCCACCGGAATCGGTGGAGCAGCTGGTTTTGGCCGAACAACTAGCCTGGGAACAGGCTCCTCGGGTAAGTTGAGGAGTTGTTTCGGCTGCTCCGGTGACAGCCACTTGATGGCCGGGGAAGGCGACGGCGTCGGCTTGTTCCCGGTCAGAAGGAGCTGTTGCCACATGAGGTCCTCGCACTGCCGACGAATCTTACGCCAAAGCCTCCTCGTCCGAGGAGGAGGACGAGCGCGGCGCGCTTTCATCATGTGCCGACCGAGACCGCCATGACGGGCGGATCAGCTGGACCGCCAAGAAGTCCAAGACCGAGAACCTCGGCTTTTCCGAGGGCGGTGCGGGAGGGACGGGGAACCGCTCAGGGTTCACTCCGCGGCTCCGAACCGGAGGCACTGTCAAGCCCACAGGATCCTCAACTCCACCGGGGAACCGGAGAGAGGATTCTCGCGCTTGGCAAACAACCTCGTCCAACAGGTCGAGAAAAATCTCGACTGCTGCCGACGGAGTCTTGGTCAACTGACCTGACGGGACACCGCGGGAGACCAGTGGTCAAGCCAAACGATCAACCGAAGTCGATGGCCGACAACTCGGGGAGAGGGACCTTTCCCGCTCCCAAGAGCGTCGACGGAGGGACTTACCAGTCTTTCTTTTTGGACCGAGAAGAAGGTCCAGCAGACGTTGGTCTCTCTCCCTTAGTGGAGCGGGACAGACAAAGCTCCTTAAAGGAAGCTGTATAAGAGGAACCCAGGGAGAGCGGGATAAATGCTGCGGTCGAGGAAGATGCGGCCCACGCCGCCTCCTCTTCGAGGGCGATCATCTGCTCTAGCTGATCCGCCGAGCCCGCCGCCGCGGAAACCGCCGACCGGGCCTCTTTTGACTTCACCGGAGGAAAATGTTTCTCGGGACGCCCCAGTTGTAAACAGGCAGCACGGTCTTCGAGGACGTAGGCTGAGAAGAGCACAGGTCGCAAGCCCGCGGGTCATGCTCAAGGCCTAAACAGTAGACACACGTGAGTGGCGGATCCGTCTCGAGACATCTTCTGCTCCGAAGGGCATCTCCGAAAACCGGGAGTCGATTGTCCATCGCAGCCGCGAGGGATAGAAGACCGAAGTCTAGAAGTGCAAAAACTTTCAAATTCACAAAACCAAAGAATTAGGAACCAGTCTTATACGCAGAGCGTTAAGGAGGGAACCTGAGCTTCCAAGCGGTAAGGAAGATCTGGCATCATGGGGCGGAGCCGAGAGTTTTACCACTCGGGTGGGTGGGAGGAGCCAGCTTGAAGACCTTCCGGCAAGATTTAAAGCGGCAAGGATACCTGCCAGACAGTGTGGATGAACAACATATCCATGTCCCTAGAAACGCTTTTATCAGAGCTGTTATCAAGTCACCCCTATTGTATAATCACAATTCTTAAAAAAAAAAAAAAAAAAAAATTGTGACTTGAAGGTATCTTCTATTTATCAGCATATGAACATTAGGTGACAAAAGAAGGTATTAAAGTTAGAGGACAACTGTTATAGTATGATATGTTCTTGTTCCGTATCAGTGAAACCCGAAATGTACAGTCCACACAAATTACTGCGTAACTTAAAATTTTCACTGAAGCACTAATTTGCATGACATGTGTGTGAGGTGTGGCGGAGCTAGCAGTCCAGAGTGCCAGATGCTCTTTTTGAGCTCTGCTACATTAGGTCCTCTGATTTCCTTTAAAACTGCATTTTTAGAGACACTCTAACACAGTCTTCAATGTTGTACAGTTGACATTAGTGGCTCAAATCGATTTACTGAGTTTAGAAGCATGGGGCTAACCAGAAACACAACTAAAAGTGATTCTTTACAGACCAGTCCATCCAAGCAGCCTGCTGCCACTCAAGTGCTGACCAGGATGGGGAGGTGCCAGCATTACTCGAAACCTTGCAGCATGCCGTAAATGCACTAACACAAATAGTGCATACTATGGACAAAAAATGGATTTATATGTTGAAAGGCTAGTTAAGGTGAAGCAGACTATGGATGCAATGGTGGCGGGGATGAAAGAATAAAAAAACTTGACAGAAAAATATAAGACCAACAATGTTGTTGGGCTAATCTGCGGTAGCTCCTGGTCTCTTGTGTCCTCACCGCCACTTTCCCCAAGTTCCGTGGTGTTCCAGGGCTCTCCGTCCGGCCCCTGCCATGTTCCTTGTCTGTTTGGGGCTGGAGGAACAAATGCCGCAGAACCGCCGAGCTGCCACACTACGAATGTGAGGGCTGGCAGTCTGCACATGCGCAGTAGGCCATGTTAGTTTTCTAGCCTCAGTTGCGGCAAAGTTACAGCCTCTCCAGTGCTCCTGGACCCCAAAATGGGAAATACGGGGTCCAGAGACATGGAGGAGGCACGGGGGGATCCACAAAACCAATCATTTTAAGAGCACCTATGAGCACAAAGGGACCTAGGCATGAATATTTAATTGAGAGTCTATGAATATTAATACACTTGTCTGCTGCCTCAGGGGGCTGTAGCTATCGGCAGCAGCGACAGGCAGGAGAGAAGTTGTTACTTTATAACTGTGCAGCCAACTGATAAAACAGAGAGGTTGCTACAGATCTGGGGGTGAATAAACAATAAAATTGGAATGTCTGTCTGGCTCCTCCAGGACTTTAAAAGTTGTGACTGCACTGAACTGTATGAATACAGCAGCCATGTTAAAACACCTTTCCCCCTTGCCACAGCCAATCAGGAGTCAAGGATCTGTGAGAGGACTCTTGGGACTGAAAAAGAGGACTTCTGGGAGTAAAAGGAGGGACCAATAAGGCGTAAAGTGTGGCAAATGAATATTAATTTGTTCAGCTGGACAACTTTTGCAGCCAATGAGAAGGGGCTGCTGAAAACCTGATAAAAAGGACCGTTTGCCCATCAAAGGGGGAATGCTGAGTGTTCAGCCAGAGAGTGTAGAGGGGGGAGAGAGATGGCTACGGGCTTGCTAGCCCTGGAGGCCTGCCTGTTTTCCCAAAGGCCTTGTCTGGTCCCAGTACTGGATGAGCTGCAGAATGCTTGGAGAAGAACATAGCCTCTGAGAAAGGAACTGGACTGTGTAAGAGGTTCCCAGGGTGAGATCTGAACCTGACGCTGTGTGAATTTGCTGCTGAGAATCTGAAAGCTGCTTCTGAGATTTGAACCTGCTGCTGTGTCAAGAAAATCAGACTTCGCAGCTAAAGTGAGTGACTTTGGAAAACTGCCGCGAGAGAGAGAGAGAGAGAGAGAGAGAGAGAGAGAGACTCTGAGTGCACTGCAGTACAGAAAGTGACAGTGGAGTTTGGCAGCTGGAAGGCAAAGACTGTAAAGGTTGCACCCTGAAAACCAGTGTCTGTATATAAAAGTAAAGTGACCTGCAAGCTGTGTTCCCCCTCGGTGGGAAAGTACATAGGGACTGCTTTTGCTGCAAGCTGTGTAATGTCCGTGCTGGGACTAGAAGCTTATCAGGAGGCAGTACAGTGCAGAGGTTTAGGGCTCTGAGCAGCAAACCTGGAAGCCTGGATTTGAATCCCACAGCTCCCACTTGCATACTGTGTGACCCTGAGCAAGTCACTTAACTCCCTTGTGCTCCCAGGTCGCACCTGGAAACAAGCTTCAGCTTAGTGTGCATTTCCAGGTTAAACAATGACCCCATAGCCCAGTTCTAACTGCAACTTAGAAAAGGGTGTGCCTGCCATCAGTCTGGGGAACCGCCAGCCTGCACAGCACACAGACCAAAGAGAAGACCACCAGAGAGGAAGACGTCAAGAGGCCTGCCAGGTGAACACCGCACACAAAGGCCCCAGGGGCGAAGACTCGAAAGGCCTGGCAGGTGAAGACCAGCTTTCTTTATTTCTTCAAGCAACTGCTGCTGTGCTGCAACAACAACTCCTGATACCAGTATGGTACCCTGAAACCAGTTTCTGCTACCCTCCTTGAACGGCTGAACTGTTAATACCCCGGGCTGAGACTTCGAGGAAGTCTTTATTTAGCTAGTTACCTAGTCAGAATTAAGGGGGTTCATTCCTGGGCAGGACTGCACCAATTTTAAAAACAGCACCCAGGCAGCCAGCCCAGTAGCGTTGAGGGTTAAGGCGCTGGACGCCACACTGCTGTTACGCTGGTGACCCGTGTTTGGAACAAGCACGTGGTCACCAGGGTTGGCAGGCTGGAGAAAGGATCGAGTGTCTGAAGGACTGCTCTCCTCTCCGGGGACATCAGCAGTCAGCACGGCTGCCCCTGGTGAAGCTGGGGCAACACCACCAATGCTGCAGAAACAAGAGGCTGGAGGAGGCAGATGTTGGGAGGAGAGCGTACGGAAGCATGCGTGCTCCATCCCTTGGTGTCATTGCACGCCCCCTCCAGCAGGGGAACTACACTGTAGAAAAATCTCCAGCAGCATGAAGGCTGCTTTCTGGCTCTGCCGTGGTCCTGCGCAAGGCAGCTCCCTCCTGGTCTCCATGGTGGTCAGAGAGATCGAGAGGGGCAACGGCAGGGAGGTCAAGACCTCTGCCCGGGACCGGGCAAGCAGCGACCTAGCTGGCTAGATGGGGGCCAAAGGCACAACCACCCCCCAAGCCGTGAAATAAAATAAAATAAAAAAAAAAAAGCACCCAGGCAGAACAGTAATGCTCTGCATCTGTTGCTACTGTGTATAGTGTTTGGGCCCCAATGAAAGATCCCCAGTGTCGTCTTCACGGTGGTGCGGTACCCACCCAAGGTACATTATCGACATTTGGGCAGCTGCCATTGGGAAGCCGGATGCACCCGCAGGTGGGAGTGGGAATTCATAAGGTAGAAAAAAATGGGCAGACTGAATGGGCCTTGTAGTCCTTATCTGCTGTGAACTTCTATGTTTCTATGCAAAAGTGTTTCCGTAAGTGTTATTGTTGTACTATTGTTTCTCCCTTTTCTCCCCTTCCCCCATAATAAAAATTGTTAATTGTTAATGTTACATTCTGGTACAGTGGCTCACAGCAAAAAGTGGGAACTGTTGTGTGGGGAAGGCACAGTGGGGGCAGTTAACCTGCAATTCATCTATAGGTATTCCCTATCAAAACCCCAGGCAGAGGCACCACACGCACCTGTTATTCCCGTTCCAACTGTCTGCCACAGAACCTAGGCCAGCCCCCTCAAGGTGTGTCCAGGGAAGATCCGAGGGCTGCAGAAACAGCCAAGGTGAGTCAAAAAGGGCCTATTACAAAAAGTGACAGCAGTTGCCGCAAACATGGTGAAGGACCACAGCACGGTGAAGTCTCAGTTTGAACAACTTGAGAATCTGGTCTGAGCCATGAATGTCTGGATTTTAGGAATGCTAGAGTGCACCGAGGGAGAGGAAGCAGCAACATTTCTGAAACAGTGGCTCCCAGAGGCTTTAGGACTGGGGTTTCCACCATCGGTGGTTCAGGCCTACCATTTCACCCCAATGCAGACTCAGAAAATGGTGGAGGTCCCGAGAACACTGTTGATGGTGACCGAGTCAGCGGATATGAGAGATAAAATCCTGTGGGCAGCCAGGGAGCAACGGCCCATACGGATCAACGATCAGAGACTGCTATTCCGCCCCCCCCCCCCCGACTCCTCCTTTGCAACCTGCGTCTGCCACAAAGCATTCGAGGGTGTTACCTCAAGACTCAAAGAAATGAACATTCCTTTCAAGTTAAGCTTTCCTGCGAGACTGCTGTTCATTTTGCAAGATCAAATGTACTCCTTTACAGATCCTGCAGCTATTGGAATCTGTATTGAAAAACTATCACAGAGCAGGGAAGGCCAGGCCCAAGGGGGACACTCTGAGGAGGACATAGTCAGATATAACTATTTTGATACTGCTCCCATCCATTATACAGATGCTCCATTTAAGAACTCACGTCTTTGGGTGTTACTTAGAATGTACACAAAGTCTAAGCTGGACATTTATTATGGGACTTCATACCTGTATTTTTATTTTCATATATCACTAACATGTTTCTTGTTTGTTGGCTAGGTGCAGAGCTCCCCTCATATTTTATGCCTTGCCCACATGGTTTTCTCCTCTGTAAGCCATGATGTGTGACACTAGTACAATATTAGCAAGGTAAGTTTGCTGTTCAGTTCTCTCTGTTGCTTACCTGGCTGCTTAACTAATGTTCTGGGTTACTGGTAGTGTGTGGGGGCTGCACCTACTAATACAGACTACTTCAAGTGAAGGTGACAGGGTAGCAAGGTACTCAAAATGGCAACAGTCTGGCTTACTGATGGCCTTCCGGCATGAATGCCCTTGCTGCACAGTCTGAGGAAGCTTGGACGTTCAGAGCAGCGTGTGGTGTGATTGATCGCAGCAGCTTTGTATAATCAACCCTCAAGCTTACCTTTGTCCCCTGAATACAGTAGCACCCGCTGAGCTCAGGTTTGGACTGTTTTTCTATTTAATTGTCACGGTTGTGGGTTTTACTATTTCAGTCCATATTATCAACCTGTTAGGCCAAACAGAAGTTTTAGGCCAAATAGTGCAATAGACATACAAAATTCAAAAGAAAGACCTGTACGTTTGAATTTTACATTGTTAGAGTAGTACAGATCAGCCAACTAGGCTTGGTTAGCACTGTATCTGAATTTTACTTTTAAAATTGCACCTCAGACACTGGCTGCAATACTAGCTCAACTATGTAAAATTTTATACAATTTCCTAATAGTTTAATGCCTCTATAGTTGTACCAAAAAAGACTGAGTCTCTTTCAACCTATCACAGTAAATGTGAAACTGTGAAAAATGTAATGTACTGTATTGTACATGTCATGTGCTGTCCTGCCTTTGGATACAGTCTGTTAGCTGTGTATTGCTATATAAATCTAACATAAATAAAGTTAAAAAAAAAATGGTTTGCTATTTTCTCTGAAGCACTAAATTGAGTGAAAATACATATGCACCAATTAGCACTATTTCCATTATTGTGAATTTGTTGCTATGGTGCAGCGCTAAATTAAATTTACACATTTATGGTTGCATTTGTGCTGGCACTAAAATTACTCTGTGTGGAAATAACTCGTTTTACAGTACATGTTTCATGACATCAAGCACCGGAAATTTCTGTTGCATGCATTTCTTTTTCCCTGCTCCCCATCTCCTCTACCCTGATGTTTTGGACTGTTTTGTGACATTGGACTTTAGCCTGTAAGACTTGTGGGCAGTAAATACAGGTTACTCACCTGTAACAGGAGTTCTAGGAATGGTGTATGTTGTTCATCCACACTGTCTGGCAGGTTCCTTGCCGCTTTAAATCTTGCCGGAAGGTCTTCAAGCTGGCTCCTCCCACCCACCCGGGTGGTAAAACTCTCGGCTCCGCCCCATGACGCCAGATCTGGCCCGCTGGAAGCTCAGGTTGTGCGCCGGCCGGGAGGTCGGGAGTCAGTGGATGAACAACATATACCATTCCTAGAACTCCTGTTACAGGTGAGTAACCTGTATTTCTAGGACATGGATATGTTGCTCATCCACACTGTCTGGCAGACTCCTAGCAGTTCTCCGGGAGAAGGAGGCAAGGCGCACCCCTACTTAGGGAATAAAGACTGAGAACCGAGGCCCCAAAACCAGCATCCCGCGTGACTCAAGGTCGATGTGGTAATGGGTAATAAAGGTGTGTGCTGACTTCCAGGTAGCAGCCCTGCAGATTTCCTGGATAGGGACGCCCCTGGAAGCAGCCACGATGCGCAGTATGGACGGTAGAATGAGCTCTTATCCTCTGGGAGGCTCCATGCCCGCCAACTTGTAGCAGAGATCTATGCAGGTGACCCACCTGCTTATCGTCCGCTTGGCTGCAGGTCTGCCAGGTGCGTCTTCAGTGTAGGTGACAAACAGCTGGCTAACCTCTCCCTCGATTTCAGCTGCAGCGCCTTATAAAAGTGAGCGCCTCTAGGTCCAGCATGGAGCCTGTATTCGCCCTCCGAGGTGTGATTGGGGTGAACACCGCAGAGTCAACACCTGGTTAAGGTGAACTCACACCACCTTCGGAAGGAATTTCGTGGGGGCAAGACATTTTGTCCCTGTGGAAGACCAAGCAAGGAGACTCAATGCAGAGCGCCTGGAGTTCTCCCATCCTTCTGGCTGACATGATAGCCACCAAGAAGGCGTGTTTTCCACGACAGGTGAGAGAGTTCACACCTGTGCATTGGTTCAAATGGCTTGCCCATGAGCTTGCCAGTACCAGCAGTAAATCCCGGAGGTGGAGGTTCTCGCACCAGAGGAAATGTGATCAAGGCCTTGAAAAGCGCCAGACCACCTTCTCCTGCGCCACCGACTGCCCCCGGCCCGCGCCCAGTAAGCAGAGATGGCTGCGGTGCACCCCTTAGGGTCGCCGACCTAAGCCCTTGACTAGAAAGGGACCATAAATAGTCCAAGATGCTTGCCAAAGAACAGGAGGAAGGGTCCAAGCTCTTGTTCCTGACACCAAATGGAAAATCTCTTCCATTTGAAGGCATAGCATTTCCTGGTCGACTCCTTACGGGACGCCTCAACAACATTGAGGACCTTGTCGGAAAGACCCAAGGCCTGGAACTCTAGCCGCTCAGGAACCAGGCCTTCAGGTGCAGGGATTGAAGGTCCAGATGGAACACCTTCCCCTGAGTGACTGAGAGCAGGTTCGGGCGAGCTGGAAGCTGCCTCGGGGGTCTGGAGCTGAGGCTGAGGAGATCTGGTACCAGAACTGGCGGGCCAGTCTGGGGCTATCAGAATCACCCGCCTTGTCCCTCCTTGCTTTGAGAAGCACCTTTGAATCAAGGGAAATGGGGAAGGCGAGAAGAGGCCCGGGGTCCACAGCCTCGAGAAGGCATCCCCTGCAGCGAGCCCTGCTGAGGGGGCGGCATGAAACAGCCTCAGCCTGCTCCTCCCTGAGGCAAACAGGTCCACCTGAGGTGTGCCCCAATGGGAGAACAGATCTTGTACTACCTCCGCAGGAGAGACCACTCAGAGATGCAGCCCTATCCGGCTCAGGCATCGCCAGGGTGTTGAGGCTCCTGCCACATGAATGGCTAGGAGATCCGCCTCCAGGCTGCGCATGAGTGACCAAATGTGGAGAGCTTCCCGCTCGCGGAGCTCCATCAGATTGATGTGGCATCGGGACTCCCGTGGGGACCAGAGGCCGTGCGCTCGGTGTTCCCCCAGATGGGCACCCCAACCCATCAGAGAGGCATCGGTCGATAGAGAGACCGTCGGCTCGGGGCGGACAAACGGGATGCTCTCCTGCAGATGAGATGGAATGGTCCACCACCGGAGAGCGTTCCACATCTCCTGGGTCACCATCACTAGCTGGTCCAATGGATCGCAGCGCCAGACCACTGGCTGGCCAGTCCACATTGAAGGGGCGCATGTGCCAGCCGCGCTCAACGACCACGCTGGTACAGGCCATGAGACCCAGGAGGCGCAGGGAAGTCCCGGCAGGGCACGCATTGCCCAACCAGAAATGACTGGGCAAAGGAGGTAAGAACTCGGCCCTGTCCGCCGAGCCGTGTTTGGCTCAAGAGGTCGAGCTCTGCCCTGATAAACAGAATCACCTGCTTCGCTCGAGTTCCAACTTGGCCTCGTTGATGAGAAGGCCGACTTGAGAGCAAACCTGAGGGCCAGATCTCTGGACCGCCTCCACCTCCTGTCTGAGGGGGTGCTATCAGCCAATCGCCCAGGTAAGGGTACACCTGACCGGCGCCAGAGGGAAAGCTGTCACCACTGCAATGCATTTGGTGAAGACCCTGGGAGCTGGAGACAGGCTGAAGGGCATGGCTCGAACTCAAGAGGGATCCTCTGCTCGAAAGCTAAGGAATCTCCGATGTGACGGACGGATAGGACATGAAAGAACGCTGGCCCTGCAGGTCCAGAGAGCAGAACCACACGCCTGTGTTCCAGGGATGGTATTATCTGAGCCAGAGTGACCATCCTGAAGGTTCGAGACCTTAGGAACTTGTTCAGGTCGGTAGGTAGAGAATGGGCGCCAGCCCCGTCTGCTTCGGAACCAGGAAGTACCTGGACACAAACCTCGGTCTGAGGGAGGGTCCGCCACCTCCTGATCACCTCCTTTGAGGAGGAGAGCGACGTCGGCCCGACGAGCCGACAGTGAGGCTGTGGACCCCGAGGCCCCGAGGTGCGACGGCTCTGAAGGGCGGGCCTGCTCAATTCTAGAGGCAGGCCTTTCCCACCACTCGAGTATCCACCTGTCCGGTGGAAATAACGGACCAGGTGGGAAAGGAAGTGTCGAGCCGCCCTCACGGGGAACCTGGGGTGAGGTGAAGGGTTGGGGCGACACCTCAGCCCATCACTGGGCAGGCCTGGAGGAGGGACCGCCGAGGACCTCCTGGGCCTTACCTCCTGCTTCCTGTTGGAGGAAGCCCGGGCTTGGGTTTGGGATGCCAAGCCCGAGCCTGCTGGCCCTGACGCTGTTGGGCCGAGCTGCGGGCACAGAACGACCAAAGGCTTAGGCTGTGGTTTGCGGCCTTGTCCTTCTGAGCGGAAGGAACCTAGTCCAAGGTAGCATTGACTTCTCGATCCTCTGCAGGTGACCTTCCACCCCAGGGTCAAGAGGTCAGTCCCCAAAAGGAACATCCGCCAACTTGTGCTGGGTATCCAGGTAAAGGTGGATATCCTCAGCCAAGCCCGACGATGCATAGCCACTGCGGCCGCCTACAGACCTGGCACATGAGTCCCAATGTCTCAAAGCAGTCTGGAGCTGCTGTTTGGCCACTGCTCCTGCCTCTGGTCCCGCACCTGCCTGACCGCTGTCTGCAGATCCGCGGAAGATGAGGACCGACCTCATCCAGGGAGCCCAACAGGGCATGAGAAAATGTGCCATGAGTACGGCCGAACTGGCCTGGCGAAGGCCGAGAGAGGACGCAGCATAGACTTTTCGACCGGCATAGTCCAATTTCTTGGACTCCTTATCGGGAGGTTTGTCCACATCCCTCGCGTTCCCGGCACGCCGGAAAACGCTGTCGGTAACCAACCCCTCAGCCGAAGGGTGTTCCAAAAAACCAGACAGGGAACTGGTAGGTACCGCATACTTCCTGGCCATCCTGGCCGAAGGCGCAGGACAGGAAGCAGGGCGCTGCCAGAGCTCCAAGGCCGGACTCACTATGGCCTCGGCCACCAGAAAGGCCTCCGTAAGGGAATCCCCTCGGTCCAGAATCTCCATGAGGGGATACCTGGCCCATTTAGAAACGGGTTCGAAGCTTCATTCTGTGGACTCGAGATGAGCCAAGCAATCCTAGGAAGGACGAGGCTATCGCCCACCGACACTGTCCTCCTGAGGACTCTAAGTCCATTCGCTTGGAGAAAGGGAGGAATTATCTCGGACTCGGAAGAGTCCTCAAAGAGCTGCTCGACCTGAGCCACCTCCACCTGCCGAGGTCTATCGGGAGTGAGGGTGACAGACAGCCTATGGGGCAGTCCCTGAGCCGACCGAGAATTTTTGGTCGAGCCCAACTAACGGCTGTGGAGGCGGAGGTTCCACCAAATCGGTGGGCAGATGGAATTGGCCAAACAACCGCCTGGGAACAGGCCTCGGCTAAAACGAGGGTTGTTTCGCCGCCCGGTGACAGCCACTTAATGGCTCGGGAAGACGACGGCGCCGGCTTATTCCCGGTCAGAAGGAGCTGTTGCTCTATGAGTTCCTCATACCTCCGGCGACATTGCGCTGAAGCCCTCGTCCGAGGAGGAGGAAGAGATGAGCGCGGCGCCACTTGCGCCGCGGTGCCGAGACCGCTTATGACGGGCGGGATCGGCGGACCGCCAAGACGTCCGAGATCGGTAGAACCTCGCCAGTCGGTGACAAAAGGGAGGTGTCGCGGGAATCGGCACTCCCCAGTTCGACGATTCAACCAAGGCTCGAACCAGACGCACAGAGGAGCCGACGGATCCTCAACTCCCACCGGGGAACTGGGAGAGATTCATTTCTCCAGCCGACAACCTGCTCCAACGGGTCGAGAAAAATCTCGGACCGTGTCGACGGGAGTCTTGGTCAACTGGCCTGACGGGGACACTGTGAAACCAGTGGGCCGGGAGGTCGACCGAAGTCGACGGCCGACAACTCGGGGAGAGGGATCTTTCCCGCTCCCAAGAGCGTCGACGGTGAGACTTACTCTTGTCTTTTTTGACCGAGAAAACGGTCCAGAAGAAGTTGGACCCTCACCTTTGTCGAGAGGGTCAGACAAAGCTCCTTAAAAGAAGCCGAATAAGAGGCACCGAGAGATAGCGGGACCAAATGCCGCGGCGAGGTAGAAGCGGCCCGCGCCTCCTCTTCGAGGGCTATCATCTGCTTGAGCTGATCCGCGAGCCCGCCGCCGGACACCAACCGACCGGCCTCTTTGACTTTACCGGAGGAAATCTCTTCTCGGGACGCCCCAGTTGTAAACGGGCAGCACGGTCTTCGAGGACGTAGGCCGAAAAGGAAGAGCACAGGTCGCAGGCTTGCGGGTCGTGCTCAAGGCCCAAGCAGTAGACGCACGTGGAGTGCGGATCCGTCCGAGACATCTTCTGCCCGCAAGGGCATCTCCGGAAACTGGGAGTCGATTTGTCCATCGCAGCCGCGAGGGAGAGAAGACCGAAGTCTTTTAGCAAAAACTTTTTAATTTCAAAATTCAAGAATTAGGGAACTAGTCTTATACGCAGAGCGTTAAGGAGGGAACCTGAGCTCAAGCGGTAAGGAAGATCTGGCGTCATGGGGCGGAGCCGAGAGTTTTACCACCCGGGTGGGTGGGAGGAGCCAGCTTGAAGACCTTCCGGCAAGATTTAAAGCGGCAAGGAACCTGCCAGACAGTGTGGATGAACAACATATCCATGTCCCTAGAATGTCCTTCGCATCACTGCAAACTCACTGCAATTCTTGCCTGGATGTGCAGGTAGGGGGTTGCAGAGAAATACGTCTCAGCATCCCACATCCCATGACAGTGAGCAAACCTCCTCTGTGATCCGCCTGCCTGCTACTGAGCCACACTTATCTTTAATAATACTATATGAGTATCTTCTAAACTCTGCAGTGTGATAAACTATTCTAAACCACTTTGATGTCACACTGTTATGTGATTCAAAACCGACAAATTTAATACACCCGAGACAAAAGGCACCGTGATGCACTAAATCAAATAATGAGGTTGGAACAGTGAAATCAGCTTCAGCATGATTTAAATTTGAGCCTTTAATGCAGAACGGTTCTTGGTTATACAACAGTCGCTATCCAGTAGTCTGTGAAGAAAGCAGTTAATTAGCATGCAACCTCAAAAGTACACTGTGAAATTCCTCTATGTCTGTCATTTTTCTTTGAATACTCTCACAGGTCCCTAGCACTCCACTCCTTGTCGCTTCCCAGCATCCCCAGTCTGCCTGCTAGATTTACCTCTTGCATCAGGGAATCCATCTCCAGACTCCTTGGTGC
Source organism: Neoceratodus forsteri (assembly GCA_016271365.2). Taxonomy (NCBI): domain Eukaryota; kingdom Metazoa; phylum Chordata; order Ceratodontiformes; family Ceratodontidae; genus Neoceratodus; species Neoceratodus forsteri. The sequence continues at coordinate 1,424,341,208 of CM028130.1, forward strand.
CGTCTGTCCTCCCCAATGTTTTGGTATTATCCCTGCTAGGATCCCACCCGATCCTCGGCAGACAGCACAGGGAGGGAGGCACACCTGTAAACATCAGGAGATGGGCGGGGGGGGGGCAAAGCAGGCAGGAGAGGCAACTGGAGTTGGCAGTCATCTGGCACACTATGATACTAAATTTTCTCTGGTCACCCCACCTCTCCCTCCTCCCATGCTCACATCCTGAAGAGGTGGCACATATGATGTACAGTCACATACCTCAAACATGCTTCCGCAAGCCACCACCAAGAGTTGCTCAAAGAGCAGTTTTGTGCCAAACACTCCCCCAGGAGGACAGCGTCTTGTACACGGATACTCCATCGCCCTCCCTGCTGACATCTGCTCCCAATGTGCTGGGCTCAAGGCAGAAAAGTGGGCTGCCAGCATGCTATACCAGCTCCCCACCCCTTGGTACCATGGCTATCTGCACTTTTTAAACATAATTCTTTTCAATATAGTCACAATAAAAAAATGAAACCCTCAGTTTCATATCGGTTTACCACAAACAGTCATTTCCTCTGTCCCCCCACCCAGATCGCAACTGGAAATGAGTCTCCTGGGCTCTGTTTGTTTACCTGGTAAAATATGTTTTGAATAAATACATTTTAAAAAACTGAACATATGAATCATCATTCCTCAGAGTGGGGGAAGGGTAAACAGCATGTGGGTTCACGTGCAGGGGGGAGCATATGCTCTCTTCGATGAATATTTTTGCAAATCGGCTCCTAACTTACAAACATCAGCATATCACTCTAATCCAACTAGACCTGTATAGGCACCCTATTTCCCAAGAGAATTCAGTTCACAGTTTCCATCCTTGTCTTTACAATCTCACAAGCTCTTGCCCCATGCTACCTCTCTGACCTTATTCCCTACAAACAGAGGACGCAGTGTGATCTAGTCGTTAAATCACCGGCTTGAGAACCAGGAGATCATAGGTTCTGTGACAGAGACAAATACCTACTGTGTGACCTTGGCCAAGTCACTTAACCTCCCAGTGCTCCAGTTCATCCAACTAATGAAAGGAACAGAAGCAGGACCACAATGAGAATGAAGTGCTGCATCTGAAGTGTTAAATCTCAGCTGGGCTATCTGGGGAAATGAATTGTTCAAAAAAATAAATAAATAAACAAACAAAAAAAATTAAAAGCCCTCTCCTCTTCATCTCAATCATGCACTTCAGGTCTGCTGGGGTCACAGTTCAGTCACTCTACCCCCGTCTGCAGAAAAGCCTCCTCATCAAGCCCCTACACGTGGCCTTCCCCAGGCTCTTTAAATTTAATCTCAAAACTTCCTGTAGCAACATCTTTTCTACACAACCACTCCACCTCTGCCTGCACCATTCCTATTTCTGCCATAATCTGTATTTGACTATTTTTTATTTCTTGATATACAGTTTGTTTTTGTTTACCAGCTAAACATGCTGGGCAACTAGTCTCATTTTACAGGTGCAACAAGGACAAGTGGCATGTACAATTAATTTTATTTATTGAGTTCTAGGATTACAAATACCTTTGAGCCAGGGCTCTTCTACAAAGGTTCCACGCCATTAGGTACAGTTTAGACAGAAACGTTACTGGCAACACAAATAATTGTTGTACAAACATATATTGCAGACGAGGAACATAAATTGAGGCAAACATACAGTAATGGGATGAGGAATGAGGTGAAAAAGAAGAGAGACAGAAATAGGAGAAAAACAGGGAGGGGGGGGAGGAAGTGGGGAAAGCCAGGGAGGAGAGAGGCAGAGGGAGGAAAAGGAGGAAGCGTGGTGGAGGGTAGGGAATGCAGCCCGGAGGGCTTTGTCAGAAGAAACAAAAAGTAAAGTGTAGTCATTGGGCATGAGTTTGGTGTCATAAAGTGCTAGGAGGCTGATGCTCTTGCGGCTGTAGGCAGACCAGCAGAGCCACGGAGGGGTGAACTGATTCAATAGACTGGGGGGCACCCAGTGGTACATTCGAGGCTAGACATTACAGTCACAGGTGCTGGCAGCAATGAGAGAAAAATAAGACACGTTTAAATGAAGTTTATAGTACAATTAGGGTACAAGTAATACAAATTATTTTTCTAAATCCAGTTATGAAGTGTTTTGTGACACATTTAATGCTACACAAAGGAAAGGAATTCATTTTTTTTTTTTTTTTTAATGCCTTTCATAGACGCTGTATTCTAAAGTACTTTACAGGCCATGAAGAATGGCAGCAGGCATTAAAACATGTACACAGGGAGTCAGTGAGACTGAGAAAGGTTAAACATCACTGGAAATTTAAAATGAATGTTGCTTCATTTATACTGGTAGCATTTACTTCAACGAAAAGAGTACGAGCACTCCAGAATTCACAGCAAAAACTCACTGTGAGGATAGATGCAGGTTCAGTCAACTTCTAACTCAGCATATCCAGATTTATTTGCATTGATTCATAAATTCATAGTGACATGCTATATTGTTGCAAATATAAGTGAGAAGCACCATCTTTGTAGCCCTCCGCTGGACTGCCTCCATCCCGTCTACGTCCTTCCGGAGATGTGGTCTCCAGAACTGGACACAGTATTCCAGCTGAGGTCTCACCAGTGATCTGTACAGCGGCATAACCACCTTCTTTTTTCTGCTGGTGATACCTCTCCCTATGCACCCCAGCATCCTGATGGCCTTTCCCACAGCCTTTTCACATTGCTTGGTTGCTTTTACAGCATCCAATATGATTACCCCAAAGTCCCTTTCTTGCTTTGTGGCTACTATAACCTCCTCCCCATCCTGAAGTCCTCCCCTAGATTTCTGTGTCCCAAGTGCATGATTTTGCACTTCTTCACGTTAAATCCAAGCTGCCACACCCTTGACCACTCCTCCAGTGTGCTAATGTCTTTTCTCGCACCCCCTCTGGAATGTCTACCCTGTTATACATTTTTGTGTCATCTGCGAACAGGCATACCTTCCCTTCCAACCCCTCTGCAATATTGCTTATGAAGACATTAAAAAGAGCTGGCCCGAGTACCGACCCCTATGGCACCCCACTGGTTACCTCCCTCTCCCCAGATTGAAAACCATTTATGATCACACTCTGTGTCCTGCCACTCAATCAATTTCTGATCCAGTTTACCACTTCTGTGTCCATTCCCAAATTATCCAGCTTATGTAACAACCTTTTATGTGGGATGGTGCCGAAGGCTTTGCTGAAATCCAGGAAGGACACATCCACTGCCCCACCCTGATCTACCTCCCTGGTGACCCAGTCAAAGAAATTGATTATATTTGTCTGACAAGACCTTCCTGTTGTGAACCCATGCTGTCTTGGATCCTGTGATCCACTAGATTCCAGAGATAACAATCCTTTCTCTTAGGAGTGACTCCATTAGTTTTCCCACCACCGAGGTCAGGCTGACTGGTCTGTAGCTGCCTACCTCTTCCGTTTCCACTTTTGTGGAGAGGGACCACATTTGCTCTCCTCCAGTCCTCTGGGACCTCTCCTGTCTCCAATGATCTGTTTTCAGTTTCCGCAAGTTCCTCTTGCACTCTTTCCACCGTGAAAGGACTGGTGTCCCTCATTCTTTCACTGATGCCTTTATTTCTGAGTTGTGGAAACTCATCTTCCCCTTCTTGGTTGAATACTGAGCAGAAGTATTCATTCAGTATTTCTGCTTTTTCTGCATCCTCCTCTGCACACCCTTATACCCTCCTTTTTTATTCTGACAATCCCATTCCTAGTTTTTCTTCTCTCCCTAATGTAGCTAAAGAAGGTCTTGTCTCTTCTTCACATCCTGGGCTAGTCTTTCCTCACTCTGCGCCCTGGCACACCTGACTGCCCTCCTCGCCTCCCTTTGCTTCTCCAGGTACTTTTGCCTGTCCTCCCGCTTTGTGTTTCCTTGTATTTCTTGAAGGCTGTTTGTTTCACCTTAACTTTCCCAGCTACTTCCTTCGAGAACCACAGCAGTCTTTTCTTTCTCTTGCTCTCTGTAATTTTAAGCATCTGTTTGATGCTTCTGTTATGGCTCCCTTGATAAAAGCCCACTGTTTCACAACCTCCTCTTTGCCCTCCTTTGCCAGGGCTCACTTAAGACATTCCTTCATTTTGAGAAAGTTGGCCCATCTGAAGTCTAGGACCTTTATTTTTGTGTGGGTTGCCTCCTTCACTGTGGTCACATTAAACCAGACTCTTCTATGGTCGCTGGATCCTATGCGGCTACCCACCTTAACATCAGTCACCCTTTCTCCATTTGTGAGCACCATGGAATCATAGAAGCTTGACGGAAGAAAAGGACCACACCGGCCCCATCTAGTCTGCCCTTCCCCCCACACCTCACCCTCCCTGCCAGCCCCCTCCCCCCCAATACTCAGCCCCATATGGTTGTCCCATGCACTCTTGAATTCTTCCATCAATTTAGCCCCACCACTCCATCTGGTAGTCTGTTCCAGAGCTCCACCACCTCTCCGTGAAGAAACGCCCTCTTACATTGCCCCTGTATCTTTTTCCTTGAAGTCTGAGGCTGTGCCCTCTAGTTTTGACCCCCTCCTTCCTCTTAAGTAAACCCTCTTCTACCACTTTATTGAGCCCCTTTACATATTTAAAAGTTTCAATCATGTCTCCCCTTTCCCTCCTTGTCTCCAGCGTGTACAGATCCAGCTCCTTACACCTCTGCTTGTATGACTTTCCTTGCATACCCTGCACCATCTTGGCTGCCCTTCTCTGAACCCTCTCTAACACATCTATATCCTTGCGGAGATGTGGTCTCCAGAACAGAACCCCATACTCCAGGTGCGGCCTCATCATGGCTTTATAAAGGGGCATTATTATCTCATTCTTTCTGCTAGTAATGCTCCTGCCTATGCATGCCAACATTCCATTGGCCTTTCCTGCCGCCCTGCTACACTGGATTTCTTCCTTAAGGTGTGAGGAGACTATGATCCCTAGATCCCTCTTCTGTTCTGTTACTTTAATTTCCTCCCCACCTAGGGTGTACCCTGCTCTTCTGTTCCTACTCCCCAAGTGCATCACAGCACACTTCTTGGCATTAAATTTCTGCTGCCACATCCCAGACCATTTTTCTAGCGTCAAGTCCTCCCTCATGTCCTCCACCCCCCCCAGGATGTCCACCCTATTGCATATTTTAGTATCATCAACAAATAGGCACACCCTCCCCCTCAAACCCTCAGCAATATCACTGATGTAGATGCTGAAGAGAAGCTGACTGAAAACTGACCCCTATGGCACTCCACTCTTCACCCTCGCTGTCACAGAGTGCACCCCGTTTAGCACCACCCTCTGAGTTCTTCCTGACAGCCAGGCTTCCCCCCAACTTGTTATTTTCCCACCCAACCCCAGGCTTTCCATGCTGCTCACCAGCCTCCTACTGGGGACAGTGTCAAAGGCCTTACTGAAGTCCACCAGGTCCAGTATAGCCCGGTCTCGGGCTGGCTCAGTCACGAGCTGCCTGCCCCCTGCAGGGCAGTCAGGATGTTTTTGCTTTTAGATGTGTTTGCAGTCTGGGTGCTCCACTCTGTATCTGGCAGATTGAAATCACCTAGCATCAGCAGTTCACATTTGGATGCCATTTTGTGGATGGTTGGTTTCCACCAGTATGTCATATGCCTCCTCACCCTGTGTTGGAGGCCTGTAGATCACTCCTGTGCATTACTGCGGTTCCATATCCAGTCTTCAGGGTGACCCACAGTACCTCCACACCCTCCTGTAATCCCTGAACCTCTGTTGCTTTAATATCATCCCTTACGTACATAGCCACTCCACCCCCTTCCTTCCTTCTCTAGCCTTCCTAAAAAGTGCATAACCTAGTATGACTATGTCCCAGTCATGATTCCTTGTGTACCATGTTTCTGTAACAGCCACTATGTCCAGGTCCACTTCTACCATCAATGCTACCATGTCTGGGATATTGCTTCACAGACTGCGGGCATTTATACACAATGCTCTCCATGTATGACAACCACCCTGTTTTCTCCCTTGAGTTTCTTGCACTCCCTTCTTGTCTCTTGCCCTTTCCAGGCTACTACTTCTGAATGATTTCCTCCCTTCCTGTGTTATGGCTGCCTGATCCTGGGGGGTGGGGGTGGGGGTGGAGCAATGTATTTCCCAGTTCCTTCGTCTCCTCCTTGGCTAGTTTAAAAGCTTGCTGAGGAAGCTTTCAAACTTTACACCGAGGATCTCGATGCCCCCTCTCGATGATGCAGACCATCCAGCTTGTACAGACCTTTATCCATCTAGGTGTGGCCCCAGTTCCCAATGAAGCTGAATCCCTCCTGTCCGCATCAATCTTTCAACCAGTCATTGAAGTGCTTGGTGCGAGTGTCCCTATCCTCCCCTTTGCCATAAATAGGTAGCACTTCCGAGAATGCTACGGAGTGTGCCACCTGCTTAAGGTCCCCTTCCAAGTCCCTGAAGTCCCTCTGCACTGCTTCTATGTCTACTCCTTTCCCAGCTAGGTAATTTGTTCCCACATGAACAATGACATCCCACTTCTCCCTCCTTGACATAGCCCTGCCGATTCCAAGGATCCTCCTTCCATCCCTCCAAGCTGCGCCACCGGGTAGGCACTTTACCTCTCTGCCCCCAAACTACCCTTTCCCAACACTATTCCTCTCACAATGGAGTCCCAAAACAGGATTTGATTCTTCCTCCTCTGGGATCTCCTGCCCCGCCCCCATTTGGTCTCCATCCTGGAGGACCCTCTCATCCTCCCCGGTGACTACATCTGGAGGCTCAGTGGGACCCTCCTGTTCTGCCAAGATGGTGTAAGAGTTATATAGTTTCACCAGGTGGAAGATGTGCCTGCAATCCCCCACCTCCCTGGAGCCCAACATACTCCATCCACTGTCTCTTCTAGGCAACCTCTGAGCAAGTGGAGATTGACTGGGTAGCCTCTGGGTGGAGGCGTACAACAGAAGTACAGAGTATATCACAGTGAATTAATAAAAGCAATCAGGCCATGTAAAATACAGATTACTCAAATATATCTCACGATGCTCCCGTAGGCAGGGCATTCCCAATTTTATCGCTCGGAACCCCTCTACTCCACAGGAAAGCTACTGTCCTGGACCGAAAATTTGCAGCAAAGTTCACGTTACTCTCTATGGTGCTCAATTACAAGAAAAGTCCATACGCTTCATCAAAGCAAAAAGTGCCACAATGACACATCCCACAGTTTGTCTCACTTCCCCACATATGAGTCCCTTATTAGCAACAGCAAGCACAGCTTGCCATTGCTAATAATGTCTAGCTATCAATACTGAACTACAATTCTTTTTTGTTTTTGGATTTGGCAAAATCTGACATGACTTTACTTACAACAACCTTCCATGAGATATGTAAATTTGCACTAAAAAAAAACCTTTTCATACACACCATTGCATACTGTACTAATTAACTGGTTGGTTACCACAGCTTCAAAGTAGCGCTTATAGCCTAAATTGTTTGATTCCTAATGTACTGGGTTTAGGAATTTTATCTCCACTCTATCCCTTGTTACACCAACGTAAAACAGTTCGGAATCTTCGTACTAATAGTTCTACTTCACTTATGGTCCCAAGGGTGAAAACGTGTTGGCAAGCGAGCTTACTCTGCTTCCACTCCTTTTCATTGGAATAAATACAGGTTACTCACCTGTAACAGGAGTTCTAGGAATGGTATATGTTGTTCATCCACACTTATTGGCAGGTATCCTTGCCGCTTTAAATCTTGCCGGAAGGTCTTCAAGCTGGCTCCTCCCACCCACCGGTGGTAAAATTCTCGCTCCACCCCATGACGCCAGATCTGGCCGCTAGCTAGGTTGTGGCCGCCGAGGTCGGTGGTCGGTGGATGAACAACATATACCATTCCTAGAACTCCCTGTTACAGGTGAGTAACCTGTATTTAGGACATGATATGTTGTTCATCCACACTTATTGGCAGACTCCAGCAGTTCTCCAGGAGGAGGAAGGCAAGGCGCACCCGATATTTACTTGGGAAATAAAGACTGAGAACCGAGGCCCAAAACCAGCATCCCGGCGTGACTCAAGGTCGATGTGGTAGTGGGTAATGAAGGTGTGTGCTGACTTCCAGGTAGCAGCCCTACAGATTTCCTGGATAGGGACGTCCCTGGAAGCAGCCACCGATGCAGCGGTATGGCGGGTAGAATGAGCTCTTATCCCTCTGGGAGGCTCCATGCCCGCCAACTTATAGCAGAGATCTATGCAGTAGGTGACCCACCTGCTTATCGTCCGCTAGGCTGCAGGTCTGCCAGGTGCGGCTTCAGCGTAGGTGACAAACAGCTGGCGAACCTCTCTCCGAATTCCAGTCGTGCGCTCCTTATAGTACGCGAGCGCCCTTCTAGGGTCCAGAGTATGGAGCCTATATTCGAACTCCGAGGTGTGATTGGGGTAGAACGCCAGCAGAGTCAACACCTGATTAAGGTGAAACTTCGACACCACCTTCGGAAGGAATTTCGGGTGGGGGTGCAGGACAACCTTGTCCCTGTGGAAGACCAGGTAAGGAGACTCGATGGAAAGCACCTGGAGCTCTCCCATCCTTCTGGCTGACATGATAGCCACCAAGAAGGCAGTCTTCCACGACAGGTGAGAGAGATCACACCTGTGCATTGGTTCGAATGGCTTGCCCGTGAGCTTTGCCAATACCAGCAGTAGATCTCACAGAGGTGGAGGTTCTCGCACCGGAGGGGAAATGTAATCAAGGCCTTTGAAAAAGTGCCAGACCACCTTTTCCTGCGTCACCAACTGCTTCCCGGGCCGCGCCCGGTAAGCAGAGATGGCCCCCAGGTGCAACTTAAGGGTCGTCAACCTAAGCCCTTGCTGAGAAAGGGACCACAGGTAGTCCAATATGCTCATTAAGGAACAGGAGGAAGGGTCCAGGCCCTTGCCCGGACACCAAATGGAAAATCTCTTCCATTTGAAGGCATAGCATTTCCTGGTCGATTCCTTATGGGACGCCTCAACTACATTGAGGACCTCGTCGGAGAGACCCAAGGCCTGGAACTCTAGCCGCTCAGGAACCAGGCCGTCAAGTGCAGGGATTGAAGGTCCGGATGGAACACCTTCCCCTGATTGACTGAAAGCAGGTCCGGGCGAGCTGGAAGCTGCCTCGGGAGCCTGGAGCTGAGGCTGAGGAGATCTGGATACCAGCATTGGCAGGGCCAGTCTGGGGCTACCAGAATCACCTGCGCCTTGTCCCTCCTCGCCTTGAGAAGCACCTTGTGGATCAAGGGAAATGGGGGAAAGGCGTAGAAGAGGCCCGGGGTCCACGGCCTCGAGAAGGCATCCCCCTGCAGCGAGCCCTGCTGAGGGGGGCGGGCATGGAACAGCCTCAGCTTCGCGTTCTCCCTGGAGGCAAACAGGTCCACCTGAGGGGTGCCCCAATGGGAGAACAGATCTTGTACTACCTCCGGCAGGAGAGACCACTCGTGGGACACAGCCCCTATCCAGCTTAGGGCATCGGCCAGGGTGTTGGAGGCTCCTGCCACATGAATGGCTAGGAGATCCGCCTCCAGGCTGCGCACGAGTTACCAGATGCGGAGAGCTTCCTTGCATAGAAGCATGGAGCACGTCCCGCCCTGGCGGTTTAGATAGTACATGGTCGTGGTATTGTCCGTCTGGACCCGAACCACTTGACCTCGAAGAAACGGAGCGAAGGCGGTGAGAGCTAGGCAGACCACTCGGAGCTCCAGCAGGTTGATATGGCATCGGGACTCCCGCGGGGACCAGAGGCCATGCGCTTGGTGTTCCCCTAGATGGGCACCCCAACCCATCAGAGAGGCATCGGTCGATAGAGAGACCGTCGGCTCGGGGCGGACCAATGGGATGCCCTCCTGCAGGTGCGCTGGAACGATCCACCACTGAAGAGCGTTCCACATCCCTGGGTCACTGCCACCGCTGGTCCAAAGGATCGCAGCGTTGAGACCACGGAGCCGCCAGGCCCTACTGAAGGGGCGATGTTCCAGTGGGCCCAACGGACCACGCTGGTACAGGCCGCCATGAGACCCAGGAGGTGCAGTCCCGGCAGGCGCGATTGCCCAACCAGAAATGATCGGGCAAAGGAGGAAAGAACCTCGCCCTGTCCGCGGGAGCCGTGCTCTGGCTCGTGAGAGTCGAGCTCTACCCCGGTGAATGTCATATTTGCTTGGCACGAGTTCCGACTTGGCCTCGTTGATGAGGAGGCCGACTTGAGAGCAAACCTGGAGGCCAGATCCTGAACCGCTCCACCTCCTGCTTGGAGGCTGCTATCAGCCAATCGTCCAGGTGAGGTAAACCCGGACCCTCGGCGCCCGGAAATGCTGTCACCACTGCTATGCATTTGGTGAAGACCCTGGGAGCTTGGAGACAAGCCGAAGGGCATGGCTCGAACTCGAAGGGGATCCTCCGCCGAAAGCGAAGGGAACCTCTGATGTTACGACAGATAGGGACATGAAAGAACGTGTCCTGCAGGTCCAGAGAGCAGAACCACATGCCGCTGCTCCAAGGATGGTATTATCTGAGCCAGAGTAACCATCCTGAAGGTTCGAGACCTTAGGAACTTGTTTAGGTCATGTAGGTCGAGAATGGGCGCCAGCCCTCGTCCGCTTTGGGACCAGGAAGTACCTGGACACAAACCCCGGGTCTGAGGGAGGGTCCGCCACCTCCCTGATCACCTCCTTCTGGAGGAGGAGAGCGATGTCGGCTCGGCGAGCCGACAGTGAGGCTGCGGACCCCGAGGCCCCTCGAGGTGCGACGGCTCTGAAGGGCGGGGCCTGCTCGAACTCCAGAGGCAGGCCTTTTCCCACCACCTCCAGTACCCATCTATCCGTGGTAATAACGGACCAGGCGGAAAGGAAGTGATGGAGCCATCCCCCCACGGGGGGAACCTGGGGTAAGGCGATGAGGTTGGGGGCGACGCCCTTCAACCGGTCACTGGGCAGGCTTGGAGGAGGAACCGGCCGAGGGACCTCCCGGGCCTTTACCTCCTTGCTTCCTGGAGGAGGAAGCCGTGGGCTTGGGTTTGGGGTGCCAAGCGCGAGCCTGCTGGCCCTGATGTTGCTGGGCCGGACGTGCCGCGGGCGCAGCAGGACGAAAGGGTTGAGGCTGTGGCCTGCGGCCTTTGTCCCTTTGTGCGGAAGAGACAGAGTCCAGGGTAGCATTGGACTTCTCGAGCCTCTGGAGGTGACCTTCCACTCCAGGGCCGAAGAGGTCGGTCCCCAGGAAGGGACATCCGCCAACTTGTGCTGGGTATCCGCTTGTAGGTGGGATATCCTCAGCCATGCCCGACGGCGCATGGCCATTGCAGCTACGACTGACCTGGCGCATGAGTCACCGATGTCCAAAGCAGTCTGAAGTTGCTGCTTGGCCACTGCCCTGCCCTGGTCCCGCACCTGCTTAACCGTGGTCTGCAGGTCGGCCGGGAGATGAGGGACTACCTCGTCCAGGGAGCCCAACAGGGCATAAGAGAAGTGTGCCATCAGCACGGCCGAGCTGGACTGACGAAGGCCGAGGGAGGACGTAAGCGTAGACTTTTCGCCCGCATAGTCCAATTCTTGGACTCCTTGTCGGGAGGTTTGTCCATGTCCCTAGCATTTCCAGCACGCCGGAAAACGCTGTCAGTAACTAACCCCTCGGCTGAGGGGTGTTCTGAAAAACTGGACAGGGAACCGGTAGGGACTGCATACTTCCTGGCCATCCTGGCCGAAGGCGCAGGGCAGGAGGCAGGACGCTGCCAGAGCTCCAAGGCCGGACCCACAATGGCCTCGGCTACCAGGAAGGCCTCCGAAGGGGAATCCCCTCGGTCCAATATCTCCGTGAGGGGATACTTGGCCCGCTTAGATACCGGCTCGAGCTGCATCCCGGTGGACTCCGAGATGAGCCTAACTAAGCCCAGAAAGGACAAAGGGCTCTCGTCCACCGACTGACCCCGAGAGGACTCCAAGTCCACTTGCTTGGAGAAAAGGGAGGAATCGTCGTCGGACTCCGAAGAGTCCACAAAGAGCTGCCTCGGGCCTAAGCCACCCTCCACCCGCCAGGCTGATCTGGAGTGAGGGTGACAGACAGCCCATGGGGCAAACCCTGAGCCGACCAAGAATTCTTGGTCGGAGCCCCAAATAACGGCTGTGGAGGTGGGGGTTCCACCGGAATCGGCGGAGCAGCTGGTTTTGGCCGAGCAACCGGCCTGGGAACAGGCGCCTCGGGAAGGTCGAGGTTGCTTCGCCGCCCGTGACAGCCACTTAATGGCCGGGGAAGGCGACGGAGTCGGCTTTGTTCCCGGTCAGAAGAAGCTGTTGCCACATGAGGTCCTCGTACCACCGACATAACTTACGCCAGAGCCTCTCCTCGCCGAGGAGGAGGATGAGGACGAGCGCGCGCCGCTTGCCGTGGTGCCGAGACCAAGACCGCCTGTGATGGCGGGATCGCTGACCATAAGAAGTCCGACCGAGACCGCGAACCCGTTCCCGAGGGGGGCTTGGAGGAGGGACGGTGGGACCGGCTCTCCCGCTGCTCGAAGGTTCACCCGAGGGCTCCGGAACCGGGGCACTGGCAAGCCCACGGATCCTCAACTCACCGGGGAACCGGGAGAGGATTTTCGGCTCACCAGTCGACAACCCGGCCCAACGGGTCGAGAAATATCTCAACTGGCCGACAGGAGTCTCGGTCAACTGATCTGACGGGATACCGTGAGACCAGTGGGTCGAGTCAAGGATCGACTCGAAGTCGATGGTCGACTACTGGGAGAGGGACCTTTCCCGCCTCCCAAGAGCCGCCGACGGAGGGACTTACTCTTGTCTTCTTTTGGACCGAGAAGGTCCAGCAGACGCTGGGCCCTCTCCCTTGGTGGAGAGGGACAGACAGAGCTCCTTGAAGGAGGCCGAATAAGAGGAACCCAGGGAGGCGGAATAAAAGCCGCGGCCGAGGAAGGAGCGGCACGGGCCGCCTCCTCTTCGAGGGCGATCATCTGCTCAAGCTGATCCGCCGAGCCCGCCGCCGCGGAAACCGCCAACCGGGCCTCTTTTGACTTCACCGGAGGAAAACGCTTCTTGGGACGCCCAAGTTGTAAACGGGCAGCACGGTCTTCGAGAAGGAAAAGCACAGGTCGCAGGCCTGCGGGTCGTGCTCAAGGCCTAAGCAGTAGACGCACGTGGAGTGCGGATCCGTTCGAGACATCTTCTGCCCGCAAGGGCATCTCCGAAACCGGAGTCGATCTGTCCATCGCAGCCGCTAGGGACAGAAGACCGAAGTCTAAAGTTGAAAAACTTTTAAATTCGCAAAACTGAAGAATTAGGAACCAGTCTATACGCAGAGCGCATAGGAGGAACCTGAGTTTCAACGTAAGGGAAGATCTACGCCATGGGAGAGCTGAGTTTTACCACCCGGGTGGGTGGGAGGAGCCAGCTTGAAGACCTTCTGGCAAGATTTAAAGCGGCAAGGATACCTGCCAATAAGTGTGGATGAACAACATATCCATGTCCCTAGAACTTACCTTTATCCATACAACACTCACAAAAATCACGAAAGTTTTAAAACTTCTCTAAAAAAATGTTATGCTGGTTCTCTTGTATGTAATTGTTAGCTTTGTATTTCTAATTGTATTAGTTGCATTTTGTATTGTTTGTAATCTATGTGTTTTTATAACATTGTGACTGAAAATGTTGTGGTCCCGGGTCGTGTTTGAAAAAGGGCCTTGGCTCATAACACTCACCTGGTTAACAAAAGTTTAAATAAAAAAAAAAAGTGTTCCACTTCTACATTTGGGGTGACAAGAGACTGAGAGGTACACATGCAATTAATAACCCACCAATAACAATTAGGAGCACCTACTTATTTCCGACATCCTCTCCAGTGACTTGATTGCCATCAACAATGGTAAAGGATCCAATACCTTAATCAAAAAAAAAAAAAAAAAAAATAGGGATTCCATGAAATAACTCAAATTCTAGATCTATACAGTAAAATTATAAGAAATTCTTTGAGAATTATCAGAATATATTTCTCTGTTAGTTTCAATATTGCACTACCAGCTGGAATAATACACCATTTAACTCAGGAAGTAGTAACATCACCTCGGAATCTTGTCTGCCTCAGCACTCAGCAACCTATCAGTTAGCACTCAGTTCCATGCAGAACACGGAAAAAAAAATTTCTTAATATTATTTATTTATGTATTTTTTTTTTTTTTTTTATTCAATCTTGGAGACCACTCTTTTACAAAGGTTCCATGTCGTAAAGGGTGGGTATACATACATTGTGGGTTTAGGAGTATCTAGCTAGGTGAGTCAACAGACAAAAATACATTGTAAACAGGAAACAGAAATGGTTTTACCGGTGTGCGCTGAGGGTTGAGGCGCTTGGATCGCCACGGTTCTTTCAGAACACACGGCGACCCGGTTCGGGCAGCGGACTCGGGTCAGCCGGTGGCTGGCCGGGGGAGATAGGCTGGAGCGCCCAACGACAGCTTGCCTTCTCCGGGAGGGATTCGCCGATGCCCAACACTTGCATGACCCCGAGTGAGGCTCGGGAACTGCAAGCTCCATTGGGGATGAAGTGCCATTGAGCAGCATAGACGTCGGCGCGCACGTCATGACGCCGGGGAGGTTACTTGCTGCTCGGGGAAGGAGAAAACGCGGAAACAAGCCTGCCTCAGCCGGGAAGAGGAGAGGACCATGGCCGTGCCCACGATTTGCCTGTGCCCGCCCATCAGACCTCAGACCGACGAAACGAAGTTACGGGGTCTGAGCCCCGCCTGCCTCCTGCCCGGGGTAATCCGCGGCTCCATGGGGCCTAGGGGTCTGCTTGGCAGGGTTCCGGGCAGTGGATGTCCACTGCCCTGAAGGGCTCGGAGGTGGCAGGCTGGGGAGGAGGAATAAATAGTAATTTCAAAAAAAAAAAAGAAATGGTTTTAACACTAGGATAATTCAGGTAACAGTAGCAGCCTAGGTGGCACTGTCAGGTAAAAGACAGTAAGCAGCTATCCAGAAAGGAGAGTAGGGGGCACTGAGTTTGGGGGGGAAGACATGCTGACTATTTAGGGCGAGGCGGGAGAGGAGACTGCAGGGTATTGCAGGGCAAAAACAGGGACAATTCAGGGTAGAAGGACAAAGTAGGAGTAGCGAGGAGATGGTAATAACCTGAAAGGTGAACAAGACCGGGGTGAACTCAGAAGTGGGTGTGTGTGGAGTAATTAGAAAGTACAGTAACAGGAGCTTTTCTTCAGTAGGTGTTCTTAGCTTGGTCTTGAAAAGCCCCAATCTCTGCGTGGCGTTACGTTCAGTGCCGAGGTTATTGAGCCAAAGTGGTGCTCGGTAGGCATATGACCTCTGCCCTTGTTAGTTCTGCAGCGAGGGATGGTGAGAACCTGATGGTCAGAGTTCCTGGTGCAGTGTAGGCCAGTGAATAAGCTTAATAGGTTTGTGACTCCAGGAGGCTGAAGTCCGACTAGTGATTTTTTAGCTAAGAGGCAGGTTTGGTATTGTATCCTGTTTTCAAGTTGTAGCCACCTGGCTTGCTCATAAAGGTCACAAGTGTGCATTAGTCGGGGGGAATTGGTGAGCAGTCTGCAGGCTTATTAAAAACCTTAAGCATGGCTTAAAATTCAAATGGTTGCCTCCCTCCCCCATCTATCAAAAAAAAGGGGGGGGGAGGTTGGGGGAGTCTATTCCATGGAGATCCCTGACTTGGAGAGGAATCCTGGAAAACTTATTTTGTGATTAAATTACTGTGCAGTCTTGAGTGTCACATCAAATAAACCTGTTCTACTTACTTTGTGTCTTTTTTTCTGTTTAGAATCTCTAAAAAGAGTCTCTCTTGTGGCCCTGCAGTAGTCCTGCAGGCAGGCAGTGAATTTCTTTAGAGATAGCTCAGAAATGTCATGAAAT
This sequence comes from Neoceratodus forsteri, assembly GCA_016271365.2. Lineage (NCBI taxonomy): Eukaryota > Metazoa > Chordata > Ceratodontiformes > Ceratodontidae > Neoceratodus > Neoceratodus forsteri. Next base: position 1,424,357,075 of record CM028130.1, read on the forward strand.
ATCTGACCATTTCAACTGCTGCAACTGTAAGTGACAGACCCTGAATAAATAAATAAAACTACTGAGCTAAAAGAATTCAGTGGAGTCACAGCGAGGACACTATTGTTCCGGGGGGGCTGTCTACAATTAAAAATCATTGTCTACAGATGGCCTGAACAGGGAGACGATGGTGATATGCAACTAGAGGCAGAAACAGAAAAACACGTCATTGTAGGTGAGATAGAAGTAGTGGGAGATGTAGGGAAAATTGTACCTTTTGCAGGTGTTTGGCTAGGTTTTACGCTAAGGATTCACAAAGACAAGACAAGAACCCAAAATAATGTTAAACATGGGTTCTTTATCAGTAGTGGCAAGCAACTAGCAACTCACTAAACACAATAGTCACATGCATGACACTGAGACACGTAATCAAATTTTAACTGGGGGGGCACCAGAGAGCCAAGCCAGAGACAGGACGCACCTTCGATAAGCTCCTGTCATACTCGTCCTAAACAGCATATTTTACCTCTCAAGAGTTTAAATCCTAACAACTTATCAGCACCAGCAGACAGATAAAGTGCTCCAGAACATTTTGATTCTAAATTTGAACATGGGGAGACCAAAAGGAGCAACAAGCGGCCAGGGCCAAAAACAGCAGCCACAATCACTAACGGCCCAGAAACCATCCACAGACCTTGTGGGTGCATCTAGCTCGCAAGGGGTGGGTGAAGCCCCGCTTTGGGAAACGGTTCTACAAGCTGTTCGATCAATGGATCAAAAAATTGAAAAAATCCTCGATCGAATGGGTGCCCAGGATGCCAAGATTAATGAAGCCGTAACAGTGGCAAAAGAAGCTGAGGATCGCTCCCTACACACCCAGGAAGCATTCGGGAAGATGACCATTGAAACAGCACATCTTAGAGCCCGCCTTGAGTATTTGGAAAATGCTCAGCGGGCCATGAACATTCGTCTGATGGTACTCCCTGAGGGCTCTAAAGGAGAGTGTGCACTCATCAACATCCATTCATGACTGGCAGCTAACGTAACGAAGAATTTCTCATTGGATCCCATGGACATCAAAAAAGTATACCAAGTTAACTTTCCCCCAGCACAAGGTGTGAAAGATGCTCCTCGGACTCTCCTAATTGTCAATGCAGGATCGGAGATACTGGATCAGATTCTAGCCTGGGCCCGGGCTCATTTCCTGGTTAGTGTTGATGAATGCAAAGTGAGATTGTTCCCCAACTGGTCGTTTGCCACCTGCTCTCGTCGCAAGCTGTTCAATCCCCTGTGTCTGCAACTGAGAGGCCTCGGAGTTGCACATACCCTCTTAGCTCCAGCCCAACTTAGAATTACGTATGGCAACAAAACTTATCAGTTCAATGATCCGGGTGAGGCTCAGAAAAGGGTGGGAAAAGACTGTTCAAGAATTTCACAGAACGCCGTCCCGGTGGCGCTGAGGGTTGAGGCGCTGGATGCCACACCATGCCGGCCGCCCGGGTCCGGGAGCGGACTCGGGTCGCCAGGGATCGGCCGGTGGGAGAAAGGCTGAGCATCCGATGACAGTTCGCCTTCTCCAGGGGGAGGGTGGGGATCCATCCTGGTGAGCGGTGACCTCTGGAGGAGGCTGGGGGCATGACAGCTTGTCAGCACCTCGGGGGTTTGACTGGTCACGGGCGGAGGCCTGTGGACCAATCACCTCTAGGGGTTGCATCATCAAGGGGAGAACGCTGCGGACGTCGGCACTCACAGAACAGGGAAAATCACCCTCCAGAGCCAGGTGGACGGAGTGCCGGACCAAGTCCTGATGTGCCACCGGCTACCGCTGTCTCAGGGACAGGAGAAGACATTAAAGTACAGGGGTTTCGCCCCACTCCGACCCCCGCCCGAAGGGTAATCCGCGGCAGGATGAGGGACCCTCAGCAGCAGGTAAGTCGGAGGCAGGGACAGGTTTCACTGGCGACTCCTGACGGGGCGGCTCTGGCAGGGACGTAGGAGGGGAGAAAAAGAAATTAAAAAAAAAAAAAAAAAGAATTTTGCAGACGAGGCAACCGGGAAAGGCAGAATCAGGGACTTTGACGAAGAGGTTTGAATAGTTTTAAAAAGATGTTGACCTCAACCCTTTTATTTCATAAAGGTCTCCCATTTGTGACTCTCTTCTACACAGACTTTCAGAATAATTATTGGCGATCATGGTGCCGGCCACATGGTCGGGAGATCAATGAGACAGTCTAAGTTTGCAGCCTTCCTGAATGGAGCTACAATTTAAAAGTACTGTTTTGTGTGCTGTTAACAGGAGATCAGCTCCACATTTGAGTTCAGAATTGCCCCACTGTAGAGTTTACTGCAGAGAGAAACAGCTGTTTAATGTTAACTCAGATATTTAGATTTAGTATGGAACTAGTTACTGTAGTGTAATGGTTTAGAGTGCAATTATTTTACTGTTTCAAAAAAGATGGTATTATGAGCATAATGACAACTGTAAGGCATGTTTATGAATGATGATCAATACATTCTTTTCCCTAAATAACTCATAGTCGTAGCTTGGCCAAGCTTCTACTACCATATGGACAGTTTTCTGTGGAACTCTACATATTCTGGTGATACCCCACATGATGTATAAATAATTAATTACTTTTCTTTATCCTGAAGCTAACATATGTGTAACACCCCTATCTGTAGGGCGGGTATATGTGGTATTATGATTCTGAATGTCATTAATTGTAATGTTTTACTGGCTGGTTCAGTTTTCTAAAATAATAAAAATAAAGTGACCAAAAAAAAAATGTAATTAGAATAAACTGACAGAATAAAGAGAGAGAGAGATATTGAAGTTACCACACAGTATTACAGGTAACACAAAAAGTCCTGAAATCATACCCTTCCTTATGCTGACGCAATACTGGACGGGGGAGAGAGAGAGAGAGAGTGTTCAAAAACTCTTTTCCAGTCACCACTGCCTTGAGTGTTAATCCTGGTATAGTCTCACCTCTTCCTTCTTTCTTCTCTTTGATTGGCAAGCAAAAGTCCGGATCAAGATTAAGGCACTTCCATAAGTCATAAAGTCTAAAGCTACACACTCCAAAGCTACAGGTTCATATCTCAACTACCCCCTCCAAGTCGGTCAGCCTCTGTTATACATTTACTGTAGACTGTCTCCACAGTCTACCACTCCACCTGGCTAGCAGGATCTCAGCTCAAATATTAAATCACTGATCTTAGCAGTTAAAAGTCTTTGCACTGTTAATGTGTGTGGATCTTGGCAGTAGAATATTGTGTCTGTTTCCTTGTGCCTTCCTTGGAAGCAAGTGCGGTGTACAGCTTAGCTGACAGACCGCTCAAAGGCCGACTCAGTTTGGGTTCAGCATCTTTGTCGCAGCTCAATCTTATTATGTTTGCTTGCACGGATGTGCAAGAAACATAGTGCCATCATCAGAGTTTTTCGGATGTGTGTCAGCGTCTTCCAATTCAGTCAGTGTGTTTGCAGGCGCGGTCTCAGTTCTCCAATCACTGCTCCAGCTGTCTATGACAGCAGTTGAAAATGCTGGTGGCAACAGTTGAAAGGAGAGCTCTGCTCAGTGAGCAGAGCTCCCTCCACACGCACGCACGACATTGCGCGGCCACGCCCTGCACGCACATACTGTATGGTTAACGGGTGCCCAATCCCCGTCGGCCCAACGCCCAAAAAAAAAATCCAGGTGCCACACTGGGAGCCCACCCCAGCATGGCACACGTCCGTATGGCCGACGGGTGCCCAATCCCCGTCGACCCAGCCCCCAACAGCCTTACAGCTGCCACACTGGGAGCCCACCCCAGCATGGGACAAGTCCGTATGGCCGACGGGGTGCCCAATCCCCAGTCAGCTCCAACCCCCCAAAACAGTTTTCTAACTGCCACGCTGGGAGCCCACCCCAGCATGGCAAACGTCCTGCGTCATCTTCCTTTACAAAAAAAAAAAGAAACCTGTAATAAGAAAACGCCTCGGGTCTCCCAGCCCACCCACACCCACACACTGCGCACCCTGCCTCCCACACCCCCTCACCCCATACTTCACTTCCAGAGCCTCGCACACGACGATCTTCGTGGACCAGGAACACGTCTGCACTCTTCAAAGCTGACCGCGAACTGAGCAAATGCCAGTAAGCTGTATAATGTAATGAATACGGTTTTCTCAACTTTACTGCATATCTCAGGCATTTTTTGGAATTTTGGCACCAAATTTTCAACATGGGGTTTTTTGGGACCCCTCCTCATGAATTCTTCAACTGCCATGGCATTAATCGGGCCTGAAGGGTGATTTCGCAGTCACTGCGTAAAATTACCTTTTCGGGACTGATTAACAAAACGACAGTGCCAGTGTTCATAAGGTGGGCTCTCAAAAAGCCTATGTTGCAAATTTGGTGAAAAATTTCATAAAAATTACTTTTACGAGCGTATGCGCTAGTAGTTCCTAAGCACGCCAGAAATTCTCGAATTTTTAATATTTGCACTCCGGATTTTCAACATTGCCATTTTACCACACCTACTTATGAGAAATACAGCTGTCATTTTTCACATCTCGCCCAAAATGTGTTTCGTGCATGTAGCGCACAGAAGGAGGCAGGGAAGTCAGTCAGAAAAGCAAAGGCACAAACTGAGGAAAAGATAGCCAACTCTTAAGAAGGGGGATAAAACCTTTTATAGGTACATTAGGGAGCGGAGAAAGGCCAAGGGAGGGATACAGAGACTTAATAAAGGGGAAGGAATGTGGGCAGAGGGTGACAGTGAAAAAGCAGGGATACTGAACGAATATTTCTGCTCAGTATTCACAACAGATGAGGAGCGGGAGGTGCCTAAACCAAACAAGGGAGAAACTCTGAATAGTGGGTCGATACCGTCCATTCACAGAAGAAAGGGTTTTCAAAGAACTCTTGAAACTGAGGGCGGACAAAGCAATGGGGCCTGATGGGATTCACCCAAGAATACTAAAAGAACGAAGGGTAGAACTAGTAACACCACTGACTATTCTCTTTAACAAATCATGGGAGGATGGAGTGGTACCTGAGGACTGGAGGAGAGCAAATGTGATTCCACTTCACAAAAGTGTGAGCAGGGCAGAGGCAGGAAACTACAGACCAGTTAGTTTGACTTCAGTGGTAGAGAAAATGATGGAATAATTTCTGAAGGAAAGAATTGCTGAGTACCTAGAGGCCAGTGGGACACAGGACCCAAGGCAGCATGGTTTCACAGCAGGAAGGTCATGTCAGACAAACCTAATGGATTTCTTTGACTGGGTGACCAAAGTAGTAGACCAGGGAAGGGCCGTGGATATGGCCTACCTAGATTTTAGCAAGGCATTCGACACAGTCTCACACAAAAGGTTAATATACAAGTTAGCCAGCCTTGGAGTGGGTCCCAAGGTGGTAGCCTGGATAAAAACTGGCTGGACAACAGGACGCAAAGGGTAATATTAAACGGAGTCCACAGTGAAGAGAGATGGGTAACTAGCAGGGTACTGCAGGGTTCGGTACTGGGACCGGTCCTCTTTAATATCTTTATAAGTGACATTGGAGAGCAACTGGAAGGAACGGTATGCCTCTTTGGAGATGACACAAAGATATGCAACAGGGCTGATACACAAGGTGGGGTGGAAAGGTTGAGAAGGGGACTTGGCAAGGTTGGAGGAATGGTCAAATATATGGCAGCTCAGATTCAATGCAAAGAAGTGCAAGGTAATGCATCTGGGAAACAAAAATCCAGGGCAAGAGTACACAATGGGGGGTGAGTTAATAACAACAAAAATCGAAAGAGACCTAGGAGTAATTACATCAGATGACCTAAAGGTGGGAAAGCAATATGAGAAGGCAGTAAGGAGGGCTGGGGGGGGGGGATACTGGGATAGGCATCAACAGTAGAAAACAGGAAGTTGTTATCCCTCTCTACAGACAGTTAGTGAGACCCCATCCGGAGTACTGTGTGCAATTCTGGAGACCCTGTCTCCGCAAAGACATACACAGAGTGGAGGCTGTTCAGAGGAGGGCAACCAAAATGGTGCAAGGTCTGCACCAGAACACACACAAGGAGAGACTAAAGCAACTTAATATGTATACCCTTGAGGAAAGGAGGGAGAGAGGGGACATGATAGAAACTTTCAAGTATCTCAAGGAAATTAACAAGGTACAAGAGGGTAGTATCTTTCAGAAGAAGAGATGTGCAAGAACAAGGTGGCACAATCTGAAGATAGAGGGGGACGGCTCAGAGGTAATGTGAGGAAGTATTTTTTCATGGAGAGAGTTGTGGATGCATGGAACAGCCTTCCTGAGGAGGTTGTGGAGTCAGGAACAGTGGGAGAATTCAAGAATGCATGGGACAAGCATAAGGCAATTCTAGTGGGGGGCAGGAGGAAGTAAGCTGTTGATTAACTAGAATCTGCAGCTTATCCATCAGGTAGGGAAATGGGCCGACTGGGTGGGCCAAGTGGTCCTTATCTGCTGTCAAATTCTATGTTTCTAATGGCGCAGTCGGTGTGCAAAATCAATGTATGGGACACATTAAGAAAATCACAGTGACACTGTTCATGAGCAGAGGTCTTAAAATGGCTATGTTGAAAATTTGGTCAAAAATTCCTAAAAATGACTGTTTTACGAGCGAGCGCTGCGCAGTTCCTACACATGCTCATAAGTTCATGAATTTTTTATATTTGCACTCCAGATTTTCAACATTGCCATTTTACCATACCTCCTTATGAGCAGTACAGCTCTCATTTTTCACATCTCGCCCAAAATGTGTTTCCGCATATGTAATGCATAATGGTGCAGTCGGTGTGCGAAAGCAATGTTTGGTACAGATTAAGAAAATCACAGTTATACTGTTCATGAGCAGAGGTCTTAAAATGGCTATGTTGAAAATTTGGTGACAAAAGTCCATAAAATGACTGTGTTACAAGTGAGCATTGCGTAGTTTCCACACACCCTTGTAAGTTCATGACTTTGTAATATTTTCAGTCCAAATTTTCACCAGTGGCATTTTTCCACACTTCCTTATGAATAGGACAGCTGTCATTTTTCACAACATGGCCGAAATGTGTTTTCACACTTTCAGCGCAGAAATGTGTGGTCACTGTGGGAAATCATTGCTCGGGACAGATAAAAGAAAATCACAGTGACACTGTTCATGATCCGAGGTCCCAAAATGCCTGTCTTGACAATCTGCTGTAAAAAAAAATTCCCAAACTAATTACATTAGGGGTGTGCGTTGCACAGTTTCTATGCACGCTCATGACTTCACCAGTTTTTTTAATATTTTCACTGCAGATTTGCAACATTGCCATTTTTTACACCTCCCCATGAACAGTACAGCTGTCATTTTTCACATCCTGTTCGGAATGTGTTTTTGCACCTGTGGTGCTAAATGCCGTAGCCGCTGTGCAAAAGCAGCTTTCAGCTAACAAACTGATATTGCCACTCTTCATGATGTGGGGGGTCACAAAAAAACCATGTTGAAAATTTGGAGTGAAAATACCAACGAATGCCTGAGGTGTTAGGGTTTCTGACCATAATGCCCCACCCTGTAGAGAATGACAGGCATCAGGGCTGTGACTTGGGATTCTCACCTGTAATGCTCATACCATTCCACACCCTTAAAGGGGCACTATCAGGCTTTGGTGGTATTTTTTCCACCTCGCGATCCTGGTGGTGTTTGCTCCTCACATTCACGGAGAAAGCACACCTGGGCACCCGATTACTGAAAGAAATAAAAAAAATGATGTTTTTAACCCAGCATTACTTTTTCAGCCGGGACGGCTAATTCTCCCCGCCTGCAGCCTGGCTGCTCATTGTGTTCTTGGCCGGAGCGCCTGTAAGCTCATTCATGAGCACTTTCGTTTTAAGAAGGCATATGAGTTTATTTAGAGATCTGAGTCTATAGAGATCAGCAAGCCTGGCAATGTAAGTCTTTCTTGAAACATAGTATAACCATAAAACATTCTTTGAAAGGAGTTGCGATTCTAGCATGCGCAGTAACATGCGCATGCCAAGGGTCACGACTTTTCATTTTTCAAAGTGATCCAATATATAATGCTATTAAGTTTGCTGAGAACAGAACTAAATTTCTTTTAAATGAAATACAAAATCACACATACCCCCATAATGCAAAGCATCATGGGCTGTATATGCAAATCATCACAGAATATTATGCTTGCTCCCCCCCCGCCTCCCCTCTCAGAACCTAGTTTTTGGGATGTGGGTGGGCAGGAGTAGTGCTGGCACCCTAGGGGTGTCCTTTTTACACCCTCTTTTTTGTTTGGGCGAGAAGTTGTGTTTTGGATGTGTTTTTGTTTTTGGGTTTCCTGACTTAAGTCTTCCTTTGAAACCAAAAAACCTTTTATATATTTGCCAGTTGGCTAGTAAGAATTTTACAGTTTCCACACAGAACATCTAGTGAGTCTTTGCTCGTACAGATCTGACGGCTGCAGTTTAAACAACAGCAGACAGGGGCTTCAGCCGAGCTCATGATGAACATTCTATGCTAGGCATAGAAAAGCTAACTCTTTGTTCTCCGGGGCAGTTGAAAGGCAGGACCTAACTGCATATGTCAGAATACAGCAAGACTTCATGTTGTTTGAAGCCAAGTTTCAAAGAAATACAAAAATCACACATACCCCCCCATAAATGTACTATACATTTTTGTCTTAACTTGCATGTAGATTCAGACTCCACTAAACTTAAAGAAGGATGGCAGAAGGAACTGAATATGAATCGGCCAGAAAGGGAATGGGACACTGTGGCTCTTGGAAGGTCTCATAATAACTTGCTGAATAAGATTAAATATTTTACACTCCATAAAATCTACTGTACCCTGTATCTGCTCAGAAAATTTAGTGCCGAAATCTCAAAATGTAATAAATGCAAGCAGGAGAAGGTAACCTTATCCCACCATACAGGACCCAATATTGAAAAACAGGTCAAGCATAGTGCAGCCGTCTGCACTGCACTTGTCCCTGTGCTCCCCGCACCCGGCCATGGCAATACACAGACAGAAAGCATTCGTATCAACAAAAATTAAGAGAATCTGCGCTGCCCCGACAAGGACCAGGGCAGCATGTGGCCCACGGAGGATAAAGCTGCCAAAAAGGGTGACAGCCAGGTCCCCTGTGGGCCATATTCAGGACAAGGATGCTAATGAGCCCAATGGGAATGCAAGGCACAAAGTGTCCATTTGCATTCCCATTATGGGCTCATTTGCATGGGAAGCAGTAGCCCCTTAGGGCTCCCATCTTAGTAAAAGGACAGTCCTGCTGGTCCAGAGGCACCACCCTGACCTCCCAAGTATATTTTGCATTAAATCCCTGGTGGTCCAGGGTTTTCACCGTCCCGATCCCCCAGTATATTCCTTTTTACTGGAACAGTCTCACACACCCCCAACCTCCTCACACACCCCTCACTGTGGGTATTCAGAGCTCACAGTGGAGTTAGTCAACTGGCACAACCCTCCTCTCACCTCCATGGCCAGCCACCACATGAGCTGTCAGTGAACATGCACATTGTAGAAACAACATTTACGACAGCTCATACAGCAGCCGGCCTTGGACGTGAGAGGAGGGCTTTGCCAGTTGCTGTACTCCGCTCTGAGCACTGGACCCCAGGGTGAGGGAGGGGAGCAGGGAGGTTGGATATGAACAGGCGGGTGGGGCAGAGGGCATGAGACTGTTGGGGGGGCCACTGGACCTTTAGGCATTTAACGTAACACATGTACTGGGAGGACAAGAGGGGACCACTGGACCACCAGGGATTTCAATAAAACAATATATTGGTGGATTGGGGTGGGGACCACTGCACCACCAGGGATTTCAATAAACCTAATGTACTGGGGGATCAGGGGAAGAGAAAAGCACTGGACCACCGGGGCTTTACATTAAACCATGTACTGATATTTGGGGGTTTGCTCAGCACAGGGGCGGCCAACTGCAATACAACCAATCTGCCTTTGTGTTGATGGGGGCAAGGGCTTAGTGCTCGGTTATAATGTGGTTTTCAGCAGCAATAAACAGCGACGCTTGAGGGGGCTGTTTACTGCCACCACAAACCTTTGAAAATGCCACAGCACCACTATGCATGAGAAGACCCCCTTATCTGCACAGGTGCACTGGTATTTTAGTCCCTTTGTGCTGCTGGCTTTGGGGGGGGGGGCACTCCAGGGGGCTCTGAATGTGGCCCCGGAAGGAGTGTCGGCACAAACCTGCATCAGCGCTAGTGTGAACCATGTCCACATCGGCACCAACATTTGCATTCTGGGGCCATAACGTTTTTCTGTTCAGCTCTGAAGCCCTTTTGGCAAAGGGTCTTTGCTTCTGTTAATGCAACATTGGAATTGCCATTAATTCATGAGGTCCAATTATGTCTTTTCGGAACTCCTAGCACCCCGGTTCTTCCAGAAGGATCTGCCTTAAAAATTTGGCATTTAGCATTATTAAATACTAAAAGATGCACAACTAGACCATGAAAGGATCTGGCTCACCCTGCTTGGAATCTATGAAAAGAAGGGGCTTCCTTAAAAATTCTGCATTTAGGATTATTAAATACTAAAAGATGCAAAACTAGGCCATGGAAGGATCTGGCTCACACTGCTTGGGATCTATGAAAAAACTTGATTATTGACTGTATGCAGCTGGAAAGGAATTACTGTTCTAGTATCAAACACAATTAGATATATTATGAAATACTGGGGCAGCTGATTAAGAACACTGAAGAGAATAAGGTACTGTATAATAATGTAGTGATATTTATTTATTTGTCTGACTATATACCTCAGTCCGATATTTCTATTTTTATATACATTCTGTATGTATTTGTTATCTCCAGACAATAAAAAAAAAAAAAAAAGGGTTAGGTATAGTAGAAGAGTGAGTTGTAAAATCATGAAGGTGAGACTTCAGGGAGTGGGGGAAGAAGAAGAGCAGGTGGAAAGAAGGAGGGAGGACCAAAGCTTAGGGAAACTATAAGAGAAACCAGCTTGGTCAGCAGTAGATTTCATGGGGAAGTAAAGGTAATGAGAATTAGCACTGTGGAGTATAAGGATATATTTGGGGTTGGGTGAGAGGACTGAGGTAAGGTAGGGAGGAAGGCAACCAAACCAGAATTTGGATATGAATGAGAAGCAGTGGGCTGCCATCAAGTAAGGGGAGGGAGAGGGAGAAAGGAATAAAGTGAGCAGTGGTGGGCTTAAGAGAAACGGTCCTGAGCAAAACGGCAAAAGGAGTGAAAGAGGGTGTCCAGTCTGGCAAGAACTTTGGAGTGAAACACAGAAAGGCACATAAGGACCGCTTGGCCCACCTAGTCTGCCCATTTTCCCTACCAACTGTAATACCACAGACCCTATTTGGTCACCGGCTTTACCCTCCCTTTCCTAACCAATAAGGTTCCCTTATGCCTATCTCATGTGTTCTTGAATCCTGTTAGGTTTTGTCCTGACTACCTCCACTGGGAGACTGTTCCATGCATCCACCACTGTTTCTGTGAAGAAGTACTTCCTCACGCTTCACTGCAGTGGCACTGCAAACAATGCTGCCATAGTCAAAGCTTTTCGTTTGCAGAGCTTCAGTGTCGTATCGTAGGGAGTGGAGGCTTCGACCTTCAATGCTTTAAGTTCTGACACCAGTTGGTAATTAGTAACAGTCTGTACTGAAGCTCATGCAGGGCCTAGCGGGTAAGACGCCATGCTGGGGGCCGGAGAGGAGATACTAGAATCTGTCTCCCGAAAATGATCCAACAGCAAGCGGCTTGAGTGTTTTTATTCTTTGATTCCTTGCTGCCTCCCCTGGTTTTCCGCCATCTTCACAAAACTGAAATGCATTTATGTAAAGCATTATTACTGAATTTGAGGTGTTGTTCAGTCTACGATCTTGGAGCTCAGAGACTTCACTCCATGCAGCTTGGTGATGTCGCTGGAAGTCCTTGGAGTGAAGCTTCTGTTGGATGGCATCCACATGAGCTGAAAAATTGAAATGGCGGTCCAGCCAAACCCCGAGGTACTATAAGGAGGAGACATCCTCAATCACAGTGCCATTATGGGTAAGGAAGGAGGGAACAGAGTGGGAGTCAAAGGTCATGGAGACAATTTTCTTGGCACTGAAAGACAGATGTCTGGCCCAGAACCAGTGCAGAACGTTGGCAATGTCCAACTGAAGCCAGACAGTGCGATCAGGAGTAGAGGAGCCAGAGGCAAAGAGCACCATAAGCAACAAGCAACAGGCAACAAGAAGGTCATTCAGGATGATAAGAGAAGAAAATAGAATAGAGACAAGGACAGACCCTTAGGACACATCTGGCAGACAGGGAGTGGGAGGGGGAAGAGGGTAAGGTGTCACAGATACGGATACACCTTGAGACCTGCCCTTACAGAAGGAGTGGCTCCAACTGACTGAGGAGGCAGAAAGCATCACCACCTTAAGCTTGTCCAGGAGAAGGAGGTGGACAACAGTGTCAAAGGCTCCGACAAAGCTGACAAAGATGGCGAAGGTAATATCGCCCTGGTTCATACCAGAAAGGATGAAGTCAGTGAGCCGAAGGAGGGAGGATATGGAGTAGGACTTCCTGAAGCCAGACTGGAAGGTGGTGAAGGAGTCGTCGTCAAAGAAGTGGGAGAGCTGAGAGAGTAAAAGGTAATCCTGGAGCCTAGCTTGGGTGGGGAGGCGTAAGATACAGGGGATAAAAAAAATCCCCAAGCCCGAGGCCCTGGATCTGCCTGTACACTTGCAGAATTTGAAACTGATGTCCCTTTTAAGTCTGGTGAACTTGTCTTTTTAGATCATTTTGCCACGTATAGATGGCTCTGAGAAAAGCAACCCTGGCTAAGTAATGTGGATCCTTCTCCATCACCCGCCCAGAAGTGTGTATGCACATTTTTTTTTATTACAGTCCGAGTGGTACATGCCCATTTTCTGTTGAGCAGGGGAAGTGGAGATGTCTACAGTTTGCACAGTTGCACTACTCAGTGCAGAGTGTGGGGTTCGGTGAGCAGGAATGGGTGGCTGCAACAGGAGATTTGTTAACTTTGCACAGTCCTGCTGCTCAGTACTGGTAGTGAGGGAAGGCAGAAGACACGAGGATGTCTCAGAGGATTGTCGGGAATCATGAGAACAGTGCACAGGCAGAACTGCCTGCATGGAGATGAGCAGTGAGTTCCATATGACGGGGATAAGGGACTGAAACCTCAGAGGAGTAGGACTCCGAAATGTCACATCGTGGGCTCAGCGGACATTCATGTGGGAGGCTAGTGCACACGTGGGCAGCGCCATCTCACTGAAATTGTGGATAGAATTCAGGTGTTTGAGGTGTTGGCTTGTGTCTTCTAACAGAGAGCCAGGGGACAGACTGTCTATAAAATCGTATGAAAATTAAAAAAAAAAAAAAAAGGCAGGCTGATGTTTAACACTACATACTAAAAAAAATAAATAAATAAATAAAGACTTCAGGGGCTCCAGGAGTCTAAATAACTGAAACAGTGAATACATTCAGACCCGGGGTTTGGAGCTGCCTTGTGACTCCTCCTATCAGAGAGCCAAGCAATACTGCGTCTGTGTTAGCTTTGCCTGTAGTTAGGCCAGAAGTGGGACATAATTATTTTCCTTACCATTACTACATAAAATATACTTCTGATTTAAATTTGAAAAAGGGTCATGGAGAGAAAACAACGTGGGGCTACAGTCCAGCAGCAGCCTATGCCTCTCATAGCATAGTTGATTATCCCCTGTGCTACTTCATTCTCTGTCTGATGATGCTTAATTTCTCGCTACCTGATCCTTTTCCCAGGCTTTAATTTTCTCACATTTTGTCTTTCCTGCCTCTCCCTCATTGGCCTCTCATCCCTGTTGCTTCCTAAGAAACAAGAAAAAAAAATATTTGCTTTTGAAAAACACTTAGGTGAAAAAAACAGTGCGACTTACCAACACCTGCCATGGACTTGTGGAACAAAAGGAACATAAGTCCTGGACTTAAGGTTCCCAAAGAAATGTTTCAGCCCCTACGATAGGGAGGTAGTTACCAGGAGAGAAGGGACTTTTAAGAAGGATGACAGTTGCCTTCTTTCAAACATCAGGGACAGTAACTTGGCTGTCATAGTAAAGCTCGGCTCTGTCAACTGAATGCTAATGCAGACAGGGCTGCTTGGTGACGTCACAGCTTTGTCTATCTGCTGCCCTAGTTGGGTGACGTAATTACCAATGGAATGCTGATGCAGACAGGTTCCATGATAATGTCACGGCTTTGTGAGCATTTCAGCTCTCCTAGTTGGATAACGTAACTACTCCAGCAGTTATGACTAGCCCAGTGACAGTGTGTAATGACAAAGAAATGTCACTGGTAGTAAATTCAGCAGCTTACCTGGAAGTACTAGATTTTTTAGGATTTCAGTCCCTGTAGCTGTAGCATTTATGAGACAAACATGAGCAGATTCTAATGCTTCTTGTCCATGATCACCCCATAACCTGTGGGAGACAACCGAGACAATAACTTGTTACAACTTGCATACAACATCCATACATTAGGCACAGAATGCAAGTAAAAGCATAAGCAGCAAATACAACATTTTCAACCACTAAAAATACCTGTAAAAATAATTCTGGAGTCATTATAGCTTATCAGTCATGTAACTCCCTCCTATCTAAAATATCCTTTACACAGGGGTTAACTTTGCAAAATAAAGTGGTCACCGGAAACTCAGGCTAACCATCTGGCCAGACAGCTCAGCTGGTAGAGCACTGGAGAGTATTCAGGGGGCCTAATTTCAATTTAAACAACTGTCCCATTTGGGTGGACTCTACTGCCATACGTTACAGCACAGAGAGTTAGGTTTCCTGTGCTTAACAACACTCAGAATACACTGTCTGTAGAAATCACCATGTAAGGGGACTGCTGCATTTAGATAACATCCAAAAAGAAACACAGTGAACTTAGTGCTACTGATATAATTATAAATCATGACATTGTTCTAGTGATCTATGGCTCTGCTACTGACACAGCCATCCACTGACTCAAAGTGGCCTTAAACAGAGCATGTCGACTTGTAACTGGAGCTGCTAGGCTCACACACACTTGTGACCTTTATGCCCAGGCTAACTGGCTGCAGTTCGCAGGGAGACTCGGGTACCAATCCTGTATTATGGCTAAAAAGGTAAGCCTGGGCCTTTTGCCCCCTGGGGTACAGAAGCTGCTCACTCCTTATGAGTCTAATCGTCAGACTCGAAGCTCCGTCAGATATTCAGCATTCCCCACGCCTGTACCGCGGTTGGGCAAAGGTCTTTTGCGCACCAAGGTCCTAAATGGCTTAACTCTCTTCCTCCGGACATCTCCACTGAGGGTAAAATAGGCCCCTTTAAGAGAAAGCTTAGAAATTACTTTATTGAGGAATCCAGTTGTGATTGCTTCCTTTAATCTCTTCTCCCATAATACTAACTTGGACCATTTATACCCATCTACCATATGGTCCCTTTCCCATTGGTAGCATTAAGGGTGTGCTCCATGCTCTGAGCACAGCCAGTGATCACAGGAGCACATTTTCTTTATGAAAAATTCTGTTATCTGTGCTCCTCTTGCCTTTCTGGAGCACAGTTATGGGTGGGAGTTCCTAGCAGTGAGACAGCTGTGAGAGGTGTGCAGAAGGGGCATTGGAATACAAATTAAGCTTCTTTTTATTAACTGTGTGGAGTTCAAAGTTAGGCTGGCAAGCCATCAGGTAAGCAGGCAGCAGCTAAGTTCATAGGTGAATTGAGCCGACCCGGTGGCGCTGAGGGTTGAGGCGCTGGACGCCACACCTCGTGTCACACCGGTGACCCGGGTTCGGAACGGCCCCGGTAAGCGGTAGGGAGGGAAGAGACTGAGCGTCCGGAGGACTGCCTCTCCTTCCCGGGTTAGGGTAGCGACCGCCAACGAGCGCCTGGCCGAGGCGTGCACAATGTAGCATCGCAGGTGTATGCCAAGGGTGGAGCCATGGCATGCGCTTGCCTAGGGTAGCCGGACCCCACAGGGACGTAGCATAAAAGGAAAAAAAACCTCGCCTCTGCTTGGCGAAGCACTCTTCACGGACCACACTCCCAATTACGGGCTCGGTCCTCAGGCTATCTCCCTCCTCTCCGGCCGGGTGTCTCAACACTTGGAGAAAGAGCGCTCTGGGCGGGGGGGGGCCCTTCCCCGGAGGGTAGACCTGGGGGATGCCTGGTGCCGGAGAGGAGCCTGTGACTTCCGAGCTACGTGGGGAGGTAGAGACTGTGATCCAGGAGGTTGCCGGAGAGAGTTCAGAGGTGAGTGGTGCACAAAAATAGTTTAGGAAAAAAAAAAAAAGTTCATAGGTGAACTGGCTGGGATCAAGTGTGTTGATAGCCAGCAAGATAGTGTGCATTTGGTCATGCTGGCTAGGAACAAGCGTGTTGGCATCCAGAAGAGGTTAGTGGGCAGGCAGGGAAACACATGACAGCAGCCGGCAGATTAACTTACATGTGGTCAGGCACAAAGGGAATGAGCATGTGTGGTTTTGAGTGAGTTTACAGGCAGGTGGAAAATAAATGTGCGGAAGAATGACGAGGAGGGAATCAGTGTGTCGACTACAGACCTACAGTGAAGGAACAGCAGGTGAACAAACAATGAAGGAAAACAGCTGTAACCAGGACAAAGGAAAACGAAGATGAAAGAATGCGAGCAAAGATGAGAAAGACCAGAGTAATAAGCAAAACAGAAAAGAAAGAATAAGATCACAGAAGGAACAATATGAAAATAAAAGACAAATCATAGAAACAGGTAAGCCAGAAGAAGCAGCAAGACAGCGAGCCCAACAATCTTGGTGTGCTGCATGCAATGAGAGAAGCCTGGTGGTTAATTCCATTCCTTTCAGGACATTGCCTGCTGTCTTCAACAGGTTGTGTTTGGAATATAAAAAATTATTTTATCATGTGAGCTTTAGACCTTTACAAGTTTGAATTATCTGTAATTCGTGTTGTATGCTTTCGTTGAAAACTTGTATGGTAAAAATGAAAGCCTAGTCTGGGAAATGGAAGCTGAATTGCTCCGTTTACCTTTGTCTACATGAGTCTACGGACACAATTTTCCTGTAAACTGCTTCTCCATTTACCTTAAAAATACAAGAATACTTGTAGATCGGGGGGCCCTGTTGGAGTCACTACTGAATGCGGTGGGTAAGCACATGGGATGAAGTGGTAGAGGGCTCTAAGATCTAAAGGGATTCCTGTACTTTACAGGCATATTTATAGTAGCAGACTAGAGGAACTTTTTCCTACACCTAGACTTGTATTGGTTGCCTGGGAAAACAAAGTAATTTCAGGAAAATTGTCCCACAGTTCTAGGCAGACCACAGGTCCCTTTTACAGGGGTGACCCAGCCAGAGGTGGGTGAAGAATTCAAAGGAGTGTGTGTGTGTGAGCACGCGCGCGCGACTCCAGGTGGATGCGTATCTTGGGGATTCAATATATAGCAGTAACTGGGCGGGTACATTTTCATCACTTGAAGGCATCAATAACACACACACACACACACAAAACAAGGTGTCACACTGTCATGCACTCAGATGTTAATAACACGTAGGAAACAAGCAACAAAATTATTATGGTATATGGTTTAGCCTTATTCTGAATGGAATTAAGCCACCTCAAAAACGTTGTGTGTGCACATTATGTGGCACTGCGGCCAACAATCTGCCAACTGGATCCAGGCCCAGCTCAACTACTAGTGAGCTGTGTCGGGCAACTGGGTCCAGTGTTTGCTGGGATTATCCAATGTTCCTTGTCAGATGGGAGTTTCCTGGTTGCATTGAGAAATGCACTGGTGAAGCCCCCCTCTGAAAAGCCATCTTTGGACTCCGACATCCTGGCAAATTACCGTCCTGTTTCTAACCTGCCCTTTTTGTCAAGGTTATTGAGAAGGTTGCTGTGTTGCAGCTCAAGGCAGATCTCACTGCCTTTGACATCTATGAGCCTCTCCAGTCTGGTTTTAGTTTCAGGCATAGCACAGAAACCATGCTGCCCAGGTGCACAGTGACCTTCTCAGGGCAAGCGTTTGACACTGTGGACAGTGGGTTGTTACTGGATCAGCTCAGGGAGTACGCAGGACTCACCGGTAGAGTCATTTGCTGGTTTGAGTCCTGCCTCACTGGCAGGGTGCAAAAGGTAGTGATGAATTTTTCCCTCACTACCAATGGCCTCCTCGCGGGGCACCAGTGTTTGGTCCGGCTACCATGTTATTCGTTGTGTACATGATGCCCCTGGGAGGGATCATCTGATGGTATGGGGTTGGGTTTCATTGCCCTGTAGATGATGCCTAGCTCTATCTGTCTTTTGCATATGGGACACCTGGCATGGTTGATGTGTTTAATAAATGTCTGGCTGAGATCCAAGACTGGATGACAGTAAGTTGGTCGAGACTCAACCCTGACAAAACTGAAGTACTGGTGGTTGAACCAGGTTGCAGAGGGAGAGTAGCGCTGCAGAAAAAGACAGGGCTTCGGCTTGGCCTTTCTGGGCTTGTGGCTGCTGCTTAAAGTGAGAAATCTGGGAGTCATTCTGGATGAGGGACTGACTTTTGAGGCTCAGGTGTTGGCAGTCTTCCAGAATAGTTTCTACCATCTAAGGGATATCTCCTGGATTCAATTCTTTATTCTCCCCAATGACTTGGCCACACTGGTGCATGCTTTAGTGACCTTGAGGTTTGACTACTGTAATGCTCTGTACCTTGTGGTCAGTAGAGGTATGCTGTGGCACCTGCAGCTAGTGCAGAACCCAGACACTAAGTTGCTGACTGGCCCTTTGAAGTCTAACCATGTCTCCCCAGCACTGTGTGAACTGCACTGGCTGCCAGTTAAGTGGTGTGTCTACTTTAAAGCTGTGCTGCTAACTTACGAGGCCCTACACAGGCTGGGTTACCTGTCCGATCTTCTGCATCCTTACACATCCTCATGCCCTCTTCTGCTCCACTGAGGGCGGCCACCTGGCTATACTCAGGGCAAGGTTAAAGATCTTGGGGGGGGGGGGTGTACTTTGGAACTTTCTTCTGAGGACCGTGAGGGAGGTCCCCTCAGTGGAGGCCTTTAAAAAGGGTCTTAAAACATATCCTTTTGATCAGACTTATGGGGAGTGAGGGTCCCCGCAGTTAGCTGCTTTGTAGTTTAAAGCAGTTATTTATGAATTATATATTGGAAATTGTTTTACAATATTATTTTAGTTTTTCAGTGTATGGTTCATTCTGCTACTATTATTGTAATGGTACCCTGAGCCTGAGGAGAAGGGTGACATGAAAGGAAGAAAGTATGGGCTAGTATACACAATGAGCGTGTATTTCCATTAAGAGGTTGAGATACCAGCATATGGACCTCAAGAGTGAAGCTAGAGAGGTCCATGCTGGTATCTTCAACCCAGAGATGGAAACAAGGCGAGTTCTGTATACTCAGCCATACTTTAGTTTTTTTAGTATATGGTTTCCGAGTTCAAGAAAAAAAAATTGTTTTTGGACATTTTCGTTTCAAAAGGTTTCACTTTTATACCTTGTGTTTAGCGCTCCCGCTTGTTGCCGGCAGATGAGTCCATTGTGTGTTGCTGCGGTCCATGTTTTTATTGAATTGTGACTGTTGTCTGCCGCGGTCTCATTTTAGTGTGATAGCAAGCGCTTCCACGTTTCAGGCAGGGCTTGGTTAAAAAAAAAAATGTTAAAACTGTTACAGTCTGGAAACAAGGAGACTAGTAGGACAGTCCACGTCCAGACTGTCTCAGTAAGCGGCACCACAATGTAAAATTATTATTTATTTATTTTTTTTTTTTTAAGACATCTGTTTTCAATAATAGGGTGGCATGGGGCTCATGTATATTCATTACAGAACGTGCATAATAACTTTTAGAACATGCACAACAACTTTTGGAACATGCACATCCACATTGGAGCAGCTACCGAATTCCATACACAATAAGCCCTAACCACGTACTATAAAGAAATAAATCCAACTAGTACTAAAAATGTTGTTGTGCACATTCAAACATCAGTTCACCTGCATTTCCCGATTATGCAGACTCCCTTTCACTTTCTCAGTGGCACACTGCTCACTCACATAGTGCTAAACATGGTCAGACACCATGGCACTGATAC
This sequence comes from Neoceratodus forsteri, assembly GCA_016271365.2. NCBI lineage: Eukaryota > Metazoa > Chordata > Ceratodontiformes > Ceratodontidae > Neoceratodus > Neoceratodus forsteri. The sequence goes on from CM028130.1 coordinate 1,424,377,168, forward strand.
GAGGCATGGATACAGCAGAGCCAGCAGGGAAGTTTGGCTGGTCATGCCAGCAGACCACCCACCAAAACAGCCATCCCAGTAGCTGGAGAAAACGACAGTTGGGGTGACTGAGTTACAGCAGCACTAGGTGCTAGCCGCCAGACAGTTGGGAGGGGCGGGACTTCTGACTGATGGCACAGCAGACAGCACCTGAGGCTGCAGGGGAAAGCGCAGCCTCACACTAAGGACCTCTTCGATCTAGGTCCGTAAAAACCATAAAAAAAAATGAAAAATAAAACTATGGATGACCATACATAACTTACCCTATGTTTCCATCTTGGGGCTGAAGAGCAGGAACCTCTCGAGCTTTGCTCTCGAAGTCCATATGCTGTTATGGCATCCCAAAGATAGAAACAGTAGCTTGTTGTCTATGGTGTATGGTCCATACATTATTCTTTATATTGTACATAAATTACTAACAATCTTTATTACAAGCAGGTAATTTTTTATGAACTAGTAATTAAAAAAAGAGGTAGGTAGCAGCACAGCCAAGGTCAGAATGAGCACATATTTAAGGCTACTGTTTAGAGTTTCTGTGCTCCTCTGTTTTGGAGGCGCACAGCTCGATAAATCCTTAATGCCACCCCTGCTCTTTCTCCTGATTCCCAGCCCCCTCCCTCATTTCTCTGAATGCCCCCCCCCCCATTTTCCCCATCCCCCGGGCTGGTCGTGCACACTCGTATGCCAGCCGCAACTCGGACCAAACTCTGTCCTTCCCCCTCTCCTTCTATCCTCAGACAACGTCTCCTGGGCTGAAATACCCTTCCCTCTAGTACTTTCCTATAGTTAACCCTGTTTTCGTTGGCTTTTAAGTCAGTATGCACTGATCATTATAGCCACACACAAACCTGTTCAGCTGGAACGAAAATACTGTAAATGTACATTGCTGCCTACTGGTTCCTGTAACAGATTTGTTTTGTCTCAACTCTGACACGGAACCTATGTAATGAGCTTGTTCTCAAAAGGTGTTAATCCGAGATTATAATAAATAAAAATAAATTGTTCTTAGCAAATTAGGATTGTTTATTTTTAAACATTCCAGGTACTCTTGTAACCATACGAGTGTGTCACATGTACATAGTTCTCAAATTCTGAAGTTCTAAATTTGGGTAGCAGAGTCCATTTCCACAATTTTCTACAAACACTTTGATTTTGAACTTAGGTTCCATTACCTTAAAAACAGCATGCTTCAACATGATCAATAATGTTTTTATATGTACAGTTAATGCATCTTTTATTGCTATAAGAGTTTCATCTCAAATTCTTTGTGTGCCAGAACTGATCAGCTTCACTTTCCAATTCTGTAATCCAAAGAATTTAGGAATGCACTCATGTATGTTAATACTGCCACTGAGTAAGCAGCCAGTCTCCCACGCATTCTTAGGGTACGAGAGTCACGAACCAAAGGTGAGTGGTAAGTGAGACCACTCTTAGAACTGTAAGAGTGGTCTTGGCAGCAGTATTAATATTCAGAGTCGTATATATATATATATATATATATATATACACACACACACACACACACACACATATACATATACATACATACACACACACACACACACACACACACACACATATTAATTGCTAAAAACTCTGTTAACGCATCAGTTAGGGTTAAAGTGACAAAAGCAGGGAACTGTGGCGTTATGGTTTCCAACCCTAACACCCTATGCCCAACCTGCACACACCAACAGGCGCTGGGGGTGTGTTTTGGGGTCGTCAGCCCTAACACTCACCCCATTCCATCTGTAAATAAGCGGAGATGGGTACAGTATAGGACAATGGGGTGAGCGCTAGGGCCAACCACCCCAAGGCACACCCCCAACGCCTGTCAGTGTGTGCAGGTTGGGGTGTCAGGGCTGGAAACCCTAACGTCACATTTCCCTACTTTTGTAGCTTTAATCCTAACCGATGTATTAAAGTTTTTTGCAACTAATTTCCTTATTTTCTGAGATAGTATAATCGTAATCTTATTTTCCTGTGGGAGCTATCAGCCCTCTGAGACCTGTGTTCCCATCCCTCCATAGAGGTGTATATGTATGTAGCTGTGGAGGCACAGAGCCCTCCGGCCCTGCTCTTCCATTTATAGGACAACAATGACCAAACTGTCAGCACAGCTATCTTATTAACCCACCTCATGTACCTGGTACAGAACATTTTTAAATCCCCACCAAAACATAATTCTCCGCAAGTGTAACGCCATTCCAAACCACAGGTATGAAAACACATTTTAGCCATGATTAGAAAAATGACAGCTGTAACATACATGAGGTTGGGTAATAAGAAGGCCATGCTGAAAATCTGGGGTGAAAATATTTTAAATTTCCAAAGCTACATGTGTGCGTAGCGAAATCATAACCTACCTGGTGACCAGTGTAGTCCATCCCCCATGGAGCCGTGGTTATACCCCCCAGGCGGGGTATGGGGTGGGGGCCCATACACCCTGATGCGTCTGTCTTTCATCAGGATGCTGTCTCTGGGCAGGTAGGGGCATTGAGGGTCGGGGCCTGGTGCTCCGTCTACTGGGAGGCTGCGAGGTGTTTTTACAATGTTCTCACGATGTACCATGTCCCCTGACATCAAAGCGCTAGAGTGCCGAAGTCTGGCACATCACCCCCCTGTTAAGCGTCGGGCTTGTTGTACCTCGGTCTCCACCTGGGCCAGACAAGAGCCGAGCCTGCTCCTCCTCCCCGGAGAGGACGAGCAGTCCCTGGGACGCCAAGCCCTCTCCCCTGGTTGGCACTCCAGCTCCTGGCTCATTCCCGAACCCAGGTCGCTTGTGTCGTGTTGAACTAAATCACGCGCCGGCAGGTTGTCGTATGAATGGTCATAACTTTGCCATTTTTCATATTTGACCCCAAATTTTTCATATAGCCTTCTTATGACCCCACCTCGTGAACAAGGACAGAAAAATTTCCAAATCCCACCCGAAAAGTTAATTCACCAAGCGACCCCGAAATCACCTTTCGAGCGGGAGGTGCGTAATGACAGTCACATTGTTCATGAGGTGGGGTCCCCAAAAGGCTACATGGAAAATTTAATGTCAAACTAATAAGAAATGGAAAAGTTATGCACCAAAGTTGAAACTCCCATTGAAATACATGTTAAATCTCAAATTTTGCACTCGCATAAAAGGAACAGGCTCGCAATAAAGGAATCCCTTTTTTGCAAACTCACGAAAAAGGAATTGGTTTGCAAAAAAGGAATCCTTTTTCGTGAACTTGCAAAAAGGGAATCGGTTAGTGAAAAAGGAACTAAGCAAGTCGTGTAAAAGAATTCAAAATGCTACCAAAAAAAGAACTTTTAAGGTTGTTTTTCCACCAAATAGAGTCCCAAAGACCAAGATACATGAGTAGCTGTCTCTGTATAACTTCATTTGTGTGGGTTTTCAAATTTTTGGGGGAGGAAAAAAAATGGAACACAAGATGGCGGCTCGAAAAACAAAGGAATTTTTCCTCACGAAAAAGGATTTTAGTCTCATGAAAAGGAACTGATCTCGCGAGAACAATTACTTTTTTGCGAGGTTAATCATTGTTCGAACTTTATCCATATAAAATCAACAGATTTCCCATTGAAAACAATGGGAAATTTAAAAATGTAATAATTTTGCAACAGATTAATGTTTTTTTTCACCAAATTAAGCATGACAGTTCTGATACCTAAGTTGGTTGTACCACAAAAAAAAAAAATTCCACCAAAATTCCACACAGTGTGGACGCAAGGCAATGAGGAAAAAACTGCAAAGAAAAAAAAAGGTGACTTTTAAGGTTTTATCACTATCCAGATCTCCGAATCTGTATACTGACTGAAAAGAAACTTGCCACATCAAGATATCTACCCCACGAGGCAACACATACCAAATTTTGTGCAAATCCGTTGAACAGTTGCAAAGTTATTAGAGTGCAAAATTTGAGGTTTAACAATAAACAGCCTACTCAACCCTAACAACAGGGGCACGACCGCGCCCTATAATACCTGAATGTGTTTGTTCGTTTCCAGGGCTGCTGCACGTGCGACACTCTTGACAGAATAAGAGTGTCTCACATGCAGAGGAAAGGAGCATGCCAGTTGGCTGGGAGCGCTCCCCTTGAGGAAAGCCGAACAAGGAGGGCAGTAACCGACTTTAGGGGTGCAGACTTCAGGGAGGTGGAAAGGATCCTTAAAGATCGTCTGGATAGGACAAGGCCGGATATGGATGTTGACAGCAGGTGGTGGATCATTAGGAAGGGAATATAGGAGGTTACCAGATCCTGCGCAAGGGAAAGGCGTAAGTTCGGTAAGGCCAGAAAACCCTGCTGGTGGACCCGGGAGGTACAGGAGGTGGTGAGGGAAAAGAAGGCGGCCTATAGGCGCTTCAAGTGGTCAAGGAGTGAAAGGGATCAGGAGGAATATGAGCTGACAGCCAAGAGAGTCACCAGGGTGGTGAGAGCAGCTAAGGCAAAAAAGAAGCAGTCCTTGGCCAGTGGGATCCGGAGGGGGGACAAGGGGTTCTTTAGATACATAGAGAAAAAGGAAAGTAAGGCGCAGATAAGGATAGGGGATGGTTGGGCACAGGAGGCAGGGCAACAGGCAGAGTCCTAAATGAGTACTTCGCCTCAGTTTTTAACAGGGGGGGATGGAGGGGCTATGTCTTGTGAGGGGAATGGGGGCAAACCAAAGCAAGGGGTGGGACCGGTAGAGACCAAGGACCCTGATGGGTCTAGGGAAAGGGAGTGGCCACCACAGACAGGTGGGGCCCCAGCAGTGCATAGTGAAAAGGGGGAGGACGTGGAGGCTGAAATCCCAGTAGAGTGTGTAAGGGAAGCCCTCAGGTCTCTTCAGATGGAGAAAGCACCTGGGCCAGATGAGATACATCCCAGAGTGCTGAGGGAACTGGCGGATGTCCTTGCAGTCCCTCTAGCGGAGATTTTCAACATCTCTCTGAGGACTGGGTGGGTTCCCCAAGACTGGAGGATGGCCCATGTTGTGCCGATCCACAAAGGGGGAATCAAGAGAGGAGGCAGGAAATTACAGACCCATTAGCCTGACATCGGTGGTCGGCAAGGTGATGGAGGGTATTGTCAAGGAAAGGCTAGGGGGAGTTACTGGAGCAAACTGGGTACTTGGACGACAGGCAGCATGGCTTTGTCACAGGAAGATCGTGCCAGACCAATCTTGTTGAGTTCTATGACTGGGTGACGAGGGCCCTGGATCAAGGTAGGCCAGTGGACATCCTCTTTTTGGATTTTAGCAAGGCATTTGATTCGGTACCCCACAGTGACCTGCTAAGCTGAAGGAAATGGGGGTAGGGAGACAGTTGCTAAGATGGATAGGAAATTGGCTCTCTGAGCGTACTCAGAAGGTGGTGGTTGGAGGGTTAGCCTCATCCCCAAGGTGGGTTACTAGTGGGGGTTCCCCAGGGGTCACTGCTGGGGCCACTCCTGTTCAACGCCTATATCTCAGACATCAGGAGGGGGATCAGGAGTGAGATGAGTCTCTCTGCAGATGACTCAAAGCTAGTTGCAGTGGTGGATGGGTAGGAGGGGAGGGTGGCCTTGCAGGAGGACCTGAAGGCTCTGGAAAGGTGGTTGGGAAAATGGAAACTAAAATTCAATGCGGGGAAGTGACAGGTTCTGCACCTGGGAGTCAGAAATCCAGGACAGGGGTATACCCTGGGAGGAGACATGATTCAAGTCACGGAGGGTGAGAGGGACCTGGAGGTAGTGGTAGATGTCAAAATGAACAACTCAGAGACCTGTAGGAGGGCAGCAGCAAGGGCAAATAGGATGCTGGAATGCATCACCAGGGGGATTACCTCCAGAAAGGAGGAAGTGATCCTTCCACTGTACAACTGCTTGGTTAGGCCACACCTCGAGTATTGTGTACAATTTTGGAGACCACATTTAAAGAGGGACATTACACTCCTAGAGAGGGTCCAAAGGAGAGCAACCAAAATGATCTGCGGCCTGGGGGAGAGGACCTATGAGGAGAGGCTCAAGGTACCCTGGAGGACAGGAGAGACAGGGGGGAACATGATAGAGGTCTTTAAGTACATGAAAGGGATCAATAAAGGAGGCCCAGTCAGGGTGCTCCAAAGGAAGGAGGGTGGGGCAACAAGAGGTCACAGGTGTAAGCTGGAAGGGGGCAGGCTCAAAGGGGAGAAGAGGAGATGTTATTTCACTGAAAGGGTGGTGGAGCCATGGAATGCACTGCCCAGGGAGCTGGTAGAGGTGGAGACTGTGGACGGGTTTAAGAGGGGATGGAACAGGTACAGGGGGAGGGTAAATCTGACCAGGCCCAATACAAGTGGAACATCTGGGACTGGGGACAGTATAACCCAAGGGGGAGAGGAGACATCAAAATCGGCCCTCAGTGCTGGTGCCGAAAATCGAGCAGACTCGAGAGACCATTAGGCCTATTCTGCTGGCATTTTAGTATGTTAGTATAATAACCATTATAAATCATGGTATCATTCTTATCCAGTCAGGACTGTTTATTTCTAAATATTCTTAGAACCACAAAAGGATGTCTCATGCGTATAGTTCTAAAATTCTGAAGTTCAGAACCAAGTTCAGTTGGTACAGCCCATTTCTCACAAATGGGATTCTATCATATTCTGCAAAGTAAAACATTTTGATTTAAATTCAAATTCCTTAAGCCGGCCCGGTGGTGCAGAGAGTTGAGGAGCTGACGCCACACCTCACGCCACGCTGGCAATCCAGGTTTGGAAATGCACACAGGTTGTCAGGGGTCGGCAGGGGAGGGACTGGATTGAGCGTCCGGAGGACTGCTCTACTATCCTGGGGAGGGCTGAGTGATCCCATCGCTCTGTAGCGGCCCCTGGTGTCGACTGGGGGCACTACTAGAGCTGGTGCACTTAGGGGTGGAGTGTGGCAGACATCGGCACGTCGTGCCTCCGATGTCATTGCACATCCACACTCCAACGGACAATATTGGAGGAAAATGGCTGGACGCGAGCAAGCAGCCCAATAGCCGCGCTCATACCGCCCAGAGGTCTGTCGTGGAATCGCGCTGCAGTGAGTCTCGTCTCGGCCCGGCATGGGAAGGCATGGGGGGGCCTCCCAGCGGGTTGGGAAGCTGCCGTGCCAGACCACTCATCATGCGAGTGAGCCTGCTGCCCTCCGGGTGGGGGGAGCCCCGGCGGCTGGATGCCCCCGCTGATCGCACCACAGCAAGAGACAAAAATCGCGATGATGAAAAAAAAAATTTAAATTCTTTTTTTTTTTTAATAAGTCTTTACTATGATTTGTAATGTGTATATGTATAGTTTGTGTTTCTTAAGGCTGTAAGAGTTTCCTCTCAAGTCCTTTCTGTGCCAGAACTGCTCAGCTTTGCACTGCAGTTCTCACACCCGAAGAAGTCCATAATGCACTTATAGCCATAAGAGACACAGTAACTGTGCATATGAACATATAGAAAATGCAGTTTATAAGAACATGTTTCAATTTATAAATCATGACATCATTCTTAGTCAATCAGGATGTTTATTTCTAAACATTCCAGGTACTCTTACAACCAGAAGAGATCACAGAAACATTTTCAGTGGCTTATAGGATTACTGCACTTGAAATGATTGACCGAATTTTTGCAAAACGAGAAAAAACGGTGGCTCAGGATTGCCCGATGGAGCCGTGACACCAAGCACTGAACAAAGAAAACCAAAAAAGGTTTCATCTGCACGTCATGAACCACACACAAGTCCACTGTTAGGACATGTTAAAACTGTTTTATTATAAAACAAAAGGGTAGCACCCCATCCTCCACATGGGAGCATGATCCCTTCTCGTAAATCCCTTGAACAGAATACTTTCTCTTTCCACTTTCCAAGTATCTGGAACTCTTTTCCCCTAACAATTCATTCTGCCTCCTCCAAATGCTCTCCTTCCTCTCTACTCAAAGCGCACATCGCTCCCTCCTGCAAATGCCCATAGCCTAATGTCCTGCCTCCCCACTTTCCTCTTTTCCTACACTTAACCTGTTCCCCCAAGCTCCTACATCTCTCTGCACCTACCAAGTCCCACTTTCAAAGTATTCCAGCCTCTACACTCATCCTCTCAGTCTCAACCCTCCCTTCCTCTTCCCCTCCTATCCTAAATCCTTCCCTCCCTTCAACCTCTCCCCTCTCTATCTCCTCCCCTCCTCACTCCCCTCCACAACTTCAACCTCATTCCCATTCTTCCTGCATCCATTTCCTCCTCCATCTCCCCTTATACTATCCCCATCAATTTGCCCCATCCATTCCTCTGTACTGCTATTCCCAACTCTAATCCTCACCCCCTACAGGAGAACCCAAGGTTGTGATCAGGGAGGATAAGAGGGTCCTCCAGGTGGGAGACCCAGGGATGGGAGGTCAAGGACCCCAGAGGAGGAGGAAGCTATTCCTGGTGGGGGACTCAACTGTCAGGGAAATGGACCTGGGCACAGGTGGCAAGGTAGAGAGGAGGGTAAAGTGCCTTCCAGAGGATCACTAAAGCAGTTGCAAGGAGAGGGAAGCTGGATGTCGTTGTCCACCTGGGAACAAATTACCTAGCCAGGGATAAGGTAGATATAGAGCAGGTAAACAAAGACTTCAGGGTGTTAGGAAGGCACCTTGGAGAAGTAGCGACCTCTATAACCTTCTCGGAGGTGCTGCCACTCCACAGCAGGAGAGAAACTAGGGATCTGCGCATCAGAAGCTTCAACACATGGCTAAAGGGCTGGTGAGGGGAAAAACGGTTTTGGCTTCATTGGAGACTGGGGACCCACCTGGAAGGATGCAGATCTGTACAGTGGTGACAGGCCTGCTTCCGTCCATGAAGGCCACAGCAGTCTTCAGTGAAAAGTTTGGATGCTTCCTTGCCAAGCATTTAAGCCGGGGGAAGGGGCATATGGGAACAGGGAGTCTAAAGCAGCCTACCCCCACAGGTTACAGCCATCAGAAAAGGAAATCACATAGGTAAAATGGTTGCAGACACCCCAATCAAGTTAAGAAGGGAATGTCAGACAAAAGGAGCCAGAAAAAGAAGGAAACCGTGTTTGGAGGGAAGAAATTGGGGGGGTTGAAAAAATAAAGGGAGGGCAAAAAGCAACACATGGAAGGTCATGTATACAAATGCCTGCAGCCTGGAAAATAAAATCCCAGACCTAGCGGCCTTGATGGCAGAGACTGACCTGGACATAGTGGCAATAATGAACATAGGTACACTGAAAAGCATAACTGGGAGGTAAGCGTATCAGGTTATGCACTGTTCAGAAGGGATAAGGAGGATAAAAAAGGGGGTGGGGGCTCTGTATGTTAGGGAAGACATAAAAGCAACTGCAGTACAGGGTAGACAGAGGTGCTATGGGTCACGCTTGAGCCAGGCAATGGCACAGCAATTTGAATGGGGGTGACCGGCAGACCCCCAGCTCAGGGGGAAGAGGTGGATAGGGTGATAGTAGAGGAAATGTATTGCGATGGCAGCAAAAGGGGAGGTGCTATTACTGGGTGACTTCAATGTGCCTGATGTGGACTGGTCCATCCCAGCGGCAGCCACAGCCAGGAGCAGAGACATCCCGGACTCCTTGCAGTGGGCAGTCCTCAGGCAGTTAGTGAAAAAAACCAGCAGGGACACGGCAGTTCTGGATTTAGCCCTGACCAATGGGGACAGAATCACAGAAGTCCAGGTGGAAGGTCACCTCGGGGCCAGCGACCACCACACAGTGGTGATGCTGCCTACCTTGATTTCAGCAGGGCGTTCAACACCGTTCCACACAGGAGACTGTTGAACAAGTTGAGAAGCCAGAGCATGGGGCACAAGGTGGTAAACTGGGTTAGAAGCTGGTTAGGGGATAGAAAGCAGAGGGTGGTGGTAAAAGGGATCCAGTCTGCAGAAAGGGGAGTGACCAGTGGGGTGCCTCAGGGATCAGTCCTGGGGCCAGTCCTTTCTAATATCTTCATTAGTGATATTGCAAAGGGGCTGGAAGGGAAGGTTTGCTTGTTTTCAGATGACACCAAGATCTGCAACAGGATAGACACTCCTGATGGGGCGAAGAGAATAAGAAGGGACCTAGAGAAACTGGAAAAATGGTCCGAAGAGTGGCAACTAAGGTTTATGCAAAGAAATGTAAGACCATGCACCTGGGCTGCAGAACCTCTGGGGAGAGCTACAGGATGGGGTGGGGGGGTTACTGACAGTCACCAGGGAAGAAAGGGATCTGGGGATTATTATTTCAGATGACCTAAAGGTAACCAAGAAGAGTACAAAGGCTGCAGGGAAGGCCAGTGGCATGTTGGGGTGCATAGGAAGAGGTATCACTAGTAGAAGGGAGGTGGTGATACTACTAAACAAAACACTGGTGAAGCCTCATCTGAAATACTGCGTACGGTTCTGGAAACCGCATCTTCGAAAGGACATAGACAGAGTGGAAACTGTTCACAAAAGGGTGACAAAAATGGTGCAGAGCTTATACCAGAAGGCATATGGGGAGAGACTGAAGGACCTCAATATGTGTACACTGGAAGAAAGGAGGGAACAGGGGGATATGGTAGAAACTTTCAAGTATCTTAAGGGCATAAACAAGGTGCAAGAGGGAAACACCTTTAAATATATGCGTGGTACAAGAACAAGGGGGCACGATATGAGATTGAGGGCAGGATAAGGGGAAATGTAAGGAAGTTGTTTTTCACAGAAAGGGTGGTGGATGCATAGAATAACCAACTCCAGGAGGTTGTGGGAGCATAAACGGGGGGGAGGGGGATTTAAACATGCATGGGACAGGAAGAAGGGAACCCTAGGGTTGGGAAGGAGAGATTAAAGCTGATAACCAAATAGGGAAATCGTCTGCCAACTAAGGTAGGAAAATCAGGCAGACTAGAGGGCCTGGTGGTCCTTATCTGCCAGCAATCTCTATGTTTAATCCATCTTCCCCTTATCTTCTTTCCCTCCTCCTGTCTCCTCCCTGTGGCCACCTTCTGTTTAACTGACCTATCCCTACCCTGTCCTGTTCCTGACATTACAGCCTGGGAGTGCCTGGTACTTCACACTCCTGTTGTAATCAATTTGTATTGCTATTAATTATGCTAATACATTACTGTGTGTTACTGTACATTGCTGTGTCTTACTGTATTATCATATTACCGCACTTTTTACTTATTATGTAATTATTCCTTCCCCATTCCCCCAGGACACATCTGGAAATTAGCTTTATTGCTCAGTATGCCATTCCTGATAAATCTCTTTTAAATAAAAATATAAATAAAATAAACAAACAGTGGACTTGCGTGTGGTTCACGACGTACAGCCGAAACCTTTTCTTGTTTTCATCAAATTTTTGAAACATGTTCTTAGACTAGCTGTGACACAGACAATCCACTAGCCCAACTGGTGTATTCCTAGAAATACTGCCTCCTCCAATATATGCCTGAAGTCAGTTCCAAGGACAGTTTTACTGGCCTGATTGCATATGGCAAGTGAGCCAATGCCAATTTAAGTCCCTGCAACAGAGTCACGTTATTAAATAAAAATAAGCAAGTTTACATTTTATAATTTGTTTATCCCCTCTTTTACTTTAAAAGGGAACAGTAATCACTAAGAGTTCCACACCCAAGTGTGGCACTGGTCCCAATCTGCACTCTGTGTGACAAAACCAGGGTGGGACAAATCAGTTTGTAACTGGTGGTCAGTTTGGCCACTACCTTTCAAAATCTGGTAGCCAAGTCAATATTTCTGGTGGCTATCCTTTCTGTTCAAAAATCACTTTGTGGACAGGAAGCCATTTGTCTGGTAACTTTCAAAATCTAGCCAAACCCTTTTTTTTTAGTGGCCACTGGCCACCTGGCTACCCAATGTGTCCCACCCTAGCCAAATCTTTTTATTTTTATTTTTTTTGCTTCCTGTTTACTGAAGTATAGTAGCTGTATCAGACAGATTCTAACTTTAAGCTGACATTTTCTGTAACTACAAATCCCCAATATCCCCTGCAGTTGACATCTGAGGAGGGCTGCAGCAGTAGGAGATTAAACAGCCTGCAGTGCATGTTAGAGCTTTTATAAGCACAGATCAGATGTTTGCAGGTTCTGCTTTTCTCCCAGGGCTAAGTGCAGTCTTTTCAGATTGTACTTGGCCCACTGGGGACAGCGGTACCAGCAAACATAAGATCAGAGCTTATAGAAACCCTAATATGCACTGCAGGCTATTGAATCTTTCACTGCTACTGCTGCTCTTGCCCATAGAATCCTCTTGCAAGCTTCTATAAAAGATGCTATCTTGGTTAGAAAACTCTTAAATAATTAAATTCCCTCCTTCCTACTCATTACAATTCATACTTCCAGTGCCTCATAAAATGTAATATAAACACCACCCTTCTTTTTCTCCTCTAAACAAAGTTTTCTTTCTCTGACAATCACAATCTCTTCCTCCAGAACATACTGTGATGAAATGGTTTCACATACATGAGCGTAGTACAAGAAATATACTGATACAAAACATTACCTCTCCTAGCTCTTTCACCCCCGCTACTCCCACTGAAGCTTCGACTCCCATCACTACACACCTCCCTTTTTCAAAACCTCTGCCAACCAAACCTCCTTTTCTTACAGACTCGCCATCTCTAGAACAACGTTCATCAATCTATTCGTTCTCCCTCCTCTCATTTTATCTTGAAAGGTTTACTCTCTTAGTTCATGGCCCACTCCTGCTCTTGTGCTAGCACACTCGGACTATGAGACAGAATCTTTGCTTCCGCAAGCTTCCCTTCTGACGCTGTGCACCACATTCATGTGGCACTCAGACGCACATTCCCTGCAGTAGTCCACTGGCATCATCTTCGTTACAAGAACAGTCTGTTCTACACCTGGGCCACTTAGTGCTGCTATTTGTATGCATTGTTCCTCTGTTTATTTATTTTTATTTAGTTTTTGTTGACCGGGTTAGTGCACTAGACAAATCCTGCCTATTTTCAGGCATGACCCGGGGGAAGGGGATACAGATGAATGCCAACTGACCTTGAACCAGATTAAGCTGTTGGTGGTATTTTTTTAGTGAATGAGGAAAATTTGGCCAGGACACCGGGGAAATTCCCCTTCTCTTTTCGATAAGTGCCATGGATCTTTATCATCCACCTGAACTACCACCAATCCAGGCAGATGGGACCTCGGTTTAACGTCTCATCCAAAAGACGGCACCTCAGAAGTGCAGCACCCCTCTCGTGCTGCACTACAGTGTCAGTACTGGGATATTAACTCAAGTGCCAGATGTGGGAACTGAACCCACAGCCCTCTGATCTCCCTGCCTCAGAGGCGAGTGTGCTACCTACTGAGCCACTGACACTGCTAAATTCTGTATATTTATAGTATATGGTTAGTTCTTATTGTGCATGGATATTCCATACTAACAAAAAAAATATATTTTTTTTTTACTGTGCCACAGTTCAAAGGTGAAAAAAGCTGTTGTACTACAGTAAATGTTACTACTGTATTGTACAACTTTTCTAATTATAGAATCCCATGCCAGCTATGTCTGCTTGTGCCAAACACGATTTCAAATGCACTAGTCCCCAACCATAAACTAGCCCTTTTTAATATTTTAAAAAATAAACTTATCCTGCACCAAGCTGCTTAGTACCCACCCACCTGCCACCAGCAATAGTATTTCTTAAGCTACTTGTTATCGTAAATAAAATCACTCTGTAAAAACATCCAGCGCTGTACGGCAATACTCACTGCATTGGTGCTCACATTTAAATAGACGCAATTCCTCTGGACAAATTTGTAGGGAACATCCAGGCACATTTGCACTCTTTATTATATAACACCACCACAAAAGCGTGCTCATGATCAGACCCCTGCTCCCACAGTGTCAACCTCGAGAAATGCAATAGTGTAAACAGGAGACAAACACGGTAACCCTCCTGTCTGTTTTGGGTCCAAATCACCTACTAGCTTCGAGTCCTGGGGGTCAAATGTGAACCTTTTGCTAGAGCACCCAGTTAACGGGCTCAGATATATATTCTCTTTGGGGAAATGCAATACAATCCTTCGCCCAGTGGCACCCAGCCAGGTTCCCCCAAATATACCCTTACAACTCAATATGAGACCAAGGTATATTCTAACCTTTAGCAAGATCAGTAACACATTCAAGCCCTTAACAGTTCTTGTCAGAATTACCCAATACTGTTTCAGCATTCACATGCAAAAGAAACTGCACAGGCAGAATTTCAAGGAAAATATTGTTTACTAAAAATATAAAATAGATAAATTACCAAACACAGAACATATACATCAATACTTGCAGTCAACAAAAATCATTGGGAAATTACAAAACAAACAAAATGCCTGCAAAATACTTAAATGTTCCAGCTGAATTATATTTTTCTAAAGTGCCTAGTTATCAGTCCAGAGACTGTGTCGTTGGTTTTCAGAGAGAACTTCTGCACTAATTTCTCAGATGCAGGCAATATTCAAAAGTCAGTTTTCTCCACCTCCTGGTGATGTCACAGCACCCATGAGATCACTGTTAGAACTGTGATAAATCTGTAATCCGAGTATGAATATCCAAAAGAATATTATGTTACTACTGTAGAAATCAGCATTTAGCAATTTTTAAAATACGACAGTCTCTTTCATCAAAGCCTTTCCTTTGATCTCTCTCTGCTGGTTTCCTGTTTTGCAAGAATGATTTCAGTTTTACAATGTTCACAAGAGACTGTTAAAATGTCTCTTCCCTCAGGATCATAAAATTTCTATTTGGTTTCTAGCTTCAAAGGCAGGAGCAGGTTATAAGGGGTAATAAACTGTACCTCTGGAAGGAAGTCTTTAATTAGTGTTTTCCACAGGCCAGTTTCATGCCAACCTGCTGACTCAGTCACATTGACACCTTTGAGGTCAAAGGTCAAGCCTCTTTACGCTGACTGACAGGTGTGCCCCAGGCAATCATACACACATTTATCTATAATACAAATATTATACGTATAATAATAAGCAGGTGGCAGAGCGTCACAATAACTACACCAACAGAGCCAAGAATTAACTTGACCTGTGCCTGACTTTGAACTCCTGGCAGCCATTAAGAGACTCTAGCATGGTAAAAGTCCAGGCATGGATGTGTTCAGAGTGCGAGACTCAGAACAGTAGCAGAAGAACTCTAAACATCCTATATGCAGTCAAATCTAAGAAAACATCTACCTTCTTTTTGGAGGTTGATTCAGGGAAGGCATGTAATCATATTTTGTGGTCTTTTCTGCTTCAGGTGATGAAACAATCCTGCTATAGAGATCTTATTTCTCTCCTGCAGGCCTAACATAATTCACCCTTGACCTATGGTTGGGCAAGCAGTCGTATTTCAAAACAGTTTAGTCTGCAATGGTGCACAAGACAGGAATGCTCTATGTTGCCTCTCCTGTGCGGGCTCAATTACTGAAACCGAGGCTCAATGAACAGTCACATTATAGTCCTCACATCACCGGAGAGTGTGTCAATGGACTGGAAAGCAGGACTGCTCTTTATGCAGATGATGTCCTATTTTAACAGAGCCCAACAGATCCTTTCCCAAAGTAATGAGAGGCTTGGAGATTTGGAGATTTGTTATACAAAATGAATGTCACTAAATCAGAGATGATGTCACTACATCTATGGTTCTGCAACAACATTATAGTATATGGTTGGGGCTTATTTTGTATGGAAAACGGTGGTTTTCCAAATCTTGTTGTAGGACAGTTCAAAAGGACAAAAAAATAGTTGTACTATTGTTCTGACGTCATAGCGATAGTACAACAACTTTTTGGCCTTGAGCTGTTACCCGATTGGTTAAAACAGCAGTGATTAAAAAAATAGATTATGATGATAGTTTGGACACAGACTGCCATAGTGGGCTCCATGAGTCCAAACTATAAATTTGTCAAGTTTCTTTCTTTTTTTTTTTTTTTTAAAATCAGTGGCAAAGTTACGGGTCAGACCAGACTGGGACAGCAGCTAGCAGGAACGGCATATTTGAGGACGACACTGGAGCCAAGCGTTAATGTGGCGAGGACAGACCCAGGAGCATTCGGAAGCAAGCAGGAGTAAGGACACAAGGTATGAACCTTGTGAAATTACATTTTGTGCATTTGGGGGAACCATATACTATCCTTGTAGCCCACTGGGCCACCTATCGCACCTGCAGTTTGCCTCCTGCACACCTGGACACCATTCTGCACCTCTCTCAGCGCCAAGGAGCCTGCTGCCACCAGCCCCCTGGAGACAAGCATCAGGCATCCTTGTAGCCCACTGTGCTATGTACCACACCCGTAGTTCGCCTCCTGCATGCCTGGACACCACTCTGCACCTCTCTCAGCGCCAAGGAGCCTGCTGCCACCAGCCCCCTGGAATCAAGCATCAGGTACGGCCTATACACAGTCCCGGCCTCCCCAGCCGCTGCTCCTGTTGCCACATTTTTCGAAAACCAGTGCCTTTCCCTTGAAAAGTCCTCACTGGTTGGTCCTGAGCAGAGCATTATGACTGTCTGCCCAACAGACTGGCCTTTTGCTCTCCCAGTACTGGACTCCGCTCTTAGATATTAAGCCAGTGAATTAATTTGGGCTGGCTCTGTTCAAACACTCTGGAACTAGTAAAGAAATGGATTAGTTGTTTTCTCCCTCCAGCAGCTCAAACCCTGCACTCACAGGGATCCTGTATCCCTGCAAATGCAGTTTTCAGTTTCAGTGCGCCAAGCCATTCTTTATAGCTTCCCCTCTACTGATTTTTCCCCGTGCTTCTGCCTGCAGTCATTTTTATGTTGCTTGCACGCATGTGCAAGAAACATAGTGCCATCATCCGAGTTTTTGGAGGTGTGGCACCCGTATTCCAATGCAGTCAGTATGTTTGCAGGCGCGGCCCCAGTTCCCCAATCACTGCTGCAGCCGTCTATGACGAGCTGAAAATGCAGTGGCATAGAGCTGAAAGGAGAGCTCTGCTTGAGTGAGCAGAGCTCCCCACTCCACACACACACACACACACATGCGCATGCACGCCACTGCGCCTCATGCGCCTTCCCCCCACTGTACAGCCGACGGGAGTGCCCATCCTCGTCGGCCCACGCCTCAAAGAGCTGAGGTGCCACGCCAGAGCCCACCCCAGCGTGGCAAAATGTTTTATGGTCAAGGGGTGCCTAATCCCAAGGCCGGCTGCACCCCCCAATAGCATCCAGGTGCCACACTGTGAGCCCACCCCAGCGCGGGTAAATTGATGTTATGGCCGACGGGTGCCCAATCACCCGTCGGCTCCAGCACCCCCAACAGTCTTCCAGCTGCCATGCTGGGAGCCCACCCCAGCGTGGCAAACGTCCCTCGTAGTCTTCGTAAAAAAAAAAACCTGTAAATACAAAAACTGTCCCTCGGCGCTTCTCCCTGCCCCCCTCCCACAACCCGCACCCACCCACTGCGCACCCTGCCTCCCCACCCACCACTCGCCCCCTACTTACCTCGGGACCTCGGCGCGACGATCTTCGGTCGACCAGGAACATGTCTGCACTCTTCAAAGCCGACCGCGAAATGAGGAAATGCCGGTAAGCTGTATAATGGATTAGATAGGGTTTTTTCAACTTTGTTGCATATCTCAGCCATTTTTGGGAATTTTGGGCCCAAATTTTCAACATGGGGTTTTTGGGACGCCTCCTCATGAATTCTTGCACTGTCATGGCATTAATCAGGCCCGAAGGGTGATTTCACAGTCACTGCATGAAATCACATTTCGGGACCGATTAAACGACACTGCCAGTGTTCATAAGGTGGGCTCTCAAAAATCTATGTTGAAAATTTGGTAAAAAATCTTAAAATGACTGTTTTACGAGCGCGGCATGCACGTAGTTCCTACACACGCCGTAAGTTCGAATTTTCAATATTTTCACCAGATTTTCAACATTACCATCTTACCACACCTCGCTTTGAACAGTACAGCTGTCATTTTTCACATCTCACCCAAAGCGTGTTTCCGCCCATGTAGCGCACAATGGCGCAGTCGGTGTGCGGAATCAATGTATGGGACACATTAAGAAAATCACAGTGACACTGTTCATGAGCAGAGGTCTTAAAATGGCTATGTTGAAAAAAGTCCTAAAAATGACGGTTTTGAGCGTGCGTTGCGCAGTTCCTACGCACGCTCGTAAGTTCACGAATTTTCAATATTTTCACTCCAGATTTCCAACACTGCAATTTTACCACATCTCCTTATGAGCAGTACAGCTGTCATTTTTCACATCTCACCCAAAATGTGTTTCCGCCCATGTAGCGCACAATGGCGAAGTCGGTGTGCGAAATCGATGTATGGGACACATTAAGAAAATCACAGTGACACTGTTCATGAGCAGAGATCTTAAAATGGCTATGTTGAAAATTTGGTGAAAAAATTCCCTTCAGACGTTCTACAATATTACTAATGAAGACATTGAGCAGAACTGGCCCCAGGACCGATCCCTGCAGCACCCCACTGGTCGCCCCCTCTCCCTAGACTGCACACCATTTACCACCACTCTCTGCCTCCTGTCTGTTAGCCAGTTTCTAACCCAGTTTACCACCCTTTCCCCCATGCCCAGCCTACCCAGCAAGTTTATCAGCCTCCTATATGGGATGGTGTCAAAGGCTTTGCTGAAATCAAGGTAAGCGTTGTCCACTGCCCCACCCTGATTCACTTCCTTTGTCACCCAGTCAAAGAAATCAACCAGATTTATCTGACAAGATGTCACCACTGTGAATCTATGTTGTCTATGGTCCTGGGCTCCGATGGCATCTAGATGCCCCACTATCCTTTCTTTAAGCAATGTCTCCATGATCTTCCCACTACTGAGGTGAGGCTGAGCGGCTATTGTCCCTGCCTCCTCCTGCTGCCAGACTTGTGTAGAGGGACCACATGTGCCCTCCTCCAGTTCACTCATGTTGAATGACTCAGTGAACATGGCTGCCAGAGGTACTGCTATCTCCCTTGCAGATCTGTTAATATCCTTGACGTATGCCATCTGGTTCCATCGCTTTGTCCACCTTCAATTTAGTGAGCTCCTGCAGGACTCTCTTGCCTTTGAATGGACTATTGTCCACCTCTTCACCCCTTGGCAACTGCTGTACTGCGGTGGCCCTTGCCCCTCCCACTCTTCTCTGAATACTGAACGGAAAGACACAGTGGATGTCTTGGGAGGAAGGCATGGAACTATCACTTCCAAATGCCTAAACAGCACATACAAGCAAGCAACATTCGGCATTGACAAATGCGGGTTTTGTATTGTATTTAACCTGTCGCCTTAGTTGCTGTGTCTATGTTTATGAATGTACAGAATTTAGAGTCAGGATTCAGAGTTTATGATTTATTTGCTGAAAGTCTGCATAGCATACTGAATTGCTGTGTTTTAATCCAGTGCAGCTACCATTTTAAATTTCTCCCTTAGTTGCGCCCCCCCCCCCCTTTTACAAATCTCAGTTACAGAGCTGGTGCCTATCTGTCTGCTTCCTCACCCATTATTTGTCCCTCTTTTAGTAAACTGCAGCTCTTTTGTCTCTGTGCTAATCTTAGTTTCACTCCCACCCCCTTGGAGTGCTATAAATCCCTGTTCTGCCCCTTTACCAATAGGCATCCTTGTAGCCCACTGGACTGCATGCCTGGACACCACTCTGCACCTCTCTAAGCGCCAAAGAGCCTGCTGCCACTAGACCCTTGGAATCAAGCATCAGGTACGGCCTATACACAGCCCCGGCCTCCTCAGCTGCTGCTCCTGCTGCTACATTTTCACCCTCCTCCCCCCAGGCCACCCTTAAATACACTTAAGCTCCTCCTCCCTCCCCACCCCATCCTGCCCCATTGGCTCCCAGTACTAATGCTCTGAGCTTAAACTTTCTGTCTCCCACCCCTTTGTTGATCTGCTTGCTCACCACACCTACAGTAGGATAGGTGCTCTTGCTGCTAATATTTGTTGGTGATTTCTGTACTGCGTAAACCTATATCCTAAATTAGCTCCAGCCTGCTCAGAGTTATTATTTTACCCTGAGTGGACCGGGCTGAGTTGATGTTTAACACTACTGTTCCTAGCTGACTGTAGTTTACAAAGTGGGAGTTCTTTATAATCTCAAGATATTTCTGCCTGCCTAAATAGAATGTTTAATCAATCTTAGTTAGGGCATGTCTTTACTAGCTTGTTAGTGTACTGAGCTCACTAGCTATCCTGACTTGACTCGCCTCCAGCTGAGGCTTACTTCACCTGAACCTGGTGACCCTCCCAACAGTTGGTGGGGGGGGTGCCACTATATAAGGAGGATTTGATTTTTGTCCAATCATTCTATCATGGAGGCCCCTACGCGCCCCAGGGAGGGTGCTCAGCCCTTCCCACTTAGCACTGCCCTCATTATTGGCCTTTTCACTGCTTTATGCCTCTCTCTTGTGTTTGCTGGCCACTCTCCTTCCTCAGGGGGCCACTGGGACACTTTTGTCCAGCATAAGGTGTTTGACTTCACCTTCTCCAATCTATTAGCCCATGACAGACAACCCCTTTGGGCTATCTGCTGCCTTGACCTCAGGTGCCTTCTGTATCCGGCCATAGTGGTCAGGCGTCCTGCTCGCAAGCCTTCGGCAGGTGGTGGCTCCCCCCCAATAAGGCATCTCCTCTGGCTCTTTCTGGTGATCCTAGTCCTGGCTGGGGACATTGAGCAAAACCCTGGTCCTGCCTATCAGGCCTCTGCACTTCCTGTGGGCTGGCTGTCAGGCAAGGGGATGAAAATAGCTCACCTCAACATCTGTAGCCTCTTGCCCAATCGGGATGAACCTCTGCCTGGGCTACGCACTACAAGCCTGATATCCTGGGTATCACCGAGACTTGGCTGAAACCTTCCACCCCTGACTCGGCCTGTGCACTCCCTGGCTTTGATCTCATCAGGCAGGATCGGCCAGGGAAAAAGCGAGGGGGTGGTTTCTTGATTTACTACAAGAGTCACCTTAATTTGTCGTTGGTGTCTCATCAGCAGTCCTCCCTGTCTTCATGTGAGCTGCTTCACTCTGTCCCATTACTTGGGAATACTAAGAAGCTGCACATCATCTGTACATACAATCCCCACAAGGGAGGCCTGCCTGGGTTATCCTATCTCCTTGATACTATTGGTACTAAAACTGGGGATAATGAGCTAATCTTGGGATATCTTAATTTAAACTGGCAAGGATGAAATTCTAAGCTGTTTAAACCTCTGCTTGCTGGCCTCTCCTTGTCTCAACTTATTCAGGAGCCCACTAGGTGGTCTACCAATGGTGGTACTAGCTCCCTCCTGGACTGGGTCCTCTCCAATCGGCCAGAGAGCATCAGTTCCGCTGGTACGCTTCCTGACTATCTCTTACCATACCCCTGTGTGCTGTGTATGGAAATCTCCTCCCCGAAAATCCCCCACAAAATCATTCAAGTAAGGGATTTTTCCAGATTTGACCTGGGGTCATTTCACGTGGATCTGAGGCTCACTGACTGGTCTGTGGTGCTTAATGCTCAAGACCCTTCCACTACTGTTAGTAAGTTTCTTAGCACCTTTGGCGCTCTGTAGGACAAGCATGCCCCCCTTATCAGGTGGAGAGTAAGGGGGTCTGCCACAAAATGGCTGCATGGGAGTCTCCTAGCCCTCATGAAGTCTAGAGGCAAGTACTGGGTCAACTTCAAGGTCATACTTCAGCAATACAGGAGGCTCAGAAATGAATGCAAAAAAGCAATCAGGGCAGACAAAAGTGAATACTGTAAAACTGCCTTACTCAACTCGGCTAAGGACCCTAGACATTTCTGGAGGAACATTTAAAATATTGTTAGTGCTTCCTCCAACTGTGGGATCTCTGACCTGCTCGTGGGTGGGTCTAATTGTAACAACCCACTAACTATTGCCAATACATTCAACTCCCACTTCTCTGACCTGTCCGCCTTCACCTTCCTATTCTCTGCTGATGGGAGTGATAGCTACCTCCTGGCCTCCACCCCACAGATGGCCCTCACCTCCCATCCAATATTTTACTTTAAGGCTGTGACGGCACTGGAGACGCAAAGACTGCTCTCTGGTCTCTCCCCACATTCTAGTGCTGGCCACGATGGCATGGAAACCACTGACTAAACTCTTTAACAAATCATGGGAGGATGGGGTGGTACCCGAGGACTGGAGGAGGGCAGATGTGATTCCCCTTCACAAAAGTGGGAGCAGGGCAGAAGCAGGAAACTACAGACCTGTTAGTTTAACCTCAGTGGTAGGGAAAATGATGGAATCACTTCTGAAGGAAAGAACTGTTAAATATCTAGAGACCAGAGGGGCACAGGACCCAAGGCAGCATGGATTCACAGCGGGAAGGTCATGCCAGACAAATCTGATAGATTTCTTTGACTGGGTGACCAAAGTAGTTGATCAGGGAGGGGCTGTGGACATGGCCTACCTAGACTTTAGCAAGGCATTTGACACAGTCCCACACAAAGATTAATATACAAGTTAGCCAGCCTGGGAGTGGTCCCAAGATGACAGCCTGGGTAAAAGAATTGGCTGGAGAATAGGACACAGAGGTAATAGTAAATGGAGTCCACTCTGAAAAAGGGGGTTAGTAGGGTACCGCAGGGTTCAGTATTAGGACCAGTCCTCTTCAATGTCTTTATAAGCGATACTGCAGAGGGACTGGAAGGAAAAGTATGTCTCTTTGCAGATGACACAAAGATATGCAACAGAGCTGATGCACAAGGTGGAGGGAAAGGATGAGAAGGGACTTGGAAAGGTTAGAGGAATGGTCAAATGTATGGCAGCTTAGATTCAATGCTAGAAGTGCAAGGTAATGCACCTGGGAAACAAAAACCCAGGGAAGAGTACAATGGGGGTGAGATACTAACAACAACAAAAATGGAAAGGGACCTGAGGGTAGTCATATCAGATGACCTAAAGGTGGGCAAGCAATGTGAGAGGGCAGCAAAGAGGGCTGGGGGGATACTGGGATGCATAGGGAGAGGCATCACCAGTAGAAAACAGGAAGTTATTATCCCTCTGTACAGACAGCTAGTGAGAGTCCATCTGGAGTACTGCGTGCAGTTCTGGAGACCCAATCTCCACAAAGACATAAGACAGGATGGAAGCTGTCCAGAGGAGGGCAACTAAAATGGTGCAGGGTCTGCACCGGAAGACATATGAAGAGAGACTTAAGGAGCTTAATATGTATAGCCTCGAGGAAAGGAGGGAGAGGGGGGACATGATAGAAACTTTCAAGTACCTCAAGGGAATCAACAAAGTCCAAGAGGTTAGCATCTTTCAAAAAAAGAGGTGTGCAAGAACAAGGGGGCACAATTTGAAGATAGAAGGGGGGCGGCTCAGAGGTAATTTAAGGAAGTACAGGGTTCCCCACTCTCTGAAAATATAGGGCGGTGGCAATGGTCAGCGGGTCAAATGGTGCATTATTTTTCGGGATCTCCTATATGCACTGTACATGTGCATAAGTAGCTTTTAAGTAACATATAGTGTGCTGGTATTAAATGGGTAGTACTGCAATAAAGGATGTCAATAAAAGACAAGTTTAGCGGATTTTATAAAAAAATGGATAAAAATATAGGGTGGTGGCAAAAAAACATAGGGTGGTGGTAAAAAATATAGAGCGGTGGTAAAAAAATATAGGGTGGTGGCCCACCGCCCTAAAACAATGAATGGGGAACACTGAAGTATTTTTTCACAGAGAGGGTGGTGGATGTATGGAACGGCCTTCCAGAGGAGGTTGTGGAGTCACAAACAGTGGTGGAATTCAAGCATGCATGGGACAGTCATAAGGCAATTCTAGGGGGTTGGGGTAGGAAGAAGTAGGCTGCTGGTTAACTAGGATCTGCAGCTTATCCATCAGGTAGGGAAATGGGCAGACTGGGTGGGCCAAGCGGTCCTTATCTGCCGTCAAATTCTATGTTTCTATGTTAAGCTCCTCCATCTTGGTGCCCCTCTTATAGCCTTCCCAGTGACCCATATCTTCAACATGTCCCTTGCCTCTGGTGTCATCCCTGACATCTGGAAGGTGGCGAGGACTGTCCCTGTTCTCAAACAGGGCAACCCTAAGATCCTTGACAATTACCGACCAACAGCCATCTTATCGGCTATCAGTAAACTTCTAGAGAAAGCTGTGGCTGGGCAACTCACGGATTATATCCAGGCCCATGAGCTACTGTCCTCTGCGCAGCATGGTTTTCGAAAAGGGCACAGTACGTCCTCGGCCCTTGTCACCGTCTCCTCTGGAATCCGGGCTGCCATGGACCAGGGCAAACTCACAGGTGTCATATTCATTGACCTATCCAAGGCCTTCGACCTAGTTGACCATGTCTTACTTTGCTCTCAAATTCGGTCCCTTGGTCTGTCCCCATTTATCCTGAGTTGGCTCAATAATTACTTCTAGGGCAAGCAGCAACTTACCAAATTCAGCAAGGCCCTCTCGGACACCACTCCTATAACCTCCGGTGTCCCCCAGGGATCAGTCCTGGGACCCCTTTTCTTCTCTATATTTGTCAACAATCTACCAGCTACTGCTACCAACTGTAGTACTATCCTACACGCGGATGACCTGGTCATCCTCACCCATTCCCGGGACACTGAGGTCATCAACCATCAACTGAATGAGGATTTCAGAAATATCCAGTCCTGGGTAACGATTCACAAGTTGGTCTTCAACCTAAAAAAAAAAAAAATAACTCAGCCCATGCTTTTTGGGTTCCTGGTCAAGATTAAGGCCTCCCCTGCCCCTCTGTGTATTACTGGTATCAGTGGTACTCCTCTTCTAACCACTGACTCCATCAAATACCTTGGGGTGACACTGGAACCTCAACTTGACCTTCGGTACCATATACAAAATGTATGCAGAGCTGTCAATGGCAAACTGGGTCTGGCCTACACAGCGAAGAAAAATCTTACGTCTGCTGCTCGCCTTGGATTGGCCAGGAGTGTTGCTTCCCTCTCTCTGCGATGGACTTCTCCTGTTTACACACACCTCCAAAGTTCACCTCACCAGATGGAACACAACCTACAATAACATTTGCCGCTTTGCACTTGCTACCCCTCACCTCATCCGCCACTGTGACCTATATGACAAACTCAGGTGGCTCTCCTCACCCAATCACATGAACTTTGTCCTGGGTTGCTTCTTGGGTAAGGTGCTCAGTACTGGCACTCCCCCAGGGCTGGCAAAGCTTCTCAAACCGGCTGTCTCTTCTACCTACTCCCTCAGGTCTGCGGGCCCTGGCGTTCTTAAAGTCCCTATCACCCACACACAAATGGGGGACAGGGATTTTGCTTCATGTGCCCCTAGGCTATGGAATGCCTTTCCCACTCAGTCCGCTCCTCCCCCTCCCACACGTGCCTCCGGAGCTCCCTGTGGTATCACTTGAAGCTCTCCTCTGCATATGGGTGTCCTAGACCTCCATAGCTAGTTCCGGTCACCTGCACTGGACTCGCATGTCCTTCCCGGCACCCCTCTTGCAGCTCCTGCAGATGCAGCCTCTCTAACTGAACTCTGAGGTGCATATAATATATTTTTGCTCTGTTTCAGGAGATACTCAGACTGCGGCTCTGTTTGTGGCTCGAAGCCGTGTATACCTTGCAAAATTTTACTGTTCTTAGCCTTGGTATCTCTATTTATGCAACAGGGGTCAGGATAAAAAACGCAGAATAAAACCATTTATCTTCGCTACTATGGTAATAAATTTATTTATCCACATAGTAACTACATCATCACCCATTTATCCACACAGTAACTACATCAGTAGCTCATTTATCTGCACAGTTCTCTTCAGAATTCATTTAGAATGTTCGGCCTCAGAAGCAGTACTAACCATATTTAAATGTCAATAACTTAAAAACGAAAAAAGATAACATGGTACTGTGAGCACGAAAATTGTTCAGCACAAAATTATCTACAAAATGAATAATGTTTAATTTATATAAACCCTGTATATTGTATATGGTTAGCAAAAAAACAGAAGAAAATGTAATTTTTTGTTCACTTTTTTGACAAACAAATATAAACAACTTTAAAACAAAAAATGATAGCATGGTACTGTGAGCACGAAAAATGTTCAGCTCAAAAATATCTACAAAATGAGTGGTGTTTCATTTATAGATACCATTTTGTTTTTTTATAATTAGCAAAAAACAGTATAAAATTCATACTGAACCGCTGCATATCCCTTATGTATATATGTGCGTACATAAGGGATATGCAGCTGTTCAGTGTGTGATAATGCATTTATCTTGTACAGTTTCCAGTGACCTCAAGTAACCTCACGAGTGCCGAAGGCCTCACCCAGACCGATTCATATGTAGTTTTAGTTTTTATTTTGGCTGTGATATCTACAGAGCTCAAACTATCTTTTATAAAGAGAGCGACACCTCCACCCTTTCTAGTGTTTCGAATATTTTCAAAATTGGTATATCCAGGAACCCCATTTCCCCAATCATCCCTCTCATTATTCCTCCATGTCTCAGTAAAAGCAATTATATCAGGAGATTTCCTATTAATAATTATGAGGAGTTTGTCAATTTTATTATTAAGACTTCTTGCATTAAAATACCATACAGTTAATTTCTTGTTAGAATTTTTACCAGATGATTGTTTGGAAGATGAAGAAGTACGGGGCTGCTGGTTACCCCCCGCCCCCAACTAACCATTTAAAAGTACCAGTTTCCATAACTTGATTAATATTAGCTGCCAATTTTCTAACCCCCTGAGTATTCAGATGCAAACCATCTGCTGAATATAGCTCCTTCCTATTTGTAAAAGTAGGCTCATTGTCAATCAGTAACAGGTGTTTTGCTTTGCACATGTTGCTTAACCTGGCAATATTACGTTGGATTGTACAATTTTTTTTCGCTATTTTTTTTTTTTTTTATTTGTTTATTTCAGAGATCAGAAATACCTCTGAGTCACAGACTCCTTTACAAAGGTTCCACATCACATATAATAAATACAGATACACAATACAGTTAGTACAGATAAACAATACAGTAACTGTTACAGAATAAAGTTATGTTTATAACAGGAACAGTTTGGCTAACATTCAGGAACAAGTGCAGTTTGAGACAGTTAAAAAAAAAAAAACTGGAAACTTAACATCCCTGAGGTGGCGGAGTTAAGAGCTGTATGCAGAGGCAAGCCAGAGGCCATTGTCAATAGTAGAGGGACAGGGGGCACTGGTTCATGTACAGTCACAGTCACTTGTGGACCGAAGATGGGCCCTAAGGTGCGTTTTGAAATGACCAATTCTTTGATCAAGACGCAAGGAGGAGGGTAGGTTATTCATCCACAAGGGTGCCCTGTACCAAAAGGATCTTTGGAATTGAGTTGTTTGACAGGAAGGGATGGAGAGACGATGGGTGTCTGAGCTACGGGTGTGCTTAACTTTAGAGTCCAAGGTGATTAAAGGGGTGAGTGCTGCGGGGGAAGAGGCTATGGGTGATTTTTTTTGCTAAGACACAAGTGTGGAATATGATTCTGTTTTCAAGGTTAAGCCAACTGGTGTCCTTATACAGTGCACAGGTATGGGAGAGTCTGTCACACCCTAATATAAGAAGGCAGGCCTTGTTTAGGACAAGTCTAAGACTATCAAGAGCTGAGGAGCGTACCCCTCCAAAAGTCAGAAGGCCATAGTCAAGCAGGGAGAGTACCGAGGAGGAGATAGCAAGCTTAAGGGCCTCAGGGGTAAGGCAATGTTCATAGAGGTGCAAAAGCCCTAACCTAATATTTAGGGCCTTAGATAATTGATGTATATGCTCATGATAGGTAAGGCCAGTGTTCAAAGTGATGCCCAGGTATTTAAAGGAATGCACAAATTCCAGGGGGGTCTGGGACGCAGACAGTATTTGTGGAAAAAGCCCTATCCTGGAATTCTGCGGATGTGCGAAAAGCATACCTTTGTTTTTTTATAGTTAATAATAAGGTGTTGTGAGGCGAACCAGCTTTCGACTGCGTTGAAGGAGGATTGGAGGGAGTGGTGGAGTTCAGAGGGGTCAGGGCTGGAGGAGAAGATGACAGCATCATCAACATATAGTAATAGGTTGGAGGTGCAGGATGACAGGGAGGGAGTTTAGGAAGAGGCTGAATAGGAGGGGACCCAAAATGGACCCTTGTGGGACCCCTGAGAGGACAGAAGATTTGGAGGATAGAGTATTGCCAATTTTAACTTGAAGGGTCCGGTTGGCTTGATAGTCTGCATCATCCCACTGCTTCCCGACAGAGAGACCCAGGTTGAGCAAGGAGGTTTGGAGTGGTGAATGGTGGACGGTATCAAAGGCCTTAGTGAGGTCAATGAAGATCACACCTGTGATGTGGCCTTTATCCAATGCAGTATGGATGTGTGAGGTTAGTTCAAGCAAGGCAGTAGTCGTGCTGTGTCCTTTGTGGAAACAATGTTGCTGTTTGCAGAGTAGGTCATATATATTGAGGTGTTCAGTGAGCTGATCCAAAACTATCCTCTCTAAGGCCCGGGGAGAGTATGGAGATAGGGCGGTAATTGTTAGTAGAGGAGCGGTCACCACCTTTAAATATGGGCGTGATGGAGGCGGATTTACAAATGGCAGGGAATTTACCTAGTGAGAGGGAGAGGTTTAAAAAATGTGGGTGAGAGGAGCAAGGACTTCCTTAAGGGACAGCCGAAGAATTCTGAGATCAAGGGAGTTGTGCCCTCGGAATGGGTACTATATTAGATACTGCAACCGTGTGCTCTTGATTTTTTAAGGACATAGCCAATTCAATAATATCATGACATACTGTATATCCTTCTCATGCAGTTTTCCCACATCATTTGTCCCCACATGAAGGGTAATGGTGGACTCTGGAGGTATAACTACTGTGAGTATAATCTTGGTTATGTAATGGACTCATGCTCCTGGATAGCACGACACCATGACCTGTTCCTTTTTATCCCCACATATGCAGGTATCACAGCGTCTGATAATTGAATCTCCAACTTCAAACTTAAAGGATTCCCCCCTTGATCCTGGTGCTGAAACAGACTTTGCATATTAATATCTGACTCTTCAATATTATTAAAGGTATCTATATAATCTTGGCCAGGGGATGGGTTATTTTCCTCAAATTCCTCAACTTCGAGTTCCTGAAATCTGTCACTTCAAGTGCATATTTTACTTTCTGAGATGCCTTTTTCCTCACTGTAACCTGCAAGTTTTGTTTTATTCCCCCTACAACTGGTATTTCTTTCAATTTCTTGGGTCTTGGTGCCTGGTCCATTAGATGTTCTGGACCATCGTTCAAATTTTGTGTCCTTTTTCTATTCATTGTTATTAGATCTGTTTCCTTCTCAACATTTTGTACAAACTCCTGTATTTTAAGAACGTCTTGTAATTCTTTAATTTTCAACTTAAAATCATCATTTTCCGACGGAAACAGTGACAGCAACCCACATTTGGTGCACTTATCACTCTCATTAATCAAACTGTCCTGATTTTCTGAAAATATACCACATAAGATGCATACTACCAATACTGATTTTTGCTCCAACGTCTCAGGGCTGCCTTTATCAGCCATTTTATTTAAAATTACTAGGCTGTATAAACTAGATTTAGATGGGGAGACACTGACTACTCTATTTCTATAATACGGGCTTTCACTCCTATTACGCGCCTATCACAGTCGCATTCAAGTCACAATTTAATACTGGCTGTTACTACCTATATCAGTTAGGCACATGTGCATAGCTCGTCCCATACACTATTATTTTGGGCCATTAGGTCTCCGCTATATTTCTGCTCACCTGGTGTCTACACTGTCCGGTCTGTTGCCCCACGTGACACGCTGGACATGTGCTAAGAAATATATTTTTACTTGGAGACCTGTGCCCTTGCCTATTTTAAGGTTTGTATGTGCTCTATCTTTGTTTTTTTATAAAATACAAATTACTCAAACATTCTGCCAAGGTTCTTTTACCTATTTCAGACCTTTACCATTTTGGTACCATTGACCCAATGTGCTCAGTGGGACAAGTATATTTCTTGTTGCGTATGGAGTGGACAAGAACCACATCTGAAAGCCTAGTCCTGCAACTGCCTAAGCAGCAGGGTGGCTTGGTGCTCCACCATTTCCACTGTTATTACTGGGCGGTGCAGGTTACAACAGTTCTCCAGTGGTACAACGATGGTGGCACAACTCAGTTTGTGAGCTGGTGCAGGTTTTGGCCATTAGCTTTCAAAACCTGTTAGCAAAATCAATATTTTCATAACCAGCGATATTAAGGGTTCAAAAATCATTTTGTAGGCATGTAACCAGTTGGCCAGTAAACTTTAAAATCTGGAAGTTAAACCAACTCTTTTGGAGGCCTCTGGCTACCTGATTTGTCCCACCCTTGGTGTAACCCAAACTACTATTTTCTTTGGAAGACTATATATGACCCCTGAATTAGGACCACACTTCAGATCTGGAACAGAATTATTCATCTGTTCGATCTATGACCCTTTAACACTTTTTCGATGCATCTTTCACTCCAGCTCGGCTAGATTCAAAATTTAAGAAATACGCTGGGAGAGGGTTGTGAGCCCATGGTTCAATCATTTGCACAACTCCAGACAAAGTACCACCTGCAGTGCAGTGATTTTTTTTGTTTGTTTGCCATTTGCAGGCTTGTACTTACATACAACAGAAATTACATTCTGGGGACCCATTGCTGGCAGAACATCCATTGTCAGTATCACTGCTGGATGCCATGAATGGACATTCTCAACAATGTTTGGGCTGTATGTAAGGCATCCTGGTTGGACAAGTTTTTTGGTTTTTTTAACTCCTTTTTTACTTAAAGGTATCGCATACATCCAGTTTCAGCATACAATCAATAAACCACTTCAAAACACTTTTAAAAAAAATCTTAATTAACCCAATCCGTTTTCTTAATACAACATTTTTTCCAACTTAAATTCACCCACCAACCATGGCCTAAATAGGTACATCAAGGAGTGAATTAGTCAGTCATAATAAATTCAATTTGTTTTGCTCACCTTTGAATCTTGTTTATAAAAGAGCTTCCCCGACGTGGCAAGGGTTTGTGTTTTAAGACTTCTGCACTGCAACCATCATTATGATTATGGTATTACCAGGAGCACCGCCCCCCTCCCTCCCACCACTGTGAGCCTTCAGCATACTCTCTTATTTCCTGACCTTTGGTCTGGCCTGTCAGGAACCCATTTCTGACTCTAACATACCTACCACTCTTCTACCCTCTCCCCGGACTTCCTGTGTTTGCCCAATTCCTTCCCATGGCAGCCACATTTCTGGACATTCCTCTTGCCTAATGAGAACACAAGCTATAAGCTCTTCCATAGTTTTCATCTCCTTCATGCTATCCATCCATTCCTTAACTGTCGGTGAGGTTTCCTGAAGCCAGTACCTTGTCAGGCATTTAAGTGTTGCTGCCAAGATCATCAATATTAATTTACTTGTTTGCACTGCTAATGTCAGTGGGAATGGGTTGTTGGTAAATGTGAATGTGAAATCTCTCTGCAGCACTTCTCTCAAACTAGAATGTACCTGTTTTCAAGAAGGTTGTGCAACTGGACACATTAAGACATCCAAGTTCAACAGAAGTGGAAGGCTGAAAAGGAGCAGACTTTCTCTCCTAAATGCTGGAGGGCCTTTTTTTCCTAAGCTGCATTTGGATTCTACATCATACTCATGGACATAATTTGCATGGGGTAACTACTCAGTTCTTGTGTACTCCTCACCTAGAACAATATCTTTCTATGGTGGTGCCCTGGAATGCTCTGCCAGATGATCTAGTAAAAATGGGAACAGTGGGTGGGTTTCAAGAAGGGATGGGACAGGCACAGGGGCACGGTATGGGGGGGGCAAGGAGATCACTGGAGTAGTACATGGAGGAGATGAGGGGATGAACTGGTGGGTGGTAGAGCAGCCGAGGTGCAACAGCAGTGAGCTGCGTCAGGCACACAAGACAGACCAACAGGCCTAATCTGCTGGCAACTATGCATGTATGTATGCTGGCAACACTGTGGGGAACAAAGAGCCATCCATATTCACATCTTCCTTTCTTGCCCCCAACTGAATAACTACTGGCAGGATATGTAGACATTTCTCTCAAAAGTGTTCATGGTATCTTCCCTGTTTCGTGGCCTTCCTTACTGCTTGGTTCTTGCCCTTCTGAGCTGAAGTACAAGGATGAAAAATATCTGTTCTGCATACTGACTGTGGCAGCTAAGCAAGTCATCACATGCAAGTGTCTGATGGCCCAAGTTCCCACCTTGCTGGACTGGAGAATCCGAGTGAGAGTGATTCAGCAGATGGTATGGCTTACATATAAAACCAGGATATTCGAAGTTCCTGGTTTGTATCAGCAACAGGTTTGCTCCAGGAGCAAATTAGTGCCTGGACCAAACTACAGTAAATTGAAACATGCCCAAAGCACACAGCAAGTAATGCAAATGACATGTTACAATATACCTGCTGAAGGAGGCAAGCATTAGCTAGTTTGCTTTCACACACCACAACCCCCTACTGGCCACATGAGGTATGGGGCCAATACGGAGCTACAATATAGGGTTGACAGGAGCAACTTTGACATATTCAAACATCCCCAAGCAAATGACCCCACAGCACAGGCAAGGCACTATGGGTTCACTTGTATCTCATTAAGGTCAGGAACAGACAGGGACTGCATCCTCCAACCCTCCCCCCCAATCGCCCATCCATTGTACACTATTAATCAGTGTCTGTCTAGTGGTCCCCCACTACCCTGATCGCCCATTTGTACTGAACCCGGTAGTCCCTGGCAGTCAAGTGGTTCTCCCCCCACACTTTGATTGCCTATCCATACTGGCAGCAGTAGTCCCTGGCAAAATACTGGTTCCCTCACCAACCCCCTCCTGATAACTGGTACCCATCTGTAGAACAGCTCCACCCCCAAATATCCAGTTTCCATAGAGCAGAATGGCCCCCACCCCATATATCCAGTATCCTGCAGAATACTCTCGATCACCAGTATCTATATGCAGGATGCCCCCCCCCCCATATGTGTGGCAACACCTCCACCACTGCCAGCCATCATCTGCATCACAAATCACTGTGCATTGGCTGTGTGAGGCAGATGGTGAGTGGTGGTGAGAGGCTGCCTCATATCAGAGGGACGGGGACTATTCTTATAGATACTGGCGATCAGGGGTCAGGGGCCATTCTAGAACAGGATACCGGTGATCGGAGGAGAGGTCCAGTCTACACAAAGATATCATGATCGGGGGGGGGGGTAGTCTACAGAAGAATACCAGCAATAAGCAGAGACGGCATTCTACAGAAGGATACTGGTGATTGGGAAGGAGCAGTCATTCCATAGAAGAGTACTAGCAATCAGTAGGGCAGAGGCCACTCCATAAAAAGATACTGGCAATCAGGGGGACAGAGGCCCTGCTAAAGGCAGATACCAGTGATCGTGGAGTGGGGGCCATTCTACAGAAGGATTTCGGCAAATGGGGGCAGCAGCAATTCTACAGAAGGATACGAGCAACTGGGAGGGGAGACATTCTACAGAAGGATACCAGCAATCGGGCTGGGGGAAGGGGAGTCCACTAGACTGCCAGAGAGTACTACTACTGCAGTTATGGATGGGCGATTGGGGGGGGGGTATGTGGGGGACCAATAGACTGCCAGGCACTACTAGGTTTGATATGGATGAGCAACCTGAGAGGAAGGCACAGAACTGTGGCCTTAAGACCAGGTTTGGGAAGTGTTAATACTGTGGCACCAATGGCTGTTTAACCCTTTCACAAACCTTTGGATATACCAATGTGCCTATATGCACGTGCAGTCAGCCAATCTGCATAGGCACACTGGTATCCATTGGTGGTGCTCACTAAACGGTGACTACCTTACTAACTGTGCCTTCCAAAATGGCACACTTAAGAGTCCCACATTTGGGACCTTCTAAAACTAAATAAATAAATAAAATATAGTTAGAAAGATACCAACCCTGTCTGCACCAGCTAAATACCTTCCAATATTTGGGTCATAGTCTTAATTTTCAACCTTTTGTTTGGTTTGGCATCAGGATCCGCCTACCACTGGACTCTCAGCTGCACATGCTCTGCACTCGTAGTTATTCATGACTGTATGTGAAATACAACTTAGTCATTTATTATATTTCATTAAAAGATGTGAAGGGAAATCATGCTTCCTGATTGGTGGAGAAGGTTCCAAAGCAGTGTAGTTCAGAAATAGTAACCACCCTGATTGGTGGAGAAGGTTCCAAAGCAGTGTAGTTCAGAAATACTAACCACACTGTTAAACCATATTTTTTGCTGTAGACCCATGTTATATGTGCAGTAAGGCACTCCATGGTGTGGGTTACTATTCTAGAACTGCACTTCCAGGTGGCTGAAGGCACTTGGTGCTGCTCATCAGGCGCCTGGGCATGTGGTTCAAGAACAATAACCCACACCATGCTGTTTCTTATTGCTTACATAAGCATACCTCTCAACCGCTTGCCTCCTGAATCAGGGACAAGGCTTAAAAAAAAAAATCAGGGACAAAGACCCAAAATCAGGGACACATCTTAAGAATTGATACTATTCATTCAGAATGCTGACAGAATAAGATGATTTGTGTTCAGATGCATTTTCTGAAGAAGTCTGAATCTTTGATGTCTGGCATTATTTTTGTGATTTTAATCCCTACTCTTCTGTCACAAAAACACAAATTCCACAAGGGACAGAGGAAAATTTTCAGGCAAAATCAGGGACAGTTGAGAGGTATGTACATACGTACACCAGAAGGGCCAGTTAAGTAGAATGTCAGTGGGGGAAGGACTTCAGAGCCCCTAGCTCTAGTGGCTGCAAAGATTTTCAAGGCATGATTACTGTAATCTATTTGCTTACTTCCTGTGCAGATCGAATAACAACTTCTCAATGAATGAACGTGCGTAGGCAAACGTTTCTGTGACTGGGTATTTTAACAGCAGCAGTGGTTAAATTGGAAATTTTTAGGTGGGGAACTCTCACGTGCAGATTTTTAGGTGGGGGGGGGTTGTCATTTCTAGGTGGGTGAACTCCACCAAAGTATTCCGTGGAGAAAAATGACAGAGGTGCTGCAGGAACCCTCACAATTTTGTAAGACGAGGTGGAACGGGAGAAATCATTTCCTGTGGGCTCCTGCCCAATTTAACCCGTAAATAGCACTAATTTGTTACTGCGCAAAAACAACTTTTAGGTCACATCGTAGGGTCAAATAAATTAAGAGTAAGCCTCCGTATGGCTTAAATCAACCTCCTACAACCATCAACATGTTACTGTATTTCCAAGATTTCAGCACACAGCGTAGCTAAAAAGTAGCAGAATGAACTTCCCAGTGCTGTACTTGCTATTTGTAGGTTATAGAATGAAACAAAGAAAATGAGTCATTAGGGTTGTAGAAAGGAGCCCTATGGAAATTAATTTCGTGCTGCAACAAAGCTACGAATATAAATGTTGAATTATCCGCATCTCCCAACACATCCAGGGCCTACCGGCTAAACCAGGCAAAAAGCAGCCACAGGAAACTTTCCATCAAATAGGCTCTTACTGACGTGAATGAGATAAACCCGATCCCCCTAAATTAATCCGTGCTCGTTATGTAGGGTCCCTACCTGAGCTGCCGGTCATATTTCTGCTCTTTGATTGCCTTCCCCTGAGAGACTCCGCTAACGTTCGCCATAGCCCCGCGCTGATAGGTAAACGTCTCCTTCGACCCTTGGCGGTACTTTCGACACAGTAACGCCAATCAGCGGCAGAGGGCGCTCGCGGTTCTCTCGCCGGCGCAGCTGCAAACGCACTGTACCACTAGAGCCGTCATAACAACAGAAGCGAGGAGGCGAGGTGTGCAGCAACAGCTCGCACCGCTTGTAAAGTAGCAGCTCAATTGCTTAAATGCGTCCCTGTCTCTAGTGCGGTTGGACACATTTAATATGGAGATTTACGTTTAAAAAGAGCTCCCTAGTGTTGTATATTAGGAAAGCTGCATCATCAAAGAGTATGAGCACATACGCAGGGCCATACCTCTCACGTGTCCCTGATTTTGCCTAAAAATTTTACTCTCTCTCTCCTAAAATTTGTGTTTTTAAATTGTGGCTAAACAGTGGGGACTGTAAGCATAAAACAATGTCAAGCATTAAATTTACAGACTTGTTCTTCTTTAGCAAATGTGTTTTGCACTAAGCCCCATATTCTACCAGCTTTCTAGGTGGATCTCTCTAATTTTGAAGATGTGTCCCTGATTTTGGTCCTTTGTCCCTGATTTTTTTAAGCCTTGTCCCTGATTTATGAGGTAGGGGGTTGAGGGGTATGCACAGGGCTGGCTTTAGAATTTTGCGGGCCCCTAGCAAGATAAGTAATGGGGGCGTTCCGAGTTACTCAATCTCCTTGATCTCATATTTTACTTTCTCCAAAATGCACATTTTTAGTTTCACTACAACTGGTTACATTTTTTAAGGGGTCGTAGTAATGTTAGTCTTTAGGGACCCACTGCATGTCCAACTTACGTATGTTCATCAGCCTGTGATTTGCCGGGACATTCCTTAGCAAGTAATTTCATAATGTTATGACACCACACGAGAAGGCTCCAGAGAGCCCAGTGCCCTGTGTCCTTTAGTGCTGTTTTGCTTTAAGTAATAATACCTGACAGGGTGGGTGTTATTGGGATATGACGGACCGCCGAGGAGCATAATGAGGCCCGTCGCCGCACCCTGGACGGTATTATTACACTTAGATAATGGGTTCCAGATGTGTTCATTTAACACACTATAGAAGTAAATGTACATATAAAAAATAAGTAAAAAGCAAGTAGAAATATTGTTTGCTGTAAAGTAGTGCCTAATGTGGAGTGCTGGAATTACCACTAGAGGTCGCTGCGGTGTATTTATGCTGTTTGGGATTAGGTTGTCCTCCTGGTTTTTGCGCGTCTGACACACACACACAGCGCTTGAATAACGCTGTGACAACGGCAGAAATGTAGCCTGTTAGTGTTTAGAGGGAGGTACTTGGCTTATAATGTGGGATGCACGAGTGTGCAGCTCGGTTTAAAAGTGAGGAGATGCATTACTGGTAGTGCAAGTAGGTTTGGAGAGTGAAAATGGAGCACGGAAGGTCGGGAGGTGGAGCGAGTTGCCGGTATTTAAAAAAAATGTTTATTTTGGCAGTGCTGAGAAGGAGCAGAAAGCAGTTTGGGAGCCCATATCAGGCTGTTGGTGGAATTTCCATTTAGCAGAGTGGCGGTGTCTGGGCGGGGGCTGTTGTGTCAGGGAGTGTGGAAAAAAATGGCGGTTGGCAAGTTTCAGGTGCCGAATGATCGAACTGGCCCTTGTTTTCAAGCGGGCCGTTGTTAAGAAATAACGGCCTGGGTGGCAGGCTGTTTCAGCCAATCCGGATGCTAGTTTCAGTCTAGCCATTATCTAAACATGAATAATAAAGTGGTGCTCTGCCTGCCCCCCCATTAGCAGGGGGCCCCCAGCAACCGCAGGGTTTATTTTATTTATTGAAAATGTTTCACCAGGAAAGGCACACTGAGCAAAAATATGCTCGTCTCACGGTGCGACCTGGGGGGGGGGTTACAATGGAGGAAGGTATTATTATTTGTTTTTGTTAACCAGGTAAGCACACTAGACAACGAGTGCCTATTTTCAGGTGCGACCCGGGAGGTTACAGTACAGAGAAACATGGTACATATTCATGGTGACATACAGGCCCGCAACTACAAGTAGGCCAGAATGGAGTACAGTACACAGCACACTGAAAAGACAAAGAACGATCTCACCCACACACAGGTGGGCCAGAGTAACAGCATATAGACAATAGTACATGATCAGAGCAACAAACAAGAATACAACTACAGACTCAGTATGAATAAGTTCACATTGTGGCAGTGGGTGGGGAGAACAACAGGAACAGGGGGCTAAAAGGAAGGGAGAGCTGAAACCGCTGACACCCCATGCGGCGGTCGGGAAAGAGGGTAGCGAGAATTTGCAGTGGGCAGCATAGAGCTAGTGGGTGAGGAGCCCAACCAGGAGGACCACTACGGCAGAGGCGAGCACAGTGGCAGGGGGGAACTGTCCAATCCAGTGACAGGCCCCAGTGGGCAGGTCTGGAGATGGTGAAGGGACCATTCGGGAGCCCCGAGGGAGGGAGGGAGCTAGAAGGGGAAGGGATCCAAGACAGCGTAGAGGGGGGGAAAAAGGTGCTGTCCGGAGGGGACGGTGGGGGCAGGGAACTACAGTTGAATTTAGGAGTAGAGCAATACAGACAGATGAACATAATTGAGTGTGATTACTTTTGAACTTGCTACATGAGGAGAACAGTACAAAACATGAGCCTCAAGGAAAGTGGTATACATAACATGAGTACACATCTAGGGCAATACATGATTACATAAGTGCCAGTAACAGAACTTGAACTGAAGTGAGATGTACCAAGTTGGCAGCGGGAAATGGAAATCGGAGATAGGGGGTAAAGGAGAGGTGGAAGGGCTGTCTAGTAGACACTAGGGTGATTGGGGGGTGCTTTAGGGGAGATGGTGGGGGAAAGAGAAGGGAGATAGTAACAGTGAATAAGACTGTAAGTGCGTAGGGTATTTAGGACGGTGGGGGAGAGAGAAGTGTAATGCCCCAAAGGTGGTCATTCCAGAAAAGAAATAAAATAATTAAATCAACGCAGAATACGCAGGTGCTCAGGGTACCTGCTGCAGGGGTAGGCATCAGGGTACTGTACTAAGGGGCCCCTAGACATAGAGAGTCAACCTCCTTATACACAGAAAACACTGTAAATAATAAGAAAAGTGCCCCTGTGCACTTATAGCTGGTAAAAAGACAGATTATAAAGCATTATATGTCATAATGGTCTGGATGGAATGCTGTGCTGAGTGGCTCATGCACAGCATTCCAATCCAGCCATTCTAGAACCCAGGAAAGTTTAACTTTAAATTTAATTCTTCAGTTAGTCAGTTCCTGGGCAGCTGTTGAGGAGAGAGGACACGGTAAGTCGAAGGGATAAAGAAAGGGCTTACCTGGGGGTTGAAGCCATCCCTGAGGACTTAACTGTGTGCCTGCTCTGCCTCCACTGCCTGAAGAAGCCTGCTGCTGTTAGTGCTGTGGTCGGTGGTGCCATCGGGGCACCACGAAGAAAAACGCTATTCCCGCCGCGTTTCAAGGGCTTAAAAGCCCTCCGTTTTATTATTTTAGCCCCCGAGTCATTTAACAAGTTTATTTTCGGTCCCACGTCGGCAGCAAGCAAGCCGCATCGTCTTCGGCCGTCAGAGGCCCCCCTGAGCTGTCCCTCTCGCTGCCTGATCTTCCCTCCCTCTGCTGTAGTACCTCCCACCTCCCGGTTGCCTCCTGCCTTCCCTCCAGACCGCAGAGCGGTGAGTCGGCGGCAGCACATGCAGTGCTGACCACCTGTTGTTCTAAGGGGACTGTACTTTGTGTGAAAAAGTGCATTAGGTGCTCTCAGAAGGCGGCCGAGCGCCGCAGGGGCATCAGGTCATTAGGACCCGTGATTTTAATATTAATAGGGAGGCGGGGCTAGTGACGCCCATGGGGAGGGGCCGAAAAGCAAGGCCAGCATAGCAGCCTTATGAATATTTAACAGGGGCGGATTTAAAGGCGGGGTTTCGTGAGATAACTGACAGCAGTTCTCAGTGAGCTGGAAATTTAAAAGGGCAACGAATTTAAAAGGGCAATTCAGGCCCAGATCTAAAGTAGGGCATTAGGCCCATTATAAAGTGGGGCACTAGGCCCAAAGTTTAGAGGGGCATTAGGCCCATTATAAATTGGGGCACCAGGCCCAGTGTTTTGAGGGGCACCAGGCCCATTGTGAAGTGGGGCACCAGGCCCAATCTGAAGTGGGGCACCAGGCCCAAGCTAACGTAGGGCATTAGGCCCGAGGTAAAGGTAGGGCATTAGGCCCAAGGTAAAGCCTGGTCTAAAGGGAGGCCCCGGCCTAGCGGAATAGGGCAAGCCAGCCTAGTGGTACTATAGGGAGGCCCCGGCCTAGGGGAATAGGGCAAGCCAGCCTAGTGGTACTAAAGGGAGGCCCCGGCCTAGCGGAATAGGGCTAGCCAGCCTAGTGGTACTAAAGGGAGAGCCCGGCCTAGCGGAATAGGGCAAGCCAGCCTAGTGGTACTAAAGGGAGGCCCCAGCCTAGCGGAATAGGGCAAGCCAGCCTAGTGGTACTAAAGGAGGCCCTGGCCTAGCGGAATAGGGCAAGCAAGCCTAGTGGTACTATAGGGAGGCCCCAGCCTAGCGGAATAGGGCAAGCCAGCCTAGTGGTACTAAAGGGAGGCCCCGGCCTAGCGGAATAGGGCAAGCCAGCCTAGTGGTACTAAAGGATTCCCTAGCCATAACGTACAGAAAGGGATCCTATTCCAGAATACCCTACCTATAGAAACAGAGGTTCATTTTAGAGTGTTCTGTTTGCCTATACTGTGAAATTACTGTGATTACTGTACTGCTTATGCTGAACTATTGCCCTAAGTACCTGAACTCTTGTCCTAAGTACCTGAAATATTGCTCTATGTACCTGAACTATTGCCCTAAGTACCTGAACTATTGTCCGAAGTACCTGAACTATTGTCCTAAGTACCTGAACTATTGCCCTAAGTACTTGACCTATTGTCCTAAGTACCTGAACTATTGTCCTAAGCACCTGATCTATTGGTCTAAGTACCTGAACTATTGCTCTAAGCACCTGGACATTGGCCCTTATCAGTAACAATTACCCCTGAAGTTATAATTTGCCCTCCTCCGACAAATTATTGTATCATTCCACAGTTCTTTAGGCGTTCTTCAGTTATATGTTTACTACTGTACGAAGACAGTCTCAATCTTCTACCACACTGCAGTCTCATAGTGTGGTTGTAACACCACGTATGCAGAAGTCAGTCTCTACTCAGAAGAAGACGTCCTTTCAGCATTCTTCACTCCTGGGAGATCATCCATCAGCTCATCCCGTCCATTTGTGTCATGCCATCGGTTGAGTCCGTCTGTCAGTCGTATAAGTCATACCCGCTGTTTTCTTTGTTTTCACAGCTTGAAAGTACGTCCGCTGAAACGCATCACGACAGCCATGCCAGTGTCGCTCAGTAGTGGTTCCTGTTCCAGATGTCCCAGTTGGTCGCCCTCACAGAAGAGAGAGTCATCCTGAGAATTCTGTTCTGTGCCCCACCTGGTCGTCACCAAAGTCGAGTCCTGCGGCCCAGTCCGGACGCTGCCGCGTTTTGTTTTGTGTTAGTTCCTGATCCTAGGATTGCAGAGTCAACCATCATCTCTTCATATTCTTATGGTTCCTGGTCCTGTCAGAGTTTCTTCCAAGTCCAGCTGGCCCTTGGAGTGCCGCAGCATCAGTCAGGTCGCGGTAGTCCTCCATTGGATTCATCGCCACGCAGATCTTGATCTTTCTTCATCCTTGGCAACCCTGGAAGTGGGTTTTGGCCGAGGAACCTCTTGCTTCAGTGTGTTATTTCAGGAACCAGTTGCTTTAGTTCTACATTCCGGCAGCCTTGGAGAGAGTGGGCTTTTGCCGAAGATATATGGTCTGTTTACCAAACCTCTCACCACCCCAGTGGCCTTATCTAGGTCATTGCTGGGAATTGAGATTAGGGTTCTACAGTTCTGTTTTACTTCCCTTGTAGCTACCAACGAAGAACAACGGTGTACACGAAGATGCCGGATCTCTGGACTCTTGTAATATCTGGACTCTTATGGAAATGTGTGATGCTGGTCACCCTAATGCAATGCTGAGTAGCCTATGTAACCTGATTCTCATTTAGAGTATAGAAGTACAGTATAGATGAGTGTTAGAATAAGAGTGGCAGTAGGCCTAGAGTTT
The DNA here is from genome assembly GCA_016271365.2 of Neoceratodus forsteri. Classification (NCBI taxonomy): domain Eukaryota; kingdom Metazoa; phylum Chordata; order Ceratodontiformes; family Ceratodontidae; genus Neoceratodus; species Neoceratodus forsteri. The sequence continues at coordinate 1,424,418,994 of CM028130.1, forward strand.
ATTCTTGTAGTAATAACCGTAGAAGTGGTAGATAAGAGTATTTCCCTGTTCCATTGCCCTATTGTTCTCGGGCAACCCCTCCTCCTTCTTGTGACTGTGTCTCTCTACCCTTGGTACAAAATAAATGCCCTGCGGGCATCGAAATACTAAGCTGACTCCTGCCTCTCCTTGTCTAGATAGCAGTTATCCTATCCACATAATTCGGACCTTGGTGCCTTGCTCATCTCTTTTCACCACCTTAGAGTAGAGCACTCATCACAACATCTTCCAGAGCACCACAGAAGGGATATAGAGCAGTGAATAAGACTGTAAGTGCGTAGAGTGTTTGGGCAATGTATAAGCCAGACAATTAGGGGAAGGCCGAGACGCTGGTCTGGCGTGTAAGGGAGGGGAAGAGAATCCATCAGTGGGTGGGAGGTCAGGGGCAGTTACAATCTGGTGCAAGGAAGTTAGTGAGGGCAGAGGATAGAGAGTGTTTGGATGAAGAGTGGCGGATTTGGGCTGGCAAGCTGTTCCAGAGCTTAAGGAAGAGGTAAGCGAAAGCCGATTGACCTGCGGAGGTCCTTCGATGAGGGATGACTAATAGCCTAGTGTCAGTAGACCTGAGGGCAAGGGTGGGGGTAGATGGGGAATATAGGGAGGATACGAGGTAAGGAGGGAAGGAACCGAGCCAGAAGTTGGAAACAAATTTGGCACTGTGAAGTAGGCGCCGGTTACTAGGGGATGGAAGGGCCAGGGAACGATAGAGTTCGCAGTGATGGGAGCAGGGGGGGCATTGAGGGCAAACCGTCAGAAAGCGTTAACGAGGAGGTCCAGTCTGGCTAAGGTGGTCTTAGAGGCAGAGCTGTAAACAACATCGCAGTAGTCGAAGGAGGGTAGAATTATTTTCTGGACTATATCGCATCTCACAGGTAGTGGGAGACTAGCACGGTTTCTATAGAGGGCACCAAGTTTTGGGCACAGTTTTGATATGATGGCATCCACGTGTGTGAAAAAGGAGAGGTGGCGATGAAGCCAAACCCCTAGGTACCTGAAGGAGGGCACATCATCAAGGATGGTGTTATTTAGGGTACGGAAAATCTGTAGGGATGTGAGTCTGGATAGACGCTATCTAGTGCTGAAAGACATAGAGACAGTTTTCTTGGCATTTAGGGAGAGTTGGTTGGAGTTGAACCAGTGTTGTATTTTATTGAAATCGGTCTGAAGATTAGAGGTGACTTCTTCGTAGGTACGGCCAGAGGTAAAGAGGACCGTGTCGTCAGCATACATGTGGATTGTGGTAGTGGAGCAAGAGTTAGGCAGATCATTTAGAAGGATGGAGAAGAGAATGGGGCCAAGGACTGAGCCCTGGGGAATGCCGGTGGTAATGGGGGGGAGGTGCAGTCAGCTATATTAGTGGAGTGGGTTCCATTTTGTAGGTAGGCACTGAACCAGTTTGTGGTGGATGCTGCTAACCCAGCCCCTGATAGGCAGGATAGTAGAAGGGAGTGGGATACCACATCAAAAGCTTTGGCTAGGTCAATGAAAATAGCGGCAGTAATTTGCCCTTTGTCCGTCCCAGTGAGGATGGAGTGCGTGAGTCTTAGTAGGGAGGGTGTTTTTTTCTGAAACCAGACTGAAATGGAGTGAAGAAGTTAGTTTCTGAGAGAAAGTGGGAGAGTTGGGATAGTACTAGGTGTTCCTGGAGTTTGGTGAGAGTGGGGAGAAGGGAGATGGGACGGTAGTTGGTTGTGGAGGTAGGATCACCTCCTTTTGGTAGGGGTAGGACAGTGGCATGCTTCCATTCAGAGGGGAGTGACTCGGTGATGAATGAAAGATTTAGAAGGGCCGCGAGGGGAGTAGCAATGGCAGGGGCAGATGGGAAGAGAAGTTTGTTATCGAGACCACCAGGGGATTTGCCTTTGGAGGGGTTCAAGGAGGGAAGGGCATCTAGGGTTTCGATGGGGGAGATTTGTCTGAAGGAAAAGGGGTTCAGACCAGGCGGTAATGGGATAGCTGTCAGGGGAGTGGGTGTGATTACAGGAGGTAGGGAATCTAGGAGGGTCATAGCACAAGTAGTGAAGCAGGAATTAAACTCGGAGGCTACCTTCAGGGGGTCGAGAGAAGAGTCCCTGGGCGAGAGGGAGGTGGGGGATTTGCTCTTTGGGGGAGAAAAGGAGTTAATAACTTTCCAGAATTTAGAAGGTCTCCCGAGATTGCGTTAGGGTGTTGTTAAATATTCAGCCTTAGCTAAGCCGGATGGCCTTTGTAGCACTTTTGTTGAGCATGCGGTAGGTGATATTGTTGCTTGGGAGGAGCGTGGATTTGTAAATGCACCAGGCCTTGTCATGGGCTAGTTGGCAAGCTATCAGCTCAGGTGATATCCAGGGTAGGTGAGACCCCCGGACTCTAGCCCGTCGCAGGGGGGCGTGTTTGTCCCAGGCGGTAAGGAAGGTGTTCCAAAAGTGCGTAAGGGCAGAGTCCATGTTAGAGCAGCTTGAGCTCGGGTCCCAGTTAGAGTGAGCTAGATCTTCCAGGAGGGGGGAGAGGTTTAAGGATTTATATGACCATTGGAATATAAATTTGGGAGGGATTTAACTCTGTGGATTTTAGGTATGATAGATTGAGGTGGTGGTCACTAAGGGAATCAGGGAGGAGGCCCGAGCTGATGACGCAGTGTGAATGGGATGTAAGTGCCCAGTCAAGAATGGAGTGGTTTCCGGACTTATGGTTTGACCGCGTAGGTTCCATAATGGTTTGGTTAAGGTCGAGTGCAGTTATCTCAGTTTGTGTTTTGTTAAAAGTGGGTGTTAGCCAGTTGTAGTTAAAGTCACCCATAACATATAGTTCACCCGACTGGGCAAATGACATGAGTTGGCACAGAAGGTCGGTGACTGTTGTGGTTGGCGTGCCTGGGCAGCAATAAATACCAGCCACAAAGATGGGTAATGAGGAGGGAAGGGACAATTTCACCATAAGAAGCTCATAAGCGTTGGGTTCAGCTTTTCAAAGACAGAGAAGTGAAGAGCTGATCTGATGTAGATAGCCACCCCTCCTCCTCTGGAGGGCCGGTCTTGCCGAGTGATGGTGAACCCTGGAATAGCGATGGTATGATTTGGGAGGCTGGGGTTCAGCCAGTTCTCGGATAGGATGATTATGTTGGGGGCATGGTGGGCGGCTAGAACCTGGAGCTGATCGAGCTTAGGGGCAAGGCTACAAATGTTTAGATGGAGGAGGCGTAAGCCTCAGGGAAGGGAGCTAGAATGAGTGTCAGTAATGGCCTTGGTTGAGGGGTTAGGCATGGGGTAGCCGGGGCCAGGAGTTGGAGATGGGCCAGGATTGGGGTGTATATCCCCTGCAGCCAGTAGTAATAGGGCAATGGTTAGGTGGTAGCGTAAAATGTGGAGGGACCAGGATTTTGTCACGCGCTGTTTGGGGGTGGCTGAAGGGCAGGCAGTGTGGAGGAAGTGGGTACTGAAATGGAGAGAGAGAGAGAGAGACCAGGAGGCAGCCAAAGGACTAGACCGAGGAGGAGGAGGGGCACGTAGAGAAGTGGGACCAGATGGTGGCTGGAAGGATGCTGTGGACTTATAGGGGGCATTTGTAGGATGAATCAGTACAGCGGGGGGGTGCAGAGTAGCAACTTAGAGGGGGAGTTAAAAGGGGAAGGGAGAGTAGAATGGAGAAGATCAGAAGTAGAAGGGTTATTGATTGTGCCATTTTACCAAGGACAGGAGGCACAGATATGGAGTGAGGAGAGGTCCAGGCTAGTGTGGGGTAATGTAGCTAGAGGGAGAAGTGGATAAGGCGCGAGAAGCGTTAGGTGGAGTAGATGGGCGGGAGAAGAGGGGAGGAGCAGAACTTGTTAGAGAGGGATTGGAGTAGGTAGAAAGGGGCGGGGTAAGTAGTGTATTTAATAGGTGGCCTGGGAGGAGGCGGTGGGGGCGGGACAGAAATAGCCAGAAGAAAGAGGCATGAATCCAAGGGCTAGCGGCCGTTCCGGTAATCCAGCAGGAGTGCTTCACGGGTCGGGTAGCAGCTTGGCTGGCTCAGCTGAGCAGGCGCTCCAATCGGAAGGAGAGGGCTGAATCTCCGGTCCAATCAGGGGCTGTCAATGGGGGTAGGCGTGCCAATCGGAGGAGGCGCTAGAAGCTGTGCAGTTGAGAGTAGATTGCGGTGATTACCTTAGTGTTGATCCGTGAGGCAGGACCAGGAGGGCGGGAGGGAAGCGTCGGGTAGTGTCGCTGAAGGCAGTGCTGATGCCGCCGGGCTCCATGGGTGCCACTCGGGGCGTGGTAAGCTCCTGAGGGGGAAACAAGGAGAGACTGCTAATTAAATAGTTGAAGGGAACAAAGGAAGGCAGGAGACAGGCTGGAACTTAAAGAGGGGGTGGGGGTGCGAAGAAGGGACAAAGGACAGGAATTTGCAGTTCTGTAGGAAGGGCAGTAGGGAGACAGAAGCTAGATGGGTGGGGAGGGGCAGGCTACCAAATGGAGCAAGTACAGGAGAAGAGAGGGGAAAAAAGACAGCCACTGGAAGGCACCAAGTAGTGTGGAAACAGTGGTTTTGGAGTTTAGGCAGAGGGAGAAATGGCAAACTTGTTAGGAGGGAAGAGGAGAGTACACAGCAGGAGTAGAGAACCAACACAAGGTAAGGCAGGAGTAGGTAAATAGCTGGTTATCTATGTTTAGCAAAAGCGAGGGATGAACTGGCTATAATGTCTACACAAGAAGGCTGTAACACTTCAACTTAAACTGTAAGGTAGCAGAGAATATAATTAAGTAAAACAAAACCAAGGATTACAATTACAGGCCTTTTGTGCTACGTAATATGGCCTCAGTATACGGTCCAAAAATAGCCAGAAGAAAGAGGCATGAATCCCCAGGCTAGCAGTCACTCCGGTAATCCGGCAGGAGTGCTCCACGGGTTGGGTAGCAGCTTGGCTGGCTCATGTTGAGCAGGCGCTCCAATCGGAAGGAGAGGGCTGACTCTCCAGTCCAATCAGGGGCCGTCAATGGGGGTAGGCGCGCCAATCGGAGGAGGCGCTACAAACTGTGCGGCTGAGAGTAGATTGCAGTGATTACCTTAGTGTTGATCCGTGATGCAGGACCAGGAGGGCGGGAGGGAAGTGTCGGGTAGTGTCACTGAAGGCGGTGCTGATGCTGCCGAGCTCCGTGGGCGCCACTCGGGGCACGGTAAGCTCCTTAGTGTTGATCCATGAGGCAGGACCAGGAGGGCGGGAGGGAAGCGTTCGGTAGTGTCGCTGAAGGTGGCGCTGATGCCACCAGGCTCCGTGGATGCCGCTCGGGGTGCAGGAGGGAAGCATCGGGTAGTGTCACTGAAGGCGGCGCTGATGCCACCGGGCTCCGTCGGTGCCGCTCAGGGCGCAGTAAGCTCCTTAGTGTTGATCCGTGAGGCAGGACCAGGAGGGCGGGAGGGAAGCATCGGGTAGTGTCGCTGAAGGCGGCGCTGATGCCACCAGGCTCCGTGGGCGCCACTCGGGGCGTGGTAAGCTCCTTAGTGTTGATCCATGAGGCAGGACCAGGAGGGCGAGAGGGAAGCATCGGGTGGTGTCGCTGAAGGCGGCGTTGATGCCGCCGGGCTCCGTGGGTGCCGCTCGGGGCGTGGTAAGCTCCTTAGTGTTGATCCATGAGGCAGGACCAGGAGGGCGGGAGGGAAGCATCGGGTAGTGTCACTGAAGGCGACGCTGATGCCACCGTGCTCCGTGGGTGCCGCTCGGGGCGTGGTAAGCTCCTTAGTGTTGATCCGTGAGGCAGGACCAGGAGGGTGGGAGGGAAGCGTCGGGTAGTGTCGCTGAAGGCGGCGCTGATGCCGCCAGGCTCCGTGGGCACCACTCGGGGTACGTTAAGCTCCTTAGTGTTGATCCATGAGGCAGGACCAGGAGGGCGGGAAGAAAGCATCGGGTAGTGTCGCTGAAGGCGGCGCTGATGCCGCCGGGCTCCGTGGGTGGTTTGCTGGTGCCTAAAACTGGCTATGCATATACGAGGTCCTATGTACATAAAACTAGGGACATCACATAGTTATATTACTGGGGCACTTGGTAGCTACCCAGCATATGCAAGTTATTCCCTTTTCCTAGTTTTAACATTAGGAAAGAGAAAGATAAACACCAAAATTAGTGCCAGCCCAATAATGAAGAGGGCTTAGGTGCCATAGGCTCCCTACTTTTTCCTATGCTGGCAACCTGTGTTCAGGAACAGATGCAGGTCGCTCAGGGGTCATCCTGGGGAGGGAGGCTTGAGCGTCCGCAGGACTTCTTTCCTTCGGGGAGGGGGGACTCTGTGACTCTGTAATCGACAGTCACCTGGAGGAATCCAGGTAGTGGTGTGCGTAAGGCCCTGGCTGGGAAGGGCTCTGTGTTCAGTGCACTGGGGGCATCTCCACAGAGGCGGAGTACATACAGCGTGCTCATTGCATGTCCTGTGGAGCCCAGAGCAGAAAATGAAAGGTGGAAAGCTGGGGGATGGGCTTCATGAAGCCTTGCCTGTCAAGTTGTTGGCCTGCCCAATTTCTCTGGTTCTGGGGCCATCTGGATATGTATTCCAGGTTGGGAGCCCTTTCTTCCCAGCCCTGCTGCCGTGGGCAATGCGAGGGGAATTAGGGTCCCTGGACACCGGAGGAGCATCGGGACAGCTAAGACGGGGCATAACTAGCCGCACATCCTGCCAAGGAGGATAAATACCTCTATAACAAAAAGACATAGTTAATGCACCGGTTAGGGTAACTTAACACCTCAGAAGTAGGGAAATGTGAGGGGGCATTGTGGATCCCGAGCAACATGGCTGCAGGAATTTAAAACTCTTCAGATCCTCAAGATAAAAGATATTTTTCAGGAGTTGCGGGCGAAATAAGAAACCCAAAGAGTACATTTTTGAGTATAGGAAACACTCCAGAACAAGGATGGGGAATCCTAAAAAAGATAAATCGGTTGGAGAGAGCACTAAAAGCAAAAGTAGAGGAATGTGGTGTTAGGGTCTCCAACTCTAACTCTGCACCCCCCAAGCAGCAAAAGGAAAAACAGAGTTGTGGGTCTCCGGAGTCCTGACCAATCAGTGATGCGGTCTTCCTTGTGGTTGTGAGCCCTAATGCTCCCCCCCCCCACTCGTAGCCTCCAGTCCAAAGCACAAAGTACAACTCCAAGCCAGTGCCTCATAGTGTTACATTCTTCAAAGGTAGAAAAGCATGTCTTACCACATTTGTTGTCATTTTCTTCACGCACGAGAAGAAAGGTGATCATGTGTGACGTTTGCCCAGGGAACGTAGTGGACATTAGGGTTGAGAACCCCAAGGAAGACCCCACCGCTGATTCACAAGGACTCTGGAGACCCAAAACCCTAATGTTTATTCCTTTTGCTGCTTGGGAGAATGGAGGTGGGGAGTTAGGGTTGGAAACCCTAATGCCACAATTCCTTACTTTTATGGCATTAAATTACCCTAACTGGTGCCTGAACAAAGTTTTTTGCAAAGAATTTCCTTTCTTTTTGAGATGGTGGAATTGTATCCTCATTCATGCTGGTCTCTTTGAGACCAGTGTGAACAGGTGCAGATGGGCCCTGCGCCATGGGAGGACTCTTGTCCGCCTACAGAAGTGCAGGTCCTGACACATTCCCCCTACCCCTGAGAGGGAATGCAAGCTGCAGGGTTGTCCACACAGGACCGGGTACCATACAGTGATGACAATTGTGCTCATTGACTCTTTACACATTCACATTTCACACATTCACTGTTTGTTCTTTCAGATCTAAAGGAGCAAAGAGATCAGAAAGAAAAAAGTGAATGTGTAAAGAGTGGATGAGGACAGTTGGCTTCACTTTATGGTACCCAGGTCTGTGCAAACAGCCCTGCAGCTTGCATTGCTGGCTCACCAGCACAGGATCGTAAAGTATACCACTGGGGTCAAGACTGGCACTACACACAGATTTTCTTAACAAATATGTGATGTATATTTTATTTTTATTTTAACCCCAAATTTTCAAGATAGTCATTTTATGACTGCCCTTATAAACATGACGTAGCCTTTGTAGTATATTAGCCGAAAAGTCAGTTTGCACCAAAAGTGCAAAAACACATCTCATCCAAGATTAAAAAAATGACACCTGTCACGTTTATGAGGTGGTGGGGGAAAATGGCTACATTGAAAGTTTGGAGTCAAAATATTCAAAATTAGCAAAGTTATGAATGAAGATTGAAATACTGCAACGTTCACTCATAACCTTGGCATTTTACCATATTTGCACACCAAATTTTCAGCATAGCCTTCTTAGTATCCCACCTCATGATCTCAGTAGGCGAAAATTTTGAAATCCCCACTGAAACGTCATTGTGTGCCACTGGAATTCCATGCCACATGTGCAAAAACACGTTTTGGCCAGGATTTGAAAAATGAGATGGTATGAAAAATGGTTGTGTTGAAAATTTTGGGTCAAAATGTTTACAGTTACCAAAGTTATGAGTGAGCACAGAGAAATTTGAACTTACACCCATAACGTTGTTATTTGTACATATTTTTTACGCTAGATTTTCAACATAGCCTTCTTATGATCCCACCTAATGAAGAAGGGTGGTGAAAATGTTCAAATCCCTCTCAAAAGGTGATTTCTCCAAGCGACTGTGCAATTGCATTTCGGGCCTGATTTGTGTAATTCCACTGCCATTGGTCATGAGGTGGGATCACAAAAAGGCCATGTTGAAAATTTTGGGTGAAAATATGCAAATATGACAAAGTTATGCATCAATGATCAAAACCCTATTAAAATACAGGAAACAAGCCAGTACCCATTGGTAACAGCAGTGGGTGAGCACCTTCACTCACAATTTCAATAAGAATTCATAGAAAGTTCAGTTCTTCAAGCAGATCTTCATTTTTTATTTTTACAAGTTAGAATGCTTACCACTCCCAGATTCAGAACCATCAGGCAGGGCATCAATGTAACAAAGTTTGTAGGCAGGCACAAAACTCCTCATTCGATTTTTCAGGCCATCTGTAAATATGCAAAGCTCTGTGGCTGTGCAGTCCGTAAGCTCACACAGAGAATGCAATGCCAGGTAGCTGCACATCTGATGCAAACTAACCACGGCCTTAACATTTCGACATCATACTGACGTATTCCTCAGAAGTGGTATGCTAACCCCCAGGTAACATTTAAAAAAGGGTGCACTTAAAGGCACAGACCATAGAAAAGTGCATTAGAAACTAGAAAGAACCAGCAAAGTTAAAGTGCCAAGTGCTCATAAAAGTCAAAAGTCCATATAAGAACCAAAGTGCGGAATACGAAGATTGCCAATATAAAGTGCCAAGTGTAAGAACATATGAATAATTGAATAACAAGTATTAAACATTGCACCCACAGAAAACCAGCAGCGCACATAAAGCAACACAGTACATTTAGACCCATTATACAAAAGCACACAGTTAAATGGCATCACAGCATAGGAGGAGACTGGACCTGAAACAGAAAATGATTAGAAATACGTTGAGCTGCACTTATCTTAGTTTCTCCTATCGCAGTCACCAGTTCCAGCAGCAAGACATTCTTCGATTGGAGAGTGGATTTACGCCATGGGACATGTTCAGGTGAGTGAGGGTGTGCAGTCAGGGTGTGGGCTGGTATGTGCTGAGTGGGAGGTCGGGTGGAGTGGGGAGGTTGAGAATGGTGAGGGACCATTTCCTTTTTTTACAGGTGTAAAAAAAACATTGAGGGATGGTTTTCTTTACTACAGGGGACTTGCAGGGGACATTCCGACATGATGTAGTGGGGGGGGGAACAGAGACAGATATGTCAGCTGCCAGGCTGAGAGCTATTCCACACATTCAGTACAGTATTATCTTTTTTTTTGTTAATATAATCTTTATTATAGTTTAAAAATATTTTTTAAAAGTTAAAGGTACAGTCGATTGAGTAAAAAGGTTACTTACAGGAATCCATCATTACACATTTATGTAAACCTTAGATTCAGACTTAGTACCATTGTGGTCAAGAGAGAGTCCAAAGTCATTTAAACAGCCAGACCCATTCAGATCTTCGCAGATTTGCTTCATTCTTCCTCCTGTTCAAGGCACAGTAGTGTTCCTATAGGTCAGACTGATTATTCATTTACTCCCGACTTCCCGAACCCTTCGGAGCTTTTCAAGAAACTGATTCATGTACCCATTTCTAACATCATAGTTAGAGTCATAGCGTAGGGGCCCCCCTCAGAACCCATCCACTACATTTCTGGTTTGGGAAAGGGGTTATCCAGTATAAGGAGGTACCTCTGTGTGGAGTGAGTGAGATATGGGCAGGAGGAAAAACCTGAGTCCTGAAGGAGGATAGGGAGAGCTATGGAACAAAGGATTTATCTTTCCGCATATAGTAAAGAATCCATCTATTCCATCTAGAGCTACATCTCTCCTCTCAGCCATTCAGGCTATGTGTTATTTTTTCCATTTGGTACATTTGTTTTGTTATGGACCACCAGTCCTGCACAGTTGGAATCCCTGGAGTTAACCAACACTTAGTGATAGCCTTTTTGCTGGCAGTCAAGAGGGTAGCTAGGAGGCAACGGGAGTATGAGTCTCTGAATTCCCTAGGGAACTGCAGTAATATGAACACTTGTTCAATCAACTCCAGGGGCCACCCGAACAGTTCTTGGAACTCCAACTGAAGAGATTGTATGAAGGATTTTAGCTTGGGACATGAAAACATGACATGAGTGTGATGGTCCTTACTCTCTCGCAGTTACGTCAGCAAGAGGCCTGCCTGCCTGGGGTGTAGTGGCTAGTGATTACTGGAGTTCTGAAGAAACGTACCAAGTTCTTCCAGGCAAATTCCCGCCACTGGTGTGAGCTAGTGATTCTGGCTACTTGCCGGCAAACCAGTTCCCATTGTATCGTACTCACTGGAGAATCAAATTCTTCTTGCCAGTGTTGGCGAATACTATCAGTGAAAGTTTATGGCTTTGCCTGCAAGGCCTGATATAGGACAGAAACCAGGTGTCCTTGGTTTGGGGTGGCAAATAAAGCCAAGAAACTGGAGACCAGTGGTGGATGTAGTGCCTGGTTTCTCACCTCCTCTGGGAGGGATCTGAAGTAGTGTCTTAATTGTAGGTATCTATAGTGGTGTATATTGGTTAGCTGAAACCTCTGCTGGATATCCCTGATGGGCCAAAACTGACTCTGGGAGGTAATTTGGGTTAAATATACCTGGCCATATCTATTCCATTGTTGGAAGGCATGGTCCATTCTACTGAGCGGGAAATTAGGGAGCGTAGCTATTGGGCTTAGTAGGGGTGCAAACAGGTCCAAAGAGAATTGTCTATTAATGTGGTGCCAGACCTTCATTCGGTGTTGTAATACCGGTGTTAGGGGGAGTAGGGAGGGAGAGACGTATTTTTATGATACAGCAGGCGGTAATAGTCCGCATTAGTGATTAGTACCTGCTCAATCTCTGCCCAGTTGGTGTCCTGAGTGGATGATTGCCTTGAAAGTATATGAGTTAAATGGACAGCTTGATAGTATCTGTAAAGGTCCAGCAAGGCCAGTCCTCCCTGGGACCTTGGGAGAGTTAGGAGTTTTAGCTGGAATCTCGGTCTACGGTTCGACCAGATGAATTGTGAAATGGATTTATTCCATTCTTGAAATGCGAATCGGGCCAGGCTGATCAGGATATTATTAAAAAGATATAGGGCTCTGGGGAGGGTAACCATCCTGATTAACCTTTCTTGAGAGACTCAAGGGTAGAGTACTCCAGCTGGCTAGGTCTGCCTTCAGCTGAACGGTGAAAGGGGTATAATTCAGCCTGTAGGAGTCGGCCAGGGTTCGGAAAAATTGAATTCCTAAGTACTTCAGCTTCCCTAAGTCCCATCTGAAAGGGAACAACTTCTGTATAGCTGGAGAGGAGGAGTATTGGAAGGTGAGCAGCTCAGTCTTCGTGATGTTAATTTTATACCCTGAGACTTGGCCAAAGGATTCCACGAGCTCCTTGACTGCTGGTAGTAAGGTCTCCAGATTCTGAGGGTATAGGAGGACATCGTCCGAATATAATGCAATCCAATGTTCCTCCCCGCCAATCTCAATGCCTTTCAGGGAGTCTGCCTGCCGGATGAGTTGTGCCAGGGACTCCATGAATAAAGCACATAGTAGTGAGGATAGCGGACAACCTTGTCTGGTTCCTCTGTGTAGGGGGAAACAATGTGAGTGGTGTCCTGAGACCTTAACCCACACCCTAGGTGCAGAGCAGATATTCTTAATAACTTGGACCAGTGATCGGGGAACCCCAGCCCGTTCCAGTACCATGTATAAAAATGGCCACCACATTACCCTATCAAAGGCTTTCTTTGCATATAGGCTGACCAGGATCGCCGAAGAATTGTTGGTGTGCATCTGATGTATAATGTGATATGTCCGCTTAATGTTATCTGTGGTTGTTCGCCTTCCGACGAAGCCTGTTAGGTCTTTGTGTATTATTTGTTGGAGAACAGATTCCAGTCTCTGGGCTAAGATGCTCATAAAGAGTTTATAGTCAGTATTTAGCACTGAAATATTCTGGTAGGATTCACAGAGTTGGGGATTTTTGCCCTGTTTGGGAATAATTGAGATAGTGGTGTATGACCAGGTTGGGGGGGGGAGATTCTCCCTCGAGTACCGGGTTGAAGGTTTTAAGAAGCGTTTGGGTGATTTTTTCCCCTAGTAGCTTTATAGAATTCTGCCCCGTATCCATCCGGCCCGGGTGCCTTCAGGGTTTTTGGAGCGTGAAATTGCAGTATACACCTCTAACAAAGTGATAGGTTGGGTCAGCTGGATCCCATGCTCCTCACTGATCCTGGGGAGATTTAAGGGCTGTAGGAAACATTGTATTTCCTCAGTAGTTGCTGAGTGCTCTGGTGTATAGAGGGTAGTGTAGTATGTAGTTAGGGCATTTGTAATGTCGGTGAGTTTATTTCATAGTCTACCATCTATGGGGTGATGACTTGTGGAGATAGTGGCAGTCTTTTTCTGTTTCCTAATCTGGTGTGCTAAAAGTCTAGTTGCTCAGGGGCCTAACTCATAGTATCACCATCGGAGGAAAGTTAAGGCAGTTTCCGTCTGCTGTAAGGCTAGCTTATCTAGATCTTGTTTTGTTTGTTTTAACTGTGGGAGGACAGTACAGTCTCCCTGTTTGTGTGCTGTTTGGAGGAAGTGAAGTGTTTCTTCTAATGTGGCTTTGTGTTCCTGGCGGGCCTTGGTTTGAATAGAGGTATATTTTATAAGTTGGCTCCGTAACACCGTTTTTAATGTGTCCCAGAGAACATATGGGGAGACCCCCGATTGAGTGTTATCCCCGAGTATCTCCGGGATTTTGTCTGCCAGGAATTCTATAAAGTGCTTAAATAAAAGGGGTTCAGACGCCAATGTGTGTTCTGCTGGATCCCTAACTTCCATAATGAAACTATGGGAGAGTGGTCCGAGAGTATGATGTCTCTCAGTTTGATGTCCTCTAAGCTACTAACATGCTCTGCCTGGGTGTAGCAGTGATCAATTCGCGAGTATATATGGTGAACTGCTGAGTAGTGTGTGTAGTTTCTGGTATGTGGGTACAGATACCACCAAGTATCTGTCCAGCCTACCTCGGCAATAAACCTATTAAAGAATTTTTGCACCGGTGTCTTTCTAGGGGTTTTGGGGTTCGTGGAGTCCATTTAAGGGTTGGGTAGAATATTAAAGTCCCCTGCAAGTAGTAGTATACCCTTCGTAAGTTGGACTATTTTGTCCAGCAAGTTACGTATGTCCTTTACTGTAGAGTCAGGGGGAAAATATGCATTGGCTAAGGTGACCTCAGCAGGGGGAAAATATGCATTGGCTAAGGTGACCTCAGCATCTCCTATCTGTCCCTGGAGGAGTACTAGCCTACCATCGGGGTCTATCCACTTAGTTCGGACCTGTAGAGGGGTATGTTGTGGGACTATAATCGCTGCCCCTCACCTCCTCCCGCATCTATAAGAGGAAATATAAACTTCACCCTTGGTTAGTGCTCCTAATTTGGAGTGCTCTACCTTATAAAAATGGGTCTCCTGTAGATAAATGAGATCTACCTTGCTTTTCTTAATATAGGAAAGCACCCTTGACTGTTTAAAGGGAGAGGTGAGCCCATTGACATTCAGCGACAGCAACTTCAATGGGGTTTCTTCCATTCTAAATTTGGGTAGAAGAGTGTATTATAAGGGTCCTGCAGTGGTGGGTCCGAAGTGTCCCAAATGCAGACCACTCGCAAATATAGCAGCTTAAGCACAATTGACTGTTATGTAGTATCAGATAGTTGTAATTATTAACAATACCTATTCTGAAATCTAAAACCCAGAGAACAGTTAGCATCAACATAATGCCCTTCAACTGGTAAACTGGGTTAAACTTTAATAAGCTAGTAGCCAAAAACGTAAGCCAAACTAGCAGGTAGGCTTGTGACCAACTCAACAACAGGGCGCTAATAAGTTCAACCATTATCTGGGAACTTCCACTGCAGGGATCTATACTTTATCCCTGATGTGAGGGTTTCCTCACCTGGGGCTACCCCTCAAGTCTGAGAGTCCCGTTGGCACTTATAGTGCCTAAAATTGGGTATGGGGGTGTGGGTTTGGAATGTCAAGTTCCCACCATATTGCCTATAAATACTGTGGGAGGGATGCTATTGTGGGGGGATGTAATTGTACATTTGAAATTTCAAGAGAATGATGAGGTTCCTGAATTCAATGGTTCACCTTGTCCCTGAGCAGGATCAAAAAAAGGGGGAGGAACTCTGGCAAAGGATTCCCATGTCTAACCCTGCAGCCTTTTTTTCTCTTTTTCTTTTTCCCTCTTCCCTTTTTTTTCTCTTTCTTCCTTTCTTCCTTCCCTCCCCCTTCCTCTGAGGAGGGGGCTATTCTGAGGGGGACAGGAAGGAGTAACCAGCTTGTCAGCTGGTATCTGCCTGATTTAATTAGTGGGGGGGGAAGGGGAGCCAAGAGCCACCACTTGTCTCCTCCCCATCCCGCTTGGCAACCTTTATCTAACATCTCCATGGGGGGGCACCTCTTATTCCCAGCAAACTAGTGTACCCATTATATCAAAGAGAGTACATCTTGCCCAGATTCGGTGTCCACCCTCTCTGGTGTACTCCACAGGTCAGGTCATTCTTCACAAGCACACCTGATCAACAAACATCTGACCCTAGGGTTACATAATAAACCTTCCAATTATATTATAGATGGTTAAAGATCATTGTCCCACTGATTGTGTACAGACAACGATCCATGATCGTCGTCAGCACTGAGTGTCATTAGGAGATAGCAAACTCTGGTTAGTAACTTTATGGAGAACAAGACCCGTGGAGACAGAAGAGGTCTTAGAAAGGAAGAAAGTCAGTAATCTTACCCTCTTCTCCGCTAGGCATCACTCCTCCTGCTCCTGTTAGTGGTGATCTGAAAGACAAGAAGAGGCAGATACAAGGGCCCCCCCCCCCCAGACAGAGGGTGACAATATGTTAGTGTTAGGTTTTAGTTTGTTATTCATGGGGGGTGAAATTATAGCTGCAGAAAGGGGTTAATGTACTATAGGCAAGTAATAGGGTTAGGTAGGGTTAGTTAGCCGAGCTGAAACAGATAGTAGGAAGCTGGAACTTATCTGGGAACCAGTTATGACGTAGCAGGTAGTATATTGTTCAGTCCTGTTTCTTTGGTTAGTGTCTTTGCTAGGACTGGATGGTTTTCTCAGTTTATAAAAGACATATGCTTCTGAATAGTCAAGGAAAGAAGTAGTTCCTCAGTCATTGGCAGCTTCCTCAGCACAGCGTCTCTTTGGCCGATTGAGCTTGTCTGGAGAGAGGTACAGCTCTGTTCGCGGAGCGAATCCGTGATCTTTTGGAGGGCCTCCATGCCTTGGTATCTTCTGGATTCGTGTTGCCCCTGATTCCATACCTGCCACGAGAGTTTCGCCGAAAGTGAGTTTTTAGGCGCTGCTGCCGGTTCACCCTGCATCTCGATGCCACGTTTTTTCAAATCCTGAGACGCTTCCTCCACAGAGCTGTAAGTGTGTTGCCCTTCCATAAAAAAGACCATGAGTCGGGCCGGATAGGGGGTTCAGAAATGCAATCCTGTTTTCTTCAGGGCCCTCAGGATCGGGACGTATGCCTTCCTCCTTGCCATCACCTCGGGAACGTAATCATTTTCGATATACAGCCAGTGGGATTTGAACTTTACCTATCCCTGCTTCCAGGCCGAGTGCAGAACAAGCTCCTTTTCTTGAAATCTCAGGAAACGCACCAAGATAGTATGAGGTCTGGATTCAGGGGGTGGCCTGGGGCTCAGCGTACGATGAACCCACTCAAACTCGAGGGATATCTCTGTTGGTAAGCTGATAGTGTCTTTGATGAGGTTGCGAATAAATTGTATGATGTCTGTACTCTCTTCCCCCTCCAGCACCCCCGAGATCCTAATATTATTCCTCCGGTTCCTGCTTTCTGTGTCCTCAGCCCTTTCTTGTAATTGTTGTAGGCCCTGGTGGAGCTGTAGAATGGCCTGTTCTGAGCAGTCGACCCTTCTGTCCACTACGGTGGCCTAGTTCAGGTTTCCTGTTGCTTTTCAAGTTTGTTTATGTTGGTCCATAGTGCGATGGTAGTGGAACGGAACTCTTTCCGAAAGTCCCGGAGTTCCGTGAGCATCAGGGTCATCTGTCTCTGTAGAGTTGAGAGTGGTGGTTGGTTGGATTCGGCGCGACTTCGCCTCGAGGATGAGGAGGCCTGTGAGCCGTCGCTGCCCGAGTCTAAGAATCCACCATCATCCGCTGCTCCTGGGAGTTTGGAAGTTCTTCTGTCCCCTCGCTTAGGCATTGTAACCCCTCCTCCTCTGTTTATATTATGCGAGTTGTCTGATAAAGTGAGGTAAATTGGAGGACACTGTAGGCAATGGTGGGAGCACCCTAAACTAGGCTGCTATTAGGGTCCTGACGTCACCAGAAGAATATAATTGTCTTAACAGTTCAGTTTGTTGTTCTTCTATTAATCCCAATGTTATTCTGTCAGTACAGTATTATCACATAGAAAACGTTCCAATGAGCAAAAGGAAAAAGAAAAATATTTCAGAAATAAAAAGTTACAACTGACTACTTATTAAAACCTGTATCATTTTCCTGTCTGTCTGTTTTGGTTCTACTAGCTCTTTGTTTCTGGCATCCACCATGCAGCAGCCTTCATGCCACTTTCCAGCAAAGGCCCAATATCTTCCACTGAATACTGAGCATAAGTAGTCATTAAGTACAACTGTCTTATCCTCATTCTCCTTGATTACCCTGCCCCCCTTTAAAAATTACCCCCTCTCATTTTCCTTTTTCATCTTTGGTGAAAATACTGTTTTGCTACCGTGATCCCCCATAATATGCACCTCAGTGTCTGCCTTTGCATCCTTGACTGCCTTCTTAGCCTAATATTTCCTCAGCATATACTCTATTTCTTATCCCCCGTTCTCTTTGTATTTGACAAAGACCCTTTTTTTGGCCTTCACTACCTCCCTAATCTTCTGAAATGTTCTAAGAGAACCAGCAGACTGATCTCTTGTGTCTGTTACTCTTGGTAACCATCTCAAGCATGCCTTAGTTGCCTCAACAGTGCTTCCTTTAATTACTGCCCACCTGTCCTCCACCCCCCCCCAGTTTTCTCAACTCCGACCCACACCTATCCAGGACTAATTCACTTCTCCGGGCAAAGTCTGCTTGTCTGAATTCTAGAATCTCAGGCTTTGATAATGTTATACTGGTACCAGTGTTTTTCCCCAGTGCACACTCCGCCTACCAATTCTAAGCTGGTGAGCACCACATTCAGAATGACAGACTACCTTATAGGTTCCTTTATCAGCTGCACCAGCAGGCAGTCCTGCAACATATCTAGCTGGACCTGACCTTTGGTGCTTTTTGCTGCTGGAATGTCCCGCTCTGTGTCTGGCAGGCTGATATCTCCCACCACCACTACCTCCCCTTTGCAGCTCTCTCCTCTGTTTCTGCCCTCAGTTACCTATCTTCCGTGACCCCCCTGTCCAGGCAGTCTATAGCTCAACCCCATGTGCATCTTCTTACCTGATGCTGTCATGAGCAGTACCCACAGTGATTCTTCCCATTCCCTCCCCCAATGGACCCATCCTCTACCACCTCAATGCCTTTCTTGATATAGATGGCTCCTCCTTTTCCCTCCCCCCATCTCACTGATGCATGGTATACTCCAGTACTGCCAGGTCCCAATTGTTATTCCCAGTGGCCCCTGTTTCTGTAATGGTTCACAAAATCTAACCCTGCATCTGCAGCCATCACATGGAGCTTGCTAATTTTGTTGCCTAGGCTCTTGGTATTAGGGTAGACTACCCTCCAGCTTGTCCCTGTGCCCTTCCCATTTTTTGTCAGCTCCTCTCCCTTCATCTATTTGTTCCCTCCATATTTTCCCGATAGTCCTGCTCCTTGCTGTCTTTGACAACGCCCCTCCTTGTCACCCTTTCTTAACGTTTCATGACCCCCTGCCATGCTGCTTTCATCTCCACTGCTCCTAGGCCCATTTGTGTCTGGGGGAGACTTAGCTAGGTTTCCATTTGTGTCTGGGGGAGACTTAGCTAGGTTCCCATTTGTATCTGGGGGGGGGACTTAGCTAGGTTCCCATTTGTGTCTGGGGAGACTTAGCTAGGGTTCCCATTTGTGTCTGGGGAGACTTAGCTAGGTTCCCATTTGTGTCTGGGGGAGACTTAGCTAGGTTCCCATTTGTGTCTGGGGGGGGGACTTAGCTAGGTTCCCATTTGTGTCTGGGGGAGACTTAGCTAGGTTCCCATTTGTGTCTGGGGGAGACTTAGCTAGGTTCCCATTTGTGTCTGGGGGAGACTTAGCTAGGTTCCCATTTGCTCTCAGTCTTCTTTTAATAAAACCACAAACATTGAGGTCCATTTATCTCAATCACATGCCCTATTAGGAATAGCCTAATATTGCCCTTTTCTGGAACTTGAATCCCACCAAAACTTTAAACTTCATATAGATTTCATATACAGCAGAGGCACATAAGTAAACTAAGTAACAATAATGTATTATCTCCTGCACAGTTAGTCTTTGAAAAATGGTGCCTCAGAGAAAGGAGAAAGCCATCTTCTCTTACTTCTAAAGTCACATTACATCACAAAAATGTAACTTTTTGCAACTTAATCAGCTGATGTTAGCTCATTTTTGAAAGTCATGCAGTGGGCAAATGCACAATAATTTATAAACAGAATAGAATGTGTGAGGCAAACCTGGATTAAAATTATGTCCTAGGTACAGTAAATGAATTCAGAGTGTCCTAGAGTAAAGGATCAGTCAGGTATCTGAGTCTGAAGCTTGCCTGTCTTGTATAAACAAATTATTTATTCCCTGTGCCAAAATGCAGGTGCTGCTAGGATCCCCATAAACTTAAAGAGTTAAGGTTAAGGAACCCACCAGGTAGACCGGAGTCCTTGATGTGGTGCTTACCAACTCAGAGTTGGTGGGAGTAGGGGAGTCGCTGGGGAACAGTGACCATAGCGCTCCGGTTTGAATTGGCCCTAGGGGCCGGCAAGCCACAATCGAGAACTGACATCCTCGACTTTAGAAGGACTGACTTCGATAGGATGAGGGAACTGGTCAGAAATAAGTTACTAGGGGTGGAGGACATAGATGGGATGGAGGAGAGATGGGGGGGCAATAAAGGGGGCCATCCATGAGGCATCTAAAGTAAGCAAAAGAACAGTAACAAAGAAAAACAAGTTTAAGAGACCACTATGGTTCTCAGCAAGGGTCAAGGAAGTAGTAAGGGCCAAAAAGGAGGCCTTCTATAAATACAAGAACAAGCAAGGGGAGGTAGAATGGGAGGATTATCTACAGAAATATAGGGAGGCAAAGAGGCCCATTAGGGAAGCTAAAGCAGACACAGAGCTGCATATTGCAGAGGGCATCAGGAATGGAGAAAAATGGGTTTTCAGCTATATTGGTGAGAAAGGGTGGGGGAATCGTAAAGCTAGTTGGGGGGAGGGTGATAGAGGAGGATGGGCAAAAGGCTGCCATCCTAAATGACTACTTTTGCTCAGTTTTCACTAAGGAGGACAGCGGGTCAATGCCAGAGAGTGGCATCAAAGCAGCCACTAAGGGAATCCCAGAAATGAGACTGCCATTGTTTACTATTGAAAGGATTCTGAAAGGGCTGGCTGCCCTCAAGATAGATAAGACCCCAGGACCAGATGGGTTGCATCTGACGATACTCAGAGAATTAGCAGCGGAGCTGGCTAAACCACTGGTATGTCTGTTCACCAAGTCACTTTGGTCTGGGGAAGTTCCAAGGGTCTGGAAGGTGGCAGACATTGTACCACTTCATAAAGGTGGAGATAAAGAGCAACCAAGGAACTACAGGCCTGTCAGTCTAACCTCTATATTAGGGAAGCTGATGGAGTCACTGATCAAAGAGGACATCATAGACTACCTGGAGAACAATAGACTCCAGGATAACAGCATGGTTTCATGGCAGGAAGGTCTTGCCAGACTAACCTGAGAGTTTGTTTTGACTGGGTGACAAAGGAATTAGACAAGGACCACGCTGTGGATCTGCTTTACTTTGACTTCAACAAGGCCTTTGACTCGGTACCTCACAAACGATTGCTTAAGAAGATGGAAGACCTGGGTGCAGCTAAACCCATAATGAACTGGGTGGGTAACTGGCTAGAGGGGAGGCAGCAGAGGGTGGTGGTCAGTGGGGTTATATCAGAGGAGAGGGAGGTTATGAGTGGTGTTCCACAGGGATCGGTCCTGGGTCTGGTCCTCTTCAGCATGTTCATTGGTGACATTGGAGAAGGAATCCAGGACAAGTTGTGTCACTTCGCAGATGACACAAAACTATGTGGTTGGGGAAAGTGAAACGGAAATAAGGAAAATGCAGAGAGACCTACAAAACCTAGAGGGGTAGTCAAAGGTATGGCAGTAAAATTCAGTGCAAGAAAGACAAGGTAATGCACCTAGGGCAAAAAGAACCCCAAGACAGAGTACTGGATGGGAGGAGAGAGACTTATCACTACAGCTGAGGAATGGGATCTGGGAGTTATCGTTAGCAACTCACTTAAGCAATCGAGTTAGTGCAACAAGGCCTATAGCAAGGTTAACAGGATGCTGGGATGTATCGGGAGAGGTATTGATAGCAGAAGAAAGGAGGTAATACTTCCCCTCTACAGATCCCTGGTGAGGCCTCACCTAGAGTACTGCTCCCAGTTCTGGAGTCCCCACCTCAGAAAGGATAAGGATAGGTTGGAGACCAGCCCGGTGGCACTGAGGACTGAGGTGCCTTACCTCTGCCATGCCAGCAACCCGTGTTTGGGAGCTAGCTCGGGTGGGGAGGGGGGATTGTGGATTCCCGATGCACTATGACCCCTGGTGGAGACTAGGGGCTCTGCAGTCAGGATCCACTAGTAAGGATAGAGGCAGCAGTGGATGTCCTGCAGATGGGCGTGGGAGCGTGCCCATCACGCGCTGGATGTCATTGCACATCTGCACCTCTGGGGTACCACAGGTAGAAAATCCTGTTTGGTGCTGCACAGTGACACCCCCAGTGGACTCCTGCTCCCTCCGGTCCTGAACAAAGCCCAGTTGCAGGGTGGGGGCTCAGGGTATTCTCGATCTCCCCTCCTCACATGCCCCATAGGGGGTAAGCCACGGTCATCCCTGCAGCTGAGGCAGAGGCCAGGCTGGTAGGGGAGTGTTGAGGATCTGCATACATTGGCTGATAGGGAACCTGGCACCATCCCCGCTGAACCCAAAGGAGATAAAGTTAAAAAAAAAGGATAGGTTGGAGACAGTGCAGCACAGAGTAACAAAAATGATTCAGGGCCAGCAGGGCAGATCCAATAAGGAGTGTCTCAAGGCACTAAATATGTACTCACTGGAGACCAGAAGGTAGAGGGGAGATATGATAGAGACCTTCAAATTCCTTAAAGGAATTAACAAAGTGAACTGCGGCCAACTATTTAGCCTGAATACTAATCTGCGGTCACATGGACATGAATGAAAATTAATAGAGTAAGATTCAGGAGAGATGTGAGGAAGTACTACTTTACTGAAAGGGTGGTGGAACCTTGGAACAGTCTGTTGGCTGAAGTGATGGGTGTGAAAACAGGGGATTCGTGCAGGGTTGGGACATAATGAAGGGAATAGTGGTCACTGTGGGCGACATGGCCAAGGAGGAGGAGAATAGAGAGAGGATGGGGAGGGTTAGTACCCTGGAGGAACAGTAGGTTCCAGGGATTACAGGAAACTTGGGCAGACTAGATGGACCGCTGGTCTTTTTCTGCCATCATTGTCTATATTTCTATGTTTCTTCTGTATGCCACTCACAGCTTAACAGGTAGTTGGAAGGCATGGGTGACCCCTAGCTCCTGGAGCTCCCTCCGAATATCGTCAAATGCCTTGCACCATTCAAGAGTCGCAAAACTCAAATCAGTGAATAAATAGATTGGGCAGTTTGGTGACAGAAGTAGTTTTCCCCTTCTTCTGAGCTTGTTGTAAGAGGTTCTGTTTATCCAGAATTCCTGCAGTAATCAGATTAATTAGCCTTGGTGTGTTCACTACCAATCATCTGAGTGTTGCGTTAACTTGGTAAGCCTTAAGGAAGGCGAGAGGTATGGCAGCATAGTACAGTATTGTAAAAGACCTTCCCCTTCTGTACTGTCTGGCACTCCTAGCAGGTGGTTCTCTGTCCTGGTACCATTCTTAAGGTGCTGTAGTCAAAGATGAAGGAGCATGTTTACTTTAACAGCTCCAACTGAACTGGCCAAGGCTTTTCCTGCTGTGTTGGGTGGTAGTTTTGCCTCTCCTAAAGCTCTCTTGACCTTTGTTTTAAAATTAGTAAGGAGCATATTGAGACCCTAACGATACCATCAAGGTCCCTCATGACTTTTAGGACTTGAACCAGTGAGGGTTCCAGTTAACCAGGCAGGTTCTGTGGCAGGTCTCCCTTTGCTCCACTACAGCTGGGCCATGATGCTTCTGTCTGCTTCTGCGAACTGGCCTCGCTCCTGCCGCTGCTTTTGGCTTGCCCATCATAGCAACATCTGATAATTTCTCAATTTAAAGCACAGCACGCCCAGTATGTACATAAGGCTTAATCTGACTAAAAAAGGGGCTAAAATAAGGAATGTATCCTGTGTAAAAGTCTTGATTTACAGGAACTCAGACTGGGTGTGTCTGATCATTAAAGAGGACAGGAAATTATTTCTACTCTGTAGCTGTTAATGTGTTACCAGTTATAGAAATTATATCCATAAGCCTTAATGATCTATATGTAACTGTACCTGCATAAAAAGTGATATGAAAAACTGCATTTTGCATTGTTTTGTTTTTATGGGCAGCATTCTGTTACAGTTCTCTTCATGGAACCAGTGATCTGGAGTTTTAACTATGTCACGGTTTGAGCACAGAACTCTAAAATGATTCTGATAGGACAATAGGTTATGTTTAGCATTCTGCACTCAAACCATAACATAGTAAAAACTCCAAATTACTGGTTCCATGAACGGAACTGTGCAAAATGTTGTCCATAAAAAGGAAACAACTGAAAACACAATTTTTTACATCAGTGTTTATTGAGGTACAGTTCAATATGGCTCATTTGGAGGCAAATCTTTCATTTCTGTTAGTAGTAACATTACTAACAGCTGCTAATTAACGTAGATTTCATGTCCCCTTTAAGGCAGCTGGTCCTGCCCCATGCTAAGTAAAATTTAAACAAAAAAAGCTGTGTGCACAAGTATTACCCCTCAATCCCAGTTAGGCATCTTTATTGTTATCTACCTTATTACAGTTACAAATATAGGGTTGTACAGGCTCGTCAATGTTAAACCTCAGCATTTGCACTTTAATAACTTTGCAACCATTCAGTGACTTTGCATGGAAGTTTGCATGCACAGTCTTGTGGGGTAGCTCTCTTGATGTGACAAGTTTTTTTCTGGTCAGATGTGCAGATTCCAAGATACAGATAGTGCAAAAAGTTAATTTTTTGGAATTTTCCCCTATTGGTTAGAATGGGTTTTCTGTCAACTTGGCTAGCGCCAGACTGTTTGGAATTTTGGTTTGAAATTTACATGGTAGAAAGGGGCTGACCCACATATGTGCTTTTTGCTTGTTTGGTGAAAACATATTAATCCTTTCCAAAGTTATTTAATTTTGAATACTTGGTTCTGAGCATGCTCAGTAAGCACCAAAAAATAGCTGTATGAAATAAAAAAAATATATTTTTTCATATGACATCATCCTTTTTTGTTTGAGGAAAATCTTTTTTCATATGGCTGCCATCTTGTTTTCAATTTTGTCCGAGAAATTCAAATTTGGAAACCCCCTAAAACAATATTCTGTGGAGGAACCAACATATGTAGCTTGTTACTTGGGACCCCCCCCCCTTTTTTTTTTTTTTTTTTTTGTAGTTTTTGTTGACTGGGAAAGGAGGACAAGGCCTGTTTTCAGCCTCATCCCAGGGAAGGGGGATACAGATGGATGCCAACTGACATTGAACAAGATTAAGCTATTGGTGGCATTTTTAGTGAATGGGGGAATTTGGTCAGGACACCAGGAAAATTCCTCATCTCTAGCCACAGATGCTGCAGGGACAGATGTTAATAACCCTTTGTCCACACCAGACAATATTACAGATGGAAATAGAAAAGGTTTAAAGACTCAAAGTGAACAGCCCCAGAAGCAGGATAAATCAATATCAGCTGCAGAGGCCATACAAAAAGCATTTGGTATTCAGATGGCAGGACCCCATGAAGGGGCCTGGTCCCCAGAACAAGCACTTAAAAATATGGGCTGGATACAGTCTCAAGATGGAGAGTGGACCCCGGACCCAAATTGGACCCCGGAGATGGTATCACAGGTTACAGATAGCCCTCAGTGGTGTCCAGCAGTAAACCTTCCCCATCGGGAGGCAAGCAAGGGAAACTCTAAGGGAATTATTATGCGTATGTCTACAGCATGACAGATGGCCACAGATAAAGTACCTATTAATAAAAATACTGCTTCACCAGACAGTAATACAGGAATTCCTGTCACAGACAAAAATATTCCTGAAGTACCCTATGGTGGGGGCCCCTCAGGCTCATCCATGTCCTGCCTACTTTTGTCAGAATTATTCAAGACTAAAGCAGACCCTTTACCAAGGTGACATTCAGTTCGGCTAAAGTACAAAGGGGGTCTGGAAACAAAACCAGACAGGTATTATGTAGGGAAACAATTGATTAAGGACTCTCGACATTTCTCTCCAGCAGATGTTTTCACTTTCATTCACATTCCCGTAGAAGATACATTTGATATCAGCTTCAGAACCCTGCAGTTATTGGAACTTTTTTGGTCTATGTACAATCAATTAAAATGTTCACCTTTATGGACCCCATTTATAGCCATTCCTTTAAACAAGCCACTTATAAAGACAGTAACAGTTATGTTTCGGAATGAAAGTATCCCAGTGTATGATATATACCACTGGTTGCAACAACAATGCAACATTTTGAGCGCCCCCAAGGCCATTCTCAACAGCGAACAATTCTGGACCGGAGGATGGAAGTTTAAAGTTAAGCTAAGGCAGACAGAGGAGGGCATCTGCCATCTGCCAAATTGTTTTTTTTCTGGGATATGACAGAGGAGTAAGTTTTTATGGGGGTCAACCAAAGGCCTGCTTTTGATGTGGGGCATGGGCCCATCTTTCAAACATATGTGATAAATTGCGCTGCAGCTTATGCAATGAAATTTAGACACACTGGTTTCCAGTATAGGAACCGCATGAGATGCAGCCTCTGTGAAGAGCATGGACATGTCTATAAAGAATGCCCATGTGCAGCATCCAACAAACGGGACACTATTAACCCTGACGACCCTATTGACAAGGCTCAAGCTGATTTAAAGAGCCCATCTAATGTACCCCAGGCATCAGCTCTGTTAACGGATCTAACTACAGAGGAGAAACAAACCTCAGATACACAGGACATCAAAGAGGGCCCTCCACCAACACAAGATACAGATTCTTTTCATCCTGTTAATCTGGCACCAGTTTGTTACTCAGATCAACAGGACGATGACTTTCAGGATACCCAAGCAGAGATGCCACCACCACAACAGTGGGTGACTCCCCAGACCCAAAGGAGGGTAACTAGAGCTAATACACAACACGATCATCAGGACAACATTGAAACTGAGAACCCTTATGACATATTGGGATCATCCTCTTGGGGCGACTCAGTGATGGAAGAAGAAGTTTCCTCACAATCAATTGCATCAGACCATTTACAACCAGCTGAGAAGACATATGTAGGAAAAAAGTGCAGGAAAAATGCTAATCCTGAACAATGACCTGTACCATCATTGCTTCCATTAATTGTCACAGTTTAGGGAATGTCAAAAAGTGACAGGCAGTTTATCAAATGCTTAAAGATTCTTGTATTGACATCCTCTTAGTTCAGGAAACTTGGATGGGATTTCTCACCCAACTAGCTAGCTTTCAGTTAAAATGGTTCTGAGGCCACTCATATTGGTCCTTCAGGACAGATAAAGCTGATGGGATTGGAATATTGTTTTCTGGTAATAGATTTTCCCTTTTCAAATTGACTTAAGCCCTGGACGAGTCCTGATTCTCGATGGATACTGGGATGAAGAACCCTGTAGAATTATTAACATCTATGACCCTCAGAGCGAAGCAGATAGGATATAGCTACTAGAACAAATGCAGAACTTTTTAGCGACAGCCAAACTCATCATTTTAGGTGGAGATTTTTATTGCACTATCTCTATCCCAAAAGGGCAAGAATCACTAAGAAAGATATATTGCGATTCCCATGTCCTTTCCAAATGCATTCTTACTGCTGAACTCCTCAACTGTATTGATCACATTAAAAAAGGCCCACAATTTACATATCAGAGATCATGCTATGCCACCTTGATTAATAAAATGTTTCTTTCTTCCTTCCTCTTGGGTTATTCATTCTACAGAAATAATAACGGTAGAATTTTCAGACCATCTGATAATTAAAACAATCATAAGTAGGAATACAACAATCCCATGTAAATAAGTTAGATGAAAGTTAAATATAGACCAGTTTACAGATGTCCGAACTCAGCAGAAAGTAAGATAATGGTTGCATGCAATGGCTACGGTTTTCGATTTATATGATGAGGTAGGAGATTGGTGATTACATACAAAAAAAGACATCCAGAATTTATTTCAACATCAAGGTAAAAAGAAAGCTCAAACGCAAGTTTTTTCATATTTAACCCTTAGGCTGCCAAGAGGATTATAATTTATAGGAATTCTGGACTGATATATCTGTTCGCAGCACAGCAAGAGTTAAATCTACGGTCACAACTACAGCACCTAATGTTTTTAATACCACAACAAAAATATAAAATATATTTTCAAATTCAGACCATTAAAAATTAAATGCAAGAACTGCAATATGATAGGGCCCATTCCTTACATGCTAAGCTCACTTATGGAACTAATAAAACTCCATATATAGATCTTAGTGAAGCGTGTAAAAAGGAAAAAAAAATACAACCACGTTTCATTCACTGCTAAATGACAAAGGACAATTGGTAAAAATCACCAAAAGGGATATTAGAAATAGTAGAAAAATATTTAGATTACACTAATAATAATCCACCTTTAGAGGCAGACCTTTTACACTATCTCACCCCTCTACAGAGACCGGAAGTAAGTTCTGTGGAATCACAAACACTACTCACTCCAATTTCATTAGGTGAAAGAAGTTAAGAATCTTAAAAATTCATCAACTCCAGGGGACAATGGAATACCTGCAGAATTTTATAAAACTTTTGTAACTGAAATATCTGCTTTCCTGTAGAAGGTATTTGTCTTCTTTCTTATACTAAAGAAAGAAGTCCCTGATTACTTCAAAAAAGAAATCATAATCTTCCTGCATAAAAAGGGACATAGAACACATAATTAAAGACCCATAAACTTACTAAATACCGACTTCAAAATTCTATTCCAGATTCTTCATTTAATACTCAGGAAATTTGCAGTCTCGTTTATTCACCCAGCACAACTTTGTGGACTTTCAGATAGATGCATTCAATATCCATTGATTATTCCATGAGAAATATGGGAATTCTATCAAAAATAAAATAATAGATTTTTTTTTCTTTCTTTGGACCAATAGAATGCTTTAGACCGTGTGGATCATAGGTTTCTGTTTCAGGTATTAAGAATTTATGGGTTACCTGAAGAAGTCATACAGTGGCTAAAAATAGTATATAGTAATGCAACATTGTGGCCAATTATTCTAGATAATGAAGGACCTGACATCAAGTTTCGGGGTGGGGTTAGGCAGAGTTGCCCCCTTAGTCTGTTGCTCTACATTTTTTTCCTGAATCCTCTAATAGAAAAATGTATCTTAATGATAACATTATGTGATTAACTGGTCTCTTCTTAGAGGATAAGGTTAAATTATTAGCCTATGCTGATGACACCTGTTTATTGTTAAAGGACTCTGAGAGCATTGGAGCAGCACAAGAGGAGTTGACAAAATTTGTGAAAATATCAAATTCAAAACTTAATGTGGAGAAATGTAAACTTCTTAGATTAGGTTCGGAAAACCCTCAACAGCAAGAGGTAGGCCACTTTCCAGTGGTCACAGGTCCTATTAAATTGTTGGGGATTTGGTTTGGAACACCCGACATTGCAAAAACTAATTGGGAATACAACCCTGAATGGCTGTGAAGTGAAAGTTCTTGTATGGAAGAATTGGAAAATATCTAAACTAAAAAGGGTGTTTATAATAAAGAAATTCCTTCTTCCCTGCATCCTCTACATAGGAGCAATACTTCCTCTACCATTATCCTTGGAGACCAGGTTATACAGTATATTTTTTCAAATGTTGTGGAACAGTCGCCTTATTCCATAAAAAGAGACTTTAGCTATTTACCTAAAGTAAAAGGAGGGCTGGGTATGATAGAGCCAGTGGTGTTTGCACACACTTTGTATTTTGTTTATTCTTTAAAAATAGCATTAGGAACTCAGAAGTCTTTGATGTACCTGTGGATGCATAATAACTTACAGGTGTTTTTTAAGAAACGGTAAAAGATTCCAGTTAAGTTTTCTAAATATCTACAAATTCCTCAACTTTATAGATCATCAGTACAGAAATTAAAGTGGCATATTTTTAAAGCTAGGTTAAGAACTGCAACTCACCAAACTCTATCTCAAGAAACATACCCCACAGAATCGGAGTTCAAAGGTTGTATACCAGCTAAAAGACAGGATGTTTTGGCTTTGTCAAATGAACCCTGGATGCTACCTTTTATGTGGGAAAATCTGTGGCTAAGTTGTTATGGTAGACTTAACATAAGAGGGAATAATAAGCATAAAACAATGGAAGAAAGATCTTGCCCCTATACGGACTGCCTAGCCCCGGAAGAAACAATGGAGCATTTTGTGTTGACTTGTACTTACTCTCATAATTTATGGAAATTTTTGGCTCAATCCTGGAAGTTACTGTGGTTGCAGAATTTAACTTATAAAGTGTTACTCTTGGGTCAATAGCCTCAATTCTTTCGTAAATATTATAAGGGAACTTTATCAGTTTTCTTAACCATATTAAAATATTATCTCTGGCAAGCCCGAGTACAAGGGGTATCAAGACAGCAATATATGCCTTATCATGTTTTTCAACAGTCATGTGAAACTGCACTACAGGATGTATATGAGAAAGATGTGACTTTTCAGCCGTTACATAAAGTTAAAATGTGGTGGAAAGAATTTTCCTTTATATTAAAATATAAATAAGGTACATTTTGCCAGAAAAACATATAAGCATGTAAATATGACATTTTTTTTGTTGAATTATTATTATTTTTGTATATTATGTTTTGAATCCTTGGTTACTTGGTAAGCTAGGACAAAAGGCCGAAGCCCGTGGAGATTGTCCCCCACTATGAAGTGGGACATTATTCCGAAATATGAGTAGCAGCCAGCCAGTTATCCAAGACTTTTTTGAAATAACAGAACATTTCACGGTCTATCAGTTCTTGCAGGAGCTGATTCCAGACTCTAGGTACCCTTATTGTAAAACAAATTTAGTCTTTTATTTATTTTAGCCTTGCGTACTTCCAGTTGTTTATTATGCAATCTCTGCACTGTTTTACGCGTTGCGTATGATACTCCACACCGTTGTATCAGGGCAGGAGATTTTAAGATTTTAAAAAGGAACAAGAGATCTCCTCTACATCTTCTTTGTTATAGAGAATGGAGGCCCGTGGCTTGGAGTCTTTCAGTATAGGTTTTTGCAGATAGATACAGGACCATCCCTGTTGCACGTTTCTGTATGTGCTCTAACTTCTCTATGTCCTTACTAAGATAAGGGCTCCAAAAGGGAGAACCGTAGTTGGAATATGGTCTAACATGAGTCCTGTATAAGGGTATTATGCATTCCTCAGTTTTTGAGATGAAAGTGCAGTTAATGTGTTTAAGTAAACTGTTTGAGCGTGTGGTAATTTTAATACAGTGTTCAGTAAAGGAGAGTTTGTTGTTGATGATAATGCCCAGGTCTCTTTCACAGTCTGAGGAATTCAGAAGGATGTTATTTAATGTGTAAGTTGATTTGGAATTGTGTTTTCCAAAATGTAAAATGGTGCATTTATCAGTGTTAAATAACATGCCATTAGTGAGAGGCACTGTTCAATAACTAGAAGGTCATCTGCTAAAGTGTTAATGTTTTCAGTACTGTCCACTCTCCCCCCAATTTGGTGTCATCAGCAAATTTTGATAAAATGTTGGTGGGGCCTATCTGCATGTCATTGATACATAGGTTGAACAGTGTAGGCCGAGGAACAATCTCTGTGGAACCCTACTACTCACAAGTCCAATATCTGACTGAATTCCATGGATTTTTACTTGTGACCTATTTGTTAGTCAACTATTAATCCAGTGCACTAAGTGCGGTGAAAAGCCTAGTGAGTTAAGTTTGTTGATAAGTTTGCCATGTGATACTTTGTCAAAAGCTCTACTGTAATCAAGTAAAATAACATCCATGGGAAACTGCGAGTTAAATTCTACGCTTATGTGATTATAAAAAGCTAATAGGTTTGTGATGCATGAATAACCTTGCTTAAAGCCATATTGGGACAGGTCTAAAATGCCAAGCTGTTCCATTTCTTTTTCTAATAAAAATTTTATTATCATTTCCATTAGTTTTCAGATGACCGCGGTCAAGCTAATAGGGTGATAATTCTCGCTATTGGATCGGGATCCCGTTTTGAGAATGGGAATGACTGTGGCTTTTTGCCAAACATGTGGAACCATTCCTTGTGATAAAGATTTATTAAAGATGATTGTCAGTGGGATTGCTGTAGTTTCAGAGGTTTCTTTAAGGAATCTAAGGCTAATATCATCAGGGCCTGGACTTGATTTTATTTTGAGAGTTTTTAAGACTTGAATGGTATCTGTTAAGGAAATTATATGTGGTGTAGTGTGTGCAAGAGAATTAGCGAGTTGATAAGATTCTTTATTGGAGAAAACTGAACAGAAATAGTCATTAAAGATATTGACATTTTTTTCTGTGATGTAATGGTGCAGTTATTCACAATAAGGGGGCCAATAGGTTTATCATTACCTTTTTTGCTATTAAGAAAATAAAATAAAATTTGAGGCAGTCTTTATTGTGGGCTATTTTAAACTGTAGGTTATGTTTAGAGTGTTTTATTAACTTTCAGTTTTTTAACAGCTTGTTTGTATTTATACAGAGTATACCCTTTATTATTGTTATCCCCTGCTTTCAGACATGAGAATAGTTTCTCCTTTTTTATAAATTTGGGTTTTAATAGATTTGTTAAACTCTTTTCGAGAAGTGTCGTAAGATCTTTAACATCCACCTGAGCTACCACCAGAACAGGCAGATGGGACCTCGGTTTAACGTCTCATCTGAAAGATAGCACCTCAGGAGTGCAGCAGCCCTCTCATGCTGCACTATAGTGTCAGTATTGGGATTTAACCCAAGTGCCTGGTGTGGGGCTAGAACCCACAGCTTTCTCATCTTCCTGCCTCAGAGGCAAGTGTGCAACCTGCTGAGCCACTGACATTGCATTCTGCACTTTACTGCTCGAGAAATGCCCTTAAAATGTATTTTTTAACATTGAAATTCTTTTTTTGTATAAGCATCATACGAAATAAGATCTTATTTCATACTACGACTCATCAAAAAATATATTTTTTTTGTACAGGAAATCATTGTATTGCAATGGGATTTTCAACTTTGGTGCGAAACTTTGCCATTTATGCATATTTTGACACCAAATTTTCAACATACCCTCTTTGATACCCCTCCTCATGAACAATTGGGTGCTATTTTGCAAATCCTGCCTGAAAGGCGATTTCGTCGTTCATTGGCGAAATCAAATTTTGGGCGGGATTTAAAATTTTTCACCATACGTGTTCATGAGGTGGGGTCATAAGAAGGGTATGTTGAAAATTTGGGTTCAAAATATGCTAAAATGGCCAAGTTATGCACATCTGTTGACATTTCGCTACGCTCACTCATATCTTTGTTAATTTTCAACATTTTAACCACAGATTATCAACATAGCCATTTCTTTACACCACCTCATGAATGTGAAAGCTGTCATTTTTCAAATCTTGCCCAAATTGTCTTCTCTTGCCACTGCCACAGAATTATGCTGCGGTGACATGGAATGATGTTTTGGTGGGGATTTTACAATTTTTATTATTGGGTTGATAAGGTGGGGTAGTAGGCGATGTTGACAGTTTGGTTGCTTTTGTCTTACAAATGGAAGTTCAGTGCCCAGAGGGCACTGTGCTGCCCCATAAACATACATATATGCATCTATGGAGGAATGGGCCCTGCGCTCCATGAGACAACTAAGGATATGATTACACTATCTAGATACTAACAACAACAAAAATGGAAAGGGAACTGGGAGTAGTCATATCAGATGACCTAAAGGTGGGCAAGCAATGTGAGAGGGCAGCAAGGAGGGCTGGGGGGATACTGGGATGCATAGGGAGAGGCATCACCAGTAGAAAACAAGAAGTTATTATCCCTCTGTACAGACAGCTGGTGAGACACCATCTGGAGTACTGCATGCAGTTCTGGAGACCCAATCTCCGAAAAGACATAGACATAATGAAGCTGTCCAGAGGAGGGCAACTAAAATGATGCAGGGTCTGCACTGGAAGACATATGAAGAGAGACTTAAGGAGCTTAATATGTATAGCCTCGAGGAAAGGAGGGAGAGAGGAGACATGATAGAAACTTTCAAGTACCTCAAGGGAATCAACAAAGTCCAAGAGGGTAGCATCTTTCAAAAAGAGGTGTGCAAGAACAAGGGGGCACAATTTGAAGATGGGGAGGCGCTCAGAGGTAATTTAAGGAAGTATTTTTTCACAGAGAGGGTTGTGGATGCATGGAATGGCCTTCCGGAGGAGGTTGTGAAGTCAAAAACAGTGGTGGAATTCAAGCATGCATGGGACAGTCATAAGGCAATTCTAGGGGGTTGGGGCAGGAAGAAGTAGGCTGCTGGTTAACTAGGATCTGCAGCTTATCCATTAGGTAGGCAAATGGGCAGACTGGGTGGGCCAAGCGGTCATTATCTGCCGTCAAATTCTATGTTTCTATGTATATCTCACAACTGCCACAAGATCTGGTCAAAGTGACACTTGGACAGCTGGTTCTGATTAATCCATGCTTTTTGAAATATAAAAAAAATGTAGTGTGATTGTCTGTCATGAGAAATGCTGTGCCTGGATAACCAACACCCCCCACCAAGGTTTCAGTTCTAACAGGACAGGATGTATGTTAAACAGCAGATCTCTGTGATGAGATTAATGCCTAAGAACTCACATTTTATAGCCTTATTTAGGATATGGGTTGTTAGTAGCTAAGCCCTGAAACATCCATTTTATGGTGTCCTCAGGAAGGTCAGTTAATTGCAGCTGGTGGCAAAAGAATATTACACCTCAGTGAGAACTGGCAGAGAGAGAGAGTCATAAAAAGTTCTTTCATGTCTTTGTAAAGAGCAGGATATTGCTCATGGATGAAAGAAAGAAATTTGAAAATTACAAACTTGATTTGGAAGTCATACGGGGAAACAATGTTTTGCTGATATCACCTATGAAATTTACCTTCTGAATGATGAGACATCCTGGGTGTATGATTTTTAATAACAGAGGAGAAGCTGGGTGACATCATGGAAGAAGAAGGGTCAGAGACAGTTTTTTAACTATGCTGAGACTGACATTGACACACACATGTTTGGACTCTGAAAA
Organism: Neoceratodus forsteri; assembly: GCA_016271365.2. Lineage (NCBI taxonomy): Eukaryota > Metazoa > Chordata > Ceratodontiformes > Ceratodontidae > Neoceratodus > Neoceratodus forsteri. The sequence goes on from CM028130.1 coordinate 1,424,453,280, forward strand.
AGCAACAGTAGCCCTGAAAGGAGATAAGAATACATTAGATTAGACAAGTCTAAGGGCACTGTGGTAGGAGATTTTGTTTGTATTTAAAACCCTATTATTTTAAGTGATTGTGTGTTTTTGTGATATATGGTTCTGTATTTACATTTTACATTTTTATTTATTTTTAAGTAAACATCTCATTTTTAGAGACTACTTGGTGTGCCTTTGAAATTCTTTATTTGACAAGTGAAGCATATATGGTTAAAGTTGACACTGTGCAAAGCTATTGGTAATACCAAACTGGAAAAAGTTAAGAGTTTATTCTGAGGTCTTTCATAGAGTTTTAAAGGTTCATTTGGTACGCCTGGTTAGGTGCCCGTAGGCGAAAGATATCTGCCCCCCCCAAAGAGCAGAATTATCTGAGCCTGTACATTGGGTAAGCTAGCAAGAGGTTCACAGTTTGAATCCCTCCTGAACTTTGACCAAAGTTTGATTTGAACCCACAAAACAGACAGGAGGGTTACCCTGTTCTGTTAACTGTTCACAATACTGCACTTGGAGGTTGGCACTGTGGGAGCAGAGGGCCTGACCTGCTGAGTGGGGTTGTGACAGTCGATAGTACCTCTTTTTATTCATTTAAAAAAGGTTTAGACCTGTGGCTACAGGCATCAAATACGAGGGCATAGTAAACAAATGTTCCCACCATTGTGGTTGGGGACAATCTCGATGGGCCTTGGCCTTCTTTTGTCCTTTAAAACCAAGTAAACCAAGTAAAACATTTGGATGCATGGGGCCCTGTGCTTTCACAGAAAAATAAGGATACCATTATACTATCTCAAAAAGTAAGGAAATTCTTTACTAAAAACTGTGTTAATGCAACAACTAGGGTTCAAGCTAAAGTGACAAAAGTATGGAAATGTGGCTTTAGGGTTTCCAACCCTAAAACCCCAATAGCACCCCTAAAGCAAATCAGGGTGGAGTCTTCTAGGGCTGTCAACCTAAAGCTCACCCCATTCTATACTCTCCAGAAACATACAGTACACACTTAATGGGATGAACTTAGGGTTGACAACCCCTAGGAAGACTCCACCCCTGATTTGCTTTAGAGGTGGCATTGGGGTTTTAGGGTTGGAAACCTAAAGCCACATTTCCATACTTTGTTGCTTTATCCTGAACCGTAAATGTTGCCTTCATGCAGATTTTTTTGCAAGATATATATATATATATATATATATATATATATATATTGCTACAATTTGTTTAATTTTTTAGCGCTGGTTTACCATTGTAATGAAGCTTTTTGCACTTTTTGCCTACTTTATATCTTTCTAATTTATTTATCTGTGCACTACATTATTTTGTTCCTTTACATGCACCAGTTGCTGTCACCATATTATTGGTTTTGCAGTTTCCTTCTGTAATTCATGCATTTGATAGATTATGCTTCTGCAATTGATTATTTGTACCTTACATGTGCAGTTCCTGTACATATGCCGTTCTTGTCACTGTATTTGTAATGGTCTGCTCCCACTTTTAAACCTTCCTGGGTTGCACCAGGAAATGGAGTGCCAATCCCGGTCACCAGACTTCATTTAACTAACTAAATAACTAACCAACCTACCAACTAACTAGGAGAAAGACTCCTTTTAGGTTAAAGCAGCAGTATTTGTTAGTCACCATATAGTTTTTATTTCATTAATAATATTTTCCTGGCAAAAATATTAAGATACCCACTTTTCTTTTCATTTTTCAGTCATTCCTGAAGCAAGATATGGAATATTGAAATATTTAAAAGTTTGTGCTTTGTGCCACGGCACCATAAAAAAAAGAACTGTCATTGCACAGTACTATGCCATATACCATCAGAAATATACAGTAGTAACACCATCCTAATATAGTCACTTTATGAATCTAGCATGAACATTCAACAAGTAACCTCAACAGAACACATTTTAAAAATTGCAAGTGGCGTCCGTCTTTAAGATGTGAGTCATTAATTACAAAATCAGCTAAAAAAGTCATTTTAAAAATATCCGAGAAAAATAAAAATACACCAAGGATGAGTCTAAGGATGTCAGAAATACATTTTTGCTAGAAAACCATATGAGGAAATCATTTGTCGACTAATGCATATATATTGCTGCTTTAAACTTTTTATTGAATGTTTTCATAACAATACCACTGGAAAACCAAAAGAGACAATACAGAAAATATACCAGATGCAATAACTACACTATGAATGGTAAATCAGAGTGACATAGTCAGTGTTACACACAAATACATAATGACTGCAATAAAAGGAACCCCTCTGTTATCCTGAGTTGGTGACATCACATGGACCATACCAATTCATGCACATCTTGTGGGGGTATACTGAGGCATGGCAGGGATCCTGAAACACAGAAGAGGGCCCCATAAACCATGTACTCAGGCCAGACAAAGGGGGGGGCATCTCTTCTTCGGAGGATGCATGAGTTCAGTGTGTTTGTGAGAGCTGAGAACATCATTGTTACCTAGGAACAGTTGTCACCTCCAAGACAGCAGATTCCTTTTGGGGTGAAAGGCTCCTTAAACAGCTACTGCTCCACTGATCCATCCAGATTCCATGGGTTCATGCCCCATTGGACACACTGTCAACCTCCCAGCTCTGATAACCTGGTGCAGTCCCTCTTGCAGTACTAGTAGTAGTACATTTATTTATTTGCCTAATCCTGCAGGCTCTGGGCGCCTTATACATCAGTATGAAGAACAATAACAGCAGCAGTATAAGGTTGTGAGTGAGCTCTGAATGGGCTCAGCACCTCCGCACCTCCTTCACCACATCGGCGGTCCAAGGAAGAGAGCTGTCCACTTGCAGTCCAGGGAAGAGAGCAGCCCAACTCTCCAGACAGCCACAGCAAGCAGATCAGCCGCTTAGGCTGTGAGCGAGCCCCGAACGGGCTCTATGTCTCCGTGCCTCCTTCACCACATCGGTGGTCCAGGGAAGAGAGCTGCCCACCCGAGGTCCAGAGAAGAGAGCCATCCGACTTCTCCAGCCAGCTGTAGCAAGCAGATCATCTGCTTAAGCTGTGAGGAAGCCCCGAATGGGCTCTACACATCTGTGCCTCCTTCACCACATCAGCTGCCCAGGAAAGAGAGCTGCCCACCCGCAGTCCAGGGAAGAGAACCACCCCGACTCTCCAGCCAGCTACAGCCAGCAGATCAGCCACTTAGGTATATGCCCAGCTACTCTCCAGCTGCAGCTGTTCCTTGCTGGCATCTTTTTTCAGTCTAACTCCTGATTGGCTTAGTCCCAGAGCTACTGTTCAGCCTATTACTGTGCCAGCTCGGACTGGCTAGTTTGAGAAGCGCTTTCACTTGGCTGAAATGTACTCCTTTTTTTTTTTAGAACTTTTCTGCCTTTTTGGGGGTCTGTTTTCTAGATTGTTGAGAGGAACTGTATCATTGTGGGAAACTGTGTATTTTTGTTTGAATTCATTGCATTTCCTTGTTCTGACCCTGACCTAAGCTACTCCCCCCTCCCCCTAAGCTCTCACCTCCCTCTAAATTCCTGCTTCATTTTTCTTCCCTTTGTTTGCCAAACACTCCAAGTTAATTGCTCCGCAGACTGTTAGCACCTGGATCTCTCTCCTCCTCCCCCTGAATTCTACACCCCTCAGAAATTTAGTGATTATAGCCTTTTTTGAATGCTTTGCTGTTGCCTCTGTCCATGAAAGTAACCCCCATCTCTCTCCCCCCAGGCTGTGGGTGAACCCTGAACGGGCTCCATGCCTTCGTGCCTCCTTCACTGCATCAGCGGTCCAGAGAAGAGAGCCACCCACCTGTGGTCCAGGAAAGAGCCATCCGACTCTCCAGCCAGCTGCAGCAAGCAGATCAGCTGTTTAGGTACTTCTACCTCGTCCTCTCCTCTCCTCTCCTCTCCACTCCTCTCCCCTCCCTCCCACCTGCCCTGTTCAGTGCATTATATTTGTAAGTCACTTCTAGTCACATGACTGGAAGTGCCCTATTAGACAAAATTATAAGTATCCATTTTCCCATTTGCACCTTTTACTCTTTGACCAGCAGAGGTCAATAGTCCTTCCTCCAAGGCTATTTAAGCCAATACGATTCACTCTTACTTGATATCCAAAGTCTGTGGCGAATCTTATCCCCTACTGTCCCCCTGCCCCTTTTCTGTTTTACAACTCACACAAATTACACCCTTATCGGGTAGAAAGTAACATGGGGCTTCACGTTATGCATTTTATTCTAGCTCATTGCCTTATTTTTTATACTGTGTCTACTTCACCGATGTCCCTTATAACTCTTGGGACCGACCTAGTGATGGCACAAACACACTAACCACTACGCACTACAAATCCTGTTATGGCACAGAATACCAAGAAACCACTATAACCACCCTGCACCCTATAACATCACTCATTATTCATGGTCCCCTATCACTCCCTGCCCGTGTGGCAATCTATGCTCCATCTCTTTTCCACCAGTGTGCCACTCCCAACATGGCTATCTCTACCCAAAACCCTAACAAATGAAGGAATTTATTGCTCCGCAGAGTATTGATTAACAGCCTGAAGAAACTGCAATTCTTATTATTACTTTGCTCAGGAAATGTTGAACTAAACCCCGATCCCCCATCACCTATAGCAGCACCCTCTGATTGCTCGCATTTCAAAGGTTTCAGTTTCCTACATATTAATGCCTGCAGCCTCCTCAAAAGATACGATTCAGGCCTGGATCTGCCACACTAAACCATATGTGTTGATCATTACAGAATCCTGGTTAAGAGCTTCTACATCAGACCATAATATAAACATTCCCTCGTACAATGTGTTTAGGGCTGATAGACCCACTGGGGGAAGGGGTTGCAATATACATCGCAAATACAGTCTCGGTAACTGTAGTGGACCTATCCTTTGTCCCTAAAGACTTTGAAAGCATTACCCTAAAAATGTCCTTATCTCCAGATGAGGCTGTATTACTCACAGGCTGTTACAGACCACCATCAGGAGGAATGGGGTTATTAAACCACCTCTGCAACTTGCAGGACGCTCATACTTTGGAATCAATTATAATGGGAGACATTAACTTAGACTGGTATTCCACCTGTTCGAAACCCCTAAAAGATCTCTGAGACAGCTATGGCCTTACACAAATTGTAACAGACATCACTGGCACCAACATTAAAAACCCTGCGCACAGTACCATTCTTGATCTTATCCTGGTAAATAAACCCCATAAAAGTGCACACATTGGGGTGTTCCACAATGATATAAGTGACCATCGGGCCGTAGCTTGTGTTAGGTTCTTGCCAAAGCTGCTATCTGCCTCAAACTTCAAAATTAAGAGGTGCCTCCATAAATTTAATTGCACCAGCTTCCTCTCAGACCTAAGCAAAATTTGATGGCAAGACTTTTATCTAGCACCTACAATTGAATTGCAGAAGCCTACAACCTATTCCACAGCCTTATTCTGAAAGTGACTGATAAACATGCACCCCTATTAGAAATAAGGGCAAGAAAAAGAACATGCCCCTGGTTCACCAGTGAACTAAATCTGCCCTATACAATAGACACCCTATGGAAAAAAGTTTGCAAAACTAAACTTTTTGCAAACTGGGCAGCTTTTAAAACCGCCAGAAACCTATGCACCAAGCTTATAAGGGCCTACAAAAACCAGATACTTCCAATCTGTGTTAGAATCTTCCAGAATGATACAGCCAAATTTTGGCAAATACTAAGGGATATAGAAGGACACAGTACTTCGTCATCACTACCTTCTAAGATTTGGCTGCACCTATACTAATAAACAGTGGCCCCCCATATTCAAAAATCGCCTGCAAACTCGCGCACGTGCCTGCACTGCACATTTGAGATGCGCTGGCCCAAAATAATGGAATATTCAGAAGATTCGCTGTGAGATGCGTTCACGTATATCCAGCTGAATATCCCAAAGATGCACAATTGTACAGTGGGAGATGCGTGGCACAGCAAGTGACTTGAGCCCCATGCAGATAATGGGGAAATGCACGAAGCAAAGCCACTTGCGCAGTGTGCAAAGTTGCAATATTCAGCCTGGATATGCAAATGACCTCATTGCACATTCCAAGCCCATCTCTCACTTGCACAGCTCATTACTGGAATGTATTCAGGCCATTTGCGTACCCCGGGCTTGCTCAGTTCCAGCTGTGCAGGGCTGCCCCACCACTCCATAAAGGTGAACAGGAGGTACTGCAGTGTATCAGGCAGGTGTGATGGTCTGTTTGTGTGTGGGTGGGTGGACTGCATTAGCCTGGGTTCAGTGCTATTAACCCATAGCCATGTTCAGGATCATACTGGGATACAGGGGGCTCACCTGGACAGTGGCCACAGGGGCCTACCTGGACATGCAACAGGGGAGGGCACAGGGTGACACAGTCTGAGCGGTATATCACATGCATGTGTTACACTAGCTCCATATGCAGCATACAGTCACCTTCAGTGCCCCCCCCCCCATATGAGTGGAACATGGTGATGACTGCAAGGAATGGCAGTGTGCAGAGGGCGAACAGGTACACTGGTGGGGGGTCCCACTTGTGTGCACCTATGGTGTACCACCATGGGTGTGTGCCACTGGTCAAGTCCCTGGCCTGTGCCAGACTGCCACCCATCCACCAGGCAACCTGGGCACCACTGCCCCAGATGGCACCCTGGGTGCATGCCACCACCAGGTGACACCCTTCAGGCCATGGCCCCCAGTATATTTGCTGCCTTGTGGCTGACCTCTCCACTGGTGTCTCGGGGTGGGGAGGCACCCAACAGCACTGGCATGCAGCTGCTGGGTGTCTACATCCAGGGTGCAGTGGGGGGGGGGAATTTGCCCTGGATGGTGCCGGTGGTGACACGGCACCTATGGCTCAGGGTTCATCCATCCTGGCATGACTGCTGTGTGTGGGTGCCTTGAGCATGTCCTGGTGCAGCTCCAAGGGCTGTCTTCGGATGGCTTGCCTGCAGTTCTGCGGCCTGCCTATGGGTGGCTAGCCTTTTAGGCATGCTTTTTCCTTGCCTAACTTTGGGCGGCTCATCTCTGAGATGTGCAGCAGATGCGCCGCACATTTTGTCTGAATATAGGGAGGTGCGGTACATTCATGGGAATGCCCCCTCTACATGCGCTGCATACATTATACTGTTGGGCCTGAGTGTACCAGCAACCATCATTTTGAAGCCATGGTTGGTTTTCTTTCCCATTTTCTCTTTGCCCTCTCACCTCCTATGTGACAGAGTGGATGAAGCAAAATCCAGTGCCCTTGTGGAGGAGACTGAGTTCCTTTGCACACCACAGGGGTCAATGTGGTAGCAGAATGCAGCTCCACCCTCTGCTGGCAACACTCCCGACCATGGGCCACCAGATCAAGGGGAGCCCAGGCTGATTCCCAGATATGGTTACCTACAGGGTAGTGAGACTGGCTACTGCTGTTACTTATGTATTCTCTATTGTGTCTCAGGCAGTCATATTATTGGGGGTGGGGGGGACTCAGGAAGCCAGATGCTTAGCATTTCGCTTATGAGAGTATCCTACAGTTATGTTATCTATCATTTGTCAAACTAGAGCATAGTGACAACAAACTTAGTCAGATTATGAGCAATTATTACAAGCCCTTTACTCTACATACCGCTCTCCCTCCTCCCCCACCAACAGCAGTTCAAACTTATCTGGGTTGGCTGCAGCTACACGTGCTCATGGAAATTCAGCAATAGCAGCTGATGAACCCTGCTGCCTCTTAAGAAATTCGCTGAGTAATTAGGGAGGCCAATACACTGAAGTGCACTGGCCCAGATGGTTATCCAGTTAAATATTATAAAGCTGTCTTGGGTATCCCCCTCCCACTCCTACTTCATATATTATCCGTGATGAAAGGGATGAAATTAAACCCCGCCCCCCCCCCGACATGGCAGATGACTAATGTATTAGCCATTCCGAAACCTGGCAAAGACCCTAGCTACATTATCGCCATACTCAATATGGACTATAATATCTATTTGGGAATCTGGGCACACAGGTTGGAGATTCTCCTTTCTCATCCTATACACCCTGACCAAGCTGGATTCATCCAGCAAAGGTAAACTATGGATAACATCTAAAGGACCTTTCACATTTTTGAGTATGTGCAGAGGTGCTCTTTTGTCTTAGGTCTTCTCAGCTTAGATACTGAGATGGCCTTTGACAGGATCTCATGGACACTCTTATGGGAAACCCTGTCAGCCTTTAGCTCCCCCCCCCCATGATAACTTGGCTACAAAACCTATATGCTGATCCCCAAGCCTGTGTAAAGGTTAATGGCTCTCGCAGTCCACTGTTTCATCTTCACAGGAAAACTAGACATGACACAAAATAATCATTTTGTTCCCTAGAGCCTCTGAACTAATTTGCTGTGTAGAATAGATAACTACCTGCTACCTGTCTTCTCCAGGATACACCTGGGATGCAGTTTTATTACGACACTTTTTTTTTAAATTATTATGCTTTTTGTTCCCCTTGCCAACCGTCGGAATCCGTTCTGGTCATGGACCCCCTTGCCTCCACCTCCAGATATGCCCACACTCACCCTGTTATCCCTGGCTTGCCCCCCAGAGATCGGGGTCATGGCACCCATATCGGGCCGCACTACAAATATCTGGTCAGAGAGATGGCTCCTGGAGGCTGATCGAGGCATCGGGGCAGAGCTTTATTTAAATGGCCAGGCGCTGGATGTTATTTTCTTCCCTGTGAACAGGGGCGGGGACGTGCAATGATGAATGGCGTCCGACCCGGCCCTAAGTTCGATCTGACATTGATGCTGCGGTGAACCCAGCCTCACCTAGGTGTCGCCATGACACCGAGTACCCAGACCTCCCTCCCCCCCGGAGAAGGAAAGCAGTCCTATGGACGCTCGATCCTTCTCCCCCGGCTGGCCCTCCAACATCCCGGGTCCGTTCCCGAACCTGGGTCGCCGGCGCCGAAAGCAGAAATCCAACCACTGCACCAGCGAGACGCCATTATTATGATACTTTGAAATGGATTTGTACTGCATATGACACTATGAGCTTGACATGTAAATTGACATGACATATTATTTACCTCTCCTGTAACTTCATATGGTTGTCTATATGTACTTTACCTGATAACAGTCTTAATACATTTTATATATATATATTTATATATATATATATATATATATATATATATAGTTTTAATAGATTTTAAAAATATATGCAGTATATTATAAGGGTGCGATCATGCCCCTATAGTTAGAGTTCAGCTGTCATATGTTAAACCCAAACTTTTGCACTTTAATAACTTTGCAACCATTTAACCCATTCACATGACATTTTGCATGCACCATCAGGGACCAACAATCTCTTGGTATGGCAAGTTTCAATCCAGTGAGATGTGGGGATGCAGAGATTCAGAGTGTCCAAAAATGTGAAAATGACCATTTTTATGTAAATTCTTTGACATGTCGTTTCTCAGAAATGGCTTGGGCATTTGGTCTGAATTTTTTAGAGTACATAGGGCTTGAGTCATAGATATGCCTTTTGAAGGTTTGGTGAAAAATATTAATCTGTTCAAAGGTTATGAAATGTCAAAGTTTCCCATTATTTCCTCTGGGAAAAGTTAGATGTGCCATGCAAAAGAGGATTTCTTGATCGCGAAAGAGGGTAATGAAACAAAAACTGGGGGAACACTTAGCAAACAATGAGAATTTAAACTAGAAGAGGGGGTGGCAGGAGTCAGGCAGGATCCACAGGAAGGGAAACCAAACAAGCTTACCCTCCATACCAGCAGTAAGGAACTTAGGGAGAGATCAGGAGGGGATGCTAGAAAGGGAGAGCAAATAGGGAGGGGGGGGGAAGGAAGCAGGGTTGAGGGTGGTGGTGACCTTGCATGCTAGGAGTCTAGAGAACATAGAAACATAGAAGTTGACGGCAGATAAGGACCGCAAGGCCCATCCAGTCTGCCCATTTCCTTTTCTACCTTATAAATGTGCCACCGGCCTTTGCTCTGTCAGTGGCCTATCTATTCATAGTCATTTGTATTGCTCCCTTATGCCTATCCCATGCCTGTTTGAAGCCCTGCACTGTATTCATAGCCACCACTTCTTGTGGTAAGCCATTCCATGCATCCACCACCCCACCCTTTCTGTGAAAAAGAATTTCCTCATATTCCCCCTTAATCGACCCCCATCTAATCTCATGCTGTGTCCTCTTGTCCTGCTATTTTTCTTATATTTAAACATGTTAGACTCTTTCACCTTGTTAATGCCCTTAAGGTGTTTGAATGCCTCGATCATATCACCTCTCTCCCTCCTTTGCTCAAGGGTATACATATTGAGCTCTGTTAATCTGTCCTCATATGTCTTCTGATGCAGTCCCTGCACCATTTGGTTGCCCTTCTCTGGACTGCCTCAGTTTGGTTAATGTCCTTGTGAGGTGTGGCCTCCAATACTGCGCAGTACTCCAGATGGGGCCTAACCCAGTGTCTTGTAAGAGGATTATTACCTCCCTCTTACGACTTGTGATACCCCTACTAATACACCCTAACACCCCTAGCCTTACCTACTGCTTTGAGGGTCTGCTTGGATGATTTCAGGTCATCAGTGATGATGATGCCCAAGTCTCTTTCTTCCTTTGTGACTGCTAGCAACTCCCTCCCAGCCTATAAGTGGCTTCAGGGTTTCTCTCCCTGTGTGCATGATTTTGCACTTCTTTGCATTAAATCCCAGTTGCCACTCTTCTGACCATTTTGCTAGTTTATCCAGATCTCTTCTCATTCTGCCCACCCCATCTGGATCATCTATTCTGTTGCAGATCTTGGTGTCCTCTGCAAACAGACAAGCCTTACCCTCTAGTCCATCTGCAAGGTCACTAATGAAGATGTTGAAGAGGACTGGCCCCAGGACTGATCCCTGAGGTATCCCCACTTGTGACTTGCATCTCTTCTGACTGTATACCATTTACCACCACTCTCTGTTTTCTGCCCGTCAACCAGTTTGCCACCCAGCTGACCAACTTCTGACCACCCCAAGCCTACCCAGCTTATTTATCAATCTTCTATGTGGAACAGTGTCAAAGCTTTGCTGAAGTCAAGGTAGGCGACATCAACTGCTCCCCTTGGTCCACCACTCTTGTTACCCAGTCAAAGAAATCTATGAGATTAGTTTGACAGGACCTTCCTTTGTAAACCCATGCTGTCTTGGATCCTGTGCCCTATGGATTCCAGGTGTTGCACTATCCTTTCCGTAAGGAGTGCCCATAATCTTGCCCACTACTGAGGTAAGACTGACTGGTCTGTAGTTTCCGCCTCCTCCCTGCTACCACTCTTGTGGAGCGGGATCACATGAGCCCTTCTCCAGTCTTCTGGGACCTCTCCTGTGCTCAGAGACTCACTAAACAGTTCTGCTAATGGCTCTGCTAGTTCCACCTTTAGCTCCTTAAGTACCCTGGGATGTATGCCATCAGGTCCCATTGCCTTATCCACCCTGAGCTTAGCAAGCTCTTGTAGGACCCTTTCTTTTGTGAAAGGAGTAGTGCTCACCTCCCTCCCCCCTGTGTCCATGATGCTGAGCTGTGGGCCCTGCCCTACCTTCTCTTCAGTAAATACTGAGCAAAGGTATATATTTAGGATAGATGCCTTTACAGGGTCCTCCTCCTCACATGCTCCCTTTTCTCCATTAAGCTTAGCAGTACCCCTCTGGACTTTCTCCTTTCACTAATGTATCTATAGAAAGTCTTGTCACCTTCTTTTACTGTTCGTACTAGTGTTTCCTCAGTTTGGGACTTTGCCTGCCTTACTGCCTTCCCTGCTTCCCTTAGGGCAGTTTGGTATGCCTCCCATCTTCATCCCGCTGTGTTCCCTTATATTTCATGAAGGCCAGCCTTTTTGGCTCTGACCTTTTCTGCTACTGTATTTGAGAACCAAAGTGGTTTCCTTCTTCTTTTACTTCCTTTTCTGTCTAACACAATGGGATGTTGCTTCAAGTATTGCATCCTTAATGCTTGCCCACTTTGCCTGTACCACCTCACCTGTGTTTCTTTTTGCCAGGGCTAGCTTAACTCTGTCGGCCATCTTATCAAAGTCAGCTCCTCTGAAGTCCCATATTTTTGCCTTGGAATGGGATGATTTAGATGTAGTAGCCAAAGTGAACCATACCATGTGATGGTCACTGGCCCCCAGGTGACCTTCTACTTGGAGATCTGTGATCCCTTCCCTGTTAGTCAGTACTAGATCTAGGATAGCCCTGTCTCTTGTGGGTTGCTGTACCAGTTGTTTGAGGCCCTCCCCCTGCAGGGAATCCACTATGTGTCTAGTTCTGGCAGATGTTCCTGCTGGTATTGACCAATCTGTTGAAGTCTCCCATTATCAGAACCTCCCCTTTAGCTGTCATGTTTTGTATATCTTCTAACAGTAATGTGTCTATGTCCTCCCCCTGGTCTGGGGGCCTGTAGACAACCCCAGTTCTTATGGCTGTCCCATTTCCTGTTTCCAGGGTGACCCACAGTTCTTCTGGCTCCTTATGTGTATTCTGAATTTCTGTAGCTTTGATATTTGAATTGACATACAGGGCCACTCCTCCCCCCCTTTTTGCACCTCGGTCTCTCTGAAGTCCCATATTTTTGCCTTGGAATGGGATGATTTAGATGTAGTAGCCAAAGTGAACCATACCATGTGATGGTCACTGGCCCCCAGGTGACCTTCTACCTGGAGATCTGTGATCCCTTCCCTGTTAGTCAGTACTAGATCTAGGATAGCCCTGTCTCTTGTGGGTTGCTGTACCAGTTGTTTGAGGCCCTCCCCTGCAGGAATCCACTATGTGTCTAGTTCTGGCAGATGTTCCTGCTGGTGATGACCAATCTGTTGAAGTCTCCCATTATCAGAACCTCCCTTTAGCTGTCATGTTTTGTATATCTTCTAACAGTAATGTGTCTATGTCCTCCCCTGGTCTGGGGGCCTGTAGACAACCCCAGTTCTTATGGCTGTCCCATTTCCTGTTTCCAGGGTGACCCACAGTTCTTCTGGCTCCTTATGTGTATTCTGAATTTCTGTAGCTTTGATATTTGAATTGACATACAGGGCCACTCCTCCCCCTTTTGTCACCTGTCTCTTCTGAACAATACATAGCCAGGTACTGAAGTCTCCCAAGTGTGGTTACTGGTAAACCACGTCTCACTAATTGCTACTATGTCCAATTTAGCTCTGACATTATTGCCTGCAGGTCTGGGATCTTATTTCCCAGGCTGTGAGCATTTGTGTACATGATTTTCCATTGGCCAGATTTCGGTGTGTTAGTTGTTGTGAGGTTTGGCATTACCCCTGTGCGTCGTATGGGGAGACAAACCTTTTTTTTTACCTGGTGATGCAAATGAACTGCAAACATGCTGAATCCCTGTTTGACCACTAGCTGAGGGGGGAGGGGTGTTCTTCCCATTCGACGTATGGGGTGCTGCACCCTTCTCCCATTTGCTAGTTTAAATATTCTGCAAAGACGCAAACTTGCCCCAATGCACTGACTCCTCCTTAGTCAGATGCAGTCCATCAAATTTAAAGAACTTTCGCTCCCAGAACTGTTGCCAGTTCCTACAAATCTGTGTCCTTTTCCTGGCACCAGCCCTTGATCCACATGTTTAGCTCCCCTATCTCCCCTTCTCTGACCTTCCGTCCATCTGCTCCCCTCTCCCAGACTGGCAGGATCTCAGAGAAGGAGATGCTGGATGAAATAGATGATAGTTTGTCACCCAGCCTGGTCAGGTGTTCCTTGGTCTCCACAACTGACCGGCTGGCGGAGATCATTAGTCCCTATGTTACTAGGACATCAATGTTTTCTCCTGCTTTGTGAACAATTTTAGCAATGCGTCAGTGTCTCTCCATGCTGATGTACCTGGCAGACATCTGACCATTACCCCTGGCTGGAGATGGGTATCAACTCCCCAAATCATGGAGCCTCCTATGATCAGAAGTTTTTTGGATTTCCTTTTTGCTTTTTTTGTTTTGGTTCCTGATTTGGGTGAGTTTTGTTGTGCTAGCTCCTGTGCTGCAGTGTCCTGCTCTGCAGTGTCTTCTGCCTCTTTGTTTGATTTCAGAGATAGAGGCAGATACCTGTTTGTAGTGTTATATGGTTTTTGGAGGTAATATGTTGGAGAGCAGAGAGTGATGGGGCACCCGATTTGCCCCTCCTAACCACCTGCCAACCTCCTGGACCAACTACCCTCTGCGGGCGAGGTTTTTCTGTTGGATGCTGGGGAAATGGTGGATGGTTCTTATAATGTATTTCCTCTTGAATATGAAATTTGAGGTGTGCAATCTCTGCCCATGCTGCCCGGAGCTGAGCCCTAAGATCTCCAAAGGCCCAGAATGTAGGACAGTGTCCTAAATCCTGTAAGACTGTCCTTCTGAAAATTGTTCCACAGTACCTGCAGTTAATGATATCCTTTCCAGATAAGTTGCTGGGTTTATAACCTAGTCAGAGTAATTTGAAGGGGAAAAAACAAGGAAACAAAATGCAAGTAATGGTTTGATTGTGTTTTGTTCAACTTGTTATAACAAGTTAAATTACTAGTGCCCCCTGTAAATGAGCTCACCTTGTGGAGGCCCCACTGATCCACCCCTTCTTGCTCTGCCACAGGAAATGTCACAGCTGTGGTACCCTATAAAAGGAGTATAGTGTGGGGTGGTTGGGGATGGGGTGGGTGGCTGGGCCCTTCCCCTGCCGAAAAAGAAGAACCACGGACGAAAGAACAAGGAGGTAAGAGCAGAAACAATCAGTCAACAACAAATGCAGTAACCCTGAAAGCTTATCCTAATGTTAGATAAAACTGTAAAACCTGTAAAGCACCACCTGTAATAATTTCAGAGAAGATATACGCTGTAAGAAACACTTTGCTACAGAGAAAAATAAAACAATGAAATGTTAGCAACAAACAGTAGCAATCCCTGTGAGTAAAAAAATAAAAACTACACCACACAGTAAATCTGCTTAGCCAAAATAAATCTTAATCCTTTTCCCTTGCTCTGGTAAGTTTCTCTACTCTGCCTTTCAAGCAGTCTTAGAAGGAAAGAGCTCAGGTGAAGCTAGGTGCCTTGGCCAGCAAACCAAGTCTTCTAAACAGCGGAGTTGTAGGCTCTCATGGCAGATGGGGAGGTGGACATGGCGGCCATCACTGGGACATGGGCCACTCATTACCATGACTGGGACCTTGCAGTACCAGGGTATAGGATATTTCGAAGGGACAGGGTAAAGGGGGGGGGGTGCTGTATGTGAGGGAAGAACTCAAGTGTGTCAGGGAGGATAGGGAGGAGGGCAGCACGGGGTAATTATGGGTGCAGCTCCAGGACTCCAAATACTTCTGGACAAAAATAGGACCCTGGGAGTGGTGTACAGGCCACCCTCTCAGACTGAGGAGTTAGGGAACTAGCGGGTCAGATCAGAAGGACCTGTGGGAGGAGCAGCATGGTGATTGTGGGGGACTTCAACCTTCTGGGAGTGGATTGGGGTACTCCAGCCACCATAAATAGGAGGGAGCAGGTATTTCTGAATGCCTTCCAGGACAGCTTCCTATTGCAGATGGTCAATGTGCCAACCAGGTTAGGGAACACCATACACCTCGTCCTGGCAAATGGTCAGTTTGTGAGGGAGCTGGGGTTGGAGAACTGGTGGGAAATGACCACCACTCAATCAATCAATCAATCAATCAAAATCTTTATTTAGTCAGGCGAACATCATTGAGCGTAGCTCATTTACAAGATGGACCTGAGTGGTCATACAAATAAGAGTACAAGTATTTTTACGTAGACAAGAATAACATAAACAGTAGTACAATGACATAAAGTGATAATATACAACAATTTACATATATACAAGGCACTCAATGTGATTCATGATAAACATGGGGAAAGGGGGGAGTAGAAATGGGCACAAGTGTGTTAGACATCAGGAGGGCTCACAAAGCAGGAGAAAACATTGATGTCCTAGTACACATAGGGACTAATGATCTCGCCAGCCGGTCAGTTGTGGAGACCAAGGAACACCTGACTAAGCTGGGTGACAAACTATCATCTATTTCGTCCGGCATCTCCTTCTCTGAGATCCTGCCAGTCTGGGAGAAGGGAACAGATGGACGGAAGGTCAGAGAAGGAGAGATAGGGGAGCTAAACACGTGGCTCAAGGACTGGTGCCAGGAAAAAGGACACAGATTTGTAGGGAACTGGCAACAGTTCTGGGAGCCAAAGTTCTTTAAATTTGATGGACTGCATCTGACTAAAGGGGAGTCAGTGCATTGAGGCAGAAGTTTGACGTCTTTGCAGAATATTTAAACTAGCAAATGGGGAGAGGGTGCAGCACTTGTCGATGAATGGAAGAACACCCTCCCCTCAGCTAGTGGTCAAACAGGAATTCCAGCGTGTTTGCCATTCATTTGCATCACCAGGTAAGAAAAAGGTTTGTCTCCCCACACGATGCACAGGGTAATGCCAAACTTCACCCAACAACTAACACACCAAAATCTGGCCAATGGAAAATCATGTACACAATGCTCACAGCCTGGGAAATAAGATCCCAGACCTGCAGGCAATAATGTCAGAGGCTAAACTGGACATAGTAGCAATTAGTGAGACGTGGTTTACCAGTAACCACACTTGGGAGACTTCAGTACCTGGCTATGTATTGTTCAGAAGAGACCGAGGTGCAAAAGGGGGGAGGAGGGCCCTGTATGTTAATGAAAATATCAAAGCTACAGAAATTCTAGAATACACATAAGGAGCCAGAAGAACTGTGGGTCACCCTGGAAACAGGAAATGGGACAGCCATAAGAACTGGGGTTGTCTACAGGCCCCCAGACCAGAGGGAGGACATAGACACATTACTGTTAGAAGATATACAAAACATGACAGCTAAAGGGAGGTTCTGATAATGGAGACTTCAACATGCCAGATATAGATTGGTCAATACCAGCAGGAACATCTGCCAGAACTAGACTCATAGTGGATTCCCTGCAGGGGGAGGGCCTCAAACAACTGGTACAGCAACCCACAAGAGACAGGGCTATCCTAGATCTAGTACTGACTAACAAAGAAGGGATCACAGATCTCCAGGTAGAAGGTCACCTGGGGTCCAGTGACCATCACATGGTATGGTTCAATTTGGCTACTACATCTAAATCATCCCATTCCAAGGCAAAAATATGGGACTTCAGAGGAGCTGACTTTGATAAGATGGCCAACAGAGTTAAGCTAGCCCTGGCAAAAAGAAACACAGGTGAGGAGGTACAGGCAAAGTGGGCAAGCATTAAGGATACAATACTTGAAGCAACATCCATTGTGTTAGACAGAAAAGGAAGTGCAAAAGAAGAAGGAAACCACTTTGGTTCTCAAATACAGTAGCAGAAAAGGTCAGAGCCAAAAGGCTGGCCTTCAGGAAATATAAGGGAACACAGCGGGATGAAGATAGGGAGGCATACCAAACTGCCCTAAGGGAAGCAGGTAAGGCAGTAAGGCAGGCAAAGTCCCAAACTGAGGAAACACTAGCACGAACAGTAAAAGAAGGTGACAAGACTTTCTATAGATACATTAGTGAAAGGAGAAAGTCCAGAGGGGGTTTGCTAAGCTTAATGGAGAAAAGGAGCATGTGAGGAGGAGGACCCTGTAAAGGCATCTATCCTAAATAGATACTTTGCTCAGTATTTACTGAAGAGAAGGTAGGGCAGGGCCCACAGCTCAGCATCATGGACACAGGGGAGGGAGGTGAGCACTACTCCTTCACAAAAGAAAGGGTCCTACAAGAGCTTGCTAAGCTCAGGTGGATAAGGCAATGGGACCTGATGGCATACATCCCAGGGTACTTAAGGAGCTAAAGGAGGAACTAGCAGAGCCATTAGCAGAATTGTTTAGTGAGTCTCTGAGCACAGGAGAGGTCCCAGAAGACTGGAGAAGGGCTCATGTGATCCCGCTCCACAAGAGTGGTAGCAGGGAGGAGGCAGGGAACTACAGACCAGTCAGTCTTACCTCAGTAGTGGGCAAGATTATAGAGGCACTCCTTAAGGAAAGGATAGTGCAACACCTGGAATCCATAGGGGCACAGGATCCAAGACAGCATGGGTTTACAAAAGGAAGGTCCTGTCAAACTAATCTCATAGATTTCTTTGACTGGGTAACCAGAGTGGTGGACCAAGGGGGAGCAGTTGATGTAGCCTACCTTGACTTCAGCAAAGCTTTTGACACTGTTCCACATAGAAGATTGATAAATAAGCTGGGTAGGCTCGGGGTGGGTCAGAAGTTGGTCAACTGGGTGGCAAACTGGTTGACTGGCAGAAAACAGAGAGTGGTGGTAAATGGTATACAGTCAGAAGAGATGCAAGTCACAAGTGGGTACCTCAGGGATCAGTCCTGGGGCCAGTCCTATTCAACATCTTCATTAGTGACCCTCAGATGGACTAGAGGGTAAGGCTTGTCTGTTTGCAGATGACACCAAGATCTGCAACAGAGTAGATGATCCAGATGGGGTGGGCAGAATGAGAAGAGATCTGGATAAACTAGCAAAATGGTCAGAAGAGTGGCAACTGGGATTTATGCAAAGAAGTGCAAAATCATGCACATAGGGAAGAGAAACCCGAAGCCACTTATAGGCTGGGAGGAGTTGCTAGCAGTCACAAAGGAAGAAAGAGACTTGGGCATCATCATCACTGATGACCTAAAATCATCCAAGCAGACCTCTAAAGCAGTAGGTAAGGCTAGGGGGTGTTAGGGTGTATTAGTAGGGGTATCACAAGTCGTAAGAGGGAGGTAATAATCCCTCTGTACAAGACATTGGTTAGGCCCCATCTGGAGTACTGCGTGCAGTATTGGAGGCCACACTTCACAAGGACATTAACCAAATTGAGGCAGTCCAGAGAAGGGCAACCAAAATGGTGCAGGGACTGCATCAGAAGACATATGAGGACAGATTAACGGAGCTCAATATGTATACCCTTGAGCAAAGGAGGGAGAGAGGTGATATGATCGAGACATTTAAACACCTTAAGGGCATAAACAAGGTGAAAGAGTCTAACATGTTTAAATATAAGAAAATTGCAGGACAAGAGGACACAGCATGAGATTAGGGGAGGCCGATTAAGGGGAATGTGAGGAAATTCTTTTTCACAGAAAGGGTGGTAGATGCATGGAATAGCTTACCACAAGAAGTGGTGGCTATGAATACAGTGCAGGGCTTCAAACAGGCATGGATAGGCATAAGGGAGCAATACAAATGACTATGAATAGATAGGTCACTGACAGAGCAAAGGCCGATGGCACATTTATAAGGTAGAAAAAGAAATGGGCAGACTGGATGGGCCTTGCGGTCCTTATCTGCCGTCAACTTCTATGTTTCTATGTTTCTATGTAGGGCTGACTTTGGGAGGATGAGGGAAATAGTACAGGGGTATCTGGCCAGGATCGATCCAAATATGGACACTGACCAGAAGTGGGAGGTCATTAAACTGGGAATTGAGGAGGCAACCACAACATGTACAAGAGTCCAGAGTAAGAAGGCTAGGGCCAAGAAGCCTAGCTGGGTGAGCGGGGGTCATGGAAAAAGTAAGGAAGAAAAGAGCTGCCTTTAGAAGGTACAAAAAACAGGGAGAGGGGAAGACAGGGAGGAATACCTAAAGAAGTCAAGGGAGGTGACAAGGGTAGTCAGGGCATCAAAGAGGGGGAAAAGGACTTTAGGTACATCAGGGAGAAAAGGAGTCGTAAGGACCAGATAGTAAGGATCAAGAGGGATGGGGGGTGGGTGGAAATGGGCAGAACAGGCAGAAACATTAAACGAGTACTTCTGCTCAGTATTTACTAAAGAGAAAGGGGGAGCTATAGCAAAAGGGCAGTGGGAGTGTGAGCATGGGGGGAGGAGGTGACAGATGGGGAAATCCCAGTGGGTAGGGTACTGGAAGGCTTGAGGGCACTGAGGATGGACAAGGTGCCCTGGCCAGATGGTATACACCCACGGGTGCTAAAGGAGCTGGAAGAAGTTGTGGCAGAACCCTTGGCAGACCTATTCAATGCCTCCCTGTACTTGGGGAGTGTACCTCAGGACTGGAGGATGGTGCACGTGGCACCTTTCCACAAGCATAGCCCCAAAGGATGAGCCAGGAAACTACAGACCAGTGAACCTCACATCCATCATGGGAAAGCTGATGGAGACAATCCTGAAGGAGAGGCTGGTTGGGCTGCAGGATGGCAAACAGCATGAGTTTGTCCTAGGCAGATCCTATCAGACCAACCTGGTGGAGTATTATGACTGGGTAACCAGGCAATTAGATAAGGGCCATGCAGTGGATGTCCTGTACCTGGACTTCAGTAAGACGTTTGATTCAGTGCCACATGGGAGGTTAGGAAATATGCTGGAAGGCACAGGGTGAATATGGTGGGATGGGTAGTAACTCGCTGCAAGGGATACAGCAGAGAGTGGTGGTGGGTGGGGAGTATTCATCTCCCAGGGAGGTGACAAGCAGGGTGCCACAGGGCACTATACTGGGACTGGTGTTGTTTGGGATCAAGACATCTCATCAGTAGGCATCAAGAGCAAGATCAGTCTGTTTGCAGATGACACCAAGATGGGAGCAGTAGTGGATGACTTAGGAGGGTGGCAGGGGTTGCAAGATGATCTGGCAAAATTGGAGGCCTGGTCAGAGACTTGGCAGTTGGGGTTCAATGCCAAGAAATGTGAGGTGCTACACTTTGGCGCAAAAAACCCAAGGAGGAGCTACCAGCTGAGGGGGGATTCAACTAGCCAAAACAGAGGAGGAGGAGAAGGATCTGGGAGTGATCATAACAGGAGCAATGAACAGCTTAGCACAGTGTAGAAAGGCAGCTGCAAAGGCCAACAGGATGCTGGGTTGTATGGCCAGAGGCATATCCTCCAGGAGGGGGGGAGGTGATCCTGCCTCTATGTAGGTCACTGGTTAGACCACAACTAGAGTACTGCATGCAGTTCTGGTGACCATACCTGAAGAAGGACATCAGATTGCTGGAGGTGGTGCAGCGTGGGGCAACAAAAATGATCCAGGGTCTAGGGGACTTACCCTACGAGAGCAGGCTGAGGGGGGTTGAACATGTACTCCCTGGAGGAAAGGAGGGATAGGAGAGACATGATTCAAACCTTCAAATACATGAAGGGAACAAATAAGACAGGCATGGAAGGGCTTTTCAAATTAAGGAGGGGGAGGGACACTCATGGGCATGATCTGAGATTGGAAGGGGAAAGGTTCAGGAGGAAAATGAGGAGGCACTCTTTTATGGAGAGGGGGTGGTTGGGTGGAATGCATTGCCAAAGGAAGTGGTATCCTGTAGAACAGTGGGCTGCTTCAAAAGGGGATGGGACAGGGTAAAAGGGAAGGTCACTGGAGGGGGGGAAGGGTAGCTGCAATATAAGGGCTGCTAGCTGCACAATTGAGCAGACTTGATAGACCATAAGGCTTTTATCTGCTGGCAATTTCGTATGTTCGTAAATAGGGAATTCTCTTTTGTGCTGCCGCCATCTTGTTTTTAGTTAGCAAGGCAAACAAACTTACATTTTTTTTAAATACTGGCAGATGGTAAACATCAACACTTGTGTTTACCTAATCAGGGCCCGAGGAGTCGTGTTCTGGGGTCAGTTTAAAAACAAATGTCCAGAAATATATTTATTTTGTCTGCAGAATTCTTTTGTTGCAAATTGCGCCAATCTTTTACCATGAAAGTGAATCCTTTGCTGCAAATTGCAGCAAAGGATTCTGTTTTACCATGAAACAGGATTCTTCTGCTGTAATTTGTGCGAAAGGAAATCTCCGCCCACATTGCCCCTCGATTGTATGTTTTTGGTTGCTATGGTTACAGAGTTCATGCGGTCTAACACTGCTGCTCAAACTGCAGAAGAATGGAGTAAAATGGCAAGACTTACGAGTGATATCCTGAAAGTTGGAATCTAACCTCTAAAATGGGTGAATTGCCCCAGTCATTGGATATAGTGGCCGTAAAAATTAATCTGTTGTGCCGATCTGTTGGTAACAGGGGAGCAGTGCTTCATGAGCGGAGAATTCATGTTGTTTCTTTTTGGTGGGCTTTTAATATTGACAGTTGTGAAACTTAGTAAGGACTGGCCAACCAATCAGATCCTAAACTTGACAATTGCTTGCTCTCTGCTCACATTGCACCTCAATGGTGTGACTTTGGTTGTTATGGCTACAAAAGTGTGTGACTCAACATTCCTACTATATCAGCAGGCTAATGGAACAGAAAGACAAAATTTACGAGTGCTGGGCTGGGAAAGTCTGAAGCCAAACCTCTAAAGGCATACCACTAAATATCTGCGTCTCTGACATTCATCTTTTCCTGAGTAGTGCTCTAGAACTAAAAGGGTTTGTCTAATTGCTCCGGCACCACTTGAGAAATGCTGCCACCATATAATTTTCCTCCCTTCTCATCAGTGTGTATAAGATTTGACCAGTGGGTTCTCATCCCATTGCTGTACCCTCTCTTGACCGTAGTGGCTGCAAAAATTAATCTGTTGTGCTGATCTGATGGTAATGGGGGAGCAGTGCTTCATGAACAGAGAATTCATGTTTCATTTTGGTGACCTTTTAAGATTGACAAGCTGTTAAACTTAGTAAGGACTGGCCAGCCAGTCAGATCCTAAACTTGATAGTTGCTTGCTCTCCACCCACATTGTCCCTCAATCGTGCAACTTTGGTTGTCATGGTTACAAAAGCTGTGTGACTCAGCACTCCTGCTATCACAGCAGGCTAATGGAACACAAAGACAAAATTTATGAGTGCTGGGCTGGGAAAATCTCATGCCGAACCTCTAAAGGTATGCCACTAAAAATCTGCATCTCTGACATTTGGCTTTCCCTGAGTAGTGCTCTTGAACTAAAAGGGTTTGTTGCATTGCTCTTGTGCCACTTGAGAACTGTTGCCACCATATAATTTTCCTCCCTTCTCGTGAATGTATATAAGACTTGACAAGCGGGTTCTCATCCCACTGCTGTACCCCCTCTCAACCGTAACTGGATTATGGGTACCAGCAGGAGAGGAAACTTCTGTTAATTGCTACTGGAGAGGGGCGGTCAAGATACCAAATCCTATATAATCTTCTAAAATTTGTGTAACATTAAAAAAAAAATGTTGATTGGTTGTAGGGAGTGTGTTTAATAATAGAATAGAATAATATGGGTTAGAACAACACATGAATTGAACTTTTTATCAACTGAAACATGGTTACTGGGTAGCCTATTTGGGTTATGTCACAGTTACCACCTGCTTTGGTAGATAGCTGCCAAATTATAAATCAAACTCTGCCAGAGTTCAGATACTAAAGAGCCTTGGAAGGAGTCAGTGCCCTACTTAAAGATTATGTTGGCAACATGTTCTTATAGGAAGAATATACTGGCAGAGCAATAATGCCTGTTGTTTCTATAGTACTCTAAAGTTAAATCTGACATACCCCCCCCTTCTCGGGGGGGGGGATGGACCAAGTTTACTGTGTTCTTGTCGGCAAATTTTGAACTATATATGATATTACCAATGATAAAGACTTTTTGACTGTTGGGCTCTGCACTCCCACAAGCAATTAAGGCTACGATTATACTTTCTCAAAAAGTAAGGAAATTCTTGGCAAAAACTTCGTTAATGTATCATTCAGGGGTCTAGCATCAAAGTTTAGAAATGTGGTGTTAGGGTTTCCAACCTAACACCCCACCACCACCCTCCATGCACCAACAGGCATTGGGGTGTGCCCTTCAGGTTGTCAGCCCTAACGCTCACCCCATTCTCCTATACTGTAACATCTTAGCTTCCTTACACATGGCATGGGGTGAGCGTTAGGGCTGACAACCGCAAGGCACACCCTGACGCCTATTGGTGCATGGAGGGTGGGGTGTTAGGGTTGAAAATTCTCCAGAATAGTTGTAAATCTGTCCACTCTGCCAAAATCAACTTCCTTAGAGAAAAACAGCTTAGCTCTAGGGGAAACCCTAAACTCACATGGAGGTCCTGTAGGAACAAAACTTAGTTATAAAATATTTTATTATAATGTTATTTTGCATTATTTTAATTACTATTTTATAGCTTTGATTTATGCTTAATTATTAAGGTAATTGGGAGGTCATACTAAGACGTCTGGTCAAAACTACTGTCTACTTGAGCTCTCCAAGCAAGAGAAAAAAGTGCTTAAATGAGACTTTAGAAAAAAATGGTCTAGTCTTAAAATTTTTTTTTCAGTTCATCCTGACTAAATAAGAAAGAAAAATTTTAGGGAAATATAAGAAAAAACACACAAGTAGACAAAAGGGGGGGTCCTCTGTACCTTAAGCTAAGGTGTTTGAAATCACCACCTCTAATACTCCGGGTAAGGGGGCAGAGAAATTACCTACAGTATGTCTAAAAAGGAAAAACAGTCAAAACTTATGCTAAACCCAACTGTGACTCAACAGCCTTATCAAGACTCACATCAATACTTGTGGTCACAGGTAAAGAGGCCTATTCCATTTAGGAAGCGTCGTAAAGTTTTAAAACAATCAGAATCATGCTACTTTGAGAAAAAGATGATATAATGATTAAACTAAATTTTGTATGTTCTAATATGACTAATGTATCTATTTTTGGTCATTCTAAAAATTTGGCTAAATGAAGAAGTAAAGCTTATGTGGTTTGTTTGGCAAAACAAGATGTGGTAAATCTGTAATTAAAACAGAGGCCTAACTTTCTTCACAAAGAAAGTAAATCCTGTTTTTATGTTTGCTTGCACGCATGTGCAAGAAACATAGTGCCATCATCCGAGTTTTCGGAGGTGTGTCACGCCCTCTTCCATTTCAGTCAGTGTGTTGGCAGGCGCGGCCCCAGTCCGTCAATGCATGCTGGAGCTGTCTATGACAGCTCCAAAATGCAATGGCATACAATTGAAAGGGGGAGCTACGCTTCAGTGAGCAGCAATCAGATATCGCCTGCTTATGCGCAGCTCCCCCTACATACACACACACACACACACACGCATACTGCATGCTGCCCCCACGCACACACTGTATAGCCGGCCGGGGTGACCAATCCTCCGTCGGCTGTGCTGCGCTCCCCAAAGCCTTCCACATGCCACGCTGGGAGCCCACCCCAGCGTGGCAAGTCATCAGACAGCCGGCGGGGTGCCCAACCCGGCCGGCTCCACTGTCCCCTCGAGTCAGCATGCCACGCTGGGAGCCCACTCCAGCGTGGCAACTGATGCTATGGCCGATGGGGGTGCCCAATCCCCCGTTGGCTCCACGCACCACCCAACCAGCCGTTCCTTGAGCCATGCTGGAAGCCCACCCCAGCGTGGCAAACGTCCTGCGCCGCTATTTTGGTAAAAAATCTGAAAATTAAAACTGTCCTCGGCGCTTCTCCCTGCCCCCTCCCACAACCCGCACCCACCAATGTGCACCCTGCCTCCCCACCCCCCTCACCCCATACTTATCTCCGGACCTCGGTGCAACGATCTTGGTGGACCGGGAACTCGTCTGCACTCTTCAAAGCCGACCGCGAACTGAGGAAATGCCGGTAAGCTGTATAGTGGGATAGATAGGGTATTTTCAACTTTGTTGCATATCTCAGGCATTTTTTGGAATTTTTGCACAAAATTTTCAACATGGGGTTTTTGGGACCCCTTCTCATGAATGATGTCACTGTCATGGCGCTATTTGGGCCCGAAGGGTGATTTCGCAGTCACTGCGTGAAATCACCTTTCAGGCCTGATTTATGAAACGACACTGCCAGCGTTCATAAGGTGGGCTCTCAAGAAGCCTATTTTGAAAATTTGGTGGAAAAATTCCAAAAAATGACTGTTTTACGAGCGTGGAGTTGCGCAGTTCCTACGCAGGCTCGTAAGTTCACGAATTTTCAATATTTTCACCCAGATTTTCAACATTGCCATTTTACCACACCTTCTTATGAGTAGTACAGCTGTCATTTTTCACACCTCACCCAAAATGTGTTTCCATGTAGCGCATACAATGGCGAGTCGGTGTCAAAATCACACGGAACAATTAAGAAAATCACAGTGATACTGTTCATGAGCAGAGGTCTTAGAATGGCTATGTTGAAAATTTTGTGAAAAAATTCCTAAAATGACTGTTTCTGGCGTGGATTCGCGGGTTCCTACGCAGCTGATAAGTTTGTGAATTTTCAATATTTTCACTCCAGATTTTCAACATTGCCATTTTACCACACCTCCTTATGAGCAGTACAGCTGTCATTTTTCACATCTCACCCAAAATGTGTTTCCGCCCATGTAGCGCACAATGGCGCAGTTGGTGTGCGAAATCAATGTATGGGACACATTAAGAAAATCACAGTGACACTGTTCATGAGCAGAGGTCTTAAAATGGCTATGTTGAAAATTTGGTGAAAAAATTCCTAAAAATGACTGTTTTACGAGCGCAGTTGAGCAGTTCCTACGCACGCTCGTAAGTTTGCGAATTTTCAATATTTTCAATCCAGATTTTCAACATTGCCGTTTTATTACACTTCCTTATGAGCAGTACAGCTGTCATTTGTCACATCTTGCCCAAAACATGTTTCCACCATGTAGCATTAACACAATGGCGCAGTCGAATGTTAGAAATCAATGTATGGGACATTAAGAAAATCACAGTGACACTGTTCATGAGCAGAGGTCTTAAAATGGCTATGTTGAAAATTTGGTGAAAAAATTCCTTAAAATGACTGTTTTACGAGCATGCATTGCGCGGTTCCTACGCACGCTCGTAAGTTTGCGAATTTTCAATATTTTCACTCCAGATTTTCAACATTGCCATTTTATAACACTTCCTTATGAACAGTACAACTACCATTTTTCACATGTCGTCCAAAATGTGTTTTCGCACATGTAGCGCACAATGGTGCAGTCAGTGTGCGAAAGCAATGTTTGGGACATATTAAGAAAATCACAGTTACACTTTTCATGAGCAGAGGTCTTAAAATGGCTATGTTGAAAATTTGGTGACAAAAGTCCATAAAATGACTGTGTTACGAGTGAGCATTGCGCAGTTTCCACGCACCCTCGTAAGTTCATGACTTTGTAATATTTTCAGTCCAGATTTTCACCAGTGGCATTTTTACACACTTCCTTATGAACAGTACAGCTGTCATTTTTCACAACATGGCCGAAATGTGTTTTCACACTTTCAGCGCAGAGATGCGTGGTCACTGTGGGAAATCATTGTTCGGGACAGATAAAGTAAATCACAATGACACTGTTCATGATCAAAGGTCCCAAAATGCCTGTGTTGACAATCTGCTGTAAAAAATCCCCAAACTAATTACATTACGGGTGTGCGTTGCACAGTTTCTATGCACGCTAGTGACTTCACCAGTTTTTTTAATATTTTTACTACAGATTGCAACATTGCCATTTTTTATACCTCCCCATGAACAGGACAGCTGTCATTTTTTACATCCTGTTCGGAATGTGTTTGCACCTGTGGTGCTAAATGCCGTAGTCGCTGTGCATAAGCAGCTTTCGGCTAACAAACTGATATTGCCACTGTTCATGAGGTGGGGTCACAAAAAAAACATGTTGAAAATTTGGAGTGAAAATACCAACGAATGCCTGAGGTATTCTGGTTTCCAACCATAACGCCCAACCCCATAGAGAATGACAGGCATCAGGGATGTGACTTGGGATTCTTGCCTGCAATGCTCATGCCATTCCACACCCTGCAGCCAGTGAGAGGCATTGAGGTATGCCTTGGACTCTTTGGCCCCAAAGTTCACCCCATTCTCCTACACCGCACCCATCTCACTGTATTTTCTGATGGAATGGGTGCGCATAAGGGCCAAAGACCCTGGCAGCACAACGTGACACTTGTCAGTGTCTGCAGGGTGGGGTGTGGTGAAATGGTGTGACCGTTATGCCTGATGACCCAAAGACACATCCCAATGCCTGTCACTCTCTGCAGGGTGGTGGCGGGGTTGGATTCAGTTCAATACTTCACTGCCATTCCTATTACACAGCTCTGTAACTTCTACACTACCACTGCCAATGCCAGCAAGCAAACATTCGGCATTGACAAATGCTTGTTCTCAGTGCCATCCTGTTTCTGACAAAAACATTAGACTCCAAGTACACGGCCTACCAAGAACTGTGAAAAGGAGGTGCCACTAAATAAGACAAAAGGTAAATCTAAGGTGCCAGACAAAACAGAACTTGTAAATAACTAGTTCTGTGTTGTGCCTAGGCTATGCATTGTCCAAGCAGTGCACAGCTTTACCCAGTGTTAAAAAGAGTGGCTACAAAATATTTCAAACCACAAAGAAAGTTTGAAAAGTATAGGCATTTGCTTTGAACCTCCAGATAGGGTGACATCCTACATGTAATGCAAGGTTTAAAGTCTCCCATGTCTTGGGTTAGACGTGCTTGTACAACTGGGTGTGTATGTAAGCCTAGCCAATAAAATGCTGTGGTCACAAATAAGGATAGACCCTTGCCCAATAAAAGTGACACCACAGGCCTTGAGGTCTAGACAAACTATTCTTCAAGAGTACCAAGTGGTTAGTGAGTTTGCTACAACAGTTTCAGATAATATAAAGGACTTTTCTGTTAGGATTAATGGAAAAAAAGGCCAATAAGTGCCGGAAAAAACTGCATTATTTGTGCCTAACCTGCATTAGTGAGATGGATTTAAAGATCCCAGTATATTGCGCCACCTTCAAGCTAATACACCTCCCATCTCCTCTGAGCATAACGAACCTACTAACCCTGAAACACTTGCCATGAACACTCGGGTCCTCACACCTCCCGATGCTGGGTCTGCCCAAGACTCGCTTAGCTGTTGGAAGAGGATCCTTCTCCTTTACAGCACCACAAAAGTGGAATGACCTCCCACACTCACTACTCTCATGCAAGACCATTACTGTCTTCAAAAGACAATATAGGGAAATATTTTACAAGCCTCCTGTCTATAATGGGAATTGTACCTAATCTTCTCTAAATTTCTCCACCAGCTGCCTATACTCTCCTGGTGTGTATGATCAATGTCTAGGGCTATGAGTCTGTTCACAGCCAATAGTCTATAATCTGCACTTATGTACTAGTTGACTCTACTACGATTATATTGTATGCTCATATTAACCTTACTGTTTGTTCACCTATGTTGCAATATTGACATCTGTACTGCCCCCCATTGAATGGGATGGCTAGTCTAGTCCATGAATGTATGTAACTGTCCAGTGATATTTGTACATGGTTATCTGTATCTGTACTGTTTTCTTATGCTTGGAACATTTGGTTCCCCGGGTTATCCCTGAAAAAGGGACTTGACTGTCTCAGAGGGCCCACCCAGTCATCAGAATATAAATAAATAAATAAGATCCATTCCACACCTTGCCTGGATATGTGCACTAGAGTAATGCATGTTTTTTTTTTTTTTTTTTGGTACATAATCCAAAAGCAGAGCCTGTAACTTTAAAAGCTAACTGCGGGTTAAAAGGAGTGTTGGGAGGAATCATTTTTGATTCAGAAATGTTGTTATTCCAGTTATTGGGGGGACTTACAGAAGGTATTGCCTAGAAAAAAAAAATAAAGCAAAAGTTTTAAAGAAGTATATGAGGTTGATGATGAAAAACTAAAATGATTAAAAATAAGGTAGCTTCAGGAGAAAACTTACTTTTCCTGATTTTAAAGAACAAGTTAACCAAGCATGTACTTATAAAACTAAATTAGAAAAGAAGAAAAAAAATTGTTTGTAAAATGTTCTTTCCATGGAAAGACATGTTTCTAAAGATGCCCATAATTGTGGGGTGAATGACATTCAGGTTACCAGGGTACCCACAAACCCTAGTAATAGTCCAGGTTTTGTATGCCAGTACAAAACACCACAACCATTTTAAAAATGCAAACAAGAAATGTTAAACAAGTCTGATTCAAATGCTAATTTTAATTTTGATTTAAAGAAAATGTACAAGAAAAATTGAAAAATCACATTTTAATTTAGCAAAAGTACAATAAGGTGACAAAACAGTAAAAAAAACTGTTGTAATTTCATTAAGAATCCCAATGTAAGCTGGCCCGGTGGCACTGAGGATTGAGGCGCTGGCCACCATACCTCGCACCATGCTGGTGACCCAGGTTTGGGAATGGACTCGGGTCGCTCAGGGGTTGGCAGGGGTGAGGAAGGATTGAGCATCCATAGACAGCTCTCCTTCCTTGGGGAAGGTGGACAGTGTTGCGCATTGACTGACACCCAACAGCAGCTGGGTATCAGTGCATATGCACCGTCAGAATGAGTAGGGGCCCCAGACCCACATCCAGGGTGCAAGGCTGGCTCTGCAGAGGCGGAGCCCAGCCACTTCGCCCATTGCATGCTCATTGGGCCTGGGGTGAAAAAATCTGTAAAAAGGTAGCTGGCAAGCTCCATGATTGCTTAGGTGTCCTGACCAGAGAACGAGCCCTCATAGGAGGGCTAGAGCTGCCTGCCCGCTCCAGGAAATAGTGTAAAAAAAAAGAATCCCAATGTAAAGATGATTACTGAAAGTGAACTACAAGTGGACCGTAAACTAAAATCCATGTACTACCAAAAAGGTAACTTCCGATCAAGAAAGGATATCCTGGTAAAAACTGGTAAAGGTTACAAAGGCCCAGATAAGTAGTACCTTCAGCACATATGGGAGACAGAACTCATGAAATGTTACTAAAGATAGCTTGCTAACCTTACATGTACTGTAATACTAAACATTGAAAAGGTACAAGATTTTGTAAACATAATAGTTACTCTAAAATGTTTAGTAGTTATATGTGCAAATGATGAACAAATAGTTAATTTGATGTAAAATAGCTATGTCTGAAACAATGATAAAAAAGTGTACATACAGTAGTTGTAATCATGTTTATTCATGTAGTACTGAAAATATTTCTATTCATAAATGTACCTCTCCAATGATGTCACATCTAATGATATCATGTGTTGATGATGTCGTAAGTTACCACATGATAATGTAACTTTGTGTTCTGTGTTTCTTTTTCCCTATAAATTAATGCTTAAACTATATACCCATATAGTAGGATTACAGTTTTGAATTAGAAAATGCATTATTGGGTGCAATGTTAAAATAAAAGGGGAAAAATGTAGGAACAAAATTTAGGTATAAAATATTTTATTATAATGTTATTATTTTGCATTATTTTAATTACTAGTTTATAGCCTTGATATGTGCTTATTAATTAAGGTAATTGGGAGGTCATACTAAGACATCTGGTCAAAACTGTTGTCTATATGAGCTCTCCAAGCAAGGAAGAAAACTGTTTAAATGAGATTTTGGGACAAAAAATGGTCTAGTCTTAAAACAATGTTTTTCAGTTCATACTGCCTAAATAAAAAAGTACATAGCATCTGACTTGTCATTTAAGGCATGGAAATATCCTGGCACTGGCCCCTGGACAGAGCTTCTACAAAATTAGATTTTGTTCTTTGAGCTCCAGCTCAGAGATAATTACCATGGAAACTTAACAGGTAAGGAATTGCAGGTGATCTCTCTGTATCAGCTCGAAGCTGGTACCACACAAGTGCCTGAAGTAAACTGCTCTTTGTTTCTATGTAAAAGAAAGACTTTTGGCTCTTGCAAAACTATCTTTGATGCTGCCAGCATGAAATTTACATAGTTGGTAGAGGACATTGCAACATGTTGACTGGCCAAATTGTGTAAGTTTAGATGCTGGAGGGCCAACGGAATCTTCACGAATGACCTGGAACAATGATCTTCAAAGTAAGCATATCAAGTTTAGTCTTAAATGAAAGACGGCATCATAACAAGTCCAAAGATATATTTTTTTGTGTGTGCAACTGGTTACTAAATAGAAATAAACCATCTGGAAAAAAGTATGGAAAACAAATTTGACAATTTTGAAGGAAGTGTTTTCTTGAAAGAACATAGATATATTTGCCTACAATGAAATTCCATGCTTTTAAGAACTTTCCTAAAGGGTTTTGTGGACAAAACTTACTTTGTTTTTAAAAGACTTTGTTGAAAAATAATGTTATAGTCCTTATTAACTTATCTCATTAAAGATTTGTCTCACAGACCTGGACAATGTCTTAGAAGACTGCTTTTAATATGTGGAATCCAAAAATGTTTGTTTCAAGACTGTATGTTGTTGACTGGCCCAGTGGCACTGAGGGTTGAGGCGCTGGATGCCACACCTCGCACCATGCTGGCGACTCCAGTTCGGGAGCAGACTCAGGCCATTGGGAGTTGGCGGGGAAGGAAAATATTGAGCATCTGGAGGACTGCTGTTCTTTCCTGGGAGGGAGGGGGGCACGATTCCACCATCTGGAGACCCCCAGTCATGACTGGAGGTCATACCAGCAGTCTGGATCCAGAAACAGGGGGATTGGCCATGGCGGCTCTCCTGTGGGTGTGCGCAGGAGCATGCACATGCTGTGCTGGAGTGCATTTCACTACCAGGCCTGTAGGGGGAGGGAGATCAAGCTGTAAAAACCCCAACCCGTGGCTAGGCGAAGGCACCGTCTGTGTCCTGGCCATACTCCTGCTGTCACATTCACCATCCAGGGGCACCTTCCCACTCTAGGTCTGGTGCATTAGATTTGTAGATAGAGCACCAGGGCAGGCAGTCCCACCTCGGGGGGCTCAGTGCTGGGGGATCCGCCAGGCTGGAGTGGCTTGGCTCTGGTGGGTTTGAGACAGGGAGGCAGAGTCAGGCATAGGTCAGCTGCTGGAGAGAGTTCTACGGGGTTCGGGCGAATAAAGAAATTATACAAAAAAAAGACTGTCTGTTGCATTCAAAAGATAGAGGGAAAAGTATTTTTGTGTTTAAAAACTGATCTCTAAACAGAGGGGCAGTTCTTGAAAGGGGGGGGAGCTAACCCCTGCATCATTTGCATAGTCCAATCAAAGTTGCTAAATGTTGCAGGAAATGTTGTCAGGACAATACTCTGGCCAGAGAAATAAAACTAAGCTCTGAAGGCAATGCCTCAGAATCTTCTAAACTCTCGTGCTATAAAGATTTGCGCCTGTGGACTTGCCAAGTTGTTGTTTATTTTACTGTTTTTCTTACTGCAAAAGCCTAAAAGCCAAAAGCCTGACTGTCTGAGCCAGCAAGGAACCAAGCCATTGCTGTGTTTATTCCAGAGATGCTGAGGCCCAGAGCATGAGGTTTGAGCCTGGAAGAAAACAAAATTGCAACAAAACCACCCACAAGAAAATAGCTTCCTACAGCTGAACATTTCCAGTCCTGGTGCAGTAAAGATTTTTGTTTGTGTAATGGACATTTTGACTGAAGTAATATTTTGAAGTTCCTGCCAAAACCAAAACAAGGGCAAAGACTGCCTATTGATGCCCATCAGCCAAAAAACAAGCCTGCAGATCTGTATTTACAACAAGTGGGTCCAAAGTCTGGGGTTCGAGTGGAACAAGAGTAAAAACAGAAACAGCCACAAAATCCAATTACTAAAAGAACTTTGCTATCCAGGAAAAAGAAGGATTTTCACCAACATTCTGAAGTTAAGGAAGAAACGAGCTTCCACAGCTAACCAAATGTCTGAGTATTATTTTAATTATGTTTTATAATATTCTAATTGGGCTTAGTTGGGAGGTTGTATGAAAAATTATTTTTTTAAATACAGAAGCTTGGGTACACGGTTTAAGCTTAAATTTAAATAATACGATATAAACATTGTGCATAATATAAAGTATTAAAATAAGTTTTATACAGAACTATAATCCAAGACACTAATGTAAAGAGTTTGCAAGTTCTTTTGCAAGAAAGTTATGCTATATACAAAAGCATGCTGAAGGCATGGTATACAGCTAATACTATTCATTGTGCTGAATATTGCTTATTTCTTTGTTGTTTTGCTTATTTTCTGAAATGTTTGTTTTGTTTGATTTTCTGAAACCTTTGTTGTTTTATGTTTACATTGCTTTTCATTATGTTTACAATGTTTTATACCTATGCAAATTATTAGTAATTAGAAACATTGTACAGGGACAAATAACATCTATTTTTTTAAATACTACATGAGGTGTGACAGAAATGTTTTTTAAAATTATCTAGAATTGCATGCAATGGGTTTTAAAGTAAGATTTGAGCCAATCTTATAATTATTTATATAATTATGCAAATGTTGTAACACAGGGCTAAAGACCTAGCTAAGTGGCCATAACAAAAATTGGTATTCTGACCTATTGTTATGACAGTCCATTAATGGCCTAATTGAGAGAGGCAAATCCAATGAACAAATCAGCTTCTCCATAGGGGGCAACCCATTACTGAACCTCTGGCTATTGCCAGTCATTTCAATTCTTATTTCAGTGACCTGGAGATGTACAAGCTCAACACCCCACTGCACCTTGAGTCTACCACATCCCCCCAATCCAAACCCCTCCCCAATTTCCTCTTCCGCTACTTTTTACCCCATGAGATGATGAGACATAAAAATGAATGACTCCAGGCCAAACCTAGTCCTCGACTGCATCAACATCTTAAGCTGGTCTGTGAACCCATCGCCCTCCCCCTAACCAATATCTTCAACTACTCCCTCTGCACTGGTGCCTTTACCCTTAAATGGAAATGTGCTACCTTAAAACCCCTTCATAAGTCCAGCCCCAAAAATGATGTGATCAACTACAGACCGATCTCTCTCCTGGTACCACTGTCCAGAATAATCAAGAAAATTGTACTAGGCCAAACCATTGACTATCCTGAGAA
Organism: Neoceratodus forsteri; assembly: GCA_016271365.2. Classification (NCBI taxonomy): domain Eukaryota; kingdom Metazoa; phylum Chordata; order Ceratodontiformes; family Ceratodontidae; genus Neoceratodus; species Neoceratodus forsteri. Next base: position 1,424,487,966 of record CM028130.1, read on the forward strand.
ATACAACCTGCAGTCTGACTCACAGCATGGGTTTAGGGCTGGTCATAACACCGAGACTGCTCTCGTCAAGTTCACTTACTTCATTGAAAAGGCTAACGATGAAGGTCTCTTCACTAGCTCAGTGTTTGTGGACCTAACAAAAGCCTTCAACCTCATAGATCACAAGGTACTCCTCAACACCCTGTCCAGCTTTAATTTCTCAGGTGACATTGTTAACTGGTTCTCAAACTACCTTAGCTACAGATCTCAGAAAACTGTGATAGAAGGTGTCCTCTTTGACTCCTGTGCCATCAGATATGGTGTTCCCCAGGGCTCCATACTGGGACCCCTCCTCTTCTCCCTCATGGTCAACTCCCTTCCCGAGAAATGCAGGCACACAGAAATCATCCTACACAGATGATGCAGCACTATTCTGCAAAGAAAAAAATCCTTCTATCCTCCTTGAAACACTCCAGCAGGATTTCTACCGGCTCCACTCCTGGTTCTCCTCCAGCGGACTACTCCTAAATTCTTAAAAAAACAAGTCAATGGTTTTCTCAGAGTCCAGAAAAACTGCTGCTTTCAATTTCACCCTCCAGGATAATGGTGGCAACCATAAAGAAAGAGTCTCAGAGTTCAGATACCTTGGCCTCCTCCTAGACTGTCATGTTACCTTCGAACTTCACATTAATCAGCTCATTAAGAAAGCACACCAAAGGCCATGCATGTTATACAGAGTCAAACCATTTCTAATCCCAGAATCCAGGGCCCTATTTGCCAATAGCATCCTGCTCCCCATCTTTGACTACAGTGCATTAATCTACTACCCCGGCCTCTCTCAAAACATTTTTAGTAGGCTAAGGACTATCACAATGTCATCTGGTTCGCCACTGGCCTCCCAAGACGTAACCACCACTGTGACCTTTACAAAACAGTCAACTGGCTACCTTTAGAGGAAGGCTGGACAGCAAAATCCTGACCTTCTTCCACAAACTGTTACGGGGACATTTACCAAACAGCATTGTCTCCATTTTCCCTAGGTCTGCTCCCACAAGGCCCACTAGATGGTCCTCCTCCCTCTCCTCCTCCCTGCCCTTTTGTTGTTCTACCCAAGGTCAGCACATTTTCTTTTACAAGGGTGTGAAACTGTTTAATAGCCTGCCCCCATCCCTTGTGCAATGTCCCTCACTGGCCTCATTCAAGACAGACTTAAAGGGTTACCTGTCTAGTACTCAGTCTTGTAGATGCTCCCATCTATGATTGACATGTACATTTTTCCTACACCCTGTAATAACTGCCAGCTATTATTTTGTACATATATTTTTATGATGACACCTTGTATATTCCTCAGTGTTTATTTTCTTCACCCTTTCTATACAGTTCCATCATGTAAATCTTTTTCTGTGTACAACTGGACATTTGTGAAAAAGGGCAGTTTTGCTCACATGCCTTTCCAGTATAAAAAATAAACTGAAACACCACATTTCTAAACTTTTGAGGCTGGAACCCTAACTGGTGCATTAACAAAGTTTTTTCATATATACTGTATATATATATATATATACACACACACACACATATGTATATTCTTTGCAGAAAAATCTGTTAATGCATCAGTTAGGGTTGATGTCACGGTGTCAAAAGTTTAGAACTTTGATGTTAGGGTTACCACCCCTACCACCCCCCACCCTACAGGCACCAACAGGCACTGGGGCGTGCCATGGGATCATCAGACCTACTCTCACCCCATTTCTCCTGTACTGCAGGTATCAGCTTATTTACACATGGGGTGAGGTTGGGCAAATGACCCCATGGCACGCCCTAATGCCTGTTGGTACCTATAGGGTTAGGGTGGTGGGATATTGGCAAATTAGTGTTATAAGGGTTCCTTTTCAGGTCTATAGGGCTACTGTATGGCTCCATTGTTATATGTAAGTGGGAGCACAGGGCCTGGAGAGCCACGCTCTCACAGACGCATTTCATTATGCACAAATGGCCCAGTGCTCCCACCAACACATACCATTACTAGTTACATTACATTTTTTTCAAAAAGTAAGGAAATTCATTACAAATAAATTGTTAATGCATCAGTTAGGGTTGATGTCACAGCAACAAAAGTTTGGAAATTCAATGTTAGGGTTTACCCCCCTACCACCCCCCATCCTCCACATAACAACAGACATCGGGGTGTGCCATGGGGTCCTCAGTCCTAACTCTCACCCCATTCTCCTATACTGTAGCATGTCAGCTTGCTTACACATGGAATGGGGTGAGTGTTGGGCCTGATGACCCCATGGCGCACCCTGATGTCTGTTGGTGTGGAGGATGGAGGATGGGGGATGGGTGGTAGGGGGGTTAACCTTAACATCAAATAGCCAAACTTTTGTCGCTGTGACATATAGGAGTGGGGGTGAAAATAACAAGGTAAAAAAGATATCTTAGTGACATCAGTAGCAACAAGATATCAAAAAATACCATTGTTACTTTTGTCACAATTGAAATTTTTTAAGTTACTTTAGAAAATGGGCTAAGAAATCTCCAGGGTCTGATTGGCTGATAGCTCTGCTAAAGTGAGCATGTATCAGGCAACAGAGCCCGAGTTTTAAAAAGTGCCGGTCCCAACCCACCTCATCACCAGTATTACGGTGTCCACCCTGCTCTCTAATTGGGCAAAAACCCCTGATTAGAGTTTCAATTCGCTGCCATTTTTTTCTCTTGCTTAATGAGAGGTGCTGGCACCCAATGCTATGTACTTCAGTGCCAGCTACCTGATGAACCGCTTATCTCATTTCTCTCTTTGACCCTCTTCTCCCATGCCTGGTCATTGTCCATAGTGCTCTCCCTCCTCCCTCCTTCAGCTGGATGTCCACTCATACTGATTTTTCCCCTCGATTAGTGAGCGAGACAATACCACCAAACGTGACCCCCACCTTCCTCACCAGCAAAACAAAATCACTTCTCCGCTCTACACACAGCCAAAAAAAAAAGCGAAACTGTCTGTCTCTATGTACAGAAATACACACTCACACATTACTTTTGCAGAAAAGTGTGGTCTACACAGCAGTCGGATGCATTTTCCAGCTTGACCACCCTGCTCCGGTCCTCTCTCTGCAGCTTCATTACAACCCGCTGGTCTCGGTGAAATCATGAGAATGGCTCCAAATTTCATTATCATTCCATACCCCCTCCCCCCCACAGATGAATGTTTTTTTTTTCCTTCTAAAAAACAAAAAAAAAACTACGTCTTTCATTTAAAATAGTAGCACAAGCAGGTCGCGCATTCAGTGTTGCTGTGGGCTGCTTACTATCAACTCACATGCACAAAGAAACTCCAGGAACAATTTTTTTTTTCTAAAACAAAATACCATCCTTTGCCCTCCATTGCTGCCATACCATAGCCACTATAGTCCACTCCAGTGGTTCTTCTACAGGTCATGCTACACGATGGGGAAGGGGGACATAAGTATAACAGAATGTGGGGGGTACAACACATGGAACAGCATAAAAAGTGAAGGGACTACTTTACCAAATAAGGGGATTTTTGTCGTATTTCTATTCATTTTGAAAGTCTTTTCCTATACTGTTTTATTACTTAATGAAAACTTATACTTAAGTCCATTTTCTAAGCACAATAATACCCAACAGGGTGGGCGGTATTGGTCAATACCAGACCTTTCAGGGGCTTAAGGCCCTCCGCCTGTGGTGTCGGGCCTCATTACGCCCCTGGGTGGTCTGGTATTGCCCAATACCACCCACCCTGTCGGGCATTATTGCTTGTGTCATCACAGTGGAATACTGAATCAATCGGAGAGCAGCTTCTACAATGCTGATGACGTCACAATGCCTAGTGCAGCACTGAAGCAAGCAGTTAAAATCAAAGAAAAGAAGCAATATTTTTAAATAAACTACAGATTTAAAAGCAATAACTTGTAAATTACTGTTGCATATATCAAATATACAATAGCCTGACTCAAAACAGGGAATTTATCATCACTTATGAGTGGGCAGGACTTTCATAACTTACGCGTGGCTCTGCCACTTGTGAGTTATGGTCCTGCTCCCTCACACTTAAAGATAAATTGCATATTTTGAGTCAGTCCTTGTATATCCCCTATTGCATATTTTGAGTCAGTCCATTGTATATCCTATATATATATATATATTCATTGCAAAAACACTGTTAATGCCTCAGTTAGGGTTGATAGTACAGCAACAAAAGTTTGGAAATTTGATGTTGGGGTTCCCACCCTATCTTATCCCCGCCCTCCACACACCAACAGGCATTGGGATGTGATATGGGGTCATCAGGCCTCACCCCATTCTCCTATCCTATACCATGTCAGCTTGTTTACACATGGAATGGGGTGAGAGTTGGGCCTGACAACCCATAGCACACTAGCACCTTTAGTGTATGTGGAGAATGTGAGGTGGGGTGGAGTGGGGTAGGAATCCTAACATCAAATTTTCAAACTTTTGTCATTGTACTATTAACTCTAATGGATGCATTAACGGATATATATATATATATATTTTTTTTTTTGCAAAAAATGTTGTCAATGCATCAGTTAGGGTGAATACCACAGTGACAGAAGTAGGGAAATGAAGCATTAGGGTTTCCAACACTAATGCCCCACCCCTAGGTTTCCCATCTCTACCACACCACCCCATCTCCCACCCTCCACACACCAACAGGTGTTGGGGTGTGCCATTGGGTCACCAGGCCCAACTTTCATCTCATTCCACATGTAAACAAGCTCACACACTACAGTATAGGACAATGGGGTGAGAGTTAGGCCTGATATTGTGGCACCCGGCCTGTTGGTGTGTGGAGGTGAGGGATGGGGTGGGGTGGGAACCCTGTGGTGAGGCGTTAGGGTTGGAAACCCTAACTCCACATTTCCCTACTTTTGTGACTGTGATATTCACCCTAACTGATGCATTAATGAAGTTTTTTGCAAACAATTTCCCTTCTTTTTCAGATAGTATAATTGTATCCTCATTTTACTGTGGGATGCTCCCATCTCTCTATCCAGATAGTACAACAGTGTCCAAATGTCATGGTGGGAGTGCAGGGTTCACCCTCCATCCAGATAGTACAACACTGTCCAAATGTCATGGTGGGAGGACCCTGCGCTGCCATCCCTCCATCCAGACAGTACAACATAATACAACAGTATCCATATGTCACAGTGGGAGCACAGGGTCCTTGGACCCTGCACTTCCATCCCTCCATTGAGATAGTGCAACAGTATCCATATGTCACAATGAAAGGGCAGGGTCCAAATCCTCCATCGAGATAGTACAACACTGTCCATATGTTACGGTGGGAGCACAGGGTCCTTCAGACCCTGCACTCCCATCCCTCCATCGAGATAGTACGATGTGGTATTCACCCTAACTGGCAATGATTCATTTTCAAAAATGGCAACTCCATTGAGTGGTTCTTGAGTTATTAACGTTCAATATTTAAACAACTTGGTTTAATTTTGTAAGCAATGATTCATTTTCAGAAATCGCCATTAATGTTAGATTTTGTTGACAGTCCATATCTCAAAATTCACAAAACTCAGCCACACACAATCTGATATGTCAACTGACCTACCCCCTGAAGATTATGCATGCCAAATTTCATGCAAATCCATTAAACGGTTCCAGAGTTATTAAGTTTCGAGTTTCATTTTCTAAAATGGGACCGTCCATCTTTGAAAATGGACCATTTTCATGCTAAACATTTAACTTTTCCAATAGAAAATAATGGGAAATTTAAAAATTTAATTACTTTTGAATGGATTAATATTTTTTCACCAAATATTCAAAAGGCACATCTATGACCCAAGGGTTTTATACCCTGAAAATTTCAGCCACAACATAAAGCCATTTCTGAGATCCAGGATGACAAAGAAATGTCAAAAATTCAGATTTTTCTGTTTTTTCAACACATTATATATCAGTAACCACTTTATGAATTCACACCAAATTTGGCAGATCAAGAGATCTAGTCCTGGAAATTATGCGTGTCAAATGTCATGTATTTCTGTTTAACGGTTCTAAAGTTATTAACCCTCAAAGTTTGAACTTTAACATAAAAGTGCACTTTCACCTAACTACTCTAGTGCGACACTGCCAGTATATATATATATATATATATATATATATATATATATATCACTTATGTGGTATAGTTTCCTTTGAGAGTTTTTCTTAAGCTGCTTAATGTCTTATTTTGACCCCATTTTTTTCCTTTCCCCAACCTAATGATCAGGGCGGCCACAGCTGAACACTGAAGAAGAGCTGCCTTCAAGCCAATGCCAATTCCCACCCAGCTTACAATAAATGGGGAGATCCCCAGGACCCTTCCTCTATAGCCGAAGCCCTCAACTCTGCCTTCTCAGACCTCTCCCATATTTCCCCCCCTAACTATTTCCATACTATCCCCCCACCCCCTCCCATTGATACCTCGAGTAACAACAATATTATACCCTTTCAGCTGAGAGTTATTTCCTGCCTCGAGGCAAACAGTACATTACTAAAGCTATTGCCAATACACGGCACAGCAATGATTCCCTAGATCTGAAACTCATTTGGCTGACCCTGGATGTCACACTACCCCATCTCACTAAAATTCTCAACCTCTCTTTATGCCTAGGTCAGTTCCCCACAACCTGGAAAAGAGCCATAATCACTCCTATTCTGAAGAGCAGCGACCCCACCAACATTACCAGCTATAGACCAATTTCATTACTTCCTCCTCTCTCCAAGGCCCTGGAGGAAATAGTGTCGGACCAACTATCAGAACACTATCAGAACACCTGACAAAACACAACCTTCTCTGCCCGGAATAGCACAGATTCCGGACTGGCCATAGTACCGTCACAGCTCTTACTGAGCTCACCTCATTCATCCATGAGGCTCTCGACCAAGGCTCTATAGCAGGGGCAATCTATGTGGATCTTACCAAGGCATTTGACACGGTCAGTCATGAACTATTGCTTTATGTCCTTCCACAACTTAATGTGGTCCCAGAGGCTACTGCCTAGTTCAAGGACTACCTAACAGACCGGTCACAGCAAGTCAGGATAAATACCACCATCTCCTCCTATAAAACAGTTTCCTCAGGTGTCCCACAGGGGTCTATTCTTGGACCTCTACTATTCACCCTCTTTTTAAACTCTCTCCCCCAATCATGTAGTGGTTACCTGCTACTCTATGCTGATGATGCGGTAGTGTTTTGGAAACACCCACAGCCGAGCGCCCTCCAACGAGCTCTTCAGTGTTTCTTCAGGGAGCTAGAAACCTGGTTCACTGAACACCGCCTGATCATCAGCTATCAAAAAACAAAATCCATGATCTTTGCACACCAACAAAGTCCACACAGCCAGTCAGTTCTCCTAATCAAAAACAAACAAGGCGCCCCACTTGAACATGTTACATGTTTTAAATACCTGGGAATTACATTAGACACCTCTCTCTCCTACAATCATCACATACAACTTCTTTCCTCCGCTGTTAACACTAGAGTGGGTATCCTCTACAGACTTAAACACTGCTTACCCGCCCAGGCCATGCAACTTGCGGTCACCTCTTCTATCCTCTCCCTAATAGACTATGGGATAGTGATATACGGCTCTGCGGACCCTATAGCCCTTCGTAACATCAACACTGCTTTGAATAAAGCTTGCTGCCTAGTCACCGGATGCGATAGATTAACACATACCTGTGAGCTGTACGCTCTGGCTGGTTGGCTAAACTTCCAAGGAAGACTTAAGTACCACTCCTGCGTTCTAGCGAAAAAGATCCATCTCCAGCTGGCGCCCATCGGCCTTCTCCCAATAGTAAGCGTAGCCCCCCCAGGCATAACACTAGACTCGCAGCATCCTCCTCATTCCTGGTCCCCCATTGTAGAACATCCCTTGGGCAAAGATTATTCTGCTACTGTGCCCCTCTTTGGCTAAACACTCTACCCCCCTATCTCTCAGACCCTTAGCCTCTCCCAATTCAAATCAGCCCTCAGAATACAACTCCTGGAGTCAGAAAAATGCGACTGTGGCTAACTTCCTGCCCTCCTCTGGTATTTTCATACCCCCAATAAAATGACACAGGGTCTCGATAGATCCCAAGAGTCAGCATCATTTACCTCTCTGACAAGGGTTATCCTGTATCGATACCTACTACTACCTCCAGTTAACTAAGATTATGCCTGGACTGCACTTGCAGGACTGTTTTACAAATTTCTACCTGTTTACTGTACGTTCTCTGTATTTGTCTACCCTCCACCCTCTGTAACCGTAGAGCCTTTACAAAAGAGTCTGTGACTTAAAGGATTGTAATTCCGATTGTATCCAATAAAATAAAATTAAAAAAAAATTCTTCGGTTTTTTTTAACCCAATCTTTATTGAAATTAATAGTCACATATAGTAAACAGTAACTTACAGCAAATATGGCATTATTCAATGCATTCTAAAATGCAATAAGTAGAAGGAACCCCCATTTCACTGTATCAAAATGCATTTCCTTTCAAGAAACATGTTAGTCAGCTCCAACTTGTTATTGTATCCCCTGTACCCAACAGTCCCTCCCCCTGCAATTGAAAGTAATGTTTCTCCACATAAGTCTCCTTCCTGTAAGTTTGTATACTGGTGTCATCAGATGCCCAAGTCTACTTCCTGTAAGTTTGTTTACTGGTATCATCAGATGCCTCTTTTCACATCTTACTGTAAGGGGCGCCCCCTCACACATTGACCTACATTAGGGTCAGCCTGGGTTGTTTTGGGTGTAGTATACAAATAGAATATCAGAACAGGTTTTGGTGCTTCCATCTCGGGCAGGAGTACATAAAGGCTACCCAATGTGGCCCTCCCCTTCCCCAGGAACAAATATTATTTTTCCTTCCCACACACAATTACCTTTTCCTCTCACAGTAGCATCACACATGAAGCAATAACCATGAATACCAACTGTAAAATAAACTAACCTCTGATTTATTATAGGAAAGGGGTGAAGGGAAGCAAAAACATGGAAGAAACAATTTTAGTTTCAACAATTTTCCCCACACAGTCCCTGTACCACCCCCCATGAGTGCACCCGACTTTCCTCCATGGCCGTAAAAGTTGTTATTGTCTGTTGCGGTGGATACCTCACTGGGTTGCTGGTGGCTAACCAGATGATGTAAGGTTAAAGACAATTTGGGGATACTGTTGGAACAACAGTTTTTCAAACTTGAACTAGAAGAACTTGGTAAGGGGCGCAAATTTGGTTTCAACAAGGTTAAACAAATGTTTTTTGTAATTTTCTGCCTGGCCATTTCCTGAAGATTTACAAAATTCTGCTCAGGACTTCACTCCCTTTATATCTAGCTAGCCAGCTAAATTGCAGAAGAAAGGCCAGCTAGGTGGCGCTGAGGGTTGAGGCGCTGGACGCCATACCTCATGCCATACCGATGACCCAGGCTTGGGACTGAGCTTGAGTTGCTAGTGGTGGGCAGGGGAGGGAGAGGATTGAGCATTTGACTCACTTCTCTCCTCTCTTGGAGTGGGAGATTGGCTGTCCCACTCCTTGGCCAACACCTGGTGGAGGCTGGATGCCAGGAAAGCAAGGAGCATAGCTACATAGTACATGCATGCCTCCACACATGCGCACTCACAGTGCCACAATGTGGGAAAAAACAGGAGGAAAAAGGGCAACTGTAGGCTCCATGAAGCCCTGCCTGCCTGCCAGCCTGTGCCTCACTTCTTCTCTGGATTGCCGAAGCTCCAATCCGGATTGTAAATTCTGGGTGGGGGAAGATAGCCCTCCACTTTCCGGCCCCACCACATGGGGAATTCCATGGGAGAAGTGGGGCTTGGCAGTTCCGGAGGAACGGCAGATGAACGTAAGTGGCACAGACAGGGTGAAGCTAGCTGCCTATGGTGCATCTGGAGGGATAAAATGTATATGTAAAAAAAGAAAATTGCAGAAGAAACTCCCCAGGGCTGTAGCCCAAAGGTACTCACAGTTTGTTGACAGTATTAGGGGTGCTGAAGAATGACACAGACTAATGGTACTTCTCTAAAATCAGCAGAAAGTGTCAGCGAACAACAACCGCAGGCTGAAGAGTCTAAGCAGGTGCTGGAGTCTTCACCCATGATTAAGCCTTTCATCGTCTTCGCCCCACGGGCCTTTCACCATCTTCACCCTTCTAGTCGTCTTCACCTCTTAGGCCTTTTGTCATCTTTGTCCCTAAGGCATTATTTCATCTTTGCCCTTCTAGCCTTCCATCATCTTCACCACACAGGTCTTTCATCATCTTCCAAAAGGACCACACAGGCTTGTAGTCACCCAGAGCATCCAGGGAACACAGCTTCCCTGGAACTCAAACATAGTCAAGCTTCCAACAGTTTCAGCCTAGCCCAAACATCTTTTCTTCTTGGCTGGCAAAGAGTTCCAACAGTTCAAATCAGGTTACAGGCTTAAAACAATGGAGAACAGCAGTTCAAACACATCCCACTGGGAAAACAGGTTAGCAGTCCTTGTGATCTGCTACAGAGAAAAAAGACAAACTCTGGCCAGAGCTGATTGAGCTGCAATCAAGGAATGTGGGGTAAAAATACGGAAAATTATTTTTTAAATAGTTTTACACCAAATTTTTCATCATAGCTTTGTTATGACCCAGCCTCATGAGGAAGGGCAGAGAAAAGGTTCAACTCCTGGCCTAAGGTGATTTTGCACAGGGACTGTAAAATCAAATTTCAGGATGCAAAAAACACATTTTGGGCAGAAGTTGAAAAATGACAGCTGTCATATTCATGAGGTGCTGTAAAGAAATGATTGTGTTGTAAATTTGGGGTAAAATATAGAACATTTACCAAAGTTAAGAGCCTTTGTGTAGCACTCCACATTGTCAAAGGGTAAATATAACAACTGTGTATTATGCACCCCTACCAGGAGAAATGGCACAGCCCGAGCTTTAGAATGTTGGGCACATGAGGATTCCAAGCAGCAGCAACTCCCCAGTTCAGCTGTGCCATTAGAAGGGGTAGCAGCTACTTTTATCTTCTCTCAAGATTTTCAAGATTCAAGATTTCAAGGCTTTCTTGGGAGCTGCAATTCTGCATAGCAGATTGGGGCTACCTGTTTCAGGGAGCAACCCTAAATTAAAATTCTGCCTGTTAAGCTGCGGCTTTAAATTGAATAACCTGCCTTTTCCCATTTCCCTGTGTGGATTGGGAGCCATTTCTGCCTTGTTAGGATGTTATTAGTGGTCTCCATTAAAAAAAAAAAAAGGTGCCACAGATAGGTATAATTTTATTATTTATGGAAAATTGTGAGATCTCTGGGGGGGTCCCTTCGACTTGGCATCGGTCCCCAGCTCAGGTCTGTGACTGCTATATATTTGTTCTGCTGAATTGTGTTTATTATTACGTACTTAGGCCCAGATATTCCAATACTGCGCAGGCTGTGGCGCAAGCCTGGGTGCAGCGCGCAACTTGGCTGCGAAGGCGTTGACCAGGTGATCTTCAGCGAAGCGCTCGCCATGGCTCAGCATCGTTGAATGTACACCCTGGCACCTGCAGCGCATGGCGCAGCACTGCGCCAAAGCACCAGTGGCCAGAGGGACTATGGGGATGCGCCAGCGTAAGTTCCATTGCGCAAGGCTCAGCAACCGTGATATTCAAAAGTTGACATGCAAATGGAGCCATAATGTATGCAAGGCACAAATGTGGCCATTTGCATGTCATTATGGCCCCATTTGCATGCAGGTGCGCAGATCCCTGATGACTTGCACCTGGCACCCTGCCAGGCAGCAGCCGTCAGGGACCGACGCCCCCTGCAGCGCGGCAACATGCCCCACAGACCAATCACGGGGCTGTAGTAAAAAAAGAGATAAATCCAATATCCCTGGTGGTCCAGTGGACCACTGCCCACCCGATCGCGGGCTAAGTAAAAACTCAGATGAAACCAATATCCCTGGTGGTCCAGTGGACCTGTCCGCCCGATCACGGGCTGAATGTAAAAGTAAATAAAACCATTATCCCTGGTGGTCCAGTGGACCTGCCCGCCTGATCGTGGGCTGAATGTAAAAGTAAATAAAACCATTATCCCTGGTGGTCCAGTGGACCTGCCTGCCTGATCATGGGCTGAATGTAAAAGTAAATATAACCATTATCCCTGGTGGTCCAGTGGACCTGCCTGCCCGATCGTGGGCTGAGTTAAAAATATCAGAACACTATTATCCCTGGTGGTCCAGTGGACTGCCCTCCCCACCTGCCCACTGATCCCCACTGCCCCGCTCCCCCCCAGTCAGCGGTGGGCGGCAGCACCCCACCCGCCTGCCTCCCCACCGCCCATCGAATGACACCGTCGGTAGGGCTGTACGCCCATTGGTCCACAGTGTAAGCCAATGGGCATGCAGCCCATACCATACTACACAGTCCAGATATGTCAATGGATCCATTCACATATCTGGACTGTGTAGTATGGTATGGGCTGCATGCCCATTGGCTCACAGGGGATGATAGATTTTCTTTACTCCTACTGCAGCCCGCGATTGGGCAGACAGGTCCACTGGACCACCAGGGTTAATATGGATTTTCATTTATTTACTTAGCCCGCGATTGGGCAGGCAGGTCCACTGGACCACCAGGGATAAAGGGGTTCATTTATTTTACAAATGCCCATGATCATGCATGGGGGGGTGCCGCCAGGTGCAGCCAGATCTCGGGTGGCCACCCACAGGTGGCAGCTGCTGTGTTGTGCCCTGCAATGTGGCAGCTCACCTGTGGGTGGCCATCCATTGTTCCTTTTTTTTTTATCAACTTTGTGCTGGCGCAGGTAGGGGTTGCGCATGCCATGGCTCCACACATCCCGGGCTGAATATTGGGCTGTGCAGAGTATGCATGGGCATGCCCCCCCCCCACCTGTGCCTACATACATTACTGATGCGCTCCGGCACATCGGGATTTGTGCCAGGCACAATCCCCGTTTAAATATCGCGCCAGGGCGCATCAGTGGGTTGCACATAGTGCAGCACTGTTGCGTCATGTGCAACCCTTTTGAATATCTGGGCCCCAGTGTTTTGTGGAAATTTTCTTCCACAGCCTCTGTTTTCTGTGCTGCGTGATCCCCATTCAGCCGCGGTGATGGTTGGGTGCACACTATCCTCCTTCAGGCCATTTTTCCATGCTTGCATTCACATGTGCCAGTGGTGTGAGTAGTTGTGGGGCGCTCAGCCATTAGCACACAAAATCACCCAGTGGGATCTATTGCGCTAATGTGCTTCCGCTATTGCCGGCGCGCGCATGTTCGCAGTAGCATGCCAACACCACACATGATGTTGGCACATTCTGTGTGCACCTACTAGTGAGCATGCATGCCTAACCAGCATTTTTTTGGGCATGCTAATTCTGATTTTGACCTTAGCAGAATGCTATTATCCCAGGTCCACATATAAAGATTAGTTATTATATTTTACCTCACAATTGTTACTTGGCACACAATTATATCTCTCTCTGGCACCGTGACTTATCAGAGTCCATTAATCATGAAACAATGTTGGTTCTGCAAATAGGTGATGAGGCCATCCCCATGGGTTCCTTTTGCCTTTAAGTTGCTTAGCACCTCCTAGCTGGTCCTCCAGCCAGGAGAGGGAGAGCACCTGGTTCTTCAATTGGCAGTGGCAAGCAGAATTTCAGAAAATCACTGAGTGAGCTTTGGGCCCTGATGTACCACAGGACATCCCAGCAGAAACACCCAACCCAAGCAAGTCTCCCAGGTCAGGGGGGGCCTCACAGGCATGTCCAGGTGCATCGCAGTGAGCTTAGGCTGCAATGACAGATGTGCAGGCAGACCCCAAACCTGCCTTCTTAAAAGGCCAGGATGAGGACTGCTGGGATCTTGGGTAAGCTCCTGGCCTTAAATTAAATTTACAAAATATGGCTCTCAGATGAGGAGGATGTTCCATTCTCTCTGAGGAGGAGTAAGAGGAAAGGGAGTGGACGGAGTCCAAGTCAGGGATCCTATTCCCTCCCCTGTTTGAGAAGAGGTGTGGCAAGATAGGCCTATATCCTTTATTAAAGTTCCTATTGTGTGTGCTGTAATGCCCTTTAAAATTAAGACACTGTTTCTTTAAAAGGCCAGAAACAGCTAAACAAAATAAAACAGAATTACCAAAAGCTAGTTCGGGTCTGGTACTCATCTAGATAAGAGACAAGTTTATGATCATAAAAGTCATAACTCTTGGATCAAATGGTCAAACTAGACATTTAGCCTCTACTAGCAGGAAAAGGGCCAGCAGGAGATCTGCTTAAAGGGACACTGGCAACCTGTTTTTCTATCACATTATTTCTAGTTAAAAACCTACATTTTACGTGTGTGAAAAAATGGTGTGGAGCACAGGGGTTTGGCTTCATTGGGGACTGGGGTTCCACCTGGAGGGACACCAGCCTATACTGGCAGGATGGTCTGCATCTGTCCAGGAAGGGAACAAGTCTTTTGAGCAATCGGTTTAAATGCTTCATTTGCAAGCTTTTAAACTAGTCAAAGGGGGAGGCACTGACAAGCAGCAGGAATATCCCAGCCTCTCCCTACAAAACAGGGTACTAAATGAGAAAAAAACTGAGGTAGAACGGTCAGTGGGGGATGCTGCAACAGAAGGTAAAGCCATCAAAAAATGGAGAGCAATGAGTACCAATGCCCGTAGCCTGGGTAACAAGCTTCCTGAATTAGTGGCCTTGATGGAGGAGGAACATCTGGATATTGTGGCAGTCACAGAAACATGGTACACACAAAACCATGACTGGGACATAAACATACCAGGATACACTGTCTACAGGAGGGACAGGGAGGGTAAAAGAGGAGGAGGAGGAGTAGTTCTTTACATAAGGGAAGGAATAAAAGCAACAGAACAAAAGGGTAAACAGTGAGGAGAAGAAGCACTGTGGGTAAATTTGGAGACAGCCAATGGCACCACAATACGCATAGGGGTTGTATACAGACCCCCTTCTCAGGGGGAGGAAATGGACAGGGAAATGATAGAAAGTATACTTAGAATGGCAGAAAAGGGAGATATTGCTGATGGGTGATCTGAATATGCCAGATGTTAACTGGAGTGCAGTTGCAGCTGCCACTTGAAGAGTGCAGTTATTCTAGATGCCCTACAGGGGCATGCCTTAGACAACTAGTACTGGAGCCCACTCGAGAGGGAGCAATATTAGACTTGATTCTCTCAAATGGAGATGGAGAGAGGATCACAGATGTGAAGTGGGTAGCCATCTGGGAACTAGCGACCATCGAACAGTATGGTTCACAATAAACACAGCAATAGAGTCAAGCCATACAAAGACAAAAGTACTGGACTTTAGGAGGCTGACTTTGCCAAAATGGGTGAGTGCCTAAGGAATGCACTAGCAAATGGGCAGGAAGGAGGGTGGAAGAACAATGGGAATAATAAAACTGCCATCACAGAGGTAACGAGCCTTTGTGTGAAGCAAATAAACAAAACAAGACGATGTAAGAAACCACTATGGTTCTGAAGGAAGTGGCAGTGAGGGTTCAAGAGAAAAAGCATTCAGGAAGTACAAAGAATGCATGAAGGAGCAGGACAGAGAACTGTATCAGTTAAAGCAAAAGGAGGCTGGGAAGGCAGTCAGAACAGCAAAGGCCCAAACCGAGGAAAAGATAGCCAACTCCAGTTAAGAAGGGATAAAACCTTTTATAGGTACATCAGAGCAAAAGGAAAACCAAGGGAGGGATAGTGAGGCTTAATAAAGGGAGGAGGGTGGGCAGAGGAGACTGTGAAAAGGCAGAGATACTAAACAAATATTTTGCTCAGTATTTACAAAAGCGAAGAGGAGGTACATAAAACAAACAGTAGTAACACTCTGGATACAGAAGTTGATACCAGCCCATTTACAGAAGAAAGGGTTCTGAAAGAACTCTTAAAACTGAAGGTGGACAAAGCAATGGGGCCTGATGGGATTCATCCCAGAATTCTAAAAAGAGCTAAGGGTAGAATAGTGACACTGACTACCCTTTTTAACAAATCATGGGAGGATGGGGTGGTACCGAGGACTGGAGGAGGGCAGATGTGATTCCCCTTCACAAAAGTGGGAGCAAGGCAGAAGCAGGAAACTACAGACCTGTTAGTTTAACCTCAGTGATAGGAAAATGATGGAATCACTTCTGAAGGAAAGAATTGTCGGTATCTAGAGGCCAGAGGGCACAGGACCCTAGGCAGCATGGATTCACAGCAGGAAGGTCATGCCAG
This sequence comes from Neoceratodus forsteri, assembly GCA_016271365.2. Taxonomy (NCBI): domain Eukaryota; kingdom Metazoa; phylum Chordata; order Ceratodontiformes; family Ceratodontidae; genus Neoceratodus; species Neoceratodus forsteri. The sequence goes on from CM028130.1 coordinate 1,424,504,186, forward strand.
ACAAATCTGATAGATTTCTTTGACTGGGTGACCAAAGTAGCAGATCAGGGAGGGGCTGTGGACATGGCCTACCTAGACTTTAGCAAGGCATTTGACACAGTCCCACACAAAGATTAATATACAAGTTAGCCAGCCTGGGAGTGGGTCCCAAGATGACAGCCTGGGTAAAAGAATTGGCTGGAGAATAGGACACAGAGAGTAATAGTAAATGGAGTCCACGCAGAAAGAAAGGAGGGTTACTAGTGGGTACCGCAGGGGTTCAGTATTAGGACCAGTCCTCTTCAATGTCTTTATAAGCGACATTGCGGAAGGACTGGAAGGAAAAGTATGTCTCTTTGCAGATGACACTAAGATCTCAACAGAGTTGATGCACAAGGGTGGGGTGGAAAGGATGAGAAGGGACTTGGCAAGGTTAGAGGAATGGTCAAATGTATGGCAGCTTAGATTCAATGCTAAGAAGTGCAAGGTAATGCACCTGGAAACAAAAACCAGGAAGAGTACACAATGGGGGTGAGATACTAACAACAACAAAAATGGAAAGGGACCTGGGGTAGTCATATCAGATGACCTAAAGGTGGGAAAGCAATGTGAGAGGGCAGCAAGGAGGGCTGGGGGATACTGGGATGCATGGAGAGGCATCACCAGTAGAAAACATGAAGTTATTATCCCTCTGTACAGACAGCTGGTGAGACCCCATCTGGAGTACTATGTGCAGTTCTGGAGACCCAATCTCCACAAAGACATAGACAGGATGGAAGCTGTCAGAGGAGGGCAACTAAAATGGTGCAGGGTCTGCACGGAAGACATATGAAGAGAACTTAAGGAGCCTAATATGTATAGCCTCGAGGAAAGGAGGAGGGGGACATGATAGAAACTTTCAAGTACCTCAAGGGAATCAACAAAGTCCAAGAGGTAGCATCTTTCAAAAAGAGGTGTGCAGAACAAGAGGCACAATTTGAAGATAGAGGGCGGCTCAGAGGTAATTTAAGGAAGTATTTTTCACAGAGGGTTGTGGATGCATGGAGCAGCCTTCCGGAGGAAGGTTGTGGAGTCAAAATCAGTGGTGGAATTCAAGCATGCATGGAACAGTCATAAGGCAATTCTGGGGGGTGGGGGTAAGAAGAAGTAGGCTGCTGGTTAACTAGGATCTGCAGCTTATCCAGTAGGTAGGGAAATGGGCAGACTGGGTGGGCCAAGCGGTCCTTATCTGCCATCAAATTCTATGTTTCTATGTTTCTATGATTGCTTACCCTCTCTAAAATTCATTGATGTTATTGTTTGTTTTGTCAGTCTCCTTGTTTAGTAGAACTGAAATGCACAGACAGAAGGTTATTCTCAAAAAGGACACATTTCTGGACTTTGAAACCTCAGAATAAGGTATAGTTTAGACTTTGAAACCTCAGAATAAGGTATAGTTTAGAACAACAGTATATAGTGTTTTCTTTAAACCATCCAGTGTTATTTTTAGTATTGTCTGCAGTTCAAAGATCTTCCAAATTGTAGAGCTTACTGTGTTGTTTTTATTTAAGTAAACTTGTATGATTTTCTTATCAACTGTGCCTGGAGTCTGATTGTCTGAGCTAACATTTTAACAGAAGGGTTTTGTAAAAGACTGTATGCATTGATAATGAAGATTGTGACCGTACTCAGCTATCCTACAAAACTGCTTAGGCAAGAGGCTGCCAGTGGCAGTAGTGGGATTCAAACCCGAACGTAGTACAGAGTCAAGGGGACTCAAAACTGCAGTTTCTACCCTCCCACTGGGAAAAAGGAAGGTTGATAATGCTTCCTGAACCCTACAACTGCTCACGAGTTCTGTAAAAAGGGAGATCCTCCCTGCAAACAGGAGGTCCTGCCATGCCCCTGAGGTTGGGCTCCTGACAATAAGTCCTTGTCTTTTTTGGATATCAGAGGCATGTAGATCCTTACTGCTCAGGTGGTACAGTCAGTGGGGATGGTGAATGTCAATTTGACTCTGTCTGCTCCTTTTCGGCTACTATGTGACCAAATTATTGAGCAACACTGGGCAGGTGTGGATCAGAGAAAGTATCTTCCCAACTAAAAAGATGGAACGTTCATTCTTAAGGGAAAGATCTCGCAGGTAGGAAGCTCCTCCACTGAAAGACAAGGCTGTTTATATTTTTGTTACAAAAAAAAAAAAACACTGTCTGCCTATCAAAGGCTCTGTGGCCTTAGCAGATTCTCCTGCATGCAGGTGGATACTGCATGCAAGAGGGGGTTTTACCTCTATCAGCACAAACATTTGTACGTCTTATGCTTCATTTATTGTTGCCAGAGCCTTAAACATATGGGTCACTATTCTGGACAGTTTCATTCCCCCCTGACTCTGAAGGTGTGAGCATTTTGCAATTGATGGCCATGGCCTCCACTTTTCTAGGTGGTTATACAGTGGAAAATTGCATGTGTCAGCCTGTTTGGTCTGCTTCATTGTTTCAGCCATGAAGGGAGTGTGGCTTAGTCATTGGGCCACTGGTCAAGCATCAAAAGCTAAGCTGTTTAACCTACCCTTGAGGGAGGGTTATGGTTTGATTCCATCCTGGATACTATTTTAAAGGATATTCTGTAAAAATGGCTATCCCCAGTGTCAAAACAACAGCGTAAGACTACCGTAACCTAAAGGGATCAAGGTAATGGCCAGCATAAGCAGTCCCAAGAGGGGTTCTGTTCCTTCAGAATTTTGACTCCAGAGAATAGAGGAGCTTACTCAGGTAACAAATATTACAGTAGCAGAGGAGCCCTGGTCAGGTGCTGTGCAGGAGGCCCAGCACCAAAAGCCTGGTGCCTCACAAGAAGGCATGTAGGCCCATCCCTGACTACTTTTCTTTCGTGGAAGACTACAGGACTTTTTTCTCTCAGGACGGGCCAAAAACAACATTGGATGCCTTGTTAGGGGACACATTCTTCTGTCCCAATTTCCAAGGACACCGAAAGGTCAGGTGTTGTCAGAGACCCTGACTCCCCTCATGCAATTGGGACCATCATACAGATCCTGCTAAGTGATCAAGGTCAGGGGTCCTATTGGATCTATTTCATAGTTCCCAAGAAGTTGGGGGGTTTTCAGGCCCATTCTGGATTTGAAGCATCTGAACAAGTTTGTGCACACAAACCTTTCAAGATGGAGTCCCTGAGGTCAATCACTTGGGCTGCTCAGCCAGGGGGTCTTCTGAAGCCTCAATACATCTGATGGATGCCTACCTTGATATTCCCATCTGTCAGTCCTACCTAGAGTATCTCAGGTTCTCAATGCTGAGACAGCTTTTCCAGTGTAGAGTGCTTCTATTCGCCCATGCATCAGCCCCCCCCCCCCGAGTTCCTTGAAACAGTTGATAGTCCTGGGGGGCTCAATTTCATCAGGAAGGGCATCATGTATCTGCTTATTTAATAGCTTGCTTATTCATGTACTGACCTTGTCCCTGGCAAGAGGTCAGTACTCGGGACTCTGGAAATGCTAGAGTTGCATTGCTGTGGGGTGATCTCAGACCTTGGAACACTTGGTGGTATTCTTCAACATGAAACTAGTGAAGGTTTTCTCTTGCCTTCCCAAAAGGAGACCTTACTGACAGACTTCCAGTGGCTCAGGACACAGTCATTGGCATCTGCTGCATTTTCTTGGCCTCATGTCAGGCAGCAATAGATTTAATCTGTGAGCTTGCTTTCATGTGCGGCCTATTCATATGGGTTTGCTGATGGCCTGGGATCCCTCATCAGAGGATAATCAAGCTAGATTTCCCTTCACCCCTCAGCTTTGTCGCTCCCTGAGTTGGCAAGTGGATGTGCAGGATCTGAGCAAGGGTTCCTCTGGAACTTCCCCAGAGCTAATCCTCACAACAGAGGTCAGTTTGCACTGATGGGGGAAGGGAAGCAGGCCGGAACCAACTTACCACTCAGGGAACTTGGTCAGTCTAGGAACAGCATCTCCACATCAATGTTCGGGAGATGGAGGCAGTCTGCCTAGCTCCCCATCAGTTTCAAACCATGCTGCTAAGCATGCTGTACAGAAACATTAAGGTGGCATAAAGCATGGAGATGATTTGAGAGGCCGCTGACCAGTCGGCAGTACAAATGGCAGGGGAATTGAACCTTCAGTCAGACTGGTTAAGTCGTAAAAATGTTCACCCCGTGAAGTGGAGGTTGAACCTGGAGGTTTTTGAACTCCTGTGTAACCAGTTTGATCGACCTCAGATATGTTTGCATCCAGCCATGATGCTCAGATCCAAAAAGGTTCTTTAGTCATTTTTCCACTGTCCACAGACAGAGGCAATGGTCACTCTGCCTCAAGAGTGGACCTTCAGCAGGGCGTATTCTTCCTTCACTAACTCTTCTTCCCAAGTCATAAAAAAAGGAAAAAATAAATAAAACAGACACTCTAGAGGATGTTGCCTCTTATTAGCTGCTGAGTGGCTGAGAGGACCATAGTTCTTGGATTTAGTGAATGTAGCTCAACAAAGCAACCTTTCATCCTCCGGTGCGAAGAGACCAGCTGTTAGGGTCCCATTCTCCACCAAAATCCAGAAATGATGCCACTCACAGCCTGGCTCTTGAGAGGAGGAGGAGGAGGAGGAGGAGGAGGCCCCCCCCCATATAAAAAAATTAAAATAAATTAGGTTTCTCCAAGAAACTAGTTGACATCTTGATGGCTGCCAGAAACATCTCTATGTCCACAACCTATGCTCCTCTAGAGGCCACCTCTTTTTATGTTGGGCCAGAAGGAAAGGATTTTAAGCCTTCAGTGGTCTCTTTTTCCACAGATTTTGGATTTCTACAGGAAGGCATGGCAAAGGGGTTGGCACTGAGTATGCTGAGAAGCCAGGTTTCTGCTCTAGGTGCTCCCTGGGGTTTCTTACGTAGGAACTAATAGGCACGTGTTTAGTAGGAGTTGTCCGGTGTCCTGATCTCTGGTTCCTCTGTGGAATCTGAATTTAGTTCTGAATGCTCTCTGCAAGGAGTTTTTCAAGCCGCTGTCATCCATATCGCTGGATATGTTGTTTTACAGGTTTTTCCCCATAAGGAGCCATACCTAATTAGGCATAAGGACAGGTGGTACTCAGAATGATTCCGTTTTTTTCATCCCTAAAGTGCTTATGGCCTTCCAGATGTTCCAGGAAATAGGCCTTTCATCCTCCTGTCTGCAACCTTCTCACACCAAAGAGAAGGAATTGCACAAGTTGGATTATTACTCACCATTAGGATCTATCTTAAATGGATGGCAGCATTCCAAAAGTCAGATAGTCTGTTTGTTTTCCTGAAACAGACAAGCAGGGTTAAGAAGCCATTAGGCCTTTTAAAAAAGTGAGATTTATATTCAGCTCCATCCCATTTTCTTTATTACTTCATATATTTTTGAGTAATTAATTTCCCATTTTCTTTATTACTAAAAACTGTTGCATGAAAACAAGATCCCTGTCTCCTAGACTATATCTACTCAGGCTGTTTCTCTACACATGACATCACAATCCCCTGTTTATGACAACATAATTATCCCCATAACAGCATATTTTGATGTCATAAACAGAATTATAATGTCAGGTGTAGGCAGTCAGCTAAAGCTAAAAGGGCAGAGATACTGCATTCATGCAAACACCCTTAGTAATAAGGAAATAAGGGTGAGAATTACAGAATAAAGTACAAAATATAAGCTACATTTATGCCTGAATGTTACATTTTTTCAAAGTTGTCTCAGCTGTGTCAGGAGCTCTTTAAGGCCACCCTAGCTAAGAAGGTGTGGGCCCTACATCGCTAAGGCCAACGTCACAGAAAAGAAGAGGCCTCTGGCTCTCACTACTCATCAAGGCTCACTCTACGAGGACTATGGCGATGTCCTGGGCAAAGACAGGTGAAGCATCGCTCTTTAGGGTTATGCCAGGCAACTATGTGGTCTTCCATCACACGTTCACAAACATTCCGAATTGGATGTGCAGAGTTCTGTTGATGCAGCTTTTGGTCGCAGAGTACTACAGGCAGCAGTTCACAAATAATTTCTTAATCCTTGCCTCTGGCATATGGAATAATATCCCCCCCCCAACGGTTTCTCTACAGAAAGAAGACATTTCTTCATACTTGCCGTAATTTTCTTTTCTGTTAGCTCAACATCGTCAATGGGGCCCACCCAGGAGCCTAGCTCCTGCAGGAGAATCTTATCCGGCATGCTAGGAGGGATGTCCTGTTTGATAAAATCCCCTACTGTGTTTTTGGATGTTGCTTGTTTGTTTTGCTTTGCTGTACTCATCATAAATAAATAATAAAAAAAAGCCAGCCCGGTGGCATGGAGGGCTGAGGCAGTGATGCCTTACCTCCTGCCACGCCGGCAACCCATGTTCATGGTGCGAGTGGGTCATCGGGGCCGGCTGGGATGGGAGAGGATAGAGCGTCTGGAGAACAGCTCTCCTCTCCTCTCCTCTCCTGGGGAGGGTGAGCAGCAGAGACCGGTGTTTGCCTGACATCAAGCAGAGGCTAGGTATTGGCACATCAGGTCCTGTACAGTCAAGCATGGAGGTGGAGCAGCCGACGGACGTGCTACATGCAGATGCATGTAAGGCATGGCCATTGTTGGCACTGCACGCTCCCCTCCACAGGAAAAAGCAGACAATTGTGGTCCGGTCAAATGGTAAGATGGCCATCCACCACAAGCACCGCCCCTGAGAGGGCACCACCTGAAACTGGATCTGGTTCTGGTGGGTCGAGTTGGGGGCTCCCCACCACCCTGCCACGGAGGGTAAGCCATGGGGGTAAGAAGGTGAGTGCCCAAAGGTCGGGGGACGGAGCTGGGAAGATGGCTGAAGGAAGGGGCTGACTGGGGCCTGGGGAGGAAAAAGTAGTAGCAAAAAAAATATATATATATATATATATATTTTTCAATCAGTCTGCCAGCGCAGATTAACAGGTTTAGTGTTAACTCTTAAAATGTTTCTGTTGTGGCAGGTAGTCTCACTGCATTCATTTGTTGCATGAAATCTATGCATCATTGTGCTGGTCAGCTTTAGTTTTCCAGATGAGCGGCTGGTGCGGAGCCTTCCTTGTTGCCCGATCGTTTTCCTGCAAACAGGACAAAATCATCCAAGCCTTGTGTACAGTGGGGATCATTTCTTCCATGGATGTCTGCCGTAAAGGTAAGACAGTTTTATTTACAGTGTTAAGGGATGTTGCATACAAGTAATTGGTGATAGTATAAGCAAATGTGTAGCTGCTATGGCACTGTGAGGTCAGTAGTGACTGAGGAGTTACTACTGCTTGGAATCCTCATGTGCCCAACATTCTAAGGCTTGGGCTGTGCCATTTCCCCTAGTAGGGGTGCACAATACCCAGCTGTCATGATTACCCATTGACAATGTTGGAACTAACCAAGAAGGAAATTACGGTAAATAAGAAGAAATTTATTCTGCATTTGCAAACTTCAATGTAGGCTCATAACTTTATTGTTTTTTAATATTTGTACAATAGATTTTTAACATAGCCTTCTTATTACCCCACCTCATGAACAAGAGCAGAGAAAATTTTCAACTCCTGCCCAAAACGTGATTTCGCGCAAGGGCTGCGAAATCACCTTTCAGGATGTAAAAAAAATGTTACCAAGGATTTGAAAAATGACAGCTGTCACATTCATGAGGTGCTGTAAAGATATGGCTGTGTTTTAAATTTGGGGTAAAAATATTAAAAATTGCCAAAGTTATGAGCCTATGTTCGCAAAATTCAATGTAAGCTCATAACATTATTGTTTTTCTGTAATTTTACACCAAATTTTCAATATAGCCTTCTTATGACCCCACCATATGAACAAGGGCAGACTGCAAAATGATCTTTTCAGGATGCAAAAACACATTTTTGGCAGGAGTTGAAAAATGACAGCTGTCACATTAATGAGGTGCTGTAAAGAAATGGCTATGTTGAAAATTTGGGGTAAAATGCCAGCCAGTGGCGTGGAGGGCTGAGGCATCACTGTCTTACCTCCTGCTACACCGTTGAGCTGCGTTCACGGTGCGAGCGGGTCACTAGGGGTTGGCTGGGGAGGGTGAGGATTGAGCATTCGAAGGACAGCTCTCCTCTCCTCTCCTCTCCTCTCCTGGGGGGGAGTGGGCCTGGAGACCAGTGGATGCCTGGCCCCTAGCGGCATCTGGGGCTGGCGCACTGGCTCCATAGATGTAGGGGCAGAGGCAGAGCACATGCCCGGCTTGCCGCATATGGAAGCATGTGTGACTTGGCCATTGGCATCATTGCACACTGTCGTACCATGTTCGGGGAGGGGGAAAAAACAGTGGAAGAAAATCCCACTGATCAGTGAGATGAAGCCAGTCCCCCACAGGCTATGCACCCTGCCAGCTGGCATCTCAAAAGCTGCAAGGTGAGTCCCAGTGGACTCTAGGGTGATGGGGCTGGTGGACTGGGCCTGGTTGGTGGAAGAAGGATAAATAAAGTATAAAATAAAAAAGAACATTTGGGGTAAAAATATTGAACATTACCAAATATATGAGCCTGCATTTGCAAAATTCAACATAGCCTCATAAGTTTGTTTTTTTTTAACATTTTTACACCAAATTTATAACATAGCCTTCTTATGACCCCGCCTCATGATCAAGGGCAGAGAAAATTTTCAACTCCTGTCCGAAAGGTGATTTCGTTCAGGGACGGTAAGTATGAAGAAATTTCTTCTGCGTTCATAAAATTCAATGTTAATTTATAACTTTATAGTGTATGGTAGAACGTTTTTGTGTGCAAAATTTCTCTGCAAACACACAGCTGTTGTACCATCATGGAGACGTCACACTGGTGTTGTATCATCCTGAGGACGTCACCATGATGGTACAACAGCATTGATTCTAATTGTGCATGTGTATACAGCAACACACAACTCTGTGAAAACAGGATCGTGAAGGACAGATCATGGGAAAACAGCCGGCAGCGACATGATCCGAACAAAAAAATACAGCAGAGCTGTTGAAAGTACAGTCCCGATGTGCTGAATTGGTGGGTAGCTTCATTTTATTTAAGAAACTTGAGTCTTGTGAGAACATAGAGCGAGTGAGCGGGGCTTCTTGTCGTGTTGGCGGCCCTGGCGGGGGAGGGGGTCACGATCAAGAAATGTTTAACTGATGCCCATACACTATACAAGATAAAGGATGGGCATCAGTAAACAAAAACCCTGCGTTAACTTCTCGAGGTTGTCTGCCAACCGTAAACCTCTCAAGCTTCGCTCTCGAGGTTTACTTGGTTGTCATGACAACCGCTCAACGTTAACAACAGGGTTGTTGTTAACTGTTGCCCATCCATTATCCTCTATATTGTTTTTTAATATTTTTACACCAAATTTTCAACCTAGCCATCTTATTACCCTACCTCATGAACAAGATCAAAAAAAATTTCAACTCCTGTACGAAAGGTAATTTTGCACAGGGGCCATGAAATCACTTTTCGGGATGTAAAAAAAACATTTTGGCCAGGATTTGAATGACAGTTGTCACATTCATGAGGTACTATAAAGATATGGCTATGTTGTGAATTTGGGGTAAAATATTGAAACTTACTAATGTTACGAGCTGTGAGGGAGGGTCGAGTTTGGGGGAGATGTGTATAATTTGAAAAAAAAAAGGAAATCGGTGGTTACGGTGGAACACGGTTTGATGGCCATCTTAGACGTGGCGGAGTGTGCTGTGTTCTGCTGTGATCTCCAACAGACTAATAAAATAGTGCACTGCGACTTCTAATGCAGACAGCGAGCGGAGTGCTTCACGGATGTGGAGGTGACTGTGTTGCAGCTCCAACATGTTTGGTTGGAACAAGTGCGTATATGCACCTTGCTGTTTCAGTTCCCGGTCCAGAGGCTATTCGGGAAGTGGGAAATCCCCAGAAATGCACCTGGGTCTTGCAGCCCAGCTTAGGAGTGTGCATTATTGGTTACATCCTCAATATAGGGCCAAATGGAAGGAACTGGAGATAAGGGATGAAGACCTTACCAATATGAATACAATTTTGTTGAAACACCCTAGCCTGCCAATGCAGGATATTACTGACAATCCATATACTGCCAATGCCTTAAAATGTTGGAGGTACGTACTAGAATCTAAACATTTAGCCAACTGCAGATTATTTTTATACTCCCTTCCTTATCCTGATTCCTTTTTACCTTCTCGATTGGACCATGGCTTTCATAGATGGGAGAGACTGGGATTGCATTTGGCGGAACACTTCTTAAAAAACAGTACGTTAGTAACTTATGGGGACTTGACACAACAATATGGCACTCGCCCTCAGGATCAATTTAGATTTTTACAAGTTGGTGATTTTATCAGAACCTTTCTTCCAAACTCTCTTGTTGAGACCCCCATTCCTCAGATATTGGACATTTTCAGACTTGTATGTGAGGATAGAGCCCCAACCAACTGATACGGTGTCTTATTTATATGCTGGAGTGACCTCCTCGAAACAAGACTCCCTGCAGACTGTGAGGGCTGCATGGGAATCTGATTTGGGCATCTCATTACAGGATAACACCTGGGAGAGACATCTGAGATTTTTGCATTCAGGAACTGCTTCCCTAACTTGGAAGGAGTTCACGTGGAAGGTCACACTCCGTTATTTTAAAACGCCAGCCATCCAGGTGAAATACTTGCAGGGCAGAGAAGCGATGTACTGGAGGGGGTGTGGACACTCTCTGGCCACCCATGGGCACATTTGTTTGGTTTACCCACTACTTCAACCCTTTATACAGGCCTTGTAAGATGCTTTTTATATCCTCTCGTCAGCTCACACCTGATTTTGTTCTCTTCACCAACTACCTGGAGGGATGTCGGGACTCAAACACTAGGAAATTGCTTACTAACTGTATCCTGATGGTGAAGAAGGCCATAACTAGGAAATGGCTTTCCCCTTAACCCCCTGGCTTGGGTCAGAGGTATGACATTATGGTAGGAGTAAATAAGATGGAATGATTAACTGCAGTAGTTAAAAGACAAAACCAATTTGAACTAATTGGGAAACGTTGGTGTTATATATCTCACCCCACAGACCTGATTTTATACCGTGGAACCCCTGATCGGGTAATGAACTCCTCACCCCAGTTCTTTAACCTCTATATTTGGAAATAAGTAGCATGTCCATGAATGTGTCCTTACTTCTTTATCACTAAAGTTGAATCATTTGAAGCTTTTAATTTTAAACAATGAATTGTCAAGCTTGTCCTTTTTTGAATGTATATAAATTATAAATAAAAAGTTAAAAAAAAAACAAAAAAAAGAAATGTACCCAGAGGCACTGAATACTTAATTCCTGGCTCTGCTGCCTACCCCGGAGCTGGTAACATCCTTTTAATTCTGGCCGCATGAACACAATAATTTAGGGAGCCGCGGCTCCTTTACGACTCCGGCCACGCATGCGCAGCTTCTGCATGCACGACCATGTTTATCTACGTCCTGGTCCAGCCATGGCTACTACCAGACCAGGTAGAACATTCTACCAACATCTGGAGGCACAAAACAGCACTAAGACCTTGGCCCCACTACCCTTGTGGCTGAGGAATAGGGGGATCTGGCGGCGGGTGCTGTGCACATCGGAGACATGAGCCATGGCCCGAATCCTGCCAGGGCTCCTGAAAAAGCCCTCCAGTCCCATTTCTAGCAGTCCAAGGGACTGGAGACAGAAAACGACATTGGGGCAGAAACAGGCCGTAACCCACACAGGTAACCCCCACACGGGGGGCGGGGGCATACATTACCAATGCAAATTCTGTTCACTGGTGAATGAAGTGTGTGTGTGTGTGTGTGTGTGTGTGTGTGTGTGTGTGTGTGAAAGCCAGGTCGCCAATGTCCTCTCTCACCAGGAGCTGAATGTCTCACTTCCATATTGTACCCCCACCCCCTGAGTGGGGCCTAGTGTGGGATTTTGGGACTTACAAGTGAACTCGCTTAGAGATTAATGTCATGTAATTTATGTACTTCCAAGCTTTAAGATTCAAGTTTCTCACTCCAGAAGTCAGGACTGAATCAGACAAAGAAAACTAAGGAAATTAGCAACAAAAAGGGAAACAAAAACCAAAGTACTAAAAGCAACAGGTGTAGTGTTCCCAATGGCCACTGGGTGGCACTAAATAGCTAGGATTACCAAATATTGTACTGCAGCTGCTTAATACTCAATTCCTGGCTTCTGGTTCTTAGGGTAGGAGTTTTCCATCTGGCTTTATAGTTGTTTGCATTTACCTTCCATAGAAAATTCATGCCACCCCAATGTTTAGTTGTATTGCTTTGCCTTTGATCAGTGTTCAGTAGTGGACTTGAGCCGGTATGGGCAGCTGAGGAGGCTGTGGGGGCATTATTATGTGGAGTGCCTCCAGCTGGAAATGCATGGCAGGGCCGGCCTTAGGGTATGTGGTGCCATAGGGGAACTTGGCAATGGCGCCCCCTTGATTTTTTTTTTAAATCTTCACCCCTCCCCCCCAAGAAAGATAACATTCCTAATGGCAGTTTATTTCCTTCGAAAACAAAAAACTGAATGATTTACCTTTTTCCATGATGTGAACTTCTGACATCAGTGCTAAATGTGCATTTTGGTTGATATTAATATCATTTTCAGATGGTCTCTGACTGATTCTGTTCTGTGTCATTACCGAGATAAGCAACCACGTCAAGTTACGCACTCTACAAAGAATGTCTAACCGAATCTTAGCTAGCATGATAAAGGATATCATTACAGTTTGTATTAAAAAAGATAATTGCAAATGAACCCATAAAAAGATTAGTGTGGTGAACATTTTTTTTAATTTTTTATGCGCTGCCAGTAGCATGCACAGTATTTTTTTTTTGCCTTTGTTTTAAAACTTTTAAAAACCCATCTTATGGCACCCAATAATATCTTCACCATCCTAGTATTCATTATGTTGTGTGTCTGCCATGGCCCCCATTAGGATATGTATGTACTGTATATACTGTAAATATTAGCTTAACTTTCCTGTAACCGAGTTTTTATCATGTGAATTCACTGTACATCATTGTGTCATAAACATTATTTCTCCTCTGTATGTATAACTGTCTTATAAAGTGTATGATGTATCTGTTGTGTATCAACTATTGAACCTTGACCTTATCAGGTCCATCTTGTAAATGAGCCTTGCTCAATGATGTTCGCCTGAATAAATAAAGATTTGATTGATTGACTGAAAACAAAGGACCCAGTAGTACAGGGGTTTACAGACTGGTCATGTGGTATGAATATAAAATCAGTGTTACCCATGGGCTAAAAGGAGCTCCCATTAGCTTGGTAGCTGGCAGTATAACCTAGAGGTTAGAGGAATGAGATGTAAACGAGCTTGATACATCCACCAGACCAGACCTGAGTTTGATTCTCACAACCTCCATTTGCATACTGTGTGACTCTGAGCAAGTCTCTTAACTGCCCAGTGCTCCCAGGTCACCCCTGAAAACATAGAATCATAGAATTTGATGGCAGATAAGGATCGCTTGGCCCACCTAGTCTTCCCATTTCCCTACCTAACGGATAAGCTGCAGATCCTAGTGAACCAACAGCCTACTTCCTCCTACCCCCCCACTAGAATTGCCTTATGTTTGTCCCATGCATTCTTAAATTCCCCCACTGTTTTTGACTCTACGACCTCCTCAGGAAGGCTGTTCCATGTATTCACAACCCTCTCTGTAGAGAAATACTTCCTCACATTACCTCTGAGCCATCCCCCCTCTATCTTCAAATTGTGTCCCCTTTGTTTTTGCACATCTCTTTTTCCTGAATGATGCTACCCTCTTGGACTTTGTTGATTCCCTTGAGGTATTTGAAAGTTTCTATCATGTCTCCCTCTCCCTCATTTTCTCAAGGCTATACATCTTTAGTTCCTTTAATCTTTCTTCATATGTCTTCTGATGCAGACCCTGCATCATTTTGGTTGCCCTCCTCTGGACAGCCTCCACCCTGTCTATGTCTTTGCGGAGATGGAGTCTCCAGAACTGTACATAGTACTCCAGATGTAGTCTTACCAACTGTCTGTACAGAGGACCAACAACTTCCTGTTTTCTACAGGTGATGCCTCTCCCTATGCAACCCAGTATCCCCCCAGCCCCCCTTACTGACTTCTCACATTGCTGGCCCACCTTTAGGTCATCTGATATGGCTACCCCCAGGTCCCTTTCCATTTTTATATTTGCTTGCACGCATGTGCAAGAAACATAGTGCCATCATCTGAGTTTTTCAGAGGTGTGTCAGCGTCTTCCAATTTAGTCAGTGTGTTTTCAGGCGCGGTCACAGTTCTCCAATCACTGCTGGAGCTGTCTATGACAGCAGTTGAAAATGCAGTGGCATACAGTTGAAAGAGGGAGCTACGCTTCAGTGAGCAGCGATAAGATATTGCTAGCTCATGTGTGCTCCCCACACACACCTGCGCATGCATGCTGTGGCTTGCACCCCCCACGCACACACTGTATAGCCGACGTGGGTGCCCAATCCTCGTCGGCTGTGGCTGCACTTCCCCCAAACAGAGTTCCAGATGCCACGCTGGGTGCCCACCCCAGCATGGCAACACATCCGTATGGGCAACGGGGTGCCCAATCCCCTGTTGGCTCCAGACCCCCCCAAACAGCCTTACAGTTGCCACGCTGGGAGCCCACCCCAACACGGCACAAGTCCGTATGGCTGACGGGGGTGCTGAATCCCCCATCGTCTCCAGCCCCCCAAACAGCCTTCTAGTTGCCACGCTTGGGAGCCCACCCCAGTGTGGCAACGTCCACCGTCTTTCTGTTAAAAACAAACACAAACCTGTAAACAAGAAAAGTTCCTCAGCGTTCACCCAGCCCTCAGTGCCCACCCACTATGCACCCTGCCCCCACACACCCCCACCCCATACTTACCTCTGGACTCCAGCGCGATGATCTTCGGTGGACCAGGAACACGTCTGCACTCTTCAAAGCCGACCGCGAACTGAGGAAATGCCGGTAAGCTGTATAATGGGATAGATAGGTTTTTTTCAACTTTGCTGCATATCTCAGGTATTTTTTGGAATTTTTGCACCAAATTTTCAGCATGGGGTTTTTGGGACCCCTTCTTATGAATGCTCTCACTGTCATGGCGTTAATCGGGCCTGAAGGGTGATTTCGCAGTCACTGTGCGAAATCACCTTTCGGGACTGAGTAACAAAAACAACACTGCCACTGTTCATAAGGTGGCCTCTCAAAAGCCTATGTTGAAAATTGGTGAAAAATTCCTAAAAGTGACTGTTTTACTAGCATCGTTGTAGCAGTTCCTCATGCGCTCGTAAGTTCGCGAATTTTCAATATTTTCTCTCCATATTTCAACATTGCCATTTTACCACACCTCCTTATGGGCAGTATAGCTGTCATTTTTCACATCTTGCCCAAAAGTGTTTCTGCCTATGTAGCGCACAATGGGCGCGGTCGTTGTCTTGAAATCAATGTATGGGACACATTAAGAAAATCACAGTGACACTGTTCATGAGCAGAGGTCTTAAAATGGCTATGTTGAAAATTTAGTGAAAAATTCTAAAAATGACTGTTTCTGACGTGCGTTATGCAGTTCCTATACTGCATCGTAAGTTTGCGATTTTCAATATTTTCCTCCAGATTTTCAACATTGTCATTTTATTACACTTCCTTATGAACTGTACAGCTGCCATTTTTCACATGTTGCCCAAAATGTGTTTTCGCACATGTAGCGCACAATGGTGCAGTCAGTGTGCGAAATCAATGTATGGGACACATTAAGAAAATCACAGTGACACTGTTCATGAGCAGAGGTCTTAAAATGGCTATGTTGAAAATTTGGTGACAAAAGTCCATAAAATGATTGTGTTACGAGTGAGCATTGCGCAATTTCCACGCACCTCCGTAAGTTCATGACTTTGTAATATTTTCAGTCCAGACTTTCACCAGTGGCATTTTTCCACACTTCCTTATGAACAGTACAGCTGTCATTTTTTACAACATGGCCGAAATGTGTTTTCACACTTTCAGCACAGAGATCCGTGGTCGCTGTGGGAAATCATTGTTTGGGACAGATAAAGAAAATCACAGTGACACTGTTCATGATCGGAGGTCCCAAAATACCTGTGTTGACAATCTACTGTAAAAAATCCCCAAACTAATTACATTATGGGTGTGCGTTGCATAGTTTCTATGCACGCTTGTGACTTCACTAGTTTTTTGAATATTTTTACTGCAGATTTGCAACATTGCCATTTTTTACACCTCCCCATGAACAGTACACCTGTAATTTTTCACATCCTGTTTGGAATGTGTTTTTGCACCTGTGGTGCTAAATGCCGTAGTCGCTGTGCATAAGCAGCTTTCGGCTAACAAACTGATATTGCCACTGTTCATGAGGGGGGTCACAAAAAAACCATGTTGAAAATTTGGAGTGAAAATACCAATGAATGCCTGAGGTGTTAGGGTTTCCAACCATAACGCCCACCCTGTAGAGAATGACAGGCATCAGGGGTGTGACTTGTGATTCTTGCCTGTAATGCTCATACCATTCCACACCCTGCAGCCAGTGAGAGGCATTGAGGGATGCCTTGGACTCTTCGGCCCCAAAGTTCACCCCATTCTCCTATACCGCACCCATCTCACCGTATTTCCTGATGGAATGGGGTGCGCATAAGGGCCAAAGACCCCAAGGCACACCGTGACACTTGTCAGTGTCTGCAGGGTAGGGTGTGGTGAAATGGCATGGCCGTTATGCCTGACGACCCAAAGGCACACCCCAATGCCTGTCACTCTCTGCAGGGTGGTGGTGGGGTTGGCTTCAGTTCAATACTTCACTGCCATTCCTGTTATGCAGCTCTGTAACTTCTACACTACCAGTGCCAATGCCAGCAAGCAAACATTTGGCATTGACAAATGCTGTTGTTGTCAGTATCTCACCCCCACTGTGTACTCTTTCCTGGGTTTTGTTTCCCAGGTGCATTACTTGCACTTTTTGCATTGAATCTAAGCTGCCATACATTTGACCATTCCTCCAACCTTGCCAAGTCCTTTTCATCCTTTCCACCCCCATTTCAACCCTGTTGCAGATCTTTGTCATCTGCAAAAAAACGCCATTCATCAAAGTCTCTGCAATGTCCTTATAAAGCATTAAAACCACTAGCCACAGTACTGAACCCTACGGTACCCACGGCCTCTTTTTCCTATGGACTCACTTATGACCCACAGCCCTGTTGTCACAATTTCAGGCCCACCACCCAGGTCCCACCCCAGGCTGGCTAATTTTTATTAATTTTGTGCGGGACTGCGTCTAAATGCCTTGCTAAAGTCTAGGTAGGCCATGTCCACAGCCCCTCCCTGGTCTACTGCTTTGTTCATCCAGTCAAAGAAATCAATTAAATTTGTCCGACATGACCTTCCCGCTGTGAATCCATGCTGCCTTGGGTCCTCTGCCCCACTGGCCCCTAGGTACTCAGCAATTCTTTCCTTCAGAAGTGATTCCATCATTTTACCTGCCACTGAGGTCAAACTGACAGATCTGTAGTTTCCTGCCTCTGACTTGTTCCCGCTTTTGTGAAGGGGAATCATATCCGCCCTCCTCCAATCCTCAGGTACCACCCCATCCTCCCATGATTTGTTAAAAAGGGTAGTCATTGGTGTTACTAGTTCTTCCCTTAGTTCTTTTAAAATCCTGGGGTGAATCCCATCAGGCCCCATTGTTTTATCCACCTTCAGTTTTAAGAGTTCTTTCAGAACCCTTTCTTCTGTGAAAGGACTAATAACAACCCCCCTATCTAGAGTGCTTCTATTGACCGGATTAGGTATTTCCCCCTGCTTTTCCATTGTGAATACTGAGCAGAAGTATTTGTTCAGTATCCCTGCTTTTTCACTGTCTCTCTCTGCCCAACCACCTTCCTCTTTGTTCAGCTTCAGCATCCCTGCCTTAGTCTTTCTTTGCTCCCTAATGTACCTATAAAAGGTTTTATCCCCCTTCTTAACCGAGTTGGCTATCTTTTCCTCGGTTTGGGCCCTTGCTATTGTGACTTCCTTACCTGCTTCCTTCTGCTTTAACTGGTACAGTTCTTTGTCCTGCTCCTTCTATGTTTCCTTATACTTCCTGAATGCTGTCTTTTTTTTCTCTTACCTTCCCTGCCACTTCTTTTGAGAACCATAGTGTTTTTTTCTTTCGTTTTGATTTGTTTATTTGCTTCACACAAAGACTTGTTGCCTCTGTGATGGCAGTTTTGATGTTTTCCCATTGTTGATCCATCCCACCTTCTTGCCTGTTTGCTAGTGCTTTTCTGAGGCACTCTCCCATTTTGTCAAAATCAGCCTTCCTGAAGTCCAGTACCTTCACTTTTGTGTGGCTTGACTCTACAGCTAAGTTTATCGTGAACCACACCATTTGGTGGTCACTTGTTCCCAGATGGCTACCCACTTCAAGATCAGAGATCCTCTCTCCATCCCCATTTGAGAGTACCAGGTCTAAGATTGCTCTCTCCCGAGTGGGTTCCAATACTAGCTGTCTGAGGCATGCCACCTGTAGGGCATCGAGAATTGCCCTGCTCTTGGATGTGGCTGCAGCAAAGGTGCTCCAGTCAACATCTGGCATATTCAGGTCCCCCATCAGCAATATCTCCCCTTTCTCTGCCATCCCAAGGATGCCTTCTATCATTTCCTTGTCCCTTTCCTCCCCCTGAGACAGGGGTATGTATACAACCCCTGTGCGGGTTGTCGAGCCATTTCCAGTACCCAGGGTGACCCACAGTGCCTCCTCTCCTCCCTGTTTACCCTTTAGTTCTGTTGCTTTGATCCCTTCCCTTACATAGAGAGCTACTCCTCCTCATCTCCTTCCCTCCTTGTCCCTCCTGTAGATTGTGTACCCTGGTATGTTGACATCCCAGTCATGGTTCTCTGTGTACCATGTTTCTGTGACTGCCACAATATCCAGGCATCCCTCTTTCATCAAGGTCACCATTTCAGGGAGATTTTTACCTAGACTATGGGCATTGGTACTTATTACCCTCCATTTTTATGGCTTTATTTCTTTTTGCCTCATCCCTGTCCCTATTGCCTTTATTTTTTTCTACATTTATCCCCTGCCCTTCTCCCTATCGACTGCTCTATTTTGGTGTTTACCTCACTAATTACCCTGATTTTTTTTGGGGGGGGGCTAGGATATCCCTTCTCCTCTTCAGTGCCTCCCCCTTGGCTAGTTTAAATGCTTGCCACTGAAACATTTAAACCTATCACCTAGGATCCTGGTTCCCCTCCAGGATAGATGCCTGTATAGGCCTGCTTCCTTCCAGGAGGAGCCCCAGTCCCCAATGAAGCCAAATCCCTGAGCTCTGCACCAGCTTTTCAACCAGTCATTGAATACCATGGTGCAGAGTGTCCTAGCCTCATCCATGCCATAGACAGGTAGCACTTCTGAGAAAGTTACCATGTGTGCTACTTGTCTAAGGCCCTCTCCAACTCTACAAACTCCTGTTGCACTGCTCTCATCCCATTCTCATCCAGGTCATTTGTCCCTAGGTGGATAATGACATCCAGCTCTCCCTCCCCCTTGCTGCTGCTCCAATGATCCTGAGGATTCGTTTCCTGTCCCTCCAAGTCTTGGTGCTGGGCAGGTACCTTACCTGCCTTTCCCATCCCTCCCCCAGTTCTACCCACTAATAATTGAGTCCCCCACCAGGAGTTGTTTCCTTCCCCCTGTGGGGTCCTGGGCCACCCTCCTGTGGGTCTCCAATGTGGAAGTTCCCAGCATCCTCCTTGGTCTCCACTGCAGGTGCCTCCATAGAGGAGCCATGCTTCACCAGAGTGGCAAATGAATTGTGGAGAGGCACAACTGGAGGGATGCACCTCTGTTCCACCACCTTCACTCTCCCTGAACCCACCATGGTCCAACCATTCCTCTTTCTTGGCAACTGCTGAGGTAGTGGCAGTGGCCTGGGTGGTCCCTGGGTGGGGGAGCAGGTTTCCAGAAGCCTTGCCAGGTCAGCATGGAGATGAACAACCTTCTCCCTCAGACCAGAGAGGTGCCTGCAAATAGGGCAGCAACACAGTTTCCAGAATGTCTCCCGGAAGACTGCTGCTCCACAGCCAGTGCATTGCACCACTTCCCACATTTCTGTATCCCTTCCAGTTACAGATGCTTTTTTGTTTTTTGTTCTTGTTTTAGTGTGTGTAAGCTTGTGAGTGTCTCTACCCCCTATTCACTGTGCTGTGCTTTTAAGGATATGAACAGGTGTATGTTGTTAGCAGTTTTGAGGAAGTGATGTCAGAACCCCTGCTATAAAGGAAGTTATGCACTTGGGGCGGGTGGGGTGAGGGAAGAGTGATTGGGAGTAAACCTATGCTGTCCAGAAACAGTCACCTACAACTCTTACCCTTCACCCCGGGGAGTGCCTTCCTTCCTTTCAGACACCTCAAAGGCTAAGTAACAGGTCTAGTCCCAACTGACTGCAAATATCTCCCAGCTACAGTTCCTCCTGGCAAATTAAAGTTAAAACTAAGAAAAGTCCACCCCAAAAACAGAATCAATGCTAATTACTTACACAGGTCCAAAAAGTAATAATTCAGTTCAGTGTAGTCTAGGAAAAAAACCTCCCTGATTCAAGGAAACTGTGGCTGCTTTCTTACTCTCCCTGTCTTCAATGTGAGAAGGAGACTGCAACACCTCTGAGACAAAAAAAAAAAACCTTTTCAGCAAAATAAATAAATAAATAAAATAGGGACAAAAAATAATTTTGCTTAGCCTAATGATAGAAAGTCACAAAAATTTAAGCACCACCTGTAATAATTTCACAGAAGATATACCCTGTAAGAAACACTTTGCTACAGAGAAAAATAAAGCAGTAGCAGAAGATATACCTTGCAAAAGACAATTTGAATCAGAAGATTACAGCAGTAATCTGATAGCACACACCTGTAGGCACACTTTGTAATAATGAAGCAGAAGGTATACCCAGCAACAGCAATGTGAATCAGAGAAAAATAAAGCAACAAAATGTTAGCAACAAACAGTAACAAACCCTGTGTGTACAAAATAAAAACAACAACACACAGTAAATCTGCCTAGCCAAAAGTCTTAATCCTTTCCCTTACTCTGGTAAGGGTCTTAGTTCTGTCCTTTCAAGCAAGCTAAAAGGAAAGAGTTCAGGTGAAGCTAGGTGCCTTGGCCAGCAAACCTAGCCTTCCACCACTTGTACCTAGTGGGCCTTACCCGGTTACCAAAACTAAAATAAAACTAAATAAAAGTTAGGAGAAGGGAGTTCTCTGGCAAACTTGTAGGCATAGGAGGGAGATTTTCATGCTCATCAAAAAGCACTAACAGTGGAAACTCTGAATAATACTTGATTTTTTTTTATTTGTGTGTGTGTGTATGGAGGGACTCTTCAGTGAAAATAACATCGCATTATTTACTTACTTTAATTTAATGGACTTTTATTTTTAGGGCCTAGTTGAACATTTTTATATGAGTACAGATACTGGAAAAATGAACCCAAAGCAACATGGCTTCACAGTGGAACGCTTTTGTCAAACCAACTTGATCGATTTCTTCGACTGGGTCACCAGAAAATTGGATCAGGGAGGGGCGGTGGACATTGTATACCTAGATTTCAGCAAGGCCTTTGACACTGTCCCTCACAGAAGGCTAACCAACAAGCTGGAACATATGGGAGTTGGCCAGAAGATAGTCAGCTGGATCAGTAACTGTCTGAATGACAGGACCCAGAGAGTGCTAGTCAATAGATCATTGTCAAGGGAGGGGAGGGTGACCAGTGGCATCCCACAGGGATCGGTCCTGGGAACGATCCTATTAGCGAATGGACTAACAGCAGGTTTGCCTGTTTGCAGATGATACAAAACTCTGCAACAGAGTGGACACAGGGGAAGGAGCAGACAGCATGGAAGCTGACCTTAGGAAGCTAGAGGATTGGTCCAGGGACTGGCAGTTACAATTTAGTACCAAAAAGTGTAAGGTAATGCACTTGGGATAGAGGAACACTGGAAAAAAGTACACACTAGGAGGACATCAACTTGAGGAGACACAAATGGAGCGAGATCTCGGCATAATCATCACTGACGACTTAAAGGTAGGAAAACAATGTGAGAAAGCAGCACAAAAAGTGGGTGGCATCCTCGGATGTATACATAAAGGTATTTCTAGTAGAAAGAGGGAGTTTATCATGCCCCTCTACAGGTTCTTGGTGAGGCCACACTTTGAGTCCTGCATTCACTTCTGGAGACCTCACCTCAAGAAGGACATTGACTGTTTGGAAACAGTGCAGAGAAGGGCTACTAAGACGGTACATAAACTGCATCACAGGTCATATGAAGCAAGACCCCAGGAGCTGAACCAATACTCCCTTGAGCAGAGAAGGAACAGAGGGGACATGATTGAAACATTTAAGTACGTGAGGGGATTTAACGCAGCTCAGACAGGCAATCTATTTCAACAGAACATGGAAGCGTGCACGAGAGGGCATGATATGAGACTGGTAGGAGGAAGGTTCAAAAGCAATCTCAAGAAGGACTTCTTCACAGAGAGAGTGATAGTCCTGTGGAACAACCTGCCCCAGGAGGTGGTAGCATCAAAGACAATCAAAAAGTTCAAACTCGCATGGGTCAGACATAAAGGAAAGGTTAGGATGAAGGCTGCATAGGGAGGGGGTTCATTTTTAGGGCAAACTAGATGGATCGCATGGTCCCCATCTGCTGACGCTTTTCTTATGTTCTTAGGTTGCAGCCATATTTGTGATGGAACTTAGGAAGTAAGTAGCTTATGAATTCTGTATGCGACTTGTGAGCTGCCCTGGTTGGCAGGGACTTGTTCCTAGCCATTGGTAGTGCTCTCTGAAGGCAATGGTTAGAACTAAATCTCAGCCAGTCAGGATACAGGGATTTCTTTGCCTATTTTATATATTGTTTTAAGGGGTGGTGGAACTGAGTTCCTGTGGGCTCCTGCCCATTTTAACCCCTGAATGGATTACTCTGTCTGACATATTAGACCAAGGCCCTCACCCTCTCACTCCATACCCAGTAAACACATTCCAATATTGTGTAACAAAACTACAAGGTCATCATCTTCACTTGGTGTACCAACTCGTTGCAATCAGGGAGCCCAGCTCAGCAAGTGTTGAAGGAAAGAACAGTGAACTGAAATCCTACCTCAGAGGAGGGGGTTTACAAAATAAATGCTGAACAGCTAAAAACTACTTTTGGTAAGTTACCATACTATTCATGTCAACCAAAAGAAAAAGAAACACACACACACACACACACACACACACACGCACACACGAATACTATTTTTGTAAACACCCAAACTGCACATTGATACCTGTTTGCTTGTTTGGTTTTTGACTTCCAGGCAGGGCTCGAAATAACCGGCTGTCCACCTGTCCCGGTCAGATGATTTTTCACTGGGACAGGCGTTTTATTTTGTTTGCCTGTCCCTTGGACAGGCAGGTCCTGTTTTAACTTTGCTACACCTTTTAGGGTGCTAGGACCCAGCCATGGCATGCTGTTGAGAGAGAGAGAGAGACATCAGGATGTGTGATGCTGCACTTTCATGGCACCCTGCCACTTTCACTTTCCTGACTCATCTCGAGTCCTTGAGGCAGTGGTGGGCGGGAGCAGAGACCAGATGCTCAATGCTGCCTGAAGATCGTTCCAGTGCGAGCAGGCGTGGGGATGATTAGGCGCAGGAGCATAGAGAGCAGGTGCCAGAAAGAGTGTTTTCACTGTTGCATGCAGCAGGTCTTATGTATAAAGCAGCTTAATGAAAGCGTCCTGTTAGCATATTTTTACAGAACAGGCAGGGCCAGTGTTAGGACTTTGGGGGCCCCCAGCAAACTCCATTACTGGGGCCCCTCGATGGGCCCCCGCATCCTCCTCCCCGGGCCTCCTTCCCCGTTGCTCCTACACAAACCCCCAGTAATCTTTGTACATCAATCCAACTACTGCATGATTTTTCAGACACAATGACCTGGAGACACTAGAAGTATTACGTTTCTAACAGATAGTTAATAGAATAAATTGCAAAAAAATTGCTCCTCTCTAGCAGCTGCAATATTTGTTTTTACCTCTACTGTTCTGCTCTCTACCTTTCCAGACTCCCATCTCCCTGTACTTATGCTGCAGACACAGACCTGAGGGGGGAACAGAAATTTTCAAGTTGAGTTGGAGGAGGTGCGATAAACAGCCACGGACCTATTGGAGCCCTGTGATTGGTTCCAGCACAGCACCTCCTCCCACATCAGCACGTTCTGTGCAGCACAACAGAGGACCATGGGGAACATGAAACCTCCCTTGGGACAGAACTGAAGGCAGAATGGTGGCGTGGACCGCGTGGCATAGTCTGGCGTTACGTCGGGGAAATCGGGGCCGATTTTCTTGCCAGGTACTAATAATGCTGCTCAGCTATGTTGATCGGGGAGCATTTTATTTTCTATAGGATGCTGTGGTGATCCAGGCAGGGAGTGGGGTGGGACAGACAAAAAAAGTATGCTGCTGGGCTGGTTAATGTGTTGGTTGCTGGTGCCCGCCAGACCACACATATGCCGCTATGCCCGCCATATTTAGCCCCGCCGCTGGGTTCGCGGGTGCCTAACGCCGGCCCTGAGAATAGGACATTTTAGACAGAGTTGGTTCTGCTTCCAAAATCAGAGCAAAGAATCACCAGGAGAAAGACAGACAAGAGTGCAGCGTGTGATGCCCCTGACTTTCACATGGTCTAACAAAGTGTTCAGTAAGTCTCTCACCCATAACTTTCTGTTTAGCTGGCAAGTATGAAAATCTGATAGCATTATCAGTTGGCTGTCATAATGCAGCATGCAGTAGCCTGTGTATTTTGCTATGAAAGCAATGTGTAGCCCTTGTTTAATTTGCAGTGGAAAAATAAAAACAGCCTGTCAAGTGTCAACTGTATAATTTAAAAATTGTGCACTTACATAAATATCTTTACTACTCTGTTGTGCTAACAAGCAAATGTGCCTTAGCCTGACTGTACCAAAAGCTTTATTCTGAAGAGCATAACTTTAAATACTGTACAAAACGAATATGATAAAATTAATAATTTCTGGGAAAAATGACCTGCAGCTTTAGGCAATTGTGTTGAGTCTGTTTTATATTAGTGACAATTTAAAGTTGGGTCCCCTCATCCTTCTTTTAACTGCTGCATTTCTGGCAACTGAGCCGGGGTGGGCATGTGGCTAGGTTCTACTGAACCCTTCCCCCACGTCATGGTTACCCTACTGTACATCTTTTGATCATGTTACCCTCCACAAGTAAGGGGGGAAACACAACAAATGTGTGGCTGTTTGGGACTGTACACTTGTGTTGGGTGCTTGCTTATTAATTGAAGCAATAATCCACGACAGTGTGTGCGGGGTGTAGTGGGATTTACCCATGCCTGGTATGGTTTGGTCATGAGAACACAGAGTGACTTAATCACACCAGAAGTTAATAAATCCACTATAATGCACACCGTGTAGTGGATTACTGTAATTCTACCATGTCTTGTAAAACAAGGTTAAAAAAAATCTGAATCAGTGCAGTGGTGCCGAAGTGGGCTATAAACAGAGAATGAAAAAAAAATATGTAAAAATAGTGTGGACAGGCAAGAGTTTTGTGGGACAGCCAAAATTTATGTCCCACCTGTCCCTCGGACAGGCAACTCAAAAAAATTATTTCTAGCCCTGCTCCCAGGCGAGTGCACTAGACAATAAAATGCCTAGTTACTTATGGGAGTCTTAAGGAATGAGATCATGTTACCATTCCCTACCATTCACTGCCTGCTGGAAGAAGCACAGTCAGGAATAAAGACTGCTTACGAATCTTACAACAAACCCTTTGTTTTAAATAATATAAACCACGAAACACAGCAGTTCCCTCTGACCTTATATCACAAGCACACTGCTAAATTGACTGTATACACTGAATGGGGACACTCTTCAGAGCTTACACATTTTGATCACACATACCTCAAAAAGTTCTTGCCCTTGCCCACATGTCTCCCTTTTGGGGGGGGGGGTTAAGCAATTGAGGGATTTAGAGCAGAGATGTACTCAATTAAGCAGTGTGAGCATAGGCAGTAGTTATCCAGCACTCATAAAGGCAATGTTGTAGTGTGGGTTACAACATAACGTTATGGACAAGAATATCCCAGGTTTGAGTCCCACAGGGTTAGTCATTATTTTGCTGTGTCACTTCGCTTGATTTCCATATGCTTACACAGTAGTATGTCCTTGCAGCTGTATATTTATTGTATAGAAGCAGGACCCTACTCTAAATGAGATGATGAATCTCCAACATGTGAACCTGTTGTGACCCAGCATTTTAATTCAATATACGCTACTTTTCCAGATATGATCTCCCAGTTCTTCCAGTTCATTGAAAGCATCAGAAATATAGTAGATTATAGTAACCTTTCACAGCACTGCACTCTGACCAGTAGGTTAGAATCATAGCCTCACTGAGAATATGATATTGCACATCAGTCGGGCTGCATTCTCTAAATAAACTGTAAACATTTACTGGCCCCAATGGTAGCCTAATTGGAAGGCTGTGCTTGACCATACAATGGGAACCTATACTTTTCATTTTTTCAGTCTTTGGTAACCAGGTAAGGCCCACTAGGCACAAGTGCCTGTTTTCAGGGCTGACCTGGGAGCACTGGGGAGGTTAAGTGACATGCTCAGAGTCATGCAATATGCAAGTGGAGGTTGTGAGAATCAAACTCAGGTCTGCTGGATGCATCAAGCTCATTCACAGCTCATTACTGTAACCTGTAGGCTATACTGCCAGCCCTGATTACTCATTGTAGTTTTACACTTCATATAGTCAGTTTTATGCTTTAGGGGTACAAATACAAATACTGTCACTCATGCTACTCATGACAGTGGATAAAGTGTATGTTATTTGTTCTATTTACAAAAGCACAGAAATAGAACCTCTAAGGCGCTCTGAACATCCCAGGAGAAACTTTGAAAAATATTATATTTTTATCACATTCAACATATAATATAGATATTTCCTGTATTAACTGTTTCCCTTATTCATTAAGAAGAGCATTTGCCTGAAAACAGGATTCTCTGCCAGTTGCAGCCTGGGGGAACCCATCAACTTTGATGTAGGATTTGAACAGACCTGGCAACAGCTAGTTTTGGAATCTACTCACGAGGAAGCAATCTTAGACCTCGTACTCTCAAATGGGGACAGTGAGAGGATCTCAGATCTAGAAGTGGATAGTCATTTGGTAACAAGTGACCACCAAACAGTGCGATTCACGATAAACTCAGATACAGAGTCAAGCCATACAAAAGTGAGGGTTCTGGACTTCAGGAGGGCTGACTTGGGCAAGATGGGAAAGTGCCCTTAGAAAAGCACTAGCAAACAGGCTAGAAGGAGGGGTGGAGCAACAATGGGGAAATATCAAAACTGCCATCACAGAGGCAACAAGCCTTTGTGTGAAGCAAATAAACAAATCAAAACAAAAGAAAAAGCCACTATGGTTCTCAAAAGAAATGGCGGTGAAGGTTAGGGAGAAAAAGATAACATTTAGGAAGTATAAGGAAACACAGAAGGAGCAGGACAGAGAACTGTACCAGTTAAGGCAGAAGGAAGCAGGGAGGGTAGTCAGAATAGCAAAGGCACAAACTGAGGAAAAGATAGCCAACTCGGTTAGGAAGGGGGATAAAACCTTTTATAGGTATATCAAGGAGCATAGAAAGACAAAGGGAGGGATAATGAGGCTGAATAGAATGGATGGTGGGTGGGCAGAGAGTGACAGTGAAAAAGCAGGGATACTGAATGAATACTTCTGTTCAGTATTCACAAAAGAGGAAGTGGGGGAGGTGCCTAATCCAATTAACAGAAGCACTCTGGAGGGGGTCGATCCCAGTCCTTTCACAGAAGAAAGGGTTCTGAAAGAACTCCTAAAACTGAAAGTGGACAAAGCAATGGGGCCAGATGGAATTCACCCCAGAATTCTAAAAGAATTAAGCAGAGAACTAGTGACACCACTGACTACCCTTTATAACAAATCATGGGAGGATGGTGTGGTACCTGAGGACTGGAAGAAGGCAGATGTGATTCCCCTTCACAAATGCAGGAACAAGACAGAGGCAGGAAACTACAGACCTGTCAGTTTAACCTCTGTGGTAGGGAAAGTGATGTAGTAATTTCTGAAGAAAAGAAATGTTGAGTACCTAGAAGCCAGTGGGGCACAGGACCCAAGGCAGCATGGGTTCACAGCAGGAAGGTCATGTCAGACGAATCTAATTGATTTCTTTGACTGGGTGACCAAAGTAGTAGACCAGGGAGGGGCTGTGGACATGGCCTACCTAGACTTTAGCAAGGCATTTGACACAGTCCCACACAAAAGATTAGTAGTAAAATTAACCAGCCTTGGAGTGGGTCCCAGTGTGGTAGACTGGGTAAAACATTGGCTGAACAACAGGACACAGAAGGTAATTGTAAATGGAGTGCACTCTGAAGAAAGAGGGGTTACTAGTGGGGTACCGCAGGGTTCAGTACTGGGCCCAGTCCTTTTTAATGTCTTTATAAGTGACATTGCAGAGGGACTGGAAGGAAAGTATGCCTCTTTGCAGATGACACAAAGATCTGCAACAGGATTGATACACAAGGAGGCATGGAAAGGATGAGAAAGGACTTGGCAAGATTGGATGAATGGTCAGAAGTATGGCAGCTTGGATTCAGTGCAAAGAAGTGCAAAGTAATGCACCTGGGAAACAAAAACCCAGGAGAAGATTACATAATGGGGGAGGAGGTAGTAACAACAACAAAAATGGAAAGGGACCTGGGGGTAATCATATCAGATGACCTTAAGGTTGGCAAGCAATGTGAGAAAGCGGTAGGGAGGGCTGGGGGATACTGGGATGTATAGGGAGAGGCATCACCAGCAGAAAACAGGAAGTTGTTATCCCCTGTACAGACAGTTGGTGAGACCCCATCTGGAGTACTGCGTCCAGTTCTGGAGACCCCATCTCCGCAAGGACATAGACAGGATGGAGGCAGTTCAGAGGAGGGCAACTAAAATGGTGCAGGGTCTGCAAGAGAAGCCATATGAAGAGAGACTAAAGGAGCTTAATATATACCCTTGAGGAAAGGGGGGCATGATAGAAACATTTAAGTACCTCAGTGGAATCAACAAAGTCCAAGAGGGTAACATCTTTCAGAAAAAGAGATGTGCAAGAACAAGGGGACACAATTTGAAGATAGAGGGGGGACGGCTCAGGGGCAATGTGAGGAAGTATTTTTTCACAGAGAGGGTGGTGGACGTATGGAACAGCCTTCCTGAGGAGGTTGTGAGGTCTAAAACTGTGGGAGAATTCAAGAATGCATGGGACAGACATAAAGCAATTTTTGTGGAGGGTAGGAAGAAAAAGGCTGTTGGTTAAATAGGATCTGCAGCTTATCCTCTAGGTAGGGAAATGGGCAGACTAGGTGGGCCAAGCAGTCCTTATCTGCTGTCAAAGTCTATGTTTCTATGTTTCTATGGTCTGGGGACCAAAGTCCTGATTACACATTGCATTCTTACATTTCATATAGTCAGTTTTATGCCGTTAGGGATACAAACACAATTTACACTGTACACAGAAGCAGTCCTTGCCCATTGGACTCTGTGTAACTGAGTCTGACTTTACTTTCAGTCCTGCAACTGAGTTTCCCTAGGTGCCCCCTCCATTTCCACCACTAGTCATTTACTATTCAGCTGCTCTGGCTACTTGCCTACAAGGCAGCATGGGTCATCCTGATAATATCTACAGCATCCCGTTTTTCAGTTATGAACAGAGAATTATCATGTCACTTGTAAGTTGTAGACAAGCAGCAAGACCAGATAAAGAGCATGTGGCAGAGGTCTTGTTTGCATGAAAATGTTGTAAGTAATGAAGCAACAAAGGATAATAAGCATAGTAAAAAAAAAAAAAACTACATTGTGTGTGCTGATTGTATTTTTTGCAAAGTTTTCTCTATGGTGTTAAAGGTTCTGTAAAGCAATTTCAGTTACATCCAGGGGTCTGCTAAGCACCTGCACTTCCAGATGCCACACTCGGACTTTGCTGCCCCACTGAGCCCATGTGTTGACTGCCATGTCAGCCTACCGCCTCAAACACACACACACACACACACACACACACACACACACACACACACACTAACTTAAAGCAACTGCTAACCAACTAGTAGTAAATAATAGCCAGTGCTAAACCAAGCAACAAGATACAGTCAGTCATATATACTGTGTGTGTGTGTGTGTGTGTGTGTGTGTGTGTGTGTTCTCTCCAGGCCTGGTCTTCTCCTTTTTTGGCTATTTCATGGGAGTCTGAGATGGACAAAGACTGGTCATTGTCTGGGGCAAGACATGTCCAGACTTCCGAACTGCAACACACTGACCCGACCTGTGGCTGTGAGTGATCCAGGCAGCCAGCCAGCAAAACTCAAAACGTCACTGTGAAACTTTATATTACTAACCCATGCCTTGACTTGAACCACAACAAAACAGTCCAGCTTCAGTTGCCCAAACCCCTTCTCAGATATCTGCCTGGATAATGTTCTGCTGGCCTGTCTCTGCCTCAATCTCTTGCTGTTGCCCACCCAAAGTGATTAATGGGTCCTGTACCTATCTCCGCATGCACTGATGCACCCACTGTCTACACTAATTCTAGCTCCAAAACCAAGGGAATGATGATGTTAGGCACATGGGAGGTAGGAGGGGCTTCTCACACTGTGCACACAGCAGTGAACTGGAATGTCATGCTGCTGCTTGTAGACAAGTGTTCACCCTCCCCCCCAGACAGCACACTTGGCAATGTTAGTTGTCCTGGTTAATGTAAAAAAAACCCCAAAAAAAACCCACCATCATAAACTGAGGTCTTTTACGGCACCTCTCTGTTGCATGATGCCCTAGGCAGATGCCTAGTTCGCCTATCCTTAAGGCTGGCCCTGGTGATTAACAAGCTTATTAGCCATAAGCACCCTGCGATGGGCCAGGGCCTGCTGCTCCGCAGCAGGGAGTAGCTGTGTGCATGCGAGGTCACCTCTGACATGGCTTAGTGCCACACAGAAAAGCATGTGGGTGCCAAGGGGGACAAAATGGGGAGAAAAAATACATTACCATCAGGATGACAGTTGATGATACTCTTGGGCCCTGCTCTGCAGTGACTTCCACTAGAGAGAAAGATTTGGGTAGCCACTGACAGAGCTGAGAGTTCGCCAGGATGCTTCAGAACTGAAAACTGAATGGAATGGCCAATTAGGACAAAAATTCTGGAACAATGATACCTCGGCTCCAAGGTTATGCACTATCTGCTATATTATGGTGAAACCCTGTCTCTGGGTGGTGAGACTGTCAGAAAAATATTGAAAAATCTATTTTATCCTATCAGCATTAGAGTTCCCCTCTTGCTCCATCCACCCACAGTATAAATTATGGACCTTAAGTAAAATGGGTACAGCAACTTTTCAATGACGTCGAGACAGTAGTTTCCTTCTTCCCAGGCCTTAGTTTTGCTGCAAGAACAAGATGGAAAGATTCTGAAAGACTGTGTTTCAAACTTCATAGAAACATAGAAACACAGAATGTAGAAACATAGAATTTGACGGTAGATAAGTACCACCTGGCCCACCTAGTCTGCCCATATTCCTACCTCCTGTAATACCACAGACCCTATTTGCTCTCTGGCTTAGCCCTCCCCTCCCTAACCAGTAAGGTTCCCTTATGCCTATCCCATGCATTCTTGAATCCTGTTACAGTTTTTGGCCCCACCACCTCCACTTGGGAGGCTGTTCCAGCCATCCACCAGAAGCACTTCCTCACGTTTCCCTTAGTCTACCCCCCCATCTTCATAGCATGCCAGTACACCAAATAAAAGCCAATAGACAAGTAGTTAACCAAGGATGTCCATCTTTTTATTTTCTTGGTCACCACAACAGTGCATGCGATGCCTATTCAGGCCCTTGCCCAGAGGACAGCAACAAAAAAACTTCTGACGTTTCAACCAAACTTGGTCTTTGACAAAGATAGTGCCCCCTAGTGAACACTCTATTTTTATAGCCAAATGGCCCTGATCACATGTGTAAGCATTATTTAAAGTGCAAAGTAGTGCACTTTAAGCAAAAAGATACTAATTTCATAAATACATATTACAGAACAAAATAAATATCCAACACCATGTGCAG
Source organism: Neoceratodus forsteri (assembly GCA_016271365.2). Lineage (NCBI taxonomy): Eukaryota > Metazoa > Chordata > Ceratodontiformes > Ceratodontidae > Neoceratodus > Neoceratodus forsteri. The sequence goes on from CM028130.1 coordinate 1,424,536,339, forward strand.
ATTTAGAGTTTAAAAAACGAGGTAGCATCAGTACACATTCCCCTATTTCTTATGAGGATCATTATTTACAAAGATCCAAAATTACTTTAAATTCAAATTTTATTTTATAATGGCCAGAAATGGCCCCAACTCTCCCACGCCCGACCCTCTTGGTTCCCCATGGGTTGCCCCCATGGCAGGGCCGAGGAGAAGGGCATCAACCCCCCCCCCCGGAAACCAAAATCTAGACTCTGGGGGTCTGGCATAGGCACTGTGGGGGCCATCATGGAGCCTGCCAATTTCACTTTTTCTCCCCTTCCCTTGCTGCGGCTGCTTGGGCACCCACACGCAATGATTCATGGCACCCTCCCGACTCTTGCTGCTGCTGTCTGCACTACCCTCAGGCCTCCACCCAGGGGCAGCCCTGCAGTGGTTGCAACTGGGTCCCCACCAGGAGAGAGAACAGCCTAGCGGCCTCAGTCCATCTCCTAGCCTCCCCCCCCCGACAACCTAGGCTCGTTACAGAACCTGGGTCGGCGGCATAGCGTGAGGTGTGGTGTCCAGCACCTCAACCTCAGTGCCACTGGGCCAGCAGCCAGTTGCCACACTCTTGATCATTCCTCAAGTTTTCTTAGATCCTTATTCATTTTTTCCACCCCCCTGCAGTGTCTTTTCTATCACAGATCTTTCTGTCATCTGGAAAAAAGCATATCTTCCCTTCTAGCTCCTCTGCAATGTCACTGGTAAAGACATTAAAGAAGACCAGTCCCAGTACTGATCCTTGTGGCACCTTGCTGATCACCCTCACTTCCTCGGAGTGAACTCTATTTACCACCACCCCATGTCGCCTATCCCCTGACCAATTCCTTTCTCAGTTTACCACCTTTGGACTCACTCCCAGGCTGCCGAGCTTGTTTACAAGTCTCCTATGTGAAACGGTGTTGAAGGCCTTACTGAAATCTAGGTAGGCCACATCCACTGGTCCACCCTGATCTACTTCCTTGGTTGGTCACCCAATCAAATAAATCTATCAGATTAGTTTGGCATGCCCTCCCTCCAGTGAATCCATGCTGCCTTGGATCCTGTAGGCAACTGGATTCAAGATATTCCACAATCCTTTCCTTCATTAGTGATTACATTTATTTCCCCACCACTGAAGTCAAGCTGACAGGCCTGTAATTGCCAACTTTCTCCCTGCTTCCACTTTTGTGAAGTGGGACTACATCTGCCCTCCTCCAGCCCTCCAGAACCACTCCCATCTCCAGTGAATGGTTGAACAGGCCTGTCAGAGGTGCAGCCAGCATTTCCCAGAGCTCCTTCAGTATCCGTGGATGTATCCCATCTGGCCCCATTGCCTTATCCACTTTCAGATGTATGAGTTCCTTCAGGACTCTCTCCTCTGTAAATGGGCTAGTGTCTGCCTCCCTTCCATTGATACTCCTGTCACTTATCTGTCATCCCTCACTGTCCCCTTCCTCTGTGAACACGGAACAAAAGTATTTGTTCAGGATGTCTGCTTTTTCCTGGTCCCTCTCGACACACTCCTCCCCTTCTCTCCTTAGCCTTACAATTCCTTCCCGGTCTTTCTTTCGCTTACATACCTGAAAAATATTTTGTCCCCTTTCTTTACTGCCTGGCTATTTTCTCCTTCGTTTGTGCTCCTGACTAATTTTTCTGCCTCCCTCTGCTTCTCCTGATACACCTCCCTATCTTCCTCCCTCTGTGTCTCATTATACCTCCTGAATGCTAACTTTTTTGCCCTTGCCTTCCCAGCCACCTCTTTTGAGAACCATAGCGGTCTCTTTTTCCCTCTTGCTTTTACTTACTTGACTGATGCAGAGCTTTGTTTGTTACCTTCATTATGGCCCCTTCTAGTTTCACCCACTGTTCCTCCACTCCACCCAAGTCATCCCCTCCCTGCCAGGACATCCCTGGGGCATGAGCTGGGAACCCACCACAACCTATCATTCACAACCTATGATTCCCTGCAAAACTTTGGATTCTCTACAGAGATAAAACCCAGCACTTTAGTCACAGTCATAATTGATTGTGACATAAAAATGAAGTGTAAATAAGCTACTCATTGTGCTGCCACTTATTATGAGCTATAAATCAGCACTTGACTTAGTCACTAGGGGAAGGAATCTCCTTGTGACTAAGTCACAATGTAAACATGGACATCAGATGTTCTTGTAATGCAAACAAGCTTCTGGTTAACAACATCAGCAGAGTGTGGCACATGGCACGGCACCAATTGCACAGAATATTGCCATGCACAGTGCCCATGGGACCTGCGCTACCACAAAATACTTCCCCCATTCCACTTGACCCTCAGACTTTAGGCCCAGTTCTTGGACCGTCACATTGTCCTTTTTCTATTTGGTCTGTACTCCTGCTCTGGTGGTCCAGTGGTACTGGCCCCCATCCTCACCCCATAGTATCAAGAGAATCCCACCATCTCTATCCCACCATGAACTGTGTCCTTGGAACTGGTCCCATGACAATAATGGTTAACCTTTGACTCCTAACTTCATTCCTACCGACTGCTTGTGACAGTTCTACAGGCAGTGGGTGCTGCTAAACACTGTGACTGGGATTGTGAGAGTCGCCATGCATTGAGCATTGCCCTTTGCATGATGACCCCCCATCACCTTCCCTGCATGGTCGTAATTTGTTTAGTAACCATCCAGGGCAGGCTTAGCATCTTGAATGCAACACAGTGGACTGCCACTAACTGGTGACTGTGATCACTTAACAACAGTCCCTTATGTTTGTGTATGGGGACCCTACAGTTCCAGGGACCAGTCAAAAGCCAGGAAACTGTTGGAGGACATTAGAAGGGAGTTTGCACACAAGGAGGGAGGCCCTCCTCAGCACTGGATTACTGATGGGTGCAATTGATGTTGGTTCTTCTTTAGTATATTGGGGCTTCCTATGGGTTAGCCTTTAGGAAGAGATGAGGACCAAGGGGGCATGTGTTGGCTTTTACCTTTTGTTATTTTTGGCCAACAGTTTACTTCATTTGAGCTTTAAAGTGGTGACAGTTTTAAGTATATGACTGCTTTACTTTGCCTACCTTTCTCCCACCAAGTATGGACTCTACTTAATTTGTTCTCCCCATTTCTGATCTGTGTCACCTGATGGAGTGTTGTAGGTTGTGTGAAATGTTGAACTGTTCATCATGTTTCATTTCTGACACAGTCTTACTTGGGTTTGCTAACATTTTAATGTTGGGAGGTAGCTATTAAAGTTATTAATTAATTTATTTTAAAAAATTTTTTTGCTGTATTATTTCTTCCGAGCTCCCAGCTTCTACCATCAGTTGTCCCCAATGCGCCTCCCGAAGGTTAGACCCCTCCCTTGTGCACCGACTCTACCCTTCATGGCAGGTGAGGCGACCAACCCGCCTCAAATGGATCCGTGCCAGGGAGGTTCCTTCGGAGGTGAAGGCCATGGGACCACGCCATCCAGCTGGAGCTTTTTCCGTCTTTCTCCCCTTGTCAGGAGCAGGGCGTGCAATGACGCCTGCGGTGAGAGTGTGCATGCTACTGTACGCGCTCTCACCAAGCGTCTGCCTGTCTCCTTCCCTTCAGCTGTAGCATCGGCCACTGCCCCCCCAGCAGCCACTAGGGGCCAGTGGAGCACCGACAGCTAGCGTCTCCCCAACCCGAAGAAGGAGAGCAGTCCAACGGACGCTCGATCCTTCTCCTCACCGCCAACCCCCAACGATCCGTGCTCGTTCCTGAACATGGGTCACCGGCGTGGCTTGAGGTAAGGCATCCAGTTCCTCAGCCCTCAATGCCACTGGGCTGACCTATTTTTTCATTATTTATAAACTAAAAATTTTTAACAAACCCACCTATTAAATACCTATCCTTGGGCCAAATTCTAAGTAATTGCTATGTGGTAGATGACAGCTCAAAACTCCTTTAAGGATTAGGAATAATATTTTTCCTTTTTGATGATTTTCAAATGTGCCACCAATAGTCTATGGCCAACATTTCATGACTGATGGGGGCTTCTTCTACAGGGTCCTCAGTGGTCCTGTTTAGTAAACATAATCATAATTAATGCATCATAAACAACATATCAGTTACTGTGCAGTCCAATCGATGGCAAAACTCTCTGTAAAGACTATTTCCAAATGGTAAAGTGCCTTAGTATTGTCATAGGTGATACCTATATTTAGTTATACTCCTTATTTTTTAATTAGGTTTATTAATTTCAACTGTTCTAGGCTCAAAATATGAAAACCCCGCCACCTGTTACCTTAACTGTGCTTACGTTACTCAAGTTTTTAATAGCTGGCTACATGAAAAAATAAATAAATATGGTTCTTATTTAATATGACACCCTGGTTATATGCTGTCTCCTATTACCAGTAACTACTGTAGTAAAACAGAGTGGTACAAAGCTCAGATACACTTACTAGAAGCTATGAATTATGGTGCTGTCACACCTAGTAGGTGAGGCTGAAAGCTTGTTCTCCTAAGCAGACATAATGAAAAAATAGTTAACGATCAAGGGTAATAATTACTTTTATATGTTTTAAAATTTAACTGTGCTACCATCATCAGGCTATTGCACTCTGTACCTTAGTGTATGAGATGGGCTTGCCAATCCACATCAGATTTGATGTTCATTTTCTTACAGAGGAATCTGTAGAAATATATACACGTTTGCTTACATTCAAAGACTGCAGTTCCTAGTTTATGACATCTGTATGGCATAATTAAATCAACAGAAATGTCAGTAAAAACCTTATTCTTTTCTCTGATAAGGTTTCCCATCTTAAATCCTGAATTGCTTTTTCTTTGTAAATTATTGCACAGCTAGCCTCTGTATTTGGAAAGGCTCCACATGTTGTTGCTGTAAGGTTACGTATACACATTTTACATTGCTATGCTATCATAGTCACTATATTGAGGTTTTACCTTAACAAAGGTCCTGTAACAGAGATCATTAACTTGTCACTCAAGACAGTACATTTCCAAACAGATGGAAGATTGCACTAATCACCACCGTTCATAAGAGCTATGTTAGGACTAATTACTCAAATTATCGATCCCTTTCAATATTGCTCCCACTCTCCAAAGCATTGCAGTGCATTGTTTCAGACCATTTAACAGACTACCTTAACAAATATAACATACAGTGTCAGGAACAACATGGCTTCAGGAAAGCACACAGCATCACGTCTGCACTCATAGAGTCTATGAGCTATTTACTGTATATGAGGCCCTGGACAAAGGTAATCTAGTGGGGTCTATCTTCACAGACCTCACTAAGGCTTTCAACACTGTTAACCATCAAATTCTCATAACCAAACTACTGGCCCTGGGGTTGTCCCCAGAAATGGTGACATGGTTTCAAAGCTACCTCTCACAAAGAACTCAACATGTAAAAATAAACAGGGCAATGTCTGACCCAAGAATGATCTCCCTCAGAGTCCCCCAAGGGTCAATCCTTGGCCCCTTACTATTAAGCTTATTTATTAACTCCCTGCCCCAGGCATGTGTTACTAACATGCTACTGTACGATGACAACACAATAATCTTTACTAGGAACAAACAACTGAGACAACTGAATAAGGAACTCCAAGACAGCTTTCAAATGTTAAAACACTGGTTCCGACAAAATAAGTTACTGCTAAACTATAAAAAAAAAAAAAAAATGCATACGGTTCTCTACACCCCACGTGAGAAAAAAAAAAAAGGCAATCCCACTGTCATTACACAGTCTTGACGGTGTGCAACTTGAACAAGTAAGCTCATTTATCTTGGAGTGTACCTAGATGAAACCCTCTCCTGTACACCTCACATAGACCATGTTGTCAAATCAGTCAGCGTTAAGCTGGGTGCACTTTATAGGCACAGGAACTTTATGACACCCAATGTCTTGCAGCTAGCCATCAGTAGTTCATTATTGTCCTTTATTGACTATGGGCTGGTTATTTACAGCACTGCAACAGACACAGCTCTAAAAAGGATTAAACTTCTACTCAACAAGGCTTGCAGGCTCACCCTTGGTACAGACAAACTAACACATACATGTACCCTATACTCTCAAACAGACTGGATCCCCCTACACAGCAGGATTAGGTATAAAATATGTCTGCTGGCAAAAAAAGCCAAATTAAACCTAACCCCTGCCCTCCTGAAGAAGATTTTCCAACTGACTAAAACCACTGAACATATCAGAAGTAGAACTAGAAATGCCCTCCAGGTCCCCTTTAGGACCACCACCCTAGCACAACGGTCTCTAGGTTATAGGGGCCCTAAATGGTTAAATGAACTCCATGACACCCTTCATCAGTTCCATAAAATTGACCCTTTCGAAGTGGCACTCCAGAACCATGTATCCCAGTTTGGTGGATTTGACTGCTATACCCAACCTCCCCCTCTCAGACAGGCAGCACATCCTCCCTCTGACCTCCAATACCTTGCCTAAGCTTCTCTTACAACCTATAGCACTTAAATAAAACATGACAATATCATGTTGGCTGCTTACTTGCACCTTTGTGTCCTATTGTACCTGCACCTCTTTGTCCTATGTACAGTATTGCCCACAATTGTCTGCACAACCTTGTTTGAATCACTGAGGAACTGCTGTACTTGTGTAACTCTAAAGTGTCTCTGCACTTTGATGTTTGACGTGGAACCTTTGTCTAGCTCAAAGGTTATGTAATCCAAATCTGCAATAAATAAAAAAATTCAAAAAACCTTACAGATCTTTCCTTGCTAGTATAGGGTTTCACCAGGTTATTCCTGAAAAGCTGTGTTTACCGGTTGTGCATTACTGTGTTCCCATAATTACTGGATAAAACGTCATATCGCAAGCCTGTCTTTTCTAATAAGAAGTTTCATATTTCTTTTCTCAAAGCAAAACTTTTGAAAAAAGGAAAAGTCAGCTTTCAAACCTTGAGTTTTCATCAAATACCAAAGATTCATTTAACCCTTGCGGTCATTGTCTGATTAGTATAGAAAAAAGTTCTCCAATTTATAACCTTTGTGTACATAAAGCGCAGTTGAAGTAACAGGTGGGGCGTTCATATTTTGAGTCTAGAACTGTTAAAACCATAAAATTAATTAAAGAAAGGTGTATAATTTAATATAAATATCACCTGTGACAATGCTAAGACACCTTACAGTTTGGAAATAATCTTTACAGAGAGTATTTGCCATTAATTGAACTGCGTAATACATATGTTGCATATGCGATATGCTGTATTAATTACAATTGTGTTTACTGAACAGGATCACTGAGGGCTCTGAGGAAGTGACCCCCTCAGTCAAGAAATGTTGGCCATTGACTATTAAGTCTTTGTCTACCCCACAGCAATTTCTTTTGATTTCTTAGCGCATCAGAGACAACACTCCTCCTAATACCTTAGCATATACCTTAGCATATTTGGCCAATACACAGGCCAGGAAAGCATCCAGGACCCACCACCATTCAAAGCCAAACTCTAAGTAATCTGAAAATCTCTGTTTTGAGCTCACAGTCATTCAAACAACATGAAGTCTTGCTATATTATAGACATTAGCAGTTTGATCCAGCTCTAGAACTGCCCCGGAGTGAAATGGTTAAAACCATTCCAAAATAGAATTTTGGCACGAGAGCAACTCTATCTTGTCATTTCAAACTTGAACTGTCAGATTCTTTACTCCGCCTCAGTGAACAGTCGCTCGGAGATTTCTCCTTCTGCTCGGTTCATTTCTCAGTTTAAAAGTGTTTTCTCGGTTGGATTTAACGAGAATAGTTTTATTTTAACCACAAAACCGCTCGGTTCAAGCTCTATCTGTGGTAACCAAAGTAAAAAAAAATGGATTTATTATGGTTTCCAATACCCGTGACACGGTTAGGAACTGATAAGGGTGTCTTGCCTGGCACTGCCGTTAAAAGGGCAAGTTTTTGGTTAGGCTGGCATTATGTCTGAGAAACCCAAAAGAAAAACCGGGCCCACTGGGTTTCAACACTGTGATGTTTGTGGGGAAGTCTTTGCTGAGGCTGACCCACACACCACATGTGTTTATTGTCTGGGGTTTGACCACCTCCAGTCAGACTGCCAGGTATGTAAGAATTTCCCTGCAGCCACCCTGGAAAAAAGATTGGGCAGGCTCAGGGAACGAGAGGCCAAAAAGTCCGCTGACCCGGATGGCCAGCCTGGTTCGGTGCCAACCGAACCAGAGGGAGTGCCCTCTGACCAGGGCCAGACTTCCTCGGGCCAAAGAAAAGCTGGTTCTGAGGAACCAATTCCAGTAAAGAAAACAAGAAAATCAGGGTCTGGAGTCAAAATTCCTTCTCCAACTACTGCAGAGATAGCAAAAGCCATACAAATTGTCCAGTCACTGTCTCAGGTCCGTCCGAACCACCACTATCTGGTAAAGGTCGGTTCGTCCGTCCCAGTGGTTCAGGATTATGATATTGAGGAATTTTATGAACCAGAGGAGGGAGGAGGATTATGAACAGTATGAATGTGGCTGGGAAGGTCTGGGTGTGCCCATTGAACCGGACATCTCCCCAGACAGACCTTTAGAATCTCCCCCTATGCTGTCTGAGTCCCCATCTCATTTTATGTTTTATAAAAAAGTTGCTGAAACTCTCCAGCTTCCTTTAGAAGAGGCTGTGGATGAGCAAGAGGAGCCTGATTTTGTAGAAATGATGGATATTCCAGAGTCTAGGAGATTGTCTATTCCTTTACATAAGTCTTTTAGGAAACAAACAATTAAAATTTTAAAAGCTCCTAATTCTGTGCCTCCTGTAGATAAAAAGATGGACAGAAGGTATACATTGTCAGGCCCTGATACAGAATTCCTTTCTCAGCAATGCAGTCATGTTGGGGTAGTTCAGACTGCTGCCTGTGATAAAGCTAATATTCCCTTGGCTTCACATCCTCCTGACAAGGATTCCAGGAAGATTGATGCCATGGCAAAAAAACAGTATATGGCAGCCTCTCTGGGACTCAGGCAAGCAAATTATATGGCTTATGTAGCTAGGTATCAGAAATCTAAATGGGATACTGTTATGCAATTGGCCAAGCACTAGAACTAGAACAGGTGGCTGCTGATGGCATTGAAGCCTCTAAGGTTCAGTTTCATGCTGCTGTGGATGTTAATGATGTTTCCTCTAGGGTCATGGCCACATCTGTAGCTTTTCGTAGGTTGGCCTGGCTCAGGTGTACTAGTTTGTCACAGGATACCCAGACTAAGGCTATGGATTTTCCTGTGGTGGGAAATTCTCTGTTTGGAGAGCAGACAGAGAACTACATGAAGAAGATGGATGAATATAGGACTACTTACAGAGTGCCCAGGCTAAGGAGCGGCAAGCCCTCCTCAAAGGCATGCCCCAGGGTAGGCCTTTTCACAGGCCTTTCTACCAGACTCAGGCCTCTTGCCTATGCTCAGAGGGGCTTCTTCAGAGGCAGACGCAGGGGTGGCAGACCTGCTCCCACCCCCAGCCTAAAGCTCCATAAACAGGCACCTTGATGGTGCCCAGGGCCGATTCTCCTGTACCAGTGGGGGCAGGCTGGCTTACTTCAGTCAGAATTGGGCTTCTTTAACCTCAGACAAGTGGGTTCTGGAGTAGTAAGCCAGGGTCTGGTTCTCAGCTTCAAAAGTTTCCTGTTGAGAAGCAGACTTTTTCTACCTGCAAGTGCTTCAGAGACCCTCGCCTGGAAACAGAGGTCTCATCCCTATTAGCTCTCAGAGCAGTAGAAAGGGTTCCTCCTGCATCAGGGCAGGGGTCTGTATTCAGATACTTCCTTACCCCAAAAGACAGGAGAATGGCGGCCCATTTTAGATCTCAGATATCTGAACAAGCATCTTTGAAACCAAAGTTCAAAATGGTAACCTGGCAATGATTTTACCTTCCCTAAGGCCAGGAAACTGGCTAGCCTCCTGGACCTCAAGGATGCCTATTTCCATGTCTAATCAGAAGATCCCATCAAAAAGTACCTCAGATTCAGACTGCCTCAGGTCACTGCAGTTCAAAGCAATGCCTTGACCTTACCTCTCTGCTCCAAGGGTATTCACAAAGTGTCTAGCAGTGGCAGTGGCCCACTTAAGGAGGCAGAGGATTGCTGTTTTTCCCTATCTAGACGACTGGCTCATTGTAGGCCAGTCCCCAGAACAGGTAAAATCTCACCTGCAGGTCACCCAGCAGCTTCTCACCTCCCTGGGTTTTCTGCTAAACCTACCAAAGTCGTTCTGGAACCAGTCTAGGTACTCACCTTTATAGGGCAGAATTGGACACAAAGCTAGCCAAAGCCTTTCTTCCCCAGAAAGGGTAAGGAATTTAGTGGCTCTGGCCTCTTCCTTCACTCTGCAGGTCTCTCACCAGCAAGACACTTTCTGCAGCTCCTGGGGCACATGGCTGCATCCACAGCTGTTGTGCAGGGAGCCAGATTTCAGATGAGAGACATTCAGTTTCACTTGAGAACCTTTTGGTCTCAGAGAAGAGACCCTTTCCAAGTTGGTCCCAGTGACTCGAACCTTGATCCTAGCTCTCCAGTGGTGGCAGGATCAGAGCAATTTAAGCGGGGTCCCTTCATTTCCCTTCTCACGACTTGACTCTCACTACAGATGCTTCCCTTCTGGGTTTGGGAGCCACATGGGCGACCTTTCCCCTCAGGGAGTTTGGTCCCCAGGAATCTCTGCTCCACATCAATTTGCTGGAACTCAGAGCTGTCTTTTTAGCTCTTCAAGCTTTCTGCATCTGTCCACGACAAGGTGATACAAGTCAGAACAGACAACACCACAACAATGTGGTACATCAACAAACAGAGGGGGCCTTTCGGTCTTCGGCCTTGTGCACCGAGGCAATGAAGTTGTGATTCTGGCCTATTCCCTGAACACTTCCCTCATAGCAGTTCATCTTCCAGGAAGGACAATGTCCCAGCGGATGCCCTCAGCAGGATTTCCCAGGGCCATCACGAATCGTCCCTGGATCCTCAAGTGCTGGGGATAGTTTTGCCAGGTGGGGCATCCCTCAGATAGATCTTTTGCAGCCCCAGACAATCACAAACTTCCTCTGTTCTGTTGCAGCCTCCAGTGCTGGGCTCAGTTCCCCTGGATGCCTTCTTCTGGATTGGGAGGGGAAGTTCCTCTATGCTTCCCCCCCCCTTCCTCTCCTATTCAAAGTACTAGTCTAAATCAGATCTCAGCCTTGCAGGGTGATTCTGATTGCCCCGGATTGAGCCAGGCAGCCCTGGTACCCACTCCTTCTGTCTCTGACAGTCCATCTTCCCCTGTGCCTCCCCAGGAATCACAATCTGTTGACTTGTGCCCAGGGAAGGGTTTGGTATCTGGACCTCAAATCCCTCAACCTCAAGGCCTGGCTCTTGAGGAGTTAGAGTTGCTGATTTACACCTCTCTCAGGGTGTTCTTGAGATCTAAAGGCTTCAGAAAGCCTTCCACTAGGGCTACCTTATAGTTCTAAATGGAAAGGTTTTCCATTTGGTGTGCTGGGAAAAATATTTCCCAGAATCTGCTGAATTGCCCATTTGTTAGATTACATGGTACATCTTAATTCCTTGGGTCTCAGACCAGCTACCCTGAGAGTTCATTTGGCAGCTGTGTCTGCTTTTGTGTCAGCAGGAAAGTCATCCCTCTTTCCTCTCATCCTGTGTTTTCCAAGTTTTTAAGGGATTACCCATACTAATCCTCCCTTTGGAACCGCCCTCGCTTGGGACCTTAATGTTTGCATTGCCCAGTTAATGCAACCCCTTTTGAACCTCTGTCTTCTGCAGAGCTTAAGTACCTAACTTGGAAAACTGTTTTTCTAGTGGCTATCACTTCTGCCAGACGCATAAGTGAATTGCAAGCCTTGTCAGTGGAGACTGACTTTATTTCTTTCCACAGGGATAAGGTAGTCCTTAGGACTAATAGGAAGTTTTTGCCTAAGGTGGTTTCAGATTTCCATCTTAATCAATCTATTTCCCTTCCAGTATTTTTCACTGATCACTCCTCTTTGGGTGAGAGGAGGTTGCACAGCCTGGATGTTAAGAGAGCTCTTAGTTATTATATAGAGTGTACCAAAGGTCACAGGTTTGAATCCCTCCAACTTTTCCTTACTGGGAAAGGCAAACCTGCCACTAAGAGATCAATAGCCAGGTGGATTGTCTCTTGTATCCAATTTTGTTATCAGAAAGTGGGCAGAGCCCCCCGGTTTGAGGGCTTATTCTACCAGGGGTACAGCTGTGTCTCTAGCTGCTGCCAGAGATATCCCTTTATTAGAGATTTGCCAGGCTGCTACTTGGAAAACGGTACACACTTTTAGCAAGCATTACTCCCTGGATGTCCAGGCCAGGAGAGATGCTCGGTTTGGCATAGCTGTTCTTCAGACCCTATTCGTTAAGTAGGTTCTGCCCCTCCTCCATGGAGGTACTGCTGTGTATTCTGCTAATGTCTATAATATAGCAAGACTTCATATTGTTTGAAGAAAAAATTACTCACCTTAGTAATGTTGTTTCTTCTAATGTAGTCTTGCTATATTATACACCTCCCCCCCAACCTGCCCCTCTCAGAACCTCTACTTGGTGGGTGCGGGCAACTTAGTGTGGGCACTACTTATGTCCTGTTAGCATTTTGTCCCTCTTTGGGACTTTGGGGTGTGTATGTGTACTGGTGTGTGTTTTATTATACTTATGTTCCATTTTCATATTATTAGAATGGTGTTAGTATTTCTGGTCCCCTGACTTGAGTCTTGGGTGTTGGGACCATCAATGGTTGTTATTAGTTAGGTAGCCATTTGGCTAGTGTAGGTTACAGCTTCCACACAGACCTTAGTGAGTTTGGCTCGTAAAGATCTGACAGTTCAAGTTTGAAATGACACAGATAGAGCTGCTCTCGTGCCAAAATTCTATTTTGGAATGGTTTTAACATTTCACTCCGGGGCAGTTCTAGAGCTGGATCAAACTGCTAATGTCTATAATATAGCAAGACTCCATTAGAAGAAACAACATTACTAAGGTGAGTAATTTTTCCTTTCTGCACAATCAGGGAGCAAACAGAGGTCTTAAAAGACATATTTCCATGTAGAACGTTTACATTGTTGAACCGATTGTTACCAGCTTTTCAGAATCTAGAGATCATGATGCCAAGAACAGGCATGTCAAATCTCAGTTTATTCTATCTAGGGATGGCCATATTATTAAAATGCAAAAGTCAAGGTTTAGCATAGAACGTCATTTGTAATCCTAATATTACAATATATGGCTATTCAAGAACAAGTAGCACCAAAAATAGCAGTCAGAAAATGTTTCTAATTTTTAAATGTGGTCAGTTGCTACTTTTTTTATTTTTATTTTTTAAATCACAAATTTTATTTTATTCTCAACACATATGCAAATGTACAAAAGTACACCTATAGAACATACTTCACCAATTCATTTGAGGGAATGAACCTATTAAGAGTGTTATCAATCCACAATTAACAGTCTGAGGGTGTGTTGGTACTGTATGTTGGGTTCCACCTGTCTTTACGTAACAGTGCCGAGTCTCTTGTATCACGGCAACCAAATGAACATTCAAATAGGAATAATAGGATCTTAAATAAAGAACAGTTACTCACCATAGCAGTAGATCTTCGAGAGAAACTCCTCCATTAGGCCACACCTATGGAACTGTAAGCTGTTGGTGTCAGGACCACTTGAAAACTTTTGCTAGCTGAGGGCCACTTACGGTGATGTGCAGTGTCGGTGGGAAGGTGGCATGGTACTTAAGGATTGGAGGAGGGTGGATGTGATTCCCCTTCACAAAGGTGGGAGCAAAGCAGAAACAGGAAACTACAAACCTGTTAACTTGGCCTCAGTGGTAGGGAAAATGGCGGAATCACTTCTGAAAGAAAGAATTGTTGAGTACCTAGAGGCCAGCAGGGCACAGGACCCAGGACAGCATGGATTCACAGCGGAAAGGTCATGTCAGATGAATCTAATAGATTTCTTTGACTGGGTGACCAAAGTAATAGACCAGGGAGGGGCTGTGGACATGGCCGACCTAGACTTTAGCAAGGCATTTGACACAGTCCCACACAAAAGATTAATAAACAAATTAGTCAGCCTGGGAGTGGGTCCCGGGTGGTAGCCTGGGTAAAAAACTTGACTGAACAGGACACAGAGGGTAATAGTAAATGGAATGCACTCTGAAGAAAGGGGGGTTACTAGTGGGGTACCACAGGGTTCAGTACTGGGTCCGGTTCTTTTTGATGTCTTAATAAGTGACATTGCAAAGGGACTGGAAGGAAAAGTATGTCTCTTTGCAGATAACACAAAGATCTGCAACAGGGTTGATACACAAGGGGGCTGGAAAGAATGAGAAGGGACTTGACTAGGTTGGAGGAATGGTCAAAAGTATGCAACTTAGATTCAATGCAAATATGGTATCATAAAAGAGATAATTCTAGCCTTTTTAGAGGAACATTGCCTGGCTGACCCTTTACAACATGGGTTTACTAAATCAAGGTCTTGGCAGACCAACCTTCTTGCCTTCTATGAGAATGTTAGCAGGGAACTGGATCCTGGGAACTCAGTTGATGTTGCTTTTATGGACTTTGCGAAGGCTTTTGATAAATTGCCTTACACTGAACTATTAAATATACTAGGTGATCTTAAGCTAAATACAAACATCCTAAATTGGATCTCAGTATGGTTACAGGGTAGGAAACAAATAGTAACCGTTAATGGGATACTTTCTGATTGGGCACCTATTACTAGTGGGGTCCCTCAGGGTTCGGTCCTGGGATCATGTCTCTTTAATATTTATATCTCCTTCCTGCAAATAAATAATCCAAATATCTAGCTATCTAAATTTGCAGATAACTGCAGAGTGGGGACAGTAGTAAATAACTCTGATGATGCTTCATCCCTACAAGGCACTATTGATAAAATATTGGGGTGGACCAAAGCAAACAAATTGGTGTTGAATACTGCAAAATGCAAGGTTATGTGCTTGGGCAAACATAATGGTCACATCTCATATAAACTTGGGAACAATGCACTAATTGTTACTAATGAAGAAAAAGATTTGGGAATTAAGATCAGTGTTGACCTCAAATTTAGCCCCCATTGTAGTGACCAGATTAAAAATGCTAACCAAAACTTCAGTAGCATCTTAAGGCATATTTTTAGCAGGGATGAGAAAGTATTGACTCCATTGTATGCAGCACTGGTTAGGTCCCACTTGGAGTGTTGCGCCCAAGTTTGGTCTCCATATAAAAAGGAAGATATTTTCAGAATCGAGGGAGTACAGAGCAGATTTACCAGGTCTATAACTGGGTTGAAAACCAAACCTTATGCAGAAAGATTGGCATCTTTGAACCTTTATTCCCTTCATTACAGGAGATTCAGAGGTGACACGTGTTTGTTATATGAAGTAATGGGTGATGCTAAGCTCCGAGTAGAGTTAGGCTTCCTGTTAAAGACTAGTTGGTGTAGTGATAGAAGATATAATAAGCAACTATACCTGTCAAAATGGAATCTTCTCACAAGGAAAAGTTGGTTTTGCCAAAGGGTAGTGTCCTCATGGAATGAACTCCCATCTACAGTGGTTGACGGCCCTAATATGGGTACTTTTAAATCAACATTAGACCTATTCTGTAGGGATAAAACAACTATGTTCTAAATAATGAGTAAATGGCAAGCTACAAGGACGAAAGTCTATTATGCTTGAAAATACCTATGATACCTATGAAGTGCAAAGTAATGCACAAAAACCCAGGGGAAGAGTACACAATTGGGGAAGGGGGGGTATTAACAACAACAAAAATGGAAAGGGACCTGGGGGTAGTCATATCAAATGACCCAAAGGTAAGCAAGCAATGTGAGAAGGCAGTAAGGATGGCTGGGGGCATAATGGGATGTATACCGAGAGGCACCACCAGTAGAAAACAGGAAATTGTTATCCCTCTGTACAGACAGTTGGTGACCCCATCTGGAGTACTGCTTGCAGTTCTGGAAACCCCATGTCCGCAAGGACATAGACAGGATGGAGGCAGTCCAGAGGAGGGCAACTAAAATGGTGCAGGGTCTGCATTAGAAGCCATATGAGGAGAGACTAAAGGAGCTTAATATGTATACCTTTGAGGAAAGGGGGACATGTTAGAAACTTTCAAGTAATTCAAGGGAATCAGCAAAGTCCAAGAGGGTAGCATCTTTCAGAAGAAGAGATGTACAAGAACAAGGGGACATAATTTGAAGATAGAGGGGGGATAGCTCAGGGGCAATATGAGGAAGTATTTTTTCGTTTACCCCCTTCACAGTGACATTTCACCAGCGAGGTCCCCTACAGTGACTACAGTGCCTAGCCGCGGTGGGAGACCCGCTGGAACCCGATGCTACCTGTCTGGGGTCCTGCACTCCCCCCCAATCAGCTCTGACTGGAGTTGAGAATCTTTAAGTGGGGGGGTGTGGGGGGTTTGGGGGGCGAAGCCCCCCGAAGAAAACAGTGAAATCAATAGCGAACCAGCAGCCGACTGCAGAATGCGGTCGACCTGCCGGTGTCGCTGACAGGGCGTTCGACCGAATTTCTGTCGGACTCCTCTAGTGGATCTGTATTTTTTCATGGAGAGGTTGGTGGACGCATGGAATGGCCTTCCTGAGAAGGTCATGGGGTCAAAAACAGTGGAGGAATTGAAGAATGCATGGGAGAGACATAAGGCAATTCTGGTGGGGGTAGGAAGAAGTAGGCTGTTTGTTAACTAGGATCTGCAGGTTATCCAGTAGGTAGGGAAATGGGCAGACTAGGTGGGCCAAGCAGTCCTCATCTGCTGTCAAAGTCTATGTTTCTATGGTGCCTATGTAAGCGTGGGTGGCCCCATTGTTCCTCAGTTCCCCATCAGAGTTAAGCTTGGAGGGCTTTCTACCTTGAGGAAGCAGGAGACCAAACTGGTACCAGACACACACAAGGAGAGTGGAAATATAGTAAATGTAAAGCATTTGTGGGCACCTCCAAACAAGGCAGTGGGAAAACCTACCAGCTTATACCTCGGAAAGGGGGGAGGAGGGTGGGTGTACTGTGGTCCAATGGAGGAGAGTCTCTCAAAGATCTACTGTTACAATGCATAACTGTTCTAGCTTCATCAAGGATCTGTCCTCTAGGCCACACCTTTGGAACAATTCCCGAGTAGTACTCAAAGTACACAGGGAGGATGACAAAGTCTGATCTTATGACACCAGGACAGAATGCCTTGCAACATCACAAGACCAAAGCCAGTATGTCAATGAGAGAAGATGTCTAAACTGTAGTGCTTAGTGAAAGTACGCACAGTGCTGCATGTGTCGGCACATATGTCAGCTGCAGAAACCTTCTGAAAGCAAGCAATAGAAGTGACCATACCATGTGTAGAGTGGCCATGCATAGCAATAGGAAGTTTCTTTCTATACTTGCTGTAACAAAACACAATACATTTAGCCAGATATTTGGATAGGCACTGTTTAGACAGAGGGGTACCCTCTTTCCCAAG
Source organism: Neoceratodus forsteri (assembly GCA_016271365.2). Classification (NCBI taxonomy): domain Eukaryota; kingdom Metazoa; phylum Chordata; order Ceratodontiformes; family Ceratodontidae; genus Neoceratodus; species Neoceratodus forsteri. The sequence continues at coordinate 1,424,553,778 of CM028130.1, forward strand.
GGCAAATTAAACTAAAAAACTGAGAGGATTTTCTGCAGTTCTTAATGTGATCAAGGTAGAAACATAGTGTTCTACATACATCAAGTGTATGGAGCAGTGCCTCACCCTTGTTAGCATGCTCTGGATAATAAACAGGAAGGTGTATGGTCTGACTCAATGTAAAATCAGAGACCACCATGGGGAGAAAATGAGGACTGGTCCCCAAAGACACCCTGTCCTTGTAGAAAATCAAATAAGAAGGCTTCTGCCTTAGAGCCTGAAGTACAGAAATCCTATGAGCAGAAGTCATGGTGACAAACAGCGTTTTTCTTGAAAAGAGGTACATCTCACAGGTCACAGCAGGCTCAAATGGAGCCAAAGTCAATGTTTCCAGAATGCAGTTCCTGACCCAAGGTGGAACCGGTTTATGAAATGGAGGATGCATGTACAGAATATCCTTTAGAAAAATATGGGACACCTCTACTTGTGCCATCATGCACCCAAAAATAGGGATATGGAAAGCCAACGTGGCAGCCAAGTGCACATTAATGGATGAGTACTGGAGACTGAAGGTAGTCCAGTACAGTATTTATTGGACACATGCATGGTTCCATGGAACAGGAAGCGCACCATATGGAAAAGCACTTCCATTTCAAAGGATGTGTGTGTCTTCTAGAAAGCCTTCTAGCTGCAAGCAAGGCATTAGCCCCCTTGGTGAACCCCTAAACATGCCATGGTTATGTCTTCAGGAGCCAGGCATGTAGATGCATGGACCTCAAGACCAGATGGACCAGGGACCCCTGAATCTGTGACAGCAGACCTCCACAGAGGGGGCAGCTGAACAGGAGGGTCCACTGCCAGGTGTTGCAGAAGTGGAAACCAAATTTGGTGAGTGAGACCAGAAGGGAGCCTCTAATATTAGTTTGGCATGCTCCACCCACAGCTTGAACAGAACCTTTGTATGAGAGGGATCAAAGAAAAAGTGTACATGAACCCCTCTTTCCAGGAGAGGGGCAATGTATCCCGGCCAAAAACTCCATGCCCTGGACAGTTTTCCATTGTGTGGAGATGCAAAGAGGTCCAATTCTGGATGACCCCACCTTGTGAAGGTGTCCTTTACCACAGAGGTCAGCAGCTTCCATTTGTGTACCAGGGACTGAGACCTGGTTAGCCTGTCTGACAATGGAGTGAAGATGGGTAAAGCGAACCATGATAATGGCCGCAGCCATTAGCTCTAGCTGAGGTAACATCACCTGGGATGACACATAATAGCATCAATGTGTCACCTAGGCCTTGGCTACTTGAGCCGCCACCAAGTCTGCAGGCAGGAAGGCACAACTCAGTGCCATGTCCTGCACTGCACTAATTTATTAGGGGTGTTGACAAGGAATGAATACTGATTTTGATACGTTCACCACAACACTTAGTTCCATAAACAATTGTCTCGTTCTGGACAATGTGTACAGAATCTCACCCCTGCATGAGGCCTGCAGGAGCCAGTCATCCAGATACAAGAATGCATAAATCCTTTCCTTCTTGAGGGCTGCTGCCACAACCGCTAAGCATTTGGTAAATACCTGCAGCACAGAGGATAAACCAAAGAGCAAGGCTCGGAACTGAGAATAGCTGCCATCCAGCATGAACTGGAGGTACTGCCTGTGGAATTTGTGAATTTTGATTCACAAATTGGTATGTGTCCTTCATGTCCAGAGCACCATGTCAGTCCCCTTTTTTGCAGCAGGGGTTGACAGCATGAAAAGACACCATTCAAAACTTTTTGTAAACAGGTTTAGGTCTCTGATTGCTGATACAGGATGCAGATCTCCTGTCCATTTGGGAAACAGGAAGTATCTGGAATAAAACCCTCTATTTCTTTTTTGTGGAGGAACAGGTTCAACAGTCTACTTAATCATAAGCAGCTGAGCCTCTTCTAGAAGAAAGGACAAGTGGTCTGGACGATAATAACAAGGAGGAGTAGGATGCACTGGAGAGGTTGCTAGCAACTCCAGAGCATGTCCCTTTTCCAATATTTCTAGGACTCACTCATCCTTTGTGATCTCTTCCACTTTGGAAGATGAAAAGAAGTCCTTTTCCTCACCTGCACTCCTGGAAGCAACAGTGGAAGTATAGAACTTGGGGAGTCAGAAGGTACTGGGGGTGGCAGGGGTGCTGCCATGACCAATACCTTTGGGAGCTTTTGCATGGGAACTGGGAGGCAGGGGTTCTGGGAGGGGACCACCATCACGTTTTTTGGCATGGGGCTGCTGATTGGAGGCACAGCCACCACTGGCATTAGGCCTGCAAAACAAGTCCCTACCATGTCCCATGGCAGATTGAAGGATCAGAGAAGTGAGTGACCTTAAAGTTAACCTGGAGGATTGAAGCTCATATAGAACATTTTCAACATCACTTCCAAATAGCCTGGACCTTCTAAAAGGGGCATTTAGTGTAGCCTGTTGTATATCTCTAGCAAATCCAGTGACTCTAAGCCAGACATATCTCTGAAGTTATGTGCTGGAGGTGGCAGCACTGGCTGAGGCATCAGAAGCATCATATGCAGAGTGTAACAGATGCCTTCCAGTATCCATACCTGCTGAGGCAGCTTTAAGCAAATCAGTCTTAGCAGGATCATCAGGCAGAGCCTGAATGGTAGACATAGCAGATTTGCACAGGTTATTCTGATATATGATCATGTATGCCTGGTAATTTGCAATTTTTAGTATTAAGGATGCAGAGGCATAAGTTATTTTGCCCACAACATCCATTCTTCTGGATTCTTCAGCATGAGGCAACGTACTCATGTGTCTAGGGGTTCTAAAGCTGTCATAAGCAGCCTTTACACAGAATCTGTTTCAGGCTGGGAAGCATAGTATGGCTTGACAGATAGAGCAGTGCACTGCTTAGTAGCTTTCCTAGGCACTGCAGGCAAGGTATTTGACTTATGCCAAGCAGCAAAGGTTGCATCCTCTAATGCAGGATATAGACAAGGAACCACAATGGAAGATGCAGTGGGAACCTCCAAAAACTCCATCAAATGTTTGTTAGTGAAGTCTTTCTCCTCAGCTTCAAATCTCATGACAGCCTGGATTTGTCTGGGTAAAGTCTGAAAAGAGAGGTCCTCAGGAGGAGATCTGGGGGTATAAACCACAGAGTCCTCACTACATGAGGAGAGGGTAGAGATGAAAGGCAAACCCCCCTCACAGGGATCATTATCCCTTTCATCATCCTCCAAATCCTCCCCCATATTAAGGAGATCAGGATTGTATTCCACCTTGTTGTCATCTGGAATGATGACGGGAACATCGATGGAGCCAGCAATGGAGGAATGATAGGTATGCTTCTGGATCCTGCCGATGGTGCCAAAAGGGGAGGCCTAGTTGATGGGATAGCCATTATTGTTGGTGGGAGCAATGGTACCAGGCATTGAAATAGCTCTGTGAACAATGCAAGCACAACCTGGGAGTTGACAACACACCAGCACAGACCTTAACCTTGGTGTCCCATTGACAGTCGGTGGGGCTGTAGTCTTCACCGCTTGAGTGGATGAGCACTTACCTTCCTTCAATGGAGACCTTGACCTCACCAACAAAACATGATGTTTTTCCATGCTGTTGTGGTGATGGCTGGAAGAGGAAGACTTTGAAGATGATTTATTCTCATCTTTGTCCTTAGCCCGCAACAATCGTGGTGGTGACAGCATTGCCGAATGCCAGGGAGCTTCCCTCCCAGAGGCAATCAAGTGGGAGGGAGAAGCCAGCTTGAAGCCCTCGGCTTTAGCTTGAGCTTCCATGGCCTTGATGGCAATGAAAGTTTCTAGAGCCTTGTTCTGGCATTGCCTTGTGGCCTAGTTGTGTCTCTGGCAGATCTTGCAGGCCCTGACATTGTGGGACAGGCCCAAATAACAAACACAAACTATGTGAGCAGCAACCTTGTAGGTCTTGTAGCCACAGGCACAAAACATAAATAAAGGTTCTTTTGACAGTGGCATAAAAGGACAACATTGAAAAAGCAAAATGATGGCATTGTTTCTCTGCAGGTCATACAAGTGGTCGATGATGGGAAGAAAAATGGAGGAGAAGTGGGTCTGTTTACGATTATAAAGGCACTGATGTTGCATGTCATCATTGGTGGCCCCAGCTAGCATATGTTTATGAGTGGTCCTCACACCGACAGCTTACAGTTCCAAAGGTGCAGCTCAATGAAGGAGATATCCTTAATGAAGATCAAAAGGAATAGCATCAACAGCCCTTATCCACTTAAACCATGGCATGTCAATGTGATCCTTTGTGTGACTGGAGTGCCTTGAATCAGGTACCGAGCATTAACTGAGCTAAGAATAAAATTAAGTACAAATTAAGAAGAATAACTGAAACAGAATACAAACTCACAACTTAAATCTTTGACCTGTAAAAAACATTTTCTGCAAGGCATATAGGTGTTAGGAAATGTTAAGGGATTTGTACTGGTTGGCATTCTGCTGTCTATGGACTTAACTTAGCCTACAGTGATTAGCAGAAAGGCATGAGAACCCACCCCAAATATTACTGTATGTAGATTATCAGTACTGCAACTTATAGCAAAGGTTTTTCAATTTTACCACTATCCTTTAATCTACTTAAGCAGTTTTATTTATTTATTTATGTAAGAATTTCACCAGGAAGGACACACTGAACAAGTTCCTCATCTCACGGTGCATCCTAGGGGTGGGGGAGTTGGAAGGCATAGAATAAAATGTAATCAACACAACAGTATACATTGCCAATATATGGGAATTGGAGGACATACAAATAAGTCATAGGAAAACAGCAAAACAGTATATAGTGCCAATTATGCACAGTGTATGTTGGCAAGTAGAGAACAATTAACAAGCAGCAACAGGCATCAAGAAATTATAATTGGTATGTATATTCCATTACATCATAGTGAACAGAAGGTCCGCAAGTGCGGTAATAGGATAACTATTACAGCCCATTTAGATGCAACATGGTCTGCTCAGTTGTAGTTGCAGTTCACAGATAGGTAATTGTGTAAGGCTGAGGAGACAGAGGAACAAAAAAGAGAAAGGTAAATCTGGGAGGGAGGGAGGAGAGAATTCCACAGTTTAGGGAAGTGGTATGAGAAGGCTACCTGGCCGACAGTAGTCATACAGCATGGGACACCTAAAGTATGGGAAACTGAGGACCTAAGTGAATGGGTGGATGGTGGGGGAATTGTTAGGGAAGAGTTGAGATAAGTAGAGAGGGAGCCAAAACAGAATTTGGAGATGAATTTAGTACAGTGGAGGAAACATCTGTTATCAAGAAATGGTAAAGCCAAAGTGTGGTAAAGTTGACAGTGACGAGTGAGGGTAGGAGCGTCGAGTACAAAGCAGCAGAAGGTGTTAAAGAGGGTGTCCAATCTGGCTAGGGAGGTCTTAGATGCAGCACTGTAGGCTACATTGCAGTAGTCAGAGATGGAAAGGATCATCTTCTGGACATGTTCATGCATAGCTGGGAGAGGGAGGCAGTTCCATTTCCTAAATAGTGTGCCTAACTTGGGGTGCAGCTTTTTAAGGATGGTATCCACATGACCACAGAAGGTGAGGTGTTGGTCAAGACAGACCCCCAGATATCTGAATGAGAAGGTGTCCTCAAGGACCATCCTGTTGAGGATGTGGAAAGTGGGTAGGGAGAGCCTTGAAAGTCTCTGCCTAGTGCAGAAGGTCATGGAGAAAGTCTTCTTGGCATTTAGGAAAAGCTGATGTGAGCAAAACCAGCGTTGAATGTTGCTGAAATCATTCTGAAAGTCTGGTTGCAACATCGGTGGGGGAGTGGCCAGAGGTGTATAGGACCATGTTGTCTGCATACATATGGATGGAGGTAGATGTGCAGACAGACAGCAAGTCATTGAGAAAGATGGAGAAGAGTATGGAGCCTAACATTGATCCCTGCCGGACCCCTGTGTCAATAGGAAGGGGTGAGGATATGGAATCCACGATTCTGACTGGGTCTGACCTACTAGGTAGGCACGGAACCAGTTTGTGGCAGCAGCCGACAAGCCTGCAGTGGAGAGAGAGTGTAACAGGATAGATTGGGAGACAGTGTCAAAAGCCTTAGCTAGGTCAACAAAGATGGCGGACGTGATTTGACCACTGTCCTTCCCAGTGAGGATTGAGTCAGTGAGCCTAATCAAGAAGGAGGTGGTGGTGGAGTGTTTTTTACGAATGCCAGATTAGAAAGTGGTGAAAAAGATAGAGTGAGAGAGACAGGCAGAAAGTTGGGTAAGAATTAGGTGTTCTTGCAGCTTAGCAAGGGTGGGAAGAAGGGATATGAGGAAATAGTTCCCAGGGAAGGATGGGTCACCACCCTTAGGGAAGGGAAGAACAATGGCATGTTTCCAGACTGAGGGGATAGCTTCCAATGTGAATGAGAGGTTGAGTAGCTCCATCAGTGGGGCAGAGATAGCCATAGCAGAAAGGTAAAGCAGCATGGGGTACAGCCCATCAGGTGAACTGCCTTTAGAAGGGCTTAGGGTAAGCAGAGCATCCAGGGTGTCAGAGGGTGTTATGTTAGTGAATAAGAAAGGCAGGGACTGGGGGATAGGTGTGTGGTGAGTTAGGGGTAGGATCAGACTGCGGAGACGGTAAGGAGGATAGAAGGGCAGAGGCACAGGAGATGGAAAAAGAATTAAATTCAGAGGTGACACTCAAGTGGGCAGAGGTAATAGTGTTGTTTATAGTGAGAAGGGGGTAGGAGACGAAGAAGGGGGGGGGGAAGAGAGAGAGTGAATGACTTTCCAAAATTTTGAGGGGCTGTTTATGTTCGATTGAAAGGTTGAGGTAAAGTAGTCAGCTTTAGCCAAATGAGTAGCTTTGGTGCATTTTTGTGAAGCTGATGATAGTTGTCTTTGTCTTATTGGAGCTTAGAGATTTTGTTTTGCTTCCAGGCTTGGTCCCTTGCTCTTTGGCATGCTATGTGTTCTGGTGTGACCCAAGGAAGGTGGTTCCCGAGGACTCTAACTTTGTGTAGAGGGGCAAGCCGGTTCCAAACTTCGAGAAATGTACCTTTGAAATATTCTGCGGCTTCATCGATTGTGTTCGCTGAGGTTATAGGGGACCAGTTTGTGCATAATAGGTCAAGTAGGAGCTGCCCAAGGTGCATGGATTTGTATGAATGAGTCACTAAGGTTTTGTGGGGGACTTTGGTATGGTGGATTTTGCGTACTAGAAAGGTCATGCGTTGGTCGCTCAGAGCATCTGATAACACTCCAGATTTGGTGACTCTCTGTATGGGTGAGAAGTGAGAGCACAGTCAGATAAGCAGTTGTTATCTATAAACCTTGTTAGGCCATTACAGGCCTGAACCTGGCAGTGACTAGTGCAACCAGACACTGATTTATTTTTTAGTTGTGCAACCAAGACATCAGCGTCCCCCAGAATGCAAATTAGTGGACTACCAGGGTCAGTTGCACCCAAAATTCTGTATATTATGACCATAACCTCCTCTCAGCAGGCCAGAACTTATGGACAGTCAAAAAACCTATGCAACAGTGTGTCACCTGAACTATTACCATCCCAACATACATCCCTGTTTTGTAACCCCATCTCATGTAATCTCCTGGATGTTAAGTACCATTTATGTAATATATTGAACTGTACCTGTTTGGCCCTGGCCTCTGCGTACACAGGTGCCAGATTTTCTCAAACCATTTCCTAGTCTACTTCCCCTGGAGTGAGTGCCAACTCTCTTGCCCAGCTTCTTGCAAATGGTCAAAGAGAGAATAAGACCTAGCTTTAACATTTTATAGACTTGAGCCAGGAAGTGTCTGTTCCCCAGGACTCTCTGCAGAAGACAGAAAATGGGGAGGTGTCTGACTTAATTGGGACTCAGGCATGTAATTTCCTCAACACTACCGTAGTTGCACCCATGAAGAGTGCAATCAGTGCTCACACTGGACTAGGGATTCCCTGATCGACCACCTGACCAGCACCGAACGCAAGCACAGGCATGTGTAGGATAACAGGGGCAAAAATAAATGTTTCAAGGGCAGAAGACCTGTTAAAATAGAACTTTTTGAGCCAAAGTCCCATAGGAAAACTGGATGGTGCCATCTTGTGCACTTTGACTCTATCTCTACAGCAACAGGGATTGGGTCCAGAGCCATTAGGAGAATCTCAAGATCTTGGAACACTGTGTGACAAGGAGATTGCAGAGGAGAATTAGGGGCAGATGATCTGTTGAGTGATGGACCTCCAGCCTGGCCACAGAGTCATTGACAGCTGCAAGGAACAATGGTGGGTAACACTGGCAAATGGACAGCACATGCTGTTCCAGAACCCCTTTAGTCTATATGTGACGTAACTGCAAGTGGGAAGCAAGCTGGTGGAGGTGACAAGGCTCAGTCAGCCTGAAAGATTTTTAAGTCTCAAGAGAAGTTCAGGCTCAGCAATTCCTTGATTCGTCCTTCAGTATACTCTGCCGGATTCGCACTCACTTTTTTTAGTTGTGTATTTGCACATTATTGTGATGATGCCTGTTCTCTATGTCGTCTTCTGTTCCATCTCCACCACTTCACTATGAAGATGCAGAATTTCCTCTGTGTAGATCCATGATCTCGGTGTAGTTGGAAAGGCAAGCTTCAACTACGGTCGTTCCTTTTTCCACAACCCTCAGGTCACAGTGATCATCTGCCACTGCGGATTCTAGTCTGTGGAGTGCTTCTCATTGCTTTTAAATTTTGTGTAGAGGCACTTAGAAGTAAGTGTAAATGTTTCTTCTGTGTCTTCAAAATCACTCTCTGGTGGAGATGAAGTAGTGAACCATGATGAGGAGTGGCTCTGACTCTGACCGCACTACTCTTTGGCCGACAAGGTTTTTTTTAGACAAGGTACCTTCAACCTCTGTTTCACAGCCATAGTATGCTCTTGAATTTTTCTTTTCTGGGACAGGTTTCTCACGGGGGAAATGTGGATTAGGAGAGTTAATATTGGGTGTTAGTGGGAGCTCGAGGTCTAAGCCATTGTACTCATAATGACATCACTGGAAGTCCTCAACTTTGCCCCACATCAGAATCTGAATCAGAATACCAGGCCTTGGGTCTATACTATGACCAACAACTTCTTGTCTATGTACAGGTATATGATTGTACTATTTGTAATATAACCTGTATACTGTTTACTAGTATTGAAATCATGTAAGCTATCTCCTGCTCTGAATCACTTTTATGTATCTGCACTGCCTTATTGTAACTAGGTCCTGCACTGTGTCAGGTGTATGTATCTGCACTACCTTATTGTAACTATGTCCTGCACTGTGTCACATGTATGTATTTGCACTGCTCTACTGTAACTAATTCCGGGTCACTCCTGAAAAAGGGACCTTTGGCCGGCCCGGTGGCGCTGAGGGTTGAGGCGCTGGTTGCTACACCTCGCGCCACGCCAGTGGCCCATGTTCGGGAACGGGCATGGGTTGCCAGGGGTCGGCGGGGAGGAGATGGATTGAGCGTCCGGAGGACTGCCTCCATCTCCGGGTGGATTTGGCGGCGGTGCTTGCCTGACCTCCAGCAGAGGCTGGGGATCGACATACGCAGCCGCAGAAGCTGGGGGGGCGGATGGCAGGCGCTTGACTGGCGCGCACACGGGAGCATGCGCGCACTCAGTCACTGGCGTCATTGCACGCCATGCCCGCTGGGAGGAAAACAAAAAAAGAAAAATGGGAGCCCGGCAGCATGACGTCGTTCCCCGGCGCCATTCCTGGAGGACGCCTCCCTGGCATGGATCCGTTGGGGTGGGTTGAGTCGCTCCCCACCACCCTGCCGTGAAGGGTAAGTCGTGGGGTGCTGAAGGGAGGGGGTCTCATGTCCGGGGATGGCGCCGGGGGAATGACGGAGTGGGGGGATTGTAGCCGGAGTCCGAGGAGAGGAAAAATAACATTAAAAAAAAAAAAAAGAAAAAGGGACCTTTGAGGCCCAGCGGGCCTACCCGGTTAACAAAATTTAATAAATAATATTTAGTGTACAGAGCCATTACACCGCTCCTATAGAGTCTGCAAATATAAAACAATAAGGCAATGACAGAAAAATAAGGCAAAATACAGAATTTCCTCCTTTGTGGAAATGTTCAGTCTACCACTGAAATCTTAAAAAATTACCACAGAATTTACCAATTTATTACTATCTTTGTGGGATGAAATTTATTTAAAAACATATCTGCTAAATTTCAAGAGTGCTTAACACCTGTTGATCTCAGACCTGGCTACCATAATTTATAAAGATGGAAATTGCAGAAATCCTGCCGAATTTTGTAAACATGGGAGCAAAATTCCTACTAAATGATTTGTAAAACTACAGAAAGTTAACAAAATAATCAGATAATTATACTGTGTGTGATTAACGGGCATCTGTGGGGGAAGGCTTTTTGTTAGAGAGAAGGGGATACCAGAGATGTAGAAACATAGAAACATAGAAGTTGACGGCAGATAAGGACCACAAGGCCCATCCAGTCTGTCCATTTCTTTTTCTACCTTATGAATGTGCCATCGGCCTTTGCTCTGTCAATGGCCTATCTATTCATACTCATCTGTATTGCTCCCTTATGCCTATCCCATGCCTGTTTAAAACTTTGCACTGTATTCATATCCACCACTTCCTGAGGTAGGCCGTCCCATGCATCCACCACCCTTTCTGTGAAAATAACTTCCTCACATTACTCCTTAATCGGCCTCCCTCTAATCTCATGATGTGTCCTCTTGTGCTGCTATTTTTCTTATATTGAAACATGTTACACTCTTTCAACTTGTTAATGTCCTTAAGGTGTTTGAATGTTTCGATCATATCACCTCTCTCCCTCCTTTGCTCTAGGGTATACATATTAAGCTCCATTAATCTGTCCTCATATGTTTTCTGATGCAGTCCCTGCACCATTTTGGTTGGCCTTTTCTGGACTGCCTCAGTTTGGTTAATGTCCTTGTGAAGGTGTGGCCTCCAGTACTGCATGCAGTACTCCAGATGGGGCCTAACCAGTGTCTTGTAAAGAGGGATTATTACCTCCCTCTTACAATTTGTGATACCCCTAATAATACACCCCAACATCCCCCTAGCATTACCTACTGCTTTAGTGGCCTGCTTGGATGATTTCAGGTCATCTGTGATGATGATGCCTACGTCTCTTTCTTCCCTTGTGAATGCCAGCAACTCCCCTCCCAACCTGTAGGTGGCGTCAGGGTTTCTCTTCCCTACGTGCATGATCTTGTGCTTCTTTCAGTTAAACCCCAGTTGCCACTCTTCTGACCATTTTGCCAGTTTATCCAAATCTCTTCTCATTCTGCCCATCCCATCTGGATCATCTACTCTGTTGCAGATCTTGGTGTCATCTGCAAACAGGCAAACCTTACCCTTCAGTCCATCTGCAATGTCACTGATGAAGATATTGAAGAGGACTGCCCCCAGGACTGATCACTGATGTACCCCACTTGTGACTTGCATGTCTTCTGACTGTATACTGTGTACCACCACTCTCTGTTTTCTGCCTGTCAGCCAGTTCGCCACCCAGTTGACCAACTTCTGACCCACCCTGAGCCTACCCAGCTTATTAATCAACCTTCAATGTGGAACAGTATTGAAAGCTTTGCTGAAGTCAAGGTAGGCGACATCAGCTGCTCCCCCATGGTCCACCACTCTGGTTACCCAGTCAAAGAAATCTATGAGATTAGTTTGACAGGACCTTCCTGTTGTAAACACATGCTGTCTTGGATCCTGTGCTCCTATGGATTCCAGGTGTTGTACTATCCTTTCCTGAAGGAGTGCCTCCATAATCTTGCCCACTACTGAGATAAGACTGACTGGTCTATAGTTCCCTGCCTCCTCCCTGCTACCACTCTCATGGAGCGGGATCACATGACCCCTTCTACAGTCTTCTGAGACCTCTCCTGTGCTCAGAGACTCACTAAACAGTTCTGATAATGGCTCTGCTAGTTCTGCCCTTTGCTCCTTTAGTACCCTGGGATGTATGCCATCAGGTCCCATTGCCTTGTCCACCCTGAGCTTATCGAGCTATTGTAGGACCCTTTCCTTTGTGAATGGACTAGTGCACACCTCCCTCCCCCCTGTATCCATGGTACTGAGCTGTGGGCCCTGCCCTACCTTCTCTTCAGTAAATACTGAGCAGAAGTATCTATTTAGGATAGATGCTTTTACATGGTCCTCCTCCTCCTCCTCATACAGCCCCTTATCCCCTTTGATATTAGCAATACCCCCTCTGGACTTTCTCCTTTCACTAATGTATCTATAGAAAGTCTTGTCACCTTCTTTTACTGTCTGTGCTAGTATTTCCTCGGTTTGGGCCTTTGCCTGCCTTACTGCCTTTCCTACTTCCCTTAGGGAAGTTTGGTATGCCTCTCTATCTTCATCCTGCTGCATTCCCTTATATTTCTTGAAGGCCAGCCTTTTGGCTCTGACCTTTTTTGCTACTGTTTTTGAGAACCAAAGTGGTTTCCTTCTTCTTCTTTTGCACTTCCTTTTCTCTCTAACACAATGGGATGTTGCTTCAAGTATTGCATTGTTAATGCTTGGCTACTTTGCCTGTACCCCCTCACCTGTATTTCTTTTTGCCAGGGCTAGCTTAACTCTGTTGGCCATCTTATCAAAGTCAGCTCCTCTGAAGTTCCATATGTTTTGTAAGTTTTAAAATGAACTGACAAGTGTTTGACTCTTTGTAAACAGCACAGTGAGGAAGTCTCAGTTTAGAGTCATATCTTTTGAAGGTAATTTATTAGCATCCAGTGTAATAAAATAGTAATCTTATCTTATCCTAGCCTTCCTTATTTTTGTCTCTTAACCCACAGGGTTGTGTAATAAATGCAGAGCCACATCAGCTGAGATACTCAACACAGACTGGCTTTGATGACCAATTGTCACACTGATATTTTGCATACTTACCCAGGATAGCCTGGCTGAGATGCAGTTGTGGATTTTCAGCGTGTTCCTGCTTACACCCACTGTTACAGTTGGGAGCACTAATGTGCAGGGAGGTCAAGTAATCTTCTCAAGGTCAAACTGTGAGCTGGTGGCTGTGCTGTAATTTGAACATGCACGTGATCACTTCATTTTAGAGCTTTGTACTCGAACTACTGCCATGCCCAAAGTGGCTGTAAGTGCAAGGACATGTTACATCTTAATGTTTGCAGCATTCAGAAACAATCTAAGCTAATAAACTCTCCTTGATACTGGGATGTAAAGAGTAATCCTTGATCAAATCAGTCTGGATACAACACCTAGTAGCCAAACTACTTCAAACTTAACAGGGAAATATGATAGTGTGGAAGTCTGGGACACATAGGCTGTAGAGATTTAGATGATCTGGTGATATGGGACATTTTGGAGGGTGTTTAGAGCTATTCAGACAGATAGGAAACCCTGTGCTACCCTTTATATCTTTATGTTGAGGTTTTCCCTTGTTAGTAGTCTCTGGTGACTAGCAGTGTGGTTTAACTACTGTAGTTCATTAGCACTAGGTTCTTGTAACATAGCTATTGAGTTCCTTTCTTGATTCTTCACTTCATGTTTCCTCTCATTGTACGGTACCTCTTTAAATGAACTCTCCTGATACTGTCCCCTTATTCTCTCTTTACTAACGTGATTCAGCAGTCTCCCTCCTACATGTTTCAATAGCACACTGTTGAATCGGGTTAGTAAGAGCAAAGAACAAATGGTGATAATGGAGTTAAGGTTCATGAATAGAGCCCATTGTGTCATTTCTTTCTTATTTTCTGTCTCATTAATCTAGTTTCTCTCCCAGCTTGCTGTCACTTGAAACCTTAGTATGTTTTTTTTTTCATGGTCTAGTTTTCTTTCCTTTTTTCTTAGCCCTTTTCCACTGTTCTAATGCTGGTCTCTTCTTTCTTTTCTCTTATACTGGTAATAAAACAAAAGGGCTGGTTAAATCAAAAACAAGCGGAAGCTCAACACTTGCATCCCACACAAAATCCAAATTACTACGAAGGATGAGTGCAAAAAATTGTATCTCGACTTAGAGCACAGTATATAAATTATACTATGTTTGTCAAAATGCCAGGGAGTTGTGGGTAAGAAATCCTGGTTTCCCGGTGAGCACTTTGTGTAATTCATATGTTGTGCTGTAATCTGAAATCATATTATTTTTTTTATTTATTTTTTTTATTTTTGATGCCTGGATCCCCAGTAGCTTTGCCCCTGCTCCCTCAGTCCCCACTCACCCCCCGGTACTTGCCTCAGGTGATAATCCCCCCACGCTTACCCCCAACGGTGGGGCCACTGAATAGGCACATCCCCAATGGAGTCTGTACTCTGTTCCCAGTAGACCCCTAACTACTGGTGTTCCTCCCTGGCTTACCCTCCAGAGCAGGGCTGCAGGGTCGGGCTGTTCCTGATGGTGGACTGTGAGCTCAGTCACCAGCCAAGTGCCGAGGGCGGAGTATGACCAGAGAAGTGGGGTGTCATCCATAAGGCTGGCATTTTGTGCTTGTTTTTCCCCCCAGGAGGCATGGCATACAATGACATAGGGGGCCAAGATGATGACGTCTGGCACACCTCCCCTACAACTCAACTCCTGCAGCTTCTGCACCTTGCCCCTGCCAGAGGTTAGTCATGCACCGAACACTCACCCACTCACCCCCCTGGAGGAGGAGAGCAGTCTATAGGATGCTTAATCTTCCTCCCCCCAGCTGGCCCTCCTACTGTTCGGGTCTCTTCCTGAATCCGGGGCATTGGCGTCACAAGTGGAAGCCCTACCGCTGAGCTGGCCAGCCAGCAAAATCATATTATTTAAAATTTCTTTTTGCACTCATTATTCTTACTGCTTGGAGTTTATGTGGGGTGCAAGTGTTGGACTCCAGCTTGTTTTCTAATGCATTTTTGCTAGTTAGCACTGACTTTTGTAAGCAGCCTCTTTTGTTTTCTCAGGTTAGATTAAATTCACACTGAAAGTAGAAAATAGGGTTGTGTGTATATATCATCATAAAATAGGGTTTTGTGTATATGTCATCATAAAATGTATCAAATGTTAGAGGAAACCAAAAGCCAACACTGTGGATATTTAAATCAACATACTGTAGTGTGCATGATACCATCAAATACTTATAAAACTGAAAGCAGAATGGATGCAGAAGACTATGTGGGTATCATACAGTATATTGAGATTTCAGTAAGACATTTAACAAGATGTCCTACAGGGAGCCGACTAGCAAGCTAAAGTGGCATGGGATACAGGGAAATACACTTTTGTTCTGTAGCTAACTGGCTTACTAACAGAAATCACTGGATACTGTAAAAGGAGACTACTCAGTGTGGTGCTCAGTCACCAGTCAGGTACCACAGGGCTTGATACTTGGATCAGTGTGGATCATTGCTTTTTTTTGTTTGTTTGTTTTGTTTTTGTATAGTTCTTTATTATGCCTTACCCTATTTTACCCACCTGTCCCCTTATGACAGGTGCACTTGTGTAAAATGCCCTGGTGTGGGGGCACCCAACACTGTGTGGTCAACCATAACTTTAAGGGCACCACTGTTGTGCCACCACCTGGTGCAGCTGAAAAGTGGTGCATAACTGACCCACACCCCAAGATGAGAGCATTTGTTAGATGCTCTGAGCCCTCCCTGCTGACCTCTGCTCCTAATGTTCCAGGTGTGGGGTGCTAACCTGAGTCCCCAGCATGCCAGAGCAGTCCCCACTACTGGGCCCTACAAAGTTGGCTAGAGTGCATTCTAACATATAGTAGTCATAAATGACCTACAGGTTGGAGTGGACAGCCATGTGGCAAATTTTGCAGACACAATACCAAGTTTTAGGTACTGCGGACACCGAGGTACAATTTTATAATTTGTAGAAAGACCTTTATACAGTAAGTCATGAGTATGGGCCACAAAGTGGTTGACAGAGCTGAACATGGACAAGTGCAAAGTGATACATCTACTCTAGGGGTCAGAAACCATTAAAACAACAGCACAGCCTAAATGGTCAAGCAGTTCAAAACTCCAGGCAGGTAAAAGATCCTGGAGGAAGCTCCCCCACTGGTGCAGTGGTAGCACTACCAATTGGGATACTTTCGACCCAGGGTTGAGAATGAGCTTGGCTGTTGGAGGGCTTGCTGGGGGGGGGGGGAGGATTGAGTATACTACCAGATGCTGTTTTCCTCCAAGTGGAAGGGAACCCATCCCTCTGCATTACCACCACCTGGGTGACCACAAGTGGAGGAGCAGGAGAGCGATGTTAGAGAGGTGAGATGAACCACACCTTTTATCAAATACATCAGATTGGCTGGTATCTGATGATGTCACTGCACTCCTTGGGGTGGGTGGAGAGTAAATTGGGGAAAATGGGGCTGTGACAGGCAAATGAAGCCTCCACCTGTCCCCCACACCCATCCAGGTCCCTAACAGTCGACTCCTAGGGTGCTCCTGACCTTCACCTTCGTCATGGGTGTCCAGATAAAGCAGGAGAAGTAGCCAAGAAGCTGATGACAACCCCAGCTCTTGTGGGTAAGCTTGGGAGTGCAGCTCAGTGGCGTGTCATGGGGTGGGCCTTGAAGTATAAGGAGTGCAGGCTGGAGTTTCCCAGGGGACAGGCAGAAGGACAATGGTAGATCATGGAAGGTGGTCCTGGCCAGGACCTCATGAAAAAAAAGATCCAGGAGGAAAAGTCAAGATTTTACTGAAGCATGGGGTGCAGTGTATGGAGCAGCCCAAACAGAACAGAATTCTGGGTTGCATAGCCAAAGCAATGAGGAACAAATAAGAGATCCTGCTAGTATACAAAGCCCTGAAAAGACTACACCAGGAACAAAGTGGATACTTCTACCAGTCAGGTGAGCAGTGTGCCATGTTGCTCACCTGAATTTGTACCCTGAATCTGTATCATGACTTTGGGCTGGTCTGAGGGTGTAAAGGCATCCTGCAGGATACTCTCCATCCCTAGCTGGTTGTGGATGACCGCACCATTCACCAGTCACTCTCTGGTGCTCCCAGGAAGGGTGACAGTTTTGTGGGTGCTTGGTAAGTAGCATCGGCACTGTGACATGGGCACAGTCATGTTCACCATGCAGGAAGATGAGAGAGAATTCAGGAGAGTAAAATGGAATGGAGGGTACAGATGAAGTTCCATTGTCTCCCTCAGTTCTGATCTGGGACAATCAGGGATCCAGCCAGCAAGGTTGTCACCTCCTATCAGCCAGAGACCAAGCAGTAGCTCGAGTGTGTTCCTTGGTCACAAAATTAAAGGGACTGTGCCACAGTGGGGAATCCCTGAGAAAACTTAGCACTGAATTAGAGGCGAAGCAAAAAGCAAATGGTGGAGCAGGGTCCTTAGCTCCAGAGACAGGAGTTTAGAGGCCTCGGGTAGCAGAACAGAAGGAGGTTCCCTCCGCAAAACAAGAATAACAGATAGGGAAATTAGTATTAAATAAAAAGGAAATGCTTCTGAGTACCACTTTACAAGAATACCTCATTATTGCTTACATTTTTAACTATATGGTAAATAAAGAGTTTTCTACCCTCATTACCAGTGGATGATCTGTTGGTGTTGCATCGTGCCCTGTTTTCTTTAGGTCCTGCAGGCTCCAATAGTCAGGTGAAAAATTGCAAGAAAACAGGCCATTGCAAAGTGATGAACTTCGCTATTCATGATAGTTATTCATTCAAGGCACTGAGTGATGGACTGGAAGGTATGTTGTACCTCTCCATAAAAGTAGAGATAGAGGTGATCCAGGCAATTACAAACCAGATAATCAGACCCTTAACTGTGGGAAATTGTTTGAAAACATTATTAAGCAGCAGTTAGTAAACTTCTTGGACATGAACAGTCTCCAAAACAACATGTTTTTTGAAGGGCGGTCCTGCCAGATAAACCTCATAGAATTATTCGACTCAGTGTCTCAGGCTGTGGATGTTCTGTATTTGAACTTCAGCTAGGCCTTTGATTCAATGCCACAGATGACTAGTGAAGAAGTTAGGTGGCTTAGAGGTGGGTGAGGTTTAACCAGGAGGATACGAAATTGGTTATGTGAAACGACCCAAAAGATAGTACTAAGCAGTAAATACTCTGGGGTCAAGAGGGTGACCAGTGGGGTGCCACAGAAATCAGTCCTGGGCCCAGTACTCTTCAATTTGTTTATCTGTTACACTGGAGTAGGGATCCAGGACAAAATGTGGCTCTTTGCAGATGCCACTAAAATATGTGGCAGGGCAAACAGTGAGGATGGGGCAAAGGACACGAAGTGGGATCTGAAGAAATTGGAAAAAGGTTAAAAAATCTGACAAGCATAAGGTTCCACATGCTCACAGTAGCTCAGTTAGTGCTGACTAAAAAAATCACTCAGGAGAACACACAAGAGACGCACTCTGTCAGAAAAAATAGATCACAACTAAAAGTTGGTTGTATGAAACATAACTCATGGTTTATTTATCAGAATAGTAGACTGCAGATACAGCTGGTAGCCTTGGTGCTTCAGGTTTACGTGACCCCTTTGTCAGGGAGCTTGGCTAACTGAAGTCAAAAACCTGGTTTAAGTATTATGAGGTTAAAGTCAAATGCACGTAATTACACTCCTAGTGTAGCCGATTCATCAAACGTTCTCAGGAGAAGAAACACCACTAGTGAGATCAAAATAAAAAAGTGAAACCCCCAAAGTGTCAAAGACAAGTGCAAACATATATATATAAAAAGGGATGTTCTAACATATTAATGGGAAGACAGGAGACACAAAGGAATACATGAGTAGAAGAATCCTATCAAAAGGGCTTGTAGATCTAAATAAACTCAAGAGGATCCCAGATAAAAAAGTCACAGTGGAGGGGTTTGAACCCTCTAGCCAGCATCTCTAAGGGAGTGGAAAAGATAAGGAAAAACCCCAGCCGTGGTGGTATGATAGCTGCTGCTCTGCCCACAGAACTTGAACCTGCTGACCCAGGCAGCCTTCTGGTGCCCATGCGGGACTGAAGTTTGTGGTGGGGACCTGGTCCACCCCAGCTGACCTGCACCATGGGGAGGAAATATTGCAGGCAACTACTGGGAAGGTAAGAAGCTGTGGGAGAAGGCGGGGTGATAGAGTTGGGGCATGAGTGGCAGATCTAAGTGGGGGCTGGGGACTGGCTGGTGAACCAGGAGTGCAAAACTCTAACTAAAAAAAAATGACAGTGGGATGAGGGAGGGTGTCAATCAGAGGAAAGGGCAGAAATACCAACAGGGAGCTCTGCCTAGACCTAGTCAGTGTTAGAATGGTGGGGCTAAGGTAGGGTCTAGAGTGACTGCTGGTCAGGCTGGCCCGGTGGTGCTGAGGGTTGAGGTGCTGGATGCCGCATCTTGCGCCACACCAGCGACCTAGGTCTGGGAGTGAGCTTGGGTTGCCGGGGGTCAGCAGGGGAGGGAGAGGATTGAGCGTCTGACTGACTGCTCTCCTCTCCTGGGATGGAGGGATCGGCTGTTCTGCTCCTTGGCTGACACCTGGTAGAGGCCAGATGCCAGCATCGGAGAGTGGGAAGCAAGGAGTGTGGCTGCATTGTGCGTGCACGCCTCATATGTGTGCGCTCATGGTGCTGCATCATAGGAAAAAACAGGAGGAAAGCCCGTGCCCCGCTCCATCACTGGCCCACCAAAGCCCCAATATGGACTGTGAATCCTGGGTGGGGAGGACAGCCCTCCCCTTCCCAGCCCCACCACGAGGGGAATCCGTGGGAGAAGTGAGGATCGGTGGTACCGGAGGAACGGAGACTGACATGGGTGGCAGGGACAGGGCGGAGCTAGCTGCCTACAGTGTACCCTGGAGGGATAAAAAGTATAATTAAAAAAAAAGATTGACTGCAGGTCTTTTTCTGCCTGTAAAATGCTGTTTTTTGAGACAGAACCAATTGGAGAAAGCATAATGATGAAGAACAACAACAAATGATAAAAGGAATGGAGCAAATAGCTTACAAGGGTAGGCTGGAGGAGATAAACCTGTTTCACTCAAGAAAAGAAGTCACAGACAGGATATGAGACATACTGTATAAAATTAGCAGAGGTACTGCATGAGGTCCAGTAAGAAGAAGGATGCCTGAATTTCTAGAGGGCAGCAGGATAAGACTGAACCAGTTTAAACTTATGAGAGCCAGGTTTAAGAGGGAGATGAGAAGACATACTTTACCAACAGGCTGGAGAGAAGAATAGCCTGCCTGTGATGCTGGAGGAAGATATTGAGGAATCCTTAACAGGCACAGGACAAGCACAGGAAAGAACAAGCATTTGTCAATGCCAAATGTTTTCTTGCTGATATTAGCATTGGACGTGCAGGAGTTAGACAGATTGAAACATAGAAACATAGAATTTGACGGCAGATAAGGACTGCTTGGCCCACCCAGTCTGCCCAAGTGGTGCAGAATAGGAGTGGCAATGAAGTATTGAACTCACGTCAACCCCACCTCCTCCCCTTCCAAAGTGATGGGGAAAGTTTTACAATCTGTCGAGCAACCATTAATATGTAGAGAGACATTTTTTTATTTTAGTCTTTGGCATCCATGTGAGGCCCACTGGCACTTACTATGCACAAGTGCCAGTTTTCAGGGGTGACATGGGAGCACTGGGGAGGTTAAGTGACTTGCTCAGAGTCACACATTAAGCAAGTTGAGGTTGTGGGAATCAAACCCAGGTCTGCTGGATGTACCAAGCTCATTCACAGCTCATTACTCTAACCTTTAGGCTATACTGCCAGCCCCCAAAATGACCAATGACATTGGCAGCAGTGTGAAAACTTGGAAGATCTCCCCTCCGGCTCCCATTTTTAACCATGGTTGCACCCATGCCTAGAGAATACCTTCTAGAGTTGTAAACCTGGAAAGCAGGCAGAACTGGGTTTCCTTGCCGCAAACACCACTTGCATACTGTGTGACCCTTGGTGTGTAACTTATCCTTTATCACATACATCCGTCCATTCCATGCACCCACTATCCTTTCTGTGGAAAAGAACGTCTTCACATTACCCCTTAATCGGCCTCCCTCTAATCTCGTGCTGTGTCCTCTTGTCCTGCTATTTTTCTTATACTGAAACATGTCAGACTCTTTCGCTTTGTTAATGTCCTGAAGATGTTTGAATGTTTCAATCATATCACCTCCCTCCCTCCCTCCTTTGCTCGAGGGTATACATATTGAGCTCCTTTAATCTGTTCTCATAAGTTTTCTGATGCAGTCCCTGCACCATTTTGGTTGCCCTTCTCTGAACTGCCTCCATTTTCTTAATCTCCTTGTGCAGGTGTGGCCCCCAGTACTGCATGCAGTGCTCCAGATGGGGCCTAACCAGTGTCTTGTAAAGAGGGATTATTACCTTCCTCTTACAACTTGTGATACCCCTACTAATACACGCCAACATCTCACTAGCATTACCTACAAAACAAAGTTTTTCATGTGCAAATAGCATACATAAAGTGCCCCAAACCATTAGCAAAAGAGGTACAGCTTTTCTTACAGATTGAGGCTGATTCCGTATGCTAGTTTCACATTAAATGCTTTGACAGTACGGGGTGCCTGGGGACGCTATGTTTGGCTGATGCCACACATCATCCACAAGCATACAAATCAATCGATAATGGGACCGGGAGTTATTGGTCCCCAGCATGAGCAAAGTACTGGGTTAAGTCCAGCGACCACGGCAAGGTTAACTCAAACTGCAGGGTACCGCAATGCTGCTGAGGCACCACTGCGGCCATAAAAACTGCGCCAGACAAGACAGGTGGTTAAAAGCCACTAAATGTAGGCACGCAGAGAAAACACCAAGTGAAAAGCACATCATGTTGTGGAGTGCATGCATCTGCACCACACTTTCCACTGTCTGGTGCAAGGGGTCCATTGCAAACTTCTGCAGCACAGAGTGCAGCCAGTACTGTGATGTGAAACATCATCCAGCAGCCACATGCTGCATGCACAGAAAAACATGTCATTCAGTTGCCCCCATATGTCCTTGCAGTCCTTATCTTAATTGAGTTGTTCCATGTCTAGGGTGCACTGAATGACACTGTGTGCATGCGGCATGGCACTAATCAATGATGTTAGATGTTGCACTACTGGCGACTCAGTGTGCTAATGAAATTGCCTGCCAAGCACCATACAGTGAACTGTGGTATAAAGATGCACACACACCACAAGATATAAGCAGGATTGGGGACGGTACACCATCATGTTTCTCTTACCCTGAAATATAAGTAAAACAAAAAATATTATGTCAACTAGACCACACACAGCCACCTAGGCCATGAGCAAACACACATACACACACACACACACACATACACACACACACACACACACACGAATCACACTATATAAAAACCTGTTGGAAGCCATGCTGTGTGCCCCATAAATGACAGTGAAGACATGCACAATTGTAGTCTTAGCATTATAAGGCTGTGATTGGCAGGGTGAATCATGGGGCTTGGACAAACAAGCGAAGTGGTGACAACCACTACTGGCACACTGAAAGCTACCTGCCACCTGCTCACATAGGCACATAAGAACCACAATCCACCCTAATACACACTTTTGGCAGCACAATGGGCAAAGGTACTCACACAAGCAATCACTCAGAACATACAAGGTTGTATGGAAACAGACACAGTTTACTCAGAAAAACAGTAGCGGTTTTCAGGACTATGTCTGACATGACAGTAGGGACACACACACACACACACACACACTCTCACACACCTGCTCCCAGCAAAGCATGTTACTGACAAGGCCAGCTTATGATTGCCATCAAGCCTTCTTTTATTGACCCTATATGTGTAACTATTCCTAACAGAGAGCCCTTTGTGCTGACCTCAGCTCAACAGTGCTGGAGATTAGTCTCTTTTTTGTTTTAGGGTCTTTATTTGCAGCATCTCACAGCAGTCAGAACAGCTACATTCTCGTTAAGTGTGCATTCAAAATGCTGGACTATAATACAGCACCTTTCTGACCATTTCTTTCACCCTGCTTAAGGCAGAGTACCTGTGTGTGTGTGTGACACTAGTTCAATAGTGTAAATGTAACTCCCCTACAAATGGGGTTTCCCAAAAAGTCTTCCTTGAGCTTGCCTAAATGCTCACTGGCAGGCTGGTGTCCTGCGTTTTAGCAGTTTAAATGTGATTACCAGAGCCTGTATAGCCTCTGTGTACTGTCTCTTTAAGAGCTGCCTGATTGCAGCCTAAGTAATCTGAGAGGGAACTCTGTTGAAAGATGTAACGATGTGCTGAAAATCATTTAGAGTGATAGTGATAATGTAGTTTGTCTAACCTGCTTTCTTTGTAGCAAGGATTGTTTTGTTTGTCTCTACTATCTTGGTCCTGGACTGCAAATTGGACCAATCAGTTCTGGTGGGACCTAAAATGTAGCCGGACTACAGGAGCTGTCTGAATTCAAAATCTGTAGAAACTTTAGTTTGAGGTTTTTTGCACCTTTTTTGCAGCTGAAGGGGGAGCTCTTGCTTTGACTGATCAGCCAACCAAAACTTTTGGATCTTGGGGAAGTCACGGGCTGCTTGCAGTTTTCAGTTAGTTCTGAGCTGGGAAGTGAAATGAGAAGAGCTCAGGTGTATTTTGGGCAGCAATCCTGAGTGGATTTGCATGGGAAAACTGTGAAGGGGCTGAGTTTTTGGCTTGCATGTCTGCTAGCTGCTCCTGAGAGGGAGAGAAGAAAATTATTTTGGACTAAATCCATGTTTGTGTGACTAAAGTAAGCTACTTAAGTGGGCCAGGCTCAACCTGAAGAAGACCGAAGATTTTGTTGAATGCGATCGGCCTGTCAGGAGTTCCAGCTACTCCTAAGCTCCCAGTGCGTGCAGAGACTTTGCGATTGTGACCGGGGAGCGCTTTGCCTGGTGCAGTAGAATTCCCATACATGTAACTGTGCTATGAGCTGCTAGTGGGTTGTGAGTTAGTTCTCGACTGTGTGAACTGTGTTCTGCTTGCTGGAAGCTGTATCCAGCCCAAAATGGACTGCATCCGAATTTATCTCCATGCGGTCTGGGCTTTGCCAGACTGGTCCAGCCAGACTACCCACTGCACAGAGAAGCCATCGACGAGAGACCTGCCTGGATATCAGCCCCCTGCTCCACGCTTGAACAGGAACGATGCCTCTGTGACTCATGTGGGCCCTGCTTCTCCTGGCATTCCAGATCAACCACCTGCAGTCTCGATTTTCATCCAGCCTGTGTCCAGTCTTGGGTAT
This sequence comes from Neoceratodus forsteri, assembly GCA_016271365.2. NCBI lineage: Eukaryota > Metazoa > Chordata > Ceratodontiformes > Ceratodontidae > Neoceratodus > Neoceratodus forsteri. Next base: position 1,424,577,932 of record CM028130.1, read on the forward strand.
CGTGAGTAAATACCAGGGTAGCTCCCTGCAACAACAGCTTAATCTGAGTGTGTCATCTGATTGTCTTGTTGTTTCGTTTCCTTTACGAACTGAGCCCTCTGGCTCCGGATTACAAATATTGTGTACTGTGCATGTTGTGTTTTCCATCACAGGGCCCCAACCAGCTGCAACCCCGGGCAACAGTCCTGGCTAGCCCATCTCTTCTCCACCTGGGTACCAGACGTGTGACTGTGTGGAGGGACTCAAAATGCATGCATAACTGCTTGATTGATATAACCTTTACGCCAATTAACCTGATTTTTGCCCAGTCCTTGTTCAAGTCCCCTGAATAAATCAGATCTAACTTTTTCTGTATGTAATCTGACTGTGGTTCCAGTTTGTGCTCAAAGTACAGTACTGTTGCTATTTGCTGTGCATAACCTTGTTTTACAGGGGGTCCCCAGGGTCGAGCCAGAGGAACCAGCCCTGGTGGTAAGCACAAACAGTGTGGGTACTTGTGTGGTGTACCAGGGGTATTGTGAAAGTGATTATTGTACAGTGTTCAGGCCACTAGAGGGGAAAGAGGGGGGTTACAGTGCCGTGGAGGGCTGTGCCCAGGTTAGCTTGACCACTGCCAACCCTGACCTCTGGGTGGAGGCACCCATTTCAGAACTCAGGCCCCTTAACCTGCTACTAGCCAAGCAGGCAGGGGTAGTAGCCCTTGGGATAGCGCCACCTAGAGGTTACATAAATGTGCAGTCCACTAGTTCCCATTGCTTTTGTTCGTTCCTCTTTCATGTCCCTATCTGACATGCATTGAAAAATCAATGCGCTGTTCGCAATTGTGCTTTACCTTGCTCTCCGCATACCTGTTCTAACAACTATTACTGTCCCGTTATGAATTTCTGACGGACAGGCCCAGATTAATGGATGTAGGGGCCCTATTCCAAGTCATATTTTGTGGCCTAGAGGGTCCCTAAATGCCAACATCCCACTCTTCTGTGGCACTGTGCTGAATCAGTACCTGAGCTGGTACACACCAATCCATCGTTCATGCACTGGGCCACCCACAACGGAGTATTCAATCACAATTGGTACATTCAGCTTTCTATGATACAGACTACGAGCCAGTACCAAGTAGAACAGAAAGCCCAGAGGCAAACACATCCAGATTTATCTGTAGAAGAGGGCTGAAAACCCAGCGACTGCAACCAGTTTGCACGGTGCCCCCCCCCCCAAGTGTGTTGTATAAAACAATATTTCAGTCCATTACAATAATCAGTATTGCAGAAAAAAATTTGGTGCCCAACGAATAGGCTGTGAAATGTCCAGTGACATCAAACTGGGTGGTGGTGGTGGTGGTGGTGTGTGTGTGTGTGTGTGTGTGTGTGTGTGTGCATGCATAAGATTCAGAAGCCTGGTGTTAGCATTTCTCCCTATGGCACTGGGATTTGCACATTACCCTAACCTGTCACTTTCTCTCGGCATGTGCAGATCAGTGACTGCAACCAGTCTGCACGGTGCCCCCCCAAGTGTGTTGTATAAGACACTATTTCAGTCTATTACAATTATCAATATTGCAAAACAAAATGTGGTGCCCAATGAATAGGCTGTGAAATGTCCAGTGACATCATATTGGGTGGTGGTGGTGTGTGTGTGTGTGCACACGCACGCGTAAGATTCAGCAGCCTGGTGTTAGCATTTTCTCTCTAGGGCACTGGGATTACACATTACCCTAACCTGTCACTCTCTCTCGGCATGTGCAGATCACCTTATCCCCTGGGTTAGAACTTAGAACAAGTCTTAACTCCCCCCCCTTCAATCAAAGGCAAAGAGACTAAATCATTAAACACTTCTACCTTAAAGGTAGCACCCCCCCCCCACTAAACAACCAAGGCAAGGCAGCGTGGGTTAGAGGCTCAAGAATAAGCTTGAGACCCATGACCTGGGTTCAGATCCCACCAGACATGCTTATTGTGCAACCAGTGCTTCAGTTGCACCCAGTTGCAAAACAAACAGCAAACAAAAAAAGTAAACAAAACAATTGGTACGAGCAAGATCCTCAGTAAGGTAAAGGAAAACGCAAGTGCATCCCAGACACACACTTAGGCTCTCCTGGGGTATATTGCTGACCTGAGCAGGGCCAAGACTAGTAAAAAAACAAACAACATACCTCCTTTGGCCAGACTGAGTGTGATGAGGATGATGACTGACTGTCTGACTCCAGTCCTGGAGATGATAGTTTAAGTCTCAGATCCTGATCCTCAACTTCAAGATCCTCACATTGCAGGTGGCAACACACACACAATGACTCGGCCAGGCACCGTAGAAAGGAAGGAGAAGGACTTGACTTCTCACACAGCAGGACCAGAGAGGTCCACCCAGCTCGCCCAACTTACTCCACAAGAAGCAGCACAGAGCACTGACTGAGTCCCACTCTAGCCTGCTCTGACTATTTATGCTGTGTCTTCTTCTTCTATCGAGAGACCGAGCCCGGGCAACCGGCCACCGATGATGACAAATGACTGGATGACTGTTAATGACTCATCGACGTCCACAGAACTCTCTTGTCTTTCTCCTCGTCGATGATGCCTCTGCTGTAGTCACATGCCCTGGTGGTGCAATGTACGCACTACACTCTGATTCCCACTCCCAACCAGTAGCCACACCTCTGGAGGACCCATCCTCTCATGGTCAGACATTATTGGTTGTGTGGTGGGGACAGGGAGAGTGGATGATTGGATCAGAGGTGGAACCAGAGCAGAGAAGCTCGCTTGCTTGGAGCGGCAGCGGAGGGGGGGAACCAGCCTGACACCTGACTCAGTCTGAAGACGAGGAGGGGGGACCCGGGACCAAGCACTGGACCAGGGGCAGCCAGCAGGGGCTGATTCCGATGATGAGGGGGGGCTCTTTGGGCAATTCGGTTGGTCGGCAGCCGCAACGGTCACCGTTGCTATGAAAGCCCTGTGCTGGAACAGAGAATGTATACTGCAAATGGAAATGGCAGGGAGGACGGCAAACCCACTGAAACAGGGAACGCGTTTTGGGGTGAGTGCTCACTTTTGGTGCGAAATGGGTTGCTTGCACACACATTTTTTACATCAGAACAGCAAGTCTGTAACACCTGTTCCATTACAAGGCACTGCGTATTAAAGTGCTTTATGACAGCAGTTCAGATGCAGTGGTGACGTGTAGGCAAATTGCCTGCCAATGGCAGTATGCAGATTGCCTACACGTTACTACCGCTGATTGTAGCAGTCGTTTATTTTCAACTGTACACCACTGCATCTGAACTGCTGTCATAGACAGCTCGGACATTCATTGATGCGATGTGACCGTGCCTACAAAAAGAAGCAGGGCATTGGAAGCGGGGGTGGCACACCTACGAAAACTTGTATGGTGGCACTATGTTTCTTGCACATGCATGCATGCAAACATAAAAAAGGCATGGAGAGGTATATTGGCTAAGCAATGCACAGCCACTGAGCAGTAATACAACCACTGACTAGTGGGAGTGAAATAAATTAAGTAAATTCTCCATTTGCTCCTACATCCTGTGTACTCCTGTGAATACTCATACCAAGTCTGGTGAAAATCAATAAGTGGTTTTCATGACATTTGCATAAATGTAAGTATAGTATATTTATGACTATGCTTGTCACATAAGCCTGTCTAAAGCCAGTTACAATACTACAGCCAATATTCTGCTGCTCTCAAAAATTCATATTCTGAATGTATACAAGTGCGGTGAAAATCTAGTATGGGACCACAGCTGAGATTGTGAGTCCATATGAAATAGCAGCAATAAATAAGTATATCATATTTCATGGCAAATTTACCACAACATGGACTGTGATATCCTCAAACCATGATACCAGTTAACTGACGTATGTAACATGGCTGAGGAAAATACAGAGGCTGCATTAGGTAAAAGGTGTCTGGTGACCATGGATTAATTCTCAAGGATACAGTGGTAGTTTAAAATCCATGAATCTGATTGGCTGACTGGCACCTTGCAAGCATGGTAAATTCTAGCATTACCCATGCAAAAGGTGCCAGTCAGCTGCATCTGCACTGCCCCTTGAAAATCATTCTCACCCACCTCACCCGAATATGTTTGACTCCCGGCTAAGCTGTCAGGTAAGACGTTAAAGCGCGATGCTGCAACATTCAGAATAAACAAACAGAACTGTACAAAACAGTCTGAAAACAAAATCAAGGGCTGAAAACAGTGTTTTTAAAGTCTTTCCCCCCATAACCACTTCCACATGGCTCACCGGTATGTTTTCAGTGTCCACTTGACTCCCTGGTCCATCACAGCTGGCATACCCACAGTAAACTGCAGGATTGTTCACAATAAATGACCCCATGTCCTCCATTAAAAAAAAAAAAACAACTCCCTTTCCAGTAGGAAACACTAAAAATAAAATACCTCACCAGGCAACCTTACCCTGGAAGCAGACTGTTAAGTACAGCAACGGCAACCTCAAGTGCCCCTCAGAACTCCCACTGTGCAGCCTTTCAAAAAAAAAAAAAACACAGTCTCTTTATACTGACACCATCACATCCCGCTTCCATTGCAGTGCAGCCAGCTATCACAGTATAAGCCACTCATGCACTCCAATTTCTCAGGCCATTACCAAAAAGTTAAAATCATAAAAAAAAAAAACCTCAGCTCCCAGTCCAGCTCCAGGAACACCGCACCTCTTTCACCATGTACTGTCAGTCTGCCATCTGCTCAGCATATCTGTCTCAGACGTTGCAGTGCTCATAAGCAGTCTTGTCATTTTACCTGTAACTCCATGGGAAATTTTCCTATACTTTCCTATGGAAGTTTAACTACTGTGCTTTTGCTCTCTACATAGAAACATAGAAGTTGACGGCAGATAAGGACTGCAAGGCCCATCCAGTCTGCCCATTTTTTCTACTTTATGAAAGTGCCATAGGCCTTTACTCTGTCAATGGCCTGTCTATTCATACTCATCTGTATTGCTCCCTTATGCCTATCCCATGCCTGTTTGAAGCCCTGCACTGTATTCATATCCACCACTTCCTGAGGTCTGTGTGAAAACATCATATCTCAGTTATGGATGGGGGGGGGGGGGATTATTGTACCTACCAGTCAATCCCTACTACACATTCCCAGATGTAACACCTCCAAGGGAACCTGTGCTTTCTTTTATGCTGCCCCTAAATTTTGGAACTCCCTTCCCCAAGCTGTCTGGCTTACACCAAGTCATGCCCTTTATAAAAAAGTGCATTGGTCTCACCTATTTAAACTTATCCTATGCACGTGTTTCAATCCCCCCATTTCACTCGACTGCCGCCACTTAGCTATGTGCTCCTGTCTCCCCTTATAAATAGCCCTATATCACTTCTGATCCTTCTGCTTCTAACCCTGCCTTACCATGCTCCTTCCAAGTTTTTTTTCTCACAGTCACTCTGCCTCTCTCTCTGTGACCTATCCCTATAGCCTCTGACAACCACTACTTGGTCCAATCAAATTGTAATTGGAATTAGTTGTGTGCTGTTAGCTCTTATACTACCAGTTGTTTTTACCTTCAAAACTTACCTTGATCTTGTACTATTTCCTGACTGCTTTGCTTACATGATTGTCTGTCTTGTCCATTATTGCACCATGTTGTACTTTCAAAAGCTGTATCCCGCTATTTTAATGCCACCCTGTATTTTGCTGCTGTACTGCCTTGCTTGTAACCTCCCGGGTCATGTCTGAAAATAGTAATTTCTATGGTTAGCACTCCTACCTGGTAAACTAAAACTAAATAAATAAATAAACAAGGGGCTATTTTCTCTAGCGCAACAATAAATTAAAGAGAAATGTTTAAAGTGTAAAAAAACTGTATTTTTCTTTAATCTTTTTACAAAAGTGAGGGGACATTACATAATGCATGATGAACCACTCCAGGGTGTGCGTTGTGCCAAGTTACCATGCCTTGAGGTTGGTCACTCAGCCTGTAGCCCCATGAATGAACCACTCCAGGCATAGGTAAACCCAGCATAACCCACATCCTGTCATAGTTGATTGCTTAATTAATCCACGGTTGCTCCTGCAGTACCCAGAGCAGCCACAGCTCAAGAGCATAATGTGTTTGTAACCCACAGACTGTCCCACTAAATATGTTGTGACCAGAGACAGATGGAACAGCATGCCCCTGCAACCGTAAGTGCAAAGGGCAGTTGGCAGAGGGACCGGAGGACTGTTGTTTTCGGAGGGCAGGTTGATTGGGAAACAGAGAGACACAGAATGAGGGAAATACACAGAAATGGAGCAGCATGCCCCTGGAAAAGGCAGTTGGCAGAGGGACTGGAGAAGTGTTGTATTCCAGGGGGGGGAGTCTTGCTTGTTCGCTGTGTCTGCCTGTTCTGTGTGCTGCTTGCCCCAACTAACCATGCAGTACCCTGTTTCACCCCTGAGCTTTCCCCGGTCAATGAGAACGTGAGAGAGAGAGTGACAGACACACATACAGTGTATCGCGCACCTGCTCTTGAGGGTCAGGCCCACTGAGCTCACAGTGCCCATCCCTAAATGCAATCTGTGATGGGGGAGAACAGGGATACCCTCCTCATGTCCTTTTAGAATGCTCACTGAGGTCACGACTGAACACCCGCCACAAGGACCCAGGGCGTCCCTCTAAACTCTGAATAAGGGCACAATACAAATATCAAGTCTTATAGCCAAATATGAACCCTTCTTGGTTGTTCCACAAGTGGGGAAGATCCAGATTTCATGCTCTCTTTGGGGTAGCAGTGTGCTCCTGATTTAGTCTTCTCCAACAGAACATGCAACAACTTGGTTCAAAATTCCTACAGACTCTTCTTTGAGACTTTGGTATTCTCCCTATCTCTACCCAGATATCCATTGCAGACCCTTGCTCAATTGATTGATTATGGAGGCACCCCTTAACAATAACAGTTTGTCACAGATTATTAATGACTGTCCCACAATTCACACACAATTAAAAAAAATCCCGCTCAGACAGATTTCTTAAAAACAAATGTTTTTACTAAAATACTTAAATAATAATCATACAGTTACAACTAAAAGATGCACTAATTTGGTCACAGAATAATGGAAATAAAAGTGGAAAATATACATGAAAAATGCACTATGACTGTTATCTAAAGGCTGCCTTAAGTCTATAGTGAACTGAAGTCCAAAGCAAGTAAATGAAAGATTCAGTTTCCTTTGTACTGGCAGTCTTACTTCTTGTATTGTCAGGAGAAGAGTGTCCCTTGTAGATGCTCAGCAAAAATAAGAAAGTTTGCTCTGTGTCAGCTCCTTAAAGAGCTAGTGTACTCCTTGGGATTAATAGTCATTTTTAGATGCAGACAGCTATCACTTCTTATACCTCAAGTATTTTTTCTTTTCTGTTTGTTAATTATAAGATTTTCCACCTGGCAGTACTGGGGTGATGTGTGGAGCAGCACTCTGTCTGGAGGAAAAAAAAAGTCAGTTCTGTTCCTCCCACTGCATCTTCAGAAATGAGATCAGACACCTCGAGGCACCACAATCCTTGCAGCCTGAGCAGTGACTTTCAGAAGCCACCAGTAAAAATGCTGAAATTGTGACATTACTAGAAACCAGGGAGAGCCAGTCCCTGCTGCTTCATGTGAAAGTAAAACTTGGCAGTGAGAAATGGTTCTCATTGGTTACTAGTGATGTCATAGTAAGTGTGGTCTCAGTGTTGATATAATGGGAATAACAGAACTGACTTTTTCCCCCTCCAGACAGAGTGCTGCTCCACACATCACCCCAGTACTGCCAGGTGGAAAATCTTCTAATTAGCAAACAGAAAATAAAAAATACTTGAGATACAAGAATTGATAGCTGACTACATTTGAAAGTTACAATTAATTGCAGGCAGTTTCCAATCAGTACACTAGCTCTTTAAATAGCTTGAGGAAGTCTGAAGAAAGAGAACTGTCTAATCCCAAAAGGACTTTCTCTTTTAGGCCAGTAGATGTCACTCTTGCACTTTCCAACAAATTGTCTTATTAAGGTTATGACATCACAACTTCCTTGCAAATATAATAACCATGAGCATGACTTCAGAGTTAAAACATTGATGCTCAGTATAGCACCCTGTAAGCTAATTCATAGTGTCCTGTCAAAAAGGGATATTTCCCAAAATCCTGTTTAACATATCCTGGGCTCTGAAGTGCATGGTTTATGACAGGTAAATGGATGTTGGCATATCTCTGTTAAGAGACCTGGAAATGCAACCTTAGCTTCTTGGCAAGCAGCTGCCCTGCAGGTCAGAGGATGGTCAAACATTTTTAAAAGAAATCCAGTCTCTCTCTCTCTCTCTCTCTCTCTCTCTCTCTCTCCATGTGCCCCTTGCCTTAACACTGGCATTCTTGTGGCAGGTACACATACACAGAATCACATCAAAAAATATATATAACAGAATTATATCTGCAAATAATGACTGGCAGTTGGCTAGCTCATGACATCCCTCCCTCCTAGGCTGAATTTGAGGGAAAACGCCCCCCAATGTATGGTATTTTTCACAAATTCTGTTACTGTTCTAACCAGTGAGATAGCCCATGTGCGTTGGCATTGGCTGATCTGGCCCTGTGAGTAATGTTCATATCATAGGCCTGTAGGGCAAAACTCCACCTTAAGAGATGACCATTTATTTTACTCATCTGATTTAGCCACACCAGGGGGTTATGATTGGTTTGTACCTCAAAGTGCCTCCTGTAGAGGTATGGCTCTAATTTCTTCAGAGCCCATGCCAGTGCAAGGCATTCTTTTTCAACTTTGAAATATGTCTGCTCCTGGGGAAGTAACTTTTTGCTAAGGTACACTATTGGGTGATCTTTTCCCTAATTAGAGGTCTGATTGAGTACTGCTCCAATCCCCACATCTGAGGCATCTGTCTGTAGAACAAACTGCATATTGTAATGTGGACTGGCTAACATGGGACACTACACAGTGCCTCCTTTAGCCATGTGATGGCATGTTCACAGGCTGGTTCCCACTTTACCTTTTTGGGCATTCTTTTCTTTAGCATGCCAGATAGAGGAGCTGCTAGGGTACTGTAATTTGGTACAAATGTTCAATAGTACCCAGCAGTCCCTAGGAAGTCCCTAACATGCTTCTGGGTTTCAGGCCTGGGCCATGCCTCTATCATCTCAATCTTGGAATGATTTAGACAAATCTGCCCCTGCACCACTACATGGCCTATGTATGCCACCCCTGCCATAGCCACCTGGCAGTTTGCAGCCTTGACAGTGAGCACTGCCCTCTGCATCCTGCCCAACAATTCCTTCAGGAGGGACAGATGTTCCTTCCAACTGGTAGTGAAGATGGCAATACCATCCAGATATGCCACTGTGTACTCTTCAGTACCATGTAACACCTGGTTGACCAACCTTTGGAAGGTGGCAGGGGTGTTCTTCATTCCAAAACGCATTACCCTGAGTTTGAATAACCATGTTAGGTAGGTAGGTAGGTAGGTAAAATTTTATTTATACAGTAATATAGCCATTAGGGTTCCAAAAATCCCTGTTTACAAGGCATACCTGTTTATATAAAAAACTAAGTTGTTACAACAATATCAAAATACAAAAATACACAATACCAGACATACAAAGAGTAACAAATAAATTACAGAAATCAACCAAACAGAGCAGGTTTTCTTCTCACCTATTACAATAGCAGTGAAATACAAGTTCATGATTCATTGCTGTTTTAAAGACAGTAGCAGTGACATTTAAATCTTGGAGAACAGGGGGGAGACAATTCCAGCTGGAAGCAACCTGATACTGGAGAGTCATTTCACTAAATCAATTTGCTATTTTAGGTATTATTAAGTCCCTTGCATCCGTTTTTCTTAAATTTAGTCCATGATTTGGCTTCTGTAATTTTTTTTAGGTTATTAAGTGATTTATTTTTAAGTATGCCCTGTACCTGATTTAACCAAATACCCTTGGCCCGCAGGTTTAGTGGATTCTAGTCTAGATTTGTATACATTGTACAATGGTTAGTTCTAAAATCACACCTTAACACGAATCTTGCAAGCTTATTGTAAAGTACATCTAAATTATTTAATTTTTTTTGTGGTGTGACTTCCATAGTCGATTACCGGTAGTACTAGTTGATTTACCCTGATCAATCTCATTTCTTTTGTCACACAATCTGATATATGTCTTATTGCTCCAATCTTTGCATTTGTTTTCCTTATTAGTTTTGTTATATGCTGTTGCAATGTTAAATGCTGATCTATTTGTATCCCTAGGTACTTATACATTGCAGTTTGCTCCAAGATCTTACCTTTCTGAGACATTATCTTTAGTTTTGGGACTCCCTTCCCCTCTGGGGCAAAAAACATAGTCTTTTTTTTGTTGTTGTTTAATAATAGACCCAGAGATGAAAAGTGTCCTTGCATAACAAGGAAATCGCTTTGTAGTTTCTGCTCTACCTCACCCAGATTTATTCCTTCTGTTACCACAATGGTATCATCTGCATAGAGTTGGATTTGTGAATGTTCGATACAATTTGGTAAGTCATTTAGATAGACTATGAACAAGATGAGGCCCAGGATAGACCTCTGGGGCACCTCTCTTGTCACATAGGCCATCCTCGACTACTGACCATTCAGGAAAACAATCTTTTATCGAGGTAGGACAGAAACCATCTACAAGTTTCTTCCTCTACTCCTATTTTCTTCAATGTACTAATCAAAATGCTATGATACACCAAGTCAAATGCTTTGGACAGGTCCACATATACTGCACCCACAGACTTTGCTTCCCCGAGATGGGTAGCTATAAGATCTAAAAAGACCATGAGTGCAGTAGCCGTGGACCTGTCCTGTCTAAAACCAGATTGGCATTGTGTTAATTTGTTATATTTCTCCAGGTACTCCATCAACTGATCGTGAACAATTTTTTCAAATATCTTGGAAACCGTAGATAACAAGGCTATTGGATGATAATGCTAAGCTTCCATAGGGTCTCCTCCTTTGTCTATCGGGACCACTTTAGCAAGTTTACAACTTGATGGAAACTGCCCCTCCCTTAAACTCCAGTTAAAAATGTCCCATAATATTGGTGATAATTCCAAAGTGGCTTCCTTCAACAGTTTATTATCTATCTTATCTGGGCCACTAGCCTTATTTATCTTTAACTTATTTATACTTTTTAAAACTTTTTCTTTTGTCACTCTCCTAAATATGAACTTGGAGTGATGAAGACTGACTTCTCCCTAGCTCTGGCAGTTAACTCCACCTGCCAATACCCTTTCATCAAGTTCATTGTAGTGAGGTAGGTCGCCCCTCCCAAATTGTCCAGTAGTTCATCCGTCTGTGGCTTTTGGTGGGCGTCAGACTTCGTGACTGCGTTGAGTCCATGGTAGCCCACAAAAAATCGAGTAGAGCCATCCAGCTTGGGAACGAAGACTATGGGTGAGACCCAGGGGCTGTGGGATTTCTGGATTGTCCCTAAATCCAGCATGTCTTCCACTTCCCTCTTAATGTCCTTTAGGATGGCCTCACACACCCGGTAGGCTGTCCGCCTTATGGGCGCTTGCATCCCCGTGTCTACATCATGTGTTGCCAAGGTGGTTCATCCAGGCTTGGCCATAAACAAAGGGGCAAAGTCCTCTAAAGCATCCCTCACTTCCTGGGACTGTTCTGAGGTCAACTGGGGCAACAGTTTGATTGCTTCCCCAGATGACTTCCACTTGCTTTCCTTTAGCAAGTCCAGTAGGGGACTTCTTCGTCCATCCCCTTCCCAGGACTACACACTGCAAATACCATGTTAGCCCTATTTGCACATGGCTTCATCATGTTGACATGGTACATCCTATGGGTATGTCGCCTGTCAGGCAGTTCTACAATATAGTTCTCATCATTAACCTGTTGGACTACCTTTTATAGTCTTGTCCACTCTGTCTGCAGCTTGTCCTTCCAGACCGGAATTAGGACCATGACTTCCTGACCTATACTGTATGAGCGAGCGCAGGCTCCACAGTCATACCGGACCTTTTGCTTCTGTTGGGCAGCTGACAGGTTGCTTTGGGCCACCCCCATAAGCTCCTTCGGCTTCTCCCTAAACTTCAGGACATACTCCATGACAGGAGTTCCCTGGGTGGTGTGCTTGCCATCCCAGTCTTCCCAGATCAAGTCTAAGGGCCCATGCACCCTATGTCCATATAAGAGTTTGAAGGGGGAAAACTCTGTCAACTCTTGTAGCACCTCCCTGTATGCGAACAACAGGTGGGGAAGTTATTTCTCCCAGTCCCTCCTATGCTATTCAGCAAATGCTTGGAGCATTGATTTTAGGGTACCATTAAACCTTTCCACAAGCCCATTGGCTTGTGGATGATAAGGTGTTGTGTGTCTCTGCACCACCCCACACTTCTCCCATTGTCATCGAGGCACAGGTCAGGAAGCATAGGGAAAACCAGGAGCAGTTGTAGAATTCAACAAAACTGTTTATTTGTAGTAGCAGTAACATAGAAAAAAAGAAACTTGTTCAGAGTAACTATGTACAGAGAAATAAAATGAAATCTTTCTTCATTCTCTGTGCCCCTTATTCTTAAAAACTCTTGAAATTCCAGCTCAGCTCTCATATAAATCCTTTCCAACCCCCCAATCTTAGCAAACATCTTGTCCTAGTAGGTTTCAGGAGCTGCTAGAGCACATTGTGCCTGAGCTGAGAGGCCCCTTCTGCAGCTTCTGCAAAAGACTCAACATTTGCACTTAAGCAACCTCTAGAGTTTATGCAGTCATCTTAGAATATAAATATATACTGTACATTTCAGCAATAACACTATATATTTTCTAAACAATAGGGATCCGAATATCAGCTACATTTCCATATAGTGATTTGCACATATTTTATATTAGCAGATCTAGATGTGCAAGGGAGCAAAAACAGATAGCAAGAGAAAACTGAGACAGTGAGAGGCAAAGAACTGCGAGACTGCTCGGGTTGATCAAGTCCGAGGTCTCTCAGGAAAGTTTGGTTGCACAACCAGACAGAGAAGAAACAGAAAAAGGAAAGATTCTTGCATTTAAACACTATCTCCAAAACAAATGGGACAGGGTCCTGTTCTACCCTTTCACATACACCTGTCTTTAAGAGGGAACCTGTTTTATTAAACAGGTTTCCAAAACGTTTTATTCTCTAATAACATTTGCTGATTCCAGCAATTAAGCACATGGGCATTCAGTTTTTATATTACAGTACAGTTAAAACTCATACATTTGTTTTTTGTTTTTGTAACCTTCAGAACCCTCAATTCCCGATCCATATCTTGATAGAAAATCAGTATTGCAATTCTCTTTATCAGATTTGTGAATCACCGTGAATTTAAATGGTTGTAGTGCCAGGTACCACCTTGTGATTCTGGAATCTTTATCTTTCATCTGGTTAAGCCAATAGAGAGGATTGTGATCAGTTACAAGAATAAAGTCAGTTCCTAGCAAATAAAACTTAAGGGACTCCATGGACTACTTTGCTGCTAAACACTCCTTTTCAATAGTGGAGTACCTTTTCTCTCTGTCATGCAATGTCCTACTTACCTACTTATGTACAGAATAGGATGTTCTGTCCCATCTACATTTTGACTTAGAACTGCACCTGGGTCTACCGCAGATGCTTCTGTTTGTGGCAAAAATGGTTTCTCAAATCTGGGCTTCTTAAAACCGGTGCTGAACATAATGCAGCGTTTATGGCTTGAAAAGCATCATCACACTCTGGGGTCCATTTCACATTGTTTGGGTGCTGTTTTTTTGTTAGTTCAGTGAGGGGAGTAGCTAATTCAGCACAGTTGGGAACAAAGCTCTGATAATAACCAGCCAGCCATAAAAATGATCTGACGTGTTTCTTTGTTTTAGGTATATGGCTGTTAGCTACAGCTTCTATTTTAGAAACCTATGGCTTAACTTCTCTATTTCCCAACACATAGCCTAAATATCTGGTTTTCTGCATGCCCAATGCACATTTGGTAGGATTAATTGTCAGACCTGCATTTTTTTATCTTGTCTCTGTTGTGTGAGACCTGCATTTTTGATAGCTTGGATGACTGCTCGTAGGTGTTCCATGTGACTTTTCCAGTCTGGACTGTACACCACAACATCATCCAGGTACGCAGCACAATAACCAGTGTGAGGGGATACATTGACATCCATGTACCACTGGAATGTAGCTGACGCACCATGTAAACCAAAGAGCATGGTGGTGAACTGATAGAATCCTATAGGGGTGGCAAATGCAGTTTTGTCTCTGGATTCTTTAGCTATAGGTATCTGCCAGTAACCCTTGGTGAGATCGAGGGTACCGATATACTTTGCATTCTCCAGTCTGTCGACCAAATCATCAATTCTGGGCATAGGATAACTATCAAATTCTGACACTTGATTAAGTTTCCTGAAATCAAGGCAGATTGTAACACCCCCTTCTTTTTTGTTTACAGTTACCATGGGAGATGACCAAGCACTCCTTGACTCCTCTATGATACCCAGTTCTTTCATTTTTTGTATTTCCTTAACCACATCAGCTCTTAACCGCTCTGGCAACCTGTATGGCTTTTGCCTAATAGGACAAGCATTCCTTGTCACCATTGTGTGCTCAACCCCTTTTGCTCAGCCTGGTACCATGGTAGAAGTACTGTTATATGTCTTTAGCACATTACTAATGTCTGCAGTTTGTTCTTAGGTTAAGGAAACATTCACCCTTACAGCATCAGCATTTACAGTTTGTTCCAGTCTATCATAAGCTACATCAATATCTTCCTTATCAGTTTCTGGTAAAACCAGCAAAGCAGCTTTTGGCATTTTTTCAACCCATTCCTTGAGGAAGTTAGCATGGTATATCTTAGCAGGATTTTTCCTGTCAGGGGTCTCAGTCTCATAGTTAACAGTGCCAGTACATCTACGAACCTTATATGGCCCTTGCCACTTCATTAATAGTTTATTTTCTGTTGTGGGCAACAGCAGCAAAACCTTTTCACCTGGCTTGAAAACTTTTTCTTTTACCCCATGGTCATAACATACCTTCTGCTAGTTTTGTTGCTGCATCTCTTCTCTCCTCTCCTCCATGCTTCTAAATGTTGAATCTCTTTTTCTATCTGCTTCTCAATCTCTTTTTGTTGTATAGCCCACCATTTGAAAAAGTCCATCAGGCTTTTGGGTTCTGTTCCTGCCTGTTCTTTTTCCATAACTTGTGCTATCTGTACAATCTCAGACTGGACTTCTGTCTCTACTAGTTTGGCTGCCATTCTCCTGGTGACCACTCCTGGACTTGCTGCTGCAGAATCCATACCTTCCTCTGTGCTTCTCTGTTACTAGGTCCAGTACCCATGCATGAAACTCCTGTCTTAGGGTATGCACGGTGTAAATCCCACTTAGGCTGACTCCATCTGTCATTGAGGCACAGGTCAGGAAGCATAGGGAAAACCAGGAGCAGTTGTAGAATTCAACAAAACTGTTTGTTTGTTTTTAGCAGTAACATAGAAAAAAACTTGTTCAGAGTTACTATGTACAGAGGAATAAAATAAAATCTTTCTTCAGTCTCTGTGTCCCTTATTCTTAAAAACTCTTGAAATTCCAGCTCAGCTCTCGTATAAATCCTTTCCAACTCCCCAATCTTAGCAAACATCCTGTCCTAGTAAGTTTCAGGAGCTGCTAGAAGACATTGTGCCTGAGCTGAGAGGCCCCTTCTGCAGCTTCTGCAAAAGGCTCAACATTTGCACTCGGGTAACCTCTAGAGTTTATGCAGTCATCTTAAAATATAAATATATACATTTCAGCAGTAACACTATATATTTTCTAAACAATAGGGATCCCAATATTAGTTACATTTCCATATAGTCCAAGGCACCCAGCAAAAATGCACATCTAAGTCCCTCTCCGAAGGACTGCGCTAGGCCAAAGGTCCTTCGGCTACCGGGCACCTACCTGGCTCAATGAACTCCCCCCTCCCATCTCACAGGCCCCACGACTAAGCCTGTTCAAAGCCAGCATCAAGAGGCACCTCAGACTCAGAGACATGTAGCTGCACCTAAGCACGCTACACCAACTAGACGCAGGGTTGACAACCAACCCCGAGACGATATCCAATTTCTGCAAATGTTGTTACAAATTATGGAAAGTACTCACATATCTCCCTTATGTTGCATGTTCTATTGACCAGGGCTGCTAAGCAACCCTAAAGAGACTATTCAATATACAGTATGTATTTGTATTATGTTATTTTGTAAACACCTCTGTATAACACTATGTAATGATACATGTTGTTTTCTTGCATAACCTGTTTGTCTGCCCAGACGTGGAGCCTTTGTAAAGGAGTCTCTGACTCAAAGGTTGTAATTCCGAAACTTTAAATATATAAATAGTGATTTGCACATATTTCTATATTAGCAGATCTAGATATGCAAGGGAGGAAAAACAGATAGCAAGAGAAAACTGAGACAGTGAGAGGCAAAGAATTGCGAGACTGCTCGGGTTGATCAAGTGTGAGGTCTCCCAGGAAAATTTGGTTGCGCAACCAGAAAGAGAAGAGACAGAAAAAGGAAAGATCCTTGCATTTAAACACTGTTTCCAAAACAAATGGGACAGGGTTCTATTCTACCCTGTCACACCCACAAACACTTAATCACGTCTGACATGAAGGAACTCCCTTGATCTGTGTTAACCTCCTGTTGAAATCCGACACAGGAGAAAATCCTTATCAAGGCATCTGCCACTTTTTCTATGCTAAGTGAGGAGAGGGCGACCACCTCTGGGTATTGGGTGGTATAATTGACCACCGTCAGGATCAACTTTTTCCCGGAGGAGCTTGGGGTACTCAAAGGTCCCACAATATCCATTCCTATTGCCTTAGTGGAGATCTGGCTCTCCAAATCCACCTGACTCCTTTATCTCCCTCCCCGGGTACACCCTCTTCGGGGAAGACCAGGTGGGCAAGCACGGGGAGTGGATGTGCTGCCTACATGCGTGACACCCTCCTTGGCCGCGCGCTACCAGCTCCCGAGCTTGATAATGGAGCACAAGCTCTCACTCTAAAAATCACCCCAGACCCCGCTATGGGTCCGCTCTTCCTCACAGTTGCCTACATTCCCCCAAGGAACCAGAACCCCGCTATTCTGTCACTTAATGACTACCTTGCAAACCTACCTCACAAAGCAGAGCAAGTAGTTATTGGGGACCTCAACATCAATTGACTTGTTAGTTCTGCATCCCAAACAAGAGTCACCTTCACCTCCCTCGATATGACCCAGTTAGTCTCCCAGCCCACCAGATACAACCCCTCTACTGGAACCAGCACCCTCCTGGATGTTATTATAACTAACCACCCCCAAAAATCCAGGATATCAACATCCTCTCCATTTTGCTAAGTGACCACTCCTCAGTCTTATTCTCGTGGTCCTCTGCCACCAATAAGCCAGTTCCAAGAACAATTCTGCACTGACGCTTCTGCCCTGGCGGCCTCAAAAAACTCAGGCTATATCTTGCTCAGATGGACTGGTCACCCATTAGCCAAGCTCCAACCATTGACCTAGCCCTTGACCTCTTCACACACTCCTTTAACAAGGCAAGTGACCTCTTCACTCCCATCACCAGGACCCACACCAAAAAACAAAATGCACCATGGGTCACTGCATCCCTCATCCAGAAACTTAAAATGAGGGATAACCTCTGGCACACTGCTGCTGAATCTGGCAAGCCAGTGGACAGGCAAGCACACAGTGCTGAGTGCAATAAGTGTACCTGGGCCATCCGACAGGCTAAGGCCGAGCACTACTGCACCACCCTTGCTGCCTCCTGGGGGGTCAGCCAGGGACATCTGGAATAGCATAAAAGAATTGAATGGGAAGTCTCACTCCCCCCTTCCCAACTCTCCATTAACGCCACTGTCTGCATAGATCCCCTTGGCATTGCGGACTGCCTTAATACTGCTTTCTCTGACCTTAACTCCATCCTCCCCACCAACTTCTTTGAACACCCTTGCCTACCATTCTACCTTTGCACAATACCCCCACTTGAAGCCAGGCCTTATCTACAAAAAAACATCAATAGTAATAGCCCAGTAATGACCCCCTTGACACTAGGATCCTACGTCAGGTCTTGGATGTTATTCTGGTCCCTTTACTGACCTACTAAAGTTGTATCACTGTGTTCAGGCTGTCCCAGTGCCTGGAAAAACAGCTGTCATCACGCCCATACACAAGAGTGGGGATCGGTCCTCCCCCAGTAACTACTGGCTGATCTCTATCCTCCCCCAACTCTCTAAAGCTCTCAAAAAGGTGGTAGCAGACCAACTCATGGAGTACCTGACCAAGTATGATATTATGTGCCCTGAGCAGCATGGCTTTCGCTCAGGTCATAGCACCACAACTGCTCTCCTGGAATTTTTCAGCTTCCTGCGCTCTTCCCTAGACTCTGGCAACCTCGCCGGAGTCATGTTCACCAACCTCTCCAAGGCCTTTGACATGGTCTGCCATCCCCTCTAACTTGACTCCCTCCTTCTCATCAGTTTCTCCACTGGTCCCCTCACATGGTTCACCAGCTACCTCTCATCCAGAGCCCAGTGTGTAAAAATCAACAGCGCTGTGTCTGACACCAAACCAGTCTGCTCTGGAGTACCTCAGGGCTCCATCCTGGGACCCCTTATCTTCAGCCTCAGTCTTAACACACTACCCACAGCCTGCTCTAGTAAAATACTCCTCTATGCAGATGACACAGTGCTATTCTCCTCATACCCTAACCCTGCATCACTACAGGCCTCCCTCCAGCATGCCTTTCACCAAGTAGAACAGTGGTTCACCGATCATGGGTTGGTCATGAACCTAAAACAGACTAGAGCAATGCTCTTCATGCACCACCAAAGCAAGGCCAGAAATGCCCCCCCCCGATACTAGCCAGCACCTTGCACCCCCTCAAATAAGTGTCCACCTATAAATATCTGGGTATCACCTTCGACTCTGCCCTCACCTTCCTCTGCCACATCAACTCCCTTTCTGCTGCCACCAACTCAAGGATTGGGCTTCTATACCACCACAGGGACTACCTTACCCAGAAGTTCTCCGGCTGGCCATCACCTCCTTGGTCCTGTCCCTAGTGGACTATGGCCTGCCTATCTATGCAGCGGCTGACAATACTGCTCTTGCCAAAATCCAGATCTCCATTAACAAGGCCTGCAGGCTCCTGACCAGAGCAACCAGGCACACTCACACCTGTCTGCTGTACTCCACTGCTGACCTGCTCAACCTAGAGGAGCAGCTCTGCTGCCAGACCTGCCTGCTAGCTAAAAAACTCTCCTTGGGTTCTCCCCCCTGAGTAACCATCTCCCTCCACCAGACCACCCCCATGGTCTCCACCTGTAGTATCTGTAAGACCACCTTACTTGTATCCAGAACCAGGATGTCCCTAGCCAAGAGATCCTTCTGCTACAGAGCATCCTCCTGGTTCAACTCCCTCCCAGCCAACATCACCAACACCACTAAAATTGGTCCCTTCAAGGTGGCCCTCAGGAACCACCTATTCATCACCCAGTGCTGTAAGTGTACCTAACGTCAGGCTCCTGTCCCTTCTGGACCCTACCCGTGGGGCCTAATCTGCCAAGCCCAATGGCCAATCCACTGTGGATCATGACAATGTCCCTCAGACTGCTTTCCTCTACACCAATGCCTCTCCACAAGTCTGTTCCTCCATCCTGTCACAAATTCTACTGTCCCCCACAGGGCTCTTTTACTTGCATCCCATATCTTCTGTTGACACCGAGCTCTGCAGTATGCTTGCTGACCAGGCACCTGAGTCTCTGTATGCTGCCAAACTGTGTGCAACTCTTGTATCACTGAGGCATTGTCCTCCTATAACACCTGTTAAACCTTGTAACTATTGTTTGAAACCTGTAACTATTGCTGTATATTTAACTATGTAACATTGTCTGTCTTTGTTCTCTATGACGAGGTGCTTTTGTAAATGAGTCTTTGACTCAAAGGTCTGTAAGTCTGATATTTCAATAAATAAAAAAAAAAAAAAATACCCTATGGAATGGCTCCTCCATAATGGCAAGGGAATTAGGGCAGCTTTGGTTTTACTATCTGCCTTCCCTATTTGTTGGCACTGGTGACAAGACCTGCAACATTCCTTCACCTGCTGGGTGAAATTGAGCCAATAGAAATTCTGGGCCAATCACTGCATGGTGTGCATGATTCCCAGATGTCCGGACACGGGGATAGCATAAGCGATCTTCTGCAACCACTCACGGAACCCCCTGGGCAACAACAAGCTGCCTGCCCATCACCCTTCCCTCTGTCCTTATGTCCTGTGTATACAACAGTCCATTGTCCCAATATACTCTATGTCTTATGTCACCTCCCTGTGTCCCATCAGATTCTGCTCAAGCCCTCAGCCTCTCCAAACTAGGGTAAGTTCTCTGAGCAGCTGCAAAATCTTCACATTTTCTGAAGGCATGGGACATGTCCCTCTCAGTTTCTAAACTGGGTCCATAGCTCTAGCATCAGGGCATTCAGGGTCACTGCCATCCCTAACCTTCTGATCATTTGTTACCCCTCACCTCCTTGAAGTAACCTTCTGTAGCTGTTTTGTGAACTGCTACTTGGGGAAGTCGTACCTCTTTTTCACTACTCTCCATTTCAGGAGACACAGGCTTGGGAACCAGCCTCCCATTTTTTTCCACTGGGGCTTCTGTGGGTCCAGGGAACTACAAGTGGCCTTTGCCATATGACTGCAGGCAACCGCACACGCCACCCCCTTCTGGAGATTGTTTCCTATAATCACATCCAGGGTGAGGTTGTCTTCTACAGCTACTTTTTGCACCCTCTCTCCTGTCTCACCCCAGTCCAGAAGAACACTAGCTAGTGGCAAAGTTTTCTCCTCCCCAGTGAATCCACTTACTGTTACAAACTGATTGGTGATTTGAATCTGCCTAACATTGATTGGGTAAATTTAAGTGCAAATAATCAGATGGAAAGTTCATTCCTTGACAGTATATTAAGCAATGATTTCTCACAAATGGCAAAAGTGCCCACTAGGGGGGCAAATATTATAGTAGATCTGGTTTTAACAAACAACGAACATACTCTAAGGAATATTAAGATGCTGAGCCCCTGTTTAACAATGACCATGAGATTATCACATTTTAATTAAATTCATATATAGCCCCAATTAAGGGAAACACAATAGTTAAGAACTATGCTAAGGTGGATTTTGTATCCATCACCAAAAGGTTACAGTTATGGGACTGGAGAGCTTCACCAAATATTGATAATATAAATTTGTTTTGGGAAGAATTAAAGTTATGCTTACTTGAATTAGAAGACAAGTATGTCCCTGATAAAAAATCATACAAGAAAAAGGATAAAATGCCAACCTGGGGACTTCCGGTGACGTCACCCAGATGGTAGCAGCCTAGAGGAATGAGCTCCGCACCCCCCAGCAGTATTAAACTCATTTTCTACCTCATTTGATAAGGAAAGTACTGAAGTCGACAATCAGGGGCTGTTTTAATGTCAGCTAAACAAATTAAACTGAAAAGGTCGAGGCAAGACCAAAAAAGTAGCAAACTAAAGCAGCTCACTCTCCATAAAGGCACGGAAGGCCTAGTGACCATGTCGAGAGCACGGTCCCCCTCGGTATCCTCGATTGACTTTGATGAGGAAGACTCCCAGCCTGAGGTACCAATGGAAATAGCAGTGGCCAAAATCCTCAAGTCGGTGCAGAAAATTGAGACATCGATTGCAGGTCTTAAGATGGAAATCAAAAATATAAACAAGAAGGTCGAGGAAGTAGAAAAGCGTGTAACCCAGACTTCGGAGAGACAAAATGCAATGGACAGATTGATTATACATCTCTTACACAGGGAAAGGCAAATGCATACCCGAATGGAAGATTCAGAAAATAGAGCAAGACAAAATAATTTAAGAATATATGGGATCAAGGAGGGGGAGGAGGAGGGTTATCCTACTGCAGCAGACTTTATCCAACATGTGCTGAGATCGCTACTAACCATACCCTCGGACTTCTCCCTCACAATCGAGAGGGCCCATAGAACTCTGGGGCCTAAGCCGACAGACAAGAATACCAGACCACGGTCCTGGGTAGTGAGAATGCTGAATTTTCAAGAAAAAGATTACATACTAAAAGAAGCTTGGCTAGTTAAAAACCTCACACTTGCAGGGGAACAAGTGTTTTTGGACCAAGATTTCTTGACGGAGCTCCAGTATCGTCGGAACCAAGTCAGAGCAGTCATAAAGGAATTAAAGGACAAGCACCAAATAAAAGCGCAGATAAACTATCCAGCAAAATTGAAAATATACACGGGCTCCTCATTTAAAGTATACCCGACCCTGGTGGATGCGGTCCCATTTTTGAAAGAGAAACAAATTGTGGTCCCAAATCTGGACTGTGATCTTTTGGAGAAAAAACTGATTGAAGGGGCATGGAGTCTGGTGAATCATGGGAAGAAGAGAAGCTCTGCTTGGTCGTGGCCTAAATATTTAATGCCTGATCTTATGAGGATGCTTAATGTGGTGGACAGCCAGGAATCTGAAAAGCGAATGGAGGGGTGAGAAGGACATCTGCAAAGGAGAAGAGATTTGAGAGGATCCAGAGACGAAAGCAGAAGCTGGGGGAAGCGATGGACTGGACTGGGGAGGGGCTTTTGGGGGGAATAAAGGTTTCTGCAGATGAGACTTCGGACTTTTGAGTGATGGACTCGATAATGGTATGAGGTAAATGTTGGCTAGAAGGCAAATCCAGCTGGGGGGGGCGATAAGGCTGGGTTGCTGCTAACTCATTTCCGGCTGAAAATTAGTTTTGGCTGGGGGTGTTAATTCTGGGGGAATGCTGCCATTCCGTTGAACAACTAGAATGAATCCCTAGTAAGGAAAAGGCGGGGCAGTGGCCTAGCGAGCCCACCCATACAAGCTGCTGGGAAACTAATAACAGTAGCTGAAACGGGCAGTAGCACCTAGGAAGCATAATAAGGGGGATTGACTTAAGATGGGAGGCAAGCTCGGAGAAGCAGCTGCCACAATGTTGAAAAGTTTTACTGAGTTGAAATATGTTAAACGATGTTTATTT
Source organism: Neoceratodus forsteri (assembly GCA_016271365.2). Classification (NCBI taxonomy): domain Eukaryota; kingdom Metazoa; phylum Chordata; order Ceratodontiformes; family Ceratodontidae; genus Neoceratodus; species Neoceratodus forsteri. Next base: position 1,424,600,995 of record CM028130.1, read on the forward strand.
AATGGGTTAGTGAGTTTACTTATAAAGGCAGGATGGGGTACCACGAGAGAATTACAGAGGAGGTTGGGAAGGTGGAAAGGGATAAATCAAGACAATGGTTAATCTTAAAATAATCACATACAATGTAAAGGAAATACATGCTCCTGTCAAGCAAATGAAAATCTTAGCTGAATTGAAATGAATGGGATGCGATGTGGCTCTTATTCAAGAAACACACTTAAGGGAAACAGAGGGTTTGAAATTAAGACGGTCATGGGTTGGAGAAGTATATGCCTCGCTGAGTAGGGATGGAAGGAAGGCGGGAGTGGCAATTTTGGTGAAAAGGGGGTGCCCTCTTATGGTTAACTGGATAGACACAGATAAAGAGGGGAGATTTGTCAGAATATCTGGTACAGTTTTGGATGTCCCTTTCCATGTTGTCAATCTCTATGCTCCAAATGTTAAAGGGGGTAGTTTTTTAAAGAAATCCTAGACAAACTGATAAGACTGCCTCAAGGAAGGATATTGGTAGGGGGGATTTTAATTGTGTGCCGTCTCCATTTTTGGATAGACTGTCAGGTTGTACACAGACAAACAGGGAAGCGACTAAATGGCTTAAGTGTCTGATAAGAAGTCTAGACTTTGTGGATGTGTGCAGCACGCCCCTCAGGACACGGGATTATACGTACTATTCGATGGTTCAGAGGTCATATTCTCGGATTGATTTATTTCTCCTTCAAAAGGCATACTTATATATGGCTTCTGGATCTCGAATACACTCGATCACTAACTCAGACCATGCTTCGGTTGAGATGGTCCTGATTGTGGAACAAGAGGAGAAACACCCCATTTGGAGACTGAATGTTTCCCTTCTGACAGATAAATCCACAATTAGAAGGACAGAGGATAGATTAAAAGAAATTTTCTATGCAAAAGAGAATGAGGGTTGTCAACCTATAATCAGATGGGATACAGCAAAAGTAGCAGTTAGGGGCGAACTGATAAGTATTGCTTCTAGGAATAAAAAACTGGCTAATCTTATGCAGGAAAGGCTTTTATGAGAGGTTCAACAAAGGGAATCGGAACATAAACAGGACCCAAATGATGGGGAAAGATTAAAACAACTGGAATTAGCTAGAAAGAAATTAAATGAATATGAGGAGAACCAGGCAGAGAGATGGATAAGATGGCTGGGATATAAGTATACAGAGGTGGGACATAGGGCTGCTCATACACTGGCATTTAGGCTGAAACAGCAGGAAGCAAATCGTATGATCAAAGACATAATAATAGATGAGAAAACAGGAGAGAGACAAAGTAAACCGGGGCATATTGCACAGGCCTTTAGGAATTTCTACCAGTCATTATATACAGAGTCGATAGTTCCAGAGCAGATGGAGGAAGAGATACATCACTTTCTAAAAGATCTTGAGTTGCACAAACTAGAGAAGATAGAATAGGATTAGGAGCTAAAATTACACAGAAAGAAGTAGTCCAGGTAATTAGAGAACTGAAACAGGGGAAAGCACCCGGACCAGATGGGTTTAGTAGTGAATTATACACCAAATGTTGTGAAATGGTTGCCCCCATCCTGACTGAAGTCTTCAATAACTGCTTAGAGGAACAGGCTCTTCCCCCAACATGGTACTCAGCAATTATAACGGTTATACCGAAAGAAGGGAAACCAAAGGATAGGTGCGCCTCCTACAGACCCATCTCCCTCCTGAATCAGGACTGTAAAATCCTGACCAAGATTCTAGCTAATAGGTTGCAAAAAGTAATTACCAAACTAATTCATACCGATCAAACGGGATTCATTCCAGGGAGGCATCTAGCAGACAATATCCGGAGATTGTTGAATGTCATCACAGGGGTGAGAGAATTTAAAGACCAGGGACTAGCTATTTTTTTAGATGCCAAAAAGGTGTTCGACCACCTGAATTGGCAGTTTCTGATTGCGGTTCTGAGGGAGATGGGTCTAGGGGATGAATTCCTGAACTGGATAAAGATACTGTATAATAGACCTACGGCAAGGGTGAAAGTAAATGGGGTAATATCTACACAGATCCAGATACAAAGATGGACTAGACAGGGTTGTCCCTTGTCTCCGTCACTGTTCGCAATCACCATTGAGCCCTTGGCTCAAGCCATAAGGAGACATCCTAAGATTACTGGTATAATGGTAGAAGGGGTAGTAAATAAAATATCACTTTATGCGGATGACGCATCAGTCTATGTGTCTAACCCAAAGCAGGCCTTACCCCATCTTCTGACCCTGATACAAAAATTTGGCACAATGTCAGGATATAAAATAAACCAAGAGAAAACGGAAATGAAATTAATCTCAGGAGAATGGGATCATACACTAAAAAGCCAATAAGATACTTAGGAATTAAAATCCCATATGATATGAAAGATTTGTACAAATTAAATCATGGGGTTTTAAAAGCACAGATTAGGAAAGATCTAGATAGGTGGAAACTAATACCGTTGGGGTTCACTCAGAAAATAGACACTATTAGGATGAACATCCTGCCTCGCTGGTTGTTCCTCTTTGGCACCCTCCCGATAGATGTACCTAGTAAAGATTGGAAAGATTTAGAGAAGGAGTTAGCTAGCTTCATCTGGGCAGGGAAAAAACCTCGGATTAGGCAACAACTGTTGTCAATTCCTAAAAAAAGAGGGGGGAGGAGGTATGCCACACCTACGGACATACTTTTACACAGCTCAAATGATGCCGCTCTTGAAATTTTTGATACAGGATGAACCCCCGGACTGGGTGGAGATGGAGAGGAGGGCACATATAAATCTACCAGTGCAGGTTCTCCCGTGGACTATAATGAAGGCAAACCTGACCGAGATTAGGAACTGCTGGATGAAGCAAACCCTTGGGGTATGGCTCCAGATCAGGCAAAAGTGGGAAATGCCAGTACCGATATGGCAGAAAATTCCGCTGGAATATGTACCATCTATAATAGGCAAGAAGGGTTTGGTTTCTGGAAGGATGGGTTAGGAAGGGGGTATTAACACTGGCTCATTTGGTGGAAGGGGCAGGAGTGAAATCTTTCTTGAGCTTACAACAAGAATTCCAGTTGCAACAGAAGGATTTATTTAGATTTTTCCAGTGTAGAAATATAATAGTGGGGGAGATAGGAGTGGCTGAAGTGGCTCGCCCCCTAACGGATGAGGTAGTTATGATACAAAGCAGAACAAGGTTAAAAGATACAAAGGGGATAGTAGCACAAATGTACACTCTTTTGTGCCAAGGAGAAGGCAGGATTTATAGAGAAAATATACAAGTAAAATGGGAAAAGGAGATGGGGTATAACTTCCAACCAGCAAGATGGGAGGAGATCTGGGAGGGTATACAGAAAACTACTAGTTTACAGAATTGGAGAGTATTCAGATGGAAAGTGGGCATCAGGTTCTTTAAGGTCCCAACAATAACCAGGCACTATGGCGGACACCATTCAGACAAATGTTGGAGAGGTTGTGGGGGAGTGGGTTCGCTCTTCCATATTTTTTTGGGATGTCCATTGTTAACTAAATATTGGGCCAACCTGAAAGAAATTATAATGAAAATGTTTGAGTTGCACCTTCTTCCTCACTTTGAAAATCTGGTCTTGGGCCTCCCCCCAGTAGATCTGATAAGAAAAGATTACAGATACTTATTTTATATCTGTGTGGTGGTGGCAACAAAAGCAGTTACACAGAAGTGGCTTACAAGGACCTCACCCTCAGTAGGGATCTGGGAACATAATGTGGAAATAATAAAGCAGTTAGAAAGCATAGTAGCTAAAGTTCAGTTAAAGATAGAGAGGTTCAATGCTAGATGGCTACCCTATTACAAATACATCCAGGAAAAGACACAAACCCCAATATTAGACCAATACATAACGTAGAAGAGGGAAAGAGAGGAAGAGGGGTAGTGATGGGAGGAAATAAGATAATAAAATAGAAAGAAGGAGAGTAAGATGTGAATGGTGGGGGTCAAAGAAAGACGGGATATTCTGAAAGTTGATTGGAGAAGGGATAATTGCTCATGGGCACATCCTGCTGAAGGTTATAAAGTAAACAAAAGTGTGTTAGACAAAATGGGTTGTACTTTTATACTTATGTTTAGAATATGAGATGTATGGACATGGTACAAGGAGGAAAAAAGAGATTCCTAGACACCTGGAGGTGGAGTGGAAAGACAGAAAGAGGGGATTAGATAATGAAAAACAGAGAGATAAGATAATAGGTGAAGGTGGAAATCAGTAGAACCCTGAACTCTAAGGATACCATCGAATTAAGTCAGAAATGAGTTAGACTGGAAGGAGGTAAATAAATTAATATGACCTGGAAAAGATATAAGAAGATTGTAATGATTATAAGGAGAATTTTAAACTTCACTTTTGTACTGTCTTAGGAATGAAAGATATACCTACCTGTACCTAATAGACTATGTACCATGCCTATGATCTTTTAAATAAAAAGACAAGTTACAAAAAAGAAAAAATGCCAACCTGGTTTACCAAGAAAATCAAAAAAGCGATCAATAAAAAAAAATTCAACCTATAGAGCAAAGAAAAAAAGATAATACTGCATTTAACATATCTAAATATAAAATGGCTTTAGGCACCTGTAAAGAAACTAATAAAATGAGAAAAAATAAGTAAGAATTTAAAATAGCTTCTACAAAAGATAATGGTAAGGCATTTTATGCCTACATAAATAACAAAAATTGTGATAGATCATTAGGACCGTTATCAAAAGATGGAATTGACATTAGTGAACCAGAACAAGTGGCTACTATCTTTCATGACTTATTTGCTGCTGTATATCAAAAAAACATATCAACAGTGATACCAATACAATGTTTCATGACCCAAATCACCCAACAAGTAATTTGAGCGTAACTGTGGAAGAGGTCTTGGAGCAACTGAATAAAAACATCCATAAATCAGCAGGACCTGACAGACTTCATGCAAGGTTACTAAAAGAAATAAAAACACAAATAGCCACCTAATTAGCTTTTTTATTTTCCAAATCCTTGCAGACAAGAGAAATACCGGAAGACTGGAGTCAATAATAGTACCAATATATTGGAGACAATAATAGTACCAATATACAAAAGAGGCAGCAAATCAAATCCATCTAACTATAGACCTATCAGTCTTACATGCATCTTACATAAAATAATGGAAACAATAATGAAAAATAGGTTAGAAACATAACTACAAAATTAGTCCTTTTCAGATTACAATCATCATGGCTTTAAAAAGGGTAGGTCATGTTCAACAAATCTGCTAGCCTTTTACAAAAAAGTCAGCCAGGCAATTTCTAACAACCAGCCAGTGGATGTCATTTTTTTTATTTTGAAAAAAGCTTTTGATAAAGTCCCCCATGTATGTGTAATAAATAAATTCAAGTCATTACATATTGATAATTCAATGATAGGTTGGGTTACTAACTGACTGTGTAATAGGACTCAAGTAGTAAGGATAAGAGTAAGTACCTCAGGGACGAGGGAGGTCACCAGTGGGTTTCCCTAGAGCTCTGTGCCTGGGACCTGTATCATTTAACATATTTATATCAGATCTTGACAATAGTATTATAAACTGGTTTGTTAAATTTGCCAACGACTCAAAATTGGGAGCAGTAGTACAAACAAATATCCAAATAGACAACCTCAAAAAAGATCTTTCGGCAGTAGAAACATGGGCCATTACTGATGGTATGAGTTTCAACACAAACGAATGTGTAATTCAACACATGGGTAAACATAATGAATCCAATGACTATACACTTGTGGGCAAAAAACTGAAGAAAGTGGAGAGCAAAACTGACCTGGGGGGTGCTAAATAACAAGGACTTTCAGTTTGGAAAACACTGTACAAAAATAGTAAAAAAAAACAAAACAAACAAAAAAAACTATAAATTGCATTAAAATGCATTTGTCTCCAGGGACCCAATGTTTATTAAAACAATGTATACATCCTATGTAAGGCCTCATCTCTACTATTGTTCGGTAGTCTGGAGTCCTCATTTGAAGAAGGATATTTCCAGAATAGAGAAGGTCCAGCGTAGAATGACTAGCCTGGTAAGAGGATTTGGAGACCTGGGGCTGGATATTCAAAAGGGTTGCGCCATGCGTAATAGGGTTGCGCCTGCGCAAGTCCAAAATTGCGCCATTCTGCCATATTCAGCAGGAGGCAGTTGCTCCCCCCAAGTCAAGCTGAGCAACAGCGCAATGCTAATGAAGGCATGCTGAACCGGAGGGGGAGGAACCATGCAGAAACTGCACAGCCCAATATTCAGCGGGCTGTGCAGAGTTGTGCAGGCGCAACCCCCAACCTGCGCCTGCACAACTTTGAGGCAAAAAAAAAGGAGTTAGTCGAGGGCCACCCACAGGTGAGCTGCCGCATTGCAGGGCGCAACACAGCAGAGCCACCTGTGGGTGGCCCTCAACGCACTCCCTGTGCCCCTGCAGCCCAATAGCGACATATAGCAACCCTCCCCGACTGGCCCGATCACGGCATAAGTTTCAATATACACCCCACTACCCCGATCGCGGGCAAAGTGTAAAATAACCCCCCACTAGCCCGATCGTGGGCAAAGTGTAAATAAAACTCACCCCACCAGCCTGATCATGGGCAGCAAAAGTCCAAACCCCTAGAACATATTCCTGGTGGTCCAGTGGACCTCAAAGCCCGATCGCGGGCTGCAAAGTGTTCAACCCCCAGCGACCACCGTCCCTGGTGATCTGGTGGCCCCCACCCGCTCCCCGTCAGCGGCGGGCAGCAGCATCCTACCCGCCTGCCGCCCTGCCTGCCGACTGACTGCCGGTAGGGCTGCACGCCGCTGGCTCTGCACCAATGGGCATGGAGTCTCACCGGCAGCCGTCGGGTGGGCAGTGGGGTGGCAGGCAGGTGGATGCTGCCACCCACCAGCTGATGGGGGAGCGGGGTGGTGGGACTTCATGGGTGGGTGGGTGGGGGCCACTAGATCACCAGGGTAGGTGGTCCTTGGGGTTTGAACACTTTGCAGCCTGCGATCAGACTTTGAGGTCCACTGGACCACCAAGGATATGTTCTGGGCGGATTGGACTCTTTGCTGCCCGCGATCGGGCTGGTGGGGGTGGGGGTTTATTTTACACTTTGCCCACGATCGGGCTAGTGGGGGGTGGGGTTTATATAAACTTATGCCCGATCGGGCCAGTCAGTGGGAGGGGGGAATTTTACACTTATGCCCGCTATCGGGCTGCAGGGGGTGTCGGTTTCCGACAGCTGCTGCCTGGCAGGGTGCCAGGTGCAAGTCCTCGGGGATTGGCACACCTGCATGCTAATGGCATGCAAATGGGGCCATAAATAGATGCAAATGGCCCCCCCTGTGCCTTGCATGAATTATGGCCCCATTTGCATGTCACCTTTTGAATATGGGAAATATGGGAAATTTGCGCATGGCGCAATGGTACTTGCGCCACCGCATTGAATGCTCCACCTGACCACTTGCGGTGGCGCAAAGTTCCACTGCGCCATGCACAGTGGCTGTGGCCGGGGGGGGGGTGATATTCAAAGGAGTTGCTCAATAGCGCAATCCCGTTGAATATTGCCCCAGCCACACCCCAGCGCAACTATTTTGTGCAGTGCAAGGGCTTGCACCACAGAATAGCGCAGTTTAAATATCCAGCCCATGGTATATGAGGATAGATTGGAAAAACTTAACTTTTATTGTCTTGAAAGGGGAAGAACAAGAGGAGATATGTTGCAGATGTACAAAGTTATCAGAGATCAGGAATTAAGAAACATCATGGGTCTAAGATTATGTAATAATAAGAGTAGATTGAGATGTCACAATCAGCAAATACAAATGTTCCATTGTCAAAATGACAACAGAAGAGGATACTTTACTTATAGGGCTGTAAAGATCTGGAATTTGTTACCAGAAAAAGCAATGGAAGCTCAAACAATAAATTAAATTAAAAAGACACTAGATAGTTACTTACTGGATTAAAGGAATTGATGCCCCACAATGGTGGGAGACAGGTTTTATGGGCATGTTGCCTTCTCCTGTCTAGATAACCTAGTATGAAACCTAGTATTTATTTATCTATTCATTTATTTTTTTATTAAATTTTTGTTAACCGTTTAGGTGCACTAGCCATGAAATGACTATTTTCAGGCACGACCCAAGAATGATTAGGTATAAGCTGTTCAGGCCCAACCAGATCCTCTTTTACTAAGGTAAGAGACGCCCCCATGTCCCTTAACCCATGGGTTTGATTCCCATTTATAGTAACCAGCTGTATGTGCTCCCTCATGTTTATAGGCATACTTTTAATGATACACAGTGCACCCAACTCCATTCGAGCACCACTTTGTCCACTCTGTGCCTTTTTAGAACACTGTTTAGCAAGATGACCTGGCTGTTTGCAAAACCAACAGTCATTTCTTTTATCCAAGAAATCCCTTTATTGTAACCTGAGGCTTCCCCCTTTCTGTGGAGGCAGTGAGGGTTTTAGCTGCCCTGAAGGTGCGCTTTTCCCTTTCTGTGCTACCACACCCACCCCACTCCCTTTCAGAGCAAGCCTGTTCCTGGCATAGTGATCCGAGAGCTCAGCAGCCTGCCGTGCTGTTTTTGAATCTCAGTCCTCTAACCAGGTTTTTAGCTCTGCTGGGTAAGCCCAAAAGAAATGCTCTAACAGCATAACCTCCTCAGTTTTTGCTGCAGAATGTGCTTCTACTCCCTCCCACTGTTTCAAAAACTAACATTGCTTTGTGGTGAGTTCCTCATAGCTCATGTCAGGGCTTCTCCGGAGCAGTTTTAAGTTTCTCATAATCTTGGCTATCATGATTGTCCATTTGGCCTTGCACCGCATGCCTTTTACCAGTAAGCAGTGGGGATAGCTGGAAGCTCCAGGACTCCCTGGGTATTCTGGCCTGGATATAGACCGTTTCAAACAAATTTAAAAATGGATCCATATCCTCCCCCTCTTTAAATTCAGCTATTAATTTTGAATTTAACTTATACCTCAGCCCTGGAGTTTCAGGTACACCCCTGCCACTTACCTCCTCTGGTGTTGGTCGTTGGAGTCTTAGCCTCTCTAGCTTGAATTCCCACTGTTGCTCTTCTCTCTCTCTCTCAGCCTCTCTCTGAAGCCATTTTTCCTGTTCCTTGGCCTCTCTCTGACACTGGTTTTCTTTTTCTTGCATCTCCAGCTTGAACTACCTCTGCTTGAATTACCTTTGCTCCTGGGCTTTAAATTTTTTCTGCTCGAATTCCAGCTCCAATCTCCTCAACTCTGGCTGCAGCCTGATCCCTTCCAACTCCAGCTTTGTGGTGACCCTCCCCTGCTGCTAAGGCTCTGGGTTCCCTCTGGTCTTGCTGTCCTCCTCCCTGGGACTGGACACTGTTATGTCCCTTGGCACCACCATGCCCAAGGTTTGGTCCTTCTCAGTTACCGGCTGTGACTCGAGGTCCTGGGCAGTCGCTTGCTCATCATATGCCACATGAGCCTCCACGAGGTGCTTTTTGGTTCACCCCTTGCACTGGACCCCTCTTTCCTGACACAACTGCTTTAGGTAGTCTGCAGTGTATTCACTGTAGATGGAAGCCATCTTCTTCCCTAACTACTGCTACAAGAGCTTACACCCAAAAAAAAAAACAAAAAAAAAAAAAACAGGTAGGGAACTTTATACTGTAACCAAATTATATTTTACAAATCTCTGCCTTGATTGTGTGGGGATTGCTTTCAGTTTATCAGTCTGATACACTGGCCCTGAATCCGGCTGTTATGCCTATGCTACCACTATCTCTTGAACACTATGCAACCAGATCTTTCGGATCCCAACTCTGTGCACCAGATCTGTCATGAACCCACTCCTGAGGGTCAGGTCCACTGAGCTCACAGTGCCCACCCCTAAGTGCAATCTGTGATGGGGGGCAGGGATACCCTCTTCATGTCCTTTTAGAATGCTCACTGAGGTCATGACTGACACACCATGAGGACCCAGGGCATCCCACTAAACTCTGGATGAGGGCACAATACAAGTCTCAAGTCTTGTAGCTAAATATGAACCCTTCTTGTTTGTTCCACAAATGGGGAAGATCCAGGTGTCACACTCTCTTCGGGGTAGCAGTGTGCTCCTGATTTCATCTTCTCCAACAGAACATGCAACAACCTGGTTCAAAATCCCTACAGACTCTTCTTTGAGACTTTGGTATTCTCTTTATCTCTACCCAGATATCCCTTACAGACCCTTGCTCAATTGGTTACTTATGGAGGCACCCCTTAGCAATAGCAGTTTGTCACAGATTATTAGTAACTGTTTCAAAATTCACACACGATTTAAAAAAATCTTGCTCAGGCAGATTTCTTAAAAACAAATGTTTTTGCTAAAATACTTAAATAATAATCATACAGTTACAACTAAAAGATGCGCTAATTTTGTCACAGAATAACAGAAATAAAAGTGGAAAATATACATGAAAAATGCACTATGACTGTTATCTAAAGGCTAGCTTAAGTTCATAGTGAACTGAAGTCCAAAGTAAATGAAAGATTCAATTTCCTTTGTGCTGGCAGTCTTGCTTCTTGTGTTGTCAGGAGAAGAGTGTCCCTTGTAGATGCTCAGCAAAAATGAGAAAGTTTGCTTGTGTCAGCTCCTTAAATAGCTTGAGGAAGCCTGAAGAAAAAGAACTGTCTAATCCCAAAGGGGCATTCTCTTTAAAGCCAGTAGATGTCACTCTTGTGCTTTCCTCAGATTGTCTTATTAAGGTTCTGACATCACAACTTTCTGGCACATATAATAATCATGAACATGACTTCAGAGTCAAAACTTTGATGTAGCAGTATAACACCCTGCAAGCTAATTCACAGTGTTCTGTCAAGAAGGGCTATTTCCCCAAATCCTGTTTAACACATCTTGGGCTCTGAAGTGCATGGTTTATGGCAGGTAAATGGAGTTTGGCATATCTCTGTTAAGGGACCCGGAAATACAACCCTAGCTTCCTGGCAAGCAGCTGCCCCTCAGGTCAGAGGAAGGTCAAAAATATTTAAAAGAAATCCAGTCTCTCTCTCCATGTGCCCCTTGCCTTAACACTGGCATTCTTGTGGCAGGTATACATACACAGAATCACATAAAAAAAAATATAATAGAATTATATCTGCAAATAATGACTGACAGCTGGCTAGCTCGCCACATGGTGCACTGAGTGAGAGAGACCATGAGAGTGAGTCATGGAGCAGTGCACCCTCAGAGCAGAACACACATTCTAGGGACATGGATATGATGTTTGATTCATACTTCTGGCAGTGTCCTTTACCTTTTAAGACTCACCAGAACATCTTCAAGCTTGCTCTTCCCACTCACCCAGGTGGTAACTCCCTTGGCACTGCCCCGTGACATCAGATTTTCCTTTCTGCTGGAAGAAGAAGTTTCCCTCCTTACCGCTCTCATGCTGAAGAGGCCCTTTATTTTATTTCTTCTACTTTCGCTAGAAAAACTGTGTCTTCAGGCTTTCTACTTCTCGTTGCTGAAATGGATGATACGGAGTCCACTCCAGGGTTCCAGAAATGTGGTTGTAGGCAGCAGATGTCCCAAATAGATCTGCAGACCTCATGCATATACAGTAGTAGCCACAGACATTGCCAGCTATTTCCAGATATTTTGTGAAATTTCTAGAGTTTCTCTCTGCTGCTCCTACTGTGGAAATGGAGAAAGCATGAGATATTTCTGGAAATATCACAGAAATAGCTGGCAGTGTCTGTGGCTGCTACTGTACTGCCTGGGCCACGATCAAGATTCCCAGGCCTGTGGCCTTTGCCACACTTTCCATCCCTCCACCTTGGAGGATTGCTTAGGCCGCTTGCTCCTCGGACATCTGGATGATCGAGACCTACCCATAAAATCCGAGGATGTCCGTCAGGAGGTCTCCTTGGCTACGGTGTCCACTGAACAATTCACGGCAATGAAGGCGCCCGCGGCTCAGGCCGCAGCGTGGGCTTCCTCAGCTTCAGCCTTTTTACTGCTCTCCTTGGGTGCTTTCTTTACTGGGGCATTTAAGGAATTGTGCCAGGCCCTTTCCACCCTTGGGCAGGGTCCAACGGGTACTAAATCTAAAAAATCCAAAAAAAGAGAGCGAGAAAGAGACCAAGAAACAGTCTTGTCATCGGTCGTGGGATCTGGACTGCTCTCGGTCCTCCAATTCCCATGCTTTGCCAGAGTTGCTGACTATGGTCAGTGCTTCAGCTCAGGCTGCTGACCCCACTGTCTCCCCATTGGGTCAGTTGGTCAATACTCAGGTCGATGCCCCCGAGATCTTTCTTGAACCGGTCAACCCATTGTCTGCTGAGAAGGTCAATATCTCCCTCTCCAGGACTCTGGCCCTATGGCTTTCTTAGGGAGGGATGGACCAGACCTCTGTTTGGCTTCTTCTCGACCCAGAGCATCTGGACCAAAAGAGAGGTCTCAGCTTTCTCTGGCCCCCCTTTGAGACCCGCCATTGGTTCTCCCTGGCAGTCAAGGTTGAGGTCCCGCTCTAGGAGCCAAAACTCGGGCAGCTTGTGTCAACCTTGATGCTCGTGCTCTCAGTGCATGGGCATGTGGTGCCTCCACTATTCCTTGTCCTTGTTGGGTGAGGAGAGGCACAGGCACAATTTGCATCAGTGCTACAAGGATCTCATGTGGCAACAGCTTTGGTTTACCTGGGTGAAGCCGGTCCCAGCTAACCCGGCTGTTCCTTGGCTACTGTTACCAGAGCTGTAGCTGACCCCACCTTGGCAGGAGCAGATTCATACGGTCCTGGTGTGGCCCCTTCCAGCCTCTCCACCAATTCTGGTAGAGCCGCCACCCAAGCAGCCACCGTCTGGTGCTCAAACGAAGGACACTCATCTGAGCAAGGGTTTACCCCATTGGCTGTCGGTCACCATCACCCCAAACCACCCTCGCAGGGGTGAGTGGGGGACTCAGGTAGTCGACCGCCCTTCCATGATTCTTCAGAATTGGAGGAGTCCTCCCTACACTGTTGACCTCTGGATGTGGAGTCGGTGGGAGGACCTCTTGACGGATCAAGGGCCCACGTCCTTCATGGGCCTTCTCCATCTTATTTCTGAATATATGGGTCTCCAGTTGGAGCCCGTTCAGAAGCAGGAACGGTGCCCACTGACCAAGATCCTTCACCAGGGTGACTCTCCTGTGGAAGCCTTCCCAGTTCAGGATGCTATCCTTGGTCCTGCCCTGGAACTGTGGCAGCACCCGGCCTCTTGCCCTGCACCATCGGCCTGGATGTCCCGCAAGTACGCGGTCCCTACCGGTTTCCTGTCGGGATTCACGGAACACCCCTCGGCTCAGGGTCTTGTGGCTGACTCTGTATTTTGGTGCACCAGCAACGTTGGGGACATTGACAAACCCCCCGATAAGGAGTCCAAGAAATTGGATGATATGGCCAAGAAGGTGTATGCTGTTTCCTGCCTCAGCCTTTGATAAGTGAACTCGGCCTCCTTATGGCCCATTTTTTGCATGCCTTGATGGGTTCTCTGGATGAGGTAATTCTCCATCTCCCCACAGACCTGCAGACTACCATCGAACAGGTCAGGGACCAAGGCCAAGCATTAGCAAAACAGCAGTTCCAGATTGTCATGGACCTCGGTGATTCTTGTGCCTGGGCTGTGGCAGTGGAAGTTGCCATGTGCCGCTGGGTTTGGCTGCATATCTCCACCTTTACTGCTGACATGCTGCGTAAGTTGGCACATGTTTCCTTCTTGGGTACTGACTTGTTCAGCCAAGCATGGAAGGGCACCTCACCTGTATTGAGAAGTCCAGTGCCATTTTGGATTTGGTGACATCTGCACAAGAGGACCCCAAGGGCACTGAGACTCAAAAGAAGAAGCCCTTTCAGCCTACCACTGCCCCAGTGGCCAAATCTGCCCAGTCCCCAGCTGGACAACAACAGGCTTGGCAACCCCAGCCAAAATCAGTGGCCTCAGTCATCAGAAAACCAGGAAGTAGAGGTCCCTCCTACTCTGCTTCCAAGCCTGCTCAGTGACAGGATGGGGGGAACCTCCCCCATACCCATCCTGAGCCCTCTGGGTCCTTCCATGAGGGGCTGGCTTCACAACTTCCTTTCCACCTAGTCCGCTGTTACCACAGACAGGTGGGTCCTTGAGGTGGTTGGCAATGGAGTTTGTGGCTTACCTGCCCTGCTGAGCCCATGTCCCATGGGAGGGCATAATGCCCATCGACATCTTGTCGGTCCTTCGGGACAACATAGACCAGCGCCTCCACAAGAAGGTCATTGTTCCTGTCTTGGACCCTCTGGAACACCCAGGGTTTGTTTACAGGTACTTCCTGGCACCAAAAAGGATGGGGTCTGGCACCCCATCTTAGATCTGCACAACCTGAATAAGTTCATCAGGCAGCATACATTCAGGGTGGTCACTATCTCAGATCATACCATCTCTCGAACAAAACATGTGGTTCTGCAATCTGGATCTTCAGGACACATTCTTTCATGTCCCAATCCATCTGTTCTACTGCCAGTTCCGGGTGGAGGGGATCCTCTATGAGTTCCAGGCCATGCCATTCAGCCTGTCCTCAGCCCTCAGGGTCTTCACTAAGTGCATTGTAGTGGTGGCAGCCTACCTGAGGCATGGAGGGGGTCCTGGTTTACCCCTGCCTGGATGACTGGCTGATCATGGTCCCTCCAGGCAGAAGGTGGAGCAGTCCAATGGCCTGGCCCTCCAGACCTGCATCTCTCTTGGCCTTCTGGTCAATGAGGCCAAGTCAGAACTTGTGCCCTCGCAGGTGATCAGTTTCACTGGGCAGAGCCCAACTCTTGCAGAGTCAGGGTTCGACTCATGGCAGACAGGGCGGAGGCTCTCTCCTCCTTTGCTGGATCATTTCAGGTTGGGCAGTTGCGCCCTGCTTAGGACTTTCTGCACCTCTTGGGATTCATGGTGGCCTGCACCAGCATGGTCCATTGGGCCTGCTGAAGAATGCACTCTCTGCAGTGGGAGCTGGCATGTAAATGGTCTCAATGCAAGGGCCACTCCGACCAGCTGGTCACTGTGACCCAGCTGATGTGGGATGCCCTCCAGTGATGGCTGGTCCCAGAACATCTGCAGGAAGGTATCCTATTTGTCCTCCCAGAACTGATGGTCATCTGGATGACAGATGCCTCTCTCATGGGCTGGGGTGCCCACCTGGGGGAGCACAGAGTCCACGGGCTCTGGACCCCCGAGAAATCCTGGTGCCACATCAACCTGCTGGAGCTTCAGACAGTTCAGCTGGTGCTGACTGCTTTTGCTCCACACATTTGGGGTCAGGTGGTCCAGGTCCAGACGGACACCATGACCATGTACTACCTCAACAAGCAGGGTGGGACGCACACCCTTCCTTTGTGCAGGGAAGCTCTCCATGTGTGGACCCTTGTATGCAGCCTGGAGGCTGATCTCCTGGCCATCCATGTAGCTAGTGTCTCCAACCAGCTGGCGGACACTCTCAGCCTTGTGGACAAGGTGTTTCATGAGTGGTCTCTCCACCCAGAGGTTGTGCACAGTTTGTTCTCCCCGTGGGGCACCCTTCTGGTGGACCTGTTTGGCTCCAGGAAGAACACAAAGCTGAGACTGTACTTTGCACATCCCCCTCAGCAGGGAACACTGCAGGGGGATGCCTTCTAGAGGCCCTGGACCCCAGGCCTCCTCTATGCCTTCCCTCCATTTCCCTTGATCCACAAGGTGCTGCTCGAGGTAAGAAGGGACAAGGCGCATGTGATCCTGGTGGCTCCGGACTGGCTACACCAGTTCTGGTACCCTGATCTCCTCAGCATCAGGCTGCTGAGGCATCTCCTTCTATGCCCAGACCTGCTCTCCATCAGTCAGGGGAAGGTATTCCACCCAAACCTTCAATCACTGCACCTGACAGCCTAGTTCCTGAGTGGGTAGAGTTCCAGGTGTTGGGTCTCTCTGATGATGTTCTCAATGTCGTCGAGGCTTCTCAGAAGGAGTCGACCAAGAAATGCTATGCCTTCAAATAGAAGAGGTTCTCCATTTGGTGCCAGGGCAAGGGGCTGGACCCCTTATCTTGCACAGTGGCTAGCATCCTTGATTACCTTTGGCCCTCTTCCAGTTGGGCCTTTGGTCAATGACCCTTAAGGTACACCTGGCAGCCATCTCTGCCTACCAGGCGTGGGCCAGTCAGCAGTCGGTGGTGCAGGAGAAGGTGGTCTGGCACTTCTTTAAGAGCCTTGACCATGGGGGGGGGGCACTGCTGAGCTCCAACATGGCGGCAGTTTCTTAATAGAGTTTGTTCATTTTCCCTACCAGATTATAGCAAAATGCAATTTCTAAGAATTAGAATGGCACAATTCTTGCAAAACTTGCAACCGGAACATCCTAGCAGAAGAATGAGCCCAAAAAAGGATCAAAAGCGAACATCCCAGAGCCTAGACGTTTATCTTTCAGTGCAGAGCTCGACCTCCAACTCAGGGCCTACTGCCTCTACCTTGGTGACCCCAGAGCTACCTACAATGCAGATTTTAGCGATCTTGGCAAAGATGCAGGCAACAGGGGAAGATGTGAATAAGCGCCTGGCTGCCGTTGAGGCAAAACTTCAGGACAACGATCGCTGCATACAGGAGAATGTGCAGGCCATTAAAAAAATTAAAGAAGGACCAGAGAAACAAATGGAGTGTAACACTGTGTTTGTGAGAGACATGCATTTTGTAAAAGTGAATGTAGAAACGCTGGAAAATCTTTAAAGACAGGCAAACATCAGAATCGTTGGCTTCCCCGCTAAACTTGCAGGCTCTACAGATCTACCAACATTGATCCACAAAATGATCTTTCAGAATCTCCAACTCTTACCTTCAGAGGCCAGAATCCAGATTGCAAAAGTATTTACAGTTCCTCAAAGGCCCAAGCCATGAGAGGATCCCCAGCAGCCATTCACCGCCATCGTTACACTTTCTGTCCCAGAAGAAAGGATCCCTCTCCTACTGGCAGCCCGCTCCTGTGGGGAGATTATTTGGGAAGGACATCACCTATCTTTCTTTCAGGACCTATCAGCACAGACACAGCAAAAGAAAAAGGAACTACAGGTGATTAAAAAACAACTGCTGCAAAATGGATTCGAGGCACGGCTCAATTTTTCAGCTCGTCTTCTAGTAAAATGTGGTGCCAAGTTACATGTGTTCACTGATCCAGAGGCTGCAACAGCATTTGCAGACAAATCGATCTCCACCCTGCAACCTACCAACAATTCTTCTGATGAAGAAGGGTAACTTTATATCTTTTACTGTTTGAAAGATTGCTTTACGATCTTCCCCGGCTTATATGCATGTTCTTTCAGCACACGTAATCTGGTATTATAGGAAAACATAATAATTGCCTTTTTGCTGTAACCATATCGGTAACGCTATAATTTATCAACCTAATGAATTGCTAAAGGAATATGCTGTGGAAATAATATGAGGGTGCATTTGGCACATCTCAGTTCACGAGCTGTAAATTATATTTTTTGTCTCTGCTACTCGCAGAGTGAGTTGCAATGCGTCGCACAAATCTGTGGGAATTTAATTCAATTTAGTTGTGACCGGACCTTCTGTTTGTTATAGAGTGCATAGTTATATACCTATTTTCCTCCCCTTCCCCAACCTTAGTCTTTCAAGGGAACTGTCCTCCTGGTCTATTATGTTCCCTTTTATTTCACTTCGGAGTGAGAGTGTTATATCTCTACAGGATGCACAGTCTATACTATATTTTTTCACTACAGTGGGTAAACCCCATACTACTTGGACTTTATCTTCCTAGTATGTACTTATCACCATTGCTGCACAAGTGATGCAGAGGTTTACATACCTCAAGCTTTGTTTATGAAAAACAGTATATGCTGTATTGTCATAAAATCACATAAATAAAACATTCAAAAAAAAAAAGCCTTGACCACATTTCCCCTCCGGTGAATGAACCACCACCACCTTGAGACTTGTTGCTGGTATTGGCAAACCTCATGGGCAAGTGATTCGAACCAATACACAGGTGTGAAATGTCTCACCTGTCATGGAAGACTACCTTTCTGGTGGCTATTACGTTAGGCGGAAATATCAGTGAGCTCCAGGCACTTTTGGTGGAGTCTTCTTACTTGGTCTTCCACAGGGGCAAGGTTGTCCTTCACCCCAATCCAAAGTTCCTCTCGCAGGTTGTGTCGGATTTTCACTTTAACCAGGTAATTAATCTCCCGGTGTACTTCACCAACCACACCTCAGAGGCTGAGCTCAGGCTCCATGCAAGGAGCGCACAGATGGAGTTCAGAGAGAGGTTCACCAGCTTTTTGTCACCTGTGCTGAAGCTGCACCTGGCAGACCGGCAGCTAAGTGGATGATTGGCAGGTGGATTGTATCCTTCATCGACCTCTGCTATAGGTTGGTGGGAAGGGAGCCTCCCTTAGGGCTAAGGGCTCATTCAACGTCTTACCACTGCCTCGTTGGCTACTTCCAGGGACATCCCTATTCAGGAAATCTGTTGGGCTGCTAACTGGAAGTCAGCACACAACTTCATTTCCCACTACCACATTGACCTTGAGTCACACCGTGATGCTGGTTTTGGGGCCTCAGTTCTCCAATCTCTCTTCCCTAAGTAGAGGGTATGCATCTTGCGCCCTCCTCCCAGGAGAACTGCTAGGAGTCTGCCAGAAGTGTGGCTCAAACATCATATCCACCTCCCTAGAAAAACAGGTTACTCACCTGTAACAGTAGTTTTGGTGGTATATGATGTTCATCCACACTGACCCACCTGATCTCCCCTGGCAAGTGGAACACTGATTTTGCTTCCAGATGGCAAGATCTGATGTCACGGGGTGGTGCCGAGGGAGTTACCACCTGGGTAAGTGGGAGGAGCCAGCTTGAAGACGTTCTGGTGAATCTTAAAGGGGAAAGAACACTGCCAGAAGTGTGGATGAACATCATATACCACTCCTAGAACTACTGTTACAGATGAGTAACCTGTTTTACCACCGGTCAGGTAAACGACAGTCAGTTGTGCTTTCACTGCTCCCAGAGGACCACTCAGTCTCAATTTGTGTGTCTCTGTGTCTCTCTGACCATTGTGTCAGTGGGTGTCTGTGTTCCTCGATCTGCACGAGACAGAGGGAAACCGAGAGAGAGAGCACACGGAGCCGCACGCCCCTGCAACCAGGCACCGAGACACATGGTGAGCCAGGAGACCGGAGGAGTTCTCAGCAAGACAGAGAGAGATTCACAATGAGTGACCCACTGTGTGTGTGTGTGTGTCACTCTGTCTTGTAACATGGCAAGTCTGAGCCGTGAACAACAATTGGGAGTTCACTGCTGCCACGTCTTGTTCAGGGCTCTGCTTGCTATGTTGCAAGCACACTAACCCACTCCAGAGCATGGTTCTACTTGAGAATTAATCCACACTTGGGTGGTTGGAGGCACTCAGCCTGCGATCTTATGCCCCAACCTCCCCCGGCATGGATTAATTCTCAAGTAGAACCATGCTCTTCATGGGTTAATGCTTATATTAAGTATTGTGACAACTGGCCAAGTGGTTTTCAAGACATGGCCAAAAATGTAACAGTGAATCCCAGGCTACACTCATGCATAATTAGGTTGTCTTGACCAAGTTTATGAAAACATTATCATGTCTACACTAAATTTTTTTTTTATTGCACATTTTTCACCCACTGATTGCTGGCCCAGGATTGGTGGCGGTGTACCACCAATCTGATGCGCCTGTCCCCTCCTTTCAGGGATCATGCTGAATGACAGTGGAGTTGGGGTTTTTATGTGGCTATGTGACTGACTACATGATCCCTAATCCCACCCCAGAGGATGCCAGTGTGTAGGACCAACTTCCAGGCTCCAGGCAGGGAGCTGTGATGAGACACGGCTTCCACCAAGCACCTAACCGTGTCCCCCCTGACACCGTCCGCTAGTCGGAACAGTGCCTAACCCTCTCCAGTAGAGGAGAGCTGCCAAACAGTGGCTCAGTCCAACTCCTCCCTCCCCCCCAAGCCAACCCCCACCAACCCGGGCTCATTCTGAACCCAGGTTGCCGGTGTAGCACGGGGTGTGGCGTCCAGCACCTCATCCCTCAGCACCACCATGCCATCAAGTCCACAATAAATTTGATCAAAATTAGGTATGTTTTTAAAAACAAAAACAAGGTGCGGCATCAGTGTGTGATCTGAAAACAAAACAACATGGTAATATTAAATGCACACTGAAAATAGAAACCAAAGTAAGAATCAACATTTCGACTATAGGTCTTCTTCAGGAATTATCTAAAAGATTTTTTTTCTCTTTTAGTTAATTCCTGAAGAAGAACTATCATTAAAGCATCAATTCTTACTCTAGTTTGCATTTTCAGCATGTTTTTTAACATATGTACAGTAGTATAAAATGTGACAGCCAATCAGAAGGCAAAGTCATGCACCGTTGCGTTAGTATAGCATGCAGTACAGTGCCCTCAAGTACTCTCAATACTAAATGCCCATACCAAGTTTGGTGACAATTTGATAAGTGGTTTTCAAGTTATCACCAACTATACTGTACGTGTATTGTACCTATTAGATAGCTAATTCACAAAAGTCAGTCAGAAGCTAGAACTCATGCGTAATTATGTCACCATGGCCAGGATTCTGAAACACTCATGAACTCATAGCACTGAATGACTGTTGCACATTTAGGGGGCATCTGAAGAAAAGGGGTTCTTAAGATAATATAGCCAAAAATGTGACGTGTCTATGTACTTAGTACTGAGGCTTTCACTAAGCACCTCTTCAGGGGCAGTTTCCATGTGGTACAAACAAACAAATCTGCATGCTGTATCCCACAGTACTTATTTCAAGTAAATGCATCCCTGTCACAGCTGATAACTTTCATTTGGGGTTGGATGTGCTGGTTGTTGCCTTAGCGGCAGTTATACTATTGCCATGTGCGATGCAGAACTGCACATTCCTGGCACTGGCTGTATCAAGCAGACAGACCTGGAGCCTAATTCTCAGCTGCACTGGCCAGTGCTAATTGGTCACAAGGAACAGTTAGTATCGGCCAGTGCTCTGCAGGTCGCAACCCCTTCCCATGTGCTTGAAAAGGTCCTTACAGACACAAATTCTTAATATTAGATTTGTATTGAATTGCTTAGCTCAGTAAATATGGTCATTAATAGCAGGTTTTTTATTGCAGTTAAAACTTTATTTAAATTTTGTTCAACTTACGTAACCAGTATGTAGACATCATATAGAAAGGATGATTGAAGCAACAGCAACAATTTCATGTAAACCAGGATAAATGCACCGTAGATATGTCTGGGATCTGAGAACTATCAGTGAATACTGTAGAATAATTCTGAATACAAGTCCAGAGATACTCAAACAGTAAATCTATAACAGGAAATACAATTAAAACTGACAGTAAAGGTGTGGGATAATGGAGACCACTTCACTAAAACAGTTAAGAATGGTCACTGTAAGAGAAAGCAGCACCCAACAGCAGATCTGGGGAGAGAATACATCCTATGTGTTTGCATGGATTAAGGGGGTGAACCTTGTGCAGTGCTGAGCATGCACTGGCTCAGGTGATGGTCTCAGTTAGGTACATTAAAAAGGGGTCCCAGATGCAGAGATGGTCACAGTGTTTAGGTATAGCCAGGTGACTGAGGCACTCATTATTGGCAAGGTGTCCCATTGCCATTTTCAGCATAGCTATCGTTGGGGTGTCTGTAGTTCTCCATCTCTGCAGGAGAAGGCATTTGGCCTCTGCTGTTGCAGCTGTTACCCTGTTCAGTTGAGTTTGGGTAAGATGAGGGACTGATGAGGCCAATGCCAGGATAAACAGCTGAAGAGAGAATGGCAAGGGAACCTTTAGAACATGCTGGCAGGTGTCATGCACCCCTTTCCATAAGTTCTGTATGATGGGACATGCCCAAAGAATAAGATGCAGGGAGCCTTCAGCAGTTGAACATTGACAGCAGTGGTCAGAGGGAAGGACACCCAGTTTATGCAAAACTTTTTTTTTTTGTTATTATTTTTCTCTCCGGTCGTGGTCTACCGGGCCTCTCTCAGGCATCCTGCCTGTTCCTGCCCTGCCTGAAGTCCTCCAACCTGAGCCTCCTATCTCCTTCCCCTTATCCCACAGTTGGCATCCCCAGCTTAACCCCTCTGGGGTGGGGCTGCCCCTCTTCTTTGGGCTCTCTTGCACACATAGTCTCCGGCTGTGGGTGAGGGCCTGGGTGGAGGAACCTGGAAGGCCAGGCAGGATGGACCCAGCTGTGGGCATGGGGGCAGGTGCCATCGCCTACCCCACAGACCGGGTTTTTCCTTATTCTAGTGTTCATTTCCCCCCATGTGTGGCACACACCCTGACGCAATGGCGTATGGCAACCCTGCCTTGCATTAGCCATGCTGAGTACATGCTACCTACATGCTGCAGTGCCCTGGTCTCACCGGAGCCGCTGGCATGCCGAGCAATCCCCAACCCTCCCCCCCGTGGAGGAGAGCAGATTAGCAAACACTCAATCCTCAACCCACCTCTGCTGACCCCGGTGCCCGAGCTCGCTCCCGAACTTGGGTTGCCAGTGTAGCGTGAGGTGTGGCGTCCTGCACCTCAACCCTCAGCACCATCAGGCCGGCTAGTTTATGCAAAACTTGAGGGGTTCTGTACCAGTAGTGGAGGGTTTTGTTTTGTATCGGGTGGCTCCTGGAGTCTCTGTAAGCCATGAGGGCCAGCTGCCAATTACTGACCCATAGCTATTATTTCCGTGCTCTGCAAAATTCTGGAAAAATTATTGGCTACCCAAACCATAACGTATCTTCAGGAGTATAAACTCCTCTCTGGTTCCCAGCATAGCTTCCACAAAGGCCACAGCACGTCCACTGCCCTCCTAAAACTTATTAATGACATCTATGCTGCCTTGGATACTGGCCTCTTGACAGGTGTGGTTTTCATCGACCTGACCAAGGCTTTTGACCTGGTCAACCATACCCTTCTCCTCACTACACTACGTTCCATTGGTTTCTCTGCTGATGTGGTGGCCTGATTTAATAGCTATCTGTCCAACAGTAAACAGGCCGTAGTTTTCAATTCATCCATGTCAGATCTTTCCTCTATACAAGTTGGCATTCCCCAGGGTTCTATACTTGGCCCCCTGCTTTTCTCTATCTTCATTAACGATCTTCCATCACTCGCACCAACCTGCTCATCTCTTCTCTACGTGGATGACCTTGTCATCTACCACAGCGCCAAAAATATCTTGGATATAAACTATTGTCTTGTCTCTGACTTCCTAAGCATACACTCTTGGCTGACAGAGAACAATCTTGTCCTCAATGTCAGCAAAACACACTCTATGCTCTTTGGCTCTTCTGCCAGACTTAAAGCAAATCCAAACTCCCTCAAAATCTCATGTGCTGATGGTTCCCCACTGGTTAGCACCAGCTCTTTCAAATACCTATGCATTCTTCTAGACGAATCCCTGGATTTTGATCTACATATCTCTGCCACCTGTAAATCTGTCAATGCTAACATTGGAGGGGCCTACCATACTAGCTATGCCCTCACCCCATCTGCCAGACTTGCTGTTGCACAAGACTTTTTACTCCCGGCCCTGGTCTATGGCACAGTCACCTTCCTAGGTGCCATGAAGTCCTCCCTCCATAAATGGGACACCACCTATAATAACATCTGTCACTATGCCTCTGCATCATCTCGGTACAAACACCATTGCCAGCTCTATGCTGACCTAAATAGGCCCTCTCCCAGTGCCAATTGACTTCAGTCCTACAGTGTTCTATTTGACGGGATAGCCAAATCAGGTCTCCCACAATCCCTTGCCTCCTTGCTTCACTCCCAATCCCCCTCTTATTGGCTCTGATCTACTGACCTAACCCCTCTCTATATCCCCAGATGTAAAACCACTATGGGTACACAGACTTTCTCTCACATGGCTCCTAAGTATTGGAACTCTTTACCTCAAGCTATTCGCCAATCTCCCACCCATACTGGTCTCAAGAAACTTCACAGGGATCATCTATGTGCCTCAAACCCCTGCACTTGCATCCACCCACCTTAGATCAAGGTTCACCATCCCTCATGACCCCATGGCATCCACTCCCCTCCCAGCCCCTTCCTCACCTTTCTCTTATGACCCTCTCCTCATACATTCTATATCACTTTCACCCCTTTCTCGTCTGCTTGTACCACTTCCTCCTCCTCCCCCTCTTCTCTGTCTCTACTCTCTCAAAGCTTAATGGCCACTTACTGCTATTTATTGTCTACTGTACATAACATGTCCATTCCTCCAGTGACTGTACTTTGTTATTCATTTGTTTGCACTTGTCTATATATTTTTTGACCATGTCTAAGCGGTATTGCTTGTATCCTGACTTTGTTCTAAACTGTATTTCTTCCGACCCCTAAGTTGATTGTATTTAGACCCCCTCACCACTGTGTTGTCTATTTCATGTGCTGCGTCACATGGTGTGCTCATGTATTGTCTACCTGTATTCTCCTGGGTGGTGCCTGAAAATAGGCATTCCTATGCCTAGTGCACCCACCCGGTTACCAAAAGCAAATAAATAAATAAATAGTCCAGCACCGAGACAAGCCCTCCAGTGAAATAGATAGGGGATGCAGAATGGCCTTACTCAAAATATGCAATTTATCTCCATGAGTAAGGGGGCAAGACCATAACTCACAAGTGGCAGAGCCACGAGTAAGTTATGACAGTCCTGCTGCCTCACAAATGGAGATAAGTTGTATATTTTGAGTAAGGCCATTGTGTATTCAATTTATACAACATAGGTTTATAAGTTAGACCCATATAAATCCGCTGTTTGTGTAGAGTTAATTGGTGTTCTTTGAATTCAGCAGCTACAGTAGTTTCAGAGCAAGACAAGGCTATTGTGAAGTTATCATTGTAACCACCCAGTCTCCTGGGGTTACTAGAATTCCATTAGTACTAGTCTTAGGCAGGTAGAAAAAGCAGCTGGTAAGGAGCTCATTAAGGGGCTTCTCACACAATGACATCATTGTTTACTCAGCTAACCTGAGTGGGAATAATTATGTCATTTAGTACTCTTACAGCAGCATAACCATTTCTGAGTCAGCTGTTCAGGGGAAGTTTAGAATTGGAAAGGCTATGCCTGGAGTTTGAAGGCCAAGCAGCCAGCCATTCCCAATTCCAGAGCTATGTAAGCAGTTCCCCTCAGCCTCATTGTGAAGCACTTTTCCTTTGCAGCCAAAGGCCCTGTTCATCTGTCCTCTGAGCTAGTTGGGGCCTGCAGGGCTGGCAGAGCCTCCCCCTTGCTGCTTCTGCTTGTCTCTGCTGGATTTCTGTGTTTCTTTTCCTGCTTCTGGTTTGTATATTGCCTTCAGCTGCATGTGTGCTTCTTTCTTTGTTTCCTGTTTTGTGTTTGTGTGTCTTTGGTTTAGTTTAGTTTTTGGGGCTTTGTTTCTAAACTCCTAGCATATTGTTCCAGAGCTCCTACTACTTGCTTTCAGTCATGCAGCTCTCAAACTATTGCAATGCAACTGCAATCATTATTTGTGTGTTTCAGCTCAACGATAGCTGCTCCATGTTGCATGCTCAATTGATTTCACCTGACTAAGGCTTACACTGAACCTAGCTATGCAGTTCAGTCATGCTCTCTCATTCTACTTACCTCATTATAACAGCTTCATTGCACTGCCTGGCTACACCTGCTTTCAGAGCAGTGTGTCTCCTTATTTATGTTTATTGCAATTACAACTCAGTGTACTCCATACAGATGTTGCTTTTACATTTATTCACTCTGTTATACTCTGAGGTCAGCTAAAAAAAGCTCCTGCTGAGGCTACTAAATTTTCTATTCTAAATCCTACCTTCGGCGCCGAAAATCCTCAGAGTATTTGTCACCTTGATTTGGCTTTTACATATCTGGCTTGCTTCCCCACTATTCAGTGCTGTTTCATTGCTACTACGTTATGCAGACCTACGTGCAGGTCCACTCACTTCTCTGTTTACTGACCTACATACAGGTCCGCACTTGCTTACGCAATCGATTGCTCATACCTAGTGCATCCTCTCGACTTCAGCCTCTAGGATGTTTGCTGCACTCAATCTGCTTTCGACCTTGCAAGGTCTCAGCACTCACTGCTCATTACGATCAGCACACTGTCCTCAATCAGCTCACCAGCTTCTCAGCTCTCAACCTAATTCTGGGGCATGGCAGCCATTCTACTCTGGTGCAAGATCCCTGCAGCCGATGTCTCGCTCTGCATTTAGTCTGCATCTTGAGCGTGTCCGACTTAGGGCAGGATCCTTCTTACCTGGCCCATAGCTGGGAATGTCCTCACCCCCGGCTTGGCTTTAGCTGCCTGCTACGCGACAGCAGCTCCTGGTGTAGAATTAAGACTAGCGGTGAAGGGTGGTTATGATGATCTCCTTCGGCTCTAGTGTTCCACTATAACGGTTAGTCATTGACTTTAGTGGTTTCCCTAGCAAGGCACCTTCACCGCATTCTCCCTACAACTGCCTCTGGTTCACCTGGTTTGAGTTTAGGGCAGGTAGGCCAGGTGAGTGCCTCAGCAGTCGTTGCTGTCCTCCTCTGCCTTGGTTGCATGTATTGTTGCAGAGTTTTCTCACAACCTTCCACGGCATTCCTGCTAGAGGGTTTGAGTGAGAGTTTTCCTCCAAATTGGAATGTTTTCCACCTCCCTTTAATTGGGCTTTCCAAATTGCAGCTGCAGAGCCATCACTAAATAAACTATCCCAAGCCTGGAGGGAAGGTGACCTAGGCCTTGGATCCCCAGAGATTTCCTCCTCATAGGGTTTTTTTCTCTCCTCTGTTGCCTCATGTAATTTTTTTTTTATTTAATTTGTATTAAATTTATTACACACACATTTCTTTTGTGTAGCATATCTTAAATAATTACATTGTTTCTGACACAAGGCAAAAATAAAAATCACAGAAGTAGTACATAGAGATACACTTAATGCTATATCATTGTTATAGCTAGGGAATAGCCATACAATACATATATTCCAGCCATATGATTTCTGTTCTGTGGTCTTCAAATTACTGACCCGTGAATAAATCCACAACTCCAAAATTTCGAATTTCAGGTGAGAACCTCAGAATTATGGTCTATTTTCTTGCCCTTCCTTTTGCCCCTTCCAGTCCCCCCAATCCACAGTGAACCCCTCCTCCATCCCAGATTCCCGACTAAGGAGAAAAATCAGAGTCTACCGAAGCTTGATAGATTGACCATTTCTGCCACTTCCACATATAGTTTGGCCCTTTATGTTGAATTTTGGAGTTGAGGCCTTCAGTATAATATATCTGTTTCATGATGGATCTCCAGTCTATGACTGTAGGTACCTTATCGGTCATTCATCTTCTAGTTAAAGCTTTCTTAGCTGCTAATAAAAAGATTGGAAGAAAAGTTTTTTTGCCAGGGTGGAGAGTGATCGGGGTAAATGGAAACAAGACCTGTTCACCTGTGAGTTGAATAGTTTCATCCAGGCATTTTGAAATTTCTGCTTGAAGTGATAGCCAAAATGGCATCAGATAGGGACATAACCAAAAGATATGGCCTAGTGAGACGTGTTGACAGCCACAGTTGTGCCAACACCAGCCATACCTCTCTGGTAGGTAGTGGCTGAGAACCGCTGGGGAGTGGAAATATCTAATCTGGCATTTCCAGGCAAAATCACGCCATGTGGGGAAGGAGGTTATTTTGATAGCTGGGATGGTTGCCTCTAACCAAGCTTCCCAGGGGATCTCTAGATCAAGGTCTTTGTTCCATTCTGTTAAAGTAGGATTTGTGTTTGTTGCCGAACCTTCCCTCAGAGCCTTGTATAAGTTTCCAATAAGTTGACTCTCCAATCTTCCCTGTATAGCCATCTCGAAAAATTTTAATAATCCCGAGAGTGGGGTCGGCAAGATAGGCTGGATATGTGAATTTCTTAGAATACGATTATGGACCTGGAAATAACGAAATTGGTTAGAATGACATAGGCTAAATGGGGATTTTAGGGAGTCAAAAGGGCTTATACTCTGGTGTGACAAAAACTGGTAGAAATGGGAGAGACCCAACTGCCTCCATCTTTTGAAGGAAAGGTCAGATGTGTTTGGAAGAAATGACTCGTCTTCCAAGATTAGTTTACAATTTTCATAAAGTGGAGCGTATAGTTTTAGTCTGTCTCAATGTCTTCCATATTTGGTATGTATGAGCTGTTATGTTAGTGAATGCCCCGGGAGGTAGAGATTGACTCTCTGAGGAAAAGAGTATTTTAGATATATCAAATAGGTCATTCATTTGAAATTTGAAGGTTTTCCAGGGAGTCTGGCGGTCTCCTGCCAGCCACATCAATATCGTTCGGAGAAATGCCGCTTTAGCGTACAAAGTGAGGTCTGGGAGAGCCACTCCTCCCTGAGCCAAGGAAAGTTTGAGGATGAGTAGTTTAATCTTTGGGCGTCCCTTCCCCCAGATAAAGGTGGAGATTAACTTATCCCAAGATTTGAGATAAAAGGACGATGGAAAGCCAGGAAGATTCTGTATGAGGTACGGAAGACGCAGTAAAATATTAATTTTAATTGTGGCTATTCTCTGATGAAAGGAAAAAATTAAGGTAGCCCATCTGGTCAGATCGGATTGGATATTAAGAGTTAAGGGTTCATAATTCACCAGCTTGAGAACCTCCGGGTTAAGAGGTAAATGAATGCCTAGGTATTTTATTTTTGTGGCAAGCCATTTGAAAGGGTATGCCAATTTCAAAGGTGCTGAGGAGGTAAAATTATGTATCAATATTTCCGTCTTTGAGTCATTTTGTTTAAAGCCTGTAAGTCCCTTGAATCTCTTTAAAATATTCCAGGCTGAGGGGATTGAAGTTCCATGGGAGGTCAAGGACAACAGAACATCATCAGCGAATAAGCTAATTTTATATTCGTGTTGAGCAATGAGTATGCCCTCTATCTCCGTGGCCTCTCATAATGCTTGAGCTAGTGGCTCCATATAAAGAGCGAATAAGGCTGGGGAAAGGGGGCAACCCTGACGTGTGCCATGACTCACTTGAATTGGAGTTGAGTTAACCCTAAGGTAGGCCCTGGGAGAAGTGTATAAGTTTTTGTAGGCAGGCTATAAAAGAGGCCGGAAAATGAAAGGTCTGCAGGGTGTCCCAAAGGAAGGACCGGGACACCCTGTCAAATGCCTTCTTCGCTTCAAGGCTGATAAATGCTGTGGGGATCGGTCTTTTGATAACATATTCTTGCAAAATCAGGATTTTATGAATATTATCTGATGTAGTACGACCTTTGATAAATTCTGATTTGTCCAAATTAATAATAGGTGGGAGGGGTTTTTCTATTCTGTTAGCCCAAATGGTGGTAAATATCTTGTAGTCCAGATTTAGGATGGAAATAGGGCGATATGCCATTGGGTTAGTTGGGTCTTTATCAGGTTTCAGTATTGGGACTAGGGTGGCATAACTCTATGAGGGTGGGGGTGGTGAGTCTCCGTTAGCGATCTCATTATATAAGGAGTATAGTCATGGGAGGAGGACAGTCGACAGTTTACAGTACCATTCCAATATGAACCCATCGGGGCCTGGACAGTGTGAGGGTATGAGTTTCCAGATGGCATTTAAGTTCTCTGTTTGGGAAATCTGTGCCTCTAGGGTCATGGCCTGTGACTCGTCTATGGAGGGTAGTTTAAGCTGTGTAAGAAAAGAGGTTCTATCCTCCATAGGCGCCCCGGCCCCTCTGAGTATAACTTTGTGAAGAACTCTGAAAATGTCTAGGTTATATGGGACTCAGTATGGCCCATCTGTCCGGTTGATGCGTTTCTGATTTTTAGAATTGTAGAGGTACTTTTTCTAGAACATAGTTTATAAGCCAGTTTCCTGGCCCCCTGGGGACCACCTTCGTGTGTGGTATGATGTAAATATATCAGTGTCTGCTGGATTTTATTGTCCATAATTTTCTGTAGAGCCCTTTTGGTGTCTCTAATTTTATTAAGAAGTTCATGGTCCCATTTCTATATAGCAGTTGATAATTTAATAATTCTTCTGAGAGTTGCTGATATTTTGCCTCCCTTTCTCTATTTTTTTTGGTGGTATAAGCTATTATTTCCCCCCAAATGGTGGCTTGTAATGTATCCCATAGAATTGCTTCTGTGGGGGTGGAGTGGTCATTCTTGGTCAGAAATTGGGGGATTCTTTTTTTTAATCATGTCTTGGAATTTCCTATCTTGTAATAATAAGGGATTCATTCTCTACAAGGTTTTCCTCGGGGTTCTTCCTACATCTAATTTTAAAATTAAGGGATGGTGGTCAGAAATCAATTTCAGGCCAATATATATATCTCGTATTTTAGAGTAATGTTCACAGGTTGTGAAAAAATAGTCAAGTCGGGAGTAGGAATGAAATCTGGGAGAACAGTATGTGTAGCCAGGAGAGGACTGGAAAGTATAGCACCAAATATCAACTATCCCTAGATGGTCCAGGGTATGTCTAAATTGTTTAACTGTCTTGTTCAACCCACGTTTATGGGGATGGGAACAATCCAGTTGTGGGGAGAGGGTCATATTAAAGTCCCCACCTGGAATGAGTTGTCCCTGCAAATGATTAAGGAGGTGGGAAATAAATTTCCATAATTCTATGAGATGGGTTTGGGGGGGAAGTAGGCATTTCCAATAGTGATCTGTTGGCCATATAAGAGACTCTGTAGTATGATGTATTGACCCTGGCTATCTATATAAGTCTTAATAATTTCAAGGTGGGTATCAGAGGGGACCAAAATAGCCACTCCTCTTTTTCTACCGCTAAGGTAGAATGAGGCATACACTCCATATCATTTTCCCCCATTCAATTTTTGATGTTCTGGGTCCATAAGGTGTGTTTCCTGAAGGAAATAGAGACACGCTTTTTGTCTCTAATTGTTGCATAACTTGATATCTTTTTATAGGGTTGTGAAGACCATTAATGTTTTGTGAATGTATCTGTATCGGATTAGTTGCCATTGTTCAGTATATAATTATTTATTTATTTATTTTCTTTTTATCCCTAGGTATGTTGGATATGTGGGCCCTCCGATCACTCTCCACCCAGGGGAGGGTTGGACGTAGAAGAAAAGAGTGTTCCTCATATGCACAGTTAACTGTTGTCTCAATAAAACAATTTTAAAAACTTCATTGTGTGTGTAGTATTTTTCCCCTTATCCCCAACTTCCCTAATCCAGAACTTATACATACAAACATTCGGTAACCTGAACCCCCACCCCTTTTCTGAACTATCCTAGAGTGTAGCTGAGATGTATATCTATGTCTTACCCCCCATTGTCCCTAAACAGATATTAACAAACCAACAAGTATACAGAGACCTATAAAGGTACAGGACATACAGTGATGTGAACTCTCACTTTCATATGCCCTGTGGTCCCAACTATAACTTATATGCATATTGACTCCCAAGTGGGAGGCGCTTGTTGTAAGCGCACTCATGTGGCTCCCATCCTGTAACCCCAAAGGGATAGGAGTGGAGTTCAGGGGTATTGGTTGCTCATCCGGAGGTTAGTCCACGAGAGCAGAAAGAATACCCCTAGTATGGGGAGCGATTAACTTTGCTCACCCTTAACATAGTCCAACATGAGTGTACATATCTGGATCCCTTTATGAGAAACTCCGTCCCTCTATTATTAACACTGTCAAAGGTTTGCTGAACACTTATCATTTTATATAATTGTTTCCATCAAATGTTAGAAGGCACATTATTTCTATAGTCCCTCCAAGGTCCCAGAGAAGTGACCTGGGCGGCCACCATCTTGGTAGTGGGGTAGGTGTAACTATAGAACCTCCCCATCCCCCCCAGGTCAAATCAAGATCATCGACAAATGATGCTAATGAAGTCAGAGGGTTCTGATAACACAGACCCCTCCCTTAAGGGATCCCATCCAGAGAAGTCGGTGTCTAAATGATGGCTAGTAAGGGGAGACCCCTCAACCAGGCTCCTATATTCATGCTGAGGTCTTGTGAAATATCTGCATAGTATGTCGGGGTAGATAATTAACATACCCAGTGGATAATTAAGGTAGCATTTAATTTCATCCCCATACTGATCTCCTTCCCCCAGCCTGACTGTTGCCTCAGGTCATAACTGTTAGTTAGCATACTAGTGTCCCCTAGTTTCTTTAGGTAGGTTCCGCTGTTGGATGGAGGTGGAGGATGTTCTGCCATGCCCTTTCTCCTTAGAGGATCCCCTCATTCTCAACGCAAACCATTAGTATCATGCTATGCAAACCTGGGCATTTCATTACGTTATCAGACTGAGCATCTCATTATGTTATCAACCTTTCTTTGCTTCTCTACTACGTTACAGTTATTGCTCCTTCGTCACAATTACTGCTTGCTCATAAGCTTTGTGTCACCTCATTCTTTGGGATATGATTATACTACATTTCTTTTGGAGATTCCTAAGGCACCTTTAGCCATGGGAATCATCCCGTGGCACCTCTAGAGGTGGAACCCTCTCCGAGGGTTCCTTGCCTTTCATACCCCTACAGGGTGGTAATTCCTCTGGAATAGAGTGAGAACGGCCAAAACCAAACTAACACAGTTGCACAAGCATAGCACTATACTGGCTGCATAGGACATTGAATGTTCAGCTAGTCTGAATTTGGAAGTCAGAGTGGCAGGAGGTCTGCCAGTTGGGGCTCTGTTACAGAGAGCCCTGTGTTTCTCACTCTAGCTTGGATTAAATCTACAGTTGCCAGTGAAGTGGTGGAGACCTTTTTCAGCAGAGTTCTTTGATTTTCACTCCGGGGGAGTGAGAGGGACTGCCAGTTCAGTGGATCCAAGGGGCAGTCCCCTGAAGGTCCTAGAGTGTGTACAGCTGCCTTTGAGAAGGACATTTGTGTAAGAATTTCTGACAAGCTACCATGGAGAAAGAGTGCTTTCTGGCTTGTTTCCATGCCTAAAGGAAGGAGCAACTAATCTGTGAGTACAGAATGGGAGACAAGTTCTCAATTTAGGAGGTTGTTTGGGGTGTGTGTGCCCAAAATAAGGCTAGATCACAGTGGCCAGGACCCCTTTTCACCTAAGTGTGTTCATTTGAAGTAAAGTTCGGAGTGTTTAGCAATTCAGTGGGGATTGAAGTCGTCTTCTGGTATTACCCTGAAGGAATGGCACAGACTGTTGATTGGGGCATAGGGTGGGAGGAATGCCATCTGGAGTCTGCGAGGGCTAATTGGATCATTGATGGGCGCCAGGTTTCCCTGGGCAAAGGCCATTGCCGCAGGAGGATGTTCTGAGTGTGTGGTTCAATCCACAAGCATACACTCTTGGGAAAAGGAAATGTTCTGAGAGTGTGGTTCAATCCACAAGCATACACTCTTGGGAAAAGGAAATATTTCGGGTGTGTGGCAACAATTCACCAGCATACACCATGGAAAAGAGAAATGAAATGTTTTTCTGGAAAACTGTACTGCCTAGCAAAGAGAGTCTGGAAAAGGAATGTACTTGTTTGCCATGACCAACCATTGGGGGTCCACTTGTGCTTAAGTAACATCTATAAATAAAGCCATATTGTACAATCCCAGCTGCTGCATTGGACAATCTGATCATTGATTTCTGTGTGGAGTTATTGGGGGCCCCTCAGTAGTTAGGTCTAGCATATGCCTAGCATCCTCTCCCCTGGACCTGGCTGTTTTTACAAAGGTACATTTTGGTAATTGTACCCCCACCCCACCTTCCTTTAGATAATGAGCCTGGTATACACTTTACAGCTAGGGGTTGTACCAATCTGTGTATTTCTGCCAAAAGTAAATGGTATGCCATATGTGGGTAATAGTTCTTTTAATGGGGGTTACTAGTTCTTTTAATGGGAGGTGCCAACTTGCCAAAAGTGGCATGGGGTTACATCAGCATTGTGAAAGCTGCTCTATGATTGGTTCTTAGGTTAAGAACAGTCATTGTGACATATCTAATCTCCAGATAAATGCTTGTCTGGAGGTAAGACAGTGAGATAAACACATTTATCAGTGAAAATTTATCACTACTGGTGTTGTATAAATTTGGATAGAGTTTGTTCCTAGTGCAACTTGGCCACCATAGATCAGTCCCAGAAAGCATCCTGCAGTGTGTGATAACTTGCTCCTGCCCTGCCTTTAAGGAGGTGAAGCCAAGATGATGGGAGAGGCAAGCCATTGCAGTGGTGCCCATAGGGGACCAGTCTCAAAAACTGTTGCAGTGAACTGCGAAGCTGCAGGAACTGCCACATGATTTGTCTGGGAAGCCCTTTGTGACAACACAGATAATCAAAGTATTGAAGTTCAGTGGTGTGGGGAGTCAAAAGGTCCCGCATACGAAGGATGCCTTGGAACTTTCAGGATTCCCACAGAATGGGCTTGTTGCCTATCTGGAAGTATGGATTGCTCCACAGAGGAATAAATTCAGGAGAGCAAAGCTTCAATTTTAAGAGACTTACCCAGGAAGTGCCATGCCTGATATGATGCTGTCATTGTTGGGAATTTCTTAACTGGCCCTGATAGTGAGTTATACAATAAAACATGTGGACAATGACTTGAGCAAAGCAAACATTCCATACAGAACCAGAGGGGAGATTGCTCAGTGGAATCCTTGAGCCAGCAGAAGGTTTATACCTTTAGAAAGGATAAGAGGTATCCCTTGAACCAGGGCAGGTCCCACCAATAGCAGACCAGTAAGCCCCTCATTTAGCATGGCTGTAATGAGTAGGGTGTCCCTCCCATAAGAACGAACCAAGCATTTTGTCGATTTTGGCAACCCATTGCTCGGGGATTGCTAGGGGAAGATAGCTGAGGAGGTACAGTAGTTTGGCAGAGGTGACCATGTGGATTGCTTCAATTCTGCCTGCCAGTGAGAGTTTTAGCACCTTCCACTGGTCACATTCCAATTGAAAGGCCTGCAGCAAGGGGTGCAGTTTGACTCTGGGGATGGAAGGGATGTTGCTCGTGATTTTTTTTTATAATTAAATGTTTTTATTAATTTTCCAATAAAACATCAAACAAACCAAATAATACCCAGGACGGACATTGAGAGCAAGTCTAGGACAGACAGTTATCTATAATGGTACAGTGCAGCTTTCTGTAAAAGTATAGTGCTGAAGATTAGTTTTTCCTAAGAGAGAAAACAAAAAGCAGAGGCAGGAAAATACAAGCATTTGTCAATGCCGAATGTTTGCTTGCTGGTATTAGCATTAGAAATGCAGGAGTTAGACAGATGTAGAGAAGGAATGGCTATGAAGTAGTGAACTTCATGCCAACCTCACCTCCACCCTGCAGAGATGGACAGGCATTGGGGTATGCGTTTGGGTTGTCACCCATAACGTTCATGCCATTTCACCTCACCCTATCCTGCAGACACAGACAAGTGTTGAGGTGTGCCTTGGGGTGTTTGGCTTTACAGTTACTTCACTCCATAAGGACATACGCTGAAATGGGTGCAATATAGGAGAATGGGGTGAACTCTGGGGCCAAAGAGTCCAAGGCACACCTCGATGCCTATCACTGGCTGCAAGGTGGGGGGGAGTGGAATGGCAAGAGCATTACAGTCGGCAATCCAAAGGCACACCCCTGATGCCTGTCAGTCTGTACAGGGTGGGACATTATGGTTAGAAACCCTAATGCCCCATGCGTTTGGTGGTATTTGCACTACAAATTTTCAACATGGCCTTTTTGTAACCCCCACCTCATGAAAGCATTTGGGACCTCTTCTCATGAACAGTGGCACTGTGATTTTGTGAATGTGTCCCGAACTTTGAGTTCCCACAGCAACCGTGCCATTGCGCGCCAGATGTACAAAAACACAGATGGGGCAAGAATGACAGCTGTACCTTTCAAAGGGAGGTGTGACGAAATGGCAATGTTGAAAATCTGCAGTGAAAATATTAAAAATGCTCGAACTTCCGAGTGTACGTGGAAACTGCGCAACGCATGTGCATAACACAGTCATTTAGTGGAATTATTTTACCAAATGTTCAACATAGGCATTTTGTGACCTCTGCCCATGAACACTGTCACTATGATTTTCTTAATCTGTCCTGGACATTGATTTCCTACAGCAACCGTGCTATTCTGCGGCAGATGTGTAAACGCATATTTTGGGCAGCGTGTGAAAAATAACAGCTGTATAGTTCATAAGGAGGTCTGAAAAAATGCCAATGTTGAAAATCTGGAGTGAAAATACTACAAATTTGCGAAGTTATGAGGGTGTGTAGAAACTGCACAATGCATGCTTGTAACCCAGTCATTTTATGGACGTTTGTCACCAAATTTTCAACACAGGCATTTTAGGACCTCTGCTCATGAAAAGAGTCACTGTGATTTTACCTACGAACATACATACATACGAACATATGAATCTGCCAGCAGAACAGACCAATTGGTCTATTTAAGTCTGCCTGAGTGTGCAGCTATTACCCTAGATTGCAGTTGCCCCAGCCTCCACCTCCTCAGTTCCTCCCCCGCTTGTCCCAGCCCCTGCTCCCTAACTCTTCCTCTGCTTTATCCCACTCCTTCTTAAAGTTATTGACTGTCCTACATATTACCACCCCCCTCTGGCAGTGAATTCCAACTAGACACCACCCTCTCAGTGAAGTAGTGCCTCCTCATTTCCCTCTTGAAACATCCCTCTTCCAACCTTAGTTCGTGCCCCCTCGTCTCTCTTCCACTACTCAGTTTAAATACCCCCTCAGTGCTAGGTTTATTTACCCCCTCAGGTATTTAAATGATTCAATCATATCCCCCCATCCCTCCTCTCCTCCAGTGTGTACATGTTCAGCTCCTTCAGTCTAACTTCAAATGCCTTTCCTTCCATCCCCATTAACATTTTTGTTGCCCTCCTTTGCACCCCCTCCAGTAACTTTATCTCTCTCCTCGGGTATGGCCTCCCAGTATTGCAGACAGTTCTCCAGGTGTGGTCTGACCAATGATCTGTAGAGCGGTAGGATCACATCCCTGTGTCTGGATGAGAATACCCTTGCAATGCACCCCAGCATCCTGTTTGCCTTCACTGCTGCTCTCCTGCACTGGGCCGAGTTGTTCATGCTCCTAGTTACCAACACCTGTAGATCCTTCTCCTCCTCTGTGATCCCCAACCTCACCCCCCCCCCCGAGCCAATAGTCCCTCTTCTGGTTCTTAGCCCCGAAGTGCATCACCTTACACTTCTTTGTGTTGAATCCTACCTGCCACTTCACTGACCATGTCTCTAGTTTGGTAAGGTCCCCCTGCAGTTTTTCCCATCCATCCTCTTTGTCCACCACCACCCCCAATTTGGCATCATCTGTGAACAGACTAACCCTGCTCCCCACTCCATGTGCTGTATTGGAGATAAAGAGCCCAAATAGCACCGGGCCCAGCACTGACCCCTGTGGCACCCCGCTTGTCACTGCTCTGGATGCCGAGAGCTCCCCCTCCCACCCTCTGCACCCTCTCCTGTAACCAGTTCTCTATCCATTTAGTCTGCTTTTTTCTCCACCTCCACTGCCATCAGCCTCCCCCAAGTCTCCCAAGAGACACTGTATCAAAGGCCTTACTGAAGTCCAAGTACAGGACATGTACCGCATGGCATCTGTCCAACTCCCTTGTCATCCAGTCATAGTACTCTATTAGGTTGGTTTGACAAGACCTCCCTGAGACAAACCCGTGTTGCCACCCATCTTGGAGGCCATTACTCTCTAGGAATGCCACCAGCCTCTCCTTCAGTATTGCCTCCATAAGCTTACCCACTATGGACGTAAGACTGACCAGCCGATAATCTCCTGGCTTCTCCCTAGGCCCACTCTTGTGTATAGGCACCACATGGTCCACCCTCCAGTCCTGGGGCACACACCCCATTTCCAGGGAGGTGTTGAACAGATCTGCCACTGGCTCAGCCAAGAGCTCCACCATCTCCCTCAGCACCATGGGCAGGATGCCATTGGGACCTGGTGCCTTGTCTACCCTTACTGCACTCAGCCCCTGTAGCACCCTGCTCCCTGTGATCATTTTGTTTGTCACCTCCTCCCCTCCTTTCCCCAGCCCCCAGCCCATGCCAGTAGTGGACCATTCTCTCCTTAGTGAAATGGAGCAGAAGTACTCATTTAGAATTTCTGCTTGCTCCTCCCTCTTTTCCACTCAATCCCCTTCCCACTTTATCCTCACAATATGTTCCTTGTACATCCTCTTTTCCCTGGCATACCTAAAAAAGTCCTTTTCCCCTCCCTTTATGCCCTGTGCTAACCTTAATTCCCTGGAGGTTTTAGCTTTTTTCACCCTCCTGGTCACCTCCCTTGACCAACTTCCATAAGTCCCCTTATCCTCTCCCTTTCCTGTTCTCCTGTACTTCCAGTATGCAGCCCTCTATGCCCTCACCCCTTGCAGCACTTCCTTGTTCAGCCAGCATGGTTTCTTGGCTCCGCTCTTCTTACTCCTGGCCCTGGTGCGGGCTACTGTGGCCTCTGTTAGCCCAGTCTTTATGACTCCCCACTTTTGTTCTGCATCCATCGCCGGCCTTATATCCTGGAGTATCCCTTGCAGTATTGCTCTTATCCTCTCAAAGTCCACCCTACTAAAGTCCACCACCTTAGTGCCCGTGCCTCCTGTCTCCCTGACCAGAGCGAGAATGAGCCACACTGTTTGGTGGTCGCTACCTTCTAGTGGGTCCTCCACCCTTACCTCCCTCACTGCCTCCCCATTTGCCAGTACTAGGTCCAGAGTGCTACCAAGCTTTGTAGGCCCACATACCAATTGTGTCAGAAGGCCGTCCTGGAATGCATCAAGGAGATAGAATGGACGGTGGGTGGGCAGAGAGGGACAGTGAAAAAGCAGGGATACTGAACGAATATTTCTGCTCAGTATTCACAAAAGAGGAGGAGGGGGAGGTGTCTAATCCAATTAACAGAAGCACTCTTGATAGGGGGTCGATCCCAGTCCTTTCACAGAAGAAAGGGTTCTGAAAGAACTCCTAAAACTGAAAGTGGACAAAGCAATGGGGCCTGATGGAATTCACCCCAGAATTCTAAAAGAATTAGGGGGAGAACTAGTGAAACCACTGACTACCCTTTTTAACAAATCATGGGAGGATGGTGTGGTACCTGAGGATTGGAGGAAGGCGGATGTGATTCCTCTTCACAAAAGTGGGACCAAGACAGAGGCAGGAAACTACAGACCTGTCAGTTTGACCTCTGTGATAGGGAAAGTGATGGAATCACTTCTGAAGGAAAGAATTATTGAATACCTAGAGGCCAGTGGGGCACAGGGCCCAAGGCAGCATGGGTTCACAGCGGAAGGTCATGTCAGATGAATCTAATTGATTTCTTTGAGGGTGACCAAAGTAGTAGACCAGGAGGGCTGTGGACAGCCTGCCTATGTAGACTTTATAAGGCATTTGACACAGTCCCACACAAAAGATTAATAGTCAAATTAACCAGCCTGGGAGTGGGTCCCAGGGTGGTAGCCTGGGTAAAACATTGGCTGGACAACAGGACACAGAAAGTAATTGTAAATGGAGTCCACTCTGAAGAAAGAGGGGTTACTAGGTGGGCAATCGCAGGGTTCAGTACTGGGTCCAGTCCTTTTAATGTCTTATAAGTGACATTGCAGAGGGACTGGAAGGAAAAGTATGCTCTTTGCAGATGATACAAAGATCTGCAACAGGGTTGATACACAAGGAGGCATGGAAAGGATGAGAAGGGACTTGGCAAGGTTGGAGGAATGGTCAGAAGTATGGCAGCTTGTATTGAATGCAAAGAAGTGCAAAATATATCTCGAAACAAAACCCAGGGAAGATTACACAGTGGGGGGGTAATAACAACAACAAAATGGAAAGGTACCTGGGGTAATCACATCAGATGACCTTAAGGTTAGCAAGCAATGTGAGAAGGCAGTAGGGAGGGCTGGGGGTATACTGGGATGTATAGGGAGAGGCATCACCAGTGGTGCCGGAACAGTTTGAAAAGTGGTAGGGCCAAGAACGTGAGGGATCAATTTTTCCCATTAAATACATTACCATGATAGCAAAAAGTGATAGGGCCACTTATGAAAGTGGTAGGGCCATGGCCCTAGTGGCCCCCCCGTTCCGGCACCTATGGGCATCACCAGCAGAAAACAGGAAGTTGTTATCCCTCTGTACAGACAGTTGGTGAGATCCCGTCTGGAGTACTGCGTCCAGTTCTGGAGACCCCATCTCCGCAAGGACATAGACAGCATAGAGACAGTCCAGAGGAGGGTAACTAAAATGGTGCAGGGTCTGCAAGAGAAGCCATATGAGGAGAGACTAAAGGAACCCTTGAGGAAAGGAGGGAGAGGGGGGACATGATAGAAACTTTTAAGTACCTCAGTGGAATCAACAAAGTCCAAGAGGGTAGCATATTTCAGAAAAAGAGATGTGCAAGAACAAGGGGACACAATTTAAAGATAGAGGGGGTCAGTTCAGGGGCAATGTGAGGAAGTATTTTTTTCACAGAGAGGGTGGTGGGTGCATGGAACAGCCTTCCTGAGGAGGTTGTGGGGTCTAAAACTGTGGGAGAATTCAAGAATACATGGGACAGACATAAGGCAATTCTTGTGGGGGTAAGAAGAAATAGGCTGTTGGTTAACTAGGATCTGCAGCTTATCCTGTAGGTAGGGAAATGGGCAGACTAGGTGGGTCAAGTGGTCCTTATCTGCCATCAAAGTCTATGTTTCTATGTTTCTATGTACTGCTAGTGGCCGGGGTGCTCCAGCCAACCCCTGGTAGGTTAAAATCCCCCACTATCACCACACACCCCCTTCTACACACCCTCATTATCTGCTCTGTGAACTCCCCATCCAGTTCCCCGGATTGGTCTGGTGGTTTGCACACCACTCCCAGCCTTAGCGTTCTGCCCTTGGAGTCCAGGAGCTGCACCCAATGCACCTCTGTCCTCTCCTCTTCTCTTCTCTTCTCCCCTCATCCCTTATGCATTTGATCCCTTTCCTCACATAGAGTGCAACCCCACTTCCAACTCCCCAGTCCCTCCTGTATATCCTGTATCCTGAGATTGCCAGGTCACAATCATGGTACTCTGTGGCCCAAGTCTTTATCACTGCAGCAATGTCCACCTTCCCCTCTGAAAGGAGCGCCTGAAGCTCTGCAGTTTTGTTCCCCAGGCTTCTTGCGTTGAGAAAGACCACCTTCCACCCATACCCCTCCTTCTCCTCACTCTTCTCCTTGGCCTGTGTCCCTCCTCCAGGTAGTCCGTACCCTTTCTCCTCCTTATTCTTACCAGGTGGAGGTGCCTTCTGTATTACACTCAGACCACTCTGCCCACCCCCTCCCAGGGTTACTACTCTTCCGCCTTTACCTACATCTAGGGGGGTGAGCTCATTAGGCTCCCCTGTCTGGGCATTTCTACCAACATCAGTCTTTTGTCCCCCCCCCACTAGTTTAAATCCACCTTAGTAAAGATATACCCCTCTAGTCCCACCTTTAATACTCCCCTTCCCTCCCTGCTCAAGTGTAGCCTATCCCCCATGTACAAGTCACTATTCCCCCAGACCCTACCCCAGTTAGTTACTAACCCATAATTTTCGGTGTGGCACCAATCCCTCAGCCACTCATTGAACTCCTTGATCCTACCATTCCTTCCTGTGCTTGCACATGGTACTGGGAGCACCTCTGAGAATGCCACTGACTTCCAGCACCTCACACTGCCTGCCCAACTACTCAAAACTCCCCCTCACTACTTCCACAGTCTCCCCTGCCAAGTCGTTTCTACCCACATGCAACACTAAATGAGGTTTCTTCCCCTCGCTGCACACTTGAGCAGTGCTGCCCTGCCCCTCCTGCAGTCAAGCCGGGGATAGCTTCAACCCAAATACAGCTGTGCCTTTCCCCCCTTCCACCCCATCTCACTCCTTTCAGTATAGAATCCCCCAGGATGAGTACCTTCCCTGTCCCTGACCCCCGTTCCCTTCTAATGCTCCTTCCACCACCCCAGTATTCATTCTTCCCTGCTCCTTACCCCCACCAGCTGCACCCTCTGTGACTTCTGTATCTGCACCCCCTACTTCCTCCTCACCCCTTTTCTCCACCTTATTCCTCCCATCCCCCTTGAACCCCTTCCCAGCCTGACTACTTCCTACTAGGCTTCACATGTCGACCTCCCCTGCTGATTTCCAACCCCTCTCCTATCCTCATTGTTGTCGATTTAGAGCTCCCATTCCCTTCGACCCCGATAGTGATGCCCCTCCCATCCTTCCCCCTTCCCATAGCCTTCTCACCTCCAGTCACCCCTCCTTCCTTCCTTACTAGCCCCCTTCTACCCTTTCGTCTTTGCTACTCTTCCCCTACCTGTTGCCATCCCTCTCATGCCCTGCTTGTCCTCCCCCCAAGTATGTTCCTGCTCCCCCCTCTCTCTCCCATAACAGAGGCTCGAATCTATTCCTAGTCGATATCCCTCCTACATCTCTTCCCCCATCGATTCCCCTCCTACTTTTTCCCCTCCATGCCCCTGGTCCCTCCCACCCGCAGTTATCTGCTCTCTCCTGGTACCTCGTGGTCTCTTCCTCCCCATCAGAGGCCTCCCACCTCACCTTAGGCACCCTCCCTTCTCCTCTCTTTTCTGCTACTGCCTCTGATACTGGGGTCAGTTTCAGTCCCTAATTGTTCTTCCCCCTTGCCATCCCCTATTCCCCCCCAGCCAGGATGCCTACCATACTCATCTGCCCTACCAATTAGACTCCTCCCTAGCCTCTACAGTTCCTTCCTCAAACTAGCCAGTTTCATACAGACCATACACCCCCCATCTTCCAAGCCCAGTCCAGGATCATGGCAGACCCACACCCTGTACACCCCACCAGCTTTCCAAAGATGCCCGCCCTATTGACATGCGGCACCTGCCCCATTTTGGCTCCCATCTTATGTTACGGGCTCTTACTCCCAGTTTGTGTGCCCTACTACAACTGTTAGGCCCCTTTTTACTCAAATTCCTGTTCCCCCCACACTAGTCCCCACCAACTGGGTTAATTCAGTCTCAAATCTCATCTGTTAGATACTGTATTACTGTAGCAATCCTACAGCCTCCTTGTCCGTTTTTCACCCCTCAGCCACCATACTTTTTGTTCTCAGCCCTCATATAGTTTCACTTAGCCCAGTTAGAAATCCTATTGCACTCCAAGTATTACTCAGTTCAGAGAAATAAACAGAATAAATAAATATGTATTATTACAGCAATCCTAACAGTATAGCTCAGTACTTAGCTCAGTTAGAGAAATAAACAGAACAACTAAATCTGTATTATTACAGCAATCCTAAAAGCATCCAGTCATTGCTTTGTCTCCACCCCAGAGACCCTGCTGTAAATATAGGACCACACAGAAAACTGGGTGGGTGGGTGGGCAACTCTAAAGTCCCGACAGAGCTCCGTTGATCTTGCTCACTCCCCCTCTCTCACTCACTCATTCTGTTTCTCCCGGTGCTGCAGACTGCCCTTTTGTACTGGGCTCCTGCCTGCGTTGGTGCCTTTTTCTGCCCACAAAGAAATCTGCAGCAGTCCCGACAGAGCTTCGTTGAGCTTGTTCACTCCCCCTCTCTCACTCGCTTGTTCTGTTTCTCCCGGCACTGCAGGCTGCCCTTTTGTACTGGGCTCCTGCCCGCATTGACACCTTGTTCTGCCAAAAAAATAAATCTGCAGCAGTCCCGACAGAGCTCCATTGAGCTTGCTCACGCCCCCTCTTTCACTTGCTCGTTCTGTTTCTCCCGGCGCTGCAGGCTGCCCTTTTGTACTGGGCTCCTGCCTGCATTGGCACCTTCTTCTGCCCACAAAGAAATCTGCAGCAGTCCTGACAGAGCTCCGTTGCACGTGTTCACTCT
This sequence comes from Neoceratodus forsteri, assembly GCA_016271365.2. Classification (NCBI taxonomy): domain Eukaryota; kingdom Metazoa; phylum Chordata; order Ceratodontiformes; family Ceratodontidae; genus Neoceratodus; species Neoceratodus forsteri. The sequence continues at coordinate 1,424,644,802 of CM028130.1, forward strand.
CCCTCTCTCACTTGCTTGTTCTTAATCTGCCCCAAACATTGATTTCCTGCAACGACCGCGCTAGTCTGTGCTGGAAGTGCACAAACACATTTCGGCCAGGATGTGAAAAATGACAGCTGTACTGTTCATAAGGAGGTGTGAAAAAAAATGACAGTGTTGAAAATCTGGCATGAAAATATTACAAATTTGCAAAGTTACAAGGGTGCATGGAAATTGTGCAATGCACACTTGTAACGCATTCATTTTATGGACATTTGTCACCAAATTTTCAACATAGGCATTTTCGGACCTCTGCTCATGAACAGTGCCACTCTCATTTTCTTAATCTGTCCCGAACACTGATTTCCTACAGTGACCATGCTATTCTGTGCCAGAAGTGCGAAAACACATTTTGGCAAGGATGTGTAAAATGACAGCTGTACTGTTCATAAGGAGGTGTGTGAAAATGCCTATGTTGAAAATCTGGCATGAAAATATTACCCATTCACGAAGTTACAAGCGTGCATGGAAACTGCTCAAAAAAGTTATTTGGGGGAATTTTTTCACCAGATTTGCAATATAGGCTTTTTGAGAGACCACCTCATGAACGGTGGCATTGTCATCTCATTAATTGGTCCCGAAAGGTGATTCTGAGCAGTGACCACAAAATCACCTTTCGGGACCGAATAACGCCATAACAGAGACTAAATTTATGAGGAGGGGTCCCAATAACCCCATGCTGAAAATTTGCTGCCAAAATTCCCCCAAATGGCTGGGATGTGCACCAAAGTTGAAAAAACCCTATTTATGCCATTATACAGCTTACTGGCATTTTTTCAGTTCGTGGCCAGCTTTAAAGAGTGCAGACGTGTTCCCGGTCCACCGAAGATCATCACGCCAGGCTCCGGAGATAAATATGGGGTGGGGGGGTGTGAGGAGCTACAGTACGCAAAGAGTGGGCTCGGGTTGCAGGGGAGGGGCACCGGAACACTTTGAGGGACTGTTTTCTCATTTTACAGGTAAAAAGGAAACCTAACAGACAACACGGGGCGGTTTTCTTTTTCCGCAGGTGTGTTTAGTACACTAGGGTGGGCTCTCAGTGTACCACCTGCATTTGTGGGCAGGGGGGCCAAAGCCGACAGGGGTTTGTCCCCCCATCAGCACAGAAATGGGTGGAGGTGCATGCATGCATGATGCTGAGGGGGATAGGGCACCCCCTCAGCACAGGCATGCAAGCAATGGGGGGGCCATTATGCCAGCTGGGAGTGGGCTCCCCCATGGGCAACTGGAACTGGGAAGGGGGTGACTGAAGCCGACAGGGATTGGGCCCCCTGTCGGCAGAGAAATGTGGGGGGGTGCATGATGCGAAGGGGATGGGGTGCTGCCCCAGCACACAACTGAAATGGGGGCATTATGCTGAGGAGGGTGGACTCCCGTTGGAAAGTTAACTGGGTCGAGAAGCATGCCAACAGGGGATTGGGCACCCTCAGCGTTCTATGCGCCTCTGAGGCTGCGGCATACAGCCGCCACATTTCTGTTAATGTTACACCAGGCAAGGTACCGCCCTGCAATGATGGGTCGCTCCCTCATTGCAGCGGAATGGCTAGTGCTGCAAAGACGAGGCGGCCCCTGATTACAGCAGTGAAATCGTTACAACTTGGGTGGCACTCTGCAGAACCAGTGTCATCAGGACACTGGCCCTGCATTGGCCGAGCACTGTCAAGCCCAACAGTGCAGTGCCAGCATTGGCCGCCATAGTGTCGCACCTCCACAACCCGCTTCTCTCCTAAGCTGCCCCATAATGTTTCTTGCACATGCACGCAAGCAAACATAAAAAAGGGAGTGAGGAAGGGAGAGCCCAGGACCTGCGCACACTGGTGATAGGTCACATATCACCCCCTGCAATGACGGGAATTGAGTATATTGTAAGATCTTTTATGGGACAAACCCAGGGTCTCTGGCAGAAGCAAACACAACCCATCTGCTCCACCTGTTTTTCCCTTCTCTTCTTGCTGACATATTTTACATGTAAGCATTTCAATATCATAAATAGTGTTAGCTGTAGATTTCCAGTCCCCTATAGCTGGGATCTTGCCTTTAAGCCATTTTCTTCTTATACATCTTTTGGCCATTAGAATTAATAAACCTAATAGGTATTTTACAGCAAGGTCCTGTATGTTACTAAGGTATATCAGAAAAAGGAATAAGTGCTCAGTCAGTTGTAGCTGCGGTGAGAAGATCTCCTGTAGGGTCAGCTTATTAAAGTTCAAAAGGAGGAGAGTCAGGGGCAGGCCCAAAGCACGTGGTAATGTTCCACCCAGGTTTCATCACACTGTCTCTAATAGTGGCTATTTATAGTCGTGCCCCTATGGACTTGTTGGACGGGTGTAAGGAAGTATTGAACTAGAAACTTCCAACTGTATTCCTGCTAGAACTGTGAGAAAGAGAACGTGTGAGAGTTTTGACACACCATTTGCCACTGCTCAGGGGTATGAGGTTGTGTAGTCACTTCATGCCATTTATGAAGTGCTGAGAGAGGTGGGAGGGGTCTAATCTGTAGAAAGGCTTTGTAGAGACAGGAAGTCAGGTGTGGCAAGGGCTCTCCATTGAGCGATGACATGATTAATCAAACCAGGAGATTGCCCATATCTAGGAGGGGACTTCGGTGAATCCAGGAGGACAGATATGCATGAACTTGAAAATAACGAAACATATCTGCCTGGAGTAAACCATGACTGTTCCAGAGAGGCTGAAACATTTGGACAGTGCGACCCTCCAAGAGTTGATCGGGGTAGTGTGCACTTCTGTTAAACCAGTTCTTATAACCAGTATCTAGTCTAACTGGCAGGAAATTCTTAAGACAATGTAAGGCGAGCAGCCAAATCATCTGGTCCCGGAGACCCATCTTTGTCAGCAACTTTTTCCATATCTTGAGGACTATGAGAGCATAAGGGGAGGAACAATCCATACGTACACTAGGTTGTTGAAAGTCAAGGATGGCTATTTCTGGTGAGACAGTTAGTAGTGCAGCTCTTTGTTGCTTTTGATTTTGACTCCAAGGTATGTAATACCTTTTGAGGCCCATGAGAGGTCTGCCTGTGTGAACAGCAGGAAAGGGCAGGAACAAGTAGGTAGGATAACCTAAGTTTTGCTCTTGTTGAGTTTGAGACCTGACAGCCTAGAGAAGGACTGTAATACTTGGATGAGAGCAGGTACTAGGTGAGGGGAATGTTCAAGGGTGTGGCAACCAGATGTAAAAGCCAAGCTCCAGGCATAAAACTCTCATGAAATAGAATAGGAAGTCTGTGCTAAGGCTCACACAGTAAGTATACAAACCATGTTTGGTTGTCTGATTCAAAAGGTTTTTTATTTAAAAAATACATATCTGAAGCACATCTGAAGAACACCAGATGTTTTTGAGCTTGTGCTCTTTCTCAAGGCGTTAAGACTCCCTGAGTGATCACAGCCCCCTGCTTCCTAAGTTGGGTAGGCACTGCTTCCTCTTAGCCAGTTGATGGAGTTCCTCAACATTCCAAGAGAGAAAGTTCAGAGCTAGGTGAGCCATTGCAGTGCGGGTTGTAGTGAAAGAGTAAGTGGGCAAGGCATTGGCGAGAGAGAGGTACACTAAGCATTACCCCCTTGGGAGGTATTTTTAGGTAAATACCATAGACACTGTAATAGCATTTCAGAAAACATAAACCTTTGCCATCTGAGGGACAAAGCAAGCAATGTGTAATCCCCTTGTTCCCAGGGGTTACTAGAATCCCAGTTAGAACCAGTGGCAGGCAGGGAAAGGCAGCTAGTGAAATGCCAGTTAAATGGATTTCACACTGTCAAGCTCTAGTGTCAGTCTCAGCTGAGCTATAGGGTGATGCAATCTTAGAACTCTTACAGTGGCATAAGCCACAATCCTTTGCCAGCTGAGGGATGTTAGTTTTAGAATGTTCAGTCAGTCCTGAGTAGGAGTTCCAGGAGGAGGCTGCAGCTTGTTGTGCAGCTCCTCACCTAGCTCTGACAGATAGCTACCGCTGTGTTTTGGATAGTTTGTTCTCACCCTAGAAGAACATATGAGACAGAGATTGAAGTGGTGGAGACCTTGCCAAGTGGGTTTTCCTTTGCCTCATCCCAGGAGGGATGCGGGCGATCTTCAGGGTTCAGGTGCTATCCCCTCACCCAGTCTGTCTAGTGAAACTGCCTGTGACAACTTCAGAAACTGAGTACTTTTGTGTCAGCCCAGGAGGTGCACCTGCATACCTTTGGTGAATTTTCTCTGACAAAGGGACCCTGTCACCTAGACTGTTTCTGTTTTTAAAAGAATCTGCCTACATTTGCAGTCTAATGATAGACTATCCAAATGCAGAATTTTTAACTTTCTGACACCTTAAAGGTGAGTCATGTGGTATGTTAAGTGTGAAAAACATTTCAAGATAGCATCTACAACTTTCTGTGAGGATGTTATTAACCAGATGGATGGTCGAATATAAACTTGGAAGCAAAAGGTGGGAGACCCCCATCTGGAGTAACCAGTTTACCTCTCTGGGTTCAGTTGGGGCAGCAGTACAATTTTCAGTCAGTGCATTTGGCCAGTGCCTGATGGAAATAGTTACCCAGATGTGGGTTTTGGATTCTCTGTGAGCCTGTATGTGCTCTTTGGTGGTCGTGGGTGCCACTAGTATTCCTCATGAAATATGGGAAAGTGTCTTAGTGTAACCCCCTACAAATAGGGGTTCCCAAAAAGTCTTCCTTGAGCTTGCCTAAATGTTCACTACCAGGCTGGTGTCCTGCGTTTTAGCAGTTTAAATGTGATTACCAGAGAGTGCCTAAAAAGCCTCTGTGTACTGTCTCTTTAAGAGCTGCCTGGATTTCATTCATAAGTAATCTGTGAGGGAGCTCTGTTGAAAGATGTAACTATTTGCTGAAAATCATTTAGAGTGCTAATGATAACATAGTTTGTCTAACCTGCCTTCTTTGCAGCAAGGACTGTTTTGTTTATCTCCACTATCTTGGTCCTGGACTGCCGAATTGGACCGATCAGTACTGGTGGGACCTAAATTGGAGCCAGACTACAGGAGCTGTCTGGAGTCAAAATCTGTAGGAATTGTAGTTTTGGGCTTTTTGTGCCTTTTTGCACCTGAAGGGGGAGCCTTTGTTGTAACTGACAGACAGATCAGCCAACTGAACCTTCTGGTTTCTGGGGAAAGTCCCAGGCTTGCTGGCAGTTGAGTCAGATCTAAGTTGGGAGCTGAAGAAGCAATAGCTTGAGAGAGTCAAGTAGCCATCAGAGTAGTTTTGTGCAGGAGAACTGTGGAAAGACCTGAGCTGTGGCCTGCATGTCTGCCTGCTGCCCCTGAGAGGGAGAAAAGAGAATAATTTCGGACTAAATCTGAATTTGTGAGAACGAAGTAAGCCACTGATTTTTACCAGGCTCATACCTGAAGAAGACCAAAGATTTTGCTGATTGAGATCAGCCTGTCAGGATTTCTAGCTGCTTTGAATCCCCGGTCTGTGCAGAGACTCTGCGATCATGACAGGAGAGCGGTTTGCCTGGTACAGTAGAATTTCCTTACATATAAATGTGCTGTGAGTTGTTAGTGGGTCGTGATTTGGTTCCCCACTGTATGAACTGTGTTCTGCTTGCTGGAAGCTGTATCCAGCACAAAATGGACTGTATCCGAATTTGTCTCCATTTGGCCAGGGTCTTGCCACACTGGCCCAGCCAGACTACCCGCTGCACAGAGAAAGCCATCGATGAGAGACCTGCCTGGGGATCAGCCCTCTGCTGCATGCTTGAACAGGAACGACACCTTAGTGATTCGTGTGGGCCCTGCTTCTCCTGGCACTCCAGATTAACCACCTGCTGTCTCGATTTTCATCCAGCCTGTGTCCAGTCTTGGGTGTCGTGAGTAATCATCAGGGTAGCTCCCTACAACAACAGCCTAATCTAAAAGTGTATCATCTGATTGTCTTGTTGTTTTTTTTCATGAACTGAGCCCTCTGGCTCCGGATTACAAATAGTGTGTGTTGGGCATGTTGTTTTCTTCCATCACAGGGCCCCAACCAGCTGCAATGTTCCTGGCTAGCCCACTGTTCTCCATCTGGGTACCCAGAGTGTGTGACTCTATGAACCCTGAAGTGCATGCATAACTGTTTGACTGATGCAACCTTTAAGCAAATTAACCTGATTACATCCCTCCCTTGTTCAAGTCCCTTAAATAAATCAGATCTAACTCTCTTTTGCATTTACCCTGATTGTGGTTCCAGTTTGTGCAAGAGTACTGTACTGCTGTTATTTGCTGTGTATAACCTTGTTTTACAGGGGGTCCCCAGGGCCAGGCCAGAGGAAAGCCCTGGTGGTAAGTGCAAACAGTGTGGGTACTGTGTGGTGTATTGGGGTACTGTGAAAGTGATTATTGTGTATTGTTCTGGCCACTAGTAAGGAGAGAGTGGTGGTTACAGTGCTGCAGAGGACTGTGCCCAGGTTAGCTTGACTACTACCAACCCTGACCTCCGGGTGGAGGGACCCGTTTCAGAACTCAGGCCCCTTAACCTGCTACTGGCCAAGCAGGCAGGGGTAGTAGCCCTTGGAATAGCGCTCTGACACTTGGACAGCTGGTTCTGATTATGCTATGATTTTTGTAATATAAAAAAATGTAGTGTGATTGTGTGTCATGAGAAATCCTGTGTTCCTGGGATGACTCCCCCCCCCCAAGTATCACTTCAAAGGACAGGATATGTTAAACAGCAGATCTTGGTAAGGTGGTTAACTTTCCAGTTTTCTTTGAAGCCAGGAACTAAAATATCTATTTTATGATGTCTTCAGAGGAAGCCCAGTTAATTTCACCTGGTGTTACAAAGCATATTACACCTCAGTGAGATCTGGCAGGGTTAGTCATAGAAAGTCCTTTGATGTCTTTAAAAAGCAGGAAAACACACTAGATCAAAGAGGAATAGGAAACCACTCCAGATCAAAGAGTCATATTGGAAATGAGTTTTTGCTGATGTCACTTATTTAATTATCTCCTGAGTGATAAGACATCCTGGTTGTATAATTTTGAATAAACAGAGGAGGAGCTGGGTGACATCATGGAGGAGCCAGGTTCAAAGACAGTTTTTAATTATGCTGTGGCTGACCTTTAGAGACATTCTTGTTTGGACTCTCTGAAGCAACAACATCTACTTCAAGCATTGTTAGAAGATATGCATTAGATAAACAAGTCTAATTGTCTGGTGGTAGGAATTTGTTTGCACTTTTTTTAAACCTTGTTCTTTTAAGTGATTGTATGCGTTGTGATATATTGTTCTGTATTTACATTTTACATTTTTATCTGTTTTAAAGTAAACCTGTATTTTAAAGAGACTGCTTGGTGTGCCTTCGAAATTCTTTCTTTGACAAGTGAAGCATACATGGTTAAAGTTGACACTGTGCATAGCTTAATGGTAATACCAAACTGGGAAAAGATAAGAGTTTATCTGAGGTCTTTCATAGAGTTTTTAAGAGTTCATTTTGTACACCTGGTTAGGTGCCCGTAGGTGAAAGGTTTCTGGCATTCCTCGAAAAACAGATTATCTAAGCCTGTACATTGGGTACGTTAACAAGAGTTTCATAGTTTGAATCCCTCCAGAAATTGAGACTAAAGGTGATTCAGATCCACAAAACAGACAGGAGGGTTACCCTGTTCACAATACTGTGCTCAGAGGTTGGCACTGTGGGAGCAGAGGGCCTGACTTGCTGAGTGGGGTTGTGACAGATTGGTGGTAGCGGTGCTGATAATTGACAAATTGGTTGGCAGCGGTGTGGATAATTTTGGTATTACAAGCTTTTATTGTTCAGTGTGCCAGCTTGATACTGTATAGCTCACTTGCAAAAAAAGGCAGAGATTTATTTTTTTTAAAAAAGGAAACAACTATGTCACTTGGCTTACAGTCAAGTTCCTACTTGTTTTATTTTTATTTTTTTCTCTAAAGTGCAAGTTAGAGTAGCCATAGTTAGGGAAGAAGATGGCTTCCAACTACAGTGGGCACACTGTAGACTACTTAAAGCAGTTGTGCAGGGACAGAGGAGTCCCATACAAGGTGAAAGCCACCAGACAGAACCTCGTGGATGCCCTGATGGTAGCAGATACCCAGAGCATCGAGTCACAGGCAGTGACTGTAGGGGACTGATCCTTGAGTGTGGAAGGGCTAGCAGCCAGTGCAGTATCCAGATCCAATGAGCAGGGCAACAGGGACAGTGCCAGTGAAGGGCCACAGCAGCAGGGGAAGGTCACCAGCATTCTCAAGCCAGAAGTACTCAGGTTACAGATTGAGTTATGCAGAATGGAGCTGGAGTTCCAGAGAGAAGAGAAGAGAAGTGAGAACAGAGAGCTGCAGAGGAGGAGAAGAGGGACTGTGAACAGTGAGAGGTGGACCATGAGGAGCATGAAAGCCAGAGGTGACATGAACTGGAGAAGCTATGACTCCAACCACTAGCACCAGAGCAGGTAAGTGGCTTGGGTTTAACTGGAACTACAGGACTGGGTTACAAATTGAATTCCAAATTGATAGCCGAATTTAAAGAGGGGGAGGATATGGATGCCTTTTTAAATTCTTTTGAAAAAGTTTGCATTCAGGCTAAAATTTCTAGGGAGTCCTGGAGCTTCTAGCTATCCCCACTACTTACCGGAAAAGCTCAGGATGCATTGGGTCAAATGGACAATGAGGACAGTAATGATTACAGCAAACTTAAAGCTGCACTGTTAAAAAAATTGAATTAACTGCTGAATCATACAGAGCTAAATTCTGTAAGCTCAGGAGAAGCCCTGACATGAGCTACGAGGAGCTAGCCACAAAACAACATCAGTTTTTAAAACGTTGGTGGGAAGGAATTGAAGCAAACTCTGTAGATAAAATTGAAAATGTGATTCTGTTAGAACAGTTTTTCTGGGCATGCCCAGCAGAGCTGAACACCTGGCTGGAGGACCGAGATCCCAAAACTGTGCAAGAGGCTGCTGAACTCTCGGACTGCTATGCCAAGAGCAGACCTGCTCTGAGAGCGAATGGGGTGAGCGTGGCAGTGCAGAAAGGGAAAAGCGCACCTTTTGGGCAGCTAAAACCCTCACTGCCTCCACCGAAATCAGTTAGCCCCAGGTTTCAGAGAAAAGATTTCTCTGAGAAAAGAAATGAAAGTTGGTTGTGTAAAGAAACTGGGCATATCACCAGACAGTGTCCCAAAAGGGCAAGCAATATGCAAGGTGGTGCTAGGAATGAAGTGGGTTGTTTGTGTGTCCCTGGAAGCATGCCTGTGAATATGAGGGAACACATGCACCCAGTCATGGTGAATGGTATACAGACACAATGGTTAAGGGACACAGGGGCATCCCTGACACTGGTTAAAGGGGATCTAGTAGAGCCTGGTCAGCTTATACCCAATAAGTACGTCACTGTACAGGACTTTACTGGTGAGGAGAAGACATTGCCACTTGCCAGTGTTCTCCTAGACTGGGGTGAAACAGGGGCAACTGTGCAACAGGTGGCTGTAGCCAAAACCTTAGCAGTGGATGTGATCCTGGGCAACAATCTGAAATGGGATGGTGTGTGCAGTTACCCGTAGCCTAGTGGCAAGGGAAAACTGTAGTTCCCTGAACCCCACAGAAGCCATTGTGGAAAGCACTGGGAGGCTGGTTCCCCAGCCTGTGTCTCCAGATGGGAAGACTATTGAAAAGGGGGTAGAAATTTCCCCAGTAGCAGTAAACCACACAGCTACAGAGGGTTACTTTGAAGAGGGAGGGGTGACCCATTGTCAGAGGGTTGGGACTGACAGTGATCCTGAGTGCCTTGACGCTAGTACTAGGGACCCTAGTTTAGCAACTGAAGGGGACCTGTCCCATGCCTTGGGAATGTATGAGGAGTTTGCAGCTTCTCAGAGAAGTGACCCTAGTCTAGAGAAGCTGAGGGCTTGGGTAGACTCTGACGGAGCACAGGGAGGTGACGGCAGACATATGGTTTATTGGTAAAATGGACTGATGTATGCTCAGGCTGTGCAGACAGAGGGAGGGGTGCTAGGCAGGCAGCTTGTCATTCTCCAGGGGTATCATGAGCAGTTGCTCAAGATTGCACATGATAATCCCTTGTCTGGTCATCTGGGAATTGCATGCACTATGCAGCGGTTGGCCCAGAATTTGTACTGGCCCAACTTCACCCAGCAGGTGAATGAGTATTGCAGGTCTTGTCACCGGTGCCAAGAAATAGGGAAGGTGGGCAAGAAAACCCAAACCACCCTGATTCCATTGCCCATAGTGGAGGAGCCATTCCAGAGTGTGGGAATGGATATTGTTGGGCCTTTAAATACCCCCAGCTCCTCAAGGAAGAGATTCATCCTGACTGTGGTGGATTATGCCACCCTGTACCCAGAGGCAGTTGCCCTATCCTCACTGAGGACAGACAAAGTGACAGATACCTTACTTGGGATGTTCTCCCATGTTGGGTTTCCGCAGGAGGTTATCACTGATCAAGGGGTTCCTTCATGTCAGACCTGATGAAATGTTTATGGGAGAAGTGTGGAGTGGTGCACAGATGAACGACACCGTATCACCCACAAACCAATGGGCTTGTGGAAAGATTTAATGGTACCCTGAAGTCAATGCTCCGGGCGTTTGCCGAACAGCATGGGAGGGACTGGGTGAAATACCTTCCCCGCCTGTTGTTTGCATACAGGGAGGTGCCCCAAGAGTTGACAGGATTTTCCCCCTTCAAACTCTTATATGTATGCTGGGTATGTGGGCCCCTATACTTGATCTGGGAGGACTGGGAAGGCAAGCATGCCACCCTGGGAACTCCCATAGTGGATTACTTTCTTAGGTTTAGGGAAAGGCTGAAGGAGCTTATGGGGACAGCCCAGAGCAACCTGGCAGCTGCCCAACAGAAACAAAAAGTGTGGTATGACTGCAGCACCAGAGTTCGCTTGTACATGGTGGGTCAGGAAGTCATGGTCCTTATTCTGGTCTGGAAAGACAAGCTGCAGGCTGTGTGGGCAGAACCGTAGCAAAGTAATTAGGAAGGTAAATGACATGAACTGTATTACAGAGTTACCTGACCGAAGGCAGACAGAAAGGATGTACCATGTCAACATGATGAAGCCATATACTAATAGGGCTGACATGATGTTTGCAGTGTGAAGTCCTGGGGAGGGGACGGACAGAAGAGACCCCCTTCTGGACTTGCTGGAAGAAAGTAAGCGGGTGTTCTCTGTGGAGGCAGTTAAATTGTCTCCCCAGCTGGCCCCGGACAAGATCCAGGAAGTAAGGGAGGTTTTAGCAGATTTTGCCCCATTGTTTAGCGCCAAGCCTGGACTAACCCTCTAACGACGCATGATGTGGAGACAGGGACACAGATGCCCATACAGCGGACAGCATATCGGGTGTCAGAGACTGTCCAAAAGGACATTAAATGGGAAGTGGAGGAGATGCTGGATTTAGGGTAATCCAGAGATCCCACAGCCCCTGGCCTCACCCGTAGAGTCCTTCTGCCCAAGCCAGATGGCTTTCACTCATTTCTGTGTGGACTATCATGGACTGAATGCAGTCACGTAGTCAGACGCCCACCCGATGCCCCGGACGGACAAACTCCTGGACAAGTTGGAAGGGGCGACCTACCTTATGACCATTGACCTGATCAAGGGGTATTGGCAGGTAGAGTTAACGGACACAACTAGGGAGAGGTCGACCTTCATCACTCCAATAGGCTTATTTGAATTTAAAGCAATGCCTTTCGAAATGAAGAATGCCCTGGCCACTTTCCAAAGGTTGGTGAACCAGGTGTTAAATGGTGCTGAGGAGTACGCTGTGGTGTACCTGGATGACATTGCCATCTTTAGTGCCAGCTGGAAGGAGCACCTGTCCCACCTTAGGGAAGTGCTGGGCAGGATACAGAGGGCTGGGCTCACTGTCAAAGCTGAGAAGTGCCAGGTGGCCATGGGAGAAGTGGCATACCTCGGGCATGTGGTAGGCCAGGAACAGCTCCGTCCTAACCAAATAAAAATAGAGGTGATCCAGGTGTGGCCCAGACCCAAAATGCAGAAGCAAGTCAGGAGTTTTCTAGGGACAGCAGGGTACTATAGAACAATTTTACCAAATTACAGTGCCCTGACTGCTCCCCTAGCTGACCTGGTAAAGAAAAGGATGCCAAAGAAAATTATCTGGGACTCAGCCTGTGAGAAAGCCTTTACCAGACTGAATGAGGCACTGTGTAGTGCTCCTGTTTTGACAAGTCCTGACTATAGCAGACCCTTTATAGTTCAGACTGATACCTCAGACATGGGTATTGGGGCAGTACTGAGTCAGACATCCAACCAAGGGAAAGATCATCCGGTAGTGTACCTGAGTGAAAAGTTACTTCCCAGAGAGCAGGCGTACTCTACTGTGGAAAATGAGTGTCTTGCCATAGTATGGGCCCTAAAGAAGCTAGAGCCATACTTATATGGGCAGCATTTTGTGGTTCAAACTGACCACAACCCCCTGGTCTGGCTGATGCAAATGGGAAAAACTAATGGTAGATTGTTAAGATGGAGTCTTGCTTTGCAAAGGTATGACATGACAATCTTACATAGGGCTGGAGTGAAAAATCAGAACTCAGATGGCTTGTCTTGTGTCTATGAGGAGTGAACTGATTTGGGAAGCTCATTCCATGCAGGGGTTAGAGCCCCCAGATTCAGTCTAGGTGGGGAGGATTGTCACACTTGGCCAGCTGGTTCTGATTATGATATGATTTTTGTAATATAAAAAAATGTAGTGTGATTGTCTGTCATGAGAAATCCTGTGCTCCTGGGATGACCCCCCCCCCCCAGGTATTGTTTCAAAGGACAGGATACGTTAAACAGCAGATCTCTGTAAGGTGATTAACTTCCTAGTTTTCTTTGAAGCTAGGAACTAAAATATCCATTTTATGATGTCTTCAGAGGAAGCCCAGTTAATTTCACCTGGTGTTACAAAGCATATTACACCTCAGCGAGATCTGGCAAGGTTAGTCATAGAAAGTTCTTTGATGTCTTTGAAAAGCAGGAAAACACATTAGATCAAAGAGGAGCAGGAAACCACTCCAGATCAAAGAGTCATATAGGAAATTAGTTTTTGCTGATGTCACCTATTTAATTACCTCCTGAGTGATAAGACATCCTGGTTGTATAATTTTTAATAAAAAGAGGAGGAGCTGGGTGACATCATGGAGGATCCAGGTTCAAAGACAGTTTTTAATTATGCTGTGGCTGACCTTTAGAGACATTCTTGTTTGGACTCTCTGAAGCAACAACATCTGCTTCAAGCACTGTTAGAAGATATACATTAGATAAACAAGTCTAATTGTCTGGTGGTAGGAATTTGTTTGCACTTTTTTTAAACCTTGTTCTTTTAAGTGATTGTATGCGTTGAGATTTATTGTTCTGTATTTACATTTTACATTTTTATCTATTTTAAAGTAAACCTGTATTTTAAAGAGACTGCTTGGTGTGCCTTCAAAATTCTTTCTTTGACAAGTGAAGCACATATGGTTAAAGTTGACGAAGTACACAGCTTGATGGTAATACCAACTGGGAAAAGATAAGAGTTTATCTGAGGTCTTTCATAGAGTTATTAAGGGTTCATTTTGTACACTTGGTTAGGTGCCCGTATTTGAAAGATATCTGGCATTCCCAGAAGAGCAGATTATCTGAGTCTGTACATTGGGTACACTAGCAGAGGTTCACAGTTTGAATCCCTCCAGAACTTGAGACCAAAGGTGATTAAGACCCACAAAACAGACAGGAGGGTTACCCTGTTCTGTTACCCTGTTCACAATACTGCACTCAGAGATTGGTACTGTGGGAGCAGAGGACCTGACCTGCTGAGTGGGGTTGTGACATGTGCCGTCTAGGGGTTACATTTTGGAGGCACCGCTGGGATTTTGTACCTTCTAGTGACCAAAAATTATGAATTATTGTTCAGGATTAATGGCTACCCCAGTAGAAATGGCTGTACACTAGTTTGTAGGGTGGTGTACTGGGCAGGAGAGCGACCCTCAAAATGCTGTACTTATACTGGATATTTCCCTGGGTACCAGTAAAGACACTGTAGAGGGAGCACTCTCCAAAGTTGAATGTTTAAAAAACCCTGTGGTGGTGGGTCAACAGGCTGATTTGATCGCCCAGATTTTCATAGCCTTGGTAGAGTGCAGTGACCTTGTGGACAGCTCTAAAGTGCCACAGACTATTGCCCCAGAAGGGGGTTCCAGGTGCTTGGAGAGTAATAACAAAAGACAGTAAAGACCCCGGGGAGGATGAGCTCCCACCATTATCTCAGACTTTTGAGGAGAAATTTGCTAAGTTGTTGCTGGAGGAAGGGAACACTGTAGAGGACTTTAAGAAACTATTCCTGCCAACTAGGGGTGTTCCTTCCCCAACACCCCCACCCACTCCAGCATCTGTTACTGCCCCACCTTCTGTGCCCGTGCCAATGCTGGCCCCATATGTGTACCTGCCATTAGTCACAACTCCTACCGAAGGCTGAGAATCTTCTCGGGCACCCTCCCCACCCCCCAAGGGGAGGATGACTGGGAGAACTGGATAGACTATGTTGCCCCTCTAGTACTTGAATGGCAATGCTCAGAAGCAGAGAAATGAAAGAGGTTGAGTGAGAGCCTCCAAGATCCTGCCCTGGCTACCATCCATGCCAAGCAGGCCAATAACCCTGGAGCAACTGCACAGGACTATCTTGATGCATTGGAGAATGTGTATGGGAGCCCGGATTGAGATGAGGATCTGTGGTGGAGAGTAAGAAACGCTCAGCAGTACCCAGGTGAGCCATTGTCTGTGTATGTACCTTGGCTTGAAAAGCTGCTATAAGAGTGCCTCAGAAAGGATAGTTTACCATGAAATGAAATAGATTGAACTATGCTGGACTGGATCCTTAAATCTGCTCCATTTTCAGAACTGTTACTGCTTCAGTTGCACCTTGCCACTCGACTGGAATCGCCCCCCTTCTATGACGAGCTAATGAAGGAAATGTGGGGAATTGAGCAAAAATGACCCCATGGGGGAATTGCACCCATATCTGCTGCTGCTGTGCAAGTGACCGAGAGTGATCAGCCAAGTGAGGCTCAGCGGCAAAAGTCGGCACTTAACGAGCACTCTGAGAATACAAAGGACTTCCCACCCTGGGCCTAATATTGGAAAGACTAGCTACTAAAGGAAGTCTGAGAGTTGAACATGGGTGCCTCTGCAAGGGTTTCACCCATGGAACAAGATTCTGGTCCCTTTCAGGACACGACCGCCATGGGGGTTGGGATGCACCCTCAGGCATCCGCTACTGAGGGTGGCTACAAAGCTGAGATCACCGGATTGACTGCCACTCTAAAGGAACTGTTAAGACACGTTGCACCACTCTCACCACTGCAAGCAGATACTAGACCTCAGTCTCTTACTTCTGCTTCATTTCCTCATACGATGTTATCTCCCAGGATGACCCAGGAGTCTATCATTTGTCACAACTGTGGAAAGGATGGCCATATGAAAAGAGAATGCAGGTCTCAGAAGGACTTAGAAAGAGTAGTAAACAGACTCCAAGGGGAGCTCCAAAAAGCAAATCAATGGCCAGGGAGTGCCCGAAATGACCGCAGTGAGGGTTCAAGAAACCCTAACTCAAATTTATTTTTGGCTAAATTGTCTGTCCAGGCCTCTGCTGCTGCCTCTCCAGACTGGTCCGAAATAGTGGGCCCTTCAGTGGAGACTATGGTGACCGTGAATGGTATTAATACTTGGGCTGTGCTTGACAGTGGGTCGAAAGTGACCACTGTATTCCAGAACTGGTAGGAGAAACACTTATTTGATGTGCCTTTGCAATCCCTGGAAGGCTTACATGTATGGGGCCTAAGCGACAAGTCTTATCCCTTCCTAGGGTATTTCTACCTCTGGTTGTCCTTTTCTGCAACTGTGACTGGTGTAGAGGAGCGAGTAGAGACATTGGCCCTAGTGTGTCCCCCCTCCCCCACTGGACTGTATGATGGGGTTCCCCTGTTAATTGGGACAAATGCCCATATGTTTGGAAGACTGGCGCAACTCTGTCACGAGAAACAAGGGCGACAGACTGGGAGGGCCCTGAGAATTCTGGCTCTGATCAAGAGGGCCTATGATTTGAAACAGAGACCCAAGGAAATAGACCAGGATGAACCGGTGGGGATCGTGTCTAAGAAAGATCCCAATTCAATGGTACTGGCCCCTAATGCCCAGTGTACCATTCAAGGGGAAGTCCGCCTCCAGGAAGATGTCAAGAACAAAATACTGATGTTGGATGTGCCAGGTGATGGAAAATTGCCAGAAGGATTATTGGTCAAGCCCAGCATCTTGCCTGCTCATGCCCAAGCCTATACACAAGGAGTGATGGTCCAGATTCAAAATGTGTCAGATTGGGAGACCCAGGTGAAGAGAGGGTGCACCCTAGCTACAGTACACTGTGCAGACACTGCAGTACTGCCCAGCAACAAGCACCCTGGTGAGAAGGAGAGAGTGACCCCAGACTTGTTTGACTTTGGTGACTTCCCATTGCCAGCTGAATGGAAGGCTAGAATTAGCAAGAGACTTGCCCAGAGAGACCAAGTGTTTTCGTTGAAGGAGTGGGATGTGGGATGTGTCCAGGATGCAGAGCATCATATACGCCTGCATGATGAATGGCCATTTCGAGAGAGGTCCCAACGCCTAGCCCCAGCAGACATAGATGATGTGAGAAGACACCTGCAGGAAACACTCGCTGCTGGCATGATACAAGAATCCAGGAGCCCATACGCCTCTCCCATTGTGGCTGAGCATAAGAAGAATGGGTCTGTGTGGATGTGTGTTGATTATCGAACCCTGAACCGGTGGACCATCCCAGACCAATACATTGTGCCTCGTATACAAGATGCCCTGGAGTGCTTGAATGGGAGCAAATGGTTCTCAGCATTGGATCTTCACAGCGGATACTACCAGATCCCGATGGTCCCGGAAGACCGTGAGCAAACAGCCTTCATCTGTCCATTGGGGTTCTATGAGTTTCTGAGGATGCCACAGGGGATATCGGGCACCCCGGCCACTTTTCAACGACTGATGGAATGTGCGGTGGGAGATATGAATTTACTGGAATGCCTGGTGTACTTGGATGATGTCATTGTGTTTGGGAGCACCTTAGAGGAGCATGAGAACTGACTGTTTAAAGTCCTAGACCAACTGGAAGACTTCAGCCTCAAGCTGTCCATTGACAAGTGCCAGTTTTTCCAAACCTCCGTGAAGAATGTGGGGCACATAGTATCTACAAAAGGGATAGAGACTGATCCCAGTAAGGTTGAAGCACTGACTGCTTGGCCCCAGCCCCATAATCTGAAAGAACTACAACATTTCCTGGGGTTCTGTGGCTACTACCGCAGGTTCATAAAGACTATTCCAAGGTGATTCACTCACTCTTGAACCTTACCCAGGGTTACCCTCCTACCAATCGTAAATACAAAAAATGGGCTGTTAAAGAACCAGAAAAAGTATACTTCCACCCAGGTGAACTCTTCGGGCCCTGCTGGATGCCTGACTGTGAAGCAGCCTTCCATGAGATCATATACCAGCTCACCCATGCCCCCATCCTCTCCTATGCTGACCCCACCAAACCCTATGTGCTGCATATGGATGCTAGTCTGCAGGGTCTAGGAGCGCTGCTGTATCAAGACCATGAGGATGGCCTGAGACCAGTAGCTTTTGCCAGTAGAAGCTTGATCCCGTCCGAACGAAACTACCCTGTGCATAAGTTGGATTTCTTTAACGCTAAAATGGATCATCGTTCACCAGTTTCATGAATACCTCTATTGGACAAGGATATTGGTGAAGACTGACAATAACCCATTGACCTATGTACAGACTTCAGCTAAATTAGACACCATTGGGCACCAGTGGCTTTCCGCATTATCAACCTATGATTACGCTGTCGAATACAGACTGGACCTGAACCATATTGATGCTGACACCCTATCATGAAGGCCCACTTCCAAGAGTGATTGGGTCAGGCTGTGTGAACCTGACATTCGAGCATTGTGCCAAAAGTTTGACAGAGATGAACAGATGTCTGCGGACACAGTGGACTGTTTAGTAGATTGCTTGGGCCCTTCTAACACCTGCATACCAGCTGCTTATTGCCACTTCTCTGCTCTAGATATTAGTGCACTACCTCAATTTGACAATGACAACATTCAGTGGGCTCAATCCCAAGATCCAGTGATTCAGCTAGTACTTGATGCCCTGCGTGAGGGGAAAGATATGTCTAAGTTACGTTCTACTGACTTGTGAATTGCTTTATTATTTAAAGAAGGCCCCAGATTGAAGTTTCTCAATCATTTGTTGTATAGAGAGACAGTAGATTGTAGAGGCAAAGTAGACAAGCAACAATTGGTCCTGCTCATGGCCTTTAAAGATTTGGTACTAAGGTCCCTTCACAATCACATGGGGCACCTCGGTATTGACAGAACCCTTGACCTGGTACAATCTCGCTTCTACTGGCCCAAAATGGGGGCCGATGTTGAGCACCATGTAAAGACTTGTAGTCGCTGCCTGCAAAGAAAAGCCCTGCCTCAGAGGGCTGCCCCCCCCCATTAATATTACTACCAGCACCCCCATGGAACTAGTCTGCATAGACTTCTTGTGTTTAGAACCTGATCAGCGGAACATTGACAATGTGTTAGTGGTTACGGATCATTTCACACGGTATGAACAAGCTTTTCCCACCAAAGATCAAAAGGCATCTACCGTGGCCAAGGTGCTAGTGGAAAATTTCTTCGTCCACTATGGTGCCCCCTAGCGGATCCACTCTGACCAGGGCAGAGACTTTGAGAGTTGACTAATCAAAAAAAGGCTCTCTCTATGGGGGGGGTGAAAGTGAAGAACCACCCCTATCACCCACAGGGAGACCCTCAACCAGAACATTTTAACCGCACCCTTCTAGACATGCTGGGCACCCTCCACCCAACAGACAAGCATAAATGGAGGCAGCAGATTTGCACCTTGGTACTCGCATACAATTGCATGAAAAATGATGCTACTGGGTTCTCCCCCTACTGCCTCATGTTCGGAAGAGAGGCCTGGCTGCCAGTTGATGTCTGTTTTGGGGTCTCTCCAGATGGGGTCCGAGCTGAAAACTACTTGCAATATGTTCAAAAACTGAAAGCTCAATTGAACCATGCCTATCAACTGGCCCAGACAATGGCCGCCAAGAGAAATCTAGCCAACAAAGAGAGGCAAGATAAAAAGTAAAGGCTCAAGAGTTTCGACCTGGAGACTGTGTGTTGTTACGTAATTTGGGACTGCATAGTAAACACAAAATTGCTGATCGGTGGCACCATCTTCCCCATGTAGTAGTTGGAAAGTTGGATGATTTACCTGTGTATGAGGTGCACCCAGAGAACAACTCCAAAGCTGTCAAAACCATGCACCGTAACCACTTGCTGCCTATCGGCCAAGTCATGATTGAGGCTGAAGCCCCAGAAATTGAGCCCCCTGGACTGGTGACTTGTGCTGCTGCAAGAAAGAGACAGAGTCAACCTACCCCAGTGGTCACAGATTTAAGGTTTCCTCTGCAGTAGGCCCAGAATGATAGTTACTGTCAGTCCACTTCTGACAAAAGTGAGTGTGACTATGCCTATTAACCCCTTATGAACTGAGTCAGCTGTTTCGAAGTAACCCCATGGTTAATTGTGGGGATGAAGCTGGGCCTTCTGGACTGCTTAAACCCCCAGCTTTGTCCTTGGAGCCAATGCTCCCTGAAAGTGAAGTGCAAAGTATCACATCTGAAGATGCTGAGTATCTGTGTATTGTGGAACTGCATGATTTGCCTGAGGGAGGGGCTGATGAAATGAGTCTTTCTGGTGACATACCAGAATTTGAAGAACACCATAAGAGTGCTGACAACCCCCTTCAGTGCCTCAAAGTTTGATTGTGCCTGAGCATTCACAAAATGAGTCAAGTGTTGTAGAAACAGAGCCTGCAGAGCAAGGAGCCGGCAATGCCCCAAGTTTGGATGTTCCCATCCAGGCAAAGGCACCCCTCACAAGTGACGAGAGTCCCCAGACTAGTGCTGTGAGTACAGAGACTGTAGTTGTCCCCCTCAGAAAGACTGGCCGAGCTGTCAAGGCAGTAGTACGCTTCAGTTATGATTCTCCCGGAATGGCAGTGGATTTGCCTCTCAATGTGGTCCACAAAGGGGTTTATGTTTCTCAGAGCTCACTGCCTAAACTGAGCCTAAGTGCCAATTCCAGATTGATTGTTCTGCCTTCTAGGTATGGTGCCCCTGCCCCATCTAGCCCCAAGTTAATTGATAGGGAAGGGCCTCCTCTTACATTGTTCAATATACAAGAACTTATTACATGATTCCGCATAGTAATGTGTAAATTACCTGTGTGAAATATGCATGATGTATTGTTAGAATGGATATAGTATTGTGATGTGTAGAGAATATGTATAGTAAAGGTATAAGTTTATGTTGACTGGTGTATCAGATGTCACTTGCATAACATGCTAATGGTATAAATGTCTCATATAGTTTGCATTTGCAATATTATGATGGTACAGACTTGACGTGGACGCCAAGTTTTCTCAAGGCAGGAAAGGGTGTAACCCTCCCTACAAATGGGGGTTCCCAAAAAGTCTTCCTTGAGCTTGCCTAAATGCTCACTGCCAGGCTGGTGTCCTGTGTTTTAGCAGTTTAAATGTGATTGCCAGAGAGTGCCTGTATAGCTTCTGTGTACTGTCTCTTTAAGAGCTGCCTGGATTGCAGTCATAAGTAATCTGAGAGGGAGCTCTTTTGAAAGATGTAACTATTTGCTGAAAATCATTTAGAGTCATAATGATAATGTAGTTTGTCTAACCTGCCTTCTTTGCAGCAAGGGCTGTTTTGTTTATCTCCACTATCTTGTTCCTGGACGCCGGAATTGGACCAATCAGTACTGGTGGGATCTAAAATGGAGCCAGACTACAGGAGCTGTCTTTAGTCAAAATCTGTAGGAATTGTAATTTGGGGCTTTTTGCGCCTTTTTGTACCTGAAGGGGGAGCCTTTGTTGTGACTGACAGACGGATCAGCCAACCGAACCTTCTGGTTTCTGGGGAAAGTCCCAGGCTTGCTGGCAGCTGAGTCAGATCTAAGTTGGGAGCTGAAGAAGCAATAGCTTGAGACAGTCAAACAGCCATCTGAGTAGTTTAGCGCAGGAGAACTGTGGAAAGACCTGAGTTGTGGCCTGCATGTCTGCCTGCTGCCCCTGAGAGGGAGAAAAGAGAATCTTTTCGAACTAAATCTGAGTTTGTGAGAATGAAGTAAGCCACTGATTTTTACCAGGCTCATACCTGAAGAAGACCTAAGATTTTGCTGAATGAGATCAGCCTGTCAGGATTTCCAGCTGCTTTTGAATCCCCGGTTTGTGCAGAGACTCTGCGATCATGACAGGAGAGCGGTTTGCCTGGTACAGTAGAATTTCCTTTCATGTAAATGTGCTGTGAGGTGTTAGTGGGTCGTGATTTGGTTCCCCACAGTGTGAACTGTGTTCTGCTTGCTGGAAGCTGTATCCAGCCCAAAACGGACTGTATTCGGATTTGTCTCCATTTGGCCAGGGCCTTGCCACACTGGCCCAGCCAGACTGCCCACTGCACAGAGAAAGCCATCGACGAGAGACCTGCCTGGGGATCAGCCCCCTGTTCCACACTTGAACAGGAATGATGCCTCAGCAATTCGTGTGGGCCCTGCTTCTCCTGGCCCTCCAGATTAACCACCTGCTGTCTCAATTTTCGTCCAGCCTGTGTCCAGTCTTGGGTGTTGTGAGTAATCATCAGGGTAGCTCCCTGCAACAACAGCCTAATCTAAAAGTGTGTCATCTGATTGTCTTGTTTTCTTTTCATGAACTGAGCCCTCCAGCTCTGGATTACAAATAGTGTGTGCTGTGCTTGTTGTTTTCTTCCGTCACAGGGCCCTAACCAGCTGCAACATTCCTGGCTAGCCCACTGTTCTCCATCTCGGTACCCAGAGTGTGTGACTCTTTATGGACCCTGAAGTGCATGCATAACTGTTTGAGTGATACAGCCTTTAAACAAATGAACCTGATTATACCCCTCCCTTGTTCAAGTTCCTTAAATAAATCAGATCTAACTCTAACTAAGAGTACTGTACTGCTGTTATTTGCTGTGTATAACCTTGTTTTACAGGGGGTCCCCAGGGCCGGGCCAGAGGAAAGCCCTGGTGGTAAGTACAAACAGTGTGGGTACTTGTGTGGTGTATCAGGGGTATTGTGAAAGTGATTATTGTGTATTGTTCTGGCCACTAGTAAGGAAAGGGGGGGGTTACAGTGCCGTGGAGGGCTGTGCCCAGGTTAGCTGGACCACTACCAACCCTGACCTCCGGGTGGAGGCCGTTTCAGAACTCAGGCCCCTTAACCTGCTACTAGCCAAGCAGGCAGGGATAGTAGCCATAGGGACAGTGCCACCTAGGGGTTACACTAGTATAGGCTGTCTGTGCTAAGTCGATGGGAGATGTACCAGTTCTGGCCATCTGTGCCAGTCTCCATTTCAGAATCTGAGAGTTCGCTGTTTGTGTTCATTATGCCTATGCTAAATGGGATTTCAGGAATTTCTGCACCTCAGTAATCTGCAGTACCAGTATGTGTAGCCCTGTGGGGGTCCATCTTCGCTTTGTGATTATTCCTACTTTGTTACATGAATAAAAGCCACATTCTAGAATCCCAGTCTGGTTTGGACAGTAATGTTGTTACTTCCATTGTGTCTGGATTTACTTGGGTACCCCGACCAGAAGTGCAAACCTAGCATAATTGTGAGCAGCCATTTCCTCCCAGGGACCTGGGTTGCTGGCCATGATAAATGGTCCCACCAGGTGTGTGCCAGGTAGTTGCCACACTTGGGTTGCCTATCTGTAATATCAGGCTCTGAGAAATGTGTGTACTTGTTCTGTAATCCCCCATCCTTCTCTTTTGCCCCTCAATGCTAGGTGGTGAGAGGAGCAGCCCTGCTAGTTAAACAAGGGGAGCTGGTGGGGGGGTTACAAATGAAGGAACAAAATCAAAACTGTGTACACCTCAGGGTTACACATTCTAGGAAACCCAAGAACTGAAAGAGGTAAGCACCAATACTGACAAACCCCCCTCCTCGTACACCACAGGTAGCTGTCCCCACTTCACGAAGCCAAGGTCTGGTGCTCCAAATGAAAAGAGAGATTGTAACCTGGGGCACAAAACATAGGCTGTCTGAGTCACCTTCCATTACAAAACCCTCCAAAGGTGACCCCAGAAATCATGGCATCTAACTAAGAGCTGAGTGTACAAATCTCAACTGCTAACCCAGTTGCTTAATGGGGGTGCCATGTCCCTCCCCTTAAGCCCAGATGGACACTGGTGGAATCACAAGATCCTGCCTTAGTACAAACTCCCTAGTACATTCTCTCCCAGCTGGTGGAAGAATGTACGGCAAGAAAGAAAGGACATACCCACCTTCATTCAGCACATGGGTGATTCTTTGCTCTGGTGTTGTTCTGCAACGTCATGATACAGCTTGAACTGAGGACAGCAGTAGGGTCCCACGGTTAACAGCAAATGGGGATGAAGGGGGAGATAGCACCCAGGGGGGAAGAGAAAATAGAAACATGATTAAAGATAGAGCTCAATACTTAAAAACAGCCAAGATAAATTCTTGTAGTGGAGTTGCACCTGTGCATGTGATGGGGGGCAATTCCACGCTTGTGTGATTTGGGGTCACAAAACAGGCTGGCAGTCACGGCAGTGGGGACCACATGACAATTATTCCTTGGGCCTTCTAAAAGGAGGTCTCAGCAGTGCAATGATACACATTGGGGACCTCCTTCAATGGCCGGATCCAGTGAACAGATATAGGGATACCAACCAGTATGGGTACAGGGCCAACTGCCTCAACTGCATACAGGGGACAAAATGGGGGGTCAGAACATGGGAGAGGACATGGGAGAGAAAGTGGAGCAGGCACACAGGTTGGGTATGGGTAGGCAGTGAGCTCTAGCTTTGTTTTCTTTTTTTCCAATTGTTTAACCAGGAGAGGCACACTATGCTGAAAGCTTGTTTACAGGTGCGATCTGGGAGCACAGGGAAGTTAAGTGACTTGTTCAGGGTCACACAGTAAGCAAATGGGGGCTGTAGGATTCAAACCCTGGTCTCCAGATTTGCAGCTCAGAGCCTTAAACCACTGCGCTATACTGCCTCCATGCTTCAATGACTTGTGATCTGGCCTGGTCCCCTGAAGGGGAAAGTACTGTTGTAGGGGCTGGTAAATGGAAATGGGGACATGAGGATCCCGGTGAGGTCCCCTCTTGCCACCAGTACTAGCCACACAGGGGCCAGGAGTAACTTCAGTGCCAGACCCATAGAGTGCATTTGAGTACATTTATATACCACAGTGATCGACCCAGTCTACCCTGCCCCAGTTCCCCCCACCACCACTCATCCATCATGCATAACATAAGCATGCAGAGCAAGGTCCTTAGTATATAAATAGTAGTTAAAAACAGCAGGCAGCATGTGGTACTGGACTACCAGAATCTCCCCACCTGCCCTACAAAAGGCTTCCCTGCCCCGACATACCTATGCAGAGAGTAGCTTATAGGATCTACCCTTAACCAGGGCACAGATCTTCAAGTTGGAGGAAGGATGAGGCGAGAGCATAGATTCAGATGATGAGTCAGAAGCAAGGGGAGAGTCAGACTGTCATGTGCGCAAGCTGGTTGCCATGGGACCAAAGTCACTTATTCGAGAGGGCACTCATGAAAATGGTGGTTAACTGCAGTACACAAAATGGCAAAATGGCAGGAAGACTGCTATTCAAAGAGGTGCTGTCAGTGGAAAAAACTGTCTCCTCCATGACAACTTATCAGCTAGAATTGTTGGGGACCACTGCAGTACATATATGTAGTGGAAGCTGGAGATGGGAGGGGCAGCCAACACGGAGCACTGTACGCACAGTTGTACTCAATAATGAGAAGATAAAAAGGCTTGGATCAACCCATTTTTGTTTGGGCTGTTAGAAGAAAAGGGGCTTAACTAGCTGTGATAGCAGTCCTGATTACTGTCACTTGCCCCCTGCAGCTCAGTTGCCCTCCAAAAACCCAAATGAGCAGTCAAATATAGGTACTACCACCCTATTAGGGTGGGCAGCCAGTTAGGAAAAATGGAAAAAACCCTGAGTCCTGGAGGGACAGTGAGAAGAAGCTGTAGATGGCTGTTGGCATCTATGGACAATCATATTCACGTTAGTAAAAAACAACACAGTACCTTAAATTGAACCCAGAGTCTGGGCTATAAGCCTACAGAAAGCTACATAGTCTGACTAACAACAGTTCAGTCCTTGGAGACTTCACCTGGAATGATTGGTGTTGCTGAGTCCTCAGTCTCTTAAGAGTTATTGCTTGACAGTAGGGTGGCCACTGCAGTCTGAGCCCAGGATACAGTTGGAGACTCGAGCGGGTAAAAATGCCATCACCGGGGAGAGGGGTGGGAATTTGGCTAGTCTGCAGGAGGAGAGCTTGCTGATTGCGGTGAACCTGTTGGCCTCAGACAGTAGAGGGGAGTCATCAGAGGAAGGTCAAGAGTTGCAGCTGTGATTACAGCACCAGAGATTACCAGAATGGGTCTTTGTTTGGTTGTTGGCCTTCATTTTGAGTTCCTGGCTTCTGTCCACTGTCAGCCAGCCCTCATCCTGAGAGGGTGGTGGGGCTCAGCAGTCTGTTAGGAGGGAGGCACCCTCCAGATGGTCCTGGTTGTGGTGTGAAGCAGACAGAGACTGAAAGCAGTAGGGCCACTTCTGACGTATGAATTGGTCCACTGCCTCCAAGGACCGAAAGTCCTGATGTACCCCATTAACAGTAACATGGAGGGAAGCAGTATACTGGAGATTGTAGACTGCTCTGCAGGAGAAATGTTTTTCTGCACATCAGTAAAGGCACAGCACTGTTTAAACAATTCTAGGGAGAAGTCCTGGAATATCTGAATGCAGTGACCCTGGCAGGTTAGGGGACCACGCTCCCAGGCCATCCTGAGAATGTGCAATAACAACAAAAAAGACTCGCACTCTAGAGCCAGGGAAGTGCACCCCCATGAAGGTGGCAAGTAATGCCAAATAATTCTCAGAACGATTTAAAGTAATCCAAATGAAAAATTTATTGAAGCTTGAATGGCGCCAACACTCCTACACCCAGGAATGCTGCTACAGGTACCCCAGCACTTCTCCAATTAAGGCTTCATCAGGGGGAATGTAATGGATGGGCAATCAACCTTCACAGCCAACACTGACCAAAATAGAGAATGGGGGGCATGAGCAAGCAAGTCAAAGAAACTGGTAAGCTTCTCTATTGTTCACAGTGCTCCACCTCCAGCTATTGGTTTGGAAGCCCTTATATTTCAAGAATGCATGGGATAAGCACAAGGCAATCTTAGTGGAAAGGAAGGGGGAAGAAGAAACAGCTGTAGATCAGTTATGATCTGCAATAATAGTACAGGTAGGGAGGAATTGGCAGACTGGATGGGCCAAGCAGTCCTTATTTGCCATTAGTTTCTGTTTCTGTTATCTGCCCGCATACCTGAGTTTCCCAGGAGTCTTCACAAAGTGTATGCCACCCCTCTACTGGCTCAAACATCGCTCGATGCGAGTTTCCAACTAATCTCCCAAAATACTGAGGAGGGGTCATGCTTGCAAGGAATGTGAGAATGTGCTGTTTCATGGGATATCGTAAGAGCCTCGCTAAAATCAGGTGAGGCTGGTCTCCATTTCTGGGGCACAGGGCAAGGGATCTGTGTACACAATCAATTTCATAAGGCTCTGAGCCTTGCAAATGTAGCAGGATAGGTAGCACATGTTGTAAGAAGCCCGAGCAGTCTGCCATTAATGCTGTCTGGGAAGCGGTTGAAGCATAGGTTGTTTCGTCAGCTTTTATTCTGCAAGTCTTCAATCCTATTCAAGAGCTGATGGAGAAGTTGGACTTGATCAGGGAGCTGTGCTTTCATTTCATCAATTTCTACCTCACTTCTGTGGGTTTGGACCTCCACGATAGTCACTGTCATCGTCTCAGTCAGCCCAATAACCTCAGTCATGGAATGGCTGCAGGCTGACCAGATCTCTTTTTTTTTTTTTGGGATACTCTCACCAAGTATCCACCCTGGTCACGGCCCCCTGAGGTCCTCCATGTCGGCCGATTCCCCTAGTCACCCCTGGCTTACCCCCCAGAGGATGGGGCCGTAGAGCTGGCACCCCATATTCCAGCCCACGGTCCTAATAACTGGTTGGGGGATTGGCGACCTGAGAGGAACCCCCAGGGAGGGCTTCATAGAGGCGGAGTCCCTATTTTTTGTAAATTATATGCCCCCTGGAGAGCCAGATGTGCAATGACGTCAGCGCACTACGTGCAGACATCTGCTGGCTTCTCCCCCCTGTCCAATGCGCACGCTGTTGGATGCCCAGCCTCCGCTGGGTGTCGCTGCAGTGGCGCATGTGTCCCTCACCCACCCCGAAGGAAGGAGAGCTGTCATAGGATGCCCAATCCTTCCTTCCCCCTGCCAGCCCCCGGCCGTCCGAGTCCATTCCCGAACCCGGGTCGCCAGCGTGGCGCGAGGTGTGGCATCCTGCACCTCAGCCCTCAGTGCCACCGGGCCGGCAGGCTGACCAGATCTCTGATATCCTAACCAGCATTCAAGAGAGTATGATTTTGATTCATGCAATGCCTTTGCTGAGCAGTGTTGCATGGGTCATTGCCATGAGGCTGGTGGGGATGACACGATGAGGAGTCCCAATGAAAGATACTCAAAACCACTCGTACTGTGAGGTGGATAAAAAACAGAAAAACAGAAAAACACTGTCAGACGCGTGGGATGATGGTGAGTACAGGGAAGATGAAAAACCTAAATTAGGGTGTGTTCAGAGGGCAGATGCCATCAGATTAAGCAGCTGGTGAGACAGAGCACACAGATTAGGCTTCCATCTTAGTAACACCCCCACCAGCAGTTTGTAGAAGTCTCTTTTCTTGAAGTTATTTTTTGACTGAACATAGACTATCAAAACGTGGAATTTGTCAGCAGATAAGGAATGCTTGGCCCACCTAATCTTCCCCTCTATTCCCTGCCTATTCTGCCATGGTCTCTTGCCACCTTCTTCCCCCCCGCTTTCATACCAGTTTTCCTTTATACCTATCCCATGCATGCTTGAAGTCCACCAGTGTTTTCGCCCCTACCACCACTGCTGGAAGATTGTTCCAGGCAACCACCACTCTCTCAGTGAAGAAATACTTCATCACATCCCTCCTAAACTCCCTCCCAGCTTCATTGTATCCCCCCTCGTTCATGTACATGTTCTTTTCTGAAAAATGCTTCCTTCCTTTACCTTATTCACCCCTATGAGGTATTCAAAGGTGTTATCAGCTTTGTCACTTTTCCTTGCCACCTTATGTCATCCGTTATGATTACCCCTTTCCTGTTTAGTGACCGTCAATACCCCCCATTCTATACTCTGCCTCTGGGTTTCTGCACCCAAGGTATGTGACTCTGCACTTTCTTTGCATTGAAACCCAGCTGCCATATCCTTGACTATTACTCAAGCTTTTTCAAGTCCTTATTCATTCTTTCCACCCCAACCAGAATGTCCACCCTATTGCAGATCTTGCTGTCATCTGCAAAGAGGCATGCCTAAAGGTGGACAAGCAATGTGAGAAGGCAGTATGTTGTTATCCCTCTGTACAGACAGTTGGTGAGACCCCATCTGGAGTACTGCATGCAGTTCTGGAGACCCATCTCCGCAAAGACATAGACAGGGTGGAGGCAGTCCAAACGAGGGCAACTAAAATGGTGCAGGGTCTGCACCAGAAGACATACAAAAAGAGACTAAAGGAGCTTAATATGTATACCCTTGAGGAAAGGAGGGAGAGGGGGGGACATGATAGAAACTTTCAAGTACCTCACGGGAATCAACAAAGTCCAAGAGGGTAGCATCCTTCAGAAAAAGTGATGTGCAAGAACAAGGGGGCACAATTTGAAGATAGAGGTGGGGATGGCTCAGAGGTAATGTGAGGAAGTATTTTTTCATGGAGAGGGTTGTGGATGCATGGAGCAGCCTTTCTGAGGAGGTCGTGGAGTCAAAAACTGTAGGGGAATTCAAGAATGCATGGGACAGACATAAGGCAATTCTAGTGGGAGGTAGGAGGAAGTAGGCTGTTGGTTAACTAGGTAGGGAAATGGGCAGACTAGGTGGGCCAAACGGTCCTTATCTGCCATCAAATTCTATGTTTGTATGTTTCTATGCCTTCCCTTCCAAATCTTCTAGAATGTCAGTTATAAAGACATTAAAGAGGACTGGGCCCAGTACTGTGCCTTGAGGAACACTGCTGGTCACTCAACCATCCCCAAAGTATGTGCCATTAACCGTCACCCTCTGTTGCCTATCAGTCAGCCAACTACATACCCAGTGTACCACCTTGGTTCCCACATCCAAGTTTCCCAGTTTTTTTGTAAGTCTCCTACAGTGTGAAAGGCTTTGTTGAAGTCTCAGAAGGCTATGTCCATCACTCCCACCTGATCTATTTCTGTGGTCAGCCAGTCAACAAAAATCTATCTGGTTTGTCTGACATGCTCTCCCTCCTGCGAATCCATGCTGCCTTGGGTCCTGTAACCCACCAGATGCAAGGTAATCTATCAGACTATATATATTAGATTCATGCCATGGATATATCCGGATGGCAACATGTATCTGATGGTAACCATCACAGAAGAACACCAAGATGTTTAATTTTAAAATGGTGGATGTGGTAAGAGAGTAGTAACTTGGAAAAAAACTGCAGAATCTCATATGGAATGAGAAATGGGTATATCAGTGTAGTTATTTGTGCTGACTACTTACTATATTAACTTAACTTTTGTTTGATACTGCTGCACTTTAACTTGGGTTTTATAGAGTCCCACTCTGATATGTCTATGTCCCTGAACTTGATGGACTTGAGTTTTTATTTATTTATATTTTTTTATCTTTTATCAGGAGTATTAGCCCAACTCTGCTTATTCACACTTAAAAAACAAAACAAACAAACAAACAAACAAAAAAACACCCAATCTGCATAATGTATGCTTGCAGAACATTATTACATTAAGGTTCTATTTTAAAGACCAGGGTTGTACTGGTGTACAAAGAGCCCACTTGGAAAGTTAATACAGGGGTCCACCTGAAAAATAATTGGGGGGCCCAGGGTAACACATGCAGATCTGTATTCTGCCTCCATTTGATATACTGGCTCTGTGTTTGCATCTTACTGTATATTTTCTTGCAGTGACCAAAACATCCCATTTGATTAGAAAATGGATGATAAATGCAAAGATTTTCAGAGCTGAGAAGGTGTCCAGGCACTCAACAGAGAGGGACCCACCTGGAAATTTCCAGGTATCCTGGTGGACCAGCCTGACTCAACCAAAGCCTTTCTGTGGGTCAGGGATCTCCTTGCTATGAAGTTGCCTCATTTTCCCATTGTAGATTTTGATGCCATGAAACTTAATTCTGTATCAAGTTTACCTAAGCATTCTGATTATAATGTGTATTAGTGATGTTACTTTTTTCTCTCACTTTTAAAGTGTGCTGTTATCGTCTGATACTTTTGTAGGTGTAGCATGTGAAGGCATGTGAAGGCTTGCTGTTACCTGAAGGGGGCATGAAGCTTTTATGTCATGTGATTAGGTCACTCTTTAAATACATTTCCAAAACAAAACATGACATTGTTTTTGTTTTGCTCTTTGATGAACCATGCGACAGGGTGAGTATACTGCCAGAGGTAATAAACTGGGGAAAGTTGGTGGTAGCGGGACCAAAACAAAAAGTACCCTCCCCCCATGATCTGATTCAAAAAAAATCTAAAACTTAATCTATTTTGTCCTTTACTGTCTGTTCTTTTGCACAACAGTACTTCAATAGGACCTAAGAGATGGCCCTTCTGATGGTCTGATGCCCCCCACATGTTTCATTTCCCTGTATTTTTCTGTTCTTCAGTCTTCCATTGGTCCAGCTGTTTTCTGTACTTATTTTTCTAAATTCTATTTTGTTTGTCCTCTGGTGGATGACCCCCAGATGAAACAGATATGTGGTGCAGAAGTGGGATACCTGGTGTATGTTCAGGTGCAAGAGAATTATGCCAGGTGGTTCCAGCCTTGGTACCCAGAAGAGTGACTGGAAAAAATGTGTATACAGAGGCATGGAAGATGACCAGTAGCCTTCCCACTGAAGTGGACAATACAATATTGAATTGAAAATAAATGAAACAAATATTATGTAACTGAGGGTACTATGTTCCATTTTTCTTTTTGCATTTTTCTTTCCCTGGCATGTCAGATCTTGATCTTCTGTTTTTCTTTCTGTTCATTTTGGAAGAAAAATGATAGTTGCTGTATTGGTTCTTGTACAAAAAGATGAACAAAAAGGATGGTATGATGCCTATTTTTAGACCAACAAACAATTTTTACAAAATGTTTAAGCTTTCAGACTCACAAAGTCCTCCATCAGAAATATGGCAGTTAAGGAATAACACTTTAAATTCTCAGAGCAGAACTAGAAAAGACCTTCACATGTGGATTGGACAACTGATCTGATAATAAGATTTAAGACAGACTGAAACAAGAGAACAGGCCAATCCTAGGGAACTTAATTAGGTGTGAATCACAAATTCTAACAAAATGGAATGCAGGTGACAGCAGAACTCTATAACTTATCAAATCCTAATTACCTAAAAAAGAGAGAGAGAGAGAGAGAGAGTGAGTGTGTGTGTGTGTGTGTGTGTGTGTGTGTGTGTGTGTGTGTGTGTTTGTGTCTGTCACCTAATTTATCTAACCCGATTGTCAGGAGCAAACTTATACAAGACCAAAACAACAGACCACTAGGCAACATTAAACCCTGTAATAGTCCTAAATGTGAGACGTGGGCGTATTTCCACTTCAGACTTCATCAACATTCTCCAAAACAAACAATTCAGTATACAGGGGCATTGTATGTGTGCATCTCAGAGTGTTGCTTACTACATCTACTGCAAGAAATGTTGACATACAGGTTATGTGGGGGAACTGGACAACCTCTTTAAACCTGAGTGTACTCACACAGGCATGACATTAAAATGAAAAATACTGTAAAACAATGGGACAACATTTTTCTTGATCTGTTCACTCCATTTCTGACCTGTAGTTCTCAAGGGGCATTTTAGGAATGTGCATGAGAAATGAGCATATGAGGTCAAATTTATCTGGACTTTCTGCACCCTCCGGGCCCTCAATTCGGCCATTTGCAGCAGCGGCATCGACTGCCGCCCACCTTAAAAGACTTTCCTGCCCACCCTCCCGATTCCATGACAGACTCTACTGCAAGGACTTTCCGTGCCCGAGCAGTGCCCTGCACACTAGGCGGCCCCTCAATTCAGCCATCTGCGGCCGCTGTCCACCTGAAGAGACTTTCCTGCCTGCCCTCCTGGTTCCCTGACATGGACGCTACTGCAAGGACTTTCCATGCCCAAGTGGTGCTCTACGCACTAGGCGCCCCTCAATTTGTCCATCCACGGCCGCTGCCCACCTGAAGAGACTTTCCTGCCCACCCTTTTGGTTCCCTTACATGAACTCTACTGCAAGGACTTTCTGCACCCGAGCGGCACCCTGTGCACTAGGCGGCCCCTCAATTTGGCCATCCGTGGCCACTGGCCACCGCCCACCTGACAAGACTTTCCTGCTCGCCCTCTTGGTTCCCTGACATGGAGTCTACTGCAAGGTATGGCCACTGCTATTAGCTTGGCATTGTGTAGCTTCAGCCATCTCCTGATTGGTGTGGCACTTGGCTACTGGACTCTGATTGGTCTGACCTGCTCCTAGTCCTTTTCTGATTGGAGCGCCTTTTTCACCTGTCTTAATTTTAAACTTTTGCTCTCCTATTTCTGCCAATAATTACTTTACTGCTAGAAACTACTTTACTCACTTGAAATTACCTGCTGCTTGCTTAAACACTGTATTTTACTCACAATTGCCTATGTTTTACACTGTTTAGAGTTGTTGAGTTAATGTAGTGTAGCCTTACTCTTTCAGCCTAGGGAATTTTGGCTAAACTGCTTTTGCATTTCTGATTTTACCGTTTTTCTCTGTCTGACTACCCTCCCCCTGCCTTTTCCTCTCCTTCCAGACTTTTTCTGCTTTATCCAATATTTCCCTTACTTGTCTCCTACTAAACCCTCACACCCAGCTCATCACTGATCCCTGTTCTCATGACAAATTCTCTCTCTCCCTCCTTGCAACCCCCCCGCGCTCTTTCTCTCAATTGCCGCTCTGACCTCACCTTTTGTCTTTTCTCTAATTCCCCACCCTAACTATTCTCACCTTGTACCTTTTGTTAAAACCTTATTATACAATGGGCACAATAAAATAGACAGAATCCTGCATTTTGATTGGCTGGCTGGCACCTTTTCAGCATTGTAAATCCTCCAGTGTACCCACTGGAAAAGGTGCCAGCCACCAGTCGGCAGCAGCAAGAAACTCCTCTGAAATCACTATGACAAAGCCAGAACCACAAAAAGATGGCGAAGATCACACAGTGAGATACACTCACCCTCCAACTAACAGGTGAACAGAGCACCCTACTCAAACAAAATGAGCGGCAACAGCTTAAAACAAATAAACAGCCAAAACCACATTACCGATTAACAACAGCACTTAGCCACATCCAGTACATGTCATTCCTCCCGAAGAAAAAAAAAGGAAAACGTAGAATAAAACCTCAAGACCACAACACCCCAGTAACCCCAGAAAGCAAACCCTGACTGCGTCCTTTCACCGCTCACCAAAAAAAAATGGCTTCACTTCCTCTCAAGCCAAACCGCAGAAAAATAGGTAGTAGAGTATTTTATTTTGTCTTACACAAGCAAAACAAAAAACACAGTGTTCAGGTAAATACGAATCTTCTCTTTCTAAACGTCCATAGAAATGGCATTGCGCTCTCTCTCTCTCTCTCTCTCTCTCTCTC
The DNA here is from genome assembly GCA_016271365.2 of Neoceratodus forsteri. Lineage (NCBI taxonomy): Eukaryota > Metazoa > Chordata > Ceratodontiformes > Ceratodontidae > Neoceratodus > Neoceratodus forsteri. The sequence goes on from CM028130.1 coordinate 1,424,678,818, forward strand.
TCTCTGATGTACACCGTGCTGAGGAACAGGAGGGTGCGAGGTACTCCTCTATATTATACATAGCAAAAAGGAACTATTTTTGTTCCGCAACAAGAACAATTATGTAAAATCACAAAAAAAAAGTTTTCTTCACCTTTTTACTTACTTAACTGATCAACAACATTGCATAATAGCAATATACCCCTTCAGGGTGTGGGTATACTGGTGGGCTTACCATGACTGGTGTGGTTAAGTCACTTGGTTGCATCTGATGACCGAACCACACCAGCCGTGGTAAATCCACCAGTATACCCACATCCTGGAGGGGTATATTGCTTTAATCACTCCCACCCCCTGCTGACGGTCTGCCACCAGCCTCCCACCCCATCCTGCTGTAATATTTATATCTCCCCTCTTCTTTTCTCCCCCAGGCCTTTCTGTGCCCGAGCGGCACCCTGTGCACTAGGCGGACCCTCAATTCGGCCATCCGCGGCTACCGCCCGCCTGAAGAGACTTTCCTGCCTGCCCTTCTGGTTCCCTGACACAGACTCTAATGCAAGGTACAGCTGCTGCTATTAGCTCTTGGCCGAGTAGCTTCAGTCATTTCTTGATTGGTGCGGTGCTTGGCTACCAGACCCTGATTGGTCTGACCTGCTGCTCGAAGTCCTTTCCTGATTGGAGCGCCTTTTTCGCCTGTCTTAATTTGAAACTTTTGTTCTCCTATTTCTGCCAGTAATTACTTTCCTGCCAGAAACTACTTTACTCACTTTTTTGGGCCCTCCCCCACCCAGGCCTCCATTAAATACATGATAGCTCCTCCCTCCTCGGTGCACCCTCTCCCCATTGGCTGATTTCTATCTTTGCTCTCAACAAATCATTACCCTGCAGGTACAAAGTGACCTAAAAATTGCTGAGTTCTCCCACCCCATTTTCTGCTTGATCTCCTCCTTGTCTGTTAAGCTGTCAGTACCACCAGGGTAACTCGCCCTCCCAGTTCTCCTCACACAATCTCATTTCTGTTCCCCAGCTCAAACTTTCTCCTAGTGGGACTGTCAAACCACGCTGGCTCCTTTTGCCAGTTAACACCATCACATAGGCGGGCCAAGAATAGGCCTGCAGGTTAATACATTTTTCTATCTTGAGTACACTCGCATGCTAAAACTCTTGCAGACTACTCGTCTTGCCTGGCTTGGCCACAGTTTTAACTCCTATTTTAACTGGGACCCCATGCTAAGGGTATCCTATCCCTCTAACATTCCAACCTCTAGTAACCTTGGGCTGGTTAAGTCACAGTCACCCGTCATTCCCCTGGTTTGCCACCAGGTATACTTGTCCATTCTTTCTGTCTATAAGACAGCTAAAAATGAACCAGCACATGATATTATTTCTTCTTGTGTCCACACTGCCACTGCTCTACCTGTCTATGCTTACAGTACTCCAAGCTGAATCTACTCTCCCTAACTTCATGCCTCATGATTACTACTACTCGAACCTCCTACTGCTTCCTACCCACTGCTGTGACCCCTCCCCAATACTACTAAATAGGGCCTGGATCCACATGGTTGCCTATGCCCAAAATAAATGTCACTTGTATCTACATACCTTATGTCCCTTCCTGTGTCACAAGCTCTGGTAACTCCTCCTCCTCCTACTTGTTATCCTGCTCTCTGGTGGTGTTCAGCTAAATCCAGGACCAGCTAATGCTATACCTGACTCTATTAGTAACACAAAAGGTCTTATTGTAGTACACCACAATATAAGGAGCCTTGCACACAATCTAGCTGAACTGGAATCCTAGACCTCCCTCTACAAGCTGGATATCATATACCTAACTGAAACTTGGCTAAAACCATCCATACCAGACTCTCTGTGCTACCTTCCATCCTATAATCTCTTGAGACTTGATAGAGCTGCACCCAAAAGGGGGGGTGGTACAGCCGTCTACTTTAAAGATTGTCTCCATGTCACTGCCATCAAATCTTCTAATTTAGTCCACTGTGAGGCATTTCATGTCCTTCAAACACCATGAAGTCTTGCTATATTATGATGAATGCAGTTAGCCACTGCACTTGAACTGCCCCGGAGAGGAAAGAGTTAACTCCAGGGAGTCTGGAGTTCTACAGCGTAAGAGCGCTTATGCCAAAGCTCTATCTGGGCAGTTTCAAATGAAACTGTCAGATTCTTTACTCCGCTTCACTGAACAGTCGCTCCGGAGATCAGCTCCTTCAGCTCGGTTCATTTCTCGGTTCAGCTTAGTATTTTCAGTTCATTTGAACCGCAAAAGTATTTATTTTACCGCATTTCGGTTAAAAGCTCTATCTGGTAAACCGTAAGTACAAAAATTAAAGTCTGTGTGGAAATTCAATTATCGGTTCGGTTTTGAACCGATCGGTTTCTGAAATTTCGTTTTAAAGTGTTGGTTGGGCTTTTAGAGTGCGGTTCCCGTTCTTATCGGTTCTAAAAAGCCTTGCTTTAAAATGAGTTTTCAAATACCGTGACATGGTTAGGAACGATAAAATTGTCTTGCCTGCTTTTGCCATCAAAGGCAAGTTTTTGGTTAGCTGGCATTATGTCTGAGAAACACCAAAGAAAAACCGGCTCACTGGGTTTCAACACTGTGATGTCTGTGGGAAGCCTTGCCAAGGCTGACCCACACACCACTTGTGTTTATTGTCTGGGGCTGACCACCTCCTGTCAGACTGCCAGGTGTGAAAATTTCCCTGCAGCCACCCTGGAAAAGAGATTGGGCCGGCTCAGGAGCGAGGCCAAAAGTCCGCTGACCGGATGGCCAGCCTGGTCCAGCACCCACTGGACCAGAGGAGTGCCCTCTGACCAGGGCGAGACTTCCTCGGGTAAAAGGAAGGCTGGTTCAGAGGAACCAGTCCCAGTGAAAAAGACAAAGAAATCAGTAGGTTTGGAGTCCAAAATTGTCTCTCCAACTGCTGCAGAAATAGCTAAAGCCATACAGATTGTCCAGTCACTGTCTCAGGGTCCTGTCGAACCACCAACAGTTGGTAAAGGGTTGGTTCGTTCAGTTCCAGTGGTTCAGGAGTATAGATGGGACACAGTATTGCAGTTAGCCAAGCAGGCACATGGCCAGCTGGCTAGTGAGTTGGAACAGGTGGCTGCTGATGGCATTGAAGCCTCTAAAGTTCAATTTCATACTGCGGTTGATGTTAATGATGTTTCCTCTAGGGTCATGGCCACTTCTGTAGCTTTCCGTAGGTTGGCATGGCTCAGATGCACTAATCTGTCCCAAGATACTCAGTCAAAGGCTATGGATTTTCCTGTAGTGGGTAATTCTTTATTTGGGGAACAAACAGAAAACTATATGAAAAAGATGGATGAATACAGAACTACCTACAAAAGTGCCCAGGCTAAGGAGAGGTAAGCCACTCCACAGAGGCACGCTCCCAGAGGTAGGGGCAGGCCTTTCCACAGGCCTTTTTACCAAGTTCAGGCCTCTTCAGCCTTTGCACAGAGGGTTTTTTCAGAGGCAGAGGTAGGCGGGGCACAGGCAGACCCTCTCCTCTCCTCAGCCTAAAGCTGCTGCCAAGCAGGCACCCTGATGGGGTGCCCAGGGCCGATCCTCCTGTACCAGTGGGGGCAGGTTGGTTTATTTCAGCCAGAACTGGGTGTCCTAACTCGGACAGATGGGTTCTGGAGGTAATAAGCCAGGGTCTGGTTCTCAGCTTCAAACAGTTTCCAAAGATGAGAGCCAGACATTTTCCACCTGCAAATCCTACAGAAGCCCTTGCTTTGAAGCAGAGGTTTCTTCTCTTCTGGACTGCAAAGCAGTAGAAAGGGTCCTCTTGCCATCAGGGCAAGGGCTGTACTCAAGATACTTTCTTACCCCAAAAGACAGGAGAATGGTGGCCCATCCTAGATTTAAGGTACCTGAACAAGCATCTTTTGAAACCAAAGTTCAAAATGTTAACTCTGGCAATGATTTTGCCTTCCCTAAGGCCAGGGACTGGCTGGCTTCCCTGGACCTCAAGGATGCCTATTTTCATGTTCTGATCAGGCCTTCTCACTGAAAGTACCTCAGGTTCGAACTGCCCTCAGGCCACTACCAGTTCAGGGCAATGCTCTTCGACCTACCTCTGTGCCAAGGGTATTCACAAAATGTCTAGCTGTGGTAGTGGCTCATTTAAGAAGGCAAGGATTGCTGTGTTTCCTACCTGGATGACTGGCTCATAGTGGGTCAGTCCCCAGATCAGGTAAAACTCACTTGCAAGTCACCCAGCAGCTTCTCACTTCCTGGGATTCCTGCTGAATTTACCAAAGTCAGTTCTGGAACCAGTTCAGGTACTAACTTTCATAGGTGCAGAATTGAACACAAAGTAGCCAGGGCATTTCTTCCTCGAAAGGGTAGACAGGCTCATTGCCCTGGCATCCTCCTTTACCCTGCAGTTTCTCGACCAGCAGGCATTTCCTGCAACTCCTATGGCACATGGCTGCTTCCACAGCGGTAGTGCAAGGAGCAAGATTCCAGATGAGGGACATTCAGTTCCATTTGAGGCCTATTGGTCTCAAAGGAGGGACCCCTTTCAAATTGGTTCAGTGACCCAAGCTCTGATCCTGGCTCTACACTGGTGGCAGGATCAAACCAATCTAAAACAAAGGGGTTCCTTTCATTCCATCTCCCTCCCTCACCTCACCACGGATGCCTCCCTGTTAGGGTGGGAAGCTCACTTGGGCGACCTGTCCACTCAGGGAGTGTGGTCTCCTCAGGAATCTCTGCTCCACATCAACCTTTTGGAACTCAGAGCTGTCTTTCTAGCTCTTCAGGCGTTTTCAGCTTCTGTCCAGAACAAAGTAGTTCAAGTCAGGACAGACAACACCACAACAATGTGGTACATCAACAAGCAAGGGGGTACTCAGTCATCAGCGTTGTGCACCAAAGCAATGAAGTTGTGGTCTCTGGCTTACTCCCCGAACACCTCCCTGATAGCAGTTCATCTTCCAGGGAAGGAAAATGTCCTGGCGGATTCCCTCAGCAGGATTTCTCAGGGCCATCACGAATGGGCTCTGAATCCTCAGGTGCTGGGGTCGGTCTTTGCCAGATGGGGCACCCCTCAGATAATCTTTTCGCAGCCCCAGACAACCACCAACTTCCTCTGTTTTGTTGCAGGCCTCAGTGCTGGGCTCAGTCCCCTGGGCGCCTTTCAGTTGGATTGGAAAGGAAGTTCCTGTATGCCTTTCCCCTTTCCTCTTCTTTCAGGGTACTAGTAAAATCAGATCTCAGCCCTGCAAAGTGATTCTGATTGCCCCAGATTGGGCCAGACAGCCCTGGTACCCACTGCTTCTGTCCTTGACAGTCCACCTGCCCTGAGCTTGCCCAGAGTCCACGACTTGCTGGCCTGTGCACAGGGGAGAGTGTAGTATCCGGACCTCAAATCCCTCCATCTCCAAGGCATGGCTCTTGAGGAGTTAGAATTTTGCTGACTTACACCTTTCTCTAGGTGTTCTGGATATTTTAAAGGCTTCAAGGAAGCCTTCCACTAGAACCACTTACAATTCTAAGTGGAAAGGTTTTCCATCTGGTGCTCTGAGAAGCAGATTATCCCAGAATCTGCTGCTCTGCCCATTTACTGGACTATTTGGTCCATTTAAATTCATAAGCATGGGCCAGCTACCTTAAAGGTTCATCTGGCAGCTGTCTCTGCTTTTGTGTCAGCAGGGAAGCCTGCTTCCCTTTCTTCTCACCCTGTGTTTTCCAAGTTTTTTAAGGGGTTACTTCACACTAACCCTCCTTTTCGAGAACCAGCCCCCGCCTGGGACCTGAATGTTTGCATTTGCTCAGTTAATGCAACCTCCCTTTGAGCCTCTGTCCTCAGCAGAGCTCAAGTTTCTAACTTGGAAAACTGTTTTCCTAGTGGCTATCACTTCTGCCAGATGCATAAGTGAACTACAGGCCCTGTCAGTGGAAGAAGATTTTATCTCTTTCCACAGAGATAAGGTAGTCCTCAGGACTAACAGAAAGTTTTTGCCTAAAGTGGTTTCAGATTTCCACCTGAACCAATCCATATCTCTTCCAGTATTTTCACTGAGCATTCTTCCTCAGGGAGAGGAGACTGCACAGCTTTGGGCGTCAAGAGCTCTAAGCTACTATTTGGAGCGCACCAAGGGTCACAGGTTGAATCCCTCCAACTCTTCCTTACCTATGACGAGGTTGGCAAAGGAAACCTGCCACTAAGAGGACAATTGCAAGGTGGATTGTCTCTTGTATCCAATTTGTTATCAAACACTAGGTAGAGAACCCCCTCAGGACTGAGGGCTCACTCCACCAGGGGTACAGCTGCATCTCTAGCAGCTGCTAGAGATATTCCATTCTGGAAATCTGTCAAGCTGCTACTTGGAAACAGTTCATACTTTTACCAAGCATTATTCCCTGGATATTCAGTCCAGGAGAGATGCTCGTTTTGGCACAGCTGTGCTTCAGAGCCTATTTCTAAGTAGGTTCTGACCCTCCTCCATGGAGGGTACTGCTGTGTAGTCTGCATTAGCCATAATATAGCAAGACTTCATGGTGTTTGAAGAAAAAATTACTCACCTTAGTAATTGCTTTTCTTCTCATGGAGTCTTGCTATATTATGACCACCCTCCCTCCTGCCCCTCTCAGAACTTCTACTTGGGTAGGGGTGGCAAATTAGTGCAAGCACTGTGTCATGCCATTGTAGTTTTTTTCCCTTACCTTCTTTTATTTAGGGTTAGGGAACTAGGTTATTTTATTTAGGTAATATATTGGCCCCCTTCCTGGACTTGAGTCTTTGGGGAAAGGGGGGGTCCTAATGGTGCTTGTCAGGGGTAACTAATAATACTATTATTCATTGTTATTGTTATTGTTGTTTATATTGTTATTTCTACCAGTAGGTAGCCATTTGGCTAGTGTAGAGCTTTCCACACAGACTTGTTGCTTAGTATTAGATTCGTAAAGATCTGACAGTTTCATTTGAAGCTGCCCAGATAGAGCTTTGGCATAAGCGCTCTCGCGCTGTAGAACTCCAGACTCCCTGGAGTTAACTCTTTCCTCTCCGGGGCAGTTCAAGTGCAGTGGCTAACTGCATTAGTCATAATATAGCAAGACTCCATGAGAAGAAAAGCAATTACTAAGGTGAGTAATTTTTTCTTCTCACCCTTGGTACCAAAAACAACATATTGTGTGTGCCTACAATTCCCCGTCCAATGGTATGAAAGGACTGGATGAGTTGTTGGATCAAATCTCATGCCTTGCAGGGAGAAATGAGGTCCTAATACTAGGGGACCTAAACATTAATTAGCTGGGCAGTACCCAATCCACACCAATGACCAAACTGCAGAGTTATAACTTACACCAGCTGATATGTGTGAACCTACCAGAACCACCCTTCACTCTAACATGAACACTTTACTAGACTGGATATTGACCAGCCACCCTGAAAATGTAATTGCCTCTGGTGTACTACTAGATGCCATCGCTGATCACTCCCTAACCTACTGTATATGGGGCAAAAGCAGGCGTACCCTGTCGGGGCCTCACTTCATTACCTTCCGCAACTATGCGAATTTTGACACAGCTTTTCCTGCACAGCATTGCTGCTACTGATTGGGCCTCCCTTCTTATATACAATGATGCTCAGATTGCTCTGAGTCTATTTCTGACCCACCGTCCTAGTACTCCAGGATAAGCACTGCAAACTTGTAACTTGCCTCATAAAAAATTGGCAAACTCGCTGGCTAAAATCTGACCTACTATCTAAACTAAAACAAAGGGACAAAAGTTGGCTCTGTTACAAAAGTTCAGGGCTATCCTCTGACGTTCATACTTACAGGGCCCTGCACAATTCCTGCAAAAAAGAACATTAAAAATGCCAAGAGCTCTTACTGCAAAGATCTATTAACCAACTACTATGGAGATTCTAAACAATTCTGGTCCCATATTAAAATCTTTCTTGGTTTGAATCTGGCATCTACCCTTAATGACATGTCATATAATGGCATTCACTGCAATAATCCCAGAACCACTGCCAACTTTTTCAATAAAAAAATTCTCTGACTTAACAAATTACACCACCTCTTTCCCTATCCAATCGAACATATCCACCCCGTCAGTTGTCAATGGTCCTCATTTCTTTTTCAAGGCAGTCTCAAGATGTGATGGGCTTAGATTACTAAACAATATCTCTGATGACACTGCAGCAGGCTCTGACAATCTAGAACCCAAGCTCCTAAAGCTAGCTGCTCCCTACATTGCTGCTCCCCTAGTCAAGATATTCACACTCTCCCTGTGCCAGAGCTATATCCCTGATATATGGAAAGCAGCAAGAGTTACCCCTGTTTTCAAAAAAGGAGATCATAAAGATCCTTAAAACTATAGGCCCATAGCCATCCTGTCAGTCCTCAATAAAATTCTTGAGAAACTTGTAGCTGCCCAAACAATTGATTTCCTCCAGAAATATGATCTACTTACCTCTGCCCAGCATGGGCTTTTGCAAGGGCCATAGCACTACTACCACCCTTCTCAAATTTATTTTGGATACCCTAGTGGCTATGGACTCTGGTCTTCTCACCGTAGCCATTTTCATTGACATGACTAAGGTGTTTGACCTAGTTGTTCACTCCATCCTCCTGGCCTCCCTTAGATCACTAGGCTTCTCAGCTAATGTTGCAAGGTGGTTTGGTAGCTACCTATCTGACAGGACTCAAATTGTGAAATACAACTCTACCCTCTCGGACAAGGCCACTATAAACATTGGGGTGCCGCAGGGTTGATACTTGGGCCTTTGCTTTTTTTCTAGCTTCATAAATAACATCACCACCAACTTCCAAAGGACAGCTTCCCTGCTATATGCAGATGACATTTTTCTATACACTAGTGCAAAAAGCATTGACAACATAAATCATCAACTCTCTTTTGACTTTCAGCTAATCCAATAGTGGCTATATAGTCACAAATGTGTCCTAAATGAGTCCAAAACCCAAGCTATTCTCTTTGGATCAAATGCCAAACTCAGACATGCCCATCCTAAATTCAAAGTATCCTCCTTAAATGGTTCAACAGTTGGGGTGGTGAATTAATTTAAATATCTGGATGTCACACTTGATCCATCACTAAACTTCGACCTACACATCCAACAGACCTGCAAGCTGGTCAGTTCTAAGCTTGGAATAGCCTACTGAACCAGCTATTAGCTCACTCCCTCAGCAAGACTTGCCATTGTCCGTGGCATACTCCTACCTTTACTTACTTATGGTGTTGCTACATATACCTCTGTGTGCAAATCAAGTCTTCAGAAGAGGGATGTCACATACAACAACATCTGTCACTATGCGTCCTCCTCACATCGGCTTAAACACCACTGTCTCCTTTATTCGAACCTGGGATGGCTTCCTTCTCCTGAGTTAAGGCTTTATGCTTACAGCCTGTCATTGACAATATTGTCCGACTAGAAATACCTAACCCCCTGGTGGGCCTCTTCCAAAATCTGACACCTTATTATGGGTTGCGGTCTGCTGACAAAGCCCCCATCTTCATCCCCAGACATAATACCTCCAAAGGCGCCAGTTCTTTCACCTGTCATGCCCCCAATACTGGAACTCACTCCCACTAGCCTAATGCCAATCTCCATCCCACACATCATTTATGAAAGAGTTGTGTAATCATCTCGATACTTCTTGCAAGTGCTCCTGTTTTAAAACCCCCTAGCTCATATTTCCTTCCTAGCCTCATCTCTCCTTACCACCTCTGATTTTGCCTTATTAAATGCAAAGCACTTTTCCTCAACCTGTTTGTCCTACCTCCCACCTTGCCTTATCCTCAACCCTATTCTGGTCCCTTACTTCCATCTCCCTTACTCTTATCTCTCCCTTAAATTTCCTATATTCAATCCCAAATGAATACTATAATATTTACAATCTTTCTTTGTTTTTCCACAAAACAAAAATGTGATGCAGCCTTGGTTATTGAACTGTTTCTGTATATTTTTTTCTTACACTGTTATTGCAGCTACCTTGTCTGTAGATACTTTTTCTACTTGGTCTGTATACTATTGTCAACTATGTCAAACCTGTATTGGAATGTTTCCCTGTATTGCTGTACTGTACCCTCCCGGGCTGTGCCTGAAAATAGCCATTGCTATGGCTAGTGCACTTACCCGGTAAACAAAAACTAAATATAAAAAAAATAAAATAAATAAATATAGCTAATTGTGGTATGAATATGGACCATGGTTTTATGACCCATTATACAATCTGGACTCTTAACTGTTGTTCTAACTGTTGTTTTCTTGTCTCAGCTTCATACACATGCTGTGCTGACCACACACACACACACACACGCACACACACACACATGCACTCACACACACACTCACACACACACATGCACTCACACACACACATGCACTCACACACACACATGCACTCACACACACACACGCACTCACACACACTCTCTGTTTTTAGAAACATAGAAACATAGACGTTGAAGGCAGATAAGGACCGCAAGGCCCATCCGGTCTGCCCATTTTTCCTACCTTATAAATGTGCCATCAGCCTTTGCTCTGTCAATGGCCTATCTAGTCATACTCATTTGTATTGCTCCCTTATGCCTATCCCATGCCTGTTTGAAGCCCTGCACTGTATTCATATCCACCACTTCCTGAGGTAGGCTGTTTCATGCATCCACCACCCTTTCTGTGAAAAAGAACTTCCTCATATTACGCCTTAATTGGCCTCCCTCTAATCCCATGCGGTTTCCTCTTGTTCTGCTATTTTTCTTATATTGAAACATGTTAGACTCTTTCACCTTGTTAATGCCCCTAAGATCTTTGAATGTTTTGATTATATCACCTTGCTCCCTCCTTTGCTCTAGGGTATACATATTGAGCTCCTTTAATTTGTCCTCATATGTTTTCTGATGCAGTCCCTGCACTATTTTGGTTGCCCTTCTTTGGAATGCCTTCATTTTGTTAATGTCCTTGTGCAGGTGCAGCCTCCAGTACTGCAAGCAGTACTCCAGATGGGGCCTAACCAGTGTCTTATAAAGAGGGATTATTTCTTCCCCTCTTATGACTTGTGATACCTGTACTAATACATCCTAACATCCCCCTAGCCTTACCTACTTACTGTTTTAGTGGTCTGCTTGGATGATTTCAAGTCATCTATGATGATGATGCCCAAGTCTCTTTCTTCCCTTGTGATTGCCAGCAGCTCCCCTCCCAACCTATAGGTAGCTTCAGGGTTTCTCTTCCCCTATGTGCATGATCTTACACTTCTTTGCGTTAAACCCCAGTTGCCACTCTTACGATCATTTTTCCAGTTTTTTCAGATCTCTTCTCATTCTGCCCACCCCATCTGGATCATCTACTCTGTTGGTGTCGTCTGCAAATAGGCAGACCTTGCCCTCCAGTCCATCTGCAAAAGACTGCAATGTCACTGATGAAGATATTGAAGAGGACTGGCCCCAGGACTGATCCCTTTTTCTTTTAGGTATTTAGGATTTGCTAATTAATAGAATTCTGCTGTCACATGTATTCCATCTTGATAGACTTTGTGATCCATCCAGGCGGTGCCAGCTTTCTCTGCATATCGCCCATCAGATCCCATAGGTCTGACTCGTCAGGCATGCCTGTTGATCTGACTGATCCCCAGTGGGAGTCTGAACTGGGGACATTGGCAGGAGGAGCAGGAACAGTCTGTCGCTGTGTGACTTAGGGTGGCATAGGGGAGATACCTGAGGCCATCATCCAGGGCAGTGGCAGTCATTTTTTCATTTCTCCTGGTTGCCCACCCCCCCTACCTCTTAGCTCTTGTTTAATCTAATTTGCTACAGGTGGTTTGAACATTTTGTATAAAAAGACATGTATGTTCCCATGAAACCACTCCTCCTGAGGAAGGGGTTGTTACCTGAAGCGCTGAGGCAAGACTGTTTGTTGTAACGATGTTTGATCTTTTCATGAACTAATAAATAATGATTTAGTTAAGTTCCATGGATTGAGGCTTGTTGTATGTTTTCATATTAAGCTGTGTGGACACAATCTGATGTTCATGAAGTATTTATTTGGAATTCTATATGAAGTACCTATATGTGCAGTTCCTTCTGTTTGTATTCCCTCCCCTATTGTCTGTGCGTACTCACAGCTGGCCTGGAAGGGAGTGCCTGATGGCATTTGGTCACCCATGCTATCATCAGCGCCACCACCAGGAGTCACAAGAGAGTGATGCAACAGCACTCCACCCCCTCCATGCTGGCCTCTGCGCCTGACATTCCAGGCTCAGGGTGCGAACCTGGATTGACAGTGTGCCAGAGTGATCCCCCTCGCTTATCACCATGGAGCCGTTGAGAGTTTGTTTATAATATTTATTTCTGCCTCCCTGCCTGCTTGCTAGCAACATGAGGAGTAGAACAAAGAGCAGTGAGGCTTTCTGCCTTGTACACTGCCAACAGCTTGGGCTACACAGACAGCATCTACATTACATCTTGGTCTGACTAGGGAGCCCTGATACTGCGGACTATTCTGAATGTTGGGTAACTGGGAGATTAAACTCTGCTCTAACAGCTGGGCTTACTTTAGGGCCCTGTTCCTGACCAGACCACAGCCAAGAAGCCGTTTGGCTGGCCGGCAGGGAGAGTTTGAAGGAATCTGCATGCTTGGTTATTATCAGTGAATAGCTTGACAGGCAGTGCCTTTGTCCAGTTAACTCCACTGGAATATATCTCCCTCAACTCTGAAAGGGAGCAAACATGAAAGAAAATTGCTGGGGAGCCTTTTCAGCTCCAAGAATGGAGCATAAATCCCTCAGAAGGCTGCAGGCATATTTATACGTCCAGAATCTGTATACATTCAAGCATATTCAGCACTCAAAGAAACTGAATACTTTTATTTCCCTGCACTGTCATTGCAAAACCTGAACATAGGGTGACCAGAAGAGAATAGGAAAATAGAACCATGTGCCCCAGACTGGCATACTGCCAGCACTTTGCCATTGCTTGGTGGCCTATTCATCCCAAAGCCCCACAGGGGAGTGACATTATAAATAAAAAAGTGGGGGATTTGCATATTAAAATGAAAGGGTACTCGTTGAGTGGACAGCTCAAAAACAGAGCTATTGAAAACCAAGTCTTTTTCCCCTGAGAACTGATGTGTGCAGCAGCCAGCAAGGAGAGAAACAAACATTTGTCAATGCCGGATGTTTGCTTGCTGGTTTTGACATTGTTAGTGCGAATGAGTTTAGAATTATTTAGGTGTAAGTACTTCTGTGGCCCTATCAGAATTAATGACAGATTGTTCTGCATTTCTGTCTCCCCTTAAAAGTATAATATTTTACAACATCTTGCAAAAAGTAGCGTGACAGGGAGCAGGCAAGTGCTTAATTACAGGAAATGCAAGTACTTGCAAATTGGACTGTGTGTAGTTCAACACAATTGTTAATGGAGATGTGCTATGATTACATCCTGCCCCTGGGGTGGGGAAGGGGGAAGGGCTCAGGAAATGCAAATATCACAGGTAGAGCATAGAAAAGAAGCAGAATAATGAAATATTCTCCAGCACCCATAAATCCAGTATGCTTTATGAGAAGTTTAGTTTCTGACTGAAATAATATGTTATACTACATATCAAAAGCTGCAAGAAGGTTGGTAAGTATGTTACAATGTTGCACATTGTTTATGTAAGGAACTGAATAAAAGGTAGACAGATTATGTAGCAACAAGGTTGCAACTCCTGAAATAACTGATGCCGCTGATCTTTGGAAATTAAAGATATAGAGAAAGTCACAGTTTTTTTTTTTTTTAGTACCGACTCTGATGTGCTACAGTATGACTGCAAAAAGCTATCGTGGTGGATTCCTGTTATGTTTTCAGATTTCTTTAGTCAGAGTGAGCATTAAAATTCTGTTAGAAAGCAAAATTGATGGAGGCTGCTCTGAGTATGGACCTGCTGCAAGTGCACTTCTTGGGTGTCTGCCGCTGGAAAGCCAGCAAGTACTGGAAGAGAGCTTTACAATTTTCTACACAGCTATGTATGACAAATGGCAGGCTGTAACGGCCAGAAATACTGTATACCAAATCCAGCAATGGGATCTGAATTAAATGAATCCTCTCTCTGTGGTACTCAGTTCAAGTGTTTGAGCCATTTAGAAAAAACGAATTTTCTTCTAACTTTGAAAATTATGTATTTATTTTTGATACTTTTAACAAACATGATACTGAATTACTATGTGTACAGTTTGATGAGTACTTTGCAGAACCATTGCCAACTAACACTGAATAAGAAGTGCACACATTTTGGAGGGGTAAAATGAAGCAATGGCCAGAACTGAGTGAATGTGTTCTGTCAATTCTTGCACTGCCTGTCTCTACTGCTAATGTAGAGATGGCCTTTTCAGAGATCAGGGCATTTACAGCCGGGAAAGAGAGAGGGGAAAATGTCAAAACAAGCACTGAAAATGCATTGCATGATTTATTATAATAAATTTAGCATTTAAAGTTATTACAGTATGTGCTAATAATGGGGTTATGTGCAATTCTAATTACTTTTGATATTTATTGAACATGAACATCGATGCACACTGTGCTTTTTTTTAAAAAAAAATATTACAATAAACACAGATAAATACTGAAATTGTATAATGATTTTTTGATTTACACCAGAATACACAGAATTTTGCTACTTGAAAAGGGAGCAAGAAAAGCTGAAAAATAAACACCTTTGTTTCATGATTAATAAACACCTAAAACCAGAAACCCTACTTATGTTACTTCCAAATTAATAAAACAAGCAAATAAAGCAAGTGTGCATGTATAGGTGTCAAGTGCGGAGCAATGGCAGGCTACCACCTGTTCACCCCCCCCCCCAGAAAAAAGAAAGACGAGAGAGAGGTAGTACTAAGGGACAACAAAATGTCACAGTCACATAAAGCCTACAAAATGATCTGTTTACTTTTCCAGGTGGCTATGCTTACAGGGCAGTAAAAGAATGCTGAAAGAAATTTTGGACTTCTGGCATCCATGTCAGAGAAAGAGAGTGAGAGAGAGAGAGTGGCAATGAGATGAGGTTGGGGGATGTTCCAGAACCCAGAACCAGGCTAGATAGAGGGAGACAACAGGTGTCCCTAGAAAGACATCGAGGCCCAGATATTCAAACTGCACCACAAAAGTGTGCAACAGCAGGAGCAAGCGCAAGTCTACTGCGTCCATGCGCAATATGCGCGATATTCAAACACTGTGCAGGTCAAGATGCACCTGTGGCACACGACTGAATATCACACCAACTGTGCCATAGCACAACCAGGGATGTGCAGTGGCACAGGTCAGATGCACAATAGCAAAACCAAGGATGCCTAGTGGAGCAGGGCAGCAGCGCAACAGCACAACCAGGGATGCGCAGGGACAGGATGCAGGGGCCCACCACCCATGGTAGGGATGGGCAGAGGAGCACTCAGCAGAACAGACATCTCCCCCCACACCCCATGCACCGCACAACTGGAGGAGAGCAGGAAGAACCAATGGCCCAGGGACACCAGCAAGAAACCCATCGCCGTGGCATGGTACACCAGCACACCCCCTTGCAAGCTGGGACCGTCACACACGGATGCCCCTCCACCCCATGCCACATCAACCCACCAATGCAGAGCACACCCTGCACCATGATCCCCATACACCCTACCCAGGAGTAGCACTCAACAGTGCAGGACACCCCAAGCATGACACCACCCCCACTGTGACAATACAACCCTGTGCACCACAGAACCATGTAAGGCAGCCCCACCATGAGCACCCAACAGCAGGAAGCAGCAGCAGACAGCGAAGCAACAGCTGCAGACACAGTGCCACCATGCACGTCCCCTCCCCCGGTAAAGCTGTGAGGCCGACCATGCCTCAGCACATGAGGTACCACACACGTGACAGGGCATGCCCTGGAACCCACCACCACTGTCACAGCACCCTGCCCACCTCCCAATGACACCCCATCCCAGCACTGGCCACAACAGCCAGTGCAGACACCCACAGTGTTGCATGGAAGCATGTGACACACAGGATGCGACACAGTGCACAGACAAACAACCACCCATACCCAAGGGCACACCAACACAGGGACACAGTAGCGGGTCAACCAAGCCCCTGGCGTGTGACCAAGGCAGCTGTGTACTCATGCCCAGAACCCCTCCATGGCACAGGTGTGCCAGCAACCCTGTGCAAGCACCACAACGTTGTATGCCATCAGCATGCGGCTGGAGCACAAGTGACAGACAGTGGAGCACATCCCCTGCAACAGGCACAGGTGACAGCATTGAGGTGGGACAACAACAGCGGATGCAACAGTGCCACCTGAGGCAGACGTGCACCACACCAGTGACAGAAGGCAACACGGCTTCACACTGGGTACAGTGGCAGTCCAGCATGGGCAGCCACCACTGACATGCCAGCAGGCTGTGCAGGTCACAGACATGCAAGGGTGGCAGCTGCACAGGCCATGGATGGTCTGACAGGTGCGCCATGGACACAGCGCATGCACTGTGTACCACTGCACACAGTCATCCATTGCACAGGGAACAACACACAAACCACAGACAGTGACGAGCTACACCCACACCACACTTGCCTCCCCTTCGGACACCCCCCATGATAGCACCACCCCAGACACCATGTACACCACTGCAGCTGAGCACCATTAGCTTGTTGCAAATCAGAGACCACAACAGTAGGCATAACTAAACAAATATATTATAAAAGTGGTAACAAAACTATGTACAAACAAATACATACATTTGAAAGGGGTGAGGGCCACAAACTGGGTGGAGGTGCGTAAGGGGCAGGGGGTGAACGAATGGGAGAGGGAAGGAGGAGTGTGAGGGTGGGTCCATGGGGCTTTCACAAGATGTAACTATGGTCCATCTTCAGTAGGAGCCCCTCTCCCCACTTCTATGGTGCCTCCTGCCATGACGATGCCTCACACCGTGGCACTCCATCCATTCGAGGATGGCCAGAGAGGCCCTGGCCACCTGTAACAGCTCCTGCAGCACCCGCTCCACAAGTACCATCATCCATCCACCTAGGACAAGGGAGCAGAGTCAATAGGTGTGAATGCACAGCCCCCTGCAACCCACCTATTGTGCATGGCATACAGCCATGGGACACGCCCCTGTGATGGTGTGCGACCACCCACAGTGATCATGTCCACAAGACCTGCCCACCCAGGCACACACAGCCATGTGGACCACTGCACACACCCACTGCCCAAGTCCCGAACAGCACCACCGTGGCTGTACAGTGACATGGCTTTGCGGTGCGAAGGCAGTGGCACAGCCATGTACCCGGTGCACGCATGGACCATCAGTGACACACTCCCAGACATGCAGTGCCACTGGACAGTGCTGACTGTACTATGTTGCATGCATGGCAGTGGTGTCAGTGGATGGTGGCCATGCCCCACCACCCACCCTGCTACATAGCATGCACAAAAAATCCTGGATGTAAGGCACTCACCACCATCAGGCTGGTCCTGACGCTGGGCTGGTATGAGTTCTCTGGCATCTTGATGTTCCTCACACTGCAGTCACCCCTCCCTGGCATGCTGGAACTCCTCAGGGCCTAGGGTGCAAACATGGAGAGAGGAACATCAGTACAATCCAGTAGCAAAGGCCCCCCCCGCCCCCAGGTGTGTGCGATCCCATGCAGCCAAACCCATCTGCCCCCCACCCCTATACCACCACCACCAAACCACCACCACAGCCCACACTGGATGGACCCCCCGTGTGCTGGACACATGCCCACCGCGATACCCGTATGGATGTAACCAGTGTATGGGTGGGGCACCTACCTGGCCATGGAACTGCACCCCTCTTGGCGCATGCCCACAGGAGGGCAAGCCTGTCCGGGTCCCTCTGCTGGAGGTCCCCATACCGGTGCCTGCACTGCTCTGCTGTGCACTGGATCCCTGTCACCTCCTCCAGAGCCACCGCCACCTCCTCCCACATGGCACTCCTGGCCCTGTCCAGGTGCCTCTCAAAGAGCACCAGTGTGGGAGGCTTGTGAGACACAAGGTTAGTCAGTTCAACCTGGCTCCAGATTGGTGCCCGTCTCCGTGCCATCTTTCAAGCATTGAGTATCAAAATGGCACTTGGTAGTGCATGTCCGCCATGTGCAGATGCTGCACGGTACTGTGCTGCCATTCCCCATTGCGCTGTCACTGAACAGCATGACAGAGGTACATCCATGCAGACGCATGGTGCCTAGGAGGCAAAGGTCAGCACAGGGTCAGAGGTCCCTCGCGCATGGACCACCACAACACAATTGGTACTCATCATGTGTAATGCAGTAGGGCACCTGTGTGGCACTTCCTGTAGTGGCCTACCACGCTGTGGCACCACGGCGCCTACAGCACCCCAGTGCAAGAGCACTATACATGTGAACAGCACACTAGTGCCACTGGCACAGTGGTGGACATGCTCTGAGCTGCTTCCCGCACTCAGCACGTCAGCAGCGTGGCAGGCGTCAGCACCCCGGGCATGCGCCATTCAGTGTCTACTGTGCATGTCACAGAGCTGCGCCCTTGCCTGAGCACGTTCAACACAATTGTGCAAGGCACAACAGCGTGATATTCAGCTGGCATATGCAAATCAGCTCATCAGCAATTCAATGGTGCAGCTACTGCATTAGCATCTACTTAAAATTGAGCCTCGCCTCATTTGCGTGTGTTGCGCTATATAAATGCGACATAGGACTGCAGAGGCCATAGTCTGGTATTGCAATCTATTGTGGTGAGTTGCATGCTGTTTGCCAGTGTGGACTGTGGTGTGTGGGAGATGCATGGGACTGCACAGTCAGTGGTAACATCTGCCATTCCCACAGGATCAATGATGACCGAACGTGAGGTGGAGGAGGAGGAACAGAGACGTGGGACACGGAGGAGGCCCAACTTCACCACGGCAGAATCAGATGCCCTGTTTGAGGCCTACCTTGACCAGGAACTGCTTCTCAGTGGACAGCGGGGAACACCTCAGGCCCGTGCTGTGGCATGGGGTGAGGTGGTGCGTGCCGTCAACCAGCATGGCAGCCACCAGCAGTCCATGCAGGAGTGCAAGAAGAAGGTGGGCATGGACAGGAGGAGGATTAAAGATAAGGCGGCTGCCATCAGGGCAGCATGGGCTGTGACTGGTGGGGGAAAGCCGGCCGTGCCTCGCCTGATGCCACAGGAAGAGCGGGTTGCTGGCAGCATGCGGTGTTGTGCCCTCGAGGGTGTTCCAGGTGGTGGCTTCTAGATGGGTGGTAGCCCATCACTGCATCGTAGGTCCTGATCTGTCACTGTGGGGGTGGGTGGGGGAAATGCCACAGGGTAGGGCAGATACATTAATGCTACTGTGATCCTTTACAGCTCCTGAGTGTCTACATGGGTCAGCGATGGTGGGCTCATCCACTGAGGGCGATACCCTGGACACAGAGGAGGGCCCATCCACCTCCACAGGTGTCCGAGGGTCAGGACGACAATGGCCCCGCCTGGCTGTCTGGACTGAGGTTGGTGGAGCTGGTGCGGAGGAGGCTCTGCCCATGTCCCAGCATGACAGCATCCATGGATGCCAGCATGCTGAGACTCTGACTGGTGCCGGATCCATCACTGATGATGATGGAGCTCACATCATGGACAGTGATATGTGTGGGCTGCAGGATGGCTTCACAGCAGGTAACAGCATGGGCATAGCCATGGGTGGTGCTTCCGTGGAGGCCCGTGTGACATCACAGTCCCAGCCTGTATCTGTCTGCACCAGTGGGGCAGCACTGGTGTGCATCCAGGACAGTGGGGCTGTTGCAGCCACTGCGGCGGCATGGTTGAGCCCTGGTGAGTGGCAGCTGGAGGGGCAGTGTCAGCAGTTGGCCAATGGCGACAGGGGGACAGTGTTGGGGGGCGGCGTCAGTGCACCACCTATGGACATGCCCAGGCATGGCTCTGGTGTGCAGTGCCCAACCTCAAGGGGTGCTTCCCAGCATGGCCACGAACACCATGAGGGACAGCATGCCGATCAGGCGGATGACCTCTTAGATGAGCACACCCGCATACTCCATGAATCAGTGGATCAGCAGTTGCGGCTTGTGACGGCGGTGGATGCACTCAGTGCGGTCCTGCACCAGGCAGAGGAGCAGTGCAGCAGGGACACCAGTCTGCTCCTGACAGGGATGGATCGGCTGCGGGAAGATGTGACCGCCTCCATTGACACGCAGACACAGGCATTCACAGCTGTCATGGCCACAATGGGCACGCAGTTAGTTGCCCATGCACCACAGACACCGCACAGTGCCATGTCCACCCCCCATTCCTGGCATCGCGTGACACCCTCCTTGTTGACACTGGGTTCGGCTGTGGGCATCCTGAGCACGCCTGGCGCAGGCATGTTCGGTGAGCTGCAGACCCCTACTCAAGAATAGTCACGTTCCCGCAGTGGCACCCCTGGGGGACTGTTGGTGCCACCCCATGAGGCCAATGGTCAGCCTGTCATAGCTGACGGGTCTCGGCTGGGCTGCCCATGCATCCATGATGGCCATGGCACTGTGCTGCATGACTGATCTGTCTCCCACCATGGCTACTGTCTGATGCTGCCCTGTGTGCAGTGTGTTGTTCAACGTGTAATGCACAGGTGAGGTACCTGGTCCTGCACACACACACACACACACACACACACACACACACGGTCCATGTGCACACCCTCCTGGCTGCTGGCTGCTGTGGCATGTGCATGATAATGCCTGCATTGCGCTGTTCACCACTGTGCAATGGTGCCCAGTGTCTGAGACATGCACAATGACAGGCACTGGGTGTGGTGGTCTGTGGACGTGTGTGTGGCTAGGGGTGGTGGTTGGGGTCGGCGTGCCTCCTACTCTTTGTGCATGTCTTGTGGGGTGTGTGTGTGTGTGTGTGTGTGACCACGTGCCGTGTTAGGCCTTGCCCATCCCTGATGGCGTGTGTGGTTCCACGCTCAGCCAATTCCCTTTACACCATGCACCCCTTGGGTTTGTCCATGCGTGTTTGTGGGTTGTGCCCTTGCCATTGGTGGTTGCCCAAAACCCCATGACCTACCTGGGTTGGTTGAAGTGCTCCTCTGTGATGGTGTCCCAGTGCAGCTGTGACATCCGGATCAGTCAGGGGTCCCTTCGACCAAGGGGAGGCTGATCATCACCATCTGAACCAGCGTCCTCATCGTCCCCATCACTGTCCCCCTCTTCGACCTCTACAGCTATCCCACAGTCATTGGCCATGTTGTGCAGGATGCAACAGGCCAGGAATAGCCCACAGGCCTTCAAGGGGCTGTACTGTAGGGCACCGCCAGACATGTCCAGGCAACAAAAACGTGCCTTCAGCATCCCGAACACCTGCTCTATGACACTGTGTGTGGTGGCATGTGTCTCATTGTACTGTTGCTGTGAAGGGGTCATGGGCCACCGGTATGGTGTGAGCAGCCAGGGATGGAGTGGATAGCCACTGTCACCTGTGTGTAGAGGGTGGACATTAGTTTGGTGATCAGCGTCACCCTGCCATGGGCCATCTAGGCCAGTACCCATATCACCTCTCATGCCCCCCCCAAGATCCATGTCTTTCTGTGTGATTTGCATACTCACCCACTAGGTGGCCAGTGGGGATGTCCCCACTCTGGAACCTGTGGCACAGTGCAGACTGGTGCCAGATGAAGGCATCATATGCTCCCCCAGGGTGCGTGGCACAGACATTGGTTATGCACCCCCTAGCATCGCACACCACCTGGCAGTTGATGCTGGCATAGCCCTTCCGATTAATGTACGCAGCACCTTCCAGGCCAGGTGGCGTGTGGATGGCCACATGTGTGCAGTCAATGGCCCCAAGCACACCAGGAATATGTGCTACCCTGTGGAACTCTTGTATGTGTACTGTGGAAATGGATGTACTCTGCAGCATGTGGAAGCAGTGTGCTGAGGAATTGTGAGAGTAGGTGTGACGCGGCCGATTGGGTTATGCCTGTTGTGTCCCCTGTTGGTCTCTGGAAGGTGCCCATGGAGAGCAGGCACATGACAGCTGTACCTTTGGCTCCACTGACAGAGCATGGCTCTGTCATGTGGGTGTCTTCATCTCATCACTGCACAGCTCACAGAGCCGCCTCAGGATCGCCCGGTTCAGGTGGTGCCAGCCCACAATCTCTGTGTCACTGTAGTGCTCGAAGCTGGTGCAGGCTCAGTATCACCTGTTGGGGGCATACTGCTGACAGGCCCTTCCACGGCCGTGCCCCCCTGCTGCCTGCCTTCTCACACCCCTCATTACCACCTCCATCTGAATGGTGGCACTGGCCATGTCCCTGGCTTGTGTTCCCCCCCGGCAGCTGTAATCTCGTTACCCCCACTGTCCTTTGTGCTACTCCCCCTGCACTGGGAACAGCTCCAATATTTGGCTGTCCTGCCCACTGCCACTGCCCTCAGTCCACTGTGGCACAGGCTCCCCCTTCCTGTCTTGTTGCCCTATGTTCCTAGGTGTGCCCTGTCCTGCTCTTTTCCAGTCCCACTCACTGCTTCCCTGTCTTCTGTGGCTGTCACCTTTCTTCCACCTCTGGCTTCCCCGCAGCGTTCTTGCGCCTCTCTCTTGTTCCTTTTTATTTTGGATAATTTCCGCTATCGCGCAACTTCCGCTTGCTCCCCTATTGCTCATGGTGCATGCTGTTGAATATCGCACTGCGCCATTTATTCATGGTTCCTCCCCCTTCAGTTGTGCATGCATTCATTACCATTGTGCCCTTGTGCATTGCAATTTGGGAGGCGCAGCTGCCTCCCGCTGAATATTGCAGTATGGAGCATTTTCCGTCTTGCGCTGGTGCATCTCTGTTGCGCATGGCGCAACCCTTTTGAATATCTGGGCCCTGCTATAATATATATATATATATATTTTTTTTTTACTGGCATCAGTGTGACACTGTGTAAATGGTGAAGGACAGGCTGGCAAAATACATCCTTGTAGTCACAGAAATCATAATTAAAACTGTAGCTGTAGATGAGCATGAAACATCCATCAGACAGATCTGGGTTTGAATCCCACAATCTGCCACTTGCATACCCTGGGCCTACAAGTGTCAGATTGCCTCTGAGCTGGTCACTTAACTTTTTTGCCTCTGAACAAGTCACTTAAGCACCCCAGTGCTCCCAGGTCACCCCTGAAAACAAGCACATATGCCTAGTAGGCTCTATCTGGTTAACAAAGAATTATATAAATAAATGCAAAATTTGTAGAATAATTCCACAGAGACAGACATGCATTATAATAGTTCATTTTTTTGTTTATTTATTTAGTTTTTGTTGACCAGGTAAGTGCACTAGACAAATTCTGCCTATTTTCAGGCATGACCCAGGAGAGGGGGATACAGATGAATGCTAACTGATCTTGAACCCAGATTAAGCTGTTGGTGGTATTTTTAGTGAATGGGGGAAATTTGGCCAGGACACTTTTTGAGAGGTGCCATGGGATCTTTAGCATCCACCTGAACTACCACCAGAACAGGCAGATGGGACCTCGGTTTAACATCTCATCTGAAAGATGGCACCTCAGGAGTGCAGGCACCCCCCTCATGCTGCACTGCAGAGTCAGTAGTGGGATATTAACCCAAGTGCCTGGTATAGGGATAGAACCCACAGCCTTCTGATCTCATGGCCTCAGCAGCAAGTGTGCTACCTGCTGAGCCACTGACACTGCACATTGGAAGGTATCTGTGAATGGCAGTAGCAGTAGTATACCTGGCAGCTTACTCCTTGCAGGAGTGATTACTTCTGTCAGAGTGTGTCCCCCCCAGGAGCAGGGGCGGGGGTGGGGGGAAAGCCATATGATGGGTCCTTACAAGATGTCAAAGTATCACTGAGCTGGGGAGCCTGTTGAGTGATGAATCTGATTGTGGTACTCCTTGCAAAGTGGCATCCCCAGAGAGAATTAATTTTTTTTTTTTAATTTTTCTTTTAAACTTTGTTTATGCACCTCTTGTGTTGTGGGAATGGTGCTCTATCTCCCTGTCAGCCCTCTCATGGACCCTCAACACTCCCACAACCTGGCCTCCACCTCAGCTGCAGGGGTGGGGAGGACCGTGGTTTGCCCCCATGGAGTGCCCACCCAGAGGGCAATGAGGGGAGGAGATCAAGATCACCATTGAGCACCCGCCACCCTGACTTATGCTGGGCTTTGTTCAGGCCAGAGGGAGTGGGAGTCCATCAGGGGCTTCCTTGTGTGTGCACAAGAGGGGTTTCCTACTTGGATACCCCTGGAGGGATGGATTTGCCATTACATCCAGCATGCGATGGGCACACTCCCACATCTGCCTGCATGAGGTTTGCCGCCACCTCAAGTTGATCCCAGGTGTTCTCTGGCTGCAGTGACCCCCAGCCTCCATTGGGAGTTGCCAAATGCTGGGGATCCCTACCCCTTCAGACAGGAAAGCAATCCTTCAGACTCTCGATCCTCTCCTCCCCCTCCAACCCATGATAACCCAAGTAGGCTCCCAAACCCAGGTCACCGGCATGGCATGAGGTAAGGTGTCCAGTGCCTCAGCCCTCAGCACCACTGGGCCAGTCCATTTATTGATTTATTGATTGCTTGATTTTTTTAATAATGTATTAAGCTGCAGAACGGTCCTCGAGCCACAAGTGCCCATTTGCAAGGTCAACCTACAGTAAGTCAGCACACTAACACAGAGAGTGAAGGAAGGGAGAACACAAAGCTGGTTAGCATATCTTTGGATCCTGCCTAGCACAGCTGGGTGGGGGAAGGGTGCTCACAGTAATGTCATGACCCACTGCTGGGCCAGCAGTGGATGACACTTTATGCTTATTAAATAACCCCCATCCACTAGGTATATGGTAAAGCTCTCTAAGGATTGTGATACTTTACCTTTAAATCTTCAAGTGGGTGGTCTCAGAGCTGGTGTTTCCATGACATGGAAGTTGCCTGGACAGTGTCTTTACCTGGGAAAGCCCATTCTAGCACCTAAGTGACTGAGATAATACCCCCCCCAGGAACTAACTAGAGTAAACAATAACCAGCAATCCCACCCTACAATATACAATGTATAATAATGCAAAGGAGAGGTGAAATTAAAAGGACCATTCTTGAGGCAGCAAAGTCATGATTGAGGGTGGTCACCAAGAGAAATGGGTGCAAGAGACCAATGTGGGTCACTAAGAAGGTCAGAGAAGCTGGCCCACCAGTGTAGTGGTAAAACTACCACTTGAGACACCAGCAACCTGGGATTGGAAGCAACCCTGGGTTGCTGAAGGGCAGACTGTGGAGTGGAGGATTGAGCACCCAGAGGGGCACTCTGCTTCTCTGGGGAGGGTGAGCTGTGGGTCCTGTTGCTTTACCACCACCTAGGGAACCACGGGTGGCGGTGCAGTGGAATTGCAGAGTGAACGGCTGAGGAGGATGTTGACCGAGGTCTGGAGCGGTGTCATATTCCTGTGTGCCCTCATCTCCTTGAATCTCCTTGTATGCTGTCATCCTCTGGGGTAGGAGGCACTGAAATAAAGAAAATCCTCACACTTGTGCCTGGAAATGGGCTCCAGAGCCTTAGCCATATGCCTAGACTCCTTGGGGGGGGGGCTCAGCTAGCATGCCTGATGCCCTTAATGGACTTGGGGGGATGACCTGGGATCACCCTCCTCTATGCCCAGGGGATAAACCATGGCCAGATGGGGGTTGGTCCTCTGAAGCCTCCTGGAGATTCCTGGCGGAGCACTGGGAATCTCAGAGGATAGGAGTAGGTGCTGAGTAGAAGGGGGCAAATAAACAGAGAATATAAAAAAAAAAAAGTTCAGGGAGGCAGTGAATGCTGAGAAAAAGGCCTTCATCAGAAACAAGAAGAGGCAGAAGGATGAAGAACAGAGTGAGTACCAGGTGATATCAAGGCAGGCCAAGAAGACAATGAGGGATTCAAAAGCAGACACAGCGCTGCATATCACGGAGGGGTGAAGGGTGAGAGAAAAAGCAGGTTTTTTAGATATATGAAGGAAAAAAGAAAGACATGAGGAGGAATTATTAGGCTATCAGAGGGGGCAGGGTAATAGAGGAGGATGTGCTGAAGGCAGCTGTTCTTAATGACTACTTCTGCTCAGTTTTCAAAGTACAGGACTGCGGGCCTTTGCTACAAAGCAGAATAAAGGCTGCTGATAGGGATATCCCAGAAATGAGGCAGGGAATATTTGCAAGTGGAAGGATCAGAAAAGGACTGGCAGCCCTGAAGATGGATAAGGCCTTTGGGCCAGATGGGATGCTCCAAGATTGCTCAGAGAACTGGCATCAGAACTGGCTGTTCTCTTGGCAGGGCTACTTAATAGCTTGAGTCAGTCAAGGTGGTTCTGAAAGACTGGAGGACAGGGGATGTAGTTCTGTTCCAGAAGGATGGGGACAATGAGCAACTGGGTAACTACAGGCCTGTCAGTCTTACCTCTGTTGTGGGTGAACTGATGCAGGCGCTAGTCAAAGAATACATAGCTTGTTTAAACTAGTGAGGGGGACAGTTAGAGTGGCAAGGTACTCATCTTTTTTCACAAACAAAAGGGAACTCTCCGTCCTCTCCCTATCAACCAATGCAATGGAATCAAGAACAATCAGGGTAAGGGGAAAAGGAGAGGGCAGTGATAGATATTGGGAAATTATGTGCACCAATGATAGGAGTCTTGGCAACAAAATGTCAGAACGTTAGGCGATGGTCACAGAAGGGAGCATTGACCTGGTGGGTGTGACAGAGGCATTGTCAACCCTTAATAGCAAATGGGACATGACCAAACTAGGGTACTCACTGTTCAGGAAGGACAGAGTAAAGGGCAGAAGAGTTGGAAGAGTAACACTGTATGTAAAAGAAGGGACAGAGCCAACTGAGATAGACAGCCTAGGGGATTCAAGAAAACAAGGAACTCTGTTAGCGCTGACAGGGAACAGGAAACAGGAAACCAGTCAGGATTGGGGTGGTCTATAGATCACCAGATCAAGATCAAGGGGCAGAAACTAGGGTAGATGCCTAGGAGGACATCCAAATCTGGGGAGGTAGTGGGGGACTTTAATATTGCCAGTCATGGACTGGAAAGTTGCAGTTGTGGCAAGTAAAGTGTTCTCTCCTTTATCCACCCCTTTTTATCAGTCACTCTCACTTACTACCTGTATGAGTTCCTGTCCCATTTTCCAGAAATTTGATCTCCCCTTTTAACCGACACCCTCTATTATTCACCACCCTCTTTTATCTGCCAACATTTAGGATGTATGGAGGTTGGCAGATAAAAGAGGGACAGTTGCATATGAGTCATCTCCTGGAGTATGCATGCTAGCAGGCATTCCTAGCTCAGCTAGTCTAGTGTTCAACAAAGGAAGAGGTTCTGTTGGATCTGGAGCTCAACCACAGTGAGAGGATCCAAAATGTGTTAATCCAGGAGCCACTTCATTCCAGCCACCACAGAACAGTGGCGCTGGAGGTTCAGATAGGGGCTGCCAAGGGAGCAAATGCAGAAAGAGTATGGGGCTTTAAAAAGGCAGATTTCAATGGAATGATCGGGAGCTACTGGAAAGAACCACATGGAGAAAAGTATTGGTAGAAAGAGTGGAGGAAACATGGGAAGAATTTTAAAAGGCAATGACTGAGGTGGCAGAAAGCTCAGTTGAGAAAGTGTCCAAAGGATAAAGGGCAAGGGCCCAATGTGGTTCATGGCCAAAATAAAGATGGCAGTAAGAGCCAGAAGGAGGGCATTACTGAAGTACAGAAGAAGAAGCCAAATGGGGGAGAATAGAGAGAGGTACAACCAAGGTAGCCAGCAAGATGGTGAAGGAGGCCAAGGGGGAGACTGAACGCAGGCTTGCGGTGGGACTGAAGGAAGGGTAAAAGGCATTCTTAGGTACATCTGGGAGAAGTGCAAGGTTAATAGGGGTATTGTGGGGCTGAAAAATGAGGAAGAATGGGAGGAGTGGGACAAAGGAAAAGTGGATATACTGAACAAAAATTGTTGTTTCATCTTTACTAGGGAGAAGGATAGGCCACTATCAAAATGTGAGTTAAGACCGGAAGACTGGAAAGCAAGTGGTCAGCTAGCATGGCTAGAATAACAAGGAGTAGGATGCACAAGAAGGGGTTGAAGGTAAATAAATCTAATGGGACCTGACAGCTTACAACTAAGAATGCTTAAGAAGGTAGTAGAGGTGATAGCTAGACCACTTGCAGACATATTCAGCTGCTCATTGGACACTGGAAGGTGGTTCCTAGGGACTGGAGGGTAGGAGTCGTGGTCCCACTACACAATAGTGGAACAAAAGGATGAGCCAGGGAATTATACTAACATACATACTAACATGCCAGTAGAATAGGCCTAACGGTCTTTCAAGTCTGCTTGATTTTCAGCACCCGGACTGAGGGCTGATTTTGGTGTCCTCCCCAACCCTCCCTCTTGGGTTATACTGTTCCCAGTTGCAGATGTACCAGCTGCATTGGATATGGTCAGATTTACCCTCCCCTATACCTGTCCCATCCCCTCTTAAACCTGGCCATAGTCTCTGCCTCAACCAGCTCCCTGGGCAGTGCATTCCATGACTCCACCACCCTTTCAGTGAAAAAACACCTCTGAGCCTGCCCCCTTCCAGTTTACACCTGTTTCCTCTCGTTGTTCCCTCCTCCTTCCTTTGAGCACCCTGACTGGGTCCCCCTTATTGATCCTTTTTATGTATTTAAAAACCTCTGTCATGTCCCCTCTGTCCCTCCTCTCCTCCATGGAGTACATGTCACGCTCCCTGAGTCTCTCCTCATACGTCCTCTCCCCCAGGTCCCAGATCATTTTGGTTGCCCTCCTTTGGACCCACTCTATGATTGTAACATCCCTCTTTAAATGTGGTCTCCAGAACTGCACACACTACTCGAGATGTGGCCTAACCGAACAGTTGTACAGGTGGTAAGATCACTTCCACCTTACTCGAGGTAATCCCCCTAGCAATGCATCCCAGCATCCTATTTGCCCTTGCTGCTGCCCTCCTACAGGTCTCAGAGTTGTTCATTTTGGCATCTAGCACTACCTCCAGGTCCCTCTCACCCTCTGTGACTTGAATTTAGTCTCCTTCCAGGGTATACCCCTGGCCTGGATTTCTGACTCCCAGGTGCAGAACCTTGCAATTCCCCACATTTAATTTTAGTTTCCATTTTTCTGATCACCTTTCCAGACCCTCTAGATCCTCCTGCAAGGCCCCCCTCCCCCCTCCCCTCCTCATCCACCACTGCACCCAGCTTTGAGTCATCTGCAAAGAGACTCATTTCACTCCTGATCCCCTTCTTTATGTCTGAGACATAGGCATTGAACAGGAGTGGCCCCAGCACCGACCCCTAGTAACCCACCTTAGGGATGAGGCTTGCCCCCCCAACCTCCACCCTCTGAGTATGTTCAGATAGCCAATTTCCTGTCCTTCTTAACAACTGTCTCCCTACCCCAATTTCCTTCAGTTTAGCCAGCAGGCCATTGTGGGGCACTGAATCAAACGCCTTGCTGAAGTCCAGAAAGAGGACGTCCACTGGCCTCCGGCTAATTATAGACAAGTCTGATGTCTATGGTGCGAAAGCTTATGGAGTCTACACTCATGGAGGAGCTAGTAGACTTCTTGAAGGAAAATGGGCTACAGGACCCCAGACAACATGGGTTCACAAGAGCAGATCTTGCCAGACAAATCTTATTGAATTCTTTGACAGGGTGACCAGGGATGCCACTATGGGACAGGCAGTCAATTTAGTATACTTGGATTTCTGGCAGGCCTTTGACTCAGTCCCCCACAGGAGGCTGGTCACAATGTTAAAGGACTTAGGGCTGGATGAAAAATGGATGACTTGGACAGAGAACTGCTATGGGGAAGTAGTAAATGAGAGACTTTTTAGAGGTAAGGGACACAACAAGTGGAGTACCTCAGAGGTTGGTGTTGGGCCTGGTCTGTTTCAATGTGTTTATTTGTGATGTAGAGGAATGGGCCAAGATTGGCCTCTTCACAGACAGCACAAAGAACTGCACGAAGATGGACACAGAGGAAGGGATCAGAGAACTCACAGAGGATCTTGGTTGGTTAGAGAGAAGATATGGCTGCTGGGCTGTAATGTTACAAAATGCAAGGTGATGCACATTTGAAAAAGGAGTCCAAGAGTGCGATATGAAATGTGTGAAGGTGGTGGTGGTACTGGAAGGCACCATGGAAGAAAAATACCTAGGTGTCATGATATCAGAGGGCCTACAAAGAGCAGCACACTGTAATAAAGCTCTAGATAAGACAGACAGACACTATCACTTTTCTTGGCTCATTTAAGTGTCTCTCTCCCTCTTCCTGATTTGCACCAGCCTGCATTTTTTCTCTTTATTTTCTGTTGTTTTCTGACTTAAATTCTTCTTTTTTCTGCAGGTCTCATTTATTTCTGGCCGCACCATCTCATACTTCACATTCAAAGCCTTTCAGTGCCACATTTTTAGCATGAAGTAAATGCATCTCCTCTTCCAGGTCCCAATGCAGGTTCATTATCAGTGGGCAGTGTGTTATTCAGCATCAGTGCAGGTCACAGGATGAGCTCCACTAAAGTGCTCATATATCCATTACTTTCTCAACACCAGCTCCCATTCCTTGTAGTCCACCTCCCCCCTTCCCCCGCATGTACACTTGCCGACCCTCTAAAACTGCCTGGCTGTAGTGGTGCTGCCTAGGTGCATACTGTGTGATCCTGAGCAAATCACTTAACTTCCTTGTGCTCCCAGGTCACATCTGGAAACATGCTTCAGCTTAGTGTGCTACTCCTGGTTAAACGGTCTTCCCTTTCCTCATCCCCATTTGCCATGAAGATTCCCACCCCCACTCCGAACAGAATGTGAAGCTCATCTTCCCATTCAGATCGATCACCCCCTTCCCCAGATAGCACCCTGTGATCCACAGTCACACAACTTCATTTGTGCCACTGATGGTGTCCAATAAAGCCCCTCCACTCAGCAACATGGTTGGGTGAAAGGGGGTCACACCTTGTTATTCGGACTGTAGCTAACTGTGGTGGTGAGTGGAGCAACTTTGCCAGTCAGCATCAGCAGCACAGTGCTAGTTGGGGGTCACACCTTGTTATTCAGAATGTAGCTAACTGTGGTGGTGAGTGGAGTGACTTTGCCAGTCACCATCAGCAGCACAGTGCTAGTTGGGGGTCAGTGATCAACTGGGACAGGAGAGTTAGCTACACATTTTGTGGGGCATGACTGTGGGGATCATCATGGCAATCAGGGATAAGGGGGTACCACTGGAGTCAGGTAGTTTTGGGGGCTTGGCACCAGTAGGATCAGTGATTGGGGGGGCGCTAGTCTGAACAATAGGAAATGGGAGTTGATAGCCTAGGCTTGGTGTTTACCAGCACTTTGGTAGAACAGTAAGGATGGGATAGAAACTAGTGAAACAGGGCATTAGCAGGGAATAAAAGTAAAAACAAAAAGAATACAGACTAAATACAGCTTGAAACAAAATACAAGTACTAGTAATAGGAGGCGTTTTACTTTATCGCCCATCATCATTAGTCTGCATCTGCACACAGAAACAGAACCTCGTCAGATGCAAAAACTATCTACATACAAGAAACAAAACTACTGGAACAGATTTGTAGCTTCATTATGCACGTCTCAACCTCTCTAATCTTATACTTCAGGACACAGCAGTCCAAGAGTGGCTCACAGCATTACAAAACCGTTTCCATTTCAGTGTCAATGCAGCTGCAGTTATTGCCACAGACAAAGAGGCCTCAGCATGCGCCACTGTCCATTTACTTTTAGCTCAGAGTCACCACTCAACCTCTCACATGCTTTACTGCATTTTCATTTTAATATTATGTTTATTTCATGTTATGTTGATATTTGTAAAGAGCTCCAAGCCTATTTGGATGGTGCACTATGGAAAAATAAATACCTTGCCTTGCCATTTAAAATCCAATTAAAAAAAACAACACTGCAACCAAGTCACACCACAAAGTTCTAACCCCTGCACCCTACTGCCAAATCCAAGATCTGCTACGTCACTTACTTCCCTGTCTCTGGTCTTATCTGCTCCATGCTTTCTGTGTTCTGCAGCCTCAGAGTTCCATCCATATCGCTGCTGTTGCAGCTGTCACTGAAGTCAGCGGCAGCAAGCGGGACCTGCACCAGCTCTCCTTCCTGAGACTGGTGATGGCATCAGACATTTTCACTGGAACAGCAGACAAGTTGTCCCATTCTGGTAGGTACAGTAAGGGGCCAGCACCCATTAGTACAGATGGCATAAGTACCTGCATGAGTAGCACCTTTAGAGGTTTTTTTCCCAAATGGGTGTTGCTCTACATGCTAGGGGGTTCGTGTTTCACCTTGCCAACTCAGAATGATCCCAGTGTAGTAGTTCAGACACATGGTATGGTGCAATGTAGCCAGGAGAGGGATAAATCTTTATCTGCCATGTCCTTGAAGAAAGGAGCATTTTAATCAACTGACTTTCATCTTCTTGCCTTTTCCATCCCAACACCTCATCTTACCCACTATTTCTCCTTGTGACTAGTATGGGACTCAGATACCATGCAGCTGATGTCACAAAACATGTTGATTTGCTGGCTGGCTGGCCAACTGGGGGAGCAGCACTGGAAAGCCAGAGGTGCAAGGACCATGCACACAACACTGGCAGGGATTTAGATTACAGTAAAAACAACAATAGGAGGGGGTTCAAAAACAGTGGTTCATTTGAACCTGATGAACCCCAGCTGGCAAACATCCTTCTGATACAACCACACACACAACCATCATATAAGTAACTCCTTTAGTGCAGTTAGATAGTCTCACTAGGTAGGCTTTTTGTGCCACTCTCCAAGCAACAACAAAAACACCTGTATAATTGCATGGACTGTTTCTGTGTACTGTTTTAGAACCTTATTGTTACCACATAGCTGATTCCCTTGGGGTGGGCAGGGCAAGCTAGCATCAGTTTAGAGATAGAAAGAAGCTGCAAGCAGTTACAGGTGAGGGGATCACATTCACATGTCACAGGATAATGATTTTTGTTTGGGGGAGGGTGGCCTGTGAGATAGCCAGTGTCTCCACAGGGTTTACTGAGGTATTTAACTCTGTCACCAAAGGACGTTGCTCTCCTGACAGGTACATGAACCTTCTTATAAGCAGGACAGGTAAAGGGTCAAGGATCAGGAACTGCCTGAGACAATACTGAGAGCCCTGCAAACCTGCCTGCTTGTGACTGTCCCATATCAAGCAACAACTATTTGCTCCACTGCCACTCTAATCATACAACGGAAGCTTTTATTCTTTTTTTTTTTTTTTTTAGATCTGAGACAGAGGAGGGAAGCGATCTAGACATCAATCCACAAACAGAAATACACCAGTTGTATTGGCAATCATAAACACATCTCAATAAGCAGCATCCCGGGGGCTTTAAATTTTACACAAAAATTCCTAAGGCTTCAAATGACATATATGCCACTGTGACATCTTTACCTTTTCTTGGGTTTCATCAGTCCGATCGGTTGTTGCAGCCGCCACGCTCCATCCTCGTTCATGCTCTGCTTAGTGTGAATTCTGGTCAGGATGGCAGCTGTAACTCAAAAGGCAGGCTCACGTCTGTACTGAGCAATTGGCCAGCTGATGATGGGAGGAGGTTGTGGTGCAAAAGACTCAGCTCAGGCACTAGGAAGCTGATTGGTGGGGCTGCAGATTGGGGGGGGGGGAGGTTACTGGATCATGGGGCAGTGCCACATCACATTTGGCATTAGGGAGCATGTTAGAAGGAAGCCAAGGCGCCAGCTGTGCTGAGCAGTGAGCGTGTCTTAAAGCACCAACTCCTCCAATTTTTAAAGGGACAGTAAACAAAAATGACAACAGATATAATTAAAAAAGGAGGGTCTAAATGAGGGGGGTAATTTGAACCTGATGAACCCCAGCTGGCAATGACCCTGTTAGGCAGTGAGGTGAAAAGAATAAGAAAATTTGTGACCTGGCGCGCGCACCCCGCCACCTGAAAAGTGCATTTGCTCCTGACTCCTGAGCTCCCAGATTTTGGTGAGCCTCTGGGTGACGCCGACATAGCAGTTGCCTGGTGTGGTGCACTTGCCCGAGTCATGGCTCATCTGCTCCACGTGCACATCATTGGTGTGAAGCAGGGTGAACTCGAAGTCGCTGCTGCCGTGGCACACAGTCACGGCATGGGTGCCGGAAGACAGTGAAAGCTGAAGGGGCTGAGGATCGGAAGGGCACTTGTTGGGGTGTAAAGAGCACTTTTTCTAAACCAGTGTTTGCTATACAGAAATAACAATAAATGCACATTTATGATGACAACTGTAATGTCAAGAATCCAGTTATACTATAGAGGATTATTTAATATAGTATTTTAATATAGTATATTAAGAGCTCAGCTGTCAACCCATTTCCTGCATTAGCTCTATATGGAGCCTGAACCATTCATTGCTTAGCCTGATACAACAGCTCCCCAGCTGTAAATGAAAGCAGGCATGGTAATATTTGTAAGTGTGTGTGTGTGTGTGTGTGGGGGGGGGGTCACTAACCACTTTTAAGGAAAAGAGGACTGCCTGTACAGAACTGGCACATTTTTTTTAATCAATACCAGCTGCAAAATTGTATTTTCCACATTGATCAGCAATGGGCATTTTTAACAGTTTTTCTGCAAAATGCTGAAGTGCTGGAATTAGCTGAATTATATTCATTTTTGTCAGTTTTGCAGTGAAATATGCAAGTGCCTTTTGCTTGCTGTTCTACATTAAATATTTTTACAGAGGTCATGAGTTCTCTTTGTGCTCTACGCACTCATTGCAAATTTGGAACTGTATCGATTTGTTGAACAAAGGGCATTTCAAATGATGGCTATGTCCTGTGCCTTGTAGTTCGCTAATCTGCGATGATATTTTATAATCCCCTCCCTTACTGCAATACTCTTCCCTTCGTCACACTTGGAAACCAGCCTCTTCTCATTGTACCTGAGCTCTGACTACAGGCTACACAGTGGCATTTTCTCTCCAGCAATTTATTCACACACACCATATGCTGGCTTAATATTAACTGAAACTGCTCGGCACTTTGTCCCTCCAGTGCCAGGACCCATCACCACCAGTGATATTAAATAAAATGACTTCTGGGACCAAGACCCACTTTTGCTAGCAGTGTTAAAAACA
Source organism: Neoceratodus forsteri (assembly GCA_016271365.2). Lineage (NCBI taxonomy): Eukaryota > Metazoa > Chordata > Ceratodontiformes > Ceratodontidae > Neoceratodus > Neoceratodus forsteri. The sequence continues at coordinate 1,424,713,951 of CM028130.1, forward strand.
AGTCCTCCAAGGCCAGAACCTGCATTACTGAGGACTGGTCCAAGATTTAAAGATTCACTCCAGGACGACAGTGCAATCAACAAATTTCTGGACACCACTGGGAAGGCCAGCAGTGGCAGTGAGGCACTGCAAGTTGACATGGGGAGGGACCACAGAGAGGAGAAACAGTAGCGATATCTCCCCTTCAAAACCTTCTATTCATCAGTAGCGTCATGAAAGTCAGGCAGGTGCACAAGACAGCTATCCCTCACATTTAACTGCTAGCAGTCCTGCTGAGCACTGAAGGAACTACAAATTTGGCTATAGTCACTCTTTGCTGTCTGAAAAAGGACTACCCACAGTGGTAGTTATTACACAAAAGTTGACTGGTACTGTGGTATAACACTTTTACAGCAGCAAATATGGTTGTGTTGCATCAACACTTGAATAGCATGTATTTTCTGCTAAAAACACCGCAGTTTGCGACTGCCAACACTGCAGTACCACAATACCAGTAAGGCAAGCTCAGGACATACAACAACATCTCTAATTAACATTTCTCTTGCAAGTTTGACAAACTGAGCCATCACAACACAGATGTGTGTAGCAAGCTCATGCATTTTTTTCAATAACATATGTAACCCCGCTTCCCACACTGTTGTCTACACTGTGAAATATTCAAAGCAAAGACTGATTAATCTCTCAAACTGCTCCTTTGGTAAACTGAGCCATCATAATGCAGAGTTGTGCAGCACGTTCAAGCTATACAACAGTGTCAGCAAGTACTATCGTTTGCATTGCTGTTTATACATGGGCTATTCCTGGGCAGCAGCCCATTTTAAATAAATAAATAAAAATATGGGAATAATCCCACAACCTCCACTTGAATATTGTGTGACTCTGAGCAAGTCACTTAACCACTGCACCCACTCCAGTGCTCCCAGGTCACCTCTGCTCTGAAAAAAAAAACAAAAAAACAGGCACTTGTGCCTCATGGGCCATCACCTCCACCTTACCCAATTTGTACCAAAAAGAAAAGTATATACAATAAAATTCAATGTACCTGTTGTTGGCAACAGCAAAGTATAGGAGCAGAAGCAGTTAGCCTACAGCAGCAGAGTGTATTCCTTCACTGAATCAGAATTTTCTTCTGTTCTTCTTCTTCTTGAAGTGACGTCTTGAGAGTCCAGACCAATTGTACCATAACCTGTTTGTGTCCGACTCCAACCTAGTAGTTTTTAAAGGCAGACTGCACAGACCTACAGTTCCTCTCACAGACAAGGACAAGACAGGGTTGGACGACACGTCAAGCAAGCAAGAGAGTGCAGCTTGTGGATGGGCAACAGCAGATTACAGCTGAGCTACAGCAGGGATTTTTTCCAAAATAAAAATAAATATAAAAATTTAGTTAATTACAACAGCCAGTTCGTGTGCTGGACTTGGGGCTGTCTTTGTACAGTACCTCCCTTGCTAGCCTGGCTGCTTCTTGGGGCTCAAGTTGGAACTTCCACGGGACTCAGGACATTCAAATGAAATAATATATTTCCCATGAAATTCCAGTTGTTGCTGCAGATGTCAGAGCAGGCCCAGAGGTGCCAGGGCAGGCAGGACAGGCTAGGTGTTAAGTTCTGGCTCCCACAAGAATTTCCGAGAGGTGCAAAGGGCAGGCCTGATGAGCTGCTTAAATGAACAGGAAGACAGGAGCTGAAGTTCCAGAGTTGTCAAGTAGAGCCTCTGTCGACCAGCTTGGCAATCATTTAACATAAGGACTCTACTTCACAGCTCTTGGAGGCACTTCAGTTAATGGCAGCAGATTCAAAGGGGCAGGCAAGGCACTGAACTGTCATAGACTGACATACTGCAGCACTGAACTAAATGGGGCAATATCTTTCAGTCCCTAAAAACTGGAGAGGCGACCACTACCCCTTGACCCCCCCTTCCTGTGCCTATGGATCACGGAGAGCCAGCTGAGAGCAGCAGCAGTAGCGGCACCGGTTTATAGCACCTGGCAGCTCTCCTCCTGCCCATGTAGCTTGCCTCCTGCAGTTTATGTAAACTGCAGCTGCAAAGTTGTCTACAGCTAGCGATTTAAAGTGAACCAATGCTGTCACCTACTCTTTCAGTGTCTACTGACATGTTCTCTTGGCTGTCTGTCACTGGAGGATGGGGAGCACAGAGCAGGGAGAGGAATGAACAGGGAGGAAGCACAACCAAGGGGAGAATGGGAAGGGCAGGTGACTGGAGGGTGTGTGTGCTGTGATAGGAAAACCAGAGTGAGAGCATGACAAAACAAGACTAAGACACTGGGCGGCTGCAACAATCAGGGTCCGCCCTCCATCGCACCGTCAGCTTGTCTTTGCACTTTGAGACCCAAGGGAGAGGTGGATGACTGATGCTGCAATGATGAGGAGCTCCCTGATTGCAGCAGCCAATTAATTTTAAGTTGGTGGTAGGCTTGCTGAACTAGTGTCACCAGCAGCCTGCCACCCTATTGGTTACAGACGGCCAAGCCCAGAAATGCAGTGGTGGCACTGGCCGCCACAGTGCCTTACCTCCACAACCCACTTCTCTCCTAAGCTGCCACATAATGTTTCTTGTGCATGCACACAAGCAAACATAAAATAAGAGTTTGAACTGGTATAGGTGCTTAGATAGCAGAGCCTCTACAACCTTCTACAGAAGTTTACTGAGTGTAGACAATTGCTAGTGGATGATCATTTTAATTCTGTGGTCATTTTTTCTGAAAAAAAAAAGAACACTCCAGGGACTTTCCATGTGTCAGGAACAATACCAGATTGCAAGAAATGGTTGAAAATATGAGCATTATGGTGGGGGAGGTGGAGTACTAGAGAAATGACAACCAGACAAAGTATTTTTGGTTCCAGACCATCATGGGCACACTGATGAATGGGGAGAGGTTAGATAGGAGATTATGGACATTCTGAATTGCTACAACATTTAGATGAAACAGATGGCTGTTATTTATTTTAAATTGGTAACCGGGAAAGGCAGACTGAGCCGAGGCTCCTTTCCAGGTGCGAACCAGGGTAGACTGGAGTGGTTTTATGGGAAAAAGATCATCAGAATTCAGATCTTGTTGTCTGGCGATAGTGGTGGTATAACCAGAGAGGTCAGCGAAGTACTGCTTGCACGCGTTACCAGTTGTATGAGAGTGAGATTACATATACGGTGACAGGTAGAAGAACTGACAATAAGGCCCTTAATGTTCTTTCAAAAGCTATGGGCATTGCAAGCAGCAGCCAAAAGACAGCACCTACAAACTACTCTTAACCAAATGATATTATTTAGACTGGGCCTAGATGGGCACCAGAAGACCTGCTACCCTGCTTTATTTGATTGTATAGCATTATCCCCTCCCCGTAGAACCACAATCCCATACCCTAATAATTGGTACTCGGTCAACTGTTCATTGCATCGTGTTAGTTCACAGGTGGGGGAATCACACTAGGAAGGTGGGGAGATAATACACATACCTCTCAACCTGTTGCCTCATAAGTCAGGGACAGAGCTTACAAAACTGAGGGAAAAGACACCAAATCTTGGACACATGTTAAAAACTGGCAATATGTGCTCAAAAAGCTGACAGAACAAAGGGATTGGTATAAGATGCATTCTCTGAAGAAGAATAAGTCTGTAACTTTAACGTCTGACATTACTTTGTGCTTACAATCTTCACAGTTCAGTCAGAAAATCAAAAACCTTATGAGGGACAGAGAAAAAGTTTGAAGCAAAATCAGGGACATCCCTGAAAATCAGGGACAGTTGAGAGACGTGGTAATGCATAACAGGGTTGTAGTGACTGACACCCAAAGCAAATCAATCACACATACACACTGCAGTACAATATATCCATAAGGCTTCCCAGCTTGATCTGTCACCGATCTCCTAAAACAAACTGCCTCCCAAACCCCTACTGGTGAACTCTATGTCATGGGTGACTTAAATCACAACTGGCTAGCTCCCTTCTTCAGCAACACCCGGTCGGACATTGCCTCACTTAACCTTTCACAAACCATCTCTGAGCCCACATGCCTAAACTCCAAAATGGGAAACCACTCACTACTAGACTGGGGCCTCACCAGTCACCCCCACCAGGTTATCGCTTCAGGGCTGCTACCCGATTCCCTATGCGATCACCACATTATTTATCTAGTCTGGAAAATCCACCGACCTAGATCCCCTCCAAAGTTCATACTCCAACGTTCCTACAAATCTCTAAACCTTGCCTCTGTGCTTGAAGACTTAGCTCTTGCTTGCTGGGAATCCCCCAACAAGCCCTGCTCTATCGACGATGCCTTCCTTCATTTCCAAAACACGTTCCTCCAAGTCTGGGATGCTCATGCCCCACTGCATTGCTCCAGAGTTCATGGCTATCACCTGCCCTGGATCACCCAGGAACTGACAGCCTGCCAAATTGCTCAGGACAAAGCATGGAACACTCACAAAACCTCACGCCTCCCAAGCGACCTTGTCATCTATCAGTCTCTACGCAACAAATGCACCAGAGCAACCCTCCTAGCTAAAGTGGAATACTTCAGCTCCTTCATTCCAATTTAAACTGTCCATCCAAATTCTAGAAGGTTATTTACTCCATCTTCTCCCCTCCAACTGCCCACCCTCCTCCTCTCCTCTTCGTGAACAACTCCTTCCTCTCTGATCCACAGGATGTTGCCACTAAATTCAATACATATTTCTCCTCCTGTGCCTCGGCCCTCCTCTCTTCCCTGCCCACCTCGGTGCCACTCGTCCTCCCCCCATATGTTCTAATTCCAGTGTGCTCCCCACCTTCACCTTCAAAGAAATCTTACCAGTTGACATCCTTGAAGCCCTTCAGGCCCTCGACACAACAAAAGGTAAATTCCCCGATGGCCTCGACTGCAACCTCCTCCACCTCTCCACCCCAGCCATAGCAAGCCCCCTTGCCACCCTCTTAAACCTCTCCTTTTCCTCTGCCACTGTCCCTCAGGTCTGGAAGCAGGCCATCATCATCCCCTCCCTAAAGGGGGTGTCACTACCTCCCCCTCCAATTATCACCCTATCTCCCTCCTCCCTGCTCTCACAAAGCTGCAAGAACACCTAGTGCTCAACCAACTCACCTCCTTCCTCTCTGACACCAACTTCTTCATGCCGTTCCAGTCTGGTTTCAGGAAGGGCCATTCCACAGCCTCCTCCCTGGTTAGGTTCATGGACTTCATCTTCTCAGGTATGGACAAAGGGTTAATCACCTCGGCCATTTTCATAGACCTTGCCAAAGCTTTCAATATGGTCTCTTACCCCCTGCTACTTCAGTGTCTCTTGGAAGCAGGCCTAGCTGGCTCAGCTACCAATTGGTTCAGGGCCTACCTCTCTGACAGAACTCAATCAGTTAGAATCTTTGACGTCACCTCCTCACCCCTCCCTATAGTCAATGGAGTTCCCCAAGGGTCAGTAGTTGGCCCTATCCTGTTCTCCATCTTTCTCAGTAACCTCTCTCTACTGTGTTCATCCACTTCTATTCAAATGTATGCAGACGATATTGTTCTTTTTGCCTCTGGCTCCTCCCCAGTAGAGGTAACAGCCAACCTCCAGGCTGACTTCAACAAGGTACAGTTATGGTTTAGCTCTCACCAGCTCTCTTTCAATGTGAAAAAAACTACCACCATGACCTTCGGCACTCGGCAATGTCTAACCAGGCTCCCTTCCCTCCCTACCTTCCACACCCTTGAAGGGACGGTACTGGAGGACGTCACTTCCTTCCACTACCTCTGGGTTTGGCTCAACCATCACCTGTCCTTCTCTAAACACATTGATGCCAAAAAAACTGCACCCCAAGCTCAGAGCCCTTTACAGGAACCTCAACTGCCTCCCTCTCATGGCCAGGCGTGAGCTGGTGCATAAGATGATCCTCCCCTCATTTGACTACTGCAACATAATATACAGTGCCACTCCCAAATCTACCTTATCCAGACTGGACACACTTTTCCATGCCTTCTGTTGCTTCGCCCTTGATGCCACCCCCCGCACCCATCACTGCAACCTCTACCATGCCCTCGCATTCTCTTCCCTCAAAAATCAATGCCTACAGCACTGTGCTAAATTTTGTAGCCAAATTCTGGCATGACGCTCTGCCCTCATACCTCTCTACCTTACTTACCCCAGCTCCTTCCCCTTCTCATGCCCTCAGATCACTCGACAACCGGAAGCTACAAATCCCTAGGTGGAAAACCACTATTGGGCAATCTGCCTTCTCCTACCACTTCCCCAAACTCTGGAATGAACTCCCTTCCCAAATTCACCACTCCTCCTCTACACACTCTCTGTCTTCAGCACTAGCAAACTACCTCTCGGTAAATTGCTCCTGCACCTAAGCCTCAAAGGTGTCCCCTTATACCTGCCCCCCCGACTGCCTGACCAGCGGCACCTAGCTTACACTATGGAAGCTGCTTTCATACCAAAGGAATAGTTGACTATATGCAGCTGAGAGGCATGGCGTATGGGACCTGATTCTGGGCTGTGCTGTTTTACTGCTACTGAACTTGGGAAGGAGGCAAAATCGTATGCTGGGTTTGCTTGGACACCATTGAGCACATGCTAGTCACACATATGGCTGGGGGATTTGAGAGATGTGAACTGGGAAACTGCTGACAATAGAGTGCAGTGCATACTGTTTTAAACTGTGGATTATATAGTGCTGTTCTCCGATAGTGTTGCCTTATATGTGAGCTGTGATGACTGCTGATTTATATAGTGCTGAGGGGTTTTAAAAACTGTTAAAGGGGATATCTGCTGATTGAACAGCTGATCAAGTGAGGTGGACAAAAACTATTGGGCTGCAAGTGGTTAGGTCTGCTCACACCAAAATGAGGGTGGATTCGGGGCTGACCAGAGCGGGCATCTTCGGCAGGGTGATTGGGTGTTCAGGGTGTGGGGCAGCGATAATCCTAAATTGGGCATGGAAGAATGGAGGGTGCCCAGTGTGTGTGGGAAGGTCATGCCAGATGAATCTAATACATTTCTTTGACTGGGTGACCAAATTAGTAGATCAGGGAGGGGCTGTGGACATGGCCTACCTAGACTTTAGCAAGGCATGTGACACAGTCCCCATAAAAGATTAATATACAAGTTAGCCAGCCTGGGAGTGGGTCCCAAGATGATAGCCTGGGTAAAGAAATGGCTGGAGAATAGGACAGAGAGGGTAATAGTAAATGGAGTCCACTCTGAAGAAAGGGGGGTTACTAGTGGGGTACCGCAGGGTTCATTATTAGGACTGGTCCTCTTCAATGTCTTTATAGTTACATTGCGAGGGACTGAAGGAAAGTATGTCTCTTATGGATGACACAAAGATCTGCAATAGAGTTGATGCACAAGGTGGGGTGGAAAGGATGAGAAGGGACTTGGCAAGGTTAGAGGAATGGTCAAATGTATGGCAGCTTAGATTCAGTGCTAAGAAGTGCAAGGTAATGTACCTGGAAACAAAAACCCAGGGGAAGAGTACACAGTGTGGGTGAGATACTAACAACAACAAAAATGGAAAGGGACCTGGGGGTAGTCATATTGGATGACTTAAAGGTGGGCAAGCAATGTGAGAGGACAGTAAGGAGGGCTGGGAGGATACTGGGATGCATAGAGAGAGGCATCACCAGTGGAAAACAGGAAGTTGTTATCCCTCTGTACAGACAGCTGGTGAGATCCCATCTGGAGTACTGTGTGCAGTTCTGGAGATCCAATCTCCGCAAGGACATAGACAGGATGGAAGCTATCCAGAAGAGGGCAACTAAAATGGTGCAGGGTCTGCACCGGAAGACATATGAAGAGAGACTAAAGGAACTTAATATGTATAGCGTCGAGGAAAGGAGGGAGAGGGGGGACATGATAGAAACTTTCAAGTACCTCAAGGGAATCAACAAAGTCCAAGAGGGTAGCATCTTTCAAAAAAGAGGTGCAAGAACATAAGGGCACAATTTGAAGATGGGGGTGGGTCAGAGGTAATGTAAGGAATTTTTTTCACAGAGAGGGTTGTGGATGAATGGAATGGCCTTCCGGAGGAGTTTGTGGGGTCAAAAACAGTGGCTTAATTCAAGTATGCATGGGACAGTCATAAGGCAATTCTAGGGGGTGGGGGTAGATAGAAGTAGGCTGCTGGTTAACTAGGATCTGCAGCTTATCCATTAGGTAGGGAAATGGGCAGACTGGGTGGGTCAAGTGGTCCTTATCTGCCATCAAATTCTATGTTTCTATATTTCTATGTTATCTATACCAACTTCAGCACTGCTTGGAACATGGTCTTGCCCTGTCCTAAATCCTACTTGATACTGCCCGATCATCACATGTTCTCCACTGCCAGTGTCACACCTCAGATATCCAATTCTATCCCATGAGTTATAATTTATCCAGCACATTTCTCTGGTCATGTCTGTACTATAATCTATGCCTTCCAAGTGTTATTGTTGTACTGTACTGGATGTCTTGTCCCTATTCCATCACACAATTGTATAACCATCCTTCCTCTGCATCCTGCAACTGTATAGCTGAAACTCATTCTCTGTAAACTATTTAGCAGAATCTCAGTCTACTGTATTGCTGTAATTGTGTTCAACTATGTTCTACTGTTTTTCTCGTATATGTAACTCTTGATAACCTGCGAGTTATCTCCCACTGTACTCCCAACCCCAAGGTCACACCGGGAGACGAGCATCTTTTTGCTCAGTGTGCCATCCTGGTGAAACAATTTCAATAAATAAACAAATAAATAAATAAATAAAACAGGAATGCAAAACTGATAAAAACTTGAACAGCTTTTCTGGGCTGGGAACAGGTAAAAATTTTCATATTTTTTTCTAATACATCTGGAATGGCCATTGCGGATTTTACCGGTTCCAGCCACTCTGGTTCTGGTGTTTCTGATTTTACTGATTTCTCCAAATCCCAGGAGGCTTCTTTATACACCCATCCCATACTGAGGGTAAAATCCAGAACACCAGAACTGGAATGGCCAGAAATGGTAAAATATAGAATGGCCATTCCAACCAGAACTCAGAAATTAGAGCAAATTGTGCCTGTTCTGACCATTCCATCCCTAATGGATGTATGTTTTCACTCAGGTTCCAGCCATTCCAGTTCCAAAATGCTCACTTTCACCCATACCACATGCATGCACAGAGAACATACACACTGTATACAGTATATGTTCAAACATGCATGCAGTAATAAGTGCACTCATGCATTCAATACAGACATACATAGGATATAGCAATAATGTGAGCCATCAAAAGGCATAGGAGGGAATAATGGCAATGGGAATCATAGACAAAGGCTGAGGTTGGGTCAGAGGTCACTGCAGCATCTGAAGTGTCCAATGCCATTATTTCTAATGAATGACCCACTGATGACTACCATTCTTGCCATTATATCAAAGTCAAAAAAACAAGTAAACAAAATTTGATGAAGCCATTTCTTTTTCAAGGGACTTTGTAAAATCCAGAATGCCAGAAGCAAACCAGACCAAAATGATATGAACTGGACCAGCTAGTCCAACCTGACCAATTGTACCAGGCACAATTTGCACAGCCCAGTTGTTTCAGCTAGATCAGTCATTCTGGTTCTTACTGTTTTGATCTGTCCATGCCGCTGCTCTGGGTTTCATCTAGGTTAGGATATGGGTGCAATGCAGACCACTGGAATTAGACCAAACTAACTATTTTGCTCCAGTCCAAGTCCAGCAGTCAGGATTTCAGCAATACCCCTACCTAGATGAAACCCTGGCCAGCCAGACTTTCATTTTGTCCAAATGTTCAGATCTGACCCTCACACCTGCTTCAAAGTTGAGTTTCTGATTGAACCTTCAGGAGGAGAGCAATTCCTTTAACTGAGTCTGTTCCAAATGCCTCACTGCTCATTAGAATGTTCCAGATTCTTCTACCTCCCTATTTGCATATTCCACAGTTGTTTGGTGCCTAATTTGCAAATGCCTTAACAGTTTCTCAAGCTTGCTTGCAGGGCAAATTTATCCCCATACAATGCCCTTGTAAATAAGCAATCTGACTGGCTCATAGGATGTCACCTCAATTTATTACAGCACATTCACAGAGTACAGGATAATTATATATATAATATAGAAATAGACTCCCTTACTGAGGACAGGCAATCAGGGTCTGTCGCTGTCAGGCACCACTGTCACCTCGACTCCTTTGGGGATGCTATACTGGAGGGGAGCTGCTAGGGCCACCTTTTCTCGGCCTGTCACTGCAGGGTTACTGCTGTTTTCTCTAGGCTTCACTGAGCCCCTGAAAAACAATAAGTTCCAGGGGAAATCTGCGTAATGTTCAATCTGTAGATTTATAAAGTGTGGAGAAAGTGCAAAGTGCAAGAATTCCAACAAAAAAATCCAGGGCACCAACTCAGGACTAAGTCAAATGCCAAAGATTTGAAATAACTTCTTTTCTTTATTATTTTCAATATTTCATCTGTGCCCTAACGGTTCGCCAGTGCGGCTTCTTCTGGGGGACTGCTAAGACATGTAAAATAGTTTTAAGTACATGCATAGCCATATTTGGTTCTCCTATACATTGAAATTTGAATTTTATAATTAAATTTTATACAAAAGTTTTTTATATGCTTATTTTCCTCAGCTGTTTATACTATTATCTACACAAAAATATTACAAATTAAATATAAAAAACTTTTGTAAAAATAGTCAAAAATTTAATAAGAGAATTGCCTATACAGTGCTATACTTTGCCCTAGGGCATAATCTACAATTTAACCTCCTTTGCCAAGCTTTACTTACTACCATGTATTTTTGTCTAAAACAAAAATATGAATATATCAATTATTTTATCAGACTTCTACCATGTAGTTATTCTTTAACATTAAATAATATATTCACCTTAATAATCTTACAATGAAGGCACTGTATGTTCATATTTCATTAATTGAGCTTATATTCAATTCCTAATGGATTAAACATCATTCACTTAGTTGGTTTCCATAAATAACAATATCAAAAGAAATTGTGTTACAACAGGTAATTACCCTTTCTTGAACCCAGGTCTTTCCAAATATGTAACTAACTTATTAGAACTGAGACAGCCACAGTGATCCTTCATGCACTGATTCCAAAAAAACCTAAAATGTAAACACCGTATTGATGATTCTTATGTTTTGAAACTAACTATAAAAAGTATATATTATACATTTTATCAATTTCATATACTGTGGATTATCCAATTATATCCTGAAGATAACTATCGGTTTCTGTATATTGTCACTCATATTTTATTCTTCATAGGGAGAAAGAAACCTTAAGGGTAAATAAAGATCCATTTTATAAATTAAAGCTGAAATAGGTTAGTATTCCTAATAGCTCAGTAATTGTGTTTGAAATCTTTACCTTCACACAAAACTCTTCTTAATTATAACTGTTTCTTGTACTGCCCATTTTAGTTAACCTTTAATGGAAGAGAAAAAATGTATTTAAAAAACACTGTACTCAAAATAGTATAAAGATTCTCCTAAAACTAGTGGAGTCTTACTTGTTAGTTGTGCTCTCTCCCTCTGGCAAAATCCAAGTGGCAGCAAGAGGCTGGGCGTTGGCCTAGCCTCTTATCCATGCAGCAGAGTATGATGTCATAATTGGTGCATAAAGCACCTAAAATGGGTGTGCATGGCAACACTTAATTGATTCCATTTTAAATGAAACTTCCTAATTGAGAATATCTTGCTCACTGGGTTAACATAAATTGGTGTGCATGGTAGCATTTAATTGATTCCATTTTCAATGAGCCCTCCTGATTGAGAATAATGTTCTCACTAGGTTAACATAGTTTAGTGCAATGTGTACCATGATGTTGTAATTTTTAACAACTGCCACACTGGAGAAACGTTGGAGCACAGATGAAATATTGAAAATAATAAAGAAAAGAAGTGATTTCAAATCTTTGACGTTTGGCTTAGTCCTGAGTTGGTGCCCTGGATTTTTTTCATTGAGCCCCTGGACACTTCTCCCCCAGCGGTAGGAGGAGCTGCTGGACTGGAGTCAGGCTGCCGGGGGCTGAGCTGCAAGAAACCCCTCAGGATCTGTACTAATACCCGACTGTCAAATTCCCAACATGGATTTGCCCGACTCCACAATCCCGATTGGGTTGTAATCCCGATTTTTGTCTGCCTGCTATTTACCCGACACGTACATTCCCATTCATCATAATCCTAACAATGCATTTGTTTGTTGATTAAGCAAATCAAGAGCTTAGAGGGGATGATAGAAACAGTATTCTAATTGTCTGCAAGTCTTGCGTTCATTACCAATAATCGCACAAAGAGTATTTAGTCTGATGATGTTTAGACCTGTGACCTTTTTTTTTATTTACATTTTTTTAATGAAGAGGTGCACTGAGTCTGCTTCTTTCCAGGTGTGACCCAAGAGGAGGGGTTACAGGAGGAGAGAATACAGCAAACAATAGAGTGTCGAAAGTATGATGCAAGAATAAAACTTTATTGAACAACATACAGTTAAAATACAAATACACAGCGTTACAGATTTCTGAAATCTACAGTTTAAAAATGTGAAACGTGAAAAAAGGTAATGGGGGCAGGATACCAGAAGGTGGTGACATTAATTGCTTAGAACTCACTGATTAAAACGATAGAAACGGTATTCTGATTGTCTGCAAGTCTTGCAATCATCACTAATAATCGCAGTATTGGTTGTAAATGGGAACACACTCTGAGATTTTAAAAATGAGAGTTTGTCAGCAGCCCCTAAATACTGTCTTGTGCTTGCAATATATGTGTTGCTCATACCTGATTTGGCTAACTTATTGAATATTACCTCCCAACTCCGTGACTAAAAATCCACTGGCAGAAAATCCTAGCTTCATCTACAGTTCTCTTGATATAAATAAAAATAATAATTCCATGCTCATTACGGGTGCCATTCACAGTGTGCAACACCTTCTGCCAATGCAAATGAAGTTCCATTCAGTACTTGCACCACCCCATCTCTGTTATTTGACTCACAACATACATATGATACAGCTTCTATAACTTCCAATAATTAAATAAACAAAATATCACAAGGACTACAGTCTATCTTTCTGTCCTGGTTGTTTATACCACTCCTAATCCTGCTGTAAATTCTCTCTCTCTTCAGAGATCTATGAAACCATACTTAGATTTTATACTGGAAGGGTAAGAAAGAGCTCTGTAGCAGCAGGAGGTAATTGAATCGCAGGTCCCACAGCACTCAGACCGACACAACCCACCCGACATGACAAATGTCGGGGGATTTCAAGTTACTGGTTTTCATACCCGTCTACATTCTGGTTTTTGGGATTCTGGTGTCGGGCAATAGTGTGGTGAGAAATCGGGCTCATCGAGATGGGAGATTGGGTGCGGGATGGCTGGAAGCCGCGGGGAGGGGCTCACCGCGGATGCCTTCATTGGTTGGGGAGGAGGCCAACTGGTGGCTCCTGCTGCAGCCATAGGAGCACAACGTGAATAAATGTTGTTTTATTCACAGCTCAGGGGCTGCACTCCCACTGCTTGTTCAGGGGAGCTGCTGGGGCCATCTTTTCTCGGCCTGTCACTGCAGGGTTGCTGCTGTTTTCTCTAGGCTTCATTGAGCTCCTGGACACTTTTTCCCCAGTGGTTGGGGGTGCCGCCGGACAGGAGTCAGGCTGCTGGAGGCTGAGCCATGAGAAGCCCCGCAGGGAGATGGTGTCAGCTGGTTGAAAGATTGGGTGTGGGATGTCTGGCAGCCGTGGTGAGGGGCTCGCCACCGATGTCTTCACTGGCTGCCAAGGAGGCCAGCTGGTGACTCCCTGCTGCAGCCATAGGAGAACAAAGTAAATACATGTCATTTGTTTATTCATGGCCTGGGGCTGCACTCCTACTGCTTGTTTAGGGAGTGGTGCGCTGTTTGCAAAAGGAGTTTTCCTCTGGATACAAGAAGCTACAGTACCACAAAGTTGCTATTGCTATGGTTCGTGTGATGGCTGTTCACTGTTGTTGTTTACTCTGTGGTTTCTGATATGCAGCAGACATATCCTCATTTGAGGGCAATGGAGGAAATGGGAGGGTTTAATTACATGCCGGTGGCAATGGAGAGAGCGGGCAGAGAACATGCAGTAAGAGAAATGGAAGGGTTTAATTAGATGCCAGGGGAGTGGGGTGGGCAGCATGCAGTGGGAGGGAGTGGGTTTAATTAGATGCTGGGGAGAATGGAGAGAGCCGGATGGGCAGCAGGAGAGCAATGAAAGGAGGAGGTACAGCTCTGTTGTCTGGGAACTCAGCCAGGAAGATTTAGGAGTATTGGTGTTCATGCTCTCGGTGGTAGGCAGCAGTGAGAAGGCTCAACAATCAGGGACGACCCTGCATCGCAGCCTCAGCTAGTAAACTTCAGAAGGAGCGACAAGCTGATGCTGCAATGACTGGGCGCTCCCTGATTGTGGCGGCCAAATCCTTTCAAGGTGGTGGCAGGTTTGCAAACTAGCGTCACCGCCAGCCTGCGCTGCCATTGGTGACACACAGCCAAGCCCACAAAAGCAGTGGCAGCATTGGCCGCAACAGTGCCACACCTTCACAACCCACTTCTCTCTCCTAAGCTGCCACAACATGTTTCTTGTGCATGCACAAGCAAACATAAAAAAGGTAGTGAATGGCATTTGGCCAGTGTTATTAGTTGTGGCAGACCAGCAAGAATGTTGAGCCTCATAACTCAGCAAGAAACTGCTGTTGCTTAAAATAAAAAATACACCCAGAAATAAACGAATAAGATATAAGAACAGAGCTGGGCAGCTGTGAGTGTCTTTGTGACCTACTGACTCTGGTTTCAGACCAGCGGCAGGCTGAGTCCTGAAACACTGCAAACAAGTAGTTAAACTGGCAGAGACAAACACAGTCTAGAGGACAGGAGCACTGCTGCCCTGGGATATGAGAGGTGTTTTGTCTACCCTAAAGTTTAAAAGAGTTAGCATCCACCGACTTTCTTAAAAAAGCCCTGTGGTATTGTATAGCACTATTTTGTACATTGTTTATGAAAAAAGATGAGCAGCTCTTAACAAAGCAAACATGTAGGCTCTGTGTGGTTAAACTACCTGTTCTAGTTTATGCTTTTGTTGTACGGCAAGAACATGCTATTCAAACATATATATTTGAAACAAAAAAGTTTAAGGGGTATAACATTATGAGCACAAACACTGAAGTACCACCCTTACCTAGTATCTTTCAGGCCTGTTCTTTTGGAAACTGTCAGCCTTACCTGTCCCCTTTTTATTCAGTGAGGACTGGTATAGGTCCTATGGGAGGAGTTAGGGGGTAGTACAGCAGTGGAAAATAACAACTATTAAAGTTTTTTTCTGTGTAACTTCTTACACTTAAATGTGTGATACCTGCATTTAAAACTGGCATTCTAGACTACATTCAATTTCTCTTTGATCTGCTCTGTATTATGAAAAGCCACGTGAGACATCTTGAAATGTGTCTGAACATGTAAGTAGATTAGAAGTTGGATCATGTCACCCTGTGGGTGGACTATTTAAACCCTGGGCTAGCACAGCATCAGTCATTAACATGATAGAAGATGAAAGTAGAAGAAGCATCAGAGAGAAAGCCAAGTACAGCCATGATGAGGAAGTATAGATGAAAGGTGCCAGCCACTAACAGCTGTTCCTCACATTTAAAAATTCTTGTGCTCAATCTCTGTCTGAGCCATTTCCAATAATCTCATGCCCATGCTGAAAACTGTTACTGCTCCGCTCATTAGGTTTGTCAGCTCCACACACTGTAGCAAACTAACAAATATAATTTTTTTGTAATAATCCCGTTACACCAGTTGGGACTGGCAGTATAGCCTAAAGGTTAGAGTACAAGCTGTGATTGAGCTTGATACATCCAGCTGACCTGGGTTTGAATCCCACAACCTCCACTTGCATACTGGTATGACTCTAAGAAAGTCACTTAACCTCCCACGTGCTCCCAGGTCACCCCTGAAAACAGGCACTTGTGCCTAATGGCCCTTACTCAGTTATCAAAGACAAAAAGAATGAAACATCAGAGGTGTGCATAATTCTGATCCTTTCTTTCTGTGTGGGATATATTGAAAAACCATTCAAGGTTTCCTCTTGTGGTTTATTAGGTATTCCACACCTCAGGCATATAATAATCCTTATTACACATACCTACCCATATATTATTTATATTTATAAAATGGTGAGAAAAAAAATCTGTAAAAAATGGTGTCTCCTGATTGGATGAAACACACCACATGACTGTGCATCATCCCACAACAACCACACACCTGCACCCTTCTATTTTTCACCCCACCTCCACAACAATTTTGGCCATTTTATAAGACAGATAATCCACTACAGAGCACATGGTCATTCTCTGACATATGCATGTCTTGGGTAGTTGAACAGATTTGGCCTGCAGCCTCATCCTTCACAACATTACCATGCCATCATGCCATTGTAGATAGATAGAGAGATAGATAGATATTTTATTTATAAAACACCCAATTCCATAGACTCTGGGTGCTGTACAATACAAATCAGCAACAATAATACACACAAGCAGCAATTTATTGTTCTCCTTGACATGGAACCTTCGTAAACGAGCTCTGAGCTCAAAGACTGGATTCCAAAAATTAAAATAAATAAATAAAACAAACACCAAGGTGTGTGTATATCAGAGCATGACTACTCGTCCTGTAGTGGATTATCTGTTACATAATTACAAGAGAAGATTGTTTTATACCAACAACACATTGTTAACGTTGTATTACAACCACCCAGTTGTAATTTTGGATTACAAACAGGTGGTTGTAACAAATGCCTGTCAATCACACTCACGCTCAGTGTGACGGCAAGCAGTACTAACATTAGTGTCACCAGAGACACCGTTACTGATATCTGATAAAGGTCGTTTTCAATAGTAGGCAATGAGTTCTACAAAAGAAGGTAAGTCCATTTTAAAAATGACGAGTGTAACATGTTTAATTTGCCATTTAAAAAGTAAAGCCATGACTCCGACTATACGCATCAGTGTCTGTGCTAATGTGCCTGCTCAGACTCATGGCTGTACTTTTCAAATGGCGAATTAAATATATTAGACTGCTCATTTTTCAAACGTACTTTCTTTTGTGGAATCACTGCCTACTAAAAACAGTCTTTATCAGCTGCTATATAGATATTGATAAACTCATCTGTGCACAAGTTTACTGGCGCTGTGGTGCCACTTGACACTTTGAAAAGAAACCCCATATTAATAAAAACTGCTCCCTAATAATTATAAAAACCAAATGATTGGTGGGTGGGCGTAAGGCAGAATTTTACTCACACCCTCAGTGTAGGATGCTTTTGCGAACCCCTTGAGCTTCCCTCTTGGGGTTTATGTAGCATCCCAAAACCTGTGCATGTGTAAAATTCTGGTTACTCACACTCACCCATGTATTATTCTCTATATAATATACCTAACCTTCAAGATATCAATTATGGTAACACTTACAACAAGATACCATGGGCTTGATTTTAAAAGAGCTGCTAAATTGACACACATTGCACCGATCCCCACCTGCAGCAAACTCTAGGTGTGTCAGGGATCCTGCACCATATTTTAGTAGAACAGGAGTCCCTGCACTAAAGTTCCCCAAGTTGCCATAGCTGGAGTGTTGCTTCAAAGAGTTGGTGCACCAGAGGGGTCTGACAGAAGGTCCCATCAAGCCCCCCTGCCCAGTGCAGCACCAGCTCAGACCCACAGTGTTGGGTGGGGGAGGAAACCTGTGAGCTTGTTGGACACTGAAGCCAGACCGGGAGGTATGCCATAGTGGGTGGCATGGACGTAGCGATGTGGCAGGGTACAGAGGTGGAATCAGGCAGATGTGTTCTGAAAAGTTGTAGAGACCAGTGGACATGGTACTCCCTGGAATGCATGCATGGACTGTGTCTTAGACCCCATTATGCCACCAACCCTGACAGCTTGCCCAGAGCTAGCACAGTCCCAGACATGTGGTGTTAGTCCATGGCTGCAGGGTACTATGTGCAGTTGGTGGATGGGGACAAACCCGGGGCAGCATGACATTCCCCTACAGCATAGCCCACCAAGTGGTGGCATACTGTAGTTACGGGTGCTGGTGTATCTACGGCATGGTGGGAGGGCACCCTAGTAAGCAGGTGCCAGTCAGGTGTGTGGCAAATGGCAGGACACAGGACTGGCACCACATATAATGGAGTGGGGAAGTTCCATCCCTGACACTGTTCCCTGCCTTGGTGGCGCAGTACAGGCAGATCCATGCAGATGCCCTCGTACACTGTCTGGGACTATGTCCGTCACATACATGGGTGATGTACAGTATGGTCCCACCCAGCTGACATGCCACGACCAATGTTCCAACATGACATCCTACTTGGAAGATTGAAGGGATTTTTTTTCATTGGTCCTAAGTTGGCAGGTTGTTCAAACAAGATTTCATGGTGCAGCTAAAACTATAAGTGCAATGACAATGTACAATATGGTAGTGTTCCACATGCTTGAACCTTGAGTGGGTGAAATTGGTACAGTGTCGTAACGCACTCTGAAAAACTCTTTTTATACATCTGCTGTTTGGATTTATTTATGTGGCAATAAAAGGAATGGTATTTTGTTTTTGCACAAAAAATTAATTAGTCATTGGTTCTGACAAAAATGTTGCCAGTTGGTGTGACAGTACAACGGTGTAAAGCACCACTGGATTTAAATACTGGGCTGTTTGTTTTTTCACTTTTTAAAAGGAAAAAGGAATCAGAATTAAACTACAAACTACATCAGCAGTCTCTACAGAATGCAATCAATTATATTATGTGTTTTTTTTTAACTTAGGGACAATTTGAGGCACAAGGGAGTTGACGGTGTCCCTTTAATAATTGGACTGCTTTTTACCAGGAGGTCCAAGGGCAGAAGCAGGAAAAAGGCTTTCTTTTTTTGCACCTGCTGGATGTCTAAAAACTGGGCACCAATGAAACATACAAAAACACATGGCCACTTATTCTGGGATTGCAGAATGTGAGAAGGTTTGTTTTGTGTTCTTTTTATTTAGGGCTCTAGCCACCAGACCTGCTAACACACTTACAAATTTTAGGTAGCAGACCTTCTTGACCAAATTTGCTCTGCTATGTACTTTGGCCATCTTTTGCAGAATGGAAGTGGGAAACTCTGAGAGGGGAAAAAACAAAGCATATTTCCTTAGGGAAGCTCATTCTAATTTGAAGCCTCACCACTCCTAATCTGAACAATATTGACAATTGTGGCCTACAAACATCTTCAGGCAGCTACACTCAAAATAATTGTTCTTTACCTTTTGCATGGGATTCCCTAGAGCAAGAAGACCCATTTGAACTGCTGCTGTATTTCCTTTAGTTGAAATACAAAATGCCACTTAGACGAACAGCCAGAGAAAATGTTAGTTTCTGCAACAAAAACCAGCAGGTCAACCTCAGTACAGAACTGTATTTAGGGCTCTTGATTCAGGAAAAAAATTAACTATTAAGTTTCTGCAACAAATTCCATTTGGCCTGATGGTTTCCTTCTGTTTGCCTGTGCTGAAAAGGTAGAAGGACAAGGGAATTGATAGCCAGTAAAGCTATCAATTCCCTCTATGTGAAGGGGTGAATAAAAGCAGAAGGAAAAAGAGACCATTATAGTTCTCTAGGAAATTGACCAACATGGTGAAGGAAAAAAGGGTAGCGTTCAGGAGGTATAAGAAAACACAGAGGGAGGAAAACAGGGAGGTGTATCAAGCAAAACAGAGGGAAGCAGAAAAGGCAGTGTGGGGGGGGCAAAGGCACAGGCTGAGGAAAGGATGGCCAAGTGGTTACTAAAGGGGATAAAACTTTCTTCAAGCACATAAGTGAGAAGAGGAAGGCAAATGAAGGATAGTGAGGATGAGGATGGTGGTGGTGGGGACTGCATGAAAGAGGACCACATAAAAAGCAGACATCGTGAACAGGTGCTTCTACTCAGTCTTTATAGTGGAGGGGGGTGAACCACCAGGGTGCAGCAGGAACAAAGTGGGGGGTGCACAAGTCCATTTTCAGAGAAAAGAATCCTGATGGGACTTGCAGCTCTGAAAGTGGACAAGGCTATGGGACTGGACAAGATACACCCATGGGTACTAAAGAAATTCAGGGAGGTGCTAGCTGCCCCACAGATGACCTCCTTCTTTTTTTTTTTTGAACTTCAGACTTTTATTAAAGAGACCCACCAATATATCCTGTACTGCCGCTGCAACTGAGTAAACAGTGACTTACCGACACAGGAGTCTGAATATGTAAACCTTTCACAAGAGAATGCAGCCTATAAAAAGTTATATCCTCAGTAAAATTGTAGAAACCATGTCCCATAGACCTCCTGGTTTTTAGTCTGCTGCCTAGCTCCGCCCCCATGCTCACTAGCCTGATGATGGGATGCCAGTGAGAGCACACCCCATTATATACAATGGGTAGCAGTTTTTCAATTGATTTTTAATAACATGATGGCTACTTGCTAATGAAACATGGGCACCTGTTGACTACCAAGGGCCTTGGTATTTGACTGGTGCCCACATTTCATTAGCAAGTGGCCATCATGTTATTAAAAATTGATTGAAAAGCTGCCACCCACTGAATATAATGTGGTGCACCTCTATGCTCTTACTGGCATCTTGTCATCACGCTAGTGAGTGTGGGGGCAGAGCTGAATGGCAGACAAAAAACTGGGAAGGCTATGGGACCCAGTTTCTTCAATTTTATGGAGGATATAACTTTTTATAGGCTGCGTTTTCTTAGGAAAAGTTTACATCTTCAGACTCCTGTAGCGGTAAGTCACTGTTTACTCAGTTACAGGGGCTAATCTTCATAAATCTCTTTAATAAAATAATCCGCATAAACAATACAAATCGTGTCTTCATACTTCTAGAATACAATAATTAAGATTGATACATCTCATACAGAAGATAAATTCAAAAGTCCAGCACAGGTTTTAGAGGTCATATCTATTGTCCATTGATCCAATCAGAGAGAGAGGGGTTCTTATAAGTCTGAATGCTTGCCAGATCGTCCATTTATATGTACTTCCTTAGAATGTTTTTTATTTGTGTTTTATTATTACTTCAGCATTCATTTCCTTGTTTTATTTAATTTCGGATCTAGCTATAAGACGCTCAACTATGATATGTAATGTATGAAGATAGTAGCCATCTACAAAAAGAAATATTTGTGATCTGAAGGCTTGACAACCAAAAAGTCTCCAAAAATCCCTGCACCATTGTCATTACCCTTATTAATATCTAATAACAACTGATAACCAGTAACGAGTGTTAACAACCACATTGAAATAAAATAAAATATTGATAACAAAACCATTGTTTCAGCTGTATAAATTCCTTCCTAAAATATTTGGAAAGTTAATCATACCGACTTCAACAGTGCCCCTACCATACCATTACCCCCTACCTGAAAATTAAAACCATTTAACTCTGTCTCTGGGTAAGGCCACCAAGCTGTGACCCCCCATCCCAACATAGATATTGGTCTAGTATAGGAATATGTTCCATCTCTTCTACATAAGAGTAAACTGGTAACCATATATCACTATATTTATCCATTCGAAGATTTAATCTGGCTGTGATGGTTTCCATTTGCGTGGATGACCTTATTTAACAGCTGTTTGCAAACAGGTGTGGTTCTGGAGGACTGGCGGAGAGCAGATGTGGTCCCTCTACATCAATAGTTCTCAGACTTTGTCACAGTGAGCCTCCCCATATCTGTGGAAAAGATTTTGAGTCTTCCCCCAAAAATTGAATAATCTTGGGCCTCCCCAAAGAAAAATAACGTACTGTACTTTGCGTAGTACACCATGATTAAATTAAAACCCCTTTGAGTACTTGGCTCACATTCAGTTCTTTGTCCTATACTGACTTGGAACTTTTGGAAAAGAGCTTCTGTGCTCAAAGGTGTTATCTGAATAACAAATAAATAAAATAAACACATATTATTATTCAGCTTATTGTACCCCCCCAAACAGGCCAACCTACTTGCTCTGCTATTTTAATTCTTGAACATTTGTTAACCTTTGTTGCATTACCTTCATGGGTCAGACTACTTCCTCTGTTTCCTTTCCATATGAAATAACTTTCCTACATACCTTGCCTCTGTCCCTCCTTCTCTGCTCCTAAGCAACATCTCGGGGATTACTTTGCTCCTTCCTGCTACTGCTCTTAGCACTGCTATGCTCAACTCTCGTATTTGGGTTATTCTGCCATCAGTCTACAAATTGATCAACTACCACCACTCATTATTAATTTATTGTTGATATTTATTTGCCCTATTGCTCATTGTATATTTCTGAATTGTTTTGCAGTTACCTTTTGAAATGCATTCACTCTCTACCCTTCCCCGGGTACACCCGAAATGAGCCTTGGCTCATTCACCTTCCATTGTCACCGATTAGTAAATGAATACATAAAATTCACCTACTATTATCCTCTTTCAGTTTGCTTCATCTCTTTACACAAAATATATAAAACCCAAAATTTAAATACAGTACTTTTTCAGACTTGCTTGAGCCTCCCCGGAACAGGTTGGGGCCTCCCTTGGGAGGCTGGCCTCACCATTTGAGAACCCCTGCTCTACATAACAGCAGCAGCAGGGAGGAGGCTAGCAACTATAGGCTGGACAATCTCCCCTCAGTAGTGGGGAAATTAATGGAAACCCTGTTAAAGGAAAGGTTGATAGATTATCTTGAGTTCAGTGTGCTGCAAGACCACAGGGAGCATGGATTCATGGAGAGGGGGTGTTATGTTACATGAATCTGACTGATTTCTTTGACTGGGTGACTATGGAAATAGATTGGGGAGGTCAATGGATGTGGCCTATCTGGAGTTTAGCAATGCCTTCGACACTGTGCTGCACAGGAGCCTGATAAATAAACCGAGCAGCCTAGGAGTTGGATCAAAAGTGATGAACTGGATTAGAAATTGGTTAATGGATAGGAGGCAGAGAATGAACAGTGTGGTCTGCAAGGCTTGGTATTGGGACTGGTCCTCTTCAATGTCTTTATAGGTGACACTGTAGAAGATCTGGAAGGGAAGACATGCCTTTTTCTGCAGATGACACCAGCACCTGTAATAAGGTGGACACTCAGAATGGGGTTGAGGAAATGTGTCAGGGTCTTGGGACTCTTGAGGAGTGGTGAAGAGCATGGCAGTTGGGGTTCAGTGCCCATAAGTGCAAATCATGCACCCAATGCATAGGAACTCAGAAGCTGAGTATAGAATGGGGGTGGGAACTGACAGTCACTAAACAAGAAAGGGACTTTGGGGTTATCATATCATATGACCTTGATGTGGCAGGGCAGTGTGACAAAGCAGTGGGTAGGGCCAGTGGGATGCAAAAGGAGAGGTATCTCCAGCAGGAGGAGGGAGTTGGTGCTGTCACTGTATCGCTCTTGGGTGAGATGCCACCTGGAGTATTGTGTCCAGTTCTGGAGGCCACACCTCACAAAGAACATAGACAGGGTGGAGGCAGTCCAGAGGAGGGTAACTAAAATGGTGGAGGGGCTGCACCAAATTCCCTACAGGGACAGACTGAGGGACCTCAACATGTACAGTATGCTCTGAAAGAGAGGAGAGTGAGAAGTTGTATGATAGAGACCCACAAGTACCTCATAGGATAAACAGGGTACAGGAGGGGCCTCTTTTTCAAATGAGAAGGAGCACCATGACCAGAGGGCATGTGATGAAACTGGAGGAGAGGATTAATAGGGATGTGAGGAAGTACTACTTCACTGAAACAGTTGTCAATAACTGGAACAGACTGCCAGTGGAAGCAGTGGAGACAAAAACAGTAGGGAGCTTCAAGCATGCATGTGATAGACATAGGGGAATATTAGTGAATAGTGAATCCACAACACATGTACTGTCAAAATGCTCAAGCCCAGCGCAAAGAAGAATTAACATTTAAATAACACTGTTCACACGCATTGCATCCCAAAGTGCTTTACAAGCAATGAAAGATTGGTAGTGAAGTGCTATTTTGCACATCAACACCCAACAGCCGCAGACAACCTTGGCCAATTGCATGAAGCAGTTTTATGGGGAGAGGTGGGGAGCTGTCATCCATTTTGACTTCTTGCCATGAAGGCCAATGTCAGAGGAGAAGATGATGGTGCTGTGGTGGGGGTTTTGACCTCCCCCTCTGTGAGGATATTGGAGGAAGTCAGTGATGTTGCAGTGTTGGCAACTGGCAGTGACATGGAGTTGGACACTCCCAAGGTTGCAGAAGCAGAGGAAAATGTGAAGGACATCTTTTTGGAAGAGCAGAGATTGAAGTAAACTCTTAAGGCACAGAGTAAGACTGTTGGAGATGGTTGTTGAGGAGGAAGCCTGCTATATGTCTGAGTGAGAGCACCTCCTCAGCAGATAAAAAAGAACGACGGAGTCACTGACATGTCTGCTGCTTCTCTGACAGACGTGACTCTGTCAAAGTCAGCTGCGAACACTAAAAGGTTGCCTGATATCAAAAAGATGCTGGAACTCTGGAGGTAGATGAAAAGTGCTACTTCACTTAGTGGAAAAGATGCAAATAATAGTAACACTATTTTGGAGAAGCAGAGGTCTGATAAAAATAAAGCTGCTGCAGAACATTTACATGCAGAACCCTGGTCTCTAGAATGGGCCTTAGAATGGGCCAGCTGGGTGAAAAATAAAAATATTAAATGGGCCCTTGATTCTATGGACCTGACTATCACAAAATATCGGGATGCCTGTGAAAGGGAAATTACTGAGTCAATGGCTTCTGTAGGACTTCAAACAAAAATAGAGCTGTTAAAAAAATTGCTGTGGACTACAATGGGTGATTTGGATTAGGCTGAGAAAATTGCTGGGTCTGTTAAAAAGGATTATACACAACCTGCTGAAGAAAGTAACATTGTAATTGTTGTGGAGCCTGCAGATGTAATTGTGTGACAATCCTTACCAAATATGGATGGGGTGGGGGTGGAGGATCAAAGTTAAATTGTTTTAGTCTAATGCAGTAGTAACACATCTACCTAGCAATTTGTACCTGGGAAGAGATAGCGGTACAATATTCTATCCAGGCCAGCCAAAAGTCTTGTCACAAATGTGAAGCAACAACACCCCTCATCAATGCCTGTGACACCCCAGGGTGTATTCATTGCTTAGAGTTTGGCACTTGGCCTCCACTTGTACAAATTTATATAGATGTAATCTATGGAAGGGCAAAGGGCATTCATTTGTGCATTGTCCCTGGACCTCTCGCAATAGTGAAGATTGTCTTTCCCAGGAAGAAGTAGTAATAATGAGCCCAACAGCAGAGGACGGCGCAGACCTCTGAACTCTGAGTGGAATCTTTGCAGAAGGAGAAAGACAATCAATCTAAAAAGAAACCCCTGTGCTAGAACAGCCCATAGAAGAAGCACCAGTGGAAACACAAGAGGAACAAACTGGGTCTGGGGGGGCCTCTGAATTTGTGACTGCCACTAGTGATGAACAGGAGAGAGAGACTCAGGGTGAGACACAAAAAACAGTGGCAGGCAGGTCTCATACCCCTGATATGTCCCCTCACCAACATTAGAGCAACCCTGGTTTCAGACAATTAGCAAGAAAAGAAAAGACGCAGAAATAGACAAGATAAGGCAAAAGCACTTAATGGCAAGGAGAAAAGCAAGTTACAAGGGAAAGGGGCTCCAGCTGTTGTTCTAGTTTTAAGTGTTCTGCCATTGCATCAGGAAGACAGTTGGGGGGTACAGAAAGGGAGGAGGACTCAGAGGAATCCCCTGTAGCATCCTCTAGTAAGGATTTTTCTCCTGACCAGGAAGAAACCTCTACTGAAATAGTTAAGGCAAAATGTAATAAATTGAAAACAAGGTCTCAGAACAGATAACCTAGGTTTTTAGAAAGCTGGTGTTTTGCTCACATACTACAGTATATGATGTCCTATTCAAATATAAAAATCATTCATGTGAATAATATTAGAGTAGTAAGAAACGAATGGTAGTTCTATCAACTCTAGCTTCAACTCTAGCTTCTAGCAGTAGTGATATTTTTTGCAAGATGCTAGATTAAAAATGTCATATAACCTATCTCAAGCTTCTAAATTCTGGACAAAGGGCACCACCTTTTGGTCTGTTGGGAAAAACACCTGTGATGGGGTGGGAATATGTTTTGCTAATTCCAAATGTAAGGTATCCAGGTCAGTAGATATCCACCCGGGTAGGGCATCATTATTAGACATGACATTTCATAATAAGAGAATACATCTAATAAATGTGTATGCCCCACAGACCAAAGTTCAGAGAGTAGAATTATTCAAGGAAAGACGACCTTACTTACACACATCACAGATAGTGATATGGGGAAGGGACTTCAGTTGTGATCTAGGCCTTTCTGACGGGATTAAAAACAAACAGATTATTCTGTGACGTAAATGTTTTAAAGAACATATTACCAACAAGAAATCGAATAGATTCTTAGAGATGTATACTGAACATGAGACAGGCAAGAATATGCACTTTTGGGGTATTTACTCTACTAGATTTTCTTTTTGTTTCTAAGACAGTTGAAATAATGGCAGCCAATACAAAAGGCTGAAATTTCAGACCCTTGAGCTGTTCAAGTCTGTATAAATTGGGAACTGACTCCGACAAGTAATAAAGGGGGATGGCGACTAAATAGGTCTGTACAGAATAAGGAAGATGTTCTACTTCAATGGAGGAAGTCTTGGCCAGCCAGAATATCTGTACTGTATTTCTATGACAATACTGTATATTAGCATGGTGGGAGGACACTAAACTTGCTTTTAAACATTTTTTCAGAATTACTTAGGGAAACAGGCGACTCAGGAATACCTGAAGTATCTGAGTCTAAGAATACAATTACAGAAATTAATTTCCAAAACAGAAGTCGAGAAAAGAGAGGGTAGTTTCCAAAAAGGTGTAACAAAAAAAGAGATGTGCAGGATACAATTTAACAGAATAAAGTCACTGCACAAGAAATGAGATTTGGAACTCAGAATGTGAAGCAGACTTTTGACCCCTACAAAAACTGTAAATAGAGAACAGATAATAGATTATTTCATAAACTCAGGTGGGAAAATAGACAAACTGAATCTACACCGACAGGATTAAGAGTTGTTGAATCTCCTTGCGTTCACTCTTGGTAAAGCAGCTATAGCTTTTAATGTCTCAGGTTATTTCACACATTTAAATCTGCCACAGCCCACACAACAGAAACAGGTAGACTTAACCAAAGAAATTAGGATGAGGTGAGATCAGTAATTCTGAAACTGTAAAATGGAATGGTTCCAGGGAAGGATGGACCAGGGGTAGAATTCTATCAAACCATTAGAAGTGAACTAGTGCCAACATTAACAATATGGTTTGATTTTATCTTAGAAATGAATTCCCTACCTGACACCATGACCAAAGCCATTTTGCTAATGACCTATAAAAATGGAAATAGGCTGAATCTTGAGAATCGGAGGCCATTAAGTCTGCTCAATATGGATTTCATTTTAAGTAAAATTTTAGATGACAGACTTTCAATGGTAGCAGGACACCTGATTAGTCCTTACCAAGCTTGTTCAATACCTAACAGGAAGATTCAAGATAATTTAGTTCTCCTTAAGGAGTTGTTCAGGAAAGAAGAAATAAGAACACTAAGTTGGTGTGTCCTCAGTCTTGACCAAGAGAAAGCTTTTGATAGACTAGCATATGAATATTTGTTTAATACTATGATAATTTATGGAATTCAGGAAAAATTCATGAATTGGGTACAGACATATGCAAACGTACAAGTGATACCAAATGTGAAATGTTGGTTGGTTAAGGCTATCTCAGTTCATAACTTAATGATGGAAGATAAGATACCAGGAATACCAACAGCTGGAGTTGGGTGCTCCCTGCCATCCCACTGTGGGGGTAAGCTGCAGGGGTTAGAGGGTGCCAGTGCGAGGTTGCATTAGAGATGGACGGCGGCTGGTTCCCCAGTAGGCTGCGATGGACAAGGGGAGCAGAAGGTGGCCAAGGAGGCAAAAAGTGAGTGTAAAAAAAATAAAACAAAAACAACCACAAACATGAAAAATGGAGGATAGGAGATATATATATATATATATATATATATATATATATGTACTGTATATATTTGAACATTAGAAAATTGTCAGCAGAAAAAGGCCTTAGTGGTCTGTCTCAATTGTGCAATTGCCTCCATGAGAGATCCTTCCCCCTCTTTCCCATGTCCCCCTTCCTCCCATTGCCACTCTCAGTTTTACCATGTCCCACGCCCCTTAAAACTTCCTGTTTCCAAAGGTACCACCTCCTCAGGCAGTTCATTCCACTTTGACAGCACCCTTTCCATGCTTCCTCATTTCTTTTTTAAATCTAACCCCCACAAGTTTCAGACTGTGGCCCCTAGTGGTCCCCTCCCTTTTTAAATTGAAAATGCCCTCCACTCCAGCCTTGTTTATGCTCTTTAGATACTTGAAGGTTTCTATCATATCCCCCCTTTCCCTTCTGTCCTCCAAGGAATATGTATTAAGCTCCCTCAACCTCTCATCATTACAGTTTGTCTCCCACACCCTGGATCATCTTAGTGACCCTACATGCTGGACCCCCTCAAGTAGCTTTATGGTCCTTCTTCAAATAAGGGCACCAGAACTGCACACAGTACTTCAAGTGTGGTCTAACCAACAATATATGCTAGAACCTATTGCACTAATAATCAGAAAACTCAAGAACACTTATTTTTGAATGTGGATACTTCACAAAGTTTTGGAGACAGGTGTCAAAGGATTGGTGTGAACCTTTGTGTGTACAGTTAAAATATGAAGAATTAATTTAAGGTCTCCTGGGCCAGCCTGTTGGTGCTGAGGGTTAAGACGCTGGACACTACACCTCGCGCCATGCTGGCAACCCGGGTTTGGGAGCAAGCCCGGACTGCTGGGGGTTGGAAGGGGGAAGAGAGAATTGAGCATCCAGAGGATTGCTCTCCTCTCCTGGGGTGGGTTCTGGGTATTCCCACCTGGTGGCAGCTCCTGGGGGCAGCCGAGAGGCACAATACCACATTGAGGAACAGCCAATGGGGAGTCTGGTGTTGGCAGGAATCTGCAGGAGGGGTGAGACTGTCCCTTCTGTGTGCTGATGTCATTGCATGTCTGCACCAGGGGGGAAGAACACAAGGAAAACTGCCCTATACCCGGTAGGTAAAGGTGGGTTCTGGGGTGCCGCACCCTCGCCCAATGCTGGATCCTCTGTGCCTGTCTCTGGTTCTCCACTAAGCCTGGCTGCTCTATCACATTATAGATAGAGCGCCAGTAGGAGTTGGTGGTCCCAACCTGGGGGACTCAGAGCCGGGGGGTCAGGTGGTCAAGGTGACTGCAGAGTTGGCTGGCCAGAATGGCAATGGAGGATCTCAGGTGGGCGGGAGAAAGCGGCACTGAGCAACCACACTGGAGAGAGTCTGGGGATGGAGAGAAGGAGGATAAGTAAAGTTCACAAAAAAAAAAAAAATTAGGTCTCCTTTCTGACCCCTGGGATTAACATGACAGGGAAACATTGCAAGTAATTTTCGCCACTCTGATACACTATATATGGCAGACGTGATGTGTTTGGGTTTTACAAGAAAAAGTAATAACATATTAGGAAATATTAAGTAATATTGTTTTTCCTTTGCTAAAATTAGAGAGCAGGATGAATTATTTTTTTTTCAAAACCGAAGTCCAAAGCCTTGTGGTGAAAATTGTATTTATTTATTTATGTCTTGGACAATACCTTTGAACTAGGAGCTCATTTACAAAGGTTCCACATCATACAAAGCAGAAATCAGACAAGACAGTACACAACAAGTAGCAGGTTACAATATGTGCTTTTGACAATAAATGAATAAGTCATGTACATTTTTACAGTGATTGGTTTTAAACAATTTTGCAGTCAGAAATTAATCAGCCATAGCTGACCTTGTCAGATTGCAGGGTAAGTGAAGGGAGGGGGTGCACAGGGTGGAGGTGAGAGGAGAGTAGGTGGGTAGTCAGGACAGGGGTGTTGGTGAGAGGTGGAGGAGAAGAGGTAGTTAGGATTGGCAGTCACAGAAACAAAGAGCGGTGAGGTGTAGTCAAAGTTTTCTCTTGACTGGTCCAAGCTTGGATTCGGCCATTAAGTCAGAGGGAAGGTCATTTAGCCAGTTGGGAGTGCGGTAGGCAAAAGACTGCTGTGCTTGAGCGGTACGGCAGAAGGGGACTTGGTGGGCCTGCCTACCCATATCACATGTCTTGGGATTAGTCACAGGATTGAGGAGGTTCTGAATAGAAGGGGGATAACCCTAGGCAACTTTTCTTTCCCAGAAGACAGACCTGGTATTTTATCATGCCCTGCAGGTGCAGCCAGTTTATCTAGGCGTACAAATCACAGGTATGGGTAGACCGGTGTGCTCCAGAGATTAGCCTACAGGACTTATTTAATGCAGTGTTAACTCTTTCAAGAGTTGTGTTAGATGCAGCATCATACACAACCAATCCATAATCGATAATAGAGAGGACTGAACTATTCACTGTAATCCAGAGTGCATCAGGGGCCATGCAGTAATGGTGCTTGTATAGGAGGCCAGTCCTAGTGTTGACAGTCTTCACAACATGGTCAACGTGAATGGCAAATAATAGGGAGCTATTGTGGGTTACCCCTAGATATTTGAAGATGTTCACCTGTTCCAGTGGGGTTAGCTAGCTGTTATGAATTGTAAGCTGATGCACTTTAAGCTTGCTGTGCAGGCTCATGAATAACATGGTCTTTGTTTTTTTGTAGTTCATCAGGAGCTTGTGCCCAGAGAACCAGGTTTCGACTGATGAGAAGTTTTGCTGGAGTTGTGTTTCCAGCTGGTGCAGATCAGGTTTACCAGAAAAAATGATGGCATCATCTGCATAGAGAAGTATGTTTTCGGAGCAGGCTAGGGGGTGGTAGTTGAGGAAAAGACTAAAGAGTAGGGGCCCTAATATTGAGACTTGTGGGACACCCATGTGCACTTGCCTGCTGTCAGAGAGGATCTCATTGAATTTGACCTGCTGCGATCTGTTCCCCAGGTAACTTTTAAACCAGCTATTTACTTCATCTGAGAACCCTGTGGCTTAGAGTTGATTGAACAGGAGATTGTGGTTGACAGTATTGAAGGCCTTAGTGAGGTTGATATAAATCTTCCCCACTAACAGGCCTCAATCAAGGGCACCATGAATGAAGCCAGTGTATTCAAGCAGAGATTTGGTGGTGCTGTGTGCCTTCCGAAAGCCATGTTGTTGGTGACATGGGATGTGATACTTCTCAAGGTAGTTGACCAGCTGGTCAGAGACAATGTCATCAAGGGCCTTGGAAGGGAAGGGTAAGATTTAAGGAGGCAGTATAGTACAGTGGTTTAAGGCTCTGAGCTGCAAATCTGGAGACCTGGGTTTGAATCTCACAGCCCTCCTTGCATACTGTGCGACCCTGAGCAAGTCACTTAACTTCCCTGTGCTCCCAGGTTGCACCTGTAAACAAGCTTTCAGCTTAGTGCGCCACTCCTGGTTAAATAATTGGATAAAAAAAGAAAGATTGAAATGGGCTGGTAGTTTGTATGAAGGGCACGATCCCCACTTTTGTGGACTGGTGTGACAACTGCGGCTTTCCATTTCTGGGGAAACTGTGCAACTGAAGGGATAACTTCAATACTTTGGTTAGAAGTGGTAAGACAATGTCCAGGGTAAGGGATATTAGTTTTAGGTCAAGGGAGTCACTGTTGTGTCTCGATTTGCCAAGGACACGTTGGAGATATTTTTTGGCCTCAGCCATGGAGATATTTTTTTTAAATAGAATGAGTGGGAGGAGGCAGGGGTGGAACTAAGACCATCAGGGCCCACAGCTTCAGTGAATTCCTCAGATACAGCAAAGAAGTCGGGGGGGGGGAGTACACTGCTAAGGTCTGAAAAAGTGACATTGAACATATCAGCAATTGTTTTTGGGTCATGGGCGGTTTCCCCGTTAACTGCAAGCATGGATAGTGAGGATTTATTAATTTTACCCATTAAGCCCTTCAGATTGTCCTAAACATTTCTGCT
Organism: Neoceratodus forsteri; assembly: GCA_016271365.2. Classification (NCBI taxonomy): domain Eukaryota; kingdom Metazoa; phylum Chordata; order Ceratodontiformes; family Ceratodontidae; genus Neoceratodus; species Neoceratodus forsteri. Next base: position 1,424,746,032 of record CM028130.1, read on the forward strand.
ATCCCCCCAGGAGTTTGTGAGACATTCTTTGAAGAGGCGAGTTAAGGCAAGTCGTACCTCACCAGTGCAGGTGTTTCTGCCAGTTTTGTAGAGCTGAATGTCTGCCTGTTTTCCAGTGGTCTTGGTTAGGTGTCACAAGGGGTCCCTAGTGGCCATGAGGTTAAGTAGAGGCGGGATGACCCAGGAGTTATTAGTGCCCTTAAAGCAGCAGTGCAACGAAAATGGGCTAAAATTTGACCCCAGCTTTTTTTTCTTCCTAATCAATGCCAGATGTCTTCCAGTTTATTGTGGTGGTAACATTTTCAGTTTCTGCCATAATTATTTCTCAAGAGAAAAAGATGGCTGTCTCATTTTTGCATAAAAATAATATTGAGGACCTGAGGAAGGTAAGAATTCAGACAAAAATGCACATGTATGGTATACAGCATAGGAAGCATCCAGAAAACCCAAATCAACAGTTTTGCCAATATTTTTCATAACCATAGCAGAAAATTAACTTTTTGGAATAACTATTTTTGTTGCACTGCTGCTTTAAGTTTACATTTTCTTAATGGGCATAGCTATTACAGGCTTCACTGAATTTGGAGATAAAGTAATCTAATGCCTGGTCCACATCTTGAAGGGAGTCGGGGGGCATCAGTATTTTTTAGATAAGTCTTAAGTGGTTCAAGTTGCCCTCTCTTCAGGACTCGACTAGTGGCAGTTTTGGGGGAGAATTTCTAAAATTACACCTTTCTAAATGATTAAAGGATAAAGAGTAAACTTTTTTCAGCAAAGATTCATAATATAGATGACTGACTGAATTACATTTGCAATGTCTACACTATTATCTGAGTGAGAATTTGTTCATACCTGCCTTGTAAAAAGAGATTTCAGCTGTATTGGTCCTAGCAAAATAAGAGAAGATGGAAGGTTTGATACCTTTTATTGGACCAAGTGTCTTGTACAAAGATAGAATTATACACAAGCTTTCGGGGTCACACAGGTCCCTTCTTCAGGTGAATAGCAAAACTGAGCAACATAAGCAGTATTTATATCCACTGTGGAGCAATTAAAAATCAGCAGTTGAAGTAGGAAGGTGATAAAGGGGACTAGAGATGAAAGTCTAAGATGCAAAATAAAAACATGAGAAGAAATGGGGAGGGGAGCATAGTAGGATCAGGTCAGTAGGAGATGAAAGGAAGCTAAGGGAAGACAAAAGCATGCGGATAGGATCTGAGATCAGAGGCTGGCTGAAAGGATAGAATAGACAGGAGATGCCTAACAGATGCAAGGTAATCAAGAAATTAGGAGAAACAAAAGAACAAAGGTGTGAAAACAAGAGGGAGTAGGTGGGACTGAGCTCAAGAGTTAATAGGAGAGGCAGGGAGGATGTGAGGTATAGGTTAAAAAAAAAACAGAATAGGCAGAACTCAGAGAAAAAAAGTATAATAATAAGAGAAATACAGAACCAAAGAATGATAAATAGAGACATGATTTAGTACACAATAAAAAAGAATTACAGTTTACCATAGTGGGTCATGAAACCGATGTCCCGATTCAGTCCAGAAATGTTAGACTGAAATTGTTTTATATATAAATCCAAGAGAGAGTGATCTGTTTGTGAAAAATGGTTTCCTACTGGAGTGCTGATAATCTGGTTTACTATTATGTGACAGTGGTGATTCATCCTGGTTTTCAGTGGTTGGCTAGTTTCTCCAATATAGCAACCATTTGTGCACTTCTTGCATTGAATTAGGTAAACTACATTGCTGGATTGACATGTGAAGGATCCATTAAGTTGTCTTATGTTGTTCTGGCTTGTCTTAATGGTGGCCTGTGTGCATATGTGGGTGCAGGTCTTACATCTTGCCATGTTGCATGGTGTTGTCCCTCTTGTTTTCTGGTTATTTTGATCTGCTGGGAGTTTGTTGTGAATCATAATGTTCGAGAGTCTGGGGAACTGCTTATAGGCAATGACAGGTGGTTCAGGGAAGATGTCTTTCAGTGTTTCATCTTCTCTCAGTATGGGTTATAGCTCTTTGATAATTTCCTGAAGGGGTTTTAGCATGGGGCTGTAAGTGACCACTAGGGGTGTGCAGTCAGTTTGATGTCTTTGCCTGTATTTCAGCAGATTGTCTCGAGGTATTTGTATGGTCCATTCAAATTCTCTGTCAATTTGTCTTGGAGAGTGGCCCTGCTGAATTAAGGAATTCCGAAGTGTGGAGAGCTGTCTATCTCTTGTTCTCTCATCAGAGCAGATTTGATGGTATCGAATTGCCTGACTGTAGATTACAGATTTTTTTGTATGATTAGGGTGGAAGCTGGAATTATGCAGGTCAGTGGGTTTTCTGTAAAGAGCAGTTTGTATATGTCCATTTTTAGTGATACTGACTCTGGTGTCAAGAAAATGTATGCTGGTGGTGGAGTATTCAATAGTGAGATTTATGGAATGATGAAAGTTGTTAAAATCATGATGGAATTTTTTGAATCTTCACCTTCTATCCAAATCAGGAAAATGTCATCAATAAATTGGAGGTAGACAAATGGATTATAAGGGTGGTGTTTAAAAAAATCCTCCTCTAAGCAGGCCATGAAAAGATTAGCATATTGTAGTGCCATTTTAGTGCCCATGGCTGTCCCCATGATGTGTAAAAAGTGCTTGTTACTAAAGGTGAAGTTGTTGTGTGTCAAAAAATCAGTCAGTTGGCATCCACCTCACACATCATGGTTGCTGATTACTTTAATTTACCGGGTATAGACTGGGGCAAGCTAACATCTAAAACTACCATAGAAGGTCTATTCTTAGACTCATTTATAATGGCAGATCTTGAACAACTAGTGACTGAACCGACAAGGGCTAACAATATTTTGGATCTTTCTCTTACTAATACGTCATCTGAAATAAATAATTTTAAAATAAGGGGACCATTAAGTAATAGCGACCACAACTCAATCATTTTTGAGATCAATAAGAATAGAACTAATGAGGGATGGACTAATTACAGATATAATTATAACAAAGGGAATTACAATAAAATTAAGAATGTATTGCCAGTATATGACTGGGAAACTCTGTTTTTTGGCCTGAACATTAACCAGTGCTGGGTATTATTTAAATCTACATTATACTAGTGGAATTAAAAAATTATATGTCCCCATTTAAAACTCACACACAATAAAAAATGAAGCTACCACCTTGGCTCACTCATACTATTCAAGCACAAATTCATAAGAAGTAAAAGGCCTTTAATATAAAGAAAAAAAAATCTTAGTTTAGTAAATAGCAATATCTATAAAGAGGAACTTAAGAAAACTAAGAAACTAATACGTATGGAAAGAAAGAAAATTGAATACAAACATTCAGTTACCAAAAATCCAAAAGCGTTTTATGCATATATAAATGGTAATAAAAACAAGGATAATAACATTAATAAAATAGTTGACAATGGCAGGGAGATACTTGACACTAAAGACATGGCCAATACTTTCAATAAATTCTTTGGGTCTGTATTTAATGCAAGGGAAGAAATAAATATAAATTTAAAAAGTTCATCTGTAATTCAAGAAATAAACCTAGATGAGGTGACTACAGCTATTAATTTAATCAATTATAACACAGCACCAGGACCAGATGGAATTAGCCCTTTATTTCTAAAAAATACATTGTCATCTGTCACCATTCCACTAAGGTTAATTTATAATAATTCCCTAACCAATGGTACAATTCCAGATGAATGGAAATTAGCTTCAGTAGTGCCAATTCATAAAACTGGGAATAAAAATGATGCAAGTAATATCCACCCAATCTGTTTTATTTCTATAGTTTGCAAAATTATGTAACAAATCCTCAAAATGATTGAGAAATCATTAAACTCAAACAATTTGAAGGATCCAAAACAGCATGGCTTTATCTTAGGTAGATCCTGTACAACATGTCTGATTAGTTTTTACGAACACGTTAGTAATTTCTTAGATCAAGGTCTTCCGGTTGATATAATACTTTTAGGGCCAGATATTCAAAGCGGGCGCGGGGCCTTAAATCATAGCTGGATTAGCACCGAATTTGCACCCGACTGCAATATTCAAAGGACATTTAACGCAGCACTAGGTGTTAGCACCGACACTAAATAATAATGTATGCAGGGGAGGGACTGAGGGAGGGCCCTGAATGCCAGCTGACCGGCATATTCAAAGTATAGCACCACGCAACAGACATTAGCATGACTGTATCCTGGCGCAATACCACCAAGGAAAGCTGACGGTAATGCAGCAGTGCCCCCACACACACATAGTCCCAAACCCCATCGTCCCTTACAGTATAAAGATGATACCCTGGTAGTCTAGTGGTCCCCCACCCCCAACCGGCTCCCGACCCCATGAAATTAATATAAATTCCCTGGTAGTCTAGTGGTCCCCACCCCAAGCATGGCTCCCAATGCCCGTAGACAGTAAAATAAATGTAAAATTCCTGGTAGTCTAGTGGTCCCCCACCCCAAGCATGGCTCCGACCCCGTGGGAAATTAATACTCTAAATTCCTAGTGATCTAGTGGTCCCCCACCCCAAACATGGCTCCATCCCTCATTGAAAATCAAATATATATTTTCCTGGTAGTCTAGTGGTTCCTCCCACCTGGCAGTGATGCCCCGCTCATCTAATCAGACCCCAAGAATGGAGCGGCACCGGCTCAGCCCTCCTCTCACTACCACACAGTTGCCGATTGAGGTACAAATGAGAGCTACCATTACAGTAGCGCCATTTGTACCTCAGTCGGCGGCCATCCGTGGTGGTGAGAAGAGCACTGAGCCGGTCACAGCTCTGTTCTTGGGGTCTGATTGGGATGAGCGGGGCATCACTGCTGGGTGGGGGAACCACTAGTCTACCAGGAAAATATATATTTGATTTTCAATGAGGGACGGAGCCGTGCTTGGGGGGGGGGACCACTAGACTATCAGGGAAATTATATTTATTTTAATGCCTAGGGGCATCAGGATCCATGCTTGGGGGTTGGGGAACCACTAGACTACCAGGGAAAATACATTTAATTTAATATCTATGGGGGTCGGAAGCCGTGCTTGGGGATGGGGGGACCACTAGACTACCAGGGAAAATACATTTAATTTAATATCTACAGGGGTCGGGAGCCATGCTTGGGTGTGGGAGGAACCACTAGACTACCAGGGAAAATACATTTAATTTAATATCTACAGGGGTCAGGAGCCATGCTTGGGGGTGGGATGACCACTAGACTACCAGAGATACTAATTAGTTTTTATTTAAAATGGGGGTCGGGATATGTGCTGGGGGGGAACCACTGGACTACCAGGGAGTGGAACCAACATACATGGGAACAGGGACCATGATGGCTGAGAAGGGCTGCCTGGCCCAGCCTGTCTGCCCAGGCCCTCTATATTGGATGGCTGCACTGCACAGCTCAGTGACCCTACAGCTGACATCTCCCCACCCCCAGCAGGTTTGTCTTATACCTGCCCCATGCATACTTGTGTTCCATCCACACCTGCTGTTGGTGTGGTGGGGCATCATCCAGGGCATGTGTGGCCACTGGTAGTGTGTGTCTATATATATATATATATATATATATATATATATATATATATATATATATGTAGATCATTATGTACTGCTTGCAGTGCTGCATAAGTATGTTGTATGTACTGCTTGTACCTGCCAGCACATAGTTCCTGCTGCTTCCAGCCTGTGCTTCTATTCCGACAAACAAGGGATGCTGTGGGCATGTCTTGGCCTGCAGCATCCAGCCTGTACTTCCATTCCAACCTAAAGGGGGAGCTCCGTGCTCCATGCAGTAGCACCGGGCAAACTGCATGGTAATGTATGCTAAGCAGCACTTATTGAGATGCAAATGTACCTGTTTGCCCACAGATTACCTAAGTAGGCTCATTTGCATGGGAGCTTTGAATATAGCTCCCGTTTGGCCCGGGCTAACCAGTTTGCACCGGGCTAATGTGGTAGAACTATGCAATCAGGTTAGCCCCGGGCAAATCTCACTTCAGCCGAGCACACTAAGCACAGTTCTGCAGTGTGTGGCTTACATTGTTGTTTGCAGTCATACCTCTCAATTGTCCCTGATTTTCAGAGACGTCCCTGATTTTACCTCAGTGTTTTACTCTGTCCCTCCTAAACATTGTGTTTCCATGACCAAACAGTGGGGGTTGTAATATAACATACAATAATGTCAGACATTAATATTACAGGCGTGTTCTTCCTTAGAAAATGCATTTTACACTACACCACTTATTCTACTAGCTTCCTGAGTGGATATCATCAATTCTTAAGGTGTGTCCCTGATTTTAAACCTTTGTCCCTCATTGTTTTAAGCCTTGTCCCTGATTTATGAGGCAGGAGGTTGAGAGGTGTGTTTGCAGTAGCTGTGGGACATCTCTGTGCAATCACACACAATGTTCTCCACCTGCAACACTGGCTTGCTACAGAGTCTAATGAGCTGCAGTTGCAGTGTGCACTTCCCTGTTGCTATATTCAGTGCTGTCTTATTCCCGGGGCTATTTTTGCCCTGCACTCCCAGACCGGATTGCCCGGCTTCCTTAGACTGCTATATTCAGCAGGATTAGCACTGGGCTATTTCCTTTTGAATATAGCGTGCTTTGTGCTCCGGGCTAAGTTTGCCCGCTGGGCAGTGCTAATTTAGCCCCGGGGCAAAGTTTTGAATATCTGGCCCTTAGACTTTAAAAAGGCCTTTGATAAAGTGTCTCACAAAATATTAATCGATAAATTAACATCTATGAAAATTGATTTATATATTATTAAATGGATTAAGGCTTGGGCTGTCCAAAAGAACTCAGGCTGTTAGGATCTCTGATACTTTCTCAGACCTAATTGATGTTACTAGTGGTGTGCCTCAGGGATTCATCTTGGGTCCGGTTCTCTTTGACATCTACATTGCAGATCTACATTATAGAGTAAATGAATATACCAGCAAATTTGCAGACAATACTAAGATTTGTATGGACATTAATTCATTAGATAAAATTAATAGCTTAAAGCAAGATATAAAACAACTAGAAAACTGGACAACTGGACACTGGTAAATAAGATGTCATTCAATGAGAAAAAATGTGTCATTATGCACCTGGGAGCTAAAACCCTCAAACCCAGTACTATTTAAATGGCCACCCATTAAATCAGGTTAAAAGAGAAAAAGACTTAGGGGTCTTAGTTAATAATCTTCTTTTATCAGGAGACCACTGTCATCATGTTGTACTGATGGCTAACAGATTACTGTTTTCCATCAAAAGGGCATTTACATCAAGAAAAGAGACATGCATTTTGCCTTTTCACAGATCTTACATTAGGCCGCATTTAGATCATGCCTCCCCTTTTTGGTTCCAATTTCTGACTAAGGACAAGAAACTTTATTGACAGTGTACAGCACAGCACCACTAAGATCATAGCCAGAATAAGTCACCTCCCCTATCAAGAAAGATTAAGTGAGCTAAAATTATTTGACCTGGAAACTAGACGTCTGAGGGGGCGATCTCTTATTACTCTTCAGGATATTGAAGGATGATCATGTAAGGGCTGAATGTAACATTAACCATGCCATAAAACCATCAAACCTGAGATGCCACAGCAAACAACTTGTGACACCGAGGGCATTTACAAATGAAAGGAAATATTGTTTCACTATAAGATCGGTAAAAATATGGAACACACTACCGCAAAAAATAGTGGACTCTGCAACGGCCCAACAGTTTAAGTACAACGTAGATAAATATCTTTTGGGTCAGTAATCCTATACCCCACAAGGTGTGGAAAGGTAGACTCGATGGGCCTAGTGCCTTCTTCTACCTTGAATTACTGAGTACTACCGAATATTATTTGCCCTTACTGCTGCCTTGCTGCACTGGGTGGAGTGCTTCAGGATGCTAGTGATCATCACTCCCAGATACTTCTCCTCCTCTGTTGCAGATACCCAGACCCCTCCCAGGTAGTACTCCATCCTGGGATTCTTGGTTCCAGTATGCATAACCTTACATTTTTTGCATTGAAGCCAAGCTGCCAAATCCTGCTCCATCTCTCAAGTTTTTCCAGATCCTCCTTTAGATCCTGTATCCCTTTGGCTTTGTCCACCCTCCCAGAGAGCTTGGTGTCATCCATGAAAAGGCACTTTGCCCTTAATGCTATCCCCAATATCATTAATGAAGACATTGAACAACACCATTCCTAGCATTGAACCCTGCGGGACCCCACTGGTGACCTCCCTGGTGCCAGATAACTCTCCCCCCCACCACCACCTTCTGGGTCCTGTTCTCCAGCTAGTTTTCCACCAGTTTGGTCATCCTCTCCCCATTCCCGAGATCCCCCAACTTTCTGATCAACCTCTTGTGGGGTACAGAGTCAAAGGCCTTTTTGAAATCCAGGTAGAGGATGTCCATTGCTTGGCCCTTGTCTACTGTTTTGGTGACCCAGTCAAAGAAGCCAATCAGATTCATTTGACACAACCTCCCTCACATAAACCTGTGTTGCCTTGCATCCTGAAAACCATCCTCCTCTAGATACTCTACCAACCTTTCCTTAAGTATGGTCTCCATGAGCTTGCACATAATTGAAGTCAGACAGACCAGTCTGTAATCCACTAGTTCATCTTTGGGACTGCTGTTGTGGAGGGGCACTAACCTGTGCCATTCTCCAGTCCTGGGGTGCCAAACCTGTCTCCAGTGAACTACTGAACAGGCCCACCAGTGGCTCTGCAAGTTCCTCTGCCAGTTCCCTCAGCACTCTTGGGTGTATTCCATCCAGACTTGGTGATTTGTCTGCCGTCAATGCTAGCAGCCTTGACTTCACTCTATCCCCTCTACCACCACATCTGTGCTCCCCCTCCCTCGTTTCTCTTCTCCCCCCTGTTGGCACTGGTTAGCCTTTCTCCTTGGTAAAGATGGAACAGAAATATTAATTCAGTATCTCTGCTTTTTCCCCATTCTCATCCACCCACCCATCCCCTTTCTGAAGCTAACAATCCCATTATTCTTGTCCCTTTTCTGGTTTATATAGCAAAAAAGGCCTTCTTCTTAATTCCCTCTGCTAACTGCAGTACATTCTGAGTCTTAGCCTGCTGGACAACCTTACTTTCCTCACTGGCTATCTTTAGGTAATTCTCCCTCTCCTCCTCTCTCTTGGTTTTCTGAATTTCCTATAGGTTAACCTCTTGTTCCTTACTGCCTGGGCAATCTCAGTACTAAACCAGCTGTGTGCTTTGCCCCTTCAGTTCCTCCCCCTGAACCTAATGCATGCTTCTGTTCCCTTCTTAATGATGGACCATCTTTGGTCCACCCCCATATCTGCCCTGATACTCACCAGGTGCTTCCTTATAAATTTGCCCATCTTCTTGAAGTCTGCCCTCCTAAAGACCAGGATCTTGATCTTAGTGGGGATGTTTTCTCTGTCCATATCCAAATGGAACCACACTGTGCAGTGATTCACTTCCACTCAGGGGCTCTTTGACCGTTATATCTTGTATGTGCTCCTCATTTGTGAGCTCCAGATCAAGGATTGCCCCCCCTCTCGGGTGGGTTCTTTGACTTTCTGAGTCAGGAACCCATTCTGCAATGCTTCCAGGATCACCTGACTCCTGATGCGTGTTGTGGTTGGTACACTTCAGTCTACCTTGAGCAGGTTGAAGTCCCCCACTGTTACCATCTCGCCCATCCCTGCAGCATTCAATATTTGCAAGTTCGATTCCCTGTCCCATTCCTCTTCCTGGTTTGGTGGTCTGTAAACCACCCCCAACCTCACCTTCTTCCCTGTACTGGACAGTAACTGAACCCACATTGCTTCTGTCCCCCCAACTCCTCCCTTGTACATGTTATACCCTCCCTGATGTTAAACACCACCCACTTTTCCCTACTGCCCTGTCCCACCTGTATAATTCATACTCAGGGATCAAGAGGTTCCACTCATGGTTTGGTGCGGCTCAAGCCACGGTGACTCCCACAATGTCCACCCCCCTTTCTGTTAGTAGCACCTGCAGGTCATCCATCTTGTTACTGAGGCTTCAGTCTACCTTGGGTAGGTTGAAGTCCTCCAATGTTGCCACCTCTCCCTTCCCTGCAGTATTCAATATTTGCAAGTTCAATTCCCTGTCCCTTTCCTGTTCTTGGTTGGGTGGTCTGTAAACCACCCCCAACCTCACCCTCCTCTCTGTACTGGACAGTAACTGAACCCACATTACTTCCACCCCCCTGACTCCTCCCTCGTACATGTTATACCCTCTCTGATGCAAAAGATCACCCCCCTTTCCCTACCGCCCTGTCCTTGCTGCATAATTTATACTCGGGGATCAAGAGGTCCCACTCATGGTTTGGTGTGGCCCAAGTCTCGGTTACTGCTGCAATGTCCAATCCCCTTCTGTTAGTAGTGCCTGCAGGTCATCCATCTTGTTACTGAGACTTCATGAGTTCAGGGACACCACCCTTCACCTAGAATCTGAACCTTTTTCCCTTCCCACACTTCTTTTGTTCCCCTTTCTCCTCTCTTTGTGTCCCCCCCACCCACTGTTTCTGAATGCTTTGCTCCCTCTCCACCCTCTAGACCCCTTCTACTGCTAAGGGGTGCAGGTCTACTGACCTCCTCCCTGAGACATTGGGCCTGTAGACCCACCTGCCCCCCCATCAGTAATTTAAATTAAGATTATGGGTTACATACTCCCCCAGTTTGTCCTTGAGTACCCTTGAGCCCTCCCAACTGAGGTGTAGTCTGTCTGGCACATACTGTATTTTATTTCACCAGATCCCCCCACCCCAGTCCCCAATACAGATGAACCCTTCCTCCTTGCACCACCTCCTCAGCCAGATATTGAATTCCTTTATCCTTTTCTTCCTGACGGTGCTGGTCTTTGGCACTGGTAATACCTCTGAGAATGCCAGCAATCTTGCTACTTCACTTCAGGTCCTCTCTAACACCATGAATTTACTCTGGACTACCACCACATCCTCCCCAGCTAGGTCGTTGGTACCACGGTGTATAACTACAAGTGGTCCCCCCCCACCCTTACCATTTCCACGATTCTTGGGCACACCTTCCCTGCTGTCATCCCTGACATTTAACCATAGTGCTGCAATGTCTGGACACCTGGTACTGAGGCAAATCACAGAATCGAGGACCCCATCGAAAATATGGGATGTGTTGTGGTTATATTGCTATTCCAGATTAATATTAAAGACAATCAAAAGCATCAAAGTGCTCAGGAAAGATGCTGCTCTAGACCTAATTGTATACAACAACCTGAAACAATGTCTCAATGCTTTTTTGATTATTCCTTTATTGCTAGTTTGTGGACCTTAGTTGCACATACAGTAGGTGGAAAGAACCATTATTCCAATACATGACATATGAGGTGTTAATAATAGGAGACTATATGGGGTGCTTGTGTGAAAAAAATGGCATGGGGGACCTTAGGCATTCTAATAATGTGTTTCAGATGGTGCTTCTTGCAAAACAGTTTCCAGGTCTCCCTACAACAAAAGTTGCATACTCAGTATGAAAGTAGAAAAATAATTAAAAACAGTTAACTAGCTGGCTCAGTGGTGCATAGATATATAGATGTTGATGGCAGATAATGGCCTACGGCCTACCTAGTCTTCCCTTTTGTGCACTTAACTGTGCTTCTTTAAGCTTCTCTAGAACTAGCCTCTTTCCCTTCCCCACTTCTTTTGTTCCTCTTTCTCCTCTCTTTGTGCTCCCCCAACCCCTGTTTCTGAATGCTCTGACTACCAGGATCCCCTAATACTTATCCCATGCATTCTTAAATCCTGTAATTATTTCTGCCCCATCCCCTCTTCTGGCAAGGCATTCCATTTGTCCACCATCTTCTCTGTGAAGAAGTACTTCTCACATCCCCAACCTCCCTCCTCCAGTTTCATCCCATGATCCCTAGTGCTGGAGCATCTTTTTCTCTGAAAAATTGTATTTTCCTGCACCGTGTTCTTCCCTGTGAGCTATTTATGCCTCATTCATATCACCCTCTCCCTCCTCTCTTCCAGGGAGTACATATTTAAGTCTTTCAGCCTGTCCTAGTAGGTTTTGTGATGTAATCCTTGCACCATCTTGCCCTCCTCTGAATAGCCTCCACCCTGTCTATGTCCTTGTGTAGGTAAGGTCTCCAAAGCTGGACCCTGTACTCGAGGTGTGGCCTTTCTAATGTCTTGTATAGTGGAAGTATGACCTCCATTTTCCTGCTGGTGATACCCCTGCCTATGCATCCCAGTATCCTGGTTGCTTTTCCTGCTGCCTTGTCACACTGACTCCCTATGTTGAGGTCATCAGAGATGATAACCCTAGGTCCCTTTCCTGCTTGGAGCATTCTATACCCCCCAGCTGATATGCTGTTCCTGGGTTTTTGTGCCCCATGTTCATTATTTTGCATTTCTTTGTGCTAAATCTCAGCTGCCATTCCCTTGACCAGTCCTCAAGCTTCTGCAGATCTCTCCTTATTCTATCCACTCCCTCCGGCATGTCCACCCTGTTGTAGAGCTTTGTGTCATCAGCAAACAGGCAAATTCTTCCTTCTGGGTCTTTTGTAATGTCACTCATAAAGATGTTGTTGTGCAGAGGGCTGAGGTGCTGGATGCCTCACTTCCTGTGACCTCGGTGACCCCGGTACAGGAATGGACCAGAATCACTCAGTGACCGGCCAGGGGAAGTAGGATTGAGCTTCTCCTCCTTTAGGGTGGGGGACAACATGTGTCGCTGCTTGGCTGCCACCTACTGTAGCAGCGGTGACCAAAATCAAAAGCCGGAGGCAGGCACTGAGGGCATGCAATGTCTTTATGTTATCTGTGCATACCTCTGTATGCTGCCAGCTTTGACTCAAGGAGAAAATCTGTAGGAAAGAACCCCCATCACCAGGATGATGCTGTGACCCTGCGGGCACCCTCACCACCACCATCCAAGGCACCCACTCACCCAATGAGTAAGAAGTTATTTTCAGAAGTTATGTTTAATCTGATAAAAAAAAACCTTGGTTAGATCTAAGATGAATACATCCACTGCAAATTGAATATAGTCACTGCCCTACAGCAGGAGTAGCGGACAAGATGGTTCATAAGTCCTTTCCCTCATCACAGTGTGTACAATGTTAGTATGAAATGCTTACAAAAGTTGCAGAACAATGCAGGGTCTCCCTCATATCCCAATGTGCAGCAAATCCATGTTGGCCATACCAAGTTCTTATGTTTTTTTTTCATAGCTTGCCTGCATTTTGTCCTCCTTTTTTTCTCTATATTGCTGCTTTCTATTCATCTCTCATTCCAGAGACAAACTGCAATATACCGCTAAGTGGACTGAACTAGGTACTACATCTTAACATAGAAACATAGAAATATAGTAGTTGATAGCAGAAGGAGACTGCTAGGTCAGTCTAGTCTGCCCATTTGTTTTAGACCTATTTTGACACTCTAGTTGCCCTTTGTAGTCAAGGCTCCCTTGTGTCTATCCCATGCATTCTTGAATCCCACCACAGTGTTGACCCCCACAACCTCTTGAGCCAGGCTGTTCCAAGCATCCACCACTCTTTCTGTGAAGAAAAACTTCCTGGTGTTGGTAGAGAACCTCCCTCCTTGCAACCTGAGGTCATGTCCCCTGGTTCTGGAGTTCTTCATGAAGTGAAAAAGTTCCTGTACCTGTACCGTGTTAATGTCTTCTATGTACTTGAATGTTTCAATCATGTCCCCTCTCTCTCGTCTCTGCTCCAGGGAGTGCATATTCAGTTCCCTAAGTCTTTCCTTGTAGGACATGTACTGCAGACCCTGAATCATTTTTGTCACCTTTCTCTGTACTGTTTCCACCCAGCCAATGTCCTTCCTGAGGTGAGGCCTCCAGAATTGGACTCCATATTCCAGGTGAGGCCTGGCCACCAATCTATACAGTGGTAGTACCACTTCTCTCTCTCCCCCTGCTCGTGATTCCCCTCCCAATGCAGTCCAGCATTCTGTTGGCCTTCATTGTTGCCTTCTTACACTGCTTACTAACCTTCAAGTCATCTGAGATTATGATTCCCAGATCTTGTTACTGGTTTGAGGCTGCCAGTCTTTTGTCTCCTAGGTAGTACTCCTTTTTTGGATTTTTCTTTCCTATGTGCATGACCTTGCACTTTTTGGCATTAAATCTCAGCTGCCACACTCCAGACCATTCTTCTAGTTTCTTGAGGTCAGCTTCCATCTTGTAAAGCATCAGTAGGTCACACTTTCAAGTCATAGGACAGCACTTTGTATGAAGCAGCCATCTTTGGGTTGAAGTTGGGGGGGGCCAAATGAGGCATAATGTGGCAACACCAATGGACCTACAACTCCAGGCAAAAAATGGAAGGAAACAATTGAAAACTGGGAATCATATGTTCCATATTCTTGCCTGATGACACGCTTACATAGAGGAAACTGACCCCACAGAGGTCTACTCGTACTTGTATAGAAATGATCAAAGTTAACATCTCCATCTTATTTAATGTCAGGCTGTCTGCCAAGTAGAAGAAACATAATAGTTTCTGAAATACAGTGGAGTTTACCTGACAGTAGCAAGCTGGCAGGTAATGCTAGATCACATTTTATCTTGACTTGTAAAGATTTATATTTATAGGCTGTGAAATATGTACTATGCCAGCACATACTGAAGGGAGTGTAGCTGCACGAATTCTAAAATGAAATAAAAATACTCTTATGGGGCAATAAACAACAAAAGGGGAAGTAAGTGTATTGATTTTTTGCTTTAAAGCCATATCAATGCCTGGGAAAGCAATGTTTGTCACTATTCCAGTGGTAATATATTTTAGCAGATCTTTATCAAATATTTGCACCTTGGGTAAATGCCATATTTTATCTACAGGACACCTCAGGGTCAAGACAGGCCAATTGTGTGGCAGGTGATTTTGTGATGTGATTACAGTCTGCTGCTAACTAAGCTATACAGTAGGAACACCACTCATTTAACTTGGGATCAGAGCTGAGATTTGAAAAACTTAGATCTGCAGCAGTAAATGTTACAGTGCATTTATGCACAACTTCATTCAAACCCTTGCTGCACATCAGGTCTAATTTTTGAAACAGGACAGGGGGGGTCTTTTAAAACTAAGGAAAAAAGAAACTTAGTTTAACAGTCACTTGCTTGGAGTCTCTTCATGACCAGATAATGCTCTTGTCTGAGCTTCTTCTCTGTTGGAGTTGAATCTGTTGGATGAGTTGTTAAACTCTGCCTGTTTCTTGTGATTGTTTAGGCTAGTTTTACAGTTTCAATCCTGGCACCCTTGTTTTCCATTTTTACCGGTAACACCGGTAACACCGGTAAAAATAACAGAATCCTGCTTGGTTTGAGGATTTTGAATTCTTGCACCAGTGCCTCATGGAAATTGCATGTCACTATACAGAATCCCTAAGAGTTCAGCATCTTTTTTAATTTTTTAATTTTCTTTTTCTATGCCCCTTCTCACAGCATCAGTCTCCACTTTTCAGGGATCCCTAGGCTGTGTATCCCCCAGCTTCATCCCAAGTAATGCTTGGGAGCTCCTGTGGGCCTGCCCCCATCCTGCCTTGGTTGTACCTTCCCCAGGCGGGGAGTGATGAGACCCTGGGTCATCCCCTCAACAGTCCCTTAGTGTGTATCGAGCAGCCCAGTTGATCCCCCATGCAAGCAGTTCAAAAGTGAGCACTCCAAGAAATGGCTAAGTAAATGCAAATTGAAATTTATTTCACATCAGGTAAATAGCCAGGACCCCTTTGCTTCGACACTCAACCTTTAAAGGGGGTATGACTGATTAAACAGACATTTCTGCATATATACTTAGTAATGATGATGTCATAATTGAGGGACATCAAATTCATGATTCACACATATCACATTATACAAAATAGAAAATAATATATACAGATCCTCTATGTGACTTAAGTACAATTTCTTAATGCAGAACTTGATACAAAAATGAATTATGTTAGAAAAATCTTAGAAAAAGACTTAGAAAAAAACTTTTAGAAAAATCATTAATTAATATATTCACAAACTGCATATAGTGATTTAAGTATCGTCAAAAGAATGTGTTGATTCATTGTCTCATTTTCATTGTATTTTTCTGTTTCAGGAACTTTGGAGATGTTACACCCGTGGATCCCCACCCAAAAGGAATTCCCTTCTCCCATTTTAAGGAAGGAAGCGGATGTAGGGTGGTCACCGAAATGACGTCTCTGTTCTTTGTTACCATGCTCATTTCAGTCACTCCATTCCCATAATTTATCGCATTGTCCTGTTTTCATCACATCACATCGCATCTCCTCTCAGGTATCATCCTGTACTTCTTAGTGCCATCTAATCCCATTCTGGTATTGAGTACTGTTTCCTAAGTCTTTATGAATATTTTGAGTTTTTACTCCTGTTCTAATGACCTTGCTATCTTTTGAAATACCTTGCTGCCTTTAATGTTGTAGCTATGTATCCAAGTAATAGTGCCAAATTAGCACATACTGATTCTGTTAGAAATAAAATGAAAATAAAATAAAACATTTTTTTGAATAATCAGTAAACAGTAGGATACATGGAGCTGGTTGCTACTCTACTTAGCTGGCCTTATATGCAGTTGGTGAATATATTAATTAATGATTTTTCTAAAAGTTTGTTTCTAAGTCTTTTTATAAGCTTTTTCTAACATAATTCATTTTTGCATCACGTTTTGCATTAAGAAATTGCATTTAAGTCACATAGAGGATCTGTATATATTATTTTCTATTTTGTATAATGTGATGTATGTGAATCATGAATTTAATGTCCCTCAATTATGACATCATCATTACTAAGTATATATGCAGAAATGTCTGTTAAACCGGTCATACCCTTTTGAAGGCTGAGTGCTGAAGCGCAGGGGTCCTGGCTATTTATCTGATATAAAATAAATTTCAATTTGCATTTACTTGACCATTTCTTGGAGTGCTCACTTTTGAACTGCTTGGATTTTCTGAGGTGTGCACCTCCATTTTGAGCACCTGCTCACCAGTGTTTGTGCTGTCCTGTCTTTTGTTTTTCTGGTCCCCCATGCAGCCTGGTTATGAAGTCTGGGGCAGCTGGATCCCTTCCACCAGTGGCCGATGCAGGGTGTTTGTTACTGGTTTTCTGGTCTCTGTCCCTGAGGGCACTGGCACTTGAGGCGATTTAAGGAGGTAGGGCACATAGAGACATGCCATCGCTCCAGATCCTGGCCAGCGTCCTCCCCTTCTGATTGCTCTGAAGCCCCATTGCACCACCACCCATGGTCATCCAGGTGGCAGTAAAGCAGCAGGACCCACAGTCCACCCTCCCTGGAGGAGGAAAGCAGCCCCCCGGGTACTCAATCCTACTCCCCCAACCAGCCCTCCAGCAACCCGAGTTAACTTCCGACTCCAGGTCACTGGCATTGCAAGCAGTAGTACTATCACAGAGCCTGTGGCCTGGCCCAGATTTCAGCATCTTAAAAAAGCTGCTCTGGTGTGTGTGCTTTCTGCTTTGTTGCTTATAGAATCAGTAAGGAAACCATCCGCACTGCTTTACTGTAACCAGTCATGCTTTAGTTTAACCACCCATGCTTCCCACCAATCTCTCCATCAGCTGAGAACTGCTTTCCTTTTTGAAAGCACAGTTTTCATTTAGTATGTGCCTAAACGTCTTTTATTATTTATATTACACTGGATGATACAAAAACAAAAATGAATAGAAGTATCAGCACACATGGGCAGGGCCACTGGAAAACTGCAGGAAAAAGTAACCTGAAATTGCAGAGATTTTTTTGCAAAAATTGTGGGGAAATTGCGGGAGTTCCTTTATAGATCTGGAATGCTTCACAATAAATTCTTTGCTAAATGACTACACTGCCACTTGAATATGTTTTAAATATGAAGAAAAGCTTATGTCCCTAAAATGAATCAGAAACGGATAAGATACATTGCCTCTCTTCCAAAATTTTAAATCACCTGCCTCATACAGTGCTAAATAGATTCTATTTTGTGAGCCACTGAAAATCCATATTAACTCCAGAATAAACAAATGGCATCTGTTTCTGGATGTAGGATAATGAAGCCTGGTCAAAAGTTATTTACAGTGCTCTGTCAACTATTTACTCACTTTGGTGAAAGAAAAAATAAGCAGATGGAGTGGTGAAAAATACAGTTTTAGTAAAATGTTGTAAAGTGTTTTATGTTTATAATTTGCACTGTAGGTAGTAGTCGTAGTAGTAAAACCATTTATTTTTATACAGGAAAAGAAGTACATGTCATAAGGGTTGGATACCCTGGGCTGGATATTCAAAAAGGTTGCGCCAGCGCAAGTCAGAAAATGCGCCATTCTGCAATATTCAGCAGGAGGCAGTTGAGCCACTGAAAACATGCTGAGCAACAGCGCAATGATAATGAAGGCATGTGCAACCGAAGGGGGAGGAACCATACATAAAGGGCACAGTGCGATGTTCAAAGACTTGCACAATGCGCAACAGTGGATCAGGCGGAAGATGCGCCATAGCGGAAATGAGCCAAAATAAAAAGGAGCAAGGAAGAGGCGGAAGAACGCTACAGAGAAGCCACATGAGGCAGGGGGAGAGACAGGCACAGGAAAACAGCATGAAAGAGGGCAGGCCAGGGAAACCACACCACAGAAGAGGGGCACGGGAAGGTGTGTGGGGCCACACAAAGCAGAGGCCAGTAGGTGTACCTGGTGCAGGGGAGGTAGCAGTCAGGACAGTGGGGGGAACAAAGCAACAGCTGCTGGGGGGGAAACGCAAGCCAGGGACGTGGCCAGTGCCACCTTCCACATGGATGCCATAATGAGGGGGGTGAGAAGGCATGCAGCAGGGGAACGTGGCTGTGGAAGGGTCTGTTGGCGGTATGCCCTCAACAGGCAGTACCGAGCCCGCACCAGCTTTGAGCTGTATAGAGATATCAAGATTGTGGGCCAGTACCACCTGAACAGGGCAATACTGAGGCGGCTCTGTGAGCTGTGCAGTGATGTGATGCAGGCACCCACACGACGGAGTCATGCTGTGTCAGTGGAGACAAAGGTAACAGCCTGCATGTGCTTGCTCACCATGGGTACCTTCCAGAGACCAACAGAGGACACCCCAGGCATAACACAGTCAGCCATGTCATGCATCCTCACCCAGTTCCTCAGCGCACTGCTGCCACATGCTGTGGAGTACATCCATTTCCCCAGCACTGTGGTAGAGCGCACAGCAAACATACAGGAGTTCCACAGGGTAGCATGTATGCCTGGCATGCTAGGGGCGATAGACTGCACCCATGTGGCCATACACACACCACCTGGCCCCGAGGGTGCTGCCTACCGCAAGGGATAGTCCAGTGTCAACTGTCAGGTGGTGTGCGATGCCAGTGGGTGCATCATCAATGTCTGTGCCATGCACCCTGGGGGAGCACATGATTCTTTAATCTGGCACCAGTCAGCACTGTGCCACCCATTCGAGAGTGGGGACATCCCCACAGGTCATCTAGTGGGTGAGTATGTATGTAGAACTGACATATTGTGGGCATGGGGGGGTATGGCCAGAGGTGCCATGGGTGTGGCCCACAGGGCTTGGGGCAGTCTGAAGCTGAACACAACATTTATCTCCACTATCTTCACACAGGTGACAGTGGATACCCACTCCATCCCTGGCTGCTTACACCCTACCAGCAGCCCACGACCCCATCGCAGCAACGCTACAATGAGGCACATGCCACCACGTGCAATGTCATTGAGCGGGTGTTTGGGATGCTGAAGGCACATTTCCGTTGCCTGGACACCTCTGGCAGTGCCCTACAATATAGCCCCTCAAAGGCCTGTGGGATATTCCTGGCCTGTTGCATCCCGTACAACATGGCCAAAGACTGTGGGATAGCCGTACAGGTCAAAGCGGGGGACAGCAATGGGGAAGCCGGTGACGCCGGTGATGATGGGATGGCAGCCCCCCCTTGGCCAACGGGACCCCCGACTGATCTGGCTGGCACAGCTGCACCGGGACACCATCACAGAAGAGCACTTTAGCCAACACAGGTAAGTCATGGTGCCATGTGCAACCACCAGTGGCTAGGGCACAACCCACAGACATGCATGGAAACACACCAGGGGTGCATGCCGGCAAGGGATGTGGCAGGGCACAGAAGCACACACACACACAACCAGGGAGGGGTGAACAGTAACACGCCACATGGACCGACACATACACATGCACACACAATAGGCACAAAACGTGCACAGGGGTCAGGTGCAAAGCCGAGATGGAACGCAAACACTAGCAACACACATGTCCACAGGCCACCACATTCACTGACTGTCCATGTGCGTGTGTCAGATGCTGGGCACCATCGCACTTTGGTGTACAGTGCAATGCAGGCATCATCATGCACACGTACCTGTGGACAGCAGCTGGAAGGGTGTGCAGGTGGACCATGTGTCTGCGTGCAGGACTGGGCACCCACCCATGCACTGCCCACCGAAACACACAATGCACACAGGGCAGCACCAGACAGTGTCCATGCTGGGAGACAGCTCAGTCTTGTGGCACAGTGCCACATCCACCTTGGATGCGTAGGCGGCCCCGCTGAGACCCAGCAGCACTGGCAGGCTGACCACAGGCCTCATGGGGTGGCACCAATGGTCCACCAGGGGTTCCACTGCATGAACGCGACCGTACCCGTACAGGGGTCTGCAGCACAGTGAACATTCCCACATCAGGAGAGCTTGGGATGCCCACAGCTGAACCTGGCATCGACAGGGTGGGTGTCGCATGATGCCAGGAATGGGGAGTGAATAGCGAACTGCATGGTGTGAGTGATATATGGGCACCTGACTGTGTGCCCATTGTGGCCATGACAGCAATGAATGCCTGTGCTTGCCTGTCAATGGCAGTGTTCACATCCTCCCACAAGTGGTAATCCATGACAGGATCCTATCAGTGTCCCTGCTGCGTTGCTTCTTGGCCCGCTCCAGAGCCACACACAGTGCCTCCACAGACTTTGCAAGCTGCATCTGCTGCTGGACCGATGCCTGCAGTAGGCGGGTGTGCTCGTCAAAGAGGTCATCTGCCACCTTGGCATCCCGTCCCTCAGGGTATGCAAGGGCCTGATGTTCAGCACCCCTTGAGGGTGGGCACTGTGGGCAAGTCCACAGGCAGTGCATGGACGCCACCGCTGAACCCTAAACCCACAGTCCCAGTGGGTGACTGCTGCTGCCACCCCTCTGCCTGCTGTGCCCAAGGGATCAGTTGTTCCTCCACTGTGGCTACAACAGTTCCACTGTCCTGACCAGCCACTAGTGCTGCCCCACTGGTGCTGACAGGCACAGCCTGGGACTGTGCTGACATGCTGGCCCACACATCGGCACCAGCCAGGTCCATGGGCGTGAGCTGATCTGCTGTGTGTCCATTCCGTGGCACACACATGTCACTGCCCATGACAGTCATGTCTTCATCATTGGTGCAGGTCTCTGCCCCAACCACAGCCACAGCATGCTGGCATCCTTGGACGCCAGAATGCTGAGACACAGGAAGGGCTTCCCCCACACCTGTCTCAACGACATCAGTGTAGACAGCCAAGCGGCCCCACTGTTGCAATGCTCAGTATACCTGTGAGGTGGATGGTCCTCCTCCAACTCCAGATGGCTGTCTGCAGTGGACAGGCCTCCACCGCTGGCCCTGCAGATGGCCAGATCCTGCAACAGAAGACAAGTCACGCTTGCATGTGACCTACCTGCCCCACAGACAGACCATGACTTACCATGCGGTGATGGGCTACCACCGCCCAGAAGCCACCTCCTGGAACTCCTCTATGGCACTGTACTGCATGCTTGCAGCAAGCCTGTCCTCTGCCAGTGTGAGCTGCACCACCTCTGGCTGGCCCCCGCCTGTTGCAGCACATGCCACCCTGATGGCAGCCACCTTCTCCTTCACCCTCCTCCTGTCAGTACCCATCTTCTTCTTACACTCCTGCACGGAGTGCTGGTGGCTGCTGTGCAGGTTGATGGCACATGCCACCTCCTCACATGCAGCAGCATGGGCCTGAGGGGTGCCCGACTGTCCGCTGAGCAGTGGCTCCTGATCAAGGTAGGCCTCAAAGAGTGCCTCCATTTCAGCCTTTGTGAAATTGGGCCTCCTCTTTTGCCCACCATCGTAGTCCTCCTCACCCAGACCTAGCTCGGTCATTATTCAGCCTGTAAGGATGACAATGGTTACCTGTAACTGTGCAGTACAAAGCATGTCCCTGATACCACAGTCCAGACCTCACACAACATGCAACTCACTCAATAAGCTGCAGTAACCGAATATGGCTACTGCAGAACATTGTCGCACTCTATATAGCGCAATCCATGCAAATTAGGAGAAGCAACTTTTAATTAGATGCAACCACACTGCTGCACCATTGAATGGCTGATCATGTATGATTAGCATATGATGGCTCAATATCACGCTTCTGTCGCTTTGTGCAATCAGGTTGGACGCGTTGAGCCAATGGCACATGTCTCGTGGCGTGTGGTACCCCTCCTGCATGCCCGGGTAGCTTATGCGGGCGTCTGCCGTGCTGATGATGTGCTGTGCATGGTAGGCAATGCAGGGCACAGCCACCATTGTGCTAGTGGCACTATAGCGAGGGTTACTACGCGCTGTGGCAGTGGGCCTTCATAGGCACAATGGCACAACTGCGATAGTCTGCTGTGGGCGGCTGGCACACAGGCAACCAATAAGCGCTAGATGCATGGTCATCTGATGGCACTGTGCGTGGCCTTGTGCCAGAGACCCTTGACCCTGTGCCCGACCTTTGCCCCCTTGGCGCCATGCGTCCGGCATGGCTGCACCTCTATCGTGCTGTTCGGTAAAAACGTGATAGGGAATGGCAGTGCTGTACCATGCAGCATCTGCACATTTGGGACCGCGCTGCATAGCGCCATATTGCCTACTATTGCATTGAAATGGCGCGGAGAAGGGCTGCTCCGTGGTTGGCAATAGAGCTGGCAAACCTGGTGGCTACAGTGGAGCCACATCATGGGTATCTCTTTGGGGAGGCCCCCCTGGAGAGGCCTAGGTCCCAGGTGTGGAGTGAGGTGGCCACAGCCCTAGAGGCGGTGACTGGCAGGGGCAGAATGGCAGAGCAGTGCAGGCACCGATATTTGGACCCGATGAGGAGGGAGCCTGAGTTACTGGCCAGACTACGGTCACGTGCCAGAAGGGGCACGGTACCACGACCAGGTAGGGGTTCCATCAACATACTGTTTTCGTCCATTTGAGTCACATTGTTGTTTGTGTCCAGTACATAGGGGAAGGACTATGCGGGTTGCCTGTGGTGGTGTTCACAGGGTGTGGGGTGGGTGGGTCTGGCTGGGTGGGGGGGCACACTCCTTGGGGCAGGGAGACTTTGCTTTGGGACTGCACTGATGTTCTTCTCTGCTTTTTGTCCCCCAGGCCCGGAAGAGTTACGCTGTGTGAGAGCGGAGCGCAGGGTGGTGGAAGACAGAGCCAGGCAGGCTGAGGGTCCACAACGGCCACCCAACCGTCCCGATGAGGGTGAGTAACAGACATCCATTCTTAAAATTGCATGCTGTATGGCAAGGTGGGCAGCGGGGCATGGCCACCATTCATTGACATCACTGCCATGCATGCCACTGATTACAGGCAACACTGTCCAGTGGCAATGCATGTCTGGGTGTGTGTCACTGGTGGTGCATGCGTGCACCAGGTGCATGGCTGTGCCACTGCCTTTGCACCACATAGCCATGTCACTAGACGGCCATGGTGGTGCTGTACGTGACTTGGCTGGTGGGTGTGTGCAGCATGCAGTATGGCTGTATGCACCTGGGTGGACAGGTCCTGTGGGCGTGATCACTGCGGATGGTCACACACCATCACAGTGGTATGTCCCATGGCCGTATGCCATGCACAATGGGGGGGCTGTCTGGGGTTGTGCATTCACACCTACTGACTGTGCTCCCTTGTCCTAGGTCTGAGACATCTCAGGAGATGAGGAGACACCATGAGGAGCTCCTTGATTTGGCCCGGGGGTCTGTGGCGATGCGCGGAGGATGGACACGAGGCGGGGTACTCTGGCGCCGCAGGCAAGGCGGATCCAGAGCCAGGAACAGCGGACACGCTGACAATCCTTGGTTCCTGACTTCCACCCCTGGACCACCCTCACCCCACCTATCCCATCCTGTTTGTCCACCTTCCCCTGCCCACCCCCACCTTGTTTGTGTCCCCACCCCAACCTTTAAATAGTTATTGTTATGTATATAGTTGTTTTATATTTTTACAATACATTTGAATTTTATATGAATACCGTGGTGGTTTCTGATTTGCAGTGGGCTATAGGTGCTCGGCTGCAGTGGTGTGCATGGCATCAGGGGTGGTGCAGTCATGGGTATGTGTGTGTGTGTCCATGTGGGAGTAACTATGGTGTGGGGGTAAATATCAGTCAGTGTCTGTGGTGTGTGTGTGTTGTTCCCTGTGCACTGGATGACTGTGTGCAGTGGTCCATGGCACGTGCTCTGTGTCCATGATGCACCCATCGGCCCGTCCATGGCCTGTGCAGCTGGCACACATGCCTGTCTGTGACCTGCATGATCTGCTGGAATGTCAGTGGTAGCATTCCCTGCAGGGCGGACACTGTACCCGTCGCTTTGCTGGGTTGCCCATGTCACTGGTGTGGTGCATGCTTCCACGCACCACTGTGGGTGTCTGTGCTGGCTGTTGTGGCCAGTGGTGGGCCGGGGTGTGTTACTGGGATACTGTGCGGTGCGCTGTACCACTGGGGGAGGTGTCCCTTACACGACCATCCAATCTGGGGTCACTTTTCTGCCAATGCATGGTCGGTCTCTCAGTAGTACATTGGGGGACTGTGTGTGGTTGCACTTTGTCTGCCGTTGTTGCATTGCTGTGTGCTGCATCCTGCTGATGGGTGCTCATGGTGGGGCTGGCTAGCTTGGTTCTGTGGTGCACAGGGTTGCATTGCAACTGTGGGGGTGGTGGCATGCATGGGGTTTCACGCTGTGGTGGTCATTGCTCATGGGGGGTTGTCTGGGAGTCATGGGGCAGGGTGTGCTGCGCACTGGGGGGATGGTGTGGCACAGGGTGGTCTGCCCTCCTTGTGTGCCAGTCACAGCTTGCTGGTAGGTGTGATAGGGCACCATGGCCAGGCTGTGGGTTGGTTGCTTGACTCCATGGACCAGTGGCTATTCCAGCCCTCCCCTGGTTGTGATGTGCTTGGGGTATGGGGGGACAGTGTCTGTTCCGCTGTGTGCTCCTGTGCCCATCTGTGGCATGGGTGGTGGGCCCCTACCTCCCTGGTTGTACGGTTACATTGCTCTGCAGCTGTGGGGCTCCCTGCTCGCACTATGACGCCTCTGGACTACTCAGCTGGGCATCCCTTGTTGTGTCACAGCGCATCATATCTGCTCAGCTTCCCCTCCCTTGTTGCGCTATGGCACTGGTTGTGCGATATTCAGACGTTGGCTGTGGGCACAATTTGGCTTGCTCCTGTTTTGAATATTGCGTCTGTTGCGCATGGGCACAATAGACTTGCACTTGCTCCTGCTATTGCATACTTTTTGGGTGCAGTTTGAATATCCAGCTCTATGTTTTCAAGACAGTCCTGTTTCAGATGTTACACCCATACATATTACAATACTATAGGCAACCATATGTCCTCCCCGCTGTTCCCCTCCCCCCAGGTTGCACTGGGAGATGAGCAGTTGTTACTCAGTGTTTTTTCCTGGTGAAACAATTTCAATCAATAAATAAATAAAAAAATACATGACATTACTTCAGTCATATAACACATTAACACATATTTTAAATCATGTCAAATACATTATCAAATACACACATACAAATGTCAACAATGGCATTCAGTAATAAAAATAGTTTTCAAATTCCTATCAGATTCCTCACAGGATGTTAAAATGCTCATAAAATGGGGCAGTCTATTACACCTTGCAGAACATAGATACATAGATACATAGACAGTGTCGGCAGATAAGGGCCTATGGCCCACCCAGTCTGCCCATTTGAGCTTGTAAGTTCAGTTTATGTTTTCCTAGAAGGCTGTTGCGCCTTACCCCTGACCTCCAGAATTCCTTTATATCTATCCCATGTATTCTTAAATCCCGTGATTGTTTCAGCCCCCACCACTTCCTCTGGCAGGGTGTTCCACTTGTCCACCACCCGTTCTGTGAAGAAATTCTTCCTCACGTTTCCTCTGAATCGTCCTTCCTCCAACTTCATCCCATGCCCTCTAGTCCTGGAACATCTTTTTTGCTTAAAAATAGTGTATTCCTGCACCCTGTTCCTCCCTGTAAGATACTTGTATGTCTCTATCATATCCCCTCTCTCCCTCCTCTCCTCCAGGGAGTACATGTTCAGTTCCTTCAACCTGTCTTCATAGGACTTGTGGTGCAATCCATTCACCATCTTTGTTGCCCTCCTCTGAACGTTCTCTACCCTGTCTATGTCCTTACGTAGGTAAGGTCTCCAGAACTGTACACTGTACTCCAGGTGGGGCCTCACTAGTGTCTTCTATAGTGGAATTATGACCTCCCTTTTCCTGCTAGTGATGTCCCTGCCTATGCATCCCAGCATCCTATTTGCTTTACCTGCTGCCTTGTCACACTGTTTTCCTACCTTGAGGTCATCAGAGATGATAACTCCAAGATCCCCTTCCTGCTTGGTGCATGCTATATCCTCACTCTCCAACTGATATATTGTGCCAGGGTTTTTGTGCCCCATATGCATTATCTTGCACTTCTTTGCATTGAATTTCAACTGCCAAACCCCTGACCATTCTTTAAGTTTCTGCAGGTCCCTTCTCATTCTGTCTACACCATCTGGTGTGTCTACTCTGTTACAGAGCTTTGTGTCATCAGTGAACAGTGAAATTCTGCCTTCTAGGTCCTGCACAATGTCACTGATGAAGATGTTGAATAGGAATGGTCCCAGCACTGATCTCTGTGGTACCCCACTGGTCACTCTTCCCTCTGTGGAGTGACAGCCATTTACCACCACCACCCTCTGTGTCCTGCCGCCCAGCCAGTTACCTACCCATCACACTACTGTCCTGCCCACATCCATATTCCCCAGTTTGTGTAATAGTCTTCTATGTGGCACAGTGTCAAAGGCCTTGCTGAAGTCCAGATAGGCGATGTCAATTGCCCTCTCCTGATCCACCTCCCTAGTCACCCAGTCAAAAAATTCAACGAGGTTGGTCTGACATGACCTCCCCCGGTGAAACCATGCTGCCTTGGGTCCTGTAGTCCATTGACAACCAGATGTTCCACCAATCTCTCCTTCAGTAGTGCTTCCATGATCTTCCCCACTACCGAGGTGAGGCTGACTGGTCTGTGGTTCCCTTCCTGTTGTTCTCACTTTGTAAGGGGACTACATCTGCTATCCTCCAGTCTTTGGGTACCTTCCCTGTTTCCAGTGATTGGCTAAACAGGATAGCCAGGTTCAGCCACCAGCTCTGTTAGTTCTTTAAGGACCTAGGGTGCACCCATCTGGCCCCATTGCTTTATCAACTCTTATTACTTCCAGTTCCTTCAGGACCCTTTCTTGTGTAAAGGGACTTGTGTCCATTTCTGCACCATTCTCACCCTTGGACTCCTTCAGACCCATTACCCTCCTCTTCCTCAGTAAAGACTGAGCAGAAATACCTGTTCAATATGTCAGCTTTACTGTTGTCATCCTCCACTAGCCCCCATCCTCCGCCTTCAGTCTCACTATCCCTCCCTTTGCCTTTCTTTTTCATTATGTACCTGTAAAGGTTTTGTCCCTCTACCCACTGATTTTGCAATGTGTTCTTCTGTCTGTGCTTTGGCTTCCATTACTGACCACCCTGCCTCCCTTTGCTTCTCCTGGTACTTCTCCCTATCCCCTTCTGCCTGTGTCTTTTTGTATTGCCTGAATGCAATCTTTATGGCTTTCACTTTCATTGCTACCTCTTTGGAAAACCATAATGGCCCCCTCTTCCTTTTCCTTTTGCTAACCTGCTTAATGCATAATTCTGTTGCTTTTGTAATCCCCATTTTAAATACTGCTCACTGTTCCTCAACCCCTGATTCCTGCCCCATTTCCCTTAATGCCTCTTTCAAGTATCTCCCCATTTTCCCAAAGTCTGCCCCCCTAAAATCCAGGATACGTGTTTTTATGTGGTTTGGTTCTGCTGCTTCTATGATTTCAAACCACAATGACTGGTGGTCACTGTTCCCCAGGTGCTCCCCCACTGTTACCCCCATCACACTGTCCCTGCTTGTGAGCACAAGGTCCAGTATTGCCTTCTGCCGAGTTGGTTCCGTGACCAGTTGCTTGAGGAAGACACCCTGAAGGGAGTCCAGGGTAAATCTGCTCCTAGTTGATGCTGCTGCTGGGATGCTCCAGTCCACGTCTGGAATACTGAAGTCTCCAACCAGTACTACCTCACCCACATCACAGAAGCTTGATATTTTAAAGTTTTTGCCATAAAGTTTGTCCTTTGTCAGGGAATTGCTATCTTATTTTCATGCACCGATCTGGTCAATGCTCTTGCAGTGTTGGGACAGGGCATTGCATTAATAGAAATGTAATGTCCTGGGTATTTTGTAGTATATTTGAGAAGCAGTTCAAGCCATACCATGTCATTTTTTGTCTCTGAAGTGCACCAATTTAAATCACTCAGTAGTTTACAGTGATCTGTATGGAAGCTGCTTCCCAAAACAAATCTTGCTAATCTACAGTAAAGCTTGTCCAGTTTAACTAATACACTTTTATTTGTCATCCTATAAATAATGTTTCCATACTCTAAGGCTGGCATAGTCTGCTGTTCTACCAGGGTCCTACGGGTCTTTAAATCCAGACACCCTGATGTGTGTCTCAGGGCCCCCAGTTTTTTGTTTGTTGTTTTTAACAAATTTGAGACATGCTATATAAATTTTAATTCAGCGTCAAATACTATACCCAAATAACAATATTCTATTACTTGCTTCAAGTGTGTACCCTTCAGAGTAGTTATATTCAATAATGATTATTTTTTTACCCCAAAATAGAGAACCTTAGTTTTTCTAGTACTCATTTGCAGCCTTGACCTGGTGAACCACTTCTCGATAGCATTAAAGTCAGTCTGTAACTTCTGTGCAAGTCCTATCTTGCATTCCCCAGTGGCTATCAGTGCCGTATCATCTGCATAAAGTCTTAAGGTAGTATGTTTTACCATTTTAGGGAGATCATTTATAAACATCAGGAAAAACACAGGACCCAATATGGATCCCTGGGGTACCTCTCTCTATTTCTTTACTCTGTGACAGTGTCAGAAACACTGAGACCTTCTGTGTTCTTCCTTCTAATTAAGATTTAACCCGCTCCCCAGGTCCATCAGTGATACCCATTTTCTTTATCTGCTTTAATAACAAGGCGTGGTCAACCATGTCGAAAGCGTTTGATAAATCTATAAATGTCACAGCAGTCTCAAGTCCAGCATCTAAAGAAGTGGACACTAAATCTTTAAATTCAATCAGTGCTGATGTTGTAGAATGTCCTGTTCTCACTCTCTGAGTGCTTTGTGGACCAGAAAGGCGATGGAAACTCTACTCCGGTGCCCCCGCAGCAGACTTTTCATCACCTGTGTCTGGACCCAGGGTAGATGCACCTACTAATTTTGCTTCACCAGGTGGACCTCCCCTGGCTCCTGAAACCTGAATATTTTGAGCAGAACTGAAGGACTTTTAATTTTTTCACTCACCGGACTGGGCTGCAGCGGGATTCTGAGGCTGCACTGTGATTCGGGGGGCATTTTTTCCTGCCCACCCACCCTGTTCCCTGCCACCCGCCCCGTTCCCTCCTCCTCTTAAATGTACTCTAGCCCCTTCCCCTTATCTGGCAGGCCTATTGCATCTGTTTCAGCTGGCTCAGTGCTCTGTGTCGAATGCTATGATTAGTGACACTCCCTTGCTCTGTTTAACAAACCTACTCTAAAGTTTTCTATGGACTGCACTGCTTATGCTATATCTGATTATTGTGCCTGCCTGTTCCTACACCCTGCTGACTTCCTCCTGGTGGTCACCATAATTGCTTACTAACTCACCAAATCTGTTATTAACCATGTCATGCTGTACTGCATAACCCTGTGCTAGACTAATCTTATTCTCTGCTGACTCCCTCGTGGTTGTCAGTTGAACTGCTCATTAATTTAATTAGGGTGTCTGACTACAGCATTTAAGTTTAAGAACCCATCTACCTGCATGGAGCAGTATTAATGAGTATAGCTGTTTATATGCTCTCCTGGTCTAGGCTCCCCCTTCCTCTGGCTTGAACTTGTCATGTTAGACTAATCCTTTGAACCCCCACCCATCAGCATGCAATCCATCATGCCTCCACCCCAGTGGCAGAATGCTAAGGGCTTAAAAATAGCTCACCTCAATGTCCGCAGCCTTCTTGTTAACCTTACAGACCTAACGGCCTGGGTTGCCCACTATAATCCAGACATCCTGGGGGTCTTCAAAACATGGCTTAAACCAGCTCTCTCCAGACTCTGTCTGCACTGTCCCTGGCTACCTCGCTATAAGGCAGGATAGAGGGGGAAATAAACAGGGGGGTGTACTGCTGCTGTATTATAAAACCCACCTTAAGGTGTCTGTCATACCTCACCTCGTCCCCCTCTTGTAAGTTCCTACATGCCCTTCTTCTGTTGGGCGACGCCAAAAAGCTCCACCTGGCCTGTGTCTATAACCCTCCAAAAGGTGGTGTACATGGCCTCTCCCATCTCCTTGACTGCCTTAGTCCTAAGGTGGGCACTAGTGAACTCTTAGTGTTTGGGGATTTCAACCTAAACTGGTTGGGTGGCAATGCCAAACTCTATGAACCTCTTCTGTCTGGTCGTGCCCTAGGTCAAATTATCACTGAGCCCACCAGACCCTCTTCTTCTGGAGAAAAAGGTACCCTTCTTGACTGGATGCTGAGTAACAGGCCGGACCGTATCACTGCTTCTGGCCTCTTCCCAGATTCCATCTCGGACCATTTGCCTACCTACTGTGTCTGGAGGGTCCTCACCCCGGGGTCCCCCAAAAGTCATTCAGATGAAGGACTACTCAAAATTTAACCACAACAACTTCCTTGCCAACCTCTGCCAGACTGACTGGTCCCTGGTCTACGCTGTCAGTGACCCCTCTGCTGCTCTTGACAGCTTCCTATCCATATTCGCCCCCCTACAAGATAGACATACCCCACTCATAAAAAGAAGGGTGAGGGGCACTGTCACTAAATGGCTGTAAGGCAGCCTGTTTGCCCCGATGAAGCTCAGGGACAAAAGCTGGCAGAAATTCAAGGACACTGGGGATATGTCACACCTCGAGGAATACAGGCAGCTCAGGAACTCCTGTAAGCAGGCGATTCACTCAGGAATGAGCGAATTCTGCAAATCCTCCCTTGAAGCATCTGCTAAGAACCCCAGGAGCTTCTGGCACACCATCAAATACACTGTAAGTGGTTCTGCCTACCCCCAGGTCTCTGACATGCAAATTGGTGGTGTCAGCTATAACAATGCCTTGACTATAGCCTATGCTTTTAATGTCCAGTTCTCTGACCTGTCTGACTATACCCCTACATCTTCTGTATCCGATGAACTGGGCCCCACTGTTAGTGCTGTGTCCTCTTATCCCCTTCTCCCTTCTACTTTAAGTCTGTCTCCTGTAGTGAGACATGAAAGTTCCTAGCTGAACTCTCCCCTCATACTGGAGCTGGGCACGATAACCTCAAGCCCAAACTACTCTGCCTGGGGGCCTACTTGGCTCGGCCTATCTCCCACATTCTCAACTCCTCTCTCATATCTGGGACTATCCCAGATATATGGAAGGAGGCTCGTGTGGTCCCAGTCCTCAAATGTGGAGACCCCAAAATTCTTGAAAACTATTGCCCCATAGCGATCTTATCTGCTGTAAACAAGTTGCTCGAAAAGATAGTGGCCTCCCAGCTTGCTCTCTTCCTCCAAACCCATGGCCTCCTCTCCCCAGCACAACACGAGCTCCATGAGGGCACTTCCACTGCCCTCACACAGGTCACCTCCGAAATCAGAACTGTGACTGACCAAGGCAAACTCATGGGCACCATCTTCATAGACCTGTCTAAGGCCTTTGATCTGGTTGATCACACACTCCTGGGCACTGCCCTCTGGTCCCTTGGCCTTTCCCCTCCTGTCCTAGCCTGGTTTTCCAACTACCTCTCAGGCAGGCAACACTACACCAAGTTTCAGAAAGCCCTCTCTGGGCTCACACAGGCTACATGTGGGGTGCTTCAGGGGTCTGTCCTCGGCCCCATACTGTTCTCCCTCTTTATCAATCAGCTGCCTCGGTCCCTGTCTCTGGGCACATCACCCTATATGCTGATGACCTTGTGCTTCTTGCTAGTTCACAGGACATCATTGTCATCAACACCAGTCTAAACTCTGATTTTGACTGCATTCAATCCTGGCTTAAGGCCAATAAGCTTATCATCAACCTCCAGAAGATGCAGACCATGTTATTCGGCTCCCTTGCCAAGGTAAGAGCATGCCTGACCTCTTTCAAAGCTGCTGGATCTGATGGCATCCCTGTACAGGTGGTTGGCTCTTTCAAGTACCTGGGGGTAATCCTTGATTCTCAGCTGGACCTTTCCCTGCACATACGAAATTCCCGCAAGGCCACAAACTGTAAATTGGGTCTGGCGTACAGGGCCAAAGGTTGCCTCACACCAGCTGCCCAGCTTGCCCTTGCAACAGGGGTTCTTCTCCCCATGCTCAACTATGGGCTCGCCTCCATCGTTAACGCTCCAAAAGCCTGGCTCACAAAATGGTACGCAGCATACAATAACGTATGTCGCATCACCCTGTCAGCTCCCTGCCTCACCCATCACTGTCAACTATACTCCAGGCTAGGGTGGCTCTCTCCTAGTAACCACCAATCCTTTGTTATGGGCAACTTCATAGACAGCATCATCAGAACGTCCACCCCTCCAGCGCTTGCCATACTGCTCAAGCCTGCCCCCTCTGGCTACCAGCTGAGGTCCAGTGACTCTCAGGCTCTCATGGTCCCCAAAACTCACTCTCCCGCAGGGGAGTGTGCCTTCACGGCCCTTGCTCCCAGAGCCTGGAATCTTCTCCCTGCCCATGTCAGGGCTGCCCCCTTCCACTCTTGCTTCAGGTCTTCCCTCTGGGGCTACTTAAAAAAGCTTCCACCTGCCTTTGCTCTTACCTGCCCTACCCTGTATGGTGAGCCAGTGTCCCACTAACCTTGCGCGCTTGCCACATGTGTATAGTGTATACCTTGAATCTGTCTTGCTGATATATGTCTGCTTCCTTGACTGCCTCCTGCTGTTGCGATGCCTTAACTCTGTACTTGCCATTTTGTTTGATACAGCCTATACTTGACTGTGCCATGTTGATTGCTGTACCTTGTCTCTGAATTGTTATTGCCTGTACCTTGTTGTTGGATACTACCTGCACCTGACTGTACCATGTTGATTGCTGTACCTTGTCTTTGAATTGTTATTGCTTGTACCTTGTAATTCTCCTGGGTCACACCTGAAAATAGGCACTTGACTGTCTAGCATGCTTACCTGGTTAACAAAAGTTAAATAAATAAATCCTGATTGTAGGGGTGTCAATATGTTATATTTTTCCATATATGCCATGATTTGCAAGTGAATCTGCCTTTTTAAACATTTGGACAGAACTGGTAACAAAGCAATGGGACGGTAGGTTCCTGGATCACCAGATTCCCCCCTTTAAAAATAGGAATTATTTTACTTTGTTTCCATGCTGTAGGAAAACTACTGTTACACAGATTCCAACTGAATATATATATTAGAATAGGTGCAACATATTCCTCTGCTAATTTCAAAAACCTTCCCTCAGGGTTGTTTAAGCCAGGTGCGTTATGTTTCTTAATACTTCTCATTCCCTTTCTAATTGGATTAACTATCAATTTTTTAAACTTGAAATGAGGAATATTTTCCCTGCCTACTATCTCATCCCTCTTATTTATATCTTTACAGCTATCTGCCATCACACCTGGGAGATCAATGAAATAAGTATTTGGCAAGACTGATATTTCTAAGGGGTCTTGCACCAGTGTATCCCTACATTTTATTTGTTGTATAATTTGCTGGGTATTTTTCCCTGGATTACTTATACTGTTTACATTTTTCCAGAAAAGCCTTGGATTTTTGTTTCCTGTCACTTTAGACTTGAAATAGTTTTCCCTTGATTTTTGTGTTAAGTTCTTACATTCGTTTCTCTTGACTTTAAATTTCTCCCAGTCAGTATGCATTTTGTTTTTTCTAGCTATTTTCCATAGCCTATTTTTGATTCTAATTTTTTTAGGTAATTTTTCTGTCACCCAAGGCATTCTAGCTACATTTTTACTCTGTTTAATTAGACGAGCATGTTTGTTACAAATTGACAAGAAAGTATCAGTAAAATATCTAACCCTCTGATCGAAATCTGGAATCAATTTACACCAATCCCAGGGTTCCTTTTGCACATCCAATTTAAATCTTTCAGGATTAAAATGTCTCATGTTCCTGGACCACCCCTTTTTCACATTGGTACACCCCTGCTGCTTACAGATTAGTGTTGCATATATTAAGTTGTGATCACTAAAATAAGGTGCTCTAGGACTTCTGGTTCCACCTCTGATGTTGATGGCCATGTGAATGAATCGCTCCGTCCAACCCTCTAGCATTTCCACCTCTGCCAAGTGAACATTTTCCGCTAACAGCAAATCTACAAATGAATAAGAGGGGAAACAAAGGGAATGAGCCCCCTGTGGCTTGAAAAATTGAAGAGTGCCATGGCGATGAGGACAGATCTGAGTCAGAGGTCTCGGACAAAGATGGTGTGGTTCCCCCAGACAGCTGTGGCCTACCTTAAATCTGCCTGCACTGCTCAGCGAACTCCGAAGGCCAAAAACAGAATTAAGCTTGATATGATCTACAATGAACTTTGTGTGTTTCATGCAGACATTAAAAACATTATATAGTGAAATGTGCAGAGATGTAACCCAGCTTGAACAAAGGGCAGCCAATACGGAGAGGCAGGTTACTGCCACTGAGAATTGGGTCGACAATCTAGAAAGCCTGGCCCAACAACTACAAGAACAACAAGAATTGCTGGCAGATAGACAGGAGGATGCTGAGAATCTCGCACAGTGCAAAAATATCCACATTTACTGCAGAATGGAAGGGGCTGAAGGCTCAAATATAAAAGAATTCACTACCAATCTCCTGAAATCGGCCCTGGACTTGCCAGCTGACATGACCCTCAATTTTGCCAGGATACATCAGGCCCTGGCACCCAAGTCTAACTCCCCCACAGCTAGTCCCAGATCAATCATTGCTCGTTTCAGCAGCTATGCAGTTAACGAAAGGTATTACTTACAGCTTGGTGCAAACAGAAGATCTTTAATGACCAACGCCGATTTTACCTGGACCATGACTATGCACCCAAAACAATGAGACTTCACAGAGCATATCTCCCTCTTTTGAAAGCCCAGGGGTTAAAATTTACTACTCCATATCCAGCAAAACTGGTAGTTCACCTTTCTTCAGGGAAATAGGAGTTTTCCACAGCAGGGGAAGCTTGTGAGGCCCGCACCAAATATGATCTGGTCTTTCCAGAACATTCAAACATGCCTGCAACCCAAAACAGCCTCCCATCGAGATGGCAGACGGTGGAAGAGAAAGAGCGCAAACGCGAGGATCTTAAGAATGGCAACAATTACCCAAAACAATGCCTTGCTGAGTTTTGCAGAATGGAGAATAATATTAAGAATACCTGAGGACAGGATAAGAAGCTTTCTCTACCCAACTCTACATGATTGAGGTACTCTGGGGGGGTTTGGGGTTAGGAGGGTGGAGTTGGTTGGGTAGGGATTTTACTCCTACCTGGGCTCTGACTCTAGGCCCGACTCTAAGCCACTGAGCATTATTATTATCTATACCCTCTATTTAATTGGGCTTACTTACAGCCACTTGTCGTGGCACTGATAGGGGGGCCATACACCCTCCAGGCCCTTCTTCCCATCTTCCTCCTTAAACCCTCAATGGGGTGGTCTGAGTCCTACCCAGGCCCTTACCTGTTTGCTCTGTGGACCATTAATGGGGGAATTTTACTATGAACAGAGTGATATTGTAGATCCCATATAAAACGGGCGGACTGACAATCTGCTGCTGATTCTTTACTGTCTAGTGAACTTGCCTCGTATATAAATGGGCTCAGTGGTGGCTTGGGGGAGAGGTATTTAAAGAAGATAAGGGGCCTGCTATTTAAGCACTTTAGTATGTGACATTGTTATGCAGTGGGGGACGTTGCATCGTTTGGGACGTTTATTTCAGATAATTGTGTGTTAAACAAAGGTCTTTCCTTTCTTTTTTGGGGGGTCTCATCCCTGTGATTGCCATTTTGTTCTTACAGCTTCCATATAATGGGGGGAAGGCGAGTAATCATGGTCAACCTTATCAGTGTATTACCAGGGTTGATTTTCTGGTTCATCCTTTCCTTGCCTCCCCTTTCATGTTCTTCCTTCTTAGATTTTTCTTTTTCTTTGGACTCTAGTGGTCTGCAGGGGGCCTGAGGCCAGGTGTGCATCGGACTTACCCCCCTGTCTGGTTTGCAACATGACTCCATCAGTGTGCTTCCAGAAATAATAGGGAAATGTGTTAGAGTTTCCCCTACCTTGGAAGTTTTTTTTTTATCATATTAGGCTAAATTGTATAAACTACTGGTTTACCCTGTAATTAATAAGTGTTAGAGGTTTTTGGTTTGCCCAGTTGACAACCAGATCTATATGTTGTTGTTTAATGCCAGCAATATAGAGTATGGGAATTGAGGGTAATGGGGATTATATAGAAACATGGGAAATTGGTGGGGGGCTGATTTTGGATGTTTGGGAGAGAGTATCTGGGACTACAGATGAATGGGTTGTCCTGTCTGCAATTGAAGATGGGGGCAGGGTGGAACGACAAGGACGTGGGTTCAAGACTAAGCAGATCTTGAAATACATGATGTTGCAATGAACATGCCTGCACTAATAATGTCATTTAATGTTAATGGTATCCACTACCCCATTAAAAGGAGGTGATTATTTCATCTAGTTAAACAAGATAAAGCAGGCATTATTTTATTACAGGAGACCTATCTCCCTCAAGCTGAACATGCCAAGCTTAGGTCATGGGACTTTCAGACTGTGGTGGCCACCTTGCATGCCTCAGGCAGGCAGAGGGGCACTGCAGTACTGGTCCCCAGAGAGATTCCATTTCACCTTCAAAAGGAGATTGTAGACAGGGAAGGCAGGTATGTTACTGTTGTGGGTACGCTGTATTCCTCACAGATTATCCTGGCCTCTGTATATCTCATGCCGGGCTCGCTGGTGCAAATGGCTAAAAAATTTTGGGGGGACCTCACACTCCATATGCAGGGTATTTGCATGGTAGGAGGTGACCTTAATGTTATATTAAATGTTAGGTTGTATACCTCCACCCACTCTCAATATAGGTCGACACCGCTACAAAAATATTTAAAAGCGACTATTCCTAAAGTGGGTATGGCAGACGTGTGGCACCATTTTTTTCCTTCAGCAATGTCATACACGTACTATTCTCCTAAAACCCACACATCCTCTAGGTTGGACTATTTTATTACTTCAATTGAACATCTGGAAAGGATCCGAGATATGACAGTGGGGGCCTCCATCTTATCTGATCACTACCCTATATATTTAAAAATAGATGTGATAAAGCTGAGGAAATGTGCTTTATGGTGGTTAAATTTAATGTATCTACAAGACCCGGAATTTATAAAGTTGGTCAAAGAAGCCATACTGAAAATTTTGACAGACAATAATTCCCCCAGAGATTTCCCTGGTATCAGATGGGATGCTCTCAAAACTGTATTAAAGCTGCACTGTCAGTCTTTCTCCGTTTTTTTTTTACCCCAACCATAGATAGTTATTTGTGTATCCTTCTGACAATGTTGTTATGCTGTTACATCTTTCATTGTCTTTCTTATCCTTCCTACTCTCATTTTCTTAATTTCAGCACCTTTTGTATTTCCCTCGGGTCCGAAAATAATCTGTCCAGCCTATGGCTCAACCCCTTGCGCACTCACATCATTCTCACACTGTTAGCGTGCACCTGCCCGCAGACACCTTCCACCTTTGCCTGTGCTTGCGCATTTCCATCTCTCTTACTCTGCCGATGCTGAAGCACTCACTGCACACCTTGTGTTCCTGTTGTCGGGCAGCATCTAAAATCAACCTTTGCCTCAAGCAGCCAAACCTATGGCTTTCAAATATCCTGCCGGCTAGTCCCTGCCTGTCTTCTCTCTCTCTTCTACAGCCGCTTCCTCTCTGAGCTCCTCGGCCAACAAAACATCCCTCCGAATGGAGTGGTGGGTGGGTTAGAGGGTTTCTTTTCCCCCTTGGATCCCATGACCCACTCCCTTTCAGCGAACCTAGCGCTGTCCCAGCCGCAGACCTGGTTTCAACCCCCCCCCATTTAATTGTGTGCCGACGGGGTGCCCAATCCCCATCGGCAAAACGGAATTCCCCCCCACTCTCCTTTTGTTGTTTTCCGATGGGGGTGCCCAATCCCCCATCGGCTACTGCTGTCCCCCTAGACTCCAGTGGCATGCTGGGAGCCCACCCCAGCATGCCACATGTCCCTGTAATGTTTAAAGCGTCCCACGACGTTTTGTCAATGCCCTTGTACCTGAAAAAAAGGAAACGGTCCCGCGTAGTCTCCCCGTCCCCCCCTCCCACAACCCGCACCCACCCACTGCGCACCCAGCCTCCCCACAGCCCCCCTCACCCCATACTTACCTCCGGAGCTCAGCGCCAGGATCTTCGCTGGACCGGGAACACGTCTGCACTCTTCAAAGACGACCGCTAACTGAGGGAATGCAGGTAAGCTGTATAATGCAATTAATAGGTTTTTTTCAACTTTACTGTATATCTCGGGCATTTTTTGGAATTTTTTCACCAAATTTTCAACATGGGGTTTTTGGGACCCCTCCTCATGAATTCTTGAACTGTCATGGCGTTAATCAGCCCTGAAAGGTGGTTTCGTGGTCACTCTGCGGAATCACCCTTTGGGATGATTGAGAAATAACTGATGCCCGTATTCATGAGAATGGCTCTCAAAAGCCTATATTGCAAATTTGGTGTGGCATCAAAAAGCGACTGTTTATGAGCATGCGTTGTGCAGTTGCTACGCACGCTCGTAACTCCGCGAATTTGCAATATTTTCATGCCAGATTTGCAACATTGGCATTTTGTTACACCCCCTTGTGAGCTGTACAGCTGCCACTTTTCACATCCTGGCCGAAATGTGTTTTCGCACTTCCGGTGCTGAATAGCGTGGTTGCTGTGGGAAATCACTGTTCAGGACAGATTAAGAAAATGACGATGATAATGTTCATGAGCAGAGGTCCTAAAATGCCCATGTTGAAAATTTGGAACCGGTATTCCATAAAATGACTGTTATGAGCGTGTGCTGTGCAGTTGGCATGCACTCTCGTAAGTTCGCAAATTTGTAATATTTTCACTCCAGATTTTCAACATTGCCATTTTCCTAGATCTACTTATGAACAGTACAGCTATAATTTTTCCCATCCTGGCCAAAATGTGTTTTTGCACTTCCAGCGCAGAATAGAGGGGTCGCAGTGGGAAATCACTGTTTGGGACAGATTAAGAAAATGACAATGATACTGTTCATGAGCAGAGGTCCTAAAATTCCTATGTTGAAAATTTGGTGATGATAGCCCATCAATTGACAGTGTTACAAGTGTGCGTACACTTTCCACGCACCCTTGTAACTTTGCAGATTTGTAATATTGTCACACCCGATTTTCAACAGTGGCATTTTGTCACACCTCCTCATAAGCAGTACAGCTGTCATTTTTCACATCCTGACCGAAATGTGTTTTCACAGTTCCGGCGCAGAATAACATGGTCACTGTGGGAAACCAGTGTTCAGGACAGATTAAGAAAATGACAGTGGCACTTTCCATGAGCAGAGGTCTGAAATCCCTATGTTGGAAATTTGCGACCAAACTCCATAACATGACTGTGTTACAAGCGTGCATTGAACTGTTTCACGCACCTGTAACTTTGCAATTTGTAATATTGTCACACCACATTTTCAACACTGGCATTTTTTCACACCTCCTTATGAACACTACAGCTGTCATTTGTCACATCCTGGCTAAATTATGTTTTTGCACTACTGCCTGAGAATAGCACAGCCACTCTGGGAAATCAGTGTTTGGGACAGATTAAGATCGATGAGTGAGAGGGGCGAGTGACTGAGCTCAACTGAGCTCTGTCAGAACTGCTGAGGATTTGTTTGTGGGCAGACAAAGGCCCCGACACAAGAGGCCAGTACAAAAGAGCAGCCTGCAGCACTGGGAGAAACACAAGGAGAGAGCGACTGAGGGAGGGGGAGTGAGCAAACTGACCGAAGTGCTGTCAGGACTGCTGCGGATTTCTTTGTGTGCACAAAAAGGCGTCAGTGCAGGCAGGGGCCCAGTACAAAAGGCCAGCCTGCAGCGGTGGGAGAAAATGGTACAGGTGGAGTGAGTGAGACAGGGGACTTAGTGATCTCAACGAGCTCTATCAGGACTGCTAGCAGTTTCTCTGTGGGCAGAAAATGGCCAATGCAGGCAGGAGCACGAACAAAAGGGCAGCTTGCAGCGCCAGGACAAACAGAATGAACATGAGAGAGAGAGGGAGACTGAGCGACCTCAACGGAGCTCTGTCGAGAGAGCTGCGGATTTCTTTGTGGACAGACAAATGTACCAATCCAGC
Source organism: Neoceratodus forsteri (assembly GCA_016271365.2). Classification (NCBI taxonomy): domain Eukaryota; kingdom Metazoa; phylum Chordata; order Ceratodontiformes; family Ceratodontidae; genus Neoceratodus; species Neoceratodus forsteri. Next base: position 1,424,786,842 of record CM028130.1, read on the forward strand.
CAGGAGCCCCATACAAAAGTGCAGTCTGCATTGCCAAGAGAAACTGAATGAGCGAGTGACAGAGTGGTAGTGAGCGAGCTCAATGGAGCTCTGTTGTGACTGCTGCAGATTTCTTTGTGGGCAGAAAAAGGTGCCAACAGAGGCAGCAGCCTAGTACAAAAGAGCAGCCTACAGCGCTGGGAGAACCAGAAGGAGTGAATGAGACAGAGGGAGTGAGCAACCTCGACGGAGTTGTGTCGGGACAGCTGTGGATTTTTTTGTGGGCAGAAAAATCTACCAACACAGGCAGGAGCCCAGTACAAAAGGGCAGCCTGCAGCGCCAGGAGAAGCGGAATGAGCGACTGAGACAGGGGGAGTGAGCTACCTTAACGGAGCTCTGTTGGGACAGCTGCGGATTTCTTTGTGGGCAGAAAAAGGTGCCAACACAGGCAGGAGCCCAGTACAAAAGGGCAGCCTGCAGCACCAGAAGAAACACAATGCAGAAACGGAATGCGTGAGTGACAGAGGGGGATTGAGCGAGCTCAATGGAGCTGTGTCGGGACTCCTTCAGATTTCTTTCTGGCCAGAAAAAGGCATAAATACAGGCAGGAGCCCAGTACAAAAGGGCAGCATGCAGTGCCAGGAGACACAGAACGAGCGACTGAGGGAGGGGGAGTCAGTGAACTCAACGGAGCTCTGTTGGGACTGCTGCAGATTTGTTTGTGGGCAGAAGAAGGCAGTACTGCACGCAGGGGCACAGTACAAAAGGGCACCCTGCAGTGGCATGAAAACCAGAATGAGCGAGTGAGTGAGCTCCGCAAATCTCTATTGTAACTGCTGTAAGTTTCTTTGTGGGTGTAAGAAGGCAGCAACACAGGCAGGAGCTCAGTAGACAAGGGCAGCCTGCAGCGCTGGAATAAACTGAATGAGTGAGTGAAAGAGAAGGGGAGTGAGTGAGCTCAACATAGCTTTGTCGGGACTGCTCCAGATTTCTTTGTGGGCAGAGGAGCTCAGTAGACAAGGGCAGCCTGCAGCGCTGGAATAAACTGAATGAGTGAGTGAAAGAGAAGGGGAGTGAGTGAGCTCAACAGAGCTTTGTCGGGACTGCTCCAGATTTCTTTGTGGGCAGAAAAAGGTGACAACAGAGGCAGTAGCTTAGTACGAAAGGGCAGCCTGCAGCATTGAGAGAACAAGGAGTGAGTGAGACAGGGGTGAGTGAGCGACCACCGACGGAACTATGTCGGGACAGCTGTGGATTTCTTTGTGGGCAGAAAAAGCCACCAACACAGGCAGGAGCACAGTACAAAAGGGCAGCCTGCAGCACCAGGAAAAACAGAATGAGCGAGTGAGACAGGGGGAGTGATCTACCTTAACTGAGCTCTGTCGGGACAGCTGCAGATTTCTTTGTGGGCAGAAAAAGGTGCCAACACAGGCAGGAACCCAGTACAAAAGGGCAGCCTGCAACTCCAGGAGAAACACAATGAGTGAGTGGGGGGGAGTGAGTGAGCTCAATGGAGCTCTATCGTGACTGCTGCAGATTTCTTTCTGGGCAGAAAAGGCGGCAATACAGGCAGGAGCCCAGTACAAAAGGCCAGCCTGAGCGCCGGCAGAAACGGAACAAGTGAGTGAGAGAGCAGGAGGGAGCAAGCTCAACGGACCTGTGTCAGGACTGCTGAAGATTTCTTTGTAGGCAGAAAAGGCACCAACAGAGGCAGCAGCCTAGTACAAAAGAGCCGCCTACAGCGCTGGGAGACCCAGAAGGAGTGAGTGAGACAGGGGGAGTAAGCGACCTTGATGGAGCTGTGTCGGGACAGCTGCGGATTTCTTTGTGGGCAGAAGAGGCCACCAACACAGGCAGGAGCCCAGTACAGAAGGCAAGCCTGCAGAGCCAGGAGACACAGAATGAGTGACTGAGGGAGGGGAAGTCAGTGAACTCAACGGAGCTCTGTTGGGGCTGCTGCAGATTTGTTTGTGGGCAGAAAAAGGCAGTAATGCATGCAGGGGCACAGTACAAAAGGGCATCCTGCAGTGGCAGGAAGACCAGAATGAGTGAGTGAGCGAGATCAGCGGAGCTGTATTGCAAATGCTGCAAGTTTCTTTGTGGGCATAAGAAGGCTAGCAACGCAGGCAGGAGCCCAGTAGACAAGGGCAGCCTGCAGCTCCGGAAGAAAGCGGAATGAGTGCGTGAAAGAGAAGAAAGTGAGCGAGCTCAACGGACTTTGTCCAGGACTGCTGTAGATTTCTTTGTGGGCAGAAAAAGGCGCCAACAAAGGCAGCAGCCAGTACAAAGAGCAGCCTACAGTGCTGGGAGAACAAGGAGGGGTGAGTGAGCGACCACGACGGAGCTATGTCAGGACAGCTGTGGATTTCTTTGTGGGCAGAAAAGCCACCAACACAGGCAGGGCCAGTACAAAGGGCAGCCTGCAGCACCAGGAAAAAACAGAATGAACAAGTGAGGCGTGGGAGTGCTACCTTAAATGAGCTCTGTCGGGACAGCTGCAGATTTCTTTGGAGGCAGAAAAGTGATGCCACACAGGTAGGAGCCCTGTACAAAGGCAGCCTGCAACTCCAGGAGAAACACAATGAGTGAGTGGGGGAGTGAGTAGAGCTCAACAGAGCTCTATCATGACTGCTGCAGATTTCTTTCTGGGCGAAAAAAGGCGTAGCAACACAGGCGAGGGCCCAGTACAAAGGCCAGCCTGCAGGCGCGGCAGAATGGAGCGAATGAGTGAGAGAGAGTGTAATTATAGCTCAACGGACCTGGGTCAGGACTGCTGCAGATTTTTTGTGGGCAGAAAAGGTGCCAACAGAGGCAGCAGCCTAGTACAAAGAGCCACCTACGAGCTGGGGAAGCAGAAGGAGTAGAATGAGACAGAAGGAGTAAGCGACCTTGATGGAGCTGTGTCAGGACAGCTGCAGATTTCTTTGTGGGCAGAAAAAGCCGCAAACAGAGGCAGAAGCCCAGTACAATAGGCCCAGCCTGCAGCACTGGCAGAAGCGGAATAGTGGTGAGAGGGAGTGAGCAAAACAGCGGACCTGTCAGGACTGCTGCAGATTTGATGATGAGCGAAAAACTCAGTAATCGCGCGGTCTGGTAAAGGAGGCATCCTGGTGGTGGCAGAAAACCAGAATGGCCAGTGGCAGGCGCGGTGGGTAATGTGTTGTAACAGGATCTTTATATACAGCCGCCAAAAGAGAGCAACCATGAGAACAGGAGCCCAGTGAACGAGGAAGCCACAGCGCGGAAAACAGAATGAGTGGTGAAAGGGAATGGCGAGCTGAATGGAGCTTGTTGGGACTGCTGCTGATTTCTTTGTGGAGCAGAAAAAGGCGCCAACAGAGGCAGCAGCCTAGTACAAAGGCAGCCTACAGTGCTGGGAGAGAGAGAACCAGAAGTGAGAGTCAGACAGGGGTGAAGCGACCTCATGAGAACTATGTCAGGACAGCTGTGGTTTCTTTTGTGGAGCAGAAAAAGCCTGCTTACACAGGCGGGAGCCCAGTGCAAAGGTAGCCTGCACCACCAGGAGAACAGAATGATTAGGTGAGACAAGGGAGGCGAGCTACTGTATGAACTCTGTGGGACAGCTGGGATTTATTTCTTGAGCAGATAAAGATGCCACACGGGCAGGAGCCCAGTACAAAAAGACAGCCTGCAACACCAGGAAATACAATGAGTGAGTGGGGGGGTGAGAGTGAGCTCAGCAGACTCTATCGTGACAGCAACAGATTTTTGTGGGCAGAAAAGGCAACAACACAGGCAGGATCCAGTACAAAAGACCAGCCTGCAGCGCGGCAGAAACAGAACAAGTGAATGGAGAGAAGAGGTGAGCAAACTCCAGGACCTGTCAGGACTGCTGCAGATTTCTTTGTGGGCAGAGAGGCCACCAACAGAGCAGGAGCCCAGTACAGAAGAGCCTGGGCGCCAGGAGACAGAGCGAGAGACTGAGGAGAGTCAGTGAACTCAACGGACCGGTTGGCGGGTACAGCTGAATTTGTTTGTGGGCATAAAAGGCAATAATGCATACGGGTCACAGTACAAAAAGGCTTCACACTGCAGTGGCAGGAAAACCAGGGAATGAGCGGTAGGTGACTCCAGCTAATCTATATTATAATTGCTGCAAGTTTCTTTGTGGGCATAAGAAGGCAACAAGCGCAGATGCTTACCCTCTTGGACTTTATGATTCTCTTGAGTACTGGACAGTTTCTATCATGCCCCTCTCCTCCTTTCCTCAGGCTATACATATTAAGCTCCTTAAGTCTCTTTTCATATGTCTTCCAGTGCAGACCCTACTGTTTCAATTACCCTCCTCTGGACTGCCCCTTCCTGTTTATGTCTTTGCTGAGTTGGGTCTCAAGAGACATGCAGTACTCTAGATGGCTACTCACAGCTGTCTATGCAGAAGGATAACAACATTTTCTACTGGTGATGCCTCTCCTATGCATCCAATATCCCCAAGCTCTCCCACCATCTCCCTTCTTGCCCACATTTAAGTCATCTGTTCCCTCAGTCCCTTTTCCTTTCTTCATTGTTGGCTCTCCCCCACTGTGCTCTTCCTGGGTTCCATTTCCCAATTTAGATGTTTGTGGCAGTGCCATTCAGTGACAAATTTCAAAACACATTTCATAATGAAACCTAATTACCATATTTATTTTCATCTGGGCATTAGCCTCTACAAGGAAACATGGAGCCCATACTGGAAGATTATCCCTGCCTTGTAGACTCCAGATGGTGTTCCTCCACCTTTGCCCCAACCGACAGTCTGCCATTCCTTCAAGGTTACACCAAAGGGCCTTCAGTCACTGAATTGCCAAAGACTCCAAACTTTTCTTCAGATTAACACTTAGGTGAACAGTGGTCTGGCTGGTGTGATCTAGCTATCTTGGCAACACACACCCCCAAACCACCTAAATTCGAACATCTCCCCATTCTGTACTCACAGACAAGTTGCACTTCCTTCGAGCATAGAAAACAACCCATAAAAGCACCCTTTTCCATGGTAGCTTGTCAGCATTTATCACAATGTCATGTATAAAAACCAGCTGTACATACTAGGACCTTCAAAGTTGCCCTTGATCCACTGAAAGTGGCAGTCATGTACCTCCTCCTGGGCTGCAAATCAGGAATCTTACTTTGGAAAGGTCCCACCACTTCACTGGCAACTGAGATATAATCAAGCTAGACTGAGAAACACGGTCCTCTGTGATAGAGCCCCAACTGGCAGACCTCTACACTCTGATTCCAAATTCAGACTAACTGATGTTCTAAAACTTCCCTGAGCAACTTACTCAAAAATGTATGTGCTGTGAGAGTTCTAAATAGTATAATCAGCATCTCCTCAGGCTAGCTGAGTACACAATGATATCATTTGTAGTAGCTAAATGAGCTCCTTACTAGCTGCTTTTTCTACCTGCAACACTAGTATAATGGGATTCTAGTAACCCCAGGGGACTGGATTGATTACATAGGGCAACCTGCACCAAATGTCTGTTGCAAGCTCTGTAAAACATAGCCCTGGGAATGCTGCAAGCTAGACCAGTAAAGTTGATACGCTGGCGGCACCGGTGCCACGGGTTGACTCCCGATTGCGGGCAGGAAATGGCATCCCATGCACACCATATCTTTAGCACAGGGCTTGCATGGACATGAGGGCTTTGAAAAAATCAAGCCCATGGACTCCAGGGGCTGCCATAGCTATCTTAATCATAAAATGTAGTTCCAACCCAGTGGCATATCCTACTTGGTAGCACTGCACGAACCACCTGCCACGCCCCCATGTGAACTGGCAAAGCATAACTTGCACTCGATTGTCTTTATACAGCATATGTGTCAGCCATGAACTTCTCCCAATAGTAGTGAAGTCAGTCTAAACTGGCTCACTGGGCAACTCCCGCCTACATACAGTGTAGTCTCTAACCTAGTCTGATACAGTTAATAGAGGAACCTGCAAGAATCAGATATGTATATTTCTTCCACTGAGTACTTTGGATCTAATTTTACTGGCTTCAGACACAGATCAGGTGCTCACTGATTGTCCTCCCACATGAGGGATCTCAAGTGGTCTTTGGATCAGGGAAGGCGAAACAACACGATCATGCAAAACTACATAATTAAGATCCTGTAAAAGTCTGGCTATGCAGGGTTCAAACTACTCAATGTGGAAGGTTTCACTTAACTCAAATATAAATGATACCTGGCCATTCATTAAACAGCAATTCCTAGAATTATGCAGCAAACATACTTCCATGATACAAGAAAGGTAGAAATACACTGGAACACTACCTTAAATAAACTACGAAACAGAAAAACAATGCTTAGTTTAAAGCAAAATGTCCAACAGTTAAAAGGTTTAGAAAGCACCTGAGGAACTCTTTTACGTGGGTAAAGGCTAAGTCCGTTCCTTTCTGGGAGAAGTTTGTGCTTACCTTGCTTTTGTAACTCAGAGACTTCTGGAAACAAATGAAAAGACTACAGGATCCAGCTGGCTCTGATCACCAACTACTTCCTTCAAAATGCAGCCACTGACTGAAGCGTTACTGCTGACTACTTACCTATATGTATGGTTCCTCTATGGGGCATCCACGGTGGAGACAAGGAGGATGCAGGAACCTCACAAGGAGACCCACAGGAGGGTGGAGGGACCCGCAGAAAACAACTCCTGGTGGGGCACACCATTATTAGGAAGGGAGAACTGGGGGAGGAAGGGAGAGGTAGGTGGGTGCCTGCCTGGCGCCATGGCACGAGGGACAGGGCCGAATCCTCAGGATTGCCTGAGCAGCTGCACATGGGAGGAGCTGGATGTCATTGTCACCCTAGGACAAATGACCTAGCTAGAAAGGGATTACAGAAGTGCAGGAAGAGTTTGTGGAATTGAGGAGGGCCATGGAACAAGTGTGCAGCGCGGTAACCTTCTCGGAGGTGCTGCCATCTATAGGCGTGGGAGGGCGGGGTGTTCCACCATGGGATTCAATGATGGTTTGAAAAACTGGTGTGGAGCTCGAGGTTGCTTCATTAGAGTTCAGGGGTTCACCGGATGATGCAAGCCTATACTGGCAAGATGGGCCATCTGTCAGGAGGAACAAGGATCTAGATGATAGGTTTAAATACTTCATTGGCAAACATTTAAACTGAAAGGGAGGCACTGGAAAGGGCAGGAAATCTAAGCTCCCCAAGCACTTCATAGTAAGTGCAGCCAAACACCAACTAGAAGTGCTGATAGGGAGAAAGGCGGTAAATGGAGAAAGTGACAAAGGCAAGAAAAGGACAGAGATGGGACAAAAAGGGTAAGGCCACCGCAGGAAATGGAGGCTAATGGTACCAATGCCCGTAATCTGGGCAACAAGCTCCTGAGCTGGTGGCCTTGATGGAAGAGGATGCCTGGATATCATGTGATCACAGAAACATAGGTACACAGAGAACCATGACTGTGATGTTAAAATACCAGGGTACACAACCTACAGGAGAGACAGGCAGGGGAGAAGAGGGGGTGGAGAGAATAGCTCTCTATGTAAAGGAAGGGATAAAGCAACTGAACAAAGAGTAAACAGGGAGGAGAGGGCACTGTGGGTCATATGGAGACTAGAAGAGGCACCACAATCTGCACAGGGTTGTGGAACCCCCATGTCAGGGAGGGAATGGACAAGGATATGATGGGGCATTCTTAGAATGGCAGAAGGAGATACTGTTGATGGGAGAACAAACCTGCAGATGTTAACTGGAACTTGCTGCAGCCATCCAAAACGAGGGCCATTCTTGATGCCCACACAAGGTGGCAGGCCTCAGACAGCCTAGTTTGGAACCCACTCGTGAGGCAGCAATCTTAGACCTTGCTCTCAATCGAGGGCAGTGAGAGAGATCTCAGATCCTAAAGTGGGTTGCCATCATGAACAATGACCATCTAACAGTGTGGTTCACGTTAAACTCAGCTACAGAGTCAAAGCCATACAAAAGTGAGGTACTGTACTTTGGAGGCTGACTTTCTGAAAGAATGGGAGATGCCTCAGAAAGCACTAGAACAGGCTAGAAGGGGTGTTGAGCAACAATGAAATCTCAAAACTGCCATCACAGAGGCAACAAGCGCTGTGAAGCAAATAAACAAATCAAAACAGAAGAAAAGCCACTATGGTTCTCAAAAAGTGGCTGTGAAAGTCAGGAAGAAAAATAGCATTCGAGAAGTAAGAAAAAACAGAAGGAGCAGGACAGAGCTGTAGCAGTTAAGAGCAGAAGGAAGCTGGGAGGAAGTCAAGAATAGCAAAGGCCCAAACTGAGGAAAAGATAGCCAACTCAGTTAAAAGAGGATAAAACCTTTTATAGGTACATCAGGAGCGTAAAAAAGACAATGGGAGGGATAGTGAGGCTGAATAGAGCGAGCGGTGGGTGGGCAGAGACAGTGAAAGCGGGAGCTATGAACGAATATTTCTGCTCAGTATTCTAAAGAGGAGAGTGCCTAATCCAATTAACAGGCCCACTCTTGATGAGGTCGATCCCAGTCCACTCACAGAAGAAAGGTTCTGCAAAATTATTAAAAATAAGGTGGACAAAGCAATGGGTCCTGATGGAATTCACCCAAATTCTAAAAAAATTAAAGGAAGAACTAGTGAACCACTGGCTACTCTTCTTAGTAAATCATGGGAGGATGGTGTGGTACCCGAGGACTGGAGGAAGGATGTGATTCCCCTTCACAAAAGTGGGACCAAGACAGAGGCAGGAAACTACAGACCTGTCAGTCTGACCTCTGTGGTAGGAAAGTGATGGAGTCACTTCTGAAGGAAAGAATAGTTAAGTACCTAGAGGCCAGTGGGGCTGGGACCCAAGGCAGCATGGGTTCTGGAGAAGGTCATGTCAGACAAATCTAATAGATTGCATGGCTGGGTGACCAAAGTAGTAGACAGGGAGGGCTGTGGACATGGACTACCTAGACTTTAACAAGGCATTTGACACAGTCACACAAAAGATTAATTGTCAAATTAACCAGCCTCGGAGTGGGTCCCTGGGTAAAACATTGGCTGCACAACAAGACACAGAAGGTCATTGTAAGTGAGTCCACTTTGAAGAAAGAGGGTTACTAGTAGAGGTACGCAGGGGTTCAGTATATTAGGTCCATCCTTTTTGTCTTCATCAGTGACACTGCAGGTGACTGGAATGAAAAGTAAGCCTTTTGCAGATGACAAAAGATCTGCAACAGGTTGATAAAGAGGCATGGAAAAGGATGAAAAGGACTTGGCAAGGTTGGAATGGTCAGAAACAGCATTAAGTTCAGTGCAAAGTGCAAGGAAGTAATGCACTAGGAAGGAAGAACCCAGGGAAGAATACACAATGGGAGGAGGTAGTAACATAACAGCAACAAAAGGAAAGGGACACGGGGTAATCATATCAGATGACCGGTTAGCTAAAGCAATGTGAGAAAGGCAGTAGGGAGAGGCTGAGGGTATACTGGGATGCATAGGGAGGCATCAGCAGAAAAGCAGGAAGTTGTTATCCTCTGTACAGACAGTTGGTGAGACCCCATCTCGAGTACTGCGTCCAGTTCTGGAGACCCCATCTCTGCTAAGGACATAGACAGGATAAAGGCAGTCAAGGAGGGAACAAGAAAATGGTGCAGTGTCTACAGAGAAGCCGTGTGAGGAGAGACTAAAGGGCATATATGTACCCTTGAGGGAAAGAAGGAGGGTCACATGATAGAAACTTTAAGTACCTCAGTGGAATCAACAAAGTCCAAGAGGGTAGCATCTTTCAGAAGAGGCAGTCGCAGAACAAGAGACACAATTTGAAGATAGAGGGGACGACTCAGGAAATGTGAGGAAGTATTATTTCACATAGAGGTAGTGGATGCATGGAATAGCCTTCCTGAGGAGGTTGTAGGGGTCTAAAACTGTGGGAGAATTCAAGAAAAGAACGGACAGACATAAGGCAATTCCTTGTGGGAGGTAGGAAGAAATAGGCTGTTGGTTAACTAGGATCTACGGCCTATCCTTCAGTGAGAAATGGGCAGACTAGATGGGCCAAGTGGTCATATCTGCCTTCAAAGTCTATGTTTCTATAATATATTGCTTTGTATCCATTGTCTTTGTTGCTTTTCAACAAATGGGAAGCAGTCAGGAGGTAGGCATGGTGAACCTTTGAGTTGGCCCTTCCGATAATGATGCCCAAAGAGCCAAATCTGGCTATGCCACAACAGAATATCAAATCACAATTACCTGTCTATCATAGTGTCTAATGTTGATCAAGTTATTACAACGTAAACCCAAACAAAGCTGATGGGTCGGATGGCATCCTAACAATTTTCTATGACTAGCATGCCCATTGTTGTCTAGCCTGGCATACCTATTTCATGTCTCACTAATGTAAGGATACTCCCCACAGAATAAACAGGCAGAAGTTACCACAATCACAAAGTAGCACAACAGTAGTGCTTAATTGTTGTTACTATTTCCTAGCACCCAGTAGTTGTAAAAGCCTGGAAGCTCATAGTCACGCCTCAAACTTATACTGTATATACAAAATGAGGCTCTAGCCCCTACTAGTCCAGCTACAGTCCCCTGCCTGGCACCACAAAAAGAAGCTGCTGAGAGGAATATGAATCAAACTGCCATGGGTTGGGGTTTCTGACAGGTGCTGTGTCTGACTTGTCCCGGCCCTCAACTCACTGGATCAATATGCTAATCAAAAAAAAAACATTGAATGCTTGGGCTAAACAGTTTCACAATTAAATGGCTCAAAAATCACCTCTCAGACGGCTTGCATCCTTTAAAGGTAACTCAAAAACCAGGCTCATTGTTTATGGTTTATATGCTTCACAGAATGTTTCTCCGTAGAAACCGGTTATAATTTGCCTATAACATTATAACATATCAGACATCAAGGGAGGTATAGAATTACCGAAATGAGTCTCTTCGCTGATGACTCCAAGATGGGAGCAGTAGTTGAGGGAAGAGAGGGAGGTTGGCCTGCAGAGACCTGGACACCCTGGAAGCTGGGCTCACAGATGGAAAATAAATTTCAATATCACCAAGTGCAAGGTGTTACATCTTGGGCGGGAAAACCCTAAACACAGGTACACCCTGGTAGGGGAGGCGCTGGAGGCCTCAATAGGGGAAAAAGACCTAGGGGTCATGGTGGATGCATGTATGAATAACTCTGAGCAGTGCAGGAGAGCGACTAGCAAGGCAAACAGGATGTTGGGATGCATCATAAGGGGGATCACTTCTAGGAGCAGGGAAGTGATTCTGCCTTGTACTGATAGTGGTTAGACCACACCTTGAGTGCTGGCACAGTACTGGAGCCACACTTGAAGGACGACACAGCTCCTGGGAGGGTACAGAGGAGGCAACTAAGATGATCACGAGGACTAGGGGTTGGCAGTATGAGAAACAGACTTGAGGTTCTGTTTTCATTGGAGAAGAGAGAGAGGCAGGACATGATTGAGGTCTCCAAGTACCTCAAGGAACAAAATAGAAGTAAACATGGAGGGATCTTTAGACTAAAAGCAGGGATGTATCACAGAGGCATGGTTTGAAGTTGGAAGGTGGAAGGGTGAGTGGAGAAGGGGAGGTTTTCACACAGGAGGGTGGTGGACCCTTGGATACACTGCCACAACTAGCTGGTTCAGAGATTCACAGTGGAAGGCTTCAGAGAGGTGGGACAGACACAGAAAGTGGATGTATCAGATGATAGCGAGCCCAGAAGGTGGGGATGGATGATAGGGTTTCTGGAACACAAGGTGGGGGCCTCTGCACCCAACTAGGGATCTGAGGATTCGAGCAGACTCGATGAACCGTAAGGCCTAATCTGCTGGCAATTAGTGGCCTGACTGTAGGTTATACTGGGTGAAAAACTAAGCTGGGTTTCTCTCTCCACATGTACCAGTTGCAATCTTCACTTTCTCTGTGCAGCCAAATCCTCAGTGCTGAGATTCACCCACACGCTAGATTAGGTAGTAGATCTTTGCTCAAAAAAAAATTATCGAGACTAAAAAATTGTATACTGGTTGTCAAAAAAAAATAAAAAAAAAAAACATGAGTTTTATTCACCCAGATCACTACAGACCACAGCTAAAACCTAGAACAGTCCTCAGCTCCTGTAGGATGTCTCTTTATTTTATATATAATTGCAGTAATGAAAACAGTCCCCAACATTATATAAAATAAAAGGCTGGGTAAATTAATATAAAACTTGAATTTTACACACTTCGTGTGGGATACCCAACCCCTCGAGCGCATCTTGGCGTTTATGTGGCATCCCACATGGAGTGTGTGTAAAATTCGTTCTAACCACCTACCTTACCATTGACCAATAAGGTTTCTATATTTTCTTGCCATTTATAAAATATCTTACTGGTATGAGGCTAGCTGCTCTGTTCTGTCACTCTCTTTAGGTATCCCAGCACAGGGTCCCCCAGTTAACTAGCCTCTTACTGTGCTTCCGTGTAGCCGTGTGAAGTCTAGACAGCCATTTAGCCTGACATAAAATGGCTACAGGTAAGAATGATTTCCTGTTCTTCATCCGGATTTTTATGCTCGTCTTCATCCTCCTGCCAGACTCTTCGGATTCCAATGTCGCTCAGTCACCTTATAAATGATTACCTTCATATCACTTTAAAAAAGACTTCAGAACATTCCTGCAATATAGTCATGTCTAAGCGAGCATTTCCAAGACTCTCTTGTGCCAGTCACTTGAAACATGTAACTTCTTCTCCTAACATACTTACTGCTATAACCTTCTGGCCTCCTCCTCTAGCACTGGATTTCCTGTGTAGATCTGCTATCTACACATAGTCCCCTTCCCTAGTGGTAGCCCTGCTTACGACCTGATGTAGCTTCCATTCCTCTCAAGCCAGTCCCCTTCCCATGGTTGCCATTCCCATGTTGCACTTCTATTCAAGCTACCCTTTAGCGGTACAATGGCTCATCCCAATGTGTTCCCTACCCTTGCACTGTTCTACCTATGTACCACCCTTTCTCTCTGTTTCCCCACCCATGCATCCATGGTTTTGAAAACTTATATATGAATGTTTCCTCTTATGTTGTCTTTTTTTATGCTGTCTCAATTTGCTTTGGTCTTGTAAAATGCACAGTTTGTTATGATGTCTAGTACTAGTGTGATATGTCCACCCAGGACCACTTTGTAAATGAGTTTGCTCGATGGTGCATTCCAGGTTAAATAAAAATTGAATTCAATTGAACTGAAAAAGCAATCATGCCATACTAGTGCTCTGGTTGCAGTGCCGTGCAACACTACTCTGACTTATTTGGCAACTTTGTAGTAAAACAGCCACTACCATTCAGGCATCACTAATGTCAATGCAGTGAATGCCAACAACATTCAAGATCCTTTGGTCAGTCACGTGAAAGGTCACAAGTTCAAACCTCTTTATTCCAAATGTATTGTCCTCCTATAATAACAATGGTACGCAAGTCGCGATTACCAAGATCCTCCTTTTCCAACAATGCTTGTCAGAAAATTCTCAGTGACTCATATAGTGACCATTCACATTTGTGTTCGTGTGCCACTATTGAAGTCTTGGAATATTTTAGCTCATTACATTTATCTCATAGGTTATGGACACTATAAAAATAGCCATTACTCACTGTCACACATCTGCGTGGCAATCATTTCCTCTTTTATGCGACTTCTTTAGCTTCGGTTCATGCTGTGGCCTAGTCAAAAGAATAAGAAAGAAAGGGAACTTGGTGGGTTTAGCATTGTGGTGATGGCCTGGATATAGCTGAGATTGGTTCTGATGCCTTCTTGGGACATAATGTGACTCACATACTTGACTGTGGTTTCAGAAGAATTTCTCTTACGATATTGGGCAACTTCAGGCCATACCTGTTCCAGTCTGTGGCCAAAGTGCCGAACAGCCTGGCACATGTTCCTGAAGAGTGCTCCCAGCATGCCAATGTTGTCCAAGTACTAAAAGCATTCCAACAGGATTCATGTCTCTACTATTCTCTCCATCAGCTGCTGGAATGTGGCTGGTGTCAGAGAGATGTCTTATGATATTTGGGACCTCATAGAATACCAGGGGCAGATGAATGCTGCCTTTTCTCTATCTTGCTTGGCCATAGGATTTGATGGTAGCTGAATCTCAGTTCCATCACAGAACCCACTGATTCTATTCAGGCAGTCTTGGTCATCTTGGACACATGGCACAGTGTAGTCAGGTACAATTCTTTTGTCAGGATCTGGTAGTCCACACATTTGACATACCTCTTTTCCTGACATCTACAATTGGTAGTGCACAATAGCTTCTATGAGTACAATGATGGCTCAGCCTGCATGTCAACAACTTCCAGACATCTGTGTAATACTGTCCATACATTTTCAACAGTGGCATTTTTCATCCTTGTAAAAACTACAGATGTCATTTTTCACATCCTGGCTTTAATATGTTTTTGCACTCTCACGGACAATATGCAGTCACTGTGGGAAATCAGTGGCTAGGCAGATTAAGATCGATTGAATGAGAGGGGGGAGTGAACAAGCTCCAACTGAGCTCTGTCAGGACTGCTCTTGGTTGTTTGTAGCAGACAAAGGCCTCAACACAGAGCCCATTACAAAGGGCAGCCACCAGCACTGAGGAAACAGAATGAGGCGTGAGTGAGGAGAGGTGGCGAACTCACAAGAGCTGTCAGGACTGCTGCAGATTTCTTTGTGGGCAGAAAAGGTGTTGATACAGGCACAGGGGCCCAGTACAAAGGCCAGCCTGCAGCAGTGGGAGAAACAGTATGTGCGAGTGAGACAGGGGACTACTGAGCTCAATTGGGCTCTGTCAGGATTCACTATTATTTCTTTGTGGAGGCAGAAAAAGGCGCAAATGCAGGCAGGAGCCCATACAAAAGAACGGCTTGCAAGCATGGGACAACCAGAATGAGTGATGAGAGAGGAGACTAGGTTACCTCAACAGCTCTGTCCCGGGACAGCTGTGGCCCTCTTTCTTCAGAGGACTCCATTTAATTATCTTCAGGTCTGTTGTCCAGCCAGTGTTTTACCCAGGCCACCACCCTGGAACCCACTACCAGGCTGGTTAATTTGATATTAATATTTGTGTGGACTGTGTCGATGCCCGCTAAAGTCTAGGTAGTGCATACAGCCTCCCCGGTCTACTACCAGTCACAGTGAAAGAAATCTATTAGATTTGTTTGACATGACCTTCCCCTGTGAACCCATGCCTTGTCCTGTGCACCACTGGCCTCTGGGTACTCAGCTATCCTTTCCCTCAGAGTGCTCCATCCTTTTCCCACTACAGAGAAGACGACGGTCTATAGTTTCCTGTCTCTGTCTTGTCACTTTTGTGAAGAATCACATCACTTTCCTCCAGTCCTTGGGTACCACACCATCTCCTGTGATGAAGAAGAAAGAGTAGCCATTGGTTTCACTTGTTCCCTTTAATTCTTTTTATAATTTGGTTTGTTCCATCGTCCCCATTAGCACATCCACCTTCAGGTTTTGGAGTTCTTGCAGACCCTTTCTTTACCAATGAAAGGACTGGGATCGACCCCCTATCAAGGTGCTTCTGTTAATTGGTTCGTACTTCCCTCCTCTTTTGAATAGTGAGCAGAACTATTCGTTCAGTATCCTTGCTTTTCACTGCTCTCTACCACCATTCAGTATACAAAGGAGATGGAGGATGTGCCTAATGCAATTAACAGAAGCACTCTGGATAGGGGGTTGGATCCAAGTCTTTCAGAGAAGAAGGTTAACATCTAACAGTGGATAAATCAAGGCAAGTGGGGAGGGGTGGGATGTTGGCCGAACCACGGTGGGGATAGGCGGTAGTGAGGATCAGGGGAGAAGCAATGGATAGGGGAGGGTACTTTGGGGTGTCACATCAGGATAAGGATAAAAGTGGGTGGTGGGGCTAGTGATGCTAGTCTTCCCAAAAGGCTGTGGTCAGCTCCTTAAGAGCCTAAAGAAAGATAATTCCTGGGCTGGATGGCCCATCCGAGAGTACTATCAGAATTGCAGACCTTTTGGCTGCACTCTAGCGGTGCTCTTGAAATGCTTAGACAGGGGGTGCAGGATTGGCAACAGGCACATGTGGTGCCACTCCAGCTGAGGGGGGGTCGAGGAAGTACCAGGTAACTATAGACCCATCAGTTTGACCTCGGTGGTGGGGCAAATTCATGGAGAGTATACTAAAGGAATGATTGGGGGTGTTCTTGGAGGAGGTGGGAGGTCTGGATAGTCAGTAACATGGGTTTGTACTGCAGGTGAATTGCATGTCAAACCAATCTTGTGTAGTTGGTACAAATGGCAACATCAGAACTAGACAGGAGAAAGCCTGTGGATGTATGGCTCTTGGACTTCACAGCAAGGCGTTGACTCGAGTCCCCACAAATGGTCTGGTGGAGAAACTGACAGGGTTGGGAGTAGGCCCTTTGATGGTCTGATGATTGAAAACTGACAGTGATCTGCACTCATAGAGTAGTGGTTGGTGGGGAGCTCTCGAACCCTAGAGAAGTCAGTAGTGGGAATACCACAGGGCTCGGTCCAAGCCTGTTTAATACATACATTCAGACATCAGGGAGGGTATAGGGTATGAAAACAGAGCTTTGCTGATGACTGCAAGATGGAGCATTAGTTGAGGGGAAGAGGGAGGCTGACCCTGCAATGGGACCTGGACACCAAGGAAAGGTGGTCTCACACATGGAAATTAAATTTCAATATCAACAAGTGCAAGGGTGTTACATCTGGGTGGGGAAACCCTAAACACAGGTACACCCTGGGAGGGGAGGCACTGGAGATCTCAACAGGGGAAAAAGACCTAGAGGTCATGGCGGATGCATGTATGACTAACTCTGAGCAGTGCAGGAGAGCAGCTAAGCAAAACAAACAGGATGTTGGGATGCATCGTAAGGGGGATCACCTCTAGGAGCATGGAAGTGATTCTGTTGCACAATGGATTGGTTAGACCACACCTGAGTACTGTGTACAGTACTGGAGACCACACTTGAAGAGGGACTTACAGCCCTGGAGAGAGGTACAGAGGAGGCCAACTAAGATGATATGAGGACTAGGGGATTTGACCTATGAGGACAGACTTGAGGAGCTCTGCCTGTTTTCATTGGAGGAGAGGAGAGACAGGGATGACATGATTGAGGTCTTCAAGTACTGCAAGGGAATAAATAAGTTAAACACGGAGGGGATCTTGAGATTAAGGCAGGGAGGTATCACCAGAGGGCATGGTTTGAAGTTGGAAGGTGGAAGGGTGAGGGGGGGGGAAGAGGAGGAGATTTTTCAATGAGAAGGTGGTGAGAATCCTGGAACTTGCTGCCTGGCCAGGCTGGTTCAGAATTCACAGTGAAGGGCTTCAAGAGAGAGCGGGACAGACACAGAAAGCGGATGTATCAGATGATGGCCTGGCCTGGGAGTAGGGGGTGGATGATATGGGTTTCTGGAACACAAGGGGGAGGGCCTCAGTACCTAACTAGGATCTGAGGTTTGAGCAACTTGATAGACCGTAAGGCTGAATAGGCTAAGCAATTAGTATGTTAGTAGGATGGAATTAAACACAGGAATTCAAAAAAGAATGAAGAGAGAACTAGTGACACCACTGACTACCTCCTTTAACAAATCATGGGAGGATGGTGTACTAAACTGAGGACTGGAGGAAGGCAGATGTGATTCCTTCACAAAGTGGTACCAAGACAGAGGCAGGAAACTACAGACTGTCAGTTTGACCTCTGTAGTAGGGAAAGTGACAATCTACTGAAGCGACAGAATTGAGTAACCTAGGGAACAGTAAAACAGGAACAAAGGCAGCATGGGTTCACAGTGGGAAGTTTATTTCAGACTAATCTAAATGATTTATTTCACTGGATGACAAAAGTAGTAGACCAGGGAGTGGCTGTAGACATGGCCTACATAGACTTTAGCAAGCTATTTGACACAGTCCCACACAAAAGATCAGTAGTCAAATTCACAAGCCTGGGAGTGGGTCCCAGGGTGGTAGGCTGGGTAAAACATTGGCTGGACAACAGGACACAGAAATTAATTGTAAACAGAGTCTGCCATGAAGAAAGGTTATTGGTGGGGTACCGCAGGATTCAGAACTGGGTCCAGTAATTTTTAATGTCTTTATAAGTGACATTGCTGAGGGACTGGAAGGAAAAGTATGCCTCTTTGCAGATGACACAAAGATCTGCAGCAGGACTGATACACAAGGAGGTGTGGAAAAGATCAGAAGAGACTTGGCAAGGTTGGATGAATGGTCAGAAGTATGGCAGCTTGGATTCAATGGAAAGAAGTGCAAAATAATGCACCTGGGAAACAACAACCCAGGGGAAGATTACACAATGGGGGGGTTGTAGTAAAAAACAAAATGGAAAGAGACCTGGGGGTAATCATATCAGATGACCTTAAGATTGGCAAGCAATGTGAGAAAGAGGGAGGGCTGGGGGCATACTGGGATGTATAGGTGTAACCCCCAAGGGGCACTACCCTTAAGGCTATTACCCCTGCCTGCCCCCCACAGAGACAGGGTAAGGGCCCCAGATCACGTGGACTGGTGCCTCCACCCAGAGGTGGGGAGTCAAGCCTGAGTAAAGTTGCCTTGGTTGCAGCCCTCTGGGTTACTGCAACCCCCAGGTCGTCCACTAGTAAATACACTGGACACAAATAACACTTTTCACCAATACACTCACCCCCGGCTAATATCTCACTCCTCCGGAGACCCCCTGTAAACAAGGCACAGTTATATTGCAGTCACCAGGCAACAGATCGACCAGTAATGTACACAATAGCCAAGGGCAGTTGCACAAAAACAATCTGATTTATTCAGGGAAATAACAAGGAACGAGGGGAAACTGTTGATTAGCTTATCACTATACATATCTACCTAGGGCTCTGTGCACAGGCCCGAACCTAATATTTACTGTCCCTGGCACCCAAGCCCTAATGGCTAGTCCACCGTGGCAGCTGGTTGGGGCCGTGGACACTGATAGCCTTTAAAAAAATCCTGAGCAGGTCAAATGGAAAGAAAAATTCAAAGTAGTCCGGCAAGCAGTGTAATTAAACAACTTGAGACCACTGTTGCAAACTTAGTAGGGCTACCACTGATTTAGTACTCACGAACCAGCAAGCACTGACTCCTCACACACTTATATGGCAAAACCACAGAGAGGTACCACCAGGCAGCTGCTTCCAAGGCTCACACGAACTCACAATCGCTGAAATGCTGCAACTCCAGCTCAACTTTCCTCGAACGAGCGCGATTCAGCAGATTCTCAGTCCTCCAAACAGGTTGAGCCTGGTGGGTAGCTGTAGCAAGACACAGCCTCCTCCCGACCCTCCCACGATTTAGCCTGAACTCTCCCAAAGCAGAAACAGCCACCAGGCCTTCACGCACTTCCACGTCAGACACTACTCCAGCGCAGAAGCACAGAGCTCCTCTCCTCCCAAGCCACAAAGCATCTGCCTTTGGCAGCACTGAACACTCCTTTCAGATCGGGCTGCCCACCTCACTGGCTGGCTGAACATGCCAGTCATTTCCTCCTGCTCTCAGTGGTGCGAAAAAGCGCCATAGCCCATAATACCTTTCTCAAATACAAACAATTCTTCTATTGGTCAGCCGACTCTGTAGTGTCCCAGGGTACTGATTGGCCCAATTCAGCAGTTCTGGACCAAAATGGAGGAAACAACCAAAACAGTATGTACTGCAAAGAAAGGCAGGTTAGAACAACAACATTGTCAGTGTTATTGTAATGCGTTATTTCCAGCAACAATCACATCCCCAGCAGAGCTCCCTCTGCACTACTAGCGGTGCCAGGAAAAAAAAGCTGTTTCCAGTGGCCAGGCGCAGACCAGGCATACAAACCACACAGCCCTCTCATGTCAGTTAATTATAGCACAACAGGCAGTCCTTAAAGAGACAGCATATGGAGGCTTAAAAAGCACTACTGGGAACACATTTAAGCAGCTTTAACGCCAAACACCAACTAGGCACGGAGCATTCACCCAAGCTCCGGGGAAACCGTTAGAAACCCCCATTTGTAGGTGGGTTACATCCTCCCTGGCCTGAGAAAGCTGGACGTCCACGTCAAGTAGTTACCTTTAAATCACATTTAAGGCCAACAGCTGAGTTAACACTATATCACACTCCTGAATTACATACAATAGAATATTACATTCACAACATATTATGGTTTATACACATATGACACATAACTCCTGTCCCTTTAAATCTGGTCCTTAGCTCCGACTCATAACACCAGGACTGAGGAAACCTCCTTTACAGTTACTGGCAGGTCACCTGAAGCAGGGCACCACACCAAAGGGCAATAGTAACAATCTGGAGTTATCCCCAAGCACAACTTGAGCAAGGAACTCGGGGACAGATACACCCTTTGTGGACCACATTTAAGGGCAGGTCCACCGCAGACTCAAGGACTCATAACTCAACTTTATTACTGGCCATACGTCCCGGCTGGAGCGCCTAGGGTCTCCGTGAAAACCCAGAAGCAGACCCTGATTCCAATTCAGTCTCACTGACATTAGTAGCAGGAATTTCCACAAGGAAAAGGACCTAGGGCTCATAGTACTATTGGGAGCCTGACTCTCATCAGCAAGGACCCATCCCACTGGGATTAGCTGGGGCTGTCTAGATACTGAGTGAGGAACCATCAGGGCATTCAAAATATTCTTCCGCCTCATGTCACATGGCTTGGTCCCCATCTCTCTCTCTTTGTATAGAAAAGTCAGATAAGTCCTAGACAGGCCAGACAGTTCAGCCAGGCTTAAGGACCCCACCCTGGGCTTGTTTGTTACCCTCACTAATCGCCTGGAGGTATCAGCCCAGGACAAAGCAGAGGGCTCAATCATTCCTCGACAGGTCAATCTCATTTCCCAAGTTAACAAGCTGCCCGAAACAATTGGCTCAGTTAGTAAGAGGGATAGTATTCAATATCATCTTCATTGTCTTCCGACACTGAGTGTTGATCATCTCCCTCTGCAGGAGGGGTTGGACAAGGCTCCCTTGGTGGGCTTGTTTAAGACCCCACGGGTTTGGTTCTTCTCTTGGCAACAGATCTAGTCACCGGCCTGGAGGGAGCGGCAGTTGAAGGTTCGGCTTCAATCAGGATTTGCCCAATTGGCAGCAGATGATTTCTGTGTATGGTTTTCACATCTTTTGAGTTGTTTTCAGTAGCGACTTTATATACAGGTAAGTCTGCCAGTTGTCCCACAACAATATGAGGAGGTGATGCCATCCATCGGTAATCTATGTTTCCATGCAGTTCCAAGTTCCTCAACAGCACTCTATCCCCTTCTCTCAGTTCCAGTGTCTCTCATCTATCATATCTCCTTGTTAGCCAGGTTTCGTTTAGCAGCCATGGTCTGGGCCAGTTGGTAGGCATGGTTCAATTGGGCCTTTAATTTCTGTACATACTGTAGATGATTTTCTGCTTGCACCCCATCAGGAGAGACCCCAAAACACACATCCACTGGCAGTCTAGCCTCTCTTGCGAACATTAGTCGGTATGGGGAAAATCCTGTGGTGTCACTTTTCGTACAGTTGTAAGCGTGAACTAGGATGCTAATCTGCTGGCTCCATCTCGGTTTGTCTTTTGGTTGCAATGTGCCCAACATGTCAAGCAATGTACAGTTAAACCTTTCAGGCTAGAGGAGCGGTAGGGGGTGGTTCTTGACTTCCGTACCCCACAAAACAACATCTCTTTAATCAAATGGCTCTCAAAGTCCCTTCCTGGTCGGAATGGATCCTGCACCGGGGCCCGTAGTGGAGAAAAAAGTTTTCAACAAGCATATCCAGCCACCGTGGGTTGCTTTCTGATCCTTAGTCAGGAAGGCCTGTGCATGTCAGGTAAAATGATCAGTGACCACCAATATGTTACTGACACTTTTCAGATTGGGTTCTAGACTCAAGAAATCAATACAGACCAATTCCATAGGGGCACTAGTGGTAATGTTGACCAGGTGAGCAGCTCTCGGGCAGAGCGTTCCTTTGCAGACAGCGGCTGCAGGTCTTGACTTATTGCTCTACATCCGTACTAATTCTTGGCCAGTAAAACCCGAGCCCAAGACTAAATCAAGTGTTCGGGTCTATGCCGGAGATGCCCTATTTGATTATGCAAGGACCTTAGGACCTGTTCTCTAAAAACTGAGGGCAGCACCAGTTGTTGTTTGTCTACCCGGCCTTCATTCATACAGTCTCTCTGTGTAGTAGTTGGTTAACCAGCTTCAATTTGGGCCCTTCTTTATACAACAAGGCAGTCCTCAGATCAGTAGACGTAACTTGGACACATCCTCAGCCTGGAGCACTACATGCTTTTGTCCCATGGTGCAGGTTTAACAAGGCCTGTTGGAGCTATCATTGTTGAACTGAGGCAGGAGCTAGTGTCTAATGCAGAGAAATGACAGGGGCAGCAGGTAGCAGTTTGGGATGGCCCCGAGCAATCCACCGCCACAGTCCACCATGTCAGGAGACACCTGTTCCTCTTTGTCAAATTTCTGGCAGAGAGCTCTTATGTCAGGTTCGGACAACCTGACCCAATCAGCCAGTGGCACAGGCCTCTGAGAGACAGCATCCACATCTATACGGTCAGGTCTGCCCTGTACTCCACAGCATAGTCGTAGGTAGCCAAGGAAGAGAGCCACCTATGGCCAGTAGCATCCAACTTGGCAGAGGTCTGAACATAAGTCAGAGGGTTGTTATCAGTCTTTACCAATATTCTGGCACCATACAAATAGTCATGAAACTGATCGACAATGGCCCACTTTAGAGAAAGGAACTCTAGTTTGTGCACGGATAATTTTTTTCTGAAGGCGCCAGGCTCTGCTAGCAAACACCACAGGTCTCAAAACCATTCAGTGCTCATGGTATACACATTCCCAATCCTTGTAGACTGGCATCGGTATGAAGAATGTATGGCTTGGCCGGGTCAGCATAGGCAAGCACTGAGGCATGGGTAAGTTGATATAAGATGTCATAGAAAGCTTCCTCACACTCAACAGTCCAACGATCCCCAAACACATAGTTCAGCGGAAATACTTCTTTTCAGTCTCAGGCTAACACAATCTTCTTATACCTTAGTCGTGAAGGATACCCCTGAGTGAGGTTGAGAAGAGGCGACATCACTCCAGAATAGTCCTAACAAACCGCCTATAGTATCCACAAAAACACAGGAATCGTTGCAGTGCCAAATTCCTGGGTTGAGGCCAAGTGGTCAATGCCTCCACCTTACTAGGGTCAGTCTCTATGCCTCAGTGGACACTATATGACCCACATATTTTACAGAAGTCTGGAAGAATTGACATTTGTCGATAGACAACTTGAGGCCAAATCCTCCATCCGATCCAAGACCTTGAATAGTTGTTGCTCGTGTTCTTCCAACAATCGGCCAAGATAATGTCATCCAACAGACCAAACAATTGAGTAGATTCCATAGTCCCCCACAGACCGCTCCATCAAGCGCTGAAAAGTGGCTGGGGCACACAAACCCTTGGAGCATCCGAACAAACTCATAGAAGCCTAGGGGCAAATGAAGGCAGTCTTCTCCGGTTGTCTGGGAGCTATCGATCTGGTAGATCCTCGCCAGATCCAACACAGAGAACCACTTGCTGCCATTTAAACAATCCACGCGCCCTTGTGGCGCGGGCATGGTATACTGGTCCGGAATGGTCCGCCCGATTCAAAGTGCGATAGTCTACACACATCCGAACTGCCCCATTCTTTTTCCTTACTACTACTACTACTATGGGGGAGGCATAGGGGCTCCTGGACTCCTGTATTACACCAGCAGCCAACATCTCTTGCAGATGTCTCCTTACATTATCTATATCAGCGGGGGCCAGGTGCCGGGATCTCTCTCGGAAAGGTCTTTCACCATGCAGCCGAATGTGATGCTCAGCCCCTTGTACACACCCCACATCCCACTCAGGCAGCTATGAGGAGAGCGACTAAAATGGTGCAGGGTCTGCAAGAGAAGCCAGACAAGGAGAGAATAATGGAGCTTAATATCTATACCCTTGAGGAAAGTTGGGAGAGGGGGGACATGATAGAAACTTTTAAGTACCTCAGTGGAATCAATGAAGTCCAAGAGGGTAGCAACATTCAGAAAAAGAGATGTGCAAGAACAAGGGGACATAATTAGAATATTGGGTGACGGGTTTAGAGACAGTGTCAGGCCATTGGTTGGTTAATGGCTGGGAAGAATAGACAAACAAATACAATGCTGAGGGCATAGGAGGAAGTATTTTTCAGAGAAGGTGGTGGATGGCAGGAACAGCCTTCCTGAGGAGGCTGTGGGGTCTAAAACTGTGGGAGAATTCAACGAATGCATGGGACGAGACATAGGCAATTCTTGGTATGGGTAGGAAGAAATAGGCAGTTGGTTAAATAGGATCTGCAGCTTATCATCTAGGTAGAGAAATGGGCAGACTAGGTTGGCTAGGGCGCTTCTTATCTGCTCACAAAGTCTATGTTTCTATGTTGAAACATTTAAGAAAAATAAATAAATCAGCAATGCTGGGCTGGCACCAGAAAGCAGAATTACCCACACTCAGTTTAGAACCCATGAAAGGCAAACCATTGTAATCAACCCACTGCCTGAAGTGCATGGTCACTGCAGTCTGTCTACACATGCACTTGTCTATGGCATAATGTCTCAGAATGCCACTTTGCTTCCGGCCATCTTGGCATTGCTTCCACACTGCTCGAATATGTGCTGAACCTCCCATATGCCTTCACTTCCAGAGCATGTAATGGTCCGGTGAATGATGATGTAGAGTTCCCCCACCTTCCTGTACACAGCGATCAATGTGCTGCTGTACCCTATCTGCTATCATGTCAGGCATGCACTCACCCAGATGCTGCTTGTCCTGTCCCCTGCTCACCAATACCATGTGATCCCTTTATCATAGAGTTCTCCAGAATTATGACTGACTCCTTTATGGGCTCCCTCCCTCTCTCTCTGTGGGCTCTTTTGCACTGCCCCCAAAAGCGCTCCCTTTCCCCCTATCCCCAGCTATTCCCCTTCTGCCTCCCTCGGTCACAGTCACTGACTACTCCCCTTGCCAAGTGGCTGGTGCATCAGCTTCACTTACTAAACCAACACAGATTGATGAAGCGAAGTAGCAGTGGATATGGCACACATAAACCAACAGTGACACCGGACAGTGGAACATAGATATATTGACCACTGTGGATAAATTCACAGTGCTCATTCCCAGCAGAATTGTGTTTCATAGTACAAAGAAATAGGCCACTAAGGAACACAGATATGTCTGACAGCGTGACTGGCAATCTGATGCCAAAGACACTGTTCTAGGACATGGATATCTAGTTCATCCACACTGTCTGGCAGGTATCCTTGCCGCTTTAAATCATGCCGAAGGTCTTCAAGCTGGCTCCTCCACCCACCACCCGGACAGTAAAACTCAACTCCACCCAACGGCAGCAGATCTTCCTTACCGCTTGGAAGCTTGGTTCCCTCCCTTAACGCTCATGCATAAAACACGTTCCTAATTCTTCAAGGTTTTGCGAATTAAAAGTTTTTGCACCTCTAGACTCCCCGGCTTATCCCAAAGCCGCGATGGACAATCGACTCCCAGTTTTGGAGATGCCCTTGCGGAATGAAGAAGATGTCTGGACAGATCCGCACTCACGTGTGGTAATACTATTTGGGCCTTGAGCACGACCCGCGGGCTTGCACCTATGCTCTTCCTTCTTGGCCTATGTCATTGAAGACCGTGCTGCCCGCTTACAACTGGGGCGTCCCTGAAGAAACGCTTTTCCTCGGTGAAGTCAAAGGGCCTGGTCGGTGGTCTCTCTGCAGTGGGCGGGCTTGGTGGATCAGCTAGAACAGATGATAAGCCCCCTCGAAGAGAAGAGGAGGCAGTGGACGCATCTTCCTCAACAGCGGCATTTATCCGCTCTCCCTGGGTTCCTCTTATACAGCTTCATTTAGGAGCTTTGCCTGTCCCTCTCAACTAGGAGAGGGACTAACGTCTGCTGGACCTTCTTCTCGGTCCAGAAAGAAAGACAAGGGTAAGTCCTTCCGTGAAGCTCGGGAGCGGAAAGGTCCCTCCCGAGTTGTCGGCCAGCGACGGTCCCATCATTCGGCTTCGCCACCGGTCTCACGGGTGTCCCGCCAGGCCAGTTGACCGACTCCAGTCGACGCAGTCGAGATTTTTCTCAATTCGCTGGTCGGGTTGTCATGAGCAAAGTCGAGAATCCTCTCTCACCCCGGTTTCCCCGGTGAGTTGAGGATCGTGGGAACTGCCAGTGCCTCGGTTCAGAGCCTCGGGTGATCCTCCCGAGCCGAGGGAGAGCCGGTTCACTAATCTCCTCCCGCACCACCCTTGGAAAAGCCGGGGTTCTCGGTCTCGGACTTTCGCGGTCCAGCCAATCCACCGTCATAGATGGTCGGGGTCTCGGCACCGCGATAAGTGGCGCCACGCTCGTCCTCCTCCTCGGACGAGGGGAGGCTT
The DNA here is from genome assembly GCA_016271365.2 of Neoceratodus forsteri. Classification (NCBI taxonomy): domain Eukaryota; kingdom Metazoa; phylum Chordata; order Ceratodontiformes; family Ceratodontidae; genus Neoceratodus; species Neoceratodus forsteri. The sequence goes on from CM028130.1 coordinate 1,424,813,264, forward strand.
CGACGTAAGCTACATCGACGGTATGAGGACCTCATGTGGCAACAGCTCCTTCTGACCGGGAACAAGCCGACACCGTCGCCTTCCCCGGCCATTAAGTGGCTGTCACCGGAGCAGCTGAAACAACCCCTCGACTTACCCGAAGAGCCTGTTCCTAGGTCGGTTGTTCCACCAAAACCAGCTGCTCCACCGATCCCGGTGGAACCCCCGCCTCCACAGCCGTTATTTGGGGCTCCGACCAAGAATTCTCGGTCGGCTCAGGGACTGCCCCATAGGCTGTCTGTCATCCTCACTCCCGATCGGCCTCGGCAGGTGGAGGGTGGCTCAGGCCTGAGGCAGCTCTTTGCGGACTCTTTGGAGTCCGACGACGATTCCTTCCTTTTCTCCAGGCGAGTAGACTTGGAGTCCTCTGGAGGTCAGTCGATGGATGATAGCCCTTCGTCCTTTCTGGGATTGCTTTGGCTCATCTCAGATTCTACCGGGATGAAGCTTGAACCCGTATCGAAGTGGGCCAGGTATCCACTCATGGAGATACTGGACTGAGGGGATTCCCCTTAGGCCATAGTGGGCCCGGCCTTGGAGCTCTGGCAGCGCCCTGCTTTCTGTCCTGTGCCCTCGGCCAGGATGGCCAGGAAGTATGTGGTCCCTACCAGTTCCTTGTCCAGTTTTTTGGAACACCCCTCAGCCAAGGGGCTAGTTACCGACAGCATTTTCCGGCTCGCAGGAACACTAGGGACATGGACAAACCTCCCGACAAGGAGTCCAAGAACGCAAAGTCTATGCTGCGTCCTCCCTCGGCCTTCGTCAGGCCAGTTCGGCCGTACTCATGGCACATTTCTCTCATGCCCTGTTGGGCTCCCTGGACGAGGTAGTTCCTCATCTTCCGGTGGACCTGCAGACCATGGTTAGGCAGGTTGCGGACCAGGGCAGGGCAGTGGCCAAACAGCAGCTTCAGACTGCTGGACATTGAAGACTCATGCCCCAGGTCAGTAGCGCCGCAGTGGATATATGCGCATCGGCTTAGCTGAGGATATCCAACTTTACTCGGATACCCAGCACAAGTTGGTGGATGTCCTCCTGGGGACCCGACCTCTTCGGCCCTGGGGTGGAAGGTCACCTGCAGAGGATCGAGAAGTCCAATGCTACCTTGACTCGGTCTCATTTGCACAGAAGGACAAAGGCCATGAGACCACAGCCTAAGCCCTTCGTACCTCTCTCAGCCAGCAGCTACGCCCAGCCCAGCAACGCCAGGGCCAGCAGGCTCGAGCTTGGCATCCCAAACCCAAGCCTCGACTTCCTCCTCCAGGAAGCAGGGGCAAGGCCCTGGAGGTCCTCGGCCGGTCCTTCCTCCAAGCCTGCCCAGTGACAGGGTTGAGGATGTTGCCCCAACCCGTCACCTCACCCAGGTACCCCTTGAGGCGGCTTCGCCACTTTCTCTCCGCCTGGTCCGTTATCACCACAGACCGGTGGGTGTTGGAGGTGGTGGGAAAGGGCCTGCCTCTGGAGTTCGAGCAGGCCCCACCCTTCAGAGCCGTCGCACCTCGGGGGGCCTCGGGGTCCGAAGCCTCACTGTCAGCTCGCCGAGCTGACATCGCTCTCCTCCTCGAGAAGGAGGTGATCAGAGAGGTGGCGGACCCTCCCTCAGACCCGGGGTTCATGTCCAGATACTTCCTGGTTCCGAAACGGACGGGGGGCTGGCGCCCCATTCTCGACCTACATGACCTAAACAAGTTCCTAAGGTCTCGTGGTCACTCTGGGTCAGATAATACCATGCCTGGAACACGGCATGTGGTTCTGCTCTCTGGACCTACAGGACGCGTTCTTTCACATCATCAAGTCCGTCCATCAGAGGTTCCTTTGCTTTCGAGCAGAGGGATCCCTTTTCGAGTTCCAAGCCATGCCCTTCGGCTTATCTCCAGCTCCCAGGGTCTTCACCAAATGCATGGCAGTAGTGACAGCATTCCTGCAGTGCCGAGGGGTCCGGGTTTACCCTTACCTGGACGATTGGCTGATAGCAGCCCTGTCTAGACAGGAGGTGGAGTGGTCCAGAGATCTGGCCCTCCAGGTTTGCTCTCAGGTCAGCCTCCTCATCAACAAGGCCAAGTCGGAACTCGAGCCGAAGCAGGTGATTCTTTTCATCGGGGCAGAGCTCGACTCTCTTCAAGCCAGAGCACGGCTCCCGGTGGACAGGGCCAAGGTTCTTTCCTCCTTTGCCCAATCATTTCTGGTTGGGCGATGGTGCCCTACCCGGGACTTCCTGCACCTCCTGGGTCTCATGGCGGCCTGTACCAAGCGTGGTCCGTTGGGCCCGCTGGAACATCGCCCCTTCAGTGAGGGCTGGCCAGCCAGTGGTCCCAATGCTTCACGATCCATTGGACCAGCTGGTGGACGATGACCCAGGAGATGTGGAACACTCTCTCAGTGGTGGACCGCTCCAGTTCATCTTCAGGAGGGCATCCCATTTGTCTGCCCTTAGCCGATGGTCTCTCTATCGACCGATGCCTCTCTGATGGGTTGGGGTGCCCATCTGGGGGAACACCGAGCGCACGGCCTCTGGTCCTCGCGGGAGTCCCGATGCCACATCAACCTGCTGGAGCTCCGAGCGGTCCACCTAACTCTCACCGCCTTGGCTCCGTTTCTTCGGGGTCAAGTGGTATGGGTCCAGACGGACAATACCACGACCATGTACTATCTAAACCACCAGGGCAGGACGCGCTCCATGCTTCTATGCAAGGAAGCTCTCCGCATCTGGTCACTTGTGCGCAGCCTGGAGGCGGATCTCCTAGTCATTCATGTGGCAGGAGCTTCCAACACCCTGGCTGATGCCCTAAGCCGGATAGGGGCTGCATCCCACGAGTGGTCTCTCCTGCCGGAGGTAGTACAAGATCTATTCTCCCATTGGGGAACACCTCAGGTGGACCTGTTTGCCTCCAGGGAGAATGCGAAGCTGAGGCTGTTCCATGCCTGCCCCTCTCAGCAGGGCTCGCTGCAGGGGAATGCCTTCTCGAGGCCGTGGACCCTGGGCCTCTTCTATGCCTTTCCCCCGTTCCCCTTGATGCACAAGGTGCTGCTCAAAGCAAGGAGGGACAAGGCGCAAGTGATTCTGATAGCCCCAGACTGGCCCCGCCAGTACTGGTACCCAGATCTCCTCAGCCTCAGCTCCAGGCTCCCGAGGCAGCTTCCAGCTCACCCGGACCTGCTCTCAGTCAATCAGGGGAAGGTATTCCATCCGGACCTTCAATCCCTGCTCCTGACGGCCTGGTTCCTTAGCGGCTAGAGTTCCAGGCCTTGGGTCTTTCCGACGAGGTCCTCAACATAGTTGAGGTGTCCCGTAAGGAGTCGACCAGAAAATGCTACGCCTTCAAATGGAAGAGATTTTCCATTTGGTGCCAGGGCAAGGGCCTGGACCCTTCCTCCTGTTCCTTGGTGAGCATATTGGACTACCTTTGGTCCCTTTCTCAGCAAGGGCTTAGGTCGACGACCCTTAAGGTGCACCTGGCAGCCATCTCTGCTTACCGGGTGAGGGCTGGGAAGCAGTCGGTGGTGCAGGAGAAGGTGGTCTGGCGCTTTCAAAGGCCTTGATCACATTTCCCCCTCCAGTGCGAGAACCTCCACCTCCGTGGGATCTACTGCTGGTACTGGCAAAGCTCATGGGCAAGCCATTCGAACCAATGCACAGATGTGAACTCTCTCACCTGTCGTGGAAGACCGCCTTCATGGTGGCTATCACGTCAGCCAGAAGGATGGGAGAGCTCCAGGCACTCTGCATCGAGTCTCCTTACCTGGTCTTCCACAGGGACAAAGGTTGTCCTGTGCCCCACCGAAATTCCTTCCGAAGGTGGTGTGGGAGTTACCTTAACAGGTGTTGACTCTGCGGTGTTCTACCCCAATCACACCTCGGAGGTGAACATGAGCTCCATACTCTGGACCCAGAAGAGCGCCTCACCTACTATAAGGAGCGCACGGCTGGAATTCCGGGAGAGGTTCGACAGCTGTTTGTCACCTACGCTGAAGCCGCACCTGGCAGACCTGCAGCCAAGCGGACGATAGGCAGGTGGGTCACCTCCTGCATAGATCTCTGCTATAAGTTGGCGAGCATGGAGCCTCCCAGAGGGATAAGAGCTCATTCTACCCGCCATACTGCTGCATCGGTGGCTGCTTCCAGGGACGTCCCTATCCAGGAAGTCTGCAGGGCTGCTACCTGGAAGTCAGCCCACACCTTCATCACCCATTACCACATCGACCTTGAGTCATGCCGGGATGTTGGTTTTGGGGCCTCAGTTCTCCAGTCTCTTTTCCCTAAGTAGGGGCTGTGCCGTGTGTGCCTTGCCTCCCTCCTCCTGGAGAACTGCTAGGAGTCTGCCAGACAGTGTGGATGAACAACATATCCATGTCCCTAGAAATACAGGTTACTCACCTGTAACAGGAGTTCTAGGAATGGTATATGTTGTTCATCAACACGACCCACCCGACCTCCTGGCTCGACGCACTACCTGAGCTTCCAGCGGCCAGATCTGGCGCTCATGGGGCGGAGCCAAGAGTTTTACCACCTGGGTGGGTGGGAGGAGCCAGCTCGAAGACCTTCCGGCAAGATTTAAAGCTGCAAGGATACCTGCCAGACAGTGTGGATGAACAACATATACCATTCCTAGAACTCCTGCAACAGGTGAGTAACCTGTATTTATGTGCTCAACTCATGGTGTTTTCAGTGCTGTCAAACTCCTACATTTAGCTTGATGACCCAATTGTCTGTGTGATGGTGCTGTACTCAAACACAAACTGAAGCACATTACCAAGGGTAAGCAGGTGAGAATAGCCCCTGATTGAGACTAAGTGGGAGTCATAATGAGTGCAGTCAACTGCCATCAAGTGATGCATTTATACACAATGGGACTGTTGAACTACCAAATGAACCCCCACCCCCACAAACACACACCCAAAGCAGAAGAATAGAAAATAAGTATAATTATGTTGTAGCAAGGTCAATACCAAGGACAGAAAAACAAATATCAGTGTCTGTTTTTTTTTTTAATTTTGGGTGAACAGTAAAAGCACTCAGAGAGGACGCGCACCACAATGTGTGACGCTGGGTAGATAGCACAAGAGGAAAACTGGAACCAGCACACACGGAATGATGACACAAACAGATATATAGAAAAATGGATATTTGTGGCAGACAAAGACTGATATGCCATTCCTGTCTGCCAGCAGGCCCTATACAGGTAAGCATCTGTTCACCCTAAGTGATCCATGGCTGGTCATCACTTGCGTCAGCCGAGTCTGAGTCATGGATTACAGGTATACATCCCTGTTTCAATGAAGTAGCCACTCCTGGTTTCTCCCCTCACTGTTCCTCACCTTCCAGCTTCATTGAGAGTCCTCTGGTGGACACTTGCTCTCCTGGTGGCTGTTTTGGTGTCCGGGCAGTCAAGGAGTCACCCAAGAGCATCACTCTCACAGCCTCATTATCCCTGTTACCACTTGCTATCTGTGTGTCCCCCCATCCCCCTACATTAGCCTGCTTGTCTACTCCACCCTCCCTCCTGCCCAAACCAGGTCCATCACCCATGCTCGAACCCATATCTCCGTTTGTCATGACCTGCTAGGTTACATTACATCCTGCAGGATCACTGTGGACAATGACAGTTTGTACCGCCAGAGCAAGGACCCACCCCCTGTCACATCTATAGAGCATCCTCCTCACGGAGCTGCCATACCGGAGTCTCCTTTCTTTTGCCAATGAGGCTTAGGGGCAACCCAGTATCTCCTACTGGAGCATTGGCACCCACCGCCACCAGCTCATTTCCCCTCTATCTTGACCAATGCCACCCCTTTCTCACTTTACTTGTCTCCTCCAGGTGCCCCCCCCCCAAAAAAATGTACTTTCTTGTTTGGGGGAAATTTCAAAGCTCCCAAGAGAAGTTCACCCATGTCTCCCAGATTGTGTGACCCCGGAAACATCCTCCGAGGGAGTGTCTGCTTTCATCCTTGCTCCTGCTTGTTCCTCCAATGGTTCCTATCAGTTGCTTCCTTCCCCTGTCAGTGTGATGATGGGTGTATAACTGTTTTCCTGCTGCACACCCAGGCTTGTTCTTCCCATGTTTGTTGTCCCCATTTCTTAATGTAGGCACACAATATCCTGCTTCTTCCTTCTTTTTCCTGAACCTAGTGTCTTCCACCACTGCTAAGCTGTATTTGCCTCAATGCCTTCCGATCTGCTTGATGTGTCCCTCTGCTGTGTTACTTCACCCTGCCTGGTTTGTATCTGCACAGCTGTAATAGTTCCCTGTCTTAACATCAATGATATCTCATCATCATTTGCATCCTCCCATCCACCGCTCACCTCTTATACCAACGGGTGTAGCGGGTTTACACGACTGAAGAGACTTAGCATGCCAGCCAATTCCCACACCATCCCTACCACCCCACTCAAGGCTCCCCCCTTGACACCCCTGGTCACTTTGCTAGTGCTGTAGAAATGCCATAGTTGCTCGCCTCCAGTTGGATGAAAGTTGTCCTGGTCTTGCAACAGCAATTCCCACTTGTACATGACTTCTCCTCCTGTTGTCTCTCATCACCCGCCACAACGGCCACGGTTGTATGCTAAGACTGTTTCTCCCCTCACTACTGTCTAATTGTGTGTCAACCATTGAAATTGATGCTATTGTGCTACTCAGCAATAGGGGGTATCAGTAGTATAACAGTATGAACAAAACCATTTCTGATTGACCGGGAACATACAATATTGCGTTTATACTTATGGTATTAATTTGAGGTTTTGAAAAATGAGTTACAACTATAACCATAGTCATTACTTGCCCATTTGTCAACTTCTTGCAGTCATCCACCCCAAGCAACCCACACCCCAAAAAAAATATTAACCAGGCATGGCCAAGATGATTCAAACAGCAGCTGATCCACTACTATCAGTGCTTATGTAACCCCAAGGTGGTGCTATTACAAGAGATCTTAGGGCCAGCAGGCTCAGTTCAGGTGGCCAGCGGAGCAGCCAGACCGAACTTGCCCTCAATAGAAATGCTGACAGGGAGCTACCCTGATTTAGTACTCATGACTCCTGTAGAAGGATGCCTATCACACCACTTGCAGGACACAGACCTGTGATCAAAACACTTTTCCACACATTTATATGTAGGAAAGAGGGGTACCATACCAGGCAGCTGCTTTAAACTCCCTAACGTTTTCACTGCATGAACCAGGTAATGCAATGCATCTTCACTTTTGCTGACAGACCAAGCGTGATTGAAGCAGATTCTCCAGTCCTCTACAGGGTGAACCTGGTAGGTAGCTGTCACGTCCACAGCCTCCTCTGCCTGCATGCCACAGCGGATGTTGTCTGGCTCCTTCTGGCAATACTGTTGCCCAACTTCTTGGCCTTCCACATGCGCTTCCCGGGTGAGCACTCTACAGTGCAGGAGCCCAGAGCTCCTTCTCTTCTCACAGCCACAATGACTCTGCTCCCTCAGCCGTTAAGCAGGGGGTCCTCTTTCGGGTGCGACATAATGCTATTGGAGGGCTCCAGCAGCCAATCCACTCTACCTCCTTCTATTGGTGCAAAAAAGGAGCCACTGTCTGGACTTCAGTTCCCAGATCACAGGCCATAACTCCCATTGGCAGCCAGCTCCCAAAAGAGTCCCTGCCCTAATTGGCTGCACAATGCTCCATTTTAAGTGCCCCTGAATCCTCATTGGACACCATAGACAGCCCAGGTCCAAAATGAAGGGGTAAAACGCACAAAGTCCCTGCTGCAAGGGAGAACAGTTTAGACAAACTACATTCCTTAATACTTAGTCAACATATAATACATAAATACCACAGCCCAATAAGGGGCCTGCTTTGCCTGCTTAGCAGTGGCAAAATAGAGCACCTACCCCACAGCTCAAGTAGGAACTCGAGCAAGAGAACTCAAAGTCCCTCCTTCTTAGTAAACTGACTGGGTCAGCAAGCTGGCAACTATTAAAGAGACCACTAGAGGCATTCTAGTAAACCCCCATTTATAAGGGGGTTACACTTAGGAAAGTGAGAATATGCAGCAAGCATCAGCAATAGTTTCATTTTTTAATCTCATTCTCACCATGCTGTCTTGGAGGTGGTAGAACATGTTGAAATGCACTGCCTGTAAACAAAGGAGATAAGTGATGCACCACTATTCAGTGCATCTTTACACTGCACGGATAGTTGAATTTAGGTAAGGTTATTCACAAAATGGTATGGAAAATCTTCATGTTCCTGTATCCCCCACCACCAAAAAAATATATATACAGTAATAAAAATTCTCCACACAACAAATTAACGGTGATCTAGTGCAACCACCCTCACACCACCTCACAACACTTACCACAACAGAACCTTGAAGGAGGTGCAGGCTGCATATCATCCTCTTACCACCACCACGAGCTGACGACTGACTGTCAGTGAGTGGAGGTGTACTCCATTAACCATATAGTGAATTTCAACAGTACACATGCACAGCGCAGTCACCAAACAGAAGGTGATGGCATGGGGTTTCGTGGAAGGTGGTGGGTACATCGTGCATTATAGCAGGTGGTTTAATCAAGTAGACCAACGAGCATGTGCTTTTTGGGAGGGATATATGGCGCATGAACTGGCAGCCTTGGACATAGGTGATCTCAAAGAAGTAAAAGTCGGCATCATGGAAAGGGAACATGGATTTATTGTAAACATCGGTATCACAAACTTCAGCATGGAGCAAAACACTACAGTGTGGTTGGAGACACTGGACATTGAGGAGAGTGATTGCATATCAATATTAGTAAGCACTAAATCAGGGTGTTGAAATGTGGGATTTATTACATCAAGGAAAAAATTAAGACTCTGAGGAGGGAGATAGCAGACATACAACAATTATTAAGTGCTGCACTAGGGAACATGATATAGGCATGCATTACAAAAAGTATAAATGGGCTGTATTACGAGGCAATGTTACAACAAATGTGTGTCTCATCATCAGTGCACTTGTAGACACCTAAAGCTCATGGGGTGCTCACTGACACACTGATAACTAATAAATATGATGTGTGAAAAGTGCAGCAGGCTACAGTACAACAGAAATAACATATAAATAAAGCTGTACATAATAGGTTTCTTTGCGCATTTGATCATTTGTAATTACCAATTTTCTAGCCATTCTGAGGTGAAATTGCAGGACTTCGGGGAAGGTTGTAGGCAGGATGACACTAGCTGTCATGCACAAGGAGAATGGGACAGAAATGGGAAAGAAAATCTAAAAGGACTGTAGGAGGAAGGAAGTAGGATCGAATTACTGATGGTGGCTGCACACCTCCCCACCTGCTTTAGACATTGTTAGAAGTGCAGGCAGAGCCAAGGGCAGGTTCTTATCAAACCAAAGGCGGGGTCTCACACAGCACAGAATGGCAAAGTTATATTTGGATTTCTTACAAAAGTACAATGAAGAAAAACAAACAAATGGTTGTGTCTTGATGGATGAAATATGGAGCACCACAGAGCCTAAATTCAGAATGGTGAGTGAGATTACAGATTCTTGGAAAAATCTGACAGTGCAGCTTTAAGGGGGGAATCATTAGATAATCTACCCATAGAAAGAGACTTCGGGAGGTGCTACAGGCCAATTTACAGGCTGAGTTGCTACAGTTACAGACTAGACAATTTCAAGGGGATTGATCAGTAAAGCCACAGTTGGACATTGTCAAACAAAAATTACAGAAGCTAGTGGATCAAAAGATAGAGCAGCAACTGCTCTATCTGAAGCTCAGACATCAGTAGGGTGGACCACAAGGGGCTAGGAATCTGATCAGGTGTTGGGGGGGTGAAGGCACAAGCTATGGTCATGAAGTTACAGGATCCTGTCTCAGGCTGCTTGTTGCTACACGCTGGTGAAATTAGACAGGCGATGGCTCGATTTTATAAGACTTTATGTACTAAAGAACTCCAGCCAACTCCTCAGCAAATAGCCACCTACTTGCAAAATTCTCCGGTGCCCAGACTCTCCCCCTCCCAGGCAGAAGGGTTGCTGTGCCCTATTACAGCTAATGAGGTACGGGAGGTCCTCATGTTGACTAAATATCAGAAAGCTCTGGGACCTGATGGGTACCCAGCGGAGTTCTACAGAACTTTCCATTGGTTGCTATCCCCGGCTCTTATTGCAATGTGTGTAGCTATCCAGGAGGGTCAGCCTCCCCCTCCCTCATGGCGATACACAGAAATAGTGGCCATCCTTAAACCTAGAAAAGACCCATCTTTGATTGTATCATATCGACTGATTTCAAAGCTTAACTGCGACTATAAACTTTTTATATTGGTGTTGGCACATATAGTGGATGTATTGCTCCCCAACTTAATTGATGACGACCAAGTAGGTTTTATTATGAAGCACCAAGTTCAGGATGCTGTTTGACAGGTTTTACTGCTTAAGAAATATGCTTCACATAGACAGATACCTTTGGTCCTTCTTGGCCTAGATGCCGAGAAGCATTTGATAGGGTTTCTTGGCCCTATCTACGGGCCACTTTGAAGCGTTTTGTGTTCCCAGAGAAATTTATTTCTCAAATACAGGCTATGTACCAAGCCCTCTTAGCATATCTTAAGCTTGATGGCATACTTTCCTCACCATTTGCTTTGTTCAGGGGCACCCGGCAGGGATGCCCATTATCCCCTTTCTTGTTTGCCTTTTATTTGGAACCACTGGCAGCTAAAATCAGGGCTCAAGCTCACATTGAGGGAGTCCCGGTGGGGGATGGTCACATAAACTGACCCTTTTTGATGGTGATATCCTTGTAACTCTTACCTCACAAGAAACATCTGTTCCTGCAGTGTGGGAACAGCTGTAGATGTTCAGTAAACTGGCTGGTTATAAGGTAAACAGCGCCAAGAAGGAGGTCTTAACATATTCATTTAAGCCCTCTCAGACTTTGAAAACTAGTTTCCTGTTCCGCTGGAATAGAGTGGAGAAGATGTATTTAGGTATTAAAATACCATATAACATACTGCATCTAGAATCGATGAATTTTGAGCCTATCACGCAACAAATTGCCTGGGATCTTTCTGGGTGGACTCTGCTTCCCCTTGGGATTCTCTCCTAGGCTGAAACTATACAGCAAAACATATTGCCCTGCTTGCTATTTTTTCTACAAACTCTTCCCAAACTCCCATCTAATGTTTATTTTCAAACATGGGACAAATTGATCTCTAGATTTATTTTTGGGGGAGGGTAAAAAGCCACGGGAGAGATACTCCTCGCTACAGCTCTCTAGGACACAGGGGGGACTTAACCTCTCAAACATGCAGCGATATGCACAAGCAGCTCAAGTGCACATAGCTTTACTGCTCACAGCAACTCAGTACATAGCCCACTGGAAGGATATTGAGGTGACTCTTAATTGCCTTGAGGACTTCGCATCTTTTATTTTGGGGGATCCACCAGATTGCAAGGTTTATGGGGTTCACTTTGGAATTTTCTAAGTGTTGGTTGCAAGTATGATGCTCCTTCCTGTCTTCTCAGGAGAGATGGTACCTTTCTGTGGTTCCGATCCAGCAGCGGAAAGCATATAACCTCTGTCATACCTTTCAGTTGGTGGGCCCCTTGGGTATTCATGCTTTCTCGCATTTACAAGTTGAATATAAACTTCCTAACAGCCAATACAAGGCTTATCTGAACCTAAGAGGTCGATTACTACTGTTTGAAGAGATTCTATCAGGGTAGCTGAATGCTCTTCAGCCTTAATCCAGATGGTGATATACCACTTGCGGGGACAGGTGCAGGAGCACGTTATTAGTGGCATATATCAAGCACTAGGTTTTTATGGTACAAACTCACTGGACTACCTTAGAACCCGATGGTCAACGGAACTGAGAGTAGAACTGGAGGAGGGCCAGTTGCAAACACCAGCCATATTATATTTAAGAATTACCCCTAATGTATATTGGAGGGAGTATGCCTGGAAATCTAGAATCCATTTTTTCAGGACCCCAGATATAACTACAAAATTTAGGGGACAGGAATTTGGGGCATGCTGGAGGGAATGTGGTCAAGTGGGCGTGGGGCCAGGGCACATCTTATGGTCATGCCCAGGCTCGATGGGACATTGGCAAGCGATTATAGCTGAATTAAATGCTGTATATGGGAGACCTGAGGTACTTACTCTGACTTTTATTTTGACAGCGATGCCACCTGCTGGTATTAAGATACAAGGGATGCTCTATCGAATGCTACCTCTGTTGGTTTTGATAGCCAAAAAGGTCATTACAAGACTTTGGCTCTCCACGCGGACCCTGGTTAAGGAGTCTTGGAGAAAGCTAACATACGAAGTATATAATTTGGAATGGGTTTCAGCTAAATTGAATAACCGAGTCAGTCCCCAGTTTTGATAACCGATGGAAAAATGGATTCTACATCAATTGGAGCATTACCCAGACTTTGTACCATGAATATACAAAATTACCCCCAAACAATTTTTTGGTTTAAAGGGGCAGAGATAACCATGGGGAGGAGACACGATGGACTTGACTGGGTTAGTATGTGTATGCGTATGGGCCTGGCCATAAGAGGGACTGTGGTTTTACGTTCTTATCTTACAGGTGACCCTTCTTCTAGTAGCTATGAGAAAATCTCCCATGATGCAAATGGTTGGCAATGGATTTGGACTCTATGTATTGGACATTACCCCTTTCAATATATCCTGATTCTATACGTACTGTATCTCTGTATTGCATATTACATCATCTTGTCATGCAAACTATAAGGCAAAAACTAATAAAAAATAGTTAAAAAATTAAAAAAAGGTGCTGTAACTTTTACTTCCTGCACTAAAACCTGTGGGCATACTAGTAATAGATCCAGGATGGTTCCTTTTGCCAATAGGTTTGTGTACCTTGTGGGGATTTTAACATATTGCCTTACCCCTAGGGGTGAGACCATCTCCTTTAATTTCTTCCCTCTAGCATTATCCCAGTCACAGTTAAAATCTCCTACCATTATTATTGGTTTGTCCCCCAGTTTGTCCATAATGTTATTGAAGACTAGTTCAATTTTATTCATATGAGTACTGGGTGGGGAACAGACATGTACTGTAAACTATTATTGAACTCACATATTAAAACATTATATCTGGGGGTTATTGTGGCTGGCAGTATAGTCTAGAGACTAGAGTAACAAACAGTGAATGAACTGGGTACATATAGCAGACTTGGGTTTGATTCCCACAACCCCCACTTGCATACTGTGTGACTCCAAGCAAGTCATTTACCCTCCCCAGTGCGCCCAGGTCTCTCCTGAAAACAGGCACTTCTGCCTAGTGGGCCTTACCTGGTTTACAAAGAATATAAAAGAAATACCAATACAGTATGTGTGTGTACTGCAACATACAGTGATCAGGGTACCTTGTAATTTACCTGAGTTTTACTCAGGCTGCAATAATTTGTTTACGTAGAAACATAGATTTTGACGGCAGATAAGGACCGCTTGGCCCACCCAGTCTGCCCATTTCCCTACCTAATGGATAAGCTGCAGATCCTAGTTAACCAGCAGCCTACTTCTTCCTACCCCCACCCCCTAGAATTGCCTTATGATTGTCCCATGCATGCTTGAATTCCACCACTGTTTTTGACTCCACAACCTCCTCCGGAAGGCCGTTCCATGCATCCACAATCCTCTCTGTGAAAAATACTTCCTAAATTACCTGAGCTGCCCCCTTCTATCTTCAAATTGTGCCCCTTGTTCTTGCTCACCTCTTTTTGAAAGATGCTACCCTCTTGGACTTTGTTGATTCCCTTGAGGTATTTGAAAGTTTCTATCATGTCACCCCTCTCCCTCCTTTCCTCGAGGCTATACATATTTAGCTCCTTAAGTCTCTCTTCATATGTCTTCCGTGCAGAACCTGCACCATTTTAGTTGCCCTCCTCTGGACAGCCTCCATCCTGTCTATGTCTTTTGGAGATTGGGTCTCCAGAACTGCACCAGTACTCAGATTGGGTCTCACCAGCTGTCTGTACAGAGGATAATAACTTCCTGTTTTCTACTGGTGATGCCTCTCCTATGCATCCCAGTATCCCCCCAGCCCTCCTTGCTGCCCTCTCACATTGCTTGCCCACCTTTAGGTCATCTGATATGACTACCCCCAGGTCCCTTTCCATTTTTGTTGTTGTTAGTATCTCACCCCCCATTGTGTACTCTTCCCCTGGGTTTTTGTTTCCCAGGTAAGATAAGTGTTCAGATACATGTTATGTGTTTTATAAGCTTGTTTTTAGACCTTAGTCATTTTTTATTGTATTCTTTGCATGTGAGCATCTAGGTTGTAAGCATAGGATCACTATTAAGAACTAGCTTATGGAGGAGCCTGCAATGTATCACAGCAGGCAGGGCTTTGTTTGGGGGCATGGCCTGGGCCACCTGGACAGACAATAGGGACCCAGGTAGGACCGCTCAGAAGGGGCTGGGAGGGGGGATAGGTTTTGGGAGGGAGCTTGCGGCCAGGGAAAGGGAGGAGCTAAGCCCTTAAGAGGTGCTGCACAGGAAGATTTCCTCCTCATTCCTCCTTGTCCCAGGTCACAAGCAGAAGAAGAAGGCAGCCAGGATCAGCACCACCAGCAAACCAGAGATAAGGGCTTGGTTTGGGGCCTGTAGGCTGCATAACCTGGTTGGACCAGGAGAAGAGCTTAGGTTGGGAGATACCTTGCAGGCCCTTCCAGCTGCTCTGCAGTAGGGGGCTGGTTAGTGCAGCCCCCCCCAAAAAAGGGCTGCACGTTAGCTGGGAGGTTAGAGGGCCGAGTGGTGAACGAGCTTGGTACATCCAGCAGACATGGTTTGATTCCCTCAAACTCCTCGTGGCACTGAACGGCAAGCAAGGTGTTTTTGGGGCTGAAAGAGTGCAGAGGTTTGTTGGTGCACACAGGCTGGCTGGTTCGGGAGGCTGCACGCAATATTTGGGCATCGCTGGCATGCAGAGCTCCCAGGAGCTGAAAGGTGACCCTTGGAGCCCCCAGGCCAGCCTGCGCGACATCCGGGTGAAGCTCGGAGGTCCGGGCCACAGGCAGCAGGAGTCAGTGCCTGTTGGGATTAAGCAAACAGATACTTTATTAAAATAAAGTAGGGGGTTTCATTTAAGTAAAAAGAAAAAAAAGAAGAAAGTCACTGTGTGTTTCTCTGTTTGAGGAAGGGGGCTGTATCAACTTAATTTGCTGAGTCAGGAGCAGGGGGAGAAGCTAATTGGGAGTGTGTCTTGAGCAGTAGAAAAGCAGCTGTCTCCAATTACAGCTTCCTGCTGCTAGTTTTTGACCGAGGAGAATCTTGCTTTCAGAGGAAGTAACAGGTGACTAGAATTACAGCTTTTCTTACAAATTGCCCTCCTTACAACCCCTCCACCCTCCCACTCTAAGTCAGTTCTACTTTTTTAGCCACTGGATTTGACTGACAACAAGAACTTCCTGTTTGACAGTAGGAAGGGAAGGATCACTGAGACACATTAGTTTCATCAACCTTGAAGGAAACTAAAAAATAACTCTTCCTCCCCCTCCCCAGCTGCTGGAGGTCTGAATCTGAGCAAGGAAGGAGGAGACTACTAAAGACTACAGGAAGTTCCTGTCCCAGAACAGGAAGGGTGAGAATTGGAAGGGTACATAGGCAGTAGGAAAGTAGGTGTAAAAATACACAGAGGGATGAGACAGTAAGCATACAAAGCAACAGGAGAGGGGACACAAAATAAGTCATGATGGGAGTGGTGCAGTGCAATGGTTATGGGGTGGCAGTGTTCCGGGAGACATTCTGGAGGCTGCGATGCTGCCCTATTTGTAGGCACCTCTCTGGTCTGAGGGAGGAGATTGCCTGTCTCCAGGATGACCTGGCTAGGATTCGTAAAACCTCTTCCCCCACCCAGGGACCAGCAGGGCCACCACTGCTACCTCAGAGGTTGCCAAGAAAGAGCAGCAGTTGGACCAAGGTGGGCTCAGGGAGGGGGAGGGTGGTGGAACAGAGGTGCATCCCTCCAGTTGTACCGCTCCACAGTTCATATGCTGTTCTGGTGAAGAGTGGTTCCTCTATGGAGGCACCTGCAGCGGAGACCAAGGAGGATGCTGGGAACCTCCACAAAGGACACCCACAGGAGGGTGGCAAAAGAGCCCATAGTGGAAGGAAACAACTCCAGGTGGGGGACTCAAGGGCTAGAAGTGGGGGAGTAAGGGGAAAGGGAGGTAAGGTGCCTGCCTGGCACCATGGCTCGGAGGGACAGGAAGCGAATCCTCAGGATCGCAGGAACAGCTGCATAAGGGAGGGAGCTGGATGTCATTGTCCACCTAGGGACAAATGACCTGGCTGTGAATGGGTTCAGAGCAGTGCAAGAGGAGTTTGTAGAGTTGGGGAGAGACCTTAGACAAGTAGCATGTATGGGAACCTTCTCGGAGGTGCTGCCTGTCTATGGCAAGGATGATGCTAGGGTATTCTGCACCATGGGATTTAATGAATGATTGAAAAACTGGTGTGGAGCACAGGGTTTTGGCTTCATTGGGGACTGGGGAACCACGTGGAGGGATGCAGTCCTATACTGGCATGATGGTCTCATCTGTCCGAGGCGGACCAGGATCCTAGGTGAGAGGTTTAAATACTTCATTGGCAAGCACTTAAACTAGCCAAGGTGGGGGCAGCACTGAAAAGGAGCAGGGAAATCACAACCTCTCCCCACAAAACACAGTAGTTAGAAAGGTAAGCACCAAGGTAGAGCAGTCAGTAGGGAGCAGGACAGGGTTAAATGCAGAAAAAGACAGTAAGGACAGGGATGGAGGTAAAAGGGGTAAGGCCATCAAAAAATGGAAGGTGATGAGTACCAATGCCCACAGTCTGTGTAACAAGCTCCCTGAACTAGTGGCCTTGATGAAAGAGGGATGCCTGGATATTGTGGCAGTCATAGAAACATGGTACACAGAGAACCATGACTGGGATGTCAACATACCAGGATACACAGTCTACAGGAGGGACAGGGTGGGTAAAAGAGGAAGAGGAGTAGCTCTCCATATAAGGGAAGGGATTAAAGCAACAGAACTAAAGAGTAAACAGGAAGTTGATGAGTCACTATGGGTCACCCTGGAGACAGGAAATGGCACCACAATCTGCATGGGGGTTATGTACAGACCCCCATCTCAGGGGGAGGGAATGGACAAGGAAATGATAGAAGGCATCCTTAAAATGGCAGAAAAAGGGGAGATATCGTTAATGGGGGACCTGAATATGCCAGTTGTTAACTGGAGCACCTTTGCTGCAGGCACATCCAAGAGCAGGATCATTCTTGATGCCCTACAGGAGGCATGCCTCAGACAGCTAGTGATGGAACCCACTTGGGAGGGAGCAGTCTTAGACCTGGTACTCTCAAATGGGGATGGAGAAAGGATCTCAGATTTAGAAGTGGGTAGCCATCTGGGAGCAACTGACCACCAAACAGTGTGGTTCACAATAACACAGCCATAGAGTCAAACCATACAGAAACAAGAATAATGGACTTTAGGAGGGCTGATTTTAGGAAAATGAGAGAGTGCCTCAGAAAAGTACTAGCAAACAGGCAAGAAGGAGGGGTGGAGGAACAATGGGGAATAATCAAAACAGCCATCACAGAGGCAACAAGCCTTTGTGTGAAGCAAATCAACAAAACAAGATGAAGGAAAAAAAACACTATGTTTCTCAAAAGAGATGGAAGGGAAGGTTAAGGAGAAAAGGATAGCATTCAGGAAATATAAGGAAACATAGAAGGAGGAGGACAGAGAACTTTATCAGTTAAAGCAGAAGGAGGCAGGGAAGGCAGTCAGAATAGCAAAGGCACAAACTGTGGAAAAAATAGCCAAATCTGTTAAGAAGGGCGATAAAACCTTTTATAGGTACGTTAGGGAGCAAAGAAAGACCAAGGGAGTGATACAGAGACTTAATAAAGGGGAGGGAATGTGGACAGTGGGTGACAGTGAAAAAGCAGGGATACTGAACAAATATTTCTGCTCAGTATTCACAACGGAAGAGGAATGGAAGGTACCTAAACCAAACAAGAGAAACACTCTGGATAGGGTGGTCGTTACCAGTCCTTTCAGAAAGGGTTTTGAAAGAACTCTTGAAACTGAGGGTGGACAAATCAATGGGGCCTGATGGGATTCACCCCAGAATTCTGAAAGAACTAAGCGTAGAACTAGTAACACCACTGACTACTCTCTTTAACAAAACATGGGAGGATGGGGTGGTACCTGAGGACTGGAGGAGGGCAGATGTGATTCTCCTTCACAAAAGTGGGAGCAAGGCAGAGGCAGGAAACTAGAGACCGGTTAGTTTGACCTCGGTGGTAGGGAAAATGATGGAATCACTTCTGAAGGAAAGAACTGTTGAGTACCTAGAGGCCAGTGAGGCACAGGACCCAAGGCAGCATGGTTTCATAGCAGGAAGGGCATGTCAGATGAACCTAATAGATTTCTTTGACTGGGTGACCAAAGTAGTAGACCAGGGAGGGGCTGTGAATAGGGTCTACCTACATTTTAGCAAGGCATTTGACACAGTCTCACACAAAAGATTAATATACAAGTTAGCCAGCCTTGGAGTGAGTCCTAAGGTGGTAGCCTGGATAAAAATCTGGTTGGACAGCAGGACGTAAAGGGTAATAGTAAGCGGAGACCACAGTGAAGAAAGGAGGGTAAGTAGAGGGGTACCTCAGGGTTCGGTACTGGGACCGGGCCTCTTTAATGACTTTATAAGTGACATTGGAGAGCACCTGGAAGGAAACGTATGTCTCTTAGCAGACGACACAAAGATCTGCAACAAGGTTGATACACAAGGTGGGGTGGAAAAGTTGAAAAGGGACTTGGCAAGGTTGGAGGAATGGTCAAATATATGGCAGCTCAGATTCAATGCAAAGAAGTGCAAGGTAATGCACCTGGGAAACAAAAACCCAGGGAAAGAGTACACAATGGGGGGGTGAGATAATAATAACAACAAAAATCGAAAGAGTTCTAGGAGTAATTATATCAGATGACCTAAAAGTGGGCAAGCAATGTGAGAAGGCAGTAAGGAGGGCTGGGGGGATACTGGGATGCATAGGGAGAGGCATCAACAGTATAAAACAAGAAGTTGTTATCCCTCTGTATAGACAGTTGATGAGATCCCATCTGGAGTACTGCATGCAATTCTGGAGACCCCATCTCTGCAAAGACATAGACAGAGTGGAGGCTGTTCAGAGGAGGGCAACCAAAATGGTGCAGGGTCTGCACCAGAAGACATATGAGGAAAGACTAAAGCAGTTTAATATGTATACCCTTGAGGAAAGGAGGGAGAGGGGGGACTGGAAAGAAAGAACTGGAAGGGGACAGGATCAGTTGTGTTCCAGGACAGTAGCTGCTGCTGTTGTTTTCACAGGGTTCTTGTGGATTTTACTTGGTAGGTTAGTTCTTTTCTTTCTTACTTCTAAGGGGCTAGCAGGGTATTGTTTGGGGTGCTGCTGGATGTTTGTAAACTGATTTGGTGGCTGTAAGGGGGGCTCATTTTGTGGAGGTTTCACCGTGTAACAGGCTGCGCTGGTAGAGGCCTATTTCTTCTGATTTAAAAGCTATTTGGTGGGATTTGCTTGGGCCTGGTTCTTTGGCTGCTGGGCTTGGAGGGAGACACAGGCTGATACACTCTCTCGAGTCAGGTGTCTGCCCAGACACCCGCCTCCCCCACCCTCCCTCCCAGAAGTCTGCAAATTTATAGGGGAACACCTGCCCTGCAATTGGAGGAAAAGGCTGTAGTGCAGCTCATGTAGTTCTAGCCACTGGGGTAGGATTTAAAGGCTGGGAGAGAGGAGCTTTCGAGTTGTTCATTTCCCTTATAAGTTTAATGTTGTACTGCACCTAGTAACAGGGTTACTGGTGTACAGTGGGACTGTCTGTAAGATTAGTGGGTGACCTGATTAGGCAGTAGGGGTATCTTGGACTAGAGGGAACCTGGTGGCTCACCCAAGGAAACCTATTTGGAAGGGATGGAACCACACATCATTAGGGCGGCATCTTGGGAGGGTGGTGGGTGCACGGGTGTGGAGCCATGATACTGGACTGGGCTTGGACGCTCGGTGGATGCCCAGTGTGCTACCAGCTAGCACAGCTTAGGGAGGAGGTTGGGATTAGGAGAAAGCTGGGGAAGGGGGTGGTATGGTTGGGGAAGGGGTGGGAATTCCCAGAGGGTTGCACCCAAGCCGGCGGGGGGGCATAGGGAAAGGAGTGCAGGAGAATACTCAGGGGTCACATAGGGAACCTGGCGGAGAGGGGTGCAAAGGACACTGCAAGGAAGCAGGCAGGTAACTGAGACCCCTCAAGCAAAGGAGGGACGGAGGGACAACATTCTCATAGAAGTAGGCAGATGGCCAGGGCTGGACAGAAGAAAGCAAGGAGGTGGACTGACTCACACTCAGTAAACTGGGCTCACCTCTTCGCTCAAGGATGAGGGGGTGATGTAGCTGCTGACAGGGTAGTTAGAGATGGAAAGGGAGTGGGAGTGGAGGCAGGAGGCACGGGCCAGATAGCAGGAAGAACAGGGGGACCTGGAATGCAGGAGAATGGAGAGCAGTGAATCAGAGCAGGAGGGCAGGTGGAAGAGGGAGGAAAGCGAAGGAGAAGGACCAGTTGGGAGGAAGGTAAAGGAGAAGGACCAGAAGTACAAGGAGGATTCAGTAAAGGGAGCTGAGGGTTTAGGCCTAGGGAGCACGACTAGAAAGGAGGAACTAAATGGAGACAGGAAGGAAGGGAGGATGAGCCAGGCTAGTTTAGCAGATGGGGGAAGGACCAAGCTCAGCAGTGAGGGGAATTAGCAAGGAAACAGAAGGATACCAGAGGAGGAGGCATAGGATTGAGGGGAGGTGGCCATGGTAAATAAGGAGGGGTGGCATGTGGCACCCAGAAAGGGGAGGAACACAGGCCGGCTGGGTGGAGGGGGCCTGTAGAAAGGATGAGGGACATGGAAGGGGAATGGAGGAAAGGAGTGGCTCAGTGCTCCTGCTGGGGATTCAATGATCAGGGTATCAAATGGGATAGGGAGGGAGAAGCCTGGCTGAGTTAGAACAAGATGCTCCCTGGACCAATCTGCACAGGGCTAAAGCACGGCATCAGCTGGCAAAGATTTGGGGGTTCCCAGACATACTGAGTCCACCTGGGTACAAATGACATTGAGGAAATAGTGAGCTAGAGATACAGGCAAGATTCAGGGAGCTACTAGGTCTGTCATGACATAGGATGCACAGTTTCCTTCTAGAAATCCTGCCAGTGCCAAGAGGCTGTGGGGAACACAAAAGGAAAATTAGGAGATAAACCAGTGGCTCAGGGGGTGGTGTGAGGCCAGAGGTATGGGTTGATGGGGGATTGGGGAGACCTGGGAGGATAAGGAGCTGTATGCTGAGATGGACTACATCTCAATTTGGAGGGAGGGAATCTTGGTTGAAAATAGAGAGTTCATTGGTGAAAAGTGGGGTTTAACTTGTGAAGGGGGTGGGATGGGAGAAAAGACTGTCAAGAGGGTGCAGTAAAGGAGGAACTCTGTCTCTACCCCCTGAGGGACCAGGAGGATTGCAGGAGAAAGACCAACTGGCAAAGTGCAGACCAGGGAAAACAAGAATCCCATGGGGACACAGAGCAGGGGAAATGGAATCTATAGGGAAAGGGTGGAAAGGTAGTCACCATAAATGCCAGGAGCTTGGGCAATAAAATGCCTGAGCTCAGGTGATGCTAACTAGGGGAGAGTGGATGTAGAGCGGTCACTGAGACTTGGGCCACTGCAAGACATGACTGGGACCTGAATCTGGAGGATACACTGTTTCAGGGAGGACAGGGAGGGAAGGGGAGGAGGGTAGTAATGATAGTCAAAAACTGCATTGGCATAGGGGAGTAGAGGGAGGCGGAGGAACCGTGGAGGGCGATTTGGGTCACCTTGATAACAAGGGGGCAAGAGGGGTAAAATAGGAGTAGTGTATAGACCCCTGCCCTGGCGGAGGAGCTGGAGGACAGTCTGGTGGCAGATGTTGGGAGACACTGCAGACTGGGCAGAGGAGCAGTGGTGGTGTTGGGGACTTAAACATACCAGGAACAGACTGGGGAACTATGATATCCTCTGTGACCAGGAACAGAGGTTGTTGGATGTCTTTCAAGACTCGTTCCTAACTCAACAGGTGAGGGAACCGACCAGGGAGCCTGGTACTGGATGTGGTCACAGACAGTGACCAGATTGGAGCCTGGGTAAGGGAGACCCATTAGGCGGGGAGTGACCATGCCATGGTCTGAAGTTTCTGCCTGGACCTAGGAGGTGAAGGCTGCTCAAGGCGGAAGTAACTGACTGCAGGAGGCGGATTTTTAAGAAATGGGAAGGATCATGTAGGGCATTTGGATGGGATTGGGTCAGACATGGGCGCTGATAGTGAGTGGGAAATCATCAGAGAGGGGTGCAGGATGCTACCAGCACACAATAGAGTAAGACAAAAATGCGGTGGGTCCAAGAAGCCATTTGGTGGACCAGGAGGTCCAGGGTGGTCTTTGGGGAAAGAAAGCCTGCACTAAGCAGTTATAAGTGCTCCAAGGAGTGAAGGGACTGAGGGAGTCAGGGCTGATGCTGAAGGCCACTAGAGTGGTGAGGATAAGGCAAGGAAGAACACAGAACCTGGCCAGGGAAATTAAGAGAGAGGGAACAAGGGTTCTTTAGATACATTGAGGAAAAAGCGAAGGGTGAAAGGCCAGGTGGCAGGATTAAATCAGGAGAGATGGGCACAAGACCGGAGGGAACAGGCTGAGTACTAAATGGTACTTCACCTCAGTTTTCACCAGGAAAATGGGGTCCTCCATCATACATGGGAGGAAGACAGAGATACTGAGGAGGGGACCAACGGACTCGGCAGTCTGGGGAGAGGGAGGCACCACCGGCAGGTGGGGAGGGCTAAGCCAGGGAGAGGGTGCGGAGTGGGGAAATCTAGCAGAGGTGAGGGAAGCCCTCAGCTCCCTTGGATGAGAGAAACACCGGGGCGGATAAATTACATCCCAGGTGCTGAAGGAACTTGCAGATGTCCTGGAAAAACCCCTAGCAGAGCTTTTCACCCATCTCTCTGAGGACAGGGTGGGTGCCCCAAGACTGGAAGGTGGCGCAGCATGTAGTACCATATCCACAAGGAGGATCGAGGGAGGTGGCAGGGGAACTACAGGCCTGTCAGCCTGACCTCGGTGATGGGCAAGGTGATGGAGGGCATTGTCAAGGAGAGGCTAGGGGACCTGGATAAGTCAGGGTGCCTGGACGATAAGACATGGATTCATCCAGGGAAATCCGTGTCAGACAAACCGGGGTGGAGTTCTATGACTGGGTGTGACAAGTGCCTTGGACCTGGGTGAGCCAGTGGATGTCCTCTTTCTAGACTTCAGCAAGGCATTTGACTCTGTTCCTCACGTGGGCCTGTTGGATAAGCTGGGAGAAGGTGGGGAACCAGATGATCAGATGGATAGGCAATTGGCTCCAGGACCGGACCCAGAGGGTCCGTGGTTGGGGGATAGTCTCATCCCCAAGGAGGGTCATGAGTGGGGTCCCACAGGATCAGTCCTTGGGCCCCTTCTGTTCCAACGCCTATGTATCGGACATAAGGACAGGAATCAGGAGTGAGATGAGTCTCTTTGCAGATGACTCAAACTGGGGGCGGTGGTGGATGGGGAGGGTGGCCCCACAGGGGACCTGAGGCTCTGGAAGATGGTCTAGGAAGTGGGAAGCTGAGGTTCAATGCAGGAAATGCAAGGTACTCACCTGGGGCCAGAAACCCAGGTCAAGTGTACACACCCTGGGAAATGCACAAGTCTCGATGGCTGAGAGGGACCTGGGGGTGGTGGTGGATGTCAAGATGAACAACTCTGAGACTTGTAGGAGGGCAGCAGCCAAGGCCAACAGGATGCTGGGATGCATCATTAGGGGATCACCTCCAGAAGGAGGGAAGTGATACTCCTCTCTATAACTGCTATGCGAGGCGCAAGACTTGAGTACTGAGTGCAGCCTTGGAGAGCCACACTTAAAGCGGGACATTAACCTCCTGGAGAGGGTCAGAGGAGGGCAACAAAATGATTTGGGGCTTGGGGACAGGACCTATGAGAAGAGGCTCGAAAGAGCTAAATATATACACATTGGAGAGAGAGAAGGGACCATCGAGGACAAGATAGAGGTCTTAGGTACATGAAGAGGGTAAATGGGGAGGAACAGTCGGGGTGCTTGAAGGAAGGAGAAGGGCCACTAGAGGCATGGGTGGAAGTTGGAGGGGGAAGATTCAGGGGAGAAAGGAGAAGGTGCTACTTCACTGAGAGGGTGGTGGAGCCATGGGATGCACTGCCTAGGGGGCTGGTGGAGGCAGAGACAGTGGAGGGTTCAAGAGGGGTGGGACAGGTACAGGGAAGGTTGGAAGCAAAATCCAATGCAGCAGAATATCCGAACTGGGAAGGAGAAGCCAGAAGGCGAGGACAACAAGTCCAGCACCCAGGTTGAGGACAGCCAAAGCAAAGCAGACACGAAAGACCGTTAGAGCCTATTCTGCTGGCATTTTAGTATATTAGTATGACATGATAGAAACCTCAAGCATCTCAAGGGAATTATCAAAACTAAGAGGGTAGCATCTTTCAGAAAAATAGATGTGCAAGAACAAAGGCACAATTTGAAGATGGGATGGCTCCAGAGGTAATGTTAGAAAGTATTTTTCACACAGAGGGTTGTGGATGCATGGAACAGCCTTTCTGAGGAGTTTGTGGAGTCAGGAACAGTGGGAGAATTCAAGAATGCGTGGGACAGACATAAGGCAATTCTAGTGGGGGTAGGATGAAGTAAGCTGTTGATTAACCAGAATCTGCAGCCATCCATCAGGTAGGTAAATGGGTAGACTAGGTGGGCCACACGGTCCTTATCTGCAGTCAAATTCCATGCATTTCTATATTTCACATGCCGAACTGTAGTGCAGAGGAGGTCGGGGGAGCAGAGTCCCACGCCGCAGCAAAATCGCCCTTGCATGGTGTGCCCCTGAGTAAGTCACTTAACTTTTCAAAAGGGTGAGAGGTTTGATTCCCATGTGCAGGTATCTATCTCAAAGTTATTTTATAGCATAATTTCTAGTCACTATGTGGGATCCACCTTTGGCAGACATATTATTGTGTAAATGCGAAAGTGCATCATACCCTGGCCATTCACTATATTTGAAGGCCAGTGCTATGATTTTAATGCAGAGAGGTTGAGTAATATGCTCTAATGGCTTACGGGGAGTATGGTTATGGTGCATAGGTTAAGTGTGGGTTATATGTTTTGGTGGCAGGGTCCGAAACTGGCTGATGCTTAAGTTAACTGGCTTAAGGAGTTTCAGTTAAAGGAGTGCCTGAAGCAGGCATGCCAGAGCAAGTGCAGTGGGCAGTTCTGGGCCTAGAGGTGGATATGCTAGGCGTCCAGCTTCACCGTTGCTTACTCGAGCTGGTGGCTCATGTGATTCAGTAGCCAGCAAGCCCCAGATGGGGTGCCCATAAATAATAATACGAAAAAAAAAAGGTATTAAAATTTTCCACAGTCAATGACCCGTGTTGTTGTGTGGCAGCGTGAGCTTCAGCACCAGCAAGGGGAGAGTGGCCGTGATTTTGTTTGGACTGCAGATTACAAGCATAATTACTGTGAAGATGAGTGGTGACCTAGAACAGCATCTGGCGGCCCTCGTCTGAGGCAAAGGTAAAGGTGTGGTGGAAGGCACTGATCAGTGATCCAGGTGAAGGAGGGGGTACAGGTCCTTCGGGGCACTGCCTGCCAGAATCCAAGAACCCAGAGGAGGCCATCCTGGAGAAGCAGCCAGTAACCCTGGCATTGCTGACGCCTGCTGTCTGAACTGCTATCCGACTGGGGTGTCGTGGAGAAACAGCAAGAGCCAGAGGCTGATGCCTATTCCGGATGAGATGCTGGTGCCTCCTACCCTCCTCCTCCTCCTCCTCTGAAAAGCCACGCAAGAAGAGGGTCAATCAGGGAGCAGCAATGGTGGACCAAGTACCAGGTATGCTCGAGTTTGACCAACTGTCAGCTGATGAACTAAGGGCACTGCTTAGGAGTGGGGGTGCCCCCAAACAGAACAGGGGCATCAGCAGAAATGAGGCAGAGAGTGGGATACCATTGAAAAGGTGCTGGTAGGGCAAGGGATGGAAACAGTGGCATCTGCACCCTTGAGCCTGGGCATGCCAGGGGGCTTGCTACAGGGTCAGGTGATACTGCTGCAGGCAATCTTGGGTACCCCGTGTAAGTGGGGCACAGCCAACCTGTCCTACCACAAGCAAACTCCACATCTTGGAGTATCGGGTCATGGCTCCAGCAGCAGATAGCTCTCGGAGGTCGGGTCAGCCAGCCAGCAGCAGGGCTCAGAGGTGTGGCCATGGCAATGGCTGTCAGCCTCTAGTGGGTAGCCTGAGCCAATCTGGAGTAGAGCAAAAGCTTGACCAGTTGCTGGAGTTACTGGCAGACCAGAGTAGGACTCAGCAAGGCACAGCCCCTGCTGCCTCAGGGACCAGGGATGCTGGGGCAGAAGCAGCACCACCACCACCATCAATGCCAGGGCAGCAAGCGGTAGTGAGCTTCCTATCCCTGGCAGAACCCATTGGGTCACACCTGCCTGACAAGGTGAAGCAGCAAATAATCAACGGAGAATACGTTGATGTCTTCGCACTGCTGAACCGGTCACAGGGATCAGTCCTTGGGCCCCTTCTGTTCAACGCCTACGAATCTGACATAAGGACAGGAATCAGGAGTGAGATGAGTCTCTTTGCAGATGACTCGAAACTGAGGCGGTGGTGGATGGGAGGAGGGAGGGAGGGTGGCCCTGCAGGAGGACCTGGAGGCTCTGGAAAGATGGTCTAGAAGTGGAAGCTGAGGTTCAATGCGGGGAAATGCAAGGTACTCACCTGGGGCAGAAACATAGGCCAAGTGTACACCTGGAAATACTACAAGTCTCAATGGCTGAGAGGGACCTGGGGTGGTGGTGGATGTCAAGATGAACAACTCTGAGACTTGTAGGAGGGCAGCAGCCAAGGCCAACAGGATGCTCGGATGCATCACTAGGGGATCACCTCCAGAAGGAGGAAGTGATACTCCCTCTGTATAACTGCTTAGTGAGGCACGCACCTGGAGTACTAATGCAGTTTTGGAAGCCACACTTAAAGAGGACATTAACCTCCTGGTGAGGTCCAGAGGAGGGCAACCAAAATGATTTGGGGCTGGGGACAGGACCTATGAGGAGAGGCTCGAAGAGCTAAATTACTACATTGGAAGAGAGAAGGGACCGGGGACATGATAGAGGTCTTCAGGTACATGAAGAGGGTAAATAGGGGAGGAACAGTCAGGGGTGCTTCGAAGGAAGGAGGAAGGGGCCACTAGAGGCATGGGTGGAAGTTGGAGGAAGATTCAGGGAGAAAGGAGGAGGTGCTACTTCACTGAGGAGGGTGGTGGAGCCATGGAATGCACTACCTAGGGGGCTGGTGGAGGCAGAGACAGTGGAGGGTTCAGGGGAGTGGGACAGGCACAGGGAAGGGTTCAGGAAGCAAAATCCAATGCAGCAAGAATATCCGGAACTGGAAGGGAGAAGTCAGAGAAGGCGAGGGGGACAGCAAGGTCAGCACCCAGGGTGGGGGCTGACCAAACGAGCAGACACGAAAGACCGTTAGGCCTATTCTGCTGGCATTTTAGTATGTTAGTATGTAAAGAGATGGAAAAGGACAAAAAGGACAAGGACGGGTGGAGCAGAAGCAAAAAGCAATGGTGCATTGGATGTGGGAGAATTGGGCAGCAGATTTCACAATTTATGCAGGGATCCTCACCCAGGGGAGCCCGGAGAAAGCCGATGGGCTGTGAGTCTACTTTAATAGGATAATGACCATGCATGCTAATAAACCAGGCAGGGGGTGGTTTGAATATGATGAGGAGTATCGGAGGAGAAAGTAGGCAGACTCAGCATGATCTTGGGCTGTCTTGGACCTCCTGCTGCTGTGGATGATAGACTTGGGGGGGAGGGGTCCAACATACGGGCAGCGGTTTTCCAGTTAGGTGCCCCCCATCATCAAAGAAAGGCTATCAAGGGGGTAATGGGGGGAAAGGGGGCAGTAAAGGGTGTTGTTTCAGCTACAACCAGGGATCATGTAAGACCAAGTGTTGTAGATACAACCATGAGTGCATGGTGTGTGGGAAGCCACACTCATTTCAACAGTGTGGGAAAGCTACAGAGGCAGGGACAGGGAAGGCCAACAAACTTTCACCCCTTTCGGAATGGAGGGACAAAGGCTGCCAGCACCAGTCAAGGCTGAAAATATTGAGGGGTGGTTGATCAACTACTTGGATAGGGCGGCCGCTCATTCTTTGGCAGCAAGATTCAGGGAGGGGTTTTGTATACCTTACCAGGACCCAAGGAGGGCATATGAGGCTGACAACCTGTGATCAGCCAAGGAGCGACTGGAGGGCATCTCAGGCAAACTTCAGAATGAGCTGGCCATGAGTCAGATCAGTGGCCCCTTCACTGTTCCCCCTTCCCTGTGCCTCAGGGTGTCTCTCATTGGCTTAGTCCCCAAGAAGGCACCGGGCAAGTTCTGGATGATAAACCACCTGTCGTACCTGGAGGGGGACTCAGTCAACTCCTACATTGAGCTGGTCAACACCATGGTGTATTGTATGTCGTTTGACAGGGCAGCGGAGGCAGTGCGACAGGTGGGCCAGGGGGCACTGTTAGGTAAGGCTGACACAGAACCTATATTCTGCCTGTTGCCGGTGTACCCAGCAGATAGAGAGCTGCTGGGCATGCAATTTGATGGGTACTACTACATTGACAACTGCATGCCCATGGGGTGTGATGTGGCATGTGCAGTTTTTGAGCAAGTTAGTACATTCTGCACTGGACCACAGCCCAAAAAGCCAAACTCAGCCACGCGGTACACTATTTGGATGACTTTCTGTTTGAAGAGAAGTCTGGCTCTGGGCAATGCACACACATCATGGCAGCATTCCTTGAGTTGTGCATGGAACTTGGTGTACCACTGGCCCAGGATAAGACAGAGGGGCCATGCACAAGGCTTTCCTTCCTGGGGATCAAAATTTACACAAGTGAGCAAGTGTTCTGGCTCCTCTGAGGCAAACTGGTGGCTTTGCGCACCCGGCTTTACACCATGATGACGGCGTGCAAAGTCACATTATGGGAACTCCAGCAACTGGTAGGCCATCTCAACTTTGTCTGCCGGGTCATGCCCATGGACAGAAGTCCCAGGACATTCATGAGGTGGCTGGTGGGTGCTGGGGTGGGCTGTACAAAACCGCACCATAGAATTCATGTCACAGCGGTAATCGGAAGAACCTAGGTATTTGGCAGGCATTCTTGCAATGCTTCAATGGGGTATCGATATGGCCAGTTTCAGTGTCCAGCGAGGAATTGGAACTCTTCACAGATGCCTTGGGGGGCCTGGGTTTCGGGGCTTATTTGCAAGGTAAGTGGTGCGGGGGGCAGTGGCCTCCAGAGTGGATAAGACAAGGCATCATGAGGCAGATAATGGTGATGGAGTTCTTCCCCATTGTAGTGGCAGTGGTGATCTGGGGGGATGTGCTGAGGGACAAGCACATCATATTCAGGTCTGACAACACCGGAGTGGTGTATGCAATAAACAAACAATTAGGGGGCAAGGGCCTGATGGGCAACCTCATGTGGGTATTTGTCCTGAAGTGTTTGTTGTTGAATATCAACTTTAAGGCAGTGTACATATCAGGTATGGAAAATTGCATCACTGACACTGTTTCTCATTTACAGTGGCAGAGGTTCCGAGAATTGGCACCAGCAGCAGACCTACAGCCCAGGGAAGTCCTGCCATTCCTTTGGGAATTGATAACCCAGAAGCCTGGGAGTTGATTGAGAATGGCCCGGCTCCTAGGATGCATATAGTGTACCAGAAAAGGGGTCAATTGTTTTTTGGAAGTGCAACATGCACGAGGGTGGGCAGGGACATGGCCGATCCTGTGTCACAGCTGTGCGAATACATACTGATCAAAAAATGTGCGGGGTCACCCGGGCAACAGTCGAGCAGCACATGGCTGGCACTGCCTGGTTTCAAAAAGCCAGGGGCTTCCCCGACTCCACAAGGGCATCTGCCCTCCCAGAAGATGTTGAAAGGTTGGGCACGGGCGGCCTGAGGGGTGCGGACAACAGATGGCCTACCAGTCCTCCCATATTCAAGCAGATCTGGAATGAGTTGCCTAAGGTATGCTCATCCCCATAGGAGATGAGGCTCTTCTGGACAGCATACTTGGTGGCATTCGGAGGGGCATTCCGGGTGTCGGAGCTTGTGAAGCCCAGCAAGGCCACTGGGAGACCATTAGCATTGGCAGATGCCAACATGGAGGTCACAATGTCTGGAGTCTTTGTCCACATATGAAAGAGCAAGACTGACCAGCTTGCCAACGGGTGGTGGTGCCGATTAGCGGCACCCCACAGGCTCTAGTGGGATGTGGGAGCATAGGTGCAGGATTATATAGCAAAGCTCCTGGCAATAGGTGAGGCCTTCTTCCATCATGGGGATGGTGGCCCACTACCAGTGTACCAATTTAGATACATGTTGCAAAAGACCTTGCAACTGCTGAGCATTGCCGCAGAACAATACAATACACACTCATTTAGGATTGGCATGGCATTGCACGCCAGGGCAGAAGGCTTATCAGATAGGACAATGCAGACAGTGGGTAGATAGAAGTCACAGGCTTTTGAAAGATACATAAGACCACACACGTTATAACTCTCTCTTGTTTTGTTTGGATAGGTGCTGTGGCCCGTGCAGTGCAGATTTGGATTTGTGGCCACTGGTACATCCATTGGGTGGCTCTCATGGCAAGGCAGTACCCAGGAGGAGAAAACCTGTTCCTGGCACCTGAGAGGGCAGAGATGCATTGGTTGGGATGGCATGAGATGCGCTGGAATGAGTTACTGGCAACACTGCAAGCAAAGGCTCGGAAGAGGTCGCAGCCTTATGCCTTAGTCATTCACTTAGGGGAAATAATATGGGGGTTATACCTGCGAGAGAGTTTAAAGAGAAGATGAGGCAGGACTTGGCAAGTTTGAAGCAATGGTGGCCCTAGGTGCATATAATTTGGTCTGATATGGTGCAGCAGCAGCAGCAGTGGCGGCACTCCCGGAACATTAGGGCAATAGAGAAGGTGCGCCGGCTGCAGAACACATCCATGCATCTGATTATGGACTCAGTGGGGGGGGTCCATAGCAAAGTAAAAAAGCCAGGTCTGTATAGAAGGGATGGAGTACATTTATTGGAGGAAGGCGTAGATCTGTTTCTGGATGACATACAACAGGCAGTGGTGCGAGTTTTAGCATGAGGTGCTTGTGGGCGGTGAGTTGGTGGGAGCTCACCTTGTGGCGGCTTGGTAGTCTTGGAATGCTGTGGGAGGGGGGTAATGGGATCATGAGTCTTGACCATCCAAATCTCCCTGAGGCTGACAGGAGGGCGGGCCTGATGGATGGAGTCCAGATGGCACTCCCTTTGGGCAGTGTCCCACAGCATGACGGATCCTCTGATGGGGGAGGAGCTCACAGCAGCCAGTCATATAGCCATCCCTCATACCCCGGAGGTTGCTGCTCTCATGAGATCCTGGTTGATGGTAAGGTAGCTCTCCCCTGGGAGGGAGGGTTGACCATCAGTGATCTAGTTGCTCCATGGTGAGCTAGATTCCTTCCAAGGCTACCTAGCTGTATACATCACGCTGAAGTGAATGAATATATGGATAATTGGTTTATTAACAAACACATGGTTGTGTGGCCATTTCTCCAAAGCTCATTGTTGTGTCAGTTTGTTCAGGTGAATGAGGTATATGCCTTCAAAAGACAATGGAGAAGCCTGCAAGATATCGCAGCAGGTGGGGCTTTGTCTGGGGGCATGGCCTGGGCCACCTGGACAGACAATAGGGACCCAGGTAGGACCACCCAGAAGGAGCCGGGGGGTGGGGTTCCCAGGGGAAAAGAGCTTGTGGCCAGGGACAGGGAGGAGCTAAGCCCTTAAGAGGTGCTGCACAGGAGGAATTCCTCCTCATTCCTCCTTGTCCCAGGTCGCATCCCATCCAAACCTCACCCTCGTAAAAGCAGGGGGGAACGTGGGGGGTATAGGGAACTTGTTGTTCCACTAAGGGGAAATTGCCTTAGGGGTTGAAAAGGAATTTCTTGTTTTTTTCTCACTGGCTTTTCTGGGTTTTTGCCTTCTCCAGCAAAGTGGGAGTAATTCTAGCTAGAGTAGGCTAGGGATTAGATAGGTACAGTAGGTGTCACAGTCATGAACCTTTGTAAGTGGCAGCTTGGTAGTCTTGGAAAGCTGTGGAAGGGGGTAACAGGGGATCATGTGTCTTGACCAGCCAGATCTCCCTGAGGCTGACAGGAGGGTGGACCTGACAGATGGAGTCTGGATGGCACCCTCTTCAGGCAGCGTCCGGCAGCATGGCGGATCCTCTGATGGGGGAGGAGCTAGCTGCAGCCAGTCATATAGCCATCCCTCATGCCCCGGAGATTGTTGCCCTCATGGGGTCCTGGTTGATGGTAAGGCAGCTCTCCCCTGGGAGGGAGGGTCGACCTTCAATGATCTAGTTGCTCCATGGTGAGCTAGATTCCTTCCGAGGCTACCTAGCTGTGCACATCACGCTGAAGCGAATGTATATATGGATAATTGGTTTATTAATAAACACATGGCTGTGGCCATTTCTCCTAAGCTCGTTGTTGTGTCAGTTTGTTCAGGTGAATGAGGTATATGCCCTCAAAAAACAATTCAAGTTTATAATCAACAGGACCATCCAAAATCCTCAGTTGTTGGAATGAAAACTAGTCTGAATGAAAGTATGTTCACAAGGAAGAAACTGCCTTACCACTTACAAAAAGGCTCCACAATTAGCACCCCATTTCAGTGAATGGGATAATTTGCATCTTTTCTCCCACCTGCTGTTTCAGTCTCTGTGGTAACAAAAAGTTTTCTAATAGACTGCTTCAAATCAAATCAAATGTTAAATGTTTAAGTGTACTTATGCTTGGCTAGTGGATTTTGAAACCAAACCAGACAAGGATTCCGAAGAAAGCAGAGTAACATAAACCCATTCCCCCATCTTGCACTGCATTGTTTCAGCCAAACAGAAGTCTGCGTGCAATATTGTCACTATATTTGAGAGTATTTTATTGGAAATGCTAACACATTTTACACAGTTCAAAGTAAAACTTGCCGGTTCAGTTTTTCAGTGGCCTTGCACACGGGGAATTGGACTAGGCAGCAGGGGTGGTGGTGTCGGATTTATAGTTTAACTGCTCCTGCATCTAACTCTTCATTCTCTCAGCTGCTCAGCTGATGTATCTGCTCGCCAACCTGGAAGTAATGTTTTTGTGTACAAAAAGTATATGCCTAAACATTTTTCACACTAGATGATTTTTTTTTAAATCCAAGTTTATTGACAACAATCGGGTACAATAATACTCAAATCAGGTATACAGACAGTAATAGCACATAAACAGATGGATAATCAATTATCTTCCAAGCTCATTTACATATAAGTGGCGTGTTCCAGGAATTTATAATCATTATTTATGGTTGTTCATTAAGGAAACAACAACAAAAAAAAAAAAGGGTGGGGGGGAGAAAATTCATTAACTCTTCAATGCTTTTCCCAGTTTACCTATCCCCTCTCACCCTCAAACAGGCAACTGATCTCATGTGTTTAAACTCGAACCCTTTTTGGTCTGTCAATAGGTTAGATGATTTATGTATTGGGTCCCATCGCTACACCCAGCCAGGTTTCCCATTTGGTCCATCTCTGAATGTGAAGAGCAACTCTTTGGTTTATTTTAAAGGTGAGTTCTTCTAATTCTGAGATGTTCTGCACCACCATTATCCAATCTTGTCTAGTGGGAGGCAGGGGGTTTAGCCATAGTGTCGTGATTGCTTTGTGGGCCGCAATTTTGAGTGTAACCCAGAGGTATATTGAGTCTGCCCCTCTCAGACCCACTGGAGGGACTCCCAATGCTGCCAGTTTCCAGTCTAGAGGGTGGTCAAGGGAAAAAATATCTCCCAGAGCTTTAGAGACCTCCCCCAGTACGTCCGAAGTCTCGGACAGGTCCAAAAAATGTGAAGGTGGCCTGCCACTTCATATCCACAGACCCTCCAGCAATGAGATGAATAGTCTGAATTCCTTTTGTTTAGTAATTGGGAGGTGAGGAAATATCGAACCCTGATCCTCCAGGCAAATTCCTGCCAGTGGGGGAACCGGGTCATTCTTTTGTCTGTGCAGAAGATAGGTCCCCAATCAAGTATTGGAGGGTCTGGATTAGCCTCCCCCAGCCATCTAGCCTTGATTTTGGCAAGTGGGTCACTTCTCAGTGCAGCAAGAGATTTATAGAGGTGGGAAATCAGGCCCCTTTGGGTGCATGTCATTCTACCCTTTTGTATAGATAGCAAGAAGGGTGCAGCTCTGGCCGAGTCCCTATCCCTCCTTTGCAGCGAGGTGATATAAGTTCAAACTTGTAGATATCTAAAATGGTCTGAATTCCGTAGGCCAAAAGTGTTTTTAAGGGTGTTAAAATCTAAGACTGTGTCCCCTTGCAGGAACTGGGCCAAGTAACTCAGGTCAGCCCTGTCCCACAGTCTAAAGGTATGGTCCAGACCTCCCAGGTGGAACCCAGAGTCCCATGCAAGTCTGTACAGAGGCCAAACTGAGATTTTTAATTTACATTTTTGCCATAACCTATGGACAGAGTGAATCGTATCCCTGACCGTAGTCAGTTTGGAGGGGGGGGCATCTGTGGGCTGACTCGGATGTGACCAATCTAACTTCAAGGGGCAACCTCCCTTCTTCTTCTTCTTCTCCCCTCTTCATGTCGCTCCATCCTGTGGTAGAGTTCAGATTAGACCACTGCAATGCATTTTTCAATTGCACCGCAAGGAAGTAATCTTCCAGTTCAGGAAGGGACCTACCCCCATTGCTACTGTGGGTTTGCAAAATCTTTAGGTTAACTCGAGGTCTCTTGTTGTTCCAAATGAACTTCAATATCATTTTATGCCAAATTTGGAAAGTTGATTTATGGATGTAAAGTGGGAAACACTGGAACAGACATAGGAATTTAGGAAGGACATTCATTATTATAGAGTGGATCCTAGAGTACATGGGGAGATTAATCAGGGACCACCTCTCCAGGTCTTTTTTCAGACCACCTATCAAGGGAGTGTAGTTTGCATTGAAGAGTTGTGAGTGCTGTTTGTTAATGTTTACCCCCAGATATCTCATCCTACCCGCAGACCAGTTCAAAGGTAAGAGTGAGTGTATCTCTTCAGAGGGATTATAAAAGAAGCTTAAAACCTCTGTCTTGGTCTTGTTGAGGGAATATCCAGCTTGTCTCCCAAACTCTTCTAATATGGGCCACACCTGTTTTATGGACTGGTGAGGCTGGGTGAGGCATAGCAGAACATTGTCTACATATAAAGACATTGTTTTGTGGAGACCTCCCACCTCCATACCTCTCACCCCGTCCGCCCCCTGTACAGCCTCTGCCAATGGCTCGATGTAGACAGCAAACAAGAGGGGTGACAGGGGACATCCCTGATGGGTGCCCCTGCCCAACCTAAATCAATCAGAGATTCCTCTATTTACCCTGAAATAGGCTTGGGGTCCTGTATAGAGACCTGATCATGTCTATAAATGATTGTGGAAGGCCCCTGTGTTCCAATACTGAAAACAGGAAACCCCACAAGACCCTATCAAAGGCCTTTTCGGTGTCCAGGCTCATCAGGCATGTTGGAGTATGGGAGCGTTGAATTACATCAACCAGATTCAGGGCAGAGCGGACACCATCAGGAGCTTGAAGGCATGTGATAAATCCGGTCTGGTCTGTATGATTTATGTCCGAAAGAATGGGGTTTAATCGAGAGGCGATGATGGATGTGAATATCTTGCAATCCAGGTTAAGCAGGTATATGGGACGGTAAGAATCATGGCGCATTGGGTCTTTTCCTTCTTTATGTAAAATAGTGATGGTGGCGTATTGCCATGGGGGGCAGCATTTCCTTCTGACCAAATGCTTGAAAAAACTTCTAGGAGTATAGGGGAAGTTTCAGATTTAAAGGTTTTATAGAATTCCACCACGAAGCCATCTGGGCCTGGACATTTTGCAGTTTTTAAGTTCTTTATTGTGGAAATAATTTCCTGTTGTGTAACAGGCCTAGATAACATCTGTATTGTCTCTGGAGAGAGTGTAGATAGAGTGAGGGATCTGAGGTAACTTTTCTTCTCCTGAATGAAGGTCTCCACCTGGGGGCTATAAAGTTTGGAATAATATTCTACCAATGCCTCTGCAATCCGGGCTGCCTGTCTGACCATCTGACCAGTACACGGGGACACAATCCTAGTGATCGTCGCTCTAGCCGCATATTGTCTGGGCCTAAAGGCTAGAAGTTTAGTGCCTCTGAGGCCCCCCTCATAATAATTTTGTTTTAGATAGAACAGGGCTTTCTCAATCTCTGCTTTTTGCAGGTTTTGTAGCTGGTTCTTATAGGATTTCAGTTCCTTATCCCTGACCGCATCCCACTTAACTTTTTGTGCTCCCTCAGGTTCCCTGATCCGAGAGAGGTGCTCCTGTTGTTTCTGTCTCCTTAGCTTTTTCTTATGGGATGCTATGGCAATTAGTTTTCCCCTAAGAGAAGCTTTGAGGGTATCCCATAGGATCTGTGGGGATGTCTCTTGTCTGTTATTTTCAGCTAGTGTAGTTTTAAAATACTGCTTAAGCTCATCCACCACCTCTTTGTCCTGAAGGAGGGAGGTGTTCAGTCTCCAAAAGGGTAGTTCGTCTGGGAAGCCCATCTCCACTTCCAGATAAACCGTACTATGGTCCGAGAGAATGGATGTCCCAACCCACATAGAAAGGAAGTTGGATAAGTCCTTAGAGAAAGTAAAAAACATGTCTAACCCAGAAAAAATATTGAACCTCGGGGGAATAGCAAGTATATTCTTTACTCTTGGGATATTTCTCTCACCAAATATCAACCAAACTCATCTGTTCCAGCGTCAGTTTTAGGGAGCAGGCTCTACTTATTTCTGGTTTAGGAATTTGAGATGTGGTGTCAAGAGTCCTATTTAATACCGTATTCCAGTCCCTACCCATTATCAACATACCCCTGGCCTTCTCAGCTACTAGTTGGAGTAGGGTGGTATAAAATGAGAGTGGTGAACCCGGAAGAATGTATACATTTACCATAGTAACTGGGGTATCCTGTATGGTTCCAATTACCATAAGGTATCATGCCCCAGGGTCCTCTACCACCTCCTGCTGTTGAAAGTGGAGGGCCACTGTTGGCAAAATTGTCACCCCTCTCTTTCTGCCTGCAGGTAAGGAACAGTGATATAGTTGGGGAAAGGTTTTTGATTTTAGCTTTTGGGCCTTTATGGGGGATAAGTGCGTTTCCTGTAGGAAAACTGCTTCACATCCCTGCGATGTTATGAAATGTTGAATCGTCTTTCTCTTAATGGGATTCGAATAACCATTTATGTTAAAAGAGAAAATCTTCATAATTGGTCTAGCCATTTAAGAACCATTCCGTGTCAGCAACTGCTTTCCAGATTAAGTCTTGTCTATACCATGTTAAACTAGCAATTCGAGTACCCTGTAAAACTTCAAGCTTTACATTAGAAAAACATTTAAACAATAGGTCTATTTCTACTGGTAATACAAAAACGTAACAAAACTGTTGCTCTGGCCTCTTCCAACTATAAGACATGAGCAGAAATAGTAATTGGCAAGCCAAGGTTGAGATTCCTCTAAACCCAGTTGCCCAAAATCTGCTGATCTGACTTCCAAGGGGTTGCTGAACGATGGGCATCAGCCGAAGGGTGTCCACTCGTGCTGTCCAGTATAGGGAGCTCAGTAGTACAGTGAGAACTCCCTGTGGCCCCTCTTCCATTTGCCAGCTTTCTTTCATGTTGGCATACACCTCCCTTATTCCCCCCCCAATAAGTTTAAAAATAAAAGAAAAAAATCATCTTTTTATTTTATGTAAGTGTATACAAATGTCGACTATGCCAGCATCCCCAACCCAATCCTCTCCCCGCTGGACCAAAACCCCAATGCCTCTGAACCCCCATTAACCTTTTGTCCCAGAGGGAGCATTGCACAAATGGGTCAAAGGCGCCATGTAGCCATGCATTCTCGCCTCCGGGTCTGCCTACCCTGGAGTCTCTGCGGGTTTGGTAACAAATGGACCCAAAGTGCAGCCTAAGAAAATTGCTGACAGAGGCCTTGTGACAATATACCCAGTGCTCAGATCCCCCTGGTTTCTTGTGATTCCATATTTAAAAGTAAGCAAGGTCCAGGTAGGTCCTGAGTTTATTATAGGGTGGCCTGAATTTTCAAGAAGGGGGCTCCGATCCCCCACCCCAAACCGACAGAGTCGCTGACAGCTCCGAGTGTCTAGAGTTCCTTAGATGAACGTGGTAAGATTGAGGTGGCAGCTTGTCATCCGCTAAGGTAGCTTAATTAATTAAACTGTACCTATGTGGCACTGGGGGGGGCGCCCAAAGGAGAGACTGGCAATTAGTTGAGCCTCAGGGGGGACGAGTCCCAGGAGTGGTCGGGGCCTGTTTTAAAGTAAGAGAAAATATCAGAGAGCTTCCCTTCATGTGTCTGAGGGCTGGGAGGGACCCGTGTCTTCAGATTCTTCATTCGCATTGTTCTTCTGGAGACGAGACACTCTGTGATTTATTAGGGCTGAATCTCCAAGCCTTCGGAGCATTGAACTGATGTCTGCACGTAATGTCATCTGCAGAATCTGTTGCGTGGACTCCTGCTTGATGGACCCCTTCTGAGTAATTGACCAGGTGGATGCCAAGAGGTCCCTCTCCATTTTCTCCTTAAGTGGGGGGGGGTGCTAATTCCGAGCTCCTTGAGGGAGGGCGCAGCAGCCAGGAGGTCCTTAAAGATTTTAACTCCTTGCTCCATGGCTATTTTAAGTCTCGCCAGATAAAGAGTTTGTGCCTTAATGTTCTTGGCCCTGAGCTGTTTTATTATAGGCCAAAGAGCTCTACGTGCTTCCTGCACCCCCGAGGTATGGTCGTTGTCTAGCGCCATTTTATGGCCAGAAAATGTCATAGCGCCCTGTTGCCAGGCGTGATGCAACAGCTCTTCTTTGCTTTGGTAGGAAGTTAGGCGAGCAATAAAGGATCTGGGTCTTGCTTCAGAATTGCGAGGTTGAGGGCCAGGTGATCGATGTGTCCGATCCATTCCTAAATCGAAGTCGCCTGGGAGTGAGAGGGACTTTCTTAGGAGATCTTGGAGGAAAACAACAGTATTCATAGTTTTGTCTTCCAGGCCCTCCGGGACCCCATAGACCCTCATGTTCTGTCTCCTGCTCCTCCCTTCCAGGTCATCTAGGTGGTGGGTGAGTTCCCAATCCCATGCCAGCAGGTATAGGAGGAGACGATCGTGCATATCTGTCTGCTCAGACACTTTGGTGAAATCCAGCTCTAGTTGTTCTGCTTTGTGGTCGATGCGGTTGAGGTCCAACCTTAGTTCAGAGAGGCTCTGATCAATTTTGGTAACTGTGCGGGCTGTCTGCAGGATCGTTCCTGTTATCTCATTCCACGGTAGATCTCCACATGGCGCGGCCCGGCGGCATTCTCCTGGGGTCTCCCATTCATCTGGAGACTCTGCCATTTCTGTTTGAAACATTTCTTTATGCTTCTGTGCTGGAGTCACTAAGATTCTCCTGGGTTTACCATGCTTTTGTTTAGCTGGGGATGCCATTACCAAATGGGCGATTTAGCTGGATTATTATCGGTGGGGAGTGGAGCGCCCAGACTAGGCAGCCATCACGATCACTGACGTCACGGGAAGTCCCCACACTAGACAATTTAAAACAACATTAAGAGCTAAGTCCAATTGGGCTGGGCAGTCTGGGCAGGAGTGACAGGTTTAAAGTTTAACTGCTGTGCATCTAACCATTTGATCAGCTGATGCAACTGCTCTCTCAGCATGATTAAACCCCCCAAAAAACATAGTATCAGCACTCTTGAGAATCGGCGGAGGGAGGGGGGGATTCAGCCGGGTGTCCTTAACTTCTGCATTTATTTAATTGTGTGTATCAGGGAAGTTGAACTGTTAGTCTTGCTGACCTAGGAGTCTCAAGGGATGCTTGCTGATCAG
The DNA here is from genome assembly GCA_016271365.2 of Neoceratodus forsteri. Lineage (NCBI taxonomy): Eukaryota > Metazoa > Chordata > Ceratodontiformes > Ceratodontidae > Neoceratodus > Neoceratodus forsteri. The sequence continues at coordinate 1,424,853,466 of CM028130.1, forward strand.
GGTGTCTTTGTGTGGGATCAACCAATCTGGTGAGGTCTTACAACACTGTGTGATCACCCACATTATCGAGGCAGCTCCCACAACCTGCTGAAATATACTCCCCTCAGGTCAGCATGCAGTGCCTCTGCATCACACTCTAAACCCCACCAACCCAGGGCAGGGGAGCCTGGAGTAGATCAGCTCACAAACCCAGATCTCCCACTTGCTAGTGTTGCAAACCACAAACCTGCACCACTATTCTGTTTTTAATTGTGAGAGTGTTCTTTTTAAGCTGGGTGGGTGAGCCGGGCTGCTGACTGAGTGGGTTACTGCGAACACACCCAAGCCAGAAAGCATACTCAAGGACACACAGAAGTTAAGACCCCAGGGGCTGCATGATACTGGTGGGCAGAATGATGCTCAATTCACATCTGAGCTCAGACATGAAAACTGAGAGAGACCTTTCCATGGCGACTAAGTGAAAAAAAAAAGGCATCCGCATGTTTGGGAGATGCATGGTTTTCCATTAGAAGGTCCTCCACTAATCACTTGTGGATTTTTTAGGTGAAGACACTTTATTTTGAAAGAACAAATTTATGCAGTTTTTTTTTTTTGCTCCTCCAATTCCCTGGCCATCCACTCCTTCAGGCCTGCCAAAGCCCCCTACCACTGCTGCTGAGTCCTGACTGCCATCTACCACCCTTTACTGTCATGTTACTGGGTAACCCAATGTAACCCTTTGTTGGTGGGCCCCTACCCCTGTGGGATGCTACCAGGGAGGAGAATCACCTTGAAAAGCTTCCTGTGTATCCTGGGCACAGCAGGGGTCGGCACAGACATGTGTGTCCAGGGCTTTGGGCTTATGGAGGCACCAGTAGCCATAACCCAGTTGGCCAGGTGGGTGTTTTCCCATTTTCTTGGGAGTATGAAGTGCCACATGATGTCTAGGCACAAGCCGATGTCTGTCACGCTCCCTCCCACAGTGAGGGCTGATGTGTTGCTGTGCCTCTGGCCTCTGCCAGGGGCCCTCAAACACTGAGCCGTGAACCCACCTTCTCACTCAGGAGAAGGTGAGTGGTCATTGGACTCTCAAGCCTTCTCCCCCTGGCCAGTCCTCCAACAACAGAGTCCATTCCCGAACCCGAGTCAGTGGTGTTGCAGGCAGAAATCCAATTCAGGCAGTTAAATGATGAATAGAAAAAACCAAAGGTGGTCCACCTTAGTGGTGGTGGTTCAGATTAATTCATATCAGAGTTTTAACAAGCAAAGAAACCCAGTAAGTTGTAACCTCTGCGTTTGGGGTGTGAGTGTTGAAGGAAGGGGATCATAGTGCTGTCACTACTGCCATCACCCCCGAGGGATGTGGACTGCATTGTTGCTACTGCTGTCACACCTGAGGGGTGGAAGCCACAGTGCTTCTGCCATCACCACTGGTAGATGGGGAATGTGGTACTGCTGCCATCCCACCTGAGGGATGGGGGCCATAGTGCTGATACTGCCATCACACCTGAGGGATGGGGAACGTAGTACTGCTGCTGTCACACCTGACAGATGGGGGCTGCAGTGCTGCTGCTGCTTCCATCACACCTGAGGAAGGGAGACCACAGTGCTGTTGCTGCTGCTGCCATCACACCGAAGGGACGGGGGCCATAGTGCTGTTGATGCTGCCATTGCACCGGCAGGATGGGGGCTGTAGTGCTGCTTCCATCACACCATAGGTATGGGGCTGTAGTGCTGCTGTCATCACATCTTGTACCTAAAATAACTTTAAATTAGTACAAGGATGGATGGATGTACAATAGTGGATGTCAGAATTGCTAAAATACATGTTTGCAGAGTTAAAAATGATTAAAGTACACCAAACCAAATGCTGGTAAAAAATGGATTTTGGCTTAGCAGACACCAGTGACAATACCATTTTTTACAATGCGTAAAATGGAATTTGCCCTTTCTCAATTCTGGGGTAAACCAGTGTCCCTGCTAGTAATGGTACTTTTCAAAAACATCAGACAATGCCTCCAGTGTCCCTCACTTAGAAGAATCAGTAAATATAAAGGGGGTGCGAGCATGGGCAAATTTAAAATACAGCCTGCCCAACCCTGGCTCATATAATCAATTTAGTCATAATTATGGTGCTCTTTATGAGTGATTAATATAAATCAACAAATTAATTCCAGTGTGACCCCCTCACCCCTAGAAAAAATACTCCCCCGAAAGGCCTGTGATCAAGTTTTTTTTTATCTTTATCTAGCTCATTTCTTTTTCTTATAATGCTTTAGACAGTTGGTTCTTAGTTAAACATCTGATGAGATTTTAAAAAGTCTAACTACTGCTTCACTCAGGTTCTGAACAATTCTATTTATTGATTGTTAGGCACAAACTAACATAAGCTAGTAAGCTCCTATTGCTATCATGTGTATTGTTTTCTGCATTCAGTCAAGTTTAAGATTACATTCTGAATGATTCGGCTACATGATATCACTGATGATGTCAATGACAAGACTTTTAGGTTTTTATGTAGGGTTTCAGACCTACACAAGCCTGGGGTCAGTTCTCAGTACAGAACATTCTTTCTTTCTCACTGCAGTTTATGTAGTATAAAAGATAGTTAGATGTCATTGCTGATGTCAGGGATAAGAATTTCACTAAGGTTTGAAGTAGACTTTCAGAATGTGAAACTGCTACTTTATTGTAGTCAGGCTAATTAGTTCAGGCTGATACTTTGAGGTTTGTCTAGGTTTGAATATAACTTAGTTAGAAGCATTATTTATTTAGCTTTTGTTTACCGGGTAAGTACACTAGACAAGTATTATGCCTATTTTCAGGAATGACCTGGGAGAGTACAACATAAGGAACAACAGTCAAGGAGACATGGCAAAGAGAGTACAGTTTTTTGTCACAGTAAACAAACATGTGGGAAATACATCATTTGATGCTAGGGGAAACATACAGTAGTAAGCACATTTCAGATTATACACTCTAGACTAGCTAGTTCAACTGACAGATATATACAGGTCATCATACATAAGAGTGGAGCATAGCTCAAGGACTGGATTGGTCATAATATAACTTATAACATTGTCATATACACTCCCTAGGCTAGTTGGATCGCGGACAGGTATATACAGCTCATCAAATTTTTCTAAATATGCACATGTTAGACAGAAACACTTGGTAGTACAAGTTTTTACTAAGTGACCAAGGTGCAATATGTCATGATTAGCCTATGACCGTGGAGCAATAATGGGTGTAAAAATGCCTATGGCTTTTTAGGCAGAAGTAGTCAGAAGTCATTGATACAGTGGGGAAGATATCTCCAGTAATTCAATGGAGACACCCTGGGGAGGTTCAGACAAAACAATTTGACACTTTACTCTAGGGAGGTTTGGGGCAGTCACACTCTGATGCTAGTTTTAGGAAACCCCACAGGGAATTTCGAAAACTCAGATAGGAGGGGCAGCTCGGATATCCACAGGCAGTGAATTCCAGAGTCTGGGCGCACTTATGGCAAAGTCCCGATCCCCCATGAGGGTCCGGGTAGGAGGGACTTTGAGCATCCCTGTTGTGAGAGACCTAAGTTGGTAGGGGGTGGGATTCAGTTTAGGCAGAAGCCGGGCCAGCCCCTGGGGGGTGCTAGTTCTGATCACTTTCCCAGAGAGGCATCCCAAACCAAAATCAAGGTATCGAGCTGGTGAGAGCCAGCAGAGTTTCTCATATAGCTCACAATGGTGGGTGAGTCAGGGGGCAGCCAAGGCAAAACAACAAATGTTATTGTAAGCAGTGTACCACCGGGTGAGATGTGTCTTTGGAGAGCGAGCAAACAGGTGCAGCCCATAGCTGAGGGTGGGAAGGAGCATACCCTTCACTAGGGCAAGCCTGTCTGCCAGTGTAAGGTTATACTTGGCCCTATAGGCCAGACCCAGTTTGCAGTTTGCCATCCTGCAGATGTTAAGGATATGATTACCCATGTCAAGTTGGGGGTCAAGTGTTACCCCCAGATATTTGATGGAGCTCACTATGGGTAGCGAGGATCCATCTGCGCTGGTGACATGTAAGCAAGCCGATGAAGCTTTGATTTTAGCCATTGAGCCAAAGAGCATAGCCTGTGTCTTTTTCAGGTTCAGAACCAGCTTGTGACTAGTAACCCATGACAATACCCTGTTAAAGTCATTGGTCAGGTTCTGGTTTAGGGTAGTGGCATTCTGGGAGTGAGCCATGATTACCAGATCATCTGCATACATGGTGGCGCTACAGCTGGTAGTAACCATGGGTGCAAGTTGGCAAAATATTTAATAGTAAACTCCTCTGCAGTTGTGTTGAGGGGGTCTGCATTCAATGCAGAATGTGTGTTTTTGCATTTCTTGTAAAGAAACCTTTGGTTTCACCATGTGGGATGATGAGACAGTAGCTAAAGGGGGCCTGGGTTTGATATTCAGTGAAGAACATTTTTCTTTCTCACTATAATGTATATAGTATGAGAGATATTGTTAGAAGTCATTGTATATGTCAGTGATAAAAGTTTCAATAAGGTTTGAAGCAGACATTCAGAATATTAAACTGTTACTTTATTACAGTCAACTTAATTCATTTTAGTTGACACTTTGAGGCTTGTCTAAGTTTGAATGCAACTTAGTGGGAAGCATTACTTCAGGCTGACAGAATGTTCATTAGTAAACTCCACTAGAGCTGTGCATGGGTCGGGGGTCTGCACTCAATGTGGGCTGTGTGTTATCCTTGCATGGATTTCTTGTCAAGAAACCTTCCATTTCACCATGTAAGATGATAGCACACTGTGGTAAAACACTAACCCAGTAGTAGTTGACATGGGCCTGGATTTGATCCCAAATGAAGAATACTTATTCTTTCTCAGTACAATTTATGTAGTATGAGAGGAATTGTTAGATGTCATTTCTGATGTCAGTGAAAATAATTTCAGCAAGATTTGAAGTGGACTTTTAGAACATTAAACTCTTACTTTATGGCAGTTAACTTAATTCATTCTGGCTTGTACTTTGAGGTTTGTCTAGGTTTGAATGGAACTTAGTGGGGAGCATTACTTCAAGTTGGGAAAATATTCATTAATAAAATTCCACTTCAGCTGTGTATGGAGAAGGATTCTGCACTCAGTGTAGGATGTGTGTTCCCCTTGCCATGGGTTTCTTTTCAAGAAACCTTCTGTTGCACCATGTGGGATGATAGCACACAGTGATACAGCACTAACTAGTTGAAGGGGGCCTGGGTCTGATCCCCAGTGAAAATATTTTTTTTCTTTCTCAGTACAGTTTACGTAGTATGAGAAAAATTGTTAGATGTCATTCTGCAGCTGAGGGGAAAAAAAACACCACAAGCTGCCATAAATTGTGGAGACGGTTGTAAACCAGCTCCACCTTTGTGAATACCGCAGCTGTGGGAAAACCATGACTACACAAGTGGAAACCCACTTGCACCAGGTTTTTCCTGCAGCTGTGGGATTTTTGGGAGCTTTGTGAATCCAGACCATGTTCAGAAGGATAACTATTTTTGTCTGACCAGTTATCTCAAAACATATGTTGTATAAATATATTTATATAACACTGAACAAACATTGTGCAGGGCACTGAACTGTGCTAGTCTCCCGTCTTCAACATGGTGACCAGGCCAGGAAATAGATCAGATGAGGACAGTGGACATGGCCTATCTGGACTTTAGCAAGGCCGCTGACACTGTGCCATACAGGAGACTGATAAAGAAATCAAGCAGCCTTGAGGTGGGATACAAAGTGGTGAACTGGGTTAGAAACTGGTTAATGGATAAGTGACAGAGGGTGGTGGTTAACAGCACTCACTATAATGATGGGAGAGTGACCGGGGGGGGGGACTGCAGGGCTCAGTACTGGGACCAGTCCTCTTCAATGTCTTCATATGTGACATTGCAGAAGAACTGGAAGGGAAGGTATGTTTTTTTGAAGACAACAGCAAAATCTGTAATAGGGTGGACAACCAGAATTGAGGGGGGGTGGGGGTGTGCATATGGATCTTGGGAAACTCGAGGAATGATCAAGAGGATGGCAGTTGTGGTTCAGTTCCAAAAAGTGCAAAATAATGCACCTAGGGCACAGGAACCCAGAAGCTGAGTATAGGATGGGGGAGGCACTAACAGTCACTAATCAGGAAAGGGACCTTGGCGTTTTCATATTTGATGACCTCAAAGTGGCAGGGCAGTGTGAAAAAGAAATGAGTAGAGCCAGTGGAGTGTTGGGGTGCATAGGGGGAGGTATCTCCAGCAGGAGGAGGGAGGTCGTGTTGCTACTATATCACTCACTGGTGAGACCCCACCTGGAGGATTGCATCCAGTTCTGGAGGCTACACCTCATAAAGGACATAGATAGGGTGGTGGCAGTCTGGAGGAGGGCAACTTAAATGGTGCAGGGGTTGCACTAAAAACCCTATGAGGAGTGACTGAGAGATTTCAACATGTACATCTTGGAAGAGAGGAGCATGAGAGGGGACATGATAGAGACCTGCAAGTACCTCATGGGGGTGAACAGGGTACAGGAGGGGAGTCTCTTTCAAATGAGAAAGAGCACCAGGACCAGAGGACATGCGATTAAGCTGGAGGGGGGTGGAAGTTTAAGAAGGATGTGAGGAAGTACAACTTCACTGAAAGAGTGGTAGACACCTGGAACAGACTGTCAGCAGAAAGTGGTGGAGGCAAAGACATTAAGGGCTTCATACACCCATGGGACAGACATAAGGAAATATTAGTAAACAGGCAGAGAGGAGGGAGGGTCGCTGGGGACCAGTTAGGGTCTGTGGAGACAGACTAGGCAGTGAATATCTGGGCAAACTAGATAGGCCAAGTGGTCCTTTTCTGCTGTCAAATTCTGTGTTTCTTTAAGGGTTTTATAAATGCAGCTTAACTTTGCAGGGCTCCATGTAATTCTCTGTGTACAAACTATACAAATTATATTAAAATAAAAATTCAGGCACATGATTTAACACATCATTACAATCCTGCTGCAAGCACTGCATCTCAAGAGGGGAGTGCAAATATACACAGTGGCAGACTAGAGGATGGCAGATTGTTGTGCAACAGAATAACAGGTAAGTCCTTATAATTACTGGTGACCATTTGTAATGCTTGGATTATACATTTCTAACAAGGCATTCCAACTGTCTGGCTATAATTATGTGTTACAACTGCGTGGTTGCAATCACTTCCTGTCAATCAAGCTCACACTGTTTGCCACCTTACCACTCATTGGTGGAGTGAGTCTGAAACCCCACATTTATTAAAAATGCTCATAGAAACAGAGAAACAGATATTGATGGCAAAGGAACGCTTGGCCCACCTAGTCTGCCAATTTTTTTTTTAAACTTCGTGTTTATTAGTTTAAGTGACATTTACACACAGTTCCTCATACAGAACAATAATAATGAAAAACAGAATTACCTGTACTGGCAACATTCATAACTATCCCCAGTATTCTTTTACAATAGGAGTGAAGGGTATCTAAAAGTGAAAGTCCATGAATTATCTAGTATTGCCAGCCATCTTAGCAGCCTTGGAGCGTCCAGAGTCAGGTAGCATTACAAAGAAATTCAGAAGCAATCACTTAGAACTGCTGTTTATACATGTAAACAAAGATGATAAAACAAACAGAAAAAATATTGCTATTCATAACAACTTGCAGTCAGCTATGTATCCAAATATGTAATACTGCTGAAACTAGCCTTTAGTAGCCCATATGCGAAGTGAACATTTGAACTTGAACAGTGCACAGAGAAAAATATGTAAAGCACATATCAGTACAGAGCTTCAAAATCCACCCCCCCCCAACAGCAATGCACAGAGAAAGTAAAGAGGGCCTTAAACAAGTAAGCCCTCTCGTAGATCAGAATGACCAGCAAACAGATCTGACCCCAAAAGTTTACCAGAAACTCCACTGAATTCACTGCAAGGACTTGGAGCTATTGGGGATAATTTTAAACAAAACCCCAGAAGTTATGATTGATAAATGTATATTACAAATAAGGCATAAGCCATAGGAGTTGAACTGGCCCTTGTTCCTCCTCTGCAACCTCCTCATTCATGGACACATTGTCCCGAGTAGCAAACTCCCTCACTGTTCTTTCCAGCCATCATTCCGCATCAGCCGGATCGGTAAATTGCCATAACTTGCCCCCGTAGGTAATTCTGAGTCGAGCTGGCAATAAAAAAGAATGAGCTACTCTCAAGACTCATAGCTTCTGATGGACCCCATCAAAACATTTACAGCATGAGTGGGTCTGGAATGAGAGATCTGGAAAGAGTTTGACATCCAAGTCATTAATAGCCATAGACTGCCCTTGCTGCGATATTAAGGTGTCTCAGATATCTGCTCCAGTGGTCTGTAAAAGAACAGTGCAGGGGAGATTGGTGTTAGTGGCTCGCACTCCAGGATTAACTCGGTAGGCATGTCTCAGAGACCCCCAATCAAAATCCTCAGGCACAGGAATTCAAGACTGCATCCCACTTCTTTAAAAACGAGAGAAGATTCAGGCCTTCTGCACTCTTCGGTACACTGACCAGATGAATGTTTCCTACTCACAGTTCATTTTCTAAGGCTTCGATCCTGCCTCAGAGCTGGGTGTTTTCCTGTGTAAGCATAGCTACTGCTGCTTGTGTGGTGATCAATCTCTGATCACTTGCAGCCACAGTAGTAGAGAGTTCAGTTAAGGCAGCATTGTGCTTCTCCAAGCGAGCTAGGGTTTTCTCCATTTTAGTGTCCATTGACTTCATTGTAGCCAGCATCTGATGCCATAGGGGGCAGTTGGATTTTCTGCTGTGTTTTCCCCCTCAGAAACCATGGATTCTGTGTTGTTGGTTGTTTTTTGTCGAGGCAGTTTTAGAAGGTCCTGGCACCGTGTTTTTTTGCTTCCCCATGATAAATTTTATATGCTCCGAGAGCTGTTAACTTCACCAAGTAGCTTTTCTAGAATATTTTTCAGTTCCCTCAACTTAGACTGCAAAACCCAGCAATTTTGTAGAGCTGATATGCAGAGCATTTATGAATAATGTCCTTCCAGGAGATTGGCTCTTTAGCAACCCCCCCCCCCCCGTCTGCCCATTTTCCCTACTTACTATAACATTGCAGATCCTACTTGATTTCTGGCTTTACCCCCCCGCCTCTAAGGTTCCCTTATGCCTATCCCATGCATTCTTGAAGCCCATTACTGTTTTTACACCCACTACCTCCGCTAGGAGGCTGTTCCAGGCATACACTACTCTTTCTGTAAAAAAGTACCTCTCACATCTCCCCTGAGTCTCCCCCCAAGCTTCATAGCATGTCCCCTTGTTCTTGAGCATCTTTTTGTCTGAAAAATGCTTTCCTCTTGAACTTTATTTATACCCATGAGGTATTTGTATGCTTCTATCATAATAACCCCCTCTTCCTTCTTTCCTCCGGGGTGTACATACTGAGGTCCTTCAGGGTCTCCTCATAGGGCTTGTGATGCAGACCTGCACCATTTTGGTTGTCCTCCTCTGGACTGCCTCCACCCTGTCAATGTCCTTCCAGAGATGAGTTCTCCAGAACTGGACACAGTACTCTAGGTGAAGTCTCATCAGTAATCTATGCAGCAGTAACACCACCTCTCTCTCTTTCTGCTGGTGATGCCCCTCCTTATGCACGCTAACATCCCACTAGCTCTCCTCACTGCCTTGTCACACTGTCTGGCCACCTTTAGGTCATCAGATATGATTACTGCCAGGTTTCTTTCCTGTTTGGTGGTGGTTAATACTAACCTCCCATTTTGTACTCCGCCCCTGGGTTTCTGTGTCCTAAGTGCATAATTTTGCACTTTTTCACACTGAAACCTAGTTGCCACACCCTTGACCACGTCTCTAACTTTCCTAGATCACTATTCATTTCTTCCACACACACCTCCCAAGTGTCTACCCTATTACAACTTTTAGTTTAACCTGCAAAGAGGCATACCTTCCCTTCTAGCCCCTCTGCAATGTCTCCGATAGACATTAAAAGAGGATCAGTCCCAGGACTGATCCCTGTGGCACCCCACTTGTCACCCTCCCTTTCTCAGAGTGAACTCCATTTACTACCACCCTCTGCCACCTGTCTCTCAACCGATTTCTCACCCAGTTCGCCACCTTAGGACCCACTCCTAGGCTTCCCAGCTTGTTTAAGAGTGTCCTATGTGGAGCAGTGTTGAATGCCTTACTGAAATCTAGGCAGATTACATCCACCACTCCACACTGGTCCAATTCCCTGGTCACCCAGCCAAAGAAATCTATCAGATTTGTTTAACATGAATCCATTTGAATCCATGCTGCCTCGGATCCTGAAGGCCACTGGATTCCAGAAATTCCACAATGCTCTCCTTCAATAGTGATTCTATTACTTTTCCCACCACTGAGTCAGGCTGACTGGCCTGTAATTGCCAACCTCCTCTTTGCTTCCACTTTTGTGAAGTGCCTTCTTATACCTTCTGAATGCTAACTTTTTTGCCCTTTCCTTTCCAGCCACCTTTTTTGAGAACCAAAGCGATCTCTCTCCTCCCACTTTTGCTTACTTGTTTGATGCAGAGGTTTGTAGCCTTCTCTCTCCCTCCCCTTAGATTTGCTCACTGCTCCTCCACTCCCCCCAAGTCACCTCCCCCATGCCAGGGTATCCCTGAGACATTCCCCCATCTTTTTAATCATCGCTAATTATAAAAAAAAAAACAACAACACATGGGTGGGTGGGTAGGTGAGTGTAAACCAGAATTTTATACACATCCTCGGTCTGGGATGCTTTTATAAACTCCTAGAGCGAACATCCTATACACACCTTAGGTGTGTATAAAATAGTGGGGGATAATCTCTGAGGCACTCCACTATCATTACATCATGGATTGTGTTCACCTGATAGGTTACTTGATGCACATATGACTTTCAAAGAAGTCCGACCCCTTTCCTCTGTGACTGTTCCCATCCTGGATCAGTTTTAAATGTGCATCTGAAGAGGTTGCAGCACAACTAATCAGCTCTTGAATTATACTGTGCTGCATTTACTCAGCTACACAAAAGCCTAAGGTAAGAACTGGACCGGCTTGTGTAATATGTTTTTGAAAATGTGAAAGGAAAGAGCAGCCTCATATATATATATATATATATATATATATATATATATATATATATATATAATAATATATATGTATATATATCTGTATGACAAAGAACCTTAGTGCGTAAGCACTGAGGCAAGGGGTAACCCTAAGGTTCTTTGTCTTTTAGCTTGTTTTTTGTTTGTATTGGGCTCACTACAACCCAAACCCAATAGAACAACTTAGGGTAGCTGGTTCATTCCACTGGGGTGTCATACAGATGAGGCACATTGATGAGTCCTCATTGGACAAAACACATGTCTGTGTCTTCTGTTGGCACCTTTTTCAGACTGTGTAACAGGCCTTTCGGTACCATGCATTTCTGCTTAAAGTTGAACCAGCACAACATTATGTAGTGATTTGCATGTACAGCCCATGATGCTTTGCATGATGGGGGTATGTGTGATTTTGTGTGTGTGTATATACATACATATATATATACTAGCTTTGTTATACTGCCATACCTAGAAGCCACATCTTGCAAATGTCGGCTTCAAACTGATTTTAACTCCCCAAAAATACTCCCTAAAATAGGCTAGTTTGTAGGCTAATATATGTATAAGAGAGCGGCTCCAAGAGTAATGTTGTGCACGGGAATTTTTAGATTGTTTTCAATAAACCTGGAGAAAAGGAGCAGCAATGTATTGTAGGCAGTTTCAAACAGTAGCCTGTGGTGTCCTGGAGCCCATGCTAGCGACACCAGGGACAACCAAAAACAAACAATATGCTAAACATCAATATGTGACCCCTTTCAGTGGTCCCATAGCAAAATCATACCTAGTAGCAGACTTCTCCAAAACTGGCCATTGCTACTAGTCTAGGGGTGCGTTGGGATCCCGGCAAGCAATCACAGAGCCAACCCCTCCAAAAACACTGAAACTGCAGCCACAGAAATACTGTCCCAACAAAAAATGCAGTATTCTACTGGCTGTTTACCTGTTTCTATAAGAAGTATTATTTTTCTCCCTGGCACAACACGCGATCGATGTACTAACAGTTCATCCAAATATGGCGCACTTCCACGTTCCCAATACATTTTCAGAGGCTCCTCTCTAATTTTAGTCTCCCGTGACTGCCAAATTATCCTGCATGACTGCACCCTCCCTCTACACCTGTGCATTCAGTACCCACACATGTACATTAGTAGCAATCTTGCGCATGTGCAAGGTAACTAAATTCCACACGTCAGCACGTGGGCAGATCTAACCCGATCATGCATGTGCAGAAAGACAGGCACCATCTTGGTCACAGAGAGTCAGAGCAATTTGGGGTTACCTTACCCAGATCAGCACCTCATTAAACAATTTTAATAAATAAACACTGGGCTCCCGATTTTTTAAGCGATCTGATGCCGGCACTCCAACAAATGAACCCAGGAATAGCATGTAGTCCTTGGTACCTGCTATTCACAAGAGGTCTCATAAGTCAATCCCCCTGCAGTGATCAATCACTCTTAAAGGGGCACTACACATCTCACTACTTAAAGGGGAAATAACACAAGGTGTCACTGTATAGCTCATTTCAGAAGCGAAACAAAGTAAAAGTTGATCCAACACAGATCATTTCATTTAGTATCATAACAGTAATTATAATAAAAAGTACATTTTAACAGCACCTTAATTGTACACTCTTTCAACAGATTACAGAGGTGGACACAATAACTACAGTATGGCCAAAACAAAAAGCTACACGCATTGCAATGCACCAATACCCACAGGCCAATTCAGCAGGTTCTGCGCATCATGCACCGAAGAACCACCTCATGTAAATGATGACGAAGACCCAGGGGAAGGCACCAGTGGTGCCCAGAACACGACACATCAGCCAAACGAGCCACCCACCCTTCCAATTCCAGCCCGAAATGTTTACACCATAACCTTAATACTTCAAAATCAACAAGTTATGCAGGCACAACAAAAAGTCCTGGCAGCAATGCTAGAAAAACTGATGGAGATCACATCTCTCTCTCTGTCCACTCAACCCTCCAACACTGTCTATCCCTACACATATGCCTACTAACCACATTCTGGACCCAATTACACCGGCACCAGAAGGGCCATGCCCACAACCACCACAGCCAGATCCTGGCAATGAGTCAGAGGGTGAAGGAGAGATGGAGGTGGATCCCCAGTCGCTAACAGCGAAGTGGTGCTTCCCTCACCAGTACCAGCTCTGATACGCAACATCATGACCACAGTGCGGTTTGATATGCCAACACCCCTCCATAGTCTAAACTACTACCATCTTTGCAGCCATCTGTCAAGAAGGCAGACATTTCCCAGTCTGTGAGTCTATGGATGAGCTGGTCAACAAGGAATGGGACTCTACTGACCCGGCCCATATTCCCTAGCGCAGACCTTGGGATAAAATGTACCCACTGCAGGAGGATAAACTGTCATTGTGGTGTACACAACCCACAGTAGACTCCCAAATTGCTTCATTAAACAAAAAAACAGTCTTACCTATGGAGACCGTATCAGGGCTAAAAGATCCACTGGCTAGCAAGTTAGAAGACATACAAAAGAAAAACTATGAACTAGCAGGCATGGGAGTAAGGGCAGCAACAACGGCCATATATGCCACACAGGTCCAGGTAGAATGGCTACAGGAAGTGGCAAAAATGATGACACCAAAATCCACAGAGAACCAGTTACTTATTTATTTATTTTATTTAGTGATTCGGAAAAGTCCTTTGAGCACAAGCTCTTTTACAAAGGTTCCACATCATAGATTGCAAAACAAAGTACAATAGGAGAAAGCAAAGGAACATCACAATGAACGATACAGCTTGGATTCAGAACTTACAGAACAACTCAAAACATAGGTACAAGTTAAAATAACAAGAAAAACACTTTATGGGGTTGGGGGGGAATAAGCAGCCACAAAGTGCCTTGTCAGTAGTTCAGAGGGATGGGGATAACTTGCAGTGGGGTAAAGAAAGGAGATACGAGAGAGAGGTAGGTACTGCGGTGGAGGTGATGGGTGGGGGAAGAAGGGCGATAAGGTATAGGGAGAAATAGAGGGGGTAAGAGGAGTGGTTAGATAATTCAATACTGGCCATGAAATACCTAGCTGACATGGCTGTAGATTCTTTGAAAATAAACACCAGAGCATCTGTACTGATCAACAGGGCAAGGCGAGCTCTTTGGATGAAGCTCTGGGACGCTGATAATGAATCCAAAGCTATGCTGCATAAGTTACCCTTGAAAGGGTCACTTTTATTTGGAGAGGGACTAGAAAAGTACCTAATGGGTAAGGAAGATGGCAAGGCCCTAGGCAAAGACCAGGCCCAAAGGTCTACCTACCTGCCCGCAAGACACAAGTCATGCCCCCACTCCTTTCGTAACTCACGGAGCAGTAACTATGGGTACAGGGGTAACAACTTTCAACCCCCATACAACCCAAATCCCACCTACAACAGATATAGAGGCAGAGGAGGAGAAAATAAAGGCAGGGGCAACAACTTCTACTTTCGAAGAGCAAGTCATAAATAGTGACTATGCCTACTGCAACATCTCCCAAAGCATATTGGTAGGAGCAAAATTAGGCCTATTCATGGCTGCATGGGAAAGGTCCACAGGAGACAAATGGGTCCCTGAAATAAAACAAGCATTTGTCAATGCTGAATGTTGTCTCGCTGGCATTGGCTTTGGTAGTGCGAGAGGTAGAGATGCATAATAGGAATGGCAGTGAAGTATTGAAGTGATGCCAACCCCACCCTCACCCTATAGAGAGCAACAGGCATTGGGGTGTGCCTTTGGGTCATCAGCTGTAACGCTCACGCCATTGTACGTCACCCTAACCTGTAGACACTGACAAGTGTCATGGTGTGCTTTGGGGTCTTTGGGCATTATACTTACCCCATTCCATAAGGAAATACGCTGTTGTGGGTGCAGTATAGGAGAATGGGGTGAATTTTGTGGCTGAACAGTGCAAGGCACACCACGATGCCAGTCAGTGGCTGCAGGGTGGGGGTTGGGGGTGCAATGTCATGAGCATTACATCCGGTGATCCCAAGTCACAGCCCTGGTGCCTGTCAGTCTGTACTGGATGGAGTTCTACAGTTGGAAACCCTAACACCGTAGGGGTGCGGTGCTATTTTTACTCCAGATTTTCAACATGGGCTGTTTGTGAGGCCACCTCAAGAGAAGCATCACAATCAGTTTGTGAGCTGAAAGGTGGTTTTGCACAGCGGCTATGCCATTTGGCGACACAGGGATGAAAACACATTTTGGGCAGGATGTGGAGAATGGCAACTGTATTGTTTATGAAGAAGTGTTAAAAATGGCAACGTTGAAAATCTGAAGTGAAAATATGAAAAATTGGTGAAGTCATTAACATGCATAGAAACTGCACAACACACGGCCGTAACTCAATTATTTGTGGGAGCTTGTTAGCCACATTTGTAACATAGGCATTTTGGGACCTCCCCTCATGAACAGTGATGCTGTGATTTTGTTAATCCGTCCCAAAAGTTGATTTCTCACAGTGACCTCGCCATTGTGGGCCACAGGTGTGGAAACACATTTTAGGCAGGATGTGAAAAATGACAGCTGTACTGTTGATAAGGAGGTGTGAAAAAATGCCAGTGTTGAAAATCTGGCATGAAAATATTGCAAATTTGCGAAGTTACAAGGGTGCGTGGAAACCGTGCAACGCATGCTTGCAACACAGTCAATTTTTTGACTTTCGGCAGCAGATTTTCAACATAAGCATTTTAGGACCTCTGCTCATGAACAGTGTCACCGTCATTTCTTCACACTGTCCTGAAAACTGATTTCGCACAGCGATCGTGCACTTCTGCACTGGACATGCGAAAATACATTTTGGCCAGGATATGTAAAATGACAGCTGTACTTTTCATAAGGAGGTGTGGAAAAATGCCAATTTTGAAAATCTGGAGTGAACATATTACAGATTCACGAAGTTACGAGCGTGCATGCAAACTGCGCAACGCACACTCAGAAAACACTCATTTTATGGACTTTCATCACCATTTTTCAACATAGGACCTCTGCTAATGAACAGTGTCACTGTTATTTTCACAATGTGTCTCGAACACGGATTTCCCACAGTGACCGCACTATTCTGCGCCGGAAGTGCGAAAACACATTTCAGCCAGGAGGTGAAAAATGACAGCTGTACTGTTCATAAGGAGGTGCAGAACAATGGCAATGTTGGAAATCTGGAGTGAAAATATTATAAATTTGGGAACTTTCGAGCGTGCGTGCAAACTGCACAACACACGCTCGAAACACAGTCATTTTATGGAGTATCGTCACCAAATTTTTAACATAGGCATTTTAGGACCTCTGCTCATGAACAGTGCCACTGTAATTTTTGTAATCTGTCCCGAACATTGAATTCCCACAGCAACCACGCCATTCTGTGCCGGGAGTGCGAAAACACATTTCGGCCAGGATGTGAAAAATGACAGCTGTACTGTTCACAAAGAGGTGTGGAAAAATGCCAATGTTGAAAATCTGGTGTCAAAATGTTGCAAATTCGTGAAGTTACGAGCGTGCGTGGAAACTGCGCAATGCACACTCGTAAAACAGTCATTTTTTTGATTTTTCCCACCAAATTTGCAACATAGGCTTTTTGAGAGCCCACCTCATGAATTCTGGCACTGTCATGGCATTAATTGGTCCCGAAAGGTGATGCCGAGCAGTGACAGCAAAATCACCTTCCGGGACTGATTAACGCCATGACAGTGAAAGAATTCATGAGGAGGGTTCCAAAACCCCCATGTTGAAAATTTGGTGCCAAAATTCCAAGAAATGCCTGAGAAATGCATCAAATTTAAAAAAAACCTATTTAGTCCATTATACAGCTTACCGGCATTTCATCAGTTCGCGGTCGACTTTGAAGAGTGCAGACGTGTTCCCGGTCCACGAAGATTGCACCAGACTCCGGAGGTAAGTATTGGGTGGGGGTGGGTGTGGGAGGCAGGGTGTGCAGTAGGTGGGTGCGGGTTGTGGGAGGGGCAGGGAGCAGCGAAGGACCATTTTGTTTACAGGGTTTAAAAAAAAAAAGCGTCGGGGATGGTTTCCATTTTCAGTTGGGATTTCCCAGCGTGCCACCTCAGTGTTTGTGGGTGGGGGGTGCTTTAGCTGATGGGATTGGGCACCCCGTCGGCACATAACAAATGGGAGGGAGGTGCATGATGCCGATGGGGACTGGGCCCCAGCCGGCAAAGAAAAACTGTTGGGGGGGATGCATGATGCCAAGGGGGATTGGGCACCCCCCTTGGCAATCAAAAAAAGGGGGGGAGACACATTATGCTGATGGGGAGTGGGCTCCCCCGTCGGCATTGTGACAGGCAACAGCGGCGGCAGTCACTACTGCCATGTTGCCTGCACCACGGGAGGCATGTAATGGTCAAGCTGCATGAGAGCTTTGCTCTCATTGCAGCGGACCTTTTCTTTGTTGTGATGGCCACGTTAGGCAGGCATGAGGTCAGTGCCTCCTGCTGCCTGATTGAGGAATGAGGGACGCACCTTCTGATGTGTGCCCTGCATTCGTCCAACAGTGACCATGCCTCCAAATCTCCAAATCTTCAGGACCTCCTTGTGAATGAGCTTGCTCAATGGAGTTTTTCTGCAATAAACTTGAACTTGAAATCTGTTACTACCACAATATGTTGGCTGCGCAAGCATGAGCCAACATAAAAAAGGGATATGCAATAGAACTTTGCCAAACACCGGTACAAGACAGGTTAATCATATCGCCTGTCTCCAGAAACAAAACAAAGATTTCAGTGATCCACCAAATACTGGGGGAACTTGTGAACAAAAGGGCCATAATAGAGGTCCCACAAGCAGAGAGGGGTCAGGGGATAGATTCAGTTTTCTTTAATGTGCCCAAGAAAACTGGGGGTTACGACCAGTCCAGGACCTAGAGGCACTGAACAAATCAGTCTATACAGACCCTTCAAAATGGAGATGATCAGGTCCACTCTCAAGACCATATGCCCTGGGGATATCCTGACATGACTAGACCTCAAGGATGCATACCTGCACATTCCAATCTGGCCAGCCCACCAGACATTCCTCCGATTTCAGAGCCTGGGGAGACATTTCCAATATCAGGTACTCCCATTCAGTCTAGTGTCAGCACCCCGAGTATTCACCAAAGTATCGGTGGTCCTGGGAGCTGAGCTATGCAAATAAGGCATACAGGTAACACCATACCTAGACGACTGACTCATTCAAGCAAGATCAGTCCAACAGTCCATCAGGGAGACACAAACAGTGATAAGGTGTTTAGAGAATCACAGCTGGGTTATCAACCAAGAGTTGTCTAAGCTCCAGTCGATCCTTAGAACACCTGGGGACAATCATCAACACAATGGAGGGCTTGGTTCGCCCATTAGAGAAATTCATGACCAACCTAATGTCCACAGTGTCATGACTACAGAGACACAGAAGTCCATCACTAGAACTAATTTCACAAACACTAGGACTAATGTCGTCATGTATAGACATAATACCATGGGTGAGGTGGCATATGAGGCCCCTCATGACATTCCTAATCAAACAAGGACCAACACACAACATAGACTTCACAAGGACCACACCAGTACCCTGTCAGGTGTTAAGAACCCTAACATGGTGGACAAATAGGCACAATCTCAACAAGGGCATGCCACTGGACATTCAGCCAGATGTGGTATTAACCACAGATGCATGTCTATTGGGTTGGAGAGCTGTCACAGAACAAAGAACAGCACAAGGGAAATAGTCCGCAAAAGAGGCCAAGCTTCCAATCAATGTTCTGGAGATGAAAGCAGTAGTTCAAGCGCTACTATACTTCAAGCAGCTCCTCAAAGGCAAACATATACTGATCAAATTGGGCAATCAGGTGACAGTGTCCTATATCAACAAACAAGGGGAAACCAAGAGTCTCGCGATGTAAAAGGAGACATCAAAACTGATTCCATGGGTGCAAAAACACCTCACCAGCATCTCAGTGATACACATAGCTGGGAAACTGATCACAATGGCAGATTGGCTGAGCAATCAACAGATTCACCCAGGGGAATGGAGACTCCACCCACAAATTTTCCACAAAATCAACAAGCATTGAGGACCAGTAGAATTGCATCTAATGGCATCCAGCAAAAACATCCAGGGCCCAAAATTTTACTCCTGATTCAGGGACACCAAATCATCAGGGATAGATGCACTATCACATAAACGGATATTCCATATAGCATTCATATTCCCTCCAATTCCACTCATTCCACAAGTCCTAAAGAAAATCAGAATGTCCAGGGTGAGAGTAATACTGATCACCCCCTACTGGCCCAGGAGGGCATGGTTTGAGATAATGGTATCAATGGCATTGGACCACACATGGCGACTACCTTACAGGCACGACATACTCATGTAGGGGCCAGTAAGACATCCGAACCCACAGAATCTCAAGCTAATAGCCTGACTCCTGAAAGGGAGAGATTGCTAAAGGCAGGTTAACACCCAATGGTAATAGACACAATGGCGAAATCTCAAAGAGACTCTACCACCTCTGCTTACCAACACAACTGGAATATTTTCACAGATTGGTGTGCAAACAAAGGCTTAAACCCCAAGCATTCATCCATTGCTGACATCCTCCTTTCTTCACAGTAAGGTCTAGACAAAGGACTAGCAGTCTCGACACTCAAGGTACACGTCGCAGCTATAGGGGCAGAAATAGGAACAAAAGACAGCTACACCAGGTGCTCACCAAGATGTCATAAGGTTCTTAAAGGCAGCAACAAATATTAGACCAAAAATAAAGCCAATATTAGCTCCATGGGACCTAAATCTTGTACTCAGAGCAATGATGAATACACTGTTTGAAGCACTTGAATCAGTTGACCTCAAATGGTTAAACTTAGAGATCGCATCCATGGTGGCAATAACTTCAGCCAGACACATAGGGGAATTACAGGCACTGTCATGCAAAACCCCCTACCTAATATTCTACAATGATTGTGTTTCTCTAGGAACCACCCCTTCCTTTGTACCAAAAATAGCAACACCCTTTCACATGGGACAAATGATAGAACTACCAGCATAAATGTCATCACAAGCATTAGTACAGGAGCCTGAACTCCAGACACTAGGCATGAAGTGAGTACTGTCTATTTACATCAACAGGACTAATGACATATGAAAGGCAGATTGCCCTTTCATAATACTACAGGGATTCAAAAAAGGGCATCCCACGTCATACTCCACATTTGCCTCCTGGCTTAAGATGGCAATAGCAGAAGCATACAGACAAAATAATTCGACTCCCTCAGAAGATATTAAAGCACACTCCACCAGAGCAATAGCAACCTCATGGGCAGAGAAAAACCTAGCCACCATGGAAGAAATTTGTGCTGCCGCCACTTGGTCATCACTGCACACTTTCATGAGACATTACAGGACTGATGTATCATTAGACTCAATGGCCAACTTTGGCAGATCAGTCCTCCTGGCAGCAAAGGACAATAATCAGGAAAGTGACATGTCTAACTCACCCTTAAATCTGGGTACTGCTTTTTTAGAACCCATGATGTAATGATTGTGGAATGCCTCAGAGATTATCCCCCACAATGGTAGTTTACTCACCTGGTAAAGGTGATTGTGGGGGTATACATCTCTGAGGCACCCCACATCCCACATGGCAGACAGTCACATGCACGTAATAGAGATAACAAGCATGCCATATGGGCTGGTCAGTAAATTAGAATGTAGCAATAGGAAATAAAAATAACTCCTTGTTTTTTAACTACAATGGCAGTTCAGTATACTTTATTTAACCACAAACCAAACAGTGTCCAGTTAACTCTATCTCTAGGTAAGGTACAGCTTTGGAAGTCTTCACACTGATCCATGATGGGAAGAGTCACAGAGAAAAGAGGTCGGACTTCTTTGGAAGTCACATGTGCATCAAGCAACCTATCAGGTGAACACAACCCATGATGTAATGATTGTGGAGTGCCTCAGAGATATATACCCCCAATATCACCTTTCCCAGGTGAGTAAACTACCATTATACACACCCACCCATGTATTATTCTGTGTTTTATTTTTTATACAGTAGCTAGGTATTTTACATTCTCAGAATGTCTTTTTTATTTCTTTAACTGACACTATGCAAGGGTGCTTTGTCATGGCACCATTGCTTACCACTAATCCCCTGATAATCTTGCGACAGGCCTTAATCCTGCCACAGTCCACAGTACAGAACATTTTTTCATTCTCACTACAGTTTATGTTGTATAAGAGAAATTGTTAGTAAGGGAGGAGGGTAACCCATTGATTAGAAGGCTATGGGTTCTAGTCCCACACCAGGAACTTGGCCTAATACCCAATACTGACAATAAAAAAGGCCTTGGAAACCTACCCCCCCATGGACCCTGAAAGTAGCCATCATAGTTCATTGGTCAAAAATCACCAACATCTCAAATTAACGTGACCTCCCTGCACTTTTATCCCACCAGCTATTAATAGGAGTACTATGAACTTATGTTTTGTTTACTTCAGCTGTTATTAGTCTTACTAGTTTAATAAATGTTTCAGGTAAAGTTTACCTATGGAATTGCACTGTACCTGCCATGGAAGTGAGGTTCCTTGCTTACAGCATGCTGTATGTGAGAGCTGTGGACAGTGAGGCCCTAAATAAACAAGAAATTACAAAAGAAATTCAGTACCGGTGAACTCCATGGACATTCAAACTGAAAATAGGATAGAGTGTCATCCCTTCTCATGGCCTACCAGTCACTGTAAAGGGCCTCTCCTGGTGGCTTGCGGAGTAGGAACAGAAATCTCGGCATTCACTGGTAGTGCAGGCACTCCAGGTGTTCTGCATAAACAAACAAAAAAAAAACAGTTCCCGCAGACATAGGGGATCTCTCTTGGTGTCAAGCAGGAACAGAAAACGAAGCATTCACAGGCGTGGCAGGTCTTTCCTGTTGTCCTGCAGGAGCTGGAACAGAAAGCCTACCATCCGCCAGTACAGAGGCCTCTTTTGGTACCCCACACAAGCAGTAAAGGAAAACTCGGCACCTGCCAACATGTTAGGAGTCTCTTAGTGTCTTTGTCCCATGCAGGAGTGGGAATGGAAAACCTGACCTGGCCCCCAGTTGGCTTGAGCAGTGATTAAGTCATTGAATGGTTCTGAGTGGGCTCTACTACTTTCCCTGACTTAAGAAAATAAAAAAAAAAACAGTTGTCCTGGAACCCCTTGCCTGTGTCCTGGACTCCAGATGACCTCCAGACTAGCACCACCATTGGACAGGCAGATACTGTCTTTTTTAAAGTGGTGAATAAAGGAACAACCATGAATATTCTCCAGCAGCATCAGCAGAGTTAGTGATGCAAAAATATATAAACCTAACTGCCACAGTCACCTACTAATTTAATACATTTTTTGGCTGATTTATGTTTTTGTATGGTATTTAGAGTAATGTATACAGAGTTGGGGGGCATCAATAACACGGTTTGCTAGGGGAATTTTGACCGTTAAGATTAACCCTAGGTGTGCAGTGGGAAAATCAGCCCCATTGTTTCCCTGTGCCCTTTTTACAAATTGTGTTAATTATTGGGGGCACAACTCTGTGTTTCTATGCCCTTGTTGTACCCTGTGTCCTGATAGATGCTATGTTTCAGATCCCATTCCCCAAGTCACTTTCCTTTCAGTGCCAGGGGAAGCCTGTAAGCTTTCTTTCTGGCTACATAATTACTTCACACTTTAAAGACCTTCTTCTGTGCCTTTAGTACCTTTGATTATATTTACCTCACCAATACAAGCTGAGCTCCTGCTGGTTGAGTCTCCTTTAAAGTAAATTTCCAAGATCACTAGGTGCCAAAACAACTCATGTGGTGATGTTCCTTGTGCTTTCCAATTGCACAATATGTATTCTGTATGGCAATCAGATAGCTGGTAATGTAGTAATATAATGAAATCCTCCCACTTCATGTTTAATTTTTCCGACTTTGTTGACAGACGCGAGAAGCTTACCACAATGCTTTGCGGGTCTCCTTCTTCGTCATAGCAGGGATCGCACATCCGCGGTGCACTTGAAAATTTCAGTGTCTGGAGCAGTTGTGCGATCACGGATCTATGTACTGCTCTCATCTTCTGCCACAAGAGCACTTCTATCCAGTCAGTGTTGCGGCATTCTCGTTTAGATGCAAGAATTGGCAGTGGTTTTCTGTTAATTTTTTGGCTTCACACAGGCTAAAGGAATGGTATAAGGATTGCTAACAGTGCAGGACTAGCATCGGGAGTCTTGTGCGACTGTGGGCATTGGATCACTTTTCTCTTTTTTTTAATACTGTGCATTTTCCCTTTGTGCAGTGAGAAATAGCATCTTCTGGTCAGTTTGCAAGATTCCTGTAGTACTAGACATCATTGCATGCATGTGTCTGTCCTGAATAACAGAAGCCTGTTACTATTGATTTTTTCACACTTGCTGACTGTTTTGTTTTTACTTGAGTATTTGCACACTATGGCCCAGATATTCAAACTGCTCCCAAAATGTGCACAACAGCAGGAGCAAGCACAATTCAATTACGCATATGCGCAACAGACGCGATATTCAAACATGGAGCAGAACAAATTGCGCAAGCAGCCAACGTCTGAATATCGCACAAACTGCGCTATAGCGCAACCAGGAAGGGGAAGCTGAGCAGAAAGGTTGCGCCATAGCGCAACAAGGGCAGCTCAGCTGAGCAGTCCAGAGGTGCCATAGCACAAACAAGCGCCCCAGCAGAGCAATGGAACTGCACAACCAGGGAGGCAGGCTGGGGCCCACCGCCAGCCATGCACATGGGCACAGGAACACACTGCAGAACCAACAAGACACCTGCACACCCCAAGCACAGCATCACTGGGGTGGGACAGATGATCTACTGGCCCATGGGGACAAGCCAATAAGCACAGCAGGGCCATGGCACCCCAGCACAACCACTGGCAGGCTGAGACTGCCACACACAGGGGTTGACAACCACAGTGCACATCAGCCCCCATACGCACAACACACCCTGCACGTGACCCCAAGACACCACCCATGTGCAGTGACTGGCACTGCAGGAAACACCATGCATCCCCCTGGCACACGTCAACCCTGTAGCAGAGAAGCATACAAGCCAGACCCACCCTGTGCACCCAGCAGTGGGTGGCAGCAGATGGCAAGACCAACAGAAAGTCACTGCCACACTGGAGACACCTCCCCATGCACACACACGCGCACACACACACACACACACACACATATACCCAGGACCATACCACCCCAGATGGCATGCACACCACTGCAACTGAGCAACCATAGCCAGCTGCAAATCAGAGACCAACACAGTATTCATATCAAAATATAAATGTATTAGAAAATATAAATCACAAAATCAACAACAACAAAACTATTTACAAGGGGTAGGGGTACAAGGTTGGGGTGGGCAAGGGTGAGGATGAACAACTGGGAGAGGAAGGCAGGGTGGGAGGGATGGGTAAGTGGAAGGGAAGCCAGCCTAAGGCCTAGCAGGCTGGTCCTCCTCCGCCTGAATGCCGTTGTGGCTGGCCGTGCCTCCTCGGAGGGGCCATGGGCGCTGGATGTTGGTGAGGATGGTCCTGTTATCCCACGGACACCTGGGTGAGCTGCTGCAGTGCCGCTCTATCCTCTGGAGCACAATGAGGCCTAGGAAAATGGGAACACAGTCAATGGCTGTGACTGACCACAACCCTGAACATCACCCAACCTGCAAGCTATATAGCCCAATGTCCCGCACCTGTGATGGTATGCACCCACCCACAGTGAACATGCACATGGCCAGCCCAACCAGGTGGCACCAGCTATGTGCACCACTGCACACACACACACTGCCTATGTCCATCACAGCACAAACAACGCTGTCAAGTGACGTGGCAATGTGGTGCAATGCCAGTTCCACATCCATGTGCCCAGTGCATGCATGGACCACCAGTGAAGCACACACAGACGTGCAGTGACACTGGACAGTGATGAATGTCGCCTGTGTCATGCATGGTTGTGTTGTGCATGGCTGGTGGTCATGCCCACCCGCTCCAGCATGCAATAGCATCCATGATGTAATGATACTCACACTCCTCAAGCAGCTGTGGCTGCTGCTGCTGCTGCTGTGGCCCACCCCTCGCAGCACCACCGACCGCCACTGGGGCCCTGCCACGGCCCTCCTCACCCCGTGCTTGCATCCTCTCTGCCCGGCCTGTGGGAGACAAATGTTGAGAAAAACATCAGTGTGACTCCAAAGCAGACTGCCCCCTGCCCCAGTGAGAGTGTCTGCCCACACAGCCAGACCCATGCATCTCACACCTGCACACACTGACACAGCCAACCATGTCAGAGCCATCACCCATGCACAGCCACCAAAACACACTCACACCCCTACAGAGAATACAGGTGCATAGATGGTACACCCACCTGGCCTAGGCACCACGCCCCTCCTGGCACGTGACCGTAGCCGCTCATGCAGGTCAGGCTCCCTCCTGCAGAGGTCACTGTACCTGTGCCGGCACTGCTCAGCAGACCGGCGCCATCCAGTGACCCCCACCAGGTCATTGGCCACTTGCAGCCAGACCTGGGTTCTAGCCATGGTGAGGGGCTCCTCACCATACAGTGCCCCATAGTGGGGCTCTACCAGGGCCACCAGGTTGGCCACCCACCGGGCTCCATTGCACTGCCTCTCCTCGCGCCATGCTTCCAAGTTTACAGCAGGCAATATGGCGCCCAGCAGGCAACCCCACGTGGAAATGTTGCGCAATAGACCACCATAGGTTCCAATCGTGCTGTTCGTACAGTGCCGTCAGTCCACATAGCACTGTCACCAGACAGCGCAATAGGGCCATACACATGGCAGCCGAACAGTGCCAGGGGGCAAAGGTTGGACACCAGGTCAGGGGTCTATGACGCAAGGCCACGCACAGCGCCATCTGACGTCTACGCATCCTGCGCGACCGACCACCTGCGAGACAGTGCCACAGTGGACTATTGCGCAGTAGTGCCACAGCGCCATATAGTGCCCAGTGCTGTAGCACCACTGGCACAATGGTGGCCATGGCCTGAATTGCCGATCGTGCACAGCATGTTATCAGCGGCGGCAGATGCCTGCGTAGCTACCTGGGCATGCGCGTACGTGTACCGCGATCACAGATCTGCGCTACTGGCTCAGCCCGGCTCAACCCGTATAAGTAAGCGCAATGGCGCGATATTCAGCCAACACATGCAAATCATCTGATCAACCATTCAAAGGCGCAGTGGCGCGATTTGCATCTCATTACAGTTGCTCCACTCCTCATTTGCATGCATTGCGCTATAAAAATGCGACAGTGGGCTGCGCTGGCCAGATTCGGTTACTGCAGGTGAGAGGTGAGTTGCATGCTGTGGGATGTTCTGGACAATGGGCATGGGATAACGCTGTAGACTGCACAGTGACAGGTGTCCACTTCCACCCGTACAGAACACCATGACTGAGCAGAGCCAAGGTGAGGGTGAGGATGGTGGGCGGAGGAGGAGGAGGCCCGACTTCACCACGGCAGAGACTGAGGCCCTTTTCCAGGCCTACCTGGGAGGAGGCACTACTGAGTGGATGGCGGGAACTGCCAACCCCGTGCGGCTGCATGGGAGGGGGTAGCCCGGGCAGTGAACCTGCATGGAAGCCACCAGCGCTCCATGCAGCAATGCAAAAAGAAGATTGGGACAGACCGCAGGAGGGTGAAGGAGAAGGTGGCAGCCCTCAGGGCGGCATGTGCTGGCACTGGCGGGGGCCAGCCAGCGGTGGTGGAGCTGACCCCGGCTGAGGACCGACTGGCTGCATCAATGCAGTGCAGAGCAATTGAGGGCGTACCAGGAGGTGGATTCCAGACAGGTGGAAACCCATCACTGCACGGTATGACATGGTGGTGGTGTTGGGGGTGGGGGAAGGTTGTTCACATGCACTCACATGTCCTCTCTTTCTGTTACAGATCCTGTTCATCTTCAGGGGATGGTGGTGGTGGGTCCAGGTAGTGAGGATGACCTGCTGGACATGGAGGAGGGTCCATCCACCTCTGTCACCAGCCAGCATGCACTGCACCAGCATGCACGCTGGGCTGCCAACTCTGGTGTCGGTGATTCGGGTGTGGGGGGTGCACAGCCTGTGTCTCAGCAGTCTGGCATGCAAGCATGCCAGCACGCTGTGACTGTGGCTGTAGCTTGTATCTGCACCATTGATGATGCATGGACTGCAATGGGCAGTGACATGTGTGTGTCCCATGACGGACACACAGCAGGCCAGCACGTGCCCCTGGGTCTTGCTGGTTCTGACTTGTGTGCCAGCATGTCGGCACAGTCCCAGGCTGTGCCTGTCAGCACCGGTGGGGCAGCACCGGTGGCTGTGCAGGTGTCTGGCACTGTTGCGGCCACAGCGGTGGAACGAGTGGTCCCTGGGGCACAGCGGTTGGAGGGGCAGCAGCAGCAGTCACCCACCAGGTCTGGGGGTGCAGTGTCCAGCGGTGGCATATGCCCGCCGCCCTTTGATATGCCCATTCCTGGTCCTGGCAAACAGCGCCCACCCTCAAGGGGTGTTGTGCATCAGGACCTTCCACACCCTGGGGTACAGGATGCCGTTGTGGCAGAGTACCCATTGGACGAGCACACCCGCCTGCTGCGGGAATCAGTACAGCAGCAAAGGCGGGTTGCAACGTCTGTGGAGGCACTGTGTGCGGCTGTGGAGTGGCACAGCAGGGGAGTGTGCTCTGGACCGTGCAGAGATGGTCCGTATGTGGATGGATGTGACCGCCGCCATTGACAGGCAGACCCAGGCATTGGGCGCTGTCGTGGCTGCATTGGGCACACACGCAGGAGCTCCTGTACCGTGCACCCCTCACAGTACGCTCTCCACTCCCCGTTCCCGGCAACGTGCAACCCCAGGCCTGTCAACGCCGGGTTCTGCTGTGGGTATCCCAAGCACCCCTGGTGCAGGTATGTTTGGCATCATACAGACCCCAGTGCGGACAAGGTCGCGATCGCGCAGTGGGACCCCTGGTGGTCCATCGGTGCCACCCCATGTGGCCTCTGCTCAGCCTGCCAGTGCTGTTGGGTCACGGCGGGGCCGCCCCATGCATCCGCGGTGGCTGTGGAACGGTGCAACATGACTGACCTGTCTCCCAGTGTGGGCTCTGTCTGCTGCTGCCCTGTGTGCACTGTGCGTCATGGTGGGCAGTGCACTGGTGGTGCCCTGCCCATCACGCCAACATCGGACCACCTGCACACCATCCCAACTGCTGTCCACAGGTGCGTGTGCATGATGATGCCTGCATTGTACTGTACACCAAGGTGCAGGGTGCCCAGCATCTGACACACGTGCTTGGACAGTACAGGTGGTGGGTGTGTCTGTGGATCTGTGTGTTTGCCATGTCTGTTCCTGCTCTGCTGTGCTACCTGCCATGTCCGCTTTGTGCCTGGTGTGTTGTGTGTGTGTGTGTGTGTGTGTGTGTGTGTGTGTGTGTGTCCATATGACTGTTAGCCCCTCCTGATGGTGTGTTTGTGTGCCTTCCACCCTCCTTGCCGTCATGCAACCCTGGTGTGTTACTCTGTGTGCCTGTGGGTTGCGCCAGGACAGTGTTGTTTTCACATGGCCCCTTGACTTACCTGTGTTGTGCATAATGCTCCTCCGTGATGGTGTTCCAGTGCAGCTGGGCCTGCGGATCAGTTGGGTCCCTCCGTCCAAGGGGGGGCTGCACATCACCATCAACACCGACGCCGCTGGCGTCCCCATCGCTGTCCCCCTCTTCAACCTGTACGACTATCCCACAGTCATTGGCCATGTTGTGCAGGATACAACAGGCCAGGAATATCCCACAAGCCTTTGAGGGGCTGTACTGTAGGGCACTGCCGGAGGTGTCTAGGCATCGGAAGCATGCCTTGAGCATCCCAAACACCCGCTCAATGATGTTGCGTGTGGCGGCGTGTGCCTCATTATAGCGTTGCTGCGATGGGGTCATGGGGCGCCGGTACGGTGTGAGCAGCCAGGGATGAAGTGGGTATCCGCTGTCACCTGTGTGGAGATAGTGGAGATCAGTCTCATGTTCAAGTCCATATGCCCATATCCTGTGTGCCACTACCATGGCACCTGTGGCATTCCCACCCTTGCCCCGCGTTTGCATTTCCTACATGCGTACTCACCCACTAGATGGCCTGGGGATGTCCCCACTCTCAAATCGATGGCACAGTGCGGACTGATGCCATATGAAGGCATCATGTGCTCTGCCAGGTGTGTGGCACAGACATTGATTGTCGCCCAGTGGCATCGCACCACCTGGCAGTTGACACTGGGGAAGCCTTCCGATTCATATAGGCAGCCCCGCCGGGGCCAGGTGGCATGCGAATGGCTACATGGGTGCAGTCTATGGCCCCTAGCATGCCAGACATACGTGCTACCCTGTGGAACACCTGCATGTTTGCTGTACGCTCTGCCGCGGTGCTGGGGAACTGGATGTGCTCCGCAGCATGTGGCAGCAGTGCGCTGAGGAATTGGGTGAGGATGCATGACGTGGCCGACTGTGTGATGCCTGTGGTGTCCCCTGTTGGCCTCTGGAAGGTGCCCGTGGCGAGCAGGAACATGCAGGCTGTCACCTTGGTCTCCACTGACAGAGCATGGCTCCATCGTGAGGGTGCCTGCATCACATCACTGCACAGCTCACAGAGCCGCCTCAGTATTGCCCTGTTCAGGCGGTACCGGCCCATGATCTCTACGTCTGTGTACAACTCAAAGCTGATGCGGGCACGGTACTGCCTGTTGGGGGCGTACCGCCGACGGGCGCCTCCACGGCCATGTGCCCCTGCACCTTGCATTCTCACCCCCCTCATGACAGCTTCCATGTGGAAGCTGGCACTGTCCATCTCCTGGCTTGTGCCCCCGGCTGATGTTGCTCTGTTACCCCGCTGTCCTGACTGCTACTTCCACTGCACGGGCACCCCCACTGGCCTCTGCAGCCTATGGCCCACTCGCTTCCCTTGCCTGCCCTGGCCTGTCACTGTCTGTCTTTCTCTCTCTCTCTTCCCCACTTGGCATCCCTGTGGTGTTCTTGCGCCGCTTCCTTAAGCCTTTTTATTTTGGCTCATTTCCACTGGGGCGCAACTTCCGGCTGGTCCGCTGTTGCGCATTGCGCAAGTCTTTGGATATCGCATTGCGCTCTTTATGCATGGATCCACCCCCTTCGGTTGCGCATGCCGTCATTTGCATTGTGCTGTTGTTCAGCATGTTTTCGGTGGCACAACTGCCTCCTGCTGAATAAGCAAGAATGGCGCGCACTTTTGACTGCTTGTAGGCGCCAACCCCACTAGCATGGCGCAACCTTTGAATATCCCACCCTATGTATTTATTGCTTACCTGTCTCATTATGTCATAGGGTGCATTATTGTTTATGATTGTGGACACCACCAGTTTTTATTGTATTATGCCTTTCTATCATAAACAACAGCCCTGATGCTTATTGGAATACCTCCAGTCAGTTATTGAGGTGCTTTATTGTTATATAGTGCAGCACAGCGCTGTTTGTGTTTGGAATTTGACGAGTCAGTTATTGGGGAGGTGTGCCATTATATCAGGGGTATATTAGTTCACGTTGTTATACTGAAGGGGCAGGTATACAGCAGCACAGGTATATGGCAGTATTTAATTCACTGCCTGGCACCGTGGTACTGTACCACTAACAACCAGAGTTGACCTGTTGCTTTACTTTGTGGCCGGCATCAATGGAGTTTTTTTTTTTTTAATATAACTGAAAAAAGTCAACTTTGAGGGACATTTTCTACCTTGAAAGTAGTTATTTCGTATGTTGTTTCTATGTTTTGATACCAACCATTACCATAATCACATTTTTGTAACTTTTACGAATTGGTACACTTGTTAGACTGTGGCAGTTTTTTCAGCCACACCATTGCCAGATTCATCTTTGATCCCTGTAAGAAGAGGTCACAATATTATATAGTATACTACTTTTACCGTTAAATATCCTGTTTCTATACTATATATGTGTATTTTAATTTTTTTGGTGGTGGTGACAGGTTAGTGGCTGTTAAAACATAGTGATACCCCAGCTCCACAACCTTGCTTGCTCATCTTTCCATAGCTATACTGCACTGTGTCAGCATCACTGATAAAGAAACATAGACACAGTCACGCTATCTCGGAAGCCTTCATAGACTGTTGTGTAGTACCACGGTCCACAAGTGAAAACCTACAAAATGGTGAACTACTGCATCGTGGCTCAGTGTAGCAACAAACCTTCTGAAGAAATTTCTCTGTTTGATTTCCATAAGCGTGACACATCTCCAACCCGTTTTAAAAGGTGGGTTAGTTTTGTGAAGTTAGATCGGGACTGGGATTTCTGAGCTGCTGTCACCCCCACTATCTGCTCTGCACACTTTACACTAAACAATTTCAGTAGTCACATGCAGTTTCAGTTGAAATTCGCAAACCGCTTGAGACTAGTTAAGGGTGCTGTTCCTAGCGTATGCCCTGTCATTACCAAGCCGTGCCTACTATTTGAAAATGCCTAAAAACGCGTTTATGACGGCCCATGTTCATATGGTTCTGCACCCAAAACGCACAGTTGTGCAGTGGACAAACATAGCATTACCCGGGTAAGTCTGTATGATGTGTGTGGGTGGTGTGGTAGTTGGTGGTTCTTCATTGTGCCTGCATTGACAGTTAACTGTTTTACTACTGTTCCCTCAACCCTAGACCACAATAATTCTTTCACCAATAATGCAACAAGGGCTCCTTCTCAAATTTCCTTGCACACCCACCAAACATGGGTGAGTTCACTTGTGTACTGCGCATAAACATGTACTTCTTTTTGAGAGCAATAAGGCATGACAGGGTGTGGGTTATTATTGGATTGACCCATGCCTTGTGTGATATGTCACGAGCCATAGTCCAGTGACGTAACCACACCAGAAGCAGCTAAACTGTCCAACTATCCACACCCTGGAGTGCATTACTATACAAGTAACCCATGTGTAGTATGAATTAAAAATGTGTTCCATGTTTTTTTTTTCTCCCCCAGCTCCTTATCAGCCTCTTCTTTGGGCCTTCCTATGCCCCTCATGTACCACTGTACCCCAATGTATTCACCCATCACCCCACACTGCAGCCCCCTGAGTAACCCAGACGTAAACTTTCGACAGGTGGGTCCCTCTACTTTGAGGTGGAAGGCACCAATGGTGCAGCGAGCATGTACTTCTTTGCCCCGGGTACTGCTGAGGTTGTCCACGGGCTACTTGTGGTCTTGCAGCAGTGAGATCTGGTTACCATCATCCTGGTGGCCATGGAGCTCTTTTCCCATTAGCTCCCTTGGGGCGTGGCATGCCACAAATGTCAGGGCGTACGCCGACAGTCACCATGCACCATTACTCATTTGGGACACCGCGCATTGCCATATCCCCAGTCTCTGCAAAGGGGTGAGCAAGCGCTGGGTCATTCCCTGCCCTCCCCCCAGAGAAGGCAGGCAGTCATCAGATGCTTGAGGCTTCTCTCCCCCCCGCTGTCCCCCAGCACCTCGGTCCTTTCCCGAACACGTGGCGCTGGAATAGCCAGTGTAAATCCAACTGCTACACCGATGGACAACTATGGTTTTTGTTGCCATTCCTCAGCTGTGGGTTATTGTAGGATATGCTTGTGGGTGCTTGTAGGATACCCACGGTCATGTGATGGACCAATGATGTTACAGGATTTTCACACCCCATTGTATAATCTTGCCTCTTAGTTGCTCATGGTTGCACATAACATTTTCATTTTAACATTGACTTTTTTGATGCATTTGTTTGTTTTTTAATAATCACATGACTTAGCAAGGCCTCTTGTGATTTCCGGAGATGCAGAGGGGTGGAGATGTGGGTTATTAACCCGTTCATGTGATGTAATCACCTGTTTTTGTTTTCTGTGTCTGTGGTTGAACAAATATTCAATTCTGTTTGCCTAGAATGCATACTAATCTCTCTCTGGGTTCCAGATGTCCTTGTGTAATTCACAGCTCATTTTGACATTAATTTAGCAGGCACAACAAGTAGGGGAACACAAAAACAGTCTTTATGGCAGTCGTTATCACTCCATTGTTACCATCTCTAGCCTTTATGCACTCGTTTAAAACTCTAAATGGGATTGTAAATTAGGTGAGCTACAGCAGATGCCATACTTCAGCAAACACAAGTCAGAGTACACCATGACCCCACCACCCGCTCCCTGAATGTAACAACATATTTTCCCTGCCTGGTGCCTGAACTGGACAATTTACTAATTTCAGTTCCAAAGGATTGCGGTGGTCTCTTGGTGTGGACCTCACAGCACTGCTGTTAAGTCACCCAGCTACCACCGTTGAGGCACACCATCCATCAGCTGTGTTCCTGCTCTAAACTGCATCTGCCTCAGATGGCTTACCTTTACATAGGTTTCATGAGCCTACTGAGTCCGTAGGAGCATGCTGTGTACCCCACCTCCTTTTCAAATCAAATGAGTACGCTGCCAATCAATGCTGAAATAATATGTTTTTACATAGTGCCCTCAAGGGGGACAAGGCACCAGTCCCAGATGGGATCCATCCCAGGTTGCTCAAGGAGCTGGCAGATACCCTGGCCACTCATCTAGCAGACATAACTCCTCCCTGCAGATGGGATGTGCACCTCAGGACTGGTGGCCGGCCCATGTTGTGCCTATCCACACGGGTGGCTCACAAGAGGGGCCTGGCAAGTGTCGGCCAGTTCGCATGACATCGGTAGTGGGCACAGTGATGGAGGTCATCCTGAAGAACAGGATGGGGAATTCTTAGTGCATGTGGTCACTGGGAAGATATCAAGCACAGCTTCATGTCATGTTAGACAAATCTGGTGGAGTCCTATGAAGGGGGTGATGAGGGCGCTGAATCAGGGCAGGTCAGTGGATGTCCTCTTTCTGGACTTCAGCAGGCCATTTGACACTGTGCCAAATCATGGCCTATTGGGGAAGCTGGAGAATATGGGTGTGGGGGGGATGGTCAGGTGGACAGGAAACTGGGAGGCAGGGCATGTACAGAGGGTGGGTAGGTGGTCTCATCCTACAGTCTAATCACAAGTGGGGTACCATAGGGGTCGGTGCTGAGCCCACTCCTGTTTAACACTTACATTGCTGCCATCAAAAGTGGTGTCAGGAATTTAATGGGGGCAGGATGGTGGGGGGAGGCAGCGATACTTCACCAAGAGCCCAGGGAGCTGGTGGCTGCTACTGCTGTAGAGGAGTTCAAGAAGGGATGGGATCGGTGTAGGGGTAGGGTGCATCCTGTAGTACCACTGAGAAATGGGGGACCTTGTAGGGAGGGACATGGGGCTACAAAAGGTGTCCTGACTAGGCAATGACCATTCAGCAGACTCGACAGACCAGAGTGCTTATTCTGCTGGCCTCATGGTATGTTACTATATTAGTATATACCCCTTGAAGGCTGTTATGGTGCAATGGTGTGTTCCGACTTGTGTTTGTTACCATCTCTGTCCCATGTCAAGTTTGTTATCAAGTGCATAGGATTTTTTCAGTCACTAGTTTCCATACTACGCAGTCTATTGATGTCTGCCTAAATGTGCAGCTGGCCCCCTAGACTGCAGCTGCCCCAACCCCCTCCACTACTGTCATTCCCATGACGGCCTCATCCCCCCTCCACCCATACCGTCCCTTGTGCCCTAGTACTGCAGACTGTACTACTAGTGCGGACTGACTAAAGATCGTTACAGGGGCAGGATCACCACCCCATGCCTGGTTGAGAAACCCCGTGTGATACAGCCCCGCATCCTATTCGCCTTAACTGCTGCTGCTGCTTTCCTGCAATTGGGCATAGTTGTTCATGCTTCCTGTTACCAACACCCCTGGGTCCTTCTCTTCCTCAGTATTCCCCTGCCTCACCCCTCCCAACCAACAGTCATGTAAGGGTAGTTCTGATGCTGGACTTATTGATTTCCCTGGTGTCTCGTAGATGCAACAACACAAAACCACTGCACAGCTTCCGATTTCATGGTGTCCAGTGCCTCATGCACCATACATTCCCAGGTCCTCCACTGGCTACAATTTTCACTTTCCAATGCCTGATTTCATCACTTTTGACTCTAATACCTTGACATTGTAAGGGACTGCACAACCGAAAAATGAATGTGGAAACATCACTATTTTTTCATTTCTGAGCACATGTAGTGATTATAGTGTGAGTATTCACAGAAAACTCACACATAAAGCTTTACTTTAATTTTATCAGATGTTGACTGCTGCTGCTTCATCACCATCTGCACAGTTACCTGCCACACAACCAAATGAGAATACATCAGCAACACTAGACAGCGGTGAAGCAATTTCTGTAGCAGAAGAGGTATGACCCTTTTGTCACACTGCATCCATTGGCCATGCTCTGTATTTTGTCCATCACCTATGGCAGCTTGCTCTCAAATAACAAGGTCATGCATAAGCATAAGGCCGCAGTGGTTGCAGATCTCGTGGTGTCTGCTGACCTGTCTTGCATCACCGAGACCTGGCTGGATGAAAGTGCAGGCCCCATTTTGGAATCTGCGGTTCCAGCTAGGTTCTCAGTGATTCACCAGAGAGAGAGGATCGTGAGGGGCAGGGGGTTGCTGTCTGTTTTAAACAGGAACTGGGTCTCAGGGAGGTGCCAGTTGGAGCACCAACTCCTTTGAGTGTATTTCAGGTGCAGGTGTAGGCTACAGGACCCTTCTCATTTACCGTCCACCAGGTGATGGGAGGGAGTTCCTGAAGGAGGTTGCAGGCTTCATCGCCGAGGTGGTATTGTATGGTTGATTCTGGGGGATTTCAATGCCTGGGTTGACAATGAACTATGACCGTTTGGACATAACCTCCTCCTCATTGGGCCTAACATGGGTTATTACCACTGCAACCCACGAGAAGGGGCACTCGTTGGAATTGGTGTTCCACCTGGGGATGGAGATCTCTGATGTGAAGGTGGAGCCAATCAGTTGATCTGACCATCATGTCCTGAGAGTCAGTTTCGCACCTCCCCACCCTGAAATAGGCCAGCCTCAAAGGAGTTGGTACAGTTCTGTCCTTTCAGAGGAGTTACCTCAGAAGGCCTAATGACAGTACTGGACCTCTCGAGATTTCCAAAGGATAGCACTGATCCAGGGTCTCTTGTTTGGGCCTGTAATAGGGCTGTTACTGAGGCCTTGGATATCATTTCTCCAACTTGTGTTCACCTGCTGACTCTTCACCCGAGTGTCCCCTGGTTTAAAGTGGAAATCCGTGAGTTGAAGAGGCAAGGGAGAACGTTGGAAGACACTGACGGAGAACTCGCCTGGAGGTGGATAAACTTACATTGATGGATCATTACAATATCTACCAAGCAGCAATTTCCCATAGGAGGGCAGAGTTCCTGTCCAGGAAAATTGCGACAGCAAAGAATAGTCTAGCCCTGCTCTTCCAGACTGTAGAGAGACTGTGCAATCCAGCCTGTCTTCATTCTGGTCGAGCATTGTCACAAGTACAGTTTCCTCAAGGGCAGATCCAGAGAGTGGTGTAGGGGATTTATTCTTTGGCCCCTAACTGGCTGCCCTGTGGTGTTCCATGGGGTTGTGTGCAGTCCCCTATGTTATTTGCGGTGTACATGCTTCCTTTAGGGAACATTGTAAGATGGTATGGGTTGAGTTTTCATTACTATGCTGATGACTCTCAACTGTACATGTCTTTTGTACCTGAACAGGAGTTAGACTGTGCTACGGTGTTTAATAACTGCCTGCTGTAGATTCAGAACTGGATGAGTGCCAGTTGGCACCGGTTGAACTCGGGGGGGGGGGGACAGAGACATTACTTTATATATTTACTTACTGCCAGCTGTCAAATATGTTTGTATTTATCTCCATTGCAGGTGTGTGCAGATGTGCCAGTTGGTGTAGATTTAGAGCACAAAGCTTGTACATCTGTTCATGGTTTCACAGATGGTTTTATGGACCAGGGAAGCACAGAACAAACTGCTTCTGCCTTTGAAATCTCCCTCACACTTCCAAGTTTGATTTTCATGACAAATGACACCTTGTCATCCAGATGTCAAGTGCCACTGCCACCTGTTCTGATGTGGTCAGTGAAAATCCAGACCAGCCACAAAATTGGTCACCAAAATAAGTGCACGTACATTTGTTTGGGGGAAGACACTGTCTATGGCAGATGTACAACACCATCAGCCCGTGAACTAACAGTTCACTTTTCTTGCAGGAGTTATGACGAAGCAACCAAAGGTCAGATCGATAGGTGTGCAGTGCAGTCTACTGGAAAAGCCACCAATAGCATCCTCCACACCACTGCAGAGTCCAGTCAAGGCCTCAGGCACTGAACACCACACAGACAGTCGAGACAAGGAGTACATTCCTTTGCAGGAGTCTTTTGAAGATGCAATGGAGGGAGACTCTATGAAATCAGTGTACGATTCCTCGCATGCTACATATGTGTCTCAACATTTGTCAGATTGGACAACTCCAATACAAATCAGTTAGAGATTTTTGTCCATCGTAAGTGCGGGGCAACTCAATGTTAGAGTTCTCAACCCTATCACACCCACACCACCCTTGTTTGGCATGGTGCCGGCACAGCCACGTTCCATGTGTAAGCCAGCTGGAATGGTTCAGCATCGGGCAATGTGGTGTGATGTATGGCCTGAATGACCACGTGGCACACCCTGTCACCAGCTGTTGTATGGAGGGTGGGTGATGGTGTGGTAGCTGTTGTATCGATGACATCTAATTTGATAGCTTTTTGGTATTTAGTAAGGACCCTAACAGATGCAGTATTGTACTGGTATCTAATGAATTTTCCTTCTTTTGGAGCATGTATAATTGCATCTTTATTTTGCTGTGCTATGGCCGGTTCCTTTGGAATGCAATCTTTTTTTTGTTGGAACCGAATGTTTACCATGGGCTATCTGGAACAACATTACAATCAAGGGAGAACAGGTACAGTTTTGGGGGGGCAGTAAACATTCAGGGGACAGTGGGTCTGTGCTACCCAGTGTCCCACAGTAACATGAAGTTGCACACACCTGGGGCAACTGAGACTGTGCAACCCTGTGTCACAACAATCAATATAAAAGGAACTGAACTGCTGTGGAGACATTCACAGGGACCACATCAGTCTCACCCTTTTTCTCCAGCAATGACGATGTCACTTGTCGCTTTCAGTTGCGCTGGCCACTCTTCCTGCACACATACACTGACAGAAAGACAGACCACACTTTGCAGCCTGGAGACTGTCTGTCTCCCACTCAATCTCTCTGTCTCTTGGACATCATGGGGTGGCTGTGGTGGGAAGGGGAGCCAGCCAACAGAGGACAGTCTCTTGACAGACATCAGGGTACAGCAATCCCCATGAGTGAATGTGCACTTGGTGGTTCTTGCCCTGTTTATCTGTCTCCTGTCAGTACTGAACTATGTCTTTTCTCACTCAAGGGTTGGGTTGAAGGCAATGCATCATTGAGCAGGTAGTCTGTGAGAGCTCTTGTGGTGGTGAGAGCAACTGGGACAGGACCCACACAGATGACTGATATGTGGCCGGGTGGAAACAGGACAGACCTTAAACAGACCCTGCCAGCAGTACTGTGTTATGTCCTTCATGGTTTGTGGTGGCATGATACAGTTTGGGGGTGTCATTGGATCATCAAGAGGGGCCACTGTAACAGCACAAGTGGTGGCAAACGGTACAGTAATGTGCCAGCATCTTCATGGCCACAGTGATAGGAACTGCTTGTCACAGCAACTTGTATAGTTTGAACAGTTAAGAATAACATGAACTGCGAATGGTACATGGCTTTTACTATTGGAACAGTTACTGGTCATATGGTATATAGTTTTACCATTAGCACATTCACAGTGCGGTCAGCAAATTACAGATTAGACCACAGTTCACAGCAGTGCTGCAAAAACATTCGATACACTTTCCGGTACAGCCGTATGAAGTCGACTGTACTATAGCTGTCCAACAACTGCTATTCGTGGCTGCATCCACATCCATGTGATGGCACAAACTTTACTCAACAGTGCTGCTTCACTGTACTGCGAGCTACGAGCAACCGCTGGAAGGTGCCAGGCATTATTGTATGTCCTTTCCTGGTAGTATGGCATGCACGTTGGCATTGACAGCTTGCATTTTCCAGAGGGGCAATATCCACGTTCTTGCTTTTTCAATTTGTTGATAGAAATCACCCATTGAGATACAAAATATTAAACAGCTGGTTTCACTGATGTTCCGACTTCAGAAACTGTCATGGGCACATCAGAAGCATGCCTCATAATGCACTCTTTTGGTTGATCTCAACACTGGAGTACATGCCCTGCAGTGGGATTTTGATTTGTTATTATTGTTACACACTAATAGTGTTCCTTTTCATCATATGCACCCCATAGCTCTGCATCAAAGTCCAGCGGTGGCATACCAACACTGTTTGATACATGTATGTACTTAGCCCTGTGTCAATTGTACCATTAGGGCATAGAATGTGATCCTTAGTCATAGCCACAAACTTCCAACTTATCACCAGCTGTTGGACACAGTCTTTCTTGATACAAGATAATCTGTTCTTCAGACTACAACACTATTTGGTTCTCTTTTGCGGATCTCCATATAAGCCAGATCACAGAATTCTGCATGAGGATGAGAAGTTCACAGTTTTTCGATCTGCCTTACACTAGCTGTTCCAAACCTGCAAAGTGTGTCCTGCTGCAAATAGGGTCCAATACTCCACTGATGAGCTAAAAAAACGTCAGGGAACATTTCTTGTAGTAACCACAATATGTGTCGACTGACACCATAAAGAGGTGTGGCACAGTCAGCCAACCATAAGTCACTACTCAATTGGCAGCGTATTGCTGTTGGCAGACATAGTGGTTTATGGCTGCCCTGTGTAAAAAGCTTTGCGCATCTTTAAATACATGAATATTCCATGTGTGACACGGTCGACACTTCAGAACCACATGCGTATAGTTATCAGTCCTACAATCAAGGCATATTGGTCAGAGCATCAGAAAGCAAATCTTGGCATCTTACGTGCCATAGGTGGTGGTTTAATACTAGGTGGGGATGGGCACGCAGATAGCCCTGGACACTGCACAAAGTACAGCTCATACACCCTGATGGAGTACCGTATAACTAAAGTACTTTCCGTCTGCCTTGTCCGAGTAACATAGGGTGACAAGCAGCGTACCATTTTACATGTATGACTTAGTTTTGCAGTTCACATGTTACTTTTGAATTCTGTTTGACTGTAATGAGTAATAATTTTGTGTATGCCTCCCAACCTGTAGAGCAACGAGGTTAAGAACTCTGCTTGGATGGAGCTGGAAGGACTTAACTGATCTCTGACCTACATAGTGGAAGAGAACCAATTTAAAATAGACTGCATCATAATGGACAGGCACCGTCGGATCAATTCCTGGCTGTCCAATTCGCCACTGATGGATGGAGCCAAGCATTACTACGACATCTAGCATGTGGCAAAGGGTGTGCATCAAATTTTGATATAAGAGACAGTTACATTCTATGAAGCCACACATTGAAATGTGGTGATTGCAGTACAGATACACAAACACATAACAAATCAAATATGCTGCATATAGGCCCAGTCCATAACACAGCAGTACTTGTACCGCTCACAACGCCGGCAACCAGGGTACAGGAACAAGCCATGGATGCCAGAGGCATGACTGGTGGAGGAGACATGAGTGTTCCCAGGGATTTCATCCCTTTTCTGGAAGGTGTGGGTAAGTGGGGCTTGGTGCTTGGTTGGACCCAGGCGGTGGCTCGACGATCAACCAGCTCAGCCACTAGCAGAGACCTGTGTGATGGAAGTTCAAGATCTGCTCACTGATGTCCGGGTGCATATCATGCATGACAACAGTTCAAAACAACTCACAGCAGGCCAGGCTAGACGTGGTACAATGCCCATATGCCCAACGCCCCTACCTGCCCTGGTGGTACGGCATCCAGAAAAATCATAGTCATTTGGGCTGTCTGGCCCAACCTCATCCACGCTTAGTGGACATACCATAGCTACATGCTGTATGAACTGCCCCAGAGTGCAGGCAAGAAGGTGTGGGTAGGCTACTCCCAAAAGTAGTGGAGTGCTGAGGGTAGAGGGACAGCATAAACAGAAAATAAGAGAAAGACATGCGGAGCATATATAGAACGGTTGTGCCACCTACTCTTCCAATATTCATGCCCGACTGTATCACCTTGGTCACTACTTGCTCTCCATCATCGCAACAATTTCTTTTTTCCAGTTACCGCTTTATGCCTCATCACTTCGCCACACTATACTGTGTACTTGTGTGCACTATCATTGGGGATCACCAGGCTGTGCATGCTCACGTAATTACACCACAGGTTGCTACATCGGAGTCTTCAGGGGTGGCAGACATCAGGTCTCATTTCTCCCCACCACCACCATGCTAGAAGGCAGACGAGTCTTCTGGCATCCACTTATTTTGCACACTCCTATGTTGCCACCGTACATGCCCGGTGGCATGGTACAGGAGCCAAAGGGCGGAGCGACATCTAAATACTCTTCTGCTCAAGCACCTTTGCAAGGTTTATCCACCCACTTCATGATATCAGCCACCACCGATGCAGTGCAGGCCGCCATCTTTCAACCATTCGGTATGAGATCCACAACTGTTTGTGGATCTAATATGTATAACCTTTGGCTGTGTTCTCTTCACAAGACTTCGCAAAAAGGTTGAGGCACTTACGAAGCAGAGGGAAATGGAGGTCATCAATCCATGGAAAAAAACCATTAACAACCATGTGTACTGGGTGGCTGTTACTACTCCGGACAGCAATCCCGAATGACATAAGAGGCAAGTGGAAAGGCATGATACGTCACATCCAAAACCTACATGATGGTCACAGTGAGTGCTACTCTATGTGTTCTCATGGACCACTGGAGGGGACAGAACTTAGGAAAAAATGGCTGAACCCAAGTAAGTGTGTGTATCTTTCATTGCTAAAATAGATACTATGATGCTGCTGGTATAAAAGGACAGTATTGGACACCTGGTCTGCACATTTGAGGTCGTAAGTTATCTTAAATTGCTTATAGAAGTCTTTTGCCCTGTGCCTCTTTAATCCAGTAATCGGAGTGTTGGATTCCAACCCATACTCTTTCAACTACTGAGACCCAACCGACCACCCTTACCTACCCTACTTCATGGTGCCATTCGACATTGGGACAAGTGACAATTCGGCCCCAGTCATGGCTGGGCAAATAATAAAAGTATTGATTTGAACAAACCTGTACTGGATTGGGTGCCAGATAAAGCAGGTGATCCTGCCAAAGTCCTAGGTTCCTGAAGGAGAATGGGTCCTCAAGTTAAGTCCCATCAAGGGTTTGGAAAGTAGGCAGGGAGGGTTACCTAGAGAGTCTCTGCCTTGTGCCAAAGCTCATGGAAACAGTCTTCTTGGCATTGTTACCAAACCAGAGCTGAACCTTATCAAAGTCTTGATGCAAGTTGGATGTAACTGCAGCTGGGCAAGAGCCAGATGCATACAGGAGTGTGTCATTTGTGGAGGCTGTATCAAAGGAGAAGAGGGGGTTGGAGGAGGGTGGAGGAGAGGGACCATTGTAGACAGGAGAGGAGTGAGGGTTGGAAGGAAGAGATGTCAGTGACAGTTAGTTGCCGGGCAGACATGGGATGCGACTTGGGCATGGTCTGCAGCAACCACAAAGATAGAAAAAGTAACGTACGTCTCTTTCTTTCAAGGTGAGGCTGCAACCGAGTAGCTGGTAGCACTACTTGAAAACACACAGCTTCTGAAAGATATTACAAGACTGTCACCACACCACCAAACTTCTGCAGTCGAAGCATTCCACAGCACCATAATTCACTTCGCCCCCAAGCACAC
Organism: Neoceratodus forsteri; assembly: GCA_016271365.2. Classification (NCBI taxonomy): domain Eukaryota; kingdom Metazoa; phylum Chordata; order Ceratodontiformes; family Ceratodontidae; genus Neoceratodus; species Neoceratodus forsteri. Next base: position 1,424,896,493 of record CM028130.1, read on the forward strand.
AGCGTTCTCCTTTGATGGGATAGAGTGCAGGTAATGAAATTGTCAGACTATATGAATCACATAAAGCAAAACAATGTAATGTTGTGTGCCTATTTGTGAAACGTGTCATCTCAGCAGAACAAGTTTTCCAATTGCTATAATGTCTTAGGCAGACATGCAATTTGGTTTGTTTGTGCCACTCTGGAAAGTGCTAGATGCGTGCAATGTGGAGCACACTGGGATTTCATGGAAGATCCTTCCACAGGGGCTATGTGATGGAAGTCTTTGTCGGCCATGTATGGCAATATGGCCTGGCAAACCTAGTTGAGTGCCTGATCATTGATGATATGCCCAAAATGTATACTCATGTAAAAATGATGTACAATCTGCAGAGGTCACTGCTATTAGACACAGTAATAGTAGTACTATTCTGTATTTTTGTACAGGTTAAGATCACATGTTCACATCATTAGGTCCAAAGACCTATTTACAAGATGGTCCTGTTAAGTTTGAATTGATGAGCTGGCCCGGTGGCACTGAGGGTTGAGGCACTGTATGCAACATCTGGTGCTATGCTAACAACCAGAATTCAGGAGCAAGCACGGGCGCAGGCAGGGGAGGGAGGGGACTGCGTGTCCAATGGAATGCTCTCCTCTCCCAGGGAGAGGGCAGCAGGGATGTTCAGCATCCCAGCGACACCCAATGGAGATCAGGAGCACTGCAGGATGTGGACCAAAAAGACGTGGTGGGCGCATGGCCAATGCCGGCAGGGTTTCCGTGCGCATGGCGCCTTTGAACGCACCACCGGGGAGGAATGCACCAGAACAAGGAAACACCCAGCCATGTAGGGTAAGCTATAGCACCTGCCCCTCCATGCCCACAGCCGCAGAGCATCGCCACCCAGCCTTCCGGTTCCTACACCCGGGCCCTCACCTGCAGCTTGGTCAGTCTATAAGACAGCCCTAAGAGGAGGGGCAGCCCCACCTTGAAGGAGTTAAGCCAACAGTACTGGCTACAGGCAGAGGGGGGAGAGAGGAGGCTCATTTATGGGGGGACCTAAGGCTGGCAGGATCAGGCCAGGATGCTTGAAAGGCCCCTCAGGCTGCGACTGGAGGGAAAAATAAATTGAAAAAGAAAAAGTTTGAATTGACACATTTTCACAAGCAAACACTTACTTACAATCAAGCAGTCATCTTCATTCATAGTACAGAAAGAATAAACGTGCACTGACAGAACTGATTTTCCACAGACTATTCCTTGCTGCACTACACTACAATGAGAACCGCGCAAGACCAGCCAGGACAGATGAAACTGGAAATCCGAAACTGGAGGTGTATTTCTCGAAGTCCAGAAAAGGTGAGCCTTCCGTGTGCACAGTGAAAAAAAAGGCAACGTACGGTAAGTGAATAAAAGATCAAATACTGTAACCTCAAAAAATATCTCACAGTCATATAGGACAAAAGAGGGATGCAATGGTAGCTGTGGTGATCTAAGGAAAATTGTCATATTTGTAAAATACCGTGGGCACTCACTGCACTCTACATTCAAAAATACCACGTGGTTCTCAACAATACACTTTTAACAGTGTTGTTTCAAAATAAAATGTACTATAATGCCATACGCATTTCTGACTGAATGTTCCCTAAAGACCTGTTCAGTGTAAAACACGGTGGATGGTATGGTCCATTTTGTATTGCAATAAACAAGTTTTTTATACTATATTATGGAGAGCCATGTGGCAGTGCCAGAGTTCAGTATTTTTTAAGTGTGACAGTCATTGATGTCCAAGTTATTCCTTGTCTTCCAAGAATGCGGGTAGTGGGGTGGCACAGTAGTGAAGCAGCGCAACTGGTTGAATCACAGCACTCATACTTACACAGCCAGTTCGGAAACGGAGGTTCACCCATGCTCAGATGAGGTTTTCAATACTAGATGTGCAAAAACACATGTGGCTAGATAACTTCATCTACGGTTACCCGCAGTTAGCTAATGCGGCAAGTTATGAAGTGTGTTGAGCTGAAAAAGGGCAGAGACAGCAGACTGCACACTGAATTAATGTCCGAATTCGGTAGAGGTAGAGGGCATCTTTGTGATATATAAGTGGGAAAAGGGAAACGGAAGTAACGGATGATTCTGGCTGGATTAGTGGGTGGGACATTAGAAGGAGAAGAGTAGAGCATTGTGAGAGGGGAGACCAGATGTGGCAAGAGAAAAGGACTGAATGAGTGAAAGGCTAGTATCAGTCAAGATATACAAAGTGGCACATAAGCTGTCCCAAGGACTGCCCAGTCAGTGGCAAACAGTTCTGTCACCAAAGAAATTCAACACAAAAGCAAGAAGCCTTGATAAGAGTATGGTTGTTTCTCTGTGAGAGTCAGGAGCACTTTAAAGTTACTCGACTGACTCGAGTGCAAACAGGATGGTCTTGTGGGTGGTTAGTCAGGACGCTTGTGCTTCCATCAGTTGGACCATTTTTTAAGCAGTTGCTTGGATTGTCAGTGAATGGTGAAAAATGGGCAAGGACATTTGTCCACTCTTTTAAGCAGTGCCATAGTATTTTTAACAGGCAGATGGGACCTTGGTTTGAACTTCTCATCACAAAGACAGCCCTTCCAGAGTGCAGCACCACCCCCTCATGCTGCACTACAGTGTGAGAATTAGGATTTAGCCCAAGTGCCTGTGGTGACCACCAGAGCAGTTGGTGACAGGGCGTGCAACATAAGGTATTGGAGCTGTGTGATAACCCGCCACATGCTCCACCTGGACAACCATTGCACAAACCAAGCTGTATAACAAGGAGATCACTGTTGCTTACATCACGGAAAACTTAGGTGTGAAACATAGCATGTTTGACAGATGTTTTCAGCTATGCAATGCTGCAAATGTTTTGTTGCTGATGCTACGTTTATGAATTATTGCTGCTGCATATTGGCAATTAATGGTATGGTATGTATGTGATAAGTTAGCAATGTAGCGAAAGCACTTCTAACATGACTTTTTTCCCTTCCGACAGACTATGCTCATCATCTAATGGAGGATGTTATCAAAGCCATTGAAACAAAGGAGAGTAGATTACAGATGCTGGTGACATCTCAAACCACTGCACAACATCCACCTCTAACAGCAGCATACAATGAGGTGGACCGTGAATCGGCCAAGGCTAACTTTGTTAATCGCTTCAACAATTTGAGCAGGCAATGACCACTTTATCTGAATGATCTGCCATTTAGAAATACTGGACCACTTTGTGAAGTGTGCATGACATTGCCTTCAGAGAAGAAAAAAATGGACTTATTTGGAACTAGGAAAACCATTAGAGCACAGTGCTGCTGTCGATATACTGGTGCACACAACAAAGATATGATTTATATGGCACAACACAATCTTTCAGTTCAGTCATCTGTATCAATGAAGGAATGTATTTATTGGGCTAAAACCATAGCATAGTTTTTCCAAACAACATTTTGAACTAAAATAAAGACATGTAAAGAATGCCACTGAGTGACCAAAATGTCCATTCTCTTTGTAATTAGTGTAAGGATTGCTGATTTAAGGAGGGATTATGTGTTCTGGCTTGAAATGTGTGTACTGCACATCGGGTTCATTTGGGTAATAATCTCTTATCCTCTGCAAGGCACATGCAGGCAGAGCAACTTGCACATCATGTCCCAAGTATCCCCAACACCAACGTACAATCTGCTGGTATCCAGTGTATCTGTATTTTCTGGAAACAGTGAGAACAGAAAATGATAATGAGATTGTTTTATAAGACTATAGTGACGACTGAATACATAGCAAAACAAAAACAATTTTCTGGTGGAAGTGGTACAAGGAAATGTAACGATGTGCCTTGTGCACCATGGACAGCATAGCAAGGGATTGGACGGCAGTTATAATGAGCAGCACATCAAGCATCCGGTCAATTGCAGGCTGGGTGCAATCGGAAAACCATGTATGCTGTTGCATTGGTGGTAACAAGTTGCACCATGGTTGGCTCATATCCTGAGATGCTGCAGGCAGGCACCTCACTACTGTACCAGATTGGAAGGTGTGTCCAATGTCGGAGTGGGTGGCAATGCTTAGGGGGACAAGCCAGGGGACATATGGTGGCTAGAGGTGCTAGGTCAGGGTTCCAGGGCGACCTGGGGGTGCGGGGGGGTTCTGAGACAGGGCAGGATCAGCTGGGGATGACTTAGGGATATTCCGCAACTGGTGAATTGAGGGAAAGTAGAGTCTAAAAAAAAATATGACATCAGTTCACAATTTGTTATCAGGAATAATGTGACCGGTAATTTATCACAAACAATCATAACTCAAAGCACTGTTTTCGCCATACCGGTTACACCTCAGTAGGAAGGGTTTGAGGGTAATTGGGAACAGAGTAAACACTTTGTTAGCAGAAATAGTACGACAGGTAAGTTTACACAAACAATCTTAACTCAAAGCACTCTTTTCACCAGATCGGCTACACCTCAGTAGTGCTGGTTTGAGGGTACTCATGGGCAAACAGGGTGGAATACAGGGGGCAGGCCCAAGGACTCCGAGAGTAGGCAGAGCATCTAGAGAAAAAATAACCAGGGAAAATACAATAAGGGGAAGAGACTGAATGTAAAGGTCAGTGGCCACTCCGTGAACATCAGATGACAAAAATCCATATTCCGTGGTGTATACGTACTCGAATATCCCATGTGGAGCATTGCCACTATTGTATTGCTGGTGGTAGGCATAGTAGGTGGTCAAGCACAACATTGTTGAAACCTGGGTGTATAATAGTACATGTCACTTGTTCGTCCTCCAGTTGATAAGATATCTTTTCAATCTCTATACAGCAAATGCACTCCAGCTTGTTGACCATACATGGACAAAGACCACTTGAGCACCTAGAAAGGTAAAAAAAGAAGTTGTGAGTAAAAGCATATATAAAAGAAATGTACATTCTTTGCATGATGTTAGATATAACATGCAGGCAAATGGAATGGCAGTTTAAATACTCAGCGAGTGGCAAATAAGGGTGTAGGAAAAATACAGTGACTGAGTGCTTTTGACATGCAGATGTAACCGATTCACATCGTGTCGACAAAGAAGTCTGAAGGAAACATGTGCACTGAAAGATTGATGGCAATGGCAGGCTCATTGGGACAGTGACTGGTTGGCGCATCAAAATACCAAGGTGTCCAATAATGGCTACAAAAATGTTCGTACATTGGCATACACTCGGAGGTGAAAATGTAATGCCCTTACTTGGCAAAACTCAGTGAAAAGCCCCAGGAAATACAAGAGACTAGAAGAATTCATGCCACAAGAGAGTATTGTTAGTAAATGTCATACAACTAATTGAAGACGTTACCTACAATAACAAGAGTCTGTCTTCAGTCTGGCAGTCCTTCAGTGCAACCTTACAAACACCGAAGCTAGCAGACAGTGACAATACTTGAACACTGAGTTGTGCTGTTCCTGCCACAATAGAATAGTCTGTCATGCCTTGTGTTGCAGCACTCTTTCTAAAATGGAATATGTTTTACCCTTTTGAATTAGTTATGCACTTGATGACAGTGCAAGATGTAATCATACTCAAATCCCACTTCACATGAACTGCAACAGCATAGACATATACAATTGTCTGTCTGATGATGTACGACAAGCAACCGATTAGTTGCCTTTCCATCTGGTCAGTGCCGTACCAGTGACTCAACATCAAGAACTGCAAGTGGCAATCCAGATGCAGCCTCATCTACATGTGGTACAGCAGAACTGGTACATACCTAAGTCTGCATCTGACACCTCTTTCCATACAACCAATCACTGAACTGGGTTTACACACCACTTTCAATGCCTGGCGCACTGGCATAGTCTTTAGCACTAGTTTGTCCAGCTGACCCACCCCCCACCCCACCCAACCCCTGGAAAGTGGCTCAGCTGCTCCTCATGGTATGCAGTGGCAGATGTAAAGGGGAAGGAAGACTAATACCATGCCCACCACCACTCGCCATGATATGCAGTGGATGACCAGAGGCATGCACACACTGACCAAGGCGCACTCAATCATCACTGCCCTTCATAACCACTGCATAGCATAGCACAGCAACACCGGCACACTGGCTGCATCACGTTACTGCTGTACAGTTGCACACAACAGAAACATCAAACACACTTGCAAAGTAATGTGGTACCTACAGTACCCAATGTACGGTGGTGTCATTTGACAACCAACATCAAAAGATATAATGCTGCTGGCACCTGGAAAAGCTTGGCATGAGCTGAATAGTGATTTTTGCACAGAAAAACCACAACAGATATGCACCACATAACGTGTCTATGAAAGCAAATAAGAGCTTTGCAGGGGCACCAGTGCCGGTTTAGAGGGGATGGGATACCAAGCGATGCTTCTAGCTTGTGTGTGTCAGCGTGTGTGAGTTTTAACTGTGTTCCTCTGATCTTCCCCCTCAACAACCGCTGTGTAAGATCAAGACAGTTATAATGGCTGTTAAAAAAACAACCAAAAAAACATGCAGGAGTATCTTCACTTGAACCAATTGACAAACTATCACCTGTCACATGACAAGCAGAAGCTCCACAAGAAGAAAAAGAAATGTCGGAGATGCAAGACAAGCTGGCAAGGTCCGTCTTGGGTCTCATGGAAACTGACCCATATGTGTTCAGGATGGCTCAGCTTCATCTCTGGAGGTTCAGCACACCTCTACTAGCTGGTGTTAGCTGCTCGCCACTCGCTTCAGCGTTTCGACTCAATAGAGTCTTCATCAGGGGTCCTTTTGCCACTCACCCCCTAATGAAGACTATTTTGAGCTCACTGTTTCTGGCCGATTACTGGTTTTTCCACAAGTGCTCTGGCTCCTTCTGCTATACGTGTCAGAAGACAATGTCATATGAGATATATACCAGCACACCACCCCATCTCTTGCCACGGTCCTGCCGAATGATTCGATAACCCAGAACAAACGTGTTGCTATCATTGACCCTGGCAGAGAGCCAGGATTCAGTGATGAGCAGGACATCTGGATCAGATTGCATTACCTAAACCTAAGTTTGCCAGGCTTAGGAAGTAGACTCCTTGCACTGAGGTGGTAAATGCTAAGACAGAGAGAAGGAAGGGGTGCTGGGGGAGCAGCCAGGATTACATTCAACATTACCTTAGAGGATGAGCAGAAAACCTATGAAAACCTTCTAGAAAGGGCAAGAGCCTCGGGTGTGTGTGTGTGGGGGGGTGGTCATAAAGAACCACAGCAACTATGAGTTGGTGACAGGGGAGAGACAGAATGCCAAGGACCAAAGGGCTTTAACATTTACGCAGGGAGAGTAGAGAAGGGATAGGGAGATACTAAGGGGGAGAGGTTAGAGTTGGGGGGGGATACTGGGAGAGACTGGGGAGGAGCTGTGGTACAAGCTGGATGGTAGGAGGCAAAGGGAGGTAGAGAGAGAAGGAAAAGAAGGGGCAGTAAGAGCAGTGAATAGGGAGAATAGGAAAAAAATGTGGAGCAAAACCAAACGAAAACAGAGGAAAACAGGGAGACACTGAAGAGTTTTATGTAGTGGTAAGTCTAGTCAAAGAGCCAGGAAGACAGAGCAGGTAAAATGAATTGTAAATAGGGTAAGATAAGTACAATCATGGGTAAACACTGTCCTACACAAGCATCAGTACAGTAAAACAGTATACAGGTGCATAAGCAGTTTATTGCAAAAAGAAATGTGCTTGATTACAGTCAAAAGACAATACAAATACCACCACTGCTGATCCAGGAGTAAATCTGAGTTTGGTGTAGTCCCCCTCCCTTGAAGTCCACTGGTACTCCCCTCTGGCTCAGTCACCAAGTAAATGCCAGTTACATGTATTTTTCATCCCTGGTAGTCCAGTAGTACCTCACTCCCACCCAGTCCCGGTGCTGGTTTTGTGTAATTTTAATCTATTGTAGTAAAGTGGTGCCCCCCTCCTGCCTGATTTCAAAGTAAATTCTGGTAGTCTAGTAATATCCCCTAACCAGTCCCCATTAAATCATTCTTAGTCCCCCCCCCTCCTAGGCCCACACACTCAGCATCCATCACCCCCTGTCTGCCCTTGACTCACCCATCAATCCTTGCAAGTGTGGCCAGAATTTGTGCAGAGATGGTGACACATGTGGACCCTTCACCCACAACCTCAGCCAGCCAACGTGGTGATCAACAGTGAGTGAACATGCATATACTGTGGCAACAATAGTTTCTACAGTACATGCATGCTCCTTCACTGTCATTCACATGGTTAATGTCCGATGGGGTGAGCAAAGCGACTGCACCAGTCACTATCTGGGGTCCTGCTGGCAGATTGCCACTCTTTGAATAAGAAAATTCAGATGACTGACAGGTGGGTGGGGTGGTGGGTGCTGAGTGGGTGGACTGGAGGGGTAGACTTTGACAGGGATTGGATGGGGTTTACCACTAGATTGTCAAGGACCAGAGGGTACCACTATACTGCCAGAGATAGAATTTTAAATAAAGGCACTATATCAATGCCAATTGGGTGGGGAGCACCACTAAACTGCCAGGGACAAGATTTTAGTCATGGCACTGTACTGAAATGGATGGGTGCCACTAGACTGACAGAGACAGGATTTTTTTTTTTTGTGTCCAGTGTTGGTGGGGGGGCACTAGATAGCCGAGGACAGGATTTTATTGTGTTGCACTATAACAATGGGGACCAGGTGTGTGTGCAAATGGGTGTTGCCAGCATCAGTGCTGTTTGGTGGGCATGGGTTTACACACTATTGTGCATGTTTCAGGACAAATATGTTATGTATATGCCCACTGTAAGTCCCAGCATGGCCTAGTTGCCTCAGTTAGCCTTCGACATGCTAGTAAACCCCTCCAGATTCTCCTGTTGCCAGCCAGTAGCACCCTACAGTCAGTAACCCCACAACACCAGTAATTTCCCCATAATACCCAGCACACCCAGCAGTACAGCCTCTGCAAATGCCCTCAGTATCTTCACCAGTAGCAGCCAGTTCTCCCCAGTAGCCAGTCTCACTCCAGTAGCAGCATTAACTCCCAGAAAATTCTCCATGCTGCCAGAACATCAGCACAGCAGGCAGTACCCTGTGCAGCCCAAACTTTTTAAAGACACTATTTTTTCCCGTCAACAACCGCCGTGTAAGATCATGACAGTTATATGGCTGTTAACACAAGCACCGGGAACAAAGATAACCACAATTGGAGGAAATGTGGTATCAATAATGGCTTTGCAGGCTGTTCCTCTTATACAGCTCTGCAGTGTGTAAATTCACGTGCACTCTTCAACAAACGACCATGCTGCAGCGACTGATATGGCAGACAGAAACCAACCCTAAGCCAATGCCAGCAGCTGGCTGGCATTGTGACATAGCCACACTGCTAGTGATACAACAGTGATTGTTTTTATTAAAATAGCAAGTTAGGGGTACCATTCTGTGTGTCCCAGCCGTCCTTCGCTCCCATATGCCCAAGGATCTTCACTGCTGGCAGTGGAGTTTCCCAAAGCACCGACATCAGAGCGGCTACCCTCCGAGGAGTCAGACAGATACGGGTCATCTCGGAAGGGATCAAGTCCTGCGATGCTGACATTAATATCGAAAAAATCTCTGGTGTTGGCCAGAGAGGAGTTGGAGACGCATTCTTCACTAGACTGGTCGTTGGTTTGAAATCCGCCCTCAGCCATGCTTGCTGACTGCTACGATCCCTGGTAACACGTCATGAGGCAATGCGCCAAGACAACGCATGCGCAGGAAAGGCGAACAAAAAAAATTAAGCCATTTGGCCACTTCCGGGATCGTGGCAAGAAAAACAGTGAAAAAGCACACTTTCATTAAATTTATATGTCGGGGATTACATGCAAATTCTTGGTGCTGTGTATGCAAGACAGCATACACTGCACAGTGCCTAGGAATCTTAGAAAATTCCTTTAATGCAAGACCTCCTTTCAGATTTCTTGCCTCACATCTATAATGTGCAGCTTAGGGGTTGAGAGCGTAAGTCTGTTCCATGTATCTGCAAATAGCCACTGCACTACCAGCCTCAAACAAATAGTTTATAACACACACTGAGATGCTCTGTGCAGAAAAGGTACTATATAACTCAGAATGATATACTGTATATAAGCTGATGGTTTTGATTTGATTGTGTAACTGTGAGGAGGTATATAGAACCTTTAGGGCCCCTGGTGACATTGACACTTTTATGCCACACTTTCCCCCAGCAAGAGCTGCAAGGATGCAAGGTGTTATTGTCTTATAGGGCATATACATTTTGTTCAACCTGGACAGATTGAGACAGACAACGTGCTTTGGAGAAAATGGCCACAGCCATGTATTTATTAACCAGTTATGCAAATAATACATCACTAATCAGCGTGCTGTGCACAGCCAGGTAGTCTTGGATGGTTACTGATTCAGCTTGATCTGATTCCATAGGAAGGTTGACCCCCCCCCCACAGGGGAAGTAGGGCAAAACCCTGCAAGGACACCAGCTCTGGGGTATGAGGAATGGCTCCCATGACCGTCTGCAATCATGTTCTTCCCATCAGAAAACACTCCCATGCTGTGAGCATATTCTCCAAGAGGCCTATCATCCTGACTGTTTCCACCTTTTAACGAGGAACTCCAGCTGTCCGGCACTGACCTCCTGTCAGCCTCAGGAGATTTGGCTGCACGAGACTCATAACCCCTATTATTCCCTCAGCACAGACCTTGCAAGACTACCGAGCCTCCCAACGTCACTTATATACAGTACACAACTGTGACACCTTAATCTAATCTGACTGTCACCTATCCTCTCCCCACTTGCTGGAGAAGGCAAAAACCCAGAAAATATACTGAGAAAAACAGGAAATTCATTCTTGACCCCTAATGTGTCACCCCTAATGGGTTAGCAAGTTCCCTATACCACCCGCCCTCCGCTTTTATATGAGGGTGAGGTTCAGGGTGGGATCAAAACCTGGCAGCAGTTGAAAAGAGAGCAAACCTCTCCTCTGCAGCCTTTCTTATAGGCTATGCTTCTCCCCTGGTCTATGACCTTCCCCCTGGGAACCTCCTACCTACCTGCCCCCTTCTGCCCCTAGAGGGAGGTTACCTCCCCCTCCCTCAATGCCCCCAGACAAAGTCCCACATCATGCGATGCCTTGTAGGCTCCTTCATTGTCTTATAGGGCATATACATTTTGTTCCACCTGGACAGACTGAGACAGACAATGTGTTTTTTGAGAAAATGGTCTTGGATGGTTACTGAATCAGCTTGATCTGATTCCATAGAATGGTCGACCCCCCACCCTCACAGGGGGAAGTGAGGCTGCCTGCCAATATGCAAAACTCCGTGAGGGCACCAGCTCCGGGTCATGAGGGATGGCTCCCATGACCGGCTGCGATTGTGTCCTCCCCTGTCAGAGGACACCGCCATGCTGTGAGCATACACTCCAAGAGGTCTGCCATCCTGACTGTTCCCACTTTTTAATGGGGGGAATTCTAGCCATCCGACACCGACCTCCTGTCAGCCTCAGGAGATTTGGCTGCATGAGACTTGTAATCCCCCATTACCCCCCAGCACAGACCTTCTAAGACTACTGAGTTACCACAGGGTGAGCTGCCTGCCCTGCTCACCCCCCCCCCACAAGCTCATCACGCAATCACATTCTTCACAGCATTCTGTATATCATCTAAGACTATATCTAATCCTATATCTGATAAATGTACACCATCCCTACTATACAGTTCAACCCTCTTTATCCTAATGTCGGGGTGCCTCACTATGGCCACCCCATATAGTTCATAAATGGCTGCATAGCTCCCTTATGAAGCCAACGGGCTTTTTCAATGGCCCAAGGATTGTGGGCCTGTCACCACTGCTGTCGCTGAACGATGTTCGACCATATGATGCACACTTGCAGCCACATCTTTTTCAGCCTTGTAAGGTTGCTCTTTACACGCAGTTAGAATTCCAATGACTTTCCAGGCCCCAGGTCATTTCCCCCCTAGGTGGACCACCAGGACTTCTGGAGGGGCCCACTGCCGGGCTTTGGCATTCAACCTAGGCAACAACTCACACCATCTCATGCCCCGTTGCCCCATCCAGTGAACCTCTACTCGCTTGGGGTCCAGAAACAGATTCTTGCCACCTGTTCTCTGCCTCGCCCAGATGCTGACCCAATGTATGAAAGAATGTCCACATATCTAGATCTGAGCCCTTTGAAAGTCATCACCTGTCAAAAGAGCAGAAAAAAACACATTAAAGCATTTGCGGTCTGACATAACTTTTGAAGGCCTGGGACCTCCACCTGCCTAACGCCTGTATTTGTGCACCAGTGAACCCTTCTGACCCGGCATGTGATGCTGCCCCAATCCTAAATGAGTGAGTATTAAGTTGTTGTGCGTCATGCCCCAGCTGTTGCAAGGCCTTCCGCAATATGTGTCGGAACTGGTACACTGTTACCAGCGACCCATCTGCATGTCTAAAAAAGGCCTCCTCTTCAGTTGTCTGGCCAGCTATATAGTCATGCACCCATGCCTGAACCTCCCACTGCACACCTGAGGGTGCTTTCACACTACATCAGCAACCCCAGGCCTTCTGATCCATCTTACTCCTCCTTAAGTGGACAAAGACCCTGGCCTCGGTCACTACCACTTCTCCGTCCCCCAATGCCACTTGCTGGTGTGCAGCCTTGCTTGATTATACTAGTTCTGACACCCGAAACGCCCCACAGAAAGCCATAAAATAGGCTGTCCTAAACAGGTGAGTCTCCCCTGTTGATAAGCAGACCTTTGGGAGCTCATCCCATATTTGCTTAGACAGTATGGGACTAATGGGTTGGCAGTGATCCGGTCTCTTTGATACTGACCGCGCTCACCCTTGCAGCATCTTCAGAGGGGAAAGGCCCTCGTAGTATCCATGTACCCCTAGGACTTCTGAAACCAAGCTATACCTGCCAAATGCTGTTCCACTGTGGCCAGTGCAGCCCCCTCTCCCTTTTTAGGAAAGGAGGAGGTGCTACTTCACTGAGAGGGTGGTGGAGCCATGGAATGCATTGCCTAGGGGGCTGGTGGAGGCAGAGACGGTGGAGGGGTTCAAGAGGGGCTGGGACAGGTACAGGGGAAGGGTTCTGGAAGCAAAATCCAATGCAGCAAGAATATCCGGAACTGGGAAGGGAGAAGCCAGAGAAGGCGAGGGGGGCAGCAAGGTCAGCACCCAGGGTGGGGGCTGACCAATCGAGCAGACTTGAAAGACCGTTAGGCCTATTCTGCTGGCATTTTAGTATGTTAGTATGTTTATACAGCACATATGCACATAGCTGTTCCACTGGGACCGGCCATGCTTCCTTCCACCCTTGTGTGTGCTGCACCCTCAGGTAACTGTCTAACCCCCTTTGATATGCTGCCTACGTACTGGGTGCTAGCACGTTCCTGATCAATTCCCAGGTTTCTGAGTTATCAAACCCCAAAAGTACGCTGGGACTTCCCTGGGATGGCCTTCCTCTCCTGGTGCCAATTCTCGGAACCTCCACACTGTGAATGAGAAAGAGCATCAGCTATACCATTATCCATCCCGGGACATGCACTGCTTTGAACTGGATATTGAGCAAGAGACATTTCAACACAAATACCCTTATAAGGTTGCTCACAGGGCCCTTTTCCCCCGAACTGTCCATTTATGGCATAAACAACATTGGTGTGATCTGATTGGAAGGTAATTGACTTATCTTTTAACTGCTCACACCATACCACCATTGCTACCACTACTGGGGAAAATTCCAAAACCGTGATTTGCTTTAAGACTCCTGTCTCCTTCCAAGAGTCTGGCCACTGGCCTGCACACCATTTTCCTTAAAAGTATGCACCGAAACCCCAACCTCCTGACGTGTCCATAAAGAGCTCCAGCTCTTGACTGGACACCAGGACTGGCCAGATGGCTACTCTGTTAAAAAAACATAGGAATGCTTGCCGAATACCCAAGTCATCCTTCATCGCTTCCCTCACCCAGATTCTGTGGTGTGGTTTGGTACAGCCAGCCCCTACCCCCGCCAATCCTCTCATAAATGTCCTACCTATTGGTAATGCCCTACAGGCAAAATTCAAATGACCCATCAACTGTTGCCAATCGCTCAAGGTGACCTTGTGAACATTGGCAACACCTGTCAGCAGGTTTTTCAGGGTTGTCAGCTTATCTTGCAGTAACTGAAAAACTTGTGCTGCCGTGCCAATTTCTATGCCTAGAAACGACAGCCGCATGCATGGCCCTTCCATTTTGTCCTGTACCAAGGGAACACCCATCTCTGCACGTACCTTGTTGAAGGCCCCCATGAGCTGAGTACAATGTTGTGTACCTGCCTTACCCACAAACAAAAAATTATCTAAGTAGTGGACCACTTCAGCCTGCTGTGCCTTTTGTGCCATTGCCCAATGCAAAAACGTGCTAAACTGTTCAAATACTGCACATGCCGCTGCAGAACTCATCGGCATGCAGTTATTCATGTAAAACTGACCCTCAAATTTCATTCCCAGCAGTTCTCTGTCTGCCAGATGTACCAGCAATAGCTGGAATGCTGACTCAATATCACTCTTACCCAACAATGCCCCCTGCCCCACTTTCCGTACCACTTCCACTGCTTTATCAAAGGATGCATATGACATGGATGTGTATACTGGGTCAATGTAATGATTAACTGAGTCCCCCTTCAGATATGATAAGTGATTAATCATTTGGAATTCCCCTCAGTGCCTTCTTGGGGACTAACCCAATGGGGACACTCAGTCAAGGGCTAGGGGTTGCTGGGAAAGGGCCACTGATCCTGCCTCTACCTCCTTTTGAATCTTTTTGCACACTATCTCCGGTCACTCCTTGGCTGATTTCAAGTTGTCTGCCTCATATGCCCTGCATGGGCCTTCGTAGGGAATATGAAACCCAAATCAAAACCCATTAGCCAATGAGTGAGCGGCCTCTCCATCCGGGTAAACTGCCAACCATTTCTCAAAATGCCTCCCCCCCCCCATGGATGTTGGGAGACTTGTCATGTCCCTTCTGAAAGGAACAACCCCCCCCTCCGGCTTGTTAAAGGGATGAAAATTCCCTGTGTTTTTGTGTTTTTGCCACATTGCTGAAACAGGTGCTGGTGGCCACAAACCATGCACCTATGCTTGTATCTACACTGCTCTGTGGTGCATGATCCCTGATTGTAATTAAAACAGTACCCTCCCCTCCTCCCCCCTTTCCCTTGTCGTTCCCTTGAAACCCCCTTTTTGGTGAAGGAGGCCATTGCACTGGCAAGCCAGTGTCAATGTGTTGGGCCCCCACACCCACGTCTATGGTCCACAACAATGGCAAGTCTAACATAGCCCAAGACCTCTCCATGTCATGCTGCTTTCTCCTCCTAAATTCCTTATCATACTCCAACCAATTCCCTCCTGGTTTGCTCGCATGCATCGTCATGA
This sequence comes from Neoceratodus forsteri, assembly GCA_016271365.2. Lineage (NCBI taxonomy): Eukaryota > Metazoa > Chordata > Ceratodontiformes > Ceratodontidae > Neoceratodus > Neoceratodus forsteri. The sequence goes on from CM028130.1 coordinate 1,424,911,908, forward strand.
TTCAGATAGAATATACCCATAGCCCTTCGGCTTTAGCTGGGTTACCTTGGCTCAACAGGACTGCGTATATAGCAAAACCCATTGCCCAGGTTTCCCAAGTGCGACAAACCATCACTTTGTGCTTCTTCTCCACTCCATCATCCTTCTCTTTTTCATCTTGGTCCTCTTCTGGCTCTTTTGGCCGGTTGAGGAGCGAGAATATGTTCACATATTCTCCATTTATAATTTGTTGTCTTGCCTTATCTGGTAAGTGTGAACCCACTGGTTCTCCCAGCAACAAAAAACTCACTTGTGTTTGTTGCCCGGTAGCTTGCTGTGGTGAAGAATTAACCACCTTGCTCCTAATGCCTGGAGTCCCACCTATTACCTGGGCTGGTAGACCCGCATCCGAAATTGTTTGTTCCTTCACAGGAAACAACGCTAGCAGATGGTCAAGCTTCTGCTCAGGCACAGTCTGAGCTGAGCTACTGGGCATAGCTTGCTGCCCAACTTCCGTTTGCCTGGGCAGGACTAGGGTGGGAAGACCTGTCATAGTCTCCACCTGTAGCTGCCTAAAGGGGTTTGTCAACATCTGCTGTTGCAATTTGTCTACCATCCTAGCCAGGGGAATTGACACCTGGGCCAAGTCAACTGCTCTGGGGCTAGGCCCTCCGGCATCCCCAAACTACAAGGTGCTGAACTAGGGTTTGACCTTACCGGTTCCCTGGGGTGCACCCAGCTCATCTCTTCAGCTTCCCCCCGGTCCCCTCTGTAATTGCTCTATTTGCTCTATCTGTCTTGCAGGCCCTGTCCGCTTCCTTGGCTGCCTTTGCTTTTTTGCCTACGGTCGCTGCCCCTCCCATCAAATCAGGGCCCGCAACTCTTCTGCAGAAAGCTCATCCAAATCGGGCATACCTAGTAGTGTCTCCGGGATCACCACTCCTTGCTTTTTTTTACAGCCCTGGGCCTTCTTAAGGGGCTGTGTCTGTTCCTGGTCCATGACTGGCATCGGCAACCCTTTCTCTGGTTCTTCTACTGGGCCCATTGTCTCCTCATGCCTAGGGACATGCTCATCTGGCTGTGGAGAGACAGCTGGTTCCAGGACTGGACCCGCAGGGTCACTTGGCTGTGGGAGAGGCACCAGCCCGGATGAGCCCAGCTTCTCCCCTTCACCTTGCCCTTGAAACAATGCATCTCACCATGCCTTGCCTTTTCCTCTCACAAGAGCGGCCAATTGGCTTTCAAAATCCATTGCATCTCCTGCTCTGCACGACACAAAAAACACCACCCGAGCAACACTTGCTGTTGTTTTAGCTTCCACTGCCACCACAGCAATGGGTCTACTGACCAAGAAATATCCATTAAACCTTTGGCTTTTTTTTTTTTTTTTTAAATAGCTGCTACCCTGGCATTGCACTATCCAACATATTAACACACACTTATCATGGTACACCACAAGAGAACTCCCTGTTTCCATTAATTTCATTGATCCCTTTTATTTATACACACTGAAAGGTCATTATTCAATTTAATTTATAAGCCGGCAAAGGTCACACTGTATATCTAAGTGGGGATTGTTGAGATTCAAAACCCCGTCTTCAAGTTTGCATTTCATTGCCCTTAACCACTACATATACTGGCTGTTGCATTATCCCACTAGAGAGCCCTCATTTCAACCCCCATAGCTACCCCTTTAGCTATCTCTCTACCCACATGTGTATTATTTATTTATTTATTTTTTAATTCCTTTAATAATCTTCCCCCACCATCTGTATGCTACTTCTTACGACCTTGAACGGGGAGGGGGGGAAGGGGGGTTGTATCCCCCGATCACATGGCCTCTGCAACACCACTTCCCAGCCAACTGTTAAGTGACATTTAAAAAATGTAAACGGTTGGCGCTCACAGAAGTACATTGGGTGGTGCTGCTGCAGATCGAAGCAGGAGCAGAGCGAGAATGCGGGGTGCCACAGGCAACACCTCTCAGGGTCATTAGCAAGCTCGCCCTTGGCTCCGAGGATATCCATGCTTAGGGCTCAGTGGACCTGTCACTCCGTGGCATGCACAGCGCCTCCTCCCTGCCCGTAAAGCTCAGGAGGCCAGGATAAGACCTGCACTGGGAATTCTCCCCGTGGCTCTCTTGCATCCTCATTTGGCTCGGCCTGCTCCTGCTCCCAGTCCATGCGCTACCAATGACCTGTACTCAGGCTCCTGAACCAAATTGGGAGTACACCCCCAACTTGCTTCCTGCTTTCATGAGGCAGGGGGGGATCAACCAAGCACCAGGCCACACGGACAAAAGACCAAACTCCTTGGCCGCTGGTGTTCTGGATGCCACCAAGGTCTAAATAGCTCCTTGCACCAAGAGCCAGTCCTTGGAGACCTCCTCGCGATAATGCCGCCACTGCTTCCAACCCACCAGCCTGGATACCACTAACATGCCTCTGGCCAGGAATACCCAGCCCCAATGCCAGATGGACACCTGCTGCCTTCTTTGGTAAGGTTTTTTTTCTTAGTTTAGCAGCAGCGCTGGTGGGGGGGGGGGGACAGAGCCCCAAACCACCATATGCCTGGAAACTTGCATTCAATGGAAGCGGCAAGATCCCACTGAGGATGGAGACCACCTTCCTTGCTCTCTCTCTCTTCCAGTGCTGAAAGTCAACGCACATCCAGTGTGCTACCATGCCAAGTGGGCCCATCATGTGGCCCATGGCGTCTCCCCCCTTTCCAACCTGCTCCTAATTGCAACCAGGCTTGGCTTCCTTACTACCTTAGCAGCACAAGGAATAACTGCAGAGATACGATATATAACTTAGCCCTTCAAGCAGGGATACAAGTCCCCTTCGCCAAGCCTCATTTACTGGCCACTAGGGAGACCCCATAGCCTAACTTTTGTTTTTTTTTTAAATATATCCTAAGCAATGCAAATACATTCCTGCACCTTTGCGTGTCAAGCAAGCACACACCCTATATTCTGCTCCAAGGCCAGGAGCATACCCCTGGCCCCAGCTTAACTACAATAGTCTTTGGCCTGGCTGCTGGTTTCTCGTCTGGCCTGGGTCTAGTTGCTTATCTGGAGAAGTAGCTTCTGCAACGTCATCAAAATCTGGGAGCAGTGGAAAAAAAGAGCAAACCTCTCCTCTGTGGCCTTCTTATAGGCTATGCTCCTCCCCTGGTCTTGCACCACCTTCCCCCTGGGAACCTTCCACTTACCTGCCCCCTTCTGCCCCTAGTGTTTGGCTAGCTCCCTCTACCTGCCCACCCAGGTGTCCCTCAATACATGCTCCCAGACAAAGCCTCACCTCCTGTGATGCCTTGTAGACTCCTTCAAAAAGTGCTCAGCAGCTGTGTCAGGCAATTGAGGTCTCAGGTTTAATGACCACCAAACAATCAGCAGCTGTGTCATGTAACTAAACCGGCTGATTGTAATTGTACCAAATATTAACATAACATAGTAACTTGGTCATTTAAGGTCAGATGGATCTGCAAATCCAGGGTGCATCCCCCACCCCGCATCATAAGCCTGGACCAAGTATGCTGTGCAAAAATGTACTTATTTATTATTTGTGTCACTCACTCACTCTACTACCCAGGGTGCTCTGTAAGTCCCTTGGCAAGCACAAATTTGTCCAGGCTTACTTTGAAGGTCCGTACTGTCTTCATACCCACCATCACTGCTGGTAGGCTGTTCCATAGATTTACTACTGTATAAAAGAAGGAATGCCTCCAAATGGTACCTCTAAATTTACCACGTGTGAGCTTCAGAGCAAAAAAGTCAGTTTTTTTTTATTTCTTTAAAGGATCGGAGTGACATTCTTTGCTAAAAAGGGTATATAATGTTAATGAGCAAAAGGGGTTCTGATCTAAAAAGCTGACAAAAAGCAGGAGGCTTAGTCAGAAACAAGCTCAGATAGAAGGAGAGTGCACCTCTTTCAAATCTGGCTGTGCAAAATTCTGCAATTATGTTTTCACAGGTTCTTCTGCAAGATAACTAAACAGTCTGTGAAAAGGAACATTTCAGTGACAAGTTAACAAAGGTTTATGAGGTGGCAAAATCTACAAAAACCCTCCAAGTGTCTGCGACAAGATGATTTTTTTCAAATTTCAATGATTTATTCCTGTTTTTCTTGTAAGAAGTATTTAAAAAGCTACAAGAAGAAAACGGCCCACAAGACAACGTTTCCATGAGAACTAGTAATTGTGTGAAGCAGAAGCCTGTGAAATTTTATCAGTGACTTTGTGAAAATGTTGCACATGTGGAAAAGTAGAATTCTCTGAATTACACATGCAATTTTTTTTCACAAAGCCCAACTCCTGAGAGAGAGGGTCAGGAGGGTATATGAGATACACTTGTTGGGGTTTGCAGTTTTCTTTGTTGAAAAGCTGTAAAAACTGATTTTTTTTTGTTTTGATCTTACTGGGACAGAATCCAAGAGGCCAGAGCACTTAAGATCCCGAATAAACTTAGAAAATACAAATAAAAAATAGAGACAAAGGACAGCAATAAAACTATGCGTTAAATATTTATTCAGCCATAAAGAGTCATGGCTGTAATTGCCATGCTTTGACGCTAGTACGAGTCTTCTTCAGGGGAGAACTTAATATAAGCTTTTTACTGCTTTTTATACCAGCTATAAACTGGTGCCACATACCATGTATGTGACCAGTAATGGCATGCTGGGTACATAATATATGTATTTATAGCAGTGATTTAGTTTTTTTTATAAAAATGTATGTACCATTTGGTCTGAGTTAACTCTATAGCCTGCGATATCTGCACATCCTTGAGTCCAAATGGCACTGGCAATGACTTAAACTCAAGCATGAAATTGTCTAAACAGGTCATGTTTAATTACAAATATGAAAGTCTGTTCAAACATGAGCTCAGTGGGGGGGCGGGGGGCACTGTAGAGCCCAGCTAGCTAGTCACCTTTCACTTCAGCTCCTGGAAGTCATAAGAAGTAACCTTTTAAATCGCAGTCCCAGCATTAAAAATGTGGAAGTTTTATAGTATTTGAAAGAAGGTGACTTGGGCATCAAGATGGGAAAGTCACAATGTAACCAGCAGCAAGTGGAGCCTCACAAAGACGTTGGAAAAGGATAGTGGGCAGGCCCTAGCATGAGGTCTGTGCAGCAATGCCTGGCCGATGCTGAAAGTTCAGAGGAAACCCTGCAAACCTTGGGCAATGAAATGCAATAACTACACACCACTTCATCTTCTGTGAACAGTAAATTGGACATCTTAACAGGCAGAATTGCCTCCATTGAAAAGTCGATGGATGTTCTACAAGGCAAAATGGAGGATATCCAAAGTCATTCAGACACCTGTAAGAGCACCTTAACACAACAAGCTAAAGAGATGCAGCATTTTAACAACTGTCTGGAAGTTTAAGAAAATCAGATTTGGGAGGGGCACTGCTGAGCAGCTGAGAAGGAAGCAGCAAATTCTCGAGCTCTTGGAACCTTTGCTAATTTAATACTAATATTACCTTATTTAGGGGGGTTTCTCTGCCTAAATTGGATCTGGTGTGAAGGTGAAGATCTCTGCTATAAAATGGGCAAGTCTTGGGGGTCTGATGCACCTGCAGCAGACTTTTTTACACCCAAGAGTAAGCAACGTGATGGCAGGCCTGCCTAGGTCGAGAAAGCAGCGACATTGGCTGACCCACTACCGGGAGAAGCGACCGTTACTACCATCCAGACAACATTACAGCAACTGGTGAATATGGTCCAGGATTTAGACCAAACGTTCAATACTCTAAAGCCCCGTGTCTCTGCTTTGGAGACATGGATGGATGTGTGTGAACAGACGTCACAGAAAGTTGAAGTCAACTGTAACAAAACTGTGGAAGTGGTCACCAAACTTATTAAGGAAAATTCCTCACTGTGCTAAAGATTGGAGATCATCGAAAACCAGGCCTGGGAATGACACCTGAGGGTTGTAGGCTTAACGAAGGGAGCAGAGGGTGAGGACTCCTGGAATTTGCACAAACTGTTCTGCCTACCCTATTGGGGCTATCGGAGTTGGACCCCCCCCACTCTCTATAGAGAAATCTTACCGGCTTACACCTCAGCATGCTGTGGCTTCCTTGACCTTACCTTGAACCTTGATCGTGGTCTGTACAGGGGTCAAAGATAGAGACAGAGTCCTCCAGTTGGCCAGGCGCCGTTGGGAGCTAAAGTATGGCAACAATGGGATTCAGCTTTTTCCTGCTCTTTCCTTCAGTACACAGCAACATCAGAAAGCCTTAAACGGCATTCGCAGCCGACTTAACCTTTTAAATATTCCACACTAGCTACTGTTGCTGGCTAAACTTTGCCTTTCCTGGAATGGGCAGCAATACTTATTTAATGACCCATTGTTTTAACATGACCCAGAGAAAGCCGAAATCCTCAACAAATACTTCTGCTCAGTGTTTACCAAAGAGGACCCAGGGGATGGCCCACCCCGAAGAAACACAACACCCCAGGACCAGGGGTAGACACAAGTCCCTTTACAGAAGCCGAAATACAGGACATGCTAAATAAACTAAAAGCAGACAAAGCCATGGGATCAGATGAGATGCACCCCAGAATCCTTAAGGAACTGGGGGCAGAATTAACAGCCCCTCTGGCACTTCTATTCACTAAATCCTTGAAGAGCGGTGTGGTACCCGAAGACTGGAAAAAGGCAATAGTGGTTCCACTTCACAAATCAGGCAGTTGCGAAAAGGCTAGTAATTACAGACCGGTGAACCTCACATCTGTAGTAGGGAAACTAATGGAGACACTACTCAAACAGAGGATCATTGCATTCTTTGAAACTAGCGGCCAAAAAGACCCTAAACAGCATGGTTTCACAGCAGGTAGGTCATGCCAGACAAATCTGCTCAAGTTTTTTGACTGCTCTACAAAAATAGTGGACTACGGTGGGGCAGTAGATGTGGTCTACCTAGACTTTAGTTAGGCCTTTGACTCGCTTCCACACAGAAGGCTGGTAAAAAAGCTTGACCAAACAGGGGTTGGTCCAGAAGTAGTCAGATGGGTACAAAACTGATTACACGGCAGAACCCAGAGGGTACAGGTTAATGGAACACAATCGATGGAAGGCAGGGTAACCAGCGGGGCACCCCAGGGCTCAGTGCTGGGGCCTCTGCTCTTCAATGTTTTTATAGCAGACATTGCTGATGGACTGGAAGGGAAGGTGTGTCTGTTCGCAGACGACACCAAGATATGTAACAGGGTGGATACCTCAGAAGGAGTGAGCAAGATGGAAGCTAACCTCAAGAAACTAGAAGAATGGTCTGGAGTGTGGCAGCTGAGATTTAGTACCAAAAAATGCAAGGTCATGCACATAGGACAGAAAAATCCAAGAAAAGAGTATTATCTAGGAGGCGAAAGACTGGTGGCCTCAAACCAGGAATGAGATCTGGGAATCACAATCTCAGACGACTTGAAGGTTAGCAAGCAGTGTGAGAAGGCAACATTGAAGGCCAACAGAATGCTAGGCTGCATTGGGAAGAGAATCACGAGCAGGAGGAGAGAGGTGGTACTACCACTGCATAGATCGCTGGTCAGGCCTCACCAGGAATATGGAGTCCAATTCTGGAGGCCTCACCTCAGGACGGACATTGACTGGGTGGAAACAGTACAGAGAAAGGTGACAAGAATGATTCAGGGTCTGCAGTACATGTCCTACTAAGAAAGACTTAGGGAACTGAATATGTACTCCCTAGAGCAGAGAAGAGAGAGAAAGGGGACATGAATGAAACATTCAAGTACATCAAAGCATCAACAAGGTACAGGCACAGGAACTTTTTCACTTCAAGAAGGGCTCCAGGTCCAGTGGACATGACCTCAGGCTGCAAGGAGGGAGGGAAGTTTTCTACCAACACCAGGAAGTTTTTCTTCACAGAAAGAGTGGTGGATGCCTGGAACAGCCTGCCCCAAGAGGTTGTGAGGATCAACACTGTGGGGGGAATCAAGAATGCATGAGATAGACGCAAGAGAGCCCTGACTACAAAAGGCAACTAGAGTGTCAAAATAGATCTAAAACAAATGGGCAGACTAGATGGACCTAGCGGTCTCCTTCTGCCGTCAACTTCAATGTTTTCATGACCCGAAGGAGGCTGAAAGACTGGTAAGTTGAATCAAGGAGGACCTAACAGCTGAGCCAGAGGGGGTGGGAGCCTCTGATAAGGATTAGTCTGTATTCATAGCCTTCTTCTTCTTTGATGTCTTGCTGACTGGCGACAGTGGAGGTTAACGAATAGTGGGGTTGTTCTCTTGAGGTGGCTCTCTGTTTTTCTACATGACTCCCCGGTCTGGTGAACGTGTGAGGTGGGTGTTTTTTTTCTTAGACTATTGGATGCTGTCTGTAGCCAGCAAGACCTTATCCCTAATAGCACCCTCGCAGTTCCTGTTATTCACGATGGGCAGTTGCCACCCTGGGACATCCCACTTGTACATGTTATTTTACTTGAAGAGTCTCTTATGGAATGCCATGGTTCTGTGGACTTAATACTGTTTAACATTGTTTGGACTATCCGGACATTAATGTTCTGGCTGGAGACCGATTTAGTCTCTGGGATATGGTTGCTGTACCCACAAATTTAGAGCCTTGCCTAATGTATAATTTACTACATAATATACAGTAGCAGATTTTTGCCTTGTATCTTAGATTATTCTTATTTTCTCTTATTGTTGGTATTTACTGTTATGGGTTTTCTGGAAGCTGGGGAATATCCTTTATATTATTATACATTATCCTATAGTTATAACAGGGGAGTCTTGTGACCTTCAGGTTTCGAAGGTGATGTGGACTTTGGGATCTTTCCTCTGTAGACTACCCCAGGAGCTTCTGTGGCTGCATGCATTTTTGTATTATTTTTGCTGAGAGAACTTTGAGTCTTTTGACTCCTGGTACCCCCCCCCCAATGTTGTACCTAAGGAGGGGGTGTCTGAAATGTTCCTTAGTAAGTGTACCTATGTGCCTTATTGTTTGCTGTCCCCCAGTGGATACAATGTTTGTAAGTTTTGGCTTGCAAATCTAATAAAAATATACAAAAAAAAAAAAGAAAATCTAATTTGGATCCATAATATTAGACTCCTTGGTCTTCCAGACGGTACAGAGGGAGCTCATGTAGTGCTGTTTTTAAGGGACTGGCTGAAAAGTCAATTTCATGCTCAGGCACCGGACTTTGATTTCCCAGTAGTTAAAGCTTAAAGTTAAAGTCCGATCCAGAGGAAAACAACTGGAGGCACTACCATGGGTGCTGATGCTGGTAGTGGACAATGTTGGCACCCAGGACAGAATTCTAAACTTGACGAAACTGTGTGGTCCTTTGAGTGTGGAGAGAACAACGGCCCACCTGTTCTCAAACATTTGTTATGCCACCAGGCAAAGAAAGAAAAAGTTTGATGGTGTTCGGACTGTTTTGAAGGAACTTAATATCCCCCATTCCATGCAGTTTCCAGCAAAACTACAGATCGTTCATGACAGTAAAGTGTACTTATTCACAGATCCCGGAGATGCAGGGAAATGAGCCTCTAAGATAACAGCAGCCAGGAGGAAGTGGATGAAGATGAGGAGACCTGAGTGACTTTCTTTTCTTTTTGTTATAATTAATCTTTATAACTTCTTATTTATAGCTTCTTATTAAGGGGTTGTCCCTATTACTTCACTGCTGAGCAATTTCCCATGGACTATATTTATAGTGATAGCGTTTGAGGTATTCTAGTTTATTCTTAATGTAAGCTGCTGACGTGGTGAGGAAACTGAATTTGATGATAACACTATCTTTACCTGCTTTTGCTACTGATATTTACATTTGGACACTAAGGGCCCAATATTCAAAACTTTGCGCTCAGCGCAAACAGATTGCACCTGAGTTGCGCCCCGTTTGTCCGGGGTTGCAATATTCAAAAGACCAAACAGCGCCAGTGCCACAATGTAGCACCAGTACAAAAAATATTGTATGCATGGTGCTAAGTGAGGGGCAGGGACATGAATACAGGTGCAACAGTATATTCAGCACCATAGCAATGTGCAACGTGTGGTAGTGTGACATACAATGCTACACAAGATACTGCCCATAAAAAGGTAATCTAAACCCTGGGTAAAATAAGGAGGGGGGCACGGACACGGCAGCAACAGACAATATAACAGACATCTTGGTTCTTCTTGATCTCTCTTTAGCTTTTGACACTCTGGATCACGTGGTGTTGTTAGATCACCTGAGGCGCATATGTGGAATATCGGGAACTGTTTTAAGATGGTTCACATCATTCCTCACGGGGAGAGCACAAAGAGTTGTGTCCAGGGTCTTTTCCTTGGACCCAACTGCTTTGTTGTGTGGGGTGCCTCAGGGTTTGGTTCTATCACCCATGTTATTCGTGGTGTATATGCTACCCATCAGAGACATTGTAAGAAGGTATGGGCTGAGGTTTCACTGTTATGCAGATGATACCCAGCTATACCTTTCTTTTGCACCCAACCAGGATGGAGCTCTCTTGGTCTTTAACAACTGTCTGAAAGAAATCCAGGAGTGGATAGACTCTAGCTGGCTGAAGTTGAGCTTGGAACAGACAGAGGTATTGGTTGTGGACCCGGGTCGTCGAATAGGGGGGTCGGGGGTTGATGCACCCTCTGGAATTATTCTTGGTGGTGTTTCTCTCCCGCCCTCTGAATGGGTGTGTAACCTGGGGGTGGTTCTTGATGATAGATTGACACTGCAGTCACAGGTGTCTGCTGTCATCAAGACTTCCTTTTACCGTCTTAGGAACATCGCCAGGGTTTGGCATCTGGTTCCATCTGACGACCTTCCAACTTTGGTCCACGCCTTTGTGTCCTCGCGCCTGGACTACTGCAACTCCCTGTATCTAGGGTTTTCTGGGGTTGAAATCCATTGCCTGCAGCTAGTGCAGAATGCTGCAGCCCAGCTTTTGGCGGGCTCAAGCAGATCCTGCCATATTACTCCGGTGCTGTGCGAACTGCACTGGCTGCCAGTATGGTGGCAGATCACCTTTAAAGTCAGTTTACTGACTTTCAAAGCCCTACACGGTCTGGGTCCGGTCTATCTGAAAGAACTTCTGGTTCCTTACTGCCCTGAGCAATCGCTCCACTTGGCCGACGAGGGGTTGCTAGAGATTCCAAGGGTGAATTTGAAATCTTCTGATGCTACAGCTTTTTCATATGCTGCTCCCACCCTTTGGAATTCTCTACCCCGGTGGTTACGAGAGTGCACTTCTGTGATGGATTTTAAGATTGGATTGAAAACGTTTCTCTGGCAAAAGGTCTTCTTAGAGAGCTGATCTGTTTATTGGATTTGATTTTAACTGTATTAAGTTTTATGGAATTTTATAATGGTGGTTTTGACTGTTTTAAATTGTTCGGCGCCCTGAAATTAGAAAGGAGCCTTATAAATAAAAATTATTATTATTATTATTAATATGGCTGCATGCAACAACAGCATCATGGTGCACCTGATGGCTGCAGTCACTGTGGAGAATGAGAGGAAAGAAGGCCACCCTGGGCCACTCCGTAGGCCAAGGAGGAGATATGCTGCAAACAGAATGTACTGGCCCTGAGTGTCCTTTGTGACACTCACAGATGACCACCTTGTGGGCCGGTATTGACTCAGTAGGGCCCTGCTGTGGCAGCTCTGTGAGCTCCTGTATGAGCAGCTGTAGTCTACCACCCAGCACAGCCACGCCATGTCAGTAGAGGAAAAGGTGACAGCTGCGATGAGTTTCTTAGCCACCAGATCCTTCCAGACACTGCTTGGTGTTACCATGGGCATGTTGCAGTCTGCCACCTTGCACCTCCTGGCCCAATTCCTAGATACCCTGCTGCCACATGCTGGTGAATTCACTGTATTCCCCTACATGGCAGTGGAGTGCAGAGAAACAATGCAGCAATTCTATCGGGTTGCACACCTACCAGCAGTAATTGGTGCCATTGACTGCACCCATGTTGCCACCCAGGCACCACTTAGTGAAGTGGGAGACACCTTCCTGAACAGGAAGGGGTATCAATCCATCAATTGCCAGGTGGTGTGTGATGCAACTGGGTGCATCATCAATGTCCTAGCATGGTACCTCAGCAGTGCCCACAATGCCTTTGTCTGGCACCAATGGCAGTTGTGCCAGGCATTTGAGGGTGGCCAAATACCCAGTGGACATCTTGCCGGTGAGTAAATGCAGTAGGCCCCCCCCAAAAAAATCTTCCCCATAGTGGGCACAGTGCCACAATACAGCAGCCACATGAGGTATAGAGGAGAGGGTGGGGAGGTGAGGGTGTACAGGTACACAGGATGACCAACACAGTAGGGGCTGCCAAGTGGACAGGGTCAGCTAAACAGTGAACTTGTGCTAACATTTGGTTGTGTACCCTACAGGGGACAGTGCCTATCCCTTGTGACCCTGGCTCTTTACACCAGTCCTTCAGCCAGTAAACGTGGCAGAGGACACATACAATGAGGCACACCGCGCAACACATAACATCATTGAGCATGTCTTTGCCATGCTCAAAATACACTTCAGATGCCTGGACTGTTCAGGTGATGCCCTACAATATACCCCTCAGAAGGCATGTTGCATATTCCTAGCCTGTTGTATGTTACACAACATGGTGCTCGACCATGGAATACGCCTGTCAGAACCTGAGGAACTTGCTGACAGTGACATGGAGACAGAGGTGCATGAGATAGTGGAGCACCTCGATAGGCATGACCTACGCATGTTCAGGAGGTCACGGGAATATCAGTAGAACATCATCAGAACACTGACAGGGATGGGCAGGTGAGTGAAAACAACATGGACAACAATCATGCTTGCAGTAGTGTATCGCCATAATATGTACAAACAAACAATGTGAAAGAATGCACACAACTAACAAACTAAACACAGGAAGATACAGTGCTGATACAGGAATAGGGGTGAGGTGTGGGCACGTACAACAGGGGGCATAGGAATGGTACATGTGAGGAAGGGGAATGTTAGGTGCAGCCCACAACATCAACGCCTCCTCCCACCATGAGTACAGACAGATGACCGGCCACAAGGTCATATAGGTGGGGTCATGTGGACTGAGGAGGTGTAGGGTGATGTCTGTGGGGATGGTGACACCCTGGAACAGCCACGGCCATGCCTTGGGCTGGGTGATGCCAAGCCCAGGTGTCACCCAGTGGTTCAAGGAGTGCCCACGAACGATGCCATTGCAGCTGTGCTGGCTGACCCTGACCTGCCACTACATAGTGTTGATGTACGCCGGGGAGGACAGTACCCACACGATGATGGCGTGCACTGGTGTTGTGATGCTGCCTGGCCAGACCAACCTCCCTCACCATGGTAGTGAGCTCCCTCACTGCCCCAGTCAGTTCCTGGAATAGATGGTGGAGGGCATACAGGAACCATGCCTCATGCTCCTTTGCATGCTGTTCTGTACACTGCAAGTCAGCATGCAGGGCCTCCCGGAGGTGGGCCAATTCCTGCTGCATTTCCCTCCTGAATGTGTGCAGCTCCTTTAGTGTATCAGACTGGGAGTCTACCACAGACTGGAGCAGCTGCTGAGCCTCCGATCGATCCTGTCTCTGGGGGGGGCATTGTCATCTGAGACAGCATGCGTTTGTGGGTGCCTGCGACTAGTGGGGTGTGTGCACCCCACACCCTGTGTGGATGGCGGTGGTGGCAGTGCCTCGCTGGATGTGGGGTCATGCATAATGCGGGACAGGGAAGGCGAGGCAACATGTTGGCCGCCCACCGACACCAGCTGAGCGAGCCCTGTGGCGTAGGAGCTGGAGGATGTGGAGGCCACACTTGTGGCAGTGGTGGAGGGGGGGGTGGTGGTGGTGGTGGTAGTGGAGGTAGAGGTGACAAGAATCTCTAGGGACCCTGCCAGCACAAATGGAACTGTAGGCCTGATGGGCGACTGTCTGGTGGCCATGATGGCCCCCTGGTGTCCTCTCCTGCCTAGTCAGGTATGTTGAGGGACACCTCTGATGGGGAGAATCCCCCCAGTGCAGCAATGGCTGCTAGATAATCCCCAGGGACAATTTATATGTCCTCATTGCTGTCACAGTGGTCATCAAGAACTGTGTTCAAGGACTCCCCCTCCTCCTCATGTGCTGCCTGCAGCTGGACACCTGATGGGACGGACCAGTGTCCTCTTCCAGGTCAACCTCCACAGTGGTGTCATCACCCTGCACTGTGGACAGAGAAGAACATTGTCAGTGTGATGCACAGTACACAGTGGTACTGTACCGGTGATGGCACATGCATACCCCACCACTGCAGTCTATGTCGCCCAGTGCCAGCATACAGCAGGTGACTACAGCCTATACACTCGCACGTCCAAGGTGCACACACACCAGTGGGTGGAATGTGTACCCTACGAGCATGCCCTCACCTAACACCAATGTATCCCACACACCCCACACACATGCAGACCACCACCCACAGGGATGGCATAGGTAATGCACCCAGTGACACACCTGTCAGCATGCAACAGCGCACATGGAACTAACCCTTACAGCTGTGACACACACATACACACTGTGCATAGGTACACGGCATCTGTGTGAAGAGTACTACACGACTGTGTTTGTGTGGCACATGATGCTGGCAGGTATTGTGATAAACACAGCATCAGACAGTGTCATATAGCACACAGACCATCCCAATGCACACATGTGTGCACTGGACAGGGCTGCATTGTGCCACAACATCAGCAGAGCTGCATGTATACCTATGCACACCCATGCACACCATGCTGGTACACAGCCATGTACTCACATGTCCGGTAGGATACCACCTGTTTCTCACACCCACCACCAGCGACACCTTCCACAGCCATGGTTTGCAGGGTGGACACTACTACCGTCATCACAGTGTCAACAGGTGTTGCAACCACTAATGGCTGAGGCCCACCACCTGTGGTATGCAATGCACAGTGGTGTGCTGCCAGATCATCCTTGGCATGGCTCTGTATGTCATTCCACCGCTTACACACAGCATCCACGGAGCATCCACGGCCACCAACGGTGTTGACCTCTGCTGTGATCTCTTTCCACATCACATGGACTCCGGCACCGGTGGATTTGTATCACCTCGTGTTGTGCTCCCTGGCCTTGTAGGCATCTGGCAGGGCCTTCAGATCCTCCCTCAAGAACTTATGGCTCCGGAGTCATTCACATCCAACAGAAGCACCTGTTGGGGCATGGATATGGTCCAGTGGTCTTTGGCAGTTCTGTAAATGGTGTGTGTGTGTGTGTGTGTGTGTGTGTGTGTGTGTGTGTATGTGACTCCGCTCTACCAATAGGCCACACCGTGGCAGCAGCAGTGAGTATACGTCACAGAGATGTAGGGGTTGGGCCCCCCTAAGGCTGTCCCTGCCCATCAATGACCCACACATGTTAGTCCTTAAGCGGTGGACAGCTGCCAGTGTATATGTGCCACATAAATATTATCTGCAACAGGCCCTGTGTTGTGTAGCTACACCAACAGGTGTAGGATGTGTTGGATGCACAGACCTGTGTTGTTGACCGTGTGATCACAATGTCCTGGTCATTGCACAGCACAGCATGGGGTACATATTCACATGATGGTGTCACAGAGATCTCCCATGGGAACGGCATGCCTGTTATGTGTGTTGTGTCTGTAACCCCACCCAACCCCCCACCCCGCCGGGTCACATACAGCATACCTGTAGATGCACACTGGAATCCATTTGTATGTCATATTGTGTGACCCCAGTGCCAATGTCACAGCATAAACATGTGGTAGGACAGTACGACACTGCTGCACTCTGTTAGTACACAACTGCCAGCTGGGCCTGGTGTATGTGTGACAATGTCATTCAGCAGTACCTGACACACAGCACTGCACATTTGTTCTCAGTCAAAAACTGTAGTCCTATGTCACTGCAGCAGAATTTACACACTGTGGCAGAACATGATAACTGTGTATGGCTTGTAGAACACCTACCTGTTCCTGTGGTACTTGTCTCCTGTGACATTTTCAGGCCTACTGTTGCAAACGCAGACTTCAGACAACTGCTTGCAGTTCTAGTGAGCTGTGCAGGTGGTGCTGTGCCCCTCCTGAAATAGCCTGTGCAATTCACATATGGTAATGCATGCAAAGCAGGCCATAATAATATGTTAATGTGGTGGTTTGCACTCTGACTGCCTGAGTATGCTCTTTTGCATAGCATTTCTGAATATTGCATGTATTTGCACTGGGCAAACAGTTTACGCTGCAGTGCAGCGCTGTATGAATTGCACTCCATTAATTGTAATAGCGCTGCTCTAGCCACGCATGCATGATGATGTCATCACTGGAATGGTCATGCAGGGGTTGCACATGCTCAGTGAGGCCATTCTGCTTTAACAAGCGCTGATGTATTTTGCGTAGTGCCTTCCACTGCTAGCCCTGTGCTAAGTCACACGAATTTACAGTTCTATTGTGGACACCTGTATAGCCACATTGGTGCTAGGGTGGAGTTTCCCTGAGTGTCTGCATGACAATGGCCACCAGGAGAAAGCTAAGGGCAGTGGTACAGAGGGACCAGCAGTGGGGGGAGGTTGAGCTGGCCAACATGGTGCAGTTGGTGCTGGTCAGGGAGTGCCAGCTCTTTGGAGAGGTGCACGAGGGGAATAGGCCAAGGCTTGAGATGTGAGCATCTGTGGGGCACCACCTCACTGCCCATACAAGCATATACTCACTGGGGAGCAGTGCAGACATTGTTACATCGATCTCCAGAGGAGAGAAAGGCAGAGTCTGGATAGGTTTAGGCGCATGGTCTGTGATTACACTGTGTCTGTGTGAGGTAAGTGGACACGTTTATCATAGACCAACATTATGCATGTCAAAAGGTGTGGGCAGGCATACTCACAGTACACATGTGGGTACATACAGTATCTGTAGGACAGGTCAATGCACACATGCCTCTTATGCCACAATGTCATTCTGATGCAGTGCAGTGTGTGTAGACCACTATGAGTACAGTAGTGTCCGTGTGTGGGGCAACATTGCCTGTGTATGTGGCAGAACATGTATCATGTGACAGGTATCAGTGTGATTCATCTTTGGTAGTGTAGCACATGCTGCGCATGTGCACATATATATTACATAGGTTGTGCAGTTGGATGGTGTGTGTACGACACTGAATTGTCCAGCTACACCTCTGTACATTGACCAGGTTTGCCATGGGAGGGCCTATTGGCCACATACTGTCCAGACATGTGTAGATGGCAGACACACTGCTGCCTGTGTTACTGGCATGGTGGCCGTGGACCCTCCCTGTGGCTGGACATGGTGCATACTGTGTGACAGGGTCAGGACTGTTGCTGCCCACTGCCACATATGTAAATAACATTCTCCTGGGGTGGCCAAATATCTGCCTGTGAGTGACAGATAGCTGACAGTTATGTTCCATGGGTTCACTGCAGCGTGTCCATGTGCTTCATGGGCTACATGCCTTTGGGACCTGCTATGTCCAGTGGTTGGGTGACACACTTGTCAGTCACATTAATGGGCACTGTAGTGGCACTGCCTGTGTGGGGTGTGCTAGCCTCAGCTGTGCTGACGTATCCCCTGTCTACTATAGTGATGTAGTTGTATGAGACATAAGGGCTCATCAATGGGCCCTTCAGTACATACTGACAATGTGGCATGGTCCATTGGGGGGGGGCACAGGTGGGACACAGGTGTGGGCCATACATGCTGTGCAATGGGTGTATACTGTCAGGGGTGACATTCGGTTGTTTGTTACCCGCAGGACATATGTGCTGGGTGCATACAGCTGTGTACACATCTGTCCCACTGTTGTTTGTACATTGTTTCTCCAGATGACATTAGATGGCCTAGTATGTGTGATGTACATGAACCACTACAGTACAATGCACTGACATTGCACGTGTCCCATAGATATGACATACAGTATGCTGGCGCAGTTTTTGGGGGGGGGGGAGTTATTGATGTCCATGAGGGTACTGACACTGTTCTATTTCCTTTGCTTTGCAGACCGCACCACCAAGGGACATCAGCAGCAAGGGCACAGCCAAGGGACAATGGCTCACGGGACGGCAGTGATAGTCAGCAGGATGCCGCACGTGATTATGCTCCTTTGTGGATTACATATGTTGCATTCCTTGCTAGGTGGGACATGTATGGTACCCCTTTACAGCACAGTGTCACCACCATATGTGCATTTGCTCTGTGTCATGGCACTGGTCCCAGTGGCATGTGGTCATGGATTGACCATGCTGCTGTGCTGCTGGACACAGCATCTCACATCCCTACTGCAGCCTGTGGGACGGTGCACCTGGCCAGTGAATCCACTGGCCACACAACCTGTGGGCCTGTGTTGTGCCAGTACATGGCTGCTTACAGTCCTGCAGTGCTGCAACATGGTGTGTCGTGCATGCCTGGACCATGCAGTGCTTGCACTCTGCACATAGCACTTGCCTACATGGGCACACACCCTCCTTGGTGCTGCTGTCCTGCTGTCCTGCATCTGTACCCTGAGGGGTTGCATGTTAGCCATTCAGTAGCCCTGTCTCACATATGTGACTGTGACATGCTGGCACGAGCATGTCTTCCTCCTTGCACTTTGTGCATTGGACTACACGTGGTGGCCTACAGTCCAATGTGGGCACATACATTCAACACCAATGAGCCATGTAGGAGGCACTGTTCTCCTACTGTGTTCTCCATGTGTGTTGTGCATGGTCCATCTGCTACCATTCTACAGTTGTATTATACCATTGATTATAGCTGTCTCCTCCTGAGGGCTTGTGATGTACTACTCCCACACATATACCGTGGGCATGTTTGCATTGTATACATTGTACGGTGGGCATGTGGTGCATGGTCTTCATGACTGTGTCATGATGGGTGGGTGTATTGTCTGGTTCTTGTGGTTGTGTGCATGCCCACAGCATACATACACTGCATGGCATGCATATGGCATTGACATGGTCTCTGTAAACATTGTGTGCTCACAGCGGTGTGGGCATGTGTGCACCATCCACGTCAGGCAAGCATACCGGCCCCATTGCCTTGTCCACTTTCAGATTTGCGAGTTTCATCAGAACTCTCTCCTCTCCTCTGTAAATGGACTAGTGTCCACCTCCCTTCCTTCCATGCTCCTGTCACTTAACTGTGGTCCCTCACCTCCCCCTTTCTGCAAGAACATTGAACAAAAATATTTGTTCAGGATGCCTGCTTTCCCTGGTCCCCCCCCTCTCCTCCAAGCACTCCTCCCCTGCCCTCCTTAGCTTTACAATCCCTCCCCTAGTTTTTCTACTTTCGCTTACATATCTGAAAAATGTCTTATCCCCTTTCTTTACTGGCTGTGCTGTTTTCTCCTCCCTTTGCACCTCTGCACGACTAACTGATTTCCCTGCCTCCCTCTGTTGCTCCTGATACACCACCCTATCCTCCTCCCTCTGTGTCTCCATATATTTCCTGAATGCTAACTTTTTCCCTTATCTTCCTAGCTACCTCTTTTGAGAACCATAGCAATCTCTTTTTCCTCTTGATTTTGCTTACTTGCCTAATGCAGAGGTTTTCTGCCTTCCCTATGGCCCCTTTCAGTGTGCCACCATGACAGGGCTGTGCTGCACACTGCAGCCACCGACCCATTGTCTTTTCGAGGGGGAGGGGTGTTTCTACTGCTGTATGGCTCAGTGGTGTGTCATGGCCTAGAGCACTGTGTCCATTACATGACCATGCGACACATATGTGACATGGACAGTGTGTGTGGCTGTCCAGGGGAGTATGGGAACACTTGCACTGTGTCTGCAACACAACCTCGTGCATACCTCTCAACCTTTCTTCACCAAAATGTGTGACAAGATGTGTGACAAATGAGCAAAATGTGGGACATATCATCAAACACAGCACTGCAAGCTCAGAACACTATGGCTATCAGTGCACTAGTGTTCATAATGTTTGCTGATAATTGAACACAACAGATAATTATGAATTTCTGCTTTAAAACCTCTGTGAGAAATGTGGAATATCACTACTTCGATGTGGGACAAAGGATTTCTGAGGGTTAAAAAGAGTGACGTACCTCGTAATGTGTGACAGTTAAGAGGTATGACCTCGTGGTTTGGCACTATAGGCTGCAGTATGTTGCCCTGTGGACTGGGGGTGTGGGGTTTCTGATAGTGAGGTTGCAATGTTTCATAGGGCTATGTTCTGTTCCATTGGGAAGCATTTCTTGATCATTATGTTGCTACAATATATTTGATAGTGCTATGGGGTTGACTGGGGTTACCTCAGGGAGGCTGTGTGGCAGTACTTTGACACAGGCTACATTGGGTATGCATGGGGCGACATCCCATTGGTGGTGGTGGTGGTGGTGGTGGCAATGGCCATACTAGCCTTCCCATCTGCACGGGGTGGGCTTGTGGGTACCATGGGGTTATGTGATGCTGCATACTGGCACATGTTAGGTGACGTCTGCAATGTTTCCATTGTTTGGTACATGGGCATACTGGTTGGGACATGCTGTCCTTCTCTGGAGCCACAGTCAGGGTTCTACATTACTCCACAGTGTCAGATCACCATTCTTATATTGGCATCTTTCCCTCCATAGGTACACATCATACTTCTGCATGGGCCAGACAGCCAGAGGAGGGTGAGGGCTGGGATGACCTGCTGCAGCATCTCATCAGGCAGCAGAGGGTCATGCTGGAACAACAGGCCCTGTTAGTGCACCTTTCAAGAAGGACTGTGGAGCTCCTGGAGCAGCTGGTGCAGGGGCAGTGGCTGGCTGCAGCACAATGGACTCCCCAGTTCCTTGTATTTTCCCACTTCTCTGCCCCCACCTTGTTGTTGATATTTCCATTTATGATTTATATAGTTTGCATTACTGTGTTTGCATAATATATTTTTTGATGTTATGATCCTGTGTCATGTATCTTTATTGGTTACTTGTAGTCAGTTTCACTGCTGTGCCGTGTTGCACCTACTGACCACCTGCATCACCCTGGTGACTGCCTTCCTGGCCTATCATGTGGCACGGGTTTCCCACTGCTCCCCCTTCAGTGTCTATGGCTGCGCATCTAGCTGTACATTGTTGTGGGCATGGTAGGTTTGTCCTCTTGTTGGCAGAAACATTCTGTTCTCCATGTATCCTGCATGGCCTGTGTGAGTGCCAGACAGCATCTGTCTTGTGACTGTCCATGGGCATGGTATGGTCCCTGTTCCTTGGGTGAACCCCATCAGTGTTGCCTGGCTGAGGGGAAGGGGTCTTGGTCTGCAGGCCTGTGTCTGGCTTTGTCCATGTGGCCATGACTGATGTCCATTCCCATTTGTCCTCCTGCTGTGTGTCATGTGATGTGCTGTCCCTTGCTCTGTCAGGGATCCTTGTCTTCTCCCCCTGTGCACAGTGGGCACGGGTTGAGGTTGTACTGGCACACTGGCATGGTTGCTTCACATTTCATAAACCTTTACTACAATCCTTCCTTCTTAAGCATTATATACTTAGCCTCCTTATACTTTCAGTTTTTTACTTCCCCAGTCCATCCCCCTCCCCCCTTGGCCTACTATTGATCCCTCTTTGACACGGCCTTTTCCACTCCTTCCCTTTCACCACCCCTGGCCACAACATTCTGTATAAACTCCTTTCATCCCCCCTGTCACTGCTTCAGCTGGTATTTGCCTCCTACAAATCACTCTCTGTAGATATATCTTCCAGATGTCCATACAGCTCATCACCCGAGTTTAAAAACTTTCTAATAATTCCCTTGACACATTTAACCTTCACCAAAAGTGCTAGTTTCTAAAGTGTCCTCCACTAACAAGCTGGCTATTTGATGAATCATGTATATATGTAATATATTTTTCTTTTATTAGCTGTTCAAAGCACTCTGTCTTGGAGTTGTTGTTTTTGTATTCATTTGCTATCCTCTCAAAGTTGTGTATTCTCTGCATGTTATATGTCATTCAAATTGTATCTTGACCTTACCAGGTCCATCTTGCAAATGAGCATTGCTCAATGATGTTCGCCAGGATAAATAAAGATTTGATTGATTGATTGATTGGTTGGTTATCTGTGCGGGATACTTCTCCACTGTCCCGTCTTTGCTCTTTTTCCACAGTTCATATCTGAACAGTGTTGCTACATTTTTGGTTACGTGTTTCCTGACATTGCCTTTGGTGTATCTGTTCCTGTTATTTGTGTTGTGCCCTGCTCTTTGCTCATATTTTTCATTTGTTACACCACGTCTTTGCTGGCACCCCCAGTGGCCACGTGGTTCACCTGGGCCTGACTCCACCTCTGTGTGCACTGTGCTGCTGTTGCTGTTTGCACTTCCTGGTTGCTGTATTCAGAACAGTCTTCTTTGCAATATTCAGAGCTGTCTTCTTTGACAGGCTGTGTTTGCACTACACTCTCAGCCATGTTTGCCCGCTATTTTCAACTGTGTTTGCCCCTGGGCTATTCCTTTGAATATTGCATGCAGCTGGCTGTAGGCAGGCTGATTTTGCCTATGGGCTAAGTTTTGAACATTGGGCCCTAGATGATATGACTATTGGATCGTAGTATTTTTTTGAAACTTCTTTATTAGCATCGTCTTATAAAATACTGTGCAGAACTATATCCTGAAGTGCACAGACTTCATATCATGTGTACTTGGTAGTGATAAACTGATGTTAATTGAGTCTTGAACCAGGAGAAAAATTACCTGAGTCTGAGGCATAAACTTGTGTCAGATAATTCTACACCCGTCGTGCTGTATCTTTCACTAAAAGCCATATGACTAAGACTATATCTTTAAAAATTGTTTGTGTGTAACTCTTCCAAATAATTTGGTTACAATTTTTTCACAAATATGGCCATAGAAAAACAACAAAATAAATTAGAATGACATGCTATAGAAACAACCAGGGGTCATGTAGTATTTGACATATTTACATTTGGGATTTGAAAATGTGGTACCTTAACACCGCTCGAGCAGCAGTTATATGTTGGGGAATGCAACACCTTAAAAAAACTACTTTATGGGACCATTTTTACTTTGAGGGATTAGGCAGGGTTTAACTGTGCTCTGCATTATTTGGACTAGTTGTTCTCTTTCACAGAGGGGGAAGTATGCAAAGTGACTAATTTATACATTTGACTGTTACATTTTGGGCATATTCATGGTACCTATAGCCCATTTGGGCAGAGGATGTTTGGCCAGACATATGGTTAATTGTTAATGGTGGACACCATGAGCTCCTGGGGTATCAGTTTCTGCAAATGTTATTAACTTTAGATATTCTGTTAAATTTAACTTAACGGCAGCCCCTCTATTTTGTAAGATGCAAGGGATACTGTTAATATCTACATATTAATTAGATGTGACATCTATGTGGAAATTTTGTGTTTCCTCGATGTGCCTTGTATGGAATTAAGTATGTTTACATTTTATCTGAAAATGAATAAAATATAAATAAAAAAAACATGAGCTCAGCAATATATGTTATTTATAGAAACAAGTGATATTTCCAATTGAAACATAGAAACAAATCCTGGCCCCTCTGTTCAAGAACTAAAGTTTTTTATTCTAGCCTTTTCCCTAAAAGAGACCTCCTGGTGAGTTGGTCCTTTGCTTCCCGCCCTTCCATTCTCACTTTGTCCGAAACATGACTAGATTCCACCATTTTCTGATTCAGACGTTAAGCTCCGTAAGTGCACAGTTTTTAGGTCTGACTGGAACAGACTTGGAGGTGGTGCAGCTTTGTTTGTTCATACCTCCATTCCCTGCTCACTTATTAAATCAGACACCGTGGACGGTCTGATTAATTGTTTTTGTTTCTATGAAGCTATCTGGGAAGGAAATTTTAGGGGCCGCTTATACTGGCCCCCCACCCAATTTTAAAGCTGTTATTTTCCCCTCAGCTGCTCCCCCAGCTGTACTCACTGATTTATTCTCTGGACGATTTTCCAGATTCAGTTTTAATGGGCGACTTCAATGCAAATTGGCCCTCCAGCAGAGGATTTGGATTGAAACATATAAATATAGAATCTGACAGCAGATAAGGACCTCTTGGCCCACCAAGACTACCTATTTTCCCTACCTACTATAATAAAGTAGACCCTACTTGATCTCTGGCTTAGTCCTCCCTTCCTCAATGACTAAGGTTACCTTACGCCCATCCCATGCGTTCTTGAATCTCACCACAGCTTTCGTCCCCACCATCTCTGCTGAAAGGCTATTCCAGGCATCCATCACTTTCTCTGTGAAGAAGTACTTCCTTACATTTCCCCTGAGCATACCCCCCTCACTTCACAGCATGTCCCCTTGTTCTTGACCATCTTTTTTTCTGAAAAATGCTTCCCTCCTGTACCTTATTTATACCCGTGAAGTCTCTATCATATCCCCCTGTTCTTCTTTCCTCCAGGTTGTACTTATTGAGGTCCTTTAGTCTCTCCCCATGTATGGTCTCTGGTGCAGACCCTGCACCATTTTTGTTGCCCTCCTCTGGACTGCCTCTACTCTGTCTATGTCCTTCCAGATATGTGGTCTCCAGAGCTGGACACAGTACTCCAGGTGAGGTCTCACCAATGATTTGTACAGTGGTATCACCATCTCCCTCTTTCTGCTGGTGATACCCCTCCCTATGCATCCCACTGGCTCTCCCCACATCCTTGTCACGCTGTTTGGCAACCTTTAGATTATCAGATATGATTCCCCCCGGTCTCTTTCCTGTTTGGTGGTTGTCAGTACTACTCCCCCATCTTGTACTCTACCCCTAGGTTACTATGCCCTAAATACATGATTTTGCACTTCTTTGTATTAAAACTTAGTTGTCACATTCTTGACCACTCCTCAAAGTTTTCTAGATCCCTGTTCATCCCCCCGCCGGAGTGTCTACCCTATTGCAGATTTTAGTGTCATCTGCAAAAAGGCACACTTTCCTTTTTAGTCCCTCTGCAATGTCACTAATAAATACATTAAAGAGGACTGCTCCCAGTGCTGATCCCTGTGGTATCCCACTGGACACCCTCCCTTTCTTGGACTGAACTCTGTTTATTACCACCATCTGACACCTATCTCCCAACCAATTCCTTACCCAGTTTACCACTTTTGGCCCCACTCCCAGGCTGCCCAGCTTGTTGGTTAGTCTCCTATGTGGAACAATGTCGAAGGCCTTACTGAAATCTAGGTAGGTGACATCTACTGCTCCACCCTAATCTACTTTCCTGGTCACCCAGTCAAAGAAATCTATCAGATTTGTTTGACATACCCCTCCCCCCCCGTGAATTCATGCTGCCTCAGATTCTGTAAGTTACTGGTATAAAGATATTCCATAATCTTTTCCTTCAGCAGTGATTCCATTAATTTCTCCACCATCGAGGTCAGGCTGACTGGCCTGTAATTTCCAGTTTCCTCCCTGCTACCACTTTTGTGAAATGGGACTACATCTGCTCTCCTCCAGCCCTCTGGGACCACTCTTGTCTCCAGTGAGTGGTTGAACAGGACTGTCACAGGTGCAGCCAGCACCTCTTAGAGCTCCTTCAGTATCCTTGGATGTATACTGTCTGGCCCCATTGCCTTGTCCACTTTCAGATTTGCGAGTTTCAACAGGACTCTCTCCTCTCCTCTGTAAATGGACTAGTGTCCACCTCCCTTCCTTCCATGCTCCTGTCACTTAACTGTGGTCCCTCACCTCCCCCTTTCTGCAAGAACATTGAACAAAAATATTTGTTCAGGATGCCTGCTTTCCCTAGCCCCCTCCAAGCACTCCTCCTGCCCTCCTTAGCTTTACAATCCCTCCCCTAGTTTTTCTACTTTCGCTTACATATCTGAAAAATGTCTTATCCCCTTTCTTTACTGGCTGTGCTGTTTTCTCCTCCCTTTGCACCTCTGCATGACTAACTGATTTCCCTGCCTCCCTGTGTTGCTCCTGATACACCACCCTATCCTCCTCCCTCTGTGTCTCCTTATACTTCCTGAATACTAACTTTTTCCCTTATCTTCCTAGCCACCTCTTTTGAGAACCATAGCAATCTCTTTTTCCTCCTGATTTTGCTTACTTGCCTAATGCAGAGGTTTTCTGCCTTCCCTATGGCCCCTTTTAGTGTTGCCCACTGTTCCTCCACTCCACTCATGTCTGCCTCCCCTGCCAGTGCATCCCTGAGGCATTCCACCATCTTTGTAAAGTCAGCCCTCCTGAAGTCCATGACCCTCACCTTATTGTGGCTCAAATCTATCTCGGTAGTTATATTGAACCACACCTTTTTTTTTGTATTGTTTATTTATGCACCCTACCTTTGAGGCATCTCTCAGGGTCTCTTCACCAGCCGCTGGACTCAACCACCCACCTGAACCGACTACTCCAGGCTACATCGGGTATGCGGGGACTGGGCACTCCCCTGGCCTCTAGGAGTGGCCCCAGACCCCAAGGTGAACCAGAGAGATGGCCGGTGTTGGGCGTTAGGTCAGTCGGAATGCGTCTGATCGCCATTGCCTCACCCGAGGGAAGGGGGTATTTCTGTAGTTCTTTTCTTCCCTGAAGCATGGATGTGCAATGACGTCCCACCCAGCATCTGCTACCATGCTGTGTAGTGCCCCAGCCTCTGCCAGGAGATGCCAGAGCAACGGGAAATCCCCGAACCCTCCCCAGGACTAGGAGAGCTGTCCTCAGATGCTCAATCCCAGTCCTCCCCTGCCGACCCCTGGCTCCCCGAGCTCGTTCCTGAACTCGGCTCGCCGACGCAGCGCGAGGTGTAGCATCCAGCGCCTCAACCCTCAGTGCCACTGGGCCGGCTTATATTGAACCACACCTTATGGTGATCACTTGACCCGAGGTTATCACCCACCTTGACTTCCCTTGCTCCCCTGTTGGCTTGAACCAGGTAATTAAAGATCCCACACAGTATGACTCAAACTGTAGGGTTTTTACTATTTTAGATTTGATTTTTGTTTCTCTTGAGCTACCAATTATTTCCTTGGGTAGCCAGGGAAACATATTCAGTGACCATGCTACCACTTTTTGCACGGTTAATCTTTTCCCTCCTAAATTTATCCCAGACACCATTACATTTTGTTGTTTCAGGAATTTCATCTTGGAGGCATTTTGTCTTGAATTGCTCAAGATTAATTGGGGAGTTTTCTTTTTCAGATGTAGATGCTGCCTGGGGTTATTTCTTTCAACAGATAAATTTGCTTTGTGACCAACACGCTCCCTGTTTTTGAAAGACGAGTTACATCTAAGTGTGTTCCCTAGGTTATGGCTTTCATTCTTACCCATTTGAAGTCTCGGGATAAATTATACCAAAAGGCCAAGAAATTTTACACTCCAAGGCATGGCAAACATTTGGAAATTCCAACATTATTGTGTTTTCATCATCATGAAATCTAAATCTTTTTTCTTCAAAACAAATTTAGCTATTGTCAGAAATAATCCACAGAAATTTTGGTGCATGGTTGACTCTGTTTGGAAGGTGCCGTCAGAATCCTCCACCACAAATGTATCCTATGGTGGTTCCACTGTGTACTCCAAGAAAGGTATCTGTGCTACATTTAGCTCATTTTTTTCTGAGGCTTCTGCTATGCTGTTGAGCAAGGCTGGCTTATCATCTTCTTCTGGCTTATTCGATAATCCCCTTGTAATGCTTCCTCGCTCAAGACCTACATTTTATTGTAGGTTTATAAAAACTGACAACGTTTTTAAATTACTATTCTCACTGAGAGAGGACAATGTCAAGGGGTTCGACAATCTAGATAGCTCTACTTAAATCCAGCGCTGACATTTTGGCTCCTCTTCACCCCAGAATCCTAAAAGAACTAAGGAAGGACCTAGTGACACCACTGACCACACTTTTTAACTAATCATGGGAGGATGGGGTGGTACCTGAGGACTGGAGGAGGGCAGATGTGATTCCCCTTCACAAAAGTGGGAGCAAGCCAGAAGCAGGAAACTACAGACCTGTAAGTTTGACCTCAGTGGTAGGGAAAATGATGGAATCACTTCTGAAAGAAAGAATTGTTGAGTACCTAGAGGCCAGCGGGGCACAGGACCCAAAGCAGCATAGATTTACAGCAGGAAGGTCATGTCAGATGAATCTAATAGATTTCTTTGACTGGGTGACCAAAGTAATAGACCAGGGAGGGGCTGTGGATATGGCCTACCTAGACTTTAGCAAGGCATTTGACACAGTCCCGCACAAAAGATTAATAATCAAGTTAGCCAGCTTGGGAGTGGGTCCCAGGGTGGTAGTCTGGGTTGCAAACTGGCTGCACAACAGGACACAGAAGGTAATAGTGAGTGTCACACATTCCGAAGAAAGGGGGGTCACTAGTGGAGTACCTCAGGGCTCAGTACTGGGTCCAGTCCTCTTTAACATCTTTATAGGTGACATTGCAGAGGGTCTGGATGGAAAGGTATGCCTCTTTGCAGATGATACAAAGATCTGTAACAGAGTTGATACACAAGGGGGGTAGAAAGGATGAGAAGGGACTTGGCAAGGTTGGAGGAATGGTCAGACATATGGCAACTTAGATTCAATGCAAAGAAGTGCAAAGTAATGCACCTGGGAAACAAAAACCCAGGAGAAGAGTACACAATAGCAGGGGAAGTACTAACAACAACAAAAATGGAATGGGGCTTGGGGGTAGTCATATCAGATGATCTAAAGGTGGGTAAGCATTGTGAGAAGTCAGTGAGGAGAGCCAGGGGGATACTGGGATGCATAGGAAGGGGCATCACAAGTAGAAAAAGGGAAGTGGTTATCCCTCTGTACAGACAGTTGGTGAGACCCCATCTGGAGTACTGTGTGCAGTTTTGGAGACCTCATCTACGCAAGGACATAGACAGGATGGAAGCAGTCCAGAGGAGGGTAACTAAAATGGTGCAGGGTCTGCATCAGAAATCATATGAAGAGAGACTGAGAGAGCTTAATATGTATACCCTTGATGAAAGGAGGGACAGGGGGACATGATAGAAATGTTCAAGTACCTCAAGGGAATCAACAAAGTCCAGGAGGGTAGCATCTTTCAGAAAAAGAGATGTGTAAGAACAAGGGGACACAATTTAAAGATAGAGGTGGGACGGCTCAGGGGTAATGTGAGGAAATCTTTTTTCACAGAGAGAGTGGTGGATGCATGTGGAACTGCCTTCCTGGGGAGGTTGTTGGGGCTAAAACAGTGGGGGAATTCAAACATGCATGGGACAGACACAAGGCAATTGTAGTGGGGGGTGGCAAGAAGTAGGCTGTTGGTTAACTAGAATCTGCAGCTTATTCAGTAGGTAGGGAAATGGGCAGACTGGGTGGGCCAAGTGGTCCTTATCTGCCGTCAAAGTCTATGTTTCTATGTTTTAGCTTACATTTTTAATTTCTATGTCAACACTCAAAACCTTTTCTTTAGCCTGGAAACATTCATTAGTCATCCTGTTCACAAAGGTGGGTATAAAACTTTGGTAGAAAATTACTGCCCTATTTCTTTGCTTCCCATAATTTCTAAATTTATGGAAAAGACCACTTTATGTCAGATTACTGAATATTTGGGCAATTATCAGATTCTTTTTTTTTTTTTATACAGCTTTTTGCCCTATACTGCCACCTGCTCCTGACTTCAGGCCCTTGACCCAGCAGCTCCCAGCCCTGTCTGCTGCTCCCCTCACTGTCACACCAGCAGGTTCTGAGAGCCCAGGGGGCTTTACATATGGCAATGGAAAGACATAGAGCCTGATTCTCAAAAGCCCAAATATGATGCAAGGTGCCTGCATTACACAGCAGTGGTGCAAAGGGTACTTTGCATCAAACCTTGAGGACTGTGCATTCTCAAAAGTCCTCTGTACCAAACTGAGATCCAGTGTGCCAGTCTGGCCCTGCACCAGGCCTATGCCAAGCTGCTGGGTATACCAGAGTGCTAGGGAGTATGCGGCAGCCACAAGCTGCCATATCCCCAACCTCGGGGTTCTGTAAACCCTCCCGGAAGGCACACTTCCAAGTACCATTAGACCAGCCAGGGCTGGTCTAACTTTCCTTGAGCCAGCCATGGAGCCCTCCCTGGGTGGGAGGGATCATATGCCACCACCCCCACAACAGCATAGTGTGTGCACTGGCAATGTATTTGCCTACTGCACCAACCGTAAAACAAAATGAAGATCTGGTGCCCTTTGTGGAGCGGTGCCCACAGTGGACCCCCTGATGCCCAGCATACAGGCACCCCAACACACTGGCACCACAGTGGCACCCTTGATGCCCCATTGGGGTGCTGGTGCCATCCTTTCTGACACCCATCTATGTACCACCAGCCCTCCCCATGCACTGCTCTGTCTCCAGTGCCCCGGCAGCCTCCTAGTGGGTCTCATTACCAGGGTGCAGATGCTGCCTGACTGCCCTACAATCCTCTCATGTGCACCAACTCTTTGCCACTTAGCCATCTTTCCTGTAAGCTGCAGGACTTTGGCTCCAGGACCCTACCTGATAGTGAATCGAGCACAGATTGCCTGGTGCACTGGCGACTGGTGAAAGCTGCTGTTGGAGTGGCTTGTGATGCTTTTTGAGAATTAGAACCCTAGTATTTTCTATGTTTCTCCCAAACTTGGAACTGTGGTGGCACAGTGGGCACATGCTTATGGAGGTGCACATGATTGTGAGCCATTCATGCTTGTGGAGATACACATGGACTCCTGGAACCACAGCCCCATCCACCCTCCCAATGTTAAGTGAGCACTTCAGACCTCTGCTCTGAGATCCAGCCTTCACTGGCTGTCACCAGAGAACAAGGAAACTTGCCACCCCAGCCTGGGAGATGAGAGCTGCCTAGCAGCCACTCGATCATCTCCCAGCCCTCCCCCTGCTGACCCCCAGCATCCAGCGCTCATTCCCGAAATCCAGTCACTGGCATGAGGTAAGGCACTTTAACATCACCTTAGCCCTCAGTGCCACCAGGTCAGCTTATCAGGTTCTTTCTAATTTTCTGTCAGGTTTCAGGTCCAAATTTGCAGGACAAACAGCACTGATTGATTTTGAGTCCCAAGATACATTAATTTATGTTTATACCTACAAAAAACAGAAAACAGTCCCCCAATGTCTTTATTTCTTAGTAACCTGCAAAAAAAAAAGAAACAGTCCCTCGTCGTCCCCGCCATCCCCTCCCCATCCCCACCCTCCCACTGAGCACCCACTGCCCCACAGACCCCCTTACTCCATATACTTACTGCCAGAGGTTGGGTGCTGTCATTTCAGTGGGCCAGGATATGCCTGCACTCTTTAAAGCCAAACTGTGAACTGAGGAATAAAGGTAAGTGTCATATAATGTATTTCAGTGGTGTTTTGAACTTATGCTGACATCTTAGCCATTTTTTTGTATTTTTACACTAAATTTTCAAAATGGGCTTTTTGGGACCCCACCTCATGAACACTGTCGCTGTCATTTAGTTTATTGGGCCCGGAAGGTGATTTCACGGTTACTGCATGTAATCACCTGTCGGGACCGATTAATAGTAATAATAATAATAGTAATAATAATAATAATAACAATCTTAATTTATTGTGAGCACAATTCAATAAATCTCAAAGAGCTTTTACAAAACCTAAAACAGCAAAATTTTAAAAAACAATAAGATAACAAAATTCCAAATTAATTATCAGAAAATGTAAGAGAAAACAAAAATGTTTTGAAGGCAGATTTAAAGCCCTCCACAGTCAGGCACCCCCTTATCTGATGAGGTAGAGAATTCCACAGGGTCGGAGCCACAAAACAAATGCATGGGTTCCAGAGGTCTTCAAATGGACCCTGGGAATCTCCAGCAATCCCTCATCGGCAGAGCGGAGTGGTCAGAGGGGGTGGTAGAGACAAAGAAGCTCTTGCAGGTAACCCAGTCCCTGTCCATGTAAGGCCTTATAGGTCAGCAAGCCAACCTTGAAGGTGATCCACCACTGAACCGGCAGCCAGTGCAGTCCACACAGCATGGGTGTAATATGGCTGGACCGGGGCAACCCATTCAACAACCTGGCCGCAACGTTCTGCACCAGCTACAAGCGATGGATATCAACCCCCGGGAGCCCTAGGTACAGGGAGTTGCAGTAATCCAGTCGGGAAGTCACAAAGGCATGGACCAATGCTGGAAGATCACCAGGCAGAACCAGATGCTTGATCTGGGTGATATTCCTCAGATGGTAAAATGAGGACTTGACGACAGATGACACCTGAGATTTCAGGATCAACCCTTCATCAAAAATAACGCCCAGACTCTGCACCCATTCAGAGGCCATCAGGTGGCGGCCATCAAGCATAAGCTCAGTGGCTTGTCCTCCCAAGGGTCCCTCTACCCAGCGACCTGGGTCTACCACCAGAATCTTAGTTTTGTCAGGATTCAGTTTCAGCCATTTGGCACTCATCCAGTCCTGGATCTTGGCAAGGCAGCTGTTAAACACTGAAACTGCACCATCCTGGTCAGATGCAAAGGACAAGTACATCTGAGTATCGTCTGCATAGCAATGAAAACTCAAGCCGTACCGCCTTACAATGTCTCCTAATGGCAACATGTACACCACGAATAACATAGGTGAAAGCACAGAGCCCTGGGGTACCCCACATGGCAGAGGGAATGCATCGGAAGAGAAAATTCCCAATGCATCTGTCTGAAATCTACCAGTGAGGAATGAATGGAACCATCTGAGGACTATCCCTGACAATCCACAAATAACCCGCAAGCACTCCAGCAATACACCATGATCAACAGTGTCAAATGCTGCAGAGATCCAGGAGGACTAAGATGGAATGAGTCCTCCGATCTCACGCTATCAGGAGATCATTGAGCACCCGAACCAGGGCAGTCTCACTGCTGTGCCTTTTCCTAAATCCCAACTGGAGAGGATCATAGATGTCATAGATGGTAAGGTGGTCATTCAACTGCAGCGCAATCACCTTCTCAATAACCTTGCCCACAAAGGGCAGGTTCGAGATAGATCTGTAGTTGGTGAGACAGTCCAGGTCAAGTGAAGATGTCTTCAGGAGGGTTGTCACCACCACCTCCTTCAGGGAGTCAGGAAACTCACCCGTCTCCAAAGAACTCTCGATTATCTCAGACAGAACTGGGCTGATGACCTCAACGCACCCCACAAGGAGGCGAGTTGGGCCCAGGTCCAAACTGCAGAAGGTTGGCCGCAAATTCTGGATGATCCTTATGACATCCACGATCTCCAGCTGGCTAAAAAATGACCATCCAAACCATGGCTCCGACCAATCACCGCACCACCCATTGGAGGGAGCTAGACAGATCTCTGATCTAATGATGGAAACCTTATCCACAAAGAAGTGAGCAAACTCATCATACTTATCCTGTGACAATGCTCTCCAAACCTGTAGACAGGCTGGATTGCACAGTCTGTCCATGGTTCGGAAGAACTGAGCTGGTCGGTTCCTTGCAGCAATGATTTCCCCAGACAGGAACTCTGCCTTCTTACAGGAGATCACTGATTGGTAGTCACAATAATGGACCACCAATCTAAGCCTGTCGCCATCAAGACCAGATTTCCACCAGCATTGCTCCATCCTTCACCCCTCTCTCCTCATCTTCTTCAAAGTCCAATCAAACCATGGGGACGAGGGCGGAGGGAGAGGGGGTGAACATGGGCAGGAGCAAAAGAGTCCAGAGCCACTGCCACAAGCCATATTATAGGCCTGCAGCAGGTTGTGCCAGTGTTCATGAGGTGTGGTCCCAAAAAGCCCATGTTGAAAATGTGGAGAAAAAGTTCCCAAAAATGGCCACATTATGAGCATGCATTGCACAGTTTCTACGCCGGCACATAACATTTGTAATTTACAATATTTTGAGTGCAGATTTTCAACATGCCCACCTCATAAACAGTACAGCTGTCATGTCTCACATCCTGCCTGAAATGTGTTTTTGCACCTGTGGTGCAGAACAGTGTGGTCACTGTGTGGAATCACCTATTGGGACTGATTAACAAAATGACAGTGGCAGTGTTCATGAGGTGGGGTCCCAAAAAGGCTGTGCTGAAAATTTAGTCAAAAAATTCCTAAAAATGGGTGCATTATGAGGGTGCATTGCGCAGTTTCTACGAAGGCGCATAACTTTGGTAATTTACAATATTTTTCCTTCAGATTTTCAACATACCTATTTTTTAACACCACCTCTTGAACAGTACAGCTGTAATTTTTCACATCCTGTCAGAAATGTGAAATGTGCTTTCGCACCTGTGGCGCGGAATGACGTTTCAGCATGGATCTGAACATTTTTACCTGTGGGGTTTATGAGGTGGGGTCATATGAAGAATATGTTGAAAGTTTGTGGTCAAAATATTGAAAAAGAATTTATTAAATAACATTGATTGCAGGGATGTTCATTGCACCTCTGGGGAACACACTGCCTTACTGTGCCAGTGAGCTGAGTTCAGGTGTGAATTCAGTGAGATAGTTTACTGAGACAAGGCTGACGGGGAAGGCGCTGCAGCATACAGGACCAGTCATGGCCTGGGTAGGGACGGAGCAGTGTTTTGGCAAAGATGCCAGACCCTGTGCTGGGTCAGGGAACTTCACCCACAAGGTATTGAGATGTGTACCAGCACGCACTGCATCTTGACTGTCTCCAATATGGTATTTAGCTCATTTTGCGCCGGTTCTGAAAGGACCTGTGCAGATGAGGATACAGTTCTAGGACAGTCTCCAAATGAGGATACAGTTCCACTATCACAAACAGAATGGAAATTAGTCACAAAAATCTATGTTAATGCAGAAATTAGGGTTGTGAAAATGCAAAACGTACAAAGATGGGAAATGAAAAAATATTAGGGATTTGGGTCTCCGGAGTATTGGCAAATCAGTGGTGGGGTCTTACTTGAGGTCGTCAACCCTAATGCCTGCCCCAACCCTGGATCAGACACGGTCAAATACGGGCCCTGCATGAAGAATGCTCTGACAGATTATGTTGGCCATACTGTATCTCTATGAGGCACTAGGTTGGATCTGTATCTTGTGCTTCGGACAGGAGGCTACAGGCTTGGGGGGTGGGCATTAGGGTTGACAACCCCAAGTAAGATCCCGCCACTGATTGGCCAATACTCCAGAGACTGAATTAACATAGTTTTAGCAACTAAAAAAAAAATATATATATTTATATATATATATATGGGATATACAATGGTGAGCTGTCAGATAAATGATTTAGCTACACAAGTGCTGTTTGACCTCGGGTAACCTCATGAGTGGCGTAAGCCATGAGTCAGGCATCCAAGGTCAAACAGCACAAGTGTAGATAAATCATGAGTGTGTAGGGGTGGCACCTACTGGAACTGGGAAGGGGAAGGAATCAGGCTCCTTTGACAGAGGAATTATGATCATTTCCTCTTAGAAACAGAAGCTACTGGAAGGCTTGAGAAAAGCACCAAAACTGGGGCTCTTTAAATGACTATCCCTTCTAACAACTTTGTTCCAAATAGGCTATGGTATAGGTAGGTAATAGGTAATAGGTAGGCTGTTGGTTAACTTGTGTGGTGGCTGCTTGTCTGTGTCTGTAGCTTAGTTTTTGTGGATTTACATAGTTTTCAGCTTGGAGTAACTACACCATTCTTGCTCACTACATCCGTGAAAGTCTCCTGAACTGGATTTCTGCAAAACATCATCACCAGGTATCTGCATTTTTCATTTAAAATCAACTTTTGGAAGCTATCCCAAAACATAAGTCAAGCAACTAAGTCTGACAAACTCAGTGACTCTAGGTCCTGCTTGAATCCACATTTTCGTCTGACCTGCTCCATGATCTCTATGTGGGCTTTTCAACAACTCTTTGAATAACAAAAAGCATGCAGACAAAGGATTTCACATCCTGCATATGCGCAGGCACAGTTCATCACCTTCAGGAATTCTAACACATTCTTTGACTCTGGACCTCAGCTGTTGATAATTTCTTTTGGCTTATGACTTAACCACCAGGTATCTACAAGATGCTGAAATCCTTTCTCCTACAAATTCTCCTTATGCTGCTCCTGCTCTCAGGAAATGTTCACCCCAACCCAGGACCACCTGGGCAGCCAGCAGTGGCACCAAGCAGAAGGACAGGGACACTCACCATGGCATCCATCAACGCCTGCAGGATCCTCAACAAACTTGATTCCCTCCAAACATGGATCCTACAGCACAACCCTGATGTCCTCTCAGTTGTGGAAACATGGCTGAACCCTAAAATCCCTGATACCTCAGTCTCTATCCCTGGCTACTGCATTTTCAGGCAAGACAGGACTGCTAAATGGGGTGGGGGCTGCGCCATCTATCTTAAGGATACCCTTATGGGTCACATCATCCCATCCCCTAGCCTGAGCAACTCCTCTCAGGTTCTCACAATCAAAATCCAGCTTGATGCACATATTAAATAACTCACTGTCATCTCAGTTTACCTACCCCCAAGAGACCAGGCTGCTGGCTTCCATAGCATCATGGAATATCTAAGGGTCCAGCAACATAATTCTGAAACCATAATCATGGGTGATTTTAACATTAACTGGCTCTCTGCTGAGGCTGCTACCTATAAGGATGCAGCTGCGGCGTATCACCTCACTCAATTGGTCAATGCCCCCACTGGGTGTAACTACAGGACAGGCTCCCTTATGCTTCTAGACTGGATTCTATCTAACCACCCTGAACGCATCTCCAATGTTTCTGTACTCCCAGATACAATAAGTGACCACTCGCCTGTCATCTGCTCCTGGTCAAACAAATACCACAAGCCCCCTCCCAAGCTTATCTATGCCAGGGTTATCAAACAAGGGCACCTCCAGCTGTTAAAATCCCATCTAACCAGGCTGAACTGGGCAGTGCTTGATTCCCTCAGTGACACCAACAAAGCTCTGGACCTATTTATCAAACGTTTCAACGAAGCCAGTGACATCTATCACCAGTGAAAAAGATGAAGGTCAAAGGACAGACCAACCTTGGGTTACTACTGACCTTTTAACGCTACTCAAGCACAGAGACCACCTCTGGCATTGTGCTCGTGCGACTCCGACGCAAGTAAACATACAATTATACAAAGCAGCCAGAAATGATTGCACTCGAAAAATACGGAATGCTAAACGCAGCTATTACAAAGAGGCTCTGACCAACTGTTGGGGCCAGGGAAACAAATTCTGGAACAACATGAAAGAACTCACAGGCAAGGATCCTAAAGCACCATCCACTATGCTCAACCTTCATGGCACTCCTACACTCAACCTAGGTACCATCACCAGCACTTTTAATAATGCATTTACAAACCTGGACAGTGTCCTTCCACCAAATTTTTTCGACGACCTCCCCATCAGCTCCTCCCAAGTTACCCCCCCAACTAGAACGTACAACCCCAAAGTTTTTTAAGGAGGTCCCACCACAAGTAGCTAGAAAATACATTCAAAGGGCCATCGGCAAACAAAGGGTACAGTGGTGACTCCTTGACCTGAAACTGCTGGCACAAGTCCTCGATGAAATCTTAGAACCACTTACAAAGATCTTCAATCTCTTGCTTAGATTGGGCCATTTCCCTCTCTCTGGAAGAAAGCCACTGTCACACCGGTTCACAAAGCGGAGATAGGACGCCCACACCATTACAGACCTATCTCACCCTCCCCCACTATCTAAAGCGCTGGAGCGAATAGTGTCAGACCAACTAGTTGAATTCCTGGATAAGTACAATGTACAGTGCCCAGAGCAGCATGGCTTCAGAAAGGGCACAGCACTACCACTGCACTACTGGAATTTACAACCTTCATCCATGCCACGCTTGACAAAGGGAATTGTGGAGGGCAGTTTTATAGACCTTACCAGGCATTCGACACAGTTAACCACCCCCTACTGCTCAAGCAACTGTTCCTCTAATGGTATCTCCAGTGATGCCCTTCCATGGTTCACCAGCTACCTTGATAATCGGATCCAACGTGTAAGGATTGCAGGGATCTCTTCGGATGAAACCGGTCCGCTCCGGAGTCCCCCAGGGGTCTATTCTTGGCCCTCTACTCTTCTCCCTCTTCATCAGCAATCTCCCCAGTGCCTGCCACCAAAAAATTTTACTACACGCAGATGATGCAGTCCTGTTTTCCAGCCACCATGACATTACAGTCCTTGAATCCCAGCTGCAGCTCGACTTCAAGCGCATCGAAGACTGGTTCAGTTCTCAAAAACTTGTCCTGAACCACAGCAAGACTAAAGCCATGTCCTTCTGTAACCAACAAAGCAGGCACAACTCTTTGTCCCTCACCATCAAGAACCACGCTGGGAACCCACTCGAACATGTCAAGGAGTTCAAGTACCTTGGTATTACCCTGGATAGTACCCTCTCCTACACTCAGCATATTGACACTGTTGCCAAGACCGCCAATATACGGATTGGACTACTACACAAACACAAGCACTGTATGCCTGCAGATGCCCTTAAACTAGCCATCTACAGCTCTGTCACCTCTATCATTGACTACGGCCTTGCCATCTATGGCTCTGCCTCAACAAGTGCCCTCACAGGATCTCAGTTTCTCTCAACAAAGCCTGTAGACTACTAACAGGTGTGGCCCAACAAACTCACACCTGTGACCTCTATGCACAGGCCAGCTGGCTACCCCTACTCAGCAGAATACAATACCAGACCTGCTTACTTACCAAAAAGATTCTCCTCGGTCTCATGCCACCTGGTGTTAGCTCACTCCTTACTACCTACAGTGGCACTCAACAAACACGTGGTGCCCTATCTCTAACCTTTCAGGTTCCCAGATGTAGTACCTCCATGGGTCAGCGGTCCTTTATCTATAGAGCCGTTCAATGGTTCAATTCCTCAATAAAGAAGCACTTCCTCTACTGCACTTGGACCCTTCAAAAGGAATCTCAAACTTTACCTCACCTCTACCACTCAATGTGACTGCTTCTCTGAACAGAGATCTCTCTAACACCTCCCAGCTCATTTCATGTCTCACAGCCCGCCCTTTCCCAGTCTCATTCCTCTGGCACGGGCCTTCCTTGTGACTCCTTTCCTGCTTAGCATCTCCACTGGTACAAGACTTTTCCACCACCATGGGACAGTGGCCCATTAGCCTGCCAATTTCCTCTCCCGGTTGCATCGCCTTCAATACTAACTGTCTATGATGCCCTCTATCTCTTATTGTTACCAGCCAGCTGCCTACTCAAGCTGCTCGTTATATGAATATTATCTCAAAGTATGTTGTAACTGAGTATCTTTATTTTTTTCTTTTAGTTGTTTTGGTTGTTTATTGTGCATTCTTTTACTACCTCTGTATGTATGTTGTCCCTCATCCTTTGACGTGGAACCTTTGTAAACGAGCAGTTTCTGCTCAAAGGTATTTGTAATCCGAGAATTTAATAAATAAATAAATAAAAATAAAAAAATTTGTCTGACAGTTCACCATTGTATATTTCAATTATGCAATAGGGATGCTTTCTATCAGTGCAGAAACATTGTGTTTTGACTGTTTATCTTTTTTAAATGATAATTTCTAGGAGTTTTGGTTAACTTTCCTAGAGTATGTCTACCTAGCATAGTGGTTGCTATTAAATGAAACACCACTTTTATTTTGTAGAAAACTTCTTGCTGAACAAATGTCATGCTCACAGTACAATGCTACCTTTTTAATTTTAAAGTTATTCACATTTGTTTGTCAAAAAAAGGGAAAACAACATGGACATTTTTGCTGTTTTTTTGCCAATTATAATTTTTGTGCCTAACATTTTTTGTGCTCACAGTACCATGCTATCATTTTTTGTTTTAAAATTATTCACATTTGTTTGACAAAAAAGTGAACACAAAATGTAATTTTCTTCTGTTTTTTTGCTAATTATAAAACATCTATAAGGTATCTGTAAATGAAACACCACTCATTTTGCAGATAATTTTGTGTTGAACAATTTTTGTGCTCACAGTACCATGCTATCTTTTTTGTTTTAAAGTTATTCTCATTTGAATATGGTTAGTACTGCTTCTGAGGCTAAACATGCTAAATGAATTCCCAAGAGATTTGTGACATAGTAACTCTGTGTATAAATGAGTAACTGTGTGTATAAATAAATTCATACACACAGTGACTCAGATAAACAGATTTATCACACTCTGTTTATCTCCACACCTATTGCATAACTATATATGTTTTTTTTAATCGTGTCACTTTTTCTGCAGTGCACACTGGTGGGAGCATCCAGCCACTGGCCCCCACTGCCCTGGAGAGCAGCAGGCTCACTCGCACGATGGGGGCCCAGCGTGGCCATCCCAACTCACCAGAGGGCCCCCATGCCTCTCTGAGATGGACTGGACCCCCCAGCGCAATACCACAACAGTCCTCTGAGTCAGCGGTAGCACAGCCATCAAGTAGCCTTGGTCGCCCCAAGCCATTTTCCTCCAGTTTTCCCAGGAGCCAGCAGTGCAATGATGTTCACCCATAAGCCAATGTTTTGCCATGCTCCTCACCGTTCTGTGCACTGCCCTAGGGCAAGTCCTGTGCTACTTCCAGTCATCACCAGGCATTGCTACAGAGTGACATGCAACCCTCTACCCACCCCAGAGGGAGGAGAGCAGTCTTAGGATGTTCAATCCACCCTGTCCCCTGCTGACCCCCGATGACCCGAGTCCATTTCTGAACCCGTGTCACCAGCATGGCACAAGGTGTGGCGTCCAGCGCCTCAACCCTCAGCACCACTGGGCTGGCTTATATATTATTTTTAATGTTTATAAGTGTATGCTAATTGGGGAAACTCTGCATTTGCTTGGGGTCTGCAGGAGGAGGGACCACAGTGAGGAGGTTGGCAGGTACAGCATCTCAAGGAGTTATACTGATCCATCACCAGGCCCACTTAAACTCTTTCTCTGGATGGAGGCACTCTGCCATCTCTGCTATCTGAATATGACCTCCCCCCCAACAGAGAAGGAGAAAAAGAAGTCAGGAGTCATCAATACATCTAAAATAACCTAGTGGCTTCCTACTACTAAGACATTTGTAAGGATGTCCACCCTACAGGGGCCTTACAGATGTCACAAGGTGTTCTTGCTGGGAACACAGCCTTGAGGTGCACTGTTGGTCATCTACTATTCCATATGTGTTATACAAGGCTGATTATCCTCAGCCCTCCATTTGTAGATGAAGACTTTTATTTACTATAATATAGCCTGCGGATATTAGGAACTACCTAAAAAAATGGGATTAGGAAAGAGAATTACCAGGGCTTAATGTACAAGAAATATGGCACAACATACAATGTAAAATTGAATATTGTACAGCTACATACATCCCTGATAAAATTAAATATAATGTAAATGGCAAGATCCCAGTATGATTTACCAATAAGATCCAGAGATGCATTCGAAGAAAAAAGGGCCTATGGTAAATATAATAATTAAAAAAAAATCACCTAGCAAATGGCATAAATTGAAAGACACAGTTAAGGACTGTAAAACAGCTATTAAGAGGGCCAAAATGAATGAAGAAATAAAAATTGCAACCAAGACCAAGAACAATGAAAAAACATTTTCTAGTTATACAAACAATCAAAACAATTGGATGCATAAGATAGGCCAGTTACACATAGGAAATATGATTACAACAGATGAGCAAACCAAGGCTGACACATTCAACAACATTTTCTTATTATTTTCCAGCTAAAGACAGAAATAATAGTCTATGATACAAAACAAAATATGAGGACACAAAAAAACCTCTGGTGTTTGAGGAGAACACTGTTATGAATAAGTTGAAAAACTAAAAGTAGATAAATCACTGGGACCCACTGGTGTCCACCTGCAGGTCTTGAGGGAGTTGGCTGTAGAACTGGCTGGTCCACTAATGGTGCTATTTAGGGAATCATTGAATAAGGGAGAGATTTCAAATGACTGGAATACTGCAAATGTGACACCGATCTTTAAAAATTGAACAAAGACAGACTACCAAAATGACATACCTATCAACGTAATATGCATAACCAGTAAAGCTATGGAAGAACATATAAAAGAATATTTGGACAAACATATGCAGGATGAGGGTTATGTAGATATTTCACAGCATGGGTTTACACCAAAAAGGTCATGTCAAACAAATCTCACCCAGTTCTTTGAACAGGTTAGTAGGGTGCTGGAGGTGGGGTTGCCAATTGATGTGATCTATTCAGATTTCTCAAAGACGTTCGATTTGGTGCCATATATGGAACTAATAAATAGATTGGAGGAATTAAAAATAGAGGTACTGGTAGTTAGATGGATCACAGTGTGGTTGAACAACAGAAAAAATGTGTGCGCATTAGGGGATTCATGTCCAAATAGGGTGAGGTCACAAGTGGGGTGCCCCTTGGTTCTGTTCTGGGACCCACTTTGTTTAACCTGTTTGTGTCATCACTGCAAACATCAAATAAATTGTGGATAAATAAATTTGCAGCCAATGGTAAGATAGGAGCTATTGTAAATACTATGCAGGATATCGACAGCCTTCAGGAGGCCCTAAATAGAATAGGCAAATGGACATCGGAGCACAAAATGAGTTTCAATATCAGTAAATGCAGTATTATGCATTTTGGAAGAAGCAACATGCTTGTGAAACATACATTAAATGGCAATGAACTTAATTGTACAGAAAGTGAAAAAGACCTGGGAATACTTGTCACAACTACTATTTAAACAGCGTAGTATGTAGGTCACAAAGAGAGCAAATGATATGATGAACTGCATACTGGCGATAGACCAGGTGGTCTTCTTCTGCTGGCTCTTTTGTTATCGTATACGAAGTAGGGACTGCTCCATATTAATGCCACTGTATGGATCCCTGGGTAGGCCCCTGGTGGAGTATTGCACTTAGATTTGGAGTCCATACCATAAGGGGGACATTAGGAGATTGGAGAGAGTCCAAAGAAGATCCACAAAAAAACATAAAAAATAACCAAATTGAAACATCTAACTTATGAGAAAAGACTTCAGGATCTGGGATTATATACATCGGAGTACTGCAGACTTAGGGGTGACCTTTGCCTTGTACATGCAGCATTCAGAAATAAAGATTTATGGGAATGCTTTGAGTTTGACATACTGTAAATGACTGCAATAAGGGCAGTAGAGCACATAGTTATCAGCTAAGGGGGAGATAACTACAAGACAAACAAAAGAGGGGCCTGGTTTAATCAAAAGGTGGTGGTGCACTGGGAATGGACTACTAGAGGAGATAGTAGCTAGTGACACAGTCACTACCTTCAAAATGAAATTGGACATACAGCTAGGTAGAAACTATTTCCATTGAAAAATGGTGAGTCTTCTTGGCGAAAGCTATGGAAACCTATTTTTCAACATACAGTACTATAGTAGTTCATTTAACATGATAGGTTGCTGTGCACTATAGAACCAAAGAGACACATAGCAGCTCTTGTTAAATTACAGCCTGTATGGTTATTATACTGTTATACTGTATACACTGTACAGTGTTTATATTTATTTCTCATAACAATTTGCATTTCAAATTGTAGCAGTAGCCAATACATCCCTTAATAATTTATTGCCATCAGAATTGTTTCCAGCTACAGGATTTGAAGTTTGAGACAGAAAGTGACTGCAGGAAGCTGTTGTTAGCATGTTGGAATAATAGTTGAGCTGGCAGAGTGCCAATAGTGTACACGGCAGGCCTTGGGTCAGTTCCAATTTATTTTATTTATTTATTTATTGATTTGTTAATCATAACAGTGGGCTAAATAGCACAGTGACAGAATTGACTTGGCCCAGAGGCGACACTGGCTTATATGATCAGAAATACAGGAAAAATACAAAGTAAAGGTATAGATTACACAAGTCAGAGAAATCAGCTTTACCAATCTAGTACAGATATTGAGTTCACCAAGTACAGTTCAAAACAGGAACAAGAGTATTTATCACTTAGATAAACCATAAGTTTGTTTATAAGCAATGAGTGTATTAATTAATTAATGAGTGTAAC
The DNA here is from genome assembly GCA_016271365.2 of Neoceratodus forsteri. Classification (NCBI taxonomy): domain Eukaryota; kingdom Metazoa; phylum Chordata; order Ceratodontiformes; family Ceratodontidae; genus Neoceratodus; species Neoceratodus forsteri. The sequence goes on from CM028130.1 coordinate 1,424,955,769, forward strand.
AAGGAGAAACTAAAGGACCTCAATATGTACACCCTGGAACAGAGGAGGGTAATGGAGGGATATGATGGAGACCTTCACGGGGGTAAATAAGGTACAAGAGAGAAGTATTTTTCAGAAGAAAAGACACTCAAGAACAAGGGGACACGCTATGATGCTGGAGGGGGGTAGATTCAGGAGAGATGTGAGGAAGTACTTCTTCACAGAAAGAGTGGTGTATTCCTGTTACAGCCTCCCAGTGGAGGTGGTGGGGGTGCAAACAGTGGTGGGATTCAAGAATGCATGGGATAAGCACAAGGGAATCATAGTGGAAAGGAAGGGAGGAAGGACAAAGAGCTGCAGATCAAGTACAGTCTGCGGAAATAGTGTAGACAAGGAGAAATGGGCAGACTGGATGGGCCAAGCGGTTCTTATCTGCCATCAACTATTACTGTATAGCAGGTTATTTTCACTATATTAGCTGCTATGGACAATCAGCGAAAATAAATGGATAGTGAAAAATAATGGACAGCTGATCGTCAGTAGTACTGTACTGAAGAGGAAGCCATCTGCGCTACTTCTATCAGACATGAATATGTATAGAAGTTGACTCGCGCTAGATATAACTGACGCTATTCCAACCTGCTATACAATATGTTTCTATGTTTCTTTGCGTGACTGCATGCTTCACATAATATGTTGGGTAGACCATTCCAGAGTCTTGGTGCAAGGTGGGAACAAACTCTTTGTTCCATAGTGCAGGAGACAGGCACTATATCTTGGAGGTGCTTAACTACAGTACGGAGTTGACAGGTTACATTATTTCTTTCTCATTGCAATTTGTGTTTTTGGTTCTTAGCAGTGGGCATAACTGATAGCACACCAAAGTTTCATCGATATCCAAGTTCTGCTATGAGCAACCCAAGCTGCCAGTAGCATATTTATGGCATCTAGACTGGGAATTCCTTGTTGCAAGTAGAATAAATCCGAGAGTAATTGTCATTATGGGTACTTATCCAACAGCGTTTTGAAGAAAATCCAAAGTTGTCAAAGAAAGACTGCACGATAAATATGATTTCTGACTTCAGAGTCATTGCTCACACGGTTGCTCTTTTGATTATATTTCATAGCTGTTATAAATATGCCTACCCTACATAACCTTTGGAGACGAGTTTTATTACTTATTCTGTAAAAAAGGCAGACTGCATTGAAGCAGTTGTGTGGTAACAGTAAGTGCATTGCAAAATAAAACCTAAAACTGGATTAAACAAGAGTTGGCTACAGCCAACAGGCTTGCATTGCCAGTGGTAATACAATAAAGCAGAATGAATGGATTGCTTCAAGGTAATCTAAGGGTGGCTAAAGGGCATAACATAGTTGAGAAGATGTTTAGAACGAAAGGTAAAATTTAAAGTGAGACACACAATGGCTTAGAAATATTCAACATCCTTGTACTTTGGCCCTTGACCCAGGGTCACACAGTAAGTGTTGGTTTTGGCATTAGAACCTGACCCTCCAGGTTCACAAAACCACAAGGTTAATACTTGGCTAATACACAGATATATGAACACAATCTACACACCACTTCATACAAACATATTCACTCAGGCACTCATATCCACAGCCATAGCACACAACACCATATGCAACAAGCATATTCAGCACTATATGCTGAGACATACACACACGCACATACAGCACCACATATGCAGATGAACACACAGAAGTACTACATATATATATATAAGGGAGGCAGTATAGTGTAGTGGTTAAGAGCATTAAGCTGCAAACCTGGAGAACTGGGTTTGAATCCCACAGCCACCACTTGCATATTGTCTGACCGTGAGTAATCACTTAACTTCCCTGTGCTCCCAGAACTCTCCTGGAAACAAGCCTTGGCTTAATAAGTCTTTCCTGGTCAAAAAATTGTAAAATAAAAAAATAAAAAAACACACACAGACCCATACGCATGCAGCCCTGCATACACAGATGCACAAACAGAGCACTACATATACGTAGAACTAGTCACCATCAACGTTTTCAAATCCCTGGCTAACAAGGCCCTTAAGGAGACATGCCAATGTCACACTGGCTAGCATTCTACTAGCCATGGCACTCTACTATGCATCTTGCACTTATGCCCCCTCATCTACTTACCTTACCTACTTACCTTGAATTTGTTATAACATGTTCGATTATTAAAACTGCTAGCATATGTCACAGCCTTACCCTTGTAATTAACTGTAACTATTTGTAACCTATCGTATGTTCACAATTTGTTTGAATCTTGTGTTGTTTCTGTATCATTGTATTGTACCTGTTGTTTTACTACCGTCCCTGACATAACATCCTTGTGAATGAATGTGCTCAATGGAGCTTTCCTGTAAATACACTTGAACTTGAACATATGCAGACTCACAGCACTACATACATAGGGATGAACACACTAACATAAAGAGATAGACACACACACGCACACACACACACACACAGCATTACATACAAAGAGGTACACAAACATGTCATACAGCACTACCTACACAGAAGGCTACATACAGATGCAGTCACTACAGACAGATGCATACACACACACTAAATACACAGAGTACACATGAGCACTACATAGATGCGCACATAGGTACTACATACAGATACACATACACAGCCCTACATACAAATGTGCACACACAGTACTGCACACGCACACACACACACACACACACACACACACAGCCCTACATACACAGATGTACACATACAGCATTACAGTCAGATCCACACATGAGCACCACATGAGGACACATATGCACACACAGCACTACATATAATTACACATACATAAAGCACTACAGATGCACACACAAACAGCGTTAAATGCAAAAACACACACTACACAGACACACAGCACTACATACACAGATGTACACACACAGTTCTACATGCACAGATGCATGCACACAGCACTAAATACACAGATGTGCACACACAGAACTACATATAGACACACGCACTACATAAAGACACATGCACACAGAGGCACACACTTTTTTTCTTCCCTTTCATGCCTTTCCTGATTATGATGCCTGACTTGTCCAAATATTTTTTTTAGAAAGCCCAGCTTAGATGCAAAATCTTGTTTACAATGGGGCCTTGCTTCTGTCAATTTCTGCAGCTGAAATTACTGGAGCACTAGGAGGCTAAGAGACTTGCTAAATGTTGCACACTGAGTACCGGCAACGAGAGGGAGTTTGACACTGGCAGCACAGGAGAAGGCTTGGATGGGCCAGTGGGAGCGGACACAGTATGTGGCACTGAAGGAGGCCTAGTCAGGGCCTGATGAATGCTGTCACCATTCACAGCGCTGAAGGAGGCCTGGTTGGGGGTCAGATGAACACAGATGCCATTGGTGGCACTTCAGGAGACCAAGTCAAAGCTTGCTGATGTCATCACCACTGGCAGCACTGAAAGAGGCCCAGTTGGGGCCTGATTAATGCCACCACCTTTAGTTGCCCTACACAAGGCGTGGCTGGGATTAAGTTGAATGCTGGTGGTGGTGGCATTTTTGTTGGATGGGGTTAGCGAGTGGGAGCTCACAAATGGAGGGACCAGGAAGGGAGGGCAGAGGTCGGAGAACATTTAGAATGAGGGAACATGAGGGTTATTTCAAAAGAGATGAGGTCAGGAAAGGAGGGTGAGGTCGGAGAAAAATCAGAGGGGTGAGCAGGAGGGAAATTTAAAGTTAGTTGTGTCATAAATAGAGGTTGGGCATGGGAGAATAGGCAGAGGGAGCAAACAGGAGAGTTATTTAAGTTAGATGGGTCCAGTGACAGAATGCAGGGTTGGGAGAGTGCACACAGGGTGCAAGTGTGAGGGTTATTTAATAAGATGTTGGCCAGTAACAGATGGTGAAAGTCCATGCAGAGGAAGTGAGCAGATGGGTTATTTAAGTGACCTCATATATGGGGCCAGGAATGGAGGGCAGAAGTGGCAGAGTGTGCAGCAGTAGGGACAGGGTGGGGAAGAAAGACAAGGAATGGAGTGCGTGGCGTTTTTGTTGTGCTCCTAACCATAGATGGAACTAAAATAGCTGCTCTGTCCTTCCCTGAGGCACTTCTGGTGGAGCACAAGCAGAAGATCATTGCACACAACACAGTGGAATCCCTCTGGGCCATTCAGATAGGCATAGCAGAGGCAAAAAAGGTTGTTAGACTTGCAAATGTTCCATTTCCATGTTAAAGATAAGCATGCAGTTCCATTTCCACGTTAAAGATAAGCATGCGTTAAATAGTTCCATTTGCTTTTGGCAAAGCTCACAACAGTGTTCCAAGCTATGGGCTTGATAGCAAACTCTATAAAAACAGCTTTGCATTATATGGTGTAATAGTGCTAAATATAAAAAGGGGTAAATGAATGTTATTATTCTTTGGCTCAGATCAGCTTTTTTTGTTTGTTTTGTTTGTTTTGTTTGTTTGTTTGTCTGCAGGACAATAGGTGTGTCTTTACTTCTTATAATGAAGCAGCAAAACAAGTGAGCTAGTCATTGTTTGGTTAAAGCAGTGGATAAAGACATGAAATATATTAATCTTCTCTCACAATAAGTCAGTTTGTTTGCTAAAGAGAAGATCAAACCACCAACAACAAAGTTGCAGGTGGCATCAGTGGTACTTAATCACACAATATTCCAAAAACAAACTGAAATACAAGACTTTCATATGTAACGTAGGCCAGTGAGCTAACGCCCTTTCCCGATGACACCCTGGTACTAATACAAAGTAGAGGTTACAAGTTCCATTGTAAAAATATACATTATAAAAATATATATCATATATGTTGCTGCCTGCAGAGTGGGGTGGGGTGTTAGGGTTGGGAAGCCTAACACCACATTTCCCTACTTTTGTCACTTTAAACTTAACCAGTGCATTAACTAAGTTTTTCCAATGGATAGCATATATATGTCAAGCTCTTAATACACATAGCAAATTACATTAAAATAAATAAAAACTGCTGGCCCGGTGGCATGGAGGGCTGAGGCATCACTGTCTTACCTCCTACCACACCGGACACCCGTGTTCATGGTGCAAACAGGTCACTGGGGGTTGGCCAGGGAGGGAGAGGATTGAGCATCCAGAGGACAGCTCTCCTCTCCCGGGGGAAGGTGGGGACATGGACCAGCACTTGCCTGACCCCTAGCAGTGGCTGGCATGCCAGGTCCCACAATGTGGGGGCGGAGTAGAAGCAGTTGCCCAATGTACAGCTTGTGGATGTGTGCACTGGACGTCTTTGGCAGCATTGCACGCTCACTCTCCGCAAAAAAACAGGAAAAAATTGGCTCCCACCACAGGCTGATGATGGTCCCCCTCCGCAGAGCTGCCCCGAGAGGACACCTCCCTCAGCTCTATCCATGGTGGTGGATTGAGTCACTCCCCATCCCCTACCATGAAGGGTAAGTCGTGGGGGCAACAAGGGAGGGGTCTGATGCTTGGGTATGATGGGAGGGGGATGTCAGAGAGAAAGCCGGTGGAGCCAGGGGAGAAACAAATGCTTAAAATTTTTTTTATAAAAACCTGTACCTCATACATGAGATTAGCTGTAGATAAAAAAAAAAAACCCTCAAATTGAGTAATATAATATGAATCATTCAGGCTAACTGGTTGCTGAAACCACAGCTTCCATAGTAAACACTTATAGTTATGTACCATTTTTTTAGTTTATAGAATGATGGAACAGGGTCCTATCTTGCCCTTAAAATAAACAAAAGTTGGTACCACACTAGAAGACCTCTGTAGGGAAAACAATTGTCTATCTTTAACAGTTCTATAAAGTGGAACCTCCAATTCTAACCATGCAGCAGAGCATGTACCCAAGCATGCCTGCCTTCCTTTTAAAAAATCACTAATATATGTAGGAATTTTATCTTTCAACACCTTAACATAAACTTATATGGTGCAACTCATTTAACCATTTATACAAGTCACAATGGTGGCTATCCTTTGGGGCATTCAGGATAAATTGAACTAGTCTGTTGACAAGACCATCTAATTTGCCTAACAGTTTAGCCCATGTATTCCCATATGCAAAGTCACCATACTCAGTGACTGGGAAGATGGGGCTAATAATTTTACTTTTTGAAAATGAAGCACTGTGCTTACATAAAAATCCCAGCCTAAGGTTTTTATAATGTTGTCTGTACTATAATCTCATTTTAAATGGCTATCTAACCATACCTCCAAATATTTGTAGAAAGGGACTATTTTTAATGACTACAATCAACTGTATACATATCAAAGGGTCTACAACGGTACTGATGTTCTTTCCTGTTCTAAAAAGCATCTTTTGTGATGCATTTAGCATTGAAAACCAGTTCACTGTGAATTAAGAATTCTGCATCCTGTCAAAACCACGCTGTAGTCTTGTCTATACCTCAGAAATGATACTGCCTGAACAGTACAGTACCTTATTATCAGCATACAGATGGATATCCGCATCTGACAATCAATGTCATTCATATATAGAGAAAACAGCAGGAGTCCCAGGGTGAATCCTTGTGGTACCCCATTTCTCACTAATGTCATTTGTATGAAGACAGGATAATTGCCCTTTGGAGTTCATTTGCTCATAATGGTTAGTCCTTATTTATACTTTATTAAAAAAAAACAATAAAGACTTCTGAAACTCTATATGTTACAGCTGTGAGGGCAGTGCCAAAACATTAACAAAGTCCATACAAATAATGGATACCTAGGGGCATGCCCAAGCTGGCAAGCTGAATGGATGCCTGAATGTTTAGCTCCCAACAGCATCTTGTTAATTTAACAGGCATCTTGTAATTTAAAGGTCTGACTCAAACAAATTCAACATCAGAACACTGCTGTGATAGAGACAGGATTGAAATCAGGAAGAAACACAGAAAAATGTATGTTTAAAGCAGTGAAAGATACAGCGGGAGGAGATGGAGCAAATGAGCCTACAGACCACAGTAAAGCAGGAGTGGCCCACACAGCAAGGGGGACAAGACCAGACATGAGCTTTGTCAGAAGATGTATCACTTTGTCAGCTAATGACAGTGATAGCCGAGTTCAAAAATTAGGTAAACGTCATACTGAAAAATCTCTCAGTGTAATATGTGCACATCCAAACTACAGGTAACAGTATGGGGAGAGCTACTGATTCCCAAGAAAATGCATCGTGGAACTGGAAAACTGGCTCGGAGCTTAAGAGGAGCATCTTATCTCAGTAACCAATGACCTGTACTCAGTCCACAAACTAACTGAAGAGCTTGAAGAAACCACTGACAATAATGAAAATAGGGAGGCGAACAACGTGTGCCTCATGGGCTTACTGGAGAGGGTGGGGGGGGGGAGGCTTCTCCTGTATTCACATCCAAATGGTTGCTTGAAGCTCTGGACCTGACAGTTGACAACATCCTTGAAGTTGGGAGAGCACATCCCTCACCAGGCAGATACCTCGACCCCTCCGAATGGCCAGGGCATTTTCTTATACAATTTCTTTGATACCAGGCATGAAGTGAGTGATCCAAATGGCAAGAAAAGCAGGGCCCATAAAAAAATGAAGGACTCCTCTATACATTTTTCCCAGACTTTAGCAGGCTTCTGCAGCAGTGAAGATAAGCGTTTAATGACATAAAACAGAGCCATCATGCCAAGCACTGGCAGTTTGTGCATCTCTACCCTTTCTGACTCAGGATCCACAAATTGGGAAGACCACCTTAGGCCTTTCCCAAGTTGGCATTGGCTGAAGCAAACATCAATGCAGAAGACGCGGAAGGAAACTTTATCAAGACAAAGATTTTTAGGGATATTTTGGCCCAGGCAGATTGTGAGCACCTTATTATAAGCAGCCTTATTGTGTGTTGCCAACTGCCCGCCCCCTCGGAGCTCCCCCTTCCCCCAACAGGTGCCAAGGCTGCCAGATTTCCAGAAATTTACCTAGGCTAACCCTGAGGCTAACTTTACCTGGTTACCAAAGGTTAAAATAAAAAAAATAAAAAAATAAAAATATTCTGAGACTGGCTGCACTTACATGCATCACTCAGAAATGGCTTTCTCAGGAGCACCCCACCCTACAGTAATGGAAGAAAAAGGTAGAAAAACTTAAACAGATGCAGAAAAATTACAGCCGCCCTCAGGGTTAGCCTAGATAAATTTCTGGAAATCTGGCAGCCTTGGCACCTGTTAGGGTAGGAGGAGGAAGCTCCGAGGAGGTGGGCAGATGGTAACACATAATAAGGCAGCTTATAATAAGGCCCTCACAATCTGTCTGGGCCAAAATATCCTTAAAAAACTTTGTCTTTGTAATTTCCTTTTCTTTTATGAAGAAACCCACTTCCAAGTAGACTTCAGTAATAGGTTTTGCCTTACTCTGTATTAACTGAACAAAATTTTGAACAGATACAATAGTATAAATTAAATGACACTCTGCACACACCTGATTTAATTGATCACAAAGGTTTATTTATTATTTTTTATTTTCTTTTGGTCCATATGGTACAAAATTTCTGGTTGAACTATGGTTCTTTATTTGTATTATTTTTAATATGACAAAAGACATTTCTTCAGTGTTTTTGACAGGCTGTGAACTATAGTCAGACCGTTCCCACTTCTGGAACCTGAAGATGTGATACATGTACAAGGACTTATAACTTTTCGAAAGGAACTCCTTTTCCAGCAGATGATCTGTTTCTTTAATACCTGTAACAATAATAACAGCTATGTCATTAAATCTTAGAGAATTAACTGTTCTAAGTTCATTATGTTGGATATAATGTGTTATTATGTAACATTACAATGCATCAATAAAAACTAAGTTATAAAAAAAATACAGAAGAAGTAGGAACTGAAGGGACTGACCTAGCGATGAATGGGGCCCTCAGCCTAAGAGACACATCATAATTTGCATTAGCACAAGTGGGGAAACCCGGAGCAAGAAAGGGAGGTACTAAACGGGATAGGAGAAGTGGGGTGCTTGCTACGGAGAATTATACAGTCAGAAGGCAGATGAAGTACACTGAAATACTGGTAGTCAAAGCTGTTTTCGGTTACTGACTGTTGAAATATTTATGCCTCGTATCTTAACAGTTGACTGTGACTCTTGATGCTTTATTCCTGCTCCAATACTAGCTCCATGAAGTCAGGAAGGACAGCATTCGTGGAGAGAAAAGGGACAGTGGCACTCCCCCCCCCCCGGAACTCGCATCAGCCTGACTGAGCTACAGGTCTGTTCTCCCCCAGTTCTCTACATTGAGACTGCTTGTCTGGACACCTGTTCTTTCCTTACCATGATAAACATCTTGACTATTGCAGTTTTAGTTTCTTTAATTGTTTTATTTCTTTACTAGTCTGTGTGTTCATAGTTTTTATTACCAAAGGGTGTGACTGCCAACCAAAGCACCTAGTTTGAAGGCGCACTGTTCAAACTTATCTCTTGATGCAATAAGGAGAGGGTAAGATTCTGAAGGAGTAACAGACTATACAAACACAAACTGTAAAGCAATGTTACTGCTGCTTCTTAATAAGTTAAAGCGTAACTGTTATCAGACTGTTGTTTGTTAGAGCTGAGTTATGTCCATGTTATTAAAAAAAAGCCTGTTAAGTAATGCATGTAAGACAAGCAACATCAGTCTGGCCACCTCTAATAAGAAGGGACTGCGCGATGTATGCCGGCTCTTACCGAGAGGGGAAATTGGGGATACACGAGTCTCTAAAACAGCTTTGGAAAGGGACAAATAAGGGTGAGGGAAAGGTTCAGGGGGAATGGCATGTTCAAATGTTTTATTGTTGTTGTTGGAGGGAAGTAGGGAAAGGCAACAGCTCAGCTGTGGACAAGGGCTGTGGACTGGGGAAGGAGGTTTCACTGGACTGCATTTACTGGGAACAGGAGGAATGGGGCAGGCATCTCACATTTGGGGCCAAAGTTGTTGTTATGTTTAAAAAAAAGAAAAAAATGACAGCTACTGACCTGAAGACAAACGATGCAAAGGTACATTGACTGTTCATGTAGTAGTAGAAAGGGGCTTTGATCTGCAAGTCTCATAAAACTGTCTTATACAAATGGGGTTTGATTTTAAGGGGTATCCCATTATGTGGGCAACTCAAATTGAGTGACTCAATTTTGAACAACTCAATTTGAGCACCTATGAGAGGAGCAACCACTAATGAATAGCGAGGGTGTAGGGGAATGGTGAAAGAGAGCGAATAGAGAGTGGTGTATGATGAGGGAGAGTCAGATTTGTAGGGTTATGGGGCAATGTTGTGCAAGCCAGTTCTGAACAGCTCATGTGGTGTGCTGGCTAGAGTTACTGCCACTGATGCTGGTGGACCTGGGTTCGGAACTGGCATGGGGCATTATTGTATATTTTATTTAGGTGGGGTGTTGTTTTAGTTTTAAATTTTTTTTTTATTTTCAAAGTCTCATCCCCTTGACTTTGTTGCCCCTTGCTACTGTTCTCCCCCTTCTGACATTTATCCCCCTCCCAAAGTTGCATCCTCCTCAAGTTTCTACCCTCCTTGAAATGCGCCCTCCTTGGAGTTGGTTATATTAATTTTGAGGGGTGCGGGGGGCATAGTCCCCCACATAAAAAGTTGGTACATATATTGGCACCTACAGTATACATAAATTTAGCAGCCATTCACTGTTGTTTCTGTGGTGGTAGTAGTGCACATTGCCATTTGTGGATTTCGGTGATGTGTACTCGCTGTTAGGGAAGTCGCTGTTTTAGATTCGATTTGCTATTATGACAAAGAAAAATTTTAAGGCTCAAACATGGAATGTAAATAGCCTAAAAAACATTAGTAAATGCAAAAAGGTATGGACCCAAGCAAGAAAACAAAAAATAGACATTCACCTGTAGCAGGAGACACACATGAGGCAGGAAGAAGCTGTCAGACTGGGGAGGATCAGGGGAGGGCAGTCCTTGCATGCATCTTTCAACACTAAAGTTAGAGGGGGTGGCAATATGGCTTAGACCAGTTCTGGAGGCATAGGTCTGCAGGGCAATCTTGGATATGCAGGGATGTTATGTGGTAGCTGAAGTGTGTCTGGGGCAGGATGCTTGTACCTTCGCCTCCATATATGGCCCCAGCTATGATTGCCCAGACTTTTTCCACCAGATGGCAACACACTTATGGACTTCTCTGCCCCACTAATAGTGGGAGGGGATTTCAATACCCCTTGGGGCCCATTGATGGACTGCTCAGCCCCCAGACTAGATCCCCTCCAAAAAGCTCAGAGATGGTGCACCCTATGGCAAGAGAAAAGGGCCCTTATATATGTTTGGAGATTTCTCATCTTACAGTCAGGGAGTACTCTTTCTTCTCCCATGCTCACCACCTCCACACCAGCATAGACATGGTACTGCTGTCCTCTTTCCTGGTCCAAAATGTACAAGCTGTGGCTTGTAGCCATATACCTTTATTTGACCACCCACCGATGGCTGTGGATCTGGTGAGGGGTGGTGGTTGTCTGAAGCTGAGGATGTAAAGACTTGACCCCAGGCTCCTAATATACCCAAATTTAATTACCCATATGAACCAAGCTTTGCATGAATTCTTAAAATTTCACAAACAGGGAGACACACCAGATTACACTAGGTGGTAGACATTAAAAGTGTATGTGTGTGTGTGCGTGTGTGTGTGGGTGTGTGTGTGTGTGTGTGGGGGGGCAATTTCTTATGTCTCCAATAAAACAGGGAAGAGCTTCAGGAGAAATAACTCTTAGATGAACCAATAAAACAGGGCAGAGCTTCAGAAGGAGAAGTATCTCTTAGATGAGATCTTCAGTTTAGAGAGGACCCACATGCAGAATGGATCTTCTCTGATCATTAGGGAACTGCAGAAGAAAAAGTGGGAAATCAACAAGCTCACCTCTGCTAGAATACAGAGAGATTTGCTCCTGACCCAGCCTCAGGCATATTCTGAAGGAGACGGGTGGAAAGTAGTTAGCATGGCAACTTTGGGAAAATGAGGCAGAGAAAGTCATCAACTACATACAGCTACCAGATGGTACCATTTCTGCATAGCAATTCTAGATTGGGGAAGTCTTTCAAAACTTCTACTCCCAACTAAATACAATTGAAGTCGTGGTAGACACTCTGGCAACCTTCTTAGACCCACTACCCATCCTGACTATCAACTTTGGATAAGGAGGCATTAGAGATTGATGTAATAGTTCAAGAACTAAGGATGGCAATCGTGTCCCTGTCCAAAGGCAAGGTCCTGTTTTCCGCCAGGACAATGGGAGAGTTCTGTAGATCATTCTGGAGTTGGCTAGAAACACCAGAGGCCAGCACTTGCTGGTGGCCAGCTTGCCTCATGCCAATAATTCCAATATATGGCTACCATCACAGTACAGCCTATGCCTGGAAAACCACGCACATTATGCAGCTCATACTGCCCAATATCGTTACTCAACACTGACTATAAAGTGGTGTCCAAAGTGATATCAGCCAGGTTGGAAGGGGTGCTCTCCTCAATTGTGCACAGGGAACAGGTAGGCTTTGTGAAGGGTTGACAGGCCAGATAGAACATCAGGCAGACTCTTAACAACACATGGAGGTGGACTAGAGAGAGGGTTACTCGATCTGGCCTATTAGCTCTGGATGCAGAGAAGGCCTTCAACCAGGTTGAGTGGCCCTTCATGTTCGCTGCATTGTACCAGTTTGGACTCAGACCTTGAATACAGTCCTGGACTGCAGCATAGTACAAAACCCTGCAGGCACAGATCCTGACTAATGGTTGTCTCTCAGCTAGCTTCTCCCTGGCTTGCCCCCCTCCCACTTTCATACTGGGTATTCATACTGCGTATAGAGCAAAAGAATGCTATGCAGCCCATGATATTGCTCCCCACATTAGTGGGACCATAACGTCCCCTGTAATAACAACCAGTTATCAATATGTTTTTAAAAAAAACTTATTATATGTCCTCACAGTAGAGCCTCTAGCAATAGCTATACATGGTCAGGAGGCAGTAAGGGGTTGCAGATGTAGGGCACAAACCATGTCATCTCCCTCTTAGTGAATGACATCCTACTGATTCTGTAGACCAAGATCGAACACTGGAGGCCCAAGCAATGCTATTCACAATACACGGGCCAGTATCAAGCCATAAAATTAATTGAGCAAAATGTAAATGGATGCCCTTGGGTGGAGATCCACCATTTAAGGTGGCAGACACTCAACTGACTCCTGCTATGCAAACCAAACACCTGGGTGTAATTCTCCCTGCCCTTCGTTTGGTCTCTCAGCTACAAGACAACACTACAAAGTCTGAAACAAGAATGTGTAAGATGGACAATACTACCACTTACTCTTACAGGAAGGGTCATCTTGGTTAAGATGTGCCTGCTACCAAAGTGCCTGTATACCTGACAGATGAACAGGATAAGGGACTGGGCACCTTTTGTAATTCTTATTTCCAAATAAACCTGAACTGGGAAAAAGATAGTCCTAGGTGACTTCAATATCATCTGGAACTCTAAAAACAACAACTGCTATGGGGACCATATAATGCATCAGTACTTAACCCAAAAGATCTCAGAGTGTACCAGAACTAACTACAAAACAGGCACCAAACCCTCATTGACTGGCTACTGACAACCTACTCTGACAGGATAAAAGAGACTACAGTCCTTTCTGACAGCATAAGTGACCACTTTATGGTCCCGTGCATATAGGTTACCAAACATCCCAAACAACTCCCCCCCCTCCCCACCTGGCTCACCCTTAGTCACATCCTAAAAATGAAAGTGATAGCTGAGTTCAGAAGTAAGGTAGCACAAAGTGACTAGGGTTACCTTGACCTCATCCTGGATCTTGACCTGGCTCAAGACTTCCTGAATTTGGCAAAGTCTTGAGCAGTTTGTCCCAGTCAAAAAAGGAAAGGTCAGAGGTGACAATGCCTGGCTCTTCCCAGCACTTCTGGCACTGAAGAATTAGAGGGACAAATGGTGGGCCATTGGAATTTGGGCTCAGTACTCACCAACTGAGCTCAGAAACAAATGTACAGAAAGAGTTAGGTCAGACAAATCCAACTATTTCAAATCCAAACAAACCCTTAACTGGAACAATGGCAAGAAATTCTGGGAAAATGTCAACTATCTACCTAATAAAGAAGAAAAGAAGTCACATACAATTTTGAACATCAATGGCTCTGAGGTCCTGGACCCCACAGACACTGCCAATAAATTGAACAAAGCCTTAACCAACCTGAGCTCCTATATCCCTAATGGTTCTCACTCTCCAAACCATAACGGTCCCAAGTCCTATCTGCACCTGGGGGATGTTACTGACCTCCACTGCCCGGAATTCTACTTTAGGACCATCACTGAAAGGAAGACACTAAACTACATAAAAAAGTGTTAGATAAAAGCAGAGTGGGTAGTTACACTGTAGACATGAAGCTGCTTTTTCTGGCCTTTCTGGAACTGACCCACCTTATTACTAAAACTGTCAGTCTATCACTGTGCTACTCCCACTTCCCCAAAAAGTGAAAGTTTCACTGGTCACCTCTCTTCAAGAGTGGTGATAGGACCATTATTGCCAACTACAGGCCTATCAAGATCCTCTCTCTCCACTATCTAAGGTGCCCGAGAAGGTTTTCAGTGACCAACTCACCTCTTACCTCGACAAATATGCCATCCAATGTACTCAGCAGCATGGTTCAGGAAATTCCATAGCACTAGCACTGCCCTGGTAGAATATGCTAATTTCCTCCACAAGGTTTTAGATGGTGGTGATATGGTTGGAACAATCTATCTAGACCTAACCAAGGCCTTTGATCTAGTCAATAACAAGCTCCTGCTGTAACAAGCTCTGGCAGAGCCACTACGACTGTGAATGCATTAACTAGATAAGAGTGTTTCATGGGCCTAAACATAAAAATTTAATTATTTATTTTAAAAATATCAGATTTACAAACCTTTGAGTCAGAGACTCATTTACAAAGGCACCTCATCAAAACTAATACAAAGACAGCACAGTTAACAAGTCCAAAAACAATGGCTTGGAGAGCAGACAGTTATAACAGTCATTCACTGGAGATACATGGGTAGCACTAGATAAACAGATTACATAGTTTAGGCACACAGGCACCACATCAAGAAGACCAAAGCAGTTCAAACAATATACAATAGCTAAAGCAAACAGACATCAGGAGTCAAAGAGAAGCCCAGAGTGTTCACATGAAGGCTGTTGCATACACTAACTGAATCAAAGTATAGTACATTGAGAAAGAGCATATTTAAACAATAAGGCATGACAGGGTGTGTGTTATCATGTAATAACGTCACTCCTGGGGTCAGTCAAAGCACGAGGTCAAAGCCGAGTATTTATTTATTTGCACGTATTTATTTGATCCTTTGGATCAGCAATATTTGCACAAGCTGTGCCCAATGCAGATTTTACAGCACTGGTACTGGTCTAGTGATCTGGGTTTTACCCATACCACATTGCATATGGCTTAGTGATATACTCTACAGATGGCTGCAGAGTCTAACCTATTGAAGGTTGAAGTTCAGAAAACCATTATGCTACAAATATCAAGACTCACTCCCTCCCTCACCTCCAGTCACAATTAATTCTCTACCAAAGTCATGCTTAAATACTGGTGCCTCTACATCCACGCCACTAAGCTTTTAATGCCAACATGCTTCTTCTGCTACTGTGAGTTAAACTCTTTATTTAAAAACATTTTGTTGAGAAATGTTTGTTTTAGTATATCCTTGGTCAGGAAACATGAATTTGTAAAAGAAACCAAAATCCCCATTTATCAGTTCATTGAATCACAATACAGCATGTTATGAATTTTTCAGATTCTATGTGTAACCTACAGTAAGTCAAACAGAAATTAGACACAAGTGCCTACCTATTTGCAAGTGAAGCAAATGTGGTTATTACCATTCAGTTGTAAACACCTATAGTCAGCCAGGATTCACATTGCTAGACTCTAGGTAAGTATGACAAGTTTCCTAAATACTGGTACCTTATCCAGCTGTGTTCTGCTTGGTGTGTGTGTGTGTGTGTGTGTGTTGTGTGTGTGTGTGTTTAAACATGCAACTTTCTATAGTACATTGTATAGCACTGTGGATCCTGCCTGCAGTGTTTTTTTCTCTGCTGTGGCTAAGCAAGACACTGTAACAAGACACTGGCCTGTTGTGGGGGCTATTATTTATTTATTTATTTATTTAAATTTTGGTAACCAGGTAGGCCCACTGAGACCATAATGGTCCCTTTTTCAGGGGCAACCTGGAATTAATTACAGGCAACAGTAAAATATACAGGCAGCAGTAAAATAAGAGTAGGAACAATTCAAGGAAAATTTGAGCAAAAGACATTACAATCAAGGCATATTGTATGACCACAGGCAGATTAGGTACAATAGAGAGTTAACATGAAGGGTAAAAAAGATTCACAAGAAAGATTACATAATGATTCATTGAACATGACATTTTTATTTTTACACAAATTACAGTTACAAGTGTCTCTATCAGCAATAGAGGTCCAATAGAAGTAGGTAGCTGACGCGTGATCTAAAAAAAATCATGAGGGAAAGGGACAGGGCCTGGGCCAGGTACAAGTCCACTAAATTGGCCGATGATTGGGTCCTGTACCGAATGCTCAGAAACAAATGTAAAAGAGACTTAAAACAGGCCAAATGACTGTACCTCAAAAACCTGCAAGCAAAAAATCTTTCTAACCCTAGACAATTCTGGTCTCAAATTAACACACTCCTGAAGGGACATCACACGCATATTGAGTTATTTTTAGACATCAAACCAAAGAGTACGCTGTGAAGACTAACTTGGAGAAGACGCAATAAAACAAACTTGAATGACAGCCCCCAGACATCATAAAACTCCCAGGGACAATTAGAAAAACTCCTCTAACAGCCTAGGCAGAAACAAAACACTGGATTGAAGTGAGAACTCAAAACCGGTAGTAATACATATATTCCTGATTTTAACATGCAGTTTTCCTTTAAAAAGATTCAGTGGAATATAAATAGTAGCCCAGAACTGCCTGCCTGAGAATGAAGTTGGTATATTATTTGGAAAAAGGGAAGACTATGTCTCTTGCAATGCAATGTCCTGTAAAGTAACACACTGACTGCTCTTAGGATGGTAGTGTCAAATGCTGTGACGTGCCATGGGGAACTTGTTATGCAGAAAGTTCCAGGAAGTGTTTAACCCATTCTACTATCCAGTTGTGCAAGTCAATTCCACTTCTCAAACTTAAAAAGAAAAATACACTTCATCACAGAATGTGTTTACCAAGCACTGTGCCCATGATTAAAATAATTTGAACCCCATCCCCTCAAAAATGTGCCCTCACATGAACATGCATGATTTATCTATAAAGACAATTTAAAAAATGTATTTCTAAATGCACTAGTAACACTGGTGCCTTCAAGGTTATCTGTAAAGACAATTAAAAAATTGTATTTCTAAATGCATTAGTAACACCAATGCTTTCAAGATTTTGAAACTACTAAAAGACAACTTCTCTCTCTCTATATATATATATATATATATATAGATAGAATCTATTTTTTAATTAAAATCTCGGATTACAAATACCATTGAGCAGAAACTGCTCATTTACAAAGGTTCCATGTCAAAGGATGAGGGTCAATATACATACAGAGGTAGTAAAAGAATGCACAATAAACAACCAAAACAACTAAAAGAAAAAATAAAGATACTCAGTTATAACATACTTTGAGATAATATTCATATAAAGAGCAGCTTGAGTAGGCAGCTGGCTGCGGTAACAATAAGAGACAGGGGGCACCATAGGCAGTTAGTATTGTAGGCATGCGACCGGGAGAGGAAGTAATATAGTAAACAAATATTGTTAATCCCAAAAGCTAAACTTTGTTTTTAGTATATAAATGTTTAAGAAATACCTGAAAGCTGTCTATTTTCATTAGTTTTTAGACTTTCTTCTTAGTCTTTCCTTTTGAGACACCAGATGACTCTGATAATCATTTGTTCCAAGGGTTTTTAAGTCAGTTTGAAGGCATTTTAAGTGTCTTCTGTTCTAGTCCTTAACAAAATGCAGGGACTCCACAGACTTCTGTTCCTTGGCCCACATCCCAAACATGAGTCTTCTTTCAGGATGACAGATCCACCTCATGCCCCTCCCACATGAATAAAAAAAAGGTGGGATGGACCTTTTGGAGCTTCTTGGGTGGAGGTGGGATGGACCTTACTTCCCCCCAAAAAACAATGCTGCCTCCCACTACTCAGGTTCCAGTTCTTGTATCACCCATTTAAGAAAGAAAATAGTACCCTGCAACCATTGACTAACATGAAAGCGTATTTATTTGAGGGCGGAAAACATTTCTTGGAGGAGGGTAAGGCGGAGAGATTATTTACACCTTCAGTCAGTTCCACGGACAGAAAACATGATATCACTCCTTTTGTACATGCAATACTCCTGTAGACTCCACCCACAGTCATAAAAATGGATAAACCTGGGCCTATTATTGGACACTGTTCATTAGTTCAAACTCAAAAAGATCAAAAGTAAGAGTACAACATCCTAGGACACGGCAGTCTCAGTGGGGGTGCACAAGGATCTATCCTGGGCCTCCTACTATTTGGTCTCTTCATTAACAAACTGTCTGAAGCTTGCCAAAGTGCCAAACTCCTGTATACAGACAATACAGTTGCCTATGCTGGACACCGCAACAAAGACAGCCAAACTCATGTCCTGCAATGCAACTTTGCATCTGTTGAAACCTGGTTTTCCAACAATATCCTAGTGCTCAACTACAAAAAAACACAGAGCATGGTGTTCAACAGCATGTACATGAAGAAAAAAAACTCTCCCCCTTTAACATTTTCAGTGCTTTGGGTGCTAGGCTAGAACAGGTTGAGGTTTTCAAGTGCCTTGTGCTTCACCTCGATGACACACTGTTCTTTGTCCCCCAAGTAGATAGGCTGGGAAGAACTGCCAACAAACAGTTGGGAGCCCTGTACAGAAACAGAAATATCTTCACCATAGAGACTAGATGCCTAATTGTAGCTAGCTCAATTCTATCACTAATTGATTACAGCCTAATTATTTACTCTGCAGCAAATGAGACAGTTATGGAGAGACTCAGGCCCAGATATTCAAAAGGGTTGCGCATGGCGCAACAGTGTTGCGGTGATGTGCCCCGATGCGATATTCAAA
The DNA here is from genome assembly GCA_016271365.2 of Neoceratodus forsteri. Taxonomy (NCBI): domain Eukaryota; kingdom Metazoa; phylum Chordata; order Ceratodontiformes; family Ceratodontidae; genus Neoceratodus; species Neoceratodus forsteri. Next base: position 1,424,974,935 of record CM028130.1, read on the forward strand.
CAGGAAAAGTGCGTGGCACAAATTCCAATGTGCCGGAGTGCATCAGTAATGTATGCAGGCGTAGGTAGGGGGGGCGTGCCCATGCATATTCTGCACAGCCTGATATTTAGCCCGGGATGTGCTGAGCCATGCATGCGCAACCTCTACCTGCACCAGCACAAAGCTGATCCCCAAAAAAAAGGAACAATGGATGGCCACCCACAGGTGAGCTGCTGCATTGCAGGGTGCAACACGGCAGCTGCCACCTGTGGGTGGCCACCCGAGCTCCAGCTGCACCTCCGTGGTGGCACCCCCCGATTGCGGGCATCAGTTTAAAAAGATATATCCAAAATTCCTGGTGGACCACTGCCCGCCTGATCGCAGGCTAAGTAAAAATAGAATAATACTATTATCCCTGGTGGTCCAGTGCACCTGCCCCCCGATTGTGGGCTGAATTAGTAAAATAAGAACAATATTATTCCTGGTGGTCCAGTGGACCGGTCCCCCGATTGCGGTCTGAATTAGAAAAATAAGAACATTATTATCCCTGGTGGTCCAGTGGACCCCCCATCCTCACCCGCCCACTGATTCCCACCGCCCCGCTCCTCCCCTGGTCAGCGGTGGGCTGCAGCACCCCACCCACCTGCCGCCCGCCGACTGACACTGTCGGTAGGGCTGTATGCCCATTGATCCACAGCGTGAGCCAATGGGCATGCAGCCCATACAGACACACATTCCAGATATGTGAATGGATCCATTCGCATATCTGGAATGTGTAAGTATGGTCTGCACGCCCATTGCTCACGCTGTGGACCAATGGGCGACAGCCCTACCAACGTGTGTCAGTCAGTGGGCGGTGGGGTGGCAGGCGGGTGGGGTGCTGCCGCCCACTGCTGACCGGGGGGGAGCGGGGTGGTGGGGATCAGTGGGCAGGTGTGGAAGGGGGTCCACTGGACCACCAGGGATAATAATGTTCTTCTTTTTCTAATTCAGCCCGCGATCGGGGGGACAGGTCCACTGGACCACCAGGGATAATATTGTTCTTATTTTACTAATTCAGCCCACGATTGGGGGGGCAGGTCCAGTAGACCACCAGGGATAATAGTATTATTCTATTTTTACTTCAGCCCACGATCTGGCAGACAGGTCCACTGGACCACCAGGAAATTAGGCTTATTCTTTTTTCATGCAGCCCGCGATTGGGAGGGCAGAAGTCCACTGGACCACCAGGGATTTGGGATTGTTCCTTTTTCACTTAGCCTGCGATCGGGTGGGCAGCGGTCCACTGGACCACCAGGGATTGCTGATTATTCTTTCTGTACTGCAGCCCGCGATCAGGCTGTGGGGCACATTGCTGCGCTGCAGGGGTTGTCGGTCCCCGATGGCTGTTGCCTGGCAGGGCGCCAGGTGCAAGTCATCGGGGATCGGCACACCTGCATGCATGGAAGAGACGACATGCAATGGCCCCATGTGCACTTTTGCATACATTATGGCCCCATTTGCATGTCAACTTTTGAATACGCGTTGCTGCACCTATCCTCATGCTCCACTTCCAACTGGCGCTGGCGCAGTGCCACTGCACCATGCGCACTGCAGGTGGCCAGGGTGCGATATTCAATGATGCTGAGCCATGGCACAGCTCCGTCAAATATCACCCGGTCAACGCCCCTGCGCAGCCACATTGTGCTGCACCCAGGCTTGCGCCACAGCCTGGTGCAGTTTGAATATCTGGGCCTCAGAGTTTTATGCAATAAAGCCTACAGACTGGTCCTGCATATGGATAACCCTACTCACAGTTGTGACCTGTACTCCCAAACAAACTGGCTACCCCTTGCTAGCAGATTCAAATATCAGACTTGTACACTAGAGAAAAAGGCTTTTCTGGGACCTACCCCTAAGCTTAAAAACCTTTCTGAGCTTTGTTGATAACCTGTACCACACTAGAAGCATGACCAACCACAGGTCCTCAAAACCTTTCTGCAGGACTAGCCATGGGCAGCGTTCTTTTGTAGCTAGGGCAACTAAATGGCTGAATGATCTTCCTAACGTGCTCTATAACACGATTAAGTTGAGACAATTTAAAAGCTTATTATGTGCACATCTAACAGAGCAGGCTTATTGTTCTTGTACCTAATGATTGTGACCCTGTTCTCAAGCTTGTATCTGTCAATCAGCATACTGTCAGGTTATAGCCTTGCATTTTTGTATCCTGTTTAAACCTGTATTTTGCACTTGCACTCTTTGTTGACCTCTGTAATGACTCATTGTAAGTTGCTCTGCACTTTTGATAACTACTGTAATTTCTCATTGTTATCTGCCTGCCTGCCTGTATTGTAACTTTCCTGATACAAAGCCTTTGACAAAGAGCACCTGTGTTTAAAGGTTTTCCCAGTCATAATGAAATCAAAATAAAGTATGTTTAAAGTTTTACCCATCCAAGTGCCCCTAAAGTTCTTTCAAATGTTTTGAGGGTATCTCACCAATCTCCTGTGGCAGGAATAAAGAGCCTGTATCAAGTAGAAAATATTACAGAGACCTACTAAGGAGGGAGGGAGGACTGGACCACTCCAGCTTCTGGAACTACTATTCAGCCGTCCAACTGGTCTTCCTTAAAAGCACACAACAAGCGAGTAAGGAGAGACCTGCATGGGTGGGCTTGGTGAAGAGACACTGGAGGTCCTCATTTTATCCTCCCTCCTGGCCCCTGCCCTTAGAACTAGAATAATTTATTTAGTTTTTATTGACCAGGTAAGCACACTAGACAATTAAATGCCTATTTTCAGGTACGACCCGGCAGGTTACAATAGGATAGTACAAACAGATGAATTACAACACAAGATAAAACCCCAGGGACAGTTAACAGAATTGCACGGGAATAGTACAGTATAACAGTAATACAAAAGAGCATGAATCAGGGTACTAGAATGAAAAACAATACAATTTGTATCATTAAACAGGTACAAAATCCCCTTTCATGGTCACTGACCAGAGCCTGGCTTACAGCCCATAAACCCACCACAGATAAGATGTTTCCCCAGTGGCTGAGATTCAAGGTGGCCTCTGGGGTGTCAGTAACTGTTTGACCCCAAAGTAAAATTGTTATCTAGATAGAGTGATGTAGGCCTGAAACATATTTCTGAGATATTTTTTTTTGGGGGGGAGGGGCTCCATTCCTTTTAATCCCTCAAAACTAAGCACAGCCTCCCACTGGCAGATTTGTTTGCCTTCTTGCAAGTAAGGCAGACAGTATGGTACCAGATAGGCTTATTTAAGCTCCTGGATAGACAAGATAAAACTATGGACCCCTCAAGATATCTTACAAAATCTTAATACAGCACCCACAAGACCATTTGGTGGAAGTGAAAAGAAAATGGATTGTGGATACCTCGGAACAGAGACTCCAGGGTTCCAAATGGAAAGAGGTAACTCAAACTATCCAGACCTGTGCTAAAAATAACAGATGCAGAAAACTGAAATTCAGTTTTGTACACAGAACATATTTTACCCAATACCACAAAATTGATAATACTGGGTCTGACCAGCACCCTAAATGAAAAGCAGCAGTGGGTGCCTTCAGCCATCTTAGCTGGGAATGCCCGTGAGTGTCAAAAGTTTGGAACTCAGTAGTACAGCACCTCAGTGGATGGCTAAACTATCTATACTCCAGACATATAGGTCCAGCCCTGTTACCGTTTACTATAGATATCCACCATGGCTACTAGGACTAGCTATAGGAAAACGAGTGGTAGCCAGAAACTGGCTATCAGATTTGGCCCCAAATATGGGGCAGTGGGGCAACTCACTTTTGGAAGGCCTCAGGGTAGAAAAGACCCAATATTAAATTCTAAATGACTCTGACAAATACAAAAATATCTGGAAGCCTTTAGGAAGGTGTTAGAATCTGGTATGTTTCTGGGGTGACCACCCCAAGAATAGGTATGTTCAGCACAAAGTTCAGTCAGAAGAAATAACCTCAGACACATGAAGTTTTTCACCGGCAGGTCCCTAAGATGTGAGTTATGATATTTTCCTCAAGTGGATTCTTAAATTGTAAGTTATGAATGGTGATATATGAACTGCCATATAAAAACAGTCTTGTCCAGCTTGAATCCATAACTGATGCTACTGTTGAAAATGTGCTAATTTACTGTTAACCGCATAAGTTGTATATAGAAATGTGATGGTCTCTCAGAAATGTGTTTGTCAATAAACAGAATTTAAAACAATGGGTACCCTCTCGACACAGAAAAACTATTTGTTTGTTTGTTTATTTATTTCTGTGTTTGAAATGTTTTACCAGGAAAGTCATACTGAGCTGGCATCACCTCATTTCCAGATGAGTCGGGGAGAGAAGGGGAACAGAACAGAACAGATCCAAGGTACAATGTACAAAAATAATACAGCAATATGGAAATAAGTAAAACAACATACATAAATTACAAGAAAACACTTCAGAATAAAAGTAAGATTTTGAAACAGCCAAAAGGACAATAAACTATAAGCAAACAAAACTATAATACGAAGTAGGGTGTAGTGAGACTGATTAAGTGGGGGAGAAGGATTAGCAGTGTCAGTGTAGGGAGAAGGCTGGTGACAGAAGTCTCCCTCGGTATCAGAAACAACAGCAGGAGTGAGTAGAGGAATCACAAAGGAGATATTTCAGAGCAAGAAGAGAAGGAGCAGAGTGAGTGTGTGTGTGTGTGTGTGTGTGTGTGTGTGTGAACCCAAATTTTAGGAAAGTGGAGTGAGAAGGGAGCTTGGACAGCAATAGATTTCAGTGGTGGGAGAGCAAGAGAGCCACCACATGTACTGTAAAGGGAGTAAGAGGTAGAAGTGGGGAAAGACAGGAGGGAAGTGAAATATGAGGGAGGGAGCCAAACCAAAATTTGGAGATAGATGAGGCACAGTGGGAAAGGCGCCTGATATCAAGAGAGGGGAGGGAGAGGGAGGGAGGGAGGTAGAAAAAAGAACTGTGGTGAGTATGCAGGGATTTGTCAAGGGCAGATTGAAAGAAGGAGTGAAAGAGGGGATCCCGTCTAGTTAAAGTGGACTTTGGAGCAGCTCTGTAAACAGTGGGCTGGATATTCAAACTGCGCCATTCTGTGGCGCAAGCCCTTGCGCTGCACAATATAGTTGCGCAGGGGTGTGGCTGGGGTGATATTCAATGGAATTGCGCTATTGAGCAACTCCTTTGAATATCACCCCCCGGCCACAGCTACTGTGCATGGCGCAGTGGAACTTGCGCCACCACAAGTGGTCAGAGTGCAGCATTCAAGATGCGGTGGTGCAAGTACCATTGTGCCATGCACAAATTTCCGATATTCAAAAGGTGACATGCAAATGTGCCATAATTCATGCAAGGTGCAGGGGGGGCCATTTTCATCTATTTATGGCCCCATTTGCATGCCATTAGCATGTAGGTGCGCCGATCCCCGAGGACTTGCGCCTGGCGCCCTGCCGGGCAGCAGCCATCTGGGACCGATGCCCCCTGCAGCCCAATCGCGGGCATAAGTGACAAAAAAACCCTCCCCCCGACTGGCCCGATTGTGGACATAAGTGTAAAACCCCCTCCCCGACTGGCCTGACTATGGGCATAAGTGTAAAACCCCAACCCCCGACCAGCCCGATTGCGGGCATAAGTGACAAAAAAAACCTCCCCGACTGGCCCGATCGCGGGCATAAGTGTAAACCCCCTCCCCAACTGGCCCGATTGTGGGCATAAGTGTAAAACCCCCACCCTCCGACCAGCCCGATGCGGGCATAGTGACAAAACCCCACCCCCACTAGCCCGATCGTGGGCAGAACAGATTTCAACCCCCAAGAACATATCCCTGGTGGTCCAGTGACTCGAAGCCGATCGGCATTAGAGTCCACCACCCCCAAGGTCCACCTACCCTGGTGATCTAGTGGCCCCACCCACCCACCCATGGAGCCCCACCACCCGCCTCCCCGTCAGCTGGCGGGCGGCAACATCCACCTGCCTGCCGCCCCCACTGCTCCGCCGATTGACTGTTTCCTGGTAGGGCTGAAACGCCCATTGGTTCAGAGCAAGAGCCAATGGGCGTGCAGCCTATACCGTGCATAAGGCAGTCCAGATATGTGAATTCATCCTGATATGCAGTGGGGGCAGGAGTACGTCGAGGCCACCCACAGGTGGCAGCCCTGTGTTGCGCCTGCACGCGGCAGCTCACCTGTGGGTGGGCCTCGACTTACTCTTTTTTGCTCAAAGTGTGCAGGCACAGGTTGGGGGTTGCGCCTGCACAACTCTGCACAGCCCGCTGAATATCGGGCTGTGCAGTCTATGCATGGTTCCTCCCCCTCCGGTTCAGCATGCCTTCATTAGCATTGCACTGTTGCTCAGCTTGACTTGGGGGGCACAACTGTCTCCTGCTGAATATGGCAGAATGGTGCAATTTTGGACTTGCGCAGGCACAACCCTATTGCGCATGGTGCAACCCTTTTGAATATCCAGCCCCAGTGTGTCCATAGTCACAAAATGAGGAGAATCATCTTAGTGAGAATTTCTCTTCGAGCAGGAAGAGAATTGCATCTCTTATTTCTGTAAAGTACTCCAGGTTTTGGGTGGAGCTTCTTGTGGATTACATCCACATGAACAGAAAAATCAAGGTAGCGATCCAATCAGAGCCCGAGGAACTTGAAGGAGGAGACATCTTTGATAATTGCACCATCTACGGTATGAAAGAAAGGAAGGGGTAGACTCTGACAAGCCTACGCCTGGTGCCGAAAGTCTTAGAGACCAATTTTTTTGCACTGTGGAATAACTGTCTTTCTGAGAACCAGTGCTGGATGCTGTTAAAGTCCAGTTGTAGCTGGTGTGTGGGACAGTGGCCCATGAGCCAGAAGTAAATCGAACCGTATCATCTGCATACATATGAATGGACATAGAGGAGCAGGCAGTGGGAAGGTTATTCAGAAAAATGGAGAAAATAATTGGGCCAAGGACAGACCATTGGGGGACGGCTGAGCTAATTGGTAGTGGAGGGGAGAGGACGTCTCCAATACAGACAACTTGTGACTTGTCCTCAAGGTAGGAGCAGAACCACTCAACTGAAGAGACAGAGGGTCCAGCAGCCTGAAGCTTGTCCAGGATAATGGGGTAGGCAACGGTGTCAAAAGCTTTGGCTAAATCGACAGAAATGGCAGAGGCGACAAGGCCCTGATCCATGCCAGAGAGGACAGTATCAGTGAGCTGGAGGAGAGAGGTGGAGAATGAGTGGGACTTCCTAAAACTAGACTGGAAAGGGGTGAAGAATGAGATGAGTCAAAAAAAGGGGAGAGTTAGGAGAGAACAAGATGTTCCTGGGGCAGTTCAACATATATTTAATATTTTTTTTTCTGTAATTCTCACCCTTACTTCTTCATTACTAAGGACATTGCATGTAAACATGATCACTGCCTTATGTGTTCTGGCTGCTTGCCTACACCAACTGCTGGCCTACACCTGACATCACAGTTCTGTTTATGACATCATAGTCTGTTGCTGTGGAGACAATTATGGTGCCATAAACAGGGGATTATGATGTCAAGTGTGGGCAAGCAGAAAGAGCAGATAATGTCTAAGGGACAGTAATTCTCTTTCATACAACTGTCTTCAATAATAAAGAATAAGGGGAAAGAATTATAGAAAATATATCAACTGAAATGTGCTTAAATCTCACATTGTTTTTCAAGTTTTTCTAATGGTGTCAGGGGCCCTTTAACAGTAACAGCAAGGGTAGTGGGTGAGAAAGAAAGAAGGGAGGAGAGAGGACAAAGGATGGGTAGAGAAGGAGAGTGAGAGAGTAGAGAAGAAGATGGCAGGGGAGAGCTGGAGGAGGAAGAGAGAAGGATTGGGCACAGGAGGAGAGAAAAGGGCATGAATTACCTTCCAGAATGTAGAGGGGTGATTAAGGTTATTCTGGTGTGTGGATGCAAAGTGTTCAGTATTTGCAAGCCTAGTAGCTTTAGTACAGGCATTACAAGGGTCTTGTAAGTTGTAAGATCAGCAGTGGATCCAGAGGACTTGCAGGTTCTTCAGGCCAGGTCACGTACACAGTGACAAGCAAGCAACTCTGCTGAGATCCATGGTAGGTGATTTCCTTGGACCCTGGTTCTCTAAGGTACCGGGACAATCTGCTGTATACATAACGGCAAAGTCAAAACCACACACCACATACAGCGCAGGGAACTACAGCGAAAGGGTACAAAACCCCGCAAGGCACAAATGTAGCGAGTGCAGTTTTGTACCCTGTCATGCATGGCAGGTGGGGAGGAGGGATACAGGGGATAAGACCTCTGCTGGGAAGGTGGTCCACTGAGCAACTGCCGTGGCTCAGAGGGATGAGTCGGTGCAGGGCAGCTATGCATTTGTGGACTGGGGCTCGAATCCCAGTCCCAGACTTTTGCCAACTGCATTGTGCGATTTTTTGTTTTGCTCCCCTCCAGTGTTTCCCCTCATCCCCATGTTGAACCCCCCCAGAGTTGATTATATTAATAGGGGGGTTTGAGGGCATAGCCCCATGTAATGAGGGGTTACTGGGGTGGAGCCCCTCACAGAAAACAATGAAGTCCTCCTCTTTCTTCACTGATTTTGCTATTCAGCATTGTTTTTCAACACTGGCAATGTATCCACTGTATTGACAGGGTGGTACATTGCTGCACTGTTTTTGTCTATGGCGACATGATTCTGTGCTGTTCTGTAAGGGGGGGGGGGCTTGATGATCCCAGACAGATATAAATTTGGAGGTGAAGAATTTAAGGGCATTGTCGATGTTTCCAGTTGTAGAAATAGGGGACCAATCAGTGGCTATCAGGTCAGCATGAAGGCTGGAGAAATCCAGTAAATCAAATAGACCGGATCTGAATGAATTTGGGGGGAGCTTTTGGACGACAGATGTTATGCATACAGTAGACCATATGGTGATCACTGAGGGAACCAGGGAGGGTAGTAGCATCCACAATATGATGGGGATGGGTGGAGAGGACCCAGTCCAAGAGGGAGTGATTTAGAGATTTGAAATTAAGGCGAATGGGGACAGAAATGAGTTGTGTTAAAGAAGGGACTTCACATTAAGGCAAAATCTATGAAGACAGTGGGAGAGCCAATATAAATTGAAATCACCTAGTATGAGTAACTCTCCAGAGGAGGCCTGGGAGGAGATTGTGGTGAGTAACTCAGTTACTGAAGGTGGGGACATCCCAGGGCAACAGTACACACCTGCAATAAACATGGGGGTCGAGAAAGGGAAAGTGAATTTGAGAAGGAGCATCTCATAGGCAGAGGGAACAGGTTGTTTGAGTAGAGGTATATGGCTACACTGCCACCCCTCTTTCTTTGAATCTGTTGAATAATGGTGAAATCAGGAACAGCAACAGAAGAATCAGGGATCGGTGGGGACAGCCAAGATTCTGAGATCACCAACACATCAAGTTTGAAGTTATCCATGAGTGGTTGCAAAAGGCTGATCTTAGGGAGAAGGCTGTGGATGTTTACATGGGCCACTCTCAAACCTTTGGGGAGATGGGATGACAGGGAAGGGCCAGGGTTGAGCTCACTATCTCCAGCAACTAAACGCAGCAAGGAGATGTGGAGCTCAAGAGAATCTAAGAGACGCTTATTGGCGGGGGGGGGGGGAGTAGGATGAGTAAGAGTTAGGAAGGTAGGAGGGACCTAAGCATTTCAAGATGAAGGCAAGGTGATGAGAGAAGACTGCAACCAGAATGCCAGGGAGTGTGAGGTAAAGCAGGGAGACTACAGGAGAGGAGGGTGGGAGATGGTGAGGAAAGGAGGATGGTGGACAAAGGGAGGTAAGGATAGATGGAAGGGGGAAGGGAGGTGAGGATAAACAAGAAAGGGAATAGAGAAAGTGTTCACAGCATCACAGTAGAAGGGTAGCAAGCAAAGCACACCATGCTGTGTAACACAATTTGTCTGGAGCGGGGGATGAGTTATAATCAAATGGAGTGAAAGCTGAGTAAGGTGAGACAGTCTTAACTAGGAGTGGAGACCAGAATTAAATTAAATTGCTAGGAGGCCAGAAAAACAAAACATAATTAAACTGGGGGCGCTAACTCTAGTGGAGGTAATTCCTTTAAAATTAAAAGATGGAATAAGTAAGCTAAACCCTGATTGGGGAAGCTAGTATAAAACAAAAGGGGACATAAGGTTCAGCTAGAAAAATAAAGTTAATTAGATTATTAGGATGAACTAATTCATTTTACAATGGTAATATAGAAAGATGATTAAAAAAAAAACAAAAAGGGAAAATTAGGCTACACCCAGATAGGGAAAAGGCCATAAATTAAATTTAAAAGGGAGGCGGAAATAGGCCTCCCATGATAGGGATGAGGCTAGAATTAACAAATGTGGGGGCTATGAACTAACCCAGATAGAAAACTACAAAAGCAGTCTCTAACAGGTAATCAGATGAGGAAAATCACAGCAATAATATAAACATATTTGGCAGTTTGAATAAAAACAAAACATCTAGGCAATAGGTAGGAAAGACATATTAAACTCCAAAACAAGGCACACTTCAACAGATAATAAATGTATCTTTTTAAATATATACATGGAATAAGCAGTTGAAGTAAAATATAACCAAATACAATAGCAATATAGAAACAACAGTTAAAAAAAAGTCTTTGAACACAATAGCAAGTAGGAAAAACCAACTCTGAACTTATTGAGGGTAGCAGCAGGTGTTCACTGATGGTAGCATGGCTGGCTGAAGATTGACTCCACAGCTGATGCACACAATATGATGCCCTTGTGCCCTGGCCCTTTGGCTCTGGACTGCAGTGGAGGACTGCTAGGCCAAGGCCTCTGAAGTAGTGCTTTAAGCCCTGCCCACCAGCAAAGACACCTCCAGACAGAAGGATAGGGAACAAGAGGCAAAAGCAGTAGCAGCAGGAGCAGATAGCAGGAAGAACAGGCAAACAGGGACAGCAACAACCAGTCCTACTAGTAAGTCCGGCACATAGTCCTGATGTTTAGATCCACAACACAGGCTGAGGATGACTGCTCAAACACAGTCCAGCTCCCTCAGCACAGGAATTCAACAGCTGAGTAAGGTTGCCAACATTTGCCTACTCCTCCCAGCAATAATTTTACAAAAGGTACTTTGGACATGTCAGAGTGGTGCATGGGGTGAGTGACCATGGCCAGTGGTTGGCAAAAAAAACTTGCAAATTGGTACCATGTTCAACAGCGTGGTGCCATTTTGGCGTGTTTTTTTTTTTTTGTCGACCAGGTTGATGTCACCTTAAATGACTGTGAAAGCCCCAACTGTCAATAGCAGAAAGAATTGCACTCTCTGAGCAGAATGATACATAGCATAGAAACATAGACTTTGACAGCAGATAAGGACCGCTTGGCCCACCTAGTCGTCCCATTTCCCTACCTATTGGATAAGCTGCAGATCCTAGTTAACCAACAGCCTACTTTCTCCTACCCCCCGCTATAATTGCCTTATGTCTGTCCCATGTATTCTTGAATTCTCCCACTGTTTTTGACCCCACAACCTCCTCAGGAAGGCTGTTCCATGCGCTCACCACTTTCCTGTGAAAAATACTTCCTCACGCTGCTCTGAGCCGTCCCCCTCTATCTTCAAATTGTGCCCCTTATTCTTGCACATCTTTTCTGAAAGATGCTACCCTCTTGGACTTTGTTGATTCCCTTGAGGTACTGGAAAGTTTCTAGCATGTTCTCTCTCTCCCACCTTTCCTCAAGGGTATACGTATTAAGCTCTTTTAGTCTCTCTTCATGTGGCTTCTGGTGCAGACCCTGCAGCATTTTAGTTGCCTTCCTCTGGACTGCCTCCATCCTATGTCCTTGCGGAGATGGTGTCTCCAGAACTGCACACAGTAGTCCATATGCGGTCTCACCAACTGTGTGTACAGAGGGATAACAACTTCCTGTTTTCTACTGGTGATGCCTCTCCCTACGCATCCCAGTATCCCCCCCCCCGCCCTCCATACTGCCCTCTCACATTGCTTGCCTACCTTAAGGTTGTCTGATATGACTACACCAGGTCCCTTTCCATTTTTGTTGTTGCTATGTTGAATCAATTATCCTAGTAGTCCAGCATGAACCATCCAAATCCAATTGTCAAGAAAGAGAACAGGCGAGCTTCTCTGTAGTATGCAACTTGGAAAATATAGCAGCCCGATCTGAAAATTGTGGAGAAAGAGGTTTCAACCAACTGCAGGTGAGCAGCCACCAAAACTGAAATCAAATATTTTCTATGGGAAGGGACATTAATTCTGGTGGAGAAACACCAAATAATTTACTCTCCCAGGAGAAAGAGAGCAAAAGCAACAAACAGCTGACAAAGTTGTATATCTAAGGGAAACCAGAGCAGGACAAATAGGAAAAAAATGACAGTGTGTAGCAGGAATAACTGCACAAATCATTGAACTACATCATTAGTACTGGAAAGGGTTGACACTTACCTAAGCCATTAGCCCACTGACTCAGTGGGCATAGCCTGTGATCCCCTTGTTTAGCAAGAAAGAATCAAGCTGGACCTTATAAGATTCCAGACTGCCTACTGCTACTACAGACACCGACAAACTGTCCCATAATCTCAATACCCAGTGCATAGAAATGTATTTCCTTAGTTCTAGTCTAAAACCACTGATTTCTAATTTGCAGACATGACCTCTCAGTGCACCATCCTCCACTCAACCTCCAGAATTCCTCAGTGCTCATATCCTCACACCTATGTATGATTTTATATTCCATGATCATATCCTCTCTCTTTCTTCTGTATTTCCATGAAAACAACCCAAGTTCGAAGAATCGTTCTTGATAATTCCTATCCCTCACTCCTTTGACCAGTCTAGTTGCCAGACCTTGCACTTTCTCTAGATTATCTACATATTTACTTACATATGGAGACCATATTTGAACACAGTACTCCAACTGAGTCCTACATCCACCAACATACTCCAGAAAACCAAGAATCAAATTTAACTTGTATTAATGAGGAAGAAAAAAGCAGACTACCAGTTTCCATTCATATTCTTGTCATGCATTCATCTGGGTCATTTTACTAGTTCATTTACAAATACAGTTACCAGGTCAGGCAGGAAAAAGTGCCTCCTTCTCTCCTTTCCACCTAGGCTCTGTGGCATATAATGTGACATCATCAAACGCTAACAAACCTTTATACAGCTATGAATGTTCCTCCAATCCCATCTGGATTACTGCGTGCAGTTCTGGAGACCCAATCTCCACAAGGACATAGACGGGATGGAGGCAGTCCAGAGGAGGGCAGCTAAAATGGTGCAGGGTCTGCACCAGAAGACATATGAAGAGAGACTTAAGGAGCTTAATATGTATACCCTCGAGGAAAGGAGGGACAAGGGGGACATGATAGAAACTTTCAAGTACCACAAGGGAATCAACAAAGTCCAAGAGGGTAGCATCTTTCAGAAAAAGAGATGTGCAAGCACAAGGAGGCACAATCTGAAGATAGAAGGGGGATGGGTCAGAGGTAATGTGAGGAAGTATTTTCTCATGGAGAGGGTTGTGGATGCATGGAACGGCCTTCTGGAGGAGGATGTGGAGTCAAAAACAGTGGTAGAATTCAAGCATGCATGGGACAGTCATAAGGCAATTCTAGAGGGTGGGGGTAGGAAGAAATAGGCTGCTGGTTAACTAGGATCTGCAGCTTATCCATTAGGTAGGGAAATTGGCAGACTGGGTGGGCCAAGTGGTCCTTATCTTCTGTCAAATTCTATGTTTCTGTTTCTATGTAAATGGTATGTTTAAAAACAAATGACACAGATTAATCAATAGAAATAGGTTTGATGATGTCATCACTGTTGATATGTGTTGTGTATTAATGTCATTTTTTTACATATGTTTGCCCAGCCTACATACAACATACTTAAAGATACGTTACAATGAAAATGGGTTAAATTTGAACCCACTTTTTTTTCTTCCTAATCAATGCCATTCATTTTCCAGGTTATTTTGGCAGTAAAATTTTCAGTTTCTGTTATCATTTAAGAGTTTTATGAAAGTTTTAAAATAATTATTTCTCAAGAAATAAAGATGGCCACCTCATTTTTTACATAGAAATAATATCGAGGACCTGAGGAGGGTAAGAATCTAGACAAAATGCAGAAGTACTTAGAAGTACTTAGTAGAAGTGTACTTAGCACGGGAAGCTTACAGAAAACCCAAATCAACACTCCTGCCAATATGTTTCATAATAATAATAATAGGCTTTATTTATATGGTGCTTTTCAAAAACCAAGGCACCTTACAACATTTTTAAAAACACATCAAACAGTTCAACTCTTAAAATACATAAAACAGCTGACACAACTAGGTAAATAAAATCAACCACCGAATGCAGAAAATTAGCTTTTTTGAATAACTCCTTTCATTGGACTGCTGCTTTAAAGATGGTGTTTTTCTTCAATGTACTTTTCTGGGTGAAATTTTGAATAAACAAATAAGTAAATAAATAAGTAGGACAATGACATGTTGTTATGAGGTATCCTTGCAGGATGCAGTGCATACTGTAAAGAATGGGTTGTTGCCATTTCAGACTTCACAAATGTAAACCTCATGCGACTGCACAGTATATGAACCAAGGTGGAAATCAAGAAACGTGTCCACAAATAGAAAATCAAACAGCTGTGCCAGAGCCTCAAAGGATTTCAAATATGTGTCACCATACATATTTAAGGGAGAACAAACCCCTTAGGAAGCCCATACCTTGTAAAGTACATTAAAGAGCAACTCTCTATTGTACTAAAAGCCTTAGAAACACTAGATTTACATCAGTTATAGTTTAACTTTATTATTTTCTAGTTATTTGTGATTTATTTTACTCTCCCCTGCTGCTAGTTTACTAAATATTGTAGATAATTAATGCAGTACTTACTTCACAGAGTCTTTCAAAATATATCTAACCCTTCCCTACTAACCACACAATTGCTGCTTGTCACACCACAGTCTGTTGTCATGGTGAGCACTATGATGTCATAAATAAAAGCACTATCAGGTTTACAGGGGAGAGGCAGATGTTTTCATATGTTTTCTATACAGGATTTTTACATGGACTACCAAAATGGGCTGTAAATCTTGGAAAGGAACATTGAAAATGGAAATAAAAAAATGTATTCTCTCGTAAATTTTAACAGCTGAAGTACTATATTTACAGAAGCACATGCTAAAGTGCAGAGTTGTTCTTTAAGCTTGGCTGGTGACAAACCTTTATTGTAACAAGACCACTGAAACAAGCTTAGGTAAGAAGAAAGATACACATGCCAAAATACCAAAAGGATGACCTCAGATTCTAAAAGAATTAATGAGCCATGGACTGGAGCAAGTCTGAGCAGCACTAAGTAGATCTGGATCAAATGGGATTCATCTCCATGGGATGGGCAACATAAACTGTATCAGCACAACACCAGAACATCACAGGCCATAACTGGGCCATGACGTAGGGGCGATGTGTACAGCATTTTATTTGCTTTACCAAGAGAACGCTCCATTGAACTGTACTCACTTACAAAGAGGTCCTGGATGGGACAAACAATATAAAAATAAACGGAATACAGATTTCGAACAGAGATAGCATATCTAGCTGCATGTCAAATGTGCTGAAAATGTCAAGGGCATTTACTGTTCACAAGGCAGTTCAGAATTGGCAGTGATGGAGTAGCTAATTACATGGCAAACTTGCAAAAAGATATCAAAGCAATTAAAGACAATTCACGTTCAGCAGAACTAGGGGTAATAAATAAAGGTGTCACAGTGCTAAACCATCCCTTTCCATGGAGAGCTGCAAAACCTGGAACCAAACCCCTGTTCTTCCCCTGCCCAAATAAACGGGGAAATATGGATATTACACTAGGTAAATATGTTAGGATAAACACAGAAAGAGTAGCAGACGACTACAGTAGTCTAGGAAGGACATATGTAAGGACTATCTTGAAAGGGGAAGTGAATTATATTTCTTAAACTCCAGTGGATGTTTTTTTAGCAATATGGGTAAAATTACAATCTAGTAAGAAGGAGAGGTCCTTCAAAGGAATGACATATAGCAGTTTACATTTTAGGACATCCCAGTGAAATAGAGATCACCTCATTAATTCTGGAGGGAAGGGAGCTATACATCAAAACTTCTGTTTTAACAAAATTTAGCATAAATGGTCCAAGACATGCATCAATTTGGGGAAAGAGGTTAATGGGTAGGATATATACAGAAGAATACCGTCCACATACTGTATAAGGTTATTCTATGTGTCCACGAGCATAAGATACCCATTATAGGAGGTAGAGATGTGTCTTCTAAAATGTTTCTGTATCAATTGTCTGTATGGCGGATGGCCATTCATTGTGTTGTTTAACTACTGTACCTTGTGATTTGTGCCATTGTCTTGGGTCTTCTCCCCCAGGTCGCATCTGGAATCAAGCAACACTGCTCAGTATACCTTCCTGGTTAAACTCATAAATAAATAAATAAAATATAATAAGAGGGATAAGGGTCAAGCCTGATAAGTTCACTTCACAGTTGAAATAATGAGGCAATACAGCCATTAACTTTTGATGTAGCCAAATGAAGTATTATATGAGGTTTATTATCAAGGTAAGAATATGTTCAGGGAAACCAAACTCTAGAAGGACAAAAAAAGGCCAGGAAACTTGGGAGAAGGTCTTCTCAGCATCCAAGCTAATAAGGAAGGCCTCCTTAACTATTGCACAAGTGAAGTTAATAATATGCAGAGTCCTATGGATGCTATCCTGGGTCTGTCAACTCTGAATGAATTATGTTTACAAATGTACGAAAATGCCAGCAGAAACAGGCCTCAGGGTTTATCGAGTCTGCTCGAGTGCACAGCTAGCACCTTATAATGCTGCTGCCCCTCCCTTCCCCCATCCTAGTACCCCTTCTCCTTCCCCTATCCCAACCCCTCTTGAAGCTGTCTACCATCTTGCAGGCCACTATCTTGCCCGGCAAGGAGTTCCACTTGTCCACCACTCTTTCCGTGAAAAAATGTCTCCTCATCTCTCTCCTGAATCTACCCCCCTCCAGTCTCAGTACGTGTCCTCTTGTGTCCCTCCCCTTTCTCCTCTGGAAAACCCTCTCTGTATTACTCTTGTTTATTTCCTTCAGGCACTTAAAGGTCTCAATCATGTCTCCCCTGTCCCTCCTCTCTTCCAGAGAGTACATATGCAACTCCCCAAGCCTTCCTCGTATGGCTTGCCCTCCAGTTCCTGGATCATCTTTGTAGCTCTACACTGTATCCTCTCCAACATTCTGATGTCCTTCTTCAGGAACGGGCACCAGTATTGCACACAGTACTCCAGGTGGGGCCTGACCAGTGACCTATACAGGGGCAGGATAACCTCTCTACCTCTGGAGGAGATCCCTCTAGCTATACACCCCAGCATTTTGTTGGTTTTTGCCACCGCCCTTCTGCACTGAACAGAGTTGCTCATGCTCCCTGTTATGATAACCCCTAGGTCCTTCTCTTTTGTGGAGCAAACCAACTGAACCCCATTTAAGTGATAATCCCTCCTCTGGTTCCGGGCTCCAAAGTGCAGAACCTTGCACTTCTTGGAGCTGAATCTCTGCCGCCATTTATCTGCCCACTCCTGCAGCTTATTCAGGTCCTTCTGCAACCCTGTCCTCACTCCTGTCATCTATCACAGCTCCCATCTTGGTATCGTCTGTGAACAGACTGATTTTGCTCCGGATCCCATTCGAGATATCTGCAATGAAAATCCCGAACAGCACTGGTCCCAGCACAGATCCCTGTGGTACCTCACTCGTCACCGCTCTCGGTGATGAGAGTTCCCCCCTTTACCACCACCCTTTGCTGTCTCCCCCTCCGCCAGCTCATGATCCAGGTCACCATTTTCCATCCTGCCCCCACATACTCCAGCTTCCCCCTCAATCTCACATGTGGCACTGAATCAAAGGCCTTGCTGAAATACAAGTACAGGATGTCCACAGCATGGCCCTTGTCCAGTTCCTGTGTCACCCAGTCATAGATTTCTACCAGGTTTCTCTGGCATGATCTGCCCATGACAAACCCATGTTGCTGGTCATCCTGGATACCTTTTGCCTTCAAGAAGCTCACAAGCCTCTTCTTTAGGATGGTCTCCATGAGTTTGCCCATGATCGAGGTGAGGCTCACTGGCCTGTAGTTCTTTGGTTCATCCTTTGGCCCACTTTTATGGATGGGCACCATGTGGGCCATCCTCCAGTCCTGTGGTACACATCCTGTGTCTAGGGAGGTATTAAACAGGTCTGCCAGCAACCCTGCAAAGATCTCTGCCAGCTCCCTCAGTACTCTAGGGTGATTGTCATCCAGCCCAGGTGCTTTGTCCATTCTTAATGCCCTCAACCCCACCAGCACCCTGCCCTCTGTAATGCCTACATCTGTCATCCTTTCCCCCCCTTACTCACCCCCACTTGCCTGAGGTATTTGCCCCCACTTCTCCTGTGTGAACACAGAGCAGAAGTACTCATTCAGTGCCTCTGCCTGCCCTGCCCCTTCTCCACCCACCCACCCCCATCTTTCTTGATCTTCACAAGCTGGTCTTTGCTTCTCCCTTCTTGCCTATGTAACAGAAGAAGTCTTTTTTTCCTCTTTTGATCCCCTGCACCAGTCTCAGCTCTCTAGATGCTTTGGCCCCCCTGACCAGTCTGGTGAATTCCCTAGACTTTTCCCCTGTATGCATCTTTATCTTCTCCCCTCCCTGTTTTCCCATACTTCAGAAATGCCGCCCTCTTGGCTCTCACCCCTTCCCTGACCTCCAGTCTGGCTCAAAACAATGAGAGAGGGGAGCACCCATTCCATATGGTATGCCTGGATGCCAGCAAACCCTTTATAATCAGAATTAAGAGCTAATATCGGCCAATAAGATTTAAAAAATTAGGAGTCCTTGCCATCGTTAGAAGAAACAAAAATAATAGTTCATATCAATGGGGAAGGCATTAGGGTACTATGGCACAAATCCAATTAAAAACATAGAGAAGAGAGAAGGCACAATTTTATAGAATTCTTTAGAGAATTTACAAGTTAATCTGTCCATTCCTGGCCATTTCATATTTTTATAGCATAGGAAAACTGTTTTTCTGAGATGAGCACACGTGAAAAATGGGAATCATCAAATAAACTAGTTTGCTGTAGAGCATGTAAAAAACTACAAATTGCATAAGTAGGAGCTTGCCCTGGGGAAATCTATACTGTAGCTCTTTATAAGCAACAAACACTGAGAAAATGTGTAGGTATTTATAGGATTGGGCAGTGTCTCATATTCCTGTAATTATATACCTGGCCTACTGGTGTACATCACTAACTCTGTGGCCTTACATCCCTATTAGTAATAATGCTGCTTAAGAAAAAACAAGTTTCTCTCAGCCGTGGATTGGAGGAGGGTATATATATTGTTCTGAGCTTCTGGTTTATATAGGTGCTTATCCTTCATGTCTGATTCCCCTTTGCAGCCACAACCTGCAACCTCTCACCCCAGACCAGCATAACACAATGCCAATGTGGCATAGAGCATGAATGTATCTAAGGCCATCATTCAGATCGCTATGGATTGCTTGTTCACCATTTTTCATTTCCTTTATCCTTTCACAAGGCACCACAGCCCACCCATGGGTCCTCAGAGACTCTCTGGAGAAGGCAGGGATGCATGCATGCCACGCCCTTCTTGGACTACCATAGCAGCTGCTACTGAAGAGGAAGGATGACACTTCCTTCCACATGTCAGGAAGCCTGGCCATCAACAGTCCCCCATCCCTTAACTATGGTCTGCAAGACAGCAGAGTCCCCAGGCTCTGTCCGGAGTCTAGGTCAATCACATGGTGGTGCAATGCACTACCACTGTGTCTTGTTATTCCAATGCTGGGCTTGATTTTTACAACAGTAGTATTTAAATTGCTAAATAAAAAGATAGAAAAGTGTGCCTTATAGACTTCTATGGAGCGTGCCTCACACATAGATGTGTTGAAACATCTGACAGCGGGAGTATGGCCAGCAACATAGGGAGTGAAAAAGACTGTTCAGCTGACTGTTCCAGGACAAATTATGACCCCTTCAGCCCCAAACAGACATGAAATGAAAATTATCAACTTATGCTAGAAGAACTCCCAGGCAGGTATTGAAGCTTACCCTTTTATTTAGATAGCACCAAGAAGGTGCTCTTTAAACTATTACATTGAACTGGCTCATTATTTGTTTGGCTTTTACAAAAGAGTGTTATATATTGTCTAACAGCTTAAATTCGCACTCATTATATTGAGCACTTCGAGCACACCGGACATGTTAATGACATCTTATTTTCATGGGTGGAGCACTGGTGCTGCTATAGTATAACGATTCTCCTAATATTCGCTGTCCTTTAATTTTTGCACTAATATGAAACCAGCAAAAATAAAAATAGAATATTTTCTGTTACACATTATGTTAGATAAATTATACACTATCTGTTTAGAAACACAGACTGCTGTATTACTCAGTAAAGGAGTGAGAATGGTCACCTTTTGGAAGCATATTGTAACCGCAGCACTTGGACATGTATTGTATGCAAATTAGATATGTTCTCAATTCTTCTTTTGAACAAGGAACCTAAATATGTTGTATTAGAAGATGGAGTATGCATTTTAAGAATAAAGTAGTATTTTTTTCCTTATAGTCAGCCCTTCTAACAGATTCATTTTTGGGAAATATTGGAAAACCTAATTAGCACCCATGACAAATGGAATGAAATCCAATACTGAGACTGGCAACACAGGAAACATTAAATAGCATATGAATGAATGAATGGTCTGAGAAGATTATGTAACACTGGCTAATCTTAGTGCAAATTGGCATTTGAGAAACATTTACATATTCAGTGTCATTTTGGTATTGTTAATTGAAAATACAAGATAGCCCCACTAGAAACTTTTTGAAATCTGAAAGCATATTTTCCTTGATCAACATTAGCACTGCAGTGCCTTTGATTCTCCCTGGTCATGTACACAAAGGAAGCAAGCTACATATGGAGTTGAAAGGCCCTACTGTATTTGATTATTATTTTACTGTACCTATTTCCCGCCATTTTGATTCCCCCCATCCCATCCCAATAATCAAAGTCACCATGGCTGGACCTTTTCCCTAGCTGGGAGCACAGGTAATCTGCTGCCTTCACGATTAACAACAATACTGCTTGTCATCAGTCAATGGTGGATTTATAAGTGCCAGACAGTCCACATACACACTCTCTCTGGATGCCAAGATCCTCTCCTTCTCAATGCTTTTGGCCCCCAGTCAGCTTCAGTGTGGATTCCAGGGAACATACTGGTACCAAGGTCTCACTAGTTGCAGCACGATGCACTGTCACTGTGATGGTGGACCACCAGATATTAATTATTGACAATTATTCTTATCATTTTTATCTGTCCCCCTGTCACCAATGCTGACCTTGTTTAACTTGGGCCAACTCTCAGCCCTGTCCTCCCCTTCCTTGGCACTTACCTCTTCTTTCAGGAGGTCCTCAGAGCAGCATCTGCTCCATGGAGGATTTCTTAGTCTGTAAGGATAGCCATCCCCCTGAATGTCCCTCTAATGTGTAGGAAGCAGATGCCCAGTTAGGTTGGCAGGACCTGACAGCTTTGGCTTCATGTGACTGCATGTCAGAGTTTTTCCTGCTTAAGAGTGTCCCCATTCCTCAGGCACTGACAGCTAGGATGTAACACAGTGGGCATGCATACAAGGTGTGCCTCTGTTTTGGCATCAGTCAGCATCAACTCTCTCACAAACATCTCCAACTGCTGTCACCCAGGTGGCCCGAATAGCTGCATAGTCTGCTACCCCCCCCCCCGGAGGAAGAGAGCATTCTGTGAAATTCTTGATCTCTCTCCCCTTGGCCGGCCCCCAATGTCTCAAGCTTGTTCCTGAAACTGGGTCACTGGCAGTATGAGTGGCAGCCCTCCTGCTGTGCCAGTGGTCTGATAAGGTTAATGTTCTCCCTAATTTGAGACCTAATCCACAAAGAGCACCCAGATGCACACCAAAGACACATATAGGGGCATGGACCCCTGTACCCCTAGATGTCTCCACTAGTGGCAGTATCAGCACCTGCCAGCCTTCCCACTACATGCACAGACCAGAACACAGAGGGGCTGGGGCAGTCAGAGTGCAGAGTGGATATGGACAGTGGGAGCTGGGGAATGTAGTATAAAGCAAATCCTCCAAGGACTGCCATATTCCTTAAAGGAGAACTACAGCCACAATTTACAAAAAGATAAGTTGTGCAGAGTGTTTTGATTCATTTGTGTGTAGTCCTTCTGTGTCCTTTCCTTTGTTTGCTGAAGATGTTTTCCTACACTTGCCTGCTTGTTTTATAGACCCTGGGGATATCCATACCAGTAGCTTTCATTGCCTTTCTTTTTTCTCCACAGTGCCTCCTGTCCCATGTGATCATGACGAATCATTGACCACTGATTCTGTGAATGCTGACTTGCTGTTCTGCAGCAGCATATTGTTCTGGCCTCAAAAAAATATCTGTTTCTAACCCATTTTTTTCTCTACATGTATGCCTAGATGTAACCATCAGGATTGAATAATTTGTTTTTAATGCTTTTCTTTTCATCAAACTATACACAGCCATTAAAAAGCACACAAATCACCCACGGTCATCAGTACTATAATTAGTGAACACTAGCTGTTTCCTTAGAGAATAGCCCAATCACTTTTCCCTTAGCTGTTTGTCAGTTTGTGAATATAGCCTTCATTAGTGCTCAGTGGAGAAGGAGAAGCAAAGAACAGGTTAAGTCAGAACTCACTGAATCAATGGTCTCTGATGTATCACTTTCACATGGAACAGAAGGCTCACTAAGAAAAGGAAAGGCAATGAAAGATACAACCATTTAAATCCCCAGGGGTATAAAAGAAGTGGGTAAATTTGGAAAACTATGCTAACAGTACGAGAAAGGAAAGGACTCACTAGGGCTACACACACAAATCAAAAACTCTGCACAATATATATTTTTGTAAATTTTGACTGTAGCTTCCAATTTAAAGGGAGCCAATGTCATTTAAAGCAGCAGTGCAACAAAATTGGGCAAAAATGTACCTTACTTTTTTTTTCACTATAAAAGATTCCAGGTTACTTGTTGGCACAATTTTCTAATTCCATCAGTATTTGAGTATTTTATAAATGTTTTACTTTTGTTTTTTTCTCAAGAAAAAAGATGGCCACCACATTTTGCATAGAAATAGCAGCGTAGACCTGGCAAGGGTTAGGACTGAGAATAAAAAAAAGACTCACGATGTGCGGCATAGGAGATACCTAGACAAGTACATATGACAGGCATGTTAATATTTTTATTAATTGTGGCTGAAATGAAATTTTGGAAAAAACATTTTTTGTTGCACTGCTGCTTTAAAAAAATATACTACACATTACTCCCAGCCCTCCATGCCAGCTCAGAGGGCTGGCAGTAATTGGTGCTGGGCCAGATTGGGCCATGGGAAGGTCCAGGGAGCACTGGGTGAGAACTGCACAGAGGGCAGACAGCTGTTATGGTTGCCCGCTCCCTCGCCTGATACCGGTGTCCTCTGCACATCATCCATGATGTGCAAAACCTTGGTGTGGTATTATGAATCAGGTCAGGGCAACCATCCTCAGGAGGTTCACGTGAGGTTGTGACTGCACAGAGGCATGGAATGGGACCTCTGTGTAAATGCATATTTGTAGCCTCTCTACCAACCTGTACATGAGTGCAGAAGTCCTCTGTGGACTTCTGTGGATCTGGCTCTTCCTTCTTGAATGGTTTGATTTGCACAGCTGGCAGTCTCTCTTGCCCTACCCCAACTAGAACTGACAAAAGTGTTGCTTTTTTCTGCTTTATGCCCCACTCCCTGGAAGATACCCTTTGCAGTAAAACTTCTCACCCAACAGGCTGACACTGAAATTCATGTGGGTCACTCATGGGTGGGGGCTGCTACCACACAACATCACAACCTTGTGAGCAGCTCATGAGTAACTCAGAGAGGGGAAATCCTGCAAGAGGTAGAACTACAGCAGCTCCCAAGAAAGAGCTGCCTTTGCCCAGTACAGATTGGCCTCCTGTAACAGAAGGGGGGCTATAGCCTCATGCCCAGAACAGATAGAGTATCACCACTATTTACTGGTGACCCACATGGGTCTCAGGGTTTACTTATTGGGGGATGGAGCCTTACTGTGGGGGAGAGAGGTTAGGATTATGACCAAAAAGTGAGAGACTAGCTTCTCTCTCCAATTCTATCTGTGGTAGCAAATGAGAGACTCTCAGTTGTACATAAAAAAAAGTTTTAATGTTGATGGGGCAGAACATGTATGCTTCTAAATGTGGGCTTTCAACTCCAAATATGGCTTGTTTTTTGTGTGATACTAGGGAGAGGGAATTGCTGCTGTTGGTTTCTCTGGGGGCTCAAATCAGATTATTGAAGACATATTTTTAGATGTCTGAATAAAGCTGTCCGGAGTGGGTTTAAAACTCCTATACTTACACTGTGTGTATCTTAAAACTGAACAAAAAACACATTTGCCTGGATTTTCAATGGGGCATCCAGGACTTGCAGCATCTTTGTGCCCCAGTTGCACAATCTGCGACAGGCAATTAGTGTACATAAAATGTAGTCTAACTTCGCTGACTCAGTTGCAGCAATTTACACATAGAAAAATTTGCATACATCAAAAAAAGATGCACATTTTACTTTTGGGCTGTAAAGCAGGTAAACTGTTACAAATGTGTCAAAATGTTTGAAGACAGCATTCAAATATTCTGGTGTATTATGGATGGTACAGATGTGGCCCCAAACTGGGTATTGCACCTGTGCCTTCACTTTTGAAAATCCAGCCAGCAATACAGTGCATCCTCAATTTTCCATCCACTTTTGTACCACCAAATTTGGGCAGATAATTGAGGGTGGTGGCTAATCAAAGGTGGTATATAACACGGGGCAATAAAATAGCAAACATTTTGCACAAACAGAATTTGGCAGCTATTTAGGGTGCTGCAGGATGGCTGATAATTGAGGGTAGGGTGAGGCTGTTTAAAGGCAGACTATATACACTGTCCGGCCGCACAAAGAGGTAAACAGGCGAGCGTCACCATGGCAACAGGTGACGTTACTACCTAGCCCCCTATATAGTGCTCGGCTCCAGTGAGTGATTACTGGAAGAACCACTGAATGGCTGCAGGTCCAGGCAGCAAGATTTTACTTTATTTTTACTGTGTACAGCTGGAGGGGAAGCTGCAAGTACTGGCAGCAGTGTACCAGTTTGGGCTCCAGTGCTTGACGGTAGTACCTGTGTAACGTGTTCCTCTGCCTCCCATTGTGTTGAGGGGTCAGGAACTGGGACAGACACCAATTGCTGGGTACATAGTACTTGGCTCTAGCAAGTGGAGTCGAGTGCAGAGCAGAGACGATGTGGGCAGAGGCCAGAGGCATCAGATGGGGAAGGGGGGAAAGGGCTTGAAACTCTGGATAAAGATTTAAAAAGGACTTAGTAACAGAGTAAGTAATAAGGTCTACAAGTATAACAAACACCTGACTAGAATTGCCACTATAAGAAAAATGGACTATCCATATGTTGTATTAAAAAGTGGAGATACAGGAATTAAGTGCAACACATGTAATAAACTTAGCGTGGAAGAATTGCAAGGCCATGACCATTTTATGTGCACACAATGTATAGAACTTAGGGAACTCCATATTAAAGTAATTGGTCTAGAATTGGAAATCAAATGTTTAAAATCAAATAGAGGGCCCTATGCACTATTGGGGCAGAGTGACTATCTGGGGTACGCAGCCACTCTGCCCCATACATGCCCCCCATGCGGGATGCACCCAGGGGAGCGCACAGCACCTATGTGCCCAATCCCATGGCCGCATGAAAAGCAATGCGCCAGGGTCTGGTGAGGGGCGTGCCAGCATTAAGCGCCTTGCACCAAGGTACGTAGTGCTGGCTGCAGGGGTGTGCAGGGGGCACAGGGTATGCCAGGAAGAACCTTGCCATAAGCCCTCTATGCATGCCTCAAACACAGCGGAAGTTGCCTGACAACAGGGCAAGTAGCCCACCCACACACTGGGGCCACTGCAGACGGACACCCGGTGCCTCCCACCCACCCCAGCACACATTGGACACCCCCCAGACATCCTCCAAACAGGGGCACTGGACATTGATGCTACCCCCCTCAAATGGCACTGCCTACCCACCCCCCCACTACCAGTGGGGTACAGTGCCTTCTCCTCAAACCGCTGACTGTCACCCCCCACCCAGTCCCGGTGCACCTGTCAGGTGCCATCGGTGGGCCAGTGGAATTGCCCTCCACACACCACCACAGCTAAAGGTCCTTGGATATCTGTGGGGCATGTGGCCAATGTGTGCCCCGCCATGTTTGGTATCCACTGTGGGTCCCGGTCCAGGCATCCAATTGGATGCCTGGCCTTGTCCACAACTCTGCCTCAGCCACCCTGCAGAGTCCTATGCACTGGGGGGGGGGTGGGGCCATGGACAGGTGGTGTCTGATAGTGAATACCAGCCGGTGTGTACCTGTCCATGAGTGTGCAGCTACGTGGGTGGGGTATGTGCTGTTTCCGCGTACCCCCACCCGCATAGTGCATAGGGCCCAACATTAATAAACTAGAGACAGAGCTGCAAGATACTGGTACTAACATTGGGGAATATAGTCTTGAACCTCTGGGGAAATGACCAAGAGACCAGGATGGAGAAGATTTGATCCAACAAACAAGTCTGACTAGACTCATAAAGAAAGGTAGGAGAGCAATGTAATTCACAGTTCCTACACAAAATCAGTTTGCACCTCTGTTACAATCTACAGACAGAGCTGATTAAGAAAATAATCAGCCATTATACAATGGCAAGAAAAAATTCTGGACTCTGATTGGGCAGTCTTGGGCTGGACCCGTGATGTTATCCCAGTACAACATCACGGGTCTAGTCTCAACCTCACTGTGAACCTGCAGATGACCTAGAGCACCTTGAGCCTTTGCTTGATTGTTTCATCTGCTGTTAAAAAACAAAAACATTTTTCCACACAAAAACATCTTTAAAATGATTTTTTTTATTCTGTATAACAATGAGCCATTGTATATTAGCAATGATGCCCTCCAGGGTGTGTGTCGTTTGGGATAACATCATGCCTCAGTTGCTGGATGCACTCGGCCTGTGGCCTCGTGCTCAACCACCAGAGGCGTGACATTATCCCAGCACGACACACACACCCTGTCGGGCATTATTGCTTAAATATCAACTTCTAATGAAATAGGCCGAGTGACACATGAAAATGGTAAACAGAGTTGGGAATGTAAATATGGTAGAATCTGCAAGTAAAAACAGAGAAGAAGGTATGGATACATATAACCAAAAAGGAAATAACATTTTAAGGAATTCAATCATCAGATTCATGGATCATATTACTACTAAAATTAATAAAGAAAAGATTATTAGTAGTTGTTTTCCAGATGCTGGGGTAAGGGATATGCTGGTAATTGTGAAGGATCCGACAGTAACCATATCAGAAAATTCAGTGATATTACCACATATAGGTGCTATTGACATAAGGTACAATACTACTGAAGACATCTTTGGCGCTATAAAGGAAATACAAAAGTTAGTGTTAAAAGCAAAATGTGAGACGATAATCTTGGAAATACTACCTATACCCAGGATGAGCCAGAATGTCAATAAGAAAATTAAGACATTAAATAACTGGCTGAGGCAATACAGTGTGGTACAAAATATCAGATGTGTCAAAACCTGGGAAATGTTTGAGGGCAACAGCACTCTACTGCATTTAAGTAGAAGGGGACGTGACAGACCAGCCATAGAATTTACAAAACATATTAAGGAGTGTTTAAACTGATTGACCTGGGGATAAGGGAGCCACTTAGTTGTACTGAAAGAGAAGTGGGAAAATGCAAAAAAAATGTTAGTACAAGAACAAATAGAAAAGGAAAAAAGAAAACATGTTAACTATTCTGTTAACTAATGCCAGAAGTCTACGGAAAAAGATGGAAGAGTTACAGCATAGGTTAGTGGAGGGAAAGGTATTTATATGCACCATCACTGAAACATGTTTAAAGAAGACAAATGGTACGCTCCAGGGGTGTACTGTATTCAGAAAGGACCACCAGGAGAAATGAGGCGGCGGAATAGCAGTATACATAAAAGATACATTAAAAGCATACGAGTTCAACCAGAAGGGAATACACAAAGAAATATGGAAATAATATGGGTCAAAATACAGTTACCAAAACAACAACTAACACTACTAGATATGGGTTACAGAGCACCCAATTTAAACATAGAAGAAAACACGCATTTCATGGAAACTTTGCAGAATGTTGAAGTAGAAGGTGTTTGTATATTGTTAAGGGACTTCAATTTCCCTAATATTGACTGGACTAAACTGGAAGGGTTAACTAGAGTGGAAAATAAATTTTATTGAATTGGCAATGCATAAAAATATTGAACAAGTAATTAAAGAAAACACCCGAGGAGACAATATATTAGATCTAATATTGTGTAACTTTGAAGAAAAATTAGAAAATATAACTTTGGAAAACCCCCTAGGAGACAGTGACCATAATACAATCAAGTTGGAAGTAAACATGGCACATCAAACTATTACAGGCAGAACTGTTTTGAAATGTGACAATAAAGCAGATTATCAAAAAACTAAAAATTATCTAGGTACGTGGAACTGGCAAACTGAATTAAAGGGTTTAGGTCTGGAAGCAACATGGGCAAAAAAAAAAAACAGATTGACTACTGTATCAATACTTGGGTACCAGACATACCCAAGTACAACCACAAGGGAAGAATCCCAGCATGGTGGAATAAGAAGATTAAAAGAGTATAAAAAAGGAGGAGAGACTGTATGACATATATAAACATGATTCAACAAATACAAATTGGGATAACTATAAAAAACAGTCAAACAAATCCAAGAATATCATTAGTAAATCCAAACAGAGAGCTGAAATCAAAATGGCAACACCAGTAAAGAACAATAAAACAAGCTTCTACAGTTATGTAGGACCACTGAGGGGGAACCAGAAAGTATAGGACCACTTGTGATAGAATCAGAAATAATTCATAATGAACAGGATATGGCTAATGAATTAAATAAGTATTTCTTAACATTTTAACCTAATGAAGTGAATTCTGTCATTAAAACAGCTACTAAGGAAGAACATAGAGGCCTTGCATTCTCACGGAGGGATATCCTAGACAAACTCAAAGGGGTACGTTCAGGAAAATCACCTGGACCAGATGGTCTGAATCCAAGATTTTTAGTCGAACTTGCAGAAGAATTAGCTGGACCAGTGACAAAATTATTTAATGTATCAATAAATGAAGGGAAAACTTTGAGAGAATGGAACGAGGCAAATATCATGCAGATTTACAAACGGTGTTAGGAAGAGCACTTGTAATTATAGACCAATACGCCACACTTCGGTCCTTGGAAACGTGATGGAGTGGCTTATTAATGAGCTCATTGTGGAACATATTAGCACCAATGAGATGTTAGATATACTGTAACACAGCATGGGTTTACCCAAGGCAGGTCATGCCTAACAAACCTGTTAAACTTCTTTGAGCCTGTATCAGCCGCTTTGGACATGGGACTACCAGTAGATACCATTTTCTTGGATCATTCCAAGGCTTTTGACTCTGTCTGTCATAGGGTTTTAATAGAACAGCTGGAAACTATTCAACTGCATCCAAAGATTGTCAAATGGGTCAACTCATGGTTGGACACTAGGCACTAGAGAGTGCGGATCAGAGATTTTTACTCTGACTGGGGAGACATGACTAGTGGAATGCCACAGGGCTCAGTCCTGGGCCCAGCACTATTCAGTATATTGGTATCTTCAATGCAGACATCGAGTAATGCATGGCTTTGCAAATATGCGGATGATAGCAAAACAGGGGCTATTATTAATAACGAATCCACAGCTATAGCATTACAGAAGTATTATCTAAATTGGATCAATGGGCTAAGAATAACAAATCAAAATGTAATGAGGACAAATGCAAAATTATGCACCTAGGTCACAATAACTCACATTTCACATATAGCTTAAATAACACCATTCTGCAGGAAACAGTGAGTGAACGTGATCTAGGGGTAACCGTTAGTAATAATTTATCTTTTGATGTACACACCAAGGCAATGATCAAGAAATGTCATAACATCTTGGGGTGTATATTTAAACATATAAAGAGTGGGGAATCAGAAGTAATAATACCACTGTACTCATCACTGGTTAGACCCTATTTAGAGTACTGCTCTCCATTTTGTGCTCCACAGACCATACATTGTAAAATATTAATTGAAAGGGTCCAGAGAAAGACCACAAAGAAAATAAAAGATATGCAACATGTTAACTATGGAGATAGGCTGCATCTGTTGCATTCTGCCTTTAGTGCCATGGCTCCTGAGTAGGGATTGTGGCTGAATTCGGGTTGTGTTTTAGAGGGAACTTGAGGGGGGGGCTTAATGGTGGTGGGGGTCCCTCTGGGGGTTCCTAAGGTTTCTCTGTGGCAGAAGCGATTGCGTCACTCTCAGGGACCTATTTCTTGTTACAGCCCTTCAGCTTTATCATGAACTCAGGTGTCTTGGCCTGAGTTTGGGAGTGCACTCAGGAAAGTATCGTAGAAGAACTGGTCTTCTGGAGGAATTTCTTGTTGTCTAGACTAAGAGGGGGTGAGAGCCCCTCCTACTACCTTTAAAGGAATTCTTGTTTGATCTTGAAAGTAATCATTTGTACTTAGACGCTGACTTATTGAGATCACTGCGAGACTTGCATTATCTGACTTTGCTTTAGAACTGAGAGAGGGTGAGAGCCTCTCTTGTTTCAAAATATTCAGTGAATTTTTGGACATTTAGTCATTTGGACATTACATATTTGGACATTTTTATTTTGTTTGTTTGATTTAATTTGCTTTGTGTTTTCTTTATATTTTATTTGGTTTAATTTGGGGTAGTTTATATTCTTGTTTTGCTGAGTTTGGTCTGAGGGTGTGGGGTTTTTAATTTGTGTAGAGGGCCTGCCACCACGGTCGTACGCTATTCGTCCTCTGCTCTTCACGCCCTCCACCCTTTCTCCCCCTTGCCATTACAGTTGTCAACTTACCAGTGCGGTAGAGCACTGGGTATTGTGCAGAGGGGGAGGAGGGGTTTGAGAGTGGAACAGTGGAGGCCGAATGAGTGAGATCATCATATTGGGGTAGTGGAAACTAGAAGATTGGGAAGCAATGGACCTGGAGCAAGGTCATTCTTGTCTGGTTTCCATACCAAGGGCACCACTACTACTAATGATATTGGGCAAGTGGTCTGTATCATTCCAGAGGCCCGCCCAACCCGGGCAGTGTTGTGCAATGCCAGATCCATAAGAAACAAGACTGCAGTTATTGCAGATCTTGTTGAGTCTATGGATCTGGCTTACCAGAGACCTGGCTGGATGAAAATGCTGGTCCAGTTTTGAGGCAGCAGTTCCAGCTGGGTACTCAGTGTTACACCACCTGAGGTTAGACCGCTGGGGGAGTCTGTTTCAAGACTGAATTGGGCCTCTCAAGTCTACCAGTTGAGGGAGCTGAGTCCTTTGAGTGTACTGTAGTGGCAGGTGTGGGTTGTAGAATTGTTCTCATCTATCATCCATCAGGTAATGAGAAACGTTTTCTACAGGAAGTAGACAACTTTGTCATTGACATGGCATTTGAGTCACCCAGGCTGATGGTCCTGGGTGACTTCAATGCCTGGGTCGATGATGAACTTTCGCAGTTTGGACAACACTTCCTCCAATTAATGACATCTTTGGGCCTTACACAAGTGGTTACTTCTGCCACTCATAAGAGTGGTCACTCCTTGGACTTAGATTTCCTCCTGGGGATTGAGGCCTTTGATGTGGGTGTGGAACCTGTCAGTTGGACCGATCACTACACTGTGGGGTTCAGTTTTTGCACCCCCCCCCGTAGGTCTACCCCTGTGGAGATAGTTAGGTACCGCTCTTTGCGAGATATTAGCTCTACAGGCCTGGCAGCAGTGTGTGACCTATTGGAGTTTTCTGGAGTGAACAATGATCCTGATGCCTTGGTGCTGGTCTATAATAGGGTCATCTCCTCGGCTCTCAATCAAATTGCTCCTGTTCGTGTTCGTCCTCTCCCCCTTCGACCCTGGTCCCCATGGTTTGACGCGACCTTGAGGGAGATGCGTCGACAAGGACGAAGATTAGAGTGTTGTTGGTGGAGAACTGCCCTTGATGCCGACCATCTTAGACTGATGGAACATTATCAACTCTATCATTCCGCAATCTCTCGTAAGAAGGCAGAGTTCCTGTCCGGGGAGATTGCGGCTGCTCAGAACTGACCAGCTCAGCTTTTTTGAACTGTTGACAGACTGTGCAACCCAGCCTGTCTCCATGTTCGGAAAACTTTTTCTCAAGTGGAGTGTGATGAGCTTGCTCGCTTCTTTGCAGATAAGGTGGCTGACATCAGGGCAGCACTCCAGCCTGCTCTCTCTATGGAAGAAGCTACAGATCGGCATTTTGTCGCACCTCCTGGTCTCTCCTGGAGTTCCTTGACCAGCCTAAGTTCATTGATGTCATGAGGATTGTCCCTAGTGTGCACCCTACATGTTGTAGTTTGCACCCAGGCCCGATTTCCCTGATAAAGGGTTGTCTTGACATCATTGGCCCAGTCCTAGCATGGATAGTCTGGTGCTCCTCGGATACAGGAGAGTTTCCTAGCTCCCTGAAGGAGGCAGTGGTGATACCCCTCCTGAAGAAAACTTCCTTGGACCCCGACTGCCTTGCCAACTACAGGCTGATCTCTAATCTTCCCTTTGCAGGGAAGATTATTGAGAAAGTAGTGGCTGCACAATTGGAAAACCATTTAACCATCCATGACATCTATGAACCACTCCAGTCTGGTTTTCGAAAGAGGCATAGCACCGAGACAGCGCTGGTTCGGGTGCTCAATGATCTCCTGATGGCTAGAGATCAGAACAGCCATTCCATTCTGGTTTTTCTTGATCTCTCATCAGCCTTTGACACTGTGGACCATGGGGTACTTCTTGCGCACCTGGAGTTCATCTGTGGCCTGTCAGGTACAGTCCTCAGTTGGTTTAGATCTTTCCTCACTGACAGAACTCAGAGAGTGGTGTCAGGGATAAATTCTTCCTGCCCAGTCTCTCTGTCATGTGGGGTCCCCCAGGGCTTGGTGTTGTCCCCCATGTTGTTCACAGTGTATATGCTGCCCCTTGGAGACATTGTAAGAAGGTATGGGATGAGGTTTCACTGCTATGCAGATGATACCCAGCTCTACCTATCTTTTGCACCCGACCAGGATAGAGCTGTCTCGGTCTTTAATAGCTGCCTCACCAAAATCCAGTGCTGGATGAATTCAAGCTGGCTGAAGCTGAACTCAGAGAAGACGGAGGTAATGGCTGTGGACCTGGGTCATAGGGTAGAGGGGATGGGAGCTGGTTTACCCTCAGGTGTCCTGCTCCCTACCTCCGAACAGGTGCGGAATGTGGGGGTGATTTTTGACAATGAGCTGACACTGTGTCCGCAGGTGTCGGCTGTTGTCAAACTTTCCTTTTATCATCTTAGGAACATCGCCAAGATTAAGCACCTTGTTCTGCCCGCTGATCTGCCTACACTGGTCCATGCTTTTGTGATCTCACGCCTTGATTATTGCAACTCCCTTTATCTAGGGCTTCCTGGGGTTGATATCCGCTGCTTGCAGCTGGTGCAGAATACTGCGGCCTGGTTATTGATGGGTAAGTCTTGTGTCTGTCATATTTCACCAGTGCTGCGTGATCTGCACTGGCTGCCAATTCAGTGATGGATCACCTTTAAAGTTGGTCTTTTGACTTACAAAGCCCTACACGGACAGGATCCAGACTACTTGAAAGAGCTTCTGGTTCCCTACTACCCTAAGCAATCTCTCCGCTTGGTAGACGAGGGGTTGCTAGAGATTCTGAGGGTTTCTTTAAAATCTTCAGGCGCTCGTGCCTTTATGTATGCTGCTCCGACCCTCTGGAATTCTCTACCCCGTCCGCTGTGTCAGTGTGCATCCATGGAGGAATTTAAAAAGGCCTTGAAGACCTATTTGTGGTCGAAGATTTATTTTAATTAATTGTTGTGATTTTAGGAACTCAGATTATTATTGGATTATGTTTTATTTATTATACTTGTAAGTACTGTATGGTGCCTTGAATTCAAGAAAGGCGCGATACAAATAAAGTTTTATTATTATTGTTATTTAATTAGATCTATATTCCTTAGAATATAGTAGATTGTGAGGAGACCTATGTTTAGTGTATAGCGCATCTAAAAACCAATACACATTTGGGAAACCATTGGTCTCATTAAACAACCTAACAACAGGAGTACTAGGTCACATCATCTAACATTAGCTAGTGAGGTCAGCAAGACAACTAACAGGCAGAATTGGTTTAGTCAGAGGGTTGTCAGTAGCTGGAACTCATTGCCAGAGAATGTTGATTGATTGATTGATTGATTAAAAGATTTATTCATATAAACATATGAACTAGGATAAACTCAATTGAGCCGAAGCTCATTTACAATGAGGTCCTAAATGAACAATTTTTAGAATAAGTACAAATTCCACACCATATAAAGACACGTACATAACAAATTTAAAGTACATAAATTATACACTTAAGAAAACACATATGTAACAAATAAGTTAACAATAAAAATAGAATAAACCGAGCAGCACTAAGAACATTATTCCCTAGCCTTAACAATCTGCTGTCTAAACCATGCCCTAATATTCTGCCATGATAGTTTTGCCTTACAACTCTTGATATCTGAAGGTATCTTATTCCAGGCCATAGGGCCTCTATAAAAAACAGAATGTCTACCAATCTCTAACTTATATTGGGGCACAATAAACTCAGGGGCGTGAGAGGCTCTCAGCGAACATAATTTAGTTTGTCTTGTAATCCTTGCATTAATGTATGGAGGCAGAATTCCCATCCAGCATCCATACATAAAAGCAAGCAGATGCTTGTGTCTGTACTCAGACAGTCTCATCCATTGAAGGCGATTAAAAAGAAAACACTTATGGGTAACCATATCAGCTTCCAAAATGAATCTGGCTAGTCTACCAAAACAAACATCTATTTTGTCCAAGTCAACTTTCTTAGCACTGGCATAGATAAAGTCTCCATAGTGTAGGGAGGGCAAGACCATCAAGCGCACAACTTTGTCCCTGGTTTCAGTAATCATACAATACCCGACACGATAGAGAGCACCTCCTTTTTTTCCTATGCCGGTTACCAGACTATTAATATGTGCAGCCCAGTTTAAAGCCTCGCAAGCTACATTCCCAGGTATTTCTAGGTCTGGGTTTGAAGGATCGGGGCTCCCTCCAGGGTCTGAATTTTTAAGGTCAGATCTTCCTGAGCTAAAGCAGAACACGAAAATAAGATTGTCTGTGTTTTTTTGGGGTTTAGAATCAATTCACTCACCTTCAGAAAACTCTGCAGTTCTTCAAATGCTTTCTGCAACTTTATTTGAACTCCTTTTACTAGGTGATTCGATATATATATTATCGTATCATCAGCATATAGATGGTAACAAATAGTTAGGTCTGAAAAGCTTAGCTCATTTACATATATGTTGAATAATACTGGACCTAAAATTGAGCCCCGGGGGACCCCTGATTCAATTAATGAATGTTATTAGCAGTACTACCATGGAACAGTTCAAAACATCCCTAGACAGATATATGGGTGAAAAAAAAGTGTAAATTCTACCACTGAGAAGTGACGAGTTGTATATAGGTCTATGATCTCCTACACTCATACTAATACCTATGAACCTAAGCAATGTATTTATAAGACATCACGCCACTCTGGTAAGTACCATTAAAATATTAACCATTAGCACAATGACATTTCAAACTACTCTGTCCAGTCAGTATTTTGCCAACATCAGCTAATCAGACCTGTATTATTTCAATATTAACAAGATTTTCCAACACGTTCACAGCTAGATAAATAATGACAAAGGAAAAGCACACTGATGTTGAATAGCTACAATAGGATTACAACTTTTTTCCTTGCTGCTTTCAGAGTTCCTAGGCCTCAACACTGGACTTTATTTTAGTCATGGGTACTAATTATGTATTTTTAATGTAGCCAGTTGCCATACCGAGGCCCTTGGGGTTTACCTCTCCATCTCTCCCAAGGAGGCCAGCCTGGGTTACCTAAGGATGTGCTTCACTGGTCTGACATGGTGCAGTGCCTCCACCTGGGGTGGTGATATGGGGTACCTGGCTGCTGAAACACTGGGCTATAACCCTCTAGGAAACAATGCATTAACTTCCCACACAGTCCCTCCCCCAAAGCAAGTGACAGAGCAAACGACTGTCCCCAAACCATAAAATGCATTTAAAACAATTAATTTATTTAAAAAGAATCCAAAGAGGAGCTACCATCAGAAGTGCTAGCTGTGACTGAGGAGGAGAAAGATCTTGGGGTTCTCATTACAGGAGCAATGAACAACTCAGCATAGTGTGTAGGAAAGCAGCAGCAGTGGCCATCAAGATGCTGGGTTGTATTGCAAGGGGTATAACCTCTAGGAGGAGGGAGGTGATTCTGCCATTATATGGATTGCTGGTCAGACCCCACCTGGAGTACTGCATTCAGTTTTGGTGCTCTTAACTAAAGAGGGACATTAGATTGCTGGAAGGGGTGCAATGTAGAGCAACAAAGATGATCATGGGTCTGGGGGAGTTACCATATGTGGTTAGACTGAGGGAGTTAAACATGCACTCTTTGGAGGAGAGGAGGGACGGGGGATATGATTGAGACCTTTAAGTACATGAGAGAAATAAACAGGACAGGCACAGAGGGACTGTTCAAGGGGAGGGTGGGGAGAGACACTCGGTATCATGACATGAGATTGGAGGGTGGAAGTTTTAGGAGGGAGATGAGGCGGCATTTCTTTACCGAAAGGGTGGAAGCAGAGTGTAACACACTACCGGCAGAGATGGTGGCCTGTAAAACAGTGGGATGCTTCAAGAGGGGCTTGGATAGGGCAAAGGTTGGGTCATGGGAGGGTAGGGTGGGAGGGCAACTGCAGGTAGGGGTGCTGAGTTTGCAAATCAAGCAGACTCCATAGAACAATTGGCCTTTTTCTGCTGGCAGTTTCATATCTTTGTATGTTTATAAAAGGGATGGTACAGAAAGAACAATGGGGCAGCAAGAGTAAAATTAAAGCAATGAGGGTAACAATATCTCTAATGTACGAAAAACAAACCAGTTCAATGCTTTGCACTACAAACTGCTTACACCCTGGCAGCCCTCAAATTCCAATGCAGGTGCACCCATCTTAACTCCCCTTCCCCCAAAGACCATTGGTGACAAATCTTGCAATAGTTGCAGGGGGTACAACACTGGGAATGCTGATGCTGCTAGCAGGGTGGAGCTCAGTAGCATGCTTCAAACTGTGGCAGAAAAATACTTTATAAACACAACTACTGCACACAGATTTTAAATTGTTTTGAAACCAAGTTGGAAGTGTGCCCCATTTGTTTGGTGGCCAGCTGGCCTCAACAGGTTTTCTGCCTGGGCTTCTCAAACTGGTGCACTCCTGCTCAGGACTTCTCCCTCAACTCCTGGCACAACAACCTTCTCCCCCAGTTGAGGGCTGAACTCTGGGTTTTACTCATGGTTCTGAAGACTCGGATGATACCTCTGGTACAAGTGGCTGGAACAGGCTGATTGGATGCGCAGCTCTTGGCAGGGGCACTGGCTTCCCCAGGGTTACTAGTGGCTTGTCTCTCTCTGTTTGTCTTGATGAGGTATGGGACCTAGTTGAAGGTAGGTGCCTTTCTGGATTTGAGACTCTGTAGAGCTGATCCCCAGATGGGAAAGGTCTGTGATGGGTCAGGAAAACATAATCTCCAACTTGCCTTTTAAACTGTAGTTTCCCTGGAAACTTCTTCTTTTTCTTCTCACAAACACTTTACTTTGGGATCCCAATACTTCTAGTCTACAGGTCCGCAGTATCTGGACAGAGAGGGGCAAACCAGACCACATCTTGACACATTCACTCTCTCAAAGGTCTGATTGAACTGCCCTACACTTGAAGACAGCTCCTTTTATCCTGGCTGAAGCTCAGCATCTGACTGGCCGGTTGTGCTCACAGGCAGACTGTTTCTGGCTTGCGCTGGTTTTCTATTAGCCAAAATTTTTGGACAGACTGGGTCTGATCTATGACGCTTTCCCATGATGCTCTGCAGCTGTGGTCATTCATGGGGCTGCCATCTTTTTTTTATATTCAGTTCCCAATTTTCAGCAGCTCCCTGCAGCTTTATTTTAAATCTCACAGTGCTGTTTTCCTGATATCCTGGCCCCACTTGCTGTTTTGGGGCAGGGATGTGCGTTTTAAACTGGGCACTTAACCCATTTGACTGTTGGGTGCTTTTTATATGGGAAGGTGGCTGTCCTTGCCTCTCTCTCTTGCTGTTGTGCTCATGCACACTTACTCTCTTTCCGTCTCAGCCCTGCAGGTTGTTTTGGGGTCGAGAAGTACTTTGCAGGGTACCTAACGGTGCAGTTTCACTTTGCTCCCAGCTCTGCTGCCTTCTCTGGAGCCAGGAGTCTTCACTGATGTGGACACATGGGCTCGTTACTGACAGCAGAGCTCCAAATCAGTTTTGAGCAACTGCAAATGTGTAGACAGTGCTACATGGCACAGCACGGCTTCACTCTGTTCCCTAGCCCTGCTGTGTCTCCTGGGCATGGGGAACTACTTAAGGGTCTGCTCTTTCTTTTCTACCTCCTGCCTCAGCTGCAGGGAACACTGGAGGGGACCAAGGACAGAGGGCAGGTGTGGCAACGGCCACAACATCCTTGAAGTGGAGCCCTGGTTCACATCCCAACAGGACTCCCACATACTGGCACAGTGCCCTGCTGGTTCCCACCTTGACAGTCCTGGGGGACCGGAGGATGAAGATTCAGGCCAGGGGGATGGAGGAGACACTTAAGGTAAGACCCAGACTTTTTTTTGGGGGGGGGGGGGAGGCTTACATTAACAATTCCAAAAATGAATCTGTCTGAAGGGTTAACTATAAAAACAATTTCAAATAAGCATAAAAAGCATAATTTAACTCTTAACACTAAATGTTTTTGTTCCGTAACTAAAAGAAGAACCGAGAACATAACTAATTTGCATAAACTACCCGTCCAAGTGCTGCAGTTACAACATACTACCAAAAGGTGACTCTCCTTAGTCTTCTACTGACCAATGTAGCAGTTTGTGTTTTGCTTCACTGCACAGAATTTATCAAACATAAAGAGACTATTCAATGCAATACCTTATTACTACAGTATTATAGTTCTCAATTGCATGGTAGTACTGTCCTGTAGGTGGAATTAACATGCAATTAAAAAAGCTTCTGTCATGCTGCTGAGCTGAACTTCATGGTCATTTCATAATCCTATGCATTGTTTGAACTGGATTGTGATTAGACCCCAATGTCATGTGTTTCTTGAGATGTGCTATACTTATCTCGGTGTTTCAGTATTTCAGTATGTATTAAGCTGATTTCAGCATTATACCCAAACTTGGTATATGTTATACTTATGTTGGTGTGTGTAATGCTCATTTCAGTATGAATTCTACTCATTTCAGTATATTACACTCACTTTTTCAACTCATTTCAGTATAGGTTATACACATTTTAATATTTGCTAGACCCATTTTGGTATATGTTATACTTATTTCAGTATGTGCTTTACTCAGTTTGGTATGTGCTGTACTTATTTAAATATGAGTTGTAGTCATTTCAGTTTGCCTCACATCAAATTCAATATGTGTGACCACCGCTTCGGTATGGTTTATGCTTACTCTGGTATGTGTTGTGCTCAGTTTGTTATATCTCATACTCAAATCATAATGTGCAATACTTGTTGTGATAGGTGTTGAATCCATTTTATTATGGCATATTCATTTTGGTATGTGTCAGATTCAAAAAGCTCTAATTTTGAATTGAATGGCTTCCCATAGAATCCAGTATAAACAGACATCTCATTGATTGCTGTGTAGCAAATAATGTTCTTTATAAAACGTATTTGTGATAGTAGTCAGGATTTTTAAAGTGACGAGTCTATATGTGATGACAGCTAGAGCCTGTGTGATGATGAAAGCCCATTTAGCTGCACAAGAAATGTCACCCTGTACTAGCGTTGCTGTACAGTAGTCAGGGCTCTGTGATGTATCATGTCATGGAACTGACTCCAAACTTTCCTGTAAAAAATAACTAAGTTTCTAGGACAGCACTGTATATTACAGTGTATCAATATATGGTTTTAAAATCGTCACAGGAATAATTTCAAACAATGTCATAAGAACAAGTGTATATCTACATATATTTGCTGGCAGATGTGATTCCCCTTCACAAAAGTGGGAGCAAGACAGAGGCAGGAAACTACAGACCTGTCAGTTTGACCTCAGTGGTAGGGAAAATGATGGAATCACTTCTGAAGGAAAGAATTGTTGAGTACCTAGAGGCCAGTGGGGCACAGGACCCAAGGCAGCATGGATTCACAGCTGGAAGGTCATGTCAGACAAATCTAATTGATTTCTTTGACTGGGTGACCAAAGCAGTAGACCAGGGAGGGGCTGTGGACATGGCCTACCTAGACTTTAGCAAGGCATTTGATACAGTCCCGGACGAAAGATTAATAAACAAATTAGCCAGCCTGGGAGTGGGTCCTAGGGTGGTAGCCTGGGTAAAACACTGGTTGGACAACAGGACACAGCGGGTAATAGTAAATGGAGTACACAGTGAAGAAAGGAGGGTTACTAGTGGGGTACCACAGGGTTCAGTACTGGGGCCGGTCCTTTTTAATGTCTTTATAAGTGACATTGCAGAGGGACTGGAAGGGAAAGTATGTCTCTTTGCAGATGACACAAAGATCTGCAACAGGGTTGATACACAAGGTGGAGTGGAGAGGATGAAAAGGGACTTGGCAAGGTTGGAGGAATGGTCAAATGTATGGCAGCTTAGATTCAGTGCAAAGAAGTGCAAAGTAATGCACCTGGGAAACAAAAACCCAGAGGAAGAGTACACAATGGGGGGTGAGATACTGACAACAACAAAAATGGAAAGGGACCTGGGGGTAGTCATATCAGATGACCTAAAGGTGGGCAAGCAATATGAGAAGGCAGTAAGGAGGGTTGGGGGTATACTGGGATGCATAGGGAGAGGCATCACCAGTAGAAAACAGGAAGTTGTTGGCCCTCTGTACAGACAGTTGGTAAGACCACATCTGGAGTACTGTGTACAGTTCTGGAGACCCCATCTTCGCAAAGACATAGACAGTGTGGCGGCTGTCCAGAGGAGGGCAACCAAAATGGTGCAGGGTCTGCACCAGAAGAAATATGAAGAAAGACTAAAGGAGCTTAAGACGTATAGCCTCGAGAAAAGGATGGAGAAGGGGGACATGATAGAAACTTTCAAATACCTCAAGGGAATCAACAAAGTCCAAGAGGGTAGCATCTTTCAGAAAAAGAGATGTGCAAGAAAAGGGGGCACAATTTGAAGATAGAGGAGGGACGGCTCAGAGGTAATGTGAGGAAGTATTTCTTCACAGAGAGGGATGTAGATGCATGGAACAGCCTTCCTGAGGAGGTTGTAGAGTCAAAATCAGTGGAGGAATTCAAGAATGCATGGGACAGACATAAGGCAGTTCTAGTGGGGGGTAGGAGGAAGTAGGCTGTTGGTTAACTAGGATCTGCAGCTTATCCGTTACGTAGGGAAATAGGCAGACTAGGTGGGCCATGCGGTCCTTATCTGACATCAAATTCTATGTTTATTCTAAGCTTTCATTAAAAAAAGTTTATAGTCCTAATAGGCCCAACATTGTTACATTTGGATGTACTGTAATTAGTATTCGATTGGTATAACTTAGAACTGTTAGGGTTATGAAATTATTTTATTAAATGAAAGCTTGGAGTCCTTGCTACAGTATTCACTCCAGCATATCACTACTATATATAGTGCTATAAAATGTTATCTATTGATGCATAGTTTTCTCATTATGGTTTTTAAAAGAAAATGATTTTAAATACATTTTATATCATTTTCTGATTTTTGGTTCACATTAATTTTGCAAAGGGCAGTCCCTTTCTAAAATAATGTAATCACATTACAAAAATCCAGTTCTTCTTGACCCAACCTATAATCTTCCTATGATTTTGCAGGCAAAGCACTGGAAGACAATAACCAGTTGTCAACAGCAAAAAGCAGTTACAAAAACATTCCAAAACACATTCTGAATAGCATGTCAGTCTGTTTTTTATTACTAAGGGCAGCTGTATGACAGCTGGATCTTTATTAAGCATTATACCATGGACCTTAGACAACAACCAATCAGAACGGCTGACTGGCACCTTACCACCGTTGTAAATCCTACGA
The DNA here is from genome assembly GCA_016271365.2 of Neoceratodus forsteri. Taxonomy (NCBI): domain Eukaryota; kingdom Metazoa; phylum Chordata; order Ceratodontiformes; family Ceratodontidae; genus Neoceratodus; species Neoceratodus forsteri. The sequence goes on from CM028130.1 coordinate 1,425,017,425, forward strand.
TATACCCACGGCAAAGGTGCCAGTCACCCGAGATACCAACAAAATCGATCCGACTTCAATTTAAAACCTATAGTCGCCATGTTGAATTCTCGGTAACGCGCCCCAGCCGCCTCCCACAGGTCACGGAACATTTTAAAAAACACTGCCTCGTAGACATTAAATACAAATTCCATACTCCTGGCATTTCTCAAAAAGTAACTGCAGCCTAAAAACATTATGCCAAATTTCTCACAATCTTTACTGTAACGCTCGCTCCTCCGAATTCCATCGAACTGGCTGCAGCACAAGCACGCTTCCTATCTTCCGCCCTCGCTCACACTCCTAAATAACAGAAGCACACTACTACCCATTCCTTCTGTGCTTAAATAAAATAATGATGATGACAAGCAAAATAACAGAAAAACTATATTCCTCGACACACTACTACTTCCTATAGACTGTAAATTCAAACTGGAAGCATACGCCATTCACAGATGACAACCCGCACCGCTCACAGCAAACCAGGATTATTTTCTATTGCGCATCAAGAATCTAAACAAAAACAGTTAAAATGGAGAGAGAGAAAAAAAAGTTGTTTTTATTATTTATATATATTTTTAACAAACTCAAGTATAATTAAATGACCACTTGGGGATGTGGGTTATCGGGGATTTACCACGGCTGGCGTGGTTTGCCCACGAGGCGCAGCCGAGTGGGTAAATCCTCACCAGCCATGGTAAATCCCCGATAACCCACATCCCCCAAGTGGCTTATTGCTATTATGCCATCAGTGAAATATTTAATTGATTTAAAAAAAAAGCATCTTTTAAAAAAAATATATATATAAGCGGTTTTTATTACAAATAACCTTGCACAGTAAAAAAAAAATAGTCCTGGCCAAGCTGGTATCAGGAGGACTGCGGAGTTTGAGTTTTGTACTGCTGGTGATGGTTACCTTTTTGTCGGGTGACCAGCTGTTGGATTCGCGCAGTGCCAGCAGGCCGAGGGACGGGAGACGTAGGAGCAGTTTGTTGTAGTAAGTGCTCTGCGACTTGAGTGCTGCTTTGCAGTTCGGTTTCAGGAACAGACCGACATATTTATTTTATTTTGGCTGGGGCAATCAGCTTGAATGATGTATTTATTTATTTATTTTTCCGTAACTGTGAGGTATGAGCGAGGAGCTGGGAGGCCGGAAGCATACTTGTAGTGCAGCAACAGCGATGGAATTCGGAGGGAGCGGGCATTACAGGAACATTTTTGAAAAGGTTTGCCAGGTTTTTTTAGGAGATATGCAAGCTTGGAATTTGTGTTTATGCCAGGCAGTTTTTTTAAACATTGTTTTGTGAGCTGGGGGAGGAGGCTGGGAGGGTGCCGTGCTGATTTGCGCTTAGCGAGGAAACGAAGATGGCGGCTCGGAATGATTTAAAATTTTTTTTTTAGTTGTTATTGAGATGCGGCTGGCTGGCACCTTTTGCGGTGATTATCAGAAGATTTACAACGGAGGTAAGGTGCCAACCTGCCGTTTTCATTGGTCCGTGTCCAAGGTCCATGGTATAATCCCTTATAGTTCATGTGCAATTAGTTCTGTCTTATTTAGGAGCTTAAGTCAGAGGCCCAGATATTCAGAAATGAGCCAAAGGCCGGCACAAGTCTGGCATAGTGCAAATCCAAATTTATTTATTTATTTTTATTTATTTAGCTTTTGTTGACCGGGTAAGTGCACTAGACAAATCCTGCCTATTTTCAGGCATGACCCGGGGGAGGGGGATACGGATGAATGCCAACTGACCTTGAACTAGATTAAGCTGCGCCAAATGCGCCATAGTGCAACAGGAGCCATATTCAGGGGTTGCACTGGCCGCACGGTGCCAGCGCAACCTGGCTAAATATGGCACAGTTGTGCCATGGTGCAACCAGACTTGCGCCATGGTGCAACCAGAGTTGCGCCATGGTGCAAACACAGTTGCACCATAGTGCAGAAAGAGATGCTCCAGCGCAACTGTGGGAGCAGAGCAACAGAGCACCAGACGGGGGCACAGCACAGAGAAGAGACCCAGGGACAGAGCCAGGAAAGCACAATGACAGGCCACAGGAGGCCACCACCAGCAGGGCACACACAGGCACTCAGACACCCCTTCCCAGAACACAACAGTGGCACAGATAGTAGATAACAGGAGGTGCCAATGGAGGGCCACCAAGGGAGCCCCCCCGCAGACTGCTGTCTGAGCCCCTCCTCCTAGACCAGAGCAGGCCACACCCAGGACCACACAGCCGAGCACACACACATGCCACACAGGAACACAGGAATCCCACACAGGAGGCACTGAACGTGGCGGGTGGCAGGTAGCATGGCAGACCACATGGGACAGGCTGCATAACGCCAAGCAGGGACCTCAACACAATGTGCGGCCAGTACCTGACCAACAACCATGGCCGTGTACCACCACCACACACACACCAGCCACACACCCCTGACAGCTGCCCCATGGACACCCCAAGGCACAACCACCGACCGACGGGAAGGACCCCACCACAGTGGGACATACCACAGCACACAGCAGTGAACCACAGAAGCACAACACATGCCCTGACACATTCACACCACATGGACAGACACTGGGCCACTGCAGCATGGCTCCTCATGCCACCTGCAAAGCAGACACTGACACAGGCAGGTAAGTCAAAAAATATATATTTCCAAAGCAAACTATTTACAAAAACAAGGGGGTGGGAAAGGGTAGGAAAGCGAGGGAAGGGGACAGGGAACAGGGACTGTACAGTGGGAAGGGGGACTGTAGGGGGAGGTACAGCATGGGAAACAGAGGAATGCTGGGGCCAAACTAACAGCAGCCATGACCTGCCACCCCTTGGTGTCTTCGCCACCTCCAGTCCTCCAGCAGCAGGTGCTGAACCTGTAGGACTGCCTCCATGGTGGTCGATGTTATCAGGATGAGCTGCTGGAACAGCCTGCAGTACACAGTCCTCCAACGCCGCTGCTGGACACCTATGACAAGGAACAGGACAGGTGATCAGTGCAGTGCCTCAAGGAACCATGCTCATCCACAATGCGCAATGGCCAGTGGGAACACACAACCCCAGAGGGCATGTACCGGCCACCCATGGGGGGTGGGCCAATGCCTGCCAGCAACTCGGCACACCATGACATTAACAGAGGTGGTCCCCACTGCACAATGGCCACCTGACTGCACAATGACAGTCACATGGCACAGTGCACCAGCAGCACCACAGCAACAACAGTGGCAGCCGGGCACACACCCACCCCACCAACAGCTGGAACACGTGTCCAATGGATGTGCTACAGTGGCATGCACCACGCACAGTGTGACACACACACTGCTGCCATGGCACATGGCATAGGTAGCCATGTCTACACCCACTCCCCCACCATTCCTCATGTAAAATGCGAAGGACCATGACAGTGTCTACCTGCCCTCTGCAACCCGCTGATGCTGGTCCTGCTCCTGCTGCTCCTCCGTGGCCCACTGTGACCTGCTGTGCTGCTGATGCCACCTGTGCCCGGTGGTTATCTTCAGGCCCTGGGAGTGGAACAAAGACAGGTACACATCAGGAATCATCCACAGCAGCTGCCCCCACCCCCACCCCTGTGCACAGGGTGAGCCCCTACCTGACACGTCCCGCATGGCTGCATCACAATGCAAGCGATGATTGGCAATGCCACTCCGCGATGTGCATGATGACAGTGCACCACTCTGCAGGGCATGCCAGGCAGGCAGCCTAGCCAACACCACAGTACAGCACAGCACCAGGGTACACATACAATATGGGCTGACTTAGCTGGCTGTGGCACAGCCCCTTGCCTGACGCATGCCTCAAGCCTTCTCAGGCACTCTGGGTCCTGCTTCACCAGGTCACTGTACCAGTGGTGGCATTGCTCTCCTGTACTGGCCACCCCGGTCCTTTGCTGCAGCCTGGGCAGCAATTCCCTGCCACACTGCAACCCTTGGCTGCTGCAGGGGCACCTGACCAAATACTTCGGGGGTGTGGGGCTGGACAAGGCCACCAGGTTGACAAGTTCAACCTGTGTCCAGTTCTAAACTCTATGGACACATCCCTGCACCATGCTACACACCGCGATCTCGGTGACCAAATTGGTGGCAGTAGGTGCACATGTCCACAATATGCACTAGATGCGCAATGCAAGGGAACATGTGCTGTGTCCACCCATTGCGCAGTACCAGAGATGCGCGGCATGGGCATAGCTAGGCAGATCACTGGGTCACACCAGGGGTTAGGGGTCACCCACCTCTGCACAGTGTACACGTGCGCGATATCAGGCCTGGTGCATCATGCGCTATGCCCCTGCATCGCACTGTCAGCACACAGTGCGTGATTGACACCATGAAACCATTAGGTGCATGTGCACTGCAGGTCTGTGCACTGTGCATATGTGCGCATTGTGCTGTGACTTGCTCCAGCACAATCGCATTGAGCATGGCGCAAAATTACGATATTCAGAAACCACATGCAAATGAGCTCATCAGCCAATGCGTGATGCACTGGGTGCATTAGTATGTCATTACCTTTGCGCCAAACCTCGTTTGCATACGTTGCACCTTATAAGCACCTCGGAACAGCACAGGCCATGGACCGGTATTGCATCCTTTCAAGGTAAGTTACGCATGCCGCTGCAGCTCACTGGGAGCAGACAGCACAGCAGGGTGGAACGGAATAGGGAGATGCTCCCACTGACACACTATGCTATCCATGTCCACAGGAAGCAAAATGTCAGAACATGAGGAGGGTGAGGAGCGTGGGCCTGCTAGCAAGCGCTGGCCCAATTTCATGAAAGTGGAGACAGAGGCCCTGTTTAATGCATACCTCAACAGGGAGCCCTGTTGAGTGGTGCCACGGGCACACCACAGGCCAGGGTTGGGGCCTGGGAGACGGTAACGGCATATGGCAACCAGCATGGCAGCCACCAGTGGTTGGCACAGGAGTGCCAGAAGAAGGTGGGCACAGACAAGAGGCACATGAAGGAGACGGTGGCAGCCATCCATGCTGACGGCACAGGAGGAGTTCGTGGCAGCTACCATATACTGCAGCATGGTGGAGGGTGTGCCTGGAGGTGGATTCCAAATGGGTGGCAGACCATCACTGCATGGTAAGTATGTCATCCACACACAGCTGGTGGCACGGAGGGTGTGTACATGGGCATGCTGGCGTGCATGCAGCCGGCATGTATGTCATGTGTGCACACCCACGTGCATGCCATGCTGCAGGACACATGCAGTGGCAGTGTAGGGGGGACACATGTGGGCAATGGAGCCTTGACACACCTTTTCTTCCTCTTGCAGCACCAGCATACTTCCGTGCAGATGATGGGGCGCTGGCAGCAGCGGCAGCTGTGGACGCTGGAATGGCCCCGGAGGACCAGCCATCCACCTCCACTGACATCTGGGGGCCCAAAAGGCTGCAGCCCATCACTACAGTGCAGGCAGATGTCCTGGACCTGGGGTTGGACAAGGCCCTGGATGTGTTCCTGCAGGATGCCAGCCCTGGTGTCCTCTGCGCTGAGATACAGATCGGGGTGGGGTCCAACACCGATGATGACATCATGATTATCCTGGACAGCATGAGAAACGATGTGGGTGAGATGCCCCTGCTGGCCACTGACACAGCCAGCATGCCCAGCACTCTGTCAGTGGCAGAACAGCTGCCTGCCACCACTGCAAGTGCAGTGGTGTGCACTGCCCTGGTTGTGCCCTGCGGTGGTGGTGGTGCGGCCGTGCAGGCGCTGGGTGGCATACAGCCGCTGGATGGGTGACAGCAGCAGCAGGTGCCACTGGGCAGCCGGACACAGGGTCTGCCACCAGTGCACCTGCTGTACCCATTCCCCCTGCAGACCCCACTGTGCAGCATCCACCAGAGAGGGGGGCTGTGCAGCATGGCCGGTCACCACAAGAGGATCGGTGTCCCACCTGGGAGCCCCAGGACACCGACCCGCATGCTGAGCACACCCATTTGCTGTGGACTTCTGTTCAGCAACTGGTGCTGCTTGCCACTGGGGTGCATGCACTGCGAGTGGAGATGTGCCAGTTAGCCGAGCAGCAGGAGAGGGGCACTGTACAGATCCTGGCGGGGATGCAGTGCATGCAGGAGGCCACAACTGCATCCCAGGATCACACTGCCACTGCGATCACAGATGGCTTTAAGCTGCTGGCTGCCACAGGGCATGGCCAGGCACAGATGACCCCTCGCAGCGCGCTGCCCACCCCATTAACCTGGCATCAGGTGACCCCAACATAGTCAACACCAGGCTCTGATGTGGGCATCCAAGGCATGCCCACGGCTGGCCTGTTTGGGTGCCTTCACACCCCTGTGCGGACATGGTTGCCTGTGGCTCCTGATCGGCCCAGGCACGGCTGCTCCCATGGCCATGGTTACCATGGTTCTGTGCAGCGGACCTGATGTGTAGGCCGCCCCACCTGCAGTCTGCAGCTGCTGCCCTGTGTGCACATGGGCGGTGTGTGTGTGCCCACCACTGGTGTGGTGCCTGTGTGTCATGCCACACACTGCCTGTGTGCATGCTTGCCTGGCCACTGGTGCATGTGGCGTGGGCATGATGATGGCAGACTAGCACCGGCTGTGCCTGTGCACTGGTGCAATGCATCTGATTCATGCCACATACCACCGCCTGGGTGTGTGGGTACATGTGTGTGTGTGGTTCTGTGTGGTTGTGTGCCCCTGACTTCCCCTACCCCTGCATCATACCTCTGTGTGTGCATGCCCATTGCCATGCATGCCCCTGCATGTGTGCTGTACCTGTTTGTGTGCCCATGCATGTGTATTGTACCACCTACCTGTGTGCACCATAGTGCTCTTGTGCAATGGTGTCCCAGTGTCGTCATGCCTGCTGTTGCAGCTGGGGATCCCTTCACCCAGGGGGTGGCTGTCCACCACCCTCCAGCCCATTGCCTCAATCGTCCCCACTACTGTCGCCCGCATCAGCCTCAACAGCTATCCCACGGTCAATGGCCATGTTGTGCAGTATGCAGCAGGCCAGGAATAGGCCACAGGCTTTCGAGGGGCTGTACTGTAGGGCACTGCCTGACCTGTCTAGGCAATGGAAATGTGCTTTCAGCATGCCAAAGACACGCTCAATGATGCTGCACATGCTGGTATGTGCCTCATTGTACCATTCTTCTGCTGGGGACTATGGGCGCCAGTAGGGGGTGAGCAGCCAGGGCCTCAGTGGATAGGCACTGTCCCCTGTGTGGATAATGACATGGTTAGCTCTCTGCTATTCTATGCTATGCCCCTTGCCTGTCCCTGGTGCCCATGACACCATGCACCCCCTGCCCTCCCCCCATCCCAAGGTATGTTCTGCCCATTGTCCCTTTCCCATGCCATATTCACCCACTAGGTGGCCCATGGGGATGTCCCCACATTCAAACCTGTGGCACAGTGCAGAGCTGTGCCAGATGAACACATCATGTGCACTCACGGGGTGTGTGGTGCAGACATTGGTGATGCGCCCCATGGCACTGCACACCACCTGGCAGTTGACAATCGGGCTCCCCTTCCTGCTAATGTATGCCACACCCTCAGGGCCAGATGGCATGTGGATGTCCACGTGGGTGCAGTCAATGGCCCCATTCATGCCAGGCATACGTGCAACCCCGTGGAAGTCCTGCATGGTTGCTGTACGCTCCGCCTGTGTGCTGGGAAAACAGATGAATTCCAAAGCACGTGGCAGCAGAGCATTGAGGAACTGTGTGAGAAGGCAGGATGTGGCCAACTGGGTTATGCCTGTGGTGTCCCCTGTTGGTCTCTGGAAGGTACCCATGGTGAGCAGGCACATGATGGCTGTCACCTTTGTCTCCATGGACATGGCGTGGCTCCATCTGGTGGGTGCCTGCATCTCCTCACTGCACAGTTCTCAGCGCTGCCTCAGAATGCCCTGTTCAGGTGGTACCGGCCCATGATCTCTGTGTCACTGTACTTCTTGAAGGTGATGTGGGCATGGTACCACCTGTGTCGGGCATACCACCGACGGGCCCTGCCTTGGCCACGTTGCTGTTCCTCCGGCCCCCTCATTATGGCCTCCATCATGAAGGGTGCACTATCCATGGCCCTTGCTGTCCAATATCCCCCTGGGTGGTTGGCTGCTGCTGGCTGTGTGCCACCCTGGTGCACTGCCTTGCAGTGTGTCTGTCTGTCTCTCTCTCTCTGTCTCTCTCTCACTCTCTCTGCCCCTCTCTCCCTCTCCAGTGCCACCTCTGTCCCTCTCCCTCTGTGTCTGCCTTGGTCTGCCCCTTCCTTCTTTCTTTCTTTCTTTCTTTCTTTCTTTCTTTCTTTCTTTCTTTCTTTCTTTCTTTCTTTCTTTCTTTCTTTCTTTCTTTCTTTCTTTCTCTCTCTCTCTCCCTCACCTGGCACAAGTGCTGTCTGTTTGCTTGTGCCCTGTATTTATAGGAACAAGTCTGCTCGGAGTAACTTCGATTTGCTCTGCACTTACGCCATGGTTTCACGGTTGAATATGCCACTGCGCTGGATATTCATGGAAACGCCCCTTGCACTGATGCCCGCATTCATTATAGTTGTGCATTGGCACAATGGAATTTGCACTGTGCAATGGTTCCCGCTGAATATGGCTCCTTGGCGCAAGTCCGCACTTGCGCCGGCACAATTCAGTTGCGCCATGGGCAACTGCTTTGAATATCTGGGCCCGAATCTCTTGCTTGTGTCATCACAGTACATTGTTGTGGCAATCATTATAATGTCACAAGCAGGGCATTATGATTTTAAACGTCTGAATAGGCCTCAGTTGTAGATGAACTGTAAGGAACAACACTCATATTTTTGTGTAAAATGATTTAGTAACTAAGAATGCAATGGCTTTAAAGTAATTTTTTGGGTGTGGAAGAATGTCATTGATTTCTACTGATGTAAGTTTGGAATTTAATTTTTGGAGACTGGTTCCCTGTTTTAAAAGTCTCATCTGCTACAAACTGTTATCATTCAGGGAAATGTGGAAACCCCTAGGTTCCTAAGCTGATATGGAGAGAATTGAGACAGTTTTAACAAGGTGTTTTTTCACCATTTATTAACCCAGTATAGCTCAGTTGAGATGCAATATATAATTTTCCCTGGGTTGCTGTTTTTATGTTCACCCTTGCACTTGCACAAAGCAAACCTATTGTTATGAGAGTGGGGTTTGAGAGGTGTGTCACTGTCGGTCCAATATAGGGCAGCCTGCAAGGGGCTTGTCAGTGTCAGACCAATCATCAGCCAGGCTGATCGTGACATAGTTCTGGTCTTGCTGGGTGGAAACTTCATGTAGTTCAAAGAAAACAGCTGGCTCAATCATAGGGTGGCTCTTTCTTTTGATCAGCATAATGCTGCCCAGCAAGCAGAGTTGATTGTGCCATTGATCATCCTGCTGTGGTCCTCCCCCAATGTAAAAACAATCCCTCCCACCATCTGCCAAGTATCCCTCCCACCTCCAGTTGTTTGCCCCTTCTTAAGTTTCTGCCACTGGGGTACCCGATCCTGGCGCCAGCTAGTACCCCCACCCTGCCCACTATCAGTGTGAGACACCAGGGAGCTCACCCTCGGTGCTACCAAACATTAACACCAACATTGGGGTGCCCAATCCCCAGTGCAGTGTTGGGATGGTGCTTAAAATAAACAAGACTGTCCTTCATGGTCATAGATACTGTAAAAAAAGAAAACTGCCCATCGATGTCTGTTGCTGGTGCTGGCACACTGCTGCCATTTCTCTCCCCCACCCAACCCTCCTACTCAGGCCCCCGCCCCACACATACCCCTTTAAATATTCTGGCACTGGGGTGCCCAATCCCTGGTGCTGGCTAGTATCCCTAACCCTGCCTGTTTTCAGTGTGCAACACTGCGTAGCCAACACCTGGTGCCACCAAGCATAACACTGACACTGGGATACCAGCATACCTGAAATAAAGAAAACCACCCCTCATAGTTATTTTTTAAATTTTTACATACCCTGTAAAAAAAGAAAACTGTCAATTGATGTCTGTTGCTGCTGCTGGCTGGCTGCCGCCGTCGTTACCTTCCCACTCAGCATCCCACACCACCCCCAACCCCTTACTTACCTACCAGGATCCAATGCCATAATCCTATCTGGACCAGAGACATGTCTTCACTCTTCAGCCTGGACCATGAACTGAGGAAATCAGGTATGCAGTTCAGTGTATAACAAAGGGTTTTGAACTTGTCCTTATAACTTGGTAATTTTATAAGATCCCCCCCCCCAAAAAATTTTCAAAATAGCCTTTTTTGACACCACCTTGTGAACAATGGCACAGAAAATATGCAAATCTGCCCCAAAAGGTGATTTCACAATTGCTGTGCGAAATCATCTTTTGGGCATGATTTGAAAATGTTCTCTGCCCTTGTTCATTAGGAGTGGTCATAAGAATACTATGGGGGGGTCATAATAGACTATGTTGAAAATCTGGGGTGAAAAAATATATATAAAAAAGTTATGAGTTTACACTGAAATTTATCAATACACACTCAAAACTTTGGTAATTTTAAAACCCCAAATTTTCAGCATACCCATTTTTTTCACACCACCTCACGAATGTGACATTTGTCTTTTTTCAAATCCTAGCTAAAATGAGTTTTCACACTTGTGGTGCAAAATGATGTTCCAGTGACTATTTTATAAATGACAACTGTCAACAGTGCCAGTGTCTCAGTAGGTTGCACATTCACCTCTGAGGCTGGAAGAGCAGAAGGTTGTGGGTTCTAGTCCCACACCAGGCACTTGGGCCCAGATATTCAAACTGTGCCAGGCTGTGGCGCAAGCTTGGGTGCAGCTCAACTTGGCTGCGCAGGGGTGTGGACTGGACGATATTCAACGGAGCTGCACCATGGCTCAACAGCTTTGAATATCGCACCCTGGCCACCCCCAGTGTGCATGGTGCAGTGGCACTGTGCCAGCGCAAGTGGCCAGAGTGGAGCATGGAGATGCGCTAGCGCAAGTTCCATTGCGCCATGCACAGCAACTGCGATATTCAAAACTTGACATACAAATGGGGCCATAATGTATGCAAGGAGCACATGAGGCCATTTGCATGTCATTATGGCCCTATTTGCATGCAGGTGCACCGATCCCCGATGACTTGCGCCTAGCACCCTGCCAGGCAGCAGCCATCGGGAACCGACACCCCCTGCAGCCCGATCGCAGGCATCTGTATCTAAAAAAAAATATACCCAATATCCCTGGTGGTCCAGTGGACTGCTGTCTGCCCAATAGTGGGCATCTGTAATTAATGAAGAAATAAGTCCAATATCCCTGGTGGTCCAGTGGACCCCTGTCTGCCCGGTCACGAGCATTTGTATACAAAAATACATAATTCCAATATCTCTGGTGGTCTAGGGGTACCCCCCTCCCCACCGCCCACTGAGCCCCACAGGTGGCTCCCCCATCAGCGGTGGTGGCAGCACCCAACCGCCTGCCGCCCTGCTGCCCAATGACACGTCCAGTAGGGCTGTCGCCCATTGGTTCATCAGTGTGAGCAATGGGGTGCATTTACAGCTGTATTGCTCATTCTCTGATATGTGAATGATTCATTCACATATCTGGAATGTGTAGTAGGCACGGCATATGCCCATTGGCTCACTCTGTGAACCAATGGGTGTACAGCGCTACCGGCGGTGTCCAGTCAGCAGGTGGAGGGCGGCAGGTGGGTGAGTGCTCACCCGCCGGCTGACCCGGGGAGAAAGGGTGGGGCCCAGTGGGTGGTGGGGAGGGTGGTACCCTAGACCACCAGGATATTGGAATTATGTATTTTATATACAAAATGCCCGCGACCGGGCAGATAGGGGTATAATTGGACCACCAGGGATATTGGACTTATTTTTCTTTACTTACAGATGCCTGCGATTGGGCAGACAGTGGTCCATTGGACCACCAGGGATATTGGACATTTCATTCTAATTTTACAAATGCCCGTGATCGGGCAGACAGCGGTCCACTGGACCACCAGGAATATTGAACATTTCATTCTATTTTTACAAATGCCCGCGATAGGGCAGATAGCGGTCCACTGGACCACCAGGGATATTGGACAGAATTATTTTATTTTATAACAAATGCCCGCGATCGGGCACGGGGGGGGGCACCGCCAGGTGCAGCCGGAGCTTGGGTGGCCACCCACAGGTGGCAGCTGCCGTGTTGTGCCCTGCAATGTGGCAGCTCACCTGTGGGTGGCCATCAGTTGTTCCTTTTTTTGGATCAACTTTGTGCTGGCGCAGGTAGGGGTTGCACATGCATGGCTCTGCACATCCGGGCTGAATATTGGGCTGTGCAGGGTATGCATGGGCCACGCCCCCACCTGCGCCTGCGCCATTATGATGCGCTTCAGCACATCGGTTGGTGCCGACACCTTCACTTTTGAATATCACGCCAGGATTGTGGGGTTGTGCATGGTGTAATACCATGCGCTATGCAACCCTTTTGAATATCTGGGCCTTGGGGTACAATCACAGCACTGACACTGTAGTGCATCATAAGGGGGATGCTGCACTCCTGAAGTGCTGTCTTTCAGATGAGACATTAAACTGAGGTTCAGTCTGCCTGTTCTGGTGGTTGTTCAGGTGGACGTTAAAGACCCCATGGCACCTCACAAAAAGAGTAGGGCAATTTTTTATTCGAAAATCATAATGCAATACATTCTTTGAAATAAAAAGCAAAACTTTAAAGCAAAGTAAATATTAATGTATACCTCCCCTTTTGCAATTATTTAAGCATAATCTAGATTGGAACATAAACCAAAGAAACCCTTATATGAAAGCAAAATATGTATTAATTCATACAACACATACAACCCCCCCCCCTTCCCACCTCTAAGAGCAGGGGACTTCTTTCTTTAGTCTCAAAAAATCATAATACTGTACAGAAATAACAAAAAGCAAGATCTTAAAGCAAAATAAGTATTAATTCATACAACCCTTTCTGTAAACATATTCAATATATTAATAGAAAACCAAGAAAACCCCTTACACTAAAAAAAAAAGTATTTATACACACTACCCAAACAAATCCCCCCTCTCCCTTACCCTTAAGAGTAGGGGGAACAATTATTTTCCTTTTTGTTTTTCTAAATGACAGCTCCAAAACAAATTGTAACAACAAATATTGAGAAACAGAATCCTATAAAGAAGAGAACATTCTACCTATACCTGTTGAAAGGCCTCCAACTTAAAAATTAACCAGTGTCCAACCATAACATATTATCCCGCCATTTTTTATAAATATCAGGGGGAACTTTAGATTTGTGAGATGTTTTTATGGCTGTGATAGTATCGTTAATTGCCCAGAACAGTTGACTTTGAGTAACAAATTGTTTTTGTAAGGACCATTTGTATCTCGAATCCAAATATTGTATTTAGGACAAACTAAAATTAAATGCATCATATCCCTATTATACTGTGCCCATGTTTTAGGTAATATACCCAGAAATAGAATATCTGGGGTGAGGTGAAGAAAAAGGGAAGCCAGCTAATATTTGTATACCAAATTCCAAAATTGTAATATATAAGGGCATTCAAAGTATAGATGTGTCATAGTTTCTATTTGGGCTTGACAAAAATCTGCCCTAGGGCATACCTGTTCCTTCATTTCTTTATGTTTAAGATTACCTTTAACATTTAATTTTTCATGGGTACTAAGTCAGAGAACATCCCACATATAAATTGGAGCTCTGTTAAGCATTAACATAGATTCTATTTGTTGTAACTCAGATGACTGTTTAGTACTATAATGAAGAGCTTCCAGAAAAAAGTTTTCCAAAATGTGGGAATATAATGCTTTTCTAGGGAGAGTCAAACATATCCTTTTAAGTAAACTGTTTGGGAAACATAAAAATAGTACTTAAATGTGAAACAAACTTAACAAAAAGGTTTTTAACATGTAAATTTGCTTCTTTTTCTAAAGGAACCATTTATTCCATTTACTCAGTTTAAGACTAGCTTCATCAAGTGAGATGTTCTAGTTCAACACCCCCATATCTCCTGACCTGGAAAAACTCCCAAGATTTTACAGTGTGTATTGAGTACCAAAATTCCAACTATTACTGTACCTACTGTGTCAATATTCCCAATAGGCAGGCACTTATTCTTATCCCGATTTATCCTGGACCTGTGCTCTGAGTGAAGCTATCCAGCACCACTTCCAGCATGCCACTTGAGGGAAGGTCTGCCAAAATGAAACACAAATCATCAGCATACGCTACTGTTTTGATTCCCACATCATCACTGGATACTGATAAACCTCTAATGCCATCATTAAGGTGCACTTCCCGTAATAAAGGTTCAATAGTTAGAATATATAGCATAGGGCTTAAAGGACAACCATGTCGGACACCCCTGGTAATATGACTATAAGCTCCCACCCACTCATTCACATAAGGTGCTGTTTGAGCTGAAGTAAACAGAGCTGTATCCATTGTATAAATAAAGATGGAAAATTAAATTTTTGCAAGCACTTTCAAAGATATAAATGAGCCACCTGATCAAATGCTTTTTGCCTGATCTAAACTAACCAAAACCCCTTCCACCTCGTCAGTATTACCTTTTTCAAAACTTTCCCTCAATAGTATCAGTCCAACCATAGTATGATGCCCTGAAACAGAACAAAATTGTGTAGGATGAATAATATCTTGCAAAACCATACTTAATCTGTTACTGAAGATTTTTATAAGAATTTTGAGATCTGAATTTAAAAGCTTAATAGGTCTCCAATTTTGTAGGAGTTTTTTATCTCCTGTTTTGTATAATAGAATCATCAGTACCATATTCATATTTGTTGGCAGTGAAAGCTGAGTTAAACAGGTGTTATACATATCAGTACGTTCAAAAAAAAAAGTACCTGGCTTACATGACGATAGAATTCATTAGGAAGTCCATCTGGATTACCATTATGTAATCTGGAAATAACCGTCCAGAGTTCTAAAATAGTAATACGTGCAGTAAGTGTAAGTAACAAATAATCTGGGATTAATGGAAGAGCAACATCTTGTAACCAAGCATCAATGTTTTCCTCAGTAACAGTCTGATCTGCTGTGAACATTTCAGAAACATAAGTTTCTATAGTTGTCAAGATATCCTTCCCTTTTGTTATCTGTAACTCTGTAGGTGTCCTAAGCTGTTTTATCCCCTTCTTCTGTCTCAGATTAGAGCAACATTCAAAAGGATTAGTGAAAGCTTGTTTCTCCTTAGTCCCAAATGTCTGCTCCCTTTCAAGAGATTTCATTCTGTCGTATTGTATATTTGACATTTCTTGTTTTATTTCTGATATCTGCTCAGATGAAACATATTCCCCAGAATGTTGTAAAGATTGTAGTAAAAGCAATTGGCATCTCAATTTCCAATATCTATCTTTTCTATACTTCCCTGATATTTTCCCCATTTTCTATAAATAATCCAAAAAATCTTTTTTGCTGTCCTCCCACCACTGTTGTTTTGAACTGTATAAAAAAATATAACTGTCTAGCTTCTAATACATATTGAAAACCTTTTACTATCACTGGATCTTCTAATAATGAGAGATTCAGCTTCCAGTACCCTGGGCCTTTAGCTGTATCCTGAAAATTTGAAATAGTCAATGACAGAAGGCCATGATCTAAGGTGGCTACCATATGTACTGCTTGATTTCTGAAAAATAAGGATGGAGTAAGTAAGAAAGAAATAATCAATCCTGGTCACTTTTTGTCCTTGAAAAAGGTACGAGGGGAACTAACACCTGGGTCCAAGAACAGATCTCTAAGCCCAGTCTGTGTAATTAGATTGTCCAAAAAACCAGCATCACAATATAGTTTGGTTGTTGATAAACCTCTATCTGAAGAAAACCTACTAACATTAAAATCCCCTCCCCAAATAACATTCTTACTAGTATACAAGACGGACTGAATTTGTTTCAATAATTCATTTCTAAGGACCTTACCCTGGGGTGCATATCTATTAATTAGTCAGAATTCTGCATCTTTAACCAGAATATCTAAAAGAAATGCCCTACCAGGCACTATATTCACCATGTGAGTTACTGTAAAATTCCCCAAAGTAAAGCAAATCTCTAACCCACAGCATAAATCAGTCCCTCCCGACCAATAACATGGTCCCCGTACCCATGCGTTAGAAGCCATCTCAAAATCTGACAAATCATATAGTCTGGTATCCTGCAAAAAAATTATGTCAGACTCATAAGCATAATTTGTGAACAAGAAAAAATTGGCCAGACATTTTCATTCTGTCTGTATACCATTCATGTTTAAGCTGGCCAAAGTTAGATCATATTTCAAAGAAGTAAAATACCCCTTATCAAGTATAAGCAGCTTTTTTTCTGGTGCTTTTCCTAATTCCCAAATGAGACCCCACTCTTTTTTTCTTAGTACAAACAGACAGAGGAACTGACACCACATCATGTTCAGACAGAACCTCCATCTGGGAAGACGTTTAAGAGGCCGTATCAGAATCCAAGTTTTCCTCTGATTATGGCTGTTGTAGCACATCATATTTATTAGACAGTTGCACTTCGTTGTGCGGCAAATCTACTTCTGAAGTTGAGGATGGTGTTTCCCCTTACATGGTACTGTCACAAAGTCTGCCGATGGTACTGGGGGTGGGGGCATAGAAGATGAGTGTCCTGGCTCCTCAGTTAGAATAGCCTCTCACAGTGGGGGGTGGGGTTCAGCCACAAACGTAGAAGAGGAGTCTTCCGCCAAAGTCAAAACTCTGGTTGCTGGCCCAGGGAGGGGGGAGTTTTCCGTTTAGCTGTTTTGGCATAGGTACGATTTGCTTCAGCCTGTGACTGTGACCGGTACCCAGGAGGAGCCTGGTGTGACAATCTACTGTTCACTTCTTTTGATGCTTTGGATAAATAAAAATCCTGAATTCCAAAATTCCCATCATCTGTATTGTGTGCTGCTTTAGGACAATCCGTGAACATGTGACTCCCTTCCTCACACAAAGAGCATTTTGGGGGGGTTATTACAATAATATCCTGCATGCCTCAACTCCCCACATTGTGTGCACTGAATGACATCAAACAAATTGCTAATGTGCCTGGCTGAGCCACACTCATAGCACTAGCAGGGTTGATCAGGATAGACGATAAAGCCTTTATCTCTACTGATAATCAGACAGTTAGGGAGATGTTTAAAATCACCACCTTCTTGAAAAAGTTTGACCTTCATCTTCCACCCTCCAGACCAGAAACCTTCACTATCAAAGATAGATTCAGGTGTACCCAATAGCTCACAATGTTGTTCCAACCAATATGGAATGTCTACAGTGTTAACACCTTTACTTTGAAATAGCACTGTGATAAAACGAAAAGCCTGTTTTGTCAATTGTATCACTTGAAAGGAAGTCCACAAGGGATTAGACTTCAATGGCATTTGTTTAGCCCAGAAACGTTCCAATATCTCTGGGGTTCAAAAGTTAATATTGAAGGAGTGTTCCCTCACAATGTGAATCAGTGCATATACATCTGTTGGGGTAAAGCCCAGAGACTGTTTTATTAAAATCTGACCCACATAATGTCTGTCTGGAGGATCCTCCAACACCCCCCCCCTCAAAATATCTGAGATGAATAGCATTTTGCCTCTTAGCTAGTTCGATTGGTTTATTATAATGACTAGCATGGTTAGAGTTAGACTTAGACCTCTGTCTATTGTCCCGATTTTCTGATGTCGGAATTTCCTCACCCTCGGGACCTCTGGTTTTGGAGTAGTTACCCCCTCCTCTTCTTGTCCAGTTATCTTTGGTTGTGCATCAAAGAACAGCTCTTGCTGAGACCCCAAAGGAGAATAAGACGCACTACCTGACCCATCTGGAGCAGTCGTTGCTTGTGGTGTTGTTTTTCATATGAGTATGGTGAAAGATGGGGCTGCTGTCTGTGATACACTATGAGGTCCCGGTGGCATCTGCATAGCATTTGGTGCTCCATTGGAAACAAAAGATACTGGGACCTCTAAGCTACTTGCAACAGGGTCAGGGAGCTATTCACCCATTTCCGATTGAACCCAACCTGCTTTCTCCAGAGCATCTTCCAGAGCCCACTCCATGATGTCACCACCGCACTGGTGAGAGTCCTGAGCATCTGAAGGCAACAGTGGTGATTCGGTTGACGATTTCACTGGATAACCAAAAACAAACAGCTTTGTTTTCAGATGCATTACCTTTTCTGGGGAAGAATCCATAAGGCATTTTATTTTGCCCAACTCGTCCAAACCAGAGGTTTCTGTCAATATTTGATTCTCAATTTTATCCAGTTCTGCTTTCAAAATCGCTTGTTCTTCATACAAGGGAAGATTGATAGAAATACCTGTCTCCATATTCCGACCTGTGGCATTCTCTACAGGAACTGCAATGGTAGAATCCGTAATCTCCATACAATCGCTAGAAGTACTTGTGGTGTCAACAGCACCAGTTATCGCAGGCAGATGTCTCACTCCTTCCCTCTCCAGAGTCATACTGGAGTCCTCCATTCTGCAGCAGAGCACAGTGCCCTCTACCACAAGAGTAGAGGAATTTCACCAGTGTCCTGGCCAAATTCCACCATTCACTAAAAATACCACCAACAGCTTAATCTGGTTCAATTTCAGTTGGTAACCATCTGTATCTCCCAACCCCCTGGGACGAAGCTGAAAATAGGCAGAACTGTCTAGCCCTCCTTTCCCGGTCAACAATAAATAAACAAATAAATGTTTAGAAGGAGCTGTCATAAAAAGACTGCTGAAAATTTGGGATCAAAATGTGAAAAAATGACTAAGTTATGAGGAAACGTTGAAATGTTCCAACATTTACTCATAACTATACTTTCATAGATTTTGGCCCCTAATGTTCAATGTATCCTTGTGTTATCCCATCTCGTGAACATGGCAGATGTCATCTTTAAAATCCCCTCCGAAACTTGTTTTCACAGTCGCACTGCGAAATCAGCTTTCTGATTGGATTTAAAAAATCACACCTGTGTGAATCATAATGTCAGGTCATAGAAAGACTATTGGAAATTTCGGGTCAAAATGTGGGAGCCCACTGAAAATTAGATATTGCCTCTCAGATGCCCTGCCCTGTTCTGGGTAAATACAATCTAAAAATGTATAAAAGCAGGACACCACTAAAAATGAAATATATAGTAGAAATGTGTACAAGCAAGACCTGGTACAACAGCAATGCAAGCGGTGAACATACAGCATTGACAAATGCTTGTTATTGTAGCTGGGTGGACAGAGGCACTAAGAGGTTGAGGGAACCTGCTCAGGTTCCAAAGCCTGTAATTTAGTCATCTGACAATGCTGCCTCTATGAGACAGGTGGCTCATAAAGCTCCACTGTGAGGCAATATTTGCTTTCCTTCTTATTGTGACAGAGAGTCTGTTAATGTCATTGTCAAAGGATGTTAATCAGCATTATCAGTGTTCATGTAAACATTTAAAGAAGCACAAGAGAAAGGAAAATCATTGACATACTGTAGGTTAAAAAAAGAGAAGATAACTTGACACAGAACCCTACTGTACTCCAATATTTACTGTTGCAAATTCTGAATTGAGATTCCCCATAATATTGTTATTGCTTTCCTGTTGACAGGACATACATCAACAGTGGGGAGAGGGATGTTAAAAAGCCCCACTAGCACTAGTTTTGTTACTGAAGGGCCTTTTTCAAGGTGATAGGAAAATGTATTTATAGTTAACTGCCATACCATTTTTTTCCCTGCCACTTATGTATTCTGATTCACTTTGACCATTTTTTTATATTTTCTATTTATTCGCCTCCCTGCCCCCTGCGCTCCACTTCATCGTGAGCCCCTGACATCTGCCTCAGTTCCTTCCTGCCTAGAGCCCTGCGACAGTCCTCCCATGTAGCCTTAGTTTCCCTCCCAGACAGGGATGAGGTGGGGCCCTTACACCCCAAACTAACAGCCCTTCATCAGGGCCACTGCACCAGACAGGCAGGGGACCATCGAGGTCTGTGCTGGTGCTCCGTCTTCCCAGAGCACAGGAGATGATTTTTCCCTTTTTCTTCTGGGTGTACCATGCACCCTGATGTCAAGGTGGACATCCATCAACGTCTGGCATGCCCAACCCCTCTCTGCATGGCCGGGCACTTGCTGTACCCCAGGCCTCTGCCTGGGGTCAGTTGAGCACTGGACCTCGTCCCCCTCCCTCCCTGGAGAAGGTGACCAGTCCACAGACGCTCAGCCTTCTCCCCCTGGCCTGCCCTCCAGCTCCCCAGGCTCATTCCTGAACCCGGGTTGCCAGCATCATGAGCGGTAGCGCTATCACTGTGCCGGCGGGCCGGCCCCACTTTGACCATTTTTTAATAAATAAATTATCTAACGTTTGGGGTGCCCTCAGAGCTAGGTAGAGTTCCACTCTCCTCACCTGCTACTGCTTTTTCTTTTCACATTAGACATTCCATGACATCAGTTACAACATCCCATGCTAGTCATCTGAAATGACCTGGAAAGGTATTACTGATATCTCTGAATGTTTAGGCAATATGAAGAGACAGAGAGAGCAGCAACTGCCAAGGAGAGAGAGAGACAGAGAGAGATTCAGGGGATACAAAGACAAAAAAACATATTATTACTAAAAGGAAATCAAACGAGCCTCTAGAGGTGTAAAAAGCTGTTTCCTATCACCTTCAAATCAAGTACTATCACACAGTTTTTAGTATTGTAACCCCTGCCCACTAGGATTGGATAAACCCTGGAACAAAACACATAACGTGTACAAGGAAAAAATGACAGAGTCTAACAAACAAATTATGAAGGCAAAAGCCCAGACAAAGGAAAAGATAGCAGAAGGAGCAAAAAGAGGAGACAAATCATTTTTTTAGATACATTAGGGAACATAGGAGGGCAAAAAGGGGGATAGTAAAGATTGCTACTGAAGAAGGGAAATGCACCAAACGTGACCCAGAGAAAGCCAAAATCCTCAACAAATATTTCTGCTTGGTGTTTACCAAAGAGGACCCAGGGGATGGCCCAGCCCTGAAAAAACACAACACCCCAGGACCAAGGGTAGACATGAGTCCCTTTACAGAAGCTGAAGTACGGGAGGCACTAAATAAACTAAAAGCAGACAAAGCCATGGGACCAGATGAGATGCACCCCAGAATCCTTAAGGAACTGGGGGCAGAGTTAGCAGCCTCTCTGGTACTTCTATTCACGAAATCTTTGAAGAGCGGTGTGGTACCTGAAGCCTGGAAAAAGGCAATATTGATTGGTTCCACTTAACAAATCAGGCAGTTGTGAAGAGGCTAGTAATTACAGACCAGTGAGCCTCACGTTTATAGTAGGGAAACTAATGGAGACACTACTCAAACAGATGTACATAGCATTCCTCAAAACTAGTGGCCAACAAGACCCTAAACAGCATGGTTTCACAGCAGGTAGGTCATGCCAGACAAATATGCTCGAGTTTTTTGACTATGCTACAAAAATAGTGGATGATGGTGGGGCAGTAGATGTGATCTACCTAGACTTTAGTAAGGCCTTCCACTTGGTTCCACACAGAAGGCTGGTAAAGAAGCTTGACCATACAAGGGCTGGTCCAGAAGTAGTCAGGAGGGTACATAACTGGTTACAAGGCAGAACCCGGAGGGTACAGGTTAATGGAATGCAACTGATGGACGACAGGGTGACCAGCGGGGTGCCCCAGGGCTCAGTGCTGGGGCCTCTGCTCTTCAATGTTTTTATAGCAGACTGATGGACTGGAAGGGAAGGTGTGTCTGTTTGCAGATTACACCAAGATATGTAACAGGGTGGACACCTCAGAAGGAGTGAGCAAGATGGAAGCTGACCTCAAGAAACTAGAATAGTCTGGAGTGTGGCAGCTGAGATTTAACGACAAAAAGTGCAAGGTTATGCACATAGGAAAGAAACATCCAAGAAAGGAGTATTACCTAGGAGATGAAAGACTGGCAACCTCAATTCAGGAACAAGATCTGGGAATCATAATCTCAGAGGACTTGAAGGTTAGTAAGCAGTGTGAGAAGGCAACATTGAAGACCAACAGAGTGCTGGGCTGCATTGGGAGGGGAATCATGAGGAGGAGGAGAGAGGTGGTACTACCACTGTATAGATAGCTGGTCAGGTGTCACCTGGAATACAAAGTCCAATTCTGGAGACCTTACCTCAGGAAGGACATTGACCGGCTGGAAACAGTACAGAGAAAGGTGACAAAAATGATTCAGGGTCCGCAGTACATGTCCTATGAGGAAGGCTTAGGGAACTGAATATGTACTCCCTGGAGCAGAGAAGAGAGAGAGGGGACATGGTTGAAACATTCAAGTACATAAAAAGGCATTAACAAGGTACAGGCACAGGAACTTTTTCACTTCAAGAAGGGATCCAGTACCAGGGGACATGACCTCAGGCTGCAAGGAGGGAGGTTCTCTACTAACACCAGGAAGTTTTTCTTCATAGAAAGAGTGGTGGATACCTGGAACAGCCTGCCCCAAGAAGTTGTGGGGGTCAACACTGTGGGGGGATCCAAGAATGCATGGGATAGACACAAGGGAGTCCTAACTATAAAGGGCAACTAGAGTGTCAAATAGGTCTAAAACAAATGGGCAGACTAGATGGACCTAGCGGTCTCCTTATGCCATCAACTTCTATGTTTCTATGTTTCTATAACAAGGAGCTTAGAGGGTCTATATCCTTTGGGTAGATGGCCCTGGGTTTGCTGGTGTAAGTTCATTATTCCAATGCATGGTGCCGCCACCAAAAGTGACTCCTTCCTAGGTCAGGCCTAGAGGTGCTCACTTTTCCCTAGGAGGTCTTGGTAACCACGATATTAGCAGTTATTGTCTTAGAGACCAGGTGCTTCTCATGCTTGTGGTGTCTGGCTCTAAACTTCATTTCACAGCCATTACTCAAACTAATTTTAGAGCACCACTGCCTTCTTAAACACCTTGGCTTCTATATTCATCATGTAACTCCCTAGTGAGTTCTACTCTCAGAACTGTGGAACTTCATTAGTAATAAGGTGACTGGGACATTTGTCAATGTATGTACACCTTTGAAGTACAAAGGAACTCATTTAGGATCCTAAGGTGTAATTAAATATGGTGATCTTCATACTCAAGAATGCATTTTTACCTAAAACTTTCTGATCTCTCAGGGGGTCATAGATGTTGGAACTTTGTCCGTGAACTTTAACCAACTGTGAACTTGGGTCTTCACATTGTCTTGTTGCAACCCAAAGCATGGAACATTAGCATGGTTTGCTTGCAAATGCTCTACCAGTCAGGAAGTACTGGGATCAGTCCTTTTTAATGTCTTTATTAGCAACATTGCAGAGGGCCTGGAGGGAAAGGTCTGCCTGTTTGTGGATGACACTAAAATCTGCAGCAGGGTAGACACTCTGGAGGGGGTGGAAAAATGAAGGGATCTGAAAAGGTTAGAGGAGTGGTCAAGGGTATGGCAACAGTGCTTCAATGCAGAAAAGTGCAAAATCATGCACTTGGGCACAGAAACCAAAGGGAGGAGTACAAAATGGGAAGAGAGGTATTGATGACTGCCAAACAGGAAAGAGAGCTGGGAGTTATCATATCTGATGACCTAAAGGTGGCTAGGCAATGTGACAAGGCAGTCACGAGAGCTAGTGGGATGCTGTGGTGCATAGGAAGGGGCATCACCAGCAGAAAGAGGGAGGTGGGGTTACCCCTGTGTAGATCACTGGTGAGACCTCACCTGGAGTACTGAGTCCAGTTCTGGAGACTTTCTCTCCAGAAGGACACAGAAAGAGTGGAGGTGGTCCAGAGGGGGCAACCAACATGGTGCAGGGCCTGCATCAGAAGCCCTATGAGGAAAGACTGAAGGACCTTAAAATGCTTATACTGTAGGAATGGAGGGAGAGAGGGGGAATATGATAGAATCTTTCTAATACCACACAGGTATAAATAAGGTTCAAGAGGGAAATATCTTTCAGAAAAAAAAGTTACTCAAGGACAAAGAGTCATGCTATGAAGCTGGAGGGGGGTAGACTTAGGGGAGATGTGAGGAAGAATTTCTTCACAAAGAGAGGGTAGTTGACACCTGGAACTGCCTCCCAGTGAAGGTCTCAGGGGCAAAAACTGTTACTGGGTTCAAGAAAGCATGGGATAGGTATACGGGAACGTTAGTGATAAGACAAGGGGGGATAAGTCAGAGACCAAGTAGGGTCTGCGGTGATACAGTAGGTAGGGAAAAATGGGCAGACTAGGTGGGCCAAGCGGTCCTTATCTGTCATCAAATTCTATGTTTTTTTATGTTTCTATGAAGTGGGGGGAAATCCTCTATCAAGGGACTGGGTGTGATCCATTTGGGCTCTGCACCACAATTTGAGGAAACTGCAACCTAGAGAGAGTTACTGGTGGAGACATTGCCGCAGATCTCGTAAGTTGGTAAAGTAAACATTACTGTTGTTCAATATTATAGAAGAAGAGTATGTGATACTATAATTGGGAGAAAGGCATTTCATTGGCAATCCAGGGGATAATACTTAGCCTGTTCCCTGTCAGGAGCTAGCCAACTTGCTGGACTCAATCTGAAAAGGACACTGTCTATGTTGGGTTTGAGAATGAATTGAAGAGGAGGATCAATTGGGAAACAAAACCTGCATGCAACCCACTGTTAAGATAAACCATGGAGGGTTAGTGATAATTGACTTTCTAGCTAGATGTAGGTGGTCAAGCCACTAGGAGAAGCTGCCTGGATGAATAGAGGTGACTGGCCTATGAATGAATGAATGCCTCACAAAGATTGGTGAACAACACTCAGCTGATTGAAGTTAACTGTGAGGAGGACTCAGGTCTTCACAACCTGTCAGATAATTAGATGTGGTGGGTAGATTTTGAAATGACTTGGGCTGGACATTTTTTGAGAGATTTAGTGCCCAGGCAGATGTTTTAAAATGTCTTTGGGCCCAGCGCCTGTTTGTGCAGATTACAAATAGGGGCCCCTTGAGTATTTTCTTCACTGTGCTTCAACTCTACCCATCAAGCATGCCAATGATCCTACTGTAGTCATTACGAGATTTGTCCTGATCCATCACCTCAGTGAGGCATCCACCAATAAATTGCCTTTGGGGGTTAAGGTTGGATGCACCCGCTGTGGGGGATTGGGTCTTGTTAATGGGAGGTAGATCATCTGTTATATCTGCATAGAATATACGTTCCCCTTAAATTCCCATTGTCCCTTCTGCCCCATGCCCTTTCCACCCCTTTCTTTATAGTAAAGCTGCTGTTTATTTGTTGTATTCTTGTAAGTTGACTTTCTGGATATTCTGTGGGGCATCTTGCTAAGTGAAATGGGTATAACTGCTGTGGTTAACAGTCCTGCATGTGAGGTCTGGTTCCCTAGTACTACTCAAGGTGGAGGCATCATGCATTGTGCATCTACTAACTTCAACCATGCGTAAGCCCAGTAAATCGAAGTGAGGAACCCAGGTTGGTGGCCGCGTGAAGTGCATCTATGCTCTGAGGGCTCTGAATGGCTGCTACAATTCAATTAGGCAAACACAAACAGGGCACAATGAATGTCAAGTTGCAATAAAACCAGAACAAGTTTATTTATAGTTTAGTGCACAGTACTGTACTTCGATGCAGTCACACAACTCTGATGGTAATGCAGTTGACAAATGGTTTAAGGGTACCCTCTTTCTGTAAAGGAGTATGCTCTGGATTCAGCTAGTTGAGTCCAATTTACTTGTCTAAATTGGGGAATATAGAAATCCTCACACTATCTGGGCTACACAACTGCAGTGTCATGGCTAATGTCTGGAGTCCCCAGCAGGACTGGGATATGATGTAGAGGAGAATTTGCCTCTATCACTTAACTCGGATGAAGCTGTAGGAACTTCCTTCTTGATACAGAGAGCCTGGGAGATTGTATAAATACCTATGGTTTCATAGTATCTGGAAAACATTTCAGTTTGGGTGTCCTGTACTTAACACTTTGTCCTTCACACCTTTAAAGGCAGGTAGCTGTATGAACCCAGCTCAAGCCTGAGTCTCATTTGAGAGCAGGCTGTAGCCCATACTTCCCAACATTTCCAGTTCATGCAGTCACTTCCCTGAAGATGTCTGGTTTACAGTCTTATGCTCACCTATTCAACTTGCCAGGCAGGCAAACTATAGCTGAGTATCCCTCAAGCAGGACATTGTTGCGGCCCTCCAGACGAACTACTTGAGGAGGAATACCCACACGAGGTCTGTAACTGTGCTCATGGTGTTCTCACTTCTGTGAGTGCTCCACTAGAGAACCCACCAAGGGAAGACCTGTACCTCACCCCACACTGAGGACATATGATACCACACCCTGAGCATGGCAGGTCCCATGGCCAATCATTGCTGGCACCACAAAATGGATCTCTCCCTCTGCGCCTCTCTTGGCTCTCAACATTAGATTGCCACCTCAGACTCCTGTGCTGTTTCCATTAAGGGCCTTTTATAACCTTCAGAACATACCAAGGAAGGGCCATGCCCTACACCATGGAAGAAGGATGGGTGCAGCTAGCAGCCCCAGCTAGGGGTGGGGGTGTGACATTATCTTATTCAAATTCAATGAAGACTTAATTATTTGATATTACTGAGGCACTATGACCTGATTTAAAACCAGACTGGTTCACATTAAACAGTTGTTTGTACTTCTATCAGTAATTCTCTCTGAGCTCTATCTCTCATTGATGGGCAGTGGCGATTGCTGGGACTGCAGAGGACCATCAGGGATGGCACCAGGACAATGCTGAAAAGCAGATCTACAAAGCACCCAGGGGGTCTGTGAAATGCTGGGAGGTGAAATTGGGTTACTAGGCAGGTAATAGCCTTGCATATATGGATATACATATATATTTTTTGCTCTTCCCTGCACCCCCCCGACCTCCCACTCCTTCTGACTGCTCATCGTCCTGTTCTGCCCATCAGTCTCACCCTTCACTGCACTCCCTGCCACTCTCTGCCACTCAGCTACCCAGGTTATCCCTTCATCTCAGAGGGTCCAGCTTATCCCTGCCAGGGGGGCCACTTCATGGGGGGCTGGGGAGGGGAGTAGCATTCTGGGAGGTCCCCAAGGTGTACAAGGCTGGGGGGGCAGGAGTGGTGTGCTAGGGAGGTTGTGGCATGGGAGGACTAGGCAACCATCATCCGGCAGACCGAGATGGACACTGTTTCCATTTTCCTTGGCCAGGCAATGGCACAGAGGTGGAGCCAGAACACCCTTCCCAAAGAGGACAGCATACCATGGATGATCTGTCATCCTCCCTGCTGGCTTCCGCTCCTGATGCCCAGGGCTCAGGGTCAAAACTAGATTGCCAGCATGCCAAACAGTTGCCTCACTGATCAGTGCCATGGAGCTGGTTATAGCCTAGTATTTTAAGCTAAATAACAACTTTGAGCACCTTGCTCGAACTGGAACTTGACAACTGTCACTTGCGGTCTGTGCACTATAAGAGCTGCCGCCTGTGTGAGCATTAGTGAGCGCTGTGTGGAGATGACACTGGCAGAAGAAGTGTCTGCCAGTGTCAGCCAGAGAGGCTAGAGGGGCCAGAAAGTCTGCCAACTTTTGACCAGAAATTAACACTATCTAAAGTAAGAGTTGAGACATGGAGGTAGGGAAGGTTTGTCTTGCTTCAGGGGAAATAGGGACAAACTACACATGATTTAATAAATTCAGCCTAGAATCAGTTTTAGATTTCTCAGCTTTCAGCTGAAGGCAGTATAGTGAAATTAGAGAACAATAAAAATATAAGAACCAGCATTGCAGACTTTGAAAAATTCAGTTAGATATTCTTTACTCGAATAGTGTTAAGTTCACATTACTTACAATTGTGAATACAGTTCAAAAACACACAACTGTGAAACATTCAAGCTCCCACAAATGTTTAGCCTCTGTGCTTTGGGTTTCACACCCCTTCCTTAGGAGGCGACGTGTAGTAAAATTAGACCGCTGAAACTAAAATTAATGAAACTTGAAATGGAAATTGATTCTTCAGACAATACATGCCTAATGAATAAAATGGAGGATAAGCAGAAACAAGATACAATTGAAGAAATCATAGCAAGGAATCAAGACGCTCTAAATAAGAAAAGGCAAAGAGAGAATGATGAAGATGAAGCCTGGTGTACTGGTGACAGAAGAAAAAATAGTGAAAAGGGTGACAGGGCAATGGATTTTGAAATACAACCCAAAAACCAATTTACACCTCTAATAAATTTAGATGAGGAAATAAAATGACAGATGAAACCAGTGGCGGAGGAAGAGAAAGATGGGCCCCAGCGCAGGCTGTAATTTTGGGTCCCTCCCAAGTTTTTTTTAGTACCTGTTTACACCCTCATCACCCTCCTTCAAATATCAAGGAATATAACATTTATTTTTATCCCTCTGCTCAGTACACAGTCCCCCTTCCCAGCCCAATGCCCATTATACAATGGCAAGAAAGAATGCTAGCCTCTGATTGGTCAGTCTGGGACTGGACCCGTGATGTTATTCCAGTACAACATCACGGGTCTAGTCTCAGCCTCACTGTGAACCTCTTGATGATATTTAGCCCCAGCATCTCTTTTCATCTTCTTCTAAGAAACAAAAATATTTTTACATGCTAAAACATTTTTAAAAAGATATTTTTTATTCTGTATCAGAACAAGACATTGTCCAATAACAGTAATGTCCTCCAGGGTGTGTGTTGTGGTGGGATAATGTCATGCCTCAGGTATTGGACACACTCAACTTGTGGCCTCGTGCCCAACCATCTGAGGTGTGACGTTATCCCAGTACAACACACACCCTATCAGGCATTATTGCTTAACTGGTCCCCACCCCGTCTTTGCAGAGGACCATTAAACTTTTTATGTAGGTTTACTTTTTGTTTGCTTGCTTCATTTCAAGCTCTGGTAATGGCAAACAGGGAGAGGTGCAGGTCTGGAGGTGCTCCTTTATTTTTATCCCCTCGGCTCAATATTCAGTCCCCCCAGCCCAATGCCTACTAATCCCCACCACTGCCTTTGCAGAGGACCGTTACAATTTTTATGGAGGGTTACTTTTTGTTTGCTTGCTTCATTTCAAGCTCTGGTAATGGCAAACAGGGAGAGGTGCAGGTCTGGAGGTACTCCTTTAGCTTTAGTTTAGTTAATTACTTTATAATCCCTTTCCTTGGCTTAATCTGTTTTTTTGGTTTTCTGCTCTCTAAATGCCCTTCTTGTTGTATTTATGTTACACTGCTGCATTGGTATTCTTTTTTTTGGGAGGGGGTTCAGTCCCTGGTTGGTAGGGTTGGTTTTCTGTGTTTTTTTGCTTATTTACCAACAATTACAGCTTCCTGTACACACAGACACAGCTGCTGCACGCAGCACTTTTCAATATGCTGAACACAATCAGTGTGTAGCCGTCGAAAATCCTTTGTTCAGTCTTCCTCTAGCCTTTCTGACTGCCTCTGAGTGACTAGGCAAACTAGAAATAAGGAGGAGGAGGATCTGAAGAGCAAGAAATAAAGAAAGGAGGCTGGACAGAGGCAAAGACAAACAAACACACAGACAGACAAGTCAGACAGAGAGAGAGTCACACAAAAGATGAGGAGGTCAGGAGGACTGATTCTGCTGACTGAACAACAGCGAGACGAGAGAGCACACAAGACACAGGAGGCTGGAGACACAAAGAAAAAAAAACAAGTTAAGTCTCAAGAGTCACACACGGATGACCCTTGGCAGCTACAAGTACTAGTACTGTAACTTTACTGGCCAGGTCACAGGTGACTGAGACTGAGCAACTAATGCTGTGCCAGCACCACGCAGCCAACCGGCCAAGGCCATGAGTCTTCAGTTAGTTCAGTCAGTGACCCTAGTCAGTCTGTGGTGCTGCTGCTGCTCACGGTCCACACTACAGTTGATTCAGTTTTTTTTTCATATTCATTCTATCTTGTGCCACCAAATAAAAAGCCAAAAACCATTTGAACTTGAAGGCTTAATAGCCTAGTAAGCCCACAAACACAATCACACAACAGACAGAGTAAAGGCAAAGCTTGATCTAACAGCCTCGCTTCACACAAGTACTCCTAGTACTAGCCCTGCCTACCACAGACTGCCTGACAGTGTCTTGATGCAATCAGGTGTCAGACAGCCAGTCATGTGGTGCAGCTCGGTGAAGGACCCATGGCTGCCCTTTCCTGTGCCTGTTTGCAAAATGTGCCCCATTGCCGCCAACCACCAGTCAGCTGAGCTGATCCCACTCCCATATCCCGAGTTGTTCCATAACCATCTCCTAAGCAGCCTGAGCCTGCCTACAACAGATACTTGGCAGCCCGCCCAATGCACCAGCAAACAACAACAGTAAGTGTAGTGCTCTCTCTCTGTGCTTTCTGACCCGTGACTGGCCGTCACTGTCAGCAACACTCACTGCTACCACCTGCAGTACTGCGTGGCTGTGTGTTTCTGTTTGGTTGTCAAACTTGGGATTTTTGGCAAATCTAATAGTATTTGTTAATGGGCCCCCTAAGTGTGTAGGTCCCATGTGCCACTGCACTGGCTGCACCAGCTATTCCTCCGCCCCTGGATGAAACTGAACAAACAGTAAATCCATCAATTGTACCAGAACCCAAAACACATCAGACTCCACTACTGCCTAAACAAATTTATGTGTTAGGGGATTCCGTATTTAAATATAGAGACAGATACACAGCCAGAGGAAGTAAATATAATATCCCTATTAACTGCTTTCCGGGGCCAAAAATTAAAGGCATTGAAAATATGATCCCAAACATAATTAAAGAAGGAAGCGTTAAGCCACTTGTAGTAGTACATAGTGGGACCAACAATAAATGCATGAGGTGACAGAGGAATATAAAAGTTTATGTATGGTCCTCAAAGAAAAAAGCTGTGGTATAGTTTTTTTTTTTTTAATATTTCCTGTCCCCAGAGCAGGGAAAAAGAAAATGCACACATTTAAAAAATCAACAACTGGCTATGAAAATGGGCAATGGAGAACAACTACAAACAGATTCCACATTGGGAGATAGTTGAGGGGAAAAATGAATTTATTCAGTACTGGTGGTCTTCGTATCAGTAGAAAAGGGAGTAGAATTCTGGTTAATAGGATCAGAACAGAAATGAATACATTTTTAAATTAAATGTGGTGTGTCTTATGGAACAGCCTTCCCCAAAATGTGACTGAGAGTCTGAACATTACCTGACCTACAACAGTGGCACACCCTCCCACTTAACCTCACATGTCAGGTGGCTTTTTTTTTTTTTTGTGTTATCTATTTTTTCCCCTCCAGGCTCTGGATCCACCACTCCTTCAGGCATCCTATGTCCCCTGCACCCCTCCAACCTCCCCGGGTGCCCTTCCACCTCATATCTGCAGCCTACTTTGAGGTAGCTCGACGTTACCCTTTTGCCGAGTGGGTTCCTCTCCTCCGAGGGGGAAGGCACCGGTTGGGGATAGCCCAACACACTATTATTTCTCTTGGCCTCAGGTGCTGCTGAGATGGGGACGACCCCACAGGAAGTCTTCTTGGCATGCCCTGGACTGGATGCCATCATCCGGCCAATCCAGAGCATTTTTTCTTGTTTTTCCTTGTTGTCCCTCCTGTGCTGCTACCTGTAGTGCTCCCAGTCTCCACCGGGGGCCACTACTGAGTGAGGCTTCTCACCCAGCCCACCCCAGGAGAGGAGAGGAGAGCAGTCCTCCGAATGCTCGATTCTCTCTTTCCCCAGCCAGCCCCCGGCATCCCGAGTCCGTTCCCGAACCCAGGTCGCCAGCATGGTTTGAGGTGTGGCGTCCAGTGCCTCAACCCTCTGCGCCACCGGGCCGGCTGACAGGTGGATTTGGTGCAGATGGTAGTCCTTCTGCACCTTCTCTATATTTTTCAGAATGTGATGGTACTGTAGCAGTCCTCCATACAGACTGGAAAAACTGTCAAGTGGCCATCTCCAGGTACATTTGGCAGGGGAAATGGCACTGAATCCAGTATAAAACCTTAGTGCTTCCTAAGGGACAGGTGGAATAGACTTTCCAGATCTTTGGTTATATTATACAGCAGCTCAGCTGCAGGTACTTGTTTACTGGCATGTCTGTGGATGAAGCCCACAGTGGCTAACCATGCAGGACTTCTTGATGCCCCCCAGGAAATGACCAGATTTATATTTGGCACAGATGCTTGACTGTGAACACAACTGGAAGAGACTCTCTGGCTTTGTCAGATGGGAGAGACCAGGCCAGTGGTGGTGTCAG
Organism: Neoceratodus forsteri; assembly: GCA_016271365.2. Taxonomy (NCBI): domain Eukaryota; kingdom Metazoa; phylum Chordata; order Ceratodontiformes; family Ceratodontidae; genus Neoceratodus; species Neoceratodus forsteri. The sequence continues at coordinate 1,425,049,642 of CM028130.1, forward strand.
ACCTCAGTCTTGCCTCACAGTTAAGCTGTGTCTGTCCACTGGTGCAGTTGGAGGACTTCACACCTGTGTCCCTAGACCCATTTCAGAAGTGGCAGTGAAAAAATCTAGTATACCTTAACCAGATATGCACAGGTTGGGCCCTCAAATCATGCGAGGAGCTGTACAAGTTATTTGGCCTGGAGGGGAAAGCTTTTTTTTCCAATATCTCCAGCTGTGGCACTGCCTAACCATTTGACCTACCAAAAATCAGAGACCACGTACAACTTCCAGCCTTGGTACAGGTTTTATTATTGCACATTAGAACACAATCCACTGGCCACCTCATGTCAGTCACATATAAAGCCCTACAAGAGGCACAGCAAAGGAATACACTGTATATGGCCAGTATGGGAGGGAGAGCTACCTATTGCTATAGAACAAGGGGACTGGGAGGGGGGCTGCTGTGAGGCTAGCAGAATAACCTCATCACAGTTCTGGAGGGAATATGCCTGGAAGCATCACATTCATTACTTAAAAGCACCAGCTGTGACTTCCAGGTATGTAAGAGGTGGAACCGCAGCATGTCGGAGAAATTGTGGGGACCAGTATGCAACACCTACACATGTTATGTGTACCTGCCCAAGCCTGCATCCTTTTTTTCTGGATACAGAAAGGGCTATTTCTGAGATTTTACATATCCATGCTACATTAACACCTCAGATCTATTTATTTTATCTCTACCCTGCAAAACTGAGGGATAGACATGTTAGATACCTGCTGGGAATCATGCTGCTTGTTGCTAAGAAATGTATCACTAGGAATTAGTATCCCTCCACCGAAGCACCTTAGACAATTTGAGGGACATCGTTAATACAATCTCTAGAATGGAAATACTACCTCTAGTTTGAATGAGATGGAACACCTGGCTCATGTACATTATGTACTATGACTCAAATGTTGTGCCCTAGAGTGCATGGCTCCTGGCAGGTGGTTTGAGGGATCTACTCTAAGATGAATGGAGTCACAATTCAAGAAAAGTTCCACCATCACTTTGTACCTCCCCTTCAACCAAGCAGTCCCGCACCCCATCCAGTAAGGTATCTCAATCAAAGACACAGGAGTAACAGGTTCAGCATGACCCCCTAACTCAACCACACAAGCTGGGCCAGGTGGTAGTGGGAGGCCAGTATTGCTAACAGATTCATGTACTAATGACTGTGTTCTGTACTGCTCTTTTGTATTGTACACTCTATGATACAGTATGGATTGTAATGTGTATTAAAAAAGCTATTTTTAATCAACAGATATTTACAAAAAAATAAATAAAAATAAGATTGATAAATTAAACGGGATTGTTACCAGATTACCATCACTGGGAAGTGGGGTGGTAGTCTGGATGAGTCATTTTGGCCACCTTTTGCCCTTATGCCCCGAGTTATCCCTGGTTAGCAGGAATGTTGTTTTTTTTGCAGTTGGTAGTGGTCTCACAATGCACTGTTCCTAACTAATCAGATTGCAGTATTTCCCTATCCCATTTTATAATGGCCCATCACATGGGGAGGTGGGGTTGACCTACTAGGGCAATTAATTCTTTCGGGGCTTAGGAGCAAGATTGACTTGCAAACTTCAGACCAGGTGGCCACATGGCATTGTGCCATGCACCTAGCAACTTGCCCTGCTGTCACTGTCCTGGGCATAATTTACTTTATTAGTGTTTGAAAAGAACATTTACAACCTTAAGCAGCTACTGTGGCTTATCAATTTGCTTTGTGTCTCTGTGACAGTACAGTCTCATCCTTGCCCATGGCAAGTGCCAGTTTTGTGTACAGTGCCACTAGGTTAAAGCACAATGCTGTATCCAGCTTTCAGCTGTTTAGCCATACTACTGGCTGGGATTGAAGAATGGGCCCTGATTTGTTCTGGCTGCTTTCCTGCCCTGAAGTCATAATCCTCTGCATGATGCCAGAATAACTTTTGTGGCAGCTTGCTGTGATATTTGAAGAAGAGCACTGTGTCTTCAATGCAAGTATAATAACCAATGTAAATATGTGAAGTGACGCTTAAGATGCGCCAACTCTGCTTTTAACAAAAATGTCTTCAGTAGTAAAACAAGGTCCTGAAATTCAAATTGTGGGGGAATTTTGTATAACAGTTCTGCTGATGCCAACTGAATTTTGCGCTGCAACCCGAAAACCCTCATGACATACGGTAAGCAGTAAGCCGGCAGTAGCATAGAAGAGGATTCTGTTTGAGCAAGAAGAATTCCAAAAAGGAAACCTGCAGTGTTAGCAGGGCAGTATAGCGCGTACAGCATAAAACAGTCAGGGAATCAGCCCACCAGAGCCAGCTACTCACTGCAGGACCTTCAAGTGACTTGACATACCAGTGCCGTCGCCCACCCACCTGTAAAATGGGATGAAGGAATGAATTCCCCACCGAAGAGGTCATGTGGCAACTCTGATGACCTATTATGGGTAAATGTAATAATGTTATAAATCGCCCTGCATTTCCAGCAGGTTTTAGCAGACCAGGGCCAAGCTGACTACAAATCTCTTCCTCAGACCGGCACCTGGCCTTGTGCCAATGAGGGAGATCAGAAATGTCCTGTCGGTAAATTCTGCAATCCGTCCATTCTCATACATGAAACAATCAGGTCCGTCTGCGGGTGCTATATGGTAATACATCGCCATCCCCCGCACTTGGGGCACAGCTCCGAAATGCATGGCTTTCGTACAGCAGCAAGAGGCCCAGCGGCTCGCTCGGGCAGTCGCCGAGTTCCGACACCCAACAAAGCTTCCTAAGGGCTGGCATCTAGTCGCGCAGCGGAATCCGCAGATAAGAATGATTCGAGGAGGAGCAGCACCAATCGAATCCGTCGAGGGAGGGGTTTCAAGGGATCGCGTTGCCTGAGGGTTTCAAATAATCCTCCTTTATCTTCCGCACTCTCCGCTGCTTTCCCAATCTTCTTACTTTCCCTTTAAGAAGCTGGCGTGTCAGCCCTCACCGAGTAGACATAGTATTTGAAGGACGAGCAGCTAGTTAACCAGCGGAGATTCAGTAGGGCGAGAGGGAGGGAGACTGCAGCAGCAGCAGAGCAAGTACATCCAGGCTGGTAGTGACCTAGCGCTGTGCAGCAGGCATTGCCAGTCCCACCATGAATGGGCATCATCATCAGCACCACTGCTGGGGATACGGGCTGCAGAATGGTAAGTGGGGCTGTTGCTGCTGAGGGGATAGGTTATGGATAGGCAATACTCGGAGTCCGATTATCGGCTCTTCATCCCTCTTCAACTACCCTTTGCAGCGGTGTAGCTTGATGTGATCAAACATACTGGATGAACGGAACACCGATAATGGGCACCTTAATAAAAGTTTTAATCGGTGCTTTTTAGTGTTGATGTTGCAGTACATTTTCTGTATTTTGGGCCGAGCTCGGTGTTTTTATATTTCGTTATGTAACGGGTTACTTGATTTATCTTCACGAACGACTGAAACATTCTGTTGCATTTCAGTTTGTATCCTGAACTATTACACTAATCAGGATTAACCCACTTTTACCAATGCCATAATTTAGGAAAGGGATATTTGTCACGTGCACATATCATCTCTTTCTTTCTTTCTTTCTTTCTTTCTTTCTTTCTTTCCTTCCACCAAGTTACCTTTCCTTATTTATGGATGTAATTCTACTTTAAACTGAAGAGTGGTCGTTGCCAGTCTGTTCTATTGCAGTGAGGTTGGATGAGAAGGTGGTAGGTACTGCTCAATTAAAGTATAGTCAATTTACCATTGTCTGCCAGTGGGCGGCAGTCTGCAGTGGGCATGGTGTCTTACTCATGTACAGGGATACCTTAGAGAGCTGGTAACATTAATTTTTAAATTTCCAAAATGGTCAACTGCTACTCTGTGTATGTGAAGAGCTTTGTCTGTCTGTCTGTCTGTCTGTCTATCTATCTATCTATCTATCTATCTATCTATCTACAGTCTCTGTCTGTCTATCTCTGTTTTACCTGACATTTCTAGGTGTGATGTGTGGAGGAGATCTAATTCCATTCCCCTTCACATACAATAGTCATCAGCACTGTGACTTCCCTGCCTATGACATCACAGCTACCCAAGACCAGCCACTTTATTTCTGGCAGATTGGTAACCAGTGATGTCACATGCATGAAGTCACAGTACTGATGAGTTATGAAGGGGAATAGCACTAGACATGTCAGCTTCCATGGAGAGTGTTGTTCTAATCATCACATCTAATAGTATCAAGCAGAAAACATTCTAATTAGCAAAAGTAAAAAAAAAAAAAAAAACTACTTCAGAAGTAAATAGTAACATTTGACTAGGTGTAAATATTAATAATATCTATGTCTGATGTTTTTTGCTGTAGTGTACTAGCTATTTAAAGAAACAAGAGGTTATGTTGACATCCATTTACATAATGGATGAAGGGGTGAGACCAATGTCTTTCATTACAGGTGAGGGTCTGGGAGCTCATTTCACTGTCAAAGTAGGAACAGCTTCTACAGAAGGACTATCCTGATCTGGTTGCAGAGCTAAAAATAAGTGTACAGTGTCAGTGTCAGTGAGAAAACAGATGGATTACACTAAAAAAAAATGTAGTGACATGAAACTTTCTGTAAATCTATTTTTGCAAAATATATAAAAAAGGTTTATCTGGTGCAGTAGCATTTGTATTATAATTTGTTTACAGCAGCTGCACATGTTACAGTGAAAAATTTCAGCTACATCTCTTCAGACGTGGAACCTTTGTAAAAGAGCCATGGCTCAAAGGTAATAATTCCTAGAACAATAAACTAAACTAAACTAAAGAAGTTCATTTTTGATTCCTCTTTTTCTCCAGTCTTGTAAGATGCCCCTTTTATCCATTTTGAATCTGCTTTAAGAATTTTTTTTTAAATTGAAAATAATGAAAAGAAGTGCTTGTTTTATTATGCTTTTGCCGGGTTTTCATTAGTACTGTAGCGTCAGCGGTTCTTGAACACTTATTGTCCCATGAGGTGAGGGTGCAGTGTATTTTGTATGGTAGTTCACCTCTGGTACGAGAAAATTGGTGTAAAACAGCAGAAACCTGATTTTCAATGGTACTGGTGGAGGGGGAAGAAATTCTGTTGCCTGGTGGAAATACTATTTTCAGCACTATTTTTGTGCACTGGCAGCTTTTTCCTTTTTTTTTGCACTGGTGCACAAACATTTTGTGTCTGCTAATACCTTTAGTGCAGCTGCTCAAAAGAATAAAAATAAAGTTTAGAAAATGTCACAGAAATGCAACTTTTTTTTTGTTTTAAATCACGCAAATGCAGACAAAATTCTGGTTGTTCATGGGTACCCTCTTTTGCATAAATTTGTTTGACACGCTTGCACAATTTTTCCACATTTCAAAACGTGGCTCCTGGTGTTCAACAACAGCTGGGAATACTAATGAAATGAATCAAGTCCAAAAAGATTTCTAAAGCAGACTCACCGTGCAGATAAAGGGCATCTAGCAAGCAAGGAGAAAATGGGTGATCTGAATGGGAATAAAAAAGTAGCGATTCAAAATGTTTGCCATAGCATGCATAGAAACATAGAAACATAGAATTTGACGGCAGATAAGGACCGCTTGGCCCACCCAGTCTGCCCATTTCCCTACCTACCTACTGGATAAGCTGCAGATCCTAGTTAACCAGCAGCCTACTTCTTCCTACCCCCACCCCCCAGAATTGCCTTATGACTATCCCATGCATGCTTGAATTCCACCACTGATTTTGACTCCACAACCTCCTCCGGAAGGCCGTTCCATGCATCCACAACCCTCTCTGTGAAAAAATACTTCCTTAAATTACCTCTGAGCTGCCTCCCCATCTTCAAATTGTGCCCTCTTGTTCTTGCACACCTCTTTTTTTGAAAGATGCTACCCTCTTGGACTTTGTTGATTCCCTTGAGGTACTTGAAAGTTTCTATCATGTCCCTCTCTCCTCCTTTCTCGAGGCTATACATATTAAGCTCCTTAGTCTCTCTTCATATGTCTTCCGTGCAGACCCTGCACCATTTTAGTTGCCTCCTCTGGACAGCTTCCATCCTTTCTATGTCTTTATGGAGATTGGGTCTCCAGAACTGCACACAGTACTCCAGATGGGGTCTCACCAGCTGTCTGTACAGAGGATAATAACTTCCTTGTTTTCTACTGGTGCTGCCTCTCCCTATGCATCCCAGTATCCCCAGCCCTCCTTGCTGCCCTCTCACATTGCTTGCCCATCTTTAGGTCATCTGATATGACTACCCCCAGGTCCCTTTCCATTTTTGTTGTTGTTAGTATCTCACCCCCCACTGTGTACTCTTCCCCTGGGTTTTTGTTTCCCAGGTGCATTACCTTGCACTTCTTAGCATTGAATCTAAGCTGCCATACATTTGACCATTCCTCTAACCTTGCCAAGTCCCTTCTCATCCTTTCCACCCCACCCTGTGCATCAACTCTGTTGCAGATCTTAGTGTCATCTGCAAAGAGACATACTTTTCCTTCCAGTCCTTCTGCAATGTCGCTTATAAAGACATTGAAGAGGACCGGTCCTAATACTGAACCCTGCGGTACCCCACTAGTAACCCTCCTTTCTTCTGAGTGGACTCCATTTACTATTACTCTCTGTGTCCTATTCTCCAGCCAATTCTTTACCCAGGCTGTCATCTTGGGACCCACTTCCAGACTGGCTAACTTGTATATTAATCTTTTGTGTGGGACTGTGTCAAATGCCTTGCTAAAGTCTAGGTAGGCCATGTCCACAGCCCCTCCCTGATCTACTACTTTGGTCACCCAGTCAAAGAAATCTATCAGATTCATCTGGCATGACCTTCCCGCTGTGAATCCATGCTGCCTAGGGTCCTGTGCCCCTCTGGCCTCTAGATACTCGACAATTCTTTCCTTTAGAAGTGATTCCATCATTTTCCGTATCACTGAGGTTAAACTAACAGGTCTATAGTTTCCTGCTTCTGCCTTGCTCCCACTTTTGTGAAGGGGAATCACATCTGCCCTCCTCCAGTCCTCGGGTACCACCCCATCCTCCCATGATTTGTTAAAAAGGGTAGTCAGTGGATGCACAGTTGCCTTTGTTATAACTGTTTGAATTAAGATATACTATTAATGCTGCTTGGTAGTAGGAATTCAGAATGGAAGAAACACAGAAAAGAACTTCTTGAACTTTAGGGGTTCATTTGAGCAAGTGCACACTAGAGCTTGTGTGAGACTTCCTGCACCTCTGTCACCTGTCTCTGTTGAATATAGGAGAGTTCCACAACCTAGAAATTACAGTTCTCTTACCTAAAATCTGGATGTGAGAGTTTGCCCACTTAAAATATTTCCAGTTTAACCAGTCATGACTTTCAAGACAGGTTGCTTATTTCAAGAAATAATGAATGTGGGTTAGGGGGTTCTATTGTCTCAGAAAGATTTGATTGGGTTGTGCAGTATCCTGGAACTCTGAGTAAGCTCAAAACATCCACTTCTAAAAATAGTATAAAGGAATTTGCCTAGTTCCTCTAAATTATATTTTTAGTTGCAGCTGACTTTATGACATGCGTCTTCCTCCTCATTTCTCAGGTCCCTCAGAATGGCATCAGTCATATCCCATTGCTCACGGAGAACGTCAGTCTCCCATTGACATCATCCCTTCTCAAGCAGTGCACGATCCCAGTCTTAAGCCACTAGTTATATCCTATGATTCTTGCAAGTCACTGAACATCTGCAATAATGGTCACTCGGTCATGGTCGAGTTTGAAGACCTTGACAACAGGACAGGTAAGCCTATAAAGTGTAAAGGGTTCTCAGTTTAAGTAATCGTACTCGACATTATTGTGTTGCTTTTCTTCCTTTGCATTTGCTGGCACAAGGTGAGGTGCACCTTTCATAGCAGTTATTTACCCTGCATAAGTAACCCCCATTATTTAAAAGGGGAAAAGGAAATCTGTGCGAATGTGTAGCTGCCTGTGATGTTCCTATTTTCTGGCATGATATTCATGTGAAAAGCTGTGATTTGTATTGATTTCTTTATGTGGATAACATTCCGTACAGCTCTCTTTATGGAACCAGCCATTTGGATTATTGAGTGTGTCACTGCACGGGTACAGAACTGTGAGCATTAGCTTTTAATTTGTGATAGTATCGCTCAAGAGTTCAGAACCCATGCAGTGACATAGTCAAAACACCTTATTCCTGGTTCCATGAACAGAACTGTAATTCCATAAAAAGAAAATACTACAAAATAATTTGTTTTCACATTAAATTATACTCATATACAGTCAAATATAGATAATTTTGTAGTATGAATATCATGTTTGAAAACAGAGACCTTTCAAACAGCTGCAGTCACAGAAATGTCCTGTTAATGCTGGAAGCAATTGAAGCTCCTTTTTCAGCACTTTATAGAATATCTTTACATTATACAATGGTATGAATAAATCCTGCAACCTAATTGATCAGCTGAGAACTTTACCCATGATGTTATCGCTGTACAACATCATGGATCAAGTCCCAGCACACACATGACTGCATTAAATATTTAAAGAATCAGTCCTTAGGCCATGCCCAAGTGCCCAAACTTGGCATGGCTGCTCTGGCTTTTGCCAGTACATACTCCATTTTTTTTAAAAACTCAGTTCCTCCCATGGCCACAATGTGAGCCCAAAACTATCCTTAACACATTTAATGTGTCCAGCATGACACAAAACTGCGTAATGTTGCTCCTTGTTTCTCTTTCTCTCTTTTTTTTTGTTAAAAACAAACAATAAAACAAGCCAACACTGTGATCGACTTCACTACAGACCACCTGCCCAGATCATGACCAAGTTCGCACCCCACTCCCAATAGCCTCAAGTAGGTGAGCATGTGTGCGGGTGGCACTTTACTTACAAATCAGCACTGCATCCACTCACTTCATTAATTCTTCCTCCTTCCAGTACAAACACCAGGTGTTCCAGGAGAACCAGATAAAGACACCAGTCACCATGCAAACTGCGAGTCAGCTGGGCAGGGTGGGAGAGAGAAAGTACAGCACACACTGTGCACAGCACAGCCAGTGTGAACCACACTCAGCACAGCAATGCAGGGGACAGTAGGGCACATCTCGGGGAGACAAACAGAAATACGGTGAGAAATAGATATCAGATGGGAAGGGTCAGGGGCTTCAGTGACTGCTGGTGACAAGAAATTGAGAATGAGACAGAGAGAGATGGGAGGCGGACATAGAAACTGTGAGACAGAGAGAGAGAGAGAGAGAGAGACAGAATGGCACCGCTAGCACCACCTACTAGGCAAATCAAAACTGATGCACTTTTTCATTAGATATTCTTGCTATTACAAAAATAGAGGTAAAATGTAGTTTAAACACTTTTTTTAATTTTTTAATGTTTTTTTTTTTAAAATGAGTCATTGCACAGTCACACTTAAATGCACTCCAAGGATGTGTGTTGTGCTAGGATAACATCACTTCTCAGGTGTTGGATGCAGTCAACCTGCGGCCTTGTGCTGAACCACCTGAGGTGTTATGTTATCCCAGTGTGTCACATACTCTGCTTTGCATTATTGTTTATTGATCACTGTATTCACTGTTCCTGTTCTTTTGTTAACAAGCATTATATAATGGGGTTAGAAAACTTCTGTGCTGGGATTGGTGGAATGCGATCACAAGACCATGATATATCCTACAACAACTCACTCTTTGCATTTTTTAAAAATTATTGTTTTTAATTTTATTGGTACTGTATCTAGTTTTTTTATAGGAGCAATAACACACTCGGGGTCTGTGGGTTATACTGTAGTATGAACTGGATAAAAAAAATTCCAGGAAGCCGATTGGCTAAGAGGTATTTGAAGTCATGATTATATCCCACTACATATTCATGGCTTCAAAAATCCTCTGGTCACCGGCCTCCTCACTCACAAATGAACTCTTCCGATTGCAGCATTCCCCACATCCCTCAGTGCACTGCACACAACCCCACAAGAATGCCTGCCACGGTCGGAGTGAGTCAGACCTCGAGATGACTGCTTTAAAAAAAAGTAAATAAAGACATGAAATCCTGGCAACAGTGTGGTGATTAAATAAATGAAAGTGCCACTAACTGTGGCATACAGAACAATGACTGCTCTCCACAGAAAAGTGTTGCAACACCGCCATGCCAAGTGACTAGGAAAAAAAAAGTCTCTCACAGCAAGCCTTGCTGACCACCATCTGAACCTGAGATCGACCCGCCCACCCACTCCTCTCACAGAATCCTGCTTGCCTGCCAAATTTAAACTTTATGATTTATTCAGTAACTGTCTGGTCACTTGCCTCGGCTTTTCTTCTACCACGGACTCAACATGCATGACTTGACACAGGGCAGAAACATTTCTTTCTGCTTGCAGGTTTCTCCTTTATGTTTTAAGTGATCCACCCAGCCAAAACAACATTTGCCCTAATTGCCTGAGTATGGGGGATGCTGAAGCAGACAGTTCCCAGACAGCACTAACAAGCATGTGTATGGGGAAGTGCCAACATGAAAGATTCCCAGCCAGCAAAACACAGCACTGCACTACTGAGCACTTCCTACTACAACAGGGCCACCTGCTGACCATAACCCTTAAGGAACTGTTTTATCAAAATTTACTCTTACAACACCCACCCTCATTTTTTTTTTTTACATTTTTTGAAATGTCCCCCCCTTTATTAATAGAGATGTTCACCCAGTTCATAATAGCAATAATGCACTCCAGGGTGTGGTATATCATCAGATATTGTCAATTCTCAGGTGTTTGACACACTCAGCCTGTGGCTTCATGCCCAACCACCCGAGGCATGATGATATCCTGTGGTACACCACACCCTGTCATGATTATTGCTAAATTCAAACACACCCACAGTATGCAGTGCAGAGGTGCTGGTAATCTTCTTCATGAGGAAGTTTTTCTTTTTCTAAATGCTGCCAGCTAAATCTACTTTCTAAACGTACCTTCTATTGTGAGTTTTTCCATCCAACTCAGAATAAAAAAATGAGAGGTCTAACGGGATAAAATATGGCTTTGAAAAGTAAAGCTGGGACTCTCGGCATGTGCATTAGCTTTATGCTTCAAAGAGGTAGCACGTCACCTCCACGAAACCCAATGCAGCACAGTACAAAACAGCGTGGACAAAACTGGGGAAGTCAAAACGTGCCTGTTAATAACAGCGAAGCACAAACAGCATAAGTGAATATTTTCAATGAAGTGGTGATCCATGGCGGCGTGGTGTGGCAATAGTAAATCTACATTCACACTAAACATTTACTGGAGTGGTGATCCATGGTGGCGTGGTGTTAATAATAGTAAATCTATATTCACTGTTTTGTGCTTCGCTGTTATTGACAGGTGTAGTTTTGACTTCTGCGGTTTTGTCCATGCTGTTTTCTACTGCATTGCATTGTTTTTCATTGAGTTGACATGGAACCTTTCAAAGCTGAATTTCACTGTTAGACCACTCAGCTTTGATTTAGAGTTGGATTAAAAAAAAAACTCTGTACAGAAAATACTTCTAGAAAGTGCCTACTGGAATAATAGCAATAACATTCAGCTTTCTAGATGGGAAATAGCCCCTAACATAACCAATGTTAAAAATAAGATCTTGAAAATGGTTAATAACAAAAACAGTGGTCTCTTTGCCTGGTTAATGAATACTGTAAAAAATAACACACACACACACAAAATATCTACAAAAACTAAAAAGAAATGGACTGACGAGTAAAATTATAGTATCGCAGAGACTAAATGGGAAAACATATTACAATCAGCAAATATATACAAATCAGCTAGAGATAAAACAATACGATGTAAAATAATACATGTGGCTTACCATAAACCAATAAGATCTATATACACATCTGCAGCAGCTCCTTGTACGGAACTCAACAGCAGGGGCTCAAGGCAGCCAGCCCTCCCACATGGCAAGCAAGCCACCAGTCACATCTACAGCAGCTCTGTGAATGGTGCTCAACAGCAGGGGCTCAAGGCAGCCAGCCCTCTCACTCGGCAAGCAGGTACAGAGTAGAGCTGTGTTAGCTTGTCACCGTTTATGTGGCGACTGCCCCACCCACCCTTGGTTGTTCCTAGCTTTATGGGTAATCTGGGTCATGTGACCTATCACATGACCAACAGGTTGAGGAACAATCTCCAGCAAGTGGAGGAACAATCTCCTAGTTTCCCCATTTGCAGGTTATACCTGTTGGCCACTAGGAGTCACTATCAAACCAGACTTATCCCTCCTCACCTCTTCCATAATTTAACCTTTACTTAGCTAGTTTAGGAGCCCTCTCCCTAGGTTTCCTTTTAATCCCTGCTGCCTCCAGGTGATCTTCCGCCATCCTGACTCTATCCTGCTGCCCTTGGACTCAAACCCCCGACCTCTCGCATTAAGGGTGGGGACACTAACCACTATGCTGTCACCAAGGCAGTAATCTGACCCGACCTTCTGATACCCTTAAACTATCTGCCTCCCGTAACTCACCCTGAGACACTCACACCCTAGATAGCCACCTACCCTTCCCCACTTTTAGAGTCCAGAGGGGTGCTGTGACTTCCACCCTTCCCTTTAATCGCCCTCCTTTCAAATTTGTACCCTCAACCCACTTTTGAGCCAACAGAAACTATGCGGTCATATAGCTGCTTAGTTTTACTCATATTAACTCTTACCATCCTAACACCCCTAGTCCTGGTAAGAACAATCCCAGCACTAACTACCCCTCCCCACCTAATAGCCTCCAACCAGTGGGCCCAGCTACCTTGGTTAGCACCCCAGACAACTACCTCAGACCAGATGAACTGCCCAGCTACTTGATACATGTACCTAGCTCCGAAGCACTGTCTTTGCTTCCACAACTCTTTTTTTCATTATACGCAGTCAAGGACACAAGTCCCAGGCTGTGCAGACCACCTACCACTCTAAAATTACTAAGACAATCTCTACTATGGGCCACACTGCTCCTTCTACTGTTACCTAGCAACATCCACCCCAACCCTGGCCCTACCCAGTCCTTTCACCAATGCAAAAATCATCCTGGAGCCTTAAAACTGGCTTCTATCAACATTCATAGCCTGTTACCAAAACTCGCAGACCTTCAGGTCTGGGTTACCCAACACAGTCCTGATGTACTATCAGTAGTGGAAACCTGGCTTACACCTAAAATCCCTGACTCAGCCATTTTTCTTGATGGGTGTGCCCTCTTTCATCAAGATAGGCTAGGTAAAATGGGTGGAGGGTGTGCTATTTACACTAACGACACTGTTCAGAGTCTTCCCCTTACACAGATGGACTCTGGGAAAAATGTCCAGGCCCTTGCCATTAGACTACTTTTAGGTCCCTACAATAGATCTTTCACCATGTTATTGGTTTACATACCTCCACATGACCAGGCCAATGGCCTCAACATGCTTATTGATTACTTATCCAACCTGCCCCCTAACACTGAAGTGGTCACACTAGGTGACGTCAGTAATAATTAGCTAGCCGCAGAGGCTACCCCCTTCAAGGATGCTCTTTCTGCCATTAACATAGCCCAGATAATTCACTCCCCCACCAGAATTAACTACTGGACTGGCTCCAGTTCCGTCCTGGACTGGATCACCACAAACAGCCTGGAGAGATTCTTTGATGAAGCCATTCTCCTGGATACTATTAGTGGGCACGGGGTCATTCTGCCGCACATCAAAACAGTGCAGCTAAAAATGCCACCGCAAAACAGCACTGGAAAAAAACAGAGTTGGGCAAAATACTGACCTGTTTCATGCACCACACCCATTGAAAACAATGGGTCTTTATGTTTCCCCCACACCCCACAGAACTTAAATAACTAACTCTGGGGGGGAAGGACCTTGGGGATGGGGAGAAACTTGGGAGGGGGATTTAAATCATGGCAAAAAGTTGTAGCAGGGGAGACCTGGGTAGGTGGAAACTGAACCACGGTCCCAGGTCTCCTGACTGCGTCTTGTGCTGGTGCCCTAACCACTTCTCCACTGGAGAGGCTCAACCAAGCACTCAGAACATGGCAACTTCTCCACTCTCCCTTTCTGCATGCAGTGACAGGGGTAGTGGTATTCCTCTACCGCTGTTCTATCCCTATCGCTGTAAACTGAGGTGCTCACTATACAGCACGGTTAATACTGTGCTGTCTTATTGACCTGGTACCCTATTAGTGACCACTCTCCTGTTCCATACTTCTGATCAAATAGAACCCCTAAGTCTCCCACTAAAATGGCAGTGCTAAGGAAAGAGCAACTGGAAAACCTTAAGGCCCACCTCTTGAATTATGACTGGTCCCCAACTCACTCAGTGCAAAACGTTGGCCAAGCACTAGATTATTTTGTCACTAAATTTAACATGGCCTGTGACATTTACACCCCCCTCAGAAAATGGAACATCAAGGGTGCTAACAAGCTCTGTATTACCCCTTCCCTTCTAAACCACATGGTCTTCAGGGATAATCTCTGGCACCATGCCCATGCCAGAGGGGAAACAAGCCGACATTCAGCTTTACAAAGCAGCTAGGAATGCCTGTACCCATGAAATCCGCCTAGCCAAAATCCAACACTTTAAACATGAGCTAACTAACTCATGGGGTGACGGAAGAAGGTTCTGGGACAACATTAAAGATCTTATGGGCACACCCAGCAGATCATCCCCATCTATGATTGAGGTTAATGGTGATACCATACAGGACCCCAAGCGCATTGCTGATATCTTCAACAATGCCTTCTCCGACTTTGGAGGCATACTCCCCACTCCTGACTTTTTTAATGTACCACCTTGCAAAGCTGAGGTCAGTAATGCCCCCGGTTCCCCCCTTTCTATTTCAAGAGAGTCACACTTACTGTTGCCAAAAAATACCTAGGCCTGGTGCTCTGTAAATCCAGATCCAAGTGACCCACTTGATCTCAAACTGCTTAACTTTACCCTTGATGCAGTCCTGTCCCACTTACTAAACTACTTAACCTGTCACTCTGCCTAGGGCAATTCCCTATTTGATGGAAAGCAGCAATGGTTATGCCCATCCACAAGAGTGGTGACCCAACCCAGTCCTCTAACTATTGCCCCATATCTATCCTCTCTCCTTCCACTCTCTAAAGCTCTGGAATGCATTGTTTCAGATCAGCATATCGAATACCTGGAGAAATATCAACTCCAATGCCCACAACAACATGGGTTTTGGAAGACGCATAGCACCACCACTGCACTACTTGAATACACTGGTTTTATACATAATACTCTGGACCGGGGACATCTAGTGGGGTCAATTTATATTGACCTCACTAAAGCATTTGATACTGTAAACCATACCCTCCTTTGATCACTCCTCACCCTTGTTCTCTTAGCTGATTTGACAGGCTGGTTTCAGAACTATCTTGGAGACAGAACCCAGCAAGTCCAAATAAGTGATGTGCTATCCGATTGCCACCAAGTGCACTCTGGGGTACCGCAAGGCTTGATCCTAGGTCCCCTGCTCTTTAGTCTATTCCTTAACACCCTTCCCCAGGTATGTACATCCTTCCTACCTCTCCCCCTCATTTATAACACCCCTTCCAACTTCCCGCTCCCTCAGATCTACTGACACTCGTACACTTGCTGTCCCCCGCCGCTCTACCCTCTCTGGCCAGTCTGGGTACTCTCACCGTTTCCCTAAAATATGGAACTCTCTACCTCCCCAAATGCGACACTCCTCCTTCCTCTATTCCATCAACACTGCCCTCTCCAACTATCTTGCACCTAACTGTTCCTGTTATGACCCACCTTAATTTCCTTCATCTTGCTCCTTACAGTTCGTCCCCTTTGGAATTTACCCAATGCCTCTATTGACTCTACTGTCTCCACTGACCCTAGCTCCTCCTAGGTGCTAGTTCTCATACCTTTCTCCCTTCCCTTACTCTCTCCCCCTTTTTCCCTAGCCTCTATGCTCTCCTTGCAGGGTTCTCAGCATCCTGAAGGGGTCCTATAGTGCATAGACTTGCCACCTTTTCTTCCCCCATGTACCTATCCTTGGCCTTCCAGGTTCCCTTGCAGGGTCCCCAGCATCTTGGAGGGTTCCATGGATCAGGCCTCATCCCCTCCCAGGTATTATTTCTCATTCCCTCCCTCTCACTATCCCTCTATAACTACAACGCCTAACCACAGGATGGTTTACAATTGCCTGAACTTCTCTGCCCTTTTGCAGGGTTCATCGCATCCTGAAGTGTTTTTTTTGGGGTCAGGCCTTATTTCCCCTCCTAGGTATTAATCATACTTACTCCCTCTCTCTCTCTCTCTCCCTCTCTAATCCCTACTCCAGTCCCCTGTCCCCTTGCAGGGTTCCCGGCATCCTGACAGGTTCTCTCCGGAACACGACTCTGCACTATCTGTCATCTCATTCTCTTTCTCCTTCACCCCTTATTTCATGATAGCACTTGTTCACTTATTAGCATTGCACTTATTAATTGTTCTCACAAATTACCTATGTATGCAACACTGTAACAACTGCCTTAATTAATTGTATGCTATGTTAATCTTTGTAACATGAATGTAAAATGTCTCATCCCTATTGTACCCCTTCCCCCCCATGTCACACTGTGAAACAAGCAACCTGTTGCTCAGTGTGCCTTCCTAGTGAGACATTTCAATAAATAAAATAAATAAATACAATTTATTACTCTTTGCGGATGATGCTGTTATCTTCTCTAGTCATCCCACCTCCCCTCCCACTTGAATCTTAGCTACAGCTTAATTTTTCAGCTGTCGAAGACTGGTTCTCTGACCACAAGCTTCTGCTGAATTACAAAAAAGTGAAATCCATGCTTTTCTCCTGCCCACACCATAGGCACACACTACACCAGTTGACTATTCTTAACAACCTGAACTCTCCCCCTTGAACAGGTCCAGCAGTTCAGATACCTTGAAGTAACCCTGTCATTTACCTCACATATGGACCACATTGCTAAGGCAGTAAACACCAGGATAGGGCCATTATACAGGCACAGGCACTGTCTCACTCCAGATGCACTCCACCTCGCAATCACTAATTCAATACTTTCTATACTTGACTACGGTCTTGTCATATGTGGTGCAGCTTCAAATAACATGCTCAAAAGAATTAATATAGCCCTTAATCAGACTTGTAGGCTAGCTACGAGGGCTCATAGACTCACTCATACTTGTGAGTTGTATGCCTGGTCCAACTGGCTCAACCTTCAGGGCAGGATAAGATATCAGACCTGTCTGTTTGCAAAAAAGATATGCCTTGGCCTAACCCCTCCTATCTTCCTCAAACTTTTTAACCTAGTAACTAACTCCCACCACACCCGTGGAATGTCTAACCAGACTTCCTAAGTCCCTTTCTGTCCAACCTCCATGGTGCAGCGCTCATTTAACTTTAGGGCACCTAGCTGGCTAAATGACCTCTCCTTATTAATTCAAGACCAATCAAAAATCTGCCCCTTTAAGTACAAACTCCACCAGCACCTTACTGCTCAGAGCAGTTGTGACTGTCTTCCCTAAGCTGGTCTCCCCTTATTGAGACCCTGTCCTCCCACTATTACCTTATGTACCCTATCCCTCTATTGAGACCCTGCCCTCCCGTTGTTACCTTCCGTACCCCACCCCCCTCAACCCATTGCCGGTATGCCATTTTCCCTATACTCACACTATATCTGCATTTACATACATCTCCCTTCTGTTACCCCGCTTACCCCTGTAATTCTCATACTACACCACTCCCATTTCTCCTCAACCCCAACTCATCACATTCAGTTTGCCTGTTTTCTCCCCTACCTCCTTCCTCCTCCTACCCCATGCCCTACACTCTTATGCTGTGCCTCACCTTACCCATCATCACTTTCTCTTCCCCCTTTTTCACCCACACCCCTCTGTCATGACGATGCCATTCCCTGGCTGCTGTAACTCCCAAGTATGCACTTCAGTTTGTTTCTCAGCCTCTACTAAAGTTTGTGCACACTTCTTTTGTAATGACTAATTGCTGTGTAAACTGTTTTTGTATTTGATCTGATGTTGAACCTTTGTAATATGTTAACTATTTGGTCTTTGATCTGATGTGGAACCTTTTTAAAAGAGCCTCTGGCTCAAAGGTATTATAATCTGAGAATGAAATAAATAAAAATAAATAAAAAAAGATTATACAAGATGAAGATATTACCAGACAAATGTTGTTGGCACTGCCATTTATGAAATGCAGACATGGTGCATTCACTGTGGAATTGTACTATGGCATATAAATGGTGACAAGGTGTTATTGACATTTTAAACAGACTGAAGCTGTATACAGATCAGCTAGGGTTTGAAAAACTTATACCAGACCAACCAAATATTAACAATTATACAAAATCTGAGCTCAAAATAATCAGTGCTACCACCATGGCTGATAAAAGATTGATACTGAAATTTTTGGAAAGAATAGAATTCAAAAAAAAGATTTTCCTTAGATTGAATGGAAACAATTATTTATATTTCAACTGTATGATATAGAATGTTTTAATTCGGATGACAAATTTTGGTACACGTGTACTTTATCTATCAAAGATTGGAAGAGAGGAGACTTTTTATCTGTATGATCTACATTGTTAAAGAAATGCTGACGTGTATTTATTTGAAAAACTACTTGCTTTTGTACATGATTTCTGCTGTAATTTATTTATGATAATGTTACATATGTATGTAAACCGTTCTTACATATCTTGGACTACACATGAAAACTCACCCTTTTTCAATAAAAACATGCTAAAAAAGTAATAACATTCAGTCAGAATGTACTTGCAACAACTGGCTTCAGTGTCGGTGATGAAATGCCTTGGTATTTATATTTATTTTATTTATTGCATTTTCAGATTAATACCTTTGAGTCCTTGGACTCGTTTTCAAAGGTTCCAGGTCATACAAAAAACATTATGTATACATACAGATAACAGACACTGTTACAAAACAATTAATTACAAAGAGGTACAGTTTGTTTCAAACAAGTTATAGATAGCTAAGGTTACAGGGTTATGAGGGGATAATATCAGTTACATAACAGGCAGAAAACAGTTTCCAAGGAAGTGCTGTAGGTAGTCAAAAGGATAGTGCCTTGGGCCCCTGGGAATGCTGCCCTGACAAGTAGGGGACATGTTTAGACAAAGGGAGAAAGGGGGGTCAAGCAGCCTGAGAACAGCTTTTTGTTTTCATCAGAGGTGTTGGTAGAGAAGGAGGGTTGGGGGCAGGAGGTGGGGGAGGAGCATTCTCCAAGGAGGGGATAGATTCACCCTAGTGGGAGAGCTTAGTTAGAGTGGGAAGGTGCTGTGGGGAGACAGCACTGTTATAAGTGTTAGGCAGGAGGGTGGGCAGCAAGGAGACAGGGGAGCAGGTAGGGAGAGGAGAGGGAGGGATGAGGGGCATGTGTAGGGAGACTGAGGGGAGCTGGTAGGGGAGTGCAGGTGTGGTAGCAGCAGGAGACTGGGGGGAGATGGAGGGGGTAGTGGGGGGGAGTTTGGGTATTAGGCAATAAAGCCCAGCAATAGGCTAATTGAAGCATCCACAAGCCATTTCAGGCTGCAGCAGAGACCTAAGCCCTGATTTGAAGAGGCTAATCTTGTTGCTCTCAATAAGAATGTCAGTAGCCCATTATACCATTTTGGCCCCTGGTAAGAGATGGATTTCTGAGTCAGAGTGGTGCGCTTAAATGGCACCTGCAGACCACCTTTCTCAGCACTTCTGGTAAGCTTGGATGATTTTGCCTGCTGGAAGAGTCCACATAGAGATGGAGGCACAAGTCCTAAATGGGCTTTTTTGACAAGCAGGCAGGTCTGGTAAGAGGCTGTTAGGAGGAGTTTCAGAGTAGAGGGCACAGGTGTGAATAGAAGGTTCAGCTCAAAGGGTCAGATGGCAGGCCTTGTTTAGTAGGATTTTTATTCTATTGACGGTGGTGTTAGTGCCTGCCTCATATATTGGGAAACCCTAGTCAATAGACGCTAGGACCGAGCTGCTTGTGGCAAGTTTTAGTGCAACTGGAATCATGGAGTGCCTATGGCGGTATAGCAAACCCAATTTCATGTTGGTGGTCTTGACCACATGTTCAGTATGACTGGAGAAGTTGAGAGTGTCATCTAGGAGAATTCCTAGATATTTAAAGGAGTATACTTGGTCTAAAGTGTCCCCCTTGAGGTTCTGTATAAGCATGGGGTAGAACTTCTTTTTGTTCTGGGGGACAGTGAACAGCATGCTCCTGTTTTTTTTGTGGTTGAGTAGTAGTTTTTTATTGCAGAACGAGGATTCAAGCTTGTGGAAGCTGTCAAGAAGTTGAGAAGTGATCCCTGCCTGATGCATAAATTATGGCATCATCAGCATAAAGTATGATGTGTGCCGGACGTGCTGAGGGTAGGGTGTTGATGTAGAGACTGAAGAGGAGTGGCCCGAGGATTGACCCTTGGGGGACTCCTAGTCTTACCTCTTTGGGAGCTCAGAGTGAATCACCAATTCTGACATGCTGAGTCCAGTGGGTGAGGTAACTGCCAAACCATGCCATTGTGTCTGGGGACAGGCCCGTTGAGAGCAGGCAGTTAAGAAGGAGGCGGTGGTTAACAGAGTCGAAAGCCTTCACGAGGTTGATGAATATTGACCCCATTGCCATCCCTTTATCGAAGGCATCATAGAGTTGGGACATGTATTCTACTAGGGCTGTAAGGGTGGAGTGGTGTTTCTGGAAACCTTGCTGTTGGGGGCACATTAGGTTGTGCTTCTCAAGGTACTCTGTGAGTTGGTCAGAGACCACCATCTCAAGGGCTTTGGAGAGGGGAGGGAGGATAGACATCGGCCTGTAGTTGGAGGTGTTGGTTCTGTCTCCTGTTTTGAAAACGGTCGACCAAGGCCATCTTCCAGATGTTGGGGAACACACCGACCTGAGTGAGGCATTAAAAACCTTCGTGAATGGGTTGGCTAACTCATTCAGGACAAGAGCGACCAGCTTCATATGGACTTGGTCACTCCCCATCCTTGTCTTGCTGAGGACGTGCTTGACATACTTGATAGTCTCAGCCCTAGTGACTTAATATACTAACATACTAAAGTGCCAACAGAATAGGCCTAATGGTCTTTCGAGTCTACTTGATTTTCAGACTTGTTTAAAGTGGAAAGGTGGTGGCTCAGTTCTTATTGTTGAGGGGGAAGCCTGATTGCAGGATGGCTCTGTAGTTGGTTTGAGGTAATCGGCCGGTAGCACACCTGTGAGATCTGTAAAGGCAGTGATAAACTCGTTGGCTATGTCAACATGTTCCTGGAGTGTCCCTGCAATGGTTGTAATCAGGTCTGGAGGAGCTCTGGAAATCCTGCCCATAAGGGATTTCATGGAGTTCCAGAACTCCTTGCCTGAGCCCCAGCTCTTAGTAAGAAGGGCTTTATAGTACATGACTTTGGCAGAGTGGATGAACCTGGTGCAGTAGTTTCTAGCTGCCCTGTAGGTGGCAACATCAGCTAGCTTCCTGGACGACTTGGCCTTATGCCACAGGTTGTTGCAGTTATGCATTAGATCAATTAGTGAGCTGAAGAGCCACGGATTGTGGGTTCCTTTCACTTTATTTGTTTTGAAAGGTGCGAAGATGTCACAGGCTTGATTGAAGGTCATGACAAGGTAGTTCAGGGCTTGGCTGCTGTCTATGGCTCTGTTAAGTAGTGACCAGCCGACCTGTATCAGGTAGTGCTTGAAGGTGTCCAGTAGCCCAGGCCTCAGGGCCCTATATCTGGAGACCTTGGGTGGGTGCTTGGAGAACTTATTAGACCAGATGAACAAGACTGGGGAATGGTCACTAAGGCTGTCTGGCAGGACAGATGCTTCAGATATGTGTTCAGGGTGGGATGAGAGAAGCCAGTCAATGAGTGTACTGGTTCCAGTTTTGTAGTTAAGATGGTTGGCATGAGTGACCAGCAAGGTGAGGTAGAGTCTGGAGATGAGGTTTCTTGCCTGGGTTTCCTTCTGGGAGTGCCAGTTGGTGTTAAAGTCACCAACAACGACCTGTTCCCAATTTGTGCCCAGCTGCTGCTGATTGTTTACAAAAAGTTTGAGGCCAGCATTATGTTTAGCTGGTGGTATATACACAGTGGAAAGAGTAGGACCTTATTTTGTTGTCTTATGGAGAGTTTTAGATTAAGGATTTGAGCCTCTTTAGAGTGTTTAGTTGTCCAGTGACTGTACTTTAATGTAATTTCTAACATAGACAAGGCATCCACACTCACACTTGGTTAGCCTGTCCTGTCTGAAAGAGTTATAGCCATCTATCGAGATGGAGGTGTCCGAGTCTTTTTCGGAGAGCCAGGTCTCAGTGAGAGCTATGATGTTAGGTCTGATCATCTCCACCCATGCCTGGAATTGGGGGAACTTGGGAAGGAGGCTAAAGATGCTAAGAGAGATGATCTTGAGGTGTCCATTCCATTCAGAGGTCCTAAAGAGAGGAGAATCTGGGTTAGGGTGAACATCACCTGATAGGAGTAGGATCAGGAGTATCGGTTTACAAAGAAAGTGGGACCAGGTAATCTTGAATGAGTGAGTGGGCTTTTTCTCCAATTGCTTGTAGTCAGTTTTGTTTGCTATGAAGTGGTGGCTACATAGCAGAGCAGTGATGGGGATGGCATAGGAATCCTGCTCCCTATTATTTCATGGGAGGGCGTGGGGGGGTTCGAGACCAAAAGTGCTCAGTAGAAGCACCCCTTCCGTTGGCATCACAAACTCTGGTTTGACAGTGGGGATTGTAAATCCCGAGCAGGCCCTTCCCTCTCTGTCCTGTCATCAACCCCGTGGCAAGGGCGGCCCGGTGGCGCTGAGGTTTGAGGCATTGGACACCACACCTCATGCTATGCCAGTGACCAGGGTTCGGGAATGAGCTCGGGTCATCAGGGGTCGGCAGGGGAGGACTGGGATTGAGTGTTGGGAGACAGCTCTCCTGGTCCTGGGGTGGGATGGGGACTCCACACCACACTGTGGTGATCCCTGGGGATGCCCAGAGGTACCGCATGCAGTGGTGTAACGGAGGGAGGACCACAGCGGATGACTGCACGTATGGGCGTGGACATCACTGCATGTCCGTGGTCCCAATGGGGAAAGAACAGGGGAAAATGGCAGCTCGGGTCCTTGGCAGCTTGCTAGCCACACCTCTGCCAGACGACGATGCCTGGAGGCATGTGCCGGTACTGGTTCCTCACCGGGCGTGAGGGGCTATAAGGGGGGGCCCCCCCTATTGCAGGTGTAGTTGTGTCTGTCCGCTGGGCATGCGAGCTTTGGGGTCGGTGGCAGAGTGGAGTGGTGGCTGGATGTAGAGCAGGACTGTGGCTGCAGAGGAGAAAATGTTAAATGATAAAAAAAAAAATCAACCCCGTGGCAAGCAAGCAGTGTAAGTAGGAGGGCCAGCTTTGTGTAGCATGCCACTGAGAGCAGTTATTCTGAAATGGCAGAGCACTGCAGTGCTGTTAGCTTGCAGCTGGAAGGGGAGGGAAGCAACAATGGACTGCTGGGTAGAAAGGAGATGATCCGTGTAAGACGGGCTTGTTCACACACGCACTTATGAGAGAGATTGTAGCTGCAGTAGGTTTGGGGGCAGGGACTTTCAGAGGAAGGGAGTAGTGAGATGCATTAAGGGGATGGACAGTAATTGCAAAGCTGATCCAGTGCTGGTAAGGAAAAGGGTGGTGGATGGAGTTATGATGTATTTAATTAAGGCCGGGGATGAGCGAGTGGGAGAAAATTCTCAGAGTTAGTACCCACGCCCGAGCTCCATAATTCGAGCTTCAGGGCTACTGAGCAACGTGGAGAGATCTCACCAATCGATGGCTGCTTAATCACCCACAGAAGCTGGTTATTGCTTTGTATACTCCAACTAACTGAATGTTATGTAAGCAATAATACCCGACAGGGTGGTCGGTATTGGGGAAAACTGGACCGCCAAGGGGGCATAATGAGACCTGATGCTGCAAGCGGAGGGCCTTAGAGCCCCTGGAAGGTCTGGTATTCTCCAATATTGCCCACCCTGGAGGGTATTATTGCACTTAGAAAATGGCACTGTAAAAAAAAATGTTTAGTTAAAATTTGTTAATTAAAAAAAAAATTGTTCACTATAACTTTTGTAACAAAATAGTTCCTCCGCCTTGATTAGAATGATGTGTTTTTTTTTGAGATGTGGACTTTTTGTCCTATTGGAGGCTCTGTATTTAAGAAAACAAAATGGTAGAATGCAGTTAACATCCCCCCCCCATTACCAAGAAACAGAGAGAGAGAGAGAGAGAGTGTTAGTGTGGTGGGAAGTGGAGAGTAATTTATGGCACAAGTCAGATTCTTTATGAGAGTTTTTTTTTTCAGTCTCCATTTGTTTTAACAGTCGCTCCTACCTGGGAGAAGAAAGCGTGGTCTTATAACGCTTTGTGCAGTTGGGAGACTGAACGTGGTGGGGGAGATGGGGAAAAAAAGGATGTACCTTTCCTATCGCTGCTGGGTATGAGAGAAGCATGGACAGAGGAGCGGTGGCAGCAGTCTTTTAATTCTCACAGCGTGGTCGCGGTGCTGTGTACAGGAGAGGAATTTTACATCAGTTAACTTTTTGTTTTCATTTATATGCTGTGTTTATTTTAGAAGGAAGAGGAGGCTCAGGCTAGCTTAGGAAGCAATTTGTAAGGTTGTATGACTTCACAGAAGGAGAGAGAGGAGAGTGCACTATCTCCAGTAGCACTATGTGTTTGAGGTGGGTGGTACTTTCTTCATTTCCTGTACCCCACATGGACATCCATCTGTGGTACGGAAATTGAAGAAAGTACCGGTAGTCTCATACAGTGTACTGCTACCGGAGATACCAGGCGGTGTCTGTTGCTGAAGAAGACGGCGATCAGAGTAACTGCTCCTGTGTATTTTTTTTTTTTATGTACAACAACAACAAAAGAACAAAACAAAGACACTCGTGAAGGGAGGGTGGGGGGTTGGCCTACTGGGAACTCGGATGCTAAGCGGGTGTCTGTTAGTGAACAAGAAGCCGTTCAGAGTAACTGCTCCTGTGTGCCTGCTGTGTCTTTTCTTTTTCTTTGTATACAAAGAAAAAAAAAAGACATTCGTGAAGGGAGGGTGGGGGTTTGTCCGACTGTGAGTCGGATGTTAAGTGGGGGAAAAATGGTGGCTTGCAACCATAAACATTCAGGGTGCCCGATGATACTCTAAGTAATGGGGCACCCCGAACTGGCACTTGTTTTTTAGCAGGCTCTATTGAAAAATATCTACCCACTAAAGCAAGTGTACTGGCCAATCAGAATACTAGAATTAGCATATCCATTTTCTAACACTTAATTATACATCTGGTATCTCTACTGAGCCAATCAGAACAGAGGAAAATTATAATTTAATATGCCACAAACTACTACAACCACATATTAAACATGCCCACAGTAGGTTATGGAAAAAAACTTGGAAACATAGAAAAAATGTTGGTAGAAAAGATCAAGAATCCATCTATTTTGCCATGAGTTATCCATGTTATAGACACACAAATCCTGTTTGTTTACATTTTAGATACACCCTCAGTAGGTTTATTTGTGTATTAGCTTTTATTGACCAGGTAAGCACACTAGACACAATTGTGCCTATTTTCAGGTATGACCTGTGCGGTTACAAGACAGTCAATATGATAGTGACAAGCAAAGATACAATACAATAAATTAAAACACATTGAGGACCATACAATAGTTATAATACAATAAGGACAAATGCAGCAAATTAATAAATACAACAAAGCATGTTGTGGAGCAGAAACATAAAAACACAAATATAAGGTTCAGTATTTCCTGATCAATTTATATGCAGGCCAGAAGAACCAGTGAGCTGCAAGCAGACTTGAATGCATAGACAACAAAAACTGAGAAAGCAAACAAAAATGCACGGTCTTCTAGAACATTTTACCTGGTGATGGGAAATGCACATGGACTGATTCAGTTTATACCAGCAAGCCTAAACAGCTTGAGGGCAGGGGACACCCTGGAGGATCATGTGCAGGCACAACTTGAGCTGGCTTTCCGGTGAATCCATAGAGGCTTTTTAAATTTAGGGTGGGAGGAGGAACTATGGACTGCAAGCAGCAGAGAGTTCTAGAGGTTGGGTGAAGTAGCACTGAAGGCCTAGTCTCCCATGCGGGTGGATGTTTTAGGGACAATGAGAAGGAATTTGTTGTTGGATCGCAAGGGGTAGGGTAGGACAAGTGGGAGGACTTGAGTAGGGCCACAATGGAGGTGGGGGTGCCAGTCCTAATTATTTTGTCTGTGAAACAGCCTAGAACAAAGTGATGACTATTTATGGGGGATGGCCAGCCTAGGTGGCTATAGAGGTCACAGTGAAGTGTTGTTCTGTTAGCAAAAGGGCAGATTTGCAGATATTATTGTATGTGGCCTCCCACTTGGCAAGCAGTGACTTGAAAGTACTAGAAAAGTATATGAGCCTATAATTGATGGAGGTGAGTAGAACACCCCTGGCAAAGGCTAGGTGGGCGTTTGATGTAAGGCAGTTTTTAACCCAATACGGCAGGTGAAGCATGGCATTTACAGTCCTACAAACACTGTGATGTGGAGGGAGAAGTCAAGGTGTAGATCAAGTGTAACCCCAAGGTATTTAAAGAATAGTGCCACCTTCAGAGAGATTTCCATCAGGGCACCTGATAGATGGAGGGGGGGGGGGCTGTTTCTTAGTTTGGCAGGGTACCCAAGAAGCATAGTTTGAGTCTTTTAGCATTCATAGCTAACTTGTTTTTGATGAACCAGGCTTGCAATTTATGGAAGTCCTCTGTAAGATGGGAACTGATGAGATTTATGTTCTTAGAACTGTGAAGGAACTCCAGGCCATCAGTATACAATGTCGTGCTACACTTAGTGATAACAGTAGGGAGTCTGTTTATAAATGCTAAAAAGAGAATAGGCCCAAGAATTGAGCCCTGGAGGACCCCAAGTTTAATAGGAGCGGACTCTGAGACTGAGTTGTTGAACTGGACCACTTGTTGTCAGTTTGACAGGTAATGCCTGAACCAGATGACAACATGAGTGGACAGGCCCATGCCTTGTAGTTTGGAATGCAAACGGCTGTGGTTGACCAAATCAAAGACCTTAGTGCAACAGAAATGCCCCCAATGAGCTGACCCTGATCCATGACAGATTTAATGCTGGTGACCACAGTGGTGAGAGCAGTGGAGGTACTATGGTCCTTACAGAATCCGTGTTGCTCAGGTGTTAAGATACCATGGGTGTAGAAGTGTTCTGTGAGTAGGTCGGCCATAGCATGCTCAAGTAGTTTGCTAAGGGCAGGGAGTATCGCAGTGGGGCAATAATTTTCAAGGCATCTTGTGTCCCATTTCTTAGGGACAGCAACAACTTTGGCAAACTTCCAGCTGTCAGGGACAGTGCCAGACATGAGTGAGAGAGTAAAGATGTGCTTGACCATAGGGGCTTTGATAAGGGCAGCAATTTAGGCTCAAGAACATCATAACCAGCTCTCATCTATGGAGAGAGCCTAGTTGGGAGCTTGAAGATGGCATTGGTTGTCACCACCTTGATCCAACTTTCAGACACACGCAAGGTAGGTTATCCATTTAGTTGACAGAAAAAAGGGGAAAGAAGGCAAATTGCACTTTAACTACCACTGAACTTCATGAACATGTCAGCCTGTGGCCTCGGAGTTTATGTTGTCCTAGATATGGTTATTACTTCGTAAACCCCCACCACCATACAATTATCACTTTATTACAATGAAACATTTTCCCATTAGCCATTCAGAATTCAGCGCTACTGTTTGGTTAATCTACAATAAGAACAGAACCTCCAGCTCAGCCAACGGGATAAATAAAAAAGACTAATTAAGGGGAGAGGCCAGTTCCAACCAGTGCTAAAAACAGCAATGAGACAGACTGGAAAGATGGCCCACTCACTACACAATACAAGCAGATGAATAAAAACAGAAATAACTCCAACATTTCAGAGTAAATATTCTCCTTCTTCAGGGAAATCTGGAAATTGTCTACAAAATTAAAAATTATATCATGAATGTTGACATGTTCTAAATTGTTCATTATATAAAGTAATTGTATATATTGGATAAAATAGGTGAAGACAGGTATACGTTGTACTCACTTGTGTTACAAATAAATAGAGTACTGTTTCTTTAAGAGGAGGTGCTCTCACGTTTAAATTTGTATGGAAACATATATATGCGCATGTATCTATTTCCCTATTGGTATCACTGTATATAACAACTTAATAAGTGATGTGAATAAAACTGAAAAACACATTGGACCTGATTCTCAAATGATTGGGAAAGGTGCACAGTGGCTGCACCAACCAGAAATGGCACAAGGGGCAACTTGCACTACACCGTGTGCCATTCATGATTCTCCACTGCGGCCTGCACCACATGGGGGGGGTGCCTGCGTCAGCCAAGCTGGCACCGGTCTTGTGGCAGATGCATGGCTGCGCCCTGGTGGACGGGGACTTGTGCTGCAGCAGTGTTGCCATATCCCCATTTTTGGGATTCCAAAGGAGCCACAACAGATGCAGAGCTTGCCTGAAGTTAGATCAGCCCAGAGCTGGTTTAACAGCCCCTGTGCCACCCCTGGAGCTGGTGTTGGGTGTGAAGCACTCCTGTGCCCCATCTTTGCCAGATTCGGCAGTATTCCTGCATATGCATTCTGGCATGCTGTATCTTTCCAAATATGTATAATTGTATCACAACTCCAGGGAATGTGGAAGAATGTTCTTCACTATATCTCTCTTAGGTTCCTCTTGGAAGACAGACCATTTTTTCAAGCTAAGCTACTGGGTTAATTTTCCTTGCATGTCATCACATCACTGATCTGTGTTTTCCAAATTTGAGTCCCAGTTTTCATCTGTAATACTTCACCATACTCAGGGTTGCCATGCTGCATAGACCTCCCCAGTTTGTGGCAATCCCCTCCCATTCACCTTTCGATTGATGGATGGGAGTGGTTGCAGCAAACTGCAGGAGTTTGGCATGGGACCTCACCTGTTCGGGAATCGGGTGCAGGATCCATGGTGCACCCGCACTGGACGTAAGCTGCTGTGTATTGCAGCTTGTGTCGCTCTAAGGCCAGTTTCGAGAATCGGGCCCATTGTGTGACTTTACCTCAAATATCACTTTGTATTGCCTAAGCAGACAAATATGTCCACTATTATAATTTGGTAAGTTGCTCTAAATATAATATAGATACATGTGCATCACTCTCTTGTAGTATTTACAATTATCAGAATAAAAATATTAAATCAATTTTAGCAATAGACACTGATGCTAAATATATGCTGTACTAATAAATAAGGATGTAAGTTTGTCATGGATAAGGTTTTAATAACTCATTGGTTGGTCATTGAAACATTAGGAAACTTCCTGGCAATGTCATGCTTGCTACTTTTTGATGACATTAGTGAAAGTCATGGAATTCCTAAATAAGGACAAAACATCATGTTATCCATGATGTCTGTGTCTGCCATGACAAACTTACATCCTTACTAATAAATAAAATACAATTTTTTATTAAATAATCCTATTTATTTTTCCTTAAATATAACCTACTTGTGACATTGGAGTGGGTGTGTGCGTTGTAATGCTCATTTTCAGTCTAGCACAGATTATAAATAGGTGTACTCTGCAGCAGTACATTGCCTATTTCAAGAGCGTGCAGAGGGGGCCACACTGCAGCATGAACTCCTCAGTTGAAGAGCAGAGTCCTTCTACGGTACAAAGATTGATAATCTTTATAAACACAAATCAGTATTCTAAGCACGCTTTCACTTTTTGTTTAGGAAGTGGGACACAGGAGGAATAACTGTTTAAAGTAAGAAAACAAATTTCTTGACATAAAATACATGTCATTGTGAATATGACTATAGCATAAATGGGGATATCAGAGTTAAGTTCACTAAACAGTGATAATATTGATAGCATTATATAGCATAACTAGAAAGTGCCTTAATTAACTTTAATATAACGTATAAACTGAATAGACCTCACTAGGCAAATCTGGTTTCAAACTAATGTGACTGAGAATAATATGGAGAGTAGCTTATATTTAAGAAAAAACAAACAGGATTATTTAATAAAAATGTTTATTTATTAGTTCAGCATATATTTAGTGTCAGTGGCTGTGGCTAATATTGATATAGCATTTTTATTCAGATAACAGCAAATTACACAAGAGAGAGATGCATATGTATTTGCCTTATGTTTACAGGAACTTACCAAATTATAATAGTGGACATATTTGTCTGCTTAGGCAATACAAACTGATATTTGAGGTAAATTCACACAATGTATTATTTGATTTTATTCAAATCACTTAAGTTGTTGTACAAGGGATACCAATGAGGCAATGGATACATGTATATATGTATGTGTCCATACAGATTTAAAAGTGAGAGCATCTCCTCTTAAAGAAACAGTACTCTATTTATGTGTAACACAAGTGAGTACAACGTATACTTGTCTTTACCTATTTTATCCAATACATATTATGAACAACTTAAAACATGTCAACATTCATTATATAATTTTTAAATTTGTGGACAATTGCTTGATTTCCTTGAAGAAGGAGGATATTTTCTCTGAAACGTTGGAGTTATTCCTTGATTAATTTTTTGATTACAATAAATAGTTATCTGCTTACATTGTGTGGAAGATAAAGAAATACTTGGAATTTCTTTACTGTTAAAATTGGAATCAGACAACTGTTTGTTATTTATTTATTTTTATTTATTTAAACTTTTGTTTACCGGGTAAACAATACGAGCCAAGGCCCTTTTTCAAATGTGGCCCGGGACCATAATCAATGTTACAGTCAGGATGTCATACACAAAAAGCATAAAAACAATACAATATAATTATACAAACATAACAATTGCATACAAACAATGATCTAATAACAATTACACACCACTAAACTTAAAAAATGTGTCTGCTGGTGTGAGTTCCCATCTTTGTTTCTAAACACAGTCGATTTCTTAATCTGTCATCCCAATTAATGTTGTACATTAAAAGCAGATCTTCTCTGATACATCTGCTTTCCTGATTGACCCTATGAAGTTCCCCTCAATCTATCCTTATTGCTGAGCCCCTGCAAACCCCAAACATCTTTTTTGCCTGCCTCTGTATACCCTCCATCTTCTCCACATCACACATTAAAAACATTAACCATTTCGTTCTGATCTTTGATATTGTTTCTAGCCTGCAGTTGTGTTGCTGCCTTGTACGTTTTATGGACTGAGTTGACGTATATGTAAAACTGTTTTGTGATACACTTTATAAATGATAATTTCAATTTACATTTCTCTTATCTAATGGTTGTCTTGCATTTTTTTGACTATCCCTCTGATTTGCCTGGGATGATTCCATATTTTGTATCCTGAATTTTTTGTATGTCCTTTTTTTTTTTTTAGCATTTATTATTTTAACTACCTTCCTCACATAGGTGTTGTGAGTTTAAACATGGTCTGTAATACTTCTCTAATTCTTTTAATATTGGTCTTATCACAGTCATACCTGTGTGTTGATCCCTCCTCTTTTGTACAGTTTCTGATTGTGATTTTTACCATATTATGGTCAATATTTCGGAGCAGTTCTCTTAGGGATGCCACCTGTCAGGTTTTTTACCTGGTGATCACGTTTTCTGGGTCCCTATCAGGTAATCCGGTTTTGCTGTGTGCTGGTCAGGTTTTTGAGCCATTTTGAGTGTTCACATACTTTTGAAACATAGATACATAGATACATAGACAGTGTCGGCAGATAAGGGCCTATGGTCCACCCAGTCTGCCCATTTGAGCTTGTAAGTTTAATTTATGTTTTCCTAGAAGTCTGTTGCCCCTTACCCCTGACCTCCAGAATTCCTTTATGTCTATCTCATGCTTTCTTAAATCCCGTGATTGTCAACAAATGTTGACATATTATTCTTTGTTTCAGCAGCATGTCCAGTTTACAGACAAGTTCTGTTGTCAATATAGTCCTTTGTTTGTGAAAGCAGTCAGCCTGGGAGGTGTAAAGTATGGCCATTAACACCATTAGCACTTACTTAACCTAATCTTTTCCACTGCATCTTAAAGTGGCATAGCAACACAGCTGCCTCCACCTTTTGTAATAGTAACAGAGCCAGTTGTCCGCCACTTTCATTTGCTGGTAAACAGTTTAATCTCTAACAGAATTTAGGCATTTTAAAATTTTTTCAATTATTTTCTTCCTCAAGAAAAAAGTATGGTTACTTCTTTGGCTTCAAAATAGTACTGCGGACATGAAAAGGAAATGGAGCCAGAAAAAGATATAGGCCCAGATATTCAAACTGCTCCCAAAATGTGCGCAACAGCAGGAGCAATCACAATCAATTGCGCATATGCACAACAGGTGCGATATTCAAACATGGAGCAGAGCAAATTGCGCAAGCAACCAACGTCTCAATATCGCACATACTGCGCCATCGCACAACCAGGAAGGAGAAGCTGAGCCAAAATGCTGCACTATGGCGCAACCATGGAAGCTCAGCTGAGCATTGCAGAGCTGCCATAGCGCAAGCACAGCCCCCCCAGAGCAATGGAACTGCACATCCAGGGAGGCAGGCTGGGGCCCACCGCCAGCCATGCCACACATGGGCACAGGAACTCACTGCAGAACCCACACCACACCGGCACACCCCAAGCACAGCATCACTGGGGGTGGGACGGATGATCCACGTGCCCATGGGGACAAGCCAACTAAAGCATAGCAGAGCCATGACACCCCAGCACAACCACTGGCAGGCAGAGAGTGCCACACACAGGGTTGACAACCACAGTGCACATCAGTCCCCCTGTCGCTGCACAGCGTGCACCGTGCCCTAAGACACCGCTCATGTGCAGTGACAGGCACTGCAGGAAACACCATGCACCCCCCGTGCCACACGTCAACCCCATGCTGCAGAGAAGCATACCAGCCAGACCCACCCTGTGCACCCAGCAGTGGGTGGCAGCAGATGGCAAGAGCAACAGAAAGGCAATGCTATGCTGGTGATACCTCCCCATGGACACACACACACACACACACACACACACATATATACCCAGGACCATAGCAGCCCAGATGGCATGTACACCCCTGCAACGGAGCACCCATAGCCAGTTGCAAAGCAGACACCAACACAGCAGTTGTATCAAAATAGAAATGTATATTCAAAACAACAGATAAACAATAACAGGTGAAACTATGTACAAGTTGGGGGACGGTAAAAGGCAGGTGTTCAAGGGAGGGAATAAAAACTTGGAGAGGGAAGGCAGGGTGAAAGGGATGGGAGAAGTGGGAACGGAATGTGGGCTACGGCCCAGCTGGCTCCTGGTCCTCCCCCTGCTGGCGTCCCCTCCTGTGCTGCTGCCGCCGTTCACCCTGGCGCTGTATGGCCTGCAGGAGCTCCCGGTTTTCAAGTCCGACCTGGGTCAGGCGCCGCAGATCCTGCGACATGCGTCTCAGCACCCCGAGGCTCAGGGAAATGGGAACACAGTCAATGGCTGAGACTGACCACAACCCTGAACACCACCCAACCTGCAACCCATATAACCCAATGTCCTGCACCTGTGATGGCATGCACCCACCCACAGTGAACATGCACATGGCCATCACAAACAGGCGGCACCAGCTATGCGCACCACCACCCACACACACTGCCCACGCCAATCACAGTACAAACTAGGCTGTCAAGTGATGTGGCAACGTGGCAGCATGCCAGTTACACAGCTATGTGCCCAGTGCATGCCTGACCACCTGTGATGCATACACAGACGTGTCGTGATGCTGCACTGTGATGCAGGTCACCTGTGTATGCCTACATACATGGATACATAGACAGTGTCGGCAGATAAGGGCCTATGGGACACCCAGTCTGGCCATTTGGCCTTGTACGTTCACTCTGTTGTCCTATAAGTCCGTTCCCCTCACCCTGACCTCCAGAATTCCTTCATGGCTAACCCACGCATACATAAATCCCGTAACCAAGTCAGCCCCCACCACATCCTCTGGCAGGGTGTTCCACTTGTCCACCACCCATTCTGTGAAGAAATACTTTCTCATGTTTCCTCTTAAACGAGCCCCCTTCCAACTGCATCCCATGCCCTCTAGTCCTGGAACATCCTTTACGCTTACAAATATTGTTTTCCTGCACTCTGTTCCCCCCTGTACAATACTTGTATGTCCCCATCATATCCCCACACCCTCCTCCCTCCTGGAGTACATGTTCAGTTCCGCCAACCTGTCTGCATAGGACTTATGATGCAATCCATGCACCATCCATGTCGCCTCCTGTGAACCCTCTCCACCCAGTCCATGTCCATACGCAGGTATGGTCTCCGGAACTGTACACTGTACTCCAGTGTGGGGACTCACTAGTGTTTCGTATAGTGGAACTATGACCTCCCCTTTGGTTGTGTCCAGCATGGTTGGTGGTCTTGCCCCCCCAGCATGCAATAGCATCCATGACGTAATGATACTCACACTCCTCCAGCAGCTCGGTCTGACGCTGCTGATGCTGCTGCTGCTGCTGTGGCATGACATCCCGTGGCACCGGGGCCCTGGCATGGCCCACATCCCCGTGGTCCGGTGTCCTCACAATCCGGCCTGTGGGAGACATATGGTGAGACAAACATCAGTGTGACTCAAAAGCAGAGTGCCCCTGCCCCAGTGAGAGTGCCTGCCCACAGCCATAACCATCCATCGCACAGCTGCACACACTGACACACCCATGCACAGCCACCCAAGCACACACACACACCCCTACAGAGAATATAGGTGCATAGATGGTACACTCACGTGGCTAGGCACCAGGCCCCGCTTCTACACGTGAACGCAGCCGCCAACAGGTCCGCTCCCTTCCGGCGGAGGTCACTGTACCGTGCCGCACTGCTCAGCAGACCGGCCCCGCCAGTGACCCCACCAGGTCAGTGGCCACTTGCTGCCACACATGGGTCCTAGGCATGGTGAGGGGCCTCACCATCACAGTGCCTCACAGTGGGGCTCCACTAGGGCCACCAGGTTGGCCACTTCAAGCGGACTCCAGGACACCGCCCTCCTCCTAGCCATGGCACCAACTTTACAGCAGGCAATATGGCGCCCCGCTGCGCTGTAACCCCACGTGGAGTTGTTGCGCAATAGACCAGCACAGGCTCCAATCGCTGTTCGAACAGTGCCGTCACTTTGCATAGCGCTGTCACCAGACAGCGCAATAGGGACGTACACATGGCATGCCAACAGCGCCAGGGTCAGAGGGGCATACAAGGTCACGGTAATGACGCATACACGACAGCGCCATAGGATGTATAGGCATCCTGCGCGACTGCTAAGCAGAGCACCAGTGCCACAGTGGACTATCGCGCAGAAGTGCCACAGCGCCATATAGTGCCCAGTGCTGTAGCGCCACTGGCACAATGGTGGCCATGGCCTGAATCGCCTATCGCGCTCAGCAGGTCTGCAGCGCGATCGACGCATGCGTAACCTGTCTGGGCATGCGCAATGCAGTGTAGCACACAGCCACAAACATGCGCCATCGGCTCAGCCGGACCTTCCATATTGCACTAAGCGCAAATACGCGATATTCAGCCGACATATGCAAATCAGTCGATCAGCCATTCAAAGGCGCAGTGGCGCGATTAGCATGTCATTAAAGTTGCGCCACACCTCATTTGCATGTGTTGCGCTATAAAACTGCGACACTGGGTTGTGGTGGCCAGATTTGGTTGTTGCAGGTGAGAGGTGAGTTACATGCTGTGTGATGCTCAGGACAATGCTCATGGGCAGGGGTGCTGGAGGATGATATAGGTTGAGGGGGCTGAGCATGATGAGGGCACTTAGAAAGGGGCAGAGGGCACCCTTTCCATCAGTATCTGCCATGCGGAGAGGAAAGGGGGGGCTTCTGCCCCGGCCGGCAGCTATGCTCATGGGGAAATGCTGTGGACTGCACAGTGACTGGTGTCCACTTCCACCCATACAGATCACCATGACTGACGAGAACCAGGCTGAGGCTGTGGACGGCGGGCGTAGGAGGAGGCCGAACTTCACCACGGCAGAGACTGAGGCCCTCTTCCAGGCCTACCTGGAGGATGAGCCACTTTTGAGTGGGCGGAGGGGCACCCCTCAGCAGCGTGCAGCTGCATGGGAGGGGGTAGCTCTGGCCGTCAACCTGCACGGAAGCCACCAGCGCTCCGTGCAGGAATGCCGGAAAAAGATGGGGACTGACCGCAGGAGGCTGAAGGAGAAGGTGGCAGCCTTCAGGGTGGCATGTGCTGCCACTGGTGGGGGACCAACAGTGGTGTTGCAGCTGACCCCGACTGAGGAGACAGTGGTCGCGGCCATGCAGCCGAGTGCCATTGCGGGTGTTCCAGGTGGAGGATTCCAGACAGGTGGAAGCCCATCACTGCACGGTATGACATGGTGATGTTGTGGGGGGGGGCTGCTGTTCACATGCACTCACATGTACTCTCTTTCTGTTACAGATCCTGTTCGTCTGCAGGAGACGGTGGTGGTGGTGGGTGCTGAAAGTGAGGCAGACCTGCTGGACCTGGAGGAGGGACCATCCACCTCCGCCAGCAGCCTGCAGGCACTGCAGCAGCATGCAGGCTGGCCCAACAACTCCAGCGGCAGTGATACGGGTGCAGGGGGTGCACAGCCTGTGTCTCAGCAGTCTGGCATGCAGGTATGCCAGCATGCTGTGCCTATGGCAGTGGGACGCACTGGCACTATTGATGATAGCAGGCCTGCAATGGCCAGTGATAGGTGTGTGTCCCACGACGGACACATGGCAGGCCAGTATGTGCCCCTGGGCCATCCTGCTCCACACCTGTGTACCAGCATGCTGGCACAGTCACAGGCTGTGCCTGTCAGCACCAGTGGGGCAGCATCGGTGGCTGAGCAGGTGTCTGGCACTGTTGACAGCACACGGGTGGAACAGGTGGACCTGGGGGCTCAGCAGTTGGAGGGGCGGCAGCAGCAGTTGCACACCAGGCCTGGGGGGACAGCGTCAAGCAGTGGCACTTGTCCACCGCCCTTAGATCCGCCCATACCTGGTCCTGGCGAACAGCGGCCACCCTCAAGGGGTGCTGTGCACCAGGACCATCCACACCCTGGGGGTCACGATGCCATTGGGGCACAGTACCCATTGGACGCGCACACCCGCCTGCTGCAGGAGTCGGTACAGCTGCAGGGTGGGTTGCAAGGTCTGTGGAGGCACTGTCTGTGTCCGTGGAGCGGCATAGCAGGGAGTGTGCTCGTGACTGAGCGCAGATGGTCCTTTCGCGGACGGATGTGACCGCTGCCATTGACAGGCTGACCCAGGCAGTGGTCTCTGTGGTGACCGATTGACCACACTGTCTGGTGCCCTGTACCACGCACCCACACAGTGCACACTCCACTCCTGTTCCCGGCGCTGCAGACACCAGGCTTGTCGACGCCGGGTTCTGCTGTGGCATCCCGAGCACCCTGGTGCAAGTTTGTTTGGCGGGATGCAGAACCCTGTGCAGGCAAGGTCGCGTCGCGCATGGGACCCCTGGTGGTGCACTAGCGCCACCCGATGTAGGCCCTGCTCAGCCTGCCAGTGCTGCTAGGCCACGGCGGGCCGCCACGCATCCGTGGTGGCCGTGGGACAGTGCTCCTGACTGAGCTGTCTCCCAATGCAGGCCCTGTCTGGTGCTGCCCTGTGTGCAATGTGTGTCGCGTGGGCAGTGCACTGCTGGGTGCTCTGCTCACCAAGCTGACACACGGACCACCTGCACACTCTCCCAACTGCTGTCCACAGGTGCGTGTGGATGATGATGCCTGCATTGCACTGTACACCAAGGTGCAAGGTTGCCCAGGTCCTGACACACATACATGGACAGTCCAGGTGGTGGGGGTGGTTGGTGGTGCTGTGTGTTGGCGATGTCATTTCCACAGTGCTGTGCTGCTTCCCCTGTATGCTGCCTGGTGTGTGTGTGTCCATATGAGTGCTCACCCCTCTCTGATGGTGTGTTGGTATGCCTGGACCCTTCAACTCCCTGACCTTCATGCACGGTGTGTTCCCCTGTGTGCCTGTGGTTTTGCGATGGACAGTGTTGCCTGCACATGTCCCCTTGACTTACCTGTGTTGTGCGAGTGCTCTTCTGCAATGGTGTCCCGTGCAGCTGGGCCTGCTGTGTCAGTCGGGGTCCCTCCGTCCTAGGCTGCCCATCACCCACATCACCGGCGCCACTGGCGTCCCCATCGCTGTCCCCCTCTTGGACCTGTACGGCTATCCCATGGTCTTTGGCCATGTTGTGCAGGATGCAACAGGCCAGGAATATCTCACAGGCCTTTTGGGGGCTGTACTGTAGGCTCCGCGGAGGTGTCCAGGCATCGGAGCGTGCCTTGAGTATCCCAAACACCCGCCTATGATGTTCCGTGTTGCGGCATGTGCCTCATTGAAACCGGTATGCGCTGGGTCATGGGGGCCGTATGGTGTGAGCAGCCAGGGACGGAGGGTATCCACAGTCACCTGTGTGGAGATAGTGGAGATCAGTGTCATGTCAGGTCCATATTGCCCATATCCTTGTGTGCCACTACCATGGCACCTGTGTCATTCCCACCCTTGCACAGAGTTTGCATTCCATACATGTACTCACCCACTAGATGACCCGTGGGGATGTTCCCACTCTCGAATCGATGGCACAGTGCGGATTGGTGCCATATGAGGCATCATGTGCCCGCCAGGTGTGTGGCACAGACATTGATGATGCGCCCAGTGGCATCACACACCACCTGGCAGTTGACACTGGAAAAGCCCCTTCGGTTCCGATATGCATGGCCGTGCCGGGCCAGGTGGCATGCGAATGGCCACATGGGTGCAGTCTATGGCCCCTAGCACGCCAGGCATATGTGCTACCCTGTGGAACTCCTGCATGTTTGCTGTACGCCTGCCACGGTGCTGGGAAATGGATGTACTCCGCAGCATGAGGCAGCAGTGCGCTGAGGAATTGGGTGAGGATCGTGACGTGGCCGACTGTGTAATGCCTGTGGTGTCCCCTGTCGGCCTCTGGAAGGTGCCCGTGGCGAGCAGGCACATGCAGGCTGTCACCTTGGTCTCCACGGACAGAGCATGACTCCGTCGTGAGGGTGCCTGCATCACATCACTGCACAGCTCGCTGAGCCGCCTCAGTATTGCCCTGTTCAGGCGGTGCCGGGCCACAATCTCGACATCTGTGTACAGCTCGTAGCTGATGCGGGCATGATACTGCCTGTCGGGGCATCGCCAGCGAGGCCCCTCCGCTGCCACTCGCCCCTGCAGCATGCTGTCTCACCTCTCATTACAGCTTCCATGTGAAGCTGACACTGTCCATCTCCCTGGCTTCTGCCCCCCAGCTGCTGTTCCTGTGTTACCCCACTGCCCCACTGCTGCTTCCACTGCACCGGCACCCCCACTGGCCTCTCTGTCTCCAGGACCCACTGTCCCTCTCTGCCCTTCCTGCTCCTGTCTCTCTCTCTCTCTCTGTCTCTCTGTCTCTCTCCCCAGTTTGCGGCCTGCTAGGTTCTTGTGCCGCTCCATGAGCCTTTTTATTTTGGCTCACATCCGGTGCCTGCGCGTCCTCCGGCTGAGCCACTCTTGCGATTGCGCAAGTGTTCGAATGTCGCATTGGCGACTTTATGTATGGACCCGCCTTCAAGGTTGCGCATGCCTTCATTTCCATTGCGCTGTTGTTCAGCATGTTTTCGGTGGCGCAACTGGCCCCTTCTCAATATCGCAGAATGGCGCATTTTTGGAGTTGCGCACGCGCAACCCTGTTGCGCATGGCGCAACCCTTTTGAATATCCAGGCCATAAAGTACACATTACAGGAAACAGTTTCTTATGTATTATTATATACCATGTATACTGTTGTGTGCTATTTATAGTATTTCCCTTGTCTTCCCCCAAATCGTATCTGTAAATGATATTTCTTTTATCTCTGTATGTTTATTTGGTAAACCAATGTCAATAAATAAATACATAAGTAAATGAATGATTAAGGAGAACCTAGGAAAGTAACTTTAACAGGTACAGTACACTATCTTAACATTTTTGTTGAACTGCTGCTTTAAGCGTTGACTTTTATTGATGTAACAAATGGCCTTCTAGGAGGAACAATGCATGATGAGACATGATAAGGGGTGGGGCTAGGGGTGGAGCTAAGGATCCGGTTTTTGCCCCATCCAAAGGTGGCAACCCTAAGTTCTCTGGCAATACAAATGACTATCAGTCTCTCCTTATTGCTTAATATCAAGTTGAGTATGGTTCTAGCTCCTACTAGGGCTTGTACATGTTGAGTCAGATCATATTCATTAATCAAATGTATCACTTTGGTACCTATTGTTAAATTTCATTTGTTGTTTTTCTAATCTATATTAGGAAAATGAAACTCTCCCGTAAATATGTCATGCTTTTTGGCAACATTAATAATTTCTGCCAGAAAGTGATTCCACTTCTGTGGATGAATATCTGGAGGTTTATAACATAACCCTATGGCTATCAGAATTCATAAAGGAATTCCAGCTCTAACCCAGATTGTCTGCATACCTTTTTCTGGAGATTTTATATTTTATGATATTTCCACAGCATTATCACCCTTCTTTATATATTGTGTCACCCCTCTGCCTTTTCTGTCCTTTCTTTCCCTCCTACATAATCTGTAATCCTCAAACTCCTTATTCCAATCATCACCTTCCTCACACCATGTCTCTAATACGGTAGCAATATGTATTATTCATGGTAGATTATAGTTCTTAGTTCCACCCTATTGTTACCCTCCAATTTTAACTGCACTTCAATAAATCCTTTTTGTTTTACAGATTCTAATCAAATGAGTGCTTTTTTAGATATTCTGTTTTTTTCCAGTATAATAGCCGAACTAGGATGTCACTGACAATGACCTTGGGCCCCATAGCCTTGCATCCCTCCTGACTGCTTTTTCATAAACTTATAATGAGTGATTGGGGCTTTGCTGTGTAATAATGATATGTGAGGGAATGTAAACACTGAGTCTTTATGCACTCCCAGATATGGTTATGACCTCATAAGCTCTGCAACAGGGAGCCCCCTGTTATGTGTTTAAACCCCTGTCACAAATTTGAATATGTGCAATCCCCCCCTTTTTCATTTCACGCTTTACTTTCCTTTTATCTTTTCTGCCTTTTCTTTAAATTCTTGTCAGGGTGGCCAACCTGGCAATCTCCAAAAATTCTTTGCTGTCCCTTATTCTCTTTACCCCCTCTTTATGCACACAGTGTTATACTCCCTATTGTAGAGATAGGAAATAGTGCAAGTCATACTTTATTGTTAATGTCTGGTACCCCTTGGTTTAAAAAGGAAGTGTAGCACCCATTTCTGGGGTGCCAAGCTCTGAACCACTGCTGCTGAGTGCAGCTCCTTTGACTTATTTGCTCCAGTGTGGGGACAGCGCTGGTCGCCAATGCGACAAGCCACCTTTTTTTGGAGCAGGTTGTTCAGTGTTGGTGTAGCCGCATATAGCTACTGAATATACACTCCTTGTTCAGAGCAAGTAAAAGAATGATTGCTTCAGAGCAAAGGCATGCTCCGGAGTAAAAGCCGACTGCCGCGCTAGTGGCTAGATCAAAGTCACTTGAATACTTGACTGCCGGCTAGTGAAACACTATGGGCAAGGGTAACTGTAAGCCCCATAGTGTCTAGAATAAAATGTACACTGTACAGAAGCAGCCCCGGAGATCTTGTGATTGAGGGCTATATATGAAATAGAATAATGAAGCCTGTGATGTCACGGCCTATGGAAACTCCCCAGTTATGTAACGTCATGGCATAAGGAAACTCCCCAATTATGTAATGTCATGGCCTATGGAAACTCCCCAATTATGTAATGTAATCACAAAGAGCTATAAAAAGGGCTCACCACTAGGGGAATGTTAGCTAGTCGAGTCAGTCAGTCTAGTGCTGACAGTGAGTAGGGTAAGAACTACAGTTGGGGTGTGTGTGTGTGTGTATTTCACACAGGTTACTTGAGAAAAGTATTCATTGGACTATCTGGGCTGAAGCAAAGCTGCAGACTCTGCTGAAGGAAGCAGAGGTCTGAATTTCTTTGTGCAGGACTAATTATTTGATTTTTTTTTTCATTTCTGTACATAAGTGTATTTTTTCTAAAAATAAATTGATGAACGCATTCGTGAATTTTTTATGCACTTGATCCCCGCTTTGTTGTGTCACTTATTTTCCCACATGTTCACAAGCTCCATCAGCTACACTGTTATCACTATTATAACCCATGCCTCAAGTGGTGGAAGGCGATCAGCTTTGCCTTATGTGTCAAAACCAATTAGCATCATAGGTTGTTCTACAGAACAACCAACACCCTATCGTGTTATTGCTTACTTGTCTTTTTTTTTAATTCTATTTACCTCCCTGGGCCCCCTGACCAGGACCTCATTTGGCCTCCACCAGTACCATCTGGCCATCCTCAGAGCTCCTCCTGACCTGTG
The DNA here is from genome assembly GCA_016271365.2 of Neoceratodus forsteri. Lineage (NCBI taxonomy): Eukaryota > Metazoa > Chordata > Ceratodontiformes > Ceratodontidae > Neoceratodus > Neoceratodus forsteri. Next base: position 1,425,092,130 of record CM028130.1, read on the forward strand.
TCTCTGGGACCCTGGGAACCCATGACACACTGCTGTGTTGCCCCCTCAGATTATCCCCCCCCCCACCGGTTGGGTTCTGCTCTCAGCTCCATGACAGCTTCTTCCATCACAAGATCCAGACACCCATGGTGGAAGTCTTCTGGGGCCATTTCTGAGGTTAGTAGGCAGCTTGAAGTTGGACATGGGGGGGGGGTGAGACATCACCTGTCCAGTCAGTGGCCATTTTCCCCCTTACAGTTCCCACCCACTGAGAGTGCATTTGTGTCATCTGGTGTTGGTATGCCTGATGAACCAACACGTGCTCTTTCCTCCCAGTGCTTTTGTAGGCTCTCGACTGCAAAATTATCGGTGTTCACCCAGGTAGCAGTAAGACAATGAGTTGTACTACCCTCATTTTCCAAGCAGAGTAGTGTATCCTCTTAAATGCTGTTGGGACAAAAGCATAACAACAGAAGTTGACAATGATAACAATATAACACACTTTTAAAGACATAATACAGAATATGGGGCAGCTGTGGAAGACAGAATGTGTCATTAACACTTCCTGGACTAGGACACATTGCCGCAGACAGTGCTTTCCCAGCCTGACTTCCCAATAGCCATATATAGCTATATATTCTCCAGTAGAGACCTAGTCAGCTGACAAAAGCACAACAACAGAAGCTGACAATGATAACAATATAACAAACTTTCAAAGACATAATACAGAATTTATGGAAAATTCATAAATGAAATATATTGCAAAACCATAGGCAAAATAAACTACAGTACAAATTGTATTAGTCCTAGCCAACTGCACAGCCAGAGTTAATTAATTTGTGTTGTAGTTGTTTTTAAATACGACTGACAATTATTTATGCTAAAAGACTAATACGTAAAATGAAGTAATTGACAAATCACAGATTTTGTAAAATGGCAATACATATAATAATTAACGAAATATTATAACATTATGTAATATTATTATACCTGATCATGAATCTGCATCCTTAATGGGAACAATATTTAGGACTTCTGTTTTAATCAACTGTGTTTCTTTCCTTGTCTCTCTCTCTTTGAAGTTTCCCTATTTAAACCCTTTATATTATGACTTGCCCTCATGCTGAGGAAGGGCTATTTAGCTTGCAATGTTGTATTCACTATTATTACATTTATTTTTGTTAATCTACTATTTTGATACCTTAAAGAATAAAGTCTACTATACAAATTCTGCAGTGTGGTACCAATGTATCTGTTTGGATCCAGTAGATGAATGTGTGTATGTGATTAGTAGACAGATACAAAAAGCAAACAATAGTATAAGTAATGCTAAACTCTGAGTGTGGCTAACTAAGAACTGAAACAGGCAGATCCTGCTTTGCCATGCTGTTTCTGTTATTGTGCTAGAATGCATTTTTCTTTTCCCCGGTTTGATGGTCTGAATAAATCTTAGCCAGCTCTAAGTAATGCTAGCACACTGTCCTTTGATGGAGCCCTTGGAGAAAATAACAATTGACCTTTTGTATGATAATGAAAGAAAATCTAAAAAAAGAAGGTTTTACTTCCTCCTTGTTACTTTAGTTGGTCACTGAATAATTTGGTTCTGACTAATATGTGTCTTGTTTTCCATCCTGCATTTGTTCATTTGTCCTTGGTGCTTCTGCCTGTTATTCTGTACTTCCTTTCAGGAGCAGTTGTAGTTTTCTGCTTGCCCTTTGAGTTTACAGTACATCAGTATTTACTGCTCCCATCAAGTCAGCTCTTGCAGTGCGTCCTGATCTAATCTTATTCTATACAAAACATACTATTAGACATAACATCATTTTTTTAACCACTGTTAAAACAAAACAATGTTTAGCAGGTGCTGTGTGTGTTTGTATTTTTAGCCCCATGGACATAGAACTTAGAGGATAAAGTAATAATTAAAAATGGGTTCATCTGTTTGTACACTAAGCAGTTATTTTGCAATCTTAAAATAACCCCTACATGAGAATTCCTACACTTGAGCTTGCACAAGGAAGTACTTAAATGACTCACAGTGGCATGACTTAGCTGATTTCTACATCTCTAGGATGAATTTACTAAGATTCAGTGATTCTCTCTGTCTCTTTCTCTGTCTTTCACTTCTGTCTCACTCATTCTCATTGTTTTATGCACCACAAGGTTTTAGTTTATGACCTTAGCAGAAAAGTCAAAACAAAAATCCTTGCTTGAGTTTATTCCTTTTATTCTGCTGGCTCAGTTACATGCTAGGATGCCTGAGTTTGGGGACAAGTCCTGGAATCCCACAGTCTAGCCCGGAGGGTTGCGTGAATGACAGTAGGGAGGGTCTTGCTTCTCAGGAAGGAGCGGTGTGGGTGGCATGGCATTTGTGACACTTAGTTGTGACACACTTGTGACACTTAGTTGATTATTAAGAAGCATTTGTGTCAGCCAATTAAGAAGCATTTGTGTCAGCCACCCTCCCATCCTTCTGGTCCTAGGAAGGGGTGAATCCTTGATGATGTGACTGACAGGCTTGGGGACAGGGCAAAAAGAATAAAAAGGAAGAAAAAATATTATTATCTTTAAGGAATGAAAAATGCTGTCAGATAATGCTTACTTAATGGCATTTATTCTGCTAATGCCATGATGACAAAAACATGTAGATCCCTGGGATTTGCTTCTTTTTATTTAAAACAAAAATCATATTTTTTCCCACCTTATTTTGTGTCCCCGACTCACCCTCCAGCCCTGTTTTCTTCTTCATGCTTGCTACTGTATATCCCAGCTGTATAACGTCATTCCCATTGCTGTTGGGCCCACATGATCTACACGGAGCAGGGCCTGGGAGTGGCAATGAACATCATTCTGACAGCATGCAGTGTTCTTTCTCTCCTCAATATGATCCTCCCCTGAGACAACATGATTGCTTCTGTGGCATTTAAGTGCATGTAGTGAACCTCCGAATGGAGGAACAAGCTCCTTGGCCGACCTTTTGGGGCAGCTGTGGAAGGCAAAATGTGTAATTAACACTTCCTGGACTGGGGCACACTGCCACAGGCAGTGCTTTCTCAGCCTGGCTTCCCAATAGCCAGCATTCCACATCAGCTTCTGAACCCAGATCCCCAGCACCTGGGCACTGGGTGGGTCTACCAAAATCTTATATTTTTTTAAACAGGTACTTTGATTCTGTTTTACAAGAGCATTTAATGACGTGTTGTATTACACAAGGCCAAAGGTGTGGGTTTTCAACCTGATTTTCCCCTTGGGTACCTTGCAGAAATTTTACAAATTACATTTGCCACTCTGGGGACATGCACAGATGACCTGACGGAACTATATTCTTCCTGGTCTAATTTTGTCCTTTTTTCCCCAGGGAATGCTTAGTTTAGAAATGTATGGAAAATGATTAGTTATGTGCAGATTTTTAAATTTACTTCTTAAGGATTTGTATTGAAAACTGAATTATTAAAAGTGAATGTTATCTTAGCTTTGCTAGAGAAAATCTATTTTTTGTTTGTATTTGTAAACCCAGTTTGTGTCTAAGAACTGCTAGAGAGTCTGTGGACATGGAAGGTGGAGACTGCTTATACGTTTTTACATTTTGGTCTAGCTACATATATTCTTGCTACACTCAGTAGTCAGATTGTGAAAAATTACTCCAGGCAGGCTCCTCATAACTTTCAATAAGTCAATCAATCTTTATTTATCCAGGTGAAACACAATTGAGACAGCTCATTTACAAGGTGGACCTGGGTCAGGTGCAAGTATGTAATATACAAGAAGTTAAATATACATATGATACAAGGCACAATATGTACAGTCTTACAAATAGGTTACAGTTTGTGCATCATATACATAAAGCACAATGGGATACGTAAGTCATGTATTACAATTGCACTCAGTAGACACATTGCCGGATAGTAGAAATCATGTTATAACTGAGACATTAGAATGGGGGAGGAGCTCTATATTGGATAAGTTAGCAAGGGCAGTTGCAATGTTCTTTAAAGGCCCTAGCATAGAGGGTTTTGAAGAAGGGTACTTTCACTGGAAGGACAATTTTTAGTACTTTTTGTATATTATTCCAAAGGACAGGGAGAAAGTGACTTAAGGCTGCTTTGCTGAAACATGTATTTACCTTAGGGATAACAAGAGAGGAATACGAGAGACTTCTTAGAAGGTAATTCCCTGACTGGCAGAGAGACAGACAGTCAGAGATGTATTTAGGGAGTTTATTTGTTAATGCTCTGAGTGTCAATAGGATAGCATTTTTATGCCGTCTGTAACTGAGTGAGTTCCAGCCAAGCATAGAGTAAAGGGTGCAGTGATGAGTGGAATGTGGTAAATTTGTGATGAATCTAATTGCCAGATGGTAAAGGGTGTCAAGTTTCCTTAGGGCCATACTTGCCCCATGCCCATACAAGATATCGGCATAGTCTAGGAGCGGTAAAAATGTAGTTTGTACTAGGCGGATTTTTGTCTCCTGAATTAGTAAATGCTTGATGCGGAAGAAGATGCCAAGTCTTTGTCTTAGTCTTTTGGTTAGGTTATCAATGTGAATCGAGAAAGACAGCCTGTCATCTACCCAAACCCCCACATACTTGAAGTTTGACACAAACTCTAAGGGCCCACCTAGCAACGACTGGATAACAGGGATTGTGGAGGGACCCTTTGTTTTACTTGTACATGAACTTGGAGCAAAAAGCATAGCCTTGTTTTTTTTTGGCATTTAAAAGCAGCTTCAGGTGCAGTAGGTTTTCCTGCAAATGGTTAAATTGAAGTTGGAGGTCTTTGCAGGTGTGGTCTGGAGAGGGCCTATCTAAGTATAGCACGGTATCATCTGCAAATAGATGAATACTGGCATCTGTGATTCCATCATTTAGTTTGTTGATATAAACAGTAAACAGCAATGGTCCTAGGATGGACCCTTGAGGCACTCCTCTTTGTACAGTTTTCAGTGTGGAGAGATTATCATCCGCTTGAACTTGTTGGTGGCATCCAGTGAGACAGCTAGTAAACACCTGATTGACAGTGGGTCTGCTCCTATGATACGCAGAGTGGTAATAAAGAGGTCATGGTCTACAGTAGCGAAGGCTTTGCTCAGATCAAGGAATATGCTGCATACGTAGTTTTTGTTATCTAAGGCCAGCTGCTAGTCATTTTGTGACTTTGGCAAATGCAGAGATTGTGCTGTGCTGTGATCAAAAACAAAATTGGACCACGTTAAGTAGATTATGCATTTCAAGGTGTTGCCTGAGCTGTGAATTCACTACTTTCTCCAGTACTTTTGACAAGATAGAGAGTAAGGAAACTGGGTGATAATTGTTTAAGTCACTGGTGTTACCAGACTTAAAAAGTAGGATCACTCGAGCTGTTTTCCATATTGCTGGGATGGAACCCTGCGTAAGGGACAAGTTAAAGAGATGAGCTATCGGAGCAGCTAAAACATGATATCCTATCTTTAAGTGATACGGCTCTATCTGATCTGCGCCAGTGCTTTTTCTTGTGTCAAGTGCCAAGAGAAGATCCCCAACTTGCTTTATAGTGATGGGCTGGAGGGCGGAAGTTGCCTTATGTGTTGAAAGACTATGGTTAAGCCAATCAGGTTTTAGAACACCTAGCTGGGATTGGAGTGTGCTGGATGGTGAGGCATCAAAAACTAGTCCTGATGTAGCAAAATGGTAGTTTAGAAGTTCGAGAATGGAATGTTTGTTGGTGGTGGAATCACCACCTACAGTGATTTTTTGAAGAAGAGAGTGAGCAGGAGAGTAACCTTCAATGTCATTTAAGGTTTTCCAAAATGTATTAGTGCCATTTGATGCATTATCAATTTCTGCTTGGAAATACTTTGCTTTTTCAGATCTGGTGAGCTTAGTGCACCAATTCCTAGCTGCTCTGAAGGCTGACCAGTCAGTTGGAAGTTTAGTTTTCCTTGCTTTTTTCCATAGAGAGTCTCTATGCAGTAAAGCGGCTTTCAGTCCTCCAGTGAACCATGGGCACGTTTTCCTTTTAGTTCTGATTTTTACTAAAGGAGCATGTTTATCTAGGGCCCTGAGCACTATTTTATGAAATTCCTCATAGGCAGTATCCACGGTTTGGGCCAGATAAAAGTCCTGCCAGACATCATGTTGGAGGTCTGAACAGAAGGCTAATGGATCAAAATTCCTCCGACATCTCTTGTAGATATACTTGGAGGAAGACACTGCCTTAGGAATAGAACTCACACAGGCAATCGCTAACGTCATTAAAGAATGCGCTTGCATGGGTAAATAGATGAGGTTTGTTGATTAGTATTATATTGAGCAGAGTACTTTTCTCCGGGTTTTTGACGTTAGGCCGTGTGGTTTCAGATATGAGTTGTGTAAGACCAAAGGTGTCACATAACTCTTTTAGAGGTTTAGATGCTGTGGAAAGCCAGTCCAGATTGAGATCACCCATTAATATCACTTCTGTGGATAAGGCATTTAAGACATCACTTATGTGGTTCAGTAGTTTCAAACCTGCCTCAGGTGGCCTGTAACAACCAAAAATGTGCATATCGGTTGCTTTGGTAAGCTGCACTTTTAAAGTTAGACATTCGAATTCCTTGGGCAGAGAAGTCGAGTTCACTACGGAGGTAGCATATTTGTCCCGGATGTATATTGCTACACCCCCACCTCTAGTGGGTCTGTCCATTCTAAACGTATTGTACGAAGGAATGTTAATTTCATGATCCAGTGTATGAGTGCATTGACTTATGAGGCCCGCAAATCGCCAGAGAAGTAGGTACCAAACAACATTATTTCTTTCCTCTCATAACTCCTGTTATGAAAATAGGTCTAGATTGTCACCTATCTACAGTTATTTTGGACAGTCCAAAAACTACATCTTATACCGTGTCTGCTAGGGTCAGTGCTCAGAGCCACTGGAATCGGACGCTATATAAATAAAGTTTACTACTACTACTACTACTAACTATGGCTACAATGCCCATCTTTAAACTTGGTCTCATTTATTCTAATTGTTTTTGTTGTCATTTTAAAATGGTTCTGTTTGCCTAGGAATACTGTATTAGAGTATTTATTCAGAACTGTGTCACAGGTCACTGACCCTGTGGCAGTCTGAAGACGTGCAGCCCCCTTTCTCCTGTCCCAGTGTAACTCATTTGCCAACTATTTGAAGTCTGCTCTCTGATCTTGTGCTGCATTATTTCTCTGAAGACAACCTTCTATCGAACACTAAAGCACTCGGACAAAGTCTCCCAACAGACTGCTCTAGAATTTGCACTACCTGCCTCCCCTAACTTACCCAGTTTACTCAGCTCCAGCCAAGCATAATAGGCATGTGCACTGTCCCTTGATTCACTCTATGGCCACTAACTGACCTTTTACTGTTAGATTTATCCTATGCACTGTCAACAGCCACAACAATGTATTAGACATCCTTGTAAACTGGTCAGGACATCCCTGGAATTGTATATTGTAAAATGGTCATGCTGTAACCAGAAGTCAAAGTGCCCTGGCACTGTACCCTGTATCATACTGTTTACTGTGTTACCCTTAGCCTACAGCCTCAACTCTGTATTAGACATCCCAGTATACTGTTTCATGTTGCAGCCTTGCCATCAAACTGCCCTGGAATTGTATATTGTATCGAACTTTCTGTTGTATTTACCTATGTCTGTATTGTGTATTGCCGTGGAGTCTTTGGAAATGAGTCTCTGACTCAAAGGTTGTAATTCCAAGATTTTTAAATAAATAAAAAATAGGAAGTGGAGATCCTCTGCTTCTCAGAATAATGTAGTGGGTACTGCATAGGTCCTGTGTTCCGTATGGCTGCTACATCAGAAAGTATAGTACTTAAACCATGCACAGTAGCTACTGACCCTGATATTGGTTTGCTCTTTTGGGGCATACATTTGCTTGACAAAACTATCAAACATCAATGTTTACAGTGGTGCAGCAAGAGCTACATCTTCTTCAAGGATATCTCCCTCCACAGAGCCAAAGATACTGAACTGTAAACCCTCAGCATCTGGACCACTCAAAAGCATTTTCCTTGCTGAGGTCACCCATCTTGACCTTCCCATGTGCATGCCAATGCCTCAAGGCACAACCTCTACCATCTGGGTGACCCCATACCTCCTCAGTTTATTTCCATCCACCATTGACTACACGTGTTGAACCAAAGAAACTCCTTTGTTGATATCCATCATTTAATGGACTAGTGGACCTCATATTCCTGTAACAATTGCACAGCAGCCTGTGGCTCTTGTGGTTCCTCTACCCCTCATCAGGATGACAAGGAACAGAAGTATAATCCAGATCTTTTGGATGATGAGGAATGGGAGAAGAAGTAAGAGTCTCCACTGAGTTGTGACTTTGACTCCAGTTCCACTGTTTCTTCTGTTAGTGAGGACACAATGGTAAACACAACCCAGTCTTCTCCTGAGGCTGCCTCACTTCAGGCTTTGTTGTACCTCATTCAAGAAAAGTTACAGTTTTCCAGTGGGGAAGAGGACTCTGCTAAACTGAATCTTTGTGATTTCCCCCTGCCTCCTCAGTGATCATACCTCCTGTCTTTCCAGCTTTGCAGGATGTTACTGGCAGCATGGCATTGACCTGGTTCTCTGCCGGCAGTTACCAGGAAGGCAGATAAGCAATATCCTGCCCCTTCTGCCAAGCAATATAGCACCACCAAGCCTGATACAGACCCGGTGGTTGTGGCTGCCCATGATAGAGCCAAAGCACCTCATCACATGAACACTAAGCCCCCTATAGTACAGACACCTGTTTTGTCCTTTTGGAACTCCTCGGTATAATGTAGTCATGTATTCATTGTCTTAGACAAGTATTCTCATACTGTACCAGCTCACATCACAAGCTTGTTAATCCATAATATTGAATACCATGGGCCAACTTACTTTTTTCATGTAAGTTTTTCTCCCTGCTGGTAGCCCATCTTTGCAGGGATATACCCTATTCACAGGGATGTACCCTGATGAGGCCATACCTGACCATGATTTTGACAGCTACCATTTTTTCCCCTTCTTTACTTTCCACCCTTCTCCCTCAAGTAGGAGCATTGCCTTTGATGGTCTTACACACACAAACAGAGTTTAGCAGGGCCGCTGTGCTGGTGGAGCCCGCTGTTAACCCTCCCCAGCTGAGACGTTTTGCCAGGCTGCTGCTGTCTCAGCCTGGCCTGCCTTCCAACATGATCTGCCATGCTCTCTACTGAATCCAGGTCATCAGCATGGCAATGCAGTGCATTGCAGCTGAGAAATCAGGGTGGCCATTGGGTCAATGGACTTTTGCCTCTGGTTCCCGAGGCCTACATATTGCCAATTACCAGGCTTATTTTATTAAATATCAGAATAGCCTGTGGAAGTCAGCATCTACATTTGTGGATGGTATGCCTGATGGCACCTCTAAGACTGAAGCCCAACAGTGTGTTACCTGAAACTGGGAAGCATTATCTGCGTTCGGCATATGATGCCCCTGGTGCTTCATCTTTTGCTGCAGCCTACTGAATCTGTCTTTGCAGGTACTCCCAGTATAGGATGAGAATAATATAGTACAGACACCTGTTTTGTCCTTTTGGAACTCCTCAGTATAATGTAGTCATTGTCTTAGACAAGTATACTCAGACTGTACCAGCTCACATCACAAGCTCGTTAAAAAGGTCATATCTGTTCTGACAAAGCCTTGTCAGACTGTGTTGCACAAGGAGTTGCATACCAATGGTACCTTACATTGGGATTGAGGCTTAAGAGTACAGTTATGTGGGGTTTTGAGAGGTGCACAAACACCAAAAAAAAAATTGACAATTTGGATATTTCTTCTCTCCTCTGAGCATCCTTTTACGGAACCTGTGCACTGCCCTTTCAGCAAACTGCCTCTTTGGTGTGCCTCCTCTGAGTGCACTAAATGCCTAAATGCTACCTCCACAAATGATGCTTATTTATGCCTTTTATACTGTGGTTGAGGTCACATACCAAGGAGCCAGTTGTGGCAAAAAAGTTAACACTTGAGAGGGTATACAGGACTTGGAAAACAGATGGCACAGTGCCCCCAGTAATGGCGGTATTGATGGTGTGTGGGCTACACATTAGTAAAGATAAACAATAAGAGTGAACTCTGTTCGGTGTACAAAATAGTTATTATATTGCACATGGTATGGAAATAAATGTTGGGCCAAATTCTCAGTCGCAATAGATGGTGGCACAAAATAAGGGGTAAACTATAACCCTGCTGTGCTGAGACACTCAACTCTGATTCAAGGGCTTAGTGGTTGCGTAGGGTGGTAGAGGAAGGGTTGGGAGCCTGCAGGTGGATGGTGTGGGTTAGAATCTTATATGGACAATAGGTACTGGGTTTGTAAGGATTTTATGGACAGACTGGATGCATCAGTGGTCTTTTTCTGTCTTCATTGTCTGTGTTTCTATGAATTCCTTGATTCCAGCACCTGACCCAACCCAATGCCCCCAGAAATGATAAATATACCTTTTCATTTGCATTCCCTGCCTCCCATCTGCCCCTCTATCCTGGAGCCTCCAGTAATTACAGATATGCTGTCCCCTCTATCTCCCAAAGCCCCAGAAAATTCTCTGGTGTCCAGTGCCTAGCCTATCCTCCAAAGAACCCCGCTACCCTGATGGCGACTAGCACAGTCCCATCACTCACCTCCTCTGCTGGCCACCATCTAATTCCTTTCACTACTACCACATTACTAAATGCAGATTTCAGTAATGGTAATTAGACAGTGACTAGATGAGGAATTTGTGGGAGTTCCACAGTCACTGTTGGGCGGGGCAAGTATATACCAGAGAGTGCTTAGATTTTGGGACTTGATGTGGAGAGGGGGGAGGGTGCCACTGAACCCCAGCGAATTCATTGGTTGGAAAAGGGAGGTGGTGCTGGGTGCCATTAGATACCAGAGATTGTTTGGGAAGAGGAGAGAAAGAGGGTGCCATCTGACAGCATGGAATGCTGATGTGGAAGGGTTTCCAGGTAAGGCAAGCCCTTTTATGCTCCTCTCCTTCCCTTTTGCTGTCCGAGTGGGTCAGCCTGGGTTCATACTGCAAGCATCCTAGGGTTTGCTTGAATTTAAAATTATGTAGTGACTCACCCTGGGGGTTGTGATGGGGGATCTGGAATACACACAGACCTATAATCCCCAGGAAAAATATACCTGTATTGCCGTTCACCTCCACACAGTTTCCACCCTTCAGTTCTTATGCTTTATGGTTACTGACACAACACAACCATATAATAAGTGATCAACAGTTATTATTAACAAGGAATGCATGGAACGGTCAAGGTTATATAATGGAAAAGTACAAAAGGAGTACTTATCATTCTATTTATTACTAAAAAATAGTCCTGAGGATCCTCCCCTGTAGTCTCTGTTTCCCTCTTAGTGGGCACACCTAATTTTGTTCCCCAAAGGCCATTAATGGGAGAGCTCTCCTCTTTATTTTGTTTGTTTTTTTATATAGTTTTTGTTGACCAGGTAAGTGCACTAGACAAATCCTGCCTATTTTCATACGTGACCTGGGGGAGTGGGATACAGGTGAATGCCAACTGACCTTGAACCAGATTAAGCTGTTGGTGGTATTTTTCGTGAATGGAGGAAATTTGGTCATTGCACCGGGGAAATTCCCCTGCTCTTTTCGAGAAGTGCCATGGGATCTTTAACATCCACCTGAACTACCTCCAGAACAGGCAGATGGGACCTCAGTTTAACATCTCATCTGAAAGACGGCACCTCAGGAGTGCAGCATCTCCCTCCTGCTGTACTACAATGTCAGTATTGGGATATTAACCCAAGTGCCTGGTGTGGGGATAGAACCTACAGCCTACTGATCTCCCAGCCTCAGAGGCGAGTGTGCTACCTGCTGAGCCACGGACACTAAAGTGCTTTGTGCAGCAGGTACCTCCCTGAGATGAACGTTGACTAACAGTGAGTTAAGACCTGGTCAATTTTAAAAAAAAAATGACAGGAAAGGGGTTTCCTAAAGTCCCTTTCCTAACAAACAAATAAAAACCCTTTGGAACCAAAACTCTAAATTACTCATGCTCCCTTGACTAGAATGATCAAGTGGTAGACGGATGTCGATTGCTTGGCAGGTATGAACAAGGTTGCTGAGTCAGTCATGATCGTGGATGGAACTCCAGTCTTTGTTGGGTCCTCACTCATCACAAGTCTCACTTCCCTTTGCTGAAATGATCTCTTCCTCCTTCTTCAACTAAGGATTGCACTGGTGTCCCCAAACCCTCTGATCTGGTGGCATTCCAGGTTTCCCCCCTAGATCAGTCACTACCCCAGTGAAGAAGCAGTAGGATTTGGTCCACTGTTGTCACAGTTCTGGTGAGCACCAGGGGATGCTTTGGGGTATACCTGGCTGAGTCTCTGACAGGCAAGAGCCTCCCATAGATAGGCCTAGCAATTCTGGAACACCGACTTTGAGGAAAACAAAGTGAATGCTGATTCCAGACACATCCATGTCTTGGTTGCAGAAACAACTGCAGCAGTAGCAGCAGATAGAATTAAAGTTCAACTTTTTGATGCATTGACGAACCACCTGGCCTGCAGTGCCAAGGTGATTGCTGTAGAAATGGTCTCTTGTTGAGTGAAGACTTTCTCAGTTTCATCTCAACTCCAAGACGAGTAAGTCTAAAGCCTGGAGGTACTGAGTGACAACTGGAGATGCTGTGAAAAGTGACAGCTAAACAGCAGCAGGCAAAAATCAATGAATAACATAAACACGTCCTTTTTATAATCCAGAGAACTCAAAGCCCAGTTGGACCTCAAGTTTCCACTGGAACCATGCCCTGAGCCTGAGCAAGTCTGCATGTCGGGTATTCTTCAAAAAAAGAACTGATTGGTTTATACACAAGGGTGTGGTGTGTACATATATGGAACCCAAGCAAAAAGAAGGGAGAGAAAGAAACAAGTGCCTTAGCTGAGATTTTCCAGCTAAGCCACTTTTTTCTTTCTCTCTCGTCTGTTTGAGCTTCTGCTTGGTGCAGACTTGCTAGGTTTTCCCAGGAATGTTCCAAGCAGGTTACAGTACAGTACTGAGGCTTCCTGTGGCAACAGCCTAATTGCAATGTTCATAAAGAGATACTGTCCCAAACTGTGCTAGGGTGATTCTGGTGCCCAGCTGATCCCCATATAGCAGTTCAGTTGGGGGCATCACTGTTGCAAAAAAGTTAGTAAACACCAACTGTAGGTGAAAGGGTTACATTTAACCTGGGAGGGGGTGAGGGAGGGGATACCACTAGATACCAGAGACTACTTGACACAGGACTGGGAGTGGATGCCACTGATTATTAGGGCCTGCCTGGCATGGGACAGGAAGAGGGGTATGTCTCTGGGTAACAATAAGTTCTTGGCATGGGACGGAGAGTGGAAGGGTGTTCCACAACACACAAGGGACTGCCTGGGATAAAGTGAGGAAGGGGATTCCACTGAATACCAGATATTCATTGGCACAGAATGATGTGAGGAAAGTTGCCATTAGACCCCCGGGACTGCTTGGCATGGGAGGGGGTGCCACTGTATTCCAGGGACAATTTGCCATGACATGGGGTATGGGAGGTGGGAGCCACTGAACATGTGGTAGAGATGCACTGAAGCATATTGACAGATACTGTTAATCAGTTATTAAATATGCTGCATTTCCTGACTGTCACCACCCCTGCCCATCCTGGTGCCCCTGGTACTGACAATGCACCCTTCCATTTACATTCCCTAACTCCCACTTGCTCCCCCCCCATCCAGGAGCCCCCAGCAATCACAGATGTTCTACATTCTTCACTTCCCCTCTGTGTCCCAAAGCCCCAAAGAATTCTCTGGTGTCCAGTGCCTACGCCACATCCATAGAACCCCCCTCTTCACCTCAGTGGTGACTAGCACAGCCCCAACACTTACAGCATCTCCTCAGCCAGTCACCGTTAATTCTCTTTACCACTACCACATTACTAAATTCAGATTTCAGTAATGGTAAATAGACTGTGGCTGGCTGATGAGGTAATTGGTGGGATTCTGTTGATCACTGTCAGTTGGAGGGTGTAAGTGGACTCCAGGGAGTATTTGAGTTTGGGGGATTTGTGGCTAATTATGGATAGGGAGAAGGTTGTCACAAAACCCCAGGGAGTGCTTTGGATGGTAAAAGGGAGGGGTGTCACTAGATAATAGGTTTTGGTTTGGAAGAGAAGAGGACACCATGGAGTGCTTAGCCTGGTATGGGGTGAAAAGGGGGTACCATTGGACACCAAGGCACAGGAGAGTGATTGGGATAGAGTGAGGAGTTGCCACTGGATAACAGGGAGTGCTTGGCATGGGATGAAGGGTGTCACTGGATACAAGGGCAGACTTAGATGAAGTGAGGGAAGGGATTTCATTGAACACCGGTGGACCAATTTCCAAAGACCCCTTAGAGTGACGCAACTTGCATCACTCTAAGGGTTGTGATGAACTCTGGTTGTGCCCGGGACCTTGCACCAGATTTTATAATATGCAGCATCCTTGTGCCAAACTCCTGGGTTTGCTGCAGAGCGCAAGTTATGCCAAAGACTTGGCCACATCTGTGGGATTTGATGCAGGTTTGCAGCCACCCCACCACCACCTGGTGCAGCACTAGAGGGGCAGGGATGGTGGGGGGGGGGAGGAAGGAAATACAGTGCCAGGAGGAGACCTTGGGCATAGGGGCATGGGAGGAGGCAGTGAGTTGTGTCAGGGCACAGAGGGGCACCAGCTCATGTGATGTGGCACCGGTGAGATGCCATTGCAATGTGCCCAAATTAGAATGTGTTTTGAACTGGTGCCCATACTGTAACCAAACAGTCCTGATAGTCTAGCACACCCCCCGATTCACAATCATCCCCAGTGGTGTAGTGGACCCTGCCCAATCCCCGATGTTGACATGATTGCTGGTGGTGTAGTGGACTTCCCACCCATTCCTGATCTCCCACAAGTCTATTGGGATACCCACCCCAGTTTTATAGCACCCCCCATCCCCGATCTCACCGGACAATGAATCAATAAAGGTACCTGGTGGTCTAGTGGACCCCCACTCTCCCCACCCCGTTGGGCATTACCTAACCACCCCACCCCCTCCTGTCTCTGCCTCGATCGACGACGGTACCACCCTCCACACACCACCATGACCAGCTGCAGAATGCATTGACAATGTGCATGTACTGTATACTGGATACAGTATGGCATAACACATTCTGCGGCTGGCCGTGGTGGTGTGCGGAGGACTGTACCAGTTGTAAGATTAGGGCAGGGATGGGGGGAGGGGTAGTTGGGTAGTGCTTGACGGGGTGGGGAGGTTGGGGGTCCACTAAACCACCAGGTACCTTTATTGCTTCATTGTTTGGCGAGATTGGGGATGGGGGGCACTATAGAACCGGGGCAGGTTTCCCAATAGACTCAGGGGAGATCGCGGATGGTTGGGGGGTCCACTACACCACCAGCAATCATGTCAACATTAGGGATTGGGAGGGTCCACTACACCACTGGGGATGATTGTTAATCGGGGGGGGCACTAGACTACCAGGACTGTTTGGTTACAGTACAGGCACCAGTTTACCATACATTTTATTTGGGCACATTGTAATGGCACCCCTGTCCGGTACCACATCACATGAGCTGGTGCCCCTCTGTGACCTGACACAACCCACTGCCTCCTCCCATGCCCTTTGTGGGCTCCTACTGTCCACTGAACTACCTTGTCACACTGGCGTAACCACTTAGAGCACCTCCTGACTGGTCTAACTGATGCCCCTTGCTGCGTCCATGGTGGGGCTTTGAAAATCCCCAAAAAGTGGATGTAGCAGCCCCGCCATGGCGCAAGCCCCACTTGCATCCTAGTGCACCTGGTTGTTTGTCACAACCCTGGTGCAAGGGAGCTTTTGTGCAGCAGTGTCTGGAACAGATGCAGGCTGCTGTGGAAAATCATGCTTCACGCAAGTGGTGACGCAAGTCTACTATGTCAAACTCTTTTGATGCAAAAGTCCCTTGCATCATTCCAATTCATTTGAAAATTGGGCCCCAGGTATTGCTTGAGATGGGGTGGCATGAGGCATGGTGCTAATAGAATTCTGTGACTGCTTGGCATGGGACAGGAAGAGGGAGGAGGTGCCTTTTGCGTACAGGAACAGCTTGGCATGAGACATTGTATGTGAGGTGGAAGCCACTAAACATATGGGGGAGCTGCACAAAAAAGTACTGACAAATACAATAGTGTGCATCTGTTGTGAAATATTCTTTTTAAATTGTTAGACATTAATTGCAAAAACTAATTTCTGGCGCCAGTTAGGGTTGGCAACACAAACTGCAAAAGAAAAGAAAATGCAACATTATGGTTAAAATGCTTCTGAATCTTGATGACTGTGTGATGTGGTATGGTTTTCCTAGGGGGTTTAACAATTGTTTAAAGCAGTTTTGATGTCATTGTAATTTTGGCACATATTTCAAAGCATAACAAAAAGATTTGTTTGTGAGTGAGTAAGTTTCCTTGGCTGCCATAAAAGATCATGTTGAAAGGACACGGTCAGCTTTTAGCTAATTTTTTCGTTTCTTGTCAAAATGATTGTTTTAACCATACCCAGGAATAGCTTCCCCATATAAAGTGCCAGCTGGACTTAAAAGTATAATTCATCCTTTTTTTTGCCTCATTTTCTACTTTTCCCCAAACCGACTGAAACCCCAGCTAACCGCTGTTTAGGTGTGTGCAGGTTGAACATGGAACCAAAGCACCAGTAAACCTGTGCTTTGCTGAGTTTGACTTTTAAGTACCATATTTCAAAGGTATTTTCTGATAGGACCAGTGTCCCAAGTCAGTAAATAGCTTGTTCATAAAAATGAACACTGTAATATAAGTAATTGTATGTGTAACATGTAAATCTGCAACTCTGGCACATGCATTAGCTTACTTTTAAGTCCATCTGGCACTTTATATAAGGGACACTATTCCTAGATATGACTAAAACAATCGTTATGATGGGTAACTAATAAATCAGCTAAAAGCCTACAGTGTCCCTTATGGTAAGACCAACATTAAGTAGACCAATAATTTGAAACCCTAGGAACACAACACAATCGCCAAGATTTTAGGAGAATGTGTATCCTAATGTTGCATTTCCCTTCTTTTGCGCCTTTGAGCTGCAACCTTAACTGGTAACTAAATGTAGACTTTTGCAATTCTCCAGCTACATATAAAAATCCCACATACTGCCAGGAGCTACTGTTATGTTTGTATGTTAAACAAACCTGAAAAACAGCTGGTCAGGCATATTTTACTATACTGACCATAATGGATCTAAAAATGAGATGTAGCATTTTGATTGGCTGAAGAAATGTTTTATAGCTATAGTAGCTGAACTGGACTCTACATTTAACTTTCAGTGATAAATCTCTCTGCACTGACCTATAAGTTCAGAGCAGTATGGCTATTCCGAGTGTATTTATCATGAACTGGATGAGGAGACATTACAAATAGAGATAACAGTGGTCCCTCAATTATCTGCCACCCTGTTATTCCCCACCCTCGACTATCTGCCATATTTTGATTGTAGAAAATGTTTATTATTGTATTGCCCCTTATTATCTACACACCCTCGATTGTCCTCTCAGTTTTGCATGTACAAAATGTATCTGTGTCATTTTAAAATAAAAGAACCTTACTTTTTGGTACTGTCTAATGGCTCTCCTCAACATATACAACATCCTGACTTCAGTAGGGGATGAAGAAAGGAGAACATGTGACAATCATGGGCCTAAAAGGACTTAATTTGCTTTAATAGTGTTGTGTTGTAGGCGTTGCTTTCTATCATTGTCAGAGTTAGTGGAAATCATAGAATTTTAAGTGGACCATCCAAGACAGCATTTTGTAAAAACATTCACTTCTTTTGTAGACACGACATGCATACTTTTAAAAAGTGACACTACAAAATGGTCATATTTGTTTTTTAAATGGTGTCTCGATATGTTCTTATGGTATTTATATATCCTGATAAGAGAAATGACCTGGTTTACAATGACTCTATTGGAGAGATGGCTGTTACCTGGGGACTTACAAGTCAAATGTTTCCATCCGTGCCCTCTATTGAGGCGTGAACATTGCCTTTTCACCCACTGCATATTCAAATCAGTAATCTTGCAACATAGTTCATATTATAGTTCAAGCTGTAAATTGTACAAAATAGAAATCCATCTTGTTAATGTGTATCTTACTTTACCAACTGGCTTGGCAGATTGTTTCTACACCAAAAGTCAGTTAAATTCTAACTGGATTTGGTAGAGTAACTGAAGTGGCTAACTACTGTGTTTGTTTGGCAGTATCTAGTATTGCTTGTACTCGCTCATGAAAGGTGACAAAACACTACATCCATAGGTTCAAACAGTGGACAGAGTAAGATACTCAGTGCTGGCTACTGTAATTAATGGACATGACAGTATTACCTCCAGTGAACTTGTCAGTCCGTGTGGGTACAGCCACTGAGAGCTCTGTAATTTCAGTTTTTCCAGCAAATTGTCAACATTGTGTTTTTTGACAAAGTTCTATATGCTGTGTATTGTTGTTTACTGATAACTGGGTTGCCTTTTTGATGGACATAGCAGGATAACTGATGAGCATAAAATCAGAGGGTTTTAAACAAGTGTACATAGCAGTGGTCAAGAGAATTACTATAACTAGGGCGTAGAGCAGTACCTGTTTGAGTCTGTCATATACAGTAAATTAATGGCAGATGAAGGCTAACTGGTCTATCTAGTCTGCTCTTTATCCTGCCTAACCCATGAGGCTAAGCTCGTTGGTGGTCACTCGCCTCCTCCCTCCTCTTGTTCCCCTTGCCGCCCACTAAACCCATGTGTCTGGCCCACCTGTATTTGAATCCTACCACCGATTTTGTACATACCACCTTCATGGGCAGTCTTTTCCACTTGTTCACCACCATTTTTGTAAATAAAAGTACTGCCTGATATGCTTTTTAAGCATGCATACTACCAGCTTCTTTGCACTGCTAGTGTTTGTATTTGCACTTAAACGGTGAGCTGGTGGCCACTTTGTTTATCCCCTGAAACCACAGAAACTTAAAAACATAGAGTTTGTTGGCAGATAAGGACTGCTTGGCCCACCTAGCCTGCTTCTTTTTTTCCCTGCCTATTCTTTCACCACAGACTCTACTACATAGAAACTTGAATGTTTCTGTCACTTCCCTCCGTCCCTCTTGGTTTCCAACAAGTTCATCTTAAGGTCTGTCAGGCTTTCTATGTGGGACCTTTCTTGCTGCCCCTCAGTTATCTTGGTTACCCTCCTCTGGACCGACTCCTCTGTTTCCCCATTCTTCTTCGGGTGGTGATTTCAGAACTGCATGCAGTACTCTAAGTAGGGTCTCACAAGGGACCTCCTTGCATCTACTGGTGAGCCCCCTGCCTATGCATTACAACATTCTGTTGGTCTTGCCCACTGCCTTAATATATTTGAGTGGTTGATTTTAGGTTATTAAATATAATAACCCCCAGATTTTGCTCCTCCTTTGTCTACTCCCCCCCCCCATCCCTATATATCCTGCTCTCAGTTTCCTGCTCCCATGTGTCTGACTTTGTACTTCTTCGCATTGAACTTAAACTGCTAAACCCTGGACCCCCTCTCCAACTTCTCCAGATCCTCTTTCATTATCTACAGTATATCCCTTCCTCACTGTTCACTCTCCCATAGATTTTCATGTGATCTGCGAACAGACAAATGTAGCCCTGAATATCCTCACCTATGTCACAAAGGAAGATTTTGAATAATACTAGCCCAGGACTGACCCTTGCTGCACCCCACTTGTTACTGCCCTCACCTCCAAAAATTCCTCACTGAACATCACTCTGTGTTCTCCCCCAGCCAGTTTCCAGCCCAGGTTGTTCATTTTTCCCTTACGCCCAGATTAACCAGTTTTTTAACCTAGTCTTCTATGTGGGACGGAGTCAAACACTGTATTAAAGTTCAGGCACAGTACATCTGCAGTCTGACCTCTGCCTGCAGCCTTTGTCACCCAATCATAGAAGTCTATAAGGTTTGTCCGACAAGATCCTTCCCCATGAACCCACTCGGTCTACTGTCCTGTAACCTTTTCATCAGCAGGACCTCCACCAGTGTTTTCTTAATAATGGTTTCCAGCATATTGCCATCTATTGAAGTCAAGCTGACTGACTGATAGTTCCCCCGGTCATCCCTATTGCCATTCCTGAGTAGTGACACCACAGCAGCTACCCTCTAGTTGGCTGGCACTATACCTCTCATGTCTCCAGTGAGCAACCGAAGAGGTCCATCAGTGGTGCAAAAGCAACTCCCCCTTCTCATTTAGCACCCTTGGGTGTGGACTGTCTGGCCTGGGTATTTGTCTAAGCCAAACATATAGACATATGACCCACTCACCAGTATGTGTTTTAACATTTTTATTCACTTAAAAACATTCATTAAGTGGTCCACCAAAAAACAATCAACGTTTCATAGTTTGCTCTCTACTTCCTCAGGATCGTTTGGTTGAACCGGCCATCTCCTTGTGATTAATAATACTATGTTGTGATGCACTGTCACTTTAATTTCAAGTGGGTGTAACTATTCTCAGAATTTCAACCTTTTATAAAGAGAAGCCTCTGACTTCTTCTTGGCCCACACCTCTGTATGCTGTCTTTAGAAACACAGAAACATAGACTTTGATGGCAGATAAGGACCACTTGGCCCACCCAGTCTGCCCATTTCCCTACCTATTGGATATGCTGCAGATTCTAGTTAACCAACAGCCTACTTCCTGCAACCCCGCACTATAATTGCCTTATGTCTGTCCCATGCATGTTTGAATTCCCCCACTGTTTTAGACCCCACAACCTCTCCAGGAAGGCAGTTCCATGTGTCCACCACTCTCGGTGTGGACCAGGGAAGGCATAGAGGCTGTGGAAGATGGCTACATCAGTAGTAGTAGTAAAAGTTTTATTCATTCAGAAATAAATCAGAAAACTCTTCTGAGACATGCTTATTTCCAGTGAGGTCCCTTGTACAAAGTATTCTAGTTACAATATCGAGCAACAGTCAACAACTATTAACATCTGATAAAACCAATACAATATATAATATAATACACATTACGTAAAATAGGGGAATACCCCAGATCACATGTAAACATTAATGAACACTACAGCAAAAGTCTTATAGACAAAGAGTGGAAAAAGTATTATATCATATATAAGCATATATCATCAGGGGAAGAAATGAGGAGAGGGAGACTCACTGTGGATGCAGCTCACAACAACCTCGCAAGGAACTGCATTTGGAGGTGATCTATAGATCACCAGGACAAGGGGAAGAAATGAACAGGGAGCTTGAGGAAGAAGTAAGAAGAACTGTGGCAAAGGGAGGGGCAGCTGCTGTGGGTGATTGGATCCTGCTGGATATTGAATGGGATGTTCCGGCTGCCAGGAGCACCAGAGTCAGGCCCTGCTGGATTTGTTCCAGGACTGGCTGCTGGTGCAGCTGATTAAGGAACCCACCATGTAGGCTGCCATTCTCGATGTAGGTTCTCACCAAGGTGGAGATAGAAGGAGGTATGCGGATAGAGGAGACACTGGGGTCCGGTGACCATAACTATATTTGGTTTGAGCTGTCCCTTAGCCTCCAGTTGAGGGCTGAGGTCCTTGATTTAAGATGGGCGCACTTCAACAGGGTGAGGGAGTTGGTCTGGGATAAATTTAGTCAGGGTAGACAGTATCAAAGGTGTGGAGGAGAGATGGAGGGCAATTAAGGGGGCCATTCTTGATGCAGTAAAGTTATGCATGAGAAAGGTAACCAGATGAAACAGGTATGAAGAGACCAATATGGTTCTTGAAAAGGGTCAGTGAAGCTACCCTGAATGTTTTGCTAAGAATGCCCCAGTCACTATACTAGGGGGCATCACTTGCCCTATGCTAGTTGCCCTGAACACTAAAGGCCTAAATGCCTAAATGCCTTATTGGCTATGGGGCCTATATGCCCTACTTACTACTAGGCTGGCTCGCCCTAACTCACTAGGCTGGGGCTGCCCTTACTACCACTGGGCTGGCTTTCCCTAACTCACTAGGTCGGGGCTGCCCTTACTACCACTGGACTGGCTTGCCCTAATTCCCTAGGCCGGGAAACCCTGCTTTACCTCGGGCCTGGTGCCCTACATTTACCTTGGGCCTGATGTCCTACCATTAACCTCGGGCCTGGTGCCCTACCTTGACCTTGAGCCTGGTGCCCTTTCTTACTTGGGGCCTGGCACCCTAAATACTGCAGGCCTGGCACCCTCCAAAATGGGCCTGCTACCCTGCTTTAACTTATGGGCCCGGTGCCCTCTCTTTTCTGGGCCTGGTAACCCACCTTATATTTATGGACCTGGTGCCCTCTCTATTCTGGGCCTGGTAGCCCACTTTATATTGGGCCTGGTAGCCCTTTTACCTCTGGACCTGACGCCCTCACTATAATGGGCCTGGTGCCCTACGTTACTGTGGGCCTGGTGCCCACTGACATGGGCCTGATGCCCTGCTTTAAGCTGTGGGCCTGATTTGCCCTTTTATTCTGTGTGGCTCCTTTAAATTCTGCAGCTCTACGAGAGCTGTCACTCCTGTGGCATTTTGCCTCCTTAGTCCCACCTCCCCTATAAATATTTATAGGCCTTTGCTTGGCCTTGAAGTGCTGGCCCCTCCCCATGGGCATCGCTATCTCCCTGCCCCCTTGTTAATATTAATTAGGGTCCTAGTGACCTGATTCCCCTGTGGTGCTCAGCCGATCCACCAAGCGCCTTGTGCGCTAATGAAAATAAAAAAAATCTTTTTCGTTTAGGATTTAGGTGGACAGCACAAATTAGCATGCTGCCGCCGACTTACCGCACCACATCGGGACCAGAGAAAGCAGATGGAAGGCGGGAGGTCTTGCTCGGCAGAGGGAGGGAGTGAATGAACAGCAGGCACAGAGGGGGACAACTCAAGGGGGCCTTGGAGGGCAGACAGGATGAGCGGCGATGTGGCGCTTCTCTGCCACTAACGGGGGATCGAAACTAAACTTTATAAATAACCGAGGGGAGGAACAAATAACAGCGGACTCTTCAGCCCAAAATGACCTAACTGGATGTTTTCTTTCTTCGCGGTGCCCCTGATGGCACCATCAACTGCAACACAGAGCAGCAACAGGAGTCTTCTAGCAGGGGAGGCAGAGCAGGCACACAGCTAAGTCCTCAGGGATGGCTTCAACACACAGGTAAGCCCTTCCATGTCCCTTTGACTTACTGTGTCCTCTCTCCTCAACAGCTGCCCAGGATCAACTGCACAAAAAAACAGTAAAACTTTAAACTTGAACCCCCAGGGTTCTAGAATGGCTGGAGTGGAATGCTGTGCGTGAGCAGCTCAGCACCGCATTGCATCCAGGCCATTGTTATGAGAGCTGCATCAAAATCTATTATTTTACAATGTTTTAAGTGCACAGGGTACTTTTCTTTATTATGTACTGTATTTCTCCACTATAGGGAGGAAAATTAACATTTGAGGGGCCCCTTTTTACCTTTACCCTGCAGTCTACACCTGTAGCAGGCACCCTGGGCACCTGTAAACCCCTAATAGATTTATTTAGTTTTGTTTTTCTGGGATGCCCCAACTTTGGGGCATTACAGTTCCTGTATTGGTTATGCTTTCTGCTACTTTTCTGTATAGTTAGGTAAGCCTCTCCAGATTCAATTTGGGAAGGAATTTTAGCAGAAACCACAGTTTTACATTTATTACACTTTTATACAGGTACATAAAATGTATTCCTTGGTTGGGGGATAGGCAACAAGAAGTGGTAGTAAATGGAGTTCACTCCAAGGAAGGAAGGAAGGGTGACCAGCAGGGCACCACAAGGATCAGTATTGGGACCGGTCCTCTTTAATGTCTTTATTGCTGACATTGCAGAGGGGCTAGAAGGGAAGGTATGCCTTTTTACTGATGACATTAAGATCTGCAATAGGGTAGAAACTCCTGGTGTGTGTGTGTGGAAAAAATGAATAGGGATCTAAGAAAGCTTGAGGAGTGGTCAGGAGTGTGGCAACTCAGTTTCAATGCGAAGAAGTGCATAATCATGCGCTTGGGATGCACAAACCCAGAGGTGGAGTACAAAATGGGGGGAATGGTACTGGCGACCACCAAACAGGAAAGAGACCTTTGGGTAATCATTTCTAAAGGTGGCAAAAGCAGTGTGACAAGGCAGTGGAGAGAGCCAGTGGTATGCCAGGGTGCATAGGGAGGGGGATCACTGGCAGAAAGAAGGAGGGGTGATACCACTGTAACCTCATCTAGAGTACTGTGTCCGGTTCTGGAGACCACATCTTCGCAAGGGCATAGTCAAAGTAGAGGTGGTCCAGAGGAGGGCAGCTAAAGTGGTGCAGGGTCTGCATCAAAAGCCCTATGAGGTGAGACTGAAGGTCCTCAATATGTACATCCTGGAAGAAAGGAGGGAAAGGAGGGATATGATAGAGACTTTCAAATACTTCATGGGTATAAATAAGGTACAGGAGGGAAGCATTTTTCAGAAAAAAAGATGCTCAAGAACAAGGCGGCATGCTATGAAGCTGGGGGGGTGGGACTCAGGGGAAACGTGATGAAGTACTTCTTCACAGAAAGAGCTGTGGATGCCTGGAACAGCCTCCCAGCAGAGGTGGTGGGGGAAAACCGTAGTGGATGGATTTAAGAAGGCATGGGATAGGCATAAGGGAACCTTAGTGGTAAGGGGGGAATGCCAGAGATCAAGTAGGGTCTGCAGTGTTACAGTAGGTAGGGAAAATAATCGCACTACTGTAGGTGGGCCAAGAGGTCCTTATCTTCTGTCAAACTCTATGTTTCTGCGTTTCTATTCCCTTAATACCAGCAGCCTGCTTCTAAGTGAATGATGTGCTTGTTTCAGCAGAAGCACCATTGCCTGGCATAATATTGTTCCAGCCAGTGTTTGCTATTCTTCACACGCACTTCGACACAAAGCCTGATATTCAAAAAAACTATTCTACCATGCACAATAGCAAGATTTGGTTGGGCAGTGGGTGGCCTGATTTGTATGGAAGACCAGCTTTGCTGTATTTAAATAACACGCATTGGATGAGACAAAGAATACATCATCTGAAGTATTGTAGATTTAGGTAAAAAGAAAATGTTTTAGTCATCTGTGGCTGTGCAGAATCAGAGAATTTTCACGAGCACAGCTTTATCAAACAAAATGTTGATTTGTTTTAGTGGTGTTAATTTCTTCCTTTTAAAACTTTGTGTAATAAATAGTTGATTCACCAGCATATATTACACAGGTTTACAGTGCAGACAATGCATCAGCTATAATACAGTAGGAATTAAAATTTACCATGTACTCTATGACCTTGAGATGTAGTCTGTCTTATATGATGGCCTTATTACCTAGTTGTCACCACGAATGCCTGGCACTGCCCATGTACTATTAAAACTAGAGATGGGTTTATCCTAATGTACCCAACAGAATGTGCCTGGCAGTCCTTATCACATTAGATACCAATTACTTAGAATTCGCTTTAATGAAATGAAGGAGTTATCTTTACCTCCCTAATATAGAATCCATTTGATCCACCTATTTCAGAATGTCTTGTGTCTGTGCTGTAGGGAAAAGTTAAGTTTTTCCATTCCACATATTTCTTTAGTGATTTTTACCCCATAGCTCTAAGGTTGGTGGGTTTTTAATAGGGTTAATTTCCAAAGGGATTTTGTCTTTTTTTTGTTATACTTGAAAATGACTTAAGTGTCCCAATATGCTTCATGACGTAGACTGGGGCATTAAACATTATTTACAAGTACAAACAGAAATATGGCCTACTTGGTGGCACTGGCAGAGTGCATTGTACTCTCATGTGGGAGGTCCAGATTCACATTGTGGCCACACTCCCTACCCCAAGTGGAGCTCTGGGTGTGCTCATGCTAAGGGAGGGAGAGTGACTATCATCCACAATCACAGTGCCTCCTGTGGGCTGCGGGGAGCCTTAACATCCTAAGTGACCACAAGATGTTTTCCCCCTCCACGGACTGAAGTAGCAGGCAGTCAGATGTGAATGCATCAGGGAGGTGGGAAGGATAGAAACAGAGGGGAAAATGCCCATTGGATGCCAGCACAGTCCGGCTCACACATCCCCAGGGCCTTACTGGGCCACTTCTCCCCTCTGATGCAGGCTTTGCAGATGTTTACTCCTGTGCCAGCATCCCAGGGTTGGTCTGGGTCCCCTGTGGAGGGGCAAGTCTGTGGGCAAGTCAGCCAGGGATCAGAGGTCTGGCTTGGTTGGTGACATTCATAGAGCAGTGCTGTAATGGGCAACAGTGGGGGCAGGTATGGCTTGAAGTGGTGGATGGGACCATGGGGTGAGGGGAATTATGAATTAAAAAAACAAAAACAAAAAAGATATTTTGGAAAATGACCATTCAAAATTCCATGGGGCCCTCCCTGCCTTAGCATAACTTGAAATAAAAGTCTGCTTAGCCATCCCCCCTATCTTTTATGTTTACCTTATTTTGTTAATTTGGTCCTACAGTGTGCTACTCAAAACAACACGACACAGTTACCCTGATGGTCTTATGAGAGCTCAGACATGTAGTTTCCCTGTTTGAATGACTACTTGGTCTTGTCGGATTTTGTTCCGTGGTGAGTTCTCCTTACTTTCAATTCAGCCTGCACATGCATACTAATAAGGGAAGCACTCACTTTGTGTTCATTTAATTTAATTAAATTTATTTATTGAAGTATTGGATACACTTGTGAGCAGATGCTTGTTGAGAGGTTCCACGTCAAATACATTAAACAACAAGGCAAAAATAAGACTGAGGACAATCTACAGATAATACAACGAGAGTTCAGCAAACAGATAATGAGATCTCATATCATCCTGTACTTGCTCCAGTTTCAAACCTCCATAGACTCCTGACCTGATTCTGATTCCCCCCTTGCCTCTTGTTAGTCTTGAACCTATATCTGCCTCAACACTTTCTCTCAATCCGACAGGGGTACTCCCATACCCTGCTATCTTGCTCTTATTCCTGTTCCCTTCACACTCCCCTCTACTTTTTTCCTCCACTGCAACTTGACACTATTTCCTTCCCTAAATTTATTTCTTTCTCTCAGTCCTGCTCTGATCGTTGAAAGATTACTATCTTAATTCCTTTCTCTCAAATCTACTCAGTTTCTGTCTGTTTAAAGTGACCATTTTCTGTAATTTATCCTCCTCATGTTAGTATTAGACCTAATTTTTCTTGCAATTGTCTGCATTGTTTACACATACCTGAGTTACTGTCTTACCTATGTTGCTACCTGCTTGTATGTACCCATTACTTTGACTACTTCTAAAAATGTATTGTTACTGTTGTTTCAGAAGTTTGTTTTGTATTCTTCCAGGTCGTGCCTGAAAATAGTCATTATTACGGCTAGTGCACTTACCTGGTACATAAAAAATAAATAAATAAATTAAGCATAACAGGTTCATAAAATCCAGCCAGGAACAGGTAAGGTACGGGATTGTACAAAGTATGCCTGCATCAGTAGGAGGAGCAGGAGAAGGAAGGGAGAAAGAGGGGCAGGGTAAGCAGGGCAGTGTGGGAAGAGGCAGAGGCAGGGTTTTGACTGGGACAGGATAGGGGTACAAGAGGTTGGGGGGGGGGATTGCTAAGTGCCGGGGTTTGCCTATCCCAAGGGATAGGGACTGGGAAGTGCTGGTGGTAGTTAGTTGATGCGTGGAGTGTCTCTGCGGTGGCACCTGCAGGAACTCCTGTCACTAAGGTGTTGGTGCATTTATAGAAACTGCATGCAAAGACATTAGCATGCTTTCCCAGGACCATCTTGGATCCTAACAAATATGGGTCCCCAAAAAACACCCGTGAAATCAGTCAGGTGTGCACCTATTTGAAGCTGCAAATATTGGTCTACAGATTAAGGTAGATTTTGTATTGTTTACTGGCACCAGGAACTGTTTAGGTGTTTATGTTTATTAAAGTAAGAGGTCTCCTAGAAATAAAATACTTGCCACTCACCTTGGAAAAAGATGTATAGCAATGCAAGAGAGAGAGACCCAAGTTTTGAAGAAATGCAACATTACACATACCCCTAATGCAAAGCATCATTAGTAGTAGTAGTACATTATTTGTACTTATTTGTTATACCAGGATAAATATCACTGAGCACAACTCATTTTTATGGAGGTCCTGGGTGCAAGCAGTTACAGCAAAGTTGCAAACATAGTTCAGCAGGAATGATAATGCATAGACCGTATCTACAATGCAAATAATATCAAAACCATAATTCAAAATTGATACAGATAGTGATAAATGCTATTGAAGTTGCAACCCAAGATGTTCTGCCTACTGCTAACGGTTACAGTTCCCGTACAATAAATCTCATTTAGGGCTTGGAAAACACCATATGTTAAATCATCTCCCACCTTTAATATACTTTCTAATTTATTCCAGAGTGTGGATGTATTATAGCTAAATGCCAGTTTTTCAAACTGGGTGTGGTTTCTTGGTGTTTCAAAAAGCAGGTGGGAGGTGCTACAAATAGCAGATGCAGAGACCACTTTCCTAAATATATTTGTGACATATAGGTGCAGATTACATTTAATGGCTTTGGAAATCTGATACTATATAGTAGATTCTTTAGCCTTCTGGTGACCAAGGAGGTACCCTGAACAGGTCAGTTCCTCCACATCCCTCTAGGCATCAGCCGCCTGCCTGCTCCCCATTGCCTAAGGGGATCCTTGTACCCTGAACAGGTCAGCTCCTCCACATCCCTCCAGACATCAGCCGTCTGCCTGCTCCCCACCACCTATGGTACGGTGCAGTTTGAAACTGGAGTTGCTTTACTGGACTTGGAGCCAGCTTAAGAGACTACTGTCTAATTGAGCAGTGCCCTCAGACTGTCCCTATTATTATTTCATCACCTTGGGGAAAGTCCTTGAGCAGGGTGAAGGGCTGGGATCACTGCAGCTCTGTCTCTGTGCAGCTCTTTCTCTGGGCGATTTTCGACCCACCCCTCATCTCCCACCTCCTTTCTTTATTAAATACACTTTCTCTCTCTCCCAGTGACCCACCCCTACTTCTCTCAGGTTTCACTCTCTCTGTCTCTCTTTCTCTCTCGCTCTCAAGGGGTAGCACCTCATTCCGGAGGCATTTCCTTTGTTACTGTGAGATCATTGCCTGTGGAACCTACAAGTGCTGTCTATCCCATCTGTTGATTTATCAGTTTAATTAGGCTCCAAAATGTCTCGAACCCTGTACCTTGTACACCATAGTCTGTACCTATCCCACTGCACTAACTGGGCACCCTATCTTGACACTGCCTATTTCTGTCCTTACTTTTTTTTTCTTCATCTGCCATGTTTTCCTTCCCTTTCTCCTGTTATTGCTGACAGCCCCCCTCTATCCTCTCACCTTCTTGGTCTAACCCCTTAGGGCATTCTAGTCCAACCTCCATCCCCCCTTGAACCCTCCCCCCCGGCCTTTTCACCTTTACAATTCCTCCTGACCCATCCTCCTTCCCACGGCCCCCACAAATCCATTCCCGGATGATCCCATGCCCCCTGCTACCTATCTCTCTACTGCCCTGGTGTCTGCCAAGCACACCAGTCACTATAATAAAATGCCTCCGATCTAAAATCTTAAGTCATGTCCCCCCATTTCATATCTCTCAGGACCCTCATCCTCTCTACTCCTCTCTGGGACCATCCATCCCAACCCCGGTCCAGAATTCTCTGGTACTCCCACCTCGCAACCCTACCCCAACAAAGATAAAAACATAAGTACAGTCCACCTCAACATCCAGAGTCTCCCAGCTGAGTTTGACTCTTTCTAAGCCTGGGTAGCCATGCACAGTTTTGATGTGATAGCTCTCTCTGAAATATGGCTTTCCCACAAGATTGCCGACGAGGAGATTGAGCTTAGTGGCTACTCCTTTATCAGAAAGGACAGACTAAGAAAAAAAGGAGGTGGTTGCATGTTCTATGTCCCCAACAAATTCTCCTTCATAGAAGACAACTCCAGTTATGGACTTTGACTTTGACAGCAGATAAGGACCGTTTGGCCCACCTAGTCTGCCCATTTCCCTACCTGCAGATTAAGCTGCAGATCCTATTTAGCCAACAGCCTATTTCTTTCTACCACCCACAAAAATTGCCTTATGTCTGTCCCATGCATTCTTGAATTCTCCCACAGTCTTAGACCCCACAACCTCTTCAGGAAGGCTGTTCCATGTCCACCACCCTCTCTGTGAAGAATACTTCTCACATTGCCCCTGAGCTGTCCCTCTATCTTCAAATTGTGTCCCTTGTTCTTTTGTCTCTCTTTCTGAAAGATGCTACCCTCTGGACTTTGTTGATTCCATGAGTTACTTAAAAGTTTCTATCATGTCCTCCCCCTTTCCTCAAGGGTATACATATTAAGCTTCTTTAGTCTGTCCTCTTACAGCTTCTCTTGCAGACCCTGCACCATTTTAGTTGCCCTCTTCTGGACTGCCTCCATCCTGTCTATGTCCTTGCGGAGATGGGGTCTCCAGAACTGGACTCAGTACTCTAGATGGGGTCTCACCAACTGTCTGTACAGGGGGATAACAACTTCCTGTTTTCTGTTGGTGATGCTTCTCCCTATACATCCCAGTATCTCCCCAGCCCTCCCTACTACTTTCTCACATTGCTTGCCAACCTTAATGTCATCTGATATGATTACCCCCAGGTCCTTTTCCATTTTTGTTGTTGTTACTACCCCCCCCCCCATTGTATAATCTTCCCCTGGGTTTTTGTTTCCCAGGTGCATTATTTTGCACTTCTTTGCATTGAATCCATGCTGTCATACTTCTGACCATTCATCCAACCTTGACAAGTCACTTCTCATCCTTTCCACACCTCCTTGTGTATCAACCCTGTTGCAGATCTTTGTGTCATCTGCAAAGAGACTTACTTTTCCTTCTAGTCCCTCTGCAATGTCACTTATAAAGAATTAAAAAGGACTGGACCCAGTACTGAACCCTGTGGTACTCCACTTACAATTACCTTCTGTGTCCTGTTGTCCAGCCAGTGTTTTACCCAGGCTACCACCCTGGGACCCACTCCCAGGCTGGTTAATTTGCCTATTAATCTTTTGTGTGGGACTGTGTCAAATGCCTTGCTAAAGTCTAGGTAGGCCATGTCCACGGCCCCTCCTTGGTCTACTGGTCTACTACTTTGGTCACCCAGTCAAAGAAATCAATTAGATTTCGTCTGACATGACCTTCCCGATGTGAACCCATGCTGCCTTGGGTCCTGTGCCCCACTGACCTCTAGGTACTCAACAATTCTTTCCTTCAGAAGTGATTCCATCACTTTCCCTACCACAGAGGTCAAACTGACAGTTCTGTAGTTTCCTGCCTCTGTCTTGCTCTCACTTTTGTGAAGGGGAATCACATCCGCCTTCCTCCAGTTCTCAAGTACCACACCATCCTCCCATGATTTGTTAAAAAGAGTGGTCAGTGGTGTCACTAGTTCTCTTCTTAATTCTTTTAGAATTCTGGGCCGAATTCCATCAGTCCCTATTGCTTTGTCCACTTTCAGTTTTAGGAGTTCAGAACCCTTTCTTCTGTGAAAGGACTGGGATTGACCCCCGCCCCCCCCATCCAAAGTGCTTCTGTTAATTGGATTAGGCACCTCCCCCTCCTCCTTTTTTGTGAAAACTGAACAGAAGTATTCGATCAGTATCCCTGCTTTTTCACTGTCCCTCTCTGCCCACCCACCATCCATTCTGTTCAGCCTCACTATCCCTCCCTTTGTCTTTCTATGCTCCCTGATGTGCCTATAAAATGTTTTATCCCCCTTCTTAACCGAGTTGGCTATCTTTTCCTCAGTTTGGGCCTTTGCTATTCTGACTACCCTCCCTGCTTCCTTCTGTCTTAACTGGTACAGTTCTCAGTCCTGCTCCTTCTGTGTTTCCTTATACTTCCTAAATGCTATCTTTCTCCCTAACCTTCACCACCACCTCTTTTGAGAACCATGATGGCTTTTTCTTTCATTTTGATTTATTTTTTTCACACAAAGGCTTGTTGCCGCTGTGATGGCAGTTTTGATGTTTCCCCATTGTTGCTCCACCCCTCCTTCTAGCCTGTTTGCTAGTGCTTTTCTAAGCACTCTCCCATCTTGCCAAAGTCAGCCCTCCTGAAGTACAGAACCCTCACTTTTGTATGGCGACTCTGTAGTTGAGTTTATCATGAACCACACTGTTTGGTGGTCACTTGTTCCCAGATGGCTACCCACTTCAAGATCTAAGATCCTCTCACTGTCCCCATTTGAGAGTATGAGGAATAAGACTGCTCCTTCACGAGTGGGTTCCAGAACTAGTTGTCTGAAGCATGCCACCTGAAGGGCATCGAGCATGGCCCTGCTTTTGGATGTGGCTGCAGCAAAGGTGCTCCAGTTAACATCTGGAATTATAAGGTCCCCCATCAACAGTATCTCCCCTTTCTCTGCCATCCTAAGGATGCCTTCTGTCATATCCTTGTCCATTCCTTCCCCCTGACATGGGGGTCTGTATACAACCCCTGTCTGGATTGTGGTCCCATTTTCAGTCTCTAAGGTGACCCACAGTGCCTCCTCTCCTCTCCTCCCTGTTTACTCTTTTTGTTCTGTTCATTTTATCCCTTCCCTTACATAGAGGGCTACTGGCCCCCTCTTCTCCCCTCCCTGTCTCTCCTATAGGTTGTATACCCTGGTATGTTAACATCCCAGACATGGTACTCTGTGTACCATGTTTCTGCTTGTTTCTTCACGATATCCAGGCATCCCTCTTCCATCAAGGCCACCAGTTCAGGAAGCTTGTTGCCCAGACTACGGGTGTTGGTACCATTACCTCCATTTCTTGATGGCCTTACCCCTTTTGCCCCATCCCTGTCCTTATTGCATTTGTCATTTCTCTATTTACCCTGCCCTTCTCCCTATCGACATCTCTATGTTGGTATTACCTCACTTAGTAGCCCTGATTTTTTTTGGGAGGCTAGGATTTCCCTGCTCCTGTCCAGTGTCTCCCCCCTTGGCTAGTTTAAGTGCTTGCCACTGAAGCATTTAAACCTATCACCTAGGATCCTGGTTCCCCTCCTGGACAGATGCAGGCCATCACGCTAGTATAGGTCTGCATCCCTCCAGGTGGACCCCCAGTCCCTAGTGAAGCCAAATCCTTGAGCCCTGCACTAGTTTTTCAACCACTGATTGAATCCCACGGTGTGGAGCACCCTAGCCTCACCTGTGCCATAGACAGGTAGCACCTCTGAGAAGGTTACCGTACGTGCTACTTGTCTGAGGCCCCTCCCCAACTCCACAAATGCTTCCTGCACTGCTCTGATCCCTTTCTTAGCCAAGTCATTCGTCCCTAGTGGACAGTGACATCCAGCTCCCTCCCTTGTGCAGCTGTTCCGGCAATCCTGAGGATTTGCTCCCTGTCCCTCCAAGCCATGGCACCAGGCAGGCACCTTACCTCCCTCTCCCCTTCCTCCTCCAGTTCTACCTTCCTAACAATGGAGTCCCCCACCAGGAGTTGTTTCCTTCCCCTGTGGAGTCCCATGCCACCCTCCTGTGGGTCTCCTTTGTGGAGGTTTCCAGCATCCTCCTTGGTCTCCACTGTGGGTGCCTCCATAGAGGAACCACACTTTGCCAGAACGGCATATGAATTGTGGAGAGGTACAACTGGAGGGATGCACCTCTGTTTCACCACCCTCACCCTCCCTGAGCCCACTGTGGTTATAAATCTTTCCTTCTTGAAACCCTCTCCATCCACCTCCACCTAGGAACAAATAAAACCCTTACCCTCATGACCACCTACCTTCCCCTGGGAACTCCACACACGGACCTTGAGTCACTCCTGGCCTTGAAGTACTCTCTTCCTATTAACAGAGTGTGGATCCTCCTCGGAGACTTTAACATCAACTGGGATTCCTGCTAAGCCGATTCAGCTAAATCTTGCATTGCAGATCTTGGGCTCCACCAGCTTATCGCCTCATTGACCAAACCTAATTATAAAAGAGGAACTCAAATGCTAATCGACCGGATCATTGTCACGTACCCCTCCCGCCTCACCAGCACCGGAGTCTTGCCCGACTGTATCGGCGATCATTGCATCATATATTGTCTATGGTCCTCTCACCTTCCCAAGCACCCCCCTAAATTTATCTTCACCTGGAAAATACCCGATCGGAACATCCAATTAATTAACCATGATCTCAGCCTAGTTGACTGGTCCTTCACGTATGGGCTAGGCGACTGCAATGCCATCCTGGAGAAACTCTCCAGCATCCTAATTAACAACTGGGATAAATACGCTCCCATCAAAAAATTAGGACAAGGGGGAAAATTAATGAATGGGTCTCCCCCAGATGTTATTTCACTAATCAGAGCAAGGAAAAAAGCCTGGGCCCGTTACCACAAACACAGAGACCCTGCTCAGCTCGCCCTTTACAAGTCCCTTAGAAACAAATGCAAATCGGCTGTAAGAAAGGCAAAAATAGACTTCCTACAAAACAAGCAACTCAGGGAATCCTCAACCCCCCATCAGCTATGGGGTGCCCTCAACTCTCTTCTCAGCAAATCCAGAAACTTTGAGCCCATCAGCCTGTCTCATGATGGTAGACTAAACCATGACCCCACAGAAGTGGCAAACATCTTTAACTATTTTTTTCAGTGACCCTAAAGTACAAACCAGCCACCCCTTCTACCTCACCCATCTCCCCCCCACCCCCTCTACCCCAACCCCAATTTTGGGCCTCCCCCCAAAGTCTTCTTCAAGGCTCTAAAACCCGCAGACACTATCAAACATTTTTGACGAAACAACACGAAACCCAGCAAAGAGGCCGATGGTATCGACTACAAAATCCTTAAATGGTCCATAAATGTCCTTGCAGTCCCCATCACCAATCTTCTAAACAGCTCCTTCTGCTTCCGTACCTTCTCCAACGCCTGGAAATCCACCACCATCAAACCATTATTTAAATCCGGGTCCAGAAGCGAGGTCAATAATTACTGCTCTCTCTCCCTTCTCTCCCCCCTAGCAAAGATCACTGAGAAAGTTGTCCACTCTCAACTTACTGCCTAGCTGGGAGCCAACAAACTACTCTCCTGTGCTCAACATGGCTTCAGATCTGGTCACAGCACAGAAACTGCCCTAGTCAGGTTCACTAGTGACATCCTTAAGGCCAATGACAAAAGCCAATATGCTGGGTCGGTATTTGTTGACCTGACCAAGGTATTTGACATTGTGGACCATGCACTCCTACTCAACACCTTCAAAGATCTGCACCTCTCCTTCAATGTTATAGATTGGGTCAGAAGTTACCTTTCCGGGTGATCCAATAAAACCTCCACTGAAGGTCATCTCTCCGCCAAATGCCCAATCAAATATGGGGTCCCCCAGGGCTCGATCCTGGGCCCCCTCCTGTTCTCACTTTCCATTAATAATCTCTCCTCTATCTGCCTTAACACACAACTTGTCCTCTATACCAACAATGTGACACTATACAGTAGTGATGTCAACCCTGCCACCATTTTCAGCAATCTACAGTCTGATTTCACGAAGTTGCACTCCTAGTTCTCCAGAAACAGTATGGTCCTAAATTCTAAGACGACCAAGTTTATGGTCTTCTCAGGCCCTAGAAAATCCACCATCACTGGCCTTAACATTAGTTGATAACTCTAGCTACCCAATTGAACAGGTGTCTGAATTGAAATACCTTGGGCTCCTCCTGGATCCTCACCTTTCCTTTAATCTCCGTGTTAACAACCTCATGCAAAAGACCCACAACAGGCTTAAGAAAGTTCCTTATCCCTGCATCCAGGCTTCACTTAGCTAACTCTGTTTTCCTGACACTCATCGACTATGGATCCATCATCCTCTACCCCGCCCACCACATCTCAACTCTACTCCAAACTGAGATCAACCTACAACAACATTGCCTGTTTCGTCACTGGTTTACCATGGAAAACTCACCACTGTACACTCTACTCCTCCCTTAGCTGGCCCACCCTTGAAGGGCGGTTCCAACAAAAAATGCTCTCCTTCCTCCACAAGATACACCTGAATTTGCTCTCCACCAACCGTGATTTCCCTCTTCCCCTTCTCTACCGCTGTGCGGGTGACCAGAAGGACCTCAAGTATGGTTTTTGACACCCCTTTCTACCACACTAAGCAAGCTCAGAACTTAATCACCTGTAAGGGCACTAAGCTGTATAACCAACTGCTCCCCAATATCCAAGCCTGTAGGTTCATCCACACCTTCAACTCCTACCTCAAAGTTCACATACTCAATTCTTCTATCTGCAGCTGCCATGGCAGGCCCTCCAGTTAAACCCGGCCAGTCCACCTTGTTTCCCTCTAATCCACCTTGCTTCTACTCTAGTCCCTTTACCTCCTCCCTCTCCTCCCACACACCCACCCCCTACCCTTTGCTCCTCCCCTCAACTTAGTTTTCACTCTCACCACCCACTCCTAGCCTAGATTTCTTCATATTTCAATCATAGACCCCATTACAACCAACCACAACAGACTTGCACTCTCCCCACCTCTAGCACTTAGGTTACTGACCCCTCTATACCCCTTCCTTTCTCTTTCGTGCTCTCCATATACTAACATACTAAAATGCCAGCAGAATAGGCCTAACGGTCTTTCGTGTCTGCTCGTTTGGTCAGCCCCCACCCTGGGTGCTGACCTTGCTGTCCCTCTCGCCTTCTCTGGCTTCTCCTTCCCAGTTCTGGATATTCTTGCTGCATTGGATTTTGCTTCCAGAACCCTTCTCCTGTACCTGTCCCACCCCTCTTGAACCCCTCCACTGTCTGTGCTCCACCAGCCCCTAGGCAGTGCATTCCATGGCTCCACCACCCTCTCAGTGAAGTAGCACCTCCTCCTTTCTCCCTGAATCTTCCCCCTCCAGCTTCCACCCATGCCTCTAGTGGCCTTCCTCCTTCCTTCAAGCACCCTGACTGTTCCTCCCTATTTACCCTCTTCATGTACCTGAAGACCTCTATCATGTCCCCCGGTCCCTCTCTCTTCCAA
Source organism: Neoceratodus forsteri (assembly GCA_016271365.2). Classification (NCBI taxonomy): domain Eukaryota; kingdom Metazoa; phylum Chordata; order Ceratodontiformes; family Ceratodontidae; genus Neoceratodus; species Neoceratodus forsteri. The sequence continues at coordinate 1,425,129,162 of CM028130.1, forward strand.
TGTGTACATATTTAGCTCTTCGAGCCTCTCCTCATAGATCCTGTCCCCAAGCCCCAAATCATTTTGGTTGCCTCCTCTGGACCCTCTCCAGGAGGTTAATGTCCCTCTTTAAGTGTGGCCTCCAAAACTGCACGCAGTACTCAAGGTGCGGCCTCACCAAGCAGTTATACAGAGGGAGTATCACTTCCCTCCTTCTGGAGGTGATCCCCCTAACGATGCATCCCAGCATCCTGTTGGCCTTGGCTGCTGCCCTCCTACAAGTCTCAGAGTTGTTCATCTTGACATCCACCACCACCCCCAGGTCCCTCTCAGCCATCGAGACTTGTAGCATTTCCCCCAGGGTGTACACTTGGCCTGGGTTTCTGGCCCCCAGGTGGAGTACCTTGCATTTCCCTGCATTGAACCTCAGCTTCCACTTTCTAGACCATCTTTCCAGAGCCTCCAGGTCCCCTGTGGGCCACCTCCCCTCCTCCCCATCCACCACCGCCCCAGTTCGAGTCATCTGCAAAGAGACTCATCTCACTCCTGATTCCTGTCCTTATGTCAGATCGTGGGCGTTGAACAGAAGGGCCCAAGGACTGATCCTGTGGGACCCCACTAATGACCCTCCTTGGGGATGAGACTATCCACCAACTACGACCCTCTGGGTCCGGTCCTGGAAACAATGCCTATCCATCTGATCATCTGGTTCCCCACCCCATTTCTCCCAGCTATCCAATAGGCCACGTGAGGAACAGAGTCAAATGCCTTGCTGAAGTCCAGAAAGAGGACATCCACTGGTCTACCCAGGTCCAAGGCACTTGTCACCAGTCATAGAACTCCACCAGGTTTGTCTGACACGATTTCCCGGATGAATCCATGCTGTCTATCGTCCAGGCACCCTGACTTATCCAGGTCCCTCCTAGCCTCTCCTTGACAATGCCCTCCATCACCTTGCCCACCATCATGTCAGGCTGACAGGCCTGTAGTTCCCTGCCACCTCCCTCGATCCCCCTTGTGGATAGGCACTATATGCACCACCTTCCAGTCTTGGGGCACCCACCTGTCCTCAGAGAGATGGTGAAAAGCTCTGCCAGGGGTTTGCGCGGACATCTGCAAGTTCCTTCAGCACTCTGGGATGTAATTTATCCGCCCCAGTGCTTTCTCCGTCTTAAGGGAGCTGAGGGCTTCCCTCACTCTCTCTGCTGTGATTTCCACTTCGGTGCCTCTTCTCCTGCTTAGCCCTCCCCCACCTGCCAGTGATGCCTCCCCTCTCCCCAGACCTGCTGATCGGCAAGGGTCCCCCCTCCTCAGTATCTCTGTCTCCTCCATGTGATGCACACCCCCATTTTTCCTGGTGAAAACTGAGTAAGTACTCATTGGTACCTCAGCCTGCTCCCCGGGTCTTGTGCCCATCTCTCCCCTGATTTAATCCTGCTAATCTGCCCTTCACCCTTCGCTTTCCCCAATGTATCTAAAGAACCCTTGTTCCCTCTCCTAATTTCCCTGGCCAGGTTCTGCTCCTTCCTTGCCTTAGCTGCCCTCACCACTCTAGTGGCCCTTCTAGCCATCAGCTCGTACTCCCCTCGATCCCTTTCACTCCTTGAGCACTTGAATTGCTTATAGGCTGCTTTCTTTCCCCACACCACCTCCTGGACCTCCCTGGTCCACCAACAGGGTTTTTGGGCCCTACCGCATTTCGTCTTACTCTTTCACAGGTGCTGGTAGCATCCTGCACCCTCTCCTGATGAGTTCCACCTACTATCAGCGTCCATGTCTGACCCAATCCCATCCAAATGCTCCTGAAGGATCCTTCCCATTTCCTTAAAATCCGCCCCTGAAGTCGGTTACTCCGTCTTCGTGCAGCCTTCTACCCTCCAGGTCCAGGCAGAACCAGACCGTGGCATGGTCACTCCCCGCCAATGGGTCCCTACCTCCAGGCCCCCAATCTGGTCACTGTCTGCTAGGACCACATCCAGTACCGTGCCTCCCTGGTCGGTTCCTCACCTGATGAGTTTGGAACGCGTCTTGAAAGACATCCAACAACCTCTGTTCCCTGGTCACAGAGGATGTCATAGTCTCTCAGTCTGTTCCTGGCATGTTTAAGTCCCCCAACACCACCACCGTTCCTCTGCCCAGTCTGCTGTGTCTCCTAACATCTGCCACCAGACTGTCCTCCAGCTCCTCCGTCAGGGCAGGGGGTCTATACACCACTCCTATTTTTACTCTCTTGCCCCCCCTTGTTATCAAGGTGACCCAAATCGCCTCCACGGTTCCCTCCGCCTCCTCCACTCCCCCTATGCCAATGCAGTTTTTGACTATCATTGCTACCCCTCCTCCCCTTCCCTCCCCCCTGTCCTTCCTGAACATAGTGTAACCCTCCAGGTTCAGGTCCCAGTCATGTCTTGCAGTGACCCAAGTCTCAGTGACCGCTGCCACATCCACTGCTCCCTCAGTTAGCATCTCCTGGAGCTCAGGCATTTTATTGCCCAAGCTCCTGGCATTTAACAGGACTACCTTCCACCCTTTCCCTATAGTTCCATTTCCCCTGCTCGTGTTCCCATGGGGATTCTGTTTTCCCCTGGTCTGCACTTTGCCAGTTGGCCTTTTCTTGCAATCCTCCTGGTCCCCAGGGGTGGAGACAAGTCCCTCCTTTATTGGCACCCCTTGACAGCCTTTCTCCCATCCCACCCCTTCAGTTTAAACCCACTTTTACCAATGAACCCTCTATTTTCAACTTAGGATTCCTCCTCCAAATTGAGATGTAGTCTATCTCAGCATACAGCTCCTTATCCTCCCAGGTCTCCCCCAATCCCCCATCAACCCATACCTCTGGCCTCACACCACTCCCTGAGCCACTGGTTTATCTCCTAATTTTCCTTTTGTGTTCCCCACTAGCCCTTGGCACTGGCAGGATTTCTGAGAAGGACTGTGCATCTATGTCATGACAGACCCTGGCGGCTCCCTGAATCTTGCCTGTATCTCTGCTTCGCTGTTTCCCTCAATGTCATTTGTACCCAGGTGGACCAGGTATGTCTGGGAACCCTCACAACTTTGCCAGGTGATATACCTTTGCTAGCCCTGTGCACCGTTAGTCCAGGGAACATCTTGTTCTAACTGGCCAGGCTTCTCCCTCCCTATCCCATTTGATACCCTGATCATAGAATCCCCAGCAGGAGCACTCTGACCACTCCTTTTCCTCCATTCTCCCCCTTCCATGTCCCTCATCCTTTCTACAGGCCCCTCCACCCAGCTGGCCCTTGTTCCTCCCATCTGGGTGCCATGCCACCCCTCCATATTTACCATGGCCACCCCCCTCCAGTCCTATGCCTCTCCTCCTCCTGAGTATCCTTCTGTACCTTGCTAATTCCCCCCTCACTGCTCGCAACTGGTCCTTCTCCCCCATCTGCTAAACTAGCCTGGCTCATCCTCCCTTCCTTCCTGTCGCCATTTAGTTCCTCCTTGCTCGTCGTGCTCCCCTGGCCTAAACCCTCAGCTGAATCCTCCTTGTACTTCTGGTCCTTCTCCTTTACCTTTCCTCCAAACTGGTCCTTCTCCTTGCGCTTTCCTCCCTCTTCCCCCTGCCCCTCCTGCTCTGATTCACTGCTCCCCCATTCTCCTGCATTCCAGGTCCCCCCCTGTTCTTCCTGCTATCTGGCCCCTGCCTCCTGCCTCCCACTCCCACTCCTTTCCGTCTCTAACCACCCTGTCGTGGCTACATCACCCCTCATCCTTGAGCAGAAGAAGAATTGAGCGGTTACTGAGTGTAAGGTCTGATCCACCTCCCGCCTTGCTTCCTTCTGTCCAGCCCTGGCCATCTGCCTACTTCCCTGAGAATGTTGTCCCTCTGTCCCCTTTGTGAGGGTCCCCAGTTACCTGCCTGCTTCCTTGGTAGTGTCCTTTTGGACCCCCTCTGCCAGGGTCCCTATGTGACCCCTGAGTATTCTCCTGCACTCCTTTCCCTATGCCCCCACCCCCAGTGCTTGGTGCAACCCTGTGGGAGATTCCCAGCCCCCTTCCCCAACCATACCACCCCCTTCCCCAGCTTTCTCCTAATCCCGCAACCTCCTCCCTAAGCTGTGCTAGCTGGTAGCACACTGGGCAACCACCGAACTTCCAAGCCCAGTCCAGTATCATGGCTGCTCCACACCCTGTGCACCCCACCACCCTCCCAAAGATGCCGGCCCTAATGATGTGTGGTTCCATCCCCTTCCAAATAGGTTTCCTTGGGTGAGCCACCAGGTTCCCCTAGTCCAAGATACCCCTACTGCTCAATCAGGTCACCCACTAATCTTAGAGACAGTCCCACTGTACACCAGTAACCCTGTTACTAGGTGCAGTACAACACATTAAACTTATAAGGAAATGAACAACTCCTAAGCTCCTCTCTCTCAGCCTTTAAATCCAACCCCCAGTGGCTAGAACTACATGAGCTGCACCTGCAGCACTTTTCCTCCAATTACAGGCAGGTGTTCCCCTATGGATACTAGACTTCTGGGGAGGGAGGGTGGGGAAGGCGTGGTTTTGTCAGACACCTGACTCGAGAGAGTGTATCAGCCCTGTGTCTCCCTCCAAGCCCAGCAGCCAAAGAACCAGGCCCAAGCAAATCCCACCAAATAGGTTTTAAATCAGAAGAAATAGGCCTCTACCAGTGCAGCCTGTTACACAGTGAAACATCCACAAAATGAGCCCCACTTACAGCCACCAAATCAGTTTACAAACATCCAGCCCCCAAAACAATACCCTGCTAGCCCCTTAGAAGTAAGAAGGAAAAGAACTAACCTACCAAGTAAAATCCACAAGAACCCTGTGAAAACAACAGCAGCAGCTACTGTCCTGGAACACAACTTATCCTGTCCCCTTCCAGTTCTTTCTGAGAAGACAAAGCAGCTAACACCTCAACCTGATTCAGCTCTGCCTCCAGTCAATTGGCTGAGTGAGACCTGGCCAGACCATTAACACCCCTCCCCCACTATGAACTAACCTTTACAGCTAATGGAGTCAGCACAAGGAATCAAAATTCAAGTCAAAGCCCCCAAAATATGTTTGCTGCCAAGGGAAACAGGTCTCCAATTTAATCAGCTTCACTAACAGCACATCAAAATAGGCTTGAAATTAACAGATATAATGTGTCATATGTTACACACTTAAATGTTTGGGCTGCTCTAAGTGTTTCTTTTTACTTTATTGTAATCGATTGCCTCCTGTTTTTCAGTTTATGAAAATTGCTATAACTGTTAGACAACTGTTAGTTGTTGATATTGTTCTATATATTTAAATCACTTGTTTGGATTGTTTCCCCTGTATAGATCTTGTTTCTGTTAGACTCTGTTTTATATTGTCCTACCTTCTTGGTATCTCTTACACTGGATATTTGTGAAAACAGGCATTTTTGCTCACATACCTTCCAGCATACAAATAAAGATTGATTGATTGAGGTCCATTTTAGGGCAGTATAGAAGGCACAGTGGGGCATTCTGTAGTGCTATTCAGTAATGCAATGTATGGCTCTGTGATACAGCACATCCAGTTTAGACAGGTGAGAATGGGTGATATTCACGTAAATAAAGTCACCATAATCCAGCTGTGGTAAGAAAGTGGTCTGTGCTAGTTGCTTTCTGGCTTTGTAGGAGAAACCATTTTTATGCCTGTAAAAAAACATTATTCTTACAGAATTCATCAGTGTGTTTAGAGAAGGACAGCTTATTGTCAATCCATAGAGCAAGGCACTTGTAGGGGCACAGCACCTCCTATATATCACCCAAAATGGTAGCAATCCAGAATTTAAATGGACTGCAGGATTTCATGTTTCTCTGAGTGATCAGCATTAAGGCTAGGGTGGGCTAATCCCTATTTTTTTTTTAATTTGCAGAGAAGTACATTGTCATCCATGGTATTCAACACCTTATTCAGAGCTAGGAATAATGCCCAGAGTGAGATTTTTGATCTAATGCAGTCAGCAAGTCATCAGCTACCTTGATCTGTGCTTCTGCATTGCTGTGCTTTAATCTAAAACCAAACTGCATGGGGGTTATAATATCATTTGAAATGAAAAATGCTCACAGTTGATCATTCACCAACTTTTCAATCATTTTGGCCGGTAGTGATAAGTTGCAAGTGGGTCAGTAATTGCTCAAATCAGATCAACAGTCAGATTCAAATAAATGAGTCAAGTATACAGTTTTCCAGGTAGCTGGCAATTCATTTATTTGTAGGGACCACTTAATCACCATCACAGATCACTCTGAAATAATTTAGGCTGACTCATCTAAAGAACAGCTGTGGCTCCAAGAGTGACTGGGCTGATTTCTATGTTGTTATTCCACAATAGTCTTGTCTCTGCTTGTAGACTTTTCCATTTCCATGTGCAGGACATGATCCTCATCAGAGACAAACACTTATTTATTCATTATTTATTTGCCTAATCAAAATGGTGGGCTAGATGACCAAGTACACCAATTTTCAGCCATGCCTGGGGAAGGAAGAATGAAATATAGACAATACATTACAGTAAGAAGCTCACATAAATGTTTAGTTACATGTGTATTGAAAGACATGTAGTACATAGTAAACATAGCATATTGTACATTATAAACAGAGTATACAGTACAGTTTCACGAAGGAGCATGTCCTCTACACATTTCTGTATAAGGACCATCTACTAGTTTTAAAGTAGGGGGCAATCTGTTCAGATGTTTAGATGCGTAGTAAGGTAGCAATAAGGTGCACAGTAAGAAAAAGAGCGCTCCTTTGAGACCTACACCGTTATTCTTAGTACCTCTCCCGAATAGCAAACTTTAGTTTCAATAAACATATCAAATAAGTCTAATGGTTGTGAGATATAATTTTATGAATTATAACAATTATTATACTGAATTCTGGACCTACTTTAGGTGAAAGAAGTCCTAGGTCTCTTTACAAATTGCGGTAGTGGGTTCTGGGTGGGGCAGACTAATCAAACTGAAAAATTTTAAATGCACTTTGATACTTAGAAATAGCCAATGCTGGGGTGCTAATAAGTAATGTTGAACCCCATTCTAGGGTGGGTAATAGTATTCATTTTACAAAAGTTTTTTCTTGTTTGACCTGTGAACTGGTGGTTGTTTCTACATATATCAAGGCAATTTTCTGATTTGTCTTTTTCACAGTTGAATCTATATGTGCTGATAAGCTCAAATTCCAATCTAAGGCAATCCACAAATATTTAAACATTGTGTGGGGACATTATTTTTACTTTTCATCATAAGGGGTGTATAGTTACGTGCCAGTTTTTGCAACATTCCCAAAGTCAAAACTTTGGTCTTTTTCCTCATTTAACATAAGGTTATGCTGGAGAAATCAATTCTGCAGGGAAGAGTAACTAGATTGTGGCAGATGTTTTAGATCACCCATAGTGTGTCTGGTGTTGTATAGCATGATGTCATCTGTATAAATCAGCACATTTATTTTATTACAAACACCCCCTGGTGTTCCCATTTGTGGATGCCTGCTAAGGCCTGTGGAGAAGGCATGGTAGTATCCCAGAGGTTGGGAACTAGTCCTACCAGCTGGTAGATAGCAGCTCGTTGGTTACTCATTCAAAGCCTGCTAAGCCACACCTGAGCTCCAGTGCCTGCTAAGCCAGGCCTGAGCTGAAGCGGCCGTGACAAGTTTGGCAGTCTTTTGATATACAATTTTGCCAAAGCTTGAGACAGCACATGCGAAAGTAATGAGGCACTCAGATTGTCCTCTTTTAAGCTGAGCCAGGTGGAGTGTTGAGGGTCCTCTCTGGCTATACTTCTGAGGAAAGCTAACTGTGCAGCCACACAGTATAGCACAAAGTTGAGGAGAGCAGGTCCCCTTCTGTCTAGTTGCAATTGCAACACACTTTGTGTAATGTATGCTGCTCACCCTCCTAATACAAGTTTTCATTCTTGAATGCCCTTAATAACCATCATGAATTGCAGTTGTCAATAAGTAATTAAACTAGAAAACCAGTAAAGATCATACAATGAAATTAATCAGACCCAGCGATAGTGTAGATTAAGTGAAAGGAAATGCAAATCAAAACAATAAAACAATTGTGTCAGGATATTTTTTCTAAAGAGTAATGTGTTTTCAATCCAAAATCAGTGACACAACTGAGTCACCAAACTAAGAAAAACAGAGACCGTAGAAATTGTCAGCAGATAAGGACCGCTGGGCCCATCCAGTCTGTTTCTGAGATGTTCAGGTTACAAAAAGACAAAACTGAAACCATTTCAAACTGCCTTTGGGACTAACCTTTAGAAACACGATACAGTATAATGCAAGCTTTATGTTGTATAGTGTTTTTCATACAGTCTGCGCCCCAGGTGCAGTACAGTAGTACAGAACAAAAGCCACAATGTAACATTCATCAGTCAAATTTGCATTATAACACACTTACCATTACATCAGACTCATCAGTATAAACTGACAGTATAAAAAAAAAACTATTATTTACTTGGCAGGGCATATCTCACTAGAAGATGCAGCACTGCAAATAAAATGCTAAACCTTTTTCAAATACGTTACGTTTGGTTAGTAGATCATAATAAGCTCAGAAATGTATAAGAGGGACAGTAGAGGAGCTAGCAATAAAGTAGGTAAGTGAAAAAAGAAAGGGTTTTGGACAGGATTTAAAGAGTGAGGAAATTAATGAAGTGGAGAGAGATAAGAAGGAAGCTTCATCCTGTTATTACTCTGCTTTAGTTAGAACTATGCCACAGTAGTGACACACCTTCTGGTTGATTGACAGGTTATCTGATAGGACCTGACCTTTCTGCAATGACCACAGACCTATGATGTTACTATCACCTTAATGTTAGTTTGGGTGGGGAGGAGTGCACCAGATGCCCCAGAAGAAGCGCTTTGTGTTTCTGTGCTGGTGACCTGATTTGGGAGCTGATCTGGGAAGCTAGTTGGACAGGCAGGTTTGGAGAAGCACTGTCTGTGGCAGTACATCCCAGTCCAGGCCATCGTAGCTCCATGATCTGCTGGTGTAGTGACCCCTGCAGAGGACCAGGTAGTTTGCTTCTCTGCAGGGTTAAGCTGTGAAGTTGAGGCCAACATTAGGCAGCAACATGGTAGCTGGTTGGAGGGAAGAAAGAAATGGGTCAGAAAAGGCCCAGCCAGCACTGCAAAACTCTATACTCTTAGCCCCACATCCCCCACAATTCCCACATCCCTCGGTGATAGTAAGTGGGGTGACAGGGCTGGTAGGTGGCCAGGGCTGATGGGGGACTTTGTCTTGTTTCTGGGACAGAAAAACCTAGAGAGAGAAAAACAAGCTCATGAATGGTTTTATGAACAGAATCTTCAGGGTCTAGTATATTCCTTTGGAGAACCACAAATTCTCTCATGGGGATTTGCATATGTTTCTCATGATGCTTTACATTATCGGGGTATATGCAATTGTGTTTCCACAATATATAAAGTCCATTAAAGTTGGACAGTAAGTTTGCAGGAAACCTAAGAAGAAGGATTCCCTTCAACCCTCACAACCATATAAGTTGAATTTGGTGGAGAATGGAATAACATAAATACTACTCTCTTGGACTGATTTCCAGTTGGATATGGAAACAAAGCATTTAACAACATACACTACTACGGGGGATGGAGGGAGCTTGTCACTTCCAACATTTTGCCTAAGCCTCTTGAAAACCTAACTTTCAGATCCTGCAGCTGCTCCTGAAGTCTGTCTTAGTTTATACACAGTTTTGCATGTGCCTCATGTGAGACAGCCATGGCAGGAAACTTAAAATACTGTGAACATGGTTAGTCCTGCTGATAAGCCAAGTACAGTACAGTTTAATAGGTGGGAAAGAGGAATCCTGTACTATGATTAGTGAAATTCAGTAACATGACCATACATTTACTATGTTCAGTCAAGCAATTTAGTTAAAATGATGTTTCTGTTGACACTTAGTTGCTTCTCTAACCTGTTTATTGTAAGTGAGCTACATTTACAGGGTGTGTGTGTTTATGCTGTAATGACGGTATTCTAGTGGTTGAGGGTACTTGGTTTAGACTCATGTCTGACAACCCACCAAGCACATGAGCTTATTTCCTTGAACATAAATTTTATTAAGTTTTGTTTATACATGACAGATAATTACGTTGCCTATTTGTAACAATACACATAATACAGTTCATAAACTATGTACAAAATCACTAAACTTGCTCTGTGGTGTGCCCAACTAAAATCCATACTCATAGTCCTACCGATTGTTTCTAACCCTTCCCATGTGTAATGCTGTGAAAGCACTGCTTTTTGCTTTAATAACCCCACAGCTCTACCGATACCCAAAAACTAGGTATCCATTAGAATATTAGTTTAGTACTGCATTACTGTAAGACCAGTGTATTACTGCTTATATATTTTCAAACTTTGTAACGAAAACTAAAAAAAAAAAAAAAGTAAACACAGATAAGTGGTTATGTATTGCTAACCTATGTCACAGGCAAGAACTGTGCCAAAAAGTCACGCAGGTTGAAAAGGCAAAGCCTAGCAATGTTGATGTGTGTCTAAGTAACCAAATTATGTATTTCCATAGCCCCATGAAAAGTAGCATGAAATGAAAAACATGAAAGCAAAGATACAGAGTGCAACACAATGTATTTTGAGACATAGGTTTTGCATAAATAGAGATTGGAGCAGATCTTGGCATCCCCCTTCCCCTTTTACAAAAATGTGTTATTTTGCCTATCTCCTCCCTTTTTATATGACATTGTAAGTCTATTTGACACAAAAATGAGCAAACATAATACTCTGTTTGATTCTTAGGCAAATGACTGCTCCAGAGAGCCGGTGGGGTGGGGTGGGGACAACGGGTTGACATCCAAAGCATTTTGCACATACAAAGTGGCCTTTGCACCCACTTCTCATCTAAACTTGCGATCCCGATGGGACACAGTTGATCGGGTCAGAAATAATTTCTGGGAGCCTACAAAGACATTCGGGAAAGGTCAGAAGTCAGTGCAGGGTGACACTGCAAATGGATCACGGGGCCATACCCAACACATTACATCCCTCACAAAGGTGGTTCACAACAGTGGAAACATGGGGTTACTGCTCTCTGAAAAAAAAAAAAACAAGCATGTAGGTTTTCTTAAAGCAGAGCCAACCAAGTGGGCAAGTGAGCTGGGGGAAGGGGGGTACCACTGGACACCAAGGACTTTTGTGAGACTGGTTGGTTGGGGTGTGTTGAGCCTAGTACTTCACAAATGTGCTGTGCCATGTGATAGGTTCACTATGGCTAGAGCTACAAAATGACACTTCTAGGCTCCATCACTAGGATGTTAGCAGCTACTATACCTTATTGTGTCCACTAACATCTGCAGCAGCACTCTGAGTTGTACTGCACTCACGGGAGGGATTCTTACCCTCTGCAGTGTCCTGCTGATCATATCAGTTTCAGGACTGGTGTAATGCAGGTAGCAGCAAGTACTTGTTTTGTACCGGATACAGAAGGCTTTGAGAATTGGGCCTCCAGTGACTGCCATGTGTCCTCTGCACTGTGCATGAAACTGAGTGGATGAATTTGACTTACCTGAAGGGATCCAGAAGTAAATGATGTGATACCTTTTAATGGACCAACATGGATGAAACAACAAGAACAAAGTGCTCTAGCTTCCGGACCAACCAGTCCTTCTTCAGAAGCGTAATGGCAGTCATTTAGAAAAACAGTACTTTTAACAGCTAGATCATGCAGAAAAGGGTCAGGCAGAGTGGCAGCAGTAATCATTTATAGTTTGTGCCCCTTATCCTGACAGACATAGTGGCAAGAACAGTCATTCATGGTTGTGTCACCTTGGAGTGGTTCGCTGTGGTAACCAAAGCAGTTATGTTTTCCCTAGTGAGGATATTACCTGCAGGTATCTGTAATGCAGTCAAGTCACACAGCCAGCATGCAACTGGATTTTGTTTTATTTGTGAATGGCAGACAGCTAAATCTGTGCTATTACCAGGCTAGCTGCAGCGTCACCACTATGTCAACGTGCATTGTTTAGTTTTAATTGTTTTTCTGAGTTTTTTGGTAGTTCAGTTCTTTTCCCTGCAGATAGCATTTTGTGTAGTTTTTAGTGTGCATGTGTCATCTACTGGTTGCAAATGCATGCTTGAATATGGCTTGCCAGTGACGGGGCACACATGCTCTGTGTTTCTGTGTCTGTAACTGTGCATGTTAGTCACTACAGAACTGTGCTGCATTGCTAAGTTAACTGCTCCTCCTTATTACTAAAGTTTGTTGTACAGTACTATATTTTAACTGCCCCCTCCCTGCTGCTTACATTTACTGCAAAGTATATAAACTCCCTCCCTGCTACTGAAGTTTGCCTGTATTCTTCATCAGTATTAGTAGTGCAAATGGCAGAACTCATGGGTTACTTAGTAGTGCAATTAAAAGTCAGACTCCAAGTTGGCCCGGTGGTGCTGAGGGTTGAGGCGCTGGACGCCGCACCACGCCGGCAACCCAGGTTTGGGAATGGACTCGGGCTGCCAGGGGTTGGCCGGGAAGGAGAAGGAAAGAGTGCCCGATGGCTGCTCTCCTTCTCTGGCGTGGGATGGGAAGCTTTCCCCGCTGCCTACTGGGTAACTCGGGGGATGTCAGTGTGGCTGGGGATGCTGCAACACAGGCGCTGGCGCTGGCAGAGGACTGGCGCACACATATGTCTCTGCATACGGCCGACTCCTTGTTCCTTATTGCATGCCAGCACTGGGGAAACAGAACATGGGAAAAATCCCTGCCCTGATCTAGGTGATGAGCCTCAGCGTTGGTTCCAGGGCAGAATCCGAGAAGCAGACTCCAATATGCGCGCTCCCACCAGTGAACAGGGGGAGATTTGGGGGATCTCTGCCGCCCTGCCCGGAGGGTAATCTGAGGCTCTGAAGGTACGAGGAAAGCATTAGCACTCTAGGGGCAGACTCCTCGGGACTGCTAAGTGGGATCTATGAGGGGAGCTCTGAGAGAGGGATCTGTGGCAGCAGTAGGAGGATAAAGATGAAAGTAAAAAAAAAAAAGTCAGACTCCAGTAGAATGGGGAAGCATTGTTCCTGTGTAAAGCAAAACGTATCATACTAAGGCATAAAACTGACTGATTCACCAAATATACAGAGGGCTAGATATTCAGACTGTGCCAGGCAATGGCGCAAGTGGAGGCGCAGCACAACTGAGATGTGCCTGAGGCCAGACAGGGAGATATTCAAAGGTGAGTGCCATGGCGCATCACCTTTGAATATAGCACAGAATGTGCATGGTGGATATATAATGTGCCAGTGCATTCCCCAGACAGGGAGGACTGGGAATGCTCCAGCGCAACTGTAGTTGCGCTGGGTGCATTTCCCGAGATACTCAGACTTGTGTATGCAAATGGGGCCATAATGTATACAAGGCGCAAATGGGTCTATTTGCATGTCATTATGGCCCCATTTGCATGAGTTGAGCAGGGCAGCCTGGCGGAATGCGCTTGGTGCCCTGCCCTGCATGTGGTGTGGACAGAGGGGGTCCTGGGGCACCCCCCGCCCCGTAACCCCGATCGCTGGTAAAATTATAGAACACTCATCCATGGTAGTCCGGTGGTACCCCCCTCCCTCCCGTTAGCCCGATTGCGGTAATAATGAATAAAATCCAGCTCTGGAAGTCTAGTGGTAACCCCCTTCCCTCCCCATAGCCTGATCGCAGCAATAATGAATAAAATCCAGCCCTGGTAGTCTAGTGGTCCCCCCCCCACCCCATAACCCTGATCATGGGTAAACTGATGTAAATATAATCCCTGGTAATCCAGTGGAACCCCCCTTCCCTGCCCGTAGCCGTGATCACCGGTAAAATGACTTAAATACAATCCCTGGTAGTCTAGTGGTCCCCCACCCCACCCAGAACCCAGATTGTGGGTAACACCTACAGCTCGTAATTCCTGGTGGTCCAATGGCACCTCCACCCCTCCCACCCACACAGGACCCCCTGCCTACGCAGCTCCCCTCATCATCGGTGGGCGGCTGCAACCAGCCTGCATACTGCCCATCCACCCACCGAATGACAGCCTACAGTATGGTCTGTGAGCCCATTTGTCCACACTGTAGACCATCGGTTTACAGACTGATATTGCGTGACAGTCACAATCTGTGAATGAGATCCATTCACAGATTTGTGACTGTCCCATGCAGTATGACCTGTAAGTGGATCAATGGGCTTACAGATCATACTGTAAGCTGTCATTCAGTGGGCAGCCGGGCGGTATGCGGGCGGTTTCAGCCACCCGCTGATGACGGGGAGCTGAGTGGCAGAGGGTCCTGTGCGGGTGGGAGGGATGGGGTGCCACTGACCACCAGGATTATGAGCTGTAGGTGTTACCCACAATTGGGGTTCCAGGCAGGGTGGGAAATACCAGACCGCCAGGGATTGAATTTAAGTTATTTTACCAGCAATCGCGCTACGGGCGGGAGGGGGGTACCACTGGACTACCAGGGATTATATTTATATCATTTTACCCATGATCAGGCTAACAAGAGGGAGACGGGCCACTAGACTACCAGGGCAGGATTTTATACATTTATTACTGCAATCGGGCTAACAGGAGAGAGGAGGTACAACTAGACTACCAGGGACCATAAGGGTGCTTGTGGACGGTGTTCTGGGTGTGGCAGCTGCTGTGTTGCGCCCTGCAGTACAGCAGCCCACCTGTGGGTGGCCGGCATTTGAGCCTCTTTTTTCTGGCTCAACTCTGTGCCCTGGTATGCAGCACATCTAGGGGTTGTGCCAGCAGATGTGCCGCACATCCCGGGCTGAATATCGGGATGTGCCGCATATGCATGAGCATGCCCCCTTCAGATGCGCCGCATAGATTACCAATGCACTTCAACACAATGGGACTTGTGCTGCACAAGTCCCCCTTTTGAAAATCACACTGTGGTGCATTGCTGGGGTTGCGCCAGGCGCGACCCCTTTGAATATCTAGCCTAGACAGTACTGTGGTGTGAGAGTTCAACATTCTGTACAGATAGTGAGTTTATTTATTTAGTCATTCAGAAAACACCTTTGAGCATAAGTTTGAAAGAAATACAAAATCACACATAGATACATAGATACATAGATACATAGACAGTGTCGGCAGATAAGGGCCTATGGCCCACCTAGTCTGCCCATTTGAGCTTGTAAGTTCAGTTTGTTTTCTTAGAAGTCTATTTCCCCTTACCCCTGACCTCTAGAATTCCTTTATGTCTATCCCATGCATTCTTAAATCCCGTGATTGTTTCAGCTCCCACCACTTCCTCTGGCAGGGTGTTCCACTTATCCACCACCGTTCTGTGAAGAAATTCTTTCTCATATTTCCTCTGAATCGTCCCTCCCTCCAACTTCATCCCATGCCCTCTAGTCCTGAAACATCTTTTTGCTTAAAAATAGTGTTTTCCTGCACCCTGTTCCTCCCTGTAAGATACTTGTATGTCTCTATCATATCCCTCTCTCTCCTCTCCTCCAGGGAGTACATGTTCAGTTCCTTCAACCTGTCTTCATAGGACTTGTGATGCAACCCATGCACAATCTTTGTTGCCTCCTCTGAACCTTCTCTACCCTGTCTATGTCCTTACGTAGGTATGGTCTCCAGAACTGTACACTGTACTCCAGGTGGGGCCTCACTAGTGTCTTGTATAGCGGAATTATGACCTCCCTTTTCCTGCTGGTGATGCCCCTGCCTATACATCCCAGCATCCCATTTGCTTTACCTGATGCCTTGTCACACTGTTTCCCTACCTTGAGGTCATCAGAGATGACAACCCCAAGATCCCTTTCCTGCAAAGCATCATGGTCTGTATATGCAAATCACCATAAAATGTTATGCTGGTTCAACTTTAAGAAGAAATTCATGGTGCTGAAAGGCCTTTCACATAGTCTGCAAAGGGTGCCAACAGAAGACACAGACAGATGAGACACACTGATGAGTCCTGGTAGGGAGGGGGGCCACTAGACTACCAGGGCTAGATTTTATACATTATACATGTGCCTGTGTCTTCTGTTGGCACCCTTTGCAAATTGTGTGAGAGGCCTTTCGGCACCATGCATTTCTGCTTAAAGATGAACCAGCTTTTGTGGTGATTTGCATTTACAGCCCATGATACTTTGCATTATGAGGGTATGTGATTTTGTATTTCTTTGAAACTTGGCTTCCTTGCCAATGCCCTTTGGGGTAACCCTTGCCTCAGTGCTTATGCACTAAGGTTCTTCGTCTTTGAGCATAAGTGCTCATTTGTGAAAGTTCCATGTCTGAAACAAGAAGGATACACAAAACAGTGAACTGTAATCATTAATTACAGTAAACATTACAGTAATAGCTGATCCAGTGGAGCATGGTTAGCACAAAATAATAGGAAGAGGTGGGTAAAAACAGTTACTAGTAAAAGCAGTTCCAGGGTAGCATAGTCAGCAGTAAGCACTGGAAGCCTTAGGTATGAGCTTTAACAGTGTATGTTTCACAAACAGTTGAGGAGATGCAGTGTAACAAAGTTGACCAAATTAGTCATTGTAACTGGAGCATCTAGAACTTGTAGTGAGTTCTTTTCTCTGCACTTTCTTGAATTGGACAGTTTTAGGGAGACTTACAAGGGTTTCCGGTAATTCTTTCAGCCATAGAGATGACGTTACTGTAAAGGAGTGCTTACCCAAGTTTGTTTCAAGGAAAGGTATAGCGTTGGCATTTCTAGACATACCCCTGGTAGTGTATTGGTTGTTAACTGGGTGGAAAAGTTATGAATTGCCAAGGGGTAAGGCCCAGTAGTGCTTTCTTTGCATGCAGACAGGTCTGGTACCTTAGTCTTTCGTGGATGGGAAGCCAGTTGGTTAGGGTATAAAGGAAGCAGCTATAGGCAAGCAAGTCAACCCCTAATGCAAAGCGACAAGCCTTATTGAACACCATCCTAACTCTGTTTAGTACAGTCACTTGCTGCAGTGTAAACTGTGAGGCCGTAGTCCAGGAGTGGTAGGATCATGCAGAACACTACAAGACACCTAACTTCGGTGGTGATGTTCAAGCAATTCCTGAACAGTGCGCCTAACTTTCTGTTGGCAAGACTAACAATGCTATCCACATGTGGAGTGAATGATAAAGTGGCATCCAGGGTAACTCCTAAATATTTGAAAGATTTGACCTGTTCCAGTTTAACTCCTTTATCATTGAGGATGACCAGGGGAGGGATCTTTTTTCAACTGCAGCCCTGAAGACAACATTGTCTTGTTTTTTTTTTTATAGTTTAAGACCAGTTTATTTAGCATGAACCATTTCTCCAAAGACTCATAGTTGTTTTGGAGGTCGGTGCATAGTTTCACCTGGTGTGCGCTACTGGTGCAGATGACAGTAACGTCAGTTTAGAGGAGCACCTAAGATGTCTGTCAGGCCTTTGGAAGGTTGTTTATGAATAGGCTAAAAAGGAGGGTGCTGAATATTGAGCCTAGTGACACACCTATTGAAATGCTTTTAACATCTCAGAGAGAGAGTCGTCAGCCTTTACCCACTGTGAGCTATTGAAGAAGAAGCTATGAATTCACTAAACCAGACTACCATGTCTTGTGAGAGGCCAACTGGGAGGAGCTTGTCAAGCAGTAGCTTATGTTTGACAAGGTCAAATGCTTGAGTGAAGTCAGTGTAGATGGCTCCCCACCAGATGACCACCATCGAGGGCGACGTGCAAGAAGTTGGTGTACTCTAAATAGAGCAGTCCTAGTGCTGTGAAACTTTCTAAATCCATGTTGTTGAGTGCATTGAATATTGTACTTACACAAGTAGTTGACTTGTTGGGCTAATACTATTCACTCAAGGGTTCCACCCTTGGAATGCACCCGTCGGAGTGCGCCTGTCATTAGGGCACCAGGATTTAATTTCGCCAATCACCCTATATGTGGGGAGCTATGCCCCCCTGCACCCACAGTGAGGGGGGCAGTGCTCCTTACACCCCCTCTAACTAAATATTCCAACTCCGGGGGGTGGACCTCAGAGAGGGGGCAGCAAATTTCAAAGTTTGGTGCCCTAATTATACACGCACTCCGATGGGCACACAGATGGCCGGAAGAGTACTCAAGGGCCATGGATGGCAGGAGAAGATTGATATAGGACTGTAGTTAGCCAGGTGGGAGTGGTCTCCACTTTGTAACACTGGTGTGACCAATGCTGTTTTTCAGATTCCAGAGAACTAGGAATACCGCAGTGAAAAGTTAAATATCTTTGAATTGGGAAGGGGAAAATTCCTGTATGGCCTGGGCCAGCAGTTTCATGTCAGTCATGTCACACCCTCTCTGGTTTTCCCCTAGGATTCATTTAACATATGTGAGGGTATCTGCTATTGTGATGGGCTTGAAATAGAATTTCATGTAACCAGGGTATTGGTCAGACCTACTAACTTGTCCTGTGATGACACTGTCACTTGTCCCTATCACATTATTGGGTTTAATAAGGAAACATTCCCTAGACCCCTGTAAGGTACTGTACTGTCCTACATCACAGGTGGGGGGTTTCCCCATTTCCGATACTTTTCAGCATGCACATTTTGGTTTACAAACAGTGCAGTGTAGTACTTTCTAGACAAGCACAAAGGTCAGCAACCTGCGGCTCTCCCATAGTTTATCTCTGGCTCCATCAGTTTTTCTGACCTTAACAGTGGTACCAGCAGGAGCCACGGAGGTTTCATTGCTGCAGAGAACATCTCTACTGTATGGCACTGTGCACAAGTTGGGACACTGTGAATGAGTTTGCTATCAAGATCCGCCTTGCCCAAGTGACAATATGCGAATGCACTATAGGGGTATCCAGTGATATGGGCAATTCAAACTGTGTGACTCAATATGAGTGAACTCAGTGTGATATTCTGTGTATAGAGCAAGCATGGAAGGATGCCGAATGGAGAAAGAGCAAGTGCAGGCAAGCAATAACGGTGATAAGAGAGGTAGAACAACAATAGGAGGGAGCTGATGTAATAGAGGATATGGGGTAGTTTGGCAGGCATTTGGCAGCTGGCAGTCTGGTGTGGTGGATGAATCATATGGCTACAGTGCAGAAGATACTGGGTTCTGGTCTGGCAAGGGGTGAATATGTTTTTGTGATTTTGTAATTGGCACTTAGTGTTTTTTTTTTGTCTGCTGTTCCCCGATCCCTGCATGTGTGCTCCACAGCCCCCCATCCCTTGTTGAATGATTGAGTCCTCCAAAAGCCCTCTCCTGACTTGTGTCCTAGTCAGGCCAAGCCCCCCCCCCCCCCGGAGTTGATTATGAGTTAGGGGTGTGTGGGGGGTGCAGACTGGGGGACTATGATGTCCCCAGTGGCAAAGGAACAGAGGCTGCTGGATGTCTTCCAGGACGTATTCCTGACCCAGCGGGTGGGGGAGTTGACTAGGGAGGCCAGGACACTAGACGTAGTCCTGGCAGACAGTGACCAGATTAGGGACCTGGAGGTGAGGGACCCGTTGGCAGGGAGTGACCATGCCACAGTCTGTTTTTTCCTGGACCTGGGGGGGAGGAAAGCTGCACAAAAACAGTGATAATTGACCTTAGGGGTGTGGATTTCTGGGGGGTGGGAAGGATCTTTAAGGGTCATTTGAAAGGGATAAGGCCAGATGTGGATGCTGACAGTAGGTGGGAGAGCATTAGGAGTGGAGTACAGGAGGCCACCAGGTCCTGTGCAAGAGAGAGGTGCAAATTTGATATGGCCAGAAAACCCTGTTGGTGGACCTGGGAGGTTCAGGAGGCAGTGAAGGAAAAGAAGATAGCCTGTAGGTGCTTCAAGCACTCAAGGAGCGAAAGGGATCAGGGGGGTATGAACTGATGGCCAGGAGGGTCACCGGGGTGGTGAGAGTGGCTAAGGTAAGGAAGGAGCAGAGCTTGGCCAGCGGGATCAGGAGGGGGGACAAGGGGTTCTTTAGATATTACTTAAAGAGTGTGCACTGGGCACGGCAGTGCTACAGGAACCAACTAAATTAAAATCCAATCATGTTCCGTGCACACGCAAGCCAAAAGTCAGGACGCCAATATATCTAAAACATATTTTATTGATAAAACACAGCCGACTAGCAGCCTGACATGTTTCGGAGTTTCCTCCTTTTTCAAAGGCTGAATCACTAGTGGAACACAAATTCAATAAATACTCAAGACAATTAATGACAAATTCAGATCAGCTAGAAGCCATCACCATAATTACACTAACATTATAAATATTAGGCAAAAAACACTTCTTAAGAAAAGTTTTTGTTGTTGTGTTCTAATTATTTTAAAAAGGCTTTTTATAATATAAACCCTAAAGATAGTATTTGCAATCTCATATGCAACTTCATAAAGAAAGGAAATCAGTATTGAAGCAACACCACAAAATTCTAATCCACCAACATCAATAAACGGAATTCAGAAACAAAGACGGACAAGAGGTTGGGGGGCAGGGGGAGAAGAAGGAAGAAATACAAGTGCTATCATAATTAAACAGATGGGATGGGACTTGTTAAAACTGTCAATACAATTCTTGGCCAAGCTTTAAACCACTGGCAGTTTAAACCCATTTTAGAAGAGCTGTATTTACAATATTCTGACCTGCTGATACACAGTAATATTTGATGGCTTTCCTCGGGCAAGGTCCTGAACTGGTTCCCTGAGTGTCTGACAGAAATCAAGCAGTTTTTACATTAGAAGGGCATTATGGATCTAAAATTTCAGATAATTTGTGGATTCAGAAGTTGTACTTGATGGTAGAGCTGGCTAGTCGTTTGAGTCAACTGAGTATCAAGTTGCAAGGGTGGGAAATAATATTTTCTTTTTGTGGCATTCTCTGCAAAGCTAAAAGTGCTCCAAAGTGATCTGCTAAGAATAAAATTCATGTTCCATTATCTAGAAGATTTATGGTAATTTAAACTGGACACTCTCACAAGGGAACGCTGTTTCACAATGAACACTACAGTTCTTGATAAATCCATCAGTGGACTGGTAAACAACTTCAGCTCAAGATATAGTGATTTTAGAAAGTACCTAAGCATCTTTCTGTCCATGACCCAACCTCGTCAACTGACTTTTGGAGAAATGCAGCTGGACCACTGTAACATCCCTCTTGGCAACCTATAGTTGGAAGTTGCAGAGTCTAAGGAGTCCTACATTTGGGTAGAAACATTTTACCACCTAAACGCACAGCTGGAAACTCAGGAATGCAGAAGAGCAGAACTTACAGCAGCACCCAGTAAGCATGGCTGGAAAGACTTCCAAAGACTGATGAGCTCATTCATCTTCCAGGTGTGGATCAGATGGCCCTCCTGGACAACTCTAAAACCATAAAGACACTTGTCTTCAGAATGTTTTCAGATTTTGTATCCACCATGTCTTTGTGTACAAGTCGTGAACTGCATCAAAAATGGATTTAGCTCAGCGATGTGTCACTGGATGTCTGTACCCAATTAAAACTGAACAGCAGTAAACCAAATGTTGAACAACTGAGCAAAGGAATGCAAGGACAGAAGTCTTATTTTTTGCCAGTACTGTCTGGTACTGAAGCACAGTAATTTTTTTGGAACTTTAAAAGCCGGCATTTTCTTCACATTTGTACACTTTCACATGAAAATATAATAGTGTTGTTGAAGAAAAGACAGTCATTTTGCACACACTGGTACATCTGCACATGAAATATGATTGTTAAAATAAAATGTGTAAATTATACATTACCAGTGCCTTTTATTATTTCATAAAAATAGCATAACTTTCTTGCAAAAATAACATTTTTGTGAAGAATGCATGTTATAATGTATTACAAATAACCATAAAGTTGTACAAATGTTATGTGGTTATTTTGTCGTTAAACATTTAGTGGTAGGTGGACATGTAGCTCCTAAACCTTAAAAGGTTACAGAGCCCTGGACTAGTGCATTACTTCTGTTTGGCGGTTCAAGGTATTATGTCTATGTTCGAACCACAGCCAAATATAACACACCAGATGCACTTTGCACAGCCTGATTATTAATCACTACTGTAGGCATGCAGTGTTGGATGGAAACCATAAAAAATGCTAACGTACTCACGTGGGATAATAAGAGGGTTGTGCTACAGTACATTTATTCACTGCTCTCATTTACAGAACAATTGCTGTTAGGGGAAGGTACAGTAGGAGGCACATTTATTAAATGCCTACTTGCTTGGGGGAGGGAATCACAACCAAACTGCAGGGTAATGTACATAGTGGCAACCCCCTCCCAAAAAAAACAATACAGGATGGGGAAAGAAAGACTAAGGAAGGTGACCTGGGGTGATAATATCAGGCAATTTGAAAACATCAACGCAGTGCATTAGGGCTGTGGAGAAAAGTGAACAGGATGCTAGAATGTATTGGAAGGGGGCTCAGCAGCAGGAAGAGAAAAAGTGATTCTGTCCTTGTACCAAGACATAAATATGTTTTGTAAACTGGATTAGCAGTCTTTGCTAATCAACAATATTTTGACTGAAAACCAGCCAGGTTTGAGAAGAAATTTTACTAAATGGTTATTTTATGTTTATGCAACATATGTTTTGGGATATATGCAGGGATTAAAAAGTAACATCTGAGGCAGGCAGTGGAGATATCAGTGATCTCCATGTTCCTATATGTCACAGTGATATCTCCATGTTCCCATATGTCATACTTTGATATCCCCACGTTTCTATATGTCATTCTCAAACAAGTGAAACCATCTCAGTTTGAATCGTGTGGGTCCAACAATGGCAAGCTGCTGCATGGTTGTCACTCTACGGCCTGCAGCCCCCAACCCCCGCCACACAGCTCTCACATCTGGTTGATTCTGCTATCAGTTTTAAATAAATATTTATTTAAAAAAGGTATCTAGTTGATTCTGCCATTTTCTCACTCTTTTCTCATACATGGACTTTCACTTTTCTTATTGTAATGTAGTGTGATTGATCGGTATTAATTGGGGTAAATGATGTTGTGGCAGATACTTTAAATAAGGCACCTTCTTTTCAAAAAGTAAGTAAAATGTGTTTTTCAGCTTAAGTTTACTTAAGTTCATTTAAGAAGATGCTGCTGACTGTAGAGAGAAGAGAACGAGGGCAGAGCGAGCAAGTCAGCGGCTTCAGTAAAGTAGATGCAAGCCTGAGTGACCATTGCAATAGCAACACACGCTAACTCTTGAGTCTACTTTTCTGAAACTGCTGACTCACTCGCTCTGTCCTCGCTGTCCTCTCTCTACAGTTGGCAGCATCTTTTTTTTTTAATATCGACAATATTTCTCTCCCCATGGCTCGGTCTGCCATCATCCGGCCACTGTCCTCTGCATCCCACATGGTACATGGTAGATCACTCATACAGGGCTAGAATGCACTGCCTGCAGTGGGGACCCCCAATCCTGGGCTGCTGGCCTGGATCTAATACCCATATACGATTCCATTCGGGTCCGTGGGTGAGCAGAGGCATGGCCATCAAGCTGCCACGACCGATCACCATTTTCCACCTAATTTTTCTCCCCCATAGAAGTATGGATATGCAATAAAGTCTATACATGATGTGCAGACATCTGCCATACTCTGGATGCATCACGGCTGTAGGGCCCCCAGTCTCCATCTGGGGCTGCTGCAGCACAGTGCAAGCCCAGAACACACCCCAGGGAGAGGAGAGAAGAGCAGTCTACAGATGCTCAATCCACTCACTCCCCGGCCAACCCCTGATGACCTGGGCTTGTTCCCGAACCCAGGTCACCAGCGTAGCATGACGTGTGACAACCAGCGCTTCTACGCTCAGCACCACCAGGCCGGCAGCAGCATCTTTTTAAATTAACCTAAGTAAACTTAAGCTAAAAAAACACATTTTACTTACTTTTTGAAGAGAAAGTGCCTTATTTAAAGTGTCTGCCAGCACGTCAGTTACCCCAATTGACACTGCTCGGTCACATTACATTAGAGCAAGAAAACTGAAAGTCCTTCTATGGGAACACACTCACAAAATGGCAGGATCAACCAGATAAGTTATTTAAATGTCAGAAAATGGTAGGATCAACCAGATAAGTTGTTTAATTGTCACATGTTCTATCATTATGACACATATGCAGCAGGAGCAAGCAACTAAGTTACAATGGGGGCTGCACCTGCCCCCTTCACACACCCTAAATCTACCAGTGCCCAGAACACATGAACAAATAAAGATGGAAAAAAAATGTTGTAGGTGCCGTATTGGTCCTTTTAAAAACAGATCCAGAAACAAAATGATTTGATACCTTTTATTGGACCAACATGGATGTTACAGAAAAGAACAAAGTGCTTTAGCTTTCGAACCAACCAGGTCCTTCTTCAGAAGCTTTGTGGCAAATAAAGATGGGAAAGAAAATGGCAGGATCAACCAGATAAGTTATTTAAATGACACATGTTCTATCATTATGACACATATGTAACAGGATCAGGCAACTAAGTTGCAGTGGGAGGTACACATGCTCCCTTCGCACCCCCCAGATCCACCACTGCCCAAAACATATGTTGCATAAACAGAACATGACATGGCCTGACTGAAGATATAGTTATCTTCACTTGAGGCCATTGATATCAAGATGTCTCACTTGTGGCTTCATCACTTGTGAGATGTCATGATATCATTGGCCTCTCATGAAGATAAATATGATGAGCTCGATTCTCAAAGGTTGATGCAGGACTTTCACAAGCCCTACGTCAAATCCTGTGCCGTCCCAAACACAGTGCCGTACCGTGTGCCTGATTCTCAGAGGTCACGTGCATTTGCTACACTTTACCCTTTTTATGGTGGCTTGTGCCAAACATTTGGTGCAAAACCCATAAAAAGGTCCTTGAAATTATACTAGCAAAAGCTGGTCTAACTCGGGACATGTGGCACACGGGAACCAGAATCCCAATTACCGGCCAGGGAATGCGCAAGCCCCTTGTGCCATGCGTTTGCGGGGCTTGCGACATTCAATCTCTTTTGAGAATCAAGCCTGATATCTTCAGTCAGGCCATGTCATATCCCCTATGCATCAAATACTGTCCAGAAGACAGAAACTGCAGGGAAACACATCATATTGCAAGAAAAAATACTGGAATTCTGTACCTTCTAAAATAACTGCAGGAAAAAGTTACTGCAGTTCAGAAATTTGTACTGCAATGCAGCAAATCAGTTGATTAGCAACTTCTGCTATTCAAGACTGCACTTGATTAGTAGATAGCATCTTTTGAGTAGCAAATTGCAATGCAAATGCACTTATTTATGCCTTGCTGTACGGATTCCTAGTGTGTCCGGACATGGAATACTATGTGGAATTCTGGAGCCCGCAGTTGAGGAAGGAAAGGGTCAAGGTGGAGGCAGTGCAAAGACAGATAATCAGAGTGATTCAGGGAGAGCAGGGAAGGGCTTACGTGGAAAGGATCAAGATGTAAAAATACAGCTCTTTGATGGAAAATTATATTTATTTTGTTTTTGTTGGTTGCGTACATACACTAGACAAAAAAATGCCCATTTTCAGGAATGAACTGGGAGAACTACAATGAAATTACCAAAGGTACAGGCTTACAAATTAAAAAATAACATAAATTACAACAAGACAAACAGATATACAGCTTACAGGCAGAGTGCACAGGGCTAAACAGTGTTTCAGAGATCACTCCATCTGAAGATGAAAAGTGGCACAGGGCCAATTGTGGTGAATTGGAAAAAGGTTAGAGTAGTCACACAAAAGTACAAGTTGGGGACATCAACAGGTGATTTCTTACTGCCTTCCAGAAGGGTTAGTGGGAGGAGGCGCAACAGACTGACAAAGGAAGGGAGGGAGGGAGTTCATGACCCTAGGGCAAAGGTGGAAAAGGCCTGCTCCCCCATCAGGGTGAAGATTTTTTGCACCATGAGTAGGGATTCATCATGAGACCTCAGACAGTAGCTCTGAAATGAGTAGCTAAAAAAGCTGGCAATCAAGGGTGAGGTGTTAGTCTGGTTGGTCTTTTCAATATAGCAACTAAGAGCAAGCAAACAACTGCTAGCTGGAGACAGTCAGCTAAGGCTGGCGGACAAAACACAGTGGTGGGCGAATCTCTTTTCTGATGCAGCAGAATAACAGATATTATTATATGTCACATTGAGAGCTGCTCACACCGAGTTGGAACACAAGCAGCTGGGGTAACTCAATGAAGCGGGCAAGTGGTATTTAAGAGAGAAGTCAGGAAATATTTCTTCATGGAAAGGGTGTTGAATGTGTGAGTAGGCTGCTAAGGGATGTCAACACCAAAACAAGAAGTGGTGCAAAACCACAGGATTCAGCAGTGGAAACAGTTAATGGCCCAATGTACAAACCTCCTTCAGTCAGTACATTTCTCCACTGCTGAATCCTGTGGTTTTGCACTGTTTCTTGTTTTGGTGTTGAGTACTTAAAGCAGCAGTATTTGTTAGTCAGTGAAAAAATTCATCATATAGTTTTTAGCATAAATGTATTTCTGACAACCTAAGATTTATGCTCAGTGTATTTTTTACTTTCTCAGGTGTGATAAGACTTTTTTATAGCTGATCTTGTAATTAATGACTCGCATCATTAAAGATGGCCACCATTCACCATTTTTTAAAAAATCTCTTCCCCTGGTGTTACTTGTTGAATGTGCATGGTAGATTCATGCTGTAGTTGCATTAGGATGATTTTTTTCTGCATGTTTCTGATAGTAAACAGCACAACATATTACTTTTTTTCATGGTGGGTATGACATGGGTGTGGCAAGGGTGTGGCATGGGCGTGGTAACTTTAAACAATGTCAAGACCCCATATCTTGGTTCAAGAAAGAAAGAAAATGAAAAGAAAAATATGTATCTTGATATTTTTGCAAGACAAACCTTATTACTGAAAACGTGTATTTTATTAACAAGCAATGCTACTTTAAGATGATCTTTGGCTGTATAACTATTTTCCTGAGCACCTTACTTATTATTTATTACTAAGGGATGTCCTCTGTGTAAAATCATTGGAGTGATTCAGACATGGGTGGAGCAGACACATGGGACCAATAAGATGTCAGCAAAAGGGGAGGGAAAAAGAGGAGTGAAGGGCCCTCAGAAACAACAATAGGTGGGCAGGGCAGACTGGATGGGCTGCAGGGCCTTTTTCTGCTGAGAAGTTCTAAGCTTCTGTTATTTTTATGCCATGCTACCGTGTGGTATACTGTTGAACTTCCTGCATAGGTCAATATGTAACTGACATTGTTATGTATGCCATTTAGGGCTGGGTGGAATTATAAAATTCTGAATTTGTGGAACTTTGACACAATTCCATGAAATTGCATGACATTAAGTGGAATTCCAAGGATTTCTGTGAAATTTTGTGGAATTCTTTAATTTTTAAAATCTAGTAATAACTAAGGGGTCTATCGCGCTAGAGACCCGAACGTTGGCATGATTACGTATTGATAGGTGTCCAAAGGGCATGGCAAATGTCATGACATCAAGAGGAATAGTTTCTAAATTACAGGGGCTCAAACTTAGGCATTTTATTTTGGGGGGACATTTTGTGAAAGTATTTATCTGCTTATAATTATATGGCTGTAATAACTGGTCAGCAATTTTTCCTATGGGCTGGACCAGTTGATGTTTCCCATAACAACCGGCTGGTTGTTACGGCTTTCATGAGCCATTTCAATCAAAGTATGCCACTCCCTCAGTGGCTCTTGTCTTGCTTAAAAAGTGGTGTAACAGTTTAAAAAAAACATGGCTGCCCATCTCACTTATCATGAGCTGCCACAACATGAGTTTTCAGCTATGTTTTTTTAATATCCCGTTGATCCTGCCTGAAAAAATTGCTGCCCAATGTATTCTAAAATAAAAAAGATTGGGGAGCAGGGGTGCTATGAGAATTTGATGTGCACCCTCATTGTCTGGGATAACAGCGAACCCCTCGGCTTCACCCTCAGGGTTTATGTAGCATCCACAACTCAGGTGTGCATTAAATTCTCATAGCACCCCGTTCCCCATCCTTTATTCTCTATAAATTACATAGCTAAGGCCAATAACCTACATTCAGGATATACTTTTTAAATACAATAGTCCAAGGTTTGTAATTAACAGGTAGCAATAATCCATTTCTAAGCATGGATTATCTCTAGCTGGCAACCACAAACAGTAGATTATCAGAACCTGACAGAGAAATTCCCCAGTGCTGTGGTTCTAAGCACCACAAGGATAGTTTTTTAGCATGAACTTTCAGTTGAACTTTCACCGTCGTGCCTCAAACACTCTGTTTCAGTTTTTAAAAAAATGGCTTCACACTTTATTCCCCCCTTATTCTGAAGACAGACAAACATTCGTAGACCAATGGAAAAATACTAATACAGCAGAAAACAAAATGTGATCTATGATTAATGACTGCTTCCCTAATAATTACTGCCTAGGAGATGCATGAGAAAAACATGCCCCAAAAATGAAACACCCAGACTCTCCATTTTATTTGGCTCCAGATTTAAACTATATTCCTCATTTCTGAGAAAATTAGCAAAAATTGCAATACACAACAGAAGGCAGAGTAAAAATAACTTTCAATTAATTAAAGAACCAGCAAGGGAAAAAAATTCCCCACACGCATTTGCTGCAAAGCTTCTTCAGGGGCCAGTGCTCACAGAAAACAGGCAATATTAAATACCTGAATACATACATAGTAATTAATACATTAATATATCATGTGATAAAACACCTGTATTGTCAAGGAATGTGTGCATAACCTTATTGTAATAAATGCAAAGTACTAACATTGTACCATATGCAAATACTGTGATTGTAAAACTGATTTATTTTAAAATCCATCAAATGCATGTAAAAAAAATGTGAAGTGAATCATTAAAATAGTTTTGTTTTAACAACGGATATGGACAATGTTGTAAAACCTCACGGAGTATGACTAAGTGCTCCAGGGCAACATGCAACCAGCTTGATTAAGTGGGTTCACTGACACTGTGACAAACAAGCGTTTGTCAATGCCGAATATTAGCTTGCTGGCATTGGCATTGGTAGTGCAGGAGTTAGAGAGATGCATAATAGGAATGGCAGTGAAGTATTGAACTGATGCCAACCCACCCCCACCCTGCAGAGACTGACAGGCATTGGGGTGTCTTTTTGGGTGTTTGGTAGTGCAGTGCGGGAAAACATTTTGGGCAGGATGTGAAAAATGACAGCTGTACAGTTCATAAGGAGGTATAAAAAAATGCCAGTGTTCTAAATATGGCATGTAAATATAGCAAATATGCGAAGTTACAAGGGTGCGTGGGAAATATGCAACGCACGCTTGCAACTCTGCCATCTTATGGGCATGCAGCACAAAATTTTCAACATAGGCATTTTAGCACCTCTGCTCATGTACAGTGCCACTGTTATTTCCTCAAAGTGTCCCAAGAAGTGATTTCACACAGCGACCACGCTATTCTGCGCCGGAAGTGCGAAAACACATTTTGGGCAGGATATGTGAAATGACGGCTGTACTTTTCATCAAGAGGTATGGAAAAATGTCAATGGTGAAAATCCAGAGTGAAAATATCACAAATGCACGACGGTACGAGCGTGCATGCAATCTGCCAATGCACGCTTGTAACACAGTCATTTCATGGAGTATCATCACCAAATTTTCAACATAGGCATTTTAGGACCTCTGCTCATGAACTGTGTCACTGTCATTTTCATAATCTGACCCAAACACTGATTTCCCATAGCGACTGCACTATTGTGTGCCGGAAGTGCGGAAACACATTTTGGGCAGGATGTGGAAAATGACAGCTGTACTGTTCACAAGGAGGTGTACAAAAATGACAATGCTGAAAATCCGGCGTTAAAATATTGTGAATACGCGAAGTTATGAGCCTGCATAGCAACTGCACAATGCACGCTCGTAAAACAGGCATTTGTTGGATTTTTTCCACCGAATTTGGAACATAGGCTTTATGAGAAGCCACCTCATGTACACTGGCACTGTCATTTCGTTAATGGGTCCCGAAAGGTGATTTCGCGCAGTGACTGCGAAATCACCTTTCGAGGCTGATTAATGCCATGACGTGATAGAATTCATGAGGAGGGGCCCCAAAAACCCCATGTTGAAAATTTGGTGCCAAAATTCCAAGAAATGTCCGAGATACGCAGCAAAGTTGAAAAACCCCATATTCATTCCATTATACAGCTTACCGGCATTTCCTCAGTTCGCGGTCGGCTTTGAAGAGTGCAGATGTGTTCCGGTCCACCGAAGATCATCGTGACAGACTGGAGGTGTATGGGGTGAGGGGGGTGGGGAGGCAGGTGCGGGTGGGTGAGGGTGGGGGCAGAGATTACGGGACCTTTTTTGTTACAGGGATGTAAAAAAAATTACATTGCGGACAGTTTCTGTTTTTCAGGAACTTGGCATGCTGGGGTGGGCTCTCAGCATGCCACCTAACTGTTTTGGGGGGGTGCTGCAGCCAACGGGGATTGAGCACCGCCAGCAGACAATGGGGCAGCCATATGCCGACGGGATTGGGTACCCCGCCGCACACAATGACAGCGGGAGGGAGGCAAGAGCTGAGGGGGATTGGGCACCTTCCTCAGCATATAAGAAGTGCAGAAGGGGTGCTGATTTATGCCAACGGGGAGTGGGCTCTCCCGTTGGCACACAGTGAAAGTGGGGGGGGGCAAGAACCAAGAGGGATGGGGCACCCTCGTTGGCATATAGGAAATGGGTTGGAGGATGCTCTATGCTGATGGGGAGTGGGCTCCCCCATTGGCAAATTTGTGCAGCCACAGAAAGCTGGCTGGGGGATTGAGCACCCCCGAAGTCAGCAGTTGGGAGGCCGCCCGCCATGCTGTTAATGTGGCAGCACACAGGAAGGATCCGCTGCATCTGACGAGCTTTGCTCGGATTGCAGTGGATCTTTCCTTAGATGTGCTCGCCACATTAGCATGTGTGGTTTGGCACCGGCATGCAGGCTGATTGGGGAGTGAGGGACGCACCTACTGATGCGTGCCCTGCATTCGCCCAACAGCGGCCGTGCCCCCAAATCTGCACTCTCCCAAGATGTTGACTTGAGCGCAAATGTGGCAAGCCAACATAAAAATTTATAATTTCGTTTTACTTCACAGTCAGAGAAGAGAAGAGAAAGGGGGATAAGTTTAAGGAATTCTCTAAAAGGAGACAATTTAACCCTCTCTGTTCCTAGAGAATATTCCATCAAGAAAAATGGCCAGTCGATTGTAACTCCATGGAAATCCATCCCCATAACTCTTCTAATAAAAGCACAATGTGAATATCTCACTTAATATTAATACCAAAAAAATGTCTCACTACGGTTCTGATCCATGAAGATCTGTAGTAACAAGCTCAGAATCATGATGCAGATGATGAAAGAAAGTGCAGGACTGCCCCAATACAAGTGAATCATAAACCGTAGCATAAGGAAAGCCAGCCTACGAATGTTTGTAGATGCTCATATTCCCCCTACTGATGTACAGTGAGTGTCAGGACACCGAAATGTTCAGAGCATAAACACGTATTCTACCTTGTTGAAAGCAAAACAGCAGCTTACTTCTTCTATTTTTAATACCCCACCATCCACATCTCGTCCCATTACTTTGAGTGCCTATAGCATGCAAAACAGCCCAGTACAACAAAATTCTATTTCTGTTCCTACTCATTTCACTGCCTAGCAGACTCTTAGGCAGGAAACGGTCATATTACCTGAACCAGCAAGTAGCTTTCCAAACCTGTTCCTCCTTTCAGCACAGTGGCACTGGGAATGTTTACACTAAAGAGCCAACATTGCCAGGATAAAAAAGACCCAGAATAATGGTTGACTCCTCCTCAGACAGCGAGTGAGAACTTGGCAAAAGATGTATTTTACCGTGTCCATTGGCTGAGCATTTTTTCTTGTTGAACTTGTTACTGAATTTAAAACTGACTTTTAAACTCCGTTGAGCAACTGTTTTCAACATTATCATTGATGTTTACCTACTATGAAACCTGCATGTTATTGCCTGAGAACAGAAAACTGCTCAAAAACAGTAGGCATTATGCTAATGTATTCACTCTTAAAGAGCTACTATCGCCTCAAAGAAAACTTTGAAAAACATAAAAACTACAGTCGATACAATTCAGCTTGCATTCCATATATATTCTATATGTTTCTTTTCCCCATTATTTATTACTTAGTAAATGTGCATGGATACATAACCTTTATCCCTTAGAGTTCACCTGCCTCTGTAGCTTACCACTACTTCAGGTCATAATCCTCTGTTGTGATATCGCAGTCTGTTGCCATGGGAGTAACTGTGAGGTCACAAGCACTGCATTATGACCTCAGGTAGGGAGAAAGCAACAGAAATAGATGAACTCTTCCGGAACAAAGATTTTGTTTTAATGCAGATGACCTCAGTAATAAATAATGGGGAGGAGGAATACAGAATTAACTGGAAATACAAGCTGAATTTTGTCTAAATATTATGGTTTGTTAAAGATGTCCTGAAGGTGTCAGCTGCTCTTTAAACTGTGGGACTATCTGTATAATATAAAAAAAATTACATGATGGGGAGGTGTGAGTTGCTGGGCGACATTTCAGTCTCAGGGTATATGGAACATCACAATCCACTTGGACTTTGACCTTGTGGATTATAATGTTCCATAAACCCATCAACTGAATTATCAGTCACCTTGTAACTCGTACTTTCCCATAATTTTTCCTATGTATAACCCATCCACCTTTGCAGCTATATATATATATATATATCAGTATGCATAATATTCTTAAAAGGTTACTAGCAATTTTTAAGTTACAGGGGTTCATAACTTTTCTATATTGTTACATGTGAAACCCTTTTAAAAATGTGACATTTTGTAACTTGACTGCAGTTGCAAGTATATAACTGGTTTAGGCATCCTTATCCAATATCCATTAATCCTGGTATCTAACAGAGATGGAGAAATTGTATGTAGTACTACATTTACGGTGGAAATATCACAGATTATTATTGTCAAATTTTTCTGAAACATCGATGGTAACATGATAGATAATGCCTCCATAATTCCACTTGTGGAATTTAACTTTTGTGAAGCACTTATTACCAGTGCATCTGATAAACTGAGCTGAGCGGTTTGCATTCCTGTAGTTCCTGCCTGGGTGATTATTTTGTTCCTCCTCCCTTTTCATGTTGGTGTGCTTGCGCAGCCAACATCTTGGGACAGTGCAGCTTTGGAGGCACGGTCACTGTTGGGTGAATGCAGGGCTCGCACCAGTAGGTGTGTCCCTCATTCCCCAATCAGCCTGCATGCCGGTGCCACACCATGCATACATAATGTGGTGAGCACATCTAAGAAAAGGTCCATTGCAATCTGAGCAAAGCTCGTCAGATGCAGCGGATCCTTCCTACGTGCTTGCCAACATTATTAGCATGGTGGCCGGGCGGCCGCTCAACTGCCGACTTCAGTGGTGCCCAATCCCCCTGTTGGTTTACCCCCCCGCTTTCTTTGTGTGCTGATGGGGAGCCCACTCCGTGTTGGCATAACCTTCCTATTGTTAAATGCCGAGGGGGTGCCAATCCCCGGCTCACCCCCTGCTTTTTGTGTGGCGGGGTGCCCAATCCCGTCGGCATACCTTCCCTCACCCTCCGTGTGTGTGCCGACGAGGTGCCCAATCCTCCATCGGCTACAGACTCCCTCACAAATATTTAGGTGGCACGCCAGAGCCCACCCAAGCATGCCAAATCCTCTGAAATACAAAACTGTCCCGCAATGTTTTTTTCCACCTGTAAAATGAAACGGTCCTTGTAGTCTCCTGGCCTCACCTGCACCCACCCTTCACATACACCCTGCCTCTCACACCCCTCACCCCATACTTACCTCCGGAGTCTGGCGCGACGATCATCGGTGGACCGGGAACACGTCTGCATTCTTCAAAGCCGACCATGAACCGAAGAAATGCCGGTAAGCTGTATAATGGAATAAATAGGGTTTTTTCAACTTTGCTGCATATCTCAGGTATTTTTGGGAATTTTGGCCCCATATTTTCAACATGGGGTTTTTGGGACCCCTCTTCATGAATTCTTGCACTGTCATGGCGTTATTCTGTCCTGAAAAGTGATATCGCAGTCACTGTGTGGAATCACCTTTAGGGGCTGAGTAATGAAATGACAGTGCTACTGTTCATGAGGGGGGTTCTCAAAAAGCCTATGTAGCAAATTTGTTGGGAACAATTCAAAAATTACTGTTATTTTATAAGCGTCGTTCTTGCGGTTACTCTGCCGCTCGTAGGTCATGGTCATAATATTTTCACAGCCAGATTCTCAACATTGGCATTTACCACACCTTTCAGAACCATTCAGCTGTCTTTTTTCACATCCTGGCGAAATGTTTTCACACTTCCAGCACAGAATAGCGCGGTCGCTGTGCGAAATCACTGTTCAGGACACATTATGAAAATGACAGTGACACTGTTCATGAGCAGAGGTCCTAAAATGACTGTATTGAAAATTTGGTGACAATACTCTAAAAAATGACAATGAAAGTAAAAGGCGAAGTTTGCATGCACGCTAAGTCATAAACTATAATATTTTCACTCCAGATTTTCAACAGTGCCATTGTCCTACACCTCCTAATGAACAGTATAGCTGTCATTTTTCACATTCTGACCAAAATCTGTTTTCATAGTTCCGGCGCACACTAGCGCGGTTACTGTGGAAAGCCCATGTTCGAGACACATTATGAAAATGGCAGTGACACTGTTCATTAGCAGATGTCCTAAAATGCCTATGTTGAAAATTTGGGGATGAAAGTCAATAAAATGAATGTTTTACGAGCTTGCATTGAGCAGTTTGCACACACGCTCATGGCTTTGTGAATTAGTAATATTTTCACTCCAGCTGTTCATCACTGGCATTTTTCCATACTTCCTTATGACCAGTACAGCTGGTTGAAATGTGTTTTCGCACTTCCAGTGCAGAATTGCACGGTCACTGTGCAAAATCACTTTTTGGGACAGTCTGAGGAAATGACGGTGACACTATTCACCAGCAGAGGTCCTAAAATGCCTATGTTGAAAATTTGCTGCCGAAAGTCCACACAATGACTGTGTTGCAAGCGTGCATTGCGCAGTTTCCATGCACCCTTGTAACTTTGTCAATCTGCAATATTTTCCTGCCACATTTTCACCACTGGCATTTGTGTACACCTCATTATCAACAGTCCACCTGCCATTTTCCACAGCCTGCCCAAAACGCATTTCCATAGCTCTGCCACACAATGGCATACTCACTATGCAAAATCACCTTTTGGGACACATTAACAAAATCGCAGTGCTATGTGTCTCCACCTCCGCCACTGCCAATGCCAGCGCGACAACATTCGGCATTGACAAATGCTTGTTTCTTTCTAAGCCTAACCAGATAGACCCAACAGAACTGCTCATCCCCGATGTCCTCCTTGTTCTTCACAGTGACACCATCCTTTGAAAAAAAGAGTCACCTACTCCTTTTCTGGTCAGACCTATCCCATTGAAATAACCAGACTTGGAACATGGTATTCTCTCAGTTTTGGAATGACATTGATCAACACATTAAACTACTGGCATGAAATTCAGTGGCATTCAATACTGCAATGAAACAGGAACTGAATATACATTGTAGTTGTACAATATGAGGTTTAAAAAAAAAAACTTCAGCACCTACTCTTAACATGTTGCTTGCAGTAATACTTTTATGTTTGGAAATTTATTGTTTTAGCAGGACTACCTTGTAAATAGGGCAGATTGAGCCCTGGTGGTGTTGTGTAGCAACTTGTACCATCCCCTGTAATTTTCTTCCCCCTGTATGCCTCTCTGAGTGCCTCCCAAGTCCAAGACTTAAAGGTACGTCAGGCTGTTTAGCTACTCCGTGTTTCTGGGTGTTATTCTTGTGTGATCTGCATTCATTTTGGAATTGTTGTTCCTCTGTGCTTCCTTGCTTCAACAGAGGGATTATTTTTTGTGCTATCCAGCTCAGCTATCCTTTTCTTTGTAAACCTCTACATCTAATTTCTACAACTGGTGACCCTTTGCAGTAGCTTCCTCCCCAACCCCTACTATTTAGTTTAAAACCCCCAGATGGCCATGTTCCTTGACATGACCAGTAATCCCTACCCCCTTGGCACAACTGCAACATAATCTGAGCATGCCTGCCAAATGCCTTCTAACTTGCCAGAAAAATGAAGACCCTCCTCTGTCAACAGAATTTTGGCAAAAGTTATTGTGCCTAATTTCTGTCACTGCCATTCCTCATAGGTCCAAGGACCATTTGGGCTATGGAGAAGATTCCTCCGGACAGCTTTCTCCTAAGGAACAAAATAATTTAATACATTTCCTCCTCATGTCCTTAGAACTTTTTTATTTTTATTTTTTATTTATAAGTGAATCAGATAATATCTTTGAGCATTAAATGCTCATTTACAAAAGTTCTTTGTCAGTTACAGAGAGGTACAGCAACGCAGGCTATATACAGAGTGTAGATTACACTACAACAGTTATGTGTAAACACAGAAGGTAACATTCATTTGGCAGCAAGCAACGTTTATTTGCAGAGGTTTCTGATCACTTGTAAGAGGTTAACAGTTCAAGGTAAGATTCAGAGGGTAGATTATCAGAGGGCTAACAACCAACATGAGGAGCAGCCATGTGGGCATTGTCCGGGGACACAGGGCTGGGCATGCAGTGCATAAGCCAACAGTTCTGCTACATCGACGCAGGAGGATAAGAGTGCTAGGGGCAGCTACATTGGCCTGGCAAGAGTGCCTTCTGTAGTACTCTTTTGAACTGTTCAATTTTTGAGAGCCCATGGAGAGGCATATTCCAGATCCAGATCATTTAACCAGTGGGGGTGGGGGGGGGCCTGATCGAAAAGGAGTGCATGGCCTGGCTAGTTCTGCAATGAGGGACAGAGTGGTAACCGTGGGTCAAATGCATGGCAGCATATGCATTTTGTAAGGGTGTTAGGAGGGTTTGTATCCTGGTGGAGGTGAGTCCCAGGAGTACTTTTGCTCCCATTAGGCAGGTCTGGTGTTTTATCCTGCTAGTAAGGGGTAACCAGTTTGTGAGGGTACAAATGTGCCGGTGTGGGTGGTTTGGGCTGCTCCAGTAACAAAGTGATACGCTTTGTTCAGGACCATCTTGACCCTGTTTAGGACTGTTTCTGACACTGCTCCATAGACCAGGATGCCGTAATCAATCATTGGGAGGATGGAGCTTGTGACAGCCACCCTTTTGGCCTCAGAGGTAAGGTTGTGCCTCAATCAAAAGAGCGCCCCAAGTTTCCTGTTAACATTGTAGACTAGCTGATCGACATGTGGAGTGAAGGTAAGTGATTGGTTAATTGTGATGCCCAGGTATTTGAATGTGTCAGCCTGGTCCAGGGTTAATGCCACTGCATTGAAGATGATGAACTTGTACTCCCTATTTGCTCACAACAGTCAGCTCCTCCCTCTAGCTGCAGTGTTTGCCTGTGGATCATACTCTTTTGATCTGAACAGCAGGCAGACACATCACCTTACCTACCTTAGCATCTCAGTCCTGCAATTCTCCTCCAACTCTCCTACTGTTTTTGCAATGAAGTCCCCAATACATCCAGCTTTATTGCTACTCTCAGCAGCCTTTTCCTGTCACTTCCATTGCAGGTCAGGTGCATAGCTGGGTAAAATTCATGGATATGGCTTCCACAATATATATCATGAAATGCCACAATTTTCACAAAGTCTCATTGAACCTGACTTACTAGTA
This sequence comes from Neoceratodus forsteri, assembly GCA_016271365.2. NCBI lineage: Eukaryota > Metazoa > Chordata > Ceratodontiformes > Ceratodontidae > Neoceratodus > Neoceratodus forsteri. The sequence goes on from CM028130.1 coordinate 1,425,166,847, forward strand.
TGGTTTTGTGATTTTAGGCAGCTTTATAACATGGACATACTTTAAGGAAGAGGTGTTTGAAAGCCAAATATCCCATACATGATTTTCTGTATTTTAAAACTTTAATAAAGGGGCCGGCCGGGGAGGAGGAGGAGGATTGAGCATCCCCAGGACAGCTCTCCTCCTCCAGGGATGGGGGGGATGCAGCAGTCGGTGTTAGCCTGGTCCCTAGCAGAGTCTGGGGGCTGGCACACAGATGCTGCTAAGACTGTGGGCAGAGGTGGGGCAGACTCTGGATGTGCTGCGTATGGGAACATGCATGGCACTGTCATTGGAGTCCCTTCATGCCCCCCTCTGTGGGAGAAAAAGCAGGAAAAATGCCGCCAGTTGGATGACGGCGAGTACCCACAGGCCCCACCCCTGGCCAGTTGGACTAGCGAACCCAATTCTGAAGTGATTGGGGTGAGCACACCCCCTGCCGACCCCACTGGGGGGTAAGCCTTGGGGGAAGAAGCTGGTACTGACAGATGTCAGGGACGGGCTGGAGTGCCCGACTGATCGAGGGCCGCTGGGGAGAGATAGTTACTAAAAAAGTGGACACACACTTCCTCCTTTTAAAACCTGTGAACCTACAAAACTTAGTTGCTTTGTGGTGGCATTGTGTGCTCTAGTTTTAAAGTTACAGGGTCTTATAATTTTACAGTTTACATACTTGCAAAACTTAATTTAACCATTTCTGAAAGTTTGGTTATTATAGCTCAGTTCCCTTTAAAGTTAGAAACCTGAAGGATGGCACACACATATCCATGTGGTACAGTAGTTTAAACATTTCAGATTCGGTGAAATTTGGTTCATTTTTAAAGTGAGAAAGAAATAACTGAAAATTAAATGTTGGCAAACTGTTTGGCTGTGTATAACTTACACCCTTTAATGCCTTATACCTAAAACTTAGTACACATACACATGTGATGCAATTCTTCACCCTTGTCAAGTGTGGAGAAATTTGAATGTCAGTTTTAAAACTAGGGGGAAATAAATGAAAATGAAATTTTTATTTGCCGCCTATAACTCGGCCCCCTTTAAAGTTAGGGATTTGAAATAGTAGGTCTTATGGAACATTAAATGTAGTAAATGTGATGAACATTGAACTGGTGGTTTTAAAATTAGATGAAAATATCTGAAATTTAAATTTTGGCAGACCTTTGTGGAATTTTCATGGAAATTCTGCTAAATTTCATGGAATTAGAATCCAGTGGGACTAGCAGTATAGTTTTAGGTAAGAATAACAAACTGTGAATGAGCTTGCTACATCCAGCAGATAGAACTGGGTTTGATTACCATAGCGCGGGGTCATAATGTGAACATTATACGCAGCATCTATAAAGCGAGCCGCCAATACAGCGTGATTTCTTGCATGCATACAAGTCTTTTCTGCAGGGTATCTGCCCCCGTGCCCCGCTATGGGGGCTGTGCCCCTTGAACTCCCCAACTAAGATTCCTAACTTGGTGGGGGGGCGTTTACAGTGAATATCACACAAAAGTGCAAAAAAACCAACAAAATACTATATGTCTGGGACTGGAAATCGAACCCGGTCCAAAACACTCTGCTTCTGTCCCTTGCTGCCAATAGCTCATCTCGTCAAGCCATGGTAGCTGCTCACTGGAAGCCTGTCCCAACAGAGGTCTTATCCTCTGCCTGGCACAGTGAGCGGGTGCAGTACTGCGCACAGAACCATTCGCGGTATTGCACCCTCACGCTGTCATGTACAGCGCTGTTTCCGTTTAGTGCTTCTGTCGTATGCTGTTAAGCGTACGACATATTGACCCAGTACTGATTCCCACAACCTCCACTTGCATACTTTGTGACTCTGAACAAGTCACTTAACCTCCATAGTGCTCCTGGGCCACCCCTGAATACAGGCACCTATGCCTAGTGGGTCTTACCCAGTTACCAAAGAACAACAACAGAAAAAAAAAGAATCAGAATTCCACCTGAATTCCAATGGCAGAATTTTATAATCTACAGAACTATATTGCCAATACACATAATGGCCAATGGAGGAATCCAGAGACTTAACATTTTACAGGCTACATAGTGAAGGAGACAGCTTGGAGCATCCACCTGTTTTCAGAATGTTTGGCATTTTAGAAGAATGAATAGTAAAAATAGATGTCCAGTTACAAAGCTTTAGACTGCCACTTACAACTTCTGGAGGGAAGTTAGCTACTTTAGTCAGACAGACAGACAGACAGACAGACAGAAAGACAGATAATTTTGCCATACACCCAGAGAGAGCATCTGCATCATTTTAACCCCCTTTATAAGTCTTCTTTTTTTATTTAAAGTTTTTATTGAGGCAAATATACAAACAGATATTTGTTATACAATACATTTTGTATGTAGTGATACATAACTAGTACAGGTAGGTGGTGGTTGTCATTTTCTTATAAACTTCATTTTATGTTGCTGCTTTTCAAATAATCAAAAAATACAGCTACATCTGCCAGCCTGGTGGTGCTGAGGGCTGAGGAGCTGGATGCCTTACCTCATGCTATGCCGGTGACCCGTGTTCAGGAGTGAGCATGGGCTTCTGGGGGTTGACAGAGGAGGAGAGGGATTGAGCGTCCGAGGGACTGCTCTCCTTCTCCAAGGAGGGGGGGACACCAGTGATCAGCGCTCTACTGGCTACTAGCAGAGGCTGGGGGGCAGTGCGCTGATGCTGAAGAAGAGGGGTGGAGATGGGCAGATGCCTGGAGGAGTGCGAGTGGACGCGTGCATGCTCCCTCCACTGGCGTCATTGCATGCCCCACTCATGGAAGGAAAATGGAAAAAAGCAGGAGTCCACCACTGAAGGATGATGATTGTCCCCCCGTAGCACCACCGGGAGAGCACCTCTTGGAACTGGATCCAGTCTGGTGGCTTGAGGGTCTCCCCACCCCCTGCCACGAAGGGTAATTTGTGGGGGCTGAAGGGGAGGGGGGTCTCATACCTGGTAGGTACACGGGGGACGTCAGATGGCACCGGCAGGGAATCCAGGGGGAGAAAAAGGATTAACAAAAAAAAAATGCAGTTATAGATTCAATAAGTTGCTATTAAGAGATTAGGAGAACAGTGAATTATGTTCCCATTCCCCAGCTATTCTCCCTTCTTCGATTGTAAATTGTTTCATTTTCACTTTATGTAGGTACATACATTTTCCTCGCTCCCAAACACCAACTGTACCCAAGGTTTACTATCTCTTTTTACATCTCTATTTTCTCCTTCTTTATGGGAGAAAGTCCGTGTCGACTTGTGAGTAATATACTATCCATCGTTGCCACTTAGTTTGAAATTGGGGCAATTGGTTATGTATGTTACCTGTTAATCTTTCCATACTATATATTTCATTAACTATCTTTTGCCAATGTCCTATCGTAAGTGGAATCACAGATATCCACCTTCTGGTAATGACTTATTTGCTGCTAACAGATAAATAATTAGTTCCTGGTGAATGATTGCCGTGAAGGGGGAATGGATAATTATACTGACACTGGGTTGATCCATTCTGGTGAGATAGAAAGCTCCAAAAATTGTGCAGCGATATTCGCCCAATAATCCATTGACTTCAGACAGGCCCAGAACACATGAAAGCGTGTCACTGTACTGCACCCACATAGTCTCCAACAGGTGCTATATCTGAGGGGAAGGTATTTGATTAAAATCACAGCGGTTTGAAAGAAATGGCTTCTATATTTCCAAGCGTACTCCCTACAACATATTGAGGATGTAATTTTAATTGCAGGAAGTGTGTATTTGGACCATAAATCAAGTGCTATGTTAGTTTGAAGATCTTTATTCCAAGTATCTAGTGTTGTTTGGGATGTGTTAGCTAAATATTTTTGTATCACCCTATAGAAATTCCCAGTTAAGTGGGGCCAGTTTTTACTTTGCACAGCGTGTAAAAACAGGGTGAGGAACAATGGAGTAGGGTTAGGCAGTCTGGCATATTTCTGCTGTTTATGCAGCAGAAACATATACATTTGTAAATATCTAAAATGTTCACGGCATGTTAGGCCATATTATTGTTGCAGAGATGAGAATGGGAGTGCTCCATTATAATCTAGAAATTGACAGGTGTATATAAGACCTAAATTTCTCCAGTGAGAGAAGGTGTGATCAAATCTAGCTAGTAGAAATTCAGCTTCCTCTGAGAAAATCTTAGAAAATAAAATACCTCAGCTGGTTTCGGATTATTAACTAGGCTCCTCCATACCTTAGGGTGTTATTACATAAGAGTTGAAAATCCCTGTATCGTATGGAAGCTCTTTTCCCTATGCATAATGGCCTATGTTGTACTATATCATACAATGTAAACTCCATCTCCTTCCATATTGGGTGAATCTGCTGGAGTGAGCCATATCTATATTATAGTATATTCAAGCGTGAGACCCTTGTATAATTTTCCAGGTTTGGAAGGTTGTCATCCCCTTCTGCAGGGACAGTTGGAACAAGCTGAAGCTTATCCTTGGTTTGGAGCCACCCCAGATAAATCTGGATAGTAACTTACTCCAGGAAGCAAAATAAAAGTGAGAAGGATAGAAGGGAAGTGTTTGGAACAGATACAATAGCTTGGGAAGGATATTCATCCTGATGGCTTTGATTTGGGAAAAAAAAGGAAAGCGGCAACCATGTCCATCTATTTAAGTCTTCTGTTACTTGATTTGTTAAAGGTTCAAGATTCACCATTTCTAAGTTTTCCAGGTCTATTGATATATTTATCCCTAAATATTTAAGTTTTGTTTTGCTCCAGTTGATGGGAAGAAAAGCTGTTAATGATGAAGAGGGTTTGAAGTGAAACGTTGTATTGTAGACCATGCTGCTGGGATTGACCCCTTGATAAGTCTTGAGGCACCACTTCCCCTAAGTCTTCCTACCGCCCATCCTGCCCCTTGTCTTAATACTCCTACAGTGTGTCACACAGCTGATCTTCTCCATGAGGAGCAATGACAGTTGTCTCTTCCCAGACTCTGAACAGTTCTTGCTCATACTTTGGCCACAAGAGCTTCTGCAAAGCAATGTGCGATACACCTGTTCCCGGAAAGCAAGCACATCACCTCTACAAAACACCTACCCTCCTGTGACCAATAAATGAGAAATCCAAAGTCCACATTAGCATTCATGTCGCTTACCTGGTTGCTGTTACAGAGTAATTGGACTAGCTAGAAACTGTATAGCTTGCTTATAAAATACATTTCATACCTGTGCACTGACTGCAAAATTAGTCATCTTTTTTTAAAACGGACTAACAGAGCATATTTAAAGAGTCCACTACTCCATGAGAAGGTAAAAATTTAATCAGTCATTGAATCAGCATGATCGAGAGCGAAGGACAAGTGAGATATTTGGCTAGGATATACGCAGTAAAGGGTATTTATAGGTACTGTATCATGTTTTATACTATTCAGATGCCTTACCTTTCTGTTTTACTATTTATTTATTAATGTATTTATTTATTTAAGTGTTTAACCAGGGAGGCATGCTGAGCAGACTACTGCTCGATTCCAGATGTGCCCTGGGGGTAGGGGGAATGGGAGAGCATACAAACATATACAGTAAGGTCAAATACGTGATATACATAAAAGAATGGGAGAGCATACAAACATATACAGTAAGGTCAAATACATGATATACATAAAAGAATGGGAGAGCATACAAACATATACAGTAAGGTCAATAACATGACATGCATAAAAGAAACAAAGCAAGGTAGAGTACAATTTCTACAGGCAGGTACATAGCCATAGCTTCATGAGGTAATACATACAAGGTACATAATTCACAGTAGCGAGCATTTACCATAGGAGGAATACAAAACCAAATGACAGGAGACTACCGGGAGGTTCCATCATCAGGTAAGTGGACGGAACAGTGAAATTTGGGAATGGTGAGTGCTAGGAGTAATTACCCTGATGTAGGGGTTTGAGGACTCCTGGTAAATGAGCTCCCAGGGATGCATGCGCAGATAGGGTGGAAGTTCATGTTGAGTAGGGAATTAAAGTGCCTACCAGGTGTGGCATGCTGGAAGTCTGATGTGAGAGAGTTCCAGAGGCTGGACAAGCGGAATCTGAAAGCTGACTGGCCTGCCGAGGTTGACATGCGTGGGATGCCCAGTAGACGTAAGTATTTATTTCTCAGTGCATAGCCCTGGGGGGGGGGGGGCTGAGAGGACCATGGTGAGATACATGGGGAGGGACTGCGCCTAGTATTTGGCCATGAGGCTCACACAATGGGATAGACGCTGGCCCTGCAATGAGGGGAGGTCTAGGTTCTGGTACAGGACACAGTAGTGAGTACTAGGAGAACAGTCAAGAGCAAAGTAACAGAAGGAATGGAAGAGGGTGTCCAGTCTGGCCAGGGTGGACTTTGAAGCAGCACTGTAGACTATGTCCCCATAGTCAAAGATGGGAAGAATCATCCTCTGCACTGTGGCAAGTCTAGCCGGCAGTGGGATGCATCCACAATTTCGATACAGTGCACCAAGCTTGGGGTGGAACTTTTTGTGGATGACATCAATGTGTGCAGAGAAGTCAAGGTGCTGGTCAAGCCAGACCCCGAGGTACCTGAGGGTGGAGCAGGTTTCAACAGAAGTCCCGTCAAGGGTGCAGAAGGAGTGGGGGGGGGAAGCTGCCTTGAAAGTCTATACCTTGTGCCAAAAGTCATGGAGATAGTTTTCTTGGCATTGAGAAAAAGCTGATTTGAGCGAAACCAGTGCTGAACTTCATTGAAGTCCTGCTGGAGTCTGGTCGCTACTTCAGCAGTCGAGGCGTTGGATATGTACAAAACTGTATCATCCGCATACATGTGAATGGATGTGCTGGGGCAGGTGGCAGGCAGGTCATTGAGGAAGATGGAGAACAGGAGAGGGCCAAGGACTGAGCCTTGTGGGACCCCAGAGGTGACAGGAAGGGAAGCAGAGGAGGCATTGCCAATTCTGACAAATTGGGATTGGTCCAGCAGGTAGGACTGGAACCACCTGGTGACCATGTCTGAGAGCCCTGTGTGTGAGAGAGCTTCGATAGCAAGAGTGTGTGGGAGACAGTGTCAAAGGCTTTAGCCAGGTCAACAAAAATGGCAGAGGTGATTAGGCCCTTGTCCATACCAGTGAGTATGGAGTCTGTCAGTCTTAGGAGGGAGGTGGTGGTTGAGTGGGTCTTCCTAAAGCCAGACTGGTAAGATGTGAAAAAGGAAGAGGAATCAAGACAGAAGAAGAGTTGAGAGAGAACTAGTTTTTCCTGGATTTTGGCCAGGATAGGAAGCAGGGAAATCAGTCGGTAATTACCGGGTGTCGAAGGGTCACCGCCTTTTGGCAGTGGGATGACTGTAGTGTGTTTCCTCTAAGTGGAGACAGTGGCAAGAGAGAATGAGAAGAGAAGGCTAAATATATACAGTATACTGTATATATACACACACACACACACACACACACACAGAGAGGAATGCATGTATAAAAAACACAAACAGTAGTTGAACAACAACAACAAAAAAAAAAATATATATATATATATTACATTGATGGGACCCCCGAATAACAGTAGTTAGCAGTTATTTCCCTGTATACCTTTTCCCTGTTTTCACAATTGTGATGAAAATTAACAGTAACCATCTAAATGTATTATATAAAATAAAATATAGGTATGTATGGCATACAAAGATGCAAATCCATTAAGGGGGCTAACCAGATCATAAAACCACTCACCCTTCTGGCTCGTGGCTAGCTAGCTAGCTAGCTATCTATCTATCTATCTATCTATCTATCTATCTATCTATCTATCTATCTATCTATCTACCTAATCTCTCTGTTTTTTTGTCTTTGTTTTTTTCTGCAAATTTCCAGCACCAGCAATACAATATTTTTGTATTTTATACCCACAGGCTCGAAATGGTCACTTATAGTACCCTGTAATAACTTGGACCTGATGTCCAAAGAGGAGAGATTTGGGTTGAAATCTCCATGGCTATCCACATACATGCAACAGTTTTTTTTTCATCCTCTATATGTGGCCCTTTCTGCCCTTGGCAGCCCCCTCTCATGACTTCTCCCAGCCTGTCACCCACCCACCCACCCACCCGCCGAGACCTACCTTCACCTCTTGAACAATGGATGCCTCGAGGAGTGCAGAGCCTGTGGGGTGTGTCATCCACCGCTGGGAGTGTTTTTCCTGCAGTTTTGCCCTTACCCAGGCTGCAAGATGTACTATAGCACTCATGCACTATGTGAAGACGTAATAATGTCACAGCACCCGCTCCTGGCTGACTAGGTAGGCAGCCACTGCCATGCCACCTAGCCTCCGTTAGGTGGTGACCAAGTAGCTGCATGTGCTGTCCCCCCTCCCTGAAGGAGGAGAGCCATCCCTGGATGCACAGTCCTCCTTCCCCCAGCTGGAGTCTGAACAACTCTGGTCTGTTTATGAACTCAGGTCACCAGTGTGGTGGTAGGGGAGACACCCAGGACCTCAGCACTCCTCACCACTGTTTCGACCAAACAGTATTTTAAACAAAATTAAAAAGTGGAAAACCCCATGGAAGAATAAATTATTTTTTTCATGACGAAGTAGGATCCCCATATTTTCAAACATTGCTGTTCCCTGATTAAGTTTATTTTGCACAAGGATTTGCATGTGGAAAGCTTCAGGTTAATTTAGACATGTTCATGAAGTTTAGAACAATCAAATTTAGTCATGCACCTAGATTTACAATAAATATGAGGTTTATAAGTGTCAGTGGCTCAGCAGGTAGCACACTTGCCCCTAAGGATGGGAGATCAGAAGGCTGTGGGTTCTATCCCCACACCAGGTACTTGGGTTGTATCCCAGTACTGACACTGTAATGCAGCGTGAGGCGGGTGCTGCACTCCTGAGGTGCCGTCTTTTGGATAAGACATTAAACTGAGGTCCCATCTGCCTATTCTGGTGGTAGTTCAGGCAGATGTTAAAGATCCTGAGGCACTTCTCAAAAAGAGCAGGGGAATTTCCCCGGTGCCATGGCCAAATTTCCGCCATTCACTAAAAATACCACCAACAGCTTAATCTAGTTCAAGGCAGTTGGCATTCATCTGTATTCCCCTCCCTTGAGTTGTGCCTGAAAATAGGCAGCATTTGTCTAGTGCACTTACCTGGTCAACTAGATAAATAAAATAACCAATAACCTTATTAGTATTTACCAAACTGCCCTTTTTCTGCGACCAAACAGACCCAACAGCATTTAAACTTTTGATTACCCTGTCCATGTTACAAAGTAGTGCAAGTGCCTTTAAATGTAAAAACAAAACAAAAACTATTACAGATTTAAAAAAATAGAAAAGAGAAGAGCATGTCCATATTGCAGATTTCAGCATCTGTGTAGAGTAGTATGAATACTACTTTGTGCAGGAGGTCAGTGTGCCACTTAACCATTCAGATAGTGGCTTGAAAATCTCAGTGCAGGTACTAAAGTCATACGATTGTTATGGAGGTCAAAAGCCTCAGGGAAACACGTTTCATACAACTAGGCCCTTTGTTTTTAGTTTACAGGGTATTTTGTTTATAGTAGATAAAACGTTTGACTTTGGAGCAGGTGCTTTTGTGATGGAATTATTCGGGGAGGTTCATATGTTTCTTAGTACTGTATACGGTAGTATACAGTAAATATGTCATTGTTTATAGTCCACGGCTGTATATTAAACATAAGATGATCTATTCAACAGCACTTTACATGTGACTTGCACACCTTTCCACCTATTATTTTCTATATAGGGTTGAGAGTACATAAATTGCACATAGATGTGTAGTTAGGGCTGTAACATTTTATTTATTTATTCCAAGATTTTTTTTTTGCCAGAACATCATACTAAGCTGAAAGTTGCTTGTTTCCAACTGCACCCTGGGGGAAGGGGACACAGGGTTAATACAGAATAAAGAGAATACAAAAATAGGTTGTAAACATTAACAATGAGTGCAGACAAATTACAAAACTACACACAGGGTGAACTGGTGTACACAGGAATGCATGTATAAAAAACATAAACAGTAGTTGAACAAAAATATGACCGAGACAAGGGTGCTGGTGATAATGGGACTAATTGTACAAGAAAATTTAAATGCAAGCTAGTTGTTGCAAAAGTGAGCTAAAATGCAATCAATTATAAAATGGCAAGAAAAACCTACAAACTTCATTGGCCAGGAGTGGTTACTTGACGGTGCATTGAATTCTTAGCACTGCACAGTCAGGTGTCGGATCTCATTACCAAGGCAAAATAAAGCCTCATTATCTACATAATCAGGGCCCTTTTCATATATAAATGTTATTTAAAATGATTTAAACAATGATGTATGTCAAAAAATTATTAAAAATGTTTCACTTTACATGAAATGCAAAAGAGCAGCAAGCCATTTTATAAGTGCAATAGGCCACTCAAGGGTGAGTGTTAAAGGATATGAATGCACTTCCCAGGTGCATTTCACACTCCGCTGGGGCATGCACTAAAACCCTGTAATTAATGGTTTTCCTTTTTTCCCATAGGGAAACCGTGGCGTAATTTGCCGTAATGAAGGAGTGTTCATTACAGTAAACACGCGCACGGTTTCCCTCACTGTATGCATGCGCCCGCCGTACCTCCTCGCTTCACCAACATCTCTTGATCACGGAAGCACTAACGGAACAGCAAACTGCCACCTGGACTAGGTGGTAAGTAGGAAAAACAAACTGAAAATCTGCCTGAACATTTTAAATTAACCTGTCCCTCAGGGCTGCGCACCAGATAAAAAAATAAATAAATTACAAATCAAACTCCCGACTGCGACCACGCACTTCAACCTAACAGGACCGGGGCTGCACAGCAGCATTGTAGTTTATAGAATTGCTGAGGCGAAAAAAGGAAAACCCAGCAATTATATAAAATAAAATATGGGTCAGGGTGTGTAAACTCGGAGTATACACACACCCAAGGGTTTGGCGCTTGTCATAAACCCCTCAGAGCTTAACTCGGGGTTTATGTAACAACCAACCCCTGGTGCATGTCGGTATCGCTTACACACCCTGATCCATACTTTATTCTATATGTAACACACTCCCTGTCCTGGCTTATTTAAGCAATAAGGCACAATGTTGGGGGGGGATTATGGTGGGATAATGGCCTGCCTCGGGTGGGTTGAAGCACAAGGTGAAGCCGAGTGCTTCCACCACCCGAGAAGGGCTGTTAGCCCACCACAATGACCCCTCTGGAGTGACTTATTGCGATTATGATATGGGTCCCCCACTCCCTATACTATTAATAAATAAAAAAAAAACTTTTCTGTGTTTTAAATTACTCAATTTTTAGAAATGTATATAAGGTAACATAAAACAGAAAAAGTAGTGCCTGCCTTCTGGTAGGCACTGACTGCCTGCTCCCTGCTGCTGACATCCTGCTACAGTATTTCTGAGCCTCGGTCCACTGTGTCACTGCTGTTGATTACGGCAATTAAGGAAAAGAAAAAGAAAAAAGTAATGTTCCTGACTGTCGGCAAGTGTGTGATCCTGCCCTTTTTTTTTAATCTTCATTTTAGATCTGTGGGTTACAGAGCAGTTGGGAGCCGCCAGGGTAACTGGAAGCTCAAGTGGCTGGGAGCTGATTTAAATCGTGATTGGCAGCTGAAGTGAAGGAGAGGAATGTTAGTTTTTTTTCTTCCCCGTGAAATGGGTATTCTTGAGAAAGACCGAAGCAGAGCTTGGACTTATAAGCACTGGACCGGGAAGTCATGAGCGTGAAGCCAGTGACAGCGAGTGGACAGTCACTGACAGAGGGAGTAATATGCCAGACCTGATTGGTAAGGAGGTCTGAGTGCCAAGAGTTACTTTCAGACAGGCCGTTGTGCTGGGATAATGGCCTGGTGAAAGCAACTCTCGACCAATCAGGAGCTGGCATTCTTAATACCCATTTCATAATGCTTATTTATAAATGTAAGGGGGCTACAGTAGGTCAGGTGCAGGAACAGATATGTGTGGTGTAGTCTCTGAGAAAGGGATTTTAGAGCCATGTAAGAGGAGGAACAGAAGGGGGAGGCCCGACCAAAGCCAGGGATATCTCTAGGAAATGGCAGATTGCCTCACTGAGGTCTTGGTATGAGGCAGGGAGAAGGTGTGAGGGTCAGAGTTTTCTGAGGTGATAGGGGGGCCTCAGAAGAGGAGAGTGAGAGTGAAAAGTAGAGGGAACAGTGATGGATGCAGGGAGGGCAACCATGGGAGAATCGACAGAAGGTGTGGTATATAGTGTCTAGTCAGGCCAGGATGGATTTAGGGCAATGCTACTGTATGTACAGTACCATATTCCTATAGTCTAATACTGGAAGGATAATCTTTATGACAACCTTATGGCAGGTGGAGAGGAGGATTCAGGCTTTGTTCATGTAGCGTGTTCCAAGTTTGTTAAGGAGCTTCTTATAGATAGCATTGATGTGACAGGAAAAGTCAAGATAACTGTCCAGTCATGCACCCAGGAAAGTAATGGAGACTTCCTCCCACTGGGGGTCATCTAGGTTTTGCATGTAGTTAAATTCTAGCTAGCTATTGCCTGGTGCCAAATGTCATAGAAACTATTTTCTTGGCATTAAGAGTAAGTTGGTTGGGGTTGATTAGTATGTAATTAGGATGTAGAAGGTGTAGATTTGGTTCAGTATGTCTTTCCTGGGTACCAAATTGCAAATCAATCAATCAGTCACTAAATAAATACACTTCCAGCTCTAAAGGAGAAAGGAATCTCCAGAGTCCACAGGCAATAATGACAGAGGCTAAACTGGACATAGTAGCCATTAGCGAGACATGGTTTACCAGTAACCACACTTGGAAGACTTCAGTACCTGGATATGTACTGTTCAGAAGAGACTGAGGTGCAAAAGGGGGGGGGGGGTGGAGTGGCCCTTTATGGCAATGAAAATATCAAAGCTACAGAAATTCAGAATACACACAAGGAGCCAGATGAACTGTGGGTCACCCTGGAAACAGGAAATAGGACAGCCATATGAACTGGGGTTGTGTACAGGCCTCCAGACCAGGGGGAGGGCATAGACACATTACTGTTAGAAGATATACAAAACATGACAGCTAAAGGGCAGGTTCTGATAATGGGAGACTTCAACATGTCAGATACAGATTGGTCAACACCAGCAGGGACATCTGCCAGAACTAGACACATGGTGTATTCCCTGCAGAGGGAGGGCCTCAAACAACTGGTACAACAACCCACAAAAGACAGGGCTATCCTAGATCTAGTACTGACTAACAGGGAAAGGATCACAGATCTCCAGGTAGGTCACCTAGGGGTCAGTGACCATCACATGGTATGGTTCAATTTGGCCACTAGAACAAAACCATCCCATTCCAAGGCAAAAATATGGGACTTCAGAGGAGCCGACTTTGATAAGATGGCCAACAGAGTTAAGCTAGCCCTGGAAAAAAGAAATACAGGAGAGGGGGTACAGGCAAAGTGGGCAAGCATTAAAAATGTAATACTTGAAGCAATATCCCATTGTGTTAGTGAGAAAAGGAAGTGCAAAAGAAGAAGTAAACCACTTTGGTTCTCAAACACAGTAGCAGAAAAGGTCAGAGCCAAAAGGCTGACTTTCAGGAAATATAAGGGAACGCAGCAGGATGAAGAAAGGGAGGCATACCAAACTTCCCTAAGGGAAGCAGGGAAGGCAGTAAGGCAGGCAAAGGCCCAAACTGAGGAAACACTAGCATGAACAGTAAAAGGTGACAAGACTTAATATAGATACATTAGTGAAAGGAGAAAGTCCAGAAGGGGTATTGCTAAGATCAAAGGGGATAAGGGGCCGTGTGAAGAGGAGGACCATGTAAAAGTATCTATCCTAAATAGATACTTCTGCTCAGTATTTACTGAAGAGAAGGTAGAGAAGAGCCCACAGCTCTGCACCATGGACACAGAGGGGAGGGAGGTTTTCACTAGTCCCTTCACAAAAGAAAGGGTCCTACAAGAGCTCGATAAGCTCAAGGTGGACAAGACAATGGGACTTGATGGCATACATCCCAGGGTACTAAAGAAGCTAAGGGTGAAACTAGCAGAGCCATTATCTGAACTGTTTAGTGAGTCTCTGAGCACAGGAGAGGTCCCAGAAGACTGGTGAAGGGGTCTATGTGACCCCACTCCACGAGAGTGGTAGCAGGGAGGAGGCAGGGAACTACAGACCAGTCAGTCTTACCTCAGTAGTGGGCAAGATTATGGAGACACTCCTTAAGGAAAGGATAGTGCAACACCTGGAATCCATAGGAGCACAGGATCCAAGACAGCATGAGTTTACAAAAGGAAGGTCCTGTCAAACTAATCTCATAGATTTCTTTGACTGGGTAACCAGAGTGGTGGACCAAGGGGGAGCAGTTGATACTGCCGACCTTGACTTCAGCAAAGATTTCGATACTGTTGCACATAGAAGATTGATTAATAAGCTGGGTAGGCTCGGGGTGGGTCAGATGTTGGTGAACTGGGTGGCAAACTGGTTGACAGGCAGAAAACATAGAGTGGTGGTAAATGGTATACAGTCAGAAGAGATGCAAGTCACAAGTGGGGCACCTCAGGGATCAGTCCTGGGGCCAGTCCTCTTCAATATCTTCATTAGTGACATTGCAGATGGACTGGAGAGTAAGGTTGTCTGTTTGCAGATGACACCAAGATCTGCAACAGAGTAGATGATCCAGATGGGGTGGACAGAATGAGAAGAGATCTGGATAAACTAGCAAAATGGTCGGAAGAGTGGCAACTGGGGTTTAACGCAAAGAAGTGCAAGATCATGCACATAGGGAAGAGAAACCCTGAAGCCACCTGTAGGCTGGGAGGGGAGTTGCTGGCAGTCACAAGGGAGGAAATAGACTTGGGCGTCATCATCACTGATGATCTGAAATCATCCAAGCAGACCTCTAAAGCAGTAGGTAAGGCTAGATGGATGCTGGGGTGTATTAGTACGGGTATCACAAGTCAGAAGAGGGAGGTAATAATCCCTCTTTACAAGACACTGGTTAGGCCCCATCTGGAATACTGCATGCAATACTGGAGGCCACACCTTCACAAGGACAGTAACCAAATTGAGGCAGTCCAGAGAAGGGCAACGAAAATGGTGCAGGAACTGCATCAGAAAACATATGAGGACAGATTAACTGAACTCAATATGTATACCCTAGAGCAAAGGAGGGAGAGAGATAATTTGATTGAAACATTCAAACACCTTAAGGGCATTAACAAGGTGAAAGAGTCTAACATGTTTCAATATAAGAAAAATAGCAGGACAAGAGGACACAGCATGAGATGAGAGGGAGGCGATTAAGGGGTAATGTGAGGACGCCTTTTTCACAGAAAGGGTGTGGGTGATGCATGAATGGCTCACATCAGAAGTGGTGGATATGAATACAGTGCAGGGGCTCAAACAGGCATAGGATAGGCATAAGGGAAGCACACAGATGAGTATGAACAGATAGGCCATTGACAGAGCAAAGGCCTATGGCACATTCGTAAGGTAGAAAAAGAAATGGGCAGACTGAATGGGCCTTGCGGTCCTTATCTACCGTCAACTTTTATGTTTCTATGTTTCTATGAGTCATCTTTCTGTTTTAAGAGACCAGGCAAACATGTAATTTGGGAACCTAATGGGTGAGAAAATCCATGAACAACTAGTTGAAAGACTGCTCTTCCATGCATTTGTAAGGGAGTTTACTTCATAAGTGAAACTTGACCATGGCTACAACAATTGAAATTGCACACACCAGGTAGATCAGGCAATAAGAGATTAAGGATAGTACCGATATTAACCTAATTTACTGACTGCAATTTAGGGGAGGCAGGGTGGTCTAGGGGTTACAGCACAGGCTTGGGAACTGAACAGTTACAATTAGAATAAAGTATGGGTTGGGGTATGTAACGAGGAGTTTACACACATCTGAGGGGTTAGATGCTACATAAACCCTGAGAGTGAAGTTCGAGGGGTTTATGCATAGCAGCTAACCCCTCGAGTGTGTGTAAACTTTGAGTTTACACACCCGACCCATATTTTATTTTATTTAATTGCTGGATTTTCCTTTTTTGCCAAAACAATTATAAAAAATAAAAAAGACGTTTCTGTGTGACCACGGTCCTCTTAGGTGTGAACGCGTGGTCTGTGGTTGCTTTTATTTAGCCTTTTTTAATTCATTTTTGTGCGGAGCCAACATTTGTAGGGTTTTTTATTTATCATTTCAATTTGTTTCTGCCCACTGGCACTGACCACTGAGTCCAAATAGGGGTCCTGTGTCAGTGGGAAAGATGAAGCAGCCAGCGGTGTGGGAGGAAGAGCTTCAGAGGCTGGGGGAGGGGGCACCTGCGCAGTGCGAGGGAAACTGAGTGAGTGGTTGCCGTTATAAACACTCCTTTATAATGGCGAATTATGCCACGGTTTCCCGATAGGAAAAAGGAAGACCCGGTAATTCTAAGTTTAAACTTTACTAGAGAGAAATAATGTCAAATACTGACTGTGTGACCTTGGGCAAATTACTTAACCCCCCACTTCTCCAGTGCACCAATGCAGAAATGGCCAGAAGCAAGACACTATTGGAAACAAGATGTTGCATCTCAGCTGGGCTAACCTGGGTAAATATCAGTAAGAAAAAAAATCACATGCGACAGTAGGTAGTTTACCATTGGACAAGCAGGCAACCTTCACACTTAATCCAGCATATTGCAGTAAAAGGCATGCCAGTGGTGCCAGTTAAAGAAAAAATGTACTTTTAGGTATAGTTTTAAGCAACACCTAGCAAATGCTAGAGCTAAGGACAAGATCTATTGAATGTTGATATAGTGGGACACCATGACAAAATGTGTAATCTTGCAGATAAGGAACAAAAATGTTTAAATTATAGAAACAGCTTACAGTGGTATATACATTGACAACTCAAGATGGAATTAGATTTTTATTGTTATGTTCGGGTTGACTTGGTAAAGCACAGACTATGTGTGGACACAGATTCAGTAAGCAATAATTCTCAATGGAACAACACAACAATGGAGGCAGTATAGCACAGTGGTTTATGGTGCTGAGCTGCAAACCTGGAGACCTGGGTTTGAATCCCACAGCTCCCACTTGCATGCTGTGTGACCCTGAGCAAGTCACTTAACTTCCTTGTGCTCCCAGGTTGCACCTATAAACAAGCTTTCTGCTTAGTGTGTCTCTCCTGGTTAAAAAACAAACAAAAAAACAACAGAACATGTATCAAGCTCAGTAAGTGCATGTCCCAGGTATATTGTGAGGAAAGAGGCTGCTGACAGACAGAGTGTCTTTAGCCCTCATGAATTGCATTGAAAGAGCTCATTGTACACACAGGAATGTGTTATTGCAGTTATAAAATGAGATTTTAAAAAAATATAAATATAATAACAGATAGTTTTACTTTTGGAAAACATTTTAGAAATATATAAAAAAGTTCTTCAACATTTACTGTGCCCGTTCCCCAACAGACATACTGGGTCTTTAAGTGGTTATGTATGACTAAGTACACTGACTACACATGGCTTATCATTTTGTTTTACTTTGACTGGGTTGATGGAGTGGGAGAAGTAGCTGTGGCCGTAGTTTAGAGTCTGTATGTGACCAGAAGGAGGCTGAGTTATCTGCAGCAAGAGGAGAGAGAAAGAGAGAGAGAGAGAGAGAGAGGGGGAGAAATGTGCAGTATGGAGAGTGGATTCCATGATATTGACTGTGTGGCTGTGAGAAAGAGAAAACAGGGATGTGTGCAGTATGGAGAAATATGTGTAGTTTAGCGAGCAGGCCATAATCTGCGTTGTGTGGCTATGAAAAAGATGTGTGCAGGGAAAGAGAGAGTGTCAGGTAACCGCTCAGACCCTGACTTGAGTTGTGGCAATTGACATTGCTTTTTAGCTGGAAGATGATGAAGCCCTTTGAAGTAAAGTTACTTTAGATTTTTGTTGAGAAGGTTTTTGTTTATTGAACAAAACAAAAAAAAAAATATTGGTTAGCACAACTTTTGAGGGTGACTTGGAGAGCTCCGATACATTTTTTTGGATCACTGTGGTTTTTGTGTGGATTGCTTTGGAGTTTACCAAGAAAAAAGTGGCTGACAATTGTTTTTAAAAGTCTCCAGGCACAGTGACAGTAATGTGTCTGAGGACCAAAATGGCCATGGGTTAAGATATATCAGTGCATGGCCATGTAATTCATTTCGACCGATCATATGTCTACAGCGTCTTTACCTATTTTATAAGTTGTTTAAATATGTTTATATAGACAGTTACTGTCGCTTATGTTTTTGAGGGCATTCTTGAATTCTTCTGATAAGAGAACCAAGAAGTGAAGCTGGGTCTTTCTGGCACACAAAAGTCGTGAGATGAAACTCAGAACTGTACCAGACACAGTAACTGCACTTACTATGTAAATATAGTATACATTATGCTGAAGATTTCTGGGTTTAAAAAATGAAACTTAAAATCTTAGCTAGAAGTGTTGCTTTGCAGACAGTTTGAAAAAACCTTGTGTGGAACTTGGACTATGCCAACTGAACCTGGAACTTTTGAACGATAAAACTATTAGCATAAGATACCCTCTTGTGTTCATAAGCATACCTAGAGTTTACAAATAAAATAATCCTGATTGGCTGTGAATAATGTTATAATTTATAATCATAATTCCTACTGAGGAACTGTATTTTGTTAACTTTCTTTTAAATTAAGTTTTAAACATAAACAATACATACAATATGGTTTCAAGCATTTTATTGAGTGAGGGAGTACTAATACTTCCAAGGGCAAACTTAATGAACTGTGCCTCAGAGCCTATTCTTGTTGTGAAATGCATTCTCATTTTGTATACATATCAACATTTTATTATACCTGAACTAGTTTATATAGACAAAACAGAAACACCTTTCCCGAACTGAGCAAGTGGCATTGCTAATGAGTCAGAGTTAGACAATATCCAATGTAGTGTACAGACTTCAAAATTAACTAACACTAAAATTTATTTAAGTTTATAGTTCATCATAGTAGTCATTTTATGCTACATGCAGACTCTCCCCCTCCAATCATGAGCCAGAACTACAAACAGTTTATTCCACTGCAAAGTCATAACTTTCATTTTTTTTTATGAAAGGACTATTGAGAGCTCAGAACAGTCAAGTTATTGTGAATAAAATGAAAGCAGTGACATCATCTTCCTACCTAACATACTGATTGGACTGCACTCACAGCAGCCACTGTAAACAATTGCAGGCCTGTGAGGGGGAAGAGTGGAGTTACTGCAAATGTAAAAGCAAACAAACACAAACAAAACAGTGACAAGAAACAGCACCACTAGCTTTTTTTCAAACAAATTAAACATAATAGTGATAATGTCACTTTACACCTAGGATCGCTAACTTTGCATACCACTCAGCCTACTCTGTGTCCCTTACAACACACCGCAACAGATATGGACCTGCATAAGCTTCTCTTCTTCATTTACATTGGCTCACACCTCCTTACCTCGGCTCCCACAATCACAAACCCTAAATGTATGTTCCCAGCTCCCCCACTCCTACCATCACTCTCCCCCCCCACCCTCAACCTCTAGACCTACCCCCTTCCAGTCAATCATCCACCTCCTCCCTTCTTGCTAGCACCAATATCCTACCCCCACAAATGGTAACATATGTATCCCTAATCTAGTCTGCCAGGACCACTCCTAAAGCCATCCTATCCACCAGGAGAAGCAAGCGCCCTGCAACACACTCTTTTTCCCTCCTCATCCTACTTCTTGCAGGGGACGTTGAATGTAACCTGGGACCACAGTTGGAACCCCAGCCTCTAAACTCTCACAAAGGTCTCTCCATCGCCCACATAAACATCAGAATCCTCCTGCACAAACTAGACCAACTAAAATGTTGGATGACAGAACATACCCCTGACATCCTGTGCCTGACTGAAACCTGACTATCTGCTAGAACTCCTGACTCCTGACTTAGTCTCCCTGACTACACACTGCTGCGACAAGACTGCAGCAAGAGAGGCAGAGGAGTGGCAATCTATGTAAAGCAGCCTCTATCTTGCTTGGTCACCAAAATGGAAACAGGCCAAGGTTCCCACAAACTCATCCTGGCACAACTCACCTTCCCCACCACACTCCCAATATTTATAGGGGTGCTCTATGCCTCACACCCGACTAGCCTGCAACTCTCTCATTTCTACTCTAGCCACATTACCCCCTCTAGCTGCAAAAGGGGAGTTAATACCACTGGGTGACTTCAACTTGGACTGGCTTGCCCCCTCCACCAAGGCCCACATCTCCAGATTTGAGTCCCTCAGTCTTACCCAGTTGATCACAGAACCCACCTGTTACAACCCCCATTCCCCAAACCATTCACTAATTGACTGGATACTCTCCTCTCACCTACATAGAATGACCTTATCTGGTGTACTCACAAATGCTCGAAGTGACCACTGTATCACATACTTGCTTTAGGAAAACCCACTGGCCCAAATCAGCCCCGAAGTACATAAAAATACACCCTCTAAATGCACTTGATACTGAATCACTCCTAGATGACCTGAGACATGCCAAATTGCAGCAGGTACAGTATATTCTGCATCGAATATAGACACTGCCCTAACCTGGTTCCTGCACATATTTGCAAAAGTTTGGGACTCCCATGCCTCACTGAAAAATTTGGGGGTAAAGAAGCGCCACCACCCCTGGATCTCAGCACGTCTCCTTGCCCAATGTAAAGCGCAGGACAAGGCCTAGACCCTTTTCAAATCTCAATTTACTCCACAAGCCAGGCAAGTCTATAACTCCCTCTGCAACACCTGCACCATGGCCATAAGATTAGCAAAAGCTGACTATTTCAGAACTCAACTACTCCATGCACAACCCTCCAAGTTCTGGAAAGTAGTGCACTCCCTTATTGATCCCCCTGCCCAAACCAATATCCCAGCTTTTAAGCTAAATGGACAATCTGTCACTGACCCTATTAGCATTGCTGACACCCTAAAAAAATTTTTCACCTCCTGTGCCCTACCAGATGACCACCCTCTGCGCACCTAGAAACCCTCCCTTACACCCACAACAATACCTTCCAAATCACACCTGTCTCTGAACAAGAGGTCTTTGACGCCCCTCTTCTCACTAAATATCTCCAAATCCAGTCCAGATGAGATCCACCTGAAGCTCCTGCTTATATCAGCACCTGCAATTGCTAAACCACTTTCCCACTTCCTAAACGTCTCATTCACTTCAGGCACTATACCACAAGCCTGGAAATCAGCTTGCATACTTCCTCTTCACTAAGGCGGTGACTCCTCGGTGCCTGGCAGTTACAGGCCAATCTCCCTCCTCCCAGCCCTTGCCAAATTACAAGAATCCCTGGTCCACACCAGGCTTACAGAGTATGTCACAGCTATCAATCTCCTCTCCCCAAACCAATCAGGATTCAGAAAACAACACTTCACAATCTCCTCATTGCTGTGTATCACCAGTCACATCTACACTGCATTTGACTAAGGCCATCTAACAGCTGCAGTGCTTGTCGATCTGGCTAAGGCCTTCAACTCAGTCTCCCACCCACTCCTCCTGGCGAAACTAGTGTCAGCAGGACTAGTTCCCATCACAGTCCAGTGGTTCCAATCCTATCTTACCAACAGGCTCCAATCAGTCAGAATAGCTGACTCCACATCCCCTCTCCCAGTTCTCGTGGGTGTTCCCCAAGGATCAATTCTTGGCCCCATCCTATTTTCATTATTAATAAATGACCTTCCCTCTGCCTGTACTAATTCCCCACATACTGTACATATGTATATAGATTACTCTATTTTCTTTGCTTCTGGTCCTGTCCTACATGATGTCCAAGCCACCCACCAGAACGACTTCCATAACATTCAGTGTTGGTTCAGGAACAACCAACTGAAATTAAACACCTCCAAAACAGTGTCTATGACATTTTGGAACAGTACAAACACTAAACAGAGCTCCTCTCCCCCGTCCCATCACCACATTGGATGGGTCACCACTAGACCCAGTTACAAAATATAAGTACCTTGGTGTCTGACTGGACCCCCATTTGACTTTCTCGAACCACATTGAAGCAATTACCTAAAAATTACACCCCAAACTACTGTAGGTATGCTGTACCGGAATAAAAAGTCTCTCCCGCTACCTGCTAGATGTGAAATCCTATCCAAAATAATCATTCCCATTTTTGATCATGCGGATGTGGTTTACAGCACTACCCCTGCATCAACCCTATCCAGACTGGACACCCTCCTTAATGCATTCTGCTGCTTCACCACAAACTCCCCCCTTAGAACTCACCACTGCTCCCTTTCTTCCCCTCTAGGCTTAGCTCCACTTTCCCATCGACACTACATTCACTCTCTCAATCTCATATTAAAACACTGGTTCATCCTGCTTCCTCCCTACCTATCAGAGTGTCTTTCCATGGTGTCCCACTCCCCATACAAGCTGAGGCACAGGGATGCCAGGTCCTTTGCTCTGCCTTGGCCATCCTCCACAGCTGGTAAATACACTTTCTCCTATAGGTTCCTCTACCTGTGGAATAAGCTCTCCCTCTCCATCGTAAACTCCCTCTCACACTGCTCCTGTAAACAGCAGCTTCGCCTCCTACCACCTCCCATGTGCTCCTGTCAAGAAAGGACCGCACCTACTCCTCATAGCTGAGGTCTCGGCGCACTGTCACGCAACGTGTGTAATTCTAGATGTACCTATACTGATGTGCAAATTATGTAACTATAGATGTACTTGCTATTGTATAAATCATGCCGAATGTCTCTTGCTATTGTAAACACCTTTTGCTGCTATACTTGTCTGATGTATACTTAATCTGTAAAATGTCACTCACAAGCTGTCTATCTCTCTCAAAATGTACAGTATGTATTTCTGTTTCCCCTCCCCCAAGGTTGCACCTGGAAACAAGTCTCAGCTCAGTGGGCTTTACTCAGTAACCAAATATTTAAATAAATAAATAAACCAATAAATAAAATGTGCTAGCTGGCTCATTGTATGAGGCAATAATGTGACTGTCTCTTGAGGATAAAGTACTCGACCTTCGGCCTCATAGTTTATTCACTCAAAAATCACATTACTGTTTCATATAATGATACATCAGCAAAAAAACACACACCTCAGCTGAAAGTCAGTGAAGCAAAAAATGTGTTTAATCACATACGTAAAAAACGCCAGAAATACAAAGCTCCATTCGATAGCTGTGAACCTCGACCAGTTTTGTACCCACTAGTACGTCATCAGGAGGGTGACCTCTGGCTGAGGTGTGTGTTTTTTTGCTGATGTATGCTTGAGTTTTATCACTCACACCCTCAGTCCTGTGGAGCTGGAATTGCTCGTTTTGTTTCATATAATGAGATGACTAGCACATTATCACTTATATACAGTATCTGCTTTGTGTTATAGAATGGCTAGCATGATCAGCAGTAGTGTCTAGATGCAGCGCTCAGTACAAGAGACTAGAACAGCCTGGAAGCATGTTGAGTAACAACACGGCTGAAAGCAACAGTATAGTCTGTGACTGTTATGTTTGCGTCCGTGTTCAGTACTTATAGTTCCGACATGTGGTTTCTTTCTTTCCAGTGCATGCTGGAGCCCAGCAAATCCAGTGCAGCCGTGGCATGGCCCAATTAAAACAATAGGATCTTTTGTTTACCTCTCGTTTTCTTAATTACTTGACATGGTGGCTGTGGCAGGCGTTGCTTTCCTGATGAATGGACGAAAGGAAGATGCCACGTGAAGGATCAGTATCTTCTGACTCTCTATCATTTTTAAGAATTGTGCCTCAGGGTAACTTTTATAAGTCTTGGGCTGGATCATATAGATTCATAGATTCTTTTGGCAGATAAGGACTGCCAGGCCCATCCAGTCTGCCTGTTTACGCTAGCTCACAAAGCGACCAGTGACACTTATTGGTCATTGGCTTAACTTTTTCTTCCTACCTCTATTATTCCTTTGTTTCTGTCCCATGCATGTTTAAAACCCACCACAGTACGGGCTGCCACCTCCTCCTGGGGCAGGCTATTCCATGCATCCACCACCCTTGAAGAACTTCCTAATATTTCACCTTGTGTGGCCACCCTTCAGTCTCGTGTCATGTCCTCTTGTCCTGGCACAACTGTTGAGCTGAAATATGTTGTCCCCTTCCATCTTGTTTATGCCCTTGAAGTACTTGAATGTTTCTATCATGTCACCACTTTCTCATCTGTTCCAGTACGTACAAATATAGGTCCTTCCCTTTCTCCTTGTAAGACTTGTGATGTAATCCATTCACCATTTTGGTCGCCCTCCTCTGCACCGTCTCTATTTTGTCAATGTCCAAGGTGTGGTCTCCAGAACTGTACACAGTATTCAAGGTGAGGTCTCACCAGGGTCTTGTACAATGGAATCATTGCTTCCCTCCTTCTGCTTGTGTTTCCGCTTTCAATACATCCCAACATCCCACTGGCCAATCCCACTGTTGCAATATCTCACAGAGATGTCTACAGTGGGTCTTTCCAGTAACACCACTTATGCTCATTGTATAAACTTGGTTTGGCTACAGATTGTTTCTACTTGTACTTTATGATCTGTAGGATTTTACTTTAGATTGTGCACCATATGACTCTCCAAATTAAAACACACTTGTCTAATACATTTACTCTACTGCTCTGCTTAACTGGTTTCTGCCACCAGGGATATGTACTGTACATGAATCAAGTTTAGTAGCATGTCTGTGAATCCTGTGAAAGAAATGATTAGCAGCAGAGAAGAATGCATAAACAAATACTTGCTGTTCTGTTACCTGTTTTCACAATACATTGTGTCAAGTTCTATCAGTATCAAAAGCCCCCCTCTCACTGCTTGACTGCCACCTGGTGGAGGCCAGGGAGCAGTACAGCAGGAGTACAAACAAGGGGAAAGGGGCAGCTGCTGGACACTAGTCACAAATATGTGCCATGTTGTCACACATGCTTGCATGCCATTACACGCCACAATTCTTGTGGAGAAAATCAGGAGCTGGAGGAGGAAGTCCTGGTCTGCTGTTTAGCCGGCATCCACCACAGGCCCAGGCACCACTGACATGCAGGCCACCAGCCACTATCATGGTCCAGGATAAGTGTTGGATAACCAGTAAGTCTTCGACAAGGTCGGTGATGAGGTGCTGTTAGTCAAATGTCAATGTCTGTTAACTTTTTAGGGCAGGCTGCCAAGCACGCCAAATCTTTTGGAATTTGACCAAATATGATAGCAGGCATGTGCCTCAAGCTATTTCAGTGAGGATCAGTTGATGAGAACACATTTCAACGGTGAATCAGTCCTCACAAAAAAGGAGCGCATTCTAATACTTTCTAGTACAACCGGTAATTGGTTGGGTGCTTTATAACCTGTTGTGTACTCTTACATGATGGGAAGATCTATGCCAGGAGACTACTAATGCTGGAAAACTTATTTTTTTCTTTTTTACAGTTTTATTGCCCCAGTATAGCCCAGCTCAAATGCAACATCTTGGGCCCAATATTCAGAAGTTTGAGTGGGTGCTAGGGCTGCTGTGTGGGCAAAGAGGCTTCGCGCCTATGCAAAAAATAATGTGGGCGGGCAAGAGGAGGGGCATGGCCATGGAAAGCCATGCTACTGCATATTCAGTGGGTTTGCGCTGTGCAAAAGGGTTGAACACGGTCCTTTTGTGCAGTGCAAATATCACAAAATAAGACCTTGACTTACTCTGGGCAACCTAGCAGCTGCCGGAGGTAATGCAGCCACCTAGCTGGCTGGCTGCTGGGGAAGCGCACCCACCCTCTGTGGTCCCTGGCACCCACCAACACCAATCACCAGCCTGTACAGTAAGAAACTAATATCCATGGTGCTAGTGGTCCCCCTTCCCTCCGATCACCAGCTCGTAGAGTAAGAAATTAACATCCCTGGTGCTAGTGGTCCCACTCTTTCTTCGATAACCAGCCTGTACAGGAAAAAAATAATATCCGATGTGCTTGTGGTTCCCCCCGAATGCCAGTCTGTATAGTAAGAAATTAACATCCCTGGTGCTAGTGGTTCCTCCGCTGATCACCAGCCCATACAAGAAGGTAATAATATCCCTGGTGCTATGGCCCCTCCTCTGATTGCCAGCCTGTACAGTAAGAAACTAATATCCTTGGTGCTATTGTTCCTCCTTCCCTCAGATTGCCAGCTCATACAGGAAGAAATGAATATCCCTGGTGCTAGTGGTCCCCCTTCCCCCTCCCTTTGATCGCCAGTTTGTAGTAACATGGAAAACCCACTCTGGCATCCAGTGGTCCCCCCCCAGGCACTGATCCATAGTACCACTGCTCACAATGCCAGGAATCCCTGGCTTCTAGCAGCCCCACTGTGGCACTGAACTCCCACCACCCGTCACCTTACCATGCCCCTCAGTGTGGCAGGAGCATATGGTGACTGACTCAGCCATCCTCATACCTTTTCAGCTGTCCACTGTATGTCCAGGCAGAGAGCGCACCTTTTATTCATAGGACAGAGCTGTCCTATAAATAAGAGGCATGCTCTGTGCCTGAGCATACAGTGGCTAGACAAGAAGGTGTGAGGAGGGGTGTGCCAGTGGCTGTATGCACCTGCGGCACCGAGGGGCCTGGTAAGGTGACTGGAGGAGTGGGTGTTTGGTACTGCAGTGGTGGAAGGGGGGCACTAGATGCCAGGGATTCTGGCACTGCTAGCGACGATACTGTAGGTCGGTGCCCGAGGTGGACCATTAGATGGCATGGTAGGTTTTCTGTGTTACTACGGGCTGGTGATCGGAGGGAAGGGAGGACCGCTAGCACCAGGCATATTATTTTTATCCTGTACTGGCTGGTGATTGGAGGGAGGGGGGACTAGCACCAAGTATAGTATTTTCATACTGAATGGGCTGGTGATCAGAGGAAGGGGGGACCACTAGCACCAGGGATAATATTTTCATACTGTACAGGCTTGCGATCAGAAGGAAGGGGGAAGGGAGACCACTAGCACCAGGGAGATCTATACATTTATGGGACCGGGCAATTGGGGAGGGGCAGCACCACATTAATCTGTCTCACAACCCATGCAAATGAGCCCTTAGCGCCTTGCATGCTCAATGGACTCACTTGTATGGGTCCCTTTGAATATTGTAGATAGCACTTCAGCACTATCCACTCTGGTGGCTTACTTTAGGATCCATGTCGGGGTGGCATTACATGACTTAGCAATGTGCCGCCATGGCCCTATAATTAGTCAAATAGTGCTGGTGTGCTATTCAACTGAAGATAGCATCCTCAGGCTCCTGGGCAATTGCAATGTGTAGCGCAAGGTTCTGTGCTCTTTTGAATATCAGGCCCGTTGTCTCTAGTGAGGTTCTGTTTCGACCAGTTTCCACTGTGGGGTAGACTAGAGCACTGAGAGGTTCAGTGACTTGCCCCAAGTCCCACGGTGTGTCATTGGATTTAACAAGTTTTAAATCTGTGATCTCCTGGGGCCAGAGTTTCAAAAGTAGATTTTTGCTACAAATCCTGGGTGCGTCAAAGATATTGTGCACCAAACTTGTGGCAAAACAATAGTATTTTCCATCCCTTGCATAATTTAGATGCCTGCTAGACTGCTTTTGTGTGGTCTATCATGCATCAATGCAGGGGCTTCTTCCAAGCAGCTTGCATCCAGTCTTGGCACAAGCTGCCATAAAGGAGGCCCAAGTGCAGTTATTGCATCCGAGACTAGAAAATTGGGTGCAGTTGTGGCATTCGGATTTGGCACAGCTGCAGTGACTCAGGGGATTGACGCAATGATTGATGCTGGCACTGTATCACCCTTTGAAAATCTGGCCCTGGGCTGCCAAGCTGCAGCTCTACGATCACACTGCCTACCTACTGGTAGAATCTGTTGAGGGGACTTTTTAACTGAAGGCATTTAAGTCTGTCTTGCTAAGGGCTTTTGCATGATTGTCCATATTTTATTTTATATAGTATATGATTTATGTCCTATCAGTACTGACTCTTCTGCCACCCAGACACAATTCTGGCATATTTTTATGTTAAAAAATTTCACCCTGTGCCCAGGTACTCACTATCCACCCAGTGACTGACCCCACATATGGCAGATGTTTCAAAATTATTTTTTCTTGTTTATGAATTACCCAATGTCAAATGATGACTCCTCAGGCCTTACTATTTCTGTGACTAGGCCTGTAAGTGCTGCTGGTTTATGCTTCAATCCTGGCAACACTCATTCAGAGCTAGACACAAAAGTGGTGTCGTTTGATGATTTTCAACAACTAAAACTAAGCTTAAAAATGTAAAACATTATCTGATGTATTTGAGTCAGTGGTTGGGTGGGTTGTGAGCTGCTGGGTACGAGGCGGAGTTTTGTAAATATTTAAAAGTGGCAAGATTGTGTTTTACTGGGGGATTTGCATGTGGCATCGAGCACCACATTTCTGTGAAAGGCTACATAGGGAAGTTTTAAACTGGCACAAGGGGCACAACTAGCATTAAATTCTGTAATTCGAATGTTTTTGTGTGCAATCCAAAGTCCAGGATGGCAAAGTATCTTCTTTTAAACTTTGTTTATTTTACATAAAGCAACATGTAGTTTATGATGCAAGATTAGGACATTACAGATGTCACAATAAAACAATGAGGGTGCCACTCCTCTTAATAATCACATGTAGTACGTCCTAGTCTTTTTGATACGTCACAGAAGGGTTACAGTATTCAGTTCCAACCTTAAAATAAAACCACCTAGGCTGATTATAAGCCCATGAGCTGCATGGTAAAATAAACTACAAGTGTTACTAGTGTTTGTCCGATGATATACCCACCTAAGAACATAGGTGGGAGTTACACCATGCCATCTCTCAGTTTTGCACCGATGATGCTACCCATTATGTAACGCTGCTAACAATATAGAGACTTGCAACAGATTTGGCAACATATTTATGTGGTGCACATAAGTAAATGGAAAACAGAAATGGGAATCCTCGTAGACAATCCCACCACCAAACACATTATTATTACCATGTTGTAACATCATTTGTGTGCTGGAAGCACCATAAATTTTTCAAGCTACAACTGGGGACGCTGTGGAGCCCAAGCAAAATGGCCACTTAACAATGGAGCTCTCTGGCAATACTGGCGACATTGATTAAAAATAGACATTTTTCCAAAAGCAAACTCATCAGAAAATAAAAAGAAAGTTATTGGAACTAACCCAGGCTAATATGGGAAACCCACGGAAGGAACAGTCCCAATGATCAGGAGCTAAAACCAAACATATTGCTATGGCTCCTACCACACTCTCGGCATAAGGCTGTGGGGAAGACATCCTACCTGATACTTGGAAAAAAAACTTCAGACGATTGGCATAAAAATCAGTTGACTTATTAATACCATACCAGGACTTGCAGACAAATTTGATAGCTCAATTTACTTCTTTTTTTTTCCAACTTTCTTTATTCTCCTGCAGCAGATCACCTTCATCATCCATCAACCCTACCAGTCTCGGAGTCTTTCAGGGATTTGAAGCGCTATGTGCACCCTGGCAGATCCTCTGAGCCAGTCCAGAGGCATCACCATTGGTGGTCCTCGCTGTTTCCTCCATTACTCCCGTGATCCTACACCCAAGACCACCGGAAGTGGTGGCGCATGCTCATGGAGGCACACATGCGCACCACAGCTCCAGTGTCAGGTCTCTTCAACCCTCCCTCAGCCTAATGCCAGCAGTCCTTGGAGTGGCGCCACCACTCTGGCCTCCACCAGGGGTTGGCCATGCTCTGAGGACACCTCTTACGCCCTCCCAAGGCAGAGGGACGCCAGCCAGCAGTAGCTCACGTCCTCTCCCTCCCCCCTGCCAACCTCCAATGACCCAGGCTCGTTCCTGAACCCAGGTCGCTGGCGTGGCACGAGGTGTGGCATCCAGTGCCTCAACCCTCTGTGCCATCAGGCTGGCCTCGATTTATTTCTTGAACTGGGAGAATCCACAGTCACTCTGTTGCAGAGCTAACAGTTGCAGATAAAGATGTGAGTCTCTTTTAGCTCAAAAAGGTGATCTTTTTTCACTCCACCATCCACTTTGCTATGAAATAGTTCACAGTTGTACAGCTTAACCATGAGCAGGCATCCTAATTTACATTAAAAAAAAATTACATTATTGTGATTTTCAGTTTATACTCTGTACAACTTGATTCCTGTGGGACACAGCACATCTATTACTTTTATTTAAAGTCACCTCAATATTTTTCGGTTCATAACTATATTCTAGGCTACCTCTAGTTCATAGTGTGAATATCTTAAACATTTAGTATTTTTCCACAGATTTTATGTTTCAAAATTGCTTAGGCTATTCATTGTCTCTCAGACCCCTTGTGTATTATTTCGTAGGTTATTTCGTAGGGACAGGGTGATTGGGAAGGGGGGGGGGTGGCACTATATGTGAAGGAAGGACTGAAGTGTGTAAGGGAGGAAGGGGAGGAGGGTAGTATGGAGTCACTTTGGATGCAAATCCAGGATTCCAAGAATAGGATTCTTAGAATGGGAGTGGTGTACAGGCCACCATCTCAGACAGAGGAGTTAGACAGGGAACTAGCGGGACAGATCAGGAGGACCTGCGAGAAGGGTAGTGTGGTGATTGTGGGGGACTTCAACATGCCAGGAGTGGACTGGAGCACCCCAACAACCAGGAACAGAAGGGAGCAGGTACTGCTGGATGCCTTCCAGGACAGCTTCCTGCTGCAAATGGTCAGTGAACCAACCAGGTTAGAAAATACCCTTGACCTTGTGCTGGCAAATGGGGACTTTGTGAGAGAACTTACAGTGGAGGAACTGCTGTCAGGGAGTGACCACCACTCAGTATGGCTCACATTGGATATGGGCAAGGAAAGAGTGGAATCTGGCACAATAGTGCTGGACTTCAGGAAGGCCGACTTTGGGAGGATGGGGGAAGTGGTAAAAGGGTACCTGGCCAGAATTCAATCTAGTATGTACACTAACCAGATGGGAGCTCATAAAGCTGGGGATAGTGGAGGCAACCAAACCTGCTGCAAAGCCCAGAGCAAGAAGGCTAGGGCTAAGAAACCGATCTGGTTGACAGGAGGTCATGGAAAAGGTAAGGAGGAAAAGAGCTGCCTTTAGGAAGTACAAGAAAACAGGGAGGGGGAGGACAGGGAGGAGTACTTGACAGAATCGAAGGAGGTGACAAGGGCAGTAAGGGGAGCCAAAGCATCTGGAACTCAGGCTGGCTGAGGCATTAAGAAGGGGAGAGGACTCTTTAAGTACATCAGGGAGAAAGGAGCTGTAAGGACCACATAGTAAGGATTAGGAAGGAGCGGGGTTGGGTGAAAGCAGGGTGCGATAAGGCGGAAGCACTAAATGAGTACTTCTGCTCAGTATTTACTAAAGAGAAGAGGGGGGTGACACCCAAGGTGGGAGAAATGGCAGAAGCAGGGGGGGAAGTGGTGACAGATGGGGAAATCATGGAGAGCAGAGTTCGAGAGGGTTTGAAGGCACTGAGGGTGGACAAGGCGCCAGGCAGAGATGGCATCCACCCCAGGGTACTGAAGGAGCTGGCAGAGGTCCTTGCAGACCTTGGCAGACCTATTTAATGCCTCACTACATCTGGGTGTGTACCTCAGGACTGGAGGATGGCTCATGTGGTGCCCCTCCACAAGAGTGGCCCCAAGGATGAACCGGAAACTACAGACCAGTGAGCCTCACATCCATCATGGGTAAGCTAATGGAGACTATCCTGAATGAGAGGCTGGTGGCCCTCCTAGAAGGCCAAAGGACTGGGACAGCAGACAGCATGCTCATAATGTGGCAGATCCTGCCAAACCAACCTGGTCGAGTTCTATGACTGGGTAACTAGGCAACTGGACAGGGCCATGCAGTGGATGTCCTGTATCTGACTTCAGTAAGGCATTCGACTCAGTGCACATGGAAGGCTGGGAAGTTAGTAGGCACAGGGCGGTGCAAAGCTGGTGAGATGGGTAAGAAACTGGCTGCAGGGAAGGCAACAGAGGGTGGTGGTGAGTGGGAGCTCTCACACCCAAGGGCAGTGATGAGCAGTGTTCCCAGGGCTCAGTGTTGGGACCAGTGTTGTTTGGGATATTCATTGCAGACATATCATGGGACATCAAGAGCAAGATCAGTCTGTTTGCTGATGATACCAAGGTAGGCGGTGGTGGATGACCTAGGGGATGGCAGGGTGGTGGATGATATGGCAAAGCTTGAAACCTGGTCAGACACCTGGCAACTGGGCTTTAATGCCAAAAAGTGTAAGGTGCTGCATTTTGGGATGAAGAACCCAAGGAGGAGTTACCAGGTAGGGGGTGCAGCTAGCCCAGACAGAGGAGGAGAAGGATCTGGGTGTGCTCATTACAGGGTCAATGAACAACTCGGCACAATGTAGGAAGGCAGCTGCAAGGCCAACAAAATGCTGGGTTGTATTGCAAGGGTATATCCTCGAGGAGGAGGAGGTGATTCTGCCACTGTATAGGTCATTAGTTGGAGCCACACCTGGGTACTACGTGCAGTACTGGCATCCGTATCTGAAGAGGGATATTAAGTTACTGGAGGGGGTGCAGCGCAGAGCGACAAAGATGATCAAGGGACTGGGGGACTTATCTTATGAGAGGAGGTTGAAGGAGTTGAACATGTACTCACTGGAGGAGAGGAGAGACGGGGTGACATGATTTAAACCTTTAAATACATGAAAGGAATAAACAAGACAGGTACAGAGGGGCTGTTCAAAGTAAGGAAGGGGAGGGCCACCAGAGGCCATGATATGAGACTGGAGTGAGGAAGGTTCAGGATGGAGATGAGGAGACACTTTTTTACAGAGAGGGTGGTGGCTGGGTGGAATCGTTACCTGCTGAAGTGGTATGCAGTAGAACAGTGGACTGCTTCAAATGAGGATGGGACAGGACAAGGGCAAGGGTTAATGAAGGGTAAGGGTGGAAGGGAGGGGCAGCTGCAGAATAAGGGGTGCTAGCTGCACATTCGAGCAGACTTGATAGACCTCTATGCCTTTATCTGCTGGCAAATTTTGTATGTTCGTATGTTCGTATTATAGTGCTGTGGTAGCGCCACTATAGCTAGGGTTGAGTAGGCTGTTTAATGTTAAACCCCAAAGTTTGTACTTTAAAAGCTTCAGAACCATTCAACAGATTTGCTCAAAATTATGCGTGTGTGGTCTCTGGGCAAGACCTTTTGATGTGCCAACCTTTATTCCTGCGAGATGTACAGATTCCGATCTGGATAGCGAAAAAGTAAAAACATAATTTTTTTTTTTTGCTGTTTTCTTGTCATCACCTAATTCCCAGATGATTTGGAATTTTGCTCTAACATTTTCAGGGTAGAAAGAGCTTGAGCCAGAGTGATGCATTTCACTGGTTTAATGAAAAAATATCAGTCTGTTCCAAAGTTACAAGGATTTGAAATTTTGGTTCTGAGCATGATTAGTACGGTCTTTTGGGTAGCTGTTTGATACAAAAATGATTACCCCATACCAAAAATAATTTTTCATGAGGAAATATGTGTTTTGTATGGCTGCTATGTTGTTCCCCCCCCCCCACAAAATTTCAAAAACCATAAAAATGATATCCTGCAGAGACACCAACACATGTATCTTGCTAACTGGGACACCCTTAGGTGGATTCTGCAGTTAGTTATTAAGAAAATCACCTAGAAAAGTGTTTTTAACTTCTTTTTAGGTGACCTGAATTCCTTTTTTCCATGTCCACATGTAAAAAGAATAGGGCTATACAAAAAAAAAAAAAGATTCCCTTTATATGAAAATAGAATTTGGACTTAGTTTTGTTCGCATTCTTTTTTTTGTATGATAGGATCTTTTTTCATATGAATGATACAACTTCACGAAAAAAGATCCCTTCATATGAAAACAAAATTTGGACTGTTTTTTTTTTTCAGATTTTTTTGTATAAAGGATTATTTTTTGTATGAATGACACAACCTCAGGAAAAAAAGATCCCTTCATACAAAAAAATAATTTAGACTTAGTTTTTCATTCTTTTTTCATATGAAGGATTCTTTTTTCTTGAGCTTTTTTCATTCTCACAAAAAAGTTTTCTTCAGACAAAAAGAGAATTTGGACTTAGTTTTTTTTCTACATTTCATGTTAACAAAAATTTAGGAGAGCTATACAAAATCATACAAATGAAAAAAATAAGAATTATCATAGCATAATATTGCAACTGTATTGTTTTTTTACACTGCATCTATGGAGGGATGGAAGTACAGGGCTGGGAGGGCCCTGAGCTTCCCTACAGAAATGGATGTGTTCACACAGGTCCAAAAGGAACATGCGTGAATGAGGATACAATTATAGGATACAATTATACTATTTCAAAAAAGAGAGAAATTATTTGTAAAAAAAACATCATTAATGCACCAGTTAGAGTTCAGATTAAACTGAAAAAAGAAGGGAAATGTGGTGTTAGGTTGCTAACCCTAACACCCCACCCCCACCCTGTAGGCAGCAAAAGGAAAAAACATTACAGTTTTGCCTCTCCTGAATCTTTGCAAATCAGGGCTGGGGTCTTCCTTGGGGTTGTCAACGAACACCCTGAAACATCACACGTGTCTTCTTTCATCTTCTGGTATGCAGAACATGTCAGTTACAATACTGATGTTAGGGCTGACAGGAGGAAATAAATATCTACAGAACATTAACCCTGGGCCAAGCATGATGCGACTGAGCACCTTCATTTCATTGGACACTGCCTCCGTCTGAGGTCTTATTTCAGAGCATTCAGTATAATGTATTAGCTCTGACAGCTCTCAGTAAAAAGTGTATGCAAGATCAGGCTACTAAGCAATTGGCTGAAAACTGGTCATGTATATCAACATCAAATCCTAGATTTATGCTCCAGGAAAAACAAAATAAAATAGCTCAAGGGATAAAAAGTAAACGGTAAATGTTTGTGGAGAAAGCCTTAAAAAAACTGGCTTGAACAATATTTGGTATAATCTGTACAGTGTATCTGCTGGAATAAATAAAAAACAGCTTAAAGATCAGATCTCTGACATAGGAAGACACATTTATATGACTTTTGTCAGTACTACCAAATGTAGCCCAGTCTTAGCTATGATAAAAACCTCTACTGTATTCAGACATTACCCAGAAATAATCAGAGATACTGGCAAAAAGAGACTCATAACAATTCTGATATTTCAGACCTTTCTAAATAACATACTGCTCTGCAGATGCAGCAAAACCAGACTCAGGTCAGAGCCCAAACTGCTGCTAATGTATTAATCTGACAAGGGCTATAGAGTTAATGTGTGGATTGAATTGGAATGAATAGTCACATGCACGAGCACACACACACACACACACACACACACACACACACATATATATTAACTGGACTTACCTTTTTTTCTCAGTTTGTAGTCATGGTTCCAGAAGAAGGACATGTTTTGGGTTAGAGACTGGATCTATGGCACTGGGCTGAATTAGGTGAGTGAAGGATGTTGGGGTGTGAGGAGTGGTGGGTGCTGAGTAGAGGGACAAGGTAGGGTTGTGGTTGGGGTGGTTGAGGAGACAAAAGATGGATGATTTTCCTTATTTCAAGGGACTTCAAGGTTTAAATAAAATATTGTCAAACAATCAAGATCAAACCAATGTCTCAATACTTTGCTCATTCATAATAGAAAAAAAAGACTTGCATGTAGAAGACTAGTACATGAGCAAGTTCACCAAGTGATGCTGGGAATTGTAGTTTAATCTCAGAACCCCATGTGACTGGAGTCACAGAGGTGATCACAAGACGTTCTGTTGCACAGATGTTCTAAAATAAAACTGCAAGTACCAGTTTGCTTTTTAAACAATACAGAAGGCACATTTTTTAATTACTTTAGGCAGTGGGGTCAGGAGCAAGAAAGTAGTGCAGTGGAGGGTGAGGAAGGAAACGCACTTTACTGAATGGAGAGAAAGTGGAAAGATGTGCTTCAACTCCACTTGGTGTAAGGAGCCAGATGTGGTGCATTTGTTATCCAGCCACAGCCACGCCCCCAGAGACCCTTTCTCAGTATACATCAAGATGTACGCATAGCTCTCACTATGCAGCCGTAAAAAGAGGAATGTGCGCTTGTGCCATTGCATGCCAGCACCACAGGCAGGCTCGCGCATGATGAACACAGCAGCCCACCCACAACATTTTGGTCCTGAGAACCTGGTGGATAACTGCTAATTCTGCAAGAAGGTCAGTGATGGGGCTGGGGGGAGTGATGCTGGGCAGACTCAGGAAGCGGAAAAATTATATAACCAAAGGAACAGTTATAGTTTTCCAATGGAACAACAGGAAAAACAGAAGCGAGAACAAATACACAGTTTTCAACTGTGCAAAACAAATTAGGAGAAATAAAACACAACCCCTACAATCACTGGCCAGCAGTGAAGGGATGGCCATTCAGGAAAAAAGGGGCATAACTTGAAGTATTAGTTAACAAGTGGGTGGGGAGGATAAAGGAGGGATGATCTGAATATATCCTAGGGGACATAAACTGTTGGGTTATACTTTGGGGATATGCCAAGAAACCACCACTGTGGGCTGTAAACAAACTGCTGAAATAGAGCTATGTTAGTGATGTTATTATCCCTCTAAACTGGAGATGTAGGCTCAAACCCAGGACCACCATTGTGTCCAGTAGATAGACCAGCTGATATTAACATAGTGGTCTAAAGATGATGCATATGAACATTTGTAGCCTGATCCATGCAAAAATTGGAGCTAGAAGTTTGGCTACAACACAATATCAATCAATCAATCAATCAAATCTTTATTTATCCAGGCGATCACCATTGAGCAAGCTCATTTACAAGGTGGACCTGCTGTTGGCAGGGAAAATTGTACAGTTACATATAAATATACATAATACAAAAGAAACAACATGTTTACAATACCGATAGGAGCAGAGTATTTACATTCCAAGTCACATGTACAAGAAAGATATACATAACACAACCCGAACATTTATATATATATATATATATATATATATATATATATATATATGTACACTTCCAGAGAGCAGGATGTGTATGGATGTCATATACAAACCATAGAAGAAAAAAAGAAAGATTATTTATATTTCTATCCAGCAGAAACACGTTACAGGCCTGGATGGAAGTTCCTAAGCTATGGAGGTGCGCATAACAGTGTGTAAGCCTTAGGTAAATGGGGCAGAAGGGTGGTGGTGAATAAGAGGGATGCAGAGGGTGCTAAGTGCAAGTGGGGCAGAGGAGGGGGGGAGTAGTAGTGGCAAGGGCTGATTTGGATAAGCAGCTGGGACTAGTATTGAAGAAGAGGGGAACAATAGTCAAGCTGCTAGGAGCGATAGAAGCAATTACAGATTTCAGCAAACGTTTTGTCATAGAGGGTCTTAAAGGAGGCAGGACTGACAGGTGAGCTAAGTCTCAACGATTTTTGTATCCTATTCCAGAGAGTAGGCAGGGCATAGCTTATGGCAGCCCTTCCAAAGCGAATGTTGGCCCTTGGGACATTCAAAGAAATCTCCGATTGCCTTCTTAAGGCATAGTTCCTAATAGGACTAAGGGGGAGACAGTCAACAACGTATTGTGGGAGTTTGTTGGTAAGGACTCGGAGCATCCATAGGGCTGCATTTCTATAACGCCTGTATTGAAGGGAGGGCCACCCTACGGCTGCATATAAAGAGCAGTGATGTGTGGAGTATGGGAGGCCAGTTATAAATCTTAGTGCTCTATGATATAATACATCCAGTTTTGCAAGATATGAGGCAGGGCAATGGCCATAAATGAAGTTGGCGTAGTCAATTAATGAAAGGAATGTAGATTGGACAAGCTGTCTTTTTGCATCTGTCATCAAGAGGCGTTTAATTCTGAAAAAAAGACCAAGTCTCTGCCTCAGTTTTTTCAGCAGTTCTTCTGTGTGTTCCATAAAATAGAGTTTGTTGTCTAGCCAAATACCAAGGTATTTGAATTTAGTCACAAATTCAAGATTGTCTTCTAATAAGGTAGAAATTGATGGTAATGGACTAGCGACAGCAGAGTAAGCCCCTAGGCCTGATGGTGAGAAAAGAATGGCCTTGTTTTTTTTTGCATTTAGTAGTAACGTTTTGCTAAGGAGCTGGTACTGCAGAGTATTAAAGTCAGCTTGTAACTCAGCGCAGGCAGCTTCAGGAGATTCCCAGCTTAAGCAGAGCACCGTGTCGTCAGCAAACAAGTGAATACTGGCATCTTTGATGCCTATGTCCAAGCTGTTGATATAAATGGCAAACAGTAATGAGCCCAGTATGGAGCCCTGGGGGGCACCTCTTTTTATCGGTTTAAGTGGAGAAATCTCTCCATCAGCCTTAATTTGTTGCTGTCTATCAGAAAGGTAGTCTTGGAACCATTCCAGTGCAGTTGAGCCAATGCCTATAGTTTTTAAGGTGGAGAGGAGCAGGCAGTGGTCGACAGTGTTGAAAGCCTTACTGAGGTCCAGAAACATGGCACAAACACATTTTTTGTTGTCTAGCTCCCGTTGCCAATCATTGGTAACTTTTGCCAGTGCCGTAATTGTACTATGCTTAGCTCTAAAGCCAGACTGCATTGGGTTGCGTAGTCTAGCATTGTCTAAGAAAGATCTCGGCTGTGTATTCACAATTTTTTCCAGAAGTTTTGAAAGTATAGGAAGAAGGGAGATTGGTCTATAGCTATTTAGGTCACAGGGGTCCCCTTCTTTAAACAGGGGAATGACGTGAGCAGTTTTCCATGCCTTGGGGATGGAGCCTTGTGCAAAGGACAGATTGAATAGGTGTGTTATAGGTGTAGCAAGTATATGGCATGCTATTTTCAAGAAATATGGGTCGAAGGAGTCGGCCCCAGCACTTTTTTTAGTATCTAGTCGTAGAAGAAGATCTTCAACTTCTCTTATGGTGGTAGGTGAAAAGGAGAAGTCCTTGTTATTGCTACTTGGTTCTGAAGGCTGGGTGTTGGTCTGAGGAAGAAGGCTACTTACAGGTGCGTTATCAAATGCCAGGCCAGCAGTGGCAAAGTGATTTTTGAAAGCCTGCAGTATCTCTAATTTATCGTTAATAATAATATTATCAGTGGTAATTTTGGAAGGAAGCGCACTTCCTGGAGAGTGGCCAGATAGCTTTTTTATGGTGGACCAGAATAATAGGAGGAAATTTTGGAAGGAAGCGCTCTTCCTGGAGAGTGGCCAGATAGCTCTTTTATGGTGGACCAGAATAATAGGAGGAAATGGGCTAGCAGCAGAAAAACTCTGCGGTGCTCAAACAAAATGAGAATGAACACAAGTGAGAGCTTTAGCACCCAGCAGAAAAACAAAAGGCCAAAACAATAGGAAAATGTATTATCCTACTATCCTACTATCTTTATTTTGAATTGGTGTACAGTGCTAGAGCTATAGACATCAAGGTAGAATGCATGTACACTCGTTTGTAGCGAACCTATGACATCATCATGGGGAGAAGTCACCTAACATTTTGCCAAGTGCCTACTGGGCTTCATCAGTGACAGTGTGCCATATCCACTAACCTCCTTTTATAGGGAATGTTTAAAGTAAACGTACAGAAACCAAAAACTGTGTACTCATTAAAATTACAATGCAGAAAATGTTAGCAACATGATCAGTAAGACCAGACACAATTATATATCAGCAAATAGAAGTGGTGTAGTAAGCTCAGATTCTCTCCGTTCACATATATTGTCAGTTACATTGATATTTCATCCCAAACATAATATTTCATCAAGTATAATGAAGCGTGACCGATCACCATACAGTATTGTCGGCTATACTAGTTTCTAGTAAGTGTAGATCAGTATGTACTTACCAAGTTATAAACATTTGTTCCAGTTTTATACTGACTAAACCAACATTTGAAAAGACGCAAAGTGAAAAAAAACAGTAAAAGGATTAGTTGACCCTTTTCACAAAATACCACCTACTGTATGCATTGATGTCTGTACCATGTTTAAAACTGGGAATAAGACAGAACATATAGATTAAAATCCACAGACTTGTTCCATCTATGACAAATGGCAACAGCAGGCAGCACACTGTATAT
The DNA here is from genome assembly GCA_016271365.2 of Neoceratodus forsteri. Taxonomy (NCBI): domain Eukaryota; kingdom Metazoa; phylum Chordata; order Ceratodontiformes; family Ceratodontidae; genus Neoceratodus; species Neoceratodus forsteri. The sequence goes on from CM028130.1 coordinate 1,425,206,914, forward strand.
TATCTAGCAGGCTTTATAAGCTCATAAACTGATTGTCATAAATATATAAAAAAATGTTTACTGTTAAGTTGAAGCTCAAATGATATCCAAGCATAAATCTAAATACTGTAAAAATTAACACGAAGAGTAAAACAAGGAGAGCAACTATTGTAACTGTTTCTGGTCTCCTAAATACAAAACAAGGACCCTCATCAACAGCACTTTTCAGTTTATTATTAGTGTTGAAAATGCCCCAGTTCTGCCACACATTGCTAGTTACCTCTCTTGAACAATCACTATCAGATCAATGGCAAATACAATACATTCTTTCTTCCACAGCTTTCTTCAATGGCAGTGTAATACAAATTAACATTTATAAAGAAATCAGGGGCTACATTCACAAATAATCGCAAAGTGCAGCTCAAAAGTTTGTTTCTCTTTGCAATTGCCCAGGTGGTAAAAACTGCTGTTCACAGACAGATAGCGTGTGGCACTATCTGACTGTGAATAGGGCTAGGTAGAGACAGCAGTAACCCCATTACTACCACCTGTAACCCCACTAGCACTACCCAGACCTACATTCCTTTAAACGGCCTTGCAATGATCAGCGTCAGTACACTATTTGTTATTCACAAAAGTAGCCATGCAAATGAGCCAATTGGGCATGCAAAGTGCTAGCTGGCCATTTGCATGCCTGTTATTGGCCCATTTACATGGGCCGTGAGAGAGTTTTGCACCCCCCAACGCAGACTGCTGTTCTCCTACTTAGACAAAATAAATCTTCCTGGTGGTCTAGTGGTCCCTCCCAGTCCCCAATCATGGAGCGCTGTCCCCTCATTAATGGAAAAATCTCCCTGGTGGTATAGTGGTCCCTCCCTGTCCCTGAGAGCCAATTGCCATTCCTGTATTAAAATAAGTGACCATTTCATTGGTGGTATAGTGGTCCCTCCCCATCTCTGAGAGCCATTCATTGTTCACTGTCCCTAGAATAAAAAATGTGACTGTTGCAGTAGTGGTATAGTGATCCCTCCCTGTCCCCCAGAACCAATCGCTGTCCCTATAGTTTAAAAAAAAAAGAAATGTCATCGTCGCCTGGTGGTTGTAGTTCCGGCCCCCCACCCTGTTCTCTGATCATCATTCTGCTAGTTAAAGAAATTATTCCCTGGTAGTCTAGTGGTCCCCCCCTCCCCATTCTCTGATCACTGGCCCATAGTAATAGTAAAATATCCCTGGCAATCTAGTGGTTCCTCTCCATCCCCCGATCTCTGAGTGCTGTGCATGTAGAATAATAAAAATCCCCTTGGTAGTCCAGTGGTCCCTCCCCCACCCCTGATTGCTGATCACTGTCCCGGTAAGAGTAACTAAAATCCTCCTGGTATTTTAGTGGTCCCCTCACCCTATTCCTGATCTCTCCCTGCCATAAGGTGACAAATTACCCTGGTGATATTGTGGTCCCCCCACCCATCCCTGATCTGCCCATATAGGGCACTGTATAGTTTTCTGTGGTGTCTGGTGGATCCCTCACCCACTCACCCTGTGAGGGATTGACCCACCATCCCTCTCCTTCCCAACCCGACTCCTGGTCAATGATCAGCACAGCCCTCTGCTCACCTCCTTGGCTGGCCACCGACTGAGCTTTCAATGAGTGTGTACTGTACACAGTACACACTCATTGACATTGATTGACAGCTCAGAGTGAGCTGTCAGTTAATGAGTGTATACAGTATGTGCTCACTGAGAGCTCAGTTGGTGAGCAGCTGTGGGGGTGAGAGGAGTGCTGTGCTGGTCACCGGCTGGGGGTCGGGTTTGGGGGGAAGTGAGGTGGTGGGTCAGTCCTTCACAGGGTGGGTCGGTGGGGGTCCATTAGACACTAGGGAAAACTATACAGTGCCCTATATGGGCAGATTGGGAATGAGTGGGGGGGACAGCTAGACCACCATAGTAGTTTGTCATGTTATGGCAGGAAGGGATCGGGAATAGGGTAAAGGGACCACTAGACTACAGGGGAATTTTGGTTATTCTCACTGGGATGGTGATTGGTGAATGGGGGTGGGAGAGGGACTACTGGACTACCAGAGTGATTTTTATATTGTACGGGCATGGCACTTGGAGTTCGGGGGAGGAGGAAGGGACCACTTCACTGCCAGGGATATTTTTATTATTACTACAGGCTGACAATTGGCAAATGGGGAGGGACCACTAGACTACATAGGGAATAATTTTTTGTAACTATTTGGATGGCAGCCGGCCCAGTGGCATAGAGGGCTGAAGCAGCAATGCCTTCCCTCCTGCCACACCGGGGACCCATGTTTGTGGTGCGAGTAGGTCACCAGGGGTCAGCTGAGGTGGGAGAGGATTGAGTGTCCAGAGAACAGCTCTCCTCTCCCAGGGGAGGGTGGGGACATGGACCGGAACCTGACCCCTAGCGGTGGCTGGGGGCCAACAAGCCTGGTCCCATAATGTGGGGGCAGGGGTGGAGCAGTCGCCTGACACATGGTGTTGCTGGCATTGCACGCTCACTGCCGCATTAAAGGAGGGCTAAGGCAGCAATGCCTTACCTCCTGCCATGCCAGTGACCCATGTTCACGGTGCGAGCGGGTCACCAGGGGTCAGCTGGGGTGGGAGAGAATCCTGCCCAAAATATGTTTTCACACCTGTGGCACAGGATGGCATTGCAGTTGCACAGAATTACGTTTTGGTGGGGATTCGAAAATGTTCTGTACTGGGTACATGAGGCAGGGTAATAAGATGGCTACGCTGACAATTTGGTCACTGTTGTTCTATAAATGGAAGTGCAGGGCCTGGAGGGCCCTGTGCTTCCACAGCTATATACATACATGCATCTATGGAGAGATGGGAGCACATGGTCCAAAGGATCCTGCGCTCTCACAGTAAAATAAGGATACTATTACACTATCTCAAAAAGTAAGGAAATAAGTTGCAAAAAACTTCCTTAATGCTCCAGTTAGGGTCAAAGTGACAAAAGTTGGAAAATATGGTGTTACGGTTACCCTAACACCCCACCCTCCCTAACTAGGCAGGAGAGCAGGTGTAGAGTGTGCCTTGGGCTTCTCAAGCCTAACACTCACCCCATTCCATCTGTAAATTATATGTGGGATACGTTATTGCTGGTGGTGGAATACATTATATATGTGAAATAGTGGTGAGTGACCTTGGATAACCTCATGAGTGGTGTAGCGTAGCAGAGCCATGAGTGATGATAGCTGAGGTCACTCTCCACTCATTCCCATAAATAGCGTATTCCATCAGCGGCCATAACGTATCCGATTTATACAATAGGACTGTTTTGTGCTGTTTTTTTTGGGTTGATGATGTCACCACAGTGGAATAAATGAATTTTATTCCACTACAGTGTGAAGATTTATTTCCTCACTCCTAATACAGTCAATTTTGGATGTATGCACAAGGTCAGGGAATGCAATTCTTGTGCATACATCTGAGAATGCATACATCCAAAATGACTTTTAAAAAGGCAGCTCACTTGCATCAGTTAACTTCGAGCATATGCGTTAACACTGTCTGTTATGAAACTTAATAAACAACCCAGTAGTATCATGAAATGTAATGTTTTAATCAAAATGTTTTCAGGTAAACAGTGAAAAACAGTTAAAAAGACTTTTAAAACTTTTAAAAACAGTCACTTTTAAAAACAATAAAAACCTTTAAAAATGTTATACTGTAGCTGTACAATAATTAATTTAGCAGCATCAGTGTTATTCTTTAAAAACGAAAAATGTGACAATGGTACGCCACGGTCCCTACCAGCAGAAAACCATTTAAACAGTGTTTCTTCCACACTGGAATCTTTATCATTGGCCTCCCGTTTGTAGTCTTTTGGGTTGCCAGCTCCCCAGTCATTGAGAATTTGTTCTTTCTGCCTTACAATTCTGCCGACACATGAGTTGTCTACACCTATTGAACAGTAAGCTCTTTTCGAGATAAAAAAGAGGACTTCTCTATCAATTGAACCTTTTGTTCAAGAGACAAAATGGTGCGCTTTGACTTCTCCATGTCAGACAGGGATTAGTTAACACACACAGCCAGCTGCTTAAAAAGCATGGTGGAAAGCAATTAACAAGATATCAACATAAGTTCAAAACACCATTGACAGCCATTATACTCTACTTACCTTGATTCTTCAGTTCACGGTTCAGCTTTGAAGAGTGCAGACATGTCCTGGTCCACAGAAGATGACAGCCCTCAACCTCCAGTGGTAAGTATAGGGTAATGGGGTGTGTGTGTGGGGTGGTGGGTGCTCAGTGGGAGGGTTGGGATGGCGAAGGAGGCAGCAGGGACGATGAGGGATCATTATCTTTTTTCCTGGTTAAAAAGAAAAAAAAACACATTGAGGGACTGTTTTCTTTCTTTCAGGTCTTTGTAAATAAAATAAATATTACAGGACACTGGGAGTGGGTTCCCCAGTGTCCCACACTGCTGGGGAGGGGTTGTTAAATGCCAACATGGGGATTCAGCCCCCTGATGTTGGCATATTAATAAAACAAGGGCTGCTGGGGCAGGGGTCATCCAACACTGGGGTTGGGCATCCCAGTGTTGGGAATATATAAATTAAATAAAATAGAGAAGAAACTAGGGGACGGCGATCGGAGAGTGGGGGGTGCCACTGGACACTAGGGAATGGGGACAGTGATTGGGGAGTGAGGGGTTCCACTAGACACCAGGGAAAAATGAGGGGTTCTTAACTCACAGTGCAGCCCACAGCATGAATTCAGCTGTGGTTGCAGAACTAATTAAATCCACTGTTCTCATACAGAGAACGTGGCGGAAGGCTCCTCTCGCTAAGGTGGACAACCATGATTTTGGGTGCCCAGAAAAAGTATTTCTGGAGCTAACTGTGGAAAACAAACACCAGAATCTAGCTAAACAGGTCCCATTTAGCTAGATGCTGGTATTTGTTTGTTTTTAAAGACAACATTTGTATGTATTTTACAGTTTTTTTAGTTGATAAAAAAAATAAACAAGCTGGTGGTTCGTGAATAAGGATTTTTTGCTCACGAAAAAGGATTACGGATCTTGTGAAACAGAAATTATCTCACGAGACGCAATCCTTTTTTGTGAGATCAAATCCTTTGTCCAAAATTAAAAAACATCTATCCTAAAGATTGGAATGTTCATAAATGTCCCATTAGGATATAATGGGAGTTAAAAAACTTAATAACTTTGCATCAGAGTAATATTATCGTACCAAATTTTAACTGTCTATTCTACTACCAAAGTTCTTTATACCCTACAAAATCATGCATACATCCATACCGTCTGGTTGCAAGGCAATGAAGAAAAAAATGAAAAAAAAGGTGGATTTTTTTTTTTTCACTATCTGGAACTCAGAATCTGCGCATCCGACTGGAATGAAACTTGCCACATCAAGAGATCTACCCCACAGGACAGCACATGCCAAATTTTTTGTGCAAAACCATTGAACGGTTACAAAGTTATTAAAGTGCAAAATCTGAGGTTTAACATTAAACATGCTACTCAACCCTAACTATAGATGTACAGCTGTGCCTCTATTATATTTATATATATATTCATTGCAAAAAACTTTGTTAATGCATCAGTTAGGGTTGAAGTGACAAAAGCATGGAAATGAGGTGTATGCATTAGAGCCCTAACCCCCCACCCTGCCACCCCACCCCCATCCTCCACACCAACAGGCATCAGGGTATGCCATGGGGTTGTTAGGCCCATCTCTCACCCCATTCCATGTATAAACAGGCTGACATGGTACAGTATAGGAGAATGGGGTGAGAGTTAGGCCTCAACACTAATGCCTCATTTCCATACTTTTGTTGCTTCAACCCTAACTGATGAATTAACAAAGTTTTTTGCAATGAATTTCCTTACTTTTGGAAAAAGTGCAATGTAACTGGTAACTGATATGCATTTTTTTATTCACTTCTCAGATTAATACCTTTGCGCTATAAGCTCCTTTACAAAGGTTCCATGTCAACAGCAAACAACACAAATACAGCAAAACAATACAGACAGTGATTACAAAATTACATTGGATACAAAACTGATGTTCAACACTTTTTGTTACTAAAATTACAAAATTCAATCACATTAAGCAATAAGTATGTTACGAGGTGTGAACAGAATGGCAAGGTAGCTTACTATGGAGAGAGAGACTGGTGGCAACAGAGGCTGGGTGCTGAGAGAGTGCCGAGTAGGTGAGGAAGGTAAAAGGGAAAATAGGTGGAGAAAATGGGAGCAGCCATAGGGACTTGTCATTGGTTTGCTGGAAGGGGAAAATTCCATGAGGTTTTGGAGTGGGAGGATATGGTGAGGGAAGGGGGGAAGCAGATTAGGTGGGGAAGGGGGAAATGGTTGGAGAATGGAATGGAGGATGAAGGCAGAGTGGGATGGTAGAGGAGAGGGGAGATTGTAAGTGCTGTAATGAACAGAAAGAAGACAGGAGTTGGCTTGTGCAAATTAGAAGTTACAATCATACCCACTAAGTGTTGTTAGGTGGTTACAAAGTTTAGATTTGAAGGGGCCATGTTTAGATTCTGCCAGCAGGTCGTCATGTAGCGAGTTGAGCCAAGCAGTGTTGGTGGCCTGCGCCCCCTACAGTTTGCCCATTTTTGCATAATGATACACGTCTATGGGAGTGTGGTACCTCTGGGCCCTGTGCTCCCACTTACACATAAGTACAGAGCCATACAGCAGCCCTATAGGGCTCAAGAGGAACCCTTGTAACAGTAATTTGCCAATATATCAGTAACCATAGCAGCTATGAAAACAATTCCACTGCAGTTGTAAGCATGACTTTGAAACCTCCACATGTGCTTACTAAGCTGCCCAGAGTGAAAAATCCGTAATTCGAATAGTTTCCGAGATACAGGCACCGAAACACACTGTGGGTGCCTCAGTGTTATCTATGGGGAAATTTCTCAACTTCGTAATGTCATAGCTATGTAACAGATAAAAAATGTTTGCAACTAAACAGCATAATTCACATCTCTAGGACACCCCCTTAATACTCTGCAAATTTCAAGCCAAATGACAAAATCGTTTATTTGCAGTGTACTGGCAAAATGTTTAAATTCCTAGTTCGTGAGGTGTCAAAATCCCCATTTGTGAGGTCATTCTCCATTCGCGAGCTGTCAAAATCCCCATTCATGAGAATTCCTTGTTCATCGATTTTGGCCATCTAGTCTGGAAATCACGATCAAGGATTTTATCAGCTCGCGAAAGGGGACTGGCTTGCGAAAAGAGATTTTGTCACTTTGCGAACAAGGATCGGAAGTGAGTGACAAGCAATTTTTAAATTTAAAACAGCCATTTTACGACAAAAAATGAAGCAAACCAAAGCCATGGGTTTGTAGAGGGTGTCACCCTGAACAAAGCCCATGCTTCAATTACAAGAGGACACATCCTTGGGGCAAGTTACAATATTTTGTTTGTGGGGAAAAAATGAAAACAAGATGGCAGCTTGTGAAAGGAGAATTTTTCCTCATGAACAGGGATTTTATAAATCCCCATTTGCGAGGTGACAGAATCCTTGATCGCAAGCCCAATTTTCTTTTGCAAATCATATATATAAATCTAAGACTGAACTGAGCATGCTCAGAACCTGAAAATTCAAAATTAGGTAGCTTTGGAACGGATTAATATTTTTTTCACCAAACCAATGCTAGATTATTCTTTGGGGAAATCTCTTTCTACCCTGAAAATTTCAGACCAAAATTCAAAACGGTGTGGCTGCAGCATGATGGGCAATAATCAGCAGATTGGGTTTTTTGGCGCATCACTGCACGTAAACCGCAAATCCGATCAAAACACAACTTGGCAAGTGAAGAGATCTACCATATGAGACCATGCATTCCAAATTTTGTGCAAATCTGTTGAACAGTTGCTAAGTTATTAACGTGATAAATTTGGGGTTTAACATTAAACTGCCTACTCAACCCTAACTATAGGGCACGACCCTGCCCCTATAATATTAATATATATATATATATATATATATCTCCAGTCTTTCCTTGAATGTTTCTTCTTCTTTTCTGAGTTGACTACATTACTGGGGAGTGAATCCCATTTATGCACTACTCTCTCTGGGAAGTAGTATTTCATCTTGTCCCCCAAGAACAGTTCTCCTTGCAGATGCATACTGTTTCCCTAGTGGTACAGTACTTTAATTTCTTGTTTTGTTAGTCCCAGATCTTTGCATAATTCTGGATCTTTTAGGATACTATACAGCATAATTAATCCTCCCTTGAGCCGCCTTTGTTCCAAGCTAAACATGTTAAGAGCATTAAGTCTCTTCCTGTATTCCATGGTGTCACCACGTATCATTAATCTAGTTGTCCACCTTTTTGAGTAGTTTGTTCCATTAGTCTGCCCCACTCCATGATGAAAGATTCTTCCATGCCCTTCTTAAAATTCCCTGACTAGATTAAAATCATGTTCCTTGGTGTCTGTCCTTTTGGTCTGAATACTGTACTAATAACTATCCTGTTTTATAAAATGGGAAGGGAAAATCTTGTGTCCTGATTGGTCAATAGCTGTGCAATAGAAGTGTCTAATGCACAGCTAAAAACAAGTTCTGCCAACCAGGGTAACCCACAAATCCTTGAGCCATTTTAGAATTTTAAACAACATTTTTAGCCGGCATTGTTTTCCCTTCCTGAGACCACAGCCTAGCTCCATATCATTCAGAAGCCAAAATAAGTATCATAATTCATTACTTGTAAAAAGCTCATTATCAGCTCTTTCTTTTCTCTTTTTTTTGTTCTGCTTGCTGCTATGATCTGTGACACCCCTCCCCCTGCTGCTCGCTGGCATGGTCAGCCACTCCATCTCTGCCTTTCAGTGATCAATGCTGAGCTGAAAGGAAAACCTCACCATTAGTTGTTTATGGTAAAAAAGTCACAGTTCAGCTTAAACTGATCTTTTTGTTGTATTTGTGCTTAACAGCTCCCTCCCAATTCAACACTGCACTGTAGTCTTGAAAACATGTCTGCTGCTGTACTCCTGGTTCTGTTATTGCGACTCTCAGCTCCTCCTCTATGCTTGCACCGAACTAAAAACATAATTAAAAAAACAATCAGTGGAATGGACAGGGCATGGCGGGTGGGGGGGGGGACTGCCAGAGCTATTCCATAAAAAACTAATCACGGTAAAAAAATAATCAGTGGGCATGGGCTAAGGAGCTAAGAATAGAACTAGCAGAGCCATTATCAGAACTGTTTAGTGAGTCTCTGAGCACAGGAGAGGTCCCAGAAGACTGGAGAAGGGCTCATGTGATCCCACTCCACAAGAGTGGTAGCAGGGAGGTGGCAGGGAACTACAGACCAGTCAGTCTTACCTCAGTAGTGGGCAAGATTATGGAGACACTCCTTAAGGAAAGGATAGTGCAACACCTGGAATCCATAGGAGCACAGGATCCAAGGCAGCATGGGTTTACAAAAGGAAGATCCTGTCAAACTAATCTCATAGAATTCTTTGACTGGGTAACCAGAGTGGTGGACCAAGGGGGAGCAGTTGATGTCGCCTACCTTGACTTCAGCAAAGCTTTCAATACTGTTCCACATAGAAGATTGATTAATAAGCTGGGTAGGCTCAGGGTGGATCAGAAGTTGGTCAGCTGGGTGGCAAACTGGTTGACGGGCAGAAAACTGAGAGTGATGGTAAAAGGTATACAGTCAGAAGAGATGCAAGTCACAAGTGGGGCACCTTAGGGATCAGTTCTGGGGCCAGTCCTCTTCAATATCTTCATCAGTGACATTGCAGATGGACTGGAGGGTAAGGTTTGTCTGTTTGCAGATGACACCAAAATCTGCAACAGAGTAGATGATCCAGATGGAGTGGGCAGAATGAGAAGAGATCTGGATTAACTGGCAAAACGGTCGGAAGAGTGGCAACTGGGGTTTAACACAAAGAAGTGCAAGATCATGCACACAGGGAAGAGAAACCCTGAAGCCACCTGTAGGCTGGGAGGGGGGTTGCTGGCAGTCACAAGGGAAGAAGGAGTCTTGGGCATCATCATACAGATGACCTGGAATCATCCAAGCAGACCACTACAGCAGAAGGTAAGGCTAGGGGGATGTTGGGGTATATTAGTAGGGGTATCACAAGTCGTGAGAAGGAAGTAATAATCCCTCTTTATAAGACACTGGTTAGGCCCTATCTGGAGTACTGCGTACTGCGTGCAGTACTGGAGGACACACCTTTACAAGGACATTAACCAAATTCAAGCAGTCCAGAGAAGGGCAACCAAAATGGTGCAGGGACTGCATCAGAAAACATATGAGGATAGATTAATGGAGCTCAATATGTATACCCTAGAGCAAAGGAGGGAGAGAGGTGATATGATCGAAACATTCAAACACCTTAAGGGCATTAACAAGATGAAAGCGTCTAACATGTTTTAATATAAGAAAAATAGCAGGACGAGAGGACACAGCATGAGATTAGAGGGAGGCCGATCAAGGGGTAATGTGAGGAAGTTCTTTTTCACTGAAAGGGTGGTGGATGCATGTAACGGCCTACCTCAGGAAGTGGTGGATATAAATACAGTGCAGAGCTTCAAACAAGCATGTGATAGGCATAAGGAAGCAATACAGATGAGTATGAATAGATAGGCCATTGACAGAACAAAGGCCGATGACACATTCATAAGGTAGAAAAAGAAATGGGCAGACTGGATTGGCCTTCAGGTCCTTATGTGCCATCAACTTCTATGTTTCTATGTTCTCTTTCTCTTATCTTTTTTTAGAAGGGGGCTCTCAAACTGCAGGCAGTACTTGAGATGCTGCCTGACCAAAGACACATATAATGGCATGGTCACCTTTTCATTTTGGCTAATGAAACCATGACTGTTACATCACAACCTCCTGTTTGCTTTCCTATATTTTTCACACTAGGTTGAAGTTTTCAGGCTACTGCTTATCATAATACCTAGATCTATTCTTGTTCCTCATATGAGGATTCTGTCTATGCTGTAATGTATTTCAACTGTGGGATCCTCTTACCTATGTGCATGACTTTGCATTTTTTTGCATTATACTTTAGCTTGCAGGTGCTTGGCCACAGTGTAAGTCTCTAAACCTCTCTGCTTGTTACTGATCCCATTGTCCTTTGCTGTGTCTACCTTACCACACTGATTTGTGTAATTTGCAAATACTGTGCTGTAGGCTTACTTTGCTGTTCGGCTCCTAGCCTGTGTCACTTATAAACATACTGATCAGGACAGGTCCCTGAAACAACCTCTTGTGGAACCCCACTTTCAACTTTACTGATGTTTGAGAATTTCCCATTTAGTACAATGCTTTGAGTCTTATTAGACAGCCAGTTAGCAATCCACCCTCTCAGTTTCTCCCTTAGACCCATTTGTCCCATCTTTAGTGAAACAGCGGAGAAAGAGGTGATATGATAGAGACCTACAAGTACCTCAAAGGGATGAGTAGGGTGCAGGAGGGGAGTCTCAAATGAGAAAGAGCACCAGGACCAGGGTGCATGCGATTAAGCTGGGAGGCGGGTTCAAGAGAGATGTGAGGAAATATTTCTTTACAGAAAGGGTAGTAGATGCCTGCAGCAGCCTACCAGTGATAAGTGGTGTAGGCTAAAACAGTGGGTTGCTTCAAGCATGCATAGGATAGACAGAGGCATATTAAATAAGCTTTTGTCAAAGCTGAATGTTGTCTTGCTGGCATTGGCATTGGTAGTGCAGGAGTTGGAGAGATGCATAATTAGGAATGGCAGTAAAGTATGGAACTGACGCCAACCCTACTCCACTCTGCAGAGACTGACAGGCATTGAGGTGTGCCTTTGGGTTGTTGGCCATAAGGCTCATGCCATTTCATCTTACCCTACCCTGCAGACTCTGACAAGTGTCGCATTGTGCCTTGGGGTCATCGGGCCTTACGCTCACCCCATTCCATAAGGAAATATGCTGAGATGGGTACAGTATAGGAGAATGGGGTGAAGTTTGGGGCCAAACAGTCTAATGCACACCTTGATGCCTGTCACTGGCTGCAGGGTGGAGGCAGGGGTGGAAATCATGAGCATTACAGCTGACAATTCAAAGTCACACCCCTGATGCCTGTCAGTCTCTACAGGGTGTGACGTTATGGTTGGAAACCCTAACGCCCTGGGTGTTTGTTGGTATTTGCACTCCAAATTTTCAACATGGCTTTTTGTGACCTCCACCTCATGAAAGCATTTGGGACCTCTGCTCATGAGCAGTGGCACTGTGATTTTGTTAATCTGTCCCGAATGCTGATTTCCCACAGCGACTGCACAATTCTGCGCCAGATGTGCGAAAACATATTTCAGGCAGGATGTGAAAAATGACAGCTGTACCATTCATAAGGAGGTGTGAAGAAATGGCAATGTTGAAAATCTGGAGTGAAAATGTTAACAATTCTCGAAGTTATGAGCGTGCATGGAAACTGTACAATGCACGCTCATAACACAGTCATTTTGTGGAATTTTTTCACCAAATTTTCAACATAGGCATTTTGAGACCTCCACTCATAAAGAGTGTCACTGTGATTTTCTTTATCTGTCTTGAACGTTGATTTCCCACAGTGACTTCGTCAGTGTGCACCACATGTGCGAAAACACATTTTGGGCAGGATGTGAAGAATGACGGCTGTACTGTTCATACGGAGATGTGAAAAAATGGCAATGTTGAAAATCTGTAGTGAAAATATAAAAAATTCTCGAACTTACGAGTGTGTATGGAAACTATGCAATGTAAGCTCATAACAGTCATTTTTTGGAATATTTTCACCAAATTTGCAACATAGGCTTTTTGGGAGCCCACCTCATGAACAGTGGCACTGTTGTTTTGTTACTCAGTCCCGAAAGGTGATTCCGCACAATGACCGCGAAATCATCTTTTGGGACTGAATAACGAAATGACAGTGACTGAGTTCATGAGGTAGGGTCTCAAGAACCCCATGTTGAAAATTTGAAGCCAAAAGTCGCAAAATTGGATGAGATACCCACCTAAGTTGAACCCCACCCCCATTGATGCCATTATACAGCCGACTGTGATTTTCTTCAGTTCGCGGTTGGCTTTTGAAGAGTTCAGATGTCTCCTGCTCCACTGAAGATCATTGTGCCAGGCTCCAGAGGTAAGTAGGGGTGAGTGAGTGTGGGGAGGTGCGGTGTGCAGAGGGTGGGTGCAGGTTGGGGAAGGGGGCTCTCTGGATGCAACGATGGACCGTTTTCTTTTTTTAGGAACGGACATTGTAGGAAGGTTTTCTTTATTTACAGGTGGAATAAATCAACTGTTGGGTACACTGGGGGGCTTCCAGTGTGCCCCATGTCTTGGGGAGGTTCTGTTGGCCACACTGTAGTGGGCTCCCAGTGTGGCACACAGTGGGGGTGGGTTGGGGCGGTGGCAGGAACATGCCGGTGCGGTCGGCTTTGGGGAGATAGTGGAGAATACGAGGCACATTGGGGTGGGCTCCTAGTGTGCTACACAGTCTTGAGGGGGGGTTATAAACATGCTGACAGGGGGATTGGGCACCCCCGTAGTCAGCTTTCTAAGGATTGTGACAGACGGATGGTGACAAGGCACACCCTGCAATGATGGGGCGCTCCCTCATTGCAGCGTCAAAATTCTTTCAAGTTGGTGGCACGCTTCTGAACTGCTGTCATAGACAGCGTGCTCATTCATTGGTGCCACACAGACCAGCCCAAGAAAGCAGTGGCACCACTGGCCACAACACTGCCTCACCTCCACAACCTGCTACTCCAGCAAGCTGCCACAAAATGCTGCTTACGCTGCACGTGCACAACAACAACATAAAAATAGGCAGGGAGACAGGAGGATCACTGGAGATCAGACAGGGTCCGTGGAGACAGATTAGGCAGGGAACATCTGGGCAGACTGGATGGGTCAAGCAGTCCTTTTCTGCCAACAAATTCTGTTTGTATGAGGCTACCCTGCTCTGAAAATTCCAAAAAACTGCAAAATTCTAACAAAATAAAAAGCTGTTACAAGTTCTTATTAGTATTCTCAGAAGTTTCTGAACACTCACTGTTTAAACATCACCTTTCTTGTGATTAAGATGAACAGTAAATATAAATTAATAAAGAGGCAGCATGGCATAGTGTATAGCACACAGATTTGGGAACTAGGAGGCACAAGTTCAAATCTCACCAGAGTCACTCATCTGCTGTGTGATCCTGAGCAAGTTGCTTATCATGTCAGTGCTTTAGTCCACCCAGCTGCAAAAATGGTACAAGAAGGATCTCACTGGCAACTAGGTATGGCGTCTCAGCTGGGCTGTCCTGGGCAGATAAATTTTATTTATTTATTTAGCTTTTGTTTACCGGGTAAGTACACTAGACAAGTATTATGCCTATTTTCAGGAACGACCCGGGGAGAGTACAACATGAGGAACAACAGTCAAGGAGACATGGCAAAGAGAGTACAGTTTTTGTCACAGTAAACAAACGTGGGAAATACATCATTTGACGTTAGGGGAAACATAGTAATAAGCACATTTCAGATTAAAAGCAAAACAACAGACAAGTAGACAACAGACCCTTTTCTCTATCTTCAAACAACATGAAGTCTTGCTATATTATGACAATTGCAGTTTGTCCCACCATTAGAACTGCTCCGGAGGTGAAAGAGTTAACTCCCATTCTAAGAATGGAACTTAGAGCACGAGCTCGGTTAGAGAAGCTCTGTCTGGGTTATTTCAAACCCAAACTGTCAGATTCTTTACTCCGCCTCACTGAACAGTCGCTCCGGAGATTTCTCCTACTGCTCGGTTCATTTCTCGGTTTAAATAGTGTTTTCTCGGTTCAAATCAACCGAGAATATTATTATTTTAACCGCAAAACCGATCGGTTCAAGCTCTGTCTGTGGTATCGTAAGTAATTTCAGTTTAATTTCTGTGTGGAACTTGTAAATGTTATCGGTTCGGTTTTGAACCGATCAGCTTGCTTTAAAACTTGAAGTTACAAAAATTAGAGGTTTTAGAGTGCGGTTCGGTTCTTATCGGTTCTAAAAAACGGAATTCATTACGTTTTTCAAGACTCCCGTGACGGTTAGGAACCGATAAGGGTGTCTTGCCTGGCACTGCGTTAAAAGGGCAAGTTTTTGGTTAGGCTGGCATTATGTCTGAGAAACCCAAAAGAAAACCTGGGCCCACTGGGTTTCAACACTGTGATGCTTGTGGGGAAGTCTTTGCCAAGGCTGACCCACACACCACATGTGTATATTGTCTGGGGTTTGACCACCTCAATTCAGACTGCCAGATTTGTAAAAATTCCCCTGCAGCCACCCTGGATAAGAGAGTTGGCAGGCTCAGGGAACGAGAGGCCAAAAAGTCCGCTGACCCGGATGGCCAGCCCGGTTCGGTGCCAACCGAACCGGAGGGAGTGCCCTCTGACCAGGGCGAGACTTCCTTGGGCAAATGCAAAGCTGGCTCGGATGAGCCAGTTCCAGTAAAGAAAACAAGAAAATCAGCAGGTGTGGAGCCCAAAATTCCTTCTCCAACTGCTGCAGAGATAGCAAGAGCTATTCAGATTGTCAAGTCACTTTCTCCGGTTCCGTCCGAACCGCCACTGTCTGGTAAAAGGTCGGTTCGGTCGGTTCCACCGGTTCAGGAATATGATGTTGAGGAGTTTTATGAACCAGAGGAGGGGGAGGATGATTATGAACAGTATAAATGTGACTTGGAGGGTCTGGGTGTGCCCATTGAACCGGACATCTCCCCAGACAGACCTTTAGAATCTCCCCCTATGCTTTCTGAGTCCCCCTCTCACTTTATGTTTTACAAAAAAGTTGCTGAAACCCTCCAGCTCCCATTGGAGGAAGCTGTGGATGAGCAAGAGGAACCTGATTTTGTAGAAATGATGGATATACCAGAGTCTAGGAGATTGTCTATTCCTTTGCATAAATCATTTAGGAAACAAACAATAAAAATTTTAAAACTCTAATTCTGTGCCTCCTGTGGATAAAAGATGGACAGGAGGTACACACTGTCAGGTCCTGACACAGAATTCCTTTCACAGCAATGCAGTCATGTTGGGGTGGTTCAGGCTGCAGCCTGTGATAAAACTAATATTCCCTGGCTTCACATCCTCCTGACAAGGATTCCAGGAAGATTGATGCCATGGCTAAAAACAATACATGGCAGTGTCCTTGGGACTCAGGTAAAGCAAATTACATGGCTTATGTAGCAAGGTATCAAAATCTAGATGGGACACTGTCATGGCTTTGGCCAAACAGGCCTCTGGCCAGCTTGCTAATGAGCTGGAACAGGTGGCTGCTGATGGCATTGAGGCATCCAAGGTGCAGTTTCATGCTGCTGTGGATTTTAATGATGTATCCTCTAGAGTCATGGCTACGTCTGTAGCTTTTCATAGGTTGGCCTGGCTTAGGTGTACTAGCTTGTCACAGGATACCAGACTAAGGCTATGGATTAGATAGGTGGAAATTCTCTGTTTGGGGAGCAGACAGAGAATTAGAAGAAAATGGATGAATATAGGACTACCTATAAGAGTGCCTAAGCCAAGAAGCGGCAAGCCACTCCTCAGAGGCAGACCCCCAGGGGTAGGGGTAGGCCTTTTCACAGGCCTTTTACTAAAACCCAGGCCTCCTCTGCTTATGCTCAGAGGGGCTTCTTCAGAGGCAGAGGCAGAGGCAGATGGGGTGTGGGCAGGCCTGCTCCCACCTCTCAGCCTAAAGCACCTGCCAAACAGACACCCTGATGGGGTGCCCAGGGCCGATTCTCCTTTACCCGTAGGGGGCAGGTTGACTTACTTCATTCAGAACTGGGTGTCTCTAACTTCAGACAAATGGGTCCTGGAAGTAGTAAGCCAGGGTCTGGTTCTCAGCTTCAAAAAGTTCCCAAAGATGAGAATCAGATCTTTGCCACCTGCAAACTCTTTAGAGACCTTTACTCTAGAAACAGAAGTCTCAACCCTCCTGGCTCTCAGAGCTGTAGAAAAGGTTTCTCCCCCTACACCAGGGCAAGGGTCTGTACTCCAGATATTTCCTTACCCCAAAAAAGACAGGAGAATGGCGGCCCATTTTAGACCTCAGATATCTGAACAAACACCTTTTGAAACCAAAGTTCAGAATGGTAACTCTGGCAATGATTTTACCCTCTCTAAGGCCAGGGGGACTGGCTAGAGTCCCTAGACCTCAAGGATGCCTATTTTCACGTCCTAATCAGAAGCTCCCACCGAAAGTACCTCAGATTCGAACTGCCCTCAGGTCACTACCAGTTCAGAGCAATGCCCTTCGGCCTCACCTCTGCCCCAAGGGTATTCACAAAATGTCTGGCAGTAGCAGTTGCTTATTTAAGGAGGCAAAGGATTGTTGTCTTTTCCCTATCTGGACGACTGGCTCATTGTAGGCCAGTCCCCAGAACAGGTAAAATCTCACCTGCAAGTTACCCAGCAGCTGCTCACCTCCCCTGGGCTTCTTGCTAAATCTTCCAAAGTCAGTTCTGGAACCAGTTCAGGTGCTCACCTTCATAGGTGCAGAACTGGACACAAAGCAGGCCAGAGCCTTCCCTACCCTTAGAGAGGGTAAGGAACTTGGTGCTCTGGCCTCCTCCTTCACTCTGCAGGTCTCTCAACCAACAAGACACTTTTGCAGCTCCTGGGGCACATGGCTGCGTCCACAGCCGTAGTGCAAGGAGCAAGATTTCAGATGAGGGACATTCAGTTTCACTTGAGAGCCTTTGGTCTCAAAAGAGACCCCTTCCAAGTTGGTCCCAGTGACCAACCCTGATCCAGGCCCTCCAGTGGTGGCAGGATCAGAGCAATTTAAGACTGGGGTCCCCTTCATTCCTCTGTCTCACTCCTTGACCCTCACTACAGATGCTTCCCTCCTGGGGTGGGAGCCCACATGGGCGACCTCTCCACTCAGGGAGTGTGGTCCCCCCAGGAATCTCTGCTCCACATCAATTTTCTGGAACTCAGAGCTGTCTTTGTAGCACTTCAAGTGTTTTCTGCGTCTGTTCAGAACAAAGTGGTACAAGTCAGAACAGACAACACCACAACAATGTGGTACATCAACAAGCAGGGGGGCACTCGGTCTTCGGCCTTGTGCACCGAGGCAATGAAGTAGTGGTCTCTGGCCTATTCCCTGAACACTTCCCTCATAGCAGTTCGTCTTCCAGGAAAGGACAATGTCCTAGCAGATGCTCTCAGCAGGATTTCCCAGGGCCATCACGAATGGTCTCTGGATCCTCAAGTACTGGGGATAGTTTTTGCCAGATGGGGCACCCCTCAGATAGATCTTTTTGCAGCCCCAGACAATCACCAACTTCCACTTTTCTGTTGCAGACCCCCAGTGTCGGGCTCAGTTCCCCTGGATGCCTTTCTCCTAGATTGGGAAGGGAAGTTTCTTTATGCCTTTCCCCACTTCCCTCTCCTATTCAAGGTGCTAGTCAAAATCAGATCCCAGCCTTGCAGGGTGATTCTGATTGCCCCAGATTGGGCCAGGCAGCCCTGGTACCCACTCCTTTTGTCCCTAACAGTCCATCTTCCCCTGTGTCTCCCCAGGAATCACAACCTGTTAACCTGTGCCCAGGGGAGAGTTTGGTATCCGAACCTCAAATCCCTCAACCTCAAGGCCTGGCTCTTGAGGAGTTAAATTGCTGACCTACACCTTTCTCAGGGTGTTCTTGAAATCCTAAAGGCTTCTAGGAAGCCTTCCACTAGAGCTACTTATAATTCTAAGTGGAAAAGGTTTTCCATTTGGTGTGCTGGGAAACATATTTCCCCGGAATCTGCTGATTTGCCCATTGTTTTGGACTATATGGTCCATCTTAATTCTTTGGGCCTGAGACCAGCTACCCTGAAAGTACATTTGGCAGCTGTCTCTGCTTTTGTTTCAGCAGGAAAGCCCTCCTCTCTTTCCGCCCACCCTGTATTTTCCAAGTTTTTTAAGGATTACTTCATACTAATCCACTTTTTAGGGATCCGGCCCCTGCCTGGGACCTTAATGTTTGCATTGCCCAGTTAATGCAACCCCCTTTTGAACCTCTGTCTTCTGCAGAGCTTAAGTACTTAACTTGGAAAACTGTTTTCCTAGTGGCTATCACTTCTGCCAGGCACATAAGTGAGTTGCAAGCCTTGTCAGTAGAAACTGACTTTATTTCTTTCCACAGGGATAAGGTAGTCCTCAGGACTAACAGGAAGTTTTTGCCTAAGGTGGTTTCAGATTTCCATCTTAACCAATCTATCTCCCTTCCATTGTTTTTCACTGAACATTCTTCCTCTGGTGAGAGGAGATTGCACAGTTTAGATGTTAAGAGGGCCCTAAGTTACTATATAGAACGTACCAAGGGTCACAGGTTCGAATCCCTCCAACTTTTCTCACTTACGGTGAGGTCGGAAAAGGGAGACCTGCCACTAAGAGATCAATTGCCAGGTGGATTGTCTCTTGTATCCAGTTTTGTTATCAGAAACTGGGGAGGGTTCCCCCCCTCTGGCCTGAGGGCTCATTCTACCAGAGGTACAGCTGCGTCTCTAGCTGCTGCCAGAGACATCCCTATCTTAGAGATATGTCAAGCTGCTACCTGGAAAACGGTACACACTTTCACCAAGCATTACTCCCTGTATGTCCAGGCCAGGAGAGATGCTCGGTTTGGCACAGTTGTGCTTCAGAGCCTATTCCCTAAGTAGGTTCTGTCCCTCCTCCATGGAGGTACTGCTGTGTAGTCTGCAATTGTCATAATATAGCAAGACTTCATGTTGTTTGAAGAAAAAATTATTCACCTTAGTAATGTTGTTTCTTCTAATGGAGTCTTACTATATATAACCTCCCAACCTGCCCCTCTCAGAACTTCTACTTGGGTATGGGGTGGGCAGCCTAGTGTGGGCACTAGTTATGCCCATTATATGTTTTCCACCTTCTTGGGGTTTTTGGGTGTGGTGTTTTTTTTTTATATTATATTATTACTTCTGGTCCCCTGACTTGAGTCTTTGTGTTGGGACCAGCAATAGGTGTTAATATTTAGGTAGCCAGTTGGCTAGTGTAGGTTACAGCTTCCACACAGACCTTAGTGAGTTTTTGCTCGTAAAGATCTGACAGTTTGGGTTTGAAATAACCCAGACAGAGCTTCTCTAACCGAGCTCGTGCTCTAAGTTCCATTCTTAGAATGGGAGTTAACTCTTTCATTTCTGGAGCGGTTCTAATGGTGGGACAAACTGCAATTGTCATAATATAGCAAGACTCCATTAGAAGAAACAACATTACTAAGGTGAGTAATTTTTTTCTTATGTGATACTGGGGACATCAGGGCTGATTCTGATTATTGACACACACACGCCTTTCAACGTTGATTCTGATTACTGACACACCACCCTGGACCTTTGAGCTGCCTTTTCCTTTTGAACAACAGGGCTAACTCAGCTTAGTAAACATAAGTTTTGACTTGGTGAACATGAAACAGAATGTGGAACCACATAAATGGATTTAGTCACAAAAATGAACAGGAAGGACCAACATCTGCAGTTAGCAAGTAATAGCATGCATGGTTGTACTGCAATGTATGCAGGTGTCGGGTGTGTCACGAGGCATGAGGCTTGCATATATTGCAGTATGACTGCACAACCTGGAGTGTTACATCCCACTGATTAAATTACTTGTTAAAATTATTAATAATAATAAAACATTTAAACAAATAGACCCTGTTGCTGTGCCTGTCCCCCAGTTCTTATCTTTTACCCCCATTGTTATCCCACTAGGGTGCCAGAGGTGCCTTTAAAAGTCCAACCAACCCCATGTAACTTCCCAGCTGCCACAAATCTGATCCTCCCCCTGAAGCAGCCTGCAACCTTCTGTGTTTGCAGTTGTTGCTGGTCTGTTTTCCAATACAGTGCCAACAGCACAGTGAGGCCTGAGTGAAGTGCGGGAGCATTTCCGTAGTAATGTATGTTTCTGTGTATGTATGCTGCTGCCTACTTCCTCCTGTGTCACCCGTGTAAATGAGAAAGTGCCCCATGAGTTATTCATGGTAATCAATATCTAAATGATCAAATAAATCTGAATGATCATTACAAATTCCTTAAAAATCAAAAATTACAGAGTACCTCTTATTTTTTCTGAGATAGCAAGAGGAAGAATGATATCAAAATGATGTTTGCTCATTTGGATGGTATCTCAGACTTGTTTTTTTGCTGCAACCAGCTAATAGGAATAGTGTGTACTGATGGAACACAGGAATCCTCAGAGCTGCAGAAAACCTTTTCTGACAGTGTATTTTTCTGTGTCAAGCCCATGTTGTTTCATAGTGCATTACGCCTTCCTTTAATTTTATTTTAGAATTTTTGACTGGACAGGCACACCAAGCTAAAGCTCATTTCCAGCATCCTGGGAGTACTAGAAGGCAGGTGACTTGCTCAGGGTCACGTGACATGCAAGTGGTGAGTGTGGGTTTCAAACCCAGGTCTGTTGGGTCTCCAGGTACACAGATTGGTGCTCCAAACTCTAGACTATACTGTCTTCCTCTGACACATTTCATGAAAACCATAGGCCAAGCATAGGTTTTGTCTGTGGATGAAATAAATTGGGAATATCCTGCAAGGCAGCTTAAAATATGATTGTTACTCAGTACAGAATGTTGCTATCACTGTTCCCATATATTGAGTGGCTTAGTGAAGTGAAACCCAGAGTGTAAGGGAACACGTAGTTTTGTAACATGGGCAAAATGAGAAAGTGGGAAAGAAGCAAATCAATTGGCTGAACTGGGTCAGCTGGCCCCAGAGCAACATGGCATTATGGCATGATAATGCCGAGTTGCCAGTGGGAGTGCACAAATGAATACAGTGGAGTAACGTGGAAGAGCGCGGGAAATGTCATGCGCGCCTGGGAAGAAGCAAGCAGTGGATACATGTCGGAAAGGTTGACCAATAGGTGGCGGTATCAAGACACAGTGTGGAGTGGGAAGCAGGCAGTATAGTGGTGCGTTGCAGGGTGCGGGAAGTGTGGTCATGGGCAGAGAGAGCAAAGATACGGGAAGTGTGCCGTAACAGTCAGAGGGACTGAAGTGACAGCTGAGTAGTAGCAGGAGAGTAAAAGGCAGTAGTGGAGATGAAAAGCGAGCAACAGGATATATCGGCTGAGCACAAGTCTGGTAATGTGTAAAAAGCACCACCTATTGGTCAGATATGTAGTGTGTGGAGCAGGCGTCTAATTGAGTTGTAGTGTGCTGAGCAATGTGCAGGAAAACACACAAGATTTAGAAGCTGAAACTGCACTGGTTGCAGTCTAGCAAGGTACCCGATGGAAACAGGAATAGTCCGAGGGGAATGAGATAGGAGAAAAAGAAGATGGGGAAAGAAGTCATTTAGGGAAAGAGGAAAAGTGGAGTGGTGTTGGACAAGTGCCACCTGTTGGTCAGAAAGAGGAGCAGAGCTGTGCACTGGGAGTTGACAGAACCCGTCTGTGTCCTCCGGCAGAGTAAACTATGCAGCCAAGAAACAGTTCCCACAATGCAGCAGACCAGGAATATCACAAAAAAAGGCATGCAGACGAGTAGAACAGCTGAGTGGAAGTGGGCGGTTAGTAAGGCACAACATTATCTTATGTGTATGTTGCAACATAAAGCAAAGTCGTACGATGTCAGAACATAGTATACACTATGTAAGTCGATGTCGGCAGTGCAACATGCACGCGCAGTGTGGCACTTAAAGGCAGCCTTAGAAACAACAACATGTAAACGAAAAAGCAGCAAGGTACAGAAATCCTAGTGCTGATGTGTGTGTGTGATAAGAAGGAAAAAATATCCACATGACACTTGTATTGCACAAGCCATGTTACAAGCGCATTAATCCCCTCCGAAGGTGCCATCTAATGGGGAGTTAATGCATGGTTGGACCATTGTACACACTCGGCCTCCGGCCTCGTTCCACAACGGTCCCAACCATGCATTAACTCCCCATTAGATGCCACCTTCATCGGTGATTAATGCTTACTTGGGCTACAGTGAATAACAATGATAGTTTAAGCCACCACTTAGAATATCCCAAGTATACCATGGGATTGGAATAACATGGCTTCTAGTACAAAACAAATTAAAAACTACTAGTTATATAACATACATGGTGTTTCAATGTCATTTTACTAGCAGCTATGCTGACAGGAAAAATAACATTTTATTCTGCAAATGTATTTGCCCTCTTGTGGTACATGTAGTATATTTCATGACCCTAAGGAAAATATCACTGATATT
The DNA here is from genome assembly GCA_016271365.2 of Neoceratodus forsteri. Lineage (NCBI taxonomy): Eukaryota > Metazoa > Chordata > Ceratodontiformes > Ceratodontidae > Neoceratodus > Neoceratodus forsteri. The sequence goes on from CM028130.1 coordinate 1,425,230,100, forward strand.
GTTCCTGAGTATAGTTTTAACTTATGTCATTATGAGTGATGAAGCCAGGAGGGATGTCAAAAGGTAAAATTGCATGAGGGAAAATATCAGTGATATTGTCATTAGGGCCATGTCATATTTAATTTATGCCATGCCTTTTATTATAAAATGGCAAGAAAAATATCCTTCATCCTGATTCTCCAGGAGCCACCTTCTACAGTGATGTCCCAGCACAGCATCTCTGTATGAAGGGGAAGCTCACTGGGCTCTGGTCTGTGCAGCTCCTTTTTTCATTAATTTCTATTTTTGCCTCTTTTTCTCCTTACCCACTGCCAGGGCCTCCTTCTACCTGCCAAGCCCTTCTGTCTGCCATAGGAGTCCTCTGATATTCTGGCTTGCCACCAGCCTCTGCTCAGTATCCTCTCCAAACACCATTACCGTAACCCACAGCTTGTCATGTGCGGGTGGGCCCCCTCTCCGGTTCCACAAGCTGGGAGGAGGATACTTCACTCAACAGTTGAGGCCCAGGAGGAGGAGGAGAGGGCAAAATGTGGGAGAAGTGGAAAGGACCCCACTATGGCATGGGGGGGCAGGGCAGCTTTATCTGCTTCGTACTGCTGAGGTATTTCCCCATCAAACTCTCCCTTATCTCTCCCCAGGACATGATGCTGAGATGTGACCCTACAGAGTACCTATCAGGACTGTCAGAAGGGCAGGTGAGCCCCACCCTCCCTCTGGAACTCCCCTGCCAGCCTCACTCTGGGCATGTGATGTGTCCGTGTCACTCTCCAGGTGAGCAGATGCATGCTGATTTAAGGCCACTCCAGAGAACCACTTGTTCCTTCACGCATGACCTGCCATCTTCCTGAGTCACCAGGGGACAGTTGTGCAGTGGAAAGAGGGGACCTCTCACCCCATGGTAGGAGGTGTCCAGTAGTCTGTACGGCTCCATTGCCACAATAGATCTAGTGTGTGAATAAATGGACCTAGAGTGAGAATAACACCAATATTCCCACTCTAGGTCCATAGTGGCAAAAAGTATCACATATTTTTGTTGTTTTTTTATCCTCACAGGTATGGTATAAAAGAGACAATGAGAAAAATAAAATTTTTCCAATGAATTATTTATGTTTTTATATCACTTTTTTTCACCCAGCTGCTGGTTTGGGCTCGGTGGCAGCATGTTGCCTATCTTGAGGTGCCTATCCTCCCGTTATGGGGATCACACTGCTCGGCAGTGGGGTAGGGGTTTTTACATGGTTATATTAGTGACTATGGAGTCCCTAAACCTGCCCCCAGAGGACGCCGGTGTGAAGGACTGGAGTCCAGGCAGGGAGCCATGTGGAGACACTGCTTCCACTAAGCGTCTAACAATGCTCTCCCTTCCCGACACTGTCCGCTAGTTGGATCAGTGCCTAACCCTCTCCAGGAGAGGAGAGCTGCCTTGCGGTGGCTCATTCCAACTCTTCCCTCCCTCCCTCCCCCTCTGCTGACCCGTGTTGACCCAGGCCCATTCCCAAGACAGAGTCACCGGCGCAGCATGAGATTTGGTGTCCAGCACCTTAACCCTCAGCACCACTGGGTCAGCTTCCCAATGAATTATTGATTGCACCAACACAGTTGCAGATATTTTTGTGAGTAAATATATACCTCACAAACTGCACAAAAATTGAACTTGTAGACCTAAGAGCTTCGCAGCAACATAGCCCTGTCTGTCTGTCTATCTATCTAGCTATCTCGATCTCTCTATGTGTCTATCTCTCTGTCTGTCTATCTATCGATCTATATATCTATCTGTCTATCTATCTCACTTTTGCTCACTAAACAGTCACTTTCAGATGTTTAGAACAACCTCTAATGACAGGATAGGACAAATTGTAAACTCAAGAGTAAAGCTAACAACAAGAACTGTATAAACTGAAAAATTAGAATACATTACTGTTGCGATATTTCATTCAAGTCGCTTTTGTAAACTTTGCGAGATTAACAAATGTGATAGGAAACAATTTTTTACATCTCTAGATGTCCTCATGTTTTCCTTTTACTGTATATCCAATATTCTAATATGTTTTGACTTTTTTCTTAAATTAATAATCTAACAGTTTTGCCTTTGTAAGTACTCTAAATCCATTTCTCTTCAGCAGATGCCGTTCTCTCCTTTCATTCTGCCTCAACATTCTATAACACCAGTAACACCATTGCAGACCAGTCAGATGAATAGCATGGAATGATGCAAGTGATGTCATGGAATGTCTTAAAAAAAAGAAAAAAGAGCAGCAGACGCTGAGAAGAGAGGAACTCTATATAAATCTAAGGGCACTCCCAAGCCTAGATTATTTATCAAAAATTGGTCAAAGCATATCAGACTACATAACTGGCATAGAAAGGACACTGAGAGCAATTAATTATGTAAAAATCCACCCTTATCATCACCTTTAAAATAGCAGAAGTGTACTGAGCCCTTGCTTTTGTCCAGTATGCTCTACATTTGTATGAAGTGGGGAATTAAAACTGGCGTCATTGTTTGACATGAAAGCAAAATGTCAAGAAACCATACTTGAGTGCTTATTTGTGATTTACGAAGTCTTCTCTTTATCTCTATAAGATGACATTTTCCATCTTTTGTATGCTGAAAAGGATTCTAGGACATTACCATGTCTAGAAAGTAGCAGATTATATTTACATTGGAGATCTTAACATTAAGACTTGTACTTTACTTATTTGGCAGTGGTGTACTTAATCTCCTAATATACTGCTACACTTAGAAACTGGACTTTGCTTTTAATAATAGAAGCACGTCTCTAAATGTTAAAGTTCTCAATAAATGTAGTTTATCTGTTCATCTCCTCCAGTCTGTATAGAAAGCTTTTTTTGGTGAACAACTTGCAGGCTTACATCTATATACTGTAGCTAGTTTATGAGATAGAATCCTGGTATATTGTGCCCATGCTGCTTTTCTTTAATGTGAAGAGAAAAATTATTTTCTCACTCTGGGTCAGGTTGAAGAGTTATGGCAGGGTGGAATTATATATTGGAGTTTTGATTTCAGTGTACCCATCTTCTTACATACAGTATAAAAACATAAACACTATGAGATCATTGTCCTAACCCGCATAAGAGTATTGAGGAACTGATTTCTAAATACAAATTCAGCTACTGTACTAAAAATTTTCAAAGGTACCTGTATAATCAGGCCAACTCACAGGGGTTTGGTGTAGCAGACACTTTTGCTGTTGCTTTTGTTCCTGCCCAACTCAGAGTAGTAATAAATTAAAATTATGTTATAGAACCCTGTTGAAGTGCTCATGTCTTTTCTTATTTCAGCCCACCGGTTATGCTTAGGTGTTCTTAATAGTAATGTAACACCACCCTATTGTTGGGATAAAGAAGAGACTGTGGTTTTGTAAGTGGATGCTTCAATTTCAACCCTTTGTTTTTCTAGGGATCAGTGGTGGTCCATTGGAGGTGACCTACAGATTGAAGCAGTTCCATTTTCACTGGGGGGTGAAGAACGGCCATGGGTCAGAACATACAATCAATGGCAAGTCTTATGCTTGTGAGGTAAAGACAGTTTTATTTTTAAACAAAGATAGTAACTATATACATTCTTCTTCCAATCTGCGATCATCCTATGTTCTGGAGGCCAAGTCATATCTGGGCTGGTCAAATCTTTTTTCATGTATTTTGCATGAATACAAATGATTAAGAGGAGATATGACATGACCTTAATGCTGGAGAAAAGAATAACCATCTTATTAAGCTACTAATTGCATTAAAATACTAAGACAACTACAGTATGCTTATGGGCAATTAAGGTAGGAACATTTCTGCATCGTAGAAATCCTTTCTATTTTTGCACAATTTGATAAATGTAACAAGAAAAAAGTGGCAATAATTGGCAAAAATACACATTTTCAATCATAGTGAAGTAGGTGCTAATTGTGCAATGCAGATTTTATTACATTAATTCAAAACTAAATGTGTGCAATTTAAAACGTTTAGCACCATGTGCAAATTATAACTAATGCAAGGATTTCCCTTTTTACCGTATTTTGCAGAAAGAGTGGTGGATTTGCGAAGTAGACTTTCATCTAAAGTAGTGTCTAATGAAAATGCCCATGCCTTTAGGTTATGACTACAGTACCAAGAGGAAAAACAATAAATACTTATTCTCTTTGAGCTGGTATGTTTGTAGGTTCATAAAAAACACACCTACTCAGCGAACCACCACTGAAAGTATGTATGTGCAGTGTAATAGAGAATTTAAAAGTCCTGACTGGATTCAGTTACCACGGGAGCCCATATGATCACAAAGACATTTCAGGAAAACAAATGTGATCTACTGTATCTGTTTAACTAGCTTTTATAAAATGGGTTGGGAAAGTCCCACCCTGTGATTGCTGGAAGCTGATCAAATGATGATGGTATGTCCCATGATATATGCATGGTTCAGAACTCCCTCCTGCTTTCACTTCTTTCCCCAAGACAAACACATTCTACTGTATTTTTTTTTAATTTTTTTTTTCTCAAACCAAACCCAATTTATGAATCCTAACACGGTTTTGTTTATACTGCCCTGTACACACGTCAGGTGGGGAGGAGTGTGTGTGTGTGTGTGTGTGTGTGTGTGTGTGTGTGTGTGTAGGACAACCAGCAGTGAGACTAGGTCAAAAGAGCAAGTAAATAATAGTACAGTCAAAATCAACAGAGGGAACACAGCGGGAGAATTAACAGCACTGAGTAACAATAGTGAGGGTAGAGACAGTGCCTCGGCTGGTGGTGGGTGAATGTCAGGAGTGGACAGATTGAAGAATGGTACCGGGAGGCACACGACACTAGAAAGGGCAGCACATTTGCTGGGAGACACAAATTCAGGTGGCTAGACAAAAGAAATGCAGGCACTGCACAAGGAATGTAACTGGGCCGGGGGGGAATGAGGTGTGTTGGACAATTTTAGGTGGGGGACTTTGCCCCCAGCACCACCCATACTATAAATAAACATCCTCCATGACCACACCATTTTCCAGACAATGAGAAAATTAGTAGGGAGGAATAGTCGGTGAAAAAAAACTGTAACAATGTAAAAGTTCTACACTGGGCTTGAATCACGGTCAGAAGTACGACAGGCACTCACAGCTTCTTCCTCTAACCACTATACCATGATGCCAGCATGTTGACACTGCACACGCTCATTTACTTATCCTGCTCAGCACAAGTGGAAACAATTACAGGTGGAGCGCTGTAATGTCCGTGCTGTTATTCACCTGTAGCTGTTTTCACTAACACTGTTTTCTATACATGGTTTTTATCATGCTCCTATTGAAAAACGCTTTTGACGGGCTACCCCCAGCAGTACCTCATGCTTATTAACCCCCTTTGTGTGTATGTATATTAGAGTATATGCCTTAAATATGGCATGGATACTTGCAATGGAAGTATGATTTGAATTTAAATAGTTGTAAGGATGATGGACCCTCTCGGCCCCAAACCTTCAGTTGACAGGTACAATTCTTCATGGCTATCTACAGCATATAATATTATCCAAAACGATTCTGCAAGTGGAAACCTTTAATCGATTATAATATGCAGCTGGTGCCTGACTATTCCCTGGTAAATGACCTGTTTTGCTAATAATAGGACTGTGATGATATCAGGATCTCAGGACCCAGCAAACCCTACCCCATTTTTAGTTTTGGATGGCAGCCACCTTTATTTCCAACATTTATTGAGATAGTTTTCCCCAGTTATAATAGTTCAGGTATTTTTTGTAATATTTTTATAGGAATGTTACCAATTTTAAGGACACTCTTCTTTGTAAAATTATTTTGTTTGAAGAGTGATGGCTTTCTGTATATAAAGTATTAGTTTTAGAACACAACGTAACATTCTTATTGTAGGCCATGGTTGGGACCTTCAGGTACTTGAAAGGGATAAATAAGGTTGATAAGGAGAGTCTCTTTATGCGGAATGGCAACCATAACACGAGGGGGCGCAGTCTTAAGCTGGAGGGTGGGAGGTTTAGGAGGGAGGTCAGGAAGCACTTCTTCACAGAGAGGGTGGTGGACACTTGGAATGCACTGCCGGAAGAGGTCATCTCGTTGAAGACAGTGGGCAGCTTTAAGAGAGGCTGGGGACAGGCATAGGGGGAAGGTAAGGATCATGGGTAGAGAGGATGGGAGGGTGGGAAGGAGGGCAGGGACATTAGCTCAAGCTGTGGACCCTGCAATATGAGCAGACTTGATAGATCAAATGGCCTTCTTCTGCTGGCTTCTTTATATGTTCATAGGCCTAGGCACTGACATAGAATGGTTTTAGTGTGACCAAGTTGCAACTTCAACATAGAAATATGGCATCTCCAATTATGGATATATATATATATATAGTATTTAAACACTTACTTGTGTAATAAAAATAAATGGGTTATTGGCAGGGTCACCTGAAAATTGTGAAAAAAATTACCCCAAAGTTCAGAACTTTTTGTAAACATTTTGTGGAAATCATGGAAATTCTGCTGTACATCCACATTACTGAACAATTTTTGTTTATTGTGCTCTGCAGTATGACTTGGTCAGCATAAATTGTTAAATAACTATTTAGCCATTTGTATATGCTTTCAGCACAAAGAAAGATTTGTGTTTGTGAAATGCATCAATATTAGAGATATATTTTTTCTGTTTAATGACTGTATTTTTATATTATTTTATGATCACTGTATCTCTGCATTGTAGTTCCATACTGTATGCACTATTGTTTACTGTCCTACCCAGGACCTCCTTGAAAATGGGCTTTTGCTCAGTGGAGCCTCTCCTGGTAAAACAAAAAAAATGAAATGAAATAAAATATGTATTTACTATTCATTTTGCCATATGGCCCAGGTTATTCCTGAGAATGAGAATCATGCAGAGTGTACTTAACCCAGTTTACAAAATAAATAAAATAGTAGCACATCTTCTAAAGTCTGAAAACATCTGCTCCTTGCAGTGTGGGCTAGATAATATTTAGTGAGTCACAGCCAATTGATATTAAATAAATACTGAGGCTGGCCCGTTGGTGCAGCGGTTAGATTTCTGCTTGCGACGCTGGCAACCCAGGTTCAGGAATGGACCTGGGTCATCGGAGGGTCGGCTGTGGTATAGAAGGATCGAGCACCCCATGGACTGCTCTCCTTCTCCGGTGGAAGGGTGCGGTGTGTGACCAGTGTTTGATGGACCCCTGTTGGAGGCTGGGGGCACCACAGTGACTGGCACCAACAAGACTCTGAGGGGCGGGACGGAATCTGGCATCATTGCACATTCCTGCCCCTGCTTACAGGGGAGAAAACCTAGCTGCCGGCTGCCCTGGATGAAGCCAGCCCTCGGCTTCAATCAGCCTCCAGGATGGCCTCCTTGACCTATCCCGTTGTCTGCGGCACTGTATAGGGGGTTGGTGCCACGGCCCTGCCCTGGGGGGGTAAGCCAGGGGGTATCAAGGGGGGGCGCGTCCAATATGGAGGTGGAAGTGAAGATCCGTGACCTGGCTGAGGTACCGGGTGGCTGGCGGCTGCAAAAGGTATAATAAATCAAAAATAAAAAAATTAAAAAATAAATGCTAAAGCAACATATTTTGTTAGTTTCTAGATGTACAATAATGAAGCCATTGCAACTACAGAATTTACAGTGCTCCCTGATTAAAAACATTGAATCATATGAATGTATTTACACTACACTGTAAAATATTTTGTAGTGCATATTTATTTTAATCTATCTGCAATAATTTGTGTTTCTTTGAATGTAAATGTTTAAACATATTTCACCTTTTTTATCAGCTTGGTTTCAGGAAATCTAATCAAGTTTTTTATTGCAGTCTTTGCATGTGAGCATGTACTGTGTGTGGTAGTGGTAGATGGTGAAGTGAGAGGTGACTGTCACCAGCTCCGTCTGAGGCACATTGAAGTTACTAATTAGCAAGGCCATACATTATTCTTAGATTGTTTACTCAAAATCAGTCCAGAATTAAAGTATGCAAACAAAGAACCCAACCCCTATCGCTCACAAAAATACTTTGTAATTATAATTCTGTTGAGGTAAATGGGATAATTTGCACCTTTACTCCAGCTATGAGTTCAGTCTCAGAAAGTTTTATAATAGATGGAGTCAACACAAATGTGAAATGCTTAAGTGTACAAATGCTTGGTCACAGGATTTTGAAACCAAACCAAACCAAACCAGGCAGTTGATCAGATGAAAGCAATTGCAAGCATCTGCGGAAAATGAAAATTTTTGCTGAGAGTGGGGAAATTGTGAATTCCACAGTGAAATTGTGGGTGCAGTTTTCCAGCTGCCACTATCATGGGCCAATGAACTTGACAATCATCTCTGGTGAATGAGGATGTTGTAAAGATAATCCAGGGCTTGCAACCAACTTATTGCAGTTTGGACCATGGTCCAACATGCCTCCTGGTGGGGGGTGTGGAGGTAATTGGACCGGTCCTTGCTGAGATAGTCAGATGTTCGTTAGAGACTAGGGTGTTTCTGGACACCCTGAAGGAGGCTGTGGTCCACCCCTTTTGAAAAAAATTGTCTCTCGACCCTGACTGTCTCACAAGCTACAGACTGTCTCTAACCTACCCTTTGTGGGCAAGGTTATTGAGAAGGCAGTCGCGTTGCAGCTTGAGGAGCTTCTGATCACCCACGATAGCTACGATCCACTCCAGTCTGGTTTCAGGAAGAGGCATAGTAAAGAGATCGCGTTGGTTCGAGTACTTAATGATCTCCTGACTGCGAAAGATCAGAGGAGTCATTCCATCTTGGTCCTCCTTGATCTCTCGGCAGCATTTGACACCATGGACCATGGCGTTTTGCTGGTGCATTTGTGGCTACTTTGTGGGCTGTCTGGTACAGTCCTCAGATGGTTCCATTCTTTACTCACAGGCAGGATGCAGAGAGTGGAATCGGGGGTGCTTACCATGGTCCCTCTCCCCCTGCCATGTGGGGTGCCGCAGGGCTCTGTGCTTTCCCCATAATGTTCGTGGTGTACATGCTGCCATTGGGAGACATTATTAGGTGGTATGGGTTGAGTTTTCACTGCTATGCAGATGATACTCAACTGTACATCTCCTTTGTGCCTGAACAAAATGATGTTGTTTCAGTCTTTAACAACTGCCTCTCTGAGATTGAGGACTGGATGAGTGCCAACTGGCTTAAGCTGAATTCAGATAAGACTGAGGTGTTGGTTGGGGACCCAGGCCATTGGGCAGAGAGGTTATTGGCTGGACAGCCATCAGGGCTTTGGCTCAGAGACAACCAACTAGTGACCTCTGATCAGGTGCGGAATCTGGGCATTATGCTTGAAAGCGAGCTGACACTTAAGTCTCAGGTGTCAGCCGTTGTCAAGTCCTCATTTTACCATCTGAGGAATATCGCCCGAATAAAACATCTGGTCCCTCCTGATGACCTTCCAACATTGGTCCACACTTTTGTGACCTTGCGCCTTGATTACTGCAATGCCCTATACCTAGAGCTACCAAGGGTTGGACCTTTGTCGCCTGCAGCTGGTACAGAATGCGGCTGCCAGGTTGTTGACTGGCTTATCAAGATCTTGCCATTTTACACCTGTGCTTCATGGCCTGCAATGGCTGCCGGTGCGGTAGAGGATCACCTTCAAGATTGGATTACTGACCTATAAGGCCCTACATGGACTGGGTCTATGATATTTGCATGATCTCCTTTGTCCCTACTGCCCCCTTAGTCCTCTCCGCTCTGCCGACGAGAGATTGCTAGAGATTTCCAGGGTCCATTTGACAACTGCGGGAGCTAGATTGTTTGCTTTTGTAACCCTGACCCTGTGGAATTCTCTGTCTCGTAGGGTTAGAGAGTGCCCATCCATCAAGGCCTTTAAATTGGTTTTAAAAATCTATTTATCTGAGTCAGTGCTTTTGATAGTTAAAAAAGTTTGATATTTAAAGTCCTGCTTTTTAGTATTGTGTTTTAATATGTTTTTATGAAATATATTTTCTGCCGAATGTTGTTTGTTGATTATTGTACAATGCTATGATCTTTTGGAATGGCGTTTCATAAATAAAGATTTGATAGAGTGATTTCTCTCATTGATAAACTGTTCAACTTTCAGCTTCCAGTGCTGTTTATTTGCTTAGTGAAGCCCACCTAAATGCATAGTGGATAAGTGCACATCTGGCTTAAATGCACACTCTCTCAGTTTCCCTTTTTTTATTCTATACTCTCCTATTAAAAAAAAAAAAATGATAAGTGCACATGGTTTGAATGTACATTTTGCTTAAGTGCACAGCCAGTGCCACCAAAAGATAATTAGGTTCTGCTTAAGTTCACATTAACAAGGTTGAATGAAGTGGTAATTGGCCGTTCATCACAGCCCTGAGTCTAAGCTGTGTTCCCAGTTCCAAGAATCTCACTTCTGTAATGTCATTAGCTCTGTGGCATACTAATGTTGAACTGGTATGGTACAGGAGTTACAAGGAAGAGCTGGAGGAAGTCTTATATGTAGCAAGGGATATGGAAAGAGTCCATGTGCTATGCTGGAACTTTTGCTGTACTAGGCAGTACTGAAGGGGTCCTGGGTGCCTGTCTAATTGTGGCTTTACAGTGACAGCATGGAAGCAGAGTCATAGATTAACTACTGTGGTCTTTGAGGTGTGATAATACATTGTCTGCTTATATGCATAGCCCACTTTAATGCACAAAATGGCTGTTTTCCAATGGTACGTAACTTAGGAGGACTCCACTGTTTCATCTGTTTTTACCTTCTTTCTAGTCTCTGCAGGGCATTTTCAGAGGGAATGCCTCCTGCACAGTGACACTTCTACAGTGACATATGATGATGATGCCAACAACATCGACATGTCGCTGTGGAAGTCCTCCCGGGACCCGGCAACACTTTCCCCCATCCTGCACCCCCTCCCTGAACCAACTCCGACTTGGAGTTGGAACCTAAAAGTATAGGGGGTGTGGGGGGCAGAGCCCCCACGTTGAGAGTTCAGGGAGCAAAGCCCCCCTAAGAAAAAATACTGTCTGATGTGCGCAGCTCCCTGCCGACTGCAAATCATGGTCAGCATGGAGCCTATTGCTGTGATGCCAGTTGACGAAATATATGTCGAACTGGCATCGTAGATCCTTTTCAGAGTGGTATTCCCTGGTTTTGTACTACCACTGTTTTGCTTATTGTACTATCATGCCTTTTCACACCTGCTGCACTTACAGGAACATAGGGCTGTAGATGGAAGAAGGCCTACTAGTCCATCAGGACTGTCCTGTACTTCTCAAGAGTTATAGTCCCGAAGGTTCACCTCCCTCGTGTACCTGTACACCTGTTTACCTTAAATGTCCTCAAAGTGCTGCAATCAACCACTTCCAGTGGTAGGCTATTCCAGATGCCGACCACTCTCTGTGTAAAGAAATAACTTTGTAGCTCACCCCTAACATGTTCCCACCACATTTGCTATGCCCCCTAGTCATTGGGTTTTGTTTCTGTCTTAAACTTTGCTGTCAATTAATGTTGGGTTAGCTACAATTTTATACACTTGTATTAGCTCACCTCTTAACCTGTTTCTCTCAAGGCCAAACAGACCCAGCTCCTCTAACCTTCCCACAAAGCTAATCCCCTGATAGCCTACCCATTAGTCTAGTTGCTCATCTTTGTACCCTCTCTGTCCAAGCCACATCCTTCCTCTAGTATGGGGTCCAATGCAGACCACTCTAAATGGGGTCTCACCAGTGATCTGTAGAATGGAATCAATGTCTTGCCCTGCTTACAAAATACACCCTGATATCCAACGATATTGCCTAGTGACTTGCTTGCACTGTACCTCATGCTTCAGTTTGTTGATTATGGTAATTTCTAGGTCCCTCTCTTGTTAACTTATTCTAATCTCTATCATTTAAATAGTATTTAGCCCTCATATTCCTGCTTCCAAAATGAATTGAAGTGCTTTTTTCTAGAATAGATTTTGTTTTTACACTGCCAGCCTACTTTGCCAGCCTTTCTGAGTTTCTCTGCATAGCATCTAACTGGCATTCAGTTTCAGCTATGCCAACTAGTTTTATATCATCTGCAAATTTTGCCATCCATCCTTCCAGTCCTTTTCCTGGTCCTAGTCTTTTCTCCTGAACAAGTTGAATGCCATTGCTTTCTGGGAACCCCAGTGGTTATAGAATCATGGAACATCTCTGGCAGAGGGCCTTGCAGTCTATTGCGACTGCCTGACGCACAGCCCATGCTGCTTAAGCTAAAGACCACTCTGCCACCCATCTCTGGATACAGTCACATGCTCCTTAACTTCATCCCACCCACTCTTGAAGCTTTCCATATGTTTTGCACTTACCACCTCATCCGGTAACTTATTCCACCCTTCCCCCACTGTCTCCATGAAGTAGCACCTCTTGGCATCCCTTCTGAACCTGTTGCCACCCAACCTAAAGCTGTTTCCCCCTTGTATTTTTATTGTTGCTGGTGCAGAATAATTTACTGGGGGTCTACCCTGTAGTTACATAGAAACATAGAATTTGACAGCGGGTAAGGACTGCTTGGCCCACCCAGTCTGCCCATTTCCTTACCTAACAGATAAGCTGCAAATCCTAGTTAACCAACAGCCTACTTCCTCCTACCCCCAACTAGAATTGCCTTATGTCTGTCCCATGCATTCTTGAATTCCCCCACTGTTTTTAACTCTATGACCTCCTCAGGAAGGCTGTTTCATGTGTCCACAACCCTCTCTGTGAAGAAATACTTCCTCACATTACCTTTGAGCCATCCCCCCTCTATCTTCAAATTGTGCCACCTTGTTTTTGCACATCTCTTTTTCTGAAAGATGCCCTCTTGGACTTTGTTGATTCCTTGAGGGTATTTGAAAGTTTCTATCATGTCCCCCCTCTCCCTCCTTTCCTCGAGGCTATACATCTTTAGTTCCTTTAGTCTCTCTTCATATGTCTTCTGATGTATACCCTGCATCATTTTGGTTGCCCTCCTCTGGACAGCCTCCACCCTGTCTATGTCTTTGCGGAGATGGGGTCTTCAGAACTGTACACAGTGCTCCAGATGTGGTCTTACCAACTGTCTGAACAGAGGGCCAACAACTTCCTGTTTTCTACTGGTGATGCCTCTCCCTATGCATCCCAGTATCCCCCCAGCCCTCCTTACTGCCTTTTCACATTGCTGGCCCACCTTTAGGTCGTCTGATATGACTACCCCCAGGTCCCTTTCCATTTTTTGTTGTTGTCAGTATCTCACCCCCCATTGTGTACTCTTTCCATGGGTTTTTGTTTCCCAGGTGCATTACTTTGCACTTCTGTTGAATATTTAGTTACCTAATTTTGAGTCATCTGCGAATAGTGCATTACTCTTCTTGCACATGTTATGTGCAATTTATAACCATGTATAGTAGTACTGTTTTATGGTACACACTGTCACTCTGCACACTTGTGCTTTGTAAATAGTTCATTTACATTATTCTCTGTGTGTTATTCCTTCTACATCTGTAATGCTTTATACAATGTTACGTGATGCATAATTACAGCTTGTATAATGTGTAATGTTATTATTGATGATTGCATCTTCTGTAGCTCTAGTTCCTTTTCCCAGGACACACCTAAAAATGAGCTCCCACTCAGTGTGCTTTTCCTGGTCAAATTTAACTGAATAATGAAATCATTAAATAAATATCCTTATTTATATCCCTGACACATAAACTGATAAACAATGGCTCCAGCACTGATCCCTATGGGACTCCATTGGTCATTCCTACCCAACTGGACATTTATCTAGACTCTCCGCTTTCTATCAAATAACCAGCTTCTAAGCCAGTCTTATATTTTGCCATCAGTACCACAGGTCTCCAACTTGTCTAGCAGTTTGCCAAGTGGGACTGTATCAAAACCTACTAGTCCAAATACACCAAATACACTAGTTTCTCTGCTTCTAGTATATTACTGACCGGCCACAAAAGGTTTCGTAGGTTTGTCAAACATGACCTCCCCACTGTGAATGCATGCTTGGTCTTAGCTCCCATATCCATACCCTTTAGTTGTAGATACACACAGTAGATACATAGATGTTTATGAACAGAAAAGACTCATGGTCAGTCTAGTCTGCCTGGTTCCTACCAACCTTGGCCCTCACCAGTCCAGCACTGGTTAGGCTTCTAGCAGATCAATCATTCCATAGATTTGCTTGAACTAATCCCCTCCCCTTTTCCTCCAGCTCCTCCCCAGTCAGCCTAACCAATCCCATGTGTCTGTCCCACTCCCTCTTAAATCTTGCCATCATGTTGGCATTGCCCATCTTCACTGACAGATGGTTCCACTTTTCCACCACCCTCTCCATGAAGAAGTATCTCCTCACATCCATCCTCAGTTTTCTCACTACCAGTTTATAGCTGTGATCCCTTATGACGTCCTCCTTGCTAAGCTTAAACAGTTGCTGGCTATCCCCCCTTTTTATACTCTTCAGGTACTTGAAGTTTTTAATCATTTCTCCTCTCTGTCCTGAGCTCTAGTGAATACATATTGAAGTCAGTCAGCCTTCTTCATAGATCCTCCCCTGCTGACTGTGAAACATTTTAGTCACTCTCCTTTGTATTGACACCATGCCATCATCATCTTTTTTAGTTGAGTGTTCCAGAACAGTGCACAGTACTCTAGATGTGGCCTCGCCAAAGATCTGCACAGGGGTAGGATTTTCCGCTGCTTGAGAGGCCCTACCTAAGTACCTTAGCAACCTGCTAGCTTTCCCAAATGCCTTGTTACACCGGACTAAGGTATTGAGGATGTCACTAATTATAACCCCCAGATCCTTCTGTTCTGAGGTCTGCTCCCATTGTACTCCCTCCGTCCAAGATATATTCTTTGAATACTCTCCTTCCCAAGTGTATAACTTTGCTTTTTTGGGCACTGAATTTCAGTTTCCAGACCTTGGATCACTTTTCTGACTTCCCCAGGTTTCTTTTGAATTCCCTGCTACCTTCCTCACTATCCACCCTACTGCATATATTTGTGTCATCCACAAATAGATACATTTTTGCCCTGGATCCCTTCTCCAATATTGCAGCTGAATACACTGAAAAGCACTGGGCCCAGGCCTGATACCTGTGAGGTCCCGCTCATTACGCCACTGACCTCAGAGTATGTGCCATTAGTCCCACCCTTCAGGTTTTCCCCTGTAGCTGATTCCCCATCCATCTAGTGACTTCCTCCCCAACACCAAAGTCTCCCAATTTATTTGCTGGTCTTGTGGGGTACACAATCACAGGCCTTGCTAAAGTCCGGGTAAAGCATGTCAAGTCCTTGGCTCTTATCCAATACTTGCAACACAGCATTAAAGAGTTCCACAGGGTTAATCTGCCAGCACCTCCCCTTCACAAAGCTATGGGACTCTAGGAAATGGACCAGCTGATCCTTGATTGTGGCTCCAAGGAGCTTCTCAATAATAGAAGTCAGGCTAACTGGTTTAAAAATACCTGGGTCCCTCCTGTTCAAACTCTTGTGCAGCGGGGTGACATCTTAAACTCTCCATTCCCCTAGGGACTATGCCTATCTCAAATGAGCAGTTGAAGTAGAAAGTTCATTCAGAATATCAGCAGGCTGCTTATCCCCCTCTACCGATGTCTCACCCTGTCCCAGTCTCTCTCTCTTTCTCCCTTGTTCTTTCTGCTTTCCCCTGACATATAGTACTTAAAGAAGCCATTATCATTTCCCCTCACTACTCTTGGAGTCTTTAGTTTTACCTTTGCTTTGACCTTCCTTACTGCCTTAGCAGCTGCCGTTGTCTTTTTTTATATTAATATGCTTTATTGATTTTCTTGTAACAGACATACAGCACGATAACACAATATACAGGCACAATTTAGAGAAATGCAGCACATAAACACAACCCCAAACTATGTACAAGAAGGGAATTCATTAAAATGGTACAAGTAGACAGGTTAAGTCTCTACTGAACAACGACAATTCATCAATTGGATATAGTACCAGCGCTATCATATATTTTAGGCACAGTCCTCCCCCATTGTAGATAATGTGTATTTCATTACTCCCCATCTTGAGTGATGGAATATAACATTAGAAATTTGCTTATTATTATTTCAAAGGATTTGTGTCTGTTGTTAAGGCTAGCAGACAGTTACCTTTGTCTGGATAAGAGGTAAGGTTTTAAAACCCTAACCCCTTACTTGATTACGGACACCATTATTTTTACCCAAAATAGATATCAGACCGATGGTCTATAGTTGTTCATTGCTCCTGCTATTGCATCCTTTCAGTCTCTTGGTACTCTACTCTTTCACATAGTTTGAATAAAAGTGTGCAACAGGTCCTACCAGTTCGTATGCCATCTCCCTCATTACTCTAGGATGACTCTCATCTGGTTCTGCTGATTTGTTTATATTCAGTTTTATTACTTTCTGCCTAACAGCATCAGAGTTAACCACTCAATCCCAAGAGCCCACGAATCCAGTATTATCTTCTCTGTCTGGCCTCTCCTTTTTTTTTTTATCAAGTTTTTTTCCAGCCCTGGTGCTGGTAGCCATATGCTTTCACCCACTCCTAATGGGGGACTGCCTCCCCAGGTCTCACCTCAGGAATGGGAGGGCCATCCTCCCCTTCATGCACAATTCAGAGGGAGGTGGTCCTGGGTGACAGCCAGGCAATGGGTTGAGCATCATACTCTGACCTCCAGGTTTTTCCTTGTTTACCCCCCCCCATCTGATGGCAATGAGGCAGGTGTGCATGCATGTAGAGGCGTGCATGCACCACGCCCCCACTGCCATATGTCTCCTCTACTGAGCTGCCTTGACTGTCATGCCATCATGGCTCCACATAGTGGCAGTCTAGGAGTGGTGATTCTGACCCACCTTCCCCCCAGGGAGGGGAGAGGAGAGCAGTCCTCTGGCTGCTCAATTCTCACCCACTCCGGTTGACCCCCGGTGGCCCAAGCTCACTCCTGGATTTTGGATTGGTGGTATGAGAGAAGGTAAGGTGTCCAATGCCTCATCCCTCCATGCCACTGGACTGACCATCTAGGCCCCTTTTGTCCTTACTGTACACTGAACAGAAGCAAACATTTAGCCGTTCAGCCATTCTCTTTTCGGTATCTATTTGTTCCCATCTACAAATAATGGCTCTACTTTTCTGATTGTCCCTCACTTCCCTCTGATATAGTTATAACATTCCTTATAATGATGCCTTTGGTTTGCAGCTATCATTCTTTCCATGTATTTGTTTTTTATATAACTAATACTCTCCTTACAGTCCCTCTGTTTCATATTATATTCTTCCCTGGCCTGTAGTGTCCCATTTCCCTATAACCTCTTGGGGGCCTTTTGGTTTCTTTCGACTTCCTTTTGATTTTCCTCATTAGTCATGTTGGTCACTCTCCCTTTTGTTATATTTAACCCATAATGGAATGTTCTCATTCTCTAATAAAACCCGCTTCTCATTAAGTATAACTCACTTTTTCCCACTCTTTTATTCATTTAAATTTCTGGAAATCTAATAGGAGCAATAGACAGAAATCCAGTTTTCATTCTCAACTTGCACAATACAAATAACACACAAGACAAAAATATACATGTTATTTTTCTACATCAGCTCAGTAACACGATTATGTGATGGGTGTAACAGGTAAATCCATGTTCCTGTCCCGTTTACTCAGTCTGATCCTCATTTTTTCAAAATGTGCCTTCTGAAAAGCAAGACTTTGGACGCCATATTTTAAAAAATGGAAAAACTGTGACTATGCGGCAACAAATGTTGCATAAGGAAAGTACCTTTGCACAATAGCAATTTGTTTCTGTATGAACACAGTTTTCAAAAAGGTTGTCTTTCTTTAACTTTTCCACATTTTATGGTTGCTTGCACAGATATGTTTTGTAGAGATTCATAAAAATGCTAGGCCTAGCATTACCAAGCATAGCCTTTTTTGTACACCTATGCAAAAAAGGAAAATGCCACCTGTGTGCAAAAAATACCAAACAAAGCATTTTCACCAGTGCAAGGATTTTTTTTCCTGCACCAATGATATGTGCATTTGGACTTAGTCCCTGAGCTATGCCAGGTCCTTTGAAAATTGAGCCCCAGTTCCTGCTCCTTCCAACCCCTAACTCTCACCAAATACCAGACTGTACCACATTATCATCACTTCCCCCTAGAGGCTCTCTCATATTGCAGCCATGCAGTGTTTCCCCCGATTGCTCAGCATAGCACAATATGTAGTAATGGTCTTTTCCTGGTTTTTCCCATGAAGTGCTGGCTAAGGCTACAATCATTTACTATTTCCAGGAATTCCCCCTCCCCCACCCCCCGCTGATGAATGTGATGCCTGCTCTTTTCAGTTTACGTCTTCATAGTTCATATTCCCCTTTAGCAGGGTCTCCCTTCTTACTTACCTTGGCAATTTTTCAGAAATTATCCCGTCCATTTCCTCACAATTTTCTGAAGGTCTATAACAGATCCCAAACATCAACCCCTTTTTCCTGTCACTTCTGTTTCCATGAATCCCTCTTTTTTCTTTAGCCCTATATAGCCTTTGATGCGTCTTTTTCATTATTCAAGTACAAGGTATTCTACTGCTTCACCCCCTTGCCAATTCTAGCTTTCTTATTTAGTTTATGTGAATCCATCTTCTTTTCACAGGTATTGCCTTCTGTCCACCATGTTTTCATTATTCCTTCTGCAGTGCATCCAGTTTAAACCTTGACACAACTACTTCTAATTCTTCTCTAACTGTTAAGAATCATGGGATTTAGCTGGCCGAGTGGTACAGTGGCATGGTAGACTGAGGCACTGACTGCCACACCACCTACCATACTGGTGACATGGATTCAGGAACCAACAGCTCTCCTCCCTCTGGAATAGGGTACATGGTGTCATGCTTGGCGACTGCCACCTAGAGGAATCTGGGTGACAGCACAGCAGGATGCAAGAGAAAGGGATCCCACCCACAGGACACTGGTGAGCATCTCCATAAAGCTGAGTATGCACAATGCATCGTTGTACACGCTATGGGTCCTATGGGAGAAAACAGTGGAAAAAAACTCAACCACAGCAGGTTGATGGCCCGGTCTCTCGTAGGCTCCACACCATGACTGGGCAGTTCTGAACATCCTGTTGGACAGGCCAGACAGGAGCATCAAGGTAAGACCCAGAGATGCTGGGTGATGAGGCTGGGGGGGGAATGGTCTTGATGGGACAGGTCAGGTGAAACAGGAGAGAAACTGTTAACTGGAAAAAAAGAACCATGGGATTCACTAGCAGACACTTTTTTTTTGTTATTTCTCCCCCCCCCCATGGTTGGCCCACATCCGGTCACCATCCTGGTGCACCCCGGCTCCTGTTGAGGCCCTCACCCCCAGTGATACCCCCATAGCTTCCCCCCATGGTAGGGAGGCAGTGAGCTCCCCTTACCCACAACCAGGAGAGGATCCAGTGTACTGGGGGCGACACCTTCAGGGCCAGGTGGTGCATCCCGGAATGGCCATTAAGCCGCGTGACCATATTTTCTCTTGTTTCTTCCTCAGGGGTGGGGCATGCAATGACGCCAGCAGAGGCAACATGCATGCTCCTGTGTGTGCTCCTCCAGGCATCTGCCCCATCATTGCCCTCGTCATCAGTATTGGCGCTCTGCCCCCCAGCCTCCGGTAGGGGGCAGGTGATTACTGACTACTAGAACTCCCCTTCCCCGGAGAAGAAGAGCAGTCCTTCGGGCACTTGATCCTTCTCTTCCCTTGCTGACCCCGGGGGCCCATGCACATTCCTGAACAGGAGTTGCTGGCATGGCACAAGGTATGGTATCCGGTGCCTCAACCCTCAGTGCCACTGGGCCTCTAGCAGACATTTTTAATTTTGTATTTGACCCGCTTTTTTATTGCCCTCCTTTTTAGCCCTTAATCATTTTCAAGACAGTATTTTCTACATATGTATTATTGTCTTTCCATCAGTTCTTAACTGTCGTGTAGGCCCTTGAACACCTATCATTAGTTCACTACACTCCTGTGCACCATACCCTATCTAGTAACTAATTCAGCTTAAGGCAACTATTTTGAATGAGGTTAAGCATACAACGTTTCGTCTCATATACATTCTGGGATAGAATGACTTAAAGCCCTATAAATTGCTTGATTTATTCCTTTCCATCAAATCCTAGCCCTCATTCCTGTTCAAATGTTGCGATCCTACCTGTACAGATCTTGTCTGACAAAAGCTATCCCAGTTTCTAAGCAAGGTAAACATGTCCTAGTAAACTTGTTGGGCACATACAGTATATGTAAATATTCTGTACGCTGCCAAATTTATATTTCTGTGTATTGCCAAATCTGTGTCATTATCATAGCCTAACATATCTCTGTTTATTGCTCATTTATGTGCTGCATTTCACTTAATTCATAGTTTTTTTTAAATTTCCCCTTATTTGTATTTCTATAAATGTTATCCCATGCTCCATTTTCCCCGGTGACACTGGAAAATGAGCTCTGGCTCCATGTTCCTTTTCAGGGCCAAATTTCTAACTAACTAAATAAATAAATAATCTGAGAAAATTGGAAATTAGGGCTGGGTGGACTGTTCCACCATAAATCAGAACCGTCCCCAGCTCTGACACTGGCCCATGGACTTGGATGAATACGGACTTTGCGTAAAAAGTCTGGTTCTGGGTCCATGGGTAAGCAACTTGCTTTGTTTCCACCCCACTTCCCAGTCACCCACATTTCTCCAATGCTGTCGGCATGCCATACTCAGCACAGGCAGCTGGCAGCATCAAATGGGAAAGGCAACATTAACAGGGTGTTATATAAAAGCTGTGCAAGTGTACCACATGGCGCAGAGGAGAGAAAGTGACCCTGAGAGAGCAGACTGCTCTCTTAACAGGAGGGAGTCAGGAGAGACTGGACACCAGTAGGCAGATGAGCCCAAATCCCCCCCCCCAAAAAAAAACCATGGGGGAGAAGAAAGTACAGGAAACAATCAATAGGATCCTCAAGATCCAAGCCATTGGGGAGGGGGACTGGGTAGGCTGGTGGGTGAACCCACATTAAAAAAGAGAAATCATTTTTACAGAAAGGAGGATTGTGGTTTGTGCAAAAAAAAAAAAGTGGTTGAATTGCTGTGCTGCTGTGTTGCAGTCTAGTGCTGCTGCTGCCTGCTGGCTAATACAGTACTGGTGTAGGCCAGGGTAGTCTAGGGGAGGGCAAGCAATTACTGCAAAATAATAATAAAAAATAAATACTGTTCTATGAAAAAAATAAGTAAACACACATTAAAAATAAACTTACAAGTTGCCAATTACTGTGACAGTTTTATTAGGCGGTGCAGTGCTGCTGGCTGCATAGGGCAGGGGAGGGCAAAGCAAAACAGTCAGGCTGTGTGTGTGTGTGTGTGTGTGTGTGTGTGTGTGTGTGTAGTAGTCGGGGGTGGGGTGGAGCAAAACAAAGCAGTCATCAGTGCATACTGTCTGGTAGGGTAGTCCAAAGGGCAAAGCAGTGAGGCTGTGTGTATACAGCTGGGTAGCCCAGGGATGGCAAAGCAAAGCAATCATAAATTAAAAAAAATACTACAGTTCTATAATGAAAAAAAAAATACAAGTTGCCATAAGTCATGTCACGGGTGGTGCAGTGCTGCTGGCTGGGTAATCCAGGAGAAGGCAAGGCACCCATTAATTAAAAAAAACAAAATCACAGTTCTAGTACAAAAAAATACAAGTTGCCATAGTTCACAGTCATGGGTGGTGAAGTGCTGCTGGCTGGGTAGTCCAGGGGAGGGCAAAGCAAAGCAATCATTAAATAAAAAAAAAAAAAAAAAGTACTATTCTATAAAGAAAAAAAATACAGCTTGCCATAGATCACAGTCACGAGTGGTGCAGTGCTGCTGACTGGGTAGTCCAGGGGAAGACAAAGCTAAGCAGTCATTAATTAAACAAAAATACAGTTCTATAATGAAAAAGACAGATTTGGCAGCAAAGGAGGGCAGAAATTCCATACAGGCTGTTTTTGACATTCATTGCTTTATTTAGAGTTGACTACTGCATCTGTAGACAACACACTGCCCAATAAAAGTAAAGTTTAGAAGTGGCATCATCAGTCAGTCATATCATTATTCCTTACTTTTCAGTTTGTTCATCATCATCAATAACAGTTCACAATATAGCAGTGTGATCTGGACATCTGTGTCACCTATTTATATTCCAGAGCTGTGGTAGCATAACATTGTTGAGCTGCTGAATACAGTCAGTCACTGAACAATAACAGCAGGACTCAGAGTCACTCTTCTGCAATTAGCTGAGAAGGAAGTGGTGGTGGTGATTGTTGAGTTCTGTGTACATAAAACATGCAAAACGTTGGTGTTGGGAGTCAAAAATTACCAAAAAAAAGGATAAAAGCATGCAGGCATATTCTGAGTTACCTGAAGGACCTTCTCACACCTGCTGTCTCGGTCTGCCCTCTCCGCTCCTCCTCTAGGGGCCTCCTCATGATTCCCAGGATGAGCTTAAAAACAGCCGGCGACAGAGCATTTAGTGTCACCGGCTCTGTCCTGTGGAATTCTCTTGCTCCATCTGTGAGGGAGGCTCCTTCTGTTGAGGTATTCAAGGCCTGCATCAAGGCCTTCTTATATAATCAGGCCTTCCTGGACTGTGTTGCACATCCTTAACCTGACTTCTGAATTTGATATCTAAAAAATCTCTGGCTTCCCTTGAACTTATTGTGGCTGTTGAGGGTATTATTTTAATTTTAATGCTGTGTATTGTTGTTTATAAGTATATTATTTATTTATTCTTTGTATTTGTATGTATATGGAGTTTTTAACATGTGCGGCACCCAGAGCCTCCGGGATGGGTGTCTTTTAAATAAAACGTGCCTTGCCTTGCATCTCAGGTGGGCACTGTAGCTTTTGACAACCAAAAGGGTGGGCCAAAGGACTGGCTAAGCACTTGTCCTGCACAGGGCCAACTTCTTCCAAGCGAATGCTTGAATTCAATAAAGGTGCATCTCCCAGATCAGTCCCCCACAAAAAGATTCTTTAGTTAAAACAAAAGGGTTGGTGAGTGCCACCCGCAGAGGCATTCCCAAGTATGGAACAATTGCATACTACACTACTGTTAGTCCCTCACAGACAACATCTGATTCCTCTGAGGCTGAGCCCAATGAGAGTAGAGAGAAAGATGACAAAGGCAGTGATGGGGCTGGTTTACCAGGGGGGATGGAAATTTCAAATGAGGAAGAAGTACACGCAAATGTTTTTAATTCTGTGGTTGAGGAGGGAGGCAGTGAGCTGGAGGAAAGGAATAAAGAAGAAGAACAAGAAGAGGAGGACCAAGAAAAATGCACAACAAAAAAAGACCCTTGAAAACTTAACTGAGCTGCAATTCCCACCCCCAGCAACAAAACAAAAAGGATAGCAAGCTCGATTTTCAAACGGGTGAGAATGCCACAAGTCCCAGGTGCACTGAAGATATGGCACACCAACCTTGTGGCATTCGCTTGACTGGTGATTGGGTTTTTTCTATTCCGTGCACCAACTGCTGCAGATCTGACCACGTATTTATGGTCTGACTTGCGACAATCCCAGGGCCTTTTTTTTATGGAGCTCGTGGCAAGTATTTGGCGCCAGCAGCCATAAAATGTGAAAACTGTTGGAACTGCACCCAGGATTGTAATATTGAGTGTAGCTGTGGCAAAGGGGTTCAGCACACTGCCAGAACCTAAGTGTCATGGTGCAGGGATTGTCGCAAGTCCTGTGTCATGCTTTGAAAATCTGGCCCATCATCTTTTGTCTGGTCATATTTCTGCATTAGTGCTTCCTATGAGTTGATGGCAACATGCGCTATTTGTAAACAGGCAATCAGCAGGGTTAAAAAGAAAGGAGCATTGGGAACTTCAGCACTGAAAAGGCACCTAGTCGGATGTCATAACATTAATGAGAAATCCATTTTTAAGAACAGAAGAGAAAGTGACAGTGATGATAGCTCACTACACTCAGAGATAACTCCGACAGACGAAAGCAGTGACAGCCCCCGCAGCAATACAGAAACACCTCCAGCATTTCCTTCAAGTCAAAAAACTCTGAGTCCTACTGTTACTGGTAGTGGCCATATGTTGAAAAGCCCCCCCTTCTTCAAGGAAAACAGCTCACCATCTCAGCAATATACAAACGTAAAGCCAAATATAATATCCCTTGATCCATCTTGTTTCTGTTAAAAAAACAAAGAACATTTCAGAGATGATAGCTGTCGACTTGCTACTATATATGTGGCTGAACAGGTAGGATTCATGTGGCTGCTTGAGTACCTTAAACCTCGATATAATATACCATTGAGAAAATACTTCTCCTCAACTGGACTTCGAGATCTCAACAGAGTCCTATGTAAAACACTGAGATGAGTTTTGGCCACTGCTGTTGGGAGAGTGGTGCATCACACAACAAATATTTGGCCAAGCTGTCAGCCTGAACCCTTCATGTCTGTCACTGCACATTGGGCATCTTTTGATAATTCTTGTGGGGACAGTGAATCCCAGTTTGCTCTTCTAAGAATGCTTTACTTTCCATCTGAACATGACTCATACAATATCAATGAGGAGCTCAAACAACCAATACAGCAATGACTCACATCACATGGACTCTCAGTTTTTCTTTATTGTTGCAGATAATGGGTGAAACATAAGGAAGGCCTTGAAGGAGGGGGCTTTGTTCACATTTGCTGCTTTGTGCACTGCTTGAATTTAATAGTTCACCGTTTTCTTGATGAGGAGAGGGACATTAAGGCTCTTGTTAGCACTGCTAAAAGAATATGCACTCATTGCAGTCACTCAAGCAAAGCCCATCACTTGTTTGAAAAAATACACGAGGGGCACAATTTACATTTGCTCAGAATGATCCAGGACATTTCTACAAGGTTGAATTCAACCTTTTTTACGTTCCAAAGGTGACTGGAACAAAAGAAAGCTGTCAGACAGTACACCTTGGAAAACAAAATTGCTGATGCAAATGTCTATATTGCTCCACCACAATGGTCCATGCTGGAGTTTGCAATTTTACTCCTCCAGCCATTTGAGGAAATCACCAAAGAGGTGAGTGTAAACACGGCAACTCTAAGCCAGGTGAAACACTTAATAAAAATTTTAAAATTCAGATTGAATCTGAGTAGGGAAAATTTAGAGGACACAATTCCATCAAATGCTACCAGTGATGTTAACATGTGGCCCACCAGAATACAAAAAAGTTATTGTAAGATGAATGATCAAGAAAGTTGATGAAGATGAAAAACTACGTCAAATGCTTCAGTCAGTGCTCTACATAAAAGTAACACACTTGGACCCACGATACGAATCAAAGCAACTATTGAGTGATGATGACACTTCTTTTGAGGTAAACAACAAATAATTGATGAGGTGCATGTTATTGTGGAACAGAGTACAGCATCAGATTCACAGTTTTTGGCACAGCATAGCATAGCATTAGGCAGACCCTCCTCTGGTATTCCAGCATTTTCTCCCTCTTCCTCTTTGGCCACTGTGGTAGGATTTTCTTCTTCACCACCATTCAAAAATAGCACTGCCCCACCACATGGTTCAACTTGAGGTGTCTGGAGTCACCTGCATGATGTCATTGTGACATCTTCATCCATTTCTTCTAACACAACTTTAGCACAGACCATTGTCGAGATGTGCCTGGCAGAGCCCAATATTAACTGGAATGCTGATCCTTTGAAATACTGTCAATCAAAACAAAATATGTGGCCTGCTTTAGTACAAATTGCAATGAAATACATGAATTGCCCTCTTACTAACATCTGTTCAGAATGATTGTTTAGTTCAGCTGGTAATATTATTACTGACACAAGATCATGTTTGATGAGTGGTTGACATTCCTGAAAGTCAACATTCCTCACCTTAATTTCAAATATGATACCTGAATGAAATATTTTCATACTGATTCTGAGCAGGTCCTATCCACAAAACAGTTTCCCATTGTGCTTGTGGTGAAAAATCTTTTGTGAATAGGGTATACTTACTATGAGGCACACATGAGATATGCCAGGCCAGGACAGGCCATTGTAGACCAGGATGACCTGAATGAACACAATGAGCAGCACAAAAAAAATAGCAACATCAGTGGGTCTAGAGTCCATATAATATAGTAAGCAACTGCATTCCATGTCCCAAACTTACTTGGTAGTACTATTTATCTGATCTAGAAAGTAGGTACTGATCCCTGCTACTACTACTTGTCAGCAACTGCATAAAAAATATATTTTTTTTCACCACCTGAATGTGCTGTAGTTTGACATTAATGCTATAGTTACAGTTTCAGTTTTCTTAAACAGAGTGCTTAGCTGAAGCCTGAATGCTCTACTTTGGATAAACAAGATAATATATATATATTTGTTCACATCTCTCCATATTTGGTTGTGATTACTAGAGAAAGATTGTATTAAATTAATTAATTCATTTCATTTATTGCTTGTAGTATGATGTAATACTACATCTTGATTACAGTTATGTGACTGAGATTATACTGTATGTTATGTACTTGTTTATATCATGCTTGGCACTGGCAGCAATTGTTTCTTGGAAGTAGGAAGGATGTATTTATCATTGTGTGCTGTTAGGTGCATGCAACAGTGGGAAACTATTTTATTTTATTGACTGCACTGCACTTGACCGATGTGACTGCCTGGGTGATTGTCTGTAGGACAACATCTGTCATTTCTTCTTTGAAAGATGTTGCTGTGCTGAGTAGAAGTAGTAGTAGAAAACATTATCACTTGTTGGACCAGGTAGGGTACTGTACCACAATACACTGGGGCATGCAATGCACCTTTATCACATGGTTAGGGTGGGTGGGCTTTTAGTGCTGCTCATTTGATTAGTCATTAGCCATTTATTTCTTTGGCCTGGTCTGCTCTGTAATATCCATACATACATATACGCACTCCTCCACAAGCAGCATTAATACAAAATATATGAACTGATTGGTACTGGATGATGGTAGGTATGGATTTGCATATGTGTGTGTGTGTGTGTGTCTGTTTCTCTCTCACCATCTCTCTCTGTCTCCCAGCACACTCCATAGGCCCAAGAACGTATGCCACCAAGGGAGGCCATTCTTCAAGGAGCTACTGATTGTTTTGCTTTAGCAGTTTTACTTTACTTTTCATACAAATAATGAATTAAATCATTCCCATTGGGTTTCAGTATTAAATATTACAGAGTTTGGCCCCTATTATGCATGTTATCACATTTAAAAAAAAATATTTATAAATAATCACAACTAATCAAGTCCGCCCCCCGCATTCTGGTTCTTATTTAATAAGGGTCAAAACTTTAGAGTTCTGCCAGCCCTACTGGGAATGATACACAGTTCTCACTGGAATTCTTAGATTTCCTGTTTTTATCTTCTCCTCATTCTCTGTTAGGAAGGAAATTTATATGGAAAGCAGATTCTTGCCTGTTGCACTTAATCTGCTCTTGCTGTTTGTTTACATGTGATATCATAATCTTCTGCTTGTGACATCATACCATTTCCATGGCAACCAATTGTAATTCATAAACAAAAGAGTATGTCATAACACGTGGGACTATCCTTGGGGTGAGATCTATCATGTATTGCTTCTAAATTAGGTGAATATATCACCTTTGCCATCACAATATGGAAACTGACCCACCAGGATTTTGATATAAATAATGTCTGGATGATGCAATTCAGTCCCTTGATATCTGAAGTACATAATTCATTACAATAGTCAATCCTCCAACACTGCAAAAAGCAATATTTCTATAAGTATTCTTTAAGCACTCTCAACTGTGCAGTTCTGCTGGCTGTAAAAAATTTCTGAAATGATGATGTGCAAAGCAGAAAAAAAGAACAATCTCATCCAAGAACATCTGCTGTCCAAACCCAGGCGCTTCACTCAGAGGAACCTCGTTGGGGGCAGCAGCTGTTCTTCAAGGTTATTTTTTCTGCATTGCACTTCTGTCTAAGAAGAAGTGTTTTTAAGGCCAACAGAAGTGCACAATTCAGTACACCTAAAGAATACTTGTGGAAATATTACTTCTTGCACTGTTGGAGGATTGATTATAATGTATTGAATTATTTATTTCAGACATTTATAAAACTAATGTGAAGCATATCAAAGGACTGAATTATATCCTCCTGACATTATTTATAGCAAAATGCTGTTGGACCAGTTGCGATATCGCAATGGCAGAGGTGATATTTTCATCTAATTTAGAAGCCATGCACGTTAGATCTCTCCCTAAATAAGCTCTGTAATTTTGCTGTTGTGACACAGTTGTTTAAACAGATCTAGCCAGCCTGTGGAGTGCAGCGACCTCTGCATGTGTGCACCAGTCCAGCTTGGTGGACAAGTTGACATCACAGATAGACCAGCAGCAGGAGCAGATAACAATCTAAGGGACACGGATTCAATTGCCAGGCAGCTGTCCTCAGTAATATAAAATGAGGTGAAGACAGAAAATGTGTAAAATCTAAGCTGAATTGTGGGTAAATGTTTTGTTTTTAAAGTTTTCTTAGTGATGTCAGACGTTCTTTAAAAGACCTTGTTAGTACAGTAGGATCTGGGGTCAAATATTTTCTAAAATGTACTAGATGATTTGTACTAAAAAGAGGAACTGTAGTTTAGCAAAGCCTTTGAAAAATGATCTGTTGAGTGGGTGTAACCCAAGGAGCTTCAGATGGCCCTCCGTTTCACTTGCTGAACTGCAGGAATGCAAAAAGGTAGTTAATGATTAGATTAGATTGCATTACCTACCATACATTATAGATCATCCAACTAATTCTCACATTACTTATCTAGAAGTAATCCCTTTGAGCATGCAGGCATGCTGACAGAGGCATTGTACCATACTGATGTGGAGTTATTTGTGTGCCATCGGCATCTTAATTTTAGATATACTGTACAGTCAAACTCAGTAGCATAAGCTCCTCTTGATATGAAATAATTCATGCAGTCCCCTATGTAACAGCATATGTACAGCAGTAATGTTTACTTGCTTGGTTATTATTTCTCTTATGGTTGCAAGGGTGTCTTCTTGTGAGTTCTTTGGGTCTGGGAATAGCAAAGTAAAGCTAAGCAGTTCTGAAATGCAAATGACTTACTGGAAGACATTCTTATCCCATAGGATCCGGAAACATATAGATGATCTGATACCTTTTATTGGACCAACATAGACAAGGTGCTTGAGGTTGTGGATTACAATCCTTCATCAGAAAAATGACCAGGTGATTTTTCTGGTAGAGGATTCTACGTAATCTGAAAGCTCAAGCTCCTGTTTTCTTTGGGGTGCCCTCAGATCTACATAGAGTTCCACTCTTATCACTAGCTACTGCTCTTTCTTTTCACATTTCTAAGACATTCTGACGTCGATAACACCATTCCATGCTATTCATCTGAATGGCCTGGAACAGTTTTACTGATGTCATCAAATGTTCAGGCAGTATGCAAAGAGAGAGCAGCAACTGCTGAGGAGAAAGGGATTCAGGGTGGTTACAAATGCAACAAAATTAGACTATTAATTTAAAGCAGCAGTACTAGTTATCCAGCAAAACATGTCATCCTACCTCTTTTTTAGTAATAATGTAGTACTAGAATGTAATGAATAGTTTTAAGAGGGCATGGGACAGGGCATGGAGGAGGTCTGGGTAAGTAGTGCTGAGAACTTCCTGGAGGTAAAGGGGGGAGGGGTGGGGTAGCTGCAGTCTAGGGGTGCTAGCTGTGCACTCGAGCAGACTTGACAGACCATGAGGCCTGTTTCTGCTGGCAGAGTCATATATTCGTATCTTACATTCTTCATTGGGGTATTTTAAATTCAATCAGGTATTTTTAAGACCGTGTTTAAAGAGCCACTGACGCCTAAGGAAGAACTTTGAAAAATATATTTGGACACAAAGCAACTTATATTTTTCATTAGCTCTGTATTTCTTATCTCCATTATTTATTACTGAGGTCAGATGCATGAAAACAGAAGAGTTGTTCCCTGAGGGTTCATCAGCTCTTATTGCTTCTTCCCAACCTGATGTCATAATACTGTGTTTGTGACATCACAGTTATTCTCATAGTAACAGACTATGATGTCACAACAGAGCATTATGATGTCAAGTAGGGAGTAAATTATAGAGGCAGATGGGCTCTAAGAGATAACAATCCTGTTTTTGTGGGAATTTCTTCAGTAATAAATAATGAAGAGGAGAAATCTATAGATGATATGTGAAATACAAACTGAATTGTGTTCAGTTATTATGTTATTCAAAGTTTTTCCAAAGGTGTGAGCTGCTCTTAATTACAAATATTGTAATTTCTGTGGCTCTACAATAAAGATGGCAGCCACCAGCAACTTTAAAAATCTTCTCCTCAGAGAGCATGCACTAACAGTATCCACTGTATTTATAATGCAGATATGTCAGGGTGTTGCCAGCACATGTTTCTGATGGCTAGCAGCACAGCACCATCCCAATTTGTTTACATACATGATGTTTGGAATGATTGTTGATACGGCAAAAGACCAACGACTTCAAAGTCCTTTTTTCTTGCCCTGGGAATGAAATAAAGCAGAACAAAAATCAGATATATTGATGTTTTGGTTTGTCCTAACTGGCCACCAAGTTATTTAAATTATTGTTAACTAGTACTGCTGCTTTTAAAAAGAAATGCCCAAAACACATCAGAATATTGGGTAGACATTAAAAGGAAGCTGGAGGGCACCTAGAGGTGTAAATACTGTTTCCTATCAACTTTAAAACAGAAAACAAACAGCAAAATCCTGACGTGATCGCTATAGCGATTTTAAACAAAAAGTGACCATCCTAATATTATATTGAAAAAATAATGCATAAGGGTGGTACACTCAGAAGTATACCCATCTCGGGGGCTAATTAGGCCAATAAACCACTCGCCCTTTGAGCTTGTGACCTTATAGCCCTAATTAGTCCACTGAATTGGTATACGTCCTTGTATACCACCCTTACCCATTGTTTATTCTATATACTGTATAAATCATGTTAGATGTTTCTATTCTAGAAATATGTAATTCTCCAAAAAAAAAATTTTACTGAAAAATTAGGTATACCACTGGTGGAGAGGAACTTAAAGCAACTGTGCAACACATGGAGCCTGATCAGGACCTATCGTGAACGCATTGCAGTCTAGTCCTATTCATTGCCATCAGCTGAAACATGGTATATTTTGAAGGTGACTGCCACAGTAAATGTTACATTTCAGCTAGAAATGATCTCCTTCACTAGGTTTAAAAATGAAGTTGGTCATTGACCCTGTGATGTCCCACTGGCTCCTGATAGCTTTCTAGTTTTCTAGAGCATGCACAATCAGGCTAGAAGTTGTGTGGTCTAAGGTTGGTGCTATCTTTATAGCACACGAAGGAAGGCAGTATCAACATTAAATTGAACATCTTCTTGAATCTCCCTCTTCCCCTTTGTTGCAAAGCTGCAGGAGAAGCTTGTCTACACTAGACACTCTGATTTAATTTCCTCTCCACCTCTGATTTCCTTTCCCCATTCCAGTCTGGCTTCCCGAAGGATCACTAGCTGTCTCCTCTCTACTGCATGTCACTGATTCTGTCCTCTCAGGGATGGATCAGGGTGAGGTGACATCATGGCAGCTACCTTCATCTATCTGGCCAAGGCCTTTGATTCGGTGTCCCACCTTCTCCTCCTGGAGAAGTTGAGTTCTGCTGGCCTCTCATTTCTGGCATTTGAATGGTTCTATTCTTACCTCATGGGCCATCCACAGTGAACACCAGTTAGTAGTGCCCTGCCACTTCCTCTTCCCATCCAGGAAAGGGTTTGACAGGGCTCCATCCTAGGCCCCATAATCTGCTCCATCTTCCTCAGTGACCTCCCCTCATCCTGTGCCAACTCACATATTCACATGTATACAGATGACACAGTCATCTACACTTCTTGTCACTCCACTACGGCCATGGAATGTCTGCTTCAGCGAGACTTCCACAATGTCCTGCGACGGTTCCAGTCAAACCAACTCCAGGTCAACACAAATAAAAACAGAAAACTGTGCCTTTGACCTTTGACACCAGCCAAAAGCTGGCCAGACTGACATCTGTGTACATCTTCTCCACTTTGGATAGCTCCCAGCTAGAAGTGTTTCCTTCCTTCAAGTACCTTGGTGTATGGCTTGACAGCAAGCTTGACTTTACTGCACACATTTATGCCATCC
The DNA here is from genome assembly GCA_016271365.2 of Neoceratodus forsteri. Taxonomy (NCBI): domain Eukaryota; kingdom Metazoa; phylum Chordata; order Ceratodontiformes; family Ceratodontidae; genus Neoceratodus; species Neoceratodus forsteri. The sequence goes on from CM028130.1 coordinate 1,425,262,278, forward strand.
ATGCCAAGCTCTGACCTTAACTTGGTGCCTTGTACTGCAATAAAGACTGTCTGTCTCTGTAGGTTCGCTGGGAGCTGGTTACCAAAGTGGTGCTCCTGGATTTTGACTGTGCTGATGTGGTCTACGGATCACCCCCTCCACCTCCCTGGCCAGACCCTCTGTAATTTATTTTGTCTATATGCTACCAAATCCCCATCGCAGACTCATTGTTGCTCACTTTACTCATCAGTATCCATTCTCCCTCTATCCTCATGTCACCAGATGCACTGTACCTCCTTCATATCTAAATACTGGTTTGGTTCCCTTCCCTCCTATGCCACATCACTCCTCTCCCTTGTCTCCCATGCATTCTGCTTCCTCCACTCTAGGGATCATCACATTTTTCCTGTACCACATCCCTGTACCTCTGCTGGGCAACCAGCCTTCGCCTGTCATCTTCCCTCATTTTGGAACCAGCTACCCTCTTCTGTCTGCTTCACTACCTCCCCATGCTCCCTCAGGTATCAGCTGAGGCTCCTTCCCTCCCCTCTTGCTCCTGTTTTCCCAACCCTTAACAGTTCCCCACTCATTTGCTTGAAATGCTCAACTTGTTGCTTCTACTTTGTTTGCTCATTGTGCACGTTCTGTGGTCTTTGTGTTCTTTGGTTTTGAACTTTGCTGTAAGCGCGGATGGTGTCTGTGCTATATAATTATTATTCTCTATTCCTCTCCCCTGGGTTACATGTAGAAACGAGCCTTGACTCAGTATGCCCTTCCTGGGCACCAATTTTTGAAATAAATAACTAAATACGTAATCTTTGCTGTAGTGGTCAGTGCCTAAATACAACACATTTCAACTGATGACAATGAGTAGAGCTGGATCAGAGTGTTATACCATTAGGCCCTTATTCTGACCCTGTTATCTGCACTGTTGCTTTCAAATTTAATTGTGAAGCTGTTAGCATGAGATTTCAATACCAGCATGAGACGACAATACAGGACACTGTAAAATCATTCTTATTATGTGTAGTTCCTTTCATACAAATTATATCCCAGGATGCTTTACAGGATTTATATAGTATAGCAAAAAAAAAAAAAAAATAAACTATGAGTAATGTAACAACAAGTTACATTAGTGCAAATGTACAATACAAAACAAATAAAACTGTAGAAAGATAACTTATTCTGATATTAAACATATTTTTCAGTGCTAATTTGAAGCAAACCTATAGCAGTACATAAATACGTGTGGACATTAGACCAATGGTAAAACTCAAGTAACAGTGGAAAATAGTGGAGGAGGAGGGTTAGACACCCTAACTGAGGTAAAATAGATGCTGAGAGGGTACTCCAATGTTGGAGCAGCAGTGGAGAGGGCTCTCCCATCAACTGTGATGAGATTTGGGGGTGAGACAGACAACAAGGAAGCACCAAGAAGAGAAGCAGATTGAATATATGTGAGTATAGAGGGAGCCCAGACCACAGAAATCGAAGAAGAAAGTTCATGATAAGCCTAACAAAATAAAGGTGTTTGGGGAATTTAGCCTCAGGAAGATTCTGTTGTTTATAAATATGAAGCCAGTTGCTTCTCCAAACCAGAACTTGGCAGAAGGCTTAAATTAAAATGCATAACAAGATCATAAAATAAAGGGTCAGTCAGCAGTGATCATAATTGTGACAAATAATGAAAATTATTGTTGAAAAGTAGCAGGGAGATGAAAATTTTTATAGAAAATAATTTTTCTAAGGGGTACAGATTGTTGTCAGAAAGCAAGGGGTCAATGATGTCTAATGTGGATTACAAGAAGAATCCACCTATAGCTAGTAATTTGTAATTAAGGCCAGTCTCATTATCCCAGATTCATGCTATTGGGGTTCTGTCATCTGGCTGACCTTGATGTGGCATTAATAAGAAAGCAACAACGGCCATATCCTGATTTCACCATCTTTTTTTGTTGCCTTGAGCTTACGCAAGCAGCATCTTGTGGTAGTAGGAGAAATTCAGAGGTGTGTCAGTGTTGGTAAATGCAGGGCACGCTTTTAGTGAGAGTGTCCCTCATTCCCCAATGAGCCAGCATGCTAGCACTGACACAAGTATATGCAAAGTGCCACCAGCTTGAAACAAACGTGCCGCTGCAATTGGAGACAAGCTTGTCATGCAGCGGTACAGATGACACACCTCCTGTACGTGCCTTTCCTGGTGAAACATTGCACTAAACATGGCAGCAGCTCCACCGTCACACAACCCGCAAGGAAGGTCAACATCAGTGGTGCAATCCCCATGTCGGCAAGTCTTCCACTGCCCCCCAGACTGTGTGGCACACTGGGATCCCACCCCAGTGTGCCACTGCTTAACAGAAAGCTGACTGCTTCAGCATGTTCCTCCCCCCACCCCACCCCCATTGTGTGGCACACTGGGAATCCACCCCAGTGTGGCCAACATCACCCCACAGAAGTCATGGTGCACACTGGAAGCCTACCCCAGTGTTGCCAACATTTTTTTTTCTTTCACATGTAAAGAAAGAAAACCGCCCCGCGGTGCAGTGTCCTTTTTTTTTATACCTGAAAAAAAGAAAACAGTCTGTTGTCCGTGGCACCCCCCCTCCCCCAACCTGCACCCACCCTTTGCACACCCCATCCCATACTTACCTCCGGAGGTCCAGCGCTGCTATCTTCGGAGGAGCGGGAACACAGCTGGACTCTTCAAAGACGAACTGCAAAATGAAGAAATGGCAATAAGCTGTATAATGGCATAAATGGAATTGTTTCAATTTAGGTGGATATCACAGCCATTATTTTGAATTTTGGCTCCAAATTTTCAATATGGGTTCTTGGGACCCCACCTCATGAACACATGCACTGTCATCTTGTTATTCGGTCCCGAAAGGTCATTTCACGTTCACTGCGTGGAATCACCTTTCAGGACTGACTAACGAAACAACAGTGTCACTGTTCATGAGGTGGGGTCCCAAAAAGCCTATGTTGCAAATTTGGTGAAAAAATTCCAAGAAATGACTGCGCTAGGAGCATGTGTTGTGTAGTTTCCACGCATGCTCGTAACTTTGCCAATTTTTAATATTTTCACTCCAGATTTTCAACATTGCCCTTATGAACAGTACAGCTTATGAACAGTACAGCTGCCATTTTTTACATCCTGCCTAAAATGTGTTTTCACACGTGGCACACAATGGCATGGTTGCTGTGTGAAATCAATATTCGGGACAGATTAACAAAATCACAGTGACACTGTTCATGAGTGGAGGTCCCAAAATGCCTATGTTAAAAATCTGGTTAAAAATATCCCCAAAATAATTGCATTACGGGTGTGCATTGCACACTTTCTATGCATGCTCGTGACCACCAATTTTTCGTATTTTCACTCCAGATTTTCAACATTGCCATTTTTTGTACACTTCCCCATGAAGAGTACAGCTGTCATTTTTCACATCCTGCCCAAAATGTGTTTTCGCACCTGTGGCACCAAATGGTGCAGTCGCTGTGCAAAATCATCTTTCGGCTAATGAACTGATAGTGCCACTGTTCATGAGGTGGGGTCACAAAAAGCTCATGTTGAAAATTTGGAGTGAAAATACCAATAAACGCCCGGGGCGTTAAGGTTTCCAACTGTAATTCCTCACCCTGTAGAGACTGACAGGCATCAGGAGTGTGACTTGGGATTGTCGGCTGTAATGCTCATGGCATTCCACCCCCCCCAGGCTGCGGCCAGTGACAGGCATCCAGGTGTGCCTTGGAGTCTTTAGCCACAAAGCTCACCCCATTCTCCTATACTGCACCCATCTCAGTGTATTTCCTTATGGAATGGGGTGATCGTAAGGCCCGAAGACCCCAAGGCACACCGCGACACTTGTCGGTGTCTGCAGGGTAGGGTCAGGTGAAATGACATGAACGTTATGGCCGACAACCCAAAGGCACACCCCAATGCCTGTCTGTCTCTGGAGGGTGGGTTTGGCGTCAGTTCACTACTTCACTGCCATTCCTATTATGCATCTCTCTAACTCCTGCACCACCAATGTCAATGCCAGCAAGACAACATTTGGCATTGACAAATGCTTGTTGTAACTTCTATTTGTGCTCCTGCATTTCTTTGTGATTCCCATCTGGACCACTTCCAAACTCCCCCCTGACCCCACTGGCCCCTATCTCCAGCCAGCAGCGACCCAATAACTCTGTGTTGAGGCAGTTAGGGGTGGGAGTGGTGGGAATGCATTACTGGAATCAGGTTACTATCACCCAAGTCTGTAGGGAGCATAGAGCATAGGAGTACCCAGGGCCATCATCCCACATGTTGAGGGGTTCTTCCTTCAGTGTTTCATCCCTAGGGTGCTGCTCTTGATGAGCCCATGCGTGCATGCATTTATTGGGTGGAGCAGCCTCACACCTGAGAACCATCCCCACAGCAGTGAGCACTCAGCTTCTCTACCACTCATTGTCACCAAGGTGACAGTAGCACAGTGAGGCTCTGCCCCCAATAAGGGAAGCATCCCCTTGGATATTTGATCCTACTGGCCCGAATAAACACCTGACCTGAAGTGCGAACCCAGGTCATTGGCATCGCATGCATTAGCACCGTGGCTACAGCTGCTGGCCAGCTTTGAGTTCAGCGTGCTTTGCATTTTTTATGTTACAATTTCTGATTGCAAGTTAAACTTACACTTAACATAGAAAATCTACATAATAACAATTAATTCTCCTTTGTAAGTCGAATCTAATATTTGATCATTGCAGTGTTGTTATCCCTCTGTGGGAGTTTGTTTGTGAGTTTTGTTTGCAAAATCTAATAAACAAATAATGCAATCCTCTTGCATTTGAATTAGTGTAAGAACCATTGATCAAGTTTGTCCTTCCTAAGCACTTTAGTCTAATCTAATGATGCCAGGACACAGAGGAAACTAATATGAAATGGAAGACCTTTGGTGATATTATTGAGAAATATTTCTAACCCAGTTGCTTCATTTTTAATGGCTTTAGAAATGGATAAACATTTGGTGTGCTAGACAGTCTGATTAACTGTGTAACTTTTTTATTGCTCTTTTAGTTGGAATATTCCCTTCAGGAAAGGTAGTTTAAAGACAGGAAGGTTGGCGCAGATTAATGGCTTTTCTTCAGATCGTAACAAAAAAAAAGTATATGATGCTTATTCAAAAAGGAATTGGAGAGCCACGGAGCCCAGGCTCATGTACTATAGAATCAAAAAAACATAAACAAATGATAAAGTTACAAGTATACAAAGAGCTTTTTTCAGTTTATTGTTTGGTAGAAACCATTACAAAATCTGAGAGTTTAAAAATTTACAAATATAAAACATCATCATATTTTACAACAACGTCTTATACAATTTCATGCACAGATACATTTACATTAGACTTTAAAAGGAATATACTTTGAACAAGGCAAGAAAAAACATAACCATGCCTTCAAGTAACATTGTCATTGTGCATCTGAGAGCAGGTTAGATGTGCAAACCTGAGCAGATTTTATGTATGTAGGACCCAGTTTTTAAGTAACTGTTATCTAGTCTATATAACATTATTTTTTAAGTCGGATTTTGTTTATACATACAAGATAATCTGCCACTTTGTTAATTATAAAGGCATCTTCTATGGAGAACGTTAGATTTAGTAGGACAGACTTGTCCTGTGTTGCAGTCTTACACCAAATAGGAACTAAATGTATTTGTCTGGGTCTGAGATACCAAGTACAAATGAACATCACATGATTCAAGTTCTCTGTTTCAGGTCTGAGGCATGAACACATAGCAGCCACAGTCAGGATCTCTTAATCTGTTTTATCTTGCCAACCTGGTGTTACTTCTAAAGTACTCCATCCTGTAAATAAATAGTGTATAATCTTCTACTCTCTGTATTTGTTAGTACATCAAGGTCAAATCTATAATGGTGGCTATTATCATTATTAACCAACCAATGTGAAATTTTTAGTTTACTAATATTATCTAGTCCATACTGTGACTGATGCATACAAATAGCAGTTTCAGATGATATAATCTTAAAGCAGCGGTGCACCAAAATTGGGCAAAACATTTGATCCTCCATTTTTTTTCACTATAAAAGACTTCAGGCATCTCCCAATTTTATTTGGTGGTACAATTTACTAGTTCCACCAAAATGTGCATATTTTACAAACGTTTTTATTTTTTTTTCTCAAGAATAACGGAGGGCCATCATATTTGTCTTAGGGATAGCACTGGAGATATAGCAAAGGTTAGGATAAAGAAAATAAAAGTAAATAATGGTACACAGCATAGGAGGTACCTAAAAAGTAAATTTGCCAGTTATGCTTATGTTTTTTGTTCATTGTAGCTGAAACTAGCTTTTTGGAAAAATATTTTTCATTGCACTGCTGCTGTAAATACTAACATAATACACTTGAAAAGCTAGTACTGCCAAAAATATCAGTCAGAAAATGTTGCTAATTTTTAAATGTAGTCAGTTATTACTTTTTATTTCAAAAGTATTTTTCTTTGCCAGCCCAGTGGTGCGGCGGTAATGCTACTGTCTGCCACTCCAGTGAACCCAAGTTCAGGAATGGGCTTCAGTCACTGGGGGGTCAGCTGGGGGGGGGGACTGAGAATCTGAAGGACTGCTTTCCTCTCCTGAGGTAGCGGGAATGGGTCTCCTGTGGTACCCCTGACACCCAGCGGAGGCTGAGTGTATGGCATTCAGGAGGCCCCAGATGTGGTGGGATATCAACAGTTGCTCCTGTGTCATTGTACATCAATGACCTGGGGCTGAAAGCTGGAGGAAAAAACAACCCCACCAGGCAGGATGACAGATGGCCCCTCCCAGGCTTGGCACCACTGACTGGGCACCTACTGAATCCTGCTAAGGAGGGACACAGGAGCCCCTTTGTCCCCACCATGAGGGGTAAGTTGTAGGGGAAACGGTTAGGTCTCAGGGATGGTGGTTGACTGAGCTTGGGGAGGAGGGGCATTCAGATGGGGCAGGCAGGTCAGGGGATGAATTCAAGTGAAAAAAATATTTTTCTTTTTTCATTTGTTCATTGGAAGACTTTTTACCTGATAGTATTACATGTGATGTAAAGAGCAGCACTTTACTTGGAGACTGACGTATCTTGTTCTACTCCTCTTCATACCTCATCAACATTTGAGCTCACTTGTTGTGACCTATCCTGCTGCAGGTGATTGGCTCTTCTTGGCTAGTTGTGATGGCACAGTCAATGAGGTCACAATGCTTATGATGTACGAGGAGGAATTAAAGTAGCTAGGTCAGTCTCCAGGTAGAATATTTCACACATCACACCTTTTACTGTCAGATAGTAAATCTTTTAATTAGCAAAAGGGAAAAGAAAAAAAATACTTCAGATTTAAAGAGTTGGAAGTGCCCAATAATAGCTGGCATGACATTTCAGTAATTTTTAAAAGTAGTCCATTATTTATTTTTATTTCTGAATCATTTTTCTTTTTCAATGTGGTCAATAAAGGGTTTTCTGACTAATAGTATTGAGTGCGATGTGAAAAGCAGTGCTTTGCCTAGAAGCAGCTGTAGTTCAGTTCCTCCCACTACATCATCATCAGCATGTGGCCCCACTTATTGTTACATCAGATGCCCGGCTGCATGATTGGTAACAAGCGTCACAAGTTACAAATCAAGCAGCAGGAGACTGGCTCTTCTTGGCTACTAGTGATGTCACATCAGGCCACAACGCTGATGATGTGTGGGGAGAAATAGAACTGACTATATCAGCCTCCAGGTAGAGTGCTGCTCCACACATCATACCTAGTACTGCCAGGTAACATTGAAACATAGAATCTGATAGCAGATAAGGACCACTTGGCCTACTGAATCTGCCCACTTTCACTACTTACAGTATTACTGCAGACCCCACTTGATCTCTGACTCTTTCTCCTTCCCGTCTCCTTTCCAAAAAGATTCCCTTATGCCTATCCCATGCATTCTTGAACCCCATCACTGTTTTCATCACCGCCACTTCCACTGGAAGGCTGTTACAGGAATCTACCACTCTTTCTATGAAAAAGTACTTCCTCACATCTCTCCTGAAGCTACCCTGTTCCAGCTTCATAGCATATCCCCTTGTTCTTGAGCACCTTTTTTTTTGAAAGATGATTCCCTCCTGTGCCTTATTTATCCTTGTGAGGTATTTGAAGGGAAGGTTCCCTCAGCCTTTTATTCCATTTACCTGTGTAGTTTGTAGGAATGCACAATGATTGCCTCTGTTGCACCCTCCTTATTTCATCAGGATTTAAATGTAAATGAAGGCATTTAAGTCTGGTGTGAAAACCTGCCTGACTCCATTGTAAAGATCATGGCCTGACTCATGTAAGGCATCCTGGAATGTTTGATGTTTTGGTGCTAAAGTCTGCAGTAGTAAAGCTATATTCTCCCCCTCTCTATCTCCATATCTCTTGTTGCTCCACCCCTGACTACCTAGCACTTATCTTTCTGTTCTTGCACTTACGACAATGTCAAATCCTTGACTGCCTACCCCCTTTTCCCCACCCCTCCCCCTCTTATCCCTTCCCCCTAGCTCCACTTATGTCACCCCTAGGATGGTTTTCATTTGTATCTGTGTCTTGCTATATATACACCCATATTGTTAATTGCTCATTGTTATATGCCACTGACTGTTTGCTACTGTGCTAGTCTATACACATGTACTGTCCTTTGCTACCAAGTTAACCTCCTGACCTGTATTGTATCTTACCTCTGCTTGCTTCTATGTTAACCTCCTGACCTTGTATTGTATCTTACTACTGTTTTGCTTGCACCCATTGCTGATGTGGAACCTTTGTAAAATAACCCTTGGTTCAAAGGTATTTGTAATCCTAGTAATAAATAAATAAAAAAATAAATAAAATATTAGTCAGTGCTGTTACCATCCTCAGCAGTCCCTATGTTCTTGTCTTATGCTGGCCATGGAACTTTTCAAGGCATAGTAATTGATCTGCTGTTTTCTGCAGCTTAAAGTGTATCTGAGTTAGAAAAAAATGCTTTTAGAGAATATAGGGACTTAACAAGACATGTAACAGAACTGAATGAGTGTATATCTTCTGCTGGCTTGTGCATGTACACATCAGCTCCCATGATGCCTTGCTTGAGTGGGGTCAGGACCTTTGGAATGGAGAAAAACAGGTTTTCACACCAGGGCAAAACAGAGTGAAGCAACTTCATATATATTTAAATTAGGCTGAAATTAGGGGGATGCAAGAGAGGGAATCATTGCCCATGCCTACATACTACACAGGTATACAGAAAATAGGTTGAGGGGACTTCCCTTTAAAGGTCTCTATCATATCCCAGCCCCTTTCTTCCAGGATGTATATACTGAGGTCATTTAGTCTCTCCTTATAGGGTTTTTGGTACAGAACCTGCACCATTTTAGTTACTCTTCTCTGGACTATCTCCACTCTCTCTATGTCCTTCTGGAGATGTGGTCTCCAGAACCGGACATAGTACTCTAGGTGGGGTCTTACCAGTGATCTATACAGGGGCAACACCATCTTCCTCTTTCTGCTGGTGATACCCCACCCTATGCACCCCAGCATCCCACTAGCCCTTCCAACTGCCTTGTTGCACTGCCTGGCCACCTTTAGGTCATCCAATATGATTACTCCCAGGTCACGTTGCTGCTTATTGGTCATCAATACCACTCCACCCATTTTGTACTCCACCCCAGGGTTTCTGTGCCTTAAGTGCATTATTTTGCACTTTGTCACATTGAAACCCAGCTGCCATACCCTTGACCACTACTTAAGTTTTCCCAGGTCCCTGCTCATCCTTTACACCCCCTCAGAGTGTCCACCCTATTGCAGATTTTGGTGTCATCCGCAAAGAGGCAGACCTTTTCTTCCAGCTCCTCTGCAATGTCACTTATAAAGTCATTAAAGAGGACCGGTCCCAGCACTGATCCCTGAGGCACCCTGCTGGTTACCCTTCCTTCCTCAGTTAACTTAGTTTACCACCACCCTCTGCCACCTAACCCCTAACTAATTTCTTACCCAGTTTATCATCTTTGGACCACTCATAAGCTACCCAGCTTGCTTACTAGACTCTTTTGTGGAATGGTGTAGAAAGCCTTACTGAAATCTAGGAAGGCCACATCTACCACTCCATCCTAATCTAAATCCTTGGTTACCCAGTCAAAGAAATCTATGAGATTTGTTTGACATGACCTCCCCCACCTTGAATCCATGCTGCTTTGGGTTGTGTAATCCATTGGATTCGAGATATTCCACAATCCTTTCCTTCAGCAGTGCCTCCATTAACTTTCCCACCACTGATGTCAGGCTGACTGGCTTGTAATTGCTGGCCTTCTCCTTGCTAACACTTTTGTGAAGTGGGACTGCAGCTGCCATCCTCCAGTCCTCCGGAACCACTCCTGTTTCCAGTTAAACAGAACTGTTAGAGGTGCAGCCAGTACCTCTATGAGCTCCCTCAATATCCTTGGATGCACCCTGTCTGGCCCCATTGCTTTCTCAATTTTCAGATTAGTGAGTCCCTTCAGGACTCTCTCCTCTGAAAAAGGACTAGTGTCTACCTCCCCCCCCCCCAAAAGCTCCTGGTTCTTCTTGTGGCTCCTCCCCTTCTTCTTCCTCTGTGAATACTGATCAAAAGTATTTGTTCAGGATGTCTGCCTTTTCCTGGTCCTCCTCTGTACAGTCCCTACATTCCCTTTTTAATCTTACAATCCCACCCTTGGTCTTCCTCTTTTCACTTATGTACTTAAAAATGTCTTGTTCCCTTTTGTTACCACCTGGGCTATTCTCCCTTCAGTCTGTGCCTTTGTGCTCCTTACTGCTTTCCCTGATTCCCTTTGTCTCCCCTGATACACCTCCCTGTTCTCTTCCCTCTGCATCTCCTTGTTCCTTCTGAATGCTACCCTTTTAGCCTTTACCTTTTCTGCCACCTCTTTTGAGAACCATTGTGGTCCCTTTTTATGTTTGCTTGCACGCATATGCAAGAAACATTGTGCCATCATCCGAGTTTTCCAGAGGTGTGTCAGCCTCTTCCAATTCAGTCAGTGTGTTTGCAGGCGCCCGTCAGTGCACCATCGATTGCTCCAGCTGTCTATGACAGCTGAAAATGCAGTGGCATACAGTTGAAAGGAGAGCTCGCTTCAGTGAGCAGAGCTCCCTCCTCAACTACCTGACGATATTGCCTGCTTTGTCGGTCCCTCCCCCCAGCACATACTGTATAGCTGCCAGGGAGCGCCCAATCCCCCGTCGGCTCCACGCCCAAAAGATGTCCAGGTGCCACGCTGGAGCCCATCCCAGAGTGGCAATGTTTTATAGCAACGGGGTTCCCAGTCCCCTGCTGGCTCCACGGCTGCACGCCCCAAACCTTTTCCAGGTGCCACGCTAGAGCCCACCCCAGCATTGGCAAATCTTGTTATAGCTGATGGGAGCGCCAATCCTCGTCCGGGTCCAGCCCCCAACCAGTGTTTCAGCTGCCACGCTGGGACCTCACCCAGCGTGGCAAACGCCCCACATCATCTTAATTAAAAAACCTGTAAATAAAAACGGTCCTCGCAGTCTCACTACCCCACCAAGACTCCACCCACTGGCATCCTGCCTCCCCACACCTCCCTCACCCCATACTTACTCGGAGTCCGGCGCATGATCTTCGTGGACTGGGAACACGCCTGCACTCTTCAAAGCCGATCGCAACTGAGGAAATGCCGGTGGCTGTATAATGGAATAAATAGGGTTTTTCAACTTTGCTGCATATCTTGGGCATTTTTTGGATTTTGCACCAAATTTTCAACATGGGTTTTTGGGACCCTTCTTATGAATGCTGTCACTGTCATGGCGTTACTCGGGCTCGAAGGGTGATTTCGCAGCCACCGCGCAAAATCACCTTTCGGGAATGATTAACGAAATGACACTGCCAGTGTTCATAAGGTGGGCTCTCAAAAAGCCTATTTTGAAAATTGGGTGGAAAAATTCCTAAAAATTACTGTTTCACGAGTGTGCATTGCGCAGTTCCTATGCACTCTCATAAGTTCGTGAATTTTCAATATTGTTACTCCAGATTTTCAACGTTACCATTTTACCACACCTTCTTATGAGCAGTACAGCTGTGTCATTTTCACATCTCACCAAAATGTGTTTTCGCCCATGTAGCGCACAATGGCGCAGTCGATTGTGCAAAATCAATGTCTACGGACACATTAAGAAAATCACAGTGGCACTGTTCCTGAGCAGGCGAAGTCCTAAAATGGCTATGTTGAAAATCTGGTGTATTCCTAAAATAACTGTTTCTGGCGTGCGTTGCCAGAGTTTCTCATGGCGCCGTAAGTTCACAAATTTTCAATATTTTCACTCCAGATTTTCAACACTTGCCATTTTACCACACCTCCTTATGAGAAGTACAGTTGTCATTTTTCACATCTCGCCCACAACATGTTTCTGCCATGTAGCTGATAATGGCGTAGCCTGTGTGCTTAAATCAATGTATGGGACACGTTAAGAAAATCACAGTGACACTGGTCATGAGCAGAGGTATTAAATGGCTAAGTTGAAAATTTGGTGAAAAAATTCTAAAATGACTGTTTTAAGTAGCGCCGCGTTGCTCAGTTCCTCTTGCATGCGCTGTGAAGTTTAAATTTGTATATTTGCACACCAGATTTTCAACAGTGCCATTTACTGCACCTCCTTATGAGCAGTACAGCTACCATTTTCACATCTTGCCCTAAATGTGTTTCTCGCACATGTAGCGCACAATGGTACATCGTGTAAAGAAACAATGTTTGGGACAGATTAAGAAAATCACAGTGACACTGGTCATGAGCAGAGGTCTTAAAATGGCTATTTTGAAATTTGGTGTCAAACTCCATAAAATGACTGTGTTATGAGTGAGCATTGCGCGATTTCCACGCACCTCGTAAGTTCATGAATTTGTAATATTTTCAGTCCAGATTTTCACCAGGGGATTTTCCACACCTCCTTATGAACAGTACAGCTGTCATTTTCACAACATGGCGAAATGTGTTTTACACTTTCAGCACAGAAATGCGTGGTCGCTGTGGGAAATCATTGTTCGATAGATAAAGAAAATCACACTGACACTATTCATGATCGGAGGTCCCAAAATGCCTGTGTTAACAATCTGCTGTAAAAATCCCCAAACTAGTTACATTACAGGGTGTGTGTTGCACAGTTTCTCACGCACGCCGTGACTTCACCAGTTTTTTTTAAGATTTTTCACATATTTTCAACATTGCTATTTTTACACCTCCCATGAACAGTACCGCTGTCATTTTTCACATCCTGTTCGTAACGTGTTTTTTGCACCTGTGGTGCCAAATGCCATAGTCGCTGTGCAAAAGCAGTTTTCGCCAACAAACTGATATTGCCACTGTTCATGAGGTGGGGGTCACAAAAAAACCATGTTGAAAATTTGGAGTGAAAATACCAACGAATGCCTGAGGCGTTAGGGTTTCCGACCATAATGCCCCACCCTGTAGAGAATGACAGGTATCAGGGGTGTGACTTGGGATTCTTGCCTGTCATGCTCATACCATTCCACCCCCACACACATCCTGCAGCCAGTGAGAGGCATCAAGGTGTACCTTGGACTCTTCGGGCCCAAACTTCACCCCATTCTCCTATACTGCACCCATCTCACTGTATTTCCTGATGGAATGGGGTGCGCATAAGGGCCAAAGACCCCAAGACACACCGTGACACTTGTCAGTGTCTGCAGGGTAGGGTGTGGTGAAATGGCGTGGTCATTATGCCTGACGACCCAAAGGCACACCCCAAAGCCTGTCACTCTTTGCAGGGTGGTGGTCGGGTTGGCTTCAGTTCAATACTTCGCTGCCATTCCTATTATGCAGCTCTGTAACTTCTACACTACCAATGCCAATGCCAGCAAGCAAATATTTGGCATTGATAAATGCTTGTTCCTTTTGCTTTTGCTCACTTGGTTGATGCAGAGGTTTGTTGCCTTTATTATGCCCCCTTTTAGATTCACCCAATGTTTCTACACCCCTCTCCAGTCATCCCCCCGATCAAGTCATCCCTGAGGCATACACCTATCTTCATAAAATCTGCCCTCCTGAAGTCCACACCCTTGTGTGGTTCAGTTCTGCAGCTGTTCTTATATTGAACTGCACTGCACCGTGGTCATGGGCCCCCAGGTGGCCTCCCACTTTGATGCCTGCAATGCTGCCCCTGTTAGTGAGTACCAGGTCCAGTATTGCCCCATCATGAGTGTGTTCACAGACTAGTTGCCTGAGGAATTCCCCCTGCAGGGAGTCCAGGATGTCCCTGCTGCTAGCTGAAGCCACAGTTGGGAGGCTCCAAGGTAAATCCGGCAGACTGAAGTTCCTCAATCTTTTCTGTTATCTTGCCAGTGGTTTCTAGCAGCACCTTATCCAATCCTCCCAGCAGTATCTTATCTAAATCTTCCCCTGCACTGGAGGTGTGTAGACCATGCCACTGAGAATAGTGTCTCTGCTCCTTGTCTCCAGGGTGACTCACAGTACCTCTGTCCCCCTCGTATTCCCTGTATCTCCACCACTTTTATGCTTTCCCTCACATAAAGCACCCCACCCCCTACTTTCCTTCCCACCTGGTCCTTCCTGAACAGAGTATAACCTGGTATGGTCATGTCCCAGTCATGGTTTTCAGTGCTCTGTGGCTTGATAATGGCCACAGTATCCAGATCGTCCTCTGACATGATGGCCTCTAGGTCCAGAATCTTATTTCCTAGACTTTTAGCATTCACACATATGGCCTTCCAGACTTTGTTAGCACTCTGCTTGTTATCCCCTTTTTTCCTTTTTGCCCTTCCTCCTTCCACCCTCTCTTTCTAATGCTCCTGTTTCCCTCCCTCTTCATCTCTAGCACCCTGCTTCCTTTATTAATTTGCACCCTGGGGGTTCCTCTTCCTTCAGGTTCTCCCTACTCTCTATTTCAGCCTATGGAAGGGGCAGTTTCTACCTCTTTGATTCCTTCTGTCATCCCCCCCTTAGCTAGTTTAAATGTTCATCAAAGTAACATTTAAACTGTCCACTAAGGACCATGGTTGCCTTCCTGGATGAATGCAGGCCATCACCCCTGTATAGGCCCTTATCTGTCCTGGTGAATCCCCAATCCCCAGTGTAGCCAAATCACTCCTGAGGCAGCACCTCAGCAAAAGTCACTAAGCAACTGAGCACGCTACCTGTCTAAGCCCCCTCCACATCTACCTAAACTCCCCCTGCACTATCCCAGCCCTGTCCCTAGTCAGGTCAGTGGACAATGACACCAAGCTCCCCATTAGGCTGCTGCACCTGAGCGGTGCTCTCTGCTCTGGGCTGTCAGCTTGGACCGCCAACTCTAACACTGCCTGACCCTCTACAGCGAAGCTGGCCCGTCCTTGGGATCCCTCCTTGCAGATCCAAAATCCAGGCTGCTGCACCTGAGCGGCGCTCTCTGCTCTGGGTGGTCAGCTCAGACCGTCAACTCGAACACTGCCCGACCCTCTGCAGTGAAGCCGACTGTCCTCGGGATCCCTCCTTGCGGATCCAATATCCAAGTATGACCGCTGTTTTTGCCCTTAGAGCCATAAGAGGCAGCCAAAACCCGATTGGTGTCTTGAGTTTGCAGGAGCTCCGTGATTGGTATGCCCGCCTTCCTCCTGTTCACTGATTGGAGTGCCACCCACCATAGACTTACACAGCCATTTTCAGCGGCTCCTCGGACTGATTTTGACTCTGCTAAGTACTGCTTGAATCTATTGATTAAGGACTGAATGTTTCTGTGTCACCTAACCCTCGCAAAATCCTAATGTCTTTGCTAAAAGTAATTTGTTTAGTCCTAACCTGCACTATTTTAAAACGTAACTTTTGTTAATACTGTTTTAAACTTGTATAGCTTTTGTTTGCTAAAGTTGCCTAGTACTTTTACATTGCCTGTGTTACCTGCTAGTTATTTTTTCACCCCCTTTGCTTTCCTTTTTGCCCTACTGCTGTCTCTGTCCTAAATTGCCTCCAGCCAAGCCCTCCACCACTGCTATTTACACTTGTTTTCTCTCTTCTCCCCTTAGCAGATCATCACTCTGGTGTGCCCATCCCTTGCCTCTTAACTCTTAGTCTGTTAAGTTAATATCGCCCCCACCCCCTGATGGTGGTCTGTCGCCAGCTTCCGGCCCCTGTAATCTCATCCTTTGTTTGTTTTTTTGCATGTTTCTCTCCCCCCCCCTTCCCCTTAGGCTGCTGCTCCTGAGCGGTGCTCTCTGCTCTGGGCGGTCAGCTCGGACCGCCAACTCGAACACTGCCTGACCCTCAGCAGTGAAGCTGGCCATCCTCGGGATCCCTCCTTGTGGATCCAATATCCAGGTACGACCGCTGTTTTTGCCCTTAGAGCTATCAGAGGCGGCCAAAACCCGATTGGTGCCTTGAGTTTGCAGGAGCTCTGTGATAGATACGTCTGCCTTCCTTCTGTTCACTGATTGGAGTGCCACCTGCCATAGACTTACACAGCCATTTTCGGCGGCTCCTCGGACTGATTTTGACTCCGCTAAGTACTGCTTGAATCTATTGATTAAGGACTGAATGTTTCTGTGTCACCTAATCCTCGCAAAATCCTAAAGGCTTTGCTAAAGTATTTGTTCAGTCCTAACCCGCACTTTTTAAAAACGTAACTTTTGTTAATACTGTTTTAAACTTGCATAGCTTTTGTTTGCTAAAGTTGCCTAGTACTTTTACATTGCCTTTGTTACTTGCTAGTTATTTTTTCACCCCCTTTGCCTTCTTTTTTGCCCTACTGCTGTCTCTGTCCTAAATTGCCTCCATCCAAGCCCTCCCCCACTGCTATTTACACTTGTTTTCTCTCTTCTCCCATTGGCAGATCATCACTCTGGTGTGCCCCTACCTTGCCTCTTAACTCTTAGTCTGTTAAATTAATATCGCCCCCACCCCCTGCTGGTGGTCTGTCACCAGCTTCCGGCCCCTGTAATCTCATCCTTTGTTTGTTTTTTTGTGTCTTCCTCTCTCCCTCTACTATATTGGCTCAGTAGGTAGCACAGTCGCCTCTGGGGCGGAGATCAGAGGCTGTGGGTTCAGTTCCCACATCTGGCACTTGGGTTAATATCCAGTACTGACACTGTAGTGCAGCAGAGGGGTGCTGCACTTCTGAGGTGCCGTCTTTTCGGATGAGATGTTAAACTGAGGTCCCATATGCCTGGATTGGTGGTAGTCAGGTGGATGTTAAAGATCCATTGCACTTATCGAAAAGAATAGAATTTCCCGGTGTTCTGGCCAAAATTTCCTCTTTCACTAAAAATATCACCAACAGCTTAATCTGGTTCAAGGTCAGTTGGCATTCATCTGTATCCCCTCGAGTGCATTTTCAAGAAATAGGCCAGGATTTGTCTAGTGCACTTACCCGGTCAACAAAAATTAAATAAATAAATAAAATTAATGGCATCTTTCTCTCTCCCCTTCCCCTTAGGCTGCTGTGCCTGAGTGGCGCTCTCTGCTCTGGGCGGTCAGCTCGGACCGCCAACTTGAACACTGCCCGACCCTCCGCAGCAAAGCCGTCCATCCTTGGAATCCCTCCTTGTGGATTCAATATCCAGGTACAACTGCTGTTTTTGCCCTTAGAGCCATCAGAGGCGGCCGAAACCCGATTGGTGCCTTGAGTTTGCAGGAGCTCTGTGATTGGTATGCCCACCTTCCTCCTGTTCACTGACTGGAGTGCCACCCACCATAGACTTACACAGCCATTTTCGGTGGCTCCTTGGACTGATTTTGACTCCGCTAAGTTCTGCTTGAATTCAGCACCCCCCCACCCCCTCCCAGGCCACCTTTAAATATGGCTTTACTCCGCCCCCATAGGTCTATATCTTTTGTTGGACCTCTATTGGCTCTCATTTAGCATTGCCAAATCCGATTAACCATTACCTTTTAGTTCAGCTCTTTCAGCACCTAGCCTGCTTTTACTCCTTCCCTCGCTACTCCCTTAGTCCTCATCCCTCCAATTGTCAGTGCTGTAGTTTTTACCACGCTCATATTCTATTCTTATAGTACCGTAGGGTGTCTGAGTTGTTCCAAATTCCCACTCAGCTTTTATCTGACATCTAGATCTAATTGCAGGATCATTGATTGCCAAAATGGGCTGCCTCCTTATCTTCTTGCTCATGCTTGGCAATAGTGTACCTTATGTACTCCTGTTCAGTAACGAGTCTGGAGCAATCCCAGCTGTTGTCTTCCCTGTGGCACCATATACTGCCCCCTCACACAGTACATCTTCTTTCTTACAGATCCACTTGCATCATATATATATCCCATACACTGCCGCCCCTCCCCTCCTGTGCCCTTCACCCATGACCATCTGTGCCCTTACCCTCATTTCCTTCAAGCATCAATCCTGCTTCTCACTCTCCAGTCCTAAATGCTTAACCATGGCCACCTACCAAATGAGATCTCAAAGAAAAAAAGCCTTCTCATTTTTATTAAACTCTCTAAAGAAAATGTTGTTGCTACTCTTTCTTTGCTCGGGGCAAAGTGGAGTTAAATCCTGGTCCGCCGGCACATTTTTTCTCTCCATTGGACTTTGCTGATGCCCCTGGCATAAAAATAATGTTAATTAACATCCTGAGCCTAATCAAAAAGTTTGACCAACTTCAAGCTTGGGTTGGGCATACAAACCTCATTATCATTACAGAATCATGGTTTAAAAAGACTGACCAACAAATATCCCTCCCGGGCTACAAACTATTTAGGGCTGATAGGGACACTGTGGGGGGGGGGTCATCTATGCTAGAACCAAGTTCACAGTTAGTGATATATATTGTAAATCCAAGCCTAAAGTATTTGAGATGATGTCACTGAAGCTTCACCTGCCATCCTCTGATTGCTTTACTATTATTGGAGGATATAGACCTCCGTCTGGAGGTACGGAATTCCTTGACACTCTTAAATCCCTAACCTTGGCCACCAATTCCGACACAATAATATTGGATGACTTCAATATGGATTGTCTCACCACAAAATCCCACTGCCTCAAACCCCTTTGTGATGAGCTTGGCCTAGTACAGTTAGTTACTGAACCAACTAGGAACAATAGCTCCAACCCTACTAACAGCTCTATCCTAGACCCTTATCCTTATCACCCACTCCCACAAAATCTCCCACTCAGCAGTGTTCCATAACGATATGAGTGACCATGGTGTGGTGGTATGTACAAGATCCCACACTAAAATCCACCAAAAATCTAAACTCAGAACTAAGCGGTCTTTTCGTAAGTTCAGTGTGGCAAGTTTCCTGTTTGACCTGAACAGGGTCAGATGGCAAGATTTATTCTTTGCTAAAACTGCCAAAGAAGCGGTTTCCATCTTCAACTACAACCTTATTACCCTGGTAGACAAGCACGCTCCCACTGTAAAAGTCAGGGAGCGTAACTTCTCCAACCCCTGGTTCACCCCCGACCTCAAAGCAGTGCTGTCCTGTAGAGATAAATTTTGGGCAAAGGCTAGGTATACCAAGAGTCATGCAGATTGGCAAGCCTTCTGAACTTTTAGGAACACTGGTGTAAAAAGCATCCGTGCTGCAAAAGCACACTGTTATGTTTCCACCTTGGAGCGGGCCAATGGGAATTCCCCAAAAATTTGGAGGACATTAAAATCGATTGAAGGCCGGCCCTCAACTCCATCTATTCCAGATAAGACAATTACTAATGGGAGGGTGATGGAAAACAACTCCCAAATTCTTGAAGAACTTAATTCACACTTTGTTACCGCTGGACTTGCATTTGACTCCTCGCCTTACACAAACCATGCAAACAAATGTGTCAGCGCTACCTCTATCACTTGTGCTCCAGCCCGCCCATTTCAACTGCGTACTAATACCTACAAAGAAGTCGAAGATTCACTCCTCAACCTAGATCACAGGAAGAGCTCCGGAAATGATGGACTAGAACCACTCTTCCTGAGACTAGATTCTGCCCATCTCACTGCCGCTATCCTTCATATTTTCAACCTATCTATTACTTCTGCCTCTGTTCCAACCTGCTGGAAATCTTCTTACATTCTTCCTCTTTTCAAATCTGGAGACCCCTGCGACCTAAATAACTATAGACCCATCTCTATCCTGCCTATCCTTTCCAAAGTCTTTGAAAAGCTAATCTATAACCAGTTAAAACAACATATTGAATCCCACTCTCTCCTAAACCCTGCACAGTCTGGCTTCAGGTCTAAACACAGCACTGTTACAGCTTTAGCTAAGGTCACCAATGATTGGATCTCTGCTGTGGACTCTAAGAAGATTACCGGTGCAGTCTTTTTGGATCTTAGTAAAGCATTCAACACTGTTGATCAACCCCTCCTACTTAACTGCCTTACTAACCTAGGTGCCACTCCCTCTACCGTACAGTGGTTTACTAGCTATCTCACTGGTAGGACACAGAAAGTCAAAGCGGATGGTCTCCTCTCAGTCTCCCTTCCGATTACTTGGGAAGTTCCTCAAGTCTCCATTTTAGGACCGATCCTATTCTCTGTTCTCGTCAATGACCTTGATTCTCACATAACAAACTCTAATCTTCATTTTTACAGATTACACTGTCCTGTACACCTCTGGCACCTCCCTAGCAGAAGTTAGGGGAGTTATGCAAGCCGAGTTTGTGCAGCTTGAAACTAATCTTATCAATGCTAAGCTCCTATTAAATGCCAAAAAAACCAAGGCAATGATCCTTTCACGTAGTTCTTCCATTTATACCCCCCCTTTGCCTCTGATGAATGTTATTGTTATCTCCCGGTGTGAACCCCTCGAAGTTGTTACTAAATTTAAGTATCTTGGCTTCTGGATAGACAATAAGCTTTCCTTTAACGACCACATTGAAGACTTATCTAGGAGGCTAAAATCGCGGTTAAGGGTTTTCTTTAGAAATAGATCCCTCTTCCCTCTTGCAGTCCATACCAGGCTTGTGTTGGCCACATTTCTTCCTCTACTAGATTATGGTGATCTTATATATGCCTCTTCTGCAACTTCTAGTCTAAGTAAGCTGGACGTTCTCTATCATTGTGCCCTATGGTTCATCACCAGTTCCCCTTATAGAACCCACCACTGCAACCTGTATGCAGCTGTTGGCTGGTCCTCACTTGTCACCAGACACTTGCTCCATGCTGGCATCTGGACTCTCAAGTTACTTCTTCTTAAATTGCCGGATTACTTAACATCTCTTATTCACCTATCCTGCAGTTCATATTAGCTTAGGAAATCAAACTTTATCCTGCTTGACTTACCACAGACTCGTACTACCTTTGGTCAACGAGCAGTTTCATTCTTCCTTCCCATATCATGGAACCAACTCCAATCCATACTGAAACTTACCAGCACAGTCTCAATTCATCTCTACAAAGCTTTAGCCTCATCCAACATAAAAGATATTTGTAGCTGCCACTAATCTCCCCCTTTTCCCTTATGTTATTCAGTTGGGTACTGTCTGCCCATGCTCGGTTCAACCGGGTACGTAACTGATAAAAGTAATTTGTCATAGTGTAGATACCCAGTTCTTGCTTACTCTGTCATTTTCCTCCTGAACCCCTAATTACATCATTCTCCCCTTCTTCTCCCTTACTCCTAACCCCACCTACTTTTCTTTAACCCTTAACTAGATCCGTCCTCTTACATTTGTCTCTACTCCATATCCATACCTGTCCTCTGATGCTCTTTTCACCATCCGCGCTCTCTAACCTTCTCTTTGGTTGCACCTAACTGATAAACAAATCAGGTTTCTGTCTGAATTCTGCCTTATAAGATGTATCCATTCATGAGTTGACAGAGATGAACTTTGTTAGCACTTATTTCCGTTATTGTAATAATACCTTGTATGTAGTGTTTGTATGTCAGTGTAAATGTTCCAGGACCTCCTTGTGAATGAGCTTGCTCAATGGAGTTTTCCTGCAATAAACCTGAACTTTCTGTCCTGCATCCCTTGCGTCTCCAGGATCTGCTTCCCATCCCTCTGGGCCATGGTGCTGCTTAGATACCTGACCTCCCTCTCCCCCCCCTTCCTATTCCCAAATCTATCCCTCTTACAATAGAACATCTTCTAATTAGCACAACAGGAAAGAAAAAAATACATCAGATACACAAAGTGATAGCTGACTGCTTCTGAAAGTTACTATTCGTTTCAAGCAGTACACCGGCTCTTTAAGACTGAAAAGTTTACTATTTTTAAAAATTACTATTAATTTCAGACAGTACAATACCTCTTGAAACCGTGCAAGAGTTTAAAATGATACAAATAATTTCAAACCGAAATTACGTGGAACACAGGCCTGATTCACAAACCGATGTGATAACAAAACGGTAGATGGAGTTTTCAGACAAAATAAGAGAAGCATTTAAAATGTAATTAATTCCAAGTTTAGTAATACCAGGCAGAGCCATAATTCTCCTTTGGTGGGGGTGACCAGAGTTGGGAACATCACAGTGGGGAAAAGGGACTGCTGTTTTGGGAGTGTTCATTAGGTGGGCATTGGGGCAACTGATAAGTTGATCGAAATGCTGCTGGTGTGAACATATGAACATACATATGAACATACGAAGAAGCCAGCAGAAGATGGCCATTGGGGCTATCAAGTCTGCTCGTATTGCAGGGTCCACAGCTTGAGCTGCTGTCCCTGCCCTTCTTCCCCACTCCTTCTATCCTCTCTACCCATGATCCTTACCTTCCGCTATGCCTATCACAGCCTCTCTTAAAGTCACCCACTGTCTTCAACGAGATGACCTCCTCCAGCAGCGCATTCCAAGTGTCCACCACTCTATCTGTGAAGAAGTGCTTCCTGGCTTCCCTCCTAAAGCTCCCACATTCCAGCTTAAGACTGTGCCCCCTTGTGTTATGGTTGCCACTCAGCTTAAAGAGACTCTCCTTATCTACCTTATTTATCCCATTCAAGTACTTGAAGGTCCCATTCATGTCCCCTCTCTCTTTCCTGTCTTCATGTTCATGTACATGTTCAGTGCCCTCAGTCTCTCCTTGTATGCCTTACCCTGCTGACCCACAACCATCTTTGTAGCCCTCCTCTGGACCTTCTCCAGCAGGTTAATGTCCTTTTTGAGGTGTGGGCACCAGTACTGAATTCCATACTTTAGATGCAGTCTTACCAGTGAGCTGTACAAAGGCAGTATAACCTCCCCTCTCCTACTACTGATCCCCCTAGAGATGCTTCCCAGCATCTTGTTTGCCTTTGCTGCTGCTTTCTTGCACTGCATGGAGTGCTTCAGGTCACTAGCAAGCATCACTCCCAGGTCCTTCTCCTCCTTCTCCTCCTCTGATGCAGATACTAGGACTCCACCCAGGTAGTACTCTGTCCTGGGATTCTTGGCTCCAATATGCATAACTTTGCATTTCTTGTCATTGAAACCAAGCTGTCAGATCCTGGACCACCTCCTCAGCTTTTCCAGATCTTCCTGTAGGTCTTGTATCCCTTCAGCTGTGTCCACTCTCCCGCAGAGCTTGGTGTCATCTGCGAATAGGCACATTTTGCCCTTCATACTATCCCCAATGTCACTGATAAAGACATTGAACAACATAGGCCCCAGCAGCAAGCTCTGCGGGAGCCAGCTGGTTACATCTCTGGTGTCAGACAACTCTCCCTCGACAACCACCCTCTGGGTTCTGTCCCTCAGCCAGTTTTCCATCCATCTGGCAATCTTTCTCCAACCCCGAGATCTACTGACTTCCTGATCAACTTTTTGTGCAGCACAGAGTCAAAGGCCTTGCTGAAAGTAAAATAGAGGATGTCTACCGGGCGGCCCTTGTCTACTGTCTTAAGTGACACAGTCAAAGAAGTCAATCAGATTCATTTGACATGATCTCCTCCCCATGAACCCATGCTGCCTCATATCCTGGAGACCATGCTCCTCTAGATATTCCACAAACCTTTCCTTTAGTATGGTCTCCATGAGCTTGCCCACAATGGAGGTCAGACTGACTGGTCTGTAATTCCCTTGGTTATCCTTAGGACCGCTTTTGTGGAGGGGCACTACTTGTGCTGTTCTCCAGTCCTGAGGCACCATGCCTGACTCTAGTGAACTATTAAATAGGTCTGCCAGTGGCCCTGCCAGCTCCTCAGACAGTTCCTTTAGTACCCTTGGATGTACTCTGTCCGGGCCTGGTGATTTGTCCACCTTCAATGCCAACAGCCTCTCTCTCACTATATCCTCCTCTATCATTACATCTGGGTTCCCCTTCCCACTGCTCCTCTTTTCCCTCCTGAAGGCACTGGTCTGTTCTTCTCCCTGGTGAAGATGGAACAGAAGTATTCATTTAGTATCTCTGCTTTTCCCCCATTATCCTTCACCTACTCCGCCCCTTTCTTAAGCCTAACAATTCCTTCCTTCCTGTCCCTTTTCTCACTTATATAGCAAAGGAAAGTCTTCTCCCCCTTCTTAATTCCTTCAGTTATCTGCAGCTCTTTCTGTGCCTTTGCTCACCAGACTTCCTTATGCCTCACTAGCCAACCTTAGGTAATTTTCCCCATCCACCTCTCTCTTGGTTTTCCTGAATTTTCTATAGGCCAGCCTCTTTTCCCTTACTGTCTGGGCAACCCCAGAACTGAACCAACTGGGCGCTTTGGCCCTTGTGTTCTTCCCCTTGAGCCTAACGCACTCATCTGTGGCAACCATCATTCCTTCCTTAATGATGGACCACCTTTGGTCCACCCTCATATCTACTCTGATGTCCACCAGCTGGCTCCTTAACATTTTGCCCATTTTCCTGAAGTCCACCCTCCTGAAATCCAAGATTTTGGTCTTAGTCGGGATGCTTTCCCTGCCCATATCCAACTAGAACCATACTGTACAATGGTCACTCCGCCTAATGGCTCCCTGACCATTATTTCCTGTACATGCTCCCCATTTGTGAGCACCAGATCAAAAATTAAGAAACATAGAAACATAGAATTAAACGGCAGATAAGGACCACTTGGCCCATCTAGTCTGCCCATTTCCCTACCTGATGGATAAGCTGCAGATTCTAGTTAATCAAGAGCTTACTTTCTCCTACCCCCAACTAGAATTGCCTTATGTCTGTACCATACATTCTTGAATTCTCCCACTGTTTCTGGCTCCACAACCTCCTCAGGAAGGCTGTTTCATGCATCTGCAACCCTCTCTGTGAAAAAATACTTTCTAACATTACCTCTGAGCCGTTCCTCCGCTATCTTCAAATTGTGCCCCCTTGTTCTTGCACATCTCTTCTTCTGAAAGATGCTACCCTCTTGTACTTTGTTTATTCCCTTGAGCTACTTCAAAGTTTCTATCATGTCCCACCTCTCCCTCCTTTCCTCAAGAGTATACATATTAAGCTGTTTTAGTCTCTCCTCGCATGTCTTCTGGTGCAGACCCTGCACCATTTGGTTGCCCTCCTCTGAACAGCCTCACTCTGTCGATGTTCTTTTGGAGATGGGTCTCCAGAATTGCACGCAGTACTCCAGATGGGGTCCTACCAACTGTCTGTACAGAGGGATAACAACCCTCTGTTTTCTACTGTTGATGCCTCCCTATGCATCCCAGTATCCCCCCCAGCCCTCCTTACTGCCTTCTCCACATTGCTTTTAGCCCACCTTTAGGTCATCCGATATATTACTCCTAGGTCTCTTTCGATTTTTGTTGTTGTTATTAACTCACCCCCCATTGTGTACTCTTCCCCTGGGTTTTTGTTTCCCAGATGCATTGCCTTGCACTTCTTTGCATTGAATCTGAGCTGCCATATATTTGACCATTCCTGCAACCTTGCCAAGTCCCTTTTCATCCTTTCCACCCCACCTTGTGTATCAATCCTATTGCAGATCTTTGTGTTATCTGCAAAGAGACATACTTTTTCTTCCAGGTGCTCTCCAATGTCACTTATAAAGACATTAAAGAGGACCGGTCCCAGTACCGACCCCTGCGGTACCCCGCTAGTTACCCTCCTTTCTTCACTGTGGACTCCGTTTACTATTACCCTTTGTGTCCTGTTGTCCAGCCAGTTTTTTATCCAGGCTACCACCTTGGGACCCACTCCAAGGCTGGCTAATTTATATATTAGTCTTTTGTGTGAGACTATGTCAAATGCCTTACTAAAATCTAGGTAGGCCATATCCACAGCCCCTCCCTGGTCTACTACTTTGGTCACCCAGTCAAAGAAATCTATTAAGTTCATCTGACATGAACTTCCTGCTGTGAAACCATGCTGCCTTGGGTCCTGTGCCCCACTGGCCTCTAGGTACTCAGCAGTTCTTTCCTTCAGAAGTGATTTCATCATTTTCCCTGCCACTGAGGTCAAACTAACTTTTCTGTAGTTTCCTGCCTCTGCCCTGCTCCCACTTTTGTGAAGTGGAATCACATTTGCCCTCCTCCAGTCCTCAGGGACCACCCCATCCTCCCATGATTTGTTAAAGAGAATAGTCAGTGGCGTTACTAGTTCTACCCTTAGTTCTTTTAGAATTCTTGGGTGAATCCCATCAGGCCCCATTGCTTTGTCCACCCTCAGTTTCAAGAGTTCTTTCAAAACCCTTTCTTCTGTGAATGGACTGGTATCAACCCCCCTATTCAGAGTGTTTCTCTTGTTTGGTTTAGGTACCTCCCTCTCCTCTTATGTTGTGAATACTGAGCAGAAATATTCATTCAGTATTCCTGCTTTTTCATTGTCACCCTCTGCCCACATTTCCTCCCTTTTATTAAGTCTCTGTAGCCCTCCCTTGGTCTTTCTTCACTCCCTAATGTACCTATAAAAGATTTTATCCCCCTTCTTAACAGAGTTGGCTATCTTTTCCTCAGTGTGTGCCTTTGCTATTCTGACTTCCTTCCCCTCCTCCTTCTGCTTTAACTGATAAAGTTCTCTGTCCTGCTCCTTCTGTGTTTCCTTGTATTTCCTGAATGCTATCCTTTTCTCCTTAACCTTCCCTTCCACCTCTTTTGAGAACCATAGTGTTTTTTTATTTCATTTTGTTTTGTTGATTTGCTTCACACAAAGGCTTGTTGCCTCTGCGATGGCTGTTTTGATTATTCCCCATTGTTCTTCCACCCATCCTTCTAGACCGTCTGTTAATGCTTTTCTGAGGCACTCTCTCATTTTCCCAAAGTCAGCCTTCCTAAAGTCCAGTACTCTTGTTTTTGTATGACTTGATTCTATAGCTGTGTTTATTGTGAACCACACTGTTTGGTGGTCACGTGTTCCCAGATGGCTACCCACTTCTAAATCTGAGATCCTTTCTCCTTCCCCATTTGAGAGTACCAGGTCTAAGATTGCTCCCTCTCGAGTGGGTTCCAATGCTAGCTGTCTGAGGCATGCCCCCTGTAGGGCATCAAGAATGACCCTGCTCTTGGATGTGCCTGCAGCAAAGGTATTCCAGTTAACATCTGGCATATTCAGGTCCCCCACCAAGAATATCTCCCCTTTTTCTGCCATTTTAAGGGTGTCTTCTATCATTTCCTTGTCCATTTTCTCCCCTGAGATGGGGTTCTGTACACAACCCCCATGCGGATTGTGATGCCATTTCCTGTCTCCAGGGTGATCCACAGTGACTCATCAACTTCCTGTTTACTCTTTAGTTCTGTTGCTTTAATCTGTTCCCTTATATAGAGAGCTACTCCTCCTCCTCTTTTACCCACCCTGACCCTCCTGTAGATTGTTTATCCTGGTACGTTGACATCCCAGTCATGGCTGGTTCAGTCTGTATTGGGGACTGGGAGGAGACCTGGCCTTAGCTCTTGTTGGTTCAGTGATGCCCTGAGTTGGGAACCCACTCTGTAGTCCTTCCAGGATCACTTGAGTCCTAGCACATGTTGTGGATGGTATGCTCCAATCCACCTTGGGCAGGTTGAAGTCCCCCCCAACTACCACTTCTTCTTTCCCTGCAGATTCCACTATTTGTGAGCCAAGTTCCCTGTCCCTTTCCTCATCCTGAATAGGTGGTCTATAAACCAATCTCAGCCTCACTTTTCAACCTCTATTGGACCTTTACTGAACCCATAATGCCTCCACCTCCCCTTCCTCCAACTCCTGCCTTGTGCAAGTTATTCTCTCCCTGATATAAACTGCCACCCCTCCCCCTTCCTGACTACCCTGTCCCTCCTGTATAGTTTATATCCAGGGATCGTAAGGCCCCAGTCATGCTGTTATGTTGCCCAAGTCTCGGTTACTGCCGCTATGTCCACCCTACAAGACTCTGTGTATTCAGAAACACCACCCTCAACCTAGAATCTGACCTTCCTTCTCTTCCCTCTATTCTTCTATTCAGATTTATCCCTCTGTGTGCACCCCTCTACATACCCTTGTTATGTGTTCCTCACCCCCTCCACCCTTTGCTAACTGTGTTCTTGCCCCTTCCACCTCCTCCCTCCAGACCTCTTCTGTCACTTTGGGGGGGGGTTCACTGACCTCCTTCTCTTGGAGTCTGTGGGTCTGCACACCCACTGCCCACCTCAGTAGTTTAAATTAAGTGTAGTGGTTATGTATTCCCACAGTTTGTCCCTGAGTACCCTCAAACCCTCCCTGCTGAGGTGTAGCCTGTCTTATGAAAAGAGTGCTTTGTTTGACCAGGTCTCCTCCCAGTCCCCAATACAGATAAACATCTCCTCCCTGCACCATTTCCTCAATCAGTCATTAAAATCCTCTATTCTTCTTTTCCTGGCTGTGCTGGCCCTTGGTACTGGTATCACCTCTGAGAAGGCCAGCAAACTTCCTTCCTCCCTGCAGATCTTCCCTAACTCCCTGAACCTACTTTGCACTACCTCAACCTCCTCCCCAGCTAGGTCATTGGTTACCAAATGTATAACTAAATTAGGTTTTCCTCCAACCTCCTTTACTATTTCCCTTATTCTTGGGCCCACCTTCATATGTATATGTATATCAGTATATGTCAGTCACAAGGGACATTGCTGGTGTATACACTGTGATTTCTAATAAAAAAGATGAGCATTTACAATGCATTTTTTCAATCTCTAGTCATGCCTGGCACCTCCATAATTTACCTTGTGGTGGCAGGTGCTTGGATGGGGTTGCAGAGGCTGAGATATGCATGACTTTATGATGTAGAGAAAGAAGTGTTGTTTAGGATGATTATAGGAGCAGCATAGGTTTTAGTAATGTGTATTCTCTATTTCAAACAGTGTTGTGGGATGGGGTGAGGGTTTTTTCCAATATTATAAAGAAGCACTTACTACTCACTCACTGGCAGGCTGAGACATTTCAACAGCTAAGCCATTATTTGGAGTACTCACATCTGATTCAACAGGATTATCAAAGGACAGTTCAGCTTCTTGACAAGCAAGAGGCTTGTAGGCAATATTTCTAGATGCAAACTTATAGCAAAAGCCTTATAACCTTCCTCCATAGTCGAAAATGTTGCAAAACACAGTGATCAGGCTATTTAGAGATCATGGTGTGTGCTTGCAAAAGTGCTAGGAGCAAATTACAAATATATTGAAGCACATACTGTAGCTAGAACATTTTCCAGTGTATCAGCTGAGGAACGCAGGCACTAACCTATTTGCTACTACAAACTACAGCCCCCTAAAGCCAGCCCAGTGGCGTGGTGGGCTGAGGTGCTTGTCTCCTTATCTTCTCCCACACTGCCAACCCCGGTTTGGGAATGAACTGATTCATCAGGGTTGGCGGGGAAGGCGAGGAGCTGCACTGAGCAGCAGCAAGGCAGCTTTCCTCTCATGGGAGGACACGGATTTCCCCAGCTCTTGGATGCCTTCTGGTGGAGGCTAGATGGCATTGCCAAGCCACAAAGGAAATCAAGCAATAGACTGGGTGGGAGGAAGGGGCCATCACCAAGGCCATGGAGAGCATGGCTGCCTCCACTCAAATGTGTGACTGTGTTCTGGGCTAGCAGGGTTAACGGGGGAGAAAATGTAAATTGGGGCACTGAGGCAGGCCAAATGAAGCCCTGAATTCAACAGGGTGGACTGAGATTCTCTGAGAGAGACTGTATCTTGCCTGCCCAGAGCCCCGGTGGGAGGAAAACCTATATAAAGAAAAAAACCAAAAAACAAACAAACAAACAAACAAAAACAAACAAACAAACAAAAAAAAACTACAACCCCCTAGTGGAAATATGAATTGTGTAGCTTATTCAACCATGCCCATATAAATCAGCCTATAGCCCAGGCAAGGTGATATGAAGTAATTTGCATCTCATTATGGCATCATTACAGGCTGAGGAGCAAACAGGGATTGTGCCCCCCCCCACCCGAGCACCATACTGCCCTGTTTAACTGTTGCCTTGGTTGTCTAGTGGTTTCCTTCCCTGATTACTGATCTGAGGTATTATAATAACCCTCCTGGTAGTCTGGAGGTTCTCCATCCTCAGTCGCTGGCCCAAGGCATTCCAATAACCCCCCCACCAAGTAGTTTAGTGATCCCTCTATCCCCTGATCCCTGGTCCCAGGCATTTCAATAACTCCCTTCATAGTCTAGTGGTCCTCCACCCCTCTGATCACCAGTGCGATGTACATACAGTCACACACCCACCCAGGCCACCCTCTAAGCACACACCTTCCCATCCCCCATTGGCTCGGACTCACCCAGTCTTATTTGCCTAACTACCACATGTCTTCCAATGGTGACTGGCAGAGACCCTCTGCTCACTACCTCAGCTGGTCACAACTGACTGACAGGGAGCATGTGCACATGTACTATAGAAACAGATGGGTACTCATGGATGGGGGGACCAATAGACTATAAGGGGGTTACTGTAATGTCTTGGACCAGTGATGGGAACGAGTAAACTACTGGGGGGTTAGTGTAATGCCTTGGACTGTAAATCGAGGTGTGTGGGGCCAATAGATTACCAAGAGAATTATTGTAATGCCTCAGATTAGCGATTGGGGGGGAGGTTGGTGAACTACTGGAATACCAGGGTGTTACTTTAATGCCTTGGACTGGTGGGTAAGGGACTGCTAGTATGCCAGAAGAGTTATTGTAATGCCCTGGACTGATGATTGAGGTGGGGCAACTAGACTACTAGGGGTATTATTGTAATGCCTCAGACTGGTGATTTGGGTGGGTGAGGGGACCCCCTAGACTAGCAGGGTTGTTTTAGAAACAGTGGACTGAAATGCATTGCCCCTTCAAGTGGTCACCCCGGGTGGTGGTGAGATATCTCAGGGTAAGAACCTCCCTCAACTTGACTTCTCTGTTCCCACTTAACTATGAGAAGCTCTTCCAGGAGGTGAGGGCAGACATTAATAGTTAGGAGCTGCTGCTGCTGCTGCTGAACCTAGGGGGACACATTGCCACCCTCAAAATGATTTTTTTTCCAAGCACTATCCCTATATATTCCGGAGGAATGCTGGAGAAGGTTATAAAAATTGCTCATAACATTTGTGGGGGCAGAAGGACGTCACTGAGTCTGCAAAAGACCCCTGTCACTGCCTAGGGAAAGGGAGGCCTGGTGCTATCAGATTTCTGGCTCTATTGTTTTGTGGCACATCTGGTGCCAGTCATTACATGGACAAAACAAAACCAAGACTTGGGCTGGGTAGAGATGGAAGCAGTCAGATTCTGCCAGCTTCATTGTTCACACTGCCACACATCCATCTCACACCCCGAATGGTATCTGGTATCTCCAACCCCTGGATGAGGCATACCCTAAGGATCCTTTTGAAGGTCAAAACTCTGATAAAACACCCAGTGCCTCTGGGCTCCTGTCAAGCATTGTGGGGGACTTACATTTTCCCCCACAGGGCCTAGATCCAGGATTCCGTAGGTGGAATCACCTGCCTCTAACGAGATACCACCACCTGGTATGATATGCCCACTCTGTGTCTTTCCTACGATTTTTATAAATATTTGCAGGTTAGACACTATCTGAATTCAAATAATTTGGTAACGTAGGTGAGCAGGGAACTCACTGCACTACAGGACTTCCTTTATTGGTCAGCAATGTTAAAGGGAAGAGGGGGCAGAATCAGTAGTGGTTATTAAGCCCTGATGGGGAAAGCCCATCCAGAACTAGACAAACTATGAGAGTAATGGGAGAGTCAATCAGGGCACCTATAGTGGAGGTTGACTGAGAGGCTGAGCTGGGAATGGGATGAAAGATCACATCCTCACTATGATGGTAAGAATTCTACTGGAAGTATGTGGTCTACTTCTTCAATACCACTCTAATCACATCCTATTTTCATGAAAGGCTTACAAATTTGTGCTGGCAGGGGTATGGGCTCTCACTTCCATATTTTCTGGGCTGTCCCATATCTGCAACCTTACTGGAGACAAATACATGGATCCTTACAGCAAATGTGGGAGAACAAAGTCCCATTCACTTTCCCCCTGTCCCCCTTGTTGGGGAATCAGTTACAACAATACTTCTTTTGGGTGCTGTGCATGGTGGCCCTAAAGGGGGTAATGTCCCTCTGGCTGCAGACAACAGCACCCACGATGGAGAGCTGGAAAGTCTGGGTGAATGAACTCTGTACAATGGAAATGTTGACAGCCATGCTTAGGTTAACTTTAGATAAGCAGGTGGCTTTGTTGCAAAGGTGGGAAGGGTTTGCCTTGGAAAATCAGTCTTGGGGAGGAGTCATAAATATTTATGGCTGGTGGGGTTGGGGTGTAGGGGTGGGTGAGGATTCCTGGCCTCTATCCCTGTTCCGTTTCCAACTCCATAAACACATGCTAGAGCCAAGATTTAAATTAGGAATGCAGGCTGTTCTGTCTATGGGCCTGGTTGCCCAAATGTTGAAAAGTTACCTACTGATCTGTTTTCTTCTCTGTAACTATTACCTGTTGTACAGCACATACTTTCAGACAGCTTACCATGGCTCATATTACATGTATTATCAGATCAAAAGAAAGAACGTCTGAAGTGAATGTTGTCCTTAATGTATAACATGATGTATGTAACATTGTACTTCTAGAACTATGTTTGATAAAATGTAATGTTGTACACACTGCCTTCTAATAAAGCTGAGTTTCAAAAAAGATAGCGGGCCGGTGATGGGGGAGGGGTGCAGAGTTGAGGTGGTTTAGGACATGTTAAACAGCGCGTCACTAACGGCTGTTTAACGCCTCCACAAACCTTTCAGTATGCCACAACACCTATAGCATATGCAAGCACAATGAGGCAATTTGTATAGGTGCACTGGTATACTTTATTGCCGTTCACTAAAGGGTTAGTGTCTCACTAACTGTGTCTTTCAATATGGCATTTTCAATATGGCACTTCGTGCGAGTACCCTGCATTTGGGGTGCCAAACACTGTTAGGAAGAGATGCTAACCCTGTTAGTGCTCACAATTTGCCTTCCAGTTACCTGTCCTGAGGGGGAAAGGGTGCTGCTGGACACTTGGTGCTACCATAGAGTCCAGTTGGGCTAATCTACAAAAAAATGTAAAAGACAGCACAAACATGGAGCCAATATGTATTGATATTTGAGAATAAAGCTCCAGTTAATCTGCTCCTTGTGTGTGCTGTTTTCTCTTTGTCTATAATATGCTACAGTAGACAACTGGAGTTTAATCTGCCAGTAGCCAAATAGTGTTTTTCTATTCATTTGTGTAGTTAGCTACAAATTGCATTGTTCAAATAGGCAGATTGCTACAATAAATCCACATTATGCAGATCCCTAAGGAAGACTTGAATTAAAAAGGCTGTTCAGTGTTGCTAGATTGGCCTTCGGGGGATCATAGCAATCAATTGTCATTTAGTAATCGGATCGTGCCTGTAAATAGGCATTTCTTGTCTAGCGCACTTACCCGGTAAACAAAAGCTAAATAAATAAATTAATAACATTAATTTGTCATTAACAATGGCAATTTCAAGAGGATAAATTCATATCCAGGAATACTAGATAGATTATTAAAGAGCATGCATTCACTTCTAATAGACACTTGGCCATTTTATGTATTGTGTTTTGATGGATTAGTAATTGCTTTCTACTTTTATAATAAATTATTTGTTTGTGCAATGAATCTAGTGTTTTTTCACCTTTACATTTCAGACTGCCAAAAGTATTTAATATAATGCTGGTACTGTTATGTAAGAAAATCCAAACTTCTGTGGATCCCATAGTATAGTATATTAATGAGAAACTGTATATTTATTTCTATCTTTTGTTTTTTGTCGACTTTATCTGTTCACCCTTACTACACTGGACTCTCTCCAGCTGAGCTATGGGGCTTACCTTGGCTGATCCCATCTGCCTGAAGCCCTGGCAGAGGCACTGGAGTCGCTAGCTTCCCTGCGGCCGATCCCTGTGCCCCTCCGGATCTAAGTCCCCCAGAGGTAGGGATGTCCCAACTCCCTGGCGCTCATTCTGAATAGTGTCAGGCCAGGACCAGCGCGTGAAAAACCCCAGGAAGAACAGCCATGACCCGACATTGGATGTGGTGCCTTGGTGCCACTAAGCCTGCTTTCGCCTACCAGCGAGAACGTTTTTTACAGGCTTATTTTGTCCCCTATTGGCTGTGAAATGCAATGCACTCCAGCATGCTATGTGCTCATTCACAAGCATGCCCACAGAAGTGCCTCTGAGCCAATCCCCTAGTAAGCTGGCTCCCGACTGCTAGGAACCTCTGGAAACAACAGAGGCCACTAGACGGTAAGAGCAGGAATCCCTCCCTCCCCAGAGAGGGAGAGCTGTCCTCTGGATGCTCAGTTCCTCCCTTCCCTGCCGACCCCCAGCAGCACGGGCTTGTTTCCGAACCCGGGTCACCGGCATGGTGTGAGGTGTGGCGTCCAACACCTCAACCCTCAGCGCCACCTTGCTGACTATTTATTTCTATCTTAAAAAACAAAATTCTGTCAGCAACAAACTGTACTTTTTATGTATGTTCAAGTGTGGTCCATCTTTATGATTTTTTGACTTTTTAATATCAGTATAGGGTTGTGCTGTGTTTGCCCACACAAAAACCAGGGGAAAAACAAAAAGAGAGTTTTTGTTTTCTAGGTAGAGATAATGCAGTACCTTTCTAAGGCTAATAAATAAACTTTTGATACCTATAGAACTGCCTCCTCTTCACGTAATAACTTTCCATTAGCCTAATAAAAGTTTATCTTTACTTAGCAGAGATTTTCTTTTTGTTTCTCTTTCAGTTGTTTAAGAAAGTAAACAGCTTCTGTTTGTTCTTCCGAAGCAGAACCTTGTTAGGAAGAAACTATCACCTACTAAGTCATAATGAAAGCTCTCAGATGATTTCAAATCACATATGTGTATTAAGTATATAACATTGTAGGGGAGGAAAGCTTTATTTCTTTAGATAAAATCTGCACGCAGAGTTGCAGTTTTCCTATTGAGATGTGTGACGTAGACAGCCAGCTCTGAGTGCTCGAGTAATGTATTTATTTTTTTTATTACATATAAAATATGTGAATGGAAGGTCAGTTCAAGAAAAAGGTAGTCTTACTGGAAATGACACATCAAGACCCCCCAGGGATAAGTTCAAAGGACAGGAGGTATTTTAAACTGCAGAGATCTGGGGTGCAATTGCCCTGTCAATTTGCTTTCATCCCGGGAAGTAAGATTAGCCATTCATAATGCCCTCAGGGAGATCCTTTGACTTGCATGGTTACCAAGAAGGACTTGTGGGGAAGGGCATCGGAGAGAGGCCAGAATGGACATTGAAGAGGTTTGATGTCTGAGCCAGGGAGGACCTTTGATGTCTGAAGGTTCAAAATACATTCCAAGGGAACCCTTGAATTACATCAGAAAGACCTGAGGTGTAGATTCCAAGGTCCAGATGGGATTAAAGAGACCAATACACTTTTGCTTTGAATACAGTGACTTAGATCAAAGACACTTTTGAGATGTATGTGTAGCAGAGCACAAACCAGTTCTGACCAGTTAACCTGTGGAGAGGAAAGTCAGTGAGGTCATCTCATATGTTTTTTTAAATATTTTATTTGGAGACCCTGTATTGTAAAATATAGAGTTTGATACACCAAGGCCGAGTTAGTGACCTCATGAGAAGGCCGGCTCGGAAGTATGTTTAATTGCTGAAGTGAACCTGACAGAGACACAAGAATATTTTTCTGACTGAGAGAAGACCCTCAAGGCACTGAAAGAAAGTAAGCAATAGATTATACTAGTCTGAAGTTATAAATTGTAGGAACTGTACTTTTTTACCTGTTTGTTTTAAGCTGTATGTGTTGGGATATATATTTGTTCTGTAATTATTGTTCTGTTTTGATATTTTTAAAGTAAAGATATTTTTTTACAAACGAAACTGCTGGAGTGCCTTGACATTTCTTTTTATTTTAAGTGGAGCTTTTAAAGGTTATAAGTACACTGTGTATGGGCTTATTGTATACCAAACTTGGAAATGGATAGAGTTCTCTAAAAGTCTTGCATAGAGTTCTAAGGGTTCATTTGAAAGACCTGGTTGGGTGCTCATAGGCAAAGATATCTGGCCCCCCGAAGACAGAATTATCTGAGCCTGATAATTGGGTACGCTAACAAGAAGTTATCAGTTTGAATCCCTCCAGAGCTTGAGACTAAGGTGATTTGAACCCACAAAACAGACAAGAGGGTTACCTCGTCTGTTCACTGTACACAAATCATACACTCAGAGGTTGGCACTTTGGGAGTAGAGGGTTGACCGTCTGAGCGAGATTGTGACAAGTTGCGCAACCTGCTTTGCCAGTAAAGTTTTTCTTACTTCATAATGCAAGGATTCTGTTAGATTTCTTTTTAATAGTAGTTGAAAAAACAAAAGTAAAAAAGTGAAAAAGAGAAATAAAGATACAAACTAGTGTGTAAAAATGATTACCAAGGCATCAAAAAGTTTCACACCTTCATTCTGTAAGATATACAGTACATCCTTACTGGGCACATGCTCTTTAAACAGTTTCACTTTGATTTAAGGGAGGTACCCATCATTCTAGAACCAATAAAGGAAACCAGACCAGCTGTAAATTTGCAAAGCCAGGCAAGTCTGTGGTGACTGCATATTGTATCAAAGAAGAAAGCGGGGGGTTCCCATACCCAATTGCAACCGAAAGGCGCAAAGTGGTTGCAACAAACTCTCTCTGCCTCTGTTGTAACTCACACCCCATCATGCAATATACAAATGGGTTACAAACCTGGTCTTTAACTAAAGATGTGCAAAGGTATCAAACTTTACTTTGTGAATTAAATCTGTGAACTTTGCAAGTTTGCGAAGTGTCAACTTTGAAAAGTTTTTTGGCAGATGAAGTGGAACTTTCTCAAGTGAATTCATGCAAGTTCACCAGTGAGGTTGCAACTTCACCGTGACATCCCTGACTTCACCTGTAAAATTGGCACTTCCCCAGGAAAACGTATTGCAAAGTGGCAAAATGGGCAGTCTGTGAAGTTTTTTGTGAAGGCAAATTTCTTAACTTCACTGGAACTTCGCCGGTGGAGTAAAACTTCCCAGCATGTCTACCCTGTACTGGCGCAATGGGCATTGCACCAGCACAGGCAAAGGGGGCAGCCAGCATGCTAATAAAATGCTGTGCTGTTGCAAGCCTTTGCCTGCACCATCACAATTGGCATTACATCTGCAAAGGAAAAGGGGTAGGGAGTGGAATGCTGATGAAGAGCTATGCTCTGCAAAGATGCTTCCTGGTTCCTGACCAGCTGCCTGTATGCTACATTACTTCCAATTTTGTGGAATAGTGAGAAGTTGTTCCAGTGGGGTGGCACACCTACAGTATGTGAGGAATCAATGAGGGGCCAATATCTGTAAGTGATTAGATAAACATAAGCCTTGCAAGAGGGAAAGGTGCTAGAGAGGGAGGTGCCAGTGGACACCAAGGGTATGTCTGTTGTCATGGAGCAGTCGAGAGGCCAGTGGACCACTAGGGAAGACTGCATGGGAAAACATCAGTTTAAATGAATGGGGCCCACAAGCAGGCCATAAGGGGGATAACTGAAGTGGTAGCACCCCATGCCATGGCCTCTTGGCATGGCATCACACCCTGTGAATAGTGCAAAGCCATATCCAGAAGTCTATGGTAGTCACAACTTAGATGTGTGTGACCACAAACATCTGGCAATTATCATTTGAACTGCAAATAAGATGCCGGGTGATACTTAGTTTGTGTAGGTAGTTTTTGGGGTGAAGCACTGGGAAACCTCTGTACAGATACTTCCAGAGACTCCAGCTGTGACTGTGTAATGGGCCCCAGGTATTTAGTATAAGATTCACTAGCAGTTGCGTCATCGAGGCACAGGTCAAGAAGCCTAGGGAAAACCAGAAGCAGTTGTAGAATTCACCAACTATATTTATTTACAGTAGCAGTAACATACAAAGAAATAAACTTGTTCAGAATAACTATGTACAGAGGAGAAATACAGTAGATTTACTTCAGTCTGTGTCCCTTTTTCTTCTACTTTGCAATTGCAGCTCAGCTCTCTTATAACTCATTTCCAAGCCCCATTCTCAACAAGTATCCTGTTTTTTGTAAATACTGTATCAGGCAAGTGCAGCTTAGAATGGAGTGTGCCTGAGCTGAGAGGCCCCATTTCCACAGCTTTTGCAAAAGACTTAAAAATTGAACTCTGGTAACCTCTAGCTTCCAACAGCTTTTTGCAGTCATCTAAAATTATAATTGTATACATTTCAACAGTAATGCTATATATTTTCCAAACACAAGGGATGCCAATATCAATTACATTTCCATACAATGAGAGGCAAAGAATTTCAAGATTGTCGGATTGATCAAGTCCGAAGTCTTACAAGAAAATTTGGTTGTGCAACCAGACAGAGGAGAGAAAGAAAAGGAAATAATACAGATCCTTGCATTTAAACAATTTCTCCAAAACAACTGGGACAGAGTCCTATTGTACCCTGTCACATACACCCCCTCCTTAAGAGGGAACCTGTTTTATTAAATAGGTTTCCAAAACTTTTTATTAATTCTCTACTCACAATTGCTGCTTTCAGAAATTAAGAACATGTACATTGTCAGTTTTTATATAACAGTACAGCAAACAGTAATGTTCAAACCCATACATTTGTTTTCAACCTTCAGAACCCTCAATTCCTGATCCATGTCTTGACAGAAACATTGTTATTCTTTTTGCCAGATTTGTGCATCACAGTGAATTTAAATGGCTGTAGTGCCAGGTACCGCCTTGTAATTCTGGAATTTTTATCCTTCATCTGGTTAAGCCAACAGAGAGGATTGTGATCTGTTACAAGAACAAAATCAGTTCCTAGCAAATAAAATTTAAGGGACTCCATGGCCCACTTTGCTGCTAAACATTCCTTCTCGATGGTGGAGTGCCTTTTCTTTCTGTCATGCAATTTTCTACTTATGTACAGAATAGGGTGTTCTGTCCCATCTATATTTTGGCTCAGGACTGCACCTAGGCCTACCTCTGATGCATCTGTTTGTAGCAAAAATGGTTTCTCAAAGTCTGGGATTTTTAAAACGGGCTGAACATAATGCAGCATTTATGGCTTGAAAAGCTTCATCACACTCTGGGGTCCATTTCACATTATTTGGGTACAGTTTTTTCGTGAGTTCAGTGAGTGGAGTAGCTAACTCTGCAAAGCTGGGAACAAATCTCTGATAATAACCAGCCAACCGTAAAAATGACCTGACACGTTTCTTTGTTTTAGGTACATGGCTGTTAGCTACAGCTTCTTTTTTAGAAATTTCTGGCTTAACTTCTTCATTTCCCAACACATAGCCAAAATATCTGGTTTCCTGCATGCCCAATGCACATTTGGTAGGATTAATAGTCAGACCTGCTGCCACTTCAGTGGGAGCTACTCATGCAGAGGCTGCTCTGTGGAGGGCCGGTAGAGTAGATCCGCTTTTCATGCAAAGTGTGGCCCCGCCCCCAGCCCTGATGGTCAGCCAGTCCCATTACTGCTTCAGACACCACCAGGAAGCAGGGTGAGCAAGCGGAGATAACAATGGCCTGGGGGGGGGGACACTGAAGCTGCCGGCATCGGCAAAGCTGAAGTTAAAGTTTTGGAGGCACTGAAATTGTTCGTAGTGCTTATAGATCACTGTCAAGCGGTTCCACTTTTCAAGTGGAATGTGGTCCTACTTCCAGCCCTGATGTCACCTGCTCCTAAAGAGAAAATCTTTTGTGAAACAGAATTTTGAAGTCAGCAACACTGGCAAAAAAAAATGCCATTCCATTTTCACAAGAGTTTCCCCGTAATTTGTAAATGATGCATTTGTTGCATAGCCATGTTTGTTGGGAACTAGTACTGTTAGCCATTTTATTCAAAATAGCACCTTTTACAATAAAGGA
This sequence comes from Neoceratodus forsteri, assembly GCA_016271365.2. Lineage (NCBI taxonomy): Eukaryota > Metazoa > Chordata > Ceratodontiformes > Ceratodontidae > Neoceratodus > Neoceratodus forsteri. The sequence continues at coordinate 1,425,302,434 of CM028130.1, forward strand.
ATATAAATAATATGTCCATTTTAAAACAAGGAAGTCAGTGAGGCCCCACCTGGAGTACAGTGTACAGTTCTGGAGACCATACCTACGTAAGGACATAGACAGGGTAGAGAAGGTTCAGAGGAGGGCAACAAAGATGGTGCATGGGTTGCATCACAAGTCCTATGAAGACAGGTTGAAGGAACTGAACATGTACTCCCTGGAGGAGAGGAGGAGAGAGGGATATGATAGAGACATACAAGTATCTTACAGGGAGGAACAGGGTGCAGGAAAACACTATTTTTAAGCGAAAAAGATGTTTCAGGACTAGAGGGCATGGGATGAAGTTGGAGGAGCGATTCAGAGGAAACATGAGAAAGAATTTCTTCACAGAACGGTGGTGGACAAGGGAACACCCTGCCAGAGGAAGTGGTGGGGGCTGAAACAATCACGGGATTTAAGAATGCATGGGATAGACATAAAGGAATTCTAGAGGTCAGGGGTAAGGGGAAATAGACTTCTAGGAAAACAAACTGAACTTACAAGCTCAAATGGGCAGACTAGGTGGGCCATAGGCCCTTATCTGCCGACACTGTCTATGTATCTATGTATCTATGTATCTATGTATCTATATAGTGTGAAACACCATTTCCTCCCAAAGAGGAAGGGATTTTTAAGGCCAGATCTGAATACTAGACTGTCAGTTATTTTTATATGTAACTGTCTCAACATGTAACACTTCTCATACAGAAAATGGTGTGTAAAGCTGGGTGCAGTTTCTTATATTGATGCAACATTCCTATTTGAGATGTTCTAAATTGTTAAAGACAAATCCAGATGCAGCGTTTCTCAGAACACTAGTTTAGGTGGGAGTTTAGACTGGGCTGGCCCCTCTTAATATTCCCTCTAATGTACCATTCTCCTGGGGCAGCTCCTGGAGGTACTATATCTTTCTTCTAAACTTACAACATCTGTAAGCCTGTCCTGGCTACTTTATTATGTTACACTTTTGCCTTGCACTCACACTGGTAGTACAGTGCTCCCAGAGCAATTTGACATTTTCCCTCCAACTTCAGGTCAATTTTCTGGTGTTTTCCTGTAGATTACATTATTTCCTATGGAAGGCGAATTGTTCTGGTTTCCTGTGTAACCAATGAAAGTCTATGGGAATAATTTATCTGTAGATGGCTTGAAATCCCTGTAAAATACAGGAATCCCTGTAGATTTGTATATTTATGATGTGTCTGTGATTGTCTATGTCCCCTAGGGTATGTCTCTTATTTCTTATGTAACCTACAGATTGCAGAACACAGGACTATCTTGTGAACAGGATTGCAAAAAATCCTAACGAAATGTATTTTCCTGTATAAAAATACAGTTTTACCTACCTTTTACCTAGATCTGGGAGCCCTGGTAGTAGCTCTTGCAGTCTCTACAAGACTAAAAGAACAGCAAACATCAACTCTCCCACCTGGCAGCCCTTGAAGTGCCCTTCTGATAGGAGACTGATCTCAATAATAAACTAAGGGGCCTTTTCACTGATCCATCCTGTCAGGGTCCACTGCAGCTGCTTTTCAGGGCTCTCTTTACTGAAATCCGTCACCCCTTACCTTTGGCTTTACAGGGTCCTCCCCCTCCACCACTTGTCACTTCTGTGCTCTCCTGTGGGCCTGAAGGACTCTAAATGTTGCAAGGGGATACAGCTGGATAGAAGAGGGAGGCTGTACCATATTAGCAAGGAGCTTCTGCCACCCATCAGAGGTGGCTGCCTGCCATCAACAGAGCACGCGAGCAGCGTTAGTGGTAGACTCAGTATTCCCCCACTGACTACCCCAACCAAACTGACCACTAGTGCACGCATAAGTTAACAACAGGGGAGGGCAGAAATTAATTTTTAAAAATGGCAGGAACCCATTAAATACAGACTTTGGCAGTCACCATCTTCTTTGCCTCTGACCACTCTCCACAGCAACAGTCAGAGGCTGGCACAGCAACCAACCAGTCTGTAGAAGTCCACAAAGGGAACCAGAATGACCTAAGGGACAAAGAAGGATTTAATTAATATAGGTGATAGTTTTGTGGTCAGTTATTTATTGGGTGAATTCTTCTGGCACTGCTGAGAGTGACTGACAGCTCCAGGGACTAATCAGGAGCTGGATTTCCTATGTGAACTGGAGGGGCTGTTCTAAGACTTAGTCTGCATGTGGCTGCTGAGGGAGACAGACTGGAGTGAGCTGGAGCTAAGAGTGAAGGTGACAGACCATGCATCTGCCAGAGCCAAGCAAAATTCCTGCAACAGTGCAAGTAGAGAAAATCACATTTTGGCACAGCACACATCTGCAAGACGAAGCATGATGCCAGGAGTGGGGTTTACAAGTATAAGCTGCACTGCATTTACTCCCTAGGCATTCAGAAAGACTTTTGCATTGCAGCACCCAACCATAAAAGAGAGCAGCTCTGTGTCTGGGAAGAATGCCAGTCAGCACCATATCCACTAGGGGGTGGATGCAAGGACGTAGTGTGTTGCTTTGACATGGTTGGGCTTAACAGCCCAAAGTTGCACCTGTGATCTCTGGAAGTGGTCATCTGCTACAGGCAGAGAGAAGAAGTGGCCTCGCCCTGCAGAGGGAGTTTTGTACACTGATAGAGAGGCCTGAGAGGGGCTGGAACCTGCTGGATAAGGGGCTCACTGCTACTGCGCAACTACACCCTGCACATCGAGGGAGAGCCCGCTGGTCTGGGGAAACTGTGAGTTAACCATGGCCTGGTCTCTGTAGTACCATCACCACTGTTCGTAAATTTGAGAAATCATTACATGGATTACACATCTGCCAGGAATACAAATAACCAGTTTGCGGTTAGTTTTTGGGTTTTATTTGCAGTGAGGTAAAGTTCTGGTTTGAATCTTTAAAGGGAACATAAACCCTGTTGCTTACATTTTTTAATATAATTATTAATGTGGGCATGTGCAAAGTCTGTTTAATAACCACAGTGTAACGTTTTGTGTGCATGTTTTCAAAAAGTCACATTTTTCCTTATTTTGAGGCACCTTGTAATGTTGCCTTTTGCCTGTACAATATTCATTTTTTTAATTACGTATCATTTCCGGAAACCCAGTGACATCATTTTAGCTGAAACCTACAATGAAGCTTTCCTTGCTGGGCTTTTTGTTCAACTGATGTCACCAGATTCCGCAACTGATGAGTAATGAAAAAACGAATATTGTTTGAAAGGCTGCAATAAACAGGGCTCATAAAGAAGGAATCAGCATGACTATTTCAAAACAGACACACAAAACAATACATTGATGTTATTAAACAGGCTTTACATATGCACAGATGTACACTTACTGGACATTAAAGCATGCAAACAACAGAGTTCAGGTTCCCTTTAAGAGCACCACTGCAAGATCTCATTTAATGACGGACTATGGGCTTGCACTGATTCTACAGCTAGGTACGCAATAACTGCAATATTAAGAGTGCACCCTTGTTGCATGGGTTGGCATATATAAAGCTACCAAACGTCCTGGTTTGGTCGGGACAGTCCTGATTTTAGAAGGGCTGTTCCGGTGTCCTGAAGCACCTGCGGGAATTGTGATTTTGTCCCGGTTTCAAATTTTCATCCTGGCCAGTATGTGCTTCTACCAGCACTTCCCCTACCGTGCCTCTTTTTCATGTCTTGTATGCCCTAGAAACAAAGTACCATCAAGTGTTTGGTATTATTTCAAAAGGGAGGATCTCCGCAACATGCTGTTATATGTCATGTCCACATCGCACCATTTGCTGAAATGTTAGAGCCACTCGAAGGTTTATTAAGTTACTTTGCCTGGGGTTTTGGTTACACCTCGAGCCATGCAATGGATCCATTAAATTTGAATTTGCACAATATTCTTCATATTGATATATTTTTGTGCATGTTTGCCTGCGAGTGCTGGAGATCTGGATTTTGTTTACTTTCGGGGCTGGCCGCCCTCCTTATAGCACCGACCCTGCACCATGATTTTCATGGCAATAACCTTTGGGAGCTGCCACTTTGCCCAGGAGACTAGGTGTGATAAGGAGCTCTTGTTTGGAATATGAAATTTAGAAGGGTTTTTCATGTTTCTGACAATCAGCAGCATCAAAACTAAAATAGTTAATCAAAGACAAATTTGCTGCCCACTAAACCTCTGTGATTTTTTTTTTCTAAGCTGGTTCTACTCATTCCCACCCCCCAGCTCACCATGTGTCCCAGCTGAGCCTCCCAGAAATTTGCTAGCCTTAGGCATATGTTGCTAACAGTGAGGGTAGTGAGGCCTGGAGAGTACAGTTGGGCATGTGGCATTTGAGTGAGTGGTGTTGGGGTGGGCTGCTATTAAACTGGGCTGAGCCTAGGTGGGCACATGCTGAACATGTGCAAGGTTAAGCATATCCTCACTCCCATGGCATGCCTCACCCTTGCTAGATGAGTGCTCTTACCGTCTCTAAATTATGGGCTCCTTACTTTCACCCTGTGGAGAGGCTTCTGGATGTAGTGTGGCTTCTGAAACAGAATGACACCAGATATAGCTAAGCAGATACCTCTGACACCATATCAAGAAGCATGAGCAGTCCAGAAGAAACTGTAGAAAATCACAAGTGGTGATTTATTATTCTAAATCACAAGAAAAAAAAATCAGAAAATAATTTAAGACATGAAATCAGCGTGTCTCCTCTTAGTCTCTTCTCAAGACAATCTCTACACCAGGACAAGAAGCAGCCTGGCTCATTTACGTTGATAATCCATCTCTCTCCATGCATCTCAGTAAGACAGGCTCTTGTAGTTGCTGGTTGCTGGGTATAAGATTGTGACCCATTTAGTAGTTGGCTAGAGCATTGTGACAGATTACATCAGTCTGAGGTCACACTCTGTCACAGCTGTCTGCAATCATTTCAGCTCTCTCTGGTTTCATACATATATACAGTATGCCTTGCAATACAAACATAAGCAAGGTAGCACTTAGAAGTTAGAGATTAGAAATTAGAAAGTACAGCAGATAGAGGTAAGATTTGACTGTGCAGTCTAACAGAAAAAGAAAAGATAGAGACAGTAGTAGACTCCTTGCTTCAGATTTCCTCCTACATGACACAAATGGGACAGGGCCTAACTTAGCCCTGTCACACACCCATATCACAAAGTCCACCTTATCTAAGTGTGACATAGTTTATAACAACAAGTGTTAGTTTGCCCTCTGAGCAGCATGTCTCCCACACCATTGTGTGCTCTATGATGAACCGGGGCAGTTGTCCCAAGAGAATTGCTGTGCAAGTGTGCAAGTGTGCATTCACCTTGGGTTGCTTTGTTGACGAAGTGATTAGAACTGCTATTGCTCCGACCCTGGCTGAGCATCTAAGAGTTGTTAACTCATGTTAAGTGATATGCCTCTGCTTTCTGTCCCAAAAACCTGGACATCTGTGGGAGACCAGGCCTTTGTTGTTTGTGCACCCAGGCTCTGGAACTCCTTCCTGCTATCTGTTTGTAGTGCCTCCGCTCATTACCACTTTAGAAGGTCCTTGTGAGACTGTCTGAAGGCTGACTCGGGTTGCAGTTCCACTTAGCTCTGGTATCTTCTTCCTGTCATGATTGAGGACTCTAGAATTAGTCCTGTCTGCTCAGGACTATGATTGCGCACATTATACTATATGCCTGTATTATATAATACTGTGATATGCATATACTGTATAATACTGTGATATGCATATACTGTATAATACTGTGATATGTATATACTGTATAATACTGTGTTCAATGACTGTATTGCTACTGTATTCAGAAGTTGTTGTTTTATTCTATAGTATGTGCTGTTGTAATTTGTTTGCCTGTTCACCTTGTAATCTCCCGGGTCATACCTGGAAATAGGCATTTACTTGTCTAGTGTGCTTACCTGGTCAATAAAAAAAAATACAAAAAAAATAAATAAATGTACTGCACACCTCATCTAACCCTTTTCCTCCAGGGCATGAACCTGCTACCTCCTTTATTTGTTCAGTTGTATTACTTTAGTGCAACTCATTCATAGAGTATAATAAGTACTGCATGTTTTGTCGGGGCTGTTGTTTCACTGCAATGGTTCATGGGTGTGCAGATCCTGTGGGGAGGTACTGCATCCCAGAGGGATGTACCATTCATTCAGCAGGCCCACTATACCATTCTGTAGGTGGAGGCACTGCTAATTTATTCAGATCATGGATACAAACCCCCTCCCATCAGGAGTCTAACAACCCAGGCCCCTCAACCTTGTTTGAGCCCGCTAGGCAGGGGTAGTAACCATCACTATCTATGATGGCCCAGTTACATGACCATCTCCCATGCTTTGGTCTCTAAACAGCAGCCATCTGTTCTGATCTCTACCGCTGCCCCCAACTCTGCAGCAGCTCCTAATACCTGAGTTCTCCTTAAAGGGGAACAGCCAGTACTAAGAACCCCACACACAAGTGTTGGGCTGGTTCTATTTGTAGGTTGCATTTTTTTTACTTACTGTTTCCTGCAGAATAGTAGACTATATCAGGCTGATTCTGTTACCTGCCAAGCTAACATTTGCTGTAACCAGAAATCCCGGAATCCCCTGCAGATGATATCAGAGCTGCGCTGATAGAAGTGGGAAATTCAATAGCCTGCAGTGCATCTTAGAGTTTCATGAGCTCTGCTCTTTTGTTTGCTGGTACCTCTGTACTCCCAGTGCCAAGTATAGTCATGGAGCACTGTAAGTAGCCTCAGGAGAACAACATGACTGGCAAACATCTGATCTGAGCTGTAAAAGATCTAACATGCACTGCAAGCTATTGAATCTCCCACTGCTGTGCCCAGCCCTCATGTCAGCTTCAGGGGATTCTGGGATTTCTGGTTAGAGCAAACGTTACCTTGGGAGTCAACAGAATCAGTCTGACTCAATGTACTATGCAGCAGGAAACTGTACGTAAAAAAATATATATATATGTTTGCGTACAAACTGCAGATTGGGATCAGCCCCACAACTGAGTATAGGGTTCTTAGTATACACTAATCTGTCTACTGAAATTGTATTTATCCATATGATGGTGTTTTTAGTAATTTATTTGCCTGTATTGTTACTTGTCATTGTATGACGTGGAATCTATGCAAAAAAGTCTTCTGACTCATAGATAATCGTAATCTAAGAATTAAATAAATAAATAAATAAAAAGATAAATAGTACTGACAGCTGTTCCTCTTAATTTCATGATGTACTTTACTGCAGCACTGAGCTGGATCCAGTTTGTTTCTCTCTCTCTGTTCTCTCGTCCATGGTTTATTCTCAGCTTTTTCTTTCACACGTGGCTTAAACTGTACTTTCTGGGCCAACCAGATAGTAAGTCCATGCATGCACATCTCAATAGGTTCGAATGGGGAGGGAATGGATGTCAATCACTTCCCAAACAGTCCTTAAAGGTACTGTACAGCTCACAACTTAACCTTGTGATAACAATAGTCCATCATACTATTTTCTTTGTTTTAAACTTTTCTTACTGATTTCACTTGCTAAATTCCATGACAGATACTTCAGTAAAGATGGATAGTGACTGCCTGATCTAGAAAATATAACAGACATTTTGCAGTGTGTTGTAGATCAAGATTACCCATGACTACTGCTTGATATTCATTTAGACTAAACACTTCACTACCCTACACATTTCTAAATCCTTTCAACCATGCCAAGAGCAAACTTTGTTCATAGACAGAAGATAATTTAGATTTATATAGGACCTCTCATTCTCAAAGTACGTCAAAGTGCTTTCCAAGAAATGAGACTCATATTGGTAGTGTGGTGACTGTATTTTGATGATGAAGGCAACCCTTCTGTACAAGCAATATCCCATACAGAGTCTTGGACCACTGTAAATATCTTTTAATTAAAGAAGAAATGTTGATAAAAATTCTAGGGTTATCCTCTGACCTTTCCGAAAGGTGTGATTCGATGTTTCACTTTCTCATGGGCAGCTACCAGAAAGAGGCAGAAGGTACCTCAGTTTAATGTCTCATCCAAGTGAGAGGACACACTGTACAACAGTGCAGCTGTCTCTAGTGCTGCCCACACTGATGTATCAGCATTGAGTATGAGCCCAAGTCCTAGTGTTGGACCTCACCATTTTTGCAGAGGCAACAGTTCTGGCATCTGGTGTGGTCTGATTTAAGAATTAAGGATCGTTTGTAGTTGAGCAGTTTCACAAGTTTTAGTACTGTCTGTCTAATTCAGTTTCTATTGCAATATTTGTTTTGCTTGCACAGCTCCACCTTGTTCATTGGAACGCTTGCAAATACAAAAGCTTTGGAGAAGCAGCAGCGGCACCAGATGGGCTGGCAGTGATTGGCATTTTCTTGGAGGTACGTGGACAAGGAAACCATTTTCGAGTACTTAACTGATAATGCTGGGTGAAATTATAGCATTTTGCTTTCATCATGAAGGTAAAATGTATGTTTTTCAGTGTTTCCTCATTTTGCAAAGTTAGTGAAGTGAAAGAAAGCAAAAAAAAAAAAAAAAAAACACACTTCCTACTACTGCCTACCACCCCACATGCACCCAAACACCCCCAACAATATCAGTAAATAGTCCCCCCATGTCCTCCAAACTGGTCCTGAACACTCCTCCAAGCTCGTCCCCATAGACATTTCAGATCCCCCTCTCATGTCCCACAAACTGTGCTCCACCACGCCCACTCAAGTTCTGTCCACTAGACTTATCATAGCTCCCTTCTGAGTCCCACCAGCTGGATCCCATCACCCTCGCCTGAGCCCCCATCCCACTAACCTGTTTCACTATTGTTCCTATCCCTGAGTGCACTCTGGTTCACCACAACAGATGGCCAGTATGGCATTCGGTATACACTTTGTGTCAAAGCTGAGTGCCAAGTATGCCTATAGATGCATATCATCCTGTGTGATACCATGGTCCAGGAGGGGAGTCAGGACTCTCACTCCACACAGTAACAGAGGCTTAACATGTATTACTAGGCTGTTTTGGGCAAGTTTTGGGGTGGGGGAGTACCAGTGTTTTCACTTTTGAACATCCTTAGCAGGCTACCACATGAAACAGTGTCTGACAGAGGAAATTAATCACCTGCTGTTGTCCTGGACAAAGGTAAGGTACTATGCTAGTAGAAATCGGGAGTGGTGGTGAGGGGGAAGGATTCATAAATGGATAGCTGGTTTCCAGGACATTGTGGCAAGAGGAAACACAGGACCTCCTCTATGGGGGTACACTGATCCTCAGCAGTTGTATTGAGTAGGAAAGGCATATAAATATTCCATATACTGTAAGTTGAAGGAGCAGGGTTGAAAATGAAAACCAGCACTGGAAAAATGGGGGTACTGCGGCTCTGCAGCAGCATCTAACAACTGAGTTCAGTCAGCATCAAGAACCCCGCACCCAAGGATGATTGTGTACTCTAATTTAGGAATAAACTCATGTTATAAAATGGGCAGAGGATTTCAAGCAATCTGATTGGTTGTTAGCCACGCATTAGAAGTGTCTAATGCACAGCTAAAACTAGAAACCCCATTTAGAATACACAGGCCCATTTTATAAGCGCAATAAGCCAGTCTGGGGATGTGCATTGGACAGTTCTAATGCACGGCTAGGGGACTGGACACACTCGGCCTGTGTCCTCGTGCCTCACTACGTCCCCCTAGCCGTGCATTAGAACTGTCTAATGCACACCCCATTGTGTCTTATTGCTTACTTATCCCTGTCTGAAAGCACCTACACAGTCTCCTTGCCCTATTCAGATGGTGAAATGTAGTTACAGTAGTGGTAGAGTAAGGTTCCCTAACTTGGTGAGGCTGTGTATGAGCTAAAAAACTGACAGAGCAAACATTCTTGGACTAGAATTACAGTAATGTATAGAATCATTACTGCAGTGAAAAGTGATGCTTGCATATGGTAGGAGTTGATATGTGGCAGGGCTTTTTGAGGTCTTGGCTGGAAAGCAAGCAAAACATTTTGAGCCCTATGAACTAACAGGCCTGGTACCCACCGGCAGGGATGCGTACTGGGCCAAGCAATTGCGAGCTGCTTAGTTAGCCTCTGCAGGATGCACAGAGCCAGTATACACATACCACTGAATTTGCTGTAGGCTGTCCTAGTGCCACACGTGTGGTGCCAGCTGGGTCTGGCTGGTGGGGAGATATTGGCTGGACTAGGGGTTTCCAGTTGGAAGCCCTGACCATATCTCACAGTGGAGCCCCTGCTCTGCCAGAGCAGGAGATCATGGCACATGGCTTCCCATGTACCAGCTCTCATGTCTCTGACTGCCTGAGACAAAATACACATTTCTGGAAGTAAGCACCCTGTAGCCTGCAACCACACCCTAGTGCTCTGTGGTACTGAGGAGGACTGGGGTCTGTGGCAGAGGGATGCCATCGTGCCCTGTGTCAGTTGGTCAGGGGGTGCGCAGTCATTATGGCTGGTGTAACAGAAAGCCCTCATGACACTAACCCGGCAAAGCACAAATGCTATCGTGCATACCGTACTTCACTAGCCCTCCACGGCATGCCCACTACCCACCCCCTGTCATGACTGACAGCACAATTGCAAAGAATCCCCCATACACTGTCCCAGGAAGGGGGTGGAGCTAGTGTGTGCTGATAGTGTATCTGTGAGTGTCTATCAGCACATAGGACTGGGATACCTTTAATGCATAGGGCCCTTAATTTAGAAAAGTCTTTAAACAAAATGTGCTATAGACATTTCTTGTTATAGCCAAGTGTAATTTTACATTTTCTTTGTACACCTATAGTACATATTTTTAAAAGTGAACACTGCTGGTCTTAGAGATTTGCTAGACTGCCTGCTTTGACAGTCTGTGAGTGTACTGTCCTTTTCATATACCGTCAGATAGAAAGTTTTTTTTTTTTTTTATTTATTTACACATCAGTGTACCTTTGAGCTATGTGCTCATTTGCAAAGGTTTCACTCAAGTGTTATTAACATACAAATTAGTATACGGACAGCAGGAAGTGCATTTATCAATACACACAGTTAATTTGGTTACAGGCAACTCAGGTGAGCATCTGTCAGAGCAATAACAATAAATGTACAGAACAAGGTTTTAACACAGCAGTAGGTTACGATATGTACCACTGGGTAAGGAGGAGGAGGAAGAACGGTGAAGGAGGGAGATAGGGTGTAAGGGGCTACGGGGTTGGTAGGAAGAGTTGTGCAGGATAGATCAGGTCAAGGTTAGGGTTAAGATAGGCATTTGCATGAGGCATCTTGTGTGAGTTCCTTCTTATGGGCCCTCTTGAACAGAGACAGTTTAAGTAGCTCTGATATGGAGGGAGGAGGTTGTTTAGCCAGTGTACAGCTTGGCAAGCAAACGCTCTTTGACCCTGGTTGGTTCTGTGCTTTGGGACTATCAGTGCATGTCATGCCATGCTCCTGGAGGCATACTGGTTATGAACTGGGTGTTAGAATGTGGTCACGGTTTGGGGAGCTAGGCCACCAAGTGCTTTTTGGGCCAGGAAGATACTCTGGTACTTTATGCATTCTTGAAGGGGAAGCCAACCTGTGAGGGAATATAAGGTACAGCAATAAGTGAGTCTGTCAGAGCCTGTGATGAATCTGGAGGCCTTTTTGAGTAGAACTCTCACCCTGTTCAGGACAGTATGGGAGGGGCTCCATATACTGTGAGACTGTAATCAATGAGTGGGAGGTCAGAGCTAGTTACGGCTAGGCAACGGCCTCATGGGTTAGGTTCAGACACTGTCTAAAAAGGGCTCCTAGCCTTCTGTTGGCCATGCCAACTATGTTATCCATATGCTTAGTGAAGGTGAGGGATTCATCTAGAGTGACCCCCAGGTATTTGAATGAGGACACCTGCTCAAGTGGGAGACCTTGGTCATTCAGGATGCACAGTAGTGGAGCTTTGCTCCTAAGATGGGTGCTAGCAAAGAGCATTATTTTATTTTTTTTGTAATTAAGGACAAACTTATTCTGCTTGAACCCATGTTCAAGGCACCCAAAGCTGATTTGTAGCTCTCTGGTGATAACCTCATGTTGTGGGCTGCTCTTGAAGATGACTGCAGCATCGCAGTATCTGTGTTTGGGGGCATGCAACAGGAAGACCATTGATGAATAGGCTAAAAAGAAGTGGTCTCGGTATTGACCCCTTGAGGAACTCCAACAGAGACTTCCTCCGCTTCAGAGAGCACCCTATCAATTTTGACTTTCTATGTGCGTCCAGAGAGGTAACACCAAAACCAAGACACAGTCTCAGTGGAAATACCAAGGTGCTGGAGTTTTATCAGCAACAGAGGGTGTCTACAAGGCCAAATGCCTTGGTAAGGTCAACATATGTGGCACCTTTTAGATGTCCTTTGTCCAGTGCTTCAGAAAGGTGAGTTGTGAATTCGAAGAGAGTGCAGTCATGGTACTGTGCAGTTTTCTAAAGCCATGTTGTTGGCAACACATCAGGTTGTATTGCCCGAGGTAGGAGACCAGCTGATTGGATACTGTTCATTCCAGTGCTTTAGAGAGGGGAGATAATATGGAGATAGGCCGGTAGTTGGCCACATTAGTCCTATCACCACCCTTGTGCACTGGTGTAACTATGGTGGCCTTCCAGATCTGAGGGAATTGGTAGAACTGCAGAGAGATGTTAAATATCTTTGTCAGAGGTAATGCCACCTCTTCAAGGGCCTGGGCCAATAATACCATGTCAATTGTATTACTGCCAACCCTAGTTTTCCTGATTACTCTGCTTAGGTATGTGACTGTTTCTGTGATGGAGACCTGTTTGAAGTAGAATTTAGGGGGGGTACTGACTTGCTGCCCTGTACCTTCTGCTTCAACATCCAGGGTTCCCAGACCAGTAGGCAGTACTGAGGTTAGGTCGGTGAATGCATTATTGAAGGCATTTGCTGTGTTCGCTGGAGCTGATAGTGCTTGGGTATTGTTGATGTGAACAGTTGGGGGAGACCGGTCGCTGCTGCCCATGAGGTCCTTTATACACTGCCAGAATTTCTTCCCATCCTCCCAGCTCTGTCTTTGCAGTGTATTGTGGTAGTCAGCGTTGGCCTTCCTAATTAGTTTTTTATATTTGCTGCGGGCTTCACGGTACCTCTGTCAGTCTCTCAGTGACCCAGTGGCTTTGGCTAGGCACCAGAGATTATCCCTTTCCTGCATTTGGGGACAGGGGGATGATCCAGCTTGCTGATGTGCCTTTTACTTTGCGCTTTTTGAGTGGGGCAAATATGTCACAAGCTTTTTCGAATATGCTACAGAAGTGGCCAAGGGCCATGCCAACGTCCTGTATGACATCCAGAAAGCTCCAATCCATCTGTGCAAGGTACATTTTGAAGGAAGTAATCCAGTCTTTATGTAGGAGTCTGGTGGTTATTGTTCTAGGGGTGTCTTTAGGAGTTGAGCAGACCACTCACACAGGATGGGAGAGTGGTCTCTAATGGAATCTGACATTACCTGAACTTTAATTAGCCACTCTGGATGGGTTGCTAGTACTCAGTCTATAAGGGTTTTGGTACAGGTTTCATAGTTCACTCGAGTGGGCTCACCAACTACTTGGGTTAGCAATAGACCTGAGATGAGATCCTTATATGCTGTGCTAGTCTTTGATTCCCAGTTTATATTAAAGTCGCCTAATATTATAGAGTCACCAGTAGGGCATGCTTGGGAATAGTAGCTAACAAAGGATTACATGCCTAGAGATTGCTTTCCAGGAGGTATGTAGACTGTCATCACACTGGTTTGTGGTTTGATTCACTAGCACCTTCTGTGCTTGCAGCCTAGTGGTAAGGTATATGAGGCACCCTCCTCCTCTCTTTCCTACTCTGTCAGCCTAAGGATTTTATAGCCATGCAAGGCAATATCTGGGTCAGTAATTTTATTGTTCAACCATGTTTCCGTAATGGCAAGTAGGTCAGGCTGGACCTGCTCAACCCATGCTTCAAGGAGATTATAGTTTAGGGAGCAGGCTGCCATTGTTGAGTAATGCTGTCATAAGTGTGTCCTCCTGGTTGGTGGTAACGCCCTTGCCAACAATGGGTCTAGGGTTAGGGTGAATATTTCCAGAGATAAGAAGGAGCAGAAGTAGCAGCTTCTTACAGTTGGCCCTGTTATTAGGGGGCTGCCAGGTCAGCCTGTATCTAGTGCGGATTAATGTGAGAGGGCTAAAGGTAATGGAGTATCAGGAGTGACTATGCAATGTACATGCATCAAGGTAGTTATTGTGGTTGTTAGCAGGCAGGGTATGGGAAGGGAGGAGCTAGATACAGTTCAGCAGGGATCTCTGAAAGTTGTTATATTTATTACAGCACATATCTCAGGTGTAACAGCCCACCACCCAAATTCTGCAAGTTGATCGGGTCCTACTCTGAATGGGAGTGGAAAAGCTAAGAGCAAGAGATGTACAAAAACCATTGAGCTCAAGCTAATTTCCAAAGGTGTCCTGCATAAGAGGGCATAATATAACAATATGTGTCATGCATCATGCATGTGTCATATTATTATTGTTAAAATTATACAGAAGCAGTGTTATCATGTAAAATACAGTATTTGACAAGCTGAATTCTGATTTATTATTGTAAAGATGAATTACATATCACTGACCAAAAGCTGGTAAATAATGAAAAATGCATGTTAGGAATAAATCAAGATAATGATATGTTCCGTATTTAAATTTTACAGTACGGACTTTATTTTTCGGATACCTTTTTGATATTTTCTGTATTGGAAAATGTCATCTTTTAATGCTATTTAATAAATAATGTTGTATACAGTATGTCCGAATACAAAATTGAAAGCATTTATAGTTTAATTTTGAATGCCTATCTGTTGCAGGAATTGCCTTGGATAGTAACGCTGTTTCAGTGGTTCTTCTCGCACACCATTATGATCATGCACACAGCCAGAAAACTGAGGCCTGCACATTCAGAGCTTGCAGAGTTTGTTTGTTTTTTATAAGAATTTAGTCTGTCATAAACACAGAACAAATTCGGCTTTAAACTCCTTGGTTCCCAAGGAGAGGACACTATGAATTCTATGAATATGCAAAACCACTGTAGTGTTGATAACTACAGGCAAGATACAGGGCTAGCCCATGACTATCACCCAGGTTGCTAAGTTTTTTTTCCTTTTTTTTTCCATATAGGTTGTATCCTCCTCAGCCAAGGTGGGCTTGGCTCCCTTCCACCCTGTCCCTGCCATCCTCCGCCATCTACCACCTTGCCAGGACTTATCTACAGTTTGGAGTGGCCCTCCAGGTCCTGGTGGTGGAGTGGGTGAGGGACAGCATGCAGGGCTTCATACACACCCACCTCGCTGCAACTTTCCTCCGATTTTGTCCCCCACCCCCGTGCTAGAGCGCTCATGTCAGTCGTGTGTGTGTGTAGAGGGACGCATGCATTGCAGGGTCTCGCAACTCCCTCCCCTTGTTGCTGCTCCTGTCCTGCACTACCCCCAGGCCTCCACCTGGGGGCTGTCATTTAGCAGAGCTGGCAATAACCCCCCGGGAGAGGAGAGCAGTCTGTCTGATGCTTAATCCTTCCCACCGCCAATTCCCAGCAACCCGAGACTGCTTCCTATCCCAGATCATCGGCATGGTGAGCAGAAGCACTACCGCTACACCACTGGTCTGGCTACTGGTTGCTAAGCTGACTGTCATCAGGGGCATTATTGTTTGAGTTACCTATAGTTATTAAAGGTTTTTGGGAGGAGGCATGAATTGGCCTTTTTTTGAGTGACTCTGGAGGCTAGACATCCTTTTTCCTCCTGCCCCCCTCACCCTGATCATTTGGACCACCATTGTCATATCATTACCTACAACCAGGAGGATGAGTAAGCAGCGATCTTCACAGCAGACCCCTGTGCCCCTCCGTAGAGGTGAGCAAAATTAGCACATGCCACTTCCATGTAATTTCCACAAAATTCCACAAATTTTGCAAAACTTTTCTTTCTAGAATTTCATGAACTTTTGTCATTTTGTTTATTTGGTTATACCTCAGCCATCGGTATAGATAGAATCATGAATACTGGCATGCTAACATGCTGCTAAGGGATCTAAAGGTCTGCTGAAAATCATGATAGTCAGTTGAATAGGTTTAAAAGTACAGGGGGATCTGTGTTTGTACTTGCTCCCTGGAGTTCCTAAAGTAGGTGTGCACTTAATCCCCGCCACTCAAATAATGGCATTCTTCTGGGGCATCAATAGGAATGCCAAAATCATTGCAGTTTCTGGGCACATTCTGATTCTCAAAGATATTTGCTTTTCACTCTGTGTATTTCTGCTGGCGTCTGTTTCTTCTGTGAGTGTGTTTTGTACCTGTGTATTGTGTCTGTGTGTATTGCTGTATATTTGCATTTGACTACTGTCCTGGCTAGCTCTGTGTGTGTGTGCCTGTCTGTGTGTAAAGTGTATGGTATCTGTGTGAATTGGCAAAGTATGTGCTTGTTTGTGTGTGTGCGCATATGTCAGTGTGAGGGTGCGTGTGTGAGCATGTGTCAGTGTGTTTGAGTTATATGAACGTGTACAGTACCTGTGTGTAGTAGGGATGTTACAGTATAAAAGTTTGACAGTATGGTAATCATTACATATAATATTACAATATTTCAGAAGTAGTAACTTGCATTAAAAGAAGTCTCTTTATTTGGTTCAGGTTCAAAAATTTGGTCCTGCACCCAACCGTTAAGTATCAGAGTGCTTGATGGCTCTCCCCTTAACACAGTTACCTCTTTTAAATACCTAGGAGTAACCCTTGATCCCACCTTGGATTTTGACCTGTACCTAGCCGATTTTGACCTGCACCTAGCCTCAGTCATTAAGTCCATCAATATTCAACTTGGGCTGGTATATAAGGTGAGACATAGCCTAACATCCACGGTGAGGATGGCCATTGCACAGGGGGATCCCGAGACCCAAATTGGCGTATAGGTTAATAGCTTTTCTGGCAACAACTGGAGGGCTGCTCCAAAAGTGGGATGTCTGCTACAACAGCATTTGTCATTTTGCTCTGTCTTTACCCAAACTTACTCACCGATGCACACTATACTCCAGTCAGGGATGGTTTTTCCCCTCAGCCTTCTGACAGTTTACTTCCTACTGTTTTATAAAGAATATAATCTCCTCCCAGATACCTGACAAATTGGCTCTACTGCTCAAACCTGTGACCTCTGCCTACCCACTGAGATCAGCTGACAAATCCTTTCTTGTCCAACTGAGATGTAAAACCAAAATGGGGGAGAATGCTTTCTCTAGCTGGGCCCCTAAACTATGGAACTCCCTTCCACTGAGTCTAAGAATCTCCCCTTCTCCACACAGCTTCAAACAGGAACTTCATATGGCTCTTCTAAGCTCTGAACCCTGCTCCTGTTTTCTATCCGCACACTCCTGTACTGGTTCCTCCATGTTGCCTACCGGCTCCAACCTCTACTACTCTCAAACCTGCCTGGAAATCTTGCTATTTCCTCTCTTCTAGCACTTACTTACTGGTTGTATGACTTATGATTGTTAGTTATTTGCACTTATATTTCTGTTTTGTTACTACATATAGATTCCTGCAAATGTACTGTCATTGCTGTAAAGTTTGTATAAGTGTACTATGTTTGACTTCTACTTGTTCCCATGATGTTTTCTTATATCTATTATTGTCTACATACCCTTTGTTGTAATCTCCCAGGTTGTACCTGAAAATAGGCAGCTATGCTGTCTAGTATGCCAACCCAGTTAACAAAAGCTAAATAAGTAAACTTTTGGGTCAGGTGCGGAAGGGACAGAAGTCCCTAAAAACACAAAACAAATTAGTTAAAATGGTCAGAAATAAATGAGACCTGGTTATCTCAGCATCAGAATTTGCCCACAATATCAATACCATGACCTCCTATACTGGAATATATTGTGAAACGTTGACGTTGTGACATCCTTAGGGTGTATCACAGGAATCATAGGAACAGTACAAGCATATTAGGCTTCTGGCCCATTAAAAACACTTGCCAATTTTCAATGGACAAATCCCAGAATATTATTGTCCCTAAAATAGTTATTCAGGTTTTTCTTAATGGTTTCATTTGTCCCACTGTCCACCATCATAGTGGAGTGTCTGTGTGGTTCTGTGATTTCTTTTTTGATAATTTACTCAGGATAGGCTGGCTGAGATGACTTTTTTTTTTTTCTTGTGGAGTCCTGCTTTAAAGGAGAACTGCCTTGACTCTGCAAACTTGTGTTTCCAGGGATGTGGGTAGGGTGCACATATCCAAACTTCGGCAGTCTTACTTTCCTTTTAAGTTCAGCCAGAACATCTTCAAGCTATGCTCCTCCCACCCACCTGGGTGGTATCCTACTCAGCTCCGCCCCATGACATCAGATCGTCCTTTCCACTGGAAGAGTCAGATCTTCTTTGCAGCTCCTGTGCGTGGTGTTGGCCCAAATCTAACCTTTGTCTTCATGCGATTTCTAGTGAGTTTTCTTTGCTGTTAGTTATTTGTTTGATTACAGTGTGATGACCAAAAAATCAGTCCCAGATTCAAGTGGTATGTTGCTTGCAACCAGAAGATGTCATGCACTGACCTGCATGCCTCATGTGTATACTGCTTGGGGGCTCAGCACGATCAGTAGGCTTGCGGCCTGTTCCAGTCCCTGCAGCCTTCGTCCCTTGAGGACCATTATGCCCGCCTTTTACTAGGCCACCCAGATGAACGGGATGCACTGGTCTGGTCCAAGGATGCCTGCAGGGCTGTTTCGATTTCAGCAGACTTGGCGTTGCAACTTATGCTAAGAGAGGCAGCAGCCCAGGCCGCGGCAGTCACCTCCTCAGTTCCAGCCTTGCTCCTGGTGGGTGCCAGCATTGGGGCCTAATTCATGGGCCTATTCTGGGACATGTGCCAGTCCCTGCAGACCCTTGGAGAGGGCCCTTCCAAGGGGATAAATCAAAAAAATTGAAGCAGACCCATCGCAGGCTGTGGGACAAGGAATGGGCTCGCTCTTCCCACTCCCACAATTCTGCTTCTGGCTTGATGCCTGTCGAGCAATTGGATTTGGCTGATCCTTCAGAGGCCCCTGTTCTGGCTGCTAGCTCCATGATACCCCCCCATCAAGCTTGTTGGCCAAGATGCAGGCCGACCAGCCACTCGAGATTTTTCTTGACCTGGTTGACCTGTTGTTGAATGAGGTCAAGGATGGCTCGCTCTCTCAAATTCCGGTCCTTTCAGCTGTTTCTCAGGAAGGGCCAGACAAGCCAGCTGACCCAGTTGTCTCTCCTCAGGAGATTAACCGCTCTGGGGTTCCCAGTAGAAACCAGTCCACGTAGAGTACACAGCCCCTTCCCTGCCTCTCCTCGCTGGTGACAAATTTGTCATTGGTCGAGGTCCCTCTCGAGGACCCAATCCCACTCGAGATCGTGGTCTTGGGAATCTCAGTGGTCCCACTGGTCCCGATTTTGGCCATTGTCTAGGAAACACCATTGATGCTCCTCTTCCTCCTTATCTTCAGACAATGAGAGGCTCCACTGCAGGTTGCGGTGGCACTATGGGTAGATGATGTGGCAGCAATGGATCCCCGGCCATGGTTGACCCAGTCCTCAGGCCACGGGGCCCCCTTGGTCTCTGCCGACATGGTCCATTCTGTTCTTACTCTGACTGGCTGTGGCTATGCTGGCCTCTCCACCTATCTTGGTGGAACCCTCACCTAAGCAGACCTTGCACAGGGCCTTATCCAAGGCTGCTCACCCTTCCTCTGGTCTCCCCAGATGGCTGTCCATCCAGATCACCCACTTGGATGAGTCTAGGGTGGTCCATGGAGAGTGAGGGCCGAAGACAGTGTTCAAGGATTCCTTGGACTCTGAGGGGTCCTCCATGCACTCTGCTTGGACCCCAGGTTTCAACTGTGAGTCGACTGAAGAACTCACCATGGAGCATGGGCTGGTCTCCTGTGTGGTCTTGCTCTTCCTCATCTCCAAGGCTATGGAGGTTCCATTGCAACTGGTCCAGAAGGAGACCAAATATCCCCTCACGGAGATCTTTGACAAAGATGACTCCCTAGGGGTTGCCTTCCTGGTAGCAGAAGCGATTCTTGGTCTCACCTTGGAGCTTTCTGCCAGACGGTCAATGTCAGGGATGTCGACAAACCTCCCAACAAGGAGTCCAAGAAACTGGACCATGCAGCAAAAAAGGTTTATGCCGCTTCCTCCCTAGGTCTCCGGCAGACAAGCGCCACAGTCATGATGGTCAACTTTGCTCATACCCTCATGGGGGTTCTGGACCATGTCCTTCTTTGCCTTACTGCTGACTTATAGCTGGCAGTCAAGATGGTCCAAGACCAGGGACATTCTGTTGCCAAGCACCAGCTTCAGATGGCCTTGGACATTGGTGAATTCTGTGCCCGGTCAGTGGCTCTGGCAGTTACCATGAGGCGTAGGGCTTGGCTGAGGATTTTCACCTTTATGGCAGATACCCAACATTAGCTGGCAGACATTCTCTTCTTGGGTACCAACTTGTTTGGGATGGGGATGGATGATCACCTCAACAGGACTGGAAAGTCCAGTGCCACCCTGGACTCTGGTATGTCCTCTCAGAAGGACCTTAATAGCCAGAAGTCAAAGAAGAAATGCTTTCAGTTTCAACCCTTTCTGCCCAAGCAGTCCAAGCTGCAGCTGCCCCAGTCGGGGTAATCACACATCTGGTGGTCTATGTCTAGGCCCACTGTCTCTCACTCCAAGAAGCCTGGAGGGAGGGGCGGCAATGTTCTTCAGGCAGCTGGTGCCGGAGCCTCCACCAGGCTTGCTCAGTGATAGGTTGGGAGTGTCTTCCTTCCATCTGCCCTGCCCCTGCCTCAGTTCCCTGTGGGGGGTCGGCTTTGCCATTTCTGGCATACCTGGTCTGTCATTACTATGGACAAATGAATGCTAGACCGGGTGGGCCAGGGTCTGCCTCTCGACTTTGAGGCTCTCCCACCCTACTGAGCCCATGCCCCACGGGAGTCCATGGTGTCTCAGGACATGTTGTCTGCCCTCAGGGAGGACATTGCTCAGCTCCTCTGGAAGGGAGCTCTGGTCCGTGTCCTGGATGCTATGGATGGGCAGGGCTTTGTGTCCAGGTACTTCCTGGTCCCCAAACAGATGGGAGGCTGGCACCCCATACTGGATTTTCATGATCTCAATCAGTTCCTGAGGAGGTGCAAGTTCCAGATGGTCACTCTGAACCAAATCATTCCATCCCTGGATCAGGGCATGTGGTTCTGCTCCCTGGATAGCCAGGATGCTTTCTTCACATCCCAGTCCATCTTTCCCACTGGCAGAACCTTCAGTTTGGCACAGGCAGGGTGCTCTATGAGTTCTGAGCCATGCTTTTGGATTCTCCTTGACCCCAAGGGTCTTCAACAAGTGCATTGCAGTGGTGGCAGCATTCCTGTGGTCCTGAGGGGTCTGGGTGTACCCTTACCTGGATGACTGTCTGATTGCTGGCTCATCCTGGGAGAAAGTGGGGCGGTCCAGGGATCTGGCCCTCCAGACTTGCTCAGCCTTGGGTCTTTTTGTCAACCCGGCCAAGTCAGAACTCAACACCTCACAGGTCATCTACTTCATTGAGGCAGAGCTCAACTCCCTTTGGGCCAAGGCCCATCTCTTAAGTGGACTGGGTAGCAGACCTTACCTCCTTTGCCTGATCATTTCAGGTCGAGCACTTGCACCCTGTCTGGGACATCCTGTAGCTGCTGGGGTACATGGCATTCTGTACTAGCATGGTCTGTTGGGCTTGCTGGAGGATGCACCCACTGCAATGGGAGCTGGTCCCCCCCCCAGTAATCTCAGCGCCTAGGTCACCTGGACCAGCCAGTCATGGTGATGCAGGCGATGTGGGATGCCATCCAGTGGTGACTCATCCCAGAACACCTGTAGGAAGGAGTTCTATTGGTCTGCCTGGAACCGACAGTCACTCTGATGACCAGTGCATCTCTGGTGGGATGGGGAGCACACCTGGGGGACCACAGGGTCCACAGGGTCTGGACCCCCAAGGAGGCTCAGTACCGCATCATTGTGCTGGAGCTCTGTGCAGTGTGGCTTGCTCTGATGGTCTTTGCTCCACCTGTTTGGGGTCAGGTCATGCAGGTCCAGATGGACAACATCATGATCATATACTACCTCAACAGGCAGAGAGGAACACACTCCCTCTGGTTGTGTCGGGAAGCCCTCTGCACTTGGCCCTCATGCGCAGCTTGTGTGCTGTCCTCCTGGTGATTCATGTGGCTGGAGCCTCCAACCAGCTGGCGGATGCCCTCAGCCGAGTGGGCAAGGTTTCTCATGAGTGGTCGTTTCACCAGGAGGTGGTGGATCACCTCTTCTCTCAGTGAGGCACTCACCTGGTTGACCTGTTTGCCCCCTGGGAGAATACAAAGCTGAGGCTGTTCTGTGCCCACCCCCACACTGCAGAACACTGATGAGGGATGTCTTTGCAAGGCCCAGGACCCCAGGCCTCCTGTACACCTTCCCTCCCTTTCCCCTGATCCACAAGATGTTGTTAAGGTGCAAAGGGAGAAGGCATGGATGATCCTAGTAGCCCCGAACTTGCTGCACTAGTTCTGGTACTCAGATCACCTCAGCCTCAGCAGCAGACTTTTGTGTCATTTGCCCCTGCACCCAGATCTGCTCTGTTGTCCTAAGGGGAAGGTCTTGCACCTAGACCTTCAATCCCTGCACCTGACAGCTTGGTTCCTGATCAGCTAGAGTTCCAGGATTTGGGTTTCTCTGATGAGGTCCTCCATGTTATAGAAGCCTCTCTGAAAGAGTCGAATCGCCAGTGTTATGCTTTCAAGCAAAAGTGCTTTTCCATTTGATGCCAGCACAGAGAGCTAGACCCCTGTCCTGCCCCATAGCTAGCATCCTGGACTAACTGTGGTCCCTCTCTCAGATGGGCCTGAGGTCAACAACCCTTAAGGTGCGCCTGGCAGCTATCTCTGCACACTGGGCACAGGTTAGTATGCTGATGGTGATGCAGGAAAAGATGATTGGGTGCTACTTTAAGGGCCTTGACCACCTGTCCCTGCCAGTGTGTGAACCACCACCACCACCACCACCACCTTGGGACTTGTTGCTGATACTGTCAGTGGTCATGGGAAAGCCATTTGTACTGATGCACAGGAAAGACATCTCCCGCCTGTCATGGAGGACCACCTTCTTGGTGGCTATCATCTCTACCAGAAGTATTAGTGAGCTGTGAGTCCAGGTGCTCTCAGTGGATTCTCCATACTTGTTTTCCACAGGGACAAGGTTGTCCTCCACCCCAACCCGATGTTCCTTTTGAAGGTTGTTTCACAGTGCACCTTAATCAGGTGATTAAGCTCCTGGTGTATTTCACCAATCCAACCTCAGAGGCTGAGCACAGGCTCCATATATTGGACTTGAGGTGAGCGATCACTTGTTACACGGAGTGCACAGTTAGAGTTCAGGGAGAGGTTCACCAGCTTTTTGTCACCAATACTGAAGCCACACCTGGCAGACTGGCAGCTAAGCAGATGACTGGCAGATGGGTTACCTGCTGCATTGACCTTTTCTATATGGAGGATAGTAGGGAGCCTCCTGTAGGGCTTAGGGCTCATTTCACCAGACATACCACTGCCTCTGTGGCTGCTTCTAGGGATGTCCCTATCTAGGAAATCTGCAGGACTGCTACCTGGAAGTCAGCACACACCTTCTTCTCCCATTACCACAGTGACTTTGAGTCACACTGGGATGCTGGTTTGGGGGCCTCAGGTCTCCATTCCCTGTTCCCTCAGTAGGGGAGTGCACCTTGCCCCCTCCTCCCAGATGTGCGCCTTGCCCTCTTCTCCCAGAAAACTGCTATGAGTCTGACAAAGTGTGGATACCTGCACCATATCCACATCCTAGAAATGAGGGTTACTCACCTTTAACTATAGTTCTAGGAGTGGTGTATAGTGCACATCCACACAACCCACCCAACCTCCCCTGGCAGGTGACGCATGGATCCCTGCTTCTAGTGTGCAAGAGCTGACGTCATGGGGCAGAGCCAAGGAGAATCTCACCTGGGTGGGTGGGAGGAGCTTAACTTGAAGATGGTCTGGCTGAACTTAAAGAGAAAGGAAGACTATCAAAGTGTGGATGTGCAGCTTATACCACTCACACCCAGAACTATGGTTATAGGTGAGTAACCCTATTTTCTGTAAAGGCTGTGTTTCTAATACTGGTTCCCATTATGTTTTTGCTCCATTTGTAGTGACCTTTCAGTAAATGCTCTTGGTGTTTCTGTTTTACATTCTGGTGGGCAGTACCATTTTAGAACTGTATGAGGTACTTTATGTCCTTGTTAAAGAACTTACATATTTTTCACAATGCATTCATGCTCTACTCTGGAACTCTGTGGTCCAAAGAGGACATAAACTACATCATACAGTTCTGATATGGCACTTAACAGCAGTATGTTAATCACAAACACCCACTGTGTTTACTAAAGGGCCAGTAAAGATGGAACAATAACAGAAAGGGATCAAATATATAAAACAAGCATTTGTCAATGCCGAATGTTGTCGCGCTGGTATTGGCAGTGGGAGTGGCGTAGCTAGAGATGCATAGTGCTGTGATTTTGTGAATATGTTTCAAAAGGTGGTTTTGCACAGCGAGCACGCCATTGTGTGCCACAGCTGCGGAAACATGTTTTGGGCAGGCTGTGAAAAATGGCAGCTGGACTGTTGATAAGGAGATGTGCACAAATGCCAGTGGTGAAAATGTGGCATGAAAATATTGCAGACAGACGAAGTTACAAGGGTGCATGGAAACTGAGCAATGCATGCTTGCAACACAGTCATTGTATGGAGTTTCGGCACCAAATTTTCAACATAGGCATTTTAGGACCTCTGCTCATGAATAGTGTCACCGTCATTTCCTAAAACTGTCCCAAAAACTGATTTTGCACCGCGGCCGTGCAATTCTGTGCCGGACGTGTGAAAACACATTTCAGGCAGCTGCATTGTTCATAAGGAGGTATGGAAAAATGCCAGTGATGAACAGCTGGAGTGAAAGTATTACAAATTCACAAAGTCATGAGCGTGCGTGCAAACTGTGCAACGCACGCTCATAAAACACTCATTTTATTGACTTTCATTCCCAAATTTTCAACATAGGCATTTTAGGGCATCTGCTAATGCACAGTGTCACTGTCATTTTCATCATGTGTCTCGAACATGGACTTTTCACAGCGACCATGCTATTCTGCGCCGGAACTGCGAAAACAGATTTTGGTCAGGATGTGAAAAATGACAGATGTACTGTTCATTAGGAGGTGCAGAACAATGGCACTGTAGAAAATCTGAAGTGAGAATATTAGAAGTTTGCGAACGTACGAGTGTGCGTTCAAACTGCGCAACACACGCTTGTAACACAGTCATTTTATGGAGCATTGTCACTAAGTTTTCAACACAGGCATTTTAGGGCCTCTGCTCATGAACGGTGCCACTGTCATTTTCGTAATGTGTCCCGAACACTGATTTTGCACAGCGAACGCGCTATTCTGTGCCAAAAGTGCGAAAACACATTTCAGCAAGAATGTAAAAAATGACAGTTATACACTTCACAAGAAGGTATAGTAAAATGCCAAATTTGAGAATCTGGCATGAAAATATTGCGAATGTGTTAAGTTACGAGCGTGTGTTGTGCAGTTGCTATGCACCTCATAAAACAGTCATTTTAGGAAGTATTGTCACCAAATTTTCAACAAAGGCATTTTATGACCTCTGCTCATGAACAATATCACTGTCATTTTTGTAATGTGTCCCAAACACTGATTTCGCACAGCAACCGTGCTATTCTGTGCCGGAAGTGCGAAAACACATTTCAGCACGGATGTGAAAAATGACAGCTGTACGGTTCACAAGAAGGTGTGGTAAAATGCCAATGTTGAGAATGTGGCTTGAAAATATTGTGAATGCGCTAGCTTATGAGTATGCGTTGCGCAGTCGCTACACACACTCGTAAAACAGTCATTTTAGGGAGTAGTGTCACCAACTTTTCAACACAGGCATCTTAGGACCTCTGCTCATGAATAGCATCAATGTCATTTTCATAATGTGTCCCAAACACTGATTTCGCACAGCGACCGCACTATTCTGCGCCGGATGTGAGAAAACACATTTCAGGCAGGATGTGAAAAATTACAGCTGTACAGTTCACAAGAAGTGTGGTAAAATGCCAATGTTGAGAATCTGGCATGAAAATATTGCGAATTCGCTAACTTAAGAGCGCGCTATGAAGTTGTTACGTGCGCTTGTAAAACAGTCATGTTTTAGATGTTTCCCACCAAATTTGCAACATAGGGTTTTTGAGAGCCCCCCTCATGAACAGTGGTACTATTATTTCCTTACACAGTCCCGAAAGGTGATTCCACACAGTGACTGCGAAATCACCTTTCGGGACCGAATAACACCATGACAGTGCAAGAATTCATGAGAAGGGGTCCCAAAAACCACATGTTGAAAATTTGGGGCCAAGATTCGCAAAAATGCCTGAGATATGCACTAAAGTTGAAAAAACCCTATCTATCTCATTATACAGCTTACCGGCATTTCCTCAGTTCACGGTCGGCTTTGAAGAGTGCAGACATGTTCCTGGTCCACCGATGATCGTCGCTGACGAGCTCTGGAGATAAGTATGGGGTGGGGGTGGGGAGGCAGGGTGCGCAGTGGTGGGTGCGGGTGGGGAGGGGGATGGAGACTCACGAGGGACCATTTTCCTTTACAGGGTGAAAAAAAAAGAGAACATCAGGGACAGTTTTTTTCCCCAGGGATTTGGCATGCTGGGGTGGGCTCCAGTGTGCCACCTAACTGTTTAGGGTGTCTGTAGCCGATGGGGGATTGGGCACCCTCATCGGCAAACAACACGGGCGACTGACGTACTGACGAGGATTGGGCACCCCGTCGGCACACAAAGAAGGGGGGATGCAGAGCCAAGGGAGGATTGGGCACTCCTTTGCATTAAACAATTGGGGTTATTTCTGCTGACGGGGTGGGCTCCCCATCAGCCACAAAGGAAGGGGGCATGGTAGAGCCGTTAAACAATTGGGGCGTTATGCCGATGGGGAGTGGGCTCCCCATCGGCACAGTCCTGAGGCAGGGGCAGCCGACAGGGGAGAGTTGGGACACCCCAAAGTTGTCAATTCTACCGCCGTGTCCCGTCATGCACATAATGGCGGTGAGCACGGCAATAAAAGGACCGCTGCATCTGATGAGCTTTGCTCAGATTGCAGTGGTCCTTTTCTTAGATGTGCTCGCCCCATTATGTATGCATGGTGTGGCGCCGGCATGCAGGCTGATTGGGGAATGCGGGACACACCTACTGGTGCACGCCCTGCATTTGCCCAACAGCGACCGCGCCTCTAAAACTGCATTGTCCCACTATGTTGGCTGCGCAAGCGCGGCAACATAAAAAGCTTCTACTGGGAAAAATGACTTACAAGTTCAGCATAGTTCTCCTTTAACTCATTTTACAGCTAGATGGAGTAAAGCCCTGAGAGGTAAGGCAACTTACTCAGGATCACACAGTAAATGAATGCAGTGGGATTTGAACCTGGATCTCCAGGTTCTCACATCTGTGCTCCAGCTATTAGACAACTCCACTTTATTGGTGTGTGTGTGTGTGTGTGTGTGTGTGTGTGTGTGTGTGTATATATGTGTCTTTGTGTGCAGTGTTTGTGCTTTTGTATGCATTATGCAAGTGCATGTGCTTCTTTGGGCACGTGGTTAGAGTCCTGAGCTGTAAACATTGAGATCTAAGTTTGATCATCACTACTGCCATTCGCTGCCAGTCTGCCAGTCTTTACAGTATGCCATAATGGAAGAATATCATTTTTTTTTGTGGAACTGATTTGCCCTCTCGACACAGTTCACTTTAAAGAAAAGAAAAAGTTAGAACACTTTTCTTCCAAACTATTCTTTTCATGAGTCACAAAAAAAAGCAAACTGTGGCCCCATTCTCAGTCACAGTTAGGGGTCGCAAAGTTGTTATGAGGCCCACTTAGCAGCACAATTCTGCCTTGCCTCACTTTGTGCTATAATAAAGGGGCCGCAAATACTTCCTTGCATTAGCGCGCAAGTCAGTGTGCTAACACAGGGAAAGGGGCACGGTGACCCTTCTGTAATGCGGAAGACAGTGTACATGTTGGCCTTACTATGCACAATGGTCTCACACTCGCTGTAAGGCACTGTGACCCCATGTAATAAAGAATTGCTGAAAGCATTTCTAAAAGGGGTTGTTGCCTTGTGAGTCATACCATTTATTCTGGGTGGGGGAAGAGTTAGAGGTCACGTGGCATCACCAAAATGATTGAGGGATGAGACTGTGCAGTACTACTGTCACAGGAGATGTTCTACCCAATGCAGATCGATGCATCTCTTTGAGCATGGCAGTTTTGGTGTGGGGGGGCAGTATGGGGATCCCAGTGTACCCCTGAACACCGTCACCTGCCAATGCAACTGTGTATAGCGCCCCAGCAGACTCTCTCAGTTTGATAAATAAAAGCACAGAAAATCCTTTGGGGCCTTTCAGTAGCTCTGGTACTTTGATTTTATATTTGGTAAGAAAATCTGCTATCACAACACTTGCTACAACATTTAGTATTGTCCCTTTAAAATGTGTGTACTATACTTTTACATCCACTATTCTTGTAGTGCTGTTGAATTAAATAATACAGATGCACAAAGTCTGAAAAATGCAGTGCTTACTGATTAAAATTGGTATAGATTAAAGATTGCATATTTCTAGATTTGTAGACATTATTATAGCCAGCATAAAATAACTACCAACCTTCACCTCAGTAGCGACCACTTCATTCCAAGGGGCAATCCAATTGTGTAACTTTTAAAATTTAAAACTTTCCTGTGCAATGTCTTTCCCTACAAGCTGACATTTCTGTTTGAATTCTAGATAGGTGATGGACACCCAGATCTGAACAAATTAACTGATGCTTTATACATGGTGAAGTTTAAAGTAAGTACCACTTTATATCATCTCCTTCTTACCCTTTTAGTCCCCACAGTCTATTATTACCTTCTGATCATTCTGAAACAGTTACTTGATAAAACAGAGTACATAGAACCTGTAAATGAAACATAGAATTTGATGACAGGTAGGACTGCTAGGCCCAGCTAGTCTTCCCATTTTTCCCTACCTTCTATATTACCACAGACTGTATGTGATCTCCGGCTCTACCCTCCCCCCTTGCCTTACCACTAAGGTTCCCTTCTGCTTATCCCATACATTCTTGAATTGGCTACTGTTTGTGCCCCCACAACCTCCACTGGGAGGCTGTTCCAGGCATCCACCACTCCTTCTGTGAAGAAGTACTTCCTCACGTCCCCCCCGCCGAGTCTATCCCCCCAGCTTCATAGCATGCCCCCTTGTTCTTCAGCATCTTTTTTTCTGAAAAATGCTTCCCTCTTGTACTTTATTTACACCAGTGAGGTATTTGAAAGTCTGTATCATATCCCCACTTTCCCTCCTATCCTCCGGGGTGTACATACTGAGGTCCTTCAGTCTTGCCTCATGGGACTTTTGATGCAGAAGAAGACCCTTTGAGTATCATAGAGATCTGTCATTACTGATGACCTAAGTGTTGCACAGTTCCTGATGGGCCTGGCACCATTACTCCTTTTATCTCTAAGGACCCTGTTCTACGAAACAGAAAATCATTTATTTAGGTGAACAGAACTGTGCAATAGCCTGACCCTTGTGGGCTGCAATTCCATTTGCACCAGTTAACATCCAACAAACTGATATGCATTACACTTAGTTGCCAGAGGAAACTCCTCCCCAGAAAACCCAAACAGACCAGCACTCCATGCAGAGATTGGCTGAAAAAATTGCTACAAATAGATGTCTACTTTTACTTATGGTTAAATGCTTAATTTGCATTCCAATGTTGGAATACAGCAACTCCAGTACTTCAGGACTTGGCATCTCTTCCCTAGGGGGTGGCAGGTACATTATGTGGCCGCTTACTGTAAATATTGGACTCTTAAAGCTAAAATGCACAGAGGCTTCTAATTAAAAAGTGGAAACAATTCTAAAGTGAACCTATGAGAAATGGAATAAGGTTGTGGCACTTGCAGACTGAGAGATTGTGTAGGATCCATTGTCACAATCACCACTGAGAAAAAAAAATGTAATTCAAAACCAGAATTGCATATTACCCAAAATAGTGGCCAGGCTCTGGCAGCTAAGTCTAAGCTTTTTGCATGGTCTTACCAGGTGGGGCACAGTGGGGTGCCTTTCTGCTCCTTGAATTTGCACCGCCATTGATTGTGACCCAGCACTGGGCCCCAGGGCTTTTCATGGAGAGCAAAGCACACTGTGGCCCTAAGGTAGGGAAATACATCTCAGCACCAGGAACAGAGACTGTTGTCTTGAAACAGCTGCCTGGATCCTTCCCTTGAGTCATATATTTCCAGTTATACTTGGAAAACATTTGTACTTTCTCCTAGTAAATACAACGAATCAATGAATGTTTTCTTTTTCTCTAAAACTGTCTCCCTACAAATAGCTGCATAAATACCTCAGTTATATATATATATATATATAGCTTTATAATGACCTTACAGAAGAATCAGGAAATATACTGTGATGCAAATGTGTAAGAGAAAATGCAGGTATTTACATATTTAAAGTGCTTGGCCAGTTTCCTGCAAACGGTTTCAGTTGGCATCAGCTGGACTTTAATCTGATAACATTCCAAAAACATTTGAATATCAGGGCATTCCATTTTATGGGACTAGGCATTTGCTTGAAACTAGGCTCTTTGTCCTTTAGATGTCATCTGTTCCTGCTGCTCTCCCTGCCCCGAATTCATAATCCCCTGGTTTGACATCGGACTCTTTTCCATGGCAACTGTTTGTGATGTCATAAACATTGGTATGCCATTACAACCCATACTTCAGATGTTGAAGCTGCAATTTGTTTTGTAAAAAAAATCTGCCTTAGTCATTTTTTTTTATGTTTTACTAGCTTTTTGTTTCTGTCCGCTCTCCAGTTTTCTGTGTGTGGCCACACCCACAGAATGATGTCATGCAAGGGATCTATCAATGATTTACATATAGCAACTAGGGTTACCACCTGTCCTGATTTTCACAGGACAGTCCTGATTTGGGCAGCTGGGTCCTGCAAAAAAATATGAAAAATACTAAATGTCCTGATTTTATAGTAGAAAAATAGTTTCTAATGTTCCACTAAATGTTGCAGAAAACTATAATACCTTAACTGAAATACCTAGAAACAACTAAGAAACTACAATACTTAGCCTTAATTCTGATTATATAGAGAAAAAAAGTCTGTTGCAATGGTCAAGGTTATGTACGGTCCTGTGAAAAATCATGTTTCAGTAAGAAATGTCCCACTCTGAGCTTCTTAAAAGGTAGTAACCCTAAGTCAGCAACAAGGAATTCTGGGTAAATTATGCAATTGAATTAAATGTTCATTACTCAGAGATGCAATCCCTTATTTTGGTGGTGGTGACTGCACCTGTTATGTAGATGTGCATAGCAGGGCATTGTGGATACAATAAGAAGTTGTTTTCCAGTTCCCTTACTGTGAGGTGCGGTCTCATATTTCTGTAGTGCATTCAGCAATAAAAGCTCTCATGTTTATTTTCAAAACATGGCATTATGTATCCTAATTTACATAATGCAGCATTGTAGGTACAGATATATGGCAGTCTCCTATTTTCGTAGTGTAGATGTCTGCAATAGCAAGATGGACCAACAGAGGTCTCTTTCTAATAAAGAGAAAACTGACTATTTTATTTATTGTATTTTGATGTGTTAGTAATTACTGTCAACCAGTATGATAAAATATTTGTTAGTGCAGTGAAACAATTGGATTTTCACCTTTGCTTCTCACACTGCTAGTAAAAAAGAACTCAGTAGAATTCTGGTATTGTGATGTCAGAAACTGCCAGCTACTTAAAAGCCCAATGTATTTCAATAAGAGACTAAATATATTCTTCTATCCTTTCCAAAAGAAATTGATACTTATTTCATCAACAAACTTTGCCGTTTATGTGTTTGCACTATTGTGCTCCCTCTGTATGATTTCATGTTTCTAAAAACAATAATTAGTTTCTCTTTTTTTCTTTTCAAGTAAAATCCGGTTATGAAGAAAATGTCATCTGATAAATTATAACAAAAGATCACATGTTATCAAAACTCACATATTTCTCTTTTAAATATATAATATTTATGTGACAGGAAGTGTTATTTCTCCATAGAAATCTGGAAACAGATTTGTAGTTTCTCATTGAAATACACTGGAAACTTGCCAGTAAAGAGTTCCTAATATCATCATACAGGGATTCCAATGGATTCTTTTCTCACTAGCAGTTGGCAAAATGCTAATAAAATTGTGAAAAAGTGAGTAAAGAAACAAATAAAAGCAAACTAAATGACTGCAGAGGCATCTAAAAGCTCCAGACCTTCATTCTTTATGATAGACACCCTTACTAAGCATTTGCTCTTTAAAAGCTTTGTTTCCCTTGCACGATGTCACGGTTGGGGGTTGCAGCACTGAGAAAAAAGGGGCAGGTTATGCAAATGAAGCAGAGCACAGAAACAAATACATTATTTTTATTGGAAAACAGCACTTTTTGGCAGTTTGAATGGTAGGAGATTGAATCATAACTCTAACTCTCCCATTTGTTATGGCAAACCTCAGAAAATCACTTTAAATGAAAAGATATTCAATAATAAAAAATAAAAGGTCCTGAAATAAAATTTTGGGGCATTATGAGTAACAGGGTTCTACTGACGTCATCTGTAACTTCGTTCTAGAAACTGGAACATCACTTTAAGAGTGTCTAACTACAATGTCTCTCACAGCTCTGCAAGCATTGACCACTCTGAGCACTGCTGGAAGTGGCATGGCGTGACGTTTTCTAGCTCTGCTCTCACTGACCTTTAGCATCTCCCAAAGATCTAAAACAACAGTACATGTCGTGTGTGTCCATAGCAGTGCTGCTCATCAGCCATTGATATGTACTCAGTTCTGGACCTATAAACCTCTCTTGCGCTCTTCTTGCTACTGTCTAATGAAATTTGGGCCGCATATCCGAATAGCTATACCTGCTAAATGGGGAGGTTGTTCCCCATTTAGTGAGTGTTGGGAGTCTGCACAAGTTACAGTACTGCCTGATTTGAAGGCATTACTGCATGCTCTGTGGTGGGCTAGTATTTTGAGTGGAAGCCCAGAGCACATGCCAAGGGGTGACTCATCATTTGCATGCACTTACAGGTCACTCTTCTGCCAGATTACCACCCTAAAATAGTGCCTTTCCTCTTCTACTGGTAAGTTGCACGAAGAGCATGTTTTAAGCCCTTTGTACTCCCTGTTAGATACCAGGAATAATCCGAGAGCTAACTGTTCTGGGACCAGTGCTCAGGAACTTAACTACTTTGCACTGGGAGGGGGCAGTGGTCCCTTACCTGTAGGCTAACTGAAACAGATGGCCAGTTGGCCAGTGCCCAGACATACATTATATTGTTTAAGGGGCTGGCTGTTCTGCCATGTACTGGCCCTGCAGTATATACAACTGTGGAGTAAGCCCATATCTGGATCCCTGGGCCCCAAACCACGAAATAGCTAACTGAGATAATGACCACTGGCCATAATGGGGATACAGACTGCAGTCCCATACCCAATCAAGTGTGCAGTCACTAACTCCCCAAGTTATCTCCCGCAAACCTGGATATGCATATTTGAATAAACTGCAGTTGCAACACAGGGGCCCACTAATTCCAGTATGGGAATTTGATACACTAGCACAGATTAGCAGCCACTAATCTGCTTTGCACTCAGCTGGGCCTTTTTTACTGGAAAGTATATGAGCAAAAATGGCCATTTTCACAAACGTCCAGTGGTACAAAAATTTGATGATACAGGGAAAAAGGTAAAAACAGTATTTGCAATATTTTATGATATTTACAGTCGGGAACAATGTATATGACAGGATCATCTAGATTAAAAGAAATACAGCGCGCACAACAACGGAGCCTATATACAGATACATATAAACTCTAAGGTAACTCAAGGGGTTGGTGGACATTTGGGGGGGTGCCTACTGGGGCAGGCACAAGTGGTGGATTGGAGGAGGCGGTCCTTGAGGATGGAGGTGAAAGAGCCAATTGAACTACAGGCCTGAAGTTCAGGGGGCAGTTTATTGTAAAATGCAGGGCCCCTGTACATGATGGAGTTCTGCGCATGCTTGGTGCAGTAAAAACGGGTGGCGAAGATATGACAGGCAGCCCCTCTTGTACTGCACTTGGGAACTGATAAGGGAAAAAGGGGGTTAACGCTGATCGGCAGCAGGTTACGGTGAACTTTATGTAGGAAAGAGAGCATTTTAAGTTGGAACCTGCCTTTAAGGCAGCTATTGATACATAATCAATTCAGTCCAAGGTATTTGAATTCGTAGACTTGTTCTATGATGTTACCAAGATTGTCTCCCACAGTACCTTTTACTCACAATACAGTGCAGCTCATCAGGATTTTAACACAATACTGCAGAATTATGTGGAGCTACTGCAGGAAATGGCCATTTCAATGGCAGTTAATCCCCATTTGTCATGCAGGAAGGATTCTGTGACACTACATTGCATCCTGGCGGGCTCTTCTGTTTGTACTCTTTAACCTTCTTGAGATTCTTGGACTACAAATGGTGGTGTGAACCCTAAGGGGAAACCAGCTTTTACTGAAACATTATTTTAGTGATCCAGTGAAATACCCCTGAGAAACAATGAAAATAAAAAAATAAATGTTTGAGCAGAGCTGCAGTATTACCCAAGGGGAAAGAATACTAAAACCCTCAACTGCTACTGTAGTTTTCTAAGTGATTTACTTGCCTGATAACTGTTCTTATCATATTATTCATTATCATATCTAACCTGCCTCTGTGAAAAATACTTAATGATTAGTTCCAATCTGCATTTTTTTTAGGAAACAAAACACCAGTTTTCAAGCTTTAACCCTGCCTGCCTACTCCCATATTGCCTGGATTACTGGACATACCCCGGCTCGCTGACCACACCTCCTCTTAATGAAAGCGTTACGTGGATAGTCCTTAAAGAATCAATCAAAATTTCTGAGAAACAGGTAAACCTGCAGGACAAGATGAATGGTGACTTTTTAGGTGCCCCAAATTAGGGAGGAAAAAAAGGAAAAGGGGGCTTAATGGGAGTATCTTTGCATGCACTTTGGCCACATACAGTAATTCCATATGTATTTATGAATGCATAGATTCTTTACTAGTATCATAAAGCAATTACCAAATGAATACCACTGGATATCAATCCCAGCAGAGTTCTGTTTTCACAAATCATAGTCGACTAAGAACAGTTTCTTACTCTGAGATGTATTGCTGGAAAGCAGCAACATAAAGAAACAAAAACGGTTTACAGCCACCTACTGTATGAAGTGACTAACTGACAATGAACCAATTTCAGTCTCTAGGACTGTACTAGGTAATTGCATTTAAAAAAGGCAAAATGACGTGCTTGAAATGCTTAACTACAGGTTCCTAAATGTTTTAGCCTATCATTAGAGATGAGCTACATATAATTCTAGAACTGCAGCCATAAATTACGCAGTCTGACTGGCTGACTGTATTCTAAAAGAGGTATGACAGTGCCAGTGAACTGGATTTGGGAAAGTCTCATTCAGTTTGGGGTTAGCAGTGCAGTCCGGCCTTTTGGGGAACTGGGCTGCAAGTAAATACTGTATATGCATAGTCCATTGACCTAAAGCATGTCATAAATTACATTCAAATGATTCTAGATTGTTTTTTTTCAATCATACTCAAGTTGTCTGGTTTGCTTTCACTATTTTCCCTGTAAAATTAAGATTTTTATGACTGTTGCTATGGTTACAGAGTGTGCTTTGCATTTTGTCTCTTCAGTGTTTATATTGCCTTCTTGGAGGGTTCCTGGACATTCGATGATGTCAGTTTATACTGTGTAATAGGGTAAAGTATCAATGTGGGGCAGGGGAAATGACATCATAGAACCTCCAAGATACACTGGAACTGAAAGTTATAAACAGTAGAGGATGTCAATGTAAGGCATGAGCCAGCATCAAAAAAATACTCAGAATTAATTCTGGAATTAAAAAACAGCCACAACATGCCCAGCTGGAAGCTTTCTATCACTTAAGAAACATCTTTTTAAGTCAGGCACAGTACACAGCACCTTGCTGGGTATACAGACATGTAGGAGCAAAGGGTGCTAGTGTATCCCAAGCAGGTTAGCGACTTTGCTCCTGGCTGCCATATTCATCAACATGGTAATGACCTCATAAGGCATGCTAGTCACTAAGAAGCCATTTGCAAGTCATTAAGCGGCCATTACCAGTTCTGTGCAATGCCTCTGTGCATTACATGGGTGTGGGCATTGTGCAGAGCAGCCTTTTGCGGCTCCCACCCTCATCTGATCTCAGTCTTAACAAAGGTAGTAGTCCAAAAGCCAACCCTGGTGCCAGTGCTTCCTCCCACCCTCACCTGATCAAAGCCATATTAATGATACCTGCTAGTCTAGTGACCTCTCCTCCTCCTGGTGCCAGTCTGCATTCCAAACTCTAATCCTGTGTGTACAACGTTAACGGTTCCAATATGCTGCCAATGGTGCCTAAATTGGGGAAGATTAAACTTTAAAACATTTCTTATAGAAGAAGACTTTTCATTTTTATAATGTTACTCATGCAAAGTGCTTTACAAGCCAAGAGAGACTGATAGTGGCATGACTGTAAACAAGTACAGGCAACCATTTTGAACATCAACACTTACACATAGCCTTTTATAATTGCCTGAATGGGTTTTCTGTGAAGGAGAGTATTGGCCAGGACACCTGGGATAGTCCCTTACTCTTCTGAAAGGAAGGGGATGCCATATGTTCTCAGTATGACAGATCCCAGAGTAAATGGAAATGGAGCTTTTAGGGCTGAGGAACTGACTACCCTCCACATCCTAGGAGTTTAGAAGAATGTTTCTATCTCAGCATTAGAGTTGGGAGATAAACCTTTGACTGTACCTGACCCTAAAATGGAGGCAGAATTTGCTACAAAAAAAAAAACATGTTCTAAAAATGAATTAGACAAAAAGAAATGCCACATACTAGCCATGCTAAAAGAAGCCATGTTCATAAAGGAGAAATTTCATTTAGATGAGGAAAAGATGAAACAGGAAGTAGCAAGCAGTCCTTCAGTTCAGCAAAAGCAGTCAAACCCGGGAGTCACACACTGTCTATTATGAACATCAGAAGCAGCAGCATCCCTCTACCCTGGAAGCTGGTCAGCCTCTGAGGTTAAGGAAGGGTAAGGAGAGACTGAAATAAAATCTTTTCCACTGACAGTGGCGAGCAAATAATAATAAAAAAAAAAAAAATCACAGACTCCAGAGTGAGCCTTGTTCCCAACAGACTGGATAAGATCCTTGAATGGTTTTGTCTGGATCTTGGCTCCCAAAAGAAGCAACACAACACTGTCAAGCAGTGACAATGCAGAAAGTTGACCATCAGATCAGCTGTCCAGGCTGTATCAAAAGAAACCGCTGAAATGAAGAAAAGTGCAGCCAAAAGCTCCAACAGGTATGTGGATCCCAGCAGAAATGACTAGTAAATTGTATTAAAAAAAAAACAACCCTGCACAACATTGCTAATTTAAATGGGAGTGAGCTGTCTGAGCCTGGGGCCTCAAGGGAAAGTCAGAATATAAAAGACCAGACAAGCAGTATTGATAGGACAGAGAATGAAAGTACTGGGCATAGTGAAAACATACTTACAGCTGATATCCCCATTGCAGGACTGACTGGTATTGCTCAAGTGGCATGTTTTTCCAGTGCTAAGCCGCAAGACCAGAACACTTAATATAAAACTAGCCAAAATGATAACCAAAATGTAACAATTCAAGGAAAGGAAAACTACAGAATCACTTTAAGATGACAGATATGTTCCAGCCACAAGAAGAACCAGCTGAGAGGTGCAGTGTAGTGAACATCAAAAATGGGGGGTGGGGGTGGGGGATGTCATCAGTCTGAAATACAGGACAGACTTTTGTATTAATAGAAAACTATTAAAGGATTCCATGAACTTGTACCTGTCAGAAATATATGCATTAATTCACTTAATGGAAGATACCACTTATGGTATAAGTTTCAAGACATCTGCAGCCATGGATAGATACTGGCAAAAGTGCCACAAAGTAAGATACTCACCCTGTGGTCTCCTTTTGTGGCCATCCCTTTGTCAAAACCAGATATTAAGCTAATCCCCATTTTAGTAAACAATGAAGGGATCAGTGTATGTCTGGAAGAGAGGTGGGAATGGGGAGATATGATAGAAACCTTCAAGTATCTTAAGGGCATAAACAAAGTGCAAGTGGGTGACATCTTTCAGTATGGGAGGTGTACAAGGATGAGGGTGCATGATATAAGATTGGAGGGA
Organism: Neoceratodus forsteri; assembly: GCA_016271365.2. Lineage (NCBI taxonomy): Eukaryota > Metazoa > Chordata > Ceratodontiformes > Ceratodontidae > Neoceratodus > Neoceratodus forsteri. The sequence continues at coordinate 1,425,340,860 of CM028130.1, forward strand.
GGCAGGATAAAGGGGAATGTGAGGATGTTTTTCTTCACAGAAAGGGTGATAGATGCATGGAATAGCCTACCCCAGGAAGTACTGGGAGCTAGCACAGTGGGGGATTCAAACATGCATGGGATAGGCACAAGGGAGCCCTAGAGGTGGGTAGGAAAGGCTAAAGCCAATAACCAAGTAGGGTCAGCAACCACTGATGCAGGCAGGGAATATGGGCAGACTGGGTGGGTCTAGCGGTCCTTATCTGCTATCAAATATTATGTTACTATGTGATCTTTTGGCTAAAACAAAGATGCAAAGTACTGGAAAAACTTGTTCCAGTCATCAGTTTGGAAAACATTTGGACTGAGGTTAGGAAGATGAAAGTCAAACTGACACAAATGGAGGCAGAATTTTCTCATTTACCAAAAGGTTTCTTCATAAGGAGACACAGAGGTCTATATTTTTATCCTGGGCAAGTCAAGATGTGCCATAAAAGTGGAGACAAATCACATCCAGGCAATGCATGTGATAAGATGCAACGTGGCCTGTGCTCGAAGTATAGAAATATCAGCAGTACTGTCCCAACCGATTCAGGTGCAACCTCTGCAGTGAGCAAGGGCATTCATATATATATATATATATATATATATATATATATATATATATAGTCACAGGAATCATGGAACGTTTCAAGTCCAAAGCCTTAGGAGGCTACTAGGACATGACCATTACCCTAACATCCCCTATATTCAATCCTTCCTTGCTTAGACATGTAAATATCAAGTCATCTCTTAAATATGTCAATACTATCGCTCTGTATAACATTAGTGGTAAGCCTATTCCATTCCTCCACTACCCTCTGGCGGAACCACTGCTTCCTCTTGTTAGCCTTAAATTGTTCCCCTTTCAGCCTGTAATGATGTCCCCTAGTTACCTTTGCTGCATCTCTGTTAGTAAGTTACAAACATTCCCACAGATCGGGGCAATGTAGAGCTTTGTAGACCAGGTATAGGTCCCCCCTAAGCCTTCTGTATACCAATGGGTACATACTGAGTTCCTCAAGTCTCTCAGCATATGTCAAACCACCAGTCTCTCTAATCATTCTTGTAGCCCTTCCCTGTAATCTCTCCAACCTGTTCACTAGTGTCTTACCTTGAGGAGCCCAAAACTGCACACAGTACTCAACATGAGGCCTCACAAGAGAGCTATACAGGGGCATCACCACCCTCCTATCTCTATTTTTTAGATTTCTCCCAATATAACCTAGCATTCGATTCCCTCTCTTAAGTACTGCTCTGCAATGTCTACCAAACTTCAAGTCACTTGTCATAATAACTCCCAAGTCTCTCTGCTCATCCACAGAACCCAGCTGTTCCCCATTTAGGAAACAGGTGGCTCATATGTTCTTATTCCCAAAATGCATTATCTTGCATTTCTCAGTATTAAAAACCAGCCCCTTCCTATTTGCCTAATTAACAACTTCTTGTATCTCATGCTGGAAATTTAAACCATCCGTGTTATTACATACTAGCGCCCCCATTTTTACATCATCAGCAAATTTACTGACCAGGTAGTGCTTCCACGTTAATGATGACACAAATATGTAAAAAAAATATGGGTCCCAGTACAGACCCCTGGGGCACCCCACTTGTCACATCAGCCCAATCTGACATGTGTCCTTGCACAACCACCCTCTGCTTTCTGTTTATCAACCAGGAAGCTACCCATCTAAGTATATGGGTGTCGGTGCCTATTTCTGATAGTGTGTCCAACAATTTCCTATGTGATATTGTGTTGAAAGCATGGGAGGAGTCCATATACAAGACATCCACTGGTTTCCCTTAGTCCATAACCCTAATCATTGGTTCAAAAAACTGTTCAGGCCTATGAGGCGTGATCTTCCTTCCCTGAACCCATGCTGGCATGGATCTAAGTGTCCTGCTTCTTGAAAATATTAAGTGAGTCTCTCCTTAATTATATTTTCCAGCATCTTACGTAATATGGGCCTAATGCTAACTGGTCTGTAATTCCTCACTCGTCCTCTGTCACCTTTATTATAGATATGAGTCACATGCGCCCTACTCCAATCCTCAACTATTACACCTGTATAGAGGGAATCTTTAAACATATCAGCTATAGGAGGTGCCATAATTTCTGCAATGTTCTTTAATAGTGCAGGGTGTAATTTGGTTGGCCCTTCTGATTTATTGAGGTCAAGAGACTTAAGTCTATTGGTAATGTCTTTAACTTATAGCCTAATGCCACTTGGTCCAGCTTGCCAATTTTCTGTAGTGTAATCACCATCTCTAGGCATGTTAATTCCTATAAAGTGTTTATTCAGATCATTGGCTATGTCACTACTATCAGATATTAAGGAATTTTCCACCTTGATTGGGCCAACCTGCATATTTTCATTCCTTAGTCCCCGATGTAGTTAAAAAAGGCTTTTTTATTTTCTTTTGTTTCGGTAGCTAATTTGTATTCTTGTTTACTTTTTCCTTTCCTAATTAATTTCTTGCACTCCCTAACTCTCACTTTATAGCTGGCCCCCACTTCAGTAGTTTCTGTTTGCTTGGCTATTTGGTATGACCGTTCCTTTTGCCTGATGGCTTTTTTGATGTTCTTTGTGAACCAAATGGGCACCCTGCCTTTGTTGTTCTATTTCCTTCTAGTTGGAATGAAGTCATGCGAACATTTATGTAATATTTCTTTTAGTTGGTTCCATTTATAATTTAATGACATTCCTGCATATTCGGTTTTCCAATCCCAGGACCTTAAGCAGTCTTTGATTTTACTGTAGTTGGCTTTATTATAGCACTTTACTGTAGTCACCCCTACTTGTATCACCTTACCAAGGTTCACTTCGAATTGTATCATATTATGATCTGACCCCAGCAGGGGTTCTCTAGCTATACAGTTACATACTACCTCATCCAGATTTGTTATCACAAGGTCCAAAAATGTTTTTAGCCCTGGTTTTTACAGTAACAAGGTTGGTAAGTCCTAAGTCTTCAGTCAGATCCAAGAAGTGTTTTTCCATATTTATTACAGGTGTTTTGGTTTCCCAGTTTATTCGTGGGAGGTTGAAGGCTCCAAGCAGAAGTACAGAGCCCTTTTCACACTGAAATCTTAGGACCGCTAGAAAATTCATCCAGTTTTCCAGAGTCTCAGTGGGTGCCTTATAACATAATCCCACCATAATTTTATTTGTCTGTCGTGGTACAATCTCCACCAACAATTGTTCATGAGGTTCTATTCTATTATCTTCAATTAATCTTGCTTCAATTCCATGCCTTATATATATTGCTAAACCTCCCCCCTTTCTTGTATCTCTATCTCTGCAAAAAAGCTGAAAGTCCTGGATGTTTCTATCCCAATCCTTACCATGCCACCACATCTCAGTAATGCAACAAAAGTCTATCTGTTTGTCATGCAAGATATGTTCTAAAACATGCTTTTTATTTCTTAAACTACATGCATTTAATAGAAGTGCTTTTAATGGGTGATTTGTTTGTGTAGTGAATACCCTTGGTTCGGCTGATACTTTACCACTCATGTCTCCATTTCGAATCTCATCTCCCCTCTCCATGGAGTTTAAAGTTTTCAGTATTTTAATGTTGATTTTTTGAGCCAGCATTCTTGTTCCAGCTTTATTTAAGTGTAGCCCATCAAATCTATACAAAAGCTGCTTTCCAATTAAAGGACTCACAAATATCCATGTAGCTGTGACCCTCATTTTGACACCAGTCTCTCAACCATTCATTTAGTTTTCTTATATTATGATTCCTTGCCCCACTGGCTCTAGGAACTAGTAAGATTACAGAGATTACTAATTCCCATTTCCAGGTTCTTATCTCTGTGGCAATTTGTTGAAAGGCCCTATACACCTCACGAATGTTCCCTTGTCCAGTATCATTAGTGCCTAAGTGCAGCGCCACCAAAGGTTCTGATGTTGTACTCCGATTACCCTTTAGCCCCTTCAGCATGTCTCCTGCTCCTGACAGACTGCAGACACTAGTGATGCTTTTCCTGCCCCTGCATATAATAGTATCTGCATATTTTAGTATAGAATCCCCTATTATGACAATATATCTAATGTGTTGGGCAGGTTGTAAATCTTTCCCTGGTTTGTAATCTTCCTGAGGAGGTGTTGGCCTGATTCTGTAATACTTTATCCTCACAGCTTATACCATCATTACTTGTGTTTATTGTAGCTGATGTAGTCTCCTGGGGTGTCTCTGTCATTATTTTGTGATTGCCTATTAGTTTACCTGGCAGTAGAGAACTAATTTCCTGGTCAGTAGGCCCCCTAGTTCCATCATTCTTAGCTTCCCCTTCCTCAGTTGTGCCCCTTACTCCACCCTGGTTTGGTGCAACATTTGTGTCATTTGTTTCAGTATTGTGAGTAAGATCTACTAGTGGATCAAAAAACTTTGTAGTGGGTGTTGGTAGACGTGCTTCTCTTCTTTTAATCTGGGTTTTACGTTTAATTGTATACCAGTCCTCACCATCACCCCCCTGCATCATTGTTTATACTTGATTCTGTCTGAGGTTGTTTTCTTTTTTCCCTTTCTTTGTTTAAAGCCAGTGTTTTACCCACGGCTGCTCTGTTACCAGTGTTTAATTGCAATCATGGCTCATTAGTTTGGACAAAGTTCTCAAGTACTCTGATCCCCATATTGATGTCTCAATTTTTAAACTGGTTGAGCTCTTCCTCAGGCTTCTGCAAGTATATACATCTTTTACAAATAAAATCCTGCCCCCAGTTCCCTTTGTATACATATCACAAATCAGGCACTGGATCCATTGGTCTACCTCCTTCGCCATATTGGTTATGCAGTGTTCTATACCACAAGTGCTAAGATACAAGTTAATAGCCTAAATTCCAAATTCAGGAATGGTGCTATCTCATAGTAGCTAATACTATTATATGTAGTGCACACTCCAGCCATATTTTTTAGTCCTCAGACTTATGCAACTATCCACTGTTGCTGCCTATATTTAACTTTAGGATGTATGTAAATCAGGGTTTTGTTATGAATACTTACAGACTAAATTGGCTCCCTGTAGAATGTTCAGAATAATACAGTGAATCTTCCTGATTGGGCTTGGGCCTCCCTACCCTGCAGACACACCTGACCCGCCAAGACATGCGCTCCCTACTCGGCTCACCCCACTTGCAGAAGGGCGAGGTTAAATATCTGAAATGACCCAGAACTGCTGCAGAGGGTCACAATCCCACAACAAGCTCCGGCACCCTTACAAATATATTTATAACTATTTCAGTACCCAGACTAGTTTTCATTTTTAAAATGCATAGCTCCTCTTGTGTCCAGTAATAAAAAAAGCATTGTTACACACGTCCAACACTACAGGTACTGCCTCTTCCTGCTATTCTGCTCTTAGCACTATGCACTGGCAAATAATGTATATATTATAGATGCTCAGCTCTATATACTACCCAATAAAGGTTTTACAAGCCTCCCACTTTGCAGCCTGTCTCACGGCTTTCAGCCATCCCACAGATCAGCGTGCGTAGCTAGTAGCGTGCCCCGCATGCAGAGGGGTAAGGTTAAATATCTGAAATAACCTGTAACTGCTGCAGAGGGTTGCAATCCCACAACAAACTCTGGCACCCTTAAAAATATAATTATAATTATTTCAGTACCCCGACTAGTCTGTATTTTTAAAATGAGTAGCTCCTCTTGTGTCCAGTAATAAAAACAGCATTGTTACAAATGTCCAGCACTACAGGTACCGCCTCTTCCTGCTATTCTGCTCTTTGCACTATGCACTGGCAAATAATGTGTATATATATATATATATATATATATATATATATATATATATATCAAAGATGCTCATCTCTATACACTGCCCAATAAAGGTTTCACAAGCCTCCCACGTTGGTGCCTGTCTCATGGCTTTCGGCCGTCCCCCAGGTCAGCGTGCTTGACTAGTACTGCTCATGGACAATGCATAACAGAGAGGATGGCTTGAACAATGACTACCTGATAATACAGGCACAGCAACAGGGTGCAAAAGAGGAAGAAAAGAGAGATTAAGAAAAGTCCTCAATGTTGGAACCAACTACCTCCATTCCAGTTAACCCAGGGGAATCATCTTCTGAAAGTAAACAGGACAAAACAACCTAAGCCACCTCTCAAATGTCTATAGCAAAGGCTGGGGAAGCCTGAAGCATAGAAAAATGTATTATGAATAAAGGCTCGTAATACATCACAGCTGGTGCAGGATAAGGAGACTATGGTGACCATTCCCCAATAACTACAGGATCTAAAATGACAAACCGTTACCAGAAAGAGGCATATGAAAAGTCAATGTCCTAAAATAAAATGCCTAAAACAGACTCTGTTCCACATGAAAATCATTTTGAACCCTTACAAAGCCAGAAGAAATGGAGTGTTACTGTGGGAGAAGAAAACTCAGAATCATCCTCTATAACATTGTCCCAAAAATACCATTTCTTGGATACAGAGGAATCACAATCAGAATCGTAGCAGACAAAACAAATTCTGGTCAGATCCACTATGGCTGCTAATGCATTAACTTGATCAGGGTGTTTCCCATCATAAAATTAACAAAAGGATTCCACCCCATTCAATCATATAGATGCCACCCCCACACCAAAAGCTCAAACTCATACTGCCATGAATACACCTAATTCAACATAGGTCCTAACCTCAGTCACATCTGACTCCGTTCACTCTGGTTAGAGATCTGAAGCCTATAAACTCTGACAGCAGGAGACTGTGATGCTAGTCTAAACACTTGAAAAGCAAGTCTGCACTTTTGTTATGGGTTTGATTTGAACTGTTATGCTGTGTGTGTGGGGATAAGGAAACGGAGCCTAAGAGCAGTAAGTGGAGCGTGGTGCTTTAAATAGCACATGTGCTCACTATCCATTTACTGTAATACCTTCCTCTCGGTATTGTTGACGATTATTGCAATAAAAAAAATGATTTTGTGTTTTTTCAGTTTAACAGACATGCTGAGTCTGTTTGGGGACTAGAAATGAGGTGGGGACAGCTCTGTTTCTTCAGTAGAGTGTCGATCATATTTTGCATGCACGAGCTCTGTTAGTGGGGGACTTCCGATTGCGATGATGGCTGTGTTGTGTTTAAAATTGTTTAAGAAATTTAGTGGCAGAACTAAGAAATCTTCAGATCTTGACAGAAACCCTGACAGTGGGAGGGAGGGCTCATTTCTGGGTGGGAGTATGGAAACAGTATTGAAGCTGATTGAATGATGGCTTGGGCAAAGTGGTGGACTGAGGGCTTGGTTTCATTTTCCTTCCTTTTTTTTTTTTCTCTGTTAACATTAGGATTCAGTTGCAGAACTTGTTGGGGTTAAGTGTGTGCTGGGCTGTATACTGAGGGAACAACTGAGGATGGACCTGAGAGATGACTGGTGGGTGTGCTTATGTTTGTCGGGGAGCGTAGATTCCGAGCAGAGCGGGCAGCACTGAAGCTGATTGTAGGGACAGCTGTGGAGTGATTTATTTATTTTTTATATTTAGTGCAGTCATAAGTGTGCTGGGACTAGATCCATAATGTTATGCTGGGATAACATCAGGAGTCTAGCCCCAGCCTGAATAATCAGAGCCCAACCTTCTTTCTTGCCATTGTATAATACTTTTTTTTTATTGTCGTACAACTGAGTTTTGCTGATGTCTGATTCCTCTCTACAACAGAAGTATTTAAAACTATGAAGGAGGATAATAAAATAGGTAAAGAAATGAAACCCAGTGTATACATAGCAAATTCAAAATCAGGAAGTTAAGAAGAAATAGGAAATTTATTTAGACTGAACCTTTGCACAAAGGGTAATGTGCATACTGAAAACAGTATGTTATAAAATGGATAGGGAAAATCCTGTGTCCTAATTTGCTGGCCCCAATGTCTTAGATTTGTCTAATGCAGGGTTAAAAAAGTTCTGGCAGTCAGGGCACAGCACACTAACAATATTAAAGCAGTTTTCAAAAATTCCTGATTGCCATTACAAACATGGCTGCCACCTTTACTCAGTAAAAAAATCATCCAGGCCCACAAAATAAAAGAACACAAATTGATTAAAGGTTCTTTTCTTTTATATTCCTTTCCATACACATTTACTAAGGCTTTCCGTTGTGTATTTCTGTAGGAAGTGGTGAATACTGAGCAAAATTCTACAGAAGTGTGAATTTTTGCATTCCATGATAAACACATTTTCCATCAGTTCACTGTGTGGAGAGACAGATACTTGACGGCAGGGGAAAGACTACTTTTTAAAATACCTGTTTTTCAAATGTTCTCAGTTTACTAATTTACAAGTGCAGTAAAACACTTCAGGGATATATGCTGCTCTAATTGCACTATCTGTGTCCGCCTGCAGTGCCGTGCCTCACTACATCCCTGGACGTGCGGTTGGATCAGCATAATGTGTACCCCATTGTGTTTTGATTTCTTGGCAGAAAAAGTCATTGAGCAACAAATCTATCTAGTTTCAAGAGAAGGCTATCTCTGAAATGCTGTAATTGATGGAAAGATATGGAAGAGAAAGACGGCGAGAGAGAGAGAGAGAGTGTGAGTGAGTGTCTGCACTGCAACATTTCCAATTCATACAACCAGCTCTGTACATAGCCCCTATAGTGCCATTACAAATGGTCTGAGTGACATCATAATTTGTAATCAGTCACTGGCTCCTGACTCTAAACTACTGCAATGTGCAAGTGCTGCTATATTGAAGACAATGCTGTTCATGTGATAAGGTCTGGGTTAGCCATTATTTCCCATCCTTACATGAATGTAACATACAACTTGAGAAAGTCTTCCTTCTTGTGCTTTATTAAGTCAGTTAGATTCAGAACTTTTTTATCCTTTACCATCATGTACAAGTGACTGTTGTGCACCACCATAAACTGCATACATTTCTTTCCCAGCCTTAGCAATATTGCAAATAATTACATTAATATTGTAAAATGCCATTTAGACTTCTATTGATGCCATCCAAATAGCATTTTACAATATTAATGTAATCATTTGCAATATGGCTAATGCTGGGAAAGAAATGCATGCATTTTTAGTGTGGTGTGCATCACTTGTTTACATGACTGAGAAGGATAACAACAGTTCTGACTATAGCACACTTTGATACGGGGGGACTGCTTGTTAACAACAGAATTTCAGGGTGAGTGAACTGTTAGAAATTGTTGTTTTTACCTCCATCACCTCCACTGGAAGACTGTTTTAGGCATCCAACACTTCTTCAGTAAAGAAGTACGTCCTCACATCTCTCCTACATTTTCCCTTTTCCAGCTTCATTGCATATCCCCTTGTTTGTGTACATCTTTTCCCCTGGAAAATACTCCCTCCTGTACATTATTTAACCCTGTAAGGTATTTATATGTCTGCAAAGTGCAAAGGAAGTTGGCAGTAGCTCAGAAGACTATGGGATGGAGCCAAAACTGAAAACTGCAAATTCAGAAGATACACTGTTGCTTGGCTGCTCAATCCTGGCTCGTAAACAAATCCCAAATACCTTAGAGTGGTTAAAAGCAATTTTATATTGCAAAAAAACCCAAACACCAGAATAGCTCCCCACTGAGATAAACATCAACATTTCACATCGCTCTGACAGCCTTTGAAAAACCACTCCAAGGTATTGGGGCTCTGTTTATGGACCACGATTGAGCAGCCGAGTAACAGTGTGTCTTCTGTATTTATTGGTCTCTCTTATTTCCCCCCTCTCCCTTCTTTATTACAGGGTGTACATATTCAGGTCCTTTAAGCTCTTCTCATAGGGCTTCTGATGCATCTCCTACACTATTTTAGTTGCCCTCATCTGGACAGCCTCCAGCTTTCCTATGTCCTTCCTGAGATGTGGTCTCCAGGACTGGACACAGTACTCCAGGTGGGGCCTCACCAGCGATCTATACAGTGGCAGCACCACCTCCCTCTTTCTGCTGGTGATACCCCTCCTTATGTACCCCAGCATCCCACTGGGCCTGTCCACTATCGTGTCACACTGTCTTGCCACCTTGAAGTCATCAGATATGGCTACCACCAGGTCCCTTTCTTATTTGATGACTGTCAATACTTTTTCTCCCATTTTTTACTCTGCATCTGGGTTTTTGTGCCCTATATGCACGATTTTGCCCCTTTTAACATTGAAACCCAGTTCCTCTAGTTTTCTCACGTCTCTGCACATTCTTTCCACTCCCTAAGGAGTGTCTACCCTATTGCAGATTTTAGTGTCATCTGCAAAGAGGCCCACCTTGACTTGAGTTCTTTATGCTTACAATGGAGTTTCCTGTGTTAGAGTGCTGTTTGAATAATCTCTGAGTTATACCCAGTTGTTGGAAACAAAGTCTGTAGTTCAGGATAAAGCTACGATGGAGTAACTCCTCATGTCACAGCAAGGTCAAGTCCTTTAGAAACCTCCATGACTAATTCAATACCAAAACAATTATAGTCAGCTGATCTCAGTGGGAGATGGGGCTTTTCTTACTGAAGTTAAGAAAGTTTTTTCATAGTTTTTTTTTTAACATTTGTTATTTTTCGTTTTGTATTTTAAAAGGGGACTGTCATAATATTTTCCTGTTTGATGGCCTTGAAAGTTACATCACATTTGGACACAATATAGATCTTAGAATGCTGTATTTTCTTTTAAATTCTAGTGGTTACACTCCAGCCTCAAAAACTGAATTTTTAATGATGTGAGGGCAGTTTGTGTCCCTTTCCCACTGTCCTCTCCATGTCCAGTGTTATCGTATTCACTTTTCACACTTCTCTGAGAGTCACAGGGTGGTCTAGGTCCTGCAACATGCAATATAGAGGATAGTGTATGAGTACTCATACATAACAAGGATATTTTTCACTCGAGAGGTTTCCATGATAACAGGTGACCATGAGAGCTTAGCTTGAGAGATCTCATTACCACGGAAACCTCGAGAATGAAAATCTGTGTTGTGTATGAGCGCTCATACACTGTCTTTTATAGTATATGGATAATCATAAATTACAGTTGATGTCCTTACTTTTGTGGTTTTTCATCACTGCTCGCTTCGCAGGCTAGCTCTCACCACCACAGCTGTTTCAAGAGGAGAGGAGGAGGATCGCAGAACTTGCACGCATAAAAGCATTCCATTTTGTGCTGCACAACTACGTAGCTAGTACAGTGCAACGAAAAAAGTAACGTAGCTACTGCAGCACATCATCACTGTTCTAGGCTTGGATTTCCATGCAGAACAGTGTTCTACCATACACTATATGTGTGCAGTGGTGTTCTAGTCATACTGCAGAGCAACTTCTGACTTTGCTAATAAGGCAGCAACTCATGTTGAAAATTCAAATGGTGACTCTGCAACTAACTGCAAACACTTTAGCTGCAGACCCAACTCTGGTTTATATAACAGCCTTCAGTCTTCTGCTTAAGTGAAGGGAAGAGGAAATGTTTTGTGATGGTGTTAGGCATTTTAAATTTGATAATGGACATAACTCCTTTATCTGTGTTGAGCCTAGTGTTGACTGTGTCTTTGAGTTTAAATTTCCATATGACATACAATAGATACAGTACATAAGTGATTGAGAACAGATAAATATGAGTACAGTGCCAGTCTGCCCTTTTTGTCTATCCATTCTTTTTTTATCTGTTCAAAACTTGAAGCATTTTATCGACTTTCTGCTTGTTTATAATAAAACCACTGTAGCCGTCCCATTGGATTTTGAACCTGGAGAGCCTACTGTCATTGAGAATGTCTTCAGGAAGCTTGCTACATTTATCTGCACTCTTTCTGTAAAGAAATATTTCATAATATCTTTCTTGAAATTGCGCCCCTTTAGTTTGAAGATGTGCTCACTGGCAATCATCTGACCTTTTATTATAAATAAATCCACGAGGCCCAATTCACAAAGCCCCTAGAACGATACAAGGTGTTTGTGTCAAACATAATTGACGCAAGTGACACTTTGCACCAACAGATGCCCCAGAAGCTATTCAGAAAAGCAGCCTGCATCAGATGCAGACTGCTTTCACCAAAGGGGGAATGGGCCGTGGCAAGGTGCAAGGGGGCTTGTGGCAGATGCAGGCTGCCATATCTCCCAATTCCATCTTCACAAAACCCTCCCAGTGGACAAAAGTCTGAATACCCTTAAGGGTACTTAGACGTGTCCTCTGGGAGGGTTTTGTCAATTGCAGCAATGTGCCGCAGTTCCCCCACCCCAGCCCCGATCCCTGTTTCTTACAAATTTCCAACATCCTTGGTGCCCCCCATCCCAGCAGACAGTGCCCTACCACCCTGCTGCTCCTGTACCATCCCAGAGTTGGGACCCGGCACAGCCCTCTGCTCACCACCATGGCTGGGCACTGACTGAGCAATCAAGTGAGCTACTGTGTACAGTACTCAGCTTGCATACTTTGTACAGTAGCTCATTGACAGCTCAGTTGGTGCCTAGCCATGGTGGAGAGCAGAGGGCCATGCTGTGTGCTAACTCTGGGATGGGGTGGGGCACTACCTGCCAGGGTGGGGGTCACTAGACCACCATGGATGGTTTTCTTCATTTATCCATGGAGATTGGGGCTGATCAGGGGTCTGCTAGACCTCCAGGGATGTTTTTTCTTCATTTATTCATGGAGATTGGGGCTAATCAGGGGTCTGCTAGACCTCCAGGGATTTTGTTTCGTATTTCTTAACTGGGATCAGGGCTGAGGGGGGGGCAATAGCCATCAGAGACTGCTGCCCATGGTGCTACTGCCGCATGGCTGCCCTGAAGCTTGTGGCACACCTTCAAGATGTGTCATCTGTTTGGTGCAGTACCAGGGTTGGTGCAAGCCATGGGACTTTGCTGCTGGGACCCTACCCGATAGTGAATCAGGTGCAAGGTCCCTGGCAGAGTGGTGGTCGGCGCAAGCTGCCATCGGCACAACTTGTGCCGTCCTTGTGAATCGATCCCATGGTGTCTAACTTGGTATGCTTTTGCTTAAATATTTAAGTTTCTGTCATGTCTATCCTCTCCCTCATGTCCTCCCGTGAGTACATATGTAGGCTGTCTCCAGACATGTCTTTCCCTGCTGACCATGAGTCATCTCTGTTGCCCTCTATTGGATATTTTTCTCTCTCCCTATCCTTTTTCAGATGATGATTCTAAAACTGTATGCAGTATTCCAGGGGTAGCCTAACCATCAACCTGTATAGTGGTTTGTTAGTGAAGCCTAATCTAATACACTCCAGTATCCTAGTTGCCTTTCCATAAACTTTCACAAACTGAGATAAAGATGTAACAGTGCTATTTATTATAACCTCAAGAGCCTTTACTTCTATCAAGGGTTTCACTGTGAGGCCACTTATTCTGTATTCTGTTCACGGATTCCTGTTGCTAATATGTGTCATTTTGGGATATGTTAGCTTTGTACTTTATCTGCCATGTTTCTAACCACTCTGCAAGTCTTTGCTCATCTACCATCATGTTGTTTATCTCCTTATCAGTGTCTGCACTTTTGTATAGCTATGTAGCATCTGCAGATAGACTCACCTTGCCATGCAGTCTCACATCTATGTCACTTATAAAAATATTAAACAGTACTGGTCCCAGCACAACCCTTGAGGCATCCCACTCGTAATCTTACTGACATCTGATAATTTGCCCCTTGTGAAAACTCTCTGGGTCCTGTCAGACAACCAGCTTCCAGTTCACCTTGTTAGTTTATTTCCAACTCCTAATTGCACTATTTTCTGATTAGCCTTCTGTGAGGCATTAAATTGAAAGCTTTACTAAAGTCAAGGTACAGGATGTCTACTGCCTGATTTCTATCTACAATCTGCATCACTGTGTTGAAGACGTCAGAGTGGTTTGACATGATCACCCTCTTTGTAATCTCCTTCTGAACTTACAGGCCTATAGTTGTTACCCAAACTGTTTGTGTTCCCACTCTTATGAAGTGGGAACAAATTTGCCACCTTCCTTCCGGTCTTTGGACACCTGCTCAGATGCAAGTGATTCCGTAAACAGATCTGCCAGGGGCTGCTAGTGATTGGCTCCTCTCCTTCAGTAACCATGAAAGTAACCTATCTCGCCAGGTAACATGTAGTTCACGAAGACCCATCAGAACCCTTTCTTTAGTAACTATCTCAGTCACTAACTTTGTAGTGTCACCACCCAGGAACCTGTTTTTTGCTTCCCGATAGTGGCCCTATACTTTTAATTGTGAACACCAAGCTTAAACAGTCATTTAATATGTTGGCCTTTTCCATATCATCCTCTTTGCTTATCATATCCTTTCTGATCCTTTCAATGTTTCCCTTGTACTCCTTTTTTCCTATACTGCCACTTCTTCTCATTGCCACTTGAATGGCCGGTGTTGAATGACTGTAATGGAGAAGAGTTCACTGAATGGCGATTCTGTTTCTCTGTCTCTGATACTGCACTGGTTTAGATTAATTTATTTTCTCAATGTTTGACCAGTCTCCTCCTTTTATTAAGTATATTTTTTTTTTTTGGGGGGGGGGGGCATTTACTATATTTGTGGAGCTACAACATAATGATTCCTTAGGTCCTGTAGTCTTGTGTCCCATATGGCATGGGAACTGTGTCTGTTATTTCAAGGAGGGCATAGGTTATCCATCTCTTTTGTTGATAGGGGGTGTCTGTTATATGTGATTGCCTTATGCCAGGAGTGAGGTTTTGGAAAACCAGGATCTAATCATTACCTTTATTGTGGATTTGTTAGAGGTGCTTGATAGACTTGTGTGGGGTTTGAAGGTCTAGACTATAGGGGCAGAGGTATATTTTCATATTCATGTTTGTGTCTCTATTCCACCAGATTCTTTTTGCATATTCTGGTTGCCATGCGTAGTTGATTTTCAATACTCCATGTGTGATCACCTTGATTTTGTAAAAGCATCATTATGTATATTGGTCTCTGTCTATTATGTTTGAACATATTTGGTTGTATTGCATGGCTTGGCATTTATGGCTAGAATGTTTTATGCATTCAGAGAGGAACATTCTGCTGTGCAGGTAGCTGCAGCAGAAACACAGTGTAAAAAAGAGCTTGTGGGACCCCAAGGCTTTGAAAAATCCATCTCTAACTCTTTCGTTCCAATTTTTGTTTACCTTTACTTATACCACTGACTTATTGAAATTCACAATAGTACTATGAAGCAGGCCTATGAAAGTCAAGTTGACTCTAGTCCAGCCTTGTCTTGCTTTTAGCAGTGCTATTCAAAGAACTGTGAAGAATGCATTTAATGAGTCAGCCCAGTAATTCATCAGTGGCTGCTGCTTGTGACCTGGGTTTGTGTCAAAAGCCCTGGCCAGTAGTAGGGCCTGAAGGAGGACAGAGTGTTCTAGTGGGCTATCTGTGGCCCTTCAACAGGTGCTACCACTTTCTGGCTTAAAGGATTGGTTTAAAGACGCATGAGAGAGAAAATGAAAGGCAGTACTAGCAACTGAGTTGATTTAAAAAAAAGAATCGGCCCATTTCTCAGCCACAATTTCATGTGCCACACAATGGGATGCAAAGAGGCACCCCAGTGCACTGATCCTTAAAATTATTATGCTCAGAATGAAAGAGATGCCCTGGGGGGTTAGAGACACCCAGGGCAGATCCTAATATTTACATGAAGGTACTTATATGTTACTATGTGCAAAACATGGTTTGTGCACAGTAGTTGTGCTAGATATAGCCACTGACATGTATGCACATGGCACAGTGCTGTGCAATGAAATGTGTGGTGGGAACTATAATAATTACAGCTCCCCTGTCCTTCCATCCTGTAGCTTTTGGATGCTTCAGAGCCTCTGTGAAATGACTATGCCCTTTTCCACAGTGATCTCCCTGGTGGTCCAGTGGTGACCAAACCCATCCCTGTACACCTTAAATGTGTGGTTGTCTAGTGGATCCCCCATCCATAGCCTCATGTGCCCCAGATATGCCCCTTACTGATAATGTCCTATGCTGATCACCATTTCCAAACTCACTCAGCATACCACTCCTTGGTGATAGTTTGGGGCTGTCACTAAAGTGATGTGCCAGGCATGCCAGTGGTAGCTGGTGTCATAAATTGTACTACATGCCAACTCTGACACTTTAATTTATGCTGGTGTTGAAGGGGCCTCTGACCACCTCTAAGTATAGCTTGAGTAGGTTAAGGGCTAGGGACTGGTGCTAAATTGGTTCACAGTGATTAACACCAGTCCCTTGTAACTGAGAATTGGGCTCAGGCTTGAGTTGGTGGCACAGGTGGAGTGAATTTTTGCTCCCATGTGGGAGACCCATGTTTGTGTTGTAGCCTGACACCCCCCCCCACCTTGTGAGCTAGTACAGACCAGAATATGCTGAGGAGGCTGTATATGCAGGCTCTTGGAGGGAGGGTTATACCTGCCTGCTACTTGAGCACCTCCTGTGGACAGTGGGGAGGCCATGACATCATGGATGACTGCACAACATTGGCTGCACCACAGACTGACTAGCAGATGGGTAAGAGGTATTCAGGGACTTAAAGGGGGTAAAGCACCCTAAGTAACATAAATAATGGTTAATCCCTGCTCCAGTATCACAAGACCTGGCACTGCCTGCAACTCCCCTCAACTCCCCACCCTTTGGTGAACATGTTGTTTTCCAGGGCCATGAGAGTGGATTGACCTGGGCCTTACCATAGAGAGGGTTTCCCAAAGAGTGTTACTGCTGGGATGGTGATGTGACTGAAGTTTGTTTGGTAGGGTCAGTTTTCCAATGGGTAGCAGTGGGATACACGCAGCCAAAAAAAGAGAGAGGAGTAGGTGGTAAGTGACCAATGGAGGGGACTAAAAGGAGACAAAATTATACATGGAGAAAAAAAATCTAAGACACTGCATACATACTTTACATACAGTTTTAGGGAGGAAAGAAGGATACTGGTCCATCCAGTTCCTCCCTACCAACAGCTCAGTGGGAATGGGAAAACCCAGTCACCCTTTTTAGGACTGCAGTGGGTGGAGCCTTGCAGACCTCTTGCTATTGGAAAAGGACTCAGGGACCAGATACCAAATGAAGAACATGCATTTCCTGTCTCCTCCATGGTCTGTGAAGCACTCCGCACTCTCCACTGAGTGCAATAGCACAGCACTATTTTTTCTCCGAGGTCATGGCGGGACGTGGCATAGTCCGCCATGTCCAAGATGGTCACTGAACTCTATTGCGCATGCATGACTACTTGCGCATGTGCAGTAGTGGTTAGTGGCCATGTTGGACATGGCGGACTGTGCCGTGTTTTGCCAATGCCTTCTTTTTCTTTTTTTAATACATATTTTTCTTCCTCCCCACCCGGTCCTCCCTCTCAGCACCCCCAACCCCCCAGAAACATAACAGTGACACTGGGGTGCCCAATTCCCCAGACTCACGATCAGTAATCATTGTTTTTTTTGTTACTGCCCTTACAACTGCGCATTCATGGTTATTTATGTATTTTTGTTTGTTTTTTTAATATATTTTTCCCTCGCTCTCAGCACCTACTACCCCGCCTCCCAGAAACATAACAGTGACACTGGGGGTGCCCAGTTCCCCAGTGTCATGATGGTGATTCAAAGAAAATCATTCACCGATGTGTTTTGCACTGTTACCATCCCCTCACCTGACCCTCCCACTCAGCACCCACCCCCCCAAGCTCTTACTTACCCACCGGGGCTGCAATGCCATAATCTTCTGTGGACCAGAGACACGTTTTCATTCTTTAAAGCTGGACCGCAAACTGAAGAAACAGATATGTGGTTCAGTGTATTTCAATGAGTTTTGAACTTAGTAGCATAACTTGGCAATTTCTGCATATTTTGGGCCCAAATTTTCTTCAGGCCTTTTTTGGGATCCCACCTCATGAACAATTGAACTGTCATTAGGCAAATCTGTCCTGAAAGGTGATTTACACCTTTCAGGCAGGACTTGAACATTTTCTCCACCCTTGTTCATGAGGTGGGGTCATAAGAAGGCTATGTTGAACATTTGGTGTAGAAATATTAAAAACAACAAAGTTATGAGTCTCTGTTGCATTTTGCAAAGCAAGATTGTAACTTTTGTAATTTTCAATATTTTTACCCCAAATTCATAACATAGCCATATCTCTACAGCACCTCAGGCATGTGACAGCTGTCACTTTTCAAATCATGGCCAAAATGTATTTTTATATCATGAAAGGTGATTTTGTGGTCCCTGTAGGAAACTACCTTTCAGACAGGAGCTGAAAATTTTCTTTGCCCTTGTTCATGAGGCGGGGTCATGAGAAGACTATGTCGAACATTTGGTGTAAAAATATTAAACAACAACAAAGTAATGAGCCTCCGTTAAATTTTGATAATTTTTAATATTTTTACTCCAGTTCACAACATAGCCATATCTTTACAGCACCTCATAAATGTGACAGATGTAATTTTTCAAATCCTGGCCAAAATTTTTTTTTTTTCACATCATGAAAGGCGATTTCATGGTCCCTGTACGAATTTATCTTTCAGATGGGAGTTGAAAATTGTCTCTGTCCTTGTTCATGAGGTGGGGTCATAAGAAGGCTATGTTGAAAATTTGATGTAAAAATATTTGTTGAAAATATGTTGAATTTTGCAAATGCAGGCTTGTGAGTTTGGTAATATTCAATATTATTACCCCAAATTTTTAACATAGCCATTTCTTTACCGCACCTCATGAATGTGACAACTGTCATTTTTCAACTCCTGCCCAAAATGTGTTTTTGCATCCCAAAAGGTGACTTCACAGTCCCTGTGCAAAATCATCTTTAGGCCAGGACATGAACATTTTCTCTGACCTTCTACATGAGACAGGGTTATAGCAAGGTTATGCTGCAACTTTGGTGTACAAATATTTAAAAAAAAATATGAGCCTACATCACAGTTTTTGAACACAGGCTCATAACTGGTAATTATCAATATTTTTATCCCAAATTCCTCAGCTGCAGTCCTGTCGACTCTGGCCAGAGTTTGTTATTAAAGGTATTTGTCGAGTCTGAGCTTAAAGGTTCTTACAGTATCAGATAATACCACCTGTTCTAGAAGTCTCTTCTGAATGTCCACCACATGTTCTGTGAAGGAACTCTTCCTGAAGATTTCTTTGAATCTTCCTCTGTTGTATGTTAATATGTCCCCGGAAGCCACTTTTTGCTGTATAAGAGTGGTTTAATGTGCATTTGGCTTGAGCAAGAACAGTGACATGAAGCTTAGCTGTTCTGGCTCAGGCTGAAGGCAAGAGAAACCACTCTGTTACAGCAAAGAGTGGTGACATATTAGTATATTATTGATCGAGCACGATCGAGCATGATCAATAATATATATTTTTTTTAAACTTTCCCTGAATGTGTCCCTTTCCAGGGAACCTGTGCATAAGACACTCGTCATAGAATAAGAGTGTCTCACGTATGGAAGAATGGAGCGCTCCGATTGGTTGGGAGCGCTCCCTCGATCTATAATTAATGACCTAGTGTGTCCCCTTGTCCTTTCCTACTTATGCATCCTAAAGAGTTGCATTTGTAGTGATGGTGTCATTCCTTTCAGATATCTGAATGACAATATCATGTCTCCCTGGTTTCTTCTTTTCTCTCCAGTTCTGTCAGTTAGTCCTCATAACCCATGTTTGCCAAACATTCAGCCCCTTTTGCCACTCTACTCTGTACTTTCTAAATCATGTCAATTTCTTTCTTTAGGTATAGGGACCAGAACTGCACACTGTTTTCAAGGTGGGGCAGATCAAGGCTCTGTACAGTGGGATTATAACATTGCTCGACCTGTTTGCAAAGTTTCTCTTGATGTATGCCATGACTTTGTTGCCTTGCTAACTGCTGCCCTGCACTGTTGCTCCTGTTTGAAGTCGCTGCTGATCAGTACTCCCAGGCCTGTTCCTACTTGGTTCCAGTAATGTATGTGGCATCTAGGTAATACTTTGCCTTCATATTCTTTCCAAGATGTAGCACCTTGTAGTTCTCAACATTGAAGTTAATCTGCCATTTCTCTGGCCACTTTGTAAGCCTTTCTAGATACTTTTGCATGTCATCTCTCTAGCTGCTACTAGATTGCTCTTTCCATGATGGTGTCACTGGTAAACATGACAATCCAGCTGCTGGCCATGACCATGTCCAAGCCATTTATAAATATGTTGATTAATGTATGTCAGAGGAAAGGCCCCTGTGGAATGCTGTTGATCACTTGTTAATATTTATTATGTAAGCAATAACCCATGGCAGGATATGGGGTTATTGGGGATTAATCATGGTGGATTTGGGGCGGAGCAGCAAGATGGCTGCAACGCTGCTCCGCTCCTCACAAGAGCTCAGATTGTGAAATCTTTCTGCTGAATAGGTCGAATTTAAGATTTCTTTTTTAACCGATGAATGAAACTTTTGTTCAATTTGCACCCGGTTTAGAGTACTGAAGTTAAGGTAATGCTTCTCTTGTAGGCATCTAGTTCTGGGCACGTTGAGGCATGCTGCCAGCTTTGAGTTGATTGAGTGGATCTTTTTCTTTCTTTTTTGTATTGTGCTCAGGTCTCAGATACTGGCAGTTTTTCCGATGGTGGGGAGCTATGTTTAAAAGTTGTACGGCTCCTTGGCCTCACTGTGTGTGTTTTTTCCTTTTTGACTGCTAGCTCGCTTGATGAAAGGAACTATTAATTAAGTGAAACACATATCAAAGTTCTGCTAATGAAACAAGTTTGTACAGTGCTCTGGGACAGAACTTATAATATGTTTCTGGTTCTTTAGTGCCCTATGTCAGCTCTGTCTTTCGTTCTCCAGCTGTTTGTATGTTTCTCTCTCAGGTTTGAATGTCATTTCCTGAGCTTTCTGTTGCTTACTGTCTCTCTCTCTCTCTCTCTCTCTCTCTCCCCCCCTGTTGCTCCTGCAGTCAGTGGCGGTGGTGAGCGAGTGAGCGGGTGCTGAGCCACTGAGTGAGTGAGCCAGCTGGCTGGCAGGTGGTATGGAGGAACAGTTTTTCATTCTCTGGTAGGACCACGGCTGCTGCTCTCCCTTTCTCTGCAAACTATGTCTCACTCTCTATTGGAAACAGCATAGAAGGAGGTGTAGAGAAACACTTGCTCTCTCCTGGCTGCCATGGAGGTCGCATTTTTATTGGGTAGCTGCCAGATTGCACAGAGGACAAGTCCTGTTTGGTGCATACAATGTGAAGAGGGAGAGAGAGAGGACAGTACAGCAATTCACCATGACATGTCCATCTCTCTCTCTCTCTCTTTCTCTCCATCTCACTATCACTGTTCAGGACAGGATGGGAGGGGCAATGCACAACTTATTAAACACAACAAGGAATGAACAACAAGGTGAAGAGTATCAGACACAGGGAAAACTCCCTGTTAGCTGATGCTCCAGCTACTATACATCGCAGTCCTGGTGTGTCACAACTCCCTATTACACATCGTGTGTTGGGGTTGGGGAGGCTGGGGCAGCACTGTCTGTATATGCACTGCACTGGGACAAGTACTGCATAAGAGGGGACAGAGCGGCAGGGCGGCAACAACTGCTGTGAGACTGGATGGCAGGGGAAATAATAGTATGGGACTTGGGTACAGAATTGACACATGTAAGCCACTGCCGATCCGCTCGCTTTACAAATGGCTGCCTTGCTCTTCCATGTGCTCAAGCAGAGAACAAGTCCCATTATGCCCACTGATCCTCTGTCTTGGCCACTCACACCAACTGTACGTATACTGAGGACTGATCAACAGTCAGGTGACACTGATTAACCAGTTGGGTTCCTCATTTATCATACCCCATGTTATAAGACCATTTGTTTCCTATCTTCAAGCAACCTGTTTTTAACCAACTTAATTATAGAAAAGCACCTCTAATGCCAGGCCCTGTAACCTGTTCAAGTGGGTCATTCTGCAGGCAGTTAACTTTGCTAGTTTACTTATGACAACACTCTGAAAGCATGCTTTTGTATACAGTTTGAGTGTATGGTATTGGTGTTCACTGAATTGTGACATTGAATAATGTTGCTGTTTTGCCTTTTTTATTGAATTTTACCACAATGGTGCTTTCTAGCTTCTTTTAAAAACCTGTTAATGAAACAGGTTTGTACAGTGCTCTGGGACAGAACTTATAATATGTTTCTGGTACTTTAGTGCCCTATTCATAAACATTGTATGGCATTATTCTCAAATGCAGCTGTGGACATACTATGTGTGATGCAAGTGGTGAGAAAATCTGCATTTTGCAGAATAGCAGAGCAAAGATAATAGAGGTTTATTTATTTATTTTTTCACCGACAGTCACACCAGTCCACAAAATTCTGGAACAACTAGTCTCCAAATGTCATTTACTGCATCATCTGTTGTTTAAAACTTTAAATTATATCTTTAGAATGTATTTAGTTTTCACTTTCCTTGAGCATTACAATTATTGATCCATAGTTTAACAATATGATCCTCTTCAGGTTGTCTCTTTGAAACCTCTAGGCACATACAGTACAAACGCCGCTGAACTGAACAATGTGTTCGTTTTTCAGAAACGTTATGTGAAGGCATTTTTGCAAAACAAATTGAGGTTACTAACCTGTGTTTATAGTTCTGCTACCTGTATTCATGTCACATGCACAGCCACATGATGCCTAAGTGTGGTAGTAACATGCCAATTAATGGTTTACTGGAACAGATTAATTACATTGGTGGAAACAAAACTCGTGACAGAAAAGAAAACCAAGTGGGTATTAATTCCCTAGTAATGCCCCTTGGCGTTGGGAGTGCGTTTACTGAACAAAACAGTTACAGATTAATCGCTGCCTCTTGCACCTATCTTTCTGGTGTTTGTCCGGTATCTTGATTGTTCCCTACAGGTGGCGCTAACCTCAGCCCCTGTGTGTCCGTCCATTGCCATCCAGCTGCCCCGCAAAATGTGGAGTTTGGAGCGCTGCCTGCTGTGTTATAACATAGAATGTATCTCTTGATCGAGAGAAAGAAGGAAGAGAGGCAAAGAAAAACAGAGTAACATATTTAACCATGACCGCTTCCTCCTTTTTTGCTACCAGCCACCCAGCACAATTAGTCAGTAATAGGAAGACGGTCCTGACACAGCACACACAGAAAGCACACAGAAATGCTCTCTAATTTAAGAGAGACATGTGTGCCAAAGTGCTCCACAGTGTTTTTCTGGCCTCTCGGCTCTATTGTGTACCACGGCACAGAGGAGCGAGACAGAAATTTCAGGAGTGATCTTTCTCTGTCTATGTCACTCTGCATTTCTGCAGTAAAAGAGCCACAAAATGATTACCTACATTGACATAAGAAGTCTTCTGTGAAGTCATCTGGTTTGTTTTTGTTTTGATTCAGTAAAGCTACTGGGCACAGTATGAATATTTGCATATGTCTGTAAATTGGAAGTACTTTACCAATAATGCATTACTCAATCAAAACTAAAAATGAACTAAACGAGTTTATAGAATACTGTTTTTAAAGTTAGCTACATGTTCCTGTTCCCTTTCTGACTGCTATAATACAAAACATAACACTGCAAGATGTACTAAAAGTGTAGTTGCAATGTAATGAATAGCCAGGTTTTAACGTGCACGTGCACACTCCAACATTTATGTATTCAGTGAAGAGTACAGACCTGAAGAGCATAAAATATTGTGTTTAAATAATATTGTCAGTTGCTCTTAATTTCTTTGCCACATTTGATTCGCTTCTAACAATAGTAACCTTAAGCTTGCCGTTACAATGCAGCATTAATACTCAAAGAAGCGACAAAGGGAATTAATGCGTGGTTGGGGTGGTTGTAGGCCCTCCAATCATGCATTAATTCCCTAGTAGAAGCCTCCTTTGTCATGGCATAATGCTTACATAATGAACTGATCAATGTAGTCAGAAAAAAAAGTTTCTTGACAGCATTGTGGTTTCCAAAAATCCAAGCAAGACTACAGATTATGGGAGACAAGGTGAACTATTTCGTGTACGGGGTCCTTTGTTATATACTGGGGAAGTTTTAATATACAGTACTGCCTGAAAGAAAAGCAATCTTCTGGTGTATTTACTGCAATGCTATTTGCATACAGATGTAGTTAATGGCTTATATCTAGTTATCTTAATATTTCAATTCACTTGGTTCACCTGATGCTATCTGGGTTTTCAAGGTGCTTAATATCTTTTTAAAGTTTCAGTAATGGCCACAGTAAAAATTATTAAAGTTGGAATAATGGTTTACTTGACATATTGATCAATCTGTATCCTTTCTATTTTTTAATAATTAACTTTGAAGGTCAGGCCATTTGTAAATATTGAAGGTCATCATTTGTGCAGCAGTCTTGTAATGAGTGAAGCAAAATAATTGTCTTAAAGTTAGTAAATGTTTTAATATGTGTATAAAAAGGAAACTCCCAATCATAACAAAGGATCAGCTGCACTTATAAAAGCTGTCTCTGTACTGCAGAACCAAACTAATTTGTAAGAGCATGGCATGAGATATTAGGGGGCGAATACTTTGTAATGAAACAACATAGGGCTTACATATTGCTCTTATTTTGAAATAAACATAGAAACATAGACAATGACAGCAGTAAAAGACCAGAGGTCTATCCATTCTGCCCAAGTTCCTTATAATTTCTGGAACCTACTGTTCCTCCAGGGTACTAACTCTCCGCATCATCTCTCTATTCTCCTCCCTGGTCCTATTGCCCCCGATAACCACTATTCCCTTCATTATGTCCTAGCCATGCTTGAATCACCTGACTGTTTTCGCACCCACCACCTCAGCTGACAGACTGTTTCAAGGTTCCGCCACCCTTCCTCACATCCGTCCTGAACCTACCTCCTGTTAATTTCCATTCGTATACACGTGACCACAAATTGATATTAGGCTAAATAATTTCCAGCAGTTCACTTTGTTAATTCCATTAAGGGACTTGAAGGTCTCTATCACATCTCTCCTCACCCTTCTGGTCTCCAGTGAGCACATATTTAATGCCTTGAGGTGCTCCTCATAGGATCTGTCCTGCTGGCCCTATATCATTTCTGTTAGTCTGTGCTGCACCATCTCCAATCTATCCTTATCCTTCTGCAGTGAGGACTTCAGAACTGGGTGCAGTACTCTAGGTGAGGCCTCACCAGGGATTTGTAGCTGAGTTGCATCCGAGAATACTCAGGAAATTAGCTGTGAAGCAGGCTGAACCACTGGTATGTCTATTCAACAGCTCATTTAGGTCTGGGGATGTTCCAAGGGATTGAAGGGTGGCAGATGTTGTACTGCTTCATAAGGAGGAGGATAAGGAGCAACCAGGGAACTACAGGCCTGCAGTCTAAGCTGTATCGTAGGGAAGCTGATGAAGTCACTGATCAAAGAGGACCTCATTCTCCACCCTACCTATATCCTGCACCACTACTAACTTATTCCTGACCATTTCCCTCATTCTATTGTAGTCAGCCCTTCCAAAGTCAAGGACTTCATTTCTCATTGTGGTTTGCTGGCCCTGAGGGCCATTTCAAACTAACTAGAGCTATGGTCACTGTTCCCCAGTGGCTCCCCTACTCCCACTATCTCTGAGTTGGTGAGCACCACATCAAGGACTGCAGCCTGCCTGGTGGGTTCCTTAACTAACTGCACCAGTAGACAGTCTTGCAGGCATTCAGCAAGACCTGACTCCTGGCACTCTTGGCCAAGGGTGACACTTGCCTGTGTATTATCCAGAGTATTCTAATCAAGGGGAGGCCCTTCTGCATACTCTGGATGTCCATAGGGTGCTTCATTATTATGTTGATCACACCCGTCTATAAGAAAATCTGACCAGTTGTTTGTCTCTTTTGCCCCAAAATCTACCGGAGTGTCAGTAGCAAAGCAGACACTATCCAAGTGGCTAGTAAACTGCATTACCCTCTGTTACAACAAGCATGATAAACCCGTACTGGGCTCAGTTAAGGGTCACTCTGCCGGGGGGGGGTTGCCGCTTCATTCGCATCCCTTCGGAATGTCTCTTCAACAGACATCTGCACTGCTGCTACCTGGAGCTCAGTGCTTACTTTTGTAACGCACTACAGCCTGGACATTACTTCTTGGTGGGGAGCTGGTTTTGGCCTAGCAGTCCTCCAAGGACTCTTCTCCTGAATTCTCCCACTGACTTTAGTTTCCTCCTCCCTTCCAACCTGGGTCTATTTTGTACTGCTTGGCACTCAGCCCTAATGGTGCAGCCTGCTGCAAGAGCTCCAACTCAAAGTAAAATTGTACAGCTACGTAAGAACTTACCAAAACAGTAGATCTTCAAGAAGAGCTCTTGCAGCAGGCGCCACTGAGACATCTCAATGGCAACACAAGTAAATATTTGTGTTGCCATTGGGTTGTGCATTTAAGAAAGAGTAATGTGCTCGGGAATGGCCCAGGTTCCAGTTGTCTCAGTGATGCAGCTGGTTAGCTTAATCGGAATGGTATTCCAGGCAGCCTGGGTTCAAGTTCCAGCTGAGGCACTTACTTCTTTCTCACCTCTGTTTGTATGAGTTACATAAATATGCCCACCACACTCCTGTGTGATTGTTACAAGTAGATATACCAACTTTGTTTAGATTATAACTTAAAACGAAACCCTGCATGCTGATGCCAATTACTTATTAATTCAAACAACTCTTTCAAATAACCCCTTTCCTCCAGATAAGTAAGAACCCTCAATGTTCAATCCCATGAAAAATACAATAGTAAAACAAATTCTAGAAGGTATTGCAAGTATACTATCCCAATAAATCCCAATAAAACCCAAAAAACAACCCAAGTGAATCAATAAGAAAAAGAAACTAAATACCCAATATCATATTTAGTCATAGATTATTCCAGTCAGAAGCAGTTTATAACTTGTTTCCTGTGACCTTGTAGACCATCCGTGCTACAGTTAGGCCTGAGGTGACCCATACAATCAGTACACCCACTTTTCTTTATTCTTATTTTAATCCCCCCCCCCCCACATCCAGAGAGAAATATAAAATTGACATCAATATGTCATATTAGATCAGGAGTTCTCACACTTTGTCATAGTGAGCCTCCCCTAAGCCTTGGAAAAGATCCTGAGCCTCCCCCAATATAGAATTATTTTTTGGGCCTCCCCATAGTTAGAGCAACTATCATACTTTGCACATTACAGGAAGAATACAATGAAGTGCATGTGAGTAGTTGAGTTTATTTTCATCTTATTAAACTTATCATTGTCCCTCTCTATAATCCCCCTCCCCAGTTCAGCCTACTCACTCCACACTTCTGACTTTTGGACTCTGTTTACCCCTCATTGCAATACCTCCATGAGTCAGATTGTTTTATTTGCCAGTTTTACCCTGCTCTCACTTTCTCAGGGACCATTTTTCTCCCTCCTTCCCTCCCTCCCTCCTGCTCTTGCTCCTAGTATCTCTCTGCTTAGCCTTTGTATTTGTGCTTTTCTGCAGCCTGTATAATGGGTCAGTTGTTACCTTGTTCCTATTCATTTGCATTTTTTGAATTTTGTTTTGCACAGTTTCCAAGAATTGTATTTCCCCCATGTCATACCAGGAAACAAGTGTTTGTGGAGCGTGTCTTTCATGGTAACCATTTTGTACATAAATTTGCATGCCATTATTCGCTTTCACTTTACTGCATCCTTCACACGAAGCATCCAAAACTTGACATTTAAATATAGTACATTTTAAGGCTTGCTTGAGCCTCCCTTGGAACAGGTTGGGGCCTCTCCTGGGAGGCTGGCCTCACCATTTGATAAACCCTGTATTAGATCATATACAGAGTTAAGTTTAGTATTATAACTCTGTAGACAGATAAGGTTAACTTCCTCAAACTTTACCCAGTATCTAGCCAATTCATATGTTTCTAGTATCTATTGTGCACTTCCTGAGGTAATGCAATTTTCTCTTTTTGCTTAATGGTCTGCATGGCAAAATGTATTTTCCAGAACAATTGTTCTGGTGTAATAAAATATTGCTGTAGAGACCACATACATCTGACCTGCCAAACATTATATTTAATGCTTCCCAAAATCACATGCATTGTACTTTCATGGTACTTTTGCCATGCCTGTGGCAAGATCCCCCAAAGCAGAATTTCCTCTGTAAGAAGCTTCAAAGGAGTTTTTTCCAGTGGGAACAGGCAAAACCCCAAAAATTGAACAATGTATAGAGACTCAAAAAATAGATGATTCATGGATTCCATAGTATTATGGCACATATTATATCTTGGGCAGATCCTTTCACTTTGTTCCTTATGGTTTCGATTCCCCTACATGTTCAATTTTCTATGTACACACAACTAAACTGAATCCCACATATATGTTGGGATTCTAGGGGATGTGAGCATTGATCCTATCTGGGAAAGCTGATTTTGAGAACATGTACCAAATTCTGGATTTACTAATAAATGTTGTGGCATAAGGGTGTTATATAATTCCTTGCAGGAAAAAGCGCACAACTGCTGCTTCTGAATATTCCAAAGTTCTATTTTGCTGAATCAGGATTGTAAATAACCCAGCAGCCCCTGTAGAGATTTTTGTCTTGGAATAACCACACATGAATCCCCAGGTCTGGGTCGATGGTTGAACAGAGTCTTGTACCCATGAAATCCAAATTATGGTTTTGCCTTGCAACAAGGGTTTCACATTTCCATTTGCAAATACACAAAAAAAGAATACAATGGGATTTATCATCCTTAAGCCTCATTGTTTGATATCTACATATAGGATTCCTGTCTTCACAAGGTTCAAATTGCTACCCCATATCGCCTGAAAGAAAATGCTATAAATTGTTGTATCAAGTTGTTGCCACTGCATCTTTATAACATGTTTGTAACCAATGAATAACAGAGATTGGAAAACTCATGTTGGCTAGACATGCCTACATGTATGTATGTATGACCTAGTCAAAGGCCTTACTCTGGTCCAGGCTGATCAGAATACCTGTAATCTCCTCTGAGTTACCTCTTTCTAATATTTCCCATGTAAGGATGAGGTCATCTGTGATTGTTCTACCTGGTATAGAACAGAACTGGGTTGGATATATAATGTCTAAACAAGCTGAAATTCTAATACTAAGAATTGTTGTAAGAAGTTTATAACCACTATTAAGCAGGAAAATGGGTCTCCTATTATTCAGATTATCCTTCTCCCCTTTTTTTAAACAATAAGATAACCAAATCCACATACATACTAGGTGGTAACTGATTTTGCTGTATGCTGATGGTAAATAAGTCTGTCAGTTCATTAACCAATGTTGGGGCTAGTATTCTATAGACTTCACTTGGGAGTCCATCTATCCCTGGAGCTTTACACATAGGGGACCTGTTTATAACTGTCTGAACTTCCTGTGTCGTAATTGGGGCTAATAAAGAGGGAAGAAAATATTCCAGGATTTGTTTAAGATCACATTTTTTAAGCCATACAGTAATATTGGCATCTGTGATTTCTGGACTGTAAAGAGAGAATAGATATGGTGTTCTACTTCTGTTAGACTTTCTCTGTTAGTGGTAAGAACCTTACCATCTGGTGTCTTGAGTCTGTTAATTTTTTTCTTTTTTCGCAAGTTCATACAACACTCAAAGGGGTTGGTATGAGCTTGTTTGCCTTGGGAGCCAAATTTCTGCTCTTGTATAAGAGATGACATTCTATCATATTGCATCTTGACCAGCGCTGTTTTAGTGGTTTGAAAAGCCACTGAATCTACTGTATGACCCTGTGCAACCATATCTTGATACTGCAATAAATTTTGCCTAAGTTCCTGATATTTTTGATTTTTATGTTGTCCCAATAACCTCCCTACTGTCTGGAAATAAGATTTAAACTCTCGCTTGGTGTCCTCCCACCAGTCTTGTGGTGTGTCATAAAGACATAAAACTTGACTTTCTGGCCTCCATAGCTGAATAGGAAACCCTTCCTGATCGCAGGGATGTCTAATAGGGAAAGGTTCAATTTCCAATAACTCGGTCCTTTGGATGTGTTTTGATACTTAGATATCACTAAGCTAAGTAAAGTGTGATCAGAAGTAGCCACTATTTTAGCTTCCAGATCTCTGCATTGCAATAGGGGTGAAATGAACCAAAAATCTATCCCGGAGGATCTTTTTCCTTAGAAAAAAGTATGTGGGGCTGGAGAAAAGTATTTGTCAAGAGAATCATTCAGGCCTGTTTGTTCTAACAAAGAGTTCAGAAAATTAGTATCACAGTATAACTTACTGGTCTTGGAACCCTTATCTTTCTGGGATCTGTTGATATGGAAATCCTCTCCAAACAATACATACCGGCTAGTAAATAAGTAGGGTTGAATGACTTTCAGCAAAGCTATCCTATCTGCCTTGGCTTGTGGAGCATAAATATTAATGAGATGAAAATCAATACCCTGCAGTCTAACATCTAAAAGTAGGGCCCTACCTGGGAATAGATCAACAATATGAGAGATTTTAACTGAGGGGTCCGAAAAACAAATCCCTAGGCAAGAGCAGAGATCCCCCCCCCCAAGACTAATAGCTAGGTCCCCATACCCATGCATCCAAAGCTCTGTTAAAATCCTGTAAACAATATAATCTTGTGTCCTGAAAAAAGCAATGTCAAAACAGTGAGACAAATAAATCATAAATAGCAAGCATTTTCATGTCTGAACGAATGCTATTGGTGTTTATACTAGCTATTGATAGCTCATAGCTCTGTTCCTTTGAAGGTGAAGTGGTTTAGCCAGTGGCAACAGTCTTTCTGGAGCTTTTTCTGAGTCCCACACTGGGCCCCATGCGTTGTTTTTTCTTCACCTTAATGTCCACTACAGCAGTCAAATCAATATCTGAGACAACATCCATCTGCTGGGAAGAAGTTCTTGAGGTTGTGGGTGAGCCCCTCACAGAAAGTCACTGCAGGTAAAATGTGATTTTGGTGCGGTTGGTCCCCATTCTCCCTTCCCCCTGTATGCCCCCCCCCGAATCTGCTCCTCCCCCTCCAAGTTCCTTCCCCCGCTTGCACAGCTGGAGACCCAGTCAGTGTATCGGATTGGGGATTTCGACTTCTTGGTCCATGCTATTTTGCTGGTCGCAGTTTTTTTTCCCCTCTTTTTCCTTTCTCTCTTGTTTGTCTGCGATGTTTTGCTGGTGCTGTTTTCACTTAGAACCATTCACTGCCATATGTAAACTACAATTTGTGCAATTTAATGCAAATTCATGTTTGTATGTACTGTGACAAACCACCTCTGTCTCTCTTGGCTGTAACAGCTTTTAGAAAGGTGTTTGTCTTTGTTTTCGCTGCCACCAGCTGGGGTTCAATCAGCAAACTCTACCTTCCCCTTTACAGAGCTGGAAAGTCAACATGCAATTGCACAGATCAGAGCCTGGTAGTGTGTCTCTCGGGTGGCGGATGCTAAACAGAGTTTGACTCAGCCAGTGGAAACCATAAAATACCTTAGAGATAATTTAAATCATAGCCACAACTGTTGAGTAAATAAATAATACTTAACAGTAGGTCAAATGTTGCATTACAGGATATATATGTCTAACACAAAAGAATAACACTGTTACAGGAAAAGTAAACAAATGTTTTAAAATAACATGACAAAAAAAAAGACTATTAACTAAGATATGCTATTCTTCTTATTCCTGTGCTACGCTTGAAGAGAGAGAGACTGCATTCCTATATTATCTGTGTAGCTCCCACAGATCTATGTAGATAGAGGAGTAGGCTCACAGCTTAACCTCTCAGATGTAAACCCCAGCAAAACACACCCTGTAACTGTCTTTCTGCTCTTTTTATAGTCTCCCTTTGAATAGGTAATTACTGTCCCCCTTTGAATGCACCAACCATTTACCATGTATCTGTTTAATTGTTCCTATCAGTTTAAACGGCGCTATAGATATCCATTAAATCAATTTAACATCCAGTTTATATTTGAGTGGTCCAATCCTTTCAAACTCTGTGTGAGTGTGTGTGTAGGTGCTCTCCTCCCTCTTGGCCATTCTCTCTAAGAGTTACAACTGGGATGACACCTTATCTAGATGCTGCTGGGCAGTGGAATCCCAGTGTGTATTTTTTTTCAGACTGCTAGAAAAATCCCAGTCAAAAATCCAAGCCATTAACTCCTTCCTTCCCATTTCTGTCACATGTACATCAAAGTGCATGAAAGTAGTAAGTATTTTTTTTTTTACAGTAAACAGTTCCAGTTTATAATATTTCCTGGTGCTGTGTTATCCCTTGTTCTATCTCAGGTGTCGGCATGGCTCTGCTGGTAGCACATCAGCCTCAGGGCCAGAAAGTCATGGGTTCTAGTTCCATACCAGGTTTCTGCTCATGCCATAAACACTGGCACCAGAGTACAGTACTGGGGGGGGGGGTACTGTATGTGTGGGGTGTGCTGTCCTTTGGATGAGATGTTAAACTGAGGTTCCATCTGCCCCAATCTCTGGGGGTGCTCAGGTGGAATTAAAAGAATTTAAAGCCCTTTTGGCAAGAGTAGGGGATTTTCCAGGTGTCCTGGCCAACATTTCTCTTGCCATAAAACTGGTTCATATAGTTGTCCAAGGTTGTGTGTGGGTGTTGGTGTGAAACATGGCTGCCACTACATATTTACAATCACTTCACTACCAGTCTAGCATTGTTTATAAAGTGCTTTGGGATAAATGTGTATAAAGAGAACTACATAAATAATTCTTCTACTCCGCATCCTTCTTCAAGCTTAAAATTATACCATCGTGTTTTCCTATCTTGTATAGTGAGTTTAAGTTTATGCCTACAAGTTATACAGTCTTGGCACAGGTGTGAATAATTGCTATGGTCACTCTTCTCATGCCCTTTCAAATACTTTGTAGACCTGTATCCTATCCTTTCTTTACAAAGCAATCAATTTACCCCCCTTAATATTTTAGCAGTTCCATGCTGTTTAGTTTCCTTGTCATCCATGTCCTTCCTGTAGTGCAGGGCCCAGTACTGCATACAATACCCCAGACAGTCTAATCTGTGCCTTGTGAAAGGGCAGTATAACCTCCCTTGACCTGCTGTCTGCTCTTTTCCTCAAGCATCTCAGCATCCTATTAAACCATATGACTGCTGCGCCCTCCTGTGAATTATTGAGAGCTCTCGTGAATATTAAATCCAAGTTCTTCTCTTGATCAGAAGCTGTACTTTTCCTCACATCTAGTACATATTTTCTGCCCCTACATCTAGTTCCTAGGTACATTACTTTATGTTACCATTTATCCAAACTGAAGTGTGTTTGCCACTCATTTGCCTTGTTTCCTAGTATGTCCATTTCTAGAAAACAACTGAAATTAATCAAAGTCCTTTAAGACTGGCAGTAAAGTTCCTGGCAAGGTTCAGGGTTAGATGTAGGTAAAGCCTCCTGTGGGTGTACCTGATTTGCTAAGTCAGTAAGGCAAATTTAGAAAAAAGTTTCCAGTTCTGTTAGACTTCTGCCCAGTTTCACGGGGCCGCTATCCTCCTTTTCCCTAATAGGCTGCCACTGTTAGCGTTCTTTTTTACCAGATACTGTAGCTGCTAAGGATGCAGACATTACTTTTTAGCATGGTTTGTGACTGCATGTATGGCATGCAAGGGTTAAAAAAAGTGCTGGGGATCCCCAACTGGCCTAAAACCCACTCTCTGAGCACAAGGGCGGGCTTACAATCTTTTCTGCTGTGTTCATTTTTCTAGCTAGTTTGCTGTCTGTCATCTGCAAAGTTAAAATAGCAGTATTTTCTTATTCATTAAACATTTAATTAATTTAATTGTATAGTTTCTTCTAGTAATAATGTATTTCTGGCAAAAAAAATCAATAAACCTATTTTTCCTTTAATTCTAGTTTGTTTCTAAGAAGAGATATGGGATTTCAAATGTCCCTGGTCTCTTGTTACATTTACCACAAAAAATTAACATTGTGCACGGTACTGTGGTGTTTACCATCAGAAACACGTGCAAGCACCATCCTGATGCATCCTTTTGTTTTACCAGGAGAGACACACTAAGCTGAAAGCTGGTTTACAGGTGCAACCTGGGAGCACAAGGAAGTTAAGTGACTTGCTCAGGGTCACACAGTATGCAAGTGGAGGCTGTGGGAATCAAACCCAGGTCTCCAGGTTTGCAGCTCAGAGCCTTAAATCACTGCGCTATACTGCCTCCACAGTCTGAAACGAGTATGTATAGTCAAAAAGTAACCTCAACAGAAGAGATTTGTAAAAAAATTGCTAATGGCTGTTGTATTTTGACAAGAGACATCAATCACAAAACTAGTAAAAAACAGTTTTATAAAATGTCTGTTGGAATTAAAAATGCTTTTCCAAAACTAAAAAAAGTAGTTCAAAACAAAAAAGTATGCACTGGGACTGGTGGTGCTCTGCGAGAACATCCAAACACCAATCCATTCACAATTCGGGCACTCACCACCCTTCTGAAGCAGCACCACGTGGCTCTTCCGTAGTTTAAAAATATTTTATTCAAACTCTCATTTAGAAAAAGTAAGACAAATGCCGGCCTAGCCTGACGTGATTCAGATTATTCGGTCCTTTATCAAAGGGACCAAATAATCCAAAACGCATCAGGCTAGGCTGGCGTTTGCCTTGCTTTTTGAAATTAGAGCTTGAATGGAATTAAAAATACACTGATGATGAATCTAAGGATATCAGAAATATATTGTTGCTAAATAACTATATAATAAATATGTTTGCTGGGTAGCAAATACTGCTGTTCTGACTCTAAAGAACAGATTACCCCAAATGGGTAAAGGTGGACTCAGCATAGCTAATAAAGTTACATAAAATGAGCACTGGACTTGTCCATTTAGAGCTCATATAAACTGATTGGATAGGGCGAAAAGTTAGATCACTGGACACCTTAGTGCCCAGTGCTCCAAATGTTCTCACGCTGTTTGATTTTTTCACCGACAATGAAATAAAATAGCAGTTTGTATGCACATCTAAAAAGTTTTGCCTTGCATGTCTTCCATAACAAGTGGTGAGTGCCGTTCTCATGTTTCTTTGAGTTGTCCATATTGGAACTGGCACCACTGTCCCTGTGCTCACCTTTACCCGTGTGCTTATGGAGTTAACTATTTTGTTTATTTCACAGTTCAGGTGGGTACAGTCTTTTATTTTCATCTCAGCTGAGACATGACTGGCTAAACTCAAGTAAGCTCATAGAGTAAGATTTAAAACTAGAGTTAGTGTCTATATACATTTTTTCCTACTCACAGCACACCAACCTCCTTGCTGCTTTCTAGCACTCACAACAAATCCTTCCTGATGGCTTTTCTGTTGGGTATCCTGTTTACTCCGTAGCAACGTTACTCAATCCTCTGTGTTAGTAATTCTAAACATTACATTCAAACTGCAAAATAAAAAGACCTTTAACACTGTGTAGCCACTGATGTGTGGCTGAAGCACTCTACTAAGGTTTCTTTTCATGTCCCCACTTTGACTGCCACTTAAAAATCTGACTTACTAAACAAAGCTTTGTGAAGCCAAAATATATACTTTAATAAAAACATATAGTTGTATGCTTTGAAAAAAAAAATCACATGCATTTTATGTAGGAAAAATGGCCAATTACTGAGCTGTAAGCAAGCCAAATAATGATTCTACTGGAATTTGTCTACCAGTTTGGTGGCTATGCCAAGAACTGTGCAACTAGTCCTCTCTCTCTCTAGGTCCTTAATAAGTACTGTATATTAAACAAGAAAGGACCTAACACCACAGGGACTGCATGGATATACTAGTCATTCATTCATTCATTTATTTATTTATTCCATGGCTTAACTGAGATGTCACTCAGTGATACCCAAGTTTATATTTTCATGCAGTTCCCAGAGACAAAGTGAAAAACAGAAGCACCTAGGATGCAAAATAGAATACAGGACAACCTAGAAACAGAGAATGTTGCTGTCAGAAAACTACCCCTGGTCCATAGTGTCTGCCTAGACACAGTTCATTATAAATAAGTGAATAAAAAGCTCAGGCTGAAAGACTGCATTTAGAATCTGTTAACAAATAAATCTGCAGTTTATATCTGTAAGTACCATTATGGTCATGCTGTAGTTCCTTAGATTAAGTAATAGGGCATTTAAGAGATGGGGCACACACACTAAGGTTTCTAGAGCCCATGGGGCAATGTTTGAGGCACCTATAGCAACTGTTGGTTGATACTTCTAAAAATAAGATGGGATATGTGTAATATGGGTTATCAAGGGGGTTATGTAGTAGAAAGAGCCTTTCAAAACACCTTTGAAATTGCACAGAAAATGTGGAAGGAGTGCCTAGTCATTAGGAGAACCAATCAAGAATTATAAGAACTTCACACCTTGAATATATTGTTTTACTCCCTCAGGAAATATTGTGGCCCATTTATATACACACTGCAGTGCTTCAGGGCACTGAGTCATTAGAGCGCCAAATTCAGAATTTTCCACCCCTTCCCCGGAGTTGGAATCTACACTTGGGGTGGAGTGGGGGTGGGGGGGGCACAGCCCCAAAAACAGTGGTCAGTGACATTGCTGATTGACACCCTAATGTCTCGGCGCCCTAACACTGATGTGTTCCAAGGGTGGAACCTTTATATGAGACCACCCTTTTCTACTCTTTGGTATTTGTCTCCCTGTCAAGTCTAGACCAATTCTGGGCCCTGTGCACATAGAACTGCTTTTGAAAACTATTTTCAAAAGCAAAGAGGCAGCTTGGTCTAGTGGTTCGAACGCCAGCATGGGAACTGGGAGACTGCAGGTTTAAACCCTGCCTGAGGCAAATACTGATTGTGTGACCTTAGGCAAGTAACTTGATGTCTCAATGTTCCAGTTCACTCAACTGTGAAAATGAGTAGAAACTGGACAGCACTGGAAATGAGATGTTGCATCTTAGCTGAGCTATCCTGGGTATCTAAAACTGGCTTAGCAAGTCCTCATTATGCAGTAACAATTCATAATAATGGTTTAGTGCATCCACAGCGCTAGTGATGTTCTGCCTGTAATCAGTTCCTATTGAATCCAGTCTATAGAACCATGCTTGCGCATCCCCATTGCAAATAGAACTGTTTTAGTTAAACCATTACAGCTTCAACTGTTACTGAGATGACTGTAGTTTCCCAGCTGGTCTCAACAATGGTTTTCAAAAGCAGCAACCAAGGCGGTTCCGGGTGATAATATCACCCGCAAAACAAAGCGGGACAAAATATCGCAGGCATGACATCGCAGGCAGTAACATCGCCCGACAATGACATTGTGGAGTGGAATAATGCAGGCCACCAGCCCGCGGTGTGTCCCAGACACCTTAGTGCCCCCACAGTCATGGGTGGAACTGGAGGGAGGCGACACACTGAACAACCGATGGTGCGGGCACAGTGGGAACAGCAGTCACTCGCAGACCTGTTCCACCTATTATTTAATGAAGATTTGCCCAAGGTAGGGAACATTTCCTGCTGTGCACTGGGGAATCTGCAGCTCTGAAAGGCAGTTTGAGCTGTCAATCAGTCAATTGCAGGCAGTCCTGGGGGGTTCCAGGTGTTACACAACAGAAAGCATGCCATAACAGTGCAGACTAGGTCACCTGAGACCAGGGGAATGGGTACATGTGGCAGGCCATTTGTGAGCTACCTGTGGCAGGCTGTGGCCTGATGGTTGTATAGCTGGGTTGGGTCAGTGGGAGGGGGGCAATCGCAAGGTGCCATGCTGTGTGGTTGACCAGTGGTTGGTGGCCATGTGTGGCTGTGTCAGTGGCAGTGGGGTGGCTGCAGAGGGGGATGCAGGTTCACCGCAGGCATGTGCACTTGGGGGTGCGAGCACGGGGATCTGCTCCGTAGGTAGCTGTGGTGTTCCCACTGCGCCTGCACCATCGGTTGTTCTGTATGTCACCTCCTTCCGGCTCCACCCGTGACTGTGGGGGCACTGAGGTGTCCGGGACACACCATGGGCTGGTGGCCCGCATTATTCCATTCCACGATGTCATTGTCGGGCAATGTTACTGCCCTCGATGTCATGCCTGTGATATTTTGTCCCGCTTTGTTTTGTGGGCGATATTAGCACCTGGAACAACCAAGGCAGCAGTGTGGATGCTAATTACTATAAGGGACTGTTAAACAAATGTAACTTTGCTGAACTTGTTTAGTTAATGCAAGATAGACAGGGCCTTATTATCTTCCTCTCTCCATATTATGTTTTCTGACCTTCTTTCTGACAAAAGGCACGACTTTAAATGCTCCATGTTGATTTTTAAATGCATGCAGTGTTCTTACCCAGTCTCTCTGTGCAACCTACTAACTAAGCTTGAATAATTTCACTCAGTAAGATCACAAACCAAGAATCTACTCCATAAACATAGAACTCTCTCTGCCAGATAAGATCAGGGAACGTTCAATCATGCAAGCCTTTAAGCATGCAATGTGAACCTTCTCAATACCCCTTGCACTTCCAGGGTAGAGCACCTACACACAGCTCTTCACCTTCCTCCTCTATCTACTCATATTGTAGTCTTACTGCTCATATTCCTGTCGCTTTTACCTTTCAATCTGCAACTGGTCTAGTATCGACCGGCCCTTGTAAATATGCATTTAAAATGTTGACACTTGCAGTTTGTTTATTTTGCTGATGTTAAGTTGAGTTATGTACGTGTGTAGTCTTATCAATATTTAGGACTGCATTGTTCGTCTGCTGTGCTACTGTAACTCTCCCTCTAGGACCTTTCTGAAAAGGTCAGCTGCCTAAATGTCCATTTCCTGGTGTGCAAAATTCAAAATAAAGCAATCAATCAAATCAATAAAATGCAACGAATGGTTCCTTGTTTAACCTTGACAATAACCTGCCCTAGAATCTTGCTGGCAGTCTGTAGCAGAATAGTACTACTGACTTATAGCAACTCAGTTTCTTGCAGTAACACTCTGACATTGCACACAGTTTGTGGCTCTTATCAAAAATACTACTGGCTCTATGAAGTTTGTCTTGTAATTTTCCCTTCATGAGGTCAGAAGGGGACCCCTTCCCCCAAAGAACTCACAGACTGTATTTATACCATATCGCCAGGCTAAGACCTGAAAACATACTGCAAAACTATGCATTCTCATTCCAACCTAATTTGAGGTTTTGTGTGACTGAGGCTGTTACAGCATGCTGACAGCTCACATCTTCTTTAAGCGCTCACAAATAGAGACACATTTTGCTTGATTTTCTTTTTGAGAGGAATTAAATCAATATGCTGCAGTGAATAAAGGGGTTTATATATGAGAAGCAATTGATGTTCAGTGATATGTAAAATTGTTCATGACCAGGCTTCACAACTGGTTCCCTTTCGTTTGCACTGCTAAATCTTTATGCAGACAGTGTACCTCTCCTGCTTGTATGTTAATGCTACCACTAAGACCATTCTTATGGTTGTACGAGTTGTCTCACATGCATACTTAGGGTATGAGAACCACGAATCAAAGATGAGCATTTCTGATACCATAAGAATGCAAGTCCTCACAAAAAAACAAAAAACTCAAACTTTGTGGATGGGGAATGACATGGGGAATTCCTATGGGGAAGGGGTGATGCATCAGTAGCAGCAGGGGGACTTGTAACAGTGACGGGAGGGGATTGCATTGGTAACAAGGGATATGCACTGAGAAATGGGGGGGATCTACATCAACACCAGGGGAACTAGACTGAAGTGGATAATGGGGGGGGGGGGGATGGCCTTGGGAGATTGGGGCACTGGATACCTTGTAGCTCTTGAAACATAATAGGGGTAGGGTGGGTGCTACAGGATGCCAGAGGAATGTTGGGAACAGCCATGGTGGATTAGTGGCTTTGTACATTGTAGCATTGCAACACTGTACCACATCGGCAAACAATGGCTTGGTGCCAGCTTGCGCAATATCCCCTGCAGTGAAAGTGCACCTTTGTGCGTAGCATGACCAGGTAGTGGCACAATACAGCAGGTGCAAAATATTCATCTTGCACCGCTCCCAGCTGTGATTTGTACGCTCTATTTCAACAGTGATAGCACAAGGGAATTTAAAGTGGTTCAGTTACCCCCTGATGGGTCTTTAATGCCCTGTATACAAAAGTAGATAACTACAGTAATTCTCTGCATAACAGTTTGACAACAGATTCCTGCAGCTCCCTCCCCATCTTGCCACTCCCATCCAGTACAACCACCAGGCCTCAACCTGGTGGTAGTCATTCAGTGGAGCTGACAAGCTACCCAAGCTGGGAGAGGAGAGCAGTCCATCGGATGCTCAGTCCTCTCCTCTCAGCCAGCCCCTACAACCTGAGATTGCTCCTGATCCAGGGGCGTTGGTGTGGAGGATGGTAGTGCCTTTGCTGCACCACTGGGCTGGCCCTGATTATGATGTTTTATGTTGGATACTTTATTTAGGGTTTCCTGTTTGATCGTCATACTACTTATTCTAATGCTGATGGATATCTGTTTATATATTGTACAGGTGCTCTAAGCCTTGAGGGATCACCTTTTTGCAACTAAAATTTCCCACCCAGTCAGGACTAAACCAGTTCAGACTAAGTTATATTATTGTCCACAAAGTTGACTGTTGTGAAAACATCAAAACAATCGCACTAATGGAAAAATAAAAAGCCACTTACAAGGATATATATACTACTAGTCGTACTGGCTTGCAGTCTCACCATCTTGAAGCCTGATCCTCTTAGAGCTCAGAAGCTAAACAGAGTCAGGCCTGATCTGCAGTCAGATTGGACACCTCCAACAATCACCAGGTGTTGTTAAGAAATGTGGTGCTGGCAGCTCTGCAGGGGCACTCTCCCCTTGGTTACAAGTGTACCCATACTTGGGTTGCAGCATGGTGTAAGGTAGACACTGTGATGTGATAAGGTGCTGCCATGCCGACACCTTTTGGATGAGACATGAAACCAAGGTCTCTTCTGCCTACAGGACTTAGATGGTTGTTCAGGTGGGCATTAACAATATTCCTTCTCAAAAAGAACAAAAATGATGCATCCAAAGATAAATGTGAAAAATGCCAAATGTTACTTCCACTGCAATGCTGTACAAAGAGCCCCAGTGCTTTACGTTTCCTTTACCTCATCAGCACTGTCGTGTGACTAAAATTTGCCATTTTGCACATTTATCTTTAAGTGTGTTTTTCTTTTGTTGGTTTTGGCTGCTTTCATGAATGCAGCCAGCTTCCACTACAAGCGCAGTCCAATGTGTGTCTCTTTCACTTCTCAGAAAAAGGTGGGGGAGTATCCACAGTATCCTGGCTAAATTTCTCTCATTCATTGACCCACCAACTGATTGATTTGATAGTGGATGGACCCACTCAGATCCACACTCAGAAACCTTGCAGGGGAAGGGACTTCAAGAGGTTTCTGGGGAAAGGAGGGGCATGAGGTTCTGGCTCCTTTTGTGTGTCCTATGGGATGTTGAGTTTCTTGAGTGACAGCTCCAGGCACAAATCTACACTGACTATGAGCAGGGCCAATACAGGCAGGACTGTGCTGGAGGACAGCAGATCTGGTGGAGATCTCATGGTTGAAAGATCTGTAGTGCTGGAAGTGGCTGCAAGCTATGCCATCCCAGGTCTCAAAAGCGGAGAACAAACTGTGAACAGAGCTGCTGAGTTCCAGAGAGAAAGAGAGTGGCAACCGTATGCCAACCAGCACATGGGTGAGACTAAAGATATAGTGTGGAGAAAAAGAGCAAGGGCTGCTGATCCTGGCCCTGTAGCAGGGACTTCAGCATGGTGCCAGGCTGCCTCTGACCTAGGGGTTTGGAAGCCAGGATGTGTGAGGGTCAGATTGGGGCCTCAGCAGTCCAGAACGCATGGAAGGAGGTCAGAAGAGTCTGCAGTTGGTGCCCAAGGTAGATGGTTTAGCGTGGAGCAGAGGGAGGAAGCCTACTTGCATCTTAATCACCCCAGAAGAGCAGAGAGCCAGTGTCCTGCTACATCAGGTGGAGCTAACCTGGTCCGGGAACCATGAAAATACCACAGTGCAGCATTGTTTCAAGGGACAGCGCCTGTTATTTCATCATGTTTTGCAATTTGGATTACAACTACCCCATGTTGAGAGTTTTTTTTCTGCTATCTAGGCAATTGCATGGCCTGTGGGGTTTGGGGAATTAAACATGTTGCTCTGTTTAAAGTGCACCAATGACAACCAACCCATGACAACATCTATGGGCTTGCAGCGATTCTACACCTGTGGTAACCAGGGACTGAACTAAGGGAGCTCCCACTGAGATCTGTTTTAAACCTGGTACCAGGTAGTAAAGGGTAGATCTGCTCTGCCTAGGAGGGTACCTAAGGAGGCCGTGTGTAAACCTGACATTTGCATTACCCTCATTCTTGCTGGTAGTTGATTGTTAATAAAGCTGTGTTATTCTCTTAAACTTGACTGGTTATTGAATACCCATGTGGTAAAGAAATTAGTGGTTTCCTTACCGAATCCACCAAAAGCCAAAGCCCTTGTGGCTTGGTCGATTGATGTGTCTCCAGCGCTCACCCCTGAACCGCAATTTATCGGACTGCACCAATCTACCAAAGGTGATGGTATTGCCATGTGCAGACCCAGGCATGCTTTGCCATGGGATCCACCACAATATTAGTTGGTTTGCATCTGGGCACAGAACTGGTGAACTGTTGTGTTGTGTGGTGGCACAGAATGGCTACCACATTCCAACCCAGAGGTGGCTGCACTTCAGTGATTGTTTGGCAAGGAGTTCTGTGCCAATTGTAAAGCACTTTGAGATACTTGCATGAAAGCTGCTATATACTGTAAATGCAAATGGTGTGGTATGGTACAGTAATAGTGGTGATGATTTATCATGAATGCAGACTTGAATTAACAGAGGTATCAGAGATACAGTCCAAAGTCGGGCAATATGATTTGCATTCTGTGACATGAAACAAGGGTTTAAAATGGCCTCTAAAACAAGGGTTTAAAATGGCCTCATCACAAATAAGACGGAAAAAGATTTAACGGTTTTCCATAACATGTTTTCTTCATTTTACCTCTCTGTAATTCATTTCAGAAGGTCAATCCAGCAAACATTTTGACTGGGACATTCCTAGTATTTCATGCTTTTATGCTGACACCTGGAAGGCAAAAACATACTTTTGACTGGAGTACAGTTTATTACGGTCTTGAACTAGATCAGCCAAAATTATTAATCATGATGAAGTGTATAGTAGCAGCCTAATCAGGGACCATCATTTCATGATTGTTTTTAATGCTTTGAGACTTGTTTCTATTCAAAATATTCTCAAACCCAGCTCAAAGCTGTAATAGCAGTAGGATTAGCATGGAGCAGGAAAGCTGTCATACAGAGTGAAACCTTTAACCCAACCTTGCAATTCCCTCGACTAAATTCTTCCAGTCTGCTTATTCACATTGTGCAAAAGTATACTATGCTTTTATGTGCCTTTCTGTAACTAATCCTCTGTCCTAATATATGTCTGTTGCTGCCTTTGTTTTGCACAATGTCAGGCGTTGTCTGCATGGCTGCAGTTTCTATTTACTTGTATTTTGTGATGAGGACTTATTAAAGAGGCATTCTCATCTACTGAAAAGTTTTGCTAAAAAAAAAATCAACATTCTCTCCCATAGTAAGTAGTGGAGTGTATGTCCCATTAAATATGTCAACTTATAGAATCGGGTTGAAGAAAGTGACCACAAACTGGTCCTATAGTGTGAAGGGTTGAGGCACCAGATCCCACACCTCCCACCATGCCAGCAGCCTGGGTTTAGGAATGGACTCAGGTTCACTGGGGGTCAGCTGGGGAGGGAGAGAATTAAGCATCTGTAGCACAGCTCTCCTGTCCTGGGAAGGTAGGGAACTAAAGGGTAAACAGGGAGCAGAGGAGGCACTATGGGTCAGACAGGAAATGGCACCACAATCCACACAGGGGTTGTATACAGACCCCCATCTCAGGCGGAGGAAATGGACAAGGAAATGATAGAAGGCATCCTTAGAATGGCAGAAAAAGGGGAGATATTGTGGATCGGGGACCTGAATATGCCAGATATTAACTGGAGCACCTTTGCTGCAGCCACATCTTAGAGCAAGGTCATTCTTGTTGCCCTACAGGGGGCATGCTTCAGACAGCTAGTGCTGAAGCCCACTTGGGAGAGAGCAATCTTAGACCTGGTACTCTCAAATGGGGATGGAGAGAGGATCTCAGATTTAGAAGTGGGTAGCCATCTGGAAACTAGCGACCACCAAACAGTATGGTTCACGGTAAAACACAGCCATAGAGTCAAGCCATACAAAAGCGAGGGTACTGTACTTTAGGAGGGCTGACTTTAGCAAAATGGGAGAGTACCTCAGGAAAGCACTAGCAAATGGGCAAGAAGGAGGGGTGGAGGAACAATGGGGAAAAATCAAAACTGCCATCACAGCGGCAACAAGCCTTTGTGTGAAGCAAATAAACAAAACAAAATGAGGGAAAAAAACACTATGGTTCTCAAAAGAGGTGGCGGGAAAGGTTAGGGAGAAAATGATAGCATTCAGGAAGTATAAGGAAACACAGAAGGAGCAGGACAGAGAACTGTATCAGTTAAGGTGGAACGAAGCAGGGAGGTAGCCTGTGATTATGGCGACTGCGATTGAGTGCTTTCAAAAAGGGTGACTCAATCACAGCA
The DNA here is from genome assembly GCA_016271365.2 of Neoceratodus forsteri. Classification (NCBI taxonomy): domain Eukaryota; kingdom Metazoa; phylum Chordata; order Ceratodontiformes; family Ceratodontidae; genus Neoceratodus; species Neoceratodus forsteri. Next base: position 1,425,385,361 of record CM028130.1, read on the forward strand.
CCTGTGCACAGGGCTACCGGGCAGGGAGGGCAATCGGATTGTGGGGGGACTGTGAATATATAGACAGGATGTCACTATATGTACATGTGTTCGGGGGGGGAACCAGGCCGTGTGATGGGCAGAAGGGGAGGGAGGGTTTGTGGGGTGTAGTGCAGTGGTGGGCTGCTGAGCTGGCTGTGTGGCATGGTGGGTTGATGGCAGGCTAAGGTTGGGAGGGTGCTGGGTTCGGTTCTGGGCGCACATTCATTTTTAGCGCCAGTCCAGGAATTCTGTTTTTTCATCTTTTGCACCCCTTCCAACATGCACCCCCCTGGAGTTGAGAATAAATGCTTAGTAGGACACACCCCTGAAGTTGAGAACACTTTAGTAGGGGTGCGGGGCCCCATAAGAGATCTGAGTCTCCGCGCTTTTGTTGTGGCACGAGAGTGTACATTGCCAAAATTGCTTTTCATATGTACACTCACCCACTTGGCAGATTGCTTTCCACCATTGCCATTATCACATGCAACCAGCAGAGAAGGCAGTCAGAATAGCAAAGGCCCAAACCAAGGAAAAGATAGCCAACTCAGTTAAGAAGGGGATAAAACATTTTATAGGTACATTAGGGAGTGAAATAAGACCAAGGGAGGATAGTGAGGCTTAATAAAGGGAAGGGGGGTGGGCAAAGGGTGACAGTGTAAAATCAGGGATGCTGAATTAATACTTATGCTCAGTATTCACAAAAGAAGAGGAGGGAGAGGTACCTAAACCAAACAATAGAAGCACTCTGGATGGGGGGGTCGATACCAGTCCATTCACAGAAGAAAGGATCCTGAAAGAACTCCTGAAACTGAAAGTGGACAAAGCAATGGGGCCTGACAGGATTCACACTAGAATTCTAAAAGAACTAAGGGGAAAACTAGTGACACCACTGACTACCCCTTTTTTTTAAACTCATCTTTATTGATTCAGTGTTTGTGGAATAACAATGAGGAAAGATGGGGTATATAGTGCTTGTGTAACTTGTAGTACTTTTTGTGGCTTTACTCTGTTCCGACCCTTGAGTAGTAGGTATATAGGTAGTAATTTGTAGGAAATAGAAGTCCCATGAACAAAGATGAGAAGAGCGCCGGACAAGGAGGATGAGGGGATGGTGGTGGACAACAAAAAACACTTCCTAAGCAAGGGGGGGTGCGTTAGTGGAGGGCTTATATAGAGGTTATGGGAGGAGCAATTCCCCACATTGAACCTCAGGCAAGCCCTCCCATTCAATGTTTGTGGAATAGCAATGAGGAGAGACAGGGTATATAGTGCTTGTGTAACTTGTAGTACTTTTTGTGGCTTTACTCTATTTCCACCCTTAAGTAGTAGGTATGTAGGTAGTAATTGTAGGGAATAAAAGACCCCAAAAGATACCTCCTCCAACTCTCAGATAGTATGATCCCCCTGGCACTCAGGAGATGAAAAACCCCAACATGGAGGAAACCTCTGAGGACCGATGGCCGGAGGTCTGCCCATCCTCTGGGCACACTAAAAGGAGAAGGACCTAGGTTCTGGAAACAATGCTAATTTGAGGTTGGTGAGCTGCTTGGAGAGCCGAAGATCCATCCTTGATCCATGTATGATGCAGGTTGACTGATGATTCTGAGGTTGAAGAGTAGGTCTGAGTCTGAAGTGTGAAGTAAATCCAGGTGAAGGAAGGCGAAGGAAGTCCGAGTTTCCCAGATGATGAATGATGCTTGTTCCACAGAATTGCAAGGGTGTAATGAGCAGAGGGAGCATGACTTGATCGATAAGTCACTAGACAGGGAATGGTGGAATTGCTATGGTATGAGAAGTCATTGGTGAATGATCCAACTTGTGAAAGGTTTGAATGTCAAGGTATGGTCTGGAGGCAAGGAATCCAGAAATGAATGAGGAGTCGCTAAGGAAGCATCCACGAAGAAGAAAAGAGTAGAGGAGAGTCTTTGAGAGTCCTGAAGATGACGGTTCGTTCTCGAGCCAAGGACAATGCAGACTAAATGACGATCCTGAGGATGAAGGTTATTTCTTTTCCATAGGGGTGGTGGAATCTTATGTGTGGAGCAGATCCAGTTGAAGAGCTAATGAAGTCCATATTTCCAAGGTGATGAAGATGCATGTCGAAAGGGATTGTAGGGGCGTAATGAATAGGGTAAGCATTATGTGGTTGATATAAAACCAGACAATACACTGTGAGATTTGTGATGGTTTGTAAAGTTATGGATAACTGATCCAATTCGTGTAAGGCTTGATGTTCAAGGTAGTCTGGATGTAAAGAATAGATTAGTAAGTGATGAGTAGCTATGTGAGCATCACAGAGTAGAAATAAGTAGAGGAGAGTTTTGAGTGACTGATGGAGTAATGCCATGAGTGATTAGTAAACGAATAGTAAAAGATTTGCGGAAGCAGTCCAGATGGCAATCTGATGTATATGGGAATGATTGGAAGTTCAGTATAAGGGATGGATGGCTTCTTTAGTCATGATGTTCGTAACTTTATATGAAATACTCTGCTGGTATACTGCCTGGAGTAAGTGCTGGTATTTCTGTGGTGTGATCGTCTAGGAGATACACTGTGGTGACATAGATTGGTTATGTTTACAGGTAATCCTGATGCTGAAGTACTTAAGAGAAGCTTGGAAGCAGATATAAGGAAGAGTCTGTAGGATGGATTGGTAGTGAGATCGATTAGTGCAGGATACCATAAGATCTTAGTGCTACAGCTGATTGATATTGATTGGGAGACAAGACTGAGTTGGTGAATTTGTCTTGACTGTTACGAATTGCTGGTCAGAATTCCGGAGAGCCAGTTCTCAGTGATGGTCTTTACTGTAGAGAGTAACAAAGGTAAGTCGAGAATAAGAGGTTGAAGGGTCCACTGGAAGAGCAGTTAACCCGGCTGAAGATACTAGATGAAAAGGTGTAGATGATGTATAAAGAGTGGAGATGTCCAAGAGTGAAAATGATGGTTTGGATGGTGTGGAGGTAGTAATCGGCTAGGCAGTGGAGATCCCATGACGAATATTCCAGAAGACATACTGTATGTGAAATTCCTAAAATGTGCAATGACTGTTGAGAAGTAGGAGTCGAGTAACTTGGTCAACGAAGACGGTGTTGGAAGAAGAGGCTGCATAAGGTAAACTAGATGAAGTCCATAGTTGAAAGGGTTATCAGGCGATTCCCGATATCTGTAGAAACAATGCTGATTATGAAGTCAGAGTATAGCAGAGGGATTTAAGGCCTTTCCATGAATGAGGATAGCCAGTAAGACAAAGTATGCAGGGAAGTCACAGTGATTGAATGCACAGGAATCAGAGGGTATATCCAGTAGAGACGGTGAAGATCTTCCTATTGTCCAGGTGAATGGGATTGCGTGAATGATTGTGAAGAACTGATTGGGCAGTGTAAAATTCTATGATGATGTAAGAGTCTATGAGGCATGTAAGCCAAGGAATGCTTGCTGGCATTAGTATTACTCCAGAGTAATGAACTAGTGATCCAATAAGTAGTGGAAGGGTACTGTTAGAATGGCCAGAGTAGCTGTATGATATGGGTCATATGGAAGAGCAGATGACCGGGTAGGAATATTGGTCAGAGATAGGGTACAAGGCCCAAAAGAGCCACAACAAACAGTATGACGCCCTGAGCCTGCAAGGTGGAAATGAAAAGGCAGCCATCCAAATGGGAAGGAAATCCAGAGTGAATCCTGAGGAACTGAAGGAATGATCCAGGGAAGGCTATAGACTAGGCAAAGCTGGACAACATACAGTGCAGGAAGGAAAAGGATTGAGTCGATCTTCAGCAAACGGGAGCAGAATACAGGAAGGCTGAAGTAGACACTAGATGATGATCCATGGAGGGCTGAGGAGCCAAGTGAAGATGATAAAAGTCCCACATCCTAAGGATAATCCTGCAGCAAGGAAGTTCTAGAGGCAGTTAAACTGGATTAAGAGAGGTAACGGACCAGCCAGCAAGATCTAAATCAAAAGGGAAAGTGGGCCAAGGGGTGAGGTATGATGGTCCATGAATGAGCGGGATGTCGAGTGGTGAGGAAGAGTAAGCAGGAAGGATATGGAATTACAGAAGTAGGGACCTGTAGGCACATATGTAGGTTCCAAACCAAAGTAGGTGAGGTGAGAAGACAGGCATGACGCTCCTGTAGAAAGTAGAGGGGGAAGGCACAATTGGGATATGCTCAAGTCCGGGAGGGAGCAGCAAGCGACTGTCCGGCAGAGAGCAAGTAAAATCGAATCAGTTGATTGAAGAACGAGCTTGTAGGTTTGGTAACTGAGGAGAGAGAACTAGTCTTTGACACCATTCTATGGAGGCAGGAGGATGGAAGCGACAGGCAATGGAGGTCCATTCAGATGGGAAGCAGCAACTGAGTAAGAGACTGAGGATATGAAGACCCAGTGGATCCAGAAAGTCTACCACTTGCTCAATGTTGATGAGATGACATATAGGCGATGTCGATAGGCAGAGCCGAAAGGGGAGGGCAGCTGGAGTGCGGTGGTCCCGGTCCCAAAGGGAAGTGGCAACCTGTAATGGGTAGAGAATACAGAAGTGGAAGAAGTGGCACAAGTTCTGGTTTTCACACAGGGAGGGTAGTGCTGAGATACTTGAGGAAAGACTGCAGGCAAGGAAGACTGGAGAGTACTGGTAGGAGGAGATCCAGTTCCAGAAGGGTTGCGGCATCCAAAAGTAGGTTGAGAATCAATACATATGAATAGTGGAACGTAAACTTGGGCATCAATTCGTGACTGGAGAGACAAGATGGTCCAGACTGAATTTAGCAAGGAAATAGGACGGGGAGAAGTACGTATGGGAAACAGTTCCAGTCCGCCAGACAGATATAGATTGATGAGGGCACATGGGGTGAAGAAGCTCCATTCCCAAAGGGAAGTGGCAACTGGTATGAAGTCAAGAAGGCATGGTTCGAGTCAGTAAATTGTAGACATGTCTCCCATCCCTGGTAGTTGAGGGACGCTAACCTTCACTCGATGCAGCCAAGCAGAGTTAGGAATGGAGGATGTCAGCTGGTAAGTAGCAGGAGGTAGTGACTGGAATGGAATCCCATCCCTGGTAGACAGGGGAAGCCTACCATCACTCAGCACCTCAGAAGGCACAAGCTAGGGACGGAGTCTGGAGTACTGCTGGTATGGGCTGGCTGAAAGTGCAGAATGCTTCTGGAGAGAGTAGATTGGGGAATAGAACTGAGATAGGATGATGCATGGTACAGAGGTATGGGAAAGCTTGTGTAGTAAGATAGGAATGGTAGGCAGAGAAATAGGTATACTATGAAGAAGGTCCGGCTGTGGAAGCAGCAACCAAGCAGGGGGAAATATGGCTCCACCATAACCAAATCGGGGACATGCTAACAACTGAGGACATGGCACTAGGAGCGAGCAGGCTAGTACAACTTGGGTCAGGAGAATGGAGCACACCCCTCCCCGGCCCCCCCCTTATGCCCTGAGGCAGGTAGCACTAGTGACCCTAGAAAGGGATGGGTATGATAAGAGACTGGCTAAGAGGGGAAGGAAACTAAACCATGACAAAAATCTCAAACACCAACCACTCACCCCCAAATGAAGCAAGGCACCAACGTATTTAACAAGGTGCAAAAGCAGCAGGGGAAGGAAAGAAGGAGTCAGGCTAGCCTGCAGTCAGTAGAGGAGCATGGCACACCAATGAATTATGTTGGAAAGGATCCAGGTAGTCATGGGGTGGCCACTCAGACAACCCCCCCATCCCAGCACCCCAACCAGAACCAGCCACTCTAAATACTGAGGCTCCGGCAGGGACGTAATAAAGTGGCAGGGTAGGCCAACCCAGGGTAGTGTGAATGTTGTGCACTAAAGCAGAAGACTTCTTGGGCTGCAGCAGAAAAAGAGGAGCAGATTTGACAAAAATGAAAGCTGCTGGGAACAGTTATGCATACTGTCACAGGTACACCACAGCGTACTCCTCAGCACCATTTAACACCTGGTTCACCAACCCTTGGAAAGGGGCCGGGTCGTTCTTCATTCTGAAAGGCATTACTTTGATTTCAAATAACCCTATTGGAGTGCTGAAAGATGACCTTTCCCTAGCTCTGGCAGTTAACTGTAGCTGCCTGTACCCCTTTGTCAGGTCAATAGCTGTAAGGTAGGTCGCCCCCCCAACTTGTCCAGGAGTTCGTCTGTCCATGGCATCGGGTGGGCGTCTGACTTCGTGACTGCATTCAGTCCACAATAGTCTACACAAAAATGAGTAGAGCCATCTGGATTGGGAACAAGGACTATGGGTGAGGCCCAGGGGCTGTGGGATTTCTGGATTACCCCTAAATCCAGCATTTTCTTCCCCCTCCCTCCTAATGTCCTTTTGGACAGCCTTGAACACCCGATATGCTGTTCGCCGTATAGGCGCCTGCATCCCTGTCTCCACATCGTGTGTCGCTAAGGGGGTTAGTCCAGGCTTGGTGCTAAACAGTGGGGCAAAGTCTGCTAAAACCTCCCTTACTTCCTGGATCTGGTCTGGGGCCAACTGGGGTGACAATTTAATTGCCTCCACAGAGGACCCCCACTTGCTTTCTTCCAGCAAGTCCAGAAGGGGGTCTCCTTTGTCCGTCCCTTCCCCGAGGACTACACATTGCAAATACCATATCAGCGTTTTTAGCATATGGCTTCATCATGTTGACATGGTACATTCTTTCTGTCTGTCTTCTGTCAGGTAACTCTATAATATAGTTCACGCCATTTACCTTTCTGACTACTTTGTATGGTCCTGCCCATTCAGCCTGCAGTTTGTCTTTCTGGACTGGGATTAGGACCATAACTTCCTGACCCACCATGTATGAACAAGCTCTGGCTCTGCAGTCGTACCACACTTTTTGTTTTTGTTGGGCAGCTGCCAGGTTGCTCTGGGCTGTCCCCATAAGCTCCTTCAGCCTTTCCCTAAACCTAAGGACATAATCCACTATGGGAGTTCCCTGGGTGGTGTGCTTGCCTTCCCAGTCCTCCCGGATCAAGTCTAGGGGCCCATGTACCTGGCGTCCATAGAACTGCTACTGGGCGGAATTTCTACCCCCCCCCTTCATTAGTCTGCATATCAGGAGACACAGGCTGGGGAACCAGCCTCCCAGTGGTTTCCACAGTGGCTTCTATGAAGTCTGGGGCACCACAATTTTCCTTTGCCGCTTGGCTGCGGGTAACTTCACACACCATCCCGTTTGAGATTGTTGCCAATGACTACATCAACAGCTAAAGTTTTGGCTATGGCAACCTTTTGCACAGTCCCCCCTGTCTCACCCCAGTCTAGGAGAACATTAGCAAGTGACAAGGTTTTCTCCTCCCCAATGAATCCTTGTACAGTTACAAACTGATTGGGTATAAGCCGACCAGGCTCTACCAGATCCCCTTTTACCAATGTCAAGGATGCCCCTGTGTCTCTCAACCCTTGTGTCTATACACCATTCACAGTGACTGGGTGCATGTGTTCCCTCATGTTTACAGGCATGCTTTCATTGGCACACAAACAACTCACTTCTTTCCTAGCACCACTTTGCGTATTGCTCGTCCTTTTGGGACACTGTCTGGCAATATGCCCAATTTCTTTGCAAACCCAACATTTGTTTCTTTTTTCAGAAAAATCTTTTCTTAGAAAACTAGGGCTAACTGGTTTCGGTGGTGGCAGTGAGGGTTTTAGCTGCCCTGAAGGAGCACTTTTCCCTTTCTGTGCTGCCACTCCCACCCCATTTGCTCTCAGAGCAGGTCTGTTTCTGACATAGCGGTCTGAGAGTTCAGCAGCCTCTTGCACTGTTTTTGGATCTCGGTCCTCCAGCCAGGTTTTCAGCTCTGCTGGGCATGCCCCAAAAAACCGTTCTAACAATACAGCATTTTCAATTTTATCTACAGAATTTGCTTCAATTCCTTCCCACCAATGTTTTAAAAACTGACATTGTTTCGCGGCTAGCTCCTCATAGCTCATGTCAGGGCTTCTCCTGAGCTTACAGAATTTAGCTCTGTATGCTTCTGCAGTTAAATCAAACTTTTTTAAAAGTGCAGCTTTAAGTTTGCTGTAATCATTGTAGTCCTCATTGTCCATTTGACCCAATGCATCCTGAGCTTTCCTGGTAAGTAGCGGGGATAGCTGTAAGCTCCAGGACCCTCTAGGAATATTTGCCTGAATACAAACTTTTTCAAAGGAATTTAAAAAGGCATCCATATCCTCCCCCTCTTTAAATTCGGCTATCAATTTGGAATTTAATTTGTAACCTAGTCCTGTAGTTCCAGTTAAACCCAAGGCACTTACCTGCTCTGGTGCTGGGGGCTGGAGTTGTAGCTTCTCCAGTTTATGGTGCCTCTGGCGCTCACGCTCTTCACGGTCAGCTTCTTGCTGTTCTCACTCCCTCTTCTCCTCTGCGCCTTGCTGCTCTTGCCTCTCTTCTCTCTGGAACTCCAGCTCCATTCTCCGTAACTCCATCTGCAGCTGGATCACTTGTGGCTCCAGAATGCTGGTGACCTTCCCCTGCTGCTGTGGCCCTTAGCTTGCACTAGCCCTGCTGTCCTCCTCATTGGATCCAGACATTGCAATGGACCCTGGCTCCTCCACGCCCAAGGTTTGGTTCTTTTCAGTCACAGACTGTGTCTTGAGGCTCTGGGCATCAGCGGCCATCAGAGCATCCACGAGGTTCTGCTTGTTGGCTCTCCCCTCATGCAGGACTCCTCTCTCCTTGCACAACTGCTTCAGGTAGTCTGCAGTGTGCTCGTTGTAGTTGGAAGCTTCTTTTTCCCTAACTATGGCTACTCTAACTTGCACTTTAATAAAATCACTACCTTATTTTGCATGTGAGCTGTACAGTATTAATCTGACACACTGAACTGTTAAAGCTTGTATTACCAATACTTTAAATTGCACCGCTGCCAACCAAAACTGTCACAAATGCACTCTGCAGGTCAGGTCCTCTGCTCCCACAGTGCCAACCTCAGAGTGCAGTAGTGTGAAAAGGTAACAGACAGGGTAACCCTCCTGTTTGCTTTGGGTCCAAATCACCTTTAGCATCGAGTTCTGGGGGGATTCAAACTGTGAACCTTATGTTAGCATACCCAAATGTACAGGCTCAGATATGTACCGTCTTTGGGACTGCAGTATAATCTTTCACCAGGGGCACCCAGCCAGGCTTCCAAAATGAACCCTTTTAAAATTCTATATGAGACCCAGGTATTCTTACCTTTTTGCATCTTAGTAACATTCTGCAAGCCCTTACAGCTGTCAGACTTAATATTGGTTCAACAATGACAAGCAAAAATGACTGAGGAGACACAGGCAGTATCTTAAAGAAAATGTTATTTACTAAAAATTGTAAAATAAGTAAAATAAAATACAGAACAAATAACATGAGCTCACAGTCACAAAAGAAAATGGGAAAATTGCAGAACAAAATTCCTACCACAGTACTTAAGATCTTTGCTATCTAAGTATTACCTTTTTAAGTGCATTTAAGTTAGAGAGAACTTTCTGTCTCAGAGGCCAAGATGATATGACCCATTCCCCAGATACAATGTTTCTTTTCAGGGGGCATCTCCCCTCCCCTTCTGTGATGTCAGTTAGACCCTCCCTTGGAGTTAATTCATGACAAAATTATCTATAAGGATGTATTTTAAATAATGTGAACATCAGCAAAACCCATTTCCCACATATGACAGCCTTTGATTAAGCATCTCTCTTTGATGTCCCTCTGCTGATTTCCTGTTGCTAGTGTGATCTCATGTTTTATGACTTATGACAAAGTTCTGTGACCAAATTGGCCTTTTCCTGCAGGAACCATAAAAGTTTACGAGGCTTATATCCTGGCAGCTGGTCCAGTTCTAATTAAGACAAAAACAGGAAACCTTTAATCAGGTTTCTCTGGTCTGTTTAATGACATCCTCACTAACACTTTGAAAGTTAAAGGCCAAGTCTCACACACTGCTGACTTGGTGGGGGGGAGACAATTCCATACACAGACCATTTATTTATTTTACAGATATCATACGGTAATCATAAGCAAGGGGGCAGAGCGTCACAGTAGCCTGCATACAAAATTGGCTGGACACCAGGACGCAGAGAGTAATAGTAAACAGAGTCCACTTCAAAGAAAGGGGGTTTACCAGCGGGGTACTGCAGGGTTCAGTACTGGGACTGGTCCTCGTTGATGTCTTTATAGGTGACATTGTGAAAGGACTGGAATGAAAAGTATGCCTCTTTGCAGATGACACAAAGATCTGCAACAGGGTCAATACACAAGGGGGTGGAAAGGATGAGAAGGGGCTTGGCAAGGTTGGAGGAATGGTCAGAAAGGGACCTGGTGGTTGTCATATCAGACAACCTAAAGGTAAGCAAGCAATGTGAGAAGGCAGTAAGGAGGGCTGGGGGATACTGGGATGCATAGGGAGAGGCATCACCAGTAGAAAACAGGAAGTTGTTATCCCTCTGTACAGACAGTTGGTGAGACCCCATCTGGAATACTGCATGTAGTTCTGGAGACCCTATCTCCACAAGGACATAAACAGGATGGAGGCAGTCCAGAGGAGGGCAACTTAAATGGTACAGGGTCTACACCAGAAGCCATACGAAGAGAGACTAAAGGAGCTTACTATGTATACCCTTGAGGAAAGGAGGGAGAGGGGGACATGATAGAAACTTTCAAGTACCTCAAGGGAATCAACATAGTCCAAGAGGGTAGCATCTTTCAGAAAAAGAGCTGTTCAAGAACAGGGGGGCACAATTTGAAGATAGAGGGGAAATGGCTCAGGGGCAATGTGAGGAAGTATTTTTTCATGGAGAGGGTGGTGGATGCATGGCACAGCCTTCCTGAGGAGGTTATGAGGCCAAAAACAGTGGGAGAATTCAAGAATTCATGGGACAGACATAAGGCAATTCTAGTGGGAGATAGGAAGAAGTAGGCTGTTGGTTAACTAGGATCTGCAGCTCATCCAATAGGTAGGGAAATGGGTGGACTGGGTGGGCCAAGTGGTCCATTGCCATCAAAGTCTATGTTTCTATGTATGCTTAGTTACTGTCAGTATCCCCCCTTCCTATACTCTGCTGCTGGGTTTTTATGCCGTAGGTGCATGATTTTGCATTTTATGGCTTGAACCCAAACTGCCATGCCTTTGACCACTCCTCGAGTGTCCAAGGATCCCCGTGCATTCTCTTTACCCTCTCCCGAGAGTCCACCATATTACAGATTGTATTATTATCTGCAAAACGGCATACCTTCCCTTCCAGTTTTTCTACAGTGTCACTTATGAAGACCTTGAAGAGGACTGTCCCCGTACTGAACCCCTCAGCACCCACTGTTCTCTTTCTCGTCATTAGAGTGAGTGCCTTTAACCACCACCATCTGTTACCTATCTGTTAACCAGTTTCTAACCCAGCTCACCACTTTGGATCCCGCCCCAGGCTGCTTAATTTCTTTATCAACAAACAAAAGCTGCAGGGTGCTCAGGATAAGCCGCGTTGGTGCTGTACTGGGTTAGCCAACCCACTAAACTGCAAACAAACCAGGGAAGCACTGATAGGAAAAATTAAAAAGCTTTATGAATTAAACTGCCAAAAGTGCTATTTTACTGTAAACTCTACATAAGGACGCTAAATCTCATGCCTGGTGCTTTGACCACAGGAGTCTTCCTCAGAGGGAGTTTCCTTTTTTTCTTCATCAGTTTCCTGTGCATCACAGTGTTGAAGGCCTTCCTAAAGTCCAGATAGGCCACATCCCCTGCTCTCCCTGATCTATTTCCCTGGTCACCCAGTCGAAGAAATCAATCAGATTCATCTGGCATTACCTCCCCCCTCTCATAGAATCCCTGCTGCTTGTGGTCTTGCATCCTACTGAATTCAAGATACACTTCTAGCCATTCCTTTAACAGGGTTTCCTCTAATTTCCTCACCACTGAAGTAAGACAGACCAGTCTGTAGTTGTTAGTCTGCTCCATGCTGCCGCTCTTATATAGCCGGACCAAATCTGCTCTTCTCTAGTTCTCTGGAACCAAGCCTCTTTCCAGTGAACTGTTGAATAAGGCTATCAGTAGGACAGTAAGCAACTCCCTGAGTTCCTTTAGTACCCTTGGGTGTATCCCATCTGGTTCTATAGTCTTGTCCACCTTCAGAGCTGCAAATTCCTTCAGGACTCTTTCCTCTGAAAGTGGACTTGTGTCAACTTTGTCCCTTCCCCCCTCCTTTGTTCCTGCTACTCCCTTGTGGTCCATCTGTCCCCTCTACTGTGAGACTGAGCAGAAGCACCTGCTCAGGAGGGCAACTTTTTTTTTGTTCTCTTCTGCACAGTCTCTCCTGCTGCCTTCTTAATTCTCACTATCCCTCCACCATTTTCCTCTTCTCACTCATGTATCTGAAGATAGTCTTATCCCCTTTAACTAACCCTTTGGTTATCCTTTTCTCTGTATGCTCCTTTGGTCCCCTCACTGCCTTTCCTGCTTCCCTCTGTTTTATTTGGCATACCTCCCTCTCCTCTTCCCTTTGTGTTTTCTTAAACCTCCTGAATGCCACCCTTTTTTCCTTCACCACCTTGGCCACTTCCAAGTGCTCTCTTTTTCCTTCACTTGTTTTACTCATTTCCTTCACACAGAGGCTGGTTACCTTAATTATGAAACAAAAAGTAAAGGCCGTGCACACACCAGGCTCAATGCAAAAAAAACAACACCAAAAAAATTGAATGTATTTCAACCTCTGCTACAAGTTAGAATGCTGGTCATCTTCTCTTATGTAGGGGAAGCTGGCTGGCATTTTCACTTCTTGCACATGTTGGATCAATTCTATTTTTTGCACTGTCTGGTGTATGTGCTGTCTTTTTTTGCAATTTTCCTGCAAGCCAGTTGCACCTTTGGGGTGAGGTGTGCTGTCCTTTGCTTTCTTTTGCCTTAATTATGCACTCCCTAATTGTTCCACAGTGTGCCTCTACTGATCCCTGGCAATACCCCCTACGAGACAGTTTCTGAGACAGTCGCCCATTTTTTTTAAAATCTACCCTCCTAAAGTCTAGGATCTTCATCCTCGTGTGGTTTGCCTGTCCTGCTCTGGTCTGTAAGAAGCATCCTTTTTTTAAGTACACTGATAAAATGGGTGGAGACAGTCCTTAAATCTGATTGGGGAATGGCCCATGCCAGCTGTGCTCATGTTTTAGTTTATAGCACAGAAAATAACTAGTGCCAGTACCTGTGCCTGCAGTAAAGATCCATCCAACGGCAGTGTAAATGATTTCACCACCATTTTTTCTCAATTAAGAGAGCAAAATCAGAACCCACAAAAGTAAAATAAAGCACTCACAACACTGTTGCTTGTCCCATCAAATCCTCCTGCTGTCCCTCCTGAGCCACTCCATTCCCCTCCTCACCTGCAGTTGTTATGGACTCTCCAAACTCCCCCCAGGGCTGTAATCAGAGTGAGACTGCCAGGACTTTCATGAAAGTAGCTACCATAAATGGTAATGTGCTGCCAGCAAAACCAAAACAAAATCACGGTCTTACTGGCAGCCTGACGTAGCAACTTGGCAGCTCTCTTCAGTGCTCCTAGTTGCAGCAATTCATATAACAGCGTCCCTAGCAACTCATGGAGTGTGGAGCGACTATTTCACATTAAGCTAGATTTTTTATTTTAGTAATTAAAAAAAGTTGCAGTTTATCAACACATACCAGTTTTATATGTGCAATAACACACTCAGAGGTGTGGGTTATGCTCTGATAAACCCACTTCTAGGGACAGTAGGGCACTCAGACTGTAGCCTTGTGCCTCACTAAATCCCTAGGCATGCATTTATGAGAGTATAACCCACACCCTGTGGTGTATTATTGCTTACTTATGCCATATGCCCCTCCCCAGAGTTCGAGCCCTGGTCAGAAGAAATCAATCCACTATGGCACTACTCTGCAAAACCACTTTAACCAGGGAGTGTTTTCTAAGAGACAGATTGTACTGACTCTTCCTGAAAATAGCTTTTAATTATGTACTGACTCATCCTGAAAACAGCTCTTAATTAGTTAAGCTGCGTACAGTCTTCGCAAAAAGCAGCTCTGCTACCCCCCCTCCCCATAGCAGGAGCATGTATTCAGCAGAGCTGCATACAATCTGCTGCTGCTGTATTATGTCCCTACACACTTACTGTATAATCAGAACTGTTTGATCAGTTATTTGTTTTGTACTCTTCCGGGTCCTGCCTGAAAATAGGCATTTGTCATCTGGTGCACTTATCTGGTTAACAAAAACTAACTAATTAACTAAAACTTGTGCCAGAATGAGCACAACCAATTGTTAAAGAGGTAGCCTGATAAGGGTGGTGGGGCAAATCTTTGCTGAGTTAGAACTGCTAAATAGGAACTACAGCACATTAACAAGTGGATGAACGTGTCAACCTTTTTGTTTTATTTTTTGACAGTTAAAAGAATCTTTCTGTCTACATTTCATTATTTTATCAACATATTTCTCATTTTATAAGTGCATTGAGCCAGTCCAGGGCATGGCAGTCTGTTAAATGGATGTATGTCCTGGTTGCATTAATGCATGGCCTGGCTGCATGGTGCTGGTGGGGTGCGCATTCATTGAACATTCACGCATGCACTGTCATGACTTATTGCTTACAAATTCAGGCACCACCTCCCTTGCAGTCCACTCATGCTTCTGTAGCTGTCCCTAAAAACATTTCTTTTTAGAACATCCTTAAACTGAAACTACAACCCATATAGCACATGGGATATACAGACTGACGGGCACCGCTAATCTACCTGTGTTACTGTTGCACTACCCTTGCTCTTCAAATTACACAGCTGCCCTACTAATACTAGGGCTATGAGTTAACAAAGAGATACATTGTCATGTAACTTAGGGCTTGATGCACAAAACTCACTGGCACTCGCACTTATGGAGGCCCAGAAACAAGTCACGGAGTGCTCCATCTGCCCAGGCACTGCACATGCGGGGCACTCTGGGCATCTGCAGCACTGGATGCATATCCCCCACACCCAAATCTGATCCTCCCCTGGATCTACACATGTGGCTGGGGTGAGCACAGGCCATTAGGTTGTGCATTTTCCCAATCCAAGAATGGATTGCTACACTAGAGAGGGCTGGCAGGGGTCGGGGACATCAAGGCCATCCAGGAGGCTGCTATAACACCAGCCTGCCCAGTATATAAATCGCATACTATATGGTAAAGACATACCTGAGCACGATCAGCCCTGGCATCAGCCATCCCTGCCCTCTAACCTAGCAGTGAGGGTTGGAGGCACTTTATGGATCTCTGTACAGTTTTTGTTTTTCAAAGAATTTGCCAGTTAGGGATATGGTAGTTTTAGCCCACAACCACCTACTCTGTGCAGAACAGAGGAAACAGTCTAGTGGCTGGTGGGGCACCTAATTGGATGCCACTGTCAATTTCCACTTTGTATCTGACACACCTCCCCAGGCCACATCCACACTAGTTTCCATGTACAGTGCTAGACCATGGATGGGTGTCAAGGGACTGTGGATTATGCCTTTGGCCAGCAGAGCATGGAGCTCCGTGGTCTGGATACACACCATTGGTGCACAGTTGGCCATTTATGTTGATCAGTCCCTTAGTTGCTGTTTATTGACCATAGTAGTTTCCGTAACAGGAATATGTAAATCTGCCGCAAATATTACTTGCTAATAAGTTAAAAAAATTCATACATTTTATCCCCCTGCTCTCACACTCACTGCACTATAAATGTCCCCGAGTACTTTGCTGTAGCCAGGAGGGGCATGGGTAAGCAGTCACTTCTGAGACCAATATCAAATCCTGCTGTGGTATTTCTTCCCCCGTCCTGGTCGGCACTCCTACTACCTTCTGCTGTCCCCCCAGCACCGTCCCCCAAGGATCAGGCCCACTCCCTTGTGCTCCTACAACTTACCCTTCATGGCAGGGTGGTGGGGAGAGTCCCAACCCACCCGAAATGAATCCAGCCAGGGAGGTGCCTTCTTGGGGGCAGTGCCCACGGGGGACAGTTTCATGCTGCGCGGCCAGGACCTTTTCCAGTTTTCTGTTTTTGCAGGGGAGAGGGAACGTGCAATGTTGACAATGGCATGCAGCACACATGTCTGCATGCTGTGTGCCGGACGGCTGCTCCTCCTCCACGCCCCAACGTGTGGACCTGGCATTCCAACACCTAGCCTCTGCTAGGTGTCAGGCAAATGCCAGGCCATATTACTCACCCTCCCCAGGACAGTTGTCCCCCAGATGCTCAATCCTCTCTCCCTGACCAACCCATGGTGACCTGCTTGCACCGCGAACATGGGTCGCTGGCGTGGCAGGAGGTAGGGCATTGCTGCCTCAGCCCTCCATGCCACTGGGCCGGCTCACAGTCCTTTTATTAAAGCAAAGGTGTGAGACATAGGTGTGGGCTTCATAGCCTGCTATCCTCAGGCAGTGATAGTCCCTCCATGTCCCTATTAGTTGAACAGTGGCTTTCATTTTTATCAAAACACTGCTTAAAGTTCTGTAAAAACATTCTGAAAATTAGCCCTATAGAATTCAATGGGGTGCACCCCTGTGATTTCCCTGGTTGGATGTTACAAAAGGTCGGAGTGCTAGGGCAGAGCAGGCAGACCGGGAAGTGGAAGGGATCAGCTGGCTGGTAGTTCAGCCAGAGTTACAGTCCCTTCCCTCACATACAGAAGTGCATAAAAATGTATAATTATAACATGGAGGGGCTATCGCCACCCCAAGGCAGTGGGCTATGAAGCTCACACCTATATTACAGAATGTCACACCTTTACTTTAAATGGCAACCACAGCATTATTTTTCTGCAGGATGCACAGTGTCTCCCTGCTACAATATGTAGGAAACCATGGTCATAAATCTCTGTTCTAATCTCATCTTTACTGCTGTATTTGTGCTATGCAATGACTTGTGTGCATGACTCAGTTTAACAAAACAGGGACTAGTGAACAGTGGGGATGGGCAAAAGCCACAAATTACACTTTGTGTAGTCTTTTGGTTAAGTACAAACCTCAGAAATTTCATCCTTTATGAAAGGTGACGTCTGCTTGGAAAAAGTATGCAGACTTTGCTTTTGGCAATAGCAGAACTCCACTTTGGTGGTGAAGTGGCTACGCACAGAGTAGCTGCTGTAAAAAAAAAAGTTGACCTCTCCCCCACCCTTGTAATAAGTACCCCCCCACCTTCTTCCCATGGCCTAAGTAGTACACACAGATACATTATCCTTCCTCCCAACTCACTTAGAATCTCATCCCCACCATGGCCCAGGTATTACATACAAACACCCTTCCCTTCCCCCATCGGGGATGGGTGTGAGACACAGAACATGTTTCATGGGTGGGGGGAAGGTTTAAAGGATTTTTTTCTATAGAGGTTTTTCTCCCCAGCCACTTTCATCTCCTAGGGATATTCCCATATCCTCTGATCCCATGGATGTATCCCATCAGGCTTGCAACCTCCAGCTCCCTCAAGCCCTTGCAACCCACCAGTTATTCCCATAGCTTACTCTCCATGGCAGGGGCTCCAGGGGAAGGGCCATCATCCTCCCTGAAGCAATCCAGATCTTGTGACGATAAGCACTAGGACCCAGGGGAGTCCCAAGGCCCAGTCCATCATATAAGGAAAAGTGTTTTTTTTCCCCTAGTGTTTCTGGTCCTTCCCACCTCTCCTGACATCAGCTCAGCCTGTCTTATGGCATCAGTCACATACTGCTAACCCTGTGGAGGCAACAAGCTTCCTGACACAGATGCAGCTGTTGCTGCGGACCTGGTTCTTGATGCTGATTTTCCCCGGCCAAGACGCACTGTTGCATGGCAGCTGCCTCAGCCCAACCTGCCCCCAATGTGATGATCCGAGCTCGCTCTCAAACACGGGTCATCTGTACAGTTGGGCCATCAGGGCAGCCAGCTTCAAAGATATTAACGGTTTTCTTCTTTCATATAGTTTTTATTTTCCTACACTCTCTCCCTGCTGTTATCCTAGGGATTTACCCCCGTTATCAGGGATATACTGTACCTTGTTCAGGCATTTCAGCCACCATTCAGATGGCAGTTTTTTTTTTTCCTGTTTTCTCGTTCGAAGTTCCTACCTCCCCCATGGCATGGACAGTACCTCCATTGATCTTGCATGCACACTGTATCCCCATGATGAGATCAAGCTCTGTGGCCCAGTTGTAGGGTTTGCCATGGTGCTGGTACCTGCCGCTGACCCACCTTGACTGAGGAATGCTGCCACACAGCAGCTACCCCAGCCTGGCCTGCCTCTTGTTGTGGTGACCTGAGCTTTCTCTCAAACTTGGATCCCCTGCGGGGCAACCCGATGCGCTGCCACCAGTCCAAGAGAGAAGTTGCTTTAATGTTTTTATTAACTATTTTTCAAATGTATATTTCCCTGTATGATCCAGCGCATTTGATGGTAGGCCCTACAAGTAAATTAAACTGAAATTCCACTGGCAAAGGCCAATTTGCACACTTCATTAAGGTGTAGGGCAAAGTGTCAAATTTGCCGGCCATTGCCCTAACCGTTATGCAGGGCAAAGTTTGCCACTTGAACACATCTTCACTACTGAAGTTTTACTTTGCATCATCGCTGTTGAATAGTTAGCATTACTAGCAGGGAAAATAGCACAGAGGTACTGGGAAGTATTACCATAATGTAGTGGTATGTAGCTTTTTAAAACATTTTTGGTAGTTGGGGAGAGAGCACTTCCAGTTTCAGGGAATGTAGACGCTGTAAAAGGCTCTACTGTGTGAGCGGCGGAGCATATCTTGGGGGAAGACTGGTTTAAAAGTGACTGCAATGAGGCAGCCTGTCGGCACAGCAGTAGCACTACTGCTCACAATGCCGATGCTCTGAGTTTGGGAACTAGCTCAGGCCATCGAGAGCCAGCTGGAGGGAGAGGAGGACTGAGCATCCCAGGGATGCCCTTCTCCTCCTCCTCCTCCCCCAGGGAGGGTGGGCCGCCATCCTCTCTGCAATACTGCCATCTGGGTGACCACATGTGGCATTCCAGTCTAGGGCACCATGGGAGGTGCAGACAGAGGCTGGAGGTTCAGTGCGGCAGCACACTTGCATGCACATGCACCTAGCATCTCCCTTGCATGCCTTCATCCATGGGTGCTTGGGTGAAAATGAAGGAAAAACACCCCCACCATCCAGTGGACGATGGATCCCAGTGAACCAGAGGAGACTAGCCCTCTACTCCCCAGCTAACCTGCCTGATGCAGCACAGTGAGTTAGAGTGGGAACATTACAGTACCTCTTCCCCATCCAGGGGGAATAGCTGAGGCAGTATGGGGTGTGGTAATCTTAGGGATTGGGTAATGGTGAAGCAGAGACACCTAGGAGTATCCAGAGGGAGGTTGTGATGGTGGTGTAGGAGGGAGCACAAACAACCGATAAAAAAAGTGGCCTCAGCACTGCCAAAAATAAAAACAAAGCAATAAAAATGAAATGAATACGTTACCATCTCTTTCTCTCTTTCTTTCTCCTACTGGTTATTTCTGTATTTGGGGTTGTTTTGGGACAGGCAGAAGGAAGTCACCTGAGGTCCTTGATGCAAGGGGCCCAGAAAAATACAGCTAACAAAAATAATGTTTTGGACTAGGTCTTTTTTTTTTTTGAGAGCAGACTCACTTTTAGGGATTTTTAACTTTAACTTAGCTGTTATAGTCAGCCAGGTAGCCATTTGAAACATTTTTAATTTATGTCACAGGGCTGTGTAAAACCAGAGGTCATGGAAAGAGCACTGTGGGTATCTGGAGACATATGCTCTATAAATGATTCAGCAGCAAGAACCCCTCTAGGGACCTCTGTGGTCAGCATAAGGATTAAGTACAAGAGAAGGGGGAAAAGACAGCACGAGTACTCTTAGATAAAAAAGATAGATAGATAGATAGATAGATAGATAAAAAACTTTTATTTTTTGACAGGAAAAATAACTTTTATGACCAAAAGAGGCCCTGTTTATCAAAGTTGTCCTGTTTTAGAATACAATTTCAACAGATACAAAAAAAACATCATGTAATAAAATATATTACAGGAGTAGTCTTAGGGACATCACTCACATAATTTCACTGAATACATACAAAAGCAGAAATACACAATATACCAAAGGTCTGAAAGATTTTTGTACTAAAGAATAAATATGACCATTTGGGAATGGGCAAGGCAATATGTATATGTGTACAATTAATGCAAGGCATTTTTCTAGGATTTCAGGTCTAAGAAAGGAAACATAGAAAAAAGGGAAGGAGGGGGAGGGGAATAGCAATATCATCCCCTAATGCTACCTAATACCCCAACACAGAAACAGCAATAAAGCAGAGAGAAATTAGGAGCAATCTACAGTCCAGGCAAACAAGCAAGTGGTAGCGTCACTAGATAACACCGAAGCAGGCACATCTATTTCTCCAGATTAAATCTAGAGAGTGCTTAAATTTACCTAAACTATCAATAATCCTAGTTTCTGGATCTATTTCGTTCCATATTATACTCTGTATTATGGTAATAATAATAATACTCTGTATTATGGTAATGAGAAAGTCTTCATTGTAGAAAAACTATGATATACATTTGTATAAGGGAGATACTGTATACAATCCCTAAATAAACTGCCTGGTACAAAAACTTAAAAATGGCTCACCATAGGTACATGGTCAATGCAGGAACACCCCCAATATTTTCGCTTTTTCAGGAGCAGAGATGAGCACCGGTGGAGGCAACATTGGTAGAGGCGGTGTCTAACCTGTGCCCACCAGGGGGAAGCAAGGGGGCTAGAAACTCTGCCCAGGGTTTAAGCAAATTATAATCAGATGAAGATACACACCTTTTACAACACATAATATAGATATTGCTGGGATTCTGGTGCTCAGCTCACTACCTCAAACCGGGTGCGTAATCTGGGCGCTATCTTTGACGATGGCTTGACTCTGAAATCTCAGGTGTCGGCCGTGGTTAAATCCTCATTTTACCATCTGAGCAATATCACCCAGGTGAAACACCTGGTTCCTCCGGATGACCTTCCAACATTGGTCCATGCCTTTGTCACCACCCACCTTGACTACTGCAATGCCCTCTACCTAGGGCTTCTTGGGGTTGATATCCACCGCCTACAGCTAGTGCAGAATGCTGCAGCCAGGCTTTCGACTGGTACATTGAGGGCCAGTCATATTATGCCTATGCTGCGCGAACTGCACTGTCTGCCTGTTCAGCGTCGGATCACCTTTAAGGTTGACTTGCTAACCTTTAAAGCCCTACATGAACATTGGCCCAGCTACCTGCAAGATCTCCTGACTCCCTACTGCCCCCTCCGTACTCTCCAGTCTTCCAATGAGGGATTGCTAGAGATTCCCAGGGTTCATTTAAAAATATCCGGTGCTCGTGCTTTCTCCTTTGTGGCACCTGCCCTGTGGAATTCTCTACCTTGTTGGTTAAGAGAATTCCTGACCATCGATAGATTCAAAATTGAGCTGAAAACATACTTGTTTAATCTAGCCTTCCCAGATGAATTTTATTTATTGATATATTTATTGTTTTAGTGTATATTTTATGTTGTATATTGTATTTTAATTGTGCAGCGGTTTTAGAAAGGCACTATATAAATTAAGATTTGATTGATTGATTGATAATGCAATCTTGGACAGCAGATGATATTACAAAGTGAAAAAATACGGCTATAAACCAAGAACCATGCCAGAACTCCAATCTTAGGAGACTATAAAAAACATGTTTAATAAACAACAAGGTGACACCCCCTCAAAAAAAATGTCAACATTTCAGGTCGCCCTAATGCTTTTTCAAGACATCTTAAAAAAAGCGCTGGGGCGACGTTAAACATTGATGGTTTTATCAAGGAGGTGCTACCTTGTTGCTTATTAAACATGTTTTTTTATAGACTCCCAACATTGGAGTCCTGGTGTGGTTCTTGATGTATAGCAGTATTTTTTTGCTTTGCAATATTGGCCTCTTAATATTGACTCCATTGTGTGGTCCTGAGCTGCCTCACTCTGTGTTTATAGCAGATGATACTTGGAGAAAGGATACTGAAGGATATACACTCTACAAGAAAGACAGGGCAGGCTGGACAGAAGAAGAGGATGCTATTTATGTCAAAGACTATATACCCTCTGAAGTTGTAAAAAATATCAAAGATGCAGGTGGTGATACCAAATCTGTCTAGATTAGATTTAAAAGACCATGGACTCAAGACCTCTTCTGGGAACTTGCTATAGACCACTTGAATGAAACGAGGAGAGAGAGACATGCAAATAAGGCAGGGATTAGATAAAGCACGTGAAATGGGTGACATGTCCTCAAGGGAGAGCTGAATTTATAGGGCTACTAACTGGTCAAACAATACATGTAGATCAGCAACATCAAAACAATCCTGAGTACAATTAACAGTGAGAACATAAACTAAAATGTGGAGGAATTAAACCTGCCATGGGACAAGCAGCCTTGGATGTTGTGTTTAGCAATTTAAAGGATAATTATCTGTCCAGCTGTGGAAGTACTGAGCCCTTGGGTACAAGTAATCATAATATGATATACAAAATCACACATAGCCCCATAATGCATTATGGGGTATGTGTGATTCTGTATTTCTCTGAAACTTGGCTTCCTAGCCAATGCCTTTTCGGGGTAACCCTTGCCTCAGTGTTTACGCACTAAGGTTCTTTATCATAATATGATGTTCTTACAAGGGGACATAAATGTTGTTGTTTACGTTTTTTAATATGATTGTAAATTTGGCCATGTGTGAAGTACAGTATGTTTAATAAGCCCAGTGTGTTGTTTTATGTGCTTGTTTTGAAATAGTGCTATTTTTTTTTCTTTATTTAGGGTCTTTTTTTAATGCTGGAACCCTGTGACTTCAGTTGAGTGGAAGCCCTGAATGGACAACTTCATTATAGGCTTCGGCTCAACTGATGTCACTGTATTCCAGAACTGCCAACATATTAAAAACCGAATATTGGGTAGGTAAAGTGTAGCATTAACCAATCCAACATGATAAAGGGATATGGCTGTTGAGAAATGGGAGATGTTCCTGATGGGCACTTAAGCCTACTTGTGTCTTCAACTTTTAATATTCCTTACCTCAGAAAAAATAAACATGGAATGCTCTAGTAACATAGAATCTTTTTCGGGATTATCTCATTCATCAGGTTACAACGTAGGAACCTTTGCCATCTGTGAACAGGAATCCACTCGGAAGATTTTCAGCAGTACAACTGGGGCTGCCCACGCTGTCGACGTCCATCAACATCACCAACCCTATATAGGCTTATGCAGCCCCACTCCCTCCTCAGTTCTTTCCTGCTGTCGACTCGCTTGCATCGGTCTCTATGGAAGCTCTATCACAGTATTTGCGCCTTTTTTCAGCCTACAGTTTTTTTCATTTGCTTTGTAAAAAAATCTTTTTCAAGAGGTTTCTTGTTTTGTTTATGTCAAGATAGTCAATCCTTCCTCTTTGCTTTTTCGTTGCTGCCACTACGGAAAGAAGATTGCCTCTACAGAAGAACATTCGGTTTGTGTCTGCTGTCTTGGGCCTGACCACAAAGTCTCCGACTGTGAGCTCTGCCAGAAGTTTAATCAAACCACCTGTCAGTGACACAAAAAGGCTTTGAAGGAGTTTCTGATGGAACAACAGGTAGTCAAGCTCTGGGCAGGAGTCCTCTGGGGCCCCGGCCTCCCAGTCGCGAACCAGATCTTTGAGCTCCCAGGCTTCCAAGGCCCGAGACAAGTCCCTGGGGACAAGTTACAAAAAGACCAAGATCTTGACCGCTCCCCCCCAGCATTGATCTTGCTCCCCGTCAGCCTCTTTTTCTTCTGGAACTCTTCACCGGCTGTGGCTGCCCCAGTGAAGAAAAATGCTGTCCAGGTCTCTATGCCTACCAGACCCATACTGACAACACCTCCACCCAATTCACTGGGTGCCCAGTCATCGACCTGCGGTCATCGTCCCAACCGTCATCGACGACTCTCCCATCGAGGCCTGACCCTTTTCCAACTAGGGCTACAGGCCCATTGGGTTCCCAGGACACAGCAGGCAAGTCGTTGACACCTGTGCCATTGAACCTCCCTCCGTCCATGTCCGCTATTGATCTGAACAAAGTACTGATTAAGTTCACTAATGTACTTGTTCAGCAGCTAGGTGCCTTGAATAGGCCCACTTCGCTGACACTGTCAATGGCTGCTTCGTCATCAACGCCTGTTCGTTGACCCCAGGAGTCTCCTCGTGGGCCGCTGCCAGCAAGTCTGACACCAGATTCTGAGATAGAAGAGATCGATGTTAAAGAGGAGTATCACCCTGACCTCATTCTTCCTGATGATGTGGAGGAAGGAGAGGAAGAAAAAAGATCCTTGTCTCTGTCAAGTCCACTGCCTCCTCTGTCAGTGTGGACTCTGTGAAGCATACTATCAGGTTCCCCCCGAGGACCTTACATTTCTTAATGTGATGAAGCAGCTTTCCTCCACCATGTGTTTCCACACTAAGGAAGATTATGTCACCAGGAAAGACCTGGTGGACTTCCTGGAGTTTCCAGAATCTCCTCCAAAAATCATTCCTCCAATGCTTCCAGCATTGAAAAATGCTGCTACGGCAGCCTGGCACAGACCAGACATGGTGCCAGCTATGCCACGCAAGGTGGATAAGCTTTATCACGCTCCTCAGGGTCTCCCGAATTTTGCTGCCCAGGGTGAAACTGATTCAGTTATCATTAAGGCAGCTCATGACAGATCTAAGGTGCCCAATCACCTTAGTTCCCTTCTCCCAGACAAGGAATCTTGTAGGATAGACCTCTGGGGAAAGAGGGTTTATACCTCCTCCACCTTAGGCTTGAGGATTGCAAACTGTCTGTCACATATGGTTAAGTACCACAATGCCAACTGGAAGAAGGGCAAGGCTATGGCTCAGGCCCTTCCTGATGGCTCACAAAAACAAGAATTGCTTCAGTGTTTCCAGGCTGCTGAGGATGTTAGCAAACATCTCCTCAGAGCACTGTATGACATGGCTGATACCATTGCCAGAGCAGCTGCCACTGGCATATGCCTCCGTAGGCATTCCTGGCTCAGAGTTTCTGGATTTGCAGCTGACATAACAGCACAATGTGCTTAATGCCCCTTTCAATGGCAGTAAGCTGTTCGGCTCTGATGTCCAGGACCTTATAAATGATCTGCAGGCCTCAAGCACGGCCATCAAATTGGTTCATTCCCTCTACCACACTCAGCCAAGGGACAGAGTGTGGCCTACATTTCATAAACAGACTAGAAGGCCTGGATCAACTCCCCATACTCAGGGAAAATGTAGAGTCCAGGCTCCCTTGCTCACCCCCTCCGTTACTGGAGTGGCGGTCAAGCACCCCAGAAGTGAGGGACCAGCCTCTGCGGCTGGTACCACCTCAGCTTGACTCCTTGCCAGACCCCCCTCCTCTGGTTCAGAACCAGGAGGCAGTGATCAGAGGTTGATTCTCCCTCCATCCTGAATCAGTGGAGAACCATAACTTCAGATGCATAGATTCTGCAGATCATAGAAAAGGGTCATACCTTGGAGCTCATACAGCAGCCTCCAGACACCACTCCTCCACCTTCCAGTTGCCCTCCAGCTCACTTGTCTGTTCTACAGGAGGTAGTACAGTCTCTTCTGTGCAAGCAGGCCATTGAACCTGTGCCCAGGCGCCAGAGAAACCAGGGGTTTTATTCCAGGTTTTTTCTGGTCCCCAAAAAGACCAGAGATCTGGGGCCCATCTTGGATCTAAAGGATCTTGATTTGTTTGTTCAGTACAAAAAGTTCTGGATGGCAACTTTGCCAGGCCTAATACTCCTCCTCAAGACCGGGGACTGGCTCTGTTCTCTGGACATGCAGAATGTCTACCTGCAAATCTTGGTCTTTCTTCCAGACAGGAAGTTTCTTAGTTTTGCTTTTCAAGGCGAGCAGTATCGGTTCAAAGTGCTGCCCTCTGGCTTATCCTCTGTGCTACGAGTCTTTACCAAGTGCTTGGCAGCAGTAGCAACAGCTCTCAGAAGAGTGTGACTCTATGTCTTCCCTTACCTGGACGATTGGCTTCTCAAGACCCCATCCAGGGAACAGCTTTTGTTGACTCTGGAGCACACTCCCTGGGCATTACTGTCAACCTGTTCAAGCTGGTTCTGGTACCATCCCAAAGGCTGCAGTATATAGAGGCAGTTCTGGACTTGGCACAGGGGAAGGTCTTCCTGCTGCAAAACAGCAGAGTGCTCGATCATAGCCCAAGCTCAGGAAGTCGCTCAGTTGGTATATTTCTGCCAAGGTGTACCTCAGGTTGTTGTGCCTAATGGCAGCAACCATTCCCACCATTCTGCTGGTCAGACTTCATGTGCATACCCTTCAGTGGACACTCAGGGTACAATGGGACCAGCGCATGGACAAGTTGGACCAACCAGTCCTGGTCTCTTCTCCAGTATGCAGAGTATTGAAGTGATGGATGGACCCCTTGAATCTGCTTTAAGGTGTTCCCTTACAGATTTCTTCCCCACATCAGATCTTAACCACAGATGCTTCAGGCTTTGGCTGGGGAGCACACCTGGGCTGCTTCCAAACCCAGGGCTCCTGGTCCCAGTGGGAAGCCTTCCCGCATATCAGTGCCTGGAGATGAGAGCGGTGCTCTACGCCTTGCAGGCCTTTCAGGAGCATCTTGCTCTGGGCCAGCTGCTGGTGCAGTCAGACAATTTGAGTGTAGTATACTACATTAACAAGCAGGGTGGGACTCACTCATACCCCTTTGCTGGGAGGCCATGAGAGTGTGATACTGGGCACTGGATCACAGTCTGACACTCTCCATGGTCCACGTGTCAGGCATCCTAAACACCCTGGTGGACAGTTTTAGCAGGACTCAGCCCAGCATGCACAAATGGGAGCTTCTCTCATTCATTGCAGAAAACTTGTTCGACAGATGGGGTTGTCCAGAGTTGGATCTTTTTGCGTCTCCACTCAATGCAAAGCTGCCCAATTTCTGCTCACTAGATCCAGGGCCTAGAGTTTTCTGGTGAGACACATTGTGCCTCTCTTGAAGCGGGAGGTTTCTGTTTGCATTCCCTCCATTTCCTCTGATCCAGAGGGTGCTAATCAAGTTGCAGATGGAGGGGGCCAGCATAATTCTGGTGGCTGCATTCTGGCCTTGCCAGATATGGTTCCGTCTGCTTCAGCAGCTAACAGAGGAACCTCTGGTTCCTCCTCCTCTTTGCAGGAATCTGCTGTCCCAGGATCAGGGGACCCTGGTCCATCCCAACCTCATGTCCCTTCATCTGCATGCCTGGCTCCTGAGAATGTAGCCATCGCCAGGTTCGGGGTCTCTAACAGGGTAGTGGATGTACTGGTCGACACCCAGAAACCTTCCACTCGAACCACATATGCCATGAAGTGGAAGAAGTTTGCCATCTGGGCTGCTAAACATGCCCTGGACCCTTTCACCTGTTCAGTGAATCATATCCTGGAAAACCTGATCTCTGTCCAACTCAGGCCTCCAGTATTCCTCCCTCAAAGTCCACCTTTCTGCTATTTCTGCCTTTCATGAGCCTGTGGATGACTGCATGGTTACTCAGCTGGATGTCTCCAGCACCTTTCTTAGCGGCATCCTGCATCTGAAACCTGCAATCCATTCCCCTGTCCTAGCTTGGGACTTGAATTTTATTTTGGAGAAGTTGACCCTGTCTCCCTTTGAGCCAATCCCGACTTGTGATTTATGCTTTCTCTCTTGGAAAGCACTATTTTTATTTGCAATTACTTCTGAGTGAAGAATTTCAGAGCTTCAGGCCCTCTAATGCGAGGAGCCTTGTTTGATTTTTCACAAAGACAGGATGTCTTTGCACACAAATTGTAAGTTTCTGCCTAAGGTGGTTTCTGAGTTCATACTCAATCAGTCTATCCACCTTCTCTTTATTTTCCAGAGCGTCCCAATCCAGGGGAAGCACTGCTCCATATGCTAGATGTGCGTAGAGCTTTCAAACACTATCTGCTTCAGACTAAGGAGTCCAGAAAGTCAAAGCAGTTTGTTTCCTTCGCCCCAGGTAAAGAGGGCATTTCAATTTCTAAGCAATGTTTATGCAAATAGTTGGCAAATTGCACTGTGTTGTGCTACACGTATGGCAAAGAATTGCCTGGTGCTGTCAAAACTCATTCCACCAGAGGCATGGCTACCTTGGTGGCTTGTTTCAAATGGGTCTCGACTGCTGACATTTGTATGGTTGCCATCTGGAGTACAGTCCACACTTTCACCAAGCATTGTAGTCTGGACATTGCCTCAACATCCCATGCAGGATTTGGCAGGGCTGTATTACAATGGCTCCTGTCTTAAGTTTATGGAGATCCAACCTCCCAGACTGTCTGTTTCCACTTGTCACTGCTTGGTACTCCTTTCCTATGGTGTAACCTGATGACTGTGATACCCCTGAAGAAGATAGAAAAGTTACATAAGAACTTACCATAATGGTAGATCTTCGAGGGGCTCTCAGTCATCAGGTATGATTTCCCTCCCACCATCCCCCTTCTTGGAGCTCCTGTCTAGGAACTGGCTATCTGGTGTATCCAGCTTTTACGTAGGTCTGGGTACCTCTTTCTCTCCTCCATTCCCCATGGTGAGAACCTTGTTCCCTTTGTCTCCGGGGGGGGGGTGACCTGAGGAGGGAGCGGGGCCACCTACACCTATATAGAGCTGGTGATGTCATCGGACGTCGACGGTGTGGGCGGTCCCAGTTGTACTGCTGAAAATCTTCCATGTGGATTCCCCTTCACTGACAGCAAAGGTTCCTACGGTGTAACCTGATGACTGAGATCCCCTCGAAGATCTACTGTACATTCTTACATAACTGTTCTATTTTGGTGATAGGAGGGATTTAGGGTTCAGTTTTCCATCCCTGTCACCTGGCAGTGACTAGACCCAATTTGAGTATGAACACAAATTCGATCATCAACTAGACTGCTACCCCAACTTGTGCTGTGTATCCCACCATGCCATTCTCCTTCAGGCATGTGTCTAGTCTTGTTTGAAAGCCTCAAAAAGTCACTAGGTATGTTGTTCCAGTTGTTAACTGCCCTCTGTATGAAATAATACTTTCTAAAGTTTTCTCTTTTCCTGCTCTCTCCTAAGTTTGAGTACATGTCCTATAGTTTTGTTTGCACTCACCATCTCAAACATCTGTGTAGATTTCACCTTGCTTAACCCTTTTAGTATTCAGGGCACAATGCTTCTACCCCCCCCCCTTCCGGTCATCGTTTAGCTAAATAATCTGAGCACGTCGAATCTCTTCTATTAGCTCTTGCCTCCCAAGTCACTAATTAGCATGGTGGCCATGTGCTGGATCGTTCCAGCTTCTTCAATGTCCTTTTTGTATTGCCGTGACCTGAACTGGACACTGTACCTCAGGTGTTGTCTAACCAAAGCCTTGTACCTCATTGCTCCTAAATCCTTCCCCCCTCCTACTGTATCCCAATGTTATGTTTTCTCTCTTCACTGCACCTGCAAATTGCCTGCCTGGTTGGCCAACACCCCACCATTGCCCCTAGATCTGTTTCCTCAGTTGTGTTGTCCACTGTTGCACCACACAGTGTGTGTATATATGTGTGTGAGTGTGTGTGTGTGTGTGTGTGTGTGTGTGTGTGTCACAAAATCATTGCCCTTAGGTTTAGCACCTTGCAGTTACCTGCATTAAACCAGGCCTCCATTTCTTGACCCACACCCCTGTGTGCAAGCTGTGAAGTAGTTCATCCCCCCTCCCATATCTATTCTTCTTGCCAATTAAATATCAATAGATTTCAGTGGCCTGCTGCAGATCTTTGCACCAGGTCATTAGTGACAATGTTAAAGGGCAAGAGACCCAGCACGTACCTTGAGGTACTCTATTCAGAACATCCCTCCACTGCGAATGCTGAAAATCTGCAACCACTCTCGACTCTATCAGTCAGTCAATTCTAAATCCACTTCTTGAACACTTTCTGGACTCCATTTTGCACTACTTCTCCCATGAGTTTTCCACGCAGTACGGTATTTAAAGTGGAAATGCTTGGAATTGTCAGATCCCAATCCTTTTTTTGGATATAGGATTTTGGAATTGCATTGCTAAAATCCTATTTCCAAAATTAAAGTCAAAAACTGCTTTTACATTAAAAGTTAGGATTTAGGATGCCAATTCTGACACTGATTCCAATTCCCAAGTCCTTATCAGAATCAGAATTAAGTAATATTCAGAATCTGATACTCCCAAATTCTGATATAATCCTAAAAGACTGGAATCAGCCTATTTTTTTTTTAACATCCCTAGTCTAAAACGTTGACAAAATCCAGATAGACTATATCCACCACCTGACCCCTATTCACCTCCTTAATTAGCTACTCAAAAAAGGCAAGCAGGTTAGTTTGGCAGAATTTACTTTATGTGAGACTATGTTGCACACAAGAGAACAGTCTGTTCTCTTATATGTGCTAAACTACTACATCTTTTATGATTGACCCAAACACTTTCCAAACAGACCTGGAGGCATACACTCAAAATGTGTGTGTGTGTGTGTTGGGGGGCAGCTTAAGGGAACCCAAAGCATTGCTTAACATGGAGGGTGGTCAGTGTTTGGAACCACCATCTGGTAAGGTAGTAGGAGCTTAACTGCATTGTTCAGGCTTACAAAGTAGGACTAGACCGATTCCTGATAGAGAATAGCATTGATGGTTATGGGACATGAGTAAGGGTCAGATTCTAGTAGTTAAGCTTGTATTTGTGTCAGCGCTATTAACTGGGGCATAGCCACTGCCCTGTGGCAGGGTGGGTGGACAAGGTGGACCCTAAACTATTGTCACCGCCATAATGTTACCATGTTATCTCACTGAACAAGAAGTTCTATAAAGCAAATCACCCTCATATTTATTTTACTTTATTTTACCAGGGAAACACAATTTGTTAGTTGGAATAACCTATTTACAAGAGTATCCTGGGGACAGACATAGCAGTACACAGTTACATATCAGCAGCAGGGAAATATATACGATATATACATACTGCTAATTAAGCATATGTTATGCTTTTTTTTCGATATGTGATACGAAAAGACAAAAAGACAGGAGACAAACAGCATGGACTGTTGATCTTTTTGTATCTCATATTCCTTTGTCTCTGTGCAGCAACATACCTTAATTCCTGGATTCATGTCTCCTAATAGATGCAACTTGGAAGGCTAGCACACTTTCAGTTATCCAACATCCTGCATGGGTAATAGGTCTGAATAAGTTATTTCATCATAAAAGACAGGTTTGCTGTCAGCACAGAACAGAGGTCAGAATATTAAACGTGCATTCAGAAACTGACTCCTCATCAGTTTTTCTTTTGTATACTTTATTTATGCTTTGTAGGGCAGGGCATCTCTCAGAGGTGCTCACTCGACCTACGCCTTTACTCCCCGTCGAGACCCACCTCCTCCAGGACCCCACCAGGACTTTTCAGCCCCCCCCGATCACCCAACTATCTGGTGGCCTATCTGAGATTAGAGGGTCCATCCTGGTAGAGGCCCTGGAGGAACGGAGTAGGGATGGTCTGGCGCTGGGGATGTGGGCTTGGTCAATGGAGTCCTCATCGCTTCCCTGTCCCATCGGGGATTTTAGTCTTGTGGTTTCCCCTCAGGATTGCAGACATGCAGTGATGTCCTGGCACAGATGTGCCGATGTCCACTGCCATGCCTCCCCCAAGTCTTGGCACCGCAAGTTCCTTGTGCTGCCCCCGATCTCCATCAGGGGCAGCCAAGGTGTGGCACAAAGCTCAGAACATTCCCCAGGTAAGGGAGAACAGTCCTCCGGATGCTCAATCCTTTCCCTCCCCTGCCGAACTCCAACGACCCGAGTCCATCCCCGAACCTGGGTTGCCAGCATGGCATGAGGTGTGGCAACCAGCGCCTCAACCCTCAGCACCACCAGGATGGCTTCCTCTTATTAGTTTAACTAAATGTTTTTTTTGTGTAAGTTTTTAACTTGAAAAGGTTGGTAAATATGCTAAGCCCTGATGACAGTGGTAGAAAGTAAAGTGTGCACCCATGTTATTATGTCTGATGTGGTCCTTGATAGCATCCACTTTAGTTATCCATGGCTTGCTACCCCCCCTTAGTGGGGCTTAGTGGTTCCCACCTTTATCAGCCAGTATCACAGGTGAAATCAAGGAACTAGACAAGGTTTCACTTTCAGGACCCTTGCAGCATGTGGGGTGGAGGCTGGAGGCACTGATGTAATCTGTCCAACCAGGACCATCATTTTCTCTTTGTTCTTCCC
Organism: Neoceratodus forsteri; assembly: GCA_016271365.2. Taxonomy (NCBI): domain Eukaryota; kingdom Metazoa; phylum Chordata; order Ceratodontiformes; family Ceratodontidae; genus Neoceratodus; species Neoceratodus forsteri. The sequence continues at coordinate 1,425,417,626 of CM028130.1, forward strand.
CACCCCCTCAGAAATATCATAGGTGGGCCCAAGATGCCCTGCAGAATACCTCTAATCAAGTGTGCAACTTATAGTGACAGATTAAGAGGGGACACTCAGAAACAAAAAATAGGTAAGTACATAAGTGCACAAAGCAGTACCAGAATCCAAAGCCAAAAGGTATAATATCTGTCGATGTATTGGAGTATGTGATTCTTTCGTTAAATAAATTCATTGTTTGCATCATTTGGAAGCTCTGGATTCTGGCCACTGCTTTGTGCCCTTATACTCTTACCGATTGTCTGTTTTCGAGTGATCCCTCTTGCACTGTTCAGGATTTGTTTGTGGCTGCATGCCACCAAGTAGCAGCACAGGCCTGCACTGCAGTGTGTGGACCCATTTGGATATATGATTCGCAACTTTTAGTGAGCCTGCTGACCTGGGCGCTCAGGAGTGATCAAGCAATGAGAAACACTGCCTCCCACCTGCCCTGATGATGGGAGAATCTCATGTGGCATGACTCATCACCTACTGCCAGTACATGGACTGTGGTGGCTCTGGTTTTAATGAGTTATTCCCCAGCCATTGAACTGATGGGCTGATCACAACGTCATTGTACTTCAGTCATCTGAACCGGTAATGAGAACCACCTGTAGAAGGTGGAAGCTGAGATGAAGTAATAGATTTCATATGGTGGAAAACAGAGTTCAGCATTAGTTGTCATGGTTCCAGCTATCCAAAGCATGGGTTCCTAGCCTACTTTTTTTCATTATCCATGTTATCTGCATCCTGGTGGCGAGCCAAAGTAACAGACACAATTCGGCAGTTTGGTTGTTTTGGTGGGTTGCGGTGGGGGGTTATTGGAACTACCCAATCATTTGTTGTGTTTCGAGAAACAGAAGAACCATTTCAACATAATATATTTAACTTATGCAATAAATGAATTAGACACATTGAACATATAGTACACTACTTGATTATGTTGTACATACAGAGGTGCACAATGAATTGAGCATAAACTTGAACAGGTTCTAATAGCCCATGGGACAAAGCTGTCTCTATATTTCTCCATTCTTACTACACTCCCATTTCTCACCATGTACAAGTTACAGTGGTTGAAACCCCCTCACTGAAAAATTAAATCCCACAGCAGTTTTCACACCACATTTGAGTCACATACACTCACAAGTGAGCAACTTATCTGTTCAATGTGATCTAACTGCTTTTAGAATTAAGCCGTAATGATAGTATTAAAGCATTTTCCCTTATCTGGGAAAATAACTTCTATTTCAGTACTTTAGTGTATTTATTTCCCCCATTCTTTATTAATGAAGGAATTTACATAAAACATAATCTTGCCATCCACACTTTGTCTCCTCCTGCTTTTTATCTCCCCTGCTAAGGTCATAATTCTCAGTTGATGACATGATCATTTGCTCATAGAGGACTGGGACTTCAAGGGATATGTTGAAGGATGAGATAGAAAGTGAGACACGAAGACCATTTCTTAAATGTCCTCATTAATAACAAAATAAAGGACATAAATACAGCAGATTAATAACATAAACGCAGCACAGTGTGTTGTATTTTGTAACATTTGCCTGGATAGTGAAGGCACGTTTATGTTGGAAACACTGGCATAAAAAATCCTGTAACACAAGTAACAGTTTTACAAGCCTGACTGTGCTGAAACGTGATCACAGTACAGTGGACGTGCATGCTGAAATAGTTTCATTTATCTGCTGATATAGCTTTTCAAGGGGCACAGTAAGCATTTTTTCAATATAGACTAGAAAGACAGGAAGCTGGAAACCTTGAAGCACTTGTGCTTTCTAGTCATGCGTGATGCTTTCCAGTCATGCATGGCCATGTTTTCCTAGTTTTATCCCTCTTTACTGCATAGTTTGTCACTTGCAGACTAGCTGCATTAAAGGAAATAAAAAAAGCAACGTTACCTCCATAAATTGCAGAAATGACCACCCCTCAGCCTACATGACTCTTTGCTGCAGCACTGTGGGCTCATATCCAGTGCTGGCACGCCAGTGCACTACAGAGGGATGCTGACCTCATTATTTATTTGTTGGAGATCTCGGAGTTACACCTTTAAGCTAGGATCTCATTTACAAAGGTTCCACATCATGGTAAGGTATAGAAAAGAGAATAAATTTACAAGTAGGTAAAGACTTTTAAGTTCATACATTAGTAAATACAGATGTTAGGTACATGCATTGATAAATACAGGGAAAAAGTCATGGATAAAGTGCAATAAATACATGCGATAATGTACAGTGGAGGTTTCAAAATATAATCGGATTAAGTTAGGAAGCAAAAGACACAAGGCAAAATAGGAGGGGGAGGGGGAGAGGAATACAGCAGACAGAGGCTGTCATTGTCCAGGAATAAGATAGCGGAGGAGGGGTGATGAGAAATAACAGAAAATGGGGAGGTGGGGAACAGAAAGGGGAGAGTCAGCACTAGGAGAGTAGTAAGGAATGGGCAGCAGTATGAGGGGTAAGGTGATGGAGTGAGAAGGTGTGCGACGAGGGAGGGTGGTGGAGATGGATGAGAAAAGGGCGAGAAGGGGTAGGCAAGAGCGATGGGTAGCTAGGCAAGTGAGGGAGGGGGAGAGGGGAATTATAAACTGCAGTCACAGTTGCCAAGTGCGGTCAGGGGTTGAAGTAGTAAATTCTTCAAGGTTACAAGCTTTGGCACATTTACTACGTCCAAGGGGGATCTGCTGGAGGTGCTGTACTTCAGATGAGATGTTAAATCAGGATCACGCCTGCTCATCTCTGGTGATCTTCCAGGTGGAAGCTGAAAATCCCTCTGCACTTTTAGATAAGAGTATAGGATTACTTGGGGGGTCCTGGACAATGTTTCACCTTTCAATAAATAAAATAACAGGTTTTGTGGCTGTCCATGGCTATCTGTTATATGTAGCCAATATGCCATGGATTGCATGTAAGCTGTCACTGTACTATCATTTTTTTAATACATTTGGCCAGGAGGGGCATTGAGCTGCAAGAAACTTTTTCAGGTGCGTCGGGTATGTTCTACATGGGATGCAATATTGTACATGCAAATACTAGTGCAATAACACAAACAATAATAATTCAAAAACAAAGCAATGCATACAGTACATATAGAATAATACATGTGCAGATGTGTATTACGAGTTTATTTTTCACACACGAGAGGTGTGTGATGTCACTTAAACACCAATAGCTAAGCTCGAGGGGTTTATCTTTTTTTTAAGTTACATTTTGTCCCCGATCCCCCCGTTTTTCTATCCCCATCCCCATGCTCAGCCATGTGCGCCCATGTGGAGGCATGTGCACGCTGTGGGTCTGAGGTGCCCCTCCTCTGCTTTGCCACCTACCCGCCTGCACTGCCTTCAGACCTCCACCCAGGGAGGTGGAACTACTGTGGGTGACAGGGTTCTTCCCAGTAGAGAGGAGCTGCCTTCGGCTGCTCGATCCTATCCCTCTCCCCGCTGGCTCCGCGACCCCTGGCTCATTCCCTTACACAGGTGGCCGGCATGACGCGAGGTAAGGCATCCAGTGCCTCAGCCCTCAGTGTCACCGGGCCGGCAACTCAAGGGGTTTAAAAAGTTATCACACACGGAGGGTGTGAAAAAAAACAACAAGTATTACACCTGCACATGATTTATTTTTTATTATTTACTGGCTTGCAATTCGTAGTTTACAGATTATGGATTCCATTGGTTTTAATCAAGACAAATTCACATCAAAGTACATTTGAATAAAGTACTAATACTTAATAGTTGCAGGAACAGTTCATAAATTAGGCTCCGTGAAGTTTAAACAAGGAACCAAAGAAAAAACATACCCCCGTAAAACAATTGGCACTGTTCTCACAAGTGGGAGGAAGAAAAACTGCCACACCATCTCGAGCGCATGGTGGTGGTGGTGGGGTGGGGTGGAGCGGTTAAGCACAGCACCATAACCAGAGAGGTTCACAGCCTGTTGTAATATTACAAGCAAAAATGAGAACAAATTGTGTTTATTTGAGGTTTTTCAAGTATTGCAAATGTTTTAGAAAGTGAGAGCAGTGTTTGAGTGATATCAACCGGTACAGGGTTATTACGGAGCTCCAAAATAAATGGGTAAGTGGTTCACATCACTGAAGACGATTATTAAGGCTTTTGCAAGACATGGTTGGCAGGTTGATAAACACTGCAACCACTGATTATAGAATCATACTTTATGTGCAAAGAAAGAAAAAAAAAAAAAGAACTTTCAGGTAGTACAAAATAAAATTGCATACCAGCCTGGAGGCCGTCTGGACCTATAATGCACCAGGGACAAGTGAGCAGGGCAGAGGAACAACTATTCACAAAACTGAACTGTATGATATGTAAAGGAATTCAAGATACATTTGAATATGAAAGACAATATAAAAACCCTATTCTGGGGCTGCGCCAATGGCCTAGTGGTAAGTGCACCTATCTACTTTGCAGCTGGCCTGTGTTCACGTCCTGAGACCAGGATGCTGCAACAGTAGACGGCAGAGCTCTATGCGAGCATGCTGTATGTTAGGATCCCTTCCTATCTGGGAGAGAAGGGAACTCCTGCCATTCTATGGCTACCTCTTGGTGACCCAGTGGGAGGGTATTAGGTGGATACGAGCAATGGGTTCTACTTGGTGCACTGCAGCTTCAGAAAAAACAGGGAGGCTAAAAACTGAAAGTAAAAAAAATCATGTACCATTGTCATATATCAAGAGGTCGTGCTTTTGGGTCTAATGTTCCTACATTATTCACAGATTACAGATGAAACTTTAGAAGAGCACAGGTAGCCTTCTTAATGATTTCTGTAAGCAGGTTATCTTGCCCCCATTCAGTTGGCTGTCCCATGTAAAAATATTAAACTACTACTTTTATCACATTACGTATTTATTTATTTACAGCATTTTTAAGTTGTTGACTGGGAAAGGCCAATTGTGCCAGAGCCTATTTCCAGGGCTGACTGCAGTGGGACGGGGTTACAAGGGGAGTTGAATCCACTAGCAATAATACCCAACTAGGTAGGCAGTGCTGAGCTATACCAGACAGCCAAGGGACATAATGAGGCCCGATACTGCAGGCGGAGGGCACTATAGTTCCTGGAATGTATTTAGTTATTTCAAAAGTTGTACCAGGAAAGTTACACTGAGCTGGTAACAATTCGTTTCCAGATGTGTCCTGTGGAGGAGAACAAGTAGAGAACAGAACACAGTACAATGTACAAAAATGATATGGAAATAAGTAAAACAAAATGAATTACAAGTCAACACTTCAAGAATAAAATCTCCTTGCAGTAAATTTCCGTACAATAAATTGCGGAACAAGCAAAAGGACACTAAACAGTGAGTAAGAAAACAATAATATGATTCGACGGGAGTGGTGACTGATGACTGGGGGAGAGAGGCTGTGCTAGTGTCAGTGTAGGGGGGTAGACAGCTGGTAGAAGTCACCCCATATCATATGCAACTGTAGGACTGAATAGAAAAATCAGGGAGGAGAGATTTCAGAGTGAGAAGGGAAGGAGCAGAGCGAATGGAAGGAGGTAGAGAGCCCCATAGTTTAGGGAAGCAGAACAAGAAGGCAGCTTGGCCAGCAGTAGATCTTATTGGAAGGAAATTTCTATGCTTCTATGTTTCTATGGAAAGCAAGCATTGGAAGGTCTGGTCTAGCCCATATTGCCCACCCCAGAGAGGTAGTATTGAGCTTAAAAAATTGATCATTTGTGAAACTGTTATAAAATTATTTATTTAAAGTGTAAAACAATTACTTAAAAATTAGTAGAAATGAATATAAATGTATTATGTTGTAAAGTAGCCCATCTACTCGTACAGGTGCCAGTAGATTGTGTTGCTGTTTTTAAAGCACTTTTTTGTCCCCCTCCCAACCCAGAGTTCTCCTAGAAGAGCTTTTTATGTTATTTAATTTGGTGCATATGCATGAACGGGCGGAATGCAAGCATCAGAGGTGTGTGCCCTGCCTGTGTAGCTCTGCACCCTGTACAGGTGCACGCAGGCTGGTATGCACAAATAGCCGCCATATGTCCATGGCCCCACCCCCTAGCATGCAGGACTGTGCATGGTGGCTGGGAGCAGAGTAGTGGATTGGATGCCCATCCTGGGTCCCTGAGTGGATCACTTGCACAGTAAGGCACAAGTCTGGGTGTGTGAATAGCTCCCGGAGGCACCTGGACCTATGTGGCCATACCCCACTGTCCAGCAGCCTCCTCCACACAAGACCCACCCCTGTGGCCAGATGTCCCCCTCCAGCAGCATCACTGCCCCAGGCCCGCATGCTAGCCCCCCCCAACAAATGTATGCCCTGCCCCTGTAGGCATGATGCAGCCCCCAACACATGTATGCCCCTGTCCCTGTAGGGCCATGAATCTAAGCCTCCCAACACATGTATGCCTCATACCTGTAGGCATGAATGCAACCCCAGCACACAGATGCCCTGCCCTGTATAGAACTTGTCTCCCCAGACACACAGAGGTGCCCAGTCCACATCCCCAAACCCCAAACTCAGTACCCCAGCATTAGCATTGGTGGCCAATGGACCCCCCTCCCACCCATGGCAAGGACAACCCTCCCCAACCCTCATGCCTGACAGTCGGTGCCACGGCTCAAGATGGCCAGCCACAGTCCACCACATACCTCCATGGCCGCTGGCCATCCAACTAATATTGGGAGCGCGTTGCCTATGTATAAAAGTGCAATCCCAGCATCAGTTGGATGGCCGGCGGCTGTGGATGTGTGCGTTGGGCTGTGCTGCTGGCCATCCCGAGCTGTGGCACCGACTGTCAGGTATGGGGGTTGGGGAGGTTGTCAGTGCTGCAGGTGGGTGGGGGGTACACTGGCCACCATTACTGACGCTGGAGTACCAGATTCGGGGGTCATGCATGTGTGGACTGGGGCACCTCTGTGTGTACAGGGGGGGCATGTTCTACACCAGGGATGGGACATCCGTGTGTTGGGGGGGAGGGTTGCATTCATGCCTACTGGGATGCGGCATACATGTGTTGGGACTGCATTCATGCCTACGGGGACGGGGCATACATGTGTTGATGGGTTTGCAATAAACCCACGGGAACAGGGTGCCGATGTATGGCTGGGGGTGGGGGTATATTTCTGCATCTGGATGGGGTTGGGGCACTGCTGTGTGTGTGTGGGGGGGTCCCTGGCATACCGGATGGGGAAGGGTTGCTATTGGGGCACAGGGTTTGTGACGGGCAGCTTGGACTGGGTGGGGGTCTGCGAGCACACTGGCACATACAGCAGTTATGACAGGGTCCCCCCTGCCATAATCTGCTCACACCTACGCCCCCCTGCGAGCAGCACTATGCGCCTTTGTGAATGACACATAGTGCAGGGATGTCCCTGGCGCGTTACTGACCATGCGACCTGGAGATCCAGCATGTATATGACTTGCGTGCCATTCATGAATGCCATCGGGGGTCCATGGGAACCCTGCTGTGTGGTATTCACGCGTATCTATGCCTACATGCCTAGTTTCTGCGGTGCATAGGCATAGTGCATAGGGTCCTTTATTTGCAGACTGGCTCCCATACCTGGTTCGGTATTGTCTTTTTTTATAAATCAGAGGGACTGCTGCTGTTTTTCAGCACAGTGGCGAGAACGTGTTCGGGGATCAGACGAGTGATACTTACATTATTTCCGCTCCTGCCGATGGTGATGTGCTGCTGGCTTGCGGCAGTACAGAAAGAGGGCAGGCAGCTGGAGTACCATGGTGGAGAGCATCACATGAAGTGTAGTTGGGAACTGGAGAGCAAGGGAGGTGAAAGTTTGAGTGAGCTGGCACTAAAATAAATTTTAGACCTGTACAAAACAGGTAAATAATGCTATTTTCATTAGTTTTTATGGTAGTTCCGAGCGGGAGTATAGAGCTGAATCTTGCTAAGTGAGGAAAAATGACAGCCAAAGGATTTTTAAAATGGAATTGGGCACATTAATATTTTTTGTGCACAGTCAGGCTGCCACTAGGACTTGTTATTTCCCAGTCTCTGCAGGGGTCTCAGCCTATCAGAGGATGAGAGCTTTCTTGCCCGTTTTGCAAAGCTATATAATATGTGCACTGAGATGCACGTGGCACATCAGCTCGCTTAAAATTTTGAATACAAACACTGAAATAGATCCAGCTATTGTTTGGCTTCCTACTGAATTGTTATTTGTGTTTCTGGCTGTACATGATATATTTTGGCCTTTTTGTAACTTTTTTATTGATTTTATAAGTAAATATGATAGAAAAATATATCAGCAGTGATTTTCTACTGTTTTACATGTAATTGTATCACAAAAGTGTCATACACATTTCATTTTTAGATGCTATCCACTAATAGATTGTAGTGAGATCCAAGAAATTAGTGGTTCAAGACTTGCTACTGTCTAGGTTTATGCAGTAATATTTAGAGGGACAATGTCAATCCTCTAATGCCTCAAATTGTCCCTAGATTAGAGAACACATATTATTGATTGCTCACATTCTGGAAAGATTGCTTATGTAGCTGGTAGTTTAATTCTGATTCATTTTTCCTTTTTAAAAGTGAAAAACAGACTGCCCACCATACTGGAGTTACCACACAAAAGCATGTTTGTTTACATTCTTTGATCAACTTCCACTACATCTTTCCTGGACTTAGGAAAACCCTTAACTCAAATCTGTCAGTCATGATGCTGTAGGGGGAGAGGAAGCAATTGGTTTAGGAGTGGCTGCACTGTTTGGCGGTGTTCCTAATGTTCAGATGTAAGCAATAAGAGTAGATCAGTGATTTGAAGCAAAACAAGGTTGGGTGTAAGTGCACCATTCCCATGCATTGTAGTTCTTCTAAGAAAGGAAGCAGATCAAACAACCCACAGCTTCAATGAGTTTTAGAGAATGTAAGCAATCATAAAATGCCAGTTTTCAACTAGAAAAAGTAATACGCAAAAAGGGAGATAGTGAGGAAAGGTAGTAGGTTTTGTTATTGCTCTTTTATTACAATTGCTTAAAAACATCAAACAGCTCTTGGTCACAGTGCAGGGAGAAGGGCCATTCATTGCATTGCAGGTGCTACCAGGCCCTGTGTACTGTAAATAAACTGGTCCAGCTGTGCAAGCAGGCCGTCCTCTCAGTGTACCTTTCAGCTGCAATACCAGATAGGGTTTCATGGTCCCAAGGCTCTTGGGTGGCATCCAACACTGACTCATGATTCTCAGAGCCCCCATGGTGCCTGACTGTCTCCAGGCATCGGGTAGTGTAGCTGAGAGCAGAGCTCTGCAGCAGGATGAGGTCAGTCTCCTGGATGCACTTGAATGTGAGGTTGACCTGCACAGTGAACTGGTAGTGGCCATCAGGGCAGGCTCCATCTGGCTCAATGTGGAGCTACAGATTGAGCTCATAATGCTGGGGCTGCAGGGTGCCACCCAGCCAGTGGGATCCCAGGTGTACTGGGGCTGCAGGGTGCCACCCAGCCAGTGGGATCCCAGGCGTGCTGGGGCTGCAAGCTGGACTTGGGCTCGCAGCTCCCGTAGCAGCTGAAGGTGTCAAGCGAGGGCACCTTGGGGAGGCTGGACATCGTGACAGCAGCACTTACCCCCAGCTGTAGAGTGTATCCAGCGCAATGAAACTGAGTCAAAGGGATGAAGCTAATAAAATGAGTAGGGTATGAGTTTGCTCCTAGAGTTCTCTTTTTAAGACTCAGGTGTTTGGGACAGCAGAATGTCAAGGACTTTTGCTGTGTCAGTGCCACTGGAAATGAGACGTTGCATCTCAGCTAGGCTAGCCTGGATAAATAAATTGTTAAAAAATGTGGACAATCACTGTAATTGAATAAAGAGAAAGAAGAAATTGTTTAACCAGGAAAGGCACACTAAGCCAAAGCTTGTTTCCAGGTGCGACTTGGGAGCACAAGGAAGTAAGTGACTTTCTCAGAGTCACAAAGTATGCAAGTGGGGACTTCATACTTTGTGACTAGGTCTCCAGGTTCACAGCTCAGAACTCTTAACCACTATGCTATACTGCCTCCTAAACAATCATTTTGTCTACTAGGGTCACACTTAGAGGGCTGAAACCTTAATAAGCGAAGAGGATCCTATGGCAAACCCCAGTCAAATCTATTTTTCTAAAGTCCTGAGCCATACACTTTGTAATGCCTTTTGTTGTTTTGCAACTAACTCTGCTCCACAGATGCATAACTGCTCCCTGTACTCCACCCCTCCATCTTCCCATTACACTCACATTGCCAGCTACACAGCAGTCTTCATCTCCAAGTACTGGTTTGGCTCCCTGCCATCCTATCTAACCTCTCTCCTTTCTCTTATCCCTCCAGCTCCATGCTCCCTTCACTCTAGGGACCACTGCACCTTCTGCATTCCTCACCCTCATTCCACTGCTGGACAATCTGACTTCTCCTATCACCTGCCATTTCTCTGGAACAAACTCCCTCATTCCAGCTATCATTCCACCTGTTTAGGATACCTCAGGCATCAGCTAAAATTTCTTTTTCAACCAAACTGCACCTGTTTTCACTGACATGTTATTGTGTGTTGACAATCTCAGTTCTCAACTTGCACTAGAATTTTTACATCTCATTGTTACTTTGCACTTCATTCCTGCTGTCTATTTGTATCCTTACTGTATTTTGATCAAATTGTCTGCACTTGTTTGTCATTTTATTTACTGTATTTACCCTTTACCCTGCCCCCAGGTTGCAGCTGGAAATGAGCCTAGGTTCAGTGTGTCTTTCCAGGTTACCAATTTTCAAATAAATAAATACACAAATAACTAAATAGATAATACCATTGCTTTCTATTGGGAATGATGGACCTTTTACTACCCTGATTTCAAGAATTGTTGGCAGAACCAGCTATAAACAAGCATTTGTCAGGGTCGAATGTTTGATGCTTGTTAAACGTTTTTTTGGTTTTTAATGTTTTGACCCCAAATTTTGAAGAGACTTGTTTTAAGAGCCACCTTATAGACATGACATGCATAGTATATTGGCCAAAACGTAATTTCTCAGCAGAGGTGCGAAAACGCACCTCAAAGTCAAAGTCACATTTTATTTATAAAAGGCACTTTTCCAAAACCAAAGCACCTGTACAATATACTGCTAAAAACTCTTCAGGTTAAAATCCCAACTCATAAAAATTCCAAATTTATGTTAAAGAGACACTGTCAACCTTTTTTGCATCATATTAGTTCTAGGTAAAACCCCACATTTTATGATTGCTTACCTTCTCTAAAATTAATTGATGTTGCTGGTTGTTTAATCTGCCTTCTTGCTTATTAGAACTGAAATGCATGGGTATGTATAGTTATACACAGCCTTGTTTTGCTCCAAATTATTTACCTAAGCTTACTGCATGCTTCCTAAACATTAAAAAGACCCTCAAACAGTGCAGTCTCTCCTGATACAACAGTGTCTTCTACTCCCACTGCATAAAGAGTAGCTAGATAGTGTTGGGGGGTGTTCATGAGTCCAGGAAAGATGCAGTTGTAGTTGGTCAAAAATGTAAACAAACATGTTTTGGTGCGGTAATGCCAGTATTGCTGACACTCAGGTTTTTACTTTTTAAAAGGAAAAAGGAGTCTGAATCAAACAACCAGCTACATCAGCAGTCTCTATAGAATGAGAACAATCACAAAATGTGTTTTTTAAACAAGGGAAAATATGAGGCCAAATGGGGTTGAAAGCGTCTCTTTAAAATCAAGTCATGCAGGATTTAAAAAATGACACATGTCATGGTAATGAGGTGATGTGCAAAAATTGCTATGTTGAAAGTTTGGGTCAAAATATTAAAACTTACCAAAATTATGAGCCTGTGTTCATAAATTCCATCATAGGCTCATAGCTTTATTGTTTCTTAGCATTGTTGCCCCAGATTGCAACATAGCCTTCTTATGACCCCACATCATGAACAAGTGCAGAAAAAAATTCAACTCCTGCCCGAAAGGTGATTTCGCGCAGTGACTGCAAAATTACCTTTCGGGATGCGAAAACCAATTTTGTCCAGGATTTGAAAAATTACACCTGTCACATTCATGAGGTGCTATGAAGAAATGGCTGTTTTGAAAATTTTGGGGCAAAATATTGAAAATTATCAAAGTTATGAGCCTGCATTTGCAAACTTCATCGTAGGCTCATAACTGTATTGTTTTTTAAAATTTTTGCCTCAAATGTTCTACATAGCCTTCTTGTGACCCCACCTCATGTACAATGGTAGAGAAAATTTTCAAGTCCTGCCTGAAAGGTGATTTCATGCAGTGACTGTGAAATCACCTTTCGGGACAGTTTACCTAACATCATTTGCATTGTTCATGAGGTGGTGTCCCAAAGAAGGTATGTTGCAAATTTGGGGCACAAATATTGAAAAATGTGCAAGTTATGCTACTAAGTTCAAACCCCATTGTAATACATTGAACTGCATACCTGATTTCCTCAGTTCACGGTCTGGCGTTGGAGATTGAAGATGTGTCTGCAGTCCTGAGAAGATGAAGGCACTGGACCACTGGTGGGTAAGTAAGGGCTTGGGGTGTGTGGGAGTGGTGGGCGCTGAGTTGGAGGTTGGGGTGAGGGGCACCTTACGGCATAACAGACATCGATGGATGGTTTTCTTTTTTACAGGCTTAAAACAAAACAAATACAAAAAAACATGGAGGGATGGACTGCTTTGTGACACTGGGATTGGGCACCACAGTGTCAGCACCTTAGAGAACGGTGGTTGGCGAGATGGAGGGAAGGGGGTGTCAAGAGAAGTGGTAGCAGGGGTCGGCACCCCGTTTCACTAAAATTAAATATAAATGTACATGTGAAGAGCGGGTGGCCTGTAGGGTTTGCAGGTGTGTGTCCACCTGTCACACCCGTGACAAAGCAGCAGGCTTTATTAAGGGAAACCTTAAAATGGTGGAGGGCGGAGTTGTCGGCAGCACCATAGAATATGATCCCATAATCAGTTAGGGAAAGGACTGAGGAGGTCACTGCTAGATGAAGTGCCTCCAGTGGCATACATCTCCTGTGTCTGTACAGGAGCCCTAATCTAGAGTTGATTGCCAAGCATAGCAAGCCAATATGGCCATGGTATGTAAGGTGGGAGACGAGGGTGATACCCAGGTATTTGAATGAGGTGACTAGTTCCAGTGGGGGATGATGGCAGTTAAGAATCTTAAGTGGAAAGTCCCTGAATTTGCTTTGACGGTGGGTAAAGATCATTGCCTTAGTTTTCTTATAGTTCAGTACAAGTCTGTGTTTAGAGAACGAGGCTTTAGCCTCAGAGAAAGACTACTGAAGTGAGGACTGAAGGGAGATGGGGTCAGGGTGACTGGTAAAGAGTACAGCGTCATCTGCATAGAGTAGTATCTGCATAGAGTAGTATCTGTCTGGAACAGGCCTTGGGAGAGAGTTTAAGAATAGACTAAAGAGGAGGGGGCCCAGGATAGATCCCTGGGGTACCCCAGAGCAAACCGACTTATGGAAGGAAATGGTGGAATTCATTTTGACTTGTTGGGATCTGTCACTGAGGTAGTTTTTAAACCAGGAGGTTGCCTCAGTGGATAGTCCAATGGCAGTCATGGACTGGATAACAAGAGCATGACTGATGGTGTCGAATGCTTTAGTTAGGTCAGTATAGGCTGCACCAACTAAGTGTCCATTGTTGACGGTCCTGTTGATAAAGGTTGTATATTCAAGGAGTGCAGTGGTGGTGCTATGCCCCTTCCTGAAGCCATGTTGTTCATGGCTGAGCAGATTATGGTTTGTCAGGTAATCAGTGAGCTGATCGGATACTATTTTTTCAAGTGCCTTAGAGATGGGCGGAAGAATGGAGATGGGGTGGTAGTTACTCAGGGAGGTGCAATCCCCACTTTTAAACATCAGTGTGATAACAGCTGATTTCCAGTGGGCTGAGAACTGTCCAAGGCAGAGGGACCTATTGAAAAGATTGGTGAGAGGGGTGAGGACAGAGTCAAGAGTGAGGCGGAGGAGTTTTAGATCAAGAGTGTCACCACTGTGACGGGTTTTTCCCAGGACTTTGGACAGGTAACGTCTGGCCTCGGTTAGGGAGATTGTCCCAAGCCTGAAAGGTGGGGTAGGTAGTGGGGGGGTCAGGGCTGAGCAACAAAATGGTCAAAGAAGTTAGGCTGAAGGACACTGCTGAGGTCAGAGAATGCAGAGTTAAGAGTATCAGTAATAAACTGGGGATCCTGGATGAGGGAACCATTTACAAGGAGCTGGGCATGAAGGGGAGAGATGGTTTTGCCATTGAGCTCTTTAATATTGTCCCAGAACTTGTGTCCAGACCCCTAGGAGGAGGAGAGGGCTTCCTGGTAATGGCGGCTTTTGCTTTATGGATTTCCCAGGTGCATTTATTCCTAGTTTCTCTATAGAGTTGCCGGTCATGAGGTTGGTGAGATTCATTAGCTTTGTGCCACAAATTATCTCAATGGTGCATGAGATCAAGCAGGGTTTGAGAGGTCCAGGGTGTGTCACAGCTTTTAAACACCAGTTTGGTGATAGGAAAGTGGCGATCACAGGCTGAGTTGCAGGTGGTTATGAAGTGTTCCAGGGAAATGTCAATTGAGGGAGCCGAATTAATAGGGGACCAATCACAGTGCAGTAGATGATGTTTGAAGTGGGAAAGGGATCCCTTTTAAGGCGGCGTTGAAAAGTGAACTTGGGTGGGGGTTTGGGGGTCCTAGTCGACCACTGGCAAATAACCAGCGAATGGTCACTTAAGGACTCTGGGAGTACAGTGACTGCAGATATTCTAGTGGGGTGATTAGTAAGGATGAGGTCTAGGAGCGTGGTGGTCCCCTTATTAAGGTTTAGTCTAGTGGGGGATAGAACAACTTGGGTGAGGTCCATGGTGGCAATGGAGTCCTTAAATGGGGCTGAGGAGGGTGCAAGTCAATTTATATTGATATCTCCCAGTGCAATTAGTTCACTATTGTTAGGCAACTGGGAGAGGCTGTTGAGGACCAAGGTAAAGGCTGGCTTTTGATTACGGGGGAGGGGGAATACACACAGTCACAATGTGTAGGAATTTGCCTGAGTGGCTGGTCTGGAGCTTAACCATGAGAGCTTGTGCCCTGTGGGGTGGGGGGGGTGATAGAGACTTTGGTGCCTTGTAATGGGTCCCGATAGTAGAGGGCACAGCCCCCACCCCTTTTTCCCAGCCTGTTGATTCTGAGGACGGAATACCCAGGAAGGTAAACGGCGGAGTCAGGAATCTCAGAGCCAAGCTATGTTTCAGTCACTGCAAGGATATCAAGTAGGGTATGGGCCATCCAGCTTTGTAGACTGTCATATATTTTTTGCAGGCTGCAGATGTTCATAGTGGCTATTAGCAGTCCATCCACCCTATCGCAGGTGGCAGAGGGGGTAGGAGGGGGTCCCGGATTCGGGTGCACATTGCCTGATATGATTAGGAGATGGAGGACATGCCAGAGGAGGGCTAGTTTGAGAAGCTTAGGTTTTATATTTGGTGTATGGGAGGAATGGGGAAGATTACAACCTACTATAGGGATAGGAAGGGCTAGAGCACGTGGAGCAAGTAGGAGCAATATGTGGGTCAGGGTTCCTGAATGGAGGGGCTAGACACACATAGCAGGTGGGTCACAGATAGTTTCCCCAGGGTTGATGGAATAAAAGGGTACAACTGGAGCAGCCAGTGCCACGGGGGATGGGGTAGAGGAGGGAGAGTAAGGAGAACAAGAAAAGTTATAATAAATGGGAATAAAGGCAGTGTCTCATGTGAAATGATCAGTCTGAGGGAACAAGGCTAGCCAATATCCGACCCAATGTTACCCTGATCAAGTGGAGCAGTGGTAGGGTTGCCGCCTCTGGAGCACAAGGCGCAAGGTTCGGGGCTCGGCGGGAAGAGAGTGGAGAGAGAAGGAAATGGGACTAAAAACAGGGGTTGAGTTAAGCCAGAGCAGGGTTTGGTGATGGGATGGAGTAGAGAGGGAGGAAAGGGGCCGTGGGAGTAGGCAGAGTAGGAGGCTCAATACTGACACCATGTGGTAGGTGATGATAGCTAGCTAATGGGGAAGCAGACACTTAGAAAAGTCACGTGACATGATGACACAATAAAAAGAGGGCCGGCCTTGGGTGGGAGGGTGGCTGGGGCAGGAGTCGGGTAAACTCCCTCGGTGAGTGAGCTCTACAGGAAGGGAGTAGCAAATTACCTTTAGGGGCCGAGCGCTAGCGTCCGCTTCCGTAGCTGAGTGTAGTGTAGTGTGGGGGGGGGGGTCTTGCAGCCAGCCTAGTGAGGAGAGGGAACAAAGGGAGAGATTAGTTTACATGGCTTCTGGCAGGAAACCTGGACACCGGAGTCCCTGCCTAGCCAGACTTCGCATGTGCGACTGCCAGCAGGAGGTCTCACAGCCTGCAATAGACACCAGAGCACAGAATGAGCAGTTAAATAAAATCACTCTTAGAACCCCATATCCTGACAAATGCTGGCATAGACAAATAGAGCACATTAAAACTGCAAGACCCACAGCACAAAATATCTCCCTGCCCCACTAGCGAATACACAGGATGTACTCATCTGATCTAGAGTCCCAAACAATAGCAGTAGTGATCAAAAATGGCCTTAAAGCTCCTTGAATCGGATGCTGAATCCTTCGGAAGTCCGTTCAGAAAGGGTGCAGAAAAAACAATCTGTTGAAGTACGCCAATAGAAAACACCCTCGGTGAGTGAGCTCTGCAGGAAGGGAGTAGCAAATTACCTTTAGGGGCTGAGTGCTGCTGTCCGCTCCCGTAGCTTAGTGGAGAGTATTGTAGGTGGGTTCCTGCAGCCAGCCTTTAGGGTCCAAGCGCTGCCATCTGCTCCCATAGCTGAGTGTAGTGTAATGTGGTGTAGAGGGGTTCCTGCAGTCAGCCTTTAGTGACCGAGTGCTGCCGTCCACTCCCATTGCTGAGTGTAGTGTAGTGTGGGGGGGGTTCCTGTAGCCAGCCTTTATGGGCCGAGCACTGCCATCCGCTCCTATAGCTGAGTGTAGTGTAGTGTAGGGGGGTTCTGCAGCCAGCCTTTAGGGGCCGAGCACTGCTGTCAGCTCCCATAGCTGAGTGTAGTGTAGTGTAGGGGGGTTGCTACAGCCAGTCTTTAGGGGTCAAGCGCTGCTGTCCGCTCCCATAGCTGAGTGGAGTGGAATGTAGTGGGTTCCTGCAGCCAGCCTTTAGGGGCCAAGCACCGCCGTCCCCTCCTGTAGCTGAGTGGAGTGTAGGGGGGTTCCTGTAGCCAGCCTTTAGAGGCTGAGTGCTGCCATCCACTCCCATAGCTGAGTGCAGTGTAGTGTAACCAGGGAACTAGATCATGGAGAGGACACTGGATGTAGCCTGTCTGGACTTTAACAGGGCCTTTGACACTGTGCTGCACAGGAAACTAATAAAGAAGCTGAACAGCCTAGAGATGGGATCCAAAGTGGTGAATTAGGTCAGAAACTAATTAATGGATAAGAGTCAGGGGGTGGTGATTAACGATACTCACTCTAATAGTAGGAGAGTAACCAGCAGAGTGCTGCAGGGTTCAGTCCGGGACTGGTTCTCTTCAATGTCTTCAAAAGCAATGTTGCAGAAGGGAAGGTATGCCTTTTTGCAGAAGATGTCAAAATCTGTAATAGGGTGGACACCCAGAAAGGGGCTGAGAAAATATATAGGGTTCTTGGGACTCCAGAGGAGTGGTCAAGAGCATGGCAGTTGTGGTTCAGTGCTTAAAAGTGCAAAATCATGCATCTAGGGCACAGGAATCCAGGAGCTAAAACCTTGGGATTATCATATCTGATAACCTTAAAGTGTCAGGGCAGTGTGACAAAGCAGTAGGTAGGGCTAGTGGGATGCTGGGATGCAGAGGGAGAGGAGTCTCCAGCAGGAGGAGGGAGGTGGTTTTGCCACTGTATCGCTCACTGGTGAGAGTCCACCTGGAGTATTGTGTCCAGCTCTGAAAGAGTTGTAGACAGCTAGAACAAACTGCCAGTGGAGGTGGTGGAATGAAATCAGTAGGGGGCTTCAAGCATGTGTGGGAAAGACATGGGGGAATATTAGTAAATAGGCAGGGAGGAGGGAGGGTAACCAAAGACTAGTTAGGGTCTGCGGAGACAGATTAGGCAGGTACCATCTGGGCAGACTGGGTAGGGCAAGCGGTCCCTTTCTGCCAACAAACTCTATGTTTCTGTGTTTCTATAACTCAGTTGTATTTTGGACTAAAAAAAAGAGAGAAAGACCAGCAGAGGTTCAATTTACTAAATAACCTCTCTCCTTCTCAAAACGTTCAGTTTTGTTTGACCACTCATTCATACTTATTACCTAATTTTATAGTTATTGTGATTGCACTTTCAGAGGGCAGAGTGGGGTGAGCGGGCATCTCTCTCCCCCACAAAAAACAACTGAGATAGAGACAGGGAGCTCGATTTTCAAACGCTGACGAAGGGCTTGCCTCAAGCGCTGCGTCAAACCCTGCCATTGGTGCAGCTGCACGAAACACCTTCACCTCAGCTGCACCCAATTTTGGTAGATTGGGTGCAGTTACGACACTTAACCCAATTTATGGTAGCTTGCGCCAAGTGTTTGGCACAAGCCCTATAAAAAGGGTACCTGGTCTAACTTGTGGCAACTGGCGCACAGGATCAAAAATCCCGATTGCTGGCCTGGTAACTGCTGCATGCCCTGTGCACTGTATCTTCAGTGCATCCTGGGCTTGTGGAAGTCTAAGTCATTTCACTTCATTTGCTCTTACAATATTACCTTACCCCGCCCCCCACTACAGTAAAAACTGAAGTACCCATGGTATTGGGCAGCACTAAGGTCTGAATGACAGTACAGCCATAAACACATATACACACTCACACAAATACCTGCATACACACATATGCTTGGTTACAGACACATACTGTACATTACTGCTTGCAGTGGCACATGCTGTACACCAGAGGAGTTTTATCAGTGTTGTAGTATGTGGTGGTGGCTCCCGCTCCTGGAGGGCTTTCTTGATTTTGCTTCTGGAAGCGATGGCTCCTGGCCACAGTGGGCTTTTATTAGTGTTGCCACCAGCTGCAGTGGTTCCCTTATTTAACAGTTATCCCCCTCCCCCCAAAATCTAGGGCCTGGTCTCAGATGTTAGTACATTGTTTTTGTTGGTAAAACACCACCCACAGACAGTTATACTGGCCACAGGACTGATGGAGAAATAATGTGAGCAACATGTTAAGCAGCTGAGAGTGAGACGACAATGTTCTTGTCAGGGATTTTTGAATGTATGTTGGACATGGGTGCTGGTACCTTGCTGTGCAAACAGCTATTGTTGTGCAACTATATCGGAGAATGTTTCTACCACTACTATAGTCCACTGACCATACAACTATGCTGAATGCACAACTGTTGCATGGCTGACTCATTCATATGAAAGGCAACATTAATCTCAATAGAATTAACATTAAAGTGCTAAAGGTACTGACAGGCCTAAAGAGACTGAGGAACAATATAACTGACTTGCTTTATATTATGAGTAAAAGGGGCTGAGGAGATGTATTTTCGTTAATCAAGAGTGTCTCCTTGTCACTTTGTACAGTTGCAGAACCCTAAAAACGTATGCTGGGATGCTCTTTAGAAGCCAGTAGAGATCTCTGAAGCCCTATTTAGTTTTTATTAAGCATTTCCTTCTTTCAATCTAAGTCTGATTCTCATGCAAAACATGATTGCTGTGTGGTAACCAGTGAATAAAAGAATGTAAAAGAACGTAAAGTTAGGTAACGGACACACATAAAGAGTAGGATCATGTTCACTGCTCACCTCATGCCTGGGTTTCATTTTCTGTCAATGTTTTAGCCATTTTTATTTAGTAAGTCTTTTGCTTTTTAAGAACATGCACATCATTTTATGTTTGCAGTCACCCTAGCTGAACAACTATACCTCACAATAAACATGCACAAGAGGTCGAGGCCTCCATATTTAGACATGGCCATTTGCCCAGCAGAAAACATCACACTGCACACGAAATAGCATTCAGTCATTATGCAGATACATCCATAAATCATTGCCTCCTGTCCAGTGCATGCTGTCTGTATAAATATCGGGCTGTGGTAATCTTGCACAAAGTGCACATGCCCAGTACACCAGAGCCCCCTGCTGGCAACAGCCACCCAGGAGAAAAGGGGGATAGCGCATCCTGAATGGGTATATGCCTTTGCTCCTGGGTGCAATATTTAAAGACCTGAATGCCAGAGACCACCTATGGCAGGGCTGTCCAACCCATGGCTTGCAAGCAACATGTTGCTCGCCAAGCTATTAAGTGTTGCTCGCAATGCTGTATCATAAAAATCTACATTTTTTTTTAGCACAATTTCTTTTTTAAAGCACGATCCTGTCTCTGTATTTTTTATGCTTCCACCCATATTCAAACGGATAATCGTAAGCTGTTTCAATAGGGAAATTTGGTGATAATGCAGCTGCTGACTGTTAGGGGTTTAAAACGTGCGCATGTTTGACGATAAAATTCAGGTGAGTGTACCTGACAACTGACTACCTGGCTGAGGACGTGCAGTAGTTTGCGCGACGAAATGCTGAGGGCTGCTTGTTGAGTATTTAACAGACTGACTTGAACGGCGCTCGCTGTGTTTCTCATTCTGCCGTTTGCACACTGCTATGAAATTTTATTCGTGATACTGGGACCGTAGTTTGCATGACGAAAAGTTGAGAGCTGCTTGCTGAGTATTGCAGAAACAGTAACAGGATCTTGGACTGGTTAACTCTGAGTCAAAGACCTCTGTCAAAGTAAGCTAATTGTTCCAAATTTTTTTTAAAGAATGTCATATAAAAAATCACAAAAGAGCAGCATACTGTATCACATTCTTTCAGTGCACTCCTTGTGGTGTGTGTGTGTGTGTCCACAGAGCACTCCACAGAGCAGCATATTATAGTCTTGCAGTGCAGTGCTTGTTGTTTATGTGTAATTGTGTTGGTGGGGGGGGGGCGTATCAAAATTCAAGGATTCTAAAGCTTTACTTTTATTATTCACAGAGAAAATGTTTTTAAAAATATTTTTAAAAATATTAAAAGTTGATTACAAAATTATTACTGACTGGTGTCATTATGTGTATATATATATATATATATATATATATTATATAATGTATAATATGCATGTAAAATTATTAAAAATAACAGTAATATGATGTGAGAAAGTTGAAGGGCACGTCATGCATGGTGATGTTGCTCTCCACATGTTCTAAAAGTCCAAATGTTGCTCCCACACCAAAAAAGGTTGGACAGCACTGACCTATGGTATGCAAAATACTGGGAACCATTCGTATGCCATTATGTGGCCATTAGCAGCTCTGTGAAATGCTTCTCTGTATATGTATCCACAGGGGCAGTGTGCAGAGCTCTGGCTATTACTCCCACTCTCACCTGATTCCTGTACACTAACCTGTGAACGGTGGTACCCCCACCCTGACCTGATTCCTGCACACTAACCTGTAAACAGTGGTACCCCCACCCTGACCTGATTCCTGCACACTAACCTGTAAACAGTGGTACCCCCATCCTGACCTGATTCCTGCACACTAACCTGTAAACAGTGGTACCCCCACCCTCACCTGATTCCTGTACACTAACCTGTGAATCCCGTGCAGTCCAGTGGTATCCCCACTCACCCCAATCCCTGTTGTGAAATGATATTACCATGGTAGTCCAGTAGCACCCCACTCACCCAAACAACATCATGAAAAGAGATTACCCTGTAGTTCAGTGGTACCCCCCTCCCACCCCAATCCCTGTTGTACAAAGAAAGCACCCTGGTAGTCCAGTGTTACCCCATTGGTCCAATGTCTCACTATGCAGCCCGTGTGTGCATTAATTCAGCATACACCCATGCCCTGGAGTGGCTTATTGCACTTATAAACTGGAAATATGTTGATAACATAAATAAATGAATAAATAAATTGGCTTTGTTTTGGTAAATCACTACTCTTGTGATGAGGCTCCACAGACTTTCATTAAAGATTAATGTAAAGCTGTTGGAATCTACACAGTCAATCAGGATGCTCCATCTCATATACCATTTTTATCATTTGGATTGATTGTCTGCAGTCCTATACCAATACTATCACTGACATCCATGAGCAATGTTTGGCACACGCGAGACACATGACCGCTTGGGGTGCCAGCACAGCAAGGACATCAGTCTTTAACGATCCACTAATGAAATGAAGCGGCTTCTTATCTTTTACTATTCTGAGGTCTCATGGGCAGAGTTTAACAGGCAGTAGGTGGGCATCACAATGGCAGCTGTGGGCGGATTCACTTATAATTGATGATCTATCACCAATTAGAAATTGTAACTTGGAAATAATGCATTGTTTGAGGGCAATTGACAGTAGACAATAGGCATTTTGTTTAAGCAGAGCATGAATGCTTGAAATTCCGTTCAGTACAATCTGTGCTGGTCGTTTCAGGAGAGCGGGGTTTAATATCTCAGCTGTGGCATGGTTTAAAAAAAAGTTATACATGGCCCTCATGGATTTAGCATACCTGGAACAAAGAATACAGAACATTAAAGAGGGAAGAGTTGGTGGGAGCGTCTCATGGTAGCAGAAGCAGGTGGTAAGCAATTGGGGAGTGCAGGTTGAGGTTGGCCAGCTCAGTCAGTACGTGCCCAACTGTTTATCTAAAAGTGCAGCAATACAAGAAATTTTGATTTTGGTAGAAGTCAAGTGCGCCAAAAGCTCTGCAAGTTCTAAAATGTTCCAATAATTAAATGCCCTTAAGCTACTTTTAGCGGAGCGTTCTGTGGGTGCCAAATATTTACTCACTTAGTATGATAGTGACTCTTTCTATAATTTAAATCTGCTTTAAAACTTGATTCCTCACAGTTTCATTAAGTCACTTGTAGCCAGGATACAAAATGAAAAGCCCACTCATATCTTTGTAAGCTTTTACAGCTTTTGTGTCCTCTGGGATAATTTATGCAGCTCTTTCAACTTAAATTATAAACATGGAGGGAGAAACTGGCAAGACGGCATACAATGCAGCTGCTGTTACAATACTGTCTGAGCATTGTCGTAAGTTTGCAGTTCAGAGGGTGGAAGTCCATATAAAGGCGGTTGTGCTCCTGGTATCAATAATCGGGATCAAACAAGGAATCTTGTTCTGTGGAAGAGCTCTCCCAGTTTTCTTCTGTGCTTATAGTGCACGCTGAATTCCCCGGACTCCAACTCTATTTTTTCCCCCATCAGCTGTTCCTCTTAGAGTAGTGCTGCACTACACAAACTCAGTCCAGTGTTTTACCTCCACAATCTGGCTTTCTATCCAACTCCTCAAACACAGAAAGATAAGGGAATGTTTCAAGCAAATAAACAGTCACAAATATACATGGAGTCTAAAAGACACTGCCACCCAATAAAGCAGTTCTGTGTGCTCTGTCTGGGAAACAATCCTGCCGCAGTGGAGCTTTGGCTGTCATCTTGCCCTTCTCAGTTGGAGTATAACACAGTTTGGTTTGTGATAAGACAGACCTCTCCACAATGGATAGATAGATAAATAGACAAACAGTCAGACAGACATATATGTGTGTGTGAGATGTCCATATATTCACTTTCACTAAGTCTTGTCGTATTGCCACTAGTTAACCAACCATAAACATTATTTTTCTATTCCATTGTCACATAACCACTCTTTAACAGAAAGAATAAATATTTCAAATGATTTCCATAATGCTGTTCTGTTCAGCTAGCCCTGTGTAATTCATTGGTCTGGTGATAATATTGTCAAGGTTAATAACTACGGATTCCTGTAGAACAAATGTCCATATGTATTGAAGAAGCTTAGCTGGTTTACATAAATTGGTATTGTTAGTCCAAGATCTGATATCAAAACCAAAAATGTATTTCTTTTATTTGTAAATATGAAACTTGAGAGCTAGGTTTTATGGTTCTTAAAATCCTCAGATTAAATGGTGTGGTCAGTTTGTAAAGGGAAATTTAATCTTTCCTTTGCAATACACAACCCACCTCACCACCAGCAGTCCCTGTCCGCAATCTCTGATATTTGGGAACAGTAAGGATCATAAGGCAGCCAATAGGGGAGCTTAACAGCACTGCAGCTGGCTAATTGGGAGGAGGGAGGGAGGGTTTTGACTTTTGTGACGTGAGTGGAAGTGAGCAAGGCAAGGATGAATGTGGTGGTAGTGGTGGTGGGGCAGGAGCATATGAGGGTGAAGGGACACCACAGGTTTGTTCACTTGGGGTGCCAGCAAGTCTAATACCAACCCTGCTGACATAAGCAAAACCAAATCACTTAGAGGGACTGTAGCACTAATCTTTGGAAAATGCAGAAAGGAGTATGTGTGATCACAAGAGGCAATGCAAGTTAAGCTTAGTGGTGCCTTTCAAAAACACCTGAGAGTACTGCTGAAGATCTGGAGATAGCATTATTAAAAAGAACACTCCTTTTATTTATTTATATGTATTTGTAACCCCTAGATGGCGCTATCCCAGGGGCTACTACCCCTGCCTGATTTGCCACTAACAGGTTGAGGGGCCTGGATCCAATGGCGGGTGCCTCCACCCAGAGGTCAGGGTTTGCAATAGTTAAACTAACTTGGTCACAGCCCTCTGGGACACTGCAACCCCCCTTTCTTCCCACTAGTGGCCCACACAATATATCAGAATTACCTTCACAGTATACACTTACCCCCAGGTCTGGTTCCGCACTGGGACCTCCTGTGAAATGAGATACAGTGCAACAATCACAGTACAGTACTTTAACATAGACAAATACCTCAGGCAGTATAACTTTGCTGAAACAAGCAGCTCTGATTTATTTAGGGGATATAACAAGGACAGGGGAAATCAGGTTAATTAGCTTATCACTCTAATAATCTACCTATGGCTCTGTGCACAGGCCTATCCCTATCAGTTACTGTCCCTGGGTACCCAAGCCCTAGTGGCTAGTCCAAACCGTGGCAGCTGGTAGGGCCCTTTCACACAGAGAAAAGGAGAATTAAACAGTCAGCAGTACAGTAATTCCATTTGGATTTAATGTGGCAATTCAACAGGGAGCGACCCTGAATTAGTACTCACGACCTCCAAATAAGATAGGGTCCTTCAATGTCAGCAGGGCTCACTTGAGGTACACAAACCTCTTCACACATTTATATAAAAGAAAGCACTATACCAGGCAGGCTGCATCTGTATCCCGATCGCAATTACTGCACAATACCGGAGAACACACAGCAGATTCAGTTCTGACAGACCGAGTGCAATTTTCAGCAATTCTTCCAGTCTTCTACAGGGTGAGCCTGGTTTCTACTCTTCAGAGATCCTTTGATTCTTTTCACAGGACGATTCAGTCCTAACAAGCTGCAGACCGAACTCTGGGCCTTACACACGCTTTTTTGACTAAAACTGCACACTGAAAAGCACAGGGCTCCTTCCTTCTTCACTGCCAAAGATCAACTCAAACTCCAACCGACAAAACCGGCATTTCCTTTGAGTTCCTCCCAGTTCTTGACTGGATTGGCTGTCACTCACAATAGACTCTGCTGTTGGTCCAAAAGGCACTGAAGTCTAAACTACATCTCCCAGAGTCACTGCCCATACAATCCTCTTGTGGCTGGCTCAGATTATGAGTCCCAAGTTCTGATTCGTCCAAGGCATCATTTTAGAGCTAGTTTACCCCACACTGATTGGTCCAGTTCAGCAGTTCAAAACCAGAATGGGGAACTAGGCAGACAGTTCTGACTGCAAAGAAAGCAGGTTAGACAAACTGTAATTTTATTATTACTGTAAATGATTTCTGGCAATCAGTTACATCTTTCAGACAGGTTCCTTTGCACTCCTAGTGACTGCAAAAATGGGGTGAATTGGCAGCAGCTTGAGGTACTCAATCAAAGAAACACACAGTCCCCATACAAACTAATTATGTCTGCAAGCAGACAGCTCTTAAAGAGACAGTACCAGAGGTTCTAAAACACTCACTGATAAATGGCTTAAACGCCAAACACCATTCAGGCTTGGAGCATTCAAGCAAGCTCCTGGAAGTCTTTGGGAACCCCCATTTGCAGGGGTTACACCCTTCCTGGTTTGGGAAAGCTTGACGTCCGTCAAGCAGGTACCCTATGTTTCAACTGCAACCATATACATTTGCATTAGGCCTGCATATGTAATCATCAGTCAATATATCATTTTACCAAGAACACATTTCTGAAACATTGCAGTACGTCACTCTTTACACAGTATTACATACACATTGTACCATAACTCAAGTTATTATCTCTTGTACATGAAACTTGAAGAGAGGGGCCCTTCCTATCAGTTACCTTTGGGGCTGGATGGGGAAAGGGCACCATACTTAGAGGGCAACACAAGTAACTTGGAGTTAGCACTGATGCTCAGTTTGGGCAATGAGCTCGGGGACACATACACTCCTTTATGGACAACATTGAGAGGCAAGTCCACAGGCCTCCCAAGTGAATCATAACTGAGGTGCACCACAGGCTTTACAGCTCGACCAGTCTTTCTAGGGGGAACTGTTATAGTCTCTGCACTCTGAGCCTCATTTTCAGCATTGTCCTCACTTGTCAGGGGAGTCTCCATGGGGGTAGAGAGGCTAGAACTTGGGGCACTTTCAGCTCCAGGAGTTACAGTTTCTGAGTCCACAACATTTGGCTGCATGGAGAGCTTTGGACACTGGCAGTGGACTGTCAGGGCACTCAAAATACTCTTCTTGTTCGGGTGTATCACCAGTCTGCCCCAATCTATCATTTTCCTCCCTGAAAGCTCAAACAGTTCAACCATGCACAATGATTCCATTTCATCTGATCTGATGCTTTGCACTTCACTTTCTGGGAGCATTGGCTCCAGGGATGAAGCTGGGGCTTAGACAGTCCAGAAGGCCCAGCTTTGTCTCCAGTATTGACTAGGGATTGCCCGAAACAATTGACTCAGTTCAGTAAGAAGGATAGTATTCAAAGTCACTCTACTTTCTTCTGATATGGACTGACAGTCATGCTCAACTGGGACTTGTGGAGGGAACACTTTAACTTTGCTTCTGTAGGTGCAGACTTTCTTGATCTTTTCTTAGCAGCAGCTCTAGTCACTGGTCCAGAGGGGCATCTTCTGGGAGCTCAGACTCAATCAGGATTTGTCCAATGGGCAGTAAATGATTTCTATGCATTGTTTTACATCTTTGAATTATTCTCAGGCCTTACTTTGTACACTGGCAGATCATCTAGTTTGCCCACTACAATGTGAGGGAGATGGTGCCATCTGTCAGCAATCTTGTGCTTGCCATGCAGTCCCAGATTTCTTAGCAATACCCGATCTCCCTCCTGGAGTTCCTGTGCTTTCACCTTTTATCATACCTTTCTTTGTTGGCCAGATTTCTTTTGGCAGCCATGGTTTGAGCCAGTTGGTACGCATGAGTTAGCTGGGCCTTTAACTTTGCACATACTGTAAATAGTTGTCAGCTTGAACCCCATCAGGAGAGACCCAAAACACACATCTACTGGTAGTCGAGCTTCTCTTCCAAACATCAGGCGGTAGGGGAGAATCCAGTGGCATCACTTTGGTGCAGTTATAAGCATGTACCAGGGTGCTAATTTGTTGGCTCCATCTAGGCTTGTCCTTTGGGTGCAGGGTGCCTAGCATATCTAGCAAAGTAGTTGAAACGTTCAGGCTGTGGGTCCCCTGGGGTGGTAAGGAGTGGTTCTGGACTTTCTATTCCCACAGAGAAAGCATCTCTTTGATCAGGCGACTCTCAAAGTCTCTCCCTTGATCAGAATGGATTCTTTGTGGAGCCCCATAGTGAACAAAAAGTTTTCTACAAGTACTTTGGCCACAGTGGATGCTTTCTGGTCTTTGGTGGGAAAGCTTGGGCATATCTCGTGAAATGGTCAGTGACCACCAGCACATTACTGATATTTCTTTGATCTGACTCCAAACTCAGAAAATCAATACAGACCAGCTCCATGGGTGCACTGGTGGTGATGTTAACAAGGGGCAGCCCTCTGGGGCAAAGCTTCCTCTGTAAGCAGCGACACAAGTTGAATGTGTTGCTCCACATCAGCCCCCATCTTAGGCCAATAGAATCTGGATCTCATCAAGTCAAGTGTTCTGTCTATACCAAGGTGCCCCATGTGGTTGTGCAAGGACCTCAGTACTGAGTCTCGAAGGCAGTGGGCAGCACTAGTTGTTGTTTGTCTACTTGTCCCTCTGTCTACTGTTTCTCTGTATAACAGTTTATTGATCAGTTTCAACTTAGGACCTTCTTTGTATAACAGTGCAGTTCTCAAATCAGTGGGCGTAATTTGGACACATCTTTTCCTGCATAGAGGGCTTCTAAGCTGCTTTGATCATGGGATCGCGAGTTGAGCCCGCCGAATACTATCATTGTCCAGCTGAGGCAGTGCACCAATGTCTATTGCAGAAAAGTGGCAATAAGCAGCAGGTATGCAATTCTCAGAGGCTCCCAAGCAATCCACCATGCAGTCCACTGCGTCCGTGGACATTGTTCCTCCCTGTCAAACTTCCGGCAGAGTGCCCGAATGTCAGGTTCTGCCAATCGGACCCAATCATTCTGGGGAACAGGCCTCGGGAGAGAGCATCAGCATCTATGTGGTTCAGACCTGCTCGTATTCGAGAGCATAGTCATATGTAGATAATGCAGAAAGCCACCTATGGCCAGTGGCATCCAACTTAGCTGAGGTCTGCACATAGGTCAAAGGATTATTGTCAGTTTTACTAGTATTTTAGCCCCATACAAGTACTCATGGAATTGGTCAACAATAGCCTACTCAAAGCTAGGAACTCTAACTTATGTACAGGATAGTTCTTTCTCGGATGGGGTCAGGCTTCTACTGGCAAAGGCCACTGGTCTCAGGCCATTCTCGTGCTCTTGGTACAACACAGCCCCAACCCTTGCAAGCTAGCATCAGTGTGCAGGGACGAGGTTTTCTTGGATCGGCATAGGCCAGCACTGGAGCATGGGTAAGTTGATATATGATCTCATGAAAAGCAGTCTCACAATCAGGAGTCCACGGGCCCCAAATACTTCACTTGGATGAAAATACACTCTTTCAGTCTTGAGGGGCTGACTTTTGGTATTTTTTGTGGGTTGGGATACCCTTGAGTAAGGTTAAGTAAAGGCGGATCACTCTTGAATAGTCCTTGATGAAGCCGATAATAACCACAGAATCCCAGGAATCTTTGCAGTTCTTTTTAGATTTTTGGGCTGTGCCAGGTGGTCAAGGCCTCAACTTTACTTGGTCGGTCTCTATTCCTCGGTGGATACTATGTGTCCCACATACTTTACTGATGTTTGAAAGAATTGACACTTATCAATGGACAGTTTAAGGCCAAAGTCCTCCAGTCGGTCCAATACCTTAAATAATCTGCTTTCATGTTCCTCCAGTGAGCTGCCAAACACAATAACATCATCTAGGTATACCAGGCACTCTAGTAGTTCATGTCCCCACTGCACGCCCATCAATCGTTGAAAAGTGGCTGGGGCACCTGAAATCCCTTGAGGCATCCTCATGAATTCATAGCCAAGCGGACAGATAAAGGCAGTCTTCTCACGGTCCTCTGGGGCCAGCCGAGATCTGTGTAGTACCCACTGCGGAGATCCAGCACAGAGAACCACTTGCTTCCGCTTAGGCAGTCCAAAGCATCCTGAATGCGGGGCATTGTGTACTGATCAGGGATAGTCCGCCGGTTTAAGGTGCGATAATCCACACACATCCTTACTGTTCCATTCTTTTCCTCCACTACCACAATGGGGAAGCATAAGGGCTTCTGGATTCTTGTATTACACCAGCAGCTAACATCTCTTGCAGATGCGTCTCACATCATCTATGTCAGCAGGTGCCAGGCGTCGAGACCTCTCACGAAATGGTCTTTCGTCATGCAGCCGGATATTGTGCTCAGCTCCTTGCACGCATCCTACATCCCATTCCTTTAAAGAAAACACCTGGTCTCTCTGGGCAAGCTTCTCACTGATCCTCACTTTCCATTCAGCTGGCAGCGGAGAGTCGCCGAAATCAAACAAGTCAGGCGTTACTCTGTCATTCTTCCTTGAACTCTTGCTGCTGGGTAGCACTGCAGTGTCTGCACAATGCACATTAGCCAGGATGCAACCTCTGTTTACTGAATGTCTCTTTCAGACACATTATGAACTTGGACCATTACCCTTCTGGCATAAGCATGGGCTCTAGCGGGCAAAATACTAGGCTTGACCAGCAGTCCCTCTGGCAATTTTCCATCGCCTGGTGCATCCAACATTAATATTTTATTCTTAACATCCTTTCTGATACGGACCTCTCCTGTAAGGTACACTGGGCATTTGGCGCCAGGATCAGAGACTCAGGATCCTTCTTCCATACAATTCCGACCGGTTCCTCTGGTTCTGTTTTTTCAGCATCTCTCTGTGCCTCATAGGCCTTCTTAATTAAAGCCGAACTCTTAAAGCTCTACTAGTCTTTGACCCTGTTTTCATAACACAACTGTGCCAGCCTTCCAACATATGAGCATTTGTTCCAATCAACAAAGGGACACCATCATACAGTCCAGTGGGGGACACACTAAGGCTAGGGTCTCTACTTGTTCGCCACTCCAGCCACGGAGGTGGGGAAAGACAGCCAAATTCGGATATACCCGAATAGGGGTGCCTTCCTCACTTAACCCCATACATGCAGTCCTTCTAATGGTTGTAGGGGTACGTCTGACAAATGCTTCTGATACCAATCCTGGAACATAATTGTCACTTGGGAGCCACTGTCTAATACAGCTCTTGTAGACACTCCATTCACCTTTACAGTGGTCTCCATGGAGGACCCACTATTCTGGACCAGTCTGAGAGGCGGTGTAGGGGGCCTGGGCAACTGACCTTGCCACAAAAGGACGTGAATTAGCATTTTTGGTGCCCTCACTGGGATCATGTATGCACCTCTTAACCACTGATTCTTCTCCGAAGCCTCTTGTAGCCTATATGCAACTTTGTCAGTGTCTTTTGGGACTGGCATTCCTTTTCATGTGCCCATCTTTCCCACAATTATAGCAAAACATACTTTCTGGGTTTGAGCTGGCGAGGCGCCACACTGGGAGCCAGGGCGGGGTATTACTAACTGGAAACCTGGGTGCCATCTCTGTCTCTGACGTGATAAGCATTTGGAGACATCTCGTCAGTTTCTCCACTTCCATGGTCAAGGAATTGAGTTTGGAGCTGTTATCAGCAGGAGATACATGGGTGGGTACCCCACCCCATAGCAGATGCAGTCGGATATAGGTCAGGGCCCCTGCTTGCAGGCGTGGCCTTCATAAAGGGACTGTTTTTGAATTCCCGGATCTCTCTCAACAGTTCACCCCATTGTGGCATATCTTTTCCTTGTCAGAGCACTCATTGACTGTCAACCTCTGCCCCTGAACTTCACTTGATGGGTCACCCTCAGTCACTCGGTCGTAGCACAGCTGTTGGTGCAGGTACCTCCGGTCGCCTTTCTCAACTCCTCGAATTTCTCTCATTAACTCATCATAGGAGGTGGGGATTCCAGTCGATTTGCCAGGCGTAACTGAAGCAACAGCAGTTCTGAGAAGGGGTAGACTTAAGGATTCTGTCCAGTCTGGTTCGGTCCAGTTCAATCGCTGACAAACTACCCTTTCTGAGGCATTCTTGCAACAATTTTTCCAGCCGAGACATACACAGACAACAACTCCCCTTGGTACTGTTGTGCATTTCTTACTCTCCACCATAGGTCCTCATCAGAATCTGGGCTCCCATACACATTCTCCAAGGCCTCAAGATAGGCCTGTGCAGTCGCTTCAGGGTTACTGGCCCGTTAGCACGGATGGTAGCCAGGGCAGGACCTCGGAGGCTCTCACTAACCCTCTTTCGCTGCTCCGAGCATTGCCATTCTAGCACTTGGGGCAACATAGTCTATCCAGGTCTCCCAGTCATCCTCCCTTGGGGGGTGGGAGGTGCCAGAAGATCCTCAACCTTGTAAGAGTCGTGACTAATGGCAGGTGCAGAAATAGGAGTCTGCATTGGTTCAGCCACCATTACGGGCACTGGAGCAGGAGAGGTGTTGGGGAGGAACACCCCAGGTGCAAGAATAGTTTCTTCAAGTCCTCCACAGTTTTCCCTCTCCCAGCAACCATTCAGCAAATTTCTCCTCAAAAGTTTCAGATAGTGGTGGGGGCTGATTCCCCGGTCTTTACTGTCCTTAGTTATCACTCTCCAAGCAGTGAGGGCTCCTCTGGGGTAATGGTCTGTGGCACTTTGGAGCTATCTATGGATCCTTAAACTCTACTAGGGCCAGGAAAGTGTGGGTGAGCAGATTAGCATGCCGACCCACCACCACAGGGTTTTGTAAACCTTCCACCTTGGAAAGTACTCCTGCACAGTGTCCGTATTGATACCCAGGGGATGTCCAGGATAAGCATAGCATTTTGGGGGTCGATCTCCTCCCCAGTACACCACTCCACCAGCCGGTGCACAGCCACTTCTGTCGGGTACCCATTTTTTCTTAACAGTGGTTCGAAATATGGCCACTAGAGGACACACAATCCCAGCGGTGAGCCTCCAAGATGTAACCCCTAGATGGCTATCCCAGGGCTACTACCCCTGCCTGATTTGCCACTAACAGGTTGGAGGGGCTGGATCCAATGGCGGTGCCTCCACCCAGAGGTCAGGGTTTGCAATAGTTAAACTAACTTGGTCACAGCCCTCTGGGACACTGCAACCCCCTTTCTTCCCACTAGTGGCCCACACAATATATCAGAATTACCTTCACAGTATACACTTACCCCCAGGTCTGGTTCCGCACTGGGACCTCCTGTGAAATGAGATACAGTGCAACAATCACAGTACAGTACTTTAACATAGACAAATACCTCAGGCAGTATAACTTTGCTGAAACAAGCAGCTCTGATTTATTTAGGGGATATAACAAGGACAGGGGAAATCAGGTTAATTAGCTTATCACTCTAATAATCTACCTATGGCTCTGTGCACAGGCCTATCCCTATCAGTTACTGTCCCTGGGTACCCAAGCCCTAGTGGCTAGTCCAAACCGTGGCAGCTGGTAGGGCCCTTCACACAGAGAAAAGGAGAATTAAACAGTCAGCAGTACAGTAATTCCATTTGGATTTAATGTGGCAATTCAACAGGAGCGACCCTGAATTAGTACTCACGACCTCCAAATAAGATAGGGTCCTTCAATGTCAGCAGGGCTCACTTGAGGTACACAAACCTCTTCACACATTTATATAAAAGAAAGCACTATACCAGGCAGGCTGCATCTGTATCCCGATCGCAATTACTGCACAATACCGGGAGAACACACAGCAGATTCAGTTCCTGACAGACCGAGTGCAATTTTCAGCAATTCTTCCAGTCTTCTACAGGGTGAGCCTGGTTTCTACTCTTCAGAGATCCTTTGATTCTTTTCACAGGACGGATTCAGTCCTAACAAGCTGCAGACGGAACTCTGGGCCTCATACACGTTTTTTGACTAAAACTGCACACTGAAAAGCACAGGGCTCCTTCCTTCTTCACTGCCAAAGATCAACTCAAACTCCAACCGACAAAACGGGCATTTCCTTTGAGTTCCTCCCAGTTCTTGACTGGATTGGCTGTCACTCACAATAGACTGCTGCTGTTGGTCCAAAAGGCACTGAAGTCTAAACTACATCTCCCAGAGTCACTGCCCATACAATCCTCTTGTGGCTGGCTCAGATTATGAGTCCCAAGTTCTGATTCGTCCAAGGCATCATTTTAGAGCTAGTTTACCCCACACTGATTGGTCCAGTTCAGCAGTTCAAAACCAGAATGGGGAACTAGGCAGACAGTTCTGACTGCAAAGAAAGCAGGTTAGACAAACTGTAATTTTATTATTACTGTAAATGATTTCTGGCAATCAGTTACATCTTTCAGACAGGTTCCCTTTGCACTCCTAGTGACTGCAAAATGGGGTGAATTGCAGCAGCTTGAGTGGTACTCAATCAAAGAAACACACAGTCCCCCATACAAACTAATTATGTCTGCAAGCAGACAGCTCTTAAAGAGACAGTACCAGAGGTTCTAAAAACACTCACTGATAAATGGCTTAAACGCCAAACACCATTCAGGCTTGGAGCATTCAAGCAAGCTCCTGGAAGTCTTTTGGGAACCCCCATTTGCAGGGGGGTTACATATTTATAAACTCAAAGGGTTTAAATTTGTATTACGTTTAATACCGTGTCATGATATAAAAACTGTTGTCACTGATTTAACTTAATGCTGAATTTTCTTCTTTTCTTACTGTCTGATCGTGAAATAACTAACCTGGTTCTCTTACAGTTAGCATAGCAGTTTTAATTGATGACTCGGACTGTAAGTACCTCTGGGCTGCAGCTCAGAGGAGCTCTTATATTAGCTAGCTAGCTAGTTAGAGAAAGGGTGTTAAGTCCTGGGCAGGACTCTCAAGTGCCAAGGGAAGCCCAGGCAGCCAAGTTAAAAGCAGTCAGTTGCATTTCTATTATTGGGTCCCAACAAAAGTATTCTTCTCCAAGTTAAAGACTGTTACATCCACCACATCCTAGCCTTCCGAACCAGCACCCTGGTGTAGCACCCACTGCAACCTATTAACTGTGTGGTGTAACAGCTGTCTAGGGAAAGTCGGGTGCACCCACAGGCAGGAGGTGTGGGAAAGGTCTTATGTGATAATTACAAGTATTATACCATGCCAATCACATACAGCGAAAACAAAACTGCCCGATGTCAAAAGGACGAACAACATACTACCTACTGTCTCAAAGAGCGACGGTAGCTAACTAAAACAATAATGACAAAGCAAAAAGTTTCTTTTATGCAGAGGCAAGGCCCCTACAACCTCCACTGTAGGGAGCAACCCCCTGCACCCCCAAATTTATGATTACCAATTCCAGGGGGAGCGGACACAGAAAAAAAATCAAAAGCCTGAGAATGGCAAAAAATTATTTCCTGTATCAGGATCTGAACCCAGCACCACAGGGGCAGTGGCTCATGGCACTACATCAAACAGCCAGCTCAGCAGGGATTGGCCAAACTAGTCTTGATATAGTCTTTTAGAGAGTGTAGCAAGTGTAGCTCAGTGGTATACTCGTTATAACTACTACTCACTCTTTTCTGACAGTCGCTGTAAATGATGAGCGATATTATTGAGTGGCTCATATTGCCCCACTCAGTAATACTTGCTCATATCACAGGTGTAGACAGAATGAGAAGCGACCTGCAGAAACTTGAAGAATGGTCAGGGGTTTGGCAGTTGAAATTCAATGCAAAGATATGCAAGATAATGCATATGGGGCACAAAAACCCTGGCACAATATATCAGTTGGGGGGTGAGGATATAGCATGCACCAAGCAGGAAAGGGATCTTGGGGTTGTCATCTCTGATGACCTCAAGGTAGGGAAACAGTGTGACAAGGCAGCAGGTAAAGCAAATAGGTGCTGGGATGCATAGGCAGGGCATCACCAGCAGGAAAGGGAGGTCATAATCCGCTATACAAGACACTAGTGAGGCCCCACCTAGAGTACAGTGTACAGTTCTGGAGACCATACCTACGTAAGGACATAGACAGGGTAGAGAAGGTTCAGAGGAGGGCAACAAAGATGGTGCATGGATTGCATCACAAGTCCTATGAAGACAGGTTGAAGGAACTGAACATGTACTCCCTGGAGGAGAGGAGGGAGAGAGGGGATATGATAGAGACATACAAGTATCTTACAGGGAAGAACAGGGTGCAGGAAAACACTATTTTTAAGTGAAAAAGATGTTCCAGGACTAGAGGGCATGGGATGAAGTTGGAGGGAGGACGATTCAGAGGAAACATGAGAAAGAATTTCTTCACAGAACGGGTGGTGGACAAGTGGAACACCCTGCCAGAGGAAGTGGTGGGGGCTGAAACAATCACGGGATTTAAGAATGCATGGGATAGACATAAAGGAATTCTGGAGGTCAGGGGCAACAGACTTCTAGGAAAACAAACTGAACTTACAAGTTCAAATGGGCCCTTATCTGCCGACACTGTCTATGTATCTATGTATCTATGTACACTGTGGGAAACAGTGTGGGGCACAGTCACATTGTTACAGCTATTATTGTGCAATTTTCTCCCCTTTTTTCACCCCTCCCTATACTAAAATGGAAAGTTGGTTTATAGTTCAATTTAGTATTGCTGGTCATTACAAAGTGTGTGCATTTACTGAGTGGGGAAGGTACCATGGGGGCAGTTATTGTATTTCCCTGGGGGGTGGTATCCTGGAATTTACCCTTCAGGTATCCCATATCACTACCCCAGGTGGAGGCACCATGTCATTCGGCTCCTGTTCAATGTGTCCACTAGTGAACCCAGGTTGGCCCCTTCGGAGCTGTGTCCAAGTGAGACCTGAGGGCCTCAGAAACAGCCAAGGTGAGTCAAGGGGCTGTTACACTGATATCAAATATAGCTGGTGGAAACAGCTATAAAATGAGGAGTACCAGAACACCCAATTCTAGTTTTAAAATAGAGCTATAACATTCACAAACTAACATCATTTTAAGTTCTTCATGCCTTTCTTTATCAAGCATTCATTTAATATTCCAATCCACAGTAGGCCGTGCTGACCATTTGAATGTTTTTAATGATTCTGATGAAGCACTGTCTGCATGTCACTTGCATTTCACCATTTCACCTTTTCTAAAATAAAAGCAGTATTTCCTGTCCCTGCCCTCTCTTGTGGCTATAATATCACATTGAGCTATAGGAATGCAACAGTTTACATATGACAGCCAGCTTGGTAATACTTTGGTCATTTAATCAGTCTGTGGTCTTTGTTACGCATCTCCCCTCCCAAGGAAAACATTTCTAAAGATTAGCAACCCCCCCCCCAACACAAACACTTATTAATCAGTGTCTTAGAACTCAACTTACTATATTTCTCTCTCTTAGTTCCCAGGAATTTGGGTAGTATTAGTATAGGCGGACAATCCATTAGCACTGCTAGCTCAAGAAAGGTGAGTCACTCCGCTAATCTGTGTTTCCATGATATATTATATCAGAGCTTTGTCTGAAATCCTGTCATGCATGTATCATTTACTCGATACAGAACCATATAAAAGAATAATGTGGAAATGTATGAAAACATAAAGGAGGGTTGACGATCCCATCATTAGGCTGAATTGCTTTGTCAAGTGACACCTTGCCACACCTTTGCGCAAATGACTGGAATGTATAAAAACTGTGGAAAAAGATATTATGCAAGAACAGACTTGTTAATGTGGAATTTTCTTATTTTTTTGTGTTGAGTAAGCCACAACAGACAACCTAATTAACCTGAAATAAAATCACAGAAATGTTAAATGTTCATGATTTTTATATTGGTACACCTTTTTTTGTTATGTATTTTTTCCACATTTTGTCACCTTGAATCCCCCTTTTAATCATCCAAGTGTTGGGGGCAGCTTGACCTGTACTCTTCCTTGGGTTATGAAATCTGGTAAGTATTTACATTCACAGCTGACACCAGTGAAGCTCCGTGATCAGCCAGCTGGGTGTGGTGTGAATGCTGGGCAGCCCACACCCTTCCTTCTCAGGAGACAAGTGCTGCTCATCTTTGATGCACCTGTCCCCCCCCAGCTAGCATTAGCTGAAGACTCCAAGGCTCAAACACCCACCCCTCCTGAAATATGGCAGCTTGGATTCAATGCAAAGAAATGCAAAATAATGCACCTGGGAAACAAAAACCCAGGGAAGATTACACAATGCGGGGGGAGGTAGTAACAACAACAAAAATGGAAAGGGACCTGGGGTAATCATATCAGATGACCTTAAGGTTAGCAAGTAATGTGAGAAGGCAGTAGGGAGGGCTGGGGTGATACTGGGATGTGTAGAGAGAGGCATCACCAGCAGAAAACAGGAAGTTGTTATCCCTCTGTACTCTGGAGTACTGCGTCCAGTTCTGGAGACCCCATCTCCACAAGCACACAGACAGGATGGAGGCAGTCCAGAGGAGGGCAACTAAAATGGTGCAGGGTCTGCAAGAGAAGCCATACGAGGAGAGACTAAAGGAGCTTAATATGTATACACTTGAGGAACGGAGGGAGAGGGAGACATGATAGAAACTTTTAAGCACCTCAGTGCAGTCAACAAAGTCCAAGAGGGTAGCATCTTTCATAAAAAGAGATGTGCAAGAACAAGGGGACACAATTTGAAGATGGGGGGGGACGGCTCAGAGGCAATGCGAGGAAATATTTTTTCACAGAGAGCGTGGTGGATGCATGGACCAGCCTTCCTGAAGAGGTTGTGGGGTCTAAAACTGTGGGAGAATTCAAGAATGCATGGGACAGACATAAGGTAATTCTTTTGGGGGCTAGGAAGAAATAGGTTGTTGGTTAACTAGGATCTGCAGCTTAACCTGTAGGAAGGGAAATGGGCAGACTAGGTGGGCCAAGCGGTCCTTATCTGCTGTCAAAGTCTCTGTTTCTGTGTTTCTATGTTTCCTTCCCAGGAGGCAAGGACTTCTCATCTTCAATGCACCTGGCCTCCAGCTAGCCTCAGTGTGGAAATCCAAGGCACAAAGATAAACCCTTGTCTCCCAGGTGACAGCACCATGCACAACCGCCATCGGGCCAGCCGCGGTAATTCTGGATAATGACTTCTGAGCCTGTCCTTTACCAGCCCATAACAGAGGTAAAGGACTGGCTTAGGAGGGAGTCACCATTGCATCTATAGCCTGTCTGATTCAATTGTTGAAACTGAAACAATTTATTTTTCTGCTACTCAGTACCCATCAGACGGTATAACCCAATATTTAACTTACACTAGAAATGTATCACCAGTGAGTTAATTACAAACTGACCAATTAGAAAGTTGTTATGGTCTGATTAATTAAGCAAAGACTGACTTTTTACTATTTATTTAGAATATCTGCACACTGGGACACCCTCATTTAGGCTGACAGCCTAGTTTTCAAGAGGGTCTGTTGGGAAGGGACAGCTGCAATGATTAACAAATGCAAAATACACTAAATATACACAGGCTGAGATAATATAAATGACAAACCATGGTATGCAATAATATACATATTTACAGAGTTTTGCTTTGCACAGTACTTAATGAAAAGTACAGTAGAGTAAGAGTGGATTGTTAGGCACATATACTACTAAAGAGGGTAGCCAGGGCAGATACAGGGAGTGCTGAGATGGCAGAACATGGCATTCATAAAGGCATGGATTGTTAGTGCTTCTTTGGCACGTGTGTACCAGGCATTCTGAGTATTTGCACATTTATATCAGTATCCCT
Organism: Neoceratodus forsteri; assembly: GCA_016271365.2. Classification (NCBI taxonomy): domain Eukaryota; kingdom Metazoa; phylum Chordata; order Ceratodontiformes; family Ceratodontidae; genus Neoceratodus; species Neoceratodus forsteri. The sequence goes on from CM028130.1 coordinate 1,425,456,915, forward strand.
GTCTGTAAGAAGTCCTGGAAGACTTCATTGAGGGACCCAGCCAGAATCCCCAGTACATGCTTTCATCCTCATATCACCTCAACTGCAGTAACTTGTTGCTTTCTGACCATCCCGTAGCTATTCTTCAACATATCCAAAATTCCCATGCCCATATATTGTAATACAAATATGCAAATGTGAAACATCCCACCAGTTTTCATTGATCTCTCCTGGCTCTCTATCTCCAGGTCACTGAATCACAAGTTATCTAACTTGTCTTAAAATCATTCATGGCTCTGTCCCATCTTTACCTCTCCAACTTTATCAAACTCATACATCACTACCTACCCACTTCATTTCTCAGACTCTGGACATTTTTGCCTCTTCCATCTACTGATGGTAAAGCATTCATTCAATTTACTCATGTCACATGGAATATCCTCCCCATCACAATTTGTCTCACTGACTCTCCCAGCCTCTCTACATCCCATCTACATGCCAGTCACTGTTCTGTCAGCTTTAGGGTCACAAACTACATTACAGATCAACAGCAACTATTGCAATTTGTTTTTTTTCAATTTACAAGTTCTGTACTTAAGTCATAGATAAACAAAGTCAATTTAAGTAAAGACAGAGTATATAGTACAGTACACGTTTTTTAGTGTTGCAAGTTTTACCTTTTTATGTTTTATTTAAACTTCTTCATTGATCATAAATTATTGTAATCTGCATAGCGCAATACAGTTTATTAGGAATTATACACTCTCCTGCATATCCACCGACAACAACTTGTACTGTATATATCGGCTATAGTCAAGGTTAACATTATTTTTAGCTGTCTGTCTAAACTAAGCTTATACAGCAAAACTGCAAACCTCTGACGTACAGTGTATAATTCATATTAGATATTTTAACAGTTAACCTTAAAACATTGTGAACTTGAAACCAAATTAGCTCCTGTGTCTTTGTTTTCTATGTTTCCTGTGTCCTAAAAGGGTTGCATGAATTGGGATCTCAACTTGATGCCAGTTGTTCAATCGGGTGCCTTCAGTTCTTTCTAAACATGTTAGGAATATAAGCCATCTATGCCCATATTTTTCCCATTGTATAGACAAATAGAATCTGTTGACAGAAACAGACTGATGGTCCATTGAATCTGCCCTTGCTATACTACCTTACCAAATCAACCAATTGTTTGGGTGGGTTGCCTCCTGCTTCCCCTGCTCCCCCACCCCTCTTCTCCCTGGTACCCCCCCCAGCGACTATGAGCCCTCTTGCCCTGTCCCAGCTGTTTTGAACCTATTACCTGTACCTGCATCTACTACAGTATAAGTCACATTAAACTGTTTCTCCAATGAGTTACTTTAGCATTTTTAACTGAGTTGCATAAGTCTTGCTGCATCCAGCACAAAGTCCTGTACACACTGTTCCTTAAGAGTTAAAACTCAGTTTTGCATTGCATTGTGGCTGGACTGCAGATGCAGTCCAACTGAGTTGCAAAAACATTTTACAAACATTGCTCTTGAGCTGGTTAAGCCTTGAAAAACTATACAATCTGAGTTGCCAATGCACTGCCAACTGTAAAAAACAATGCTAAACCAACTCATTGGTGAAACAGTTTAATATGACTTGTACTGTTCTTCGACTGTTAGTTTGTTCCATGGCACTGCCCCCCCACCCCCCGTGAAGTAAAATTTCCTCACATCCTTCCTGGAAATCCCCCCCCACCAACCTCCAATCATGCTTTCTTATGACTGCGTCCCTATTTCTAGTAAACAGATTCTCGCTAGTCACCCTCTTTATACCCTATAGAAACTTACATGTTTCTATCATGCCTTCCCAGCTCATGGCCTCCAGCAAGTACATATTTAGGACCACCAGCCGTTCCTCATGGTGTATATGCCTTGCTGGCCCTGGATAATCTTTGTGACCCTTCTGTACACTGGCTCCAACCTGTCTAGCTCCCTTTCTCAGATGGGTATGCCAGAACTGAGCACAGTACTCCAGACGAGGGCTTACCAGAGATCTGTATAGGGGCAGTATCATTTTGCTTTTTCTACTTCCAAACCCCTCCTGATACACCCCAGCATCATCAGTGCCTTACTGTATGCTTTGTTGCATTGGTTGGTTTGCTTGCGGGAGTCACTGATGGTAATCTTCAGGTCCATCTCCCTTGTGTAGTAACCAGTCTAACTCCTCCCATCCAGTATTGTGTGTATGTGGATTCTGTCTTTGTAAATCTCTGCCTGTCTCACTTGCACTTTTTGGTATTAATTGTTAACTGTCAGATCTTAGACAACCTCTTCAGCTTTTCTAGGTCCTTCTGGAGTTCCCTTACCCTTTCCTTTTTTTTGAATTATTGTCTTTTTCTGCCTAGAGCCCTGGCAGGTGGCTACAGCCCTCCTGATGGAGGGACTCACTCTCCGGTCCCGCCGCTCCCACCAGTTCCCGGAATTTCCCCCATGGCTTGCCTCACATGGTGGGGCCAGGGAGGAGGTTGCTGGCTTCTCTTCCCCCGTAGAGACCCAATCCAGAAACCAGAGATAGCTCTCAGGATGTGGCGGACCATCACGGAGCCTGCAAGGCTCTTTTCCACCATTTTCTCCTTGCCTACCTCCCCTACTGATGAAAGGGCATTGGTACGTGCCTCCCGACCTGTACTGCCCCATGGCTGTCACCAGAAGGCAGTCAGCAGGTGGGATGACAAACCTCCCTCCCTCCTCCCCAGAGAGGAGAGCACCCTCCAGATGCTCAGTCCTCTCTTGCCCCTGCCAACCCCCAGTGACCTGGGCTCGTTTCTGAACCTGGGTCGCCAAAATGGCGTGAGGTGTAGCGACCAGCGCCTCAACTTCCAGCAGCACCAGGCCAGCTTCCTTACCTCTTCTTAACTGTCCACCTTGCAGCATAGCTTTGTGTTCTCAGCAAAGAGACACATCTTGCCTTGGATATCTTCCTCTATGTCATTTATGAATGTCTTGGAGTGTTACCCCCTACTCATGACCTCCCTGTCCCCTAAGTTGGCCCAATTCACTACTATCCTGTGGTGCCTCCCCTAGCCTGCTCCTCACTTGCCTTAATAAACCTGGATCTGTTTCTAATGCCTCCTTTTTACGGCTGCAGTGGGCAGAGCCTGCAGATGTTTTACATGTACAAAAGGAGTGATGTCATGTTTTCTGTCCGTGGAACTGACTGAAGTTGTTAATAGTCTCCTCCGCTTTACTCTCCTCCAAGAAATGTTTTCTGCCCTCAAATAAATACTCTTTCATGTTAGTCACTGGTTGCAGGGCACTATTTTCTTTCTTAAATTGGAGGTACAAGAACTGGAACCTGAGTAGTGGGAGGCAACATTAGTTTTTTTGGGGGGGAGTAAGAGCCACCCCTACCTCCACCCAAGAAGCTCCTAAAGATCCATCCCCACCTTTTTTTTTGTTCATGTGGGAGGGGCAAGAGGTGGATCTATCATGTTGGAACAACTGTCTATCAGAGCTGCCTGGAGAAGTAATTAATGAGTGCCTGATACTGCATCTAGGCATACTCCCTCCCCCCCCCACACAGACATCATGATATTTTTTTAAACTCTAATCATGTCAATATTTGGTTCTAACAGTATGAGCAAGTTGGGCATAAAAATAAAATAGAAAAAAAATAGGATCAAGCAGGTGCCTTTTCCTTTGTCAGATACATGCAGGCAGAAGGTCACAAATCCTGTATGAGAAGTTCATTATATGGATATTTTCCATGTAAAACAGAAATTTTGTTAATGTCTTGTCTGTAGCATCGTTTGTAGCCAGTAAACTATTGTTTACATAGGTACTGTAAACTGCAGGTTTTAATTCAGAAAGCCAGTCTTGATAAATTTGTTTTTTCAGCAGTTCTGTAAGATTTATGTCTCGCTGATGTAAGAGTGCATAGCATAGAAATGAAAGGGTTTCTGTAATTTATTGTTGTTTGCATGAGAAGTGGGCATGACAGTGGCCTGCAACAGTCAAGTCTAAATTGTTTCTTGGCCATTCTGGGATCTGAAGTTTAACAGTAATGTGTGAAGAGAATAAAGTTTTATGTTTTGTGCATTTGAATAGGTTTAGTGTTTTGAAGTTAAACTATATAAATATATATACATAGGCCCAGATATTCAAACTGCGCCAGTCTGAGGCGCAAGCCCCTGCGCTGCTCAAAATAGTTGCGCAGGGGTGTGGCCGGGGTGGTATTCAAAGGAGTTGCGCTGTTGAGCAACTCCTTTGAATATCGCCCGAACCCAGCACTTGCAAGATGCTGCAGTGGAACTTGCGCTACCGCAAGTTGCCAGAGAGTTGAGCATTCAACTTGCGGTGGCGCAGTACCAGTGCGCCATGCGCACTTTCCGATATTCATGCATTCATTTGCATTGCTCTCTTCGCGCAACCTGGTGCCAGTGGCGTAGACTGCCTCCTGCTGAATATTGCAGAATGGCGCATTTTGGACTTGCGCATGGCGCAACCCTGTTGTGCATGGCGCAACCCTTTTGAATATCTGGGCCATAGTGTCAAAGGCACCTGAAAAGGAAGGAGATACTACTAAAATAAATGCTATTCTGATGATTTATTTATTTATGTGTAAGATTTTAAGTGTAGTTCTGCCTAGGTCACAGACACATAAGCTATAAAAAGTACATTTAAGGATGGATGTATTAGTCAAAGCTTGTAGTAGCAAAATAAAGCAAGAAAAATAATGTATTGTGTTTTTTTTTCTTTCAGTTGTGTAACCAGGAGTGGCACACTAAGCTGAAAGCTTGCTTATAGGGACAACTTGAGAGCACATGGAAGTTTATTTATTTATATTTATTTATTTATTAAATTTTGGTGACCGGGTAGGCCCACTGAGCCCCGAAGGTCCCTTTTTCAGGGGTGACCCGGGATAACAATAAAAGGTATGATACAGTGGAGAAAACCTTTTGATCACATAGGTTATTCAAGCATAGACTGGTTACAGGCAGTCGTTACAGACATGGTTATCATCATGACACAGTTTTGCCTTGGTACTACATGGCATAGTATTATACATGAGGTAGCATTGGTCCCTAGGTGCCTAGATACTAGAAGTTAAGTGACTTGCTCAGGGCCACACAGTATGCAAGTGGGGACTATAGGATTCAAACCCAGATCTCCAGATTTGCAGCTCAGAATCTTAAACCACTGTGCTATACTGCCTCCCTAGTTATGGCACTCATCTGTTTTATGGTTCATGATGTTGGTGTGGTAAGCAGCAATACATTGCATAGCTGCTGTAAAATGTCAATAAGCAGGTCATGCAACAGATGTGTTGAGTAGTTACTGAAGCAAGAAATGTATTTAGGATAGTAAAATATTCCTGATAAATGTGTGACATTCGCATCTCAGTTTCAAGGAGGTCCTTACGGGGTGTCAATATACAATATAAAGTAGTTAATGTTTTCAAGTTGTCAGAGTAATTGCTTTGTAATATATGGATTCTTAAAATAATACCCCCAAAAACCATACAAAAAAATCCTTGTAATAGATTAGTTAGTCCCGTAATATTATACTTCCGGTGCTCATAATACTATACTTCTGGCCCAATAATACTATACTTCCGGTCCCTGTAATACTATCGTTGGGACTACCGGACGCGACTACTGTATGAACTGTGTGTTTTTTTGTTTTTTTTTTCTCTGAAAGAAGCGGGAATGGATCAGGAGCTGGGGGTGTGTGCAAATGAGAAGCGAGGAACACTCTGAGTCTGACGAACTCTGCAGACCACAGCAGCACAAGTAAGAACTTGGAAATTCCTCGCATCCATATATTACAAAAAATAACAAATAGGTTCTGGTGTTTCAAGGCAGAAATTCCATCGCGAGGTTCTGGGGACACAAAAACCTCTCAAAGCTCGGTCTCGAGGTTTCTTGTGTCCCCAGAACTCTCGATGGAATTACTGCCTTGTAATACACCAGAACCTATCTATTATTCTATTTGTATTACCACTGTTACTAAATTTAAATTATTCTATGAAGGAAATTAAGTTTATTCAACTGTCTGTAAATGTATTAAAAACATTTACTTTTCCTTATAATGTAATGCATTAAATTATGTTGCTAGGTTACAAAGTTACATAACAGCAATAGAGATGAAAACAATGGAATGGAAACATAGGAATTTGAAAAAAGTATACACTAGCAGGAGCAGTGTCATGACTTCACCAATTTTTTTATAGTTTCACTCTAGATTTTCAACATTACCATTTTTTTTACACCTCCTCATAAACAGTACATCTGTCATTTTTTACATCCTGTTCAAAATGTGTTTTTGCAACTGTGGTGCCAAATGGCACAGTCACTGTGTAAAATCCCCTTTCGGCTAATGAACTGATAGTGTCTCTGTTCATGCGGTGGGGTCACAAAAAGCCCATGTTGACATCTTGGAGTGAAAATACCAAGAAATGCCCAGGGCATTAGGGTTTCTGACCATAACACCCTGCTCTGTAGGGACTGACAGGCATCAGGGGTGTGACTTGGGATTGTTAACAGTAATGCTCATTCCATTCCACCCCCATTCCCACCCTGCAGCCAGTGACAGGTATCAAGGTGTGCCTTTGACTCTTCAGCCCCAAAGTTCACTCCATTCTCTTATACTGTACCCATTTCAGCATATTTCCTCATGGAATGGGGTGAGTGTAAAGTTTGAACACCCCAAGGCTCACCTCAACACTTGTCTGTGTCTGCAAGGGTAGGGTGAGGTGAAATGGCGTGAGCGTTATGGGCAGTGACCCAAAGGCACACCCCAATGCCTGTCCATGTCTGCGGGGTGGGGGTGGGGTTGGCATCACTTCAATACTTCACTGCCATTCCTATTCTGCTTGTCTGTGTGTCTCTCTTTCTCTATCTATATGTCTGTATAATTATCTATTTTTCTATCAGTTGCATGTATCGTTATTTTTACCTGTTTCTAAAACAAACCTGCATATCACATTTGCCTGCACAATGAGCACATACTTATGAAACTATGCATATTTGTACTCCACTTCTGCATAGACCTCATACTTTCCTAATATTCCCATTATCACAAGCATAACTACCTTGCCTTTATCAAAAGTGACCCCCTCTGAAAGTTACTATCACATTTTCTCTGCTAACAGTCCATCATTACACTTGACTTCCTGACATCAACACATTGCTTAAATATAACTTACATCACCTCATGGACAAAAACCCTGTTTCTCTTAAAAAACAACAAAATAAAAATTGCGTAAATAATCCCAAGGCTGAACATATGCCAACCATTACTTTTTCATGTACTGTCACCTTCTGTACCATCATGGAGATTTGCATATGTTTCCCATGATGCTTTGCATTATTGGGGTATGTGCAATTGTGTTTTCTTTAAAATTTGGCTGTCCAGCCAATATTCGTCCGGGATAATACATACATCAGTAGCATTTGCTCAGGGGTTCCTTTGTAAACCTATATTGTTTCCTATTCCTTCCAATAAAATGTACACCTCCATATATTTTCCTAATAGTGTGTATGCCTTCCTTAGAACAGAAACTAAAACAAATCTTACTACTTACAAATCATTGTGTTGTTTCTCCATGCCTTCTTAACAATTCCACACAACTTCACTAACTTCATTACGTAGCCGTGGTGGATCTGACTAGAACTTGTTTCAATAGCCTCCTGTGTCGTACCAAATGGAAGGCTTTAGTGAAGCTGAAGTAGAGTAAATCTGCCACTTGACCTCTATCGATCACCCTAGTGACCCTGTTAGAAAAACAGTATCAGGTTGGTCTGTCATGACTACCTTGACAAAAACCCATGCTGTTGCTGTTCTGCAGCCCGTTGTCCTCTAAGTAGGCCACCAGATTGTCTTTAACTATGATCTTCATCAGCTGCCCCATAATGGAGGTAAGACTGCCAAGCTTGTAGCTGCCCAGGTCCTCCCTGCCCCCCCTTTCTGCAGTCTCAAGGAAGCAGCAATCATTTCCACCCATCTAATTTATTTGCATTGAGTTTTCCATTCTGGCGTTATTGGGCAATGTGGGGCCAGTCAGATAACATGTTATTACTTCAGGCATGGTAGCCACAAAAACATTATGCAGATATTTTTGCCTGGCTTATTCAAGCTCTATAGGGTGCTGTGCCATAGTACCAAAATCTAGCAGGCAAGTGTCCCTGAAACAGGGAGATTTATGACCAATTCCATCTCAGACTCCATCCAAAACAGGACCACTTTTGGACAGGCCTAGTTGGGTGACTTAAACATGACAGGAATGGACTGGGGGGACTATGACATCCTCTGTGGTCAGGGAACAGAGGTTGTTGGATGTCTTTCAGGATGCATTCCTAACCCAGCAGATGGGGGAGCCGAACAGGGAGGCATGGATACTGGATGTGGTCCTGGCGGACAGTGACCGGATTGGGGGCCTGGAGGTAAGGGACCCATTTGCAGGGAGTGACCATGCCACGGTCTGATTCTGCCTAGACCTAGGAGGGGAAGAAGGCTGCACAAAGATGGAGGTAACTGACTTCAGGGGGGCGGATTTCAAGGAAATGGGAAGGATCCTTAAAGAGTATTTGGATGGGATAGGGCCTGACATGGACACTGACAGTAGGTTGGAAATCATCGGGGGAGGGGTGCAGGATGCTACCAGCACCTGTACAAGAGTGAGATGCAAATGCAGTAGGGCCAGAAAACCCTGCTGGTGGACCCGGGAGGTTCAGGAGGTGGTGAGAGAAAAGAAGGCGGCGTATAGGCATTTCAAGTGCTCAGGGAATGAAAGGGATCGAGGGGAGTACGAGTTGATGGTTAGAAGAGCCACTAGGGTGGTGAGGGTGGCTAAGGCAAGGAAGGAGCAGAACCTGGCCTGGGAAATTAGGAAAGGGAACAAGGGTTTTTTTAGATACATTGGGGAAAAAAGAAGGGTGAAGGGGCAGATTAGCAGGATTAAAACAAGGGAGGGAGGGATGGGCACAAGACCTGGGGGAGCAGGCTGAGGTACTAAATGAGTACTTTGTCTCAATTTTTACTAAGGAAAATGGGGAGGTCTGCATCATACATGGGAGGAGGCAGTGAAACTGAGGAGGAGGAAGACCCTTACTGATTGGCGGGTCTGGGAAGATGGGGGAAGGCAAAACAGGGGGACGAGGAAGCGGAGGTAGAAATCGCGGTAGAGAGAGTGAGGGAAGCCCTCAGGCCCCTTCAGATGGAGAAAGCACTGGGGCTGGATAAATTACATCCCAGAGTACTGAGGCAACTGGCAGATGTCCTAGTGAAACCCCTGGTGGAGCTTATCAGCATCTCTCTGAGAATGGGCTGGGTGCCCCAGGACTGGAAGGAGCGCATTTTGTGCCTGTCCACAAGGGTGGATCAAGGGAGATGGCAGGGAACTACATGCCCATCAGCCCGACATCGGTGGTGGGCAAGGTGATGGAGGGTGTTGTCAAGGAGGGGATGGGGGGAACTGGAAAAGTCGGAGTGCTTGGATGATAGACAGCATGGCTTCATCCTGGGAAATTGTGTCAGACAAACCTTGTGAAGTTCTACGATTGGGTGATGAGTGCCTTGGACCTGGGTAGGCCAGTGGATGTCCTCTTTCTTGACTTCAGCAAGGTGTTTGACTCTGTTCCTCGCGGGGGCCTGTTGGATAAGCTGGGGGAAATGGGAGTGGGGAATCTGATGATCAGATGGATAGGGAACTGGCTCTAAGACTGGACCCAGAGGGTCATGGTTGGGGGGATAGTCTCATCTCCAAGGAGGGTCATAAGTGGGACCCCTCAAGGATCGGTCCTTGGGCCCCTCCTGTTCAACACCTACATCTCTGACATAAGGAAGGGTATCAGGAGTGAGATGAGTCAGGTTCTTTGCGGATGACTCAAAGCTGGGGGCGGTGGTGGATGGGGAGGAGGGAAGGGGAGGGTGGCCCAACAGGGGGACCTGGAGGCTCTAGAAAGGTGGTCTCAAAAGTGGAAACTGAGGTTCAATGCAGGGAAATGCAGGGTACTGCACCTGGGAGCCAGAAACCCGAGCCAAATGTACACCCGGGAGGGGGGATGCTACAAGTCTCAAGGGCTGAGGGGGACCTGGGGGTGGTGGTGGATGTCAAGATGGACAACTCAGAGACTTGTAGGAGGGCAGCAGCCATGGCTGACAGGATGCTGGGATGCATCACTAGGGGGATTACCTTCAGAAGGAGGGAAGTGATACTCCCTCTGTATAACTGCTTGGTGAGGCTGCACCTTGAGTACTGCATGCAGTTTTGGAGGCCACACTTAAAGAGGGACATTGAACTCTTGGAGATGGTATAGAGGAGGGCAACCAAAATGATCTGGTGCTTGGGGGATAGGAGCTATGAGGAGAGGCTTGAAGAGCTAAATATGTACACATTAGAAGAGAGAAGGGACAGGGGGGACATGATAGAGGTCTTCAAGTACATGAAGGGGGTAAATAGAGGAGGTGCAGTCAGGGTGCTCCGAAGGAAGGAGGGGGAAACTAGAGGGCATGGGTGGAAGCTGGAGGAGGGAGACTCAGGGGAGAAATGAGGAGGTGCTACTTCACTGAGAGGGTGGTAGAACCATGGAATGTGCTGTCCGGGGGGCTGGTGGAGGCAGAGACTGTGGAGGGGTTCAAGAGGGGGTAGGACAGGTACAGGGGAAGGATTGTGGAAGCAAAATCCAATGCGGCGGGAATACCCTGGACTGGGAATGGAGAAGCTCGAGAGGGCGGGGGGGGGGCAGCAAGGTCTGTTCCCATGGTGGGGGCTGACCAAATGAGCAGACACGAAAGACCGCTAGGCCTATTCTGCTGGCATTTTAGTATGTTAGCATGTTAGTAACACCTGGGTGTGGCCCACTGTTTTGGTTGCACTGTCAACAGCATCTGTCTTTGCTGGAGCTGTTAAAATGCTTGGTTATGTGTGCAGTGTGGAAGAAGTTATTTTTTACTGTCCATCTGTGTTCTTGCCAAATGTTGGCTGTTGGTTGCTGTGGTATTATATCCATTACACCATAGTGTATGTTAACCCACTCCTGAACAGGATTTTGAACTCCTGCCTCTTGCTCCCACGTATGCCTAAAGACTGTCCCACATTAGGAATACTGTTCAGCCTACAGCTTTGTAAGGTGAGGTATGCCGTGTGGAGACTGTTTCCTTTACATTGTTGATTCTGTTTGTGTATGGGGATCAGCGGTCTGATTCTTGGCTTCTCAGACTGCTCTGGCAGTTGCTCTCAATATATATATATATATATATATATATATATATATATATACACACACACACACACATGCACAAATCCATACACTCACACATCCTGTTGTATTTATGTCTGTACTGCCTCTTTTTACTTATTACCTTTTTATACGTAGTTTAATTGTAAAGTGTTTGCAACATTTGCATATGCTTTGTGTAGTGGTGAAGCAGATGATTCTGTAAAACTACAGTTTTTGCTCTGAGACTATTCTGTGTGTGTTTGTGTCAGGTTATTTGCATAATTTATCATATCTGTATTATAGCATTTATATTGCCCTTGTCACAATAAGTATTTAGCCCTACCATAACATGTTATATTATTACTCCATCATACTGTGTCACATTCTAGCATGCCAGTACTGCCACATTGAGATTATTATGTTGTGCCTACGCTGCACACACACATTTTTTAAAGCCGAAACAAATGACACTACTAGGAGGAACTTCTGACTGTAATAAAGAACACTACTTTTCAAATCACTCTGAGATGCTAGTAGTTCTACTTTTGTTTTAATGTTGGATCTACAACTGTAAACTATTTTCTACCATGATTACCTTTCTGATGTATTATTTTTTCCCATCTTTTGGAACTTCAGTGACACCTAAATGGAGTCTGTCTCCTCTTTTAAAATATTTAGGAGTTTAGCTTGATAGCCACCTGGAGTTCTCAACGGGCATTGATACCATCCACTCCAAGCTACTTCTTAAACTGTGGCATGCTACAGGAACAAAACCTGCACCTCTCCCCCAGCCAGCAATGAGATTGGCTCTCCCCCAGCCAGTAATGAGATTGGCTCTAAAATGATCCTCCTGGCTTTTGATTTCAGTGATGTGGTTTACAGCAGTGCCTCTAAATGTTCCCTTGCCAGACCGGTCCCTTATTCCACTGCATCTGTTACTTTGCACTGAACTGCCCACCCCATACTCACCACTGCCCTCTGAACACCTCCTCTCATTCCCATCCCTTAAATGCTGCCACCTTTCTCACTCCATCTCCCTCATTTCTAAGTTCGGGTTTGGTTTGCTCCTGTTATCTCTCTTCCTTCCTTTCCTGCAACCACCCAGCCTCCTATTCCCTTTCACTCTGGTGACTCTTGCACCTTCTCCATCACTTGTCCCAAGTACTTTGCTGGTCAGTCTGCTTTCTCCTACAGGCTTCCCCTACTCTAGTCCTCCCTCCAATCCCACATTCATGCTGCCTCCTCCCCTTCATCTTTGAAGGCTTACTCCATGCCCAAGCCATTCATACCTGCCCCTGCACTTACCTCTCTCCTAGGCCTTCTCTTTCTTACTGCCCCATTGCCCTGGTTTAAATGGCTGTTTCTCACTAGTTCAGTTGTATAGCTGTTTCACATAATAATTATCGATGGTTACCCACTGGGGCACTGCTCCTGGGGTATGTGCAACCTTACAGGCACTCATGTCTAGACCCTTGATCAAAAGGTGGTAAACTGTAAATTGCACTGTGTAGCTTTATTTACATACATAGATACATAGATACATAGACAGTGTCAGCAGATAAGGGCCTATGGCCCACTCAGTCTGCCCATTTGAGCTTGTAAGTTCAGTTTGTTTTCCTAGAAGTCTGTTGCCCCTTACCCCTGACCTCCAGAATTCCTTTATGTCTATCCCATGCATTCTTAAATCCCGTGATTGTTTCAGCCCCCACCACTTCCTCTGGCAGGGTGTTCCACTTGTCCACCACCCGTTCTGTGAAGAAATTCTTTCTTATGTTTCCTCTGAATCGTCCTCCCTCCAACTTCATCCCATGCCCTCTAGTCCTGGAACATCTTTTTCGCTTAAAAATAGTGTTTTCCTGCACCCTGTTCCTCCCTGTAAGATACTTGTATGTCTCTATCATATCCCTCTCTCCCTCCTCTCCTCCAGGGAGTACATGTTCAGTTCCTTCAACCTGTCTTCTATAGGACTTGTGATGCAATCCATGCACCATCTTTGTTGCCCTCCTCCTGAACCTTCTCTACCCTGTCTATGTCCTTACGTAGGTATGGTCTCCAGAACTGTACACTGTACCTCTAGGTGGGGCCTCACTAGTGTCTTGTAGCACGGAATTATGACCTCCTTTTCCTGCTGGTGATGCCCCTGCCTATACATCCCAGCATCCTATTTGCTTTACCTGCTGCCTTGTCACACTGTTTCCCTACCTTGGGTCATCAGAGATGACAACCCCAAGATCCCTTTCCTGCTTGGTGCATGCTATATCTTACCCCCAACTGATATATTGTGCCAGGGTTTTTGTGCCCCACTATGCATTATCTTGCACTTCTTTGCATTGAATTTCAACTGCCAAACCCTGACCATTCTTCAAGTTTCTGCAGGTGCTTCTCATTCTGTCTACACCCTCTGGTGTGTCTACTCTATTACAGAGCTTTGTGTCATCAGCGAACAGTGAGAATTCTGCCTTCTAGGTCCCTGCAATGTCACTGATGAAGATGTTGAATAGGACCGGTCCCAGCACTGATCCCTGTGGTACCCCACTGGTCACTCTTTCCTCTGTGGAGTGACAGCCATTTACCACCACCTCTGTGTCCTGCCACCAGCCAGTTACCTACCCACCACACCACTGTCCTGCCCACACCCATATTCCCCAGTTTGTGTAATAGTCTTCTGTGTGGCACAGTGTCAAAGGCCTTGCTGAAGTCCAGATAGGCCATGTCCACTGCCCTCCCTGATCCACCTCCCTAGTCACCCAGTCAAAAAATTCAACGAGGTTGGTCTGACATGACCTCCCCCTGGTGAAACCTTGCTGCCTTGGGTCCTGTAGTCCATTGACAGCCAGATGTTCCACCAATCTCTCCTTCAGTAGTGCTTCCATGATCTTCCCCACTACCGAGGTGAGGCTGAGCTGGTCTGTAGTTCCCTGCTTCCTCTTTGTTCCCACTTTTGTATAAGGGACTACATCTGCTGTCCTCCAGTCTTTGGGTACCTCCCTGTTTCCAGTGATCGGCTAAACAGGATAGCCAGAGAGTTCAGCCGCCACCTCTCTTAGTTCTTTAAGGACCCTAGGGTCACCCCATCTGGCCCCATTGGCTTTATCAACTCTTATTACTTCCAGTTCCTTCAGGACCCTTTCTCGTAAAGGGACTTGTGTCCATTTCTGCACCATTCTCACCCCTTGTACTCCTTCAGACCCATTACCCTCCTTTTCCTCAGTAAGAGACTGAGCAGAAATACCTGTTCAATATGTCAGCTTTACTGTTGTCATCCTCCACAGCCCCCATCCTCCCCTTCAGTCTCACTATCCCTCCTTTGTCTTTCTTTTTCACTTATGTACCTGTAAAGGTTTTGTCCCTCTACCCACTGATTTTGCAATGTGTTCTTCTGTCTGAGGCTTTGGCTTCCCTTACTGACCTCCATGCCTCCTTTGCTTCTCCTGGTACTTCTCCCTATCCCCTTCTGCCTGTGTCTTTTGTATTGCCTGAATGCAATCTTTTGGCTTTCACTTTCTTTGCTACCTCTTTGGAAAACCATAATGGTCTCCTCTTTCTTTTCCTCTTGCTAACCTGCTTAATGAATAATTCTGTTGTTCTTGTAATCCCCATTTTAAATACTGCCACTGTTCCTCACCCCAGATTCCTGTCCCATTCCCATAATGCCTCTTTCAAGTATCTCCCCATTTTCCCAAAGTCTGCCCCCTAAAATCCAGGATCGTGTTTTGTGTGGTTTGGTTCTGCTCTTTCTGTGATTTCAAACCACAATGACTGGTGGTCACTGTTTCCCAGGTGCTCCCCCACTGTTACCCCCATCACACTGTCCCTGTTTGTGAGCACAAGGTCCAGTATTGCCTTCTGCTGGGTTGGTTCCATGACCAGTTGCTTGAGGAAGGCACCCTGAAGGGAGTCCAGGATAAATCTGCTCCTAGTTGATGCTGCTGCTGGGATGCTCCAGTCCACGTCTGGAATATTGAAGTCTCCAACCAGTACTACCTCACCCTTGTCTGCCATCCTTCGGATGGCTAGCATCAACTCCCTATCTGTTTCTTCCTCCTGGGCTGGTGGTCTATGGACCACACCTGTGCGGATGGCTGTCCCCATTTTCCTTTCCAGCAACCCACAGTATCTCTCCCCATTTTGTTCCTCCTGGATCTCTGTGGCCCTTATTTCATTTCACATACAGTGCCACTCCTCCTCCTTCCTGCCTGCTCTGTCTCTTCTGAATATGTTGTACCAGGTATGGCCATCTCCCAGTCGTGGTTATCATTACACCAGGTTTCAGTGATGGCCACAATGTCCAGGTCAGCTGTACTGATGCAGCCTCCAGATCTTCCATCTTGTTGCTAAGGCTCCTGGCATTTGGACACATGGCTTTCCATGATTTGACCTCCTAGACTGTTTCACTGTTCTCTCCAGCCCTTCCTTGGTTGTCATTTATCCCTGGTTCTTCTTGCTGTCTGCCCTTCTGCTGAATGTTGCCCCTTTTCTGCTTATCCACCTCTTGGGCACTAATCTCCATCTTTTGCACACTGCTTTGCAGAGATAGCCACTTCTCTGGTTCAATGGTTCCACTGCTAGCTGTGGGGGGTGAGCAAGTAGGTACCATCCTTGCTGGCCTGCCACCCCCCTTTGCTAGTTTAAATGCTTGTCAATGTAGCATTTAAACTTATCATTGAGTGCTTGGATTCCCCTCCAGGTTGGATGCAGGCCGTCAGGCTTGAACAAACCTCCATCCCTCAGGTGGGTCCCAGTCACCAATGATCAAACCCTTCCTCACAGCACCAGTTCTTCAACCATGAGTTAAAGTTCCTGGTGCATGCGCTCCTATGCTCTCCCTTGCCTCTCACAGGTAGTACTTCTGAGAAAGTGACAGAAGTAGCTACTTGCTTGAGACCCCTCCCCAGTTTCCTAAACTCTTCCTGAACTTCCTTTGGCTCCCCATTTGCCAGGTCATTAGTACCTAGGTGGATAATGACATCCAGCTCACCCTCTCGTCTTGCCTTCCCAGTGATCCCCAGGATCTTCCTTCCATCCCTCCATGCCGTGGCACCTGGTAGGCACCTCACCTCCCTGTTCTCCCCCTCCTGTGTTCCTAGCTGGATCCCTCTTATGATGGAGTCCCCCACCAGGATTCGCTTCCTCCTCCTCTGGGGTCCACTGCTTTCCGCTGAGGTCACCCTCCTTGGCTAACCTCCACATCCTTTCCTTCCACTTCTCTGGGTACCTCTATTTGGTTGTCCTCATTTGCCAGTGTGGCATATGAGGTTCTTGAGTGGAATAGGATCTGGGATGTGCCTCTGCCTGACTGCTCTAACCCTCCCTGAGCCCACTGTCATCCAAGTGCTCCTCGTTCTCGCATCCTTTGGGGCAGTTGCATTGGACTGGTGGTCCCTGGATAGGAGTGATGGTACTCCTGACCCAGTTTACTCCGCTCTGAGTCTGGCTACCTCATCCGCAGTCCAGAGAGATGCATGCAGATAGGGCAGTACCTCAGTGTCCAGAAGGTCTGCCTGAATATGGCTGCCCCACAGCCACTGCATTGCACCACTCCCCACATTATACTGCAATTCCACTACTTGTCTGCTACTGAAGCTCTCCTAGTTCCCTTTTTATTAATTTACTGTACTAAAAATCCTGCCACTGATACTCAGATAATTTTCTTTTTTTTTAAAGAAAAAGAAACCAATAAATAAATAAATGAGTCAAAACACTTGTCGTGCTGAGGGTGGGCTTCTTCCCCCTTATGCCCCTCCGACTTCACACCCCTTACTATACCCTGTGTTTAGCTCCTGTCAATCAGATTTAACAGGGCATATAATTAAGAGTTGGGGGAGGGAGGGCGAACATTTGCAGCAATTAAAGACAGCACAGAATTACACCACCACTACGTTTTAAATTTTCAACAGCCCAAAAACAATTATAAGTAAAGACAACAAAGAAAGTATAATGTCACTAAAAGCCCACAATCTAAGTTTAAAAGAAAAATAGCAATTACCAGTTACTCTAAAGCACTGAATTGAATATGTTTCCTTCCTTCCCCTTCTGGCTTCTTCACCCAGCCTCTCATACCCATGGTTCCATGCCTAGTCCTCATTACAGTGCTGTAACATTGTCACTTTTTGTATCAATACTGCTGTATTGTTTTCCCTTGTACCCCTCCCTCCAGACACCCCTGAAAATACGCTATTATGCCTCAGTAGGCTTTCAAGGTTAAACTTTTTACACAAATAAATAAATAATCTTCCAGTGCCTGCACATGAATAGCCTGCAAAAGTAAGACAGATTACGAGTTATTAGAATGAAGGCTGAATTATATACAATGAGGGTAAGGTATAAGATTAAGATCCAGAAGTTTACAAATGGCGCAGTTTCTCATAAAACAGACTGAAGTAGAACCATCAATCAGAAAATGTTATCAAAAAATGTTAGCTACTCCAGTGGCTTAGAGTTTAAGACACTCACCTTCCACTAGTGGGACCACAGTTTTCTGTCTGGATTCCATGTTTCCAGCTGGCTGCAGCAGAACTCAGACAGGCAGTACCAAGGAGGTTTTCTCCACTCTGAGCTTACCTCTAAACCCTCAGCTTTGTCAGTCAGGGACAAGGCTTAGGAAAATCAAGGAAACATCTTAAAAATTAATGATATCCACTCAGGTAGCTAGCTGGAAAATGATCTTAGTATAAAATGCATTTTCTGAAGAAGAACAAGTCTGAACCTTTATTATTTGACATAATTTTGTGCTTATAATGAAGTCATGAAAATAGCTATTTTAGGAGGGACTGAGGCATATTTTGAGGGAATATCCAGTAGTGTAGTAAATTCCCAGAGGGCCTGGGTACAAGGCGATGTTACAAGGCTCCTCCCCAGTTTTGAATAAACATCAAAATTATGATTTGGGCCCCTCAAACCTCGTGGGCCCGGGTGCCACTGCACCCCCTGCACCCTTGTAGCTATGCCCTTGGGAATATCAGGGACATCTCTGAGAATCAGGAACAGTTTTTGAGAGGTATGACACTGGGGTGTGTGAATTCCCAAGGTACACATGAAATGGAGAATGTGCAGGATTATTTTTAAAAGATTTATGAGATGGAGACTTCTGAGCAGACCGTAGAAAATGAGTGGAAGACTGAAAGCAAGGTCTAGTGGTATGATAAAGGGACATTTCCAGTAGTCTAACCAGGAAGACTATGTCTTATTCGACAAGTCTTATTAGGTCCTTTTTTACTAAAGAAAGGCCTTTCCTCAAGCTCAGTCCCCCTTTACTGAGCACCCTGACAGGTGGCACCCTTTGTAACAAGTTGGATCCAGGACACAAAAGCAATAAGGTGTCACTGTGAAGTACAGTGATTGCTCGCTATAGCGAATCCCACTATAGCAAATTCCTGCATTTAACAAATGCAGTATGTCTCCCGATGCTTGAGATTGTAATTGATAGAGCAGCTAATGCATTGACACTCTTGTCAGTTTCACTGCTGACTCACTTTCAGTTCTGACTGGCAGTTGATTGTTTTCAGGTGTGTGCGGCACTTAAGTACAGGCAAGCAGATTCAGTATTGAATGGTGCATGTCCTATAAGATCAGTTTGTTAACCTATAAGTTCCTGCACGAGCTGGATCTGGGCTACCTACGTGATCTCTTACATCCATATCATCCCGCTCACTGTCTCCGTTCTTCTGATGAGGGCCTCCTGGAGTTTCCCAAGACTAGACTTGAAACATCCGGGGACAGAGCCTTTGTGGTGCAAGACCGGTAATGTAGAATTTACTACCAAGGGCTCTGAGGGAGACCCAATTGGTAGAAGTATTCAAAAAAGGTCTTACAACCTACCTATTTGCTCAGGCATTTGGTTCTACTGTGGATTTTAACTAATTTTAGTTGATTAATTATATTTGTGGTTTTAGAGTTATATTGTTATGTTTATGATGGTCATTAGTATTAGTATTGGTTGATTGTGCTGTTGTATTATATTTAGGCTTGCCAGGATTAGATTTAAATTGGTAAATGTCTATTTTACTACACACACACAAACTGATGAAAAAATATTTCCATTGATAATAATCTAAATTTACAGATAGGCAAAACAAGTTATATTGCTATTTTGACACGTGATGATAATTAGTTTTTTATTAATTTGTAAATCCGCAGCGTTAACTGTCATTAACAGCAACTGTGAAAACTAAATCTATATAAATCGATATAAATGCTTGAAAACCCATAATTTCATGTAACTGTGAAAATTTAAATCGATAAAGCTCAGGAAAAAGGTTGAAAAATAAAAATCGATATATTCCATCAAAATTATAAAAAATTAAAAATCGAATTCAGGCAACCCTAATTATATTGTAATGGCACCCTGGGCCTCAAGGGAAGGGCACCAAAAACAAATAAAACTACTAATACTGCTATTAGTAAAAGTAAACTAAAGTAATAGTTTATATAACAAACAGCTACAGGAATGGAGGTCAGTGGTGACAGTAAGCAGATAAAATATACAATATGAAAGGGTGTAGTGTTCCTTTAAGGAGGATTGTAGGGTGGTAAAAGGCCTCAAACTCTGCAAAGTCTGAAAACAGTAAACCACAGATGAGTTCTGACCTTTTTGGACTCCTTTGTGTGTTACTGCTTTTTGTCTCAGCCTACAGCAAAGGGAAAACCAGCCAAATAATGATTAACAATGGTGCTTTACATCAGGGGGTATGTATAAATTTGTATTTCTTTAAAACCTGGTATTGTTGCTAATAGGGCCACACTCCCTTCTCTCTTTCCCCAATTACATGCACCTCTAATTACCTACTAGCTACCTTCTACCACGACAAATGCCTCTGGCTGCCTACGTACTCAAAATCACCCCCCCCCCCACATCTTTTGTTATAATGTCATTAACTTTTCTGATTGGTTGTTGTTATGTATTGCTATTATGTTGTAACCATTTTGTATTGACTGCCGTCACCATTGCTTGTCTTTCTTCTTTTTTTTTTAAATGTTAGTCTCTGACACGGAACCTTTGTAAAAGAGCCTTGGCTCAAAGGTATTGTAATCCTAGACCTTATAAATAAATAAAAAAGTCAGCAAATTTGGCCCAACAGGTCAATTCCGAGCTGGGCCAGACAAAACCTGAATTGGCCTGATTTGGGTCAAAATTAAATGAAAGGTTTTGAGTGTCAAAACATACTTGATTTTAAATGGCTTCTCATGTACTGTTATAACATGCTGTGAAACTGCATGAAATCAATGAACAGTAACTGTAAGCAAAACCCTCACAATGACTGGGGTAAGGTACCATACCAAGAGGCCAAGTCGGGTAAACACTTTCCTCCTCCACTAATCTGTTCCACCAACCCCTGTTCCCCTAGGCAGTACTCCCCATGGTGGTGCTGATGATGACGTCGATGGCAAGAGAGCTTGAGAAAACTATCAGCAACCAGAAAAATAAGGGAGTTACGCTGCTGCCGTGCTGAGACTGACACAATCTCTGGCAAATACATATTGCAGCTCGCTACAGAGGACACTGGAGCATACCCATGGGTAACACCTTCCTCCTCCACTGTTCTGTCCCACTCAACTGTGCTTCACTGTCAGACCCCACTGATGACATCCCTTATCCCTGCTCCACTAGGTAGTACTCCCTATTTGACTCTGGGGGATCAGAGGCAGCCCCTGCCTGACCCCTCCCATACCACCTCAAACAGCTGCTTCTGTGTTGCCCTGTTTTTTTTCTTGTCGCTCAATCCAAGTGCCAGATAAGAATTAAAAAAATATATTGCTCTGCAGTCTGCTGTGCTTTTATATTTAAACTTGTCACGTTCTCTTTAATCCTGCCTGCCCTGGAAGCTGCCCAAAGCATAGCTGTCTCTCCTAGTTTTCTTCTCTCAAATGCTGCAACTTGAGCCACATGATGGCAATGTGCCGCTGTCTCTCAGGCACACAAGTGCCAGTCAGCCATGCTGCTTGCCTCTGACCCCGCTGCACTGAGGTGAGGTGTTTATAATCCCACATAACATCATACTGCTTGGTCCAATCAAGGTAGACCTACCAGCAGTAGGATCAGAGTGGGCAAAGAGACTGGCACTTTGATTGGCCTTCCACTGGTGTAGTCACATGACTCCCCTACCTTTCAGTAGCTGAGTGTGCTTGCACTCACTGCAGAGGAGAACTAGGAGCAATTTAGGAGCATGTCCTTGTTAGCTGCCTTGAGCATGCACTAAGGAGGAGCCAGATCGACCCACCTTCAGGTACAGCCTTCCTTCCTGGCTGCTGCTCTGCCATTAGTCTCTCCTTACCCCCTGCCCCTTGCTGGTTGCTTGCCAGTCAGCTACCCGCCCACATCAGTGACATAGTTCTTTTCCAGTGCATACCTCCCCCCCCCCCAACCAGTGCCAGCTATACTTTTTTCATTTTCTGCAGCACATGTCTTTTGTGGAAGAGAACTGTAATTTTGGGTCAGGGGGCCTTTCAGGTTTTGGCAGTGAAACATGATTTGGAGGTTTATTTCTGAGCACTGCCACAACTGAATTGCCCAACTGTTTGACCTGGCCTGATTCCTGGCCCTAGTTACTAATGTTCTTCTTGTGTTATCCTTGATTCTGTGCTTTCCTCTGAGGTTTGTATCTTTCCAATTACTGTAATGCATATGGTGTTAAGGCTACCAGCTAATGCCTTGTTCCTGCCATCTATTGGTTAAACAGTAAAACACTGTATATATAAAGTATAACTGCTAACTAACCTCCAGATGGATTGAAGCCAGATATTCCTAGACAGCAATGACTAAAAAAAAGCGGATGCATGGAATTGTACTGATAAGAAAAAGGAGCAGTTCCACTCTCCTGTCTTGTATGGAGTTGTGTTATTTTAGCTGTTTCTGCTACAGTTTCCTCTACACAGCATGACAGACATACAAATCCCTACTGAAGAGGAAGTACCTGTGATTCAAGACCTCCAACTATAAAATAAATTCCGTTGGTTGTTATTAGAGGTTTTTACCCCCTTCAGCCTTCATCTTACCCTCAGTCTGCTGCTGGCCAACCCAACTAACCCCACCGTTTCCACATCCCCCAGGGTTCTACCTTCCATTGTGGGGGAGGGGGTCTAGTGGAGGGCTGTCCTCCCCTCCCCCAAGACCAGGTCCAGATTTGGTTGCCGGTGATGGGGCTGCATGGGTTGGGGCCTCGACATGCAGATAGCCATCATCTATGGTGAAGCTTGGGAATACAAATGGAGAGCAATGTGGGGAGTGCCGTGTGGCTCGGGTGTGTGGTCATGTATGTTCATGTGCAGGTGCACTTGGAGCCTTTTGCCAGCAGTATCCCCAGGTATGCAATGCAAGGAGAGAAACATCCTTGATGCATTGCAGAATGGTGCTGGCACTCACAGGACCTACCATTCTAGACTACCCACCTGCCCCTGTACCTCATGGGTTTAACGGAGGTCATGGCTGCCAGTACGCTTTAGGGAGCCCACCGTACATTGGGAAATTACCACGTCAGATGAAATGCCCCCAGCTGACCCCATGTGACTAGGTAAGTGACAGTGATGGGAGGTGGTAGGGGTGGGAGGTAACCAGGTTGAGGAAGGGCAGTACCTATGACTGGGGAGGAAAAAAAAATATAAAAATTGCAATTTTGTTCAGTTATGTTACTGTAACTAGAAAAAAGGGTTTGGTGCACTGAATGTAAATATCTATGAGAAGATATTTCCTCAGCCTTTTCATTTTATGTGTGAATCAATATTAGATGTTGTAGCTAGTGGTCTAAATAATTAAAATAAGGGTATAGGTGGGTAAAGGAATCTACTTTGAAAATGAATGCATTAGACACTACCCCAGCTAAAGCCTCTTAACATAGATGTCAAATTAAATTAATTCAAATTTTTTGTAAATCAACAAATTAGCAACATGAAGATTGAGCAAAAATTTAGATAAAATGTCTCCACAATCACAAAAGTATACATACAATACACATTGTATATGACTAATAGATTATAGAAATGTTTTTCCCATACAATCATCCAGCAAGTTCTAGGAAACATGGTTGTGAACAGACCATTGGAGAAAAAGGTCTTTATGGCCAGATACAAAATAAAATGCCCTTTTCTACTCTAAGGAGTGATTTACTCAGGGAGCTTGATATTTTAGAGGTTAAGGTACTGAAGGCATGAGTGGGAATCTCAGCCCAGGTTCTAAGTCAAATGAGTCTGGAGTTATCACAGCACCAGTAGTAGCAGAAAGGGGTTTTGAGTAATCACAGTACCAGTAATAAACAGGGGTTTGGAGTTATTACAGTACTCACAGTTACAGGCAAGGGGTTGGTGTTACAGTAGTAATAGGCAGGAGTTTGGGGTTATCACAGTACTTGTAGTTATAGACAAAAGTTTGGAGTTATCATGTTAACTGCAGTAATAAACAGGGGTTTGGAGTTACACAACACCCGCAGTAATAGACAGAGGTTGGAGTTATCACAGTTCCTGCAGCAATAGACAGGAATTTGGAGTACAGTAATAACATTACTCGTAGAACTAGACAGGAGTTTGGACTTATCACAATACCCACTTTAATAGACAGGGTCTTGGAGTTATCACAGTACCCAGAGTAATAGACAAGGGTCTGGAGTTATCTCAGTACTCACAGTTATAGACAAAGGTTTAAAGTTATCTCGGTACTACCAGTAACAGACAGGGTTTACAGTTACCACAGTACCCACAATACTAGACTAGGTGTTAGATTTATCACAGTACCTGCAGTTATAAGCAGGGAATTGGAGTTATCACAGTACCCACAGTTATAGACAGGGGATTGGCGTTATCACAGTACCTTCAGCAATAAACAGGGTTTTGGCATTATTACAGTGCTCACAATAATAGACAGAAGTTTGGAGCTATCACAGTAATCACAGTTATAGATCAGGGTTTGGAGTTATCACACTACCTGCAGTAATACAGAAGGGTTTGGAGTTATAACAGCATCCAGAGTAATAGACCAGGTTTTGGAGTTATCTCAGTACCAGCAGTTATAGACAAGGGTTTGGAGATATCTCATTAACTTCAGTAATAAACAGGGAGTTTGAGGTCTCACAGTCCTGCAGTAATAGACAGGAGTTTGGAGTACTCACATTACCCATAGAACTAGACAAGAGATTGGAGTTATCACACTATCCACTGTAATAGACAGGGGCTTGGAGTTACCTCAGTAACTTTAGTTCTAGACAAGGGTTTCCAGTTATCACAGTACCCAGAGTAGTAGACAAGAGTTTGGAGTGCTCACATTACCCATAGAACTAGACAGGAGTTTGGAGTCATCACACTATCCACTGTAATAGAAAGGGGCCTGGAGTTATCACAGTAACCTTAATTATAGACAAGGGTTTGCAGTTATCACAATACCCAGAGTAGTAGATAGGAGTCTGGAGTTGTCACATTACCCATGGGAATAGAGAGGGTTTAAAGTTACCTCAATACCCACAATAATAGACTGGGGGTTAGAGTTATCACAGTACCCGCAGGTGTAGGCAGGGAATTGAAGTTATCACAACAGCCTCAGTTATCAATAGGTAATTGGAGCTATCACAGTAATATACAAGGTTTTAACATTATCACGATGCCCACAATAAAGACAGGGGCTGGATTTCATCCCTTCCCATGACTATGTCCCTCTCCACATCGGCTGCTGTGGACTGAACTCTCCACGTCATCAGAGTGCCATATATTCAACTAATACAGCTGTGGGAAATGTTACACCAGGTACCACCAGGTGTAACTTTTTTCTGTAGCTGCACCGGAAAATTGTCTGCAAGCTGCAATAAACCAGGGAGCTGGTCATAAACCAGCACCACCTTTGAAAATACAGCGATTGCAGAAACAAATGCAGCCCTGCAAATGGAGATCCACTTGCACTGGATTTTCTCCCACAGTCGTGGGACTGACAGGGGCTTTGAAAATCTAGCCCTGGGTTTGGAGTCATTACAGTATCTGCAGGAGTAGATAGGGCTTTGGAGTTATCATAGTACCCGCAGTGGTAAACAGGATGGAGTTTGGAGTTACTATGGTACTCACAGTTATAGAAAGGAGTATGGAGTTATCACTGTACCCGCAGTAACAGACAAAGGTGTGGAGTTATCACAGTACTTGCAGTTATTTATTTATTTTAGACTTTGGTAACTGGGTAAAGCCCACTAGCCTATTCTCAGGGGCGACCTGGGAGCACGGGGGGAGGGGGGGTTAAGTGACTTGCTGAGAGTCATACAATATGCAAGTGGAGGTTGTGAGAATCAAACCCAAGTCTGCTTGACATACCAAGCTCATTCACAGCTCATTACTCTAACCTCTAGGCTATACTGACAGCCACCAGTTATAGACAGGGGTATGGCATTTAGCACAGCACCTGCAATAATAGACAAGAGTTGGAGTTATCACAGCACTCAGAGTCATAGACCAGGTTTTGGAGTTATCATAGTACTAGCAGTTATAGACAAGGGTTTGAAGATATTATAGCACCTGGAGTAGTAGATAAGGTTCTGCAGATATCACAGTACTAGCAGTTATAGACAAGTGTTTGGAGTTATCACACTACCTTTAGAAACAGACAAGGGTTTGGAGTCATGACAGTATTTGAAGTAATAGACAAGGGTTTGGTGTTATCACAGTACCAGCAGTAATAGATGTGGGTCTGGAGTCATCACAGTACCAGCAGTAGTAGACAGTAGTTAGGAGTATCACAGTACTCGGAGTAATAGACAAGGGTTTGAAGTTATAACAATACCTGCAGTAATAGACAAGGGTTTGGAGTTATCATAGTACCAGCAGTAGTAGACAGGAGTCTAGAGTTATTGCAGTACCCGGAGTAATAGACAAGGGTTTGAAGTTACCACAGTACCAGCAGTTATAGACAAGAGTTTGGAGTTATCTCAGTACTTTTAGAAGTAGACAAAGGTTTAGAGTTATCACAGTGCTTGCAGGGGTAGACAGGAGTTTTCAGTTATTACTATACTTGGAGTAATAGACAAGGATTTGGAGATATCACAGTACCATCATTTGGAATTATCACAGTATCTGTAGTAGTAGACAAGGGGTTGGAGTTATCACAATACCTTTAGAAATAGACAAAAGTTGGCATTATCACAGTACCAGTAAGTGACAGGGATTTGGAGTTATTGCAGTACCAGCAGTAGAAGACAAGCGGTCTGGAATTTCCATAGTACCAGCAGGAGTGGACAATGGTATAGAGTTATCATTGTACCAGTAGTAGACAGGGGTTGGGAGTTGTCACAGTTTTCCCAGTAATAGACAAGAGTTTGTAGTTACCACAGTGCCAGCAGTAGTGGAAAATTGTTTATAGAGGTCATAATTCCAGTGATAGTCGGGGAGTTGGAGTTAACACAGTACTTGCAGTGATAGACAGGAGTTTGGAGTTATCTCTGTCCCGACCAGCAGTAGTATACGAGGGTTTGGAGTTATCACCGTAACCACAGTAGTAGACAAGGGGTTTGGAGTTATCACAGTACCTGCAGTAGTAAGCAGGGGTTTGGAGTTATCAGGTACCAGCATTAGTAGACAGGCATTTGGAGTTATCACAGTACGCAGAGTAATAGATATGGGTTTGGAGTTATCACAGTACCAGCAGCAATAGACAGGGGTTTGGAGTTATCAGGCTACAAGCAGTAGTAAACAGGTGCTTGGAATTATCACAGTACCCGGAGTAATAGACAAGGGTATGGAGTTATCACTGCATCCACAGTGGTAGACAGGAGTTGGGTGTTTATTATAGTATCTGGAGTAATAGACAAAGGTTTGGAGTTATCACAGCCCTAGTAGTTACAGACATGGGTTTGGAGTATCACAGTACCAGCAGTAGTAGACAAGGGTTTGGAGATATCACAGTACCAGCAGCAGTAGACAAGGGTTTGGAGTTATCACAGTACCAGTGATAGACAGGGGTTGGGAGTTACCCCTTTCCCTCACTAATAGACAGTGGGTTGGCATTATCATAGTATAGTACCAGCAGTAGTAGACAAGGGTTTGGAGTTATCACAGTACCAGTGATAGACGGGTTGGGAGTTACCCCGTTCCCTTAATAATAGACAGCGGATTGGCATTATCAGAGTATAGTACCAGCAGAAGAAGACAGTACTGTACCTGCAGTAGTAGACAAGGGTTTGGAGTTATCACACTACCTGCCGGAACAGGTGTTTAGAGTTATCACAGTACCTGCCAGAACAGGGATTAGGCATTATCACAGTACCAGCAGCAGTAGACTGGACTCTGCATCTGTTACAAAACAAAACAGGTACATCTGTCAGTCTTTGTTCAAATGATGTTCCAGAGATAAGAAGTGTGGCTGTACTACCTTGTTCCCGTGCAGAGAATCTTCTTTTCATGTCAGTACTGATGTATGTTAGCAAATTAGTGCATGACAGCCTGCCCTGTGCCTGCTAACTTGTAGGTAAACAGGGAGATCTGGTTTTCAGTACCCTCCCTCTTCCATGCTTCATAACTTCTAATTTTATCATAAAATTGAAGCAAATTAACTAGGAGTACAGTACGTGAAAATTACTGCAAAAGCATTCAGCTGACAGCTGGAGGCGATATTAATCAGTCAGTGTTCAACAAAGTCCTTCACCTTGCCTCCACTTTTCTGAAAGGTACTGTGACATACTGAGTGAAAAAAATAAACATTGTGTGTTAGGTATTAATAAAAACCTTTTAGAAAAATTCAGGATGTGCATCTACTGTAAATCTGATTTATGGAAAATTGATGATCACAGAAAATGTTCTAACCTTTACTCAGCTACTTAACCATTGTATAGTACTCCATATTTGCCATCCAGTGACACTTTAAATATCATCAGATATTATTAAAGTAAGAATTTATTTTTTTCTTATCATTCAGTGTGACATTGATGGCTGCTTCTTTCACTGAAGTCATGTGTTCCTCAAAAGTCACTGGCAGTCCATGACTGAGGACTAGATCAGAGGTGAATAAAGAGAGCACTTTGTTTCAATTTTTGTTCAGAAACTATTGTTTTTGTTCCTTTAAAGCAGCAGTGCATGTTACTGTGAAAATTGTGACCTATACTTTTTAAGCAGCAAGCAATATCTTCTGCCAGTTGTCATTGTGCACACTCTTTTGTGGAGATGTTAAAGGTTATTGTTATATTTAATGTGTGTGGGGAGGTTGGAGTAGTGATATGTCAAACAGAATGTAGCACCAGTTGAATAATTTTCTAGACAGCTTAGCCTTCTCCCAAACACACATGGATTTGCACAGACATGATGCTTGTGTTGGGGTTTAAACATTTGATTGAATGTGTGTTTGCAGAAACCACACCACTTGGAAAGTACCTGTCTTCATGTATCATATATGCATTCTACATATTGTCCTTTCTTATCAGCATTTAAATTATCTCACCTCTTTCTATTCACTACAACAATAAAAAGAGAGGAGTTCAAATGTACTGTATCTGCTCACAGGAAGCTGAAGAAACAGTATCTGCACATCCTTATGAAAATCATCTTGTGGTGAGAGGAACTGCCAGCAGTGTGGGAATAGTTCTCTTAGACTTCTGACCCTGGATTCCAAGATGTCAGCTGTAGTTAGAGGCTGCTTATACCATTGCTAGACTTCACCTCTATGTTGAAGTTGAAGATGTCAATTCTTGTGAATTTTAGTAGGAGAAAATGCTGTACATTTTAGGAAGATTAACATTGCCTTTCAGAGGCAAGGTCTGGCTACAGTACCGTCTGCATTGTGACATGGTCTTTGGTGCATCTAAGTACCATTGGTACTTTGGGTAGCTACTGTTATAAAATGGGTTTCAGAACTGTAGAAACATCATTGGTCAAAACATATCACTTGACTGTTGATTAATTAAGCAATAAGGTAGGACCAAGGGTTATTTTAATGTTCTAGTTCATTACCCCTTGAGGGTGTAATATGGCACAAGGTGCAGCCAAGTGCCACTTGCCCTCAGGGGGTGATTAACAAAAACATTAACATAACCACTGGTTGTACCTTATTGCTATTATTAAAAAAGGGACTCATAAAAACATCTGTATATTTATGTCTTATAAAACTTTCTGTGCATTTTTACTTACTTTATGGTAAAATAGTCCATCTGTAGTGTTTTGTGAGCTTGACTGCAGTCACATCCTCATTGCCATGAATACAGTCTTGCCATGTCATGGCACCCAGAAATGGAAGGTTAGGAGTTGTTCAGGTGTGTAGTGCACTGTACACAGATAAAATAAGGTGATTTCGTAAGCAAGAGTTTCAATTTTTTTGTAGCAGGCTCTCATTGCTTGAGGCACAAACAAGTGTATGCCCTGATTTGGTGTTCCATCGTAGCTGTGAAACATTCTGCAAATGTGTGAGACAGAGTCAGGGTAAACACAGAGATGTCTCTGCTGTTATGTAGACTGACTTGAGCGTGGAAGGAAAACTGCAATAAATGAAACCAAATATACAAAAGTGATTACCTCTAACCAAGGCCACTGTCTTATGGTGATTAAAATAATGAAATTCCATTTTCAAGGTCTGAAGTTCCAGGAATGGCACCAGTGATTGATAAGTCTAATTTCCATATTTTACAGGGATTCTACTGTCATTCTTTTAGTAAGTTTATAAATAATCATAATAAAAGAAGACTTACTATACAAAGCATTAAATGGAGCAAACTGAAAATAGTACAGGAAGCAATTATAAGAAAAATACAAGTTTTGTAAATTTACTGGTCTGGTATAAAATGCCAAATTCTGTGAAATTCTTTGTCTTTACTGTAGTCCAAATTCCAGAATTATACCAGGTTTTCCGTTAAAAAACGAAAACCAGCAGCCTTGCCTCTAACATTAATTTTCCGTTAAAAAAACAAAAACCAGCGGCTTTGCCTCTAACATTACGAGTTATTTCAGTGTTTTAATGCTCTCTTCCTGTGGCACTCGAGGTGGTCTCCATGGCGACAGTGACATGACCGTGCTTACACTGACTCTATCTTATGCACTCGCAGAATGTCTCACAGCTGCAACAGAACACCGGGCTGGGGCATACACTTGTTTGCCTGAAAAAATAAGGGTCTGCTGTTAAAAAAAGGGAAACCCTCTCAAACATGAAGAAGCACAGGAAGGTAGCACTCTTGGCATTAGGTGGAAATAACCAGAACAAAGCATTTTGGAGGAGCAAGATGGTGGTAGAGCTGTGCTGCAGCTTGCCAGACTCTCCATGAGAGAGCATTGTCCATCTTTTACTGTTTTTTTTCACTGTTTTAAAAACTTTTTGGAGAGCAACTAGTCAATTTGGTGCGTGTGTTCTCAGGTCTTTCTCAGTTTGACCACGAGAACCTAAATTACGTTAGTCACTTTTTTAGTTAGGGCATCAGTTAGGGTCTTTTAGCGTAGGCAGGGCAAGGGAGTGAGGTAGGTCAGGCAGTAAGTTTTATTGTTTTTGAGATAGTTTTGCAGCTCACCCATCTCTTTGGACTGCCTCCCAGGATTCCTGGTTGCCGGTGTGTTGGTGTTTATTCCTGAGTCCCACTTCTACTCATTCTGGCTGCTGCTACAGGTTCAGTGCAGCACCTCACTGGAAGGTGCTCTCCTGATTAATGGAGGGGTTGACTTCTGAGGAAATCCTCCCCCTCCAGCTCCATCGGTCTGGTGGACAGGATTCTTTGTGATTCATTGTTTGTGTGGCCGCCAGCTTCTGCAGACTGGGCACCTTGCTGGTGCTTCTTTTTTCATCAATGAGAGGGCCAGCTATGTGGATTTGGTCTAACATTCTGCCGGACTGCATTTCCAGGGAACACGGTCGCTGGGAGTGCTTCAACATCATTGACCCTGGAGCAAAGGGCGTACTGCTGGATTAACTCCCTGGCTGGTTCCGTGGTGTGCTGTGGGTACATCGGGTTGCTCTGTGGACTTGAGCGGCCAGTTGTGTTAGGTGGAAGAAACGCTACCCGGGACTTGGACTTGTGCCCCGTGGATCTATTGACTAGGGGCCAAAGATCTCCAGACTCCAGTAATTTCCCTGGGGTCCCAGTAGCTGGTGAGAGTGGCTCTGGGGCACCCCTGAGAGCATATCTTGTGGTCACATTCTTAACTGTTTGCTGGAACATCTAACTACAAAGTGACTGGGCCAGTGAGAAGACCCTTAGCCTTAAAGTGGTTTTGGCTGTGAACTGGGATTATTTCTTTGTTACTGTTTTAACTGTAAATATGTATGATACTGATCATTAGGATCTTATATGTGAGCTGCAGACTGCTCTCCTGAACTTGCTTAACTTATCTGCGGGCTTTCTGTTTTTTTGGCTGTGGGTGGGTGTGTATGTGTGGAAGGTGAGAATTTTAGTCCGTTAATGTGAGCGTGTGGTGTGTGTGGTTTAGGGTTTATTGTTTTAGTGTATGTTTGTGTTTTGTGTGGCTGTACAGTTAGGATTTTGTGGGCTTGGGACTTTTTAGTCAGGTAGGATGTGTCTGGGAAAGCATAAGGACCTGGGGCAGACTAGGATAGTGTACGGGGCATCACATCTGTGTGATCTGCGACATTTTTCCGACCTCCCAGTTTCTACCACCACAGCAAGGTGCTGTCAGGAAGTCAGGATTAAGAGGAACTGCATCGATTGAACGTGGATGAGTGCCCCGTGCACCACAGTTGGGGTCAGGATTGAGGTTGTTAGGTGCAGAAGGCACCCTGGGTTTTGACTGGTCCAAGGGAGAGGCCAGACGTGTTTGGTGCCCATCATCAGGGTTCCTACCAGACCAAGTGGGCAGGCAGCCAGATGGGCTGCACTGTCCAACAGTCCCCTGAGGGCAGTGCTTTGCAATGCCAGATCGATCAGAAAGAAGACCGCAATTATAGCGGACTTGATTTCTTCCGTTGATCTGGCTTGCATCACAGAGACTTGGGTGGGTGTCGATGTTGGCCCAGTTCTAGAGGCCACCATCCCACTTGGGTGCTCTGCAGTGCACTGCCCCAGAGCAGAACCCAGGGGAGAGGGGTTAGCCATCTGTTTTAGATCCAAACTGGGCTTCACCCTGCACCCAGTGAGAGCACTAGGTTCATTTGAATGTGTGGCCATTCGTAGGGTTCTGTGCATAGGCTGCAGGATTCTCCTGATTTACCGCCCGCCTGGGGTGGCAGGAGAATTCCTGCAGGAAGTAGCTGATTTCACCATCGGTGAAACATTGGAGGCCCCCAGATGTTTAGTGCTGGGGGACTTTGTTTGGGTCGATGACGAATCTTGGCTTGGTTACAGTTCCCTCCAGATGATGTCATCTCTGGGCCTGTCACAAGAAGTTTCTTCCGCGACCCACCAGGGTGGCCACATGTTGGATCCGGTCTTCTCCCTGGGGCTTGAGGTAAATAATCTCATGACTGATCAGGTCATTTGGTTCATTCAATGCACGATGGAGTTCCAGTTCAGGTCCCCCCCACGAGAGCCCTCCCCCTTCTGAGATGGTCAGCTATCGCCCTTTGAGGGGTTTGACCCCCAAGGATTTTCTGGCAATGGCTCATCTATCTAGTGTGGACAGTGCATGCGTTGGGGGTGCATGCGCAGCAGTTGCTGCCTATAATAAGGAGATGTCTGGTGCATTCATCTTCCTCACACCTGTCTGTGTATGACCCAAATCCTCTCACTTGAGCTCTCCTTGGTATGATGGGGAGCTCAAGGTGATGAAGATTAGGGGTTGGAGATTAGAGCGCTGCTGGCAGAAGACCAGGCTGGAGGCAGACAAACTGGCCCTGCATACATATTATGGTGTGTACCAGGGTGCAATCAACTGTTAGAAGGCAGAGTTCCTGTCCGGGGAGGCTGCCACTGGGAGGAACCGACCAACTATGCTTTTCTGGATTGTAGACAGGCTTCTTCATCCAGCCTGTCTGCAGCCGAAAAAAGCTTTTTCTGATGCCTTATGCAAAGAATTTGCTCAGTTCTTCTTGGACAGGGTGTCTGCAATCCGGCAAGGAATTCCACCAGTGAGCCACATTGTGGTCACCAGTGGTCAATGTGGGCATCCAGAGAGCACTCTGCCTAGTTGGCATGAGTTTAGACTAGTGGAGGTAACTGAGGTCATTGAAGTTGCTTCCAAGCTGAGGCACACGTTTTGTGAATTGGACCCGGTGCTGACACGTTTCTTGATGGGATGTGTTGACTACGCTGGCCCGGTGTTTGCCTTGATTGTCTGGTGTTTTTAGCCAGAGGGGGTCTTCCCCAATGTCTTGAAGGAGGCATTGGTGAGACCCCTTCTGAAGAAACCATCTTTAGATCCGGACGTCAAGGCAAATTACCATCCTATCTCCAATCTTCCATTCTTGGGTAAGACTGTAGAGATGGTTGTGGCGCTTCAGCTTGAGGAACACCTCGTGGCCCATGATCTATACAAGCCTCTCTCCAGTCTGGGTTTTGTGCAAGGCATAGCATAGAAACTGCATTAGTTCAGGTGCATAATGACCTCCTTAGGGTGAGAGATCGAGAAGAGGGGAAAATTCTCGTTCTCCTTGATCTCTCCTCAGCATTTAACACGATGGACTGTTGTGTGTTACTCAACCGCCTGAGGGAATTCTGTGGACTTGCCGGCACTGTCATCTGCTGATTTGAGTCTTTTCTTACCAACAGAAGGCAAAGGGTAATGATGGGGAATTTCTCCTCCTCCTCTAGCCTCTTGTCATGCGGAGTACCACAGGGTTCAGTCTTGTTGCCGATGTTGTTTGCCCTGCACATGCTGCCCCCTGGGAGAGCTCATTAGGAAGTACAGCTTGAGTTTTCATTGCTATGCTGATGATACCCAGCTGTAACTTTCTTTTGCCCCTGGGACATCCAATGCAGTAGATGTGCTAAACACCTGCCTTGCCAAGATCAATGACTGGATGGCATCCAGCTGGTTGCGACTGAACCCAGATAAGACGGAGGTACTGGTGGTGGAGTTGAACAGAGGGCACTACCGGATGGCCTCTGGAGCAGAGATGGGCCTTTTTCTTGGATCTGTACCATTGAAGGCCTCCTCTAGGGTGTGTGATCTGGGCTTTATTCTTGACAGCGGACTGACACTTGAATCCCAGGTATCGTCCGTTGTCCATAGCAGCTTTTACCATCTTAGAATGGATTTATGTGATAAGGATGAGTCCCTTATCGTGCTGCTCACAAAGAGCAATGCAAAATCACCTGCGTCAAAAGGGCAACTACAAATTAGACCACCGCAAACAGCGAC
Source organism: Neoceratodus forsteri (assembly GCA_016271365.2). Taxonomy (NCBI): domain Eukaryota; kingdom Metazoa; phylum Chordata; order Ceratodontiformes; family Ceratodontidae; genus Neoceratodus; species Neoceratodus forsteri. The sequence goes on from CM028130.1 coordinate 1,425,491,263, forward strand.
GGTCCTCAACAAAATACAGTGCTACTTTTGTTTTTTGGGGGCTCTGCCCCCCATACCCCTCTTGGTGGGGGCCAAGCCCCCTGCACCATCCAAAATACAATAAGCAACTCTGGGGGGGGCAAACTCATAAAAAAAATAAAAATGTTACATGCCTACTATGGGACCTGAACCAGGGTCTGCTGGCTCTCGCCACTGCACCAAATGGCTAGCTCAGCAGGGTTCTGGACCACACCTGCTTATATCCTGTTATAGCGAGTGTAGTTCACTGCTACACTCGCTATACAGGATTCCTCACTGTATTGGAGCAGTCGCCCTATACAGGACCGGTATTATTGAGTTGCTCATATTGAGTCACGCAATAATATGTGCTACCTCTTAGGAATATCGCCAGGATAAAGCACCTAGTTCTGCCCCTGGACCTCCCCACCTTGGTGCATGCCTTTGTGACATCTAGGCTTGACTACTGTAATGCGTTCTATCTTGGGGTCTCTGGAGGTACCCTCCACCGGCTGTAGGTGGTGCAGAATGCAGCTGCCAGGCTGCTGATGGGGCAGTCTAAGTACTGCCACATAACCCCGGTGCTGCGTGAACTGCACTGGCTGCTGGTCAGGTGGAGGGTCCTCTTTAAGGTGGGCTTGCTCAACAGAAGGAAAAGACCTCTCTGGTTCTCTCACAAATTAGCATCCAATATCAAAGGAAAAAAAAGGAAAAAAAAATGCTTTTACAAAATTCAAGCAAACAAAACATGAAGCAGACATGGAAGAATACAAAAACAAGTTAAAGGAGGCGGGGAAAGCTGTTAGAAGGGCAAAAGCACAGATGGAAGAGAATATACAACAGGGTGTTAAGGGGGGAGACAAAACCTTCTATAGATACATAAAAAAAAAAGAAAAACTAAGGGAGGAATAGTCTGACTAGCAACCAGGAAGGTAAGATGGCAGAGAGTGACAAGGACAAGGCAGAAGTGCAAAACAAGTTCTTTTGCTCTGTCTTCACCATAGAAGACAGTGGCAAAGGTCCTATACTGAGCAGGACAAAGGAAGATACCCAGGGAGCAGATACTAGCCCTTTCACAATGGAGGGGGTCCTAAAAGAGCTTAGTAAACTGAAAATGGAAAAAGCCATGGGACTGGATGGCATACACCCTAGGATATTGAAGGAGCTCTGAGAGGAACTGGCTGCACCACTGGCTGAGCTCTTCAAAAAGTCACTAGACAGCAGGAAAATACCTCAGGACTGGAAACAGGCAACCATTGTGCCCTTACACAAGAGCGGAAACAAGGAAGAAGCAGGAAATTACCACTGTGTCAGTTTGACTTCAGTTGTGGGGAAAATGATGGAGTCACTACTAAAAGAGAGGATAGTGGCGTATATAACAGATACTGGAAAAATGGACCCAAAGCAACATGGCTTCACAGCAGGATGTTCTTGTCAAACCAACTTGATCGGCTTCTTCAACTGGGTCACCAGAACATTGGATCAAGGTGGGGCGGTGGACGTTGTATACCTAGATTTCAGCAAGGCCTTTGACACCGTCCCTCACAGAAGGCTAACCAACAAGCTGGAACATATGGGAGTTGGCCAGAAGATGGTCAGCTGGATCAGTAACTGGCTGAATGACAGGACCCAGAAGGTGCTAGTCAATGGATCATTGTCAAGGGAGGGTAGGGTGACCAGTGGTGTCCCACAGGGATTGGTACTGGAACCAATCCTATTTAACATATTTATAGCAGACACAGCGAACGTACTAACAGGGAAGGTTTACCTGTTCACAGATGATACAAAACTCTGCAACAGAGTGGACACAAGGGAAGGAGCAGACAACATGGAAGCTGACCTTAGAAGGCTAGAGGATTGGTCCAGGGACTGACAGTTACAATTTAACACCAAAAAGTGTAAGGTAATGCACTTAGGAAAGAGGAAACCTGAAAAAAAGTACACAGTGGGAGGACATCAGCTTGAGGAAACACAAATGGAGTGAGATCTCGGCATAATCATCACTGACAAATTAAAGGTAGGAAAACAATGTGAGAAAGCAGCACAGAAAGCAGATGGCATCCTCGGATGTATAAGTGGAGGTAATTTTAGTAGGAAGAGGGAGGTTATCATGCCCTTCTACAGGTCCTTGGTGAGTCCACACTTGGAGTACTGTGTTTTGTTCTAGAGACCTCACCTCAAGAAGGACATTGCCATTTGGAAATGGTGCAGAGAAGGGCTACTAAGATGGTGCATGGACTACATCACAGGTCATATGAATCAAGACTCAGGGAGCTGAACCTATACTCCCTTGAGCAGAGAAGAAACAGAAGGGACATGAATGAAACATTTAAGTACGCGAGGGGATTTAACGCAGCTCAGACAGGCAATCTATTTCAACAGAACATGGCAGCATGCTCAAGAGGGCATGATATGAGACTGGTAGGAGGAAGGTTCAAAAGCAACCTCAGGAAGGACTTCTTCACAGAGAGAGTGAGAGACCCGTGGAACAGCCTGCCTCAGGAGGTGGTAGCGTCAAAGACAATCAGGGAGTTCAAACTCACATTGGACAGACATAAAGGACAAGTTAGGACGAAGGCTGCATAGAGAGGGGGGTAGTTGCTAGGGCAGACTAGATGGATCACACGGACCCCATCTGCTGATACTTTTCTTATGTTCTTATGTTCAGTAGAGGTATTCAAAGCTCGCCTCAAGGCCTTTCTGTACAATCAGGCTTTCCCAGACTTTGTTTTATAATCTTGCCCTGGCCTGACTTCTGTGATTTAATTTGGTCCCAGGCTATTTATTTAGTTATTTTCAGTTATTTTCTGATTTATTTATTTCATTTTATAATTGTGTGATTTAATTTAGTTATATTTATTATAATGTTTATTATATTGTTGTTTTTTGTCTTTGCAGTTGTTTTGATTTGTGTACAGTGCCCAGAGCCTCCGGGATGGGTGTCTTTTAAATAAAATTTTCCTTGCCTTGTCTTGACTTGCTGCAAAAATGCCCGAAATTGATACAGAATGCAAGACCCCTAACAAAGGGTCACTTATTGGACCAGAACCGCCAGGACATCAGTGCCACTGCTTTTGTGTACTTTGTAATAAATCTGGGGCATTTTTGCAGCAACTGAGTGCTTATTTTGGTAATTTCCCATGAACACCAAGCATGCCACCTTCTTGTGCTTCTTCATTTTGTAGTAGCTCTTGCTACTGTTTTTGGTCAGCACCTGTGTTTCCCAAGAGCACTTGGTGAGTGATTTTTTTCTTTAAAACATGAAATAGTTTTGTCCAAATAAATATTGTAGATAACACTTTTGGAAATCACTTCCATGTTGACAATACCACTTTCTCTCAGTGCAGTTTAACCCCTGCAAGGTATACATATTTTTAAATCAAGGATGGAAATGAGAAAGGAAAAGTGTGGCCTACTGGGATTCGAACCTCAGATCTCTGGTATGCCATTCCAGCGCTCTAACCATTAAGCTACAGGCTCACTGGTCAAAGTGTCTGAGGAATTTCCTTACAGCCACACACACATTCCTTTCTCTAGTGTTGTGCAATTATGCAACTAGGAACCAATGTTAGAAATACCACTTTCTCTCAGTGCAGTTTAACCCCTGCAAGGTATACATATTTTTAAATCAAGGATGGAAATGAGAAAGGAACCATCATTTCCATCCTTGATTTAAAAATATGTATACCTTGCAGGGGTTAAACTGCACTGAGAGAAAGTGGTATTTCTAACATTGGTTCCTAGTTGCATAATTGCGCAACACTAGAGAAAGGAATGTGTGTGTGGCTGTAAGGAAATTCCTCAGATGCTTTGACCAGTGAGCCTGTAGCTTAATGGTTAGAGCGCTGGAACGGCATACCAGAGATCTGAGGTTCAAATCCCAGTAGGCCACACTTTTCCTTTCTCATTTCCATCCTTGATTTAAAAATATGTATACCTTGCAGGGGTTAAACTGCACTGAGAGAAAGTGGTATTTCTAACATTGGTTCCTAGTTGCATAATTGCTCAACACTAGAGAAAGGAATGTGTGTGCTGTATGAAATTCCTCAGACGCTTTGACCAGTGAGCCTGTAGCTTAATGGTTAGAGCGCTGGAACGGCATACCAGAGATCTGAGGTTCGAATCCCAGTAGGCCACACTTTTCCTTTCTCATTTCCATCCTTGATTTAAAAATATGTATACCTTGCAGGGGTTAAACTGCACTGAGAGAAAGTGGTATTTCTAACATTGGTTCCTAGTTGCATAATTGCGCAACACTAGAGAAAGGAATGTGTGTGTGGCTGTAAGGAAATTCCTCAGACGCTTTGACCAGTGAGCCTGTAGCTTAATGGTTAGAGCGCTGGAACGGCATACCAGAGATCTGAGGTTCGAATCCCAGTAGGCCACACTTTTCCTTTCTCATTTCCTTCCATGTTGACATGAAGACGGTCTCATGCACAGAACGGTACTCTGGCTGTTGGACTATCACTATTTTAAATTTAAAAAGCTAGAAAGAATACGATAAAAGAGGTAAGGCCATACACTTCTGAGTCTTGTTGGCATGGAATGGTATGGAAACTGCAGTCACCTGCAGCCAGGTGAACACATGTATAAGCGTGAATAATTGCATTTTTCAGAAGTTCAAAAATACCCGCTTCTTCATTCAGCTTGTGTGGTTCTTCAGTAAGTGATACAGACTATTTTTTTTTTAGCTTTAGTGGTGTGAGGGAGGCAGACCACTGACAGCAATTTAGACTGTTTTTGGTTGTTGTAGGCCTGTCAGTAGTTTTAATTGCAGCTCTGAGATATGTTAATAGAATGCTAAAAACTGTAGGACTTGCTAAATCACTACTCCCGTAATCAGGCTGTACAAGTATATTAATTAAAGATTAACAAAGGGCTAATGGAATGATATTAGCTAATCAAATTTCTCCATTTCAAATACCCTTTTAATAATTACTATGTATTTTGTCCCTGTTGTATAGCATCATTATAATGTATATACCATATATATATACAGTATGTATACACATTGGAGCCAGCCATGATGTAACGCAGACACTTGCAGTAAATGACATGTCAAAAAATATTGCATGAGAAAACACTAATGAGAATTCCCTGCAGTATACTGCAGCATTTTGTGATATACTGCTGTATTATTGCGTTGCATCCTGGTGATATATATAAATATACACAGGTACATTAGCATCTACATATTAGGATTGTGTAAGCACTTTAATGTTAAACCCCAGTTTTTGCACTCTAATATCTCTATCCCCATTCAACCGATTTGCCAGAAATTTGGTAAGCACTAAGTCTGGACCAAGGTCTGAGGATCCTGTGTCAATCAATTCAGGTGTGACACAGTTACAGAGATGCAAAAACGTTAAAATGTACCCAAGTTAAGACTTTTGTTGCGCACCTGTAACTAAAAACATTTTTTTGAAACCTGAAACTTACAGGTTTGGTAGCGTCTAGCTCAAGGTATGCACTTTCATTTTTAACTTATATAGTTCTTAAAATATAAGTTCAGATTGGTGCCATTTTCTAAGCATGTTCAGTTAAAAAAATTAAGGTTCTAAAGGGTATCATGTTTGAACAGTGACAGGAAAACTGCGAAGACCAGCACAGCGACAAAATCGACAGTTCGCTGTGATGGTCTGCTGCATTCCCTACACTGCTGTCTCTGGTGAGTATGACCCCTCCCTGAACCAACTCCGACTTGGAGTTGGCAATCTGTAGTGCAGTGGGTGCAGGGGGCAGAGCCCCCCGCATGTGGTGCCCCCCACCAAAAAAATACTTTTTTACAGTGACGGCACAATACCGGTTGTCAGCATTGTGCCGTCGCTGTACTGACAGTCGATAAATTCCCTGTGACTGCGACGACATGGAACCGTTCTAAGGATAGGGTGTTTTCTTCTTGCATTAGCATTTGACTGAAAGTAATTTCCTTCACACTGCTTTTGTAAGCATAGCTGAGAAAAACAGTGTGAAAGAAATAACTTTGAATCACACTGCTGATGCTGAAACCCCCTGTCAATAGAACCCCAGTCCTTTCCCCACCTTTCAACATAACCACCCAGTGGGTGCACAATCCCGTCACTGTTACCACCCTTTACTCCCTACATTTCCTTATTACTGGATGGCAAGGGTTCAGTACCCCCACTGATGCCCCCCCCAACCTAGTGTTTTAAACAAAACAACTGGCAGGTGCCAGCCAAGCTGGTTATGCAGGGAGGTAGTAGAGAAGGTGAAGAAAAAAAGAGCTGCCTTCAGAAGTTATAAGAGATTCAAGTGAGAGGACAGGGAGGAGTACTTGAGGAAACCCAGAGAGGTGAGTTGAGTAGTCAGGCTAGCCAAGGCTTCAAGGGAGCTAAGGCTGGCATGGGGGATCAGAGAAGGGGAAAAGGATTTTTTCAGGTACATAAGGGAGAAAAGAAGCTGTAAAGTTCAGATTATCAGATTTAAGAAAGATGGAGGGTTTGCAGAAAAGGGGGATGGGGTGCAGGCAGAAGCACTCAATGAGTACTTCTGTTCAGTGTTTACCAGGGAGAAAGATGGGCCTGTGCCACAGGAGAAAGGTGGGGTGGGCACCGTGGGAGCAGGGGTAATGGATGGAAAAATCCCAGTGAGCAGGGTATTGAATGGCCTTAGGTCCCTACGGGTGGATAAGGCACCAGAACAGGACGGAGTGTATCCAAGGGTCCTGAGGGAGTTGGCGAGGTCCTGGCGGGACCTCTGGCAGACTTGTTCAACACCTCTCTGGGGACTGGGTGCATGCCCTAGGACTGGAGGATGGCACATATGGTGCCCTCCATAAGAGTGGGCCCAAGGACGAACCAGATAACTGCAGACTGGTCAGCCTTACCTCCATTGTGGGGAAGTTAATGGAGACCATCCTTAAAGAGAGACTGGTAATCTTTCTGGAGGCGAATGGTCTCCAGGACGATAGGCAACATTGGTTTGTCTTGGGCAGATGCTGCCAGACCAACCTGGATGTCTTTTTTGATTGGGTGACAAGGGTGGATGTTTTGTACCTGGACTTCAGCAAGACCTTCGACTTGGTGCCACATGGAATGTTGACTAGTAAGCTGAGAAACCTGGGAGCAGGGGAGAAACTTGTAGGATGGTTTAGGAGCTGGCTGCAGGACAGGCAGCAGAGGGTAATTGTAGGGGGAGAACTCTTGACTCCTAGAGCTGTAACCAGCATTGCCCCACAAGGCTCAGTAGTAGGACCAGTGTTATTTAACATCTTCATTGCTGTCCTAGCAGATGGGATTAAGAGTAAGATCAGCCTTTTTGCAGATGACACAATGATCTGTGCGGAGGTGGATAGTGTGGAAGGGAGGCAAGTACTCCAAGCGGATTTGGCTAAGCTTGAGCACTGGTCAGACACATGGCAGCTGGGATTCAATGCTAAGAAGTGCAAAGTCATGCATTTGGGAGCCAGAAACCCTGGGAATTGCCACTGGCTGGGGAGAGTGCAGTTATCCACTTCAGAGGAGTAGAAGGATCTGGGGGGTACTAGTCATAGGGGACATGAATCATTCAGTGCAGTGCAGGAAGGCAGCAGCCAAATATAATATGATGCTGGGCTGCATTGCCAGAGTAATCACCTCTAGGAGAGAGGAAGTCATCCTACCACTGTACAGGTTGCTGGAGAGACCACACTTGGAGTACTGTGTGCAGTTCTGGTGCCCCTATTTAAAGGAGGACATCAAACTACTGGAAGGGGGTCCAGCACAGGGTGACAAAGATGATCCTTGGACTGGGGGACAAACCATATGAGGAAAGACTGAGGGAGCTCAACATGTATTCCCTGGAGGATAGAAGGGAGAGAGGGGATATGATTGAGACCTTCAAGTACTTAAAGGGCATGAATAGAGTTAGTACTGAGGGCATTTTTAGATTAAGGGGGGGAGGGACACAAAGTGGAACAGTCTGAAATTGGAGGGTGGAAGATTCAGTAGGGAGATGAGGAGGCACTATTTCATGGAAAGGGTGGTAGCAAGGTGGAATGCACTGCCAGAGGAGGTGATATCACTGTAATCTGTGGGCACTTTATTTTTTAATTTAACATTTTTTTGTATTTTCCCCCATTTTCTCCCCTGATTCCAGGACCCCGGCAGACATGCGTGTGTGTGTGTGGAGGCACACATGCATGCCGGGTACTGGCTCAGCCCCTTCTGCCCCACCCCTGGCAATTGCCTGCCACCCCTCTGTCTGTGCTTCCCATCTGACCTCCACCTGATGCGATGGGAGTTGAACTACAGAGGGGCAAGCAACCTCCTCGGGAGAGGAGAGCTGCCTTTCGGTGGCTCGATCCTGCTTCCTCCCTCACCACCCATGCCGGCTCCCTGATGACCTGAGGCCATTCCTGAACCCAGCTCACCAGCTTGACATGAGGTAAGGCATCCAGTGCCTCAACCCTTAGCACCACCAGGCCGGCCATGTGGGCAGTTTTAAGAGGAGGTGGGACAGGGTAAAAGGTAAGGTCAAAACTGAGGGGAAGCTGGGGGAGGAGTCAGCAGATAGGGCGATAAATCAGATGAATGGGTAAGGGGTGGGAGAGGCAGCTGCAGTAATAGACTGGGAGCTGCACACACGAGCAGACTTAATAGACCGTATGGCTTATATTCGCTGGCATTTTCGTATGTTTGTAGGTGCCCAATCCCACTGCAGTTAAGCATTCATTGAATACTGCTACTGGGGTGACCACCTCTCAGTGTTGGCCAAGATCCCACCCTCTGAATTTGAAGTAAACAAGGGTGCCCACCCCTGGTACTACTGTACATAATGCCACTTTCCCTTCCAGTTCTCTCTGTTCTACCCATAGCTAGTGACACTGGGATGTCTGTGCCATCAAACACTCTACTGAGTTCACCTGTAAAAAAGGAAATGGTCCTTCAAAGATTTTTAAGTGTTTTACTTGAAAGGAAAATGGTCCTCATTGATCCAGACCCACCTAGGCCACCACCCACCCACCCCACCCTACCACTCACTCAGCACCACCACCACACACACCCCTACACCCCTCACTTACCTATCGAGGGTTCCTTGGTGTAGATCCACTCTCAATTAAAAAGATATCCTCTTCCTTGAAGCATGACCATGAACTGAAGAAACATGGTAGGTGTGTCAATATAGTTTCAGTTTGTTTTAAACTTTTACTCATAACTTTTCAACATGTCCTTTCTGGAACCTTCATCATGAACAAGATAGGTGACATTTTTTAAATCTGGCCTGAAAGGTGATTTCACAATCGTGTCGCAAAATCACATTTTGGGTAGGATTTGAAAAATGTCACCTTCCAAGTTCATGAGGTGGGGTCATAAGAAGACTATTGAAAATTTGGTGAAAATATATTAAAATGACCAAAAATTTAAACATAGCCATTTTTCATACCACTTCATGAATGTGGCAGGTGTCATTTTCAGATCTTGCCCAAACATAATTTTCCACTTGTGGCACAAAATTATGTTTTGGCCAGTATTTTATAATTAACACCTGTCATGCTCAGAATGGAGGGTCATAAAAATTCTGTGTTGAAAATTTAGAGTGAAAATGTAAAAAAAAAAGTTAAAGAAAGAAAATTCATTGCAAAAAAACCTGGGGTTGTCAACCTTAATGCCCACCACCTCCCTGAGCAAACAAACATGACCTCTTGTTTCACCCAGAGTGATGGCTTGGAGCTGTAGCTTGTGCTTCAGACAGGAGACTATGGGCTGTGGGTAGGCATTAGGGTTACCAACCCCAAGAAACACCACACCACTGATTTGCCAAGACTACAGAGTCAATTTGCCAAGACTACAGAGTCTTCAAACCCAAATGGTTTTCATTTCCTTACTTTATCCACTTTGCATTCTTCAACACTAATGTGTGCATTACGTAGTTTTTGTACTTAAAATATAATACATTTGTGCAGGTTTTGGATATTTTGGACACTATGTATTATAAGTTGCTCACCCTGCTTCTCCTATCTATCCACCTTTCCTGGTGGCAACTAGAAGCACGCTCTTCTTGGTTTCTGTTTGCTCACCTGGTAAAATAGGTTTCAGATAAATAAATTTAATCAACAGTTGGGTTGCCAAACTTCATTCTCAATCTAGTAGTGCCGTCATAACAAAACATAAAATGACTTCTGTTTCTCTAGCAACTCAGTCTGTTTCTTAATTATGAAGTTGAATGCAGCCTATACAGGGAGCACTCAGACTGCAGTTTCTCCCTGAGAAGACTTGCTAATTACTGTGCCACATACCATCTGTGCAGGTATTCTAATTAGGAAATCTAATAGCAAAGGGGGAGGAACTCTGCACTGAGTTAGAACTTGCATACAGAAGTGGGGCTCTGAAATAATCATAGGAGGCTGAGAATACTAATACAGGCTGAGATGCACATCAAGGAAATATAAGACAGGATATCTACCTGCAACATGAACAAGCTTTCTTTTATAAAGTAAAAAAGTGAGCTGCCAGAGCACTGTAGACACAAGCTAGGATGGAACAATCAACCCGGTAATTGACAGAAAACATGAGTCTGAGCAAGTAATGATACAGTGAAAGCAACCCAGCTTTGGGTTTTTTTTTAAACAAATGAGTTTACTTTTCATTGCTTTAACAGTTCAGCAGTTTAAAAATGTAAAAACTAGTAACAGTAGGAAATATTTTAACATGTGGCAATACTTGAGTCAATTGCTTCAAATTTGTTTTATTTATTATTTGTTTTTGATAATTATCAGCAGTTTAAAAATGTTGCTGTCTTTCTTTATCAACATATTTCCATCTTACAAGTGCAATAAGCTACTTCAGGGCATGGTGTATGCTGAATTAATGCACGCTCTGGCTGCATAAGACACTTGGCAATTGATCTTCTGCCTTACTATGATGCTGGGGGTGTGCATTAATTCACCACACACCCATGGTTTGGAGTGACTTATTGCCAATGTAGTGCCAGGACTGCAAAATAGTATACAATTGACATTTATATAGTACTTTTCATGCACTGAATTCCAAAGTGCTTTACAATCTATTTGTTTACCCAGGACAGCATACCAGAGATGCCTCATTGCATTTTCTGTGGGGTCCAGCTTCTGCTTAGGACAGCTCAATGCCTTTTAGTACCATTGGTACTTTGATTTATTCAGTTTTAGATTGCCCCTTATCGCCAGTCTCATATAAAATCCCATTTCCCCATTTTAAGTCTCTTTTATCACTTTTTCATATATTTGAAACAAAAGGAGTACTCCTCCTAATATGGTTATCCCCAAGTTTTCATCAGTATTCTCAGCTGTCTTTGTACACCTGTAGTACCATAATGTCAAGTGATGTTAAACAAGCCCCAATATTCAAAGGTTAGTGCCGGCAAGGACCATCTGCACCAATGTTCTGGACAGGGCCGTATTCAGAGGCCCTCAAAATGCCTCCCAAATCCATCAGTTCTCAGGCACTAAAATACTATTGCTCTATGCAGATGAGGGCGTCCCCTCATGCATACTGGTGCAGTGGCATTTTCAAAGGTTTGAGGCAGTGGTAAACAGTCTCCCCTGAGGGGCACTGTTTAATGTCACCAAAAAACACCTCTTATCTTGGTGCTAAGCCCACAGCTCCACTCCTCAAAGGCGGGGCAACTGTTCTGTAGCCCTGTACACTTGTGTCGAACTGCCACCCCGATTGCACAGTACATCATTCTGTGTCAATACCCTGGTGGTCCAGTGGTTCCCCCACTCCCGATCTCCCAGTACATCCTTCTATGTCAATGCCCTGATGATCTGGTGAGTCTCAATCTCCCAGTACATCCTTCTCTGTCAATGCCCCAATAGTCTAGTGGTTACCCAGGTGAGGATCCAAGATGGTAGAAGGGGGGCAGCCACGCTTAAGAGCTCTCTCTCAGGTCAGAAATTCTAAACCGTTCATTAGCATTCCTATGATGAAAAAATCAATACCAGTGCGTATCTCCAAACAAACTAGAGACCAGTCCTTGTTGAGATAGTCTGGTGCTCACTGGACCAAGTGGTGTTTCCAGAGTCTCTGAAAGAGGCTGTTGTGACACCCCTTTTGAAGAAATATTCCCTTGACCCAGACTGTCTCGCAAACTACAGACCGATCTCTAACCTGCCCTTTTTGGGTAAGGTTATTGAGAAAGTAGTCACGCTGCAGCTTGATGACTTTCTTACCACCCATGAAATCTATGATCCTTTTCAGTCCCGTTTCAGGAAGAGGCATAGTACCGAGACGGCGTTGGTTCGGGTACTTAATGATCTCCTAATTGCGAGAGATCAGAGGAGCCATTCGATCTTGGTTCTCCTCGATCTCTCTGCTGCGTTTGACACCATGGACCGTGGGATACTGCTGGAACACCTGCGGCTGATCTGTGGACTGTCTGGGACAGTCCTCTGATGATTTCACTCCTTCCTCACGGGCAGATCTCAGAGGATAGTATCAGGATTTTTTTCCTCTGCTCCCTTTGTGCTGCCCTGTGGGGTGCTGCAGGGCTCTGTGCTTTCTCCCATGTTGTTCACGGTGTACATGCTGCCATTGGGAGACATTATAAGGCATTATGGGCTGAGTTTTCACTGCTATGCAGATGACACTCAGCTCTATATGTCCTTTGTACCCTAACAGAATGACCCACTCATGGTCTTTAACAATTGCCTCACTGAGATTCAGGACTGGATGAGTGCTAACTGGTTGAGGCTGAATCCAGACAAGACTGAGGTGCTGGTGGTGGACCCTGGTTTCCGTGCAGAGAAGTTGACTCCTGGGTCCCCCTCTGGCCTTGTGTTAGGGGGTAACCAGTTGAGACCTTCTGTACAGGTGTGGAATCTGGGCATAATACTTGATTGTGAGCTGATGCTTAAGTCTCAGGTGTCAGCCATCGTCAAAGTCCTCCTTTTACCATCTGAGGAATATAGCCCGGATAAAGCACCTTGTTCCACACGATGACCTTCCTGTGTTGGTTCACGCCTTTGTTTCCTTGTGTCTAGATTACTGCAATGCTCTATATCTAGAGTTGCCAGGAGTAGACCTCTGTCGCCTGCAGCTGGTGTAGAATGCCGCAGCCAGGTTGTTGACTGGGCTACCAAGAACTTGCCACGTCACACCTGTTCTGCGTGAACTGCACTGGCTGCCAGTGCATTGGAGGATTACCTTCAAGGTCGCATTGCTGACCTATAAGACCCTACACGGACTGGGACCGGGCTACTTGCAAGATCTCCTTTGGCCCTACCACCCTCTCTGCTCACTCTATTCCGCCGACGAGGGATTGCTAGAGATTCCCAGGGTTCGTCTTCAATCTTCCGGGGCCAGATCTTTTTCTTTTGTGGCTCCAACCCTGTGGAATTCTCTACCTTGTCAGATTAGAGAGAGCCCATCCACAGAGTCATTTAAGGCTTCCTTGAAGAGCTTTTTGTTTGTATTGGCCTATGAATAATTCCAATTTTGCTGTCTTTTTTAATTGTGTCCATATTTTTATATTTTTATTTATTACTGATGTATGTTTCTGTTATGTATTCACACTTTGGCACTTGAAAAGTGCAATATAAATAAATTGTGATTTGATTTGATTTCTAAAAACCAAACAACAGAAGATGAAGAAAGATTCATCTTCCTCAGACCTGGATACACTAGCCTGTAAAGGACCGTTGGACCACTTTCTAACCAACTCCTCAGATTCCGGGTTGATTGGTGTTACGGACTCAGTTGGGGTTCCGTGTAACACTGACCTGGAGACAAGCAAACAACTTATTTCAATGCATTCTGGTACCTGGTCATACCCGCTCAAAATATTCAGTTTGGATTCCTTACCTCATTCACTGGATTTAGCCACTAGACCCACAGTGCAGACCCAACTGACTGTCTCGAACTGTCCAATTTTGGTGATTGGGTTGATGCTTCCCTTGTTATGGTGACTGCAACGACAGCAACGAAAACTCAAAAGAATAAAGCTGTTGCTGTTTTCCCTGAATGGCAGGCCGAAGGGGTCAGCCTGGAATGTTCTGAGCAGAATCCTATCTTGGAATCAGAGTGTGCAAGGTTACTTCACCTTCAGACGCCGGCTCTGCCTGCTAAATTGGACTTTAAAAATTTAAAGCAAGCGTTGGCTTCCTGTACTGGGCTCTTCTCTTTTTTGACTATATTTGATAAGAAGTTAGATTTTCTGATTACCAGATCTGATGGGCTTGACAAAGATATCAAAACAATTAAAACTGAAATAACCAAAATTCAAGATACTCAAGAATTTCTACAGAAGGAAATAAACAATGTACAACAAAAATCTCTCATGAATAAAGCCTTAACTACAGCAAATCTAAGGGCAATAATGACTTTGCAGAGAAAAGTTGAAGCACTGGAGAATACTCTGCATTATAAGAACTTGAGATTAGTAGGAGTACCTAACTCCTATGACAAGGCGTTTGCTTTATTAAGAGATCTCTTGAAAGATTTATTTGTTTCAGTGTTAAAACTACCCGAGTCTAATTTACCCTTTGTAACAAGAGCTTTTCGTGCTCCTATGAGGATATCACCTGATAAGATTCAACAGAAAACTTCTCAAGATACAAGTTTTGAATTGCTTTCTCCAGACTCTGCTGCAGTTTTTACTCAAGCCCAGACTCAGAGCAACACTTTTGCATATATATCACGACCTAAGAGTACTATTATCTTTTCACTGGCATTTGACACAGAATGCGCGTCTTTGGAAAATGGAAATGATTGATAGAAGAAATTCTAATATTAGATATTCAAATATTTAAAATACTATTTTATTATGATTTGGTTATCAGGGTGTTGAAATAATAGCATCCCTTTAATGGTTAAATGGCACTATAAGCTTGTGGCCAACCCATCCAATATTTGACTTCACTTAGGAAAAGCCTCTAATGTATATCAAATATCTTTTTTTTCCCCTCTTTTTCACTAACTATAGCCTCTGTTAAGTTTTTGTATCATCTCAACTATAGTGGACTTTATCTTTAAGTTACAGTTATGCCTTAAATACTGATTGGGCAATGATTAATGCTGAATTAATTTCAGCGAATGTTATATATATACAGTAAATGTCAGAATAATAAATAATTTATAATAAAATAATAGTCTAGTGGTTACCCACAACCCTCGATTGCACAGTGCATCCATCTGTTCAACCCCCCCCGGTGGTGTAGTGCCACCCCCAAGCTGTCCCTCTGGTCCTGTAAAAGACATCCCTGGTGTCCAGCGGTCCCCCCAAACAATCCCACATCCCCATCCCACCTGCCTGCTCACATCCAACCTTACTACACCCCCTTCACCCTGTTGTCCAGCACTCACTGACACCGGAGTAGTACAGCGACCTGCACAGCCCTCCTCTCACCTCTGCAGCTGGCCACTGCATGAGCTGTCAATGAGTGCATATACTGTAGAAACAGCTGTAGGGTCCTACAAGAGCTCTATAACCTCAGGGTGGACAAGGCAATGGGACCTGATGGCATACATCCCAGGATACTAAGGGAGCTAAGGGTGGAACTAGCAGAGCCATTATCAGAACTGTTTAGTGAGTCTCTGAGCACAGGAGAGGTCCCAGAAGACTGAAGAAGGGCTCATGTGATCCCGCTCCACAGGAGTGGTAGCAGGGAGGAGGCAGGGAACTACAGACCAGTCAGTCTTACCTCAGTAGTGGGCAAGATTTTGGAGGCATTCCTTAAGGAAAGGATAGTGCAACACCTGGAATCCATAGGAACACAGGGTCCAAGACAGCATGGGTTTACAACAGAAAGGTCCTGTCTAACTAATCGCATAGATTTCTTTGACTGGGTAACCAGAGTGGTGGACCAAGGGGGAGCAGTTGATGTCACCTACCTTGACTTCAGCAAAGCTTTCGATACTGTTCCACATAGAAGATTGATTAATAAGCTGGGTAGGCTTGGGGTGGGTCAGAAGTTGGTCAACTGGGTGGCAAACTGGTTGTGGGCGAAAATAGAGAGTGGTGGTAAGCGGTATACAGTCAGAAGAGATGCAAGTCACAAGTAGGGTACCTCAGGATCAGGTCTGGGGCCAGTCCTCTTCAATATCTTCATCAGTGACATTGCAGATGGACTGGAGGGTAAGGTTTGTCTGTTTGCAGATGACACCAAGATCTGTAACAGAGTAGATGATCCAGATGGGGTGGGCAGAATGAGAAGAGATCTGGATAAACTAGCAAAATGGTGGAAGAGTGGCAACTGGGGTTTAACACAAAGAGTGCAAGATCATGCACATAGGAAGAAACCCTGAAGCCACCTATCGTTGGGAGGGAGTTGCTGGCAGTCACAAGGGAAGAAAGAGACTTGGGCATCATCATCATCACAGATGACCTGAAATCATCCAAGCAGACCACTAAAGCAATAGATAAGGCTAGGGGAATGTTGGGATGTATTAGGGGTATCACAAGTCGTAAGGGGGAGATAATCCCTCTTTACAAGACACTGGTTAGGCCCCATCTGGAGTACTGCATGCAGTTTTGGAGGCCACATCTTCATAAGGACATTAACCAAATTGAAGCAGTCCAGAGAAGGGCAACCAAAATGGTGCAGGGACTGCATCAGAAAACATATGAGGACAGATTAACAGAGCTCAATATGTATACCCCGGAGCAAATGAGGGAGAGAGGTGATATGATTGAAACATTCAAACATTTTAAGGGCATTAACAAGGTGAAAGTGTCTAACATGTTTCAGCATGAGGTTAGAGGGAGGCCAATTAAGGAGTAATGTGAGGAAGTTCTTTTTCACAGAAAGGGTGGTGGATGCATGGATTGGCCTACCTCAGGAAGTGGTGGATATGAATACAGTGCAGGGCTTCAAACAGGCATGGGATAGGCATAAGGGAGCAATACAGATAAGTATGAATAGATAGGCCATTGACAGAGCAAATGCCAATGGCACATTCATAAGGTAGAAAAAGAAATGGGCCGACTGGATGGGCCTTGCAGTACTTATCTGCCATCAGCTTCTATGTTTCTATGTTTCTATAGACCTGAGTGTGTCCTGTAACCTGAGCTGTGGCTACACTGCTAGCCCAGAGGAGGGATTGTCATGCTCATTTACTGCTTGATCATTGAATTTTCCAGCCAGCTTGCCTATGGTCTCTTGTGGTCGTTGATCACTTTTCTTTAATGGGGCCAAGACCCTCTTTCCTTTGGGGTGGAACTCTCACCGAGCTAGGGGTTCCTTTAGACATATTGATCAAGCTCTGTGGCATCCATTTAGGTAAGGTCGCCTTGCAGCCAGAGTTCAGACATTCCAGTCAAACAATAGCTGTTACCTTTCCTCAAAGATCCTGAGTTCCTGCACTAGCCAAGGCCTCACCAGTCAAATTTCCACAGCAGCCCACAGCCCCTAGTTTATTTCCAAATTCCAAGCAGTAATCAAATTTACATTTTATTTCATCATTTTGTTTTCATGTTCTAACTCCACCAAGCTGTTGTACTGGGTTTGAGTCATTTAAATATATGTAGAAGCCTTTAGGGAAGATAACCATAGGTCTTGGATCCCCAGAGGTTTCTTCCACATATTTCTTTGCTCATCAGAGTTAAAGGCCATAAAATAAATTCTGCCATGAGTTGGGACCTGGACAGTCTATTTTCAATGTATGCCTCTACTGCTAGTTCTGTTCCCTTTTTCCTTACAAGAAAGCATAATTTGATTTGTCTGTGCTTTGCTATGCCTTAGGATTTATCTTTTTTTGGGATTATTACCATACTGTCTGTATACCCTTAGCTGAAGGGGACCTTGTCCCTGTGGCACCTCTAGGAGTGGAATCCTCCTCAAAATGGGTTCAGTGGTACCTCAAAAGGGTGGCTGACCATTCTTGGGACAGAGGGAGGAATGACCAACGTACACAGTGCATAAACATTCAGTCTACATTCATACCTGCTTTTACTTGCTTGCTGAACCAGTGATTTAATAGACTATACCCTGGGTTCAGTGGGGCAGCAGGCAAAAAGCCACACACGCTCCAAGCACTGTTTAAGGAGCATGTTCCAGTGACATTTGGACTCGCATTTCCGTACTCTGCCTCCCCCCTCCTCTGCCTCTGCCCACCCCTCCTCTGGCACTGCCTTTCTCTATCATTCAGGGATCATCACCATACCCCTCAGGGAACCTTCAGCCAAAGGGTATATTGTCCCTACAGCACCCTCTAAGGTAGAACCCTCCAAATGATGGGTTCCTTTGCCAAATGACTGAGCTCAGTCGTATCTCAATAGGGTGGTAGTCCCCTTTGAGGGGAAAGAGACAGAAGTAGCTGAAGAGTACAGTTCATAAGCAGTCAGTCTATATCCATAATCAGGCTCCTACACATACTGTTTGTACAATAATTTTCCCACTTGACCAGTGAATTATAAAATCTTATACTGAAAAACTGCATAACCCACAGCTGACCTTTGATATTAATTTTCTCATCAAAGAAAAATGCACATGTCATAAGATGGTAAAGTCCTTTTAATCTAATTAAGCATGGAAGAAACTCTTGATTGCTTCTGTAGAATGCTGCAGTGATATATGAAGGACACTACAAGGTTCCCACTGACTTTATTGGTTTTCTGGGCTCAAATAAACAGGCTGGTTGTGGTAGTCAATCCTGTCTACTGTTCAGCAGTCTTGGATTACATTCAACAATTACTGCAGTTAATTTCTGAATGCCATTTTAATTTCTCTGCTTCTGCCAGCACACAGTTCTCAGGAAATCAATTTTGTGGGTTTACTCAAATACTGAATGTGTATATGTATGTATAGTAAACCTCAGACCTGTTCTTTTGTTTTATTAACAACACTGTCCGCAGCTACTTCCCTGTCTAGTCATGTGCAGATGACACTGCCCTGAAATATATAAATAAGGAAGTAACAACTGTTGAAAATAGTCCAAGTCATGACATGGTTAATTGTTCCCAGCTACTGTTTATAAACTGATTTTAAATATAGACAAAAAAACACTACAAATCTTACTTATAGAGTTCAGCCAATGTCTAGTTAGGTTTGAGTCATTTAAGTGTATTCTGCTGGGATCCTTCTACGACCAGTAATGACTACAATATATCTGGCAGATTATTTTGACATTACTTTTATTTTAAAGCACATTACCAAAAAAATAACTGGAAAAGGTCTACACAAGCTTTTTTCTTCAGGAACATTCTGCATGTCCTCTAATAAAAACAGCACTTTTATAACTAGCAGCACGCTAATTTAGCTATGCTTGGATAATCAAGGCATTAAATGGACACAAAGAATGCTGGCTGCTGATTGGCTAGCACAGGCTGGCACTTATACCTTTGCCTCAGCCTAATTCATGGGAAAAAAGTACCAGTGCCAGCCTCCCTGATTGTCTATCCAATTACCATACATCAATGGGCACACCTTTTCATTTTGACTTTGACATTTGCAAGCTTTAGGACTATTTCTGCTCTTTAAAAGTAACATCTTCCTTAAATAAAACATTGACGTAACTGTTATTATGTTGTCTATGTACATTTTTTACCATAAAACCCAGTTAGGCAGAGATAACCACATTTCCAGGGGCTGCAAAGCCCTCTGTCTAGAGTGTTGGGCCTCATAAGCTCACCAGCACAGTAGGTCAGAGGGGCAGTGTAGTATGTAAAGGAAAGACTCCATGGACCTTTGGTCTCCTTCTGTCATCAAATATTATATTTCTTTTTTTTTTTTCATTGCAAAACAGCTGTCCTTTTTATTGGTTGTCCTGTATATATAACTGCATATTTGGTGATAATCCTTCAAATTACGTACAACACTTCCTGCTAATTACTTTCAGTTATTCAGCTACATAAATGATGGATTGCCGCTATTTTTTGACCAGCCTTATTAGTGAAGCAAAAAAAGTTTTGAAATTCAAAGTATTTATTGGTTTTATAAAGATAAGTACAATACAAGAAAAGGCACATAAAATCAGAACAGCCTTTGGAAAGCATAAAACAATCTACAACCCATCACCCCCCCCCACATCCCCCTCATTCCCAACCCTCCCCTGGAGTGTGCCAAATAAGGAGAAACAAGGCAGCAATATAATATTGACAAAGACAGCCTTGAAGAGTTAGATATATATTACATCTCATACCTCTAAGTTAGGTGTAAAGCATATAACTTGCCCCATTTCTTATCAAAAGACTTCAGGCTATTGCGAGAGCTAGTGATCAAGCGTTCAGTTCTAAAACATAATGACAAATCATTCAGCGATTCAGCATATGATATAACTAGTTTATCCATCCAATTCTTGAGCACAAGTTTTTTAACCACAATAGATGTTATTGCCATGTGGAATTTACGTTCCTTGACCCTAATGTTGGAATACATACCCAGTATACATATTTCAGCAGTGAAAAGACCTTCTAATCCCAGCAAGGGGTCTAACTTGGACTGTGTTATATGCCATACAGCAGCAACCTTTTCACATTGCCAGAATATATGCACAAGGTTCCCTTCTGACTTACCACACCTGGATCAGGTGGGATCAGGGAGTCTGCCTATTTTGGTTAGTGTGACGGGGTATAGTACATATTGTTTAGAATATGGTACTGGGTGAGTCTGAGTCTGTTCTGGGTGTGATACTGATAGAGGTCCTTCCATATTTCAGCCCAATTAAGAGTTAAATCAGGCAGCAGGGAGTTTCAAACCTTAGAACCTGTAAGAGGTTCTGGGAAGCTTTTTGTCAGGAGTTAGGCATATAACCTAGAGATACAGTGCAGTTTGAGAGAGTATTCTTGCAATTGGGTCAGAATGGGCCTAGCTCGAGAAACTTGAGGGAAAACACCAAAAGATCAGCCTATTAGATGCCTCAACTAAAAGACCTTAAAAATGTGCACCAGCTGGATTTTATACTTCTTAAGGAGTTCAGGAGAGGAAAGAAGGGAGTCATGGGAGAAAAGATTTTCCACTAAAACCCCTTGTATTTGAGGAAGCCAGTTGGGAGAAAGACTTGTTCCACCTATCTTTATGTTAGGATTAAGGAGAAGAGGTTGAGCAAAATCACACTTTAGGGAGATCTTAAAGTAAGCACAACATAGAGAGAAAACTTTAAGTGAAGTGCCGATCACCGATCTTTGTAATGGAGCTGGAAGCGTTGACCCTGATAAATAGAAGATGGTGGCAGAATCTAGGCTATATGTTCTCAACAGAAGTTTTTCCAGTTGGAGCCAAATGGGGGTATAATCATTATCAATGGTGGAATTTATCAATTCCAGATTTAGAGAAATGGCTGGCCCAATAATACAAAAGGAAATTAGGAAGACCAAGATCCCCACGTTCTTTGGGAAGACTTAGTTTAAGGAAATAGCATCTGGGATGTTTGTTTAACCAGATAAACCTAGAGATAATAACATGTATTTGTTGAAAAAAAGAAAGAGGGAGCCAGATGTTCAACATGTTTAAGGGGTAGAAAAGCTGGGGAAGGACATTCATTTTAATAATATTTATTTGACCCCATAGAGATAATGGAAGGGCTACCCATATCTGGAGATCCTGTTGAACAGTAGCAACCAGATCATCAAGCTTTAATTTCTTGGCTTTCATGGGGTCATTAGTTAGAAATATACCAAGATTTTTAATTGAATGTGGTGACCATTTCATGCCAATGTGAATGAACTCTGTTTTATGAGTGAAGCAATTGAAGGGGGAAATCTCTGTTTTATTGAGATTTAGCTTATAATTAGACAAGTGACTTAATTAGGCTATTACTTCCAGGGAATGTTCAAGGGAGGATACAGGATGTTCTAAGTGAAAAAGAATATCATCCGCATATACCGAAAGAGTTAAGGTTTGATTAAGCACAGGAATGCCTTGGATCTGGGGAGACCTTTTTATGTGGTGGAGTAGAGGTTCTAGGTAAAAGTTGAAAAGGAAAGGTGAGAAAGGACAACCCTGTCTAGAACCTTTGAAAGAGAAAAACGGCAAGAAAAGATGCCGTTACAATATATTTTGGCTGAAGATGAGGAATGAACCCTTTGAATCCACTGGATGAAAAGCAAGAGGAAACCCATTTTCTTTAGAGTTGCCCAAAGAAACTCCCAGTCTACCCTGTCAAAAGCCTTTTCGGTGTCTAAGGAAATCAATGCCATGGTATTCTGAGAGGTTTGAGCAGCTTGAAAAATGTGCTTGGTGTTCTAAGGTGGTCTGCTGAAGAACGACTGGGACAAACCCAACTTGTTCGTGACTCAGTAAATGAGTGCAAATATTTTTTATACGCAATGAAAGGATCTTGGTTAGTATTTTGATGCTGCAATTTAGGAGCGAGATCAGATGATAACTGGCAGGGTCTGTGTGGGGTTTATCTGGTTTGAGTAGTAGGACTATTGTGGCTTCCAATAGTGATGGGTCAAGGGAATCAGCCTTAAACATGTAGTTGTATAGATTAAACAGCAGGGAAACTAAATCTTTGGAGAAGACTTTATAGAAATAGGAGGGAAACCCATCAGGGCTAGGTGCTTTGTCCAGGGTAAGCCCTTGATTGCCTCTTCTATCTCAGCAAAAGTAATTGGAGCTGACAGGGAGACCTGGTGATGGGACAATAGACAGGGAAGGTCCAGAGACTCTAGGTAGGCCTCTATTGCTTGGGATGATAGCGAAGAAGAATGTTTACTATAAAGCGTACGATAGAAGGTTTCAAACATCTGGGCAGTATCCCGGGACGTAGTTTTGGTGGAACCATCTGGGTCCAGTATGGAGGGAATTAACCTGGAGCTTTCCAGCTTGCGTACCTGAAGAGCTAGCAGTCTGCCCGCTTTTTCGCCCTGATCTACGTATTTAGATTTTGTCTTTAAGATGGCAAACTCTGCCTTCTCCTGCAACAGGTCAGCATATTCTTTCCTTAGGGTTAGCAATGTTTCCAAAGAGGTAGAAGAGCTGGTAGAAGACAGAGAGTTTTCTGCCGCTCTAATTTGGGTAAGAAGAGATAGAGCCCTGGCTTCCCTTTGTTGTTTTCTTCTGGATGCCAACTTAATAAATTCACCTCGAAGACAACATTTAAGTGCACACCATACAAGATCCTCCCTTTGTATGGAGCCCGCATTAAGATCAATGAAAGTTTTAATAAGTGATTGTATATGAGAGACAATAGTGTTATCTTTTAGTAATTGAGTGTTCAACATCCAAGCTGTGTCTCTCTGTAGGTCAGGATTTGGGGATAAGACCATCCAAGCTACCGACAGGTCAGATAAAACAATAGGTTCAATTCCAGTTTGGCAAAGTCCAGCCATGATGGGAAGGCTGATTGATATGTAGTCCAGTCTGGACCATGATTGATGAATATTGGAATGGAAGGAGAAAAGGTGGTGAGACGGGTTAAGGATCCGCCACGGATCACATAATCCGAGCATGTCTAGAATATCACTCAAGGCTTTTTGGGAGGGGGAAGGGGGCTTTAATGGTAAATAAGATCTGTCTAAATCTTGAGTCGGTAGTATATTCCAATCACCTCCAAAAATCAAGGGAGTGGGCAAAAGGGTCGCAATCATATTGGCTAAGTCCATAAGGAACCTTGTGTCTCCACCCATTGAACCATATATAGAGCCTAATACCGCATCGGTGTTATTAAGAGACCCTTTAACCAAGATAAACCTGCCATTAGGGTCTATAATATTTGACTCCACCTGGAAGGATAATTTCCCCTTAAGTAAGATAGCCACCCCTCGACTCGATGATGAGTCACCTGCTGCGAAAACCTGAGAGATACCTTGCTGGCATAGCCAGACAGCTTCGCTTGCTAACAGATGGGTTTCTTGGAGCAAGATTATATCAGCATTAAGTAGGGCACAATGTTTTAGAACCTGAAATCATTTTGGTGGGTCTCTAACTCCAGGAACATTCCACGTAACAATTTTTAATGCATTATTAGCCATTGTCATCATAAAGTAAGGATAACCAAGTACAAGTAGAAAAGAATAACAACACCCCACGAGGCACACTCCAACCTCCCCCCTCCCCAAAATGACATTAATAACAACAAAAAGAAACATCCACCTAGGAGTGACTGTAACATAGTCTGATATTGGAGTCAAACCTACCACCCTCTCCTTAATACTACATTCCACTGTTAATAATAAGAAGGAAATCAACCTATCATTTGGGGCCCTTCCCAACCCCTCCCTTCCACCGTCCCCAGCAACTATTTACATAGGACCTCCACTTTGATGGCAATCTAGATCTTATCTTAAAATTTAGACTCACCGGAGACCAATCTCACCTGGCTAAATTACTCACTATTAGAAACTGGAGCTTTGGAAATATGGTAGCTATTAATATCCAATACACTGAAGATGTGAAATTCAATGGTGGGTACCATATTCCAATAAATAGGATATGGAATAGGAGAATATAGCCAACCCCCCATGAACTGGTACACTATGCAGCTCTACCTTGAGCCTGTGCCGTCCAGGAGCCCCTCCCTGCACCCCCACCACCCCCACCATCACCGCACCACTAATACTCGCTCAGGCAGAAGACAAGTTGTGGTCTAAACTAGGTGTAGTCTAAGGGCCAGATAAGAATGTTCTTGGGACATTGACCCCATCATGAATTTAAATAGAAATGGGGTTCCAGCTAATCTGGCGAGCCAGATGCTAATCACGACTTTACATAGCCGCCCTTTATCCCCTTCTCTTGGTCTCTGCATTCGACTGTAAATACCAAGGCTTAGGGTATACATAAAAGTCGGAGGTCTTAGGAAGAAACCAAAGCATATAGGCAGTTAGAAAGGTCTCCCCCGAGTTAGTCATTGCCGCAAATTTATAACTTCAGGCAAAATAGTAATCAAATTACCTATGAGATTGAACAATTTCAAAATAAATAATGCTTGGTAAGCACATTACTTGCTAAGGCTGGCAGATTGAATTCCTCTGGCAGTGTGAGACAAGGGAAGCTCTAGGGGGGAGAGACTAGAGGTGGGACTGAAACAGTCCAGCCGATAAAATGGCTCCCTAATACAGCAACCAAGATTATGGTTCCTCCTTCATTTCCTGAGAACCTCTTGAGATTAACTGTGCCAGGGGCTACGGCCCAAACAACGTGAAGGGAAGATTTGAAGGGCCATTTCAGCCCGTAATCCCACAAACCAAGGGTGGGAAAAGGGTGAAAAGCATCAAACAGGTAACTTATACATTTTAAACATTTAAACACCCACAGTTAGGAGAGAAGACCTCCTATATCAGTAAATGGCCAAATGTATCTGCATGTTGTTCAGCCAGTTTTAAATAGATTAGGTAGTTTGCGGGTTAGATCTGTTGTCGCTTGGTTCGGTGATTCGTATGAAACCCAGGTGCCTTCTATGGAGACTTGCAACCTTGCTGGATACAGCATCCTGAAGGGGATGCCTGCCGTGATCAGCTTACTGACTATAGGGTGGAAAGCTGAGCATTTCTGGTGGGTTTCAAAGGGCAGATCCTGTGTGATTCTTAATTTGTGGCTTTTCCAGGTGACTGTTTGCAGCTCTTTGACCTTCGAGAGGGCATGTTGTTTTTCTATGAAGCTGAGAAACTTCAGAATGATTGGTCTGGGGGGCGGCTCCTGGTTGAGGTCTTGGTCTGAGAGATCAGTGAGCCCTTTCAATTTGGTAAGAAGGACTGAGTGGAGAGGGGCCCACGATTTTCTGGAGGAACTTCTGAATGAAGGCAATAACACTAGGCCCTTCTTCCGCCTCCGGTATCCCCATTATCAAAATGTTGTTCCTTCTACTTCTCCCCTCGAGGTCTTTGGCTTTCAGCTGTAGTTTGTGGAGTTATTGGCAGAGCTGTACAATTTCTGGGTCAGTTTTCTCTCGCCATGCCTCCAAGGACGTTGATCAGGCCTCGGAATCTTCAACTCTTCTGGTGAGGTTATTAAGATCTCCTCTGATGGATTTTATCTCTATAGAGATGTCAGATAGAGTTTCCAGGAATGGCAAGAGTTTTAGTTCATGCACAGTTCATTTTTTTTCACATACTGTTCAGAACTGGATTTTTGCAAAACTGACATGGTGCCTGTGTTCCCACTCAACATGAACCTCTCTCTACTATCTACTTTTTTTATCCTATACAGGATTGATCATGTCCGCCCTCTCCCTTCTTGCTTCCAGTGTGTACACGTTGATGTGCTCCAACTTTTACATGTAAGCCCTTACTAGCTGTCCCTGAATCATTTTGGTTATCCTTCTCTGTACTTCTCCACCCTGTCCCTGTCCTTTGTCAGGTGAAGGCTTCAAAATTGCGAACACACTGGAGATCTGTTCAGGGCCAGAATCACCTTTCTCTTCTTGCTGATCCCCCCTTCATATGCATCCCAGCCTCCTATTTACTCTCCCTAATGCTAATACTCTGTGTTGATGAGATAGGATGTTTTATATATATGTGTGTGTGTGTGTGTGTGTGTGTGTGTGAGTATGTATATATATATATATATATATATATATATATAATAGATATATATTATATATCTATTATATATATATATATATATGTAGAACTATATATTATATACACTACCGGTCAAAAGTTTTAGAACACCCCCATTTTCCAGTATTTATTGAAATTTAAGCAATTCGAGTCCAGTGAATAACCTGAAATGGTACAAAGGTAAGCGGTAAACTGCTAGAGGTTAAAAAAAAAAGATTAGGTTAGCAAAAACTGCTTTAGAGAAATTGCAAAGAAAGCCAAGGTGTCAGTGAGTACAGTTTCCTACACCATCAAAAGGCACTTGGAAACTGGAGGAAACTCTGACAGGAGGAGGTCTGGCAGACCCAAAGCCACAACAGAATCAGAAGACAAGTTTCTGAGAGTCAACAGCTTGCGTGATAGGCAGCTCACAGGACAACAGCACAGGTGACTGGCACCCTGAACCAAAAGGCTACCACAGCATTTGCAGCGCCATGCAATACCCTCTGGTCTACGTCTAGTTGGTCAGGGTTCATCCTACAACAAGATAATGACCCAAAACATACCTCCAGGCTATGTAAGAACTACCTTTGAGGAAAAGAACAAGACGGTAGGCTTCAAATCATGGAATGCCAGCACAGTCTCAGACTTAAACCCCATCGAGATGGTTTGGGATGAACTGGACAGAAGGGTGAAAGCAAAGCAACCTACAAGTGCAACACATTTGTGGGAACTTCTGCAACAGTGTTGGGAAGAACTTCGAACAATATTTGATGTCCATTGTAGGAAGAATGCCACGAGTGTGTTCGTGATTTACAGTATATCTGCAAAAGGTGGCTACTTTGATGAGTAAAAAATTTAGACTAAATTTTGTTAAACAAAATGATTCTATGATTTCTTTTTTATCTCCAATTGTTTATTTGTTCTATGCTTTAATTTCAGAGTACATTGAGACATTAACCTGCGTAAATTTCAATAAAAACTGGAAAATTGGGGGTGTTCTAAAACTTTTGACCGGTAGTGTACATATATTTTTTTAAAACTGCATTAATGCACCAGTT
The DNA here is from genome assembly GCA_016271365.2 of Neoceratodus forsteri. Lineage (NCBI taxonomy): Eukaryota > Metazoa > Chordata > Ceratodontiformes > Ceratodontidae > Neoceratodus > Neoceratodus forsteri. The sequence goes on from CM028130.1 coordinate 1,425,518,658, forward strand.
TCTGCCTAACCCTACAAAAGGGAAATGTGGTGTTAGAGATTCCAACCTTACCTCCCCCCAAAGAAGCAAAAGGGCAACACTACAAAAACAACCACCCGGGCAATATCCTTCGGATGACACAAATGCAGTAGCACTAATGTGCTACCTTTGTGGATTTGTATCTGTGGCATGCAAGCCGCAAGACATACACCCTTACTTGTCATTGCAGATACAAATCCCTGATACTCAAATCACAACACTTCTTCTGCATGCAGAAGCACAGGCCCCTGCAGCCATAGATACAAATTCACGATACTCAAATTAAACAAGTAATTTTTTTCTGCAGAACTGCACACTCCTGTGGGGCCAGCGCTTCTGTAGCTTCAGGTATTCCTGCACATTGTAAGACACACACACACTTGATGGGCCTCTGCTTCTGCAGTCACAGGTATAAGACATACACATTGGCCTTTGGCTGCAGAAGCTCAAGCAACACAAAATCCATGCTACCAAAATTGTAACACTACTTCTGTTTGCAGATGCACAGGCCCCTGAGAAGCCAGTGACTCTTCAGCCACAGGTGTAAGACATACAAACCAGCTTATGGCTTCAGAAGAGGAGGCCTCTGTGAGACCTGCAGTTAGGCAGATGGAAGTACTGTGGCAATGTGGGTATAATGTTTCAGTAGTGGATCTAGAAATTGTTCAAGGTGGTACCAGTTTTTTTAGTTACGCAGATACATAGAGAAAAGCATACACTAACAGATCATGATGTCTAGCAAGTTACCTCATACAGTATGCAAGAGTACAGTGGAGCCAGCATGATGCAATGCAGTAACCAACATATCACAAAATATTACAGTAAAAAAAAGGACTTAATTGCCATTGAATTACAGTGTTCTCTGTAGCATACTGCAGCATTTTTGTGATATACTGCAGCATTACAGTGTTGTATCCTGGCTGGGGCTGCTGTAGCACTGGGTGGAGGGACACAGACCCCATGGAGCCTGCACTTCTGCAGCCACATATAATCATGCACACAGTATGACATACACACACAGGTGTGGCTGCATAAGCACAGGTCCCTGTGGTGCTGTGCTTATGCAGGTGCAGATACAAATCCATGAAGGTAGCACTTCAGTGCTACTGCATTTATGTTATCCGGAAACAGATTATGTTGTTTATCTTACCTGATGATGGCTGTCTGTAGTTGTTCTTATGGTGTTGTCCTTTTGCTGCTTTGATGGGGTGGGGAGTTAGGTTGGAAACCCTAACAGCACAATTCCCTACTTTCGTGTCATTAAGGTGAACCCTAACTGGTGCATTAACACAATTTTTTTTGCAACAAATGTCCTTTCTTTTTGAGATAATGGAATCATATCCTCATTCATGCAGGTCCTGACAGATGTCAAGAATTCATGGGGCTGTCTGGTGGGCTGCAGAAGTTAAAGGGCCCTCTGAGCCCTGTGCTTCCATGTAGTTGCAGATACAGATGCACAGGGTGGAGAGTTCATCTTTCAGCCTATGCACAGGGCCGTATGTCACCCACAGATGCCAAGGTGCAGGGCTGTATGCCAAGAGTAGAGTTTTCTTCATTATATGGAACCTTGGCCTGTGTGGGCAATCCTGCACATTTCCTTCCCTGGCTGGGAAGGGGACTGGTGTCTCACAACAGTACCATCCCCCAGCCTCGCTCCATCTAGTTGGCTCACAGAGATCACCCTCGAACTCCGCTCACCTGCACAGGATCACAAAGCACTATCCACTGGAGTAGAGGCTAGCACTACACACATTTTTTAATAATAACTTTTTAAAATTTTGATCCTAAATTTTCAAGATAGTTGTTTTATGACCCCCCCTTTATAAAACTCGACATGTGGCATTTATAGTATATTGGTTGAAATGGCATTTCACACCACAAGTGCAAAAACGCATCTTGTCCAGGATTTAAAAAACAGCAAGTGTCATGTTTATCAGGTGGTGTGAAAGAATGGCTATGCTGCAAGTTAAGAGTCAGAATATTGTAAATTAGTAAAGTTATAAACAAGACCACTGGTTTTCACTTTGTAATGGTAAACCTGGTAAAATTCTGGAATTTGAACAGCAAGTACACTGGTAAAAACAAACAATTTCATGGAATTTGCCTTTTTATGCCAGATCAGTAAATCACAGAACTTATACATTTTTTGTAACTGCTTCCTGTACTATTTTCAATTTGCTTCATTTAACACTGTGTATATTAAGCTTTCTTTTATTCTGATCATTTATACACATGCTAAAAGAAAGACAGTAGAATCCCAGTAATACCTGGAAATTAGACTAACAATCACCAGTGTAATTCCTGGAATCTCAAGTCTTGAAAATGGAATTTCATTATTTTAATCACCATAAATCAGTGGACTTAGATATAGAAACATAGAATCTGATGGCAGATAAGGACCGCTTGGCCCACCTAGTCTGCCCATTTCCCTACCTAACAGATAAGCTGCAGATCCTAGTTAACCAACAGCCTACTTCCTCCTACCCCCCCACTAGAATTGCCTTATGTCTGTCCCATGAATTCTTGAATTTCCCCACTGTTTTTGACTCTACAACCTTCTCAGGAAGGCTGTTCCATGCATCTACAACCCCCTCTGTGAAGAAATACTTCCTCACATTACCTCTGAGCCGTCCCCCTTCTATCTTCAAATTGTGCCCCCTTGTTCTTGCACATCTCTTTTTTTGAAATATGCTACCCTCTTGGACTTTGTTGATTCCCTTGAGGTATTTGAAAGTTTCTATCATGTCCCTCCTCTCCCTCCTTTCCTCAAGGTTATATATCTTGAGCTCCTTTAGACTTTCTTCATATGTCTTCTGGTGCAGACCCTGCATCATTTTGGTGAGCATTGGAATATTTCAGTGTTCACTCATAACTTGATCATTTTATTATATTTACACACCAAATTTTCAAGATAGCTTTCTTATTACCCCACCTCATGAATCGGGTAGCTGAAGATGTTCAAATCCTGACCGAAACATGATTTGCTGCAGAGACTGTGAAATCACCTTTTGTGACAGATTTGAAAAATTTCACCTGCCTTGTTCATGAGGTGGGGTCACAAAGAGTCCATGCTGAAAGTTTGGTGAAAGAAAATTGAAAATTAGTGAAGTTATGAGTGAATGTTGAAATATTTGGTCATCTCACCATATTTATATACTAAATTGTCAGCATAGCCTTCTTATGACCTCGCCTCATGAACCCAGTAGGCAAAAGATTTCAAATCCTGCCCAAAAGGTGATTTTGCATAGCAACCACAAATCACCTTTTGAGATTGAGTTGAAAAATTTCAGTGCCCTTGTTCATGAGGCGGGGTTCCAAAAAGACCATGTTAAAAATGTAGTGTAAAAATATTAAAAAATGACAAAGTTCTGAATAAAAGTTCAAACCTCACTGAAATACATTAAACCGGACTTAACTTACTTTCTCATATCATAGTCACCAGTTCCAGCAGGAAGATGAGCCTTCACTTGGAGAGTGGATCTATGTCATGGGACATGTTCAGGTGAGTGAGGGGGTGTGGGGTGTTAGGTGCTGAGTGGGGGTTGAAGTGGGGTGGGTGGGGGCTGGTGGGGTCAGATTACCGATAAACCACTTTCTTTTTGCAGGTTTCACAAAACAGAAAAAGATCAGAGGGATGGTTTTCTTTCATTTTTTGGGGGGACTTAGCTGACACTAGGAATTGGGCACCCCAATATCTGGCTACTGTTTGGCAGCTCCAAGACTGGGCACCCCACTGCCACAAGGTACATAATGGGAAGGGAACAGGTGACCTGGAGGGGTATAGGGTGAAGAGAAGTGTACCGGGGTGGGCACCACAATCCACTTATTATACATAATATATAGTGGGAACAAGGGAAGGTGACTTGGAGGGTTGGGGGGGAGAAAGAAGCAGTACCGGGGTGGGTACCCTGCTCTGATAGATAGATTAACTAGATATATAGACAGACAGACAAATGGAGAGACAAACAGGCAGACAGAGATAGCTAGAGAGATAGATGGACAGATAGCTAGCTAGAGACATAACATTTTGGAAAAATCTTCTTTCTTGATGATTCTTCTTTTGGATCAAAAGAAGATCATGAAAGGAGAATCAAGCCTCATGAAAAAAGAAATTCTTCTTTCGGTAGCTTTTGATATGAAAGAAGGTCACAAAACAAGTCATTTCTTATTTTGTAAAATTCAGTTCTTTAGTGAGCCAAGATTCTTCTTCCTAACGTTTATGAAAGAGAAATTTCAGCTCACAAAAGAAGAGCAAGGATTCCTCATTAAGCCTTCTACCTAAGATTTTAGGGATGTCCCAGAAACATATTTTAGGGTTGTTTTTGGTTTTTTTTGAAAAACAAACTTCAGAGTCAAGCTAAATGGGTACTGTTTAGCTAGATTCATGTGTTTGTTTTTATCCAGGGCCTCATTTCTATAGGATTTATATTTAAAAAAAAAGGAAAAACAAGATGGCAGACATACGAAAGAAGAATTTTTTCTCATGAAAGAAGTATTTCGACTCATGAAAGAAGATTCTTCTTTTGTGAGCAAAACATTCTTCTTTTGCCTTAGGCATATAAATGAAAGACCCTACTGAGCATGCTAAGGACTGAAATTTTCACTCAGGAACTGATTAATATTTTTCACCAAACCAAAAAAGGCCTCTTTCTAAGGCAAGCACTTCTACCCTGAAAATTTCAGAATAAAATTCCAAACCATCTGGGCTGCAGTTGAAAGCAAAAAAAAAAAATGATCCAAACTCTTGTGTTTTCCAGTTTTTGCACTATCCAGATCTCAGAATCCAAACATCCAACCACCACAAAACTTGTTAGATCAAGAGAACTTGCCCACAGACCACACATGCAAAATTGCATGCAATTCTGTTGAATGGGAAAAAGTTATTAAGGTGTAAATTTAGGGATTTAACATTAAACACCCTATCCTCCCTAATATGGCAGTGCTATCGGACCCTTATTATACATATATATATATATATATATATATATATATATATACACACATATAGACCACGCCTCTATATTTAGGGTTGAGTAGGCACCTCTATGTTAAACTCAAAATTTTCGCGTTAATAACTTTGGACCATTCAATGGTTACATGACATTTGTCAAGCATGGTGGAGCATGGTAGATCTCTTGATTTACCAAATTCTGTTTTGGTCGGACTTATAGTTTTTGCACACCAAAATGCTGAAAAATGCACTTTTTGCTGGTTATGTGGGCAGTTCTTTGGATTTTGTCCATGGCTCTGCATGGCCGTCGTGTAGTGTGCCACTCTGTGACTTGGCTCTTCTGAAAGAGCTTAGGTCAAGGAATATGTTGCTTTTCATTCGGTGAAAAAATATTAATCCATTCAAAAGTTATTAAAGTTTTAAGTTCCCATTATAAGTCAATGGGAAAATTTATATGGTTATTTTGCAAAAGAAGAATGGGGTTTTGGCCATCTGGTCCCCTCCTCATGATCAAAGAATTTGCAGGCTCATGATCAAAGAATCTTTGAGAGGAATTCTTTGATCATGATGCCCACCATCTTGTTTTCAATTTTCAGTCGGAAAAACTTAAATATCTCAGCTCAGGGGTGACTCCTAAAGTAAAACTTGGATGGATTTTGCTCAGGGGCTTTGCACTATCAAGCCATGGCTGTGGTTTCTTGTAATTTGGTCAAAAAATTGATTTTAAACTTTTAAAATCTTTGATCGTGGCTCGCTAATGATCTTTGATGGCCAGCCTGAAAATTCTTTGATCACAAGATTCTTTGACAGCGATCTTTGATCGCGAGGGCGCGACAAGATCGGCACTTTAAAAAATAACATTTCTCAGCTCAGGGGTGACTTATTAAGCCAAATGAGGATGGGTTTTGATCAGGGGGCTTTGTTCTATCAAGTCATGGCTGTGGTTTCATGTATTTTTGTGTAAACTTTTTACATTTTTACATTTTTTATTCTTTGATCGTAAGCCTGCAATTTCTTTGATCGCGAGCTTGCAAATTCTTTGATCGCGAGATTCTTTGACCACAAACTTTGATTGCAAGGGCGCGACAAGATGGCCAGATGAAAAAATCTAATTTCTCAGCCAAGGGGTGACATATTAAACCAAATGAGGTTGGGTTTTGTTCAGGGGGCTTCGTTCTATCGAGTCATGGCCATGGTTTCATTTATTTGTGTGTAAAAATTGACTTTTACCATTTTTTATTCTTTTATCGTAAGCCTGCAAATTCTTTGGTCATGAGATTGCAAATTCTTTGATCGTGAGATTCTTGATTGCGATCTTTGATCAGGAGGGAGGGAGGGATTAGATGGCCAGATTTGGAGGGACCAGATAGCCTAATTTTAACAATTTTTAAAATTAAATATCTCGGAAATTATTTGGTCTTTTCACTTGAAATTTGGAGGGTGTTGACAGGATGTCCTGTACATGTGGATTATGGTGTTTAGGTGTTGGACAATACATTTTTTGTGGAGATATTGCATGGTGCAGTTTACATTTTGTGGACAGTGTTTTCCATTCTGGTACTGGCTTGAAATTTATGCGGTGGCTAGCCTTATTGCCAGGGATGTACTTTTCAGTTGTTAGGTGTCTAAAATGTAAACAGGTGTGGAATTCTGCCACTACGACGAATGAAAATCTCAAACTTTCAAATGTTATATCTCGGAAACGGTTTGCTCTTTTAAATTGAAATGTGGAGAGTGTTGAGGGGACATCCTGTACATGTGAATTATGGTGTTTGGGTGTTGGAAAATTAATTTGCTGTGGAGACATTGCATGACGCACTTTATGTTTTGCATATACTGTTTTCCATTGTGGTAGTGGGTTCACATTTATAGGGTACCTAGCCTTACTGCCATGGAGGTAATTTTCAGTGGTGTTAGGTATCTGACATGTAAACAGGTGTTGAATTATGCCACTCTGATGACTGATACTTTGTTTTGTTTCAAGGTGGTGGGACCATGGGGCCAAAAGGGCCCCACACTCCCACCAATATGCGTGCCCACCAATACATATGATATTCAGTACTTGTCCTCTTATGTTAGGCATAAATTTGCAAGTTGGTGGGAGCACAGGGCCCCACCAGCTTGTGCGACTTTCTACTTTTCTATTCTTTCTCAAAAAGTAAGGAAATTCAATGCAAAAAGCTTTGCTAATGCATCACTTAGGGTTAAAACACAAAAAATCAGCAAAAGAGACCTTTAGGGTTTCCCTCCCCCTCGTAGACCCGCCCATCCTCCCGAGATTGACAGATGACGGGGTGTGTCATTGGGGTTGTGAGGTCTAAATGTCATGTTTGTGTTTTAACCCTAAACGATGCATTAACAAAGTTTTTTGCATAGAATATATATATACACACAGACATAGGGTTGAGTAGGCATGTTAATGTTAAACCCCAATTTTTGCACCTTAATAACTTTGCCCCAGAACAACTGATTTGAAATGCACAGAGGAATCGGGCCACCGGGGGCAGATGTACAGAGTGTCAAAAGATCCCAAAATTACATCAAGGCCATTTTTTTTTGCTCACCTATAACTAAAAACCTAAGAGAATTTGAATCCTGAAACTTGCAGGTTTAATAGAGTTTGGCTGAGGTGTCTGCGCTTAATGTTTTTATCTCCCAAACTTAAGTAAAACAGTTCCATTTTTGAGCACATGCAATTGAAGAAAATCAGCCTTCTAAGAATAACTGAATTTTTATGACCACATGAAGTCATGTGGACATATTACGAGAATGTGTTTGTTTATCGGGTTGTTGGGCTGTTTCCATGTGCGCATGTGAGGTAATGCTGTGGTCGTTCAGCAGGGATAGGGCTGAGTGCCAGTGCCTAGCCCCACTCTGATGAATGTGCTGTGCATCAGTTAGTTTTCTTTTCTCCCTCAACCGCCACTGTTTTAAACCAGACACTGGGCTGCCAAATCCCCAGTGCTAGCTAAATGTATTGACATTTAAAAAATTACTGACACAGGGGTACCAACCCATTGGGGTGCCAATTTATCTCCCCATTTTGTTTTTGATCCCCCTCAATTACAGTTGTTTGCTGACACTGGGTGTATCCAATACTGGTGTTGGCTAGTTGAACCCTCTGACCAGGCAATCTGGAACACCAATGTGCCTATCTCCCATGCTCCCTAGTATGAAGCTGACAGTGGGGTGCCCAATCCTCTGTCAGAAGTACTGTACCGTACCTGAAAAGAAAACCATTCTGTAACATCTTTTTTGTTTCTTTTTGTTTGTTTTATTTAAACTTTGAAATGAAGAAAACAGTCCCTCATTGTCTGCCCAGCCCCACCCTGGCCCTCCCACACAGCACCCCACGCTTCTTACCCTATACTTACCAAGCAAAGGTCCAATGCTGTAATCCTCGCTGGACTGGAGACATGTCTTCACTCTTCAACACCAGATCAGGAACTGAGAAAATCAGGTAAGTGCTGTGTAATGTATTTCAGTGGGATTTGATCTTTTACTCTATCCTGGTCATACTTTAATATTTTATACCAAATTTTCAACATGGCCTTTTAGGACCCCACCTCATGAACGGGGGGTGGGGGGGGGGTGGTGGCATTTTTCAAATCTGTCCTGAAAGGTGATTTTGCAGTTGCTCTGCAGAATCACCTTGTGGGTGGGATTTGAAAACTTTCACTTATTAGGTTTATGAGGTGGGATTATAAGAAGGCTATGTTGAAAATTTGGGGTCAAAATATTAAAAAACAACAAAGTTATGAGCGCACATTGAAATTTTTCAATGCTCACTCATAGTATTAGTAAATTTCAATATTTTGACCCAAATTTTCAACATAGCCATTTTTTCACATCACCTCATGAATGTGACAGCTATCATTTTTAAAATCCTGGCCAAAATGTGTTTTCACACCTGTGGCACAAAATTATGTTTCAGCCTTGATTTGAAAATTTCACCTATCAGGTTCATGAGGTGGGGTCATAAGAAGACTATGAAGAAAATTTGGAGTAAAAATATTAAAAAAATAACAGAGTTATATAGGTACATAAACATTTTTCAACGCGTGCTCATGACTTTGGTAATTTTCTAAATTTTGACTCCAACTTTTCAACATAGCCATTTTTTCACACCACCTCATGAACTCAACAGCTGTAATTTTTCAATTCCTAGTCAAAATGTGATTTTGCACTTGTAGTGCAAAATTATGTACATTTCATCCAGTATTTTATAAATGATAGCTGTCTTGTTCAGAAGGAGGGGTCATAAAAAGACTTGAAAGTTTTGGGTCAAAATGTCACAAAAAGAAAACACAATGAAGTAACATTGTTTGCAAGGATGTCCACTGGCCCAATGGGGACCACGTTGCCTTTCTGTGTCAGTGACCTGAGTTCAGGTGTGAGCTTAGTGAGCCTGAGTATGGGCCAAAGTTGGGGGAAAGTTGCTTCATTGTGCAACACCATCCTCAGCCTGGGGAGGGACAGCAGTATTCTGGCACATGCACAACACCTGGTGGTCTGTTGGGGAGCCATCCCATACAAGTTGTTGACATGTGTTTTGCATTCTGGTAGGCCAATGCACTGCATCAGGACTATCTCCAGTATTATATTTATTTCATTTTGTGCAGGTCTGAATGAGGATATGACTCTAATATCAGAAAAGAAGGGAAATTAATTGCAAAAAATTATGTTACTGCAGACATTAGGGTTGAAGAATTAAAAGTGCAAAAAGTAGGGAAATGAAAAGCATTATTTATGTATTTTATTTATTTATTTATTGAAATAGTTTCACCAGGAAAGGCACACTGAGCAACAAGATGCTCGTCCCCCGGTGCGACCTGGGGGAAGGGGGTACAAGGGGATTGAATAACAACGCGGGTTATCAACTGAGCAAGTAACAGAGGTAAATAGCAGCATATGGATACAATTGCATTAAACTACAAGCAACAACGCATCGAGTACATTGGATATTGTTTGGAACATATAACAATTATCTGACATATAGCAGCAATACAAGGGAAAATTTATCACACAGTAATATGCAGGTATAAGCAACAGGAGACATTGAACACATGATGGTGCAGGAAAAAAGGCACAGAACAAAAGTGCATAGGTTGGGGCTATATGCCAGCATTTATAGCAAAGCTAAGGCTACTGGTCGGGCAGTGGGAAGGGGAGCAATTGGTGCATGGCTGAATCAGGTACAGGAGCAATTAGTGGTGAGGAAGTTAGCTAGGGTTTTGGGTCTCAGGAGCACTGGTGAATCAGTGTTGGATTCTTCCTTGGGGTTGTCAACGCTAATGCCCACCCCCTTCCCTGAGAAAACAAGGTTAGATGTGATCCCTTTTCTTCATGCAGGGCCCACAGGGCCCTGTGTGAAGGAAGCTATGACAGATTCTATTGACAGTGGGCCCTGTGTGAAGGAAGCTATGACAGATTCTATTGACAACATGTGACGAGCCATACTTCTCTGCTTTTGAAGAGTGTATCACTATGAAGCACTGGCTTGGTGCTGTACCTTGTGCTTTGGACAGAAAGCAACAGATTGGGGAGAGGAGTTGGGCAGTGTGGTTAACAACCCCAAGGAAGACCCCACCACTGATTTGCCAATACTCCGGAGACCCCAACCCCTAATGTTTTTCATTTCCTACTTTGTGCACTTTGCTTCAACCCTAATATCTGCATTAATGTATTTTTTGCAATTAATATAGATATACAAGGGATACGTAACAGGAACCTGTGGAATACATGATTTATTTTCACAAGAGCTGTTTGACCTTGGGTAACCTCATGAGTGGTGTAAGCCATGAGTGATGTGCCCAAGGTCAAAAAGCTTGAGTGAAAATAAATCATGTATTCCACAATGTCCCAGTTATGTATTCCATTTATGCAATAGGGATCCTTTAGGCTAGTGCAGGGAGTTTTGTTTCACATTATACAATGGCAAGAGAGAATGCTGGTCCCTGATTGGTCAGACTGGGACTGGAACCGGGATGTTATCCAAGCATAACATCCCAGCTCTAGTCCCAGCAAACTAATGACCGCATCAAATATTTTTAAAAAAGGGATCACTCCACAGCCATCCCAACGATCATGTCAGCACTCCTGGCTATGCTCACAATCTGCGCTCCATCCCCCACTGAAGATGTCTTTTACTTGGTTTTATTCTCCTAGTACAAAACATACAACAAGTGTACCGGGAGAATGTGAGGAGCACAATAGCGCTCTAAAGCACCAGCAGTGAGAGGCGGGCACTGACCTGACCATGCGGCATCCTAAAAAAACAAAAATGAAAATCACACAAATGAGCGGGGCAGACAGTGGCCATCTGGCCTTGAAACATAAACAAGAAAACATCACTTACTTGCCTTTTTTTCTTTTATTCTCTTCATTATTTCTTCTTCTTCTTCAGGAAACTCATACTTAACGGCAAAATGACAGCTACAGTGCAACATCAAAAACATGGGGCATGGGACACACACATACTTCCGGTTTCACAGACAAATGTCCCCTTTCCATTTTCAAAGAAAAAAAAAACCGAATAGCAGATTCTCCCTTTTAACTGTCGAAGGAGAACAGCAGGATGGGGATCCATACCAGAGCCACAGATCACATGTGTATTCGAGGCTGGGGTGCACTTGCACAGACACATACACAGGCATTCATTTACCAGCACCACCACCTACTGGCCAAAATGGAACTACTTTTCTCCTCAGTCTACCTCCACATTCAAAAATAAAGTCAAAATCTATTTCAAAATGCTTTATTCCCTTCATCTTTCTGCTTTTTAAAATAAATGATCCATTGCATAATAGGAATAATGCCCTCCAGGGTGAGTGTTATGCTGGGATAACATCCCTCCTCAGGTATTGGACAGCCTCGTCCTGCAGCCTCAGGCCCAACCACCTGAGGCGGGATGTTATCCCAGCATAACACCCACCCTGTTGGGCATTATTCCTTAATTGTTTATTTATTGAATTTTAATGTAAATTTACATGGACATTTTATGGTTTCCCAGTGTAGCTCCACATAGCATAGTAGTTACAAAGCGGTTGCTATGGGTGCTCCAACTTTGCATTATGGCCCGTACATAATGAAAAAGTTTGATGCACAATTTTTTTGTTTTTGCCTTTTTTTGGGAGGGGGGGCGATGTATGTGTTCATCCAAAAAGAGAATTAAAATTGAATTTTCTGCCATTTTTTGACGACTATCTCTGTCTATATCTGTAAATGAAACACCTCTCATTATGTAGATATTTTTGTGCTGAACAACTTTTGTGTTCAAAGTACAATTCTGTCATTTTTCTATAGCTATTTGCATTTGTTTGTTGAAGAAAAAGCAAAAGAAAAAAATTCAATTTTCTGCAGTTTTTTGCTAATTATAAAAAAAAAACCTGAACGGTATCTATAAATGAAACACCACTCATTTTGTAGATATTTTTGTGCTGGACACACTTTCTGTTCACAGTACCATGTTATGTTTTGTTTTAAAGTTATTCACATTTGTTTTTTGAAAAAATGAAAAAAAAAAAAAATTTTCTGTTGTTATTTTGCTAATTATAAAAAAAAATCTAAAAGGTGTCTATAAATGAATTACTGCTTATTTTGTATATATTTTTGTGCTGAATAACTTTCGTGCTCACAGTACCATGCTATCTTTTTTAATTTTAAAGTTATTCACATTTGAATATGGTTGGTACTGCTACTGAGGCTGAACATTCTAAATTAGTTCTGAGTGATTGACAGCTTGCATTTATCACACATATGTGTGATAAATTTTGGGTTCTAACATTTATCACACATATGTGGAAATAAATGGATTTATCACATAGCTTTTGGGTCCACACCTATTGCATAGATTTGCTTAGTGCTCAGCTTAATACATATTTTAGCTTCTATGTGTAACCCCCCCATGGGGCTACTGTATCTTTAATACTTCCTTTGCACTTGCAAATCAAGTGTGTCAGCCACTGCCAATGGAGCATGGCATCAAAGCTATCTACTAGATCAGGAATTACCCATTCACTACACGGACTGAATGGGATGTGAGACTGTGCCCATGGAAGATTGGTACAGGATGTGGAATAATGTTTAAGTTGCTGAGTTTGTGTAAATGAGGAATTTTATGGAAAACTTACTTTGGCCTACAAACTGGCATCCATTTTCATCACCTTAAACCCACCCTGGCATGGCAATGGGGGCAGAAGGTGACTGGCTAACCAATCAGGTAAAGCAGCCTGAAGAGAGAGCTACAAGGGCTCCTGTTCTCGAAAGGTACCTAACTAATTCATGTGCCTTTGCAGCCACCTATCACCTGTCAAGTGACCGACCATCTAGAAATGTCGACTTGGACTGACAGCTCAATCCACAAATCGGAGCTGATATTCCCCAGTGGACATCAGGTGCTATTCCAGGACCCATTCAGTCTGTGTGTGGCTGTTGAACAGACTGGGAACTGAGTGCTTTTGAAAAAGACAGGTTGTGTTGCAGAGACATATTGCACAACTGCCTGAGATGACCAGTGTAAGAAGTGGAATTTCTGCCTACCAAAAGAGAGGCAATCATGTGTTGAACATCACATGAATGTGAAGCTGAAAGCTGCAGATTATAATAAGACTTTGCTTGCGCTGCAGCCCGAGCCTGAGACTGTGACCAAAACTACCAGATTGTCACAGTTGTCAGATGCTGGTTATAGGCCTCCACTGTTGGACTCAAAGGCCCAGATATTCAAACTGCGTCAGGCTGTGGTGCAAGCCTGGGCGCAGCGCAACATGGCTGCGCAGGGGCGTTGACCAGTCGATATTCAACGGAGCTGCGCCATGGCTCAGCTTCGTTGAATATCGCACCCTGGCCACCCGCAGTGCACATGGCACAGTGGCACTGCGCCAGCGCCAGTGGCCAGAGTGGAGCATGGGGATGTGCTAGCGCAAGTTCCATTGCGCAAGGTGCAGCAACTGCGATATTCAAAGGTTGACATGCAAATGAGGCCATAATGTATGCAAGGCGCAAAGGGAGCCATTTTCATGTCATTATGGCCCCATTTACATGCAGGTGCGCCGATCCCCGGTGACTTGGGCCTGGCACCCTGCCAGGCAGCAGCTGTCGGGGACAGCCCCTGCAGCGACAATGTCACAGCCCGATCGCGGGCTGCAGTAAAAGATAGTATAATCCAAAATCCCTGGTGGTCCCGTGGACCACTACCTGCCCAATCACGGGCTAAGTAAATAAAGAAATTTCCCAAATCCCTGGTGGTCCAGTGGACCGCTGCCCGCCCGATCGTGGGCTAAGTAAATAAATGAGAAATACAATATCCCTGGTGGTCCAGTGGACCTGTCCACCCGATCGTGAGCTAAGTAAAGTAATGATAATTGCAATATCCCTGGTGGTCCAGTGGACCTGTGTGCCCGATCACGGGCTAAGTAAAGTAATGATATTTCCAATATCCCTGGTGGTCCAGTGGACCTGTGTGCCTTGTCAGCGGGCTGCTTAGAATTAATCAAAACCCTATCATCCCTTGGTGGTCAGTGGACCCCCTCACCTTGATCCCCACCACCTCCCCTGGTCAGCGGCGGTGGCAGCACCACCGCACGCCCCGCCGCCCGCCGACTGACACCGTCGATAGGGCTGTATGTACATTGGTCCTGGCGTGAGCCAATGGCGTGCAGCCATACCGTCACTACACATTCCAGATATGTGAATGGGATCATTCACATATCTGGAATGTAACTCTGATATGTGCTACATGTCCATTAGATCAACGCGGACCAATGGCGTACAGCCTACCCGATAATCGATCGTGGTGACGAGCGAGTGGTGCTGCGCCCACCACTGACCCGGGGGCGGGCGGTGAGGATCGGTGGTATGAGGTCAGACCACCAGAATGAGCAGGTTCGATGTCTACTGTAACCCGTGATTGGGCACAAATCACTGGACACCAGAGATAAATAATGAACCTACTGTGGCCTGCGTCGGGGCACCGTCACTGGACCACCGAAAGACAGCCAAATATCGTGTTCAGCCTGCCCGTCGGCACACAGGTCCACTGAACCACCGGGATATTGGTTCTCGTTATTACTGTGCCGCGTAGCGATAGGGAGCGGTCCACTGGACCACCAGAATTTTGGATTATACTATCTTTACAGATGCCAGCAATCGGGCATAGGGGGGCACCACCACGGAGGTGCAGCCAGAGCTCGGGTGGTCACCCACAGGTGGCAGCTGCTGTGTTGCGCCCTGCAATGTGGCAGCTCACCTGTGAGTGGCCATCCGTTGTTCCTTTTTTTTTTTGATCAGCTTTGTGTTGGCACAGGTAGGGGTTGCGCATGCATGACTCTGCACATCCCGGGCTGAATATCGGGCTGTGCAGAGTATGCATGGGCACGCCCCCCCTACCTGCACCTGCATACATTACTGATGCGCTCTGGCGCATAGGGATTTGTGCTGCACCCTTTCCCCTTTTGAATATCGCGCCAGGGTGCATCAGTGGGTTGCGCATGGTGCAACACCATTGAGCCATGCGCAACCCTTTTGAATATCTGGGCCAATGTGTGAATGTGCTGGCTGGGTGATAGTCACAGAGACTGCCAGAGGAGGAGCTTTCTGTGAACCTGAATATTTGGCCAATACTTGCTGGAACCAGGAGAGGCCTGACCTGCATGGAGTTGCAGTTGTAGACCTGCAACACCACATGTCATTACAAATAAAAACGAGAGAGAGAGAGAGAGAGAGAGAGAGAGAGAGAGAGAGAGAGAGAGAGAGAGAGACCAAGAGCAACTAGACACCAGAAAGACAGGGATTTGATGTGAACTGCACCACCACTCCCTGCATGGCAAGGGAAATATCTTGGATCAGGAACTGTGAACAAACTCAGGGCTTGACCCTGCAACTTGCAACCCATAAATTCTTGTGAAGTATTTACTTGACTTGGCCATGTGGTTGGGAGTTACAAATACCTTAGTTTGAGGTTAAAAGCATTTGTGATTGGGGTTTTGAATTTACATGTATCATCGCCCCCAAACAACAAGCAACGTCATTTGGCCTACACGGGTTGCAGGGTTAGGTACCTAGTTAAGTACAAGGAGCTGTCGAGGTAGACCTAAGGGATATAAAACTGGTACTGTACCAGTGAGGAGAGGGTAATGCCTCCAGCACAGGAGGGCTTAATAATAGCAACTGTACAGCACATTATGGTGTTGGGGCAGGCATAATTTGAGGGCTAAGCCTTGAAGGGCATTGAAGTACAGCCTTGGAAGGATATTGATTTATTTGCCCCTAAGAGGACATTGAAGAGCTGCCAGGAATAAAGTAGGCAGGGCTAGGAGGGCACTGGAGACCAGTAACAGGATACTATAATGCACTACCTCATTACTACTAAGCACCCATTTCTCCCATTTGGGGCTTAAAGCCTGACCCTAAATAAAACCCTTGTTCTTTGTTTGAAATCATTTGTCTGAGTACTATTCTATGATTTAAAGTATCTGCGCATGCGTTGTTGGGGCTGTCACTGCAGTGTGTTGGTTCATGGGTAGGATGATCTAGTGGGGAGGTGGGGAGGTTTTACATCCCAAGGGGTTGCATAGTTTTTATACCAGGCCCACTAACCTTTTCCCTGGGTTGAGATTCTGCACTAATTTTCATCTAAACCTTGAGAATGCCCCCCCCCCCCCAAACAAGGAGCTTAAAGGACACAGGCTACTTAACCTTGAAGAGCCCACAAGGCATGGGTAGCCACTGAAATAACCATGGTAGCCAGGTTACATGGTACGGCAGGAGTGCCTCATTTACTCAAGACTCCCCATTCTTGGGGAAAGGCCCTACATATCGTTTTGTATTAACAGTTTGTTTTATAATTTTCTTCCAGGATATTTCAGATTGTAAACAAAATCCTTCTTCAGCAGTTATACTGCTGCTGCTGAAGGCTTGAATGAAGGTATTTGGGCAACTACTGCACTTAATATCTTTGTGCCCAGCTTACCAGTTACGTGTATTTGCTATACTATGATAAAATACTAGTTTAACTGCACTGTAGGCTAAAATACTGTTTCAGTTCTTCATTGCAAATGAGGCTTGCAAAACAATAATGTTCTGTGACTAGAATTTTATCTGATCAGTGCACTGACCTTCCTAGTTTTTCCTGACCTAATTTCCTGCTTTTCTTGACCAATATTGCAGTCCCTTGCTGCTGCTTTGTGATATCATGATTGTTTTCCCTCTCAGTTTCAAACTGTACAGCAGTTTACTGTCTGTGAGACACTGAGTTGTTTTGCTGCGCTTTAGTGTAAACTGTAGGTTTAACACCCAGCAAATGTACTCATTTGCCACAAGGCTTGAGAACCTTTCCTAATATGACAGTATTCAGAAGATCCTGTTCTAGAAACTAAAGATTACAGGGTTTTCCTTTTGTAACATACATAGGAACATAGAAGCTGTCAGCAGAAAAGGAACTCCTGGCCCACCTAGTCTGCCCCAAGGTCCCTACCTACTGTGCAACCACAGGCCCTAATTGATCTCGGCCCTCCCCTCCCAGCCCTGTTACTAAGGTCCACCTGAGTCTATCCCATGCATGGTTGAAACCTGTTACTGTTTCGGTACCCACCACCAATGCTGGGAGTCTGTTCCAGATGTCCACCACCCTTTCTGTAAATTAAAGAAGTATTTCTTCACATCCCCTCTAAGTCCCCCCCTTCCAGCTTCATAACATGCCCCCTTGTCCTTGAGTATTTCTTTCTGTGCAAAATGCCACCCTCCTGTACCTTACTGATACTTTTGAGGTATTTGAATGTTTCTATCCAGTGATGAAAGTGAACAGGAATGCACAGGAACTCAGTTCCTGTACCTTTTTTCAGCAGGAACGGAGTTCCTGAACTTCTTCCCACTGACACTGGAACTGAAATTCTTGAACCAGCAAAGGACTCCAGTCACAGAGTCTGTCAGGTGGCATCTTGCCTAGTGGGGGTTCTGAATTTCAGCAGAATGAGCCACATCCCCTAATTTGAATGCTGCAACTACAGTATTCTATTGTTACCTTGTACTGCTTATTATACGAACGCAGTACTCCAGCTGAGGTCTCTCCTTTGATCTGTACAGTGGCATAACCACCTCCCACCTCCCACCTCCCTCCTTCTGCTGGTGATACTCACAGTTTTCTTATGGCCCCTCCACTACTCTCCTAAAGTCCTACAGCTCTCTTCCAACACAGGCTTCCTTCGATGACTAATACATTGACTGTGGCTGGACAGTGACAGCCAGCTCCCTCATCCTTGCTCCCACCTGAGCCAACCTCTGTGTACCCAATTCACTGTGATCGGACAGCACACAAAGTGTAGTGTGGATAGGTACCTGTTCACATATGGCACAACACATATATTTGCAATGAAAAATCTTTCACCTTTGCAGAAACAAGTGCCTGACTGTTCCTCTCCACACCTCCCACGCAAGCAGCTCAAGGTGCAGTGGAGAGCGAGAAAGGAAGAACAAGAGACAGCATGAAAGAGCAATAGAGAAAGACCAACAGGCACAAATGGAACACTGCAGCGTGCACCAGGTTATGAAAAAGTTACCGGTATCTGTCATCTACAGAACAGAAATAATCGTAGCAGTGCAGAGTTTGTCAAGTTGACAGAAACAGGACAGCAGCATATGTTATTCAGTGTAAAATATCCATATGAATTGCATGCCGTTATTCTGGCATCTCTGATTGAATTGAAATAAAAAGAGATCACACAATGCCAAAATAAGATTTCAAAACAGTTGTAATGTTGGCAGCTCTTGACTAATACCCTTATTTGTTTTTCTCTCATGACTTACTAAACAACAGCTGCCCAATTTGTGTAGTGTTAGTCGGTGGCAAGAGCAATCACACCCAGTCACAGTCTGTTTTTGTTTCCCCAGAGTAAGTTTGATATTTGATGATTATCAGAAGATTAAATCCTATTCAGTTACTCCTGCCAGGCATTGCATAGGTACACCATGTGGGGCTTAGGGAGTTGGGCATCAGTGCTGGAGGGCTTCAGTGCTGATGATGTTTTTCTCCAGTTTCGCTGTTCTCACATGCTCCTGTGCATCGTGCACACCTCTCAACTGTCCCAGATTATGTGGGACATCCCTATTTCTGTCCCTACAAATGGCTCTGTGCCTCATCAGTCCATCATGAAAATAGAGCAGCGCACAAACAGAACCTGAAGCTGATTTAGACTTTCCATCCATATTGCATACCATTATACAATTCTAAATCAAAATGTGTCTGTGCATGGAAGCACAATGCTTTCACAGTGCTCTGCATTGGTATCTGCTTGTGAGAGGACATGTCCATAAATATTACAGACAGGGCCCCTAATTTTCATTGTGTTACTTATGTATGCGACAAACAGTAGAGAGGTGAGGGCCGACCGGGGGGGGGGGAGAAGGATCGAGCATCTCAGGGACTACTCTCCTTCTCTGGGGGAAGGGGAGGGTGAATGTCCAGTGCTTGATGGACCCCTAGTGGAGTCCAGGGGCACCACAGTAACCGGCATTGAAGGAGTGACTGGAGGGGCGGGATGGACGTCAGACATCATTGCACATTCCAGCCCCCCACACAAAGCACACAAAAAATTCCTGAGCCTGACCCATGACGCCACCTCTGCACCTGGCCTGTATGGCTCTCTGCCACTCCTCCATACCAGTGACTTAATTACGGTGCCATAGGCCGCTGCAAGCCCTGATCCCCGCCTTGGGGGGGAAGCAAGGGAAGCAATGCCGGGCAGCAGGCAGCTTTCCCCATTGTAGATGGGCAGACAGCGGTGCCATGGCCCCACCCTGGGGGGAAAGCCAGGGAGTATCGGTGACAATGGAGGATGGTGGCAATTGGAGGGTAAGTTGAGTGCAGGAAGGTGGCTGATAGCCTCAGAGCAAGGGCCAAAAAGCATAATAAAAAAACAAAAAACAGAGAGGTATGTTGTACTGCATCAACACTGTATACACAATAATACAACTACTGTGGACCCATATGCTGTGTCGGTCACAACATTTTCCTCCACATCAACTGGTTAACCAGTGATATTTTGGAACACAGACTAGCAAAGGCAATTACGTTCACATTTTTATTATGTCAGCACACATTACAAGTAAGGGTTCAGGTCAAACTTGCAACAGAAACTGTGGGTAAAAAACATGTAATCACAAAAACTAACTGATCACCCTTATAGGCAACACAACGTCAGTATCTGTACAATGTTTTACTATCCTACTTCGCTGCTCTCAGGATCAGTGGTAGAATAAATTGCATATCAACTTTGCTATGGCACTTTTACATGCACCCCCCCAAAATAAACACCAGAGCACAATATGAAACATCGTGAATCTGATTGAATAGTTCATTAGTAAGATATCTGATCATGAAAAGTGAAGCAATACTTTTCCTTCACACCGTAACTGTGTAACTGTGATGTGTCCCAGATTATAACAATATAAATGAAGTAAACAAATGATACACCCTTTCAGGAAAGAGCACCAATTTAAGAATTATGTCTAATGCAGCAGCACTTTGAAATGGCCTTACTACAGGTTTTTTTTTGTTAATTTTGGGTGGTTTTCTGTTTTTGTTTTGTTTTTTTTACCTGAGTGTGCACTGACATGTATCGGAGTAGAAGAATTGTACGGTGCAGTCAAAACTAGGAGATGACTGGTCAATGTTTTCCTGGATGGCTTCACTGTGGCATCATGATGGTCTCTCCAGTCAGTGCCTTTGTGTAACAAAGAATGACTTTGACTACCATCAAAGCTCCACTAACTGCCATGCAATATGATTACTATGTATGTATGAAACTGGTACTTTGGCAACTTGGGTCTGGCTTTATCTTGTATTAGCATTCCATCAGTATGGCAGTTAGCATTTTTTCACATCCGTATGATTGTTACTTTTCATGCCATAAAACCATGGGGGCACTTTGCTTGTATGGCGTACATACAGCGAGCTTAGTATAAGTCTAAATAATTGCAAGGGTTACAGCCGCATGAGTCAAACAGGAACCAGGCACAGTGGTGTGGTATCAGTTTTGGAACTACAGTTTTTGCATTTTATGCAGACTTGAATAATTTATGACTGCCCGATTCAAAATACCAGCTATACAGAGCGCAATTAGGGGTCACGCCACAATGGGATGCCCAATTAAATCCAAAGTGCTCAGTCATGGATGCTCGCTGCTTCCAACGCATGAGCAAATCAGTCCTTCCTGGACTTTGCAGCTGCAGTTTCAGGCGCGCTCTGTCTGTTTACTTTTTGAGCGCGGCACTTTCGGCTCAAGCCAAGCGGCATGGTGAGCAACAATGGGGGAGGCCACGGAACTACAAAGACAAATTTTAATGAAATGCAAAAGCAGACAAAATAAGCCAATGAAGACGGGAGGCAGAAATAGGACAAGGTAGACAGCCATTGAAAGATACAGTTTACATGCAGCCCCCTTTAAAGGGACATTGTCAGTTTTTTTATTAGTTCAAGATTGTTCACGTTATATGTTATCTGTGGCCCTTTCTGCAAATACCATGCCCACAAAATTCAAATATGTCCATTGATTTGCAGAAATTTAACATTTGCCAATGATTTTGGTTAAAAATACAGTCTGGGGTCAATCCAACCTTAAGTCCTGCCAGCTGATACTCCTGCATGTCTAGGGTGATCTATGGCGCCAAGACGAGGGGTACACTTGTTCATGAATGGGTTTGGAAAATTGTTTTGCTGATGAGTAAACCCATTCCCCATTTTTGTGTGTTTTCTGAAGTTTGCAAAGTGATGCTTGTTTCAAAATAAGCACTCTAACCATGGTAATGCAGTGTTTGAAAATGCGAACTGTGACTCTGGCCACCTGCAGTAGTGTTGGCACCAGTGCTAGTAGGAGCCCCAAGCGATATGTCTTAAAGGTCTCCATCGTTCTCTGTGTTTTTCCATTATCAGCCAGTGAGGCTGTAAGCCCCTGGCTAGCTGAGTTTCTACTGGAGAAAAATATCACAGGATATAAGATTTGAACCATCAAAGGAAGGGCACATTTTCAGCTTAACTTTGAAATTGCAGGGATGCAGCTGCCATGAGGGTAGGGAAAGCATTAGCTACACCATTGACCAGATTTCATCTTGCAAATTCTATGTTCCTAAAGAGCAAGAACCTGTTGTGAATGGAATTCAGTCTGTATCTAGCTGTATATTGAAAAGCCTGAGTGTGTAGTTGATCACTAACCACGGTGGTGAGGCATCATAGCTGACCATAGCTGATGAGATTTATTCAACAGAGGGGTGGGTGACCTAGAAAATATTGTCATCTGACAGCATATACAGTACTTCTTGTGTAGAAGCACTGCATGCCAGAGAGAGTTGCAGTCACAACATATTGCTGGTTGCATGTTGTAATGCTATTGAGCTTATTTTATATTTATTTAATAAACTTTATCTTATTTAGGTATTTTAAAGATCAAATATAATGAAAGTATGTGTTTATTACATTTCAGGTCCCTCTTTTGAGGAAGGGGGACACTGACCCGGGGGGGAGGGGAGTTGGTAGTGGGAGCTGAATGATTACCAGAAATTCAAATTTTTGCTACAATACATATTGAAATTGAAACCTTTCTATATGATCAGTCTTTTGGGGCTGAAATATTACTTTAGAAAATGTTTTCTGTCCTTGAGAACTGTTGCTGTTTATTGCTAAGTTTGATTTTAAGAAGTGCTGACTAGTCCTAGTTCAAGATGTAAAATCTATTTCTGCAATTAGTGGGGAGACATAGAAACATATCAATTGTTGGCAGATAAGGACCGCTAGGCCCATCCAGTCTGCCTGTAAGCCCTTCACTAGTTTGTGGCCTCTGACCCTACCTGGTCAATGGCTTTATACCCCTCCTTCCCACTTCTAAGGTTCCCTTATGCCTGTCCCAGGCATGTTTAAATCCCTCCACTGGGCTCGATCCCACCACCTCCTGTGGCAGACTATTCCATGTGTCCACCACCCTCTCCATGAAGAAAAACTTCTTCACATTTCCCCTTAACCTGCCACCTTCTAATTTCATATCATACCTCCTTGTTCTTGTACTCCTCCTATATTGGATGATGTCTCCCCCCTGCACCTTGTATATGTCCTTAAGGTACTTGAATGTTTTCCTGTCCCCCCAATCCCTCCTCTCCTCCAGTGAGTACATACTGAGGTCCTTTAATCTCTTCTCATATGTTTTCTGGTGCAAGCCCTGTATCATCTCTGTCGCCCTTCTCTGGACCACCTCCACCCTGTCAATGTCCTTATGAAGGTGCAGCCTCCAGAATTGCACACAGTACTCTAGGTGAGGCCTCACCAGAATTTTATACAATGGCATCACTACCTCCCATATTCTGCTAGTGATACCTCTGCCTATGCACCCCAGCATGCCACTGGCTCTCCCTGCAGCCTTTGTACTCTGCTTAGACACCTTTAGGTCATCTGAAATGACAACCCCCAGATCCCTTTCTTCCTTGGTGATCATCAGCAACTCCCCACCCGTCTGTAGCCCTCCCCAGGGCTCCCTCATCCCAGGTGCATTATGTTGCACTTCATTGAACTGAACCTCAGTTGCCACACCTCAGACTATTTTTCAAGCTTCCCCAGGTCTCTGCTCATTCTCTCCATGCCGTCTGGAATATCCACCCCATTGCAGATCTTGGTGTCATCTGAAAACAAGCAGACCTTTCCCTTCAGCCCTACCGCAGTGTCACTAATGAAGATATTAAACAGGACTTGCCCAAGTACTGATTCTTGTGGCACCCCGCTACAGGTAGCAGTAAGATTTTTAGTTCCCTTATATACCAACAGATTGAGTGTGGAGAACTATATACCATCACCCAAATTAAATTTTGACAACAGACTGCCAACTACTCACTTTTGCAATTAGCTGTGCTGCAATATAAATCTATATTTTTAAAGGGTACCTTTGTTTTTGTACAGATGGAGAAATTCCGAAGCCTCTTATTCACAAGTGAAGAAGAAGAGGAGAGGATCCACATGGTTGACAACTTTCGTCCTCCTCAACCACTTAAGGGGCGAAAAGTACGAGCTTCCTTCAAGTCGTAACAAAGAAAAATCGAAGATGCATCCATAATACATGCCTTTTATATCCAGAGAAAACACATACGCAGGGAAAAGGCAGCTTTACTGATCTGCCAAGCAGCTGAGGGCTGGAAAAGACATGGTTATAAATATTCCTCACTGCATTTATCTTGAAAAGAGTAATCTGCAAGTGTAATTTTTATCATGCAGAAGACAATGTAGATCCTTGAGAACTTACAGAACTGTGCTACACTGGTGGTGGTGCTTTAGAAACATACAGTATATACATAGCAATTTTATTAATACATTAATTTTTAAGTCAAATAATTCTCAAATATTTTAAACATTTTAATATTGATTTGTGATTTGTGTGTGTTTGGGGTCAATAATAAATATATGCCCCTCTGGCAGGGGGTAAATGCCAGCCTTGCTGCTCTCCACAGTACTGTTCATAGTAGTGACTTGAGAGCTGATGAATATGCAAATGAGATGACAAAAGGCCATGTCATTCACAACTCATGATTCTACCACTGTTCTGAGCAATAACATCCCATTAGGCTAGTGTAAGGCACTAAGATACAGGTAGCAGTAAGATTTTCCATTCCCTTTATATATCATCAAATTGAATGTGGAGAACTGTATATCCTCACCAAAATGAAATTTAGTGCAGATTAGAAAGAGTTTAAAAATAAATAAATAAATATGTGTATATACGTGTTTATATATATATATATATATATATATATATATGGTCACCTGTTACAAACTAGACTGCCAGCATAATCTGAAATCTGTGCAGGATATAGTAACAAGAAAAAAGATACCAACATTAGCTGCCACATGAGAGAAAATAAATGCAAAGTCAGTCACCAGCCTTGAAAAAGTGACGTATTTACCATGAAACATAAGCTAGTTCAGTTGTTAACAGGTGGCCAGGTATTTTAATAAAGGCATATTCTGCACTGAGTTTTCCATGGGAGAGTGTTTGCAGTTCTCCCCACTGATTTTGATGCTAGCATTTAATCTACTTCCTGCAATGAATTTTGCAGTCTGAGCCTTCTTGGTATTCATCATGTTTTTACAATTCTGTGTTTTTCGATATTTTGTATTTTACAAGAATTTACTTAAACTGCATTGAATGGCAGCTGCAAGCCCCTCTCCTGGAAAATCCCCTTTTGTTTACCAATCTTATGAACCTTTGAAGAATCATGCCTTTGTTGTGTACTAGGTACTGTATAATATT
The DNA here is from genome assembly GCA_016271365.2 of Neoceratodus forsteri. Classification (NCBI taxonomy): domain Eukaryota; kingdom Metazoa; phylum Chordata; order Ceratodontiformes; family Ceratodontidae; genus Neoceratodus; species Neoceratodus forsteri. Next base: position 1,425,543,903 of record CM028130.1, read on the forward strand.
TTTTTATAAATTGGCAAGAAAAAATCCAGAAATGTAATTGCCTGTGAGATGTCACCTGACTATGCATTAAGGGAAAGGGGAACTTGTTTAACCAGGAAAGGCACACTAAGCCAGAGCTTGTTTCCAGGTGTGACTTGGGAGCATAAGGAAGTTAATGACTTGTTCAGGGCTACACAGTATGCAAGTGGGGGGCTCATGGGATTCAAACCCTGGTCTCCAGGTTTGCAGCTCAGTGCCATTAACCACTATGCTATAAATTTCTATAAATGCATGGTCAGATCACTTTCCTCCCCCAAAAATCTACTTAGAGACATTTTATAAGTGCAGTAAACCCCTCCAGGGTGTGCATCATAGAATTTTAATGCACTTCATAGGGGTATAAGGAAATGCAACCATTGGTCTTGGGCCTTATTACACCCCTGGGGCATGCATTCAAATCCTGTAATGCACATCTTGTCATGGCGTATTACTTACATAACCCCCGGCACATGAAAACTCACAGGAATTACATCTCAGCTTCTCGTTCTTGCCTACGTAACCTAGCAAAACAAATCAACACTTTGCTTGACAAGTTCATTTGCCAAACAATGTTTTGACCAGCAGTAAAATACTTTTGTTTGGGGGGGGGGGGGCTGCTCCCAAACAGCACCCATTAAAATGAGAAATGGGGTTTAAGACACAATGCTTTGGAAAAAGATATGATAAACAAAAACTTAAAGGCTACCTAAACACACATAAAATGGGGTATACAGTTTTAAAAACCCTCCCGTGGAAGCAGAGCAGACAGGGAGAGGTTTTGAATGGCTGAAGCAGTTACCTTAAAAGCCAACGTTTAATGCCTTTTCGGTGAGTTTTTTTGCAGCACCGAAACCAGGAAACATTTTCAGAGCCCTGTGCCGATTGGAGCCTAAGAATGCTGGGAACATCTAATGTGATGATGTAATCTTAGCAAGTCAGGACGTTCCCAGTATTCAGTCCCTATGGAGCCCTATGTTCTGTGTCTCAAATTAGTAATATATGTGTACCTTCAGATCTTGATCGCTACGTAACATGTACAGTATACAGATCTGAAGGTACACATGTATTACTAATTTGAGACACAGAACATAGGGTCATAGAGACTGAATACTGGAATGTCCTGACTTGTTAAGAGTATATCATGTGGTAGTTCCAGGAATTTTAGGTTCTATCAAGTGGGTTTCTTGTAAAATCGTCGGGTACAAGTATTAAACGTTGGCTTTTAAGTTAACTACTTCAGCCATTCAAAACCTCTCCCTGTCTGCTCTGCTTCCACAGGAGGGTTTTTAAAACTGTATACCCCATTTTATGTGTGTTTAGGTAGCCTTTAAGAATGCATATTCAGTATTCTTGTGTGGGAGTTCACATATTTTATTTTTTTAACTATTAAACATTTATTGCATAATGTTTATTACCTAAACTGCTTGTTCTGTCAGTCCAGTACATTTACAATGTGTAAAACCTTGCATAGTAAACTGTTGCTTCAGATGTCTACAATTTACTCCTGTGGAGTGCATTTACACAACATTTTCCCAAGTTGCTTAAAATTCACGGAAAGGAATACACTGTAAACAAAAGTTGCTATTTTCCATTGTGTCAAACATTTTTTGCTGCCATTTATATCTTCAAAAAGATTTACTGAAAGTCCTCTGAAGTTTGTCAGACTTTGCCTGTGAGCTTTAGGATGTATCTTTCTTAAGCGATCAAGCTAAAAAGACAAAGAACCTCAGCACATAAGAACTGACGCAATGGTTACCAAAAAGGGAACTGGCAACAAAGCCAGGTTTGAAACAAATGCAAAAACACATTCTCCATAATGCAAAGCATCACTGGACAAATATGCAAATCACCAAGAAAATGTACATACAATTTCATGGTGATTTGCATATACATCCAATGATGCTTTGCAGTATGGTGGTATGTGTCTTTTTTCTTTCTTTCTTGACACATTCCCCACAAAACTAATACATCAGAGGCATGCTGTGCCTTGCACTAAAGCTGATTCTTCTACAGTATATGGGATGCCCTAATAAAATTTCAGGTTCCCACAGCTCTCTTGTATCAAGGGAACCCTACATAAGATTATGGATAATATTTGTTAATATTTTAGTTTATACAGTGTACAGTATTTCCAAGAATGCCTGTACACTTTTCAGACACGTTTTGCTAATGTAGTTATTTTTTCTAAAAAAATGGCCATTAAGTCATGAAGTCATGAAGCTTCAGTGTCATCCTGATGCCACAACTTAGAACAAAGGATCCTGGAGCATATGTAATAAGGCATTTAGATGGCTTGAGTATGTATTAGCGGAGAAGATGGGATGCTAAAGCAGAGGTCAGTGCCTATATGCAACCTTACATTATTATTTCATCTTTTCTCTGAGTCATATTTTCAAAATACTGTTTGAGACAGTGCATTTGTGTCACAAAACTCCATTTAAAGCAAAAGTACAAATTCATCTGTATATATCACAGTCTGTAAATGTTTTTGTTAAATACGTTTGTGCTGATTGCTGGTTTGTAACCACATTGTTTAATGTGCCCCCTTGACATGTCTGAAAATGGAATTTACCTAGTCCAACGGCCTGGTTAAATGAATAAATAAAACATGTCTGAGTTAGGCATTGTCAAGTGTTCCATATTGCACTAAAGGAACCTTAACCTGAACTCACTTTTCTAATATACTTTTTTTTTTATTTGGACACGGGTATAGTTTCTGTAACCTCCTTAAGGTACTGCTTTTTAAGTTAACACTTTATAATTTCAGATTCCCTTATTGTTGCAGATTTCCAAACAGATTATCATTTTTTTTAGTTTCTAGGTAGTTCTGGGATCTGGTGAAATCAGTTGAAACCTGCTGTGAATGTTTCTCTCCAGGCTTTCTCTCATCTAATACCACTAGTTTCTAAAACTGATCAATAAATAAACAAAAGCTGTCAGTGATACTGTTCTCAAGCTACTGTACTGGGATTTGGGTATGTTTTGGTCAACTTAACTAAATCATGATTTTTGAGCAATTGGGATACCTTGGAGGAAATGCTAGTTAGTGGCTGGGGCATACTACAGCTCATAAACATGATAGTGTTATGTTTCGTTGAGTGGTTAGTGACAGTTTGAGAACAAATATTTAAAACTGCATAGTTGTGTTATGACCTATGTACATGTAGATAAATACCCCCCACCTCACACAGACACCTAAAACCTAGTCATGTAATCGGTGACATCCAGTCAATCCTCTGATTCTCACTGGCCTGCATTTATCACTGAAAAGGCTTCCTGTATCTGCTTCTCAAGTAGATTTATAGTAGTCAAGCTGGCAAGTGCCTCCTCTTGGCTCTGTTTGAGAAAAGCATTTCACTTCATTCAGTTGGGAGGGAAAAAGTTAATTTAAGACACTTTGCTGTGTGGCAGAGTGGCTTCACACTTGATCCTATGGGAGGGGGCTATGGCAAGGGATATTAGGCCCTGGGAACTTTAACCAGTATTTCTGGCACTGCAGCTGTGTGGTAGGAAGAACAAAATACTGTAGTAGATCCAGAATTCAGTGATCCAGAAATGTGTCATTTGTGTGTAGATTCCAGGTTATAAAAATGCCCTGCAAGCTATCATTGAGCTCTCTGCAGCTTTTTGAACTCAGGTATGCATACATACTGTAGCTCTAGTTAACAAGTTCTGGCCAGAGCTGATACAGCTGCAGTCAAGATTGCGGAGGTCCCAATAGGCCTGTTTGGTCACTGCCACTTTGGCTGGAGTCCCTGATGCTGCCTGATTCTCTGTCCAGCCCCAGATAATGTTTGTCCTTCTAAAGGGGGGCTAGAGGAGCAGAGACATGGAACTACTTCCAGCTACACTGAGAATGTGCTAGCTGGTGGTCTATGCATGCACGGTGGAGTGCATCCATTTTCTCACCATGATAGCGGTGCATCAGGAGCTCCCTCAGTGCTCCAGGACCCCAAGATCAGTTAGCTGTGGTCCAGAGACATGAGGGCTATTGTGGAGCAGCCACAAAATTATTTGTTTAAAGAGTGCCAATGAGCAGAAGGCAAGCAGGGTTCATTAATATTCATGAGCAGGTTATTATTATGTATAAATTCAGTCCCATAGCGTTCATTGGTGCTCTTTAAATACATACTTCTGTTGTGGCTTCTCCACTGCAGCCCTCATGTCCCCGGACCCCAACTAAGTGATTTCAGAGTTTGGCAGCATGGGGGGAGCTCCTAATGTGCTGCAATTGTGGCAGGAAAACAGATGTGCACCACTGCGCATATGCACACAAGCTCGTACATTCTTGGTGCAGCTGTGAGTGGTTTTGATTGCTGCTCCTCTGGCCCCTCTTTAGAGGGACAAATGTTATGTGGGACCAGATGGAGACTCATCCAGCATGAGGGACTCGAGCCAAAGTGAAGGTGAGCAAATGGGGCAAATGAGGCCTCCATTGCGCATGTGTGTGGAACAGACAGGCTAAAAATAGTGCAGTGCAAAGAGTGAAATGAGACAGCAGAGTGCTTCCCAGACCATGGAGGTGACTTTAATGCAACTTCGAAATTGTTCTTTGGTCGGAGGGTGAGTACTTTTTCATTGCAAGATGTCTGCAGGGCTCCGCCCACTACAGCCATAAAAATAGATATCAGGTGGGGAAAAAGGCAATATCAATGAGGGATCTTAAAAATAGAAAAAAAGAGATTAGTTCTATATAAACTTGGAAAGCAGTACATTAGGGAGGTTGCGCAGACTACACACGTTCAAATTCCAAATTATACTATGGACTTGGTAAGCCAGGTTCAGGTTGCTTTAAATAGGGCCACTGAGAAGTACAGTAACTGTACTACTGCGAACTAACACAGTACAAACTGTTCAGTACCTTGTAGGAAGTGATATTAAACTTCCTTTACTTGGTAGTCTTTACATTGCTGAATTATATCACCTCTGTATAGCTACCCACAGCTGTAGCAAGCCCTATCTGTCACATGATCCTTAAAATCCATACTGTACGGTAAATCTGTAACAACAGTTATTCATAGTTATTTACAATTGTGAAGAATATACAAAGGAAAATGGCAATCTGCAATTCAGAAAAGAAAAACTGTTGACTTAACTTGAGGAAGAGATGTTTTATTCCATTTTTTATTGATTCACTGGGAACAGGTAAAAAAGTCTGACTTTATTTATGGAGACCTATAATCAATAAAGTTCTGATTCTTATCTTGAATGGAGCATGGAAATAAATAAATAAATACAAAACAATCAGACTTGACTTTCCATTACCATTGCCATTGTCTTATGAATCCATACTGTGTGTTACTGTATTCTTTGTTTCATCTGGGTAGGGTAAGTAATAATGGGCTAAATAGAGGTTAAATAATGTCAGGTATTACAATTTATTTTATTCAACTTGCTAAAACCCCAAATGAAGCACAGAGTTTAAAGGAAAGATACCAGTTGATATGTAGTTTATATATATATATTTATTCGCTCTCTATTTTGGGCTGCCAATGACCCAAACAAATAAGATCCTCTATAGGCTGGCTCCCTCTCCTTTGGCTGAGATACAGATATGGCACACTGCGGAGTCCAAATGATGATGAAACACGTGTCTGTATCTGCTGTTCAAACAACATGAAGTCTTGCTATATTATGACAATTGCAGTTTGTCCCACCATTAGAACTGCTCCGGAGGTGAAAGAGTTAACTCCCATTCAAAGAATGGAACTTGGAGCGCGAGCTCGGTTAGAGAAGCTCTGTCTAGGTTATTTCAAACCTAAACTGTCAGATTCTTTACTCCGCCTCACTGAACAGTTGCTCGGAGATTTCTCCTACTGCTCGGTTCATTTCTCGGTTTAAACAATGATGTTTTTCTGGTTCAAATCAACCCGAGAATATTATTATTACAACATAAAACCGTTGATTCAAGCTCTGTCTGTGGTATCGTAAGTAATTTAAGTTTATTTTCTGTGTGGAACTTGTAAATGTTATTGGTTCGGTTTTGAACCGATCAGCTTGTTTTAAAACTTGAATTGAAGGTTTTAGAGTGCGGTTCCCGGTTCTTATCGGTTCTAAAAAAACCGGATTTCATTACGTTTTTCCAAGACCCGTGACACGGTTAGGAACCGATAAGGGTGTCTTGCCTGGCACTGCCGTTTAAAAGGGCAAGTTTTTGGTTAGGCTGGCATTATGTCTGAAAAACCCAAAAGAAAAACCGGGCCCACTGGGTTTCAACACTGTGATGCCTGTGGGGAAGTCTTTGCCAAGGCTGACCCACACACCACATGTGTATATTGTCTGGGGTTTGACCACCTCAATTCAGACTGCCAGATTTGTAAAAATTTCCCTGCAGCCACCCTGGATAAGAGAGTTGGCAGGCTCAGGGAACAAGAGGCCAAAAAGTCCGCTGACCCGGATGGCCAGCCCGGTTCGGTGCCAACCGAACCGGAGGGAGTGCCCTCTGACCAGGGCGAGACTTCCTCGGGCAAATGTAAAGCTGGCTCAGAGGAGCCAGTTCCTGTAAAGAAAACAAGAAAATCAGCAGGTGTGGAGCCCAAAGTTCCTTCTCCAACTGCTGCAGAGATAGCAAGAGCTATTCAGATTGTCCAGTCACTTTCTCCGGTTCCGTCCGAACCGCCACTGTCTGATAAAAGGTCGGTTCGGTCGGTTCCACTGGTTCAGGAATATGTTGTTGAAGAATTTTATGAACCAGAGGAGGGGGAGATGATTATGAACAGTATGAATGTGACTTTGAGGGTCTGGGTGTGCCCATTGAACTGGACATCTCCCCAGACAGACCTTTAGAATCTCCCTCTTTGCTTTCTGAGTCCCCCTCTCACTTCATGTTTTACAAAAAAGTTGCTGAAACCCTCCAGCTTCCATTGAAGGAAGCTGTGGATGAGCAAGAGGAACCTGATTTTGTAGAAATGATGGATATTCCAGAGTCTAGGAGATTGTCTATTCCCTTGCATAAATCATTTAGGAAACAGACAATAAAGATTTTAAAAACTCCTACTTCTGTGCCTCCTGTGGACAAAAAGATGGACAGGAGGTACACTCTGTCAGGTCCTGATACAGAATTCCTTTCACAGCAATGCAGCCACGTTGGTGTGGTTCAGGCTGCAGCCTGTGATAAAGCTAATATTCCTTTGGCTTCACATCCTCCTGACAAGGATTCCAGGAAGATTGATGCCATGGCTAAAAAACAATACATGGCAGCGTCCTTGGGACTCAGGCAAGCAAATTACATGGCTTATGTAGCAAGGTATCAGAAATCTAGATGGGACACTGTCATGGCCTTGGCCAAACAGGCCTCTGGCCAGCTTGCTAGTGAGCTGGAACAGGTGGCTGCTGATGACATTGAGGCATCTAAGGTGCAGTTTCATGCTGCTGTAGATTTTAATGATGTATCCTCTAGAGTCATGGCTACGTCTGTAGCTTTTCACAGGTTGGCCTGGCTCAGGTGTACTAGCTTGTCACAGGATACCCAGACTAAGGCTATGGATTTTCCTGTGGTTGGAAATTCTCTGTTTGGGAGCAGACAGAGAATTATATGAAAAATGGATGAATATAGGACTACCTATAAGAGTGCTCCAGGCTAAGGGCGGCAAGCCACTCCTCAGAGGCAGGCCCCAGGGAGTAGAGATGGGTCTTTTCACAGGCCTTTTAGCAAATCCAGGCCTCCTCTGCTTATGCTCAGAGGGGTTCTTCAGAGGGAGAGGCAGGCGGGGTGTGGGCAGGCCTGCTCCACCCCTCAGCCTAAAGCACCTGCCAAACAGACACCCTGATGGGGTGCGAGGCCAATTCTCCTTTACCTGTAGGGGGCAGGTTGGCTTACTTCGTTCAGAACTGGGTGTCTCTAACTTCAGACAAGTGGGTCCTGGAAGTAGTAAGCCAGGGTCTGGTTCTCAGCTTCAAAAAGTTCCCAAAGATGAGAATCAGGTCTTTCCCACCTGCAAACTCTTTAGAGACCTTTACTTTAGAAACAGAGGTCTCAACCCTCCTGGCTCTCAGAGCTGTAGAAAGGGTTTCTCCCCTACACCAGGGCAAGGGTCTGTACTCCAGATATTTCCTTACCCCAAAAAAGACAGGAGAATGGCGGCCCATTTTAGACCTGAGATATCTGAACAAACACCTTTTGAAACCAAAGTTCAAAATGGTAACTCTGGCAATGATTTTACCCTCTCTAAGGCCAGGGGGACTGGCTAGCCTCCCTGGACCTCAAGGATGCCTATTTTCACGTCCTAATCAGAAGCTCCCACCGAAAGTACCTCAGATTCGAACTGCCCTCAGGTCACTACCAGTTCAGAGCAATGCCCTTCAGCCTCACCTCTGCCCCAAGGGTATTCACAAAATGTCTGGCAGTAGCAGTGGCTCATTTAAGAAGGCAAAGCATTGCTGTCTTTCCCTATCTGGACGACTGGCTCATTGTAGGCCAGTCCCCAGAATAGGTAAGATCTCACCTGCAAGTTACCCAGCAGCTGCTCTCCTCCCTGGGCTTCTTGCTCAATCTTCCAAAATCAGTTCTGGAACCAGTTCAGGTGCTCACCTTCATAGGTGCAGAATTGGACACAAAGCAGGCCAGAGCCTTCCTACCTTTAGAGAGGGTAAGGAACTTGGTGGCTCTGGCCTCCTCCTTCACTCTGCAGGTCTCTCGACCAGCAAGACACTTTTTGCAGCTCCTGGGGCACATGGCTGCATCCACAGCCGTAGTGCAAAGGAGCAAGATTTCAGATGAGGGACATTCAGTTTCACTTGAGAGTCTTTTGGTCTCAGAGAAGAGACCCCCTTTCCAAATTGGTCCCAGTGACTCGAACCCTGATCCAGGCCCTCCAGTGGTGGCAGGATCAGAGCAATTTAAGACTGGGGTTCCCCTTCATTCCTTTGTCTCACTCCTTGACCCTCACTACAGATGCTTCCCTCCTGGGGTGGGGAGCCCACATGGGTGACCTCTCCACTCAGGGAGTGTGGTCCCCTCAGGAATCTCTACACCACATCAATTTGCTAGAACTCAGAGCTGTCTTTTTAGCACTTCAAGTGTTTTCTGTGTCTGTTCAGAACAAAGTGGTGCAAGTCAGAACAGACAACACCACAACAATGTGGTACATCAACAAGCGGGGGGGCACTCGGTCTTCGGCCTTGTGCACCAAGGCAATGAAATTGTGGTCTCTGGCCTATTCCCTGAACACTTCCCTCATAGCAGTTCACCTTCCAGGAAAGGACAATGTCTTAGCAGATGCTCTCAGCAGGATTTCCCAGGGCCATCACGAATGGTCTCTGGATCCTCAAGTACTGGGGATAGTTTTTGCCAGATGGGGCACCCCTCAGATAGATCTTTTTTCAGCCCCAGACAATCACCAACTTCCACTGTTCTGTTGCAGGCCCCAGTGTTGGGCTCAATCCCCTGGATGCCTTTCTCCTAGATTGGGAAGGGAAGTTTCTTTATGCCTTTCACCCCTTCCCTCTCCTATTCAAGGTGCTAGTCAAAATCAGATCCCAGCCTTGCAGGATGATTCTGATTGCCCCAGATTGGGCCAGGCAGCCCTGGTACCCACTCCTTCTGTCACTAGCAGTCCATCTTCCCCAGGAATCACAACCTGTTAACCTGTGCACAGGAGAGAGTTTGGTATCCGAACCTCAAATCCCTCAACCTCAAGGCCTGGCTCTTGAGGAGTTAGAGCCTTCTGACCTGCACCTTTCTCAGGGTGTTCTTGAAATCCTAAAGGCTTCTAGGAAGCCTTCCACTAGACCACTTACAATTCTAAGTGGAAAAGGTTTTCCATTTGGTGTTCTGAAACATATTTCCCGGAATCTGCTGATTTGCCCATTGTTTTGGACTATATGGTCCACCTTAATTCCTTGGGACTGAGACCAGCTACCCTGAAAGTACATTTGGCAGCTGTCTCTGCTTTGTTTCAACAGGAAAGCCCTCCTCTCTTTCCGCTCACCCTGTATTTTCCAAGTTTTTTAAAGGATTACTTCATTCTAATCCACCTTTTAGGGATCCGGCCCCTGCCTGGGACCTTAATGTTTGCATTGCCTAGTTAATGCAACCTCCTTTTGAACCTCTGTCTTCTGCAGAGCTTAAGTACTTAACTTGGAAAACTGTTTTCCTAGTGGCTATCACTTCTGCCAGGCACATAAGTGAGTTGCAAGCCCTGTCAGTAGAAACTGACTTTATTTCTTTCCACAGGGATAAGGTAGTCCTCAGGATTAACAGGACGTTTTTGCCTAAGGTGGTTTCAGATTTCCATCTTAATCAATCTATCTCCCTTCCAGTGTTTTTCACTGACCAGTCTTCCTCTGGTGAGAGGAGATTACACAGTTTAGATGTTAAGAGGGCCCTAAGTTACTATATAGAGCGTACCAAGGGTCACAGGTTCGAATCCCTCCAACTTTTCTCACTTATGGTGAGGTCGGAAAAGGAAACCTGCCACTAGAGATCCATTGCCAGGTGTATTGTCTCTTGTATCCAATTTTGTTATCAAAAACTGGGGAAAGTTCCCCTTCAGGCCTGAGGGCTCATTCTACCAGAGGTACAGCTGCGTCTCTAGCTGCTGCAGAGACATCCTATCTTAGCGATATGTCAAGCAGCTACCTGGAAAATGGTACATACTTTCACCAAGCATTACTCCCTGGATGTCCAGGCCAGGAGGGATGCTCGGTTTGGCACAGCTGTGCTTCAGAACCTATTCCCTAAGTAGGTTCTGTCCCTCCTCCATGGAGAAACTGCTGTGTATTCTGCAATTGTCATAATATAGCAAGACTTCATGTTGTTTGAAGAAAAAATTACTCACCTTAGTAATGTTGTTTCTTCTAATGGAGTCTTGCTATATTATGACCTCCCCAGCCTGCCCCTCTCAGAACTTCTACTTGGGTATGGGGTGGGCAGCCTAGTGTGGGTGCTAGTTATGCCCATTATATGTTTTCCACCCCTTCTTGGGGTTTTGGGGTGTGATGTTTTTATTTTATGTCATATTATTACTTATATTATATTATTACTTCTGGTCTCCTGACTTGAGTCTTTGTGTTGGGACCAGGAGTATGTCTTAATAGTCAGGTAGCCAGTTGGCTAGTGTAGGTTACAGCTTCCACACAGACCTTAGTGAGTTTTGCTCGTAAAGATCTGACAGTTTAAGTTTGAAATAACCCAGACAGAGCTTCTCTAACCGAGCTCGCGCTCCAAGTTCCATTCTTTGAATGGGAGTTAACTCTTTCACCTCCGGAGCAGTTCTAATGGTGGGACAAACTGCAATTGTCATAATATAGCAAGACTCCATTAGAAGAAACAACATTACTAAGGTGAGTAATTTTTTCTTCTCAGCCTTTGCTGATTGCATCGTGAGGCCTTCTGGCAACCATCCAATTTTGCTTAAAGTTGAGCCAGTTCACATTAATTCATGGGCATTTTCATATGCTTCCCATGATGCTTTGCATCATTGGGGTACGTGCAATTTGTGTTTTCATACATATATATATATATATATATATATATATATATATGAACATTGTATTGTATAAATACATGTTTAGTGTTTTATTAGAACATTAATTTTAGCTTTATTGTTTTTAAGTACTGTATAAGTCTTGCTGGATGGAATGGGATGTTTTTCCGTTTACAACATTATTGTTTCTACATTTTCTAATGTAGAAAATATGGTCTTAAAAATGACAGTATAACGACATATAAGGCCTTAGTAACACATCCAGATTGCTAGAAATGTTTGCATTTAAGGTACAGTAAATAAAACATTTGAAACATTAGTGGCAAATTAGGACTTCATGGTTTACATTCATATGCTGGACTGTTACAGCCTGGGGAGATCAGAGCAGTGCGTAGCTAGGCCTACAGCCCACCCCATTCCTTGTGCATCTGCAATAGCCTTTGCAAGTGTGCCAAATGTGCCTACCAGATCTCCACTGAGGTTATTGGGGTTGTAAGGGTAATGCTGACTCTTAAGTAGTTTTTTGGAAACACTCAGTGCTAGCATTAGCATTTGAGAAATGGGCCCAATAGCACTGAACGGTGCAACTATATTAAGTTATTTATTGTTGAATTACTCTAACTGGGATATCCCCATGAGCTGCAACATGTTTTCTTGGGGGACCAAAGAAGGACAGCAGCAATCAGCAGGTTAGCATTGTCCCACAGGAATAGTTACCTACAGGATAAATTATACAAGGCATAAAGAAACTGTAAAGGTAAGTATATCCAAACAGTAATCAAAGCAAGTTATTAAGCAGGGTCAAGGTAAATAAAGAACATGAGCATTGTTATGCAACATTATCCCAGTTAGGAATGGGGATACTGAACCAAAATAAATGCAGGGATTCTAAGATGGCTGGAAAGACTGAACTTGCACAATTGTAAGCTAGAAGCATTCCTCCGCTGAAGAGAAGTTTGTTCCAGGTGTCTTATGCCATCTTACTCAGGCTCTCTGGAACACTTTTGAAGGTTTTGGAAACAAATGGCAACTGGTGCTATCGTTCAAAACCTATGAAAAGTTGCACATTTACATTCTGTTATTGGGATCTGCACCAAACCAAGTATTTCTAATCAGTTTATCCAGAATGGTTCAATTGAGATGTGATGCCTCATTTACAGTAGAAGCCCTGAGGTACAAAGGGGTTTAGAGATGCAGGTACTGGTGCTATCTTGGACACATAAACAGTCAGCATTTTTTTACTTTGCAGTTTACAAAGGCATGATTAGGCCCCCATCCTTCAACAGAATCTACAGATAACTCCAAATGTAAACTCAGACATTCATCTGCTCCTAGTTCCCCATTCAGCCTCTCCTTAACTGTCATGAAGTATCAGCAAAGTAGTGCAGATAATAGACATAAAATATATCTGTTATCTCAAGGGGCTCCAAAATCTTTCAGATGTTTAACTCTGATGGAAAATGAAACCACAGACATTTTAAGAGTAGTTTAATTTTCTCTAGACCTGAGTCTTTTTTATGCAGTGGTCTCAGTTTGATGAAGTGAAGGGGAATGGCATGGGCTAAATGGAAACCCCAGCTCAGTGGTTACTTCCACAATAGTGACCATTTGGAAGAATGTTTGCTAAGGTGCACCTAACATTGAAACAAAAGGGACTTGGGGCCTGTCTTGTCTGTTTCTCCTCCCGCATGGCAATGATTATACTCAGTTTTCATATGGCCACACATATCTAAGCTTATCAGTTCAGTTTAGTTTATTGAAAAGAATGCATAAAATCACAAAGATTGTTACAAACATTTAAAAACAACATCACAACATATACATCACAGTACAGTGAAAATTGAATTATTTATCATTGCATTCCATTTACCAAGCTGAACTATCCCCCACATGTCATATCCTTTTATAATATACAGTGTGTGCACATTTTGCTAAAGAAAAAGATCAATCACTGGTTAATTGAAGGAATAAATCATTTTAGATGTCTTTCAATTGAATCAGATGTTGCAACTTTATTTGCAATTGCTAAACTCCATCTCCTCCTTTCTGCTTCAAATCTTGGGCATTCCCATAACACATTTTTAGATGATAATTTAACTTTGGACTACAGCTACAATTGTTTGTTGCTATGATAGAAGCTCCAAAATGCCACCATCCCAAGGATTTACTGAGTATATCAAACCATAATTTATATAATGTTTTCCTGTATTCTGTGTTTTCACAGGAGAAATAGTTATTATAGTTCGGTTCCTCCATAGCTACCATATAATTGTTGAGAAGCAAGAATTCAGATAATTTATCTCTATCCTTTGTTAGATAGTGTTCTGATAGCCTGAGGATGGCATTCTGTGAATAATTATTATAATTTATAGCACTAGTGGTCCAGTACTTTTCAGTCCATGTTTGGTCAATAGTCTGTTTAATCTGGCAAATCAAGTATATTCCACTTTAGTATTTATGCTCTCAGTCCAGCACTGTTTAGGTAATCTATGACCTTGCACATAAATTATTCCAGACCAATACTTGATACTCCTTTTCTGTGCAATAAATTTGAATGGCATAAATTTGGCTTTGCTCCTGAGAGCAGCAGTGAGAGTATCTCTATGTAGTCCCAGTGCTGCTCTCAGGAAACAATATTTTTTTCAGTTTTAATAATTTATCTTGTGTTCCTCATATTTCAGTCCAATAAAGTAAATGAGAATTCACTTTTGCCTCAAAAGTTCTCCAATGAAGGACTTTATCCACAAAACATTTCACAAAACGAAAGACTGCATTTGATGTAGTCATGGCATTTCTTTTTTGATTCCCTACGTGTGCTTTCTAATAATTTTTTTTTTATCTAGAATGGTTCCCAGCTAACAATACTGTTCAACTTCTGTAATAGATACATTTGCCACCTTCCATGTTTTGGTTTGAATTTCTTTCCATCAAAGGACATAATAGATGTATTTTCTATGTGTAATTCTAACTTAATTTTTTAAGATGGTCCATAACTGCTACCAGAGCAGATTTGAGCTCTAGAGGGGTTCTTGAAATTAAAACAATGTTATCAGTATACATTAGTTGTTTAATATCCTGATGGTTTATTTTGTGGTGGAAATACAGTATATCTATAGACACTAGAGCTTTAACAGTAGTTTCAATGTACAGGTTAAATAACAAGGGGGCCAAAAGGCACCCCTGCTTTATGCATTTTGTTATTACAATGGGCTGGGACATATTGTCATTTTTGGATATTCTTACATTTGCAACAGTTCCAGTATGTAGCTTAAAATAATAGCAAGAAATCTTTTTGGTATGTTTAGCTCCATAAGTAAATTCAATAGAATATTTCTGTTGAGATTATCAAAGGCTGCCCTTATGTTTACTAGCTCCCACCTCTAAGCTCCTGACAAACCCTACCCCTCTTCAGTACCCATGCAATGCCCCTGCTGCAGCTCCACCTCCCACCCACCTAAAAAACAGCATTTCTTCCCTTCCCCAATTCCCTCCCTCCAGACCTTCCATTGTTCTCTTACTTGTGATTTCTCAATCATCCAAAGTTGTACCAAGGGCCTGTCCTCATCCTATCCTTACACCATTAAGCTAATTCTTCCCTCTACTTCTCCAAATCCTGAAGGGCTGGGATTTGGCCTCCCTTCTCTCTCACTTTCACCCTCTCTTCTATTCTTCCAAAGCCTATTTCCCCTTGCTACCTACAACCTGCTTCCCTCCTATCATACTCTACCTCTCGCTGCCACAACCTGCTCCCTTCCTGTCGTGCATGACCCCTACCTTGTGCAGGCAGGGTTCTTAGCATACTGGAGGGGTCAGGCCCCAGCAGACCTTCCTCCTCCTACCTCTTCCTTCGCCTCCTTCTTCTATCCCCTTCCACCCCCAATTCTCTGCCTACCGACATACCTACCTCTCACCTTCCCTTCTCCCCCCCTTATGTAGCCCTAGCTATGGCTGACCCCTAATCTCTAATGCACTTGTAGTTAACTTGCACTTCTGTTATGGCTGATCCCTAATCTATACTGCACTTGCAGTTAACATGCACTTCTGGTATACCTTAGCCAACCTGTTCTACCTGTGTTTACTCCTCACTAACTTCCCTAGATCAAACTACAACAATTCTGTTTAGCCATTTTCTAGCTACACCGTTATGTGTCTTTTAGTGTATGCCTAAATGTTATTTTGTGTTGTTATATCTATCTACTCCAAAAGTGTTGGCGTAGTACTGTATCTATCTAGTTCAAACTGTTAGCATCCTGCTATTTCATTACTCCTGTACAGTCTGCTCAAATTATTTGAATGTAATCTACTGTAAATTTATATTGTGTACCAAATCTCTGTAAACTATCTTCATGTTCCCCCATCCCCCAGGTCGCACCAGGAGACAAGCAACTTGTTGCTCAGCATGCCTTCCTGGTGAAACATTTCAATAAATAAATAAATAAAATTGTTTAAATAGGCTAAATATAGGCCATCATTTGAATTCCTTCTTGTATACATATCAGTGAGATAAGTTAGTGTAAATATATGTTCAATAGTACTGCAATACTTTCTAAACCCAGCCTGAAAGGTTGCTAAAAGCTGATTGTCTTTGACCCAATTTTCAAGAGCTCTTAAGATGTGTCTTGTCTATATCTTTACACCAATATACAGTAACGTAATTGGGTGATAGTATTTGGAATCTGCCCTGTAACCCTTTTTAAAAACTGGTACAGTCATACCGATGATCCAATTATTTGGCAGAATTACGAATTACTAATACTAGTAAACAAGGGTGTCAGAATCTTTGCCCACCACGCAGGGTTTGTTTGGAATAGTTCAGCTGTAACTTGATTCCTGCCTGGGTTTTATTTCTTTTCTTCTCCAAAATCAATGATATTACTAAATTATTTTTGTAATTGCCGACCAGACTTTCAAAACTTTCAGGTATTCCTTGCTTTGTACCAGGTATTCTAGTTCAGCAGGTTCCTGGTCATCCCTGTTCCCATACAGCTCAGTAAAATAAGCTACCCAGACAAGCACACTAATTGGAGGGTCTATACCAGACTGTCTCCTTGCAGTACCATGGGTCACCAACTCTGTTTGGCAAAATAGCCTCTTGGAATTCAGCCCAAAGCAAATGTTAATATTGTTGCTTTTTAATTTTTATTATGCCTCTATATTCTTTTTAAGTTCATTAAGTCCCCTTCTAATTTGCATAGATGGAATTTTCATGGCCATTTTCCTAATCTGATACAAGACCCATTGTATTTCTCAACACTCTACATCAAACCATACATTTTTTGCCATACGTTTATTACACTTAACTGGTTCCTACAAAGAGGTTATATTCAAGAGCAAATACTCAATAATGTTTTCTTATTTTATAATAGAATTCCCATACATTGCGATAAGATCATTGTTACAAGCAGTGATTGACAGAAATGTGTTTTTTAGATCCATTATGAATACATCATGTAATAAAATATTGATCTGTTCATACAGTTCTGGAGTTCACTTTCGCTTCATAGAGTTTAGTACTATAATGTCTTTAAGTTGCACTAGATGTAAATAAACAGGCTTGAGATGTTTGTTTGTTATTTTAGGACACACAGTAGCAATCAAAGGGAAATTATCCCTGTCCCAGAGATGTGTGGTTTTCATTTCTTTAGCTATATTAAAATGATAGGGGTCAACTGTGATAATGTCTGGGGGTGGTCCTTCCAACTCAAGTAGGATATGTTATCTCTCCATTTTAGTCCCCTGGGACACATCCATTTAACAGTCTGAGAGCACTGTACACTCCTGTGCAAGGTTCTACACCAATTTACCTCTATAATTCACTTTTAGATCAACTGCCTGTCTTGTTGAAATATTGTAAACATCATCTATTTATCAGTGATTTGTTTTTAACTCCAGTTCACTGCTTAGTCTACCACTGGTATCCCCTGCTAAAAATTATTGGGACATCCTTATTAAAATGATATGATTGAGAGATTATACCTTTCAGAAATTTGAACAAGCTACTTTCATGTTCTTTGCCTAGTTTTGGCAGTATATATACATTAAAAATGACCAGGAGTCATATTTCTTAAGCTGCACATCTCATTTCTTAGACAATAGTCAGAGCCAGTCTCCAGACATTTAGCAGAACAATTCAGTGTCGTAGAAACAAGAGTCATTAAACCCCCTGCTGGTCTCCCAAAATTACTTTTCTTATTGGCTGGATGTTCAATTACCTCATATCCTGGTATATTAAATTCTTTGATACTGGGAACCCATGTTTCTTGAAACATCACTATATCATGCCATTTAACAAAGACTAACCAAGCATTGCTCATTCATTTAGATTTCAAACCAGCCACAATCCAGCTTAATATAAAAACAGTATTATTGGCTTTTTCTGTTGGTTTATCTATGTCTACTTGTCATTTACTGGTATTGAGATCAACCACAGTGTGATTCCAAATCTCACACAAAGACTCTTCCCTCTTAAATTGCAAACCATTGTACTCAGACTCTATAATAGAACAGCCTAATTCCAAACTCTCTAAAATTATACTATTGCTTATTCTAGGACCTCTTTGGGCCCTTCCTCTAATGTCCTTTCTTTTGTGATTAGATGACTCTTCAGACTGATGTCCTATTTTATGGATTATTTCTACTGGTTTAATATACTGTATTATTCATTGTTGTTTTATGCGACTATTCTTGTTACCCGGAACTTGTGCTTTACCCCCTGTGTTATTCATAAAACCTGGTTGTATTGTCTGTTTAGTTGTTTTTTCTTTACTTGTCATAACAGTCACTCAGAGTAGTGCCCAGTTTTACTCCTGTTTAAATTCAAATTTGTGACCAAAAGTGCATAAACTTGAAGAATTATTTTAAATGTATTACAAATTCACCCCTTGTGTTCACTACAGTGATACTGATAGTGACTGAATGTAATTTCAGATAATTTTATTTCCTAATGTTCCCCTCAACAAATCATATCACTGGAGATGGGGGAAGTTCCAGAGGACTGGCGGAGGGCTGATGTGGTTTCACTACACAAAAGTAGGAATAGGGAGGAGGCAGGAAACTACAGACCTGTAAGCCTGACTTTTGTGGTGGGCAAGGTTATGGAAACACTACTTAAGAAAAGTATTCTGGAATACCTTAAAACTACAGATTGCAGGATCTGAGGCAACAACAGGTTCACAGGGTGGTGAGCCTGCCAAAAAAAACTTACAAGAGTTCTGTGACTGGATTACCAGTGAGGTGGATCAGGGAGGAATGTTGGATGTGGCCTACCTGGATTTCAGTAAGGCCTTCGACACCGTTCCACACAGAAGACTGGTAAGCAAACTGGGCAGCCTGGGAGTGGGTCTAAATCAATCAATCAATCATGCTTTATTTATAAGCAAAATTCCAAATTGATCAAAGCTCTGTACATCATAAAATCAGTAAAATTTAGTCTAAAGCAGCATTAAATAAGAAAAGTTAAAACATAATCACAACACAGCTAATGGCGGTACACTTAGTTTTCGCTTGCATCAGGAAATGCTTGGTCAAACAAATAAGTTTTGAGTGCTGTTTTAAAGCTATCAACAGTCAGGCACTCTCTGATCTGGCGAGGTAGAGCTTTCCACAGAATTGCGGCAACAAAAGCAAAAGTGCGGGCCCCAGAAAACTGTAATCAAACCCTGGGAACCTCTAGCAATCCCACATCAGCAGAATGGAGTGAGTGGAGGAGGCAGAAGGGGCAGAGAAGATCTTGCAAGTAGCAAGGTCCTTGTCTGTGTAGGGCTTTATAGGCCAAAGACAGTAAAATGGTTACAAAACTGGCTAAGTAACAGAACTCAGAGGGTGGTGGTAAATGAGTTCACTCGGAAGAAGGTAAGGTCACCAGTGGGGGTGCCTCAAGGGTCAGTTCTGGGACCGGTCCTCTTCAGTGTCTTTATTAGCAACATCTCAGACTGGCTAGAAGGAAAGGTATGTCTGTTCGTGGATAACACAAAAATCTGCAACACAGTAGACACACGGGGGGTTGGAAAAAATGAGGGAAGATCTGAAAAAGCTGGAAGTCTGGTCAAGGGGTTTGGCAACTGGGCTTCAATGCCAAAAGTGCAAAATTATGCGCATAGGGCACAGAAACCCTAGGGAGACATATCATTGGGGGGGGTTAACAACCACAGAACAGGAAAGCAATCTGGGGGTCATCATATCTAATGACCTGAAAGTAGCAAAGCAGTGTGATAAAGCAGTGGGAAAGGCTAATAGAATGCTGAGGTGCAGAGAGAGGGGTGTCATCAGCAGAAAGAGGGAGGTAGTGATACCCCTGTATAGATCAATGGTGAGGTCCCACCTGGAATACTATGTCCAGTTCTGGAGGCCCCATCTCAGAAAAGACATAGACTAGGTGAAGGCAGTACAGAGAAGGACAATAGAAATGGTGCATGGCCTGCACCAGAAGCCCTATGAGAGAAAACTCAGGGAGTTAAATATGTACTCTCTAGAGGAAAGGAGGGAAAGGTAGAGGCATGATAGAAACATTCAGATACCTCAAAGATATAAGCAAGGTACAGGAAGGTGGAATTTTGTATGGAAAGAGATGCTCAAGGACAAAGGAGCACGATATGAAGCAGGAAGGGGGAAGACTTAGAGGGGATGTGAGGAAATATTTCTTTACAGAAAGGGTGGTGGATGTCTGGAACAGCCTACCAGCAGAGATGGCGGGTACCAAAATGGTAACAGGTTTCAGACATGCATGGGATAGACATGAGGGGACCTTGGTAACATGGCTTGGGGGGTGGGTTAAGGCCAGAGATCAATTAGGGTCTACAGTAGCACAGTAGGTAGGGACCTTAGTGCAGACTAGGTGGGCCAGGAGGTCTTTTTCTGCCAACAGCTTCTATGTTTCTATGTTATATACTGACACCTTCAGTGATAATTTAGTTTTGTTTCTAGTTCTTGGGAGACCTGATAAAGTGTTGGTAGTATGAATCCATTTTCAATGAGTGCTTCCTTGATTTCCCTATCTTTATTAACAATATCACTTACTGATATTACAGTGTATGCAATATATTCTGAGTCTGCGTTATTTGTTTGCTCTGCTAATCTTCTGTTTTTATTTTTATGTTGTTTGGACTTCTAGTTTTGATCCTTGTCATCAAATTGGTTACGTGTTTTGGCACTGGAACACTTTTAGGGTCCTTTTCAACACCACACCTATCTCAGAAAAATATTGTTTTTTTGTTTGTCTTTTATATTTACATCCTTTTCACATTTGCCTTTCTGTTGCAACCTGTCTCTGTTTTGTATTATTAGGGTTTTTCTTTTGGATTTAACGTTTTCCTTGTTATGATTCATTTTCTTCTCTTCAGGTTGCCTAACAAACTTGTCTATTTCAAATGCCTCCATTTCTGCTAGCTATCTTTTCTGTTATTTCTTTAATTAAACTGTTATTACCTTTAGCCTTGTCTTGTTTAGGTCTTACCTCTGTTGACTGTATATTGTTTAACATTTGCAAATTAGAGACTAGCTTTTGCAGTAGTTCATTGTTTTTTTGTAATTCTTCTTTTGTCTCTGGAAGTGCAACCACTAATGAGTTCTGAGATAGAAACATTTCAACAGTATGGGGAAAATCACAATTTATATCATGATGAATTTTACTCTGTGCATGGGACTGATTCACCTGTTGGGTTTTAAGCTTTGGGTGCAATGATTGATATAAAAGCTTCAAAATCATTGAAGAAAGATTTTGGTAACTGTCTAATTTCAGGGGAGAAAACATGTGGCTGTAAATCAGTTGGATTTCCATTATTTTATTGTTCTTTAGTACTTCAGCCCTTGACTGCCCCAATTGCAGCTTAACCAGGTAGTCTGACATATCTCTATGTCAGAAGGGTCCCTCCCTTCTGGGGTGGGGGGGGGGATGCCTTACCAGCTGCTTCACATCCCAGGGTTGCAGGGCTGGTCCGGGCTGACTCTGGGGCTTCATGATGGCAGGAGCCGGTGCTCATCATCTAGTCAGACAGGGAGCCCTTTTCTCATTTTCTGCCCTGCCCACCACAGTTCTTGTCCTTGCATGAGCACAGGCGATCTCGGGCAGGGATGTGCAGGGGGCGTGTCAAGGCAGCACATCCCTGAAGCATGGCACCCAATCTGCCACTGGTGCCAAGGCTAGTCCCACCCCATGGGGGGGAAGTGTCCAATGGATGCTTGTAAATCACCTTCCCTGCTGGTCTCCGCTCCTGATACCCAGGCTCGAGACGTGAACCTGGGTCACCAGGACTTTAGATTCTTCAGTTTCTCAAATTCTACATTCTTCTATCTTATTATTTTCCATTGCTATTTTCCCAGGATCTGTCTGGTCTTGCTGATTACAAGCGGCAGCCTGGATATTACCTGAGGCCTTTAAGTACCCTATCTGCTTTAATAGTGGATTTTCAGGGCTAACCATTGTTTGACTAATCAGGAAGGAGGCCAATTGAGGTAGCAAGGGTCCATGGAGTCTCACTATTTCCTTCTCATGTATAAGATCAACTTGAGATCCTGGTGTTAGGATAGATAGCTAGTGATCTTTGGCCAGTTCTGCTAGTTTCCCCTTTTTTCTTTTAGATATTCTTCTTGTTGGAAGGGGATTTGCAGAAATCATTGCTTTTCTTTTAGTTCACATAGTTACTACTAGGTATCTGGATCATGTCAAATGCTACAACAAGGATAACTTATCTATTATGGCTATCCCAATAAACCCTTTTAGTAAATAAATGCAACCACTGAACCTTTTTGCTATTATTCCTTGTTCTGTATGTAATTAATTTGGGTCACTCCTGAAAAGGGATCCATTGTCTCAGTGAGCCTACCCAGTTAACAAAATCCAACAAATAATTAACTAAATGTAATAATACTATTAGTCTTCCGTATCTATTTGAAATCAGTTTTGAATAACGCTAAGTAAAAAAAATAAATAAATATGGCAAATGTAGTCCCTCTCCACAAAGTGGGAGTAGGGAGGAGGCTGGAAACTACAAACCTGTCAGCCTGACCTCAGTGGTGAGGAACCTTACAGAATCACTGCTAAAAGAAAGGATGGTGTACACCTTGAGTCCAGTGGAGCACAAAATGCAAGGCAGCACATATTCATGTCAGGAAAGTCATGTTAAACAAATCTGATAGATTTCTTTGACTGGGTGATCAGGGAAGTGGCTCAAGGGGGAGCAGTGGATGTGGCCTACCTGGATTTCAGCAAAGTGTTCAATACTGTTCGACATAGGAGGCTTGTGAACAAGCTGGGCAGCCTGGGATTGTGTCACAAGGTGGTAAACTAGGTTAGAAATTGGTACAGGGATAGAACACAGAGGATGGTGGTAAACAGAGCTAAATCCTAGGAAGCAAGGGTATACAGTGGGGTGCCACAGGGATCAGTTCTGGGCCCAGTACTGTTTAATGTCTTCCTTAGTGACATAGTGGAGGGCCTGGAAAGGAAGATATGCCACTTTGTAGATGATGCCAAGATCTGCAATAGGGTAGACAGAGGAGTGGAAAAAATGAAGAAAGACATAACTAAACTGAAGGATTGGTCTTGAGCGCAGCAGTTAAGATTCAACACAAAAAAGTGCAAAATCATGCACTTGGGGTGCAGAAACCCAGGGAAGGATTACATGATGGGTGGGGAACTACTAATGGCCACCAAACAGGAAAGAGATCTGGGGGTGATCATATCTGATGACCTAAAGATGGCCAAACAATGTGTCAAAGTTGTGGGGAGAGACAGTGGGCTGCTGGGGTGCATAGGGAGAGGTAACACCAGTAGAAGAAAAGAGGTCATCATGCCACTGTATAAATCTCTGGTGAGACCTCATTTAGAGTACTGTGTCCAGTTCTGGAGGCTGCATCTCTGAAAGGACTAGACAGGATAGAGTCAGTTCAAAGAAGGATAACAAAAGTGGTACAGGGCCTGCAACAAAGGTCATATGAGGAGAGACTGGAGGTGCTCAATATATATGCCCGGGGGTGGGAGGGAGAGGTATGATAGAGACCTTCAAATACCTAAAGGGAATACATAAGGTATAGGAGGGTAGCATCTTTCAGAAAAGTAGAAGTTCTAGAACGAGAGCATGACATGAATCTGGAAGGGGTAGACTAAGGGGCAAAGTGAGAAAGTACCTTTTTCATGGAAAAAGTGGTGGAGGCATAAAACAGCCTCCCAGCAGAAGTGATGGGGGCAAGGCTGGTGGAGGAATTCAAAACTCCATGGGATAGACATAGGGGATCCCTAATGATTCAGAAAGGGAGGTAAAGCCAGAGATCATGTAGGATCTGTGGCTTTTGCAGTAAGTAGAGCCTATTGGTCCTTATCTGCCATCAGTTTCCATGTTTCTATGTTCCATTGGAGTTCTCTTGTCATCGCAGTCTCTTTAAGAAGTGACTATCACCTTCTTTAGAGACAGTCTCTCACTTTTCTTGCTTGAATTCTGGTCTTTAAGATGGCGTCAAAAGTTTCCTGTTGAAGACTTTAAATTATATCTTTTGGGTTTTAGGCACTTTGATAAAACAATCCATATAAACAAGGCCTTAAGGCTCCTAAAAATAATTGACAGTAAAAAAGGCATGAAAAAAATTCAAAAATAGTATACACAGTAAGTGATACATTGACAGGCTCTGCCTCTTAATGATATCAAATACACCTAAATACAGTTCCTAATTTGCATTTGCATTTACAAAAATTAGCATAACACTGATTACATTTCTTCTGGGAATATAACCATCTAGTAAATGCTATACACAGACTAAACACTTACTTAAGTGTCTGGAGCTCTTTTCAAACACCTGAACCTTTTGCATAAAGTACATTTGTTCCTTGAATGCAATATCTAGAAAGTCAAAGTAACATGCATTTTTAGGCATACTATAGTTAATTTCTTAAATGTTAAAAACATAAATGAATAACATTGTCCACTACTGCAGGTATTTACTTATTTAAACAAAAAGACTCTTGACAGAATGTTTAATTATCATATGGTTGCTCTGCTTTAAAGGACAAAATTCTCAGAGTGGCAGTGATCAAATAACTGTTTGCTCAAAAGGGAGTCATTTTCTGCCTCTATAGTTAGTCAGATGACTCAAATGCCTGTGAAATTTAAAAATCTCTAAGGAAATTAGACACAGGCCCAGATATTCAAAGCATTGCGGAGCGTGCAAATCAGTAGCATGGGAATAGCACCGTGTTTGTGCGGAGCAGCAATATTTAAAGGAGTGGATAGCATGCACACACCACAATAGCATGGGGCAAACCCATAATGTATGCAAGGGACAAAGTGAAGGGGTGGGAATGAGCATACATGTGCAATGGGATATTCAGAGCAGCAGCGCCGCGCCGCAAGGCCACATTGCGCGACACATAGCGCGGCACTAGCTACTGCCTATAAAAGGCAACTCTTATCCCAGGGCAAAACACAGACAGGAAGGGACCAGAATAGGAAGTAACCATGGCACTAGGTAACAATGCAATGTTGCTGCACCTAATGGCAGCAGTAGTGGAGGAGGAAGAAAGGGAGCAGGCCCAACATGGCCCACAACGCAGGCCAAGGAGAAGATACGCTGCACACAGGTGGTACCAGCCCAGAGTCTCCTTCGAGACCCTGCCAGATGAGCTCATCACTGGCCAGTACAGAATGAACAGGGGAATGTTGAGGCAGCTATGTGAACTCCTGTATGAGCAGCTGCAGCCCAACACCAGACGCAGCCATGCCATAATGGTTGAGGAGAAGGTGACAACAGCGATGTGCTTCCTAGCCACAGGGACATTTCAATGATGAACGGGGGACACCATAGGGGTATCACAGTCTGCCACCTTATGCCTCCTGACCCAGTTCCTAGATGCTTTCCTGCCACATGCTGGTGAATTCATAGTATTCCCCAGCACAGCAACAGCAGAGCGCAGAGAAACCATGCCGCAATTCTATCGAGTTGTGCAACTACCAGCAGTACTTAGTGCCACTGACTGCACCCATGTTCCCATCCATGCACCACCTGGTGATGGCAATGAAGTGAATGTGAACAGGAAGGGGTACCACTCCATCAATTGCCAGGTAGTGTGCGATGTGACAGGGTGCATCAGCAAAGTCTTTGCGCAGTACCCCAGCAGTGCCCATGACACCTTCATCTGGCACCAGTCCCAGCTATGTCAGGCCTTTGAGGAGGGCAGAATACCCAGTGGGCACCTAATCTGTGAGTATCAGCATGCAAGGCACGTACACACTACATTGTGGGTGGGAACAGACAGGGGTATGCAAGGAAGGTGGTGGGGAGAGCAACAGAGGTGGTGCACTATGGCAAGGGGCAGACAGCAGAACAGCAACACTAACAGGTGTACATTTCTCAACAGGGGACAGTGCCTATCCCCTGCAACCCTTGCTGCTGACACCCATACCCCGGCCAGCCACAGTGGCCAAGGAGAGGTACAATGAGGCACACGCTGTCACTAGGAACATCATAGAGAGGGTCTTTGTCATACTAAAGATGTTCTTCCACTGTCTAGACACGTCAGGTGGTACACTACAGTATAGGCCTCAGAAGGTATGCCATATCATCCTAGCCTGTTGTATGCTCCACAACATGGCAATGAACCATGGGATACAGGCACCTGAACCTGAGGAACAGGCCCACAGTGACCCAGAACCAGAGGTCAGGGGGATAGTGGAGCAACTCGAGAGGAGAGATCCCTGAATGGCATGCAAGGCCCTGGAGTACAGGAGTGGCATCATCAGGACACTGTCACAGGCAGGACAGTGAGTAAACATAACACAGCAACCATAACAGTACAATGACATAGGCTTTAATATGTGCAGACAACCACAACAGTGATGACAACCAACAATGCATGTGCACAACACAGTGAAAGTGAAAGTATGTGAGTTGGAAATGTGTGCCGTGTGCAGTGTAGAACACGCATGTGACAAAGGTAGACAGCCATGGCATGGTGAGGTGGTGTGTTGCCGGAGGTGCCTGGGACAAGGTGACAGGGTGGGAAGGGTCCCATGACTGTGCATATGTGACTGTGCCAGTGAGTGTGTGTGCATGTGTGAGTGCTTGTGTGTATGCGCATGTGGGTGTTGCATGAGTGAGTGTGTGAGTGTACGTGGCAGCTTTGCCTATCTGAGATGACTACCACCATACACACGACGTGCACCATGTGCACAGGACACAGAGCTAGGGGTGCTCTGCATTGATGATGTATTTGGGGAGGACCACGGTGAAGCTGGGAGGGTGCCCCACCAACCTTCGGGGTTCCAGATGATGCCTGTGATGCAGTGGTGCGGGAGCCCATGCCCGACCTGTGACCACTAGAGGCCTGCCTGTGGGCACACGTGATGCGGCCATGCTGTCCGTCATGTACATCCTGCTGACCACCATGCACCCCATGCAGCACAGTGGCAAGATCGACCACAGCAGCAGTGAGACCCGCAAAGCCATGGTCAAGCATGGCTACCATGGACTCCATCCTATACTCCTCCCGCTGCTCTGCATGGGTAAAGCCTATGCCAACAGTCTCCCACAGCTGCGAGAGCTCATGCCGCATATCCTGCCGAAAGCCATGCAGGTCAAGCTGGGCCTCCTGCTGGGACGTCAGGGTAGCCTGGAGCAGAGGCCGGGATCCCTGACCATCCGGCACTATGGGCGCAGCAATGCCAATGCTGGCTGGGGGTTGTGCCTGCCATTATTCACAGTGTGGACGCTGTGCGGGTCGCAGCTACTGTTGTTCCTGGGGCTGCATGGTCCCTGTGGTGTGTTGTTCCCCCTATGGGACCAGTACCTCTCCGCGTGGATGGCACTGCACGTCCAGCAGCGCACACACCTCGCCCACCTGGCCCATGACCTGCTGTACCAGAATGCCACAGATGGCTTGGCCCTCCACCCCCATGGCACCCGTGTGTTGTACCCCAGCAGGCCCCACCCCTACGCCGCCACACACAGTCCCCTCCACATGCAGGTAGTATTCTTGGACCAACCCCTCAGATCCATGGTCACTAGGACCCATCAGGATGACCACCTGGCCACCACTCAGATTCTCCACCTGAGCATCATCGGATGTCACCTGCCTCCAAGTCCTCAGCATCCTGAGCTGGGGAGCCGTCATCCACCACAGACAAGTGTAACCCATGTCCTGAGGCCAGCCACCCGGGAGCTGTTGCAGATGTTTCATGCAGGGCACCCAATCCTGAGGTTGATGGCAAATTGGTGTTGTTGTCCTCCTCCTGCACCACGGCTGCTGTTCCAGCCACTTGCTGGCCCACTGCATGCTGTGTACTCACTGCTGTGAAACAAGACAGGACAGTGTCAGTGACCAGTAACATGCACAGTAGGCCAGAACCATCACTAGTACATGTACACCCTAGGCTGTGTGACACACACCACAGCCATGTAACCCACACAGTGGAGTCCCTGTCGATGCAGAATATGGCCCCATACATGCACCCCCTACCATGATGCCCGTGCATTGGGATGAATACAGGGGTGAATGCCCTGCACAGGCATTGGAAGCACACCATAGTGCGTCATGTGTACAGTGTGCACAATGAAACACCCCCATGTATGCATAATGCAAGCCACAAATCAGTAGTACAATGGTCTTCCAGCACCAGTGCAGGCATGCCTTGTAGGGTGCACACAGGCGGCAACATACCTATCCTAGGTGGTGTGAGTGGTGTCTCACACCCATCGTCAATCACACCACCAACTGCCATGGGTCGCAGTGTAGAGGCAACCAGGGTCATGAGTGGGTTCCCCACATGCTGTTGCATGGCCTGTGGCCCTCCTCCAGTCAGTAGGCGTTCACGGAGCCATATTGCCTCCTCCTCCTTGGCCCATCACAGCAGATCATTCCACCTTTTTCTCACTGCCTCCATGGTACATCCCTGGCCTACTACAGAATTCGCCTCCACTGTAACGGGATCCCACATCTGTTGCACTACAGAATCTGTTGCCTTGTGGCCACATAGCACCTGGTCTCTCTCCTTGACCTCTGTGCACCAATGCCATCTGCTCATCCTCTGAGAATTTGAAGGCACACAGACGTTCCAGTTGTGCAGTGGCACCTATGAGGGACATGAAGATAGACAGCGGTCACATGCTGTGGTGTGCATGAAGTGCATGACACAAGCAGATCACATTGTGCATGTTGGCCTACATGCCTACCATGCATGTCCTGTAGTAAAACAATGCAGGCCCTGGTCATGCCACATGCAACACAACACAACAGGGAACAGCACACAATGCTACCATGTAACATGGCCACTCCTGTGTGCACATTGCAGGTATTGCCTTTGCCCCTTTACTGTGACCGTGATCCCCCTGTGCCATGGGTTCATGCCATGATGGACACTGCAGCCATAACGCAATCACCTACCCTTACACAGCCAGGGCACATGCATTGCTGCACATGGCCAGGGGCGAGTGTAGGCCCATGTGTGTCCCCATACCCACCCATCATCCCCCAGTGCATAGACACACACTGTGTGGAGTGTGCTCATGCCAACACAGGCGTCATACTCAGGATGTTCTTTCCAGCTGGCTGACAGGCACAATGCCCATGCACACTACTGACAGTGCAGTAGCATGCTGGCATGAGGGCCTGCAGGCAAGTGCTCTGTCCCATGCGTGTTCAGTGGCTGTACACATGTGTACAGTGCAGAGCAGGGCCTACACACGTCCCTGTACCATACTGCCACTGCCCTAGCTGTTATACAGACCTACCTGTTACTGCTGTGCCTCCTGAGACATTCTCCTGTGTGTAAGGCCCTTTCAGCACTGACACCTGCTGAGTATTGCAATTCCTACTGACAGCACAGATGGAGCACTGTTTGCCCTTATATAGCACTGCTAGGCAATCATGCCTGTTAGGCATACAAATGAGATGGTAATGATATGCTAATCACCCCTTTTGCCCCTGCATACACAAGTAGCCTCATTTACATAGGCCATCTGAATATGTGCCCTGTTAGTGCTGGGCAATGCGCATTGCGCTGGGAAAACCGGTAGTGCAGGCCTATATGGGGTTCCTGTGCAGCGCTGGCACATTAGCACAGCGCTATATGACATAGTGCTACAACAGCGCATGCACTTGTGATCCTTGGTCCACGCAAGCATACCAATGTTGCGCAATGTAACACTGCACTATGGCATAGTGCACAGAGTAGTGTGCATGCACACTATGGCCACACTGTAGTCATGGCGAGGTTGCGCATGTACAATGCGCATACTTACAGGTAGTGCAGTGCTACACCATGTGACTGTGTGGTGCTACAGCTCAGCTTGCATGTAGGTCCAGGGTGTGCCACAGTCAGGGCAACTAACTACCACATCTGTGTGTCCCTTCTGGTTGAACCACATTGCACTAACATCACAACTGCAGTACAATTCCTGGGAGGCATAGGCAGTGCACGGTTGTGCACAGGGACAGTCTCTGGGGGGAGGTTGGGACAGCAAACCTCATGCAGCTGGTGCAGCAGAGGCAACGACACCTGTTTGGGGAGGTCAGGAAGGGTGACCTTCCACAATGCCAGGTGTGGGCATCAATTGCATGTCACCTGTCGGATTGGACAGACATCCTGCGGGATGGAGAGAAGTGTAGGCACCGCTACATGGATCTGTGTTGAAGGCAACAGCAGCAGCTGGAGTGTTACAGGAGGATGGTGCATGTTGGAATGGTGCCAGTGCCTGGTAGGTGTTGCCACACAACACACGCATGCGTTGTGTGTACATCTGTCAGCTACTGCATGTGTGTGTGTCACTGTGTGTGTGTAACCATGTGTGCTGTTGTGTTGGGTGGTATGCCTGGGCAGGGCACTCCTGCTCCGGACACATGTTGCCCAGATGGTGGGTCTGTCAACGTGTGCCCCTTTGGTGGCACAGTGATACAGGGTGTCTGGCGGGGAGGCAGGTTAGCCAGGCATCATGCACAGTAGTCGCAGTGCTTGTCACTGCGTGGTACATGTTGCTGTGTCCATGGTGGTTGCAGTGCAGTCATGCTGTGTGCAACTGTGATGCATGACCATGGCTGGCAATGCAGGTCTAGAGCATGCAGGCATGGGAACCTGCCATGGGACTGTCCTGCAGCCTACAATAGTGTTGTGTGGGTGGGCTGTTTCCCAGGAACATGGTCTGACAACACAGCAGTGTATGCATAAGGTCACTGTGCACCTATGTGTGGCAAAGGCGCACAGCAGTGTCACTGTGCCTACACACCCTGAGCACTTGGCGCACATGCAGTGGGCCATGGTGGCCACACTTGGCCATAGTATGGCATGCCTGTGGGGCTGCATCATGTGTTCGGACACTGTTCTGGGCTGTGCCATGACATCTTTGTTCTGGGGGTGGGGGTGCATCTTGCTCTGGCTAACATGGTCACTGCTGTGTGTTGTGCTAACATTGCTGTTACCTCTTTCCACTGCAGAGCAGATCGTGCAGCATGGCCCAGGGAGAGGAGGCCAGGAGGAGTCATGGCTGCTCAACTGGGGCAGCCCCAGGGTGCCAGCTATGCCACAGTGGGTGGAGGAGAACAGCCCTGAGGCCAGGGGCCTATTGCATGAGTACTTCTCTGTTTTATGCTGTACTGTGCTTCTGGATTGTGTGGTCACTGCAATGGTCTGCCATTAACAGTGTAGTTGGGTGCACTGCCATGTGCATGGTACTATGGTGGGTGCACCATTCTACTGTGTTACTTACCAGTGTTGCATAGTGCTGCCGGTGTATTGGTGGGTGGTTGCTGTACAGCGTTGTGGGGAGAGGGTTGTACTGTATGGTCCAGTGTCAGCATGCACAGACGGCATTGCTGTCCACTGTCCATGGTCGTTGTCCATTTCCTGCCATTCACTTGGCTTGTGCAGTGTCTAGGTGCAGTCCACTGGTGTGTGCGCATTGCAGTACATGGTTAGTGCGTGGCTGCATCCGGTGGCCTACCCCTGATGGTGTGTGTGCCCTATCGTATTTCTTCTGCTGTGGGATTTTTTTACCTTGGCATGGGCAGTCTGGTTGCTGGACGCTGTGTCTGCATTGTGCTGCTGTCATGCACATGTCGGTTGTTGTTGCGCACTTCCTTGTGCTATGTTGTTTTGTGACTATGGGCAGCTTGCCCCAACATGTGTCCTCCCATGTGCATGTTGTAGCATGGCCCACTTGCACTGCTGTCCCAGGGACTGCCTGTCTGGTTGCACTGTGTGCAATGCTGGGTTGGGTGGTGTCAACCGTGCCATGGTGTTGTCGGGGCCTGACATGCATCTTCATGTCCATTGGAAGTTTGGTTGTTGCCTGTGTTGTCCAGGCCCACCCTGTGGGTGCCTGTCAGTTGCGTCTTCCACTGTGGTCCTCAGCACCACATGAGCATGGCTGTTGGGACATGCTGTCCATCACTGTGTTGCCACCTGTGGTGGCAGTATGCCTCCTTCCTGGTTTGCCATACTCACATGCTCCCCCTTTTCCCTGTTGGTCTGTGGAGATCATCCTTGTGGGCGACAAGGCCTGAGGAGTTGGAAGGGAGTGAGGATCTCCTGAGGTGGATCATGCATTAGCAGCCGATGCTCATTGAGCAGCAGGCAGTGCTCATCTCAGAGACGAGGAGGGTGGTTACTGTTCTAGAGGCACGTCTTCCAGATCCATCCAGCACCCAGTCATAGCCTTGTGCACTCTTTTTTTGCCTTCATCAATGCCTCCTTACTGGACCACTGTTTCTGTTGCTGTCCTTTCCCCTTATTGCTTGTGTCCACTTCCCTGTACCCTCCTGTTATATTGCTTTTCTGTTTGTTTCAGCCTCTGTACATGTGTTTGACATGTTTCATACCTTAGTTGTTGTAGGTATCCTAGTCATAGTTCATTGCAGGTTAATCACTTCTGTAGTGTAGTGTGTAGTGGTAGTATTAGCATTAGTAGTAGTGATAGTAGTAGTAGTAATAGTAGTCATAGTAGTTGTAGTAGTATTTGACATAGTAGTAGTAGTCATAGTAGTAGTACTGTTCTAGTGTGTATAGTGGTTGTAATTGTAATGCTGTTTGCTCTAGGTTTCCTTTTAATGTTTGCATGTTGTATTTTCATTACATTGCAGTTTGTTATCTTTTGTGTAGTTGTTCAGTTGTTTACCTGTTACCTTTACTTTCCATTTGTCACATTATACATGACCTTTCTCATACTTGCACTATGTCCTGTGTCATTATTCGATGCTTGTCTTTTACCACAATGTTGTTCTGTTCTTTGGTTCTACTCATGGGTTCTGGTGCCCTCTGGCCATTCCCCTGGCTGGGTGTGTATCAGTGTCTGGGTTTGGCCCTACTGTCTGCTCTTGGGTTCCCTTTCCAGCATGTGCTCCTTTGCCTGTGGTCCAGGGCATGGCGGCTCTATTAGCACTGTGTTCCTGTGGGTGTTTGCACTGCCTGCCTGGGTGCTACATTCAGTGCTGTCTTTTTTGCTATTTTCAGTGTTGTCTTATTCCAGGGCTATTTTTGCACTGCACTCCCAGCCCAGTTTGTCCAGCTTCCTTAGCATGCTGTACTCAGTGGGTTTAGCGCCGGGCTATTCCTTTTGAATATGGCGGGCTACTTGGTAAGGACAGTCTTTGCATGCCGGGCAGTGCTAATTCAGCCCCAGGGCAATGTTTTGAATATCCAGGCCTTAGTCTCTAATTACATCACAGTTTTTCCAAAAAGTAAATAAACTTCTAAAAGATTCTGACTAAAAAAGTTACATTCTTTTTTTGAGTAGTGCTCAGATTCAAATACAAAACTAAGTAGAAACCAAGGAAGGTTTCAATTTCAGTAGTATATTAATGTGTACCAGTGGTGGCCAATATGTGGATCTAGATCCACTGGTGGACGCAAGAGATTTTTATCTTGTAGCAAAGACTGCATTTTCAAATCAATCAAGATCCTTACAGCTGATGAGTGTAATTATTGTATTTTTTGTTCAGTTAATTGGTGGATATCAGAGCTTCTTGAGATCCACCAAAATGGATCACAATACAAGGTGTATTGGACACCACTGATGTATACAAAGCAATCTCTACAAATGGGAATCTCACAACATGGATTCCCAAACAAGATGCATGTATTGGTTGCAACAATTTGATTATAACCCAGACGCAAAAGTTTTGCATGCATTTAAGGCCCAATGAGTCAAAAGAGAGTATCTTTCAGCATCTCCTTGCTTCCTTCTGCCATCTCTCTCACCTTCTCCTGTTTCCCTCATCTCATCCTCCCTTTTGTCTGGCACCCAATGGTGGGGTGGTAAGCCAGCCAACAATCACACCAACTGCCTCCGCAAAGCCCCCAGTCACCTGCAGCAGTCACCTGCAACATAAAGCAATGAGCAAGGAAGAACAGCCAGACACATCTGAAAATTAACAAACAGCACCACGCAAGGTAGGCAATGATAACATACCTTCTGTAGAACTCAACAATGCATATTAGCAAATACATTGTTGGTAGCAAGGCTTTCCTCCCTCTCGTGCTTCAAAGTCGTCGACCTTCTTTCCACTTTCTCAGTACTTCTCTCTCAGAGGTTCAGCACTTGGTTTGGTTCCTGGGATGTTTTCTGGCTCCTGATTCAGCTCCCAGCACACAGTATGTCAGTAAAAGAGAAATAAAAATGTCAAGTACAATACCAAGGGGAACCCAAATGAATAATTCTGAATATAAATATTCCCCTAGTCTAAAAGGCATAGCAAATATAAAATACTGTCAGGCATAATAATCTAAGCTTTACAGCTCCTCCACGACCACCCAGCATCTGGCGCCATCCTTAGGCTCAGTCCAATCACGTGTATGCTTATCAGCAGGAATGCTACCCATACTCATGCTGTGTGTAATCATCAAAGCCTTTCTCCCGCTGGAATCTGTTTAGCCCTACTTTGAAAACCTGAGAAGTGCCAGCTTTCACAACCTCACTGGGTAGGCTATTCCATATATAAATCACCCTCAATGTTAACTAATGCATTGCAATGTTTCCTCTTATACTACCAGTCTGGCCAATATCTGTTTTATTAAACCTTGTGTGTATGTGTATGTTTTGCCCCCCCCCCCCTTACACACATACACAGGAGTCTAGGTAACCTCCTCAAAACTATGTGGCTAATGTATTCAATTATAGTTAAGCCCAGCTGGGCAGTGAAAAACAGCCAGTCAGGCTCCCAATTTATTAATTAATTGCAGAACTATAATTTAAACTTATTTGGGCAGAGTTACTACTGACATGACTGCCCTCCTGCAGCTGTTCTCCATCCTAGCAGTTACTTGCGCACTCACAGGAGCATGTTCACTGTTTGGTGCCACAAGCAATTTCTGTTGTTTGACTGGCTTCCCATTACATTTCTTCAGTGACAACAGACACTTCTGGTGTTTTCCATGTCCAGTTCCTTGAACTGTGATCATGTTGCTGGACTGGAGATACACATGCTGAGAAAGTAAGAGCTAGCATGCATCTGTCAACAGCAGTCACTGGTTTGTCAACTATTAGTAGTTGTCAGGAGCCATTGCCCATCACTATGGAAAAGCAGGGCAATAGTTCCTACCAAGCAATGTCATGTGACATCCTTTTGACAAATGATGGTTGTGCGTCGGCTCATATGGGCAGACAGATAATGGAATGGGCTGTCTTTCACTCTCAGCAAGGCAGTGATGCAAGGTTTAATATGAATAAATAAATATGCATTGTATGTATTTATGTATATATTGAACCCTTGGATAGTGACTTGCAATCTGATTGGATAAATTACTGTCACATGACCAAGCATAGTTTGTGTTGTAGCTCTGTTGCTATGACAGCAGTCAATAGTCTCTGAACTATTGCCCTCAAACCAGTCAATTATCATCTGAGCATAGACAGTGTATTCCTTAACCTGGCTGCCGATCTTAAAAGCTGCTAATGCTAATTAAATGTTGTGGCAGTCCAAGTGCATGTTAAAAGCGGCTGCTGAGTGTTAAGTACTTTTCGCTGCTTCTTTAAAGTACAGTAGCTTCAGTTCATTCAGTGCAGCTGGTAGTTAAAAGAAACAGAAGGCTACACTCAAACATAAACATAAAGCTTCTTTCAGCTGCACAAAAAGCTGTACAAATTTGTCATTAAAAATGGTTTAATAAAACAGTTATGGACTGGAGTGATTTCATTTCTACAACTGGATTTTCAGCTAACAGTGGAAAACTTCTGATCCTTGGGTTGAACAAATGATCTCCAGGGGCAATAATGCTTGAAGCCTATGTGACTTCCAGCATTATAATTCACTGTTGATTGATTTTTATGGCTGTGGGCAGAGCCTACATCCATCATGCTGTCTGTAGCTTGAAAATTGAGTATTGTGGAACACATTTTTTTGACTTTTCAATGTATCCTTCCACATCTGTAAATTGCTATGCCAACTAACATAAAATATTCCTTTCTTTCTGTTTAGAATGTTGGAGACATAACTCTAAGCTGTTTATCAGATGGACATTAGGAACCTGAAACAGCTTGTTAAATATTGGTTGCCTATTAAACTGGAGATTTGTTTACCCCCTTTGAAATGCAACAATTTGCACATTTAGATACTCAGCATTTAAACATTTTTGCTACTAACTTCAGTTGCTATGTATTGTCTTTCAAGAAAGATTCATACTTCATAAATGTCACCCTTTCCCAGCAAATGTATGATGATTTCCACTGTTTTTTTAACCGTTTAAGATATAATCTGATAAGCACACTGAGACATATGCCAGGCCTTCAGTGAACTGCTTTCCAAACATAACAGATAAGAGCCTATGAAGTACTGAGGTGTGTGTGTGTGTGTCTGTGTGTGTGGTGGAGAAACAGTCAAACTCCTGGCAAGGGAGACCTTGCCTAATGAATTAACTGTTGACAAACCAGAAGAGTAAGAAATTCATCTGTATAGTTATCTATTTCCTTATGTTCCCATATACAGTTTTAAAAAAAGTCAGTCAAAACAACTGAGAAAGAAATTTGTAGGAGACAATAGTTGAGTTTTTCTTGTGTTTTGGACCTCCAGCTCTAGGCTGTGGAACATAAATGTATTGTTTGTGGTTTGAAGGTTCTGATCAAACAACTGGAAACAGAAGACTGTTTTTTGTCATTTTATAATATGATGTACTGAGTGTGTATTTACTGAGGTGCTGGATCAGGGCCTTGAAGAAAATAATATTTACTTAACTCATTCAAGATTCCATCAGGTGGTCAGAAAGAAAGTCTATGAGAATTTGTCTAAAAATGAGCAAATATAAGATGCAAAAAATAGCATGTGTATATGTACATAGGGAAACGTCTCTAATTTATCTGCAGTACATTTGTTTACAGGCATTACTTGTATCTTTTGAAAGATTAGCCAACTTGTGATTATTAATTTTGAGTACAGTTCATGAAATGAGTGTAATATTTGTTATTTCATATAGTCCCCCATTATGCCTTATGCATACCATGTAAATCTAAATCATTCTAAGGCCATATTGACATATAATATTAATACAGAACAACAAATCAGAACTATTTTCCTCATAGAAGGCTACTGATGTAATAAAAAAAGAACAAAGTCATAAATAAGGAACCAGTGACTTATGGAAAAATCTACAGGGATTTGATTCTGCCTCTGTGGGGAAAATACAGGAAAAATGAGGGCTTGTTACAAGGAAATTGTTATTTGGATTTGGGAGCACTGAATATTTCTTATCCTATATTTTGTTTCCAGGATAGCGCTGGGGAGATGCTGCATCTCATTGTCATAGGGATGGTCATTTACACATTTTTGCACTGTATTTACTCAGGCTGCCCCAGATTAGATGCAATATCTTGCTTTCAGTGGGGTCATGATTTTATCATTTTTATAATGTATTTATTCAGGGTACCTAGTCCAGGGCCCCCTGTATTCAAAGGAGATGTGCAGCGCATCCTGGCGGAAAAGGGAGATGTGCCAAGCAACTCCAACAATGTGCCACAGCATGATATTCATACATGCAGGAAGCGCTGGCCACAAGGGAATGGCCCATGGTACACACAAATAGTATGCCACGCAAGTTGAGGGGCCATTCCCATGCATATGCCGTGCTGCGGCATATTCAGTGGGAATGCACCCCTCACAGTCCAGAGTACTGTGGCCCACAGTTAGACCATAAATAGCTGGCCTAACCCAACTAACCACCCACAGGTGGGCAGTGGAAGTGCACCCAGGTGCAAAGCAGCCTGGCAGCCTGGTGGACTAGAGGTACCCCCTTCCCACCCCCAATCGATCCAACTACATCCCCAAACAGCTCATTAGAGTAGGGCCACCCAGACCTGATCACACCAGAGGAAACCATTGTCCATATCCATAGCATAGAGGACCCCCACCCACTGCTCTGGTATGCAGACACCCTCGCTCCCCTCCATACCTGACCTGCTGCAGAGACTGGCACTGCCCTCCACACCCTGCCATGGTCAGACGCTGGCTGTACTGGACCCAGCTGGGGACCTGCACTCCAGAATGACCCAAGTGGCTGTACCATGCATTGGGGCACTATGCAAGCTGCAGATCCACCAGTGTATGCAGCCATGGGTACATCCCTGGCAAACCATAAGAGGGAACTGACATACCTCCAATGCATGCCTTGTTGATGCTGTATCTTCCTGCTGTCATACACCGCTGCAAGTCCATACTCTCCCCCATTCCCCTGTGTAACATGCCACCCTCTAGACTGCTGAGGCATCCCAGGTGTCATGGGGTGCAGTATCCTGCAATGCCATTTGCAGTGTACACTCCAGGCTATGGACAGTTCATCTGGGCAGACTGGATGGGCCTTGCAGTCCTTATCTGCCGTCAACTTCTATGGTTCCCCGATTGTACAAAGAAATGGGAGGTTGACTGTAACATGCCTGTTCTGGGGCCTATGTGAGTGGGTACAGCATCGGCCATCACCCACACTAAGAAGTGCAATGGCACTGGGATGATGGATCCACATGCAAGCACCTGAGGTGTATGGCCACTAGGCATTATCACCCGTACACAGCTCATGCTGATGTACGACACATTCCAGCATCCTACTGCCAGTGCTGCATCACCCACCACTACAGTGGTACATTCCCATCACAGTGCCAGTCATCACAATGGGATGGGTTGGGGAGCAGGAAGGGGGGTGTCTGTGCACCCTTGAGTGGGGCGGGAGCCAATACACTATGGACATGGACTGTAGGTGTATTCCGGTGCAATCGGAGATGGGAACAGGTCCCTACATTATGTAACTGATAAAGCCTGGACTCCGGTACAATTGGGTCTGGTGGAACGGGTGGAGGGGCTGCTACTTTACCATCAGAGACTTCAGGGCGTGTCCCAGACGGGCGTGATTGGGGTTGGGGCTTACGGGTGGGAGCTGCTCCGGTGCATTCATCCCTTGCCAACATGCAAATGGGCTGATAAGGAGCATGCATAAGGCCCCTTTGTACCCTGCACATTCAATTAGCTCATTTGCATTCCTGGACTGAATATCACCCATGGGGGCTGTGGCACGTATGTGCCAGGCATTCCTCCTGGGAGGTATTCAGTTGGGAGTGCCCTGGATACACCTCTCCTGGTGGCTGCCTGTACTGTGACTCCTGTTCAGGGTCACATTTTCAACAGGTACAATGACGCCCACCAGGATGAAGCGCAGGGTCACAGGTTTACTGCATGACAAAAGGGATTAACTCCCATTGAAATTGCATTGTTTGCTGTGCTTCATCCTGGTGGGCTTCACTGTATGTGCACTGTGTACCGGTGGTGCATTCTCTTTGAATATTGTATTGGTGCCGACTGACCAATTGTGATTCTTTGTGCAATGCATCTTTCTGCTCATGCATCGGTCTGGCACTTAACATGTTCCCCCAGATGTAAAATATTGTTTTTAGTGAGTTCTGATTTTACACAATGCAGCATAATATTGTGTAGATGTAGAGACCCACTGAAAATAAGATGCCATTTCTTCTGTGAACTATCCAGGCTAAATATATAGCAATCAGTAGGCATGTTGTAGGAAAACACATTGTAAAAATGTGTAAAAGGAACACCACATTGAAACTGCCTCTCCACAGATCTGCATTATGCAAATTCATTAGAAATAATGTGCAAAAGCATCCCAAAAGCTCTCCACAGCCATATCAGCTCTGACCAGAGTTTGTTTACTATTGGGGCAGTAGCTGCCACTATACTTCTCAACTACAGCCCATATTTGCATAACGTTTGATATAACTACACATCTACTCTGATATATAGTTTATGATAAGTTCACTATGATGTCTTATTTATTGTAAAAGATGGAGTACAGCATATCTCCAATATACTGGAAAACAGTGAACCTGAAGGGTCAAACATTTTTTTAATTTGTATTAATGTCATGCAATGATCAGGTTGTTATGTGGAAAAAAACAACATGAAAAGGTACAATGTTTACTGAAGAGGAAAATCCCTGACTTCTAACTACAGTATGATATCTAATACTCTGCTTGAAAAGTGACTGGCTTTGAATCAGGGGTCAGTCCCATTGAAGGGTATAGGAACTGTATACAGTCAGAGGCAGAAGATCACAGCAGGCTAATAGCACAATGCTACTTATATGCTCATGGTCACACTATGTTCCTGTTTACCTTCAAAAAATCCTATTGAAGCTGAACAATTTTTTAAGTTATCAGACTGGATTTATCAGACTGGGCCCCCCTCTCTACTGCCATTTCTGTCGACAAAGCCCTTGACTATTTTAAGGATAAATTAATTGCCACCTGGAATGCCTTTGCTCCTTTCAGAAGGACCAGAGTCCATGGGCTTCACCTCCCCTGGATCACTCTCAAACTACTGGCCTGCTTCAGGGAGCGTGACTGGGCCTGGAGAAAACACAAATCTCCTAAATGTGCAAACGACTACATCTAGTACAGAACGCTACGCAATTCATGTACTAAAGCTACTAGATTGGCTGTCCGATTATTTCAACTCCTTATTCCTGACTAACATTAACTCTCCATCTAAATTCTGAAGGGTGGTTCATGCCCTATTCTCTCCCCCCTCTCTCTCCAGTACTCAAAATAAATAACTCCCTAGTCTCTGACCCTGGCTCCGTGGCCAGTGAATTTAATGCCTACTATACCTCATGCGCCACGTCTCTTCTAAATTCCCTCTCCCCTTGCCACCTACTAACTTCAGCCCTTCACCTCAGCCAGTGCCTACCCCTTCCCTTTTTTCCTTTTCTACTATCTCCTCTGATGAATCTCTTAGTGCTCTCCTGTCCCTCAACCCCTCTAAAGGCTCCTCACCAGATGAGCTTGATCCTAAGCTTCTCTACCTTTCTGCTCCTGCAATTGCTTATCCTATCTCCCTAATCCTTAACCTCGCCTTTATTTCTGCCTAAGTACCCTCTCATCCTGGAAACATGCTGTAGTCCTTCATCTCCCCAAGGGTGGTAACACATCCATTCCTGGCAACTATCGCCCCATTTCCCTCCTTCCAACCCTTGCCAAACTTCAAGAACATTTAGTTCTCTCTCAGCTATCACCCTTCCTCTCTGAGTCTGCCTTCTTCACCCCATTCCAATCTGGTTTTCAGAAGAACCACTCAACAACCACCCCCCTCCTCAGGCTTACTGACTCCATCCTTTCAGGGATGGATGATGGCCTGATCACCTTGGCCATCTTTATCGACCTAGACAAAGCTTTCGACACTGTTTCCCATCCCCTGCTTCTTGATTCCCTCTCCTCAGCTGGCCTTGCTCCATCAGCCACCAACTGGTTTAATTCCTACCTCATTGGCAGGACCTAATCGGTGAGAATCCTTGATTCCATCTCCCCTCCACTTACTATCAACACTGGTGTCCCTCAGAACTCAGTGCTTGGTCCCCTACTCTTCTCCATTTTCCTTAATGATCTTCCCACAGCCTGCTCATCCTCTTCTATCCACATGTACGGTGACAATACTGTTTTGTACAGTTCCAGCAAAAACCCTGCTGCTGTGGAAACCAGCTTACAGCATGACTTCAACCAAGTTCAGCTCTGGTTTGCTTCTCGCCAGCTTTTTTTAAATGCCAAGAAGACAGTCTCAGTGACCTTTGGCACCAGGCAGAGACTCTCTAGGCTCCCGGCCCTTTCCACCTTCCACAACCTTGATGGGACCAACCTGGAGGACACCTCCTCATTTAGATATCTGGGGGGTTGGCTGGACCAGCACCTCAATTTCTCTGTGCATATTGATGCTATCCTGAAGAAACTGCCCCCCAAGCTTGGTGCTCTGTACAGGAATCATAGTTGCACCCGCTGACCGTGAGGCACAAAATTGTCCAGAAGATGATACTCGATATCTTTGACTACTGTGACGTAGTCTATGGTGCTGCTCCCAAATCTTCCCTGACCAAGTTGGACACTCTCTTCAACTCCTTCTGCCACTTTGCTCTCGACTCACTTTCCCGCTCCCACCACTGTGAACTCTATCGCTCTCTAACCTTCCTTCCACTATCTCACAGATGCATCTCTCACTGTGCCAAACTAACCTCCAAATTCTGGTTTGGGAGGCTCCCCTCCTGTCTCTCATCCTTTCTCTCCACTCCACCTCCCCCACCCACTCTCTCAGATCAACTGACGCCCGCACCTTGACGGTCCCTCGCCACTCCACCCTCATTAGTCAGACTGGTTTCGCCCTTTGCTTCCCTAAAATCTGGAATTCCCTCCCCCCTGAAATATGACACTCCTCCTCCAACTACTCCCTTACCTCTGCCCTGCACAATTACATCTCCCTCAGCTATTCCTGCTTTAACTCTCCTTAATACCTATACCCAGTTTCTGCCTTCCTACCATGACCCCCCTGGCAGGGTTCTCAACATCCTGAAGGAG
Organism: Neoceratodus forsteri; assembly: GCA_016271365.2. NCBI lineage: Eukaryota > Metazoa > Chordata > Ceratodontiformes > Ceratodontidae > Neoceratodus > Neoceratodus forsteri. Next base: position 1,425,586,148 of record CM028130.1, read on the forward strand.
GAAATCAAGAAATTGCTACCCCTTCTCCTAATATTCAGTTCTTGTCTCTCACCCTCTTCTCCACCTGCCCTTCTGGGTCACCAGTGTGCACAACCTACCCCATCCTTTTTACTCCAACAGCACTTGCATACTACCTCGAGCCTGCTCCTGGTACACTCATGAACTATAAATGGTTCTATCGCATTATTACTGTTTTGTACTTTTATATGTTCTTTTGTATGATTTTGGACAATAGACATGTATTGTAATTTACCCACTGTTCCACTACTGTTCATTGTACAATATCGTGTGTTCCAACTGTTGCACAATCTTACAATGTTGTATTGTTTGTACTACCCACATGCTATTGTAACTGATCATCCTTCACAACCCTATGTAACCCCCTTCCCCCAGGTCGCACCGTGAGACGAGCAACTTGTTGTGCAGTGTGCCCTCCTGGCGAAACATTTCAATAAATAAATAAATAAATAATGTAAAAAGCGGAGTGGATTATTAGAGAATTAGAAAATGGACACAGAAAAATCTCCATTCTGATTGGCTAAGACCACTAACCAGCCAGTCCGGTATCAGGCAACAGAGACAGGAAAATAATGAGTCCAAGTGCCTGTTGCTGCCTGACAACATTCTAAGATCAGTGTGCCCACAGAACATTCAGTTTTAAAATGCCACCATTTTTTCTGTCGCTTAGGGAGCTAACTTTCCCCTGACAGAGTGACCGAGTGAGCACCCCACCAGTGCACCTCAGCTCCATCTGACTGCTGCAAATGGATCCACTTGTAACTTAAAGAGCAGATATCAACTAATTATCGGTGGATATATTTTCTGCTTGTTCTGCCCCTGATGGCTGTTTCCACTGACAGAGCACGAGTCACTCATTCTGCATCCCTCTTTCAATCTACAATAGAGGGAAATGGCATCCACTGCTTACCCTCACTTTCCCTGCTTTAAAAAAACATTAAAAAACAAAGCACACTATTCCCTCATACACAGTTAACAAAAAAAAAAAACTTGTGTGTGAAGTATCGTGTTGTTTAGTGGTTCTACCAAGTCGTGGCGACATCCCCAACAGTGATGTTCCTCATAGCGATGGAACCACAGTGACATCCCTGACACCAACACATCCCGACGATGACCGGCAACATGGTGACACTGACCGATACACTTATACGCAGCACTGCGGTGTGTCTGTGCCCCTGCACCCCCCAACTTTAGATATCTAACTCCGCATTGCACAGACAGTGGAGTTACATGCATGTCCCCCATTCCTGCAAAGTCCATCGCTGTGCAACACCTATCGTGGCAAAGTCCATCACCATCAGGGTGTCGCTGTGGGGTTTCGCTGTTGGTGTGTTGCTGTGCAGTCAGTATACACTGTTTAGTTATCCCTGTCATACCTCTTAAATCTCCCTCCACAGACACCATGCTCTGCCTGACTGCATTTTTTTTTTGTCTATTCCTCTCTGGAGTAATCTTATTTAAAAAAGAGAAAAAAAGAAACAATCACACATTACTGTGTGGTCAGAAAAAGAAAGCGATATAGACAGAGAGAGAGTGAGCAACTAAGCATCTCCCCCTAACCACGCTCATTTGCAACAGCTACACTTTCCTGACCACGGTCTCACACCCCCTGACTCCAGCTGCCCACCTGCCCGCTGTCAAGCTGAAAGCTGGCGCCCATCTCCAACAGTCACTTGCGATCCCTTTTAATTTACCAAAAACAAAACAAAAAAAAGACTGTGTCCAAGTTTTTATATTGCTAAAGGGCAGAAGACTGAAATAACTTCATGCTGCAATGGTCAGTTGCTTTTGATGTCCTGCTCACTGTCAAGTACATGCACATACACTGCCGGCCATTGCCGATCAATGTTTTCAACCACCGATAGCCATCCCTCCCAGCGCAGACTTTGCCATCCCTTCCAACTGTCATTCAAAACTGATACAGTTATTCATTTTGTAATGTTGCATTACCTGAGACAGTGCTGAGGAGGGGATCTGTCAGGGATTCAATCGCACACACTATGGGTGGGGGTGGGGCAGAGGGCTGAATTGAATTCAGCATTAAACTTTTGACTGGAAGGGGAGCAGGATGGCTGAACATATAAAGGAAAAAGAAAACAAATTGTTGAAATAATCAGGTTAAGTGTTAAGGGAAAAATAACACAGGCAGACTGGATCTCTTAACTGTGATGTGAGCATTTTTTACTGACAATCACTGGGTGGTGGTGGAGGTTAGTAGAATACAATGTCTCTGGGCCCTCTATGTGTGTTGGACAATAGAAGATGGAACAGCACACAAATGGAGGGACTATTTTACCCCAGAAACGTTTTTTCTACTCTTTGTATTACTTTTTAAAGTGATTTCCTTTTTTATTATTTAATTAAAATTTCCACACATGCCCATTTTCTAAGTGCAATAATACCCTTCAGGGTGGGTGGTATGGGCAATGCTGGACCTTCCAGGAGCTATAAGGCCCTCTGCCTGCAACATCGGGCCTCATTATGTCCCTGGGTGGTCTGCTATGGCCCAGTACTGCCCACCCTGTCGAGTATTATTGCTTGCATAATTTATGTTAGAAAGATTTTGAGCTGGGAATTTTGGGACAGACTAGATGGACTTTTCAGGCCTTTTTCTGTCCTTCTCTGTTATCCCCTCCTTCAGTTTGAGTGCACGTCCTCTAGTTCTGCTTGCACTCACCAGCTCAGACATCTGTGTACTCCACCCTATTTATACCCTTTATTATTTTAAACACCCTGATAATGTTAGTAAAAGAAGTAATCATGGCACACATCCCCAAATAATGAATGTCCAGACGACTGCAATACTTTCCAAAAAATGTCCATTTACTGGTGAGCTAGAGGTAAAAGTCCCTTCTAGGTACAGAACATGGAGTGCAGAAAAGCTGTTTCTGCACTCCATGTTCTGTACCCAGAAGGGACTTTTACCTCGATCTACCCCCATGCAGCTGTATGCTGGGGTGGGGGGGGCAGGGCTGTGGATAGGTGGCTAGTGACAGCGAGTGTGCCTGTCTGGGTGTGGAGCTATGTGGGCTGGGTATGTGCCAACCAAATGTACCTGGACCACATTAGTGTGCAGAGCCCTATATGCATAATAACACACCAGAAGAAACTAGTTTCAGTATTTTTTGAGATGCCTTTAAAGCTGTGATTAGGGGGGTAACCCAGACATACTATAAAGATATTAGAAAAAGGCGTAATGAACTAATGACAAAAAAATCTGAGCTGACACAGTTCCAGGTTCATTTTATTCAGTCAAGGGATGAAGAGTATATATATATATATATATTATATATATATATATAATAGATATACCACTCTGAGGTGTGCGGTGGCGCTTTGATATCTCGCGCGTGGTATGCGCCGCGAGGCGCAGGCTGGTGCGCATCAACCGCCTAAGGCGCATGATATCAGAGCGATCGCACCCTCAGAGTGGTATATCTATCTTATAAAATGTCAAAATTGTTTTGGAGGGGGGTAAAGTGCAGTGTGCGGTCGCGCGCCTGATATACGCATCGTCATGTGATGGTGTTTGTCCAATGCTATGGATCGCATTGATTCTTTCTTACCCATTTTATAAATACTATATATATATATATATATATATATATATATATATATATATATAACAGCTGCAGTAGTGCAGTTATAATTAGAGTTGGCAGGCTACTTCTTTGTAGAACCCCAAAGTTTGCACTTTAATAACTTTGCAACTGTTTATCTGATTTGCCTGAAATTTTGCAGGTGCAGCGTCCTACCCTAGATCTCTGGATCTGGAAAGTTTAGTTTCGGGTGGATGTATGGTTACGGAACTGCAGAGTGTCAAAAATATGAAAAATCCTCAACTTTTGTGCATTTTTTCATCAGGCTTAACAGACTGAAAGATGCGTCTGTTTGGATTCAAATGTGCATGTGTATATGTGGCCTGGGTCAAAGTGGTGCCTTTTGAATATTTGGTGAAAAAATATTAATCCATTCAAAAGTTATGCAAGTTTTTCATGTCCCATTTTAGCCTATGGGACAATTTATATGTGCAATGCGAAAACATTCGCAACAACATTTTTGATTTTGTGCTCTGGATTTTTGTTTTCACGCTGCTGCCATCTTGTTTTCAGTTAGTGAGAAACAAAAAAACATTGTAAATCAAAAAATACTGACCCTTGGTAAACACCAGCACTTGTGTTTACCTAACCGGGCCCTGAGGAACATGACCCTGGCATCAGTTTTTATGCAGGTAACCTGGAAATATGTTTTTCAGAATGTTTCCACCATTTTGCCATTTTATTTTCGCAAAAACGATTTTTGTGTGCTCGACAATGATCACGCACAAAAATAAAAGTGGCTTGACAACATTTTTTTGTGCATGAAAAGATTTCATTATAAGGTATAGAAGTGTCGTGAAAACATTTTTGTTTTTGCGAAAACAATGTTCGAAAACATTTCCCATGTGTTGTTTTCTTTGTCACTTCGTTGGGCCAAGGTAGATTGTGCTTTTGGGCTGAAATTTGCAGGATGGCAAGCCCTGGTCCTATAGATGTGCCTTTTGGTGGTTTGGTCCGAAAACATTCAATGGGCCCATAGTTACAGCATTCTGAAGTTGAGAAATTTCCCATAGGATAACATTGCGGTGCCCGTATCTTGAAAATGATTAGAGATAACACATTTTTTATCACCCACAGTTTAGCACTCATGGAGGTTTTAAAGTCATGATTACAACTGCAGTGAAATCTTTTCCATAGTTGCTATGGTTACTGAGATATTGCCAAAAAAGTGTTACAAGGGTTAGTTTTCAGTACTATGGGGCTACTGTATGGCTCCGTATTTATGTATAAGTGGGAACATAGGGCCCAGAGGGCCTGCACTACCACATACACATACCATTATAGAAAAAATGGGCAACATGAAGGAAGCACAGGACCCGGAGAGCCCGCGTTCCCACAAACACATGCCAGTTACCAGTTACATTACACTTTCTCAAAAAGAAGGGAAATTAATTGCAAAAACTTCACTAATGCATCAGTTAAGGTTGAGAGCACAGTGACAAAAGTATGGAAATGTGATGTTAGGGTTACCACCCTTACCACTCCACCACCACCCCCCTCCACCCTCCATATATACATATATACAAAATCACACATACCCTCATATATATTTATATATATATATATTCATTGCAAAAAACTTTATTAATGCATCAGTTAGGGTTCATAGCACAGCGACAAAAGTATGGAAATGTGATGCTAGGGTTACCACCCTACCACCCACCACCACCCCTCCACCCTCCACACAACAACAGACATTGGGGTGTGCCATGGGGCCATCAGGCCTAACTCTCACCCCGTTCTCCTATACTGTAGCATGTCAACTTTTTTACATATGGAATGGGGTGAGAGTTGAGTCTGATGACCTCATGACACACCCTGACGTCTGTTGGTGAGTGGAGGGTGGAGGGGTGGTGGTGAGGTGTGGGTGGTAACCCTAGCATCACATTTCATACTTTTGTCGCTGTGCTATGAACCCTAACTGATGCATTAATAAGATTTTTGCAATGAATATATATATATATATATATATATATATGAGGGTATGTGTGATTTTGTATATATGTATATATATCTAGGGGTGCGGTAGCACCCCTATAGTTAGGGTTGAGTAGCCTGTTCAATGTTAAACTCAAAATTCTATTTGATAACTTTGAAACCGTTCAATGGATTTGCATGAAATTTGATATGTGCTGTCCTGTGTGGTAGATCCCTTGACTTGCCAAGTTTTGTTCCGGTCACATATGCAGTGACCAAGTTACGTACAGGTGAAAAAAACATGTTTTCGCTGATTGACTTTGCTGGGATCTTTCTTTGAACTTGCCTATAGCCCAGAGGGTTTGGTTGTTTGGTATGACATTTTCAGGGTAGAAAGGGTCTACCCCACAGATGTGACTTTTTATAGTCTGGTGTAAAAAGAATAAGCAGTTTTCAAGTTATTACATTTTAAAAATAAAATAAAAACCTGTTTCTGAGCATGCTCAGTAAGCACTTCAAGATAGCTGTATGAAACAAAGTAGGAATCCTGCTCCATATGGAGAAATTCCTACTGTGTATGGCCGCCATCTTGTTTTCACTTTTGCCAAACCAAAAATTTGAAACCTCCCAAAATGATATTCTGGGAAGGAACCAACACATATAGCTTGCTTATTGGGATCCCTTTGGTGGATTCTGCACTTTATGGGATGAAATATGCCCATAAAATATGTTTATTTAATCATTTAAATCCTACTTCATATCTGTGTAATACGGCCTAGGATCCTACTTCGTATGTATGAGATGCAACCTAGGATGCTAGGTCATGAGCCAAAAATAGGAAAAAACACTGTTTTTGCCAACATGGGGTGCCCAATCCCCATGTCAGCACTAAAGGCCACCCCCACCAGTATGGGACACTGGGGAGCCCTCTCCCAGTGTCCTCAACAGAAAGAACCATGGCCAACAATGGGGTGCCCAATCCCCATGTCAGCAATAGCCCCTACAAAAGATAAAGCATGTCTGACAATGAGGTGCCCAATCCCCATGTCAGCAGTAGACCCCCACTAAAGCGGGACACTGGGGAGCCCATTCCCAGTGTCCCCAGTTAGAGCATGCTCCTCCATCAATGGCAGTCAACAGCAGTAGTGCCTGAAATAAAGAAAACAGTCCCCTGACATCTTTTAATAAACATAAACCTGAAAGAAAGAAAACGGTCCCTCGTCATCTCCCCACGACCCCCTCCCCCTTCCCGACCTCCCTCTGTGCACCCACCTCCCCGAACCCCCCCATTACCCCATACTTACCTCTAGAGGTTGGTGGCTGTAATCTTCTCTGGACCGGGATCATGTCTGCACTCTTCAAAGGCAAACCACAAACTGAGGAATACAGGTAAGCTCCGTATAAATGCTGTCAGTGGGATTTTCAGCTTATGTTGATATCTCAGCCATTTTTTGAGATTTTTGCACCAGATGTTCAACATGGGTTTTTTGAGATGCCACCTAATGAACAGTATCACTGTCATCTCGTTACTCAGTCCCAAAAGGTAATTTCACGGTTGCTGCATGGAATCACCTTTCAGGACTGATTAACAAAATGACAGTGCCAGTGCCATGAAGGGAAGTCTCAAAAAGCCCATGTTGAAAATGTGATACAAAAAATCAAAACAATGGCTGTATTATGAGCATGCATTGCACAGTTTATATGCATGCTCATAACTTCGCCAATTTTTAACATTTTCACTCCAGATTTTCAACATAGCCATTTGTTCACACCTCCTCATGAACAGTGCAGCTGTCATTTTTCACAACCTGCCCAAAATGTGTTTTTGCACCTGTGGTGTAGAACGGCGTGAACACTGTGCCAAATCAACTTTTGGGATGGAGTAACAAAATCACAGTGCCGGTGTTCATGAGGAGGGTGTCCCCAAAAAGCCATGTTGAAAATTTAGTGATAAAATTTTTGAAAATGCCCGTGTTATGTGCGTCCGTTGAATTTATTCTATGCATGTGCATAACTCTGGTACTTTCAATATTTTGCTGCCAAATTTTCAACATACCAGTAGCTGTTTTATCACACCATCTCATGAACAGTACAGCTGTCATTTTCCACATCCTGCCCACAATGTGCTTTAGCACCTGTGACGCAGAATGGCATTGCAGTTGTGCATAAAATTACATTTCGTTTTGCATTTCACAGTTTATATGTAATGGTGTATATGAGGTGGGATAATATGATGGCTATGCTGACAATTTGGTCACTGTTGTTTGATACATGGAAGCACAGGGCCATACCTTCATACATATGCTCATCTACGGGAGACATTAAAATAAGGATACTATTATACTACCTCAAAAAGAAGGGAAATTCATTGCAAAAAACTCCATTAATGCATCAGTTAGGGTTTCTATTACAGCGAGAAAAGTCAGGAAATTTGAACTTAGGGTTACAAATCCCACCATCCCACCCCCATCCTCCCATCCTGCACACACCAACAGGTTGTGCCTTGGGGTTGTCGGCCCTAACTCTCACCCCATTCTCCTATTCTGTACCATATCAGTTTGTTTACACAATGAATGGGGTGAGAGTTAGGCCAATGACCCAAGACACAACCTGATGCCTGTTGGTGTGTGGAGGAGTGGAAGGATAGGGGTGAGTGTGAGTTCAACCCTAGTTCAAATTTCCGACTTTTCTCATGTAATAGAAACCCTAACTGATGCATTAACAGAGTTTTTTTGCAATGAATATATATATGTGTGTGTGTGTGTGTGTGTGTGTGTACATACATATAGAAACATAGACTTTGACAGAAGGTAAGGGCTACTTGGCCCACCCAGTCTTCCCATTTCCCTACCTCTTGGATAAGCTGCAGATCCTAGTTAACCAACAGCCTACTTCCTCCTACCCCCTACTATAATTGCCTTGTGTTTGTCCCATGTATTCTTGAATTTTCCCACTATTTTTAACCCCATGACCTCCTCAGGAAGGCTGTTCCATGCATCCACCACCCTCTGTGTGAAACAATATGTCCTCACGTTGCCCCTGAGCTGCCCCCCCATCTTCAAACTGTGCTCCCTTGTTCTTGCACATTTCTTTTTCTGAAAGATGCTATCCTCTTGGACTTTGTTGATTCCCTTGAGGTACTTGAAAGTTTCTATCATGTCCCCCCTCTCCCTCCTTTCCTCAAGGGTATGCATATTAAGCTTCTTTAGTCTCTTTTCGTATGGTTTCTGGTGCAGATCCTGCACCATTTTAGTTGCCCTCCTCTGGACTGCCTCCATCCTGTCTATGTCCTTGCGGAGATGTGGTCTCCAGAACTGCACGCAGTTTTCCAGATGGGATCTCACCAACTGTCTGCAGAGAGCGATGACAACTTCCTGTTTTCTACTGGTGATGCCTCTCCCTACACGTCCCAGTATCTACTCAGCCCTCCTTACTGCCTTCTCACATTGCCTGCCTACCTTTAGGTCATCTGATATGACTACCCCCAGGTCTCTTTCCATTTTTGTTGTTGTTAGTACCTCCTCCCCATTGTGTACTCTTCCGTGGGTTTTTGTTTCCCAGGTGCATTACTTTGCACTTCTTTGCATTGAATCTAAGCAGCCATACTTTTGACCATTCCTCCCACCTTGCCAAGTCCCTTTTCATCCTTTCCACCCCCTTTGTGTGTCAACCCTGTCGCAGATCTTTGAGTCATCTGCAAAGAGGCATACTTCTTTCAGTCCCTCTTCAATGTCACTTATAAAGACATTAAAGAAGACCAGCCCCAATACCGAACCCTGTGGTACTCCACTAATAATCCCCCTTTCTATGGAGTGGACTCTGTTTACTATTACCCTCTGTGTCCTGTTGTCCAGCCAATTTTTTACCCAGGCTACCACTCTGAGACCCACTCCAAGCTTGCTAACTTGTTTATTAATCTTTTGCATGGGACTGTGTCAAATGCCTTGCTAAAGTCTAGGTAGGTCATGTCCACAGCCTCTCCCTGGTCTACCACTTTGTTCGCCTAGTCAAAGAAAACTATTAGATTGACTGACATGACCTTCCCACTGTGAATCCATGCTGCCTAGGGTCCTGTGCCCCGCTAGCCTCCAGGTGCTCAACAATTCTTTCTTTCAGAAGTGATTCCATCATTTTCCCTACCACTGAGGTTAAACTGACAGGTCTGTAGTTTTCTGCCTCTGCCTTACTCCCACTTTTGTGAAAGGGAATCACATCCGCCTTCCTCCAGTCCTCCCATGATCTGTTAAAAAGGGTAGTCAGTGGTGTCACTAGTTCTCCCCTTAGTTCTTTCAGAATTCTGAGATGAATCCCATCAGGCCCCATTGCCTTGTCCACCTTGAGTTTTAGGAGTCCTTTCAGGACCCTTTCTTCTGTGAATGGATTGGTACCACCCCTCCCCATCCAGAGTGATTCTATTGTTTGGTATCCTCCTCCTCTTCTTTTGTGAATTCTGAACAAAAGTATTCGTTCAGTATCTCTGCCTTTTCACTGTCACACACTGCCCACCCCACTCCCCTTTATTAAGCCTCATTATATCTCCCTTGGTCTTTCTTCACTCACTAATGTACCTATAAAAGGTTTTGTCCCCCTTCTTAACTAAGTTGGTTATCTTTTCCTCAATTTGGGCCTTTGCTATTCTGCCTGCCTTCCCGCTTCCTTCTGCTTTAACTGATAAGAGCTCTCTTTCCTGCTCCTTCTGTGATTCCTTATACTTTCTGAATGCTATCTTTTTCTCCCTAACCTTTCCCGCCACCTCTTTGGAGAACCATAGTATTTTTTTCCTTCATTTTGTTTTGTTTATTTGCTTGACATAAAGGCTTGTTGCCTCTGTGATAGCAGTTTTGATTTTTCCCCATTGTTCCTCAACCCCTCCTTCCTGCCCTTTTGCTAATGCATTCCTTAGGCACTCTCCCATACTGCCAAAGTCAGCCCTCTGAAAGTCCAGTACCCTTGCTTTTGTATGGCTTGACTCTATGGCTGTGTTTATTGTGAACCACACTGCTTGGTGGTCGCTTGTTCCCAGATGGCTACCCACTTCTAAATTCAAGATCCTCTCACCGTCTCCATTTGAGAGTACCAGGTCTAAAACTGCTCCCTCCTGAGTGTGTTCCAACACTAGCTGCCTGAGGCATGCCCCCCATAGAGCATCGAGAATGACCCTGCTCTTGGATGTGGCTGCAGAAAATATGCTCCAGTTAACATCTGGCATATTCAAGTCCCCCATCAACAATATCTCCCCTTTTTCTGCCATTCTAAGGATGCCATCTATCATTTCCTTGTCCATGTCCTCCCCCTGAGAGGGGGGTCTATATACAACCCCTGTGTGGATTGTGGTGCCATTTCCTGTCTCCAGGGTGACCCACAGTGCCTCCTCTACTCCCCGTTTACCCTTTAATTCCATTGCTTGAATCCCTTCCCTTATGTAGAGAGTTCCTCCTCCTCCTCCTCTTTTAACCTCCCTGTCCCTCCTGTAGATTGTGTACCCTGGAATGTTGACATCCCAGTCATGGTTTTCTGTGTACCAGGTTTCTGTGACTGCCATGATATCCAGGTGTCCCTCTTCCATCAAGGCCACTAGTTCAGGAATCTTGTTACCCAGACAATGGGTATTGGTACTCATCACCCTCCATTTTTTGATGGCCTTACCACTTTTAGCCCCATCCCTGTACTTACTGCCTTTGCCTTTTTCTCCATTTACCCCTGCCCTGCTCCTACTGACCTCACTACCTTGGTGTTAACCTCACTAACTACTCTGTTTTGTGGGGGGAGGCTGGGAATTCCCTGCTCCTTTTCAGTACCTCCCCCTTGGCTATTTTAAAAGCATGCCAATGAAGCATTTAAACCTATCACCTAGGATCCTGGTTCCCCTCCAGGACAGATGCAGACCATCATGCCAGTACAGGCCTGTATCCTTCCAGGTGCACCCCCAGTCCCCAATGACACCAAAATTCTGTGCTCCACACCATTTTTTCAATCATTCATTGAATCTTATGGTGCAGAGTACCCTAGCCTCACCCATGCCATAGACAGGCAGCACCTCTGAGAAGGTTACCTTGTATGCTACTTGTCTAAGGCCCCTCCCCAACTCCACAAACTCCTCCTGCACAGCTCTGATCCCATTCCCAGCTAGGTTATTTGTCCCTAGGTGGACAATGACATCCAGCTCCCTCTCCCGTGCAGCTGGTCCCATGATCCTGAGGATTTGCTTTCTGTCCCTCCAAGCCATGGTGCCAAACAGGCACCTACCTCCCTTCCCTCCCCTCCCTCCCCTCCCCCAGTTCTACCCCCAACAACTGAGTCCCCCACCAACAGTTGTTTCCTTCCCCTGTGGGATCCCATGCCACCCTCCTGTGGGTCTCCTTTGTGGAGGTTCCCAGCATCCTCCTTGGTCTTCCCTGTGGGATCTTCCATAGAGGAACAACGCTCTGCCAGAAAGGCATATGAATTGTGGAGAGGTGCAACTGGAGGGATGTGCCTCTGTTCCATTACCCTCACCCTCCCTGAGCCCACCATAGTCCAACCACTCTTTATTCTTGGCAATCTCTGAGGCAGAGGCCCTGGTGGTCCCCGGGTGAGGGAGGAGAGTTTCCAATCCTCTGCCAGGTCCTTGGTGGGGGAGGAGGTTTTCCTACTACTTTTGCCAGATCAGCCTGGAGATGGGCAACCTCCTCCCTCAGAGAAGAGAGGTGTCTGCAAATAGGTTAGATTCACAGCCTCCAGAATGACCTAAGTAAGACTGATGCCCCACAGCCAGTGCATTGCACCACTCCCCACATGTCTCTCTCCCTCCCAGTTGAAATTGTGTATGCTTCTTTTTTTCGCTATTAGGGAACCTTACTTCCCCTTAGTAGTGCATCCCTTTTCAAGGGACTATGTACTAGGACCTTACCAAGGTTTTTTTTGCACAATAGCAATCACAAAAAAATATCCTCCCAGGTTAAGCAACACTGCCTGGCTGCCTTCTGTGGCACACTCCACCCTGTTTTGTGTCTGAGCAGGAAGTTGTCACACCTTCCTGCCTAACCCCATAAAGCTAGGTTAGCCAGGGGAGGGTGGGAATGGGGAAAGGCAGGGTTTGGGCAATCCATCTGTTCTGTGCTGTGAGGACAATTAGAACAATCCAGTTTGAACCTTCTGAGGCTACATCTGGCTCTCATACACAACTCAGCTGACTGCAGGAACGAAAGAACCCACCAGTAAAAACATAAATATTTGTTTCAAAAAGGCACCAAAATGCTATCCAGCTGCAAATAAGGCACCAGATTCACACGAAAAAAAATCAGCAGTATTTTAATCCCTCTGTATGTAAAGTATCAGTCTACAAAAAGATCAGCAGTATTGCAAACTCCTTCTTGATTCAAACAAGCAAAAACCAGTGCAAAATAAAAGTAAGGCACACTTCCCTCAGAAATCAAGCAAGAGTGTGCCTTCCTCCAGTTTCCTAGTTCAAGATTATATGTCCTTCCCAGCTCCAAGTTCAGTTTTGCAAAAGCAACCTTTACCGTCAAAAGATAAGGCCTTTCTATATATATATATATATATATATATATATAATGCTAAAATTGCAGAATTATTATAATGAAATATTAGCAACACAAGCCAAATCAGCATTATTATAAGGCCAACATCTACATATTATTTTACGTGAGGACCTGACAGATTATTGGAATTGCAGCTTAGGGCAGAAAAATCAATGGGTGCAGTAAATCAGATCAAAAATAAAGAAAGGGTAGTAGTAGTAGTAATTTTGTTTTTATTTTTAGACAAGAGGAAAACATGTCATTTGGGCTGTGATGCCCAGTTTGCAAGACAGTCCTGCACAGTAGTCACTAACTTACACATATAACAATAGAATAAATAATTAACAGAAACATACATCATATATTACAATATATAGTAAAAACAACAATAACTTATTATATGGGTGGAATAGATGATAATGAGGTACTAAGTGCAAATACAACAGTAAACAAAAAAGTTATTTGCTGCCTCAATAAAAGCATTAAGTTTTGTTTCAGCATGTGTTGTTGGTGGAAGCTTATTCCAATATGGTGCTGCTCTAGAAATAAGGGTTCGGTCTCCATATTTATTATAACAACACCTTTGATAGACTTTATTTAGATGTACAGATCTAGTTAATTCTTTCCTCAAATTAGTATCAACAGGAAAGAGTATACGTGTTATATTATGCTCAGGATAGTAGGTTTTATATTTAAAAATTAACTTTGTCCAAGTTCTAGAGAACTCAATGTTAAGTGGTTGCCACCCCAAGTTCTCCAACATTAGGCAATGGTGCATCCTGTAGTTACACTGCAAGACATACCTTGCAGTACTGTAATGTAATTTGTCTAACCTATCCAACAGACTTTTATTTGCCACCCGATAGATCGATTCTCCATATCTCAAGGTAGGCAAAATAAGTTGCTCTGCTATTTTTCTTTTGTCATGAATTTTAAAGGGTGTTATGTTCTGAACAGTAGACAAAGTAGCAACATATTTGAAATGTTTTATTCAGAGTTATTAGATATTAACCACAAGGAAGAAGAAATTAAATCATTCTTAGAAACATTAATGCTTCAAAAACTCTCAGATGCACAAAGAACTGAGCTGGATAGGGACATTCAGGAGACTGAAGTTATTGAGGCAATAAAGACACTAAAAAGTCTTGAATCCCCAGGAACAGAGGGGATAACATGAGAATTTTATGGAGTTCAGTACAGGATTAGCTTCTGTCCTGACATTGTTATTTAATCAGTGTCATAAAAGTGGCGGGATGCCTTCCTTCTTCTATGAGGCCTGGATCTTTCTCATTTTGAAATCTGATAAAAACCCAGAGGAATACAAATCATATTGACCAATTTTATTATTGAGTAATGGTTATAAAATATTAGCAAAAATTCTAGCTAATAGATTAAGTAAAGTGATAAAGATTTTAATAAATGATGACCAGATGGGCTGCATCAATGAACAAAGGCTTCATCATAATATTAGGATAGCCTTAGACTTGATATTAGTTGCAAATAATAGAGATGTAGTCCTTTTAATGTTAAATGCAGAAAAGGCACCTTATGCACAGACCCCTTGAGACTGTAGGTTTTACCTAAACCCACCAACCTCCAATATACCAGTATGATCAATACTAGACCACCCCTCGAATATCAGTTGCTACACTTTCACTTTCAGTTGCCTTACGGGTGTGCAGCGGTTACTAGGGCAGTACCCACCTCAGTCAGCACACTCACCCCCTTTCCCAGATATGCTTCCCTAGTATCTAAACAATTCACATTCACTTATACTCTATATCGTTCATACTCTGTATTAATTCACTGCAAATTGACAGTAGCATTTAAATCACACAGGCTAACAATTACTTCTAATGCATTAACATATAATTCCCCTTCAGCCTCTGAGCAAAGCCTCTTTAATTACTCAACAGTAGTCATTTTGTAGTACTGTAATAAGAATCACAAATCCCACTATAGCAGATGAACTTCTCTCTTGAACTAGTCCTGTAATGCATTTAAATTACTGTACCACTTTCCTTGAATGAGCATTGGAATTTGATGACAAAAATTGAAACCCACGTGAGATAGGCAATGGATCAGTGGTGATGCTGATCCTTGAAGATGACTTGGGTGCTGTAAAACTGTTGTAGTACTTGTTGGATGCAGGCTGAAAACAACTTTGCTGGATCAGATACCAAATGTTGCAGGCAACAACTGGGGGAACAGATAAGGGGAGTAAAGGAGTATTTTACTACCAATTTTGCATGATTTACTCCCACATTCTGATTTTAGGAATTTGTTTCCCATCCTGCACATGCAGTATGTAGTTACATAGTCACAAAAATAGCAGCACTGTGTAATGCTACCACCAATGAAACCACACACTAATAAAGTGTAAGCAGTAGATGTGGTGACAGAAAACAGCATCAGTATCGGTTGTGTACAGTGTAGGAGTCTGTGTCAAGAGTTGCTAACAGGCCAGCCAGAAGGGCAGTTGCAACTTGGAAACATGTTGAACATAGGATCACGGCACTACATAGCAATGGGGATGTATCTCAGGACTCCACAGTTCTATGAGAGAGAGAGAGAGAGAGAGAGAGAGTCAGTGGCTATATGCATCTAGTGGGATTAAGACTTGGTTTAGAGGTGAGTGGTACAAGACCAGTTAGCAGATGGTGTTACTACCATGTAGATGAAGATACTACCAGATATAAGAAGCTAGCAGTAAATACTTCCCAGTCCTAAAAAATATCTGGACCCCTGGCAACAACTATGTTTTCCCTGCACTCACTGCCTTACTGTCCCTGGCACTGGCATGCAGGCAATCCCCTACAGGCTAGGTATACTTATAAGAGCTAATCTCCCAGGCCCTACCTGGTAGTAGGCCTCTATTGGCTGGACTCTCACTGGTCTTGTCTGTCTCCTTGTTAGATCTTCCTGAAAATGAGTCATTACACTGAATGAATATTATCTGAAACCCCATTCCTGGCCTCTGAGTGGACAGCTACCCTGTTCCAAACCTCAGCACCTATCTGCTGTGATTCTGCTGTGAACTCTGCAGCAGGATGAGCCACAACGGAAAGCTTGGTTTGGATTTTCAACCAACTGTGTTGAACATTTTGAGCCTGCTCTACTGTGTGCACTTGGATTCCTTTCTATTACATACTCCATAAGCCACTGTAAAATGTATTACAATAAAATGCAATCACTTTAACACTTCCCAGCCAGAAAGCTGACATTCTGGGCTTTCTGCAGTATTTTTTTTGGAAGTAAATTGTGTCAAGAGAACCATAAGTCATTTTTAATTGAAGTTTCCCTGTATGTAAACTGACAGCTTGCTGTCTACATTCATTCACTTTCACTGAGAAAATGCTGCCGAAATTATCCATTTATCCTTTTAATCAATCACTTTCTCTTTGTCTGAGGCAAACAAATTATTTATACAAATATTGAAATCTAAAACACCTCCCTCGGGCTGCCCCAGTTATTATATTTTGATGCTTTCACAGGTGAAGCCTTCAAAAGTGAGGAAGAATTTGTACTGCTAGGGGGGAACTGGAATTTTGGCCATGTAATTTAAGGCATAAGATGAATGTTTATGGGTATTCCACTTATTCAGATACTATTTAAACTATAGGGACTAATGTTGAATTGCAGAAAAAATTGCAAAAAAAAAATAAAAAAAATGTTACATTTAATTTTTTAAAACCATCATGACATTTTCTATGTTGGTATTAAAAAAGTATATTAATATACTCTGTTGCTATGCTACAAGTATATTAATAACATTAGATAGAGAAAACTGCCTGTTTCTATATCAATAACATACTTACCGCTGTTACATGATGAAGATAAAATAATGACACCGTTTAGTAATGGCTGGACTCCAAGCTTTCATTTAAAAAACAAAGTTTTCAGCCCCAACAGTTCCAAAGTTAAACTGTTCAAAAGGTATTTTTTAATGTGATAACTTTGGAACTGTTGGAGCTAGAGACTTTTTTAAAAATGAAATTTGGAGTCAGATAAGTAGCTATATCGAGAAGATAGTGCTACAACAATCATATATTGATATAGAAATGTTACATATCAATATAAAAACAGAAAAGGGTTCACTAAATTTCTAAAGTCGTATCACTTTTAACAGCAGATTATATCGACATGTATAGACAGGTAGCTGCACAGTAGAACTGTATTGTTCAAGGATCAATACATGTTAAACAGACTCCAAGCTGTCATTTAAAAAAAAAAAACACTTAAGTATCTATAAATAATAGTTCAAATATTAAAGTTATTAAAAAATAATTTCAATCAGTATACCATATCATAAAATACTATTTTTGGAAGTGGTCAGAAGATACTAGTGGCTGTTCTGGATAAGAATAAGCACATTCTTTTTTAGTTTCACCCTGACTCCTCAAAAGAATTCAACATGTTAAAATTAAAAAAATGCTCTAGTTGTGCAAGCTCCCCCTCTGCAGAGACACCCCATGTGACTGTGAGAGGGATCCTTTCCATGGTCCCACTGTGCTGCCACCCAGATCTCTCTAGGTGGCAGGCAAGCAGTGGGGCACGTTAACCCGCCCACCTCGAGGGAGGAGGGCTATCCTTGGGATGCTTGATCATGCCCCCCAGCTGGCCCCCAAGTGCCCCTGATCTGTTCCTGAACCAAGGAGGCCAACATGACAGGAGGTGAGGCATTCAATTTATTTTATTTATTCTTTGTTGACTGGATAGGTAGACTGGCATCATATGCCTTTTTCAAGTATAATGTGGGTACTTCAATACAGTGTAGAAACAGCAAAAATAATGATATACTATAAGACACAGTAGTCAGAGTAATGTGAATATGGTACATCAGAGGTACAATAATAACACCGTTGTACAGTTATTAACATGCTGTAGTACAACAGAAATAAATGTGACAACAAATAGCAAGTAATTGTGCAAACAAGAACAGTGGTAGATCTCACTGGTTGTAAGGTACAGCAGGAGGTGAGAGTTAAGTGGCACAGGGGCATGCATTAAGGTTCAGCAGATGATCCTTCATTTTAAGCGCAAAGGCTTTATGAGAGGTTGACAATCTGAGGAACAAGGGTGTTGAGTTTCAGAAGGAAGCAGCATGGTAGCTGAAGGATCTCTGCCCCATACCTCTTCATATAAAATGGGATCACATGGAATCTGCTTGCAGTGGAGTGAAAATGTGGGAGCTTAACATGTGTAAGCAGCTCAGTGAGGCTCTGATGCATATTTCCAAATAGAATCCTTTACACAAAGTTGGCCAGAGTAAGTTGTGCTCTATTCTCATGTTGCAACCAGCTAAGCTGCTCAAGACTGGCACAGTAAAGGGACTTAGGACCCATGGAGGTAGCAAATATGGCCACTTTGTGGTATATAGGTTTTTCATTGCACATGCAGTCTTAGGGGTTGCATCTGTTACTATGCTTCATAGACAAATAGTGAGAGAAGGTTGCTTTGTGCTGTAACTACTTTGGTGTCTGCTGTGAGGTGCATTTGGATGTGGTAGAGCTGCCCCAGTTTTTGACGTATGGACTTGACAGTGTTGTTTTGATGGTTGTTGAGAGACATGGTTCTAAGTTTATGCCAAGGTTTTTGGCAACCAAATCAAGCTGGGTACCATCCAGGGTAGACATGTTGTGGTTGTGGGAGTGGCAATTGATTTTGTGAGCTATGCCAAGGAGCATGACTTTCATCCTGGGCACATTTAGGACCAGTTTTGTTTTAAGGAACTAGTGTTGAAGAGAGTGGAAATTACACAAAAATGTATAGTTAATGTCAGCCATACCTCTCCCACAGACATAGACAAATGTACCATCTACATATAGCAGGGATTTAGAAGATATGCAGGATGATGGCAGGTTGTCAATAAAAACTGTGAACAGAAGGGGTTGGTTCAAGTATTGATCTCTGTGGCACACCATGGGTGATGGTGTTTGCATTAGAGGTTACTTTACCAAGCTTGACAGATTGAGACCTGTTTTGAATATAGCACAAGAATTATTGAATAGCTGCAGAACTCAGGCCCAATGTGCCAAGTTTATACAACAGCAGACTATGGTCAACCAGGTGGAAAGCTTTGGTCAGGTCCATGAGCACTACAGCATTCATCAAGCCCTTGTCCATAGCTTGGTACACTGAGTTCATGAAGATGACCAGTGTCATGCAAGTTCCATAGCCCTTTCAGAAACCATGCTACTCCTAATAGAGCAGCTTGTGCTGGTCTAGGTATGAGGTTAGTTTGTTGTGGACTATCCTCTCTTACACCTTGACCAGGACTTAAAGGATGAAGACGGGTCTTTAGTTGTCTATAGTTGACCAGAGCAGTACTTTCTCCTTTTTATGTTGATTGCATGCATGCACAAGAAACATGTTGCGGCAGGTTTCTCCACAAGCAGGTTGTGGAGGCGCAGCACTGTTGTGGTCAATGCCCCCACAGCCTGTAAGAAGCATCCCGCTTCCCCAATGCTGTGTGCGCTGCTGCTGACACTAGCTCAGCCAGGATGCCAACAACATTAAAATTAGCTGCTGCAATCAGGGGCTGCCACGTCATTGCAGTGTCAGCCATTCACTGCAATGAGGAAGCGACCCGTCATTTGCAGGCGGGACCCTGAAACAGTGATATTGTTTATGAACATGGCGGTGGCTTGCCACCGTGTTCTAACAATATTAACCTCCTACCGGTGCCCAATCCCCTCAGCAGCATTGCCCACACTGTATGTTGCCGATGGGAGCCCTCCGTCGGCATTATATAAACCCACTTTGGTTGTTTGCCGACGGGGTGACCAATCCCCATCAGCATAATGTAACACGGCCCCCCCGTCTTGTGTGCCAACGTGGGTGCCCAATCCCCGTCAGCAACAGCTGCCCCCCAAAACAGAAGACTCCGTTGGCATGCTGGGAGCCCACCCCAGCGTGTCACATTCCCCTGTAAATTTAAAAAACTGTCCCGTGATGTCATTTTTTTTTTTTACCTGCAAAGAAGGAAACAGTCCCTTGGCAGTCTCCCTGCCCCCCTCCCACAACCTGCACCCACCCACTGTGCACCCTGCCTCTCACACCCCCCGTCACCCCATACTTACCTCGAGTCTGGTATGATGATCTTGGTGGACCGGGAACATGTCTGCACTCTTCAAAGCCAACCGTGAACTGAGGAAATGCCGGTAAGCTGTATAATGGAATAAATTGGGTTTTCAACTTTGTTGCATATCCTCAGGCATTTTTGAATTTGGCACCAAATTTTCAACATGGGGTTTTGGGACCCCTCCTCATGAATTCTATCACTGCAGGAATCACCTTTCAGGACTGATTAATGAAACAACAGTGCCAGTGTTCATGAGGTGGGCTCTCAAAAGCCTATTTTGCAAATTTGGTGGGAAAAATCAAAAAAGTTTTACTTTTTTACGAGCATGCATTACGCAGTTGCTACGCATGCTAGTAACTTTGCGAATTTGCAATATTTTCCCCCCAGATTTTCAACATTGGCATTTTTTCAGACCTTCTTGTGAACAGTACAGCTGTCATTTTTCACACCCTGGATGAAATGTGTTTTTGCACTTCCAGCACAGAATAGCGCGGTCAGTGTGGGAAGTCAGTGTTCCTCACAGATTAAGAAACTGACAGTGGTACTGTTCATGAGCAGAGGTCCTAAAATGCCTATATTGAAAATTTGGTGACAGTACTCCATAAAATGACTGTGTTACATGCGTGCGTTGCGCAGTTTGCATGCACGCTCGTAAGTTGACAAATTTATAATTCCCAGTTTTTTTTTTTTTTTTGTAATTATATTTTATTGCTTTTAATAAGACAATAATCACAGATAATGACAGTGAATACATCCAATGTATTAGTACACTTAGTCTATGCAATCTGGTTTGCGAATATGGGGGTATTCCTTAGCAATCAAGTCCGGATATTGTCCATGCTATGCTGCACCCTACAGGACTTTGGGTGGTCAATGCAAGTTAAAAATATAACCCCAAACTAGTAAATTCAACAGCCCGTGTTGATGTGACCCTCAAGCCAACAATTTATTTCTTAACATCTGTAATACTCAGGGAAAGAGAAAATAGAAGAGAAGAAAAGAAGACTAATAATAAAACATTAATAAAGCATTTCAGCCTACGGGAGCTCAAAATTCTCAGTGCTGTTCACCTTGTTGGCCTATGTAAACTGCGTAGTAAAGATCATGCGGTGTTCAACATTTCCCCGGCACAATTATGCCATCTGGCTGTAACGCCGTATAGCTCTATTGCCAATGTTTTAATTTTATTTCCCCTCCCCTAAATGTAGACTAGGCCAACACTAGTGCCTTGCCAAAAACATGCAGAAACCCAAATGAGTCCAATAAACCCATCAACTGATCATTTAGACCTTGCATCTTGGTAAGCAGGGTCTTAGAGTGTGTAACTATTAGATTAATTATTTGCCTGCATATAAATAAACAGTCCCAAAATTACAGCTCTTCATGCGTCATCCTCTGATTCAGACTGGTCACTGTGTCATGCTTGAGCGAACTCTCTACCGATTGCCTCCACCTTCTTCCCCGCTTCGTCCGGGTCGGTGTATTGAAAGGTATGTCTGCCATAGTGTATTTTCAAGCAAGCGGGCATAAGGAGAGAGTGGACAATTCCAAGGCTCCAAAATTTTGTACGTACCCCATCAAATCACTTCCTCCTTGATCGAGTTGCAAAAGATTGGTCAGGGAAAAGGTGAACAGTTTTTCCCTGAAACTTCAAGGACCCTGCTCCTCTAGTAGCCTGCAGAAGGAGATCTCGAAAGGCAATTCCACTAGTGATTAAAAGGATCATCCTGGGCGCTTCACTGTGATTCATGGCAGCCCTAGGTGAGATACGATAGGCCTTAAGAAAACAACCCAGAGGAAGGGACGATTTGAGATTTAAAGTATCAGGCAGCCACGACTGTAGAAATTCTAACAGTCCTTCTTCCTCACAATTTTCTGGCAGGCCCACTACATGAACATTTGGGGCCCACTGCACGGTTTCCAAGGCCTCCATGCAGTAGCGGAGCTGCGCAGTCTCCTGAGTCAGTTTAGAAGTAGTAGCCAGTGCCTTGGTAGCCATGGATTCAGCTGATGCAGCAGTTGTAGTGGCAGTATTAATCCTGGCTTCCTGCTCAGTCATCCTCATAAGTATTGACTCAATTTTGCAGTCAATCGCCTACATTGATTTCTGCAGGACTCGCCATGGAGGTTCAGTCCCAGGTGGGGATTGTATTTCAGCCGACAATGGTAGTTCTGGCATCAGCTGATTCTTCAGTCTACCTCCTGCCATTTTGTTGGTGCGACCCATCTTATAAAAATGACATGGCCCAAATCCACTCGTTTAGTAGATTGCACTACTGTGTTTCTTTTTGGTCCTCAGCAAAGTATTTAAGTTTTATTTTAGCTTTAAGTCTGTTTTTTTCCAGAGCTCTCCCTGAGTATGTCTAGTCGGTAGGTGTGCTCCACAGCGCCCTCCTCACTCCAGATTTTCAACACTGCCATTCTTCTGCACCTCCTTATGAACAGTACAGCTGTCATTTTTCACATCCTGGCTGAAATGTGTTTTTGCAGTTCTGGTGCAGAATAGCGTGGTCGCTGTGGGAAATCCATGTTCAGTACACATTATGAAAATAACAGTGACACTGTTCATTAGCAGAGGTCCTAAAATGGCTATGTTGAAAATTTGGTGATGAAAGTCCATAAAATGAGTGTGTTATGAATGTGCATTGCGCAGTTTTCACACACGGTCATACCTTTGTAACTTTGCAATGTTTTCACTCCAAATTTTCAGCATTGCCATTTTGCTACACCTCTTTATGAACAGTGCAGCTGTCATTTTTCACATCCTGGCCGAAATGTGTTTTCACTCTTCCGGTGCACAATTGCATGGTTGCTGTGGGAAATCGGTGTTCAGGACATATTAAGAAAATCACACTGACACTGTTCATGAGCAAAGGTCCTAAAATGCCTATGTTAAAAATTTTGTGATGAAACTCCATAAAATGACTGTGTTACGAAGCATGTGTAGGTGCCATGCACCCTTGTAAGTTGCAAATTAGTAATATTTTCACACAGATTTTCAACACTGGCATTTATTCATACCTCCTATGAACAGTACAGCTGTCATTTTTCACATCCTGGCGAAATGTGTTTCCAGCTTCTGGTGCAGAATACAGCGGTCGCTGTCGGAAATCAGTGTTTGGGACAGATTAGGATCGGCGACTGGTGGGGGTGATCAAGCTCAACTGAGCTCTGTCAGGACTGCTGCGGATGTTTTGTGGGCAGGAAAGGTGACAACGCAGGCAGGAGCCCAGTACAAAAGGGCAGCCTGCAGCGCTGGGAGACACAGAGCGAGCGAGTGAGGGAGGAGGAGTGAGTGAGCTCAACGGAGCTCTGTTGGGACTGCTGTGGATTTGTTTGTGGGCAGGAAGAGGCAGCAATGCATGCAGGGCCTGAGTACAAAAGGGCAGCTTGCAGTGGTGGGACAAACAGAATGAGCAAGCGAGAGAGGGGGACTGAAGCGAGCTCAACAAGAGCTCTATCATCACTGCTGCAGATTTCTTTGTGGACAGATAAGGGTGGCTACGCTGGCAGGAGCCCAATACAGAAGGGCAGCCTGCAGCGCTGGCAGAAACAAAACAAGCAAGTGAGACAGGGGAGTGAGCTCCGTTGGCCTCACTGTGTCGGGACTGCTGCAGATTTCTTTGTGGGCAGACAAAAATGCCGACAGAGGAAGGAGCCCAGTACAAAAGGGCAGCCTGTAGCGCCAGGGGAAACAGAATGAGTGAGTGAGACAGGGGGAGTGAGCGAGTGACCTCAATGGAGCTCTGTTGGGACAGCTGCGGATTTCTTTGTGGGCAGGAAGAGGTGGCAATGCAGGCAGAAGCCCTGTACAAAAGGGCAGCTTGCAGTGCCGGGACAAACAGAATGAGCAAGTGAGAGAGGGGGAGTGAGCGAGCTCAAAGGTGTATGACACTGCTGCAGATTTCTTTGTGTCCAGAAAAAGGTGGCAATGCAGGCACGAGCCCAGTACAAAAGGCCAGCCTGAAGCACCAGCAGAAATGGAATGAGCGACTGAGAGAGAGGGGGAGTGAGCGAGCTCAACGAAGCTCTCTTGGGACTGCTGCAGATGTGTTTGTGGGCAGAAAAAGCTGCCAACACAGGTGGGAACCCAGTACAAAAGGGCAGCCTGCAGCAGTGGGAGACACAGAATGAGTGAGTGAGAGAGGGGGAGTGAGTGAGCTCAACGGAGCTCAGTTGGGACTGCTGCGGATTTCTTTGTGGGCAGAAAAAGGCAGCAATGCATGCAGGGGCCAGTACAAAAGGGCAACCTACAGCGGCGGGAGAAACAGAATGAACAAGTGAGAGAGGGGAGTGAGTGAGTAAGCTCAATGGAGCTCTATCATGACTGCTGCAGATTTCTGTGTGGGCAGGAAAGGGCGGCAACGCAGGCAGGAGCCCAGTACAAAAGGGCAGCTTGCACCGCAGGCAGAAACGTAATGAGCAAGTGAGACAGGGGGAGTGAGTGAGTGAGGCCAGTGGAGCTCTGTGGAAACTACTGCAGATTTCTTTGTGGGCAGAAAAAAATGCCAACAGAGGCAGAAGCCCAGTACAAAAGGGAAGCCTGCAGCGCCATGAGAAACAGAATGAGCGAGTGAGACAGGGAGAGTGAGCAACCTCAATGGAGTGCTGTCGAGGCAGCTGTGGATTTCTTTGTGGGCAGGAAAAGGTGCCAATGCAGCCAGGATGCCAGTACAAAAGGGCAGCTTGCAGCGCCAGGAGAAACAGAATGAGTGAGTGACAGAGGGTGAGTGAGCGAGCTCAACGTAGGTCTATCATCACTGCTGCAGATTTCTTTGTGGGCAGGAAAAGGCAGCAATGCAGGCAGGAGCCCAGTACAAAAGGCCAGCCTGCAGCCCTCACAGAAACAGAACAAGCGAGTGACAGAGGGTGAGTGAGCAACCTCAATGGAGCTGTGTCGGGACTGCGGCACATCTCTTTGTGTGCAGACAAAGCCACCAACGCAGGCAGGAACCCAGTACAAAAAGGCAGCCTGCAGCAGCAGGAGATACAGAATGAGTGAGTGAGGGAGGGGGAGTGAGTGAGCTCAACGGAGCTCTGTTGGGACTGCTGCAGATTTCTTTGTGGGAAGAAAAAGGCAGCAATGCACGAAGGGGCCCAGTGCAAAATGGCAGCCTGCAGCGGCGGGAGAAACAGAATGAATAAATGAGAGAGGGGAAGTGAGTGAGTGAGCTCAACGGAGCTCTATCATGACTGCTGCAGATTTCTTTGTGCCCAGAAGAAGGCAGCAATGCAGGCAGGAGCCCAGTAGAAAAGGGCAGCCTGCAGCACCAACAGAAATGGCATGAGCGAGTGAGAGAGGGGGACGGAGCGAGCTCAATGGAGCTCAGTCGGGACTGCTGCAGATTTGCTTGTGGGCAGAAAAAGGCGCCAACAGAGGCAGGAGACCACTACAAAAGGGCAGCCTGCAGTGCTGGGAGAAACACAATGAGCGAGTGAGACGGGGCAGTGAGCAAGCTCAACGGAGCTCTATCGTGACTGCTGTGGATTTCTTTGTGGGCAGAAAAAGGCGGCAACGCAGGCAGGAGCCCAGTACAAAAGGCCAGCCTGCAGCGCCAGCAGAAACGGAATGAGTGAATGAGAGAAGGGGAGTGAGCTACCTCAATGGACCTGAGTCAGGACTGCTGCAGATTTCTTTGTGGACAGAAAAAGTCACCAACAGAGGCAGGAGCACAAAACAAAAGGGCAGCCTGCAGCACCAGCAGAAACAGAATGAGCAAGTGACAGAGGGGGAGTGGCCCACCTCAATGGAGCTGTGTCAGGACAGCTGCAGATTTCTTTGTGGGCAGCAAAACCTGCCAATGCAGGCAGAAGCCCAGTACAAAAGAGCAGCCTGCAACACCAGAAAAAACAGAATGAGAGAGTGAGACAGGGGGAGAGAGCAACCTCAATGGAGCTGTGTCAGGACAGCTGCAGAGTTCATTGTGGCCAGAAAAAAGTGCCAATGCAGGCAGAAGTCCGGTACAAAAGGGCAGCCAGCAGCGCTGGGACAAACACAATGAGTGAGTGAGAGAGGGGGAGTGAGTGAGCTCAACAGACCTCTATCATAACTGCTGCGGATTGCTTTGTTTGCAGAAAAAGGCGGCAACGCAGGCAGGAGCCCTGTACAAAAGGCCTGCCTGCAGCACCGGCAGAAACAGAATGAGCGAGAGAGGAGGAGTGAGGTAGCTCAATGGACCTGTGTCAGGACTGCTGCACATTTCTTTGTGGGCAGAAAAAGCCTCCAACAGAGGCGGGAGTCCAGTACAAAAGGGCAGCCTGCAGCACCTGCAGAAACAGAATGAGTGACTGAGAGAGGGCGAGTGACCCACCTCAACACAGCTCTGTCAGGATGGCTACAGATTTCTTTGTGGGCAAAAAAAACATGCCAACACAGCCAGGAACCCCGTACAAAGGTGCAGCCTGCAGCACCGGGAGAAACCGAACGAGTGAGTGACACAGGGCCACTGAGCGAGCTCAACAGACCAACACAATCAACATTCGGCATTGACAAATGCTTGTTTAAATAAAGGCACCACTGTGGCTGACTTCCAGATATCAGGAACAGATTGCGGCTCGATGGAAAGGTTAAAGATTTTGGTAATTGTGGTGCAGCCAGCTGAAGAAATGTGGGAGACAATATGTCACTGCCAGCAGATTTATCCATGTTTAATCTGACAGAAAGTTTATAAACTTCATTAGTTGAGACCTTTTTCAGATAGAAAAGGGGAGAGAGTATCTCCAAAGTTGGCTCATGTACAACTTTATTGAGCTTCCATTCTGTGATGGGTTGGTCAAATTTCTTTAGATTGCAGAAGTGGTTGTTGAAAAGATCTGCCACCGTCTTGGGGTCTGTTTGCTTAGTGCCATTACCTTTGATGACCATGGGGGGCATTGTAGTTCTGGAGTTGATTATGTTATTGATGCAAGACACCAGTTTTTTTGGGTCACTTAAGCTGGCTACTTGTTGAACTTTAAGATATGAACTCTTGGATAGGTTGAGTTTGTGTTTGCATCTATTCCTAAGGTGCCTACAGGCTTCCCAGGCAGTTTTGGAGTTTGATTTTTTTGAAAGAGACCCATGCCAAGTCCCTGGTTTTCAATAATTTGAACAGGTTACTTGCCAGCCAATCAGAATTTAAATTCTTAATTGTACACATGGTCAAGGGGGATTGCTTGTCAAGAAGCTTAGTGAATTCAGCAATGAAGAAGTCCAGTGTAGGACTGACATCTGGGATTGCATCTAGGAAAGACCAATCCATAGCTGGGAGATCAGCTTGGAATGCCTGAGGGTTGAAACCTTTTTGGCTGCAGTATAATACTTCTATAGGGGCAGGGTTAATACAGGACCACTGTGATAGAGGCAGTAGGCAGTGGAGTGGTCCCTGATTGTATCTGGCAGGTGACTGGATAACCTGATCCATGATGGGTTGCTGACTAATACTCAGTAGATGAGGGAATGGGTGGTAAGGGTCTGTTTTAGGTTGTGATTGGCCAGTACTGCTCTGTAAGCTGCAGTGCTGGATAGTCAATGTAAGTTGAAATTGCCCAGTACTATTAATTCAGTGTGACCCAGTGTGGAAACCATACATGCCACATCTTTAAGGTCCTCAATATCTGATTTGGGGGTTGTAAAAGCAGCAGCAATTAAGTTTCTTGATGCCTAGGTTCAACTGCAGTACT
The DNA here is from genome assembly GCA_016271365.2 of Neoceratodus forsteri. NCBI lineage: Eukaryota > Metazoa > Chordata > Ceratodontiformes > Ceratodontidae > Neoceratodus > Neoceratodus forsteri. The sequence goes on from CM028130.1 coordinate 1,425,613,948, forward strand.
AGGCATTCCCAGGTAGTTAAGGGAGTATAATTAGGAGTGAGGACCTTAGTTTCTAGAAACTGATTTGACTTAGAAAAGGACACCTCCACCTCTTTTACCAACTCTGTCCTTTCAATAAGCAGTGTAGTTAGGCAGTGTAAATGTAGAGTTGCTGATGCATGGCCTCAGACAGTTCTCTGAGATGGCTAGCATGTTCAGGTCATGCCATGACAAGGGCCTTGAGCTCAGTCAATGCTTCAGCCCTCCATGCCACTGGGCTTTCCCTAGAGAATTTAAAGAAATTAAGCCCACTACATTCCTTAGTAAAGATATAGTGAGATCCTTGAGACATCATCACTTTGCAAATATATTATCATAGCAGTTGGTCATAGCAAAAGATAACCTGGAACTGGTAAAGGAACATTAGCAACAGTTTTATCTAAAATGGATAAATTAGAGTTGAGGTTTAATGTACCATTCCCACTCATGAGGGCATAGTAGCAGGTAATATGTGTGAGCCCTCAGTGATTAATCTGGGAGGTTGTTCAGTAGCAGTTCTAAAAACAAGTTTAATTGTATTGACTCCAGTAAATCTGTGCCAGCCAAACCCTTGAAAGAAGCCGCAATACTAGAAAAGAAAAGAAAGTAAGAAAAAAGATGAAAAAAAAAAAAAGATAACCAGAATGATAAATCAGTGCAGGTACAGTATCTTCACAGGAGATATACATATGGAAGGAATCACTCAAAAAATAAAACTCTCTGATAAAAAAGCAATGATAAGCATAGCATTGAAAATGTATCTTGCAAGACAGACAAAGAACTTGCTGAGATTGCTTACCAAATCTAATCATAATCAACATGTTAACTTTAACAGTGGTAGTTCAGGGAAATATTTCTATTAACTGGCAAGGAAGCAGTGATTAAAATAAATGAGACTATGAAGAAATCCAATGAGAATACATTAATCCTTAAAAAAAACTAACACTATATCAATTAAGTAGGGAATTACACCCAGCTAACAGTAGAAAGGGTATACATTATGTTCAGGGGTGCCCACCATGTCAGCATATCAGTCTATGTTATCATAGGTGATTTAAATTTAGTGAAATCTGCATGGGATTAATTTAACAGATTAAGGGAACTAGAATTGACCACCAAATCCCAGAATATGCTAATGACCTGACTTGATAAGAAGGGCTTCGATAAAACATTATTCTCAGAAATCTTAATAGATGTTATTCAAAAGAAAATGTTATTCTCACACAGGCTGAGCAGTTAAAAAAAATCAACTGCCAAGATATTGAACTCTCATTGACCTATGTTTTACCTTTTTTACCTTTTTTACCTATGTTTTCCTTAAAACAACAATAACAAAACAAAAAAACAACAAAAGAGGATTCAATGATTCACTCTTATGGTCACCTTTTGTCTGTTTTGTAATTTACTGGGTGTGAAGCTGAGCAAAAAGGAACTCTTGGGTGCCTACAGGCATGAGAAGCTAAATGGAGAGGACCAGCTAAATTTTCAAGCTGGGGATTCTGAGTTAACCCATAAAAATCTTTAGGATACCAAGTCATTGTTACAGATGAACTTGTGTTTATTAATAATTTTAGTATTACAGCAGACACTGTCTTTGGTATCAGTGTTCCTGACCATGTGGTAAAAATGAATGACATTCCATCTATCTCCCAACTTCTTAGGGGTTGTAGGCAGGGGCTATTTCTAAATAATAAATAACTATATTTTGTTTGCACTACTGCTTATTATGATGTCAATTAATCATAACTCCCTGATGAGGTTTGATATCAAAATATTTATACTGCTGCTGTACATTTTGTTCTTGCTCTTAATCTATAACTTTCCCAGGTTGTGCCCGAAAGTAGGCATACGTATGCCTAGTATATCTTACCTGGTGTCAAAAACTAGTGAAGTAAATAAGTGATCCTCGGGGGGGGGGAGCTTAGGTTGACTAACAAATAAGGATTTTTACTGCTTGACAGTCAAATGAGTTTCACATTTATCCTTAACCTGAGTAAAACCTAGCATATCTATATTAAAAAAAATATTGGCTGCTTTACATTGCTTAGTTGGACTATAGCAGGTTTAGTGGGAAAAGTGGTTGATAGAGATTTTTGTAAGTTTCTTGAACAGGGTGAAGTAATCTGACTCCAGGAAACCTGGGTAGTGGAACGTGATAATTTTAAATGGATATAGTGCAGTAGATAGGAAAGCAAAAATAAATAAAATAAAAAAAATGGAAATATCTTGGCAAGCAATAAACAGGACTGCTAATTTTTGTCAAACTTATAAAAAATGTGCAACTTTTGAATACTGTCAATCTGCATGCAAATACATTGGCTATATTGTTGAAAATACAAGATGGCATTTAAGTTTCACTAGTATCAATATCCGTCCCTTTTAGTCTAAGTAATATAGTGCAGAAATCTGGGATTTATTGAAAGATATGATTACTTCGTCCTCCTCAGATTTCCCTGAGGCCAATGTTCTCCTTGCTGGCAATTTTTACTTCCATACTGGCAAGCATGATAATCTCCTGAACAATTCCACTGACTGTGAAGTTTCAGACACTTATTGTAGGGAATCAACTGATCATGGCATCAATGAACATGGTTTCAGACTAATTAAAACCATAGAAAAATCTAATTTATTAGTTCTCCATGGTCATCTAAAGGAGGGTTTACCTGGTAATCTGACTTATCATATTTTGCTTCACATTCCCAGAGTATTCTTGACTTCCTAATTTGCTCTTTTGTAAATAATAAAAAAAGTTTAAATGGAATAATAATTTAAATGTGCAAGCGACTAAGGTGTTTTACAGCAAAGAGGTATCAGATCTGGTTGAGCTAACCACAGAAAACTAAACAGAAAGAATGATGAACCACTTAAAGTCTATTTTTGAACTTTTAATTCCCTATTTATATAATGCTGTAAGAGAAAGTAAGGCTGCCGGGAGTTGTAACTCAGAATGGCAGATCCGTTAATGAGAGCTCACAAAATTAGTTAAATGGGTGAAGAATAATCCTTCAAGAAATAACGTTAATTGTTGTTTCTATCATACAGTTCATTATTTCACAGATGTGTGACCCCTTTGAGGCTCACAGCTAACTGTAAATTACTTGCAACTTAAAATGTGTGAGCTCAATATAATGCCTCCAGCTATACATTGCTATTAGTTTTCCTATACATGAGGGCAGTCCCTATCTATCATATCTACTGGGGTCAGAGCTGCAAATGTAATAAGTTATACCTTAGTTTTCTGCTAGGTACTGCTGTTGAGAGGTATCAGTTAGTCTGATGCATACTGTGGTAGATAACCTACTACTAGCTAACACTACACACACTGGTTGTGATTTCTAAAGGTGCTGATATCTATGTCAACCTGAATGTTCCCTATATGGTCTTGAGGTACATTATTAGCTCTCGGTTAGACAAAAGAATTCCTTGTGATGTGATATTCATCGATTTCAGTAAGGCTTTTGATGTAATGCCTCATTGGGCCTTGAAAGATAAATTATATAACTTTCAAATTAACAAAAATATTATTAACTGGATATGTAGCTGGCTGTCTGGTAGAACACAGGAAGTATTGATTAATGGTCAACTTTTTGAATTGGGTCATGTTCCAAGTGGGGTCCCACAGGGCCTGTTTTGGGTCTCTGCCTTTTTCAGGCCTTTATATCTGACATGACTAGGAACAGTATTTCTGCATCTATTAAATATGCTGATGATGTTAAAATTGGCGGTCCTTGTGCCAATATAGACCAAGTAACTATTCAACGAGATCTGGATAAAATCTCTGCATGGGTTACCAAATGGGGCATGAAGCTAAACACAAGCAAGTGTAAAGTTATGTGTTTGGGTATATGTAATCCCAATGTTTCAAACGTTTTAAGGGGTTCCACTCTGGATACAACTTGTGATAAAAAGGATTTAGGGATTATTGTCTCAAATGACTTGGAGCATTCTAAACACATCAATGAAGCAATTAATAAAACTAATAGGGTGATTTGGCCTATAAGATGTAACACTAAATCTTGGGATCCTGAGGTTATGATGCCCTTATTCAGAGCATATGCTAGACCTCATTTTTAGTATGCTTCCCAGTTGTGGTGCCCTTTTAGAAAATCGAACTGTAGTCTATTAGAGAAAGTCAAGCAGAATTATACTAAATACATACATGGTTTATACTATGTGCCATGTGAAAATAGACTAGCTTCCTTGAATTTAATGACATTGGAGACACACCATTTAAGGGGTGATCTGCTTTTCCTGTTTGACTTTGTTCATGACCCTTACCTAATGACTGAACTTGGGCTTGAGTTTAAAAACAATGCTTATGACACTAAGGCCCTGTACACATTAAAGCTGAAGATTTGCACCGGTTTAAAAAATGTTTTAAAAATGTTTTTACACTCACCCCAGCAGCCCGTCCAAATCAGTCTGCAACCGAGTTTTATCTCGGTTATACCACAGCCGACTCCCATCTGCATCTGCCTCCAGTAACGTTTTTTAAAACTGGTTCTCCATGACCCTTAACACGCTTCCTGGAGGAGCAATATGCAGCCGCCCGTCCACACTACAGGGTAACACGCTTTCTCTCATAAAACCGTTTTTAAAAACGGACTTGAGACTAGCTCGCAGCAGGGTTTAAGCACGGTTTCCTAACACGCTTTGAAACCATGCTTAAATGTGGACGGGCGCCGTGTTTGCGCTAGTTAAAATGTTTTAAGCACCTTAAAATGTTTTAACTAGCCTGATGTGTACAGGGCCTTCAGGTCACCCTCTTCAACTTGCAAGCAAACATTTTAACTATACAAGCAGAAAGTTCTTCTTTAGCCTTAGAGTTGAAATCCCTGGAGTAAGTTGACTTTAGATATAACTATCAGTAAAATCAAGGCTTAATTTAAGAAATGACTAGATATCTTTTTGCTATCTGGGCAGACTTTAATCTATTGTCCATTGTAATAGAATAGGGGCATTCATGGACTATATCAACCTCCTAGCTCCTTATCCTCCTTAGTATGATTCCTCAGTATGATTAACTCAGATATCCTTGCTCTCCCTAAAGTGTCCCTCAGAAATAAAAAAAAACCCTGCTAATAATACAAGCTTTCTGGAAGTCTCTTAGGTTTTATACAGCAAATGCAGTTCTGCAGGATACTTGCTACCCTTGCTTTCTGCTTTACTAGGGATCTCACTGTAAAGCATTCCTAAGTATATTACCTGAGGTAACTGTCTTTCCCTGTGTCCCTATAGTCACTGCTTCATAGGTATCATTGCTATTATATATCCATCATAATGGGATTGCTTGTTTGAAATGTATGGCTCACTGTAATCCTATGTAGTGCAGTGTATATCACTGGCTTCCTTCCCTTACTTGTCCCACTCAATGCTGAACCCCAAGAATGTACTGATTTTACCATGGGCCGGATTTTCAAAAGGTGGCGCAGGGCTTGTGTCAAGCCCAGTGCCATGGGACTTAGGTTTTGGTGGTGCGCCAAACCCCTTTGCTGCAACTGTGCCTGATTTTCCAGCCTCGGGTGCAGTTGTGATAGTTTCCATGATTTATGGCAGCTAGCACCAAATATCTGGGGCAAGCTCCATAACAAGGGCCCTTGGGAGTGAAACATGCTAGACCACAAAAATGTGGTCTGAGGTGTGGCGAGTGGCACAAGGGATTGAAAATCCCGCTTGCTGGCTGGATACTGCTGCAGGCCCCGCTCACTATATGTTCTTCGCACCAGAAGCTTGCGGCAGTCTTGGTGTTTCAAAAACCTGGCCCTATGTCTAACCTTGTAACCAACTATGATCCCACTGTACTAACCAAATTCCTGTTGCCACTGCTCAGTATCCTCAAGATAGCTAACTTCTTAAAAAAATGGCTCTGGTGTTGTAAGTTCACAAACTTTTACCTCGGGTACTATACAGCTGCCTCATGTATCTTGCTCTCATTGGCCTTTTATCTTCTGGTGATGCTGAGCTAAGAGTCTACCTCTAGGCAAAGTAAGGCAGATTTTATTTTTCTGGCGCCCAATCCCAGAGGCTCTGGGCACCGTACAAAACACAGAGATTTAATTTATAAATACATATGTAAAAAAAAAAAATAGAAACATAAACTTTGATGACAGCTAAGGACCGCTTGGCCCACCCAGTCTGCCCATTTCCCTACCTATTGGATAGGCTGCAGATCCTAGTTAACCAACAGCCGGCCATGCCCTCCTTCCATCCTACACCATGGCAAAATCCAAAGGGCCTCAAAATTGCTCATGTCAGCATAAGAAGCATGGACCCAAATTAGATGAGCTGTCAGCATGGGTCATCCACTACCAACCTGACATCCTTGGTATATCAGAAACATGAGTAAAACCTGTCATACAGAATAATTTATGTGTGCTTACAGGCCCCAAGAAAGGAGGTGGCACACTCATATACTGCAGATCCCACTTGCATGTAGTGGCCTCATCTCACCCTCTCCCTCTGGAATTCCCCTCAGAATGCTCCTATGGTGAATTCACGTTGGGTGGTGCAATAAAGCTTAATCTTTTCTGCACCTATTTTCTACCTACTGGGAACTCAACCGTACTTATCTCCCTGAACAAGTTCACAGAACGGGTGGTGGAGAAGTGGAACACCCTGTCAGAGGAAGTGGTGGGGGTTGAAACAATCACGGGATTTAAGAATGCATGGAATAGACATAAAGGAATTTTGGAGGTCAGGGTTAAGGGGCAACAGACTTTTAGGAAAACATAAAGTAAACTTACAAGCTCAAATGGGCAGACTGGGTGGGCCGTAGGCCCTTATCTGCCGACACTGTCTATGTATCTATGTATCAGCTCGGTAGTAAAAGCAATGAATTTATCATATTTCATGACTTTAACATAAATTGCCTCAGTGACCACAGCAAAACAGTGGTACTGGCCCTTGGCATTCTAAACCTTACACAGATAATTTCTGAGCCCATTAGGTGCTCTGACAATGGCAGAATGCATACCATAATAGACCGGATACTAACACCCAGGCCTGACAGAATTAAAAGTTCAGGTGTTCTGTCTGATGCCATTAATGACCACGCACCCATTTTTGTTTGCTTGCATGCATGTGCAAGAAACATAATGCCATCATCCGAGTTTTTGTAGGTGTAGCACCCTGCCTTCCAGTTCAGTCAGTGTGTTTGCAGGCGCGGCCACAGTTCACCAATGAATGCTGCAGCTGTCTATGACAGCAATTGAAAATGCAGTGGTGTACAGTTGAAAGGGAGAGACCACTTCAGTGAGCAGTGATAAGATAGTGTTGATTAGCATATTGCCGGCAATCCTGCTTGTATACGTCTCTGCTTTCTCTTCCTGGAACATAAATTCAGTTTGAACTGAATTTTTCCTAGGACTATCTTCTGGGAGGAGGCAAGTGACTAAAATGACATCCTTGGAATGTTTCCAAAAAAAGATCTAATTGCCATCCTTGGAATGTTGAGTCAGAGTTCAGGGTAGGAGCGGCATTGACAAAAGCAGGAAAACAGAACCCCAAAGAGACTGAAAAAGTAGACGCAGTTGTCGTCTGTTAGCACACCTGATCAGTATTGTAATAATATTCCCCAATCCTCTGAGTGTCTCTGAATAGCACTCCCCCACCCGCACACAGTATGGCTGGCAGGGGCACCCAATCCCCATCGGCTCCGTGCTCCCCCCCTCCCAGAGTTCTAGGTGCCACGCTGGGAGCCCACCCCAGCATGGCATAAGTGAGAATAGTGACGGGGTGCCCAATCCCCTGTCGGCTCAATTAAACCACCCCCAAAAGAAGCAGACTTCCAGTTGCCATGCTGGGAGCCCACCCCAGCGTGGCACACATCAGTATGGCCAACGGGGGTGCCCAATCCCCCATTGGCTCCACTGACCCCCCCAAAAAAAATCCTTCCAGCTGCCACGTCCTAAAAAGAAAACAAACACCTGAAAAGAAAAAAACTGTCCCCTGTTGATTGTCTTGCCCCCAACACTGCGCCACCCTCTGCATCCACCTCCCACACCACCACCTCACCCAATACTTACCTCAGGCGGCCAGCGAGACGATCTTCGGTGGACCGGGAACACATCTGCACTCTTCAAAGCCGACCGCGAACTTTTGGCACCAAATTTTCAACGTGGGGTTTTTGGGACCCCTCCTGATGAATTCTGGCAATGTCATGGCGTTAATCAACCCCGAAAGGTGATTTTGCGGTCACTGCATGGAACCACCTTTTGGGACTGATTTAGGAAACAACAGTATCACAATTCATGAGGTAGGCCTCCAAAAACCTTATGTTGAAAATTTGGTGAAAAAATTCAAAAAAATGACTGATTTAAGAGTGTGAGTTGCGCAGTTCCTACGCACGCACGTAAGTTCACAAATTTTTTATATTTTCACTCCAGATTTTCAACATTGCCATTTTACCACACCTCCTTATGAGCAGTACAGCTGTCGTTTTTCACATCTCACCCAACATGTGTTTCCTCGCATGTAGCGCACAATGGCACAGTCGGTGTGCGAAATTAATGTTTGGGACAGATTAAGAAAATCACAGTGAAACTGTTCATGAGTAAAGGTCTTAAAATGGCTATGTTAAAAATTTGGTGTCAAAAGTCCATAAAATGACTGTGTTACGAGCGAGCATTGCGCAGTTTTCACGCACCCGCGTAAGTTCATGAATCTGTAACATTTTCAGTCCAGATTTTCACCACTGGCATTTTTCCACACTTCCTTATGAACACACTGTCATTTTTCACACCATGGCTGAAATGTGTTTTCGCACTTCCAGTGCAGAAATGCGTGATCACTGTGGGAAATCACTGTTCGGGACAGATTAAGAAAATCATAGTGATACTGTTCATGAGCGGAGGTCCCAAAATGCCTGTATTGACAATCTGCTGTAAAAAATCCCCAAACTAATTACATTATGAGTATGCGTTGCACAGTTTCTACGCATGCTCATGGCCACCAGTTTTTTTAATATTTTCACTGCAGATTTTCAACATTGCCATTTTTTACACCTCCTCATGAACAGTACAGCTGTCATTTTTCACATCCTGTTGGAAATGTGTTTTCGCATCTGTGGTGCCAAATGGCATAGTCGCCATGCAAAATCAGCTTTTGGCTAACAAACTGATATTGCCAGTGTTCATGAGGTGGAGGTCACAAAAAAAAGTGTTGAAAATTTGGAGTGAAAATACCAACAAACGCCTGAGGCATTAGGGTTTCCGACCATAACGCCCCACCCTGTAGAGATTGACAGGCATCATGGGTGTGACTTGGGATTGTTGCCTGTAATGCTCATACCATTCCACCCCCACCCACACCCTGCAGCCAGTGAGAGGCATCGAGGTGTGCCTTGGACTCTTCGGCCCCAAAGTTCACCCCATTCTCCTATACAGCACCCATCTCACCATATTTCCTGATGGAATGGGGTGAACAAGAGGGCCAAAGACCTCAAGGCACACCGTGACACTTGGTGTCTGCAGGGTATGGTGTAGTGAAATGGTGTGGCTGTTATGCCTGACGACCCAAAGGCACACCCCAATGCCTGTCAGTATCTGCAGGGTGGTGGTGGGGTTGGCTTCAGTTCGATACTTCACTGCCATCCCTATTATGCAGCTCTGTAACTCCTACACTACCAATGCCAGTGACAGCATGCAAACATTCGGCATTGACAAATGCTTGTTTTGTATATGGCATACTACTCTACCAAAAGCCCCTCCTAGAATTATACATTTCAGGAAATATGCTAATCTGGATCCTAAACTTTTAAGGCTGGCAGGATCGTCCACTGATTGGTCCCGCCTTCACGAGACCACTGATGTAAATTCAGCAGTTGATTTCATTACGACAGTTTTCACTAAACTGCAGGACATATTCACCCCATTCACCAAAAGCAATGTGCATGCCCCCATTACTAAATGGCTGGACAACATTCTATTAATCAAGTTTATTGAACATGATAGAAAATGGGAAGCATTTAAGGCCTCCTCATCCCTCTTGGACTGGACTGCCTATAGAACCCTGCATAACATTTACAAACAAGCATTTGTCAATGCTGAATGTTGCTTGCTTATATGTGCTGTTTAGGTATTTGGAAGTGATAGTACCATGCCTAAGAACTGTCATGTGCCTCCCCCCCCCCAGACATCCACTGTGTCTTTCTGTTCAGTATTCACAGAAGAGGGGAAGGGGCAAGGCCACAGTAGTACAGCAGTTGCGAAGGCATGAAGAGCTAGACAATAGTCCATTCACAGGCAGAAGAATCCTGCAGGAGGTGACTAAATTGAAGGTGGACAAAGTGATGGGACCAGATGGCATACACCCAAGGATATTAAGAGAACTGTGAAGGGAGATAGCAGTACCTCTGGCAGCCATGTTCACTGAATCATTCAACACAGGTGTGGTACCAGAGAATTGGAGGAAGGCACATGCGGTTCCTCTATACAAATCCAGCAGTAGGGAGGAGGCAGGGAACTATAGGCCAGTCAGCCTCACCTCAGTAGTGGGGAAGATCATGGAGACATTGCTTAAAGAAAGGATAGTGGGGCATCTAGAAGCCATCAGAGCCTAGGACCATGGGCAACATGGATTCACAGTGGAGAGTTCATGTCAGGCAAATCTAGTTGATGTCTTTGACTGGGTGACAAAGGAAGTAAATCAGGGTGGGGCAGTGGACAATGCTTACCTTGATTTAAGCAAAGCCTTTGACACTGTCCCACATAGGAGGCTGATAAACAAGCAGAGTAGGCTGGGCATGGGGGAAAGTGTGGTAAACTGGGTTAGAAACTGGCTAACAGACAGGAGGCAGATAGTGTGGTAAATGGGGTGCAGTTTAGGAGAGAGGGGATGACCAGTGGGGTGCTGCAGGGTTTGGTCCTGGGGCCAGTACTGTTCGATGTCTTCATTAGTGACATTGCAGAAGGCCTGAAGGGAAAGGTCTGCTTGTTTGAAGATGACACCAAGATCTGTAAGACAGTGGATACCCCAGAGGGGGTGGAGAAAATAAGGAGGGAAATGGGGAAGCTTGAAAAATGGTCTGAGGACTGGCAACTGAAGTTTAATTCAAAAAAGTGCAAAATGATGCACCTGGGACACAAACCCTGGGGAAAGCTAAAGGATGGGGGAGTTGCTGACAGTCACAAAGAAGGAAAGGGATCTGGGGTTCTTATTTCAGATGACCTGAAAATGTCAAAGTGGTAAGGCAGCTGGGAGGGCCAGTGACATGCTGGGGTGCATAGGCAGGGGTATCACCAGCATAAGGAGGGAGGTAGTGATGCCATTATATAAAACCATGGTCAGGCCTCACATGGAGTACTGTGTGCAGTTCTGGATGGCGCACCTTCGTAAGGATATTAACAGACTGGAGATGGTCCAGAGAAGGGTGAATGAGATGGTAAAAAGCTTGCAACACAAGACTTATGAGGAAAAATTAAGGGACCTCAATATGTATTCACTGGAAGAGAGGAGGGGAAGAGGGGATATGATAGAAACATTCAAGTACCTCAAGGGTATAAGTATAACTACTGAGAAGCAGGAGACAGCTGCTCTAGACACATGTGTCAGCTTCTGTATGATATTCTTTTGTTCTTATAAATCTGTAATCTCCAGTATTTCAGTAATCACATGACCACACTGCCTTCTTTAGGCAATTTTATGTTGGTTGATGCCTGGTGTCAAACGGCAGACAGAGGGCTCACCAGATTGTGTTGCCATTTGAAAAACTTCATAGAGTGTTCTTTTACTGGTAAGCATTTTGGAAAGCTGGTGAAGGTCTCACAATTTTTATTATGATTTTATCTCTTTATGTCTGTCCCCTTTGGTCCCCCCATCCCCACACCTCAACAGTCATCAGTGGCAACAGTTGCAGCCTTCTCCTTGCCAAGATGGTGGGTGAGCAGCTGCCTTCACAGTCTGTGAAGTCTGACGTCTTTCAGTGCTGCTTATTGGTCATTTTCCAACACAGGTGAGGCTCTGCCAGCCCAAAGCTAACTCAAGACAAGCAGCTTTCAAAGTGGGGAAGAAATGGAGTGAGCAAGAATCAAGTACTCATTCAGATGTGGCATCGATTTTAAGATCAGCATACTGGTGTGGACACTGCAAATAGAACCCTGCTGTTTAAGCAGCCTTATGAAGAGTAAAGGCTTCTCGAAGCACTGGGGTTCTGTTTATTGTACTGTAAGTGGGCTACACCTAATTCGGTAATTTACTATACCTTACACCTGGATGTATGGTAGGCCCAACTTTAAATAAACACTGCACCTGAATTAACACATGATGCCACAGAAACAGAGAATTTGTCAGCAGAAAAGGACCGATCAGCACACCCAGTCTGCCCAAGTGTTCTCTACCTACTTGTAACTCCTGCCTGTATATGTTACTGCATGTCTTATTCTGCCTGCGTCCATCAGGACCTCCTTGTGAATGAGCTTGCTCAATGGATTTTTCCTGCAATGAACTTGAACCTACTCTACCTCCATAGACCTATTGATCTCTGTTGACCCCCTCCTTCCCCTTTTTCTAATATAGCCCTATGTTTATCCCATGCCTTCTTCATGCCCCCTACCATTTTAGCTTCCACTACTTCTCCTGGCAGTCTGTTCAAGGCGTCTACCACCCTTTCAGTAAAGAAATATTTCTTCACATCTATCCTGAACACCCCCCCCCATCTTCACTGTATGTTCCTTGGTTTGGGTGGTCATCCTCATTTGAAGGAAACTCCTCAGCTGTACCCTGTTTACCCCTGTGAGGTACTTTGTAGGTTTTGATCATGTCACCTCTTGCCCTCCTCTCTTCCAGAGTATACATGTTGAGATTCTTCAGCCTTTCCTTGTAGGGATTCCTGTGAAAATCCTGAACCATTTTAGTTGCCCTCCTCTGGAAAACCTCCACCTTATGTCCTTTATGAAGTGTGGACTCTAAAACTGGACACAGTACTCCAGTTGGGGGTATACCAGGGAGTGATACAATGGCATCACAACCTCCCTCCTCCTCCTACTGGAGATGCCACTCCTTATGCATCCCAGAACCAATTTGCCCTGCCCATAGCCTTGTCACACTGTAGTGCCACCTTGAGGTCCTCTGATATAATAACCTCAAGGACCCTTTCATGTCTAGTGAGTATCAGTACCTCCCCCCATCCTATACTCAGCATCAGGGTTCCTATGCCCTAGGTACATGATTTTACACTTGTTGGCATTGAACCCCAACTAAGTAAGAATATGGAATTGGTTTGAATGAATTTCAGGGCCTTTTAAGCAGCTTTTTGGGGAGTGAGTATGTGTGTGTTGGGGGGAGGGGCTCTGCTACTATAACTATTTGATTTAGATTTTGGCCTCAAATCAGTTGCACTCCTGTAAACAGATAAAACATGTTTAAGAAAGACTCATAAGAAATGTGATAAAGGCTTTGTACATTAGCCTGGGCTAAGCTTGCAGACAGAAGAGATAGAAACATAGACTTTGACAGCAGATAAGGACTGATTGACCCACCTAGTCAGCCCATTTCCCTACCTACAGGATAAGCTGCAGATCCTAGTTAACCAACTGCCTATTTTTTCCTACCCCCCCACAAGAATTGCCTTATGTCTATCCCATGCATTCTTGAATTCTCCCACAGTTTTAGACCCCACAACCTCCTCAGGAAGGCTATTCCATGTGTCCACCATCCTCTCTATGAAAAAATACTTCCTCACATTGCCCCTGAGCTGTCCCTCCTCTATCTTCAAATTGTGGCCTCTTGTTCTTGCACATCTCTTTTATGAAAGATACTACCCTCTTGAACTTTGTCGATTCCACTGAGGTATAGCAGTTTCTATCATGCCCCCCTCCCTTTCCTCAAGGTATACATATTAAGCTCCTTTAGTTTCTCTTTCATGGGCTTCTCTTGCAGACCCTGCACCATTTGAGTTGCACTCCTCTGGACTGCCTCCATCTTGTCTATGTCCTTGCAGAGATGGGGTCTCCAGAACTGGACGAGAGCTCAGATGGGGTCTCACCAACTGTCTGTACAGAGGATAACAACTTCCTGTTTTCTGCTGGTGATGCCTCTCCCTATACATCCCAGTATCCCCAGCCCTCCCTACTGCCTTCTCACATTGCTTTCTAACCTTAAGGTCATCTGATATGATTACCCCAGGTCCCTTTCCATTTTGTTGTTGTTACTCCCCCCCATTGTGTAATCTTCCCCTGGGTTTTGTTTCCCAGGTGCATTATTTGTACTCCTTGCACTGAATCCAAGTTGCCATACTTCTGACCATTCCTACAACCTTGCCAAGTCCTTCTCATCCTTTCCATGCCTCCTTGTGTTAATAACCCTGCAGATCTTTGTGTCATCTGCAATGAGGCATACTTTTCCTTCCAGTCCCTCTACAATGTCACTTATAAAGACATTAAAAAGGAGATGCAGTCTGTTCCTAATTAATGAGCTTCCCACTGGTCACCTGTGAGCTTCTTATGGGCCAGAGCTTGCTACACAAGCATTTGTCAATGCAGAATGGTTGCTTGCTGGCAGTGCCCTTAGACCAGCCAGGGCAGGCATAGAGGGACTTAGACATTCTCCCCTAGGTGACATGCCTCTGTGCAGCACACCATGGGTGATGGTCCACCCACCATACACCCCCCTGAATGTGGCCCTGTATGTGTAGCCTCCATCCTAGTGGTCCAATGGCACCCCTCACAGCTCCCCGATGCCACCTATGTACCATGTTGGTACCCCCGTCCTGATGCTGCCCATACTGGCAGTAGCTCCCCTGATCCCCACTGCCTGCCCCATCCATGCTACTGCAGCACCAACGTATGGTGGTACAGTGCCCACCCATCCCCCAGCAGGTGATGCCCAAACCCCCCCAGTACACTAGTCCCGACTGCTTCCCAGCGCCTGGCACATCTCACCACTCACCTCCATGGCCAGGTGCCAATTACACCAAACATGGTGGGGGGACACTGGCCCACCAGGTTGGGTTCACATGCCCATTGCCTAGTGGGACAGGGGTCCTGTGTTAATCTCTGGAGGCCTGTGGTGGACCTGTGTGGTGCATCAGTGGTTTGCCGCAGGGTTCCGGTCAGCACAAGCATGGGGACTTAGCCGCTGGGACCCCTCCTGTACCTGAATCAGGTGTATGGTCTCTGGTACACCAGGCATTGCTGCAAGTTGCTGTTTGCCGCAGCTTGTTCCAGATGCAGGCCCCTATGAGAAGCGGGCCCATGCAGTATAGGAATGGCAGTGAAGTACTGAACTGACACCAACCCCACCCCCACCCTGCAGAGATGGACAGGCATTGGGGTGTGACTTTGGGGAATCGCCCATAACAGTCACGACATTTCACCTCACCCTAACCTGCAGACACTGACGTGTTGATGTGTGCCTTGGGTGTTCGGGCTTTACTCATCTCATTCCATAAGGAAATATGCTGAAATGGGTGCAGTATAGGAGAATAGGATGAAGTCTGGGGCCAGAGAGTCCAAGGCACTCCTTGATGCCTGTCACTGGCTGCAGGGTGTGAGTGGGGTTGGAATGGCATGAGCATTACTGTGGACAATCCCAAGTCACATCCCTGATGCCTGTCAGTCCCTACAGGGTAGGGGGCGTTATGGTCCAAAACTCTAACAACCTGGATGCTTCTTGGTATTTTTACTCCAAGTTTTCAACATGGGCTTTTTGTGATCCCTCTGCATGAACAGAGACACTATCAGTTCGTTAGCCGAAAGGTGATTTTGCACAGTGACTGTGCCATTTGGTGCCACAGGTGAGAAAACACATTTCAAAAAGGATATGAAAAATGACAGCTGTACTGTTCAAGAGGAGGTATAAAAAACGGCTATGCTGAAAATTTGGAATGAAAATATAAAAAAACTGGTGAAGTCACAAGTGTGCGTAGAAACTGCGCAACGCATACCGGTAATGTAATTAGTTTGGGGATTTTTTACAACAGATTTTCAACACAATCATTTTGGGACCTCCGCTCATGAACAGTATCACTGTGATTTTTTTACTCTATCCCAAACACTGATTTCCCACAGTGACCATGCTATTCCGTGCTGGAAGTGCAAAAATATATTTCGGCCAGGGTGTGAAAAATGTCAGCTGTACTGTTCATAAAGAGGTGTAGAAAAATGCCAATGTTGAAAGTCTGGACTGAAAAGATTACGAATTTGTGAACTTAGGAAGGTTCATGGAAATTGCACAATGCACACTCATAACACACTCATTTTATGGACTTTTGTCACCAAATTTTCAACTTAGCCAGTGTAAGACCTCACGAACACTGTCACTGTGATTTTTATGTTTGCTTTCACGCATGTGCAAGAAACATAGTGCCATCATCAGAGATTTCGGAGGTGTGTCACCTCCTCCTCCAATTCAGTCAGGTGTTGGCAGGCGCGGCCCCTGTAAGCCAATGCATTCTGGAGCTGTCTATGACAAGCTCCAAAATGCAGTGGCATACAGTTGAAAGGGGGAGCTACACTTGAGTGAGCAGCGATAAGTTATCAGCTGCTCATGTGCAGCTCCCCAACACACACACAGATGCCCAGAGCATTGTCGCCCCTGCCTTATGCACTGTATAGCTGGCCAGGTGCCAATCCCGTCAGCTGTGCTCTTCCCCACCTCCCCCAAAGCCTTCAAAATGCCACACTGGGTGCCCACCCCAGCGTGGCAAGTAATCAATAGCCCGACAGGGGGTGCCTCCCCCATCGGCGCCACTGTCCGCACCCCCAGTAGTAAGTGCCACGCTGAGGCCCACCCCAGCGTGGCAAGCAACTCGAGGCTGACGGGGTGCCCAACTCCCGCCGGCTGAACGCACCTCTAACCGTCCTTGTGCCACTCTGGGAGCCCACCCCAAGCGTGGCAAAGCGTCCGCGTGGTCCTTTTTACCAGAAGAAAAACGGTCCCACGTAGTCTCCCCCGCCCCTCCCACAACCCGCACCCACCCACTGCGCACCCAGCTCCCCACACACCCCTCACCCCATACTACCTCCGAGCTTCGCGGATGATCTTGAGTGGACTGGGAACACGTCTGCACTCTTCAAAGCCGACCACGAACTGAGAAATGCGGTAAGCTGTATAATGGGCTAGATAGGGGGTTTCAACTTTGTTGCATATCTCAGGCATTTTTGGAATTTTTGCACAAATTTTCAACAGGGTTTTGGGACCCCTTCTCATGATTGATGTCACTGTCATGGCATTATTCGGACCCGAAGGGTGATTTCGCCAGTCACTGCGGCGAAATCTGCCGAACCTAGTCTTCGCCATGACGTGACATCAATCGATAAGCTCATAATCAAATTGGCATGGTATAAAATCAAAAATATTTATTTAAAGGCGTCTGCGTTGCGCGGTTCTCATAAGGCACCGTAAAGTTCGCAATTTTCAATATTTCACTCCAGTTTTCCAACATTGCCATTTTACCACACCTTCTTGTAGGTAGTACAGTTGTCATTTGTCACATCTCACCCAAAATGTGTTTCCGTCCATGTGGCGCTAATACTAACATACTAAAGTGACCAGCAGAATAGGCCTAATGGTCTTTCGTGTCTGCTCATTTAGTCAGCCCCACCCTGGGTGCTGACCTTGCTACCCTCGCCTTCTCTGGCTTCTCCTTCCAGTTCCAGATATTCTTGCTGCATTGGATTTTGCTTCCAGAACCCTTCCCTGTACCTGTTCCACCCCTCTTGAACCCCTCCACTGTCTCTGCTCCACCAGCCCCTAAGTAAGCGCATTCCATAGCTCCACCACCCTCTCCAGTGAAGTAGCACCTCCTCCTTTCTCCCCTAGAATCTTCCCCTCAGCTTCCACCCATGCCCTCTAGTGGCCCCCTCCCCTTCCTTCAAAGCACCCTGAGCTGTTCCTCCCTATTTACCCTCTTCATGTACCCTGAAGACCTCTATCATATCCCCGGTCCCTTCTCTCTTCCAATGTGTATATATTTAGCTCTTGAGCCTCTCCTCATAGGTCCTGTCCCCAAGCCCCAAATCATTTTGGTTGCCCTCCTCTGGACCCTCTCCAGGAGGTTAATGTCCCTCTTTAAGTGTGGCCTCTAAAAACTGCATGATACTCAGAGTCACGGCCTCACCAAGCAGTTACAGAGGCCGCTCACTTCCCTTCCTTCTGGAGGTGATCCCCCTAGCGATACATCCCAGCATCCTGCTGGCCTTGGCTGCTGCCCTCCTACAAGTCTCAGGTTGTTCATCTTGACATCCACCACCACCCCAGGTCCCTCTCAGTCATCGAGACTTGTATATCCCCCCAGGGTGTACACTTGGCCGGGTTCCTAGCCCCCAGGTGAGTACCTTGCATTCCCTGCATTGAACCTCAGTTTCCACTTTCTAGACCATCTTTCCAGAGCCTCCAGGTCCCCTGTAGTGCCACTCTCCCTTCTCCCCATCCACCACACGCCCAGTTTGAGTCATCCATAAAGACTCATCTCACTCCTGATTCCTGTCCTTATGTCAGAGATGCTAGGCGTTGAACGAGAAGGCCCAGGACTGATCCTGCTGGGACCCACTAATGAAACCCTCCTTGGGGATGAGACTATCCGCCAACTCGATCTTCTGGGTCGGTCCTGGAGCCAATTACCTATCCATCTGATCATCTGGTTCCCCACCCCATTTCTCCCAGCTTATCCAACAGGCCACTGAGGAACAGAGTCAAATGCCTTGGCTGAAGTCTAGAAAGAGGGCGTCCACTGGTCTACCCAGGTCCAAGAGCACTTGTCACCCAGTCATAGAACTCTACCAGGTTTGTCTGACATGATTTCCCAGGATGAATCCATGCTGTCTATCGTCAGGCACCCTGGCTTATCCAGGTGCCCCCCTAGCTCTCGACAATGCCTCCATCACCTTGCCCACCACGATGTCAGGCTGTGACAGTGACTGTAGTTCCCTGCCACCTCCAGTCATCCCCTTGTGGATAGGCACTATATATACCTTCCAGTCCTGGGGCACCCACCCTGTCCTCAGAGATGATGAAAAGCTCCACAGGGGTTTCACCAGGACATCCACAAGTTCCTTCAGCACTCTGGGATGTAATTTTTCGGCCACAGTGCTTCCTCCGTCTTAAAGGACTGAGGGCTTCCCTCACTCTCTTGCTGTGATTTCCACTTCTTGTACCTCTTCTCCTGCTAGCCTCCCCCTCCTGCCAGTGATGCCTCCACCCTCCCCAGACCGCCCGATCGGTGAGGGTCCCCCCTCCTCAGTATCTCTGTCTCCTCCATGTATGATGCAGCACCCCATTTTCCTTGCGGTGAAAACTGGTGAAGTACTCATTTAGTACCTCAACCTGCTCCCCGGGTCTTGTGCCCATCTCTCCCCTGATTTAATCCTGCTAATCCTTGCTCTTCACCCTTCATTTTTCCCAATGTATCTAAAGAACCCTTGTTCCCTCTCCTAATTTCCCTGGCCAGGTTCTGCTCCTTCCTTGCCTTAGCCGCCCTCAAAACCCTAGTGGCCCTTCTAGCCATCAGCTCATACTCCCCTCGAT
The DNA here is from genome assembly GCA_016271365.2 of Neoceratodus forsteri. NCBI lineage: Eukaryota > Metazoa > Chordata > Ceratodontiformes > Ceratodontidae > Neoceratodus > Neoceratodus forsteri. The sequence goes on from CM028130.1 coordinate 1,425,633,427, forward strand.
CCCTTTCACTCCTTGAGCACTTGAATTGCTTATAGGCTGCCTTCTTTTCCGGCACCACCTCCTGGACCTCACTGGTCCACCAGCAGGGTTTTGGGGCCCTACCAATGGCGCAGTCGGTGTGCGAATTCAATGTATGGGACAAATTAAGAAAATCACAGTGACACTGTTCATGAACAGAGGTCTTAAAATGGCTATGTTGAAAATTTGGTAAAAAATTCCTCAAAGGACTGTTTTACTGACGTCACTGCGTGCGCAGTTCCTCGCGCGGCTACGTAAAATCAGCAATTTTCAATATTTTCACTCAGATTTTCAACATTGCCATTTTACCACACTTCTTGTGAGTAGTACAATGCCATTTTCACATCGCACCCAAACGTGTTTCCACCCGCTTAGCGCACAATGGGCAGTCGGTGTGCGAGATCAATGTATGGGACAAATTAAAGAAAATCACAGTGACACTGTTCATGAGGTGAGGTGTTAAAATGGCTGTTGAAAAATTTGGAAAAATTCCAAAATGACTGTTTTATGGCGACCATTGTACAGTTCCTATGCACGCTTTCGTAAGTTAGGTAATTTTCAATATTTTCCTCCAGATTTCCAACATTGCCATTTTGCCACACCTTCTTATGGAAGTGTACAGCTGTCATTTTCACATCTCCTCCAAACGTGTTTCCGCCCATGTGGCGCACAATGGCACAGTCGATTGTGCTTGAAATCAATTATAGGACAAATTAAGAAAATCACTGTGACACTGTTCATCAGCAGAGGTCTTAAATGGTTATGTTGAAATTTGGTAAAAATTCAAAATAATGGCTGTTTTATGGCGTGCATTGTACAGTTCCTATGCACACCTAAATGGTCGCCCGAATTTTCAATATTTCACTCCAGATTTTCAACATTGCCATTTACTGCACCTTTTTGTAGTAGTACAGCTTTCTATTTTCACATCTCACCCAAATGTGTTTCCCGCTCATGCGTGGCGCACAATGCGTGCATGATCAGTGTGCAAATCAATGTACGGGATAAATTAAGAAAATCACAGTAGACACTGTTCATGAGCAAAGGTCTTAAAATGGCTATGTTGAAATTTGGTAAAAATTCAAAAATGACTGCTTTTCAGAGGCGTCGTTGTAGCAGTTCCTTGCGCTTGTAGAGTTCGCAAATTGTCAATATTTTTCCTCAGATTTTCAACATTGCCATTTTTATTACACTTCCTTATGAACAGTACAGCTGCAATTTTTCATGTGTCACCCAAATGTGTTTCGCACATGTAGCGCATAATAGTGTGCTGTTGGTGTCATAGCAAGCAAGGTTTAGGACAGATTAAGAAAATCACAGTTACACTGTTCATGAGCAGAGGTCTTAAAATGGCTATGTTGAAAAATTAGTGACAAAGATTCATAAAATGACCGTGATAATGAGCATTGCACAGTTTCCACGCACCCTCGTTACTTCATGACTTTGTAATATTTTCAGTCAGATTTTCACCAGTGACATTTTTCCACACTTCCTTATGAACAGTACATGTCAATTTTCACAACATGGCGTGAAGTGTGTTGACAGTTCAACCTAGAGATGCGTGGTCGCTGTGGGAAATCATTGTTCGCACAGATAAAGAAAAACACAGTGACACTGTTCATGATCGGAGGGCACCAAAATGCCTGTGATTGACAATCTGCTGTAAAAATCCTAACCCTAATTATCTTAGTTGTGCGTTGCTAAGTACAGTTTCTATGTACCGTGACTTCACCAATTTTTTAAATATTTTTAGTACAGATTTGCAACATTGCCATTTTTTACACTTCCCCATGAACAGTACAGCTGTCATTTTTTACATCCTGTTCAGAATGTTTTTGCACCTGTGGTGCTAAAAGCCGTAGTCACTGTGCATAAGCAGCTTTCGGCTAACAAACTGATATTCCCCCTATTCATGAGGTGGGGTCACAAAACAAACATGTTGAAGATTTGGAGTGAAAATACCAACGAATGCCTGAGGTATTGGGGTTTCCAACTATAACGCCCAACCCTGTACAGAATGACAGGCATCAGGGGTGTGACTTGGGATTCTTGCCTGTGATGCTTATATCATTCCACACCCTGCAGTCAGTGAGAGGCATTGAGGTATGCCTTGGACTCTTCGGCCCAAACTTCACCCATTCTCCTATATCGCACCATCTCACCATATTTCCGGATAAATGGGGTGCGCATAAGGCCAAAGACCCCAAGGAACACCGTGACACTTGTCAGTGTCTGCAGGGTGGGGTGTGGTGAAATGGCATGGCCGTTATGCCTGACGACCCAAACGCACACCCCAATGCCTGTCACTCTCTGCAGGGTGGTGGTAGGGTTGGCTTCAGTTCAATACTTCACTGCCATTCCTATTATGCAGCTCTGTAACTTCTACACTACCACTGCCAATGCCAGCAAGCAAACATTCGGCATTGACAAATGCTTGTTTTAATCTGTTCTGGACATTGATTTCGCACACCAACCACGCCATTGTGCGCTACATGTCCGAAAACACATTTTGGGTGATATGTGAAAAATGACAGTTGTACTGTTCATAAGGAGGTGTGGTAAAATGACAATGCTGAAAATCTGGAGTGAAAATATTAAAAACGCTCGAACTTACGATCGTGCATAGGAACTGCGCAACGCATGCTCATAAAACAGTCATTTTGGGGAATTCTTTCACCACATTTTCAACATAGGGTTTTTGGGGGTCTACCTCATGAACAGTGTCACTGTGATGTTCTTAATCTGTCCTAAACATTGATTTCACACACCGACTGCGCCATTGTACGTTACATGTGTGAAAACACATTTCAGGTGAGATGTGAGAAATGACAGCTGTACTGTTCATAGAAAGGTGTGGTAAAATGGCAGTGTTGAAAATCTGGAGTTAAAATATTAAAAATGCCCAAACTTACGAGCGTGCATAGGAACTGCGCAACACACACTCGTAAAACAGTCATTTTTGGGAAATTTTTCACCAAATTTTCAACATAGGGTGTTTGGGGGCCTACCACACGAACTGTGACACTGTCATTTCATCAATCAGTCCCGAAAGGTGGTTCCGCTCATTGACAGTGAAATCACCTTTTGAGACTGAATAACAAAATGAAAGTGACTGAGTTCATGAGGTGGGGTCCCAAGAACCTTATGTTGAAAATTTGGTGAACAAATTCCCAAAAATGGCCGAGATATGCATGGAAGTTGAAAAAAAAAACACATTTATGCCATTATACAGCTTACCGGCATATCTTCAGTTGCAGTCGGCTTTGAAGAGTGCATACGTGTTCCCGGTCCACCGAAGATCATCGCGCTGGGCTCTGGAGGTAAGTATGGGGTTGGGTGGGGTGTGGGGAAACAGGGGTGCACAAAGGGTGGGTGCGGGTTGGGGCGGCCACCGGCTTTCGGCGAGGACCGTTTTCTGGTTTGCAGGTTAAAAAAACAAAAACATTGCGGGACTTTTTTTCTTTACAGGGGCATTTGGCACCCTGGGGTAGGCTCCCAGTGTGCCATCTAAATGTTTTTGGGGTGCAGTAGCCGATGGGAGATTGGGCACCCCCTCGGCACACAAGAAATTGGGGGGGGAGCATTATGCCGGGAAGTGGGCTACCCCGTCAGCTTTTTTTATTGAAATGTTTCACCAGGAAGGCACACACTGAATGGTGGGTGGCAGCTTTCCATCGACTTTGTGAAAATTGTGAGAAGCTGACAGAGAAGCCGTCACCTGTTGCCATAGTAACACAGCACCATGGAGCTGTGTAATTGGCTGCTGCAATCAGGGAGGCCCCGCTGTACGAAAAGCTGGTAGTGTAGTGACGGGGCACTCCCTGATTGCAGCGGTTCAGTTACTTTGATGTAGTGGCCTGCTTGATAACTGCCGGTGATGACAGCATGCTACGCTATTGGCCGAGGCAGAGAGCAGCACCTCCACAACCTGCTTGTGAAAAAATGTGACGCAATGTGTTTCTTGCACATGTGTGCAAGCAACACAAAAAGAAGTTAGGAGAAATAAAAGCATTCATTGCAAAACACTATTTAACACCACTGCCCAAAACCCTAGACTCTTTTGGATGCAAATAAAAAAAAAATCTTGGTCAACAGGAGAATCATCTTTCCTCTGACATGATACTTTATGGTGTGTGCTGTAACAACAGCACCACCATAGCTAATGCATTTAAATTGTATTTCTCAGACCTCTTTCCATGCACATGTGCCTTCTCAAGCTTGCCCCCTTCCCAACTAAATGCAAGCACCTTCCCTGGACCCCCACCAACCCTATCACAGCCTCCTTTTTATTTAAAATGGGTCAGTCCTGCTGAGGTTCACAAACTCTTTGTGCAGATTCCTGTCTCTAAATCTGCAGGCATGGATGTTATTGTACCTAAACTTCTGAAAGCTGCCGACAGGGAGTTAGCCTCCCAATTTTTTAAAATAGTCAGTCTATCCCACACTACTTGCATGGTGCCTGGTGCATGGAAAGCATCTCCTGTTGTTCCAGTCTTTAAGAAAGGGGATCCCAAAAATCTGAATAGCTATAGACCCATTGCTATTCTCCCCGCTCTAAACATGATACTGGAAAAAGTAGTGGCCTCACAACTCACTAGCTATCTCTCTGCCCATGACCTACTCTCCCATATGCAACATGGTTTCTGAAGAGGGCACAGTACCACCACTGCCCGCCTCATCCTTACCAACAGTATCTCCTCAGCAATGGACACTGGAAACCTCACAGGCACCATCTTTATTGACCTGACAAAAGCCTTTGATCTAGTTAATCACTTTTTGCACACTAGCAAACTTGCCAGTCTGGGTATCTCACAGAATGCTTTCACCTAGTTTTGTAGTTACTTAGCAAACAGAACCCTGGGGGGGGCGGGTCATGTATAAGTCTTCCCTGAAAACACCCTGCCACAACTCTGGCGGGTGTTCTCCACAGCTTCATGTTAGACCCTCTGCTGTTTGCCTTACACATCAACTCCATAACTCGAAGCCTGATTCACTGCTCTGCCATTCTCTATGCTGATGATCCGGTTCTATACACCTGCTCTAGAAATATTGAGCAAATCAACCAGCACCTAACAGCTGACCTATGGTCAGTTTACAACTGGTTATCTGACAAAAACTAATCCTTAAAATGACTAAAACACAATCCATGATATTTGGCATATCCTCCAAACTAAGAGCATGTCTGCTCCCCTAATCTGTTGCATACCAAGAGGCACCTTGGTCCCCACTACCTCTTCCTTCACATACCTTGGAGTCACATTTAACCCACTCTTATCTGTAGTGCCATATGGCATTGGAACCATTGATTGCTTAACCTGACCCAAAATGGTCACACAAGATAGAATGAGTTAAATCTATGCTTGATTACTCATCACATGTCATGAGTGTCTGCAAGTCTATGAACTTTATGCTGTGCATCTCATATAAAGTGGTCCGAGACCTGACACAACAGGCAGACTTTACCATCGCTCAGGGGATGCCCCTCTCCAAGCTCCTCTACAGTGTCCTAGTGTACTTTTCAGCTTCTACAGCTACTGTCCTCAAATGGAATGTCACATACAACGGTATCTGCCACTTTGAATCATCATCTCCCCAGCTCACTCACCACTGCTCCCTTTATGATAAACTGGGCTGGCTTCCCCCATCTTTTCTGTGTGATCATAATCTTGGAGGTGTGATCTCTAGCTTAATGCTAAATGGTCAGCCTCTGCCCCTTGCCTCATCTCTCCAACTGATGAGGAATGGTTACCCTTTGAGATCAATCGATAATGCCCTGCTGGCTGTCCCTAAGGTCAGAACTTGTGCTGTGAAGTATCCTTTGCTTATGCAGCCCCTATGTTATAGAACTCTATCCCACCTGACATTCATCACTTCCCCTTTGTACATGCTTTTTGTCTTAAGTATTGTAAATTTCTCATTTTCTCGACACACTGCTCCTGTCATGGTACTTGAACAATTCCCTACTTGGCACTCTTTTCATATAATAGAAACATAGAAACATAGAAGTTGACGGCAGATAAGGACCGCAAGGCCCATCCAGTCTGCCCATTTCTTTTTCTACCTTATAAATGTGCCATTGGCCTTTGCTCTGTCAGTGACCTATCTATTCATAGTCATTTGTATTGCTCCCTTATGCCTATCCCATGCCTGTTTGAAGCCCTGCACTGTATTCATAGCCACCACTTCTTGTGGTAAGCCATTCCATGCATCTACCACCCTTTCTGTGAAAAAGAATTTCCTCACATTCCCCTTAATCGGCCTCCTCTAATCTCATGCTGTGTCCTCTTGTCCTGCTATTTTTCTTATATTTAAACATGTTAGACTCTTTCACCTTGTTTATGCCCTTAAGGTGTTTGAATGCCTCGATCATATCACCTCTCTCCCTCCTTTGCTCAAGGGTATACATATTGAGCTCCGTTAATCTGTCCTCATATGTCTTCAGATGCAGTCCCTGCACCACTTTGGTTGCCCTTCTCTGGACTGCCTCCAATTTGGTTAATGTCCTTGTGAAGGTGTGGCCTCCAATACTGCTGCAGTACTCCAGATGGGGCCTAACCAATGTCTTGTACAGAGGATTATTACCTCCCTCTTACGACTTGTGATACCCCTACTAATACACCCTAACACCCCTAGCCTTACCTACTGCTTGAGATGCTTGGATGATTTAGGTCATCAGTGATGATGATGCCCAAGTCTCTTTCTTCCTTTGTGACTGCTAGCAACTCCCTCCCAGCCTATAAGTGGCTTCAGGGTTTCTCTTCCCTATGTGCATGATTTTGCACTTCTTTGCATTAAATCCCAGTTGCCACTCTTCTGACCATTCTGCTAGTTTATCCAGATCTCTTCTCATTCTGCCCACCCCATCTGGATCATCTACTCTGTTGCAGATCTTGGTGTCATCTGCAAACAGACAAGCCTTACCCTCTAGTCCATCTGCGAGGTCACTAATGAAGATGTTGAATAGGACTGGCCCCAGGACTGATCCCAGAGTACCCACTTGTGACTTGCATCTCTTCTGACTGTATACCATTTCACCACTCTCTGTTTTCTGCCAGTCAACCAGTTTGCTGCCCAGTTGACCAACTTCTGACCCACCCAAGCCTACCTAGCTTATTTATCAATCTTCTATGTGGAACAGTGTCAAAAGCTTTGCTGAAGTCAAGGTAGGCGACATCAACTGCTCCCCTTGGTCCACCACTCTGGTTACCCAGTCAAAGAAATCTATGAGATTAGTTTGACAGGACCTTCCTTTTGTAAACCCATGCTGTCTTGGATCCTGTGCCCTATGGATTCCAGGTGTTGCACTATCCTTTCCTTAAGGTGCTTCCATAATCTTGCCCACTACTGAGGTAAGACTGCGGTCTGTAGTTCCCGCCTCCTCCCTGCTACCACTCTTGTGGAGGCGGGATCACATGAGCCCTTCTCCAGTCTTCTGGGACCTCTCCTGTGCTCAGAGACTCACTAAACAATTCTGCTAATGGCTCTGCTAGTTCCTCCTTAGCTCCTTAAGTACCCTGGGATGTATGCCATCAGGTCCCATTGCCTTATCCACCTGACCTTAGCAAGCTCTTGTAGGACCCTTTCTTTTGTGAGGGAGTAGTGCTCACCTCCCTCCCCCTGTGTCCATGATGCTGAGCTGTGGGCCCTGCCCTACCTTCTCTTCAGTAAATACTGAGCAAAGTATCTATTTAGGATAGATGCCTTTACAGGGTCCTCCTCCTCCATGCTCCTTTTTCTCCATTAAAGCTAGCAATACCCTCTGGACTTTCTCCTTTCACTAATGTATCTATAGAAAGTCTTGTCACCTTCTTTTACTGTTCGTGCTAGTGTTTCCTCAGTTTGGGACTTTGCCTGCCTTTATGCCTTACCTGCTTCCCTTAGGGCAGTTTGGTATGCCTCCCTATCTTCATCCCGCTGTGTTCCCTTATATTTCCTGAAGGCCAGCCTTTTGGCTCTGACCTTTTCTGCTACTGTATTTGAGAACCAAAGTGGTTTCCTTCTTCTTTTGCACTTCCTTTTCTGTCTAACACAATGGGATGTTGCTTCAAGTATTGCATCCTTAATGCTTGCCCACTTTGCATGTACCCCCTCACCTGTGTTTCTTTTTGCCAGGGCTAGCTTAACTCTGTTGGCCATCTTATCAAAGTCAGTGTTGATTTGTCATCATTGTCTTTTTGCACTCAGTGTTGTAATGCCATGTTATGTATAACTGATTCCTCATGTTCCTCTTCAATGAAGTGGCTATGAAATGTCTTTTAACATTACTTAATTTTTCCCTGCAGTATTGATGTACTACAATGTATCAAACTGTATTGCATTGCCTACTATGTATTTCCTCTTACAGAAACATTGCTATGTTCATGCTTTTTTTTTAGATTGTATTTTTCTCTCCTGCAGTGTGGTCCCCCATCTTGAGGGCGCTCCCAGTCCCGTCCTCCAGCGTCCATCAGCTGGTGCTAGCACTTACCCCCAGGGCTTGCCCCAAGCCCCGCTGAAGACCAGATCCAGTATGGGCAGCGCTGTGGCTATCCAGGAGTAGAGCCTGTGAGGCATCCTCTTTCATCCAATACATTGCTCTTTTTTCCTGTTTTCTACCCTTCTTGTGGGCATGTGGCATGCAATGATGCCTACGATGGGGTCACGCACACTCCCCTGTGCACCCACGTCAAGTGTCTACTGTGCTCCCACCCCCACATTGTTGTGTCTCCATGTTGCCAAGCCCCAGCCTCTGCTAGGGGTCGAGCAGGCACCAGCCACTGATCCCCCCCTCTCTGGAGATGGTGAGCAGTCCATTGGATGCTCGCTCCATCTCCTCCCCTGCTGACCCATGGTGGCCCGTGCTCGTTCCGAAACACGGGTCACTGGCGCGGCACGAGGTGTGGTGTCCAGTGCCTCAATCCTCAGCATCACCGGGCCAGCTGCTATGTTCATGTTTTTGCTTCTCTCCACTGTAGTTTGTAACAATGTACTGTATCTCTACTGTATATATATTTGGTTGAAACCTCAAAGCTCGCACCTGAAAATAGGCATCCAGTTGCCTAGTGTGCTTACCTGGTTAACAAACACTAACTAACTAACTAAATAAATAAATAATATTTTGAATAAAGTACAAAAAAAATTATAACTCTAGCTGATGTTTCATAGAGAAGTTTATTATATTAAACTGTGAGAATACATTTATGAAGCTATTAATACCAACATCAAGCTTTTCTGGCACCTAGTTACTAACGTGACTAGTAAATATTTTTCTAATATTACAGCCCATGTTATCCTATTCAGATGGACTGAATATGTCTGTAAATGTTTTTAGGATCCAGGTCTAAAGGATAACCATAGCCTGCTTGCAGCTGGTGGAGTTTATCTATCTTAATATCCCCATTGAAGGCGGAACTGGTTATCAAATTGCTGAAATCTTGTAATGCACCAGGTTTGGATCATATTCCTTCTGTCTGACGTAGGCTGTCATTGGCAGGCACCTATATTTTACCTGTCATTTAATAAATCTTCAGACCAAGGCTTTATTCCAACAGCATGGCAAGTCAACCAGACAATCCATCTGTTTAAAAAAGAAATGTTAGAGACCCTAGTAGCTTTAGGCCTATTAGTTTATTGGACTACATTTAACTTTCAAAAAATATTACTGTTGAGGATAGAAAATTGTGTGAAAGACAATAGGATTTTAAATTATTTTAGAGCCAGGTTCATGTTATCCTATTTATTGGACTATAGACCATTGTGCCACATAATTTTACTTGCTTGAGAAATATTGTTTATTAAGAAAGCATACAATATATTTTACTGTTATTGATTTTAAAACTGCTTTGAATTTGATAGCTTGTCCAGACAGATCCTTTTTTAAGAAATTAAGTACTTTGGGTCTGAAGAAACATATTCTTTGAATGTTAGTTTAGTTGCTTTCCAGAACCCGGACACAGATCCATTATGACCCAAATGGTAAAACAACAAAAAGCTTCCTAACCAATAAGGGAGTAAAACAAGGAAGTGCTCCAGCCCCTTTATTATTCCTCTGTTTGAATGATTTGGCATTTATTTTGGACTTTGATGAAGAGCACTGTCCTGGGATTCTGAACAAATTTAACCCTTTGTTTGCTGATGCAGATGATCCAGCAATTCTGTCTCTTACCTCAGTTGTTATACAGAAGAAATAAAAAAAAGAGTGGTCTTGCCAATATAGAACAAAGAAAAATGACATTTTTTGGGGGAAAAAGGAAATATTCCCTAGAAGATCAATGAAACTAGTCTTGGAATTGTTAAAGACTGGGAGGCTTCCAAGATGGCTGATGGAGTGGTTTAGGTGAAGTAGGGAGTATCATGGCAGCTGTATAAACTAACTTTGGATGCCACACGTCACTATTTACTCTGGCCAATTACCCCTTTAAAAAAACTGTTCTATTCTGTTCAGATGAAATAAAGAGCTCCAAAAGGGGACATTACTACATTTGAAATTCATGTTTTTTTCTACCGGATAACTTACACCTCCAGAGCCAATAGATATGTCATGTTCTGGTTACAGGAGAGCCAAACATATTTCTGAGTTCCTTCACCTGGAGCACCAGCAGAAAAGAGAAATCCATACACAGCAGGCATTAACAGGAGCCCGTAATGCTGCAGTAGCAACTTAGGCCGGCACTTCAGAAAAATCAAACCATGTCGCTGCTTCAGTAGCAACCCCTGAAGCTACCACTGGACTTGGATGTAAAGCCGATTCTAGTGCTGCCCCACTTTTGCTACCAATCCCATTGTAACTGATGTCATCCCTGCTACACAGTCCCTGGATATGACTTATGGCCAGAGAGCCAAATTTGATACTGGGCAGTCAACCCCAGCCTCTGTGGCTCAAAATGGATCAAAATAATGAAACACTGACAATCTCAGCCAAAAAAAACCTTCCTATTGCCAAGCTTAATTTAGGCTCCAATACACACTTCACAGCTGAGAACCGGCTCTTCAAATATAGACTATGAATCATTACTCCACAGCCTACAGCAAGCAGTGGAGCTGCAAAAGTCTTGGGCAGTATTCAGACCCAATCCACCCCCTGCAAATCAAGGTAAGAACATGGAAATGAATGTATCCAATAATACTAACAAAGGAATACAGATGACTGTCGTGGCAGATAATATACCACATAAAAATTTACTTGAATTTACATTTTCATCAAGTAATGGGAGTGGGCCTAGCAATGATGACACTCTTCCCATACAAAATGAACCAACACAGCTCTCAGGGAGAGAAACTGCAGAAGATGGTGTGAATATCAAATCCAGTGTAGAAACTACAATAAATGTTCCACAAATTGGACATGGAGATGTTAATGTTTCAGGGACTCAGGTCTCACTTCAAACCCCCAATAGTTGTACAGGAGGCACAAAATGATACACAAATGAATATAGTGTCCAAACTTTCTTGTAAAACATAAAGTGGACCAAGAATTGGAACACAATATTGTTTTATTAAGAAGACCCCTTCTTCAATCAATTGTGATGTCTGTGACCTCCCAGAGAGAGAGAATTGCATGAATTCTCAGGCGAATTTAAAGGAGACAAACACTGCCAGTAGAAATGAGACCCCATCTTTGGAGGTCTGTGAAATTTCTGGCCACTAATTTTTGCTGAAAAAGAAATTTAAATCTTGTACAACCCTAAGAGATTGATATCCCCTCTTCTTGCAACCCCTTTGACTAAACCTAAAAACCTGTCCACTGCACTCTCAACTAGGGGACCAAGCATGCCACAAGCTTTGTCTTCGGTACGCCCCCAAACAAACAAAATTAATATGGTCTCATCTCAGAGAGAAATCAAGGAAGGTCAGAAAGAAAAAGATTTAACTTTTGATACTACCAACTCATGCCACAGTATAGGAAACAATATCAGCAACTCTATGGACTGGATATTAGACATCAAACAGAGGAAGGTTATGTCCACCAAGTGATTATGAAGGCTTTGAATCTATTCATAACTCTTTGGCAGATTTGGCAACCTCCGTGGCTAATATAAATATGAGAATGGAGGCCCTAGCTGGCCCAGTGGCATGGAGGGCTGAGGCAGCATGCCTTACCTCCCGCCACGCCAGTGATCCGTGTTCGCGGTGCTAACGGGCTGTTGGGGATTGGCTGGGGAGGGAGAGGATCGAGCATCTGGAAGACAGCTCTCCTCTCCCAGGGAGGAGTTGGGACACAGTCCGCTGTATGCCTGACCCCTAGCGGAGGCTGAGGGTTGACACCAGTGGCTCACTTGTAGTAGGGTGGCTACAGGGCAGTCGCCCGACGTGTTGCATGTGGGAGCACGCGCGGCTCGGTCATTGGTGGCATTGCACGTCACTGTGCCACTCGGGGGGGGGGGAGAAAATGGAAATGACCCCTGGGAGGATGACTGCCAGATGCCACAGGCCCCACTCCTGCGATAGCAGCAGCCCCTCACACCAGATCTGCCCCGCCACAGGGGAAAGCGAGGGGGCAATGCTGTGAGCGGCAGATGGAGCTGGGCATCCTGGCAAGAAGGAGCTCCATAGGGGATGAAGGAGAAAGAAATGAGCAGAAAAAAGAATGGAGGCCCTAAGTGTAAGAACTGATAAGCTTAAAGGACATGTGAAAACAACAGAGAATATGGTTCACCCCTTGACTGGAAAGGTCTCCAAGCATGAATTACAGTTTAAGGAACTTATGGATCAACTACAAGACCAGGAAGATAGAGCAAAGAGAGGTAATTTGAAGCTTTTTACGGTTCTTGAAAGCATCACGGGATCAGGAGACCCTGCACAGTTTTTGGAAAAAAAAAAATGATAACTACTGCTATGGGCCACAAATATCCAGATGATGTCATTCATCTGGATAGGGCACACCTGGGACCCACCAGTAAAAAGATTCCTTTTCAATCCTCTATCAAAGCCTTGCCACAAATGGTATTTAGAAAACCCCACAGGTTTCAGGTGAAAGAAGCCATTTTATGCAAGGCCAGGGTTGAAGGAGGCCTTCTTTTGAAAAGGCTAAATTTCATGTGTATCCTAATTTTAGCCAAGTCACTCAAAACCAATGTCAATCTTCTCACCAAGTCAAAACCACTTTGAGATCTTAGGGGATTAAATATTCCCCTTTACCTCCTGCCAAGCTCAAGTTTTTCCTAAATGGCAGAAATGAGATTTCACAAATCCAGCTGAAGCCTCAAAAACTCTGGAAGCTTTAGAATTTTACCAGAATTAACCCATGCCAAAGCTTACCAAGATGCATTGAACAAGGGACGGCTGGCATTATCTAACAGATTGGATCCTCTTCGCCAAACCCAGGAATCAGATTTAACACACCTTATGCCTTCAACTTCAGTTGCCGGTCTGAAAAACCCAGAGAATTTATTACGGACACCCAACTCGGACTCTACATGAGGCACTGAACCAACTGCGGATCAATCAACAGAGACTTAATATCCTTTGCAATTCATTTTGATCTTCAAGTCACATCTGAAGCTAATTTATGATTTGACTACCTGAGGATTACAAATAATCAAAGTTGTGTTGTGCATGCTGTCTTTTTCTTTCCATCAAGGGCCCCAACAACAGTTGCAATGCCAGCCACCCCGGACAACGCTTCTGGCTAGCCAGCATAACATCCTGGGTACCCAGTGTTGTAAGACTGGTTATTTGGGACTAAAAGTGCATGCAAAGTAACCTGAAGTTAATCAGGATAGTTATCATTCATCTAGATGCACGCCTCTTCCTTGTTCATGATCCCCTAAATAAATTTGCTTTACTGTTCACGTTGAACCCGGCTTATAAGCATATTAATAGTGGGGTTACTGCATTAAAAGTGTATGCCTGCTTTGCTACCCTTGCTTTTACAGTGGGTTCCAGGGAATTTACTGAAGGTCAGACCCTGGTGGTGAGTGTACAAGATCATTAGGTGGGTCTATGGGTGGTTATAGCTTCCCAGAGGGCTATAACAGGCTAGTTATATACCACCACTATTGTTACTCTGTGTGGAGGCACCTTAATATCAAAGCTAATTTATGATATGACTACCTGAGGAAAAGAAAACTGGATAAAGGATAGAAAATATAGAATAATGGAACTGAAATTCCTTTTTTTCTTTTCCTCTTTTCTTTATATGGTTTGGTTGTTGTATTCATTACTGTTATTTCATCTTAGTGTGTTATGCATATGGAAATACAGTACATGCCACTTATATCGGCTCCTGATGTAATGGATGTCTGCTTCTAACAGATGTTTAGCCCATGTCAAAAGCCATTTGCTATTCTGGCTATGTTATAATTGTCCGTTAAAGCAGACCTTTAATTCCTGCAGTACCGTCTAGTTACAGTCCAATTAGTTCAACCAAAACGATGCAATTAATGCCGTTCAGCTGTATTACTGCCTTCTTATGTTCATTGTAAAATCCCCATGCTGTTCCTTTCTTCTACCTGCTAACACTGTTCTGAGAGTTGTGCTTTGCTTCTGCTGTATAAATCATGAGTGCCATCAAGAATGCTGCTGGTAAGAGAACATGTCTCACTCTTTCAAAAAAAGTCGAGATAATCAAGGAGATAGAAAGGATGCTAAAATTAAGTATGTGTGACCTCAGCACACGTTTTTCTATCCCCAAGTCAACCTTGACTGACTTGCTTAAGAATAAGGAGGTGCTCCTGTCAGACTGGCATTGTAATCAGAACCCAGATAGAAAAAGAAAGTGTGAAGGTAAAGATAACGATGTGGAAGAAGCACTTTTGCATTGGTTTACTAATGCAAGGGGTAAGGAGGCTTTAATTAGTGGCCCCTTACTGTTGCAGAAAGCTGATCAGATTGCAGTTGCCATGGGCAAAACTAATTCTAAAGCCACGAATGGGTGGCTAAGCTGTTGGAAAATGCAGAACAACATTTCATTCTGCAAAGTCCATGGCGAGAAGCTAACAGCTGACACAACAGCTGCTGAAGTGTGGCTGAAGGAAGTGTTGCCTGATCTCCTGCAAGGCTACTCTCCAGAGAACATCTTCAATACTGATGAGACTGGGATTTTTTTTTCATTGTGTCGGTTATGGCACACTTGCCTTTAAGTCAGAGAATCCCTTAGGTTTGAAAAAAGCTAAAGAATGCATCACGGTCCTCCTTAAGTGTAACATGGCTGGTACGGAGAAACAACACCAATAGTGATTGGCAAAAGTGCACAGTTTAAGTGTTTCAGAGGCATGCAGCATTTACCAGTCATCTATAAAAATAACAAAACAGCATGGATGACTTCCGAGATCTTTTCAAATTGGCTTTGAAACTGGGATCAATCACTGAGATCTCGGAAAATCGCCTTGCTTTTAGACAACTGTACCTCCCACCCACCAATAGCTGGCTTAAAAATCATTAAATTCATGTACCTACCACCCAACACAACATGCTTAATGCAACCCTTAGATCAAGGGATTATATATAGCTTCAAGCGCCACTACGTAAGGCTGATGAGGGGAAGATTGCTTGATATTCTGGATGGTGAGTAAGAAATTCCTGCTTCTGTCTGCATATGATGCATTAACTTGCTAGATTCAGTACGCCTTATACAGCAAGCATGGCACATTGTCTCACAACAGACAATACAGAGATGCTTCAGAAAGGGAGGATTCACCAATGACCCCCAATTGGTGTTGTACCAGAGCTGTACCAGAGGAGGAGGAGCCCGCTGATACTGATTTGCCAACAGAGATCATGAATGAGCTGTGTTTGCTGGGGAATGACACACCTCACTCTGATGTAGATGATGTAGCAGAGGCAATCAAGGAATCGCAGGGAGCACGAACTGATGAGGAGGAAGAGGAAATTTTATCACAGGAAGAGACCGAGGGTGACGAGGTGCCTGTAACACTGGAGGATGTAAGGAAGGCAATCCTGACTCTCTGTCGGGCCGACGAGCAGCAGGATGATATTACCTCCCCCAGTGGGATCAGGTTACTAATGTCGAGACTGCCTGGCATCGCTACACGATAGGAAAAAAACACCAAACTATGATGGAGAACTACATCCTGAAGTAAATCATGAAGTAGATAAGTACAGCACAACCGAGAACAGCGCTTTTGTTTGTCTTTATTTTTTTTAACAATTTAAATAAAGTTTCCAGAGGTTTTTAACTGAATGATAGGCATAATGGGGGCTATTCACTAATGGGTGGAAAGTAAACGCCAAAGGTGCGTATCCCACCTGTGCAGCTAAGCATCCTTGGGAGATGCATGCTGAGATTCTTCTTTACAGGAAACTCAGTTTTCTCAAAGAATCTTTGATTTCTTTTGGAAGAAATTGGGGCCAGGAAATGACTTGTTTTGTGGATCAAACTCTCATGGTGTGGCAATATATATAAATAAGAATGGAATTTTTAAGCTTGGCCAGTCAGTTTCAGATAATAAAGGCAGATTCATAATTCAAGAAATAATTCCCAGCCAAACTTTAACATTAGCCAATGTATATGGTACCAATGAAAATTACCCCGACTTGTTTTCAGATTTTTTTCTGAATTTAGTCATGTTCTCATCCCATTATATTATTGGCAGAGACTTTAACTTCACATTGAATAATTCTTTGGACAGATCTACCATCACAATGATCAGAACTGCCTCTGCAACAATTACAGTTAAACATTTTATGGAGGACTTACATCTAGTTGATCCCTGGAGACATGCGAATCTAACAACCATTAAATGCTCTTTTCCCCTCAGTACATCAAACTTATTCACGGAGTTATTTATTTTTAATTTCATCTGATTTACTGACCCAGGTAATAGAAACCCAGTATCATAATATATCAGATTATGCCCCGATAATGCTTAATGTAAGGCTGAATGTAAAAACAAGCTCCCCAAAAAACCTATCATCTGGTGATTAGACCCAACCATCATCTCAGAAACAGACTTCATTAAGCTATTAAATCAAGAGATCCCATAATACTTTGAAAACAATTCTGATCCAGAAATTTTGGCCCTAATAACATGGGACTGCTTCAAAGCATTTTTATGTGGTCTAACCATCCCGTATATGATCAACAAGCATAGAGGGATGAATAAAGACTTAAACACATTGGAAGTAACAATAAGAGAATTAGAAACCTCTTATGTATTGAATCCTACAGATTTAGTAAGGAATAAGATTACACAAGAAAAAATAAAATATAATTTGATTAATAAAAAAGAATACCAATTGTTAAAATCTAGATCATATTATTACAACATGTGTGACAACACAAACAAATTAATGGTACTCCAAATCAAACAGGAACAAGTTGACAGGATTATCAACTCTATTTTTAATAAGGAAGGTATTAGAGTAACTTCACCAAAATTGATCAATCAAGCTTTCTGTGACTACTATATGGACTTTTACTTCACAGAAAGGCACAAATCCCTTGATGGTATCAATCACTTTTTCAAAGACATTGGAAATTCTGACCCTAATGCATAGTCAGAGGTCACAGTTAGAAACACAAATTATATATACCCTTAGAACGGCTTTCAGTAAATCCCCACATCCAAATGGGATCCCTATTGATATTTATAAAACATCTGAAATCCTTTAGACTCCCCACTTAGCTCATTTAATTAATACGTTAATATCATTAGGGGCTTTGCCAGACCCACTTTATGATGCTATAATTAGATTTTTTTTTAAAGAAAAGGATCGAGACCATTGCTCCTCTTACATACCCATTTCCATTCTGAATTCAGATTTAAAATTTTTTGCCAGAGTGTTAGAATCTAGGCTAGACTCTGTAGTTCCCCTCCGATACATTCTGATCGATCCAGAATCATTAAAGGTAGACTAATACTCATAGAGCCATTAACATGGTCGATATAATCACAAAACCCACTTTTGTCATACTAACCTTGGATGCAGTAAAGGCATTTAGCCATGTCAAATGGGACTTTATACATTTAGTTCTGAGTAAAATGGGATTTGGACCCAATTTTCAGGCTAGGGTGAGATTATTATATTCTAAAACAACCACACAGATTAGGACAAATCATAATCTTTCCTCCAAATTACCAATAAAGCAGGGAACCAATCGGGTTACCCTCTTCTTCCATTGCTTTTTGCATTAGCAATCAAACTGCTTGCAATAGCAATACAAAAAAACAAGATTGATGAACTAAAGATAAATTTGTATGCTGATGATATTTTGCTAACAATATCAGAAGCCTCATTAGTCCCCTATATGCAATAATGGAGTAATTCAGCAAGGCATCAGGATACAAAGTAAATTGGGACAAATCAAAAATTTTACGTTTGTGTATGCCAAACAATAACTTGCCAACGATGGCTATGAACTATTCTAACGATGTGGAGGTAATTAAATATTTGAGGATTATTATTTATTTATTTTTTTTACACTTTCTTTATCCTCCCCTCTCTGGTCACCTGGACTCTCTCTGGAGGGACACCCAGCCTGACCTTATCCCACCCCACCTGAAGCCCTCAACCTATCTTGCCAGCAAGGGGGACCTCCACTCCACTTGCTCCGATCTTCCAACCCCCCAGATCTAAGCCCCCCTGGGGTGGGACTGCCGACTCCTCCTGGTGACCTTTCTGTAATCTAGTTAGTCGATCGGGTGGTGGATGGAGCACCAGAGGCAGGCTGCAGGAGTCAGTGCTGGGCCTGGAGGTCGGACACTCAACCCACCTTTGCCTGCCAGGGACCAGGACACTTTTTCCCTTTTCCTGTTGCCCCTGAAACTTGGACGTGCAATGATGTCTGGAGCATGATGGGTGCACTCCCGCACCCACCCACAGGATGTCTGATGCAGCCTCAACCCTCGACATGTTCTCACTAGTTGCAATGCTCCCAGTCCCCACTGTGAGCCGCTATAGTAGCGGGAGCCACAGCCCACCATTCCCCAGGAGAGGAGAGCAGTCCTCTGCATGCTCAATCCTCTCCTGCCCCTGCCAACTGTTGATGACCCAAGCTTGTTCCTGAACCCGGGTCGCTGGTGTGGCACAAGGTGTGGCATCCAGCACCTCAACCCTCAGTGCCACTGGGCTGGCTAAGTATTCAGAAATTAATCAATCCAAAAATCACTCTTATTATTTAAAGTAAACTACATACCACATATCCAAAAAATCTCCAAAGACCTAGAGAAATGGTCAACATTGTCTTGGACACTAATAGGTAGGGTGAATGTTATTAAAATGTCACTCCTACCAAAAATTCTGTTTTTATTTCAGTCTTTAATAATTTCTGTTCCTGCCTCATTCTTTAAGAACTTAGATACCAAAATTACTAAATTTTTATGGAAAAAAAGGGCTAGAATTTTGTTAGCAAAACTAAAACTGTCTAAATGTAAAAGAGGACATGGACTTCCAGATTTTCAGGCATATTTCTATTCAGGACAGTTGAGCCAGATGGTGGACTGGTTCAGAAATTCTTTAACCCCTAATTGTGTACTAGAAAACAGTAAGACTCCATACTTGAACTTGACTTCAGTCTTACATGCAGGTTTACCCAAAGTTAAATATAAAAAGCTATTGCTGTCTATAGCAAATTCTTATTTGGTGTGGCAAAAAGTACACAATAAAATTAAGTGGCACAATACCGTCAAGCCTGCTTCTCCTTCTGTGGCAAATTATAATTTTAATCCTTCAATTTGGGCTCCACAATTCAAGATCTGGTACAAAAATGGGCTGACTCATTTGAATCAGTGCTATTACCAAAATGTGTTGAAAATGTTTGCACAATTATAGGAAGAATTTCAAAAGCATCACTCCCATCTTTTTAGATATTTTCAATTGTGTGATTACATTAAAACATCAAATGTGTTTTAACCCTCCTACTGTTCTCACCTATCCAGGATTTCAACCTATCAAAACCATTTTCATCAAAATTGATTACAAGAATTTACCATACTCTTACAACTTACAGTTTAACCATATAAAAGGTTTGTATTGTTATAATTTAAAACCATACAAATATATTGCCCTTGAAAACTAGGTGGGAACTTGATCTTGGAATACCTCTTTTCAATGCTGAATGGAAGAAAATTATTAACTTAACACACACTTGTTTCACTTACTCCACACTTCAAAAAATTAAGTACAATATGCTTCACAGAATCTATTACACCCCAAATAAACGTAACAAAATTAATCCCAAGATTCTGGATTTGTGCCCTTGATATGGTTCTTTGAATGCTGATATGGCAGACATGTTTTGACCTGCTCCAAATTACAAGTATTTTAGGGAACGATATTTGAGTTTTATCATCCATATTGGGTAAACTTGTTATAGTGAATAAATAACTAATACTACTAGGTTTTTATAAAGAGG
Organism: Neoceratodus forsteri; assembly: GCA_016271365.2. NCBI lineage: Eukaryota > Metazoa > Chordata > Ceratodontiformes > Ceratodontidae > Neoceratodus > Neoceratodus forsteri. The sequence goes on from CM028130.1 coordinate 1,425,653,738, forward strand.
GCAACTTGTCTGTGGTACTACTAAAACTGATTCAACTACATATACTGTAATAAATGCTAATAAATGCATTCTTCTAAATTGGAGGAGTACTAACCCCTCTCATATAATCAGTGGTAAATCTCATGTCTGATTTAGTTGTCAAAAATCCACTATAGTTCTACAAACAACAGAAAAGTTGGAATGTCATTTGGGACCCTCTTAGAAAAATTATAGCATCACTTTTAACACATAATGTTTGTGGTTTAAATGGAATTATCTCTCAAGCCAGTATGTTACTGTCACAAGGTAAAAAGATACACCATGTGCTTTTGTAATATTATTTGCTGTAATAATAATTCTGTAAATTTAACTTCTCCATGCTGCTTCATCTGTATATTTATATTTACTCATCCTTCTTTTCTGTAACTTTCCTTTTATAACTAATAAAGATAAAAAAGGATTGCTAAAGACTGTTTATTTGGGACTCAAATTTAGCAAAAATAATCAATGGTCTAAATATCATAATACTGTACAGTATGTCTGTTTAAAAACTGAACTTAGTAAAACAGCATCTACTTCATTTTAATAAAAGATTTGGAGGCAAACATCAGACCTTGTTCTCTGGGCTGGTGAAGTAAAAAGGAACCCCACAGCACTAAATGCAGCAGAGATCTAGGGATACAGTAAAACACCACTGTTTGAAAAATCATTAAATCATTTTTACTGTTCAGTCTTGTATTTACTCCCAGTCAACTCCTTCAACTCTACTTTCTTAGTGGCGTAGACAAATGGGGAATGGCAATAACCAGTATTCCTGCCATGAGTCTATGGGAGAAACTCATATTCCACGGCAGAGGGGAAACATTCCCATGGTTAACTTATACAGATGAACTGAAGTTCACAGTCTTATCATTTTTATGGTCATAGAGAAATAAAGGATTTGTATTACACCCTAAGTAAGTTCCTATAATTAAACACTTACTGATATTAAACAGAAATATATGGAAATGGTTGGACTTTCAACATACAGTCCATGGTTGGCCTCTACCAAACACTATCATTACATGGGACCCTTAGTACTTCTACAATTTCATGAGCACCGTTGAATTTCCTTAGCATTTAGAGTTGAAACATTTCCCTTTAAAAGAGCTGAAGGTAGATGCTCTAAGATCAGCTAGTGTCCATCAACATTAGAGTGTGACTGCTGTAAAGGACACATTGAAAACTGGCAGCATGTGCTTTTAATTTATTATTTCTTTCTTTCTAGGAAGTACCTTTGAGCCAAAGGCTCTTTTACAGAGGTCCACATCGTAGTAATACATGGGCATAACATCATTTACAATGGTTACAAGTACATAAACAGATACAAGGAGGTTCCATGCCTTAGAAAAACATGAGTACATCAGGTTACAGAGGTTACGTAATTACAATAACAGGAATTATATAAGGAAAAATATACAGATACATAGTTTATAGCAGACTAGGTTGACAAGAAGTTTAAATGAACAACTTGAGAATCTACAGGATATAGAGCAAATCAGGTAGGGAACAGAGGATGATATAGTCTGTAAAATAATTAACTAATACCATATGCAAGGAGGTGAGAACTTGATGGGCAGCAGTTCTTTTGTCTTAAGTGCTAAATTTGCCTTTCATATAATTGGGTAAGCGACTTCAGGTAAGCAGAATTACTGAAAAGATCAGTTTTATAATCCTGACTATAATGGCCAGCCTGTCGGCACAGCAGCAGTACTACCACTCGTGATGCTGATGACCAGGGTTTGGAAATGAGCCCCAGTCATCGGAGGGCCAGTTGGGGGAGAAGGTTGCGCATCCACTCTTCTCTGTGTGGAAGGAGGGCAGCCTCTCCCACTGCACAACCACCAAGTGACTGTTCCTGGGTGATGGTGCAGGTGAGGAGCAGAAGAGAGATGCTTTTCAGCTCAATGTGACATTGGTACACCCTGCATGCACATACCCATTAGTGAGCCCATCTGGGATCCACATGGGAGGGGAACAAAGAAACACTAAAGACCAAGACATGCAGGCCACAACATGTAGGCCATAATGAGCTGATGGCTTGCCTGCATCCAACAACTGAGTTGTTTGTGGGGAGACTGGCCAGCTCCCCCCACCTCACCCCAGAGGGGGAAGTCCAAGTTGAAGGATGTTGGGATAAGTGACAGAGATGGCATGGATGGGGCCAGGATGTCACTGGACAGTACTAATGGGGGGAACTGTGGGTGGGGAGAATAAAGAATTAATAATAAAAAAAAAAATCCTAACTATAATGCAGAATTTTTATTTTTGTTTTAAAGCAGCAGTGCTGGATAACCAGGAAATTATTTTCAAAATGTAAATTTTTGACTGTAGTGGTGCAGCCATAATTCTAGTTTATGTATCCATGCCTTTTAATGTTACAATATCTGTTTTATCCAATTTATTAATAAAAGATTGCCGTTATTGTGGATCCACAGAAAATATGGCAGCGGCTGTTTTTGGAGTTGGAATCCCCCTTTACGTCTGAGCACATCAAATGCTTACTTCTGTGTGCACTACTGTGCATTCCCACTCAGCCACTGTACTGCAGCTCACCGAATGCATACTCCTTAGGCTTTAGTAGTGGACATGTGCCCTCTTTTCTGTACTTCTCTGGTATGCTGACTTTTTCTTTTATTTTTTGTGCCTGTTTTTTTTTTATTTGTTTGTTTGTTTCTATGGTGTCCCCCAGTTTATATCCCTTCAAATCTACTGCTGTATTCTGCTTACCCTTTCCTACCTTATCTGTCCTCCTACCATGTATTGTCCCTAGCCCTGTGTCTTAGCACCCTTCTTTTAGAGAGGCCTCTACCTTGTAACCTGGCTCTCTCCTGTCAGCGTCCAACCATCACCCACTTCAAGCCTGAAACCTATGTCTTGATTTCTGCTAGGCTGTGCCGGCAGTGAGAATGTCTTATTTCCCCTTGTACATACCTTTCACTGTTATATACGCTGATGAATATTTGATGTACATGATGACTCAGCCTCGTTACTCATTATCTAGACCTACTGCTTTTGCTCTGTGTATATCATTTTAATGTATACTTATGTATATTTATTGTCTGCATATAAATGTATTGTGCTTTGACCTTGTGTGACACATGTCCACCTTGTAAATGAGCTTGCTCAATGGTGTTCTCCTGGATAAATAAAGATTTTGATTGATTGATTGATTTGTTACTGTTGAGGGAAGGCTGCTGTACTATTATGCTGCCGTATCACTGTAACTCCCCAGTCATTGTGACTTGCTACCATGATGTCTGCAATGTTTCAGTTAGGATTGTTGTGGAAATGGCAAATGATTGAAGGGAGGTGAAGAAAGGTTTTCAATCAGCATGACTGTTTCATGGTGTGCTCCCCATTCACAAGTCACATTCTGAGGGAGGACTAACAAGGAAAGACCCCTCCCCCAGCTTGGCAGGATGTTGCCGGCATATTCAGGCCCAGCACCATGTCTGTTCAGTGTGATGATTCACCCTGCAACTTACTTCTAAGTTTCTGGAGCAGGTGTGTGCCCCCTGAAAGCCATACCAGTGGTAGGTTACCCATGGGGCAAGTGACAGAGCTTTGTCATAGTCTATCAGATGTGGGCACAGTTGGGCATTTGTGGAAAAGAAAATTAAAACAAAAAAGATGGTATAATCTGTAAAGTTACTGGCAAACACATCTACATGTTTACTGTGAACCAGATTGCTATTTTCATACTGGAGAGATAAAAAAGTATGACAGGCTATCAGTCCACATACTCCAGTCTCACTCTTTCCACAAAACAATGAACTGTCTGTCACCCACTCTCATGGGCACAATATTTTTCTCAACATACTGTATGTAACTGCTCTACCCCACTTCCTTACCCTGTTCAGAAATTTAGCTTCTGTGGTCTACTCCTTGTTCATATTTGATTAACCCACTCAAGCTTTTCTCACTCCTATTGTCCATTCACACACCTTTTTCCTTCAGAATTCTCCACTCTGTTCTGCTCATTAGGTCCCTCCTTAGCCAACCTCTCCCTCTCCACCCCTCTGAGTCATACATTGATGTCCTATGCTCAGGTCTCATCCAGACAGCTCATTTTATAGTTGACTTGCTTTCAGACACCTCAATGTCCCCCTGGTACTCTGACCACCAACTCTAGGCTGTGAAGTGAGGCTGTCAATGATCTGAAAGGCAGTGGTGCTTCCCCTGGCTCACAGTTCATTTATATAGTTCAAAATTGCATTTTCTGAGCAATTACTGAGTGGCAGTACCACTAGTGACAGTACACTGTAATACTTACTATCATTTCCTCTCCTGTTCTGTTTTTCCTTCACACATTGACAGTCACATTCGAGAGAGGATTGGCATGTGTCTTTCTGGTGATTTTACTTGTCATTTTATATTACCTGTTGGTTCGCTGGTCAGTTTACCCCACAATTGCAGATCGTTGTTGTGAAGCTTCATGCTGCAAGAAAGCAGCTCACACACATTGCAGACCTCACCTCTGTATGGACTGCTTTTGCTATATGAATTCTTTATTTTTATGGAATAAGTGGCCTCTGTGGTTAATAACATGTTGTTAGCAAGTGTCTTGAGACATGGGCAAAGCAGTGGCACACTGCTATTGTTTTGGCACAAGTGGTCAAGATCATATGATATTGCTATAATATGGAACGCTACAGAGGGGAACACATTACCCATGGGAAGGGAGACATGTGGTGATCTTATCAACTGGGTGCTGACCATGAAGATCACCTGTCCCAGCTGCACATCCAGTGTCACCTCAAGCAGGTGAACTGGTGAGACAACACTGCAGTTTGAATAGGGGTGGGTGGATGGAAGCACCTGGTAAGGAGAGGCAGGAGACAATCTATAAGTTTGATGCCCAACTGGGCTTTATTCATGTCACAGGGAAAGGTAGACATGGTCACAAGGGAAGAGGGGAGCCAAACCACATGAGAACAGTAAGTGATACTTTCTACTAGCTCTAAAAGGTGCACCTTGGCTTAAGGCCACTACTTATAATACTCTGTGATATTCTCTCTCTAAGAGGTCTAAGAACAAATGCAAGCATCTACAACTTTATCAAGAGATTAGACAATTTTTCAGTGCACAATAAACACCAGGAATTATCCTGGAAGATTAAGTGGCATAAACCTCTCAAAAGTCTATAGGATCAAAGGAAGTTCAATTTTCTTGTTGTCTTTGTGCTCACAGCTGAAGAATGGTGAAGCAACAGGGAAAACGGGACTCTCACTTGGCGCCAAGCTACACCAGTGGAAACCTAGGAGAGGTTGGAAAGGGAAGTGGAGAGATTTTTAAACAGACCTTGGTTCTTCGGCCAACCCACTCTCCAGAGTTGCTGGAATACTTGTGACACAAAAAGACCAAACTTTGCTGAGCTCTTCCCAGGCACAAACTCTTGACCAGGGCTGCCAAGGATGAAGAACACAAGACTTGGTGAAGAATCCACCTGATAAGATTGCCAAAGATGAAGATTCTGCTGCCATTTCCCTGGCACAAACCCTAAAACAGGGTTGCCAAGGATGAAGAACACAAACTGCTGAAGTTTCCTGGCACCAACCCTTGACCAGTGCTGCCAAAGACGAAGAACACAAAACTTGCAAGGATTGTCAAAGATGAAGAACATGAACTGCTGAAGCTTCTTTGGTGAAGGATCCACCTTAAGGACCACCAGAATCGAGCTGGATCCTAGAAGACCACACAGGAGAGTCGCCGTCATGGGGGGACAACCGGGACTTTTGTACTGGGTCTTGAGCTCTGTGGGGTTTGGCCGTCGTCTGCCCGAGAAGCTCCTTTTTTTTTTTTAATTGCTATAATTGCAGCCTGCCAGCCTCCGATCCCCACCCCACAGCAACTGAAGTAGCAGGGGGGAGGGGGTGACCACCCAGCAGCCAGTTCATCAGAAGTCTGTTGTTGTCTGAGAATCATCTAATCGCCGGTCCGGGTGGTCCCTGTCTGTCATCAGCGCCAGTAGTCTCCTCCTCCTCCACTCTTTACTGTTTTTGCTGGTGCCTGGTGATGTCCTTGCAAGGCAGAGTGGAGGCAACTAAATTATGCACATTTTAATTCACAGCCGGCCCTCCACTCCAGGCCCTGCCATCAGTTCTTTCCATATATTTTTTTCCTCCCCTTGCCCCTCCCCCAAAAGTTTCGCACCTTTCTTTGAATGTTCATCCCCCCTCAGGTCCGCCTAAGCCCTTTAAATCTGGTGGGTCTGAAGGGGGACACACTAACACTAGGCCCTCTGATCAAGATGCTGGAGATTAGAAAGAGAGACGGCGAATAGCAGCAGGCAGTACTCCTAAGTTAAGAACTGAAGACTGGAATCTGGAGAAGTTGGGAAGAGCTGAGCATTTTTCAGGGAGTCGGACCAGGTGGTCATTTGGGATTTGCCAACTTGGTTGCCGTTGGTTCGGTGTTCGGGCTGGGGTTCCTCCTCTCCAGTCTGACCCTGGTGTGTTGTGTGTAGTAGAGTGGCACTGTGAGTTTCTTTGACTTGACTTGAGCAGCACAGTGTTTGAGCTTCAGTGCTGCCTACTAGTGCCAGCCAGGAGTCACAGCCCACAGAGACGGTGGGTCAGCTTGGGGGTCATGGGTCACTGATCGGAGGTTCCCAGTCGTCGGACACATGGACTCATTGTCGGGGCCTCGGAGCCAGTGCCGGTAACCTGACTGGGTCTGTTGTGTGGTAGTCGATCATCAGTGCCCAGGGCAGGGCAGTCCCAGGATGATGGCGTACTGAGGAGTCCTTCCTTCTGTTCTTGTGGACTTGTGGTGCTTGCTGATTGTCTTCTTGAACTTCTTCATATCCAAATTCCTAGCATGCAGAACTCGGAGTGTGGTTGCAGACTGCGGGTATGTAGACTACTATTTAGATTTAAAAGAAAAAAAAAATGTCTCTGAAGGGGGAGCTGTAAATCATCACATTGGCATCATGCATTCTATCGCACAGACTCTGGGGATGGGTTTTTCTTAATCCTTTATTGGCTGAACTACCCCATTTCTTCCTAAATTAAATATTTGATGATGGAAACAGTCAATGATTTTCTACCCTCACCTCTCTCTTTACTAGAAATGGATGCAGCTCTGCTCTTCACAAATGAGAGCTGTAATGCTGCTGCCACAATGCAGTTTAACTTTATTTTTTGTAAAATAAAATGACCCTGATCTTCAGGGGCACTACTAGGTGCCCCAGTCATTGCTGCCCTGAGTGTGCATTTGATAGGACCTCTCTGTCTAGGAAAAGGATGGTGCTTTACTGACAACTCGGTTTAAGACTGGGTCAAAGAAAGAGACGCATTCATTTCTGTATGGATTTATCATCCAAATGTGACCTTTTTTTTTTAATCAAGCTTTTGCTCATCCTCTGGTTCTCCTGATGGCACCCCCTCCCAGCTCTGTAATAGAACGTTCATAGACTTGCTTGTTTGCCAATTGCCTAGGTGGGGGAGCAGCATGTGCTCATTACAGCTTTGGTCAAGTCTGGTAGGAGCCATCCTATTGCTAAGCCAGGTATATCCAAATGTATGTGTTAAGCTGTGGTTTGTAGTGCGCTACAACTAGTCTGTATTAATAAAAAACACAACTCTGTGTCATGTTGGGCGCAGCAGAATGCCTACACCTGAACTCCCACTGGCTGTTTTTTTTTTACTCCTAATTATTTGAGACTTTGGTCCCAGTTTCATCAACTGGAATGCTAATCCAGACTATTTGTTGGGGAAAGGGAACATTTTTAACCAGGAGTAGCACACTAAACTGAAGCTTGTTTCCAGATGCGGCCTGGGAGTACAAGGAAGTTAAGTGACTTGCTCAGCATCACACAGTATGCACCTAGGTGGCTATGGGATTCAAACCCAGATCTCCAGGTCTGCAGCTCAGAGCCTTAATCCACTGTGCTATACCATTATATTAAATGGAAGTATAGCCTAGAGGTTAGAGCTGTTAGCGAGCTTGGTACATCCAGCTGACCAGACCTGGGTTTGAGTCTCACAGCCTCCACTTGCATACTGTGTGACTCTGAGCAAGTCACTTAACCGCCCAGTGCTCCCAGGTCTTTCCTGAAAACAAGCACTTGTACCTAGTGGGCCTTACCTGGTTACCAAACACTGAATAAAAATACTGCCTCTACCCTCTTGTTGGGGGTGAGGGGGCATGGGAATCCCTTTCCTCAAGAATCCTAAAAGGTTTGGAAATTATTAATTTTTGCCCAATTTGATCCTGACCACAATGTTCCTCAGCTTTCCAATAATGTGATCATGTATTTTTGCCAGTTTGTTTTGTGACGTATTTAAATGCTTAAAAAGGCTGAGAATTACTTTTTTGAACTTATGTTTATTGCATTTTAAAACAAGTGAAATTCAAGCTTGTACATCTAAGAGTATGCATCTACTCTGTTTGTGTTGTATCTTGTGGGGGTGACATGAATTGAGCAGTAATATAGTATGCTTTTTAAGAACTACCATATCTGCCATGAACAATTTTTAAACTGAGTGGGGCTCCTGGCTCTCTGCAGGTATGTTCCTATTTAGATTTTGTTTAAAACAATGTCTGTAGGGCAGCCATTGATCACATTGCACAGACTGTGGTTTCTTAAGGTGGGGAGCAGGTTGCTTCCTTCTGTACAGGTGAGGTGAGGGTGATAAGGCCATCAGCACTGCAGTAGGACTAGTTTGGAGAGCAGTGGGTTGTTGCAGACTAGATCGCAGTCAGGAGGCACTTCAGTGGAGGCCTGAGCTGCCTCTCTGGGCTGCTGCACTCCCCAGCACTTTAGTTCAGTCCCCATGGTAGACCCACTTGTGTTTCTTTTAAAACTGCAGACACAGCCTTTAACATTTCCAATTATATCCCCTCCCCCAATCCATGGTCTAGAGATGCCAGATAAGTTTTGGAACCAAAAAAATAACAAGACTGCAAAAGTCTTTAGACTTGCCAAAACTGAATTCGTGGTTGTGTGTGTGTGTGTGTGTGTGTGTGGGGGGCTGCCTCAGTACTTGCTGCCTTGTGTGTCCTGCATCCTGCTGTCCGCTGCTCTGCCTGTGACCAGAAGAGGACAACCAGAGGACTGCCCTGAGTGCCCGCCTTAAGTTTGGTCTGGTAAGTTTGTTTTGCTTTTTGCTGGCTATACAGATCTGGTTTAGGATGTGAAAGCCAGGGCACTGAAACGAGGGGACAAGAAGGGCTGGAGGGGGAGGAGAGCATGAGCTGGCGTGTTGGTACTTAGAAGGAAGGAAAGCTATAATGGTTGAAAGAGCAGGTACAGACAGTTTTTTGTTTATCATGTATACAGTTTGCTTGTTCTGTCCCTTGTTGCTGTCGTTGGTCACCGGTCGGTGTTAGGTGTGTATCACTCTTATGTCCATCCTCACTCCTGTGGTTTGCGGTTGATGGACCTGGCAGACCAGTATGCATGTAGCATAAAAATTGTTCTGGCATCTGAGGGTGAACAGAGGTGCGGCCTAGCAGACTGACAGAACAATTTTTTGTACACATGTATACAAGCCTGCTGTGTCCATCCATTGGGTCTAAAACAGTGGGGGAATTCAAACATGCTTGGGACAGACACAAAGCAATTATAGTGCGGGGTTGCAGGAAGCAGGCTGTTGGTTAACTAGAATCTGCAGCTTATCCAGTAGGTAGGGAAATGGGCAGACGGGGTGGGCCAAGTGGTCCTTTTCTGCCGTCAAAGTCTATGTTTCTATTACTCCTTTGTTGTTGCTTGAGGCTAGAGGGACGGGCCTGGCAGACTGGTATGCATGTTTAAAAAAAAAAAGGTAGAAATGATCTGGCCTCTGATAGTAGACATTGAAAAAGGGGTAAATGTAACATTAAACATATTTTTCTCAGCCTGAATTGACAACTTACTGATTTGATTTCAGAAGGAGTGGAGGTCTCTTGGTATTTACCTCAGGGCCCTGCTTTAAAGTCACCCAGCTACCACGCTGAGGTAGACCACCCATCAGCTGGGTCCCTACTCTGAACTGCATCTGCCTCAAATGTTTTTTCTTTATATAGGGTGTATCAGCCCAAAATAGACTTAAATTAAGGTGTGGTCGCCAGCCAATGTATAGGTAACTGGTCAGGAGCCAGGTACATGAGAGCCATGCTTCTTGATTTACAAACTATATCCAGTGTTAACTGCTCAACCTTGCTCATTCACAAACTATAAATGGGATTCTAAATGAGGGGTGCTACTAGTGCATATGGCATACATGAACAAATAACAAGTCTGAGAACATCCTGACCCCCCCCCCCGAAAAGGGATAAATGTAACATTAAACATATTTTTCTCAACCTGAATTGACAAGTTACTGATGTGATTTCAAAAGGAGTGGAGGTCTCTTGGTAATCACCTCAGGGCCCTGCTGTAACGTCACCTAGCTACCACATTGAGGTAGACCACCCATCAGCTGGGTCCCTACTTTGAACTGCATCTGCCTCAAATGGCTTATCTTTATAGGGTGCATCAGCCCTTTATTTTTACCTTGGTCTTCAAGAATAATCTTAACGATCATCATCACCTGGCCATAGTTCAATCAAGAGGGCTGAATTTATAACATCAGCAGCTATGCATTACTTGTTCTCAGAAGTGGCTTGTGATTATCTGTTCTGTGTCAGTGTTGGTCAGTCTGGTGTTTTGAAGAGTGGGTCAGCGCTGAAATGGGAACCACGTAGCATGTTCTATTTTGTTTTCTGTGATGTGGTAAGGCTTCGGAGGCTGGGGAACGTACTTAACTTTAAACCTCCCCCTACCCCTACCAGTGCTGCTTGACACTGGGGCGTAACTTGAATATGGTTTCTGTTGTTGTTCTGTGACTGTGTGCTCAGTGCGACAGTGCTGCATCATCTATTTCTGTATTGAATGTTGTTGACTGACTGGGTAGGCCCACTGACACTAGAAGTCAATTTTTCAGGGGGCAAGCCCAGGTTGAATATAGATGGTAACCAGACTGAACCAGATTAAGATACTGGTGATATTTTTAGTGAATAGGGAAAATTTGGCTGAGACACTGTGGAAATTCCCGTACTCTTTGAGAAATGCCAAGGGATGTTTAACATCCACCTGAACAACCACCAAAACAGGTAGACGGGACCTCGGTTTAATGTCTAGAAAATTATACCTGATGCAACCAAGCCTTTTTGGACTGAAATCTGATTTAGCTGGCAGTAACTGCAATGGGACTGTGCATTCGTAAGGGCATTCCCTTTTGTTTGAACTGCTAGTTTTGCCCTTTGGGGCAAGATGCATGCGTCTGATCTTCAGATACTGCACACATGTGAATCTTATCTGAACCTCAAGGAGGAGTAACATTTTACCCTCGTTGTTCTTTTTAGAGAGCACTTTTACATTTTTGGCACCCGCATACTGCATTTTTGTATTGGAGAGTCTAACGTTGTTCCTGTGCTTTTCCAATGCTACAGGTGTCAGGAAAAAATTACAAGGTGAACTGACTGACTCTGACAGCCTGAAGTGTCTTCACTACATTTTGAGGAAGACAGACCATTTTTCAGCAATGTACCACCATAAATCTGGTAACCAAAAGTGAAAAGAGAAAAAGGAAAGGGAAAAAAAATAATTAGAAATGAGCAGAAAGAAACTGATTCTTAAATACTTTTTTTAAGTACTCCTGCAAACCAAGACAACAATGCTGTCCTTACACAAGGAGAAATTGAATGTCTGATTACGCCTGACTGTCTGGAGGACAAAAACACAGCCGTATCCCTTGTGGAATCAGAAGGTCAAGCGCAGGAACATGAAGACATCTCTACTACACAACAGCTCCAAAATGGTAGAAAGGACTTATGTTATTTCACAAATGATCCTGGTGTGTGGCTGGAGAACTTATCAGATGTTGAGAGGCACAATATTGTCACAGGATTAATGAGTAGTGTTGATCTAATGGAATTAATAAAGTCTATACCAGCAGATTCTGATGGTCGTGCATTCCCCGAGTCTGTTCTGTACTCAAAATCTTCAAATGGTCGGCAGAGGACAAAGCGGGATTGGCTAATATGGAGCAGGAGTAAAGGAGCCTTATTGTGCATCCCATGCTTGCTGTTTTCCAGTGACCTGGAGAAAAAAATCATGTAGTGCACTGTGCAAAAAGGAAGGGCTTAATCCAAGTTCCAAGTGACGTAAGTTATAGGAGAAACTTCCAGAGCATGAGATGAGTAGTCCACATCAACATTGTTACTGGCGGTGGAGAAATCTTCAGCATTCTTTACAAGAAAATGGGGTTGATAGCCAACTTCAGAAACAAATACAGTCAGAAGCAAAAAAGCAGAAAGTATTGCTAGAGAGACTCTTGGATACAATCTTGTTTCTAGCTTCAAGAAATTTGCCATTTAGAGGTAGTTCTGCACAAATTGGTGATACTCACATTGATAATTTCCTGGGTGTGCTAGAGCTGATCTCTCACTATGACCCCCTTCTGCATGATTACTTACAAAAAGTGAGGCAAATCAAGAAAAGGGTGAAAAAATGAAGGCACATTACCTATCCTGGGAAGCCCAAAATGAATTCATAGAGTTGCTGGTCAGCAGGTTTTGAACAGAATTCTGACGGAGAGAAGTGAAGCCATTTATTTTTTGGTAATTTGTGATGCTAGTCCAGACATTTCCCATACAGAGCAAAATGTTCTTATTCTGAGATACACACACTAGAATAAAAACACAGGGAACTGGAACATTCATGAAAGGTTTCTTGAGTTCTTCAATTTTGCACAAAAAAGTGGCGAGGAAATTGCAGATATGTTGCTACAGAGATTGCAAAAACATGGCATTGACATTGCTGATTGCCATGGACAAGGTTTTGACAATGGAGCCAACACGTCTGGAAAATTCAAGGGGTGCTGGCTGTGCCTGCAAAAAAAAACCACACCACTTATTCACCATGTGGCATCATTCTCTGAATCTTGTGGGAGTACTTGCAGCAGAATCATGCCCTGAGGTTGCTATATTTTTTGGCTGTGTAAATCTTTTATATGTTCTGTTCAGTGCCAGCCCTGAAAGACAGGCAATTTTGAAAGAAAAAAATGGTTGCTCTCTACACAGCATGTCTGAAACCAGGTGGAGTGCTCGAATTAATGCAATTCGTCTGCTTGCAAAACACTTTCCAAGCATTGTTGAAGCTCTGGATGGCATTATCCAGTCCAAGAAGCTCACAAATGAAGCACTGTCAGAAGCAAAAGGTCTGCAATGGTACTTCAAGTCTTACAATGCTAGTGTGCTTGCCACTTTCTGGGTAAAAATTCTGCAAAGTTTTGAAGAGAGAAACTTGCTTCTTCAGTCTAGATGCATTTCATTGGACACAGAAGTAGCCAGCCTAGCAGATCTGAAAGAGGAGATGCAGATCCTCAGGAATGAGTGGAATGCTATTATTTCAGAGGCAAAACTAGTGGCACAATCACTGGAAGTAGTTCTCAAGTTCGACTACGAAACAAGCCAGCAAAGAAAACGAAAGAGATTTCATGATGAATCTCCAGATGAGGCTACAAATCAAAGTCCTAATGATCAGTTTCGTAATACAGTGTTTTATGTGGCAATGGACAACATCATCAGTGAATTGCATCGTAGATTTGAGTCACTTCGAGACATCTGCAATGACTTTGCTCCAGTTGTGCAGTTTAGAAGCATGAATGAACAAGAAATCAATGCATCATGTGAGAAGTTGGTCAACACATATTCACAGGACCTGACAAGTGGTTTTGCAAGTGAGGCTCAACACATGAGAAAAATCTACAGTGCCACTTTCCAGAACAATTTACATCCTTTGTATCTACTGAACGCAATCTACAGGATGAAACTGGAAACCATATTTGGAGAAGTTTGTGTAGCCATTAGGATCTTTTGCACACTGCCTGTGAGTGTTGCTGAAGGAGAACGAGCTTTCAGTAAACTTTCTATCATAAAAAATTATTTGCGATCAACTATGTCTCAGGACCGTTTAAGCAGTTTAGCCATCCTGTCAACAGAGTGCGAACTTGCTCGCAAGATTGACTTCAAAGATGTAATTCAGGATTTCGCTAACAAGAAAGCACGGATGAATCTGCTTCTGATAAGCTAAGGATCCAGAGTTCATTGAATGGACATTAAAGAACCAATTTGTATGCAAGAAGTCACCAAGTACTGTTTAAAGATGTAGAGTACTGCCTGGAATTAAATGTAACTTGCACATGTAGTCAGTCCACTATCACTTAAATCTCTATTTTTTTCTTTTCTGTTTGGTGATTGGATTTTTCACCTGACAGTACTTGGGTGATGTGTGGAGCAGCATTCTGGAGGCTAAAAGTCAGTTCTGTTCCTCCTACTACATCAACACTTAGACCACACTGACTGCCATCACCTGTAACTAAGGGTAGCCATTTCACACAGCAGATTTATTATTTTGCATGAAGCAGCAGGGACTGGCTCTTCTTGGTTACTAGTGATGTCACAATTGCTTGCATTTTGATAATTTAATGTTAATGCTCGGACTGCAAGGATTGTGATGCCTCAATGTGTTTGATCACATTTCTGATGATGTAGCGGGAGGAACAGAACTGACTTCTTTAATTTGCCTCCAGACAGGGTTGTTCGGCTTGTGAGGATAGAGCAGTGGGTATTTCAAATTCAAGTTTTTTATGCTCTTTTCAAGGTTTTCTGGCACAAGTACATCCTTAAATATATGGAATGATTATTAGAATAATGATTTATCCTATTATGTCATGTCCAGCTAAGAACAAATACAGGATGGCAGCAAGGAAATTGGCTCCCACAATTGCAGCTGTTGGTATCATTCAGGGCACTTTGCCTAAACAGCGGTCTCTTTGGTTATGTTAAGTTTTTGTTCTGCATGTACTGAATTGTCTGACTAGCATAGCATTCTTGCACATTTTTAGTGTTTGTTGGGTTGTTTCAATTATTTTTGCCCAGCCGACCACTCTGAAATGGCAACTTTGAAAGCAGACACAGCCAAACAGTTGCAAACAAACTCTAACAAAACTGTGAAAGTGACAGCAGAGTAAAAACTATATCCAACAATGTAGTGACGTTGTTCAGCTTGTCTTTTTTTATTCATGATTGTTTTTGGGTAATTATGGTTTAACCAATCACTGAACTTGCATGCAAAAATTAATAAACATGTTTCTTTGACATCTGGATTCATCTTGTGTTCAGTTATTAGGATAATGTACTACCTGTAATAGCCATGTAGGTCACTGCAGAAGAAGAACGTTAATTGTTACTTTTGCTGCTGTTACATAGGTTACTAATCCATATAGGTAGTTAATTTGTTTTACCTTCAATAAAAGGATAAAAGGCCCAGCACTCACCACAGATCTAAAACCCTAGCACTTCTGGGGGCCTAATGCAGAGCCGCAGAGTCTGGTCAGTCAACCACAGCCCTGACTCCAGGGGAAAATATAAATTTATTTCTCCTGAAGTCAGGGCTAAGAAAGACATAAAGGTGCATTTTGTATCTTCAAAAAAGCCCCAAAATCTACTATAGAGCAGCTACACTGCCAGAGCTTCTGGGGGCCTCATGGCCCCCAGACCCCTGGCTTTAGTTGGTTTGAGAAATAGGGGCCCAGACCTAATTACTTGTCCTGCGCCCAAAAATTCTTAGCTGCAGCCCTGCCACATGGTGTATGCAGGACAGAACAAGCAAGAAGAATAGGCTGTGGGGTAAGTATCTGGATTCCACAAGTTCAAGACCAGAAAACAATAAACCAGTGGACGTGAATACACCTTGGCCATGACGGACTCGACTTTTGGCGAACTACTGGGAGTGACAATTGAGGCTTCTTCCAAGGCGTTTCACTTCCAAGCTGACTGAACCACAAGGTGAACCAGGAACCGGCAGCTGTGACCCACACCAAGGGACATCGATTCTGGCTTACGGTGGATGACAGGGAAGGAAGATGCTGTGAAGTTCTTTGCTGGCTGAAAACTGCTTTGGTGAAGAATCAGCTGAGGCTGAAGATGGAGTCCACACACTTTGCACTGAACACTGGTACTTCTACTTTGCACTAAACACTGAAATTCAATAGTTGCAAGGGCAGTTGTTCATTGCCAGGGGCAATTTGCCTGAAGCAGGGCAAATTGCAGAAATCCAGGGCAATTGTTTGTTGCAGGGGCAATTTGTTTGGAGCAAGGGAAATTGCAGAAATCCAGGGCAATTGTTCATAGCATGGGCAATTTGACTGGAGCATGGGCAAATTGTAGAAATCTGGGGCAACTATTCGTTGCAGGGGCAATTTGCTTGGAGCAGGGGCAAACTGTAGAAATCCAGGTCAATTGTTCAATGCAGGGGCAATTTGCTTGGAGCAGGGGCAAATTGCATAAATTTGGAGCAATTGTTCATAGTAGGGGCAATTGGCCTGTAGCAGGGGCAAATTGCAAAAATCTAGGGCAACTGTTTGTTGCAGGGGTAATTTGCCTGGAGCAGGGCCAAATTGCAGAAATCCGGGGCAATTGTTCGATGCAGGGGCAATTTGCCTGGAGCAGGGGCAATTGTTTGCTGCAGGGGTAAATAACTACAATCCCAGTATAATACAGTCTTGGTGCTCTTGCAATCAACACAACCTTTCAAATGCTTCAGTAATAAACAGTTCATATAGACAGTACATCAGCTGACAGTCATTCAATAGCAGGTTGTGTGCTAAGCACTTCTTGGTAGGATCTCTTACACTTCTGGATCCTCCTTCACCAGGATCTGGCTATCCTTGGCAACCCTCAGGGTAACTGCCTCCTTTCCACTGGGCCTTCCTTTAATTCACTGGGGCCCCTTTATCTGTGCCCCTTCAGAACCCGTGGGTCTTTCCTGGCGAAGCCCCATTAAATACGTTGGGCCTCTCTTTATCTGGGCCCCTTTTGAACCCTTGGGGCTTTCCTGAGTAAGCCCCTTTTAAAACTATGGGCCTACACTTGCCCTTTTAATAATCGTGCCCCTTTTTGTGGAAGCAGCCCCTTTAAATCATAGGCCTGACTGTGGCCTTTCTGTCCATCACTGGGCTGCTCATCCTCCACTCCGCCCCCTATTTAAATAACAATAGGCCTTTTCTATGGCCTTGCTTGGCAAACCGCTCCCCGTGGGCGTCGCTGCACCTGATAAATATTAAAATTAGGGGGTCCCTCCTTTTGGCTGTCAGCCTATACTCTTAGCACCTAGCGCACACCTCTAAATAAATAATTAAGGACTTTGGACTGCTGTTAAGGCAGTCAGCACTTTGCTGCTGTGCTACCACCTACTCACCACACCAGACTGGGAGATGGACAAGCAGGATCGGGAGGTGGGAGGTGTTTCTGGCAGAGGGAGGGCTTCTTATGCGCAGGCAGCATGACGGACAGCAGGGGGCCTTTTGGGGATTCCTGACTCCGACTCTCACTGTCTCTTTCTCTCTCTCTGTCCCGATGCAGCTCTTCACATGCTGCCAACGGGGAACCGGAGAACAATTTAAATGTATTAAAAAAAATAAACCGGGGCACCAATCCCTTTCTAGGGAAACAGCTGACTTTTTCCTCTCTTCTTTATGAGGCGACCACCGGACTCGATGTAGAATGAATGGGCACACACAGTGCAACTGTCTTCACTAGATGGAGGAGAGGCAACACCGAGGAGTCAACAGAACTGGCCACCAACACCTCAGGTAAGCCGCTGTCCTGGTTGCACTCCTGTCACCCTCTCCACTCCACAGCCCAGCACAAACAACACACAGGCGAAAAATGGCTCTTCTATTTAACATATGCTCGGGGTTCTAACCTTAGAACCCTGAGCCCGTGCCCAGGACCAATGGCACAATTTTCAAACAGGCCCCTCATGCTGGCAGGGACAGCGGTCCTAGCGCGAGGGTCCCCAAGCTTGTGCTGCCTGCTCAAGGGGAGGGGGAAATAAGATGGAGCAGAGCAGGCAGCAGAGAACCAGAAGGGAAAACTTTTTTTCTTTTTGATGGCCCTGCTCTGTCATAGTGAAGGAGAGGGGAAACACTCACAGGGGCCCCCACTTCTTCCCCTTTGAGCCCACATGGACAATGGGGCAGCCCAGGGCACACTGCAAACATATAAGCACCCTATTAATGTAGCACCCCCCATTTCTGTAGTGCTCCCATTCTTTGGGGCATTACACATGTCATTTGTGTTTTGTGTTGTGGCCTTTCCTTGTTTACAGGCAGAGATGGTACTGCAGCAACTGTTCATTGTGGTGTCTCTATCTCACCCGCATCATGTCCAGTTAATTGGTGAGTGGTTGACATTCACACTGCAGGAGGATGCGTTACACAGTAGTAATAGCCATGTCACATAGTTGCCAGTCCTAATGCACTTTGGTTACACTTGTTGTTAGTATTCCTTGCCCCACCTCTTTGTTTGTCCCCAGTACTGCAGTGTGCACTTTATTTCTGTTTGATATTGTCTTTCTGTTTCCCTATTTGTGCTGGTGTACTTTATTACTGTTAAGTCTGTTAAATAATTTATATGATTACACAGTGTAAATTCTGCACTTTGGTGGGTATTGTTTTACTTTCATTCACTGATGCTTTGTGCAATCACTCAGTCCCATGCACCCCCGGAGAGTCTGACCATTCTGAGGTCATGGTGCCCATGTTAGACCAGTGTTCAGTCATCAGGCCCTGTAAATGTATTGTCATCCAGTTTATTGGCCTTGGTCATTATTATGTACTAGGAGATGATGTCAGTGTCCTTCAGCATGAAATACTGTTGCATTTTGTGGGATTCGAACCAGATTTCCTTGCTTTTACTCTTCAATGCAGTAAACATGAGGCCATTGTAATCTTGCCCATACAATACCCATCATTGTAATCTACTTCAAGATCTTGGCTGGGATCCCCTTGTAATTTGTTGAAAAAAACTTGTAGGGTACAAAGCCTTTTTTGAATATGGAGGGAAGTTTAATCATGGTGTGACCTCTCCTGGTGTTCCTATTTCCGACAGATATAACTTAAGACATTTAAAACATAGATGTCAAAAGGTTCCCTTAGAACTAAATGCTTATAGTAAAATGCAACGTCATTTCTATTTGCCAAAAATATGGAATGAAATAGATTCAGATATTAGAACTGTTGATAGTTTTAATAAATTCAAGTATTCTCTGAATATTATTTGGAGAGATAGATGCATCTGTTATGGTGTCTCTTAGATAATATAAATACTCCCTTTTTATTTTTCTTTTAATTCTTCCCTTTTTCTTATTCTTTTGTTTTTCGCTTGTCTCCATTTCCTCCCCTCCTTTTTACCTTGATGTTTTTATCTTAAATATGATAATATTGAGAATGTAAATAATTCTTCTTTGCCCTATTAGATATTTGATCTTTGTATTTGACTAGATAATGTACATTTAAAGTTTGAAGAAATTGTGGAATTTCTCTGACATACTGTGTAATTATGTACGTCTTTTGAAATCTATGTAGTGAAATTGTTTGTTCTATATGTAAGATTTGTTCCTGTAATATATTATTACATGATGCTTCTGCTTTTTGAAATTGTAATCTTAAACAGGACAACTTTGATAAACAGGGCCTTTGGTCCTAAAAGTTATTAACCTGTTAAAAAATAAAAGTTTTTATCTATCTATCTTATTTAAGAATATGCCACATTGTTAACACACCTCATAGAACACTACTCCTAATACACTACTGTGGCCCAGCCCCACACAAGAGTGTGTAGGATAGCTCACAGCAGATGTAAATGTTGACTTGCTTCAAGCCCACCCACCCCTCGCCACCCAGTACGATACTCTGAACAGCCGAGCTACCCTACCCCATGATCACACATATACATTTGTCTTTGGGATGTTCTGCACTATTGCCTATCCTCTAAACAATTTCTTACGCAGTTTGTCACCTTTGGACCCACTCCTAGGCTGCTCAGCTTGCTTGCAAGTCTCCTATGAAGCCTTACTGAACTCTTGGTAGGCCACATCCACTGCTCCACCCTGATCCTATTCCCTGATTACCCGGTCGAAGAAATCTATCATGTTTGTTTGACAGGACCTCCCTCCCCTGTGAATACATGCTGCCTCGGATTTTGTAAGCCACTGAATTCGAGGTATTACATACAGTGCGTGACAGATCAATGCGACTTCATTATGTTTCTTCTGTTTCAGCTACCGTAAAAGTGACTTTGCTGATACCAGTGCTGAAACTGTGGAGGATGACATCGTTGTCAGTGAAATTGACAGTGAACTGACTGAAACGGAAACTGACTGTGGTCACGTGGACAACTTTGAACACACATAAAATTTTCTAAGTGCAAACATTGCAACTGCTCAGGTTTAGTGAATATTAAGCAAAAGAAAAATGGTAACGCACTTCAGATCATAGCTTCTTGCATACAAGGCCACAAACTGTCCTGGTGGTCGCAGCCATGTCTTAGGATGATTCCTTCCAGAAACGTCATGTTGTGTGCCAACATAGTGCTATCGGGAAGCAGCTATGCCAAAATCACACTAATGCTGACGTTCATGAATGTGTGTCTTCCAGCAAGGTCCACATTCCATGCCATCCACAGACTGTACATATGTCCGTCCATTTCAGAGTACTGGATGGAGTATCAGAAACAGGTTTTTGTCTCACTATAGCAGCCAGTGGTTTTGCTGGGGAATCATTGCAATGATAGTCCTGGTCACTCAGCTAAGTAACAGACCTACACAATGATAGACAATGCCACAAAATAGATAGTGGACCTCCAGATAGTTGACGTTTGCGAGGTTGGTGGTAAGTAAAATGGAGCTGATTGTGTTCAAGCGCAGCCTTCAGAAAGTGACTAGATCAGGTATCTCTGTCACAGCAGTTGTCATGGATGCACACACTCAAATTCTGTCCACCATGAGTACATACACATTGTTACTGTTCCAGTAAGTATTGCCTGTGAAGCAGATTTCCTTCATGTGTTTAGCAGTACATCACATATGTCGTTACAGACAAGAAGTATCCACATATAAATCATCAGCTGGACCTTTGGCACAGAAGCAAGGCTGTGAATAAACATCTCTGCAGGGCAATGCCTACCATTGTGATACATTTAATACCAGACACGTTTGCCATCATTAACCTGTTAAGATGCATCTTCCACTCCCCTTACAGTACTGTGGTGCAACAACAGGATCCAGTTTATTGGTCTGCAGTGAAGTTTCACAGTATGTGTCTGTCTGTCAGGCTTTGTATACTGGAACTGTCAGCACAGCATTCAACCTGTTCTTTGAGGGCTGGTGGAGGTGGTAGGGAACATTACTTGCTTTGTCCATAATAAGGAAACCGTTGTAGTGCTCATCAGCTCCCCAGGTGCCTTGGGCTATGCTTGTCAATATTTCTTGCACCTTACCAGTCATGAGATCTGTTTTCAACTGTAGAAGTGTCCAGATTGTTGCCTGTCTGCAACACCCAATTATCTCCTGATGTGATGTCTTCCTCAAACTACCTTAAAAAAGTATTATTTCACTCTTCTGTTCGCTGTGAGAGTTGCACTTCCCAGGTATAGAGTCCAAAATGTAGCACCCTTCATAGTCACCTTTCCTAAGTGTGTGTTATCTAATTTATCTTTTGCAGTTTGCTGCACAGAGACAACCAAAGGTCTGAAGCCTTAGATACATGATGTTATTAATAACTTTTGGTTCCCCTGTGGTAACTGCAATCACAGTGAACAGCTGCTGATGATAAAGTCTGCATTACGGTAGTGATGTACAGACTTAGCACAGGATTTTTTTGTTCTTAGTACAGTCTTGCTATTATTACCTTTCAGTCTAGCTAAAGGGGAGTCCTGCACCATACTGTAAATCAGCATGAGTGGCAAATAAAGAGACCAGATGATGTGGATCGATGTGTGCATGATCCCAATGAATACGATGAGCAGAAGCCGTGGCTTATAACTGACTCCTCTGTGCACAAAGTGCTTCGTGCCATACTGTATGCCAAATGGATTACTGGAAAGTTGACATACTTCACTACTGCAAGGTACACATGCCACGCTAGTATTCTCGACATCACTGCATGGGTAATGCACTGCCCTATGGAAATCATAGCAGATGCTGCCTTCATTACTGTGCATGTTTGGGGGACACAATTCTGTAGGTAGCAACTCATGTTTCTCACAGGGTACTGCTAACCATGTCAGTAACCACTTGTATACGTAAGCAGTCATACACTGCTGCTGTGAGATGAACATGCTTGCATTTCTTAACTGTTTACATGCCACAGGTGACCATGTCACAGTCAATCACATTATAAATGATAACTGCAATGTCTTTGTAGCAATGTGATTGGCATGTTACCTGAATTCATTCATTCATGGAGGTCATTTACTGTTTCTCTCTGCACCTAGGTTGACCAGTGATCCTGAAACTTTCAATAATCACATACTGATGTATGCATCCAAGCATTTCGCATATGCATAAGTATTGCTGCCTTCATAGTATAGTGCTCAATGCATCATTATGTGGTTCGGCATGACTTCTGTATCTAACAAGGTTGTCCTTTTTTTTTTTAAATGATGCACTGACAAGAAATATTACTGCTGTTTTGTGAAATATTTTCCCTCAAAAGACGGTGTAGTGATAATAATATTACCACACGATGAATGTTGAGAAATGGGTTATGAAGTGTTAACGATACATTACTGTTGTCAGGAACATAACAGGAATGAGTGTACTGTACCTAACTGCAGTAATGATACAAGTCTCAGAATGGTGTGTGATAGTTTTCAAAATCTATCATTTAGAGAAGCTCACAGCGGAAATACATGACAGGCCCGACCAGTTTAATCTTCACTGTCAACGCCGGGAGTGGTATGCAGCTTCAGCGGATGCAGATTTTGTCCCTTGATAATTAGATTGAGAAGATTCAGAAGAGGTGCTGCTGCTGGTGGTGGGGGTGGGGGTGGGGGACTGCCTCCAGTTCTAACTGGTGGTGGGGGGGGGACTGCCTCCAGTTCTAACTTACAGATACTGGAAACTTATCCTGTGAATAATTGCCTTCTATGTTCAGAGGTTAATTTATATATATAATGACCAACAGCATGGAATTGTTTCATTTTGTCAAAACTGCTCCTTCCTGATTTAAGGTGATGTTAGTATATAACAAAACTTTTTTAGATGCTACATATTCAGGGCTTTTGTCTGATAGGCAACCTCTTCTGTACTGTATTTGTACTAACAGTGAATGTACCTTTATGATTATAGTGCTTCACTCAAAAAACAGGTATAAAAAAGCAAGTATGGATGTGAACATGCAGTCAAACTGATACGTCGGATGACTGGTCATTCTACAGCACAAGATATCTTCTGTCATGCTCACCACAGTACTCCACTTCACTGTCGCCTCTGAATGGTGGCATGGCAGATTTTGGAAGTGTGATTAATTGGTGGCATGTGGCTGACACTTTCCTAGAGTGTCTGTGTCACTGTGAAGCCTTGTGTTTAAGTTATGCATGACACAAGGGAGCATCTTAAAGGATGGGTGCACACACATTAAGGGTGATATGATGATGATAATATCTCAAGTCAAGTCAAGTCACATTTATTGTTCTTCCAAAACATATAAATTTTGGACATTACAAAAATAGTTTGATGCAATAAATACAATTATAGATATATGACAATACATAGTACATGTTTACACTACAGATATTACAGACAGAAAGAAAAGTTAAAAAGAATGCATATACTAGGATAAATACACCATCAGTCACGGAAAAGGTGCTTGATAACAAGTTAGTATGAAAATGTCTCTGTCTCCTTGACTGGTTTGCAGTTAAATAAGTATACATTTTCATTCTTATAGATATGAGGCATACATGGCATGCAATCTCCTGGCTGCGATAGACTATAACAGACATCTTGACAGACCATATGTGATCAACGACATTGGGGTCATTCAGTAAGAACAGATCAATGTAACTCTTTCAATCACATACTCTGCAAATGTCACTGGACTGCCTTTTCATGTCTATTTCACTCTTGAAGCACTTAACACTTTGTCATGCCTCTTAATCCTTAATTGTTTTCCTCTTTCACTCACGGACATCACATTGTTGTATGCTGTGCACCCAACTTTTCTTGATTGTGGTATCCATGATCATGCACACCACTGAGATCTGAACGAGTGGTCTGTACCTTACTGTACATTTCTTGGGAACTCTGTTACGGAGGGGCACAATGTGTGTCATTATCAAGTCTTGCCATATGACTCATAACTTCTGTCAATTACAGAACATGTCCTCCAGTAGCCCTGCCAGGTGCCCTGCCACTCCATAACTACCCGAGGGTATATGGCATCTTGGCTAAGTGACAACAGCCCCTCCATCACTCTATTCTCCTATAGCACCACATCCGTGCTCCACTCTCCTACCACTACTCTTCTCCCCCTTCAGGCCCTGATCTGTCCTTTTCCCTGCAAAATATTGAGCCATAGTATTTATTCAGTTCCTCTGCAATTCCCCACTTGTCCTCCACCCACTCTTTCCCCCTTATAACCATGACAATCACATCTTTTTTGACCCTTTGACAAGGTCATCCTTGTTACTTATATTCCACCCCCATATCTGTTGTGATGCCTGACAGGTGATTTCCTGACAAGCTGCACATCTTCCCAAAGTCCCCACTCCAGAAATCCATGACCTTGGTGTTAATGGGGATGTTCCATTCCCCAAATCCAACCATACCCACACTATGAAATGGTCACAATTGCCAAAGGCTTCCCTGATGGTTATGTTTTTTATGTGCTCCACATTCATGACCACAACATCATTGATTTTCCACTTCCATGTTGGTCTGTGAGACACACTGAGCCATGAACCCATTTAACAATCCTTACGGCATGTTTTGACTCAAGGCACATATTCCAGATGGTGCGCTCTAGTCCACAGTAGGCAGGCTGAAGCCCACCGTTTCACCAACTCTCTGTTCTCTGAGGTTTCATGTCATAATAGTGATCGCAAAACAGTGATCGCTATTATGGTGAGTGTATAACTCCAAAAAGCAAATCGACAATATGTACTTGCCAGCGACCTGACATCCAACAACAAAATAAGTGTTTTTTTGGGGGGGCTACCCCCCCATGCCCCCCACACCCCTGATTTTAGATTCTCAACTCCAGGGGGTGCATGTCGGGAAGGGGGCACAGTCAGCATTTAAAAAATAATTAGGTCCCGCAGCTGCAGGCAGCAGCAAAATTCCTAACCTCCCGGTCACCAGCCCCAAACCCAGTACCTGCTGAGCTACAGCAAGCCACCTATACCACCACACCACATGGCTAGCTCAGCAGCAGCAGGCACACCAGTCCCTTAAAACCCCTTCCTTGTCTCTCCCCTTCCTCTCGCTATCCCCCCCTTCTGGTCACCCTTTCTTATGCTTGCTTTCATATGGGGTCACTACCCTTGCAGGGTAGCCCATTGGGATAGCACTGAATATGAGTCACTGTTTTGATGGTCATCCATATTCAGTTGCTATCCTCATATGATACCATTCTCTGATGCTGTCACTGTTCGTGAGCTCACTTCCCTGTCCCTTTCCACCTTCAGGTTGGGTGATCGGTAGACCACCGACAACCTCACCTCACCTCACTTTCATGACCCTGAATGAACCCATACTGCCTACACCCTTCCCTCTTCTGACTACTTCCTTGTTGTCATTTAACCCTCCCTGATGTACATTTCCACACCTCCCATGTTTCCCTACCACACTTATCCCTTCTATACAGTTTGTGACCATGGATGGGACAGTCCCAGTCATGGTGCACTGTGGCATTGGTCTTGGTTCCTGTTGCTATGTCCTGCTCCACCTCTGCCATTACCGGATACACGTCTTCCATTTTGTTCCCAAGAATGTGTGCATTGCCTGATACCACCACTCCACCTTGACTGTGAGTATCCTTCCCCTACCTCTCCCCCCCCCAACTCTTTTTCCAATTGTGGTCCCCCCTTTCCATCATTGCTACTTGCAGGACCCCCCCCTTCTCTACCACCCTCCAGCCCAGTATTGCTGAAGTGGGGTGGGGTGACCAGTTGACCTCCTTCACCTAGATTGTGTATGGCTGGTGCCATGCCACCCAACCCCTGTTACTGTAAATGCATTTCACTACTTAGGTACTCTAATTTTATGTACATGAGTACCCTGGAGCCATCCCTATTGAGGTGCTGCCTGAACAGTCATTTGAGTGTACTATTCAACTAGGTATCCCACCAGCCCCCCCCCACTGTTGAATCTTTCCTACCCTGCACCAGTTCTTCAGCCAGTCAAATAATTCTTCTATCTCTTTTTCTGGACCATTCAAGTGGTCTGAACTGCTATTACTTTTGAGAGTGTCAGAGAAGTTATTACCTCACTGCAATGCTCTGCAATCTCCATGAACACGACCTGCACTGCCTCAACCTCCTCCCCTGCTAAGTTATCAGTACCCAAATGTATAATTACATTTGGCTTCCTTCCAGCCACCCTTACAGTTTCCCACGTTTTTGTGTACGCCCACCCCACTGTCACCCCTGCCATAGAAACCACTGTTGTCCTTGTCTAACTGTCCCTCTTCCTTCCCCAGTGAATACCTTTGATTATGGTGTCCCAGTGAGTACCAGCTGTCCATTATCTGAACAAGTCTTCTCCCCAGTCACCTTTACCTAACTTTACATCCTCTCCCCATGTAACTCCACCCCCGGTACCCTGCTTATCCCTGTACCGCAACCACGACTATACCCACTGTCCCTTTTTCCATTCACTCCCGGGCTACCCTCTCTTGCTGCCAATTTTCATTCCTTGACTGATAGTTTTTCCTTTTCCCACCTCTGCATCCTTTGTAAACCACTATATACCTCCTCTTCCCTGTCCTTCCATGCTGATCACTTCCAGAGTACCCTGTCTTTCTTATGCAAACTCTGTTTTCGCTAGTCCTCTTCCCTCAGGAAGTGACGCCACCTCCCCTATAACATACAGTGTTCCATATGGATCCATGAATGGCACCCCTTCAATACTACACACTCGGGTTGTTTCTCTTATCTGGCAACATCTTCCCACAGCCACATAGCATATGTTCACCATGGGCTCCCACATTCTCACAGGAAGAGGAAGCCATGCATCCTTGATGAGTCTTCCTACTTCCTTCCCCTGTTTTCTGCCCCTGTTCCTCTGGACAACCATGCTTCCCTCCACCCGCCCTTCCCTCCAGTGCTCTGTTCCCACAATTTTTCATATCATCGTCCTGAGCTCACATTTCTACTGCATGGCTGTGACACTGAAGGACCATACTTTTGTGAAAGGTAATAAGTATTTCTTCCTTATTCACAGGTATACGAGGCGCTTTTCTAAAAGAACTATGGAGTGCAGTGCCAATAAAAGAGGAGAAGTGCTACGAATACATCCCTAACATTCTAAGAGACATTGTGGGTCAAAGAATGACAGACACTGAGCCACTGATAAGATCCATCTCAATTCGGGCAGGACATCTGAGCCTTCTTTCAATCACTATGGGTTCTATGCCACCTCCACCTATTCAGGAACTGATCACCTCGAACAAATCCAGAGTACAGAAAACAGTGCTGCTGAAACCCAATGATGATGTGTAACCCAGTGATGCTCAACAAAGCAAACATGAAAGAAGGGAGTCTGTCATGAATGGTTGTTACCTGCTGAAAACTGAACTTGAGGTGTACAGTGTTGTTACAATGTCTTTGTGAGTATCATACACAAACTGTCATAGGTACAAGTTTTGCGCTTGTCTGTGCAGCAGGGTGGTATTACAGCTATCACTCAGTGGTCACGGTGTCCCACACGTACTATCATAGCTCTGCACTCTGCAACAGCATTGTGAGGACTGCTCATGTACGAATAATGGTTCTATATAGGAATGTTGTTTCTGTACGTGTTTGCACCTTTACTTTTTCGATCTTTCAGTCTAAATAAATTGTGTGTTGCTTCATCTACTTTGGTTTTCAGTTTACACTGTAACTTTCATTGCACGGTGCCCATCAAACAAGCAAAAACATCATGGTCCAAGGGTGGTGACTGTGATGCTGACCACCACCAAGGACACCCACACCATTCCAGTGTTTAGCATATGATGACCATCATCACCTATGAACAGTCAGAAATGGAGTGTTTCCTGCCTGTCTGCCACAAAAAGCATCAACTGATTAGATGCACCAGGATGGTAATTTCTATCAAATGTAAACCTGACACTTGGCTTTTCCTTGAACCTTATGTTACTGCAGCAATGGACTAATGTTTTTTAGCAGCATTAGGATTTTTTTTTCCTACTGCCTTTTAAGGTTTTTAAACCTCTGTTGGTTGGTTATTTATAAACACTTCACATATTTCACTTTACTGCTATGTACTGTATGAAATGTGTTTTGTGTCTTTTAAGAGTTTTCTGTGTACAAAGGCAGTGCTTAGTTTGCCACTTCAGCTTTTCAAAAAGTGGAATCAGCACAAAACACGTCGGGTGACGTGGAATTGTTCTTGTGAGTGGATGGAGAACAGCTAGATGAAGGAGCTCCTTGAATTGTTGATGTACTGTATGCTATGCAGGTCTGTCCACTTGGTTGAGTGTTAAGCAGCACCTTCCAGCATGGAACAAATAAAGTAAAGCACTTTGGTGACCTGACTAAAGGTATGCATCGACTACGGTGATGTAGTTTTCAGCACAGCAGCAAAATGCCCCTTCCCAGACTAGACACCCTCTACCACTCCTTCTGCCGCTTTGCCCTTGACTGTCTTCCTTGTACTCACCACTGTAATCTCTGTCAGTCTCTCTTTCCTCTCCCTTGATGACAGCCACTACTGTCACTGCATCTCATTAATCTCTAAACTCTGGTTTGGTTCCCACCCCTCCTATCTTATTTCCTGCTTGTCCTGGTCTTCCCCACCACCCACTCCCTCTGGAGCTGTGATTCTTGCACCATGGCTATCCCTCACAGAACTCTACTGCTGGCCAGGCTGCATTTCCTCACCAGCTCCCAAAAATGTGGAATTCCCTCCTGCAGACTATCTGCCACACCTGCTCCCCTTCTGCTCTCGCATCCCTCCTACATAGGTTTCACTCCACTATTTGTAACTGCCTTTAACTCCTCCCCCCCCCTCACTTTTCTGACTCCTTGTACAAACTGCACTTCCATTGTACTCGCCTGCTATGTGATCAATGTGTATATATATTGTGCAATATTTTCTGTTGTATGTCCTAATTTGCCTTGTTAATAGTGAATTGTTTGATTTCTGTGTACTGTTGCATTCCTATTCCCCTTCCCCCAGGATGCACCTGGAAACGAGCAATTGTGCTCAGTGTGTCTTTCCTGGTGAAACTTTTTAAATAAATAAATAAATGCTCTCTTCATTTTAAACCATTCAGCAGTGTTCTGCACAAGTAATTTACTAAAAAAAATGTTATCACAGTGTGCAAGTGCTGGCTACCCGTTAGTATATTAGTGACTGAATTGAATAGCATGGCACTGCATACCCCAGGTGTGACTCCTAAATTCTCACTGTACAGTGCAGTGTATGCAGCAAAGTAACATGCACAGGGCAGCAATGAAATACACCAGGCATACCCCTGTCATAAATACAGGTTCATAACACCAGCCCACATAACTCTGGTACCATAGTACGAAACCAAGTACACGCAGGCCATGACCACCACCAGGACAGCAAGCCCAATGGACCCCTAGATGCCGTGGTGCTGGCCACAAGGCCCCCTGCTCCCCATGACCCTGCCACCCCTGCAATGCCCACATGAAACCACGCCCATGACACCAGCATCCAACTGCCACAGTGGCCACCTCACAGCACACTAGTGGTGTGCAAGTGGTGTAGACACACAGCCCATGCAGTCAGTGGACCACAACAAACCACAGAGACATTTACGGTTGCAGGTGTAGTGCATTTAATGCAGACTCAATGCACTGGTGCACAGACATGCAAATGACTGGTGCCAGACACCCCACGATGCCTGGTACAGTGATAGGGCACTCAATATCACTGTTACCAGAAAGAACAGAACAGACATGCAGTGGTCTGGTGAGGCAACCCCCTAGTACATTGCCTGGTGGAATGCAGCCCATTGCCACCAGACTTCCCACTGACCCCAGTGTGTTTTTGCATGTGGAACATCCCTGTCAGTGTCTTTTATATACCCATCTGTCTGACTGCAGCCCTTGGCATCTACTAAACCTCCTCACATGCAACAAAACAGGCCACACAGTCCCATGCCACCACACAGATGCCTATACCTCTATGATGCCCTGGATCTCCACTTCCTCTAATTCCTCACTGTTTCCCCCTGCATGGACCAGACATTGCTGGGGTGATGATGCCTTGGCCAAATGGGTTGACCTCCTTCAGGTACAGCCAGAATAGGGGACCACTCATGCTCTGCATGACACAAAAAGGAGGACACCATATCAATCCAGAACTGGAGAAGGCCCACATCATGCTATGACAAGACCATGTACAAACAGTGATGGGGTGCCTGCATAAGGCTGTCACTGGAGGTGCACACAGACACACGTATCTCTGATGGCTCCATGGTCCTCCACAGGATATAACTGTCACTGCAGAAGGCATAGCCTCCTCCACCCCCAGATTTCCAGAAGCCACTTCTGTGACTGGGTTTCCTATGCCACCACTACCACTAGGCTGCCACCCCCATGTCGCTCCTCCAGCTGCAAGATTATCCATCTTAGCCTCACCAGACAGCCCTGTAAGGAAGACAGTGGAAAGACACATTGGCAGGCCTGCACTGAGCATGCATTTCTGCCGCTTTCTGCACCAGGAGCTCACCTGTGCTCGTCATGTGATGGCCCATAGCTATCCCAAGTTATCCTGATAACACATAAGGCTGACATGCCACAAATTATGGGGAAGCCCTAGGACCCTGGAGTGCACTGGGTGGTGGCCACAGGACCACCGGCTGCTCTCTGTCCAATAGAGTGGTGTTTTTTCTGCCTCCTTCACTTTACTACCCTGCTAACTGAGTCCCACACACCCGGCAATGTCCATCGGGATTTGCATAGCTTTGCCCCATGAGGTTCACACATAGCACAACATAAACTGTGCTGTCCAGAATCCCAGGTCCTCAATGTGTTTGATCCAGGGATGTTAAGGAACACATTACAGTCATGTGTTCCCAGCAGCTCACAGAACACTCACTGAGAACAGGCAGGGGGACATTTATGATGTGCCCTTTGATTTGTGCTGAAGGCACTCCTACGGGAGGATGAGGTGCAGTGGGAACAGGATCATGGTCATTGCTGTCCATGGCCCAGGGGTGTACTGTCCATTTACTGTTGTTGGTGGCTGTTCATGTGCCACACTAAATCACAGGCAGTGCATCCAGTTCTTCTGCATGGGCCATGCTGCCATTCTGGACTGGTGCAACCTTATATGGAGTGATATATCACCCACCAAGAGATAGGTATGTTGACCATGGGGCAGAAGCTGCTTTTTGCCTTGGCACACTATGCTACAGGTTCCTTCAAGCAGGTGGCTGGCAATGTGATGGGAGTCAGTCAGTCCATGGCATCATATGCACTGCCGCCCTTGTCCAAAATGTGTACATTACCTTCCCAACCACTGAGCAAGCCATGCAGGACACAAAGGTGAGATTTCATGCACAACATGTGTTGCCAAATGTGCTTGGGGCCATAGATTGTTCACATGTGGCACTATTGATACTGGGGCAGCATGAGGAGGCATTCTCCAACTGGAAGGAATTTCACAACATCAATGTTCAGGTGGCCTGTAAAGCACATGGTATAATTACAAATATGTATGCCAAACAGCCTAGGTCCTGTCATGACTCATGCATAGTTGATCAATCAGGGTTACAGGCAGTCATGGAGACCTGTGGGGCCAGGTAGGATGGCTACTTGGTGAGTAAGAAAGTGGGCATCAAGTCGTACGTTCACATTCATGTATGTACCTAACTGTGCTCTACTCCCCCCTCAGGTGACAATTGCTACCCACATAGTCATTACCTGCTGACACCCTACCTGTCACAGTCAACAGAGACAGAGGAATGGTACAATGAGGTGCACTGTAGAACCCGTGCCATGGTGCAATGCACACTCAGCCTCCTGAAGATGAGGTTCCACTCTCTGGGCAAGACAGGTGGCACACTAATGCTGGCATCTGGAAAGATGTGTTGAGTGTTTATTGCATATTCAGTACTATACAAAATAGCTGTCTGAAGATACATACCTATTCCAGAGGATGTACCTGCTGTGGGCAGGTGGGACAATGACCATGGAGAGCTGGGTGACATTGTGGCAGCTGGGGTACAGCAGCAGGAAGGAGGACTGTTTGGGAGGCACACAAGGCATCACCTTGTACAGAATGCTTTCAGGGGGTGTCATGATCACTATGCTGCATTGAAGAAGCAGGGTTGGCAGTGCTGCAATGCTGTGATGCTGTTACCTGAGTGGTGTGCTACCCCAGTGTGGTGGTGCATGTGTGTGTGTGTGGGGTGGGGGGGCTACTGGGATTTGCTGTTGCTGGTGGATGTCCATGTGGCAAGGTGTCTTACAAAATCCCTTGGTCTACCACCCCATGTGTCTGGCTGTACAGGTTGTACCTGGTACAGCTGTGGGTTGCTGAGCTGCTCTATGAATGCCCCATGATCCCCCTCTGGTGATGTTTCAGTCTGCATGTCTTCCTGTGTGCTGTGCTGGACTGCTGTATGTGGTGTGGTTGCTGCAGTGCTGGCCTTTCTAGGATGTCCCCAGTTTGGACACTGCATCTCTGTGGCAAGCCTCCTCCCCTGCATGCTGTTCTACTTTGTGGCATGCAGCCATTCCATCTCCAGCTGCCAAAGCTCTGGATAGTACTGGTGCAGGATGCTTGCATGGCATGGCCACCTAGTGGCCCCCTGTGTGGGTGGTGGTCCATTGCCATGGTTTATGTCACTGTCTGCACCTTCAGCTGTACTCCAATGTGTGTGTTCTGTGCCTCCAGTGGTGGTGTGTCTGCTATGTGGCTCATGGCCCTTTGCCTTGTGCAATGTATCTAGGCCCTACATATACCATGGCAGTTGGGTGCTGCCTGTGGGGTGGCCAGGTATTCAGCATGGCTCTGTGGAGGCTGATGTGTGGTCCTGGCTGTCATGCCTGTGGTCATCTACACTGTCTTCTGTGCAGGCTGTAGTGCATGATGGTATGGAGGCATGGGTTGTGTGTGTGCGTGTGTTGCCCAGTGCCTGTTTGATTGGCATCTAGATGTGTGGGTCTGGCACACCTGATCCTCCTCACAGGTGTTCTGTGCACCTGGTCCTGTATGTCCATGTGTCCCAAGGAGTCTGTGGATGAGTTGGTACAGCTACATGTCTGCCATGGTCAGTCATTCTGTCCAGTCATGATACTGTTGTGTTATGCATGAGTGGCACTTACAGAACCTCCTGTGGGTAGGTGTGTTGTACTGTCTATGGTGGTGGTGCTTGGGAAGGGATGCCCAGCCATTCTGGTGTCCCATGTGGCATGTAGTTGTGTGACTCATCTGGTGCAGCTTGATGGGTCTCTGTTGGTGAGACCTGTGTGGATTGCTGTGCAATGGGCAGGGTGGTGCACTTGCCTGGTATGGTGTCCATTCCTCCCTCCTTACTGTCCACTGCTGCTTGTGCCAGTGTGCATTAGTCACACTGGCCCCTATAGGTGTTAGATCTGCAGACCCTCCCCATAGGGCACCTGGGAGGAAAGCCTGTTGCAGTCCAAGGCCCTTGCTGCAGTCAGCAAAGTTTTCTGGTTGTAGTGAATGTAACCCCCAGGTTCCTCTGGGTTACTGGGACCTGGTAGATTAGATTAGGTTAGTTAATCTGGGTTGCTAGGTAGGTTTGCTGGGCAGCCCAGGTTTTAAACCTGATGTTGTCTCCGTAGCAATGTCTGTCAGTCAGCCTTGCAGAGGCTCCAAGGGGATAGAACTCTTGCAGCAGCATAAACCACACTGGAATGTTGGCATGGAATGCAGCTAGGGAATGTTTTCTGCCTGATGGCAAAGTTTTTGGAGTTGCCTTCTGCCTGCTGGCAGAGGAGGAGTGTGAAGCTGGCTGGGGGGAGGTCACTCCTCCCCCCAGACCCTGCCAGCTCCAATTTAGATAAATGTGAGTGGTGTCATGCAGTTGTGATGGCAGTATATGGTTCTGTGCCCTTGGGAAGGGTGTAGACTCCTTCACAGAATTGAAGTCTGCAACCGTGAGTAATGTTCTGTGAGAACATGGAAAGTTAAGTGCTGCCCAGTGTAGGAAGGTCAGGATTTTCCCTAGCAGCTCAGGGAAATGTCTGTAATGTTTTAAAAGCTGGACTTCAGACACTGTGGGAGGGCTATTTCAGACCCAAATAGTGTCTACACAGCATTGATCTGATAAGGAAAAAGATGCCTCCCCTCTGTGAAGAGCCGGACTAGAGTAAGGTTCTGTCTGACAAGTGGGAGAAAAATGTGGTGGCCAGGATATTCATTGTACTGCTTTGCGCAGTTGGAAGACAAGCAATGTCCAGTGGTAGTAGCCTATGGGAAACTTTGGTGAGGAGGAGTTTGACGTGTTGGCCCTGGGATGGTAAATCCCAAGACTGTCTAGCGTCCATAGCCCTGAAGAGGGATGAACCAGAAAATAGTTTGTGCCCCTACCGAAGGGGGTGAATTTTGAACCTGTAACTGTGGAAAAGTACTACTATGGAGAAGGTGGAGTGTATGCACCTGTAGTTCTACACCTACCGCCCCAGTGGGAAGTCGTCGTTTTTCTGTCAAGATACTTTGTGTCAGAATAAAACCTATTGCTTGACTCTATTTACATTTGTGGACAGCTTATGTGTTTGGATTGTCAGTTTCTGTGCCCCAGTGCTATAGCTAGCCCCGGAATGCAATCAAATACAAAGGTTGCTTGGGTACCCCCCTCCCTCCCCAGACCGAGCCAGGGAAATAATTGCCAGGGGAATGAGTAGACTGTCTGTTGCCAATGCCATCTGTGGTGCTAAATGCCAACTTTATTACCTGAGGGAAGGGGTGGTTACACACACATCAGATAGCCGCATGTCCATCACAGTGCAGATCACCTTATATGGTGTCCACCTCTGTTCATCCCTCCCATACCCCTGTCTGCATCCTCATATGTGCCCTTATGCACTGTGGTGTCCACGCTCATGGCTGTTCATGCATGCTGTAGATTTTGCACACTTCTGCAGGGGTGTAGCACTGTGTCATCCACTACGTTCCATTGATGCTTGTCTCCGTGTTCGTCAATAGGGCCCTATGTGCCTCACCATGCAGTATTTGGCATTGAATCTCAACTCACCAAACTATAAGATCCAATGGCAGTCTCCCTCTCAGCTTCTAGCCATAATTATAGTCTACTGAGATTTGTTCCAAAGACAGTTTAAAGAGACAACAGATGAGGAAATTAAATTGACCAGCGAACCAGAATATGTGTTGCATTTTGTATTTTATTTTCCTTTTTCTTGCTTGGCCACCAACTGCCAAACATCCAAATGTTTCATCAGCCACTGCTGCTGGCTTTATCAAGGGGGTGGGCCTAGAAATGTACAGTTTTAACTAGAGTTTCAGTACTGAGCATTATGTTGCACTTGAAGCAAAATGCCAAAAATGTGAATATTTTTTTTTCTTTTTAAAACATTTCATTAGGGCAAAATATATAATTACTTCAGTATATACTTAAAAAAAACATGTTAAGTTAGTTAGATTTCTTCTTTGTAGTTGTCAATCCCTGGCAGCCTACACAGCTGTGTGTGTTGCTTAGCAGAACTCTGCCAATCAAGTGCTATCTGACTGCAGCTCTGCTATATGCATAACATATGTTAAAGAAAGTATAAAGAACTGATTTGGAATCACCAGAAAATGGGTTGTGGGAGTTTGTGGCTCATGTTTAATCATGAGCTGCCCTTACAACTACCTTTATGCTACTTTCCGGCAGAGGCCCACTATCCTCTACTGTGAATACTAACCAGAGGTTCCATGTCTTAATAGTGATCGCAAAATAGTGATCGCTATTATTGCAAGTGTATATCGCCGAAAAGCAAATCGCTGATATGCACTCCCAGGTGACCCAATATCTGGAAAAGAAAAAAGTGTTTTTGTGGGGTGGGTCCACACTCCCTGTGCCCCCTCTCATGGGGGGCTTCACCCCCCCCGAATAAGGATTCTCAACTCCAGGGGGATACATGTCGGGGAAGGGGGAAAATCCCTGCATCTAAAAAAATGAAGTGCCGTAGAAACAGGCAGAGGCAAAATGTTCCCACATCCGATCCTGAATCCTGTACCTGCTGCACCTCAGCTTGCCACCTGCACCACCACACCACACCACACCACATGGCTAGCTTGGTGGCAGCAGGTACACCAGTCCCCCAAAACCCCTTCTCTGTTCCTCCCCTTCCCCTCACTATCCCCCTACCTGTCACTGTGTAGTATCCTCGCGTTCATGTAGGGTTGCTATCCTTCCAAGGTAGCCCAGAAGGAAAGCCCAGAATGAGTCACCATTTTGTCGGTCACTCATATTCAGTCGCCATCCTCACTGGACACCCTAACCAGAAGTAATCTTTTAAAATGGCTGCCTTCGGCTCATTATCCTCTATTACCCTCCACCCCTCTGTCAATCTTAGAATACCCCTCAACTTTCTTTTTCACTGAAATACCTGAAGAACTTTTTTGCTCCTCCCTTGACCACCCTTTATAATATGAAACTCTTATGTGTGTGCTTTTCCCTTCCTGACCATCTTCTTGTTCTCTTTCATCATTACCTGGTACTCACTCCATTCCTTGTCTCCCTGTCTTTCCTTGTAGCTAATGAAAGCTATTTTCTTGCAGTCACTGCTTTTCTGACCTTCCTGGAAAATCAGATTGGTGTCTTGTGTTTGCTACCCTTGGTAGCCATTCTTAAGCATGATTTACTTGTTTCAAGAATGATCCCTTTAAATTCTCCCCACCACTCCTTCATCCCCCTAATCTTGTCCACTCCAACTAGCTTCCTCTTGACTAATTCTCTCTTCTGCTCAAAATCTGCTCATATGGAATCCAAAACCACAGCCTTTGAGGAGGGTATACTTTTAGCCAGGGCCAGTTCAAACTATATGTCCTTGTGGACACTGGACCCCAGTGGCTTCCCAACCTGCACTCTGCCTTCCATTTCAGAGGTGGTGAGCATAGGGTTGAGAATGGCAGCCTGCCTTGTGGGTTCCTCATGAGCTGCATCATCTCAACTCAAACTTTATTTTTATAGCGCCTTTCCAAACCAAGGCGCTGTACGTAAATCCAGGTGCAATAGTATACATAGCATTAAAACAGTAAAACAAAATTTATCAATATTTTGGGTAGGCTAAATCAAACAAATATGTTTTTAACTCAGTTTTAATACTGTCAATGTTCAGGCATTCTCTCAACCAACAAGGTAGAGCATTCCACAGGGTCGGAGCCGAAAAAGAAAAAGCTCGAGAACTAGATGTCTTCAGTCGTGCCCTGGGAATCTCCAGCAATCCCTCGTTGGTGGAACGGAGAGGGCAGGGGGGGCAGTAGAGTACAAGGAGATCTTGCAGGTAGCTGGGTCCCTGATCATGTAGGGCTTTAAAGGTTAGCAAACCAACCTTAAAGGTGATCTGCCACTGAACAGACAGCCAGTGCAGTTCGTGGAGCACAGGCGTAATACTACTGGTCCTAGAAGTCCCTGTCAGAAGCCTGGCTGCCACGTTCTGCACCAGCTTCAGGCAGTGGATATCAACCCCTGGTAGCCCTAGGGAAAGGGAACTGCAGTAAGCAGGTAGTCCGCACTGTATCTAGCACGGCTTGACTTCTAGTGCTCCTAGCTACTGGAATGTCCCAATCTACTGTATGTCTACCTCTCCCTTTATGACCCCCTCTCAAGTTCTGCCCCTAGCTCACTATCCCACTTGCCCTCTGTCCTGACAGTCAATAGACTTTTTCCTCGATGTAGTTATGTGCCGTACCTAGAGTGATTCTGTTTCACCATCTACTCTCTTGATGGACCTGCCCTCTACAGCCTCAATACCTTCCTTGACATAGAGGGCTACCCCACCCCTTTTACTTTTATCCTATCCCTCCTATATGTGATATATTCCGGTAATGTCAGATCCCAATCATTCCTAGTGGCCCATGTGACTGTAATGGCCATGAGATTTAATTTTGCTTCTGCCACAATTGTTTCAAGTTCACTAATTTTGGATCCTGGTATTTAGGCAGATGGCCTTCCAGCTTGTGCCCTTCCCCTTTCCCTTCATATCAGTTTCTGACCCTTTGTCTCCCCCTTTCATCTTTAACTTTCTGGTTTTCCTGATCCTTGCTGACTTTGAGCCTTCCCCTTGGCACCTTTCCTGATCTACTTTGGACCCCTGTTTTGCTGCCTCCATCCTCACTGCTCCCTGCTTCCATTTTTGGAGGAGTCCTAGCCATGTTCTCCATTTACTCACCATCCTCTGTGGTTCCCCCAGCTTTAGTTTCTTCTCCTTGGTTTAAATGTTGACCTGTGTGCAGTATATATCTAACTTTGACTCATGTGCACTAGTCCTTCTTTTGTCAGGTGAAGACCATCACTCTTGAACAGCCTTCTGTTTCAGATGTTCTTCCAGTCTTCCACAAAATGGTACCCTTCTCCTGATTCCTTTCTCACACTATTTCCCCTTACTCTACACAGGAAGGATCTTGGAAAAGGCCAGAGAAGCTGAGTGTTCTTTCAGTCTGTCCCCCAGTTTTTGAAACTTACACTGGACTGCCTCATGAGGCTAGTTCACAAGACTGTTGGTGCCCGAGTGTACCAGCACCCAACTGCCCCCTCCTTTCCCTCTGCTATCTTCCCTATCCTTTCAATATTCCATATGGCAGAAACACATGTAAGGCATCTGACCACCCCTTCCTGTTCCTGTCCTTCCACCACCTTCTCCACCCCAAGAAACATAGTCTCCTACTACTAGGATACTCCTTGCTTCCTTCTTCCTGTCCTCTCCACTGAGTGCCACCATTCCATCTTGCTCTCTCTTCCCGATAAGCTCAGAGCCCCCAGTTGAGTTAGTTAGAAACCTGTGCCTCCTCCAGTGGTGCAAAGTGATTTGCAGCTGGAACTGGGGAGCTCAGATTACATTTTTCTGACTGCCCCTGCCACCCTTCCCCTGTCCCTACAACGCTCCAGCCCCCAGGGCCAGTGGGCTTCTTAAGGAGTGGGAATGTGGGTGTACCTGTAGGTACCAGCATAGCTGGTGATGCAGCAGGGATGTCTTTTTCCACTAGCAGCTGAGCCAGGAGGTCCACAAATGTCATGTATAAGGGTCAGTGGCTCACCCTCCATAGTGTAGCCCAGGAGATGGGTGCCCCACAGTCCTTGCAGCTGGCTATCTCTCTGCTGTATCTGTGGTCCATACTGCCTATAGTTACCCCCTTCAGTACCTTATATCCCAGAATCACTCTACCCCAAATGGGGTGATGCTGACCCTACCAAATGCTACCTTTCCTACATTAAGCTCCCAAATCCCCATCCCGATTTACTAATTTACTCAACTTCAGGAAGGGTTCTATGGTGACATCACTTACAGCCTGGATTACAAATGGAGTGATGCATGAAGCCTGGCCCCTACTTTGTGAACAGTCTCCTGTCCCCTACCCCCTTCTTCAAGTCCCACTATTATTAAAGGGACAGATTCATGTACAGTGGCTTGCACAGTTTGAAAGTTCTTTCAAATGAGTTAGTGAACTCATCTGTAGCTGGAAGCACTCCAGAGATATAAATGACTGAGTGCATTCTACTTCAATATTGCATTGCAGCCATTTGTAGAATATTGTGATGGTACTGAGGAACAAACTGTGCTTGACTCAGTGTAGTTATGTAACCCCTCTATGGGGGCTTACCTGTTAGCCCGTTTGGGCTGCCTGTTCCCTGTTTCTCCCTGTAGTGTCCCCACATTCCTAGCATAGGTCCTCAGTGCTCTGGATCCTCCCTACAGTTCCCAAAGTATTTTTAGCCAAGAATGGGTCTGGAGGAGCTGAAGACTGGAGCTGCCGCTTTGTTTTCTGCGCTTCTGTGCGGTTTGGTGCTCCACGCATGCGCAGAAGTGCATTTCTGTTTTGGCCATTCTGCAGCCATTTGAGATGCCTTTCCAGTGGTCTCAGTTCTGTTGTTAAGTAAAAGGAGGACCGACGACCTGGAGGAGGCAAAAGAGGCATCAGGGAAGCTGCTAAAGTATTTTTAAGGAGCACCAATCACGCTGCAGATTCGGGAGCGACCCTCATGAATACTGATGAGCTGGATCACTACCTGGGGGACTGATCATAACACAGGCAGCAACCAGTAGCAGGAGGGTCAGGCTGGCCACCCGAAAGGGGGCAGATTCTGGTTTTGGGAAATGGGGAAAAGTTAAGCAAAGACTGCATTATTGGGCTGCAGGGACACTCAAAAGTTGGGACACTATATGAACTGCTATGGGATGAATGGAAGCAGCCATTTTTGTGATGCTTTGACCCCTCAAAGACAGCAAATGAGACAACTAGGTGCCCAAAACTGTCACAGAGGGATTATTGGAGAGGGTGTTAACTATTTAAGGTGCCATCAGACACAACAAATCAATAATCAAAGAGGGCTCAATATTGTGATTGATGACTGAAGGCAGCCAATCAGAGGGCAGGATTCGCAAGGAAACTCCCAGAGACTTGGGGCAGTGAATTCAATCTGTGACTTGGCTCTGATTGAGTCAAGAGGGCTCTGTGCTACAGGAGAAAGCTTCTAATGCCTTTCACATGGCTTGCTTTGGAGAAGAGCTGAGACTGTCAGAGAAATATTGGAGAAGTGTTCTTGCTGATTGGAAGAAGCCGAGGATTCTGAGCTAATGTTCCAGGTGTTCTTTTGGAGTTGCTATGTCAATCAAAGACTTTTGCTGCAGTCATTCTGCAACAGTTTGGGACTGGGAGAACAGCTTAAGCTGGAGAGAAGATTTCCCAGGATCTGTGAGTAAGCCAGAGAAAAGCTGGAAAATGATTTAAAGCAGAGAGTGAAAGAGATACTTTAAGTAAGAGAGAGTGAACAGCTGCCCCAGGCTTCAGGGACCTGTGGCTGTGGTTGGAATTCTTTTGAGGACTAGAACTGCTGCTTGAGAGTGGAATTGAGCCTGCTGTTAAGAAACTGATTGAGCAGAAAGTGTGGAGAAACTGTTTGGGCTGTACACTGAAGCTGTTGTCTGTTAAAAAGGAGAAACCAGAAGATTTCCAGCCAACTCAGAGTCATGTGGGGAATCTACTAACCCCCACTAAGTGGGGTCTGCTGGCCGCAGGGAATCACGGGTTTACTCCCGAGTGGTAGGGCACTCTGACCTGTGAGGGAGCTGGGCTGAGAAGCCACTCCTAGGTCTGGGTCCTCTGTGGTTTGGTAGGCCTTGCACAGTAGCTCTGCAGCGTGCCTAAATAGGCTGAAGGTGACAAGTGGCCAGATCTTCAATGAAGGGGACAGGTGGCCAGACCTTCAATCAAGCTCAAGTCTTCAGGATACCTTCTGCTGCCTATTTGTTTGCCCTCCTTTGAATTGAGACCCCTCATTTGGACAAGTGGGAGCCCTCTGCACCAGGAACTCTTCAGATCTCCAGGAACATGAGTACCCAGGGCTTGCCCTGGCAATTGAGGGGAGGGTCTGTTTAATTGTTACAACCATTTTTAGAGCCCCAATGCTGGCCAACCTGCAGGACTGAGCAGATCTGCATCTCCTGGGTACCCAGAAAGGACAGAGGGTTACACTAGTACCAGTGGGGGTGGGCATCTAGGGGCAGATGTTACTAATTGTTCTGAGCAGATTTATTAACCATTCTTCCTTCCACAGCTAACCCCGTTCCAGGTACCCCAGTCCTAGCCCTTCCCCCAATAAAGCTGTGTTTGTTGTTTGGAATTGCTGTGTGAAGGGTGTTTTGTGGGAATCAGCTAGTAAGTGTATGTGATATATGGTATTGAGAAACTGTTTGGCATCCAGTGTGGGGCAGTTGGAAGGGGAGGTGGGTAGGTATGGCATCACATGAGGTTGTACCAGCCATACACCTGGGTCGCTGCATCTTACTCTCAGTGGAGGCACTGCACTATTTTCATTCACTTTCTGATATAGAACCCCCGAATACCACAGTAGCAGGACCCAGGCCCCTTAACCTGTGTGCAAGTGAACAGGCAGGGGTAGTAGCCCACTGGCTTATGGCACCTGGGCTACAGTTAGATACAGCTTGTTCCTCAATGACATCATAATGTTCTAAAAATTGGCTGCAATGCAGTATTAATGCTGAACAGACTCAGTTGTCTATATCGCTGGAGTATATCCAGCTACAGGTGAGCCCAATACCTCATTTGAAAGAGCTTTTCATGGGCTTTCAATTTATGATGTCCACTGGGCATGAAAGTGTCCATGTATGGCACGTAACCTCATGGCACATCATCGAGGGGCACACACAGTCACCCAACTTACTGTGACTTGTGAAGACTGTACTTTTATACTCCCGAACTAGGAAGTAACAGCACCCCTTCCTGTCCTGGTTGCCCTTCTTAATTAAAGTTAAAAATTAAATCAGAAGACTAGCAACTGTAACTACTTTCAGTAGCTGTAGCAAATTCCCTGGCTTCTTGAACTCCTGGCCTGCTTTAACCTCTCTTGTTGCTTCTCACTTAAGACCTGTTAAACACCAAATTTGGGGTATTTAACCCCCCCCACCACCACCACCACCATTGCAGCTATCAGTCAGGCAGGTTACAGCTTAACCCTTTATTTCTGAACTTTAATTCAGCAGATTTCAAATCTTATAAAGCTACTCTGTAGCCCTTTGCCAATCTGAATTGAAGTTAAAAAGTTAAATCAGAAGATGAGAAACTGACTTATACAGTCTCCCAATCTGATTCCTGACTAGAAGCAGTAGCAGTAGGTCGTAGGGTAGGATACGGTATTATGGGCAGACTGGATAGACCAAATATTTTTTTGCTATCATTTTCTATGTTTCTGTGTTAATTACTTATGATAACTGTAGCAGTAACTACTTATAGTAGCTGTAGCAACTAATTACTCAAACCCAGACAGTCCTATGCACTCAGGTCACAAACCAATAACCTCTGCCATGTCCCTAGAGCCAACAAAACCATTGGACAGAAGGTCT
Source organism: Neoceratodus forsteri (assembly GCA_016271365.2). Classification (NCBI taxonomy): domain Eukaryota; kingdom Metazoa; phylum Chordata; order Ceratodontiformes; family Ceratodontidae; genus Neoceratodus; species Neoceratodus forsteri. The sequence goes on from CM028130.1 coordinate 1,425,696,824, forward strand.
ACCCCATAAATGTGCCAGATCCCTGGGTCCTGATTTTCAAAACACCTGACATGGCTTAGGGTCTAAGTTCTGATGCCCAACTCGCTGGTGTGGAGAAAAACTCTCTGCACTGACAGAAGTGCAGTTTTCAGCATTTAGTGTGCATGGGCGGCAAACACATGGTGGCTGCAGCTGCATAGAATGTTATGCCTGGCATTTTGTGGCATTTCAGTGCAGCTGCACATGGAATCTAAGACCAAGCTGCTGTAAATCGAGTAAACAGGTATGAAACAACTCCAGGTATGAAAACCATGACCATGTGGAAAAACTTGAGGTCATGCAATGGAAGTCCCCCTTGCTCACCGATTCTGCAGCCCATGTGCATTTTTCCCATTCTTTGAAAATCAGGCCCCTGGTGCTCTGTCCCAGTAGTTGAAAAGAGTCAGCTACTATACAAATCTTCAAGTAAACAAACCTTGTCCAACCATCTTCTAACACACATGCAGCTGCCTACAAAACTCTGCTACTGATTGAAACACTAAGCTCCCTGACCTGGACTGCATACAAATTATATGCTCCCCAAATCACCTTTCAGCTCTTCAGGTCCCTAACTTTTGCTACTTCTAACCAAGGAATCATAGGTATTGCAGATACTGTATGTGTAAATTTGTGTTTATTATAAAAGTAACATTTACATGCATGTGCTGTTGTCTTAAACTCTGGTGCTGTAACTGTTCCCCCAGGTCCCTCTTGACAACTGAAGGCAGGATGTTTGAAATGCCGCAGGTGCACTGAACATGTGGCGCATGAGGCTTGCAGCATTTTCCTGGCCAGCATTGGAATTTTCAATGCCGTGCGCCGATTGCCGTAAGCTACACCAAATTTTTGTGGTCTAGCTTATGGGAACCCCAAGGGCCAGTTTTACAGAGCTTGCACCACGTATTTGGTGCAAGCTGTTGTAAATGGTGGAAACTATTGCAATTGTGCTCAAGATTGCAAAATCAGGCACAGTTGCGGCAAAGAGGTTTGGCGCACCACTAGAACCTAAGTCCAGTGGGGCAGGGCTGGACGCAAGCCCTCTGCCACCCTTCAAAAATCTGACCCAAAGTATATAGTCTAAATGTGGTTATAACATGGGTAGAAAAAAATCCTGTATTCTAATTCATCCAAATAGGTCACCTGACTATTGATTAATCCTCAGTATATCCACAGTTGCCTTGCTGGACCACAAAATCCTGATTGACAGCAATGTAAAGTGACCTTTTCAGATCACTCCACCAGTGAACATGTAAAAAACTACAACTATGGCATCCTCATTAGGGCAAATCCATCTAGTGGAGAACAACTACGGCATCCTTAGAAGGACAAACCCATTAGGTGGAAAGACTATTCTAGTACAAATGCATGTTCACAGAGATTTATTTTACTGTTCCTTTAGATAAACCTCTATTATGATGTTGCCCATGTTATAAGTGGATTAACCCACTCCAGGGCATGGGTTTACTGAGCATTAATCGATGCCTGGGTGGTTGAAGTAAATCGGCCTGCGGCCTCTTGCCTCGCCACCCCATCTCCCAGGAGTGGATTAATGCTCGGTAAACTCCTGCCCTGTTGTGGGTTAATCCCTCCATATCCCACTGTGCAAAATTCTAAATAAAATAAATAAATTATGCATTATGTATAGCAGTCATTAATCTGCAGTATGTGAACAAAGGTAAACCTACCCATCATGTCTACCAGCTTAATAGTCACACATCAATTAAGATTTTTTCAGAGAACAGAATTTATATAGGGTTTCAAAGCTAATGCCGTTTTTCCTATTCAGATCTCTCACCTTTTTATTAATTTTATTATTTTTTGCACACCTTTTTATTGACTTTATTATTTTTTGTAATGTGACACGATGTAAAGAAAGAAAATAAGAAGGACAAATGGTAATGTGAACTCCAGGGAAAGATCCTGAACAGAGGAGCTTCCACACTGTCAGTCTTGGCAAATTTCCAGGTGCTGCTGCTTTTACAAGCACTTGCCAAATACTATGGCCGCTCAGCTAAAATTGGAATATTGCCTGCAGGATGAGACTGAAAATCCAGTGATGTACACTGTGTATTAAACTCAACATACCTCAGCTGTGCTTATCTGATGGGAAATTCACTCTCCCTCTCAAAATGCATCACCTACAGTTCAGTAAACAGCAAAATCCAAAAGCAGGGATTTTCATCTGTGTCCAACAACTTGGTCCGTTGTGAATTTCTTTTATATATACAAAGATAGTAAAGGACAGAAAAAGACTAATAGCCATCGAGGCTACCATGTTGTTCCTCTGTAGCTTTACTTGGCCCTTACAGAGCTTTCTCCACCCACTACCTCTTTCTGTTTAAGCAATAATGCACAACAAGGTGTATGTTGTGCTGGGATAACATCATGCAGGAGGCCGTAGACAGGAGGCCGTAGACCGAGTGTGTCCAATGCCAAGCGTGATGTTATGCCAGCACAACACGCATCCTGAAGTGCATTATTGCTATTATAAAATGGCTCAATAATAACAAAAACATGGCAGAAGTCTTTGTTTTTGTTTGTTCTTTTAGCATTTTATAGGTGGTAAATAAACAGATAACATTATGCAAGGTAGAAGAGTTCCTTTTTAAACATCACTTTAACAACATTTTCTGCTATCATTTGTAATGATAAACACTTAAATATGTTTGTAACTCACAAATAATGTAACAGATAAGTTACTGTGATGAGTTAAGAGCATAAATTACTTTTAAATAAATAAATAAGTAATTCAAGGTAATGAGCTGTCTAGTAGAAAACTTTTTTTTTTATTTTTTAACTAAGAAAGTCTAAATCAGGGACTTTTTAAACATGTTTTAGTGTGCAGAACTATGAAGTCTTGAACTTTATTTGCCAGATTGTTCTTCATTAAAGTGATTTATGGAAATTTCCCAAATGCCTTTTTCACATAGTGTGCCATTGCCAGCCATGCTTCAGATGTTGAAGCTGCCATTTGTTTTGTTAAAGAATCTGTCATTGTAATTTTTTTATGTTTTATCAGCACTTTGTTTCTGGTGACCCTCTAGTTTTCTCTGTGTGGCCACACCCCAGAATGTTGTCGTGCAAGGGAACTGTTAATGTTTTACATTCAGCAAGAAGGACTTCTGGGTAAATTATAAAGACAACTTACCTGTTCCTTACTCTGAGGTGTAGTCTCTTATTTTGGTAGTGGTGACTGCAGTATAGCACCTAATATGTAGATGTCTACAGCAAAGCATTGTAGGTACAATAAGAAGTTGTTTTCCAATTTCCTTACTGTGAGGTGCAATCTTCTATTTCTGTAGTGGCTTCAACAACATAAGCTCCATTGAGAAAGGAATCAGAGGATTCCAAAACGCATCTGGAGCATTTGCACATCGGCATTTTGAAAATAAAATGAAGCACTAAGACACTGAGAGCTGTCTTTATTTCAGCTTATTCTACTCAGACAATATCCACCTCTACACTTCTTTTCAAACAGTCTCTCTGGCTGAAATTTCCATGGCATGCTGCTTGGGTGGTTTACATACTACATTTGTTTTTAGGGCTGCAGTGGGTGTAGCCCTGCAGACATCTTGCTATGAGAAAAGGATTCAGTACATTCCTTCCAACCGAACCACATGTTGGAGTTGCACCACAGTCACTTCTGTGTCCATGAAGCACTCTGCTTGTTGTCTCAACTGGAAGTAGCACTGCACTATTTTTACTGTGTCTGCAGTCATGGCGGAGCACGGCACACTCTGCCGTGTCCAATATGGCCACCAAACTGTATTGCACATGCGCCACTACTAACACATGCGCAGTACAATGCAGAGGCCATCTTGGTCATGGCAGACTGTGCTGTGTTACAACATAGCCATATCTTTACAGCAACTCATGAATATGACAGCTGTCATTTTTCAAATCATGCCCCAAGTTTTTTTACATCCCAAACTGCGGTCCTTGCATGAAATCACCTTTCTGACAGGAGTTGAACATTTTCACTGCCCTTGTTCATGAGGCAGGGTCATAAGATGGCTATGTTCTAAATTTGGTATAAAAATATACAAAAAAAAAATTATGTGGCTATGTTCAAACGAGGCTCGTAAGTATGGTAATATTCAATATTTTTACCCCAAATTTTCAACATAGCCATTTCTTTACAGCACCTCATAAATGTAACAGCTGTCATTTTTCAACTCCTGCCCAAAGTATATTTTTGTATCCTGAAAGTTGATTTCACATTCCCTGCACGAAATCACCTTTAGGCCAGGAGCTGAACGTTTGCTCTGCCCTTCATCACGAGGCATGGTCATAACAGGGCTATGTTATAAATTTGGTGTAAAAATATTAAAAAACAACAAATTTATGAGCCTATGTTACATTTTGCAAACACAGGCTCATAACTTTGGTAATTTTCAATATTTTTAACCCAAATTCCTCTCCTGCGGCTCTATCGGCTCTGGACAGATTTTGTTTCACTTTTTAATTACTATGCCCCTCTTCCTCAAGTCCCTTTTTGGTTAAGCCCCATATGGCACTTAACCTTATGGCACTTCACCAAGTAGCAGATCACAGTCACCCAACTCACTGTGGCTTGTGGCGGCTACACTTTTATACTCCTGAACTAGGAATTAATAGCACCCTCCCTGCCCTAGTTGTCTTTCTGAATTAAAGTTAAATCAGAAGACTAGAAACTGGTTTACACAGTCTATCAAGCTGATTGCTGACCAGAAGCAGTAACTATTTACACTAGCTATAGCAAATTTCCTGGCATCTGGAACTTCTGGCCTGCTCTAACCTTTCTTGTTGCTTCTCACTAAAGACCTGTTAAACACCAAATGCTGGGTATTTAACACTCCCTCCCCACCACCACTGTTGCTGTCACTCAAGCAGGTTGCAGCTTAACCCTTTGTTGCTGAACTTAAATTCAGCATATTTCAAAGTGTATCAAGCCACTCTGCAGCCTTTTGCCCTTCTGAATTAAAGTTAAAAAGTTAAATCAGAAGACTAGAAACTGGGTTACACAGTCTTTCAATCTGATTCCTTTTTTATCATGACATTATTTTGTCACCACCGCTGCGGACCCAGCAGAGGCTACCTCCCCGGAGGGGTATGTCCTCTGGCCCATCAGGGCCATCATGAGTCCTGCTGGGTATTGTTCCTCCATTTTCTCCCCCTCACTCATGCCCATGCAATGGGTGCAGCAGCTGTCTCCACCTTTATGGATGCAGCCAAGCACCCTTGGTGTGGGCCAAACCCCTCTTGTTGTGCTGACACATGCAGCACAAACCTCCCACCCCGAGGAAGGAGTGCAGTCCTCCAGATGCTCAATCCTTACCTCCCCAGCCAACCTCCCAATGACCTGAGTCCATTCTCAAACCCAGGTCGCCAGCGTGGGGCAAGGTGTGGTGTCCAGTGCCTCAACCCTCAGACCACTGGGCTGGCTATTCAGTTTGATTCCTGACCAGAAGCAGTAGCAGTAGGTATCAGGGTAGGACAGTATATTATAGGCCGACTGGATGGAGCAATTTTTTTTTCTATAATTTTCTATGCTTCTGTGTTAATTACTTACAATTACTGTGGCAGTAATTACTTACAGTAGCTGCAGAACTAATTACTCAAACCCAGACAGCCCTATGCACTCAAGTCACAAACCAATAACCTCTGCCATGTCCTTAAAGCCAACAAAACCTTTCGACAGAAGGTCTACTCCCATGTCACAGACACCTGGGGTCTGATTTTCAAAACACCTGATGTGGCTTAGGGTCTACGTCCTGATACACAGTTCGCCGGTATGGAGAAAAACTGCACTAACATGAAATGCAGTTTTCAGCATTTATTGTGCATGGGTGGCAAACACATGGTGGCTGCAGTTGCACAGCAATGTTATGCCTGGTAATACCATGTGTTGCATTTCAGTGCAGTTGCACATGGAATCCAAGCACAAACTGTTGTAAATTGAGTAAACAGTCACGAAACAACTCCCAGTATGAACATTGCATGCACCTGGAAAAACTTAAGGTCATGCAAAGGAAGTCTCCCTTGTTCACTGATTCTACTGCCCATATTCATTTTTCCCATTCTTTGAAACTCAGGCCCTTGGAGTTCTCTCACAGTAGTGTAAAAGACTTTGCTACTATACAAATCTTCAAGCAAACAAACCCTGTACAACCTTCTTCTCATGCTCTGCAGCTGCCTACAAACCTCTGCTATTGATTGAAATTCTAAGCTCCCTGCCATGGACTGCATACAAACCATCTGCTCCCCAAACAGCCTTTTAACTCTTCCACCCCCTAACATTTACTAATTCTAAACAAGGGATAATAGATATTGTAGATACTGTATGTATATATATATGTGTTTAGCATAAAAGTAACATTTATATGCATGTGCTATTGTCTTAAACTCTGCTGCTGTAACTGTCCCCTGGGTCCTTCTTAAAAACTAAGTCTCTAGTCTAAATGTGGATATCCCACTGTACAAAATTCTAAATAAGATGAATAAATTATGCATTATATACAGCAGCCATTAATCTGCAGTAGGTGAACAAAGGCAAATCTACCCATCATGTCTACCAGCTTAATAGTCACACCTCAACTAAGATTTATTCAGAGAACAGAATTTACATGGGTTCTCAAAGCTAATGCCTTTTTTCTATGCAGACCTCTCACCTTTTTATTGACTTTCTATTATTTTCTGCAATGTGACACAATGTAAAGAAAGAAAATATGAAGGACAAATGATAATGTGAACTCCAGGGAAAGATCCTGAACAGAGGAGCTTCCACACTGTCAGTCTTGGCAAATTTCCAGGCACTGCTGGTTTTACAAGCACTTGCCAAATACTATGCCCTTTCAGATAAAATTGGAATATTGCCTGCAGAATGAGACTGAAAACCCAATGATGTACACTGTGGCCCAGATATTCAAACTGCGCCAGTCTGAGGCGCAAGCCCCTGCGCTGCTCAAAATAGTTGCGCTGGGGTGTGGCCGGGGTGATATTCAAAGGTTGCGCTGTTGAGCAACTCAGCACGAATATCGCCCAGAACACAGCACTTGGCAAGATGGCAGTGGAACTTTGCGCCACCGCAAGTTGCCAGAGTTGAGCATTCAACTTGCGGTGGCGCAAGTACCATTGCGCCATGCGCAAATTTCCGATATTCAAAAGGTGACATGCAAATGGGGCCATAATTTATGCAAGGCGCGGGGGGGCCATTTGCATCTGTTTATAGCCCCATTGCATGCCATTTCCAGTACGCCCGATCCCGAGACTTGCTCCTGGCCACCCTGCTAGGCAGCAGCCGCCGGGACCGACAGACACTGCAGCCCGATCGCGGGCATCACAGTTACATGCCCCCACTTTCCACAGCCCGATCGCTGGCATCACAGTTACGATGCCCCCACACCTCCCACAGCCCGATCGCGGGCATCACAGTACATGCCCCCCACACCTCCCACAGCCCGATCGCGGGCATCACAGTACATGCCCCCCCACACATTTCATTCACAAATCTGGACTGTCATGTCTGCGGTATGGGCTGCCGCCCATTGGCTGTAACTCTGCACCAATGGGCGTGCAGCCCTACCGGACAGTCAGTCGGCGGGCAGCGGGCGGCAGGCGGTGGGAGGCTGCCGCCACCGCCGCGCGCGGGGAGCGGGTGAGGGGCTGTGGGTGGTGGGGGGGACACTAACACCAGGGAGATGTTTGGGGGGTTGTGCTGTGACATTCTGCCCGCTGATCGGGCTTTTACGGTCCACTGGACCACCAGGGAGTTATTCGGGTTGGGGGAGGGTTACATTCTGCCGCGATCGGGCACTGGGGGTTTATACAGGTTCTGCCTATGATCCGGGCACTGGGGGGTTTATACAGGTTCTGCCTTGGATGCGGGCTGTGGGATGTGTGGGGGACATGTCGTGTACTCCCTTGATCGGGCTGGTGGGGGGGCACAGGAGGCGGAGGTTGGGGGCCAGCCAGGGGTGGCAGCTGCTGTTGCACCTGCAATGCAGCAGCTCACCTGTGGGTGGCCCTCGACTTAAGCCTTTTTTGGCTCAAGCTTGTGCGGGCGCAGCTTGGTTGCATGCACAACTCTGCGCAACCCGACTGAATATCGAATGCGCAGGTTATGCATGGATCCTCCCCCTCCTGTTGAGCATGCATTCATTTGCATTGCTCTCTTGCGCAACCTGGTGCCAGTGGCGTAACTGCCTCCTGCTGAATATCGCAGAATGGCGCATTTTGGACTTGCGCATGGTGCAACCCTATGTTGCATGGCGCAACCCTTTTGAATATCTGGGCCTGTGTATTAAACTTAGCATACCTCAGCTTTGCTTATCTGATGGAAAATTCACTCTTGCTCTCAAAATGCATCACATACAGCTCAGTAAACAGCAACATCCAAAAGCAGGGATTTTCATCCATGTCTAACAACTGGTCCATTGTGGAGCTGTTTAATATAGATACAGAGATAGTAAAGGACAGAAAAAGCCTAATAGTCCATTGAGTCAGCCATGTTGTTCCTTTGCAGCTTTACTCAGCCCGTTACAGGGCTTTCTCCAACTTCTACCTCTTTCTGTTTTTAATTAACCCCTTAAAACTAGCCCATTGGGTTTAGGACCCTGAGACAGGCCTAGCATTAATGGCTTTGCTGGGTGGTTTGTTCTACCTATCCCCACCTTCTCAGTGAAGAAATATTTCTTAACTTACATCTTGAATCCCCCCATCCCTTGCTGGCTGTGTTATTCCTTAGCTTAAATAACTGAGTAGCCTACCCTTTTATGTCCCTACACATTTGTAGGTTTTTTAGATGCTTGTGTCCAAGGTTGGACACTGGCTAAAGTGGTTCTATCTGCTCTAAAACTGGTCCAATAGACCCAATGCATAAGCAGCACCTAAGCCTACATCTGAGGGTGCATAATAATCAGCCCCCTGCAAACATCTACATAAGTGGGAAGTCTCACACCAATTAATACTAAATTTTGTATTATTAGCTTGTGTCAGAAACTGCAGGTTCATACACAGATATGGAGTCACGTTGCTGGTGTTACTGTTGCAATATCATGCTAGTCAGAATATCATGGCTTAAAATATTTTTTTCTGTGCATTCATCCTGTGTTTATCTTATAGAATTTCATTTAGTTTGATTCTAAAGTACTTGTTTCAGTAAATGTGATGGCATAGTTAGAAATTGTTGAAATGCCTGTATTATTTTTTAACTAAAAATATCTCATATGCCAGCATGTCAAGGGGGGCTCTAGCTCTGGGATTCATAGTAGAGACTTTAACAAAACCCTGAATGGCTAAGGCTGGTAAAAAAAAACAAGTTCTAGTAAGAGCCACTATGGCTGTAGCTGAGGTCAGGACAGTTGAGGTCTGGCAGAACATAGCAGACTATGCCACTGTGTCAATGACGGTGGTGCAGAGTTTTCCACACATGTGCAGCAACTCATGCATGTGCATGTTGCACCTGCGCACTCGGCTTCAGCAGCCATACTGGATACTGCAGACTGAGCCACTATGTCACCTGAGTTCACTGCGTATGCACGAGTCATCGTGCATGTGTGGAAAACTCCGTGCTACCATCTTGAACATGGTGGACAGTGCCATGCTCTGCTGTTACCGACAGACAAACTAGTCAGAGAATGTGCCGTGATTGCTGTTCACCTCCACTATTTAAAAAGTTGGTTCGGTATCTGGTGAGCTCCCTTTTCTCTACAGAAATCACAAGATGTCTGCAGGGCTATGGCCTTTGCAGCTGTAAAAAGACTGCCTCTTAGACAGTATATAAGTGTGCAGTGATGAAATCAGTCATTGCAAAAATGTCGCAAAGTGCAAAATTGCTAAGGTGCAAACTGTGCTGTAACAGAGTGCAAGAAAATAAATAATGTATAAAACATTAAATACAGTATTTAATGTGTTATATATTATTTATTACTTTCCTCTCTCTATCTCCTGCTGAACACACCTCTAACTACTGTATCTCCCTCTATGTCTCTAGTTGAATTTATGTGCTAGGGTTTAATAATTTGTTTAATCCTTACAGTCATTTTAAGTTCTGAGTTGATATTAGAAGTGAATTTAGAGCCTTGACTGTGTAAATCCTTCTTTTGCTCTCTGCCCTGCAATCTCTCCCCTTTCTCTTCCTCCCCCACACCGTCTGCTTTGCTCTCTGAACCTGCCCACTTACATTTATTCTCTTTGTTCTGATGTGACCAGCCTACTTTTCCAGCCTTTAAAAATCCTGTTTTTCTCTTTATTTCAGGGATCCAGCATGCCTTGACCAGGCCACGGACCCCTCAATTTCTGGAACCTAAACAGTTTTTCAGAAATCCTCTGTATTGCAAGGTACTAGCCCTGACTTTTGGATTTGGTACCAGTGGAAGCTGATTTCCAAGTGGTCCACACTATCTCCTGCTGAACACACCTCTAACTACTGTATCTCCCTCTGTGTCTCTAGTTGAATTTATGTGCTAGGGTTTAATAATTTGTTTAATCCTTACAGTCATTTTAAGTTCTGAGTTGAAATTAGAAGGGAATTTAGAGCTGTTGACTTTTCCATTAGCAGATTATATCCTCTCACCACTAGAGGGCTATATCTCTATCTCTTTATCTAGTACGTAAGCCATGTGGGCTCTCTCTCTGCCTTCTCTCGCCTCCCACTCCTCCTGCCCTGGCCCCCCTCTCTCTCTCCTCCCTGGTCCTAGCCACCCCCACCCCACCCCCGCCACCTCTACTCTGATTTCCACTGCTACTCCAAGGAACCTCCACTCCATGCAGACTTGTAGTTGGCGCATCATTTGGATATTCCTGGCTACTTAACCCGACCACTACTGTCAACAAGTGTGGCCACCTCTCTACACTGTATCACCTTGCAGTCCATATGGGACATTGCCTGGAACCTTGCAACTTCTACTCCAGGAAACAACAATCAAAACTATCTCTCAAAGAGCTGTGACTCTGCTCCAAAACTCCTACCCTCCTTCTCATCTCAGGCAGCGCCCATCCCAATCCTGGCCCTAGAAGCTCAGGCCACACACAAACTCAGGTGCCCTTATCCTTGCAACCATTAATATCTGCAGCCTACTACCAAAGCTGGATGCACTCCAAGCCTTCATATGCCAAACAACCCTGCCATCCTTGCAGTGGTGGAAACTTGGTTGACACCTAAAGTTCCTGACTCAGCAGTAACAATACAGGGCTACAATGTCCACAGGCTGGACCGGATATCCAAAAAAGGCAGTGGTTGCGCAATCTATATCAAAGACTCCCTGTCTTGGCACCCTGTACCAACTCCATCACTTTCTGCCTCAGCCCAGATTCTGACAATAAAAATCGTCCTAGGTCCCAACCATAAAACCCTGACTATTGTCTCCATATACATCCTGCCCAGGGACCCTAAACATGGATTCAACGACGTCCTAAACTTTATCAACTCTCATCCTCCTGAAGCTGAACTTATTCTACTAGGGGATTTCAACATAAACTGGTTAGCATCGAGTGCCAGTGCCTATAAAGACTCCATCTCAGCTGCAAACCTCATGCAAATGGTAAACTCCCCTACTAAGATTAACTACAAGACTGCCACCAGTACCCTCTTGGATTGGGTCCTCACCACTCACCCCACAAGGATTTCTTGTACAACCATTCTCCCAGACTTACTCAGTGACCACTCCCCAGTCATGTGTGCATGGTCTAACAAATTCCTTAAGCCCCCTCCCAAAATTATCACTAGCAGAGTCCTTCCTCGTGGAAAACTTCCACATCTTAAACAACACCTGCTTCTACAAGACTGGCTACCCATCTATGAAGCAAGAGATGTTAACTTGGCTCTTGATCACTTCATCTCAATTTTCAACAAAGCTCATGACCTCTTTGCCCTGCTAAAAGAAGCGCAAAACAAAAATCTCTCTAACCCATGGATCACCGCGGCTCTTTCCTCACACAGCTGAAACTAAGGGATCACCTTGGGCAGTTGCCAGGGCCACTGGCAAACAACTGGACATCCAAAATTACAAACAAGTACGAAATGCCTAAACAAAAGCCATACGGCTAATGAAATGCACCTATTACAAAGACGCTCTCACCAATACATGGGGAAATGGTCATGCTTTCTGGGACAATATCAAGGATGTCACAGGGAAGCAGCCAAAAACCTCTCCGGCCATGTTAATGGTTGATGGATCCTCAACCCTTGACCCCAAGATGTTTGCAAACATCTTTAACACGTTTTTTTCAGACCTTAGTGCTGTTCTAACCCATGACTTTTTCGAAAACAGGACCTACTCCACAAATACCTCAGCCCCTCAGTCTAATCATCCCCTCTTCTACTTCAGGAAGGTAAGGCTGAATAAAGCTTGTCGCTATATTACTGCAGCTATCTCTAAATCTAGATCTAGTAGCGACACCCTGGACCTTAAGCTTCTGTTGCTTACCCTCGATGAGGTAATTCATCCATTAACAAAAATCCTAAACCTCTCTCTCAGCTGTGGAAAATTCCCGGACCTATGGAAAACAGCCACTGTGACACCCATCCATAAAAGTGGAGACAAGATGATTCACCAAATAATCGCCCTATCTCCATATTGCCCCCACTCTCTAAGGCACTTGAGCGCATCGTGGCTGATCAACTTACCGACCACTTGGATAAATACAGTATACCTTGTCCACAACAACACAGCTTCCGGAAAGGTCACAGCACCACCGCAGCCCTTCTTGAGTTCACTGGAGCTTTGCACAAATCGCTTGACAACGGCCTTCTCACAGGGGCCATTTTTGTCGACCTCTCCAAGGCCTTCGATACAGTACACCATGGACTACTAATACACCAACTACTGAATGCTGGGCTATCCCCTGACTCTTCTCTCTGGTTTAAAAGCTACTTAGAAAACTGGTCACAGAGAGTAAAAATTGCAGACGCTCTTTCTAACACCCTACCTGTTCGCTTGGGTGTCCCACAGGGATCCATACTGGGACCCCTCCTTTTTAGCCTTTTCTTAAACTCCCTCCCTTACCACTGCTCTGAGCAGATCATACTATATGTCGATGATGCTGTTGTATTCTCCACTCACAAAGATCCTGTAACTTTCAGCACAACCTTCAACTTGGTTTCAGTTCTGTAGAGACATGGCTTTAATCATAAACTGGTCCTCAATGACAAGAAACCAAATCTATGCTCTTCTGCAGCTCTCTTAACCCACACAAGCTACACCACTGGCTATCTCCACCACCCAGGGGAACACTCTAGATCAGGTGGTGTCCTTCAAATACTTAGGGATACAGCTTGACCCTAATCTCTCCTATGGGCTTCATGTAGATAATGTAGCTAGAGCTGCTAATACACGGCTTGGTCTCCTTTACAAACACAGACCACACCTCACGCCAGAAGCTTTGAAGGTTGCAGTCCTGAGCTCTGTGATCTCTGTAATAGACTATGGTCTCATCATTTATGGCACGGCCACAACCGCAACCCTTAGATGCCTCTCAACTGCCTTAAATAAAGCATGTCAGCTCATCACTGGTGCTCACCGTCTCACCCACACATGTGACCTGTACACAGACCAGCTGGCTCCAACTATCAAACCGCATAAAGTTTCTCACCTGCTCCATGGTCAAAAAAATCTACCTTGGCCTTGCACTTTCTGGGGTCTCAATTCTGTTACAACACCAAATTGACAAATGGTGCCTTAGGAGATCCACGCTACAGCTACTGAAAGTCCCCCACTGTCACACTTCACAGGGGCAACTCTTTGCTTATTGAGCACCACTCTGGTTCAATGGCCTCAGCCCAACCATCTCCTCTGCCCAAACTATTGGTATGTTTAAAACTAGGCTCCGGGACTATCTCACTACCAACAGCTCCTGTGACTGCCCAACTTAACCTTGTTTCTCCACTTCCCTTTCTGCTCTAGTTGTCCCCCCCCCTCCCCTCCTCACTGGATTCTACCCTCACATCTTGGTATACCCAGTGCTGCACTTTTCACCCTCTCGCCACCCTTCCTACATTCCTTCTCCCCCCCACCCTCTTCCCTCTCCCTATGACTCTGGCACTTCTTATCTGTTGTCTATTTTCTCTGACAAATGCTGCTGGCTGCCTTGTTACAATACTACCCTTGAACTGTATTAGTCTGTACTCTGTTTGCAATGTCCACATTGTTGTAATGCCTGTCTTGATGTTTCCCATAATTTGTATTTCTCTGACGTGGAACCTTTGTAAAAGAGCCATGGCTCAAAGGTATTTGTAATCCTAGACTTGATAAATAAATAAAATAAAATAAAAGACAGCCTTTAAAGTTAATATTCATCATGGCATTTCATGCTCTGAAGATGACATCAGTTGGATGTTAAAAGGTTAGCACAGATGCAGTCACTGTAGCACTGGCTAGCATGCTCTGATGTGTGGAAGCAACTATGTTTTTTTTTACTTTGGAATGGACAAGTTTGTTTCAAGCTGGTAATAAGCAGTGCAGTTGGAAGCTGAATTGGCGCAGTGTAAAACGTTTCAGCATGATCTATTTTGGAGCCCTCCCCTTGCAGCTGAAGGTGCGGGCCCCTCCGCTTGCAGCTGAAGGTGCGGGCTTTTTGATGTATGTGTGGTGAGAAGCCATTAACACTGCCACCATGTTTGTGTTGATTATGGACAGCTTTCAGTAAAAGATGACATGTAAAACATCTGTATTTGAAGTCGTGCTCACCCGCTTTTCCACTGAGTGCAATTAGTTTTGTCAAGTGTTACCTTGCATTCCGGGGTAAGTGCATCAATTTCTACAGTCTGAGAGCTTCCTCACCATTTTCCTTTGTTTACCCATTTCTTGTAATCCTATGTTATAATCCACCTTAGATGTGGATTGTTCCCATTCTCACTCTTTCTATATAACTATATAACAAAAACTCTCCCAGCCCATACAAGACTGCTGTATTTTTGTTTTTAATATAGCTCTGAATATTGTCACATTTAAAAACAAGTAAAACTTAATCCACTCTCTGCTGCTGTCCTGGGCAGTTAGGAAAATGAGAAAACCTATCTCATAGGTTATCCTAATGTATAGCACTGTAATAAATAAATAAATTAATTAATGATAGTTAGCTGTCATTTTCAGTGACATCCTCAGAAGAACATGGTAGTCATGTACTTAGAGTGTAGAACTGTGAACCAGGAGATGTACGGTAGGTTCCAATCCCACTGAAGTCTCTTACTGTAATTAAGTATGCAACAGAAAAACTTGTTGCCATATTGGTCCTTGCAACACAAGATCCACACAAACAGATGATCTGATACCTTTTATTGGACCAACAGAGTTGTTACAAAAGATCACAGGTGCTTTTAGCTTTCGGATTACACAGAATCTTTCATCAGAAAACACTGGCAGTTGTTTTGGAAGAACATACCTTCTTAAAACCTAGATCATACAAAAAAAAAAAACAGATGAAAAGTTAAAGACCCCCACTGGTTTAAACTACATTCAAAAAAACAACATAACCATATAAAGACAGCAAAAGTTAAGCATAAGCGTGAACATGGTGGGTGATGGGATGAATATAGATTTGGGTTGTATGTCACATCACACCGCTTAAACAGCTTCTATTTTTTTACCTGCTTCAGGGATGACACTTGGACATATTATTGAGGTACGTGGTGGTATTTCATTATGTTTAGATACAAAAATGGCATTATGGACTTTTTGTTACTAGTTACCTATACAATGATTTCACCTGGGGGGGGGTAGGGTGTGGTGGCAGGATTTGTTTCCCACAGTTTTGGTTTTAGATTTATAGAACTGTTATTTAATACAACAGCAGATTGGGTACACATGGACACATGTTGATATATGGACATATTAGGATAACAGTATCTCAATTACAAGGGGACCTGTGTTAAGCCTGGGTTTTGAATGTACGCATACACTAGTCACTTGTTACAGAATTGCAGATATATCATGTTTAAGACAGTATAAGTTTGAATTTTTTTTTACTTTCTATTTTTCAGCCCCCTCTGTCACCACGTCCAGACCCTCTCCCAGGCTGTGCCGAGAGGATTGGGGATCACTCTGTTAAGTGCCCCGCTCCATGACATCTAGAAGCCCTGATGACCCTCCTGGGCAGGGTGGAGGAGGCTATCCCCTTACCCCCTCTGAACTTTCAGAGGAGTGTGCACCTGGAGTCCCCTCTGGATCCTTTGCAGTTGCTTTTCAGTGCAGGAGCCCTTCACCTGGCCCATACGTGGGGTCTTTCCCTTGTTCTGGTCCCCACCCCCAGCAGAAGTCAGCACTCAGGGAGGACTAAGGAGTCAGAGGCATGTCGAAATGCACCTCTGCTCTGGTCTTTGGCCAATGCCTGCCCCTCCCTAATGTACCGCCTCCTCAGCTGCACCAGCACCACCTGTGGTCACCCAGGTGGTGGTATTATTGCAGTGAGGAGAGCTGCCTACCCCTCCCAAGGAAGAAGAGTGGCCCGTCAAACGCTCAATCCTTCTTCCCCCAGGCAGGCCTTCTGACCACCCAGGCTCACTACCGAACCCAGGCCACCAGCATCGCAAGGTACTGCTACCACTGTGCCAGTGGGCCGGCTATGAGTTTCAATATTTATGAGTAATTTGGACTTATTGTACACAGAGTTTAAGACAAATGTATCTGAACAGTAATTACACTGTGTAAATGTGTGAAACAGCCGGTAAATGCTTAATTTACGCTAAGGCAGGTTGTCTTCTAATCTATTTTTTACTTAACACAAAG
Source organism: Neoceratodus forsteri (assembly GCA_016271365.2). Taxonomy (NCBI): domain Eukaryota; kingdom Metazoa; phylum Chordata; order Ceratodontiformes; family Ceratodontidae; genus Neoceratodus; species Neoceratodus forsteri. The sequence goes on from CM028130.1 coordinate 1,425,713,545, forward strand.
ATGTTTTCATATTTAGAATACTTTTAGCATTATTTACTATGCATTGCTTAAGCTTATTTTTCCTTGTGGTTTTTAATCATCGTGATTTACTAATGCTAGCACAGACACACACAGATGGTTTTAAAATGAAACTTCAGTTGGTTTATAGCTTTTCTCAGGGAGTGAACTTTTAATTCAGTGACATTTGACCTTGGGATAGCTTTCTTTTGATGGAACTTTTGCTGTCTTGATATGGTTATGTTGGTTTTTGAAAGCAGTTTTAGCCAATGGGGGTCCTTAACAACTTTTCAACTGTTTTTTATGTGTGATTTGGGTTTTGAGAAAGTATGTTCTTCCAAAACTACTGCGAGTGTTTTCTGATGAAGGATTCTGTGTAATCCAACAGCTAAAAGCAGCTGAGTTATTTTCTAACAACTCTGTTGGTCTAATAAAAGGTATCACATCATCTGTTTGTGTGGATCTTGTAATTAAGTAAGTAGCATAACTTCCTTGTGCTTCAGTCCACCTGGCATTAAAACTGGTTGAAGCAGGACTCTACTGCAAATCAAGGGTTGCATCAACACTGGGCTATCCTGGGTAAATAAACTGTAAGATAGATGTATCTACTGTATGCAAATTACAGTTCATGTACCCAGTATACTGTAGCTTAGCTGACAGATGCAATAATTTACTTTCAGTTGGGACCTACTTCTATACCTTGCCAAACCTATTACCCCACCAGTGGCCTAACAAGATTTTGTCATCCAAAAACTAAACAATGTCTATCACAAAACTGTAGTGAAAATACACTTTTATGCAGAATATTTCATCCAGTCATGGAAATGCCACTTCAGGGCACTGCAGAAACCAATCATTTGGGGGATTATGAAATCTGCTCTCTCCCTCTGTTGAAGACAGGCATCTTTCTCACTATGCTAAATTTGTATCCAAATTCTGGCTTGGCACTCTCCCCTCATACATCTCCTCTCTATCTCTATCTCTCTCCCTCCTCACACTCCCTTAGATCATAGGACACTCGGACCCTGGTAGTCCCACGCCAATCAACCTCTGTTGGACAGGTTGCTTTCTCTCACCACTTCTGTAAGCTGTGGAACTCCATCTCCCACTCCATTTGACACTCTTTCTCCCCTTTTGCTACCTTCACTTCTACACAGTTTCTTTCCCCTACTTGCAAATGCCTTTAAATTAAACCCACCTCCTTTCCATGCTACAGAAGTTGTTCATCTATGTAACTGTCTACAGACTTACTACCATATCTTGCATTTCCAAGGAAGCAGTATGTTATCTCTGCATATAACTATTAATGTGAAAGCACTTCAAACCATTAATACTGTTATTGTATGTATTTACTTATGTATGTGTTACTAGGAAGTTATGTTACATATGTTTGATGCTCCTTCTCCCTTTTCACCCAGGACGCACCTGGAAATGAACAATTGCTGCTCAGTGTGCCTTTTCTGGTGAAACTTCAATAAATACATATACAAAATTACATGTCTTAGAAAAAAGATAAACCTTGTCTGGGGAATTTCAGTGCATGCTATGGCATCACTTTCTAACTGTGTTGGACAAAGGGATTCAGTTTTCAGTTTAAGAGTTTATTGTTCAGCAAGTCAGGCCATTACAATTTAGCACAAAAGGATATACAGAATAAAACATACAGACATTTTCAGCAAAGGAAATTTTTATTTGAGTATATCCAAATCTCGTTCATATCAACATGTTAAAAAACATATTAATGGATCAATCCACTACTTTATGTCTATATTTAAGAAAACACCTAAAAAAGCTTGGGCAACATAACAGTCCTAACCTTTCATTGGTTATATACCCTTGAGCACAGACAGACATTCATTATTAACCTTATCACTCCCCTTCTATGATACTCGTATATTAGTGCTTTGAAAAGCATAATCAAAGCACCTATTATTCTAATGAATAATCCAGACTCAGTTATCTAGTATAGCCGACATGCGGAGAATATATAGTAAAATGATACCTTTCCCAGCTCCCAGTCTATTGCTAGCAGGCATACATTAAGACTAAAATACAACTGCCAGCTATTAGTGCTGCTTAGGCTCAGTATCCGCAGTAACTAAATGTGGGATACTGGTGTAGGTACTCTAATTATGCTGTTTTTTTTTAAACCATCTCAGATAAGAAATTAATAATCCTAGCCCCATTGTACTGCAAAAGCATTTATTTAGTAAATAGTTCAGAAACACTTAATGAGTCCATGTGATTTAAAATCAATAAGCAAACATATACACATAAATATTTTAAGCCATTCAAACATAATTTTACATGAAATGTTGAAACTAAATTTCTGGTGGGCAGAATTGTGGCTCCATTATGGATAGGAGTCCATTCATTTTTGATATGGGCATTCGGGAGTCCATAGATTAATATGTGGAACTAGGAGACCTCAGTTGTGTTCTGGAGTCCATCAAGTTATAAACAGATGAAAATGCAAACAAAAAAGCACCATTTAAATAACCTCCCGCGATTGCTAAGTCAGCATCTCTATATACATTAATAGGAGGAGGTTTCCTATATACAGCCAAAGACCATAACATATTGCATTATCCTCCGTTCCCAAAAAAGTCACAGCATGGGCCCTCATGAGGATTCTGAGATCATGTGTTTGTTTTATTAAAAATCCCTGGTCATTTTAATACATTTGAAGCAGTTTCCAATCAGAAGTCATTCTTTTAGAATCAGATTAGCTGCCCTCAATGTGCCAAGCATGGCCAGCATGGCCAGCTATCCATTAATTCCTGGAGCCATTAATGGCCATCAGCAGCTCAGCATGGTCTAGGAGAAGTCTATGGTACGCCTCCAGAAACATGAAGTTATAAAAACATTCAAAAGTACTGTGTGTTTACACATAAAGATGATCACCAGAACACATAATTTCGCTAACTCATTAGTGTTTAGCTGCCTCAAATTCTATTACTCACAAGACTGGATGAACAAACGATAATCATAGTCACTGATATTTCATATTTCAGGGCCATCAGGTTTCCAGTCAGAGAAATGAAAGGTTAAATCATATAATGATATGAGCTCAAAAGAGTAGCTCTGTGCACCTCTTGATTGGCAATTACAAAGGAAAGAAGTCTTCAAAACGCCCTGTAGTAACTCTATCAGTTATGTGTTTAGGTTGCAGGCAGAACTCGAAGACACAAATTAGTGTTCACATTAAAACATTCCTGCTTACTGTTTTTTTGGCTCTCATAGATCCAAAAATCTCACTTGGACGTGTCCAATGTGTTTACTCTTCCCATTTCCTTTCTCATCCTAGGAGAGGCACATCTGTAAAAAAGAAGCAAAAATATTGCTCTACTGAGCACAGTAACTATGTTACCTCAAGTTTAAATCCCCATTTCAGGCAACAATGGAATACCTTAAATAGGGGAAAATAAGGCCCTTCAGTACATTCAGTGCAATCATGCTTCACCCTTCTCATTGCAGAGAAGTCTTGGGTATAGAGAAGATATTTATTTATTTATTTGCTTTTGGTAACTGGGTGAGTGCTCTAGGTATAGCAATGCCTATTTTCAGGCATGACCCAGGAGAAGACAGTTTAAACATACAAAATGAGCATACATGTGATGCAGCACATGAGATTGGTGAACACAGTGAGGATGTAAGCAGCAACATACAACTGAACAGTTAATTCAAATAGTAGGTCACATTGGAATATTAGAGGTAATGTTACAGTAGAGGCAAAACTGGAAAACACTTAGGTAAATACACAACTAAAGTAAACAGTAAGTGAGACAGGCGTTTGCAAATAAAGGTTTATACACAGTAAAGTACAGTAAGTGCCAAATTCAGGATGAGATGAGAGAGGGAGAGGAAGAGAGAGTGAGGGGTGAGGGAAGAAAGAGGAGGGGATGAGAGATAGGTAGTTAGGAAGGTGGGGAAAGAGACATAGAAGAGGAAGGTAGTATAATGAAAGAGAGGGGGAGATTATGTAGTCTAAGGTAAATTAAAGCAGGTACATTGGCTGATTGTTTGCAGATGTTCCCGGTGCCGTGTTTTAAAGCTAGCATGGGTAGGTGCTCAGCGAATATTTGGAGGTGACGAGTTCCAGTATTTTGGGGCCATATGTGCAAAAGCGCATGTACCCATATTTGTTTTACATCTGGGAATGTGGAAGGGGGCTAGGTCCGCAGATCGGAGCCCATAGGAGAGAGGATGAGAGTGGAGCAGACAGGTGAGTGAGGATGGAATGCCAGTGCGGACAGTGTTATTTATAAGTGACCCAAGGGACTGGAGCCGATGGCCAGAGGGGCAAGGCCAGTTTAGGTCAGAATAGAGTTGGCAATGGTGTGTGAAACAAGGGGATGCAGATGCATAATGGCAGATATTGTTATAGGTAGTGTCCCACTTGTGGAGGGAGGATTTTGAGGCAGATAGATACGTGACTGATCCATAAGCCAGGGCGGGGAGCAGAAAGCCTTGAGCCACAGCTAGTCTAGCCAAAGGGGTAAGGGCATAGCTAGTGCAGTAGGCACCACCTAATCTTGCATTAACAGATTTACAGGTGTTAGTTATGTGTAAGTCAAAGTTAAGGGATTCATCCAGAGTGATGCCCAGATATTTGAAGGATTTGGTGCTGATCAGTGTGGAGCCATCAGCACAGATGATTTTAGGGCATCAAGGTTTATTTTAAGTTTGGCGAGTGATCCTAAGAGCATAGAGTGAGTCTTGCTAATGTAAAGAATGAGTTTGTTCTCTGTTAGCCAAGGCTGAATAGCAGAGAAGTCAGAGTCAAGAGGTTGGGTGAGGTCAAGTGAGTTCCTTGCACTGTGATAAATCACTAGGTCATCTGCATAAAGCAGGGTTGAGCAGGTTGAAGCAAGCAGCGGGATGTCATTTATGAAAATGGAGAAGAGCAAGGGGCCAAGTATGGAGCCCTGGGGCACCTAACATGGATAGATGAGGGATCAGATGTGGCTGAATTGAAAACAATGGTCTGCTTTCTCCGGACAGATAACTGTTAAACCAGGCTCCTACATCAGTAGAGAAACCTAGAAGTTAAGTTTTGAAAGAAGGAGGAATGGTTTACCAGGTCAAAAGCTGTTAAATCAACGAAGATAGCACCTGTCAGGAGGCCAGAGTCCATAGCAGAAAAGATATCGTTAGTGAGTTTGAGGAGGGCAGTAGACGTACTGTGCCCCTTGCGGAAACCGTGCTGAGAACTAGACAAGAGGTTGTACTTCTGCAGGTAATCAAGGGTTTGGGTTGCCACAAGTTTTTCTAGGATTTTGCTAAGGAGGGAGAGGATTGCTATAGGATGGCAGTTCGAGATTAATTTGAGATCGCCCTTTTTTGGAATGGAGGTGACCTTGGCTATTTTCCAGATGATGGGGACTTAGCCGTGACGTAGAGATAGATTGAAGATTTTGGTTAGGGGAGAGGCTATAATCGGGGCAGCGATTTTTAGAAGCCTGGGTTCCAGCCCATCAGACCCTGAACTGGTATGGTCTGGAGCTGAGAGGAGTAGCCTCAGAACTTCAGATTTTGTAATATTCCGGAACCTGAAAGGGGATGTGAATTGAGGTTTGTCATTGTCGTTATGTGAAAAGGCGTGAGCATTAGGGAATGAAGCCTGGTAGCTGGTGAGGTCTGAAAAATGGTGGTTAAAAGAGTTTGCTATAGTAGTTGGATTATTGCAGTGTATGCCATTAATCAGCATGTCATTTGTATGTGCTGTTTGATTAGCTCCAAGGAGGGTTTTTATGGTAGCCCAGAATTATTTTGAGTCCCCCGCTGCTTTGGTTAGCAGATTTGTACAGAAGGAGCTTTTAGCTAATCGAATTTGCCTTTTGCATATACTTCTCTGGGTTTGGTAATTATTATAATCGGCCAGTAGCCCAGTGACTTTGAAGCGATGCCACGCTTTATCCCTGGACCTAATCTGCGCAAGTAGGTCTTTTGAGAGCCATTTCTTCTGCGATCCACGGATACGACGAGAGACACAGGGAGCATGGGTGTCTTGGAGCACATGAAATTTGGCAAGGAAATGGTCTAACGCCAGTTGTGCATTGTTAGAGGTGTGAATGGGAGACCAGTCAATCAATGTGAGATCATGTAAGAAATTTTCTTGGTTAAAGTTAGCCAGGCTTTGGAAGGTGATGAGTTTAGGAGGTGGAGAAGGTTTACTAGTAGCACGCCAGGTGCAGAAGATTGGGGAGTGATCACTGATTGAGTCAGCTAGGGTCCCTGCACATGCTATGCTATCCGGGCGGTTTGTAAGGACCCAGTCTATAAGAGTACTGGTCCGAGGGGGGGGGCACGATCCTGGTAGGGTCAGTAATTAGTTGATGGAGGTTTCGTCCTTGGACAATAGTATGAGAGGACTGGTTTAATTTACTAGTCCAGTTTAGGTTCAGGTCCCCAAGTATGAGGACTTCATTTCAGCCAATGGCCTTATCAACCTGAGATAGAAGTTCCTCCAACCCAGCTGCACCACCAGCTGGAGGGTTATAGGCACAAACCAAGTGAAGTTTCTTTGACCCAAGCTTTATGGTAGCATAGATTGCTTCACAGTAAGATAGGGTAGGTTGGGCATTGTGGGATATTAGAAGGTAAGGTTTGAAGAAGATGGCAACACCCCCCTCCCCACTTAGTTAATGGCCTATCCTGCCGAATGATGTTGTAGTTAGGCAGTGAGCGGAGATGGTCGGGGGTGGAGGGTTTTAGCCAGGTTTCAGATAAACAGAGAATATCTGGGTTGTGCTGAGCAGCCCATGCCTCAAGTTCAGCCTTGTTGCGAAGCAGACTCCTAATATTTAGGTGGGCAATGCGGATGCCCTTAGTGTCATGCCAATTAGTAGCCTTACAAGATAAGTTACTAGGAGGTCCAGGATTTATATCCCCGGCTAACATCAGGGTTAGATGAGACAGGTGTAAGAGTTTGTGACGGATATAGGAGATGAATAGGGTTAGGTTAGGTACCAAGGATTTTTTCAGAGTGTAGAATAAATGATAGGTGAGTTTATAATGAATAAGCTGGGGGAAGGTGGCAGGAGGCTGGTGTGGTGTCTTTTGCGTTAAAGATAAACTGGAGTAGTCAGGGTAGGTGTGGTAATGGTTATAGGATATGGAGTAGTAAAGTGTAGGGAGTCATATAAGACAGAGAAGTGTGGAGGCTATTAAAAGAATGACATATGGAGAGATGGCCATTTTTGGTACTGTTATAAGTGGCATTAGGATTGTAAGAGAGTGTGAGAGTGAAATTTGCAGATATAGTCTGGGCACCAGTAACACTACAAGATTGATCTGGCACCCTCTAGCAGTCAAAAGGTATAGGCTGCTAATGGAAAACTGAGGAGATAGTTAATTTTGGCAGGGCATGTTTGAGGCGGGGTTTCACCCTATATAAGTAAAGCCGGACAAGGGTGGGTGTGGTCGAGGCGGGTGGGGAGCAGTCGCAAAGCGACTGCGGGGTTTCAGCGAACCGGTCCCCAGGTAATCAGTTACTTGCACAGGGCAGGCAGTTCTGTTGAGAGTGCCTAGTGCACGAGGGAGCTGCTCAGCGGATTTGCAGTTAAACTCCCGGCTTCCTTCCCCAGTTCTACAAGCTGGGCTGTTGGGCTTTGCAGATTAAAACTACGGTTCTCTTTCTCCAATGTTACAGCTGAGGCACTTGCAATTACAGGCACGCTCTACAGCCATGGGGATTTGCAGAAAACCAGGAGAAATACAGACTGCAGGCACCTGAAAACTAGAAGCTGGCAGGTTGTCTTACAGTCTGAGAATTAAAATGCTGAGGTGCTTAGGACACTCTGCAAATTGCAAATGCTGAGGCGCTTAGGACGCTCTGCAGCTTTGGAATGGGGCAAACTATAATTAAATCAAGCTCCACTAACTTCAAACAGTAATCTTAGTTACAATAAGTAGAGCTTAGTTTTCAGTTCATATTCTTGTTACAATGTGCAGAATTGTACAGGTCTTTGAATTTGTCTTTGTTCTTGTTTGAAATGCCGGGTGCCAAAATTCAAATTCTCACAAAGCAAGGACAAGCAAGGAGGCACTGCAAAGGCGGATGAAATTACCTTCAGTTGCCTCAGGGACAATGGTTCCACGGTGGTCAGGGAAGGAGTTCCAGGGCAGTTGTGCCCACCAGTAGCCAAGGCTTCAGTTGCCTCAGGGACAATGGTTCCACGGTGGTCAGGGGAGGAGTTCCAGGGCAGTTGTGCCTACCAGTAGCCAAGGCCTCAGTTGCCTCAGGGACAATGGTTCCACGGTGGTCAGCAGAGGAGTTCCAGGGCAGTTGTGCCCACCAGTAGCCAAGGCTTCAGTTGCCTCAGGGACAATGGTTCCATGGTGGTCAGGGGAGGGGTTCCAGGGCAGTTGTGCCTACCAGTAGCCAAGGCTTCAGTTGCCTCAGGGAAAATGGTTCCATGATGGTCAGGGGAGGAGTTCCAGGGCAGTTGTGCCCACCAGTAGCTGAGGCTTCAGTTGCCTCAGGGACAATGGTTCCACGGTGGTCAGGGGAGGAGTTCCAGGGCAGTTGTGCCCACCAGTAGCCAAGGCTTCAGTTGAGGGACAATGGTTCCACGGTGGTCAGGGGAGGAGTTCCAGGGCAGTTGTGCCTACCAGTAGCTGAGGCTTCAGTTGCCTCAGGGTCAATGGTTCCACGGTGGTCAGGGGAGGAGTTCCAGGGCAGTTGTGCCCACCAGTAGCCGAGGCTTCAGTTGCCTCAGGGACAATGGTTCCACGGTGGTCAGGGGAGGAGTTCCAGGGAAGTTGTGCCCACCACTAGCTGAGGCTTCAGTTGTCTCAGGGACAATGGCTCCACGGTGGTCAGGGGAGGAGTTCCAGGGCAGTTGTGCCTACCAGTAGCCAAGGCTTCAGTTGCCTCAGGGAAAATGGTTCCATGATGGTCAGGGGAGGAGTTCCAGGGCAGTTGTGCCCACCAGTAGCTGAGGCTTCAGTTGCCTCAGGGACAATGGTTCCACGGTGGTCAGGGGAGGAGTTCCAGGGCAGTTGTGCCCACCAGTAGCCAAGGCTTCAGTTGAGGGACAATGGTTCCACGGTGGTCAGGGGAGGAGTTCCAGGGCAGTTGTGCCTACCAGTAGCTGAGGCTTCAGTTGCCTCAGGGTCAATGGTTCCACGGTGGTCAGGGGAGGAGTTCCAGGGCAGTTGTGCCCACCAGTAGCCGAGGCTTCAGTTGCCTCAGGGACAATGGTTCCACGGTGGTCAGGGGAGGAGTTCCAGGGAAGTTGTGCCCACCACTAGCTGAGGCTTCAGTTGTCTCAGGGACAATGGCTCCACGGTGGTCAGGGGAGGAGTTCCAGGGCAGTTGTGCCCACCAGTAGCCGAGGCTTCAGTTGCCTCCATATGTGTTCTGTTTTTCCACATACTGTAGTCCAGAAAATGTTTGCTTGAGTTTTATTTTCTCTATGTTTGCTATTTTAAAAATTAAATGAACATTTCTGAAAGCTAATATTATTGCCATTAATATCCTTTTATAAAAACGGTAGCACATAGTGAACATTGTCAGCCGTGAACAAGTATCAGCAGCTGTTCAGTGAATTTTAAGGGAAGCAAACATATTCTGGACTACAGTAGTTCCAGGTATTAGGACTTTTAAAGCTTAGTGCTTCATGTACGTTATCAGAATGCCAGTTACAAGCTACAAACTCCATATTGGAATGCCAAAGAGCAAAAAACAGTGCCACATCGACAAATAGAGCTAAAATCAACAGTAGTTTCATTCATCATCTTAAAATTAATTGCCTTAAAATAAAAATGAAGCAAGTTTCAATCATAAAATGCTATAAACGCCACTTCAAGTTTGGAGCTGCTGGGAGCAGAGCAGCACTGTGGGCATCTTGTTGCTCCACCCCCCCCCAAAAAAAAAGGGATTCTGAATAGTAGAATGATATGCCAGCTTCTTAATGTGGGAGGGTTGAGTGGTATATACGTATTTATACACATGTATATTTGTTAGCTGAAATAATTGCCCAATAAATATGAAAAATTGAGTAACAAGGTTCACGTTGCCATTGCACCTCTTTAAAGCAGCAGTGCATATTAACTAGGAGTATTTGTTTTCACCACACTATTTTTAGCAAAAATGTTCTGCTTTGTGTTTTAACAATGCTGTATTGTTGCTTTTAGCCATGATGTACTGTTTAATGAGTTCATCTGTGATGTAGGCTGAGGGGTCGAGGGTGAAATCTGCCTCTTTGCAGAAGACACTAAGCTGTGTTGCCTGGTACACACTAAAGAGGGATTAACTATATAAAGAAGTACTGGAAAGGTGGCCCAAGGTGTGGCAACTGAAGTTTAATGTTAAAAAGTGCGGAGTTATGTACATAGGCAGGATTACCCAAAAATGAGTTTGTGGATGTGGCCTGAAGAAAATAGTGTAGCCACATAGAAAAGGGACTCAGTGGTCATCATTAGTAATAGTCACTAGCCATCAGCCCAGTGTGCCAGGGCACTTGTGAAGGCAAACAGGATGCTGGTATTTATGGAGAGGGGACTAGTCAGTAGATGAAAGGGGATACTGTGGGTCCTTGGTGAGGCCATACTTGGATTACTTTGTCCAGTTCTGGAGCCTACACCTGAAAAAGGATTAGGACCATACAAAGTCTGTCCAAAGGTGAGCTACAAAGATGATACAAGGTCAGCATGGGAAAATGTATGAGAAGCACACAGTCAGTCTGAACCTGCACTCCCTGAAGGCCAGGAGGGAGAGAATGGACATGACAATAACCTTTACATGCTTGAGGGGAATAAACAAGTTAGAGTGTCATGACCTGTTACAGCAATGCAAGGGATCAACAACCAGGGGGAACAATCATAAGCTGGTGGAAGACAGCTTCAGGAATGATGTGAGGAAATGCTTCTTCAAGGAAAGAGCGGTGGACAGATGGAACAGCCTGCACTGTGAGGTGGTAAGTCATTAGACAGTGATGGGTGCCCAGAGAACATGGGATAACTACAAGAGGTTGTGAAAGCAAGGGTGGGGAAGGTGGTGCGGTGGGGTGCGAGACTGAGCTGCCTCTGTTGGCCAAGTCATGTCCAGCAATAGGCTAGAATGGTTCAGGCAGAAAAACAGGCAGACATGATGGACTACATTCTTTTCCTGTTGGCAGCTTCCTGTTTCCATGTATTCCTGGCATCCTTAGACTTGCTAACGTAATATTTTTTTTTTATTATTTAAATTCTTGGTAACCAGGATAGACACTGAGCCAACGCTCCTTTCCAGGTGTGACCCGGGGTGTACAGGTATAAACAAGAGGTAGTACACCAACATTTTGGAACATAATACTAATGCTAATATTTATATGAATTAAGAGGATGCTTTGCCATTCAACCATGTTCATATTGCAGTCATGATTAGCTTTGTCAGTTGTGTGGATTTCACAATAAATTCACAAAAAATACCACCAACAGCTTAACGTGATGCAATATGTCAGTTTGCATCTGTACCCCTCCTCCTGACAAGACTGAAAATAAGCAGAATTTCTTAGTCCTCCTTTTTAAAAACTAACAAATAAATAACAATAGCAGCCCAAGCAGTTTTTAAATCTGGTTCCCTGGTGTCTTCCTGTGGATGGAAAAGTTGCCATTCAGATTGCAGATATGTGTAGGTGGAGCAAGTACATGTCTTCCTGGGTCGTGCCTGAAAATAGGCATCCTTATGCCTAGTGCACTCAACCGATTACCAAAAGCAAATAAATAAATAAATAAATGATGGTTGACAGAATAGTATTGGCCCAAGCAACTTAGATTCATCAAGATGGACGTAACACAGAACCAGAAACTTTTAAAGGGAAGATCCTCTCAGTCTTTTATTCTGTTTACCTGTGTAATTTGAAGGCATGAACAATGATTGCCTCTAATGCACCCTCCGAATTTCATCAGAATTTAAATTTAAATGAAGATACTTAAGTCTGGTGTGCAAACCTGCTTGATTCCATTGCAAAGTTCATGGCCCGACTCATTTAAGGCATCCTGGAATTTTAGATGTTTTAGTGCTGACGCCTGCAATAGTTGTATAAGTCAGTGTTGTTGCTGTCCTCTGCAGACCCTATGTTCTTGTCTTATGCTGACTATGAAACTTTATAAGGCATAGTAAGTGCCCTCTTCTTTTCTGTAGTTTTAAAGTGTATCTGAGTTAGATAAAAAAATGCTTTTAGAGAATGCAGGTTCTTCACATGATATGTAACAGAAGTATAACTTCTACTGGCTTGTGCAGGTATGCATCACCAACTCCCATGATGCCTTACATGAGCAGGGTCATGACCTTTGCAATGGAGACAAACAGGTTTTCACACCAGGGCAAAACAGAGTGAAGCAACCTCATTAATATTTCAGTTAGGATGAAATTAGGGTGATGCAAGACAGGGAATCATTGTTCATGCCTATGAATTTCACAAGTAAACAGAAAATAGGTGGAGAGGACAGTCCCTTTAAAAAGTTCCAAAACACTTAACTTGCCACTGCCACACACACACACACACACACACACACACACACACACCTGTAACCAGTGCTGAAAATGGAAATAATTCACTGGGGGACTCCATCACCTTTGATGTAGGATCAAACATACCTATCATGTGTCTGGGGCACCTTTTTTCATTATGTGTTACATGTCTGAAGTTTTTATGCATTTAGTGGGCTATATTCACAGGAGCAACCCTTCCCCATTTTGTTCCTTGAGCCGAGTCACGCTTTTTAATTTCAGTCCTAGAACTGTGGTCAAATGACACCCAACACACACATGCGGACACACACACACACACCCCCCAACATATATACGTTTTCCAAGCTTTATTTCCCTGATGTGATGACGTGCCCCACGTTTTATTTTTCGTACCCATATTTAGGAGTTCTGATACACACACTTCTGTGCCCGCCACCACCATCACCCCCACTACACACAAAACTATATTCTGGTTATATTGTTTTGCCTTGTGGTCATACCACTATAAAATATAGTCTTGTAATGCTCCCATGTTACACACATAGCATAACTATTCACATTTTGGTTTTTGTACTTCAGCATACAAACCTAGTGCTGCTAAGAGTACAATATGTGGCTGCCAGGGTATATGCCATTTTCGATACAGTATGCTCACTGGTAAATAATGTTTTAAGTTTATACTGTGCAGGTTGGACTGACAGTGTATGTTACTGACTAAAACAGACCTTATTTTTTTGCTTAGATTCTGGTTCCAACATTAAAATAAAAATGACAAGACATTTTAAAAAAACAAAATGGGCTTTTTTAGGACACAAGAGCCCCCGGGTCGGCATCTTATTCTCTCCTTTTTTATCACTTTTTGTTAGGATGTTTTCTATAGGCAGTCAAAGCCAAGATCTCCTCACCTCTCCATGTATTAGAAAAAAAAAAACTACTGAAAGGCTTTCTGCTTTTTCTCTCAATAGAGCCCAGCACTTTAGCAAGTTCACGAAGCTGTGTCATGGTTCCTGAATTATTCACAGATTGAAATGGGACTGGTCAAAGTTGGACTATTTGATGTCAGCCAAGCGCGTTTATCTGTTCAGAATGCTCACGATGGCTGGGAGGCTGTCGGATGTATATGAACTGTTTACTTATTCAGTTAAGATAAAAAGACATATGAGAATCTTTACCACCCTATATTTCAGAAACGCATGCACTGTATACCTTTTAAAAAGTTGCTTTGCACAATATATATGCCCTTCTGATATATATATATATATATAGAGAGAGAGAGAGAGAGGGGATCTAGATACATTATAACAGTTCTAACTTGACTGAACAGTTTCAAAGATGCCACATTTATCTCCTGACCCCTAACACTGCATGTGCACCATGGTGAACATAGTTAACTTAAACAACGTGGAACTTTATGTTTGACCTGTCTCCTATAGAGCAAAATCTAGATTTAGTAGTTGCCGTATTGGTCCTTGCAAGAATAGATCCAGAAGCAAATGATTTGATACCTTTTAATGGACCAACATAGATGTAACAACAAGAACAAAGTGCTCTAGCTTTTGGACCAACCAGTCCTTCTTCAGAAGCTAATGGCAGTTGTTTAGAAAATACAATACTTATAACAGCTGGATCATGCAGAAAAAAACAGAAAATATCCCCATTGGTTTAAAATACTCATTTAAAAAATACAGAAGATGATGTCAGAGAAGTTTAACAGTACCATACTGCCTTCAGCCAGGAAGGTTCCTGGGTCAAAGGTGCTTGGTGGAACACACATACAAAGAATCCTACTGCATATAAATGTAATTGACATAAGATAACACTGCTGAAGCAGATGACTCTTAAATCAAGCTATGAGTGTCACAGTTTGTATAAGGATGTGATTCCTGAAAGGCAACCCCCACCCAGATTAAAGACAAACTAAGATTGTCTTAGGGCTCCAAGAAGTTTCAATGCCTGCATTATAGACAAGAATTTACCAGTAAAGGTGTCTTAAAACATCAGTGCACACTGTATGATGTGTAAACCTAGCTGTACTCAGTCAGATATAAGGCCCAAGAAATTTCAAAAACCTCTAGTGTAGTGACAGGACTGTATAAATGATAATTTAAATATAAATTGACAATATTAGTGTCAAACAAAAAACTCTAGTCGAGGAACCTCAAGGAATTAAGACCATATAGCCTGATATGTACTGATGTCAGTATACATTGAGAATGTAACAACTTGATGTACCACAAGTGTCTAAGGAATCTGAAAAAGAGATAAAAATGTAATTTCTCTCCTCCTTGATTGAGACTTAAAGAATTATTTCATGGCAAGGAAGAAATCACTGGTAGTAAAGACAGTGCAAATAGCAATAATGTAATGGATAAGAAAAAGAAATCTGAATTTACCCCCTCAAGTGGGCATAACAAAAAACTAGACAATTACACTCGTTGTTTCCGCCAACAAGTCAGTGGTCAGATCCTTACTAGGCAAAAACAGGCCCATTATAACCTTTGTCCACTGTAATAGAGAGCTATAGGGACACTGAAATCAAACCACAACATTGTCATCAAAAAGCTGATAAAGGCTCTGCAGTGGTGATTTTAAACAGAGAGGATTATATTAATGAAGCTAATAGACAGCTAACAGATCTTACATACTACAGAGAACTAGAGAGTGACCCCACTACAAGATATAAAGATGAACTACAGGGCTTAATTAGAACTTTTCCAGACCATGTCCGAGAAAAAACTAACTGATCTCATCCCTGCTGAACCCAGGCCAGGGACATTCTACATGCTGCCTAAAATACATAAACCTGGCAATCCGGGAAGACCCATAGTGTCTAGTAATGGTACCTTGACTGAGCGGATCTCGGGGTTTGTAGAGACCATTTTGAAACCGCTGGTTATGGAAAGAGACAGTTATATCCAGGACACTACGCACTTTTTGCATGTTCTTTCTGGTTATAAGGATTTACCACCTGTTACCATTTTAGTGACAATGGATGTAACATCCCTCTACACTAATATTCCACACACAGATGGCATTGCAGCATGCCTTAAATACATACATGAGAAAGGACTGGAACAAAACATCAACCCTGAAGTGGTGGGGGAACTTAAGGAATTCATTTTGACACATAACAACTTCAGCTTCAATGGTAAATATTATGTTCAAACTATGGGAACAGCAATGGGCACCAAAATGGCTCCACAGTATGCTAACCTTTTTATGGCTGACTTGGAGGAGGATTTTTTAAGGCAGTATCCCCACAAACCACTAGCTTATTTCCGTTACATTGATGATTTGTTTATCATCTGGACGGAGGGCTCAGATGCACTCAAAGATTTTCATCACAAACTTAATAATCTCCACCCTACCATAAAGCTTACCCTGGAGTATTCTACCACCAGAGTTAACTTTCTGGACACCACAGTCACCATTATGGATGGAACCTTACATACATGTATTTACAGGAAGCCAACAGACAGACAGAGATACCTGCACAAGAAAAGTAATCACCCAAACCATACAAAAAAATCTGTCATGTACAGTCAAGCACTCCGATGTCACAGCATTTGTTCAAATGAGGATGACAGAGATACACATTTGGCTATGTTGAAAAACACCTTTATTGAGCAGGGTCACTCGTCCAGGGAAATTGACAGGATAACAGAACAGGCAACACAAGTACCAAGACAACAACTACTTCAATATAAAGAAAAGACAGCTACAGACAGAATACCCTTAGTAGTCACATACCATCCAGACCTTGAACGTCTGAGTAAGATTATTAAAGACCTCCACCCAATATTTAGTGAGGATGAAACCCTTAATTATATTTTTAAGGAACTCCCACTACTATCTTTTAAACAACACCAAATTTATCCAGCTTAATTATTGGGAGCAAACTTTCACCAGAACAGAATATCATGTCACACAATGGCATATGACCCTGCAATCAACGCCCCTGTAAGACTTGTGAGCTAATTTTTACCTCAGACTGTGTGGTTACATCACAAAACAGACAATTCCAGGTGCATGGGAGTTATACAGGCACGTCACAACATGTTGTTTATTTCATTCAGTGCAAGAGATGTCCACAAACAGGTTATGTTGGAGAGACACGCCAACAGTTCCGCATGAGGATGAACTCACACAGACATACTATTACAGCAAAGAAGACTGATAAACCAGTAGAGCACCACTTCTCCCAGCCTGACCTCTCATTCTCAGATATGTCAGTAATGATCTTAAAATGAAATCTCAAAAACACATGTAACCCCATGTTACCCGGGGTTACTAGAATCCCAGTAAGACCTAGTGGTAGGCAGGGAAGGCAGCTTGTGAAACTCCAGTTAAATGGGTTTCGCACTGTCTCACTCTGTTCTCAGTCTCAGCTGAGACTGAGAGATGACATCACCAATGTGTATTGTAAATAATGTCATTATTGTACTCTAATGTAAATACTGTTTTTCTACCTTTTTCTAAAATATCTTTTTGGGATTTTTCAGTGTTTTGTATGGTAAGGGTTTTAGGTAGACTGTATATGCAGATTAGAAGTGTGTTTTGTCTTTCTTTTTCTTACAGGTGTTCCTGGGAAGACAGAAGAGAAGACAAGAAGAGGAGGAGGGGCTCATTGGAGTTCCTCGTCAATGCTTTATTATGTAGAAATTTAATGTACTGTGTTGCTATTGTTATGGTTGTTACTGTATTAACCCTTTCCTTCCACGGGTGTGGTCGTGGGGGTAGGGAGGAGGCAGTAATGTGGTATTTTAATGGTGTGGTTGCAGGTTACCCAAGGTCGGGGAGGTCCTCGGGTTTTTTTTTGTTTTGGGAATATTATGTTAGAGGCAGATAGGTTTTCCCTAGAGGGTTAGGGGGGATAGACAGGCTGTGGTCCTGAACGGCCGTAGGGACTGCAGTGCTGATCTATCAGGGCTATGCTCTGGATGGTTCTACCAGAGCCACTAGGTGTCCATAGTAAGTGGATAGTGTAGAGGCTGACATGTCAGCTATAGGCCTCTAGGCCCTTAGTGTTGCCTGCCTGTGCTTGCACATGGTAGGAGGGGGCCTGATCACCCCCCTCCGCTGGTAGCACTTAGGGTGGGATGGCCTAAGGCCAGTTGCATAATGACTGGGGACAGTCATTTTCCTGGTCAAGGGCGAGTGTAACCCCTTGTTACCCGGGGTTACTAGAATCCCAGTAAGACCTAGTGGTAGGCAGGGAAGGCAGCTTGAGAAACTCCAGTTAAATGGGTTTCACACTGTCTCACTCTGTTCTCAGTCTCAGCTGCGACTGAGAGATGACATTACCAATAGAACTGTTGCAGCTGCATAAGCCACATTGGAATCTGCAGCAGAGGGAGTGAGATAGAACGTTGGGAGTTTTCAAAGTCAGTTCCTGTTTACCTTCTGAAGGAGAAGGAGTGAGTGTCCAGTGTTCAAGTGGTGGAGACCGCTGTCCAGGTCTCAGTGCCCCCCTCTCTCTGGGGGGGGGAGTAAAGTATCCCCATGTAGATTCCAGGGCAATCCCTAATTTCTGCTAAAGAAAGAAAGCTGCCTTTTACAGTTTCGATTTGTGCTTGAAAAGTGAAAAAGTTGTACTCTCACTGGGGCACCTGCAACGTAAAGGGTGAGTGTTTGCTTTAATAGAGAGGGCAAAAAGTGTTTCTTCAGCCTGGGAAATGTGAAGAAATTTGGGATTTGAACTACTATTTGGGAGGCCTATAGTACTAGGACAAACAAATGGAGTAGTGTCAAAAGCTAAAGTGCTGTGTGGATTCAAGTAATGTTGTAGAGGGGGTGTGACAGTTCATCCACTGTTTAATCTACATTTTGAAGTTTCAGTTTGCCCAGAGAAATGGACGGGTATGGGCTGTGGGAGCTGGAGGTGGGAACACCCCCCATCTTTAGTAACCAGGTCCACCTCTATGGATTTCTGCTGTGATTGCTACTTGCCTCATGCGCTTGGCCAGTGATGAGGGAAGTACCCAGACGTGGGTCGCAAATGGGAAAATCTCTCTAGGAGGCGCAGACTCTAAGTGGTGTGGGGAGCCACAACAAGGGTAAAGAAAATTCTCTTTGTGAGATGGGAGTCAGAAGAAGCCAATGGGAAATCTCTCTAGGGGTCACAGACTCTAAGTGGTGTGTGGGCCACAACAAGTAAAATGGGTTCATTCTTCCAATGAACCGCCAGTCAAGTGGCCGGCAGGGGAGTTAGACCAGTTGGGCTGTGTGCCCAACACACGTGCAAGTCCGGGCTGTGTGCTTGGTGGGTCCAGAGACTGAAAACAATAGAATTGGTTCATTCTTCCAGTGGACCGCCTTGTAGTCTCTAATCTGCATTATCAGTAAACGTAGCCCCATGGGGGTCCATCTATGCTTTGTTGTGTTCAGCTAGTTGTGAATAAAAGCCACACTGAAAATTCCCATTCGTGGTTCTGGACATTACAGTTATTGCTTCCTGTATCGGATTTACTTGGGTGCCCCTGTGCAGAGTAGCCAAATCTAGGTCCCCTTGAGCAGAGTAACCTCATCCTCCCCGAACCCAGGTCCCCACCAGGTATTGCTGCCAACGCCAACAGCATGCCACCTGTCGTTTTAGCAAAAAGGCAGGGGTGGGGGTTACACACACAACAGAGATGAGATTTTGAGATTAAACTTATTTTGCATCTCAATATGGTAGCAGATGGGATGAACGTCGATCTTGGTTTTATGGGACACTACAGAAACTGACATCCACAGACCTCTTCTTCTTCTTCAGACTGGCATATTATAGGACTTCAGCATGTGTGGGATGTGGGTGCGTGTGTGTATGTATGTGTGTGGGTATGTGTTGTGAGGTATGTGATATAACAGGTGTGGGGCTTGCTGTCACATTAAGGTAGGCCTCTATTTAGATATATGGAGTTAATAGTATGTTACTATTCTTACTTCACACACATAATGAGTATTAATTCCTCCTTACTTTGCCTGGGGGTGGGATTGATTCCATTGCACCATATTCAGATTACCTAGCCTGTTACTGTACATACAGGAGTGTTATCATATACTGTCACATATAAAAAAAAAAAAAGAAACTCTGTACATATTGGGGTGGGTGATCTCATTAGCATGGGAGTCCTGGACAGATCTTTTTACATTAGGCTAATATTGTAGTAATGTGTGGATATGTAGGTATGTTAGACCTCTGGTCTTACACACATACTTTATATTTATTTCTAGTTACCTTATCCTGGGGATGGTGGCAGGTTTATGTCATGGTAGTTCTATCCAGAATCCTTGGAAATGTTACTATGCAGATAGTAGTATGGTTAAATAGTGTCACATTTTTGCTCTGTAGGTATTAGGAGACATGAGCCCTTTTACTTAGGATTTCATGACAAGTTGAATTCCTTTGGGGAACAATTGCAGTGACTGATGTGAATAAAGGTTCACTAGGAGAGGTGTGTGTGTGTGTGTGTGTGTTTGTGGGAGAGAGGGGGGAGAAAGAGAGAGAGAACATCTCCTTAAAGCTAGGTATCCCCCCCATACATTATGGTGATGTAGGGCGGGGTAGGGTGTATTGTTTGTATGAAGAGGAGGAGAGAAATTACATTTTTATCTCTTTTTCAGGATTCCTTAGACACTTGTGGTACATCAAGTTGTTACATTCTCAATGTATACTGACATCAGGACATATCAGGCTACATGGTCTTAATTCCTTGAGGTTCCTCGACTAGAGTTTTTTGTTTGACACTAATATTGTTAATTTATATTTAAATTATCATTTATACAGTCCTGTCACTACACTAGAGGTTTTTGAAATTTCTTGGGCCTTATATCTAGCTTGAGAGTACAGCTAGGTTTTACACATCATACAGTGTGCACTGATGTTTTTAAGACACCTTTACTGGTGTCTATAATGCAGGCATTGAAACTTCTTGGAGCCCTAAGACAATCTTAGTTTGTCTTTAATCTGGTTGGGGGTTGCCTTTCAGGAATCACATCCTTATACAAACTGTGACACTCATAGCTTGATTTAAGAGTCATCTGCTTCAGCAGTGTTATCTTATGTCAATTACATTTATATGCAGTAGGATTCTTTGTGTGTGTGTTCCACCAAGCACCTTTGACCCAGGAACCTTCCTGGCTGAAGGCAGTATGGTACTGTTAAACTTCTCTGACATCATCTTCTGTATTTTTTAAATGAGTATTTTAAACCAATGGGAATTTTTTCTGTGTTTTTCTGCATGATCTAGCTGTTATAAGTATTGTATTTTCTAAACAACTGCCATTCACTTCTGAAGAAGGACTGGTTGGTCCGAAAGCTAGAGCACTTTGTTCTTGTTGTTACATCTATGTTGGTCCATTAAAAGGTATCAAATCATCTGCTTCTGGATCTATCCTATAGAGCAAGAGAGACCTTAGCTCAGGGGTCTATCACTGTCTGACCTCTATCATCCAAATTCATAACCCTCACCATCTTTTTTGTTATTTTTCAGAATTTAATATTTTAAAAAAATAAACATGAACATATTGGCCTGGATATTCAAACTGCGCTGAAAACTGGCGCAACAGTAGGAGCAAGCGCAAACCAGTTGCGCAAATGTGCAACAGGTGCGATATTCAAACATGGAGCAGAGCAAATTGCGCAAGCAACCAACGTCTCAATATCGCACATACTGCGCCATCGCGCAACCAGGAAGGAGAAGCTGAGCCAAAATGCTGCGCTATTGCGCAACCATGGAAGCCCAGCTGAGCATTGCAGAGCTGCCATAGCGCAAGCACAGCCCCAAACCCCCAGAGCAATGGAACTGCACATCCAGGGAGGCAGGCTGGGGCCCACCGCCAGCCACACATGGGCACAGGAACACACTGCAGAACCCACACCACACTGGCACACCCCAAGCACAGCATCACTGGGGGTGGGACGGATGATCCACGTGCCCATGGGGACAAGCCAACTAAAGCATAGCAGAGCCATGACACCCCAGCACAACCACTGGCAGGCAGAGAGTGCCACACAGGGGTTGACAACCACAGTGCACATCAGTCCCCCTGCAGCGCACAGCACACCGTGCACCGTGCCCCAAGACACTGCTCATGTGCAATGACAGGCACTGCAGGAAACACCATGCACCCCCCGTGCCACACGTCAACCCCATGATGCAGAGAAGCATACCAGCCAGACCCACCCTGTACCCAGCAGTGGGTGGCAGCAGATGGCAAGACCAACAGAAAGGCAATGCCATGCTGGTGATACCCACTAGTGGCTCCAGCCACAAATGGTTACCAGGGCACAGCTGGGGCACAACAGATGGCAGCCAGGGCACTGATGTATTGTCACTATGGGGGAAGCTCTGCACCATATGGGGCACCAACTGGGGCACAGCATTTTTTTACCAGGGCACGTGCCCTGGCGGGCCCTGGTGTAGAGCCGCCACTGGTGATACCTCCCCATGGACACACACACACACACATATATACCCAGGACCATAGCAGCCCAGATGGCATGTACACCCCGCAACGGAGCACCCATAGCCAGTTGCAAGCAGACACCAACACAGCAGTTGTATCAAAATAGAAATGTATATTTCAAAACAACATATGAACAATAACAGGTGAAACTATGTACAGGTTGGGGGGACGGTAAAGGCAGGGTGTTCAAGGGAGGGAATAAAAACTTGGAGAGGGAAGGCAGGGTGAAAGGGATGGGAGAAGTGGGAAGGAATGTGGGCTCAGGCCCAGCTGGCTCCTGGTCCTCCCCTGCTGGCGCCCCTCCTGTGCCGCTGCCGCTGTTCACCCTGGCGCTGTATGGCCTGCAGGAGCTCCCGGTTTTGTAGACCAAGCTGGGTGAGGCGCCGCAGATCTTGGGCCATGCGCCCAGCACCCGCGAGGCCTAGGAAAATGGGAACACAGTCAATGGCTGAGACTGACCACAACCCTGAACACCACCCAACCTGCAACCCATATAACCCAAATGTCCTGCACCTGTGATGGCATGCACCCACCCACAGTGAACATGCACATGTCCATCACAAACAGGCGGCTTCCAGCTATGCGCACCACTGCCCACACACACTGCCCACGCCAATCACAGTACAAACTAGGCTGTCAAGTGATGTGGCAACGCTAGCGAGGCCAGTTACACAGCTATGTGCCCAGTGCATGCCTGGACCACCTGTGATGCATACACAGGCGTGTCGTGATGCTGCACTGTGATGCAGGTCACCTGTGTCATGCCTACATACATGGATACATAGACAGTGTCGGCAGATAAGGGCCTATGGGACACCCAGTCTGGCCATTTGGCCTTGTACGCTCACTCTGTTGTCCTATAAGTCCATTCCCCTCACCCTGACCTCCAGAATTCCTTCATGGCTAACCCATGCATTCATAAATCCTGTAACCAAGTCAGCCCCACCACATCCTCTGGCAGGGTGTTCCACTTGTCCACCACCCATTCTGTGAAGCAATACTTTCTCATGTTTCCTCTTAAACGAGCCCCCTCCAACTGCATCCCATGCCCTCTAGTCCTGGAACATCCTTTACGCTTACAAATATTGTTGTCCTGCATTCTGTTCCCCCATGTAAAATACTTGTATGTCCCCATCATATCCCCACAGCCTCCTCCCCTCCAGGGAATACATGTTCAGTTCCGTCAACCTGTCTGCATAGGACTTGTGATGCAATCCATGCACCATCCATGTCGCCCTCCTGTGAACCCTCTCCACCCAGTCCATGTCCATACACAGGTATGGTCTCCGGAACTGTACACTGTACTCCAGTGTGGGGACTCACTAGTGTTTTGTATAGTGGAACTATGACCTCCCCTTTGGTTGTGTCCAGCATGGTTGGTGGTCTTACCCCCCCAGCATGCAATAGCATCCATGACGTAATGATACTCACACTCCTCCAGCAGCTCGGTCTGACGCTGCTGCTGCTGCTGCTGCTGTGGCACAACATCCCATGGCACCGGGGCCCTGGCATGGCCCACATCACCGTGGTCCGGTGTCCTCACAATCCGGCCTGTGGGAGACATATGGTGAGACAAACATCAGTGTGACTCAAAAGCAGAGTGCCCCCTGCCCCAGTGAGAGTGCCTGCCCACACAGCCATAACCATCCATCGCACAGCTGCACACACTGACACACCTATGCACAGCCACCCAAGCACACACACACCCTACAGAGAATATAGGTGCATAGATGGTACACTTCAGTGGCCTAGGCACCAGGCCCCGCCTGGCACATGAACGCAGCGCAAGAGGTCCGGCTCCCTCCGGCGGAGGTCACTGTACCGGTGCCGGCACTGCTCAGCAGACCGGCCCCGGCCAGTGACCGCCACCAGGTCAGTGGCCACTTGCTGCCACACATGGGTCCTAGGCATGGTGAGGGGGGCCTCACCATACAGTGCCTCACAGTGGGGCTCCACCAGGGCCACCAGGTTGGCCACTTCAAGCTGGCTCCAGGACACCGCCCTCCTCCTAGCCATGGCACCAACTTTACAGCAGGCAATATGGCGCCCCGCTGCGCCGTAACCCCACGTGGAGTTGTTGCGCAATAGACCAGCACAGGCTCAATCGCTGTCGAACTAACAGCGTCATACTTTACATGGCGCTGTCACCAGACAGCGCAATAGGGACGTACACATGGCATGCCAACAGCGCCAGGGGTCAGAGTGCATACACAAGGTCACGGCAATGACGCAAGGCTACGCACAGCGCCATAGGATGTATAGACATCCTGCGCGACTGCTAAGCACAGCACCAGTGCCACAGTGTACTATCGCGCAGAAGTGCCACAGCGCCATATAGTGCCCAGTGCTGTAGCGCCACTGGCACAATGGTGGCCATGGGCTGAATCACCTATCGCGCTCAGCAGGTCTGCAGTGAAAGGATCGCATACGCGTAACCTGTCTGGGCATGCACAATGGTGTAGCACAGCCACAAACTTGCGCCATCAGCTCAGCCGACTCTTCCAGATTTGCGCTAAGCGCAAAACGCGATATTCAGCCGACATATGCAAATCATTCGATCAGCCATTCAAAGGCGCAGTGGCGCGATTAGCATGTCATTAAAGTTGAACCACACCTCATTTGCATGTATTGCGCTATAAAAATGCGCCACTGGGTTGTGGTGGCCAGATTTGGTTGTTGCAGGTGAGAGGTGAGTTACATGCTGTGTGATGCTCAGGACAATGCTCATGGGCAGGGGTGCTGGAGGATGATATAGGTTGAGGGGGCTGAGCATGATGAGGGCACTTGGAAGGGACAGAGGCACCTTTCCATCAGTATCTGCCATGCGGAGAGGAAGGGGGCTTATGCCCCCGGCCGGCAGCTATGCTCATGGGGAAATGCTGTGGACTGCACAGTGACAGGTGTCCACTTCCACCCATAGAGATCACCATGACTGACGAGAACCAGGCTGAGGCTGTGGACGGCGGGCGAGGAGGAGGCCGAACTTCACCACGGCAGAGACTGAGGCCTCTTCCAGGCCTACCTGGAGGATGAGCCACTTTGAGTGGACGGAGGCACCCTCAGGAGCGTGCAGCTGCATGGGAGGGGGTAGCTCGGGCCGTCAACCTGCACGGAAGCCACCAGTGCTCCGTGCAGGAATGCCGGAAGAAGATGGGGACTGACCGCAGGAGGCTGAAGGAGAAGGTGGCAGCCTTCAGGGTGGCACGTGCTGCCACTGGTGGGGGACCACCAGTGGTGTTGCAGCTGACCCCGACTGAGGAGACACTGGTCGCGGCCATGCAGCCGAGTGCCATTGCGGGCGTTCCAGGCGGAGGGTTCCAGACAGGTGGAAGCCCATCACTGCACGGTATGACATGGTGATGTTGTTGGGGGCTGTTGTTCACATGCACTCACATGTACTCTCTTTCTGTTACAGATCCTGTTTGTCTGCAGGAGACGGTGGTGGTGGGTGCAGACAGTGAGGCAGACCTGCTGGACCTGGAGGAGGGACCATCCACCTCCGCCACCAGCCTGCAGGCACTGCAGCAGCATGCAGGCTGGCCCAACAACTCCGGCGGCAGTGATACGGGTGCAGGGGGTGCACAGCCTGTGTCACAGCAGTCTGGCATGCAGGTATGCCAGCCTGCTGTGCCTATGGCAGTGGCACGCACCGGCACCATTGATGATAGCAGGCCTGCAATGGCCAGTGATAGGTGTGTGTCCCACGACGGACACATGGCAGGCCAGCACGTGCCCCTGGGCCGTCCTGGTTCACACCTGTGTACCAGCATGCTGGCACAGTCACAGGCTGTGCCTGTCAGCACCGGTGGGGCAGCATCGGTGGCTGTGCAGGTGTCTGGCACTGTTGACAGCACAGAGGTGGAACAGGTGGACCTGGGGGCTCAGCAGTTGGAGGGGCGGCAGCAGCAGTTGCACACCAGGCCTGGGGGGACAGCGTCAAGCAGTGGCACTTGTCCACCGCCCTTAGATCCGCCCATACCTGGTCCTGGTGAACAGCGGCCACCCTCAAGGGGTGCTGTGCACCAGGACCATCCACACCCTGGGGGTCACGATGCCATTGGGGCACAGTACCCATTGACGCGCACACCCGCCTGCTGCAGGAGTCGGTACAGCTGCAGGGGCGGGTTGCAAGGTCTGTGGAGGCACTGTCTGTGTCCGTGGAGCGGCATAGCAGGGAGTGTGCTCAGGACCGAGCCGAGATGGTCCTTATGCGGACGGATGTGACCGCTGCCATTGACAGGCTGACCCAGGCAGTGGTCTCTGTGGCCAACGCATTGACCACACTGTCAGGTGCCCCTGTACCACGCACCCCACACAATGCGCACTCCACTCCCCATTCCCGGCGTCGTGCGACACCAGGCCTGTCGATGCCGGGTTCTGCTGTGGGCATCCCGAGCACCCCTGGTGCAAGTTTGTTTGGCGGGATGCAGACCCCTGTCCGGGCAAGGTCGCGGTCACGCACTGGGACCCCTGGTGGTGCACTAGCGCCACCCGATGTGGCCCCTGCTCAGCCTGCCAGTGCTGCTAGGCCATGGCGGGGCCGCCCACGCATCCATGGTGGCTGTGGGACAGTGCTCCCTGACTGAGCTGTCTCCCAATGCAGGCCCTGTCTGGTGCTGCCCTGTGTGCAATGTGTGTCATGGTGGGCAGTGCACTGCTGGGTGCTCTGCTCACCAAGCTGACACACGGACCACCTGCACACTCTCCCAACTGCTGTCCACAGGTGCGTGTGCATGATGATGCCTGCATTGCACTGTACACCAAGGTGCAAGGTTGCCCAGGTCCTGACACACGTACGTGGACAGTCCAGGTGGTGGGGGTGGTTGGTGGTGCTGTGTGTTGGCGATGTCATTTCCGCAGTGCTGTGCTGCTGCCCCTGTCTGCTGCCTGGTGTGTGTGTGTGTCCATATGAGTGCTCACCCCTCTCTGATGGTGTGTTGGTATGCCTGGACCCTTCAACTCCCTGACATTCATGCACGTGTGTTCCCCGTGTGTCTGTGGTTTGCGCATGGACAGTGTTGCCTGCACATGTCCCTTGACTTACCTGTGTTGTGTGTAGTGCTCTTCGCAATGGTGTCCCAGTGCAGCTGGGCCTCCATGTCAGTCGGGGTCCCTCCGTCCTGGGGGCTGCTCATCACCCACATCACCGGCGCCACTGGCGTCCCCATCGCTGTCCCCTCTTGGACCTGTATGGCTATCCCATGGTCTTTGGCCATGTTGTGCAGGATGCAACAGGCCAGGAATATCCTGCAGGCCTTTTGGGGCTGTACTGTAGGCTCCGCCGGAGGTGTCCAGGCATCGGAAGCGTGCTTGAGTATCCCAAACACCCGCTCTATGATGTTCCGTGTTGCGGCATGTGCCTCATTGAAACCGAGCTGCGCGGGGTCGTGGGGCCGCGGTATGGTGTGAGCAGCCAGGGACGCGGTGGGTATCCACAGTCACCTGTGTGAGATAGTGGAGATCAGTGTCATGTCAGGTCCATATTGCCCATATCCTTGTGTGCCACTACCATGGCACCTGTGTCATTCCCACCCTTGCACAGAGTTTGCATTCCATACATGTGTACTCACCCACTAGATGACCCGTGGGATGTTCCCACTCGAATCGATGGCACAGTGCAGATTGGTGCCATATGAAGGCATCATGTGCTCCGCCGGGTGTGTGGCACAGACATTGATGATGCCCAGGTGGCATCACACACCACCTGGCAGTTGACACTGGAAAAAGCCCTTTCGGTTCCGATAAGCATGGCCATCGGGGCCAGGTGGCGTGCGAATGGCCACAATGGGTGCAGTCTATGGCCCCTAGCGCCAGGCATATGTGCTACCCTGTGGAACTCCTGCATGTTTGCTGTACGCTCTGCCGCGGTGCTGGGGAAATGGATGTACTCCACAGCAAGAGGCAGCAGTGCGCTGAGGAATTGGGTGAGGATGCGTGACGTGGCCGACTGTGTAATGCCTGTGGTGTCCCCTGTCGGCCTCTGGAAGGTGCCCGTGGTGAGCAGGCACATGCAGGCTGTCACCTTGGTCTCCACGGACAGAGCATGACTCCGTCGTGAGGGTGCCTGCATCACATCACTGCACAGCTCGCTGAGCCGTCTCAGTATTGCCCTGTTCAGGCGGTACCGGGCCACAATCTCGACATCTGTGTACAGCTCGTAGCTGATGCGGGCACGATACCGCCTGTCGGGGGCATACTGCCGACGGGCCCCTCCGCGGCCACGTCCCCCTGCAGCATGGTGTCTCACCCCCCTCATTACAGCTTCCATGTGGAAGCTGACACTGTCCATCTCCTGGCTTCTGCCCCCAAGCTGTTCCTGTGTTACCCCACTGCCCCCACTGCTGCTTCCACTGCACCGGCACCCCCACTGGCCTCTCTGTCCTCCAGGACCCACTGTCCCTCTCTGCCCTTCCAGCTCCTGTCTCTCTCTCTCTCTCTCTCTCTCTCTCTCTCCTTCTCCCTCAGTTTGTGGCCTGCTAGAGTTCTTGCGCCTTCCTTGAGCCTTTTTATTTTGGCTCGTCAGTGCTACGCAACTTCCGGCTCAACCACTCTGCGCATTAGCAAGTGTTCGAATATCGATTGTGCACTTTCTGGCATGGACCCGCCTTCGCCGCGCATGCCTTCATTTCCATTGCGCTTGTTGCTCAGCATGTTTTCGGTGGCGCAACTGGCCCCTTCTGAATATTGCAGAATGCAGCATTTTTGGAGTTGCGCATGGCGCAACCCTTTTGAATATCTGGGCAATTGGGTTTAGATAATTTTTGTGGAAATTAAATAAAAAAAGTCAGTCAGTCCACATTTAAAAAGCATTCCAGTTTTACAAAAGTCCAACTATCACCATGTAGGTCCCAGCTTTGGATAAGAGAGACAACACTTTGGAATTTAATGTAAATAATAATAAAATACAATCTCTAACAGAAAACAACACATTTCAACTTCCATGCCTGCAACATTTGATGTCCTCTAGTATTCTTGATTTCCTTTTAGGTATTAATATATTCGTTTCCCTTTGTTTTAGGAATTTTTTACCCTATTTCTGAAAGTCAAATACTTCTGAAAGGATATTAACCGTAGTCCTGGAAATAATAGAATCTGGCTATGAGGTGTTTAAGCTGGTAAAATCAAGATCTGCGTCCTCTGAGCATCATAATGTTCAAATACCACTTAGGCAGGCCCTTGCAAATAATAATATTAATATTACTGCAACAGATAGAGATGACACTTGGTATGAGGGGGTGCCATGTTCAAGGAAAGCAAACCAACCTGAGTTCATGGCTTGCAGGCTGATTGATGCTGTGAGTACAAGGTCATAATCAATCACCACATACTGTCTAGATGAATTTTGTGAGAAGATGCCTTGTCACAATCAGCATCCTGTGCCACTGACCCATGCATGCCCAACTAGTGTGGGTTTTACTAACATGCCTCTCCTCACATGATCAGCCCTTTCAAGCCACAAGACACTCTTCATGGCATCATTTTGCTCTCTGTTTGGCATTATGTACTTAGGTATGAAACATAACATTAAGCCACTTTTGGAAAACAATATTAGAATGCAGTACAAAACACAATTTTTCTTCACCAAAGCTTAGGTTACCTTTGATGCTGGGATTGCATTTATAAGCAGAGAAATGGCATATGTCAAAGGAAACTATTCATGCTGGTGACAGCCTAAGTATGAAGGAAAAGTACCCAGAAAGAGGGGTTATTTTTTTTTGTGTTTTCAGTTTATTATTTTACTGCACATACACGTAAGCTACATCAATAAAGACAGAAATGTGTGTAATATCAAATATTTGAAAATAAAGATGAAATTATGTGTATTTACAGTATGTTTATACCACTAGTAAATATGATATATGATAATTAACAATTATATACATCAATACACTAAGAATTAAAACAAAAAGTAGGAATGTGGAACAAGTACAATCTGAAGAATGCTATCCCACCAAAGTATAGAATAAATAAATATTATTGTTTCTTTTATACATGTTTCTTCTATGAATGGGAAGGATATAAAGATTTGATGAAAAACAAGCATGATACTGTCCCTAGAATAAAGTGAAAATATTATTTAGAAGTAAATAGGTAGTTTTTTATCCTAAAAGCTTCGTCTACCAGAATAATGAACAATAGATAGCTATAAATAGCCCTTAGTATACCAAACTGATTCCTGTGTAACATTGAGTTTGTGCCTGCTGTATAGTGCTTGAGGAGACTTGGGATGTGATTTCTATGTACTCCCTAATGCATATCACTATTCAATTGTTTCTGGGAAAAATAGTAATGTTATTGAAGGAGGGTGAAATCCCATAATACTTTATTTAATGTCTTCCCACATCTTTTAAAGGGCTTTCACTCTTTCTCTCTCTTCTTTCTTTGAAGAGCTCAGTGTGCAGGGTGAATGCAAGCCACACAAGTCACAAGCAGCTTTCACTGAGCAGCCACTTGCCCAGCCCCAAAGTACTATCCAACTTAGCCCCCTTCATTGTGCATTGAGCCCACATCAGTAGCATCCTTCCACATAAAAGGATTTGCAATTTCACGATATTCCAGCTTAAATGTTTTTGACAGTTTTCTCGCTTTTGCTTGATCCTGGTTATTTTAGCTGAGCCAAATGGGTCAGTTTTGATAGAGCTCGATGCACAAAGAGGTGAGGTGTGGTGGCACAGTAGCAAGAAACAGGGAAAAAACTTGCACAGCATATAACTAGTAACCAGTAAATGGAACTGGGTCATGTAAGTTATTTCTCAAGGGTGAGAAATCACTCATTATTTTCAGCACAAAAGATATTCAGGAGGGTTTACTTTGTTGCTTATTTATTTTGACCTCATAAAGAATTTCATACCTTGTGTGACCATGTGGTCTTTTTACAAGTTACGTGTCGTTCAAGGCTTTTTCCCATTTCTAGTGACTTCACTAGCTGATTGCATCATGGCATTCCCTTGAGTGGCTCATTGTTTAATGCACACACATTAGATAAAAGGTCGGGATTGCTGTTCTCATCACTGCTCAGCTTCTGTTTGTTTGCAAGCATGTCATCACAGTGAGGTGGCACTGCTGCTCACATCACTGGAGCCCTGGGGAGGGGTGCTCTGTAGTTAGTGCCTGAGGGTGCAGGAGAAGTAATGATTGCAATAGGGGAGGAAAGGAGAGAGACAGAGAGAGATTGTTCTCATCACTGCTAAGCTTCAGTTTGTTTGTTGGCATGTCATCAAAGTCAAGGGTGAGGGGAGAGAAAGAGAAAGCGAGAGACTCAGTTGCAGCTCAGCAGGGAGCACTGCTGCTTGCATTGCTGGAGCCCTGAGGAGGGGTGCTCCTTACTTAGTGCCTGAAGGCATGGGGATGTAGTGGTTATGAGGTGGGGAAAGGGGGGGAGAGAGAGAGAGAGGGAGAGAGAGACTCAGTTGCAGATAGTCAGCCGTTTACAACAGTTCAGTGTTCCTTGGTATTAAAATCCAACCCAAGGAGACATTGTACAAATAAAAAATGTTTTTGCCAATGAATCCCCATGACTTTCTTATAAAAAAGTGGCCAAAAAGGTGTACTAATAAATCAGCAAATGAAGCACAAAGGGGGCGGTAAAAATCACTGCATCCTTTTAAAGAGTAGCAATGTAAATGGTGCAAGTATTCATTGGCGACTTGGTAGAGACCAGGCACAATTACGTAGTAAAAATGATCAGAGTACTAAAGACACCTAGGGAAACAAAACGACAGCTGGAGTTATCTGCGCATGTGTGGGAACTTGCGCAAGCACAGTAAACGCCAGATGCCATATTGGACACATCGGACAGTGCCGTGTTCCGGCCACCAAACAAAGTAGTGTGGTGGATGCATGTCCACCTCCACTACTGGAACTCCAAAGAAAAAGGAGCCAACGGTATCCAGTCAGTTTCTTTTTCTCAATGATCCCAGAATAGCTGCAGGGCTCTGCCCACTGCAGCCTTAAAAAGCAGAATGGAATAGTATTCACCCCAGCCAGCACTTTAAAAGGAACCATGCTACTGAATCATGCAGATAGACCTCTAGCACTAAATGAAAATATTTTTGTTTTGTTTTTTAAAACTTTCTGTTCAAAGGACAAATACATACATGATGTCCTAGTGTGTCTGAGATAGGGTTAAGCATGCTTGTGATTTTCTTTTTTAAATTTTTAAAAATTATTAAGAAAACACATTTCCCATGATACTTTAGAGTTTGCATCTCCAACATGATTGTTGTATCTCCATTTTGCATATCTTACTAATGTCTCTAATGCAACTGCTGTGTCCTCATCATAAATAAAGTCACAAATATAGTAATATAGTAAATTAGAGATATATGGAACTTAGGGTCCATTTGGTCTTTGCCTCCCATATCATGGTAGTGACTATTCTCTAACTTTGATTATTTTGCTTAAAATAAGTGTTTGGCTGAAAATATCAGAAAGAAAAATTTTCTAATCCCATCTTTAATGGGTCTGCCATTATTCCCATTATTGGCAAAGTAATCACCTCTCCAACAAGATCACCAGACCTCCACTATTAGGGGTGAGCTAAAAAACATATGCTAGTAAAAATGTGCTGCTTTTAATTTTTTGCAGTGCTATAAGGTGCATTTACTTTAATCCATTTTTTGCCACAGTTCATGGCCTGCATGCAAAACTCACCATGTGCATCTTGCAGAGATTTTCCTGATGCAGGTGGTGTACTTAGCTAGTTAGCCGGTAAGTAAAATGGAACCACATATTCATCTAAGTACTGTTCACAACTTGTGTTGGAAAAAAACTTTGGATATCTAGATGTAACTTGCAAAACGTATGCAGCCCTTGCTGATGTTTTAATGCATTTTGCAAAAGATGCAGGTGTGAGCATCCATAAGTTTGCTAATTCTTTTCCACTATGGATATCCCAATTATATCTCCAATGTGACTGCAATTTCTACTATTATAGATAATATAATCACACCTCCACAATGATTGCTGTATCCCTATTTAGGATATCGTAATCCCACCTGTAAAATGACTAATGTGTTCCCATTGGGGAGTTCATTATCAGCTCTCTGACATGGTTACTGTATCTCCATACAAAATATTGTAATCTCATCTCAAATTCAGTTACTCTATCCCCATTCAGGGTATCATCATCAGATCTCCAATATGGCTGCTGTATACCGCATTACGTGTCTTATAAAAACATTTTAAATGCAGCTGCTATGAACCTATTATAATACATAGTAACATATTAATTGATGGCAGATAAGGACCACTAGGCCCATCTAGTCTGACCATTTTCCCTGCCTGAATCAGCGGCCTCTGATTCTTCTTGGTCATTGGCTTTTGCCTTTCTTTCCCATGTCTAGGGTTCCCTTGCACCTTTCCCATACATATTTGAATCCTGTATGCCGATCGAACACTGGCACCTCTACCATGAAAGACAGTACAGCGACATAGCGACGGGTCACTGTACTGTCACCACGGGACCCCTGCACTGCTTTCTCAGGGTCTTGCACCCCTTCCCTGAATCAACTCTGACTCAGAACAAAGTGTTTTTGGACAGATTTGTGGTCAACATAAAACAGTCACTGTAACATCAGCGAACAAAATATTTTTTGAACCAGCATCATAAAGCCTTTGAATCCCACCACTGCACTGGCTCCCACCACCTCCTAGGGTAGTTTATTCAATTCATCCACCACCCTTTCTGTAAAGAAAAGCTTCCTCACATTCTCCTTTATTCTGCCCCCCCCAATCTCATATCATGCCCCCTTATCCTTGTATGTCTCCTATACTGAAAGATGTCCCCCACCTGGACTTTGTTCAAGCCTTTCAGATATTTAAAGATTTCAGTCATATCCCCCTGCTCCTGCCTCTCCTCCAGTGTATACATATTGAGGTCCCTCAGTCTCTCCTCATATGTCTTGTGGTGCAAGCCCTTATCATCTTCATTGCTCTTCTCTAGACTGCCTCGACCCTGTCCACATCCTTGCAAAGATGTGGTCTCCAGAACTGTACTCTGTACTCCAGATGAGGCCTCACTAACAATTTGTTCAGTGGCATCACCACTTCCCCTACGTCTGCTAGTAATACCCCTTCCGATGCACCGTCACATCCCACTGGCCCTTCCCACCACCTTGTGACATTGTTTGGCCACTTTTAGGCCATCTGAGATGATCATCCCTAGATCCTTTTCTTCTTTGGTGACTGTTAGCAGCTCCCCCCATCCTATAACTCTCTGCAGGATTTCTGCATCCTAGGTGCATGATCTTGCACTTTTATGTGTTGAATTTTAATTACTACATTTTGGACTATCTATCCGGCTTACCTAGGTCCCTTCTCATTCTTTCTACCCCTTCAGGACTATCTACCGTGTTACAGATCTTGGTGTCATCTGCAAATAGTCAAATCTTCCCCTCTAGCACTTCTGAAATGTCACTAATAAAGACATTGAAAAGGACTGGCCCCAGGACTGATCCCTGTAGCACCCCACTGGACGCCCCCTCTCTTTGGACCCAATTCCATCTTTCACCACCCTTTTCTTTCTGTTTGTCAACAAATTTCTTTTTTTTTTATTTCTGTTTTTCCACCTTACTGCGGCAACTACCGGCAGGTGCATCCAGCCACTGGCTCTGCCCATCGAGAAAGCACCAGGCTCACTCACATGATAGGGGATCCGGCATGGCCATCCCCAGCCCACTGGAGGGCCTCCCCTTACCCTGCCCATCCGGACCAGCCCTGGACCCCCCCCCAGTGTGATTCCACAAGAGTCCTCCCGTTGAAGCAGGGTGCGGCCATCAAGCTGCACAGTCACACCCAGCCATTTTTCACCCATTTTGGTGCCCACTGGAGCACAGATGTGCAATGATGTCTGGGCACAATGTGCCGATGTCTGCCGTGCTCTCCCCCATGTACACCGGCATGTATTGCCCCTGGGTGTCCCCAGGGGCTGCTACAGCATGGTGTATTTCCCTAGCCCTCCCCAGGATCAGGACAGCAGTCAACGGATGCTCAATCCTGATCCTCCCCTGCCAATCCACCAACGACCCGAGCCCGTTCCCGAACCCGGGTCACCTTCGCGGCATGAGGTGTGGTGTCCAGTGCCTCAACCCTCAGTGCCACTGGGCCAGACATCAATTAATTTCTAACCCAGTTCTCCACTTTGTGGCCAATCCCCAGGCTACCGATCTTGTTTACGAGCCTTCTTGTTTTGGAACTTTCTATTTTCAGCCCCCTGTTGCCATGTCCAGCCCCTCTCTCAGGGATCCCAATGCATCACCCAGGCTAGCGCTGAGAGGACCAGGGATTGCTCTGATAAGTGTCCTGCTCCATGACATCTGGAGGCCTGGATGACCCCCTGGGTGGGGTAGAGGAGGCTGTCCCCTTACCCCCTCTGAACTTCAGAGGAGCGTGCACCTGGAGTTCCCCTCTGGATCCTCAGCAGTCACTTTTTGGTGTGGGAGCCCATCGCCTAACCCAGTCTTGGGGTCTTTTTCTTGTGCTAGTTCTCCACCCCCTGCAGACGTCAGCACTCAGTGAGGAGCAATGAGTCAGAGGTGCACAGAGACATACCTCTGCTCTGGTCCTTGGCCAATGGTTGCCCCTCCCTAATGTTCTGCCTCCTCTGCTGCATCAGCATGTCCCATGATCACCCAGGCAGTGGTGGTATTGCAGCGAGAAGAACTGCCCACCCCTCGTGGAGAAGGAGAGAGGCCCAATGGGTGTTCAATCCTTCTTCCCCCAGCCGGCCCTCCAATGATCCTGGCTTGCTACTGAGCCCAGGCCACCGGCATCACAAGCGGTAGCACTACCACTGTGCCTACAGGCCAGCGTTTACCAGCCTTCTGTGTGGAACGGTGTTGAAGGCCTTACTGAAATCGAGGTAGGTGATATCCACCACTCTCCCCGATCCACCTCCTTCCTCACCCAGTCAAAAGAGTCTATCGGGTTTATTTAACATGACCTTCCTGCTGTGAATTCATGCTACCTAGGATCCTGTGCTGCGCTGGATTCCAAGTGCTCCACGATCCTTTCCTTTAGTAGCCCTTCCATAATCTTGCCCACTACTGAGGTGAGCCTGACCAGTTTGTAATTGCTTGCTTCCTCCCTGCTTCCACTCTTGTGGCTAGGGACCACATGTGCCTGCTTCCAGTCCTTTGGAACCAACCCTGTATTGAGCGACTTACTAAACAAGGCTGCCAGTGGCGCTACTAGCTCCCTCAGAAGTTCCTTCAGTATCTTGCAAACTTTCTTTCCTGGACCATATTGAGGAGATGTCCAAAAAGCTTAAGCAGAGACTTGGTTTCTTATTCAGGATCAAACACCTCCTTACAAATGATGCTAGAAAAAGGCTGGTTCAAACTACTTTTCTTTCTGTCTTGCACTCTGCTGATTTCCTGTACAGCCAAGCTCCTAACACAGCATTAACTAAACTAGATACTGTTTACCACAGAGCCCTAAGATTTATCTCTGGAGCACCATATTCTACACACCATTGCTCCCTTTACTCCTTAGTGGGTTGGTCTTCCCTTAAATTCAGAAGGCAAAAAAATGCTGCCCTCTGGACCTTCCAGGCAATCACTAAGAAGCTCCCACAGTACATTTCAGATTGT
This sequence comes from Neoceratodus forsteri, assembly GCA_016271365.2. NCBI lineage: Eukaryota > Metazoa > Chordata > Ceratodontiformes > Ceratodontidae > Neoceratodus > Neoceratodus forsteri. The sequence continues at coordinate 1,425,750,046 of CM028130.1, forward strand.
TTACCCTTTTGCACGTTAGGTAGTTATGCTCTGAGAAGCTCCTCTTACATTTCCCTAATTATCCCCAAAGTCAAGTCACGCTTTGGCAGGGCCTCAATAAGTTATGCACTTCCTCAACTCTGGAATAAACCATGAGAATAGCCTGCCATATTAATCTGTCAGTGTTCAAATCATATATGCACGTTCTGTTAAGGAGTCCTGGATTTGCTTTCCTTGATTTTTGGCTAAAGGTATACTGACCTCAGACATTATACCCTCTGTTTGACCTCCACTGACCCACCCAATGTGATTTTTACTCACGCTTATCTTTCTCCTCCCTCCCTCTCTTCTTGACCTTAGTTGTTCCATGTAACCATTGTTCTTCCCTGAATGGTTGCCCACACCGCCTTTGTTATGCTGGTATGTTCAATGCATATATTGCTATGCTATGCATATACTGCTGTGTGACTGCTATCTATAGTACCTAGCTGCTCCTGCCATGTCCCTCCCTAATTCCCTCCACTAAGCCCTGGACAAACCTTACCTCTCTACTGTCACCTTCATTTTACCATGTGCACCCCCCCAAATTTCTAGCTCTCCTCAATTTCCCCCAAATTGCTCCCCCTTACTGGCCTTCCTTGATCTCTCACAAAATGTAAAGGACCACAAATGCTCTCCATGGGTCCCTCTCCTATCCCCCAAGGAGCTTGTATCTCTTATCTACTCCCTTCCCTCACCATCCCTCCCATCTCCCTTGACTTGCAATCCTGTTGCAGGGTTCTTAGCATCCTGAAGGGGACTTACTGCACTTAGGCATGTCTCCTCCCCCTCCCCATTCTACCTTTTCTCCCTAGCCTTCACAGTCCCCTTACAGGATTCTCAGCACCCTGAAGGGGTCCTACCGGACCTAAGCTTGTCTCCTTTTCTTCCCCCATCAACCTTTCTCCCTAGTCTTCTCAGTTCCCCTTGCAGGGTTCTCAGAATCCTGAGGGGGTCCTACTGCACCTAGTCTTGTCTCCACTCCTTCTCCACCCCCATCTTCCTTTCTCCCTGGCCATCGCAGTCCCCTTGCAGGGTTCTCAGCATCCTGAAGGGGTCCTACTGAGCATTAGCTTATCTCCCCTATTCTGTCTAGCCACTATCTTGGCTTTCCATGACTACCACTAGCAGGGTCCAATTGCATCCTGATGGACTATTGATTAGGCCCCATCCCCTCCAAAGGTATGCATTCTCTTCTCCTCAAGGGTTCCATTCTCCCGATCACCTTCTCCTATCACTGTCTTAATCCCTATCTACTGACCTTCCCCAACCCCCTTGCAGGGTACTTGCATCCTGAAGGGCCCTCACTTGGGTTAGGTCCTATTCTCCCTCCTAGCATTTAAGTCACACCTCCTCCTTCTCTCTCCTCCCACTTTAAATCCCTACAGCCTTATCCCCCTTTCTATCTAGCCCCACAGCCCCCTTGCAGGGTTCCCCACATCCTGAAGGGGTCTCTCTCTAGAACTGCCATATCCCCTTCTCTCTGGTCTCCTCAGTCCCCTTGCAGGGTTCCTTGCATCCTGAAGGGGTCTCCAGGGACATGACTCTTCCCCCTCTCCCACCTAACCCCTCCCTCTCCTTTCCCCCTTTTCTTTCACATAAGCACTTGTTTACTTATTAACCTGGCACTTATTATTGTCCACTCTTTCTACCTATTATGCACAACACTGTTGTAACACTGTTTGTGATACCTGCCTTATCACTGTATGTTAATGTTGATCTTGTAACTTCAATGTGTAATGTCTCATTCCTATTGTACTCCTTCCCCCCAGGTTGCACTGGGAGATGAGCGACTTGTTGCTCAGTGTGCCTTCCTGGTGAAACATTTCAATAAATAAATAAATAAAGTGTTCTTTTAGTGTACATATTTACAAATGTATCTTATTCTATTGTATGTAATGCCTTTATTTTAATTTTTGTAATATTATTCTGTGTTTGATCACGTACCTGTCCAGGTTCATCTTGTAAATGAGCATCATATTTCATAAGCATTTTAATTCTCAATACAAGATATGAGATAAATAAAATGACCTACACAATCCTAAAATTTGGTGCATTTGTGGGGTTGAGTTAGACACATATTTTGAATCATTTTCTAGGTCCACTTCCACACACTTCTCCTTCCCCTCTGAGTCCTACAATTTCTCCCCTGGTCTTCCTTCTTTCGCTAATTTACCTGTAGAAAGTCTTGTCCCCTTTCTTAATCGTAATAATTTATTATTTATTTATTTGAAAAGTTTCACCAGGAAAGGCACACTGAGCTACAATAGCTTGTTTCCAGGTGTGTATTGGGGGAAAGGGGATACATATAAATAAGAGATCAACGTAAGCAATACATAGAATAAAGCCTGTACATACAAACTAATACATTTAAAACTTTGCCAAACATATCTGAGGTATAGGTAGGCAGTACTTGGCATCCAAGTATAGACTAAGTACATATAAGCATTATACATATACACACACACACACACACACACACACATATAATTTTAGATATATACATTCCCATACTTACATACTCATAGACATAAATCATATATATGCACACAAAACATGTTAATGCAGATAACATTTCCTGGTTAGCTCTTAAGTAGTAAGTGAGAGCTTTGCCAGCCTGGGGAGATGGTGAGAGTAAGGCAAACCTACACCCCTTTACCCCTCCGGGTGCAAACCCCACAAAGAGATTTACAAGGAACAGGTGAGGAACATTGGAAAGTAGTTGGGGGACAGAATAACTGGTGCTGACACACTAGATGGAGTTTGAAAATTGAAGAGGAGAGAAGGTGTGGGTGTGTGTGTGTGTGTGTGTGTGTGTGTGTGTGTGTGTGTGAGGCAAGCCATAACCCTCAGGAGTGGCACCCAAGGGGTATGAACACTGCTCGATGCAAACCCAGCCAGTGCATATGCAATTCAGCATGCTAGGAAAGGGACACAAGGTCAGTAGTGGGTGAAAAGAAAGGTAGTGAAGGAGAAATGGGTCAAAAGCATTTGCAGGATGGGGAAATGTAAGTGGGTCAGGAGCAGCTGCAGGATGGAGAAATGTAGTGTCGAAGAAGATAGTACAAGGAGTGAGTAGACGGGACAGAGAGGATATTCAATGAGAGGGAGTTCCAAATGTTTGGAAAGTGATAGGAGAAAGCAGCTCTCCCTGAAGTGGAAGTTCAGGCTGGGAGGGTGAGGGTCCTATAGGGGGAGTTGCGGAGGGAGTAGAAGGAGGTGGGAGGGGTGGACAGGAGGGAGTTAAGGTAGGGTGGAAGAGAGCCAGGCCAGAACTTCCCAACTAAAGAGACACTCTGGGCAAGATGTCTGGCCACAAGAGGGGAGAAGGAGGGAGCAGTGTAGAGGTCACAGTGATGTGTATGTGGTGGACAGGCAAGAGCAAAGCAACATAAAGACTTGTAGAGAGTGTCCAGTCTGGTAAGGATGGACTTAGGGGCAACACTATAGATTATGTCTCTAAAGTTAAAGATACAGAAGATCATCTTTTGAACAATCTCCCGTGGGCCAGAGGGGGAAGGCAGTCACGGTGTCTGTACAGAGTGCCAGGTTTGGGAAGTAGCTTTTTGTGTATTGCATCCACATGACCAGTGAAGTCGAGGTGCCAGCTGAGCAAGAGTTCTTGGTGTTTAAAGGAGGAGACATCCTCTAATATGGACCCTCGAGGATATGGAAGGTAGGGGTGGCAGTAAGCCTGGCAAGCTTTTGGCTGGTGCCAAAGGTCATAGAAACCATCTTTTTGGCATTTAGTGGCAGTTGATTTTAACGAAATCAACGCTGGACATTTATGAAGTCCATCTGGAGACTGGTCGCCACATCGGAGGGGGAGGTACCAGAGACATACAAAACACTATCATCTGTGTACATGTGGATATCAGCTGTAGAGCAGGCTGTGGGTAAGTCATTTAAAAATATCGAGAAGAGTATCGGTCCAAGAACTGAATCTTGAGAGACTCTGGTGTTTATGTGTGTGGGGGGGGGGGTAGTGGGAGTTGCCTATCCTGACTGATTGGGTCCTACCCAAAAGATTGGAATGGAACCAGTGAGTGGCCATCTTTGATAGGCCAGCTCCTGCAAGCTTGTTGAGGAGAAGGGTATGGGCAACAGTGTCGAAGGTTTTGGCCAGATCGATAAAGATGGCAGACGTGATGTGTCCCTAATCCTCGCCAGAGAGAATGGAGTCAGTGAGTTGAAGAAGGGAGGTCATGGTGGAGTGGGCCTTTTGGAAGCCAGACTGGAAAGGGGTGAAGAATGAGGAAGAGTCAAGGAAAGTAGAAAGCTGGTCCAAAACCAGGTGCTCTTGGAGTTTTGCAAGAATAGGGAGCAGAAATATGGGATGGTAGTTACCTGGGTTAGAGGAGTCACCACCCTTGGGAAGAGGGATGAAAATGGCCAGCTTCCAGGAGACAGGGACGGTGGCAACTGTAAAGCAGAGATTCAGAAGGGCGGTGAGTGAGAATGCACTACTTGTAACATTTCCTGGTTAGCTCTTAAGTAGTAAGTGAGAGCTTTGCCAGCCTGGGGAGATGGTGAGAGTAAGGCAAACCTACACCCCTTTACCCCTCCGGGTGCAAACCCCACAAAGAGATTTACAAGGAACAGGTGAGGAACATTGGAGAGTAGTTGGGGGAAAGAATAACTGGTGCTGACACACTAGATGGAGTTAGGAAATTGAAGAGGAGAGAAGGTGTGTGTGTGTGTGGGGGGAGTCAAGCCATAACCCTCAGTAGTGGCACCCAAGGGTATGAACACTGCTTGATGCAAACCCAGCCAGTGCATATGCAATTCAGCATGCCAGGAAAGGGACACAAGGTCAGTAGTGGGTGAAAAGAAAGGTAGTGAGGAATGTAATTACATAAACAAAAGAACAATATGGTAAGATAAATACAGTGTCAAGTGCAGCCAGTGGCCTTGTCTGAAGAGGGTTGAAAGGGCTTACAATGAGTTGACCTTACTTATATAATAGTGATAATGCTATCATTTCTCCAATGTGACTGCCGTGTTCCTATTCAAAATATCCTAATCGCATCTTGACTGACTGTCACACAGGGATGATCCCAATGACATCACTAGAACATTATAGTAATACTAAACATCCCTCACTGGTTGCCAGAAAGTGTGATCTACTCTATAATTATTGTCTTTATTTCTCTACACCATTCAGGCGTGTGTCCTGCACTACATTACAAATAATCACCATTCAGGATATCCTTATCGCATCCGCCATTGGGGCTACCAAAGTCAAATTATGCAAAATGTTGGTGGACACTTTCTGAGGTGTATACCATATTTCAGTTATGGAGATTATAAACACATCTGACATGACAGCAATATCTCCACTCTAGGTATTATAATTGCAGTGGTAAAGCAGCTGCTGTATCTTATAACAGATTTTGTAATCAAATCTCTAAATTTGCCTGTCATATTGCCTTTGCAAATATCATAACTGTTCTATTTCGATTGTCCAAAGGAAAAAACGGAGTGCTCTAACAGGTGTGGTGGTAGAGTGCAGCATGGGAATGGCAAAGCAAAGTATTCAGAATTTAAATTTTGTAACGTAGATAAAAGATTGTCTACTGTGACAATTATTCTGAATATAAAATTTGCATCACTAATGGACATACTGTAGTGCTTGGGATTTTCTGGCTCTAGGAGATACATTTGAATATCCTTTTATTGAAATGTGACCATTGCCCTTATCTTTACATGGCCTGGTTTGTTAAAGTCACGCTCTCAACTTGTAGATTCTACCGGGGTTCTTGTGGTCTAGGGAAGTAGTTAAGCATAGTTATAAGAGTGCAAAGCTGTGAACTTAGAGACCCAAGTATGAATCCAACAACCACCACATACTAACTGTGTAACCTTGAGCTTCATCTCTCTGTAATTACTGTCTAATCTACTATATGGCATTATTTGAATGTTTGTACTATTTGAATCCCCCTTTACACCTAGTGGATGCAAAATCCTCTTTCTCCTTCTAAACTGTAAGGTGGTTTGTTATTTAAACCAAGTTTCTTTCTTTTACTAATGGTTTGATTGCAGGTTTTGAAAGCAGGAGACCAGGTTTAAATTCCACCTGAACCACTTACTAAATAAGCTTAATCTAGTTACAGAGGAGAACAGATGAATTAGATGCAATTTAATGTTCATGTGTGACATCAGTAGAGACATCAAGCTTATGAGGGTTTAAATATGGAAACTGAAATTGGGGAAATATATTGCATAGACATAATAGATAATTCAGAACTGCACATATTAAAACTGTCAGGTGAAGTTTCACTTCACTCAGGTAATAACGGCAATATGGGACAGGCTGCCTAAGTACACAGTTGACAGTAAAAGTAAACAACAGTTCAAACACTATAGTGATAAATTGATACGGAAGGGTGAGATTGTAGTTCTACCACTGAGTTGTGGGAACCAGTTCTAATGGGCTTCTGCTCTACTTCTGCTCTGAATATCTTAGTGTAAACTTCAGTAATCACCGCATGCCCTTAGCAAGTCAAATGCCCTTGTTGTGCTTCAATTTTCCAACAGTAACATTTTGTGCAAACAGGAACCTGCTGTAAATGTGAAACTGCATAGCAGCTGAATTATCCTGGGTAAACAAGTTGTAAAAATACAATACAGTCATTGCACCATCAGTTTATAGCTTATGGCTTTATAAAGCAATTTATGATACAGCTTATATGAACAGCACAATATAAAACCACATTTTATTCTTTCCTATTCACTGACTCCATTGCATGGTGATCGAATATGATTTGAAAAGTGCTCTAAGGCCCTGATTAATTCCCAAAGCACTGCTTTGAGAATTCATTTATTTTGTTTTTAGCAGTTTGTGAGAGAAATGTGTGTAGTTTGCCTACCTTTGGACCTTGTGTGGTCATTTCCATTCATAGATCAAGCATATACAGCAAGTATTTCCTCCTACCTCCTGACTGGGACAGCTAACAGCAGCCATTTTAGCATAATCTGAGCACTAAAAAAAGAACCCCTGCTACAGAATGCCTGAAAAAATCCTGATTCTTCCCCTGATCTTGTTGCAAACCTGGCATTGGAAGTGTTGGTATACCACCAGTAGGGTGCGGGACATAGGGTGTCGTAATGTGGGTGTCACAATTAGTGCGAAACCGATATGAGCGACCGTGATTTCAGACCATGTTGCTTCATGAAGATGCTTTGCATCTTGTAGTGTTTCTGCGCCATGGGTGGAGGTTATTGTATATATGTAATGGGGGGTATGGGGTGAAGCTCCCTGCCAAGGGGGGGTTTGGGTGGAGTGGAGCCCCCCGCAGAAAATCAACGGGGACTGCTTGGGTGGGCTATGCACTCTTACTCTATGGTGACACAATTGCAGTTAGACACACTTTGCTCTTGTTGCTGGTGGCATTTTTCATGTGCTCTAATTTCCTGCACCCTAGGAAATTTACCCTAAAGTGCGTAACCCAGAAGGATTGACCTTGGGAGTTGGAGAACATATACTGAGTGACATTAAACAAATAGTTGGGTTGGTACACTGTGTGCTGGTGCTATGTTACTAGGCAAGGTTGCTTTCTTATAAATTCCAGAGCTGATTGGGTTAGTAAACTGTTTGTGGTAGGAATCCCAATACCAGTGCATTCTATAAATGTACAGTAAGTGTTATTTATTCATCTTGACTCACATTGATGTACAGTAGCAGTCACAGACATTGCCAGCTATTTCCTGAAATTTCTGTGATATTTCTAGAGAAATCTTCTGCTTTCTGCATTACCACAGTAGGGGCAGCAGAGAGAAACTCTTTAGAAATTTCGTGAAATATCTGAAAATAGCTGGCAATATCTGTGGCTACTACTGTATCTTTGCTACTTTGTAAACATATGGGGCTAAATATTCAAAGAATTGAAAAAATGCACACAGGTGGTAGAAATGGTGCACAAGGGGTGGCTTCCCTTGTGCAACTGCAATTTTTAAACATGTAAGTGATTTTTGTAACCAGAGCCTATTTGCGACCACTTCTGCAATTTTTGGCAGCTTGTAGACACTTGTGCAGCTGCACTGAAAGTTATGCCTGGAATTACCAGGGATAACATTCAGCGGCAGCTGCACCTGCCCTGCATTTGCCACTGTGTGCACAAAATGCTGAAAAGTCCCCCGATTCCACACCAGCATGCTGCGTATCAGGACTTCATACCTGGGCCATGTCAGGCCTTTTGAAAATATGGACCCTGAAGTTTATATGATTTTATTGTAACTAATTGTATTGTACCACCTGCCTCTTGTATCTCCCCACACTATACGAACAAGCAAAGTGGCTTCAACTCCAGGCTCGCATTGAATACCAAGCCTGCCTTCTGGCTAAGAAGGCAGATCTTGGTCTCCTATCACCAGGTTCCCTTTAGCTTTTCAGTCCCTTCCGGGGCACTAGGAGCACACAAAGTTCTGTAAGCCAAACTTTTACTGCCCCTCACTGTCGAACCTTACTCTGACAGTCATCCATTGCAATTAGAGCTGCAAATTTATTTAATTCCCTTCCTCCTGAGATTGCGACAACTGCAATCTTGGGACCATTTAAGCAGAAGCTGCATCAATTTCTAGTTTCCAGAGCATCTTTTGACTGCTATACCTAATCTCTGCTGACAGCTAAATGCACTGGGACCTCCCTCTTTTACCATTCGCCCCTGTATAGCCCTATGCTGCTGCTGCGCTACTCCACTCACAGCACTTCCTCTCTTATCCCATTCCCATTCCCATTCCTGCCCTCTTTTCATCCTACCTCATCCCCCTTCCCTTACCCCTACACTCCCACTTCCACTTCCCCTCTCTCCTCTTTTTCCTCACCTTGTTCTCTCCCTCAACCCCCCCCCACCCCATGGGTCTTTCCTGCTCCAGCTTCATTGTGGAATCTCCCTCCTTGCTCTTTTTTGCTTCTTCCACCCCCCAATTCACCCCATGTACTTTCTCTCATTGTAAGCCCTTTCAACCCTCTTCAGACAAGGCCACTGGCTGCACTTGACACTGTATTTATCTTGCCATATTGTTCTTTTGTTTATGTAATTACATTCCTCATGTTGTACTACTTACTGAAACCATTGTAACTTGCTATTCTTGTGACTTGACGTGGAACCTCTGTAAAAGAGCCCTTGGCTCAAAGGTCTTTCCGATTTGTTAAATAAATAATAAACTAAATAAATAAATAGTTGAAACCAGAGTTCTAAAACCAGTATCTATTGGGTGAAAGTTTTAAATGAAAAAATAAAAGGTTTCTGAGAGTCCCATGAACTTTCCAGCTCTAAGATTAGGTTCTTGTTGGAATATACTGAGGGATGAGGCATTAAAAGCATGCCACAGATTTTAGCATTTTTTTTGTTACCGGGAATGGAGGGCTAGACAGTCCTGTCTATGTTTAGCCTCGTCCCAGTGGGTGGGGGGTTAGATAAAGATGTAAAGCAATTCACACTAAGCAAGATCAAGCTGTTGGTGGTACTTTAGTGAATGGGGGACTTCTTCTACTCTTTTCGACAAGGATAAGGGGAAGCTAATACAGCCAACCAAGAATAGAGAACTAGATCTGGCTATTAACAGTTTAAGAAATTACACAGCCCAGGAGTCAGACGGCTTAACATCAAAGTTTTATATATGTTTTTTAGGCCAGTTAATCCTGACCTTGACAGAAATATTTAACTTGATCTTGTATTCAGGTGCACTTCCAGCTTCAATGGCCCAAGCACCACTCATATTTATATTAAAGAAAGGGGATGAATTGAAATTTGCAAATTGAAGACCCCTGTAACTACTGAACACTGTCCAAAAAAAGTTCTTTCTCAACATTTGCCCATAGTTTGTTGAAGACTACCACATTGGCAAGTGCTCCCAAGTTGACCTGTGCTATCCCCCTGCTGTCTATTCATGATAGTTTAATCTTGCTACAAATATTTATAGGATGGGGATTAAGAGACTTGGCAGAAAGATGCCTTTTATTGCTTGAAGCTTTTGACACATATTTGTATGTATACTTTTTCAATGCACGCTTGCAAGAGTGGTAATTTTCAATATTTTGACCTCAACTTTTCAACATAGCCATTTTTCACATCACCTCATGAATGTGACAGCTGTCATTTCTCAAACCCTACCTAAAATGTGTTTTCACTCTTGTGGCACAAAATGACATTTCAGCTTTTATAAATGACACCTGTCATGCTCAGAAGGAGTGGTCATGAAAAGATAATGTTGAAAAGTTGGGTTAAAAATGTGAAAAAGCAACTAATTTATGAGGAAAGTTGAATTGTTCCAACATTTAATCGTTAACTTTATTTTTGCAGATTTTGGCCCCTAATGTTCAACATATCTCTTGTTACCCCACTTCCTGAACATGACTGGTGTCATTTTTCATATCCCCTCAAAAACTTGTTTTTACAGTCACACAGTAAAACCATCTTTTGGATGGGATTTTAAAAATTCCACCTGTCTTGATCATAATGTCAGGTCATAAAAAAAACTGTTGGACATTTGTGGTCAAAATATGGGAGTCCACTTACAAGTAGATATTGCCTCTCAACTACCCTATCCTGGGTAACTATAATCTAAAGAGCGCCCCCTCCTCCACTTCAAACTACCTCACGATCTCTCTCCTCCCAGACCTTGCCAAACTACAAGAACATCTTCTACTCACCCAACTTACCTCCTTTCTCACCGACTCAAACTTCTTCATGCCATTTCAGTCTGGGTTCAGAAAGGGCCACTCCACTGCATCCTCCTTGTTAAGGCTCACTGACACTATCCTCTCCAGAATGGACAGAGGGCAGATCTCCTCAGCAATATTTGCCGACCTGGCAAAAGCCTTCGACACCATCTCCCACCCCTTGCTACTAACAAGCCTCTCGGATGCAGGCTCACTATCTCAGCCACAAACTGGTTCAGTGCCTACTTCTCAGGAAGAATACAATCAGTAAAAATTGCAGATGCCATTTTCTCCCCCCCCCTCCCTGTGACTACTGGTGTCCCTCAAGGGTCAGTACTTGGAACCACCCTGTTCTCCATTTTCCTCAACAACCTGCCTCAAATCCGCACAGCTTCATCTATTCACATGTATGCAGATGACACCGTCCTATTCGCCACCCGCACCTCCCCGGAAGAAGTAGCATCCAACCTCTACACAGACTTCAATAAAATTCAACACTGGTTCAGGTCACACCAGCTCTCTCTCAATGCTAAAAAAACTGTCACCATGTCCTTCGGCTCAAGACAGCGACTAGCTCGACTCCCCTCCCTCCCCACCTTTCACACTCTGGACAGAACAAACCTGGTGGACGTTGCTTCCTTCCAGTATCTAGAGGTATGGCTCAACTGTAACTTCACTTTCTCAGACCACATTGACGCAATCTTAAAAAAACTACGCCCCAAGCTAGGTGCCCTTTTCAGGAACTGCTCCAGCCTCCCCCTTTCAGCTAGACTTGAACTAGTGCAGAAAATGATCCTCCTTTCATTTGACTACTGTGACACAGTCTACAGTGCGGCACCAAAATCCATATTATCTAAACTAGACCCCCTCTTCAACGCTTTCTGCCGCTTTGCCCTTGATGCCCCCCATACCCACCAGTGTGACCTCTACCGCTCCCTCTCCTTCCCATCCCTCGAAAATCACCGACAACTGCACTGCTCCAAGTTTATCTCTAAATTCTGGCCTAGCACCCTCCTCTTCTACCTTTCCTCCCTACTGTTGTTGGCCCCACCCCCATGCCCTCTGGTCCCTTGACACCCAGCTACTGAATATTCCCAGATGAAAGTCCTCTGCCGGACAAACAGCCTTCTCGCACCGATTCCCAAAACTCTGGAATGCCTTCTCCCCACAAATTCATCACTCTTCTTCTACCCATTCCCTTTCAACTGCACTGGCAAGCTACCTCACGGTAAACTGTACCTGCACCAATAAATTATGCCCCCCTCCAAATTCCTCTGTCTGACCAGGGGCACCGCCCTATCCCTGGAAGCTGGCTTATATATAATCTGTACTGTAAATTGTATGTACTGTATGCATGTATTCCTCCGATATATGCTCTTAGCTGACTGTATGTGGTAATCGAGTATTCCACTCTCTTCTGCATAACTGTTTATTGTCAAGTGATAACCTGCATGTTATATTCCCTATGTACCCTTCCCCCAGGTCACACCGGGAGGCGAACATCGTTTTGCTCAGTGTGCCTTTCCTGGTGAAACAACTGTATAAATAAAATAAATAAATAAAAGCAGGACACCACTGAAATGAGACATTACATTTCATCTGCTCTATCCTGGGTAAATATATAGTAAAAATGTGTACAAGCAAAACTCAGTATGACAGCAATATCAGCGCTGAACATTTGGCATTGACAAATGCTTGTTCTTTTTCTTTCTATGTCTGAAATATTTTGGTAGGTATCCCTACATAGAATTATATAATTTGCACCCCGGGTAGGGTGGGAGATTTGTGGATATTTTTTTTTATCACTTTGTAATTACCATTTACTTTTTGGCACTGTACTTTGTATTTTCTTTTTGATTGGGTCTGATCCGTGTATAATGTCTTACAGGATATAAATTATATCCCATGATGCAAGCTATACCCATGATGTCAGTATGTTTGATTCTTTTCTTGCAATAAAATTACCTCTACTCTTTTCAAGAAGTGCCATGCCATTTAACAGTTACCCGAACAACCACCAGTGAGGCAGACATGACCTAGATTTACTTCTCATCCGACAGATGGCATGTCCAGACAGTACAGAACCCTCTAAGTACTGCACTTAGGTGCTGGCATTTATGACATGAGCCCAGTCCCAGTGTGAGACTAGAAACCAGGACATTTTAATGATATTTTTAATGGTATTTTTGCCAAAAACATAGTACATAAATCAAAATGAATTATGCTGCTGCTGTAAAGAGAAGAATTTGCCTCAGAGTAAATGAGACAAACCATTCATAAAATATGTTAAGAGAATTGTCTGCAAAACTAACAACAACATTATGCAACACTTTAAAAACCTGTGTCTCTTATCACTCAGTCAGTCAATGTTTATTTAACCAGGAAAGCACCGTTGAGACAACTCATTTACAAGGTGGTCATGGAAGGACTCAGTTACAATAAACCAATAATTAAGACAAAGTCGCAGGCAGGAGGATCACGACATGTGAAGCACAATACATGATAATAATGGAGCACCTAACACGGGATTCTAGAACCCTGAAAAAATGAACCCGGGACATGAGTAAATAAAACTGAAATATATGGAGGCGCATTGGTTGCCAGTAGGAAGTGTATGTCAAACAGGCAGTAACAGCAGAAAGGATCGAGGGGGACAAGGAGGGTAAAGAAGAAAAGGGAAGAGAGAGGATAAGGAGGAGCACGAGTAGTGGGGTAGGGGTCACAGAGAAGGTGGCAGCTACAAGGAAGCAGGCATGTAAGCCCAGATAGAAGTGCTAAAGGACTAACCCTGTTGAGTTTATTGTGGTAATAGGGGCATGAAGTGAGGAGTTGCCAGTAGGTATACCCATCTAATAAAGATGGAAATGTAAGGGGACAGGGCAGAAGGGTGATCCTAAGGTTGGGAACAATATTAGGAGCAACAATTACAATTGTCATTCAGCAAATTCCTAAGCAGCAACTTGAAGGTGAACAACCTGACAGTTTGTATAAGTTTGAGTGTCCTTTGGAGGGTGTTCCATAGGGTAGGTATAGCGTAACTTAGGGATTAGGAGCCAAAATGGGATCTTATTCTAGGAATGTTGAGCATGACATATGAGTATTTTCTGAGTGCAGAACTACAGGGGTAAATTTGAAGACGGTGGAGATGTTATGGGGGGGGGGAGTTTCTCTGTGATAGCTCTGTAAGCTGAATTGAGATTTCAGGATCCCATTCTTATGACGGTCCTTACCTTTTGCTCATTTCCAGCACAACCTTTTTTTTTTGTATTTAAAAGTTTTATTGATTTTTTTTTTTTTTTTGGTAAAAGAAATACAGGTTCCATTATCTAATGGATAACATCAGCACAATATTTTCATCCTTGTCCAGACTGGTCCCCAAGTGACAGCATTCAAAGGATTTTGCCAATATTAAAAACAGACCTACAAAGACAATAATGATGGCAAATGCAAAATACATACTGTATATAATATACTTTAAAGAACACCACAAACAGCGGCAAGTGATAAACAAATACATGTTGAATTTAAAAATACCCTAATAAAGTATTTTTCTCCAAGCCCACAGGGCAAAGGGTACCTTCCCAAACATGCTCACTTCATTAGTGGCAGATAATAATTGCACATTTTTGTTCATTTCTGTGCCCCGGTTCCAGTTACAAATCAATGGATGTACCCATCACTTCCTAGCTATATCATGCAGGTGACAACAAAGATTATAGTTCTCTAAATAGCGATTATGGGAACTAGAGCCACCACATGCACAGTGAATTGTCAGTTTTTGATATACAATTTCTGATGTCTGAGGGGTTAACTGAAAATGGAAACAAACTAAGGCATTTTTATCTTCTGTACTGGCATAAAAATTTTAACATAACTCAGTACTCCAATCTTTTTTGATTTATATTCAGATAAAATTAGAGACCCATTGGTCCTTGCCAAATCATCTGTACCTCAGTATCATGCATTCTGGTTATGATTTTTGAACACTAGGCATCAATCTTCAACTTTTGCATTCATGTCCAGTTTATCTTTGGGTCTGTAATTTGGCCCACATTTTACCTCCAGTGCCCAATTTCCTGGCAGCACTGGCTTCAGAACCCAAAACTTCAAACAGAATTTTCTTAGGCAGATGCTTTTTCTTCATTTCCGTGATCCGAATCATGAAATGAACAGAGCTTAGAAAACTAAAACACAGAAGGAACTGAAGAGCAGTTGCTCCCTGAAAATGGGCTCCTAGGGAAAAAAAATTCATAGACCAGGTATTCATCTAATAAAATAATTTTGTATACTGTCTGAACATAAACATCTGTCATTCACTCCACAGATCTTGGCAGCATACAAAATACTGGTTTTAGTTTTTGCATTATAAACATTAATCACAGCCTGAAAAGAGTGGTGCTCCTGGTGTGTACCCCAAATCAGAATCAAATAGTTTTCGTACCAGTGCCCCACAGTGCTGCTTGAAAGCCTGCAATTCATTTACATTAGAAACATAGAAACATGGCCAGCCCATTGGTGCAGTGGTAGTGCTACTGCCCGTGACACTGGCGACCCGGGTAAAGAATGAGCCTGGGTCACCGGAGGCCAGCCAGGGGGAGGAGGCCTGAGTGTCCCATAGGATGCTTGCCTCCTCTGAGGAGGGGAAGGGCTGTCACATCACCCTATTACTGTCACCTGTGGATGCCCGGGACTCACAGTGTGTGCAGGGGAGGATGCCATTAGGTGCTTGGCTGAGACATGCGCCAGCATGTCCACAGCCTGGACTTATGTCCGTCGTGCCAGTGTCCTCAGGGTCGGGGTTTTGGGGAAACTTAGCAACCTAAAAAACCCCCAAAAGGTAAAAAGCCCCCACTGCTGCACAGCGTGATCCCTAACAGCTGGAGGGGGGATGGAGCATGGATGGCCGGTATTACCGCCACCAAGCCCTGCTGGCACTGGGAGATAAAAAATATATAATAACCGGTTAGTGATGATTATCAACTGTGGGCAGAAGCTGTCAAACTCAGTTATACACAGGTGGTTATACACATATGTGTATAATGGAATTTGATTATACACATATCTGTATAATTACCCATGTACAGGTATAATGGAATTTGGTTAAGCATCATTTGCAAAAATTCTAAAATGAAAAAAAAAAAAAATCAAAGGAACCAGTTATAAAAAAATAAAACATGAGGAAGTGTGTGTCAGCTTGGATTTTATGCACACCCTCAGTGTGCGATGCCTTGATAAACCCCTTGAGCTTTGCTCTTGGGGTTTACGGGGCATCGCACACCTTGGGTGTGCATAAAATCCTCATTATACACACTTCCCATGCATTATTCTATGTGTTATAATGAAAGAAACATAGAAACATACAATTTGATGGCAGATAAGGACCACTTGGTGCACCGAGTTTGCTCATTTT
Organism: Neoceratodus forsteri; assembly: GCA_016271365.2. NCBI lineage: Eukaryota > Metazoa > Chordata > Ceratodontiformes > Ceratodontidae > Neoceratodus > Neoceratodus forsteri. The sequence continues at coordinate 1,425,766,137 of CM028130.1, forward strand.
TCTCTACCTACAGTATCACTGTAGATCCTACTTGATCTCTGTCTCTTTCTCCTTCCTTTCCACTAATATTCCCTTATGCCTATCTCATATATTTTTGAACACGAACACTGTTTTCACCCCCCCCAACCACCACCTCCACTGGAAGGCTGTTCCAGGAATCCACCACTCTTTCTGTGAAGTACTTCCTCACATCTCTCCTGCATCTACCCCCTCCAGCTTCATAGCATGTTCCCTTGTTCTTGAGCTGCTTTTTTTCAGAAAAACACTTCCCCCTGTATCTTACTTCCCCTGAGAGGTATTTAAAGGTCTCTATCATATCCCCTATCTCCTTCCTCTCTTCCTGGGTGTACATGTTAAGGTCCTTTACTCTCTCTTCATAGGGCTTTTGGTTTAGACCCTGCACCATTTTGACTGCTCTCCTCTGGACCACCTCCATTCTAGCTATGTCCTTCTGGAGATGTGGGGCTCGATTTTAAAAGGTTGATGCATCAAGCCCTGCGACATCCCTTTTTTTGGCGCAGCTGCACCAAACTCTTTCATTGCAGCTTAACCTGATTTTAGTACATCGGGCACAGTTGCAACACTTTCTACTCTTTGTGGTAGTTTGTGCTAAATATTTGGTGCAAGCGCCATAAAAATGGTCTGCAGCATGCTGCAAGTTAGATTGGGGGGAGCTGGTCTGACTTGTGGTATTTGGCGCATGGGAGTGAAAATCCTGATTGGTGCTAGGAGAATATCGCAAGCCCTGTGCACCATATAATCGGTACACGAAGGGCTTGCGACATTCTCAGGCTTTTGAAAATCGAGCCCGTGGTCTCCAGAACTGGACACACTACTCTAGGTGGAGTTTTACCAGCGCTCTACACAGGGCAGCACCACCTCCCTCTTTCTACTTGTGATACCACTCCCTGTGCACCCCAACATCCCACTAGCCCTCCCTACTGCCTTGTTGTAATGCCTGGCCACCTTTAGGTCATTCAATATGATTACCCCTAGCATTTTTCCTGCTTGGTGGTCATCAATACCACTCCACCCATTAGGTACTAGATTTCTGTGCCCTAAGTGCATTATTTTGCACTTTTTTGCATTGAAACCCCACTGCCATACCCTTGACCACTTCTCAGGTTTTCTCAGATATCTGCTCGTCCTTTCCATTCCCCCTGGAGTGTCCACGTTATTGCAGATTATGATGTTACCCAAAAAAGAGGCAGACCTTCCCTTCTAGCTCCTTTGCAATGCCACTTATAAAGACATTAAAGAGGACCAGCCCCAGTGCTGATCCCTGAGGTGCCCTGCTGGCCTCCACCCCCTCCTTGGAGTGAACTCTACTTACCACCACCCTCTGTCACCTATTCCTTAACCAATTTCTTACTCAGTTTGCCACCTTTAGACACACTCCTAAGCTACCCAGCTTGCTTATTAGTCGGCTACGTGGAATGGTGTCAAACGCCTTACTGAAGTCTAGGTAAGTCATGTCCACCACTCCACCCTGATGTAATTCCTTTTTTACCCACTCAAAGAAATCTATCAAATTTGTTTGAAATACCACCCCCCCCCCCATGCATCCATGCTGTCTTAGGTCTTGTAACCCATTGGAGTCAAGATATTCCACAATCCTTTCCTACAGCAGTGATTTCATTAACTTTCCCACCACTGATGTCAGGCTAACCGGCCTGGTACCTGGTGATTATGTTGCGGACAAAACCACGCAAGCATAACTGCGCTGTACAAAGCGCGAAGGTTTGTACAGTGACAGGGGTTTGTGAGCATACGGTTAGAACTGCTACCCCTTTCACTGCACGCTCTCTTCTGGAACTGTGAAGTATGCTGTCGGTGCAGTACCTGGATGAGCTGCTCCTGTGGTGGAGTGGCTCGGGCACCAGCGCCTGGCAACATCGGGGACTTGGGACTGTGGTTCAGTTACAGCCAGGTCCCAAAGTGTTGTGACTTTTTTTAAAATTTAAAAACATAATGCCTGCTCCTGTGTTTCACCCCTTCTCCTAAGTCCACACCCCCTTGGAGTTAGTAATCTTTATTTCAAGGGTGGGGAGCGGTGGGGAGCGAGGGGGTGCGGGGGTGGTTCCCCTGCAAAAAAAGACATATTCCTGTGTTTTTGTATGGCGTGCACTCTTCATGTGGTGGTCCGTGTTTTGTCCTGATCTTGTTTTGGTGCATGTTGTTTTCTTTGCTTTATTAAAGTCTTGTGCGATTTTGTCCGCAACATAATGAACCCATGCCGTTGGCCTATAATTGCCAGCTTTCTCCCTCCTACCACTTTTGTGAAGTGGGACTACATCTGCCCTCCTCCAGTCCTCTGGAACCACTCCTGTTTCCAGTGAACTGTTAAATAGGATTATCAGAGGCACAGCTAGTACCTCTCTGAGTTCCTTCAATATCGCTGGATGCACCCCATCTGGCCCCATTGCTTTTTCCACCTTCAGAAAAGCAAGTCCCTTCAAGACTCTCTCCTCCATATAAGGACTAGTCTTAACCCCCCCCCCAAAGCTTCTGTTATTTTTTTGTGGCCCCTCCCCTTTCTTATTCCTCTGTGAAGTCTGAACTAAAGTATTTGTTCAGGATGTCGGCCATTTCCAGGTCCCCCTCTGCACAGTCTCCCCTTTTTAACCTTACAATCCCTCCCCTGGTCTTCATTGTTTCGGTTACATATCTAAAAAATGTCTTGTCTGCTTTTGTTACCACCTTAGAAATTCTCTCTGCAGCTTGTGCCTCCACACTCCTTACTGCTTTCCCTGTTTTCCTCTGTTCCTCCTGCTGCACCTTCCTATCCTTGTCCCTATGCATCTCCTTGTATCTTCTTAATACTACCCTTTTAGCCTTTATCTCTTCAGCCACTTTCTTTTGAGAACCATAGTGGTCACTTTTTCCTCTTGCTTTTGCTCACTTGCTTGACACAGAGATTGGTTGCCTTCACTATGTCCCCTTTTTAGCTTCGCCCCCTGTTCCTCCTCCCTACCCAAGTCATCCACCCTGCCAGTTCACCCCTGAGGCATTCACCCATCTTTATAAAATCTGCTCTCCTAAAGTCCTGAACCCTCACCCTTGTGTCATTCAATTCCACAGCTAGCTTTATATTGAACTACAGTGTACAGTGATCACTGGTACCCAGGTAGCAACCTGCCTTGACGTCTGCAACACTGTCCCTGTTAGTGAGTACTAGGTCCAGTATTGTCCCATCATGAGTGGGTTTACTGACTAGTTGCTTGAGGAGTGCCCCCTGCAGGGAGTCTAGGATGTTCCAGCTTCCAGCTGAAGCCACGACTTGGAGGCTCCAATCTACATCCAGCAGACTGAAGTCCCCCACCAGTAGCACCTCCCCCTTTTCTGTCATCTTATCAGTGGCTTCCACCAGTACCTTATCTAACTCCTCCCCCTGTGCTGGAGTTCTGTAGATCACACCAGTGTGAACAGTGTTTCTGTTTCCCATCTCCAGGGTGATCCACAGTACCTCCCCCATGTATTTCCTGTATCTCTGTTGCTTTTATGCTTTTCTCACACAAAGCACCACACACCCTCCTTTTCTATCCACCCTGTCCTTCCTAAACAGAGTATAACCTGGTATGACCATGTCACAATCATGGTTTTAAGAGCACCATGACTTAGTAATGGCTGCAGTACCCAGGTCTGTCTATGTTATGATGGCCTCTAGGTCTGGAATCTGATTTCGTAGATGTCTAGTGTTCGCACACATGGCCTTCCAGATTTTGTTAGCACTTTGGTTTTTTACCGACTTCTTTCTTTTTTGCCCTACCTCCTTCCCACCTCTCTTTAATGCTTCTGTCCCCATCCCCCTTCATTTCTATCACCCTGCTTCCTTTATTAATTTGCACCCTGGTGGGTTCCTCTCCACTCAGGTTCTCCCTACTCTCTTTTTTAGCCTTGGGGGCAGTTTCTGGCTCCCCAAGTCCTTCTGCCACCCCTCTTGGTAAGTTTAAATGTTCATCAAAGTAACATTTAAACCATCCACTGAAGACCGTATTTCTCCTCCTGGATGGATGCAAGCCATCACTCTTGTATAGGCTCTTATCCCTCCAGGTGGATCACCAGTCCCCATTGAAGCCAATTCCCTCCTCTCTTCACCGTTCCTTCAACTATGAGTTGAAACTCCTGGTGCAGAGCTCCTTCTCCTCTCCCCTGTCATAGACAAGCAGCACCACAGTGAAAGACACTGAGTATGGTACATGTCTAAGACCCCTCCCAACTCACTAAACTCCCCCAGTATTATCCCAGCCCTATCCCTAGCCAGGTTATTGGTCCCCAGGTGAACAATGACGTCCAGCTGTCCCTGCCATCTTGCTGCCTTAGTGATATCCAGGAACTGCTGTCCACCTCCCCCAAGCCACGGCACAGCATAGGCACCTGACCTCCCTCTCCCCTCATTTCCTATTCTCAAACCTATTCCACTCACAACTGAGTCCCCCTGCTGACCCGCTGGCACAGCAGTAGTGCTACTGCTCATGAGGCTGGCTATCTGGGTTCAGAAACAAGCCTGAATTGTCAGGGCTGGCCAAGGGGGAAGAGGATTGAGTGTCTCACAGAAGGGAGGATAGCTGGCTGCAGTGCACAATTGCCACCTGGGTGACCACAGGTGGCAGTACACCTGGGAGCAGCTCAGTGAGAGGTGAGACACTGGTGCATAACGCATACTATGCTCGCATGCATGCTTGAGTCATTCCCCAAGACCAGTGTCTCAAGGAAGGGGAGATAAAGGAAAACAGACAAGCCACAGCATTGTGAAGGACTGACCCCTCATAAGCATGTTGTGTGGGCACTGTGGTGATGTGGAAGCCTCTTCAAGAACTGGATCCTTGTCTGCAACAGTTGGGAGTCCTACACCCCACCATGAGGGACAAGCCATGGGGCAGATGGTGGAGAAGCCGATAAGTCCACAGGAAACTGGGTGATGGAGCTGAGAGGGTCAGTCCTGATGGAGGACCTGCCTGCCAGGGGTAGAAGAGAGAAGAAAAAAAAACAATTGAGTCTCCCACAAGAAGTTGCTCCCTCCTCTACTGGGGTCCTCTACCACCCTCCTTGGGACCCCCACATCCTCCCTAATCCTTAAATTCACATCCCTAAGTTAATTAAATTTTTTTATTTTCTTTCTTCAGTCCATCATTTTAACATTTTAAAAGGTGTTCTTGTTCTCATCATTCAGCCAAATTATGATTAATCTGACCATTAATGACAAGGTGACCCACCTCATTGGTTAGGTACTTACACTTTAATTTTAGCATGCTAATATAAGCTGAGGTCCCACTGTTTTCTCTCTTTCTTGTGTGGAAGCCACTTGCTGGATACATCTTTTGTGCAGTGTGTTCTGGCCCATAAGAGGCTCACAGGTGACCAGAGGGTAGCGTGCCAGTTAGGAGGCTGTACCTTTCTTGTTCTTTAATGCAGTGTGAAGGGTTTTGCAAGCTTAACCCTGGCTAAAATACAGAGATTTTTTCACATTTTTGTACATTTTACTTAAATTTTGCAGGGGTGCTCCTGGTGTGTGGCCAAAATCAGACTCGTACAGTAATAGTACCAGCACCCCCCCCAACAAAAAAGCTGCTTGGAATCTTGTAACTTATTTAAGTTAATTCCAGTTTCTAACTTTCTGTCTTCATTCCATCTTTTTTGTTGTTGTTGTTAATCCTTTTTCTCCCTTGGCCCCCGGTCTGCCTACCTTATGTCCAGGCATCTCCGAGGTCCTCCGACCACCATCCTGAGAATCCCTGGCTCCCATTTGGGCCTGCAGCTTCTATCCCTGCAGCTTGTCCCCACAGCGGGGTGGTGGAGAGCCCCCCCTACACTCATCCACCAGGACCAGATCCAGTAATGCACTGCGAACCCTTGGAGCTGAGCACTCCCCATGGAGATGGCCATCAAGCCATCATGACCAGTGCCTTTTCCCTGTTTGATCCCCTAGACACATGAGATGTGCAATGATGCCAATGGATGGAGTGCGCATGCTTCCGTGTGCACTCCTCCCGGCACCGGACCCATCACATCCCCTCAGACTGCCTGTGCCACTGTATCACCTCCAGTGACTGCTACAGGCCACCAGTGCACCGACGGCTGCATACCCACCGCCCCGGAGAGGAGGAGAGCAGTCCATCGGATGCTCAGTCCTTCTCCTACCCTGCTGACCCCCGATTAACCGGGCTCATTCCCGAACCCCGGTCACCAGAGTGGCGCAAGGTGTGGTGTCCAGTACCTCAACCCTCAGTGCCACTGGGCCGGCTATCATTATAATATTTTAAAGTTCTTCTTGGTCTCATCATTCGGCTGAATCCTATTTAATCTGACTACCAATGATGAGGTTGACTTCCTCAAGTTCTACTTTTCTACAGTTCCAGTCCCCAAATATCAAAATACTGTATATACACAGGGAAAATTCATCATAACGTGCTCAAGAATGTTTTGCAGCAGGTTCATAATACTTAAAGCTTTATAAACTGTTAAAATCTATGGGAATATACATATAAATCAACCAGTGGCTTGGTTAGTCCTTTAAAAATAGCATAACATAGAGAGAAAACTGCTGGTCTATCACAATCCTTTGTCAGGAAAAATTCAAGTGGGTAGCAATCAAAATTGCAAACCACCGTTTTGTAGCTGCCATTTTATTCTCTTTGTGAGTGGGGGGAATAAACGGAGTATAGCCATTAATAAACTAAGTGTCGTTTATGCATCAGTAAGGGACCAGTATGTGCGATTCACACATATGAGGCTGTGTAGCTCTGCACCTGCAGTCAGGCATGAGGTGGCCAGCATTCTCGATCACCGGCACCTCCATGCAACTGTCCACGGCCCTGCCTCCCCAGTGTGCAGCTGCATGGGGCAGATTGGAGGACACAACTGGGCATCCAGTTGGGTGCCTGTCCTAGGTTCTGAAGTGGATTCCCTGCACTGCACGGCCAGGGAACTCTAGGAAGACATGGGAAGGAACAAATTTAAAGTTTATGGGAGAGTGCCAGAATGACTGCCTCCAGCCCTCTCTGTCTGCCCAAAGGACCAGGGCATCATGGTATGAGGGTTGTTTTGGCCGCATTTGGTGGTCAGATTCTTGGGGGGGTGCAACAGATGTGACAGAGTCACTGTTGCCATGTCCTGCACCCCCTTGCTTGGCACTCCATGACTTCTTGAATGGCTTGGAGTATGAGCATACCCCCAGACTATATGGAGCGCAGCTGCATGACCGGCTGGAGGATCTGGTACAGAAGGCACATGCATCCCTTCCATGAATGCCACTGTGGATCTACCAGACCCCTGTTGTTTGGCATTCTGTCATAGGTTTGCCAAAGTACCACAGTTCCATGGCACAGAGGCAACCTACACACCCAGTATGAGGGTTAACAAATTAGGTCTCCTGGAAAAACACAACTTTATATCTCTACTGTATTACTCAGTTCTGTGTAAAATTGTGTTATCTGATCATGTTTATGTTGTTCATGCCGCGTTTGATCATGTACTATGCTCCTGCATATGTAACTAATTCCAGTTCGCCCCTGAGAAAGGGACCCTTGGCCTCAGTGGGCTCGCCCAGTTATCAAAATTCAAATAAAATAATTATAAACAAATGAGTGCCAGGAACCATCATCTCTTTTTGAGTCAAGACCAAATACATTCCAGGATAAAATCTTGATTTCAAAGGATGTCTCCTTAACTCCTACAAGTAGTCAATCTAATTTTTTTATTTTTTTTATCTGAGTCTTGGATTACAAAGCACCTTTGAGCCGAGGCTCTTTTACAAAGGTTCCACGTCAGTAAGAACAGGCATAAAGGCTTCAAAATTACGGTATAGAACAATCAGTAACACCGATAGTCATAACATAGTAATTACAAGGTCATTACATGAAAAACAAGGAGGTATACAACAGAGAAAAGGGGATGAAGGTGGAGAGGGTGGGGGTGGGATAGAGTATGGCAGCCTATGGGGCTTTGTCAGGACAGAACAGTGGTAAGTGCAAATGCTGGGTATAGGAATGATGAAGTGCTTGGTGTGAGGTCAACAATGGGCAGCAGAGACTAAGGGCAGCAGCGATAGGAGTATTTCAGCACCAACCCTGTGGAATTCTCTACCTCGTTGGTTGAGAGAATGTCAACCGTCGAGAAATTTAAAATGGAGTTAAAGACGTAGTTATTTAGTTTAGCATATCCTAGTTATGGTTGATTAATTTATGATTGTCTTAATTTATATGTATGCATGATCCTTTTGTACAGCGCCTTGATTTTGAAAGGTGCTTTAGAAATAAAGATGATTTGATTTGATTTGATTGCTTAAGCAGGGCAATCACAGGTGCTAGAGGCTACAAGGGAGAGGCGAAGCTTAGTCTTGAAAGCACCCAGCTTTGATGAGGCAGAGATGTCACTAGTGAGACTATTTAGCCATCTAGGTGCCCTGTATGCAAATGACCTTTGACCTTGTGTTCTGCGACAGTAGGGGATTTGCAGGAATTGGGGTTTTGAGCTCCTGGTGTTGCAGTTGTTATTTCTCGGTTTGAGGAGGGAGCAGACCCCAGAGGGAGCATTTCCCATCATTATTTTCTTTACTGTGATGTAGGTTTGATACTTTATTTGGTTGTTGAGTTGCAGACATCCAGTTAGAGAGTAGAGGTCACAAGTATGGTGAGACGGTGGGCTCCGGTGACAAGACAACAGGCTTTATTGAGAGAGGTAGCAACACATTTGAGTGAGAAGGCAGTGGGAGAGCCAAACACAATGAGTCCATAGTCAATAACACTCACAATGGAGCTCTGGATGGCAACAGACAAGGCTTCAGGGGTTAGATGTTTCCTGTGACGGAACAGTAGGCCCAGCCTGGTGTTTGCCACTTTCTCAATATTATTAATATGAGCAGCATAGGAGAGTTTGGAGTCAAAGGTGATGCCAAGGTATTTGAAGGTATGGACTTGTTCAAGAGTGACTCCTTGTTTGGTATTTATGGAGAGGAGATACTGTTTATTTTTGTTGTGGGAGCTACTGAAAATCATGGTCTTTGTTTTTTTCTGGTTTAGTATCAGTTTGTGCTTTAAAAACCAGTTTTCAACTGATGTGAAAGCCCCGCTGGAGGTTTCCTTGCAGTTGTACTGAATCACGGTGGGAGGCTAGGATAACTGCATCATCTGCGTAGAGTATGATTTGTTCTGGACAGGAATCTGACAGTGTGTTCAGGAATAGGCCAAAGAGGAGGGGGCCCAGTATTGATTCTTGTGGAACACCTGATCGGACCGGTCTGGCATCAGAGAGCATATCAGCTATTTTTACTCTTTGGGACTGGTTGTCTAGGTAGCTTTCAAACCAGTTCACGGAATTGGGTGAGGGCCCTGTGATCTGGAGCTGGAGAAGCAGGAGACGGTGGTTAATGGTATCAAAAGCTTTTGTTAAATTGATGAAAATAGCCCTGTTTGTTGATCAAGTTCAAGTTCAAGTTTATTGAAGGAAAACTCAGTTGAGCAAGCTCATTCACAAGGAGGTCCTGAGACATTTACACATACATATCATCGTTGTCCAGTGAGTGGTGGATGGCACCAGTAAATTCAAGTAGTGCCGCGGAAGTACTATGACCTTTTCTAAAACTGTGTTGCTGCCTGCACATGATGTTGTACTTGTCCAGGAATTCAGTAAGCTGGTCTGCTGGTCACTCCCATCTAAAATTTTGCATCTGTTTTCAGTAGTTAATTCCATAAGCGGTCTAGAATTAACAGTAGAAACTGTATCATCCAGACTACTGGATGAAGCTTCCGAAACCTCCTTGTATTAATTCTTTTCCCCAGCTTTTTTTGCCCTGTAATCAAATAAATCTGATTTACTATCTTCACCTGAGAGGGCTTGAATTGACAGTTTCAGCATTCCTTATTCTGTTACTCTCTTTTGCCTACTGGTGTTTTTTTAACCACTCTCAGTAATTGTTTCGCTTGTACAGTTTCTCTGGGGCAGGGGCTTGTGAGACACTGGATTTCATAGAAACATAGAAACATAGATTTTGACGGCAGATAAGGACCGCTTGGCCCATCCAGTCTGCCCATTTTCCTACCTAATGGATAAGTTGCAGATCCTAGTTAACCAGCAGCCTACTTCTTCCTACCCCCACCCCCTAGAATTGCCTTATGACTGTCCCATGCATGCTTGAATTCCACCACTGTTTTTGACTCCACAACCTCCTCCGGAAGGCCGTTCCATGCATCCACAACCCTCTCTGTGAAAAAATACTTCCTTAAATTACCTTTGAGCCGCCCCCTCTATCTTCAAATTGTGCCCCCTTGTTCTTGCACACCTCTTTTTTTGAAAGATGCTACCCTCTTGGACTTTGTTGATTCCCTTGAGGTACTTGAAAGTTTCTATCATGTCCCCCCTCCTCCTTTCCTTGAGGCTATACATATTAAGCTCCTTAATCTCTCTTCATATGTCTTCCGGTGCAGACCCTCACACCATTTAGTCTTTCCCTCCTCTGGACAGCTTCCATCCTGTCTATGTCTTTGCGGAGATTGGGTCTCCAGAACTGCACGTACTCCAGATGGGGTCTCACCAACTGCCTGACAGAGGGATAATAACTTCCTGTTTTCTACTGGTGATGCCTCTTCCTATGCATCCCAGTATCCCCCAACCCTCCTTGCTGCCCTCTCACATTGCTTGCCCACCTTTAGGTCATCTGATATGACTACCCCAGGTCCCTTTCCATTTTGTTGTTGTTAGTATCTCACCCCCCATTGTGTACTCTTCCCCTGGGTTTTTGTTTCCCAGGTGCATTACCTTGCACTTCTTAGCATTGAATCTAAGCTGCCATACATTTGACCATTCCTCTAACCTTGCCAAGTCCCTTCTCATCCTTTCCACCCCACCTTGTGCATCAACTCTGTTGCAGATCTTTGTGTCATCTGCAAAGAGACACTTTTCCTTCCAGTCCCTCTGCAATGTCACTTATAAAGACATTGAAGAGGACCGGTCCTAATTCTGAACCCTGCGGTACCCCACTAGTAACCCCCTTTCTTCAGCGTGGACTCCATTTACTATTATTCTCTGTGTCCCATTCTCCAGCCAATTCTTTACCCAGGCTGTCATCTTGGGACCCACTCCCAGGCTGGCTAACTTGTATATTAATCTTTTGTGTGGGACTGTGTCAAATGCCTTGCTAAAGTCTAGGTAGGCCATGTCCACAGCCCTCCCTGATCTACTACTTTGGTCACCCAGTCAAAGAAATCTATCAGATTTGTCTGGCATGACCTTCCGCTGTGAATCCATGCTGCCTTGGGTCCTGTGCCCTCTGGCCTCTAGATACTCAACAATTCTTTCCTTCAGAAGTGATTCCATCATTTTCCTACCACTGAGGTTAAACTAACAGGTCTGTAGTTTCCTGCCTCTGCCTTGCTCCACTTTTGTGAAGGGAATCACATCTGCCCTCCTCCAGTCCTCGGCACCACCCATCCTCCCATGATTTGTTAAAGAGGATAATCAGTGGTGTCACTAGTTCTACCCTTAGTTCTTTAGAATTCTGGGATGAATCGTCAGGCCCCATTGCTTTGTCCACCTTCAGTTTTAGAGAGTTCTTTCAGAACCCTTTCTTCTGTAAATGGGCTGGTATCAACTTCTGTATCCAGAGTGTTTCTACTGTTTGTTTTAGGTACCTCCCCTCTTCCTTTCTAAATACTGAGCAAAATATTTGTTTAGTATCTCTGCCTTTTCACAGTCACCCTCTGCCCACCCTCCTCTCCTTTATTAAGCCTCACTAACCCTCCCTTGATCTTTCTTCGCTCCCTGATGTACCTATAAAAGGTTTTATCCCCCTTCTTAGCTGAGTTGGCTATCTTTTTCTCGGTTTGGGCCTTTGCTGTTCTGACTGCCTTCCTAGCTTCCTTTTGCTTTAACTGATGCAGTTCTCTGTCCTGCTCCTTCTGTGATTCCTTGTACTTCCTGAATGCTTTCTTTTCTTTTGAACCTTCACTGCCCTTTGAGAACCATAGTGGTTTCTTACATTGTTTCATTTTGTTTATTTGTTTCACACAAAGGCTTGTTACCTCTGTGATGGCAGTTTTTATTATTCCCCATTGTTCTTCCACCCCTCCTTCCTGCCCATTTGCTAGTGCATTCCTTAGGCACTCACCCATTTTGGCAAAGTCAGCCCTCCTAAAGTCCATTACTTTTGCCTTTGTATGGCTTGAATCTATTGCTGTGTTTATTGTGTACCATACTGTTCGATGGTCGCTAGTTCCCAGATGGCTACCCACTTCTACATCTGTGATCCTCTCTTCATCTCCATTTGAGAGAACCAGGTCTAAGATTGCTCCCTTTTGAGTGGGCTCCAATACTAGTTGTCTAAGGCATGCCCCCTGTAGGGCATCTATAATAACTCATCTCTTTGAAGTGGCTGCTGCAACTGCACTCCAGTTAACATCTGGCATATTCAGATCACCCATCAGCAATATCTCCCCTTTTTCTGCCATTCTAAGTATTCTTTCTATCATTTCCTTGTTCATTTCCTACCCCGAGAAGGGGGTCTGTATACAACCCCTGTGCAGATTGTGGTGCCATTGCCGGTCTCCAAATTTGCCCACAGTGCTTCTTCTCCTCCTCCCTGTTTTCCCTTTTGTTCTGTTGCTTTGATTCCTTCCCTTATGTAAAGAGCTACTCCTCCTCCTCTTTTACCCTCCCTGTCCCTCCTGTAGATAGTGTATCCTGGTATGTTTACATCCCAGTCATGATTTCGTTATAGAAATGTCACTGGTAACTTTAATATTGAGAAATTTTCCCAGGCTTTAATGACCACATAAACCCAGCCCCCACTGGGTCTATCTTCTACCTATAGCATGAGGCAATATTCATCCCAATGGACGCTATCCCTACATACATCACTTAGAATATAAAAGACCATTACCCTTAGCGATACCTTATTATTCCCCATTTTACTGAGGGATGCTCCTTAAATAAACAGTTGGGAGTAAATTTACATTTCTCTTTCTTGGCTCACTTAAATATACAGTTTCTTGTCACACACTAAATCATCTATTTTTTCTTTATTAATCTTAGCACATTGCATTCCCTAAACAGTCTTCACCTCTTTCTACTAGATTTTCCCATGACTTGTACACTCTTTGAGCTGTGGCAAAATGGCAGTGATTTTTCAAAATAATGGTTAGGACTTATGTAGAGTACTATAACTCTCAGCACCCCCATGAGCCTTCTTCAGGGCCCAGTGACTTTTCAGAATTGGTGCTGCATCATGCTACTCAATGCAACCCCTTCTTTGTTCCTCCATTGCTGCTTTAGAAGGGAGAGGAAGCCTGCACACACAGCAGCATTTGAGAATACCAATGATACATCCAGATCACCATTTAGAGGGCATACTCTCTGGAGTATGTACTCCATTCAGTGGCCACCCAGCTCCCCTGGTCATCGGCGGGCAGCAAACCCACCTGCTTACCTCCATGACTGCCTGCTGAATGACAGCTTACTGTATCTGCTGCAAACACATTGGTCCACACTGTGCATACTGTATTAGTCATTCACAAATTTGTGAATGAATCACCTCTGACCATTTTTCCAGCCTCCCCAAGTCCCTCCTCATCCTCTCCACCCCATCAGGAGTGTCCACTCTGTTGCAGATCTTGGTATCATCTGCAAACAGGCAAACTTCTAGCCCTTCTGAAATGTCACTAATGAAGACATTAGAAAGGATGAATACCAGGACCGACCCCTGAGGCACCCCACTACCCTCTGCTGTCTGTCTCTCAGCCAGTTTCTAACCAAGTTTACCACCCTGTGCTCTACTCTGAGGCTACCCAACTTTTTATTTACCAGCCTTCTGTGTGGAATGGTGTTAAAGGCCTTGTTGAACTCTAGGTAGGTGACATCTACTTCACCCCCCCCCGATTCACCTCCTTTGTTACCCAGTCAAAGAAGTCTATCAGATTTGTTTGACATGACCTTCCTGCTCTGAATCCATGCTACATAGAAGCATTGAATTTGATGGCAGATAAGGACCGCTTGGCCCACCTAGTCTGCCTGTTTCACTACCTAATGGATAAGCTGCAGTTCCTAGTTAACCAAAAGCCTACTTCCTCCCTTCGTTCTGAAGGATTCCAAATGTTCCACAGTCTGTTCTTTAAGTAGTGTCTCCATCATCTTCCCCACTACTGATGTGAGGCAGTCTGGCCTACAGTTTCCTGCCTCCTCCCTGCTTTGACTCTTGTGCTGAGGGACCACATTTGCCCTCCTCCAGTCCTCCAGAACCACTCTTGTCCTGAATGACTTGCTGAAAGGGGTTGCCAGTGGAGTTGCCAGCTCCATCCAAAGCTTCTTTAATATCCTGGGATGTATCCCATCTGGGCCCATTGCCTTGTCCGCCTTCAGTTTAGTGAGCTCCTCTAGCACCTTTTCCTTTGTAAAAGGGCTAGTGCTCACCTCCCTCTCCCCTTGGTATCTGTTGCCTAGCTGTGGTCCCTGTTTCTCCCCTTCTTCAGCAAAAACCGAACAGTAGTATTTATTTAGTATTGTTGCCTTTTCTGAGTCTCTCTCCACACTCACTACTTCATCTCCTTTGAGCCATACAATCCCTGCCCTGTCTTTCCTTCTTTTGCTGATGTACCATTCCCTCTTTTCACTGTCTGTGCTAGTCTTAACTCTCTTTGTGCCTTAGCACTCCTGACAGTTTTTCCTGCTTCTCTCAAACTCTTTAGGTTCATCTCCCTATCCTCATCCCTTTGTGTTCCATTATATATCTTGAAAGCCCTCTTTTTGACCCTTACCTTCTCTGCTGCCCCTATTGAGAAACACAGTGGTTTCTTCCTTCTCTTGTCTTTGCTTCTCTGTCTAGTGAACTGGTTTGTCACCTCCACAATGGCTCCTTTTATTTATTTATTTAATTATTGGATTACAATTACCTATGAGTCAGGAGACTCTTTTGCGTAGGTTCCATGTCATATAATGACAAGTAAAAATACAGGCAAACAAATTACTAAAAACACCATCATATGGAGGAATACAATTTCAGTAGACAGATTAGTGTATCATAGTCATAGAGAGCAAAGGCTACCTGAGTAAACTGGGTAACAGAAAACACAAATTGCACATAATAGTTAAAAAAAAGGATAATGTTGCCTCATACAGGAACGACAAACAGCTGGAGGCAGACAGAAATGGCGTTGATGGTGTGAGCTAGTCCGCCCAAAAATAGGCTTTGTCCACAAGATGTGGAGGGGTTGGGAGAGAGTTAGAGGGTATAAGGGGGCTGGGGCAGTCACAGAGGCTGTGGGAGATGAGGTGCAATCTTAAGAGTTGTTTAAAAGGGCCCAATGTGGGTGAGTCAACTGTGCCTGCTGGAAGACCATTCAGCCAACTGGGAGCCCTATAACTAAAGGACTGTTGGGCCTGAATTGTGTGACAAAAGGGGACCTGGTATTCAAGATTTGGTCCACTTCTTTTGGTATGAGAGCAGGCAAACTGGATTAGCAAGTGCTGGGAGTTGGGGGTAAGGCCTAAGCTAATCTTTTTCCCATATAGGCAAGTGTGGTACTTTATCCTGTCACTAAGGTTGAGAAACTGAGTCTTGCTGTAGAGGTCACATGAATGCGTCCTACTGTGCACGCCTGAGACCAGCCTGCAGGCTTTATTTAGGGCGAAGTGAATTCTTTGTAGTGCAGTGTCAGTAGCAGTGCCATATGTGCCCACTGCTTCACAACCCCCCCCCTTCCATCCATGCTTGCCAGGGCCTCTTTGAGATGTATTCCCATCCCCTCAAAATCCACCCTCTTAAAATCCAAGACTCTTGCTGTGGTGTGGCTTGACTGCATGCCTGTGTCCATGTTGAACCATACTATGTGGTGGTCACTGGTCCACAGGTGACCATCCACATGGACCTCTGTGATTCTGTCCCCATTGGTCAGTATCAGGTCTAGAATCACTTTGACTCTGATGGGTTCAAGCACTAACTGCCCAAGGCCTGCACCCTGCAGGGAGACCAGGATGTCTCAACTCCTGGCTAAGGCAGCTACTGGGATGGTCCAATCCACGTCAGGCATGTTAAAATCACCCATCATCAGCACCTCCCCTTCTGATGCTATTTTATGTATTATTTCCTCTAACTCCCTGTCTATTTCCTATACGCCAAGCTGGAGGCCTGTAGATCACCCCTGTGTGAATTGCTATGTCATTGCCTGGCTCAAGGGTGACCCACCTTACGAGTTGGCCAGCCTACTGGCTTCACTATACAATTCAAGTATTAAAGAGGCAAATGTTATTCCAGAATGGAGAAATGCAAATGTAATGCCAATTTACAAAACGGGTCAAAATATGATGTTGGGAATTATAGGCCTATTAGCCTTACCTCCGTGTTGGGGAAGTTCATGGAGATGTTTGTGAAAGAAAGGATGAATATCCATGTAAGAGCTAAAGAATTGAGCTATCTATTCTCTCCCCACCTGTCCATTCCTTTAGGTCTTATGACTCTTGGCTACTTATAGTCCTGCGTCATTTTACTACGGTAGGACAGATGGCCTTCTCGCACAGCCTACCCAAAATATGGAATGTCCTCCCTCCTCAGACTCATCACTCTTCCTCCCCCCACTCCACCTCATTAGCCCTTCAAAACTTTCTAGCAGCAAACTGTTCCAGTGACTAAGTCACTATTTCCCTCCAGTGAGGCATTGTCTCCATCTCTTGAACTGATTGCTGTTCACTTGCAGGTCGCACATATCTAAACTAGTTGCATAATTGCTTAAACTGTACTTCTTCTCTTAGCACTTCAGGTACAAATATGCTTTATTTTGAACTGCTAAACCTTCATATAGCTACGTATAATTGTACCCACGATTACTGCTGTAATTGTACCAAAGGCTAATACTTTCCGATGTATTTATCTTGAGTTGTGTGTTTGCACTGTTGTCTACATTATTCTTCTGGACAGTATTTGCCCATTGTGTTAACCCGCTCCATGCCTGTATTGTAATTCAAGTTTTTCTCCCTATCACCCATCCCCCCCTGCGACACACCGTGAGATGAGCAATTCATTGTTCAGCGTGCCTTTCCTGGTGAAACATTTCAATAAATGAAACAATAAAATACAAGTGATGTATCACAGCATGGATTTACATTGGGCAAATAAGGTCTAACTAATGTGATGCAATTTTACAAATCAATCAGTAGTGCACTTGATCAGGGACTTCCAGTTGATGTCGTATTGTTTATTGTTCTAGGAATTACTACCTTTGAGACAGAGGATCTTTTACAAAGGTTCCACATCAATTAGGTACAGTACAAAAAAAGGTTACATAGATAACACAACAATTTGTGTTGTGTCAAGAGCGAGAAAACATACAAATACATATCAAATCATTTGTGCAAAAGGACATGGATATCAGTAATCACATTATTATTACAAGAAAGAGGTCATGCCAGATTAGGAGAATCAAATAGGGAAAAAGTCCAGAACAGAGAGAGTAAGTGAAAGGTGTGGGGAGCAGACAATAGCAGGAGAAATGGTTTCCCAAACATGTCTTTGTCAAATAACGGAATAGGGTGGGTAGTGAGAAAAATAGGAGGTTTAATCAGGGCAGTCACAGGAGCTGGAGGTGGCAAGGTGAGAGTACAGCCTTGATTTGAAAGTACCTAGAGTGGTGAAGGCAGTAATAGGAGTGCTGAGGGCATTTAGCCAGCTGGGGGCACAATAGGCAAATGATCTTTGTCCCTGAGAAGTCCGGCATCGGGGGACTTGGAGAAGCTGATGTTCTGATCTTCTGGCAAAACGGGTGCTAGCGCTCGGGCATAACAGGTCTTGGATACACGGTGGAGTGAGGCCCAGGGTGGATTTTTTTCACCATCAGGCAGGTGCGGTACTTTATCCAGTTTGAGAGTTGCAACCAACCTGAGTCAGCATAGAGTTCACATGTGTGGGTACATCGATGTGCACCAGTGAGCAGATGACAGGCCTTATTTAGGGATGTTGTAATGTGACTAAGTGCTGTAGTAGTGGCAGATCCGTATATAACCAAGCCATAGTTAACGATTGAGATGATAGAGGATTGGATGGCAATCCTCAGTGCAGAATGGGTAAGGAGCTGTCAGTTCCGATACAGAATCCCAATTCGCTGATTAATAGTTTTTGCTGTACTATCAATGTGAGTTGCAAAGGTTAGGCCTTGATCAAAGTTGATTCCAAGATATTTGAAAACTGGCACTTGTTCAAGGGTATTTCCCAGGTATGTATTAATGGTGAGTGGGACTTGCCGTTTCTTGTTTTGCGAGTTAGAGAAGAGCATGGATTTAGTTTTTTTGTGGTTTAGAACCAGCTTATGTTCAAGTAACCACATCTCAACCTTGGAAAAAGCATGCTGAAGGTTGAGGCGTAAGAGGTTCGGATCTTTATGAGTGGCAAGAATCACGGCATCGTTGGCATAGAGGATTATTTGTTAAGGGTAGGATTTGGGGAGGGAGTTTAGGAAAAGGCTGAAAAGGAGGGGGCCCAGGATGGATCCCTGGGGGATTCCTGAGCGAACCGGTTTTGAGTCTGAGAGAACTCCAGCTACTTTTACAGATTGAGAGCGCTGAGCAAGGTAATTTTTTACCCAGTCACCAGGACCCTGTGAGAGCCCTAGAGATAGTAGTTGTCTGATGAGTAGGCCATGGTGTACCGTATCAAATGCCTTGGTTAAGTCAATGTAGACTGCTCCAGTTAGGTTTCCTTTGTCCATGGCATTGTGGATTGCTCCTGAGAATTCAAGTAGGGCAGTCGATATGCTGTGCCCTTTCCTAAATCCATGCTGCTGAGTGCATAGGATGTTGTGCTTTTCCAGGTAGTCTGAAAGTTGGTCCGCCACCATGCGTTCAAGGGCCTTAGAGAGAGGTGGTAGTATTGATATCGGTCGATAGTTACCAGGCAGTGACTTATCACCACTTTTGTGCACTGGAGTGACAACTGCAGCCTTCTATTTCCTAGGTAACTGGCTGTAGCAGAGGGAGAGAATGAAAATTTTTGTGAGGGGGAGCAGCACTTCCTCCAGAGTGAGGGATAGAAGTTTAAGGTTAATAGTGTCGCTGCTTGCTTGGGACTTAGAAATGGCCTTCTTTACATATTTATAGACTTCATGTGCCTTTACTAGTTTGAAATGGAAGGGTGGTTTGGTTGGAGAGGCAGTAGTAGAAGTAGAAATTGGAGGGTCAGCAACAGTGAAGAAATCAGATGAGAGGACACCACTAAGGTCTGTGAAGGTATCATTTAGGGTGTTTGCAATGACCACTCGGTCTAATGTAGTGGTTCCATCCACATTCATTATTGTAGGAGAGGATTTGGACTGTTGACCCATGATATTTCTTATGTTGTCCCAGAAGGATTTCCCTTCGCCCCAGGAGTTGGAGAGGGCATTCTTGAAGTAGGAGCTCTTCATCAAGCGGATCTGTTTAGTACAGTGGTTGTGAGCCTGTTTATATTTTTGAATATCTGACAGAGTGCCAGTAGCTCTTGCAGTGGCCCAGAGGTGATTCCTACTTTTGAGTTGTGCCAATAGCTTCGCCGTGAGCCAGGGATTTGAGAGTGCTTTGATTTTGCGCTTTTTTAATGGTACATAGGTGTCACAGGCAGTGTTGAAGGTAGTAATAAAGTAATCAAGGGCTAGGTCAACATCTTGAGTTTTGTAAATCAAGGACCAGTCTATCTGCCTAAGACAGGTCTTGAGATGAGTAAGGTTGCCATAAGGTAGCACTCTGCTATAGATGGTTTTTGGAGGCGGCTTACGAAACTTATTTGTCCAGGTACATATTATAGGAGAGTGATCACTGAGACAGTCAGGGAGAACAATTACATTGGTTATACAGCCAGGGTGGCTGGTAAGGATCCAGTCAATGAGGGTGCTGGTCCCTGATTTGTAGTTTTTCCTGGTAGGGGAGTTTATCACTTGAGTTAAATTTGCTGCTAGGATAGCATCTTTGTTTGACCCTGCATCAGGAGCAAGCCAATTTATATTAAAGTCCCCAAGGAGAAGGAGCTCGATGTCAGAAGGTTGTGAACTTACGAACTCGAGGACAGCCTGGAGGCCGGAATCGGGATCTTTTGGTGGGATATAAACAGCAACAATCGTGAGGACTTTGTTTTGGGCACCAAGAAGTATCTTGATAGGGAGGAGTTGCACTGAGGTTTCTGTGGTGGGGTAAGTACCAGGGAGACAGGTGAGGTAGTCCTTTATGTAGATTGCACACCCACCACCCCTTTTCAAGGTCCTATCCAGCCTGAATATCTTGTAGCCTTGTATGGAGATGGCATGATCCGGAGTATTAGGTGTCAGCCAAGTTTCGACAATGGCAAGGATATCCGGGTTGTGTTGGCTGGCAAAAATTTGAAGGGAGGCCAGTTTTGGGAGGAGACTGCAGATGTTTAGGGTAGCAATTTTGAGACCCCCTCTGTTTTGGCAGGCTTTGTTGTGCTGTAGGAGACAGGGTCAGGATTTGGGTGGACACTTCCTGATATCAAGAGGAGGAGGAGTAGGAGTTTAAGAGACAGTTGCCGTACTTCATAGTCAATAGAATTACACCTCTGAGGCTTGTGCGACTTGGACCAGTGCAGGCGTCTAGGGTCCCAGAGCAAGGTAGTTGTTAGAAATAGAGGATGATATGCCCATTTATCCTTGTTGTAGCTTGTCAGTTGCACCCAGTCGCTTGCCGATAGGTACCTTTGGTGAGGGAAACAGGAGATTGCTATTGTACCAGATTGGAGTTAGCTGGCGTGGATGTCCAGAGTAAAGGGTGGAGAGGGGTAGGCGGAGATTGGAAGATAGCAAAGGGTAGGAAAGAGGGAGAGGGTTAAAAGAGATAGAAGATGGTGGTCATGGAGAGGCATTACAGAGAGGAGATGAGGTAGGATGTGAGATTGAAGAAGTAGAGGAGTGCAAAAAAGATGAGATAAGAAAGAAAAAGAAAATCAGAGAATACTGGGGAACAGGGATCTGTGAAGCCAGCAATTACAACCCAAGGAGCTGGCAGAGGAGGAGAAAAAAAAAGTAAAAGTAAGATCAGGAGGAGGGGAGTGGTTTAGCTAAGGGGCAGGATAGGAGGCAAGAAATAGGGCGGGTAATAGGAGCAGTGGGCAGAGACGTAGAGACTATTTAATAAAGGTCGGGGGGGGGGCGGGCGTAAAATTTCAGCACAGAGCAGTGCAAGTCAATAGGCTCCAAGCCCAGTAAAGCACCGAAATCAGACACACCAATCAGGAGGCAGGGTCTGAACCGGGAGGCCAATCAGTGATTCTGCTCAAGCGCGGTCGGCCAATAGCAGCCGATCACAGCTTCCCCAGCCAGAGGCTATCCTTACCCGGCTTTCAGGTGGCAAGAGGCGGCTGCAGGAGGTGTCGGGGGTGGCAAGGAGTTTCCAGGGCACCAATCGACCGTGCCTACGAGGCACATGGCTGGCCCACTCGGGCTCAGGTCCGGCTTTCAGGTGGCAAGAGGCGGCTGCAGGAGGTGTCAGGGGTGGCGAGGAGTTTCCAGGGCACCAATCGACCTGGACTTGCCTGGTATACCTGGACTACACCAAGGCTTTCGACCAGGTGCCACATAAGGAATTAGTTCATACTCTGGTTTATTTTGAATTTCCTATAGAATTAATTAAATGTGTCAGTGCATGGGTAAGAAATAGGAAACAGTATGTATGCATCACGGGGGTACTACTCTGAGTGGAGGGATGTGAACAGTGGAGTCCCTCAGGGATCTGTACTGGGACCCTCACTGTTTGATATACTGTATTTTTATCTACAATGCAGACTTCTAATGTATCAGGATATTGACGTTTGCTGATGATACAAAATTGTGAGCAACTGTCAACAGTGAAACAGCTATACTTGAATTTCAAAATGAAATATGCATCCTGGGAGCATGGGTTGAAGAACCCGAGCGTAAATTTAACAGAGATAAATGTAGAGTGATGCATCTAAGTCACAAGAATAAACAGGACAAATACTTCCTTAATGGGGAGGAAATAACCACTACTACCAGGAAAAGAGATTTAAGCATTATTATAATGGACAATTTGAGGGTTGATAGCCATGCAAGAGAGGTCATTCAAAAGGAAAATAACATTTTTGGATGTATACTGAGACATATTAAAAGTCGGAAACCTGGAATCATTGTGCCATTGTACCCTTCACTGGTCAGGCCATAAACAAACAATCCCAGCTCCAAACTGCACAGTTTGCTTGGTAGAAAATATAGTAGAACAAGCAGCAATACCAGCACCACTGATCCATGTGAAAAATAGTTTTATGCATGCAATTCCATCTTGAGATGGAACGCCCGAGCTGTGTGGTTGTCAATTGCTTGAACTGCATGAATAAAGCTGTTCACTAAAATACCATCAACAGCTTAATCTGGTTCAGTCAGTTGGCATTCGTCTGTATCTCCCTCCCCCGGGTCGTGCCTGAATATAGGCAGAATTTGTCTAGTGCACTTACCCAGTCAACAAAAACTAAATACATAAATACAATTTTTCACACAGATCAGTGGTGCTGGTATTGCTGCTTGTTCTCCCGATCAGGCCATACCTAGAGTATCATTTTCTGTTCTGTGCACCACAAAATAAGAACAGCATTAGACTAATTGAAGGTGTCCAGAGAAGGGGTACTAAGTGAATTAAAAATCTGAATTGGGACTCTTATGTTGAGAGAGTGATCAAGTTGGATGTCTTTTCATTAGAGTATAGGAGGACAAGAGGAGACTTGTGTGGCACGGGGTCATAATGTCACAAGACATTATACTGCAGCAATATACCATGCTGCCAGTACAGTGCAATATATTGCCAGCGGCATAATCTGGAGTCCCCTGCACCCTTGTTATGGGGGGCTATGCCCCCCAAACCCCCTAAACTAAAATAACTAACTCTGGGGTTACAGTTGAAATTGCACGAAGTGTAAAAAATAACAAAATCCATGCATCTGGGACCCGGAATCGAAACTCAGTCCCAAACGCATTGCCTGCCTCCCTTGCTGCCAGTGGGTCATCCCACCGAGCCACGGCAGCTGCTCGCTGGCACCCTGTCCCAGAAGAGGTCTTATCCTCTGCCTGGGAGAGTGAGAGGGTGCACTACTGCACATACACCCTTTGCAGTTTTGCACCCTCTCGCTCTTCCCTACCGCGCTGTTCCTCATAGGCAGTATGTCGTGCTCTATTAAATGCATGACTTATTGACCTGGTAGGGACATGTGCTTAATATACAAGGCCTTCCAGGATGAGAGACTCTGGGAGTGAGTCAGATTAAATAAAAATTATGAAAGAAGTATCACCACTGATATGTGGCGAGTCATTATTGGCTAGCACCGACCGACCCAATTTCTCTCTATGAAACCTATAATAGGGGTATAGGAATTTCAGAATAAGGATCTAAGAGATTTCTGCTGAAGGCTGTTATGAGTTCTAAAATTATACACTAAAATCTTGAACTGCCATCTTTAAACCTTACCAATGAGTGGTGATGTGTGCTTTATAACTTACATGACTTGGGAATCAGGAGTTGTTTTTATACTGTAACCTGTTGTCACTGTCTCAGCGTATGACTCCGTGATCATTTCCTGAAAAGACAGTTAGTTCCACTTGTGGATGATACCTATTTCTGAATTTCACTCTCTAGGAAACTACCACGATTTTTATTTTTGTGTCTGTCACAACAGATTCTCAAAATAATGCCACCATATATGAGCAGTGTGCATCTGCAAAGCCTTTCCATTTTATTAACTAAACTTAAAAGTCAGCTGTTTGTCAGCATTCCTACACTGACCCTTTACTTGCACTCTTTCTTTCTTTTGCATTATACTGTGAACATTATAAGCTATTGGAAATTCCATTCGTTTTACCCCCAAAGTATTAGTTTTTGTTAATAATATGGTAGTCTCCTGACAGTTACCTCAGTTTCTTCTGTTAAAATGCTAAAAGTCTGCTGTTCTGATGCATTTAGGGATAGTGTCTATTGGGAGGATATTGCCTCAGGGTCTCAGTAATGAGTTCTTTCCTCACACCATGCTGCTTCTGACATTTACGCAAGTAAAGGCAAACATTAATAGGCGTGCCAAGAGTGGCAGGGCTGAGCTTTCCAAAGTTCTTCTTCTAATCACAAGAATCACAAGCTGAGAACAACTACAGTAGTTTCACAAATATTCATCTCTAGTTGTACCATATTTGCAAAAAGAAATGGTTGCATAAATTTGTGCTGCAGATGTAGGAGTTTTGATCACCTCTGGAAGTAAATGCACTGCGATGGAACAGAACTGCTGCAATTTGGAAAAGTAAACATCTGCCAGAATGTCTCTGCTTTGGAGAGGGGATGCATGGGGGAAGCACACCCCCTTTATTAGCCCATTTTTGTTCTTCTCCCCCCCATAATTATTATGACACCCACTGCCTTTGGTATACTTTCAGCATATCGGACAGGCACTCTTCTGCTTTTGTAATTAATGTCAAGGATGCTCAGCAGTTGGTTGGAAGAGGGTATGTGAATGTCAGGCAGCCCAAAATTCCCCCCAAAAGTCATGTAACTTAATAGCACATCCACCAGTGGACCCAGGGTGAACAACCCAAGTCTGCACATATATACACTGCTTGTGAGAATAAATCTTCCTAGATGCTGTAAATGTGTTATTTTGATATACTGCATGGCATATCTAAAATGGAAGTACTGTAGTACACAGTGGCATAATAATTTAAAGGGACACTGTCACCCCCACCCCCACCCCCTGAGGCCTCAAACTGTCCCTAGTTGCAGAATGCTCTGCTGTAACTGGTAATTTGATTATTATTCCTTTTTTCTTTTTAAAAGTGAAAAAAATGGCTACCCACCATACTGGTGTTACCACACCAAAATGTGTTTGTTTGCATTCCTTAATCAACTCCCCTGTATCTTTTCTGGACTTGGGAACATCACCAACAGAGTATAGCCACTCAAAATGCAATGAGAGTAGAGGAGACTATTACGTTATGAGTGGCTGCTCTTTTTGGGGGTGTTCCTATGTTCAGAAAGTATGCAATAAAAGTAGATCAGGGATTTGAAACAAAACAAGGTTCTACACTCTTAGCATGCATTTCAGTTCTACTAAGAAAAGAGACAGGTTAAGCTACCAGTAAGATCAATACATTCTAGGGAAGGTAAGCAATCATGAAATGTAGGTTTTTAATGAGAAATAGTACAATGCAAAAAGGGCTGCATTGTGGTTGAAAGGGACTCTAGGCCCATCATGTCTGCAACTCCCCACTTTATCAGCAGGGAAGAATAAGTATGCTGTAAAAATATGTACAATTTAAAGGGGTTCCCTAACCACTTTATTGCTCAGGGTACCCTGTTATTCCTTCGGTAAGCAGAAATGTTTACAGGCTTTCCTTGAAGACCTCTTCATACCATTTGTCTCCAATAGCAGGCTGTTTGATAGTTTTACCATGGTTTGGGAAAAGATATGCCTCCTAATGCTACCATTATATTTACCACATCTGAGCTTCATTGTGTGTCCTCTCGTTCTGCTGGAGGATACTAGAGCAAATATTTCTGTCTGTTTGAGCTTGCTGAAGCCCTTGAGTATACAGAAACTAGCATGTCAAGGGCTCATAGCTTTTACCAATGATCATTTTAATGAATCTGAGTTTCACTCCCTTGACTGTCCCAATGTTCTTTTTGTACTGAGAAGCCCAAAACTGCCCATGTTACTCCATGTGGGGGCTGATCAGGGCCTTGTTAAGTGGTAGGATTATCCCTCAGATCTGCAGGTCACCCCCACCTGCAAATGCACCACAGTATTCTCCCAGCCCTCTTGACAGCAGCTGCACACTGCTTGACATGCTTCAGCACCCAGTGTTAAGTAGGAGCCACAGATCTTTTTCTCCCTCCAATGCAAGGGGAGCCCCTCACAATGTATAGGCCCTACACTGTTTTTCCTCCCCAACTGCAGCATCTTGCATTTGGTAAATCTGAAATTTCAGGAGTTCAACTAATCACCCAGCTTTGTCTAGGTCATCCTGAAAATTGGTCTTCAACCTCAAATTGGTCTTCAACCTCATGAGAGTCTATCACCCTGGCCAGCTTGGCATTACCAGTTGTAATGGTCAGTTAATGTGTGTGCTAAACCACAATCCTGCTGTAGTCCTAAACAGATCTTCAGGATGCTTTTATATGATTTACTGATGTTCGAGTGTCTCAATAAAGAGTTGTCATTGAAGATGTACAGTACGCTGCTGACCTGAGTATTTCTCTTAAATGGTGTCCGACGTACAAATTTCTTCTAGAAATGTCTAAATTGGACCCTCCAGAACTCTTCAATTTGGTCAATCAATCCTACAGAATGGTCAGACTAGAAATGAAAATTTAAGACTATTATCAATGATGCCAAAGTGAAGGGGAGACGGTTGAGGCCTTTTTGAGAAGCCTTTACAAATTAATTGAAAACACTGTGTTTGGGGGGAGGAAGGAAGAAAATCAGAAATAGAATCATTTTAGGAAATTGGCACAAGAACCAATCTGCATACCTTTCAGCTACTAAGAATTTTATGTAACCTGGGTCTTTGGCTTGACAGTCACCTCTTCTTCGCTGTTCACATTGATATACTCATAAAAAAAAAAAAATGAAAAGGTCGATTAGGATTCTTTTTTAGAAATAAATTCCTATTCTCCATAGACGTAAGGAAAAGGTTAGTTCAAGCTACCTTTCTTCCTCTTCTGGACTATCCAGATATTTTACACATTAACAGCTCAGCTTCTCACCTTTGTAAACTGGACATTCTCTTTCACCGAGCTATTCGGTTCATTCTAAATGCCCCCTCCAGGACCCACCACTGCTCACTTTATTCTATGGTGGGTTGGATGTCGCTTGCCTCCAGAAGGAAATTGTATAGTTGTATTTGTGTATGCAAAGCAATGCTTAATAAACTCCCCTCGTACATTTTATCCCTATTCCATTGCTCTTATAGCCATTATTCCTTAAGGAAAGATTCCTTTACTTTATTAGACGTACTGAGATTTCACATCAGTTTTGGAAAAACTGCAATTAGTTTTGCTCTACTGTCTGCCTGGAACACACTCCAAACCACCCTTAGGCTCTTAAATTTTGTTTTCTTGAAAGTTGCCAAATCCCTTATAACTAGCTCCTATAAAGACACTGCCACTGTTACCCCAGTTAATTGGATTACTAGCCCATATCATTACCCCATATTGGGGTCTCAGCACTTCTTAGTGTATGGCAAGAATCCTTGCACTGTCTTGCTATGTCACTACCTTGCACTTCTCCTTTCATGCCCTGTGTTGTTACCTATTAATTACTGTTTCCAGACATTTTTTTCTCATGCTTTGTTACAGTAGGTGTTGGTGTCCTTATTTTTCTTTCTAGAGTCTGTACTGTTCACCTTACCATTATTCTGTAAAATGTCTTTGCCGTTTTATTATGAAATTGATATTTGCTGTTTTGCCCGTGTCAGGACCTCCTTGTAAATGAGCTTGCTCAATGGAGTTTTCCTGAGGAAAGGAACTTGAACTTGAAATTTACACTCAAATTTACCCTTGCGCCACAAAGGTTTACTGATATTGGTCATAATGTCAGAGCTATTTCTGGATACACAAACTATTAAAACATTGAACTAACTTGATACAAACATTCTTTAAAATGAAACAACGAAGCCCACTATTCTTAGACATACTATTCTTTAAAATAAGAAAATGCTACACTTTCTGGCCATTTGCCCTGAATTTAGAAGGTCAGGGCTATGCAGTTTAATGCTGACAGGTTCAGAGGTATGACTATCTGAGATACTGCAAATGAAAAAGACTCAACTTTAAACCCCAGTGGAACCACAGTAAACCACAATAGAAATAGCCCAATATTATGAGTTAGTGAGAACCCAGAATGCTGAACATACCAAGACTGCTGAGGGTCTAGATGAAACTGGTTGCAAGATCGAGAAAAACTGTACTGCACCTGTGTACAGCAGAGGATGAGGGCGGAGTAGCTGTAATGTAGTGCACCAGAAATCCAATACCCGGTAAAAGGCTGAGATACACTAGATATACCAAACACTAGCTTTTGAAAACAAAAGCAAACCCAACTGCACATACACCCGTCAGTGAACCAAATGAATCAAAGAGGCACGGCTTACCGTATCTTCATGCTTTATTCTGGTAACACACTGTTTCAAAAAGCAGCAAACACTGGAGTGCAGCGGCAACTACTCGATAGATAATTAAAATTATTTCACCATCTCAGTGTAAACATATTAATGACCAGGTCAGCCAAGTAGAAACAGCCCAAATGCATGGTGACGCACAGGATCAGCCGAAGCGTCAGCTGATCCAATCGCGTCTGCGCATTTGGGCTGTTTCTGCCGCTGACCTGGTAATTAATATGTTTACACTGAGATGGTGAAATAGTTTAATTATCTATCGGTAGTCGCCCGCACTCCAGTGTTTGCTGCTTTTTGAAACAGTGTGTTACCAGAATAAAGCATGAAGATACAGTAAGCCGTGCCTCTTTGATTCATTTGGTTCACTGACGGGTATATGTGCAGTTGGGTTTGCTTTTGTTTTCAAAAGCTAGTGTTTGGACTGACTAATTCTCTGATTCCTTCTCGCACCAGATCAAAATATTCACAGTTAGTGAATTCGAGCTCCTCAGTTGTTTGGTTGATACACTAGATATAACCATGACCACTTATAGGCGATTATATCCAGCAAAAACAGTGGCCTGCTGAAAATGTAAAAAGAAGGGTCATTATACAGTGGTTTGTCACTTAAAATAGTGCAAGAAATACAGTAACAGCAAAGAGAGAGACATTCTTTTTGTGGTCATTGGCAGGAGACAATGATTCAGAACCAGCTTAAAGGGTGAATTTAAAAATATGTAAACAACATATTAATTGTAAGACTGACTCTGAATCAGATACAATATATCAGCAATATCACAGTTAATTTACAGTACTACAAAGTAACATTCAGAACTGCTCTCCAATAATGCTATTCTTGAACCCCCTGGGGCTGGACTTCAGTATAAGGGGTAATTTGATGCACATACTGAATTAACAAGGCATAGAATGTCTGTATTTTCTGTGGGGTACAGTAAGACTGCCAACTTGTTTGGTGACAGTGCACCAAAGCTAATGGGGCATATCAAGTAAGTGGGAACGATCTACCATTATATCTAGCTATATATATGTATATGTGTATATATATATATATATATATATATATATATATATATATATATATATATATATAAAGAAATTGGTCTGCTGAAGGCGAGCCTATTAAAACTGTATTGAAACCTAATGCAGAGCCTTATAGCCTGAATATAGCCCACAGAAGAGTCAGAGTCAAATCAGATGGTCAAAACCAGTGGACTGATCCGGTAGTAGTTACAGACAAGTGTGTTACCCAGAGATGGTAAAGAGTGTTACCCAGAGATGGTATATGCTTGATTCTGGAAGGATGCTACAGAAGGAGACACTTGCAGCATGTTCCCTGTTCCCTGAAAAATAACCATCAAACCTTCTAAGACTGAGACCACTATTCCAACAACTCAGGAATCTGCTGCTCCAGTTCTAAAATAACCAACAGTGGCAGTCTTTCATCAGCTGCTGCTTGCATACTGTGTGACCTTAAGCAAGACACTTGTTACGACCCAGTCCCCTGGGGTTACTAAAATCCTATCAGTGTAAGTGTTAGGTAGGTAGAAAGGGCAGCTGGTAAGCATCTCACTTAGGGGCTGCTTACACAATGACATCATTGTTTACTCAGCTAACCTGAGGGAAGAATGATTATGTCATTCAGAACTCTCACAGCAACATAACCCTTTTCTGTGTACAGCTGCTCTGGGGAGCCTGAGAATGTTCGGTTAGTCAGTGAGTGTCAGTGAGGGAGTGAGAATGAGAGTAGTAGGAGGTCTGCCAGTGGGCTCCGAGTCTAGGGCCCTGGATTTCTCACCCTAGTTTGGATTACAATCACCAGCTTTCTGTGAAGTGGTGGAGATCTTTCTTCAACAGGATTTCCTGATTTTCACTCCAGGAGGAGTGAAAGGGACTGCTAGTCAGTTGATCCAAGGGGCAATCCCCTGAAGGTCCTTGTGTGTTACAGCTGCCTTTGAAAAGATACCTTGCAAGAGACTGTTCTGACAAGTTACCAAGGGAAAAGGTGTTTCTTTGGTTGTTCCCATGCCTGGAAGAAGGGGTAACAGATTCACGAGGACAGACTGACAATGTATTTTGGGTTGTTCTCCATGCCTAAAGGAAAGAGCAACTATTTTGTGGAAAGGGTACTTCATGGGTTGTTTTCCATGTCTAGAGGAAGCAGCAATTGTTCTTTGAGTACTACTTGGGAGACAAGTTCTCCATTAAGGATTTTTGTTCTGGGATGTGTGTGCCCATAGATAAGGCTAGATCACACCTGTCAGGGCCCCTTGTTCACCAAGTGTGTGAAGTACAGAAGATGTGAAGTCGTTAGCATTTCAGTGGGGAATGGAGGCTTCTATGGTGTAACCCAGAAAGGAATGGCAGAGACTGTCAAATGGGGCAAAGGGTGGGAGGAATGCCATCTGGAAGCTTACAAGGCAGGATTAACTGGTTCATGGAAGGGCACCAGTTTTACCTGAGCAGAGGGCCAATGCTGCAGGTTCAGGTGTGTGGTATAGTTCCACAAGTATACACCTATTTGGAAAGAAGAAGTTCTGAATGTGTGGCTTAGTTTCACAGTAAATGTAGTAAGTAGTAGTAGTAAAAAAATTTTATTCATACAAAAAATGAATAAGGATATCTCCACTGAGCCGAAGCTCCTTTACAGTGAGATCCAGGTGTCATTTCCAGTTGCTCTTATAAGTTAACAATATATAACGAAGGAAAACATATATACACTATAATTATACATCAATAAATATAACACAGTTCCGAATCATAAAACAAACTAGGACAAGAAGAACATACAAAAAAACAATAATTAATTCACAGTATACATTTAATACAAGTTACAATCTACCATCCTAAGATTCAAACTATTTCCCACCATAACTAGTATTTTCGATAAGCCATTGGTTAATTTGGTGCAACTGAGAAATTTCCCTCAAAGAGTCTAAACTTCCCAGGCAATTTATTCCTATAGAAGGTCCAATATTAAAAAATGCTTATCCCCAAGCCGTTTCTACTTGGGACTGCACATTCCAAGTAATTAGCAGAGCGCAGACCCTCAATAGGTCTTTTTATTTTAATGGACTCAGCCATATATTTAGGGACTTTTCCTGAGATACATTTTAACATTAACATAATCGTACTAAGAGCTCGCCTTTGAGACAAAGTATGCCAGTCTAATTCTTTGTACATATCTACTCTATGTGCCCTCTTTGCAGCTCCCAGTATAAATCTAATTAATTTATTATACATAACGTCAAGCTTGTGTAGTTGCTCTTTAGACGCACCCATATATATCAAATTACCATACTCCAATATGGGTAGTACAACAACAGTTACAACTAATTTTCTAATTTCCAAAGACATACTATTTCTTACTCTATATAATGACCCCAAGCACTTACCAACTTTAGTCAAGGTACTATCTATATGACTGTCCCATTTAAATTTTGTATCTAAATACATCCCCAGATATTTATAACTAACAACTTGTTGCAAGATTCTTCCTGAAAATGTTTTAATTTGTAACCCCTCATATTCAGTTTTAGACCCGTAACCCCTATGAAACACCATTACCTGAGATTTTTTTCATTCAAAACCAATTTAGATCTAAGCAAAAATTCCTGTAACTGAACAAAAGCCTGTTGTAATACTATTTGAATAGTTCTCACTGAAGAGTCAGCAAAATATACAACTGTATCATCAGCATAAAGATGGTATTGTAGCTTAGGTTGTTCAAACCCCAAATCATTCATATATAAATTATATAGTATAGGACCCAAAATGGATCCTTGTGGAACTCCTGACACAATCAATTTCAGATCAGATGACCACTCTCTAATAGTCACTTGCTGCAATCTTGAGTCAAGATCATTTCGAAACCAATTTATAACCAATTCAGACATATCACATGTTTTTAGTCTGGCCAGGAGGATGCCATGGTCCAGCGTGTCAAAGGCCTTTGAAAGGTCAACAAAAATTGCTCCCACTGGCATCCCCCTGTCCATACTCTCCATTATATCGCCTGTGACCTTTATAAGGGCAGTGTTTGTTCCATGTTCGGGTCTAAAGCCGGATTGATAACTGTTAAGAATTTCATTGTCTTTCAGATATACCTGTAATTGTTTTGCAACCATTTTCTCCAAAATTTTAGAAATTGTTGGTAAAAGAGAAATTGGTCTGTAATTTTCTAATAATAACCTAGATCCTGTCTTATAAATTGGCACAATCTTGGCAGTCTTCCAAGTTTGAGGTAACTCCGCAGAGAGAAGAGACAAATTAAATAAGTTTGCTAAGGGTAAATCAATAATAGGGGCTGCATACTTTAATAAGATACGTAATAAGATAAGTAAATATACTCTGGGAAGATGGCAAATTGTTCAGGTGTGTGACACATTCCAAGTGCATACACCATGGGGAAAAGAAAGGAATTGTTGTTTCTTTTGAGAACTGTGCTGCCTAGCAAGGAGAGTTCTGGAACTTTGTGCTTGTTTGTCACGACTGACCCATTGGGGGTCCATTGATGCTTTAGTAACATCTGTTGAATAAAGCCATATTGCAAAATCCTAGCTGCTACTCTGGACATTCAAATCTTTGTTTCTGTGTGGAATTACAGGGGCCCCCTCAGCGGTTAGGTCTAGCATACACCTTGCTTACTCTACCCTGGACCTGGTTGTAGTTATAAAGGTTCATGAGCTATGATATGAGCTTGGTATACAGTATATCCTAACACCAAGGGTGGTACCAACTTTGTAAATTCTGTCAAAAGTTAATGGTATGCCATACTGTATGTGGGTACTAGTTCTGCTTTATAGGGGGTGTCCAACTTACCACTTACACTTAACATCTCCATGCTCCTGGGATACACCTGAAAAAGAACTTCAGTACAGTGTGACTTTCTGTGACCAAAATTGTAAAATAAAAACAATATCATTAAATTAAAAATATTTAGAAACTTGTAAGACATAAAAATGGGTATTAGTTTCAATAACTTAGTGACCTAACCCATGATAAATGTTTAATGTTTTGGTTCCTAGGGAAATCAGTTTCTAACTAAAAGGGGACAGATGTAACGTTGTGTTAATTTACTGTATGTGCTACACTGCCATCCTGTGGTAGTATTAAATAGACATTTAGGATACTTTTATGTGACTTATTTTATTTTAAAATGTTTTGCCAGGAAAGGCACACAGAGCCAAAGCTTGTTTCCAGATGCATCCCAAGAACACAGGGCAGTTAAATGACTTGCTCAAGGTCACACAATGTGCAAACAGAGGTTGTGGGAATCAAATCCAGGTCTTCTGGATGTACCAAACTCTTTCACAGCTTGTTGCTCTAATCTCTAGGCTGTACTGCCAGACCACTGTACTGATGTTCTTTTGAGACTGTCTCAGTATAGAGTTGTTGAATACTAAGAATAGTGAACTGTGTAGTACTCTTACACTAGCAAACTTAAGTAGGCTTCTGGAAATTCCAGCTTCCTGATTATTGATGACAATTTTGAACAGGGCCCTGTTGGACACAATACCAGTCCTTGAAACTTGAGAAGGAATTCATTCTCAATAAAGATCAAAACTCTTGATTACAGACCATTTGGGACAGTATCAGGGGCATGTTGGACTTTGTTGATTTATATTAGCCACTCACAAGGGACACCATTTTTTTGCTTAAAAGAGAACTGTGCTGAACCTATATGTCATTTTCCATTGGAAAAGCCAATTTTTACATATCGGTTCCAATTCTATTTCTGTTTCATCTCTAGAGGCATTTTAGTTATCTTAGATGTTTCTGATTTACACACAGGTAGTGAGTACCATTTTAGAATTGTGTGATGTAGTTTATTTCCCTTGTTCAGCTCTTCCATTGTTGGCACAATGCTTTCCATGTTCTATTATAGAATTATGTGGCTAAGAGGGACATAAAGTACATCATACAGTTCCAAAATGGTATTTAACATCAGAGTGTAATTCAGAAACACCCCATGTGTTTACTAAAAGGCCTGCATAGAGGGAGCAATAACAGAATTGGAACCAGTAATTAATGACAGCTGCTACTGGGGAAAATGGCTTACAGATTCAGCACAGTTTTCCTTTAATGGTTTGTTATTGGTTATAATAAACAAAATGCAAAGCATCATGTTACAGCAATCAAAAACAGGTTATACACAAACTTACTAGATACTGTATATAAACATTTCAAATGATGAAGTCAATACTTAAATTACAGTCATGTCTAATGCATATGTAACCACCCCCATTACCCGGGGTTACTAGAATCCCAGTAAGACCTAGTGGTAGGCAGGGAATGCAGCTTATGAAACTCCAGTTAAATGGATTTCACACTGTCTCACTCTGTTCTCAGTCTCAGCTGAGACTGAGGGATGACATCATTTAGAACTGTCGCAGCTGCATAAGCCACACTGGAATGTTGCAGTTGGAGGTTAGATTAGAACGTGGGGGAATTTGAAGTTAGTTCTGTAGCGTTCAGTGAAGTGTGTGCATTCTGAAAGAGGTGCTCTGCTGTAAGCAGGCCCTCAGAGTTCAAAGCTCTGTCAAAGAGCTTTTTTGGTTTTTAAGGTATGTGTTTTCACCTGAAGAGGACCACAAGAACTGCATATTGAAGTGGTGGA
The DNA here is from genome assembly GCA_016271365.2 of Neoceratodus forsteri. Lineage (NCBI taxonomy): Eukaryota > Metazoa > Chordata > Ceratodontiformes > Ceratodontidae > Neoceratodus > Neoceratodus forsteri. Next base: position 1,425,800,871 of record CM028130.1, read on the forward strand.
GACCGCTTTCAATGGTTCAGGGCCCCATCCCTGCGGGGATGGGAGGAAGGTATCAGCCTGTTTCCAGGGGCAAACCCCCTTGGTCCAGCTAAGGAAAAAAAGCTGCCTTGTTTAAGTTCGTGCTGAGGCACCAGAAGCTCTGGAAGAGAGTTCCTTGAGGAGGAAATGGATGTGGGGCACCTGCAACCGAAGGGTGAGTTAGCTCTGCAAAAGGGTCATATGTTTTCAACTGCATCAAGATGAAACTAAAGGGACTGTTACTGTGGGGTCAGGAAAAGACAGCCAAGTACAGTTTGGAAGATGTGGGGATTGGACTGCTTAACTCTGTGGGGGGTCTAGAGTAATGGACACAGCCTTTTTAAGTATGTTCAAGTCCAGCACAAATGCGATGTAAAGACAGTAGATTGAATGTGAAATACATTTAAAAAGAATCTACACAGCAAAGTGTGTTAAAGGATGAGGTGTTACAGTCCAGAGAAATGGCCAGGTATGAATTATGGGAGCGAGAGGTGGGAGACCCCACCCCATCAGTAGTAACCAAATTCACCTCTACGGATTTGTTCTGGGACACCTGTTTACTTTCTCTCAGGTACTTGGCCAATGCCTGAGAAAAGTACCCAGATGTGGGATTGATTAGGAAGATTCCCTTATGGAGTAGAAGTGCTCATAAGTGGTTTAGGGAGCCACCAGTAAATGTTTCCATGCTCTATGGAAAGTGTCCAAATGGCTGGCAAGGGAGCCGAGCCAGGGAAAACCCAGAGCAGTGTACAAGTTCAGGCTGTGTGCCCAGTGTGTTTCAGAGCCTGAGGGCTAAAGTGATGAGGGAGTGTTCTGGTCTCCTTAAATCTGCATTACCAGGAGTGTAGCCCCGTTGGGGGTCCATCTATGCTTTGTTTATTCTGTTGGATGTGAATAAAAGTTACACTTTAGAATCCCACTTCTGGTATTGAACATTACAGTTATTGCTTCCTTTGTCTGGAGTTACTTGGGTGCCCTTGTGCAGAGTAGCCAAACCTAGCCAATGTGCTGAGTGACACATTCCTCCTCGAACCCAGCCCACCTGGTAGAGCTGTCAGATAGAAACGGCATACCTGGTAGGGGTAACAAAAATGGAGGCACCACTGAGGATTTGAATTTGGAATTTAGGGAGGAATGTAAGAAAGGTCGCTCAGACAAAGGCTAGCATTTTGGTTATCTGGCAGTGGGTAGACCAAAAAGCTGAAGCAATGTTAACTAATGTGCCACTGTGTGCTGTTATCCATGTGCTTCTATTAAAATGCCAACCGTTTATCAAGCAGCAGTAAAGCTTGAGAGTGTATGACCTTGTCCTGCATCAATTTACAGTGTTTACCAGCTTTTAAAAGTGTTTGTGACAAATAAAAGTGAGGAAAACTGTGGGTAGCAAAAGGAAAATTGTGCCATAGATGTTAGAAATGCTTTCTTGTGAACTGAGAGACTTGCTGTGCTTAATGGCCATGAAAAATGGTTGAAATGGGCTCCCACCAAGGAGTCGTCGGGGAAAAAAAAAAGCGTGGTTTTGCAATTTAAATTTGCTTGCTCGACGATCGCCGTGAGGAGAAGAGCACGAGAGGAAAGAGGCTCATTTGCATGGCATTGAGTGACTGGTGAGATTGCAATCAGTCCTGCCCACAAGCCAGCTCTAAAGCGACTGCACAGCATTTGAGAGGGAGAGTGAGTGGAGTGTGCGAACTAGCTTACCAGGAGGAGTGCCGCGGTGACTGAAAACGCTGTAAAAAAGTTTAAAAATGCACTTTTCTGTTTAAATTCGGGCTCAACCTGCATCTCGATCAACTGGACTGTGAGTGTGGTGTTCAGAGGGACGATTGGCAGGACTGCCAACCCGCTTCTTTCCAGAGGCCGCCAAGACTGGCTGCAGGCCATTTTTCCATCGCAGCAAACAGCTACTGATAACAGTGAGTACCAACAGAAATAATTGCTCAAACTAAGTGATTTTACCAAAAAACAGCTGAATCTGTGTGTAGCAGCGTAATCACTTTGCAAAGAAGGACTGTGTTAAGTTTTACCAGCAAAAGCAAGCATTCTAAGCAATCGACTGTGAGCATAATTATAGGTTTAGCGTCAGTATAAGTTTCAAAGCCATGAGAGAGACTGTGAGTTGTATCAGATATGCAGCAAGAATTACAGGCAATCCTGTGCTATGAAATACTGAGGCTTTAAGGGACTGTAAGCTAGAGCAATGTCTTCAGCAAGTGAAAAGTCTGTGGTAAATCATATAAATGTGCAAGGATAAAGAGCAGTGCAAGTCTGTGCAGTTTGAGCAAAGTTATCAGTAGTATGTGTAAATCGGATGTGCAGTGGCTTGACCCAATTACAGAATCTTGATGCGTAGGAGTGCTGCCGCTGCCATTATGGGGGGAGGGTAGTAATGTAAACACAGCAGTAGAGGAGCCATTTTGAAAGAGAAAGAAAGCTTTCAGTGATGTGGACTTGAAATAACAGTGAGCGTTGTTTGTTTTTCTCTGCAGTCATGGCTTCAAGACCAGCCCACTACCCAGATCATGCCTGGGCTGTGATAGTGGTAGAAATTAACAAGTTAAGGGACACTGAGAGATGTGACTATGGGGATGACTGCCTCCTCCTGTGGCGATTCCTGGATATCCAGTGCGAGTATGTTTGATGTGCTTAAATGCTGGAAGGGACGTCTTCATGGTACCTCACTGTTCTGGGTGTCTAGAGAACTATGGTTTGTTTAAAGTGCCCAAGATTCGTTTGGCTCCCACATGGACAAAAGTTCAAGAATCTGCAGTTGGCAGCACACAGCACCAGGCGGAGCCTGTTGGAGAAGGCCCCTTGGAGTGTGGCACAAAGCAAGAGGGTGCAGATTTACAGACAGAACAATGTGCTGATGTTCCAGAGTCTGAGTTGCAGAGAGACATTTCAGGAAGAGCATCAGTAGACCCTTGGAGAGAGGGGCCTAGACCAAGTCTCGTAGGTGAAGACGAGATGAGGGAGGCCTTTGAATGGGAGGGTTCAACCTCCACGCCCAGCGAAGAGTGGACAGTCTCAGGAGTGAGGACGACTGCTCACTCCTGGGCACAGATTCTCAGTGAGGAAGAAGGAAAGGGGGAACCTATGTGGCCTTGTGAAAAAGGAACTGGTACACAGCCTCAAGCTCTTGCCTCAGAGAAACACATGGAAAAGAGTGGTGACTCCACTGCCCTGGCTGTGCAAGAAGAATCCAGGGATCCATTTTTTGTGTCATTAAGAATACGTAGCTGGCAGAACCAGGACTGGCTGCCCCAAGCCAGGCCAGAGGTCTCAGGTTGACCAAAGCTAGTAAAGAGGAAAGACTGATTCGTAGGAAGGCGAATGAAATCTATGGAATGTCCTTTCCTACCTTTCCTCGGAGAGTCTGGGAGGAGATTGAGAACAGCAGGAAATCCTGGATTTGGGCTGAAGCAATGAAATGTGTGCATCCTGGTGCAAACAAGCATGTCAGGAACAGAATGTTTCATGAAAAATACAGCCAGTGGAAAAGAGGCAGGACACTGTTTATGGACACTGTTCGAATAGTGGATGGAGAGGGACATGAAACCTTTCACAGTGTGAATTATGAGCACCCAGACAGGGTAATAATTGCCTGACCCATTGTGCTATTGGCCACAATGCAAAGACCTTCCTGCGAATGTGCCCATGCCTACCAAATAAAAAGCAGAGCAGTGGTAGCCAGTGCTGCCACTCCAGCCGTTGCTGTACCTATGTTGTTCTGCCAGTCTGGACATCCAGGACTCAGGTGCCCCACATTCATCAGTTCTACAGTGTACTGACTTTCCAGAATCCATCGACTGGCCCACCAGATGACTTCAGATTGAGAGAGGACACCAGTCCAGCTGTATCCTGATTCATCGCCTGGGTATCGGATGACTTCAGACCAGCTGTTTTCCTTTTTGTTCCTGTTCCAAGGTTCCATCTCCAGAGATGACATCATCCCAGCAGTTTCCAGATGTGCCCTCCTGTCGTTTCCCGGAAGATGTCCTACCAGCTGTATCGGAAGAATGCTGCCAGGGAGAGTCTTCGGCTGAGGACCAGGTGTGGTGCCATTTTCATTCTACAAGGGACTGGTAAGTCCAGACTTTTCTATTCTTATGACATTGCAGTACACACCCTACACTAGCAGACTCCAGATGTTTGAACTGTCCTCAAAGACTCTCCCCTTCGGGACTTTGGCCTGCTAGAACTGTGCTTCACTGGGCTCCGGCCCAGGAGAGACTCTTTAATGGACTTGCCCTCGGGCACCGTGGTCACTAGATGTGACTTTTAGGGCACTCCATCCCCGCAAAATTGTGTATTGTAAATAATGTCATTGTTTTCTACTGTTTTTTAATGTTTATACTGTTTTTTCTACTTTTCTAAAAAATATATTTTTGGGATTCTTCAGTGTTTTGATGGTAGGGGTTTAGATAGACTGTGTATGCAGATTAGGAGTGTGTGTTGTATTTCTTTTTCTTGCAGATGTTCCAGAAGAAGATAGACGAGAAGATAAGAAGAGGAGGAGGGACTCATCGGAGTTCCTCAGTAGGACTTTAGAGTGTAGTGTTTAAAGTACTGTTGTTGTTGTTGTTACTGTTTGTAACTTTTTCTTCCACAGGTATGGTTGTGGGGGAGTGTGGGAGTAATGCATAGTGTATGGTATTAGCTCCTGATGTGTGGTTGCATGGTGTCCAGGGTCAGGGAGGTCCCCTGTTTGTTTTGTTTTGGGAATTCTAAGTTAGAGGCAGACAGATTTTCCCTAGAGGGATGGGGGGATAGACAGGCTGTGGCCCTGACCTGCAGTAGGGATTGCAGTTCTGATCTATTAGGGCTATGCTCTGGACAATTCTACCGGAGCCACTAGGTACCCATAGTCAGCAGGTTGATATGGCTGATATGTCAGCCGAAGGCCTCTAGGCCCTTAGTGTTGTCTGTCTGTGCCTAGCACATGGTAGGAGGGGGCCTGATCACCCCTCTCCGTAGGTAACATATAGGGTAGAATGGCCTAGGTCGGGTAACTAATGACTGCGGACAGTAATTTTCCTGGCCCAGGGTGAGTGTAACCCTCCCCCCATTACCCAGGGTTACTAGAATCCCAGTAAGACCTAGTGGTAGGCAGGGAAGGCAGCTTGTGAAACTCCAGTTAAATGGATTTCACACTGTCTCACTCTGTTCTCAGTCTCAGCTGAGGCTGAGGGATGACATCATTTAGAACTGTCGCAGCTGCATAAGCCACACTGGAATGTTGCAGTTGGAGGTTAGAGTAGAACGCTGGGGAATTTGAAGGTAGTTCTGTAGAGTTCAGTGGAGTGTGTGCATTCTGAAAGAGGTGCTCTGCTGTAAGCAGGCCCTCAGAGTTCAAAGCTCTGTCAAAGAGCTACTTTGGTTTTTTAGGTGTGTGTTTCCACCTGAAGAGGAACACAAGAACTGCATATTGAAGTGGTGGAGACCACTTTCAATGGTTCAGGGCCCCATCCCTGCGGGGATGGGAGGAAGGTATCAGCCTGTTTCCAGGGGCAAACCCCCTTGGTCCAGCTAAGGAAAAAATGCTGCCTTGTTTATGTTCGGGGTGAAGCACCAGAAGCTCTGGAAGAGAGTTCCTTGAGGAGGAAATGCCTGTGGGGCACCTGCAACCGAAGGGTGAGTTAGCTCTGCTAAAGGGCCATGTGTTTTCACCTGCATCAAGATGAAACTAAAGGGACTATTACTGTGGGATCAGGAAAAGACAGCCAAGTACAGTTTGGAAGATGTGGGGATTGGACTGCTTAACTCTGTGGGGGGTCTAGAGTAATGGACACATCCTTTCTAAGTATGTTCAAGTCCAGCACAAATGCGATGTAAAGACAGTAGATTGAATGCGAAATACATTTAAAAAGAATCTGCACAGCAAAGTGTGTTAAAGGATGAGGTGTTACAGTCCAGAGAAATGGCCAGGTATGAATTATGGGAGCGAGAGGTGGGAGACCCCACCCCATCAGTAGTAACCAAATTCACCTCTACGGATTTGCTCTGGGACACCTGTTTGCTTTCTCTCGGGTACTTGGCCAGTGCCTGAGAAAAGTACCCAGACGTGGGATTGATTAGGAAGATTCCCTTATGGAGCAGAAGTACTCATAGGTGGTTTAGGGAGCCACCAGTAAATGTTTCCATGCTATATGGAAAGTATCCAAGTGGCTGGCAAGGGAGCCGAGCCAGGGAAAACTCAGAGCAGCGTACAAGTTCGGGCTGTGTGCCCAGTGTGTTTCAGAGCCTGAGGGCTAAAGTGATGAGGATGTGTTCTGGTCTCCTTAAATCTGCATTACCAGGAGTGTAGCCCCGTGAGGGCCCATCTATGCTTTGTTTATTCTGTTGGATGTGAATAAAAGCCACACTTTAGAATCCCACTTCTGGTATTGGACATTACAGTTATTGCTTCCTTTGTCCGGAGTCACTTGGGTGCCCCTGTGCAGAGTAGCCAAACCTAGCCAATGTGCCGAGTGACATATTCCTCCCCGAACCCAGCCCACCCGGTAGAGCTGTCAGATAGAAACGGCATACCTGGGTGGGGTCACGTAAGTACGTTAAACAGTGCTAGAATAGGCTTAAGTAACAGCTGGGAACTTCTATTGAATGCAGAATGCTCGATATATTCATCTATCTTTGGACTGCTCGACAAAGTTAGTGAACGGTTTCCAGATCTCTTCACAGAGAGGTAGGTTTTATATTGCAATATAGCTAAGCCTTTCGTCAAAGGTGAATTTATACATGTACAGGGACCAGTCTTCAAGGGCTGGTACATACAGATTTCTCCAGAAGGAGAGAAAAAGTTGTTTTAATCCTAGGAATGCATATAGTAGCCAATACTGTGTGTGTTTTCAATAGAAAATGTAATGAGTTACAATCCCCTAGTATAAATGTATATTTTTTATCCTTGCCGCCTTACATTTTTTGTCACCTTTGCTGCTTTCAGGATTAGTTCTCTTTTGGGAGAATCTGAGGAAACTGATTATAAAACGTCTTGGTTTCTCATGCCTTTGGGAGACACGAGTGAGTAGTGGGTTGTTTTAATTAAAATGTTTATTTCTGACCTCAAGTTTAGGGATAGAAATAGGAGTGGGCAGAAAGATTTGTAAAAACGCTTTCATGTCAGTTTTCTCAGTTCCTTCTGGCATCTCCACTAGCCTGATACTGTCCCTCCTCCCCCAATTTCCTAAAACATCAACTTTTTGAAGTAGAAAGTGAATTTATTTTGTGAATTAACAGTCTTATGTTTATTTATTTTATTTATTTATTAGCAATTCGGAACACCTTTGAGTCAAAGACTCATTTACAAAGGATCCACGTCACAGAAAAAAGGTGCAGACAGGCATAACTAAACATTAGAACAGAGTACAAAGTTCAGATTATTTACAATGAGAAGTATACAAGTATTCAAATAAGGATTAACACAGACACATAATAACAGGGATAACTTAGTTAAGGATACTTCACAACAGAAACAGCAGGTGGGAAATAAATGCTAATAAAACCAGCCAAGGTTAAAGGGCCAGCAAGGGGTGAAGTGGTTACAGGCAGGGCCATCGTTAGAGGTAGTTCATAGTTCAAAAGCAGTCACAGGTTCTTGAGGTCAGGAGATGTTCCCTAAGGTGCGTTTTGAAAGGCCCAAGTCTAGGTTCATTTAATAGTGGGCCGGGGAGGCTGTTCATCCACCGAGGTGCCCTGTAGTTGAAGGACCTTTGGAATAGAGAGGTCTGGCAGCTGGGCATTGAGAGAAGGGGTTTGTCAGAGCTATGGGTGTGCTGCACCTTGGATTCTGGGTTGGCTAGCGGGGCTAGCCCAGAGGGAGAGAGAGACCAAGGGCAATTTTTATAGCCATGAGGCATGTGTGGAACCTGATTCTGTTATCAAGGTTGAGCCAGCTGGTATTCTTGTAAAGTGAGCAGGTGTGTGTGAGACGGTCACATCCCAAGACAAGGCAGCAAGCTTTATTTAGGGAGAAATGGAGACTATCTAGGGCTGTGGTATTTGCTGCTCCATAAATCAGTAAGCCGTACTCGAGCAGTGAGAGAATTGAGGAGGAGACAGCAAGCCTGAGGGCGTCTGGGGTGAGGCAGTGTTTAAAGTGGTATAGCAGTCCTAAACTAACATTTAGGGACTTGGATAGGTGGCGAATATGAAGGTGGAAGTTAAGGGCCGGGTCCAGGGTGATGCCCAGGTATTTGAAGGAGACCACTTGCTCCAGAGGGGTCTGGTTAGAGGTTAGGACTGGAGGGCAAAGCTCCTTTCTAGCGTTTTGCAGATGGGAGAACAGCATAAATTTGGTTTTTGAGTAGTTGAGAGTAAGGCGATGCGTGGCGAACCAGTTCTCTGCACAGCTGAAGACGGCCTGAAGGGAGTGGTGGAGTTGTAAGGGGTCTGGGTTGGAGGAAAAGAGGACAGCATCATCCACATGCAGAAGTAGATTGCTGGGGCAGGACATAGGGAGGGAGTTGAGGAATAGGCTAAAAAGTAACGGTCCAGGAATGAACCTCTGGGGAACGCCTGAGAGGACAGGCTGGCTACTGGATAAGATGTTCCCTATTTTGACCTGCTGGGAACGATTCATGAGGTAGTCCTTAAACCAACCCATTGCATCATGGGAGAAGCCCAGGTTGGACAAGGTGGCAAGTAGGAGGGAGTGGTTGACGGTGTCAAACACCTTTGTGAGGTCTATGTAGACTACGCCAGTGATGTGACCCTTGTCCAACGTGGAGTGTATGTGGGAGAAAAACTCAAGAAGGGCAGTGGTGGTACTGTGACCTTTGCGGAAGCCATGTTGTTGATTACAGAGTAGATTGCATTTGGTGAGGTGAGCAGTGAGTTGGCCCAATACAATCCATTCCAAGGCCTTAGATAGGGGTGGGAGTATGGAAATGGGGCGGTAATTATTGGTATTGGATCGATCCCCACTTTTATGAATAGGGGTAATGGTGGCAGATTTCCACTTGGTGGAGAATTTACCTTGGAACAGAGAGCAGTTTAAAATGTGAGTTAGTGAGTATAGGACCTCCCGCAGGGTGAGTCGAAGGAGCTTCACATCTAGGGAGTCACTGCTGAAGGAGTAGTGGCTCAGTACCTTAGCAAGGTATGGCTCCTCGGATTTGGCAGTAATTTGGCGTAGGTGAAAAGGGCGGCCTCTGGGGGGAGGTAGGTGCGCAGGAAGAAAGTGGGTCAAAGAAATTAGAGGGGAGAACATGGTTGAGGTTTGAGAAGGTACTGAAAGCCTCAGCAATTTGGGTGGGGTCAGAGGTCAAAGACCCCTTGGCCAAGACCTGGACAGGAACAGGGTTAGGGTCTTTTCCACAGATTTCCTTAATGTTGTTCTAGAACTTACGCCTTGAGTCCCAAGAGGTGGTTAAGGAGGATTTATAATAATCTGCTTTTGCTTTTCACACGGCCCAGGTACACTTGCTCTGAACCTCTCTGTACTTCTGTCTATTGAGCAAGAGGCCGGACTCAATGGAGAGCTGCCACAGTGAGTCCCTCGCCCGCAACAAGGCCAGGAGGCGATCAGAGATCCAAGGCACTGTATTACCTCTGACCATTCTTTTGGTGAGAGGGGCATATTTGTCACATATCTTGTTGAAAGTTAGGATGAAGAGGTCAAGTGCTTTATCAGGATCGATGGAGTTTGTAACGAAAGACCAGTCCATCATGCTGAGGTGTGCTTTAAGAAGTGTCAGCTTACCAGGGCCTAGTTTGCATTGCATTATTACTTTAGGGGGAGATCTAGGAGCTTTGCAAGTCCAGGAACAGAGAATGGGGGAGTGATCGCTAAGTACATTAGAGAGGACGGTGACATTAATGATTTTGTGTGGATGGTTGGTGAAGATGAGGTCTAGGAGAGAAGAAGACCCAGCGTGCTGGTCTCAATGAGTGGGGGATGAGACCACTTGGGTTAGGTCTTGGGCTGTGGCAGCACCCACAAGCGGTGAGGCGTCCCTACTTGGCCAATTGATATTGAAGTCACCGAGTATAATCTTTTCTGTAGGCAATGGGAGGGTATCAGGTAGGTCAGCAGTGAGAGGAATGATGCCTTTTGGTCCCTGGGGGGAATGTAAACAACAGTGATAAGGAGCAGGGTTTGGGAATGTCCCAAGGTTAGTTTAAGTGTGAGTGCCTGTGGTCTTGGACCTAGTATGGAAGTGGGTAGCAGCTGCTCGTGTAATAAAGCTTTGCAGTAAATGGTGCATCCACCCCCACGTTTACCCTTCCGATCGACGCGGTAGAGGTTGTAGCTAGACAGGGTAACAGATGAGTCGGGGATCCTAGGATTAAGCCAGGTTTCGCTAATTGCTATAACATTAGGCTGATGCTGAAGGACCCAGCCCTGGAATGAGTGCTACTTTTTAAAGAGACTGCAGATATTAAGGGATGCAATGCGAAGCCCACGGGTAGGGGTTGGATAGGTGGTTGGGCTGATGGAGGCCCAGGATTAGGGTGGACATTCATTGACATAAGAAGGAGGAGGAGAAAGAACCTGAGTGCAGAGTACCAGGATCTTTTTTTACTGTAGTGAGCGAGCCTTTTTGAATGCTCAGGTGTAGAGAAGGTAGGAATGAGGATACGGAGTATAAGTGGGGTAGCAAGTAGGTGGGGTTGGAATGCGGGAAGGGGTGACTGCACCAGAAGTAAATGCTGGTATGACCAACAAGTGTGATAAAGCAAAGCTAGCATGATACGCCTAGGGTGGAGCTCATAAGTGGTGGTAGCAGCAGAGAAGGCAACAAGTACTGTCTCATCCACGAGGCTGGGAGGGAGAGAGGGGCCACCTGGGCATAAGAAAGAAGTCAGACATCCAGGTAATTGAGAAGGCCAAAGATGGAGAGGGTATTTGTGAGGGGTAATGGTTGGAGGGGAGCCAGGGTAGTGGGTAATAGATAGCATAGCTGTAGGATTAAAGGAAGCATACTGGTGAGTAAGAGTAGTCCTAAGGGTGTAGGATTAAGCCAGAAGGCAATTTAACAGCCTTTAGTGGTGAGATTGTAAAAGCTGCAAACAGAGATGCGGTCTGATTGGTTATTGAGCAAGGGTGGTGGTGGGGGCGGTGGGGAGCAGATGCTATGCATCGGCAGGGCCAGAAAATTCAAATTGTAGAGTGCTGGAACAGCAGGGCTCCTCGTGCAAAGCCGCGGACGTACCTTCGGTGGGTGGGTGTCTTGCTGCCTGCACCCTCTCGACCTCAGGAACACTCAGATCTGGTCTGAATTAAGCTGTGGAGGAAAGCACAGGGAGGTAAGATACTTATATTATGGGAGTGGAGAGCAGGGGCAGGGAGGGGGTGTAGGCAGGACAGAAAGGCACAACACAGAACAAATTATCAAGCCGGGTGCAATTGCAGCTTTCTTGCAGCCTCTGACACTTTTTACTCTGAATTAGGGGACTGAAGTTGGATTAAATTCTTGCAGCCTCAGCAAATCCTTTTTTTTTTTTTTTACTCTTATTTACTCTGACAAATTAGGGGACTGAAATCTAAATGGGCTCAGCAATCAAAAGTAAATGCAGGGGACCGGAGGTTTCAGGGCTCCTTAATGCGCAGTAGAATACAGCAGAACATTTGATATAAGGTCCTACATACAGTGAAAGACTTAAAGCACAGCTGAAATAGAGCCAAATAATATGCCTTAGGGGGTAGAAATGTGACCAAAAAAACTCTCTAAACCTGTGCCGACAGAAATAGCTCAAGGCAACAGAGCATTCAGCAAAAAAGGCACCAAGTCCAAAATTCAAATTGTAGAGTGCTGGAACAGCGGGGATCCTCGTGGAAAGCCACGGATGTACCTTTGAGGGGGGGGGAGGGCGTCTTGCTGCCCACACCCTCTCGACCTTAGGGACCCTCGGATCTGGTCCTCACCACTTTAGTCTTCACTCTGAACATGAAATCCTTGACTCTGTTGCTTCTACCCTTTTATGTACACCTATTATATCTATTTTAAGGTTTCCAAAATAATTTTTGAGTTCTTTAGTTTGTTTTAAATCTGTCTTAATGAATGGAAACATTTGATTTAACTCACTTTTATCTATTCACCTGCAAGTGCTATTCTCATTTCCGTCAGCAGGTGGCACCAACACCATGTCTTTCATTAGGTTAAGTAACACAATGCAGTTAGAAGGAAGTTGCATTTTATTTTGAAATGCCAAAGAAGCTGAAGATTTATGACAGTTGAAAGAGAGGTTGGATTGGGGGCCTAGGAGTAGATAAGTCATGTTTGAGTTAATTTGGGGGTTAAGTTCTATAGACAGAGGGAGGCCTGTTCATACTGCTGTAAACTGATGAGTGGAAAGAGCTGAGTGTTATGTGTTTAAGGTAGCACCAGTCTCCAAATATTTTAACCTCTTTGAGCGTCAGTGCTTGTACTGTAATTTATGTTTTACATATCAACTGAACCATTCTTGATAAATTGATTAAAAAAAAATCTTGGTAGGTATGGATCCCAACAATAAAATGGAGGTGCTGCCTACATTTGCGTATGTTTGAATTTTTGTCTTCAAAAAGCCTTAGAAGATGTACCAGATTTGTTATTTTTTATTTAGTTTTTGTTAACCGGGTTAGGTGCACTAGCCAAAGTTGACTATTTTCAGGCATGACCCGGGAGAATACATACATAAAATGAAATGACATTATACAATACATAGTATATAGTACAGGTACATAGTATATAGTACAGGTAGGTTAGAATACAGATCAAGTCAGACAGTACTCGAGATAATACATATAGCTATGCAGAGATGACAAAAGTGACATTAGTACGTACAAATAACTGAAAATGGGCTAAGTGGCAGCTATAAAGACATTTTATAGCAAAGCTTGTTAGAAGTGCAGCAGTGTCTTGGGCGAAATAGGGTGGTTAGCTGTGAGGCATTAAGTGGGATCAAAGCATGTGCAGGGGTCCTGGGATAGGTGGTGATATAGTTCTTTTTTGAAGATTGGGTGGGAGTTAGCCTGCCTCAGGGCAGGAGGGAGGGAGGGAGTTCCAGGTGGCTGGGGCGGTGCAGTGAAATGCTCTAGAGCCTTTTGAAGTAAGACACCTGGGTATGGTGAGTAGAAATTTGTTTGCCGAGCATAGTCCGTGGGCAGGTGTCTGTGGTACAAGTAGAGCTGCAAGGGAGGTGGGGGTTTGGTTATGGATTACAGAGTTTGTGAGGGTCCCTAGGGAATATAGATGGTGGGCAGTTGGGGAGAGCCAGCCTAGGTTGCTATACAGTGTGCAGTGGTGCTTGAGTCGATGGGAAGAGGAGGCATACCGACATATGTTGTTATATGCGACATCCCATTTATGGAGAGCAGTCTTATAGGCATAAGCAAAAGTGGAGACACCATATGTCAGCACTGGAAGCAGAACACCCTTGGCAATTGCCAGTTTAGCGGATGGTGTTAGCAGGTGACAAGTCTTATAGGCGATTCCAAGTTTGGCATTTGTTGCTTTACAGGTTGACTGGATGTGCAGACTGAAATCCAGGGATTTATCAAAGAGGACTCCCAGGTATTTGAAGGATGTGACACAGTTGATGAGAGACCCCCCCCCCATAGGCTGAGTACACTGAAACTGCTTGGAGGAAAAACTGTCACATACTATCCAGTGTATCCTTCACACTGCGATGAATCTCGGGTACAATACTCCATATGGCTCCATAGGAAAGCATGGGCTTAAAGATCACAGGACATCCATTTCAGTGTGTATATATATCTTTAAGTACCATTTATTTTTTCTTCACTCAGTTGTAGTCACTCTTCTGTTATGTGTAGGGTGTTTTATACTGTCTCCAAGTATGTCTTGTGTTTTCCTTTCTTGGAGTTTTCTGTGGTCTTTTTCCTGGATTTTCTGAACATGCCCTAATGTCATTTACACTCTTTAGTGTAATTGGATCCAGTTCTTAAATGCTAATGCTATCACTGGGTGGTTCAAAAAACACTTAGAGCCTGTATGATCTATGCAACCCCAATCACCTCGATGGAGCTCTGGTAGCCACTTCCACTGCAGTTGTGCAAGGAAGGGTGTGGACTGCAGGTCTGGCAACACACTGCTCTGACCTTCCAGTGTTGTAACAGTGTTTCATTATGGAAAATACCCAACTGGCAACTGGGCAGCTACATTATTAGACTATTAATGGGGGTCGTTGGACCACCAGGGATCCCATGTATGGGGGTAGGGAACATGAACCACTGGACTGTCAAACTATCTGGACATTTGGGAGCAAGAAGAGGGCCATTGGACTATATGGTAACCAAGGCCTTGATGCAGGGTTAGAGAGAGAGAAAACATCCTGTCAATGCTATGCTGTGCAATGTAAGCAGGAGCACAATGGTGTGCTGGAAATCACAAAGCCAGTTTGTGTCAGTCAACACCTGGACTGATGATTGCCTTACACTCCTTCACCCTGCAACTTGTGCCTCCTCTTGAGTATCACAGGGTCAGGTGGTGACACGACCTTGGAGGCACAAATCATGAATTTTGCTCTACCCTTATATTGTATTTTGTGCTCTGTTCTATTTGCCTCTGATTTTTTTATTTATTTTATTAACATCTTGGATTAACACCTGTTAGAGCCCATATGACTTATGCAACCCTAATCACCTTGATGGAGCTCTGGTAGTCAATCAATCAATCAATCAATTTTTTTTTTATAAAAAGGCGCCTTTCCAAAACCAAAGCGCCTATACAATAAAACCAAACACATTGATAAAATAATAAAATAAAATTAAAACTAATAAATACAATAGCAGCTTTAATAATTGGAAAATGCCAAGCTAAAAAGATACGTTTTCAGGGCAGCTTTAAAACTTTGGACAGTCAGGCTATCTCGCACCCAATGAGGTAGAGAATTCCACAGGGTCGGGGCCACAAAACTAAATGACCTTGCCCCAGATGTTTGTAAATGAACCCTGGAAATCTCTAGCAATCCCTCATCAGTGGATCAGAGAGGGCGGAGGGGACAGTAGGGATGAAGGAGATCTTTCAGGTAACTACTGTAGGTCCCTGATCATGTAGGACCTTGTAGATTAACAAAGC
The DNA here is from genome assembly GCA_016271365.2 of Neoceratodus forsteri. Taxonomy (NCBI): domain Eukaryota; kingdom Metazoa; phylum Chordata; order Ceratodontiformes; family Ceratodontidae; genus Neoceratodus; species Neoceratodus forsteri. Next base: position 1,425,815,912 of record CM028130.1, read on the forward strand.
AACCTTAAAGGTGATCTGCCACTGTATCGGCAGCCAGTGCAGTCTGCGGAGCACAGGCGTTATATGACTGGTCCTAGGGGTACCAGTCAAAAGCCTGGCTGCTGCATTCTGCACTAGCTGCAAGCGGCAGATATCAACCCCTGGTAGCCCTAGGTAAAGGGCATTGCAGTAGTCAAGGCGGGAGGTAACGAAGGCATGGACCAAAATTGGAAGATCATCGGGAGGAACCAGCTGCTTTACCCGGGCGATATTCCTCAGGTGGTAAACAGAGGTTTTGACAGTTTCCGACACCTGCAATTTTAGGGTCAGATGGTCATCAAATATGATTCCCAGGTTCCGCACCCAGTCTGAGGTGGTTAGCAGGACACCTCCAAGCCATAAACCCAAAGGAGAACCAGCCAACACACCCACCTTTCGATGACCTGGGTCCACAAACAACACCTCAGTTTTTTCTGGGTTTAACCGCAGCCAGCTGACAGTCATCCAGTCCTGGAGTTCAGCTAGACAACTGTTAAAGACCAAGGCAGCGTCATCCTGACCAGGCACAAAGGACATGTACAGCTGAGTATCATCTGCATAGCAGTGAAAACTCAAGCTGTACCGCCTAATAATTGCTCCCAATGGCAGCATATAGACTGCAAACAATATGGGTGCCAAAATGGATCCCTGCGGCATCCCGCAGGAAAGGGAGAGTGGGGCTGAGGAAAAGGCCCCCGACACCACCCTCTGAGTCCTACCATCTGAGGACTGACCCCGAAGGTCCACAGATGAACTGTAGGTGATCCAACAGCACTCCATGGTCCACGGTATCAAATGCTGCAGAGAGATCAAGAAGGACCAAGTCTTTCGATCTCTTGCTATTAGGAGGTCATTTAGTACCCGGACAAGGGCTGTCTCGGTACTATGTCTCTTCCTAAATTTGGACTGGAGAGAATCATAAACATTGTGGCTGGTCAAATGGTCATCAAGCTGTGAAGCCACCACCTTTTCAATAACCTTACCCACAAAGAGCAGGTTAGAAACAGGCCTGCAGTTGGCCAGACAGTCCAGATCCAAGGAAGACTTCTTAAGAAGGGGCCAAGCCACAGCCTCCTTTAGGGGATCAAGAAAGATCCCCCTCTCCAAAGACATCCAGACTATCTCGGCAAGGACTGGCCCAATCCTATCCACACAGCCTACTAAAAGGCACATGGGGCCCGGGTCCAAACTACAGCTGGTCAGACGCAATGACTTGATATCATCACAATATTATTGATTGTGGGCCAGCCGAAGTCACACCACACAAACTGGGCATCCGACATCTCCTGCCCACCACCACAACTCCCTTGAGAGAGAGTTGGGCGGATGTTGGACCTGATTGTGACAACCTTATCCGTGAAGAATCAAGCAATCTCCTCACGACGCTCTTGTGAAAAAGTGTTTCCAGGCTGGAGACAGAGTGGATTGCACAATCTGTCCACAATCCGGAAAAGCTGGGCTGGACGATTCTGCACAGCAGCAATCTCCCTGAACAGGAATTCTGCCTTCTTACGGGTAATTGCTGATTGATAGACCAAATAATGGTCGATCAAACTAAGTCTGTCATACTCCAGGCCCAACCTCCGCCAGCGCCTCTTTAACCTTTGTCCCATGCGCCTCAACTCCATCAAGGCCTCATCAAACCAAGGAGACCTGGGGCGAAGAGTGAGGGGGCGAATGTGAACAGGAGCAATAGAATCCAGGGCCTCTGTCACCACCTTGTTATAGGCTAGTACCAGATCCCCTGGATCCATGCATTCACTCGGCATACCCGATAGTCACTTTTGGTGCACACGCAACGTCCACTGCAGATGCACAAGGAAGGGTATGGGTTGCAGGTCTGGATACACGCTGCTCTGATCTTCAAGTGTTGTAAAAGTCTTCCATTATGCATTGGTTTGGGGTTGCATAGGTCATACAGGCTCTAACAGGTGTTAATCCAAGATGTTAATAAAATAAATAAAAATTGAAATAAATCACAGGCAAATAATGATTTGCATTGTATATTCCTTTTGCACCACTGGCACTTTGGACTGTGGCTTTTTACTTACCTGTATTGTTTGAGCATTGTATTGTCTTCTTTTTACCGTTGTTTCTATTATATTCTGGACTTCTGCACCTCATCTCCCTCCCTTTACCCTGGGCCACACCAGGACATGTGCCTTGGCACACTGTACCTTTCCTGGTCACCAATTTGTAAATCAATCAATCTGGGTCTGAGAATGGAGACCATTCACTCAGCAGTGCAAAATGGTGGAAATGGCATCACAGCAGCAGAGAAAGTGTAGAAAGCGGTCAGCAGAAAGTAATGAGAAGGGATCTTGTGAGAGAGACTCAATGGTAGTAAACAAAAGGAATCCAAATAATTTATTTGTAGTGCCTCTAGGAGCTACATCACTATCTCTTTAAGAACGCCTATCGACCTCTAGGGTGATGCCAGTTTCTATGCCCTTGAAGGACTGGGTTAGCAGGTCTGCCCTGGCCTTCCAAAGGGGAGGAGTCAGTGTTCTGTGCTGGAGGGCAGAAATTCTGCTCCATCAGAGTTGGTGGGAGGCTAGCATTTGCACACAGTGCCAGCTCACACTAAACTGTAAGTCTCCCTGTGGAGCCTGGCGTCGGGGAAAAAGTGTCTGATTGTGGCAGAAGCCATCTACTACAGCCTCTAAAAGGGGGGTACCCCATTCCAGAAGGTAAAAACCCATCTGAAGAGAAGTTTAGAGGTCTGTCTGTGAGGAACATGAAGCCAGAAAGTTTTGTGGGCAAAGGATCCGAGGTGATGTTTAAGCTCTGCTAAATGTGAAGTGACTGTGTGACACTCTGCATTGCCCTCCCTCCTCAAGAGAGGAGGCAGTATGATGCAGTGGTTTAAGGCTCTGAGCTGCAAATATGGAGACCTGGGTTTGAATCCCACAGCCCCCACATGCATACTGTGTGACCCTGAGCAAGTCACTTAACTTCCTCATGCTCTCAGGTTGCACCTGCAAACAAGCTTTCAGCTTAGTGTGTCTCACCTGGTAAAATAATTGGTAAAAAAATAAAAAAAAAGAGAGGGACAGCATCTCATATGATGCAGAATTCCTGTCAGCCAACAGGAGTTTACCTCACAAAGCGTTCAGTGTGGGCCAGGCTGCCCAGATTTAGAAGATGTATGGAGCTCGTAGACACCTATGCAATGCCCAGGTGGGCACAGGTGTTGCGGTCTCAGAAGTAAAGTGTGAGATGTGGAAAAAGGATAAACTCTGGGGAAGCAAAAAGTGAATCCCTGAACTGCTTTACAGGATAGAGTTGGTGTCAGTTCTGTGCCAACCAGTGAGTCTGTGAATTAGCCAAACTGCAACCAAATGTCAAACATGGCCTACAAGAAGCCCATAGAATTTCCATCCAAGTTACAGGGGTGAGTCTATGGTTCCTCTTGGGTCCATTAAAGTACCCCAGCAGTGTTGAAGCCAGTCCAGAAGAAAGTGAACAGTTAAAGGTACATCTGTAGTGAAGTGAAAAAATAGACTGTGCCAGCCAGAGAAATGCCATCTGAAGGTGAGCTCAAGTTAACTCCTGTCTGGACATTTGATGTGTTAAGCCTCCAAGTTCTGTTAACCCCCTTTCATTTGCAGCTTAGCTTACCTGCCATGTGCTGGTGGATGATCAGAGGTCACCTCAGTGCTTGGGAGGTCAAGTACTGTAAGTGTTTTTTGTGGTTTTCTAGTGTAGGGCCTCTCCCAGGTGACTGCAACATCCTTGATACCCCTAGACAGCTGGGAGGGCCACCCTACACTGGGGACCCAGGTCTAGGATTTGAGGTGCATTTGTGGTCCACTGGCATGTCGGAAGTTGGCAACTTGTACATGGAACTGTTGAAAAAATGTTTTAAGTACACTGCCTGAGAAGGAGTAATGGCACTGAAGATTTAATGGAAAAATAACATTGGTGGGAATGGGAAGTGTGAGCTGTACATGATGTGAAAAGAAGCGACAGCTCGAAGACTTGTGGCAGCTTCAGGTGACTTGGCTTATGAATATGCAGTTTGGAACTGGAGAGTGCACGGTGATTGGTCAGATGTTATTGCAGGGGTGTGGAGAGTGCTGTGTGGTTCTGAAATGTGCAAAGGATTGCAATGAAGAGAGAAGGTGCGAGAGCCAGTCATGGATTCCCAGAGAGACAAACACTTCGTTATTTTAGCCACCAGTGCCTAAATCAACTTGTGTGGTTTTGGAAAACCCAACAGTAGTCTAATTCTCTACTAGGAGCCATGTGAAGAGAGAGCCTGTAACTGTGGGACGGAAAGGCTCAGGGGGCAAACACTGCACAGCATTGCAGTAGTACAGTACAAGTGAAAAAAAAATCAAAACTGTTCTAGCAGGACTGAGTGAGTGAAAGGCTAGACTTTGGGCACCTGAAGTGGGATGTTTTGATCAAAAGGACACTTTTCAAGTGTGCAGCACGGTTGCAGGCAGGGAGGGAGGAAGGGGCAGAAAAAAATGTGGAACATGTCAGAAAAACTTGGAAAGGGGAAGAATGCAATAATGACTGCAAGTGGACTGTGTTTGTTTCTATTTTTTTCCTTTTGCAAACTGGGATAATATTCTATGCAGGCCACAGCAGAAAAAATTTAGGGGGCAACATGGTTGAGTACCCAAAGAACACCCAAATTAAAATCCCCTTGATGCTTTTAGAGTGGCTAACAGAATGGAAAAAGAAAAACATGGCTGAGCTCAGTGGACCCATCAAATGTTTCCAGTGCGCTCACAAAGGAAACAATGTTCCGCCAGTTCCCCTATGCGGTGCCTGAAAAGATGGGGGAATGTTAGCCCTCACTGGGGCCACGTGACTGGCAATGGCCTCTGGACTAACCTATCAGTTGGACTCAGTTGAATCCATGTGGAAGACATGGAAACTCCCTGTACAAAGTGCCCCAATGTCCAAGGAAACTGACCAGTACTACTTAGCTGGGAATGTGAGTGGAGGTCAAGTGGAGGAAGAGTGGGAGAATGCAGAACCAGGCAAAGCAGTGCCCACTAAGGAGGAGGAAATGGAGTGACTAGTAAAAAGTTTAGGGGAAAATGTCCATGAAATACTGGTGATGGCCCGGAAATCAAGAACAAAAATGGTGTCTGCCAGTTTGGGAGAAGTTTGTGCTGAGGGTCCACTCACTACTACCACTCCCCAGCCCAAACACCTTGGATGATGCTTTCTCTGGGGCTGCGTGTCCCACTGGGAAGTCAGAAACATTCCTCTTATTGTCAGGTAAAAGCAATCCAGTCAAACGCCCAACCAGTGCTGCCTCTTTGTCAGCAAGAGTCACAGGAGATGTACGGCCAAAGGGAATTAGCCCCAAAAGGTAAGAATTGCCACCTGTCTCAGACCAGATGACTCTGCAGATGGCCAGGGAGATACACCACCCCCAGAACAGTGTTGGTGGGGAAAGCCTATCATGAAGCTATTGGACAATCTACCCTATCTATGCAGGCTTACTGTAACAATGTGTGGCTACCTCCGGGGGTGGGCCCTAAGAACCCCAATGAGGCTGTTGCTTGTGTGGAGCCTGGCAGAATGGATCATAAGATGAATGATCAAAAGGGACTATCCAGAACAAAACTACCCATATACATCAGAGTACATGTGGGATACTACTGAGAAACACTGAGAGGACTGGACAAGAAGGGCTATTGTTGTTAAGGTATGGAAGAAGACTCACATTACGTACACGAGTGATGAGGCTGCCAAACAGGAGACTCAGCAGGTAGATCGGACTATCCTAGGGGGACTGTTCCAAGGGTTAACTCAGTTTAAACATCCTGCTCTGGTCCACTGTCCAGAAGGAAATTAGATACAATATAAGGTGCCAGCCACAGACTGTGTGGAGAATCCATGTACCAAGCTGGATCCAAGATATTACTTTTTTATAATAAAAAATTGTTATTAATTTTAGAAGGTAAAAACAAGCCATGATACAAAGATTGCCAAACAATACCTGTACTAATGCCCTCTAAAGGCTTTACAATGTGCTATTATGATCAACCTAGCCGGGGGTGTCCCCCTTGGAGGTACAGCTTTAAAGTACAGTGCTGGATCTGTAACATTAGTATCTAAAGTTATTGATCAGGTATCATACGTATATTGAAGAAAAAGGGGAATGCAAGATAGGTTCACATGATTATGAACCTGTGATGTTGGTAGTCTTGCGCTCGCTCTGTTCATCAGGGTAACTTGGTGGGTAGGGCTCAGCTTTCTGGCTGACAAGCTGTCTTCAGGCCATGGGGCTGCATTCGGGAGGACTCACTAGTAATGACTAGGGTGTCATTTGTGTAGTTCTGATGATGTGTGGGGTGTGGCCTGACTGATGTGCACTATGTATTTGGGGATGCAGTAGCTGGTGGGTATCTTGCAGTACTGTGAGTGGAGGTATTTGCCCCAAAAGCTGTCATATTGCTGTTCCTTGTCTCTTGCCGCAGCTAGAACCCTTTCAAAGCTGGCTGCTTTCAGTCAGCCACTCGTGACTTGGTGGAGTGACCTGATCTTTCCAATGTCTGAGAATGACTCTTTTTGCCGTGGTTAGGGCGTTACAAGATATTACTTTTAGATCTTTTGACCCACCAGAAAACCCAGCAAAGTGAAGACACAGCTAACTCAGTGAGGTGACTGACCAACATCCCAGTGGTGTTCCTGCAGGATGCCTGTTGCATCATTAAGAAGTTCCAGCCTTTGCTGAAGTTCCTATTAAAGTTTATTACTGCATCACACTCAAGCCTCGAAAGGAAAGGGGGATCATGAGCCTGAAGACTTTTGGAAGTCTTGTTGTATGACCAAGCCCTCCCGGGCTGAAGAACCCCCCATCCATCAGCACCAACTGAATAGGACATTCAGCATCCCAGTGGGGACATCCGGTTTGAGGAAGATGTCTTCAGACTGTTGATGTACAATTTTTTTTCTTTACTATATACAGGTGGAACAGAGGATTCGGGGTTCACTTTGGGGACAGATGTGCCTATGTGTATTTTTAGAAGCATCTTAACCACTAGTGACATTCACCCATTGGTCAGTGACATTTTCCCTGTGTGGCATTGTGACTCTTAAAAAGAAAAACAAGTTCCATAAAGACTCATTGTTTACTGTTGGGGGGGGGGAACAAATGTGTTTGAATGGCACTGTTTAATATCCAACACTGTTAAATAGCCCAGTAAAGTGTTTATATGGTTTATCTTGTGTGGGGGTGTCTTGTCCTCTTATTTACAGGGTACGAGTGACTAACTCCCAGCTCCTGGAGGAGCTTCAGGTAAAAAGGGGTTTTAGAGAAGAAAATGGGAAATGTGCGCTAGGGTGATGCCACTGGGTCCAGATGTCATTTGGAGTGTGTAGGCGGGATGTGTTTAGTGATAGCTGAAGGATTAGTATATTTTAGGAGTGATATGTTAGAGGTTAGAATGAATATGTACAGCACTATAGTATTATAGTATGTACTGTAGTGGATAACGGAGAAATAGCTAGGATATTATATGCCTTAGAGAGACGCAACACTGTGAATAGATCAGGGCCTAGTGTAGAGCACAGTTACAGAATATTAGAGTACACTTGTGTATGCAGTATAGAATTCACTGCATGAAGTTTTGTGACAGTTCACTGCAGGAGTATTTGGTAACAGAACACTGCAGGTTTTGGTGGGGTACATGTACATATCTGGTGGAGTACACAGTAGTCACAGACATAGTGTTGAGTTAGCTGCCCTGGTAGGGTGTATGGCTTTGGTTATGTAGCTCGGATAACATTAGGCCTGATGTGTCTGGGTCTCTTGGGCACAGCACCCCAGAGGGCTTGGGGTTGGGCTATCAGAGGAGCTGGGAGGGTGAGTTAGGACCTTGAGGCTTAGTGAGTGCCCATAGAAACATAGAAATTGTCGGCAGATAAGAACCACTAAGCCCATCTATTCTGCCTGTAAACCTACACTTGTGCAGCTACTGACCCTATATATATATATATATATATTTTTTTTAACTCTATTTTAGCACCGACCCAGGGAACTCTCTTGGGCATCCTCCATTTCACCCTGCTCTACCTCCGTGCTCAAGAGGCCTCCAGTTTCCTGGCACCAACCTGGCTATCCCCCCAGCTCTAAGCCCCCCGAGGTAGGGCTGCCCTATCCTCCCAGGGTGCTCTATCTCTTCATTCGGGCCAGGTTGGACTAGGCAGTGGAGTGTGGCTGGGTGAACAGATGTGCCATCGTCTATCCCCGGACGGGGATTTTCTGTTATGTTTTCCCCCGGGATTGCAGTGTGCCATGACATCCGTGCAAGGCTGCCTGCTGACATCTTCCGCACTCCTGCCCCTTCGTCTGGCTGGTGATCCCTGCTGTACTCCTGATCTCCATCGGGGGTCATGAGGGCACCGAGCAGCCCCAGGATCTTTCACAGGAGAGGAGAGCTGTCCTCCGGACGCTCGATCCTCTCCCTCCCCTGCCGACCCCCGGCTCCCCAAGTCCATCTCTGAACCCGGGTCGTTGGCTTGGCATGAGGTGTGGTGTCCAGCGCCTCAACCCTCAGTGCCACTGGGCAGGCTCTGACCCTATCTTATTCCCATTTTCTTTTTTGTTTTTAGTCTATGCACTACCAGTGTAGTAATCAGCCATATTCCCCTTGAGGGATGGCTGTTGGAGGGTTGGCCAACCCTCTGCTAGATGGGCCTTTGAGTGGAAGGCTGTATCTTGAAGTCTTGGTGCTCATCAAGGACATCTAGCATTGAAAAGTGGGTGAATGTAGCCCTTCCTTAGAAGCTATGTCAATATTCCTTTAAGAGTATCTATTAACCTCTAGGGTGATGCCAGTTTCTATGCCCTCAGAGGACTGAGCCAGCTGGTCTGCCCTGGCATTTCAAAGGGGAGGAGTCAGTGTTCTCTGCTGAAGGGCAGAGATTCTGCTCAGTCAGAGTTGGTGGGAGAGAGCAACCGGCACACAGTGGCAGCTCCCACTACCCTGTAAGTTTCCTTGTGGAACCTGGCATCGAGAAAAAGTGCCTGATCATAGCAGCAGTCATCTTCTGCAGCCTATGAAAGGGGGGTGCCCCTCTCCAGAAGGAGAAAAACCCATCTGAGGAGACATTTAGAGGTCTGTCTGTGAGGAAGGTGAAGCCAGAAGGTTGTGTGGGCAAAGGATCTGAGGTGATGTTTCAGCTTTGTTGAATGTCAAGTGACTGTGTGGTACTTCGCAGTGCCTTCCATCCCCAAGAGAGGGACAGCATCTAACATGATGTAAAATCTTGTCAGCCAACAGGAGTTTACCTCATAAAGTGTTCGGTGTGGGTTGGATTGCCTGAATTCATAATCTGTATGAAGCCCTTTTCCACCTCAGCTATGTCCAGGTGGGCACAGGTATTTTAATCTCAGGACTGAGGAAAACAGTATGAAATTAGAAAAAGGATATGCTCTGTGGGAGGACAGAGTAGATCCTGGAAATTTGTTACAGGATTGTGTTGGTGCCAGTTCTGTGCCAGCCAATGAAACTATGAAGTAGCTACGTGGCTATCAAATGTCAAAAATGGACTAGAAGAAGCCCCTGACTTTCTCACCCAAGCTGTAGGGGTGAAGAAGTTTATGGCCCCCCTCGGACCTGTGCAGTGTTGGATTTAAAGTACCCCACCAGGGTTGCAGCCAGCCCAGAAGAAAGTGAACAGTTAAGGGTACATCTGTAATGAAGTGGAAAAATAGACTGTGCCAGCTGAGAAATGCCATCTGAAATTTTGCTCCAGCCCTGCTGTGTGCTGGTGGATGCCCAGAGATCACCTCAGTGCTCAGGAGGTCAAGTAAGTGAATGTTTTGTTTTTCTGGTGAAGGGCTGTCCCAGTCTATCGTAACATCCGTGATACCCCTAGACAGCTGGGAGGGTCCATCCTACATATTTAACAAAAAAATAGCCAACGCATATCAGAAGCATGGATAGAAATGAAGGAAAAAAACACAAGGGTGGGATTTCTGACATTAGTTTCCTATCAACAAAACCTAAAAGATTTTTGGGGACTTAGGTATGTTTGAGAACAACCACCAGAACAGGCAGACAGGACCTCTGTGTACCGTCACTTATAAAATGGGTAGAGAAAATGCTGCATCCTGATTAGCCAAGAGAGTTCAAAACCCAGTGCCTTACAAATAGACAACCACTGGGTCGGGAACCCTTTCAGCAAGCAGGACGTAGTGCACCTAGATATCCATGCCTCCCCAGAAATAAACAACTTACTGTCATAACTGTCAAACAACAAGTGTTGACACGTTTCAGATCCCAGTCTCTCACCTTCACCAGCAATGCTATTTATTATAACATTTCATTAAATTTCACCTCTCACCACAGCTGTTATCTTTATGCTTTATTCAGTCTGATTCTTGCAGGTCTCTAAAACTACCGATATGTGTGTTGAAAGATTCCCCACAGATGCTGCTCTGTTTCTGACTTTGGCTCTGGCTCTCGCCCGGCTTGGCCCCACCTCACCCTGCCAGGCCCAACCGTGCCCCAGCTCTGCTCCTCTCCCCTCCAGCCGCTGGAAGAAAGTGCAATGACTGCTTGTATCAGGTGATTTAAAAATCTGTGTAAACTATTAAATAAGGCGTCAGTCGCCAATGTGCGCTCTTCCTCATGCCACACTGAAACAAAAGTTGCAGCAACAGTCTCTCAATGAGCTGCAGTGCTGTGTCACTCAGCTCAGCTGCATGTCTCTCTCTCTCTCTCTCCCCCATGAATCTTGACCTGATGTTGCTCTCTGTCTTGCTACTTCTCAAGAGAGTCGCTTAGTCCCACCCACTCCGCTGAATAGAAACAAATTATTTTAACTAGAAAAGGATGTCTGTTGAATGCTGATGTCTCAGCAGATGGGGATCCTGTCAGTTCATGTAAAAAAATAAGAAAAGGAAAAAACAGTCACTCACATGGACACGGAGGCGCTGGGGAAATAAACTGAAACACTGGAAGTTTGGAACAGTTGTGATTTGTGCATTTGAATGTGAATTTAAAAGTTTATTTGGTATCTGTTTAGTGCTAGTTTATTTTATTTTGGTGTTAGGGAACATAGATAATTGCTTAACTGAGAAAAGTCAACTTAAAAATCCAACACAACAGTACCACGTAGTGATACAAAGCTATAACAGCGAAACCTAACAGGAACTACAGTGTTTTTTTATTTACGTTCTAATCTATTACAATTGTTTTGTGTTTATATGGATTTTATAATAAATAGTAATAATAAATAAAATGTTATTTATTTAGCACCTTTTGGGTACCAAGGCACTTTACAGTCATAACAAATTCCATAAAAAATTGCAATTAAAAATAAACCATTAAAAATCATAATTCATAAAAAGCTTCTTTTTTTTTTTTTTCTTTGTAATTGGTAACCAGGTAAGGCCCACTAGGTATAAGTGCTTGTTTTCAGGGGTGACCTGGGAGCACTGAGTGGTTAAGTGACTTGCTCAGAGTCACACAGTATGTAAGTGCAGGTTGTGAGAATCAAACTCAGGTCAGGTCTGCTGCATGTATAAAGCTCATTCACACCTCGTTCCTCTAACCTCTAGGCGATACTGCCATACAGCCAGCCATACATGTCTCCACAGGAAGGTCTTAAGTTCCTGCTTAAAGCACCCCATGGTTATACATTCCTGAAGCTGACGGGGCCGAGAATTCCAGATGGTTGTGGCCGCAAACATAAAAGCGCGAGCCCCAGAAGATTTCAAAGCAACCCTCGGAACCTCCGGCAACCCCGCACCAGCCGAACGGAGCTGTTGCACAGGGTTGTAAGGAATCAGAAGCTCTTTCAAGTAGTCAGGACCAAGTCCGTGTAGGGCTTTGTAGGTCAATAAACCTACCATAAAGGTGATCTGACACTGAGCCAGCAGCCAGTGCAGATCGCACACCACAGGGGTGATATGTGACCTTCTAGACACCCCTGTCAGCAATCGAGCTGCAGCATTCTGCACTAGCTGCAAGCAGTGGATATCAACCCCAGGAAGCCCTAAGTAAAGGGAGTTGCAGTAGTCAAGGCGGGAGGTCATGAAGGCATGGACCAACACAGGCAGATCGCTAGACGGAATGAGGTGTTTGACCCTGGCGATGTTCCTAAGATGATAAAAGGCTGACTTATTTATTTATTTAGCTTTTGTTGACCGGGTAAGTGCATCAGACAAATCCTGCCTATTTTCAGGCACGACCCGGGGGAGGGAGATACAGATGAATGCCAACTGACCTTGAACCACATTAACTTAATGACTGCCGACAGCTGATAATGAAGGGTCAGCCTGTCGTCAAGCACCACTCCCAGGTCATGCACCCATTCTGAGGTAAGGATCTGAGTGCCCCCCAGAAATAATCCAGAGGGCTGATCAGTCCTCAACCCCTCTATCCTGTGCCCCAGGTCCACAACCATAACCTCAGTCTTTCCCGCGTTCAAATTTAACCAGCTCAAATTCATCCAGTCTTGGATTTTGGCATATATATTTTACATGTTTGAGAAGGGACTCATTTTATAAGCACTGTGTGACACTCCAAGGGGTGTTGGTCATCTGTGGTTAACGGACAGTACTTCCTGGTCTCATTAGGTACCTGGGCGTGCATTAACCACAGACAACCAACTCCCCTATCGTGTCTTATTGTTTACTTCTGGAAAATGGCATCTCAGGAGTACAGCACCCTTCATGCTGCACTCCAGTGTCAGTATTGGGATTTACCCCTAAATTCCTGGTATGTGGCCCAGAAGTGAGTGTGCAAACTGTAGAGCCGCTGACAGAGTGGATGTAGTTCATACATTTTAATAAAGGATTACAGTTGATGTTTAATGGTTTTTATAGAAAAGCAGGTTGCTTTGAATTCAGCAGATTATATTCATCCAGGTCAGCTAGCAGTTGCAGATGAGACACTTTTTCTAAACACTTTGACAGAGCAGGTAGTTTCCGAATTTGCCTGTCATTACCAGGATTGGCTGTAGATCTTCCCTTGCAGATGGGGATTATTTTGGCACATTTCCATTCTTTTAGGAAATAATCTTGTTGAAGAGATATTCTCGCAGAATGTGAAAGAACAGCGCCCTTACCTTGTGGCCACAGGGCTTCAGAGCGGTAAACTGAGGGACTGTCCGTCACAGTGTGTGATGTTAAGAGGTATGGATAGAGAAACCAACAAGCACTTCTGTATATATAACGAAGTACATTGCAAAACAATACAATTCATTTCTGCATAGTGTTTTTCAGAACAAGTGTATCACAAAATGCTTCTCAGGTAATATCACTTATCAAATGAAATGCCTGATATAATCAGAGAAATGACTAAAGAAGCAAGAAATTAGCAGGCCCAAGGGGCAAAGCAGTGCAGCTGCCTATGAACTGGGTGACTGGGGTTATGAATAAGCATGGGCTGCAAGAAAGCTACTGATTGTGGGGGGGGGCACTGAGCTTCCCAGCAGATGCTTGCCTCTTTCAGGGTTGCTGGGATTTTGGGATCTGATGAGTAAGTGCTTGCTAGTGTTTCTGGGGAGGCAGCAGGGGCATGGAATTAGTAGTTCACCAATTTTGCCACTGCTGTCTCTATGAACTATCAAATGCAGCCTGTGGTTTCAGTTACTTCTATGTTCCCTGACCCCAGAATTTTGTTCTGAATTATATAGGTGGTATGGCATCACAGACAAGACTTGACAGATGTTGAACTGTTACTTGCACCACATAAATGACTGGCACACCCATATACATATACAGCAGTATACAGTGTACCTCCTCCTACTCTCTCACGCATAATTCAGCCAGTCAGCAGATATGCATCAAAGGGGTTTGCTGCCTGTGATTATTTTATGTCCGTTTTATGCCTGTAAGATTTCTGTGAGTAGGTTAGAGTACTGCATTCCGTCAGTGTCAGTGGGATGGCAAAGCTCACTGGATGCAGGAAAACTCCAAGCTGGAAACTGTTCTGCCAAATAATCATTATATGTGCCACTCATTGGAGGAAACAAAGGAGATACCAGTGCTTGAACTCAAGAAGGAAAGTGCAGTATTATTTTTTTCTTCTCCTTTTCTGATTATATACAACTGTCTTCTGTCTTGTGGATTCTTATTACAGTTGCTCAGTTTAAGGAAAAAACAAATGTTTTCCCCTTGAAGTGTGGCTTTTACGGGAAGAAGACTGGTTTAAATCACGTTAACCAAGACAGTCCCTGGCATTCAGTGTTACTCCACTCCTCACCCCATTCCATCACAATAGGTTCCTGGTGTCTAGTCACACCCCTCCCTCACCCCATTCTGTGCCAGTAAGTCACTAGGTCCAGCGGCATCTCTGCCTCTCTCCATCCCAATAAGTCCCTGGCATACAGTGGCACTTGAGCCATAGAAACCCAGGGGTGGAGTACAAAATGGGCAGAGTATTACTGCCAACAATCAAGTAGGAAAGAGACATGGGGGTAATCATATCAGATGATCTGAAGGTGGCCAGGCAATGTGACCAGGCAGTTGGGAGGGCGAGTGGTATGCTGGGGTGCATAAGAAGGGTGATCAGCAGCAGGAAGTGGGAGGTGGTGTTGCCCCTATAAGAAATCACTGCTAAGCCCCCACCTTGAGTATTGTGTCCAGTTCTGGAGACCACATCTCAGAAAGGACATAGATAGAGTGGAGGCGGTCCAGAGGAGGGATGCCAAAATGGTGCAGGGTCTGCATCAAAAGCCATATGAGGATAGGCTAAAAGAGCTCAACATCTACACCCTGGAGGAGAGGGAGGAGAGGAAGGAGAAGGGAGATATGATAGAGAGGCCTTTAAATACCTCATGGGAGTTAATAAGATACAAGAGAGGAATCTTTTTCAGAACAAAGGGGATGTAGAACAAGGCGACATTCTATGAAGCCGGAAGAGGGTAGATTCAGGAGAGATGTGAGGAAGTGCTTCTTCTCAGAAAGAGTGGTGGATTCCTGGAACAGACATCCAGCATAGGTGGTGGGGGTGAAAACAGTTAGGGGGAGTTAAAAAATGCGTGGGACAGGCACAGGTACAGGTGCATCATAGGGTATTGGGGGGGGGGGCTGCACCATAGATCAAGTTGGGTCTGCAGCCAAAAAAAAAAAAACCACAAAATGGGCAGACCAAGTGGGTCAAGCTGCCCTTACCTGCCATGCCATTAGCTTCTATGTTTCTATGTTTAATTACACACTTCCTGTCTTATGCTAGTGCAATGTAGCTAGGAGATTTTTCTATCTGAGGGAATATTTAAGTGTCAGTTCTGTGGCTTCGAACAAAAGACATTTACAAAAGGCAGCATGTCAGTTTCATTGTAATTAAGAGATATGAAAAAAATCCTTTAGTATATCCCTAGTTTTGATCTCTGGTGTTTCTTCAAGTGGGAGACCCACACATCTTAAATTCCATTTTCTTTGTTTTCTTAGTTTTCAAGTATCTGAGATACTGCCTCTGACTTTAGCTGTCCATAGACCAAGTAACTGAACATGGGGTGCTTGGGCATATAAGATAAAGCTGGGAAGATAGATGCCCTCTTGGGCTCTTTGTAATTGTAAAACAGTATATATGTGGCCCCCTCCCACCCCAAATGAAATCAGAAATCAGTTTATCACACACCTGGAAGTATAGCTTATACAAAATAATGGGAAGAGTCTGGAAGTAATACAGGATTTGATTAACTATATTTTGTCTTAGCATATTGGCACTACTAGAAAACTCCAGGATTGTGACACAAAAATGTACAATAGGGTGGACACTCAGGAGGGGGTGGAGAGAATGCAAAGGGATCTGGGGAAATTAGAGGAGTGATATAGGAAGTAGCAGCTGGGATTTAATGCCAAAAAGTGCAAAGTCTTGCACCTGGAGCGGGGAAACCCCAAGGTTGTGTATAAGATGGAAGGGGGGAGCTACATACAGTTACCATGCAAGACAGGGACCTTGAGGTGACAATATCTGATGATCTGAAGGTGGCAGGGCATTGTGACATGGCAGTAGCAACGTGAGACCCCACCTGAATCACTGTGTCCAATTCTGAAGGGCGCACCTCTGCAAGGACATTGACAGGATGGAAGCGGTTCAGTGGACAGCTACCAAAATGGTTCATGGATTGCACAAAAAACCATACAAGGAGAAGCTGTGGGAATTCAGTATGTACTCCCTGTAGGAGAGGAGTATGAGAGCGAACATGCTTGAGACCCATAAGTAACTCAAAGTGGTAAACAAGGTGCAGGAGGGAAGTCTAATTCACAGGAGGAGGAGCAGCAGTATAGAGGGGCATGCTATGAAGCTTGGAGGGCCGGGGGGAATTTAAGAGGGATGTGTGTAAATATCTCTTTTCAGAAAGGGCGGTGGATGCTTGGAACGGCCTGATGGAAGAGGTGGTAGGAACGATGACAGTAGGGAGCTTCAAACATGCTAGAGATAGGCACATGGGGATAATAGACAGAAGTAAGGGAGGAGAGAGGAAGGGACACCTATGACCACATAGGGTCCAGGGTGGAGGAGGTTTAGGAGGGATGATATGAAACATTTCTTCATGGAGAGGGTGGTGGCAAATTGGAATGCACTGCCTGTAGAAGTGGTCTCAGTGAAGTCAGTGAACAACTTTAAGAGGGCTTGGGATGGGCATAGGGGAAAACATGGGGCCTGGTGGGGCAAATAGGGTGGAAGGGAGAACTGGGGGAGGGGGCAGGGTCAGTAGCATGAGCTGGGAACCCTGCAATATGAGCAGACTCAATAAGCCAAATGGCCCTGTTCTGCTGGCTCTTTCGTATGTTCATGAGTGTAGTACAGGCAGTGAAAAGAGGGTAGACTAGCTGGGCCTAGTGGTCCTTTTCTGCTGACACATTCTACATTTCTGTGTTCCTCCAACTCAGTGCTGAAGCATCATCCTAAACATGAACGAAAACTGATACTGTCAGCAACATAGAGCAGTTGATACTAAGGATGGGCAAAGCCAGGGTAGATTTGGATTTGGTTTGGGATTTGCCAAATCCAGGCTGAGTATGGATTTGGATGGGGAAGGGGAAAGTGGAAATTATTTAACCAGAAAAGGCACAATAAGCCAGAGATTGTTTCCAGGTGTGACCTGGGAGCACAAGGAAGTTAAAGGGGAACTGTCTGCAATAGGACCCTCACACCCAAGTGTGAGGCTGATCCCAGTTTGCACTTTGTGTACAAAAACATTCTTTTAATTATTGTTTACTGCAATATAGTATGATGTATTAGGCTAATTTTGCTGACTTCTAAGATACCATTTCGTGTAACAAGACATCCCAGAATCCCCTGCAGCTGACATCAGAGGAGGGCTGCAGAGCTGGGAGATTCAATAGCCTTCAATAACCTGCAGTATACATGTTAAAGATTTTGTAAGCTAAAGTCAGATGTTTGCTAGTCCTGCTGTGCTCATGGGGTGTATTACAGTCCTCTGTGACTGTGCCTATCCCCAGGAGAACAGTAGACCAGCAAACAGAAGATACAGCTTATAAAAACTCTGACATTCACTGCAGGCTATTGAATCTCCCACTGCTGCAGCCCTTCTCTGATGTCAGCTGCAGCAATGTCTGGCATTTCTGGTTATAGGAAATGTTAGCTTTCAAGTCAATGAAATTAGCCTGATACAATTTATTACACTGCAGTAACTAGTTAGTAAATAAAAGTGTTTCTGCACACAAAAGGCTAATTAGAATCAGCCTCATATTTGGGTGTGAGGCTCTTATTGCTGACAATTCCCATTTAAATGATTTGCTCAGGGTCACACAGTATGCAAGTGAGGGCTGATGGGATTCCAGTCCTGGTCTCCAGGTTTGCAGCTCAGTGCCCTTAACCACTACATTATACTGCCTCCAAGGATTTGCCAAGGATTTGGATTTGCCAGATTCTGCTTATATGTATAATAAAAGGAAAAAGGGGGTTATCAAGAGAAAAGCACCAGAAAATGTCAATGAAGTGACAGAAATATTAAAAGGGGTCCACTGAATGAGACACATTGTATCCTGCTATGTAAAGTGTTAATTTCTGACCATCCTGAATGTTTTGACCCCAGATTATCAACATGGACTTTTTTTTACCCCACCCCGTTAACTAGACAGGTGGTGGTGTTCAAATCCTGGAGGAAACGTAATTTCGCAGAACACTGGCAAAACAACATTTTCAGTGGGATTTGAAAAATTTCACTTATCTAGTTCATGATGTGGAGTAAGAAAAAGGCCATGGAGAAAATGTGGGGTCAAAATCTTTAAAAAAATATGAAGTTATGAATTGAAATTGAAACACACTGAAAACAAACCTATAACTTCATGGTTACTTGAGATTTTGACCCCAAATTTTCAACATGGGCTTTTTTTTTGACCGCATCGCATGAACTAGACAAGTGTTATTTTTCAAATCCCGCCATAAATGTAATTTCACAGACAGATGGTGAAACAATGTTTCTGTTGGGATTTGAAAAATGTCATTTGTTTAGTTCAGGTCAAAAAAGCCAATGTTGAAAATTTGGGGTCAAAATCTTCAAAAACCGTGAAGTCCTGAGTATAGGTTAAAATGAACTGAAAAAAAATTGAGTGGGAAAATAGTTACATAGTAGTTGTTGGCAGAAAAGGATCTCCTGGCCCATCCAGTCTGCCCTGGTTTAGTTTAAAGAATTTCTTACTTCCTTGCATTAGATCCTGCCTGACCTGTTTCCATACTTCCCCTCTGTCCAAGTCTCACTAGTCCCCTGTGTCTATCCCATGCATGCTTGAAAACCTCCACGGTGTCTTCATCCACTACTTCCTCTGGTAGCCTATTCCAGGTTTCAATTGCCCTCTCCATGAAGAAATACTTCCTCACATTGCCTCTGAGTATCCCCCCCCTTCCAGCCTCATATCATGACCCCTAGTCCTAGTGCTCATCCTTTTCTGCAGATAGCTGGTCTCCCCTACCTTATTTATCCTTCAGGCATATTTGAATGTTTCTATCATGTCCCCCCGTCCCTTCTTTCCTCCAGTGAGTACATATTTAGTTCTCAGAGCCTTTCCTCATAGTTTTTTTGATGTATGCCCTGGACCATGTTGGTCACCCTTCTCTGCACTGTCTCCACCTGGTTGATGTCTTTTCTGAGATGAGACCTCCAGAACTCAAGGTGGGACTGCACAAGTGACCTTTACAGGGGCAAAATTACCTCCCTCTTTCTACTTGTTATTCCTCTCCAATGCATCCCAGCATCCTGCTTGCCTCACCCACTGCTTTCCCACACTGACTAGTCACCTTGAGGTCATCTGTTATGATGACTCCTGGGTCCCTTTCCTGGTTAGTTGTTGCCATTACCTCCCTCTCTCCTAGTTGGTATGCTGCTCCAGGGTTCTTTTGCCCCATGTGCATAATGTTACACTTTTAAGCATTAAACCCTCCCTGCCATACCATTGATCATACCTCCAGTTTGTGTGAGTCCCTTCTCATCCTATCCGTTCCCTCTTGTGTGTCAACCCTGTTGCAGATCTTTGTGTCATCTGCAAACAGGCATACTTTCCCTTCCAATCCTTCTGCAATGTCTTCAATGAAAACATCAAATAGTAAAGGCACCAGGACTAACTCCTGCGGTACCCCACTTGTCACCTCCCTCTCTTCTGATCTCCTCCCATTCACTACTGCCCTCTGGCTCCTGTTGCTTAGCCAGTTTTGCACCCACTTCACCACCTTTTTCCCCATCCTAGACTGTTCAACTTGTTGATTAATCTCCTGTGTGGGACCGTATCAAAGGCCTTCCTGAAATCCAAATAGGCCACATCCACTGCTCCCCCATGGTCCATGACTCTTGTCACCCAGTCAAAGAACTCAATTAGGTTAGTTTAGCGTGATCTCCCCCCTGTGAACCCATGCTGTCTTGGATCCTGCAAATCATTACTGGTCAGGTACTCCACCATTCCTTCCTTTATTAATGTCTCCATGACCTTCCCCACCACTGAAGGAAGGCTTATTGGGCTATAGTTCTCTGCCTCCTCCCTGCTCCCACACTTATAGATTGGCACCACATCTGCCCTTCTCCAATCTCCTGGTACTATCCCTGTATCCAAGGATAGATTGAACAGGGCTGTCAGGAGCACAGCCAGATCTTTCCTCAGTTCTTTTTAGACTTAGTTTTTTCTCAGTTCAAGACTAGACATGGTTGAAAGAGGTCATGCACTGCAATAAGAAAGGATTACCATGAGGGACCTTATCAAGGTAAGTGGGTGAGTGGGTTGTTGAGGGGTTGTGGGGTGGGGGGGTGAGAGATGCATCGATGGACCATTTTTTTTTTTACAGATTAGTGGGGGAGTGAACGAGGACAGTGTAGGACTGTTTTCCTTTGTACAAGATTTAACTTGGATTGAGGTGAGGTGTTTGGCATGGGTGCTAAGAGGGTGAGGGTGTTTGTTTTATTGGCCACCGGGCTTGGGCAACCTAGTGGCTAAAAAGGGGGGTATCTGTGTTGACATCAGGCCTGGGGAACCCGTTGGCCAAATAAGGGGTGGGTGTTTGTTTGGCCACCGGGCTTGGACAACATAGTGGCCAAAAAAGAAGAGGGAGGAATCTGTGTAGCCACCAGGCTTGGGCTACTGGCAGCCGAAAAGGAAATTCGTGAGGGGGTGTCTGTGTGCATACCTTTCAACTGTACCTGAGTACGCATGACATCCTTCATTTTACCCCTAAAAATTGCTGTGTTCCTCATTCATCCATCATGGAAAAGGTGCTGCCCACACAGAGACTGTATTGTAAATTAAGACTTTAAAGCAGAAATTCATAATATTTTAAGATGCTAAGTCAAAAATAAAACTTGTACAAGTAAACACAATGGTTTTCACAGTTTTCTGAGCTTGTATCTCTGTGCTTGAGGTTATGTCCTTCATTATGAGGGTCACTGTCCCTCATTGTCCCTCATTCTGCGTGTCTGTGTCTCTCATTCTGCATGTCCATATCCCTCATTCTGAGTGTCCGTGTTCCTCATTTCAGTGCCAAGAAAGTTGGGAGATATGTCTGTAACCCCTAGATGGCGCTAGTCCAAGGGCTAGTACCCCTGCCTGTGTGTCTCATGACAGGTTGAGGGGCCTAGGTTCGATGACGGGTGCCTCCACCAAAAGGTCAGGGTTGGTTGTGGCTAGTCTAACCAGATCACAGCCCGCTGGGACACTGTGAACCCCCTTGTCTCCCACTAGTGGCCCAAACAGTACACAAGGGTAACCTTTCCAATACCCCAGATACGCAAAACACATACACATAAACCGGGCACTTACCCCCAGGACTGGTTCCTTCAGGCGGCTCTTTGGACCCCCTGTAAAATGAGGTTAGGCAATGCACACAGCTATAATGCAATATTTCCAGCATATACTGACACCACAAGCAAGGTATATTTCAAAAACAACCAATTAGATTTATTAAGGGGGACTGTAACAAGGAAGGGGGAAATCAGGTTAATTTGCTTAGACACATAAGTAATCACAGTACCGTGCATGCAGAAATAGTTCAACTCAGTCACACTCTCTGGGTACCCAGGATGGGGAAGGGGGCTAGCCAGGACCGTTGCCTGGGATAGGCCAGTGATGCAGCTGGTTGGGGCCCTGTGATAGAAAAAGACCATGCGAGCACGCACACACTTTGTAATCTGAAGCCAGAGGGCTCAGTTCATGAAAAGGAAACATAAAACAATCAGATGACACACTTTGATTTAACAATAGTTGCAGAGAGCTACCCTGATCATTACTCACGGTACCCAAGCTGAACACATGAAGGCTGATGGGGGAACTCCCTGAATTGCCAAAGGAAGCAGGTCCCACACGAGTTACTTTGCCTCTGTTCTTGTTCAGGCAAGGTGTAAGGGGCTGGTCCTTCGTCGATGGAACTTTTCTGTGCAGCAGGGGAGTGAGACAAGACCCTTGTGGCAGGGCCTATCTGTGTCAGGCAGCACGGATTCAGTCCGATTCTTGCTGGGAAACCACTTCCAGTGCTGCACACAGTTTACAGCAATGGGGGAAATCCGATTGCGATCCCCATCCAGCACATAACACATTCATATGCAAAACTCGTTTACTGTACCAGGCCACAGAGTCCTGACAGGCTGATCGCTTTCAGCTAAATCTTCGGTCTTCTACAGGTTAAGCCTGTTCCCACAGCAGCAGCTTGCTTTGCACTCTCAAATTCAGAATTAGTCCGGTGAAAATCCTCTCTTCCCTCTCAGGGCAGAAATCAAGCAAGTAGGCCAGAAGTCAGGCCTTCCATGGTTCTCCTGCACGAACTTTGCTGAAATGGCCGCTCGAACACTCAGAGATGCTGCTCCTTCAGCTTCCAACTCAAATCTGGCTTGCCAGCAGGCAGCTCAAGGCATTTCCCCCAGAATCCACACGTTCCAATTGGCTGGTGCCTCTGTCAGTCACAACACACTCCCCCTATTGGTGCACAAAGGCGCCAGTGCCCAAAACTACATTTCCCAGAGGCTGGCACCACACAGATCCACTTTGGCAGGCTCCATTTTAGAGTCCTCACACCCGATTGGTTCAATTCGGCAGTTTAGGACCAAAATGATGGAGCTAGCAGAAAACAGTCGATGCTGCAAGAAAGGCAGGTTAGGCAAACTACATTTTCATCACTATGCTAATGTTTTACCAATAATTATTTACATCTTTCAGGAGGGCTCCCTCTGCACATTTAGCGACGGCAGAAGGGGAGCGCTAAGGCAGCAACCTGGGCAGGACTTGGGCATAGAAACACACAGTCCCCCCCATGCAAACTAATTATGACTGCGAGAGGCAGCCCTTAAAGAGACAGTATGTGGGGGCTCTAGAAGCACTCGCTGCAACTCCAGTTAAACGTTTGGGACGCCGAACACCTCGCAGGCTGTGAGCAATAGGCAAGCTCTTGGAAGACTTGTGGGAACCCCCATTTGTAGGGGGGGGTTACACCCTTCCTGGCCTGGAAAAACTTGGCATCTGCGTCAAGCAGGTACCCTTACAATAACTCTAATGCAAATAATCATAAACATTTGTGACACTAGCATATCAGGTCTATAACTTTTGAGCAGTAGTCAGCATATTAAACCTTAGCTACATACACATTTCCTGTATTTCACAGTACACTACATTTTAGCACAGCATTATACACGTTACACTGATTACTTATACACACTTTACAGTTTGAACTCAGGTCAACATCTCCTGCACATGGAACAATGATAATTGGGGCCCTTCCCTATCAGCTACCTTGGGGCTAGATGGGACAGAGGCACCATACCTGGAGGGTAGGACAATTAACCTAGACTTGGCACTTATGCTCAGTTTGGGCAGTGAGCATTGGGATACATACACCCCTTTATGGACCACATTGAGCGGCAAATCCACAGGCCTCCCAGGGGAATCATAGTTGAGGCACACTACTGGTTTTACAGCTCGGCCAGTCTTCCTAGGGGGAATAATTACAGTCTCTGCACCTTTAGCTTCACTTTCAGCACCTTCTTTACTTGCCGGGGGAGTTTCTATCTGAGCAGAGAAGTCTGGACTTGAGGCATTGTCAGCCCCTGGATCTGAAAATTCTGGTTCTACAGCACTCAACTCACTTGAAAGACACTCCAGCACTGGAAGGGAACTGTCATTGCACTCAAGTACTCTTCCAGCTCTGGTATGTCACCAGTCAGTCTTAGCTCATCCGCTTCTCCCTCTGAGAAATCACACAATTCCACCATACATAGTGACTCAATATCATCAGACTTGACACGCTGCACTTCACTCTCAGGGAGCATTGGCTTCAAGGACAAAGCTGGGGGCTTAGGCAGTCCAGAAGACCCAGCTTCTTCCCCATACTTGACCAGGGGATTACCTTGAACTGACTTAGTTCATAAGAAGGGTAGTAACCATAGTTGTACTCACTTTCATCTGAAGCAGACTGACAGTCATTGTCAATGGGGGTTTGCTGTGGAGGAAACTTTAAGTCAGTAACTGCAGGTGCAGGCTTTCTCTGTCTTGGTCTGGCAGTAGCCCTTGTCACTGGTCCAGGGGGAGCAATGTCTGAGGGTTCAGATTCAATCATTATTTGTCCAATGGGCAACAAATGGTAACGGTGCATTGTTCTGACATCCTTTGAGTTGTTCTCAGGCCGTACTTTATACACTGGTAAGTCATTTAATTTTCCCACTACTATGTGAGGGAGATGGCGCCACCTGTCAGCAATCTTGTGTTTGCCATGCAGTCCCAGATTTCTTAACAATACATGATCCCCCGCTTGGAGCACTTGGGCCTTCACCTTTTTATCATATCTTTCTTCATTAACCAAATTTCTCTTTGCAGCCATAGTCTGAGCTAGTCGGTATGCATGGTTTAATTGAGCTTTTAACTTTTGCACGTATTGTAAATAATTTTCAGCTCGGACTCCATCAGGAGAAACCCTGAGACAAACATCCACTGGCAGCCGAGCTTCTCTTCCAATCATAAGATGGTAGGGGGAGAACCCAGTGGCATCATTTCTGGTGCAGTTGTATGCATGTACCAAGGTGCTAATTTGCTGACTCTATCTGGGCTTGTCTTTTGGGTGGAGAGTGCCCAGCATGTCAAGCAGGGAGTGGTTAAAGCGTTCGGGCTGTGGGTGGTAAGAGGTGGTTCTGGATTTCCGCACTCCCCACAGACAGAGCACCTCCTTGATTAAGCGACTCTCAAAATCTCGTCCTTGGTCAGAATGGATTCTTTAGGGGGCTCCATAGTGAACAAAGAAATTCCCTACCAGTACCTTGGCCACATTGGATTATTTTTGGTCCTTGGTGGGGAATGCTTGGGCATACCTGGTAAAATGGTCAGTGACCACCAGCACATTGCTAATAGTCCACTGATCAGGCTATAAACTCAGAAAGTCAATACAAACCAACTCCCTGGGGGTGCTGGTGGTGATGTTAAAGAGGGGTGCAGCCCTCTGGGGCAAAGCCTTTCTCTTCAGGCAGCGACTGCAAATCCGTATATGATGCTCAACATCGGCCCCCATTGTAGGCCAGTAGAATCTGAACCGCACCAAATCAAGGGTTCGGTCTATACCGAGGTGCCCCATATGGTTATGTAAGGACCTCAGCACCAAGTCTCTGAAAGCGTTGGGCAAAACCAATTGTTGCTTGTCTACTTGTCCTCCTATGTCTACTATTTCTCTGTACAGCAATCAGTTAATCAGTTTCAGTTTAGGGCCTTCTTTATACAATAATGCAGTTCTCAAATCAGAGGAGCGCAACTTAGACACATCTTTCCCTGCGTAGAGGGCTTCAAGGGCTGATCTGATCATGGGATCTCGGGATTGAGCCCGCTGAATGCTGTCATTATCAAGTTGAGGCAGTGCACTAATATCTAATGCAGAAAAGTGGCAGTAAGCAGGTATACAATTGTCAGAGGGCCCCAAGCAATCTACTAGACAGTCCACTGTGTCCGTGGACATTTGTTCCTCCTTGTCAAACTTCTGGCATAGAGCTCAAATATCAGGTTCTGACAGTCTGACCCAATCACTTCTGGAAACAAGCCTCCCGGAGAGGGCATCAGCATCTATGTGATTCAGGCCTGCACTGTATTCAACAGCGTAATCAGAGGTAGACAATGCAGAAAGCCACCTATGGCTGGTGGCATCCAATTTGGCTGAAGTCTGCACATAGGTCAAAGGATTATTATCGGTCTTTACCATTATCTTTGCCCCACACACGTATTCATGGAATTGGTTAACAATGGCCCACTTCAATGCCAGGAACTCCAATTTATGCACAGGATAGTTTTTTTGGGATGGGGTCAGACTTTTGCTGGCAAAGGCCACTGGTCTCAGGCCATTCTCATGCTCTTGATATAACACAGCCCCCAAGCCTTGTAGGCTAGCATCAGAATGTAATACATAGGGTTTTGCAAGATCAGCATAGGCACGGACAGGAGTGTGAGTGAGTTGGTATTTAATTTTGTGAAAAGCAGCTCCACAATCAGGTGTCCATCGTGACCCAAAAGACTCATTTGGATGGAAATACATTCTCTCGGCTTCAGTGGAGGCCACTCTCTTGTATTTTTTGTTTGTGGGAGGGTAACCTTGGGTAAGATTCAGAAGTGGGCGTATCGCCCTTGAATAGTCCTTAATGAACCGCTGGTAATAACCACAGAATCCTAGAAATATCTGTAATTCTTTTAGGTTGTGGGGCTGGGGCCAGGTGGTCAAGGCCTCAACTTTGTTAGGATCAGTCCCTATCCCCTTGGTGGACATTATATGCTCCACATATTTTACTGATGTCTGAAAGAACTGGCATTTGTCGATGGATAGCTTGAGGCCGAAATCTTCCAGGCGGTCCAACACTGTAAAACGTCTGCTTTCATGTTCCTCCAATGAACTTCCAAACACTATAACATCATCTAGATATATTAGTCACTCCAATAAGTTCATGTCCCCCACTGCACACTCCCTCAAGCGTTGGAAAGTGGCTGGAGCACCCGAGATCCCTTGGTGCATCCTCATAAATTCATGGAACCCAAGTTTAGTTTAGGTTAGTTTATTGTTCTAGGAATTATTATCTTTGAGCCAATGGCTCTTTTACAGAGGCTCTATGTCATCAATGTACAAACAAACAAGACAAGTTACATAGAATGGTCAACAAATTATAAAGGTTTCAATAAGTCAGTATAATACAGTACATCACAGGAAAAAAACAAAACATTGGAGGAATGGTCAAGGTGGGAAGGGTAGGAGGAGATATGGGAAGGGGAGCAGACTTAGAGTAGTTAGAGGTACTCAGATGCCTTTGTCAAGAAACGAGCGGAGGAGGAGGATGAAAAACAGTAAAAACAGTTATGAGGGAAGAATCATTATTCAAGGCAGTCACAGGAGCTAGAGGCTGAGAGGTGAGAGTAAAGCATAGATTTGAAAGCTCCTAGTGATGTGGAGGATGTAATGAGCGAGCTCAGGGCATTGTACCAGCTGGGGGCACGAAAGGCAAAAGATCTTTGGCCCTGGGTGGTCCGGCATCTGGGGACCTGGAGAGGCTGGTGTTCTGATCTTCTGGTGGGATGGATGCTGGTATTCGGGCAAAGTAGGTCTTGGATACACAGCGGAGTGTGGCACAAGATGGATTTTTTTGCCATCAAGCATGTGAGGTACCTTATGCGATTTGAGAGTTGCAACCATCCTGTTTCAGTGTAGAGATCACATGTATGAGTATGTCTTTGCGCTCCAGTGAGCAGCCGACAGGCCTTGTTTAAGGGGGTTGTGATGCGCCTTAGTGTGGTGGTAGTGGCAGAGCCATAGATAATTAAGCCATAGTCTATGATTGAGATGATAGAGCTTTGGATAGCAATACTCAGCGCAGCTTGGGTAAAGAATTGCCGGTTTCGGAACAGGATACTAATGTGTTGGTTCACCGTTTTCGCTGTGTTATCAATGTGAGTCGCAAAGGTAGAGCTTGAGCAAGGTGATTCAAGGTATTTAAATGTTGACACTTGTTCAAGGGTATTTCCTGGGTATGTTTTGATAGTAAGTGGAATTTGTCTTTTTTTGTTTTGTGGACTGGAGAAAAGCATGGATTTTGTTTTTTGTGATTTAGGACCAGCTTGTGATCCAGGGAACCACTTTTCAACATTGGAGAAAGCAAGTTGCAGGCTCTGGAGTAAGGGTTTCGGGTCCTTATGAGAGAAGAGAATCACGGCATTGTCAGCATAAAGGATTATTTGTTCTGGGCAGGATTTGGGAAGAGAGTTTAGGAAAAGGCTGAAAAGGAGGGAGCCTAGGATTGACCCCTGTGGAACACCTGAGAGGACCGGTTTTGAGTCTGAGAGAACTTCTGAGATTTTTACTGATTGAGAGCATTGGGCCAGGTAAGTTTTAATCCAGGCACCTGGTCCTTCTGAGAGCCCAAGACTGTGTAGTTGTGTGATAAGTAAGCCATGGTGAACAGTATCAAAGCCTTTGTTAGGTCAATGAAAACAGCTCGATTTGATATCCTTTGTCCAAGGCAGTGTGAATTTCTCTTGAGAATTCCAGTAGGGCAGTCGACGTACTGTGTCCTTTCCGAAATCCATGTTGCTGCAAGCAGAGTATGTTATACTTCTGTAGGTAGTCAGAGTTGGTCAGCCACAATGCGTTTGAGGGCCTTGGACGGGGTGGAAGTATAGATATAGGTCGATAGTTCACTGGTAGGGACTTGTTGCCATTTTTGAACACTGGTGTGACTATAGCAGACTTCCATTTGCTGGGAAATTGACTAAAGGCAGAGGGACAGATTAAAATTTTGGTGATGGAGTTGCACCCTCTTCCGAGGTAAAGGACAGAATTTTAAGATCCAATAGTAACTATCTTTCTTACTCTGGATTTAGAATAGCCTTTTATATATTTGTAGACTTCATGTGCCTTAACTATTTTGAAGTGGAAAGCGGTTGGTCAGGTGAAGCAGTAGGAGATGTTGGTTTTGCGAGTCCGTGTCAGAGAAGAAGTCCAGTGGGAGGACCCCACTGAGGTCAGTGAAAGTTTTATTTAAGGCCTTTGCCATGACCATTGGGTCTAGGGTATTGGTTCCATCGACAGTCATTATAGTGGGAGAGGATTTGGACTGCTTACCCGTGATATTTCTGATGTTGTCCCAGAATGATCTCCAGTCACCCCAGGAGTTTGCGAGGACATTTTTGAAATAGGAGCTCTTCATTAGCCGGATTTGTTTGGTACATTGGTTTCATGCCTGTTTATACTTCTGGATATCCATCAAGGAGCCTGTGGCTCTGGCTATGGTCCAGAGGTGGTCCCGAGCTTTGAGTTGGGCCAGTAGTTTGGCCGTGAGCCAGGGATTTGAGAGCGCTTTGATTTTACACTTTTTTACTGGTGCGTAGGTGTCACAGGCAGTGTTGAAAGTTGTGATAAAATAATCTAGGGCTGCATCAACATCTAGAGTATTGTATACTGGGGACCAGTCTTGCTGTAAAAGACAGGTCTTGAGCTTAGTAAGGTTTTCATGGGGTAGTACTCTGCTTGAGATGGTTTTTGGAGGTGGTTTTTGGAACTTATTTGTCCAGGTACAGATCACAGGGGAGTGGTCACTGAGAGAGTCCGGGAGAACAACTGTGTTTTTTATGCAGGCTGGGTGGCTAGCAAGGATCCAGTCAATGACAGTGCAAGTTCCAGTTTTGTAGTTTTTACTAGTGGAGGTGCTCACCATCTGCGTTAGTTTAGCTGCTAGGATAGCATCCTTGAGGGCCCCAACGTCTAATGTGAGCCAATTTATATTAAAGTCACCAAGGAGAAGAAGCTCGGTGTCAGGTGGTTGCGATCTTACAAATTCAAGAACAGTCTGGAGGCCGGACCCTGGATCTTTAGGAGGGATATAGGCAGCGGCCACAGTAAGCACTTTATTTTGGGCACCAAGTAGTAGCTTGACA
Source organism: Neoceratodus forsteri (assembly GCA_016271365.2). NCBI lineage: Eukaryota > Metazoa > Chordata > Ceratodontiformes > Ceratodontidae > Neoceratodus > Neoceratodus forsteri. The sequence goes on from CM028130.1 coordinate 1,425,845,244, forward strand.
GGGAGAAATTGCACAGAGGAGTTAGTGGTGGAAAAGCAGACAGGGTGGCTAGAGAGGTTGTCCTTAATGTAAATAGCACAACCCCCTTTTATTAGTTCTGTCCAGTCTGAAAATATTGTAGTCTTGTGGTAGAGATGGCATGGTCCGGAGTGCTTAGTGTCAGCCAGGTTTCAACAATGGCTAGTATGTCGGGATTGTGTTGACTGGCAAAGACTTGAAGGGATGCCAGTTTTGGAAGGAGGCTACAGATATTTAAGGTGGTGATGGTGAGACCCCCCCTCCATTTTTGCTAGATTTGTTACCCTAGTAGAAACAGGGCCAGGGTTTGGATGGACACTTCCTGACATCAGAAGGAGGAAGAGCAGGAGTTTAAGGGACATCTGCCGCAACTCATAGTATAACATGTAACGCCTCTGTTTCTTGTTAGTTTGAGTACAGTGTAGTCGTTTAGGGTCCCAGCGTAGGGTAATGGCTAGGAGCAGGTGTCGATTTGTCAACTTTCCAGTGGCGTGAGCTGTCATTTGCACCCAGTCCTTTGTAGGAGGGTGCCACAAGTGAGGGTAGGGAGGATTTGCCATGGTGCCAGGTTGCTGGTATCGAACTTGAATGGTTAGTGTGAGAGGTAGAGGAGACTGCAAATGTTTACTGTAGCAAGGGTGAGTGTTCCTGAGTGACTTGTGGTGAGCTACTGTGGACCAGAAAACTAATTGTTACTGTAGATCAAAGACCCAGAAAGTGTTAAATTCCTGAAGGTGATGAACATTAGCCTAGGGCATATGCAGGATATAAAAATCCTTTGTTAGAATATTCCCTTTGTTCTCCAAAACAGTTGTGAATAGACCTCAAAGACAAGCACACATCCTTTAAGAAAGTCAGACGGAAATGTGGATTCAAGCAGCACTCCACAACCCAGAAACTTGTATAAAAGATTTACTGACCTCACTTTTGCTTTTTGATGTTTTCCAAAAAAGTTGATTTATTATGAGAATGCCTATACCTGGTGGTGATGTTTTGTAGTTTCTTAGTCCAGGAAATGTTCATAGATGTTATGTCCAAGAATGGTCCATATTCCTCCAAGTAGAAACACATGAAAAACCACAAAAACTAAACTACTGACAGGCACAAACACAAACAGCCAGCTACAGTATGTCCCTCCTGAGAGTTTTTTAGTGGACATATGAAGGCTGTCTTCTCACAGTCGTCTGGGGCCATGGGGATCTGGTAGTACCCACTGTGCAGATCCAGCACTGAGAACCACTTGCTACCATTCAAACAGTCTAAAGCATCCTGAATACGGGGCATGGTGTATTGATCAGGGATGGTCCGCCTGTTGAGGGTACGATAATCCCCTCACATTCGTACTGTTCCATTCTTCTTTCTCACCACTACAATAGGTGAAGCATAAGGGCTTCTGGATTCTTGTATCACACCAGCCGCAAGCATCTCCTGTAGGTGCAGTCTCACATCATCTATATCAGCGGCTGCCAGGCCTCGAGACCTCTCACGGAACGGCCGCTCATCATGCAGCCGGATATGATGCTCAGCTCCTTGCACACATCCCACATCCCATTCCTTTAGTGAAAACACCTGGTCTCTCTGGGCAAGTTTCTCACTGATTCTCATCTTCCATTCGGGCTGGCAACGGGGAGTCACCAAAATCAAACAAGTTGGGCGTCACTCTGTCATTCTCCTCCGAGTACTTGTTACTGAGTAACACTGCAGTGTCTGTGCAGTGTACAGTAGCCAGGGTGCAGCCTCTATTCACCTGAATTTCTCTGTCTGACACATTGTGACCCTGGACCATCACCCATTGAGCATAGGCATGAGCCCAAGCGGCTCAGATACTGGGCTTAACCAGCAATCCTTCCCGGTAATTTTCCATCACCTGGTGCATCCAGCATGAGTATCTTATTCTTAACATCCTTTCTTAATTGGATTTCACCTTGTAAAGTACATTGAGCATTGGGCGCCAGGATCATGGACTCAGGATCCTTCTTCCGTACGACCCCAACTGGTTCATCTGGTTCCGCCTCTTCGGCATTCTTCTGTGACTCATAAGCCTTCTTGATCAAGGCAGGAATCCTGAAAGCTCTACCAGTCCACTGCCCCTGTCTCTCATAGCATAGTTGTGCCAACCTCCCAAACATATGAGCATTTGTCCCAATTAGTAACTGAACCCCATTGTACAATCCAGTAGGGAACACACTAAGGCCAAATTCTCCACTTGCTCCACCACTCCAGCTACCGAGTTGGGAAAGACAACCAAATTCGAATGTATCCAGAATAGGGGTAAGCCTTTTCACTTAACCCCCAGACATGCAGTCCTTCCAAAGGCTGTAAGGGCACATCAGGCAAATGCTTCTGGTACCAGTCTTAGAACATGATGGTTACTTGGGAGCCACTGTCCAGTACAGGCCTAGTAGACAGTCCATTTACTTTCACAGTTGTCTCCATGGAGGGACCCACCACTTCGGGCCACTCCGGCGGCACTGACGTTGGTGTGGATCGGGCATTGGTTCTGGTAGCATAACTTTTTTGAACAGCTCCCCCTGGTGGCCGCGTATAGTTCCTGTGATGCCAGGCCAGCAACCTAGCAGTAACCTTCCTCAAATTCTCTGGTGAGCTACAGGCGGACTGGATGTGCCCATCCTCTCCACAGTGATAGCAAAACTTAGTCTCTCTAGACTAGAGTCTTTGAATGGTGGGGGGGTCCTTTCTCTGCTGGGGTACCTCAGGGGCACTTCGAGGCCCTTCCTGGACTTGGGGCCTACGTTCCTGAACTTCTGAATCTCCACTATGGTTGGGGGTTAGGGCAGTCCTTTGCAGCTCCCCCACCATGACTGTCAACTCTCGAATCTCTGCCAATTAAGTTACCCTCAGTCCGGGTCTCGGAAGAGACAACATGTATTCCCACTCCACTTTTGGTCTCTGGGGGTGCCTGATACGGATCAGGTTCTCTGGCTGCCTCAGTCAACTCTTTAATCAATTCTCTCAAGTACTGGGCCTCATCTGAATCACTCTCCTCCAGAGTCTGGCAAGTGTTCACAACCTCAGCATAGGGCTTCCAGCCCTCCTCATCGGTCTCAGTCTCACGAATTTCTTACATCAGGTGGCAGTATTCGGGAGGGTTTGCCCTCCTGTCTTGCAACTTATGCTTCAATATTATTACATTAGAAAATCTAGCTGACTTCAGGATCTGGTCCAGTCTGACCCAGTTCAGCTCTTTTGCAGGCACTCCTCCTTTCCTATTGGCCCTCTTTAGAGCCCTCTCAATCCTGGTAACAAAAGCAGACAACTTCTCGTTTTTCCACTTCTTAGCTGACTTGAACTTCCATAACAAGTCATCCCCCAATTCAGTACTGCCAAATACTCCTTCCAGTGCCAAGAGGTATTCAGTCGCAGTAGCCTCTGGACTAGTTGCTCACAGAAAACGGATGGCCTCCAGCGCAGGGCCTCTCAAACTCTCCATTAATCGCTTCCGTTTTTCCTCCTCTGAACACTGCCATTCCTTCACTAAAGGGGTAGCATAGTTCATCCATGTTTCTAGATCATCCTCCCCCATAGGCACTGGGACTGTGCCTGAGAAAAGCCTGAGCTTTCGGTAGGAGTCCAGCTGTATCGGGGGAATTATGATGGGGGTGGCAGCTACTGGGGAGCTCTTGGGGGACACTGGGGACGTGGCTGGGGAATGCAGGGGCATGCAGTCCTCTGACAGGTCTAGCACCTTTACAAGCTCTTGAGCAGTTCTCCCTTCAGATGCTAACAATTTGAGCAGCTTGTCCTTAAATCCATCTATACTGGGGGACCCACCCGGGATGGCCGGACCACTATGCAAATGAATGACCCTCCACCCCTTCTGGGTACCTTCGGACAAAATAATAGAGGGTACCTTCTCAGGATCTTTTTGGGAGCTACACGAGAGCAGAACTACCTTAGTTTGTTCAAATAAATCTGCATCTCACCCCTTACTTCCACCTTGCCCACGCCCTTAACCTGCTCCACAGTGGATACAATATCAGCATTACTGGTCCCTAATGGGACATCCAATAACAGAATAGCCTTTTGGGGATCTATTCCCTCAGCTTCACTCCACCCCATCATTCGATGCACCATCATTTTATGGAGGGCAATTTTTAGCTTAGGCGTAGTAAGCTCCTCCATTTTCTCTCCCAAACTGAACATATTGGGGTAATTTCCTCATGTGGCCACTAGAGGACGCTAATCCCAGTGGTGCCTCCAAGATGTAACCCCTAGATGGCGCTATCCCAAGGGCTACTACCCCTGCCTGTGTGTCTAATGACAGGTTGAGGGGCATAGGTTCGATGACGGGTGACTCCACCCAAAGGTCAGGGTTGGTTGTGGCTAGTCTAACCAGGTCACAGCCCTCTGGGACACTGTGACCCCCCCTTGTTTCCCACTAGTGGCCCACATAGTACACAAGGGTAACCTTTCCAATACCCCAGATATGCAAAACTCGTACACATAAACCGGGCACTTTCCCCCAGGACTGGTTCATTCAGGTAGCTCTGGGGACCCCCTGTAAAATAAGGTTAGGCAATGCACACAGCTATATTGCAATATTTCCAGCATATACTGACACCACAAGCGAGGTATATTTCAAAAACAACCAATTAGATTTATTAAGGGGGACTATAACATGGAAGGGGGAAATCAGGTTAATTTGCTTAGACACATAAGTAATCACAGTACTGTGTATGCAGAAATAATTCAACTCAGTCACACTCTCTGGGTACCCAGGATGGGGAAGGGGTCTAGCCAGGACCGTTGCCTGGGGTAGGCCAGTGATGCAGCTGGTTGGGGCCCTGTGATGGAAACAGAACATGCGAGCACGCACACAATTTGTAACCGGGGGCCGGAGGGCTCAGTTCATGAAAAGGAAAAACAAAACAATCAGATGACACACTTTGATTTAACAATAGTTGCAGGAAGCTACCCTGATCATTACTCATGGTACCCAAGCTGAACACATGAAGGCTGATGGGGGAACTCCCTGGATTGCCAGAGGAAGCAGGACCCACATGAGTTGCTTTGGCTCTGTTCTTGTTCAAGCAAGGTGTAAGGGGCTGGTCCCTCGTCAATGGATCTTTTCTGTGCAGCAGGAGAGTGAGACAAGACCCTCATGGCAGGGCCTATTTGCATCAGGCAGCACAGATTCAGTCTGATTCTTGCTGGGAAACCACTTCTAGCGCTGCACACAGTTTACAGCAATGGGGGAAATCCGATTGCGATCCCCATCCAGCAAATAGCACATTCATATGCAAAACTCATTTACTGTACCAGGCCACAGAATCCTGACAGGCCGATCGCTTTCAGCTAAATCTTTGGTCTTCTACAGGTAAAGCCTGGTCCCACAGCAGCAGCTTGCTTTTCTCTCTCAAATTTGGAATTAGTCCGATAAAAATCCTCTCTTCTCTCTCAGGGCAGAAATCAAGCAAGTAGGCCAGAAGTCAGGCCTTCCATGGTTCTCCCATGCGAACTACACCGAAACGGCTGCTTGAACACTCAGAGTTGCTGCTCCTTCAGCTTCCAACTCAAATGTGGCTTGCCAGCAGACAGCTCGAGGAATTTCCCCCAGAATCCACAAGGTACAATTGGCTGGTGCCTCTGTCAGTCACAACACACTCCCCTTGTTGGTGCAAAAAGGTGCCAGTAGCCCAAAACTACATTTCCCAGAGGCTGGCACCACACAGATCCACTTTGGCAGGTTCCATTTTAGAGTCCTCACACCTGATTGGTCCAGTTCAGCAGTTCGGGACCAAAATGGTGGAGCCAGCAGAAAACAGTCCATGCTGCAAGAAAGGCAGGTTAGGAAAACTACATTTTCATCACTACGCTAATGTTTTACCAATAATTATTTACATCTTTCAGGAGGGCTCCCTCTGCACATTTAGCGACGGCAGAAGGGGAGCATTTAGGCAGCAGCCTGGGCAGGACTCGGGCATAGAAACACACAGTCCCCCCCATGCAAACTAATTATGACTGTGAGAGGCAGCCCTTAAAGAGACAGTACGTGGAGGCTCTAGAAGCACTCACTGCAACTCCAGTTAAACGGCTGTGATGCCGAACACCTCCTAGGCTGTAAGCAATAGGCAAGCTCTTGGAAGACTTGTGGGAACCCCCATTTGTGGAGGGGTTACATGTCTGTGTTGCCACAGGGCTTAGGCAACCCGGCGGCCAAAAGTGAGATAAGGGGGCAGGAATCATGGGGTGGGGCGTCTTCTCTGTGGCTGCATCTTGCTGCCTCCACGGCCACCAAGAGACCCAATCCCTCCATCCCCAGCATTCCCTAGCAGAATGGTGCATTGTGCAGCCATGCCATCTGCTATATACCAAGTTTGTGCACATGCGCAAACCTGGTATGTTGCAGAGATGCGCACTGTTCGGGTGCCCTCTGATCTCTTCCTCAGCCTCCTAAGCCTGCCACATGATAAGGAGACTGGGGAGTGTGAGGTGATGATCCAAGCCAAGTCAGCTATGTTTGGTACAGGTCTTGCAAAAAATGAGCTACTTGCCTTCGAAGTGGCTCAGTTTTCAAGGGAAGGCTTTGTCCCATCCTTAGTTGATACCTTTTTAGAACTGTTTATTGAAGCAAAAAGCAGACATCTTGTTAGCAGACAGGTTGGTGTTGCCAAAATAGCAAAAAGGTGAATTACTCTTTGTAACATGGGGAAGAGAAAGGGTTACTCAGAATTGGTCCAACAGCATCAGGTGACCATTGATTAGTTCTCAAGTAATCCACAGTTTCCGAAGAATTAATCAATGGTACAGTGCACACACTTTATCTTCCCCATGTCTGTTTCCTGTCCCTGCTATGGTACATAGCTGCAGTACCAGTAGTGGACACATTTAGTTTTCCTCAAAGTACCACAACAGTTACACACATCACAGAAGTGGTTTATTTCAGTGACTTAGCAGAGTTAGCAGCATATTTGTTTCAAGCTGACTGCATGACTTACTGTTGTTTCACCCTTCATTTCTGTGCTCAATTCAGTGCATTTGGAAATTGATCAAAAAATGGGTGTAAAACAGTGCTATGCTGCTAGCATTGTTTGTCAGTCATCTGTTGGCCGGTCGGGAATTGCAGGAACAAAAAAGTTGTAAGTCAGCCAAAATGAGCACATATTCTGAAATGCTGATCATATCTGCATGTAATCATTAATTCAATGACTTTTCACCATTGCACGCACAAGGGATGGAAGAGATAACCTATAAGATCAATCTAAAAAAACAAATATTTATACGTAGATGGACCCATTGGGTGGTTTGAAGGGAAATCCTCAATGATGAAATAGGCTGATATTCCACTGATAGGATGACTGGGAAGGGGGGATGAAAGGGTGGGGGCAGTTGGAAAAGAGAAGAACCCTACGGGGCATGGGTGAAAGAAATGCTGTAAATACTTTTACGGAAGTGTTAAATGATGAATTGCGAGGCTGCTTGGGGAATAAATGTACTACTGGTAAATAAAATTATAATTAAGAAAGTGCTCTTGATGGGGACTGTGGGGGGAATGAAGAACCTGGTCACCAACTGTAAAAAATTCATTACCTTGTTTATGAGTGCCTGTGTGTGGTACTGTGCCTAAATATTTCAATAAACTTGAATTTAAAAAAAAAAAATCAGCCTGTTCAGTATGTAGTTTCTCCAGTCAGGTGCAATCTCCTTTCTCTTGCACATTGTAGGAACCTTACTATCCTCCTTTGTAATGTTGCGCTTTTAAATTACTTTTATTTATTTATTGAAACAAGTGGATTACACCCTTTGAGTCAGAGACTCATTTCCAAAGGCTCCACATCAGAAACAAAACATAACAAGAGGCAGACATTATACATAGTTACATATGGGTGGAGGCAGACAGAGACAACAGGGTATATACATTATGTGTTGCATATAGGCAGAGTACTATAAGTGGGGCAGGCGGATATTGCTGCTAGACCTATACAGATTTGGTAGCTATACAGTCTTGTAGGGAGCTTAGGCAATTCAGTGAGTAGTACAATCAACAAATATATGCAAGGCCTAAAATTCTGGTAGGTGGTTAGAGCAGCCAGAAAACCAACGTTGTCAGAATACACAGTGGCAGAAGTGGGTCAAGGATATCCTTATTCGAGAGTTTTACAGCCTGTGGCCGATATCTATATGTTAGTGGGGGCAGAGGCAGGGGTGGTTGGAGATTATGTGGTTCTTGAGGGCTGTTTTGAAGGGGCCTAGTCTGGGGATGGAGGTGATGGCCAGGGGGAGTTCATTGTACCAGGTAGGTGCTCTGTAGGAGAAGGACCGCTGTGCCAGTGAGGCGGAGACTCTGGGAACAGCCCATATTAATTTGCCTGCTGTGTGGGTTTTTGTTGTAGTATGTGCAGCACAGAGGGAGGTGGAGACTGCAGTGGGGATAAGGCCTAGTTGGATCTTCTTAGTAAGGAGACATGTCTGATAACGTATTCTTTCGTCTAGGGTGAGGATCTTTGTTAGTGTATATAGGGAACAGCTGTGGGTATGCTTATCCACTCCAGCAATGAGTCTACAGGCTTTGTTAATGGATAGGTGGATTTTGTTTAGTGTTGTGTGGTCAGCAGCTGAGTAGACAGTTAGCCCATAGTCTACCAGGGAGAGAACAGAGGAGGTAACAGCAATGTTTAGTGCCTCCTGGGGTAGGCTGGCTTTGTGCCGATACAGCAGCCTGGTATGTATATTTATGGTGGAGGAAAGATTACTTATATGTGAGTGGAATGAGAGATTAAGATCAAAGATTATGCCCAGGTATTTATAGGTGTAGACCTGTTCCAGTGGGAGGAGGATTTTGGGAGAAGATTGTTAGCTGGGCATTGTGGTCCTTACTCTGTCAGTGGGAGAAGAGCGTTGATTTAGTCTTATTGACATTGACCGTGAGTCCATGATCAGTGAACTAGTGTTCAACTTGGCTGAAGGCAAGTTGTAGGAAGGACTGAAGGATTCGGGATCTGAATGAGAGGCATACATAACTGTATCATCTGCGTAGAGTAGATGGTTACAGGGACAGGATTTGGGCAGGGCATTCAGGAAGATGCTGAATAGCAGTGGACCAAGGATGGAGCCCTGGGGCACCCCAGAGTGGGCTGGTAGTGTGGGTGAGAGGGTGCTGTTTATCTTCACATGCTGTGACCTATCTGTAAGGTAACTTGTGAACCACGTGATGGGTCCAGAGGACAGTCCTGTGCTGCGAAGAGTATTTATGAGGAGGGTGTGGTAGACTGTGTCGAAAGCTTTCGACAGGTCTATGAATACAGCTCCTGTTAGCAGTTTTTTATCTAGTGCACTGTGCAGAGAGTTGGAGAACTCTGCTAGGGCAGTGGTTGTGCTGTGTCCGGCTGTAAACCCGTGTTGTTCCCTGCATAGGAGGTTGAGTGCATGTAGGTAGTCTGTGAGTTGGTTTGCAACTATTTTTTTTCCAGGGCTTTTGAGAGGGGTGGGAGTATTGAGATGGGTCTGTAGTTGTTGGGCAGTGTGGGGTCCCCGCTCTTCAATATTGGAGTGATGGTGGCCACCTTCCAGTCACATGGGAACTGCCCTAGACACAGGGAGAGGTTGAGTAGATCCATCAGGGGGGCTAGTACCGAGTCAAGAACCAGATTAAGGATTTTCATGTTAAAAAAGGAGTCGGTGCAGTAGTTTGAGCCCCCTAGTGCTTTTTTAAGGTAAAAACTTGCTTCATTCATAGTAATCACCTTGAGGTAGAAAGAGGGGTAGGTGTTGATGGGTTCAGGGTGGTTAGGGGTGGGGTCGAAAAAGTTGCTTAGCAGGACTGTGCTCAGATTAGAGAATGCTGCATTTAGACCGTTAGCAATAGCGAGTGGGTCTGTAGTAATAATACTGTTGACAGATAGCTGGGCAGGGGAAGGTGTCCTGGACTTCCCATTTAATTCCTTTAGGTTGTCCCAGAACAACCTAGCATTTCCCCAGGAAGAGGCCAAGATGGACTTGTAAATGGAGGATTTGGCCATTCTAATAGCCCAGGTGCACTTGTTGCGAGCCATTTTATAGGCCAGCCTGTCCGTATGTACCCTGGAGGCAGTTGCTTTGTACCAGAGATCGTCACATCTCTTCAGCTGATTGAACAGAGCAGGTGTGACCCAGGGGGCATTTTGTTTTTTGGTTTTCACCTTCCGGAGTGGGGCAAATGCATCACAGGCCTTGTTGAAGGTGTGGATGAACTATTCAAGGCAGCATCTATGGAGGGGGCACGTCTGATAGGGGACCAGTCACACTGGTTGAGGTATCTCCTTAATTTAGTGAGGCCTCCAGTTTGAAGGAAACTGCTTGGCCGGGGAAGTTTCAGCAAGCATGGCCATGCAAATAGGATGGGCGAATGGTCGCTTAATGTGTCTGGCATTACCGCCATGTTTGTGATTCTGTTAGAGCGATTGGTGAGTAAGAGGTCGATGAGGGTGCTAGTACCATTTTTGGGGTTAATCCTGGCTGGGTGACTAATTGGGGCAGGTCTAGCACTGAGATGATGTCCTTCATAGGAGAGGCCGAGCTTGACAGCCAGTTCACATTAAAGTCACCCATTATAATGTGTTCAGTTTTGGGTGGGAAGCTGGAGATATAGTCTGCCAGAGATTGAAATGCTAAGATTTGGTTACGCAGTGGGATGTACACCACAGTAGTGGTAACAGGGGCTTTGGTAGTGTCAGGTGTGATTTTTATAGTTAGAGCGTACGCTCCATGGCACAGGGAGGGTGCCAGTAGGCTTTGGCAAGGTAGGGAGTCTCGCACATAAAAGGCACAACCCCCTCCCCGTTTGCCAAGTCTGTCTGCTCAATAGGTGGTGAGTCCAGGGAATGCTATGGATGGGTCCGGGACCTTCTTTGATAACCAGGTCTCAGTGAGGGCTAGCACATCCGGTTCATGCTGCTGCACCCAACATTGAAGCTGTGCTAATTCTGGGTGTAGGCTGCAGATATTCATAGCATCAATTCTTAGCCCGTGGTTGGAGGTGCCCGGACTGACTGAGGCAGGGCCTGGATTAGGATGTACATTGCCTGACATTAGAAGTAGCAGGGTGTATATTCTGAGGAGGGCCAGTGTCCTCTGTTTGGTGATGTGGGTATGCTGCTTTAATTCTTCGGTACTGCCTGAACAGGGGGTGGCCATGGTGATGAGGGTAGGGTAGGAGAGGAAAGCAATGGGACATGGGAGGTGGTGTTGAGAGGAGATGGGTGGGTGATGAGTGGGTGGGGTGCAGCGGAGCTTCCGTGCCAGAGAGAGTTGGTGGGAGTCTGTGTTGTGATGCATGAGTGCCAGTGGAGTAAGTCACGGGCGAGTGACTGAGGGATCCCAGGATGAGGAGGATAGAGGTTAGTATTGAGATAAGCATTGTAATTAGGGTTGTCAGAACCCTCTGAAGTTCTGGGTTCTAGTTCTAGTCTAGAACATTTGGAAAAGTTCTAGGGTTCTAATCTTTTTTAGAACATTTTAGAACTCGAACCCTATTTTTTAAATTGTGCTGTCAAAATGAAGATAATAGTGAAATACATCATGAAACTGTGGGCAAAAACAAATAAATCTGTTCATGAGAAACAGAGAGAGAGAGAGAGAGAGAGAGATGATCACAGGTGACTTTGACAGTACTAGCTAGGGTTACCTGTGGTTTCTTCTCCTTTGCTAATAGGACAAAATAGCCACTTACAGGTGCTTACAGGACCACCAACCCAGCCACCTGTATGAGATACCATGTACATAGTGCCAGGTGTCACATGATCACACACTAGGTACAGTGCAGTCAAATGGATCACAGTAGCACAGATGCAAAATACACCATGCAGCAGTCACAGATATTTTTAAATGAATATCGGATTTCTCTCTTCTCTCCAGTCACCTAAACACTTCCTAGGCTTTATTTTATTTGCAAAATACCACATCCTTACTAATCAGTGGCACACGCACACACTGGGTATAGTCTGTGAAGTTCCAGACACCACATCAAATATGACAAGAAGAATACCGCACAAATATTTTAAAATGAAGGATTTGTCTCACCCTGTCCTGGTATGGTATGACCATTATGTGATTCAACAATCTGTTGCCACCCTACGTGCCCTAGTTCTCACATCTGTGCCTTCTCTGTGCCCCAGAAGATCTCACATTTCTGCCCTTCAAGCCCCAGCTCTCACATATCTGCCCCCCACCTGTTTTCACATACTGTAAATGTTCGCTCCCTGCCTCATTTCTTACATTTTTGCTTGATGGCTCACAAGCAACATAAAGTTGTATACAGACAGATTCACTCAGCTCATGGTGTATAAAACAATTCAATCACTAAATTACTGAAATACATATATAACTCAGTTGAGTATCCAGTATTCTATAGGGCTTGCTCATCTCATAAAATCCATAAATCATGTACCAGAAGATGCTTGGTGCCAGAATAACATCATAAATTATGTTCAAAGATGAAAGCAAAATGATACATCCAGCATCAGAAATTCACTATGGAAATCAGTAAAATGCAGGGATCCAAATCAGTTCTTCTCAGCTGGGGGGGGGAGGGGGTACATCAGAAGGTACCTCCTACCAAATGGATGAGAAAGGGGTTATATGCAACCAATAACCAACTTCATTAAGTAGAGTGGCATGCCTCCTCAAACATGTGCATCTTTATGCACCAACCTACTGTGCCCCACTGGCTGTCTTTGAATGCTCAAGTCCTCCACAGATCCTTGTAAGAATCTTAGGCATCTCAACAAATCACATTTCCAATTACCTCTCAAAAAAACTGTTCAAATATGTGTAACCCCCCTGCAAATGGGGGTTCCCAAAAGACTTCCAGGAGCTTGCTTGAATGCTCCAAGCCTGAATGGTGTTTGGCGTTTAAGCCATTTATCAGTGAGTGTTTTTAGAACCTCTGGTACTGTCTCTTTAAGAGCTGTCTGCTTGCAGACATAATTAGTTGTATGGGACTGTGTGTTTCTTTGATTGAGTACCACTCGAGCTGCTGCCAATTCACTCCATTTTTGCAGTCACTAGGAGTGCAAAGGGAACCTATCTGAAAGATGTAACTGTTTGCCAGAAACCATTTAGAGTAATAATGAAATTACAGTTTGTCTAACCTGCTTTCTTTGCAGTCAGAACTGTGTCTGCCTAGTTCCCCATTCTGGTTTTGAACTGCTGAACTGGACCAATCAGTGTGGGGTAAGCTAGCTCTAAAATGGTGCCTTGGACGAATCAGAACTTGGACTCATAATCTGAGCCAGCCACAAGAGGATTGTATGGGCAGTGACTCTGGGAGATGAGTTTAGACTTGACGCCTTTTGGACCAACAGGAGCAGTCTATTGTGAGTGACAGCCAATCCAGTCAAGAACTGGGAGGAACTCAAAGGAAGTGCCTGGTTTTGTCTGTTGGAGTTTCAGTTGAGCTCTGGCAGTGAAGAAGGAAGGAGCCCTGTGCTTTTCAGTGTGCAGTTTTAGTCGGGAAACGTGTAAGGCCCAGAGTTCCGTCTGCAGCTTGTGTAACTGCTTGTTAGGACTGAATCCATCCTGTGAAGAGAATCAAAGGATATCTGAAGAGTAGAAACCAGGCTCACCCTGTAGAAGACTGGAGAAATTGCTGAATTGCACTCGGTCTGTCAGGAACTGAATCTGCTGTGTGTTCTCCGGGTATTGTGCAGTAATTATGATCGGATAGAGAAGCAGCCTGCCTGGTATAGTACTTTCTGTTTTACCATATAAATGTGTGAAGAGGCTTGTGTACCTCAAGTGAATCCTGCTGCCATTAAAGGACTTTTGCCTGTTACTGTTCACCATATAAATGTGTGAGGAGGCTTGGTTAGCTCAAGTGAATCCTGCTGCCATTAAAGGACTTTTGCCTGTTGCAGTTTGCCATATAAATGTGTGAGGAGTCTCGTGGAGCTCAAGAGTAGCCCTGCTGACATTGAAGGACCCTATCTTGTTTGGAGGTCGTGAGCACTAATTCAGGGTCGCTCCCTGTTGAATTGCCACATTGAATCCAAATGGAATCACTGTACTGCTGACTGTTTAAACTAATTTTTCTTTTCTCTGTGGGAAAGGGCCCCTACCAGCTGCCATGGTTTGGACTAGCCACTAGGGCTTGGGTACCCAGGGACAGTAACTGGTAGGGATAGGCCTGTGCATAGAGCCATAGGCAGATGAGTAAAGTGATAAGCTAATTAACCTGATTTCCCCCTGTCCTTGTTATATTCCCCTAAATAAATCAGAGCTGCTTGTTTCAGCAAAGTTATACTGCCTGAGGTATTTGTCTATGTTAAAGTATTGTACTGTGATTGTTGCACTGTATCTTATTTTACAGGACGTCCCAGTGCCTGAACCAGTCCTGGGGGTAAGTGTATACTGTGAAGGTAATTCTGATATATTGTGTGGGCCACTAGTGGGAAGAAAGGGTTGCAGTGTCCCAGAGGGCTGTGACCAAGTAAGTTTAACTATTGCAAACCCTGACCTCTGGGTGGAGGCACCGCCATTGGATCCAGGCCCCTCAACCTGTTAGTGGCAAATCAGGCAGGGTAGTAGCCCTGGGATAGCGCCATCTAGGGTTACATCTTGGAGGCTCACCGCTGGGATTGTGTGTCCTCTAGTGGCCATATTTACTGAACCACTGTTAAGAAAAAAAATGGGTACCCGACAGAAGTGGCTGTGCACCGGCTGGTGGAGTGTGTACTGGGGAGGAGATCGACCCCAAAATGCTATGCTTATCCTGGACATCCCCTGGGTATCAATACGGACACTGTGCAGGAGTACTTTCCAAGGTGGAAGGTTTACAAAACCCTGTGTGGTGGTGGGTCGGCATGCTAATCTGCTCACCCACACTTTCCTGGCCCTAGTAGAGTTTAAGGATCCCATAGATAGCTCCAAAGTGCCACAGACCATTACCCCAGAGGGAGCCCTCACTGCTTGGAGAGTGATAACTAAGGGCAGTAAAGACCTGGGAGGGAATGAGCCCCCACCACTATCTGAAACTTTTGAGGAGAAATTTGCTAAATGGTTGCTGGGGGAAGGGAAAACTGTGGAGGACTTGAAGAAACTATTCTTGCCACCTGGGGGTGTTCCTCCCCCAACACCCTCTCCCGCTCCAGTACCCATAATGGTGGCTGAACCAATGCAGACTCCTATTTCTGCACCTGCCATTAGTCACGACTCTTACCGGGTTGAGGATCTTCTCTGGCACCCTCCCACCCCCAAGGGAGGATGACTGGGAGACCTGATAGACTATGTTGCCCCCCAAGTGCTAGAATGGCAATGCTCGGAAGCCGAAAAGTGAAAGAGGGTTAGTGAGAGCCTCCGAGGTCCTGCCCTGGCTACCATCCGTGCTAAACGGGCCAGTAACCCTGAAGTGACTGCACAGGCCTATCTTGAGGCCTTGGAGAATGTGTATGGGAGCCCAGATTCTGATGAGGATCTATGGTGGAGAGTAAGAAATGCACAACAGTACCAAGGGGAGTTGTTGTCTGTGTATGTATCTCGGCTGGAAAAATTGTTGCAAGAATGCCTCAGAAAGGGTAGTTTGTCAGCGATTGAACTGGACGAACCAGGCTGGACAGGATCCTTAAGTCTGCCCCCTTCTCAGAACTGCTATTGCTTCCAGTTACACCTGGCAAATCGACTGGAATCCCCACCCTCCTATGATGAGTTAATGAGAGAAATTCGAGAGTTGAGAAAAGGCGACCTCGGGAGGGACCTGCACCAATAGCTGCGGCTACGACCCGAGTGACTGAGGGTGACCCATCAAGTGAAGTTCAGGGGCAGAAGTTGACAGTCAATGAGTGCTCTGACAAGGAAAAAGATATGCCACAATGGGGCGAACTGTTGAGAGAGATCCGGGAATTCAAAAACAGTCCCTTTATGAAGGCCACGCCTGCAAGTATGGGCCTGACCTATATCCGACTGCATCTGCTATGGGGGTGGGGGTACCCACCCATGTATCTCCTGCTGATAACAGCTCCAAACTCAATTCCTTGACCATGGAAGTGGAGAAACTGACGAGATGTCTCCAAATGCTTATCACGCCGCAGACAGAGATGGCACCAAGGATTCCAGTTAGTAGTACCCCCACCCTGGCTCCCAGTGTGGCGCCTCGGCCAGCTCAAACTCCAGAAAGTATGTTTTGCTATAATTGTGGGAAGGATGGGCACATGAAGAGGGAATGCCGGTCCCCAAAAGACACTGACAAAGTTGCATATAGGCTACAGGAGGCTTAGGAGAACAAATCAGTGGTTAAGAGGTGCACAAAATGATCCCAGTGAGGGCACCAAAAATGCTAACTCACGTCTTTTGTGGCAAGGTCAGTTGCCCAGGCCCCACTACCGCCTCTCCAGACTGGTCAGAATAGTGGGTCCATCCATGGAGACCACTGTAAAGGTGAATGGAGTGTCTACAAGAGCTGTATTAGACAGTGGCTCCCAAGTGACAATTATGTTCCAAGATTGGTATCAGAAGCATTTGTCAGATGTGCCCTTACAACCATTAGAAGGACTGCATGTATGGGGTTAGTGAAGGCCTACCCCTATTCCGGGTACATCTGAATTTGGCTGTCTTTCCCCACCTCCGTGGCTGGAGTGGCGAACAAGTAGAGACCCTAGCCTTAGTGTGTCCCCCACTGGACTGTATGATGGTGTCCCTTTGTTGATTGGAATAAATGCTCATATGTTCGGAAGGCTGGCACAGTTATGTTATGAAAACAGGGTCAAAGACTAGTACAGCTTTAAGAGTTCCGGCTTTAATTAAGAAGGCCTATGAGGCACAGAGAGATGCTGAAAAATAGAACCAGAGGAACCGGTTGGAATTGTATGGAAGAAGGATCCTGAGTCTCTGATCCTGGCCAAATGCCCAGTGTACCTTACAGGAGAGGTCCATATCAGAAAGGATGTTAAGAATAAAATATTAATGTTGGATGCACCAGGCGATGGAAAATTGCCAGAGGGACTGCCGGTCAAGCCTAGTATTTTGCCCGCTAGAGCCCATGCTTATGCCAGAAGGGTAATGGTCCAAGTTCATAATGTGTCTGAAAGAGACATTCGAGTAAATAGAGGTTGCATCCTGGCTAATGTGCATTGTGCAGACACTGTAGTGCTACCCAGCAGCAAGAGTTCAAGGAAGAATGACAGAGTAACACCTGACTTGTTTGATTTCGGCGACTCCCCATTGCCAGCTGAATGGAAAGTGAGGATCAGTGAGAAGCTTGCCCAGAGAGCCAGTGTTTTTTTAAAGGTGGGACGTGGGATGCATGCAAGGAGCTGAGCACAATATCCGGCTGCATGACGAAAGACCATTTCGTGAGAGGTCTCGATACTGGCACCTGCTGACATAGATGATGTGAGCCGGCATCTGCAAGAGTTGTTAGCTGCTGGTGTAATACAAGAATCCAGAAGCTCTTATGCTTCCCCATTGTGGTAGTGAGGAAAAAGAATGGAACAGTAAGGATGTGTGGATTATCTACTTAAACGCGGACTATCCCTGATCAGTACACAATGCCCGCATTCAGGATGCTTTGGACTGCCTAAGCGGGAGCAAGTGGTTCTCTGTGCTGGATCTCAGCAGTGGGTACTACCAGATCCCGATGGCCCTAGAGGACCGTGAGGAGACAGCCTTTATCTGTCCGCTTGGCTTCTATGAATTCATGAGGATGCCTCAAGGGATTTCAGGTGCCCCAGCCACTTTTCAACGATTGATGGAGCGTGCAGTGGGGGACATGAACTTACTAGAGTGCCTGGTATACCTAGATGATGTTATTGTGTTTGGCAGCTCACTGGAGGAACATGAGAGCAGATTATTTAAGGTATTGGACCGACTGGAGGACTTTGGCCTTAAACTGTCCATTGATAAGTGTCAATTCTTTCAAACATCAGTAAAGTATGTGAGACACATAGTATCCACGAGGGAATAGAGACCGACCCAAGTAAAGTTGAGGCCTTGACCACCTGGCCACAGCCCAAAAATCTAAAAGAACTGCAAAGATTCCTGGGATTCTGTGGTTATTATCGGCGTTTCATCAAGGACTATTCAAGAGTGATCCGCCCTTTACTTAACCTTACTCAAGGGTATCCCCCAACCCACAAAAAATACCAAAAGTCAGCGTCCCTCAAGACTGAAAGAGTGTATTTTCATCCGAGTGAAGTATTTGGGGCCCGCTGGACTCCTGATTGTGAGACTGCTTTTCATGAGATCATATATCAACTTACCCATGCTCCAGTGCTGGCCTATGCCGATCCAAGAAAACCTTACGTCCTGCACACTGATGCTAGCTTACAAGGGTTGGGGCTGTGTTGTACCAAGAGCACGAGAATGGCCTGAGACCAGTGGCCTTGCCAGTAGAAGCCTGACCCCATCCGAAAAGAACTATCCTGTACATAAGTTAGAGTTCCTAGCTTTGAAGTGGGCTATTGTTGACCAATTCCATGAGTACTTGTATGGGGCTAAAATACTAGTAAAACTGACAATAATCCTTTGACCTATGTGCAGACCTCAGCTAAGTTGGATGCCACTGGCCACAGGTGGCTTTCTGCATTATCTACATATGACTATGCTCTGAATACCAAGCAGGTCTGAACCACATAGATGCTGATGCTCTCTCCGGAGGCCTGTTCCCCAGAATGATTGGGTCCAATTGGCAGAACCTGACATTCGGGCACTCTGCGGAAGTTTGACAGGGAGGACAAATGTCCACGGACGAGTGGACTGCTAGTGGATTGCTTGGGACCCTCTGAGAATTGCATACCTGCTGCTTGTGCCACTTTTCTGCAATAGACATTGGTGCACTGCCTCAGCTGGACAATGACAGTATTGTGGCTCAATCCCGCGATCCTATGATCAAATCAGCTTTAGAAGCCCTCTATGCAGGAAAAGATGTGTCCAAATTACGCTCCACTGATTTGAGAACTGCACTGTTATACAAAGAAGGTCCTAAGTTGAAACTGATCAATAAACTGTTATACAGAGAAACAGTAGACAGAGGGGACAAGTAGACAAACAACAACATTGCTGCCACTGCCTTTCGAGACTCAGTATTGAGGTCCTTGCACAACCACATGGGGCACCTTGGTATAGACAGAACACTTGACTTGGTGAGATCCAGATTCTATTGGCCTAAGATGGGGCTGATGTGGAGCAACACATCCGAACTTGTAGATCGCTGCTTACAGAGAAAGCTTTGCCCCAGAGGGCTGCCCCCTTGTTAACATAACCACCAGTGCACCCATGGAGCTGGTCTGTATTGATTTTCTGAGTTTGGAGTCAGATCAAAGAAATATCAGTAATGTGCTGGTGGTCACTGACCATTTCACGAGATATGCCCAAGCTTTCCCACCAAAGACCAGAAAGCATCCACTGTAGCCAAAGTACTTGTAGAAAACTTTTTTGTTCACTATGGGGCTCCACAAAGCATCCATTCTGATCAAGGGAGAGACTTTGAGAGTCGTCTGATCAAAGAGATGCTTTCTCTGTGGGGAGTGAGAAAGTCCAGAACCACTCCTTACCACCCCAAGGGGGACCCACAGCCTGAACGTTTCAACCACACTTTGCTTGATATGCTAGGCACCCTGCACCCAAAGGACAAGACTAGATGGAGCCAACAAATTAGCACCCTGGTACATGCTTATAACTGCACCAAAAGTGATGCCACTGGGTTCTCCCCCTACCGCCTGATGTTTGGAAGAGAAGCTCGACTACCGGTAGATGTGTGTTTTGGGGTCTCTCCTGATGGGGTTCAAGCTGACAACTATTTACAGTATGTGCAAAGTTAAAGGCCCAGCTAACTCATGCATACCAACTGGCTCAAACCATGGCTGCCAAAAGAAATCTGGCCAACAAAGAAAGGTATGATAAAAGGTAAGTTACAGAACTCCAGGAGGGAGATCGGGTATTGCTAAGAAATCTGGGACTGCATGGCAAGCACAAGATTGCTGACAGATGGCACCATCTCCCTCACATTGTAGTGGGCAAACTAGATGATCAGCCAGTGTACAAAGTAAGGCCTGAGAATAATTCAAAAGATGTAAAAACAATGCATAGAAATCATTTACTGCCCATTGGACAAATCTTAATTGAGTCTGAGCCCCTAGAAGATGCCCCCTCTGGACCAGTGACTAGAGCTGCTGCTAAGAAAAGATCAAGAAAGTCTGCACCTACAGAAGCAAAGTTAAAGTGTTCTCCTCCACAAGTCCCAGTTGAGCATGACTGTCAGTCCATATCGGAAGAAAGTGAGAGTGACTTTGAATACTATCCTTCTTACGAACTGAGTCAATTGTTTCGGGGCAATCCCCTAGTCAATACTGGAGATGAAGCTGGGCCTTCTGGACTGTCCAAGCCCCCAGCTTCGTCCCTGGAGCCAATGCTCCCAGAAAGTGAAGTGCAAAGCATCAGATCAGATGAAATGGAATCATTGTGCATGGTTGAACTGTTTGAGCTTTCAGGGAGGAAAATGATGGATTGGGTCAGACTGGTGATACACCAGAACAAGAAGAGTATTTGAGTGCCCTGACAGTCCACTGCCAGTGTCCGAAAGCTCTCCATGCGAGCCAAATGTTGTGGACTCAGAAACTGTAACTCCTGAAGCTGAAAGTGCCCCAAGTTCTAGCCTCTCTACCCCATGGAGACTCCCTGACAAGTGAGGACAATGCTGAAAATGAGGCTCAGAGTGCAGAGACTAACAGTTCCCCTAGAAAGACTGGTCGAGCTGTAAAGCTGTGGTGCACCTCAGTTATGATTCCTGGGCGGCCAGTGGATCTGCCTCTCAGTGTTGTCCATAAAGGAGTGTATGTGTCCCCGAGCTCATTGCCCAAACTGAGCGTCAGTGCTAACTCCAAGTTACTTGTGTTGCCCTCTAAGCATGGTGCCCTTGCCCCATCCAGCCCCAAGGTAACTGATAGGGAAGGGCCCCCTCTCTTCAGGTTTCATGTACAAGAGGTAATAACTTGAGTTATGGTACAATGTGTATGTAATACTGTGTAAAGAGCGACGTACTGCAATGTTTCAGAAATGTGTTCTTGGTAAAATTATATACTGACTGATGATTACATGTGTGAGCCTAATGCAAATGTATATGGTTGCAGTTAAAACCTATGGGGGTACTTGCTTGACACAGACGTCAAGCTTTCCCAGGCCAGGAAGGGTGTAACTCCCCTGCAAATGGGGGTTCCCAAAAGACTTCCAGGAGCTTGCTTGAATGCTCCAAGCCTGAATGGTGTTTGCGTTTAAGCCATTTATCAGTGAGTGTTTTAGAACCTCTGGTACTGTCTCTTTAAGAGCTGTCTGCTTGCAGACATAATTAGTTTGTATGGGACTGTGTGTTTTTTTGATTGAGTACCACTCGAGCTGCTGCCAATCACTCCATTTTTGCAGTCACTAGGGTGCAAAGGGAACCTATCTGAAAGATGTAACTGTTTGCCAGAAACCATTTAGAGTAATAATGAAATTACAGTTTGTCTAACCTGCTTTTTGCAGTCAGAACTGTGTCTGCCTAGTTCCCCATTCTGGTTTTGAACTGCTGAACTGGACCAATCAGTGTGGGGTAGCTAGCTCTAAATGGTGCCTTGGGCGAATCAGAACTTGGACTCATAATCTGAGCCAGCCACAAAGAGGATTGTATGGGCGGTGACTCTGGGAGATGTAGTTTAGACTTGAGCCTTTTGGACCAACAGGAGCAGTCTATTGTGAGTGACAGCCAATCCAGTCAAGAACTGGGAGGAACTCAAAGGAAGTGCCTGGTTTTGTCTGTTGGAGTTTCAGTTGAGTCTGGCAGTGAAGAAGGAAGGAGCCTGTGCTTTTCAGTGTGCAGTTTTAGTCGGAAGCGTGTGTAAGGCCCAGAGTTCCGGTCTGCAGCTTGTGTAACTGCTTGTTAGGACTGAATCCGTCCTGTGAAGAGAATCAAAGGATATCTAAGAGTAGAAACCAGGCTCACCTGTAGAAGACTGGAGAAATTGCTGAATTGCACTCAGTCTGTCAGGAACTGAATCTGCTGTGTGTTCTCCGGGTATTGTGCAGTAATTGCGATCGGGATAGAGAAGCAGCCTGCCTGGTATAGTACTTTCTGTTTTACCATATAAATGTATGAAGAGGTTGTGTACCTCAAGTGAATCCTGCTGCCATTAAAGGACTTTTGCCTGTTACTGTTCACCATATAAATGTGTGAGGAGGCTTGGTTAGCTCAAGTGAATCCTGCTGCCATTAAAGGACTTTTGCCTGTTGCAGTTTGCCATATAAATGTGTGAGGAGTCTCGTGGAGCTCAAGAGTAGCCCTGCTGACATTGAAGGACCCTATCTTGTTTGGAGGTCGTGAGTACTAATTCAGGGTTGCTCCCTGTTGAATTGCCACATTGAATCCAAATGGAATCACTGTACTGCTGACTGTTTAAACTAATTTTTCTTTTCTCTGTGGGAAAGGGCCCTACCAGCTGCCACGGTTTGGACTAGCTACTAGGGCTTGGGTACCCAGGGACAGTAACTGGTAGGGATAGGCCTGTGCACAGAGCCATAGGCAGATGAGTAAAGTGATAAGCTAATTAACCTGATTTCCCCCTGTCCTTGTTATATTCCCCCTAAATAAATCAGAGCTGCTTGTTTCAGCAAAGTTATACCGCCTGAGGTATTTGTCTATGTTAAAGTATTGTACTGTGATTGTTGCACTGTATCTTATTTTACAGGACGTCCCAGTGCCCTGGGGGTAAGTGTATACTGTGAAGGTAATTCTGATATATTGTGTGGGCCACTAGTGGGAAGAAAGGGGGGTTGCAGTGTCCCAGAGGGCTGTGACCAAGTAAGTTTAACTATTGCAAACCCTGACCTCTGGGTGGAGGCACCCGCCATTGGATCCAGGTCCCTCAACCTGTTAGTGGCAAATCAGGCAGGGGTAGTAGCCCCTGGGATAGCGCCATCTAGGGGTTACATATGTTTCCACAGAAACAACCATGACTCCGTTTAAATTTGAATTCCTTTTATAAAAATCGTATATTCTGAATTGAGTAACTGAAGTGTGTATTATAGGAATGACTACAGCACTGGCAAAAAAAACACAAGGACTTAGCTGTAGCTGGTTGTTGCAACTGCTTTGTGTGCTAAAATTCAGAGACTGTATATGACGTCCGCATTCCATCCGTACGAAAGTGAAATGCAAAGTGCCCAACTGGCCTGTGTTAAAGTATAGAGTGAATAAACTACCAATGCCGTTTGCTCACCGCCATGGCCGCTCCAGCACTTTGTCAATACTAGAACTATGAGTGTGTGAGAAGAGAGTGGAAGTGGAAACAGGCAGCAGTCATCAGGCACAGAACAGTGTCTTTTCTCTTCACTGGAGCATTTCTGCGGGATTTATCTAAGCGCGTCGGTTGCATAACATCAGCGTAAGGCGACTAGGTAAGTCAACAGTAATGGGTTGGACTAGGACTGCTGTACAAATATGAATGGAGGATGTGGAGGTGAGCAAAAGATAAAAAAAAAAAGACCCGAACCCTTATGCGAACCCTCTGGTGTTCGAGTTCTAATTTAGAACTCAAACACCAGAGTTCGAGCAGGGTTCGAATCTTTCTAGAACTAGTTCTGACAACCCTAATTGTAATACTGGCAAGCTGCCACCAGGGGAGATGCCAGGAGATTGCTAGTCAGCAGGGCACTATCTGTGGGTATAGGATGGGGCTGTTAGAGGAGAGTGAGGAAGGGAGATAGGATGACAGGAGCAGGTTATTGTAGTAGGGTGAGGAGTGACTGGAGGGATAGACACCCATGACATATATAGGAGAAGGTAAAATAGATTAGTGAAAGTAGTGAAAGTAGATAGGGACAATGTTGCCTCTGGTGGTGAGGCGATATCAGCTGCAAATAGTAAAGTGGGTTGATTGGTTTAAACACAGCCTCACTCCTATTGGTTGTATTGCTTCCTTTACAGCCCTATATAAGGGAGTGTCGACCAAGGGTGGTGGTGGGGGCAGTGGGGAGCTGATGCACAGCGTCAGTGGGGCAACAGCACAAGATGGAACTGCGCCATACTCCTGTATTTGCTTGCTGCGCCCACGTTTCCGTACCTGCTCGAGTTCGGGGGGTGGGGGAGGGCTTCTGGACTCTGGCCCTCGCGACCAATGGACCCTCGGTAGGATCCGATCCTTTTCCTGGTGTGAGGTCTGTGGAGAAGCAGGTACAAGTTATTTAAGCCATGCTGCAGGGGTAGGAGACTGATTAGTATGCAAGTCAGGCATTACAGATACAGGCTATCGGGACATGTACAACCTTTTTTCTTAATGCAGACAGTTTTGTTTCTTATTTAAAGCAAAGAAAAAAACTGCTGAAACAGCTGCATACAGGCTAACCATACACAGTGTTATCTGATGTTAAAGAAAGGTAAAAAACAAGCATTTGTTTTGGCTCCTTAAGGGGATATATTTTTCTTATTTAAAAGCAAGGTAAAACTGCTGCTTTGGCTCCTTAAGGAATACAGGCTAACGATGCAGAGAGTTGACTGATTTTAAAGAAAGGTAAAAAAAACAGATACTTTTGCTCCTTAAGGGGATATACAGTGTAACTGATTCTTAAGACACTACTTCCTGCTAAAAACCAGTCCCATAGAAACTCCTTAAGGCACATTTCAGTTTGAGGTAAAGACAGTGGCAGCGGAGATCTTACTGGTGTAAAAACTATCTCCACTGCTACGCCGACATTAATGTTCAAGTGAAAAGGTGCCAAAACACAAGATGGAACTGCGCCACACTCCTGTATTTACTTGCTGCGCCCGCGTTTCCATACCTGCTCAAGTTCGGGGTGTGGGGGAGGGCATCTGGACTCTGGCCCCCTCGACCAAAGGACCCTTGGTAGGATCCGATCCTTTTCCCGATGTGAGGTCTGCTCAAGTTCAGGGGTTGGGGGAGGGCATCTGGACTCTGGCCCTCGCGACCAATGGACCCTCGGTAGGATCAGATCCTTTTCCAGGTGTTCATTTTATGCAAATGTAATGTGTTTTTTTTCTTACATGGTTTATGAAAGTGTTTTTTTTTTCAGATTGGCTCAATTCAGTACATTTGGAAATTAATCAAAAATGGTTGTAAAGCAGAGCTGTGCTGCTAGCATTGTTTGACAGCTAGCTGTACGCCAGACGGATATTGCAGGAAAAATGACCAGGAGGTTCACTTACACATATGCATTTTCCATAATGCACAGCCGCCAAATCCCAAACAGCAAACATAGGAGAAAAACGGAGATGATTTCACAGTCACAAAAGTAAGTCAGCCAAAATGAGCACATATTTTGAAATGTTGATCACATCTGCATGTAATCAGTAATTCCACAGTTGCACTCACAATATAAAATAAAAAAATCAGTCTGTTCCAGCATGTAGTTTTACCACTCAGGTGCAACTCCCTGTCTCTTCCCCATGGTAGAAACCTTAATAGGCTCTGTAATTTTGCACTTTAAAATAACTTTTACACAAATATAACATGAGGAAGAGAAACATAGAAAAAGAGTGCTGAACCCTTTCTCTTCCCTATGGTACAAGTGAATTAACCCCCCCCCAGAGCATGGGTCTACTTGGGAATTAATCCACGGCTGGTTGGTTGGAACCACTTGGCCTGCAGCGGTGGGGGGCACCAGCCGTGGATTAATTCCCAAGTAGGCCCACACTCTGTTGTGAGTTAATTAGGCAATAATGCATGACAGGGTGTGGTATCTCATGGGATATTGTCATGCCTCGGGTATTGGGCACGAGGTTGCAGGGCCGAAAAGGCTTCAATGACCCGGTATGACGATATCCCATGATATACCACACCCTGGTGTGCATTATTACTATTATGAAGTGGTTTAAATATTTTTTACAGTAAAAAAAAAATAGAAACATTTTAAAAATGTGTTTTGAGGGTGTTGGAGGAATACCTTTAAATAAAATAGTTCCTGGAGGGCTCTGGGCAGGAAGTGGTGCTGTTGGCCGTGGTAGAGGAAGTGAAGCTCTTGTGACTGGGTGACCCACTCCTTACCATTGCAGTTTTCTTTTTTTAAAGTGTTCTCCATTCACAGTGCACTTTATTTTTATTATTTTTGTTCTGGGAATTGGATGCTGAGGACTGGTAAGCTGAGAGAGAGAAGCTGGAGAGGCGAGCCAATGATGAACGAACGAGAAAAAGGTAGCGTCTTGGTGCAATTCATTCTGGACTGTTATTGTAAGAGCTACTATTAGAATGGTTAGGAATGTCTGGGACAAGACTGGCAGTTTTTCTATGTGGCTGGGACGTAGCTTTCTTTTTGTGGGGGAGCAGCGGTTTGTGTGAGAATGACTACAATGCACGGGTCTGTCGTTTGTCCTTTTCAGAGAAAAAAATTATTTGTCCGTTGCCACTTGCATGCTGCTGGATATGTTGCTTTTGAAAGTATTGCTCCCAATGACTTCCGGTATGCTGAATTCTGTTGCTGTGCGCAGCTGGTGGGAGTTTTTTTTTTTAAATGGCTTACTGGAAGTCTGACTTGCTGCCAGAATGCTGAGATGAAGAAGACTGCGAGTCAGTGAGGAGGTTGATGGCTGGAGGGTTTTCAGCCATGATGATGTAGCCCGATATCATCACGGCTTCAAAAACCTCTCAGTCAATCAGCTTCCCGTATTTACGATGTCCAGTTCATAATTAGTAATATAGAGCGATAGTGGTATCATGGGATATCACGCCTCGCGGTTGGACACGAGGCTGCAACCATCTGAGAAGTGACAATATCCCATGATATACCACACCCTGGAGTGACTTATTGCTATTATGAACTGGATTGAATTAATTTTTTTCAAGAAAAAAATTACTTTTAAAACCTTGTGAAATTGCTTCTTTTAGCATGTTGGAAGAGTATGTTTTGACAAAATAGTCCTGAAGGGCTCGGCCAGCAGGTGGCACTGTTATAACTAACACTGTATCACTTTGGTAATACTGGTCCTCTCAAGTATGCTCTCCGTGGGTTTCACGTGGTTGTGCTGCCTAGTCTGGCACAGAGTGAATGTGTGTTTAATTTGCGGTTTCTTTTCGGTAGTTGGGTAGAGCTTGTCGGTGCCACGATTGTGATTTTCTTTTTTTTTTATTTTGTAACATGACAGTCAAGCACTAGTGACGCTATGAAAATGACGCTACTCACTCTGTCAACATCATATTCCTCAGGAGTTTGGCTGAGGTAAGAAAATGTATGGCAGGCTTTGTAAAGTACTGGCAATAGCAGCGGTTGTAAAAGGGATGGTGTTTATTTTGATTTTTGGAGCATGTCTCCATCAACAGTTGTGCCTTTCTACAGTCTGGTGTGAGGTGGAAACACTGGCGGAGCAGACGATGTCTGGTGCTGCAGGTGAGGAGGCTGGTGGCCAGAGGTTTTCCGAAGCTGTGATGATGTAGCTCGATATCATCACGGCTTCAAAAACATCTCGGCCTATCAGCAACATCCATTTACGATCCCCAGTTCATAATAAGCAATAAGCTAATAGTGGGTTATCAGGATTTACCATGGCTGAGTGGGTAACTTGCCAGCCATGGTAAATTCCCTGATAACCCACATCCTCTGAGTGGTTTATCGCAATTATGCCAAGGTTAATTTTTTTTACTATAATAAAATACAAATATTAAAGAGGTTGCTTTATTTTTTAATTTTTATTGTATTTATTCCTGTGCTGCAGATGATATGGATGGTATTTTATTCAGCAGCCATTGGTTATCAGAGGATTTACAATGGTGGTAAACTGCCAGTCTGATGATTTCATTGGCTGTTCACTTATGTCCATGGTATAAAACTTACTTGTAACATGGCATTAATCCCATGGCGCAAATTGGCAGCACCGATAGGAGGGACAGAGTCACAGGACCCCAGCCGGAGCAGGCATTAACCTATGTTATATGCCGTGCCCGCTGAGGCAGTACCACGAGCAGCCAGACCCCCAGGTTAGCAGCACTGGGTCCAGTGGTCGAGCGAGCTGAGCAGCGAGAGGAGCGGCAGCCCCATTAGGCATCCAAGCGCGGAAACGGACAAGAGGGATCAGAACCCGTGGTGCACATCCACGAGAGGCAGCATCTCGCCAGTGTGAGAGTGCAGGGTAGACCCAGGAGCAGCAGGGAAAGATGAGCTGGAGCAGCGCAGTGACAGAGCAGTGTGTGGGAGGCAGCAGGAAGTGAAGCCCCCCCTGGTTTGCACAGCGCGAGTGGAGTCCTCCTCGCGGCATCTGAACCCTTCACCGGAGACCTCCTGCGGCGGGTATGATGAGAATACCCGCACCAAAGTGGACAGAACTGGGACAGTGATGTTGGCTGCAGCCAGCCACGTGGCTCCAGGGACAACAGCTAATGACTGCATCTGTACGTATGTAATGCTATACACCGTAGTGTGACAGCGAAGTAAAGCTTCACAACTGTCGCAGCGCTTCTGTGTGTCATTGTCCATCTCTCAGACAGGGCCCCCTCCAGATGCCTCCACCGACCCGCGGCCCATGTTACAAGTGCATTAAGCCACTCCGTCGGTGGCATCTAATGCGATTGATGCATGGGGGATGCGTGGTGGCCCTCGGCCCCCCATGCATCAATCCAGCATTAGATGCCACCTTCGTTGTGGCTTAATGCTTACATATTCACCCTCCAAAGGATAGTAACTCAGCAGGAAGTAACCTGTGAGCAGCTCTAATGTAGAGCTATAGAAGGTGAAGGAATTTGTAGCACTGCACATCAGGAAGTTTAAGAACTGTTTACAGAAAAAAAATGCTGCTGGGAACTGTATTTATTTCCCCTTTGCAATTAATAGTATAGTATTAGTTAAAAAGCTACTTTTCCCAGAATGCTGCTTGTTTTATTCTACACTGTGACTAATGTTACCCTGTACCAGTCTACGCTTATCTGATTGTCCTGACAACTTAATTACTTAAATAGCCCTTGTCTGTCACCTCTTAAGTGCTCTTTTCTACAAAACAAATGTGATTACTGTACTGTACTGTACAGTATGTTTCATCCACAACATTCTGAGGTAAACAAGTGTGGCTTTATTGACATAATTATAGTTTTCGACATATTGTGAGTCATGCTAATGCTTTTTTCGAAGTGACTATACAAAGTTCCTATAGGCTTGACAAGTTTTTCTTGAGATAATCATTTAGTTTTGTAGAGGTGGTCAAAACTGTGGAGGTTCAGGTTCTGGTTTTGCCAAATCACCCCTGACTTTGGTTCTGGCACCGGATTCAAATCAGTCTCACTGCCCCCGACACCTTTTTAGGAATACTCTCCCCTAGCTGACTGTAACCAAGCTTTTCCCTTTATGAGGCAAAAGCCCATGTCAAAGGTTTCCCCAAGCTAGGGTTACCACCTCTTAAGAAGCCCAAAGTGGGACATTTCTTACTGAAACAAGATTTTTCGCAGGACAGTATGTAACCTCGACCGATGCAACAGACTTGTTTTCTATATATCATCAGAATTAAGGCTAAGTGCAGTAGTTTCCTAATTGCTTCCATTGTTTCTTATCATTGTAAGGTGTTTTAGTTAACGTATTGTAGTTTTCTGCAACATTTGGTGGAAATTCAGAAAATAGATTTTCTCCCAAAAAATCAGGACATTTAATATTTTTCATGTTTTTCTGCAGGTCACAGCTGCCCAAATCAGGACTGTGCTGCAAAATCAGGACAGGTGGTAACCCTACCCCAAACTCTCCCATAGCATATTTGGCCTCCTGCAAGTTTCTACCCCACCTAAGACATATAATAATGGCCCCTCTCCCTAACTCTACCCCACAAGGACAAGGAAAGAGTTGGATTTACAGTACCTTTCATGCACACTATATCCCAATGTGCTTTACAAATCAACAAGTAGTATACAAGCAGTGCAGAGATGGTTGAACAGAATACAAGTAAGCCACGAGAAAGGATGGGTCTACTGTGGAATTAATCCATGGTTGGGGGGGGGGGGTGTGCAGCTGTGCCTCCAGCGACCCAGCCATGGATTAATTCCACAGTAGACCTATTCTTTCGAGTGGCTTAATCCTCTTGTAACATGGCAATTACTGGATGAGTAATATTTTTTCAATAAATGAAAAGAGACACAGTGATTTTCTTTTGACATGCTTTATGCTGAGCTGTAAAACATGCTAACATAGTATAAAAAAATTGGAACACATCTATTGAACATATCGCAGCTGTTATTTTTCTTCAGGAAAAATATATTTCATTACAAGTTTTAAGCTTTGTAATCTGGAAACATATTTTAAAACTGTGCAAAAACTTACTGTTTACTTTCTACAGTGCTTGCTATTGGCGCTTCTCTGCTCGTGCTGTGGTGCATTGTGGGAATGGTACTGCGATGTACGTCACATTTGCATACAACTAGAAGACTAGTAAGCGAGTAAGCGACCACACAGAAACACTCAGAGGTGTCCAGTTTTTAAACACACCGGTTTATCATTTTAAAAGAAAGACCACAACGCGTTCTTGTGTTTGTAACTTATCGAGATCATCGGATATAATTATGGCATGTCTGCTATTTTTGGGTATCTTGCATTCAGTTTTACTACTACTATCACTGACCTCATTAATCTTTCATTTGACAGCAGGATTGGTTTTAAGTGGCACAGATTTTCTTTGTTTTGCTATATTTGCTTTCTCTCCGTAGTGGGTGTCCACCCAAAGTGCAATTCCAGCAACTCCACAAATAGAGAATACTGCTAAAAGCATGTTTCTGTTTCCACGACTATCCCTGCAAGGATGTCAACTGGTCTTGTAATATTTGTTGCTTTGTACTTCACCATTGTTCTGTTTGTTGTAAACTGTATATTGTACTCTCCTGGGTCGTGCTTGAAAATAGGCAGGATTTTGCCTAATGCACCTACCTGGTCAACAAAAGCTAATAAATAAATACATTAAACTGCTCCATTTTACTTTCATGGATAAAAATGATGGCTCGCTATGGGTGGGTGGGTGGGAAACAGCAATAATTTTGCTACTGCTTTTTGCTTTGGTGGATCGTAAAGGTACTACAATGAGCAACCATGGTCTACTTGAGAATTAGACCATGGTTGCTGTAATACCTCCAGTTATATTTGAATCAATAGAAATTGTGTATTTCAGCATCAAGATTTATGCCATGTTACAATTTAGTTTTATGCAGCACATTTCATATACACTCTATCAAAAAATGCTTTACGCCGGCCTGTTAGCACAGTGGTAGCTCTCGCTTATGACGCCGGCGAAATTGGGTCCTCAGGGGCCAGCCGAGGGAGGAGGCTAGACTGTCTCTCAGATTGCTGTCTTCCTCTGGGGAGGGAGGGCAGCTATTCCTGTTGCAATATCACAGGTGGAGGTGCAGCTTGAGGATGCTGTGGGTGGGGAGGATGTCGGTGAGCTCTGGGCCGGCCATCACGTTGTGACGTACCTACATCCCTTGGAGCTCTTAGCATGCCGACACCCTCAGGAATGGGAGAAACGTGGAAATGCCCCACAGCTGAACCTGAAGACGGTCTCCGGCATGTAGCCCTATCACTCTGATGATTCCCAAGGGTGCCTGATGAAGACATAAAGCAGGTGGTGGGGAGCTGTAAGGGGAGACTGCTCCCTCCTCCCCTCTGGGAGATAAACCTAGGCAGCATGAAGGTGGCCCTGGGGGAAGAGGTTGGAGAGCAGCCAGCCCAATGCCTTGGAGGACCTGAGGGAAGGTAAGGCTGTGGAGAAGGAGGGCACACAAACAGCAAATAAAAAAAAAAAATTCTTTACAATCCTGGAGTAGGGGAGAGAATGTTGCCACCATTAGTGGGGGAGGCAGTATAGCGCAGTGGTCTAAGGCTCTGCGCTGCAAATCTGGTGACATCTAGCAGACCAGACCTGGGTTTGAATCCCACAGCTTCCACTTGCATACTGTGTGACCCTGAGCAAGTCACTTAATCTCCTTGTGCTCCCAGGTCACTCCTGTAAAAAAGCTTTCAGCTTAGTGTGCTATACCTGGTTAAACAACTAAAAAAAAAAAAAAAAAAGATTCACTCAGATTGGTCAGATAAGTAGTTTTCCCAGAATGCTGCTTGTTTTGCTCTACACAGTGACCACTTTGATTTGGTGCCACACAGGAGGCTACTGAAGAGGTAAGAGGATTTGGGAGTTGGAAATGAGTTAGGTGAGTGGTGAACTCGCTGGGAGGGAAGGCAGCAGCGGGTGATTGTAAACAGGGTCAAATCAAGGAACAAGGGATCATGAGTAGGGTGTCATAAGGGTCAGTCTTTGGGAGAGTTCTAATCAATATGTTTGTGAGTGACATAAGGAAGGGCATACACAATGGGAAAAGATGTGTCTCTTTGCAGATGATACAGAGCTATGTGGCAGGTTGGATAGTGAAGGAAGGGTAAAGGAGTTACAAGAGGGATCTGGAAAGTCTAGGGAGATGGTCAAAATATGGCAGTTAAGATTCAACACTAAGAAGTGCAAAGTAATGCAAATAAGGAGGAGGAATCCTTAGACAGGGTACTGGATGGGGGCTGTTAGGCTGACCACTACAACTGTAGGAAGAGACCTGGGAAACATCATTAGTGACTCTGTGAAATGAATCAGTCCATGCAGTAAGGCTAAAGCAAGGCAACAAGGATGCTGGTGTACATTGGGAGAGGTTTTGACAGTAGGGGAAAGGAAGTTATATTATCACTGTATGGGTCTCTGGTGAGGTATCCCCTGAAATACTGTACCCAGTTCTGGAGTCCTTACCTGAGAAAAGACAGGGATGTGCTGGAGTCAGTACAAGGAAAGGTCACCAAGATGATACATGGTCAACAGGGCAGATCCTATGAAGAAAGGCCAGAGGCTCTTAATATGTTTTCCTTAGACACTAGAAGAGAGAGGGGGCAATATGATAGAGACTTAAAAGTTTAAAGGGGACTAAACAGAGTGAATAACAAAATCCTATGTAACAGGAATAGGGATGCAGTCACAAGAGGATATGAATAGAGGCTGGTAGGGAAAAAATTAAAAAAGGGATATGAGGAAGATCTACTTTACTGAGAGGGTGGTTGAGCCATGCAACTGATTTCTGGTGGAAATGTTAGTGGTCTAGACTATGAATAAGTTCAAACATGGCTGGGACAGGGTAAGGGGGTTGATACTATAGTTCCACTAGGAGGAGTTAGTAAACTAGGGGATTCAGAAGGGGGCAGAGGCAGATATCTCTTCAGGACATTATGTCAGGGGGTGAGGTAGGAATCTCTGTATGGACAGACTGGATGGGCCCTTAGGGCTTGATTTTCAAAGGCATTTGAATACCGCAAGCCCCGGGTGCGCCGAACGCATGGTGCATGGGGCTTGCAGCGTTCTCTGGCCGGCAATTGGAATAGACGATCTCGTGCGCCGCAGGCCCTGAGTTAGACCAGCTTTTGCTGGTCTAACTTTGGGGACCTTTTTACGGGGTTTTCACCACATATGTGGCACTAGCAGTCATAAAGGGGGTAAAGTGTTGAAAAAGCGCACAACCTATATGAATAGGGTGCACCATGTGGCAATGGGTTCGGGGCAGTGCAGGGTTTGACGCAGGGCTTGTGAAAGCCCTACATAAAGCTTCGAGAATCGAGCACTTAGTCTTTGTTTGCTAGCAATGCCAGTGTTTCTCTGTTTCTAGCAAATGGATTATAGAGAAGTTAAACAAAGGGCAGTTAATTGAGTTGTTCAGGGTCACACAGTAAGTGTCAGTGTTTGGATTCAAATCTTTGTCTCTTGGTTCACAGCTGTGTTCTAAACATTAGAACATACTGCCTTTGCAGGGCAACCTCCCTCCCCAGTCTGCCTTTACTGCTCCCCCCAATGATGATGTACATCTGCCTCTTGCAACTCTCCTCTCCCTCCTAAGACACTTTCAGACCCCATCCCCCCTTTTCATCTCACCTGCATGTACCTTTTGAGAAAAGATCCTCTGAAGCATCTTTGCTCCCCACCTCCTTAATTGTCAGTAGTTGACTGGAGGAGGTTATGATGAACAGTAAGGCCTGGAGTCCCTTACTTTTTCCTGGGCTAGCTCAGTCACCCCTTTCCCTTGCAGTGTGCCATAATATCAGTAGTTTAGCAGTACACTGAGGAGCTGTGCCTTGTACACATGCGTTCTTGTACACCGTAATAAGCAGCATTGCTTGGAATCCACTGAATGGAATCTGATTCACTGGATCTCAAGCTTTTAATTTCCATAGTTTGGAATTTTGGTATTCAATGCCAAAAATCTGAATTTTGAAAAACTCTAGTCAGATGCAGAATTGGAGTCTGATTCTGCATCTAAATACTGGCTAAACCTTAGCCGGCATCAGAACGGAATCAGAATCGGAATCGATGTTCAGATTATTTGACAAATGCATGACGGAACAGAATCTGCAGATTCCAGGACACCCTATTAATAAGCAATAGGACAGAGTTCATTTATGAAGAAATATACA
Source organism: Neoceratodus forsteri (assembly GCA_016271365.2). Classification (NCBI taxonomy): domain Eukaryota; kingdom Metazoa; phylum Chordata; order Ceratodontiformes; family Ceratodontidae; genus Neoceratodus; species Neoceratodus forsteri. Next base: position 1,425,879,621 of record CM028130.1, read on the forward strand.
AGCTGCTATTGCTCATTAATGTGTACAAGAATACATGTGTACAGTACGTAACCCCTCAGTACTCCAGTCCACTCAGCTACTGACGTAGTGCATGCTTCAGGGGAAGGGGAGTGATTTAGCAAACTCAGAAAAAAGTAAAGGACTGCTGAGTCTGCTGCTCATCAGGACCCCTAAAATCAACTATTGATAATTGGTAAGGGGCAGGTGAAGATGTTTCAGGGGCTAATGCCTTAAGGGTACAGGTTGGTAGGATGGCAGGATGGCAAAGGGGTCAAAAACTGTATAGGAATGGAGAGGGGCGGCTGAGCTATCCTGGAAAAAGTAAAGGATTTCTGAGCTTATTGCCCATCAGCTCCCCCCAGTCAACTACTGACAATCAAGGGAGGGGGTAAAGATGCTTCAGGGGCTTTTACCCTCAAATGTACAGGCACATGGGCCAGCGGAGGAAGGTTAAAAGAAAGTTGTGCTTTTTTTTTTCAGAAAAAAAGTTCTGAGACATTTTTGAGGGTTTGGTTCAGACTTGGTTCCTGGTGAGTCACCCAAGTTTGGAGTTATAATCAGAATTGGTTCTGCACACCTCTAGTCTGAAGAGTCTGAAAAAGAATGCCCAACAGTTAAGTAGGAGAAAGAATTGCTGCTAGAAGTTTCGTGAAGTTTTTCTTTGCCAACGATTTATTAGCTAAATGCCATACTTTGTGTTACACATGCACTTCACCAACAATTTGCAGTGTGAAGTAAATTTTTGAAAAAAGGCTTGAACATCTTAAAATGTAATTTCCCATCTCAAGAGCACTCTATCCCATCTTACCCCCAGCCCCAACCAATATCATGTTAAACCCTCTTCCCTCCACCTACTCAGCACCACACAATCCCACTCCCCCAGGTTTGTAAAAATGATCAATAAAGCATTCCTTTCCTCACCTGCTCAGTAACACCAAATCCCACCCCAAACCACCAACCCCCTCTAATAATGACAATGTAACTACCCCTCCCTCCACTCCCAACCCACCCACCCCAGTGCCACCAAACAAAAGGATACAAGACATGTGGCACAGAGAGGGATGGTGACTGTCTAGACCCTCCTCCCACCACGTTGGCCAGATGATGTTGAAATCCTCCCAGAATCATGAAGGCTGGTAGGTATGTGGCTCCTTATTACATTATGGCAAAATGCTGTCAAACAGAAATTGCTTGGGAGGAGGTGGCCTCTGAATCAAATATCATTGGAATGGCGAAATGCTCAGGAATCCTGGCAACTGACACTGTATAAGTCTATTGATCTCCAAGGGGGCAAAATACTTAAGTAAATGGAGGTCAGTGTGGACAAAACTAGGGAAACATCACCACTGGAGGCAGAATGATGAAAGAGCCTGCCCCCACCCATGTTCACCAGTCACTCCAAAGAGTGGCTGCTTATTTGTCCATGGCTTGGTAATCCTGCACTCTGCCCTGGAGTATGCTGAAAGAGGGGAAGCTGTAAGTTTAATTGGGCAGTTATTGGAAAAATAAAAGCATAAAATTGTTTGAAGGACTTTAGAAGGAATTTGGGATAACTCTTAGGGAGTGGTTTAGATATTGGCAACTGAGATATCTTTTAAAAGCAATCAAAAATGAGAAATTTCTATGTATAGGGCATAAGCTCATGAATATCTTTATGGAAGTAAGGCATCCTATACAAAGTAAAGGGAATATCTCAGAATTATATACTGTCACCAGGAACACAGCCACCCCCGAGATGGGATAGCACAGTCACCTGTCAACCACTGATGCAATACTCTGCATACAACTCTATGGCTTGTTGTCTTGACCCCAAATGTAATGACCTTTCACACCCAATAGGTTGCATACAGTTACTTCCAACAGATAGCATAAAGTGTATGTGCTATGACCCCACACCAAGTGTAGCTAGCTGTACAGTGTGGCCATAGTGTTGCAGGTGTCAGCCATAACTATTGTGAGGATGACAGAAGCAAGAGCTGTGCAACCAGCATCACCAGACCACTTCACCCTGAGACACTGATGACAGTTGGGTGCACACCAGGGGCACCAACTACAGACTGGAAGGCCATGTACTACACTATGAGTGCTGTAATTCTCAATATCATTACATAGAAAATAATGCAGGGGCTAGTAAGCATTACAAGAATTTAATACACACCTGAGGTGTGTGATGCCGCATAAACTCCGAGAGCAAAGCTTGAGGGGTTTATTCAAGCATCACACACTGAGGGTGTGTACTGTATTAAATTTGAGTAACCACACCACCATATGCTTTATTTTATATCATTTCTGGCCATCGATTTTCCCCTCACCTTCATGTACTGTGTCATCAGTTTTATTTAGATTCTGTCACTGTACGAATGGTGTATTTTTATATAATTTTGTGTTATCTCCCCAACCTTTCTCCCCTCAATCAAAGAGGTTAAGCAGCAAGCTGTGTTCAAATTTATTTAAAAAGGAATCCAACTTACTTTGACAAGGGTTGCAAACAGATCACAGGAAGTTTTAATAGAAGGCTGTAGAACAAACTTTTTCTAAATAACAGTTTGAAAGCTATGAACTTTTAAAACAGTTTTAAATGATAAAAAGAAACTGCAGTTTTCAACAACTGTTTTTTCATATTTACAGCTGGGTTGCCATTGTAACTGAGGTGCTATGGAGAAAGGAAGATGTCGAAGATGCCAGAGTGACATTTAAAAATAGAAACAGAGGCACCTCAGTGTTACAGTGTCTCCGTGTCCTACAAACAGCCACTGGATGTGTCTAAAAAGTGAGCTTTTTTTTTTCATGCGCCTTAACAGTAATTGAGTCTCGTGTGCTGCGGTTGTTATGTTTTACAGAGTCATTTGACAATGTGACTTCAGGGAAACCAAAAGTGGTCACTGTGTCCCTCACAGTCATAGCATTGACTGTGCGCGTGAATGCCATAATAACCGGCTGGTCATTATCAGAAATAATAACTGCCCATCCCCATGGAAAAAAAATTGATGGCCAGTTATTATATATAGAATAATATATGGGTGGGTGTGTGCAACCAGAATTTTAAACACATCCAAGGTGTGGAATGCTACATAAAACCCAAGGGCGAAGCCTGAGGGGTTTCTAAAAGCATGCCACACTGAGTGTGTGTGTAAAATTCTGTTTTTTTACACACTCACTCATATATTATTTTATTTAATTACTGGTCGTTAGTTTTTATTTGAGAAAGAGATAGACAGACAGACACAGACATAGAGACACACACACACACACACACACACACACACACAGACTCAGTGCCTGTCTTTCTTTGGTGTATCGTTAAAAGAGCGACTCAGATTGAGCGACTCAGATTTGAGCGACTCAATCTCAGTGCCTGTAAGATCAGCAACCCTGACAGGGTAGCGACCAGGAAGGTCAGAGTGAAGGGAAGTGCGACAGGATACCGGAAGAGGACGGAAGGTATCCAGAAGGTATGTGAGGATTGGCAAGGTGGGAAACTGCCAAGCTAGCTATGTGGCACACTGGTTAGGGTGGCTGGCTCTGGTGGGGAGGGTGCTGCGATGGAGCACATTTTGTGCTTTACTGTGCAGGTATTTGTTTTATTTTTTTCCCCTGGTTCTCCCCCTCCCTGACATGCACCCCCTGGAGTTTATTATTTTCAGTAAGGTCACACCCCACATAAATAGTAAAGGGGAATTTCCTCACTGCGAATGTACATCGCTGTTTTTATTTTTAGTGATATACATTTGCCCTAACAGCGATCGCCCTTTGGCGATTGCCATTATCTCATAGAAACTCTTTCTTTTCAGTAAGCACATTTATTTACTTTTTTTTTCTACACTGCCAATTTCGGTATTTCCAAGAGCCACAGTTTGACTTACACCACATGACTTAATGCTGTCTTCCTCCGGTCTTGCTCTATCTCTCTCTCTCTCTGTTTCTGTAACCCCTTCCCTGTCTTTTTACTGGTGGTTCCTACCACTTCTTGCTATAGCAGTGGTTTAGGAAGGTGGGGGGAAGGTGCTCTCAAAGGCAGGATTGACCAGATATATATATAAAAGAAAATTAACAACTCATACCTGGTGTGAGGAAAACAATGTGTGTTGTGCTCAGTATCGGATCAATGGAGCCGCCATGTTGGCCAAAATGTTTGGCCTACCCACAGACAGTGTAATGGCCAATGAGGTTTTTGAAGCTCTAGTTTAATTGACAAGCACTGATTACAACCGCCCGGTTGTAACGCTGAATATCAACTGGGGGGCTGTAACATGATTTAAAAGTCTGGTTATCCAGACATAAAAACTAAGGACCAGTAATTAAATAGAGAATAATGCCTGTGCAGGTTGTGTTATGAGGAATTTCACATACTGAGGGTGTGTGAAAAATCCTCATCAAAGAAACTTTGCACGGACATATGGCCCGATTCTAGAAGGGTGGCGCAAGTTGCTGCCGAACACAACTTGTGCCACCCGCAACTGCGACAATGACCCTGTGCCCTATTCTAGAAGGGTAGGGTTTCAGCAGCAAAATCCCGTGACTTGCGACATGCGGCTAGGTACGCCGAACTGTGGGCACACCTGGTGAGCATGTTGCAAGCCGCAACAGCAGGTTGGCGCAGTCAAACCCCCCGTGCCCGACCCTGAGTTGCCAGCCGCAAATGTGGCATATACCCAGGGAATCCCTGGTAGACTAGTGGCCCCCCATCACTGTAACACACTGATACATATCCCCTATAACCTGGTAGTCTAGCGGCCCCCCCGAACTGTATATAATAAATATTGTTCCCCTTATCCCTGGTAGTCTAGCGACCTCCCGTACTGTATGAAATATGTATTGTTCTCCTTATCCCTGGTAGTCTAGCAGCCCCCCCCGTACTGTATGAAATATGCATTGTTCTCCTTATCCCTGGTAGTCTAGCGGCCTCCCCCACCGTACTGTATGAAATAAATATTGTTCACCTAATCCCTGGTAGTCTAGCAGCCCCTCCGTACTGTGTAAATTAAATATTGTTCACCCAATCCCTGGTAGTCTAATGCCCCCCCCCCCGTACTGTCTGGAACAAATATTGTTCACCTAATTCTTGATAGTGTAGCAGCCCTAGCGGCCCCCCGAACATCATCAAATAAATAATGATCACCAATTCCCTGGTAGTCTAGTGGCCCCCCAGCCATGCCAGCCCACCCAGCACCCCCCACCTGTCCCCAGATGGCGACTGGCACAGCCCACCTCTCAGCTCCACAGCCAGCTGTTGACTGAGTGCAGGATGAGCGCTACTGGAAAGACATGCTCAGAAATTAATTTCTGGTGTGGCTTCCGTAAGTGCTCATGCTTTACTCAGTCAGTGGCTGGCCATGGAGGTGAGGAGGTGAGTTAATGCCAGTCACTGACTGGGGACGGTGGAAGAGGTGCTGGTGAGATAACAGCTAGCATGATAGAACCACTAGGGAAGTGATCATTATTGATGATATGTAGAGACTGTGAGCTACAGGGACTGGGTGAACAGCTAATTTATACAATGCAGGGGAGCTAGATGCCCGGGGATCAAATGAGCAATATTTATTCATACAATGCGGGGGCCTGACTACAGGATATTAGGGTATATTATGTATACATAGATGGGGGGCACTAAACTACCAGGGCAGGCTTTTGCCGCAGTTGCGGCGGGCAACCTGTGAGTTTGGGGCATGGGTGGGGGATGGCAGGCTGCCATGCGGGGCTTGTGCCAAAGGTGTTTTTGTGGGGATGGGGGTTTTGGCATGGGTGGTGGGCATGGTAGCATGTCAGCAGGCGGGTCTATAGGACCCGCGGTGGGGCGGCTGTAGGTTATACCAGCTAACTGCTGGTGTAACTTACGTTGCCGGTTCTCCTCCAGGGGTCCTTGTAGAATCCCAACATTGGGACTTTGTAGCTGTTCTTCTAGAATGGGGTGCAACTGCTGCTGTAAATCCCCTAGCACCACATCGCAGGGGGTTTATGTGTCGTAACTGCTGTTTGGTGCAAGTGGCCTGCGACATGTCACAGGCCAATTTGTGGAATCACATATGTCGCAGCTGCTGGCGTAAGTTCTACATGCGTCATTCTACTTGGCGCAACTGCTGTTACGCCAGGCATAACCCTTCTAGAATCTGGCCCATTATGTTTTTATAATAACTGGTACAAGGTTTCAATAGAGAGAAAAACTAAGCTGTATTTGTGTGAGGGAGCGTGTTCCTGAGTAGCCACTGTCCTTGCACAAATACCATGAAGAGAGAGGGCAAGGAGGAAAATGCCGTAATGACCCGCTATCTAATTATTATTGAATTCTACGGGTTAATACGACATTTTATCAGGAATGGTTTTCCAGCTATTATATCAATCAATCAATCAATCATTTATTTATCAGCGCTCTTCCAAAAGACCAGAGTGCTTTACAAAACTAAAATACCCGACCATACAAATAAAATTAGAGTAATACAGTACAAGTGAAAATTCATAGTACAGTGAATCTAAGTTAGATTTCTTCTGGGAATGCCTGGCTGAATAAGTAAGTTTTCAATTCAGATTTAAAGCTGTCAGTGGTCTGACACTCTCTAATCCAACGAGGTAGAGAATTCCACAGGGTCGAGGGGACACCATTTATTATACAGAGGATAATGCATGGCTGAGAATGTAATACAGGGCCATATCTTGTATTGAGGGGATATGAGGATGTATATAAATTTTGAGGCTTACAAAATGTCCTCAGAACCCTGAAATACAAACTTTGGCCTAGTAATACTTTTAGTCATGCAATATTCTCTATAATGTATATGGCCCTGATTTCCCAGTTCCTGTTATTTTATCATTGAGTGCAGCACCAACACGAAAGACAGTGAGGTTAACAGGGCAGTGTAAATGAAGCCAGCAGCTGTAGTGTGGACAGATAACAATTATCAGTGTGTTGCAGGCAGGTTAGTATTACTTTTTGTGACATGGGCAGATTAGTTACGTGCCATTATATTATAATATAATAATTATTTATAATATAAATCTTTGCAAAACTCTGCATTAATGCAACTTTTAGGGTTCAGGCTAAAGTAAAAAAGTAGGAAAATGTGGTTTTAGGGTTTCCAACCCTAAAACCCCACCACCATCACCCTTAAAACAAATCAGGGGTGAAGTCTTCCTTGGGGTCATCAACCCTAAAGCTCACCCCATTCTATACACTCCAGAAACTTATACACCTAATGGAATGAGTTTTAGAGTTGACAACCCCAAGGAAGACTGCATCTCTGATTTGTTTTAGGGGTGGTGGTGGGATTTTAGGTTTGGAAACCTTAAAACCACATTTCTCTACTTTTTTGCTATAGCCTGAAACTTAAACGTTGCATTAACACAGTTTTTTGCAAATAATTTCCTTACTTTTGAGGTTGTATAATCGGATCCTTATTTGCCTCAGGCCCTGTGCTCCTGTCCCTCCACAGATGAGTACATGTATGTTGCTGCAGAGGCACGGGGTCCTCTAGGCCCTGTGCTTCCATTTGCAGTAAAACAGCAACCAAACTGTCAACATAGCCTTCTTATTACCCCACCTAATGAACCTGGTACTACAAATGTTCAAATTCCCACTGAAACATTATACTGCACCACCGCAGTGTCATTCTGTGCCACAGGTGCGAAAACACATTTTGGCCAGGATTTGAAAAATGACAGCTTGTCATGTTCATGAGGTGGTGTAAAAAATGGCTATGCTAAATACATTTTGGATAAGCATATTTAAAATTACCACAGTTACGAGCGAGCATAGCAAAATTTCAATGAATGTAAATAACTTCTCCATTTTCACATATTTTGACCCAAAATTTTCAACATAACCTTCTTATGACCCCACCTCAAGAACAAGAACAGTGAAAAATGTCAAATCCTGCCCAAAAGGTGATTTCACCAAGCAACCACAAAATTGCCTTTTAGGCTGGATTTGTGTAATTCCACTATATGGTTCATGTGGTGGGGTCTCAAAAAGGCCATGTTGAAAATGTGGTGTCAAAACATGCAAGAATGGCAAAGGTATGCATCAAAGTTGAAAACACATTTGAAATACATTGAATCACACTTACCTCAGTTTCTCATAATGCAGTCAGAGGTTCCAGCAGCATGATGTGTCTTCAATCGGAGAGAGGATCTTCACCCTTGGACCTATTCAGGAGAGTTAAGGTGTGTTTGTGTAAGGGGGGGTGCAGAGCGGTGGGTGCTCAGAGGAAGGTCAGGGTGGGGGGTCAGATTGGCGAGGGACTGTTTTCTTTTATACAGGTTTAAAAAAAAAGATGTTGAGTGACCACTTTCTTTATATAAGACAGGATGGCAATTGGAGGGTATGGGGGTGCCACTTGATACCAGGGAAAGAAACAAATCTTAATGGGGATGGGAATTGGAGGGTGTGGGGGACCACTAGACACCAGAGAAATACAAAACTTAATGGACAAGGTGATCAGAGGGTGGGGGAGGGGGTCTCAATAAACACCAGGGTAAAATACAGTAATTATAGGGACAGTGATTAGAGGGTGGGGGTGCCACTAGACACCAGGGAAAGTTTTAATGATTAAGGGGATGGCAATTGGAGGGTGGGGGTGCCACTAGACATCAGGGAAAGAAAAAAATCTGAATGGAGATAGTGAACAGAGGGTGGGGGTATCACTAGACCCCAGGGAACTACAAAACTTAATGGGCACAGCTATCGGAGGGTGGGGGTGCCATTAGACACCAGGGAAAAATACAATAATTATTAGTACGATGATTGGAGGGTGGGGAGGTGCCACGAGACAGTAGGAAAAATTGAAATAATTTTGGAGACGGCAATCAGAGGGTCTTATTCCACATTAAGGGATCCTTTTTGGTATGAACGAAAAAAGACATATGGAAAAATTGGAAATGAGTCTTGAAAAATAATTTTAAATGTAAAAACAAAAAATACAGTTTGGAGTAATTTTTCCAACAGTTAAGTTCAGAATCCACCTAACAGACTCCCGACGAGCAATACAGATGTCTTGGTCTCTCTCTGCAGGATATTATTTTGGGGGTTTTTGAAATGTAAAAAAAAAAAAAATAGAAACAAGATGGCGGCAAACAAAAAAGGAATTTTTCCTCATGAAAAAGGATTGGTCCATATGAAAAAGGATTCTTTTTTCATTTCATACAGCTATCTTGAAGTGCTTACTGAGCATGCTCAGAACCAAAATTTAAAAAATTAATAACTTCAGAATGGATTAACATTTTTTTTCCCCAAACCAGTAAAAGACACATCTGCGGGCCAAGCTCTTTCTACCCTGGAAATTTCAGATCAAAATTCCAAACTGCCTGGGCACAAGGCAATGACATAAAAACAGTGATTTTTATTTACGTTTATATGCTATCCACATCTCGGAACCCACACAGCCAACCTGAACAAAACTTGGCACATCAAGAGATCTACTCCAGCAGACTGTGCTTGCAAACTTCTGTGCAAATCCATTGAATGGTTATGAAGTTATTAAAGTGCAAAACTGAGATTTAACATAGAAACCCCTGCTCAACCTTAAATATAGGGGCACTATTGCATCCTATAATTATAACAAGAGAAATTAACAATTCTTTGCTAACATGTTCATTAGTGACATTGGTGGGGGATCCAGGGAAGGCTGTGTCTCTTCGCAGATGACACAAAACTATGTGGGAGGGTGGATGATGATGAGGGAATAAGGGCTATGCAGAGGGACCTACAAAAACAAGAGGGTTGATCAAAGGTCTGGCAGTTAAAATTCAATGCCAAAAAGTGCAAGGTAATGTACCTAGGAAAAAGGAACCCCAAGATCAAGTACTGGATAAGTGGGGTGAGACTTAGCACTACAGAAGAGGAACGAGATCTAGGAGTTATCATCAGTAACTCCCTTAAACAAATGAACCAGTGCAACAAGGCCTATAGCAAGGCTAACAGGATGTTGGGATGTATTGGAAGGGCCCTTACAGAAATATAAGTGTGCAGCATGCATGCTGCACACATGCTGCACACTTGTATTTCTGTAAGGGGGTATTGATAGCAGAAGAAAAGAGGTAATACTTCCCATATACAGATCCTTGGTGATGCCTCACCTGGAGTACCTGGAGGCTGTTGGTTAACTAGGATCTGCAGCTTACCCAATAGGTAGGGAAATGGGCAGACTGGGTGGGCCAAGCGATCCTTATCTGCCATCAAAGTCTATGTTTCTATATTTCTATGTGGCTGCGACAAGTTCTGGAGTCCTCACTTCAGAAAGGATAAGGACAGGTTGGAAACAGTGCAGTGCAGAGTAACAAGAATGATTCAGGGCCAACAAGGTGGATCCTATGAGGAGTGCCTCAAGGCACTAAATATGTATTCACTGGAAACCTGAAGGGAAAGGGGAGCTATGATAGAGACCTTCAGGTTCCTTGAAGAAATTAACAAGGTAAACTGTGGGGAATTATTTACCCTGAATACCAACTCAAGATCATGTTTTCATGAGCAGAAATTAACAGGAGGGAGGTTCATGAGGGATGTGAGGAGGTACTTCTTTATGGAAAGGGTGGTAGAACCTTGGAACAGTCTGTCAGCCAAGGTGGTGGGTGCAAACACAGCTAGGGGACTCGAGTAGGCATGGGATAGAATGAAGGGAATAGTGGTCACCCAGGTCGATAAGACCAGTGAGAAGAATGGGGACAGGACAGGGAGGGTTAGTACCCTGGAGGAACAATAGGTTCCAGTGAAGGCTCTAAGAATTGTAAGGAATATGGGCAGACTGGATGGACTTATGGTCTTTTTCTTCCATCATGGTCTATGTTTCAATGTTTCTATATTAGTATTATTGCTAGAGGACATGGATATGTAACCTGACTGTCACCACAGCAGGATTATGAAGGCCATTTTATGACAATGTGGGTTTTTATTGTTTGGATGTTTTCCAATATAACTAGTATGGGTATAAGTTGCCAGATGAATAAAGTGCACTTTCAGGGTTAATGGTACTATAACTCTACCTAAGATTCAAAAACGTGTTTGTGCAAAATGTCCTGAAATAGTAATCCTGTCTATGCAAAGTGTATTATGCTTGGTGACTTTATGTCTAGGTGCCTAGATCTGCACTTTAATTGCCAAATGATCAAGAGGATTTCTGGGCATAAAATGGGGGTCCTAGCCTGTCACAGTGGTCTGGTTCTGAGTTCCAGCCTAAAGTAAATAGTTTCGGTTTAGCAGCTATGGGTGCGCTCTCTAGCTGTGACTGGCTGTGGGGGCCTGTGGGCCAAAGGGTGGTGGCAGGGTCACTGGGTCTGGGTGGTACTGGCTCCCTCCAATACAGTTCTTGGGAGGCTCATGCCACAGTCAGGGTTCTAAGACTGGGGGAGAGTGGGGACCTGTTGTGGACTTGCCCTCAAACTGCATCTCGTGATTGCATCCGTGCTCGTCATGTGTTCTTGTGCGATGGAGGTGTAGCAGACAATTCCTGTGCTGGAAAGGGGACATCTGACCAAGAGCAAAAAGGGGTTATGTGTGTAGTTGGTGGAATATAGGAGCAGCTGGTGTTGAGTTTTGTACCCCAGGCAAAGGATGGAATCCTACGATTGGTAACTCACTGTTGACTGGGACCGCTTTAGGTTCTGTCTCAGACTCCATATGGAGTTATGGGGGTTTGGGGCAAACCACCATTGTAGCCATATGCGTAATTTTCAATGAGAAAATGTGCTCCTCTGGAGTACATTCCTCTCTGGTCTGTAAATGCCAGGCAGAACTACTATCTTTTTGCCCTGAAGAGCCAGGCAGTTTGATCCCTTAGTCACTAAAACATACCTCTCAACTGCTATGAATTCCACATAGCACTATGATTTTCACACTCAAATTTACCCTTGCACCTCACAAGTTTGCCGATATTCCTTATAATGTTAGAGCTATTTCTGGACACACAAACTATTAAATCATTGAACTCAGCTGATAGAAACATTCCTTATCACCTATTATATGGGGTCCACTATCTATAGACAAAATACTGTTTAAAATAAGAAAGTGTTCCACATTCTGACCCTTTGCTATGATTTTTGAAGGCCAGTGCTATGATTTTTAATGCTGAGAGGTTGAGAGGTTTGCACTAAAATGTTACTGCATGGGGCACTAAATGTTAGTACATGATCCCTGCACAGTCACCTTACGTAAGTGGGGAATGTGCAGAAAGTAATGGTCTGGAGACTGAGTGTTTAAACTGTAAATATGTATAAAATATATTAAGCTGCTAATCAGATTCATACCCTTGATCGACTGCAATGAGGAACGTATACACAGGCTGTGTATATTGCCAATGATTTATGCCGAATAATGCTGTATGTGATAACTGATCTGTGTCTGTCTGAACTGGACCCATATCTGGCAGCTATGATGGTAGTCCCCACTAACTCAAGTGCGTACACGCACAAGCTTCTGTAAATAAATGTTGGTGTTTGAAGCATAAGAAGTTAAAGGAGAACTGCGCTGAACCTGAATATCATTTCCCCCTGTAGATGATGTTTTTTAAATACTGGTTTCAGTTCTGGTACTGTTCTAACTCTACAGTCTTTTTAGTTATCCTAGTGGGTGTTTCTGACATAGACACAAGTATTAAGTACTATTTTAGAACTGTATGACATAGTTAATGTCCCTGTTCTACTCTTCTGTTGGCACAATGCATCCATTTTCTATTATAAAACTCTGTAGCTGAGAGGGACATAGAGTACTTCATACAGTTCCAAAGTGGTACTTTGCATCAGACTGTATATCAGAAACACCAACTGTGTTTACTGAAAAGGTCCATACAGAGGGAACAATACCAGAATTGGAACCAGTATTTAAAAACAGACGCTACCAGGGAAAATTGCCTACAGCTTCAGCCAGTTCTCCTTTAAGGCTAAGTGCCATTACCTGTGTCTGTATAATTCCTGCTAGGGGTACAGTGCATAATGTATATTGCAAGTATGCAGCCAGCTACTCCAAAAGGAAGCATGCTGTCTTCAGGGAGTCAGTGAATATACAAATGAGCTGTGCTGTTCAGAAGTGAAACTATAAGCATGCAGCGCACAGCTGCTGTAGTTCAGGCCGTGCTCCCTACTTCTGATCTCCATCTCATGCATGTATCATTCCCTAGTGCACTGCAGTAACTGTCCTACTCTGTGTGGCTAGTAACTTTGATTCCTACTTGCTACTAATTCTTTAAAGCCACAGTACATCATTTCTGGTCTTCTGTTCAGACATATACTAATGTGGCAATGTATGGTTTATTATAGGAGATAATATTTGATCCCAGGTGGGAATATCCCGGGTACTTTTCTTACTATTCTTAGGAAAATGTTTTAATCCTTGGACCATTCTTTTAGGAAAAGACAATCTAATTAATCCCTCCAATTGGCTAATATCATTTCCAGTTTTAATTTGGTACTTGGACAGGGGAATGGGCCACATAACTCTGACCCACACTAGCTAGGAGCTAGAGACTCAAACACAAAACGCCCTACCATTCCCTACCATGGCATGAAAGACTGACACTTGAAGCTCAAGTGTCGGCTGTACTCCGGAGTGGCTTTTACCATCCCAGAAACATCACCCAGATTAAAGCCTTATTCCTTCCAGCAGACCTGCCATCATTAGTGCACACATTTGTCACTTCCAGACTGGACTGCTGTAATGCTGTGTACCTCAGGGTAAGTAGAGGTGTCCTACAATGCCTGCAGCTAGTGCACAGTACAGCATCCAGGTTATTGACGAGCTTCCTAGGTCTTGTCACATAACCCTGATCCTACATGAACTGCATTGGCTGCTGTTGAAGTGGCGTATCTCCTGAAAGTTTGGCTTGCTGACCTACAAGGCCCTATACAGACTGGGTCCTGGTTAACGGAGTGAGCGCTTGACTCCATACCAGACCTCCCATCCCCTCTGCTCCTCTGATGTGGCCCTCCTCACTGTTTCCAGGGCTAGACTGAAGTTGTCAGGCAATCAGTGTTTTGAGTCAGCAGGCCCTTCCTTGTGGAGCAGGCTACCGAGATCTTTTAAGGGAGGCCCGCCTCAGTGGAGGCATTTAAAAGAGACCTGAAGACCTTCCTGTTTTAGGAGGCCTTTGTCATCATTTAGTAGCCTTTTGTTTCTCAGCTGCTACCAGTTTTACTGCTTTTATTGTTTCAACTGTGATTTGATTTGTATTTAGTTATAGGTATTGTTTTAAAGAGCTACTGATGCCTCAAAGAATAGTTTGAAAAACATATTAATTAGGTATAATTCTGCTTGCATTCCATTTATGTTTTATAGATTTCTCCTCCTCATAATTTATTACTAAGGAAATGTGTATGAATATATGATTGTTGTCCCTTAAAGTTTATTTTGAGTTCATCTGCCTCTATAGCTTACTCCCCACTCCAAGTCATAATCCTCTGTTGTGACATCACAGTCTGTTGCCATGGGAGTAACTGTGAGGTCACAAGTAGTGCTCTATGACTTCAGGTAGGGGAGAAAACAGTAGGAATAGCTGAATTCTTCAGGAGCAGAAATCCTGTTTTTACATAAATGACCTCGGCAATCAATAATGGGGAGGAGAAATACAGAACTAAAGCGAAATGCAAGCTGGGCTTTGTCTAAATATTATGTTTTGTTAAAGTTCGCCTAAACGTGTCACCAGCTTAAACTATGTTGTGTTATTTTATCAGTTTTATTTATGAATTTTGTAGGGTGCTCTGAGCCTCAGAAAATGGGAGCTCAATAAATAGACGCTACTACTACTACTACTACTACTACTACTACCACCATACTAAGTTCTCGGAGCTTATTAGGCTGATCTAAGCAACATGGCTTGCATAGGACAACACCATGAAGCAGCTGCACAGCAGAACTAGCCTGCGCAGGAAGTGCTAGGGAGCTAGCCTGATCTTGCTGGCCACAATCACTTAAGCTTTAAGTGGGACATCTTATATTGTCCCTTCTAACTGTTCCAGCTAAATACACCAAGGCTGGAGTTCATTAAGCAATATACCATGACAGAGTGTTGGTGATACCAGGATTTACCCATGCCCTGGGGTGTTGTTTGGTCATGAGGCGTAGCCAAGTTACCAACAACACCCCAGGGGTGGGTAAATCCTGGCATCACCAACACCCTCGAGTAGGATATTGCTATTATACAATGTTAATATTTTGCATTTAGTAATTTTTTTTAGTAATTTTTTATAATTTTAAATAGGAGAAATAGTGGAAGTGTTACTACAGCAGAGAAAATAGTCCATTTGGTGGAGATTTGGGAATTCATATTTCTAAGATGGTGAGCATTTCTTCTAGCTCTGTTTCATCTATTAAGGTGAATGTAGTATCCATTTGTATTTCGTTGTTTTTTTTTTGTTCTAGTAGTGGCGTTTTTGTGTTCCGAGGTATGTTTGTTAGCCAGCAGTGAATGTGGTGGTGGGTGGAGCGGAGATAGAGTCAAAGTGATTTTTGCGTGTGATAGCTCGAGCGGTTGCTTGGTACCTGTTCTCATGGGGCAGCATGACAAGAGTTAGATTTCGTTTTATTTAGTTTTTTTTAGATCAGATCAGTGTATACTATACATTCATTCTTAAGTAGGTCTTAGCTATTTAACAGTGTCATTTTGTGTATTGGAAAACCAGAGTGGAATTGGAAGAAAAAAATGAAAGAGATGTGAGTTTAGTGGCGATTGCAACTAATGTGCTCATTTCTTTGTGCACTCGGACCGATACCCCTACCGATTCAGTATGGAATAGGATAGGGACAGTTCCTCATAGTATGGAGTCGGCATGTGGTCGCACGACCCTATTCCATTGAAGGTCTGAGCGCTGTGTGTGTGGCTTTGTGACAGAAAGCCACAGGGGAGATCTGTGAGGAGCCCTCCATGTGTCTCAAAATTGATAGCAGGCAGGTCTCAATGAGAAGAAACAGGATGGAGACGAGGGAACGAGGTAAAAGGAGAAACGAGGATGGAGGGGAGCAAGTTACTTTTTTTCCCAAGGTGAGTTTTGGGGAGGTAATGAATTTGAAGCTGTTTGCCGATTGAAATGAGAGTTGATGCACTGGAGTTGGAGACAGCTGTTCAGCGTAGGGTTACCACCTTTTAAGAATCCCAAAGTGGGGCATTTCTTACTGAAGCATGATTTTTCGCAGGACAATATGTAACCATGACCAGTGCAACAGACTTGTTTTCTCTAAATAATCAAAATTAAGAGTAAATGTTGTAGCTTTTTAGTTGTTTCTAGTATTTCTTATCATTTTAATGTATTTTAGTTAAGATATTATAGTTTTTTGCAACATTTAGAGGAAAGTCAGAAATATTTTTTTTTACTACAATGTCAGGACATGTAGTATTTTTCATGTTTTTTTGCAGGACACAGCAGCCCAAATCAGGACTGTCCTGCGAAAATCAGCACAGGTGATAACCCTAGTTCAGTGGGTATTGCTGTGTTTGTGACTTTCGGGCTGGCGATGCTCGGCTTAATCTTGAAATGAGTTACTGATGTGGCTGAACGGAGGCTGGCACCTCTTCTTGTGGGGTGATTGTAGGTTTTACAATGGGAGAGGGGTGCCAGTCAGCCAATCATGATGGAGAATTTGAGGTCGGCTGTTGTGCCCATTGTATAATTACTGATAAGAAACAGCTGATAGACATTACCAATGTCCAGACCCAAATTAGCAAAAAAAAAAAAATTTATCTCCTGGGAAGAATATATGGCTACCTTGTACTACAATTAGATATACTGGATTATCTAACAATGTTGGGTGAAAACTCACCAGTGAAACCAAACTACCTATCACATATATCAATAGGATTACACTGCTAGTTAATTAACTACTAAGATATTGGTTAGTGCTAATGATCAGTTTTTTTCCTGATCTAAAGGTATTAGATTGCAACTTTAGCACAACTTCATGGTTTATCTTCTAACACGGTTTGTGGCCTTGTTTTTGGTTCAGCCCTATTAGGTGTGGTTATCTTACAATTGTTGATACTACTTTTCAGAGTGTCTGTATGTGCAGCATATTTGTGCTGGTGTTACCATACTGTTTAAATAAAAATATTTTTGTTCATCTACTAATATAGCTGCTTACTGTGACCTAATTATATATAGCATGTATTGTTATCACTTTAAATGTAAGAAAGATAAGATGTTGTTTTTAAGGAGAGTTAAAGTGCTTTGTTGCCTGTCAACACTAGCTGTTTGCTGTACTCTATACGACCCTTTACCTATTGTATGGAAACAGGTGTTCTATATTATTCCTTACATTACTTTAATGTATCAAAATGAATGTGTGTAATGTTATAACGTGGAAAGGTAATGGCCTACGATCCCCCTAAAATGGAAAAAAAAAAAGCATGAGCTGTCTGAGGAAAACTAAAACTGATATAGCCGTTATTAAAGAAACTCACCTGATGCCCACAAACGTTGATAAATGGAAATGGGAGTGAGTTAGGAAAGCCTTTTACAGTTGTTTAATACTAAATAGAGTGGGGTAATGATTCTTGTCAGTAAAGGTGTAACCTTTGTTGCCAGGCAACATATTACAGATTCCCAAGGAAGACGGCAACTGTTGTTGGAAACATACTTTGGGAAGAAAATAGCATTTTGCTATGTCTATGCTCTTAATTCTAAACAGCCAGACTTCTTAAAGGAACTTAATTCTAAACTTGCTATATGATCACATACTCCTTGTGGAAGGGGACTTTATCTCAGTGGTTGACCCTTTGATAGACAGATGCAATGCAGTGCTACGCTAAACTAAATTTTACAACTCAAATTATCTGGCAGCATTCATAAGGACACTTAAACTGTACTCTTGGAGACTAGCTCACCCTATGGGAAGAGCTTACTCATTTTATTTACATAGATATAACTGCTATACTGTAGTTGAATAGACTATTTGCTTGTTTAATCTGTGTTGAGTAACTCAGTTATAGATACCTGGGTAGATAACATCATATTATCTGACCACACTCTTATTAAATTAGCATTGAACTTAGAACCACAAGCTAATATCAACCTCAAGATTTAATACATCTCTCTTACATGATTCCCAATTTAAAGACTGGCTACTTCATGAGGCTAACGCATATTTAGACAATTAGGGCATGACAGGGTGTGTGTTATTGTGGGATAACGGCACACCTCGGGAAGTGAAGCCCGAGGTGAAGCTGAGGGCTTTACATACCCGAGGAGGGCCATTATCCCTCAATTACACACACCCAGGAATGCCTTACTGCAATTATAAAATGACTTCCCTATTTTTTAAATTTTAGTACCAAGTAATGAGGTTCAGAAAGTTAAACATTTCTGACCTGTGCTGTTGTGCTGGGATAACAGCACAGTCATGTGACTGGATTCCACCAATCACATGACAGTATTTTTCTTATCCATTTTATATTTAAATTACAAAATGGGTAAGAGAAATAATGTACTGTGACTGGAGGAATCCAGTCACATGACCATGCTGTTATCCCACTACAACAGTACAGGTCAGAAATGCTTAACTTTCTGAACCTCAATACTTGGTCCTAAAATAAAAACAAATCTGGGAGAGCCAGCCCAGTGGTGTGGAGGGCTAAAGCGATAGATGCCTTACCTCCTCCCATGCCGGTGACTTGGGTTTGGGAATGGGCCTCAGTCATTAGGGGTCAGCTGGGGGTGAGGGCCAGGAGTTGGACTGAGCTGCCTCAAGGCAGCTGTCCTCTCCTGGGGAGGTATGTGGATTTCTCCGGCTCTTGGCTGCCACCAGGTGGAGGTTAGGTAGCAGCACCAGGCCACAAGCAAGACCAGGCATTAGGCTGGGTGGGAGGAAAGGGCCATCATCGGAGCCACGGAGTGTATGTGTGCCTCCACACGCATGAGTGACCATGTTCTGGGGTCCCAGGAGTAATGGGGAGAAAACAGAAAATGGGGCACAGAGGCAGGCTAGATGAAGCTCTAAAGCTAACAGAGTGGATCAAGGTTCTCTGAGAGAGAACCACAGCCATGCCTGCCCGGAGCCCCCACAGGGAAAAAACCCATATAGAAAATCAGGGAGGCCATTTTATAATAGTAGTAAGTAATTTCAAGGTGTGTGTAATTGAAGGATAATGGCACTTCTTGGGTACATAAAGTCCTTGGCTTTGTCAAGGGCTTTACTTCACGAGGTGTGCTATTATCTCACAATAACACACACCCTGTTATGCCTTATTGCTTAAATTAACAACACTGGAGAGATAACAAACAAAACTCTTTAGGAAGCCTATAAAGCCACTAGGAGAGGAAATATTATTAGTTTTTCTGCACATAAAAAAATGAGCAACACTCAAGTTGCATAATTATTTGGAAGACCGCCTGGCCCCATGTCGCTGAGGATTAAGACACTGGATGCCACACCCCGTGCCACTCCAGCAACCCGAGTTCGGGAATGAGCACTGGTTGCTGGGAGTTGGATGGGGAGGGAGAGAAGTGAGTGTCAGGAGGATTGCTCTCCTCTGCTGGGGAGGGTGGGCTGTTGCTCCCGTCGAAAGACTGTCACCATGTGGGGGACTGGTGGTAGTGCAGGACTGAGGGTGACCATGAAAGGAGGCTGCTGCAGGACTGCAGCATGCATGTACCTCCACATGCATACACTTATGTGCATGTTAGCAAGGTGTCAGGAGAAAAAGAAAAACTAGCTGGCAGGCTCCACGACAGCCCAGCTGCGTGCCTGACTCTGGCAACCCCCGGGCTTCTGGATTGTGCTTCGGGGAGGGGGGAGGACAGCCTTCCTCCCTCTGGCCCCACCACCGGGGGGGGGAATCTGTGGGGGAAATGCCTGAGAGGGAGCTGGAGGTTGGGATGTGAGCCATGGAAAGAATCAAGCCCTATTAGAGAGGACCGGAGCCTGCCTGCCAGCCCCCCAGGTAAAATGCTCAAAAGAAAAAAACTATTATTTGGAAGACCAGCTGAATAAATTAGTTACTGAGCATAAAAGAGATCCAGTTAAAGATGCCTACCTTCTCCAGACAATATCTGTAAAATATTAAATAGACTGTTTACATAGCAATAAAGCTGAATATGCCCTATACAAAACTAAGAAAAAATACTGCAAATCTGATAAAAAAAGGTGGCCAACAGTTAGCCTGTAGGTTTTAAGACAGACAGTCATAGAAACATAGAAACATAGAATTTGTCGGCAGATAAGGACCGCTTGGCCCACCCAGTCTGCCCATTTCCCTACCTACTGGATAAGCTGCAGATCCTAGTTAACCAGCAGCCTACTTCTTCCTACCCCAACCCCCTAGAATTGCCTTATGACTGTCCCATGCATGCTTGAATTCCTCCACTGATTTTGACTCCACAACCTCCTCCGGAAGGTCATTCCATGCATCCACAACCCTCTCTGTGAAAAAATACTTCCTTAAATTACCTCTGAGCCGCCCCCATCTTCAAATTGTGCCCTCTTGTTCTTGCACACCTCTTTTTTTGAAAGATGCTACCCTCTTGGACTTTGTTGATTCCCTTGAGGTACTTGAACGTTTCTATCATGTCCCCCTCTCCCTCCTTTCCTCGAGGCTATACATATAAGCTCCTTTCGTCTCTCTTCATATGTCTTCTGGTGCAGACCCTGCACCATTTTGAATTGCCCTTCTCTGGACAGCTTCCATCCTGTCTATGTCTTTGCAGAGATTGGGTCTCCAGAACTGCACAAGCACTCCAGATGGGGTCTCACCAGCTGTCTGTACAGAGGGATAATAACTTCCTGTTTTCTACTGGTGATGCCTCTTCCTATGCATCCCAGTATCCCCCAACCCTCCTTGCTGCCCTCTCACATTGCTTGCCCACCTTTAGGTCATCTGATATGACTACCCCCAGGTCCCTTTCCATTTTGTTGTTGTTAGTATCTCACCCCATTGTGTACTCTTCCCTGGGTTTTGTTTCCCAGGTGCATTACCTTGCACTTCTTAGCATTGAATCTAAGCTGCCATACATTTGACCATTCCTCTAACCTTGCCAAGTCCCTTCTCATCCTTTCCACCCCACCCTGTGCATCAACTCTGTTGCAGATCTTTGTGTCATCTGCAAAGAGACATACTTTTTCCTTCCAGTCCTTCTGCAGTAATAAGCATAAAGACATTGAAGAGGACCAGTCTAATACTGAACCTCTAGGTGCCCCACTAATAACTCTCTTTTTCTTCAGAGTGGACTCCATTTACTATTACTCTGTGTCCTATTCTCCAGCCAGTTCTTTACCCAGGCTGTCATCTTGGGACCCACTCCCAGGCTGGCTAACTTGTATATTAATCTTTGTGTGGGACTGTGTCAAATGCCTTGCTAAAGTCTAGGTAGACCATGTCCACAGCCCCTCCCTGATCTACTACTTTGGTCACCCAGTTAAAGAAATCTATCAGATTCATCTGGCATGACCTTCCACTGAATCCATGCTGCCTATGGTCCTGTGCCCCTCTGGCCTCTAGATACTCGACAATTCTTTCCTTCAGAAGTGATTCCATCATTTTCCCTATCACTGAGGTTAAACTAACAGGTCTGTAGTTTCCTGCTTCTGCCTTGCTCCCACTTTTGTGAAGAGGAATCACATCTGCCCTCCTCCAGTCCTCGGGTACCACCCCATCCTCCCATGATTTGTTAAAAAGGGTAGTCCTGGAATATAATAGCTGGTGTAGGCCCCTCCCCCCAGGGTATGCCAGGTTGAACGTCTGTGTAGAGTGGGGCACTCTTAGCAGAAACTGCAGAATAACTTACTGGGCTGGCTGGCATTGAAAGAGTTCATTGATGCAGGGATGCAGGCATCTTTAGGTGCTGGTCTGCAATAAACTTGTGGTTAGTAGCCACAAATAGTTCATAGCAAATAACTGAAGACCACACAGAAGTGAATTAACCAGGGGGATCTCATTTAATTTCCAAATGAGACACTCCAAGGAGCAAGCAGACTCACAACAATTAATGTTCAGTCCTGACCACGGGGTTACAGATTTTGCTAGTGTCCATTTTGCCAATATGGCCCCACTAACAAAGGGCAGCTTTCTTTTGGGCTGTGACAGCCACATGGCATAAAGGCAACTTTACTCAGGGCCAGTATGGCCTCCAGAAATGCAGGCAGCAGGCAGCAGGCAGAAACTGTTCTTCTCCTCACATCTCGTGACTTACTTTAATCTGACTCTCAGACCCCAAACAGCAAGCCTATTCAGGTTGGGGCTACCGCTCCCCCTTTAGATTTCTTGCAAAACTTGGGCCTTAGCAAACGACTTTACCCTGGACATATAGGCAAAGATCTCCACTTAGGTGGTCACCTCCAGATTGGGCATATTGGACTCTGGGACTGTAGCTGCAAACTCCAGATTCCCTGGACCCCTCTTTCTCACTGACTCCAGTATTTCCCCACAGACTCTTGAGTGCAACTGTAGTCCACAGGTCCAACTTTGGTGACTCCCCTCTGGTCTCTCTCTTTCTCTCTCTCTCTCGCTCTCTCCATGGCAGGGCAATTGAGGGAGCCATTCTCTTTGCTCTCCTCCACCCTGGCCCACAAGTGGCACGTTACTCTGCTGGAGGGGCATATTGGAGGACTCACACTGCGGAGCGGGCTGATGGCCTCTGTCACGTCCACCCACCAAACTGTTCAATGCCCAAACCCACGATAAGGCTATAGTTTCCTGAGAGTGGGCAATCAGCCCCACTCTCCTGCAGTTCTCCCACCAGTCTTCCCTTCTTCCCATGTGGGATCTCTCTACTCCTGCCAAAAACTCTTTTATATACCCCGTGCACCCATGGTGACCTCCCAAACCGCAGAAGGCCCTGCTATGTGGCAGGGGGCTTAGCCATATGATTCCTGGCCCAAAAGAACCTAAAGGACACAAAATACTGTACACTCCCTAAGAGAGGGGTTACATTCCTCCCTTGCTTTAAACACTCAATGCCTTCTTGAGTATTTACCACCAGCTACCCACAGCAGCATAACAGAGAGGTATGCACACTCCCTATCCATCCAGAACAGTTTGGTTATGCTGGCTGCACTACCAAGATGGTGGATTTACCCTCAATCCCATCTACACTAACGGCAAACTTTTACCCATGTGATCCAACCACCTGTAGTGCCTTTTATGGATCGCCTGGCCAAACAGGGTCAGCATCCCAGCCCTACCATATACCATACTCAATGCTACCTATTAAACCAATTGCTGCCTACGCCACCTAGAATGCTGCCAAGCCACCCAGTCTTACCCAAATAGATTTTAAGAAATACAGAATAACACAGTACAACATTAAGAACGTCAGAAGGTCAATTAGTTAACCAGAAACAGCTGCACAGAACATTAAGGACCTGTGGAAAAATACCTGTACCCCACTTTCCCCAATATCACAGTGCATATTATTCAGTTCAAAATGAGGAAGTCCCATTGTTCCAAAGTCTCTTGAAGTACTTTAAATAAAACTTAACAGAGAGAAAAGGGTTGATCACACTCATTTATGCAAACAGTCTGTCCAGTTCAATATCTCTGTTCAAACATTGGGTCACATCTCCGGGAGAGGAAACAGCTAGATTTTGGGGCAGCATAATCAGGAAAGACCACAGGCCACCATCAGTCACTTTACTGATATGAAAAGTAGTACTGAGGATTCGGTCTGGTTGTCTTCTGGTCAAACAAATCATGCCCTTTTACATAATGCTGGGTATGCCTTTGATTCAAGTCCTGCACCAGGGCAAAAGTCTGTGAAGAGTGTCAGTCCCTCATATGCATGGAGAGAATAGATCCCCTTGGTGATGTGCTGGATCTGCTGAAGAGCCATGGTGGAGCTTGCTGGGCACAACTTACGTTTCTTGTAAAGTTTATCCAGGATGCCTCAATACACCTAATCCTACCTGTTCTTTATAATGTCCCAAAGTCTTTCTGGCAGGTAGAGGTACACATATTGTGGATACTCCTGCCATATCTTTCACCTCACAGTCCTTTCAGCCTGAGACCACTCAGGCAAGCTACAGACAGAAGACATTGGTGCCTGTTCATCTGGGATTCACACTTTCTCTCTGTATCACTGTACCTAAGGATCACCATTTTGGACACCATTGCATTGCACATTTCTCTCCTTCTTCAACTCTTTGCAGACTGGCCAGGCCAATCTTTCCACAGGGTCAAATAGACTGATTCATAGTGGGATGGGATAGCCCTCTGCAGGCCATCATCATTTATTTCTGCTGCTTCTTCCACAACTGTAACAGTAGCTCTGGTTCCTCTTTGAGTCACTCCCTAGCTGTCCTTATGAGTGACCACCAGGTACAAGATCCTTGGGCGAATTGGGTGGTTCTGCAATAGACATGCTCACTGACTCCATTGGTGCACTCATGGCTGGCTTCTCTGGCACCTGAAACTCTCTGGGGGTCAACAGCTTTGTGTGCAGTCCACGACCCTGGCCCCATCCTTGGGCTACTGTTATATCTGGCTGAACTTCTCCACGGGGAGCTGGAGATTCTTAGGGGGTGGTCTTCACAGTTTTTGAAGCTGATATCACACTTAGCTGGGTACTCATTTCCTCCCAGCTCTCGAGGACCAACTCCACAGATGTAACAGATCCACTGGGCCTAGGGAAAAGCAGGTGTCCAACCTTGCTGGGCCTTTTTGCTGGCACAGCATGCAAACTGGCATCAAAGTCATGCCTGGCCCCTCAAACTAACACAGGGCACACCCGGTGGCTGTAGACTTCTCTACTACCTCCTACATATACCGTAGTATAGCAGAGCAGACCGTCACTTCCAAAGTTTCTGAGGCTTTTGCCATTGCTTACACTGTTCTCCACTTTCTGCATGCCACCAACTATTTCCCAGAAGCTGCTCACTGTCCCACTGGCTTCTCGATCTCTCCCCTCACACTGTGCAAACTTACCCAGAGACCATTACACTATGCCCCTGAATCTCTCCAGTCCAATAAAATAGGTTGGCCAGGGCATTAGCATAGTTCTCACATGTTCTTGGTCTGTGCACCAAACTCCAGCCCCACTAACGCCACAAGTTCCTCTCTTCAGGGTGTGACATTTCTCACTGCTGCACCACATTTTACAGTTCTAAACCAGGCCAGTGACCAAGCCCACAGTGTCCACATTGCCTAGCACCTATTGCAGTCCCTTCAAATGTCCCTGCACCCCAAACGCATCCAGGATGAGCCCCCACATTTTAAGCCCCCCGTGGCTAGGACTATGCCAGGTGACATGTCCATGGGAAGGAGAGTACCCACAACAGAAACTGCAGAATAACTTACCAGGATGGCTGGCATTGATAGAGCTCATTGGTGTAGGTGTGAAGGTGTCTTCAGGTGCTGGTCTGTAAGAAACATGAGGTTAGTAGCCATAAACAGGTCATAGCAAATAACTGAAGACCGCACCAAAGTAAATTAACCAGGGGGATCCCATTTAATTTCCAAATGAGACACTCCAATGAGCAAGCAGGTTCACAACAATTAATGTTCAGTCCTGACTACCTGGGTCACAGATTTTGCTAGTGTCCATTTGGCCGATATGGGCCCACTAAATACTGTATGGGTGGCTTTCTTTTGGGCTGTGATAGCTGTCACAAATTCGCTCAGTTGGCCAGCCCTCTACTCAAAAGTGCCAACCTCTGAGCGTAGAATTGTGAACAGTGAACAGTACAAGGTAACCCTCTTGTCTGTTTTGTGAGTTTGAGTCACCTTAGTCTCAAGTTCTGGAGGGATTCAAACTGATAACCTCTTGTTAGCGTACCCAATTATCAGGCTCAGATAATTCTGTCTTCGGGAGGCCAGATATGTTTGCCTACGGGCACCTAATCAGGTATTACAAAATGAACCCTTAGAACTCTATGCAAGACCTTAGAGAACTCTTCTCTATTTCCCAGTTTGGTATCACAGTAAGCTCATACACAGTGTCAACTATAACCTTCAAAGCTTCACTTATATAAAAAAAGGCACATCAGGCAGTTTCTGTTTTTAAAATATATATCTTTACTTTAAAATAGGTAAGTAGGAAAACAGTAAAATTACAGAACAAGATATCCCAACACATACAGCCTTAAAACAAACAGGTTTAAAAGTGCAGATTCTTACAAATAATAGCACTCAGACCAGACTTGTCTAAGGTCCTTACTTCTTAGTGCTTCGTGGTCTCTCTTCTCTCAGTCAGAAAATGGAAAATGAATGAATGAATGTGTCTTCTAAGGTTGCTTAGTAGGTTTAAAAACAGTCTTGAGCCAGTCTTCTCTCTGAGGTCACCTAACTCCGCCTTGGAGTATTAAACTTTATATTCCATAACACAGGATGTCCAAACAAGATATTTAAAAAAATAATAGGTGACATCAATGAATTTCCTCTTTTCCTGTGACCTTTCAAACTGGTCTGTAATCTACAGACATCAAAAGCTCTTTGATGAAATGCTGGCTTCCCTCTGACGACACCCCCCCACACATGCATATTGGACAACAATGCAGTCTGGGACCTATACATCAAAGTCTCTTTGATGTAATCAAATGGCTTCTGTGGAAGCAACCCATAACACTGGCCCATGTCCCTTTTCTCAGGACACCTAGTGCACATCAAAGGATCTCCCTTTAGGGCATTATAAAATGGATATCTTGGTTTCCTGCCTTCAAAGCAAACTAACAAGATAATTGCACCTCAGATATCTGCAGTTAAAGCTATGTCCTGTCCTTTGAACTTATCCCTGGGGGGGTCTAATGTGTCAATTCCAGCAAGACAGCATTTTCTCTTGACACAGTCCATCACACATTTTTTTATATTTACAAAAAATGATACAGGGATCAGAACCAGCTGTCCAAGTATTACAATTCCTCCCCACCTAGACTGAATTTGGGGGCTCTATCCCCCTGCATGGGATGAGCTTCCCAAATCAGTTCACTCCTCATAGACCCTGGACAACCCATCTGAGTTCTGATTGGTTGCTCCAGCCCTATGTAGAATGGTCGTATCATATCCTTGCAAAGCAAGACTCCATCTTAGTGATCGACCATTGTTTTTCCCCATCTGTGTCATCCAAACTAGGGGGTTGTGGTCAGTCTGCACCACAAAATGCTGCCCATACAAGTATCGCTCCAATTTCTTTAGGGCCCACACTATGGCAAGACACTTCTTTTCCACCATGGAATATGACTACTCCCTGGGAAGTAACTTTTTACTCAGGTAGGCTATTGGGTGGTCCCTCCCTTCGCTGAATGTCTGGCTCAATACTGCCCCAATACCCATGTCTGAGGCATCAGTCTGAACTATAAAGGTTTTACCATAGTCAGGACTTGTCAAAACAGGAGCATTGCACAGTGCCTCCTTTAGTTTGGAAAAGGTCTCCTCACAGGCTGGGCCCCAGATAATTTTCTTGAGCATCCATTTCTTTGTCAGGTCAGATAGGTGAGCAGCCAGGGCACTTTAATTGGGTAAAAATTTTCTATAGTACCCTGCTGTCCCGGGTAAACTCCTGATCTGCTTCTGAGTTTCTGGTCTGGGCCATGCCTGGATTACCTCTATCTTTATCTGGTTAGGACGGAGCTGTCCCCAGCCTACCACATGCCTGTGGTATGCCTCCTCTCCCATGGCCACCTGGCACTTCTCGGCTTTGACAGTGAGCCTGGCCCTCTGTATCCTGTCCAACACTTTATAGGTGTTCCTTCCAGCTGGTACTAAAGATGGCAATGTCATCCATGTATGCCACGGTGTACTCCTCAGCACCATTTAACTCCTGGTTCACCAACCTTTGAAAAGTGGCCAGGGCATTCTTTATTCCGAAAGGCATTACTATGAACTCAAATAAGCCTAACGGAGTGATGAAGGCCGACCTCTCCCTAGCTCTGTCTGTCAATTCTACCTGCCAATACCCCTTTGTTAGGTCAATGGTAGTAAGGTAGGTCGCCCCTCCCAACTTGTCCAGGAGTTCATCCATCTGGGGCATCTGGTGGGCATCTGATTTCATAACTGCATTCAGTCTACGATAGTCTACACAGAAATGAGTCAAGCCATCTGGCTTGGGTACAAGGACTATGGGTGAGGCCCAGGGACTGTGGGATCTCTGGATTACCCCTAAATCCAGCATCTCCTCCACTTCCCTCCTCATGTCCATTTGGACAGCCTCTGACAACCAATATGCTGTCCGCCGTACGGGCGTCTGTGTCCCTGTCTCCACATCGTGTGTCGCTAAGGGGGTTAGTCCAGGCTTGGTGCTAAACAAGGGGGCAAAGTCTGCTAAAACCTCCCTTACTTTCCGGATCTGGCCCGGGGTCAGCTAGGGAGACAATTTTACTGCCTCCACAGAGGACTTCTGCTTACTCTCTTCCAGCAAGTCCAGAAGGGGGTCTCCTTCATCCATTCTGTCCCCATGACTACACACTGCAACACCATGTCAGCCCTGTTTGCATATGGCTTCATCATGTTGACATGGTACATCCTTTCTGTCTTTCTACGGTCAGGTAACTCCACAATGTAGTTCATGTCATTTACCTTCCTAACCACTTTGTACGGTCCTGCCCACTCAGCTTGCAGCTTGTCTTTCCGGACCGGAATAAGGACCATGACTTCCTGACCCACCACGTACAAGCGGAATCTGGCTCTATGGTTATACCATACTTTTGTTTCTGTTGGGCAGCTGCCAGGTTGCTCTGGGCTGTCCCCATAACCTCCTTCAGCCTTTCCCTAAACCTAAGGATGTAATCCACAATGGGAGTTCCCTGGGTGGCGTGCTTGCCTTCCCAGTCCTACTGGATCAAGTCTAGGGGCCCATGTACCCGGCGTCCATACAAGAGTTTTAAGGGGGAAAATCCTGTTGACTCTTGGGGAACCTCCCTGTATGTAAACAACAGGTGGGGAAGGTATTTCTCCCAGTCCCTCCCATGCTGTTCAGCAAACACCTAGAGCATTGACTTTAGGGTACAATTGAATCTTTCCACAAGTCCATTGGCTTGTGGGTGACACGGTGTCGTGCTTCTCGGCACCACCCCACACTTCTTCCATAAACATTTCATCAGGTCCGACATGAAGGAACCGCCTCGATCAGTGATTACCTCCTGCGGAAACCCAACACAGGAGAAAATCCCAAGTAAGGCATCTGCCACTTTGTCTGTCCTCAGAGAGGATAGGGTGACTGCCTCTGGGTACCAGGTGGCATAATCCACAACAGTCAGGATGAATCCCTTACCTGAGGAGCTGGGGGTATTTAAAGGCCCCACAATATCCATTCTCACCCTCTGGAATGGATCCTCCACTATGGGCAATGGAATCAGGGTGGCTTGGGTTTTCTTGCCCGCCTTCCCTATTTCTTGACACCGGTGACAAGACCTGCAATACTCCTTCACCTGCTGAGTGAAGTTAGGCCAGTAGAAATTCTGGGCCAACCGCTGCATAGTGTGCACGATTCCCAGATGACCAGACAAGAGAATATCATGTGCAATTTTGAGCAACTGCTCACGATACGCCTGGGGACTGACAAGCTGCCTGCCTAGCATCCCTCCCTCTGTCTGTACTGCCTGTGTATACATAAGTCCATTTTCTCAATAAACATTATGTCTGCCATCACTTCCCTGTGTGCCCTCTGAGTCTGCCCAAGCCCTCAGCTTCTCTAAACTAGGGTCACTCCTCTGAGCAGCTGCAAACCCCTCACACAGTCCCAAGGCATGGGACAAGTCCCCTTCAGTCACTAACCTAGGGTCCCCAGCACTAGCATCAGGGCCCTCAGGATCACTGTCAATCTCAACCCTCTGACAAGGGGTCACCCCTCTCTCTTTGGAGTAACCCTCTGTAGCTGTGTGGTTACTTGCTACTGGGGAAATTTCTACCCCATTTTTATCAGTCTCCACATCTGGAGACACAGGCTGGGGAACCAGCCTCTCAGTGGTTTCCATACTGGTTTCTGTGGGGTTCAGGGAACTACAATTTTCCCTTGCTGCTTGGCTACGAGTAATTGCGCATACTATCCTCTGCTGGAGATTGTTACCCAGGATCACATCCACTGCTAATGTTTTGGCTACAGCTACCTGTTGCACATTTCCCCCTGTTTCACCCCAGTCCAGGAGAACACTAGTGATGGGCAATGTTTTCTCCTCGCCCATAAAGTACTGTACAGTTACGTATTTATTGGGTATAAGCTGACCAGGCTGTACCAGATCCCCCTTTACCAATGTCAGGGATGCCCCTGTGTCACTTAACCCCTGTGTTCGTACACCATTCACCATGACTGAGTGCATATGTTCCCTCATATTCACTGGCATGCTCCCAGGAACACACAAACAACCCACTTCTTTTCTAGCACCCAGTTGTGTATTATGGCTTGCCTATTTGGGATACTGTCTGGCAATATGCCCAGTTTCATTACACAACCAACATTTAGTTCTTCTCTCAGAGAAATCTTTTCTCTGAAACCTGAGACTAACTGGTTTTGGTGGAGGCAGTGAGGGTTTTAGCTGCCCTGAAGGCGCGCTTTTCCCTTTCTGCACTGCCACGCCCACCCCATTCACTCTCAGAGCAGGTCTGCTCTTGGCATGGCAGTCTGAGAGTTCAGCAGCCTCTTGCACTGTTTTTGGATCTCAGTCCTCTAGCCAGGTTTTTAGCTCTGCTAGGCATGCCTAATAAAATTGTTCTAATAAAATCACATTTTCAATTTTATCAACAGAGTTTGCCTCAATTTCTTCCCACCAACGTTTTAAAAACTGACGATGTTTCGTGGCTAGCTCCTCATAGCTCATATCAGGGCTTTCCCTGAGCTTATGGAATTTAGCTCTGTATGATTCAGCAGTTAATTCAAACTTTTTTAACAGTGCAGCTTTTAGCTTGCTGTAATCATTGCTGTCCTCATTGTCCATTTGACCCAATGCATCCCGAGCTTTCCCGGTAAGTAGTGGGGATAGCTGGAAACTCCAGGACTCTCTAGGAATTTTAGCCTGAATACAAACTTTTTCAAAAGAATTTAAAAAGGCATCTATGTCCCCCCCTCTTTAAACTCAGCTATTAATTTGGAGTTCAATTTGTAACCCAGTCCTGCAGTCCCAGTTAAACCCAAGCCACTTACCTGCTCTGGTGCCGCTGGTTGGAGTCGTAGCTTCGACAGTTCATGTTGCCACTGGTGCTCCTCTCTCTTCTCCTCTGCAGCTCGCTGTTCTTGCTCTGCCTCTCTGCGTTCTTGCTGTGCCTCTCGGCTCTCTCGCTCCCTCTTCTCCTTTGCTGCTTGCTGGTGCTAACGCTCCTCACGGTCTGCTTCCCTCTGTTGTCGCTCTGCCTCACGGTCCGCCTCCCTCTGTTCTCGCTTTGCCTCCAGTTCCATCCTGCGCAACTCAATTTGCAGCTTGAGTACCTCTGGATTCAGTATACTGGTGACCTTTCCCTGCTACTGTGGCCCTTCACTGACGGTGGCCCTGGTGTTCTTTTCAGTAATGGTCAGTGACTCGCTGCTCTGGGTATCTGCTACCATCAGGGCCTCTGTGAGGTTCTGCTTTTTGGTTGTCACCTCGAATGGGACTCCTCTGTCCCCGCACAGCTGCTTTAAGTAATCTACAGTAGTCTGCTGTAGTCGGAAGTCATCTTTCCTAACTACTACTACTCTGACTGGCACTTAGAAAAAAAAAACGGGTAGGAACTTGACTGTAAGCCAAGGGATATAGTTCTGTTTCCTTTTGAAATAAAACACCACCTTTCTTTTTTTTTTTTTCAAGTCAGCTGAACGGTCTCAAGCTGACACACTGAGCAATGAAGCTTATACACCAAACTTTTTATGCCACCGCTGCCAACCAATCTGTCACAAATCTGCTCAGCTGGTCAGCCCTCTACTCCAAAAGTGCCAACCTCTGAGCATAGAATTGTGAACAGTGAACAGTACATGGTAAACCTCTTGTCTGTTTTGTGGGTTCGAGTCACCTTAATCTAAAGTTCTGGAGGGATTCAAACTGATAGCCTCTTGTTAGTGTACCCAATTATCAGACTCAGATAATTCTGTCTTCGGGGGGGTCAGATATCTTTGCCTATGGGCACCTAATCAGGTATTACAAAATGAACCCTTAGAACTCTATGCAAGACCTTAGAGAACTCTTCTCTATTTCCCAGTTTGGTATCACGATAAGCTCATACACAGTGTCAACTATAACTTTCAAAGCTTCACTTATATAAAAAAGAAGAAGTTTCAAGGCACACCAGGCAGTTTCTGTTTTTAAAATATGTATCTTTACTTTAAAATAGGTTAATAGGAAAACAGTAAAATTACAGAACAAGATATCCCAACACATACAGCCTTAAAACAAACAGGTTTAAAAGTGCAGATTCCTGCAAATAATAACACTCAGACTAGACTTGTCTAAGGTCCTTACTTCTTAGTGCTTCGTGGTCTCTCTTCTCTCAGTCAGAAAATGGAAAATGAATGAATGAATGTGTCTTCTAAGATTGCTCAGAAGGTTTAAAAACAGTCTAGAGCCGGCCTTCTGTCTGAAGTCACCTAACTCCGCCTTGGAGTATTAATCTTTATATTCCATAACAATGGATGTCCAACAAGATATTAGAAAACATAATAGGTGACATCAATAAATCTCCTCTTTTCCTGTGACCTTTCAAACTGGTCTGTGAGCTACAGACATCAAAGACTCTTTGATGAAATGCTGGCTTCCCTCTGATGACACCCCCCCCACCCATGCATATTGGACTACAGTGCAGTCTTGGACCTGTACATCAAAGTCTCTTTGAGGTAATCAAATGGCTTCTGTGGAAGTAACCCATAACACTGGCCTGTGTCCCTTTTCTCAGGACACCTAGTGCACATCAAAGAATCTCCCTGAGGGCATTATAAAATGGATATCTTGGTTCCCTGCCTTCAAAGCAAACCAACAATATAATTGCACCTCAGATATCTGCAGTTTAAGCTATGTCCAGTCCTTTGAACTTACCCTTGGGGGGTTTTGATGTGTCAATTCCAGCAAGACATTATTTTCTCTTGACATAGTCCATAACACATTTTTTTATATTTACAAAAAATGATACAGGGATCAGAATCAGCTATCCAAATGTGACATTAGCCACATGGCATAAAGGCAGATTTACTCAGGGACCATATGTCTTCCAGAAATGCCAGCAGCAGGCAGAAACTGTTCTTCCCCTCACATCTTGTGGCTTACTTTAATCAAGCTCTCGGACCCAAAACGACAAGCCTAGTCAAGTCAGGGATACTGCTCCCTCTCTAGACTTCTTGCAAAACTTGTGCCTTAGCAAGTGACTGCACTCTGTACATATAGGCAAATGTTCCCACTTAGGTGGTCACATCCAGGTTGGGCATATTGGACTCTGGGGCTGTAGTTGCAAACCCCAGATTCCCTGGACCCCTCTTTCTCACTGACTTTGGATCACCCCACAGACACTCCAGTATGGCTGTAGCCCACAGACCCAACTTTGGCGACTCCACTCCAGTCTCTCTGTCTCTCTCCATGGCAGGGCAATTGAGTGCAGATATTTTTGCTGAGCTCCCAACATCTCTACTCTTTGCTCTCCTCCTCCCTGGCCCATGAATAGCATGTTACTTCACCAGAGGGGCATATTGGCAGACTAACGCCATGGACCGGGCTGATGGCCACTGCCACATCCACCCGCTGAACTGTTCAATGCCCAAACCCATGACAAGGCTATAGTTCCCCAAGAGTGGGCAATCGGCCCTGCTCTCCTGCAGTCCTCCTGCCAGGCTTCCCTTTTTCCTATGCAGGATATCTCTACTCCCACCAAAAACTCCCTTATATACACCTGCACACCTGTAGTGACCTCCTGACTGACAGAAGGCCCACCATAAGGTAGAGAGGTTAACCATTTGATTCCCAGACCAAAAGAACCTAAAGTGCACAACATACTGTACACTCCCAAAGAGAGGGGATACACTGGCATTAAACTAACAGATGATAAGATAATTGTCATAGAAATTTAATGAATGATTTAAGCACTTATTCCAATCTATTTATACCTCCACCAGTAAGACACCTTAAAATATAATTGATTAATATCTAAAATAAAACTACCATCCATTATGGAGAATGACAAAATTGCACTAACTAACAAGAATTGGAGAACATAATCAATTATCTTCAAACAGGACGCTCTCAGAACCTGATGGATTTCCTAGAGCAATTTACAAAGTAGTTAAACCAGAAATTACAGAAGTTCTAACACAAGTAGGCCTCCTCCCACCAACCAGGCATGAAGCCTATAACACAGTTTTACATAAAAAAAAGATAAGGACACCCCTTTTATGTGATAATTATCGACCTATCTCACTTCCGAATGTCAATTATAAAATGCTAGCCAAAGCATTAGCTATGAAGTTATAAAATGTATTAGCCTTAATAATAGGGAGAGAGCAAGTAGGTTTTCTTAAAAACAGATGGGGATTTCATAACATACACAGACTAATTTATTCAATCTGGACATCCAAAAACAAGAAAATCCCAGCCATAGCCTATTATTGGACATGAGTAATTGCCTTCAATTCCCTAAACTGGGACTTTTTGGACTGCTCTCTTACAAACTTCGCATTTTGATCTATATTTCAGTCCTAGGTCTCAGTATTACATAGAGGAGTGAAAGCATCTGTGGCTACCAATGGTGTAACTTCCTCGCTCCTTTCACTTCAAAAAAGGACAAGGCAAGGTTGTCCCCTCTAGCCCTCTCTTTTCCTTATTGCTATTTACCACTTATTAGAGTCATACTAAACAACCAAGAACTCAAAGAGATAACAAGCATCTGTCAATGCCGAATGTTTGCTTGCTGACATTGACATTGGTAGTATAGGAGTTATAGAGCTGCATAATAGGAATGGCAATGAAGTATTGAACTGAAGCGAACCCCACACTCACCCTGCAGAGACTGACAGGCATTGGGGTGTGCCTTTGGGTCGTCAGGCATAACAGCCATGCCATTTCACCACACCCTACCCTGCAGACACCGACAAGTGTCACAGTGTGCCTTGGGGTCTTTAGCCCTTATGCGCACCCCATTCCATCAGGAAATATGGTGAGATAGGTGCAGTACAGGAGAATGGGGTGAACTTTGGGGCTGAAGAGTCCAACGCACACCTCAATGCCTCTCAGTGGCTGCAGGGTGTGGGTGGGGTTGGAATGGTATGAGCATTGCAGGCAACAATCTCAAGTCATAGCCCTGATGCCTGTCATTCTCTACAGGGTGGGGCATTATGGTCAGAAACCCTAATGCCTCAGACATTCGTTGGTATTTTCACTCCAAATTTTCAACATGGTTTTTTTGTGACCCCCACCTCATGAACAGTGGCAATATCAGTTTGTTAGCTGAAAGCTGCTTTTGCACAGCGACTACGGCATTTGTCATCACAGGCACAAAAACGCATTCTGAACAGGATGTCAAAAATGACAGCTGTACTGTTCAAGGGGAGGTGTAAAAAATGGCAATGTTGAAAATCTGCAGTGAAAATATTAAAAAAAATTGGTGAGGTCACAAGTGTGCATAGAAACTGTGCAACACACACCCATAATGTAATTAGTTTGGGGATTTTTTAACAGCAGATTGTCAACACAGACATTTTGGGACCTCTGATCATGAACAGTGTCACTGTGATTTTCTTTATCTGTCCCAAACAATGATTTCCCACAGTGACCATGGATTTCTGTGCTGAAAGTGTGAAAACACATTTCGGCCATGTTGTGCAAAATGACAGCTGTACTGTTTATAAGGAAGTGTGGAAAAATGCCACTGGTGAAAATCTGGACTGAAAATATTACAAATTCATGAACTTACGAGGGTGCATGGAGACTGCGCAATGCTTACTCATAACACAGTCATTTTATGGATTTTTGTCACCAAATTTTCAATATAGCCATTTTAAGACCTCTGCTCATGACCAGTGTCACTGTGATTTTCTTAATCTGTCCCAAACATTGCTTTCGCACCATTGTGCGCTACATGCACTGAAACACATTTTGGACGAGATGTGAAAAAAGGCAGTTGTACTGCTCATAAGGAAGTGTGGCAAAATGGCAATGTTGAAAATCTGGCTTGCAAATATTAAAAATTTGCAAACTTGCGAACGTGTGTAGGAACTTGGCAACGTGCACTCCTAAAACAGTCAGTTTTGGGAATTTTTTCACCAAATTTTCAACATAGCAATTTTAAGACATCTGCTCATGAACAGTGTCACTGTGATTTTCTTAATCTGTCCCAAACATTGATTGCGCACACCCACTGCGCCATTGTGCGCTACATGCACGGAAACACATTTTGGGCGACATGTGAAAAATGACAGCTGCAATGCTCATAAGTAGGTGCGGTAAAATGTCAATGTTGAAAATCCAGAGTGCAAATATTAAAAATTTGCGAACTTCTGACGATAATGGCAAAGAACTTCACGCAATGCATACTCGGGAAAACAGTCATTTTAGAATTTTTCACCAAATTTGCAATATAGCCTTTTTGAGAGCCCATCTTATGAATACTGGCACTGTCATTCCATTAATCAGTCCTGAAAGGTGATTTTGCGCAGTGACCATGAAATCACCCTTCGGGCACGATTAACGCCATGATAGTGACTTAATTCATGAGGAGGGGTCTCAAAAACCCCATGTTGAAAATTTGGTGCCAAAATTCCTAAAAATGCCTGAGATATGCTTCAAAGTTGAAAAAAAAAACATATTTATGGCATTATATAGTTTACCGGCATTTCCTCAGTTCGCAGTTGGCTTTGAAGAGTGCAGACATGTTCCCGGTCCACCGAAGATCATCACTCTGGAGGTAAGTATTGGGTGAGGTGGGGGTGTGGGGAGGTAGAGTGTGCAGAGGGTGGGCAGGGAGACCTTCGAGGGAACTTTTTTTGTTTACAGGTTTGTTTTTTTTTAGGAAGATGACTCGGGACGTTTGCCACGCTGGGGTGGGCTCCAAGCGTGGCAGCTGGAAGGCTGTTTTGGGGGTTCCTGGAGCCAACAGTACCCCCGTCATAAATAATCATTGTTGCCATGCTGGGGTGGGCTCCCAGCGTGACAGCTGGAAGGCAGGTTTGGGGGGTCCTCGAGCCGATGAGGGATTGGGCACCTCAGTCGGAAATAACAATTTCTGCCACGCTGGGGTGGGCTCCAGTGTGGCACCTGGAAAGCTTTTTGGGGCGTGGAGCCGATGGGGACTGGGCACCCCGTCGGCCGCCCACAGTGTGTGCGCAGGGAGGAGTGCATGAGCACTCAATATGTGTGCTTGCGTTCACGCATGTGTGTGTGGTGGGGGAGCGCTGCTCACTGAAGCAGAGCTCTCCCTTTCAACTGTACGGCACTGCATTTTGGATCATTGCACTATGTTTCTTGCACATACGTGCAAGCAAACATAAAAATTGGTAAATCAACTAATATGATCTATGCCTTTTCTGATGCTTTGTTAATTCGCTTGGGAGATCCAATACCCTCCTTTAACATGCTCCTCCCAAACCCCCTTGCAACTCCTGTGGCTTCAGTGGCTCTGGTTCTGCAAACAGTTGAGGCCCGATTGGCATAACTTCACAAACTTTTTTTTATCACAGAGGAGTTCCAGGCTGGAAGGTGAAGACTGAGTCCAAATGTAGTTCAGCCCTTTAAGCAATCCTAAGAAAAGATGGTCTGAGAAAATATTCAGGTTGGGGGGACCAAGAAGAAAACAGGAAGCGCAGTAGATAGCTCACTTTACGATACTGAGCCATTCAAGAAGGGAGCGATTACCGTCCAAAGATAGGAGCATCCAGGTTCTTTGTCCATAAAGTATAGCAGATCTTTGAATATTTCAGCACCAGTTTTGTGTATTCCATTTATTCAGTTAAATATAATGGCTCTCATGTTGACCAAATCTACTGTCTTTCCCTAACCCCCACCCCGCATTGCCAACGCTTTTACTTAGTTTCAATAAAATCTTGCAGAGATCTGCCCTCCCAGGCTAACTCTGATACCCCAACCCATGTTGAACAAAAAGCTATTATTTCTGACTTAACTGTAGAGCTGTATTTTCTCCCTTTTCCATGTATTTAAAAAAGTCACCTTACTACTGAAGGTATAGCTTTGCAATTTAGTTTGTGGCAGTGTTTTGGCACCTAGATTATATGTTATTTAATAAAAAAAAGAAAAACAAAAACCCTGCATTCCACACTGTTTATGGTTGTCGAGGTTGTGCTGCTTTTGCTGTGCTCTAGGGAATGGGGCGACAGACAAAGAGCCCTTACAGACCAAGGAGTACTCAGTTGGGAACAGGACCAGAAAGAATGAGGAGAGAGGGGCCAGACACAAGGGGACCGTGGCTGGAAATAGGAACAGTGAGAAGGAGTGGGAGGGGGACCCTCTAGACACCAGGGAGTGTTAAATCATAAACAGGAATGGGGAGAGGAAGGGGGAGCAACTAGACACCAGGGAGTACTCAATCAGGAATGGAGAAAGGGAGGGGGAGGCACTAAACCTGTGGGAGCACTCAATCCATAACATGGATAGTGAGAGGGGACTCTAGATACCATGGAGAACTCAATCAGGAACAACACTGAAGAGATGCAAATATGGCCCTAGCCAGCAGGGACTACCTGACCAGGAATGGGAAAGCAAAGAGGGAGGAAGAGCTGTTAAGACACCACAGAGTACTTGACTGGGAACAGAAAAATGAAGAGGGAGCTGCTTCACAGCAAAGAATGCTTGTTTGATAATGCTACCAGAGAGAGCCAATTCAAATATCAGTAGAGCTAGTATCTGACAGCTGCTCCTGTGGTTCTGGAGCCCTTGCCCCTCTCCCTTCTCCTGCCCAATTCAAGCTCCAGCAGTGCCAAGATGGACAACAGACCCAGAGTCTCGTAAAAAAAAATGATGGCCAGGAAATGGTGAGTCCAACAGTCTATTATTAAACCAGAGGGGTGAGGAGGGCAATCTGCTGCATATTACATTTGGTGATGCAGGTACATTTGCAGGGGCCAAAAGTTGTGTGCAATAGTTCTGTTTCCACTTTCTCTGCTCTTACTGGGGATTATGCACTATTGGGTGGATAGTATGCACTTAAAGCATGTACCCTGCCCATGTAGCTCCACACCCACACACAGGTGCACATGGGGCAGTATTCAGAACCGGCCACCGCCTGTCTGTGGCCCCACCCCCCTGGCATGCAGAACTACGCAGGATGACCAGGGGCAGAGTCGCGGACCCAGAAAGGCATCCAATGGGATGTCCGTCCTGGGTCCAGGAATAGATCACTTGCCTGGTATGGTGCGGGCTGGGTGTGTGAATAACCCCCGCAGGCATCCAGACCCATGTACCCATGCCATAAAGACCAGCCATCCCCCCAGCAAGATACCAGCCTCTGCGGGCGCTCCTGCCCAGCAGCACAGATGTCCCCCTCCAGCGGCACCACTGCCTGCCCATACATGGCGCCTCCACCCCAACCCACATAGGTGCCCCATCCACGTAGTTAGAAAAACACCGTCCCACTATACGCCACAGCCCTTACCCTGTAGTCATGATCCAAGCCCCCCACCAAAGCTCTGTTGTGCTGTGACCTGGCTGGTACATAATTGCCCACCAACCCACCACCACCATGATCCTGGTCCCTCTGGCTGCACAAAGGTATGCAGTGACTCCTTCCCCCACCACCTGTGGCACTGACATCACCACTCCCAGTCCCCATGCATAGTGACCTACCACATCCTTGCATCCAGCTGTCTGGCATCAGATGTTGGACCCCCCCCACCCATAGGTACACGGTGTACAGTTACACAGCATGCCTATGCATGACAGCATTAGGCATAGGACAGCACAGTACATTCACATAGACCACCAGGGTACATGACTGGTCAAGCCAATCTGTCGATGCACACCGCATACTGTGTGTGGACAGTCCAGGTGTCATACACCATGGGTTTCTGTCCGACCTCCAACCTGGTGGTTCTGCTGTGACAATCTGCAACTATCCTGATGGCAGTGACTCTCAGTGATAGCCATGTCTACGTTATGCCACACAGGTATACCACGATCTGTGCAAGGCAGGTAAGGCACAGTCTAGATCGACTATACTGTTGCTGTTGGAGGGGTGAGGGATGGGGACAGATGGAAGGCTTGGGAGGGTGGACGGGTCATGTGGGGGCTGGGTGGATACTGATATAGCTCATGCCGGTACCAAGTGGACTATGCCCTTGCACAGTCACACAGTGTGACACACAGTGGTGCTGCAGGGCGCAGTAGTGCTACCTACTGCACAGACTCATTGCACCATCATCAGGCTTAAGCCCTGCACCTCAGGCCAGTGTGGCTCCTAACATATGGGTGGGACTGTTTGACCGACTCCAGTGGGAATGGGAAGGTATACACCTGGGGGCATGGTGGGGTTGGGGGGCAGCACAATGCATGGTCTGTTCCCACCCCAGTATTATAGGGGGTCTCTGTGCTGCCAGAACTGGGGGGGGACTCTTGTTGGGGGTGGGGGGGATGTTTTGCACATGCTGCCAGGTCCGAGGGAACTCTGTGTGTGTGTGTGTGGACCTGGCTGCGTATCAGTGTTATGACAGGGTCCCCCCTGGTGTATCCCGTTCACCCCATCTCCCCCCTTTGGGCAGCACTACACACCTTTGTGAATGGCACATAGTGCAGGCCTGCCCCGTTCTGCCCCCGGTGCATTGCTGTCTGCGCAGCAGGGGGATCGGGTGTGTACAGGCTGTGCGTCCCTTTCCAGCATCTTACACAGGGAGCACAGTGGTTGTGGGGTGGCTATGTGCCACATATATGCAGTGCGTAGGCTCTCTGCACCTTCGTGCATAGGGCCCATTAATTGCAATATGCTATGCAGCCATAAAAAATCTTTGCAAGTGCAGCTGAAACTGACAGGTAGAAAGGAAAGCAAGCCACCCATGAAATCCATCTATATTTTCTGATGCCTGCTGCTACTTTTTCCAGCCTTGGGTCTGAGTTAATAGAAGATAATATATTACTGGATTTTTTTTATTTTTTACAATTCAAATTATTTTCTCCCAACATCGAACTGTGGAATTCTTTGAATGAAAGAAGCATTAGAGTGGGTCACAGTGTGGCAGTATGTCTAAGGTGTCAGACATGAATAGCACTTCCTTAGAGCAATTAAAAAATAATAATGTGACTGACCCTGTGGGAAGGGGTGCCTGGGTCGTGCACGTGGCACTGCCACTACCTTTGGTAAACCAGTGCAGGCCAGTAAATTGTAGTTCAGCTGCAAATGCTGGAGACATTCCAATCAACCAAGCCACAAGAGTGTTAGCTCTTGGAGGGCTCAGTGAAGGAATCACTAATTACTCTACCACATAACCAGCGCAAGCTTAACAGAATAACACAGCTTTCTTACCACCCAACCACATACAAGAAGAAGGGTTAGTGCAAATGTTAACTTTAAACACAGCCCTCTTAGGTGCCCTTCTAGGCAAGCCAGATGTACCCTTTTGCACCTGGTACCAGGTTTTAAAGACACAAATGGGTGCTCCCTTAACTCAGTTCCTGGGTACTGCAGGTGTAGAATCACTACAGGCACATAGATGTTGCTGTGGGGTGGCTGGCATTGGCACACTTTAAATGGAGCAACATACTCATTCTGCCAAATGCCACAGTTTACAGAAAACCCATCGAAACAGGGTATCTGGAATCCAAATTCCAAAACATGGTGAAACAACAAGAGCTGTCCCTTGCAAAAATGCTGCATTTCAGCATACTCACAGTTCTCAGGCCCGGATGGGTCCTCCTGAAAAAGCAGACCTCTGGGTCTCTTCTCCCCTAGGGCATCTACAATACCGGCAGGCTTCCTTCCACTGCTCAATGCTGAACTGGCTGTCTTGACCACTAGCTGCAGGCTCTTCTGACTTTCTACCACTCATTCCAGACTGCTGAGGCCCTGATCTGACTCTTATATGTGCTGGCTTTCAAACCTTTAGGTCAAAGGCAGCCTGGCACCATGTTGTAGTGCCTGCTACAGGACTGGATCAGCGGCTCTTGGTCTTTTTCTCCATGCTGGATCTTCAGCCTCACTCACGTGCTGGCTTACATGCAGTTGCCACTCTTTTCCTTCCTGGAACTCAACAGCTCTCTATACAGTTTGTTCTCTGCTTTTCAGGCCGGGGATGGCACAGCTTGCAGCCGCTGCCAGCGCTGCAGACCTTTCCATGACAAGATCTTCACCAGGTCTGCCCTCCTCCAGCACAGTCCTGCCTTCCAATGAAACGCAGATTTTTAAGGCCTTGATAGGCTGTCTTTTTCAACAGTTACAAAATAAATCTGGGGGGGTACTGGTCCGGTAGTTGGAAGGGTTATACTGGTAATTGGCTATTACAGTATTGTAGGGGGACACATATTTTTCACAAATAAGACATCGTAAAAAGTTATTTTCAACCTATTTGTAAAGAACAAAAATGAAAATGTCAATGTAAGAACGATCATTATTTCCTCCTTGCAAGGAATTACAGTCTAATGAGACTGCTGATTCCTTGCTACGTGCCCTACTCCTGCAAGGCACGCATAAAGTCAGCAGCAGTCCCTACCAGAGGGCAATTCTCCTTGTTGAGATTTATTATCCAATTAGATTTCACATGCCACAGTCAAGATATGAACCCAACAGGCATACACCATTGCTTTTTGGCACATTCTGTGAACAGAGCACGTGACAGAAATTCCACTCGGCTAAAAGGGCTTCTTAGTTCTAAGGATACGTAACAGGTTTCATTTCAATAAATAACTGTCTTAGCTTTACAACCCCTCATTAGCTTAAACTTGAAATTTCAACACAGGAGGTTCCAGTAAATGATAAACTGAAGGTCAATCGATCTGAATACATTTTCATTCAGTATTTATGTAAAGCCTTCACATGATGGTGTGTACATATTCACCCTGGCATTCATGCTAAGTATTTTT
Source organism: Neoceratodus forsteri (assembly GCA_016271365.2). Lineage (NCBI taxonomy): Eukaryota > Metazoa > Chordata > Ceratodontiformes > Ceratodontidae > Neoceratodus > Neoceratodus forsteri. The sequence continues at coordinate 1,425,922,405 of CM028130.1, forward strand.
TTTATCATGCACCGACCTAATGTAACCAAATATTGTAAATAAAGAATAAGACTGGCTGTTAGAAAGTTGGGCTTGCTTTCCCTTCATACCTCTCAAAATTTCTGTTCACCAAATGTGGAAAAGCAACCTTTAATGTGTGCCACTAAAAAAAAGACATGAGTGTTGATTAAACTGAGCACCATCTTTTGTATCAGTTTCTTTCTGAATGCTTATTGATTACTTATCTCACCAAAAAAAAAATTATCCAGAGGAGGAGCAGGCATTTTAACAGTTACACTTTGCACTGTTTATGTTTCTATTCACTCCATCATTTCAATATGACTCATCTTATTTCACTTGATTTAACGCCAAAAATGCACAACCATATAAATATATTTATGCAACACCAGTAGTGGTAAACATTACCTAATCAGTTTGTTTACAATGCTGTCTAACCTCCAGATAAGAATTTATCTAGTAGTTAGTAATGTTGCAAGTGCTTTCCCTGACCTTTGCACTGAACACTGCCAGTCAGAGAGCAACCCCATGCACTACAGCCTTTTTCAATTAATTAGAAATAATCACAACCCAAGATCTCAACAACTTGGGTAGCTAGTTGTCCCCTTTATGAGAACTTCACAAGGCCAGTATACATTTACTTACAGGGCCACTAGCTGTTTTAACTCCTTGCCACACCATCTGACATGTTCAACCTTTTCTACTTTTAAAAGTTTGATAAAACAGTATTTGTTATCTAAATCTAATTGCATTTATAGTGTTTGGGAGGGTATTGTTATAGATAGAATTTGGCCATGATACAAGCTTGTTGTACCATTGCCATGATGTCAGGTTGTTGTTGTGCCATCGTCGGTACGTCACGGCGATGGTATGACAAGTCGGAATGCCATCTTGCGCATTTGTTAGCGTTCTATCGCTGATCGTCCATTTTCTTACTTTTATCTTGGCATAATGTAGCAGTTACGGCTACTGGCAGTGTGTAGAAATTCCGGGTAAAAAAAAAAAATGATTGTGATGGCAGCAGCAGTTTACTCAAAGTTTGCAACAGTTGACAGAAAAACGCTTGTGGCAGACCAACAAAACCACAGAACAATACAAAAAACAGAAGCAGATGTAAAACTGTTTAAAAAGTACCTCACATAAGTAGGTGAAACCCGAACAGTAATTGCCATAGAAGTCACTGACCTTGACAACTTGATAGTAGAATTCATCCTCAGAACAAAAAGAGTAGACGACAGTATGAGCCCAGCACACTCAGAGGTATTATTAGCAGCATAGATCATCACCTTTTACAGATGAATTATGGCCACTCAGTCTTCCACGGCAACCAAACACATTTCAAGGAAACCCCAGCAACCCTCTCAGCCAAGCAGAAGTTTTGGAAAAAGCTTGGAAAGGGCAACAAGCTGAACAGGGCAGATGCCTTGTCCCCTGCTGACATAGACATACTATACAGCACTGGATCGCTTGGTCTACACAGTCCCACTTCATTGTTAAATATGGTCTTTTTCAACAATGGGCTATATTTCACGTTGTGAATGGCAGAACAGTATAACCTGAGGTGGGGGGGGGGATCTAAGCTTACTAACTGACACAGATGGCAAGGAATACATAGAATATACTGAATGCCAGACCAAGACTTGCACAGGAGAGAACCCAAGAGCTGTGTGGGCTGTTAAATCATGAATGTTTGCAAATCCAAGCAATCTGAGTGTAACCCCTACACCCCTGCCTTTTTGCAAACGACAGGTGGTATGCTGTTGAAGCTGACAGCAGTACCTGGTGGGGACTGGGTTCAGGGAGGACTAGGTTACTCGGCACAAAGGGCCTAGGTTTGGCTACTCTGCACAGGGGCACCCAAGTAAATCCGAACACAGGAAGCAATAACTGTAATGCCCAATACCAGGAATGGGATTCTAAAGTGTGGCTTTTATTCACGCCCAAACTGAACAAACAAAGCATAGATGGACCCCCAAGGGGCTACATTCCTGGTAATGCAGATAAGAGTAACAGAACACTTCTTCAACACTTCAGCCCTCAGGCTCTGAACCCAGCAGGTACACAGCCCAGACTTGCACGCTGCTTTGGGTACACAGCCCCACTTGTACACTATTTGGGTTTTTCCCGGCCCGGCTCCCCTGACGGCCACTCGATCCCGGTCCATATGGCAGTGGATCAAATTTTCTGTTGGTGGCTCCCCAAATCACCTTAGAACCTTCAACTCCTTAAGGGAAATTTCCTTTCAGTCCCATGTCTGGGTACTTCCCTCAGCACTGGCCAAGTGCCTGAGGCAAAGTAGAAATCCACAGAGCAAATCCGTAGAGGTGGACCTGGTTACTAAAGATGGGGGGTCTCCCACCTCCAGCTCCCACAATCCATACCTGGCCATTTCTCTGGACATTAAACAACTCTTTAGAAAGCTTGGCAATGTAGATTAAAGGGTAGACATATAGCACATCTCCTCTGCATGTCTTGACTTTCCCGTTGTGCTGGACTTGAACATACTTTTACTTTGGCTAAGCCTATTTCTCTAGGCCTCCCACTAATTCAGCAGTCCAATCCCACTTCAACACAGTTCAGGTGAAACATGGGCCCTTTGAAAGAGCAGAACTCACCCTTTGGTTGCCACGTGCCCTTGGTGAATCTTGAAAGCTTCTTGTGCCAACACATTTCAGAAAAATAGGCAGCTTCTTCTCTAGCAGGAACCAGGGGGTTGCCCCTGGAATAGCAGGCAAACCTTCCACCCCCATCCCCTCAGGGATGGGGGCACAGAGACCAGTATCAGTGGTCTCCACCACTTCAAGAACAGCTTACTGTGTTCCTCTTTAGGCGGAAACACACACCTTTCCCTAAAAGTAGCTCTATATCAGAGCTTAGGCTCCAAGAGCCTGTACACAGACAGCTGTGCTCCTCTCTTCTTCACTGCTCACACAACTCTGCTTATTCACTGTTTAAAAACTCCCAACATTCTAATCTAACTCCCTTCTGCAGATTCCAATGTGGCTCATGCAGCTGTGACAGTTCTATGGTGATGTCATCCCTCAGTCTCAGCTGAGACTGAGAACAGAGTGAAACAGTGTGAAATCCATTTAATTGGAGTTTCACAAGCTGCCTTCTCTGCCTACCACTAGGTCTTACTGGGATTCTAGTAACCCCGGGTAACAGGGGGGTTACACGAGTAGAGACTCGGTGGCAGCAGATAAAAAGTATGCTGCAGAAAGACCGCCAAAAATGCTAAGCCCTGATGCTCCTTTCTACCTAGCACCCAATCTAAACCATAAGCCTGGCATGTCTCATTGGTACCGATTAATGACTCTTGGCAAAAACAAAGTCAGAAACATACTGAAGTTCATAAAAACAGCTGCAGGGTTACCGCTGGAGAAACACATAGCCAATCATTCTACTCACAAGACTGCGATCCAGTGTCTGGTTGATCATAAAGTATCCCCCAACTGAGGTGCAGCAAGTTTCAGGGCACTGTTCCTTAAGGAAGGATTAAGCCACAAGAAAGCATGGGTCTACTGTGGTATTAATCCATGGTTGGGGGGGTTGGACCACGAGGCCGAAGGCCAAGTGGGTCCAACCAACCCACCATGGATTAATTCCACTGTAGACCCATCCTTTCTAGTGGCTTAATCCACTTGTAACATGGCAATGAATGTATGACTAATAATTTTTAAATAAATGAGTACAATCACACTGATTTACTTTCAGAATACTATAAATTGATCTATTACACATGATGTACATATACTTGAAAACAATTGGAACACACCTATTGGAAATATCGTGGCTACTATTTCACTTTTGTTAAAATAACTTTCATTACAAGCTTTAAGCTTTCTAACATCAAAACATATTTTACAACTTTTCAAAAACTTGCAATTCACTTTCTATTCTAGGTGCTTTGATTTTCCTCTCTATGTATTAGAAGATATGGGCTGCACTGCATGATGGGAGTGTGCTATGGTACATTTTAGTTTTCTTTCTCCAGTTCCTTTGCAGACCAATAGGTGGCTGTCACACAATCCTAGTAGCACAAGCACCTTTTCTCCAAATGTACTGAACTAAGCCAATCTGAAAAACACTTTATTGAACAACTACTATTTTGCGGAATATTATTTTCACTTTTTTTCCTCTAAACTACCTAACTCAGCAGGACATAGAACAACATAAGGTTTACTGCTTTCATCTTTCAAATACTTGTTTTCACTACTATTGTTAGTCTGTTTCTTTGATTTCTTTTTGTTTCTCTCAATTTATTTTTCTTTTCACCCACAGAAGTATCCTCTCTCTTTAATTTTGCTTTGTTTATCTCAGTGTCTGTTATTTTTGCTTTCGGTTACAGAAGCTGCATGCTCATCTTTACCTCTGTGTATTCACCAAGAAAAGGCTAGGCCAGATAATGTTATTCAGTCATCCACAATGCATTGCACCCACAGTTGCTTAGAAAGCAGTAGATCAGAAGGGATGGTAACAGTATGTAACTGTTCACTTCTACAGAAATATTGCTGCAGCATAATTAACAGTATATGTGGAGTTTAAATGTACAATCTTTAGTAACTCATGAACTTCTGTTGGAGTTACAGCATAGAACAATCTTGAAAAAGACAAAAACCCTGTGCCAGGAAAATTCTTAATAAATACAACTTGGGACATCTATACACTGCAAGCTATTTGCATATTGCTTTCACTTGTATACTGCTTTTTACCTGTAGTGGATTGCTAAAGTATTACAATACAAACCATGATCTACTATGGTATTAGACCATGGTTTCTACTGTGCCACATGGTGTGTTTGCACCTATCTGAGCGCTTCATTTCGTTTTTCTTTTTTATGCCATGTTACAAAGTCAATTAACAACTATAGCTACCTGTCAGAAGCAAAACAAAGAAGGAATTCCAACATTTTTGCTGCTCAAAACAATGTGTCAGGAAACCAACCCTCCTGCTCGAGGTCAACAGTGAAAAAAAAGTAAGTAAAAATTTTATTTCTATAAGGTGCCCTTCCCAAGCTCAGGGCGCCATTACAAAATTCTACATACAACATTAAAACCACAGTAATAAATAACGTCTTATTCATAACAGAAGTTACATCTCTGAAAAAGCTTGATTAAATAAGAAAGTCTTAAGAGCTGTTTTAAACCCCTCCACAGTCAGGCTATTTCGTATCTGGCAAGGTAGAGAATTCCACAAGGTAGGAGCCATGAAAGCAAACGTTCTTCCATCAGATGTTTTTAAGGTTACCCTGGGAATCTCTAGCAATCCCTCACCACAGGATCAGAGGGAGTGGGAGGGACAGTAAGAAGTCAGGAATTTTTTCAGGTACAGTAACCATATCTGAAACCAGGAATCCAAGTGCTGTGGAGCCCACACGCAAGCATCCATTAAACAAACTCACTAATGTCAGCCTATTCAGGGACAATTGTCTGTTTCAACAGGGCATTACCTCACTATCAACAACTTCTTTGGCCCTCAAAATAAAAAAAGGAGAGTTGCTGTCATCCATGTCTCGTCATCAGAGGACGACTGATCCCAATGCAAGGTATGATATAAAATGTAAGCCATCCATCTATAGCCCTCAACAAAACATGATTGAAGTGCAGTGCTTTATTTTTCTGTTGCTTTACTTATTTGGCTGTACAGATACCTTATATCTCTGATAGTTTATTATATAGTCTATGTCCAGGAACTCCTCCCACAGGAATCCCACAGTCAGCTGGTTTTCTGTCCCCTTAAACCACACCCTCCCTTTATAAGGAGTTCAACCTAAATCGCTAAGTCGCTATTCCCCCCTTTCCACCCCTATGTAACCTCCAACATCTCCTCCATGAGGCTGTAAGACACCCTCCCCCCAGTGTACTCAAACCTGGGACCTCTTGCACCAAAGTCAGTAACACTACCACTACTCCACAGTGGCAGTCACCCTCACTGAAGTTCAGCTATCGCCCTTATGTTTCACTATAAGCATAGAACTATAGGCACTCGCACTCCCTTGCTAGGTCTTCTCACCCTTACCCTCCTGGTTCAAACCTCTCCCCGACCTGAGCTCCCACCCACTACATCAGGTACCTCACCCCCAAGTTACCCCAGTATGACCCAGCCCCCACCCACTTTGAACGCACCCCTAACTCCCCAGCACTGACCGCCTGCCTACAGCTCTGCTCCCTCTGCCCTTCCGGGCCCACCCTGGACCCACCTCTTCCCTGCCATACCCACCCTTCATGCTTTACCTATCCCCTGCACTCTTACCACCAGGTCCTCGTCTGGGCACCGAACCATAGGTCCCTGCCGCCACCATCCCCTAATCAGAATAATCACATTGCTACTCTTACTGTCTGGGAATGTATACCCCAATCCTGGACCTTTATCTGCCAGCCCGCCCAAATCCTGTACCACTACCAGTCTCTGCCTTGCATCCTTTAACATATGTAGCCTCCTAAAGAAAACTGCTGCTCTCCAGTGCTGGGTCACCAAGTATCAACCTGATATTCTTGCTCTGGTAGAGACTTGGTTCTCTAAGTCTACCCCTGACTCCGCTATCTCCCTCCCTGGATACACCTTATTCAGGGAAGACTGCATAGACAAAACGTGGTGGTGGGTGCACTATATTCATGCGGGACACCCTAATAGGTCATGCACTCCCTGACCCCGCCAGAGGCCCTCTTTTCCTCACCGCCTCCTACATACCCCCCAAGGAACCAGAACTCAGCAATCCAGTCCCTCACTGACTACCTCACATCCCTCCCACGCAAAGTCGAGCAAGTCATCCTTGGTGATCTTAATGTTAATTGTCTTGCTTCCGCCACCTCCCAAACCAGGGACTCCTTCAATGCCCTGGATATGTCCCAACTAGTCTCACGGCCTACCAGGTTCAACCGATGCAGTGGAACCAACACCCTCCTAGACGTTATCTTATCAAACTGCCTCTTTAAAATCGGGGACATCATTGTCCTCCCTGACTCACTTAGTGATCACTCCCCAGTCATTTGTATCTGGTCATCCTCCTCTCCAAAACCAGTGTCCCAGGCTACACTGAGCCGGCGGCTATGGCCTGGTGGTCCAAAAAAGTTGAAACAGCACCTAGCCAAGCTAGACTGGTCCCCTATCCGACATGCCCCAGATATCGACTCAGCTCTTGACCGCTTTACAAGTGCATTCTGCAAGGCCTGTGACCTCTTCGCCCCCCCCCACCAGGATCCGTACAAAGAAACGCAACACCCCCGGATCACCCCTTCCCTCATCCAGAAACTTAAGAATAGGGACAATCTCTAACGAATCACTGTAGATTCAGGCAAACCATCTGACAGACAAGGCTACAATGCAGAGTGCAATAAGTGCACCTGGGCCATCAGACAGGCCAAGGTGGAGCACTACCAGTCCACCCTCACCTCCACCTGGGGCTGGGCCCGGACCTTCTGGGATAGCATGAAAGAACTAAATGGGAAGACCTGCTCCCCTCCACCATCTCAGCTCACCATCGATGGCGCTACCTCCTCTGATCCACTACCTATAGCTGACTGCCTCAACACCACTTTCTCTGATCTAAAGCGCTGTCCTCCCCAGCAGCTTTTTTGATCCAATCCCCTCCTCACTCCTCCCCTACCCTGCATCACCCCCCTTTCTACCTGGGCACCCTATCCCCCCATGAAGCCAGGCCACACCTGCTAAAAGCCCTTGGTAGTAATAGCCCCAGCAGCGACCCCCTTGACTCCAGGATCCTCCGCCTGGTCCTGGACATTGTCCTAGTCCCCCCTGATGGACCTACTCAACCAGTCCCTATGCCTTGGACAGTTCCTCAGTGCATGGAAAACTGCTGAAATCACTCCAATACACAAGAGCGATGATCGATCCGCCCCCAGCGACTATCGGCCAATCTCCATCCTCCCCCCCCACTCTCCAAAGCCCTCAAAAAAGTGGTGTCTATCCAACTATCTGATTACCTAGCTAAGTATGACATTATGTGCCTGGAGCAGCATGGCTTCCGCCCAGGACAGAGTACAACCACTGCTCTCCTGGAGTTCTTCCAATACCTGCACTCTGCTCTCAACTCCTGTGACCTGGCCAGTACAGTTTTCATTGACCTCTCCAAGGTCTTTACACTGTCTTTCACCCCCTCCTACTCAACTCTCTCCCACCAACTTGATTTCTCTGCTGGTCCCCTTGCCTGGTTTTCCAGCTACCTCTCTGCTAGATCCCAGCGTGTAAAGATCAACGGCTTCCTCTCCAACACTCGACCTGTTAGCTTTGGGGTCCCACAGGGCTCAATCCTGGGTCCCATTCTCTTCATTCTCTACCTCAACACTCTCCCCAGCTCCTGCAATAGCAAGATGCTCCTCTATGCAGATGATGCGGTTCTGTTTGCCTCACACCCAGATCCCTCCACTCTCCAATCATCCCTTCAACTCGCCTACAACCAAACAGAAAGGTGGTTTCTTGATCACAGACTAGTCATAAACCTTAAGAAAACCAAATCAATGCTCTTCTCTCACCACCAAAGTAAAGCTAGGAGTGCCTCCCTCCTGATTACCCCCAACTCTCAGCTCCCATTAGAGCAAATACCCACATACAAATACCTAGGCATCACTTTCGATACTGGCCTGACCTTCCACACCCACATCAATGTTCTTTCCTCTGCCATAAACTCTCAGATCAGCCTACTTTACCATCATAAGGATTGCCTACCCCTCACTGCCCTCTGGCTGGCCATCACCTCCTCCGTCCTGACCCTAGTGGACTATGGCTTGCCCATCTATTCTGCAGCTGATAACACCGCCCTCTCTAAAATCCAGCTCTCCATCAATAAGGCTTGTAGGCTCCTAACCGGAGCCTCCAGCCATACCCACACCTGCCTGCTCTATTCCTCCTCCAAATTGCTCAACTTTGAGGAACGTCTGCAGTATCAGACCTGCCTTCTTGCTAAGAAATCCCCGCTCGGACTCTCCCCACCAGAGTCTCTGCCTCCCTACCATGGTTATCCTCATCGGTTTCCACCCGCAGCTCTATTAAAGCCACCTTCAAAGTGCCCAGAACCAAGACCTCCCTCGCCCAGAGGTCCTTCTCTTATCAAGCCCTCGCCTGGTTCAACTCCCTCCTTACCTGCATCACCAACACTGCCAAACTTGGTCCCTTCAAAACCACTCTCCGGAACCATCTCTTTAATGTCCGCTGCTGTAGGTGCAACTAACCCTGCCCCCCCAATCCTGCTGCAGGACCTTTCCCTGTCTGGCCCCCAATCTCGACAATGTCCCCTGGACTGCCAATCCATCTTTCCCCCTACCCCTCCTTTTTACCTACCCCCTTAGGTTTATACAAGGATGTATTCCACCACAACTCCAGAGAAATTGTACATCTTTAATTGTAAACCTGTATTTTATACCAACATGTAACTAAGTGTATTCTGTGTTCAATGTCTGCACCTGTAATGTTGTCCAATGTTGTATCTGCACAATGTTCTATTGTCTTGCCCTCCCTGCGATGAGGTGCCTTTGTAAATGAGTCCCTGACTCAAAGGTTACAAATCCGACTTGTACAAATAAATAAATAAATAAATCCAACAGGATTCGTCTGCTATTACGAAATCTCCATAGAGCAGACTCAGAAGATGTTTTAAACTCATGCACAGGGCGTCTCTAAACAGTGACCACTTCTGAGTCACACTCATGACTCGCTTCACACCGACTGTGTTTCTAACTTTTTTCAGGCTTGTACTTTTGTTTTACAGTTTCTTAGCTTATGTTGTTTTACTAAAAAGTTTTGAAGCTGCGTATCTTTTCATTAAAAAATATGAGCGATTTTAATGGCTGTCAAGCAATCAGACGTCTCCGTTTTCAATATATGGTAAGTGTGCTCATGTTACTTCAATGTTCAGACTGCTGTAAGGTACGAAAAAAGTTTGTGAAGCTGAAATGCCAAGTAAAGATCATGTTAGCTGGTGCCCATACACTATACAAGATAATGGATGGGCATCAGGTAACAACATGGCTGAATTCACTTCCCCAATTTGCTCTCGAAGTTTGCATCATTGTCATAGCATGCTCTCGAAGTGAATACAGCCTTGTTGTTACCTGATGCCCATCCATTATCCTCTATGTTATAACTGATTCTATGCTGTATATTTTATCTGTTGTCTGTTATACTAGTCACCACTGAAAATGAGCACATTTTGTTCACTGGTCTACCAGTGTATCACAGAAATCAGATGAAATAAACCTTTCACAGTGGTGAAGATGTCACAGTAGCCCTCTTCAAAACTGATGCCAATAGTTGAAATCAGTGAGAAAAAAATGTGTGAGTTATGGTCCTGCCTCCTCATACATGGAAAAAAAATTGCATAGTTTGAGTTAGGACATTACATATAATCTATCTATCTATCTATCTATGTGTGTGTGTATGTACCAATGCGTAAAATAGAGGTGTGATAGCACCACTATATTTAGGGTTGAGTAGCATGTTAATATTAAACCTCAAATTTTGCACTTTAATAACTTTGCACCCGATTAATAGATTTTCACAAAATTTGGTATACGCTGTCCTGTTGGGTAGATCTTCTGATCTGGCAAATTTTTCTCCATTCAGATGTACAGATTCTGAGATCTGGATAGTGAAAAAACCTTAAAGGTCGCCAATTTTTCAGTTTTTTCCTCATCACCTTGCGTCCAGACGGTGTGGAATTCTGGTGTGATTTTTTTATGGTAGAAACAACTTGGGTAACAGAACTGCCATACATTTGTTTGGTAAAAAAATGTTAATCGGTTACAAAGTTATTCAGTGTTTAAGTTCCCATTGTTTTCAATGGAAAGATCACTTTCCAGAATAGAAGGAGAAAACTCGACAAAGGATTTGGTCTCACGAAAAAGGATTCTTTCTCAAGAGGACTGTTCCTTTTTCATGAGGAAAAAATTATTTTTTTGTGATCTGCCATCTTGTTGATTGTTTCCACAAAATAAAAAGCATGGAAAATACATAAAAATGTTGTCATTTTAAAACTCAAACACCAGAACCTAGCTAAACAGGCCCATTTAGCTAGATTCTGATGTTTGTTTTTCACAATTAGGGCCAGAAACACTTTTTCTGGGTACCGAAAATCCCAGGTGCCCAGCTTAGTAAGAGGAGCCTTCCCCTACATTCTCTGTATGAGAACAATGGATTTTCTTGACTTCTGCAGCAGCAGCTAAACTCATGCTGCCAGCTGCAGTGTGAGCTGTGAACCACACCACCATTTTCTCTGATGTTTGGTGGCACAGCCCCCTTCACGCACACACACACACACACACACACACACACACACACTCCCCCCATAAATAATATCTTCCCTGATGTCCAGTGGTACCGCCCCTGCCCCCACCTGCCGATCGTTGTTTGCACATCTCCCCTGGTGTCTAGTGGCAGCCCCCTCACCCTCCGATCCCCATTTTCACATTTCCTTGGTGCAGGGCCAGCCTTAAGGATAGGCAACCTAGCCAGACCCCTAGGGTGCCCATTAATAGTGGGTGTCAAAAACACATTTCTGAAGTCCGTCTCATGTCCTGCCCTGTGCTGGTGCTTCCCCTGCCCATGACTAACAGAGTATGTGCCCTTCTTTTAACTTTATGTTTATTATTTTCTGTAATACAATAAGTATAACATCCTTATACAAAGCATTAGAAAGTGAAGCAATGGCTTTACAGTGCACCACATGAATCATATAGTTGATATACAAAGATTTAGGTTTGTAACCATGTGCAGTAGGAGGTGGGGTAATCCAAACTAAAGTTATAAGCTAAGGCACAGTAATTGCTAGCCTCTTCAATGTCTTAGGTATAAAACATTAGGTAGAACCAATAGGGAGAAAAACACAGCTCTCCACTAGCAGCTATTTAAATCTGTATACAAGGGAAATTGTTAGCACCTTTTAAAATGGCTTTTGACCCTTGAACTCCCTCCTCCTGACAACATTAGAAATCGGCCCATGTCATTGAGCAGGAACTACTTCGTAAAACCTCACATAAGGTTGCAAAACAGTAATTATAACTTAGAAAAGTTAAAAGGAATTATTAGATAAAAGGCTTTGCGCTTGTCCATATCCTGCAATAAACTATGATTAACTATGCTTGCTGCAAGTGTAGGTAATGAAGTAAAGCATGCTACCCAAAGTACCAACCATGCTGTCAGTCTTAAAACAATAAAATGGAGCTTTCCCAAACCATGCCACAAACACTTTATAAACATGTTATGGATCACCCCTGAAATTATGAGCTTCTGTAACGATTCATTAATAAGCTAAAAACATGAAAAAATAGTAAGCAGTAAACTAGAAACAGCTCATTAATTTAGTCGGGAGATTAGGCAGAAAATAACATGGGCAAAGAAAGTTCTTCACTGTAGAGAGAGATCTTTGTGGGATTCAGTCTTCCCGGTATTCTTCTTCACGAGAGACTGTACTTTCATCTTGATTGGGGGAGAATTATTTTTTGTAGCATTTCAACCATCTGCCAACATCTTTTGGATTATTATATTGCCACGTTTTTCCACTGTATACAATATGAAGGTGAGCTGGCAGCAAAAAGGAATGAATCACTCCTGGGGCTCGTAAGTGGTGCCGGACAGAGTCAGACTTCATTCTCAGGGGTCTGGTCTGAAAGAATAAAGCCGGATACATTTTTACATCTTCACCTTCTATTAACAGTGAGTAATCTGCATGAGCTGTGGATAGTATAATGTCTCATACCTCGATCCCTGAGATATGGAGTAAAACAGTCTGATGTTGATTGGTAGTCTGTAGAGCTACCTGATGGGTGACTCTGTAGGCTTGCCTCAGAGTCACCTAGTCAAAATCCCTCAGTAATTTGAGATGTTCAAGAATCCATGTTTTAATAAAAAGCATTAGGTTTGGTCCTTTGACCCCTTTGGGTACTCCCACCAGCCACAAAGTTCCTGCATGCACCTCATTTTCCAGGGCTTCCAGGCATCTCTGGAGCTGGGTATTTTCCTGAGTTAGTGTGGCCACAGCTACGAGTGTTGAGGTTGAGTAGGTCTCAATATCAACGATTTTAGATGAAAGCTCCTTTATACTGTATAGATGTCATGCACATCAAGGTTTTGTAGTGACCGCTCCAACTAAGAGTCCATTGTCCGCACTGATTCCAGCAATGTCTGCCAAAGAGGCTCTGTGATTCCCTTTAAGTTGCCAGGCCCAGCACCACTTGTAGATTCCACTGCTTTCCATGGTAGTTGTTGCTCTAGTTTGGAAGGACCCTGTTGCACGTTCTTCTGATGCCCCATTAAAAATTTTATATGTTGGTGCTGCAGATTGTCTCCGGATGCTGAATCTGTCAAAGAATCTCAGGTTTAGAAGAGGTAAATAAAATATAAATCCAATTTCTGAGTGTCAAGGTAAGAGTCGAAGTGAAGCATGACCAGCCTGGAAGATGGCTCTCTAGCACCCCCCCCAGTATGTGCCCTTTCTACATGAAAAACCAGGAAATCTTAGATCTCCTTATTGGATCTGGCTGTCATCTGAATGTTGCAGTATGTGCACTGCAGCAGCCAGTAACATAACAGCAGCATGTCTAGCAGCCCCCAGCAAGTATTTCTGTGAATCCCACTCCCACACACCTAATGGTACTGAACAGCAACGCCAACAGCAAAGAGTGCACTCACAGTAGCAGCCAGGAGCAGTTGGCAGCAGGCTGCAGTGCACACTGAAAGTGAGGAAGAAGATAAAATGTGAAGCAAGAAACAAAGGGGCTCAAAGAGACCAAGTAGCACAGTGGCAGCCTGAGGGCTGAGTGGTGCAGTAGCACTGATGAGGAGAGCACCTTGAAGGAGTTAATGATGCTGACGGGCACCAGGTAGGGTGGCTGTGGCTGTGGACATGGTCAATCCATGTCAACAGGAGGGTTACAGCAGGCTTGGTGGCCAGGCCACTGGCTTTCATTGGCGGCAGTGCCGCAGAGCTGGAGTGCTGAGTTTAGGATCTAGTGGAGTGCTGGAGGCTGGTGAGGAGAATCGGGATGGAAGCCGTCACAGAAGAGAGGAGAGTCATGCTGTAGCTGCAGAATGAAGTAGGTGATATGGCGGTGTGCCAAAGCCAGCAGCAGGAACTTTGGGTGAGTGAGCAAGCAGTGAACTGAGTTTATTGAGCAAAATAAAAGCTGTTTCCACTTGCTTCAGTGACTTATTTTCCCCAGCCCCCAAATTATGAATGCCATTAATTGGCATGGGAGAAAAATTAACAAAATAATAATTTTTCGTGGGCACCATTTGCAACATTGCTTAGGGGCTCCACATACTCTAAGGCTGGCTCTGCCCTGGTGTCTAGTGGCACCCCCACTCTTCAATCACCCGTTTTCACATTTCCCTGGTGTCTAGTGGCACCCCCACCCACCAATCATCATCGCTATTATTCTTTACTGCCTGATGTCCGGTGGCACAACCCCCACCTGCTGATCACCGTCGCTGTTGCCCTCTTTTATATTCCCTGGTATCTAGTGGCACCCCCAACCCCCACTGCAGGTAAAACCTGAAAAAAAGAAAACAGTCCTTCAATTTTTTTTAAATCTTTAAAAAAAACAAAAAACGGTCCCTTGCTGTTCAACTCCCCCCCCCAGACCCACATTCCACTCAGCACCCACCACCCACCAGTACAACCCCCACACACCCTCACCTAAATAGGTCGCAGATTCAAGACCCACTCTGCTATTGAAGACATATTTTGCTGCTAGAACCGGCGACTACAATTTGAGAAACTAAGGTAAACGTGGTTCAATACATTTATATGGGGGTTTCAACTTTTATGCATAGCTTCAACATTTTTTGAGATGTTGAGAAAACGGTCCCTCATTTTTTTTAATCTGTAAAAAACAATGGTCCCTTGCCCATCAGCCCACCCCGCAACCCAGCCTTCCACTCAGCACCCACCATCCACCACCCCAAGTACATCCCCCCATACACCCTCACTCACCTGAACAGGTTGCAGGTTCGAGACCCATTCTCCGATCGAAGACACGTCTTGCTGCTGGAAATGGCAAATGCAATTTGAGAAACTAAGGTAAATGCGGTTCAATGTATTTCAATGGAGATTTCATCTTTTATGCATAACTTCACCATTTTTGGAGATGTTGACCCCAAATTTTCAACATGGCCTTTTGGGGACCCCATCTCATGAACACTATGACTGTCATTATGTAACTTCTGCCCAAAAGGTAATTTTGCGGTCTGTTGGTGAAATCACCTTTTGGTTGGGATTTGAAAATTTTTCCTGACCTTCTTTATGAGGTGGGGTCATAAGAAGGCTATGTTGAAAATTTGGGGTAAAAATTATTAAAAATGGTAATGTGATGACCATTTGTTGCAATTTCGCTATGAACACTCGTAACTTTGAAAATGAAAAATATTTTGACCCCAGATTTTCAACATAGCCTTCTTCATACCCCACCTCATGTATGTCACAGCTGTCATTTTTCAAATCCTGGCCAACATGTGTTTTCACACCTGTGGTGTGGAATGGCACTGCAGTTGCACAGAATTACATTTTGGTGGGGATTCAAAACTTTTCTGTAATGGGTATATGAGGTGGGGTAATAAAATGTCTATGTTGTATGTTGTGGGACTAAGAACTAGAACTCTTGTACTGGGACCATCAATTTAGAGTAAAAAAAAAGTTAGTGTGTTTGTCAGAGTTAGTTGAAGTGAATTGTTATTTGTGTATCTGTTATCTGTGTTATCTGTGTAGTTATCTAGGTGCTTGTCACAGGTAGCTGAAGGGAATTGTTATCTGTGAAATTAACTAAGTGTAGAAAGATTTGCAAAGTAGGGGTAGTTATCTAGGTGCTTGTTACAGGTGGCTGAAGGGAATTGTTATTTGTGAAATTAACTAAGTGTAGAAAGATTTGCAAAGTAGAGGGAGTGGCTTAACTAGAAGGAGCCAGGTTAAAACCAGATTTAAACAGTGCACTAGATAGCGTCTGCCAGAGAACAGACAGAGCACCAGGAGGAAGGAGCTGCTGGTATAACTAAACTTCTCTACTGGGACTATATTGCCCTCCTTCCTTCCCCCCTAAATCAGTTCTACTTTTATAGGCACAGGATTTGACTGACAACAGGAACTTCCTGTTTGGGAGCAGGAAGTGAGTGATCATAGAGCCACCAAAGACTCACCATCCTAGAAGGGCAAGAGTAGCTCTCCGTCCCCCCCCCAGCTGCTGGAGGTCTGACTCAGAGCAAGTAAGGAGACTACTGAGAAATATAGGAACTTCTTGTCTCAGAACAGGAAGATCAGGAGCTAAAAGGGCACAGAGGCAGTAAGTAAGTAGGGAGAGAAAAAAAGAAATAAACAAACAGAGGAAAGGGTAAGTATTCCAAACGACAGTTAAGGGGCCAGAAATAAGACATGATGGGAGTGATGCAGTGCAGTGGCTGTGGAGCAGCAGCCTTCCTGGAGACGTTCTGGAGGATGTGGTATTGTCCCATCTGCAGGCACCTCTCTGGGCTGAGAGAGAAGTTTGCTCATCTCCAGAATGAGTTGGCCAGGATTTGTGGGACCTCCTCTCCCACCCAGGGACCACTAGGGTCACTGCCGTTGCCTCAGAGGTTGGCAAGAAAGAGGAGCGGTTGGACCACAGTGGGCTCAGGGAGGGTGAGGGTGGTGGAACAGAGGTGCATCCCTCCAGTTGTACCTCTCCACAGTTTCTATGTCATTCTGGAAAAGTGTGGTTCCTCTATGGAGGCACCCACAGTGGAGACCAAGGAGGATGCTGGGAACCTCCACAAAGGAGATCCACAGGAGGGTGGCATGGGACCCCACAGGGGAAGGAAACAACTTCTGGTGGGGGACTCCATTGTTGTGAAGGTAGAACTGGGGGAGGAAGGGAAGAGGGAGGAAAGGTGCCTGCCTGACGCCATGGTTGGAGGGACAGGAAGCGAATCCTCAGGATCACAGGAGCAGCTGCACAGGGGAGGGAGCTGGATGTCATTTTCCACCTAGGGACAAATTACCTGGCTGAGAAAGGGATCAGAGCAGTGCAAGAAGCATTTTTGGAGATGGGGAGGGGCCTTAGACAAATAGCATACACGGTAACCTTCTCGGAGGTGCTGCCTGTCTATGGCATGGGGGAGGCTAGGTTGCTCCACACCATGGGATTCAATTAGTGATTGAAAAACTTTTGCAGAGCTCAGGGATTTTGCTTCATTGGAGACTGGAGGTCCACCTGGAGGGATGCAGGACTATACTGGTGTGATGGTATGCATCTGTCCAAGAGGGGAACCAGCATCTAAGGTGATAGGTTTAAATGCTTCACTGGCAAGCATTTAAACTAGCCAAGGGGGGAGGCACTGGAGAGGAGCAGGGAAATCCTAGCCCCCCCAAAAAATCAGGGTACTAAGTGAGGTAGACACCAACATAGAGATGTCGATAGGGAAAAGCATGGGGTAAATGGAGAAAGTAACAAATGCAATAAGGACAGGGATGGGGCAAAAAGGGGTAAGGCCATCAAGAAATGGAGGGTAATGAGCAGGGTCCTGAGTTTTCCACAATTCCATGGTGCAGCAAACTGCGGAAATATCCATGAATTTGCCGTCACCCAGCAATCATGACCACCAGGAACAACGTCCTTACCAGCAGGGGTGCCCAATCCCATGTTGGCTTCACTGCCCCAAATGTCTGTATGCCACGCTGGGAGCCCACCCAGTGTGGCAAAAACTTCCATAGCTGACGGGGGTGCCCAATCACCCATCGGCTTCACGTCCCCTCCAAGTTACCTGGTGCCACGATGGAGCCCACCCCAGCGTGGCAAAAGCTGCCCAATCCCCTGTTGGCTTCGCTGCCCCCCTAAGCTGCCTGGTGTCATGCTGGGAGCCCACCCCAGCATGGCAAAAGTCCCTCCTTTAGTCTAAAAAGAAACCTGAAACAAAAAAAAACCTTCCCTCATTGATTCTTTTGCCCCTCCCCAACCTGCACCCACCCTCTGCGTACCCACCTCCCCACACCCCAACCTCCCCCCACCTCAACTCATACTTACCTCTGGAGCTCAGCAACGACGATCTTCGATGGACCGAGAACACGTCTGCACTCTTCAAAGCCGACCGCGAACTGAAGAAATGCCGGTAAGCTGTATAATGGCATAAATTGATTTTTTTTCAACTTTAGTGCATATCTCAGCCATTTCTGGGATTTTTTTCACCAAATTTTCAGCATGGGGTTTTTGGGGACCCACCTCATAAACTGTGACACTGTTCTTTCATTAATCAGTCCCGAAAGGTGGTTCCGCAGTCACTGTGCAGAACCACCTTTCTGGAATGATTAACGAAATGACAGTGCCACAGTTCATGAGGTAGGCTCCCAAAAACCCTATGTTGAAAATTTGGTGAACATATCCCCCAAAATGACTGTTTTACGAGCGTGCATTGCGCAGTTCCTACACATGCTCGTAACTTTGAGCGTTTTTAATATTTTCACTCCAGATTTTCAGTACTGCCATTTTACCACACCTCCTTATGAACAGTATAACTGTCATTTTTCACATCTCACCTAAAATGTGTTTTCGCACATGTAGTGCACAATGGCGCAGTCAATGTGCAAAATCAATGTTTAGGACAGATTCAGAAAATCACAGTGATACTGTTCATGAGCAGAGGTCTTAAACTGGCTGTGTTGAAAATTTGGTGACAAACGCCCATAAAATGACTGTGTTATGAGCGTGCATTGTGTCTGATATGGCACAAAAAAAAAGAAAAAAATTAAGGGTAAAAATGTGCCGCAGAATTGCTGCAGAAATTGGTGTTGGGTGCCAGAAGTTCTGTGGCAAATGAGAACCCTGCCGCAGAACTTTGCTCCGATGTGCCACAGAAAAATCGAGGCCCTGGTAATGAGTACCAGCGCCCGTAGTCTGGGCAGCAAGCTCCCTGAACTGGTGGCCTTGATGGAAGAGGGATTCCTGGATGTTGTAGCAGTCACAGAAGCATGGTACACAGAAAACCATGCCTGGGATGTTAACATACCAGGGTACACAACCTACAGGAGAGACAGGGAGGGGAGAAGAGGGGGCGGAGTAGCTCTCTATGTAAGGGAAGGGATAAAAGCAACTGAACAAAAGAGTAAATAGGGAGGAGAGGAGACACTGTAGGTCACTTTAGAGATTGAAAATGGTACCACAATCCACACAGGGGTTGTATACAGACCCCCATGTCAGGGGGGAGGAACTTGGGTAACAGAACTGCCATGCATTTGTTTGGAAAAAATATTAATCTATTGTAAAGTTATTCAATGTTTAAGTTCACATTGTTTTCAATGGGAAGATCGCTTTTCAGGATAGAGGTAGAAAATTCGACAAAGGAGTTGGTCTCATGAAAAAGGATTCTTTTTCCTGAGGACTGCTCCTTTTTCATGAGGAAAAAAATTCATTTTTCGTGAGCTGCTGTCTCGATGATTTTTTTCATGAACTAGAAAGCATGGAAAATACATAAAAATTTTGTCATTTTAAAAATCAAACACCAGAATCTAGCTAAACGGGCCCATTAAGCCAGATTTTGATGTTTGTGATTCACAGTTAGGGCCAGAAACACTTTTTCTGGGTATCAAAATTACCGGGTGCTCAGCTTACTGAGAGGGGCCTTCCCCCGCAATCTCTGTATGAGAACAGTGAATCTTCTTGACTTCTGTTGCAGCCGCTGTACTCATGCTGCTGGCTGCAGTGTGAGCTGTGAGCTGCCCCACTGTTTTCCCTGGTGTTTGGTGGCGTGGCCCCCTCCACATGCACTTTCCCCATAAAAAATATCTTCTCTGGTGTCTAGTAGTACCCGGTCCTAACCTGCTGATCCCCATTTTCACACTTCCCTGGTGCAGGGCTGGCCTTAAGATAGGCAAACTAGGCAGCCATCTAGGGTGCCCATTAATAGGGGGTGCCAAAAACACATTTCTGAAGTCCATCTTGTGCCCTGTCCTGTGCCTGCCCTATCCCCTGCCCGTGACTAACAGAGTATGTGACCTTCTTTTAACTTTATGTTTATTATTTTCTGTAATATAGTAATTATAACATCCTTACACAAAGCATTAGAATGTGAGGCAATGGCTTTACAGTGCACCACATGAACTATATAGTTGATATTTTATTTATTTATTTATTTATTGAATTTTGTTGACCCGGTAGGCCCACTGAGACAAGAAGTTACTTTTTCAGGGGCGACCGGGGAAGGGGGATACTGATGGTAACCAACTGAAATTGAACCAGATTAAGCTGTTGGTGGTATTTCTAGTGAATCGGGAAAATTTGGCCAGGACACCAGGGAAATTCCCCATCTCTTTCGAGAAGTGCCATTGGATCTTTAATGTCCACCTGAACAACCACCCAACAGGCAGATGGGACCTCAGTTTAACGTCTCATCTGAAAGATGGCAACTCAGGAGTGCAGCACCCTCCCTCATGCTGCACTACATTGTCAGTATTGGGATATTAACCCAAGTGCCTGGTGTGGGGATAGAACCCACATCCTACTGATCTCCCAGCCTCAAAGGCGAGTGTGCAACCTACTGAGCTACTGATATACAAAGATGTAGGTTTGTAATCAGGTACAGTAGGAGGTGGGGTAATCCAAACTAAAGTTATAAGCTAAGGCACAGTAATTGCTAGCCTCTTCAACGTCTTATGTATAAAACATTAGGTAGAACCAATAGGGAGAAATACACAGCTCTCCACTAGCAGCTATTTAAACCTGTATACAAGGGAAATTGTTAGCACCTTTTAAAATGGCTTTTGACCCTTGAGCTCTCTCCTCCTGACAACAATAGAAATCAGCCCATGTCATTGAGCAGGAACTACTTCGTAAAACCTCACATAAGGTTGCAAAACAGTAATTATAACTTAGAAAAGTTAAAAGGAATTATTAGAGGAAAGGCTTTGCACTTGTCCATAGTCTGCAATAAACTATGATTAGCTATGCTTGCAGCAAGTGTAGGTAACGAAGTAAAGCATGCTACCCAAAGTACCAACCATGCTGTCAGTCTTAAAACAATAAAATGGAGCATTCCCAAACCACGCCACGAACACTTTATAGACATGTTATGGATCACCTCTGAAATTGTGAGCATCTGTAATGATTCATTAATAAGCTAAAAACATGAAAAAATAGTAAGCAGTAAACTAGAAACAGCTCATTAATTTAGTCGGGAGATTAGGCAGAAAATAACATGGGTAAAGAAAGTTCTTCACTGTAGAGAGAGATCTTTACGGGATTCAGTCTTCCCCAGATTCGTCTTCACAAAGTACTGTACTTTCATCTCGCCTGGTGGAGAATTTTTTTTTTGTAGCATTCCAACCATCTGCCAGTGTCTTTTGGATCATTATATTGCCACGTTTTTCCACTATGTGCAATACAAAGGCGAGCTGGCAGCAAAAAGGAATGAATCACTCTGAGGGCTCAGAGGCAGTGCCAGATAGAGTCACACTTCATTCTCTGGGCCCTGGTCTGAAAGGAAAAATCCAGATAAATTTTTACATCTGCGCCTTCTATTAACAGTGAGTAATCTACCTGAGCTGTGGATAGTATAATGTCGCATACCTCGGTCCCCGAGATATGGGGTAAAACAGTCTGATGTTGATTGGTAGCCTGTGCAGCTTCCTAATGGTTAACTCTGTAAGCTTACCTGAGAGTAACCTAGTCAAAATCCCCCAGTAGGTTGAGCAGAGTGGTGGAGTGGTGGAGCTGGGGGAAGGAAACAGACACATCTCAGGGAAGTATCTGTTGATTTTCACTGATTTTATTGCTGTTATTGTTTCTTTTGCAGCTTATTGTTGTTTTCAATTGGTACCAGGGTGCTTTCTGACTTAAGTTGGAAAGGTACCTGTTTGGAGGAGTTGCAGGAACTTTCGTTTTTTTTTTTGTGTCTAGTCCTGTAGCTTGGGGAGGGGTGATAATTGTCTGGCCTTGGGCCTCATCAGAGTTACTGCTAACTGAAGGTGAGGCTGAGTCAGAGTGGTGGAGCTGGGGAAGGAAGCAGACACATCTCAGGGAAGTATCTGTTGATTTTCACTGATTCACTGATTTTATTGCTGTTATTGTTTCTTTTGCAGCTTATTGTTTTTCAGTTGGTACCAGGGTGCTTTCTGACTTAAGTTGGAAAGGTACCTGTTTAAGGGATTTGCTGGTGCAGCTGAGAGTCTCAAAGAGGGTTTGATGGGGTCGTTGATTGTCTCTGGCGTCCCTAGTGCATCACTTCCTTTATACTGGTAGTCTGTGACATCATACGGTACCTGCTGACTGCATACATACACTGTTAGCCATCTTATTTCTGTACACCACACAGCCACACACCACTGGGTAGAGGGATTGGAAAATAAGGGAAATAGTGCTGCTAACAGGCAGGGGCAAGATAGAAAGAAGAGGAACCATGAGAGGGAGAATGGAGCAGAGAGAACAAAGAAGAGGGAAGGGCAATGGTACCAGGGTGACAGATTGGGGAAGTCTGGGAAGGGGACAAGGTAGTGAGGCAGGCAGGAATGAGGGTCAGTGGAGCGGAGGAGGGCAAAGGAATCAGGGAAGGGGGGGCAGAAATCACAGGGGAGGAAGGATTGTGAGATGTAATAACTGTGGAGGGGCAGTATTCATGGACACCCTGTGGAGGACGGGGTGCCCAGTCTGTATAAGTCTGGGGAGGCTAGAGAAAGAAGTATTAAGGCTAATAGGGGAAGTGTCAAAGATGATGAAGGGGCATATTAGATCAGGAGGAGAAGGGAAAGTGGAAAGCACAAAAGACATCCAGGAAAGGAAAAAAGATGGGGGATATAAGAGTGATGGGGGTGATCAGGACCAGGGGGCAGGGAGGGTGACACAGGTATTGGAAACAGATGCACAAGGAGAATAAAAGAAGGACTACAGGAGATGGTAACACAGTAAGCTCATACAGGGCCAACCTCTAACAGAGGGGTCAAAGGAGGGGAAGGAGGAAGGGGAAGTGCAGTCCATGGGTACAAAGAACAAAATGGCTGGGAAGGGTGATGAAGAAATAGGCGTATCGGGGCAAGAATGGTTGAATACAGTGAAGAACACAGAGGGAGAAACAGTGACAATAGGAGGAAACATTGTGCAGGAGGAAGGAGAGGACAAGGGGGAAGATGGGGAGGGGAAGAAGGGAGGTGTCTTGGTGTTGGGAGACTCAGTAATAAGAGGGGTCAGGTGGGGCAGCAAAGGGGAGAGGCATAGTAGAATATGGGTGGAAGCCATGCCAGGAATAATGGCGGAAAGGGTGGGGCAATCCATGTTAAGGTATACAAGCAGGGGAAGGGAAAGACCTCACCTAATAATACACCTGGGGGTGTGGCCTAGCATCAGAGTGAGATGGCAGCTTGAATTGAGAGCTCTGCTACCATCCCTTGCAATCCCCTGGATAACTTGCTCTAACGCCTGATTTAATAATAATTGGATCCACTCCTCAGTGCTGATGTCATCTGCTCAAAGATCAGGGAAAAAACACATGAAAATATCATTTAAAATGGCGCAGTGAGAATCACCCGCTAAGGGCTTGAATATCCTCCAGAAGTCTCGCAAAGAGCCCTGCAAGAAAGAGGTCATCAATCGGCTGAATCAACCACCACAGACTCTAATTGGGAATCAGCTGCTAAACATACAATGGCAGAGGGCTATCAACAATTAGAAAGGCTGATAAAAGATTTAAAGTACGACCTGGGCAACAGAATGGAAGCAGGATTCGACAATGACACGGCCCAAATTCAACATTTACAACAGGCCATGAACTCCACATCGGAGCAGGTCGAATCACACGAGAGGCGCTAGGGGGAAATGGAGCAGCGCTTAAGCGACCCGGAAGACAGAAACTCCACTCAGTCTGCTGATTTGGCTAAAGCACTTAAAGAAATAGAATATTTAAAGCAGGCCATTGACGACCATGAAAACCAGGAGCGACGTTATAATATTAGAATTATTGGCCTCCCAGAGGGCCTGGAGGGAAAGGACTGCATTAAGTTTCTACAAAATTGGTTCAAAGTTACCTTACAAATCTCTCAGGACACTGTTTTGGAGATCCAGAGGGTGCACCGATCCCCTGGGCCAAAACCATCACCAGACCAGAAACCCAGGCATGTGATAGCAAAGTTCCTTCGATACCAGGACAGAGTACAAGTCTTAGATGCGGCCAGAAAGAAAGGCACCATCATGGAGCAGCATAGAAGAGTTAGCATTTATCCAGACTACTCCCGACTGCTTCAAACCCAGTGGCAAGCATTCGCTGAGGTCCGCCGGCTGCTACACACAATAAACTGTCCATTTACATTCTCCCACCCGGCCAGATTGATTGTAAGCCCCCCTGGGAGCAAATACAAGGGCCTTTACGGATCCGACAGCCGCTTTGGAATTTGCACGGGGCCTGGAAAAGCAAACAGCATCCTGATTAACCATTTTGACTGTATTTGAAGTACTTTAATACAGTAGTCGGGGCGCTGAAATTCGATCCATAACTCCAAATGGGGCCTATAAGGACTGGATTCAGAGCTCCCTCTTCCCCTACCTCTCGACCAGAAACCTGGAGGTTTTTATTTTGAGGCAGTGACATTGGGAATCAGTTTCGAGACTTTGGAAGGCAATACGGTAATGGTTTATACCGAATCCTATTTTATTTCTTTTCGCAATGTTGTTTAAAATGATGCAGGTATCGTGTTGAGGAGTGGAAAATATCACTTGGTGGTCTAAAGAAGGAACCAGAGCATTAATAAGAAGCAGGGGAACAATGGGCTGTGAAGAAATAACCGTTTATTCTTACTTTTAATAAACTTCATTTTACTATTATGTCAGGGGGCCTATCGTGGAGGTTTTCACTTCATCAATACAGGATGAGCAACTGTGGTAATGCTGTAAAATCCATAGCTTTGGGATGCCCTGCTCCTAAGCAAGCTGCAGAAGGGGGCAGAATATCTCAAGAAACCTCAAAAAAAAAGGGGAACATTTTTAACTTCTGCCTTTTTTTAAAAGTCCAATGTCAAAGGATAACAGACAGTATCAGAACAGCCCTAGGGAAGTGGGGGAGGTGAGGTAACCTCCCTTCTCGTTCCTGCATTACTAAACTTTTAAGTTAAAAGGGGACATAAAACATGATTGAAACAGTAATGGTATAGAATTGTTGCAAGGGATGGATGCTCAATCCATGAGAAGTAAAGGGTAGTTTTAACAGCTAGAATTCTATTAGAGGGAATGGGGGGGGGGGTGAGGAGAGAAGTTTTGGTGTTAGTTTGTATAGAAGGGAGGGGCTGGAAGTCGGGAACTTTCTATAATCACATAGAGTCAATTAGAAGTCTGTTTCAAGTTAAGGGGGATAGGGTAGATAGTTGTGTTTTAAAGTGTGGTAAAACAATCAAAAAACTTGTTAGCAGTCCAGGAGATACCGAACCATGGGTGCAGGGGTGGGACAGACATACCAGCAGAAATGTAACGTTCTATAGTTATGGCTAAGATTACACTGGTTACATGGATCGTTAATGGGCTTCGAACTGCAGTTAAAAGGAAGCGGGTGTGGATACAGATTAAAAATAAAATGAAAGGAGACATTGTTTTCTTGCAGGAACTTCATTCAACCAGAGAGGAACTAGAAGGGCTGCATCAATCTTGAGGGGGTACTTTGGTGGCATCTCTCTTCAACTCTAAGGCCCGTGGTGTTGCAATTTGGATCAGGCCAGGATTCCCCCACAGAGTTCTCCCCATGGTGTCGGACCCTCAGGGACGGTATGTCATAGTGGTAATTGATATGGGTGGCTCCCCTATAACACTAGTCTCAGTTTATGGGCCAAATAATGACTCACAAGAATTTTTCACCCATTTGGAGACCACGTTGGCACCTTTCCCTGATTACATAATTATTGGAGGAGATATGAATACATACTGGGACCCTCAGTTAGATCATTCAGCGATAAGGAGAGGCCTAGGCCCTAAGAGTGTTAGGATGCTCCGCCACATGGCAGAAGGTAGATCTTTGCAAGAAGCCTGGAGATTTAGTCATCCTTCCACCAGAGAATATTCATTTTATTCTCATGCCCATAACCTATATACTAGGTTGGATTACCTTTTTCTGACTAAATTGAGATTGGGGGACATAACAGAGGCAACATACAGTCCAATCCTCATTTTGGATCATGCCCCTCTACAAGTGGTATTGGAGGGGAGGGATAAGCCTATGACGAACCCACTTTGGCATATGGACCCCAACCTCTTAGTAGATCCAAAATTTCTCCAACAACTGAAACAACAGGTTGCTGACATTATTATAGTAAATAGGTCAGGGGACACGGATGTCAGGACGGTTTGGGAAACGCTTAAGGCTTTCATCCAGGGAAAAACCATTTCATATTCCGTGCACAGGAAAAAGTTTACCCTTCAGAGGGAACAAGAACTTGAAAGACAAATTCAGCACATAGAAAAGGGACTAATGGTGGTGCGGGGTAAGTCCCATCTGCAGGAAGTAAAAAAGCTAAAAAATGAACTGAATCATATCTCCAATCAGAAAATAGAAAGGGGCCCTTATTTTAACTAAATCCTTCACATATTTTGAAGGGGACAAAGCGAGGAAGTGGCTGGCAAGCATGGTGAAAAGACAGAGAGCGGAGAGGTAAATTTTGGGTGTGGAGGCGGGGGGGGGGGCGAGGTTACATTTGACCAACAAAAAATTAATGACACTTTTAAGTCCGAGTACTCCCATCTGTATTCCTCTTAGTTCCCGAATAGGGCTAACCCACAAGATTTCTTAAAGGAAGTCCATTTAGCTGAAGTGGACGAGCAGGATTTGAGTACACGGGACTCCCCTATTACCAAAGAAGAATTAAAAGCAGAGGTATGGAAAGCTAAAAGAGGGAAAGCCCCAGGTCCCGACGGGATTCCGGCCAAAATTTACAAACTGTTCTGGGAGCAGTTGGGGGCAATTGATGCTCCAGATGATAGAAGAAACCTTGGAGGTGGGTGCGCTTCCCCCCTTACAATGCCTCGTCACTATCACTGTTTTGCCTAAAGTGGGGAAGAATCCCCTTCTGTGCTCATCCTATCGCCCAATATCTTTACTTAACGCAGAATACAAAATATTGGCTAAATTATTGGCGAACAGGTTGGAAAAACTTCTCCCCAGGCTTATCCACCCAGACCAGGGGGGCTTTGTGAAGGGCAGGAAGGTCAAACACAAAAATTAGGCGGGTCTTAAATATCATAAATAGGTGGCCTAGCAGAGGGACAGGAGGCCTTTTAACATTAGACATGGAGAAGGCCTTTGACAGGGTCGAATGGCCCTTTATGATGGCAGTCTTGTGGAAATTTGGCCCAGTCCAACTATGATGAAGTGGCTGGGGGTGCTGTATAAGTCTCCTAAAGCCCAGATCCTTACAAATAATATTATTTCTTCCCCTTTCACATAAAGAGGTACAAGGCAAGGCAGCCCTCTCTCCCCCTTAATATATGTACTTACAATTGAAGCCTTGGCACAAAGTATTAGATCTAATCACGAATCAAGGGGTTTCAGTGGGCAGGAAGGGAACATGTAGTCTCACTTTTCGCAGATGATGTACTCCTTTTTATAACATCTCCCCAGGAATCGATGGCAGAATTGACCCTACTCTTTGAGAGATATAGTCCGATTTCAGGTCATAAGATCAATTGGAGCAAGTGTGAGTGGATGCCACTAGGGGATGAGAGGGGCCCAATCACGGTTGCCTGAACAGCGGTCCAACCGCATAAACCTCTGAAATATTTGGGTATCCAGATCCCATCTAGAATTTCTTCTCTGGCTGATATGACTATGAAGTGCTTGGTATCTACTATCAAAAATGATTGTGTAACTTGGAAGGCTTTGCCGTTGACTTTGATGAGGAGAATGAATCTGATCAAAATGTCAGTGTTACCTAAATATTTGTACTTCTTTCAGGCAGTGACTCTGAAAATTCCTCTCAAATATTTTAAAAGTATTGAAGGCACTATCACCCAGCTGCTTTGGAACAATAAGAGACCTAGGATTAAAAAATCTCTCTTGTGGTTGCCTCAGGGTAGGCACGGTCTGGGTCTCCCGAGTGTCCGACACTACTGGGTAGCAGCTCAAGTGGCCCACATTCAGGATATAATGAAAGACCCAGCAAGTCAACCAATTTGGGTTAAAATGGAGGGATCCAGGGGCTCTTCGCTGTATCATGGCTACTTGGCATTGAGTGGGAAGGTGAATTTATTAAAGGTCCCCCCCAACCCATGCACAGGGTCTATGGTGAAAGCATGGAAGCTGGCTCACGAGATGATTGGGGTCAGTGAGGGTTTATGACCTGAAAGCTCCATTGGTAGATTACTAAACCTAAGGGGTGGACCCTCCCCCTGGGATAGGCCAATGTTAAAGCGTTGGTCCCTTGGGGGGGGTCGCTTGGATACAACATATATGAAGGGAAGGGAACCTTTGTTCATTTGCAGAGCTAGTGGCAAATAAAAACTTTAGTAGCTCCCACTTACCCTTGTATAATAAACTAAAGAAGATATTTTAGGGGATAAAGGCCAAAGGGGGTGTGGGGGAGGTGGTATCACGTTCCCCCCAGATGAAATGTTTTGGAGTCAATCTGGGGATTCCTCCTTTAAACCATTGAGAAGAACATATAAAAAGCTGATGGGGCCATGCCTGATCACATGGAAACTACAAAAGATAAATGGGAAGCGGACATACTACCAGAGGGATTGACTGGCAGGGGAATGGACAACCATTATGAGGAACACTCTCAAATGTTCAGTGAACAATAGGGCGAAAGCAATTCAATATAATATCCTTCACAGAACATACCATACTCCCTGGTTGGCACATGTTATAAACCCAAGTGAATCTTCGCTCTGCCCCAAATGCCAAGTTCACAATGGCACATTCTTTCATATGGTTTGGCAATGTACTGTAGACAAGTTCAGAATTTCTGGAGAGGAGTACAAGATATACTTTCTAGAGTAACAGCGATTCCCCCTAGCTAGGACCCGACGGAAATACCATTGGGTCTCCCCCCAACTGACCAGGGAGGAAAATCAATACATAAAATCCTCCACTTGACCCTATTAAGGCTGGGGAATGTTATGGGATTGAAAGTGCTGGCCACTCATTGGAGACTAGCGTCCACCCCTACACTATCTGAATGGAGTAATAACTTTCTAGACTGTATGAAGTATGAGAAAATTCAGTATATGATCAGGGGCCAGATGAATAAATTCTTGGACATGTGGGCGCCAGTGGAAGCAGCACTGGCCCAACCTTGGTTCCCAAATTTTTAGAAGCATATGCTCTGTAAGTCTGGGGAAATAAAACTCTGGGTGCTACTAGTTGTGTAAGAGATTGGGGGGGGCAAATAGTGAAATTTAGGCACTAAAATCGAAGCTCAAAAGTTCCACATTATAGTAAGTTATAGTACGATATGGATTAAACTTGCATGTTGGCTGTTACTAATGTAAAAAAATCAGAATGTATGTCCTGACTGTCAAGCCATTGTACAATTGGAAATGTAATATGCCGTGTACTGCTGAACTTAAATAAAGTGTACAAAAAAAAAAATAATAATACACCTGGGGACGAATGATCTGGGTGATGGGACAGTAGGGGAGGTAAAGAGGAGGTTTGAGGAACTGGGACTTCTGTGTGAGGGAGCGGGCAGATCTGTCACCTTCTCAGAGGTACTTCTCATTCCCAGGTGTCTGGAAAAGGGGTACGAGCTGGTAGGAGGGTGAGGGTGGGACCTGGGAGAACAGCAGTCTGTACGCAAAAGACAGACTGCACCTAAATGAGGAGGAAAAAAATGTACTGAAGGCAAGGATAGAGAAGCACATTGAGGAGCATTTAAACTAGGAGGAGGGTAGCAGGATGGATAGAGGAGTTCAGAAGCCTAGTGATGTGAAACCAAACATGCTTACCACCGTGAAAGCAAGGTAAGGAGGAAGGCAACTACTGAGGGAGCGGACATAAGGGAGAGAGGCTTGGGGGAGGGTAGAGAAAAGGGTTGGAGTGTGGTAACACTAAATGCTAGGAGTCTTGGGAATAAGGGAGCAGAACTACAGGCTCTCCTGGAGGAGGGGGGAGTGGACTTGGTGGCTATAACCGAGACATGGGCCACCCAAATCCACGACTGGGACATGACGGTTTCTAGGTACAGATTACATCGGAAGGATAGGGAAGAGGGGAAGGGGGAGGGGGTTGGCACTGTACATAAAGGAGGGATTAAAATGTGTAAGGGAGGAGGGAGATGAGGGAGATACACAAGCACTGTAAGTGCAACTATAGGATCCCAAAAATAGATCACTAAGACTGGGGGTGGTGTACAGGCCACCGTCTCAATCTGAAGGGATGGACAGGGCACTGGCAGAACAGATCAGGAGGAACTGTGGGAAGGGGGGAATGGTGATAGTAGGGGACATCAACCTGCCGAGGGTGAAGTGGGACACACCTACCACAAAGAACAGAAGGGAGCAGGTAATGCTGGACACCTTCCAGGAAAGCTTTCTAGTACAGTTGGTCAAGGAACCAACTACAGAAAAGAACACCCTTGACCTCGTACTTATGAAAGGGGAGTGGGTGAGGGATGTGAGGGTGGAGGAACCACTTGAGGGGAGTGACCACCGGACAGTATGGTTCCAGTTAAAGATGGCTAAAGAGAGGGGGGCATCTAGCACAAGGGTGCTGGATTTCAGGAACGCCAACTTTAAGATGATGAGGGAAGTGGTACAGGAGTTTCTGTGCAAAATTCAACTGGGTATGGACACACAACAAAGGTGGGAACTGATAAGACAGGGGATAGTGGAGGCAACAGAAAGTTGCTGTAGGGCCCAGACTAAGAGGCTAGGGGAAAGAAACCCAGCTGGATAAGAAAATGGGTGTTAGACAGGGTGAGGAGGAAAAGGGCAGCTTACAGGAGATACAGAAAATCAGGGATGGAGAAGGATAGGGAGGAATATCTGCAAGAAGCAAAGGAAGTGACCGGGGGTGGGGTAAGGGCAGCCAAGGCGGCAAGAGAACTTAGGCTGGCGCAGTGCATAAAAAAAGGGGGAAAAGACTTCTTTAGGTACATCAGGGAGAAAAGAAGCTGTAAGGACCAAATTGTAAGAATTAAGAAGAAGGGGGAGATCGGTGAAAGAGGGAGGTGAAAAGGCAGAACTGCTCAACGACTACTTCTGTTTAGTCTTTACAAAAAAAAAAGGTAGGGGCGCTACCCATAGTAGGAGGGAGGATAGAAACAGATGGGGGGATGATGGATGGAGAAATCACAGTGGGGAGGGTGCTGGAGGGGTTAAGAACATTGAGGGTGGACAAGGCACCAGGACTGGATGAAGTATATCCAAGAGTGCTGAAGGAGCTGGCAGAGGTCCTGGCAGGACCCTTGGCAGAATTATTTAATGCATCTCTAGACACAGAGGCCCAGATATTCAAACTGCGCCATTCTGTGGCGCAAGCCCTTGCGCTGCTCAAAAAAGTTGTGCAGGGCGTGGCCGGTATATTCAACGAATTGCACTATTGAGCAACTTTTGAATATCGCCCCTGGCCACACCCACTGTGCATGGTGCAGTGGAACCGCGCCAACGCAGCGGTCAGAGTGACATTCAGATGCGGTGGCGCAAGTTCCATTGTGCCGCGTGCAGCACCTGCGAGATCCAAAGGTGACAGGCAATGAAGCCATAATTTATGCAAGGCACACGGGGGCCATTTGCATCTAATGAGTCCCATTTGCATGCCATTAGCATGCAGATGCGCCGATCCTGACGACTTGCGGCCCATACCGTACAAGGCGGTCCAGATATGTGAATAAATTCATTCATTCACATATCTGAACTATATGCACTTCTGACTACTTCAGCTCATGCTCTGAACAAGGCAGTCCAGATATGAGATGAATTCATTCATTCTACATATCTGAACTGCTATGCTCGGCTATGGGCTGCATGCCCATGGCTCATGCTCTGAACCAATGGGCATGTAGCCCTACCGAACTGTCAGTCGCGGGCGGAGGGTGGCAGGTGGTGGGCTGATGCCGCCCGCTGGCTGACGGGGGTGGGAGCGGGGTAGTGGGGCTCCGTGGGTGGATGGGGTGGGGGGCCACTAGATCACCAGGGATTTCCGGCGTGGGCGGGTTGTGGATGCCGCCCGCGATCAGGCTTCTCACGATCCACTGGACCACCAGGATCTTGGACTTGGGGGTCTGATGCCCGTGATTGGGCTACTCGGGGACCACTATTATGCCCGTGATTGGTCCGTTTCGTTATGCCCGCGATCGGGCTGGGGAGGACACATACAGTTATGCCCGTGATCCGGGCTTCCGGGGTGGGGATACTATTATGCCAGCGATTGGGCTAATGGGGGGTTACACTGCAGCCCACGATCAGGAGCATGGGGCGCCGCCAGGTGCGGCGGGAACAAGTGGAGGGCCACCCACAGGTGGCAGCTGTGTTTGCGCTGCAATGCCGCAGCTCACCTGTGGGAGGCCTCGATCCTTTCTTTTTGGTGTAGTTGTGCAGGCACAGGTAGAGGTTGCGCCTGCATAACTCTGCACAGCCCGCTGAATGTCGGGCTGTGCAGTTTGTGCATGGGCACCCCCACCTGTGCCTCGCCACATTACAGATGCGCCTGGCGCATGGGATTTGCAGAGCCACTTTTCCTGTTTAAATATCGCTCAAGAGCCATCAGTGGGTTGCGCATGGCGCAACACTGCTGGGCGCATGCACAACCCTTTGAATATCTGGGCCAGAATGTATATCCCGTGACTGGAGACTGGCTCACGTGGTTCCCCTCCACAAGAGTGGACCCAAGGATGAACCGGGGAACTATAGGCCAGTAAGTCTAATGTCCATAGTGGGGAAGCTAATGGAGACCATCCTAAAGGAGAGGCTAGTGGCACTGCTGGAGGTGAACGGGGTGCAGGATGGGAGGCAGCTTGGCTTTGTCAAGGACAGATCATGCCACACCAACCTGGTGAAATACTATGACTTGGTGAATAGGCAAACTGACGGGGGCCATGCGGTGGATGTCCTGTACCTAGACTTCAGTAAGGCCTTTGATTCGGTACTGCATAGAAGACTTGTAAGCAAGCTATGGGGCACAGGGGCAGGAGCAAAATTTGTGGGGTGGGTGGAGAACTGGCTAAAAGATAGGCAGTAGAGGGTGGTGGTAGGTGGAAAATACTCATCCCCTAAGCCTGTGACAAGTGGTGTTCCATGGGGGTCAGTGTTGGGCCCAGTGCTGTTTGGCATTTTTATTGCAGACATCTCGGAGGGCATGAATGGAACACATTCTGAAGAAAGGGGGGTCACTAGTGGAGTACCTCAGGGCTCAGTACTGGGTCCAATCCTCTTTAACATCTTTATAGGTGACATTGCAGAGAGTCTGGAGGGAAAGGTATGCCTCTTTGCAGATGACACAAAGATCTATAACAGAGTTGATACACAAGGGGGTGTAGAAAGGATGAGAAGGGACTTGGCAAGGTTGGAGGAATGGTCAGACATATGGCAACTCAGATTCAATGCAAAGAAGTGCAAAGTAATGCACCTGGGAAACAAAAACCCAGAAGAAGAGTACACAATAGCAGGGGAGGTACTAACAGCAACAAAAATGGAAAGGGACCTGAGGGTATTCATATCAGATGATCTAAAGGTTGGTAAGCAATGTGAGAAGTCAGTAAGGAGAGCCAGGGGGATACTAGGATGCATATGAAGGGGCATCACAAGTAGAAAAAGGGAAGTGGTTATCCCTCTGTACAGACAGTTGGTGAGACCCCATCTGGAGTACTGTGTGCAGTTTTGGAGACCTCATCTACACAAGGACATAGACAGGATGGAAGCAGTCCAGAGGAGGGCAACTAAAATGGTGCAGGGTCTGCATCAGAAACCATATAAAGATAGACCCTTGATGAAAGGAGGGACAGGAAGGACATGATAGAAATGTTCAAGTACCTCAAGGAAATCAACAAAGTCCAGGAGGGTAGCATCTTTCAGAAAAAGTGATGTGTAAGAACAAGGGGGCACAATTTAAAGATAGAGGGGGGACGGCTCAGGGGTAATGTGAGGAAATTTTTTTCACGGAGAGAGTGGTGGATGCATGGAACCGCCTTCCTGGGGAGGTTGTTGGGTCTAAAACAGTGGGGGAATTCAAACATGCATGGGACAGACATAAGGCAATTGTAGTGGGGGGTGGCAGGAAGTAGACTGTTGGTTAACTAGAATCTGCAGCTTATCCAGTAGGTAGGGAAATGGGCAGACTGAGTGGGCTAAGTGGTCCTTATCTGCCGTCAAAGTCTATCAGCAGCAAAATTAGCCTGTTTGCAGAAGACACCATGATGGGAGCAGTGGTGGATGACCAGGTTGGGTGGGAGGGGCTACAGGAGGATCTGGCAAGGCTAGAGGCATGGTCTGACAGATGGCAGCTGGGGTTCAATGCAAAAAAATGAAAGGTACTGCACTTCGGAACAAAACATCCGAGGAGAAGCTACTATCTGTGTGTGTGTGTGTGTGTGTGTGTGTGTGTGTGTGTGTGTGTGTGTATGCATGGCTGGAGGTAACAGAAGAGGAGAAGGACCTGGGGGTGCTCATCACGGGAGCAATGAACAAATATGCGCAATGCAGAGAAGCAGCAGCAATGGCCAGCAAAATGCTGGGGTGCATTGCAAGGAGCATTACCTCGAGAAGAAGGGAGGTTATTCTACCGTTATACAGATTGTTAGTTAAACCCCACCTGGAATACTGCGTGCAGTACTGGCACCCGTACCTACAAAAGGACATTAAGCTGCTGAAGGGGGTGCAGTGTAGGGCAGCAAAGATGATTCAGGGCCTGGGGAACTGCCATATGAGGTCAGACTAAGAAAGTTAAATATGTACACACTGGAGGAGAGGAAAACGGGGGGACATGATTGAGACCTTCAAATCTATGAAAGGGATAATCAAAACAGACACAGATAGTCTATTCAGGAGGAGGGTGGTGAGAGACACTAGGGGACATGACATGAGATTGGAGGGGGGGTAGATTCAGGAGGGAGGTGAGGAGGCATTTCTTTTCGGAGAATGTGGTGTCAAAGTGGAACGCACTACCAGCTGAGGTGGTGGCATGTAACACAATGGAATGCTTTAAGTACGGGTGGGATAGGGTAAAGAGGAGGGTAAACAAAGGGAAAGGGGTGGGGCAGCTGCTGAATAGGGAGCTAGCTGCAATCTCGAGCAGCCTAGATAGACCAAGATGGCCTTTTGCTGCTGGCAACTTTCGCATGTTCGTATGTTCGAGAATCCATGTTTTAATAAAAAGCATTAGGTTTGGTCCTTCCACCCTTTCGGGTACTCCCACCAGCTGCAAATGTCCTGCACGCACCTTATTTTTCAGGGTTTCCAGATGTCCCCGAAGCTAGATGTTTTCCTGAGATTAGCGTGGCCACATCTGAGAGTGCTGAGGTCAAGTGGGTCTCAATAACAACTATTTTAGCAAAAGCTCCTTTATCTGGGTGTCCTGTGCATCAAGGTTTTGTAGCGACTGCTCCAAGTTAGAGTCCATTGCCCACATTGAATCCAGCAATGTCTGCCAAGGAGGCTCCGTGGTTCCCTCCGAGTTGCCAGGCCCACGCTACTCATGGATTCCACCGCTTTCCCTGGTAGTTGTTGCTCTGGTTTGGAAGGGCCCTGTTGCACATTCTTCTGATGCCCCATTATACATTTTATATGGTGGTGCTGCAAATTGTCTCTGGATGCTGAATCCACTGAAGAATCTCAGGTTTAGAAGAAGTAAATAAAATATAAACCCAATTTCTGTGTGTCAAGGTGAAGAGTCGAAGTGAAGCATGACTAGCCTGCAAGATGACTCTCTAGCATCTCCCCCCCACAATATGTGCCCTTTTTACATGAAAAACCAGGAAATCTCAGATCTCCTTATTGGATCTGGCTGTCATCTGAATGTTGCAGTATGTGCACTGCAGCAGTCAGTAACATAACAGCAGCACGTCTAGCAGCCCCCAGCAAGCATTTCTTTGAACCCCACTCCCACACACCTAATGGCCCTGTACAGCAGTGCCAACAGCAAAGAGTGCACTCACTGTAGCAGCCAGGAGCAGTTGGCAGCAGGCTGCAGTGCACACTGAAAGTGAGGAAGAAGATCAAATGTGACTCAAGAAACAAAGGGGCTCAGAGAGATCAATTGGCACAGTGGCAGCCTGAGGGCTGAGTGGTTCAGTAGCACTGATGAGGAGAGCACCTTGAAGGAGTTAATGATGCTGATGAGCACTAGGTAGGGTGGCTGTGGATGTGGTCAGTCCGTGTCGACAGAAGGGTTACAACAGGCTTGGAAGCCAGGCCACCGGCTGTCATTGGCGGCAGTGCTGCAGAGCTGTGGTGCTGAGCTTAGGCTCTAGTGGAGTGCTGGAGGCTGGTGAGGAGAATCGGGATGCAGGCACTCAGAGGAGAGGAGAGTCAAACTGTAGCAGCAGAATGAAGCAGAAGGTGTGGTGGTGTGCAAAAGTTAGCAGTGGCAGCAGGAACTTTGGGTGAGTGAGCAAGCAGTGAGTTGAGTTTATTGAGCAAAATAAAAGCTGTTCCCACTTGCTCCAGTGAATTATTTTCCCCAGTCCCCCCACAACAATTATGAATGCAATTAATTGGGCCTGGGGGAGGAAGATTAACAAAATAATTTTTCATGGGCACCATTTGCAACATTGCCTAGGTTCTTCACATGCCCTAAGGCCGATTCTGCCCTGGTATCTAGTGGCACCCCCACCAGCCAATCGCCATCCCCATTATTCTTTATTGCCTGATGTCCAGTGTTGCTGTTGTCCTCTTTTATATTCACAGGTGTCTAGTGGCACCCCCACCCTCCCATTGCAGGTAAAACCTGAAGGAAAGAAAACGGTCCCTATATTTTTTTAAAATGTAAAAACAAATGGTCCCTTGCTGATCAGCTCACCCCCCCACAGCCCCACCTCCCACAGCACCCACCACCCACCATCCCCAGTACACCCCCCCCACACCCTCACTCACTCACCTGAACAGGTCACAGGTTAATACCCACTCTCGATCGAAGACACTTCTTGCTGCTGGAACCGCGACTGCAATTTGAGAAACTAAGGTAAATGCGGTTCAATATATTTCAATGGGGGTTTCAACTTTGATGCATAACTTCACCATTTTTTGAGATGTTGAGAAAACAGTCCCACAATTTTTTTTTAAATCTGTAAAAAACAACTGTCCTTTGCTCATCAGTCCACATCCCACCCCACCTTCCACTAAGCATCCACCACCCCCCAGTACACCCCCCCACACACACCCTCACTCACCTGAACAAGTTGCAGGTTCAAGATCCACTCTCCGATCAAAGACACGTCTTGCTGCTGGAACCAGAGACTGCAGTTTGAGAAACTAAGATAAATGCAGTTCAATGTTTTTCAATGGGGGGGGGTTCAACGTTTATGCATGACGTCACCATTTTATGAGATGTTGACCCCACATTTTTAACATGGCCTTTTGGGGATCCTATCTCATGAACAATATGACTGTTATTACGTAACTCCCGCCCAAAAGGTGATTTTATGGTTGATTGGCTAAGTCACTTTTTGGGTGGGATTTGAAAATTTTTCCTGACCTTCTTCATGAGGTGGGGTCATAAGAAGGCTATGTTGAAAATTTGGGGTCAGAATATATAAAAATGCCAAATATATAACCATTTGTTGCAATTTCGTTACGTACACTTGCAACTTTAGAAATTTTCAATAGTCTGACCCAGACTTTCAACATAGCCTTCTTATTACCCCACCTCATGTACGTCACAGCTCTCATTTTTTAAATCCTTGCCAAAAATGTTTTTGCACCTGTGGAACGGAATGGCATTGCAATTGTGCAAAATTATGTTCTGGTGGGGATTCAAAACTTTTCTGTACCGGGTACATGAGGTGGGGTAATAAGATGGCTATGCTGACAGTTTGGTCACTGTTGTCCTATAAATGGGCCCTGCAATTCCACAGTTACATACATATACTGTATGTATCTACGGAGGGATGGGAGCGCAGGGCCCAGAGAGCCATGCACTCACACAGGCAAATAATAATATGATTATACTATTTCAAAAAGTAAGGAAATAAATTGCAAAATACTGTGTTAATACTCTAGTTTAGTTACAGCCCCAAAAGCAAGAAAATGTGGTGTTAGGGTTTCCAAACCAAACACTCCACCCTCATGTTGCACACACCAACAGGCGTTAGGGGTGTGCCTTGGGGTCATCAGCCCTAACGCTCACCCCATTCTCCTATGCTGTACCCATCTCAGCTTATTTACTTATGGAATGGGGTGAGCATTAGGACTGATGACCGCAAGGCACACCCTTGACACCTGTTGGTGTGTGCAGCGTGGGGGTGGGGATATAGATTTGGAAACCCTAATGCCACATTTCCCTGCTTTTGTGGCTGTAACCCTAACTAGAGCATTAATGCAGTTATTTGCAATTTATATATCTACTGTATATAAGTTGCAAAAAACGTTGCTAATACTTCAGTTAGGGTCAAAGCGACAAAAGTTGGGAAATTAGATGGTAGGGTTTCCAACCCTAACACCCCACCCACCCAAACCAGGCAGGAGAGCAGGTGTGGGGTGTGCCTTGGGCTTCTCAAGCCTTACACTCACCCCATTGGCCATACCTATCTGACCGCCCCCATTAAACACTTATTCAACACCTCTCTGATTCAAGGTGAGCTACCTGTCTTGTGGAAAACTGCCCACATCCTACCATTATTCAAGACTGGGGATCCGAGTGATCTGAACAATTACCAGCCTATTTCTATACTATCCGTCCTCTCTAAATTACTTGAAAAAATTGTCAACATCCAACTTAGAGAACATTTGGATTCACAAAAGTTGCTAAACCCGGCTCAGTCTGGCTTCAGAGCCAAACACAGTACAATGTCGGCTCTTGCCAAAGTAACTACAGACTGGCAAATGGCCTTGGACTC
This sequence comes from Neoceratodus forsteri, assembly GCA_016271365.2. NCBI lineage: Eukaryota > Metazoa > Chordata > Ceratodontiformes > Ceratodontidae > Neoceratodus > Neoceratodus forsteri. Next base: position 1,425,961,319 of record CM028130.1, read on the forward strand.
TAAGAAGCATGTATTTGCCCTCTTCCTTGATCTAAGTAAGGCCTTTGATACTGTGGATCATACCATCATGCTTACTGCATTGAGTAACATTGGACTTGATAGTTCTGCCATTAAATGGTTCACCAGCTACCTAACCAATAGGTTACAGCAAGTCAAAGCCATAGGAGATCTATCCCCACAAAAATCCTTGTTACTAGGAGTCCCACAAGGCTCCATCCTGGGCCCTATCCTCTTTGCAATATACATCAATAATCTGGACTCGCAAATGGGCACAGCAAATGTGCACTTATTCACAGATGATACTGTATTCTATACCACAAATTCATCCTTGGATCTGGCCCATGAGTACTTACAGAAAGACTTTGTCACCCTCCAATACAAACTTCTCACTCACAAGCTCCTCCTCAATGCCAAAAAGACTAAAGCAATGATTCTCTCACCAAAGTCTACTTCCGGATGTCCACATATGACACAGATCCGAACACTCTTAGATGAACCCTTTGAAGTAGTTGATACCTTTAAATACCTAGGGTTCTGGCTGGATAACAAGCTCAACTTTCTGTGCCACTTAAATGAAACCTTGAAGAAACTAAGACAGCGATTAGGTTTATTCTATTGCATTAAACACCTACTCACGGTAGAAGCCAGAATGAGACTAGTACAAACTACATTCCTACCTATACGAGACTACACTGACTTCCTTTACAGTCATTGCCCATCAACGATGCTAAACAAACTGGACACCCTTTACCACCGGGCTTTAAGATTTATCTTAAATCTACCCCCTAGTACACATCACTGTCGTCTATACCAGGTTTCGGGATGGATCTCACTCTCAACTAGAAGAAAAAGGAATGCTCTCCTCTGTTTTTTTAGAGCATTATCTGATAACCTCCCTGCATACATCTCGAACATCTTCAAACGGGCTAAAGGTTCCTATGGCCTGAGATGCTTCTCCTTAATCTGCTTCCAGATTCCTAGAGTGAAAACTACCCTTGGCTCAGCAGCAATCAACCTCTCACTTCCATCACTTTGGAACACTATGCAAGACTCATTAAAATTATCCTCACTTCCAAGCATTTTCACATTCAAAGCTCTATTAATGGATTATCTGAAGGAATCATGCAACTGTTTCAGATGCCGATGACCCCTAAGCCTCGGCTGCCACTCTCAAATCCTAACGCCTAAGTATCTCATCCACCCCACATTCCTAACAACAGAAACCTAGGACCTACAAGCCTAGTTCCCTTAATCCAAGATGACCCTGCCTATTCTCTGCCTTTTACCTATTCTGGCCTCCCTTTTGGCTGCCTACTCTTTCATCCCAATTTCTACCCTATTCCTTAATACCTCCTTATTTTTTATCATTTAGGTAAGAGCTCTTACTCAGCGGAGACTATATGGGATTGTTGTCTCTTCTCATTTCAGTAAAGCTTATCATTTTGTACCTTTGCATGTTAATTATGTTGACCGGTATGTATAGGCCCATATTGACCGGCACCTTCACAATGTTTTTTTTGGTTTTTTTTTTTTTACACCGTTGTCCACCGTAATTGTAATCTTATGAAGTGTACTGTATTGTATTTATGCCCAGGACCACCTTGAAAATGAACTTGCTCAATGGTGTTTAAATATGCCTGGTTAAATAAAGTGATTGATTGATTGATTCCACGCCACAGGTGCGAAACACATTTTCGCCAGGATTTGAAAAATGATAGCTATGACATAAATGAGGTGGGGTAATACAAAGGCCATGAGGAAAATCTGGGTCAAAATATTGAAAATTTCCAAAGTTATGAGTATGCATAGCGAAATTGCAATGAATGATCATAACTTTTAAATGTTGTCGTATTTTGACCCCAAATTTTCAACATAGCCTTCTTACTACCCCACCTCATATACCCATTACAGAAAATGTTTGAATCCCCACATAAATATAATTCTGTGCAACTGCAACTGCATTCCTCTCCACATGTGCAAAACAGATTTTGGCCAGGATTTGAAAAATGGCAGCTGTGACATACATGATGTGGGGTACTAAGAAGGCTGTTTTGGAAATCTGGGTCAAAATATTGAACATTTCCAAAGTTACGAGTGTGCATAGTGAAATTGCAATGGATGGTCATAACTGGCATTTTTACATATTATGACCCCAAATTTTCAACATAGCCTTCTTATGACCCCACCTCATGTACAATAGGCCTATCATAAGAGCATAAAAACATAAGAATGTGCCAGCAGATGGGGTCCACGTGATCCATCTAGTCTGCCCATATGAATACACCCCCGTAGATTCGTTGTTTCAAGTTACTACAATGCCTATCCCAAGAAAGTTTGAATTCCTTAACTGTCTTTGCCTCCACTACCTCTCGTGATAGCCTGTTCCAAGGCTGTACCATCCTCTCAGTGATGTTAGTCCTAAATTTCCCTCCCATTGGGCGCATGCTGTGACCTCTAGTTCTTTGTTCGTTGTTTTCTTTGAATAGGCCCTGTTCCTGCACTGAGTTGATTCCTTTTAGGTATGTAAATGTTTCTATCATGTCGCCTCTGTTCCAGAGAGTACATATTCAGTTCTGTAAGTCTCACCTCATAGGGTTCCTAGTGGAGGTCACAAACCACTTTAGTGGCTCTTCATTGCACTGTCTCCAACTGGTCTATATTCTTTTTTAGGTGAGGATTCCAGAACTAGACTTTCTCGATACCCTACAGGGGGCATGTCTCAGACAGCTAGTGTTGGAACCCACTTTGGAGGGAGAAATCTTAGACCTGGTACTCTCAAATGGGGACAGAGAGAGGATCTCGGATTTAGAAGTGGGTAGCCATCTGGGAACAAACGAACAGCAAACAGTGTAGTTCACGATAAACACAGCTGTAGAGTCAAGCCATACAAAAGCGAAGGTACTGGACTTTAGGAGGGCTGACTTTGGTAAATTGGGAGAGTGCCTAAGAAATGCACTAGCAAATGGGCAGGAGGGAGAGGTGGAAGAACAATGGGGAAAAATCAAAATTACCATCACAGAGGCAACAAGCCTTTATGTGTAGCAAATAAACAAAACAAAATGAAGGAAAAAAACACTATGCTTCTCAAAAGATGTGGCAGGGAAAGTTAGGGAGAAAAAGATAGCATTCAGAAAGTATAAGGAATCACTGAAAGAAGATTATATGTGATAATGGCAATTGCAAAATAGTGGTCGCCATTTGGGTGAGTGTACATTGCCGAAAATGAATAACGGCGATGTACACTCATGGCTAACTAAAAGGTGGTGATGGGATTTTAATGTATGTGGGGCCTATGACCCTCGCACCTCCCTATTAAAGGATTCTCAACTCCAGGGGGGTGCATGTTGTGTGTGTGTGTGTGTGTGTGTGTGAAATACTTAAAAAACCAAAACAAGTCACCTGCCTGCACAAAAAAAAAAAACAGGCCTCGCCGGACCTGAACCTTGTACCTCCCAACCGACCACCCTCCCCCCAAGCTACTGGACCAGCTTAGCAGCTGCCCACCACACCCCCTCCCACGTACCTCCTCTCCCCTTCCTCTCCCCCTGAGCGTGTGCAAGTGCATATAGGTGCATACGCTTCCCATCGCATCACCTCGCCCATCCCAGTATCCGGTCGCTACCCTGCCAGGTAGCCCTGAACACAGGCACCATGATTGAGTTGCCCTTTTTGAAAACACTTAATCACGGCCACTGTGCTCACCAGATACCCTGAAGGAGCATGACAAGAGAACAGTACCAGTTAAAGCAGAAGGAAATGGGGAAGGCAGTTAGAATAGCAAAGGCCCAAACTGAGGAAAAGATAGTGAACTGAGTTAAGAAGGGGGATAAAACTTTTTATACATTAGGGAGTGAAGAAAGACCAAGGAAGGAATAGTGAAGCTTAATAAAGGAGAGGGTGGGTGGGCAGAGGGTGACAGTGAATAGGCAGAGATACTGAATGAATACCTTTGCTCAGTATTCACAAAAGTAGAGGAGGGGGAGGTACCTAAACCAAACAATAGAAGCACTCTGGATAGGGGGGTCAATACCAGTCCATTCACAGAAGAAAGGGTCCTGAAAGAACTCCTAAAGCTCAAGGTGAACAAAGCAATGTGGTCTGACGGGATTCACACCAGAATTCTAAAAGAACTAAGGGGAGAACTAGTGACAATACTGACTGCCCTTTTTAACAAATCATGGGAAGAAGGTGTGGTACCTGAGGACTGGAGGAGGGTGGATGTGATTCCCCTTCACGAAAGTTGGAGCAAGACAGAGGCAGGAAACTACAGACCTGTTAGTTTGACCTCAGAGGTAGAGAAAATGATGGAATTACTTCTGAAAGAAAGAATTGTTGAGTACCTGGTGGCCAGCAGGGCAGAGGACTCAAGGCAGCATGGATTCACAGTGGGAAGGTCATGTCAGATGAATCTAATAGATTTCTTTGACTGGGTGACTAAAGTAGTAGACCAGGGAGGGGCTGTGGATATGGCCTACCTAGACTTTAGCAAGGCATTTGACATAGACCCACACAAAACATTAATAAACAAGTTAACCAGCCTGGGAGTGGGTCCCAGAGTGGTAGCTTGGGTAAAAGACTGGCTGGACAACAGGACACAGAATGTAATAGTAAGCAGAGTCCACACCGAAGAAAGAGGGGATACTAGCGGTGTACTGTAGGGTTCAGTACTTGGACCAGTCCTCTTTAATGTCTTTATAGGTGACATTGCGGAGGGGCTGGAAGGAAAAGTATGACTGTTGGCAGACGACAGAAAGATCTGCAACAGGGTTGATACACAAGGAGGGTTGGACAGGATGAGAAAGGACTTGGCAAAGTTGGAGGAATAGTCAAATGTATGGCAACTTAGATTCAATGCAAAGAAGTACAAAGTAATGCGCCTGGGGAACAAAAATCCACGGGAAGAGTACACAATGGGAGGGTACTAACAACAAAAACAAAATGGAAAGGGACCTGGGGGTACTGCATTCAGTTCTAGAGACCCCATCTCTGCAAGGACATAGACAGGATGGAGGCAGTCCAGAGGAGGGCAACTAAAATGGTGCAGGGTCTGCACCAGAAGCCATACGAAGAGAGACTAAAGGAGCTTAACTATGTATACCCTTGAGGAAAGGAGGGAGAGAGGGGACATGATAGAAACTTTCAAGTACCTCAAGGGAATCAACAAAGTCCCAGAGGGTAGCATCTTTCAGAAAAGAGATGTGCAAGAATAAGGGGGCACAATTTGAAGATAGAGGGGTATGGTTCGGGGCAACGTGAGGAAGTATTTTTTCACTGAGAGGGTGGTGGACGCATGGAACAGCCTTCCTGAGGAGGTAGTGGGGTCAAAAATAGTGTAGTGTGGGAATTCAGGAATGCATGGGACAGACATAAGGCAATTCTAGTGGGGGGTAGGAGGAAATAGGCTATTGGTTAACTAGGATCTGCAGCTGATCCAGTAGGCAGGGAATTGGGCAGACTGGGTGGGCCAAGCGGTCCTTATCTGCCATCAAAGTCTATGTTTCTATGTTTCAGTACTCCTGGTGAGGCCTCACCAAGGATCTGTATAGTGAGATTATCACTTCGTGCTTTCTGCTTGTGATGCCCTTGCCTATGCGTTGGCTTTTTGCGCCACCTTTTCACACTGTCTTCCCATCTTCAGATCACTGGAAACCATGACCCCAAGGTCCCTTTCTAAGTATGTAACAGATACAGTGCAATCCGTTTATAATGGGAGCTAATGTGCATATTCAAAGTGCCCGTTACATGCCTTGGTCGCTGTATGCAAAAAAAAAAAAAAATGAAATTGTTTGCGATAAACGGTTTTATTGCAGTGGCCACAGCAGACAAAAACAATGCTACCACTCCATACACCAAACTGATAAGACACTGAGTACAACAGTTAGCAGTTACAGCTCCATTCAGTTTATTTAACTATAAAGTCTTACTTGAAGAAGTCAGGGATTTTACTCTGACGTGTGGTTTTCTTGCAGTAAGGATCCCATACCCTATCGACTGTAGAGAGTGCACACGAATCCGGCTCTACAACAGCATTCTGCTCCATGGCTCTTCGCAAAGTAAGCAGCGCTTTAGTAACATCATCAGCTGTTACCATCGCCTCTGGTACCTCATCATCCTCGTCATCCTGGTCAGTGTCGTCCACTGCTTCCACATCCTCAGTGTGCATACTGCCCACAACCTCGCTGATGTCATCATTTTGTGGTTCCTCCTCCCCATCTCCAAGGATACACAGTTCGTGGAACTCATCCGGTGTCATTCCATCCGGAGTTGACACACTGTCCTGGATCTCTGCAATGAGGTCTAGTTCAGCAGTTGTTGCAGTCATTGCAGTCGAAGGACCCTCTCCTGGGTCATTATCTACTGTTGTTTTGCCAATTACCACCCCTGACCTTCCTTCGGTCAGTCTTTCTTGTTATATTTGAACATTCCTCACATTTCTCTCTATATAACCTTACTATCTTATTAACCCTTTCACTCCACAGGTCAGGTCCATGGTTTCTGCACTTATTATATATCTTACTGCCATTATCTGTATAATGCTTGCCATTATTTTTTGTTGTTTCTACCCATTGTATTTTTGTAGCACTGCTGTACTGTTCCTCTATTTGTACTATTGTACCCATGTTGCTGTTGTTCAACTGTTCTCCTTTTGTTGTACTCTCCCGGGTCGTGCCTGAAAATAGTCATTTTATGGCTAGTGCACCTACCCGGTTAACAAAAATTAAATAAATAAATTATGGGCAACTGGGTGAGTGATACCAGCTTTCCGAAAACAATGCTGAATTGTTTGTGCAGTCACGGCATCCCATGACTGCTTCAATAATCTGACAGCATCCAGCAAATTAATTTTTTAACACATTCAGCTGAAGTAAGGAGTGTTTCTTGGCTGCTGTCAATTGCGTCCAGCACTCTCTTGCGCATACAGCGAACATAATGTTGCTTCAAGCTGTAAATGATACCCTGGTCAAGGGGTTGGATGAGACATGTAGTGTTAGGTGGGAGGAAAATTAAAGTTATGTTGCGCAGTCCGGGGACATTCGGGTGGCCAGAGAAATTATCTAACACAAGAGCGATCTTTCTTCCCCGGAGTTTCCTGTCCCACAGTTGAAGCCATTCAGTAAAAATTATTGAAGTCATCCATGCCGATCTGTTAGATCTGTAGAAGACAGGCAGGTGATTAATCCCTCAGAAGCAGTGTGGGCATGCAGATTTGCCTACCACGACCCACTCTAGTTTCTCTGTCCCATCCATATTATAGCGGACAAGCACAGAGACTCTTTCTTTTGCTTTTTTTTGACCCATCAATGTCTCAGTTTTAAAGGCCAATGTCCCATGTCCAATGCATCTAAAAAATAGCCCGGTCTCATCAGTGTTGAAAATGTCTTTAGGGGCAAACAATGACAGGAGACTGGGGAGAACATTAGCTAGCCAGTGGTCTGCACTAGCAGTGTCCGTGTTTTGTTTCTCACCGTGCTGTCTGCGGAAAGTGATGTTATGTCTCACCTTCCATCTGTGTAACCAGCCCTCTGAAGGAGTGAAATTATTGTGGCCCAGAGCAACAGCAAGTTCAGTTGCCTTTTGGATTAGCAAGGGGCCGCTAATGAGGGCATCACGACCCCTTGTGTTGCTGAACCACCTCACTAATGCTTCTTCTACTTCCCCGTCTTTTCCTTCACGTTTTCTTTTCCGATCAGGGTTAACATTTGCATGCCAATCGGACAGAATTTTTTCTCTCTGCCGTAAAAGGTCAGCCAGTGTCAATTTAGGCAAGGACAAATGTTGAGACAAGTCTCGCTGACTCATTTTAGATAATTTATCAATCATTTGGAGAAGTTCAACCTTCTCACTTAGAGTCATGGCTTTACATTTTCCGGCCATTATTCCACACGGTACGGTGCGAATAGCACTGAATGAGAGGAAACCAACACAGGTATGCTTAAATGGATGTAGGGGGAACATTCTACAGCTGATAATTAGGGTAATTAACACCTTACAATATCTTTGCAAAGGTGTGAGTGCTGACGCAAAACGGTCAAAACAGACAGCGCCCTGTGTTCGTTATGTCACTACTTTATATAATGGATGTCAATGGAGCAGACTTTTGGAAACAAGAAATTGCCCGCTAAAACCGATTGCCCCAAATAGCCACGGGCGATATAAGTGGGGCAGTCTGTAATTCAATGTGCTTACACAACTAAATGAGATGAGATGAGATGATGCTTGTGTAACTTAATTTGCTTTTTGGCTTTCTGCCTCTCTTTCCATGGGATATACCACCCTGTAGGGGTACGACGCAAGGATCCCTAGAGGAGGGTTCCCCCCCTTTACAGGTGCCATGGGAATGAATGCATCAGCTAAAGGTAGGTTAAGAAGAAGCCCACGGGTAAGAGAGATGAGCCTCTGGAGGAGGAGGGGTGGATGGTGGGCAACGAAAAAACGAATCCTGGTGAGGTTCAGGATGTGTGACCTTTAAGCCTGATGGGGGAGTGATGTTGCTGCTCAGCCCATCGAACTTCGGGCTTAAAGCCCTCCTATTCAATGTTCTTGTGCAACTGGATGAGATGAGATGATGCTTGTGCAACTTGATTTGTTTTGTGGCTTTCTGCCTCTCTATCCATGGGATATACCACCCTGTAGGGGTAAGTCACAAGGAACCCTAGAGGAGGGTCCCTCCCCCCACAGGTGCTGCGGGAATGAATGCATTGGCTAAAGGTAGGTTAGGAAGAAGCCCAAAAAGAATACCCAAAGATGCCGAGCTTCAAAGAGGCGAGGATGATGAATGAATTCTGAGAAGATGATAAGGGCTGACGGAGAGAGGGGAAAGCTGGGGCCACTATCCACCTCCATCCAACAGCGGAACCTAACTAACTAACCTAAGAAAGCACTAACTCTAACTAATATTATGACTATTGGCACAGAGGAGAGGAAAAACCCCCTTTGAGGAGGAAACCTCTGGGGATCCAAGGCCTAGGTCGCCTTCCCTCCAGGCTGACGATGTTTGATTTGAGGACATATGTCGGTAAAGAGAATGGTTCATTAACGAGGGATATGAGTAGTGAGGAAGATGATGGGATAGGGAAAAAACTCCAAAGAAACACAGATTAAAGAAGGAACATGATGCAGTAGGGACCCGAGAAGGGTATGCTCGAGAAGTCGATGGAAGGGAGTAGATCCATGTAGAAGTCAGAAGAGCAAGGGGTATTCAGATGTGCTCATGAGGAGACTCCAGATGTGTTCACGAGGAAATCAAGGATAATGCAGACTGGCCTGATTGAGTGATGCGAGTGAGCAAGTGAGCAGACACTGAAGCTGATGAGGCATGCTTGATTATGCGATGTGAACAATGAGACCTTGAACGATTAGACCTTGAGGTTGTAGTCGATGAGGTAGCATAGGATTCAATCATAGAAATGCTCGAGTAAGCAATGTAAATAGATAAACCTTGAAGTAAGGATGAGTGAATAATGACTGGAGTTATGAAGCCGGTACATGTGGCAGGATGGCTGCGGGTCGATGAGGTGGCATAGGAGCCATGATAGGTACACCCAAAAAGAAACATTGAACACAGGCCTTGATTGGAGTGAATCCTTAATGGCCGGTACAGAACATGATGAGGAGGAGACAGGAATGAACCTGAAAATGAACGTGTACTAAGGTAGGAGAAATAAGTAGGCTCCTCAAAAGGAGGTAGACTCCGAGGCCAAGAAGGCATGTCCGGAACCAGAGGGTAAGCTAACCAGAGGGTAAGCTCAGGAAGAGCATCAGAGGAGCAACTCAGGTTGAGCTAACGAGGAGCAAATTGGACAATGTATGATGAGGAATAGCAAAACTGGTCGATGGACGATGAGGAGTGAAGCTATGAGTGTAGTGAATCCATGATGGCTGGTATGAGAAAAGGCATGATGAGAGATGGAGCCATGATTGGGTGAATCCGTGATGGCTGATGATGGTTTGAAGCCATGAGTGGAGGTTCAATGAGATAAGAAAAGGTTAATGCGGACCGGAGTCAGGAACCTGATACATGTGGCAGAAGGGCCGCGGATCGATGAGGTGGCATGTGATTCATGATAGGTATGCCCAAAAGAAATATCAAATGCAGTCCAGACAGATGTATAGAAGCCATGGAGGCTGGTACAGGAAAGCAAGGTATGAAAGGATGAAGGATGGTAGGGAGCTGAGGTGAGGAGAGGGAAACAGCCATCAACTGGAGTGGAGCAGTGCAGACAGGACGATGAATAGGGGGGGTGAAGTGCACAGGAAGCAGCAGTCAGCCATACATCGATGCTGCTGAAATGCTTTGATTTGAGGACGCATGTCAGTAAAGAGAATGGGCACAGTGAAAGCAAGGTAGGATGAAGAAGCCACTTGGTAGTGGCAACTATGGGAGACCAGACGTAGGCACCAGGACACCAGATGGACTAGGGTAGGAGGATACAAGTAGGGAAGATGATGGCAGGATAGGGAAAACCCCAAAAGAAAGCAAAGGTTAGGGAAAGAGAGGAATGGAGGGCGTAGTCAACAGGATGAAGTAGATGGTAGAATAAGCTCCAAAAGAAATGCACAGGTTGGAGTCGAGGAGAAGGATACAGGTTGAGGAGATGGGAGAGGAGCTAGAGAACCGAAGGACAGGCCAGTGCACCTGCATGAAAACGTCACATGAAATTGCTGGCGCAGGGGTTAGCATGCTCATAAATCAGTAACTTAGAACAAGAGCACATAGAATGCAGAGGCACGGGCACACTACTGCAGGTCATAGTGGGTCGCACCGTGAGGCAGACATAGGTAACACAGAGCAGGACTAGGTCACTCAGGAATGCACAGTAATGAGAAATCGGGGCAGGACAAGTTGACACAGTAACATGCAGGAAATCACATTAAATGCAGTGCCGCATGCAGTTCCATTCAAAAGCAAATGAACTCACTGGTACAAGTAGCCTCATCTACATGTATGGAGCCAGGCGGGTCATGCCATGAGGTTGCAGGTAAGATCAGGCCATTCTGACCTGTCCACAACTGAGCTCCTGGAAAGCTGCATCACTAACCAGTGGTTAGCTCCTGTGGATCTGGAGGTTCCATCACCCTAAAAAGACACCTCATTGGGAAAAACCATGGGGCTGGTACCACAAGGTGAATCAGTGTGCAAGCAAGGCAGGACAGGTCCACTACGAGGACCAGAGCAGAGGAGGCAGCTGGAAGGAAGGAGGGAGCAAGCTAGGAACTGGGTGCAGCACTCCACTAAAGCAAGCTGCAGTGCGACAACAGGGATTCACGCAGAGCGCAGCCGGAGCTGGAGAAGAATGCCCCCAAACACCGGCAGTGGAAGCCAGGCATAACATAGCGCAGGAACATGGTTGTGTTTAATTTGTTGGTCGGCAGCACTGGAGGTACGAGAAGGGGTGGCAGCCAATGGAATGGGAAGAACCAGTCACCAAAGCGGCAGATGTGGGGGGAGGAAACAAGTGACACGACCGGGCAGCCATGACAGCGACCGGAAGAGAAATGGAGATGTGGGAGAGGGGGTTCGAGGGGACTGAAGGAGAGAAACAGGCAAGTGCAGACTGAAAAAAACACGGTCGAGTCCTGGGGGAAGAGATGGGGAGCTGCAGGGAAGGGAGGCCCACAGGAGAGATAAACGAAAGAAGCAGGACAAGGATCAAAGTGACAGTACCCCCGGCGGCAAACAAAAAAACGAATCCTGGCGAGGCCCAGGATGTGTGACCTTTAAGCCCGACGGGGGGATGATGTTGTTGCTCTGCCCATCGAACCTCAGGCTTAAAGCCCTCCCATTGTTTGCCCCCTAACGTGTACTCCTTACCTGGATTATTTTTCCCTACCTGCGTTACATTTCCCTAGATGCATACCCTTACATTTTTTGGCATTAAACTTCAACTGCCAAGTTGTTGACCATTCCTCCAACTTTCTTAGATGCTATTCCATCCCTGAGGCCCCTTCTTGCATGTCTTCCCTGTTGCAGAGCTTGGCATCCTCTGTAAACAGGCGCACCTTCCCCTCCAAACCATCTTCAATATCGCTGATGAATATGTTGAAGAGGACTGGTCACAGCACTGATCCTTGTGGAACTTCACTGGTCACTCTGCCCTCTTCCGACTAGGTGCCGTTCACCATTACCCATTACATTCTGAGGTCTCCCCTGAAGCCAGTTCCTTACCCAGTTAACAATTTTTTCTCCTGCCTCTGTATCCTCTAACTTGTTGATAAGCTTCCTGTGCAGTACAGAATTGAAGGCTTTGCTGAAATCTAGATATACAATATCAACTGCCTCACCTTGGTCCTCTGTTTTTGTTACCCAGTTAAAGAAATCTATCATGCTGGTTTGACATGACCATCCAGTTGCGGAGCCATGCTGCTTAGGGTTTAACTTCCTGCTGGTTTCTAGATATGCCACTATCATTTCCTTCAGTATCGATTCCTTAATTTTCCACACAACTGAGGTGAGGCTGACCGGACAGTAGTTCCCTGCCTCCTCCTTGTTTCCACTCGTGTAACGGTACCACGGTGGCCTTCTTCCAGTTCTAAGGCACTTTACTGCTCTCCAGTGATTTATTGAAGAGCTCAGCTAGTGGATCAGTGAGTTCCTTCCTAAGCTCCTTCAGAATTTGTGGATGGATTGCATCGGGCCCCATGTTTTTTTTTGAAATTTAAGTTTATTAAATTTTTCAGCAACAAAATACCAACCATATAACATGACAGTAGTAACAAGCCGAGAAATTACATGGTACAACATAAACCCCACCCCCTCCATCCCTCTCTTCTCCCCAAACACCCTCCACCCTCCACCCTCCCCCCCAACCAGAGTGTTTGAAAATTAAGTTTATTGGTTTCGGAGAAAGACAAACATAGTACATTCAGTAACAAACCATCAGTATATAAGTCAGTAAGCCACCCAACCCCCATCCCCAACCACAAGTACATACATAGGATAGTTGGGGACCGAGAGAACGTAATAGAGATCAAAACACTTAATATGATCCCCAACCAAAATGTTGTAGGAAAATCCCACCCCCGCCCTAAATCTCCAGTTTCTGAGTGCACCCCTCAATATCTTATTTGGCAAAGTAAAAAAGTCTGGATAATATCCTCTCTTCACATATATACGGGCCCCATGGTTTTGTCAGTTTTTAACTTATTGAGCTCCTCGAAGATTCTCTCCTTGGTGAAGGGGCTTGTGTCTGCCCCTTGGTGCAGTGTCCCTTTCTACCCAGTGTTAGTTCAATTCCATTACCTTCTAGTGTAAATACTGAGCAGAAATAGTTATTCACAACTTCTGCTTTCTCAGTGTCCTACTCTACATATCGACCCTCTTTTGATTTTAGTCTAACTGTTCCCCTCTTGGTCTTTCTCTTTTTAAGTACGTATCTATAGGAGGCCTTGTTGCCTCTTTTTCTTCCCTCGACAATCCTCTCTTCTGTTTGTGCTTTTACGACTCTGATTGCCTTGCCAGCCTCTTTTAGCCTAGCTCTGTATACCTCTCTATCACTGTCGTTCTTTGTTTCTTTATGTTTCTTTTTTTTTTTTTTGTGAACTCTTTTTTCCCTCCCAGTCACTGGTTTCTGTGGCATCTCTTGGATGGGGACCCATTTGCTCTTTGCCTCTGCCACCTGCCTGAACCCTGACTTCGACCAAGGAATCGGGTGCTAGGTGTCCCCCCAGCTACCACCTTATGGGAGGAGCAGGGACTAGGGAGAGTCAAGTTGGGTCAGAGCCAGCATTGGGCGTGTGGGCTTGAGCACTCAAGCCTGTCGCTGCCTCCCCAGTAGTCGGGGTTTTTCCTACTTATGTTTCCCCCTGGAGTGCGGACGTGCAATGACATCTGTGCACATAGTGCTGATGTCCGCAACAGCACCGATCCTTGTAGTGCCCCCGATCTCCAACGGGGGCCACTATGGAGCGAAGCAAATCTTGCAACACACCCCGGGAGAGGAGAGCAGTCCTCAGGATGCTCAATCCTCTCTCTTCCCTGCCGACCCCTGGCTTCCTGAGTTTGTTCTCGAACCCAGGTTGCCGGTGTGGTGCAAGGTGTGGTGTCCAGCGCCTCAACGCTCAGCGCCACTGGGCCGGCTCTGTTTCTTTATATTTCTTGAATGCTTTTTTCTTTTCCCTAATTCTTGATGCCACATCTTTTGTGAATCAAGGAGGTTTGTTTCTTCTTTTGGATTTGCTGATTACCCTTGTACGTTGTTATGTAGCAAGGGTTAGTGCTGTCTTTAGAACCTTCCAGCTCACCTCAACATCCCCATGTGTTACGTTTTCATGTATGCTCCTAAAGGTGGATCACATCTTGTTGAAGTCAGCATTCTTAAAGTTGAGAATATTCAGTCTAGTGTGACTGATATCCTCATGTCTGTTGACTGTGAACCAGACTGACCTGTGGTCGCTGGAACCCAGATTGACTCCCACTCTCATGTCTGAAACCCTGGGGTTGTTTGTAAGCACAAGGTCCAGGATTTCATCTTCTCTTGTGGTAGTATCTGCCATCTGTGTCAGACCTGCCCCCTGCAGGGCAATGAGGAATTTCTTACTTCTTTCTGATGTGGCTGTGTAGGAGGACCAATTTACATCTGGCAAATTTAAGTCTCCTACTAGTAGCAGCTCTCCTTTGTCAGCCATCATTAGGATGGATTCAAAAAGTTCTTTGTCTTTTTTCACTTCTTGAGATGGTGGTCTGTACAGAGCTCCTACCCTGATTGGGGCCTTGTCCCCTGTTCCAAGGATAACCTATAAGGTCTCAGCCTCATTGTGATTTATCTGTATCTCAGTGGCTTTGAATTCTTCCTTGATATATATTGCAACTCCCCCACCTTTTTTTCCTCTTCTGTCTCGTCTACACAGAGTATACCCTGGGATGGCGACGTCCCTGGTGTGGTTCTCACTAAACCACATCTCAGTTACTGCAGCCCAGTCTAGATGAGCTTCCGTCATCATGGCACTAAGGTCTGGGATTTTATTTGCAGAGTGCGGGCATTAATACAGATTGCTTGCCATGCCTGGCTTCCTACTTTTACTGTTCTTTGCTTTGTGCCTTTCAATGGTACTTCAGTTAGGACCGTGTGCTCTGTGATTTTGTTGTTGCACACTGCGTGGTGACTTAAGGGTGTCTTTGTAGGCTCAGCTGGCTGAAAGGATGATGTACTTGTTGGTGATGGGGGAGGGGCATCAATCATGACCTTGAGGCATGTTGGGTGATGATGCACTCTCCCCTTGTCCTAAGAATGCCTTAGTAGGCTTAGCTGGTCAAAAGAAAGATTTAGGGGAAGGGGCATCCACTTTCTCTTGCGACACGTTGAGTGATGATGCCCTCTCCCATTGTCCTATGGGTGCATTAGTAGACCTAGCTGGATGAAAGAAAGATTTAGGGGGAGGGGCATCCACTTCCTTTTGAGGCGTGCTAGGTGAGGATGCCCTCTCCCCTTTTCCTAGTTTAAATGTTCCCAGAAAACATCAAATATTTGGCCCAATGCTTGGGTTCCCCGCTTAGTGAGATGCAGTCCATAATATTTGAAGAATTCCCATTCCCAGAAATTCTGCCATTTGCCAACAAAGTGATATCCTTTTTCTTGGCACCAGTCTTTGAGCCAGGTGTTGAACTCCATAATTTCCTTCTCTCTGACTCTCTGCCTGTTAATCCCCTTTACCCAGACAGGCAGGATTTTGGAGAAGGATAATCCGGGTGTAAGAGAAGTTAGTTTGTTGCCTAGTGCAGTGAAGTGTTTTTTGGTTTCATCCACTGAATGACTGGTGAGGTTGTTTGTTCCCAGGTGGATTAGGATGTGTGTGTTTTTGTCTGAATTCCATATGATCTTCTCTATGCAGTTAGTATCCCTCCATGATGGTGCTCTGGGAAGGCATCTGACTTCAACTCTAGTTTGTGAATTTTCTTGGAGGTGAGGTTCTATTCGTGGATCATGGAGTCACCTATGATTAGAAAATATTTTTTTATTGTCCCTTTTTGAGACTTTGTTGGAAGTATTTGTTTTTGTGCGTGTTGTCAGATTTAGCTTGGTGCTATTTTCCGTACCTGTGGTTTGATTGGACTGTAGTGGTGTGAATCGGTTTGTTGTGTGAATAGGGGTGGTTGATGAGGTTTGCTTGCACGGGATGTGATTGGCAGCTTTCAATGTACTCCTACCTGTTTACCAGCCCCTGGGTCTGGTTGTCCTTTGAGGATGGGGTTGTTGCAATGATGTTGTTGTGTTGTGTTGAGTCTGGTACGCAGATATGAGATTTTGTCCCATGTCATTATGCAAATCCTGCCTGAAAGGTGAATTCGCTAACAGACTGTGAAATCACCTTTCAGGTGGGAGTTGCATAATTACAGTTCTATTGTTCATGAGGTGGGGTCCCCAAAAGGCCATGTTAAAAATTTGGAGCCAAAATGTGAAGAAATGGTTGAGTTATGCATCAAAGTTGAAACCGCCATTGAAATACATTGAACTGCATTTACCTTAGTTTCTCATATCGCAGTCACCTGTTCCAGCAGCAAGTCGTGTCTTCAATTGGAGAGTGGATCTTGAACTTGGGACCTTTTCAGGTGAGTGAGGGAGTGTGAGGGCGTGTGAGGGCATACTGGGGGTGTGTGGGGAGGTGGGTGCTGAGTGGGGTGGGGGGCTGATCAGCGAGGGACCATTTTTTTTACAGGTTTGAAACAAAAATAAATCAAGGGACCATTTTCTTTAATTCAGCTTTTCAGCATTTCACATTTGGCTGCAATAAGATGGTGGGGGGGGCACTAGACACCAGGGAATATAAATATTAAAAATGGGGAGGCATCTGGCAGGTGGGAGGTGCCACTAGACACCATGGAAAGCTGGAATGGCAATCGGTGGGTGGCGGGTACCACTAGACACCAGGGCATACATATAGGGGAGTCAGGACAGCGATCTGTGGGTGGAGGGTGCCACTAGACACCAGGGAATACATTTAGTTCTTTATGGGGAGTTGGGCACAGTGATCAGCGGGAGGAGGGTGCCACTAGACACCAGGGAATACATGGCTGCTGATGTCAAAGGTGAATTGTTAGTTGAAAATCTCTTTAAGATGACAAATCCATCAGCTTTAGATCTTGCCTTACACAAATGGCATTTTATGTCACTGTCACTATGACGGAAATTGGCATTTTGACCATCATGGCTTATTATTGTTACCTAACCATATGCAGCCCACTCCAATACCCTACTATCATGACCAACAAGCATGCTGTCAGACTATCTGTTTTCTCCTGGGTGCCTGGAATTTTTCTTGAACTCCTTTGCATATGCTTTGTAGTCCTTGCAACATTTTGTGATCCAAATAAAGTTCTTGATTATTTTTGCCAGTATTCCTCAATAATAGCCCTGGCTTGTGGAGATGTGGGTTTACATTTTCTTCTCTCCTTATTTCTAGCTTTGTGTGCTATGTTTCTTATGACATGCTTCATCAAATTTTCCTACATAAAAATCCTTATATCTTGTTTCGAGTTGCATCCTTGGAGGGGTGAAGGAAAGCCTTTTCTACCCATGCCAGGCACCTGCTAGTCTTTGCTGTGTTCGTAACAGTGATAGTTTATGTTCTCATATCCTACAGGGTACCAGTTTTTTTCTGCTGACTCTCATAAACCTGATCAGATAAGCATTAATAGCAGGAGTAGTATTAGATTTACACTGATTTTAGGTTAGGTGGCAATCAGAACTGTGGCAGTGTTGGGAGCACACTGAATCCAAACTGCAGTTTGTCTGTTTTAGAGCTGCAGTGGGCAATGCCCTGCAGACCTCTTGCTATGAGAAAAAGGACTCCCGCATTCCTTGCAAATGAACAACATGTTGGACTGACAAAGAAAGTCACCTCCGTGTCTGTGGAACACTCCACACACACTATTTTTTTTTATTTTTGGCGCGGTCCATGACTGCTGAAATACATAACCCCCTACCTGACCCTCCCTCTTAGCACCCACCATCCCACACCCCCAGAAACATAATAGGGTCACCGGGGGTGCCCAATCCCAGAGTGTCCCGATCACAAAATCCCCCTCCACTACCGCACATGCGCAGTTGTGCTTTTTTTGTTTTATAACATATATTTTTATAGTTTGTCCACACTCGACCCACCCTCTCAGCACCCACCACCCCCAGAAACATAACAGTGGCACTGGGGGGGTGCCCAATCCCCAGTGCAGGAATACTTGTTCCCCCACACTCCAGTACCACGCATGCATGGTTATTTCATTTTATGTATTCCTTGTAATTTTTGTTAATCATTGTGAACCTACTCAGGTCCACCTTGTAAATGAGTTTTACTTAATGGTGTTTCACCTGGTAAAATAAAGATTGATTGATTTGTTATTTTTATCTTTTTTTTACTCTCCTCCCCCCACCTGACTCTCCCTCTCAGTACCCACTACTCCCCCCAGAAACATAACAGTGACACTGGGGGTGCCAATCCCTTAGTGTCACGATCAGCATCTCCGTCAAGTTTTTGTTTTAACCTGTAACAAGAAAACTATTCATCGATGTCTTTTGCGCCATTTATGACCCCCCCACTCAGCACCCACCACTCCACACCTCCAAGCCCTTACTTACCCATCGGGGGTCCAACGCCATAATCCTCTCTGGACCACAGACACGTCTTCACTCTTCAAAGCCGGATGGCAAACTGAAGAAACAGGTATGCCGTTCAATGTATTTCGATGGGGTTTTGAACTTAGAGGCATAACTTGACCATTTTTACATATTTTTGGCCCATGTTTTCAACATGACTTCTTTGGGACCCCACCTCATGAGCAGTGGCACTGTTGTTAGGCAAATCTGTCCCAAAAGGTGATTTCATGGTCCCTGTGTAAAATCATCTTTTGGGCAGGAGTTGAAAATTTTCTCTGCCTCTGTTCATGAGGTGTGGTCTTAAGAAGGCTATGTACTAAATCTGGTGTAAAAGTATTACAAAACAACAACGTTATAAACCTACATTGAAGTTTGAGAGCACAGCCTTATAACTTTGCTAATTTTCAATATTTTTACCTCAAATTTACAACATAGCCATATCTTTCCAGCACCTCTAGAATGTGGTAGCTGTCATTTTTCAAATCCTGGCCAAATTGTTTTTTTCACATCTCGAAAGGTGATTTCATGGTCCTTACGCAAAATCATCTTTCGAGCAGAAGTTGAAATTTTTCTCTGCCCTTGTTCATGAGGTGGGGTCATGAGAAGGATATGTTAAAACTTTGGTGTAAAAATATTAAAACTCAACAAAGTTATGAGCCTACATTGAATTTTGAGATTGCAGGCTCGTACATTTGATAATATTCAATATTTTTATCCCAAATTTTCAACATAGCCATTTCTTTACAGCACCTCATGAATGTTATAGCTGTCAGTTTTTAACTTCTGTCCAAAATGTGTTTCAGCATCCCGAAAGTTGATTTCGCAGTCTCTGCGCAAACTCACCTTTAAGCCAGGAGTAGAACATTTTCTCTGCCTGTCTTCATGAGGCAGGGTCATAACAAGCCTATGTTGAAAATTTGGTTTAAAAATATAAAAAAACAAATTTACATTATTTTACCCCAAATTCCTCAGCTGCAGTCCTGGCTTTGGCCAGATTTTTTTTTTTGTTTGTTTTGTATGATCACTGTTCACTACACAGTAGTTATGAGGATATGAGCTGTCTGCTCAGTTGGGAACCCAGACACATATCAAAATATCAGATTAGGATATGTACTGGACAGCTAAGTGCCAACTGAGAAGACAGTGTGTAACTACTGTACAGTGAACAGTGATAATAAAAAAAAAAGACACACCCCCATTTGGATTCAATAGGCTTGCAACACTTGACACAGTTCCGACTGGCACCTAACCTAAAATCAATATACTATATGATGATTAAATGCAAATAAAAAAAACTGTTAATGTTGAATTTTTTTTTTAAATCCCAAGCCCCATACTTGCAGCTCACACTATAACATTGAGTGCAGTGCTTCAGGCACTATTTTACCATCCACTGTACAACATGATACCGCGCACAACATATGTAAGTAAGAGAAGGCTCTGCATGCACCAGATCATCAGGAACTTTCAATACGAGACCTCTCTTAGAAAGTGCTGAATTTCAAATTTATCACTGAGATTGGGTGGTCTCAAATATGACATTCTGTGTATCCTGAATAGCTCTCTTTAAATCCTCGTCCCTTATGTACAGTATTTGGCTCTGTGAGTATTTTCAAGTATTGGAATAGCCACAACCTGGCACTGCCGGTGAAGTGTGTGTATGTGTGTGTGTGGGGGGTGTCAAAGTGCTTATAAACTGTTGTAATTAAAACAGGCCCTGCTAGTTATTTGGGGAGGAGATGTCCGATGAACAGCTGAAAACTGGACCCAGCCCTGCATGCTAGTTCAAACAACAAACAATCCGAAGAGTGTCAGTGCTATTTGATACAGATTTATAGCCAGGGCTGAAAGGTTCACATAAGTACCTATGCTGTGAAATGAGTCATGCAGAGCATGAGAATGCGGGTTTCAGATTATGGACACTGAAAACAACATAGTTGAATGAACCTATATTTTAATCTACCTATTTTTTTTTTGGAGGGGGGATAGTTTCACCTACAAACCTTTTAAAAACCTCAGTTGATAATACAATATTTTTATAAGCTAGTGCTCCAAGTAATCACAGGATATAAGAGTGAGAGTGAATTAAAATCAGGGGGTTCACCTGGTTGGCTTTCTTGATGGTGCTGCCAACTGGTAGGGATGACATGGGAGACAGCCAGGTTTGTAAAAATGTTGTTAACATCCTCCCAATCCTCCAACTCGTGCAGCCCCAGGATGTGAATATTCAGATCTTGGGAGATGTTCTCTACCTCCAGTTTCAGCTTGCAAGGGGAAAAATAAAGTCACTAAGGGGACATGATCAGAGGATAGGGGTGCCACTAGACACCAGGGAAAGATAAAAGTCATTAAGGGGACGGGGATCAGAACTGAGGGGTGCCACTAGACACCAGGGAAACAGCAGCTCACTGCAGCCACAGCAGGAGTTTCAGCTGCAACTGCAGAAGTCAAGAAAGTCCCCTCGTTCTCATACAGAGAACACGGGGAAGGGCTCATCTCACTAAGCTGGGTACCGTGAATTTCAGGGTGCCCAGAAAGGGTAGTCCTGGCCATTATTTGAAAAAAAATATCAGAATCTAGCTAAATCAGTCCTGTTTAGCTGGGTTCTGATGTTTGTTTTTAAAAATCCCAACATTTTCATGTATTTTCCACATTTGTCAGATCGTGGAAAAAATCAACAAGATGGCGGTTGGCATGGCACAAAAAATGTTTGGTGCCCTGCCAAACAAGTGGCACAAAGTCAAAAACATGTATTTGCGGCATCAATTTTTACTTTTACCACAGAACGTTATCTAAAAACCCCTACAGTGCATGCACAGGTCAGAAAACACTAAATTTAAGTTTTATAACTCAGGAACCCTTTAATATTTTTTACACCAGACCTGTCAAAGGCAATACTTTGGGACATGACACATGTCCCTTACAAGTTTGGGGGAAAACATCCATTGCATGTAGGCTGCAGGGGAGAGCAAAAAGAAAACAACAAACATGTTAAGTAATAGCAAAGAGTAAGTTTTTTACAAATAAAATGACACATGTGGATCTCAGAAACCACACAAGCTGCCATCACAAAAATGTTCACACATCAATATCGTGCCTCCTAGACAACAGGTACAAAATTTCAGCTCATTTCATCAAACAGAGGCAAACATATTAATGTGCAAAATTTGAGGTTTAGCATTAAACAGGCTGCTCAACCCTAACTATAGGGGCACTACCGCACCCACATAATACAGGTACAGTACAGCCTGTATATTAGGGTCTAGTAGGCAATTTAATGTTAGCCCCTGATTTCTGTACATTAATAAATTTGCTGTCCTTTAACAGATTAGCCTGAAATTTAGCATGCACTGAGTCAAGGCCAGAATCTCAGGAGCCTGTGAAGTTAATAATAATCAGTGCAGCAGTTTTAAAGTTTTAGAAGGTTGAAAACACACATAAAATATGAAAATTAAAACTTTTTTGCTCACTGATGGCAAAAAATGGTTGGTATGTAAAAGTTGAAACCAAAAGGTGTGTTAGAGTTTGGCCGACATATGAGCCCTTTGAAGTCAATATGTAAAAAAAATGCTTAGTTTTTAAGGTAATAATGAAAGTTCATTCTGTTTTTGCACATACATAATTTAAATATTTAGGCCTAGATATTCAAACTGCGCCAGGCTGTGGCGCAAGCCTGGGTGCAGCGCAACTTGGGTGCGCAGGGGCGTTGACCGGGCGATATTCAATGGAGCTGCGCCATGGCTCAGCATCGTTGAATATTGCACACTGGCCACCCACAGTGCGCATGGTGCAGTGGCACTGCGCCAGCGCCAGTGGCCAGAGTGGAACATGAGGATGCGCTAGCGCAAGTTCCATTGCGCAAGGTGCAGCAGCCATGATATTCAAAAGTTGACATGCAAATGGGGCCATAATATATGCAAGGTGCAAATGGGGCCATTTGCATGCAGGTGCGCCAATCCCCGACGACTTGCACCTGGCGCCCTGCCAGGCAGCAGCCGTCGAGGACTGATGCCCCTGCAGCGCCGCCATGTGCCCTACAGCCCCATCGCAGCATTTGTAAAATAAAAATATCCCAATATCCCTGGTGGTCCAGTGGACCTCATGCCTGACCGATCGCTGAATAGTAAGAAGAAACTGAATCAATATCAGGCGGCAGCGTCCACTGACCACCAGGGATATTGATTCAGTTTCTTTCTTCATTAAGCCCGCGATCAGTCAGTCATCGGTCCACTGGACCACCAGGGATATAGGAGTTGTCTATTTTCATGTGCTTATGCCCACGATTGGGCGGGCAGCGGTCCACTGGACCACCAGGGATATAGGACTCCGTATTTTATTTACTTAAGCCCACGGTAGGGCATGGGGGGTGCCACCACGGAGGTGCAGCTGGAGCTCGGGTGGTCACCCACAGGTGGCAGCTGCCGTGTTGTGCCCTGCAATGCAGCAGCTCACCTGTGGGTGGCCATCTGTTGTTCCTTTTTTGGGGGGATCAGCTTTGTGCTGGCGCAGGTAGGGGTTGCGCATGCATGGCTCCGCACATCCCGGAATGAATATCGGGCTGTGCAGAGTATGCATGGGCATGCCCCCCCACCTGTGCCTGCATACATCACTGATGCGCTCCAGTGCATCGGGATTTGTGCCGTGCACTTTTCTCTTTTGAATATTGTGCAGGGCGCATCAGTGGGTTGCACATGGCGCAACACTGTTGTGCCATGCGCAACCCTTTTGAATATCTGGACCTTAGTGTTCTGAAGATAAGCAAATTTTTGCAAAATCTATTCTGTCAATTCCTCTGGCTATAGAACTGTTAGTGGTCATGTAACCAGTAATAAAAGGAAAAAAAAAAGAAAAGAAAAGGAAAAACCTTTGTGCATGAAAGGAAGAAAAAGTGGTGGGAAGATATAGCTGAAACTTATGTGGTCAATTGTGTAGAATGTCAGGATGATTCTTCATGGACTATCATGCTGTGAGTTTTCTACATTTTACATTTTATTTACTGAGTGAGTAACAAAACCTGTTTGTGGTTTTGTCATTTCGCTTTCAGCAAAGAATCCAAATGTCGATGGTGGCTACCAAATCCCACTGCTGGCATCTTCCCTCCTGCCCAAGCCATTTTGAGTACAGTACAGTTCCCAATATCGCCACCCTTTAGTACCCACACTACCCTCCTCCCCACTAGTTCCTGGACTAAGAAACTGCAAAACATCAACACCAGGTATTGGCATTCTCATCATAAATCAACTTATTTGTAAGCCATCAAAGCCAAAAGTAAGGTCTGTAAATCTGTTATACAAGCACTGAGTTGTGGAGTGCTGCATTGAATCCACATTTCCGTCTGACTTGTTCTTAAAAGATGTGTACTAGTCTTTGAGGTCTATTCAAAACCATTTTGGAGAACAAAGGGAAGAGACTAACAAAGGATTTTTATATCCTGCATATGCCCCAGGCCAATGTTCATCACCTTCAGGAATTTAACCCCTTCAGGAATTTATCACATTCTGGGTCTTTGAGCTACAATAACAGTTTTCTGGTCACAGGTATTTCACCATTTCTTGTGGATTTGATTACTTTTCATCAGTCATGTGGCACCTCTGAGAACATGGCTTTATATATTGTGCTCTGCAATATCACGGGGCAAACGCAGACCAGCAAGGCCAAAAGGACTAGATGCCCTACAACAAAACTAGTCTGCAAAATGATTAAAGCGTACCTTCTTAGGATACTACTTATGCTACTTCTGATATCTGGAAATGTTCATCTTAACCTAGGGCTCACTGCCTAGCACCCCATGCCACAAAAAGGCGGGAGGGGTCCCTCACATTAGCCTCAATCAATGTCTGCAGCCTCCTTAACAAACTTGAAATCTTGCAAACCTGGGTCCAGCAACATAGCCCTGATGTGCTCTCTGTTGTCGAAACATGGCTTAACCCCAAGATACCAGATGCTGCAGTCACCATCCCTGGATACTCTATATTCAGGCAGGACAGGGTTTCCAAACGAGGTGGGGGCTGTGCCATCTACCTGAGGAATTCCTATCTGGGTCAAGTCTTCCTGTTCTCAAACCCTAAACCACCCTCGCAGGTTCTCGCTATTAAAGTTCTACTCAGGGCACACAACAAGGAGCTCACCATTGCCTCTGTGTACCTACCCCCTAAAGATCAGCACGATGGATTTATGAGCATATTGGAGAGCCTACAGGGATTACACCATAACTCTGAACTCATAGTACTAGGTGACTTCAACATAAATTGGCTATCGCTGGAGGCCAGTAACTACAAGGATGCTGTCACGTCACAGAACCTCACCCAGCTTGTTACCACTCCCACCAGATGCAACTATAGGACAGGGTCGCAAACACTTCTGGACTGGAGCCTAACTAATCACCCTGAACGAATCTCAAAAGTCTCAGTGCTCCCTGATGGGATCAGTGACCACTCACCGGTCACATGTACCTGGACAATCAAATTCATTAAGCCCCCTCCTAAAATAATCCACACCAGAGTGTTAAAGCAGGGGTACCTTGAGCTACTAAAGACACACCTAAGCCACCTGGACTGGACACCAGTCGACTCTGCCATTGATGTAAACCAAGCCTTAGACCTTTTCATCAGCCACTTCACTGCGGCCTGCAATATCTTTGCACCTCTCAAAAAGCTGAAGGTCAGGAGCAGAGCTAACCCTTGGATAAGCCCCGATCTAATCACTTTACTCAAACATAGGGATCATCTCTGGCACTGTGCCCATGCAACATCCAAACCTGGGGATATTCATAAATATAAAGCTGCCAGAAATGAGTGCACGTGGGCAGCTAGGACAGCCAAAAGCAAATACTTCAAGGAAGCTCTCTCCAACTCCTGGGGTGATGGAAACAAATTTTGGAGTAACCTGAAAGACCTTACAGGCAAGGACCCTACGTCACCACCCACCATGCTCAACATAAATGGAACACTAACAACTGACCTGTACACCATCACCAACACCTTTAACAATGCATTCTTCAACTTGGATAGTGTCCTCCCTTCTAATTTCTTTGATGGCCCCTCTGGTAGTAACCCTTCTGCAACTACTCCTCTCCTACACCCTGCCCCACAATTCTACTTCAAGGAGATCCCAGTGTATGAAGCCAGAACCTATATTCAGAAGGCCATTCACAATGCAGGCTACAGCGGTGACTCCCTTGACCTGAAGTTGTTAGCATTTGTTCTTGAAGAAGTCCTTGAACCCTTGACAAAGGTTCTCAATCTATCACTAAGGATGTCCCAGTTCCCATCTCGCTGGAAACAGGCCACCATCGCACCGTACACAAAAGTGGAGACAAATCACTGCACTCCAACTACAGACCTATCTCCATCCTCCCTCCATTGTCTAAGGCCCTGAGCGCATCGCCCAGACCAATTAGTCAAGTACCTGAAAACACAACATCCAGAGTCCTGAGCAACATGGTTTCCGAAAAGGGCACAGTACCACCACTGCACTATTAGAATTCACAGGCTTCATCCATACCACACTTGATCAAGGAAACTGTGTAGGGGCAGTATTCATTGACCTTACGAAAGCCTTTGATACTGTGAACCACCCACTCCTACTCAAGCAATTATCAAACATTGGGCTCTCCAATGAAGCACTGCTCTGGTTTTCAAGCTACCTTGGGGAGAGGGTCCAGCGGGTTAGGATTGCCGGTGTTACCTCAGAAGAAAAGCCAGTCCTTTCAGGGGTCCCACAGGGGTCCATCCTGGGGCCACTACTCTTCAGCCTCTTCCTCAACGACCTTCCCAGTGTCTGCCACCAGAAATTACTGCTCTACGCCGATGACGCAGTCATGTTCACCAACCACCAAAATGCAGAGCTCCTCGAGAAACAATTACAGCTTGAATTCATGCGCATCGAAGAGTGGTTCAAGTCACACAAACTGGTCATGAACTACAGCAAAACAAAGGTTATGACCTTCTACAATGCCGGGAGCAAGTACAAATCCCGTGACCTCACCATCCTAAACCAAACAGGGACCTTACTTGAACACGTTCCTGATTTTAAATACCTAGGTGTCACATTGGACAGCTCACTGTCCTACCATCAGCACATAGATTCTGTCGCCAAAGCCACCAACACCCGTATAGGCCTGCTCTACAGGCACAAACACTGCATGACTCCTGACACTCTCTGGTTGGCTGTCAACAGCTCTGTCACCTCCATCATCGATTAGGGGCTAGCAATCTATGGCTCTGCCTCTGCCTCTGCCCTCCACAGAATTACAGTTGCACTCAACAAAGCATGCAGGCTGCTAACTGGGGCTGATCGACTTACACACACTTGTGACCTGTACACTCAGGCAGGATGGCTACCTCTCATCAGCCGGATACAGTATCAAACCTGCCTCTTAGCCAAAAAAGTCCTCCTCGGGGTCATGCCCCCGGGCATTGAAAAGCTACTTATTGACCACCACATCACCCAGAGAACTAGAAGTTCACAACAACTAACCTTCCTTGTCCCCAGATGCCAGACTACCATGGGCCAGAGGACCTTTGCCCACAGAGCACCACAGTGGTACAATACTCTCAACAAAGAAACTCTTACTGCTGCTGCTCTTGGCCCTTTTAAGAGACAACTCTGACTTCATCTCATTTCAACTAGTCGTTGTGACTGCCTTGCCTAATCGGGGGCCCACCGTTCACTGCCCTCCACTTCAGTCTTGACAGCTATTTCTTCCTGCCTTGCCTCCTTCTACCTGCCTACCCCCTTGCCCCCTCTCCCTTTCCTCCCCCGGGGCATTTTCTGACTTCTATCCCTCCTATCCTCCCCTTTAGAGCTTTACCTCACCCTCTACCCTCCAACAATGGCCTTCCTGCCTGCATACCCCTTTCCTCTCACCTGCAGTGCTTATTTCAAGATTGCCCTTGGCTGGTTATGTCATGCTACCTAACATTTGGCACATTTTGAATTACTGGAATTTCATAAGCCTCAGTCTCTTACTACTTGTTATTGTGTAACTATGTATTATTATGTTGACCTTTGTATGTATGTATACCCCCCATTCCTTCGACGTGGAACCTTTGTAAATGAGCAGATCCTGCTCAAAGGTATTTGTAATCCTAGATTTCAATAAAATAAAATAAAATAAAAAAAATAAAATAAAAAGTATCCTCCCAAATCAGCTGTTTATTGTCAATAATAACTGATAGCAGGTGCCCAGTCCCTCTGTTAGTATCCCTCTCCCACCTGATCTGTTGCAAATAAATCCCTCTCCCCTCACCCACCCTCTAGCACCTATGCCACTCCCACAGTATTCCCCTGAATCAGTTATTTTTTATGATAATTACCCATGGTGGGTCCCCAATCACACCACTGGTATCCTCCCTCCATGTGGATCCATTGAAAAAGGCCCCTCCACCTTTCCTCTACCTCTAGTACCCATGTCACCTGCCTCCACCCCACCAGTACCCATGTCTTGAATAATCCCTCATCATGATCCTATTTCTCCATCTGTTACCAGTGGTTGGTGTTATATCTCACCACAAGTTCTCCCCTTCCATGCGACCCATTAAGAATAAATCCCCCCCAGCACCCATGCCACCCTCCTCCTCCCTCTGGTACCCATGTCTTGATCCCTGTGAAGGTGTCTAAACAACCTTCACCTGGAGCTCCTCTCCACTAAGATACTAGCAGGAGAACAGGGGGAATTGAAACCCAGCCTTGTTGTTTTCTGATCTGGCCCTTTAAAGGCCATCTGCATTGGCTGTATGGAGGTCTGGAGTTCCCTGCATGGGAAGGGCACAAATAAACCTCACTTAGGAGGCAAATAAAGGAAACCAGACAGAGCAAGAGGGAGGATTTGGGAGCTTGAGAGAAAGAGAGGGACAGCAGGGCTGCTATAAACTGGAGAGCTGAACAGTGGTGGATCTAGGGGGTGCCGAAGGGTGCAGCCACAACCCCCATTGTCACATACTTGCTTGCTGCTGCTGCATTTCACTTTGTTGAAGAAGCCTGATTTATTGCTTGTACAAAAGTTTATATTCAAAACTATAGATTACATTTGTTTTTTTTTGTCAAACATTTACTGACAACGATAATAGCAGACAATAATAAAGGTTACTACAAATTTAAAAAATTGCATATCAAGTATGCACACAACCCCAGCACCCCC
Organism: Neoceratodus forsteri; assembly: GCA_016271365.2. Classification (NCBI taxonomy): domain Eukaryota; kingdom Metazoa; phylum Chordata; order Ceratodontiformes; family Ceratodontidae; genus Neoceratodus; species Neoceratodus forsteri. The sequence goes on from CM028130.1 coordinate 1,425,990,047, forward strand.
CATTGTAACATCCTGGATCTACCACTGGTGCTGAATCAAGCTAAAAAGTATTTTATTTTGTATTTGCTCTGCTAAAATAATCTGTTTTGAACCCAAGTTTGGTGCTGAAGTAAAGTAACTTTATGTTTCACTGAACTTGGTTTGCGTGGAGTTTTTCTGTGGGTTCCAACAAAAGTCTTTGCTTGCTACAACACTGTTACAGTTCCTCATTTGGAATCTTCAAGGTCCACTACTGTGATTCCCCAGTTTCCCCTGACATGCTGCACTACCTACAAAGAAAGAAAAAAATGGATAAAAAACTACGACCTAAGGGATGCAGGCAGCAGTGCTGGGTGCGCAGTCCCACTACTGATATCTTCCATCCCACCTGAGCCATTGTAAATGCAGTCCTCAACCTCTGTTATCCTCTAACACCCATGCCATCTTATATCCCCTTCCATTATTCACCGCAATCAGCTGTTTATTGCCGATAGTTACTGATGGCAGGTGCCCAGTCTCACAGCCAGTATGCCTTCCAGCCAACCCATTCAAAAGAAAGCCCCCACCCTTACCAGTGGCATAGAACATCAAGAAAATGTTTTACACAGCAAAATAGTTATGAAATATGTACTTCATCCTAATGCAAGTTAGGACTCATGTTTTGTACAGAGCCTCGTGCGAAGCAAGTTAGGACTTAGCTCAGGTTTTGTGCGAGGCCCAAAGGGCCCTAAACATAGAAACATAGAACATAATGGCAGATAAGGACCATGTGGCCCACCTAGTCTGCCTCTATCTAAACATCTTGCTTTGCATAGGGACTGACACAAGTTAGAATTACCTCATGTTTCATGGATCCACACCAAAGGGCCCTGCACATCTTGCATCATGCAAGGTCAGCTGTGCATCCTGCTTTGGGCAGGGCCTGAAGGGCAAAATAAACCTTGGAAAATCTGAGATTAGGCAAAAAGATGGGCTATGTCTAGAGGTCTCAGCTTTTAAATATATGGGACTCTGACTTGCTCAGGCCTTAAATTTAGAGAAATACTGTAGGAAGTAACTAAAAACATAGATATGAAATGGGGTGCCATCTATAGGGTCACAGATTGCTTACGTAATGGTGCTAGACTGCACATAGCTAAAAGGCTGTTATTTCCTATATTTTGAAAATGTGGTTGCCTTCTTGGGCATCACATAAACAATACTTACTAGGCACATCAAAGGCTGCTAATTAAATATGTTGGTTTGTATTATTTATACCCTCTTTACCCATTATTGTTCTCTCTTGGAGACTTTAAACTGGCTACCTGTTGAGGTTTTATATCATATGGAGGCTTTCATGTTGATTTATAAATTGTAAATGGTAACTTGTCTTCATCTTTATTCAATATGGTTACCTTTAAAAAGAGCATTTGATCACTAAGATCAGATGATAAGACTTTATTGAATATGCCAATGGTTAGAACAATGATGGATCTAAAGGTGCCAACACTTGCTGGGTCAAAAAACACAGAATGATCTTCCACTGGATTTACATGTATTAAAAAGTACACTTTTTTAACAACATGTTTTTAAGCATCTGCAAGCCAAATTCAAGTGTACTTGTTTTGCACTGATGTTTATATAGTAGTACACATGCGCTATATGATTTTTTGACGTACTGTATCATATTCCTATGTACCGGTATTTGTGTTGTATTTGCCAAGTTTTGGACTGTGTCATCCCTGAAATGGAGACATTAGTCCCAGTGGAGTTTTACCCTGTTAACACAATAAAAGAAAATAAAAACATCCTGTTTTGGAGATTTACACAGGGCCCAAAGAGCCCTGCATGAAGCAAGTTGGTACTTACAATACTTTTTCAAAATTGCAGTTTGTCTCTAATTCCATCAAGTGCTTACACACACACACACACACACACACACACACACACACACACACACACACACACACGCACACACACAGTCTCCACTTTCTCTTTAGTAAGACTTTAACATTAGATAATTTACATACCTTGTATATCTATATAACATTCCTTTTGTGACATTTGACCTTCACACTACTAGATTTTCAAGGAGGTTTTCTTATCTCTGGTTGTGTCTCCCAGCTAATTATTTCTCTAATCTGTAACATTCATGTGTAGAATGAAAGTGAGCTCTTTTTAGGAAAACCTGCCATTCCCTTTTTGATGAAGAACTCTATACAGTAGGTTCGAAAGCTTAACTTTTTTTCTGTAAATCTCTGTTGGTCCAATAAAAAGTATCAAATCACCTATTTTGTGCATCAAAAACTAAGGAATTAATTGCAAAAAAAAAAAAAAAGAAACTATGTAAAGACGGACATCAGGGCTGAAAAACACCAAGCAGACAAAGTAAGGAAATGAAAAAAAAAAATAGGATTCAAAGTCTCATGAGTCTTGGCTAATTGGTAATGTAGTGTTCCTCTGGGTTTTCAACCCTAATGTCCCCCCACACTCCTGCAGCCTCTAACCTCTTGACCCAAGGAAAGACTACAGGTCTGGGGCATTTGATTAATCTCTGCTTCACACAGGGTCTGCAGGGACATGTATAAAGCCAGCTGGGCCCTGTGTGAATAAAGCAATGCATGATCTCCTGCTTCACTCATGGCAAAAGCAATGAATGATCCCCTGCTTTGATAAGAGTTCACAGGGCCCTGCATGAATTAAGACGTGACTGATTCTGTGGGTACTTTGTGGAGAACCAGAGTTGTGGAACATAGCTCCAGACATGTAACTTGTCCCTGAGTCATGAGGCTAGGGACTGGGGGGGGGGAGATCAGAGGCATTATGGTAGAAAACCCAAAGTTACTCTGTAGATTTTCTAAGGCCCTTAGACACTAAACCCTATTGTTTTCATTTCCTTACTTTGTCTGCTTTGTGTTGTTCATCCCTAATAGATGCATTAATGTAGTTTTTTACAATTAATAGATATTACAGGGGAATGCTAGCGTCCCAATATTATTATTGCATTGGGGTTTTCTATTTGCATCTCAGTTTCCAGACACTTCTAACTTAGCTGTCTTACAGCCTAGGCTTGTGAAATTTGGCATGCATCATCTCAGTCCTAGGGTTTACAAATGTAGAAATATTTGTACTCATTTGTTGCCCATTTTTGAATTATAGAGTGTGTACGTTTTTTGGACCATTTTGGGGGCAAATGCTTTGCCAAATGATAGACTAAAATAACTGTATTTGTGTAGTGGATAGTGGTTTCAGAGTTTGCCAGTGGTTCTCTGTGTGAGTAATGTCCCAACTTTCAGGGAAGGCGTAGTTTGGGTGGCACTGGTTTGTCTTCTTCTCATAGATCACTTGGGGTGGTAAATACAGGTCAGAAAGGGTGCATGCAAGTACTACAGTGACCTGGCACTTATCACCAAGTCTGGAGACCTCAACTTGTTTTTTACCAATCATCTCCATCGTTCACTGAGAGCAAGGTAGCAGGTTAACCCCTGTCTCGTCTAAATTAATGATGAGGTCTGCAGGTATGAGTTCTTGAATTGCTGCAGTAGAGATACGCCTCAAGAACTTCTGCTTTAGTGAGTTGAAGTCAATTGGGGTCTTTCGTGCTGCTTTGGTCCCCTTTCTCTTGCTAAACCCCGTACGATTTAAAAACAGCCATGACCATTGGCAAGAGAAAGTTAGGTTGCCGCCGTTTTCTGCTAGCATTTCTGGGTGAAAGCTTTTTACAATCCCTGTGGCAACTGCAGTTAGCACTCTGTCATTCATCGCTGCCCCTTCTGCCCTCAGAGATTTGGCAATAGCTTTAAGCCTATTCTCAACATCTGCCAACAGTAGTGGTGGTCTGCCTCAGTTTTTTATTGGCAGTGACTTCTGCATGGACTGGGGGTCAGGAGTACTCTTCAGTTTAACAAGATAGTCACACTTAAATGTTCTAACAGTGCTTTCTTTAATCTTATTTTTATATTTACATTCATAAAAGCATAAGCATTCATCACCTCATGCTCACATGAGTACTGTTTGATCTCAGATCGGACTTTGGGCTCATACACTTTGTACTGCACCTTTTTATTTTTTGCAGGAGGGGAGGCAGCTGCAGATAACAGCTCATCTGTGACAGCTTCAGCCATTAATCTAGAAATACCATCTGTCACACTCAGGACATCTGCATCAATGTCCGCTGTCTGCAGAACTGAAAAATCCCTATTAATTGCCTTTTGGGGTGGAGTGTTGAGCCAATGCACAAACAACATCATAGCAAGAGAAACAGGTTGAGGTATGGCCATTCTTATTTAACCAAAAGTGTAGCCAGTGACAGAGCGCTATGTAAGTTTTATGTGATGACACTCACAATCACCGATCCGTGATATAAACTTTATGCAGATATTTATAGTTATACAGTAATGATCAGCTTTTTTCTTTAACAGATTAGTGGCATGTTGGTGGAACATCAAGGGCTCAGGTTGGGGGACCTGCAGGGACAAGGCAAGTGACAGTGGGGGAGGGTGGCATGCATGCTAGAGGGTGGTAAAAGGTGAGATGTGGGGAATTTTTTTCAAAGATTGGGAAGCAGGGGGAGATTGGTGATGGAACTGGGCACCCACCATCAGTAAATCTCAATAATTATTAATGGATGATGGTGGGGGAATTGAGCACCCCCCCATCAGGTAGTAAAAAGTGGACCATCACTTAGGAGAGCAAAATGAAAGTTCTGGTCTTAAACGTACAGGGTTGTTAGATGTTATAGAGGCACAGGTCCTTTCAGATGCTTGCGGTAAAAATGTTTACTTTTAAACTTAAGCTGATTGTTTGTACATGCTCAGTTCACAAAAATTAGCTAGAAGAACACAGTGTTTTTTAATGTTAACATTCTACACAAACAAAACTTTAACATGATATAACATATTAAATGCTTAAAAGTTAAGGGCGACACTTTAGTGTTTGTGAGTGAAGAGTAATATGAGACCCCCCCTGTGTTTTATTTAAAACAAATGTCATTAGATATCTTTAATTGACAAACAAAATGTCCTCATAGGAATTCTTCACAGATTCGTTCAAAATCTAAATATTGTACAAATATTTTGAACATTTATACAGCATTTTTCAAAATCTTTGTGCAGTGTGACATTTTCAGAACCTACCTGCTGAATGACAGTTTTTAAAATCTATGTGCTGCACACAGTATGTGCTGCATGAAGATTTTTAAAATCTGCATACTGCACGACACATTTCACAAAACATAGGCTTGAGAAATCCTTCATGAAGATTTTGAAAATCTACACACTGCATGATGGCTTCCAAAATGTACAAGCTGTGCAAAGGTTGTTAATGTTCGAGTTCCATAACAACAGCAATTTATGGTACTACTATGTATTGAACACCTAAAACTTAAGGGTGACACTTGTGAGGGAGGGATAGAATGAGACACACAACTTGCTTTTTTTTAAACAATGGTTTTCATAATCTAAGTGCTGCCCAACAGTTTTTACATAAGGTTCTCACAGAAATAATTCACAACGGTTTTGAAAATCTACACGCTGCACAATGGTTTTGAAAATCTATACGCTGCACAATGGTTTTGAAAATCCATATGCTGCATGATGGTTTTCAAAGTGTATGTGCTGTTGGAAAATGTTTGGTTTGTGTCTAAGGTCCACATGAACAAAATGTTTAATATAAGATGACATTCATTGATAAATGTCTTTTTTGTTCTGCAAATTAGCCATTACAAGAATGTTCAGCAAATACACAATAAATATTGAAGAATTACAAGGGAGTAAAATAAGACATTCTGAAGAAAATACATAGTAATGCAGAGTCACAATGATCATTATTAAAACAAAGTGAATTATTAATAAAATGCAAATAGCTAACCTTCCCTTAAATGAGGTGGATGAGGGCTCTCAGTTATTGATATTCCACAAATATATCAGGTACATGTGCAGCGAATGCAACAATGATCAGGTTAATAAAGGTAAGATAAATTTAAAACATGCTTTCTAACAAGCATGTAAATCAGGAGACCCCGGTGTCCCAGTTCCTAATAACAAACAACCAGCAAGGATGAAAAATACCAAATTGCAAATAGTGAAACAAAAAAAGTGCCTATCAGAATGCACCATTGGGTCTCAGCTGGCTGAAGGCCATAGCAGATGCTACCGTAGCAGCATATAATCCAGCAAAGACTGCTGGAAATTCCATATCTATTGGATTAGTGTTGAATCCTGCCTGAAAAATACACATCACCTTAATGTACCTGATCACCCAAGATGTCAATAAACTCAGAGAAAGGAGACTCAGAAATGGATCCAGGTATAATGGGAGCTAGTGAGATAATCCAAACTAAATTATGACCAGAGGTTATGTCTGGGCCTTCATAGTTGCAAGGGACTGTTAGTAATTCTTAGGCATTTTATATCTGAGAAATAATCGGCTAGCCAGTTTATAAGGTACTCATGGTTAACAATCATTAAGAAAGATAGTAGATCATGGAGAATAAAATATAATCCTGCTACAACTGGATATACCCATGTTGCGCTGGGTTTGTTATACCAAGTGCAATGCAAGAGTACATGTTCTAAATTCTCCAAACCACCTGTAAAACAGGAACAGTTTTTGCTAAGCAAGTTTGAAGCTTTATCAAAGGATACCTAAACCAGCATCTTTGTGAAATAGTTGCATTTACATTTGTCATATTTTTTCCAGTAGCATGTAATGAAGTGAAGCTGTTAAGCTGTTCCCATCCTTGTTTTTTAGTAAAATTTTATTTTTCTTACCATTTTGTATCTTTTTATGTTTTGCGCCCTCCCGCTGTATTTTTGCTTCTGCCGCGACTCTCACTGACTGAAGCCCCCTCGTGCATGGCTAAGGATGACATCATCAGAGCTGCAACTCAGTCCACGGCTCCTCAGATCTTGTGGTGTTTTCATTTTGTTGCTGCAGACCTGCACGATTGCGGAAGCAAACCCAGACCATTTAGAGTATGTTGATCCAGTCTTCGGCCTGGGTTCTACATTGAGCATCAGGCCTTATATGTTTTAACCTGTTCCCAGGTCGCGGACTGCATGTGGAAGAGATGACACAAGCTCTTCTGATGATGCAGACAGCTCTGATGACCCGAGTGATGTGGTAGGAACTCCAGGCACCAGATTACATGGCACTGTCGAGGACTGGTATGAATCATTGATATGTTGCCGTTTTGTATTCGGGACTTTACTCAGTATGCCTGTACTATAATGAATAGTTTTCTAGTTCTTACACGTGTAATTATATGTCTGCAATGGTAGTGTTTCAGTTGATGGTGGTGTCATTTCCACTGTACAAATAATTCATTCAGTGCTATGACACATTCATGTGTGTTTCTGCTGGTACATGTACCCATCACACCACTCAGTATTGTAATGCTGAACCTGTGACACAGTGCATAAGGCATCATGGCCAGACACAAATAGCTGTCACCCCCCCAAAAAAAAAAGTATGTTGGACATCTAAAGACCCAGTACATGGATGTGTCCTCATTATATTAGTATCTACAGTAAATGGGCATTGATAGTGATGTGCGTCTCCATGGTCTGGCTATGTTGGAGTGTGTTGTTGGGGTCTCTGACATGCATATTTCATAATGTGTTTTGATCTCATTATAGGTCGATAGTGTCCCGCTCCACCCCACCCTCCTTCCCATCCCCTGTCACTAACCATTTATGATTCAGGTACCTGCAGTAACCGATTTCCTACAATCATGTTATACTACCACCCTGAAGAATGATGTAGTTGTTTCTGTGGGGTTGTGTTGATATCATTGCAATATGTGGCCATGCTAAATGTTTCCATGGTTATGCTAGTTTTGTTGGGTTTTTTTTTGCCTAGGAGTAGTTGATTTCTGATATGCCTATTTATCAGGTGTTTCACCATCATTACAGTAACACTGTGGCCATTTTCCCATATGCCCACTTTCCAAATCCTGTTAGTGAGTCATACATCTGCAATATGTTACGTTCCCCAATCAGTCCACTGTATGGATGTGTTTGTTTGGGAGTGTGTTTGTGTCTGTGTGGATTATGCATAATGTGCGTTTTCATCATCTGGCTAGTCCCATTTGTTTGTGGTTGGTGTGTTTGGGGAGGTGCTGAGAAGCCTATTGGTAAGTAGTTATGTTGTCAAAGTGTACTGGGCAAAGTTGCCAGAATGTGAGCAAACTTTACACAATTAGATAGGAACATATGAATGTGATGACAGAAAACAGACCGACTGTCCAAGCAGTTCTGCCAAGTTTTCCTAGATATACACTTTGCCCACCCCCACTTGGTCAGCAGCACTCTGTGCCTGTCCCAAGCCCTCTTGAACCCACCCTCCCAAACCATCCTCTCTCTCCCACCACATCCCTTCACAGAGTATTCCAGCTGTTCGCCACACTTTTGGTGAAGAAGTACTTCTAATGTTACCCCTGATCTTTCTACCTTGGATATGGGATTCAGTACCCTTCATCCTTTACTTTGAATCATCTCTACACATGCATGGTGTTGATACCCTTTTTGATAAATAAATGGCACCCCTGTTTGTATTCTGCTCCATGACATTATTGTCCACCATTTTGGGATGTGATCATTCCCCTTCCAGTTCAGCTATTCTCAGGCCACCCCCCGCATCTCTTGTTCACCGCTGCCAGATCCCACTTCCTCGCTTTTGCACTCAGTGCTGTGTGTTTGAACTCCCAACACTTCATTCCCCACATCCTTCTCCCCTTGTCCTCCTGTAACACCGGTGATATACATTGAGTTGACCTCTGGCTCCATGATATACCTTGCTGTCTCCCACTCTTTACTGATACTGGTGCCCCCCCAACACCAAACCTTTGGCTTCCATTTTGACACCGCATGCACTGCTTTGTCATTGCCTAATCTGCTGCATGTGCCTCCTACTGACCTGTAGCCATTGCTCTTAGTTTTCACTTGCTCCCTTCTAATGTCCCTGGTTGATACTGATCTGTGGTTACCCACCTTTTGGACATTTCTCAAACTGATCCCTTGCTCCTCATACCTCATCCTGGTCTATGCTGACCTGAGATGCCTCCCTCCTTCTTCCCTACTCATCACAATCTCCATCTGCCAACACCCTACTTTCCCCCTTTTTGTGAATGCTCCCTACTTTCTCATGTCTCACTAGCTTTAACTTGCCATCCCCTGTCACTGTCCCCGGAGGCTGCTTATCAACAACTACCTCACTCCCATACCCATCTATGGTTAGTAGTTCAGGGAACCCATATTTGTGTACCATATCCCCCGCTTCCTCTTTCTGTAAACTCTGTCCCCCAAATTCCCATCTACTACAGGATTTCCTTCTTTCTTCTGACCAAATGGCAGCTGTCCTACTGCCCTTCCCCCAAACCTTATTCCAACTCTTATTCTCTTGTATACATTCTGTGCTGTTCAATTACACATCATCCAACATGTCTATACCACTACACTGTGCCATTCTTTCCTACGTTAACTACTGTCCTCAAGCTACCCATGCGTCCCCTAGTGTAACTCGCAAAGGCAATGCTGTACAATGCCTGTATTTGACGCATCCTTCCTTCTTAATTTCTCCCCAACTCCCCAATTAGTACTGCCCCACTGTCTTTTACTATCTCTTGTCCTATACGGTGTGTCAAGCATCCACCTTGGAACATTTCTTTCTTCATTAATCAAGGCAAGCTACCTTCACACCATACAATACCCCACTGCCCAATCCATGTATGGCACTACAGCCAACTTACACCCAGTACACTACCCACAACTGTGCCGCCTACATTGTTCCCTAAACTTACAGCCCCGTGCGTCATTTTGCCAATGGTTTCAGTACATTTGTCCCATTATATAGTTCACCATGGCAGCCTTCCACTGCTGCTGTTTTCAAATGATGTACCTTCAGTATGGGGTATTGCCCTCTATTATCTGAGACCAGAAATGTCCCTTTTTATGTTTGCTTGCATGCATGTGCAAGAAACATACTGCCACCATACGAGTTTTCGTAGGTGTGGCAGCCCCGCTTCCAATGCCCTCAGCATTTTTGCAGGCACGGCCGAACCACACCAATGAATGTCCTAGCTGTCTATGACAGCAGTTCAGATTGCAGTGGCATACAGTTGAAAGCAAATGACCTCTACAATCAGTGGTGGTAATGTGTAGGCAATTTGCATACTACCCTGCCGTCAGCAGTATGCAAATTGCCTCCACGTCACCACTGCTGATTGTAGCGGTGGTTGTATGCACATGCCCCCCCTTTGTTGTGTGCTGAGGGGGTGCCCAATCCCCCTCGGCTCATGCACACTCACCCCCCAGCACACTATATGTCCAACGGGGGTGCCCAATCCCCATTGGTTCCAATGCCCCTCCCCAAAAAAACAAACTTCCAGGTGCCACGCTGGGAGCCCACCCCAGCGTGGCAGAAGTCCAGCTTCCTCATGTGTCCCCCCAACACTGTATGGCCAATGGAAGTGCCCAGTCCCTCGTTGGCTCCACTGCCTCCCCAAAACTTCCAGGTACCATGCTGGAAGCCCACCCCAGCGTGGCAAAAGTCCCACATCTTCCATGTAAAATTTAAAAAAAAAACCTGTAACAAAAGAAAACGGTCCCTCGTTGACTCTCTTGCCCCCTCCTGCAACCCGCTCCCACCCTCTGTGTACCCCACCTCCCCACACACACCCTCACCCCATACTTACCTCTGGAGGCTGGCGCAATGATCTTCGGTGGAGCGGGAACACGTCTGCACTCTTGAAAGCGGACCGCAAACTGAAGAAATGCCAGTAAGCTGTATAATGGCATAAATAGTTTTTTTTTCAACTTTGGTGCATATCTTGGACATTTTTTTGAATGTTTGGACCAAATTTTCAAAATGGGGTTCTTGGGACCCCATCTCATGAATTCAGTGACTGTCATTTGGTTATTCGGTCCAGAAAGGTGATTTCACGGTCACTGCGTGGAATCACCTTTCAGGACTGATTAACGAAACGACAGTGTCACTGTTCATGAGGTGGGCTCTCAAAAAGCCTATGTTGCAAATTTGGTGAAAAAATTCCCAAAAATGACTGTGTTACGAGCGTGCGTTGTGCAGTTTGCATGCACACTTACAAATTCGTGAATCTGTAATATTTTCACTTCAGATTTTCAACATTGGCATTTTTTCACACCTCCTTATGAACAGTAGAGCTGTAATTTTTCACATCCTGGCCAAAATGTGTTTTCGCACTTCCGGCGCAGAATAGCACAGTCACTGTGGGAAATCAGTGTTTGGGACAGATTAAGAAAATCACAGTGACACTGTTCATGAGCAGAGGTCCTAAAATGCCTATGTTGAAAATTTGGTCACAAAAGTCCATAAAATGACTGTGTTATGAGCATGCATTGCACAGTTTCTACGCACCTTCATAACGTCACAAATTTGTAATATTTTCACTCCAGATTTTCAACATTGGCATTTTTCCACACATTCTTATGAACAGTACAGCTGCCATTTTTCACATCCTGGCCGAAAAGTGTTTTCGCACTTCCAGCGCAGAATAGCGCAGTTGCTGTTGGAAATCAGTGTTCGGGACAGATTAAGAAAATCACAGTAACATTGTTTATGAGTGGAGGTCCCAAAATGCCTATATTGAAAATCTGGTGAAAAAATCCCCCAAGTAATTGCATTACGGGTGTGCGTTGCGCAGTTTCTATGCATGCTCGTGACTTCACCAATGTTTTTATATTTTCGCTCCAGATTTTCAACATTACCATTTTTTTACACCTCCTCATGAACAGTACAGCTGTCATTTTTCACATCATGTTAGAAATGTGTTTTTGCACCAGTGGCATTAATGGCGCAGTCACTGTGCAAAATCACCTTTTAGCTAACAAACTGATAGTGTCACTGTTCATGCGGTAGGGTCACAAAAAGCCCATGTTGAAAACTTAGAGTAAAAATACCAAGACATGCCCAGGGCATTAGGGTTTCCAACCAAAACACCCTACCCTGTAGGGTCTGACAGGCATCCGCACTGCCCTGTAGGGACTGATATACATCAGGGGTGTAACTTAGGATTATCGACAGTAATGCTCATGCCATTCCACTCCCACCCACCCCTACAGCCAGTGACAGGTATCGAGGTGCACCTTGGACTCTTTGGCCGCAGAGTTCACACCATTCTCCTATACTGCACCCATTTCAGCATATTTCCTTATGGAATGAGGTGAGTGTAAAGCCCAAACACCCCAAGGCACACCTCGACAATTGTCAGTGTCTGCAGGGTAGGATGAGGTGAAATGTTATGACCGTTATGGGTGATGACCCAAAGGCACACCCCAATGCCTGTCCATCTCTGCAGGGTGGGGGTGGAGTTGGTGTCAGTTCAATACATCACTGCCATTCCTATACCGCATCTGTCTAACTCCTGCACTTCCACTGCTATTGCCAGCAAGCAAACATTTGGCATTGACAAATGCTTTTTTTTTTGTTTTGCTTCCTGTACCAAAAATGGTTGTAGGTCTCTTCAGGTACCTTGTTGTGGTTTGATTTACCATGCCAGTACACTGGCAATCTAAGTATTTCTGCTAAGTACTTATAAGATGTATTTGTGACCTATGTCCATTTTCCCAGCTATTGGATAAGCTGTATATACCATGTGACCAACAGCATACATTCTCCTGTGCCCCTACTACAATTGCATTCTTTCTATCCCATGCATTATTGATGTCATACACTGTTTTTAACCCCTTTACATCTTTAGGCAGGTGATTCCAAGTGTTCACCATCCTTATTTTTCATTTATCTGTTGTTCGTTATGTGCATAAATCGATATTGTTTGATTGTTTTTAGTGGTTTGTGGGGTTGGGGGTGAATTGACAGTAACGGATTAGTTATGTTACATAAGGCACCATATATGTAATTTTGTCTCTCACTCTCTCTCTCTTTCTTGAATTCATAGGTGTCGCTGCCAAAGATGTAGTGCAATGTCCACCGATGATGAATGCAGATGCTGCCATGAAGTCCAAATGGTGACTGTTGTTGTGGAGCAGCAGGAACTTACATGTATTGTGAGCATGAATTGTTTGTGGATAACTGCCTGAACAGTAATGTCATCCAGAGCCTGGATATTCAAAGGGGTTGCGCCTGGTGCAACAGAGTTGTGCAGGGGCAAACCCTGCATTGTGCCCCAGCAGGATATTGAAAGGGTTTCCTGGCGCAGTGCCAATCCCGATGCGCTGGGGCACAATGTAATCCTATGCAGCGCAGATGCAGGGGGCGTGCCCATGCATATGCGGCACATCCTGATATTCAGCCCGGGATGTGCAGCGCATATGCTGGTGCAGCCCTGCACTGCGCCACACAGGGGGACTGAAAATTGAGCCCGTGCAGAGTAGGAACATCTCCCGGCCACCCATAGGCGGGCTGCAGTATTGCAGGGTGCAACACAGCAGCCCAGCCATGGGTGGCCACCCACCTGCCCAGAACACCGTCCGCAAGCACACACTGATCCCTGGTGGTCAAGTGGACCCCCCCCACCCATAGCTGCGATCGCGTAGTATGTGTTGAAAGAGACATCCCTGGTAGTCTAGTGGCTACCCCCGAGTCCCCAGTAATAACAGACATGACCATCCCTGGTGGTCTAGTGGTTCCCTCCCACCCGGGTCCCTGATGCCCCAATCCATGTCATTATGACCATCCCTGGTGGTCTAGTGGAACCCCACCCATTGCCGCAATCACGGTAAACCCCGTAATGAAATGCCCTGGTGATCCAGTGGTACCCCCACCCTCCCACCCACACAGAAACCTTGCCCCCCATCATCAGCGGGTGGCAGCATCCTGCCCGCATACAGCCCGGCCGCCTGTCAAATGACAGGTACAGTATGGGCTGTAAGCCCATTGGTCCCCAGTGTGGACCAATGGGCTTGCAGGACATACTGTACTAGGCAGTCCCAAATCTGTGAATGACTTCATTCACATTTAAAAAAAAAATACCCTTCGACATATGCCACACATCGAAGTAATGCTTCATGTGCGGGTGTTCCCTCTTCATGAAAGCCTTCACCTGCATGTGCCTGTCAGTGACAAGCTGTGACACCCTGAAACCTTGGTCCTTGATGAAATCGAGGCCACTATGCAGACCCTCCAATTCCATTGTGGTTGAATTCTTGACCTCCGATGACTGAAATGAATGTGACAAACTGTTACTTACAATGGTAAGATGAATGAGCCATACTGCGATTAAAACCAGTGCTGTTTAATTTAACTTAAACTAGACTGTATGACAGCCAGCCCAGTGGTGCTGAGTGTTGAGGCACTGGACGCCACACTTCCCACCACTACGGCGACCCTGGTTCGGGAACGACCTTGGGTCGCCAGGGAGCCGGCTGGGGGGAGGGCTGGAGTGGGATTTCACCTCCAGGGGTGGACGCCCGTTCCTCCCTAGTCCCGCACCCATCAGGTGTAGTCCCGATGGGTGCGTAGGCAGTAGAAATGGAGATGAAAAGTCAGAGTGGGGTGGAAGGGATCACCAGATCCTGGCATGTGCGGGCACCTCAACGCCAGCGTACACATGTGCATGCCGTGACCCTGGGACGGGGGTAGTAAAATAAGAAAAATTGGAAAAGTACATATGGAAAAAAAATAATAATACTGGACTGTATGGATGAGTGCAGGAGTGTGATTTTTAACAGAGACGGAGGGGTACTTTGGCTAACCAAAAAACTCATGGGGAGCAGAAATAGCTACCGGTACAAAATCATCAGTCATGGGATTTCTTCTACTTCTCTGTGTTTACAGCATCACCAAGGAAAAATGGTGGCATTTCTAAATGCAACTGTTGCAATGGCACAGTTATTTATTTGCAATGCAGTCCAGATTTTGTGATCTTGTTTTTACCCGTGCATCAAACAGATTTGACGTACAGGAAAAAAAACACTCTGGAAACAAGGTGTTCTCTTTCCATTTTATCAACTTTGTTATAGCATTGCTGTGACATAATCAATATGAGTTATCAACCCACTGATACCATAAAGATGGAGTGACAAGGTTTGGATATGATTGATTTAAGTAAATAATAAAAGGTAAACCAAATGACAAAAAATAAATTGAAAATCCAGCTATGATTACCTGAATGAGCTGGAGATGTATAATTTTTTTGCTTTAAGTCCATGAAAGTATATAGACCGTTCTTTGCATTGTGCCCAGGAGAATCACAGTGCACATCACCACCAAGAACAAGGTCTCCGCTGGAAGGTTTTGAGAACATGTCCGCCTGTTGTGTCTGCCACACCCTATGCACTGCTGGTATGATGTAATTTTTTTGAATTTTGTGGTATGTGATCTGTGAGACAACAGGAAAGTTTAGAGTATGAAAGAGTCTCAATGCCTTGACTGGAGTTAATCTACTGCAGAACACAGCATAACATTGCTGTGAGGCATGGATTTCACCATTTCTTGGCTATTCCATGTGCGGGTGTGGCCTCTGTCACACTTGCTGATTACAACAATCACGGTTCCTACTGTTCTGAAAATATAGGTATCAGTTGCACCCGACATTGAAAACAGGATGAGAACAGCTAGGACAGTTTGAACTCAGACACAAGATAATATCGCTCCTCATGTGAAGGGGCAGATTGGACACCAATGGGATGCTGTGTTAACCTAGTTATGCTTTCAGTTTTATCCACAAGACATTTACCACATTCAACTTCATAATCTGGATCATTGACATCATCACTTGCAATATCTGTACATTCACAGTCAGGCTCATCAGATCCACAAAGTGCTGTAGACACAACATTGCCAATTAGGCTACTTTGACCACTATCGGGCATCATGGATGAAGCTGGCTGCTTTGGTTCACTGTTGTCCAGCAGCATGCACTGTATTGCTACGGAACGTAAGTGCGTTGTTTTTTCAAGTCTTCAGATGACACCTGGATCGGACATCTGACATGGCTTTAAGTTGGCCTGACACTTGACACTTCTTGACGTCTTCGGTAGAGGTGCTTCAGAGAAACTCACTTGGCATGATGTGTTGCTGTCGCAAAAAGAGACATCAGTCACGTACTCACATTCTGCCTGAACTGTCGCTGCATCATCTGTGATCATACATGCATCGACATGTGCGGATTCAGCTGTGTCTTCCCTGTTGTTTTGATGATCCGAACAATCAGACTCGTCACCAGTACCAACATCATAGACTTTCCGCTGTCTTTTCAATTCTGGATTGCTGTGCAGCCTCCAATGCTTCATTAACAATCTGACATCCAAAGAAAAGAACAAAATACATTATTACTTGCAATACAAATATTTCAAAAAATACAGTGATACACAAACAAACATTTGAATAGAACAACAGAGAAAGGCATTATCACTTCTAAAATATGCTAGACTGTGCTGCTTATCCATCACAGTGCAGCTGCCCCTACCTACTCTCCGCTTACACTGCCTCTTACCATATCCCATCCCCTTTTGAATAAGCACAGTTTTGTACATAATACCAGTTTCACATGCAATTTGCTCCACCAAGACACCACTCTCTACTTAAAAAAGTGTCTTCTCATTTCACTCCTGAACATTTCACCCTCAAATCGGAGATCAGGACCTCAAGAGTTCCTACACCATCTTAACTTGCATAATCCATTCGTGCCTGTCTTGCTTATTCCCTTCATGTACTTGAATGTTTCAATCATATCCCCCATTGTCTATCATCTCCTCCAGTGAGTACATGGTCAACTCCCTCGGCCTCCACTATTCCCTGTCTTATCATTTTCCACCTTTGCTGTGTGTCCATACCCAGTGTAATTTTGCACAGGAACTCACAAACCACTTTCATCATCATCTTAAATCCTACAATCACCACCACTACTTCCTGCAGTTCCTCCTGCTGTGTTCCCCAGTACCCTGTCCATCCCTTCAGTTTTAGATACTATAGTTGCACCCACAGTGCTTCTGCATCTCTGTCATATACCACATTCCATACACATTTTAATCCCTCCTTTACATGCAGGGCCACCCCACCTACCCACTTCTCCTTTTCCCTATCTTTCCAGTGTAATCTGTAGCCCGGAACCGTTATGTCCCAGTCATGGAATATTTTTGTGGCCTATGTCTCAGTTATTGCCGTAAAGTCCATGCACCCCTACTTCAATAGAGCCTGTACTTATGCCCTCGTATTCCCCAGACACCTAGCCTTTAGTGTTACCAACCTCAAACACTTGTCTTTACCATAACCCCATGCCTATTACCCCTTATGACCGCTCCATCAGTAGTTGCCTTCCTCCACACCTTGCTATCACATGTAGTAAGCCCATTTGGTTTCACATCAGTAGGCCTCGAAAACCACTATCCCTCCTGCTACCCACCTCTCCAACTTGAAATACTCCTCAATGTGTTTCCCTGTCCTTGTCCTCAGTACATTTTTTTCATTCTTCATGCAAGTGCAATTTATCTTTGACATAAAGACTGCTGTTCTCCTGGGTACCACAACCACCCTCCTACCAGCCAATACCCCATTTTATGACACCAGGCTTCCTGCCACTCGTTAAACTCTAGAATTCTCCCTTTTCTTGCCTTGCTTGACTTGGGAACAGGAAATGCCTCTGAGAAGGTGACAGATCTGCCCGCACCCTTTCACAGAGGTCCCATTTCATCAAACATCCTCTTAACCTCCCCTACCGTCCCATCAGCCATATCATTCATCCACAGATCTATTATTAGGCGAGGCCTTTCCCTGCCCCTGCTTGCATACCTTATCAGGGACTGCCCCATCCTTTCCATCTTCATTCCTGACCTGAGTTTCACCAAAATTCTATTGCATCTCTCCCCTTTGCTTCCCCCCCAACCACTCTCAGAATTGCATCCACCAAGAGCAAGACACGTCCCTTCTTCACCTACCTGTCTTCCCCCTTCCACTGTCCTTCTTCCTCCTCCGGCACAATGTTCCCTCCCATTGTCTCTGTTTCTCCACCTGTGTTCTCTGCTGTACTGAACCCTTTTTTGCCATAATTCACACATTGCTCCATTTCCATCCACAGTAATTTTGTTCTTTGTACACATGGACCACGCTTCCCCTTCCTCCTTCTCATCCTTTCACTCCTCTGTTAGAGGGCTGCCCACATCTGAGCTCCCAGCATTGAAAGATCTCTGTACTCCGTCTCTAAATCTCCTCGCACATTGGTCTCCCCTACCTGTGTCACCCCACTTCCCCCTTGTCCTGACTACCCCCCGGTCCCTCTTATTCCTGCCTGGTGCTGTGAGCAGATTGCAAGTTAGTACAGTGTCAACCCTGTCATCCACAAACAAGATGGAACTGTACAATCTGTTCCATCATTCCATAGCAATGTACTGTCAATCACCAAACCACACACATTACCCAACCATTAATGTGGATGTTCTTCGGCCCTACCTCACAGCAATCAAGGACCAGAATACACAATTGATGACCTGTAACAATTTAACTGACTGCCATATTCATCTAATCAACCACTGTGATTGTGTTTTTTGGTATTGGGAACCTGTAAAATATGGGTGTGGGGAATGGGCAGGGTGATGGAAGTCAGGCACAGTTTGAATTTCACATCCACATTAGCACCATGTAAGACAGTGCCATAATGAGAAGAATACTATCCTAATGGTAGTAATACATATTGGAAGCATTTTGCATTTTTGACATATCTGGAATTGAGAAAAAAGTTATACAAACTGTCAGCAACCAAACATATTAATAGTATCATACTAACATACTAACAGACATCAGGAAAATGTGTGAGGTGCTAAGGAGACATCTGGCGGGCATCAGAGCAGATACTGGGGTGGACAAAAGGTGGGCCATCATTGAGGAATGAATACTGGCTACCACAGATGAGTGCATTAGGCTCAGGGGGAAGAACACAACGGCCGAAATGCACAGCTGGTTCAGTTCTGTGTTTGCCAAGGCAGTAAGGGATAAGAGGTTGGTCTATAGAAAATTCAGGAAGACCAAGAGAGAGGTGGGTAGCGAAAATAAGAGAAGGTTGGCTAGTAAGGCAAGTAAGGACATTTGGCGAGCAAAGGCACAGCAGGAGCTGCATATAGCTAAAGGAATTAAGAAGGGGAGAAGGCTTTCTTTCAATATATGTTAGAAAAGGGACAAGAAGGAAGGGATTCTTAGGCTTAATAAAAGGGGTGGATCGGGTGGAGGATAATGGGGGAAAAGCAGATAGCGTAAATGAATACTTCTGTTCTGTCTACACCAGGGGGAAGGATGGACCACTGCCTTCAGGAGGGAAAAGAGGAGCAGGGGGGAGGGGAACACTGATGTAGTGATAAAGGAAGATAGAGCGATGGAGGGTCTGCTGGCATTGAAAGTGCAAAAATCAACAGGCCTGGACAGAGTGCATCCAATGGTACTATAGGAAGTTGCTGAGGAGCTGGAAGGGCCACTGGCAGACCTGTTTAATAGTTCACTAGCATCAGGCGTGGTACCACAGGACTGGAGAACAGCACATGTAGTGCCCCTCCACAAAAGCGGTCCCACGGATGATACAGGGAATTACAGACCAGTCAGTCTGGACTCCATTGTAGTCAAGCTCATGGAGACCTTAGTAAAGGAAAGGTTGATGGGATATCTAGAGGAGCATGGTCTCCAGGATGAGAGACAGTGGGCAGCTTTAAAACAGGCTGGGATAAGCATAGGGGGAAGGTAAGGATCATGGGTAGGGAGGATGGGAGGAGTGAGGGCAGGGACAGTAGGTCAAGATGTGGACACTGCAATATGAGCAGACTTGGTAGACCAAATGTCCTTCTGTTTGCTTCTTCATATATTCATATGTAACAATGCCAACAGAGTGGGCATCATGGTCTTTTGAGTCTGCTCAATTTTCAGCATTGATAATGAGTGCCGCTTCTGCTGTCCTCACCACCTCCCTCTTGGACTCCCCTACCCCCTCACATACTTGTCACCCCTGCATTGAACTTACTTGGCTTCAACCTTCGCCTACACTTGTCTAAACCCCTCTTAAACCCCTCACAGTATCTGCATCCACCAGCCACACAGGCAGTGCATTCCATGGTTCCACCACCTTCTCAGTGAAGTAATGCATCATCGTATCTCACATGAGTCTAATCTTTCACCCGCGTCCCCCGGTTGCACACCCTCTTTCTTTTGGAATACCCCATCTGAGCCTACCCTATTTTTCCCCTTTATGTACTTGAAGACCTCTATCATGTCTGACCTGTCCCTCCTCTCCTCTACAGAGTATATGTTGAGCTCCTCAAGCCTCTCCTCATAGTTCCTTTCACCCATACCCCTAATCACATCGGTTGCCCTCCTCTGGACACTCTGAAAGAATGCAATTTTCCCCATACCTGTCCCAGCCCCTCTTAAAGCTGCCAATTGTCTTCAACAAGATTACGTCTTTTGTCAGCGCTTTCCAAGTTTCCACCACCCTCTCTGTGAAGAAGTGCTTCCTGATCTCCCTCCTAAACCTCACACCCTCCAGCTTAAGACTGTGCACCCTCGTGTTATGGTTGCCACTCAGCTTAAAGAGAAGTGCGGGGTTGTTCACATGGGGGCTAGAAACACAGGCCACATTTAGACCCTGGGAGGAGATACATTATAAGTCTTGAACAGGGAGAGGGAGCTGGGGTGGTGGTGGATGTCAAAATGAACAAGTCTGATAACTGTAGGAGAGCATTGGGCAAGACCAATAAGATGCTGGGATGCATCACTAAGGGTATAACCTCAAGAAGGAGGGAAGTTATTCTCCCTCTGTATAGCTGACTGGTTAGGCCGCACCTTGAATATTGCAGGTCATCCACATCTCCCCCCATGCGATACAGCCCCCCATCCTCCACAGTGAAAAGTGATTTAACTCATTACCTCCAATAGCTCCATATGAAGTCTGAACTAGCCACTGTCAACCTGACACAAAATGGCCACCAAGGAGGTAATGAGTTAAAGTACTCATTTACTACCTCGACCTGCTGCAACACAACCTCTGCACACCACTCCCCTGTCCTAAGCCTGCTAATCTGCCCCCTCACTTTCCTTTTTTCACCAATATATCTAAAGAACCATTTTTGCACTCTCCTGATTTCCCTAGTCAACTTCTGCTCCATCCTCGCCTTAGCCAGTGTGGAGCCTGTCCCTAGCATACAGTCTCTTATCCTGCTAGATTGCACTCCACTCACCCACAACACCATACACCGTAGACTCACACCACTCCCTGAGCCATTCTTTATTAACCATTCTAATTTTTTGCCTTGTTCTCCACACTAGCCATCAGCACTGGCAGGATCTGCGAGAAGGAGAACAAACCCTGGCTTGCTCCTGAAACCTTTCCTGTATCTCTAGTCCACAATTTCACAATATATCATTTTTGCCAAGGTGCACCAGAACATCACTGGAACCTCCACATCCCTTCGTCTGTGACTATACCAGGTGCTTGGCCTAATGCACAGTCAGGCCTGGAAAAAATATGATCCTCAATGGACAGATTTTACCCTCCCCCTGTCCCTCCCACTATATACACCTGATCATGGAGTACCCCAACAGAAGCACTGTAACCTCCCTCTTGCCCACTGGTTCACCCCAAAATGTTTCAATCCTTCCATGCCCTCCCTCATCCTGTTGTACGGACCCACCCTCCATAAAACTATTGCTATTGCTCCCCCCAATCGGGATGTCATATACAGTCCTCTCCCTCTTGGCCCTGGCCATCCCACCCCAGCTGAGTATCATTTGCATCCCTATCACCCCTGTTCCAGCCCTTGACTGTTCCCTCTGCCCTATTTATTGGACCAACCTGAATCTTTCTACTTTCCGACCCATCCCTGCCAGGCACCCCCTTCCTAGCATGTCCCTCTGGCCCAACCTGTCAGTTCCCACAAGTGTTAACAAACTGAATTTTTGAACACATAGGCCCAGATATTCAAAAGGGTTGCGCATGGCGCAACAGTGTTGCGCCATGCGCATCCCACTGATGCGCCCTGGCGCGATATTCAAATGGGAAGTGCGCCTGGCACAAATCCCGATGCACGGAGCACATCAGTAATGTATGCAGGTGCAGTTAGGGAGCGCGTCCATGCATACTCTGCACATCCTGATATTCAGCGGCAGATGTGCCGTCGCTCATCGCATAACCCCTACCTGCGCGCGCAAAGTAGATCAAAAAAAGGAGCAATGGCCGCCACCCACAGGTGAGCTGCCGTATTGCAGGGCGCAACACGGCAGCTGCCTTGGCTGCAGCTCCGTGGCGGCACCCCCCCCATGCCCGATCGCGGGCATTGTTATGAATAAATAGAATCCTATATCCCTGGTGGTCCAGTGGACTGCTGTCTGCCTGATCGCGGGCTTAAGTAATAAAAAAATAAGACTCCTATATCCCTAGTGGTCCAGTGGACCGCTGTCTGCCCAATCGTGAGCTTAAGCAATAAATATAAAAGAATCCTATATCCCTGGTGGTCCAGTGGACCGCTGTCTGCCGATCACGGGCTTAAGAAAAAATAAAATAATTCATATCTCCCTGAGGTCCATTACTTCTTCCACTGATCTCACTGCTCGCCTTCCGTCAGTAGATCGTAGCACTGTCGTTTCTTCAATCCGACAATGGTTGCATTAACCACAGCGGAGCCACGGGCATTAAGCAGCTCATATCGGTGACAGACATTCCAGATATGTGAATGATCCATTCACATATCTGGAATGTGTAGTACAGTACGGGCTGCATGCCCTTTGGCTCATGCTGTGGACCAATGGGTGTACAGCCCTACCCATGGTGTCAGTTGGTGGCGGCGGGCGGCAGGTGGTGGGTGCTGCCACCTGTTGCTGACTGGGGGGGAGCGGGCCGGTGGGGATCAGTGGGCGGGTGGGGAATGGGGTCCACTAGACCACCAGGGATATAGGTTATTTTATTTTTTTACCTAAGCCCGCGATCGGGCAGACAGCGGTCCACTGGACCACCAGGGATATAGGATTCTTTTATTTTTCTACTTAAGCCCGTGATCAGGCTGACAGCGGTCCACTGGACAACCAGGGATATAGGAGTCTATTTTTATTTTACTAATGCCTGCAATCGGGCTGTGGGACACATTGCCGCGCTGCAGGGGGCGTCGGTCCCCGACGGCTGCTGCCTGGCAGGGCGCCAGGCGCAAGTCATCGTGGGATCAGCGCACCTGGATGCAAATGGGGCCATAATGACATGCAAATGGCCCCATTTGTGCCTTGCATACATTATGGCCCCATTTGCATGTGCACTTTTGAGTATTGCGGTTGCTGCGCCTAGC
This sequence comes from Neoceratodus forsteri, assembly GCA_016271365.2. Classification (NCBI taxonomy): domain Eukaryota; kingdom Metazoa; phylum Chordata; order Ceratodontiformes; family Ceratodontidae; genus Neoceratodus; species Neoceratodus forsteri. The sequence goes on from CM028130.1 coordinate 1,426,013,248, forward strand.
GCAATGGAACTTGCACTAGCGTATCCCCCTGCTCCACTCTGGCCACTTGCGCTGGTGCAGTGCCACTGCGCCATGCACACTGCGGGTGGCCAGGGTGCGATATTCAACGATGCTGAGCCATGGCGCAGCTCCATCGAATATCTCCTGGTCAACGCCCCTGTGCAGCCACGTTGCGCTGCACCCAGGCTTGCGCCACAGCCTGGCACAGTTTGAATATCTGGCCCATAGTGTATAAGTTGAAAAAATCAACAGCAATATACCTTTTAGATATAAGAATTACAGATGGAATATAAATATGAACTTACCCTTATTCTTTCCCTCTTCAGATAGGCACCCCTTTTCTTGGACGACTGTTCAGCAACAAGTGACATGGTTGGGGAAAAGATGGATGGCACAGCTCATGGTTTCAGTCTAGCCTGTGCATCAGTCCATCCCAGTAGTGCCATTGTCTCTGGGTGTCTCTCATACGCCGACCTCTTGAAATGTACAGAACATATTCTGCTGTATTGTGAGGGCAAAAAAGTCTGTCCCTTACAAAAGTGAATCCAGGCTTTACGCACCACTGGATCATGTGGGAAATGAAAAAAATGAAGTCTGCACCCCTTTCGACTGGCATTCTTACAGCTGTACACCACACAGTATGGCATGACAAAAAAGAATAAATAAAGATGGCCACAGCGGAAAGAAGATATGATTACAATAAATGGTTTCAATTATTAGACCCAGCAATGATCACTACTAAATATGGACACACCCTAATAATTCATAACATAAACACTGCAAAGGATTCTTCACAGAAATCGACAGCTCCACACAGTCCTGATACAAGACTGAATTCCCTCACAAACTGTGTAGGCCACATGATCTCAATGACCATCTATTACAGTAACCTTGACCACATATAAATCAATATTTACCATAAAATAACAGTTACCATGTCTCTCAGAAAAAGAACATTAAAATACTATATGAAATTACTCCATTACACAAAAAATGTGATGACATAATTTTATTTTATTACAGTCATTCAACACATGTTACTATAACCAAGATGGCAACAACATGTACTTGTCACTTTATGAGAAATATTTTTATTACAACAGCAGTGCATTTACAAACTAACAATATTTTTAAGTGAAAAGTCAGTCCTGCAAGATATATAACAGTACATTGACATTAGCATTTCACTATTATGTGGCATGTGATGTGACAGCTCCATTTTTGCCATGGTTTCTGTTTCTGACAGCTGGATCAGCTGATTCACCCACACTACACACTGCACACAAGCGTGTCCGTAGGAGTTTGAAAGTATTACTGCCATTAACAGCCAACAGTTGCACTCTACTGTAATGTCAGACACTTATTATGAGCAGTTTTACAGAAAGATGTATTGCATCATCAAAAGAGAATAAAATGAGCAGAGATCAGTAACATCATTGATGCACCTATAATACAAGGATTGCTATGGTGAATAAGATATGAGTACTGGTTACTTTATATAAGTAGCATGTAATGGCCAGACAGGACTGCAGTAAATTATAACAATAAAAACCCACAGAGCCAGTCAGGACACAATAACTTTATTTTTTTAGGCGCACCATGAGCGCTTCAGCTCTCTGCCTTGATTTGGTCGCTCCCATTATGTCATCACTAGGTGTGCGACTAGCAGGGGCGAGCAGAGTGAATGAATAAAAAACAAGTACAATGCTCTGGTTTTTAAATTAGTGTTTCTCCATAACCACTGCATGGGAATACATGATTGACCCCTCTATCAAATTGGGAAGGTGTGTGGAATCTGAAGATGAGGTAAGAAAATGACAGCACACACAGAACAATCAGTTTAGGTATCCTTTAAACATAGCCGCCAAAACATTACTCAAAAAAGGTTCAAATTTATAACTCACCAAAGTATTTATTTTATTTGAATCATGAATATAATCAAGATACTGTCTATATCTAAACCAAACATCATTTTTAGATTAAAAGGGGAAAATGTAGAATTCATAATTGCATCTAAATCCTGTGTTTGACTGATACCCTTGATCTTGTTCTTCATGTATCGTTTATATTTGAGACTGATCATAACATTTTGTTTAACAATAAATCCCCTACTATTTCAGCTGATATTCATTTAAAAGCAATGAAACATTATCCAACCAGGCAGAGGGTTTGCACCCTAGGGAGGACCATTTCTCCCTTTTAGAGAGACAAATCTTCACAATGGTTCCACATCATAATAATGACTGAAAAACTGTGCCGACAAAACAGGGTGAAAGAAAAGCAGCAACTAATAAAACAGTGACCAGCACTATAGCAACTACCAAAACCACTAAGAGCTATACTTACTTTCTGCAGGAGTTTCGCACCCCGCCTCCCTGTTGTATGGGGCTTCACCCCCACAACCCCATCTATAATAACCAGTTCTGGGGGGGGGGACACAACTCAGGAAGTGGAAGAAACTTGGGAGGGGGGATATTCTCTAGGGGAGGCAACTCAGAGAGGGAGAAAAAGTTGGTGGGATTTGATATTGACACTCTGGAGCGTAACATAACTGGGGGAGCAGGTGGAGACATGGACTCTTCGATGGGGACAAACTTGAGGGGATAGGGAAAAAAAAAGAACTCAGCTCTACCACACATAGAAACATAGATGCTGATGGTAGATAAGGACCACAAGGCCCATCCAGTCTACCCATTTGTTTCTACCTTATGAATGTGCCATAGGCCTTTACTCTGTCAATGGCCTATCTATTCATACTCATCTGTATTGCTCCCTTATGCCTATCCAATGCATGTTTGAAGCCCTGCAATGTATTCATATCCACCACTTCCTGAGGTAGGCCAGTCTATGCATCCACCACCCTTTCTGTGAAAAAGAACTTCCTCACATCACTCCTTAACCGACCTCCCTCTAATCTCATGCTGTGTCTTGTCCTGCTATTTTTGTTATATTGAAACATGTTAGACTTTTTCACCTTGTTAATGCCCTTAAGATGTTTGAATGTTTCAATCATATCACCTCTCTCCCTCCTTTGCTCTAGGGTATACATATTGAGCTCCATTAATCTGTCCTCGTGTTTTCTGATGCAGTCCCTGTACCATTTTGGTTGCCCTTCTCTGGACTGCCTCCATTTTGTTAATGTCCTTGTGCAGGTGTAGCCTCCAGTACTGCATGCAGTACTCCAGATGGGGCCTAACCAGTGTCTTGTAAAGAGGGATTATTACTGCCCTTTTATGATTTGAGATACCCCTACTAATACACCCAACATCCCTCTAGCCTTACCTACTGCTTTAGTGGTCTGCTTGGATGATTTGAATGATTGATGATGACATCCCAATAACACAGAGGTGGCGACTTTAACCAGCACGCCATGCTGGCAGCATGGTTTTCAGCCACAGTGACTGTACTACATCCAGCAACTGCTCACTACTTTCCTCTCTTCTCATTGTTGCTCTTTTGCAACCCTTGCTATTTAGAAACTGTTGTTATTTTCTAACCCTCACTATTTCCACAGATGCTCAAATTGAGTTGTTCAAATTGAGTCACTCAGTCTGACTTGCCCATATAATGAGACACCCTTCACAATAATATCATCTGGTGCTCTTGTCGCATTGATCCAGTAATTCAAAATAAATGAATCTACTAAGGTTTTAAAACTATCCAGCCCCAGCCATGCCTAATATAAGGGGGAGAGATAGATTTGTTAAGTCCCAAAGAGGCTCTAAGGAATTGGAGAACATTTTTTTCAAGACCATCAGCCTTACAAGAACCCCAGATTTCACATTCATACAGTACTTGTGCATTTAATTTGGAAGACAGAACCTGTAAAAAGGTTTGACACTATTGCCACCAAACATAAAACTGAATTCTTTAAACCAAGAGCAATTTGTGTAGCTGATAACTTATTAAATATTTAAACTGTAAAGGTGATCCTTCAGTGTTTGTGAGAGAGGGGTAAAATGAGACAAAATGTTTTTTTTTTTATTTAATTAGTAATTAGAAACTGTAGTTCATTGATTTCAAGCTGCTGTCGATTAGAAGATGACCTCAAATAGAAACCATGGCTATAAATTAAAAAGTGCAATAGAAGTTTGTTCACTTGGGAACATAAGCAGGAGGCTGGTAAGGACAGAGGTCTGGGTTATATTCTGTTTTAACTGAAATATTTGAATAGTTTTGTAAGTGAAATTAGTTCAATGTGTTAAAAATTATTACCTTGAGTTAGAACTGTTACTTGGGCTGTGATATTGTAACTTTGGAGGCTTGGGAACAGTTGTTTGGCAGTGATAATTAGAGTGAAATTTAAATGTGTTGTTTGCCTGGTCTTAAATACTGAAAAGCCACTGGGGGTTGGGATTGAAGGGCTGAGTATTTCTGTTTGGGACTGAAATTCGAAGCAACAGGAGCTGGTGGGCCTGTGACATCATATGGTACCTGATGTCTGCATACACACACTGTTAGTGGGACTGAACACACACTTGACTGTATGTGTTTGTGAGACTTGGGAACTTTATTGGTGGGGTTGACATTGGGTTTGTAAATAACTGCAGTCAGTATAGAGAGAAACTGTATTCCAGGGGAAAGGGACTGAGAAAAGGGGGTGTGCCTTTATAAACAGAGGGGGATAAACAGGGTGGCCATATTCCACCATGGCAGGCATCTCGGAAGGGCTGTGAGGCTGCGCAGGCTGTGGGACAGCACACCTCAATTGGGCCTGGAGAGAGGGAGGCTGCCCACTCTGTAGACAGCTATCTTGTATCAGGAGTGAGGTATATTGGTTAAGGAGTAAGCTGGGGGGGTGTCCAAGGACAAGGGGTGTGGATATGGGCAGCAGAAGGGTGGGGCTGAGGGGAGGCTGGGGCAACGCTCTGAAATTACAGGATGTTATGTTACAGCAAGCAGGACTGGGGATATTAGGGACAGAGGACCCTTAGATAGGGATGTTGACACTAAGGGGAAAGCGTATGGGGTGAACATTCTGAATACAAAGAGAGTGGAGGGGGAAGAGTCAGGAGGGGCTGTTGTGCGGAAGCCTAAAACAGCAGACTGTGGGAAGGGAGCTCCTAAGGTGAACAGAGCAAGAGGGGAAGAAGAGGGGCAGTTTAGAGGTGAAGTCAGGGGAAACTCGGGTTACTTGATGGAGGCTGACATAGAGTGTCACAATAAATTTGAGCTACTAAGCAACCTAGAGAGGGAGGAAGGGGTTGGTGGAAATGAGGAAACTTATACAGAGGCCGGGGGGAGGGAGTCGGATACCGATAGGGCATCACAGACTGGCAATGGAAAGGATAGAAATAGTCCCAGAGGGAGAAGGGGAAACATAAATGTTAAGCAAATGGGAGAGATGCAACATATTGCAGACATGAGGGAGGAGAGCATGATTGGAGAGAAACTGGGAGACAAGGAGGTGGGAGAGGTGCCCCCCTTCAGCAGGGGGGTCAGTACCAAGGATGGGGCCCTAGCTAAAGGGGACACACAGAGAGCCTCTGGAGGCAGGGGTACTATTACAAGGGGAGACGATGGCGGTGTGGGGGAAGGGGAAACCATCAGGGCCAGGATAAATGGTTCAGATAAGAGAGGGTTAAAGGGACACCTATTCAGAGGGGTTTGAGTTAAGTGGGCAAAATAACAAGGAAGGCAGAAAGGGAGGGTGACAAGGGGTCTCTGATAAGGCAGGAAGACTCCCATGGAATTGAGATCATGAATAAGGGGGAGGGGGCTGAGAGGGCATAGTGGAGGTAACCATAAGGATGATGGTGGTGTTAGGTTCTGTTACTGGGAGACTCGGTGATTAGGGAGTGTCAGTGGAGGGACAGGGGGTGGATGCCATAGCCAGGTGAAGGTGGTGAGTATCTCTGGGCTGACGTGCACAGAGCAAAGTTCATGGTGCATGAAATGGTTAGGGATTGTGAGGAAACCAGATTTCCTGGTGCATTTGGAAACTAACCATCTAGAGGGAAATAACGTTTGGAAATCCAAGCAAGGTTCCAAGAACTCTGCCAGAGTCTGTCGGGATAATGGATGCAACATTTCTTTTTGAGATATTGCCAAGTACCAAAGGTCTCAGTGGAGAAAAAATGAAGCTCACAGAGGTTAATGACTGGCTCAGGAAGTGGGTGAAGAGAGGGTTGGGGTGTTAGGAACTGGAATGGAGTTTGGGAGGATAAGGGACTTATATGCCAAGGACAGGCATCATCTTGCCCATTAGGGAAGGAAGTCCTAAACAGGGATGGCTGACTACATTCAAGAAAGGTGGGGTTAAACTAGTGAGGGAAGGAATAAGGAGGGGCTGACCAGAAGCCCCTCCCAGATGAGGGGAGTAGCCTTCGGCCCAAGGGGGAGGGGAAACAGACTGGGGGTGGAGGTTTCAGGAGGACAGAGGAGGATGGAAGTATAAGGACTCTGGGTGGGGTTCGACAAAGAGGATCAGGGATAAGGGTGGGGGTTGGTGTTAGTAAATGCCAGGAGCTTAGGAAACAAGTTGCCAGAGTTCCAGGCTGGCGTTGTTCGGGTGATGGCAGCGTCACGGAGACGCACAACAAAACCATGACTGGGACCTAAACGATGGGGTACACTATGCTTAGGAAGGATAGAAAGGAGGGCAGAGGGGGTGGAGTGGCTATGTTCATTAGAGATGACATAGAAATTGCTAGGGTAGAAGAGGCAGAGGGAAACGTGGAGGCCTTATGGGTCACCTTACGATCCCCAGCAGGAGATAAGGTCAAGCTGGGTGTAGTATATAGGCCCCTCGGGATGAGTGATGTTCTAGAGGATGGTTTGCTGGACAACATCATTGCCCAGTGTGGACCAAAAGGGGAAGGAGTGGTGTTGATGGGGGACCTTAATATGCCAGGTACAAACTGGGGAACCATGTCCTCTAAGGTGGCCAAGGAGCAGAGGCTGCTGGACGGCTTCCAGGATGTGTTCTTAACACAGCATGTGATGGAGCCCACAAGGGAGGGCATGTCCTGGACGTGGTTCTGGCAGATGGGGATCTGGTAAGGGACCTGTTGTAGAGGACTCTGACTGGGAGCCACCACATACTGTCTGGTTTCAAATAAGCATGGGGAGGGGGGGAGATCTAGACACTGGCAGTGGACTTCAGGGGGGCAGACTTTGTGGGCATGGGAAATATTCTCAAGGATCACTTGAAGGATTACATCAATGACAAGTGTGGAAAGGAGATGGGAGGTCATAAACGGGACTTCATGAGGCAGTCAGGATCCGCGCTAGTTGAAACGCAGGAGCAAGGTCACATAAACCATGCTGGTGGTCCAGTGAGGTACAGGTTGCAGTCAGAGAAAAGAAGGCGGCTACAAAAAATATAAAACAACAAGAGGGGATAGGGATAAGGAAATGTACCATCTTGCATCTAGAAAAGTCACTTCATGATGAGGGAGCGAAGTCCAGTAAAGAGCAGTGGCTGGCACAGGGGATACATGGAGGGGAAAAGGGGTTCTTCCGGTACATTGGGGAGTGGAGAAAAGCTAAGGGCCATCTCAGCAGATTGAGATCAGAAGGAGGGTGGGTGGAAGAGGCGAGGGACCAGGCAGAGGTATTTAACAAGTACTTTGCCTCTGTGTTCACTAGGGAGAAGGATGGGATATCTACAAAGCAAGGCATGAAGGGGATAGAAGCGGCAGTGAGTGGGATCAGGGGAGCAACAGAAATGGAGCAAGAGGAGAGGTACCCCAGGGGTGTCACATCTGGATAAGGATAAAAAGGCCAGTAAGGTGGAGGGGACGGATGATGCTATCTCCGCCAAAAGGGTGTGGTTAGCCCTCAAGGCCCTAAAGAAAGACAAATCTCCTGGGTCGGATGGCATTCATCTGAGAGTACTATGGGAATTGGCGGACACACTGGCTGCACCCCTGGCAGAGCTCTTCAACAGATCACTTGAGACTGGGAGGGTACCTAGGGATTGGTGAGAGGCACATGTGGTGCCAATCCATAAAGGGGGGTCGAGGGAAGTACCAGGTAACTATAGACCCATCAGTTTGACCTCGGTGGTGGGAAAATTAATGGAGAGTATACTAAAGGAACGATTGGGGGTGTACTTGGAGGAGGTGGAGGTCTGGATAGTCGGCAACATGGATTTGTGCCAGGTAGATCATGTCAAACCAATCTTGTGGAGTTCTACTAATGGGTAACATCAGAACTGGACAGGGAAAGCCTGTGGATGTATTATTCTTGGACTTCAGCAAGTGTTTGACTCTGTCCCCACAATGGTCTGGTGGAGAAACTGATGGGGTTAGGAGTAGGCCCTTTGATGGTCAGATGGATTGAAAACTGGCTAGCTGGATGCACCCAGAGAGTAGTGGTCTGTGGGGAGCTCTCAACCCTAGAGAGGTTGGTAGGGTACCGCAGGGCTCGTCCTGGGTCTGATCCTGTTTAATGCATACATATTGGACATCAGGAGGGTATAGGGTGTGAAATGAGTCTCTTCGCGGATGACTCCAAGATGGGAGCGGTAGTTGAGGGAGAAGAGGGAGATTGGCCCTGCAAGGACCTGGACACCCTGGAAAGCTGGCTCACACATGGAAATTAAATTAATATCACCAAGTGCAAGGTGTTGCATCTTGGTCGGGAAACCCTAAACACAGGTACACCCTGGGAGGGAGGCGTGGAGGTCTCAATAGGGAAAAGACCTAGGGGTCATGGTGGATGCATGTATGAATAACTCTGAGCAGTGCAGGAGGCAGCTAGCAAGGCAAACAGGATGTTGGGATGCATCGTAGGGGATCACCTCTAGGAGCAAGGAAGTGATTCTGCTGCTGTACAATGGACTGGTTAGACCACACCTTAAGTACTGTGTACAGTACTGGAGACCACACTTGAAGAGGGACATACAGCTCCTGGAGAGGATACAGAGGAGGGCAACTAAGATGATACGTGGGCTAAGGGATTTGACGTATGAGGACAGACTTGAGGAGCTCTGCCTGTTTTCATTGGAGGAGAGGAGAGGAGAGACAGGGGGGACATGATTGAGGTCTTCAAGTACCTCAAGGGAATAAATAGGGTAAACATGGAGGGGATCTTTAGACTAAAGCAGGGAGGTATCACCAGAGGGCAAGGTTTGAAGTTGGAAGGTGGAAGGGTGAGGGGGGAAAAAAGGAGGAGGTTTTTCACTGAGAGGGTGGTGGACCCTTAGAATGCACTGTCTGGTGAGCTGGTTCAGAGATCCACAGTGGAGGGCTTCAAGAGAGGGTGGGACAGACACAGAAAGTGAATGTATCAGATGATGGCCTGTTCCATGGGGGTGGGGATGGATGATAGGGGTTTCTGGAGCACAAGGGATGGGAGGGCCTCGGCACCCAACTAAGGATCTAAGGTTCGAGCAGACTCTATAGACCGTAAGGCCTAATCTGCTGGCAAATAGTATGTTAGTATGTTAGTAAGTTGACCTCATTTAAAAGCCGCAGCTTCTATTTGAGGGTGGCTATAGCAATAAGTTTTCATATGGCTCTTGATGTTCCCACGCCCCATAGCAGTCATGCCATAGGAAAGCCGAGCACAGAGTAAGCACTGATTGACTCACTGAATCATGGAATGACTTTCTAGAGCTGGTAGATAAAATTACAGTAATGATTTTTGACCTCATCACCCAATATAGTGACTCCTATGAAATGAACATATACTGTGGGACAGGGGTTTCAATCTGTTGCAGCTTACCTGAAGTTTTCACCGCCTACCCTCTACCTGTAAGTTGCACCAGAAATGCTGGGAGGTAAAATTAAAATACCTGGTACCTCACATGTTGCTGATCGGGAGAACCACGAGGTCATGCTGATATAGTGACTGTTATGAATCCTGCATATTTTGTTGGACAGCAGTTTCAGTCTGTTGCAGTCTGGTTGAGTATTCCTCCTCCTACCCTCTAATTGCAAGTTGCACCATAAACGCTGTGATGTAAAATTAAAATACCCAGTACATTACGTTGCTGAGCCACACAGTCATGGTGACACACTGTTTTCTGTAAAATAAGTTGCAGTATGTAGGGGTGGGTGGAGAAGAAGTATAATGCTGGAGTGTGTTGGGGGAGCTGGACCCACTAACAGGCAGAGGCATTGCCAGCATGAGTAAACATTGGGGGCCTGGGCCCCAAACAAAAGGCCGGGGGTCTGGGGACCGCCTAGGCCCCCAGAAGCTGTAGAACTTTTGGTGTTCTCTCATGCAAATTAACATATTTTCTGCTACTTCAGCCTTGTTTTTTCCCCCATCCCTTTTCCATTATTTTGTGTCTTTTTTTTGGTTGGCTTGTCACTTGACAGGCAAAAACTACATGTTGCAGATTAAAAGTCATAGACTCAATAGCATATTTTGTAAATATCAGTAGATCTGGGCTAAATCTACTGATATTTAAGAAGTATGTTGGGCATGGATGAGGGCTGGACAACCTGGCATCCAATTTCATACGGGTCATACCAAGAACAAAGTATGCTGGGCACGGAGGAGGGCTGGGCATGGGGAATGACATCCAATTTCATAAGGGTCACGCCACCCACTATTATTCTTAAATTAATCTTGACTTTCTAATCTTGATCTCTGAGTAAGACAGACAGTCCTCCCTCCCTCTCCCCTCCCCCAGTCAGTCAGCTGTGTGCTGTGCTGCAGACTAGTGCACTGCTGGGCTGGCTCTGCTCTCCTTAAGAGCCCCTGCCCCGCCACAAATAAATGCAAACATGCAGCCACTTTGGCTTTGCCATGGTGGGCCATTATCATTATGTCATGTTTCTCCATTGACTCACCTCACACAGTAACAGCAGGCATTGCAGGCAGGCATGATCGTGGCATCCAATTCTGTCTCTCTGTCTCCTTGTCAGCTAGCTCTCCTCCGGCTCTGCTCCAGGAGTCTCTCCAGCAGTCCTTGGCTCTTCTCCGCTCCCGCCTCCAAGAAGTCCCTCCCAAGTGCAAGACTCCAAGTCCCACCGATGTGTCCTGTGACTGTCCTGGCTCCTTGGACCCTCCCTCCATGACCCGGACCCAACCAGTTGAATTTGTGAGTGCCGCAGCGTCATTTAATCCTCTCTGTCTCTTAGAGTGCATGCAACTCACTGACAAGACATGGCAGCATTTTATTTTTCCCTGACCAGCCTTCAGGCTCCAACAGTACTCGCTCCCGCTCCCCCTTTGAGTCTGTCATCAGTGCCGTGCAGTGTGTGGCATGCAGCACGTGCCGTCACCAGGGCAACCACACAGACTCCTCACCAATCAGAAAAACAATCTGAGAGAACTAGGAGCTGTGATGGTTGCCATGGCAATGGCAGGAACGAAATGAGCGAGAAGCCAAGCGAGCGATGGGCAGTGAGACGGGGCTAGCTAGCGCTACTACCACTGGCAAATAAATATTAGTTTAAGCTGCTACATGCTACTTATTGTGTGGCTGTCTGTGTGCTTAGCAATTCAGGCAGGTTGGGCTGGAGTACCATGGGTGGGCTGGGCTGCAGTGAGTGAAATTCAATTTTTTTTTTTAATTTTTACTTTTGCTTGCTTGGCAGTGGCAGTGCAAAAATTGGGAACACCACCAACAAAAAACATTCGGGGCCCCAGACAAAACATTCAGGGCTCCAGCCCCAGAGGCCCAGCCCTAGCAACGCCTCTGCTAACAGGCAGCATATATTAGGATATGCTGGGAAATAAAGAGCAGTTAGGGCAGCTGTTAAATAGAAGCTGCCCTCATTTACAAGCCACCCTCAATTAGAAGCTGTGGCTGAAAATCACAAAGTGAAATAGAAGCCATTGCTTTTAACTGATGAAATACAATATTTTTAATTAAACACAAAACATTTCATAAAGAGATCCTCCATAAAGGTTTTGAAAATCAAAGTGCTGCATGAAGATTTTGAAGACAACTATCATGAAAAAGCTTCTAAGTCCTACACAAATAAAATTGTTTAAAGCTGAGAAAAAAGTGACCCAGAATACGGGCAACAGCAGAAAACCCATCATGTGTATAGTGTACTAAAATTAAAGCCATACACGAACAAAATAGCAAGAAAGTTATGTCTCATCTCATGTATGCAAAGAAAGTTAGGACTCATGTGCAGGACTTAAAGGGTTCTTTGCGTCTTGTTTCTGACAGGGCCCAAAGCTTCTTATGCAACGTAACTTAGGAGTCACCTCCTGCTTCTCGTATGGCCTCAAGGGCCCTGCATATAGCAAGTAACCATTCTACTTTCTCAAAAATAAAGGAAATTCATTACAAAACATACATTAATGCAGATTAATGTTGCTTCTGCACAAAACTCAAGCCCCACAAAGTTTGGAAATGTGCTATTATGGTGCTAAGCCTAACTCCCAGCCCCTCACCCTTTCCTACTCTCATGACCCAAGGCCAAGCTATAGGTATGGGCCCATGCATCAATGGTCTGATATGCCATACAAGGCAAACATCTTGAAAGTTTGCAAATAGCAACCACAGCCCCCATCCCCTACACCCCCCTACCCTTATAACCCAAGACCAACCCAAAGGTCTGGCTCCATGCTACTAGGCTGTGCTAGTTCACATGAGTTTCTGCAGGTCCAATGCAAAGTTGTATAGTTACCACACAGTTGTATGTTTATTAGTGTGTGGCCTTGTGCATCCTTTTCATCCATTTAACAGCAGTGCTTTGTTTTATATATTGCCTTGTAAGGTATGTACCATCCACTTGTAACTTCAACAAGACTATGCATAAAATAGTATACACGTCCCAGACATGTCACTTGCTTTGAGTACTGTAGTTCCAAGCATGTGTACTAAAGAAAGCATGTTACAAGTGTACAATGTGTAGTACATCCAAATCTGTAACACATCTGATGCTTAGCACAGGGTCCACAGTATTGTGTGCAAAGTTATCCACACATCATAAATGGATATAAACCTCAGTAGCTGTGCCCCACAAAAGTATTTTAACTACCGATATAAAATGTGTAGAATGTGTGGCACAACTCTAGACCTGTAGCTTATCCTTCGGCAACAATGGTAGGGTGGGTGGAGACTAGGTTGCTATTTACAAGTTTTGAAAATATTGGTACTGTACGAGGTATCAGACCATTGATGCATGGTCCTATATGTGCAGCTTGACCTTGGGTCACAAGGAGAGGTGAGGAGGTGGAAGTTAAGCCTGAAAACTCAACTAGAAAATTTACAAACTATGGGATCATAGTGTTGACAACCACGACAGCACATTTCCACCTTGTGGGGTTTGAGTTTCATGTGAAAGAAACCTTAATATGCAGTACAAGTTTAATAAAATATTCATGAGCCTAGCGAAGATCTAGATTGGCTACTAGATCAGTCATTAATATTCTTGAAATGACCACTACAGCTGCCAACTGCCACAGAGTGGCACGCAACATCTTAAGTTTAAGACATTCTCATGCCACACTGCTTGTGCCACACCACCGAAACACAGAAAGTAAGTAAAAAACTGCAAAATGAAAGTTGTTATTGAGATTAGACTTATAATCACAATAAAAACCTCAAAGTCAGTCATCTCTTTGGATTAATGACCTACTAGAGAGAGGTGGCCCTTGGCCACCCTGCCCCCAGTCAGTCATTAATCCCTTGGAAATGAATAACTTCTCAGTCATTATTGCTTAATTAACATTTTTTTGCAAAGAAGATACATAGCTATCTACAGTATAGCTATATCTGTTTATGCAATGGGGTTTAGATAAATGCATTGTGATAAATCTTTTCTGAGCAACTATATGTATAAATGAAATTTATACAATATAGTAACTACATCATCAAGATTTATACACCTACTAGGTTTCTCATCAGTATCCCCCCGCAGCACTACTTCTTGCTCATCAGCAGCTTCACTGTCCTGCCACAAACGACTCTCCCACAAACATACTTGCCTCCTTCCTTTGATTTACACCAGTTCCTTCTATCAGCCCTAAAATAGCAGCCTCATCCACCAGCAATAATTACATGACATAACCCTTTTGTTTGCTACCAAACAGAAGGAAAAGAATCAAAACTAACCCATCCAATGGCCAGAATGACCATCAACCACCACCCAGCAGCCTATGCTTCTCCAAACATTTGCTTATGTTACTTTTTTTCCTTTCACTCCACAGATTCTTTTTGTGATCTGTTAGGATTCCATTCTTTTTCTCAGGTTTGCAGATCCTCCAGATCCTGCCTCTCTTTGAAAATTCCACCCACCCACCTACCACCTCCTGCTCTCACTTGCTCTCATGGCCACCCACTTGTAGCTCTGAAAACACCAGCATTGTTTTCATACAAGCGCAAACATGACACCGACTGACCATACAAAATGCCTACCACAACTGCTGCACTGAAAATCAAGCTGGTTCCTTCACTACCTCACTAAAACTCCAACTCTAGCTCCATTCTATCCCTTGTTGACTATGGTCTGGTAGTCTATGGTGCTGCCACATATATGGCTCTCAAAAGGGTAGTTACAGCCTTGAACAAAGTGCAGACTACTGCTAAATGCTGACTGCCTCACGTACACCTGCTCCCTGTATGGGCGGTCCAACCTCCTATCTCTGAGAAACAGAATCAGATATCAAATCTGCCTTCTAGGGAGGAAGGCCATGCTCTCCCAGACCCCTCTTTGCATATCAGAAATGGTAAAGGAAGCTAGCTCCAAGTACAACACTAGGATCATGGCTATATCCCCGCTCTGTGTCCCATTTCATAGGACTGCACTGGGTCAACGCTCCTTCTCTTACAGAGCACTACTTTGGCTCAATGAGATTCCCACTGATACACTTAAAACTGCAAATCTTCAGGCCTTTAAAACGCACTTGAAGCAACACTAATTGAGTCTGAACTCCTGTGATTGCCTGAACTGAGTCTGGTTCTCCCTCCATTGATACCTTGGTTCAGCTGTCCGATTATCCTCACAATAACTACCTGGGGCCCTTCCCCTTACTGCCCTTGCCTCCATCTACCTTTCCTCCCCGCTACCACCCTAGCCTACCACACTAGTGGAAGTGTAAACTTCCACACATCTAACTCACAACACCTGCTCCCAATTCTGTACCTGCACCTTGTTCCTATTTCCAGCTCCAGTTGCCATTCCCTCCGCCCCTCCTGCTCCACAGCACCTCTCTACCTGACCCTACCTTCTGCCACCTACCCTATTCTATGAAGCTTTGCACTCCCAAATCCCAATGCTCCCCTGACAAGGCCCTACCGGGGCTGATATTGCTATTTTCTCATTTCTTTTGGTGGTAGTCCAGTCTTGTTGCATTAGGAATTCTTCATGCTTTTAGCCTTGTAATGAACCAGTCTCCTTGTGTAACATTTAAGCCTGTAACCTAAATTACTGTATAGAAATGCATGTCTGTATTGTCTAGTTTTGTATCCATAACGTGGAACCTTTGCAAAAGAGTTCATACTCAAAGGTTGTTTCCGAATAAATAAAAACAAAGCTTCCTTTTCACCAAACATAGAACCCACAAACTCCTGTAAAATAAAAAAAAGGAAAACATAAAAAAAAACAAAAAAACGCTCGCACATGCTCCCACCATATTGCATAAATGAAATATGACGGGGGAGTACGAGATAAACAATTTATATTCATGCTGTTTACCCTTGGGCAACTCACTCATGGCTTACACCACTCGTGGGGTTTACCAAGGTCAAACAGTACTCAGATAGATAAATTATTTATCACACACTACCTATCGTATATCCCTTATATCAACCGTTAATAGCTTCACTCCCATTCAATGGAATTGCATGAAAGTTTGCATGCACGGTAGGGCCATACAGAAGAGGAATTCTGCCTCACCAAAGATTTCAGACTTAGTTTGTTTCCACATTCTTCTTGTGTGAGAAGAAATCCTCTTTCATGAGCTCATAATAATCTCATGAAACAGAATGCCTTCTCATGAAAGAGGATTTCAAACTTAGTTTTTTCCACATTCTTGTTTCGTGAGAAGCCATCACAAAAATCTCACAAAAGAGAATTTTGTAGTTAGTTATTTTCCTATATTCTTCTTTTGTGAGAAGCCATTTTCTTTCATGAGCTCACAAAAGTCTCATGAAAGAGGATGCCTTCTCATGAAAGAGGATCTTGGACTTAGTTTTTTCCACATTCTTCTTTCGTGAGAAGTCATCTTACATGAACTCACAAAAATGTAATAAAAAAGATGCCTTCTAATGAAAGAGGATTTCAGACTTAGTTGTTTTCCACATTCTTCTTTCATGAGAAGCCATGTTCTTTTGTGACATCACAAAAATCTCATGAAAGAAGATATCTTCTCATAAAACAGGATTTTGGATTTAGTTTTTTCCTGCATTCTTTTTTATGAGAAGGCATGCTCTCTTGCGAGCTCACCAAAACTCACAAAACAAGATTTTTGGACTTACTTTTTTCCACAGTCTTCCTTCTTGATAAAACAGGCAACACCATCTTGCTCCTTCTGCTGGTGATACCCCCCCATGCACCCCAGCATTCCCACTAGCCCTTCCAACTGTCCTGTCACACTGCCTTGCCACCTTTAGGTCATCAGATATCATTACACTAAGGTTTCTCTACTGTTTGGTGGTCATCAGTTACACTGTGCTTATTTTATGGTGTGGTTCTGAGTTTCTATACCCCAAATGCATTATTTTGTACTTTTTTTGCATTGAAACCCATTTGTCATACCCTTGCCCACTCCTCAAGTTTTCTCAGGTCTCTCTTTTTCCTTCCCACCTCCCTGGAGTTTTTACCGTATTGTACAGTTTGGTATCATCTGCAAAGAGGCATACCTTCCCCTCCTTTCCTCAGCAATGCCACTTATGAACATACGGATATGCCATCAGAAACAGACCACCCGGTCTATCTAAGTCTGCTTGAGTGTGCAGCCAACACCCCTAGTTTGCAGCTGCCCCACCCCCTCCCCTTTGTCATCCCACTGCCACCCCCACCCTCACTCTCCCCTGTTCCCTGTCCCATGCCCTTTTGAAGCTGTTCACAGATTTACATGATACCACCCATTCTGGTAGGGTGATCCATTTTGCTACCACCCTCTCTATGAAATAGTGTCTCCTCATTTCCTTCCTAAATCTTCCCCACTCTATTCTTAACCTGTGCCCCCTGGTGACCCTCTCACTCCTTAACTTAAAGACCCCACCTGCCCCATCCTTATTGATTCCCCTCAAATACTTGAATGTCTCTATCATGTCCCCCTGGTCTCTTCTATCCTCCAGGGTGTACATATTGAGGTCTCTCAGCCTGCTGTCATAGTCTCTCCCCTCCATTCCACATATCATCTTTGTTGCCCTCCTCTGCACCCCCTCCACTAGCCTGATATCACGCTTTAGGTATGGCCTCCAAACCTGCACACAATACTCTAAGTGCAGCCTTACCAGTGACCTGTAGAGGGGCAAGATCACCTCTCTTCACCTGGATGAACCCCCCCTCACTATGTACCCCAGCATTTTGTTCACTTTTGCAGCCACTCTCCTGCACTGGGCAGTGTTGTTCATGGTCCCTGTTATTTTTACTGCTAGGTCCTTCTCCTCCTCAATGATCCCCAGCTTAACCCTCCCCCAGCCAGTATTCTCTCCTTGGGTTCTTCACCCCAAAGTGCATAACCTTACACTTCTTTGCACTGAACTCCAGCTGCCACCTCTCTGACCACTCTTGCAGGTTGTGTAGGTCTCCCTGCAGCTGCTTCCATCCCTCCTCTCCATCCACCACTGCTCTGATTTTGGGTCATCAGCGAACAGACTTATCTTGCTCACCACCCCATGTGCAATGTCTGATATGAAAAGCCCCCAAAAAACTGGCTCCAACACAGAGCCCTGTGGCACCCCACTCATCACCGGCCTTGGAATTGAGAGCTCCCCCTCACCACCACCCATTACAGCCTGCCACTCAGCCAGCTTGTAATCCAGTTCATCATTTTTGCCCCAACCCCTACCCCAGTTAGCTACTCCCCAAGCCGCCCATGAGGCACTGAATTGAAGGCCTTGCTGAAGTCCAAGTAAAGAACATCCACCGCATGACCATTATCCAGCTCACCTGTCACCCAGTCATAATATTGTATGAGGTTGGTTTGATAAGACTTCCCTGAAACAAACCCATGCTGCCACTTATAAATACATTAAAGAGAACTGCTACTAGCAGTGATCCTTGACATGCCACACTGGTCGTTCATCCCTGCTTTGAGTGATCTCTGCTTACCACCACCCTCTGTGTGCTATTCACAACTAGTTCCTTACCCAGTTCATGGTATTTTCATCCACTTCCAAAGGTGGTAAACCTTCAAGGCAATGTTATTTTCACTAGCAATAAAGACATGAAACAGTAAATTTCTATACAAAAATAAAATGTTTTATATAATTTTTTAAATAAATCACTATACATTGTATTACAGAAAAATGAAAATATTTGTTAACCGTAGAAATAAAAGCAAGTGAAATAAATTGTTTTGTATAACTTTTTTAAAATAAATCACTTATTGTATATAAATAAAGAATATTTGTTTTCATCTTTATAAAAAAAGAAAAATTCAGCTAGACAGTAAACAAATGTGCATTTTGCTTTTTAAAAAATGTTTTTGAAAATATGTTTGTAAAAAAAATTAATTTTCATTTTTTGAGTCTTTTTAGAAAATGTCTTTCTAGCTGAAGAGCAGGCAACTGCCCTCTGACATAGTGATGAGTAGGGTATAACTGGCTTGCTGCAGGATGTCACAAGTGGAAGCTGCTGCGAGGCAATGTTCAAGAGGGATGGGTTAAACTGGTGGTTCAGACCACTTCCTCTTTTCTCCACAATGAATTCAGGAGTGGGGCTATGAATGAGGATCTCCTTCTTCCCGATGAGGAACATTGACACAAACGATGAAGGCCTGGTCTTTTCGTTGCTGCAATGGGTGATTTGTCTCATGCAGTTGGTCCACCACCTGATGCAACAGGTCCTGCGTGTTCTCCTCAGCAGCAACGTGGTCATCAAAACTTTGTTTAAACTCAGCAATATTTCTACTAAGGACCACTTTGCTGCTGCTGAGATAACACAGCATCTCATAAGTCTGTCGTTCAAGTCCCTCACAACCATGCATTGTGCCAAGTATTTAATTTTTGTGTCTCAATGACTGTAATGAAGGACTCGGTGAGAAGCTGAACAATTTGGATCAGGTGGTGGAGTTCCTGCTCGCTGCTGCCAGTTGCTGGTTCACATTTGGAAACAGAAAAGAAAAGGAAAGAAATAAGTACATGCGCTTCTGGTATAGAGTTGCCACCTTTTAAGAACCCAAAGTGGGACATTTCTTACTGAAACATGTTTTTTCACAGGACACTCTGTAACCATGACCAGCGCAACAGACTTGTTTTCTCTAAATAATCAGAATTAAGACTAAGTGTTACAGTTTTTTTTTAGTTGTTTATATTGTTTCTTATCCTTTTAAGATATTTTAGTTAAGGTGTTATAGTTTTCTGCAACATTTTGAGGAAAGTTAGAAAATATTTGTTTCTACTAAATTGTCAGGACATGTAGTATTTTTCATTTCTTTTTTTTTGCAGGACACAGCTGCCCAAATCAGGACTGTCCTGCAAAAATCAGGACCAGTGGTAACCCTATTCTGGTAACACGCATGCGCGGAATCATGGCTTCAGTTTTTACATTCCAAAATAAGCTAGTTACAGCACTCATTTACAAATAGGAAGTAATTTGTACTACTCTCTGTGCTAAACACTAACCGAAAATTACAGCACCAGAAATAAGTAACTCATTCATGAATGAGTTTTGCCTCTGCTCCACACCATTGTAGCTTGTGGACGCACAGAGCTGAGGTTTCGGGCAGACCGATTAAAATGGAATTTTCACTAAAATAGTAATCATCTAGCACTTCTGTGCACATATGAAGTTACCCCTGTATTTTACATCAGTACAGCTTGCTCTACACACCTACGGTAGGGAGTTTCAAATTTGTCCCAAAAGCTGACAGTGTCCCTTTAACAATAGAAGGGAGTATAGCTGTACTTTAATAAAAGCATAAATTACCTTTATTGACAACAACCAGTCTGCAGTGGTGAGCAAGTGTATCTATGGCAGGGAAAAATATACAAAGACAAACATTTAGGCAATATGTCCAAGTGATACAATATTTCATACATACATATAATATGGTATGGTAACACTTTGGTCTGTATAAAGAGCAAGCTGATGGAAGTTGTTGTAAACATTATAAACTGCTTAGCAGATGCAAAACTGTTTCTGTGTGTACCAGAAACAGTTATTGCAGACAGCTGAAATGTCACAATATTTTTACATCCCTTATGCAATGCATCGGTACCGGTAAATATAGTGCTGCCGAAACAGTGCATGAATAACCACACTGCAGGAAGCACAAAAGTTTGTACAGCGACAGGGATTTCCACACATATGGTAATAACTGCTACCCCTGTCACTGTAAGCACTAATGAGGGAGTGTCAAGGAGGCTGTCAGTGTGGTGCCTGGTTGAGTCACTCCCATGGTGGAGTGACTAGGGCATCAGCATCCGGTGGCTTTGGGGACCTGGGGCCACTGTTTGGTTCCCTCAGGTCCCATAGTGTTGCAGCTTTTCTTTCTTCCCTCCTCCAGTGTTTTGCCCCATCCCCTAAGTCCACATCCTCTCAGAATTGGATATAATTAGTCTAGGGGGTGTGGGTGACGAAGCCCCCATCAAAAAAAATATAGTGCTGTTTGTTTTTATGGCATGCTCTGTTTCTGCTATGGTCGGTATTTTTCCCAATCTTTTTTTAGCACACACCATTTTGTCTGCGGCATTGTTGTTTTGCATGGTTTCAGCCTTGACATTATGATGCCG
The DNA here is from genome assembly GCA_016271365.2 of Neoceratodus forsteri. Classification (NCBI taxonomy): domain Eukaryota; kingdom Metazoa; phylum Chordata; order Ceratodontiformes; family Ceratodontidae; genus Neoceratodus; species Neoceratodus forsteri. The sequence continues at coordinate 1,426,034,015 of CM028130.1, forward strand.
TGCCCAATGCATCAACATCTGATAATTAGGCATCCATTGCTAAAAGCTGTACCTTTGAATCAGTGACTGTATGGTTATTTCATTTGCATCCTACACCACAGCAACTGAAGTAAGGAAGTGCAATTGTGTTCTTTTCCCATTTCAGTTTTTTTAAGGGGGGAGGTCTGCTGCTCTTAGGTCCCGTACACACTAGCAACCGAATAAAACGTTACTAAAATCGGTTTATAAATCGAACCCTAGCACGGTTGTCAGAGCGTCAACATTGCATTCCAACAACCGTGCTATGAGAAGCGGGTTCTCAGGCATGACTGCAGCACCAAGTCTAAGCATTATAGGCACTGCAGTGTGCCACAATGCATGACAGGATACCCGTGAATGGGAACCAAAAGCGATCGGGGAAAAAAGTACATCCTCAGAACCAGTGTTTCAAGGGCTACTAAGCAATACCAGTACTGCTTTTTTTTTATCCTGTTGTTAAAAGATACTTTTTGGAGTCTGTAGCAATGTCAACCAGATGCCATTTAGCAGCAGAACCTGCACTACAATCTGGTGAGCAAACTGACTCTTATAACACCTTCAAAGAACTTTTTCATAAATTTGAAAAACCTAAGAGTAAAGAGATCAATGTTTATTATGACAAGACATATCTAACAGTGTACAAAAATAAAAGCTGGGCAGCAAGGGGCCTTAGAATTGATAAAACACCCTCTGGAGATTTTTTTTTAAACCAACATATAAAACTAGGTGGGAGAAAGCTCTGGAGAAATGCTCACTCACTTGTGGACATTCTGGTAGATCAGGATGAAGATATATATACAGAATTAGCAAAATGAATTGATGAGCTTAGAGATCAACTTCTAACCCATAAAGAACATCCACAGTTTAAGACCCATGAGGCCAGCTTAAATAAAAAATTGATAGCTCATGAGAAAGAAATCCTGAAAAGGAAACAAACTAAACTAGCCAGACATACAAGTGACTATAAAAGCAACCAAATTTTTAACTGGCAAAGACCAGGACACCCCACTAGCATAGGCAAATCACGTACATGCTCTAATTCAAGAGGGTACAACAGGAATAAAACTGTTGTGACTGTATCTTTAAGTTGAACTGAATACATTCGGAGTATCATTCACCATAACCTCACACCCTGACAAAGTATCTCAGAGAAGACACGAAGCGTTGGGATAAAGTGCTGCAGATTTCTTTATGTGTTTTTTAGCTTCCTAAGTGCCTCCCAGACTGTGCTGTTTTGGTAATTTAAAATTCTGGTCAGGCACCTGCTCACTCCGTGGAGCCCATTTCTACTGTGTTCTCTTGTTCAAATAATAAACTGGAAATTCAGTTATGATATGTATGTTCCCAGTCCCATGTTGTATTACTGTTGCAAAAAAAAAAAATCCTGTTATATACACTTAAAGTGCCATTTCCCTAAAACAAGAACCATTATCCTCATTTATTGCCTGTATAAAGTTGCATACCTACTACATTTAACATACTTGTAAGGTTCTATATGGAAGTTTTCTGTTTAGTACTACTCTTTCCCTTCATGTTAACTGTCATGCTACAACAGAACTGTGACATTCAGTCTTGCAAACATAACAGACTGCCACTGTACATATTAAGACATCACAGCTATGGCTAATGGTATGAAGTGTGGTTGTGTGTTACATACCATCTTCTTTGATGATGATAACTTTCTCATTGGGAAGCCCCGGATCCTCCTCCCTCAGTTGGACCAGGACTGGTTCCAGTTGGGTTCTACCCTTAAAGTTGGCAGGGACGCCTGAATGCTCTGCAGTAAGAAAGAAGATATAAAAACAAATGATAAAGCAAGTGTGTTTTAATACAACATATTTATGTATGTTACATACCTAAGAGACAGCATGGCATTAACAAGTGGCTACTGTACCTAAACAAAAATGTTACAGTGAAATCATTATTGTATGTATCTTTGCAATACAACACTAATGATGCAGACCAGTACAGAGAACTGTGTTATCTTGTGTGTTAACCGGTCACATTTAAATGTGTACTTTATAGTCATGTATTTTTCTAGTACTACAATAACAAATATATTACCAGTCTGTGACATGCATTACATAGATGATATTTTACTGTGCTATAAACACTGAAGATTTTCCCTGTAACATGCTCAATATATAAAAAAATTAATTTTCAAATTTGCATTGTGACTTCATCGAGTACAAAATGTCACCCATATGCAAAACATTTGCAAGCCCCCCAATAAAACATCTCCTCCTTCCACACAGTCCCAGGGATAGATGTGATATTATGCCCCCCTCCCAAACATGGACAGTATTCCACATTGTGCTTCAGTTTAAGGGAATAAAATGTTTGTTACTGACAACCATATGCAATATGCTGTTGTACACTCCCACTACTGTCATGTCATGTTACACCCCATATCGTGGACTGTACTTCATGACAACGAAAGGAAGTTTTTCAAGACCATACTTATCAGCAGTTGTTACTGTATTTTTTAACAATACTTACTATTAGACAACATGGTAATTGTCACTTTAGATATCAACAAGTGTTAGTCATGTTAGAAACCTTTTTTCTGCAGTGCCTGTGTTTGTGATTGTATTTACTTCCGTGGTATCAGTCACCCAAGTCTGGCTTTCCTGCCTTCTTCCACATGATCTTGGCCTATTCGAACCACTCCTTCTCCTTTGGCCAGACATTGATGTTTTCAATTCGTAAAACTTTTGTCACAGCAGCTTCCACATGTGACAGCAGGAGTTGGGATCCTTAGTGTATCCCTTCTTCTGCAGGTAGTCAGTCACATTTTTCCCCACCTTAGATGGAGATTTCTCCCCCTCATCACTATATCATGCTTCTTTTCACCACGGCGAGCATCTCCACATCACTCCAGTTCTTAGGCATGGTTCTGTTTGACAGAAAAACAAAAATGGAAACATGTGGTAATGTAACACTTTTACATTCATAACCTCACTTTATGGTGTTTTTCTTAAGTACGTGTCTTTGTGAAATGGCAAGAAATTGTACACAACTCTCATACTACTACACGTCCTCTGACTGTGTGCCAAATGTCTGTAACAGTGTAGAAATGTAAGTACTCCTGTGTCATGTCTGAGAAGGAACAGCCCTCAGTGTAGTACTAGAGTACTAATGATGATGGGGGTGAGGGCTCAATATGATTTAAATGCAGCTGTTACAGGTGTGACAGCACAGCATTTTTTGTGTGTACCCATACTGCAGGTATGGCCACTGTGCTGTCTGATACTGTACATTTTGTTTGCACAACATTAAAAGTCAAGTTGATGCATGCATGTCATGCATGCATAATTCATCTATTTTTTTTTACCAAGGTAGATGTGGCTCTGAAAAGAGCCATTGTGGGATGTCATCAGGGTACTGCTCATTTTCATGTACTGGATGTGACCACACATCATAACACACTTTGGATCCTATGATGGAGCATTGGAAATCTGAGAAATATACACCATCTTTTGGAAAAAGCAAATCATTATAAAATGTAATTTGGGGGTTAGTAATGGTGTGCATTCCCAGATCACTCAAGAAGCCATATATTTGAATGTTCACCTTTATGGATGATCCTTCAACTCTGGGTGCATAATGCTGGCCTCTCCAGATCATGCGTTCCATAGTACAGTATCTGAATATAAAATCTTACAGTTAGGCAACATTCCATGTAGTTCAGCTGTATCAGATTTAGCCACTTCTATTATGTCTATACCCCTTTTGTAGCTCAAATCATTACCTCCAAAATGGATGAGCAGCATGTCTGGCTCAGGGTGACTGCTCAAAAGCCTACACGTGGTTGTCATGAGCTGCTCCCACCTCATGCCACCCTTACCAAATCAATGAACATCACAATTCTCCAGTTGCAAATCATTCCCAAAATGACTTCTTCTGGCACACTGCACCCTTTCACACAAGTGAACTGCACACAAGCTGAACAGTTGTGTAACTTTCTGCAGTGCTGAATCTCTTTAAAGACACTGCAAATAGCAGCAATCCTATATGTGTATGTCTCTCACAGCAGTCTCTGCCAAATGATATTTTCCCTTTCTGTTCAGCAGTTTTGTGTTGGCAGGCAGAGTACAGACAGAAAAAAAAGAGTTTTCTCTTGCCATTTTATTGGCCTCCATTAACACTTTTTTACAGTCAGGTTACAAGTTTTTCTCTCAGTGTTTTTTACTTGCTATTTACTTTGTACCTGTGGTTGAGCCTGACTGGTTCAATTGCAGAAAACACAAACTTTTTTTCCAGAGAGAAAATATTAAGACATGATTAGCTAATATTTGAAAGGAAAGCTTATTATGGTGTCTGCTTGGCCACAGAACCCCTATGGATAGTGGCACCCAGTCCTTGTTCCTTCCTTTTTTCCCTGGCATCCTATGTGGTAAGACTGTGCTGTAGAGAAAAAATGGGACTGTGCTATTTCTTGTTATTTATTGATGTTGTGTAGCAATATGTAACATTTCAGGCATAACTATTATGTTCTGTGTATTCTATGCAACAGTACAAAGATTGCAATCCTTAAAAAAATGTCCTGTATGATATGATTTTAAGCTTGCTGTACTTCATCTAAATATCAAGTTACTGTAAGAGTAGTATACCTGTCTGTTGATTCTCATATTGAAAGCACCATATTTGGGGCATTTTCTAAGCAAAAGAGGCCTTTTTAAAGTTCCCTAGGGTGTTTTAAAAAATTCTTATTTCATGACTCTGCAATCCTCATTTATTTGGCTATCCTCTTTCATGAGCCAGTTCTTTTGTTCTCATGAAAGACGATCATTGCCAAGTCACAAAAGAGAAAAAACAGTATATGTAGCTATGGCTTAATAATGTAATTCCTATCACAAATGGCCCACCTATAATTGTCAAAGTTACATGTAGCTTGAGCTTAGAAAACCATCTCTTAGGAGCCACCTTTATTTCAGAAAAAAATCTAACTTTAAATATAATAGTTGACAAATGAAGACCAGTACTTATATAGTATTCTTTGCTGTTCTGTTGCAAGATGGCCAACTTCCTGTGTTGTGCTGACCTCAGAATTACATATCTGTTTGTCTACAGAAGCCATTTCCTGTTTGTTTTCAAATCCCCTTTTGTGAGATGAAAATCCTTTTTCATATGTGTCTCATAGGGGATATGATAGAGACATACAAGTATCTTACAGGGAGGAACAGGGTGCAGGAAAACACTATTTTTAAGCGAAAAAGATGTTCCAGGACTAGAGGGCATGGGATGAAGTTGGAGGGAGGATGATTCAGAGGAAACATGAGGAAGAATTTCTTCACAGAACGGGTGGTGGACAAATGGAACACCCTGCCAGAGGAAGTGGTGGGGGCTGAAACAATCATGGGATTTAAGAATGCATGGGATAGACATAAATGAATTCTGGAGGTCAGGGGTAAGGGGCAACAGACTTCCTGGAAAACATAAACTGAACTTACAAACTTAAATGGGCAGACTGGGTGGGCCATAGATCCTTATCTGCCGACACTGTCTATGTATCTATGTATCTATGAAAGAGAATTTCTCAACTCACAAAAGAAGAACCTGGTTTTGGATGGAAATGATGGCAAATGACTTTAAATCACTGAAAAAACAAATGGCATGTGTATTGCTGTCATGCTGACGAAGCCAAAACATGTTATTAGCTGTATTTACTGTTCCTAACATATTTGAGTATATTTCTTTTATAAAAGTATAATTTGACAGTTTATTTTTGTTTTTAAAGATACAGTATCCATTTGTCAGAAAAAAGGAAAAAGAATATGAAAACTCTGTACTGATTTAAATGTTTTTCTTTCTTTTCACAGTTACTCAAGAGTCTTATTTTGTTGGACCATTATTGATTACAACAAAATGTCTACAGGAGAATGTACTAACATTCTCAAGAAATGAGAGATGTACTTTGCTAGATGTGGCTTTTCATAAAAGGTTAATGGTGCAGTATTACATACTACACAAGAGGCAACAATTGATATCTCTAGCAGAAAACATGCCAGATATGGTTACAAAACACATTGGGGCCTATCCAGAAAGGTGCAGGTTATAAGTGTGAAAAGCATGTATAATACATGTGTGGCTACATAGCCCCAGACAAACAGAGTGCACGGTATTCACAACTGCGAGCATATACAGGGCACCTGTCTGTGGTCCCGTCCCTCAATACACATGTGCATGGGGGCTGATTGTGGGACTCGGCGGGCATCCAACTGGATGCCCATCATGGGTTCCATAGTTGATCCCCTGCTCCACATGAGCAGGGGATTCTGGGCAGGTGCAGGTCCCAGGACTTTTGCATGTATAGATGAGTGCCTCAATAGTTGCCCCTAGCTCTACCATGCAGCTAGGTATGCTGAGGCAGCACAGTGTGGGGAATCCATGTCCCTCTGAAGCCAGTGGGTAGAATCAGTGGGGGCACATAACAGATGCAGCAGGGTCTCCCCTCAAGTAACTTGTACCCCCCTCACCCAGCACTCTGCACCTTAGTTAATGGCACAGAATGTGTGCACACACCTTGACACACCACCCCGGGTCACCCATGGCACATAACTGTGGGATCGGCTGGGGGATCATGCATGCAAGGGGCTTGTGCTCCTGTTGTGAATGCCACTGGGGGTCCACTGGACCCCTACTGCATGGCATTCTAACTTAAGTTTGCCTGTGCACCTCAGAAACACAGCACATAGGCAATCTGCACCTTTGTGAACACAGCCCAATGTCTGTCACACAAAAAGAGGCAGTATAATAAATAAATAGACAAAGTAAAACAGATGCATAAAATTGGTTGTAACACAAACAAATTGAAATGAAACAAACAAAAAAAAACCTAGAAATTTCTCTGTAGTGAGCACCCATCAGGCTAGAGCAAAGTATTTTAAGATGTTGTCTGCAAAAGCCCAAATTGAGTGCATCATGTCTGTGATAATGAGATATAAGGGTAAAAAATCATGAGAAAAGTTCAGTTGATGAAATTATGTCTCAGAGTAAAACAATTTGTGCACATGGCTGTCAATGTTCAATCACACTTTTAGTCATAGATGATGGCTCAGATAGATGACTTAAAGAAAAAAAAATCTCAAGATTAAAATGAAATTTCAGGAGTTTCCAAAGTTGAACAGACAACTTTTGCCTCATATTTGATGGTTCTTGGCTACACAGTGAACAAGCGTTCATTCACATATCTGGCCCTGTGTAGTACAGTATGGTCTGCAAGCCCATTGGTCCACACTGTGGACCAATAGGTGTACAGACCATACTGTACACTGTCCTTCGGTGGGCAGCTTTGGACGGTATGTGGGCAGGGTGCTACTGCCCACCGGGCGACAAGGGGTGCTGGGTGGCTGGGGGTCCTCTGTGGGTGGGTGGGTGAGGAGGGGGGGCACCACTAGACCACCAGGTAAATCTTTTGTATTACAATAGCCCGCCATCGGGCATACGGGAAGGGGACTGCTAGACCACCAGGTTTTCATGTTACAATTACAGATGCCCGTGATCAGACATACAGGAAGGGGACCACTAGACCACCAGGTTATTATAGTACTATTACAGATGCCCGCAATCAGGTGTATGGGAGGGAAGGGGGTTACAACCACCCACCAGGGACCTGCCCCCAATGACAGCAGCTAGACAGGGCACCAGGCGCATTTCATGGAGCCGCCCTTCACAACACATGCAAATGGGGCCATAATGACATGCTAATGGCCCCATTTGCACCTTGCAAATATTATGGCCTCATTTGCAAGCCCCCAGCTGAATATCATGGGTGATGAGCCTAGTGCTACTGCACTTGCACTGGTGCATCCCCATGCTCCCTCTCCATGGCTTGCACTGGTGCAGTGCCACTACATCATGTGCAGTATGTGCACTGACCTTGCCATATTCAGCGGTTGCTGCCCATGGTGCATCACCATTGAATATCGCCTGAGTCTGGCGGCGCCAGCGAGTCTTAGTTGTGCTGCCTGTGGCTTGTGCCAATGCCCGGTGCAGTCTGAATATCTGGCCCATAGTGTTTTGCCATTGGTAGAACATGATTTGCATGAAACAAATGAAGACAATGAGCTGTCAGCAAAACAAAGCAAGACCAGGTACCTCACAAGGACATGTGTTGACACATGTAATATTAGACAAATGTCTTTTGATGAGGTAAAGGATTTCATAAATCTTTTCATCATCACAAAGGCTAATGCAAAATACAAACTTATAGAAAACATAGACAAATGCCAAATTACATCTCACAGTGGGTTGATGGGTCACTCTCTGACATGTTTGCGCACTGGAGCTTGTGACAGTGTATTCTACCACACGCACATGATTGTGGTCCTTAATATAGGTATGTGCAGACTTGTGTCTAAAATATATCAAGTCAGGAGCGCTGTAAATAAATTTCATAACTGGAATATTTTTTGTCAAAAGGTGATTTGGACAGTGCTGTAGCTTTTATTAACCAGCTACAAAACAGTAACAGATCTTCTGATGAATTGTCAAGGCAGCAGCAGAGGATATGTAGAACTGTTTTACAGTAACAGAAACATAGTTAATTGACAAATTTGGTAATGAGATAGCCATGTTTGAGCTGGCTAAGAGACAAAAATTTGAATCTGAACGTGCCTCCTGCAACTCCCTCTTTTATAGTGCTCAAACTCTCAAAGTAGCTCTAACATTGCAAGATAGAATGAGATGTTGGGACATTTGCTTGCTTACTTGCTCCTAAAGGGTGAGTTTGTATTAGGTGAAACAGTGCAGATGTGTTTGTACAGTCTTAGAAAAATAAAAGCAAATGTGCTGCCTCTTAGACCAGTTTTAAACAACATGGAGGCAGATGTTACACCCCCAGAGATTGAGCAAAGGAGGGAGATACTGTAGGTGATATGATAGAAACATTCAAACACCTTAAGGGCATTAACGAGGTGAAAGAGTCTAACATGTTTCAATATAAGAAAAATGGCAGGACAAGAGGACACAGCATGAGATTAGAGGGAGGCCGATTAAGGGGTAATGTGAGGAAGTTCTTTTCCACAGAAAGGGTGATGGATGCATGAAACGGCCTACCCTAGGAAGTGGTGGATATGAATACAGTGCAGGGCTTCAAACAGGCATGGGATAGGCATAAGGGAGCAATACAGATGAGTATGACTAGATAGGCCATTGACAGAGAAAGGCCGATGGCACATTTATAAGGTAGAAAAAGAAATGGGCAGACTGCATGGGTCTTGCGGTCCTTATCTGCCAATAGCTTCTATGTTTCTATGTTGTCTGAACATGTTTGAGTGGATTCTAATCCAAACAATGAAACTGTTCCAAACAATTCTAAAATCAAACACAAGACTGAAAACATGCCAAGGAAAGAGCTGATAAAGTCACTGAAGACATCTATCATGTACCTGCTACTCCCACTCCAGGAAAATGTTGCGGCAATAACTCAGGAAAACAGCATCTTGATTTTGGTGAATGGTGTTTCAATGTAATCAAAAACCATTCTGCAATATGTTGTGAATGTAGAGAGAGTTAAAAAGACTCTATAGTACCTAAAAGGTAGAGATCCATTTCATGTGGATTTAAAAGTGGACCACCTTGGTGACATTAACATTCTTTTTTATTTTTTAATTGTGCACACCAAAAGAGCAATGATTCAGAAGGTCTCCATCATTACAAATAAAAATGTATATGAACAGTACACAATTCATCATCTCCATTGTAAGGATTTAGTCAGTAACAACATTGACTTGGATCAGATGAAGCAGGTTCAGGGTAGTCCTGTCAGTATCTGGGAGAGCCCATTGGAAGTATGCCGCTTTCCTGATCTTTTCCCACATGGAAACTGATGGTCGCTTGGACGAACATGAGGTATGTGTTCGTGGGGCTGAGTACTGAGCATCTACAGTGTTGCATTCTGATGGGAAGTTCAGACGAAACATTCAGTATTTGTTTCATTTTCTGTGGGAGAGTGAGTTAAGCATACTCTCTATGTGTATTTCACTCATTCTGTGGCCGGCTAACGTCATTGCATAGTATGATGGTTGCACAGTTGTTGCAAATGTTAAAAGACAAGGATGAGACACCTGAGGTAAATCAGAACTCCGTCCTTTCAACTGCGCAGGAAACCAAAGAATACTGGTACCGAAGGCACCGAGAAGTTATATGAATGCCCCAATAGTACGGTGTTGTCCCTTTGTTTGTTACTCTAAGCTGTGCTGAATACAGCTGAGAGGAACTGGCAGAGATACTGAAGTGGGAAAATGCAGACATAGATGGCATATCATCTGTGACTTTCAGTGAGATGTGCTCTCCCAGACCCACTGTCTCTGTCATGACACTTCAATCACTGATTTCATTTGCTGCTGAGATTTATTCTGTCAAAGACCAATCCACCTCTTGGTACTGTGGAACACTACTTCTGGAGAGCGGAATATCAAGCATTTGGGACTCCTCATAGCTGCATGCTACTGTGGGTAAAGATGCACCCCACACTGAGGACACTCAGGACCCTGAAATCCTGAAATTTGTTATGCAGTACATTACTTCTCAGCTTCCTGACAAGTGTGATAGTCCAAGGCAATGGAAACTGGTGGAAATGTTTCAGCGGCACATCTGCTGTGAGTACTGTTGCTGAAAGGTGAAGTTGGCAACTGGGACACAAGGCATTGTTTTGAATTTCCCAGATGTGTCTGTGAACATGACCATATGAATGAGTGGTTCTCTGCCAAGCGACATTACCTGAAAGCGAAATCCACAATAAGAGTCTATGAGTTGCCCAGAAAAGAAAATTAGGCATTCATAAAAGACTACAGTCCAGTTCTGTTGTTTTGTGGCAGCCAAACATAGATGTGCAATTTGTTGCTGATAATTCCATGGCTCTGATACAGTATATAACATCATGCACTACCAAAAATTAGCAAACATGCTTGCAGGAGCTTTGGGAGGATTTGTCCAACAACAGCAGATCTATTGGTTCACAGTTGTGGTCTCTAGGGTTAAAAACTCTTGTCAAACCATGAATGTGGAGCCTACAAAGCTACTGTTTGATCAGAACATGCTTGTATGGTATATGCGAAGCAATATGGTACCTGAACTTCAACTACAAAGAAAACAGACAGTGTGTCTTAAAGTCTCACGATCAGATTGAGGACCTTGTAGCAAACAAGCCATCATCAACAAATATTTTGAAAAACAATGTGATTGACAAATACTACCCACAATGACATAATGCAGTGGAAAACATGTGTCTCTTTGAAGTCACTCAATGGTACAATTATAAACCTGGAGTTGAATCTAACCCTGCAAAAGATGTCTTCTAAGTAACAGGCTTGCAAGGAAGTCTGGTCAAAAGACGCAGGCCTTGGCTAATTGATTATTGCAAACTGACTCTGAAAACTGCTGAGGAAAAGGAGCATTACTATGTTGTTCTACTTTTTTGTTCAAGCACTGAAGGCATGAAAACTCATGGAAAGATGAATCTGATACATATGGGGAGCAATTCAGTTTGAGCTTTGTGATCTAAGACAGAAAATTCAGTTGCATACATAAAGAGATTTTATTTATTTATTTATTTATTTGTTTTTTTTTTTTTTTTTGTAACCAGGTGGGTACACTAGACAACTGAATGCCTGTTTACAGGTACGACCTGGGAGGGTACAAAGCACAAGATGCAACAGGACAAAAGCACAAGTACATCAAGTCAACATGATACAGATTCAGAGAGCTAACAGTTCTTAGGTGCGGATAAGTACAGTATGAAGTATTGCAAGTGGACAAATAATTAGATAAGTTACAATGAGGGTAAAGTCAAGCACAATCTGAGGTGCGAGAATTGATGTCACAAAAAGTACAATATGAAATATATCAAGTTGACAATTAATTAGAAAAGTAACAAGGTAGGTTAAGACAAGTACATCCTGAGGTGTGAGAAACAATTAAGTAATGTTCATATGGTTATGGTCAGGGTGGTTGGAAACAGGAACAAGTCATGGATTGGGTTAGGTAGGACTTGAGAGCTGATCTGAAAGAAGATGTGGTATGAGAGCAGTATATACTTGGGGAGGGAGTTCAGTACTTGGGAGCAAATGAAAAAAATGCCTGTTCACCCATCTTGGTTGAGCATTTGGGCGTAGCGAATGAGGTAGAGTCTGAGGACTTGAGGGAGTAGGGCGGTTGGGAGCTATCTAGTAGTGGAATATTGGTGACTGGGGGATTGGCCTGGAGTTGTTTGTATATAAAGCAGCCTAGGGAACAGGACTGAGAGGCAGAGAGGGATAGCCATCCTTAGGAGAAGTAGAGAGAGTAATGGTGTGTGAGACGTGGGGATGAGAGGGCAAAGTGGCATATGTTATTGTAGGTGATGTCCCATTTGTGTAGAGTGGTCGAGGAGGCATTAGTGAAGAAGAGAGAGCACTGTATTGTAAGCAGGGGAGGAGAACACCTTGGGCGATGGTCAGGAGGGCATTCGGGGTAAGCAAGTATCTGAGATGGTGGGCTAGACTAATTTGAGAGTATCTGTGACTTTACACTGGTTAGAGATGAGGAGGTGAAAGTCAAGGCCTGGGTCAAGAGTTATGCATAGATACTGTTCCAAAATTAATAAACACCGGCACTGGGATTGTGGTGCAGCTAAATGAAATCTTAACTGACCTGGAGCTGCATACAGCATAGGCTAGTGCTGCTAATAAATGAATTCTAACTAAAAAGCAGCCTGCATATCGTTTGTGAGGAGGGATGTGTGCGCTAGCCATTTTTGAACTAATGCTTAGATACATAAATTCTTCAACTACAGTTAGGGGAGAGCCATTTAGACACCTGATGTTCAGAGGGTGAGTGCACGATGACCTGTGTGCCATGGAGCCAAATAGCATCGTGTGTGTTTTGGATGCATTGAATACCAGGCTGTTGGGCGCCAACCAGTTTTGTATGTGGGTGAAGTCCTTTGATAGTTGGGTATTGATGAGTTGGGAGCTCTGGGCATTGTGATACAGGGCAATATCATCAGTATATATTATAATTGAGCAGGTGGTGGAGCCAGACAGGAGGTAGTTAATGAAAATTGAGAAGAGGAGTGGGCCTAGGAGCAACCCCTGTGGAACACCTTGGGTGAGAGGCAGTGGACCAGAAGTGGAATCCCAAAATTTAACAAACTGGTGCCGGTCAGTCAGGTAGTTGGAGAACCAGGTACTGGCATGAGAGAGACACCAAGGGCTATTAATTTTGAAGTTAGGAGTGAATGGTCAACATGGTCAAAGGCCTTGGACAGGTTTATAAAGACAGCACCAGTGACAGAACCTTTGTCCATGGCAGATTTAACAATGTCAGTAAACTTAATGAGGGCAGTAGTGTGCTTCTTATGAATTCCATGCCGACATGAGGTGAGAAGGTTGTGGATTTGCAAGTAATCCACTAGCTGGGGAGCAACAACCTTTTTAAGTAGTTTGCTGTGGATGGATAGAAGGGTGATGGGAACAGTGTTGTGAGATGTCTTTCAGGTCACCCTTTTTGGGCTCCAGGACTACCTCTGCAACTTTCATGCCAGATGTAAGGGACAAACTGAAGATGTGGGTGATGGGAATGGAGAGAGACTGGGATCCAAGCTTAAGTAGCTTAGCCTGAATCCCATCTGGACCTGGAGCAGCACCGCGTGGAAGGAGGTTAAGGAGGTGGCTGACTTCTTATGGACTTAAAGTTACTGTAGAGAAGGAACAGCTAGAAAAAGCTAGACAACCACTGGGAGTAGATATTCCTGTGAATTCTCCGGAGAACTGTAATCCAGAGGGAGAAGGTGCATTGGAAACACCTCTTCCTATTAATGATCCTTCAGTATTCATGTAAGAGATTGAAAGTACCATGCAACAGGCATGCCACTCTGATGTTAACATCTCTGTCATAGAACAGCAGTTGAGTTTACAGCAGAAAGTTGTATATAGTGCTGTGACGTATGCTGTCAAGCATTGTATTGGGCATCGTAACAAGGAATGTGTTTGTGAGTGGTTTATCTGGGACAGGCAAGAGTTTCCTTACTAAAGCAATTAGTGTACAAATAAGGAAATATACTGGAGTAACAACATCTACCATTGTGACAGCTCCAACTGGACTAGCAGCATACAGCATAGGTAGAGTGACTTTATACCATATTTTTATGCTGCCTGTTGAACATGATAAAACTAGTGAGTACCACAGGTTGTCATTTGAAGTTGCAAGTGAGCTACATACTATGTTCAACAAAAAGAAATTCTTGATTATTGATGAAATCAGTATGGTCTCCAATGTCATGCTTGCCTTCATCCACCTGTGTCAGCAGCAGATTATTGGCACAGATGACAAACTTGCCTTTGGAAGAAAAAATTTTGCTGTTTTTGATGACCTTCTTCAACTAGCACATGTGAATGTTAAACATATTTACTAGACTCAATGTTAAGGAAGCAAGAAAGACTATAGAGTGCATTGGTAGAATAAATCTGTGGGAGTTATTCACCTATGTTGAACTGTTTCAGAACATGCGACAGAGTGCTGATTATCAGTACAAGGTTCTACTTGAAGAGGCTTGGATTGTAAACTTGTCAGCTTCCAATGCTGGTCTGTGGAACACACGAGTCATTGGGAAAGTCGACAGTTCCATGTCTGATGTGTGTTATGTCTTTTCTAAACTGAACAGTGACGGAATACGCATTGTGTGTTTGATGCCGAGGCTTAAACAGTGTGCAGAATTCAATCAGATTATCCTGGAGAGACAGCTGCAACCAATTGTCACACTGTCATTGGTTGATTCAATTGATGATGTTTGAATAAGTCTGAAAATGATCTCAAAGAAGATTGGTTGTCTGAAAGAACTGAGTGTGGATGTGTCAAGAACAGCTAGAGGTCTAGAGGCAGTTCTGACAGTCTATAAAACTGCATGCATGATGCTACATTGTAACCTTGATGTGGAACGTCGACTTGTCAGTGGTGCAATGGGGCACGTGGTTGACTTCCATAATAATGTTCAGAGAACATTTTTTGAAATGGTCGTGGTAAAATTTGACAACCTTGATTACCCACAAAGTATCGGGAGACACTAGGTAAAATTTCAGCTTTTGATAGACATTTATGTAACAAGTGGTATTGTGATACGTGATGTATCTTTTGAGATGTCGCAGACATTGAAGAGGATGAAGTCAAGTGCACCTAACTGTTCCACTTTGTGAAGAGATAAGCAATCCACTGTCCCTGATCATACAAGATCACCTCCACCAAAGAAATCTCTCAGTCTCACTGCAACAGTGACATTTAACAACAGTACTGGAGTTAATTTCTAATCCAGCTCTGCGATGCTGGTGTTCCTCCATAAGCCAGAGTTTGTTGCCACCATTACTGCTTTGAATTAGACTGTTTCGTCTCACTCACTAAAGCAAATTGTGACTGTGATTCAACAGCAAACTAATACTTTGCAGTCACTGACATCACTATGTTAAGCTGTGGCAGCTTATCATGAACATAGGACATTTGCTGACAACAATCAGCAAGATGTTACAGAGTTCATGATGGCTATTATCGGCCAGCCACCGGCACAGTGGTAAGGCATCCGCTTGTGACACCGACATCTCGGGTTCGGGGACAGACTAGGGAGTTGGAGGGTCGGCCAGGGGGAGAAGGATTGAACATCCCAGGCACTGCTCTCCTTCTCCGGGGGGAGGAGGATTGAGTGTCTGATGCATTGTGGACCTCTGGCAGAGGCTGGGGGTACTGCTGCGGCTAGTGCCATATGTCAAGGGGACGGGGTGGACACTGGTTGTCACTGCATGTCCCTGACCCCAGGATCCCAGCAGAAAAAGAAAATGCCGGCCCCCGAACATGACACTGGCCCTACTGCCATCCCACTGCCTACCCATGTCCATCGGGGGGGTCCCACTCCTGTGGTCCCGACCTGGGGGCAAGCCAGGTATCACCTACCCCAGTGTTCACTTGGAGGGGGTGCCCAGGGGGGTAAGCTTGGGGCATGCGGGAATGGTGATTGGAGCTGAACTGAGCCTCCCGGGGGGAGGGGGGCTGGCTAAAAAAAATGATGGCAATTATTAACAAATTAGAAAATGAACAAATTTCACTAAGGCAGTACTTTACAGTGAACTATGTCTGCAAATATGTTTGCATTTCCTGTGGAAATGTTGACAGAGAAGTGACAGATGACATGCTGTGAATTTTGTATGCCCCACATGAACCATCTGTCAAATTCAGGCAGTTGTTTAGCACAGCAGAATCTCTCTGGAAGTCCCAAAAGGTATGGTAGGAACAGTACCCAATCACTGAGAGTGAGCCATTCTGCAGCTACCTCATTCTTAAATTACAACAGTGTGTTGCCATGGCTTGCCACCTGCTACCAAAGTATGTGTCAGATGTATGCAATTATTGCTGAAAACCTCTTGTTCTGTAAATATATTGCATTACTATACATGTAATGACATAGCCTGGGATGTAATGCAGTTTGTATGTGTGTGCGTGTGCATGCCTGTAGGTAGTTGTTCTTTTATTTCTGTGCACACTGCTATATGACGAAACAACAAAATGTATCACTGGTTAATGACTGTATATTATATTTCAGCTTATGTGTTTATTGCTAAATGTTACATCTTTTGAAGTGACATGCCAGATACCATATAGTGGATTGACATTTGAATGGTTTACATAGTATGCTGCTTATGCAGTGTTCCTGCTCTTTAATACAATTGCCTTTATTAGTCAAATGAGGAATTTTCCAAGTACGCCCTTGTAAATAGTTGTAAACAGTCATGTGATTTTATACTGCATATATATACTAAAGAGTCATCTATGTTCCATGTTTGTTGGATGACTTACAGTTCTGAGTACAATTATTGTTTGATTTTTTTTAGTACTTGGCTTTTCACCCTCTCCAGGAACATAGCAGCAATTTGGCACAACTTCAATTGCCATTTTTTTCCTCTAATAATTTTTTTTAACTTATCTTCTGCGGTGTGCGTATTTCTTTATAGATTATAAGTTAATGTTTATTGATTGTGTTACATTCCATGAACATATATGATAGTTGACAAATGGTATTTGGTACATAAACATGATAGTTTGACTTTCTTTTTGAAAAAGGTCAGTTACAAAGTCTAAAACAGTTATTCATTTCAGAACTTCTGCCAACTAAAATAAGCTCCATTGTTACTACAGTACATAGTAAACATGACACTTGATGGAATGTGAAGAATGCATGGAGTAATCTCATGAACATTATTGAACAAATGTATGGGCACTCTGGTGTCAAAAGCAAGAGAGTGTAATATATGTGTTTTCAATATAATCTCAAAAAGAAAGCAAATTCTTTGCAAAAATCTCCATTAATGCACAAGTCAGGGTTTACCTTAAAGCAACAAAAGTTGGGAAATGTGGTGTTACGGTTTCCAACTCTAACTTTGCACCCCCCCAACCAGCAGCAAAAAGGGTAAGACAACACAAGCAACTACAGACAGCCATCATCAGGTAAGACAAACAACATGCAACTCTGTGCAGATAACACAAGAGACATCCATCATCATGGTCCAGCACCTCTGTAGCCATGGATACACATGCACACTTCAACATATACACACCCACTTCAGGCTACAGCAACAAACTGCTTTGAATCCCCCTCTCAAAAAAAAAAAAAGAAAAAATATGAGGCTATATTTATCTGCATAGATAAATGACAACAACTGCTGCTTTTCAATATACTGTTATCATTTTGTCACTCTTTGAGACATTAACATTACCATCCTAGCATTATTTAATACAAATAAAAAAAAAAATACATTTGCATGCAATAGTGATCCCAGTGCAGCAATGTTCATAAGACATGTTTGGTAACACAGTATTATCTTTGGGAATCATTTGTTAGTATTGCAATTTGTATCCAATGATAATTATGTGCTCGTTTATGAAGAACACACACAAAAATCTCTACAGTAACATTTAATTCTGATCACTGTGCAATAATAACAACAACAGTTGGTATCCTGTGATATGAGTGAGTCAATAATAGTGAGTGAATGTGGGCGCTGTCAAAAGAGTGACTGGGAAAAGGACTACAGTGAATATAGATTGAGGGTAACTTTTAGCGAGTTAGTAGTGGTAGCGGAATATAGGAAGTTGATTAATGCAGGATGTAGGTATTTGTATGCCATTGTGTTTCTGAGCTGGCTGCCTAGTGTAGAGGATAGAGTCATTGCCTATGAGCCTGGCAGACCTGGGTTTGATACTGTGTCTGCAGAGTTGGTGTGTTTTTTTATTTTAATTTTGGGCACTTTGTGTGTTGTTTTATTTTTGTTTTGGGGAGTTTGTGCTTATTTTAGGGGGGGGTGTCCTTTCCACTGTTCTGCCCGCCCGACTGACTTTATTCCCTCCCGAGTTTTCCCCCATCCTCGTATTTCATCCCCCTTGGAGTTTGTTATTTTAAATATCAGGGCTGTGGGGGGTGAAGATGGTTGCTGAGAAAAATGGTACAGAAAGTCACTGGGTTTGCAGTGCACTATACTGCTGTTCGCCGCAATGACATTCAGTGTTTTGTATTCGCTCATGTTTTCAGTGCTGTTTTGCAGTTGCCCTTATCACATGGAACCCAACAGTTTCTAACTGTACTGCCATGATTTACTACAATTTCTATGATGTACATTGACATCAAATCATAATTATGTGAAAAAATGTCCCCAAAGAAAGCAAAAAATGACAATTTGAGTGCAATTATGATTCTGCATAACTAGTGTTCCTACTCTGTGATTGAGAACTAACGAATCTGTTTCTTTAGGCACCATTTTGTTGCTCTCCCTACTATCAAGTGCTTATCACTGTATATCAAAACAGAAACAAAAACATATCAGTTTAGTGCATTTTCATGTAATGTGACCTAAATCCTCATGATTGCAATTTTTTTGTTGCATCATAGTATTGTCATTTCTTACCAGCTGTTTCTGTACAGCTAGCTCAAGAATAAGTCTGTTACCAAACAAACACTGACAAAACAGTCATTTTTTTAAATATTTGGATAGTAATGGAGTAATGAGATTGATTGCTGCTTGTACACACAGGACCAGATTTTCAAAGCGTGTCACAGGGCTAGCACCAAACCCTGCACCATGACACTTAGGGTCTGGCAGTGCACCAAACCCTGTCACCACAACTGCACCTGATTTTACAATCTCAGGCACAGCTGCCACAGTTTTCATGATTTATAGCAGCTTGTGCGAAATATCTGGCAAGCTCCA
Source organism: Neoceratodus forsteri (assembly GCA_016271365.2). Classification (NCBI taxonomy): domain Eukaryota; kingdom Metazoa; phylum Chordata; order Ceratodontiformes; family Ceratodontidae; genus Neoceratodus; species Neoceratodus forsteri. Next base: position 1,426,053,259 of record CM028130.1, read on the forward strand.
TAAAAAAGGGCCCCAGGATTGCCACAAATTAGACCAGAAAAAGGTGGTCTAACTTGTGGCAATAGCAGAATGGAATAGGAAATCCCATTAGATTGCCACAAGCCTCATGCACCGTATCGTCGGCATATCCAGGGCTTGTGGCGATCGAAGCCATTTGAAAATCCTGCCCACAGTATTATAATTTCGTTCAATACGTCACACTGAAATGAAAATGGAAGCATAATATCTGACCATTTGCATGCAGCTGTAATCAGACAGTAGTAATAAACCTAAGTAGACTGTCATGCTACAGTACTCCTGTTCCCTGCTCTTTGTATGATTATTAGCAGCATAATAATTATTTGATGCAAAAATCAAGATAAACACAAGGCTGACAGTCTGCATGCAACTGTAATCCGATTGGATAGTATGAAACATAAAATGGAACCATTCTTACAGTCACGTACAAATTAAATGTTACAAACAATTACTCAATTACTTCATATGTATAGTACACTGACTCTGACATATTACAAAAGAAAAAAAAAATACTGCAGCTCGAAGTGGGTGTGTACGTGTTGAAGACTGCATGTGTATTCATCACTACAGAAGTGCTGGACTAGGATGATGGATGTCTGTTGTGTTGTCTGCAGAGAGCTGTATGATGGCTGTCTGTGGTTGCTTGTGTTCTCTTGCCCCTTTCACTGCTGGGGGGGGGGTGCGAAGTTAAGGTAGGAAACCCTAATGCCACCTTTCCCTACTTTTGTTGAGTTAGGGTTAACTCTAACTGGTGCATCAATGCAGTCTTTTTTTGCAAAGAATCTATATCAATTAGAGATGCAGTGAATTTAAATTTCACCAGGAAAGTGCCCGCAAAGTGGGCACTTCATGTTGTCACTCCGCTATGCGAAGTGGCCAATGCAAAAGGCTCACTTCACCTTGTAATTATTACTTTGTGTTGCCATTCCACCTTAATGCGAAGCAAGGCAAAGTGACAACAATATTGGCAGCCCTTCACATACATAGTCACCTGAATTAATGTGCATCCCCAACATGCTCATGCCTTGTGTCCAGAAAACTCCCCAGTGCTGAAAAAGTGAAATGAGAGCACAAGAAATGCAAAGTCTCCCAGAATAAATGGGGCACTCGGATGTCATGCATGCAGTAGTCACTCACAGTCACCAGAATTAATGTGCATCCCCAAAATGCTACTGTCTTGTGTCCAGAAAATTCCCCAGTCCTGATGAAGTGAAATGACAGCGTAACAAGAAATGCGAAGTCTCCCAGAATCAATGGCACACTCAGTCATACGCGCAATGGTCACACACAGTCACCAGAATTCATTTTCATCCCCAAAATGCTACCGTCTTGTGTTCAGAAAATTCCCCGGTGCTGAAAAAGTGAAATGAGAGTGTAACAAGAAATGCGAAGTCTCCCAGAATTAAATGCACACTCAGTCATGTGTGTAGTGGTCACACACAGTCACCAGAATTAATTTTCGTCTCCAAAATGCTACTGTCTTGTGTCCAGAAAATTCTCCAGTGCTGATGAAATGAAATGACAGGGTAATAAAAAATGCAAAGTCTCTCAGAATTAATGGTGCACTCTGTCATACGCGCAGTGGTCACACACAGTCACAAGAATTAATGTGCATCCCCAAAATGCTACTGTCTAGTGTCCAGAAAAATTCCCCAGTGCTGATGAAGTGAAATGAGAGTGTAACAAGAAATGCAAAGTCTTCCAGAATTAATGGTGCACTCCGTCATGCACGCAGTGGTCACACACAGTCACCGGAATGAATGTGCATCCCCAAAATGCTACTGTCTTGTGTCCAGAAATTTCCCCAGTGCTGATGAAGTGAAATGAGAGTGTAACAAGAAATAGGAAGTCTCCCAGAATTAATGGCACACTCAGTCATACGTGCAGTGGTCATACACATTACCAGAATTAATTTGCATCCTCAAAATGCTGCTGTCTTGTGTCCAGAAAATTCCCCAGTGCTGATGAAGTGAAATGAGAGCATAACAAGAAATGTGAAGTCTCCCAGAATTAATGGCACACTCAGTCATACACGCAGTGGTCATACACATCACCAGAATTAATTTGCATCCTCAAAATGCTGCTGTCTTGTGTCCAGAAAATTCCCCAGTGCTGACAAAGTGGAATGAGAGTGTAACAAGAAATGCAAAGTCTCCCAGAATTAATGGTGCACTGCAAATACACAGATTAAGATTGAGCTGCGCACTCAAGAGATGCAGATGTAAAGGCACAACAACACCTAACCAGTGCTCACAAGTCACAAATATCCAAATCTGGAAAATAATATCTTTTGCTGATTTGTCGGGGGTAGTGCATGGCAGTAACAGTCCTCTTCCAGTAAAGATACCACAAAGCAGTATAAAAAATATTCATGCAGGTGTGATAGATAGCAGGTTCACACTGCTGCAATTATTCTGTGGCACAATAAAAGGTGTCTGATTTAATGGCATACATCGCACACACACACTCACGCACACTACAAGTAATGCATAGCAAATTGAAAACCTTTAGTAATTTAACCAAATGTTTTAAACAAACTGAAATTATACATTACTGCACCACAACAATTGGCAAAAAAAAAAAGTCAAGAATTACTGAAAATATTACTGTGAGTACATTAACACAGTTATACAAGAAAAATATAGCCAAAACAGAAAGACTACCTTTTTCTCCCAGTTAATCTACCTACACCACAGATACGTCCCTTCCCCAAAGCACACTTCACAGTATACAGACTGACTGTTCTAAATTAACATTCAAAATTCACACACAGACAATAAACACTCGATGATATGAGCGCAGGAGGGTTTCCTACAATAGATGTACTAAATTGTGAGCAAAACAAATTGCTCAAAAAGGCTTTTTTAACAGCTTTTAGAGGATTTGAATTGCAGAGCCCTGAGAGGAAACTGTCTCCATCTTCCACTACACACATACTACACAGAACTGAGGCTATGCAGAACAATCTAGAGCCCATGTGACCTGCAATCCCATGAAGCACTGCAAAATTCGCCTTTGGAGCTCAAAAACATGGTGAAGTGAGGTGAAGTACATTGATTTCAATGTACTTCGTCTTAAAATTGATGGAGAAGTGGTTTGGGGAAGGTGGAATAACGCGAGAATCATTGTTTTCAATGGACTTAGTGTTCTCCATTATGATGCAAAGTACTTTGCTTCGTGTTGCATGTACTTCATGGATTCACATTACTCCACGAATCACCAAGAGAGTGAATTTCGCCACTACCACCACTAATAGCAACACAGTATATATATCTGTATCTGTATCTATGTCTATATCTATAGCTATATATCTATATCTATATCTGCCTATGTCTATGCCTGTATCTATATTTGTCTGTCTGTCTATCTCTGTCTGTCTGTCTGTCTATCTATCGATCTATCTATTTATGTCATACCTGTGAGTATATTAAAGGGCACCTACCTAAGTTATATTTGCTTCCTGGGGACCTAGAGTGAGAATATCAACATATTCTTACTCTAGGTTCATGGTGTCAATAATATATTCACAGTAGATCCTGATTGGCCATAGCCAGCAGTGCAAGCAGCATGGTTCTATTTTTAGAACTCCACTGCTTAATTGCATACCAGCTGCCCCTAAACACTTTCAGTTTCTCAACCAGCAGAATGTGAAGACATGTAGCTGTTTAATTGTTAAAACAAAGCCTGCTACACACAAGAAAACCTTTACTACTTGTTCTGAGATGTGGTACCTTACCTCAAAGTTTAAATGCATTCCTTCCACCAGCACCCTCACTTCTTCTCCACTGGTTCTTGAGTTTACCTGCAGCTGTAGACATAACACCTCTTCCCCTTATTTTTACATCATCTCCTTGGCACCCCAGCAGGCCACTCCTGACTGCATTTGAGCTCTGATTGAACTTGGACACATGAAGGTGCTGATGCATGGCGCACTGATTCACACAAAGCGTTATGTGCATCAACTTAAAAAAACATTCAGCTCGGACATCCTGAAGCAACGCTCATCTGAAAACATCATAAAATAGAAACAAAATGCATTTTTGAAAAGAAAACACAGAAACAGTGCAGGTATGGCATATGTTGAATACGCCATTGCCCTATCAGAAATATGTGTGATATTGATCTTTGACATCGCTCATGGCTTTGCCACTTGTGATGTCATAAGGTCAAACTGCACTCGAGAAAAATATCACACATATTTCTGATAGGGCCTTGACATATCCCATATATATTTATTTATTTGGATTTTGTTAACCAGGTAGGCTCAATGAGCCTAAAAGTCCCTCTTTCAGGAACAACCTGAATTAATTACATTCAACAGTCATCTATATCAGGGTTTCTCAAATGGTGAGGTTAGCCTTCCTGGGGAGGCTCCAACCTGTTCCAGGAGAGATTCAAGCAAGTCAGAAAAAGTACTGTATATAATAATAATAATAATATCTTTATTTGTATAGCACCTTTCAAATATCAAGGCACTGAACATTCAAATAAATAACATAGTAAAAATCACAATTCAGACAGATATACAGCTAAAATCACAGCTAAAATCAGTTAGGGTAGGCTTGGTGCCACAGGTGGGTCTTTAGGACCTTCTTAAAACCCTCCACGGTCGTGCACTCCCATAACTGTCAGGGTAGAGAATTCCACAGGGCTGGGGCCGCATACATAAATGCACGGGCTCCCGATGTCTTCAGAGATACCCTGGGAATCCCCAGCAACCCCTCATCAGCTGAGCGGAGCTGTCGCCCGGGGCAGTAGGGGGACAGGAGCTCTTTCAGATAGACTGGGCCCTGTCCATGTAGGGCTTTATAGGTCAGAAGCCCGACCTTGAAGGTGATCCGCCATTGAATAGGCAGCCATAGCAGTTCACGCAGTACCGGTGTGATGTGACACACCAATGGGGTCCCCCTCAACAACCGGGCCACAGCGTTCTGCACTAGCTACAAGTGGCAGATATCAACCCCCAGTAGCCCTAGGTACAGGGAGTTACAGGAATTAAGGCGCAAGGTCACAAAGGCATGGATCAATGTAGGAAGGTCACCAGACAGAATTAGGTGCTTGACCCTGGCGATGTTCCTCAGATGGTAAAAAGAGGACTTGCCAACTGCCGACACCTGAGATCGCAGTGTCAGCCCATCATCAAGAATCACCCCCAGGTCCCGCATCCGTTGAGAGGAAAGAAGTTGGGAATCTCCAAGACAAATTTCGGAAGGTTGACCAGCCCCCAACCCCTCTATCTGGTGGCCCAGATCCACAACCATCACCTCCGTCTTTCCTGAGTTCAACTTCAACCAGTTGGAATTCATCCAGTCTTGGATTTCAGTGAGGCAGTTGTTAAATACCATGTACGCACTATACTGGTTGGGTGTGAAAGACAGGTAGAGCTGGGTATCATCAGCACATCAGTGAAACCTCAACCCATACCATCTTACAATGTCTCCAAGGGGCAGTATATACACTGCGAACAACTTGGGGGACAACACTGAGCCCTGAGGGATCCCACATGACAGAGAGGATGGGTCAGAGGAAAAAATCCCCAATACCACCCTCTGAGTTCTGCCAGTGAGGAAGGACTTAAACCACCTGAGAACTGTACCTGACAGACCACAGATGAACCTCAGCATTTGAGGAGCACCCCATGGTCCACAGTGTCAAAAGCTGAAGAGAGATCAAGAAGTACCAAGATAGAGCAGCGTTTCTGATCTCCCACCATCAAGAGATCATTGAGCACCCAAACTAGAGTGGTTTCGGTACTATGCCTCTTATGAAAACTGGATTGGAGAGGTTTGTAGATGTCATGGAAGGTCAAATGGTTCTCCAGCTGTAGTGCCACAACCTTCTCAATCACTTTCCCAACAAAGGGAAGGTTACAGATTGGTCTGTAGTTCACAAGGCAGCCTGGGTCCAGAGCAACTTTCTTCAGGAGAGGTGTCACCACGGCCTCCTTCAGAGAGCTGGGAAACTCGCCAAACTCAAGGGAGCACCCAACTATCCTTGCAAGGATCGGGCCAACGGTGTCACAACAACCCATAATCAGGGAAGTTGGGCCCGGATCCAAACTACAGCACACTGGGCGCATACCCTGGACAATCCGCACAACATCCCTGAACTCTGGCTGGTCGAAGGAGCTCCAGACAAAGCAAGGAGGGGTGACCATACACCGACCTCTGGTAACTCCCAAAGAGTGTGCAGGTTGGATATCTGCCCTGATGCTGGCCACCTTATCCACAAAGAACCGAGCGAGCTCATCACACTCAATCTGTAAACAAACTCATCGAGACTGAAGACAGGCTGGGTTGCACAGCCTCTCCACGGTTCAAAAGAGTTGAGTCAGTTGGTTATGAGCAGCAGCAATCTCCCAAGATGGGAACTCTGCCTTCTTATGGGTGATTGCTGATTGGTAGACTTGGTAATGTTCCATCAATCTAAGGTGGTCAGCTTCTAAGGTGGATTTCCGCTAGCAACACTCTAACCTTCGTCCAAGTGACCACGACTCCCTCAAGGTCCCATCAAACCATGGGGACTGAGGGTGAAGGGCGAGAGGATGAACTCAGACAGGAGTGATAGAGTCCAGGGCTATAGTAACGGCCTTATTATAGGCCTGCACCAGGCTCTCTGAACTCTCACTTGCCTCCAGAATTAACGATAGGTCAAGTACCGCTGCTAGGCTGTCAGGGCCCACATCCCATAAAGAGCGGTATCTGACTATCTCCACAGGGGCCAGCCTATGAAGGGGGTGCAAAAACTGAACCTTCTCATCCAACCGGTTCCACCACCAAGCTGGAGGTTTCGATCCCCAGGAGGAAAACCAAGTCAAGGGAGTGACCGTGCTTATAGGTAGCAGAGGTAACCACCTGTGTAAAACCCAGTGATGTCATTAACTGGAGGAAGTCTTGTCCAAATCGCGAGAGTTCATCGTTAACCCAGGCTTTAAAGTCGCCCAGGACCACCAGCCTGGATGACTCAAACACCATGTCGAACATGAAGTCTGTTACTTCCTGAAGGAAACACTTCTCATCCCCGGGTGGACGGTAGATGAGGGCGATCCTACAACCTACACCTGCCACCATGGTACACTCAAATGAGTTGGTCTCCTCAACTGGCACATTTGTGAGGTCCAGCTCGGTCTTAAAACAGATCACTACCCCCCCCACACGCGGTCTGATCTCAAGCGGTGTATCACCGAGTACCCAGCTGGAACCGCAGCCTCCAATATGGGACCAGTATTCTCGTTTAGCCAGATCTTGGTGATGCAAGCCAGATCAGTTGTCCTGACAAGATCTGCACTAATTGCAGTCTTGTTATTAATTGATCTGGCATTGCATAACACCGCCCGAGTTGGACGGCATTCCGGGGCCTCCCAAGCTAACTGCCCACTGATGGTGGAGCCCTTGAATATGAAAACCAGACATGGAGGACCACGTTCCAGATTCCATTTTGCCCCAGGGTGTCTCCTGGGCCTAACTACCCCAATGTGAGAACTCTCATTCTTTTGCCACCGTTCACAATCCCTCACCCTTCCCCCTCCAACGTGCGATTCCCAGCACCCTACAGTAGTGATGGACTGAGAACTGCAAAGGGAGGGCAACAAATGGGCGGAGGTCAAGAAGTTTGGAGGATGAATAGCAAATGACTGGGGGGGGAGCAGACCACTAACACATCTTAATATCCACAAAATCACAGATTATACACCCAACCACAGGGACCAGCAAATAATACTACCACAAGCTGAACAAATAAAAACAAATTCCCCAAAACAGTCCCTACTTTCTCTCACAGAGAAGAGACAACTTAAAAAGAATAATAATATAATAACCCAAAATAAAATACCACCCCCAAGACAGCCAGCAACAAAACCTAATGTATCATTCAATTCAATTTACCACCCTCTCTCACTAGGTGGGGAATTGAATCAAGCCAAAGAAAACATAGAAAATAAAACCATCCCCTTCTGATAACTTAAAGATTTCTCCTCCTTTCTCTCTCACCGAGAGGACAGAGTTTACACAAAAACAAACAAATAACAATAAACATAAACACTAATATTAAAATAACATAAACCCTTCACTCCCCCCACCAACCCCTTGTAATGCCCTTTGGTATACAAAAGGCTATAATACAACTACATGCAAACTGAGAAACTGAGGAGCCAGGCATCAAAGGTCACTTATATATGCAATTCAGTTCAGGGAGCTTGCAACTCCACCAAAAAAGAAATCCATGTAAAGTTCCAATGCACCACCTCTCACAAGTGTGCATTAAATCCAGACAGGTTATTGAACAAAATGTTAGATGAGAACATGCGATCAGCCCTCAGGCACTCTCACTGCCTGGGGATTACAGGAATTCTCCAGGCGCTCTCACTGCTTGAGTAATTAACAAAAGACCGTCAAATAATATAAAGTAAAAAGAGATCTGACCGCATCTGGAGACTGGAGTCCTGGAATCAGTTCTTGTTCTTTAGGAATCCAGAGTCTGGACCATCAAGGAGCTGGCGGGGGCCTGAAAAACTCCACCAACCGAGACTGCCACCAGAAATGCTCCACCACTGCAACTCCGGCCCACAGGTGGTGTCAGACCACCAGCCGACCCCCCAAAGGCCTAGAAGGACCAAGAGCTTGTCAGCCGGTTCGCCGGCTGACTCAAAGCCTGAACTCTTGTGCAGTGGTAGATCTGGCAGCCAGCCACCGAGGCAAAGTCAGGTCCTCACACCAGACCAACAATGGACCCCACAGACTGCACAAGCATTCAGTCACAGAGTGACGTCAGCTTCTAGGTTCACACAAAAAGGGATGGACCAAATTCCAATAGTAGTCCCAGCTGTAATGGCTCCAATCTTCAACCCAATCTTCGAACGAATGCTCAAAGACCAGCACGACAGACACGGTAGTCAAAGACTTCCTCCTACATAACGTCACTCCAGCTCCAGCTCCTCAGTACTGCCTCCTCTGAATTCGTCCCCACACTTGCACTCTCTGCCACTCTCAGACCATTCACAGGAGTGGACAGCAAAACCGGGGAGTCCGTTCATAAGGTGTAACACCAAAGATATTACATGGAATGGCCCAGTAACAAAGGCCTTTCTCCTGGGTGGTATCGGGACTGTTAAACATCCCTAGTGCACACTACAGAGTATTGTGAAATCCCGGTAAGGCTCAGTTTAGCTCACTTCCTCACTTAGGTGACCCTAACCAGCTATCGATCTAAGCTAGAAAAGGTTACATTAAACAAAAAATAAATCTATAAAATCTATAACTGAACCAAACAGAAATAAAGTGCTAGTTGTACAAAAATGCATGAAGCTCAATTACGATTTACAGCACGCCCAGCCCGGCGGCCATCTTAGCATGACTGCAGCACAAATATTGAGTTTTAAATATTTTGTGTAAAGGGATGCAGCAAACTGAGAAAGGATATTAGTAGGTGAATTCATGTATTTAGTTACAAATTGCTGTCTAGGAAAGACACACTGAGCCAAGGCTCATTTCCAGTGTACCCGGGGACAGGTAGAGAGTGAATACAATTCAAAGGGTAACTGCAAAACAGACAAGCAATAAAAAATGAACAATAGTGGAAATAAACGGGAACAACGAACAACTAATGAGAGGTAACAACTGAGCAATTAGACTGCTACCAGAACAGCCCGAATACAAGGGTTAAGCAGAGATATTAGAGCAAGAGCAGGAGGGAGCACAATGATTTCTGAGAGGTTGTTTAAGACCAGGGTTAGAGAGGGAGAAACAGAGTTGGGTAGGAAGGTTATCCAGATAGAAGAGAAACAGAAAACACAATCTGACTCATAAAAATATTGCAACAAGGGTAACAATGGTTCAAGAGCAAAAACAGCAGAGCAACTAGAGTGCCCTGGGGAGGGGGTTTACAAGGAAGCATTATAATAAGCTGAATAAAATGAAAGCCAGCTACTCAAGGGAGTTTCACTTTATCTCTGATATACTGTGTAAGGTATGTTTTGTTTCTATGGGGAGGCCCAAGATTTTTTCCATATTTGGGGGAGGCTCAAGATCTTTTCCATGGCATGGGGAAGGCTTACTCTGAAAAGTCTGAGAACTAATGATCCGTATCTATCTATCTGTCTGTTTGTCTGTCTGTCTATCTATCTAGCTATCCTAATGTTACCCAATGTGCTGCTCTACCTAGAATGCATGATAAACATTTGGATAAAAAAACTAAGTTCAAAAATACACCAACTGCGTATGCTCATACTGTAGACTTACTACAGGGCTTTTCTTATTTTTGTCCTCAATTTTGGCTCATAGCTTGGCCAGTTTTGGCTGTCTTGAGACCAAATTTTCTGAGTGATCATGTCGGTACTCTACCTTATGAACACTTAAGTGTTATTTTGTATATGTGGCTTGAGATGTATTTTTGGTGGTAAAACCCCAAAACACATTTTGGGGCACATTTACAAAATTACACTTAGATGCTGAAGAGGTGGCCTGCCGATATGGCCATCCATCCTGAAAATGTGAGCTCAGAATTACCAAAATTGGCTTCGTTAGGAACAAAAGTTTAAAAACATAAAAAAAAAAAAAATAAAATATTTTCAGACATATTTTTTTTTATTTCACTTTTTTTACACTGTGTCATTCTATAAATGCACCCGACATACAGTTTTTGGGGTTCACCCCCCAAAACACATTTTGTGGCACATTTACAAAACAAAACAAAAACTAAGTAAAGCAAGTTAGGACCTACCTCATGATTTGGGGATCTGCACAGGGTCTGAAGCAAGTTAGGTCTTAGCCCTGATTTGCACTGGAACCAAAGGGCCCTGCACGAAGAAAATGAGGCCTTTTTTCTCAGAAAGAAAGGACACTGATTGCAAAAAACTACATCAATGCATATATTAGGGTTGCAAAACCACAAATTGGAAACCTTACTTTCTCAAAAAGTAAGGAAATTAATTGAGAAAGTAAATATTTTTGGACTGACCGTAGGTTTCTTACTTTTTTACTTTTGCACATAACTTGTCATTTTTAACATCATATCATCTTGTTGAGTATGTCACAAGTGATATCTTGCTCTGTTAAGTACATCACAATGGAACTGAGACAGTCAGACAGCAGCTTTTACAATGTTGACGACGTTACAAAAGCCATGTACAGCACTCAAGCCAGCAGTTGAAATCAAAGAGAAATGGTTAAATCTTCATATCAACAGCATTTTACCATCACATGTGAGGTGACAGGACTTTTATAACTCACTCATGGCTCTGGCACTTGTGCGTTATGTCCCTGTCTTATCATTACTGAAGAAAAATTGCATATTTTGGGTCATCCCTTTGCATATCCTCTATATGTGTGTGTATATATATATATATACTGTATATATATAGGATATGACATGGCCTGACTGAAGATATCATATTTATCTTCATGAGAGGCCAATGCTATCATAATATCTCACGAGTGGCGAAGCCTCTCGTGCGATATCTTGATGTCTTGGCCTCGATTGAAGATAAACATGATATCTTCAGCCAGGCCATGTCATGTTCTGTTTATACAGTACAACATGTGTTTTGGGCCCCATGAACCACAACCCCCCAAAGACAACTCAACACATCCCTCACCAGCATAAAAGATGGCATATGTTATTTTAATAAATTAAGTGGTAGATTCTGCAGTTTAAAGTTATGGAAAGAAACTTATCTGGTTGATCCTACCATTATTTAAAAATAAGTGATAATTTTAAAATATTTTGGGTTAATTCTGCCACTCTGCAATTCATAAACCTAACAGTTGTATCACTTTCTGCCCCAAAATGTAGTGTGACCGAGCGGTAACAACCCTGACTCATAACACGCTGCCACACCTTTATACTAAGGCAGCCTGTGTCAGAAAAGTTAAGAAACTGCAGTAAGTTTGGTCACGTTTTTCTTCAAGGGAAGCCCAGACTGCATCGACAGGACAGTGAGCGAGTCGGCCGCTCCAGAATGGGAGAAGGAAGCGCGAACATGTGTTGCTATAGCAACACATGCTTGCACTTCCTTCTCTCCTTCTAAAGCGGCTGATTCACTCGTAGTCCTGTTGGTGCAGTCTGGGCTTCCCTTGAAGAAAAACTGGTAAACTGACCAAATTTACTGCAGTTTCTTAACTTTTCTGGCACAGGCTGCCTTACTATAAAGGTGTGGCAGTGTGTTATGAGTCAGTATTGTTACCGCTCGGTCACGCTACATTTTGGGGGAGAAAGTGAAACTACTGTTAGGTTTACAGAATGAGAGAGTGGCAGTATCAACCAAATATGTCTTTTTTAATTGTCATTTAGTTAAAATTAATGGTAGGATGAAGCAGATGTTAGGGAGATGTGTGTGTGCTTGGTGGGAGGGAGGGGGTGCTGGTGCTAGAAGCGTGCGATACAAAATGAAACAGTTTCATCTTTTGTGTGACATATAGGAGATAGAGATATCTCCATGATGTATAGGAACATGGAGATATCACTATGATATAGGAAAGTGGAGATATCACTGATATCTTCACTGCCTACCTGAGATACCACTTTTATCCCCACATTTATCCCAAAACACATGTTAGTATAGAATATATATATATATATATATATATATATATATATATATATATATATATATATATATATATATGATATGCAAGAGATGTAATAAATGATTTATCTGACAAGAGCAGTTTGACCTCGGTAACTTCACAAGTGGCATAAGCCACAAGTGAGGTGTCTGAGGTCAAACTGCTCTAGTGAGATAAATCATTTATTACACAAGTTTTCCATTGCATATTCCATTTATGCAATTCTTTTGTTTTTGCTTTTGTAGGGGGCATTTGTTAGTCAAAAAAGTGAATAAAAATCAAATCATCTGCCAGTTTTTGCTGATTATAGAAAATCTAAAAGGAATCTAGAAATGAAACACCTCTCATTTTGTAGATATTTTTATGCTGAACAACTTTTGTGCTCAAAGTACCATACTATCATTTTTGGTTTTTAAGTTATTTGCATTTGTTTGATGAAAAAGTGCACAAAAATGGAATTTTCTGCTGTTTTTGCTAATTTTGAAAAAACTAAAAAGTATCTATAAATGAAACACCACTCATTTTGTAGATATTTCTGTGCTGAATAAATTTTAAGCTCACAGTACCATACTATCATTTTTCATTTTAAAGTTATTTACATTTGTTTGCAGACAAAATGAAAAAAAAAATATGAATTTTCTGCTGTGTTTTTGCTAATTATCAAAAACTCTAAAAGGTATCAATAAATAAAACACCACTCATTTTGTAGCCATTTCCATGCTGAACAATGTTCGTGCTCACAGTACCATGCTATCATTTTTCATTTTAAATTTATTCACAGTTGAATATGGTTAATACTGCTACTGAGGCCGAACATTCTAAATGACATAAGCACTGTATAGATAAATGGCCGATGACATAAGCACTGTGTGAATAAACAGCTGATGACATAAGCACTGTATACATAAATGAAATTTATGTACACAGTTACTCAGATAAACTGATTTATCACACTCTGTTTATCTCCACCCCATTGCATAAAAAAAAAATATATATATATATATATATATATATATATATATATATATATATATAGTGTGTCTATATATATATATATATGCAACAGGTGTCTGAATAAATCTGCACTGATAAATCCATTTATCTGTGCTACTATGTGGATAAATTTATTTATCCACATAGCAACTACATCATCACCCATGTATCCACACAGTAACTACGTCACTAACTACCACCACCTGTGCTGCCTTCTTACCAGCACTGTCTCCCAGTTTCACTTTCACCTCCTCACAGTGCTCTTAAAAGCCAAGCTATCACAGTCCCAAACACTCACAAAATGCACACCCTAACCAACCCCCCCCCGAAACTGGAACCACATTTTAAATGAAAACACTCTTAAGAAAAAAAAGCCATTTTTTTCCTCTTTCTCAGCACAGCGATCCTGTAAACCAAACACAGCAACCAGGCACAGAGAAAAAACCTTAAAAGGAACTTAACTAAAAAAAACAAATATGACAAACCAGAACCCCCAAAAATCCTGTTGCATAAATCAAATATGCAGGGGGTGCCTGTAGGATAACAAAGTTATTTGTTCAGTTGCCAGTGGCCACTCGTAACCCTCACTCGTGGCTTTGCCACATGTGAGGTTACTTGAGGTCACAGGCAACTGTACAAATAACTTTGTTATCCCACAGGCACCCCCTGCATATCCCATATACTGTGTGTGTGTGTATATATATATATATATATATATATATATATATATTATAGTGGCACAGTAGTGCCACTATAGTTAGGGTTGAAAGCCATTTTAAGGTTAAAGGGTCAAACTTTGCACCTTAATAACTTTGCCACTGTTCAACGAATTTGCCTGAAATTTGGTAAGCACAATTGGGTGTGGTAGATCTTGGGATCTGCTAAGTTTTGTACCAGTCGAGTATACAGCTGCAGAGTTATTAAGCACCAATAAAATGTGCATTTACGCATTTTTGCAAATTCTTTTCTCTCGCCTACAGGTCGCACAGTTTGTGTGACCAGTCCAAAAAGTTCAGAGAACATGGGTCCGGGTGCCCAATGTGCCTTTTGAAGATTTCGTGAAAAAATATTAAACAGTTCAAAAGTTATTCAAAAAAACAAGTTCCCATTATAAGTCAATGGGAAAAGTTAACAAAAAGTTTGAAAGTGTTGCAAATGCATGAATTTGCGAAAGCTTTCGCAAAGTTCGACAGTACTTTTCCAGGCTGTGGCAAAATGACAGCAATTCTTTGCCACCCTGCTGCAAAAGAACAGTTTGGTCTTTTGGGCTGAAATTTGGAGAGAATACAGCCAACATCTCACAGATGTGCCTTTCAGTGTTTTGGTGAAAACATATTACAGGGCGGCATAGTTATGGCACTCCAAATTTGATGCTTTTTCCCATAGGATAACTTTACGGCGTCTGCCACATTACAGGAATCCTTTGCCGCCCTGCTGCAAAATAACGGTTTGGTCTTTTGGGCTGAAATGTGGAGGGAAAAAAGACAATATCCCACAGATGTGCCTTTTCATGGTTTGGTGAAAAAATATTACAGGGAGGCAAAGTTATGGTACTCTGAACTTCTCTTTTTTCCCATAGGATAACATTACGGTGTTCGCCGCGCCTTTCAGGGCCTGTATCTCGGAAACAGTGCGAGATACAGACTTTTTTCAGAAAAATGCTACAGTACAAAACTAGCCAGGAAAGTCATAAATCGTATGACTTTAAAAAAATGTTTCTACGTCATACGGTTCCTGAGATATAAGCAATTTAGTATTCCAACTCCTCATTTTCTGCTCAGAGACCCATTATTATGCATATATTCTTTGTACTCCCTGTCTTTCTCTATGCAGCTTTTGGGGAAAACCAGCCTGTGCGCTTACATTACTGTTACCCTTACCACTTCTGCTTGCAGTTCTGTACCCGTTTTGCTTACTGTTCCCGTCTACACCACCATGTGCGTTACCCTTTGCATTTTCATTTGCACTTGTGTTTGCGTTATGTTAACCATTTGTGTCTACGGTACTGTTAATCTTTGTGTTTCACTTTGCGTCACCATGCGCATTACCATTTGCATTTGTGGGCATCATGTTACTATGTGACAAGACATCACATAGAGGGAGAGTGGGGCCCTTGCTCCTGCTGCCGCATTACATTCACTATTTCTCAGACTAATTCTCAAAAAGAAGGGAAATTAGAGGCAAAAAACTCCCTTTAATGCATTAGTTAGGGTTGCTCCACAGCGACAAAAGTAGAAATTAGGTGTTAGGGTTGAAAGCCCCCTAGGACCCCCCACACACCCCAACCAGCATTGGGGTGCGCATTAGGAGTTGTTGGTCCTAACTCTCACCCCATTCTCCTATACCTCTGCTGCTTCACACATCTGATGGGGTGAGGTTAGGGCCAGCAGCTTAATGCGCACCCGATGCCGGTTGGTGGTGTGGTGGTGCATGGGGGGCTTTCAACCCTAACAATCGAATTGTCTCACTTTTGTCGCTGTGGAACAACCCTAACTAATGCAATAAAAATGGAGGTTTTTGCCTCTAATATATATATATATATATATATATATATATATATATATATATATATATATCTTTTCTATGTACTGTATATATTATGAAATGCAAAGAACCGCATTAATGCAGACATTAGGGTTAAAAAACACAAAGCGCACAAAGTACAGAAATGAAAAAACATTAGTTTTGGGTCTTAGGAGTCTTGATGAATTGGTGGTGGGGTGTTCCTTAGGGTTGTCAACACTAATTCGGATCCACTCCCCCCAGCCCGTAGCTTCCTGTCTGAAGCACAATGCACAGCTCCAAGCCAGTGCCTTATAGTGATATACTCTTTAGAAATAGAAAAGTATAGCTCACCACATGTTTGCTAACAGAATCAGTCATAGCTTTTTTCATGCCAGGATCTCTATAAAAAAAAAAAACAGATCATGTATGACCTTGTTTGCTTGCAGGAGGGGGGCATTAGGGTTGACAACCCCAAGGAATATCTCACCACTGATTGGCTAAGACTTTTCCTACTTTGTGCATTTTGTGTTCTTCAGTCCTAATGTATGCATTAACTTAACTGTTTGCAGCACATTTCTCCTCTGTTTGTGATTACAGAATTCCATTTTTTTGGAAACTGTTCAAAATGGAAAGAACAGAATAGTGAGATATTTCAAGGCCCATTTTTTCCATGTCAACCCACTTCTCCCAATGCAGTACATGGCCCTGACAGGCCTTGACATGCACTTCAACCCCTTGTAAGGGAAGGCTCTCCAGCCTGCTACAAGGTGTCGTCTGTGCGGCAGAACACTGAGCAGTCTCTTCCCACACTAGAAGTGGTGGTGCTCTACTGCCCTGGACCCCATACTCTTGCTGCCAAGCTGGCTCCATGATCTCAGCCCCGATTTCAAGTTGCCAGCATGGGAACACAAAATTCTCTCTGCTGGGCCAAAGGCAAGCCCTGCACACATTTCTTTATAACTTTTTCTTTTTTCAATATTTTGATTCCAGATTTTCAACATAGCTTTTTCTATATGACCCCACCTTCTGAACATGACAAGTATCATTTATAAAATGCTGTCTGAAACATCATTTCACGTCACAAGTGCGAAAACGTGTTTTGGGTAGGATTTGAAAAATGACAGCTTTCATGTTCATATAATGATTTGTAACATAGAAACATAGAATCTGATGGCAGATGATGGCAATTTGGCCCACCCAGTCTGCCCAATTTATTTAGTTTTTTCCAACAACTGCTCAATACCCATTGTCAGTATAATTAAAATTTTTACCTGTAATGAAGAAAACTGTCCCTCATCATTTTTTCTTTTTACTTAAAACAAAGAAAACCATCAACTGATGTCTTTTGCACCATTATTACCCACCCCCACCACCCACTCAACACCCACCACTCCAAACCCCCTCACACCCCTTACTCACCTAAGGAAGGTGAAGTGAAGTACATTAGATCCATTCTCTGTGCAGAAAGACATCCTCCTCCTGCAACTGTGACCAGGAACTAAAATAAACAAGGAAAGTGTGGTCAATGTATTTTAATGCATTTTAGATTTTTACTCATAGCATGGTCATTTTTTAATATTTTTTCACCAAATTTTCAAAATAGCCTTTTTGGGACCTGACTCATGAAAAAAGTAGGTAAAATTGTTTAAGTCCATCCCAAAAGGCGATTTTATAGTCACTCCCCAAAATTACCTTTCAGGTGGGATTTGAAAAATTTTCACTTACCAGATTCATGAGTTGGAGTCATGAGAAGATTATGCTGAAAATTTGGGTCAGAATTTAAAAAAAAAAAACAAAGTATGAAAGTTTAAGTCTTTTACGTTCACTCATAACTTTGATAATTTTCAATATTTTGACCCAAAAGTTTTTCACACCACCTCATGAACGTGACAGGTGTTTGTTTGTTTTTCAAATCCAGGCCAAAATATGTTTTTGCAGTTATGGCACAAAATAAAATTTTGGCCAGTATTTTTATTAATGACACCTGTCATGTTCAAGAGGGGGTCATAAACAAAAAAACTATGTTAAAAATTTGGGGTCAAAAAAAGTTATGAAGAAATGCTGTATTCAGAGACAGTCATTGGCCCAGTGATTAGCACATTGTGATGGTGATGGTTAGCTGAGTTTGGGGATAAGTTCAGTGAGCCTGTTGGATGGGCCAAGGCTGGGGGATGGCGCTGCCATTTGACACCTCTTCAAGCCTGCAGAAAGACTGTGTACAGTTGGCCAAAGAGGCAACAAGTAACCACATAGTGAAGAGACGTCTTCTGTTGATATACTGCTTAGAGGGCATCTGTGGCTTTCATAGCCAGATGGACTCTTGGCCAGTGCATCTGCATCTGTAGCCACATAAACGTGCTGGGCCCAGAGGGCCTGACACTTCTACAGGCAGACTCTTCTCTTGGCACACAGCCCAAAGGGTCCTGTGCATTTGTATCTATTCATGCAGGTCCCAAAGGGATCTGAGTGAATGAGGATGCAATTCCACTATCATAAAAAGACTGAAATACTACGTTAATCTACACATTAGGGTTGAAGAACACCAAACAAAGTAAGGAAATGAAAAACATTAGGGTTTGGAGTCTCAAGAGTCTCTGTGAATTGCTGGTGTGGTGTTCCTTGGGGTTGTAAAGCCTAATGCCCACTCCCTCCCAAGCAAACATGCATGTATGAAAGCTATGGCAGAGTCTTTTGGCTACATGTGGTGAGACATAATTCTCTACCTCCAAGGAGTATATGCCTGTCTCTTGTCCACCTGGAGCAAGATATACTTCTCTACCTCCATTGAGTACATGCCTGTAAGATATTGGCTTGAAGGTGTACCTTGTGCTTCAGACAGGAGGCTGGGGGAGGGGGTGGGTATTAGGGTTGACAGTCCCAAGGAAAACTACACCACCTATTCACAAAGAGTCTCTAGATTCCAAACCCTAATGTTTTTAATTTCCTTACCATGTTTGGTTTTCATTCTTCAACCATAATGTCTGCATTAATGTCATTTTTTGCAATGAATATGCATTAATTACAAGAAACTGTGTTAATGCACCAGTTAAGGTTCAACTTAATGGCACAAAAAAATAGGAAAATGTGGTATTAGGATTTTCAACCCTCATTCTCCACCCCCCCCAAGCAGCAAAAGGACAGAACCACACAAGCAACCACAGACAGCCATCATCAGGTAAGACAAACAACATACAACTATTTCCAGATGACACAAATGCAGTAGCACTAAGGAGGTACCTTCAAAAATATGCATACAGCATGCTTCACTGGGGAACTCTCAGCTCCACTGCTGAAGTTCTGCTTGACCATGAAGTTCTAATTAAGCAAAATGCAACTAGAAATCATTTTTTTCATACACTTACTAAAACTTATGTCTTTTTTATCTGGTTGATCCTGCTACTCCCCTGCCTGCCATGGCCATTAACAAATGTTCCCAAGGTCTCCTGTGGCCAGCCCTCTAGTGACACGAGAGATAGGCTAAGCCATTGGGGGGCGTCTATGTGCCAGTAATCTAATTTGCAGTCTAACAGTTTACTAAAGCGTATGACTGTGCTTATTGTACCAGCACTGATTGCGCTGTTTCCTGCCTTCTGTACTATCCTTAGTTCCCTTTTTATGTTTGTTTGCAGAATGTCAGCAAACATGTTGGTACAGTGTGTGGAGTTGATAGGTGTGTCAGGGTGTTAGTCAGTGAGCAATGGAGAAAACAGCCACTCCCATTTGTCAGTCAATTGTGCTTTGGAGAGCTGGGTTAATTTGAATATCAACGTGGCCACTTCATGCCCTTCATCACCTGCTAATGTTTTTCTGTTTACTTCAATGTGATTTGTCAGTGAAGGTGCCAATCTGTCTTTGAGTCTGTAATAGATTGGTTGAAGAGTCAGTCTGCATATGTGACAGATATATGGCTGATATGTAACCGATATGTAGAACCTTGCAGCGCTGTGTTTTTTCCCTCCATACCAACTGTGCCACTTCTCAATTTGCTGAGGAGCTGGCTTGCTGTTATGCTGCCAGTTGGCAGCTCTGTGAGTGCCTGTGAAGTGGGCTTACTGAAATTCTGCTGGTCAGCAGCTCCTCGAATGCCAGCCAAGTGGGCTTGCTAGAATGCTACCAGTTGACAGCTCATGCCTGCCAAGTTGGCTTGCTGAAATGCTACCAGTCAGCAGCTCCTTGAGTGCTGCCAACTGAGTTTTCTGAAAGGCTGCTGGTTGGAAGTTCCATGAATGCTCACTAAACAGGCTTGCCGAAATGCTGCCAGCAACTGGTCAGTAGCTGTACAAGTGACAGTAGAGTGGGCTTGCTGAAATACTGCCAGTCAGGGTTCACCCAAGCCAGTGCGATGGGGAAAAGGGTGAGGGACATTAGGGCAGCAGCACAATGCTGACTGCAATCATTGTTCCACCTGACCCCAGTAATGCCCAATGCCCCTGGGCAAGTATGTTTTTTTCTGTGGGGGGACTATACCCCTCGCACCACCCCACTGCAGGGGGCTTCACCCCCACACCCCAAAACTATAATATAATCACCTCTATTTCAGAGCTGTATGGGGCAAGGGCTGCAACATCCCTACAGCCCCATCCATGTCGAGCACTGCAAAATCCAGTTTGCCAGTATGGTAGGAAAACTGGTTGCAGCACCCACATTATGATGCCCTAATGATGACACCTCTCTAATGGTACACAGCCAGTCAGTATCCCTGTGGGCAATGCCAGTCCCCTTGTATGAGCACTGGGAACAGGCTTTCTCTGTATAATGTCTGTAAGTGTATCAGTGTCACTTGCATTTCTGGTATTTTCCTTTATTGCTATGGGTCAGTAGCTTTAAGTAGACAAGCTGCTAGATTAATAACTCCTTTCAATGAGATAATTACAAATAGTCGGACAAGTCTTGATACTAACAGTGCAGTTAAGAAAGAAGCACCCACATATTAATCCCCAGCTATATGCCATCGTTGTAACAGTGCACAGCATGTGAGCATAAATGAAGGGCACTGAATAGCTAGATGGGGAGAGTGGACACTGGCAGGATTTAGAGCTACTTGTTACAAAATGAATGAGCTGCTGTTCTCCCTTGGGGGGGATCCCTACTGGTCACTGAAGTACAGGGCTACATCAGGATCAGGCAGGCAGAGCATGTAGCAGGTTGTGAAGACATCTGATGTGCAGGGGCACTGGGAAATTGCACCCGCAATTTTTCCGCAATTTTACCATTCTCCACACAAAATCCACAATTTCTTATGATTTCATGCAATTTATTTATTTATTTATTCAATCTTGGATTACAAGTACCTTTGAGAGCCAAGCAGCTCATTTATAAAGGTTCCACGTCAGTGGAGGTGGGGGAGATTTACAAACAGACAGAGGAGAACAGTCAAATTTGAATACAAATAACCAGAGCAATCCACAAAACAGCCAAAAATAGTGCTGAGAATACCAAACAGTTCATTTACAAGGATTTCACATCAGCTATCAAAAATAGACTTCAGAATTAAAGTGCTTAAGTGCGTCTAGCAGCTAATTAACAAGGATTCCAGTTCAGAGTGTGAGGGTTTCAAACAGACTTAGAAGAACTAACAATTGAGTTACAACAGTGCAGTACAATTAATGGTTCATGATAACTAGCCAATGGTAAAAAAGAGGGGACAGCATGGAGTTAACATGAGAGAGGGATTAGAGGAGCATAAGACCTAGGGGAAGAGGTAGGTAGCAGCCACAGATCTCATCATAGTAACGATCGGGGGGGCGTAGGATAGGGAGGGAGAGCGATAAGCAAAGAGAAGGCAGGGGAGAAAAAGGAAAAAGAGGGGTGGCAGTTCAAGAGAGGGTAGGAGATCTGAAATGGGTCACAGTGGAGGGGGAGAGATAGTAAGGGGAAAAGAATAAGGAGGGAGAGGAAGCGAGGAGCAGTATTACTTATGAGTTAGGAGGTGCAGTCACAGGAGCTTTCAGATAAGAAATGTTGTCTGAGCATTTGCTTGAACTAGCCTAACTTGGGTAGATTAGCTAATTCACGGTGCAGGCCATTGAACCAACAAGGGGCTCGAAAAAGAGGATCATTGGCATTGGGTGGTCCGGCACCTTAGAACAAGGAGGAGTTCTGTTATTGAAGTGCGAGTGTGTTGGGTCTTGAGGGATTTGTTAATGAGGCAGCCCACACCCAGTTGCAAGAGCTCAAAGAACACCTTTTTCATAAGGAGGCACGTTTGATATCTGATCCTGCTACTTAGCTGCAGCCAACCCGACTGCACATAGAGCTCACAAGTGTGGGTGAGATGGGCAGCAACTGTGATAAATCTACAGGCCTTGTTCAGAGTGACCGTTAGTCTGTTGAGTGCTGTGGTGGTAGCAGCTCCATAGATAAGGCCATAATCAATGACAGATAATACCGAACTGTGGATTGCTAGCTTTAGAGCTTCAGAAGTTAAATTCTTTCTATATTGATAAAGGAGCCCAATCCTAATATTAACAGCCCTGGCAACAATCCCAATATGGTGCACATAGGTGAGGTGATTATCCAGGGTTACACCCAAGTACTTGAAGTGCTGGATTTGTTCACGGGGCGCTCCTTGGTTATTCATAATCATTAAGGTATGAGCCTTATGTTTGTTGCATGCAGATGAGAACAACAGGACTTTTGTCTTCTTGTAATTTAGCACTAGTTTGTGTGCACTAAACCATTTTGCAGCTTCTAAGAATCCGAGTTACAGATCGCTTTCAAGCAGGGTTGGGTCCGAGTGACTTGCAAAGATGACAGCATCATCTGCATAGAGGAGGGTCTGTTGGTGACAAGCAGATGACAGGTTGTTCAGAAAGATGCTAAAGAGGAGTAGATCCAGGATTGACCCTTGTGATACTCCAGAAAGGACCGGACGCTGTTCAGAGACAACATTAGATATCTTCACCTGCTGCGATCTGTCTCCAAGATAGCTTTTGAACCACTGCAGCATATCAAGTGATAGACCAGTTTTAGATAGTTGTTTGAGTAGCAGTGTGTGATTAACAGTGTCAAATGCCTTTGTTAAAACAATAAAGGCTGCTCCTACAAGACTGCCTTGGTCAAATGACTGATAAATGGAGCTGGTGAATTTGAGCAGAGCTATGGTAGTGCTGTGTCCCTTTCTAAAACCATGTTGTTGTGGGCACTGGAGGGACTATTTTTCGAGGTAATCCACAAGCTGGTTGGCAACAATTCTTTCCAGAACTCTGGATAGGGAAGGGAGGATAGGTATTAGACGATAGTTGTTATGCGGGGCCCGGTCACCAGATTTATGTACTGGGGTCACAAGGGCAGTTTTCCAGACATGTGGGAATTGTAACAGGGTTAGGGAGAGGTTAAGGATCTTTGTTATGGGTAAGAGTACTTCCTCAAGGGTGAAAGTAATGAGTTTAAGGTCCAGTGAGTCAGCACAATGCCTGGATTTTCCCAGCACCAATTTCAGGAGTTTTCTAACCTGGGACACTGAGACCTTCTTAAAGTAGAAGGAAGGGTGCTCAGAGATCTTGTCCTCAGGGGGACTGGTAGACTTAGCAGATGTATCAACAAATAAGTCTTGTGGTAGGACACTACTCAGGTTAGTAAAGGCATCATTAAAAGTGTTTGCAATTTTAAGCGGGTCAAGAGTTGGGGTGCCATCCAGGTTTAGCATTGCAGGTGACATCTTTGGATCTTTACCAGTAATGTCTTTTATATTCGACCAGAATTTTCTGCTGTCGCCCCATGTGGCGGCCAACATCTCCCTATGGTGCTTACTTTTTGCCTGGCGAATAGCTCTTGTGCAGTCATTTCTTGCAGCTTTATTGGCTTGCAGATCCTGTTGACTACCTGATGCCTTAGCCTGGTGCCAGAGATGATCCTGTTGTTTCATGCTGCTAAGTAGCTCGGGAGTGATCCAAGGATGCACTGTGCCACGAGTCTTCATCTTTTTTGATGGGGCATGTATGTCGCAGGTGGCATTGAAGACCGTAACAAAGTGTTCAAGAGCTGCATTGATGTCATCAGTGTGGTCCAGTAGAGCCCAGTCCTGGTAGTGTAGTTGTTGTTTGAGGAGGTCCAGGTGGCCACATTTTAGAACTCTGTTGTAGATAGTTTGGGGGGGTTATGGAACCTGTTAGACCAACTGCAGGTAACTGGTGAGTGGTCACTAAGTGAGTCAGGATGTACAGTTACATTTGAGATGCGATCAGGCTGATTTGAGATAATCCAGTCAAGTGTGGTGCTTATCCCAGTTTTATAATTTATTCTGGTTGGGGACCTGACGAGTTGAGTGAGGTGTAGGGCTGATAAAGCATCCTTAGTAGGGCTACTGGTTGGTGATAGCCAGTTTATATTGAAGTCACCCATTAAAATTGTCTTAGCAATGCGATTTTGGGCTCAGAGATAGTCCAGAATGCCTTGGAGACCAGAGGCTGGATCTTTAGGTGGTATGTAGACAGATAGAACTGTGAGTGCTTTATAGTGGGCTCCCAGTAGCACTTTAATAGCTAGTACCTGGGTGGGGCATCCAAGGTCTGACACGGGCAAGGCCAGTCCCTTTAGAGAGTGTTTTAGATAGATGGCACAGTCACCACCACATTTGGATGTCCTATCGAGCCTGAAAATGGTATAGCCAGGATGGGCAACTGCTGTGTCAGGTATTTTAGGGGACAGCCAGGTTTCTATGACAGATAAGAAAAAATTACTCACCATAGTAATGTTGTTTCTTCTAATGGAGTCTTGGTGTATTCTCACTATATGAAGTTAGCCTCAGCACTTGAACTGCTCCGGAGAGTAAGGGGTTAATTCTATGCCAGGGCATAGAACATTGCGTTCGAGCTCGGTTTTCAAACCTCTGTCTCTGGTACATCTCAGTGTAACCATCAGATTCTTATGAGCAAAAACTAACTAATTAGAGTTATGGAAATTGTTTTAATTTTAGGCCCAAAAAGGCCACAAAGCTTGGGTCCATGAGACTCAAGTTGAGAACCCAAGAAGAAACAGAGTAGATAGTGAATTAAATATATAACAAATAAAAGAACAACAACCCCCACCCTAAGTAAAAGGAGGGGTGCAAGGTACACCCCTGAGGTGCAACACTGTACCTGCCAACCCACATCCCAAAAACTAGGTTCTGAGAGGGGAGGCAGGGAGGGAGGTCAGAATACAGCAAGACTCCATTAGAAGAAACAACATTACTATGGTGAGTAATTTTTTCTTCAAACAACATGAAGTCTTGCTGTATTCTGACTATATGCAGACTACCAAGCAGTTCCCCCCAGGAGGAGGGGACACAGAACCTTACTTTGGGAATAGGCTCTGCAATACTGCTGTACCAAACTGAGCATCGCTCCAAGTCTGGATGTCCAGAGAGTAATGCTTAGTGAATGTATGGACTGTTTCCAGGTGGCTGCTTTACATATTCCTACCAAGGGGATATCCCTAGCAGCTGCAAAAAGGCAACTGTACCTCTAGTTGAGTGGGTCCTCAAGCCTGAAGGAGGTTCTTTACCCAATTTTGAATAGCAGAATTGGATACAAGAGACAATCCTCCTGTCAATAGTCCTTTTAGTGGCAGGTCTACTTTTTCCTACTTCTCCGTAAGTGAGAAATAGCTGAAGACAATCCTTCCTATGTGTCTTAGTATGCTCTATGTAATAGCTAAGTGCCCTTTTCACATCCAGACTGTGCAATCTTCTCTCCCCCCGAGGAAGAATGGTCAGTGAAAAACACAGGTAGAGACATAGATTGGTTCAGATGAAAATTTGATACCACTTTAGGTAGAAACTTTCTATTTGTCCTGAGGAACACCTTGTCCCTATGAAAGGAAATGAAATCAGGTTCTACTGATAAGGTCTGTAATTCACCGATCCTCCTGGTAGAAGTAATAGCTACCAGGAACACAGTTTTCCAAGCCAAGTACTTAAGCTTGGCAGAAGCTAAGGGCTCAAAGGGTGGCTGCATTAGCTGTGCAATGCAGACATTCAGATCCCAAGCTGGAGTAGGCTCTCTAAAAGGAGGGGTTAATGTGGACCAAGCCTTTGAAGAACTTACTGAAAACAGGATGAGATGCCAGGGAAGATCCCTTCCCTGCAGAAAGAAAAGCAGATACAGCTGCTAAATGAACTTTAAGAGTCACAGGCCTAAGGCCTAGGCTGTTGAAATGAACCAAATAATCCAAGGCTGTGGCAATACCTGCAGCATCTGGCTGTATACCTCTCTGAGAACACCAAATGGTGAACCTTTTCCATTTGGAATTACAAGTTTTCCTGGTAGAAGTTTTCCTAGATACCTTCAAAATATCCATGACCCACTGAGAAAGATGCAGGCCTGCATATTCTAGCTCTTCAAGAACCAGGCTTTGAGACTGAGAGACTGGAGATTGGGATACCAAATCCTCCCTTGACAGGAGGTTAACAAATTGTGTATCCTGGGTAGAGACATGGGGAGTGATGCTGCTAGAGACAACAAAAGAGGATACCAGGGTTATCTGGCCCAGTCTGGGGCCACTAGAATCACTGTGCAGGCCTGAGACCTGATCTTGATCAGGACTCTGAATAGTAGAGGAAAGGGAGGAAAGGCATGAAGAAACCTGCCTGTCCAATCTAATAGGAGAGCATCCAGAGGAACAGTCCCTAGGACTGGAGGTCTGCAGCAAAACAGAGGAAGATGATAATTGTCTGGGGCTGCAAAGAGATCTATCTCTGGAGTGCCCCATCCGGTGAAGATGATTTTCAGGATATGAGGGTTCAGGGTCCATTCATGATGGTCCTGGGATATTCTGCTCAAAGCATCTGCCAGCACATTGTCCTTCCCTGGAAGATGAACTGCTGCCAGGGAAGCTTGGAGAAAGTAAACTAGAGACCACAGTTTCATGGCTGCTGTGCACAAGGCCGTAGACCGAGTGCCTCCCTGCTTATTTATGCACCACATTGTGGTGGTCTTGTCTGTCCTGACTTGCACCACTTTGCCTTTGACTAACTCCGAGAAAGACTGGAGGGCTAAGAACACAGCTCTGAGTTCCAGGAGATTGATGTGAAGGAGACACTCATGCTGTGACCAAATTCCCTGTGCATTGAGAGTCCCCAGATGGGCTCCCCAACCCAGGAGAGAGGCATCTGTGGTTAAAACCACTGAGGGGGGCTTGACTGAGAAATGGGACACCCTGTCTGAGATTGTCCTGACCCAGCCACCACTGGAGAGCCTGGACCAGAGTCCGAGTCACTGGAATCAGTTTGGTGAGAGAATCTTTCTTCTGAGACCAAAATGACCTGAAGTGGAACAGAATGTCCATCATCTGAAACCTGGTCCCTTGTACCACAGCAGTCAAAGCTGCCATGTGGCCTAGGAGTTGGAGAAAGTGCCTGGCTGGTCGAGAGACCAGAGGCTGAAAAGAGGAGGCCAGATCTGTAAGGGTGGTTACACTTGTCTGTGGGAGGAAGGCCCTTGCCTGGACTTTATCTAACTTTACTCCTATAACAGTGAGGAGTTGTACAGGTTCGAGAACTGACTTGGGAAGATTGAGAATGAGTCCTAGGGAACTGAGCAGATTCTGAGAAACTTCCAGAGCTGACTTGACTTGGTCTGAGGACTGGCCTACAATGAGCCAGTCATCCAGATAAGGGAAGATTGAGATACCCTGCCTTCTGAGGAAGGCCACTACTACTGCAAGGCACTTTGTATATACCCTTGGAGCTGAAGTGAGGCTGAAGGGCATGGCTCTGAATTGGTAATGGCCTGAAGGCAACTCGAACCTGATGAACTTTCTGTGGGAGCACCTGATAGGAATGTGGAAATAGGCATCCTTGAGGTCCAGGGATGCTAGCCAATCCCCTGGCCTCAGAGAGGGGAGGATCACTCCCAGAGTCACCATTTTGAACTTTGGTTTTGTGATATGTTTGTTCAGATATCTTAAGTCTAGGATGGGTCAGCACTCCCGTCTTTTTGGGGGTAAGCAAGTACCTGGAGTACAGCCCTTTGCCCCTGTGTTGTGGAGGAACTTTTTCCACAGCTTTGAGAGCTAGCAGGGAAGAAACCTCTGCCTCTAAGGCAATGGTCTCTGATGCTGATACAGGAAGAAAAGACCTGACTCTCATTTTTGGAAATCTTTTGAAACTGAGAGCCAGGCCCTGGCTTACTACTTCCAGGACCCACTTGTCTGAAGTAACAGACTTCCAGGCCTGGAAATAGTAAGCCAGCCTGCCCCCTACTGGGATAGGGAAGGTGACCCGAACTGACACATCAGGGTGTCTGTTTGGCAGGATCCTTGGACTGGGAAGAGGATGCAGCCCTGCTCATCCCCCTCTTACCTCTCCCTTGGAAGAACCCCCTCTGTGTGAAGGAAGAGGAGGCCTGGGCTTGGTAAAAAGTTCTGTGAAAAGGCCTGCCCCTGCCCTTAGACTGCTGCCTCTGAGGAGTGGCTTGCCTCTCTTTGGCCTGTGCATTCCTGTAGGTGGTCTTGTATTCATCCATTTTCTTCATGTAAACCTCTGTCTGCTCCCCAAACAGAGAATTACCAACCACAGGGAAATCCATGGACTTAGTCTGGGTATCCTGAGACAGGCTAGTATGTCTGAGCCAAGCAAATCTCCTGAGAGACACAGATGTAGCCATAACTCTAGATGCCATATCATTAGAGTCGACAGCAGCATGAAATTGCACTTTTGATGCCTCTAGTACATCAGCAGCCACCTCTTCCAGCTCTTTGGCTAGCTGGGGGGAGGCCTGCTTTGCTAGTTCCATTACTGTGTCCCACCTGGACTTCTGGTACCTAGCTGTATAGGCCATGTAGGTTGCCTGCCTGAGTCCCAAGGAAGATGCCAAGTACTGTTATTTGGCTATGGCATCCATCTTCTTGGAATCTTTATCTGGGGGGTGTGAAGCCAAAGGAATGTTAGTCCTGTCACAGGCTGCAGCCTGCACTACCCCAACATGACTGCAATGGCTGTACAAAAATTTCATACCTGAGCCTGACAGAGTGTATCTCCTGTCCATTTTCTTATCCACAGGAAGTAAAGAGTTAGGCATTTGCAAAATTTTTCTTGTCTGTTTTCCCAAGGACTTGTGAGGAGGGATAGACATCCTTTTGGACTCTGGGACATCCATCATTTCTATGTAGTCAGGTTCTTCTTCCTCATCAGCAGCTTCCACCACTGGAAGCTGGAGAGTTTCAGCCACCTTTCTGTAAAACAGAAAATGGAAAGCGGGCTCAGAAAGCCTGGGAGGGGAGACATTGGAAGGCCTGTCTGGGGAGATGTCAGGCTCTATAGGCTCATCTAGGCCTCCAAAATCAGTATCCTCAAAATCCTCTTCCTCCTCTTCATCTCCCTCCCACTCCACATTATAAAACAATTTCGGGTCATAATCCGATGGAGTTGGGTCCAACCGAACCGACTGCTTAGTTGGAGTAATCGGTTCGGAAGGAACTGGACGAAGCAACTGCACAATGCTTATCACTATGGCTATTTCAGCGGTGCTTGGAACTTGTGGTTCAGGATCCGATCCATCTGACTTCCTTTTCCTTTTTGATGGAACCGACCCCTCAGAGTCGAATCTCCTTTTGCCCGAGGGTCTATCACCCATGTCAGCAGGCACCTCCTCAGGTTCGGTCAGAACCAAATCGGGCTGGCCATCCAGTTCAGACAACTTCTCGGCCTCCCTTTCCTTCAGCCTATTTAATTTCTTATCTAAAGAGGCATTGGGAAAGTTTTTACATATTTGGCAGTCTGATTTGAAGAGGTCAAACCCCAGACAATAAACACAAATGAGGTGGGAATCAACTTTAGCAGAAGCCTTCCCACACTCAGTACAGTGTTGAAACCCAGTGGGACTGTTTTTCTTCTTGGGTTTCTCAGACATAGCCTTAACCTACAAATTACCCTTAACAGCTTTTAAGCCAGGTAATACACCCTTATTGGTTACCAACTGTGTCACGGGCTATGGAAAAAAATGAAGAAAATCATGTTTTTTTGAAACCGATAGGAACTGGACACCACTACTAAAATTCCAGAAAAAAAGAAATAAAAAATTGTTTCAGTTGCTAACCAGACCGACTGGTATGAAACCGAAGAAAAACAATTTCCATACAGTAAATTCAGAAACAATTCACTATCTATCTACTTACGCTACCCTGTACCGAAGACAGAGATCTGATACCGAAAAAACAAGAAAATCAGCTGAACAAACTGACCGATTCAAAACTTTACTGAACCGAAGCGAAGGAGAAATTTCCCGAGTGACTTCACAGTTAGGCACAGTAAAGAATCTGACGGTTACACTGAGACGTACCAGAGACAGAGATTTGAAAACCGAGCTCAAGCTCAATGTTCTATGCCCTGGCATAGAATTAACCCCTTGCTCTCCGAAGCAGTTCACATGCTGAGGCTAACTGCCTATAGTCAGACTACAGCAAGACTTCATGTTGTGTGAACATGTCGGGGTCATGCTGCGAGACCCAAACTTAAGGGTATCAATTTTGCATAACAGACTACAAATGTTGATTGTAGCCAGTTTTAGGGTGCCCTGCTTATGAATTGTTGACTGAAATTGTGTAAAAGTGTTTAAATTCTCAAGGTAATTTACTCAAATATGCTAACAATTTGGTGCCCAGACTTGGATTTGGCCAGAACAGTACAGTGTGAGGTGAGGAGGAGTCCAATGTGACTGCTTTCATGTGATTCACTTCCCTGGTTTGGTTTCAAAATCCTCTCATCATGCATATATACACTGGAGCACTTAACATCTGTGTTGAAGCAGACTATCAGAAAACTTTTTGCTGCCATAGAGACTGAAACATTAGGTGTGAGAAAGAATGCAAACTGCCCCTTTCAGCTAAATTGAACATTAACTACAATGCTTGCCTTTGCCTTTGAGTAGTAGGGTAGGTTTGCCTTGTTTACAGACATTCATTCTGAATGGATTTTGATTCAAATGTGTAAGGAGTTTGGATGACCCTGCTGATTATAAACTTGAATGTGCTTCTGAAGAGGTTGATGAAAGTGATCCATACTTGATGATCTGCCACAACGACATGATTACATACAAAGCCTACAAAAAAACCTTTTCTGAAAATACACTGATAAAACAGGTTAAGTATTGTAATCCAAGTAAAACAAAAATACCATGTATTAAAAACTAGTGTATGGTGCAGTGAAGAGCTATTGGTATGATTTAATACTTTTATCATTTGATTTTAAAATGTGTGTACTTATAGCGCGGATTAAGAACAGCGATTATTTTAACAAAATATACATTTTTTTACTAGAACATTATTAGGCACACTGGCTATCTGTTTATTTTTTTCCTGCACCAAAGTAAGCAACTGTTAAACAAGCTTCATTATTTAAAATCTAGAAACTAGCGAAATATGTTGTTTCAGGATTTATTCAATATTGACTAACTGTGAATTATTAAATAAAATGTAGTTAGCACTGTATGACTTAGACATCTTTAGATTTTAGAAGATATGTTACATAATTAATTTGCATTTCATTTAAAAAACAAACCTTTCTTCATATTGATAGCATATATAAGTGATCAGTACATGCTGCAGCAAACAATAAATCCCCTCAATTTCCCTGCAATTTTTGCAAATATTCTCTGCATTCTGGTGTAAAATGTTCTGCAATTTTCCAGTGGCCCTGCTGATGTGCTCAGCATTCAGTCCCAGTTTGCTGCAGTAAATTTAAAGAGGTGCAGTAAATTAAAAACAGAAAGTCAGAACCACTGGTCCAGTCTCTGCTTTTATAAGCCGTGGATTATTATTTTGAAATGTTGATGCAGTTGTCTTGCAAGGTAGAATAGAGTTTCTCTTATAACAAAGCAGCCTAATTCCTAGTCCTCAACAGCTGACACTTAACAAGCAAGGCACTACCCCAGTGTTGAGATACTTGTCTTTTAACTCCATAAATATGGTTTGCTTCCTTTTTCATGTTTTTTTTACAGTGGCTCATTAAAGGAAGAACTCTTTTTAGAGTGGGTCAAATTATGCCTGATGTTAATGCGTGTGTTTGTGTATGTCTGTGTGTGAGTGTGACTGTGAGTGTGTGTGTTTGTGTGTGTCTGTGTGTGAGTGTGAGAGTGTTATGTGTGTCTGTGTGTGAGTGTGAGTTGATGTGTATTTGTATTACAGTATCTGATGCTGGAGAAGATGGAAGGTTTGATACCTTTTATTAGACCAACAAGTGTCTTGCACAAAAATGGAATTATACACAAGCTTTCGGGGCCACACAGGTCTGAAGAAGGGACCTGTGTGGCACCGAAAGCTTGTGTATAATTCCATCCTTGTACAAGACACTTGTTGGTCCAATAACAGGTATCAAACCTTCCATCTTCTCCTGTTTTACAAGGACCAATATGGCTGAAATCTCTTTTTACAAAAGTATCTGATGTTCACACTGCTGTAAATGCAGATAGATGTTTAACTGCCTTGCCGATAATTTTTATGGGCACTGCACAGAATAATTTATTTCATTGGCACTGCTGTGGTGGTACATACTGTTGGTATGGCAGGAGCCCACTGGAAATTAAATGTTGGACCTCTGTTGTGAACCAGGAGATTGCAGGTTAAAACTGTGATACTGCCAAATACTCACTGTGTGACCCTAAGCAGGTCATTCAACCTCCTAGTGCTTCAATCTCCCAGCTGCTGAAATGGCTAGAAGCAGGATCCAACTGAAAATGGGATTTTTTTTTAATCATAGAAGATTTTATTAAGATTTTCAAATTTTTACATCACACTTCCATATTCATTTCTCTCATACATGTAGAAAGATCCTCAAGATCCATAGGCTTACAATATGTGGTATGTTACAAGAGGCTAGACACATATAATCACAATATATACATTTATATATATATATATATATATATATATATATATAGCCTATCTTTCCTAATTGTAGCTACTCATTTATTAATAGGGTAACTGGGGTATGTAAATAGGTCTATCTAAGAACCAGTAGGAGGAGGGTTACACGGGGGTTTACACAGTGGTGAGTTAAAATAAGAATCCCACTTTTTATGGAAGCAAACCAGTTGACCTCGATGAGCATAGGTCAGCCTTTCCAGCAGTGCTAGTTTAGCTATAGCTAAGTGCCATACTCCTATGCTTGGACTGTTGACTTGTCTCCATTGCATTAAGAGGAGCCGCTTGGCCTCTAATAGGGCTAACATGACCCACTCTCGAAGGGCCTTTGGCAACATGGGAAGGCTAGACATATCACCCAACAATAGTTTAGGGTCTAGGTGGAGATTCCTTATACCCAAGACTAAACATCAATCTCATCTAATTGCATCCCAGAAAGCAGAGAGTTGTGGACATTCCCACAGTATGTGAAAAAGGTGGGCTCCGGGTTGTTGGCATCTCCAACAGTTGGAATGTGGCAATAGTCCTGCCGAACACAGAATGGCCGGAGTTCTGTACCAGCACAGCAAAGTTTTTAGCTGTATTAATTGGCTTTTAGAATCTTTATACAACTTATGCACATTTTGAAGACAACCGGCCCATGCAGTGCTGGGTATAGCTACACTCATCTCGGCCTCCCATCAGATTCTGCAGTGTTCTGTGGGGTCAGATTGAGAGTCTCTACCTATAGCGTAGAATTTACCTATACGACCACGTGAGGAGGTGTCCTTATGTAGAGTGGTAAGCCACTTCCATTTATTATCTGGTCGTATTCGGGCAGAGAGGGCATAGATAAGGCTAGGTATTTGGAGATACCACCAGAAATCAGTGTTTGGAAGATTAAATTTATTCTTTAATTGGGCAAAGAATAATAGTGTATTCGAGCCAGGCATCATGAGGTCCATCACATAGCGAATGCCCTTATGCTCCCAAGCAGGTCAATTAAGAGATTGTCCCTCTAATGTAATAAAGGTGTTGTGCCATAGCCCTGCATAAGCCAGGGGTGGAGCCCACACATTCTTGGGGGTATGTGATACTCCCTCTGTATAACTGCTTGGTGAGGCCGCACCTGGAGTACTGCGTGCAGATTTGGAGGCCGCACTTAAAGAGGGATATTAACCTCCTGGAGAGGGTCCAGAGGAGGGCAACCTAAATGATTTGGGGCTTGGGGGACAGGACCTATGAGGAGAGGCTCGAAGAGCTAAATATGTACACTTTGGAAGAGAGAAGGGACCGGAGGGATATGATAGAGGTCTTCAGGTACATGAAGAGGGTAAATAGGGGAGGAACGGTGAGGGTGCTTCGAAGGAAGGAGGAGGGGCCACTAGAGGGCATGGGTGGAAGCTGGAGGGGAAGATTCAGGGAGAAAGGAGGAGGTGCTATTCACTGAGAGGGTGGTAGAGCCATGGAATGCACTACCTAGGGGCTGGTGGAGGCAGAGACAGTGGAGGGGTTCAAGAGGGGGTGGGACAGGTACAGGGGAAGGGTTCAGGAAGCAAAATCCAATGCAGCAAGAATATCTGGAACTGGGAAGGGAGAAGCCAGAGAAGGCGAGGGGGACAGCAAGGTCAGCACCCAGGGTGGGGGCTGACCAAACGAGCAGACATGAAAGACCATTAGGCCTATTCTGCTGGCATTTTAGTATGTTAGTATGTAGTATGAGAGAGAGTCATAATGTGACGCCAGGCATACCGGGAGTGACACATGACTGGAGAGAGGCCCTTTCCTGTAGAGCCACTAGGGCTCATCAAAGGACCTAAGTGGGGTTGGGGCCACCATGTCTGTTTCAAGGCCAACCCACACTGGACAAGATATGTTAGGCAGTACGAAACACTTTGTTATTTGTGCAGCAGTACATGCTAGGTGATAGTTCTGAAACCAAGGGGCCCCAAGGTCTCCTTTAGTCAAATGTGCCTTGAGCTTGTTTTTCCCCCATCTACATGCCTTCTTCTCCCATATTAGAGTGGATACCATCTTCTCAAGGGAAGCAAAAAGTTTGGGAGAGATTCGTATTGGAAGATTATTGAATAAATATAAGACCCTCGGGAGCAATAGCATTCGTACTGAAGCCACTCTACCCATCAGAGATAAGTGCAATTTTTGCCATCGCTCCATTTCTACATTTAATTGTTTTAACAGAGAGGAAAAATCAGTTGATTCAAAATTTGCCCAGTTAGAAGGTATGTAGATCCCCAAATAGGAAAAACCTTGC
Source organism: Neoceratodus forsteri (assembly GCA_016271365.2). Classification (NCBI taxonomy): domain Eukaryota; kingdom Metazoa; phylum Chordata; order Ceratodontiformes; family Ceratodontidae; genus Neoceratodus; species Neoceratodus forsteri. The sequence continues at coordinate 1,426,088,425 of CM028130.1, forward strand.
GGAGCCCATTTAAGTTCTGTGCCATGAAGGCATTCCCGTAGCAGAGTGAATTCAATGGGACCAAAACAGTCTTCCATTGATTAACCTGTAGGCCTGATAATGCTGCAAAGCTTTTAAGGACTGAGAGGGCTATTGGTAACGAATCTTGGGGACGAGATAGGGTAAGTAGCAGATCATCTGCATAAGCTGCCACAGTATAGGATTTACCGTGTGCCAATATGCCTGTAAGCCCCTCTGTAGTGTCAAGAGCACGAAGTAGGGGGTCCAGGGCAATTAAAAAAAGAAGGGGGGATAGGGGACAGCCTTGTTGAGTGCCCCTGTATAATGGAAAGGAGGAAGAGATGGTGGAGTTAGTAAGGATCTTGGCCTTTGGGGAATTATAAAGGGTCGAGACACATAAGCAGAATTGGGGACCAAATCCATATATATGAAGAACCTCATGGAGATAATTCCACTCTACAGAAGCAAAAGCCTTTGTAAAATCAACAGCTAGGGCAGCCATTGGGGTTTTAGCTCTACTTGCCAGCCACTTCAGATTCAATAGCAATCTGGTATTGTCTGAGCCCACCTTTCCAGGCATAAAACCAACTTGGGATGGATGGATAATAGAGCCAAGGATATTCTGCAATCTAGTAGCCAATATTTTAGCCAGGATCTTTGTGTCCACTGGCAGTAATGATATGGGGTGAAAATTAAAGCAATTCAGGGGGTCGTCAGATTTTTTAGGTATTACTGTAATTAAAGCCTCATTCATTGTGGTGGGGAGGGAGCCTGAAGAGTGGGCACATTGAAGAGCAAGTAACACGGGGGTCACAATTTCCTGATCCAGGGCTTGATATAGCTCGACGGTCATTCCATCTGGCCCTGGGGCTTTCCCTTTGGCCATGCAAAATAGGGCCTGTCGTACCTCAGTCTCTGAAATAGGGCGGTCTAAAAGGTCCACTTGCTCCTGAGATAATGAGGGTATTGTGAAACCTTGGCAAAACTGACGCAGTTTATGTGAAAGCTGTTCCCTTGTGTCTATGGATAAGGATTTAGATTGATATATGGTCTGATAATAATTTTTCATGGTCTCGTTAATGCCCTTCGAATCGCTAACCATGGAACCTGTGGGAGTGCGGAGGGCATGTATCTTTGAAGATGCTTGCTGCTTCCACAATTGGTAGGTAAGGAGCTTCCCCCCTTTGTCCCCTCCTTCCCAATATTGATGTTTGGCCCTAAGCAAAGTCCATTCTGCCTTATGATGTAAAAGTGAGTTTATACGATATTTAAGCCCTACAATACGCCTCGTCAATGAGGAGTCTCTAGTAGCAGAGGTCTGGGAGGCTTTAAAACGGCCCTCTAGGGTAGTGAGTTCTGATTGTAGCAGCTCTATCTCTTTTTTTTGGGTTTTATTCCGGTTCGCAGCAAAAGCAATGATATGGCCTCTTAGAGTGGCTTTAAATGACTCCCAGATCATACTAGCCGAGACTTCTCCAGTCTTGTTGAAAGTAAAATATTCCCAAATTGCTTTCTGCATCTCTTATTGAAATTCAGGATCTTTAACTAAAAGGGGGTTACGTCTCCATCTTGTACCAGTGTTTCGACTTTCAGGGGCGGAGTAAGTAAGCGACACCAGTGCATGGTCTGATATAATTATATTGCCCATGTCATTATTCGAGATGGCACTCGAAGCTGGCTGGTTAGCTAACCAATAGTCAATGCGACTATAGGCATCATGCAGAGAGGAGTAGTATGTGTAGTCACGGCCCGATGGGTAATCATGCCTCCAGACGTCCACTAAGCCCCACTCTGTTATCATTTCTTGCAAAGCAGCATGTGCCTTTGTGTGGGTTTGAGGCATAGGATAGGATTTATCCAAAAATATGTCTGGTACTAGGTTAAAATCTCCTCTTATTATCAAGGGAATAGTGGAGTCAGACTGTGCTAGTCCAGCAATAGTTTGGCTCAAATTTGGAAAAAAACTCTGCTTGGTCCACATTCGGGGCATAAAGGTTACATACTATCAATTTGTCCGGGCCAGATTTTAGTTTAACTATTACCCACCTCCCCTGTTAGTCAGAGCGAGACTCCTTCATTACCCAAGTACTCGATCACTGAATTAAAATACCTACTCCCCTTGATTTAGAAGATGCTGAGCTAGCATGTATAGTGCCAACCCATGATTTCTTGAGCCAAGGAGTGGATTTATTGAGGAGATGTGTCTCCTGAAAAAGAGCTATGTCTGTGTGCATGGAGCGCAAATGCCGAAGCACCTTGGTTCTTTTTATAGGGTGGTTAAGGCCCTTCACGTTCCATGACACTAGACGCAGACCCTGTACAATAGCTGGGGGCATAGTAATGAATATGTCAGAAAACTATGAACTTCCTCCAATATGTTCGAAAGGGATAGACCCTAATACCCCATTTGAGAGCTACTACTTAAGAAAACCTACTGTGACCCGTTATCAAATATCTAGAGGATACTACACTGTGAAACACAAGAGAAATGATTAATTGTCAATGACAGCTGCAAGAAGTGTATATGCTAACAATCGTATCTAACATCAACTAGAACTGAATACTAATAAAAGCAGAAAGCCTGTGCTACTCAGGCTTAAGTGCACAATGCTATAGCCAAAGAGCGATTAAATGCTAACTGCTACAGACATTTCAGGGAAGAGGATAAACAAAAACAGTATCTATCCTCACCTCTACTTACGTCTGTGCTCAGGGGTTATCAAGGAGAGTCACAACTCAAACTGGGCTTATCCGTCCTCATCTGAGCAATAATTCCCAAGGGAAAGTATAATCCGGGGGGGAGGGCATAAACCAAATGGGGGAGGGAATTAATGGCGAAAATAAAGGGGGAGGGAATAGTAGGGAAACTACCCTAATCGAAAACATAAAGGCCAATCCCTCTATAGCATTTGCCCATACAGTGCAGGTTCATTACTAATCTAAACATCGAACTATAAAGATTCAGCAACTCCAACATTGTTTATACTTCCCAGTTACCAGACTTAGAAGGTGGTGGTGTGGGGGGGAGGGAAGATCATGGGGGGGACCCTTCTTCATCAGGGTAACATATCTCAGGGAGTTTCAACAGCCACAGAGAAAAGAAAACTCTGCTGTATCTCTATACTATCATTAAACAAAGCAAGTGAGACATCATACAGTAAGGTATTGCAAACTGCAGTCAGTACAGTCAAAATTCAGCCAGGGGATTCTCCATCATGAGTCCTTGCTTGCTGGGAGCAGCTACTAAAAATAGGAACTTCTTCGGAAGCTACCGCTGCTGCATATGATTTAATCCCTGGTTTAAGCTGACTGGAAATGTCCACCACTTCCAAAAGAGAAGATTCTGAGATATCGGCCTAGTCCATGTGATTCTGTTGACTAGACAAGGAGGGCTCTGTTATATCTGCAAGACCATCTGAGCAGGACTCCAAAGGCTCATCTCTAGGCATCTTCACTGGTGGAGCTGTTTTCTGCAGCTCTGGGGGTATCTGTTGGCCACTCCTAGATCACTGTCACTGTCTTGAAGTCGAGCTAGTGTTTCTGGGAGGAAGGAAAGTCTGACTCAGACCAGCAGCCGCTGCAAGTGCAGGCATAGTGCTCGCGTAGGAAGACCTCTCTCTGGGGGGCTCATCGAACCAAGGACCTGGTCCCATAGCACACGGGCCTTCTGGATTCTGTGGCTGGTGATTTCACTCCAGTTCTGGTATCAGGGGTTCTCATAGCCTCTGGGGGATGAAGTTTGAAGGGGTAGGTTGGGCCAAAACTTAGAGGTCCATCTTTCAATCTCCTCAGGAGTATCCACTAGCAATTCTCTCCCTTCTTTAGAGACCAACAGTCTGGTAAGACCCTTGAATCTATACTAAAAATGATGGTCTGACAGTACTTTCTTAATGGGGCCATAAGCTCTGTGCTTATTCACTGTCTCCTGTGCAAAGTCTCTATATATAGAAATCAGCACTCCTTGCCATCGAATTTCACCCAGATCTCGAGCAGCACTGAGAATACGTTCCTTTGTAGAATATCTAAAAAAAATATGCCACGATTGGCCTTGGAGCTAGTTGCGTTTTCTCTTTCCTTCCAACGATCTGATGAGCTTCTTTCACTTCAACTGGGCCCCTCCAGCGCCACTAGCATCTTAGGGAGCATCTCATTGAGAAACGTTTCCATGGATGTTCCCTCAGAGCCCTCAGAAACTCCAACAATTCGGAGGTTGTTACATCTCCCCCAATTTTCCTGATCTTCTACTCTGGTAAGCAATGTTTCCAACTGTAGATCTTGCATTTGCACTCTCTGTTTAAGTTTAACTTGCTGCATTTCCAGAGTTTCCACCTTTTGCTCTGCTACATTTAAACGATCTTGTATCACATGTACCTCTGCAGTGGTATTTGTTAGTGTAGTATTGATGGTATCGACTAGCAGCAAAACTGTCTCCAGCATACAGGTAATATACGTTAGCGATTCAGTCACTGATGGCGATTGCACACTTGTACCTTGTATTGGAGAGACTATATGCAAAGAAGCCTCAGTCGCCAACTTATTCGGGGTTGATTGGCCTGGGAGGGATGTTGATGTAGACTCCATCTGTAGGGCGTATGGCGCAAATACACCGTGAGTCTCGAGGATTAGGCCTGCAAGTTCTGTGGCCTAGCTGAGCAGCACCACTCGTGGATAACCGGTGTAATTTAGCAGCTTTACAATGCAGTTCTGTCAGAAAAAAACACACCGGATGATTCAGAGCAGTTTCCCAAATGAGTATTTAGCAACGAAAGATTTACATCCTGGGATTAGACCGACCCGCCACGGTTTTTTCTCAGAGAGGAAGGAGCCCAAGAATTATGCTGCCATTCTCTTGGTGGTCAAGCCACGCCCCTGAAAATGGGATGTTGAAACTCAGCTGGGTAATTCTGGGTAAATTAGTTGTAAAAGAAACAAACAACAATATATTGCTGGGTGTCTCCAAACTCAAAAATGTTCCAGTCATACTAATCTATCATGTGAGATGATAGCACACAGTAGTAGTGCACTAAGCCAGTAATTGATGTGGACCTGGGTTCAATGCTTAGTAAAGAACATTTTTTTTTTAAAAGGATCTGTCCATTTTGGTCACAGACAGGAACTTAAGAGGCTTTTCTTTCTGAGAAAACATAGGAGGGGTAAGTTGTGGGGAAATTTGTCAAAGTAGTATCATAATTATTGTCCATAGGGTAAACTGAGAACAGCCACAGTAACCCACATTTAAGGACTATATTAAAGAGCAGTATCTTACCCTGTAGTTTGGGTGTTCGGTGAGAACTGTCTGACTTGGGACCCCTGAGCTAGTGCAGGTGATAATCGGAGGAATGGTGGCATGAAGTAAAGGCTAAGGCCTTATTATATTCAAACATACTTAGCATTCCATCACGAGAGTGGTACAGAGCAGGAGTAGGTTATTTGACTTAGGAAGTATGTAGAGCATCTGCAGGCACACTACATGTCTACAGGGGATTCTGTCACTGAAGGCATCAGGTAGGCCACAGCCTCCCTAGCCTTTTCCAAGATTCTCCCTGGGTAGAGTGGGGTTTGGTTGGGAAAGATAGAGAAAGGAGTGAAGAGATCAATGAGTTTCATGGCTAGCAGACCTGTAGGTGTAGGGGACCCCAGCAACTCCCTATTTAGGGTGTACCTAATAAGCCAGAAGGACAGGTTGGGAGGAAAGGTGGAGGGGTTGTTTTATATGTGAAGGAGGATATAAGTACCACTGAGATACAGGGGCAACAGGGGGATAATGATGGGCTGGAGGTATCATGGATCAGACTAGAGACAGTGTTTGGGACTTTTATTCTCACAGGGGTGGTGTACAGGGCTCTGACACAGTGGGAGTAGTTAGACAGAACTCTGGGGGAAGCCATTAATAAAATGGTCAGCAAGGGAAAGTTTTGATTATGGGGGACTTAAATCAGCCGAATGTAGACTGGGGCATTCTCACCCCAGCTACATCAACAGGGAAGGCCATACTTGTCTCCATTCAAGGTGCATTTCGCAGGCAGCTGATTTTGGAACCCAGTAGAGAGGGGACAGTGCTGGACCTCGTACTTACAAACAGAGATGGCATTGCTGATGTTATAGTGGATAGTCACAGAAGAGAATCATAGAATCAGAGAAATCTGGTGGCAGAAAAGGGGGCAAGACCTTCTTCAGATATGTGGGGGAAAAGAAGAAGACAACGGGAGGGATAGTGAGAATCAGGAGTGCGTGGGAGGACTGCACAGAGGAAGATCAAAAGAAATCAGATAAACTAAAATTATTACTTCTGCTCAGTCTTCATGGTTGGGAGAGGATGAATGGCAGACCAGCATGTTGCAGTAAGCACCACGGAGAGGGGATTGGACACAAGTCCATTCTTGGTAGAAAGGGTCTGGAAGTGATTGGCAGCCTTAAAGGAGAATAAGGCAATAGGGCTGGATGGGAGTCATACAAGGGTCCTATAGGAACTAAGCACAGTGCTGGCCACTCCTCTGGCAGTGCTTTTTAGCACCTCAGATGAGATGGAGGAAATTTCTGAGGACTAGAGGTGGGGAACATGGTCCCTCTGAACAAAAGCAATAGTAGGGAGAATGCTAACAACTACAGGGCAATCAGTCTTACATCAGTGATGGGGAAGTTATTGGAAACACTACTGAAGGAGGAGCTTGTGGAGCACCTGGAGTCAAAATGGCTGCAGGACCATCAGCAGCACAGTTTCACAGGGGGAGTTTATGTCAAACTAATCTCATAGATTTCTTTGACTGGGTTACTAGGGAGGTGGATCAATGGAGAGCAGTGGACATGGCCTATCTGGACTTCAGTAAGGCTTTTGACAAGGTGCCACACAGGAGGCTAGTTAAGAAGCTAAGCCACCTTGGGGGTGGGGCAGAAAGTGACAAGCTGGGTAAAAAACTGGTTAAGGGATAGGAGGAAAAGGTTGGTAGCAGACAATAGCCAATCAGGTGATAGGAGACTGACTAGTGAGGTGCCACAGGGTTCAGTGCTGGGACCGGTCTTCTTCAGTTTCTTCATAAGCAACACTGTGGAGGAGCTTGAGGGTAAGATGTGTCTCTTTGCAGATGATACAAAAATTTGCAACAGGGCTGACACTCAGGAAGGGCTGGAGAAAATGCAAAGGATCTGGGGAAACTGGAGGAATGATCTGGGGGTTGAAGCTGAGTTTCAATGTCAAAAAGTACAAGGTTATGCACTTACAGCTGTGGAACCCAGGGGCTGTTTACAAGATGGGGCAAGTGGAGCTTACAGTCACCAGGCAAGAAAGAGACCTAGAGGTCATCATATCTGATGAACTCAAGGTAACTGGGCAGTGTGACAAAGCAGTGGGAAAGGCTAGCAGGATGCTGGGATGAATTGGGAGAGGGAATTCTAGGAGAAGGAGGGAGATGGTACTGCCATTGTATCACTCAATGGTGAGGCCCCACCTAGAGTACTGTGTCCAGTTCTGGAGGCCACATATCCACAAGAACACTGAAAGAGTGGAGGCAGTACAGAAGGTAACCAAAATGATGAGGGGGTTGTACAGGAAGCTATATTAGGAAAGGCAGCAGGAAGTCAACATGCAGTCCCTGGAAGAGGGGAGAGTGAGAGGGGACATGACTGAAACCCACAAGTACTTCACAGGAGTGAACAAGATGCAAGTGGAGGGACTATTTCAGAGAAAGGAAGGCACTAGAATAACTGGACATGCAATGAAGTTAAGGGGGAAATTTAGGAGAGATGTGCAGAAATACTTTTTTATGGAGAAGATGGTGGATGTCTGGAAAGCCTGCCAGAGAAGATAGGGGCCAAAAACTGTGAGGAGCTTCAAGCATACGTGGAATAGGTATAGGTGCATATTAAGTAGAGGAATGGGGAAGGGAGTGGCACCTAATATCTTACTAGGGTTAGAGGTGATGAAATAGTCAGGGACAAGGGGCAAACTGGATGGACCTAAAGGTTTATTTTCTGCCAACAAAATCAATTCCTATGTTAAGCAACTGTTACACAACAACTGTGTAAGTTATCATTATATAAGTAGTATTGTACTGTACTGGATGCTGTAAGCTTGTGGTGTTTTAATTGCACAATAAAATTAGCATCCTTAATTGACTACCTAACTAACGTAGGAGTATAGGATATTGCACAAGGGATATTGTACTTAAATCTTGTAAGACTGTGGTAAATCATCATCCTTACCTAAATACCTATCTTGGGGATGGGTACAAGTAGCCCTCTAGGAGGGACTGCCAGGTAACCAGCTAAGACAGGGACTTTAACAGAACTCCATGTATAGCAAGGCCAATTTGGCCCTAGTCTAAGGGCACTAGGCAGTTAGAGGAAAGTAAGTTATTATCTGAGGTCTAATGGTTATCATGGGATCATTATAGAGAGGAAGTACAGTGGGGAGGTAGTCAGTTGTGGGGACTGTTGGGCGCTGTCCTCCAGGGTTACATCCTGGAGGAGGGGACACTGCCCCATCTGCAGGACCTTTGCAAAGTACCATGCTCTGCTGGTGGAAGCAACAGATAAGAGATCTATGGCATTGACTCAGCTGGGGACCACATCCAACTCCCCCAGAGGCCCACTGGCCCATGGGGATGCAGAATGGTAGGGAAGAGGAGAGAGGGAAGGGTGGCAGGGGCAGCAACAAGGAGTTCAATCAACCCTATACTGCCCCAACAGCAAATCACTTTGAACACATGGAGGAGACTCCGGTACCTGACTTTGGGGGGGGGGGGGACACTCTGAGTGAGTTGAGGGAAAATGTGCATAATGACTTTGTGGCAACCAGAAGGGGTGAGAAGGAGGAAGTCAGCAAGGAGTTTCATAGTGACTGGAAACTCAATGACAGAAAGTTAGACAAGGACAGCAAAAAAGATCACTGATCCATCCAGTCTGCCCATGAACCCTAACAAACCCATATAGAGTTCTAACACCCACTATGATTAGGGAGTAGAGAGGGTGATGGGTGGGGTGGAGTTGAGGGGGATGGTCAGGTGCCTTTCAGGTGCATCAGCCACCAGGAATATAGATAGGTTAGGGAACATGGCGGAGGAGGGGGAGGGGAAGATGGGAGTGCTGGTACACTTGGGTACCAATGATCTGGCTAACCAGCTTGTGGAAATGATGAAGCCTAACTTTCAGAAATGTGGGCACAGACTGAGGGAGAACACGGTTTTCCTGGTGTTTTCCAAGGTCCTCCCTGTAAGGAGTAGAAAGGGTTATAATTACAGTGTAAGAGATCAAGGAGTTTAATGGGTGGTTGAAGGGTCGATATAAGGAGGCGGGGTACTACTTTTGGGGGACTGGAGGATTCTGGGACAAGAGGCTCTTCAAGGGTGATGGCCTTCAACTTACAAAAGAGGGGGCCAGTGCACTGGGGCAGAAGTTTGATGTCTACATTGAACAGTTAAACTGACTGTGGGGGAGAATGAGGCTAGGGGAAATACTGAAAAGGAAGAGAGGCTGAGGAACCTAGTTAGTGCTCCTCTGAAATGATGACTAGTAGCAGCCAGGTAGCATCATCAGCTAAAACTTTCTTTAAACTAATTTACTCTTGGTCACTAACTGAACATAACTTCACTAATGAAACTAACAAGCAAACATTAAGGCATTAACTAATACTTGGGATGATAGCTGCTGTTCTCCAATTTTTCAGAACCACTCCTGATACCAATTTTGAATATATTCCTTAATGGTCAAGCCATTTCCTTATTAATAGTTGTAAGCGACTTAGGGGATATGATGCCCATTCCCTGTACTATTTTTGTCCAAGGATATTAATTTATGCATGACCATCTGTGTAAAGACCTCTTAATTGGGACCAATGTCATTACTGATATTTCATAACTGTTCTATAGATACAAAATCTTGTCCCTAAGAGTACACAGAGCAAACGTATGTCTTCAGACATTTCTTGTTTATTTACAACCCTCATACTGTATCTCCCTCAAAAATGGGGCTTACTTCTCTACCAGTAGACTTTACAGAGCTAATGCAGCTATAGAATTCTTTGTCTCTCCCCTTGTCTGTGGCTTTTTCATTCAAGTCTCATTCATTCTTTATTATGTTCTTGCATTTTCTCAGCTTAGTTTTACATCCATCCCAGTTTATCTGTGACCCAGAGAATTTATACTTTTTGCATGCTTTTGTCTTTGCATTTATTACCTCATGTACATTGTTACCCATAATGGTCTTCTTAGGATTGGCACGATATGAAATTCTGATGGCATGATAATCATCACATGTGATGCCCCCTCACACTGCTCTTCTGTTCTGATAACCCATTGGTCGCATACATATGTCCCTATTTCTACTACCCCAGTTATCCTTATCCCATTGCCTATGACCATCTGAGCACTCTCTATCATTACCCTGAACATTCCAGTCAGCCCTACCGATGCCTGGACCAAACGTACATCCTTGACAACTTATCAAAGAGGGACCCAAAGGAAAAAAAAGCCTCCTCCATCCTTCTATATACCCTCAAGAAAATATTTCTGCTGCTCCTTCTCTGTTCAGGCAATGTGGAAATAAATCCAGGTCCTCCAGCACAAATTACATCCCCCTCAGACTTTGCGGCTGCACCCGGTCTAAAAATAATGTTGGTTAGCATTCTAAGCCTGACTAAAACATTCGACCAACTTCAAACTTGGGCCGCACATACAAACCCAGATCTGATTATTATTACAGAGTCATGGCTGAAAAAGTCTATTACCGACCCTTAAATTACTAACTTGGATTATAAACTATTCAGGGCAGATAGGGAATTCGGGGGGGGGGGGGGTCATCTATGCCAAAACCAAATTTTCAGTTAGTGACATTTCCTGTAAAACAAAACCTAAAGAACATGAAGTAGTGTCACGAAAGCTCCACCTTCCATCTACTGAATGCATCACTATTATAGGTGGCTATAGACCACTGTCCAGTGGCACTGAAATCCTTAGCTTACTGAAATCCCTAACCATGAATACCAACACAGAAACAATAATCCCAGGGGACTTTAACATGGACTGGCTCACCGCAAAAGCTCACTGCTTTAAATCTGTGATGAGCTTGGCCTTGCACAGGTAGTCATGGAACCCACTAGGAACAACACTTCCAACATTGGCAGTAACTCACTGTTAGATGTTATTTTAACTACACATCCCCACAAAATCTCATGCTCTGCAGTCTTCCATAATGACATGAGCGACCACGCTGTTGTGTGTACAAGAGCCCAAACCAAAACCTGCAATCGGCCCAGACTGAGAACCACACGATCCTTTCATAAGTTCAACACAGTAAACTTCCTATCCGACTTGGTTAAGATCAAATGGCAAGATCTATATCTTGCCAAAACTACTGATGAAGCTGCCTCAGTCTTTAACAACAACCTTACCACCCTGGTAAACAAGCATGCCCCATTTATTATTCTAAGGGTACGCAAATCTTCACATCCTTGGTTTACCCCTGATCTTAAGGCAGTGCTTACCAAAAGAGACAAGCTATGGGCCCAGGCTAGGCATTCAAAGAGTTCAGCGAACTGGCAGGCCTTTAGAACTGCTAGGAATGCCTGTGTAAAAACCATCTGGGCTGCTAAATCAAACTTTTACATTTCCACCTTGGAGCAGGCAATGGGGAACTCCCACAAAATCTGGAGGGCACTGAAATCCATCCAAGGCCGTCCCTCAGCTCCCTCTATTCCCACTAAGATTCATACCAAAGGCACAGTGGTGGAAAACAATTCTCAAATCCTTGAATAACTGAATTCCAGCTTTGTCACAGCTGGACTAGCTTTTGACTCCTCATCGTACGCAAGACGCGCAAGTAGTAATGCCAGCCCCACCTCCTCACCCAGTACACCATCCCATCCCTTTCAGTTACACATGTTTAACTACAAAGCGGTTGAAGACCTACTCCTCCGCCTGGATACCAGGAAAAGTGCAGGTGACGACAGTATTGAACTCTTCTCCTGATATTAGGTTATGCCTATCTCACTGCCCCATCCTCCATATATTTAATCTTTCCATCACTTCGGCCACAGTACCATCCTGCTGGAAATCCACCCACTTCTTCCTCTCTTCAGATCAGGGGACCCTTGTGATTTAAACAACTACAGGCCTATCTCTATCTTGCCTGTTCTCTCAAAAGTCCTGGAAAAACTGATCTATAATGAACTAAAAAATCACATTGAAACATACTCACTCCTAAACCCTGCACAATCTGGTTTCAGGTCTAAACACAGCACCATCACTGCCTTAGCTAAAGTCTCTAACGACTGGATTTCGGCTGTGGATGCTAAGAAGGTCACTGGTGCAGTCTTCCTAGGCCGCAGTAAAGCATTTGATACTGTGGACCATAACCTACTAATTACCTGCCTTGCTAATCTAGGTGCCACTCCATCTATTACAGTGACTTAACAGTTATCTCTCTGGAAGGATACAAAAAGTCAAGGCTGATGGTCTTCTCTCAGCCCCCCTCCCGATTGTTAGGAGAGTCCCCCAAGGCTCCATCCTTGGCCCGATCCTGTTTTTCCTGTATATCAACGATCTTGATTCTTACATAACGAATTCCAGTCTGCACTTCTTCGTGGATGATACAGTTTTGTACGCCTCAGGTTCTACCTTATCTGAAGTTGATGAAGTGTTGCAAGCTGACTTTGCTCAGCTTGAAACCAATCTCATAAAAGCCAAGCTTCTCCTGAATGTGAAGAAAACTAAGGCAATGATATTCTCACGTAACACTCATTCGGCACCCTACCTGCCCTACCGAAGGATTTTATTACCTCCCTGGGAGAACCCCTCGAAGTTGTACCTAAATTTAAATACTTTGGCATTTGGATCGACAACAAGCTCTCCTTTAATGACCATATTGAGGACTTATCTAAGAGGCTCAAAGCACGTCTGGGATTCTTTTTTAGAAATAGATCTGTCTTCCATCTTGAGACCCGAACCAGGCTTGCCCAGGCCACATTCCTTCCTTTGCTTGATTATGGATATTTAATTTACGTCTCCTCAGCAATCTCAAGCCTAAGTAAGCTGGACGTTCTCTACCACTGTGCCCTGTGGTTCATCACCAACTCCCCCTACCGAACTCACCACTGTGACCTGTATGCAGCTGTCAGCTGGGCCTCTCTCGCCACCAGATGCCTGATCCATGCTGGTATCTGGACCCTTAAGACACTCCTTCACAAACTCCCAAGCTACATAACATTGCTTATCCACATCTTGCATAGTGCATACTCTCTCAGGAAATCGGACTACGTCCTACTAACTGTCTCTAAGACTCGTACTATCTTCGGCCAACGAGCTATTGCATATACCCTTCCTATCTTTTGGAACCATCTTCAGTCCTTGCTGAAACTAACTAGTATCGTATCACTCAATTTCTATAAAGCACTAACACTTTCCAAAGTAAAAGATACTTGCAACTGTCACTATGCCTACCCCACTACTCCATGCCAGTTACTTATGTACCAACAGTCTCTTGTCCTTTCCTTGCCAGGATTGAAACTGCCCATCTAGCATAGGGCTTCTACATGCTAAAGAATATGATACCCCCAACCTACTTACCTACATCCTACTCCCCCGTGATCCTCCCTATCCCTAGACTTCCCTTCCTGTGTATATCTTACCCAACCCTACTAGCTACCCATTCCTTTGTCACCTTATACAGTTACCACTTTGTTTTCCTTCTACAATTAACCAATTTGTTTTTCCTTTCTAGCCACAAGAAATATGTCTCAAGTGGACCTTGCACTACTAGACTGTACCTTTTATAATACACCTGTATGATCTATATTTGCACCGTGGCTAATTACAGTTGATTACACCTGTCAATGTGATAGTCATATGTCTGTGTAAATGTCTTAGGACCTCCTTGTGAATGAGCTTGCTCAACGGAGTTTTTTTCCTGCAATAAACTTAAACATGTAATACTATGGTTATCATCATACTGCGATATTGCAGAACAAGTAATTTTTGCACAAAAATTAAGCGTCCTTGAACTCTTGCATCAGGGAGTGTTGGTGCATAAAACTAATTGAAAGGTATTAATACCATGGTATACCATGAATCATGGTTATCGTGGTATTTGAAATTGCCCTCGGTATGAATGCCAGGACTTCTGATACAGCGATGTACTGTGAAATCAAGATACTGTGACAACCCTAGATCTTCTACTCTTTTTTTCATACTTCATCTTCTTTGGTATAAATGTATCTCTCAACATGCAGATTTTATCCATTATTTTTTCCACATGGTATCCTTTGCCCTCTTAGCCAGCTCACTCTCCCAACACCAAGTACTTGGTTGATATATTTAATTTTGTTTACGACTGCTTTATCATGTAGAACGTATTTAGTTGTTCCCTTCTGGTTAATCTTTCTATGATAAAATGAAAACTGGAGAATGTCATGGTCACTACCACCTAGCTGCTTCTGACTGGAACAATCATGTAATGGGATGGATGGGCTATATACAACAATATCCAAAACCTTATTTCCCCGGTTGGGGTTGTCACATGTTAGTCAAGACCATTATTCCTGACAATATCTAAAAAAAGACCTTTGTTGCTCCTTCCAGCTGATTAAGTTTTCCTGTCAGTATTGGGTAGGGTGAAATCACACATAACCACAGCATCATGTACTTCTGCCACTATTGATTTCAGCCAGTAGTTTCATACTTGTTGGACCACTGTATCTGGAGGTCTGTAGCAGATGCCAGATACAACTGGTTGGGAATCCAGTGGGACAGTTTTTACCCATATTGATTATGTACATAATTCTTGAGCTTTTATAACATCTGTAATATTATAGCAGTCGATACTGTTATCTACAGTATGTAAACTGCAACCCCCAACTCTATTTTGTTTGATCCGTCCTGGTTACATAAAATATAGCCATGATTACAAATACTGTTCTATGTTAAACCCTTATTTTAGACACTTTAATAATAAGACTTTTTCTGGCTGGCATAACCTGAAAACTGATACGTGTGTTCTTGGGTCTTGCCTCTCTGGATCCTGACAATTTGGTAGTGAGCAGTTCAGTATCTTTAAAGTTCTGGAGGGTTAAAAATACACACAAATATCTTTTTCAAGATGTTTTTGCTCACTGATAGAAAGAATCACCTATGTTCACTGTAAACCAAGCTTGATCAAAAACAGTGTATAATTAATTTACACTATGAAATGTTGTCAGCTTGCAAGGAAAAAACATCAAGTGGGTTTAATTTTTCCTAGAATAGAACCCTGAGCCAACCCATGCTTACACCTGAATTGTGCAGCAAACAACTCCTCTTTCTAATTTCTCCTGACTTTTCACTTATGCAGGCTTCCTGAGATGTCACTAAAGAATAAATGTGCAAAAGTAATATAGACTTCATTCACAATATACAAGTATGCACAGAATAAAACTAGAATATTATACTTTAGATAATGTAGCAGGAGCAATTGGAATATTTATGTACTATATGACAAACATATAAACGTACTAAACTACACTTGATTTTTTTTATTCGGGTGAGTAGACGAGCAAAAGATTGTCCATTTTCACTAACAATCAGATACAAACAAAAAACATAAACACAACATATAATAAGACAGTATATACAAAGAGAACCAAATAAGACAGTGTATACAAATAGAATGTCACAGATAATATTTACAGTTTGCACAAGTAAATAGCCACTTTTACAATTTGGACTTGAAAATAGCAGCTGTAGGATATCTTAGATCAGAAGGCAGGGCATTGTTAGATCTGACTGATGTACACAGAAAAGCCTTTTGGCCAAAGGTGGTTTTGCTCTTATCAGAATGTTGCTTAGGTGTATAGAAAAATGTGCCACAAGTGTTTCTTTGGTTCCACGTGATGACAGCAATCACAGAATAGCGATCACTATTTGGGCAAGTGTACATTGCCAAAAATGAATATCGTCAATGTACACTCATGGCAAACAGCAAGAAGGAGCCTGAGATTTAGGTTTCTTTATTTTATGCGGGGGGCACACCCTACTAAAAGATTTCTCAGTTCCACAGGGGTGTATGTTGGGGGTTGCAAAACGACAAAAAAACGACCCGGTGCAAAAAAACATGTGCCCGCCCAGAATCAACGACCTGGCACAAAAAACATAAGCCTGCCCAGAACCGAACCCAGAATCCTCCCAATCCTAGCCTGTCACCAACTCACCACATCACATGGCCAGCTTGGCATCCCACTGCCACACTACACCCCACAAACCCTCCCTCCCCTTCTGCCTGTTGCACGCCGTGGTCCCTCCCCCCCCATGCACGTGTATACACAGTGACATCCCATCGCCATATTCTCCTACCCCCTATCTGGTCACCCCCCTGCCAGGTAGCCCTGTGCACAGGCGCCGTGATTGAGTCGCCCTTTTTGAAAGTGCTCAATTGCAGTCACCCTGTACACAGGATACCGTTTCTTTCATGTATTCAGGTGTGTTGGTTCACGGTAAATAAAACCTATGAGAAGAAAGGGTTCATAGTGATAAGGAAGACCACCTACTTCAAACTTTCGGAATAGAAGACAGAAGACATCCACCAGGGCTCTAATTAGTTTTTACAGTTCAGCAACCTAGCATAACCTAAATGAGATACAACATCTAGTTTTCAGTGGGTTCCTGCTTCTACCCATTTTTACAGTTCAGTGAACTGAAGCACTGTGAGGCTCATGGATTTTAACCTGGGTCATATGCTTTCCAGGCCTATGTGCAAGCCCCAAGGCCACACTGCCTTCTAATAAAATTATAGGCAACCATAAGGCCTTTTCAGTCGCATAGTTTTTGCTTTAAATGTACACGTTACAAATATGGTAGGACACAGACCAAGTGAGATCTTAAGATCCCACTTTAAAAATGTAACCTGAAGTATCACTAACATGCTATTAATAAACTGCGGTGTCCCATAATATTGGCGACTCAAATTGAGCAACTCAGTTTGAGTGCTGGCGATAATAGTGCGTGTGATTTATGAGTGACCGCCATTAAATAGCAAGTGTGCAAAAATAGTGACTCAAAAAATAGGATGTCACTAAATAGCACCTATTGGGGAACAATGTGCTGTCTGGGAGTTTGTTATATTAAGTTACTGGGGGGTGCAGGGGGGCAAAGGCCCTCCGCAAGTGTGCAGTTGCCTTTGTTTGTTCCCTGGTATAAACTTGGCTTTCTTCAGCAGGTGTCTGGGTAAGGTGCACAGCTGTGGGTACTTCGATTCTAGGGTAATTTGGGCTACTTTCTGGGTGGCACGTATCATACTCAGGAGTGTGTGCGGTGCGGCAGTGTGAAAATTCGCTATTTTGATTGTGGGCTGTTTTTGGTTTTGGCATTTTCTGTTCGCTCATATGGTCTTCACTATTTTATTTTCATGAATATCACATAGAACCATAAACTGCAACCTTTAAAGGGAAAGGTAAGAGCCTGCTCCATCAAGCTCTGAAAGTCCAATGACCTATTGGTGTAGCTTGCGAAGCCAAAAAACTTGCATTTGAGAATGAGCCTGAGACATGAGAGTCAGCTGGAAGGAGGCTCAAGTGTCACATAGAAAAGTCTCTGAGGAGGGAGAGTGCCACCATACACTACTCTACTGCTAGCTGGGTGCAGCTGTAGCTGAAGCAGGGTTGGGGAAGTAGCCCATACCACCCTTGCATCTATGTTTCTATGCCAACTGTCTCAGTCACGCAGGGCATGCTTTGCTTGTGAATACACCTCACTAAGTCAAGCCTCTTTGTGTCCCTAGAGCAGGGAAAAAATGGGTACATCCTTTAGCATTGCAGCATAACACCAGCACTCTTGGGTCTTTGCCTTATTGCTCATGAACATCAGCACTTGTGCTTTCTGAAGCATACTCTGGTTTTCATATTGAGGTCTATTCACAAAGGTGTGGAATGTGTATGCACTGTATAACTCCAGCGTGTAACCCATCCTGCACCTGCCTGTGGCTACTGCACCCCCTGCATGGTATGCAGGAAGCAAATACACCCCCCCACGCACCTGATCCCCTGGCCAGTCATGCAGCTTTGTGCTGGGGCAGGCTGGTGGGCATTGCAGGGGAGGTGCCAGCATTTTGCACAATTCAAAAAATTGTAGAGTGCTGTGTACAGTAGCCAGTGGCTATGTGAACTTGGGGGAAACATAAGCCCAAGCTGCCAGTTACACGCCCCCGGGAATGCAGCCACCGGCTGTGGCAGTGATGGTGGGGAGCATCCAACCCCCCACCATGGATGCCCCAGCCTTCAGATCACTCAGAGAGGGTTGGGATGGACACCCGGACTAACCCCCCCATTGCTGTTGGTGCACTGCATGCTGGCTGCCATCATAGTGCTCCATGGGTGTAAGTAATCCACTGTGGGATCCGGGTCGGGCAAATGATCGGCTGCCTGCCTGGGTCTGCTGCTCCACACAGGCCAGCTCCCCCTGTGAGTCTGCATGCCAGGGTGTGGGGCCACATGCAGAAGCTGTGCAGTGGCTGGTGTTTGTGAATGCCACCACTGCATGGACCTCCAGAGGGTACGGAGCTCTTCGGGTGGGATACATGCATTTTGCACATAACCCTACCCTCCTTAGTGAACAGGCCCCATTGCTTTTGAGGTTTTTGTTTTCAGAATAGCAAAAGACAATGTCCAGACAGAACCCTGACATACTAGCCATGCTACTAGTCATTTGCAAAGACTTCTCCCATAAGTATCCGAGGGGGCAAAGTTAGCATCTCCACCTCCATATTGTGAGTCCCAATGCCAACTGGCCGGGGGTGGGGGTGGGTGGGAGAAGGGAAATAGCCTTGGAAAGAAAGGTACTTTTGGTTTACAAAATATGGGGACCTGTATTATCATGCTGCTGTTTGCTGCTTATCAGCAACCATCAGAGTAACAGATCCACAAGTATTACAGGGCTGAGACAGTCTGACCAGCACTATTTTTGGTTTGTTGGGACCACAGGGTAACTAATGTGATCATGAAAGGTTTAAACAACTTGAACAAAGTCCTTAATGAATTTGTTGCCCAATCCAAAGGATCAATCACACACACATGCACACACACATGCATGCATACACACACATTCTTCTCACTCAGTTCAGTTCTGGGCTGCTCCCTTTTGTAGGACTGTTACTCTTTTCTGGGGCACTTGATCTTATTTCTCACACTACTGATTCAGAGGTGCCGATGACTTTAACATTCCTAACAAGATCCTATTTTCCATTATAAAATGGGCAGGCTAAACCAGCCAATCAGAGATCAAGCTCACCATGCATGAAATAAGTTCCATGCATGGTTAAAAAAAAGGACGGCAGTAAAAAGGCTAAACTCACTAAGCCTTAGAACGCTGGCATTTAAAAATGCTGCCATTGTTGTTTCCTCACTAAAAGCAGTCTCCGCTGCACGAAAAGCAAATGAACATGGCAGCCTGTGTGTATGTACTGTAAAATGTGGTATGGTTCTCCAAGCAAAACTTGCTAGCTGCTCAGGGAGTTAAAGGATAAATAACCAACTCAAAAATGATATTTTATTTTATATAAAGATGACCTACAGCACCATGTAAACAGTCACATATTTGTGCAATAACTGAAAGACCTTCATGTGTCAGTTCATGATGTGTGTTCTGTAGTTCTCTGTTGTTGCTCAGTCTGAAAAGTTCCCCTGATAATGGCCAAGCCTGTCTAACTAGATTGCCTTTTGAAAACTTTGTTTTGGTTGATGCCCAACAGGTTTCAGGATTTAAAATAAGTTTTATTTATATGCTGTTCGGCAAAACAACAGACAAAGGACTTGAACATTTGCTTAGCAGATGCATGGCAAGTAGATCTTTTTAATTATACAATGGTGTGTGAAAATCCTGTAACCTCATTGGTCAAAACATGTCACATGACCATGGATAAATCCTGCATTACCAACAATTGAGGACATGCATTTATAAAAAACATAATTAAACACATTTTACATTTATTTTACACATGGGTCCATTGTACAATCGCAATGAGGCACTCCAGGGTGCGAGTTATTGGGGATTTACCCACTTCTTGTGTGGTTAAGTCACTCGGCTGCACCTCGTGACACACCACACAAGGCATGGGTAAACCCCCAATATCCCATACCCTGTTGTGCCTTCTTGCTTAAATCACCAACAGGACTGCGAATCAGCCAGGGCCATTGCAAAGTGCTCGTTGATGCAATCTGACAGCACTGCCGCCACAGCAAAAGTTGTTCTAAACCGGTGATTTATGTCCAGTTTGCTGTCGTGCAATCTGCGGGGTTTTCAAAAGCTGAAAACACATGGAACAGCAAATATGCACTAAACACAAGAAGTCATCATAAACCGGTGATTTACATCCAGTTTGCTGTCATGTGATCAGTGAGGTTTGATGCACTTAACTGCCCTCAACTTTTAACGAAGAAATCCTTACCTCGACAAATTCAGTTTCTCAGGGCAGAAGGAGCTGACAGCATTTCAGGTCCTCAGTTTTCATGACAACAGGGATGATCTAGCAGGATGACCTCATTTTGTGGTAGGCGGAAGGACTATTTTATCTTAAATCAGCATCAGTAAATACTATTTACCACATATCAAATCAATTTTCTAACTGCACAGTGTTTTTGTTTATAAGTGCAATAAGACACTCCAGGATGTGCATGGAACAGATTCTACTGCAAGCCAGGGGCTAAAGGCACTCAGCCAGGGGCCTTGTGCCTTATTACACCCCTGGCTGTGTGGTAAAATCTGTTGTATGCACACCCTGTAGTGTCTTATTGCTTATGTGTTCCACCTTCAGTCACTAGCTCCCCAAGTAGACAAGCTTATTGGGACCATCATGAGTACCAGAAACAATCTCATTATATGGATTTCAGTCCACATGTGTGACCCCCACAGGAGAAAAGACATCAACAATATAAAGGAGGCTTTCTCCTTAACACTCTTCCACATGGTCAGACTAGCCACATAAAACACCACTTCCTCCCACCTTGGATCATATCTGGTTTTTATCTTCTGGTCATATCTTTTTTTCTGAGGAGAATCCCAAGGGATGCCTTGAGATAAAATCTCTTTCCTTTTGGTCACAGACAGGTTCTCTCCCAGAACTCAGTCCACATTGTTACCAGTTCTCACAACCCTTTGGATGCCTGAATGGTTTCCTTGATATGCTACCACCACCCACCTTGACTCTTAGTTGGGGTATCTTTAGGTCACAGTTACACCACAGCCCCTGCTCACACAGCACCTTGATCTTTCAAAAAGGGCAAATGACTCACCCCTTTAGGCAAAGCTGAGAATATGTTACTTTAGATAGCATAGTAATCTTTTTTCAGAAATCAATCATAGACTTGCCAATTATCCCAGGTTATCTATACCTTTAAAATACAGTCACAGAGAACATGAAGTATATAAAAATAATATTTCATACTCCATGATATTTACATGTTGTATATGATTATACATTGTAAAGACTAGGGAAATACAGCACACTACAGAAATGGAAAGAAAAATGTGGAAAGCTAGGATTCACACAGAATAACCTAGAACCTAAGTTTTAAGTAGAAGTAGAAGCTTACCCCCAACTGAGATCTTGTGAGTTATGGCAGATTTGAACACATGATGTTAATAGTTTAGTGTCCCAGCACTAACTGACTTACTCAGAGTAAAACAAGTTAGAAATACCTTTGGCTGGCTGGCCCACTTGCCTGCATCATCAGCCCTATCTATAACATCATATCATTGGACAAGAGCTAACCTCCCCCCAAAAAGCATTCCAAACTGGTCATGGGTATTCACTCTTGCTTACATTGTTATTACAGCTGTCTGCTCAGCAGGAAGCATCTAACTTTGATTTGGCCACTGTTCACACTCAAACAACAGAGTCTCTTAGATGAAAGAAACTCAGCCCTTTTGCTGTTGCTGAAACAGAGTCTTTTAGATGAAAGATACTCAGCTGTCCACATCCAACTCTCTCACCAGCCCGACACAGTGAATTTGAAAGCAATGTAATGTCAGTTCCCACCTACCTCCAACATCAACTATAATATTTTACAGAGAATATTAGATAATAAAACAAACAAAAAAAAGTATTTCCTGAGTGTTTCATCTTTATTCCTCAGAGAAATTAAAGGGCATCTTCTAACAATCCTAAAATATGTTTTTTCAAGTTAGCAGATTTCATCTACTAGCTAAGCCCTAGTTCTCTTTCCTACTTAACTATTTAATTATTTGAGCCCCCCTCCCCTCCTTTTCCTCTACTGAGCCACCGGTTACTGCCTAGACAAATTATATGCAATGTCATGTTGTGACCCACTGCAGTGTCTGATGTACATGTTATAGTACTGCAGCGCCAGGCTCAATCATAGCAATTTGGATTTTACCCATGGGTCCTGAGGAGTCATGTGAGTGGGTTGTGGTCATTGAGCAGTGTGAATGCCCTCCCATACAAATATGGCTGCAGCTTCTGAAAAGCCAAGACTATACCCAGGCACTCTTTCTCAATTGTGGCATAGTTCTCCTCTCTGGGCAGCAACTTTCTGCTCAGGTACATGACTGGGTATTCCTCCCTGTATGCGTGACCTGAATCAGTACCACCCCTAGCCCATGATCAGATGCATCCACTTGCACAATGATCTTTAGACAACAGTCAGGGCTCACAAGCACAGGTGCCTGACAGTGCCTCCTTCAACTGGCAGAACACTGTCTCACAGTGATACTTCCACTAAATTTTTTGGGGCATTATCTTCCTTGTGAGACCAGACAGGGGTTTGGCTATACTATGAAGTTTGGCACAAACATTTGATAGTACCCTGCCATCTTTAGGAAGGTCTGTATTTTTTGTGGTGGGCATGGCCTATTCTGGTATGGCATTAATGTTTACTGGCTCAGGCTGGATGTTGTCAGTTCTACCCTGTAACCAAGGTATGACACACCTGCCATCCCTATTTGGCACTTCTTTGCCTTGCCTGTCAACCCTGCAGCCTTCAGTTGGCAGAGCACCTTGGTCACATACCTGACGTGATTCTCCCAAGTCTGGCTGAAGATGGCATTGTCATCCATGTATGCCAGTAAAAGCCTCCTGCCTCGGACAGAATGCAGTCCACAAGCCGCTGAAAGGTGTCTGGCACATTTTCATCCTGAATGGCATTATTCAAAACTCAAATAGGCCACATGGAGAGATGAAGTCCAACCTCCCCCCAGCTTCAGGGGTATCTGCCAATAGGCCTTTGCCAGGTCTACTGTGGACAGGTACATGGCTGCCCCCAATCTCTCTAGGACCTCATCAGTCCTGGGCATTGGATATGTGTCAGACCCCATATCACTGCTGAGCCTGCTGTAGTCAATGCAGAACCTCATGGTCCCATCCTTTCTGGGATCAGTATCATAAGGAAGGCCCAGGGACTACTAGACTCCTGGATTACCCAAAGAGTCATCATGCTTCACAGGGGCTCTGTAGTAGGGTGGCTGCCTCAGCAGGGCTTGGGACCCTGTATCCACATGGTGCTCTATCAGTATGGTATATCCTTGTTTCCCCATGAACATTTCCCAAAATGTCTACAGCACCCCACACATTCTGACAGCTTGAGCCAGTACCAGTCACTCTGAGAAGGTGACAGCACCCAATCAGGATTCTTTCTTAACTTCTCCATGGAGCACCTCCAGCAGATTTGCTTCTTTCTCTCTTCCAAATAGGTGCACAAAGCCAGGACCACCTCTTCCCAGTCATGGTAGGACTTCATCATGTTTACATTATAGATTATCTGCTTTTGTCTCCTGTTGGGTAGTGCCACCATGTAATTAACATCATTTACCCTCCTGAGCAGGGAGTAAGGAGCCTCCTAAGCCACCTGCAATTTATTCTGCTGGATGGGGATGAGTACCATTATCCATTGCCTGACTTCATACTCCCAATCTCTGGGCCCATGGTCATACTACATCTTCTGTTATGCAGTGACTAGATGCTCAAGGGTAAACCACATACAGTCCTTGATCCATGACCTGAAATTCAGGACATACTCCACAACAAATTCCCCTTGGGAAGAGCTCACCCTCCCATTCATCCCTTACCAATTCTAGGGGATGCCTTACCCTATGGCCAAACAGGAACTTGAAGGGTGAGAACCTTGTGAACTCCTGGGGACGTTCCTTGTGTGAATAAGAGATGCTGTAAGTACTTACCTTTGTTTTAGCAGGAGAGACACACTAAGCTGAAAGCTTGTTTACAGGTGCAACCTGGGAGCATGAGGAAGTTAAGTGACTTGCTCAAGGTCACACAATATGCAAGTGGGGGCTCGTGGATTCAAACCCAGGTCTCCAGGTTTGCAGCTGAGAGCCATAAACCACTGCACTATAATGCCTCCTGTACTTGTCCAGCTCTTTTACATGCTGGTCGGTGAATGCCTTTAACATTGATTTAAGCGATGCATTAAAACACTCAATCAAACCATTAGTCTCAGGGTGGTGTGAGAAGGCACTGAGTTGCTGCACCCCATGCTTCTCCCAAAGACTACTTATTAGGGCAGACATAAAATTGGTGCCCTGGTGTTACAGAATCTCCTTGGGAAACCCCACCTGGCTGAATATCTCCAGAAGTTCATCGACCACTTTTTCTGCCTCAAAGGAGGACAAAGCCAAAGACCCTGGGCACCTCATGGTATAGTTCATGATCACCAAAGTATGTTTCTTGCCCTTGCAACTTGGGGTGCTGAGTTTCCCCTCAATGTCCACAGCAACTCGCTAAAATGGCTCTGTAATTATAGGCAAGGGTATCAAAGCTGTATTAGCATTGACCCAGCTTTCCCACTCTCTGGCATTGCAGAAAAGTCCAGCAGTAGTTTGCCATTTCCTTGAATATACTGGGCTAGTAAAAATTGTTAGTTAGATGCATTTTTGTATGGTTGACTGCTAAATGTCCAGAAAAGGGTATATCATGGACTAAGGCCAGAAGCTGCTTCATTATGGCAGTGATACCATGTGCCCATTTTGTTGCTTCTGTATTGCATTTATCCTCTGATATAAGTTGATGGGTCTGGTTGGAGGGCTATTATGGTTTAAGAGTGTTGCCTCACATGTTCTTAAGACAGGAGGACTGCAAACCAAAGGGGAGCAGTTCTCTGTTTCTAAGGACACAAGAAGCGACACTCTTATAGCCATAAGAGGCCCTCCAACTGGACCCATACAATTATTATAGATCGCTAACTGTATTAAATAAGAAAAAATGTTTTTATTTAA
The DNA here is from genome assembly GCA_016271365.2 of Neoceratodus forsteri. Lineage (NCBI taxonomy): Eukaryota > Metazoa > Chordata > Ceratodontiformes > Ceratodontidae > Neoceratodus > Neoceratodus forsteri. The sequence goes on from CM028130.1 coordinate 1,426,113,621, forward strand.
AAAAGTGAGAGCCATGAGCAGTCATCAACAAGCCATTACAGTGCTCAGCACATGAGGTACTCTTAAGCAATAAGAGTACCTCACACACAACTGAAGGAAGTGCTGTAATTGGTCAGAGATGCTCCTGTGATCTATAATACTCATTCCAAAGCTTTCAAGATATATTCACGGTTGCTGATGACAGCCTCAATAGATGATGTTCTTACAATCCATCTTGTTGGGCAGAGTGGTTTTAGATTTGGGACTGATGTGTTTGGTCACTTGGAAAAGCAGCTCTGATTTTGTCAAACAATGCAAGATGCTTTGGTAATGCTTGAATTATGTTATAAAGACCACTGCCCAGATTTAAATAATCTCTCACAGTGCTACAATACTTGGTAGTATCTTGCAGGCAAAGATTGAAGCTGTGGTTTAGGGAATGCAGGGACAAAGCAGAAGGGTTTCCTTTTTTAATGTGAACACATACCCCAGTGTTCATGCCTCAAAATGTTGATGCTCCATCATATGTCTGATCTGTAAGACTTTGAACTTCAAAACCACATCGAAGTAATACATCTTTCAAAACACTTCTCAGGTACTGTGCATCTGCCTGTTCAATTTCATATAGATCAAAGAAGTCCTCATATACCATGTAATCTTCACTCATCCACCATAAGCAAAATGTGAGTTGCTCATGACTAGAAATGTCTCGAGTCTCAACAATGATGGCAAAGACACCTGTTTTTTTACTCTCCTGCCCAAGTTAGTCTGAAGCATACTGATACATCTCTTGTATTTTCTCATTCAGGGTATCATGAAATGCATATATTTTGGAGTTAATCCAATGTGTATGTATAAATTGTTCTCCAAATTTGTGGTTTTCACTTAGAAGACTCAGTATCTTCTTGAAATTTTTTCTTTATGTGTGCTACCGTGAATGGAAAGTCCTCATAGGGCCAAATCCTGCAGGACTAGGGGGTGGTCAAACAAGGATATTTGGTATAGGCCTTGCTCATTTGCTTTGTTGGTGCTTAACCGAACATTGATGGCTACTGTCTTCAGATTTTGGGTTTTCAGTGCACACTCATGATGAAAGTTGGAATTTTCATGAGCATCTAGCAATTTACTGCCACGTTTCCAGCTACTGAACCCTTTACTCATAAATGCCTGCTCGCCACACTTTGACCAAGTGATCAACTTCTTCTGCACTACATAGTGACAGACATTGCAGAAAGGATTTTTTTGTGTTTTGACACAAAATTATCCAGCTGTACTTCCTGTACCAGGAACTCTGAAAAAATCTGGGTCTGCGATTTAGTCCTTCACCATAGTATCTCATAGTTGCCTCCTTTGGAACAGGCAAGCAAACTGAGTTTGTTGGAGAAATATTCTAACAGTACTCAAGGAAGCATGAAGTGTCCTCCACAGGCATGGTGCCCACCTCAGCAATGCCCACTTCAAGAATGTCCACATCAGGGATGTCCACATACTGGAGTTCATACTGGAAGACTAGGAAAGTCAAGAAGGCAGTGCCCATATGTACTTTCCCTACAATTCAGTGGCAGTAACAAAAGTCACAAACTTCTATGAGATACTTATCCAATCTAGTCTTAAAAATACTCAAATTATCAGCATCCACTATTTCTTGGGGTAGTCTATTCCACATTCTAATCACTCTATACTTAAATCCATTCCTCCTTAATTCTGTCCTACACATTGTTTCCCTCAATTGCCTATCATGCCCTCTCAATTGATATGATTTTTCTCTAGTTTCTAAACCCAACTCCATTTTAACATCTTCATCTCTTAGGGCTTTTCACAAAAACAATAAGTCTCCCCTAGTCCTCCTATTACTCAGGGACTACAACCCCCATTTCTCCAATCTACCCTCATATAGCATAGTCTCACAACCTGATATCAATCTGGTGAAAGATCGTTGTGGCCTTTCCAACAATTTAACATCCTTCACAAGAAAGGGACTCCATACAGTGGAACAGTAATCCAGCATGGGCCTAACCAGAGTCCTATACAGTGGCAACATCTCCCTATTTCTAGAATGGAACCCCCTTCTTATGCTATTTATCAAATACATGGCTTTATTTGATGTCATTCTACTATGAACATCACTTTTTAAATCACTTTGAATATAGACCCCCAAGTCCTTCTTACACGTTGAAACCTTAAGCCTAAGACCCTGCATATAATAGGTCTGTTGAATATTATGACTACCCAAATGCATTACTATGCACTTGTCCTTATTAAAATTCATTACATTTGTTTTTGCCCATTCCAAAATCTGAATTAAATCTGTCCAAAGGATAATCTGTCTTCAAACGTATCCACTACTCCACCTATTTTAACATTATCGGCAAATTTTATTAACATGTTTTTGCTATGTATACCCAGCTCACTTATAAAAATGCCAAACAACAACGGTCCCAACACCAACCCCTGGGGCACACCACTCCCTACCCTCAATGGTTCAGAAAGATGACCCTGTATCCTTACTGGTTGCTTTCTGTTGATCAGCCACTGTTCCACCCATCTCACAATAGTATGGTTAATTCCCATTACCTATCAGCTTTTCAGTGATTTTTTATTCACAGATATTTTCTCTTCTGGGCTCCGGTCGACATGGACATCCCAACCAACCCCCCAGCCCTGACACAGTTTTTCAATGATTTTACAATATGGAACTGTATCAAATGCTCGACTAAAATCAAGCATTACCATAGCCACACTACTTCCCCCCATCCAGACACTTACTAATATACTCATAGAAAGTAATCAGGTTAGTCTCACATGATTTGCCTGACACAGATCCATGCATCGGGGAGGTTCACTTCAGGGATGTGCATTTCTTCACAAAAGTCATGCTCAGGACCAACTTTAACAATCTTGCAACTCATATTCCAGTTCAATGGCACATTCATTACGCATCTTACTCTAGAACAAAAAGTACAAGAAGGATTTCCATTTAAAATAAAACTCTTCTCTAGGGTACTGTCCAATCTACACCAAGCATAGTAAAATACACTTGGACCAGCCATAAGTTTAATGGAAAGGAGCAAAGCGAACTTTCTACTTACTGAAGTCTGATTTTCTCTTTTACTCTCTGCATGGACTAGTAGGGCTGTAGTAACAGGACTTGTAATTAAATAATTGTTGTCATGTTTACTCTTTTTGATGGGTGTACTTGGTTGGGTGGGGGCTTGCTAGGGTTCTTCTCCATAGCTCTGAAATGAGTCTGGGTAGTTATCATTGTCATTTACTTATAATGGGAAGGGGGCTCAATTTTAAAGTTAGAACTGGTCCCCCATAAACTCCCAAAGCTGTCAACACTTTTAAAAAATCACTGAGCTTCATCTCTGAAGCAGCTATGGCACAATTAGGAATGCACAGGAGAGGTGCATGACCTTCCCCCCACCAAGGAATCTGCACCTGTGGGTGAGCTAGCAACACCATCACACCCCTGTCACAACACATATAAATGTAGCCACTGTCACTGCTGCCCCTACCTTGCTCCTGGGAGAGGGTCCTTTGTTTTGCTCCTGGCTGATCTGGCTGAATATGCTTTCCTTTAGAGGCAGAAGGCACTTGCTCTCTTCTCTGTCCAATTCTTACTCCTCCCCTAGAGGCAGCTGATAACACAGGGTAATGGTTGACACAGTGGGGTGCTGGCTCTCTTGTTACTAGTGAGCCCTGGCAGTTGGCCCTGTCACTGGCATGGCCATTTTCAGAGTATTTCCTGATGGAAGAAGAAGTAACTATTGTGGGCTGCGTAAATGGACGGCTATAGCAGCTACAAGGGCCCTGAGAGGAGAGCGCACTGAATGGTTATGGAGCATCCCTCTGTGAGAGTATCACCATTCATCTTACTGCAGCATGCTCTCTCTCTCTCTCTCTCTGTCTCTCTCTTTCTTTCTCCCCTGATGATGTGGCTCTAATCCAGTCATTTACTCACTAATAACCAGCAGTACTTTCTGCATTTTAATGGCATCACTGTCTAGATGTGCCACTTTCCCTTGTGGCTGCTCCTCCAGTCAGGGGACCTAGCCTACCTAAAGGGTGGGAGAGGGAATCATGAGTCCTGGGTGTAGTGAGCGCCAAAAAAATATTAAGGGCCATTTTGTTGGTCCAGCTAACAAACAAATATATTTCTGCCAAACAATGGGGAAGGGGGGTCCATGTGAACTCCACCTGGTAACTGTCCTCTGTTGCTAGGTTAAATTTGAAAGCTTCTGCTTACTAAAAAGTCATTATAAATTGCAGTGGTTAGCCTCAATAAGAGCACTAGCAATTAACATTCATTAAAACTGTGGTAAAGTGCATATAGACTATCAATAGGGAGTGTAGGCCAATTAAGTAATCTGCATTGCAATAGAAAAGAAACTAATACATACACTTATTATTTACGTACGAACATACATACAAACATACAAAATACCCATAACAGAAGGCCTTACAGTTTATCTTGTCTGATTGCTTGTGGAACCTCTAATTCAGAGATTACAGTGGGCCATAACACCCTCCCTTCCAATCCTGACCTTCCACTTTGCCCTGTCCCACACTCCTTTGAACCCTCCCAACAGTCTTTTTAGGGACTGTCACAAATCCACTCTGGAGAGTCAGGCCCTCTGCTCCCACAGTGCCCAACTTTGAAGTGCGATTCATGAACAGGGGACAAACAGGGACATCCTCCTGTTTGTTTTGGGTCCGAGCAAACTACCAGTCTCAAGTCCTGGGGTCAATTATGAACCCCTTTTAGCTAGCACACCCAGGTAACAGGTCCAAATATCACACTCTCTTTGGGGAAGCAGCGCAATACTTGACCCAGCGGGCATACAACCAATCTGGTTCACAACCCCATGCTGACTCAGTTGAGATGCTGGTATTTTCTTACCTTGCTGGATCTTTACACAGATCCTTGCTAGCATGGCTGTATATGGTTACACACTGAGCAATTTAACAGTTATGTCAGAATTTCCAATACTGTTCCACCATTCACACTCAAAATGAGAATATCTCTTAGGCAGGTTTAAGGAAAACCAAATTTACAAAAACTAAAAATAGTAAATAAATACAGTACATAAATCAGAACATATATACATAATGATTACAGTCAGAAAGAAATGGACAATTACAAAACAAAGCACCTTGTAACTGAATTAACTAGTTCTAACTCACTTTCAGTTGGCAAAGGTTCACACTTGAATTACCAGTCTTGGCAGAAGTGGTCTGTCTTGAGTCCAGGAACAGCGTGTCCCTTAGAAGTTCAGAACAAAAAAAGTCAGTCCTTTCAGCAGGCTTCACCAATATCAAAGAGGCCAAAATGTTCCTCCCATCCTGTGATGTCACAGCTCTGGGCTGCTAGTGTGAGAGCACACACAGTTCTACATACTTAATTTGTAACATGACAAGTGCGTAGCCAAATATTGTAGCTTACTGCCTGTATGAAATCTGCAAAGATAGCAATATTTTAATTATAACAAGACAGACTATCTTCATCAGAGTATAGTTTATGGCAGGTTACAATACCCCTTTGATATTTTCAGAAAAACATCCTGGAAACACTTCTCATATTAGGTTGAAGTTTTACAGATATCTATCAGAAACTGCTTCCCTTTTGGTATGCCATAAAATGTAATATTTTCACAACCAGTTTCCTAGGTTCAAAGCAGTAGCTTGTCATAACTTGGTTTTTAAAACAGTCTCAGGATGTTTAGCAGATAAATGTTAAAACAGGAAAGGAAACTCTAGTCAGCTTATCCTCTAGGTCAGCAAGAGAACAGAACAATTCAATGTCCCATGAGGCCTTGTGCTGACTGCCATGTTTCACAAGCAGAAATAAAAAAAACATATTTATAGCGAAAATATAATACAAATAATAACAGGCAGATAGCTATTATGACAGTGACAACATCAGCTGGGAGTTTGTTCCATCCAAACACCACTCTCTCTGTAATGAAATGCCTTCTGATCTCTTTCTTGAACCTTCCCACTCTAGTTTATATATGCCCCCTGCTGGTTTTGTTTTCACTGAAACAAAAAAGGTCCCCAATATCCGCCTTGTTTATACCTCTCAGGTACTTGAAGGTCTGTCACGTTTACTCTCTCCCTCTCTCCTCCAGTGAGTACATCTTAAGTGCTTTCAGTCTGTCCTCATATGCCCTACTCTGCTGCTCCTGAATCATCTTTATTGCCCTCCTCCGAACCTCCTCAAGCTGATTGACATGGTATTTTAGGTAGGGGCTCCAGTATTGCACATCATACTCCAGGTGAGATTGTACCAAGGATTTGTATACTGGCAGCATAACGTACTTCCTTCTGCTCATGAACCCTCTAACAATACATTCCAGCATTCTATTTGCCTTGGCTGCTGCCTTCCTACACTGCATAGCTTGCTTAAGGTCACTGATGATGGCAATCCCCAAGTTCCCTTCCTCCTCTGATTCAGTGACCTTTAACCCTCTTAAACTGGACTCAGTTCTCTGGTTCTTTCTTCCTATGTGTATATCCTTGCACTTCTTTGCATTAAATGTGAGTTGCCATACACCATATGTTGAATCACCTTTACAGCGTTGTCAGGCCTTCCTTTGTCCACCTTCCAACAGAGCATGATGGCATCTGCAAAAAGGCAGATTTTGCCTGTAATGCCTTTACCAATGTCATTTATGAATATATTAAACAACACTGGACATAGCACTGACACCTGCAGGACTCCACTGATGACTTCCCTCATACCTGATAGCTCTCTTCCCACCACTACCCTTTGTGTCTTACTACTGAGCCAACTCTTCATCTACTTTGTTAATTTGTTTCCTACTCCTAGGTCTCCCAGTTTCATGATCAATGTCTTATAGGGCACCAAGTTGAAGGCTTTGCTAAAATCCAAGTATATAATATTAATCACCTCTCCCTTGTCTGCTGCCTTTGTTGCCCGGTCAAAGAAGCTGATCAGCTTTGTTTGACAGGATCCCCTTGATATGAACCCATGCTTTCTCTTGCCCTAAATCCCATTTGTATCAAGGAATCCTACCAGCCTTTCCTTCAGAATGGCTTCCATCAGCTTACAGACAATGGAGGTAAGACTGACAGCCTGTTGCTCCCAGTGTTGTCCCTAGGCCCACTCTTGTGCAGTGGTACCACATGTACGGTTCTTCACTCCTGCAGTACTTCCGCCATGTCTAATGAGCTATTGAACAAGTCTGCTAATGGACCTTCCAGTACCACCGTGATCTTCTGTAACACCTTTGGCTGCATGCTATATAGTCTGGAAATGTGTATTATAGGACATTTTGACAATTCAATAATATGGACATTTGAACAATATTGAGTTGCACTGATTAGGCAGATCAGTCAGGAGCTTGATAGTACTTAAAGTTTAGGTTGAAAACATGGCCTCTTCTCTACAAGAATGGAAAAACTATCTTATAGAAATTCTGTGGGTTGAAAAACTGGCTTTGCATGTGAAAGAACTGGAAGGAAAGTTCTTTAAGAGATGGGGTTCCATTTATAGGTACAATACAAGACAAGAACCTCTAAATAATGAACTTAGCACACAATCTGGTTCATAGTCACTTTTTGAAGATTGGTTCATAGTTAAATAATTGTTCCAGATCTTCATGTATAGCTTCATCTTACTCAGTGGACATGGATTAAAATAAACGTATTAGACATTGTTCCTAACTGTTCATATTGTCTCTTTTTCTCTTATTAATTACTATAATGGAAAGTAATATAACTATCTCAAGGCTATGCTGTCTCTTCTCTTCTTTCTGAATATCTTCTTTGCCTGACTTCTTTCTAGCTATCCTTTTCCTTCTCATCTTATTCATCAATCTGCAACTTATCTCCTGGAAGGAAGAAAAAAATATAAATATATATATTTGTCAGTGTCAGTGGCTCAGTAGGTAGCACACTCACCTCTGAGGCTGGGAGATCAGAGGGCTGTGGGTTCAGTTCCTACATCTGGCACTTGGGTTAATATCCCACTACTGACACTGTAGTGCAGCATGAGAGGGGTGCTGCACTTCTGAGGTGCTATCTTTCAGATGAGACGTTAAACCGAGGTCCCATCTGCCTGGATTGGTGGTAGTTCAGGTGGATGTTAAAGATCCCATGGCACTTATTGAAAAGAGTAGGGGAATTTCCCCGGTGTCCTGGCCAAATTTCCCTCATTCACTAAAATACCACCAACAGCTTAATCTGGTTCAAGGTCAGTTGGCATTCATCTGTATCCCCTTCCCCCAGGTCATGCCTGAAAATAGGCAGGATTTGTCTAGTGCACTTACCTGGTCAACAAAAACTAAATAGAATATATATATATATATATATACACATACACACACACACACTATGGTAGCTTATCGTGCTACCATAGTTAGGGTTGAGGAGCCATTTACATGTTAAATCCAAAAGTTTGCACCTTAATAACTTTGCAACTGTTCAACGGATTTGCCTGAAATTTGAAATACACGATCAAGACCCATATGCCTTGGGATCTGCCAAGTTTTGTACCAGTTGGATATATGGCTGCGGAGTTATTACATGATCTGCAAGCCTTATGCTTTTTTGGAATTCTACAGTCGCACCTACAGGTCGCATACAGTTTATGGACCGGGTCCTAAATCTTCAGGGAACGTACACATGGTCCCCGATGTGCCTTTTGAAGACTTCATGAAAAATATTAAATGGTTCAAAAGTTATTCAAAACAAGTTCCCATTATAAGTCAATGGGAAAAGTTAACAAAAAGTTCGACAGTGTCACAAATGCAGTTTTTACTTTCGCAAATGGCCCTTTTACTGTCGCAAATCCACCATTTTGTTTTCAGTTGGTGATCAGAAAAATGCTTGATATTTAAATTTGGGACCCTCTAGCAACCTAATTCTTTTTGTATTCACCTAGTTGGACCCTGAGGATACCAGCCATGTCTTTATTTTGGGGGAAAACAGCACTTGTGACACTGTCGAATTAATTTGCAAAAGCTTTCACAAATTGTGACAGTACTTTTCTAGGCTGTGGGAAAATGACAGCAATTCTTTGGCACCCTGCTGCTTTTGCCATAGGATAACATTACGGCATCCGACGCATTGCAGCAATCCTTTGGCGCCCTGCTGCAAAATAATGGTTTGGTCTTTTGGGCTGAAATTTGGAGGGAAGACAGCCAACATCCCACAGATGTGTCTGTCAGTGGTCTGGTGAAAAAATATTACAGGGAGGCAAAGTTATGGTACTCCAAACTTCTCTTTTTATCCCATAGGATAACATTACGCCTTTCAGGGCCCGTATCTCGGAAACAGTGCGAGACACGGACTTTTCGTTGGAAAAACACTTAGCCCCCCAATGGGAACAAAGTACAAAACTAGCCAGGAAAGTGCTAATTCATATGACATTTAATTTTTTGTTCTATGTCGTACAGTTCCTGAGATATAAGCAATTTAGTATTCCAACTCCTCCATGAGTAAGTAAGGTAAGATGGGTATGGCATAGGAGAATGGGGTGAGCAGTAGGGTTCACAACCCCAAAACACACCCCTCACTCCTGTTCCTGCATGCACAGTGGGGGTTGGGTCTTAGGCTTGGGAACCTTGAAGTCACATTTCCCTACTTTTCATAATGGTGCATTAAGTTTTTTGCAATGAATTTCATTACTTTTCAGACAGCGTAATAATATACTCATTTGTTTATGGGAGCACAGGGTCCCGGGCCCTGCACTCCCATCCCACCATAGATAAGTATATTTATGTAACCATGGAAGCACAGGACCCTCTGGGCCCTTTGCTTCCATTCATGGGGCAACAGTGACCAAATTGTCAGCTTAGTCATCTTATTACTCCACCTCATGTACCCTGGTACAGAACATTTTTGAATCTATGCCAAAACATAATTGTGCACAACTGCAATGCTCTTCTGTGCCACAGGTGCAAAAACACATTTTGGTCAGGATTTGAAAAATGACAGTGGTGACATACATGAAGTCTGGTAATAAGAATGCTGTGTTGAAAATCTGTGGTCAAAATATTAAACATTTCTGAAGTTGTTAGCGGAAGTAGCATAATTGGAATGGATGGTCATAACTTTGGCATTTTTTCATATTCTGACCCCAAATGTTCAACATAGTTTTCTTACGACCCCACCTCACAAACCCCATAGATGAAAATTTACAAATCCATGCCAAAATGCCATTGCATGCCACAGGTGTAAAAACATGTTTCTGGCAGGATGTGAAAAATTAAAGCTGTACTGTTCATGAGGTGATGTGAAAAAATGGCTATGTTGAAAATCTGGAGTCAAAATATCAAAAATTACTAAAGTTATGCACATGCATATACAAATTTCAATGAACACATGTAACTCGGCCATTTTTAGTAATTTTTTTTCATCAAATTTTCTTGGTTTACTCGGTTTTAAAGGCAGAGGAGGGCACAAGGCCATCAGGACTGCCAATATGAGCTTTTTGTCAGCGTGGCTCAGTTGGTAGCACATCTGCCTCTGGAGCAGAAGGTTGTGGGTTCTCACCCCACACTGGGATGGGACTTGCACCTAAAATGCTGGCAGTATAGTATTAGGGGGGCTGTACTGCTGGGGTGTGCCATCCTTCAGATGAGATGTTAAACCGAGGTCCCTTCCACCCATCCTGGTGCTGTCCTGGTGGGTGCCCAGGTGGAAGTAAAAGAACCCAGGGCACTCTTTGCAAAGAGTAGGGAACATTCCTGGTATCCTGGCCAACATTCCCCTTCCCATAAACTGGTTCATGCAATTGTCCAGGCTGTGTGTGTGGGTGTTGATGTGCGATATGGCCGCCACTACACATTCAGTCACTTTACTACCAGTCTAGCATTGCTTGTAAAGTGCTTTGGTATACACTGTGTATGAAAAGCACTACAGTATATGAATGCTGATTCATCTTCTTTCTGGGACCTCATCTCATGAACACTAGCACTGTCATTTCTTCCCAAAAGGTGATTTCATGCAACGACTGTGAACAGTATCTCTGAAACCACACAAGTGATTCAAATGAAATTAGCCATATCAACAGACCTACCCCAAGAAATTAAGCATGCAAACTTTCATACACATCTGTTAAACGGTTTCAAAGTTATTAAGGTGCAAAACATGCAAAACTGGATGACTGCGAAAATGGAAAAAAACATGTACATTTGAGGATGTTTGAGACACAGTATCTCAGAAACCACACATGCGATTCGCATGAAATTAGCCACAGCATCAGATCTATCCCATGACAGCACGCACGCAAAATTTCATACACATCCATTGATTGGTTACAAAATTATTAAGGTGCAAAGCATACAAAACTGGATGTCTGTGAAACAAAAAGTATTTTCATGCAGAATATCTAACTTTTCCCATAGGAAATAATGAGAACATTTAAAATGTAATAACTTTTGAATGGATTCATACTTTTTCACTAAACTTTCAAAAGGCACATCTGTGAGGCAAAGGCGTTCTACCCTGAACATTTCAGACCAAGCCATTTCTGAGATACAGGTGGACAAAGAAATGGCAAACAAATGGTAAATTTGGGGATTTTTGAACTTTAATAACTTTAGAACCACTCAACGGATTCTCACGAAATGTGCCACTTCAAGAGAACTAAACATAGAAATTAGGCTTGCCATATTTCGTGCAAATCTGTTCAATGGTTTCAAAGTTATTAAAGTTAAAATATTTGGCTTTAACATAGAAGTTTGCACTCAACCTTAATATACTGGTGCTACTACACCATTATAATATATTCATTGCAAAAAAACTTGGTTAATTCATCAGGTAGGTAAATAAGCTGAGACGAGCACACAAGAGCAGAATGGGGTGAGCATTAGTGCTGATGACTCCAAGTTACCCCCCTGACACCTGTCAGTCTCTGCAGGGTGGGGATGGGGCATTAGGGTTGATAACTGCAAGGCACTTCCCCAACACCTGTCAGTCTCTGCAGGGTGGGGTTTGGATGTTATGGCTGGAAACCGTAACACCCCATTTCCATGCTTTTGTCACTGTAGTTCAACCCAAACTGATGCATTAACCAAGTTTTTTGCAATGAATTTCCTTACTTTTTGAGATAGTATAATCATATAATGATTTGTCTGTGAGCCCTGCACTCCCATTCCCCATAAATGTGTATATGTATGTAGCCATGGGAGCACAGGGCCCAGCTTCCATGTATAGGACAAAAGTGACGAAACTGTTAGCATAGCCATGGTGCCACCCCACCTCATGTACACAGTGCAAATAATTTTAAAATCCTCGCCAAAATGTAATTCTGCACAACTACAATGCCATTGTGTGCCACAAGTGTGCAAAAACATTTTGGCCAGGATTTGAAAATGACAGGTGTTACATACATGAGGTGGAATAATAAATATGCTGTGTTGAAAATCTGAAGTCAAAATATTTAAAAAGTTCACAGTTATGATTGTGCCTAGCAAAACTGCAACAGACAGATATAAGTTTTCCATGTTTACATATTTTCACACCAAATTTAAAAAATTGCCTTCTTATGACCCCACCATGTGAACAATACGAGTGTCATTACACAAATCCCACCCGAAAGGTGATTTTGCTAATGTGGAAACACCTTTTGGGCAGGAGTTGCATGATGAGAGTCATATAGTTCATGAGGTGGGGTCCACAAAAGGCATGTTAAAAACTTGGTGTGAAAATATTAAAAATTGCCAGAGTTATACATGGAAGTTAAAAACCCGATTTAAATACATGGAAGCAATGCACAAAATAGGATCCTGTTTTGCAAAAGGATCCTTTATTGTGCTTTGCCACTGACTAAAATGGGATTAGCGCGAGTAAAGCTGTTTCTGAGAAACAGGTCAGCAAAGAACAGCAACAAAACACAAAACATTTATTTTCAACACTCTGAATCTCAAAAACAACAACAGCAATTCAAACAAAATTTGCCACACAAACAGACCTACCCCCAGCGCTTCTATATCCCAAATTTCATGCAAATCCATTAAACCATTACCAAGTTATTAAGCAGCAAAAATTTCCCTTTAACAATAAACACCCTCATAAACCCTAACTATACTTGCACTACCACGCCAGTATATTTGTTGCAAAAATACTAAACTGAACTCTAACCCAAAGCATAACACTAATTCTCTAACTGTAACCATAACCCTAACTCCCTAACCCTAACTCCTACACTAATCTTAACCCTAACCCTAATTAGGGCTAGGATCAGGGTGAGGGTTGAGGTTAGGGTTAGGGGGTTAGGGTAGGGGTTAGGGGTAGGGGTAGGATTACGGTTGGGTTTAGGATTAGGGTTAGGATTAGGGCATTAGGGTTAAGTTTAGGGTTAGGTGTTAGGTTTAGGGTGATGGATTAAGGATTAGGGTTACTGTTGGAGGTTAGGGTTGGGGTTATGTTAGGGGTAGGGGTAGGTTAGGGGGTTAGGGTTAGGATTAGGGTAAGGGGTTAGGGTTACAGTTAGGGGTTAGGGTTAGGGTTGGTATAGGGTCAGGGTTGGGGTAAGGGTTAGCATTAGGCTTAAGGGTTAGGTTTAGGGTTGGGGTTAGGTTTAATGTGAGGGATGAAGGGTTAGGGTTATGGTTAGAGCTATGGTTGTAGGTTAGCATTAGGAGTTAGGGGTTAGGGTTAGAGTTAGGGGTTAGGGTGAGGATTAGGGTAAGGGGTTAGGGTTATGGTTTTGGTTAGGGTTAGGGCATTAGGATTAGGTTTAGGGTTATGGTTAGGGGTTAGAGTTGTGGTTAGGGTTAAGAGTTAAGGTTAGGGCTAGGGTTACAGTTGGGGTTAGAGTTTGGGGGTTAGGTTTAGGGTAGGGGTTAGGGGTCAGGATTATGGGTTGGCAAAAAACACATAAATGTAAGGATTTTTGAGACTCTGTTTATTGTTTATTCAAATCTAGGATTACAAATACCTTTGAGCTGAGGCTCTTTTACAAAGGTTCCACGTCAGGGTGTACAGTCTTGGAGTTGCAGTATCAGTATAAAGCAATCTTTAACAAAGGAGGTTTTGACAGGATTAATACAAGGTTTCTTACAAGTGGACAAACGAAAGTGGGTACATAGAGGTCAGGAGAGGCGTGGGGAAGGAAAACATTGAAAGCTGGAGGGACACAAGAGGGGGTAAGGGGTGGGGGGGAGGTGAGGGGGTAATATGTGGCAGCCAGAAGCAGCTTTGCCAGGAGGAGGAAAGGATAAGAGCATAAGTTGGGCAGTGAGGTGGGGTAATTGGGGAGTCAGTTTGAGGAAGGATTGGTCAATAGCAGTCGCAGGAGTTAGAGGCCAGAAGAGCTTGGTGGAGTTTGGTCTTGAAAGCACCCATAGTTGCCAGGGAAGTGATGTCACTATTGAGATTATTTACCCAGCTAGGTGACCTATAAGCAAAGAACCTTTGGCCTTGGGAAGTGCGACAGTGTGGGATTTGCAGCAGGTGTGGTTTGGATTTCCTGGTGTTGCAGTTGTTGGTCTTGAGATTGATGACAGAGCAGACTCCAGGAGGGGCACTGCCCATCATTATTCTTTTCACTATGATGCAGGTTTGATATTTAAGGCGATTATTTAGCGGTAGTCACCCCGATAGAGAGTAGAGGTCACAGGTATGGGTGAGATGGTGAGATCCAGTGGCGAGACGGCGGGCCTTATTGAGGGTGGTAGAAATCCGCTTGAGGGAGGAGGCAGTGGTGGAGCCATAGATAATTAATCCATAATCGATGATGCTAATGATGGAGCTCTGGATGGCAACTGTTAAAGCTTCAGGGGTTAGGTGTTTCCTGTGTTGGAACTGCAGGCCCATCCTGATGTTAGCTGCTTTAGCCATAGTATTTATGTGGGCTTTGTAGAAGAGGTGGGAGTCGAGGGTGATGCCAAGATATTTAAAGGATTGTACTTGTTCAAGTGTGACTCCTTGCTTAGTTTTGATGGTGAGGAGGAACTGTTTGAATTTGTGATGAGAGCTGCTGAAGATCATGGATTTGGTTTTTTTCTGGTTTAGGATAATTTTATATTTTAGGAACCAGCTTTCAACTGAAGTGAAACCATGCTGAAGGTTATTTTGCAGTTGTTGAGTATCCTGGTGGGAGGCAAGGATAACTGCATCATCCGCACAGAGAATGATTTGCTGAGGACAGGACTCAGGAAGCGAGTGTATCTGTATCATAGAAATTGCAGAAGCATTTGAAATCAAATTGTCCAAATCAACAGACCTGCCCTATGAGATGCATGCAAAATGGTATGCAGACCCGTTGAATGGTGACAAAGTTACTAAAGTTGCTAAATATGCAAAACAGGATGACCTGTTTGTAAAAATGGAAAAAGTCATAAATTTAAGGATGTTTGAGACTCTGTATCTCAGGAACTGCATAATGAGATTATGTGTGCAAACTTTCATGGACATCTGTTGAATGCTTGCAAAGTTATTAAGGTGCAAATTATGCAAAACTGAATGTGAAAATGGAAAAATAAATTACATTTAAGGATGTTTGAGACACTGTATCTCAGGAACTGCACAAGCAATTAAAAGTAAATTTGCCACATCAACAGATCTACACAATGAGATTATGTATGCAAACTTTCATGGACATCCTTTGAACGGTTGCAAAGTCATTAAGGCGCAAAATATGCAAAACTGGATGACTGTTTGCGAAACGGAAAAAACACGTACATTTAAGGATGTTTGAGACACAGTATCTCAGAGCAATTTAAATGAAGTTATCTATCCCAAGAGATTATGCATGCAAACTTTCATATAAATCCGTTGAATGGTTGCAAAGTTATTAAGGTGCAAAGCATGCAAAACTGGATGACTGCGAAAATGGAAAATGAAAATGTACACTTAGGGATGTTTGAAACACAGTATCTCAGAAACCACACAAGAGATTCATATGAAATTAGCCACATCAACAGAACTATCTCATAAGATTACGCAAGCAAACTTTCATGCACATTTGTTGAACAGTTGTAAAGTTATTAAGGTGCAAATCATGCAAAACTGGATGACTGTTTGCAAAAATTAAAAATAAAAAGTATTTTTGTGTGAACATCTAACATTTCCCATAGGAAATAATGGAACAATTTAAAATTTAATAACTTTTGAAACTATTAATATTTTTTCACCAAACCTTCAAAAGGCACATCTGTGAGGCAAAGGCTTTCTACCCTGAAATTTTCAGACCGCAACCTAAAGCTGTTTCTGAGATATAGGTGGACAAAGAAATGGCAGCATATGGTAAATTTAGGGACTGTTGAGCTTTAATAACTTTAACACCGCTCAATGGATTCACACAAACAATGTGTGTATGTATGTATGTATGTGTATATATCTATATATATAGATATATACACACACACACACACACAAAATCACACATACCCCCATAATGCAAAGCATCATGGGCTGTATATGCAAATCATCACAGAATATTATGCTAGTTCAACTTTAAGCAGAAATGCATGGTGCCAAAAGGCCTCTCACACAGTCTGCAAAGAGTGCCAATAGAAGACACATACATGTGTTTTGCCCTACCAGGACTCATCAGTGTGCCTCGTCTGTGCTTGAGGTTCTTTTTCTATATATATATATATATATATATATATATATATATATATATATATAATACACATATACAAGGGCACGGTCGCGCCCCTGTATTTAGGGTTGAGTAGGCACTTTAATATTAAACCTCAAATTTTGTACGTTAATAACTTTGCAACTGTTCAACGGATTTACATGAAATTTGGAATGCACAGTCTGGCATAGTAGATCTCCTGTTTTACTAAGTTGTGTTTCAGTCAGATGTACAGTGTTTGTGCATCAAAGCACCAAAAAAATTCACTTTTTGCCACTTTTGCATGTTTTTTGCCTGTGGCGCTGTGCGGACACCATGTGGGCTAATGGTCAAAAAACATAGGACATAGAAAGAGCTTGGGCCAAGGAATATGCCAGCACTGGTTTGGTGAAAAAATATTAATACATTCAAAAGTTATTAAACTTTTAATTTCCCATTATATCCTATGGGAAAATTTATAAGTATATTTTGCAAAAGAAGAATGGCAATCTGGCCATCTGGTCTTTTCTCACAGCTGAAGATTTTGAATGCACACAGCTGAAGATTTTCTTGCAGCTGAAGATTTTATCTCACAGCTGAAAAATCTTTAAAGGTGTAAAAACTTTAGGATTACAACCTCATCAACGGTTTGGTCTTTTTACTTGAAATTTACAGGTTGTTGAGGGGATGCCCTAGAGATGTAAATTATGCTGTTTAGGTGTTGGGGAATTATTATAGGGGTGCAGTCACACCCCTAT
Source organism: Neoceratodus forsteri (assembly GCA_016271365.2). Taxonomy (NCBI): domain Eukaryota; kingdom Metazoa; phylum Chordata; order Ceratodontiformes; family Ceratodontidae; genus Neoceratodus; species Neoceratodus forsteri. The sequence continues at coordinate 1,426,130,898 of CM028130.1, forward strand.
ATTTAGGGTTGGGTAGGCACTTTAATGTTAAACCTCAAATTTTGCACGTCAATAACTTTGCAACTGTTTAATGGATTTGCATGAAATTTGGAATGCATAGTCTGGTATGGGGGAGCTCTTGATTTACCAAGGTGCATTTCAGTTGGACATATGGTTTTTGCACAGCAAAGTGCCAAACAATACTCTTTTCGCCACATTTGAGCATTTTTGTGTCCGTGGTGCTGCGTGGACACCATGTGGTCTATTGGCCCAAAACATGGAATGTTTGTTTGGTGAAAAAATATTAATCAGTTCAAAAGTTATTACAATTTGAAGTTCTCGATATATCTTATGGGAAAATGTATATATTTTGCAATGTCCATGGGAAAGACCAGATGTCCCTAGGGAAGACCAGATGACCCACATTGGGATCACCATATCTCCATAACAGTTTGGTCTTTTTACTTGAGATTTGCAGGGTGTTGAGGGGATGTCCTAGAGATGTGAATTATGTTGTTAAGGTGTTGTTGAATTAATTGGTTGCAGAGACATTCAATGACATATTTGACATTTTTCCCATAGGATTACACTGTGGTCTGTGTCACAACTTTCGGCGCCGTTATCTCAGAAACGAAGCGAGATTCACTACTTTTCACTACTGATGGCTTAGGACACCATTAGGTGACCTAAGCCACAGGAAAACAATTTGAAATCCTAGAGTAAGCCTGCAGTGAAACTTTTTTGTACGCTGCATGGTTCATGAGATATTGTGAAATAACTGTCACAAGGGTTCAAAGAGTGCCTGTCCAGTGCTTTTCAGTGCCCATATCTAGGAAATGATGTGAGATATGGGTACTGTCTTTGCGATGCTGCGTGCAGTACTCTTTGTCACAATTGCAATGACACTTGCATTTTTTTCTAGTTCTTACGGTTCACAAGATATCTGCAAATTACTGTTACAAGGGCTTGGTGGCCTATATGGCTGCAGTATGGCTCTGTAGCTTTGCATAAATGGGAGCACGGCTCAGACGGACAGCGCTCCCACAGATGCATACAGTTATGCAAAAATTGGTTAGTTGGTGGGGGCCCTGTGCTCCCACCAATACATGTTTTTACTAATTATATTACACTTTTACAAAAAGTAAAGAATTCATGGCAAAAAACTATGTTTAATGCATCATTTAGGGTTAAAGTGAAAAAAGCCAGGAAATGAAATATTAGGGTTGAGCTCCTAATCCCCCCCTACACACCCCTATCCTCCACAGACTGACAGATGCCGGGGTGTGCCATTGGGGTTGTGAGGCCTAAATCTCACCCCATTATCCTTTACTGTAGCATGTCACATGGAATGTGGTGAGAGTTTGGCCACATGACCCCAATGGTTCACCCCGGCATCTGTCAGTCTGTGGAGGATGGGGAGCGGGGGGGGTGTGGGGGGGAATAGAGGCTCAACCCCAAAGTTTCATTTCTGATTTTTCACTTTAACCCTAAATAATGCATTAAACATAGTTTTTTGCCATGAATATATATATATATATATATATATATATATATATATACACTGTATATATCTATATATAAACCCGAGGGTGAAACCCAAGGAGTTTATATAGGCATCACACACCAAAGGGTGCATCAAATCCCATGGAACCAAACTTCTTCATGTTTTATTTTTTATATTAACTGGTTTTTGGTGTTTTTTGGTTTGAATTGTCTTTTTTGCCGATTTGCGAGGGTAATTGTTACTGCTGCCGACATGCTTGTCTCACGCTGAGTGACCGATTGTGTAGCATTTGTGAACATCCAGCATGAGAACAGCTTGTTCGTTGTTTTTTTCTGGTGATGTTGCGGTACTGTTCTGCCTGTGGTGTACTGAGCTCCATAAACCACATATGTGGTTTACGGAGCTGTTGGGAACTCACTGGCAGTAGTTTATAACCACTAACCAGTAGATATATTTTATATATAACTGGTCAGCAATTTTCTCTATGGGCTAACCGAGTTATTATTTGCTGTTATAACCCACAGGTTATAACGGCAAGCACGAGCTGAGTCACTCAAAAGAAAGCTGCCCCCTCATTCGCTAATCCTCCATGAGTGGGCAGGCTAAACTGTCACCGAAACATGGCGGCTCCCTCTCTTACTTATCAAGGAGCTGCCACCTGAGCCGCCAGAACTTCTTTGAATGCTGCAGAGTTCTGTTAGCAGCAATAAGAAAAAATTACTCACCTTAGTAATGTTGTTTCTTCTAATGGAGTCTTGCTGTATTCTGACATATGCAGTGACGTCCAACCTTTGAACTGCCCCGGAGATGAAAAAGTTAACTTTCCATGCCAGGCATGGAACGCTGAGCTCGAGCTCGGTTGAGACTTTGTCTGTTGCTGTTTGAACTCAAACCGTCAGATCTTTACAAGCTATACTCACTGGGTGTCCTGTGTTGAAACTGTAAACTTACACTAGCCAACTGACTACTAAATATAATAAAAATATTTTTTTGTCCCAAAGCAAAGACTCAAGTCAGGAAACCCAAAAAATAAAACAAAACACAACACCCACACACCCAAACTAAAGAGGGTGAGAAAAGAAGGGGTGGGGCACCTCCCGAGTGCCAACACTGCTGCTGCCCACCCACATCCCAAAAACCAGGTTCTGAGAGGGGAGGTGGGGGGGAGGTCAGAATACAGCAAGATTCCATTAGAAGAAACAACATTACTAAGGTGAGTAATTTTTTCTTCAAACAACATGAAGTCTTGCTGTATTCTGACATATGCAGACTACCAAGCAGTACCTCCATGGAGGAGGGACAGAACCTACTTTGGAAATATGCTCTGAAGCACTGCTGTGCCAAACCAAGCATCACTCCTAGCCTGGATATCCAGAGAGTAATGCTTGGTAAAAGTATGTACTGTTTTCCAGGTGGCTGCTTGACAGACCTCTAAGATAGGAACATCCCTGGCAGCAGCCAGGGAAGCAGTTGTACCTCTGGTAGAGTGAGCCCTCAGGCCTGAGGGTGGGATCCTACCCAGTTTTTCATAGCAAAATTGAATGCAAGAGACAAACCACCTGGCAAAAGATCTCTAAGTGGCAGGTTTTCCCTTACCAACCTCACCATAAGTGAGGAACAGTTGGAGGGAGTCAAACCTGTGACCCTTGGTGCACTCTATGTAGTAGCTAAGGGCCCTTTTCACATCCTAACTGTGCAGCCTCCTCTCCCCAGAGGAGGAATGGTCAGTGAAGAAAACAGGAAGAGACATCGACTGGTTAAGGTGGAAATCTGAAACCACCTTAGGCAAAAACTTCCTATTAGTCCTGAGGACCACCTTATCTCTATGGAAAGAGATAAAATCAGGCTCCACTGACAGGGCCTGTAACTCACTTATGCATCTGGCAGAAGTGATGGCCACCAAGAAAACAGTTTTCCAAGTCAAGTACTTAAGCTCTGCTGAGGACAAAGTCTCAAAAGGGGGTTGCATAAGCTGAGTAATGCAAACATTAAGGTCCCAAGCAGGGGCAGGGTCCCTGAAGGGAGGATTGGTACGCAGAAATCCTTTGAAAATTTTAGAAAATACAGGATGAGCTGAAAGGGAAGAGTGCTTGCCTGCTGAGAGGAAGGCAGAGACAGCTGCCAGATGTACTCTTAGTGTAGCTGGTCTGAGTCCCAAGCTATTGAGATGAACCATATAGTCAAGGACTGTGGGCAGGCCAGCAGACTCTGGAGAAATATGCTTCCCAGAGCAACATATAGTAAATCTTTTCCACTTGGAATTGTAAGTATTTCTGGTGGAAGGCTTTCGAGAAGCCTTTAAGATATTCAGAACACCTTGAGAGAGGTGTAAATCAGCACACTCTAACTCTTCAAGAGCCAGGCCTTGAGATTGAGAGATTTGAGATTTGGATACCAAACCCTCCCCTGAGCACATGTTAACAGGTTTTAATTCCTGGGAAGAGACAGGTGAAGGTGGACTGCTAAGGACAACAAGAGAGGGTACCAGGGCTGTCTGGCCAGTCTGGAGCAATCAGAATCACCTTGCAGGGCTGAGACCTGATTTTGACTAGCACCTTGAACAGGAGAGGGAAGAGGGGAAAGGCATACAGGAACTTCCCTTCCCAACTGAGAACTAGGGCATCCAGGGGGACTGAGCCCAACACTGGGGCCTGCAGCAAAGAGAGGAAGTTGGTGATTGTCTGGGGCTGCAAAAAGATCTATCTGTGGGGTGCCCCATCTGGAGAAGATCACCTTCAAAATCAGGGGATCCAGGGACCATTCGTGATGGCCCTGAGATATCCTGCTGAGAGCATCTGCCAGGACATTGGCCTTCCCTGGGAGGTGCACTGCTGTAAGAGAGGCGTTCAGGGAATAGGCCAGAGACCACAACTTCATTGCCTCTGTGCACAAGGCCGTAGACCGAGTGCCCCCTTGCTTGTTGATATACCACATTGTGGTGGTATTGTCTGTCTTGATCTGAACTACTTTGTTCTGAACAGACTTGGAAAAAGCTTGAAGTGCTAGAAACACTGCTCTGAGTTCTAATAGATTGATGTGAAGCAGAGATTCCTGAGGAGACCACAACCCTTGGGTGGCCAGGTCCCCCAAGTGGGCTCCCCACCCCAAGAGGGAGGCATCTGTAGTAAGGATTAGAGAATGAGACTGAGTGACAAAAGGAGCTCCCTGTCTTAGATTGTCCTGATCCTGCCACCACTGCAATGCCTGGATCAAGGTTCGAGTCACTGGGATTAGTTTGGTCAGAGGATCCTTTTTCTGAGACCAGAAGGCTCTCAAGTGGAACTGAATGTCTGTCATCTGAAATCTTGCTCCCTGAACCACTGCTGTAGAGGCAGCCATGTGTCCCAGGAGCTCCAGAAAATGCCTTGCTGGTCGAGACACCTGGAGGGTGAATGAAGAGGCCAGTGAGATAAGGGTCCTTGCCCTGTCCAGGGGAAGGAAGGCTCTTGCCTTTACTGTATCCAGCTCTGCCCCTATGAAGGTGAGGAGCTGCACAGGCTCTAGAACTGACTTTGAAAGATTCAGAGGAAACCTAGAGAAGTGAGCAGTTGCTGAGTTATCTGTAGGTGTGACTTGACTTGGTCTGGAGACTGGCCTACTATGAGCCAGTCGTCCAGGTATGGAAAGATGGAGATCTTTTTCTCCTTAGGAAGGCAACTACTACTGCCAGGCATTTTGTGAACACCCTTGAGCAGAAGTTAGGCCGAAGGGCATTGCTCTGAATTGATAATGGCCTGAGGGCAGCTCGAACCTGAGGTACTTTCGGTGGGAGCTTCTGATGAGAATATGGAAATAGGCATCCTTGAGGTCCAGGGAAACTAGCCAGTCCCCTGGCCTTAGAGAAGGTAGAATTATTCCCAGAGTCACCATTTTGAACTTTGGCTTTAAAAGGTGCTTGTTTAAATATCTGAGATCCAGGATGGGCCGCCATTCTCCTGCCTTTTTGGGGGTTAGGAAGTACCTGGAGTACAATCCTTTTCCCTTGTGTAGGGGTGGAACCCTCTCTATGGCTCTCAGAGCCAAGAGGGAAGAGACCTCTGCCTCTAGGGCAAGTGCCTCTGAAGGACTTGCAGGTGGAAAGGATCTGGTTCTCATCTTTGGAAATTTTTTGAAGCTGAGAACCAGTCCCTGGCTTACTACTTCCAGGACCCATTTGTCTGATGTTAAAGACATCCAGTCCTGGACAAAGTAAGCCAGCCTGCCCCCTACAGGTGGTGGAAAATCGGCCCTGACAAACCCATCAGGGTGCCTGTTTGGCAGGGGCTTTAGGCTGGGGGGTGGAAGCAGGTCTGCTTGTACCCCGTCTGCCTCTCCCTCTGAAGAACCCCCTATGAGCATAAGCAGAAGAGGAGGCCTAGGCTTGGTAGAAAGGCCTATGAAAAGGCCTGCCCCTGCCCCTGGAATGCTGCCTCTGGGGAGTGGCTTGCCTTTCCTTGGCTTGAGCACTCCTATAGGTGGTCCTGTATTCATCCATTTTCTTCATGTAGTTCTCTGTTTGCTCCCCAAACAGAGAATTACCCACAATAGGAAAATCCATGGCCTAAGTCTGGGTATCCTGAGACAGGCTAGTAAATCTGAGCCAAGCCATCCTACGAAGGGCCACAGATGTAGCCATGACTCTAGATGAAACATCATTGGAGTCCACTGCAGCATGGAACTGCACCTTGGATGCCTCAATATCCGCAGCCACCTGCTCCAGCTCCTTGGCAAGCTGGCCAGAGACCTGTTTAGCTAAAGCCATTACAGTGTCCCATCTAGATTTCTGATATCTAGCTGTATAGGCCATATAATTAGCCTGCCTGAGTCCCAAGGATGCTGCCATGTACTGTTTCTTTGCCATGGCATCAGTCCTCCTGGAGTCCTTATCTGGGGGGTGTGAAGCCAGGGGTATATTTGCCTTATCACAGGCAGCAGCCTACACTACCCCAACATGGCTGCATTGCTGGGTAAGGAACTCCGTATTCGAGCCTGAGACAGTATACCTCTTGTCCATTCTCTTGTCCACAGGAGGTACAGAATTAGAGTCTTTAAAATTTTTATTGTCTGTTTCCCAAAGAACTTATGAAGGGAACAGACAGCCTCCTGGACTCTGGGATATCCATCATCTCAACATAGTCAGGCTCCTCCTGATCGTCTACAGCTTCTTCCACAGGAAGCTGAAGAGTTTCAGCCACTTTTTTGTAGAACATAAAATGGGAAGGGGACTCAGAAAGCCTAGAAGGAGAAACCCCTGAAAGTCTGTCTGGGGAGATGTCCGGGTCAATGGGCACATCCAGACTTTCGTAATCACCATCACTATCCTCATACTCTCCTTCCTCCTCCTCCGGTTCGTAAAATCTTCTAAATTATAATCTGGAACTGGGGAAACCTACCGAACCAAGCACCTTCCTGATGGTGCCGGTTCGGTTGGAACCGGGGTTAGCGACTGAACAATCCTTATCGCTTTGGCTATTTCATCAGCGGTCGGAGAACGGTTGTGGATCCGCACCGGCTGATTTATCCCTTCTTTTTCTTTTAACCGGAACCAACTCCTCAGAGTCGGTTCTCCTTTTGCCCGAAGAAGTTTCGCCCTGGTCAGAGGCCACTCCTTCGGGTTCGGTTGGAACTGAACCAGGCTGGCAATCCGGGTTAGCGGACTTCTTGGCCTCCCTTTCCCTGAGCCTACCAACTCTCTTTTCCAGGGTAGCTGCAGAAAAATTCTTGCAAATCTGGCAGTCTGAATCGAGGTGGTCAAACCCCAGACAATAAACACAGGTGGTGTGGGGGTCAGCCTTAGCAAAGGCTTCCCCACACACACTACAGTGTTGAATCCCAGTGGGCCCAGTTTTTCTTTTGGGTTTCTCAGACATGGCCAGTCCTAACAAAACTTACCCTTTTTTCGGCAATCTGCCAGGCAAGACACCCTTATCGGTTCCTGACCGTGTTACGGGTCATGGAAAAAACCGCAATGAAATCCGTTTTTTTAGAACAGATAAGGACCGGTTACCATACTCTAAAAGTAGAATAAACTTTTTTTGAACAAACCTGATCGGTTCAAACTGAACCGATCCTACGTTTACAAGTTCCACACAGAAGAACAAGAAAATAAACCTATCTAGTACTCACGATACCACAGACAGAGACTGAACCGACAGGTTAATGGATTAAATTCGGTCGAAAACCGAGGAAAACGGCACTTTAACTGACAAACTTGAACCGAGCAAAGGAGAAATCTCCGGAGCGACTGTTCAGTGAGATGGAGTAAAGAATCTGACGGTTTGAGTTCAAATAGCAACAGACAGAGTCTCAACCGAGCTCGAGCTCAGCGTTCCATGCCTGGCATGGAAAGTTAAGTCTTTCATCTCTGGGGCAGTTCAAAGGTTGGACATCACTGCATATGTCAGAATACAGCAAGACTTCATGTTGCTTGAACATAGAAACATAGAAGTTGATGGCAGATAAGGACTACAAGGCCCATCCAGTCTGCCCATTTCTTTTTCTACCTTATGAATGTGCTATAGGCCTTTACTCTGTCAATGACCTATCTATTCATACTCATCTGTATTGCTCCCTTATGCCTATCCCATGCCTGTTTGAAGCCCTGCACTGTATTCATATCCACCACTTCCTGAGGTAGGCCTTTCCATGTATCCAACACCCTTTCTGTGAAAAAGAACTTCCTCACATTACCCCTTAATCGGACTCCCTCTAATCTCATGCTGTGTCCTCTTGTCCTGCTATTTTTCTTATATTGAAACAGGTTAGACTCTTTCACCTTGTTAATGCCCTTAAGGTGTTTGAATGTTTTGATCATATCACCTCTCTTTCTTTGCTCTAGGGTATACATATTGAGCTCCATTAATCTGTCCTCATATGTTTTCTGGTGCAGTCCCTGCACCATTTTGGTTGCCCTTCTCTGGACTGCCTCCATTTTGTTAATGTCCTTGTGAAGGTGCGGCCTCCAGTGCTGCATGCAGTACTCCAGATGGGGCCTAACCAGTGTCTTGTATAGAGGGATTATTAAGTCCTTCTTATGACTTGTGATACCCGTACTAATAAACCCCAACATCCCCCTAGCCTTATCTACTGCTTTAGTGGTCTGCTTGGATGATTTCAGGTTATCTGTGATGATGATGCCCAAGTCTTTTTCTTCTCCTGTGGTTGCCAACAACTCCCGTCCCAACCTATAGGTGGCTTCAGGGTTTCTCTTCCCTATATACATGATCTTGCACTTATTTGCGTTAAACCACAGTTGCCACTCTTCCAACTATTTTGCCAGTTTATGCAGATCTCTTATCATTCTGCCCACCCCATCTGGGTCATCTACTGTGTTGCAGATCTTGGTGTCATCTGCAAACAGACAAACCTTACCCTCCAGTCCATCTGCAATGTCACTGATGAAGATATTGAAGAGGACTGGCCACAGGACTGATCCCTGAGGAATCCCACTTGTGACTTGCATCTCTTCTGACTGTATACTATTTACCACCACTCTCTGTTTTCTGCCCATCAACCAGTTTGCCACCCAGTTGATCAACTTCTGACCCACCCCGAGCATGCCCAGCTTATTAATCAATCTTCTATGTGGAACAGTAATGAAAGCTTTGCTGAAGTCAAAGTAGGTGACATCACCTCCTCCCCCCTTGGTCCACCACTATGGTTACCCAGTCAAAGAAATCTATGAGATTAGTTTGACAGGACCTTCCCGTTGTAAACCCATGCTGTCTTGGATCCTATGCTCCTAACAGAATCTGTTTTATTTATTTATTTATTTAAGAGATTTACCAGGAAGGCATGCTGAGCAGAGTACCGCTCGATTCCAGATGCGCCCTGGGGTTTTGGGGTTACATTGGGAACATGATACAATTTGGTGACATAATTCCTAAAAATTGCTGTGTTATGAGCATGCATTGCACAGTTTCTATGCAGGTGCATAAATGTGTTAATTTACAATATTTTGAGTCCAAATTTTTAACATGCCCCTTTTTTTACACCGCAGAATCTGGTTAATCCTGCCATCTACTTAAAAAAAAAAATACTTTTATTTGGTTGATCCTGCTGTTTGACTCCATAAAACAGACCGAGGCTTCACACACAGTGCCAGATCAATCTCAAGAAAACAGTTGATCGCAACAGCAGTTTCTGTGAGCCATCAAAACTGCAAGTAAAAAAAAATATAAATAAATAATTAAAGAGGGATGGAGAGACTGTGTGTGTGTGTGCATATGTGTGCGTGCATCAGTGAAACACAAGAACACCAGAGAAAGGTTGGAAAAAATTGCTAACCAGCAATTATAAAAATTAAAAGAGGGGCAAGCCTGCCAAAACTCAAATTTAATTGTTGCCCTCATTGTGGGATGCTTTAATAAACCCCTCAGGCTTCACCCTCGGGGTTTATGTAACATCCCACACCTTGGGCAACCACTAAATTCTCATTAAGCACACTTCCCCCTCCATTATTGTATAAATTGCCACATGGAAAGCTGGGAAGGAAGTTAGTAGGCACAGGGGCGGGTGCAAAGCTGGTGAGATGGGTAGGAAACTGGCTGCAGGGAAGGCAACAGAGGGTGGTGGTGGGTGGGGAGCTCTCACACCCAAGGGCAGTGTCGAACGGTGTTCCACAGGGCTCAGTGCTGAGACCAGTGTTGTTTGGGATATTCATTGCAGACGTATCATGGGACATCAAGAGCAAGATCAGTCTGCTTGCTGATGATACCAAGGTAGGCGCGGTGGTGGGTGACCTAGGGGGGTTGCAGGATGATCTGGCAAAGCTTGAAACCTGGTCAGACACCTGGCAACTGGGCTTTAATGCCAAAAAGTGCAAAGTGCTGCATTTTGGGATGAAGAACTCAAGGAGGAGTTACCAGCTAAGGGGAGTGCAGCTAGCCCAGACAGAGGAGGAGAAGGATCTGGGTGTGCTCATTACAGGGTCAATGAACAACTCGGCACAATGTAGGAAGGCAGCTGCAAAGGCCAACAAAATGCTGGCTTGTACTGCAAGGGGTATATCCTCGAGGAGGGAGGAGGTGATTCTGCCACTGTATAGATCATTAGTTAGACCACACCTGGAGTACTCGTGCAGTACTGGCGTCTGTATCTGAAGAGGACATTAAGTTACTGGAGGGGTGCAGCGAGAGCGACAAAGATGATCAAGGGGCTGGGGACTTATCATACGAGAGGAGGTTGAAGGAGTTGAACATGTACTCACTGGAGGAGAGGAGAGACAGGGTGACATGACTGAAACCTTTAAATACATGAAAGGAATAAACAAGATGGGTACAGAGGGGCTGTTCAAAGGGAGGGGAGGGCCACCAGGGGCCATGATATGAGACTGGAGTGAGGAAGGTTCAGGAGGGAGATGAGGAGACACTTTTTTAAAGAGAGGGTGGTGGCTGGGTGGAATGCGTTACCTGCTGAAGTGGTATGCAGTAGAACAGTGGACTGCTTCAAACGAGGATGGGACAGGACAAGGGGGAGGGTTAATGAAGGGGAAGGGTGGAAGGGAGGGGCAGCTGCAGAATAAGGGGTGCTAGCTGCACATTCGAGCAGACTTGATAGACCTCTAGGCCTTTATCTGCTGGCAAATTTTGTATGTTCGTAAATTATGCTAGCGCGGTAGCACCAGTATTTTAGGATTGAGTGTTAACTTCTATGTTAAACACAAAACTTTGAACGTTAATAACTTTGGAGCCATTCAACGAATTTGCAAAATATCTGGCATGTGTAAGCTCTATGCATAGTACTTTAGCCTCACCAAATTTTGAGTGGCTCAGTTGTGTGGTTTCTGAGATATAGAGTATCAAACAATCCTAAATTTACCACTTTTTTCACATTTCTTTGTCCACCTGTATCTCAGAAACGGTTTTAGGTTTTGCTCTGAAATTTTTAGGGTAGAAGACCTTTGGGTCACAGATGTGCCTTTTGCAGATTTGGTGAAAAAATATTAATCCATTCAAAAGTTATAAAATATTTTCTTTTCCTATGGGAGAATTTATGTGTCAAGTACGACATTGAGGTTGGTGTCGCACACTTCTTTGTGCACTTGTATCTCAGAAATGGTTTTAGAGGTTGTGCTCTGAAATTTTCAGGGTACAAAGCCGTTGGGTCATAGACATGCCTTTTGAAGGTTTAGTGAAAAAAATATTAATCAGTTAAAAAGTTATTAAAGTTTTTAATTCCTCATTATTTCCTATGAAATTTGCTGCAACAAAGTGTTTTTGCAAATATGGCATGTGAAAATAGGCATAGCCTATTTTACTCAAACCCCATTTTGATTGGCAGTCATAGGGGTTTTCAACTTATGCTGATACCTCAGGCATTTTTAGGAATTTTAGCCCCAAATTTTCAATATGGGTTTTTTTTTGACCCCACCTTGTGAACACTGTCATTTCATTACTCGGTCCCGAAAGGTGGTTTTGCGGTTGCTGCATGGAATCAGCTTTCAGGACCAATTAATGAAACAACAGTGCCACTGTTCATGAGGTTTTGTCCCAAGAAGCCCATGTTGCAAATTTGGTGAAAAAATTCCAAAAAATTACTCTGTTATGAGCATGCATTGCGCAGTTTCTATGCACACTTGTAACTTTGCCAATTTTTAATATTTTCACTCTAGATTTTCAACATTGCCATTTTTCACTCCACCTCATGAATAGTACAGCTGCCATTTCTCACATCCTGCTGGAAATGTGTTTTTGCACCTGTGGCAAATAATGGCTCAGTCACAGTGAGAAATCACCTTTCGGTACTGAGTAACAAATGACAGTACCAGTGTTCATGAGGTGGAGTCCCAAAAACCCCATGTTGAAAATTTGGTGACATAATTCCTAAAAATGGCTGTGTTACAAGCATGCATTGCACAGTTTCTATGCAGGTGCATAAATGTGTTAATTTACAATATTTTGAGTCCAGATTTTCAACATGCCCCTTTTTGCACACCACCTCATGAACAGTACAGCTGTCATTTCTCAAATCCTGTGCAAAATGTTTTTTCAACCTATGGTAAAAAATGGCACAGAATCTGTACAAAATCACCTTTCAGGACCAATTAATGACATGACAGTACCACTGTTCATGAGGTGGGGTCATAAAAAGCCCATGTTGAAAATTTGGTGAAAAAAATCCTAAAAATGGCTGAGTTATGAGCTTTCGTTAAATGTTTTCTACACACGTGCATAACGTTGGTAATTTTTAATATTTTCACCCCAAATTTTCAACATAGCCATTTTGCATACCACCTCATGAATATTGGCCCCAGATAGGGATACAAATAAAGCATCTGAAAAAGTAATGACATTCACTGCAAAAAAGCTTCATTAATGCACCATTAGGACTGAAGCCTAAAAAGTAGGGATATGAGAACTTAGGGTTCCCAAGCCTAAGACCCCGCACCCACCCTCAGCTTCCAACCCAAACAACCCACCCACACCCTCGCCTTCCAACCCTAAGGCCCCACCTCCACCCTGCATGCAGGAATAGGTGTGAGGGGTGTGCCTTGTGGTTGTGTTCCCTAATGCTATCGATTCACTGGCAAATTCTTTGCTCATTATGCAATAATGGGACTGCAGAGCCCTCCAGTATGCAGTACTGGAAGTGCAGGAAGATGAGAGTTCATTACAATGTCTCTACAGTTATGTATAGATTGGAGCATAGGGCCCAGAGGGCCCTGCGCTCTCTCATGAAAATCAGAGGCTATTATATATGCATTCATGATGGGAGCACAGAGAGCCCTGTGCTCCCATAACCACATATGGATAACATTACACTTTCTCAAAAAGAAGGGAAATTCATAGAAAAACACTCTGTTAATGCATCAGTTAGGGTTTCTATTACATCAACAAAAGATTGTAAATTTGATGTTAGTATTACCAACCCTACCACCAACCCCCCACTCTCCACACACCAACAGGCATTGGGGTGTGCCTTGGGGTTGTCGGGCCTAACTCTCAACCCATTCTCCTATATTGTACCCTCTCAGCTTCCTTCCTTACAAATGGAATGGGGTAAGAGTTAGGCCCGATGACCTCAAGGCACACCCCGCACTCTGTTGGTGTGTGGAGAGTGGGGTTGGGGTGGTATGGTTGGTAACCCTAACATCAAATTTCCAATCTTTTGTCACTGCAATAGAAACCCTAACTGATGCATTAATGGAGTTTTTTGCAACGACTGTATATATGTACAGTATATATGTATATGTGTATATATATGTATATATATGTGTGCGTGTATGCATATATATATGTATATATGTGTGTGTGTGTATGTGTGTATAGATAGATAGCTATGTATGTATTATAGTGCTGCGATAGCACCACTATAGTTATGGTTGAGTAGGCAGTTTAATGTTAAACCTCAAATTTGAACTTTAATAACTTTGCAACCGTTCAACGGATTTGCATGAAATTCGGTATGCGGTGTCCTGTGGGTAACTCTCTTGATGTACGAAGTTTCATTTCAATTGGATTTGTGGATTTCGTGCTGTGAATAGTGAAAAAACTGTAAAAGTCACCTTTTTTCACCTGTTTTGGCTGTTTTTTTTTCTTAATTGTGCTGAGACCACAACATTTGGAATTTTGGTCTGAGGGTAAAAAGAGCTTGCCCCAAAGAACAAGCCAGCATTGGTTTGGTGAAAAAATATTAATCCATTCCAAAGTTATTTAATTTTGACATTTCAGGTCCTGAGCATGTTCAGTTCAGTCTTTTGGATAGCTGCACAGTGCAAAAAGGGATTTAGGGCTCACAAAAAGGAATTCTGACAGCTCGCAAAAAGGGATTAATTAATTCCCTTTTCACAAGCCGCCAGCTTGTTTTCATTTTTCCAGCCCAAACAGAACATTATAACTTTACCCACGGATGTCTTCTGCACACATCCAAGTATGTATTTTGTTCATGTGGATGTCCTTTACAATTCTCTGCCTTTGGTTTACTTTACTGTGGCCTCAGAACGGTTATTTTTAATTTTAAAATTCCCTTTTCGTGACTCGCTTCCGATCCCTAAGGGATTTTGACACCTTGCAAAAGGAAATTTGGTCTCATGAAAAGGGATTATCCACAGGGCCATCTGGTCTGACAACTCAAATCCCTTTTTATGAGGTGATTTTGACACCGGGCGAAAAAGGATTTTTAAACTTCCACTTCACTGCAAAGAAACGATTAAAACTTTTGGGTTGAAATTTTTAAGGTACAAAGGGCTTGTCCCAGAGATGTCACTTTTGCTGGTTTGGTGATAAAATTTACATCACTTCCATATTTATAACATTTTGAAGTTTGGAAATTTCCCATAGGATAACACTGTGGCTGATGCAGTACCTTTCGGCACCTATATCTTTAAAACAGTTTGAGATACTGATTTTTTGCTAAGCACAGCTTACTAAGCAATGGTGCAGGTTGCTAGTCCATGATTACAACTGCAGTGGAATTTTTTCCAGTGTTCCTATTGTTACTGAGATATTGTGCCATTTGAAGTACAGGGGTTACTTGGATTGTCTCTAGCCCTGTGCTGCGTAACTACAATTATAGGTAGATCTGGCCCATGCGCTCCCACATATGGATACCATTATGCAGTACTGGGCATGCAGTACCCTCCATTATGCAGTTGTGGAAGTGCAGGGCCTGGAGGGACCTACGCTCCCACAGGAAGAGGACAGTTCATGACAATGTCTCTACACTTAGGGATAGATGGGAAGGAAGGGCCTACTGGGCCCTGTGCTCCCACAAATGGATATCATTATGGAGTGATGGAAGCATGATTGGAGTGCAGGGTCCCCACAGGGAGATGAGCATATGAACATATGAAAATGCCAGCAGATACAGGCCACTGAGGTCTGTCGAGTCTGCTCGAGTGTGCAGCTAGCAGTGTGGTACTCTGCAGTCCCACTCCCATAGTGACCTTTCCCTTGACCCTGTCCCACCCCTTCTTAAAACTGGCAACTGTCTTTAGTGTTACAACCACCTCCAAGTGCGTTATACCCATCCACCACCCTTTCCGTGAAGTGTCTCCTCATTTCCCTCCTGAACTGTCCCTCTCCTCCAGTTTCAGACTATGCCCCCTAGCGTTTCTCCCCTCTTTAGCTTAAATATCCCCTCTGTGCTGACTTTGTTTATGTCCCTCACATATTTGAAGGTTTTGATCATATCCTCTCAGTCCCTCCTCTCCTCCAGGGAGTACATATTGAGCTCCCTCAGTCTTTCCTCCTGGGGTGAACCCTCCATTCCCATGATCAACTTGGTGGCTCTGCGCTGTATCCTCTCCAACAATCTGACATATTTCTTTAATTAGGGGTGCCAGAACTGCATGCAGTACTCCAGGTTTGGTCTGACCAACGGCCTGTACAGCAGCAGGATGACCTCCCTCCTTCTTGAGATGATGCCCCTGGCAATACATCCCATCATCCTGTTGACCTTAGCAGCTGCTTTCCTGCACTGAACTGAGTGGTTCACTTGCCCTGTGATTATCACTCCTAGGTCCTTCTTATCCTCTGTAGTGGAAAGCTGCACCCCTCCCAGCCAGTAGCAGAATTTTTGGTTTCTAGCACCCATGTGGAAAACCTTGCACTTCTTTGCATTAACACCCATCTGCCATATGTCTTACCAGTGTTCCAGCTTATCCATGTCCTCCTGTAATCCTAGCCACTTCTCTGTGCTGTCCACCACTGCTCCGATCTTTGTGTCATCTGCAAACAGGTTGATCTTATTGCTCGCTCCATCTGCAATGTCAGCAATGAAGATGCCAAACAGCACTGGTCCCTGCACAGAGCCCTGTGGAACCCCACTTGTTATGGCTGAGGGCTGATTACAATGTCTATACACCACAAACATATAAGGGTAAGATTACACTTTCTCAAAAAGTAAAGAAATTCATTGCAAAAAAACTTTGTTAATGCATCAATTAGGGTTGAAGTAACAAAAGTAGGGAAATGAGATGTTAGGGTTTCAAACCCTAACACCCCCCACATCTACCACCCCCCCACCCTCCATACACCAACAGGCATCGGCGTGTGCCTTGGGGTCATCAGGCATAACTCTCACCCCATTCTCTATACTGTACCATCTCAGCTTCCTTACACATGGAATGGGGTGAGAGTTGGGAACAGACCCCAAGGCATACCCTATGCCTGTTGGTATGTGGAGTGGTGGTGGAGTGGAGGGGTGAGGGGTGGGGTCAGGGGTTCGAAACCCAATGCCTCATTTCCTACTTTTGTTGCTTCCAGCCTAACTGATGCATTAATGAAGTTTTTGCAATGAATATGTATATGAGTATATGTATGTACAGTATATGTATGTATATGTGTGTGTGTGTGTGTGTGTGTGTGTGTGTGTGTGTATATATATATATATATATATATATATATATATATATATATATATACATATAATATATATGTATTTACATGAAGAGGAAAATGAAATGCCACATATTACACTACGATTTTATGTTAAATCAGAAATGAGAAATTGACCGGAAGTTATATAAAGCTTAGAAATAACACAAGCTCGTTCTATTGTTAAATGCTGTAAATGTAGGATGAGTTAAAATTAGAAATGGTATTGATATCAATTATATAATTGTCTGTCACAACTTTATAATAAAAAAAAATTATTGACAAAAAAAGCCATCTGGTCTCGGGGATTACCTTTAGAGAGAGGAGCCCTTCCCTAACACTATCTTCTGTTATCCAATCATCATCCATTTCCCCTCCTCCCTCTTTCCCTCCACTCACACTCCATTGCAGCACAGATGCATTCCTTTCTTTAGTAAACAGCAGAAGATTATTTCAACACCTCTACTTTCTCTCTGCTATCCTCCACCTACCCTTTACCCTTTTCATCTTTTCTATGCTCTCCTTTGTGTCCATCCTTTCACTGATGTATTGGAAGAAGGTTTTCTCTTCCTCCTTTGTCCCCTCTGCAGTTTACAGCTCCTTCCTAGCCTTGGCCTAAGTACCCTATTAATCTGTATATAGGATAATGTTTACAGGAGGACAACCATATCTAGTGTCTATGTATCAGGCTGGAGTGATGCTTGTTCAAAAGTTCAGTGACTCACTCATGTAGTCAGTCAGTGCCTTCTTCCCACTCCATCGAGAAAGAAACCAACAGTTCAAGCAGCCCTGGAACCATTTTGCTGCAATGCTAAACACTCACAGCCCTGTGATTGCCACTGATATTTTAATAAGCACTTTGAGTGTAGTAAAAGCAGTATAGTGCAGTGGTTTAAGGCTCTGAGCTGCAAATCTGGAGACCTGGGTTTGAATCCCACAGCCCCCACTTGCATACTGTGTGACTCTGAGCAAGTCACCTAACTTCCCTGTGCTCCCAGGTTGCACCTGTAAACAAGCTTTCAGCTTAGTGTGTCTCACCTGGTTAAACAATTGGAAAAAAAAAATATAAGCCTGAACCACCCAAGATACTGTGTACTCTTTCCAGTGCCCCCACCATAAACCTCCTCCCCACCTGTAACCTCAACAAAAAGGAGGAGATAACTGGTACTTCACCAACAGTGCCACAGATCTCAGCATCAGAGTATCCCTTCAGGTTGGATCTTCAGATCAGACCTGTGGTATACAACTTTCTTTTTTTGATGTCCATTTGGCACTGGTCCTTGAAGTATTGTCATCAGAGTCTCCCTACATGTCTGATGTTAGATTCTGGTCTTCAGCAACATGACTTTCTCTCTTATCTTTCCCAGTATCATCTACTTCTTTTGATTCACTAAACACATAGTGTTTCTTCCATACTGAGACATGCTGCCTGGCTGGTGGCAGCAGAGCAAAAGGAATTTGTTCTTGTCTGAGTTCCCTCTTAATTCCATTGAAAGCTCTCCTCTGGTATGTTGCATATGACCAATCCAGGAAAAGGAGGATTCTAGAGTCATCCACCAATATTGGACTCTGGTGTGCTGCCTAAAATACTGTATCTGTATCCTGGGTAGACAAAATGAATATAAACATGGTTCAAGGGCATACTACAGTGTTTGCCACTCATCTAGGGGTAATTTGATATGCCCTCTCCAACCAGATTACTTGGGATAATGACATTCAGTTTTTAATTAGTGTTCCATGAAGCTGAAAATGTCCACTCCTTCTTTTCCTTTAGGATCCCCAGTATCCTACTAATCTTGATCATGAGCTGGTTTTCAGAGGTCTCCAACTGAATCCAGATTTGGACATTCTCTTTTACCATTACTGCATGTACAGCCGAAGCTCGGTCCACAATTTTAGCAATGTTGCTGGCACTCTGCTTCATGTCTACCATATAGTGTTCAACCACCATTAAACATCTAGTAACAGATTCCAGTTTGTTATTAGTCATTTGGATGGAGATGCACAATTGGGCCATGTCTGTTGGAGGGCTTTCAGTGCTCACCCAGTGTGAGCCCTGCTGCTCCAGCACCTGCAATAAAAGCCTGCTGTCCATCCAACTATGAGTCACATGGCAGGAAATGGCTAGGAACATTCTGGTTCTATATCATTTTGCTGGAATTCCCTAAGGTAGAATCTGGTATTGATACCCTCAGGAAGGTGCACTGATGAGCACTATCTAAAAAATTAAACATTTAACTGCAGCTGAAGGGCCATAATGACAAGTTTAATAACAGTCATGAGCAAGCTCTGAAAGCCTGCTAGCACTCAGCTAAATGTTTAGCTCTGGCCACAGGTAGACAGCTGGTAGTGAGTGGATGCCAGTCTAGGGGGGCATGTAGAAGCAGATATTGGACATGGGAGTACATACAGATGAAGAAGCCAGCAGAAGACGGCCATTTGGTCTATTAAGTCTGCTCGTATTGCAGGGTCCACAGCTTGAGCTAATGTCCCTGCCCTCCTCCCCTCCTCCCATCCTCCCTACCCATGATCCTTACTTTCCCTATGTCTATCCCAGCCTCTCTTAAAGCTGCCCACTGTCTTCAATGAGATGACCTCTTCCGGCAGTGCATTCCAAGTGTCCACCATCCTCTCTGTGAAGAAGTGCTTCCGGACCTCCCTCCTAAACCTCCCACTCTCCAGCTTAAGACTGTGCCTCCCAGTGTTATGGTTGCCACTCAGCTTAAAGAGACTCTCCTTATCAATCTTATTTATCCCTTTCAAGAACTTGAAGGTCTCAGTCATTCCCCCTCTCTCTCTCTCCTGTCTTCCAGGGAGTACATGTTCAGTGCCCTCAACCTCTCCTCATATGCCTTACCCTGTTGACCCATTATCATCTTTGTAGTCCTCCTCTGTACCTTCTCCAGCAGGTTAATGTCCTTTTTGAGGTGTGGGCACCAATACTGAACTCCATACTCTAGATGCGGCCTTACCGGTGACTTGTACAACAGCAGTGGTGAGTGCTGAGTGGGCAGTTGAGAGTAAATCTGAAGAAAGCATGGTATGAGGGGTCCAGTCATGCTAGCAGAGCATTGAAGGTAGTGCCATAGACAATGTCACCATAGCTGAAGACAGAGAGAAACATTTTCTGAACTGTCTCCTGTCTGGCAGTTTTAGCAAGGCAAGCTTTGTTCCTGTGAAAAGCACCAAGCTTAGGAAAAACCTTAAAGGAGATGGTGTCAATGTGGGCAGAGAATTTCAGAGATTGGACTACCACACAACTGGGTATTTGAAAGAGGTGACATGGTTCAGGGAGGAGCTGTCACAGATCTTAGGTAGAGGATGGGAGGACAGTGATCCCAGCTTAGGTTACCTACCAAAGGTCATGTCTACAGTTTTTTGGCAGTCAAGGTCAGTTGATTTGATTGAAACCACCACTGAATGGCCTCCAAGTCAGACTGCAAACTGGCTTTGAGGAAGAGAATTTTGAGGCCACTGGCAAACAGAACTGTATCGTCTGCATATGTTTGTATGAGAGATGAGGAAAGAGGCTGAGGGTAGGGGCCCCATTTTCAAACACTTGCACAGTGCCTGTTGCAATCCTTGCTGCATCACCGTTTGATAATGTGGGTATGCAATGGTCAAATGACATAACTTTACCCAATTTTACATTATCAGATACATTACACTATGGGTATGCCATGGCCAAATGACATAACTTTACCCAATTTTCCATTATCAGATACATTACACTATGGGTATGCCATGGCCAAATGACATAACTTTACCCAATTTCCATTATCAGATGCATTTATAGCACTTGGACCTGCTTTGCTGCAGCTTGTGGCTAAGAATGACTGCTATCCTGCTACAAGATGCCCACAAGAAGACCCAGCACTTGACCCATGCTAGACCATGGAAATGTAGTCTAGTGGGTGTCTAAATGATGCAGGGGATTAAAGTTCCTATTTCTTTGCCACAAGTCCAGTGTGGCATATCTCTGATGCACTTGGGATTTAGGCCGAAAAATGTCTTTGAAAACTGGACCTCAGGTTTTTTTTTTAGGAATATTGAAAATAGAAAATGGGCCAAGGACAGAACCTTGGGGTTCCCCCATGTCAATGGGGAACAGGTAGAGGTGGACCCTCAACAAGTATGGACTGGACTCTGTTGGACAGGTAAGTGCTAAGCCAGGAGAAAGCCTGTGAATGCACTGGACAACTTATTTAGTAGTAATGAATGGAAAAGCATGTCAGAGGCATTGGAGAGGTTGATAAACATTGCAGCTGTGAAGAGGGCATGATCCATCCTAGTAAGAATATAGCTAATTAGCCTCAACTAGGAGTTGATAGTGGAGTGATTTGCCTTGAATCCTGACTGGAAAAGGCAGAGGAAGTGAGCAAGGATATAACTGGAGATTGAACAAAGTACTCTTGCAGTTTTTGTCAGGGCATGAGGAGGGAGATAGGTCTGAAGTTGTCAGGTAGGGTTGCATTAGCCCCTCATTGTGAAGAGTATGGATCTTGCCACCTTCCAGGACAGCAGAACTATGGACAAGGTGAATAAGAGGTTCAGGAGGGAGAATACTGGGATGAAGATTGCAGGAGCAGCACAAGAGCAGAGGGCTTGGTTTGGATCATTCAGGTTGTTGCTGTTTGTGGGCGTCAGAGCATGCAAGACCTTGGGGTGCCAGTAGGAGAGACATGGGAGAAATATAAGAGGTGGTGGGAGGACATGTTTTAGGACAGGAAGGGGGTTCAGTAGGTAGAGGCTGTGTAATGAGGAATTTAGCACAACTAGTAAAGTACTTGAGAGCAACTTTCTGGGGTGGCAGAGATTAGAGAATTCCAACATGAGGGGAGGAGGTAGCTGAGTGAGGGGGGGGGGCAAAGAGATTGCATACAACCTTCCAGTAATTGAAAAAGGCAGTTTATGTTTGATTGGAAAGTGGCTCGAAAATAGCTGTCCATGGCAGCTCTCATCATGAGTGGAAGGGGAAGTGGAGCCACGAACGTAGTCAAGCAAGTCCATTCATAACAAGTGATGGTAAAAAAATTTATTTTGAGAAAAAATCAATATCTTAGTTGATTTGTACAGTGTGGATGAGTTTGTCATGGCTCACTGTATTGTACTGCTTACTTGTGCTGCAGTACAAGGATATCCCAAATATACAGTAGACAAATCATGTTGCAAATGACGATTGATCAGTTGCCTTCCTATGAGATACTGCTGCACTCAAAATAACATTCTATTCACAACCATTACACACTCCCATATTGCATAAATAAGGATGTGCAACGGACTGACTCAAAATATGCAATTTATCTTCAAGTGTGAGGGGGTAGGACCATAACCCATGAGTGGCAGAGCCATAAGTGAGTTATGAAGGTCCTGCCTACTCACAAGTAATGATAACTTACCTGTTTTAAGTCAGACTGTTGCATATTTAATATCTGCAACAGTAGTTTACAAGTCATAACTTTTACATTTGCAGTTTTCTTTGAAGATTATGTTGTTTTCTTTGATTTTACCAGCCGGCTACAGTGCTCCACTAGGCACTGCAATGTCATCAGCATTGTGAAATCTGCTCTTTGATTGGTTCAGTATTCTACTGTGATGACATTAACTTAAAAACATTAATTGTGACAACTATAAAAACCAACATATTTTTGACATGTTGTTGTTACTGATGTTGCTAGCTAAGAAGTCTGTTTTATCTTTCTATTTTCACTCCTACTCCTGTTGTTTATGGAGAAATAATGCACTGGCGTTTCTACTGAGAAAGAGGCCTAGTCATGTGATATATGTGTAACTCCAATCAGTGGGGTTAAAGCGTAAGGCAGGATACAGTTCATGCCCGTGGGTAATTGATGGGTAGCGCTCATGCTGCAGTAGGTAAATAAGGGGGATTATGCAGTCTGGAAAGGAAAGGGTTAATCCTGGGTCACCCTTTGAAGACCTGCTGTTGGTGGGAGGTCCCCATGGGTGGGCAGGATATAAGTGTGGGCACATAAGAGTTAGGGGGAGTGATAGTTCGAGAAAGGGAGAGAACTGGAGTGGGAGTGATTGTTTGCTCCAGCGATCCAAAGGTTTCAGGACAAGAGAAGAAAGAGAGAACCAGTGGGAGGACATGGCAGCAGCCATAGTTCAAGCTGTGTGTGGGAACATAGCTATGCCACCCTGGTGGGATTGGAGCAGGATGCCCAAATAGGACTGCTACCTGAATGCGAGGCATGAGGTTGAGCCAAGTAGAGAGGCACTGAGAAGGGTTTTGCTGAGAGCTTCCAGCTCTGAAGCCCTGAGGAGAGTGACAGTGAATCAAGCATGGATGAAGTGCTGCTTGCCACAGTTTGGGGGTGTGCTGCCTATAAGTTGTGGGGACAGTCACCCAAGGAAAGCTACACAAAGGTGATATTGGAGTTGGAAGGGAGCTAGTGGCCCCAATTTGAGAGGCTGGCCTGTTCCATGTGAAGAAGTCACAGTGAGCCAGTCCAGATAGGACTCAGGACAGAGTGGGTAGCCCCAAGGTGAAAGGCCAGCCTTCTACATGGGAAAGAGAGGCCAGTGAGTAAAGGAAACCATTGGGAGATGAGGAGAAGTGGGGCCATATCAGCCCAAAGTGTATCCGGCGATTAAAGCTGCCTAAATTTGGGGATGTCTGATTAATGCCCTGTGGGAATCTATGAGCTGTTGCTTATGTGAACTGTCTGCTCATGTGAACTGTTTGCCATGCGGAATATGGGAATAAAGCAGTCCACGATATGTGCTGCTTACCTCAACCCACTTATCTTTTACTCTATGGAGTGTGCATTAATTTTGTTATTAAGCAGGTTTACCATAGTTTGTTCTATAAAGTTGTGGTCTCCATTTATTTCATCAAATGCTATTGTGCCTAACTGTGATTACCTTTCAGCTTAGCACCCGAAGAGCCTTGCACCCCAGTGTGACTGTAAGACCTGGTAAACACAAGCCATTTCTGGAGTAGTGTCTGCTGTAGTCCCCCCTCTCCATGGACTTTACCATCAGCATACCCACAGACACTGGGAAGGGGGTGGGCTACATATGAACAATGTTGTACATGCTCATATGTCAGTCTAGTGGTGCTAAAAAATTTGGCCCTCAAGAAGGAGACTTACTGTATATGCCAGGTTGACCCATCTGTGGAATCTGCCATGGCAAGCCATTTTGTGCAACTGTGTAACCTAATTTTGTGTCCAAGTCTGATCACAAAGACAGTTTTCTGTGGCTCATGTTGGTCACAAAACAAAATTTTCCATCCAGTCCGAGCACTAAAATAATCTCTGCAATTTTGCGAAAATTGACAAGAAAAGGAGAGGGGTGTCAATCTATATGTGAGGTCAACTTATAGGTGGGTATATACAGTGTATATATATTACCTGCATGTACCCTTTCTCAGTATATTCATAGACTGTATTTTCTATATATTGTTCATATACTGTATATACTGTATGAGCTATAATATTCACACAATTTTACATATTTTAAATATCCACCAATTAGTCAGCATTGGGATATGTAAAATACATTTCTTGCCATACACAGATACTATATGTTTCTGCAGTAGAGGCATCAAACAAAACAAAAACAAGCACAACAGGAAAAAAGTAGAGTTCTTGAAATGAGGGATCCTGACTTGCTGTTCTGAGCCTCACCTTACTTTGTTTGTCAATAAACATTTCCAGTACTCTCCTTCTTTGCCTGTTGCACTTTATCTGTTTTGTGGGTTGGCAGCTGACCCTATTGGAGCAGCACGGCTGAAGTACTTAAAATGGCAGACCTGAGTTTTGGTGCTTCAGAAGGGTGTAGTTCTTCAGTATACAGTAGGTACCTTCTCCATGTGGAACAATGTCGACTGGTGAAAGGAGTGACATAGGACAGCGGAGAGATACATAGGTGCCAGAACCTGGGGGCAGCAAGTGGTAGCCACTCCACTTTTTTATTTCTGTATTGCAAAATAGTATAGAAAAAGTGCCCTTTGTACCTTCATAAGTGCCCTTTTGATTCTTAGCCCTCTCAGTTTTTACCATCTTCCGGCACCCTTGAGATATACTTATCAAGAAGTAATTTCCTTGTAAGAAATGTTTCCTTTCTGGTTACCCCAGTGATCTAAATAGAAACAAATAACAGGGGCATTCCAAAGCAAAATCAAAAGTCAGGCCAATTAGTAACGATGAGGAAGTGAAATTTTTTCTTCGGTGATTTTTTTTATCAATGTGAGCTCAATAAACTTTTTACTACAGGGGAGATTCTGTGGCTCTTCATTCCTCTCTAGTTGATGTTGAAGGTTTACTTTCCTTAGCCCAGTCTTAGAAAAATCCAACCTCTTGAAAGCAGGAGGAGGAATCTGTGAGAGAGCCACTGCTGATAGCTAAGATGCTTAAAGGGGAACTGTCAGTACCAAGACCTCACTCTCAAGTGTGGGGCTGGTCCCAACGTGTACTTCATGTGCAAAAATATTTTGTTTTAGTTACTGTTTACTATAGTACAGTAGATTTTATTGGACTAATTTTGTTTAGTTCTAGGCTGATATATTCTGTAATTACAAATCCTAGAAACCCCTGCAACTGATATCAGAGCAGTAGGCAACAGTGGGAGATTCAATAGCCTGCAGTGCATAGAGAATCTTGGAGAGGTCTCAGAGGTACCACACCTGCTTTCCAGGGAGAGATCGAGTGTCAGGAAGACACATTGTGTTACTGCTGCTGATTCCTGTTCAGGAAAAGAAGCATTTGCATGCTAACCTGCATCTGTATGATACTGATACAGCTCAGAGCACAGTAGCTGAAGCCAGGGCTGTTTGTCAGGGTTCAAAGCAGGCACTACAGTCAGTTGTTGGTCTGCCACCATCCCAAGGGATTGGAAGCCTGGATGTTTTGGTCAGCACAGAACCTTAGCAGCCAAGAAGAGAGAGCCAGCGGAATCTCCAGGAGGAAGCCTATAATTTCAGCATGTCAGGCAGTATTTAATGAATTTCAAAAGGGTGTCCCACTGATCTGGAGGCATCCTGGGAGATCAGAGTTCCCAAGGCCTGCAGTGACAGAAGGAGCCTTCAGTATGAGGATCCACAAGAGGAAAGCAGGGCTTCCCTGATTCAGGGATAACCCCATTATTTGTTTAGAGATCTGCTCTTTACAAGCTGCCCATCAGGCAAGATTACAAATACCCATATTTGGGGTCTATTAAAGTCATTTTAGAAACTGCATGGCTTTTGTGAAAGGGTTGTTAACTTAAGCATGTTGCTGCTCTGATTTAAAGTGCACCAACACCAGCCAACCAGTGGCAAAATCAACATGCTTGCCACGATCCAAACCTGGGTTCCAAGGCGATCTGAATGAGGAAGCCCCTATCTAGTAATTAATATCAATCCTAGTACCAGATGGAAAAGGAAAGCAGATGCCAGTACAGGTGGGCCAGTGGACTATGCATACTGTGCTGTGATAAGTAGTGTGGGAGTGGGTGGTGTGCAACGTGCTATATCTAGAGAGACTTGACTAAAAGCAGTCAGAATAAGTGAATAGATTGACCCAGCCTGCGTACAGCAATTAATGGGGTCACAGATTTGGCCATGCCCCTGTAGAGTACAGGAAGACTGGTTGCACTAACTTTCCTTTTTGGGACAGCTGTCCCTGAATAAAGCTGTGTACTGTTATACCCACTCTTATTCTTGACTGCCATACAACTGTGTATGCTACTTGGGGGGGGGGCTGTTGTATTTGCTTTGGGTCTGTGGGAGGTGTGACCGCACAGGGAGGTGGGCAGGTACAGCATTCCAGAGGGTTGTACTGACACCTCATCAGGCCCGCTTAAATCTTTCTCTGGGTGGAGGCACTGAGCATTTCTTTTTCTTTGGATGAGAAACCCTCTCACTGCTGAGTGAGAAAAGAACCCTGGAGTTACCACAAACATCAATGGCAGCACAGTGGCAGTGTAAAGCAGTGGCACCTTTCTTTCTAAGCCAGCTGGGGAGCACAACCACCCTACATAGCCAAATGCAAGGTGCTGCACTTGGGGAGGAAAAACAGAGGTTGGACTTATATACTAAGTAGGTCTTTTCTTGCTGCAGTGAAGGAAGAAAAGGAACTGGGAGACAAGAGGCTGAAGCAGGACAAGAAGGACAAGCAGTGCACAGAGGCTGTCAAAAAGGCCAGCAGAATGCTGGGGTGCATCAAAAGTGTGGTAACAAGTAAAGCAGAGAATGTAGTCCTGCTATTTTACAATGCCTCATTTGAAAGAGCTTTTCATGGCCTTTCAGATAAAGATGGTCATTGGGCATAACTGTTTCCCTTAAGGTAATCCTCGCTATTTTTTCAACAGCACCAAGGGAAATCAAAACCAAAACCTAAAAAACACAGAACCCTATGTGAAAAAGACAAGAAAAGGCAAAAGGAGGAAGAGGAGGAATAAACCAAAGAGCAGAGTGCTGACTAGCAAGCCATCAACATCATAAATCTAACTGATATAGAATTGTTAGAACAACAAACAAAAGTTCTTTGAGAAGGTTTTTCCTTTCTCCCCACCTTGCAGCCAGCCACATCCATTCATGTTGTGTGGACATTTTCAAATTAAATTACATCTCCATTTTGTCAAAATTAAACAGGCTACGGGCATTATAACCATGGGGTTCACAAACAAAACAACAAAAGATGTTTTCAGCAGTGATCTGGAACATCTGGTTGCAGGGAAAACTATCATGGATTTTGACTATGAGCACACCGTTTCCCTCTCAGGCTATGAGCAGACCATTTCCCTCTCAGGCTATGAGCAGACCGTTTCCCTCTCAGGCTATGAGCAGACCGTTTCCCTCTCAGACTATAAGCACACTGTTTCCCTCTCAGACTATAAGCACACCGTTTCCCTCTCAGAACAAGAATGAAGTGTTCATTTTAAGTACTGATTCAAATGTGTTCATCAGTACAATCTGGTGTTTCTAGTGTTGGAATACATTAGGGGTTTGAGCCCACCCCCAAAATTCCTAACTAATAGGCCGGGGTCTGGGGGCCACTAGGCCCCCAGACACTTTGGGGGGGTTTAATGCCATGTGATGCATCCTGAGGCTTATTCTATACCTCCTTGCATTACAAATCTGCCATGCAGTTTGTAAGGAATATAACGTATTTTGTAGCAAAAAGGCCAAAAAATAATTTGTAGCATGTTGGTCATGAGATGTTTGTCAACTAAATTTTGTTTCCTATAATATAATGTATTTCTGTTCTGCTGCTATGACTTCTTAGGTAGATTCCTCCACAGGCTGTGTGTGGGTCACTTCCCTATGCCCAACAGGCCAAACTGCATATGTATAAGGTAGCACTGGGTAAAAATGATTCAGATTCAGGTGCTAAGAGGATGCATGCTCAAAAGGTTAACCCCAAAATGATTCAGATTCAGGTGCTAAGAGGATGCATGCTCAAAAGGTCAACCCCACAGTCATTATTTATTTATTTATTTTTAATTTTTATTCTTTAGTAACCCCGTAAGGCCCACTGGCCCAGATATTCAAACTGCGCCCGTTTGTGGCGCAAGCCTGTGCACCGCTCAAAATAGTTGTGCAGGGGTGTGGCCAGGGTGATATTCAATGGAGTTGCGCCGCATGGCGCAACTACTGAATATTTCCGGCTACCCCACCGTGCATGGCATAAGTGGAACTGCAGTTATGCCTCTGCAACTGGCTACTCGGGGTGGGGAAATTCATTCACATATGTGGATTGATTAGTATGGGATAGGCTGCACGCCTATTGGCTCATGCTCTGAACCAATGGGCATGCAGCCATACCATGCTGTCAGTCGGGCGGGTGGCAGGGCAGCAGGCGGGTGGGTGCTGCCACCCGCCAGCTGGACGACAGGGGAGCGGGGTGGTGGGGCTCCATGGAGGGTGGGGTGGGGTCCACTAGATCACCAGGGATTTTGGACTTGGGGTGAGGAATGCTGCCCACGATCGGCTCCGCTTGGTCCACTGGTCCACCCAGGGATATTGGACTTTGGGGTTACTGATGCCCGCGATCGGGCTACTGGGGGTGAGGAAATGCAGTTATGTCCGCGATCGCTACCTGCTGGGGGTGGGGGGAGACAGTTATGCCCGCGATCAGGCTACTCGGGGTGGGGAATATAGTTATGCCCGCGATCGGGCTACTCGGGGTGGGGGGAGCAAGTTATGCCCGCGATCGGGCTACTCAGGGGTGGGGAATACAGTTGTGCCATGATCGGGCTACTCAGGGGGTGGGGGAGTACAGTTATGCCTGCGATCGGCTACCCACGGGTCCATTGGACCACCAGGGTTATTGGACTTGGGATACTGATGCCCGATCGGGCATGGGGCGCCCGCCAGGTGCAGCGGGAATGGTCGAGGCCACCCACAGGTGGCAGCTGCTGTGTTGCGCCCTGCAATGCGGCAACTCACCTGTGGGTGGCCCTCGACTTGTTCCTGTTTTTTTTCGCCGTAACTTTGTGCAGGCACAGGTAGGTGTTGCGCCTGCATAACTCTGCACAGCCCAGGCTGAATATAGGGCTGTGCAGTTTATGCATGGTTCCTCCCACTTCGGTTGTGCATGCCTTCATTATCATTGCGCTGTTGCTCAGCATGATTGCGGGGGCACAACTGCCTCCTGCTGAATATCGCAGTATGGCACAATTTCGGACTTGCGAAGGCACAACCCTATTGCGCATGGCTCAACTCTTTTGAATATCTGGGCCTTTGAGTGCAAGACCAATTTACAGTCCTTAGTCTTTATGAACTGACACTGCAGACTGCTGTTTGCTTGGTAAATTGTAATCAAACATCCCTAATGGCCTGTGGCCAGGCCATCCCTGGCTTGGCTTCCCACTCTCTCCATCCTACACAGCTCAGTAGTAGACTCCTTGCTTCATTTTTTCTTTGTTGTTAATGAAGACATACATTAAACTGCCATAGAAAAATAGAAAAATGCTGACAGAATAAGACCACTGCTCCATCCAGTCCAGTGGTGGATCCAGGAATTGACAGAAAGAGGGGTGCACTTAGCTACGAAAATCAAACCTTTCTGAGGGGTCTGGAGGCATGCCCCCCCCAGGAAATTTTGAAAATGTAGGTATAAAATGGCGCATTTTAGGCCCAGTTTCAGGAGCAAGTTGACTACCACCTCAAAAAAAATCTCCTACTTCCCTTTCCATCATAGAGCAGCTGCAAACAGTAATGGCTACCTCACATGGATATATCAATTCTGAGGGAGATGTCTGGTTGTTCTGCTAGAACAACCAGGCATCTCCATTTTCTTCCTTCCTGTCCCTGCTCCTTGGAAGCAGCCACTATCAAGAATGGTAACAGTCACCTTTTGTGAGCCACTCCAGCATGCCCAGCACAATTTCAGTTCAGTTGCATTAATACAACACTAATTTTTGACAGTTGGCTGCCTATGAGGTAGATCCTTCCCTTACTCATTTCCTTACAATGCCACAGCCAACAATCAGGATATTTACAAAATAAAGACAAGCAGCTATGACATTGCTAAAATACAGTAAGTTGCCTTTATAACAATTCTCTTTTAAAGGAAAACTACACCTTCATATCATTTCAATTTTACTTGCTTCCATGTCAACAGACAACTCTTTTCCTGCAGCTGCTAGGGCTACATATGTTAGCCCTTAGTTTGTTTTCACTGCTCATGGTAGCCCCTGTGATTGTGCTGGAGTTCTACATCATGGTTGTTGAAATCTCATTGTCCATGAGAACTGCACTAACATATGAGACTATGATGCCAGATCAACCATTTATATCATATATCTATATGCTGAAAGAACAAATACCCTGCAAAAACTCTCTGAAAACACATAAACTGAATGGAGTTTAAAGGGAAAAAAACCTGCATTATAATTCAGATGGTCTGCAAAGCTCACTGAAGGTAAATGTGGTATTTCACACCTTCTTGTAGCTTGTTTCTTTGAAGACAAATTAAGCAGACAGCATACTGGGGGAGTTTAAAGGGTGAATATGCATCATGTTCTCATATGCTAATGCAGCTTTCAGTGACAATGAGATTTCAACAGCCATGAAATGGAGCCTCCCAGGACAGTAACAGGGCCTAGTATGAATTGTGAAAACTAACTAAAGCAGTTGCATACATCTTTAACAGCTATGTGGAAAGAGTTGTCTGTTGATACGGGAACAAATAGCATTTAGAAGATATGAAGGTGTAGTTTTCCTTTAACAGCTCTGATGCCAATCACCACATGTAAAAGGGGATATATTTTAAAAAAAAAGAAAACCCTGATTGTTAGGTGTTAGGGTGGTGGACAAAAGAAAAACTAAAATTAAAGGAGCTGGGGGGACCTCAATAAAGTGAAGACAATGTATAGAAGTGATTATTCTATTTGACCTTAACCACACAACTGCCAGCATTCTTCCTGATTCTACACTAGGGCTGGCTGGGGGCACAGCATGCCAGGTATGCTCCAAGTGCTGTGTCAACTGCAGATGCAGATTGTACTACGAAACCTGAGAGGCTGGGCTTTGCATGCAGTCTCTGAAATCTCATACTAGGGATAACATGGGGACAGAGAATGTTTTGTGCTGTGGCCACTGTGGGAGCAGAGTGAAGTGCTGGACCTGAGAAACTGAACTTTGTGACTTAGAGTAGCACCTTTAATCGCATCCTGTGGCTGCCTGGGGGCAGAGCATGTCATGTGCTGGGGCTACTGTGGCAGCAGAATTTACAGACTGTTGTTGAATCAGATGAGCAGGAGGACACAAGCTCACCATTCTGTACCAGGGCATAGGCAGGAACAGAGTGGGAAGCAGGACCAGAACAGCAGTGAGTGAGCGGCAAGCCAACAAGTTTGGTTCTGTGAGGATAGGGGATACTCAGCAGTGTCTCTTAGGTAGCATGCTATGACCACTGCAATTCAACATTTTCCTCAGTGATCTGGAAGCTGGAGTTTCCTGCAAGATGCTTAGCTTGATTGACAACACCAAGCAGGCCAGTGAGGTGGACTCATTTAAGGACATGGAGAAACTTCAAGAGGACCTGTACAAGCTGAGTGATTGCTCAGTTTCATGGAACTCTAATGTAGTCAAATGCAAGGTGTTGCATTTAAGAAGAAAAATCAGAGGTAGGGACTTCACACCATGACGAAATTTTCTGGCTGTATTGGGGTCATGTCCAACAGTTTTGTAGAATGCTGGGATGTATCAAAGGAGTTATAAGCAGAAAAAGGGATGTAATTCTGTCACTTTAAAGGCCTGGGCCCTACCCTATAATACTGGACACAGTTCTGGGCTCCTTAAAGTGGAGCATTCATGAACTGGCCATCATAGTTTGAAAGGCAATGAAAAGCTCTCTTAAATTAAGTACATGTTTCCTCTGTAGCTAGCAGCACTCCAGAGGTATCAATGATTAAGTATGATCCATACTGATACTGCCTTATTAACATTTTTAGAACTGTGTGACGTCACTGTCTGTGCGTAATTGCAATAGGGCTAGCTATAGCTTGATCATCAGTGATATCAGCAGTGTAGTATCAGTATAGGGCAGACTTCATCATCAGTACCGCTGGATTGCTTCTAGCTTCACACAACCATTTTAAATGATCTTGCCATGGACTTTGAAACTACAATGGGCATTATTTATAAATATTCCACTTTGGGGGTTGGGTTGGGAAGAGAGGTAAGGTTCTGAAGCTGTAGGAGCTGGTTTGGAATGGGAAGGATGGTGGGAGGTGGGAGGGGGCACGGATGGGTGGAGGGGCCACAGCCAGTTTTAATACAACTTATAAGCATGCAAATAGCATATGTAGATCCCCTATTGGTCCTCCTAAAGATCACACTCTGGTCATGAAAATTATATCATGGAATGTGAAAGGTGCTAGGTCTCAGGTAAAGTGGCCTCAAATACTTAAACACTTAGCGGTACTGAACTGTCAGGTTGATTTTCTGCAGGAGACGCATATGTTGGAAACAGAAAATAATCTATTAAGAAGGGGAATTATTGTGACAGTGTACACGGCAGGGATATCCACAACTCAATGTGGTGTAGCAATATTGATTTTCAAGGGCACTCAGTTTCTTGAGCTAGATAGAGTGGCTGACTCCCAAGGCAGGTTTATTTTTTTGAGGGGGATTCTAGAAAACATGGAAGTCCTCATAGGCACAATATATGGCCCAAACAAGGATTCCCCAGATTTCTTTGTTAGCTTATCACTAACCCTTGCTCCCTTTAGTGGGTTGCCCATAATCTTAGCAGGAGACTGGAATCTAGTCATTGATTCTGCTCTGGATAGATCCTCCTCACTAGGACCCATTCTTTCCCCAGCCCAAAGATCTCTGCGAGATCTCATAGAAGTCTATGGATTAATTGACCCCTGGCGTGCCCTGAATCCTGGCGCAAGGGCTTACACCTTTTATTCCTCTGTGCATAAATCCTTCTCCCAGATTGATTTCTTTTTGGTCAATCAGAGAGTAATTGCAGGGAAGTGGGATTACCCCCAGGGTGCTTTCCGATCACTCCCCAATTTGGTTAGATACAAATCTAGCCCCAGTTAATCAGAAAGACACCATATGGAAATTAAACTCTCAGTTCTTAACCAAGAGGACACAGTTAATTGGATTAAAGAACTTATAAAGCAATTCATGGATCAAAATGAAGGATCTATTCCGCCTTTTGATAAAATATGGTGCACATTAAAATGTGTTCTGTGGGGGGAATTTATTAGAATCTCGGCTACCAAAAAGCGAAAACAGGATACAAAAGCCAAAGCCCTTTTAGAGGAAATTAAGGCCTTATAAACCTCACTATCAAACCCTCCATTAGACGAGGAAATGTTGCGGCTGGCAGTGCTACGGAATGATTATGCAGAAATTCTGAGGGAAAAAGCGGAGTACGCCCTCTTTAAAACCCAAGCTAAATATATTGAACAAGGGGATAAAACCAGTCACCTTCTGGCGATGAGGCTTAGAAAGCAGGAAGAGTCTCGCCTGGTTCCCTTCGTGTTTTCCCTATCAACCGACACTATTTTAACCACCCCCAGGCAAATTGCTAAAGAATTCGAACAATACTACACGCAGTTGTATAGCCCCCCTGACACTAACCCTCCACCTCATGAAATCCGGGATTGTTTGTTAGCCTCATCATTACCTTCATTGGAGGTAGCCCAACAGGAGTTTTTGGCACACCCTATCTCTCAGCAAGAGATTAGAGATGCTATTAGGTCTCTAGCCAAAGACAAAGTTCTGGGCCCAGATGGCTTCTCATCCAGTTTTTATAAGGTTTTTGAGATGGACCTATGTCCTATTCTTCTTTGCTTGTTCAATTTTATATGCGAGAAGGGGATCACAGATATGACACTCCCGGAGGCAATCATAGTGGTGTTGCCGAAACCAGGCAAAGAGAAGAATAGGGTCATGAATTTTCATCCTATTTCACTGATGAACTATGATACAAAAATCTTTGCCAAAATACTAGCAGCAAGGGTATCCAAGATTTGGGAGGGGCTTCTGAGTCCGGAACAAATCGGGTTCGTACGGGGCAGAGTTTCATCGGACCATATCCGTAAATTGGCCCATGTTTTCTCCGTGTCCAGGGAGGCAAATGAACTGATGGCTCTGGTCTCCCTGGGTGCAGAGAAAGCATTTGACAGGGTTAATTGGACATATTTGTTCAACACCCTAGCCATAATGGGTTTCCAGCTTCTTTTATTTCCTGGGTCAAAGTGCTATACTCTGAACCTACAGCGAAAGTCTATTGTAATGGAGTTTTTTCCTCAGCTTTCCCTTTAAAATCAGGTACTAGGCAGGGCTGCCCACTTTCCCCACTACTATTTAACCTATATCTAGAACTGTTGATAAAACAGTTAAAAGACTCCTCAACACTGCAAGGTATTAGGATAGGGCCATTTCATTTAAAATTATCAGTCTACACGGATGACATCCTCCTGCATGTCACCAATCCTTGTGAATCTATCCAAGCCGCCCTCCAAATACTCCAAATGTTTAGTAGGGTTTCGAACTATAAACTTAATATTAGTAAATCAGAAGTGATGCCTTTGAATCCCTTGCTTTCTAGGGAAGACATTACCTTGCTATCCATGGCCTGGACCACCCGTCTCAAGTACTTAGGTATAACTTTATCTACATCAGTGTCCCTGATGAAAAAGTTGAATTTAGATAATTTAGTAAAGGAAATTCAATTGGATCTGAATAGATGGAACTCTATGCACTTGCTCCTCCAAGCGAGGGTTAGTTTAATTAAAATGAATATTTTGCCAAGGATATTCTACCCACTCAATATGCCTAATGTCTATCTCCCCCTGAATTGGTTCCGTAGACTCCATAGCATAATCTCCAAATTCATATGGAGAAACAAACCCCCACCTAGAGCATACACTCGCGTAAGTGCCCCAAAACAACTGGGGGGCCTTAAACTCCCTAACTTTTACCACTATTATTTAGCTAGCCACATGGTTAAGTAAATGCGTTGGAGAGATATCCCTTTGGACACAGACAAAGTTGCCAAACTTCCCATTTGGTTACAGGTGGAACAGTACTTACTAGCCGGGTTATCTCCAGAGAGCCTTTTATTTATAGCCCCGGGTAAATTGCCCAGTAATTTACGAGGCTCGGTTATATATATTTCATTAAAGGTCCATTCATAGTTTTGTAAGTCAATGAGATATAATAACCAACTGGACCTATCACAACCAGTGTTTTATAACCCTAATTTTAAATTAGGGGACAAGAAAATTGCTGTTCCCAAAGAATGTTCTGAATTTAAAATTAAAGTTGGTGACTTGGTGGTCGATGGTAAGTTAGGGGGAACATCGGAAATACTGGCCCTTCTCCATCTTCCCAATAAATATTCCTTTTTTGTGCTCCAAATTAGGCACATGTTGATAAGTTGGTTTGGCTCGGGAACATGGAATACACAACAGGTGCCTCCTTTTCAGGAACTTTTGGAATGTGTTAATCAACCACATGCTGTGTCTCAACTGGTCTCATTGTTATATGAGAAACTTAATCCGGAAGTATCAGGTCAGTCTAAGTACTGGATGCATAATTTCCCACGTGTTAATTTTTCATGGAACAAAATCCGGGAAGGTGTTTGTTTATATATTGCCAATGACCAATTAAGACTAACACAGTTTTATATATTGAATAATATTTATTATACTCCAACTAAATTGTATGGAATGGGTAAGAGGCAAAATCAAGCATGCTTTAGGTGTGAACAAGAACCAGGGACACTACTCCACATATTATGGGATTGCCCCAAAGTAGCTGGTCTCTGGAAAACCATTCGGGAAAGGGCCGACCCATTGTTAGGGCTGCAGGAATACTTCTCACCACAGGTTTGTATAGTAGGGGATTACACCACTGTCCCCTTCAAGGAGAGGAGGCACCATATGGCCATTGTTTCTCTCTCAGTTAAAAGGCTTGTCCTTCGCTATTGGAAGGACCAACATGTGATTTCTTACCTTGAGTGGGTAAAGGAACTCCTATATAACTTAAGAATAGAAAAGGCAATTGCGAGCCTACGTGGTAAACTCCCCCTGTACAAAGCCAGATGGGAGAAGCTTCTCACACTCTGGTCCCTCCCCCCTGCTGTTTAGAAAACCAAGTTAGAAGATTAGAATGGCTAGGTAAATAACAACATACTACATGGCCACTCCATAAGGTGTCATTAGATGCCTTTAATCTAGAGGTGCCCATACAGATGAGTCCTTCACTTCAGGTATTATAGACAAAGGGGATTGTGCTGTTACCTAGTAGTTGAAAAATGCACCATTGGGGAAGGTGAAGCTGGCTCTGGGGGGAATGGAGGGGGGGTTGATTTGGGGGGGATGAGGGGGGTAGTTTCCCACTGATTGGAAGGCATGGGTAGATTAGGCTGTTTCCAAATATTTAACATAAGATAGAGCGTTTAAAGTGTTATATATGTTTTGTTAATGACTCATGCCATTGTACCATTGTAAGTACTGTTGGAAAGTTGTATGCATGTTAAAATGTACTGTAATGGTATAAAATGAATAAAGTATATTCAATAAAAAAAAAATATTCCACTTTAATAAAAAGAGGACATTGATACAATTAAGAGAGGGACATTCAGGGACCCCAACAATGATCGGGAAGGGGGAACAAAATCTATGAGAAGAAGCTGGTAGCCCTTGTCATGTTTACCTTGGAGAAAAGAAGGCTGAGAGATGATATGATCATGGTCTTCAACATACTCATGGGCACTGACAAGATCAAACAGATGGAGATGTTTGATGTGACGTCCTCCAGAAAGAAATTAGGGCATGCCCTGAAACTCAGAGGTGGAATATTCTAGGGCATAGTAAGGGGAACTACTTCTAAGAGAGAGTGGTAAACCTAGAGACCAGTCTATAAGTGTAAACAGTGTTTATGAAAACAGTACAGGCCTTCAAAGTAAGCCTGGACAATTGTCTGCTTACCACAGGAATCACATGGTACCCTTTGTAGTACAGTGGGTGGGGAATCCTTACAAGTTAGAATATGTTTGCACAGCATTCTTGTTCTTCTCTACATAAGGGGGGGGGGCATACCTGATGAATCTATAGCTCTTCTGACCTTAAATTACTGTTACAGTAGATAGAGAGAGAGAGAGAGAGAGACACACAGAGAGACACACACACACACACACAGACACAGACACAGACACACAGACACTCGGTAGCAGTATTATGCAAGTTAATGCAGAACATCTAAATCATGCAGTTTTAGCACTGCAAAACTTAGAAGCACCAGCAATTATTATACCATAAGAATGGTAGATTGCCCCATGTTAAAGAGGGAATAATTCTCTCTTCAATGTGGGGCAATCTGTCATTCTTATGGTATACACCTTATAAAATGTGTCTGACCAATTCTGGCTCCTCGTGGGTCTAGACCCTGTGACATGGTACACTAACATAGCCACACATACCCTGCTCAGATAACTTCAAGTTACCAGAGGTACTGCTACACTAACTATCTATACAGCACCAAATATGATGGGAAAATAGGGTACAGCAATAGGCAGACCAACCCAACCTGCACCTGTTATGTGGAAAAGAAACACATTTGTATACTCTGTATAGGACCAAACATTGGGAAATAAGGTAAAAAAGGAAGAAAGACCCTCTAACTCAATCTCACTCAGGATAAAAAAAAAAAAAAAACATTGAGAGAAGCCATTTCCAGTCAGGGCCAAAACAGCAAACAAACAGATTGGAAAGACTCCTCACTCCCTACCAGATCATAAGCAAGGAACTACATATTTTTAATCGCTAAGTAAAACCAGAAAGAATTCCAATCTTTTAGAGAAAATTTCTCCTTCTTCAGGGAATTCTGGTATTAATCTATAAAGTTAAACATCATATATTGTGTATTTTACATTTATTTACAATATTTATAACATGTTATACGCATACTGGAGTAGACAGGTGATATTAGAGACATATTGTACTCGAGTCAAGTTGTATATATTTGTAACATGGGGAAGAGAAAGGCCTCTAAGTGAAGGTCGTGCTTTTAGGTCTGTATTACAATAAAATATACGCTGATCTCAAGCACCATAGATGTAGCTATATGGAATCATTTAGTAAACGTTACAAAAAAAAAAAAAAAACAGTTTTTACAGCTCTCAAACCTGTGTTCAACAGTACATAACTAGCAGCAAAGAGCCCCTGGGGTCAGCTACGCTTAACAGCTTTAACAATCCATTACGCTAGAAATAGTCAAAAAGAAAATAAGTAACAATAATTATTTTGGGAAAAATAAGCCTGTGGCTTTTGGATGTCCCAAAAAGCTATGCTGATAGCACAGTGCATATCTATACCATGCAATTATGGAAGGAGTGCTTTTTCTTTGGATTACTGCCTCACTGTTTTCACATTCCTTGATTGTTGCCAACCACTATGCTTGATAGATTATAGGCACCTTGGTTATCAGTACACAGGCTATGTACTGATCATAGGCTATGTACTGATCACAGGCTACGTACTGATCATAAGCTATGTACTGATCACAGGCTATGTACTGATCATAGGCTACGTACTGATCACAGGCTAAGTACTGAACACAGGCTACGTACTGAACACAGGCTACGTACTGATCACAGGCTACGTAATGATCACAGGCTATGTACTGATCACAGGCTACGTAATGATCATAGGCTATGTACCGAACACAGGCTACGTACTGATCACAGGCTATGTATTGATCACAGGTTATGTACTGATCACAGGCTATGTACTGATCACAGGCTACATACTGCAGGCTACGTACTGATCACAGGCTACGTACTGATAGGCTATGTACTGAACACAGGCTATGTACTGAACACAGGCTACGTACTGATCATAGGCTATGTACTGATCATGGGCTATGTACTGATCATGGGCTACATACTGATAACCAACGTGCCTACAACCTATCAAGCAATCTGTCAGAAAAGAAACACAGAATGAATGATTTCCTTGTCCTGGGTGATACCTTCGGTTGTGATGCTGCCTGGTTAGTCAGACAGGCATCTCCTGAAATGTACCCAAACTGTGTGCGTCTGAAGTGCATCGACTTTCTTCACAGAGTTATACTAGTGCTTCACATTTTCTGCTTGAACTGTACACTTACCTGCACTTGTGCCTAGGTGATCATGGATTCTGGCAACAGCTGCTAATGGGAAACAGCTCGGCAGCAGGCAGCTCAGGCAGTCAGTGAAACAGGCCACCAGCAGTGTATCGGATGGAGCCGAATTTCGGGGGGGGGGGGCAAGTATTATTATGGATGGAGCAGTCCTGAAAATGGGTCAGCAACAGGCAGAGGCAGTCTTAGTGTAACGGACTGGCAGCACTCTATCAGACAGATCGGAATTTCAGAGGGGGGGCAAGCATCAACAGTTAAGACTGAGCAGTCCTAGAAAAGGGTCGGCAGCAGGCAGAGACAGTCAGTAAATGGGACCAGCAGCACTGTAGGAAAGTTCCAGAGCAGAATTTCAGGGGTAAAGCAAGAAATGCAGCACTATGGACCGAGCAGTCCTGAGGTCAATTCTTGTACACCTCAGGACTGCTATCATGCTGGCGGGAATATAAAGAAAACATTCCTCAAGCCAAGGATTGGTCCAGCCTCCAGTGTCCACACGTGTATGTGAAACCCACATGAGTGGAATACTGGACGAATCCCTGTATTAACGGGGTTGTAAATTTTGGGCTCTGTCAGCTGGAGCCAACACTGATTGTCACTGACCGGCACCGACCCCTGCTACTTTTACAACATGCAGCTAGTATGTGTCTTTCCCCATGCAAGTGTCTGTTGGTTATCTTTGCATTAAGCAGGGGAAGATTAGAAGACATATCAGCTCAGTTCATTAAGTTTCATTCACTGCTTTCAAATCAAAGGGGTGGTGCGCACCCCCGCTCATGAAAGGGGGAGGCGCACACACATGCAGCAATGCATTAATCCACCACTGCTGTCTGCCCTGTTTTACCCTATCTGACCTCAGGACCTGATGTCTAGTCAGAGTTATTGTTCGACTCTTCAGCTTGTGTAATTTTTGTCCCTGGGCTCATACAGTTGAAACAAGTATTATCTTTGTGAAAGATGACAAATTCAATGTCTCAGAGTAAAAAAAAATCATATCTGCAGCTGCTTTCTGAGAAGTATCTCTCTCTCTCTCTCTCTGTCTTGTCTCACACAGACTACTGTATATTGCTACGCTTCTTTTAACTTTATTCTTTCCCTTTTCAGTCCTGGCACGTGACCTTCTCCCCCCCCCCCACAATCAGAAGATAAAGCAAACTCCCCATCAAGGCCAAAGTTCCAAACCAAACGGGAGGTCAGGTTATTTATAATAAATGATTTCACAATCAGATCAGAAATACTTTTGTGAGTCTTACTGAGTAAAAACCCTTAGCCATGGGTTTTTATATTTATCATAAAAAGGACATGCTACATGCAGTAGGAGTACCTCCACTCAATTTGAGAAGTAAGCAATGATAGACCGGAGCAGAGGGAGGCAAACTCTTCTGACAACTTAAAG
The DNA here is from genome assembly GCA_016271365.2 of Neoceratodus forsteri. NCBI lineage: Eukaryota > Metazoa > Chordata > Ceratodontiformes > Ceratodontidae > Neoceratodus > Neoceratodus forsteri. Next base: position 1,426,171,673 of record CM028130.1, read on the forward strand.
AGTTGCTGATATTCTGGTAGGTATATACCAAGGAGTTGCTGATTGAGGAGCCAAATTCGCTATGTTTTGAATTTTTTAGTCAGTAGTAAAAGAAATTCTACCTTAATCTGCCCGGCTCATAACTTCTGTGTATGAGCCAAGCAGCCAAACAGCATTACAGCCCATCCCCCCCAAAAAACTTTTTGATGATGTGAGGTAGCGAACAGGGCTGCAGGTGCTCTATAGACATAGCAATGGGATTGGGGAGAGGGGCGGTCTAATAAAAAAAATTCAAAACATAGTAAATTTAGCTCCTCGGGCAGGCAACTCCTTGGTATGAGGTGCCTGCCTGAGATTATATATTATGTCAGCTGCTCTTTGATGAGTGTGGAGGGGGGCCATGGGGTTCAGTCTGAGCTGCTGTCACTAACAGACAATATAATATTCACCTCACCAAGACGAGGTTAGCCACTCCCCTCCTGCAGACACTTTGCTTTTGTGGGTAAGGGCTTTCAAGTTTTATTCAAAGTGAAAACATTCAAGGCTGAATGCTTCCCATGATTAATGGCAGCTGTGAGTTGTGACTCGGTTTCTCTCTCTCTTTCTCTCTCTTTCTCAGTGAGAGAGCTTATCTTAAACAGTCACACACGGTGCGCTACACAGAGTGCTGCCAACAAGTCACACAGCTGATCAGAGCAGAGGGGCAGCTTGGCTTCATTAATGCTTAAAAGAAAAAGTGTTTCATAAATCATTTGGGGTTACAGCTGAAAGATTCGGAGCTGCAGCCCCAAATTCCCAGCTCTAGCGATGCCCCTGGCTACAGATCTGCTTGACCAATATGATTTATCAGGATTTTTGAATGATGTGGATGATTTATCCACTGACCAGCCATATGGGGGCTCCATCACTAGAGGATGGAGATCTACGCAAGCAATAATACCCAACAGGGTGGGTACTATAGGGCAATACCAGAATGCCCTGGGGCACAATGAGGCCAGACACCACAGGAGGAGAGCCTTATAGCCCTGGACCAGCGTCAGGCTTCATTATGCCCCTGGAAGGTCCGTTTTTGCCCATACCACCCACCCTTGAGGGTATTATTGCACTTAGAAAATGGGCTTTAGGTAACAGTTTTGTAAAATATGTTAAAAATAAAAAAAAAATTTAAAACTAAACTAAAAAGCACTGAAAAGTCAGTTCTGTTGTAAAGTAGTTCCTCTACTACCATACTTGGCATATTTGCCAGTAGAGGGCGCTACTGTTGTAGTTGTTTGTTGAGGACTGAGAAGGGCTGTTGTCACCTTTAGTATTGTGCTTCTCCTTTTCCCAACCCGGAGTTGCTGTCAGTGCTTTTCTTTTTTTCATATTGGTTCCATAAAGATTTCAATTGCTATCAACCGGAAGTGAAAGCAAGCTGCCACCCAGTTTCATGTATAGCAGGAGACCCGCAAGTGTCTAGCACTAAGTCCATGTCACATAACAGCAAGTATGTTTTAAATAGTCTGTATTCTGTTGGGTGCAGTGACTATAGCAGGATTTAATAAAAAAAGGTAGTTTGTGTGTCCGGTGCTCGACGGACCCCTGGCAGAGGCCAGGGGTACCGCAGCGACCAGGCACAACAAGCACTGGGGTTGGGGTAGACGCAGGACATCATTGCACATCCCTGCCCCCCCAAGGGGGAAAAACTCCACCGCCAATGCCTAGATGATGTCTGCCCCACTTCCATAGCTTCAGGCCGACTCTTCGACCTATCCTGGTGTCCGCAGCACTTAATGGGGGAGCCGAGTGCTGCAGCCCTGCCCTGGGAGGAAAGCCAGGGGGTCTCGAGGAGGGCGACCAATGTGAAGCAGAGCGGGGCTCCGTGACCGGACTGAGGTTCCAGCGTGGTGGGAGACAAAAAGAATAATTTAAAAAAAAAAAAAAAAAAAGGTAGTTTGTGGTTTGTCCACCCCACCATTGGTAGGGATTCAGCAGCAAGGATAGAGTGGTATGTGTAGGGCGAAAGCAGGGAAAACAGTGCGACTGATTGGGGGAATAGCTTGAGCTGCACATGCAAGCCTAGCACTATGAATAACTGCTGCTTCAAGCTTGGCATTTTTTTTAAATGAACTGAAATTGTTTCTTAGAAAGCAGGCTGGACTTTGCAGACCAGGTTACTTTTTTCACAGAAAATAATGGCAGTAGAGCTGTGGACAGGATTTCAGTGCGAGTCTGTGGTGGGGCTGAGTATGTCTTTCCTCTCACTTAGTGAGTGGAAAAAAATGGCTACTGACTTTTAAAATTTGAACTGGCACAGTGATACCAGTTTACCAGTGTGAGGCATGGAAGGTTGGAACTTTTTACTACCTGGTCGTCTATCGCAAATTAATCCCCTACCCCCGGCAGGCGTACCAGCCAATCAGAGACCAGGAAATAAACAGCTCATTTTCTAAACCAAAATTGTTGTTCTGTCCCTGGGTATACAGCCCAGTTATTGCCACTTTTGAAAATGTATTGTTAAATTAAACTGAGATGCTTTTTGCTAACATGCCTGCACATTTTAAAAAGAATTTAAATTTAGAGGCGAATAGGGCACTGAAACAACTGGAGAATTTAAAAGGGATGATCTTTAAAAATTCAGATAAGGGGAGCAACATAGTTCTGTAAGTTTTTATCATGCTAAATGTGTAGAGTTGTAGGGGAGAATTATGACCCTTGTTACCATGTGACCCTACTACCAGATATCAGGTGGAATTATTTGAATGAATTGAATTATCAGAAAGATGTTGCTGGATCAGAAACAGAGGCAGAGTATATTAAGACTGTAGAGACAGTAATTCCAATATTTTATCTTCTTCCTAAGAGGCATAACAATAGAACACATCCCAAGAGATGCCCTATCATCTCGGGTATCGGATCACTTGTGTACAGTTTATCTTCCTTTATTGACAGCTTCATGCAGGCAGCAGTATGTGCATCATGATCACATATTAGAGATAGCATGGACCTTTTCAGTAAACTCAAAAGTTTCATATGGGATGCCCAATACAACTGGATCACCACTGATGTTTCAAGTGTATATACTCTGGTTAGACATAATTAGGGACTAGAGGCAGTGGCGTTCTTCCTGTCTAGTTGCACTAATTCCCCTACTGCAGTTTTGCTTAGAGCCCTAGAATTTAGCCTTACCAACAACTATTTCATTTTCGGTAGAGAATTTTACCTCCAGATATATGGGATGGCTATGGGGAAGGGGCAGCATACGCCCCCTAATATGCTAAGCAAAACCTGAGCCCACTGAAGGGGGAAGGGAGAACAAAGGGAAGGAGGTTTCTTTTCAATTAGATACAAGAGGAGGCAGACTGAGACTAAACTGAATTGTTTGTTAAGCTAAATACAAGGTGTTTGTTATTTGTTACTAGAAGTAAAGCAGATTTCATTTAATTTAAACCAGTATCTTGCATGTTCTCTTTAAGAGTGTGTCCATAAGCCAGCCAGTTCACTACCCTGTCACAGTCTCCCACAATCACGCAACAAGTCCTGAAGTCTCAGATCATGCTCCCATTTCCCTTTCATTCCTTTGGGGCCCACCCAGTACCAACTTTACCTCTTGGCGTTTAGACTCCATCCTTCTAGCAACCCTAAATTCTTATCTTGGGCTAAGAAGGGAACAAATCCCTTCTTCTGTACTAATGATACCAGGCAGGTATCCTGTGGAATCGTATGGGAAACCTATTACCTCCAGGGAAAAATTATTGGGTATGCCATTTATAGGCAGAAACAGAGGGGAGAGGAGATAAAAGTCCTTGAAGCCAAACTGAAAGAGGCAGAAGCGTGACACAAAACAAATCCCAATATGGACACCGCATAGAGCTTAATTAACATTACACTCGAAAGGCTGAGCTAGCATTACAACTGCATCACAAATATTGGGGTGAAACAGCTTGTACAGTCCTATCATATTGTTTGAGGAAAATGCAAGCAGAGAAGCATATTCCTGGGCTTACAGCTCAGAATGATCCCCTGCAAACCTCACTGAAAGAGACCAATAAAATCATAAGAGATTTTTATGCCTCCCAGAATAACTCACCCAACCCTACTACCACATTTTGTATAGAGGCCTTCCTTCAAAGTATTAATCTTGCTCCAAATAGGAGAAGCTCAGAAGCTTGCACTGGAAGCCCCGTCTCTTGAGGAGGTACTAAAAGCCACCCTTTCTGTAAATAAAAAAAAAACCCTGACAGAGATGGGCTACTAATAGATCTATACCAATTTCTGATAAAAGAAATGCTCCCTGCCTTACTGTGGATGTTTCAAGAAGTCATATCCACAAACCCGATGCCTCCAACTCTATGGGAAGCAGTTATAACTGTGCTACCCAAGAAGGGCAAAGAGCTCACATTACCCAGTAGCTATAGACCGATATCCCAGATAAATGCAGACACCAAAGTCCTAAGCAAAATCATGGTGCAGTGGCTAGTCAGTCCCACCCTTACTCATCCACCATGCACAAGTGAGCTTTGCCTAACAAAGACTGAGCTCTGACCATCTCCAATCACTGATTAATCTGATGCACCTGGCCAGACCTACCCCCATGCCAATAGCAGCACTGACCAATGACTTTGCAAAAGACTTTGACTCTGTGGGGTGGGGGGTCCTCTTCCAGGTTGTGAACTCTATGGGGCCAGAGCCCTCTTTTCTTGTGGTCATTCAAACACTCTACCACTATCCTTCTGCCAAAATCCTGATGAATGACTGCCTCTCCCACGTCTTCACTCTACGAGGCATCCAACACAGGTTTCCCCTACCCCCTTTACTCTTCCTGCTGGCCATCAAGACCTTGGTGATTGCCATCAGATCCCACCTTCCCCTGCAGGCATCAGAGCCAGTCCTCAGGATTACAAGGCATTCTTATATGTAGATGAACTTCTGGTATTACCTGCTGATGCCCCCCCAAGCCCTGCCTCATCTCCAAAAATTACTCACTTACTTTTCCCCAAGTTTCTGGACAATGAATCAATCACGGTAAATCTGAGATGCTCCCTTTAAATTCCCCGTGCAGAGCAGGGGATTTTCAGAACACCACCTGTGCATGGGCTAAAGGGGGTAATACTTAGCTAGGAATTCAAATCACCCCTCTTCTTAAAAATTTAAGACAGGTCAAATCTACACTGACTGATAGAGGGAAGCTACTTCACTTCTCCCTATCAAGCAAATAAGCACCTATCAAAATGGTGATAGCACTAAAAATCCTCTGCCTCTTAGCTCACTTGGCCAATAGAATACCAGAAAGCTGATTTGCTGTGATTAATAAATTCTTGGGAAGCTTCCTCTGGGAAGGTCACCCCTCCACCAGTTCAGCACGACCAAACTTCGCAAGCACTGGTCTCATGGAGGATAGGTGCTCCCATGGTTTCAAGGATACCATATGGCTTTCCTTGCTGTACACAATGTGCTCTGGTTTGATACCCCCCTCTCAAACTTCCCTCAGTGGACACTGATAGAAACATCTACTACAGGAACTTCCCATCCCCTTCTTTATTTACAATCCACACGACCAGCCCAACACAGGAATTACTTCACCCTTGACATTTCCATTAAATATTTGAAAAAAGTTTCACATTTTCTTAACATTTCACTGACACCTCTATTTCATGCTCCTCTATATAGAGGATAATGTATGGTTCTCTATGGGTAACCGGTCTGTTAACTGTCGAGAGGTTGCCAGGACGACTGTGTAAACCTCGAGAGTGATGCTCGAAAGATTTACGTCGCCATGGTAACCTCGAGACGTTAACAGTGACCGGTTGCCCATAGAGGGACCATACATTATTTTTTATAGTGTATGGTCCCACTTAAAAAGTAAAACGGCTGCTTACTTTTTGAAAAAGTCACCGCCGCGGCCGTTCAGTCCTTCACTAACTGCTGTTCATCCGTCGGTTCCCCGTCTAAAAAAAAGGTGCGCACATGAGCAGGCCGATCGCTGCTGTTAACCTATTGATGTGATGTAGCATCGATAGGTTAACAACATTTCTACGTCACATCGATAGGTTAACAACCTTAGGAAATGATGATTTCCTAAGGTTAACAGAGTTCTACCATACATTATAGGACAATAATCACCTCTTCACTGGAGGACAACCCATTATGTGGGTTGAGGGACAGAAGCTCCCAGTGCATCAATACTCACTTGTAGCCATTGTAGTCAAAGCACGAAGTGCTACTGGGTAAACACACCAAAAAAAGTGATGTAGGAAAAAATGCTGAAATCATGTTATGGCATGAAATGCAGTTTATTCACACCCGGTGTGAGAGACAGAAATAAGAAACAATGGCACCAGTACACCATGCGCTTCGAACCTCTGAAGAAGAACTGCCAGTTTTGAAACACCGGGGTACTGTTGCCATAGTTTCTTACTTTCTGTCTCTCACAGCTGGTATGAATAAACTGCACTTCATGCCATAATCAATTCCAGCATTTTTTCTTACAGTGTGTTTTTTGTGTTTATCCCATTAGATGGGCCTGCTGGACGGCTGGAGACATAACCCAGATTAAAAATATCTGCCCAGTAAATAAAGGGTACTTACACTCTTTTGGAACACTGTTCCATACACACATACAACCTACCCACTCAGGACTTCTGGAGGTACCTCCAGCTTCACTCATACCTAACCCCCTTTGAATACCCATAACACCAAAATACAATAAGACTCCATTCAATTGATTCTTAAATGGGTCCATACACATGCGCCTCTATAAAGCCATCAGAGATACAGGTCTCCTCCACTAAATCCTCTAAAGAGAAATGTCAAGCAGCCTTCCTTCACTTCAGATAAAGAATGGGGACTGGGTTGGTACAGGACCCAGGTCTCTTGCTGAGACACCACAGCCCAGCTAATCTAAATGAAAATACTGCATTCCTGGTACTGTACTGCACATGTTTTGTACAGGTTAGCGGTTCTTCAACATTACCTGTCCTGGAGATGTGATATCCTGGGAGGCTCACTCCAACACATTTTATGGGATTACCTGAGGCTTTAGCCCCTTTTGGCAAGCTGTCCAACACTACTGTTTCTTGGTTTGTGGAGGGTATCATACTCTTGATGATCTATTGAACTGAAAGGGCACCCTAGTATGCCACCTGCAATGATATGCCCCTGCATTGGCTCGCTGCAGTCAGAGAAACCAATGATACTATGTAGATGGCATCCAATAGACATTCCCACTATTGGTGAGTGGATTCAGGCGGTGGGCCAACAAGACATCATGGACCAGTGCAAGTTACAAGTTAGCTTAGACGTTCTTGGTCTTCAGTATAATGAAATACAATGCACTGCTCATGTTGCTAGTCTGCTGTTTCACCACTATACTGTTGCTAATCTGGTGTTCCAATACTGTACCGATGTACCTTTAACAATGAATGTACCATGTTGTGTTGTTGCACTGTTTGCTAAATTTTTAATAAAAAGTTAGAAAATACATGCTACTTAATTTTAATGTATATGTTTTTAAATTATATTTGTCTATGTGTTTGTTCTTACATTCTTATAAGATTTCTGTTGTCAAAATCCACGGGTATGACCAAAATCAAATAAAACTGCTCATTATGAAATTCTCTACACACTGCCCAGTTTGGTACCTATTAATGGTCAAACAAACTATTAGACTATCTCAGGGACCTTTTCACCCCCTCCTCCAATCCCTCCTACTCATTAAGGTCTGAGGAAGGCAACAGATTCCAAATCCCACAGTGCAAGTGCAACAATGGACAAGCCCCTATCGGGCATAGACTTGTTAATATTTGGAACAGTTTTTCCCCTACCCTAACAACCTCCCCAACTTTCAATCTGCTACAGATCAGATCAAGAATTACTATAATTGACTTGCCTTAACTGTTCTTAGGATGACTACTTATGCTACTCATATAGGCCTGAATTATACTGTTGTTGGTCCAGGTCTACTTGATATGGTCTATGCATTGGTGGTCTCTTGGTTCCTAATCTCCTAGTCCTGATTTCTGGTGATTTGCTAGAATTTTAACTGCTCTCTACTAAGTCACAGTTGTATCACCCAACCTCAACTGTATCTAATACATGCTTATATTTTACTGTACATTTTATAGTGTTTCTGCTTCTGTAAATTGTTGTCTCCATGTAACTTGCTCTGCTCTTATTCACGTGCTGTACCTACTTCTTTAGCTGCTTATTTTTATAGTATATTGTGTCTTTATCTTAATTTGTGAATGTAAATTTCTATACACTATGTATCACTACTCCTGTTGTTCCCTGTTCTCCTTCTCCCAAGGCACAACTGGAAATGAGCCCATCTGGAATCTGTTTGCTTACCTGGTAAAATATGTTTCAAATAAATTAATAAATTAATTAAATAAACGAACAAACAATTAAATACATAAGTAAAAAAAGTAAGTAAACAAATAAATACACACATATATACACATACATACATTCATACATACATAAATAAATAAATAATCCTCATGAACTCTCAGCTCCCATTAGTTAACTTGATTTTGGCCGAACTTACCATGGGTTCTGACAATAAAAATCTCATAAGAATATCAAAACCAGTGTTCGGAATGAGTGAGTAAATAACATCATATACAAAAATTTGACTGAGGGATAAGGGTTGGCAACTATACAAAAAGAAATTACATGGATGACTGGAATAAGTATAGGAGACTGCATAACACATTAAATATTTGGTAACTCGAGTACATTTTGTAAAAAGTTAAATATTCTGCTTAAACCAAAAGAATATTCGAATTTGTAGTCAATTAAACTAAAAGGGGAACATTTACTGGTAGTACAATAATAATTTATTGAACAACAATTTCACAAATCTTGAAAAATATGTAAAGGAGCTACTTACATGCACTGGAGATGAAGCTAATAATGATGAACTGTTTGAAGGGTAAAGGAATCCTAATTTTTATTTAAAAGCTGTTCCCTGTAAAGATGTGAATGATTTGCTATCCAAAACTGATGTTAAAAAGGGCCGCAATTTGATGAGTTGGAGGCTAGGTATTTGAAATAAGCCTCAGCAGAATTGTCAGTACCCATAACCAAGTTGATCAGTCTTTCATTTTGCTGTCAGCAGACACCAGATGTATGGAAGACAGGCTATGTGGCACCACTGCATAAGGGGGTGTGGTGGATCTAGTGGAAAATTATAGGCCAATCTCATTTCTGCCCCTTATGGGCAAATTGCAGGAAAAGACTGTGCATATCAAATTAGTCACTTATTTGTTAAAATACAATGTTCAGATGATTGCTCGGCATGGCTTCAGGAGGGAGTGTAGTTCCACTTCGGCCTTGGTCAGTTTCATCAGTGACCTGCACACAACTAGGGGAGCATGCTTTGCTTACTGTTGTGGTCCTTGTGGACCTGATCAAGGCCTTTGATTTAGTGGACACCTGCCTACTAAAGAGAAGTCTGAAGCACTCAAGTTTAGTCTCATCAGCTCTAAACTGGCTCTCCAGCTATTTGTTAGGACTCTAGCAAATTGTGAAAGAAAATGGAGTACAGTCCAGTGCTAATGCTATTTCATATGGAGTTCTGCATGGGTTCATACTCAAACCTCTGTTACTCTTACAGTTTATAAACAATTTACCATCTTTTTGTGAAAAGGCTAAGATGCTGTTCTACGCGAATGATGTGGTTAACTATTTAGCAGGCAAAGAAGTTAATTCCCTGAATGAAAATTTAGAGAGAGAGAGAGAGAGAGAGAGAGAGATAAGAATAAACTTGCTAAATGATTTCAGGTCAGTAGATTAGTGCTTAATAATAAAAATACTAAGACAATGCTTTTTGGCACTGCCTGTAAAATAAAAGCAATTTACAGAACTTTAAGATTACACTTTAGGACATGGACAATACTGAAACTGTAGGTGACTTTAAATGTCTGTGATTAATACCGGATTCATGTTTGTTGTATGAAAGACATGTCAAATCAATTATAACACAGATACAGAAAAGGTTAGGGTCTTTATATATGCTGAAGGATTTGCTAACTGATTCAACAGGGAAGTCATAGCTCAGAATTGCCTCTTGCCAATCGTGCAAGATGGGAGTATTGTCTGGGGTAATGCATCAACCAAAAAATCCAACAAAATGTAAAACACTATATAATTCTACATGCAGATTTGCTCTTAGAGCAAAAAAATTAAAACATCAATGTTCCTTGTATGAGAAACTTAGTTGGCTGACTACTGAGGAGAGGGATGTTTGCATTGTCGGATTTTATCCACAGACTTGCCTGTAAGAGAGCTGGGGTGTTACAGATGATATTGTGACCACTAAAAATATAAAAGTGAATATAAGATCCAATGATGCAACTACCCTGTCAATACTGAAGTTCAGGACCAGCACTGGACAAAGGTCAATTTAAAATCTAGAATGTTCTTTCTTATGAAATCAGACACATACAGTAAAAGCAACAGGAGTGTTCAAGGTTTGTCTTAAACAGCATTTATTCAGTACTACTGGGTGAAAATATTTTACATAAATTGTTCTGTGGAATTTACATTTTTGTATTTATTGGGCCCTATGCATAAAACTGTGGACTGTCTAGACACTATGTAGCTGAGGCGAGCAGGCAAGCCTATGCTGGAATGCCATGCAGTGGGGGTCTGGTGGAGCCCTGGTGACATTCACGACAGGTGCGTAGGACACCTGCACACGATCTACCGCCAGATCCCCTAAGCTACATGCTGTGGGCATTACAGGGGCATTCTGGGGGCATACCTGCCCAGCACGGCATGCACGATGGTTCTGTGCGCTGGACCATGGTGGTAAGCGGTATACGTGGGGGACCCTGCTGTAACTATTTACACCCCCCAATGGCTACCAGCAGGGCGCAGTGGCAGTAGGATCCCTCTGCACACATCCACCCCAGTACAACAGGCTGCTTGTGAGGGTTGCAGCTGACCTGTTGGGCAAATGCCCACTGTTTGTTCATGGTCAGGGTCCACACATTCCCAGGACCCCCTGCAGGGGTACAGCAGGCGCTCCACTATGGGACCCATGTCAGGTATTTGACTGGATGCCTGCCTTCATCCTGCACCCTGCTCCTACACTGCCCTGATCCAGATCCACGGTCCCAGGCACCAGGTTGGTGGGGCCATAGATAGGTGCCCTGCAGGCACATCCTGCACCTTGTCAAAGTAGTGCATAACTGTTACTGGTAATGATTATGCATATACTGCACTCATATGTGCATAGCCCCCAATACAGTATTTGTATTCACACTTATATGGTACTCATTGGTTAAAATTTTTGTCATGCAAGTTTGCCTTATTAATTTATCTCTACATACATCATTACAAGTTATGAAATCTTATCAACTTTTCATTACTTTTATGTTTTATTACCCTGGTTTTTAAAGCACAACTTGATGTTATTTTGAATTTTATTTTTAGTATATGTTTTGGTATTTATATGTTACGTTTTACTTTGTTTATGTTATGTTGTATTATTTCTACATATTATTGTACTGCATTTCCATCTTGTCCAGGTCATGCCTATAAAGGAAGATGTGATCCAGCTGCACTTACCTAGTAACCAAATCAAATGACTAAATAAATAAATAACTATATAAAAAAAACTCTCATCTCCCAGGCAGGTATGCCCCCTTTCACCACTGGTATTTGTATTGGTGATTGAACCTACTGCCATAGCCATCTGATAGCACCCAGTCTTAGTCAGCATCCTTGCAGAGATACAGAATACTGTACCGCATCTTACTAGTTCTGCTTACCAATCCCTCTCCACCTCCCCCAGGGCATCAACCCCTTGCTTAACATACTGCAACAATTCTCGCAAAATATCTGGGCTGTGGGATACTCAAACTATAACTAGAATATTATCACTCAGCAAATAGTGCATTGCTGCTCCCCTTTATATCTTGGAAGTTCAAAAGAGGGGTACACTAACCCAGCAGTTTTTTTATTCTTATCACTCCCTAAATTCCTACAGTCTTACACAATGATCACAGCATTAGTATGAACCCAGAAAAGGTTGGCCACAGTTACTAAATGCCAGGTGACCCACATTTCTTTTATACCCATCTGGGGCAATTCAATTCCCTGTGTTGGAGAAGCTCCAGTCTATTGGACCAGGCGGGAAACCAAGTGGATACATTTGTTCTAGGACCTTCAGTATTCATGGGGGGAATGGTAACATGCTTAACCCTTTTGAGTCTTTACAACTTAGGTATGGGCTTCCTAGTATGGATTTCTTGAGATACCTTCAATTATGCAGTCTATTGACTCGCAGACTTGGGTACCTCAATCTTGGACCAACATAGAAGGCTCCATACTTCTCTTTCCCTGGTGAAAATTCCTGAAAGGACAGGTGGGGCAGATCTATCATGTATTAAGGGACTTAACTGTGGATCAGACAGCTAAGGCCTACCAGAACAGACAGGAAGCCCTGAGAGTAAATATTACCCTAGAGCAGTGGGAGTTATGCTGGTATAGGGTCCAAATAGCATCCAGTGACAACCATGCCCACCCTTATATTTCCACCTTGAATTCCATGAGATAGGAGCTATTATGGAGTATGCCTATCATCTGCTGATTTTAATCTCATGCATGCTTCTATGAGCAGTTCCTGATCCCTTAATCAAAGGATTATGGCTGGGTGGTGGAGGTCAGAGGCTCATAATGGTACAGGAGACCTGGTCCATTTGGTGTCACACTCCTCAGCTATTATACTCCATGGGATGGCTCTTGAATGACAAATGCTGGTAATATGACTCCCCAGAGGTTCTCTCCTCTGTATCCCATTGTCCTGCCTGGCACTGGCCACCTTTTGAAGCAACATCCAGAAGATGGTGGGAGGTTCATTGAAAGTCAGCTCTGCCCTCCTGCTTCTCGCGATCTCCCTCTCTAGTGTGTCGCATAGATTTCCACAGTTTCATTGGGTGATCATAGTGAGTACTGAAGCCAAACAGCTCAACGTCCAATGACTGCTGCAGCAGCATGGATGATGAGTCATCAGGATGTGTGGTTATCCACTGGCAGCATGTTTAAATGCTGGAGTCTCCACTGGGACTGGGGGCCAGTTTCTTTTCTGCTTGTGCCACGGACGGTCGGTGAGGTGACTGAGAGAGTGCGCTACTGACTCTGGAGAGAGAGAGAATTGGACGGAGGACCGACAGGACAAGGAATTGGAAATGAAAGCAAGTGAAGGGGCGGCGAGTACGGCAGCAGTCACAGGCTCACAGCACAGCAAGGACCAAGGATTGGAAGCAAGGAGGGATCTCAGTTCACATCACAAGGACCGTCAGAATCGGACGGTCTCCAACTTAAGAGGAAGGAAGGACTGGAGGGGTCTTTATTTGCTATGGAGCCTGCAGCTGCAGACTGTTCTCTTTCTTGACTTTGCTGGGTCAGGTCACACTAGTCACCAGGGTCACTATCAAGATCAGGAATAAAGGAGGTTGGAAGACAATTTCACAATAAAAGAGCTGTAGTCGCTGTCACTTGTGGTTAATTAGGGGGCAGCCAGAGCTTCATGATCAGCCTTGTTTGTCTGTCAGTCCCAGTCTGAACTACTGCTACCGGAGCGGTCAAGAGGAGGTCGGTGAGAAGTGCATACCTGCCACCTAAGGAGTGAATTCTGCTGCAATAAGCCAGGTATGTGGGCTTCTAGCCTAGCCAGCATTTTTTGCACTGTTCTAGTAAAATAAAATGGTATGTGATGTGTGTAGTTAGGGGATTCAGAGGGGAAATGTGATTGTACTGGGCAGAATTCATACAATTTTTTACTTTTTTTATTTTTTTTTGTCATTTGTGTTATTGAACCAGTTATTTGAGCCCAGTTTCTTATTCTGCAGTGTAGAGATGTTTTCAATACATAAATCTGTACTCATGCTATATCTGTCAAACCAAACCAGACAATTTTTGCAAAATGTTGGGCTTATGAATAATTGGTACCGGCCCGCTAGTCAAAATGCTGGTAGATTTTTGTGTCGGGCTAGTAAGATTTTCATAGCCCTGCTGGCTTGTACTGGAGAAGGCAACACTTCAGTATGTACACCATCTGGACCAGTGGAAATATCTGTGATGCTGGTAGATTTTAAAGAAGTCATTAGCCCTGCTGGCTAGTGGCTCTTGAAGTTATTAAAACCCCTGCTCATGGCAATCGATATAGCACTGAATTTCCCCTGGTGTCTGGCAGGTTGTAGAAAATTATAGTGAAATTATTGGGCAATGGGCAAAGGCCACACACAATTCGTGCTCCCTTCTAGCAGAAAAATTGGTTTGCTTTTACAGCCTTCTTAATTGTTATCATGACAGCCATAGATGAGATTGATTTTCCCCTGCTGCAGTTGTCTTGTCTTGTGTGACAAATACATTTAGGGGCTAGCCAAGACAAACTGTGACCATTCGTGCACCATGTAGTTGTCTCTGGGCAGGCAGATGTAATTTCTTTACAATAATTTAGAACAGAATTATTGAGGAAAGGCTGGCCCCTTCTCTTCCATGCTTCTCTTCTGGGAATGTCAGCGTGGCTCGGTGTCTGTAATCGGCATCATCAGCTGTCAAACTTGTCATACTGAATGCTGCTGTTATTTGTTCCGGTCCCCAGTGTCATATTGGATACTGTCGTGAAAGTAAAAAAGTGGCAAGTGGTGCCTGCCAACATGCTAGCCTTTATCTATTATGATATACTGCTTGCTTAGCCTGCTGTTGTGTTTCTTGGCATGTCCGCTATTGGAATTCTAATGAGTCACTGTGACAGCATGCATGCCAGGGGAAAATTAATCATTTATATACTGCAGATAAAACAAGTTGACTGGCCTGGGTGCTGAAAAATAGATTTCAATGTGTGCTAATATATTTCAGGGATCTGTAGTTACATAGACCGGAGCTAACAGAGTCTTGCCACAGATTCCTGAGATAGATTAACGCAAAGCTATGGTTTCTTTTTGCATCTCAAGTTTGTCGGAGCCCACATGTGCCCACCCACACTCATCCACATAACACACGCTTGCCCATATTTAAATTATATGATGGCAAATGGAAATATTTTGAAAAGAAGACAACAGGCCTGATTCTCTGGTAAAATGTTATGGTGAATAACAGTTTGTGAATAAGTTTGCTCAACACAGTCATGAGCTTTATTTTATTGTTTCAGATTTTTTTTATTGCTTTTACAATTCACACTTTTTTATGGCAGAGGCAGCCGTCCAGCTGATTTTCATGAAACATGGCATGTGCAGCCTTGTGTGAATGGATCTCTTTGGGTGTTTCTTTGAGTGGAGACAGTCTGACCCAATGACAAAAGTGACTCGGACCATCACAGTTGGTTAAGTGTTCAAAATGTTTGGCCTGCACCTTTTTAGTATCATAGTTCTGGTGGTGGCTGTGGCTCCAGTTAGAATTTGGTGGGGGGTTTTTAGCTGTCATTGAGCTTTTGCGAAGCATCGCTGTTATGTCTATTTTGTTAGCTGGATCATTCAAACCAAGGGTTGCTGGATGTACGTTACTCCAGACACATGTCATTTGTAATTAGTCAATTGGAAACCCTGTTTATAGTCATTCTTTTCAGTCAGTGTGTCTAGCTTTGTTTGGTGGCAGTGTGTTTGTTCAATTATGCTTCCAACACAAGGGCCAACTTTCCAAGGCCCATGAAATAATGAGATTCCATGCTGTTAACTGCCTCCATAGCTGTTGTTGTGGTGATGTATTTGTCATATGACCTGTAGCCATAATGGCTGGCTTGTCTCTTCTGGTGCTTTGTCTGGCTGCCATGTAAGGCGAAGTTGCACTGTGCTTTCAGACAATGATTGGCACACATGTTATAGTTTCTCCAATGAAGATAAGATTCATATTGCAACAGTTAATGTGCGTTGATTATCTATTAAAAGCATATTGCAACATTTATGTCAAATTACGCAGGTAAGTACCGGGGCTCAAAGAATGAAGTGATCTGCAGTGGCTGCATCCTCAAACAATAAGAGACTCTGCAAGTGGCAAGACGTGTGGAAGACTGAGTTCAACTGGATTGACAAGTGCAGCGACATTAAAGCCTCCTGCAGATACTGTAGGTGAGAAATCCTGGTGTCACATGGTGGACGAAATGATCTAACAAGACATGACAGCACCGACCAACACAAGACGGCAATCCAGCAAGCCAAACACAGCCATCTGATGACAAAGTGGGCCAGAACTACTAATGTGGATGGAGCAGAGCTGAAGGTTACTGCAGCAGAAAGCGGCTGAGGTGTTCCATGCAGTGCAGCACAACATGTCTTACAATTCCTTGGACTGTGGGCTGAAGCTGGCCAGTCAGCTGTATGGGGACTCTGAGACTGCCAAAATACTTGCCTGTGGCAGAACAAAGGCTGAAGCCATTGTAGAGAATGTTCTGGGACCACATTCTCTGGAATGCCTTCTGAAAGACTTGCAAAGTCCAGGGGTGTCATTTTCAATAGCATCCGATGCATCCAACAAGGGCAGCATAAAACTATTTCCACTGGTATTAAGGTATTTCAAAAAGGAAGAAGGTGTGGTTAATGTTCTCCTGGACTTCTATGAAGACCCAGATGAATCTGCTCAAGCCATAACTGAGCAGATTTAATCTATTTAGCAAAGGCATTCCTTGCCGTGGGCCTCTGTGTTGGCATATGGTGCCGACAATGCCAGTGTGAACTATGGAAGTTATTAGCATGTATACTAGACTGAAAGAGAACTGCCCATCACTTCAAAAAGCAAACTGCCCCGCTCACATCCTTCACAATGCTGCAAAGAAGGCAGCAGCAAAACTGACATATGATGTGGAGGTGTTCGTCCTAAAAATGTTTAGCCATTTTTCAGGGTCTGCCACAAGAACAAGAGATTTAAGAGAGTTTTTTGAATTTTGTGGCATGGAATATGAGTCCCTTCTGAGGCATGTGCTAACCAGATGGCTGTCATTGCTGCCAGCAATTGACAGAATAGTAAGAAATCTTGCTGCACTGCAGTCCTATTTCCTGTCACAAGGAGAGGATACACCTAGACAGATCTGGTAATACTTTGCTGACAATGAACATGGAGAGGGCACTCTTCCGACACTGCCACAGTGCTACCTGTATTTCCTTAGTGCCGTTCTGGTCAATTTCAATGAACATATAGCCATCCTAGAAAGATTACAACTGACAGCTATGGAAACATTTGCGGTGATGGCCTCACTTAGACAAAAACTTAAAGCCCGAGCACCAGACAAGTTTTTTTGGGGAAAGCTTCGGGCATTCATGAGGGATATGGATACTGTCTCCTGTAAAAAGCTGGAGACAGATTTTATCCTTTTCCTTGAAACTGCTGTCAAATACTTGGAGCAGTGGTTTGACTTCAGTGATGACAACTACCTAAAGAAAATGTCTATGCTGTCTTTGAAGGAACCCTTTGCCTTTGATAATTTGTCGAATGTTGTTGCTGCCTTTTCTCTGCAGGAATCCATAGATGCAGACAAGCTCTTTCAAGACTATTCAGTCATCAGGCCCCTTATGCTAGATTTGTGTAGACTGGACCCAGCACCAGCAGAAAAGTGGCAAAAGATTTGTTCGGATGTACCAGACCTGCCTGCTCTGTATCTAGTAATTGCACGTATCATGAGCATCCCACTTTTAAATGCTTTTGCTGAGAGAGTGTTTTCTCTCGTAAAGAACAAGTGGACCGATGTAAGAAATTGTTGCAGGGTGGAATTGATAAAAGCCGAACTTATGGTCACAATAAACTACCGAATGAAATGTGACAAATTCCATTCAAACATTATGTGGAACAGATCCCTTTTGCAGGCTGTTAAATTGAATGCTAAGTATAATTTCAAAGCTAAGAAATGAGGTGTAGAGCTGTTTGAATGAGAAAGAGGTGGAGCAGTTTTGAAAGAGGTGAATATCTGCTTTTTTTATTGCTTGAAAATGCCCTTGCTGCTTGAAAATTTACTTGTTGCTTTACTATTTCTTCTTTTTTTGTAATAAAAAATGCATTTTTTGCAATGTTGCATTTGTCTGTTTCCTGATTTCAACTTACCAAAGGTTATGAACACAGACAATGTTAATGTTGTTCCATGGGTGAACATGCAAAGAATGCTGAGTCAAAGCATACATGGGGTGGGCAGTGGCACATGACAAAGCATCCCAAATATCCTGATTCGTACCCTGTGTCGTAAGGACGCCGTAGACCCGTGGCACGCGTAGTTGGCTGCCAATGGCCAGGTCACGTGCTTTTGTCCCATTTTGGGCTTCTGAAAAGGTGGTAACCCTAAATGGAACTAATTTATGTTTTCTCTCTTTAGTACCTAAACTCCTGTCTAGGCAGCTTAATGTTATGTTAAAGTCTCCTGCAATGATATATGGTCCTGGCTGTAGTGATATATCCATAAATAAATTATTTAAAAGGTGAGAATTTTCCTTATTAGGGGCATAAACCAAGACAAGGGTGTACTCATTTAAATTCTTTTTAATCCTTATAATGGAATATCTTCCTTCTATATACAGACTCTGTGCAGTTATTAGAAAACCTAATTTTTTTTTATTAAAATAGCTGTACTCCTGGCCTTCCTATTGTATTGTGAAAAACACAGTTTGCCCTCAAGAGGTTTTTAAAATAGTCAAAGTCCTTAGTGTCAAAGTGCATCTCTTGTAGAAACAAGATATCAGCTCATTTCCTTTTACATTGGTGGACAATTGTCCTAATTTTAGTTCTCTCACCACCTTTACTTTCCAGATTATCAAACTAACAGACTCCATTTAATAAGATTATGATCAAGCTTTGTATTAGCTTCTAATTGACTGGGCTGACTGGTGACTGGGACTCTCCTTTCCATCTCCAATCCATTTTGTAATATAAATTTTCTTTCGTGGATATAAATAATACTAATGAACACTGTGATTCCTTCTGATCCCTTGGTTACTAATCTTTCTGTTTGTAACTTGATTCTGAACATTATTTTGACTAAGCCTCCCCCTCCCCCCTTTCCCCATCTTAAGGCCTAAAGGGCTCATCATAGACACAGCTATTTCTAAGAATAGTAAGTGTAGCATATCCATACGCATACAAATTCTTATGCCTGTCTCAACTTGGCTTTTCTAAGTACTTTTATTTTCCTTCCCCTTTCGCTGCCCCCCGTCCCAACTGCTAGATAGCTCGAACTCATCTGGCACCCTTCCAAACTGGCACCGAATGAACTGGCTAGAGGGCTACCTTGAGACAGCACTGCCATATCTCTGACAGGAGAGAATCTTGTGAATATATTTCCACCCTACCTACCTACCCCCCTTTTTTTAGAGAAGCCAATCCCTTACTTAATCTTCCTTTCTTAACCTTAGCAATTCTATCTGTAAATACTGTAAGTTTTTGCCATCTTCTAAATTATGTTCTAAGATGGAGAATACAGCTTTTCTTTCATTTGCCATCACCTCCTGTCTCCTTTGTTAGCCATTGTTTAATCACCTTCTCAGCCTCTGCTGGGGAAGAAAAGATTCTGATTGTTCCATAAAAAACAAACCTTCAACTTGGCCGGTGGGATCATCATAAATCTAATGTTCTTTTGACTCAGCAAAGTTTTCACATTTGCAAATGCTTTACGTTTGTTCAAAGCTTCATATGGAAGGTCAGGGTATACTTGGATCCTAGTGCCTGCAGCCATTAAGCCATTCTCTAACCTTACTTTCCTTAGCATCGCTTCCTTATCTTGATAGCAGAGCAGTTTATTAACAAACCACGGTTGTGATCCAAGGTAGTTGGGGTTCTTTATCCCCCTGTGAGCTCTTCCCAGCTCAAACTTTTGTTCAGGATAAGGTCTATTCAGAGTCTCCATAAGTAGTTTTTTTGAAAAATTATACTGGCTTTGCTCCCTCGAGCCCTTCAGGAATACTTCCCAGCTTCAAGTTAGCCCTTCTGCCCCTAGTTTCCATCTCCTCAATTCTGAGCTTGAGAGCCTCCAACTCTGCTGAATGTAACTCTAGTTTGATATTTAAAGGGTTCAGTGTATCCTACACTGAGCTGACCATAGTTCTTATTGAGAGGAAATTCATCTTTAAAACCAGGTCAGAAACTGAACTAGTTAGAGCTGAAATAGAGGTATTAATGCTTCTAAACTCCTGTCTCTCACTTCTGTTGTCGGCTCATCCCGGGAGCTAGGCAGGGGCTCACTCTGTGTTTGAACTGAAGAATCAAAATGTGGTGTAGCCTTATTCCCTGTTGACACCATCTCATTCATCTCTTGCCTTTCACTGAGGCACTCCATCTGACAGTGATTATTATTTGCACAGGTTTGCGCCAAGGTATGCTCTGTGGCAATCTGCCCCAAAACCTCTCTCCCTGATTTTGCAAGAGCTGAGGCTACTTCATGGCTACTGCTCTTTGTCTGGAAAGCCAAGTTCTCAGGATTCCTGTTAGCCTTGTGCAATATAATGTTTTCCAGATCTTCTGGTTGCATAGATTTGCTGGCGTCTGCAGTGCAAACTGCAGTATTATATAATTCCTCTGCTGAAACCTATTGCTGCTTACCAACAGTACTCCCACCAGATTTCCCTGCCACTGCAGCAGTTTGAGCTGTATCCGATACCGTGAATTGGCAGTGGGCCGTGGATTGAGCCTCAAAAGCTGCATTTGCGTCAGGAGAAGCTACAAAGAAATTAAATGGATTAAACTTCTGTGAGCCCAAGGGTAAGTTGCTCTCCTCAGTGGAGTTTAGGGGATTGCTACTGGGAGGAAGTGTGAAATTACTAGCTGGGGACTTTAAATATTTTATAAGCATATCTGCTGATTGTTTACTGTTCGCTGATCTTAGGGAGCCTTTTAAATCCTGGACACTACCCCTCCATTTTTTTTCAGTTCTCTATCAATGTCTTTTTGTGTCTCTTTCAACTCCTGTGCTCGTCAAACTTTCTGAGACATACCTTCTTATTCTTTCCTCTCTATGTTCTGGCAAATATACAAATGTAAATAGTGTTAGACTCCAAAAAAATAGACCAGCTTTCCTTAAGGAACTAGATCTAGCATTTCAAGACATAACAAAGTGTGGACAAGTATGGCAGATAAAAGCTTTCACAAAACAAAAGCAAGGAAGTAAAAAGTACTCATCTGTGTGTTTGAATTGGCAGCGGGCATGCAAACCAAGTTGCTTCTCTCCTCAGCAGTTAGCAGCATGTCTGTTCAGCCCTCCAGTGTGTCCATCTTGCTCCAGAAAATTCTCTTCTTTCAAAAATGGGAACAAAAAGGATTACATCAACAAACACTTTTACATTCAGGGTATGTTTTTGATCTTTTCACCCTCAAAACAGATATTTAATTTGAAGGAGGGTAATTTTTTTTACTTACCTTCAGGTAAGATATTATATAACAACAAAGCTGTGCTCTGTAAAAGATTTGGCTTATTCACTAATGAAGGAATTACTAGATACAGATAACAACAAACTATTAATTGGGCAGATTTATAATAAATGTTTGGGAAAAAAGTCCCCTGCTCTTGATAAACTCTTTGAAAACTGGAGGATGGATATTGGGTCAAAGCTGTCAAGTGAAAAATGAGAGGAAATAGTTCCAAGAACTTTAGATGTCTCAAGTAATAGCAGACTTAAACAGATTCTGTTCAATATTCTTCACCGGGTGTATTATACCCCGGAAAAACTCCATAAATTTAATAGAAATGTAACAGATAAATGCCCCAGATGTGAAAATCAGATGGGATCTCTTTTGCGCATGGTGGTTACTTGCCCTAAATTGACAAATTACTGGATTACAGTCTTATCCACAGCTAAGAGGGTGCTGGGAATATATTTCCACTATGGCCCTGGAATTATAACATTTGGAAACAGTTTTAGCAATCCTTGGAGGTCAGTAAGAGATTACTACTAGATATCATGCTTATTAATGCTAAGAAGCGTATCCTCCAGTCCTGGAAAGATACAGTAAAGAACCACCCCATTTTAATAAATGCCTTAATATTCTTGCAGATTGCAGCAGTCTCTAAATAATCCTTTATGCTCAAGAAAATAACCCTACTAAATTTAGTGAAACTTGGAATCCTTTTTTGGAATATTTAAACATAACTTAGTTTAAGTCCTCTCACCCCCTCTACCAATTCCTACTAATTTGACATAAAGTTAACTTATTATATAAATTTGCTAAGAAGCACATAATTGGATTAAATTAATTAAAGCTGGGAAAAGACGGTGGCTGGGACTTTCTATTTTTTCTGGAAAATGATTGGTGAATGACCCTTGGACTAAATAGGGTAATATATCATGGTCTGATTCAGAAGAAAAAAAAAAAGGAAAAAAGCTCTTACTTTTCCACTCTTTCTCTTAGCTCTCCAGACTCCATGTTTTCCAGCAGCTCATGTCTGTCCGACCTCCTTCCCAGCTGCCAGCCTGCTTCCCAGTTCGCACACACACATAGATCTGTAATAAAAAACAAACAAAAAAATCATTATTACCAAGCACATGAAGGAGAACGAAACTGCTTTTATTTACAACTGAGCCCCAAAACTGCCCCAAAGCAACTTTTTACATAAACTCACTCCGAGAACTGCCACACCGCCTACACAGCAATATCTCTTCCATACTGAAACTGTGAGAAAGCAACTCAGTCAACCTGTAAATAAAGAAAAAGTAAACTGACTTTCCAATGCCTGCTGCCTCTTTTGAACTGCTCATGCCGAGACTCATACGAACATACGAAGATGCCAGCAGATTAGGCCAAATCATCTATTGCATCTGCTCGTGTGCAGCTCACATTATGGTCACCGCAACCTCCCCCCTCCCCTTATCCTCTCCCTGCCCGAAGGTGTCCCACCCTCATCTCCCCTACTGTTTTTCTTTTCTCCTGACTTGTACCTTGCCCATGTACCTGTCCCATTCTTTCTTGAAGCTTCCCACTGATTCCAAGGCAATCAGATCCTCTGGTAACTCATTCAAGGGGGACACCACCCTTTCCGTGAAGTAGTGTCTTCTCATTTCCCTTCAGTACCTTCTTCTTATCAGCTTCAGACTGTGCCTTCTCGTGGACCTTCCCCCTTTTAATCTGAACAACCCCTCTGTATTCAAATTCAATTCAATTCAAATTTATTTAAGACATGTATATAAAATTTAACATGTTAAAATTTGTTACATCCATATTCACAATACAGACATAATCACAATCAATCAATCAATAGTACAAAAGATCCTATCTACTGTCACATGGCACAATAAATTAAACAATCCCATATTCCTCTCTAGCCAAGGTATCAAGCTGGTTTAAGACCTAAGGCTCCTCGGTTATATACTTTTTTTTATTACTGAAATAATTCATCGCTTGCTGTGCAAATTTGGCTAATGCATATATTAATGGTTCATGCTGTGAAGTTAAAATAGCAACTGTGTTTTTCAAGAAACTATTTCCCTCTGCTTTCTCAATGAATGTAGAAATCCATTTGTTCCTAGCTGTAATCAATAGAGGGCATTCACATAGTATGTGTGGAAGATCACATTTTATACTGTCATTACAATAACAAGGAGCAGACCCAGCACCCCAACCCCTCATAATGTGCATGAATTGGCCTATTTGCTCCATTTGTAGCTTACATATTGCCTTTCTTTGCACCTAGTCGTCACAAAAAATGAGATATTTTTCAGCCCCAAACGAGGTTTTTATTTTTTTATAAATTGCCAGATCCCAAAATTCCTGTATTGCTGCCAGATTTAAAGAGACAGCTATATCCAACAATCTCTGTATGGCTAGGGATTTAAATCTAGTGATGTTTTTATCTGGAGTTAACAAATAATCTCTCTCTAAGCCAATTGTGTCCAAAAGTAAATTCAACTTAATACACCAATAATATTCATTGCCTCTTCTATCCATAATTTCTTCCTTTATACAATTAACACAGTAATTTTGGGATGATGAAACTGAAATTCTGTACCAGAAAGTAATAGCTCTTTTCTGTCCTTTAACCTTTATTGAAAATATCCCAGTTTCTGTTTGAATCATTGCAGAGTGGGTGAACCCTGAAACTGCCATTAAGGTTTTAAGATACCTATTTTGTACTTTTTCCAGCTCACCCATATTTCCCAGAATACCCCAGATCTCAGAGGCATATAACAATTGAGATGAAACCTTGGCCACATAACATTTTAATTGAGCTGCAAATGAATTCTGGGCAAATGTATTGCCAAATCTATGTATTGCCATCAATGATTTGGTAGTCTTTTCCTTCATTTTTTAAATATGTAATGACCAAGATTATTTTTTTGTGACCCACACCCCAAGGTAGCAAAATGAACTTACTTCTTCAAATGATTGCTTGCTTATTACCCATAATTGTTTTGTGTAGAATGTCCATTTCCAAAGACAAGAATCTTTGTTCTGTGAACATTAAGTTCCAAATCAATTTTTAGGAGTGTGTTCATAACTGAATTAATAGCACGTTTTAAACCCATGGGAGTCTGAGAGAGTATAATCTCATCATCTGCGTGAAGCATAATTTGTACTGGAATATTACCAATCCTAGGGGGAAAGTGTTTACAAGGTGTATGTCTTCCACCACCCTCTCAATATAAATATTGAAAAGAGTGTGGGCCAAGATACAACCCTGTCTGACCCCAAACTTAATTTATAATGGATCTGTGAATGCCCCATCTTTACTATACCTAATTACTATCCTTGTATCTGAATACAATAATTTAATCAGGGCAAGTAATTTATAATCTACATTCTTTTCCTTCATCATCTCCCACAACAAATTTCTATTAATACTATCAAAAGCAGCTTTTTATCTACAAAAGCAACATACAGCTGTTTAATTTTTTTCTTAACATATTTATTTTCGAGATGAGTGAGGGCAAAAATAGGGTCCAAGGTGGATTTTTGCCACCTAAAGCCAAATTGCAGATCCAAAATATTATGTTCCTCCACCCAAAGTTCCAGCCTAATTAGAAGTAGCCTAGCAAAGATTTTGGAACTAATACACAGAAGTGTAATGGGGCAGTAGTTACTAGGATTCTCCAAAGGCCCCTTTTTATGTATTGGCACAACTACCCCCAAGGTCCAACTCGAGGGCAGTTTCTCCACCTTTGCTAAATAATTAAACATGGGGGTCAATGCCTCCCCCACCACTCCGGATCAGAGTGGTAGATTTCTGCTTCTACTTCATCTATTCCTGGAGCTTTACTGGTTTTTTTTTTGAGCTTTTATTGCCCGAACCACCTCCTCCAATACAAAATCATGCCATAATGAATTTTCTTTTGGATTACAGTTCAAGGTATCCCCAATATATAGTCCCTTTTGAACCTTTGGTTCACACTGACATCTATACACCCCTGTAAAATGTGCAAATCATTGGTCTGGTGTAATATGGGCCTCTATATTAAGTCTGATGTTACGGGTGCCAAAAGCTACCAGATTCCAGAAGGGCTTAGCGTCCTTTTCTATTATGGAGGTTTGTAAAGCTAGCCACAGTTCTGCAGAATGCTTAGCTTTTTTCATTTTTAATGAATATCTATATTCGTTCCTTAAATTAATAACAGCAATTCTGTCCTCCATTGTCTTAGACTGTCTTATCCTTCTACCCTGCTTATTCATCCTTGCTCTGGCTCTCTTACAATCCATGTCAAACCATTTTACAATATCACACCCTATCCTATTTTTCTTCACATATGGAACACCCAGGCAGGTTCTAACCTGCTCTTCGAATCTACCACACCAGGCCACTCCGTCCAATATAACTGGACCAGATCCAGGGTCTAGCAAGTTATGTTTATCAAACCAATTCCGGCACACATTTTTAGTCTGAGATAGTGTGTTGTATAATATATATGTTTCAATTGTATCAAGGACCATCTTATTCTTTGTTTTTTATTAACTATGACCATATTCTGATCTGCCTGAAACCTACTCCATATGTTCATTTTCCGTATTTTACCCATCAACTGCTGGCTCATACTAAGGGCAATCGGAAGATGGTCACCCCACACATCCAACACTACCATCTTGGTAGCTTTCTGAAATGAAAATGCATCTATTATGAAGTAATTTAAGACACTGCCTCCCTTCTTTGTTATAAATGTACATCTCCCTTGTTTGTCTCCACTACATCTACCATTTACAATCCTCATACTGGTGGGTTTTAGGGCATCTAGTAGCATCACCCCTTGTTTATTCACCTTTGTGTCTGCAGATGCTCTAATTGGAATACCTAAAGCATCATCTAGGTTCCAAGAGTTACTTGGATCTTCCATATTGGGGCCTACTCTTGGGTTAAAGTCCCCACCAATAATAAGGGTAACTCCCTGATATTGTTCCTGAATATCCATAATTAAGGCCTTCAGAATATTCTTTTTCTTTATTACAGTTGTTGTCCTCAGGTACAGAACTATATAAAATTAACAATTAAACAATAAACTAGCCAATCCTTAGAAAATTCCAAGGCCAACAAGTGACAGCTCTCATCTATTATGCCTTTCATCTATACAATTTTCTTTAAAATGATATCAGATCTGACTAAAGTGCAGATGCCTCCTGAGGGCCTACCACACCTGGTTGATCTACTAACCAGGATCCCCCAATTTTCATAGCCCTCAAAGAGGCAGCTATTGTAATCTGTCATCCAGGTTTCTTGAAACAAAACAATTGGAAATCTAGTCAGAAAATTCCTCCAGCCTGTAATTTTTATTTTGTCTCCTAGTCCAGCCACCAACATAAAATATTCATTTAATCTTACTCAAATTGAGGGGAGCACCTTCCATCATAATTTTGTCAGTGTAATTTTACCTCCAGTACCAATTGATAAAATTTGTTCTCTCTCTCTCTCTCTCTGTATGTCAGCCAGATTGGAGCCAAGTTCAATAATTGAGCTATTATCACTCATTAATACCAAGCTGCTATTTATTTTCTTTCCTCTGACCCTTCTTCCTCCAATACATTTATTTTCATACCATGATTTTTCATCCAGTAATAATGTATGTTCTCTCTGGATTGGTACCAAATAATTATTCTTTTCTGTACTTTCTCCAAACGAGGGTACATCTACTTGTTTCAAGTGGACTCTGGGTTTTGTGCTCTCTTCTTGGGGAGTCATCTTGATTCTGTTATCCCTACTTAATATTGAGATTTCTGCCTTTACTCCTATTTGCTCAAATTCAAGCTTAGTATCTAGGATTAGCTTCCTACTGCTGATCTTATTAACTACCATACATACCCAACCTTTTTCTTTCCCCGTGTGATATCTATAGACTGACGCAATATCAGTCCAATTAAATTTGTTCCCCAAGAGACCCTTGCATACATAAGCGACATACTAGATACCACCTCATCAGAAGTATCCATAATTGGTTACCTCAACCTTGACTGGCTCTCTCCAGTCTCCTTACCATTGAAAGAATTTTGTGATGCCCATGGACTTACCCAGCTCATTAATGAAGCTACCGGCCCAAACACCAAAAACCAAGAGCATAGCTCCCTTCTTGACCTAATCCTTATACACAAGCCTCGCCTCTTCTTCCACTCAGGTGTATTCTTCAACGACATCAGTGACCACTGTGCCACTGCATGCGTAAGGTCAACGCAACTCCAAACCTCCTCTTCCTCTAAATACATCCATAAGAGATGTAAATGGAACTTCTGCCAGATGCTTTTCTCTATGACCTCCAGTATGCTAACTGGTAGAAATTTTACCTAGCATCATCTGTGGAAGAGGCACACGAGGTACTTCATGAAATACTCACCGAAACTCTAGACCTCCATGCCCCAGTTACCAAAAGCAGAACCAAAAAAAAAAAAGGATAACCTAAAGACTGCCTTATGGCATAGGGATGCTCTTTGAAAAAGAGTCAGAAAGTCTAAATTGGCCACAGACTGGTCTGCTTTCTGAACTGCAAGGAATTTCTGCACGAAAACTATCAGAGCTGTGAAGTCTAGTTATTTCCGCTCTAAACTTAATACATCCACTAACTCTGCTACTAAGTTTTGGAAAATTTTAAGGGAGGTAGAAGGCCATAACAGCACTGGCACACTTCCCCACAAAATTTTGACTGGTGGTACCCACACTACAGATAAAATTGAGATCCTTGACCTCCTTAACAATCACTTTGCCATAGCAGGGATGGCTTTTGATACCTCCCCAGCAAATGCCATCAGGGCACAGTTCCTTAGTCAGTCGTCTGTTTGCCATGATCCAGAATCTATTGATCCTTACCACTCTTTCTCCTTCTGTCTGGACACCAAACAGGTTGAGGATCTCCTTCTTCAACTTGATACTAAGAAAAATGAAGGCATGGATTTCATTGAGCCTTTCTTCCTAAAGTTTGCCTACTATATTTTGGCTCCCCCTATTACCCACCTTTTCAATTTGTGTCTCAATCAGGGCTCCCTCCCCAAGGTCTGGAAGATGGCCCATGTCATCCCTCTATTCAAATCAGGGGACCCCTGTGACCTAAATAATTATCATCTATTCTTGCTCTTGGCCTTGTCAAAACTATTGGAGAAGGTAGTAAATGAACAGCTCAAATCTCATTTGGAAAGTTTTAATCTTACTAAACTCGATTCAATCCAGTTTCCGTCCCATGCACAGTACCTCCACTGCCCTTGCTAAGGTTATAAATGACTGGCAGCCCGCACTTGATAACAAACAACACATATGCACCTTGTTTCTGGACCTTAGCAAGGCTTTCGACATGGTGGACCACGATTTGCTCCTGGTGACCCTGAAGAAAGTTGGGGTGGACAACCTGACCCTAAGTTGGTTCTCAAACTATCTTGTGGACAGAGAGCAGCAGGTCAAGGCTGAAGAAGACCTATCATCAAAAATAAAATACTCATTAGAGGTTTCTCCCAAGGATCCATACTTGGTCCACTTCTCTTTGCAATTTAATCAAATTGACACTGGCCTAAGGTCATCTAGTATCCATCTCTTCGCTGATGATACAGTGCTCTACATTGACAGATCAACTCTGGATCAAGCCATTTTGGACCTCCAGAATGATTTTGACATCCTTCCAAAAAATCTACTCAACTTGAAAGTACTGCTTAATGCCAAAAAAACTAAGGTCATGATTTTCTCTCCATTGGCCCCTTATCTCAAAAAAACCCCAACAAACTCAGATAATGTTCCTCACATAAGCATCCTTTTAGGAGAAACCCTGGAGTTTGTGGAACAATTCAAATACCTGGGGGTTTGGATTGACTACAAATTGTCCTTCATTGATCACACTGAAGAACTCACTAAGAAACTGCATCAAAGGCTTGGTATTTTCTTCAGGATCAAGCACTCACTAACCCAGGAGGCTAGAAAACTCCTAGTCCAAGCTACCTTCTTGCCTCTCCTAGACTATGCAGACTTCCTATATGGCCATAGTACTAGTACGGCTCTCTCCAAGCTTGTTACCCTATACCGCAGAGCCTTAGGTTAATTTCGGATGCCCCTTATGACACGCACCACTGCATCCTCTATTCTTCCGTACGCTAGAGCTCCTTTAGCTTCAGGAGGCAAACGAATGCTATTCTATGGGCATATAAGGCAATCACTCATAAATTACCTCAGTACCTCACAAGCTGCCTAACTCCCTGCATCCCTAGTGCCTATTCTCTCAGAAATCTTACCATCTTATCTCTGGCTGTCCCTAAAGTTAAAATGTGCTTTGGTAGAGACTCAATAAGCTTCACTCTTTCTAGGCTCTGGAATAAGATCCAGAAAACCTTAAGGCTCACTTCCCCTGTCACGTTCTCCCTCTTCAAATCCTTCTTCCTGAGGACCTTCTCCGAGGTCTGTCATTGCTTCAAGTCAAGCTGTTAACATCACAGTTTGTTACTGCTTTAAATTCTGGACTTAAACCTCAACCATTGCCTGAGGCATTATTTGAGTCCTCCCTTCTGTCATTGTGCAAATCAAGGTCCCAACATCACGATCTGTCTTTGGTTCAAATATTGGACTTAAACCCCAACCACTGCCTATGGCATCTGTTGTGTTTCTCCCTTAGAACAGTCCTTCCTTCCTAGGCCATCATGTCCACCCTCTCCTATCTCATCTGACCTTCCCTCCCCACTCCCTATACCCCTTCCCCTTCCCACCCCACTTGCTAGGCCATGCCTACGTAACTTATCAAAGGAATCTTACATCTCAATCTTCTTCGCACTTTAACGCTAGAGGAACTGCCATTCCTGCTCACTATGACTCCTACAAAGATGTTTACTGTATAAATTTTAGCTCATTACCTCACGTCCTTATATCTGTATCTATGCAATTGTATTTAAATGGCACTACCTCCTGTTCAACCTACTGCTATGTTCTGTTAGAAGTATCTTGTTACATGTGATGATTATATGTTATTATTATTACTATGTAATTATGTACATTCACTCAACCTGTTATGTCTTAACCCTGTTGGCAACAGTATTGCCCCGGGTCCATCTTGTAAATGAGCTTGCCTCAATGATGTTCCGCCTGGCAAAATAAAGATTCTGATTGATCGAGTGATTGATTGACATTATAAACTGCAATCTTCAGAGATGTCAAGTTCTCATTTTTTGTTTTTGGATCCCTTTAAGGAAGACAGTAGGAATCATTAAATTTTTTCTGATTTTTTTCTTCTTTTAAGGCAGCTTTGTCCTCGTCTCCCCTCTCTACTGATAATTCTTCCCATCCCAGTGCTGTTAAATTCCTAACATTCATTGGCGCTGGGCCATTACCAGCCCTTATTGAGTTTGTTCCTTGGTTTGCATTTACTTTCTTAAATAAAGCCAGTTTACCATCCTCCAGTTCTATATACACACTTCTAATATTCTGGTCCAAATTGTGTCCCTTTCTGGAAAGTGTATCTTTACATCTTTCTTTTAATGTCATGCTATCCAGTTGTATTACTATTGTTTCCACCTCTTGTGGACCTTGATTTATACACTTTTTTTTTCTTTTTTTTTTTTTTTACCCTGTTGTCTCAGTTGCTTAACTACATTTTTAATTTCTTCCTCTTCTTTTTCACTAACCATATCCCTTATCTCGTTAACTAATTTTCTGGCTACTCTAAGTTTATTGTTATGAGTTTCAATCCCCACTCCTTTATGTTCTCCTTGTCTCGATGTTTCCTTATGTTTACTAATAGGAGTTGATGGAGACAATGCTGCAGCCCCATTCTCCTTGGCCAGCATATTTTTTTAAAAGTACAAGAATCTCTAATAGAAGACTGTTACCATATACAATCTCAGCCTTTAATTCATCTAATTGTGTTCTTTTATTTCCAATTAACCCCGAATCAGAATAATTACCCTCCTCTGTCTATGTTTCTCATAAGTTCTCAGGGCTTTTTTTTTTTTGAATCTATTCTCCATGTTTAGTGAAGTAACCTGTTGTAAACCTTTTTCACTACTTCCAAAATGTGTGTCAAATCTGGGGGACATTTAGAAGGGGGATCCAACAACAATCAATTGGCACATGGTGTTATAAAGACCTCACATTTGTTCAAAAAGGAGCCTGGCATATGTCCCAGCTCTTCTCTAGGGATATTATTTTCCCATTCCTTAATATTTTCATGGGTCACATTTTCCTTCTCAATTAACTGCAGGGTTTTAAATAATTGATTAGCGGTTTTTTTCTTGGGACAATATTAACTATACAGAAAGCATTTATATAGGTTTTCTAGAAGCATTATGTTTGTTAAACACAGTGAGGCAAGTGCTTTGCATTTCCACAATGTTTTAGAACTTTTATGAGCAAAACACTAATCAATTTTTAGAGTTAAATAAAACCCTGAACTGAGTATCCCTAGAATCTACAGTTAGCTCACCAGTTACTGAGACTTCTTTCTCCTGGCTGTACTCGTCTTCCATCAAATCAGATTCAAGCTTCTTAATTCTTGTACTAAGGGATGTTCACTAAATTGAGTTTAAGACTGGTCTTTAAGCGGAGAAGAAGTTAAAGGTATAAAACTTGTACTCTGAATTCTTAATACTTCCTTCCTGCCCACAAGGTCAATTTGATTACCAGCAGCTAAGATATAGCTTGTATTTTTTTTTTCCTTACTATCTAAGACTACATTCTTTTTTTCTTCAATGTACCTCCTAGATACTTTCTACCAGATTTGTTTGTAATATTCCTATTTAATTGTCTTGTGATCATTTTCCTCAAGAAACAAACAATTCACTTGGGAACTCACAGCAGCAGGTTGGTTGGACAGAGCTCTGGGTTTATATTCTGTTTTTAACTGAAATATTGGAATAGTTTGTAAGTGAAATTAGCTCTATGCGGTAAAAATTATTACCCTGAATTAGAACTGTTACTTGGGCTGTGATATTGTAACTTTTTGAGGTTTGGGGACAGTTGTTTGTCAGGGTTAATTAGAGGGAAATTTAAATGTGTTGTTTGCCTGGTGTTTGGGGAAGGGACATAGCTGCAATTACCTTGTCTTTAAACAGGAATTACCCTGGCCTCCATTGTTCACTTGGGAACTCAAAGCAGCAGGTTGGTTGGACAGAGCTCTGGGTTTATATTCTGTTTTAACTGAAATATTGGAATAGTTTGTAAGTGAAATTAGCTCTATGTGGTAAAAATTATTACCCTGAATTAGAACTGTTACTTGGGCTGTGATATTGTAACTTTTTGAGGTTTAGGGACAGTTGTTTGTCAGGGTTAATTAGAGGGAAATTTAAATGTGTTGTTTGCCTGGTGTTTGGGGGAAGGGACATTAGCTGCAATTACCTTGTCTTTAAACAGGAATTACCCTGGCCTCCATTGTTCACTTGGGAACTCACAGCAGCAGGTTGGTTGGACAGAGCTCTGGGTTTATATTCTGTTTTTAACTGAAATATTGGAATAGTTTGTAAGTGAAATTAGCTCTATGTGGTATAAATTATTACCCTGAATTAGAACTGTTACTTGGGCTGTGATATTGTAACTTTTTGAGGTTTAGGGACAGTTGTTTGTCAGGTTCAATTAGAGGGAAATTTAAATGTGTTTTTTGCCTTGTGTTAGGGGGAAGGGACATCCATTGCAATTCCCTTGTCTTTAAACAGGAATTACCCTGGCCTCCATTGTTCACTTGGCAATTCAGAGCAGCAGGTTAGTTGGACGGAGGTCTGGGTTTATATTCTGTTTTTAACTGAATATTGGAATAGTTTGTAAGTGAAATTAGCTTTATGTGGTAAAAATTATTACCCTGAATTAGAACT
Organism: Neoceratodus forsteri; assembly: GCA_016271365.2. Classification (NCBI taxonomy): domain Eukaryota; kingdom Metazoa; phylum Chordata; order Ceratodontiformes; family Ceratodontidae; genus Neoceratodus; species Neoceratodus forsteri. Next base: position 1,426,204,778 of record CM028130.1, read on the forward strand.
GTTACTTGGGCTGTGATATTGTAACTTTTTGAGGTTTGGGACAGTTGTTTGTCAGGGTTAATTAGAGGGAAATTTAAATGTGTTGTTTGCCTGGTGTTTGGGGGAAGGGACATTAGCTGCAATTACCTTGTCTTTAAACAGAAATTACCCTTGCCTCCATTGTTCACTTGGGAACTCACAGCAACAGGTTGTTGGACAGAGCTCTGGGTTTATATTCTGTTTTAACTGAAATATTGGAATAGTTTGTAAGTGAAATTAGCTCTATGTGGTATAAATTATTACCCTGAATTAGAACTGTTACTTGGCTGTGATATTGTAACTTTTTGAGGTTTGGGGACAGTTGTTTGTCAGGGTTAATTAGAGGAAATTTAAATGTGTGTTTGCCTGGTGTTGGTAAGAGCCCTCCCACCCACCCTGTTTTGTAGGCTTTCTTAAATACTAAAAACCACTGGGGTTGGGATTGAAAGGCTGAGTATTTCTGTTTTAGGACTGAAATTTGAAGCAACAGCAGCTGGTGGGCCTGTGACATCATACGGTACCTGATGTCTGCTTACACACACTCTTAGTGGGACCGAACACACTGGACTATATGTGTTTGTGAGACTTTGGATTTATTGGTGGGGTTGAAATTGGGTTTGTAAATAACTACAGTCAGTATAGAGAGAAACTGTATTCCAGGGAAAGGGACTGAGAAAAGGGGGTGTGCCATTATAAACAGAGGGGGATAAACAGGGTGGCCATATTCCACCATGGCAGGCATCTTTGGAAGGGTTGTAGGCTGTACAGGCTGTGGGATGGCAATAATTCTAAATTGGGCCTGGAGAGAGGAGGCTCCCACTCTGTAGACAGTTATCTTGTATCAGGAGTGAGGTATATTGGTTAAGAGTAATCTGGGGAGCTGGGGGTGTCCAAGGATAAGGGGTGTGGATATGGGCAGCAGAAGGGGGGCTGAGGGAGGCTGGGCAGCGCTCTGAAATTACAGGACGTTATGTTACAGCAAGCAGGAGGGGATATTAGGGACAGAGGACCCTTAGATAGGGAAGTTGATGCTAAGGGGAAAGCGTACAGGGTGAACATTCTGAATACAAAGATAGTGGAGGGGGAAGAGTCAGGAGGGGCTGTTGTGCGGAAGCCTAAAGCAGCAGACTGTGGGAAGGGAGCTCCTAAGGTGAACAGAGCAAGAGGGGAAGAAGAGGGGCAGTTCAGAGGTGCAGTCAAGGGAATCTTGGGTTACTTGATGGAGGCTGACATAGAGTGTCGCAATAAATTTGAGCTACTAAGCAAACCTAGAGGAGGGAAGGGGTTGGTGGAAATGAGAAAACTTATACAGAGGCCGGGGGGAGTCTGATACCCATAGGGCATCACAGACCGGGCAATGGAAAGGATAGAAATAGTCCCAGAGGAGAAGGAAACATATATGTTAAGCAAATGGGGAGATGCAACATATTCCAGACATGAGAGAGGAGCATGATTGGAGAGAAACTGGGAGACAAGGAGGTGGGAGAGGAGCCCTTTCAGCAGGGGTCAGTACCAAGGATGGGCCCTAGCTAAAGGGGACCCACAGAGAGCCTCTGGAGGCAGGAGTACTATTACAAGGGGGGAGGATGGCGGTGTGGGGGAAGGAGAAACCATCAGGGCCAGGATAAATGGTTCGGATAAGAGAGGGTTAAAGGGGACACCTATTCAGAGGAGTTTGAGTTAAGTGGGCAAAATAGCAGGGAGGCAGAAAGGGGAGGGTGACAAGGGGTCTCTAGTAAGGCAGGAAGACTCCACGAAATTGAGATCATGAATAAGGGGGGGAAGGGGGCTGAGAGGAATAGTGAGGTAACCATAAGGATGATGGCGGTGTTAAGGTTCTGTTATTGGGAGACTCGATGATTAGGGTATCCAGTGGGAGGACAGGGGGTGGATGCCATAGCCAGGTGAAGGTAGGTGTATCCCTGGGCTGACACTGCACAGAGCAAAGTTCATGGTGTATGAAATGGTTAGGATAGTGGAGGAAACCGGATTTCCTGGTGCATTTGGAACTAATGATCTAGAGGAAATAGCATTTGGAAATCAAGCAAGGTTCCAAGAACTTCAGAGTCTGTCGGGATAATGGATGCAACATTTCCTTTTGGAGATATTGCCAGTACCAAAGGCCTCAGTGGAGAAAAATGAAGCTCACAGAGGTTAATGACTGGCTCAGGAAGTGGGGTGAAGGAGTGGGTTGGGGGTGTTAGGGAACTGGAATGGAGTTTGGGAGGATAAGGGACTATATGCCAAGGACAGGTTTCATCTTGCCCCAGTAGGGAAGGAAGTCCTTAAACAGGGGATGGCTGACTACATACAAGAAAGGTGGGGTTTAAACTTGTGAGAAGGGATAAGGGAGGGGCTGACCAGAAGCCCTCTCCTCCAGATGAGGGAGTAGCCTTACGCCCAAGGGAGAAGGGGTAAACAGATTGGGGATGGAGGTTTCAGGAGGAGCAGAGGAGGATGGAAGTATAGGAATCTGGGTGGGGTTCGACAAAGAGAATCAGGGATAAGGGTGAGAGTTGGTGTTAGTAAATGCCAGGAGCTTGGGAAACAAGTTGCCAGGAGTTCCAGGCCATGCTGTTTGGGGTGGATGTATATGTCACGAAACGGGGCCAACAAAACCATGACTGGGACCTAAACGCACGGGGTACACTATGCTCAGGAAGGACAGAAAGGAGGGCAGAGGGGTGGAGTGGCTATGTTCATTAGAGATGACATAGAAATTGCTAGGGTAGAAGAGGCAGAGGGAAACGTGGAGGCCTTATGGGTCACTTTACGATCCGCAGCAGGAAATAAGGTCAAGCTGGGTAGCATATAGGCCCCGGATGAGTGAGGTTCTAGAGGATGGTTTGCTGGACAACATCATTGCCCAGTGTGGACCAAAAGGGTAAGGAGTGGTGTTGATGGGGACCTAATATGCCAGGTACAAACTGGGAACCATGTCCTCTAAGGTGACCAAGGAGCAGAGGCTGCTGGATGGCTTCCAGGATGTTTTCTTAACACAGCATGTGATGGAGCCCACAAGGGAGGGGCATGTCCTGGATGTGGTTCTGGCAGATGGGGATCTGGTAAGGGACATGGTTGTACAAGACCCCCTGACTGGGAGCGACCACAATACTGTCTGGTTTCAAATAAGCATGGGGGATCTAGGACACTGGCAGTGGACTTCAGGGGGCAGACTTCATGGGCATGGGAAATATTCTCAAGGATCACTTGATGGGGATTACCTCAATGACAAGTGTGGAAAGGAGATGGAGGTCATAAACGGGACTTCATGAGGCAGTCAGGATCTGCACTAAGTTGAAACGCAGGAGCAAGGTCACAAACCATGCTGGTGGTCCAGTGAGGTACAGGTAGCAGTCAGAGAAAAGAAGGTGGCCTACAAAAATATAAAACAACAAGAGGGGATAGGGATAGGAAATGTACCAGCTTGCATCTAGAAAAGTCACCCGTATGGTGAGGAGCAAAGTCCAGTAAAGGCAGCGGCTGGCACAGGGATACATGGAGGAAAAGGGTTCTTCCGGTACATTGGGGAGCGGAGAAAAACTAAGGGCCATCTCAGCAGATTGAGATCAGAAGGAGGTGGGTGGAAGAGGCGAGGACCAGGCAGGTATTTAACAAGTACTTTGCCTCTGTGTTCACTAGGGAGGGGATGGGATATCTACAAAGCAAGGCACAAGGGGATAGAAACATCAGTAAGTGGCATCAGGGGAGCAACAAAATGGAGCAAGAGGAGAGAGGTACCCAGGGTGTCACATCTGCAAAGACAAAAAGGCCAGTAAAGGTGAGGGGACGATGATGCTATCTCTGCCAAAAAGGTGTGGTTAGCCTCAAGGCCCTAAAGAAAGACAAATCTCCTGGGCCAGATGGCATTCATCCGAGTACTATGGGAATTGGCGGACATACTGGCTGCACCCTGGCGAAGCTTTTCAGCAGGTCACTTGAGACAGGGAGGGTACCTAGATTGGCGAGAGAATATGTGGTACCAATCCATAAAGGGGGGTCGAGGGAAGTACCAGGTAACTCATAGACCCACCAGTTTGACCTCGTGGTGGGAAAATTAATGGAGAGTATACTAAAGGAACGATTGGGGTGTACTTGGAGGAGGTGGGAGGTCTGGATAGTCGGCAACATGGGTTTGTGCCAGGTAGATCATGTCAAACCAACCTTGTGGAGTTCTATGAATGGGTAACATCAGAACTGGACAGGGGTAAGCCTGTGGATGTATTATTCTTGGACTTCAGCAAGGCATTTGACTCTGTCCCCCACAATGGTCTGATGGAGAAACTGATGGTGTTAGGAGTAGGCCCTTTGATGGTCAGATGGATTGAAAACTGGCTAGCTGGACGCACTCAGAGAGTAGTGGTCTGTGGGGAGCTCTCGAACCCTAGAGAGGTTGGTAGTGGGGTACCGAAGGGCTCGGTCCTGTTTAATGCATACATATCGGACATCAGGGAGGGTATAGGTGTGAAATGAGTCTCTTCTCGGATGACTCCAAGATGAGGGCAGTAGTTGAGGGAGAAGAGGGGAGGTTGGCCCTGCAAGGGGACCTGGACACCCTGAAAGCTGGGCTCACACATGGAAATTAAATTACAATATCACCAAGTGCAAGGTGTTGCATCTTGATTCGGGAAACTCTAAACACTGGGTACACCCTGGGAGAGCGCTGGAGGCCTCAATAGGGAAAAAGACCTAGGGTCATGGTGGATGCATGTATGAATAACTCTGAGCAGTGCAGGAGGCGGCTGTAAGGCAAACAGGATGTTGGGATGCATCGTAAGGGGGATCACCTCTAGGAGCAAGGAAGTGATTCTGCAGCTATACAATGGACTGGTTAGACCACACCTTGAGTACTGTGTACAGTACTGGAGACCACACTTAAAGAGGGACATACAGCTCCTAGAGAGGGTACAGAGGAGGGCAACAAAGATGATACGAGGGCTAGGGATTTGACGATGAGGACAGACTTAAGGAGCTCTGCCTGTTTTCACTGGAGGAGAGGAGAGACAGGGGACATGATTGAGGTCTCAAGTACCTCAAGGAATACATAGGGTAAACATGGAGGATCTTTAGACTAAAGCAGGGAGGCATCACCAGAGGGCATGGTTTGAAGTTGGAAGGTGGAAGGGTAAGGGGAAAAGAGGAGGAGGTTTTCACTGAGCGGGTGGTGGACCCTTGGAATGCACTGCCTGGTGAGCTAGTTCAGAGATCCACAGTGGAGGGCTTCAAGAGAGGATGGGACAGACACAGAAAGTGGATGTATTAGATGATGTCCTGTCCCAGGGGGGTGGGGATGGATGATACGGGTTTCTGGAGCATAAGGGATGGGAGGGTCTCGGCACCCAACTAAGGATCTAAAGTTCGAGCAGACTCGATAGACCGTAAGGCCTAATCTGCTGGCAAATAGTATGTTAGTATGTAATTAAACAATTAAGAGATTAAACGATTAAGAACTAATGCAATTAAAACAATTAGATTAAATAGTTCAAAAATTAATGTCAGAAATGAATGTCCATAAGGTGCTAATGAGCTCCTCATATCAGAAGTTTATACCAATCAATCACTCAATTTAACATGTTGCAATCAGCTGCAGTAAGGTAAAGTAATCCATCAGTCCATTACTCCATAGATCATACCATAGGACATACCAATCCACTGAATGTAGCAAAGTATATAAAATCACTCAAAAAAAGTGCCAGAATGTGAAACAGATAAGTTAGTAATTGGTTTATGATAGATTATGTTGAAAATCCTAAGACATACAGTTCTTCCACTAGGATGAAGTGTGAGAAAATCAAAAAACACCCTCTTGCCGATGAACTTAGCTGAACTGATGAACCAGGAAAAAATTTATCTGGTCTTTTATAAGGTGCTGATAGTTCAAATCGAAGGAGAGTTCAGCTTTCTTTTCATTTATTCATGAGGTCATGATTCCCATCCTCAGACACTTCTAACTCTTTGAGAAAAGTGGGGACAGGGAAAACAGGATGTCAATTTTCGGCAGAAATTACTTTACTACAATAAGTTTAAAGACAAGAGAAAGTTAAAAAAAATTACTTCTTAAACATAAATATGTTATAAGTTCACACCAACACGTGCTGATACGCTAACACAATATCTAACAGGCAAAACAATATAGCCTAACAAAATAAAATCACAGAAAACAAATCAAACCAAAATAAAGGATTGAAAAGAAAGCTGAAACACACTAGATGCTGCTTGCTAACTGTGTAATACAGCTAACGGCTGCTGGTACGCACACATCTATTGTTGTTCCTGCATACTCAACATTCAACATTCAGCAGGTCACATAAACTAGATGAATCACTGTGGATATAATGTGGATCTAGTACTGGCTTAATATGGGACTAATGCCTCAAAACACTGGAGACACTAAAAAAGATTTAGCTGTTAAACCCATTTAACCGTTATCCTACAGTGACCTTGCAGCGGCGTTATCCAAACCAAAGTCTGAGCTAATTCTCTTTTGTGGATCCTCTCCCTTTTAATCTGAACAATCCCTCTGTATTCAGGGGATATCCTGTTCAGCTTGCTAAGAGCCTCTGCCATCTTAGCCAGAAAATTTCAGGAACAGCACAGCTCCATCAATAGAAATAGACGCTGAGCCATCATGACATCACAGTGTCATGGCACATCCTTAATATCACCTAGCAACCCTATGAAACAGTGCATGAATATAAGGCACAGTCCACATAATTCTTTTATTTTAAAAATGAAAAGTATACTTCACATTTAAACTACCTGTGCTTACTGTACGCAGTCCTAACTACTGCATACATTGAATATGCAATGAGGACTACTGTTGCATAACTGATTTATTTGCACTCGAGCAGTTTGGCCTCAGGCACACCACTCGTGGCTTACATCACTCATGAGGCTATCCAAGGTCAAACTGTTCTTGTGCAAATAAATCAGTTACTCAACAGGTTCCCACTGCATATCCCTTATTTATTCCACCACCCATGCCTGACTATCCCCACTGCTGCCTTGTGTGACCTGAGTGGGGATTGGAAATCGATGCGACAGTTAGGAAGATGATATATTCACACTTCAGATGATCAGTTAGAACATTGGTTCCCAATGTCCAAGTAGACTGTCTCAGGCTGATATTTCTGTCTCACAGATTGCAATATGCTTTCAGTGGATTTGTGTAGACATTGGCAAAATACTCTCACACTGCAGAAGATCCCCGTATTTTTTTTTGTACAGTACATGACTATACTCCTATGGTTGTTTGGGAATAATAGGGCATTCCAATGAGAGATGATTTTGTTTTTCCTGAATGATGTGACTGGGCTGGGTGTTCTGTCACAGCAGCTCTAGGGTGACAATGAGACTGATTATCTAGGGGCAGGCCAGGTCTTTAGTTTTCCCTGCCTGACCAACAAGCTTTCTTGCTTTTCTCTTTTGCATTATTTTTATTTGGCCATCTCCTCCCATGATAGCCTCTATTCCTCTGTATCACTCACCATCAGAACCTGTTAATGTAGCTGACAGCACACTTTGAATCATATCTGCTTCACCCTCATCTTACATATGTGCTTCCTCCTCCCCTGCCTCTTCCCATTGCTTCTCTACCTCTTTAACTTCTTCCCCATGCTCCTCCATCTCAGTCTTGTGTAATTCTTCATCTTTCACCCACTATTTTGCTGCTTCCTCCTTATGTGCTACTGATCCCCCCCTCCTCTACCACCTCACTCCCATCCTCCCTCCAGTTTGATAGCTCCACGTCAATAATATTCTCCCTGGCATGCTCCTCCACTATAAGTCGCTTTGGTGGTGGTGGTGTTGCTGCTAGCTTGCTCTAATAAAACTGCAGGGGTGCTATACTTCATTCTAACCCACAAAATTCAATTTTTCCTTGGGTGACAAGATAACAGTAGTATCAGTGTCAGCCCCACATTCATGGTCAACTACATAGAAACATAGAAATTGATGGCAAAAGGGGACCACAAGATCCATCTAGTCTGCCCCATATGGGTAACTACCCCCCCTTCTATCCTTTCTTTGAAATGGTACCTTTGTGCCTGCCCCAGGTGTTTTTGAGCCCGTATACCATTTTGGCCTCCACCACTTCTCGGGATAGGCAATTCCATGGGTCAACCACCTTCTCAGTGAAGAACTTCCTAATATTGCTCCTGAATCACCCACCCGTGAGCCTCATATTGTGTCCTCTAGTTCTGATGCTTTTCTTCTCCTGAAGGAGCTCCTGTACCCCTACCTAATTTATACCCTTGATATACTTGAATGTCTCAATCATGTCTCCTCTCTCCCTCCCTCCTCTGCTCCAGGGAGTACATGTTGAGCTCCCTCAGCCTATCCTCATATGCCATTCGATGCAGGCCCTCAAACATTTTTGTGGCTCTCCTCTGCACCGTCTCAATCCTGTCAATGTGTTTCCTAAGGTGTGGCCTCTAAAACTATATGCAGTACTCTAGGTGGGGGCACACCAGTGCCCTGTAAAGTGGCAGCACCACCTCCCTTCTGTGACTTGTAATTCCCCTCCCTATGCAGCCCAATATACCACTGGCCTTTAGCACGGCCTTTTCGCACTGCTTCCCCACCTTTAAGACATCTGATATAATGACTCCTAAGTCTCATTCCTGGTTGGTGCATGCCAGCTGCTACCCTCCCAGGTAGTATCCCACCTTGGAGTTTCCTTTGCCTAAATGCATGACCTTGCACTTTTTGGCAATGAACTTCAACTGCCAGGCATTTGACCACTCCTTGAGTTTCCTCAGGTCTGATTCCATGCTCTTGACTCCTTCTGGGGTGTCATATGCAAACAGACACACCTTCCCTTCCAATCAATTATCAATGTTGGCTATGTACACATTGAAGAGTAGGAGTCCCAGCACCGACTCCTGAGGCACTTCACTAGTCACTTCCCTCTCCATCGATACCACTCCATTTACCTGCACCAGTTGTGTATTCCCTTCAGCCAGTTGATCACCCAACCCACTTCTTTACCTATGCTGATGTGGTCCAGCGTCTTTACCAGCCTTCTGTGTGGAATTGAGTCGAAGGCTTTACTAAAGTCCAGATAGACCACATCCCCCGCTCCCCCCGGTCCACTGCCTTCATTACCCAGTCAAAAAACTCAACCAGGTTTGTCTGGCATGACCTTCCAGCCGTGAAATCGAGCTGTTTTGGGTGCTGTTGCCCGTTAGATTCCAGATGTGATACTATTCTTTGCTTGAGTAGTGTCTTCATCAGTTTTCCTACCACTGATGTGAGGCTCACTGGACAGTAATTTCTAGCCTCCTCCCTGCTCCCTGATTTGTGAAGTGGAACCAATGTTGCCCTCTTCCAGTCTTCAGGCACTGTCCCACTTTCTAGGGATTTGGTGAAGAGCTCCACCAGGGGTGCTGCTATCACACTCCTCAGTTCCTTGAGAAGTCTTGGGTGAATCTCATCTGGCCCCATGGCCTTGTCCACCTTTAATTTATTTAGGGCTTCCAAGAATTGTCCCTCTGTGAAAGGGCTCAAGTCTACCCCGGTCCCTGGGTGCAACTGCTTTGCAAGTTTCGGCCATCCCCTGCATTCTACCTAGTGAACACGGAACAGAAATATTTATTTAGGACTTCTGCCTTCTCACTGTCCTTCTCTGCTAGTACTCCTCCTGAAACTCCTAGCCTTACTATTCCTTCTTTAGTCTTCCTCCTTTCTCTTATGCACCTAAAAAAAGGTTTTGTCTCCCCCTCTAACACCCTGTACTATCCTTAGCTTGGTATGAGCTTTAGCTGTTCTTATTACTTTTCCTACTTCCCTCTGTGCCACCATATAAGTTTCCCTTTCTGCATCCTCGTTTGATGCCTTACATGCCTTTCTCTTCTCCCTTACTATAGTAGCCACCTCCTAGGAGAACCAGAGGGGTTTCCTTCCCTTATTTGCCTTGCTGATCCTCCTAGCACACTGCTTGGTTACCTCCTTGATAGCTCCCTTGAGATTCTCAAACATTTCCTCCACCCCTCTCCCCCATGCCTGAGTTTCTCTGCCTGGCTGGTTCTCATTTTGGAAAAGTCTGCTATTTTGAAGTCCAAAACTCTGGTCTTGGAATGGCTGGTATCCATAGTTGTGTTGATTTGGAAACTGACAATATGATGGCACCCTACCTCAACCCTTTCTACCCAAGTCCAAGACAGCTCCACCTCTGGTTGATGGATCAGCAAGTTGCTTCAGCCCTACCCCCTGTAGGGCCATTACAAATTCCCTGCCTGTTGTTGTCAATATTGTCTGAGAACCCCAGTTAATGCCTGGTAAGTTAAAGTCTCCTACTATAATTTTGCCCTTGACTGGGCGCCCTGCTCCTGCACCTGGTGAGGGCTCCTCTGCTATGCTGCCGGCTGCCTCTGCTCCCCGTCTGGCTCCTGGAACAGATTTTGCCCTGGACTGGGCACCCCACTGCTGCACCGGGCCACGGCTCCTCCGCTAAACTGCTGGCTGCCTCTGATCCCCACCCGACTCCTGGAGCAGGTACAGCCACTGCTTCTTCTTGCCATTCCGGACCCTCAGCCGGTGCTCCTATTGGCTGCCTGCCGACATCCCACAGCTCCTCATTGGCTGAAGCTGCTCTTCCCATGGTGCTAGTGGCTCCTGACTTCTTGATTCAAACCTGGCTCGCTTTTAATCTTTTGCAGCTTTAGCCATAAACTTAATATCTTAAAATTGCAGCTAATTTCTTAAGATACAGTTTGTACTGCAAAATTTTAACACAGCTCGTACTTGAAATTTTGTATAGTTACTGCTAGCTATTTGTCATCTTACTACCGCCTGCATTTTTAGACCAGTGCCTTACTAGTTTCTTTTGTTTGCTGTATTTTTTTGTTTCTCTTTTCCAGTTAAAGTGCTGCCATCTGCTTAATTGACCTTAACCTGCTTATGACTACTGTATTTTCTCCTGCTTTTTTCGTTTGAATTTGCCCCTCCCTCCAGCTCACTGTCTTATTTTTCCTATCTCCCTGCCTAACCCTGTAAATCTCCTCCACTCCACTGTGCCGCTTACTCCTCTCTGCTCCATTACTCCCCCACCCCCTCCTCCTGTCTCATGTTTTTCTGTCTGTGGCGCCTAGGTGAAGACACTCCCCTGCCCCATCTAACTACTCTTTTGTCCTCCGATTCCTCCCTGTCCACTTGCCAAACTCTGTCCCACACACCACTTAAGCAGCTGCCATTTCCTGCAGCCAGAACTTAAAACTAATTTCTCTCCCTTTTTCCTGCCTTTACAGATTTCGCTCTTGACTGGGCGCCCGCTCTTTCATTGGGCCGCAGTTCCTCTGTTAAGCTGCTGGCTGCCTCTGCTCCTCACCTGGTTCCTGGAACAAGTATGACCGCTGCTTCTCCTTATCATTCCCAGACCCTCGGCCGGTGCTGCTATTGGCTGCCTGCAACAACACCTGTTATTGGCTGGAGCTGCCCCCTTCTGGTGACATTGGCTCCCGACTTCTAGATTCAAACCCGCTCATTTTAATCTTTTGGCTTTAACCATAAGTTTAATATCTTAAACTGCAGCTAATGTCTTAAGATACAGTTTGTACTGCAAAACTTTCCCTGCCTGCCCACCCCAGCCCCCGGCACTCTTTAATGCTCTAGCTTCCTGAGAACTCCGCTCCCACAGTTCTGAGTGTCCACTCCTAGTGCAGTTGTCCTCAGGGCTTCCCCTCACCACCGTGTCACAGCCACCCTACTATTCAAACTCAAGGCAACACTTCAAATTCTGTGATCTTGGGCTATTTCCTCCCTATCCCCACGCATTTTCTAGGTTCCAATTTCTAAGCCTGTTAATCATCCGTCAGCAGCAGTTCTTTCTCTAACATATCACTAACTATTATTTTTCACTCTTCTTTATTTCTCCTCGGCTATACTTCAATTTAAAAGCTTGTCCTGTAAAACCCTCTCTCCCCTCTACCAGCCTTCCACCCCTGGTCAGGCCATGTATTTACTACCACTCCCCCCCTTCTCCTTATTTTCCTCTCCACCCACTCCTTCCCTTCCCTTCCTCTCCCTGTGCTAGCTGCACTCTCTCTCTACCAAGATTTCCCTTACCCCATCTTACACCCACCACTCTAACCTTGCTACCTACTCCAGTCCTCCACGCTCCCCATTGCCTGCCACGCAACCACCCCCTTCCCCCTTTGTCAGCCTCCGTATCCTACCCCCGCGGATGATCACTTTCGCATCCCTATTCAGGGCAGTCAGACCTGCACCCAAGGACCCCCTTTACACTAGAAGGTCCAAGTTCCCTGCTGCATACTCCTTCCTCCTCCTCATCCTTCTACTTGGGGGTGATATTGAACCCAACCCGGTTCCCACAGCCACCCCACAACCACTTAGCTCATACAAAGGCCTATCAATATTGCCCACATCAACATCAGAAGTCTCCTGCCAAAACTTGACCAACTAACATGCTGGATGACCGAGCACTCCTGACATCCTATGCCTGAATGAAACTTGGCTCTCCTCAAAAATCCCCGACTCCTCCCTCAGTCTTCCAAGCTACACCCTACTCAGACAGGATCGTGGCAAGAGAGGTGGTGGTGGTGGTATAGCTATCTACTCAAAACAGACCCTCTCATGCTCAGTCACTTTCAACGAATCATGCCCTAGCTCCCACAAAATTCTCATGGTACAACTCGCCCTACCAGCCTCTCTCCCTATATTCACTGGTGTGCTCTATGCCTCCCCCCGTCTAGCTCATGATTCCCTCATCGCTACTCTAGAAACTTTACCTGACCTTGGCTCCAAAGGGGAGCTGGCTCTTTTAGGTGACTTCAACTTGGACTAGCTAGCCCCCTCTTCCAAACCCCATACCTTCAAAATCGAGTCCCTTAATCTCACCCAAATGCTCATTAAACCCTCCCACTATAACCCCCACTCCCAAAACCATTCTCTAATAGACTGGATTCTCACCCGCATAGAATAACTTCCTCTGGTGTCCTCGCAAATGCATTAAACGATCACTGTATTACATACTGCATCAGGAAAGCACAAATGCCCATATCTGCCCCCAAGTGGGAGGCAGTATAGCGCAGTGGTCTAAGGCTCTGAACTGCAAATCTGGTGACATCCAGCAGACCAGACCTGGGTTTGAATCCCACAGCTTCCACTTGCATACTGTGTGACCCTGAGCAAGTCACTTAACCTCCTTGTGCTCCCAGGTCGCTCCTGTAAAAAAGCTTTCAGCTTAGTGTGCTATACCTGGTTAAACAACTTAAACTAAACTAACTAAACTAAACTATTAAACTAAGTACATAAATACACGCCCCCAAACCTGCTTTACACTAATGCTCTACTTACCAACCTCAGCCAGGCTGACTGGCATGAAGTGTACTCTGCCCCTGACATCGACACTGCCCTCTCCTGATTCCTCCACACATTCACTAAAATCTGGGACTCCAGGGTCAAGAAGCGCCACCACATATGGATCTCGGTACCCATCCTCACAAAATGCAAAGCAAGGGACAAAGCCTGGTCGGCCCTCAAATCCCACCCAACCCACCAAAACAGACAAGCTTATAATGCCCTCTGAAATGCTAGTACAAAGGCCATAAGACAAGCTAAGGCATACTACTTCAGATCACAACTCTCTCATGCTCTTCCCTCCAACTTCTGGAAAACAGTGCACTCACTTCTAGACCCTTCAGCCCAACACTGTACCCCTGCCTTTAAGCTTCACCCACCCGCACCGCAGACATACTCAACAAATTCTTCACATTCTGTGCCATACCTCAATGTCCTCCCCTCTCCCTCTGTCGCCCCTCCACCTCCCAGTGACAACAACTTAAAATTCTCCATTTCTGAACAAGAGGTCCTCACCACCCTCCACTCTCTGAATGCCACCAAATCTAGTCCAGATGGGTTCCACACAAAGCTCCTGCTGATCTCAGCACCCACAATTGTCAAGACCCTCACTCATATCCTCATTCTCTTGTTTTCCTCTGGCGTGGTCCCACAGGCCTAGAAATCAGCCTGCATAATCCCCCTCCACAAAGGCGGAGAACCCTCCTCACCAGGAAATTATAGGCCCATCTCACTCCTCCCTGTTTCAGCAAAGCTTCAAGAATCCCTAGCCCACTCCAGACTCTCGGACTACCTCACAGCACACAACCTCCTCTCCCCCCATCAGTCAGGTTTCAGAAAACACCATTCTACAATTTCCTCTCTCCTGTGCATCACAAACCACATCCACACAGCCTCCGATCAAGGCCTTCTAACTGTCACAGTGTTTGTTGACCTGACCAAGGCCTCGGACTCCATTTCCCACCCTCTGCTCTTGTCGAAGCTTGAGGCCACTGGATGCACCCCAATCACCATGCAGTGGTTGCATTTCTGTCTATACAATAGGATTCAATCAGTCAGAATCGCTGCTGCCACATCCCCCCACCTCGCTATCCTTGCAGGCATGCCTCAAGGCTCTGTCCTTGGTCCCATACTCTTCTCCCTCTTCATAAATGACCCTCCTTCCTCCTGCACAAAATCAAGCATACACATGTATGCCAATGACACCATCCTCTTTACCTGAAGCCACCTTCCAAAATGACTTCAACAACATTCAGCACTGGTTCAGGCTAAACCAACTAAAACTAAACACCTCCAAGACTGTTTCTATGGTCTTTGGCAATGCCCAGAAACTCAGTCGAACCCACCCCCCTCCCTCCATCACTTCCCTGGATGGTTCCCTACTTGACCAGGGCCCTAAATACAAATACATGAGTGTGTGGTTAGACCCCCAATAATCTTTCTCAGCTCATAATGATGCCATTGCCTCTAAACTGTGCCCCAAACTAAGTATGCTTCACCAAAGCAGAGATTCTCTCCCTCTACCCGCAGACGTGAAATCTTATCTAAACTGATCCTCCCCATTTTTGATTATGCCGATGTGGTCCACAGCACTGCTCCTGTAACCTCCGTATCCAAGACTGATACCCCCCTCAACTCTTTCTGCCACTTCATTACTAACTCCCCCCTCCATATCCACTACTGCAATCTCCACTCCCTTCTTGGACTAACCCCCATCTCTCACAGATGTTACATTCACTCCCTCGCCTTCATATTTAAATTCTGGTTCAATCTGCTTCCCTCCTATCTTACAGAATGTCTATCCTTGGTCTCTTTTTCCCTCCTATGAGTTGAGACACAGAAACAAAAGGTCCTTCACCCTGCCTCGTCCTTCCTCCTCAGCAGGCAAGGCTGTTTTCTCCTACTGGCCCCCCCACTTATGGAACAACCTGTCCCCCTCCATCAGGAACTCCTCCTCTCACTTTGCCTGCAAGCAACAACTACAACTCATCCTTCCCCCCTTGCCTCTGTCAATCTTGAGCCCTTCCCCCAATCTCCTCTGACTAGCCTAATGCTCCTGTCCACCCAAGCACTTATTAACCAAGATCATCACGATGAGAACTTACTCGTGTTTCTTCTCTATACACACGTCCCATGAACTGAAATCGATACTGACTTCCATTGGTTACTGAATCACACTGTATTGTAACCTGTTTGGTGCATTTATGTTTACTGTATCATAACTTACTTGGTGCATTTATATTTACGAACCACACCAAATTATACTAATTTTGTGCACTTATGTTTGTACTCCCTCCCCCACCCTGGTTCACACCTGGAACTGAGCCTCAGCTCAGTGTGCCTTTCCGTTACCAAATGTTTAAATACAATAAAATAAAATAACATTTATTTAGTTTTTGTTTACCGGGTAAGTGCACTAGACAAGAATGTTGTCTATTTTCAGGCACAACCTGGGAAAGTTAAACAATGGAACGATGTACAGACAGGAATACATTGGGCATACCACGACAGGATTTAGGCAACATTTAAACAAACAAAGCAGTGTTTACAAATGATTCAAATATAGTTTACAATGGCAAGAAAAACATAATAATACAAAAATAAGTGTGCTATATAACAATGTTAACTGTCTCAGGCAACAACCAGGGAGAGTTGTATGCAGCTGTACAGACAGGAGTACAGTAACCATATCACAAATGATTTATGCAGAAGTGGGTCCACAAGACAGTATAGTTAGTGATTTGAATAACAGATTGATACAATGTTGAGGAGACAGTACTCGGGCAGGTGGTACAACAGCAGATGTGAGAGTAAGCGCCATTAAGTGAAGCAGGTACAGCAACTAGTTGGGAAGCTCAAGAGTTGCAGAGCAGGAGCAAATGTCAGAGTCCCTAAGGAGGGAGCAAAGGCCCTTTTTAAAAGCATGGTGGGATTTGGAGAATTTGACATTTAGAGGGAGGGAGTTCCAAGTTTTGGCAGCAGATATTGCAAAGGCAAGTTCTCCCTTTTTTGTGGAACATCTAGGAATTCCAAGAGGAGATTGTTCAGTAGATCTCAGGTGGTAGGCCTGAGTGGGATGGTTTGCCATGGTAGAAAGGGGCTCAGGAGCTCCTGTTCTGACAATGTTATCAATCAGACAGACAGCAGTATAGAGCCGATGAAAGGATGGTGAGAGCCAGCCTAGTTGTGAGTAGAGTTGGCAGTGATGCATTAGCCTGGGCACAGAGTGCAAATCGGCATATGCTGTTTTAGCATGTGCTCAATTTTAGGAAAGCTGCTTTGCTTGCATCAAGATAGGCCATAGAGCCATATGTAAGACAAGGATGGAGGACTCCTTAAGCTATAGCAAGCCTGGCAGCAGAATCGAGGGAGGACCAGATTTTCTATGCCAGCCCCATTTTTTTGTTAACCGCCTTACAAGTGTTTGCAACGTGAAAGTTAAAATCAAGAACTGGGTTGAGTATTTTATTTATTTATTTTATTTAGTTTTTGTTAACCGGGTAGGTGCACTAGCCATAAAATGACTATTTTCAGGCACGACCCAGGAGAGTACAACAAAAAGAGAACAGTTGAACAACAGCAACATGGGTACAGTAATACAAATAGAGGAACAGTACAGCAGTGCTACAAAAATACAATGGGTAGAAAAAACAAAAAATAATGGCAAGCATTATACAAATAATGGCAGTAAGATATATAATAAGTGCAGATCACCCAAAGATACCTGAATGAGTTGACTATCACCAGGGGAGAGCCATCTTAACCAAGGACAGAAAGGGCAGAGGAACAGGATTTGATTCTTGGCGAGGAGCCAAAAAGCATGGCCACAGTTTTCTTAGAGTTTAGTAGAAGCTTATTTAATTGTAGCCATGCCTGTAGGCAGTCAAAATCTGATTGATGGCTAGCATTTATGGAGGGTAGGTCTTTAGCACTGGAGTAAAGTGCCATGTCTTCCACATAGAGGATCTTAGAGGAGGAACAGGGCAGCGTAGGCAGACTGTTAATAAAGAGAGGGAAAAGGAGGGGGCTAAGGATTGATCCCTGGGGGACTCTGACATGGGTGGGGGGGATCAGAGATTACGGTTTCTATGTGAACAAACTGCATTCTTTCACAGAGGCAGCTCTCAAACCAAGAGGTGGCACCCTGGGAGAAGCCACAAGTGAGGACAGTTTGGATAGCAGTAATGGGTGATCTACAAGATCGGATGCCTTTGTGAGGTCTTTGAAGATGGCCCCTGTGAACATGCCCTTATCTACTGCCGTTAAGTCATAGAGAACTGAAGAAGTGCAGTTGTTGTACTATGCCCTGTTCAGGAACCATGCTGAGCATGGGATATGAGCTTGTTCAGATGTAGGTATTCTGTGACCTGGGTGGCCACAACCTTCTCTAGTAGTTTGTTAAGAGTGGAGAGAATGGCAATTGGTCGGTAATTGTCCATGTTTTTGACGCCTCCTTTCTTATGTACAGGAAAAACTTGAGCAGTTTTCCATAGCGCTGGCACCATCTGGGTTATAATGGATAAGTTAAATATTCTCACAAGTGGGGCAGCAAGGGCAAGGGCTGCAGATTTGATGAACTTAGGTAATAAACCATTGGGACCTGCAAATCCAAAGACGGGGATAGCTTTAAAAGTCGCCACAACTCTGCAGAAGTGACCAGCCTTAGGTTAAAGGTTGTTCGGGCAGGCACATCACTACAATCAGTGAGTACAGGGGACTGACCTGTATTTTCCAGGTATGCAGAGAGGTCCAAGAAATGGCCATGAAGAGTATTAGCAATCGTGATTAACTTGTTGCAGTTGGCATCATTCAGTATCATTTCAGTTACAGATGGCTTGGGCCCTTGTCCCATAAAATGTTTAATGTGGTTCCAAAACCCTCCAGGCATCCCTAGCAGAGGAAGGGAGAAGTTTATTACAAAAGTCTCTTTTGGCCACCCTTATGTCATTTTTACAGGCATTCCGCAGAGTTCTGTACCTATCCTAGTCAGCCGGCAGTTGAGACTTCTTAGCAGAGGCCCAGGCCTTGTCCCTTCTTCTCACAGAAGCCAGGAGATCGCTGTGCAACCATCTCATTGCACAGCCCCGTACTGTCCTCCTCTTTAGGGGTACATGTTTGACCTGGAGAGAGAGAGTAGCTTAGTTATCAAGTAGTCCAGGGCCGTCTCGACATCCTCCAGGAGATAAACTGGAGATCAGTCTACACTTCTCACATCAGATTGTAGCACTACTAAGTTTAGAGAAATCTCAAAACCATATTTCTTGGGAGGAGTCTTGGGACAGTGCCTATTTCAGATACTGAAAGTTGGCAAATGATCGCTAATGGAATCCGGGAACGTGCCTACATCAATGATCCTGTTTGCTTTATTAGTAACAATCCAGTCTAATACAGATTGATGGTTGCTGCTGGCAGAGATTCTTGTCGGTCCAGGAATCAGCTGTGAGAGGTGAAGTTTCGAGAGGGCTTCAGTGTATGTACTAGAGTTGCTCCCAGACCAGTCCAGGTTGAAATCACCCATTAGAATGACTTCAAATTTATCCTTTAGAGTCAAAAGATAATCAATGATACCATTAAGCCCAGAGAGAGCACCCTTTGGGGGGCTGTAGGCACATATAAGGTTGAGTCTTTTAGCACCACCTAATACCAGTACCGCGTGCAAGGTTTCACAGTAGGCAGTTAACCCAGAGTGTTGAACAGTGGCATTGAGGTGTACTTTATAATAGAAGGCAACTCCACTACCCCTCCATGTGGAGGGATGGTAAACTATAATAAGGTTGTAGCCATCTAGATTATACATAGCATCTGGAATGTCAGGCCTTAGCCAAGTCTCAGTTAGCCCCAGTATGTCTGGGGAATATAGAGCAGCCCACGCTTCCAGTTTAGGAAAGTTGGCAGGCAAGCTTCTTATGTTCATGTGGGCAATTTGTAATGCCTTTTAAGGACAACCATTTAAAGAAGTTGATAGGATTTGCACTGGTGGTGGGGTCAGGGTTGATCTCTATGTCCCCGGATAGGCATAAACACAAGAGAGGAACCTATGTCTCTCAGAGGAGCTGAAGAAAGCATCTGAAACCTTTTGGCACAAGGGAAGCGTGAGTGCGGAGGTAGTACCCCAGTTTGGCAGGGTGGATGGTAATAAGGGACCAGTTGCATATCGGGGGTATGTTTTTATTAATCAGAAGATTTGAGTAGAAAAATGAGGATTCATCATGTGCACAAGACCTTGGGTCACTAGCCGGTATCATATGAGTGAGGGCGGAGAGGGTGACAAGGGCAAGTATCAATCCAGCTATCACCAGGATTAATCCTGGCCAGATTGAAAAACCCAACATGCTAGGTAGGGAAAACTTTAGTCAAGAAAGGGACCAGATATCTTGATGGTTGTTTGTTTAGTTTATCAGATTTCTAGGTACAAAGGCGACAGGTATGCAGAAATGGTCCAGTTCCAGTAGAAAGACCTCTTAGTTCATTAGTATGGGAACTTAGAGCAGATCAGTTTCAGTTAACTGGTAAGAGCTCTGCTTAAACTATTAGCTGTATGAGAAGATGATTCAAACAAGTACACTCCAGGGAAAAGTTATTGGCAATTCTCACTGTCTGTACAGCCAAAAGGAGAAAGCACAGTAGGTGAGACTGAGAAAACAGTAGAAACTGGAGGTAAGAGGAGTGGTACCAACTCCAAAAAATAGTAAAGACCCAGGCGGCAGTAGAGACCAACCTCCCAGTTGATACTTCATAATCAGAAAGGAGAGGGGGTGGAGCAATAGTGCATTTAATACAGCAAGGGATGGGGTGGGGGGTGGAACAAAAAATGGCCTGAAGAAAGCAGAGAACAGAGATTTCAGAGAAACAGCACTGATAAATGGGGTCAGACAGAAGGAGAAAAAGCAGCAGAAAATAGCAAATTAATTTAGAAAAACAGTGCAAGAAGTACAAGACTTATTAAACAAAAAATGGCCCGAAGAAAGTAACATCTCCTAATGAGCTAGTACAATTAAATGCAATTTAATCCAACTGAGTGCACCACAAAAAGGTGCCAAGTTCAAATCGGACCTCATCCTGTACCTTCCTTGCAGGCTGGCTCCAACAATGGATTTTCGGCGGCGGTATCAGTGAGGGGGCTGAGGAGTGCTATAGTCACAACTAGCTCTCAGACCCTGAAAAAGAATGGGAAAGGGAGAATTAACCTCTGCTGTTAAAATACAAAGGAGAGCAGAAAGGCGAAGGGAGAGGCAGGGAGGGTTTCTAAGAAATAGCAGGGAGGGGACAGAGAAGAGAGATTTCAGAGGAACAGCAATGATAAACAAAGACGGACAGAAGGGGAAAAGTCAGTAGAAAACAGGAAATCAATTAATTAAGCAGTGCCAAGTGCGCCAGAAAAAGTCACCAAGTTCAAATCGGAGCTTATCCCATACCTTCCTTGCAGTCTGGCTCCAACAATGGATTTTCAGCAGCGGTATCAGCAAGGGGGTTGGGGAAGGCTACTGTGACAACTTGCCCTCAGATCCTGGAAAAGAATGGGAAAGGGAAAATTAATCTCTGCTGTTAAAATACAAAGGCACTGAGGGCTGAAAGGGGAGGGGAGAGGCAGGGTTTCTAAGAAATAGCAGCAGGGAGGGTACAGAGAAGAGAGATTTCAGAGGAACAGCACTGATAAATGGGGTCAGACAGAAGAGGAAAAAGCAATAGAAAATAGCAAATTAATTTAGAAAAAGCAGTGCAAAGAAATACAAGACTTATTAAACAAAAAATGGCCTGAAGAAAGCAGCAACTCCTAAGGGGCTAGTACAATTAAATGCAATTTAATCCAGCTGAGTGCGCCAGAAAAAGGCACCATGTTCAAACTGGAGCCATCTCATCCTCATCCATTTTATGTATCATCTCCAATGCTTCTTTGTCCCCATCCTCCCCCTGCGATGGGGGCCTGTAGATAACTCCTAACCTAATGGCTACTCTGTTCCTTGTCTCTGCTGTTATCTACAGTGCCTCAGTGTCACCTAGGTCCCCTGGATTTCTGTGGTTTTGATTTCCTCCCAGATGTACAATGCTACCCTCCTCCCTTTTTTCCCTTACTGTCCCTCCTGTACATGTTGATTCCAGGAATGGCCATGTCCATCCATGACTTCCTGTGACCCAAGTTTCTGTCGCAGCCACTAAGTCTAGTCCATTCTCTGCTATAGTGGCCGTGAGGTCGGGGATTTTGTTAGCCAGGCTTCTGGCATTAGTTACCATTCGCTTCCATGTGCTACCCCCCTCCTTTTTACAAGCATGATTTCTCTCTGAAGACCTTCTTTCTGTAGTTTCCATGACAGAACACCTTGGCTCCAGATAATTGAGATTATCTCTTTCCCACAATGCTTCTGTCTTCCTTACAGTAGTTTTCTTTTTCTCCCTCCCTGTGTCCATAGCGTATTGTATGTTCCTAATGCATTTGGAACATCTTTGTGGGATTTTGTAATTTGTGTCACACGTGCTGCTTGTGATGCAGTGTCTTGGCTCTGACCGAGTAACCTTTGATGGGGGAGGGGCATCTGCTAGCCCATATGATGCGATGGATGCAGGTGCCCCTTCCCCACCTATTAGTTTAAATGACTGATGAAGACATTGAATGTTTGACCAAGAGCTTGTGTCCTCTCCTTTGTAAGGTGCAGGCCATCAAATCTAAAGAACTCCCTTTCCCAGACGTTCTGCAAGTTCCCGATGCGGCCATGCCCTTTTTCTTGACACCAATTTTTAAGCCAGGTATTAAGCTCGTCAATATCCTTCTCTCTGATTTTCTGCCTTTTGGATCCCTTTCCCCACACAGGCAGAATCTCTGAGAAGGAGACACTGGATGAAATGGAAGCTAGTTTTTCTCCTAGTTTTGAAAGATTTTGCTTAGTTTCTTTCACAGAGCAACTAGCTAGGTCATTTGCACCAACATGGATCAGAATGTGCGTGTCTCACTTGGTGTTTCACACAATTCCCTCAATGCAGTTTGTGTCCCTCCATGCTGATGTTCCTGGGAGGCATCTGACCGCAATCTTTGATGGGCTGCTTTGGTGGATGTGAGACTCTACTCAACGGACCATAGAGTTTCCAATTATTAGTACATGCTTTTTGTTGTGTTCAGCTATTTTTATTTTGGTTTCACCCTCTATGCATTGCATGAGGTCCCCCTCCTCTGGCTTGTTTGCCCCGAATGTAGGAATGAAGGACAGTGGAGAGAACCTTTTTGACAAGTGGATTGGTGTTGGAGTCACTCTAGGCATGCTATTTGGTTGAGCTTTCCAATTTCCCATCAACTGCCAGCCTCCTGGTCTGCTGGTCCTCTGGAGGAGTGGCATTTGTGGTTGGCACCTAAGGTCAGAAAAGTTGAAATGTTGTTCTGTGCTGCACAGTCAAGTTGCATTCTAAGGTAGTTTATCTTGGCCCGTGCCACATGGAGCTGTGTACATAGGTCATTGAGGGCACAGCATGTACAACAATGCCCCACTTGCAATTCATAAGTTCTGGTGACTAGGATCCCGCAATACTTGCAGTTTGCAATGTCCATATTCCCAAAGAGTGGTGCTGGACAAAAAAATAAGACCTGTCCTATTTTGTGAATGGATGATGCAGAAGGTAAATCCCTCCTGAGTGGGACAGGAAAATACAACATTTCTGACCTGTACTTAGAACACAATGACTGGGCATCACAAATGGGCTTGCTGCTGGTCCTTCTGATGTGTGATTTGGGGGGCTGAGGGCAGGGGGCATTATATTGTTCCACAAGAAAGGCAGACTATCGTCCATGTCCACAATGTTGAGGTGGTGGTGCTGGTGCCTCTAGCAGCTAGTGTTGTGTTGTTCATACAAGATGAAAAGAGGAGCTTGAAACTTCCAGTGAAGTCAGGCACTTAGATGGCTGCCTGAAGCAGAGCTCTGTGATCCCAGGTGCAAACTTAACAATATCGGTTGCCATTGATGGTTTTCCACCCCAGCATTGTTAAATTTCCGAGTCCCAGATGTCAGGGATATGAGAAAATCTAAAAAAGCAACATATTCAGGTACAAGGAGGAGACCGAACACTCCCATGGATCAGCAGCCTACCAGCCCCACTCTATCCAGGTCCTTGGTGCTACCAGCATCAGATGATGAAGAGGATGATTCTGGATCGGATACCACCTCTAACTTCACTAAAGCAGATGGCCACCGCATGATAAAGATTATCCACAGATTTGACTCAAAAATAACTGGTCCTCAAAAGGATTTAAAAAAATTGGAGGCTTGTATCACCACAGTGGAATCTCAGCTGGAAGTGGTACAGAATGAATACAAGGCATTCGGCCATTCCTTGGCCTACTTGCATAAGAGAGAGAGAGAGAGAGACCTGACCCTGCAGGCTGAAGATACCAAGGCTAGGGCCTGTCGTAACAATATTAGGGTCTTTGGCACACCAGAAGGTGTGGAGCAGGACAACATGGAGGATTATCTGGATTATTGGCTTCATAAGGAGTTAGCACTGGATGAAGATTTTCCATTTGAGATAGAGAGAGCCCACCGGGTAGTTGCCCCTAAACCCAAACAGGGCGTCCACCCGATCGATTCTCATCCAGTTCCTGCAATTTCCCACAAAAGAAAAAATCTTATGAATGGCATAGGGTAAGAAAGATTTAAATCTTGATGGGCAAAGGGTATACATTGATCAAGATTTCCCACCCCTTATGTTGGCCAAGAGAAAACAAATTCTGCTGGTGGTCAAATCACTTCGAGAAAATGGTCTCAAAGCCTATCTAAGATACCCCGCGAGGCTCTGGGCTCAGGATAAGGAGGGAGTTAATTTTTAATCACTACTAGCTGCAACCCCCTTTCTGGAATCAGTAGGGGTCCAGGTCCCAGACACCAAAGAGGACCAAGTTGAGCAGGAGATAGAGAACTTACTGTGGTCCATTGCTCCAGGAAGCAGGCACATGGTAAGAAAATTATCAGATTCCCTGCTTCCACTACACACAGATCTTGCTAGATGGATCCAGCCAAAATCAACAACTTGAGGACATCAAGGTACTTTTGTTTTGTCTCATATACAAATGTGGCTCCTTGGTCTGGCCGTTGGCCTCCCCCTTGTGACGTACTGATTGAAGGTACTTGTTAATTTTTGGAATAACAAGCAGGTGCAAGATTTGGGGAACACATCCCTCTTTGGAGGAGGTTTCTGACTGTACTTCCTTTGTGGTGGGACAACCCATGTTGTGCAAGTACTTATCCTGTCCCCTTGGTGGCTTAACAACAGCTGATAACTATTATTGGCTCCCTATTTCATGAGGACTAGCTGTCCAGTTTGATACCCCCCTTGGACTACCCTGGAGGACAGCGCAAGTATTCCTTTTCCTTTTTCAATGCCCATAGGGCGGAAAGGGACTAACACTGATTTGGCCAAGATTTCCCGTCGAGCCCAGGAGTAGTGGCTTCAGCTATTTCTCAGACTACTACAAGTCTCTGAACTTGTTGGAATAGTCCCGATTTGCTTTGCCTCTTATTTATTTTGGGCAGTTTCAAGACACTTCTTATTTTGGACAATAAGTTTAGAAAGTTCTAATTGGTTAGGATGTAGCTTTCTACACTGGTTCTGAATTGGAGCTACAGATAGAATGGGCCAGTTCAATGTTGGTCAGAGGGGGATGGGGAAGGTTCGAGGAGCTGATGGCCCATGCCTGTGTTCAGTTTAATATATTTGAATTTAAAGTACAAGGTCAAGCTGTTACTGGTTGGTTTGGGGAAAAGTGGGTGGCTAACTACCAGGTACTGGGAAGTGACTGGATTGTCACATTTGAAAGGGGGATATTCTTTCCCTTTTTTTATTATTAACCCCTCCAAATTTGAGTTGGAGGATGGTGACTGAGATTAGTTAAGTAGCCTAGGATGGCCCTTAGTTTTTATTTGTTTAAGTTCAAGGGTTTGAGACTAACCCATGAGGACTCTCAGGAAACAGTTTAAATTTGGAAGGAATAATTTCCCCCTCTGCTACATTTCTTCTCTTTTAGTTTCCCAGTCTCATCTGTACATGACAAGGGCCGTCCATTTTACAATGGATGTACCTGGGGTCTTTCGAGCAGACACCCAGGATTACCAGAGCGTTCCTGCGAGAAGGAGGTCTGATATTTCTGGCTGGAGGCCGGAACTCTCAACCTTGGCACTGAACTGTGCCTTTCTCCTTGCACAACTGATCACTACTAGGTAGTGTAATACCATTTTGAAGGCCCTCTCTCTCAGTTTGGGCTTCACGGCAGTGCAGGGGCTTCTGACGCAGCCTAAAGGGTGGATAGCAGGGTTCCTAACACCCTGCAAGACTAGTTATGGCTCCCAGTTGGAGCCTTATGTATTTCTATGTTGTTTGTTTTTATGTACATCCTGGGGACTGATGGAGGGAGGGTGGGGGCTTGGGTGATAATGTTTACTCAAGATTACACATGGCATCTCTTAAAATCTGTTCTATAAATGTCAAAGGTATCAACAATGTTGTTAAAAGGGCCAGAATACTACAACAATTATGAAGGGTAAACTGATGTAGCATGTATACAGGAAACAAAACTTTCAAAGGTGGAACACAATAAGCTGGGGAGGTCCTGGATGGGGACAGTCTTTTCCGACTCACACCCACAATCTCCAAAATCTGGTGTAGCTATTTTGGTTAAAAGGGGACTCCCTTTTACTGTTCAGACAGTACAGGCAGAGTGCTCGGGCCAACTGGTCTTTCTGACAGGGGACATTAGAGGGCGCCCCCTACACATAGCTTCATTCTACGCACCCACACCCACCAACAGGGGTTTTCTTTAAATACTTATTTCACACTATTTCATCTCTGCCAGAGGGACAAATAATTATTGCTGGAGACTGGAATTGTTTGGAGAATCATGTTCTGGATAAGAAACACCTTGCTGTAAGGGGGAGATGGCCAGCTCTAAATTATTAAGAACACCGATTTCAAAGTCAGGGTTAGTTTACCCATGACGCTTACAAAACACGGAAGGGACTTCACTTTATTCACCAGCAACCAACTCCTACTCTAGAATAGATTTTACATTCAGAGGGTGTGGGCCCATTGCTTTCAAAAAATGACTATTCAGCCGGTGATATTCTCTGACCATGCCATGGTTTTGGCAGTGGTTAAATGGGAATCCTTGGGTGGAAGGGGAATTGGAGTTTGACTCCAGTCTCACATGATAAAGGTTTTGTGGACTCCCTTAGGGACATGATTAAGCACTACCCAAATGAAAACCTCGAAGCTGACTCCTATCTCAAATTTAAATGGGACGGCCTGAAGGCGATCCTAAGGGGTCGAATCATCAGCCACTCTGCATATCAAAATAAACACCACCACCTAAAAAGTAGTAAGATTTTGGAAGAAATCGGGGATTTAGAGAAGGAACATAAGAGAACAAGGGATAAGACCCTGTTACCCCAACTCCAGAAAGCCAGGGCAGTGTACAATAATGTGATGTTACACCGAATGGAGAATGTCTTGTGGTTCACCGGGCAAAAGTACTATGAATCGAGGAGAGGCAGACAGACTACTCACTCTGCACCTGCAAAACAGGAAGTAGACAGATTTATCCCTAAAATTTGTAGAACAGCAGACCCGGGGAAATTGGTCTCTCACCCCACCCAAATTGCTAACCAATTCCAAGAGTATTACACCCAATCTTTACAGTAAAGAGAGAGCTCCAGACCACATCCAGGGGGTCACAGATTTCCTGAAGAAAGTGTATCTACCCTTTTTAACACCCAACCAAAGGGACCGGTTGGAGGAACCCATTACAGAAGGGAAGGTAAGGGCGGTTATTAAGTCTCTTAATACATACAAAGCCTAAGGTCCAGATGGGTATATGGCTGATTTCTTCAAGCATTTTGCAGTAGACCTGGCACCCCTGCTCACCAAAGTATGCAATGAAGTCCACAAAGAAAGTGCCATCCCAGACACCTGGGTAGCAGCTATGATCACAGTAATACCTAAGCTGGGTAAAGATCCACTAGAATTTTCCAGTTATTGCTCTATCTATCTCCTGAATCAAGATGCAAAAATATTTGCTAAACTGATTGGTCTACGCCTCCAGAAGTTAATCCCATCTTTGGTGCACTCTGATCAGACAGGGTTCATTCCAGGGTGAAATATTCAAGACAATATCCATCTTCTCTTGAATACCCTGTCCACCTCCAAATCTTTCCCACCCCAAACTTTGAATGCAGTGATATCCCTGGACCTGGAAAAGGCATCTGACTGCCTGGATTGGATCTTTCTAGACTATACCCTTAACAAATTCAGCCTTTGGGACAAATTCAGAAACTGGATCTTATACAGAGACCCTTGGGAACAGGTGAAAGTTGATGGGGTCCTTTCAGCTAGGTTTAGGATAGAAAGTGGGACCAGGCAGGGTTGCCCACTCTCTCCCCTCTTATTTGCTATGAGTGTGGAGCCCTTGGCAGCCTTTGTGCAGCAGTCAGACACATATTGGGGTATCAAAGTAAGAGGGACAGAGCTTTGAATATCATTATATGTGGATGATACCCTATTATATGTTACTGATCTGGTTCGCTCAGCCCCATTGCTTGAGTTTATGCTACATGACTATGGTAGGGTGGCAGGTTTCAAGATTAATGAAACAAAAACAGAAATGCTCCAGGTGGGATTAGTTCCTTCTGGGACCTTGCCAGCGGTGGCTCAGTTCAGAGGGGTGAGGGATGGATTTAGATACCTCAGTATTTGGATCCCTTGAGACCTAGGCAAATTATATTTAACTAATCACTTTAAATTGTTACAAGTTGTCCAGGCAGATCTTTCTCAGTGGAATGAGCTCCCCTTGTCCCTCTCACGCCGGACTAAATGCATTAGAATTAACATTCTGTCTCATTTCCTCTTCCTGTTTCTCTCTCTACCCTTAAAACCCCCTGGTCCCTTCTGGAGAATCCTTAAAACTGCAATTTATAAATTCATCTGGGCGGGCAAACCACCCAGGATACAATGGTAAACTTTACTGAGAATCAAATCCCGGGGGGACTAGGACTACATGACTTCCGTGAATATTTTTGGGCAGCTCAGTTACAGGCTTTGTTACCACCAATGGCAAGAGAGGAGGTCCCTCTATAGGTTGAATTAGCAAGGCCCTCTTCTTCGACTGCTACAACAGCAGACTTAATCTTTATGGATAAGGTTAGTCTTCACAAATTAACCTTAGGCAGCCCTTGGTCAGTTGTCTTGAAAAACACCTGGATAACAATATGCCGGAAATCTGGGTTAGAACTGAAATTAGGGCCCTCTACCCTATAACATCCTGCTTAAATTTTACTCCTCTTGTGATGGACACATGGTTCCGAAGGTGGGCCAAACAGGGTCTTCATTTAGTGGGGCAATTTCTTAATGGCAATATATTTAAAGGTGACCGGTAAAGAAATACTGTAGCCCGGTCCCATTCTCACATACCTTAAATTGCTGCTGCGGTAGTCTGGGGCTGCAGTGAGTGTAATTGTTAATCCAGCGTGTTTTTTGTAATAAAATGCCGAAATTTTCAGCCGAACAAGAATACGCTGTGGGTTCCCATCCAAGCGGGCACAAAGAGTCATGGGTATTACACCCATTTAGTGACGTCACTACCACCACTGCTCTTATTATAGTAGCAGTGGCAGTACTATTATGTTTAATATATGAGCATATAGGTCTTCATACACTGTAATGCTTACTTGGCAACAACCTGTCCAGGTGTTGCTGTAAGTAACATTACAAGTATGAAGACCCCCCATATGACTTCCATATAATATAATAAGGACACGCCACTGCTACTATAATAAGAGCAGTGGTGGTAGTGATGTCACTAAATGGGTGTAATACCCATGACTCTTAGCACCTGCTCGTATGGGAGCCCGTGGCGCTTCCATGTTTGGCTGAAAATTTCGGCATTTTATTACAAAAAACACGCTGGATTAAAAATTAAGCTCACTGCAGCCCCATACTACTGCAACAGCATTTTAAGCTATGTGGGAATGGGAGCGGGCTGCAGTCTTTCTTTACAGGTCACCTTTAAACCATATCAACAGCTAGCCTGGGAATTCAGACTGCCACCTCAAGACCTATTCAGATTCCTTCAAATCAGACATTTTTCAATGGGAAAAGATAAGGAAACTTCTTTGATAGAAGGAAACAACCCATTCCCGGAGTTCCTCCTGCCTTAATTGCCCAGTGGGAGCAGAGGGGACTGGTCTCAAATCACAACCTTTCGACCCTGGAGTCAGACCCTCTGGATTCTCTTAAAAGGATGCGGCATTTAAAAGCTGGATTCCAGCTGGGAGAGAGGGGCTGGCTTTAGGTTTGGAAAAGCGTCCACTCTACCACAGCTTCCAAGTTTTGCAGAGAATTCCGATGGTGGGTAGTACTGCGGTATTTCCACACCCCGGTGGTAACCAAACATTATAGTATACACTCCTCTGAGCTTTGCTGGATGGAATGCCAGGAGATGGGTACACACATCCATATTTTTGGGGCGTGCCCTAAGTTAAAGGGTTAATGGGACTCAGTTACCTGGGCAGTTGCACTCATATTGGAAATTCTGCCACCTCTTAAATCATAGTATTGGCTGGTGGGGCTACCCCTCCCCCCCCCCAGGAATTTAAAAAAAAAAAAAAAAAGTCCAAAGATACTTATATAATATCATGGTGGTGACAGCCCTTAAAGATCAAATGCCAGTGTTTCACAGATTTACAATAAACACAGGAATTCAAGTCCCTGTGCTATGATTAGTATTTCCTGAAAATATCATGCCGTTTGGTTTTGTGGTTTTCTTGAAATCAGCATCTGTTAATGTGCTCTGCAGTAACTGAAAACAGTGAAGAACAGTAAAGATTTTCCTGTCCCTATTAGTGAGTGATGACATCACTCCTGCCCAGCCTGTTGCTACAGCAATGAAGTCCTTAATTGCCTGTAGTGGCTGGTGCACTTCCCAGTCAGAGTAATCTGTAGGGCTAATTGTCTTTACTCCAAGTGTGCTACTAACCCACCTGGTCTGTGTTTAGGTAGATTAAGTTATAATCTATCATTCTGTTCTCATAAAGAGTTGTCACTTGTGTTTCAGTGGGTAACTGAAGTGGTGTAAATGAATGTTTGTGAGCAATCTCATGTCTGTATCACAGTTGAGTTCTGCCACATAAAAATTCTGCATTATTCAATGGGTACAAAAAAATACACAGAATCCTGCATTTTGATTGGCTGGCTGGCACTTTTTCAACGTTGTAAATCCTCCAGTGCACCCACTGGAAAAGGTGCCAGCCACCAATCTGCTGCATAAAGAACAATAGTTCAAATCCCTCCAACTATCACCAGCCCAAAACTGGCAAACACTACAGACTGCACAAATACGGTCGGCAAGCGATGGAGACATGCAGAACTCTACACTACTACTGCCGTTACCGCTGCTAGCCAGTCTCAGTGTGCAGCCTCAAAAGTCACGCTATCTGCTATCTTCAAATAAAAAAACTATTCTCACAACTTGAAACCTTAACTGACCACTGCACCCACCTCACCTCTCGCGCTCTGTGTAATTAACTTCCTCTCAGTCACCATTCTGTTCCTCATTGCAGTAGCACCCTCTCGCTGTATCACAACTTGGCCAGGAAATATCTTTAAAAAAAAAAAAATTGAAAACAGACTCCCTCAAGTTGCACCGTCATGAAACCTAATTAAACCCGGAAGCACATGCTCCATGACCGCTCTCCATTAGCACTGTGCATCGCACAATAACACAACCTTTTTTTTTTTCTGCTGGACTAACAAATATAATAAAAAATTATAAAAATGCACAAAAAACATTTTTCTTTATTATGTTGTCCATCTGAAAAAGAAAGGGGCATTGTATAATAGCAATATACCCCTCCAGGGAGTGCGTATACTGGTGGATTTACCACTTCTGGTGTGGTTAAGTCACTCGGCTGCACCTCGTGACTGAACCACACTAGGCGTTGTAAATCCACCAGTATACCCACACCCTGTTGGGGTATATTGCTTAATTGTTTGCCTATATAAATCCAAGATTGTTTAATGGATATAAAATAAATCTAAAGTTTAAACCTTTGAAATAGTGTGTCCTTGAAGTCGCCTCCATACCTATGTTCATGTGAGAACAATATTGTTTAGTCAGATTGACAACTAGGTGTCTGCCACACTTTGCTATATCAGGAACATGTACTGTATGAATTCATAAAATTCAGTTCTCTGAGGGATTCTGTGTTGAAATACATCATGTATGTGTGTAACTAGACATGCTACATGTCATCCTGATGCCCCTGTTTCTTGCCCCTTAATTGAGGCTGCTGCACCCTGATTCCCTCTGCCCCCTCCCGCCACAGGCAGGGCCAATGCCACCTGTTATCCCCTGTTCCAGTCTCCACAGACAGGACTGCTATGCTCTGCTACGCCCTAGAGTCAGAGGGCCTCTACCTCTACAGTTGGGGCTGCTGCACCATGCTGTCTCAGGCCACCAAAGGTAGGGCTTTTGCTGCACCCTGCACTGCCCCAAATCGGCAAGGCAGCTGCAATACGTGCACCTTGTCTCAGTCAGGGTTGCAGTACCCTGATGCCCCTCTGTGCCCTGTTGCATCATAGAGCCTCTTGATTCGACAGTTAGGGTTCTTGCTCCATGCTGCTCCCTGCCACCAGAGTCAGATCCTTTGGTACACTACCCAAGTTGCTCAAAAGAAAAAACACTTTCATCTTGTGTTATAGGGTGGGGACAGAGGGTAGCAGAGTGCAGCATCCCTTCCTGTGGTAGCATGGGACTCTACAGCACAGCAGGCTTACAGCAGCCTTGAATGTGTCAACATGGTTTCAGGGTGCAGCAGCCTTGGATGTGGTGGCAGAGACAGAGGACAGCATGGTGCAGATGCCATGACCATGTGGCAGGACAAAGGGTGGCATCAGGGTAAAGCAGCCCTGACTGAGACAGGCAGCACATAATGCAGCGGCCCTGCCCATTTGGGGGCAGTGGAAGTGGGTAGCAAAAGCCTCACCTTTGGTGGCTTGGGTAGTATGGTGCAGCAACCCCAACTGTGGAGACAGAGTCCCTGGGACTCTAGGACTTAGCAGAGCACAGTAGTCCTGTCTGTGGAGACTGGAACAGTGGGCAACAGGTGGCACTGGCCCTGACTGGAGTGGGGAGGTCACTGGAAAGCAGAGTGCAGTAGCCTCAAATGAGGGGCAAGAGACAGGGGGCATCAGGATGACAGACAGTATGTCTAGTTACACACATACACTATGTATTTCCATATTGACTCCCTCAAATAAATTAATTTTGAGAGTTCATACAGTACAGGTTCCTGAAACAGCAAAGTGTGGCAGACACCTGTTTGCCAATCTGACATAACAATGCTGTTCTCACATGAACATATGTATGGAGGCTACATCAAGGACACACTACTTCTATGATTTAAACTTTAGATTTATTTTATATCCATTACACAACCCTAGATTATTTATGTAGGCAAATAACAATGCAGAGTTTTTATGTGACAGAACTCAGCTGTGATACAAACAGATTTCTCACAGACATTCATTTATACCTCTTCAAGGAGAATACTCCTGTATATGTAGGATTTGGATATGTCTGATGTATTTATTATACATTACATCAAGCACTGTACATATGTCAATAAGAGATCATCCATTTCTTCTGTTGCAACACATATCTAGAGTTTGAGGCTCTGACACACAAGGTAGTAAAATGTCAAGCAAGCCTCCATTTACATGCAAATGAGTCACTTGTAATACAGCCCCTCCCATTCCTTGATGTCACTGCAGCAGCAGTGCAGAACAAAACATAAGGGTATCAATGCTGTCTAGCCTGATTTTAGTTTAAGTTTGCAATAACTTAAGGCATTTGTGTGATGCAACTCACACATGGAGTAGTACTTGTAGCCTTAATACTGTATGTGTAGAGCAAATAATACATCTAATAGTATTTCATTCACAGGAAACAAAAGCTGTTCCTCTGTACTGCTCATTTCTCTCTGTGAGACAGTTGTAACATGTTGTGGAAAGCAGTAGACTGAATCAGTCAATTGAGCAGTCAATCAGTCACTCTGTATTGAACAAGGTGAACATCCTTGAGAAGATTCATTACAAGATGAGCCTGGGCAGTTTACCAAAGGATCACACAAGACTAACTTATACACATCCCCTTTCAGCAGCCTGAAAGTGAAAAGCTAGAACATTTACTTTAATAAAGTGTACTGTTTTACATTTCAAATGCTCCTTAAATCTGAGTTTTTGACTGGAAATACCAAGACACAGAATGCATATGACATGGGAGGAGTGAGCTAAGCAAATACAGAGCACTACAGAGACTGTTTAGTTTCTTTACCTACAAACAGCTGAGGTGTAGCATCTGATTTGTGTGGGACATCCTACTTCAAATGCTGGCATTACAAAGCGGGGGGGGGGCTACCACAGCTTATCCTTAGTACCTTGAAAGTGAAGTGCTTTAGCTCTCACATCACTGCTAATGATTTATAATGGGAATTGGGGCACTTTTAAAGTCACGGACTTGAGGGGCCATCACAGTTTCCAAGGAGGTTAGGGGAACTTCTTAAGGGTTAGATAGTAAGGGACTCTAGTAGGATTTGAACCAGAGTACCCAAGTGCTTGTGCCTGTGCTTTAACCACTAGATTACCCGTCTTCCATATGCTGCAGCTGATGCTCTCCTGGTAACCTATTTCTTGTCACAGTTGAATTCTTTATTGCCTTACAGCAGCCATCCAATCACTGACTGCCTAGTTACAAAGGGAAAGGGAAAGACGCCTATTTGCAAAATTGTTCCTTACTGCCGGTGTCA
Organism: Neoceratodus forsteri; assembly: GCA_016271365.2. Taxonomy (NCBI): domain Eukaryota; kingdom Metazoa; phylum Chordata; order Ceratodontiformes; family Ceratodontidae; genus Neoceratodus; species Neoceratodus forsteri. The sequence continues at coordinate 1,426,238,942 of CM028130.1, forward strand.
ATCAAAACAGAGAATGTTAACACACACACACACACCATAATACAACAGTTGCATAATACCACTTAAAACTCTTGTTGTACCCAGAGTCATTTATTGGGTAAACTGTTTTTGCTAACAGAAACAGTAACATAACACATACAGGCACTTCCTTATATGAATACTGTATATACCTCAAATCAGTGCTGCTTCACACTCACATGATCCTAGTCCCTATTAGACCTGCACTTCAGGATGTGCACAACACTTAAAGGGTTCCTCCAGTACTCAAGTGGGGAACCAAACATAGTGGGTTTGGTCTACTGGTGGAACTGCATTTAGTGCAGCACCATTATCTGTTGCTCTGATGACATCATCCTCCATCAATATTGATGGTAAAATGGAGGACAAACACATTGATAACTTTTGGGGGCTGTATATTTTTATTTACAATCTAGATTTGGACAGCAATAGGACTTCTGGCAACTGGAGGAGGCACACAACAGTCACTCACAAGGAGTTGGGAAAATATTGGTGTGGAACTATGGGAGACTTCCCCTTTCAGTTACCCACTGAAACACAAATGACCAACTCTTTATGAGAACAGACTGATAGATTGGAACCAAATATATCTAAACACAAACCAGGTGGGTTAGTAGCACACTTGGATTAAAGACAATTAACCCTACAGATTGCTCTGCTTGGGACATGCACCAGCTACTACAGGCAGTTAACGACTTCATTGCTGCAGCAACAGACAGGGCAGGAGTGATGTAATCACTCACTAACAAGGACAGGAAAATCTTCACTGTTCTTCACTGTTTTCAGTTACTACAGAGCACATTAACAGACTCTGATTTAAAGAATACCACAACACCAAATAGCATGATATTTTCAGGAAACACTAATCATGACACAGGGACTTGAATTCCTGCGTTTTTTGTAAATGTGTACAACACTGGCATTTGATCTTTAAAGCAATTACCCAGAAATAACTCACACAAGAGCCACCTATGTTAGAGTCCTTTATATACAATGGCCCAGATATTCAAACTGTGCCATAAAAGTGCGCAACAGCAGGAGCAAGCGCAAGTCCACTGCGCCCATGCGCAATAAGCGTGATATTCAAACACTGCGCAGGTCAAGATGCGCCTGCGGCACATGACTGAATATCACGCCAACTGTGCCATAGCGCAACCAGGGATGTGCAGTGGTGCAGTTCAGATGTGCAATAGCACAACCAGGGATGCTCAGTGGAGCAGGGGAGCAGGGCAGCAGCGCAACAGCACAACCAGGGATGCTCAGTGGAGCAGGGTAGCAGTGCAACAGCACAACCAGGGATGCACAGGGAGAGGATGCGGGGGCCCACCACCCATGCTACAGATGGGCAGAGGAGCACACAGCAGAAAAGACATCGCCCCCCACACACCATGCACTGCACAACTGGGGGAGAGCTGGAATAACCACCGGCCCATGGATACCAGCAAGAAACCCACAGCCGGGGCATGGTGCCCCAGCACACCCCCTGGCAAGCTGTGACCGACACACAAGGAGGTCCAACCACCCCGTGCCACACCATCCCACCAATGCAGAGCACACCCTGCACCGTGATCCCCAGACACCTTGCCCAGGAGCAGCACCCACCAGTGCAGGACACCCCATGCATGCCACCACCCCCACTGTGACAATGCAACCCTGTGCACCACAGAACCATGCAAGGCAGCCCCACCATGAGCACCCATCAGTGGGTGACAGCAGACAGCGATGCAACGACTGCATACACAGTGCCACCACGCACGCCCCCGAGGTACAGTTGAGAGACTGACCATGTGTCGGGCACGAGGTACCCTACACGTGACAGGGCATGCCCCGGACCTCACCACCAGTGGTACAGCACCCTGCACACCCTCCCAAGGACACACCCTGACCCAGCACTGGCCACAACAGCCAGCGCAGACACCCACAGTGGTGCATGGAAGCATGCGCCACATAGGATGCAACACAGTGCATGGACAAACACCCACCCATACCCAAGGGCACACCAACACAGGGACACAGTAGTGGGTCAACCAAGCCCCCAGCGTGTAGCCACAGAAACCGTGTACACACGGCCAGCACCCCTCCATGGCACAGGAGTGCCAGCCACCCTGTGCAGGCACCATGGAGCTGTACGCCACCAGTATGCGCCCAGAGCACAAGTGACAGACAGTGAAGCACATCCCCTGCAACAGACACAAGCGACAGCATGGTGGTGGGAGAACAACAGCGGAGGCTACAGTGCCACCCAAGGTAGACATGCACCACACCAGTGACAGGAGGGAACCCGGCATTGTGCTGGGTACATTGGCTGTCCAGCATGGACAGCCACCACTGACATGCCAGTGGACCGTGCAGGTCACAGACATGCAAGGGTGTCAGCTGCACAGGCCATGGATGGTCTGACAGGTACACCATGGACACAGTGCATGCACTGTAGACCACTGCACACAGTCATCCAGTGCACAGGAAACAAGACACAAACCACAGACAGTGACTGATAGCTGCTCCCACACCATAGTCACTTCCCCTACAGACACACACACAAGCCCATGACTGCATCACCCCTGACGCCATGCACACCAGTGCAGCTGAGCACCTGTAGCCCGCTGCAAATCAGAGACCACCACAGTAGGCATAACAAAACAAATGTATATTAAAAGATAGAAAACAACTATTTACAAATATGTACAAAAGGTTGGGGGTGAGGGCCACAAACCAGGTGGGGGTGGGTAAGGGGCAGGGGTGAACAAATGGTAGAGGAAAGGAGGCATGTGAGGGTGGGTCCAGGGGGGTAGTAGAAATCTTGGGGTGCATGATGTTCAGCGGGAGCACCGCTCCCCGCTCTGAAGGTGCCTCCCACCATGCCTCCTGCGGACTCCTAGCTGGTCGATGCACTGTAAAATTTCCAGGGAGGCCCTGGCCACTTGCAGTATCTCCTGCAGTGCCCTCTCAACGTTCTGCAACCGCCGTCCACTTAGGACAAGGGAGCAGAGTCAATAGGTGTGAATGCACAACCCCCTGCAGCCCACCCACTGTGCATGGCATACGGCCATGGGACATGCCTCTGTGATGGTGTGCAACCACCCAAAGTGATCGTGTCCACAAGACCTGCCCACCCAGGCACACACAGCCATGTGAACCGCTGCACACACCCACCGCCCAAGTCCAGCACAGCACCACCGTGGCTGTACAGTGACATGGCTATGCGGTTCGAAGGCAGTGGCACAGCCATGTACCCGGTGCACGCATAGACCACCACTGATGCACTCCCAGACATGCAGTGCCACTGGACAGTGCTGACTTGTACCATGTTGTGTGCATGGCAGAGCTGTCAATGGATGGTGGCCATGCCCCGCCGCCCGCCCTGTTACACAGCATGCACAAAAAATCCTGGATGTAAGGCACTCACCATCATCAGGCTGGTCACGGCGCTGGGCTGGTACAGTTGCTCTTGCATGCTGACGTGTCTCATGCCACAGCCGCCCCTCCCTGGCACACTGGAGCTCCTCAGGGCCTAGGGTGCAAACATGGAGAGAGGAACATCAGTAAAATCCAGTAGCAAAGGTCCCCCGCCCCGGGTGTGTGCAATCCCACACAGCCATACCCATCTGCCCCCACCCCTATACCGCCACCACGGCCCACAGTGGACGGACCCCCCGTGTGCTGGACACATGACACCGCGATACCCGTATGGACGTAAACAGTGTATGGATGGGGCACCTACCTGGCCGTGGAACCACGCCCCTCCTGGCGCATGCCCACAGGTGGGCAACCCTGTCCGGGTCCCTACACAGGTCTGTCATGTGCTGGATGCCCGGTCGCCTCCTCCAGGGTCACTGCCACCTCCTCCCACACAGCACTCCTGGCTCTGTCCAGGGGTGTCTCCCCAAAGAGAGCAGCAGCATGGGGCTCAACCAGGGACACTAGGTTAGCCAGTTCGACCTGGCTCCAGATTGGTGCCCATCTCCGTGCCATCTTACAAGCATTAAGTATCAAAATGGCGCTCCATAGTGCACGTCCGCCACGTGCGGATGCTGCGCTGCCATTCCCCATTGCACTGCCACCGAACAGCGCGACAGAGGTGCACCCATGTGGATGCATGGCACCTAGGGGGCAAAGGTCGGCACAGGGTCAGGGGTCCCTCACGCATGGACTGCCACAACGCGACTGGTACTCACCACGTGTGGCGCAGTATGGCACCTGTGTGGCACATCCTGTAGCAGCCTACCACACTGTGGCTCCATGGTGCCTATGGCGCCGCAGTGCAAGAGTGCCATACATGTGAACAGCGCAGTAGTGCCACTGGCACAATGGTGGCCATGCCCTGCACTGCCTCCCACGCACAGCATGCCAGCAGTGCGGCAGGCATCCGCATCATCACCATGAGCATGCGCCATTCGGTGTCCACTGCGCACGTCACAGAACTGCGCCCTTGCCTGAGCACATTGAACACAACTGCACAAGCGCAACAGCGCGATATTCAGCCGGCATATGCAAATCAGCCCATCAGCGATTCAATGGCACAGCTACTGCATTAGCATCCACTTAAAATTGCGCCTCGCCTCATTTGCATGCGTTGCGCTATATAAATGCGACATTGAGCTGCACAGGCCATAGTCTGGTATTGCAGTCTATTGTGGTGAGTTGCATGCTGTTTGGGAGTGTGGACTGTGGTGTGTGTGAGATGCATGGGACTGCACAGTCAGAGGTAACACCTGTCATTCCCACAGGATCAATGATGAGCGATCATGAGGTGGAGGAGGAACAGAGACGTGGGAGGAAGAGGAGGCCAAACTTCACCAAGGCAGAAACAGATGCCTTGTTTGAGGCCTACCTTGACCAGGAGCTGCAGCTCAGCGGACAGCGGGGAACACCACAGGCCCATGCTGCTGCATGGGGAGAGGTGGTGTGTGCCGTCAACCAGCATGGCAGCCACCAGCAGTCCGTGCAGGAGTGCAAGAAGAAGGTGGGCATAGACAGGAGGAGGATTAAGGATAAAGTGGCTGCCATCAGGGCAGCACGGGCTGCGACTGGTGGGGGACAGCCAGCCGTGCAATGCCTGACCCTACAGGAAGAGTGGGTTGCTGGCAGCATGTGTCGTCGTGCCATTGAGGGTGATCTAGGTGATGGATTCCAGAAGGGTGGTAGCCCGTCACTGCATGGTAGGTCCTGCTCTGTCACTGTGGGGGGGAAGGATGCCACAGGGTAGGGCAGATAATGTTACCGTGTTCCCTTACAGCTCCCAAGCATCTACATGGGTCAGCGGTGGTGGGCTCGTCCACTGAGGGAAATACCCTGGACACATAGGAGAGCCCATCCACCTCCACAGGTGTCCGAGGGTCAGGACGACAGTGGGTCCGCCTGGCTGTCTGGACTGATGTTGGTGGAGCAGGTGCGGAGGAGGCCCTGCCCATGTCCCAGCGTCCATGGATACCAGCATGTTGAGACTTGGACTGGTACTGGATCCGTCACTGATGATGATGCAGCTCACATCATGGACAGTGATACGTGTGGGCCGCAGGATGGCCGCACAGCAGGTTACAGCACGGGCATAGCCGTGGGTGGTGCCACCGTGGAGGCCTGCATGACTTCACAGTCCCAGCCTGTGCCTGTCTGCACCAGTGGAGCAGCACTGGTGTGTGTCCAGGACAGTGGGGCTGTTGCGGCTGCTGCGGCAGCACCATTGAGCCCTGGAGAGCGGCACCCAGAGGGGCAGTGTCAGCAGTTGGCCAATGGCCATGAGGGGGCAGTGTCGGGGGCGCGTCAGTGCACCGCCTGTGGACATACCCAGGCATGGCCCTGGTGTGCATCTCCCAACCTCAAGGGGTGCTGCCCATCACGGCCGCGAACACCGTGAGGGACAGCATGCCAATCAGGCGGATGACCTCTTAGATGAGCACACCCGCATACTCCATGATTCAGTGGATCAGCAGTTGCGGCTTGTAACGGCGGTGGATGCACTCAGTGCGGTCCTGCGCCAGGCAGAGGAGCGGCGCAGCAGGGACACTCTCCTGGCAGGGATGGACCGGCTGCGGGAGGATGTGACCACCGCCACTGACAGGCAGACACAGGCAATCACAGCTGTCATGGCCACAATGGGCACACAGTTATTTGCCCATGCGTCGCAGACACCGTGCAGCGCAGTGCAATGTTCACCCTCCATTCCCGGCGTCGTATGACACCCTCGTCGACACCGGGTTTAGCTTTGCGCATCCCGAGCACGCCTGGCGCAGGCATATTCAGTGAGCTGCAGACCCTGTTCGAGAACAGTCGAGTTCACGCAGCAGAACCCCTGGGGGACTGTCGGTGCCACCCCATTAGGCCAGTGGTCAGCCTGTCACTGCTGGCGGGTCTCGACGGGGCCGCCCACGCATCCGTGGTGGCCATGGCACTGTGCCACGTGACTGACCTGTCTCCCACCATGGCTACTGTCTGACACTGCCCTGTGAGCAGTGTGTTGTTCAACGTGCAATGCACGGGTGGGGTACCCGACCCTGGCACACACACACGTTCCATCTGCACACCCTCCTGGCTGCTGGCCGCTGTGGCATGTGCACGATGATGCCTGCATTGCGCTGTCCGCCACTGTGCAATGGTGCCCAGCGTCTGACACACGCACAATGACAGACACTGGGCGTGGTGGTCTGTGGAGGTGTGTGTGGCTAGGGGTGGCGGTTGGGGTCGGCGTGCCTCCTACCCTTTGTGCATGTCTTGTGGGAGGGTGTGTGTGTGTGTGTGTGACCGCATGCCATGTTAGACCTTGCCCATCCCTGACGGCGTGTGCGGTTCCATGCTCAGCCAATTCCCTTTACGACATGCACCCCTGGGGTTTGTCCATGCATGTTTATGGGTTGTGCCCTTGTCATTGGTGGTTGCACATGGCCCCATGACTTACCTGGGTTGGTTGAAGTGCTCCTCTGTGATGGTATCCCGGTGCAGCTGCACCATCCGGATCAGTCGGGGGGTCCCTTCGACCAAGGGGGGGCTGCCCATCACCATCTGCACCAGCGTCCTCATCGTCCCCATTGCTGTCCCCCTCTTTGACCTGTACAGCTATCCCACAGTCATTGGCCACGTTATGCAGGATGCAACTGTACAGGAATAGCCTGCAGGCCTTTGAGGGGCTGTACTGTAGGGCACCGCCAGACATGTCCAGGCAATGGAAACATGCCTTCAGCATCCTGAACACCCGCTTTATGACATTGCGTGTGATGGCATGTGCCTCATCGTAGCATTGCTGTGATGGGGTCACGGGCCACCAGTATGGTGTGAGCAGCCAGGGACGGAGTGGGTATCCACTGTCACCTGTGTGTAGAGGGTGGACATTAGTTTAGTGATCAGCGTTGCCCTACCATGGGCCATCTAGGCCTGTACCCATGTCACCTCTAACTATGCCCCTCCCAAGAGCCATGTCTTTCTGCATGATTTGCATACTCACCCATGAGGTGGCCAGTGGGAATGTCCCTACTCTCGAACCTGTGGCACAGTGCAGACTGGTGCCAGATGAAGGCACCATGTGCTCCCCCAGGGTGTGGCATAGACATTGGTTATGCGCCCCCTAGCATCGCACACCACCTGGCAGTTGATGCTTGCATAGCCCTTCCAATTTATGTATGCTGCACCTTCGGGGCCAGGTGGTGTGCGGATGGCCACATGGGTGCAGTCAATGGCCCCGAGCATGCCAGGTATATGTGCTACCCTGTGGAACTCTTGTATGTGTGCTGTGCGCTCCGCCGGTGTGTTGGGGAAACGGATGTACTCCGCAACATGTGGCAGCAGTGTACTGAGGAATTGTGTGAGTAGCAGTGACGCAGCAGACTGGGTTATGCCTGTTGTGTCCCCTGTTGGTCTCTGGCATGTACCTGTGGCGAGCAGGCACGACAGCTGTCACTTTTGTCTCCACTGACAGAGCATGGCTCCGTCATGTGGGTGCCTGCATCACATCACTGGACAGCTCACAGAGCCGCCTCAGGATCGCCCAGTTCAGGTGGTACCGGCCCACTATCTCGGTGCCACTGTACAGCTCAAAGCTGGTGCGGGCTCGGTACTGCCTGTTGGGGGTATACCACCGACGGGCCCTTCCACGGCCACGCCCCCCCGCTGCCTGCCTTCTCACACCCTCATTACTGCCTCCATCTGAATGGTGGCACTGGCCATGTCCCTGGCTTGTGTTATCCCCCCAGCAGCTGTATTCCCGTTCCCCCCGCTGTCCTTTCTGCTATTCCCCCTGCACCGGGAACACCTCCCAGAATTGGACGTCCTGCCCACTGTCAGTGCCCTCAGTCCAATGTGGCACGTCCCCTTTCCTCCTGCACAGTGGCACAGGCTCCCCACTCTTTCCCTGTTCCTGGTGGTTTCCAGGTGCTCTGTCCTGCTCCTGCCCTGTCCTGCTCACTGTTACTGTGTGCCTGGTTGCTGTCAGCTCGCTCCCAAATATGGCTTTCCTGTAGCGTTCTAGCACCTCTCTCATGTTCCTTTTTATTTTGGATCATTTCCGTTATCGCGCAACTTCCGTTTGCTCCCCTACTGTACATGGCACATTCTGTTGAATATCGCACTGCGCCATTTATTCATGGTTACTCCCCCTTCATTTCCACATGCATTCATTACCATTGTGCTCTTGCGCATTGTGATTTGGGGGGCACAGCTGCCTCCCTCTGAATATCACACAATGGCGCATTTTCGGACTTGTGCTGGCGCATCCCTGTTGCGCATGGCGCAATGCTTTTGAATATCTGGGCCATTGTGTTTCCCGGTATTGGAGATGGAGAAACTTACAGCTAATTTGAGACTGCTTAAAAATAAATTTATTGCTCGTTGGTTACCCTTCTTCCAATTTCAGGTTGAAAAAGAAAACAGAGATATCCTGGAAATTCTGTCAGAACACAGTTAGGCCATATTATTGGTTTGGCTAATTGAGCCTGACCTGGATTTAATATCTATTCAATTTTGGTTCCATGCCATGCCCCCCCATGGACTCCCTTCCCCATAGTTTCCTTAGGTTTTAAGACAATGATGACATGTACTGATTATTCCTCTGTTGCCCAGGGATGTATATGCCGTTCTAGATGTTTTGTATGTCCTTCTGTTGTTAGTTATCATTAAGTTTTCCTTATAACATGGCTATTTAAAATACAATAATTTCATTGGTTAGAACACATCACCTGACCATTTATTAATCCCTGATATACCCACAGTTGCCTTGCCGGTTCACAATATCCTGACTGACAGCAATATAAACTGACTTAGAGAAATCACTCCACCATAGACACATTTGTAACCCCCTTGTTACCTGGGGTTACTAGAATCCCAGTAAGACCTAATGGTAGGCAGGGAAGGCAGCTGGTGAAACTCCAGTTAAATGGGTTTCACACTGTCTCACTCTGTTCTCAGTCTCAGCTGAGACTGAGGGATGACATCACCAATAGAACTATCGCAGCTGCATGAGCCACATTGGAATCTGCAGCAAAGGGAGTTAGTTAGAACGTTGGGAGTTTTGAAATCAGTGTCTTCAGTCAGTCTTCAGTGAGTGACTGTAAAGTTGGGAGCTTGCTGTTAAAGCAGCTCAGTGAAGGATCTAGGAGCCTCAGCCCTGACAGAGGGCTACTTTTAGGTAATAGGGTGTGTGTCTCCACCTTAAAGAGAGACACAGAAGATTACTGGAGTGGTGGAGACCACTGTTTTCGGGTCTCAGTGCCCCCTCCCTCGGGGGGGGGATTCCTTGCAGATTCCTGGGGCAATCCCCTAGTTCTGCTTGTGGAGGAAAAGCTGCCTGTTTGTTCCAGTATTTATTTGGGAGAAAAGATTTGTGAGTCGCCTGTGTGGCACCTGCAACGTGAGAGTGAGTGTCTGCTCTGGCTAAAAGGGCCTATGTTTTTCACCCTGGGACTTGTGTGACAATGTAGGGATTGAACTACTAAATATTGGGAAGCCTAGAGTAATGGGCTAAGCAAGTTAAAAGTAGTTTCAAGTTCCAGAGTTTGTTGGGATGCAAATAATATGTAGAGGTGATGTGACAGAAGTCTACCCTTAATCTACATTTGAAAGTTCAGTAAAGGAATTGTTCAGTTTTACAGAGAAATGGCCGGGTATGGGCTGTGGGAGCTGGAGGTGGGTGGCCCCCCCATCTTTAGTGAGCAGGTCCACCTCTACGGATTTCTTCTGTGGATTTCTACTTTACCTCAGGCACTTGGCCAGTGATGGGGGAGTACCCAGACGTGGGATTGTAAGGAAAATTCTCTCTAGGAGTCGCAGACTAGTGTGGTTTGGGGAGCTAAAACAGGATAATTGGTTTATTCCTCCAATGGACCGTGTGAATGGGATAATTGGTTCATTCTTCCAATGGACCGTGGATCAAGTGGCCGGCGGGGGAGCTGGGCCAGTGGGGAAAACCCAAGTGTGTACAAGTCAGGCTGTGTACCCAAAGCTGCGTGCAAGTCCAGGCTGTGTGCCTGGTGGGTAGCCCCTTGGGGGTCCGTCTATGCTTTGTTTGATCAGCTTGTATGTGAATAAAAGCCACACTGAAGAATCCCATTCCTGGTTCTGGATATTACAGTTATTGCTTCCTGTGTTCGGATTTACTTGGGTGCCCCTGTGCAGAGTAGCCAAACCTAGGTCCCCTGTGCCGAGTAATCTCATCCTCCCCGAACCCAGTCCCCACCAGGTACTGCTGTCAGCATCAACAGCATGCCACCTCTCGTTTTGCTAAAAAGGCAGGGGTGAGGGGGTTACACATTGAAAAAGAGAAGATGGATTCCGCATCCCCATAACAACAAATCCACCTAGTGGATGACTACAAAGATAGCATTCTCTATACACATTATTCATTAGGCGGAAAACTATTTTAGTAGAAATCCATGTTCAAACACATATATTTTAATATTCCTTTACATAAACCTCTAATATAATGCGGCTCATGTTATAAGAGGATTAACCCACTCCAGGGTATAGGTTTACTGAGCATTAATCCATGCCTGGGTGGTTGAAATCATTCCAAACCCCCCCCCCAGGCGTGGATTAATGCTCAGTAAACCCATACCCTGTTGTGGGTTAATCCCTCCTTAGATGTTATTCCTACCTCATAATAGCATTGTATATGGGTCAGAGAAGAGCTTCCTCAGCCACTTATGAGATGGCTGGGGTAAGGAAATGTTTTGTCTAATGGTAATTAATTCATTTCATTTTTCCCTTCGTATAATCTATGGAAAATTGTTTTATGTAATTTTGTTTTGTGAGGTGGAATCATGTCCTGTTTGTATACAGTATGTCTTGTGTATGAGTGTTTATTGAAAAAACCTGGAATAAAATTATGATTTCAAACAAAAAAAGGAAAAGAGGAGCTTGCCTTTACATATTGGGTTCAGTCTTGTAACTCCATGGGTAGGGGAACCTCAAAGTACTTGAAAAAGGAACGGTGGGAGACCTGTGTGCTTCCGGTTTGCCCAGTGTGCTTTTATCACCAGATGCACTGGATGAGTGGGACTGGCAGGGAAACTTGCTGCTTGCAGTGGGCATGGAACCAGTTGACGGTTGGGGAGTATAGAGCCATGGCTTACTTGGACAGACTATCACAAGATAAGCCCTAGCCCTTCTCTTCTGTGTAGCCTCTGCCTCACCACTATGGCTCCTGGGCCTTATATCTTTTCCACTGCCACTACTGTTTACAGAAGTGGTACTTGGTGAAACTGCCATGGTACACCTTTCCTTGCTCCTTTCCTCTTACCTACATCCCTTTTTCCTCCAGTTCTTTTCCTCATGGTTTTTACACCAGTGACAGGTGCACACGCATGCTCACCGTGTCACCCTGCTGAGTCCTTCTCATCCTCTCTGAAAGACCTGCAGTAGCACAGCAATCTACTTCATTTCGTTTTCATACAGGAAATAAAATCAAAAATATAAAGATGGATTTCGGTGCCCCACAATCCACACCACACATAGTCAAACTATTTGTCAAATAAATTTTTCAACCTCCCTCCCCCATATATTTTCTTGGCTACTAAATTCACTCTACCTTGCTCTTGCTGCAGGAGACAAAACAACAAACAAAGAAATAAGACAGACTCCTCAGCACCTTCATCAGTCTTCCAAATTAGTAGTAGTAGTAGTAAAAACTTTTATTCATTAGAATGAATTGGAAACTCAACTGAGACAAGTTCATTTTCAGTGAGGTCCTTAGTACCAGTAGTTACAATACATACACAGTCACAGTCATTCATATAAATTCACTGACCCTATCGGCTCCTGCCGCAGGCCAAGCAGCTGCCAGTGCAGGTTCACCTTGTGCCCTCTCTCTTCTCCAGCTTGATTTTACCACCCTACCTTCCTGAGTGAAACTACAGTACATTTAAATGCAGTGAATTAGTTAACCTGAATGAAAGCACACAATTCTCTATTTATAAAGTTTTTTTAATGAAAGGTCACACTTGGTTACATAAAAGGTGCTCCTTTGAGTAACCAAGTCCTTCCCTCATGAGAGAGTGCTGGAAATTGCACTGTGCAGGATATGTTCTTGATCACCAGTGTCACTGATTGGCTTCTTCAGGTCATGTGGCTTGCCAACAACTTGGATAGGCTTAGTTTGTGCTCCCTGTTAAAGTTCTGTATCATGATGTTAAACTGCAGAAGGGAAACCGGGGTCCTTCAGACCTATGTCATCACTGGCCAAAATATTGGATTTCAGCATGTTCACTGAATGCCAATTCAACATCAAATAATCTTTACTATCATGCCCATCTCTCACCTTTGAGTAGCCCACATGATTATGGACAAAGTCAGGACCTCCTCGTAGTCTACTTGAATGTCATTCAGTTTTTCTACTCCTTAAGGCAGCATCAGTGCTATTAACATTTTGTCCACTATGGCTGGTCCTTCATTGGTGGCCTTGAGCAAAGGCAAAATGTGGGCCATGTCAGCAAGAGAAAGAATACTCCAATTGTGAGAAAACTGTAATTTTCTAAGAGCATAGCTTGAAAGAAAGTTATGGTTTTAATAAAGACACAGAGGTGCAGGATTACAGGCAATGCACTCCTCTTTACTGAGACTAGCAGCAAGAAACTTACAAATATACAGCACCAAACTCGGTCATCTGACCATTACCAAAACAGCACTACTGTTAACAACACAAGAGTTTTTTTGGCACCTCCCATAGTCCTTCGGGTGCCCATAAAAGGCAAAGCATCAGACAAAAGACACAGGAGGTGCAGGATTACAGACTAGGCACTCCTCTTTACTGAGACTAGCAGCAAAAAAATTACAGATATACAGCACCAAACTCAGTCGTCTGACCCTTGCTAACACATAACTACTGCTTACAACTCAGAGTCCTTTGCACTTCCCATAGTCCTTCAGGTGCCAATAAAAAGCAAAGGCATCCAACATCATCCTCTTCTTTGCGTAGCTTTACATGACATTAATTTCCAACTGGACTTGACATAGGAACCATCTGAAATAACATCTTGAAACTGAAGCACTGCAAACAGGTCTCCACTGGATCCAACCTCAGCCTTTGCAGGTTCTCCTAGGTGTTAGCTGTAACAATAAAAAACAGGGAGGGCAAGGAGGGACTGTAATCCTGTGCCTGTGTGTTTATTAAAATGGTTTCTTTTGAGCTACACACTCAGAAAATTAAAATTTTATGACAACACATGGAGGCTTGAATTACACTCATGTTCAAAACTCTAGAAGGTACTACAGTTGCCACCCCATCGGTCACAGGCCTAAAGTAGAAAGCTCTGAAGACTGAATCTGCAGATCAGTTAACAGTCTGAAGGATATCCTCCAAAACGACACCACTCGTGAACACGTTGCTGGCCATCGCCCTTCTAGAAGAATGGGCCCCGAACATGGTCATGTAAATCCCCATCTATACCATGGTTCATCAGACCCACCTTGGAATGGTAGCAGCCACCACCTGTTTATGACATTTAGTCAGAGAGCTCAGAACTTGACCCACATCCCTGCAGAGGGCAGATGACTGATGGAGATATTCCAGAAGGCAGGATACCATGCACAGCTTGGGTTCCAGCTTGAACCGCAGACCGTACACTCCTTGAGCTTCTGTTTTCATTCTTCTGGTGAAGGAGTAATTAACCCCTCATGGGTGGTTAGACATTCTAGAAATGTTTTAAGCTCTAACATCTGACACCCTTTTGATTAATTCAGACAGAACAGAGACCACCTTCATGGAAAGTTGTTTTAACGTTAAATCTCTACTGTTTTAATGTTAAATCCCCATTGTTTTAATGTTAACCCCCCATTAGAGGACCAACTCCTGAAGAGCTGAAGAACCTTGTTCACATCCCAGGTGCATTTGTACCTGGGTTGCAGGAGTCTAGACCATCTAATAATCTTGAGAAATCTATAATTAGATGTTGACCTACAAACTTACCATCCCTGGGGATATTGCCATGGAGATGGCAGACCTCATGACACTGATAAACCAGTACGCCTTACCTGAAATGTATAGCTGGAATAAAAACTTTTACCATCTTTGTCATAGGTGCTGAAAAGGGATCTACTAGTATATCTCTTCCACCACACCAGCCAGCCCACTGAGTCCAAGCTGCTGAATGTTTTTTTGGTCCCTTTGGCCCAGAACTCAGAAAAGGTTGGCAGCCACATCCAAAAGTCATGTGGTTGACCAGGTACCCCTGAAAGAAGCCAAGTCACCAGCTGGAGATTGTCTTTTAGGAGCAGACGGTGGGGGTTGTCATCCACATCCACAAGAAGGTCCTTCTCAAGGGGAAGTAGTAGAAGTTGAATCAAAAGTTCCAGCAAAGCTGAGAACCAAGGTTGGGCTTGCCAGAATGGAGTTATCAACAAGATTGTGGCTTACTGCCTCCTGATCTGAGCAACTGTTCCACAGATCAAGGACAATGGGGAGAAATTGTTCCAGTCCTGGAGAAAGGCATCCATGGCACTGACTTCCAGATCTGGTCTCCAGCTGAAAAAAAGATTGGGAGCAGAGTCAAGCGGCATGAGGCAAATAGGTCCATCTCCAATGGTCTTCGCCGAGACTGTAACAAGAGGAACATGTCCCTCATGAGATGGAAATTGCTGGAGTCCACCAGGTAACGAGAGTTCCAGTCTGCTGCTGAACTGGAGAAGCCTAGGATATGCTGAGCCTGGATCTGTAATCTGTGACTGAGGCAGCAATGCCAGAACCTCTGGGTCACAGCACTGAGCTGGAGGGACTTCATCCACCCAGCTTGTTAATGTAGTGCACTGCTGATACATTGTCCATCTTCAAGAGAATTACCAGGTTTTCCCTGCCCTTGACAAAACTCTGGATAGCAAACAGTGCTGCCAGGAGTTTGAGGACATTGATATGGAGAGAGAACTCCTCCTCTGACCATCTGATGCCTGTGGAGATACCTCGGCACCAGGCTTCCCAGTCATACAGACTGGCATCTGACTCTATGGTAAGTTCTGGTAGAGTTCAGAAAATGACTCTCCTATTTCAAGGGTCCAGCTGGCAAATACACCAGAGAATATTGTTACGGACTGCTTGGGAGAGAGACGCACTGGGGAGTCGAAGGAGTTAGGGAGTTTTAAGGCCTCAATTTTGCATTGCTGGAGGGAGTGGTAATGGAAGGGAGCTGGGAAAATGGCTTGGATGGATGAAAAGACAGATAACTTTGGCTAGTTCCTGAATAGTGGCATGCTCCCTTCTGAGGAGCTTGCTACTCCTTCTTAATGCCCTTGATCTTGGATACAGGCAGTCTGAGGCAGGCTTCTACTGATGATCATCAGGCAGGAGGACAGGACTGACTTGTCCTAACTGATGACAAACCAGATGTATACTAGCAGAGAGATGGTTAGGTGGAGATGCTTCACTAGTGACAGAGCATCCTGATTCATGATCAAGATGCCATCCAGGTAAATGATAAGCCTGACAGCTACAGCTCTGAATCGGGCCACCACTGGGCATAGAAGCTTCATTAAGCACCATGTGTCTGAGGAGAGGCCGAAAGGAAGACAAGTGAACTGTCATGTCACCCCTTCCCATGAGAACCTCAGCCACCTCTGGTTGTCTTAATGGGTGGGAAAAGTTAGGTAAACATCCTTGAGGTCCAGACAAACCAGCAAATCTCCTTTGAAGAGGGTGTCTCAGAGAAGATGGACACCCTCCCTCTTGAAATGTCTGTAGGCAACTTAACAATTGAGGTCTGACAGGCTGATTATTGGCTGATGACCTCAATCTTTCTTGGGAACCAGGAAAATGTAACTGGCCCAGCCTTGGAGCCCCAGTGAGGCACACACTCTGGCACCTTTGGAACAAAGGGAGTCCAGTTCCTGGAACTCAATGCCATTGCTTCTTTGAAGAAAGAAGGAGACTGACTTGAAAGGGCAAGGAATGGGTGGGTTTCTAACTTGATCCAGTAACTGCATTCAGTACCCATGTACCCTGCGTGATGAAATCCTAGTTGTACGAGAACACGCCCAATCTGTCTGTCAGATGAAGCAGGCCTGAGACAAAGAGGACTCGATCGAGAGTGAATGTTGGGGGGTCCCCACTGAGGGTGGCCTTCCTGGTTGAGGGTTGGGGATGGGTTTAGCTGAGACTCTGCTTCCATGGAAGTGTCCTCTGGATTGAAATCCCAGGTCTCCTCTTGACCGGGAGCATAGCCAAAGAAGCCACTGAACACAGAGCTCTGGTGAAAGCCTCGAGTCCGATTCTGGCAAAAAGAATGGCCCCTGCCTCTTCCGGTCTGCCCCAAAAGGGGGTGCCCCAACACCCTTAAGGAAGACTGGGTCTTCTTGATCCCATAAAAGTCTCTGCCCACTCTCTTAAGCTCCTTCAGCAAGCGTTTACCAAATAGCAAGCCATCTATTTCCGGACCTGCACCTTTGGAAGCCAGTCTTGAGGAGTCCAGGTGGAATTTCAAAAGGGCAGTCTTTCTTCTTTCAGCAGAGGACCACGTTTGCGTTACCCAAAAAACAAACTGTACACTGTACCACATCTTGTAGGTAATCTGGATCAACCTATGATCAGTGCATGCCTCCTGAGCCACATCGCTAAGTAACGCCAGGGGTCTCACTAAATCCAGCAGTTTGTCTTAGATTGCCAAGCCTTTCTTGGGGTCTTTGCCTCCCTTGCCGAGATACAGAATCTTTCATTGAACTCAGGTGCCAGGATGACCTTGAAAGGATAGATGTGTCTACCAGAGTCCCTCTGGAGGTTCCTACATGCCTTTCTGTCCAGAAGCTTGTGCAGGTGGCTGACCATGTAGCCTGTGACCTTAAGAAGAGGGGTCCACTAAAAAGATGAGTCCCCCTGGGGCATCTGGATCAAAAGGGGACTTAGTGAATTTCTGTGGGTCTTCCATATGGGGCTCCGCAGATAGTTTCATGAGGAGTTTAGCCCTCATTGTGTCAGGATCTGGGGAGAGACTGGTCAGAATCCTCGTCTGACTCTGACTCCTGTGCTGAGGAGTCCGCGGTGTCCTTCCTAAAACCACCCTGTGTATCCAGAAAGGGGGGGCTTGTGGGAATGGGTGGGAGGATGAGATACACACTTTCTATTTTTGTGGCCTTTGATGTGCTCAGGGACTATGGCTGCCTCTCCTGCCTTCTGAGTCCAGTATTAGCTAACCTGCTGGATGTGTGGTCAGTATCACAGTCGATGATGTTGGTTGGTCTCAAGCTCCCTAGAGCACCTGCAGCCTTATTCAGGCTGTTGCTCACCAATCCATTCTTGGGGGGGTCCTTCCCTTGATAGGTAGGTTATGCGGAAAAAGTGATTTTGGGAAGGACTACGGCAGAATCAGTAAGAGCCCTCCTGCTCTTTGGTCCTCTGAAGTCACCTGTTCCACAGAGGGAGAGGGCACCCCTAACCTGGGGAGAAGTAGAGATTGCGCCTTCCCCCACAGGGCTGCCTTAAAACAGCAGATTTCTGTCTCCCCCAAGAGTTGCACATGTAGCTGTGTGCCACTGGAGCCTCCCCATTCAACTAACTTTCTCTCCATACTTGATTACTGCTCCACCATCTACGCAAGGTCATCCTCTACCCTCACTGCCAAACTTGCCACTGCCTACAACAGTGCCTGTCACTCTGTCTTACTTGCCCCTTTCTCCACCTACTGCTGTGTCCTTTATCAGTCTCTGGGGTGGCTCTCTCTTCAAGGCTACTTTGACTTCGCTCTTTGCTGCTTGGTTGATAATGCAGTCTGCACCACCAATGAGTCCCCCCCTCGCAGCACTTTTCAAAGTCAGAACCTTGTCCCGCTGCCTCCGCTCTACTTTGAACCCCCCCCCCCCGTGTTCCTAGGGTATCTACAAACATGGGTGGGAAGCCCTGCTGGCTGCTGCCCCCTCGCAATGGAATAAGCTGCCTCCCGAGCTCCATTCCCTGGACACCCACCGCTTCTTCAAATTCCACCTCAAAGACCGTCTCCTAGCTGAATCATGCTGCCAGTGTTTCTTGGGGTAGTGTTTACATACCCCCTCCCTCCCCTTGGTTATCTGCCGTGGTTACCAGACACTTCGTATTTTTAGCTGTTCACTGTTATTGTGTATTACCCTGTATTAGTTTCTGTAGCTAATATTGTTTCATGACTATTGTTGCATTTTGACATCATTGTGTTTTAATTGGCCTTTCATGTTCCATGTATGCTGCTTTCATTGCTTCCTGTGCCATTTGACATGACCCGGGTGATGCCTGAAAACGGTCCCTGGGATCAGCATACTTACCCGGTTATCAAAATCATAAAAAAATAATACAAACTACCAGGCAGTCCCTGCCCCACACGTTCACTTGTGCCAGAATCTCTTCATGGTCCACCAACTAATGATCATCACTGCAACTGCACTCCTCCTGAAGCCTTCAGGAAACTGCGTCATCAATGAGTGCTGCCAGACACTCAGCAGCAACAGTAGGGCCCAGGCCCTAGGCCCTCATCAGCTGCAGCGAGAAGCGGGACAATACGTGCCATGGAAAACAGGCCTACCGCAAATGCCCCATAAACATCCCAGGGTACTAAAGGAGCTAAGAGTGGAACTAGCAGAGTCATTGTCAGAACTGTTTAGTGAGTCTCTGAACACAGGAGAGGTCCCAAAAGACTGGAGAAGGGCTCATTTAATCCCACTCCACAAGACTGGTAGCAGGGAGGAGGCAGGGAACTACAGACCAGTCAGTCTTACCTCAGTAGTGGGCAAGATTATGGAGGCACTCCTTAAGGAAAGGATAGTGCAATACCTGGAATCCATAGGAGCACAGGATCCATGACAGCATGGGTTTACAACAGGAATGTCCTGTCAAACTAATCTCATAGATTTCTTTGACTGGGTAACCAGAGTGGTGGACCAAGGGGGGAGCAGTTGATGTCGCATACTTTGACTTCAACAAAGCTTTCGCTACTGTTTCACACAAAAGATTGATTAATAAGCTGGGTAGGCTCAGGTGGGTCAGAAATTGGTCAACTGGGTGGCAAACTGGTTGATGGGCAGAAAACAGAGAGTGGTGGTAAACAGTATACAGTCAGAAGAGATGCAAGTCACAAGTGGGGTACCTCAGGGATCAGTCCTGGGGCCAGTCCTCTCTTCAATATCTTCATCAGTGACATTGCAGATGGACTGGAGGGTAAGGTTTGTCTGTTTACAGATGACACCAAGATCTGCAACACAGTAGATGATCCAAATGTGGTTGGTAGAATGAGTAGAGATCTGGATAAACTGTCAAAATGGTCGGAAGAGTGGCAACTGGAGTTTAATGCAAAGAACGGCAAGATCATGCACATAGGGAAGAGAAACCCTAAAGCCACCTACAGGCTGGGAGGAGAGCTGCTGGCCTTCACAAGGGAAGAAAGAGACTTGGGCATCATCGTGACAGATTACCTGAAATCATCCAAGCAGACCACTAAAGCAGTAGCTAAGGCCAGGGGGATGTTGGGGTGTATTAGTAGGGGTATCACAAGTCGTAAGAGGGAGGTAATAATCCCTCTTTTACAAGACACTGATTAGGCCCCATCTGGAGTACTGCATGCAGTACTGGAGGCCGCACTTTCACAAGGACATTAACCAAACTAAGGCAGTCCAGAGAAGGACAACCAAAATGGTGCAGGGACTACATCAGAAAACATATGAGGACAAATTAATGGCGCACAATATGTATTCCCTAGAGAAAAGGGGGGAGAGAGGTGATATGATTGAAACATTCAAACACTATAAGGGCATTAAGAAGGTGAAACAATATAATATGTTTCAGTATAAGAAAAACAGCAGGACACGAGGACACAGCATTAGATTAGAAGAAAGCTGATTAAGGGGTATTGTAAGGACATTCTTTTTCACAGAAAAGGTGGTGGATGCATGGAACGGCCTACCTCAGGAAGTGGTGGATATGAATACAGCACAGGGCTTCAAACAGGCATGGGATAGGCATAAGGAAGCAATACAGATGAGTATGAATAGATAGGCCATGACAAAGCAAAGGCCGATGGCATATTCATAAGATAGAAAAAGAAATGGGCAGACTGGATGGGCCTTGCGGTCCTTATCTGCCGTCAACGTCTATGTTTCTATGAAGAGCCACACCATCGTCAGCTTTTGGGTCAGCAGTACCGAAGAGGACGATGTCTGGCACCTTTGCCTTTCATGGGCGCTTGAAGAACTATGGGAGAAACAAAGGACTCTATGAGCTATAGTCAGTAGTTCTGTGTTAGTAGGGGCCGGATGACTGAATTTAGTTTTTTGGTGCTGGTCTCAGTAAAGTGCATTGCCTGTAATTCAAGCTTCTGTGTGTTGACATAAAACTTGGGGATGACACCTTACTGCAGGCTACCAGAAGCAAAAAGGAGTGGTTTTGGAGCCATCAGTTTATTTAGGGCACCACAACCCTCCCCCTGGGAATATCTGTGGACAGAACATCATGGGGATTGAACCGGGGGTTTGAAGGCTATACTAGTGCCACTTGGCTAGTTTAATGGTAGTAATTTTTTGGTTTTCTTTGCTGCTAGAAAGTAAACAGGAGGGCTTTGCCTGTAAAACAAGCCCTGCATGTGTCTGGCGCAACTGTCAATAATCTGTTGCATGCCAACAGTCAGTATTAGTGCAGCTGCTATATACTGTAGAATAGACAATTTTCACGGTTCTTTATATTTTGCTTTGTTCACGGGATGGACCTGAAGCATGAAATATAAAGAAACATGAAATATTGTTTGGTATGTCACCTGTTTGCTGACATGGCTTTGGATTGCTGGCAACCAAGTACTGTACTGTGTAACCACCCACCTACCCTCGATCGCCGTGAGCACTGGGAGTCACCAGAAGCACATCTAAAAGGAAAGTTTAAAGGAAAAAGGACATTTTTATGCTTAACATTCAGTATGTGCCGGCTTGCTTGTCGTGTGTCTCACCTGATTGATCCCTAGTACAGTTCGCTCTTCACAACTCTCACTACTCTCGTAATCCTTCCATATACGCATCAGAGTATAGTAATTTTTTGTCACTTTCTTAGTTTCTCCTTTTTGTGTATTTTTCTGTATGTGGCACTAAGAGTTTTCTTTTGGTTGCTTAGCAGGTTTCTAAGCTACGCAACATGTGGTGTAGTGACATAAGTACACCACAACACGATACAAGCTCAACTGGTATGAAGTATGAGTTTAGGTTTTTTATTAAGCACGGTAACAATACGATTGATCAAAATAGAAACTTAAAAAGTAAAATAAAAATAAAAACCAAAAGTAAACACCCAAGCAAGAAATGGCAGAAAATATCAATTTGTTGCTTGTCAGGTGGGCATTCCATCTGTTTAATCCAGGTACCAATAATGAAAAAGCAGGTGTTAAAGTATGAGTAGAAGCAGTAAATGTGTAAAATACAGTACTATAAAATGTAAACAAATGAATGTATTGTACTTCTACGTGGTCAGCAGCACACTCTATATACCGGTGATTGTAACACGCCCGCAGTGCAAAAACAGTTGCCGCGATTAGGCCACTGACTTCAAAGCATGAAATAAACTGTACACGCTTACTGCATATTCTACAGTATTAATATGTATAGTTGTGTTTCTTACTGCATAAGAATGTTATCTGGTGCTGTTTGGGCCAAAGGACTGCAAAATGAAGCTGAGAGGTTCTGTCAGTCCAAACAGCATGAGATAACAGTCTTCTGCAGTAAGGAGAAAACACACACACACACACACACACACACGTGTACACGTAATACATTATGAAGGAGTCAAATATTGTTTATGAAAAAAAGCTGTTAGCTTAACTGTATAAAAAGTTTTTTTATTTGTTTATAGTTTTCTGTGCCCCCTCTATTAACAGTGAGAAGTGGTACAGTCTGGACAACGCTCTGAAATGGTAATGGGAAGCGGCTGATGAAACTAAATCTCCTGCTGTTTGTTTCAGAAAAGAAATATGATTTAGGGAGTCAATTTTGTTTTTAATTTTTTTCATTATTTTTTAAACCAGTAGGCATTTATGACAGGCAGATAAATGTGGAGCAGAATGGTGAGCAGTGAGCGGCAGCTGACAGCAGGAGGCAGCGGAACCAGAAAGTTGCGCATATTGGCCAGGATTCACAAAAACACAAAGGCCCAGATATTCAAAAGGGTTGCAGCGATGGCGCAACACTGCTGCGCCATGTGCAACTCCACTGATGCGCCCTGGCGCGGTATTCGGGGCGAAAAGGCGCCACGACAAACTCGACGCGGCCGAGCGCATCAGTAATGTATGCAGGCACAGGTGGGGAGGCGTTCCATGCATAACCTGCACAGCCCGATATTCAGCCCGGGATGCAGAGCCATATATGCGCAACCCCTACTTGGCGCCTGCACAAAGTTAAGCCAAAAAATAAAAAGGAACAACCGATGGCCACCCACAGGTGAGCTGCCACACTCGCATGGCGCAACACGACAGTTGCCACCGTGGGTGGCCACCAGTTCTGGCTACACCCAGCGCCCCCCCATGCCCGATCAAGGGCATATGTTGAACAATAAACTCCCGTCCAATATCGCTATCGCCCGATCGCCTGGAGCATGTGTTATATTAAAAGCACTTCCACGTCAATATCCTTGGTGGTCCCGTGGACCGAATGCTGCCCAGATTGCGGCATCTGTTCCAGCCGGAAAAAAACCGTCCGGTTTATTCAGGTTCAGTGTTTATCGCAAGGCCTGTTCGACAAATTTCGTTCAGGGTTCAGTGATCAGCCGATTGGCGGGCATTCATTTACCAGAAATTTTTGTTTGGTGGTGCTTCTCCACTCGCCTACTGAGTTCACGCCGCCTCCGGTCAGCCGGGTGGCAGCACCACCTCGCCACAGCCGACACAGACCGAACATAGCGTGAGCCACGGGCGGTAGTTTTGTTATATTACATTCCAGATATGTGAACATCTACTACATATCTGAATGTGTAGGAAGGCTGCATCATTGGCTCACGCCAGCTAACCAATGGGCGCAGCCCTACTGACAAAGTCGGCAGCGGGGCGGCAGGAAAGGTTGCCGCCTCCGCCGCTGACCGAGGGGCGGACGGGACCCAGTGGGTGGTGGGAGGGGGTACCCTAGACTACCAGGGAATAGGAAGATTTCTGTTAAATGGATGCCCGCGACGGCAGCATTTGGTCCACTGGACCACCAGGGATATTGGACTGGGTTTTTTTCCATTGGAACAGATGCCCACGATCGGGCAGCATTCGGTCCACTGGACCATTATTATAACGATGCCCGTGATCGGGCACATAGTGGTCCATTGGACCACCAGGGATATTGGAGGAGGAAGTCTATTTTTAGACAAATGCCCACAATCGGTCTGCAGGAGGCGCCGGTCCCGATGGCTGCTGCCTGGCAGGGGCACCAGGCGCAAGTTGTCGGGGATCGCGCACCTGCATGCTAATGGATGCAATAGAGCCATAATGACATGCAAATGGCCCCATGTGTGCCTTTGTATAAATTATGGCCCCATTTGCATGTCCCTTTGAATATCGCAGGTGGTGGAATGGCATAATGGCACTTGCGCTTAGCGCATTCCATGCTCCACTCTGCCACTTGGCGCTGGTGCAGTGCCACTGTGCCATGCACAGTGGGGCCGGCCAGGGTGAGATATTCAAAGCTGCTGAGCCATAGCGCAGCTCCATTGAATATCGCCCAGGCCACACCCCTGCGCAGCCAAGTTGAGCTGCGCCCAGGCTGGCGCAGTTTCAATATCCGGGCCAAAGTGTCATGTAAAATTTTGCACAGCATCCTACAGTTGTGCTGGTGGGCAATTGAGCTAGTCACAATCAGATAGGGCAGTGCATTATCTGACTGTGAAGAGGGGCAGGCGGGGGCAGTGCTAACCCAGGCAAAGCACCAGGAACGCCAGTAGCAGTGTTCCCACAGCCAGCCAGGGGAATGGGCTGGCAACAATAGCACACACACACTAAGCCCCTATTCACTAAGGGAGTCATGCAAATGATTCCATTAGGCATGCAAGGTGCTACTGGCAGGGGTGCCATTTGGGGGGGCACTCGCCCCCTACATTGCAGGCCATAGTTGTTTTTCTTGTTTTTCAGCACATGGATCCACCCCCATAGCCCCTCTGACCAGTTGTTGTCCCCCTCGTTGAAAGGTGAAATGGCCTCCCTGGCTACTGGTCATTAGCTTGCCCATTATGGGCCTGTTTGCGTGGCCTGCATGTGGCTTAGTGCGGCCCTCTCCACCAGCCCATGCCCCACACAGCCACATTCCACGGTGGTTTAGTGCCCCCGTCCTCAATGATGTCAGTCCCTTGTAATCTAGTGGTGCCCTTCCCGACTCATATTAAAAAAAACAAAAAAACGAACTGATAAGTAAAATGTATGTTTCCATAGTGCAGTGGTCTCTCTCTTCCTTCACTGATTGCCATCCCCAAATACGGAAAACTCCAGCTCTGGTAGTCTAGGGTCCCCTTCCCCCACTCCATCCAGTGTGCCCCACCACCCCGCTCCCCCCATCCCAACCCATGATCGGAGATCAGCACAGCCCTCCTCTCACCACCACTGAGCCCTCACGGAGCACGTACTGTACAGCCAGCGTCTAGCCACGGTGGTGTGAGGAGGGCCATGCTGGTCGTCGATCACAGGTTGGGATGGGGAGAGGAGTAGGGTGGTGGGTCACACTGGACAGGGAAGAGGGTGGGGTTAGGAACCCTAGACTACCAGGGCTGGAGTTTTCCGCATTTGGTGACGGCGATCGTTTGACCGGGGAGGGACCACCAGACTATGAAAACACAAATCTTACTTGTCAGGTCAGCGATCGCGGGGTGCACAGACCACCACCCTATGGAAACATTAATTTTACTTACCAGGTTGGTGATCGGGGACTGGTGAGGGACCACTACACTATGGAAACATACATTTTACTTTTCTGTTTGGCGATCGGGGACTGGGGCGGGATCACTATATTATGGAAACTGAGTTTTACTTAGGATCAGCGATCGGGGGCAGTACCTCCGCCAACCACTACGGTTGCATGGAATACCGCCAGGTTTTGGTCTGCGATAATTTCTCCATGCATAGGCCTTCTCAAAAAGCCCTTGTGTGGAGCAAAAACATTGTAAATTGCACCACATGGATATTCAGGTCCCCTCCCCAACTTTCCCGGGGCAGACTGGGCTTTGTGAAGATCAACTCACACCAAAACTCAAGTTTACCCTGGGGAAAAGTTTTGTGAATCTAGCCCAGGGGTTCTCAAATGGTGAGGCCAGCCTCCTTGGGGAGGCCCCAACCTGTTCCAGGGGAGGCTCAAGCAAGTCTGAAAAAGTACTGTATTTCAATTTTGAGTTTTATATATTTTGTGTGAAGAGATGAAGCAAACTGAAAGAGGATAATAGTAGGTGAATCTTACGTATTTATTTAATAATAGGTGACAAGGGAAGTTGAATGAGCCAAGGCTCATTTCAGGTGTACTCGGGGAAGGGGAAGGAGTCAAAACATGTCAAAAGGTAACTGCAAAACAATCAAGAAATAAACAATGAACAATACTGCAATCAAATATGAACAATAAAGTAATAATGAAAGGTGGTAATTGATCAATTTGCAGCCTGATGGCAGAACAGCCCAAATACAAAGGTTGAACATAGAAGTGCTAAGAGCAAGAGCAGGAAGGAGCAAAGTAATCCCTGAGAAGTTGCTTAGGAGCAGGGAAGGACAGGGAGAGGCAAGTATGTAGGAAGGTTATTTCATACAGAAAGGAAATGGAGAAAGTAGTTTGACCCATGAAGGTACTGCAACAGGGGTAACAATTGTTCAAGAATAAAAATAGCGGAGCAAGTAGGCTGGCCTGTGGGGGGGTTACAATAAGCTGAATAACATTTATTTATTTTATTCATTTGTTATTCAGATAATGTCTTTGAGCACAAGAGCTCTTTTTCAAAGGTTTCAAGTCAGTATAAGGCAAGGAACTGAATGTGAGCCAAGTACTCAAAGGGGTTTCAATTTATTCATGGTGTACTCCGCAAAGTACAGCATGTTATTTTTCTTTGGGGAGGCCCAAGATTATTTCAGTTTTGGGGGAGGCTCAAAATCTTTTCCATGGATTTGGGGAGGCTCACTGTGACAAAGTCTGAGAACTACTGATCTAGCCCATTGTGCAAGGCAACATCTGTATGCTCAACAAGCGATACAATGTTTCTCCACTGTGATTGGACGAAAATCAGAGACTGCTTTATAATGCTGTAAGAAACACACAAAGGTAGACATAGTAAAACCCAATGCAGCCGTCAACGATTTTTCTACAACGTAAAACTGTGAACACAGCTATTTAAAAGGCATTTTTATTTATAGTTTTCTGTACCCGCACGTAATTCTGGCAAGTGGTACAGAGCCGATTGCGCAGACGGGGTGCTAGCTGCACATTCGAGCAGACTTGATAGACCTCTAGGCCTTTATCTGCTGGCAAATTTCGTATGTTCGTACGTGATAGCAGGCAGCGGCTGACGAAACTTAAGTTTCTGGCTGTTTGTTTTACATAAAAAAAAAAAAACATTTAGGGAGGGATTTTTTTTTTTTACCCACTGGTATTTAGAAGCAGGAAAATGCGTAGCAGCAGCGAGCGGGAGGCAGCGGAATGAACGTTGAGCGTACTGCGCGAGACAGAATCTCCATGCTCGACAAGGTGGTTCTCTCCGATTGGTGGAAAAGCTGACACTCCTTTGTAAATATTAATAAAGATATGCATAGCCCGACCCTGGTCTGCCGCGTGACAAAACTGCAGCTAGTAATGATTGTATAAACAGTTCATACCTAGTAATGTATAACCATTTTAATTGTATGAACGGTTCTCTATCCTCCCCAGAGTTCAGTGATCCCACGATTCACCTCTCATCGTAACCAGCACGACGCGAACCTCTACAACCAGCCACTTACAACACAAGCAAGCAAAGGGAACGGAATTAGTCTACGACACGCGCGCTCTTGGCACAGCAGGAAGTAGCCAGTCCAATTGGTTTTGGTACTAGTGCTAACGGGTTGTGGTATCACCCAATCGAAAAGAGGATAACGGAGGAGGTATGAAATGAACGAACTCTGGAAGCAACCGGAATCCTGAAGCCAAAGCAGTGCGCATTTACATACTAATGGAAGGTCGGGATTCTGGAAAGCACGATTAGTTGGTAAAGTGGATTCCGTTAGTTTGGCTTCCCGGTCTCGTCCCTCGATTAAATAACTGATGATGGAGCACACATATGTAGTTCTGACATTAACATTTCTAGTGCCCGGCAGTATTCGAAGAAGCACACGAGACACCATTTCTCTTAATCTAAGTGCTTGGTTGCGTTGAGAAATGCTGCCGTTTGAAACCGCTCATTTGACTGTTTAGTGGGGGTTGGACTAAAATAGTCATTTGAACAAAAATTTGTAGTTCTGGGAGTGAAGCTGTACCATTGCTGTTCTTGCAACAGGGTGATTAAACTGGAATGCTTTGTATCTCTTTTTTTTTTTTACTGGATGCATTTAGTTTTTGGGGTTAAAATATCCGATTATACAATGTGGTAAATCCAATGTTCCCAAATCCTGCATCCTGATTGGTCGGCTGGCACAATTACCACCATGATAAATCCTCCAGTGTACCCACTGGAAGAAGTGCCAGCCAACCTCGTAGCCTGTTGATCCGGTCGCTTTCACTTCAAACGAAACTGCCGGGATTTGTCCTGTCACCACTTCGCTAAAGCACCACTCTAAATTGTTTACAAAATTACATCCTCTTTTGAAGTGTAGGGACCTCAGTGAGTTAGGAAATAGTTAAAAAAATATTAAAGAAAAAACATTCGCCATTGTGCATGCCCCAGGAACTTTAACTCATGGTTGAAGAACTGGTGCTGTGAGGAAGGGTTTGGATTCATTGGTGACTGGGGACCCACCTGGAGGGATGGAGGTTTGTTCAAGCCTGACGGCCTGCATCCATCCTGGAGGGAATCCAAGCACTCAATGATAAGTTTAAATGCTACATTGACAAGCATTTAAACTAGCAAAGGGGGTGCAGGCCAGCAAGGACAGCACCTACTTGTTTCACCCCCCACAGCTAGCAGTGGAACCAGTGAACCAGAGGAGTGGCTATCTCTGCAAAGCAGTGTGCAAAAGATGGAGATTAGTGTCCAAAAGGTGGATAAGCAGAAAAGGGCAAATTCAGCAGAAGGGCAGACAGCAAGAAGAACCAGGGATAAATGACAACCAAGGAAGGGGCTGGAGTAGAACAGTGAAGCAGTCTAGGAGGTCAAATCATGGAAAGCCATGTGCAAATGCCAGGAGCCTTAGCAACAAGATGGAAGATCTGGAGGCTGTCATGGTACAGTCAGACCTGGACATTGTGGCCATCACTGAAACCTGGTGTAATGATAACCATGACTGGGAGATGGCCATACCTGGCTACAACATATTCAGAAGAGACAGAGCAGGCAGGAAGGGAGGAGGAGTGGCACTGTATGTAAAAATGACATAAGGGCCACACAGATCCAGGAGGAACAAAATGGGGAGAGAGACTGTGGGTTAAGCTGGAAAGGAAAATGGGGCCAGCCATCCGCACAGGTGTGGTCTATAGACCACCAGCCCAGGAGGAAGAAACAGATAGGAGTTGATGCTAGCCATCCAAAGGATGGCAGACAAGGGTGAGGTAGTACTGGTTGGAGACTTCAATATACCAGACGTGGACTGGAGCATCCCAGCAGCAGCATCAACTAGGAGCAGATTTATCCTGGACTCCTTCAGGATGCCTTCCTCAAGCAACTGGTCATGGAACCAACTCGGCAGAAGGCAATACTGGACCTTGTGCTCACAAACAGGGACAGTGTGATGGGGGTAACAGTGGGGAGCACCTGGGTAACAGTGACCACCAGTCATTGTGGTTTGAAATCACAGAAAGAGCAGAACCAAACCACACAAAAACACGATCCTGGATTTTAGGGGGAGACTTTGGGAAAATGGGGAGATACTTGAAAGAGGCATTAAGGGAATGGGACAGGAATCGGGTTGAGGAACAGTGGGCAGTATTTAAAATGGGATTATAAGAACAACAGAATTATGCATTAAGCAGGTTAGCAAGAGGAAAAGGAAGAGGAGACCATTATGGTTTTCCAAAGAGGTAGCAAAGAAAGTGAAAGCCAAAAAGATTGCATTCAGGCAATACAAAAGACACAGGCAGAAGGGGATAGGGAGAAGTACCAGGAGAAACAAAGGAGGCAGGAAGTCAGTAAGGGAAGCCAAAGCTCAGACAGAAGAACACATTGCAAAATCAGTGGGTAAAGGGGACAAAACATTTTACAGGTACATAAGTGAAAAAGAAAGACAAAGGGAGGGATAGTGAGACTGAAGGGGAGGATGGGAGCCGTGGAGGATGACAACAGTAAAGCTGACATATTGAACAGGTATTTCTGCTCCAGTCTTTACTAAGGAAGAGGGGTAATGGGTCTGAAGGGAGTACAAGGTGAGAATGGTGCAGAATGGACACAAGTCCCTTTACACGAGAAAGGGTCCTGAAGGAACTGGAAGTAATAAGAGCTGATAAAGCAATGGGGCCAGATGGGGAACACCAGGGTCCTTAAAGAACTAAGAGAGGTGGTGGCTGAACCTCTGGCTATCCTGTTCAGCCAATCACTGGAAACAGGGAGGTACCCAAAGACTGGAGGACAGCAGATGTAGTCCCCTTTATACAAAAGTGGGAACAAAGAGGAAGCAGGGAACTACAGACCAGTCAGCCTCACCTCGGTAGTGGGAAAGATCATGGAAGCACTACTGAAGGAGAGATTGGTGGAACATCTGGTTGTCAATGGACTACAGGACCCAAGGCAGCATGGTTTCACTAGGGGGAGGTCATGTCAGACCAACCTCATTGAATTTTTTGACTGGGTGACTAGGGAGGTGGATCAGGGGAGGGCAGTGGACATGGCCTATCTGGACTTCAGCAAGGCCTTTGACACTGTGCCACATAGAAGACTATTACACAAACTGGGGAATATGGGTGTGGGCAGGACAGTAGTGTGGTGGGTAGGTAACTGGCTGGGTGGCAGGACAGAGGGTGGTGGTAATGGCTGTCACTCCACAGAGGAAGAGTGACCAGTGGGTACCACAGGATCAGTGCTGGGACCGGTCCTATTCAACATCTTCATCAGTGACATTGCACAGGATCTAGAAGGCAGAATTTCACTGTTCGCTGATGACACAAAGCTCTGTAACAGAGTAGACACACAGAGGGTGTAGACAGAATGAGAAGGGACCCAGAAACGTGAAGAATGGTCAAGGGTTTGGCAGTTGAAATTCAATGCAAAGAAGTGCAAGATAATGCATATGGGGCACAAAACCCAGGCACAATATATCAGTTGAGGGGTGAGGATATAGCATGCACCAAGCAGGAAAGGGATCTTGGGGTTGTCATCTCTGGATGACCTCAAGGTGGGGAGAAACAGTGTGACAAGGCATCAGGTAAAGCAAATAGGATGCTGGGATGTATAGGCAGGGGCATCACCAGCAGGAAAAGGGAGGTCATAATTCTGCTATACAAGACACTAGTGAGGCCCCACCTGGAGTACAGTGTACAGTTCTGGAGACCATACCTACGTAAGGATATAGACAGGGTAGAGAAGGTTCAGAGGAGGGCAACAAAGATGGTGCATGGATTGCATCACAAGTCCTATGAAGACAGGTTGAAGGAACTGAACATGTACTCCCTGGAGGAGAGGAGGGAGAGGGATATGATAGAGACATACAAGTATCTTACAGGGAGGAACAGGGTGCAGAAAAACACTATTTTAAGCTAAAAGATGTTTCAGGACTAGAGGGCATGGGATGAAGTCGGAGGAGGACGATTCAGAGGAAACATGAGAAAGAATTTCTTCACAGAACGGGTGGTGGACAAGTGGAACACCCTGCCAGAGGAAGTGGTGGGGGCTGAAACAATCACTGGATTTAAGAATGCATGGGATAGACATAAAGGAATTCTAGAGGTCAGGGGTAAGGGGAAATAGACTTCTAGGAAAACAAACTGAACTTACAAGCTCAAATGGGCAGACTAGGTGGGCCATAGGCCCTTATCTGCCGACACTGTCTATGTATCTATGTGTAATTAAGCAATAAGGCACAACAGGGCGTGGATTATTGGGGGTTTAGCCATGCCTTGTATGGTGACTTAACCACACAAGAAGTGGGTAAATCCCCAGTAACTCACAACCGGGAGAGCCTTATTGCTATTTTACAGTGGACCCATGTGTAAAATAAATGAAAAATGTGTTTTGTTTTTTATAAATGCAATTCCTCAGCCGTGGGTAATGCAGGATTTACCCATGGCTATGTGACATGTTTTGACCAGTGAGGTTACAGGATTTTCACACACCATTGCATAATATTTAAGCAATTTATCCCTCCAGGGTGTGGGTACACTGGAGGATTTACCACGGCTGGTGTGATTGGGTCCGCGAGCAGCAGTGGCGAACACACCAGTCGTAGTTAAGTCCTCCAATGTACCCACACCCTGAAGGGATAAATTTATATTATACAATGGCAAATGTTGTTGTGTTAATGTTTTTTAACTATTTTCTAACTCACTGAGGTCCCTACACTTCGAAAGAGGATGTCATTCTGTTAAAAATTTACCGCAGTGTTTTAGCGAAGGGCAACAGGACAAATCACGGCAGCTTTGTTTGAAGTGAAAACCACCGCATTAGCACGATATAAGGTTGGCTGACACTTCTTCCAGTGGGTACACTGGAGGATTTATCACGGTGGTAATTGTGCCAGCCAACCAATCAGGATGCAGGATTTGGGACATTGGATTTAAGCAATAAGCCACGAAGGGTGTGGGTTATTGGGTAATTTACCACGGTTGGCGTGGTTTGTGCCTCTTGGGTAAATCCGTGCCAGCTGTGGTAAATCCCCGATAACCTATAACCCTCGTGTGGCTTACTGTAATTATGCCAAGTACTGCCTTTTTTTTTTATTATTTTAAAAAGCAGTGCTTAGTATAATGCTTAAATAAGTCACTCGGGAGTAGAGCAGTGTGTTTGGTTTGTTTTGTTTTCCTGATGTATGGAGCTGCTGTTTCACAGTCTCTGCTTAGCGGGGAGACAAGATGGTGGTCAGAGTTCCATGATTTCGCCGTCAGATTGCATTTTTTTGAAGATGCGGCTGGCTGGCACCTTTTGCAATGATTATCAGTAGATAATCAACGCAGGTAAGGTGCCAGCCTGCCTATCTGGTCAGTGTCCGGGGTACATGGACCCAGATATTCAAACTGTGCCAGGCTGTGGCGCCAAGCCTGGCGCAGCTCAGCAGCTGCGCCGGGGCGTGGACTGAGTCGATATTCAGCGAACTGCGCCATGGCTCCTGGCGTTGAATATTGCACCCTGGCCCCTGCAGTGCGCATGGCACAGTGGCACTGCGCCAGCGGCCAGAGTGGAGCATGGGGATGCGATAGCGCAAGTTCCATTGCGCAAGGCGCAGCAACCGCGATATTCAAAAGTTGACATGCAGATGGGACCATAATGTATGCAAGGCATAAATGGGGCCGTTTGCATGTCATTATGGCCCCATTTGCATGCAGGTGCACCGATCCCTGACAGTGCGCCTGGCACCCTGCCAGGCAGCAGCCATCGGGGACCGACGCCTCCTGCAGCGCGGCAATGTGCCCCACAGCCCGATCACGGGCATTAGTAACATGAAAGAGAGCCCTGTGTCCCTGGTGGTCCAGTGGACCGCTGCCCACCCGATCGTGGGCTAAGTAAAAGAAACCATCATCCTATTTCCCTGGTGGTCCAGTGGACCGCTGTCCGCCCGATCGCGGGCTGAAGTAAAAAATAAACCCATATCCCTGGCGGTCCAGTGGACCTCCCTCCCCACCTGCTCACTGATCCCCACTGCCCCTCCCAGTCAGCGGCGGGCGGCAGCACCCCACCTGCCTGCCGTCCCGCTGACTGACACCGTCGGTAGGGCTGTATGCCCATTGGTCCACAGCGTGAGCCAATGGGCGTGCAGCCCGTACCGTACTACACATTCCAGATATGTGAATGGATCCATTGATGTTCCTGTCCATCCCATTTTTTTATTTATGTTGGCGGCCTGCGCAACATCTTCTTGATAGTGCAGATTTGGAAGCGGTCACTGTTGTAGTGAATGCAGGGGCACACATCGGTAGGTGCGTCCCTCATTCCCCAGTCAGCCTGCGTGCCGGCACCACACCACCCGGGCGAGCATATCTAAGGAAAGGTCCGCTGCAATGCGAGCAAAGCTCGTCACACGCAGCGGACCTCCCGAAGTGCTTACCCGGAAACACAAACATGGCGGCACACTGCTCGCCAAACTGCCGACTTCAGGGTGCCCAATCCCCTGTCAGCTTACTCCTGCCTCTAATGATGTGCTGGACGGGGAGCCCACTCCCCGTCGGCATAAAGAACCCTCTCATTTGTTATATGCCGGGGTGCCCAATCCCCCCTCGGCTCTTGCCCTCCCCTGCTTTCCTTGTGTGCCGACGGGGAGCCCAATCCCCTGTTGGCTACAGCTGCCCTCCAAAAAAAACAAGACTCCATTGGCACACTGGAAGCCCACCCCAGCATGCCACATGCCCCTCTAAACAGAAAAACGGTCCCACAATGCGTGTTTTTTGTACCTGTGGAAAAAGGAAACAGGCCCTCGGTGGTCTCCCTGCCCCCCTCCCACAACCCGTGCCCACCCACTGTGCACCCTGCCTCCCCACACCCCCCTCACCCCATACTTACCTGCGGAGTCTGGCGCGACAATCTTCGGTGGACTGGGAACACGTCTGCACTCTTCAGAGCCGACCGTGAAATGAGGAAATGTCGGTAAGCTGTATAATGGAATAAATAGGTTTTTTTTGACTTTGATGCATATCTCAGGCATTTTTTGGAATTTTGGCACCAAATTTTCAACATGGGGTTTTTGGGAACCCTCCTCATGAATTCTGGCACTGTCACGGCGTTATTCGGTCCCGAAAGGTGATTTTGCAGTCACTGTGCGGAATCACCTTTCAGGACCGAGTAAGGAAATGACAGTGCCACTGTTCATGAGGGAAGCTCTCAAAAAACCTATGTTGCAAATTTGGTGACAAAACTCTCAAAAATGGCTGTTTTACGAGCGTGCATTGTGCTGTTTCTACGCACGCTCATAACATCGTGAATTTGTAATATTTTCACTCCAGATTTTCAGACTTGGCATTTTTCCACACCTCCTGATGAACAGTACAGCTGTCATTTTGCATATCCTGCCCGAAATGTGTGTTCGCACGTCCGGCGCAGAATAGCGCAGTCGCTATGCGAAATCACTTTTCGGGACAGTTTGAGGAAATAACAGTGACACTGTTCATGAGCAGAGGTCCTAAAATGCCTATGTTGAAAATTTCTTGCCGAAAGTCTTAAAATAACTGTGTTGCAAGCGTGCGTTGCGCAGTTTCCACGCACCCTTGTAACTTCGCAAATTTGCAATATTTCCATGCCAGATTTTCAACACTGGCATTTTTTCACACCTCCTTATGAACAGTACAGCTGTCATTTTTCACATCCTGCACAAAATGTGTTTTTACGCTCCTGTGGCGCACAATGGCGTGGTCGCTGTGGGAAATCAACTTTCGGGACAGATTAACAAAATCACTTCGCCACTGTTCATAAGCGGAGGTCCCAAAATGCCTATGTTACAAATGTGGCTGCCAAACTCCCAAAAATAATTGGATTATGGATGTGTGTTGTGTAGTTTTGTATGCATGCTCATTGCTTTGCCAGTATTTCATATTGTCACTCCAGATTTTCAACGTTGCCATTTTTTTACGCCTCCTCATGAACAATATAGTTGTCATTTTCCACATCCTGCCCAAAAATGTGTTTTCGTCCCTCTGTCGCCAAATGGCACAACCGCTGTGCAAAACCACCTTTCAGCTAACAAAGTGATTGTGCCACTTTTCATGAGGTGGCCTGTCAAGCAGCCCATGTTGAAAATGTGGAGTGAAACTATCACCTCATGCCTACGATATTAGGGTTTCCAACTGTTGCATCCCACCGGGTACAGACTGTTTGGCATCCGGGGTGTCACTGGGGATCATCGGATGTAATGCCCACGCCATTCCACCCTCCATCCCCACCCTGCAGCTACTGACGGGCATCGTGTTGTGCCTTGCACTGTTCGGCCACAAAGTTCACCCCACGCTCCTATACTGCACCCACGTCAGCGTATTTCCTTATGGAATGGGGTAAGTACAATGCCCAAAGACCCCAAAGCACACCCCGACACTTGTCAGTGTCTGCAGGATAGGGTGAGGTACAGTGGCATGAGCGTTATAGCTGATGAACTAAAGGCACACCCCAGTGCCTGTCGCTCACTACAGGGTGCGGGTGGGGTTGGTGTCACTTCAATACTTCACTGCCATTCCCATTATGCGTCTCTAGCTCCGGCAATGCCAGTGCCAGTGCAACAACATTTGGCATTGACAAATGCTTGTTTCTTTTCATTTCTTTTTTTGGTTACTGAATACATTTTCATTAAACAGTGCCTCTTGCTTTAGACTTCGACTGTTCGCATTGTTTATTCTTGCTATCACAACTTGTTGCCAGGCAAATGAGCCTGATATCACAAGTGGTGCCTTGATTTCAGGGCAGGAAAAAACAGCAGGAACAGCTATTGTGTAAGGGGCTGTGAGCCTGGTTTTATGTGACAGTCTTAGTAATAAAGAATAGAATGTCCGGAAATTCAGATTTTTGGAAACACTGTACGGCCTGCCAGTTCCAACAGTACTTCAGTGCAGGAAACTGGCAATATTCACTTGAAGTCTGAAATGATATTATAATTCTCCCAATACGCCCAACCGGCTGGCAGTATTGCCCAGAGGTTAGAGGAACGAGGTGTGAATGAGCTTGTTACATCCAGTAGACCAGACCTGAATTTGATTCTCACAACCTCCACTTACATACTGTGTGACTCTGAGCAAGTCACTTAACCTCCCAGTGCTCCCAGGTCAGCCCTGAAAACAGGCACTTGTGCCTAGTGGGCCTTACCCGGTTACCAAAGACTTAAAAAAAAAAAAAAAAATACCAAGTATTGAAATACTGACTGAAATAACTACAGCTTAAGGTGCTCTCAAGTGCATTGTTTTTATATTGGTGCTATTTTGCATGATTAAATATCTGTGTCCATTTATGTATAAAAATACACACATGTTGCCACTTTTTATAATTCTGATATATATATTTTTTTTTGGTTTCTTTAGGGTTGAGGAAGTCTACTTCATCCATTAGACACAGGTTAAAGATTTCATGATGTCAGGAACATTATCTTGCTGGATTTTACATCCTGCAAGAAGTATCACAATTTTTTTACGAGGACAAGGATCATGGTACTCCAGACACTACAGCCCAACTAGAAACCACATAAAGAGGAAGAGTACTCTTGCCAAGTGGCCATTTACACCTATGTTTTTAGGAAGTACAGATTCTGATAGTGATGTGCTCACTTCACAGAAACGTCAACGTCATCCGCCTGCAGAAGAAGAATTCCTTCAGTTTCATTTAAACCCGTCCTACATTACTAGTATTTTGAGAGCCAATGAACTGTCTTACAAATTTTCAGAGTTTGATGGTAAAAATCCCATTTCCATTCTGAAATTTGAAAGTAATCAGTTGTCTGCTAATACTCCTAATGAAGATCGTAGAAGTGCAGCTACCTGCTTACAGACCAAAGGTATGTTGTTTGGTGTCTTTGATGGGCATGCAGGGTATGCATGCGCTCAAGCTGTGAGTGAGAGATTGTTCTATTACATTGCTGTTTCTCTTATGTCACAGAGTACTATTCAAGACATTGAATTTGCTATGGAACGTATGAAACCAGTGTTGCCTATTCTGCAGTGGTACAAACACCCTAACGATTATGCCTACAGAGAAGCTGCATCAGTTTACTTGGACCACCTTAGGGTTTATTGGCAAGAACTCCTAGAGCCTGACAATGGAGGAGGACTTAGTGTGGAAGATGCATTTACCTGTGCATTCAAGAGGCTAGATTCAGATATCTCGCTTGAGGCTCAAGCTCCTTTAGAAAATTGCTTACTCAAGAATGTTGCCCTCCAGGTTGCTTTTTCTGGGGCAACTGCATGTGTTGCTCATGTGGAAAATGTACATTTGCATATTGCCAACGTAGGTGACTGTAGAGCTGTCCTAGGGGTTCAGAATGAAGATGGATCTTGGACGTCTTTGCCTCTTACTTGTGATCACAATGCCATCAATGAATCTGAACATTTGAGGATAAAGTCTGAACACCCAAAGGAGGAAGAAGAATCATTAATTGTTGATAATCGACTGCTGGGTATCCTGATGCCTTTTAGGGCCTTTGGTGATGTCCGGGTTTAAGTGGAGCAAAGAATTGCAACAAAGTGTTTTGGAAAATAGTTCTGATGTGAAGGCTTTAAACATTTATCAGTACACTCCTCAACATTACTTAACGCCTCCATACTTAAGTGCCGAGCCTCAAATATCATACCACAAATTAAGACCCCAGGACAAATTTCTAATTATTGCTTCAGATGGTTTATGGGATATGTTGGACAATGAAGGTGCTGTAAGACTTGTTGCAGAGCATCTTACAGGTGTTCCTTTTCAGGAATCTGAATCCTCGGTTGATAAACCGATAAGTTTAGGACACATGCAGAGCCTTTTGCTCAAGAGAAAAGCCAGAGTCGCTCACTTCCATGACCAGAACATAGCCACCCACCTAATAAGACATACTATTGGGACAAATGATTACGGTGAGATTGAACTAGAGAGGCTTGGTGCAATGCTCAGTCTACCAGATGATCTGGCCAGAATGTACAGAGATGACATCACAGTAACTGTTATTTATTTCAACTCAAATGCCATTGAAATGCTTTACCGGGACAATGAGTAAGGGTTTTACATGTTATAGCACTCTTAATAAAACTAGTATATTTCCTAAAATAATTTTAACTGTGCAGATTGCCTAAAACAAACAACTTTTTTAGATTGACTGAGCTACCTGGAAATTCTTTTTCATTAGAAACATTGGCAAATACTGTAAACCTGTTGAAGACCAGATCTAACAGAATTCTTTGACTACTGTCTCTGTTATTCTGCATACCAGTACTGTATGGATCTAAACAGAACAAGTGCAATGCCTAACTTTCATATTGACTAAATTGCTACTATACTGTTCTTGAGATAAAGAAAATCAGTTTATGTGTAATATGTATAAGACGGTGCTGAATTATCAAGTACTGGAAATATATTGAGCATCCAAGTGAAAGGCAATGTTGCCTTTATAAACTGGGTTATGGCTCAGTTAGCCAATTTGTAGTAATTTGCTTTATATATCTGCAACAGTGAGTCATTTCATAGACTTGTACTGTATGACAGCCTAATAAATGACTACATAAAGCTTGGATGCCATTTAAAGGGGAGTGTGTTGTGTACCAGTTCCACGTTTATTGTGGGACAGACCCCAATTTGCACTTTTAGAACAGAGAATTTACTTGACTGCTTTACAGTTCTTTTTCAAG
Organism: Neoceratodus forsteri; assembly: GCA_016271365.2. Taxonomy (NCBI): domain Eukaryota; kingdom Metazoa; phylum Chordata; order Ceratodontiformes; family Ceratodontidae; genus Neoceratodus; species Neoceratodus forsteri. Next base: position 1,426,277,906 of record CM028130.1, read on the forward strand.
TGAATCCTGCCACTTCCGCACTACCTCCACACATCTTCTGCTTATGAATGCCCAGACGGTATCCTGTAGTCTCCCATGGCTGACTTCCGCAACAGATCAGCTGATGGTGATTGAATTTGGGGAAATACTTGTAGCAGCTTTTAAATGTTTTTTGGGGGGATGGTCAGCAGTCCTGCAGTAATGCTGAGGTGAAGTACAGCAGGATAAGTAGAGGTACAAGCATTTCCTTAGGTTGACTCTCCCACAACAGACCTCTGTTGCTGATGTCAGCCATGGTGAATTCTTGGATGCCATATCAGTGACTGTAGTTCTAAGGCATCTTGCAGAGTGGTGGCAGGGGGATCAACCAGAAAAATGTACACTGTAAGTCTGCTAAGTAGGTTAAAATTTCTTTGTAGTAAAAGTGCATATACGGGGCTGTGGTGTGGGGATAATACATGGATTTCCCTTTTTAAAATATCAAATTTCTGATTTTGTGAAATTGTGGTTTAAACAGCATTGCATATTGAGGAGTATCAGTCTGGCTCACGTTCAGAATTCAAGCCCACTTTCCTTCACAGGAGCTCTGTTGGTTAATGTTTTATACTTTTTTTTAATATTTGCCTTAATAAAGGGAAGGGATACTAAGTTGGTAGCTGGCCAACTAATACCTTCACACTCCTGGACTGCTGGCCCCACCCGTATGCTTAAATGTTTTATGACATGTTTGTAGAGTGCAGTGGAGCACTCCATTGAGGTCTGAACCGTTTTTTAATTGTCTCTGCCCATTGGTGTCGAAGCCAAGCCAGTGCTCAATTAAGAATGCTCTTGTTAGTTGAGTGAGGGCTTTCATAAGACCCCAACGGTTCTTTAAAGAATTGAAGTTAAAATCTACTCCCATAGATGTCTGTGGTGCAGAGTCCTGTACTCTCCAAATGAAAATGTTACATAATACCATAGTGTGGCAAGAGGTTTACGGGGGATCGGGTAGCAGGCTCTAGACAGCCACATTAGGACCCCTTGCCTTTTTTGTGGCAGGCCTGGAAAAATTATGGAACATTACCAGCAGAACTTAAAAAAAAAAAAAAAAAAAAAGTTGGAACAGCAAAATGCCACAGTGGGGGCTGCATACAGATATTAGAAAGATTACAGAATGAAAACAACAAGACACATGCAGTAAAGTCTATAGTAAGGCAGCTAGAATGCAGGGGTGCATTGGGAGGGGTTTTGACAGGAGAAAAGAGGCGATTTTTGCTGCTGTATAATGTACTTGGGAGGCCCCATTTGGAGTACTATGTTCAGTTATGGAGCCCACACCTTAGGAAGGAGAGGGATAAACTAGAATCTGTTCAGAGAAGTATCACCAAAGTGATTCAGGGCCAGTAAGGGAAATCTTAGAGGACTGGCTGGAATTCCTCAATATGTTTTTGCTACAGGTCAGAAGAGAGAGGGAAGAGATGCTAGAGACCTACACGTTTCTGAGAGGAATAAATAGAGTGGATTACATGGACCTGTTCAGTATAAATATAGGAGTTGTAACAAGGGGCTTGAGAAGAAGCTGGTATGAAGAACATTTTAAGAAGGGTATGAGAAAGTATTTCTTCATATAGAAGGTAACTAGGGAGGTCAGATATATAGAGGGTGGAAGTGAGGGTAAAAGCCGTGTCATGACAGTTGGAATACCAAAATGGGCAGGCTGGATGGACCATGGGTCTTTATCTGCTAACAGCGTCTAGGTTTCTGTGCACAGTAGGAGGATGAGGATAAGCAGATATAAATTAGGAATGTGGCAATGCTTTCCTTCCTGTTTAAACTAATGCCAGGGTTGGGTGGTGGTGGGGGTGATAGGGTCATAAACACAGTATTTAATTTTGTGTTGTATGACCTCACAACGTGGTCCAGTTTATTTATGTATGTATGTATTATGGATAAAATATATATTTATGTAGATAAATTTCTGTATGTTTCGTTATATATTTATAGTAGCAGTACTAGATAAAAATTGGATCTTTTGCAACAGTTTGTTCCCTGTGCTCTGTTGAAGACTTGCCTGGTAATCTTGTTTTCACTGTACTATCGTCCTATAATTTGCTCAATTTTTCCTTTGTTTTTGTTTACATTTCTTTCACCTGCCATGTTGAACTGGAACCCTCTGCTGCCAACAGCAGATGCACGTGACTCACAGTACTACATGGGGACAGCGGGAATATGCAGCACAGGGTCCCACAGAAGTAAACAAAAGACCTGGTGCAACATTAGGAGGAAGCAGTCATATTTATTGTGGCTCCACAAAAAATGGAAATACATTTTTAAATATCTAAAAAAAACAAAATATTGGTAGAAAAAAATATTTACAGATATGGCTAGCGAAACTATGGCTGCATGCTTCCAGCCAAAAAGCAGAATTTTGATAATCACTTCCTGATTATCCAGTACTGCTGCTTTATAGCTATATTTATATGTATATGTATATCATCTATACCGTGTGTGTGTGTGTGTGTGTGTGTGTGTGTGTATCTAAGTCAAAATCCAGGCATCCCTGCCTGTCATCCCCGTGTTACTTTAAAATCTAGTGGAAGGGGTTGGCTGCGTTCTTCAGACATAACTTGGGTGCAGATCTGCTCTAACTACATACAGTAACTGATAATGAGTCAGTAGAGAAGTTGTATCTAGGTCACCATATTGGTGTGATAACATCAAAATCCAGGCATCCCATTCTGTTCTGTTGAGCATGTTTAAGATGCTGTTGTCCCCCACGTTAGTTTAAAGAGCAAAACAACTGTGCTCAGTGTCTGACACACCCTAAAGCCCTTACATGATAGCAGAACTAAACAGGACTCAAGAGTCTAGTGTTTTTTGTTTTGTTTTTTTATGCTTGCTTACTTTTAGAGGAAGGGATCATAAATTCAGCTTGGACGCCCGATCCCTATCTTTTCCTAATACCGTTAATAACAAGCTCTGCCCTCGTGCTGCTCTTATGTTTTGTGATGTAGAAGTTTGTAGAGTGCAGGGCACGCTTCATAGATTAGAACTGGAGCAAAGTTTAAAAGTCATTTTATTAATATATCCGAGGTCCACGGGGGGGTTGAAGAAAGTCACTGCTAAAATACCATGACTTTTGTTAGTTGAGCTTTGGCTTTGATTTGACACCAGTGGCCCTCAAAAAAATGTTAACATTATTTCAAATTCCACTCCTGTTACAATCAGTAGAGCGCACTCCTGTGTTCTACAAATTCTTACATCACAAAACATAGCGTGGTGGCAGCACGGAGGTGGTACTTGCTACCAGCGGTATCAGGAAGGTGAAGGGATAGGGCGGCCGAGCTGAATTTATGATCCATTCCCAGGGGTTGACATTAAGTTTTGCAGCCACTAGCCACAGGGCTAGTGACTGGGAGAATCCACTAGCCCCACATACTTTTGCAATGGCCCGACTGGTGCACTTATTATTGAAATGTTAACTTCTCCCAATACAAGCTAGTGGGGCTAGCTGCTAGAAAATTTTACTAGCCCAACACAAACCAGCATTTCTTTGGCTAGTGGGCCAGTACCCGTTTCGATCCCAGCCTTCCTCTAAAGTAAGCAAGCATTAAAAAAAAAAAAAAAAGTGTGAAGTAGACTCTTGAGTCCAGTTTAGGTCTGCTGTCATAGGGAGGGCTTACTTGAAGCACCAAAACTGGTGTTCTTTAAAGTCAAGTAGTGGAGGGGGTTGACCATATCCCCTCAAACATAACTTGGGCACAGATTAGCTCTAACTACATAACTAATAATGAGTCTGTTTATAGTCTTAAATGCATTATTTTTCCCAGTGTAAAGTGGAAGAACTGACAAGGTCTGCTGTATGAAGGTATGGTGTTTGACATTTTTTTCCCCCAGAGGAATAGTTTTATTGTACCGGGGGAAAAAATTATTGTTTGGATGCTATTAAACAATCTCATAACATAGGATAAATTCCATTAATTACACAATTTTTGATTGCCAAAAAAACAGCTCTTTTTATTTTTAAAAATTCACACCAAAATCCTGGGCAACAGTTTTGTAGCCAAAATGCCACTTCATCAGTCCCTCATATACAGTGTTGTTTTTCTTATTCTCATCTTTATTTACATAGTGTATTAAGTACGTTTCTTGCAAATCCACTCAGATAAAAACCCTTCATTTAATTAGTATTTTATTCACCGCAGTCAAGCTCCTGGTTCTCATTTAGATCTTGGCATGCCCAACAGCCTGTTAGCATAGCCAGTGCTATACTGCAAGAGACATTTTGCACAGCTGTAATCGCTATTAGTATGTCTGTGCCAATGTATACCTTGCTCCTATGCAAATGAATGCATACAGTGCCCAGCGGTGTATTCAGTGGTTCTTAGATGCACTAACTGGCTGCCATTGAAGCATTAGGTAACATTTCTAGGAACAACGTTTTAACAACCATGCCAATATTAACATGTTGTTAAAACACGGACCCTGGCATCCATCCCCAGCACCCATTTCTGTGTTCATATTAACATTACAAATAATGCATTTCATGAAGTCAGTGGAATGCCCTTTCCCATAGTCTGATCACCTTGTTGGCACCCCCCAGTAGTCTAGTGGACCACCTCCGGTCTCGAGATGGTGGCTGAGACTCACAGTTGCTCATGTCAACTCTCGGCTGCCTCCTCATTCTTGCAAGTGCAGTCACTTTGACTGTAAAGTCACAGTATCACTAGTCATACTGTGACTTATACAGCTAAGGGGCTGTATAGTACTTGCTTTATTCAGACAGCAGGTGGCAGTAGAGGCCAGTGGAGAGTGAGTACTGGATGCTGTCACAGGTCCGGTTGGAGTGTTTGGGCAATGGAGGATGCTACATGGAGGGGAGTGGGACACCAGACTACCAGGGAGAGTTAGGCCATTACTTGGATCAGGTGGGGGTGGTTACCACTTGCACCAGGAAATGTATTAGTTATAACTTGAACATGAACACTGGAATTGGGTGAGCAGGGGAGGGGGGTACCACTGGCCCAGGGTGAGGGAGAGAGGTGCAAGGGTCAAAACTCCACCAGCATAAAATGTCCACTGTGACCCTAAGCAAGTCACTTGGCCTCTCAGTGCACCAGACCACCAAACTGGGGTGAAACAGGATGTCTTTGGAAAACTGTATGTTGCACTTCAGCTTAGCTAGTGTGACCTGCGTAAACAAACTACAAAAACAAAAATGGGCTATGTGGGCCTGTGTCACAGCAGAGGTCTCTGCCTCCATGTAGTCTGAAGAGCAAAGGATTGCTCCTTAAGCAATAAGCCACGAGGGGGTGTGGGTTATCGGGGGATTTACCACGGCTATAGTGGTTTTTGGTAAATCCACGCCAGCCGTGGTAAATCCCCTGATAACCCATATCCCCTGAGTGGCTTATTGCGATTATACCAAGTACTGTTTTTTTTTTTTTATTATTATTTAAAAAAAACAGTACTTGCTATAATGCTTAAATGAGCGACTCAGTTGTAGAGCAGTCAGTGTTTTTTTGTTTACGTTCCCCGATGTACGGAGCTGCTGTTTTACAGTCTCCGCTTAGCGGGGAAACAAGATGGCGGACGGAGTTCTGTGATTTTTGCTGGCTGGCACCTTTTGCAGTGATTATTGGTAGATAATCAAGGCAGGTAAGGTGCCAGCATGCCTGTCTGATTGGTCGGTGTCTGAGGTACATGGTATAATCATGTTATAATGACCTAATGGGATGCCAATGCCCTGTTAGGGCCTTGGTTGTGTGTAAAGGTCATCTGCATGGGACATAACACAGGTTTAGGGCATCCTGATTTTGCACCTTCATAGTTTGACTTTTAAGTGGCCACATTTCTCCCAGTCACCACTTGGGGATATGAATTGTGCTGAGTGCACCTTTTAGTGCCCCAGGGCTTTGCCATGGGGGCTGTAGTCAACATCTTTAAAGCACTCGCACTTCACTCCATACCTTTGTCTGTATATAGCAAAACTTTGTGTTTAGTATACAGACTTTGCAGGGAGCAAACCCAGACTTTTGAATGTGGGGAGCTTTTGGAAACAGACAAAAAATAATTGTTTCTCCAAGTTAAGCGTGCATTGTGTAGTATGAGAACAGTAATATAAGTATATTGTACAGAACAGTGAAATGATGTAGAAAGTGGTATTAAAGTGAGAACTTCAAGATGTTGTCAAGAATTCATTGACTTGAGTTGCAGATTTTTTTGATATCACGTAACATTGAAATTGAGATTTCCTCCTTCATCTAACTTGCTTCTACCTTAAAGGAGCATAGGAAATATACATGTAGATAAGGAAGCTTTTTGTTAATTAGGCTGTATGTTCAGTTGCAGTACTTGTCTTTGAACACTAATCGACTGTCGATTAAGCTATCTAGCCCTCTTTTGCTCTTGAATAGAGAGGCACTACAACATTTTAAATGAGTCACATTGAACTGTGTATTTCATGTCCAACATTACATGATGATCCTGTAATTTACTTTAGACATTTTTCCCCATTCTGAGTCTCCAAAATTACTTCTAGTGTTGACACTTTGTAAATATTTACTCTTTTGGTTTTCCTAATTTGAGTCTGTTTATGGCACATTGTGCTTTAGTGACTGCACAAATGTAACTCCCCTGCAAATGGGGGGTTCCCAAAAGTCTTCCAGGAGCTTGCCTGAATGCTCCAAGTCTGGGTGGTGTTCGGCATCTGAGCTGCTTAAATGTGGTTGCAAGTGAGTGCTATTTGAGCCTCCACGTACTGTCTCTTTAAGAGCTGTCTTCCTGCAGACTTAATTAGTTTGTATGGGGGGACTGTGTATTTAATGCTCAAATCCCGCCAGAGCTGCGGAGTAATCGCTCCATTTTGCGGTCGTTGGACGTGCAAAGGGAACCCATCTGAAAGCTGTAACTGTTTGCCTGTAATCATTTAAAGCATTAGAAAAAGAAGGACTTTGTGTGACCTGCCTTTTTTGCAGCTGGGACTCTGTGTGTGTTACCCCTCCATTTTGGACCTAAACTGCTGTGCTGGGCTAAGGGAGCCCTAAAATGGAGCCTGTGGACGAATCAGAACTTGGACTTTTAATTTTGAGCCAGCCACAAGGGGATTGTATGGGCAGTGACTCTGGGAAATGTAGTTTTGACCTTGGTGCCTTTTTCCACCAACAGAGGGAGTCTTATTGTGAGTGACAGCCGAACCAGCCAACAGAATGGTGTGGAGTTAGAGGAAATGCCCTGCTCTGTGACTGAAAGATCAGATCAGTTGTGACAGTGAAGAGAAAAGGAGCTCTGTGCTTCTGCGGTGTATAGTTTCGCATGGGAAGCGCGTGTGAGGCCCTGAGATTCGGCCTGCAGCCGTTGTGAGTGCCAGTTCGGACTGAATCCAATTGGTGAGGAGAAAGAAGGAAGTCTGAAGAGTGGAAACCTGGCTCACCCTGTAGAAGACTGGAGAAATTGCTGAATCACGCTCAGTCTGTCAGGAACTGAAGCTGTGTGTGTGCTCCTGGGTATTTTGCAGTAATTGCGATTGGGATCGAGGAGCAGCCTGCCTGGTATAGTACTTTGCTTTTACATATGAATCTGAGTAGTGCTTGTGGGGAATCGCTATTTCCCATCCCCCGTGCTGTGTGTGTGTGTGTTGAATCTGGAAGCAAACCCCAGTTTGTCTTGGACTAAATCCGTTTACTATCAACTGCAGTTGGGTCCAGTCACAAGGACTTTGTCTCCATGCCCTGTTGTTCTGGCAATCCAGAAGAACATCCGCCATCCAGTCCTCAGCTTGAGTATTGTGAGTACAAATCAGGGTATTCCCCTGCGGCTTGTTTTCAATCGCAAGTGTGTCATCTAATTCTTGTTGTTTCACTGCTTCATGGACTGAGCCATCTGGCTCCGGATTACAGTTGTGTGTTGTGCATATATTTTCTTCTGCAGGGCCCTATCCATCTGCATCTGCTGGCCAATCCCAGGCAACGGACTGGCTCGCCTCCAACCTGGGTACCCAGAGTGTGACTTTTCAGACCCTGTATGTGTGCACAGTACTGTGATTTAATTCTGCCAATTAACCTGATCTCCCCCTCCTGTGTTTTATTCCTCCTAAATAAACCAGATTTGATGTTGTTAAACATTAAACTGTGTGAAGTGTCAGTACCTACATACCAAGCATTGCATTGGTTTGTGTATGTTGTTTAACCTTATTTTACAGGGGGTCCTCAGAGACTTGCTGCAGAATCAGTCTCAAGGGTAAGTGGTACTTTATGAGTAAACAGTGTGTATACGTAGGGTATTGGGGCTGTAACTCCTGTATGCTGTGTGAGCCACTAGAGGGAACCAAAGGGAGTCATGGTGTCCCAGAGGGCTGTGATTAAGCTAGTCTAACCAATTCAAACCCTGACCTCTGGGTGGAGGCACCTGCCATAGAACCTAGGCCCCCTCAACCTGCTAGTAATCAAGTAGGCAGGGGTAGTAGCCCTTGGGATAGCACCACCTGCCTCACTGTGTTTAACAAACATAACACTTCTAGAAAATCTATATAAATACCTTCTGTACAGTTAGCATTGTCCCAAGAAAAAAAACTGCTAATCAGTTATTTAAAACCTTGCATAAATTCCTGCTTTGTTCTCCCACTGTTTTATCTGTTTGGCACGCAAGCCTTTATAAGGTCTCGGGTCAGTGTTCAGTTTGTTGCTGCTGTTGTAACAGCTTGGAAAAAAAGCCAAGTAAAGAGCCAGCGTCTTGATTGAAATAGTTCAGTTAACGTGTACCTGTTAGCCTAATGGAATCACCATGCTTGAATTTTAAAAAGAACAGTAAAACAAATGTTGTTAAAAAATTTACCACCCGGCTTTCTTCTGGCTGCAAACTTCAAAATGGAAGCTGAAATGCTAGCCCCAACCACTCTCGTGATGTGTCGAGAGAAAAGAAGCATTGGATACTATATATTATGTAGGAGCCCATTCAAAAAGAGCAGCAAGCTGCATTTTTCAGAGCAGCCTTATGCTTTTTTGGGCCCCCAGCAAAGTTAGTCATGGGGCCCTATCCATGTACCAAGGCAGGGTATATTACTGCATTGTGATACCATTTTGGGAGTTTTTGCCCAATCTAGTGATATACCTTGTGTGCTGTTTCAACAGTGCTCATTAAGACATAAATTTAAAAAACTGTAAATCCCAAAAGGGGGGGGGGGGTAGCTAGGTGGGTACCAGTCCACCCAACTCTTGGCATGGGGTCACAAGCTCTTAAGAGCTGACTTTTTGCTAGTTCCCTGTTGCACAAGTTGCACACTAAAAATGCACTCTGATCATGCAGCTGTAAGCAGGTTTGTGGGAGGCACCAAGTCTTAAGGGAAACTTGCTGATTAACTGAGCTCAGAAACACTTTAGAATGCAACTCTCAGTTTCACTTTAAGTCTGGCTCTTCCATTAGTCAAGTTACTACAGTGTGATGAGGAGGCCGCAAGTACTGAAAGAGAGAAAAGGGTAAAAGCCAAGTAAAAAATTGTTTCGGGGGTGGGGAATAGATCTCTGACAAATTTGAAAAGGAAAAAGACTAGCCAGAAAAGCACAGATGTTTGAGCTTTGTAATAAATAAACCAAAAAAAAAACAAGTAAAGGCCAAAAAGGGACAGAGTTGAAAAACAATAGCTGGACAAGTAAGAATGTGAGACAGCTGGTGAGCAGTAGATGATAAACATCTGGCGTGCCTGATTGCTGTTTCTGCCTAGTGCAGGTAGCATAGGGTTTCACTGGTTGCACTTCAAGAAAGATGTGATGCCCATTTCCGATTTCATGATGATATTGTACGATAGCATTTGGGCATTTCTGATTACTAATTTTGCATAGGTTTGACACTTCAGTTGTTTTTGGGGTGTTTTTTTTGTTCAGTTTTGGTCCCAGTCCTTGGATAAGTGTAGTTTTCAGATATAAAGAAACACAGATTTCCCAAGTTATGTAAAGTATTTACTAGAGGCTTATAATGATCAACCAATTTCGCACACATTTTTTACTGGCGGGATGGGAGGAAGAGTATTTTAGCATTGAAGGTGACTTGTTTCCAGTCTAATATTCTTTTTTTCTTTTGCACATTTGTAGTGGTAATGAACTGTTGGCCACAAGAAGTATACTGTTGAGCATCAGGGTCCGGTTATTCAAAACTTTGCCTCGGTGCAGATCCCAGTTTACCTGCACAACCCAAGCTTTGCATGGATTTCCTATATTCAAGAGCCTGGTTAGTGCGGGCAAACAGTTTGGGCCCGGGCAATATTTAGATGGGGGTGCAATGCAAATAAAGGGATGGGGACCTAAATATTGGCACTGTCCAATGTTCAGAATATGTGTGTCGCGCAAGGCCATTTTGCTCGGTCCCCTTGCACGGCGCACATACCGCTGATCAAAACCTCGACTTCCTAGCGAGTGGTGGAGGAAATGCAGAGGCCCCTACTTTACCCCTGACATCTAGTGGTGCCTGCCAGTCCCCGGTCTGATGTTAACATAAAGCTTTCCCTGGTGCTAGTGGTCCCCCCCCTCGCTGATCGCCAGCCTGATGTACAAAAGACATTGTCCCTGGTGTCAAGTGTCCCCCCCCCCTGCCGATCACCAGCCCCATGTACACAAGACACTGTCTCTAGTATCTAGTGGTTCCCTCCCCAACCAGTCACCAGCCCGATGTAAAAATAAACTATCCCTGGTGTCTTGTGGTCCCCCCTCACCAGTTGCCGGCCCGATGTAAAATGAAACTCTCCCTGGTGTCTAGTGAGCCCCCCCCTCGCCGATCGCCATCCTGATATAAAATATAACTGGTCCCTGATGTCCAGTGGTTCCTATCCCCCACCCAATCACCCACCCAACATTAAGACACATAGTCACTGGTGTCCAGTGGCTCCCCCCGACATAATGACACATTGTCCCTGGTGTCCAGTGGTTCCCCACCCAATTCCCTGTATAATAATGCTAACCCATTCCCTGGTGTCTAGCGACCCCCCCCCCCAGCAGGTAGTACCCTATCACCCCGCTCTCCCCATCCTATGAACATACAAACTTACCATCAGCAAAGGCCTTACGATCTATTGAGTCTGTGCGAATGTGCAATACACAGTTTAACAAACTGCTGCTGACCCTCCTTCCCTTTCCATTTCACCCTGACCTTCCCCTTGACTCTGTCCCAGCCCTACTTGAAGCTACCCACTGTCCTTAATGCTGCCAGTTCCTCAGGCAGTGCATTCCACCCTGTTGCCACTCTTTCTGTGAAATAGTGCCTTCTCATTTCCCTCCTGAATCTTCCGCCCTCCAGCTTCAGGCTGTATCCTCTGGTTTCTCTCCCATTTTTCAGCCTAAACAAACCCTCGGTGCTAACCCAATGCCTTTACTTGAAGTTCTCAATCATGTTCCCCTCACCAACACTACACACAGCACTCCAGATGCGGTCTCACCAGGGACCTATACAGGGGCAGAATTACTTCCTCCCATATGGATGTGATACCCATAGCAATGGACCCATGCATTTTATTCACCTTTGCTGCTACCCTTCTCCATTGCACAGAGTGATTCATTTCCCCAGGTACCAGTACACCCAGATCTCCGTCCTCCATAGTAAGTGATTCCTTCACTCCACCTGACCAGTAGCTATTCCCAGAGTTTCTGGCTGCCAGATGCATAACCTTCCACTTTTTGACCCCGAGCCAGTGACCAGCACAGCCCTCTGCTCTCCGCAATGGCCAGCTGCCAACTGAGCTATCGGTGAGCATTTACTGTTAGTGTGTGCTCATAGATGGCTCATTCAGCAGCCTGCCATAGTTGAGAGCGGAGGACTGTGCCAGTTGCCAACTTGGGGTCAGTATGGGGAGGGAGTGAGGTGGTTTACATTTTATGCCCCTCCTCGGTGGAGCTGGCAGGCAGTTCTGGCCCTCCTCCCTCCCTACAAATTACTTACACCTGTGCAGCATGATTTTTGTAAAGGTCACAGCAAAACTACTGCTCTGGACCAATGTATGTTGACCAGTGGAGTTTTTGTGGATCTCTCCAGTGCCTTTGACTTGGTGGACCACAAGCTGCACTGCTCTAAGCTGTCTATTCTGAGCCTGTCACCAAATGCAGCTGCTTGGTTTGCAAGCTGTCTTCATAGCAGGCAGCAAGTTGTCTATTAAGCTTGGTGTCACGCAAGGCTCTATATTGTGTCCCATCTTTTTCACCCTTTCCATAAATCTCCTTGAGGCTACCTTCTCCTATAGTACCACACTGTATGCAGATGGCCTAGTATTTGTTAGTTCTAAAAGTATGTCATATTAATTCTCAGCTTAGTGCTGGCTTTCATAAACTTCAGATCTGGCTTACAAGGTACTGACTGGCCCTGAAAAAAGGGCTTTGCTGCTGTTTGAATCTCCTGCCAAAATTAGATCCTGACAGCAAAAGGAAATCATGCACCCATCCCGAGAGGTTTCTGAACCAATAACAGAATCACAGTCAAATATTCCATGACGGTTGTATTGTGATATTAGGCAATTGACAAGTTTGACATATGTGCCACTGCTTCAAAAAGCTGATAAAGCTGAATTGCTAAGCAACACTCACAGCAGTCGCACTGCCCTAGTGCTTCACTCCAGTGAGTTTCCTTAGAGCATGCGGTGTATGGCTACTTTGGAACCATTATATAAAACATCTAGTTTCGTAAAGCCAGATTGACCACTTTTCTGCATATAAAATATTTCTAGGGTACTGAGGAGCAATCTAATAGCTATTATAATAGGGCTCTTGGTAGCTTTTTCCTCTTGGTGGTCCAGGACTCCCAAAATAAAAAAAAAAAAAGGAGGACCCAGACCAAATTCTGGAAGTCCAGCAGTGTTCCTTTTAGACTGCTTTGGCGCATTACTCTACTGGGAAGGTGGACATAAGGCAACTGGTTGTGCATCTTGTTTTGTCAGGTTTCTATTAGTTCCTTGTTATTCCAACATTGATGTGCCGAATCGGACATTGAATGACAAAGGCTGAACAGGGGATCAAGGATCTGACATACAAACAATATAGTAACTAGATCACAAGTGGCTTTTTTTTTTTGGGGGGGGGGGGCTCCCCAACACTGATTCCCAATTTTGCTGTCAGTACAGTAGCATTTTACAGCCTGATTTTAGCCCTGGTCCTGGACCCCTGATTTCACTGTAGGGAGCATTTTTCAGCCTGATTTTTAGCCTCACAGACCCCAGATTGCCAATTCTGCTATCAGTGTCAACATCCCAAATTGAGATGAGTCAGCAGAGACAGGTTGAGAGCTTGGAAGTTAAGCAGTTAAAGCTTTCTCTGAAATACTTCCAAAGGCTAAGCTCTCTCTCTCTGTCAACTCTCATCATGCTAGAGAGAGAGACAGGCAACATTTGGGTATCTGGGTTAAGCTGAGAGTAAATATGAATAATAAAAATAAAACATTTAATTGGGGCTAAAATCAGGCTGTAAAATGCAACTGACAGACCATCCTGAAATGTTTTGTTTTTAATATCCACATTTACTCTCATCTCGACCCAGATACCAGATTCTCAAATTTTACCTCTCTCTCTAGCATGAGAAGAGAGTGGACAGAGTGAGAGCTTAGCCTTTGAGAGTATTTCCAAGAAAGTTTTAACTGTTGCTTAGCTCTTAAGCTCTCAACCTATCTCTGCTGACTCAACTCGATTCGGATGTTATCTTACAGTTCCGAGTTTTATGTGTCTGCACATGAATTATAACCCTCATTGCGCAGCTGTAAAAATATAACTTGGTCTCCAGTTGTAAAATGTAAAACCCTAGAACTTTTTAAAATGTACAACTCTCTGTACCTGGTACAGGGGGATTTTCTGCTAAATTTGTGTACAGCAAATAATGTAATTGGCAAGACTATGGTATGAGTTGAGAGAAAATAGTTTTCTAAAAGTAGGTTTGTGTTCTGATTCACATGCTCCTAAATAGTAGTATATAAGCTTCCTTTTCTAGCATGGTAACTGTAAAGGAAATCATTTGTGCTTTGAGGTCAAATGATCAGCTTGTATTAAGGTAGCTAAGGGTCAAAATGGTGATGTGTCAGAGGGCATTAACCTACAGCATGTGAGTTCTAAACTGTAAAACCTCCCATTGGACCTAAGGATGATAGGGGATACATCAATTAAAAAAATGTACTATATTTTTACCTATCTACAAAATAAGTTTGTAGTTGTTTTTCATTGTAATTTTATATTTTGTAATTGTATTCTATCCTTTGCCTTGCAACAAATTTAAATTGTAAAAATAATGCAGTCTTCCATCTATCTCTGCGCTCCATAGCCAGTGGCTTTAGTCTTGGCACACATGGCTCAGTAGAGCCATGTCCCCCCCCCCACCTTTTAGCCGTGGTTGCACCCATGCAGGTATGCCATCATTGCCTGAGTAAATAGTCTTATATTATAAAACCTTTCCAGTGCATTTTGTGTGATCATTTTGGGGTGTGGTACTGTTTGGTGGGAGAGCATGGCTCCTCTATGGAGGCACCCGCAATGGAGACCAAGGAGGATGTTGGGAACTGCCACAATGGAGACCCACAGGAGGGTGGCACAGGACCCCACAAGGGAAGGAAACAACTCCTGGTGGGGGACTCAATTGTTTGGGGATAGAACTGGGGGAGGGAGGGGAAAGGGAGGTAAGGTGCCTGCCCGGCACCTTGGCTTCGAGGGACAGGAAACGAATCCTTGGTATCATGGGGGCAGCTGCACGGGGGAGTGAGCTGGATGTCATTATCCACCTAGGGACGTATGACCTGGCTGAGAATAAGATCAGAGCAGTGCAACAGGAGTTTGTGGAGTTGGGGAGGAGCCTTACACAAGTAGCACACACGGTAACTTTCTCGGAAGTGCTACCTCTCTATGGCATGAATGAGGCTAGAGTCTCACCATGGGATTCAATGACTGGTTGAAAAACTGGTGCAGAGCTTGGGGATTTGGCTTCATTGGGGACTGGGGCTCCACCTGGAGGGATGTAGGCCTATACAGGTGTGATGGTCTACATCTATCCAGGAGGGGGAACCAGGATCCTAGGTGATAGGTTTAAATGCTTCTTTGGCAAGCATTTAAATTAGCCAAGGAGGGAGGTACTGAAAAGGAAAAGGGAAATTCTAGCCCACCCCCCCCAAAAAAAATCATGGTAGTTAGTGAGGGAAACACCAAGATAGAGCAGTCGAAAGGGAGAAGGGCAGGGGTAAATAGAGAAAAAGACAAAGACAGTAAGGGCAGGGATGGGGCAAAAAGAAATAAAGCCATAAAAAAAAATGGAGGGTAATGAGTACCAATGCCCGTAGTCCAAGTAAAAAGATCCTCGAAATGGTGACCTTGATGGAAGAGGGATGCCTAGATGATGTGGCAGCCACAGAAACATGGTACACATGGAACCATGACTGGGTTGTCAACATACCAGGGTACACAGTCTACAGGAGAGAGAGGAAGGGAAGAAAAGGAGGAGGATTATCTCTCTGTAAGGGAAGGGATCAAAGCAACAGAATTAAAGGATAAATGGGGAGGAGAGGAGGCACTGTGGGTCACCATGGAGGCTGGAAATGGCTCCACAATCCACACACGGGTTGTATACAGACCCCCATCTCAGAGGGAGGAAATGGACAAGGAAATGATAGAAGGCATCCTTGGGATGGCAGAGAAAGGGGAGATATTTATTTATTTAGTTTTTGTTTACCGGGTAAGTACACTAGACAAGTTTTATGCCTATTTTCAGGAACGACCCGAGAGAGTACAAAAGGGTACAACAGGTACATTGATACAGTAATTGGTTCAGACGAATACATTCAGGTACAAAAACAGGAGAAAAGACAATTTTACAGTTTTTACATTTACGTGGAGGGTACTCCCAGATACAATGCTGGGGCAAGGTATAAATTAGAGTTAAATACAGTGACCAACAGGGCTGGTGAGGATTATGAGCATAGTAACATCATAAGCGTCGGTCAAACAGGGGAGGATGGATTTGGACGAGGTCATAGTGCAAGAGCGGTGACACCAGAGCAGGAGAGAAGAAGCCAGCACCAGTGGACACCGGAAGGCTAAGGAGGCTTAGGACATTCACAGCGGGAAGCCACCTTAAGATGATCCCACAGGGAGGTCCGGAAACTCTTGTGAGAGGAGGCAGTACGGACTCTTTCAGGAAAGGAGTTCCAGAGTCTGGGGCCATGGACAGCAAAACTCTGGTCCCCCATGTTGGTGCGGGAAGTGGGTACACTTAGTAGGCCGGGGCCTTGGGATCTAAGCAGGTAGGGGGAGAGGTCAGCAGGAGCAAGAGACCGGGCCAGTTCGCAAGGGTGCGGAGCTGGGCACTTTGCTACACGAGGTACCAGTGCTAAAAGTTAAGGTGATTGAGCCGGGATAGCCAGCCAAGCTTCTCAGAGAGCTCACAGTGATGGGTGAGGCGGGGGAAGCCAGGGCAAAACGACAGATGTTGTATGTTGTGCTCCACTTGCTTAGGAGGGTCTTAGAAGTGGAGCAAATATGAGGGAGCTGAGCTGAGGGAGGGAAGTACTCCCCTGGCAAGAGCTAATTGAGCCGCTGGAGTGAGGTTGTACCGAGCCCTTGTAGGCCATCCCCAGTTTGCGTGTTCACCCCACTGCAGGCATTATGGATATGACTACCAAGGTCCAGTTGGGGATCAAGGCCACTCCAAGATATTTGAGGGAGGTCACGGTAGGGAGAGGGGAGCCATCTTCAGAAGGATATGTAGGGGAGTTGAAGAGGCTCGTGATTTTGGCAGAGGAACCGAAGAGCATAGCCTGGGTTTTGTTTTGATTTAGGACCAATTTTAGCGGTTGGAGAGCCAGGCCGGATGTTCCAGAGGTCTTCAGATAGTGACGGTTTAGTGTGGCTGTATCACAGAGTGGGCCAGGAGAACCAGGTCATCCGCATACATGATGACACGGCAGTTTGAGACCACATCAGGAGATTGTTGATGAACAGGGAAAGAGTAGGGACCCAGCACGGAGCTCTGAGGGACACCAGGTGACAGGCCGGGGGCAGAGAGGACTTTATTGAATTTAGTTAGTTGTTTTCTGCCATATAGGTAGTCAGAGACCCAGTTTGGGGGTGGGGACAAACCAGGACCCTCATCTGCAGGGCAAGCAGGTCGTGGTCAACGAGGTCGAACGCCTTGGATAAGTCAATAGATACCACACCTGAGAGTTTTCCCTGATCCATAGCAGCTCTGATGCTGGAAGAGACTGAGATGAGAACCGTGGAAGTGCTGTGCCCTTCTGAGAAAGCCATGTTGGGCGAGTCCAGCAGACCATGGGGTGGATATACTCAGTTTGTTTGTGACCACACCTTTTCCAGGAGCTTGCTGACAGCAGAGAGGATAGCTATGGGACGGTAGTTGTCCAGGATTTTGGGGTCGCCCTGCTTAGGGACAGGGACGACCTTGGCAACCTTCCAGATATCCGGGATCAGTCCCTGGGTAAGGGATAGGTTGAAAATGTGGGCCACTGGGAGGCTATAAGGGGAGCACCTAGTTTGAGAAACTTTGGCTCCAGATCATCAGGACCAGGGCTAGCATTCTGGGAGAGACCAAGAAGGAGAGACCGCACCTCGCTTACCGATACCGCCCTTAGGTAAAATGGAGGACGGGTCAGACCGGACTCCCATTTGGACGGGGAGGCAGAGCAGTTTGAGTTTTGGGCTGAGGACCCTAGCGGAGAGCAGAAGGAAGGTCTGTGAAATGAGAGTTTAGGCATTAGCAATCACGTGAGGATTGTTGCAGGAGACTCCTTCATGAGCATGTCAGTGACCCGAGTAGGAGCGACTGCCAACCAGTGATTGGATGGTTCTCCAGAACCGTCTGGGATCTTTAGCAGAGCTGAGAAGGGCGGCCTTGCAGAAGTCGCTTTGTGCCCCCCTGATCATTTTTTTGCACTCATTTCTGAGTTTTCTGTATTGCTGCAACAGGGCAGTGTCGTGTGAGCGTTTTACCTGATGCCAGCATTTATCTCTTGCTCGCATGTGGGAGAGGAGACCCCCTACCTGAATATGCCAGATGTTAACTGGAGCACCTTTGCTGCAGCCACATCCAATAGCAGGGCCATTCTCAGTGCCCTACAGAGGGCATGCCTCAGATAGCTAGTTTTGGAACCCACTCGGGAGGGAGCCATCTTAGATCTGGTACTCTCAAATGGGGGCGGAGAGAGGATCTCCAATCTTGAAGTGAGTAGCCATCTGGAAACAAGCGACCACCAAACATTGTGGCTCATGATAACTTAGCTATAGAGTCAAGCCATACAAAAATGAAGGTGCTGGACTTCAGGAGGGCTGATTTTATCAAAATGGGAGCATGCCTCAAAAGCACTAGCAAACAGGCAAGAAGGTGGGGTGGAGCAACAGTGGGGAAATGCCAAAACCGCCATCACAGAGGCAACAAGCCTTTGTGTGAAGCAAATAAATCAAAATGAAAGAAAAAAGCACTATGGTTCTCAAAAGAAGTGACGGGGAAGGTAAGGGAGAAAAGGATAGCATTCAGGAAGTATAAGGAAACACTGAAGGAGCAGGACAGAGAACTGTACCAGTTAAAGCAGAAGGAAGCCAGTCAGAATAGCAAAGGCCTAAACCATGGGAAAGATAACCAACTTGGTTAAGAAGGGGGATCAAACCATTTATAGGTACATTAGGGAGCAAAGAAAGACTAAGGCAGGGGTATTGAGGCTGAATAAAGAGGAAAGTGGTTGGGCAGAGAGCAACGGTGAAAAAGCAGGGATACTGAACAAATACTTCTGCTCAATATTCACAATGGAAAAGCAGGGGGAGATACCTAATCCAATAGAAGCACTCTGGATAGGGGGGGTTAATATTAGTCCTTTCACAGAAGAAAGGGTTCTGAAAGAACTCTTAAAACTGAAGGTGGATTAAGCAATGAGGCCTGATGGGGATTCACCCCAGAATTCTGAAAGAACTAAGGGAGGAACTGGTAACACCATTGACTACCCTTTTAAATCAATCATGGGAGGATGGTGTAGTACCTGAGGACTGGAGGAGGGCAGATGTGTTTCCCCATCACAAAAGTGGGAGCAAGACAGAGGCAGGAAACTACAGACCTGTCAGTTTGACCTGAGTGGTAGGGAAAATGATGGAATCACTTCTGAAGGAAAGAATCATTGAGTACCTAGAGGCCAATGGGGCACAGGACCCAAGACAGCAAGGATTCACAGCAGGAAGGTCATGCCAGTCAAATCTAATTGATTTCTTTGACTGGGTGACCAAAGCAGTAGACCAGGGAGGGGCTGTGGACATGGCCTACCTAGACTTTAGCAAGGCATTTGACACACTCCTGCCAAAAGATTAATAAATAACTTAGCCAGCCTGAGAGTGGGTTCCAGGGTGATAGCCTGGGTAAAACACTGGCCGGACAACAGGACACAGCGGGTAATAGTAAATGAAGACCATAGTGAAGAAAGGAGGGTTACTAGTGGGGTACCGCAAGGTTCAGTACTGGGACTGGTCCTTTTTTATTGTCTTCATAAGTGACATTGCAGAGGAACTGGAAGGAAAAGTATGTCTGTTTGCAGACGAAACAAAGATCTGCAACACGGTTGATACACAAGATGGAGTGGAAAGGATGAGAAGGGACTTGGCAAGGTTGTAGGAATGGTTAAATGTATGGCAGCTCAGATTTAATGCAAAGAAGTGCAAGGTAATGCACCTGGGAAACAAAAACCCAGGGGAAGAGTACACAATGGGGGGTGAGATACTAACAACGACAAAAATGGAAAGGGACCTGGGGGTAATTATATCAGATGACCTAAAGGTGGGCAAGCAATATGAGAATGCAGTAAGGAAGGCTGGGGGAATACTGGGATGCATAGGGAGAGGCATAAATAGTAGAAAACAGGAAGTTGTTATTCCTCTGTACAGACAATTGGTGAGACCCCATCTGGAGTACTGTGTGCAATTCTGGAGACCCCATCTCCGCAAAGACATAGACAGAGTGGAGGCTGTCCAGAGGAGGGCAACCAAAATGGTGCAGGGTCTGCACCAGAAGACATAGGAAGAAAGACTAAAGGAGCTTAATATGTATACCCTTGAGGAAAGAAGGGAGAGAGGGGACATGATAGAAACTTTCAAGTACCGCAAGGGAACCAGCAAAGTCCAAGAGGGTAGCATCTTTCAGAAAAAGAGATGTACAAGAACAAGGGGGCACAATTTAAAGATAGAGGGGGGATGGCTCAGAGGTAACGAGAGGAAGTATTTTTTCACGGAGAGGGTTGTGGATGCATGGAACAGCCTCCCTGAGGAGGTTGTGGAGTCAAGTACAGTGGGGAAATTCAAGAATGCATGGGACAGACATAAGGCAGTCCTAGTGGAGGGTATGAGGAAGTAAGCTGTTGGTTAACTAGGATCTGCAGCTTATCTGTTAGGTAGGAAAATGGGCAGACTAGGTGGGCCAAGCGGTCCTTATCTGCCGTCAGATTCTCTGTTTCTATACCCAATGATGATTAGTAATATCATTGGTTCATCACCATCCCTGAGCCATCATAAAGATGAGCATATTTAATGTTTCAATGTTTGTCCAATACTCACATACATAGTCAAACTGTGTTCCTCCTGTGGTTTATGCATTAACTGACTCTTAAAGTGCATTCAGTTCCCTGACTGCTCTGCAGTAATTTCTGAATGATAATGTCCTGTTAATTTGACTCAGATGATCTGTAACTATTTGTGTTATTTGTTAAGTGTTTGATGCCTGTTCTTTTGCAACATGCCTACAGCTCCTGGAAATAAGATTAGTAAGTAGAATGGTAATTCACTTTGGTTAATAAATGCCCATCCCTTGACTCCATGCCCATTCCGTATGATTGTGGGGTATGTAACCACTTGGACAGTTCCGGCCTTGGAGCTCCCTTTCTGGTCTGGTGCTGTGGGACTACTCAGACTCTGCCCAACCCCCATAATTCCATGTCTATACCTAAGCTTGCAGGGTGTACAACCAAAGCTAATTTTAACTAGGTAGACATATAGCACGTCTCCAGGTCTTGGTTATCAATTTATAATTTATGCCTAACTCTGGATTGTTGTCACTTATGACTGTTCTGTTGTACACTCTATTTGCTGTACCTGTGAGAACAGTAAACTCCAGAACTTCATTAGAGTAGTGCTAATTTTATATATATATATATTCAATTATGGTACAAGTATTGTATAGCTTTTTCCCTGCGATGGATGTGCAGGTTACATTATAATTAGGTTGGAACCATTCTCAGTCGAGAATACATGTGAGAGGATGCTACCAATCTGCATATTTATTTACAAGAAGGATGTGCTTAATGGAAAGTTTATGTAATTTTAAATTACTTACTGCAGGTAATGTATAATGTTTTCTTACTGTACTGCATTTTTGTGTCATATGCTGTGTTGGGACTTGTGTGTAAAACTCCAGTCCTTGGTTGCAGTTTATCTATAATTTTTTTTCATAATGGGCATGGCAAGAGAGCAGGACCTTGCATACACTTTAAAACCACGGTCAGAGTCCCCCAGCTCATGGCTGTACAGAGGACTTTTGAAGATGCCTTGAAGCTATTCAACTATGATCCTCCAGCAAATGTGGGTCCCAGAAGGTGCATCATACTGTTTCTATGTTGTCCCGCATATGCATTAAACAAAGGGCAGGTTTTCTTTCTTTTTTTAAATTGGCTGCTGTTTGCAATGTTACTAAGTTCAGAAATAACACTTATGCCCAATTTTTCACTGTACGTAAATAAAAGTTTATGTAAATGTATATTTTGTATGTTTTTTATGAGCAACATTCAGTGCAGTTCTCTTCATGGAATCAGCAATTTGGAGCTTTGTATTAAGTCACAGTGTGCGTACAGACGTCTGAGCACTGCTCTAGTAGGTGAACAGCCCATGCTTAGCAGTTAGCATTTTGTACAGAAAGTGTGACATACATGACATAATGTTGTGCAAATTCTAAAATACTGGTTCATGAAGAGAACTTCAGAGTTGCCTATAAAAACAACCTATTCGCCAGCCCGGTGGCGCAGAGGGTTGAGGCATCTAGCCTTACCTTACGTCACGCCAGTGACCCGGTTTGGGAATGACCCTGGATCATCGGAAAGCCCGCAGAGATGGGGAGGGGTAGGAGGAAGATTGAGCCACCTATGGCAGCTCTCCTCTCCAGGGATGGATGCTGTCCCTCCCATAGTCCCATCACCACTGTGTGGCGGTCCGGTGGTGGCACAGGTGGAGAGGGCAATTAGTAGAGTGGGGCGCTCTGCAGTGCATGGCATGCATGTGCTTCCACATGTGTACTTTCAGTACCCCAGACATGAGTGGGAATGGAAGGGAAGGGTACAAAATGTGTGTGGGGGGGGGAGAAACCAACCCACTCATGTTCATTACAAAATGGGTAGGCAAAATCCAGGCCTCTGACTGGCTGAGGTAGCTTTGCACTCATGCTTTAATATCAGTACTATGCATAACCACAAGGAAAACAGTACCAGCACCAGGCTACCCCATTAGTGAAACAAACTCTAGCAAGAGCCAGTATAGCTGCAAAATAATGGTATTGTGGGCAGTGAGAAGTATGTAACCTAGCAATTTTTGCACTGACCATTGAGCCACCTAATTGTACCTTGTAATTGTTGTGATACACACACACACACACACACACACTAATACATATATATATATATATATATATACATATATATATATTCCAGTGTAACATAGCAGTGCACCGTCTACACACATTTTTACATATTTGAAAAAAAGACATCGAGGGACCATTTTCTTCTTTTCAGGCTCCAAGGGACATTGGAGGGTGTGAGTTGCCACTAGACACCTCACTTAAATCAGCAATGATGTGCATAAGGCAGAAACTAATCTAGATAGTGAGGGAATGTTGACTAGCAATTTTTGCTTTAACCACTGAGCCACCTAACTCTACTTTGTAATTGTTGTGATACACACAAACTGACTAGTACATATACACATATGTGCATATATATTCCAGTGTAACATAGCAGTGCACAGTCTACACCCATTTGTAAATATTACAAAAAAAGACATAGCGGGACTGTTTTCTTCTTTTCAGGCGCCAAGGGACATCGGAGGGTGGGGGGTTGCCATAAGACACCCCATTTAAATCAGCAATGACGTGCATAAGGCTGAGACTGATCTAGATAGCAGGGGAATGTAAACTAGCAATTTTTGCACTAGCCCTGAGCCACCTAACTGCACTGTCTAATTGTGATACACATACACTGACTAATACATATACACATACATGCATATATATTACAGTATAACATAGCAGTGCACTGTCTACACACACACACACACACACACACACACACACACACACACACTAACACACATACACTGCCCTATATGGCATTTATTTAAAATACATTTAACCCTAACTTTTTCTGTATTTAGTAAAAGCACTGTGTTTTGCACTAACTCATTGCACTAATCTGTGACATGACTGGGTAACTAAGGTAGTGGGCCAGAGAGGTGTGGTGGATGTGGCCTATGTGGACTTCAGAAAGGCCTTCGACACCATCCCCCATAGAAAGATGATTAACAAACTGCAGCCTAGGGGTGGATCCTAAAATAGTTCTGTGGGTGGAGAACTGGCTGAATGGCAGGAGTCAGAGAGTTGTGGTAAATAGGGAGTACTCTGGAGAAGGAGAGGTGACGAGCAGGGTGTTACAGGAGTTGGTGTTGTGGCCGGTCCTCTTCAATGTCTTTATTGGGACATTGCAGAGGGGCTGGAGGGGAAGGTATGCCTCTTTCCAGATGATAGAAAGGTATGTAGTAGGGTGGTCACACTCGGGGGTGTTGAAAAAATGAGGGAAGACCTTAAAAACTGGAGACATGGTCTCAAGAATGGTAGCTGGAATTTAATGTAAAGAAGTGCAGGATCATGCATATGGGCACAAGAACCCAGGGGCAAAATACCAACTAGGTGGAGAGGTACTGACAGTCACAAAGCAGGAAAGGGACCTGGGAGTTATCATCTCGAAGGACCTAAGAGAAACTAGGCAGTGCAATAATGCAGCTGAAAAGGCTAGCCAGATGCTTGTATGCATAGGGAGGGGTAACAGGAGTATAAAGAAGGAGGTCATCTTGCCTTTGTATGAGGCACTCATGAGAGACGGCACCTGGAATACTGCACCTAACTCTACTTTCTAATTGTTGTGATACACACATACTGACTAACACATATACACATATATATTCCAGCGTAACATAGCAGTGCACTGTCTACACTGCTATGTGTCCCGATGCAGGATCCTGATTGGCCGACAAGTATTGGAAGGTAGCAGCAATTGGCTGAACATGCCCAATCTCCTGACCTGATTGGCCAGGACTGAAACCCAGCTCTTTAGCCTCAGGAACCTGAAGCCTTCACTCCATACCAGCTGTAAGATTCCCCATCACGGGAGGTTTTTCAGCCCACACACCCCCACCTCACACCTTACTTAAATACACATTGTCCCCGCCTAGTGCTGTCAGCTTTTCTCTTATTAGCCAGACAGTAGTCTGACAGGGGTCCTCTGATCGGTGATTCCTAAGGTCTGAACTCACTACCCACTGACTGAGTTTTCTTGAGCTCATCACCTAACGCCTATTTGTTTTTTTCTTTACCTTGAGTATTTGCCTAATGCTACTGCCCTCCTGAATGAAAGGTGCTTTTCTCTTTCTTTGTCACTACATTGGCCTGTCAATTTAAATTCTTAACTGTAGCTCCATCCACAATCAGTCCTTTAAAAATTACAACATCTGGTGTCATAATTCCCTTCTCCTTTACCCTAACCTGTCTTGTAACTTTACTCATGGCCCTATACTTTCTCCTATCCATTTTCCTCAGCTGCAACCTATACTCTTTAAACAGCAGTTCTTCCACTTCGTCGTATGGGTGCTCCTTCTTGCTTCCCTGGGGCATTTTAGACACCAATCTTCTGAGCCCTCGACCTCTCCCCCCACCTCCCCAGGAAGGGGCGGGTTAGAATTTTGAAATCGCTCTTGAATGCTGTAATAAAGGTCCTACTGATTCTCCTACTCTGTGCTGGAGATGTTGAACTCAACCTGGGTCCTCCCGCTGCCATTTCTGCACCTTCAGAGATAGCAAATCTAAAGGGGTTGAAAATCCTACATGCCAATGTCTGTAGCCTCTTAAGAAAACTGGATCTAATCCAAGCCTGGCTGAACCATGCTGTCCGAGATGTACTTGTTATTACTGAGTCCTGGCTTAAGCCCTCCGCCCCGGATTCAGAAATAAGCTTCCCTTCCTACAAAATCTACAGAACTGACAGAAACACCA
Organism: Neoceratodus forsteri; assembly: GCA_016271365.2. Taxonomy (NCBI): domain Eukaryota; kingdom Metazoa; phylum Chordata; order Ceratodontiformes; family Ceratodontidae; genus Neoceratodus; species Neoceratodus forsteri. The sequence continues at coordinate 1,426,303,153 of CM028130.1, forward strand.
GAGGTGGTGGAGTTACTATCTACATTTAGGATAAGTACCACGCTTCTATCACTAACTCCACCTCTGAGCCCAAAGAATTTGAGTGCCTTTCCGTCCAGTTACAGCTCTCCTCCTGTCAGTCTCTTGAAGTCATATGATGCTACAAGCCACCATCTTCTGGTCTAAAAATCTTGCAGCACCTGAGCACCTTACTTGGCTCTTCACCTGCAGAGGTCCTAGTAGTGGGCGACCTAAACCTTGACTGGTACTCTGCTTGTTCTAAGCACCTCAAGGACCTGAGTGATGCCTTTGGACTCCACCAACTTATCATGGAACCTACCCAACCCAACATTAAAACTCCATCCAATAACTCCCTGCTTGATATTATGTTAGTCAGCAAACCCCATCTGTTCTGTCATGTGGGTGTCTTCTTTTGCGATCTCAGTGATCACTGCATCATAGCTTGTATAAGATCCATACCAAAAACCATCTCATCATCCAGATACATTTACAAAAGGTGCCGCCGGTATTTTGACATCTCTGCCTTCCACACTGATGTGCAACACGCAAATTGGCAAGAATTCTGTTTTGAACCATCTATTATAGAAGCTTACAATATTTTCCATAAGATCCTTACAGACACAATTAACTGGCACACACTACTGATGAAACTCCTTACGAAGAAAATGTCCTGTGCCTTGTTTTCAACCTCTCTCAAGTTGGCTCTTCTACAGAGGGCCGCCCTATGGAAAAAGGAATGGAAAACCAAGCTCCCTGTTGACTGGGCTACCTTCAGCGCAGCCAGAAACCAATGCACAAAGCTCATAAGGCCTGCTAAGTCCAGCTACTGCAATCTCAAACTAAACACATCCACTCATTGTGCCTCCACATTTTGGAAGCCCCTCAAGGAGATTGAGGGTCGTAGAGCTCCTAGATCTCTCCCCTCTAAAATCTTCATAAGCAATGCCACATACATAATAATAATTTTTATTTATATAGCACCTTTCAATTATCAAGGCGCCTTACATAAACAACAGTTAAAACAGTTAAAAAAGTCATTAAAAATATTCGACAGAACCAAGTCATTAAGCCAATCAGTATTCCAAAAATGCCTTTTCCCTAAGAAAGGTTTTCAAACCCCTCTTAAATCCCTCAACAGAAGTGCATTCCCATAACCGATGGGGTAGAGAGTTCCAAAGGGTGGGGGCAGCATAAGAAAAGGCTTGAGCACCAGATGATTTCAAACTCACCCTTGGAACCTCTAGCAACCCCTCGTCGGGTGAGCGGAGTGATCGATCGAGGCAGTAGGGAACCAGAAGTTCTTTCAGATAGACCGGGCCCAAATCGTGTAGGGCTTTGAAAGTCAGCAAGCCGACTTTAAAGGTGATCCGCCACTGAATCGGCAGCCAGTGCAGTTTGCGCAGCACTGGAGTAATATGACAGGATCTGCAAGAGCCCATCAAAAGTTGGGCTGCAACATTCTACACTAGCTGCAGGTGATGGATTTCAACCCCCTGAAAGCCCTAGCTAGAGGGAGTTGCAGTAATCCAGGCATGAGGACACAACGGCGTGGACTAAAGTTGGAAGTTCGGCAGATGGAACAAGATGCCTAACCCTGGCAATGTTCCTAAGATGATAAAAGGATGTCTTGACGACAGTCGACACCTGCGACTGCAGTGTCAGTCTATCATCAAGAACCACCCCCAGGCTATGCACCCATTCAGAGGTTGGAGAGAGACGCCTCCAAGAAAAATTCTGGAGGACGCAACACCTCCAGACCCCCTTATCTGTCTGTCAGCCAGGGTCCACAACCAGTACCTCTGTTTTTTCCGAGTTCAACTTCAACCAACTAGAATCCATCCACTCCTGGATTTCTTTTAGACAGCTGTTAAAGACAGAGAGTGCTCCCTCCTGGTTGTGGTCAAAGAAAGGTAAAGCTGGTATCATCTGTACAACAGTGAAACTCAGTTCCATACTCTTCTTACAATGTCTTCAATAGGTACCATATACACTACAAATAACATGGGTGACAGTACTGAACCCTGAGGCACCCCACACAACAAAGCCATTGAATTCGAGGAAAAGACCCCAGATGCAACTCTTTGTGATCTCCCAGTGAGGAATGAAGTGAACCATCTTAAGATGGTTCCCGATATTCCGCATAAGAGCCTCAGGCATTCTATCAACACCATGTGATCTATGGTGTCAAATGCTGAGGATGGGTCAAGGAGAACCAAGATGGAATGGCTCTTTTCCGATCTCTAGCCATCAGGAGATCATTGAGCACCGGAACCAGTGCTGTCTCAGTACTATGTCTTTTATGAAAACCAGATTGGAGGGGTTCATAGATGTCATAGATGGTCAAATGGTTCTCCAGTTTTGCTGCCACTACTTTCTCAATCACCTTCCCAACAAAGGGAAGGTTAGAGATAGGTCTGTAATTTGCAAGACAGTCAGGGTCCAAAGTAGCTTTCTTCAAGAGTTGTGTCACCACTGCCTCTTTCAGGGAGCTAGAGAACTCACCAGATTCCAAGGAGCACCTGACTATCCGCACAAGGACAGGACTGATAATATCAATAGAGCCCAAAATTAGGGAAGTAGGTCCAGGATCCAGACTACAACACGTAGGGCGCATATTCTGGATGATCCTCATGACATCCATGAACTCCCGTTGACTGAAGGAATTCCAGGAGAATTGGGGCACAGTGGTCTCACACCGGTCCACGGCAACTCCCCTAGAGTGTGATGGCAGCAGTTCCGTCCTAATGTCGGCCACCTTATTTGCGAAGAATCGAGCAAGCTCCTTGCACTCTAACTTTCCGAACTTGCAGACAGGCTGGGTTGTACAGTCTGTCTCAGTTCGAAATAGCTGAGCAGGTCAATTCTGAGCAACCGCAATCTCCCTGGACAAGAATTCTGCCTTCTTACGGGTGATTGCAGATTGATAGACCGCATAATGGTCCATCAGTCTAAGGTGGTCAGCATCAAGGGTGGAGTTTTGCCAGCAATGCTCTAACCTTCGCCCCTGTCTCTGCATCTCCCTCAATGTCCCATCAGACCAAGGGGACTTGGGGTGAAGGGAGAGGGGGAGAACTGGAGCAATGAAATCCAGAGCCCCCACAACGGCTGTGTTATAAGCCGACATGAAAGTCTCTGGGTCACTGCTTGCTGAGATGAGAGGTCAAGCACCACTGCAAGGCCTTGGGAATCTATATCCCGTAAAGGGTGGTACCTAACCAACTCCACAGGGGAAGGCCTTCTAAAGGGGGTGCAAAAACTAAACCCCACGGTGTAATGATCAGACCACCTGATGGGTTCCACCCCCACATCGGATGCTTCGACCCCTAGAAGGAAGATTAGGTCCAGAGAGTGTCCAAATTTATGTGTAGCAGTGGAAACTACCTGTGTAAGTCCCAGCATTGTCATTAACTGGAGAAAGTGTTGACCAAATTGTGAGAGGTCGTCATTGACCCAGGCATTGAAATCGCACAGAACCATCAATCTGGGTGACTCAAACGCCATGTCGAAGACGAAGTCTGCCACTTCCTGAAGGAATCGCTTCTCATCACCAGGTGGACAGTAAATGAGGGCGATTCGAAAGCTTACACCTGCTACTACTATACACTCATAGATAAACAAGATATACTAAATGCATTAAACAATCACTTCACATCAGCCAACCTGGTCTTCGACTCCTTCCCTGCCAGTGCTATGCAAGACCAACTGTGTGGATAGGACAAGACCTTCTTTTCCTCTGCAATGGCTGTTCCTTCCTTCTTCTTCAGCCCTAGTTCTCTGAAGCAGGTAGAAGACTTGATATTTAAGTTGGATGCTAGAAAAAGTGCTGGCGCAGACCTCATCGACCCCTATTATCTAAAAATCAGCACTCACATTCTAGCTGTTCCAATAACCCACATCTTCAATTTGTCCCTTATGCAGAGTACCCTTCCTGAGTGCTGGAAAACTGCCCATGTAATACTGCTGTTTCAAGCAGGAGATCCTGCTAACCTCAATAACTACAGGCCCATATCTATACTTCCCACTCTATCTAAAATGCTGGGAATGTTAGTGAACCAACAAATCAGAGACCACCTAGATTTTCATAACCTTCTCACCCCTATACAATCTGGCTTCAGACCTCAACACAGCACTGTCACTGCATTAGCAAAAGTTACTAATGACTGGTTGACTGCCTTGGACAATAAACTCTATGTGAGTGCCTTGTTTCTGGATTTAAGCAAAGGCATTTGATACGGTGGACTATACTCTTCTCCTGGATATCCTCAATAACATTGGCCTTGATTCTGTTGCTCTTAAATGGTTTCACAGCTATCTCATTGGTTGCTCTCAACTGGTCAAAGCAGAAGGGGGCAAGTCCCCTATGAAAACCCTCCTAAGAGATGTACCTCAAGGCTCCATCCTGGGCCCCCTTCTTTTTGCAATCTATATTAATAACTTACATGCCGGCATCAAACGTGCAGGCATTCATCTCTTTGCTGACAACACTGCCTTATACATCTCCGGTCCCTCTGCAGATAAAGCATGCTCCAACCTCCAACTTGAGTTCAGTCAACTCCAGAAAAACCTGTTGCATCTAAAACTACTTCTTAATGCCAAAAAAACGAAGGCTATGCTCCTCTCACATGTCTCTAGAAACCCCTTGACTACACTGGGGGGGGGAGCGCCAACTTCAATCACCACCCTCCTCAACAAACCTGTCGAATACGTTCACAAATTCAAATACCTGGGAATGTAGATCGACCACAAATTGATCTTTGCCGACCATATTGATGACCTATCCAAAAAACTTAAACAGAGACTTGCCATATTCCTCCGTATCAAGTACCTGTTAACCCTGGAAGCGGGAACTAGAATTGTGCAAGCTACCTTCCTCCCCCTACTTGATTATGGGGATTTTCTTTACGGACAAGGGAATAACACAGCACTAAAATAGTTGGATTTCCTATACCATCGTGCGCTACGTTTATTACTGGGGCTCCCTGTGTGACTCACCACTGTTCCTTATATGTCCTAGTCAGCTGGACCTCTCTCAGCCTAAGATACTATAGAAATGTAGCAATTTGGACATTCTGCACTATCATCAAGAAACTGCCACCATACATCTCGGACTGCCTTCCCACCTGCTTCTCTGGTGCAGATGTGCTAAGGAGCTCCACTTATATCTCCCTCGTTATTCCTAAAGTGAAAACACAGTTCAACAAATCTTCCTTAAGCTACTCCCCTACCCACTCTATGCTCTATGGAACAACCAACAAAAAACTCTACAAATATCCTCTCCACTTACAATGACCACCTTCAAAACTTTAGTTGCCAGAATTGCCAGGCAAATCTGTAACTGTTTCCTAATACTGAGTGATTGCCTCCCCCTCTCCTTCTTCCCCCCCCTCGCTCCTTCCTCCCCCCCTCGGCACCTCCCTTGGGTGTGTTCCTCCCATCCAACCTTGCACTTGGGTATGTTCCTCCCGTCCCTTCTCATACTAGAGGAATGCTATAATTATATTTTGTTTTTCCCTGCTCCTGATGGTTGGCTTTGCAACCATGACAGACACCTGCCCCCCTCTCACATGTCTGTCTTGCCTCGCCTTGTGTCTGCTAGACTATGATCAAACCTGTACTCTGAGTTCATTGTGCTGCTGTCATATCTGTATAAACTAGCCTGTCTTCTATTTAGCAAATGTTAATCTGCATAGCAAGTGTATATTCCTATGTATTATGATGTATATCCTACTTGTTTATTATCCTACCTTGTGAACTTATAAACCATTACCAGGTCCATCTTGTAAATGAGTCTACTTTCAATGATGTTTCACCTGGCTAAATAAAGATTGATTGATTGATCTGATAAAGAATATAGACAAGATGGAGGTGGTGCAGTGGAGGGCAAATAAAATGATGCCAGGCCTGTGGTATAAGACCTATGAGGAAAGACTAAAGGAGTTAAATATGTATTTCCTGGAAGAAGGGGGAAGGGGGACATGGCTGAAACATACAAATACATCACCAGTATAGACAGAATACAGGAAGGAAGTATCTTCCAAAGTAAGAGACGCTCCAAGTCAAGGGGGGCACAAAATAAAGTTAGATGGGGAAGGCTCTGGGGAAACGTGAGAAAATATGTTTTCATGGAGAGGGTGGTGGACATCTGGAATAGCCTACCAGAGGGGTTGGTAGGGGCTAAAATTATCACAGAATTTAAGGAGTGAAGTGAATTAGGTTAACTATCTGTATTGAAATTTTTTTTTTCATGTTTAAAGAGTGGTATGATGAACTACGTTTTTCTTTTGTGATAGCATATTTTTATTTATTTAGTTTTTGTTGACCGGGAAAGGAGGACTAGACAATTCTGCCTATTTTTACCTTCATAACGAGGGGGTGGGGGGAGCATTCCGATGGATGCCAACTGACACTGAACCAAACTTGAGCTGTATAAGATGCAGCATAGTAACATAGTGACTTCCTAGCAAACTTGGGTCAGGTAATTATTTGTATTTGTGTCTGGTGAAGGTTTTGATATAGCATTTAAAAATGAACTCATTTTGTAGACAATTGTGTAGCCCTTAACGAGTTTTAAAAACATGTTTTAGTGATTTTGCAGTGTCCATATTGATATTTAAGAGCATAATTTAATATATATTTATGCACACAGATTTTTTTGAAAAAGTGTTTAAAGAAAGCAGATGAGGAAGTGCGTACATTGTGGAACTATTAAGGTAATGTGGAGACTATTCCACTCCATATTACAATTGATGCTGGCAGTATAACTTAGAGGTTAATGAGCTGTGAATGGGCTTGGTACATCCAGCAGACATGGGTTTGATTCCCACAACCTCCACTTGCATACTTTGTGACTATGAGCAAGTCACTTAACCACCCAGTGCTCCTAGGTTGACCTTGAAAACAGGCACTTGTGCCTATGTGCTTTATCCAGTTACCAAAAGAATAAAACAAATTGATTATATTAATTTTTTGTGAGGTATGTTAGTAGTGAAACATTGCGTACTAATTTAATGTTTATTATGTGAACTTAAGCCAGTTCCCTGATGAAGAAGTCTTTATGATCTCGAAATGTTGCATGGTTTAGAATAAACAATATTGGCCGAAGAAAAATAAAACTGCACTTCACGTGAAAGTAGATCTCTGGTCTGATTTCTCATTTATGCTTCAGTTTTTGTCTTGCCTGTCTGAGGCCTTTCATCATAGCATCTGATATCCGAAACCTCCTTCCTCACTCTCAATTACTCTCTATGCCTAGGAAAACCTGAGTGACTTGACATGTCTATAAGGTATGAAATTTTCTTCAAAGATAATTCTACCCAGATTGAAGCTTAGCACACAAAATAGTGCTTTGAAACTCTCCTCAGCAGATTGCTACAATTAATTAGTGTACTGATAACAGAAAACCTCCAAAATGATCTAGTCCATTAGGAAACTGGAGGGCTCCCTTTTTCTACAGAATTAGCAAAGCATCTGCAGGGCTCCACCTACTGCAGCCATAAAAATAATTGTGCCACCTTTACAATTTTTCAGTTCTCAACAGACATAAGTTTCCCCCACAAAGTAAAACGTTAAGCAGTCTATCTAAAAATTATAAATTACTCCCAGGTGTTCTAGTGGTGGTGGAGGTGGGAGGGCTAAGCCCTGAGAATATATGGCAGCCGGGGGTCAGTCAGGACACTACCAAAGTGGAGTAGAGAGAGACAATGGATGCGGCTACAGCTGAATGTTAGTGTGATCAGCTATCACTAAAAGTGTCATTGGGCACTGTTAACTCATATCCCGCATGGAACTTGGGTTCAGGCTTTCCCCATGCAGGAGGGACTGAAGGTACAAGAGGCTAACAGGAAGATGGAGAGGGCTCAAAAAGTCAATGCCTCCATCCACATTACTTCACAAAAGCTGTCTAAAAATGTTTTTAATTCTGTCTTACATTACACATTACAGCCACCAGACTAAAATCTGTCTCTTAAAAACAGTTTATGCAGCCAGCCCAGTGGCAAAGAGGGCAGAGGTGACATGGGTGCCTTACCTGAATGAGCTCGAGTTGTCGGGGTTGGCCGGGGTGGGAGAAGATTGAATGTCTGGAGGACTGCTCTCCTCTCCTGGGTTGGGGAGTCATGCCAGCCCAGTCTAGGCTGCCCCCAGCTGGAGGCCTGGGGGTAGAGCAACATCATGGTGGTGCAAAAATGGAGGTGACTGGGGGGGAGTGTCGAACAAGTGCACCTTGACACTTGAGTCTGATGCTCTGCAGTGAGGTGGGAAGAAAAACAGAAAAAGGAACATGGGGGGGCCGGGGGGCCTGGCCCATTTGCCTCTGAGCCTGCACTGCCACTCAGTTTATGATCTGGTCTGCCTCAGACTTGTTGTACTTGGGAGCAGACAGCCCTCCCACTCCAGCCTTGCCATGAGAGGGGAACTCGTCGGGAGAGCTGCTGACCAAGTAAACTTGCAGAGGTAGGCAGGGGCCAGTTCAGGAGATCTGGGGACTGGGCTAAAAAGTTTGTGCAATCCTGTGACAAGCTCATAACTATAAGAAACTGTGTACTATTGAGAGGAATACAATGGTTAGTGTGTGTGTGTGGGTGGGTGGGGGGCAGTGAACAGAGTTAAAAAGAAAAAAAATCACCTAGAACTGTAACACTCCTTTTTTTCTGCAGCTTCTGGCACCACATTATAACTTTGGTGCCAGCTAGGGTGGACATAGCACCAGGAGAACTATGTCTAGGAGTCAGATGGACTGCATATCAGAGGATTCCCATACAATATCCCCCACATTGTAAACCATCAGGCTCCTACCGTGGGACAAGTACAACTCAGACCTCTGCTCTTACTGGAAAAAAAATCATGGTGCACTGTGTTTAAAACAGTAATAATACTTAACTGGCATGTCATTAGTTACAGATGGGAACAATAATCCTCCATCACTCTCCATGTTAGCACTGAACAGACAGGTTTGATCCTGATCTCAGAAATCAGTCTGGACCTTACGTTCCCTTGGTAAAGGTTCTACCCCACTCTCTCTCATCAGGAGCCACACAGTGCCTCCTGTTCCTTCTTTTCATACAACAGTGGGTGAGTTTATACCTCGGGTTAAAACCTGTTCTACTCTATACAACTGTATTAATAGAGGTATAGCGTGCAACGTGCATGCACACATTTCCTGATCTATGTAGTCTGTCACAGCTACAGAGCAGAAACAAAACACATATTATTAATAGCCATTCATTAATATTAATAGCCATTCATGATTTATAGTGTTGTAATTTCATGAAAGGTGGCAAAATATTTGTAATGTAATGCTTGCCATGTTAAAAGTGCATTAAACCACTCCAGACCATGGTTCTACTGTGGAATTAATCCATGGTTGGGTGGTTGGAGGCACTCAGCCTGCAGCCTTATTCCCCAACAGCCTCCCCCCCCAACTATGGATTAATTCCACAGTAGAACCATGGTCTGTCATGGTTTAATGCTTACATATGCAACAGTTATGCAGGCTGATCATACAGAGTATTATGCAATATTAGAAGTTTACAGGGATAGGAATGCTGGCAGACACTTTACAGTATTACATACTATTAGATAAAAATACATACATGAGCAGATATTACAGTACATACAAGTTAACAGTTCAAAGCTTTAGCCAAGTTTTCAAAGTGTCCAGATTATTGCAAGCCCCCGGTGCGCCAAATATATGGTGCAGCAGTCTAATGGGATTTTCCATGCCATGCGGCAATTGCCTCAAGATAGATCAGCTTTCTGTGGTCCAGCTTGTGTCAATCCCCGGGACCCTTCTTACAGTGCTTGTGCCAGAAATTTTATGCAGGCTGCCATAAAGCACATAAACTGTCACAACTGTGTCTGACCTGCTAAAATCAGATGCAGCTGTGTCAAAAGCCTTTGGCACACCACTAGATTCAAAGTGTTGTGGCGCAGGGTGTGACACACACCCTGCACCACCCTTTGAAAATCTGGCCCCAGATCTTACAGTGACAACAGTTTTGTGCCGTGAACTGGTACATGGCCAAGTGCAATCACAATGAGATTTGAGTAGTGTCTTGAGGGTTTGTTTGGCAGTACACCTTGCTGTAACTATATATTGTTAATACCTTGCTATAACTACCTATTGTTGATACCTTGGTGTAACTACCTACTGTATTGTTGATACCTTACTGTAACTACCTGTTGCTGAATCTCTGTACTGTTGTATCCTGTAACCTCCCAGGTCATGCCTGAAAATAGTCATCTCTATGGCTAATGCACCTACCCAGTAAACAAAAACTAAATAAAATAAGTAAATGAACGATGCTCATCAGAGTGGATCCCAAAAGTCAGTTATTTCATAGCTACCGTATTAGAGCCTTTTTCACCTTCAGTGCTGTTTAAACTGCAAAATATAGAAAGTAGAAAAGTTACAAAACGTGCTCTAACATCCCTCTCCCCACCACACCTGAAAATAAGCACCGGCTCAGTGTGACTTTTGCAACCAAAAATGTCAATTAACTAAATAAATAAGAAGTATCCTGGAGACTAGGAAAGCTGAATAGAATTGTTTCTTTTTACAATACCTCTTGTAGTCTTGATTTATTTTGGGAGATGGGAAAAACATTTTGTTTGAAGCCATGAGGCATCTGTATAATGCCTCAGGCTTCTGACACTTTGTAATACTGATGTGGGACACAAAATGACCCCTATAAAGGGCATTATAAAATAGGTAAAAGAAATCCTTCACCCTGATTGGTCAAAATGCATGTCCTTACCTTTCAACAAACTGAAAGGTGGCACTACTTTCCTAATACCTTAACCTCCATAGATGAAAGGGTTGCAATATCATTGAGCAACTGATATCTTCCATCATTCCCTCTGCAAAGTTGTGTTAAAGGGATACTCTCTGTCTTCCCAGCCTCATATAACCATTATTTTGTAATTTTATTTTTATTGTTTTCAATAAAAAGCTTACAACAAATGTAATACAGGGAATGGCATTACATAAGTGATTTGAAAACAATACCATTAACTACCACATTGAATTAATGCAGGATCAGCGCTACCTATTCCCATGTATAACCTCAAAACTGAGCTACCAGCCAGTTCAGAATCACATGGAGCCACAATGCAGACAAATCTATGGTGAAAATTACAGTTTGTTGTAAGAAAAACACATTGAATGTGTAAACTGCCTATATAGCAATTAAAAGGTAGTTACAATTTCCACTAAAGACATCTTCCGTAGCCATCTCCATCAAAATGCACTCACAGCTGTGTAGCTTTCTCAAATACAGTCATACCCATGACATGTCTCAAACCGTACAGGGTAATCCCAACATCAAGATAGAGGGTAAAAGCCTCCCATCTGGATGGTTGCCAAAGCTAGGAGACTGTCCACTTGGTTATTTTGTTAATGGAGACGGGGTCTGGCTTACTTCTTCCAAAATATTGGGTAAAGCCTACATCCCAAATTCAGATATCTTCAAAATCTTTCAACTGCGTCATCCTCTGGTAAAAACATTTGGGATTGTTCCTTCAAAACCCTCTAACTCTCCTTTCTGGACAGAGCTAAGACCTTTAGCAGGACTTTCACAAGCAGTCTCCAAAATGTATGAGATTCTATACAATTTGATTTACCCAGAATGTTTTGGTCCAACAGCTTTTTGGTACATCCTTTTTCCCGGAAATGATTATAAACTGGCCTCTCCTGTGGCATAACTGCCACCAATTAGTCACTCAAGATAGCCTTCGGTTTAAGCAGTTTCAGATACTGCACAATATATATTACTCTCCACAGAAGTTAGCTAGCTTTGGCACCGCAGCTTCTTCTGCCTGTGCTAGGTGTTCACAAGCAGAAGGTAACCTGTTCCATATATTTTGGGTCTTCCCAAAAGTGGCCAATTTGTGGGCCCTTATCAAGCAGAGAGCGGATCCCCTCTCAGGACTGAATGAATTATTCTCACCAGAGGTTTGCCTGTTTAGGAGATTTTTCTGAATCTTCTGTCCTTATTCGCAAATACCACATAACTTTAATGCCAATGTCTGTCAAAAACTAGTCTTGAAACACTGGAAGGATACTAAGGAAATCACCTATACAGAGTGGTTACATGAACTTCTGGTGAGTCTTAGGACAGGAAAAAACATTGCTAGTCTTAACCATAGACTCAAAAGATTTTATAAGATATGGGGCCCCTTACAAGCCCTATACTCCTTGCAAACAACAGCCATCAATGCCTCTTCTGTATCACGATATTGTACAGTGGGGTGATTCTGTGCTGGGGTGCTGGGGAAGGAAATGGTGGGGGAGGGTTAGAGGGATAGGGGAGAACTGTTCCTCTAATTTTTCAGACTAAGGGGGAAATTGTTTAACCAGGAAAGGCACACTAAGCCGGAGCTTGTTTCCAGGTGCGACCTGGGAGCACGAGGAAGTTAAGTGACTTGCTCAGTGTCGCACAGTATGCAAGTGGAAGCTGTGGGATTCAAACCCAAGTCTGGTCTGCTGGATGTCACCAGATTTGCAGCTCAGAGCCTTAGACCATTGCGCTATACTGCCTCCTAACACTATATGCTTCATGTATATGATGGATCTGTTCTCTATAATGGTAAAATTTCAATAAACTTCGAATTGGAAAAAATAAAGGTAGTTTCAAGGTCTGTTCTCTGAAGTGCGCTTTCAGTAAAGCTACTTTCTACTTCCGTGTAAACAACTTGGAACTGTAACCCTATGTGCAAAGTGCGTTTAACTCTGCACAGTTAGCAAACATATAAAACCCTGCTACCAAAGAAGTCTTATGTGTTGGATGTAGCTGTGTTGCCTAAATTCAGAGTGCCAGAGTTATGTCCGTGTCAGGGAAGTGCGCCCTGCTGCCTGCTTCAGCTCTCTTCCACTACAACAGAGGGGCACCCTAAGGATGTACCCTTCCCGATATGGCCATGAGGTCCATGGCATGGTGACCACCATTTTGAAAAAGAAACATATTCTTATAGCTATAACACAGGTGGTAAATACGTAACGAACAAGGCAGAGTGGAAGTACAGAAGTAAGCTGAACAGCGAATAATTAAAACGAGAATTCTATGGACTGAACTTTCCATCAGGTACAGTGTAACAGCCAGAATATTATAACAGCCCCGAATAAATTTTGCAAACCAGTCCCAACAGTACTATCTCCCTTATTAAGAGCACCATATAATCTGCATGGTTGCAACACACAATCATTTTAGTCTTCATAGTTCGAACCCACTGATTTCCCCAGCCACCTTGGACTTTTCCCATATTTCCTAGAGACTGTGAGTATGATGGGACTTGAAAAGGGCTTTCCTAGTTTGTGAATATGACTGACAGTTAAATATGACCATGTTTTGACCACTCAGCAGGATTGTATAGCACTCATGTTATAGGAAGAATTCCCTCCACCCAATTAAAGAGATGCATTTGTTTTCTACATTCCTATGAACCTTCATGATAGGTTGAGCTTGTGAACTGTAAGACAATTGTCTGATTTCAATGGCTTTGACATCAGGAATCTGAACATGAGGTTGACTGTTAAGCATCCCATTACAGATTATTACTTTAAATCCAGAATATTAATTTATTGAAAATTTCAGAGAATACCTTTCAGCACAGGTGCTGGTTTACAAAGGTTCCACGTCAGTGTCAGATTGCAAAGTAATGTGACATATTGAAAAGCATATTCCAGTGGAATGTAGTCAGACAGGTACGTAACAAACAGGCTAGATCAATGGCATGCAATTTACAATAAGGAAAGTAAACAAAAACAGTGCAAAATTATCATAAATAATGATACATGCCCACAGAGCTTCAGTCTGACGCAGTTCAAAGTGTACACCGGAAGGGATGTAGTTAGGGAGATTAGTGGTTGAACTACTAGGGTTGCCCATAGTGATCTCTTGAATTGGTCAAACGTAGGTAGATTAAGCAGGATTTCATGCAACTCATTTAACCAACCAGCAGCCCTAATGGTGAATGAAAGCCTGCCCAGCTGAGTACTGCAATAAGGCAGTTCAAGGGCATTCTGAGCAATGCTCCTGGGGTTGTAGAGGTAGGCTACAGGGCGGAAGCAGTGAGTTACGGCGGGGGTGGGGTGCAGTTAGGTCCAGAAGCATCTTCTTGGCCACCAGGCATGTCTGGAACTTAATTCTGATGCACAGGAGTAACCAATTTGTTAGGGCGTAGAGGGTGCACCTATGGGTACATTTGTCTGTCCCCAAGCACAAAGCGACAAGCCCTATTGCAGATCATACAGTATCCTTAGTATTATGGATTCCATCATGGAGAGCTCTTCAAGATTGTTTCTTTGTTTATTTTAGTTAATTTTACAACAGGTTAATTCCACTTTAGTGCAATCTGTCTCATAAGGACTATAGAAAACTCTGCCAGCATTTATTTGACTGACAGATTCAACAATTTTTTTATTTTTGATGCCACTCAGTAAAGTTATTTTTTTATTAAAGAGGAAAAAGAAAAGATGTACAGGCACTGCTCCGGTGATCAGTACGCAGAATTCTGTTTTAGCATAATCGAAGGGAAGACATGTATCCCTGGAGCTGCCTGTTGTCAAGGGCCTTAATTATTCCATAAGGCAATAATTAGCACTCCTGTACTTCTTCTGTACCAAACAGGCTAATTGTGCTTTCTGTAACACAAGAATCATTACATATTTCAGTACATAACAACAATGTCAGACTATGGGAGTTGACCCACTTTATCAGGATTGACATGTTTTAAAAATCAGTGCTTGAAACTTCCTGCCCCTGATCTCAAGGTTGTTCAGTTTCTTTTAAACTGGATATCTCTGGTAGCACAGCTTTCTCATTTAGATGAAAAAACAGAGTTTATTCCTGTATACTGTAATAGATATAAGAAGATGGGGGGAGCTCCCTAATATGGGTAACACAGTATTTAGTGTTTTCCTTTCAGTGCTAGCATGGTGCATTTTCTGCCAGTACAACACACGATGACATGTACAGGTACAATAACTGCATGAGGAAATAAAGCAAGAGCTCCACTCAATGATCAGGTTAGTAGATTTGCACACAGTTAACCTGTCCCTCTACTTCATTTCAGCAATAAAGCACACTAGGGTTTGTGTTGTTCTGATGCAACATTACACTTCGGGTGGATTGTGAGGCATCATTTTATGATCTGTGTCACAATATCAGAGTCTCTTGAATCCAGCAGCTATTTCATTGTAATTCGTAATGTTGTGCAACACCTTCCTCCCCGCACTGGTGAGCTAAGCTTTGCCACAACAGCCACTAGCAGTGACTTTACTAACCTGCCAGATTGGGTGGGGGGCTGGGTTCAAGGTGGTAGATGTTACTGGTTCGATTGGCATGTGGTAAGTCCACCTAAGGTAACTCCTTTTCATAGGATGGCTCAAGAGGCAATGCCCCTTGGGAAATGTACCATAAGTACAGTAGTGCTTGGTGTTCTACTCTTGGGAGTGGGGTCCCTCTTGCAAGTTTGGTAGCTACAGTGTCATTTTACATGCAAAATACTCCCTCACTTTGTCGGGTGACTTTAAACTTCACCTTCAAATATTTAGTGCATCCTATAGCACCACTGAGTCTCTGCTTGCTGTATTAGGTACTGTATAAGTAATGGGGCACAAAAGTTTTTAAGCTGCAATAAAACAAGAACTTTTTATTTACAAGTGCATACACAGGCCTTTAGATGTGAGCACTGTGCAGATGTCAAACAGTCAACATATTTGATGACATTCAGGGTACCCTCACTCCCTAAGGAACACTGAGAGTTACAACTCCTGTTAAGAGCATTTCTTACAGCTAAGTAGTGACTGCAAATATCCCTCCTGAACTGCCGTTACTAGTCTCAGAGTGGACATAGAACCTTTTCCCTATCCATGCGTTTAACTACAAAAACTAGTTGGATTTGAGGTACCTTTTATCTCACAACCCACAACTACTTTTGTTCTGTATACCCATTGCTGCCTGTGACTACATGAACCGATATCTGACTCTGGAGTATCTTTACGCAGCACTGCTAGCACCTGGTATCACACTTCCTTCCCAGTTCACATGCTCTGTGCCTTTCAGCACTTAGGTTACTTTGTCTTGGTGGTGGAGACTGAGCCTTGAACCTCCTTGAACCATTGCTCTCCTGCTTGTGACCAATATTACACTTGAGGATTTACCCTGCAGGAACCTTTCATACCCTCTGGATCTTTACCTTCCACATGGCTACTCTAGTTATTGGGGATGTATACCAAGCAGATACCTTCCTCACCTGGGTTCCTGATCTCAGCCTAAGGCAACTCAAGCCTTGCATGTCTTTCTGGGCCCCAGCTAGTACATAGTAATGGAACATAGCCAGAGGTTCCTGGGCATTTCACCCTCATTCCTCAGCCCATTGGGCAGGTGAACTTTCTTGAGATCTCACAGTGGAAGAAAGGAATCTTGCTTGTGGAGCAGTGCACACTCCTGTGACCTCCAGCTGAAATATTCACACATCAGACTTGGAGGATTTCTCCTGTGCCAGACTGGTCCACCTGGATGCCTGGGCATTTCCAAGTGGGACCCCTTCCATGGCTTTTCCTTACATCCAAACCTTGATATTCCATTCATTTGTCATCTATTTTTTTAATGTGATACTTTTATCTTCTGACCAGTGAAAGCATGCATAAAATGCAAACACAGAGCCTGTGTGTTAATGTATAAGGCTGATAGGAGTGTGTTACGCAACAGGTCCCCACCTTTATTTTCTGGGTGGGCCCCCTGTGGCACAGTCCACCCCTGTATTTCTCTTTCTTCTTCCACTCAGTCAGCTTCCCCTTGAAGCATCTGTCCTCCTTGGAACCCAGAGTCACACCTGTAAGGGCTCATATAAAGACACCTTGAGGGGCTCTTCTTGTTTAATGGGTGAAATGTCTACAACCACCTCTGTTTATCCTAACTTGGAGTATTTCTTGCAGCTGGTAAATTCAGCTTACAGTGTCTAACCTTTGGAGCTTCCTTTTCCACCCATCCCCTTCAGCTCTCACTTCTAGGCACAAGCAAGGGCCCTTTGGAATTCTTAGTTCCTCCAGCATGATGCACTAAAAGCCTCTGCTTTTCATTATTATTTAGGTTACACTCATTGTGGATCTTCAGGCAAGACTTCTGGGTTACCCTACATACATGTCCTTTCAAGGTAACCTACCCATGTTCCCCATCCCACTGAGGGTGAAGCTGTTCCAGCCCTGGTTAGGAAAGGAACCTGTACTCTCACCCCTTTGTGATGACCACCTGGGTTTTTATCTCCAAACATTAACTGCAGTGTCAAAGCCCTGGTCAGGCCCCCTTGTATTAAACCTGGCTGTAATATATAGCTGATAGCCTACTTGGTCTTCACCTAAAGTATTCAACACACTTCTAAGATGCTCATGCCACACATTCACTGTCGACACATAGTCTGCTTTCCATCCTGGCAAACTGTTATAGTGTGGTGCATTAGCTGTCTTCTGGTAAGCCAGCGTCAGGCCTCACAGCCCTTATTCTTCTTGTGGGTGGCCAGCCTTGGCTTCCCTTCTCTTGACTCTCTCCACTTAGAACCACCACACATACTGATTGCAGGAAATATAAAATAAACAGTGCCTGCAAAATAAATGGTAGCCCTCCTTTATTGTTGAGCCTCACTGGAACAGTAGGCAGTAGTGTCTCCAGCAGTCAAGAATGACTGGAACACGGAGGCCCTGTGACAAGACACTCAGGTGGAATTTCCATCTGGACTGTGTTGGCAGTTACAGTGTCACTGCCAGTGGGCACAATTTGGGCATAGCAGATTGTTACTGGGGCATGTACCCTGACTGTCTCAGATCTGGAACAGGAGTTACATAGTAAGACGCTTTAGCTTGATTTGATTATGGGACACTGCAAGCAAGGGATGAAATAAACCTCAAAATCCAGATGGTTTGCCTTGAACTTTTTTGTCTCAGCTACGTTCAATAACATGCAGCTGTGTTTGAAATAATACTACTGTATATAAAATCTGTGTATAAAGTAGTATTATTTAATTAGCACTGTCCCAGTACATCAGAAAATTAATAACTGATTTTGAAAAGAAAGAACAGCACTTCAGCTAGTATATTGCAAAGTTAAAACAGCATTGCATATTACATTAATTGTGTAATTTAAATAATGTCACCACCAGATGGTGCCATTGTACCACTGCTATTGTAGCTGAGGGCTCTTAAAGTACCTTTGTGCTTTACACTGTACATAACATACATACTGTGTATTTAACCAGTAGGGCTGCAGCATCAAAGGGCCTTTTGGATCGTTCACATTTCCAAGCAGATTTAGCAGCTGATCTTTTTCAGACTGCAAGAAAATGCAGCTTCTTGGAGTGGGTGAACTGCTTGGGGAAATTTTTAAATCCCCCTCAAACCTGGTCAATAGTATGTAGAATTCCAAACAGCACCCCCCCACACAAAAACGAAAGTTGTTTGAGTGGTTTAAAACAAAACAAATATAAACTAAATAACCATTTTCACATGTCTGGATTCAGAAATACATCCCAAAAGTGTTGAGATGTAAACATGTTGAGGCAACACTTTTCCCCACTGAATGCACCACATGTGTAGTTCTCATCCTTGGGAGGAAGAGAATGATGTGCTTTTAAATGTAAGTTTCAGGGCACTCTGGCATGAGAAAGCAGACTTAATAAGGAGCGGACAAAACATAATAGATGCCGTAAGGATGAAGATACAGTATATCAGTGGTCATAATGGGAGCAGAAACAGAAAGGCAGCAGCAATAGTTTAAGATTAGTTACTATCAAAACTAAGGTAAACAGAAAGGATGATGGCAATTAACAATGTGGCGGCTGCTAGTAGACAGGTAAAAGAGGCATCCGCTCTATGACACTATGTGGTGGTGCATCTGCTCAGCATGCTGGCCACCCAGGTTCATGCCTGAGCCTGGGACGTCAGGAGCGGAGGCCAGCAGGGAGATCCCTGGATGGGTTGTACCACATCATTTATGTAGCAGTTCCTTGCAGTGGCATGATGGGGTGCATTGTTAACATAGACATGCTTGTGCCTTCCAGCATTCACTTCTGCCCACCCATTATGCAGGCTGTGTGTGAGGTAATCAGGAGGGACAGGGTGGAGAAAACAGTGAAATGCCATGCCCAATCAAACTCACCGGATTACAACCTTCAGGGCTCTTCCTGATCCTCTACTCCTTGTATGCACCAACCCAGTCACTGCCACTCTAATGCAGCAGATGCAGTTTCTTCCCAGCCCCCTCTCTCCAGGAATCCCCTTCCCCCAGCAAGGCTAAGCCTGACTAATGAATTGTGTAACCCCCCTACAAATGGGGGTTCCCAAAAAGTCTTCCTTGAGCTTGCCTAAATGTTTACTGCCAGGCTGGTGTCCTGCATTTTAGCAGTTTTAATGTGATTACCAGAGCTTGGATAGCCTCTGTGTACTGTCTCTTTAAGAGCTGCCTAATTGCAGCATGAATAATCTGAGAGGCAGCTATGTTGAAAGATGTAACTATTTGCTGAAAATCATTTGCAGTGATAATGATAATGTAGTTTGTCTAACCTGCTTTCTTTGTAGCAAGGACTGTTTTGTTTATCTCCACTATCTTGGTCCTGGACTGCAAATTGGACCAAACAGTACTGGTGGGGCCTAAAATGTAGCTGGACTACAGGAGCTGTCTGAATTCAAAATCTGTAGGAACTTTAGTTTGGAGCTTTTTTGAGCCTTTTTTGCAACTGAAGGGGGAGCTCTTGCTTTGACTGACAGCCAAATCAGCCAACCAAATCTTTTGGATCTTGGGGAAGTCCCGGTCTTCTTGCAGTTTTCAGTAAGAACTAAACTGGAAGCTGAGCAGGAAGGAGCTGAAGTGTTTCTGAGCAGCTATCCTGAGTGGATTCACATGGGAGAACTCTGAAAAGGCTAAGTTTTTGACCTGCATGCCGGTGCGCTGCTCCTGAGAGGGAGAGGAGAGAAGAGAATTATTTTGGACTAAATCCAAGTTTGTGTGACCAAAGTAAGCTACTGAAGTGGGCCAGACTCAACCTGAAGAAGACCAAATATTTTTGCTGAATGCGATCGGCCCGTCAGAAGTTCCAGCTACCCCTAAGCTCCCGGTGTGTGCAGAGACTTTGCGATTGTGCCCGGGAAACGCTTTGCTTGGTACAGTAGAATTCCTGTACATGTAAATGTGCTATGAGCTGCTAGTGGGTTGTGAATTAGTTCCCCACTGTGTGAACTGTGTTCTGCTTGCTGGAAGCTGTATCCAGCCCAAAACAGACTGCTTCCGAACTTGTCTCCATGTGGTCTGGGCTTTGCCAGACTGGCCCAGCCAGACGATCCACTGCACAGAGAAGCCATTGACGAGAGACCTGTCTGGGGATCAGCCCCCTGCTCCACGCTTGAACAGGAACGACACCTCTGCGACTTGTGTGGGCTCTGCTTCTCCTGGCATTCCAGATCAACCACCTGCAGTCTCGATTTTCATCCAGCCTGTGTCCAGTCTTGAGTATCATGAGTAAATACCAGGGTAGCTCCCTACAACAACAGCTTAAATCTGAGTGTGTCATCTGACTGTCTTGTTGTTTCATTTCCTTTATGAACTGAGCCCTCTGGCTCCAGATTACAAATATTGTGTACTGTGCATGTTGTGTTTTCCATCACAGGGACCCAACCAGCTGTAAACCCGGGGAACAATCCTGGCTAGCCCATCTCTTCTCTACCTGGGTACCCAGAGGTGGACTGTGTGGGGGGACTCAAAGCGCATGCATAACTGCTTGATTGCTATAACCTTTAAGCTAATTAACCTGATTTTGCCCCTCCCTTGTTCAAGTCCCCTGAATAAATCAGATCTAACTTTTTCTTCATGTAATCTGACTGTGGTTCCAGTTTGTGCTCAAAGTACTGTACAGTTGCTATTTGCTGTGTTAACCTTTTTTCACAGAGGGTTCCCAGGGTCGAGCCAGAGGAACCAGCCCTGGTGGTAAGTGCAAACAGTGTGGGTACTTGTGTGGTGTACCAGGGTGATTGTGAAAGTGATTATTGTACAGTGTTCAGGCCACTGGAGGGGAAAGAGGGGGGTTACAGTGTCCTGGAGGGCTGTGCCCAGGTCAGCTTGACCACTATCAACCCTGATCTCTGGGTGGAGGCACCCATTTGAGAACTCAGGCCCCTTAACCTGCTACTAGCCAAGCAGGCAGGGGCAGTAGCCCTTGGGATAGTGCCACCTAGAGGTTATATCTTGGAGGCTCACCACTGGGATTTTGTGTCTTCTAGTGGCCAAATTTGCGAATTGCTGTTAAAAATAAATGGCTACCCCAACAGAAATGGCTGTACACCAGTTGGTGGGGTGGTGTACTGGGCAGGAGATTGACCCCCAAAATGCTATACTTATCTTGGATATTCCCCTGGGTACCAATAAGGACACTGTAGAGGGAGTACTTTCCAAGGTTAAATGTTTACAAAACTCTGTGGTGGTGGGTTGACGGGCTAATCTGCTTGCCCAAAGTTTCATGGCGTTAGTAGAGTGTAAGGACCCAGTAGACAGTTCCAAAGTGCCACGGACTGTCACCCTCGAAGGAGCCCTCACTGCCTGGAGAGTGATGACTAAAGACAGTAAAGACCCTGGGGAGAATGAGCCCCCCCCACACACTATCTGAGACTTTTGAGGAGAAATGTGCTAAGTTGTTGCTGGTGGAAGGGAAAACTATGGAGGACTTAAAGAAACTATTCCTGCCACCTGGAGGTGTTCCTCTACCAACACCCCCTCTCGCTCCAGCACCCGTTATTGCCCCTCCTTCTGTGCCCATGCCAGTGCTGGCTCCTATGTCTGTACCTGCCATTAGTCACGACTCTTACCGAAGGTTGAGAATCTTCTCCGGCACTCTCCCCACCCCCCAAGGGGAGGATGATTGGGAGACCTGGATAGAGTGTGTTGCCCCTTTGGTACCCAAATGGCAGTGTGCGGAGGCTGAGAAATGGAAAAGGATCATAGAAAGTTTGAGGGGTCCCGCTCTAGAGGTCATTAAATTTCTGAGGTCCACAAACCCTGATGCATCTGCCCAGAAGTACCTATCTGCACTCGAAGGCAATTTTGGGAGCACTGAGTCAGGGGAGAACTTGATGTGGACATTTCAAGGTACAAAACAATGGCCAGGGAAAGTTTGTCTGCATATGTTACTCATCTGGAAAGAGCATTGCAGAAGGCTTACCGAAAAGGTGGAGTAGCCGTCAGTGACTTAAATCATGTGAGGTTGGGGCACATACTGCAACATGCAAAGCATTCTAAATTGCAGCTCCTTCAATTAAGGCTCCCAGATAGAAGGGGTAACCCACTGGACTACTGTGACTTGATAGAAGAACTCCAGGAGGTTGAAGATGAAGAGGGGGATTGTAATTCTAGGGTGAGCACAGTCCAAGTGATCACTGCATCGGAAGGCCTTCCGAAGTGGGGACCAATGAGGGTGTGCTGCCATGGGATGAACTGCTGAGGGAGTTCAGGGAAACAAAAAACAGTCTCTTTATGAAGGCCACTCCTTCAAGTACAGGCACCGACCCTTATCCAGCTGCATCTGCTATGGGGGTGAAGGTGTCCACCCATGCATCTCCTGCTGACAGCAGCTCGAAACTCGATGTCTTGACTATGGAAGTAAGAGAATTGACGAGATGTCTCCAATTGCTCACCACACAGCAAACAGAGATGGCACCAAGGTTTTCAGTTGGTAGTGCCACTGCCCCAGCTCTCAGTGGGATACCTGGGCCACCCCAAATCCCAGAAAACATATTTTGCCATAATTGTGGGAAGGATGGGCACACAAAGAGAGAATGCCGGTCCACAAAAGACCTAGATGAAGTTGTATACAGGCTTCAAGGCGAGCTTTGGAGAACGAATCAGCGGTCGAGGAGTGCCCAGAATGACCACAGTGAGGGTTCAAGAAGTAGTAACTCAAATCCCTATGTGGCTAAATCATCTGTCCAGGCCCCTGCTTCTGTCCCTCCAGACTGGTCCAAAATAGTGGGCCCTTCAATGGAGACTACCGTGGCCGTGAATGGTATTCCTACTTGGGCTGTGCTGGACAGTGGGTCGCAAGTGACCATTGTATTTAAGGACTGGTATAACAAACACTTATCTGCTGTGCCCTTACAATCCCTGGAAGGCCTACATGTGTGGGGGCTGAGCGACAAGTCTTATCCCTACCTAGGATTTGTCCGCCTCTGGTTGTCATTTCTTGCAGCTGTAACTGGAGTAGAGGAGCAAGTCGAGACACTGGCCTTAGTGTGTCCCCCTACTGGACTGTATGATGGAGTTCCCCTGTTAACTGGGACCAATGCCCATATGTTTGGGAGACTGGCACAACTCTGTCGCGAGAAACAAGTTCAACAGACTGGGAGAGCCCTAAGAATTCCTGCTCTGATCAAGAGGGCCTATGATTTGCAGCAGAACCCCAAGGGAGTGGACCAGGATGAACCGGTAGAGGTCGTGTGGAAGAAGGATCCCGATTCAATGGTACTGGCCCCTAACACCCAGTGTACTGTTCAAGGGGAGGTCCGCCTCCACAGAGATGTCAAGAATAAAATACTGATGTTGGACGTGCCAGGCGATGGAAAGCTGCCGGAAGGATTATTGGTTAAGCCTAGCATCTTGCCAGCTCATGCTCATGCCTATGCATGACGAGTGATGGTCCAAATTCACAACGTGTCAGATTGGGAGATCCAGGTGAACAGAGGATGCACCCTAGCTACAGTACACTGCACAGGCACTGCAGTGTTGCCCAGCAACAAGCACCCTGGCAAGACAGATAGAGTGACTCCTGACTTGTTTGATTTTGGTGACTCCTTGTTGCCAGCTGAATGGAAGACTAGAATTAGCCAGAAACCTGCCCAGAGAGATCAAGTGTTTTCGTTGAAGGAATGGGACATGGGATGTATCCAGGGTGCGGAGCATCACATACGCCTGCACAATGAATGGCCATTTCGAGAGAGGTCTCGACGCCTAGCCCCTGCAGACATAGACGATGTGAGAAGACGCTTGCAGGAAATGCTCGCGGCTGGTGTGATACAAGAATCCAGGAGCCCATATGCTTTTCCCATTGTGGTTATACATAAGAAGAACAAATCTGTGAGAATGTGTGTTGATTACTGAACTCTGAATTGGCAAACTATCCCCGATCAATACATCCTGCCCCATATACAAGGTGCTCTGGATTGTTTGAATGGGAGCAAATGGTTCTCGGTGTTGGATCTTCACAGTGGATATTACCAGATTCCGATGGCTCCGGAGGACCATGAGAAGACAGCCTTCATCTGTCCTTTGGGGTTCTATGAATTCCTGAGAATGCCACAGGGGATATAGGGCGCCCCAGCCACCTTCCAGTGACTGATGGAACGAGCAGTGGGAGACATGAATTTACTAGAATGCCTGGTGTACTTGGACGATGTCATTGTGTTCGGGAACTCCCTAGAGGAACATGAGAGTCGACTGTTCAAAGTACTAGACCGACTGGAAGATTTTGGCCTCAAGCTGTCCATCGACAAGTGGCAGGTTTTCCAAACCTCTGTGAAGTATGTGGGTCACATAGTGTCTACAGGGGGGATAGAGACTGATCCTAGTAAAGTTGAAGCCTTGACTACTTGGCCCCAGCCCCACAATTTGAAAGAACTACAACGTTTCCTGGAATTCTGTGGCTACTATCACCAGTTCATAAAGGACTATTCCAAAGTGATTCGGCCACTCTTGAATCTTACCCTGGATTACCCTCCTGCAAATCGAAAATTCAAAAAAGGGTCTGTCAAAGAACCAGACAAAGCATATTTCTGCCCAAGTGAACTTATTGGGTCCCGTTGGACACCTGGCTGTGAAGCAGCTTTCCATGAAGTCATATACCAACTCACCCATGCCTCCATCCTCCCTTATGCTGATCCCACCAAACCCTATGTGCTGCATACTGATGCCAGTCTGCAGGGTCTAAGAGCTGTACTGTATCAAAACCATGAGGATGGTTTGAGACCAGTGGCATTAACCAGTAGGAGCTTGACCCCATCAGAGTGAAACTACCCTGTGCTCAAGTTGGAGTTCCTTGCGCTAAAATGGGCCATTGTCGACCAGTTTCATGATTACCTCTATGGGGCAAAAATATTGGTGAGGACTGACAATAACCCATTGACCTATGTACAGACTTCAACTAAGTTAGATGCCACAGGGCACCGGTGGCTTTCTGCATTGTCAACATATGATTATGCTGCGGAAAACAGACCAGGCCTGAATCATATTGATGCTGATGCCCTATCTCAGAGGCCTATTTCCAAGAGCGATTGGGTCAGGCTGTCTGAACCCGACATCCGAGCATTGTGCCAAAAGTTTGATAGACATGAACAGATGTCTACGGACACAGCGGACTGCTTATTAGATTGCTTGGGCCCCTCTGACACCTGCATACCGGCTGCGTATTGCCACTTCTCTGCTCTAGATATTGGTGTATTACCTCAGTTTGACAATGACAGCATTCATTGGGCTCAATCCCGAGAGCCTATGATTCAGCCAGCACTTGACGCCCTTCGTGCAGGAAGAGATGTGTCCAAGTTGCGTTCCTCTGATCTGCAAACCACCTTATTGTTTAAAGAAGGCTCCAGGTTGAAGCTGCTTCATCAGTTGTTGCATAGAGAGACTGTAGATTGGGGTGGCCAAATAGACAAGCAACAATTGGTCCTGCTCACAGCCTTCAAAGATTTGGTACTGAAGTACTTCCACAATCATATGGGCCACCTCAGTATCGACCGGACCCTTGTCCTAGTACGATCTCAGTTCTACTGGCCCAAGATGAGGGCCGATGTTGAGCACCATGTAAGGACTTGTAGTCGCTTCC
Organism: Neoceratodus forsteri; assembly: GCA_016271365.2. Classification (NCBI taxonomy): domain Eukaryota; kingdom Metazoa; phylum Chordata; order Ceratodontiformes; family Ceratodontidae; genus Neoceratodus; species Neoceratodus forsteri. The sequence continues at coordinate 1,426,329,001 of CM028130.1, forward strand.
TGCAGAGAAAAGCCCTGCCTCAGAGGGCTGCCCCCCTTGTCAACATTACTACCAGCACCCCAGTGGAACTAGTCTGCATAGACTTCTTGAGTTTAGAGCCTGATCAGTGAAACATTGGCAATGTGTTAGTGGCTACAGACCATTTCACACGGTATGCACAAGCTTTTCCCACCAAAGATCAAAAAGCCTCTACCGTTGCCAAGGTGCTAGTGGAAAATGTCTTTGTCCACTATGGTGCCCCCCTATGAATTCACTCTGATCAGGGCCAGGACTTTGAGAGTCGGCTAATCAAAGAAATGCTCTCTGTATGGGGGGTGCAAAAGTCAAGAACCACCCCTTATCACATGCAAGGGGATCCTCAACCAGAACGCTTTAACCACACCCTACCAGACGTGCTAGGCACCCTCCACCCAAAAGATACGCATAAATGGAGCCAGCAGATTAGCACCTTGGTACACGCATACAATTGCACAAAGAATGATGCTACTAGGTTCTCTCTCTACCGACTCATGTTCGTGAGAGAGGCCCGGTTGCCTGTTGATGTCTGTTTTGGGGTTTCTCCCGATGGGGTCTGAGCCGAAGATTACCTGCAATATGCACAAAAACTGAAAGTTCAATTGAACCATGCCTATTAACTGGCCCCGACAATGGCCACCAAAAGAAATCTAGCCAACAAAGAGAGACATGATAGAAAAGTAAAGGCTCAAGAGCTTAGGCCTGGGGACCGTGTGTTGTTGCAAAATTTAGGATTGCATGGTAAACACAAAATTGCTGATCGATGGCACTATCTTCCCCATGTCATAGTTGGAAAGCTGGATGATTTGCCAGTGTACAAAGTGTGCTCAGAGAATAACTCCAAAGCTGTCAAGACCATGCACCGTAACCACTTGCTAAATTGGTCAAGTTGTAATTGAGGCTGAACCCACCGAGACTGAGTCCCCTGGACCAGTGACTCATGCTGCTGCAAGAAAGAAACAGAGTCAGCCTGCACCCGTGGTTGCCGATTTAAGACTTTCCCCTCAGCAGGCCCAGAATGATAGTGACTGCCAGTCTAACTCGGATGACAGTGAGTGTGATAATGCCCATTACCCCGCATATGAACTGAGTTAGTTGTTTTGTGAAAATCCTTTCTTGAATTATGGGAATGAAGCTGGGCCTTCTGGACTGCCTAATGCCCCAGCATCATCCTTGGAGCCAATGCTCCCTGAAGGTGAAGTGCAAGGTATCACGTCTGAGGATGCTGAGTTTTTGTGTATCGTGGAACTGTATGATTTGCCTGAAGGAGAGGCTGATGGTATGAGTCATTCTGGTGACATGCCAGAACTTGAGGAACACTATGAGAGTGCTGAAAACCCTCCTTCAGTGCCAGAGTGTCTTCAAAATGAGCCAAGTGTTGTAGAAACGGAGACTACAGAGCAAGAGGCTGACAGTGCTCCCAGCTTGGACATTCCCCTTCATGCAGAAGCACCCCTCACAAGTGATGAACTCTCCAAGACCATTACTGAAAGTACAGAGACTGTGGTTGTTCACCCAAGAAAGACTGGCTGAGCTGTAAAGCCAGTGGTGTGCTTCAGTTACGGCTCCCCTGGGAGGCCAATGGATTTGCCTCTCAATGTAGTCCACAAAGGTGTTTGTCTCCCACAGCTTACTGCCCAAATTGAGCTTGATGGCCAATTCCAGGCTACTTGTTCTGCCCTCTCACCATGGTGCCTTTGCCCCATCCAGCCCCAAGTTAGCTGATAGGGAAGGGCCCCCTCTTGCATTGTTTAGAGTGCAAGAAGTTATTACATGATTCGGTATAGTAATGTTCAATTTACCTGTGTGAAATATGCATAATGTATAGTCAGAATGGAAATGATATAGTTAAGTACATTGAAATGTATAGTAAAGTGACAAGTTATGCCAATTAATGAATCGGATAGTACTTGTATAGCATGCTAATAGTATAAATATCTTGTATATGTTGCATTTTCAATGTTATGATGGTACAGAGTTGACACGGGCACCAAGTTTTCCCAGGCAGGGAAGGGTGTAACCCCCCTACAAAAGGGGATTCTCAAAAAGTCTTCCTTGAGCTTTCCTAAATGCTCACTGCCAGGCTGGTGTCCTGCGTTTTAGCAGTTTAAATGTGATTACCAGAGTTTGTATAGCCTCTGTGTACTGTCTCTTTAAGAGCTGCCTAATTGCAGCATGAGTAATCTGAGAGGCAGCTCTGTTGAAAGATGTAACTATTTGCTGAAAATCATTTACAGTGATAATGATAATGTAGTTTGTCTAACCTGCTTTCTTAGTAGCAAGGACTGTTTTGTTTGTCTCCACTATCTTGGTCCTGGACTGCAAATTGGACCAAACATTACTGGTGGGGCCTAAAATGTAGTCGGACTGCAGGAGCTGTCTGAATTAAAAATCTGTAGGAACTTTAGTTTGGAGCTTTTTTGTGCCTTTTTCGCAACTGAAGGATGAGCTCTTGCTTTGACTGACAGCCAAATCAGCCAACCAAATCTTTTGGATTTTGGGGAAGTCCCAGGCTGCTTGCAGTTTTCAGTTAGAACTAAACTGGAAGCTAAGCAAGAAGGAGCCGAAGTGTTTCTGAGCAGCTATCCTGAGTGGATTCGCACGGGAGAACTCTGAAAAAGCCAAGTTTTTGGCCTGCATGCCGGTGTGCTGCCCCTGAGAGGGAGAGAAGAGAATCATTTTGGACTAAATCCAAGTTTGTGTGACTAAAGTAAGCTACTGAAGTGGGCCAGGCTCAACCTGAAGAAGACCAAATATTTTTGCTGAATGCGATCGGCCTGTCAGGAGTTCCAGCTACTCCTAAGCTTCCAGTGTGTGTAGAGACTTTGCGATTGTGCCCGAAGAGCACTTTGCCTGGTACAGTAGAATTCCCATACATGTAAATGTGCTATGAGCTGCTAATGGGTTGTGAGTTAGTTCCCCACTATGTGAACTGTGTTCTGCTTGCTGGAAGCTGTATCCAGCCCAAAATGGACTGCTTCCAAACTTGTCTCCATGCAGTCTGGGCTTTGCCAGACTGGCCCAGCCAGACTACCCACTGCACAGAGAAGCCATTGACGAGAGACCTGCCTGGCAATCAGCCCCCTGCTACACGCTTGAACAGGAATGATGCCTCTGTGACTTGTGTGGGCCCTGCTTCTCCTGGCATTCCAGATCAACCACTTGCAGTCTCGATTTTCATCCAGCCTATGTCCGATCTTGGGTATCATGAGTAAATACCAGGGTAGCTCCCTACAACAACAGCTTAAATCTGAGTGTGTTATCTGATTGTCTTGTTGTTTGTTTCATTTCCTTTTATGAACTGAGCCCTCTGGCTCCGGATTACAAATATTGTGTACTGTGCATGTTGTGTTTTCCATCACAGGGCCCCAACCAGCTGCAACCCCGGGCAACTGTCCTGGCTAGCCCATCTCTTCTCTACCTGGGTACCCAGAGGTGGACTGTGTGGGGGGACTCAAAGCGCATGCATAGCTGCTTGATTGCTATAACCTTTAAGCTAATTAACCTGATTTTGCCTCTCCCTTGTTCAAGTCCCCTGAATAAGTCAGATCTAACTTCTTCTGCATGTAATCTGACTGTGGTTCCAGTTTGTGCTCAAAGTACTGTACTGTTGCTATTTACTGTGCTTAACCTTGTTTTACAGGGGGTCCCCAGGGTCGAGCCAGAGGAACCAGCCCTGGTGGTAAATGCAAACAGTGTGGGTACTTGTGTGATTATTGTACAGTGTTCAGGCTACTAGATGGGAAAGAGGGGGGGTTACAGTGTCCTGGAGGGCTGCGCCGAGGTTAGCTTGACCACTACCAACCCTGATCTCCGGGTGGAAGCACCCATTTCAGAACTCAGGCCCCTTAACCTGCTACTAGCCAATCAGGCAGTGGTAGTAGCCCTTGGGATAGCGCCACCTAGGGGTTACAATTGCATACATGGAGGTCAAGAGGGAGATCAGTGGGTAGAAGGATGGAGTCTTTAGGAGGCTGGAGGAGTAGGTAACCAGTGGCTGAGATCGTGCAAGAAATACTGGGCAAAGATGGTTGTACAATGGATGTGCAGGAGTCAGTAGAACTGTAACCCTTAAAAACACACAAGAAATGAAAACAAATATGCAGGGCAGATCAGTCCTTGCCATTTTCAGGCCACATGTTTAAATCTTCAAGAATTGTTCTCTGATACAGTGTGTCCACTTTAATAAGAGGCTTTTCAGTGTGCTGAATGATGCCTTGGGTGGTGATATTGAACTGATTGGCTGTCTGACTTATCAGTATTGGCAGTACAATTAGGATAAGAGCCCTGTGAGATGTTATCAATTTGCACTTATTAAAAGGTTTCATGTGTGAGCTGAGATGCACTTACTGTTGCTAGTTTATTTTTATGCTTCAGTTTTAGAGCCAGAACATTGACAGTCGTTGAGCCAGCTAATAATCAGATTAGAGCAGGGATGCAATGTTTTACTGTTATATATAGATGTATATGTATATATATATATTATCAGCAAATGTATTGTAAACATTGTAAACAATCTTTCTTTCTGTAACAATCATGAGATTTCAGGGGTGTGGCTTGGCCTGCAAAGATGGTGGCCACTAGATAGCTGGGCTTCCTCACCTACAGCCACCATCCAGCAAATATCAGAGTCATCCTGCATCTAAAAGGAAAAACAAACAGCTATATTTGCAGTGGCAAAGCATGAACACTTAAACAGCTAGAAGAAACAAACGCAATTGCCTGGGAGGGGCTTCTAATCCCAATCTCCCACCAGATACTAGTGCCCACAAGTGAGCAATGGTGTGAAGCGGGCTGCCCAAGAATGCGATGGTGGCAGTGCAGACTGAAAAGGATCATGCTCTTCTGTACTCTGTCAGTGGACTGTGAACTGAGATGAGGACCACTTTTAAGAATATGATGGTCGAAATAGCGCATTTGCAGTGTATCCTGGAAGAGACCACTACAGCACATTGGACTGCCTTACTGAGCACAAGGAGCAGGTCAGCAGACTGGAGGATCAATCTGCAGACTGACACCAGGAAAAAGCACAATTTCAGGACAGTGTAAAAATGCTCTTTGACAAAGTTGATGGTCAAAAGAACTGGGCCAGATGGAATGACATCAGGATCATAGGCCTCCAGGAGGGGAGAGAAAGTGATGATCCTAACAGGTATACCAGAGAATGGCTGATTTAACACCTAGAGCATCAGAAAACCAGCTGTACCTTTGAAGTGGAACACATCTACAGGACCCCTGGTAGAAAACCCAGGCCAGGAGAATAAGCTAGACATGATCTCATTAAATTTCTGTGCTTTCAGGACTAGGAAGCATTGTTAAGGGCAGCAAAATTGAAGGATCCCATCCAGTTTGAAAGCACCAGAGTCAGTGTGTATTCATACTATAGCCAAATCCTGTAGAGAGAAAGCCAAAAAATTGTTAATTTAATAGCGCAATTGTTCTGGAGAGGCTGAATATTTTCACACCAGTACCCCTCACATCTCTGCATCCAGAAGCTGTGCCAGTCACCGTGCACCTTCACTTCAGTAACTGAAGCCAAAGAATATGCCAACAAGGAGGAGGCTGCATCTGTGGGCCTCTCTAGCCAGAGAACTACCACTCCAGCCACATGAATTTAAGGTACAGATGAAGTCACTTAATTTGGACAGCCTGGTGGCAGGCTTTTTGCCCTGATTAGGCAACTGTCCCAATTATCAGAAGTGAGCATTTTTTTTCTCATAAGCAGCAAATAAACAGTAGGTCCTCTTTACTAACCCCCCTACTAACAGCCAAAACCACTGAATGATATGTAGTAGAAAGACATGTTTAATTTTAGGTTTATTTTTAAATGGTGTTTTTCTTTGTTATATGTAGGTTTTTATCCTCCTTGCGGCAGGATATGCTAGTCTCCCTTTCATCCTGCTCCTCTGACCACCAACATCCCCAATCTCCCCAGGACTTACCGGGTGGCCATTTTCCCTTAAGGCTTTCCCCATGTGGTGGGGTCAGATGGAGTAGGGCCATCCCCCTGCGCCCCCCCCCTCGAGTCCAAGTATCTGGTTCTGGCTGTCGGCATCCTGGTGGTGAAATGGGTGGGGGATTGGCTGGCAGGGCTTTACAAATGCCTATACTATTGCCAGTCTCCTCTGTTTTCTCCCCGGCCCATGTTGCTGGGGCAGACACATTGGTGGGTGTGGAGGACCGCGTATGCCGCAGAGTCCTGGAGCACCTCCCACTTCCTGCTTTTCCCATCCTGCACTATCACCAGGCCTCCACCTTGTTACAGTCATTTGGCACTGCCAGCAGTCCTTCCTCCTCCTCCGGAGAGGACAGCAGTCTCTGAGGTGCTACACACTATCTTTCTCTGGCTGTCACCTGGCATCTCTGGTCACGGGTCACCGGCGTGAAGTGAGGTGTAGCATCCAATGCCTCAACCTTCAGCACCACCGGGCTGGATTGTATTATTTGTTTTTCATGCAGTCTAAGTGTCAGACTACCCTGATTGCCTGGTGGTCGTGGTACCTAATGTGCCTGTCCACCCTCTGAATTGCCTCTTGATTGCTGTCCTCTGCTAAACCACAGCCTCCCTGCCAGTCTGTTCACTCTGATCAGTCAGGAGTATGTTTTGCTGTGATGGTGGTAAAACTGGGGCTTATTGCAGTCACACACAAGAACCATTCTGTTCTGTTGGGAGCACGGGGGAGAGCATGTTGATGAGCATACCAATATAGTTCAGCTGAGAGCACAGGAGAATCTACAGACAGAGCACATTAAAATGTCAGTGTGTTGGATAGAAGAGTGTTCTGTCATGGTGCTGGGAGAATCGGGGGCTCAATGTGGTCATGATAAGGACATGGAGTGGCATGAAGGAGGCTGATAATGCTATTCACAGTGCAATTCACTTATACTGGAAGTGAAGTGGAGGACATGTGATTAGGGGGCTGACAGTCCATTAATTCCCTGTGAGACTGACTGAACCATCCCAATAATAATAATCTGACCACACCCCTGTGGTCCTTTGCCTGGCAGGTGATACACTCGTTCAAGCCTCTAGGGTGTGGAAAGTGGACCCCACACTTGTCAAGAACAAGGAATATAAAGAGTATTACTGTACATCAGGTCCAAGATTAGAGAATTCTTGGACCACAACCATCCTGTGGACACTTCACATGCAACAAGGTAGGAGGCCCTAAAGGCATTTATTTGTGGGTGCACCATCTCATTTGGCAGCTATGCCCATAAACAATCCCAGGCACAGATGCAGGCACTGACCACTGAAGTGCGAGCATGTGAGCAGACCTATATGACCAGTCCTATCCTACAGGTCTACCAAGTCCTACAGAGATTAAAACCCCAACTCAGTACCCTTACTACCTTTCAGTTGGAACTCCAAATCCTTCTGGCAAAGTGGGGCAGTATTTTGATGGAGACCGTGGTGGGAGGTGGCTGGTCTGGCAGTTGAGAGCCAAATCAGTGGCTGCAGAGATTAACAGCATCAGAACCAGGGAGAGTGCAGAATCCTCTAACCCAGAGGTAATAGGGGAATGCTTCCGGAAATGTTATCAAACACTGTACACCTCTGAGGTGAGTCACGCTCCCACACAGCTGGACCAGTTTGCTGGCACTGACCCACTCCCACAGGTCCCAGTGGACTTTAAGAATTCAATTGAGGTACCTATATCTTGGGGAGAAGTGGAGGCTGCAGTGCAGGGCTTATGGGGGAGGGGGGTCGGTGGGCACCTGGGCTGGGTACCAGGTCAAGATGACGCTGCTAGAATAGTGTGGCAAGAACTGCGCTGTATAAAGCATGGAATCATTTAAAGTGACAGGGGTATAATAGCGGCAGTGAATTACCGCTACCCCTGTCTCTGACTGTGGAGTGGAGGAAGGGCTGGAGAAGCCTCAGATGCTGTGTCTAGTCAAGCCGCTGCTGTGGTGGAGTGGCTAAGACACAAGCACCTGGATCAGTGGAGACCTGGGGACCAAGATTTGGTTCCCCGTCTCCTGATATTTTATTTTTTTTATGGCACAGAAACAAAGTCCCCCCCCCCTCCAGAGTTACACCATATCCCCGAGGTCCACATCCCCCGAGTTGATTATAATAATTTCAAGGGGTGAGGCCCCTCTTGTCGGGGGGCAGAGGCCCCCGGAAAAACAAAAAGTTCCATTAGTTTCTACGGTGTGTGCTTTTTTGTTACGGTCGGTGTGTTTATCGATGATATTTCAGGGGATGGCATTTTGCTTGCAGCATTGTTTGTCAAGCTGTTTTTGTTCATGGGGTTTTGAACCCATGCCCCTGGGCTGGATGGTTTCCCCGTAATTTTTTTATAAAGCTTTCCTTTCCCCCTTGTGGGAGCCATTCTGGGATATGCTCACAGTGGCTGTGGAAATGGGTGTGTTGCCCCCCCCCTTCAAGCAATCAACCACAATTGTGGTGTTGCCCAAACCCGGCAAGGATTAATCATTTGCACCGCCTACTGTCTAATATCTTTACTCATGGTGGACTATACAATAATGGCTAAATTGATGGCAACCAGGCTGGAAACTGTCCTATTCCTGGTGATGCACCTGGATAAAGCCAAATTTGTTAAGGGCAGAGTGGAATTACTCTTACTCTTACTTACTTACTAATTACTCTGACTAGGTTACAAACCCAGCAACTTATTTGGAATGGATTTCATTAACTGCAGGTACTGTGGAACAATTTTCAGAAGGACAGTCTTACAGGATTTAGGACACTGTCCTACATGCTGGGCCTTTGCTGGGCCTTTGGAGATCTTAGGGCTCAGCTCCGGGCAGCATGGGCAGAGATTGCACGCCTCAAATTTCATATTGAAGAGGAAATACATTATAAGAACCACCCGCCATTTCCCCAGCATCCAACAGAAAAACCTCGACCGCAGAGGGTAGTTGGTTCAGGAGGTTGGCAGGTGGTTAGGAGGAAGCAAATCAGGTGCCCCATCACTCTCTGCTCTCCAACACATTACCTCCAAAAACATATAAACACTACAAACAGGTATCTGCCTCTATCTCTGAAATCAAATAAAGAGGCAGAAGACACTGCAGAGCAGGACACTGTGGCACAGGAGCTAGCACAACAAAACTCACCCAAATCAGGAACCAAAACAAAACAAGCACAAAGGAAATCCAAAAAACTTCTGATCATAAGAGATTCCATGATTAGGAGGTTGATACCCATCTCCAGCCAGGGTGATGGTCAGATGTCTCCCAGGTACATCAGCATGGAGAGACACTGACCGCATTGCTAAAATTGTTCACAAAGCAGGAGAAAACATTGATGTCCTAGTACACATAGGACTAATGATCTCGCCAGCCAGTCAGTTGTGGACCAAGGAACACCTGACTAGGCTGGGTGACAAACTATCATCTATTTCATCGGCATCTCCTTCTCTGAGATCCTGCCAGTCTGGGAGGGAGCAGATGGACGGAAGGTCAGAGAAGGGAGATAGGGGGCTAAACACATGGCTCAAGGGCTGGTGCCAGGAAAAGGACACAGATTTGTGAGGAACTGGCAACAGTTCTGGGCGAGAAGTTCTTAAATTTGATGGACTGCATCTGACTAAAGAGGTCAGTGCATTGGGGCAGAAGTTTGGCGTCTTTACAGAATATTTAAACTAGCAAATGGGAGGGGTGCAGCACCTCAGTCGAATGGAAGAACACCCCTCCCCTCAGCTAGTGGTCAAACAGAATTCAGCATGTTTGCCGTTCATTTGCATCACCAGGTAAGAAAAAGGTTTGTCTCCCATACACGCATGGGCAATGCCAAACTTCACCCAACAACTAACACACCAAATCTGGCCAATGGAAAATCATGTACACAAATGCTCACAGCCTGGGAAATAAGATCCCAGACCTGCAGGCAATAATGTCAGAGCTAAACTGGACATAGTAGCAATTACTGAGATGTGGTTTACCAGTAACCACACTTGGAGACTTCAGTACCTGGCTATGTATTGTTCAGAAGAGACAGGGTGCAAAAAGGGGAGGAGTGGTCCTGTATGTTAATGAAAATATCAAAGCTACAGAAATTCAGAATACATAAGGAGCCAGAAGAACTGTGGGTCACCCTGGAAACAGGAAATGGGACAGCCATAAGAACTGGGGTTGTCTACAGGCCCCAGACCAGAGGGAGGACATAGACTCATTACTGTTAGAAGATATACAAAACATGACAGCTAAAGGGAGGTTCTGATAATGGGAGACTTCAACATGCCGGATACAGATTGGTCAATACCAGCAGGACATCTGCCAGAACTAGACTCATAGTGGATTCCCTGCAGGGAGGGCCTCAAACAACTGGTACAGCAACCCACAAGAGACAGGGCTATCCTAGATCTAGTACTGACTAACAAAGAAGGGATCACAGATCTCCAGGTAGAAGGTCACCTGAGGCCAGTGACCATCACATGGTATGGTTCAATTTGGCTACTACATCTAAATCATCCCATTCCAAGGCAAAAATATAGGACTTCAGAGGAGCTGACTTTGATAAGATGGCCAACAGAGTTAAGCTAGCCCTGGCAAAAGAAACACAGGTGAGGGGTATAGGCAAAGTGGGCAAGCTTAAGGATGCAATACTTGAAGCAACATCCCATTGTGTTAGACTGAAAAGGAAGTGCAAAAGAAGAAGGAAACCACTTTGGTTCTCAAATACAGTAGCAGAAAAGGTCAGAGCCAAAGGCTGGCCTTCAGGAAATATAAGGAACACAGCGGGATGAAGATAGGGAGGCATACCAAACTGCCCTAAGGGAAGCAGGAAGGCAGTAAGGCAGGAAAGTCCCAAACTGGAGGAAACACTAGCACGAACAGTAAAAGAAGGTGACAAGACTTTCTATAGATACATTAGTGAAAGGAGAAAGTCCAGAGGGGATTGCTAAGCTTAATGGAGAAAAGGAGCATGTGAGGAGGAGGACCCTGTAAAGGCATCTATCTAAATAGATACTTTTTCTCAGTATTTACTGTGAGAAAGGTAGGCAGGGCCCACAGCTCAGCATCATGGACACAGGGGGAGGGAGGTGAGCACTACTCCCTTCACAAAGAAAGGGTCCTACAAGAGCTTGCTAAGCTCAGGTGGATAAGGCAATGGGACCTTATGGCATACATCCCAGGGTACCTAAGGAGCTAAAGGAGGAACTAGCAGAGCCATTAGCAGAATTGTTTAGTGAGTCTCTGAGCAAGGAGAGGTCCCAGAAGCCTGGAGAAGGGCTCATGTGATCCCGCTCACAAGGTGTGGTAGCAGGGAGGAGGCGGGAACTACAGACCGGTCAGTCTTACCTCAGTAGTGGGCAAGATTATGGAGGCACTCCTTAAGGAAAGGATAGTGCAACACCTGGAATCCATAGGGGCACAGGATCCAAGACAGCATGGGTTTACAAAGGAAGGTCCTGTCAAACTAATCTCATAGATTTCTTTGACTGGGTAACCAGAGTGGTGGACAAGGGGGAGCAGTTGATGTACGCCTACCTTGACTTCAGCAAAGCTTTTGACACTGTTCCACGTAGAAGATTGATAAATAAGCTGGGTAGGCTCAGGGTGGGTCAGATGTTGGTCAACTGGGTGGCAAACTGGTTGTGGGCAGAAAACAGAGAGTGGTGGTAAATGGTATACAGTCAGAAGAGATGCAAGTCACAAGTGGGGTACCTCAGGGATCAGTTCTGGGGCCAGTCCTCTTCAACATCTTCATTAGTGACCTTACAGATGGACTAGAGGAAGGCTTGTCTGTTTGTAGATGACACCAAGATCTGCAACAGAGTAGATGATCCAGATGGGGTGGGCAGAATGAGAAGAGATCTGGATAAACTAGCAGAATGGTCAGAAGAGTGGCAACTGGGATTTAATGCAAAGAAGTGCAAAATCATGCACATAGGGAAGAGAAACCCTGAAGCCACCTATAGGCTGGGAGGGGAGTTGCTAGCAGTCTCAAAGGAAGAAAGAGACTTGGGCATCATCATCACTGATGACCTAAAATCATCAAGCAGACCTCTAAAGCAGTAGGTAACGTTAGGGGGGTGTTAGGGTGTATTAGTAGGGGTATCACAAGTAGTAAGAGGGAGGTAATAATCCCTCTGTACAAGACACTGGTTAGGCCCCATCTGGAGTACTGCGTGCAGTATTGGAGGCCACACCTTCACAAGGACATTAACCAAATTGAGGCAGTCCAGAGAAGGGCAACCAAAATGGTGCAGGGACTGCATCAGAAGACATATGAGGACAGATTAATGGAGCTCAATATGTATACCCTTGAGCAAAGGAGGAGAGAGGTGATATGATCGAGGCATTCAAACACCTAAGGGCATAAACAAGGTGAAAGAGTCTAACATGTTTAAATATAAGAAAATAGCAGGACAAGAGGACACAGCATGAGATTAGAAGGAGGCCGATTAAGGGGAATGTGGAAATTCTTTTTCACAGAAAGGGTGGTGGATGCATGGAATGGCTTACCACAGAAGTGGTGGCTATGAATACAGTGCAGGGCTTCAAACAGGCATGGGATAGGCATAAGGGAGCAATACAAATGACTATGAATAGATAGGCCACTGACAGAGCAAAGGCCAATGGCACATTTATAAGGTAGAAAAAGAAATGGGCAGACTGGATGGGCCTTGCGGTCCTTATCTGCAGTCAACTTCTATGTTTCTATGTTTCTATGTAAGTTGAATATTAGGCCTTAACTATCCTGTGGCATTGGATGGTGGTAGGGTAGAGGAGAGGAGGCACTAGAGCAGGAATCATTGCACTGGATGCTGAAAAAGCATTTGCTCATGTGGGGTGGGGATTCATGCATCACCCTTTGGAAAGATTTGGTGAAGGTGGGTCCAGCTGTTATATTACATGTCTTTGGCCCAGGTCATGATCAACGGTCATCTTTCTCAGCCCTTTGAGCTCACCAGGGGCAGGAGGCAGGGTTGCCCCATCTCACCCCTAATATATGTCCTGACCTTGGACCTCTGGCTGCAGCATTGAGGGCCAGGCAGAGCATCAAAGGTTTTATGCTGGGTGAGTAACACCAGAAGGTTGCTTTATTTGTGAACAACTGCCTCCTCTAAGTTCAAGACCCTGAACAGACAATCCCGAAACTTACAGAAGTGCTCAGCCAGTGTAGCCAATGGCAGGAAACAAAATTAACTGGGGGAAGGGTGAGTTGATGCTTTTTTTTGGAGGGGGGGGATATACCACCCAGCCTCACCGGCTGCAGAAGATGCCAGTACTTAAAATACCTTGAATTAACATCCCACATAGATCTGGAGTCATGTTTGATAAAAACTACCCACCACCACACCATAACATCAAACAATCCTAGAAGGTTGTTCCATGTTATCATTGTCTACTCTGGGATGAATAAACACCATAAAATGTTCATCCTTCTGAGGCTACTGTACCTCTTCCAGCCCTCACCAATTAAAGTGCCAGGCAAATCTTTCACACAGCTGAACAGCTGTCTTAACCATTGTTTGGCGCAATAATAGCCCAGGTATGGGCAACAGTATTATGGGGGGTAGCAGAGATGGTAGCCTTGCAATGCCCAACATGTATTCTTACTACCTGGCAACAAACTTGCCTTCTTGAAGAAGTGGGGGGGGGGGGATGCACTCTCAGCCTGCCAACAGATTGAAGGGTGGGAGGGGAGCAGCTCACTATCAGAGGCTGTTGGAGCCTGAGAGATCTTGCACTGGGGAAAATCAAGAACCCTTACACAAGCACAAAATCTCAATCCTGGATATCTGCCCACAAACTATTGCTTTATAGGGGGGATACTGCATCCCACCTGGGTTACACAAACATTTAAAGAGCACAAAGTTATGATGTGTTCCTCCGCTAGGTATTTCTGGCTTGGGGGAAGAGGGGGCTGACCCAGGTGGGGATTCTGTACTCGGGGTCACATTCAGATCTCTCCTGGGCATTCAAAGAGAGTTCCAGTTGGAACCAGGCAGCTTCTTCCTCTATCTTAGAGTAAGAAGCCTCCTAGTGAAAGAACTACTGTACCTTAAAGAAGGGAAGGCTGGCCTGGTGGCATTGAGGGTTGAGGTGCTGGATGCCACACCTCACGCCACACTGGTGACCTGGGTTGGGTGACGATCTCGGGTCTCTAGGGGTCAGCCGGGGGGGGGAGAAGGATTGAGCGCCTGATGGCTTGCTCTCCTTCTCTGGGGAGGGGTGAGTTGCTCGCCCTGTCGCATTACCACCACCACCTGGGTGACCACGGGTGGTGCAGTTGCGGACGGGGAAAGCTGACAGGCAGGGAGGGGCTGACGTCTGCCGAGGACCGGAGCAGAGGCACATCTCAGCACACCTCCGTCTCATTGGTCCTTCTCAAATGTAGATGTCGACAGGGATGGATCAGAACAAGGAAACACCTCGCAGGTGGTCCGGGTGATGAGCCTCCACACCGCACTTTCATGGAGGAACTGAGGGCAGACTCCGCTGTGCACACTCACCTAAGGTTTGGGGAGGAAAGTGTGAGAGCCTCCCTCGCCCCACCCGGTGGGTTAACCAGGTCTCTAGAGACAATAGGAGTGGTGCACTCCAGGAGCAGACTCCTTGTTCCTCCCAGTGAAGTGCAGGTGCTTGGGAACTCCAAGAGAGTGGCCCAGTTGTGATGAGAAGCGGTAAAAATAGAAAGTAAAAAAAAAAAAAAGAAGGGGAGAGTGGAGGATTGGATGAACTACCTCCAAGACTGCTAAAGTTATCAGCTACAAAAATAGTGGGCCCCTTAACTAAATTGTTTAATCTATCAGTAGAAAAGGGATCAGTACCCTTAAAGTGGAAGGAGTCAGGAGTGATCCTGATACAAAAAGGGGGGATAGGCTTGTTATGTCAAACTACAGGCTGATATCGTTGTTAACAGTGGTGGGCAAGCTGCTGGAGGAGTATGTGTTCACCAGCTGCTTGCCCACCTGGAAAGGCGCAGTCTGCTTATAAAATAGCAGCTTGGATTCTAGGGTGGGTGGTCCACCGCAACAGCGCTGGCCGGGTTAGCGGATGCCGTGCTGGTGGCCTGTGTGGGGGGGGGGTCACCAGTGTGGTGTTCATGGACCTGGCCAGTGCCTTTGACATGGTGGACCATGGTTTACTTTTGCTTAAGCTGAGGCGTATGGGGGTCAAGGGGACATAGATGGAGTGGTTTAAGAGTTATTTGGAAAACTGAATACAAAGAGTAAAAATTGGCAATACAGTTCCAGAACCTATGGATGGTAAAGGAGGTATACTGCAAGGATCAGTGTTAAGGTCTTTGTTATTTTTGATCTTTATGAATGATCTACCTAACCCATTTTCTATTACAAATAGTATAGTACATGCTGATGACACAGCACCAACTAGTATTGAACTACAGGTGTCTTACAAAATAAATATAATATCCTGGCCCAATGGATTAGGGAAAATAAGTTGCTCTTAAACAAGACTAAAATGAAAATCATGTTGTTTGGAACTCCACAAAAACTGCAAAAGGAAATTCAGCTACAAATTACTGGACAGAATGGAGTATGTCTCCCCTTGGTTTCTTCATTCAAATATGAGTCTGGTCCCCCATGTTGAGAAATTAGGTAAATGGCTTAATCAAAAAATGGGATTCTAATGCAGAAATGTGAATTCCCTGACTGAAGAGGCTCGTCAAGTAATAGCAAAACAAGTGTTAATGCTCATACTTGATTATGGTAACATAATGTTTGTTCACTGTAATGGGGTATTTGAATCAAAATACAACATTTTAGTTAACAACATATGTAGATTTGCACTTTGGGCTCCATCCCGGACACATCACTGCTTACTGTTTGCTAAACTGGGAGTCCTATCCCTAGAGAGGAGACTCAAGCTTCATGTAGGGAACATTGTCTATAGAGTGGCAAGAACTGCTGAACCCACAGTTCTCTCAAATACACTATTACCATTAAAAAGAGAGTGAACTACAAGAAACATTGGGGCATCTCATTACATTGTTCCTAGATTTAAACTGCAATTGAGTAGGAAAGCCTTCTTTTGGTATGCACCTTCCCTACTGAATGAATATGCTAACTTGACAAATGGAGCGCAGAGCGCACTGCAGTTTAAGCAAATGTTGCTTACACTTTTAAACACTGAGACTGTATGTAAATGCATATAAATGTAAGTCATAATGTATGCTCTCTTTTATCTCTTTTGTATTGTTGTTTTGTCAGGCATGGCTGAAAAAGGGCTGTGCCCAGTCCACTTCCTGGCTAAAAATAAAAAATGAAATTAAATGGGTAGGAGATGTGAGTTGTCCCCCATTGAAAACGCCATTTTTTAACCCCAACCAAAATCTAGGCTGCTGTTAGCCCACTACAAACTAGTCCAAGGCAGTTTACCAGACCCCTTTAGTATGTAAAAGAGAAATGGAACACAGACCTGGGACAGCCTCTCACAGTGGACGCCTGGAACAGGCATTCCACCCTGCGCAATATGGGGCAACAAGCAACAAACTGAGGCACACATTCAGTACAACTTTATGTACAGAGCTTACTGCACTCCAGGCAAACTGCACAGAATAAAACCTGAACTGGGTCCCATGTACCCAAAACATGACGTGGAAGAGGGCATCTTTTTACGTCTGGTCCTAACATGCCTGAGAATTACAAGCTTTTGGTGAGAGGTACACAAGGTCATGGAACAGACCCTGGGCAAGTCACCACCCTTTTCTGCCCTGGAATTGCTCCTGGGAGCAGAATCCTCAACTAAACACTCTAGGAAATATCGCTGTGGAGGCTGGCATTACCTACTGTAAAGAAAACCATAGCCCAAAAATGGTTGGGAAAAGCCTCACTTACCATTAACCAATGATCCAACAACATGTTAGAATGCCTAAGTGCTGAAATAGACCAATACAGGGAAAACAATGAGGAACATATATTCAGATTCGTTTGGAACCCCATCATTGGTGCCCTGGAGATGGACTTTCCCCCCCACATAGAGAGATACTAAATTTAGTAGAGCTGGGCAAGGGGCAGCGGGTCATACTGGGGTACCAACAGGAGGTTTTTTGTTTTTTTCTTTTTGTTACCAATTAAATGACAGCTAGTTGCTAGGAAGATGATTAAGTGTTTTTTACGTCAGTATGAGTAAAATGAACTCCCCAGATCAGTATTCATCTCTGTCCTGGGAGAGGTGGATGACACTATGTTAAAGATCTGCAAATCTGTAGTGCCATACATGTATTACTGTGTTTGAAATAATACACTCAGGATAGACATTGTAATGCCATGAGTGACAATGTTTGTTGAGCAGTGTAACAGAAAAAATCATGACGTTTTAGTAATGGGAGGTTACACAAAAGTTAAAACAAGTGTGCCTGTTGTGTTACAGTCTTCATTTACACTCATTTATCATGATGCTGGTAAGTCTGTACCAGAACAGTAAGGACTTTATACTGCAGATACACACTAATGGAATAATGTTATTTTAGGCTATTTTTAGGTACCAGGATACAAGAGACGGTTGAATAGTAAGAAATCTAATCCCAACACATTCGATTTGATGGATACCCGTGGTCTGTGTGATTTGGCTCTAATCCAGATTATTTACCAAATCAGATAAGAACCTTTTCCACAAAGCAGTTGTCTGCCTTTTGAAAAGTGTGCTAATGTTTTATTTATTTGTTTAGTTTTTTTTTTACCTGGCATGTGCACAAGACATATGGAGCTCAATACATGAACAGGTGGGCTGCCTATTCACCATGTACCTGAGGTGCGTAGGCAATCCTAGGTCAGAATGTCATGCAGTGGGGCTCCAGTGAACCCCCAGCAGCATCCACAGCAGGGGCACAAGCCCCTTGTGCACTGGATCCTCCCACTCTGGGCGTGTGACTATGCACATGGATGGTCTGGGGGAGTGTTGAGGGTGTGCCTGCACTCCACTCCATTCACAAAGGTGAAGAATGCAGGGCAAGGGGGCAGTGGGTACCCTGCTGTATCTATTGTGTGCCTCCACCAATCGCATCTGTTGACTGTGGTGGGCCAGGGAATACTGCCACCATGGTGTCCCAGCCCACGGAGCTGCAAGGAAGGGCTGGGGCAACCATTCAGGCACTCCCCATACATCTCACCTCCTGGGGCCCATGCCTACCCAAAATCTCCTTCTTGCATGGAGCAGAGGATCCACTGTGGGACTCAGGATTGGTATTCGATTGGATGCCTGCCCATGTCCTCCAAACCACTCCCTGTGATTGTGCATGCCAGGGGAGCAGAGCTGCGGATAGTCACCCAGCGGTCATGAATGCCTGCTAATGTGCACCTGTCTGGGGGTGCATTGCTATGCAGGGTTGGTACGTGTGTATCACATGTACACAGCATGCGTTCAAGCATAGAGTCCATAATGCATATTTTCAGGCATGGCCAAAAAAGAGTACTGGTCAACAATTAACAAATACAGAATTGACAATTTACAGTACATCAAGCCCAGAGTTAATTAAAGCACAAAATATAGGACTAAAGAGCTAAACATCAAATACTGCACAATAATATTATGATGTAAGACATAATGAAAACATAAATTACAGCAAACTGCACCTTGGATGCATCAACCGTCTTAGGTGTAATATATACACCTCCCACCGGTCGATGTAATAAATAATATCTGACCACAGGAATTCAGTGTAATCTGTGAACTACAGTAGCAGGGAATTACTTGTGGTACAATAGGTGCAAGCCATAATAAAATCTACTATCACAAGAATGCATATAAGATCAGTTATATAGATAAACCTTTAAGAATATAAGTAGTAGATGACTTTGTTCAAGACTATGAATAAAAGACAAAGAACATACTGGAAAGACAGGTACTGACTCCACCTAAAAGGTACCGGGCAGAGTTTAAGCGGATTGCTCAGGGTCACACTGTATGCATGCAGAGGTTATGGGAGTCAGACCCAGGTCTGCTGGTCTCCAGGTTCATATGTACATACTATAGCTTGGTACTTTAACCACCAGGCTTTACTGCATATGCTGCAAATGGTTCTTGCTATCCAGGTACCCAGTTCATCCATAAGTGGGAGGGGCTCTGAGCACCATAAAGGTTGCAGGTATAATCACCTTTACCAGATGAGTAAATACCATTATCCCTTGCAACCTTTCTGGTGCTCAGAAATTCCTCACAAATGGGACTTTTGTAGCAGTACCAGAAAGGAAATTCTGGGTGGGAATACAAACCTTATGGTACAGGAAACCCGAAGTAGCCTGAAGTACAGCTCTGCCAAATGTAACACTGACTGCTAATGCTACGTCCACTTCATCAGGGCAGACAAAAGTGTACAGAGGGTCAGCCAGCCACTGCGCCAACATCCTATATGGAGTCACCCTCTCTGCTGCCCAGGAATCTGTCAATGCCCTGGTGGAATGTGTCTTTACCTCGATGGTGGTCCAGAGCCCCCTTGGTAGATGGCCACAATAGCCTCCCTTATCCACCTAACTAGTGTCCCTTTTAGGCAGCCTGACCCAGTTTCTTTCCTGAGAGAACGGGAACAGCACATCTGACTTACAGAAGCTTGCAGACATAGTGAGAAGATCCATATAAAGAATACCATGTAGAGTGGATGATGAGTCGCATCTAGATCACCCCAGATTGAGGCATGGTGAGTAGATAATACTCTGGTCCATGTGGAACGGTGATACCACTATTTGGATTGAAGGACAAAACTGCTCCGAGAGCCATCTATGATCACAGAAGGCAAGGAATGATGCTGGGCATGCCAGCGCCTGTAACTCACTCACTCGTCTAGCTGAGCACATAGCCATCAGCAAGATGGTTTGAGGGTTATCTAGTGTGGGGAAACAAATACAACAAAGAGGCTTATGAAGGCCACCCAAGGCCAGATTAAGCTGTCGTGGAATGCAGGTGAGTTCAGTAGTGATAAACGTAATCTGTACTGCACACAGCAGCTGGACTACATCTGGGTGTGGACCGAACTGCCCAACCCCGGGACAGGAGCCTCACAATGCAGAGATAGCTGAGGCCCATAACCCTCAAAGAGGAGTATGCAAGGCCTTTATCTGCCCCTTCATTGAGAAAATTGTAGACTTTGGTGAAGGCCCCCACCAAAGGGAACAGGGTTCCTGCTGCATACCACTCAGAAAGTCTGCCCATGCCTGTAATCGGTCTTGTTTGTCGATTGTTTTCCAGATTGTGAAAACTGAGCAACCACTCTGGGAAAGGCACCCTTCACTCAACGGTCTTTGCCTATCAGCCTCCTTGCAGTCAGGTGAAGGACCTCGGGGTATGGTGATGTTGTGGTCTTTGGCTGAGGAGATCCTGGTGGTGAGGGTAATGACAGTGGATCCTTGAGTAGCATTACTCAGAGCAGAGAATACTCTGAGCTCCTTGACTGATTGAGAGCCATCGCCAGCACTGTGATATTCAGGGACCTGACCTTAAGAAGTACCCTTGAGATCTTAGGTGTGAGTGAAAAGAGGAAAAAACGTAGCCTTTTACAAGTTTATGCAAGGCAGTCGAGTGCTGTGACAAGACATCTTCCCCATTCCTCGGTAAGGGGCTGAAGAAACACGAGGATGCCAATGTCACTCCACCTGGGTGAGTGTCACTGGGCTGAACTGGTTTGCTTGAGAGTTCAGTTCACCAGCCAAGCGAGTTGCCGAGATCGCCAGTAGGTCATGTTCCGCTCATCTCAGTGTTTTACACCTCTATGAGCATTGCCCTTGCCCATGTTTTTTTCTTGTGTATTCATGTACACCATTGATAACCTGGGTGTCCATCCTGACCAGCGACCTGAAGAATGTATAATAACCAGACGCAGTATAGTACTCTCGTCTCCTGGCCTCAAGTGAGACTGCGCCTCCTTTGCTTACAACATCGAGCCATTCAGAATGTTCGGGCTCGGTCTGAAGCTGTGTTTAAAGTTCCAGGTCGACTGGACCCATGTGTCTAGGACATATTTTTGGAGCGGGCACCTGCATAGTGAATCCCATTGCACCCTTTACACTGCAAGTCCTAGAAGGCACAGATATACACCAACTGGCTGGTTGGGATGCGTCCGCCTTGACCCAACAAACCATATCAGGTTGTGGGCTGTCTCCTCCATTGGATGCGAGGCCCAGGGGCACAAAGATTATCACACCGTGGTGCAGGCTGTTTTGTGTGGGGGCTATCTGGCTTTTGTCCTGGTTCATGAAAACATTTTGACCCTGCTTGAGGAAAAAATTAAAGACCAGTTCTCCATGTGCATAGCTGAGGGCCTTAACCGCTACACCGTATTGCCTCCTCTCACTCTTTGTTATAAGCAGTAAATTGCTGTGTCTGTGTCCCTCAGTTGGGGTCTGGGTTGTATGAGCCAATCGATTGACTATGTGGTGCCGGGCACCCTCTGTCCTGCATAAGGTCACTGCAGGAGTACCAGAATCTGTGTGAATACCCTGGAAGCTGGGGCCAGCCCCAGCAAGGACATGCATGTTGATTAAACATTGGCTATTGATCCTGAGCCTGATGAACTGTTGCTAACTGTGACGCAAACTGCATGTGGAGGTTGGCCTCCCTATGTTGGGGACCCTGAGGTGCAGCACTGGACGGAGTCCAACAGTTTCTTGGGGCCATAACTGAGGTAGAGTACACGCCTGTGTTCCGCTATTAATGTGGCCCTGGTGCAATGTTCCAGTTTCAGAGATTGATCAAGGCTTGCTGGGCCATCTTGGCATCCTGTGGTGTGAATTCTCTGACATATCAGCGGATTCCGAGTTCCCAGTCCCACCTGTCCCTTGCAGTCTATCTAGGTTACTACAAATGAGGTGGGGTTGCCCTGGACACCAAAGAGGGTAGGCTGCCGGGATTCAGCTTGTGTTCCCTGGAGGTGAGAAGATAGATAGACAGATAGATAGATAGGTAGACAGATAGATAGATAGATAATTTTATTTATAAAAGTGCCCATTTCCAAGGACTCTGGACGCTACACAATAACACAAACAACCACATAACAATATGCAATAATGTACAACTATATACTTAACAATTCCACCGGGAGCGTCATTAAAATTCATCTATCTATTATTGACAAGTCACTCATCAGTCAATAAAAGCCTGCTGGAACAAGTAGGATTTTAACCCTTTTTTAAAGGCTTCCGCCGAGGGAGCCTCCCTCACATAAACAGGAAATGAGTTCCAGAGGGTAGGCGCAGCCACTGAAAATGCCCTATCATCGAATGCATAACCTCACCATGGGAACTCTAGGAGGCCTCCCAGTGGAAAAGGAGTGTCCGGGCGGATGGTGGGGACAGGAGATCTTACAGATAGACAGGTCCCCAATCGTGCAGGGTCTTGTAGGTCAAAAGCCCTACCTTGAAGACAATCCTCCACCTGACCAGCAACCAGTGCAGTCTGTGGAGGACCGGGGTGATATGTTCACATCTCCTCACCCTGACAATAACCTTGCTACTGCGTTCTGCACCAGCTGCAGCCTGCAGAGGTTGACTCCAGATAACCCTAGGTGCAGGGCATTGCAATAGTCCAGGCTGGAAGTGACGAAAGCATGCACCAGTGGGGTGAGGTCCCTAGCCAGGATCAGGGTTTGGGTTCGGGCAATGTTCCTCAGATGGTAAAATCCACTCTTGACCACAGCCGACACCTGCATATCAAGTGTCAGGCCATCATCCAGGATCACGCCCAAATCCTTTACTCATCTAGACGGGGCAAGGGGAATGCCCCCAACACTAGGCCGAGGGAAGACCCCACAGAGGTAGATGGAACATGACTGACCTCTATTTGTACCTTACAGTGATAAACCTGGCCCAGAGGGTGAGAGCCTGTCATATGCAGAAGGCCACCAGACTGCAGTGGGAGACATGCTATGAGCTTGAGGGAACATGGGTTTTGCAGGGATTTTTGGGGAAACAGTTAGCCAACAAGCTCCCATAAAGGGGATTAAGGTGACATTTTTCTGTAAATTATGGTGGTGTTCATGTGCTCTTCTGCAGCCCCTGTGGATGGCTCCAGGGGCACAGTGGCACTGGGTATTCCCCTGGATGGCTAGAGAGTGTCTGGTTGAGCATTAAGGAATGCTTCATCTGCTAACCAATTGCCTTTCTGATGGGATACTGAAGTTGTATCTCCCCACCCCAAAAATGGGGGGGGGGGAGGCAGTCCTACCATAGGGGATGCTCTAGCTTATGAATTAGGCATGGTCATGTTTTTGCTTGAGGCGAGCTGTGGCCACTACCTGTTATAGGACTCGATGCTACAGGTGGGGTCAGTCCTTCAGGTAACCCCTGTGTAGGGATAATACAGGGGGTCCCAACGAGGATGAAGAGTCACAAGCTCAGACACTGCTGGAGGGTCCACTTGCAAGAGCCTCCAAAGATGGATCCACCCCTTCCTGTAGTTCTTCTGTATGGTGCTGTGGGGAGGAGGGGGGTGACCAGGACAGCAGCTGCATGTTCAGATGTGCTGGAGGGTCCAGCTTGTAATGGCTGCTGAACCATTTGTAAGTGAGTGGCTGTATCTAGGGCACTGCCCTGCCCTCATCCTCTTGTCTCATGAATCATGGCCAGGTCTTAAGGAAAAGGTTAGGGACAACATCCCCAAAGCCACAGGGACACATCTCAAAATTGGTAATAGTCATTCAGAAAAGGCAGATGAAAATTTGGAGATGAATCAAGGATGTCCCTGAACATCAGGGACAGTTGAGAGATATGGACACTTCCCCCTCCACATGCTGGCTGTTATTATCTGTTAAGCAGGGATGCTGAACTAAAGCTTGCCAGGGACGCTGGAACTTGTTCCCCACTGTACCTCAGGAGCCTAAGAGAGTTAAGGACGTGTTCATTCATAGAGGATGTAAGTGGAGGGGTGTGGGACTTAGACCCTGATCTGCTGGATGTACCCAGCTTCTTCCCCGCTCACTGCTCTAACTGCTAAAGACCCCCACAAGATGGCTGCTGGCTGAATCCAGGGTGCCCGACATGCACAAAATGGCTGCCTGATGACCCTAGCCAGCAAAACTTTGAAATCATGGCTCTCGCGGGATTATTTGTGTGTTGGATTCTTCCCAGGATGGCCACCATTCTGGGACTACTGCACTAAGATGGTCACCGTTCCCACTCGATCCCATGGGAATATCAAGGTCAACATGGCCACGATCTCATGAGACTGTGCGCCCACGAGATTAGCCAACAACTGCAAGCAGAGTGCCCTGAATGGTGGTGTGGCTTGTGGTAGTCACACTCATACCCAGTAAGCATTTCTGCTCCCCTCCAAATTCCATGCAGCACCATTTACCTTCGGGAAAACATTGAGTGCTGCTCTCTCAAAAGCCACCAGATTTAAGATGGCAGTGGTGAGATTTCTGGTGCTAGGAGCCACTCAGAATCCTGGTATACCAGTCTGTGAGGGGAGTAGGCTGGTAATAAGAGGAGACATCCACACAGTGGTGTGGGCGCTTTTTCAGCACGGGAGGGAATAATGATAATGATGCTTGGCAGCCCCCCATGGACCATGGAGGACCAGAGCTCTGGCAAGAATGGTGGCCAGTGCAAGAAGAATTGCAGATACTGCAGGACTTGCCAGGTACTTCCCCATATCAGTAAAATTGCTCTTGAGAGTAAAGCACTGGAAAGAAAGTGCCACTTGCATCTCATCCATATTTATAAATTTTAAGATTTTGACCAGAAAGGCACAACAATGCATTATGCCTTTGTGTATGTTGCAAGGTAGGACTAGCCCTCTGAGTATGTACTCAGTAATCAACTCTTGCCAGACAAACCAGCCTAGGGGGTGCAGGATGCATCCATGCATTGCAGGATTGTCGGTTGCCAATATATGATCCTTACGCTGCTCCCCTGGGCGTTAATGCCTATGTGCATAGGGCTCCGTACAGATGCTGCCTGTTTTGGAGTGGACACTACATGAGGGTCCAATCCTCAGGGAGTCACTGGTGGGGACGCTGCATGAGGGTCCCAACCTGCACAGGGGTGTAAGGTAGGATGCTACTGGAGGGTCCAGTTTAACTTGTTCCCCTGCTCAATGCCCTGGGGAGCCTAAGTGTCTTTTTCCTCCTTTTTTTCTATGTACATTTTTTGTGTTTTTCTCCAAGTTTTTCACCCGTCCTCATTCTCGGCTGGGTGTGCACATGTGGAGGCATGCACACTCCACAGCTCGAGACACCCTCCTGCAACTTGCCACCCCCTCCCACCTTTGCTAGTCAGTGGGCTTCCACCCAGTGGCAGTGGAACTACAGGGGGGGGTGACAACCACCCGAGAGAGGAGAGCTGCCTTATGGCTGCTCAATCCTGCTCTCACCTTCCCCCCCTCCGCCGGTTCCCCGATGACCCGAGTCCATTCCTGAACCTGGGTGGCCAGCGTGATGTGAGGTGAGGCGTCGAGTACCTCAGCCCTCTGCGCCACCGGGCTGACTCTCCTTTTTTAATTTTTTTTTTTAATGAGGTAACAGTCATGCAGAAAGTTAGGAGACGACCTAGAGCAAACACGTGCTCTTATCTGTTGACGTGCTACATGAGAATAAGAAAGAGTAAGAAAGAGAAATATTTTGCTAGAAAATTACCTGAGAGTTTGGGAATGATCAAAGATAGTGACCAGCCTCTATGGATGCACGAAGTGAACTGGACAATGTTCTCTGTAGCTGGGGGCTTGGCCTCTGGCACGCCAAAATTTACACTCATGCATCAACCAATAGGATGGATGGGGGATTACCCATTTGTGAGGAATTTCTGAGCACCAGAAAGGTTGCAGGGGATAACCAGATGTTTTCTCAGGTTACTCCGGAACAACAGATGAGAAGAAACATTAAGTAACTCTAGAGGAACAGAGTTCCAGTGAATTGGAGTAAAATAAGAGGAGAAGGCCTGTAATCCCGTACCAGTACAGCATTTCAGAACAAATAATAATTGCTTCTCAAAAGCTCTAACAGGGTAGTAGTTTAAGGGGGACCAGAGTAAATGGGCCAAGGAGGCAGGGACTTGTGGCCATAAAAGTCTGTGAATAAAACAACCAAGGACAAAAGAGTGTTTAGCATCAAGAAACAACCAGCCTAAACTGGAGTGCAGAAGACAGTAGTGGGTAAGTCAAGTAGTTGCAAGTGCAAAGTAACAGATGTTATTATACAGTAAATGACATCCCGCTTTGCTAAATTACTCTCAGAAATATTGAGAAAGATTAACAGGCCATAGTTCATGCAAGGCATTAGAATTCAATACACAGTTGCCAGGTAAGCATGCTGAGTTAGATTAGGATGTTTTATGTAAGCTATGCCCAACCTGTAATGAATGGACTTACAAACAGTGGTAATATGGTGAGAAAAATCTAATGTGGGGTCCAAAGTAATACCCAAGTATTTGAAATGAGGCAAGGCAAAGCATATTTTATTTGTTTGGAGCCTGTTTCACAAGGCTCAGGGCACATTACAACAACTCACACAAATAAATATTTAATTAACTAACTACATAAACTATATCAGCAATAAATATACCATTATTAAAAGTGCATATTCTTTAAAATTAGTTTTTTCCGGGTAGGTCTGTACAAATAAAAAGGTTTTTAGCAGTGTTTTTGGCACAGTTCTAGCTGAATGTACCACCTTTGGAAGGGCAGAGCAAAGGGGTTTCAACCCCAAAGGCCCTGTCCCCCAGTTGCTTTAACCGAAAATGGCGGACCTGAAGCAGGTCAATATCTGCGGAGCGGAAGGGGTGTATAGGTGTGTAGGACAACAGAAGGTCCTTCAGGTTGCATGGGCACAAACCGTGTATCATGTAGGATCTTGAATGTTAACAAGAATATCTTGAAGGTTATACGCTACCAAACTGGTAGTTAGTGAGCATGCAACACGATGTGGTCCCTCCGGGTAGTTCCGCCACCAACTGGGCCACAATGTTTTGGTCCACCTTCAGACGGCACATCATGTCTCCAGATAACTGTAAGTAGAGAGTGTTGTAGTAATCCAGTCTGGAGGTGACAAAAGCATTGACTATCATCTCCTGTTCAGGTGGTGCTAAATGTGGCTTGATCTGGGCAATATTACACAGGTGGTAAAAAACACTGTAGACAACCATTGACACCTGTGGTTCTAGAGTCAGCCTGCAGTCCAAAATGACTCCAAGATCCTTCACCACATCCACAGCTCTAAGTGTCTGACCATTCACAGATGGCAACAGATGGTCCCCACTTGTCATTGCTGACCATGTTGGCCTGTATTGACGGTCATCACCTCTGTCTTTACCTGGTTGAGACACAACCTGTTGGAGGCCATTCAGTCATTGCTTTTTTGTAGACACTGCCCAAGCACTGCCACTGTGTTTGACCCATCAGGAGCATAAGACAGGTAGAGCTGCATATCATCTGCATAACTGTGAAACTCAACCCTATACTGCCTGATGATCTCACCCAATGGCAGCATGTACATGTGGAACAACAAAGGTGCTAAGATCAAGCTTTTGGGAACCCTACTGGTGATGGAAGCCACTCTGGAGATGAAATTTCCTAGTGTCACCCACTGTGCTCTCCTACGAACATACAAAATTTGCCAGCAGATAAAGGCCCAGAGGGCTATCAAGTTTGCTCGAATGTACAGCTAGCACTCCTTATTCTGCAGCTGCCCTCCCTTCCACCCTTCCCCTCCATTGATCCTCCCCCTTGTCCTGTCCCATCCCCTTTTGAAGCAGTCCACTGTTCTACTGGATACCACTTCTGTAGGTAACACATTCCACCCAGCTACCACCCTCTCTGTAAAAAAGTGTCTCCTCATCTCCCTCCTGAACCTTCCTTCTTCCAGTCTCATATCATGGCCCCTGGTGTCCCTCCCCTCCCTTGCTTTGAACAGCCCCTCTGTACCTGTCTTGTTTATTCCTTTCATGTACTTAAAGGTTTCAATCATGTCCCCCTGTCCCTCCTCTCTTCCAGCGAGTGCATGTTCAACTCCCTCAGCCTCCTCGCGTATGATAAGTCCCCCAGTCCCTTGATCATCTTTGCCACCCTACGCTGCACCCCCTCCAGTAACTTAATGTCCCTCTTCAGATACGGGTGCCAGTACTGCACACAGTACTCCAGGTGTGGTCTAACTAATGACCTATACAGTAGCAGAATCACCTCCTCCCTTCTCGAGAATACACCCCTTGCAATGCAACCCAGCATTTTGTTGGTCTTTGCAGCTGCCTTCCTACATTGTGCTGAGTTGTTCATTGACCCTGTAATGAGGACCCCCAGATCCTTCTCCTCCTCTGTCCGGGCTAGCTGCACTCCCCCCAGCTGGTAACTCCTCCTTGGGTTCTTCACCTTAAAATGCAGCACCTTGCACTTTTTGGCATTAAACCCCAGTTGCCAGGTGTTTGACCAGGTTTCAAGCTTTGCCAGATCATCCTGAAACCTCCTGCCACCCCCCTAGGTTGTCCACCACCGCTCCCATCTTGGTATCATCAGCAAACAGATTGATCTTGCTCTTGATGTCCAATGATATGTCTGCAATGAATATCCCAAACAACACTGGTCCCAACACTGAGCCCTGTGGAATGCCGCTCATCACTACCTTTGGGTATGAGAGCTCCCCACCCACCACCCCTTCTGTTGCCTTCCCTGAAGCCAGTTCCCTACCCATCTCAACAGCTTTCCACCCACCCCTGTGTCTTCTAACTTACTTCCCAACCTCCCATGTGGCACAGAGTCGAATGCCTTACTGAAGTCCAGATACAGAACATCCACTGCATAGCCCCTGTCCAGTTGCCTTGTTACCCAGTCATAAAACTCCACCAGGTTGGTTTGGCAGGATCTGCCATGTATGAAGCCATGCTGTCTGCTGTCCTGTAGTCCTTTGGCCTCTAGGAGGGCCACCAGCCTCTCCTTCAGGATAGTCTCCATCAGCTTACCCATGATGGTAATGTAGGACTCAAACCAGCACAAAACAGTGCCAGTGAGTCCCACATAGTTTGTCATGTGATCAATCAGTACACCATGGTCAACCGTGTCAAATGCTGACTAGATATCCAAGAGGACCAACTTGGTACGGTCTCTCAACATGGGGAGAATATGTAGCACTCTGACTAGAGCAGCTTTAGCACTATGACATGGCCTAAATCCCAACTGGAGAGGCTCATAAGTGTTAAATAGCTCCAGGTGGGCCACAAAATGTGCATCAACTATGTGCTCAATTACCTTTCCCCCAAAAAAGGAAGGTTTGAGATAGACCTGTAATTCATCAGTGAGTCAGGGTCCAAAGATGGTTTCTTCAGGAGGGGCTTCACTTCCACCCTTTTTAGAGCAGATGGAAAAACACCTTCCTGCAGGGAACACCTGACAGTCTCAAAGTAGTTTCCCCCAGAGAGTCAAAGCTGCCAATAAACAGCCAAGTAGGTCCAGGGTGCAGTGTATAGCAAGCAGAGTGCAACCCCGAGATCACCCAGACCACCTCCTCTTCAAAAATTGGAAGAAACTCCCCCCAGGAGGGCAGATGGCCATTGCCCCTCTCTTTCTGAACACTGCCAGTCCATGACAAAGCACTTGAGGAGATCCGAGTCCAAAAGGAGGACACCGCACCTTGTCAAGGGAAAAAATGACAAAACTCTGCGCTCTTCACTGCTGAAAAAAGATTGGGTTGAGATCCATCAACACAGAAAACAGTTAACTGACTGGAGTGTTCCCTAAACTTGGGCTCTGGGCCAGACAGCATTGATTGGATTTTTTAGCATTTAAAACCTGATTGTTAACAGAAAGTCAATGCTGGACCTTAAGGAAGTCAACATTTAGAAGACTGTTTAAATCATCCAAGAAGTGAGATGAATAGTATAGTACAAGATCATCAGCATACAATAAGAAGGTAGGGGAGGAACATACAAGAGGGAGATGGTTCATGAAAAGAGAAAAGAGAAAAGATCAAAGTACCTAGAACTGGACCTTGTGTAACACCAACATTCAGGACCCTTATGGCAGAGGAAAAGTGATCAGTTTTTACACTTGCTTTTGATTGCATAGGTAACTTTTAAACTAGGCTACAGCAGTAGGACAGAGATCTAAGGCTAGCTGCTTGGAGCCCAGAAGGGTATGATTAACAAGATCAAATGCCCCGGTCAAGCCCACAACACAGCACCCATCAGCAGGTTGTCGTCCATAGCACCACTAATACTAGTAAGCTTTACAAGTGCAGAGGTTATATCATGGCATTTCCTAAATTCATCTTTGGAAAGGGGCAACAGGTTGTACATGTGTAGGTAAACAGTAAATTGTGCAGAGACCAGTTTTTCAAGAATTTTGTTAAGTATGGACAAACTAGAAATAGGTTGATAGTAGTAAAAAGAAGCTGTGTACTCGGGGTCACTGAACGCTGTGTGCACTTTCCCTGGAGTGCTCATTCAAACGTGATAAAAGTACCATTCTCTGTTCTGCAGAGGCAGGTTAACACAATTGAAATCAAGGAAACCATGCATGTCTAACCTAAATTGGATTCTTTTTGTTCTGGACTGGAGATAAAGCTCAGCATCAGTGGTATTAAACAGTTAAGACCAGTCTTCTATAAGGTAAACATCCGCCACTGCATTTCCAGGGTTTACCTTGGAGAAATCTCACAACTGGAATACCCTTGGGGAAGTTTGGTGGATCTGGCCCTCGAAACACAGTAGGTAGATCATTGACAGGATCAGGTAAAATCCCAGAACAGTGGATTCTGTTTGTACTATTAGATAACATTGAGTCAATCAGGGTGCGACAGCCACCTTTACTAGAATTTAGTAGGATCAGAAATAAGTTGACTTATGTGTTGTTTACTGACAGTAGTTTCAAGAGATATAGTTTTGGGCCCAAGCCAGTCAAGGTTCAAGTCTCCCATTAATAATGATTCACTGTTTTTAACAAGTGAGCCAGCGTGACCAATTATAGTCATTGGGACAAATCAGAAAGGCCACTAGTGGGAGGGTTATAAACACATGCAAGATGAACTTTTTTGTGTTAACTAGCTGGAGGATAGAGTGGAGTAATTCACAGCGTGACTAAAGAAGAGTTGTGAGCAAGAACCAATACTGTAGGTTAAGGTGGTTCTTGTAGTAGCTTAATAGCCCAACACCTTTTTAAAGAAGGAACAATTAAGTCTAATGAAGTTAAAATTGGGAACTGACAAAATGAGTCAAAGATATGAGGCATCAGTCAGGTTTCACAAACCCCAAGAATATCATGATTGTAATATGAGACCCAAGACTCCAGCTCGGATTAATTAGATTGAAAGCTTTGAACATTGAGATGGGCTTATTTAGGCCCCTCATATTATGCCCTTGGGGTGTGACTGTATATGGCAAGTAAGGGGGGAGAACCAGTAATAGTCCAGATCACCCAAAAGAGTAAGGCATAATATCAGGAGCCAAAGGCAAGCAAACCATCTAGCTGGCAGTGTAAAAGTTGGAATATATTAGGAGCACCTTTTAACAAATATTATCAATGATCTTAGAGTTCAACCATCATGTATATTGTAATTAGCATTAACTTTAGTCAGTAGTGCATTGCAGATAGAGTAATCCATCCAGGACTCACTTGAAGAAATCACCAGGGAAGGAGTGTAACAAGGTTATGTGTCACATATCATAGTACATACTGTACCAACAGAATGAGTCCTATGAATACTACACCGCTAGCAGTAAGCATGGCAACTCCCATCAGTTGCAGGGACAACAAGGTGAAGAAGCACTTACAGACAGCTGTAGAAGGAGGGTAGCATGTAATTCCTAATGGGAGTCACAGTTGGGGGAGGGCTGCTTCTCCAGCTATCTGCTTCTCCACGCTGATGCCCCCAGTGTGACGCCCTTATGCTTTTTCCCTTGTGCATTGCCCCACAGCATGGAGACCTGCTTGGAGAGTGTAACAGTTTAAACTATGGAGCAGAAATGCCTTTGCTGCCAGACTAGCAGCCAAAGATCACATGACAAGCCAGCCCAGTGGCGTTGAGGATTAAGGTGCTGAATGCCATACCTCGTGCCATGCCAGTGACCCAGGTTTGGGAATGAACTTGGGTTGTTAGGGGTCAGCGGGGGGGAGGGTGAGGAGCAGGACTGAGCTGCCACGAGGTGGCTCTCGTCTCCCAGGGAGGGATGAGGGGTTTCCCTGCCCTTTGGCTGCCATCTGGTGGGGGACAAATGGTAATGCCAGGCTATGGGGAGCCCAGCGACTGCCAGGGGAGGGATGGAAGGGGCCAGAACTGGCGCCATGGAGCATGTGTGTGCACCTCCACATGCATGCACTGTCATGTGCTGGGGTCCTGGGACAAGTAGGGAGAAAAACGGGGAAAAAAACTCAGTAAAATACAAATATAAAAAAAAAAATAAAATCACATGACATCTGCAGCTAGTATTTCCGGTCTGGGCCTGGTTCTTCTGTGGATGGGGTGACAGTGCTAGTGGAGCATAAGAAAGTCGCTGGATCCCACAACTCATGACCCTTCTCATCCCAGCAGCAGCAGAAGAGTGAATGACTCTGAAATACTGTAACAGTCAGAAGAATTCAATCTTGGTGCCTTGTTTTCCATTACCTCTTCAAAGTATGCCACTGCCTGATTGGCAGTCGGAGGTCATGTGACATCTGCAGGTTGCTTTCCCAGTTTATCGGTGGATGAAGTGGGGGATTACTGTTGGATGGAAGGGGGAGCAAGTCATAGGCTCGCACCTCTCATGACACCTCTGATCCAAATGGCAGCAGGAGGGTGAATGATGTCAAAACACTGCAACAGTCAGAGGGATTCAAACTTGACACCTTTTTTCAGCCTGCCTCCTCTGTCTGGTTTTATCCCAGTCCTCCTGTGGATGGAGTGGCAATTAGTGCTGGGAGAGGGGATCAAGTCACAGGGTCCCACCACTCATAACCCCTCTTGAAACCAGCGACAACAGAAAGCTGAATGATGTATGTGGGTAAGTCATATAAATTTCAACACTGAAAGACCTCCACCATCCCCTTCTTCCCAGTGGAGGTTAGCAAGAGAGGATATGAGAGTGCCACATTACAGGTGTGTCAGAGGTGTGTACAGCAGACCCAAGATGATACTCAAATGAAAAAGATCATCTAGCCGAAAGCAACAGCAGCAGTGGCAGGTGGCAGTAGATGGTAGACTTGAGGGACAAAGAGAGCAGCAGGCAGCACTCAATGGTATGGCATTTTTATTTGCTTTTTCTATTTTTCCAGATTTCATTCTAAGCAGTAACGCATTGTCACTCTTCAGCTTCCACCAGCCAGGTTCTATTATACTTTGCTTGCTGCATGAACCTAAAACTGGTACCCTCCCAGCTCTGAGGGTAAAAATATGTCTGCCATACCCTCATTCCATATTTTATTATTAGAGAGGGAAGGTGAGGGTAATGCAATGTGCCAAAGGAACCAGCACCAAGTGGGCGCACATACTGTAAAACTGTTTAAAAACAAAATGTGGCAAGCCTTACCCTATACCAAGCCATTCTGAGTATTTTTGATTTTTTTAAAAAAAGGATATCTACTTATATTCTCTTCTTAGTGTTAAGACCACTGTATGTTCTGTCCAGTGTCTTTTCAGGGTCCGACTTTCTGACCCATACAACACTATTGGTATCACTGCTGCATTGTACATATACCCTATGTTTTGTCTCACTGAAATAATGAAGTGAAGTTGGCCTTGTTTTTTTTTATCAGCAGCACAAGTAAAGATGAAGACACTGAGACTATAAAAGCAAAAAGAGATGAGGTCCCTCCACAATCACTTGGGGCCTCGGTATTGACAGAACCCTTGACCT
Organism: Neoceratodus forsteri; assembly: GCA_016271365.2. Taxonomy (NCBI): domain Eukaryota; kingdom Metazoa; phylum Chordata; order Ceratodontiformes; family Ceratodontidae; genus Neoceratodus; species Neoceratodus forsteri. The sequence goes on from CM028130.1 coordinate 1,426,362,699, forward strand.
GGTACGATCTCGCTTCTACTGTCCCAAAATGGGGGCCGATGTTCAGCACCATGTAAAGACTTGTAGTCCCTACCTGCAAAGAAAAGCCCTGCCTCAGAGGACTGCCCCCCTTGTTAATATTACTATCAGCACCCCCATGGAACTAGTCTGCATAGACTTCTTGTGTTTAGAACCTGATCAGCAGAACATTGGCAATGTGTTAGTGGTTACGGATCATTTCAAACGGTATGCACAAGCTTTTCCAACCAAAGATCAAAAGGCATCTACCGTGGCCAAGGTGCTAGTGGAAAATTTCTTCGTCCACTATGGTGCCCCCAGTGGATCCACTCTGACCAGGGCAGAGACTTTGAGAGTCGACTAATCAAAGAAATGTTCTCTCTATGGGAGGTGCGAAAGTCAAGAACCACCCCCTATCACCCGCAGGGAGACCCTCAACCAGAATGTTTTAACCGCATCCTTCTAGACATGCTGGGCACCCTACACCCAAAAGACAAGCATAAATGGAGCCAGAAGATTAGCACCTTGGTACATGCATATAATTGCATGAAAAATTATGCTACTGGGTTCTCTCCCTACTGCCTCATGTTCGGGAGAGAGGCCCGGCTGCCAGTTGATGTCGGTTTTGGGGTCACTCCAGACGGGGTCCGAGCTGAAAAGTACTTGCAACATGTACAAAAACTGAAAGCTCAATTGAACCATGCCTATCAACTGGCCCAGACAATGGCCGCCAAGAGAAATCTATTCAACAAAGAGAGGCATGATAAAAAAGTAAAGGCTCAAGAGCTTTTACTTGGAGACCTTGTGTTGTATGCAATTTGGTACTGCATGGTAAACACAAAATTGCTGATTGGTGGCACCATCTTCCCCATGTAGTAGTTAGAAAGTTGGATGATTTACCTGTGTACAAGGTGCACCCAGAGAACAACTCCAAAGCTATCAAGACCATGCACTGTAACCACTTACTACCTATCGGCCAAGTCATGATTGAGGTTGAACCCCCAGAAATTGAGCCCCCTGGGCCGGTGACTCGTCCTGCTGCAAGAAAGAGACAGAGTTAACCTACTCCAGTGGTCACAGATTTAAGGTTTCCTCTGCAGCAGGCCCAGAATGATAGTGACTGTCAGTCCACTTCTGACGAAAGTGAATACAACCATACCTATTACCCCTCTTACGAACTGAGTCAGCTGTTTCGAGGTAACCCCATGATTAATTGTGGGGATGAAGCTGGGCCTTCTGGACTGCCTAACCCCCCAGCTTTGTCCTTGGAGCCAATGCTCTCTGAAAGTGAAGTGCAAAGTATCACTTCTGAAGATGCTGAGTCTCTGTGTATTGTGGAACTGTATGATTTGCCTGAGGGAGGGGCTGAGGGTATGAGTTTTTCTGGTGACATGCCAGTACTTGAAGAACACTATGAGAGTGCTGACCACCCCCCTTCAGTGCCTCAAAGCTTGATTGTGCCTGAGTCTTTGCAAAATGAGTCAAGTGTTGTAGAAACGGAGCCTGCAGAGCAAGGAGCCGACAGTGCCCCAAGTTTGGACGTTCCCACCCAGGCAGAGGCACCCCTCACAAGTGATGAGAGTCCCCAGACCAGTGCTGAGAGTACAGAGACTGTAGTTGTCCCCCTCAGAAAGACTGGCCAAGCTGTCAAGCCAGCAGTACGCCTCGGTTATGCTTCTCCCAGGAGGCCAGTGGATTTGCCTCTCAATGTGGTGCATAAAGGTGTTTATGTCTCACCAAGCTCACTGCCCAAATTCAGCTTGACGGCCCATTCCAGGTTACTTGTTCTGCCCTCTCACCATGGTGCCCCTGCCCCCATCTAGCCCCATGTTAGCTTACAGGGAAGGGACCCCTCTTGCATTGTTTAAGGTACAAGAAGTTATTACCTGATTCAGTATAGTAATGTTCAATTTACCTGGGTGAAATATGCACAATGTGTTGTCAGAATGGATATAGTATCATGAAGTGTAGTGAATATGTATAGTAAAATAATACATTTATGTTAACTGATGCATGATGGTATAGACTTGATGCGGACACCAAGTTTTCTCCAGGCAGGTAAGGGTGTAACCCTCCTACAAATGGGGGTTCCCAAAAAGTCTTCCTTGAGCTTGCCTAAATGCTCACTGCCAGGCTGGTGTCCTGTATTTTAGCAGTTTAACTGTGATTGCCAGAGAGTGCCTGTATAGCCTCGGTGTACTGTCTCTTTAAGAGCTGCCTGGATTGCAGTCATAAGTAATCTGAGAGGGAGCTCTGTTGCAAGATGTAACTATCTGCTGAAAATCATTTAGCGTGATAATGATAATGTAGTTTGTCTAACCTGCTTTCTTTGCAGCAAGGACTGTTTTGTTTATCCCCACCATTTGGCCTGGGACTGCGAATTGGATCAATCAGTACTGGTGGGACCTAGAATGGAGCCGGACTACAGGAGCTGTCTGGAGTCAAAATCTGTAGGAATTATTTTTTTGGGCTTTTGGCGCCTTTTTTGCACCTGAAGAGGGAGCTCCTGTTGTGACTGACAGATGACTCAGCCAACCGAACCTTTTGGATATTGGGGAAATTCCCTGGCTTGCTGCAGTTTGAGTCTGATCTAAGTTGGGAGCTGAAAAAGCAACATGCTTGAGACAGTCAAGCAGCCGTCTGAGTAGTTTCATGCAGGAGAACTGTGGAAAGGCCTGAGTTGTCACCTGCATGTCTGCCTGCTGCACCTGAGAGGGAGAGAAGAGAATTATTTCAGACTAAATCCAAGTTTGTGAGAACGAAGTAGGCCACTGATTTTTTAACAGGCTCATACCTGAAGAAGACTGAAGATTTTGCTGAATGAGATCAGCCTGTCAGGATTTCCAGCTGCTTTTGAATCCCTGATTTGTGCAGAGACTTTACGATCATGACCGGAGAGCAGTTTGCCTGCTACAGTAGAATTTCCTTACATGTAAATGTGCTGTGCATTGAAAGTGGGTCGTGATTTGGTTCCCCACTGTGTGAACTGTGTTCTGCTTGCTGGAAGCTTTATCCAGCTTAGTCGGACTGAATCCGTGTTCATCTCAGTTCAGCCTGGGCCATGCCATGCTGGCCTTGCCAGACTACCCCACTGCACAGAGAAAGCCACCGACAAGAGACCTGCCTGGGGATCAGCCCCCTGCTCCACGCTTGATCAGGAACGACACCTCGGCGAATCGTGTGGGCCCTGCTTCTCCTGGCACGCCAGATTAACCACCTGCTGTCTCGATTTTCATCCAGCCTGTGTCCAGCCTTGGGTATTGTGAGTAATCATCAGGATAGTTCTCTGCAACAACAGCCTAATCTAAAAGTGGCGTCATCTGATTGTCTTGTTGTTTTCTTTTCACGAACTGAGCCCTCTGGCTCCGGATTACAAATAGTGTGTGTTGTGCATGTTGTTTTCTTCCATCACAGGGCCCCAACCAGCTGCAACATTCCTGGCTAGCCCACCATTCTCCATCTGGGTACCCAGAATGTGTGACTGTTTTTGGACCCTGAAGTGCATGCATAACTGTTTGATTGATAGAGCCTTTAAGCAAATTAACCTGATTACGCCCCTCCCTTAGTCAAGTCCCTTAAATAAATCAGATCTAACTCTTTTTTGCATCTACCCTGACTGTGGTTCCAGTTTGTGCAAGAGTACTGTACTGCTGTTATTTGCTGTGTATAACCTTGTTTTACAGGGGGTCCCCATGGCCAAGCCAGAGGAAAGCCCTGGTGGTAAGTGCAAACAGTGTGGGTACTAGTGTGGTGTATCAGGGGGTATTGTGAAAGTGATTATTGTGTATTGTTCCGGCCACTAGTAAGGAAAGGGGGGGTTACAGTGTCCCGGAGGGCTGTGCCCAGGTTAGTTTGACTACTACCAATCCTGACCTCTGGATGGAAGCATCCGGCCCCTTAACCTGCTACTAGCCAAGCAGGCTGGGGTATTAGCCCTTGGGATAGCATCACCTAGGGGTTACATTTTGGAGGCTCACCGCTGGGATTTTGTGCCTTCTAGTGGCCAAAAATTACGAATTATTATTAAAGATTAATGGCTACTCCAGTAGAAATGGCTGTACACCAGTTTGTGGGGTGGTGTACTGGGCAGGAGATTGACCCCCAAAATGCTCTTCTTATACTGGATATTCCCCTGGGTACCAGTAAAGACACTGTAGAGGGAGCACTCTCCAAAGTTGAATGTTTAAAAAATCCTGTGGTGGTGGGTCAACAGGCTGATTTGATTGTCCAAACTTTCATAGCCTTGGTAGAGTGTAGTGACCTTGTGGACAGCTCTAAAGTGACACAGACTATTGCCCCAGAAGGGGTTCCAGCTGCCTGGAGAGTGATAACAAAAGACAGTAAAGACCCCGGGGAGGATGATCTCCCACTATTATCTGAGACTTTTGAGGAGAAATATGCTATGTTGTTGCTGGAGGAAGGGAAAACCGTAGAGGACTTTAAGAAACTATTCCTGCCACCTGGGGGTGTTCCTTCCCCAATACCCCTTCCCACTCCAGCACCTGTTACTGCCCTGCCTTCTGTGCCCCTGCCAATGCTGGCCCCTATATCTGTACCTGCCATTAGTCATGACTCTTAACGAAGGCTGAGAATCTTCTCAGGCGCCCTCCCCACCCCCGGGGGAGGATGACTGGGAGACCTGGATAGACTATGTTGCCCCTCTAGTACTTGAATGGCAATGCTCAGAAGCAGAGAAATGAAAGAGGTTGAGTGAGGGCCTTCGAGGTCCTGCCCTGGCTACCATCCATGTCAAGTGGGCCAATAACCCTGAAGCAACTGCACAGGACTATCTGGATGCATTGGAGAATGTGTATGGGAGCCTGGATTCAGATGAGGATCTGTGGTGGAGAGTAAGAAATGCTCAGCAGTATCCAGGGGAGCCATTGTCTGTGTAAGTACTTCGGCTTAAAAAACTACTACATGATTGCCTCAGAAAGAGTAGTTTGCTGTCAAATGAATTAGATCGAACTAGGCTGGACCGGATCCCTAAGTCTGCTTCGTTTTCAGAATTGTTACTGCTTCAGTTGTGCTATGCCACCCAACTGGAATCACCCCTCCTCCTCCTATGATGAGCTAATGAAAGAAATTCTGGGGGTTGAGCAAAGGCGACCCCATGGGGAAATTGCACCCATATCTGCTGCTGCTGCGCAAGTGACCGAGAGTGATCAGCCAAGTGAGGCTGAGGGGCAAAAGTCAACACTTAACGAGCACTCTGAGAATGCAAAGGACTTCCCGCCCTGGGCCCAGCATTGGAAAGATGAGCTACTAAAAGAAGTCCGAGAGTTGAAAATGGGTGTCTCTGCAAGGGTTTCCCCCATGGAACAAGATTCTGGTCCCTCTCAGGATGTGACTGTCATGGGGTGGGGGTGCACCCTCAGGCATCCTCTACCGAGGGTAGCTCGTAGGCTGAAATCCAAGAATTGACTGCCACCCTAAAGGAACTGTTAAGATATGTTGCACCACTCTCACCTCTGCAAGCAGATATTGGACCCCGATCCCTTGTTACTGCCTCAGTCCCTCATGCAATATTCTCTCCAAGGATGACCCAGGAGTCTATCATTTGTCACAACTGTGGGAAGGATGGCCATAAGAAGAGAGAGTACCGGTCTCAGAAAGACTTAGAAAAGGTAGCAAACAGACTCCAAGGGGGGCTCCGAAAAGCAAATCAAAGGCCGAGGAGTGCCCGTAAAGACCGCAGTGAGGGTTCAAGAAATACTAACTCAAATTTCTTTGTGGCAAAATCATCTGTCCAAGCCTCTGCTACTGCCTTTCCAGACTGGTCCAGAATAGTGGGCCCTTCGATGGAGACTTCAGTGACTGTCAATGGTATCCCTGCTCGTGCTGTGCTCGATAGCGGGTCTCAAGTGACCATTGTATTTCAGGACTGGTATGACAAACACTTATCTGATGTGCCATTACAATTCCTGGAAGGCCTACGTGTGTGGGGTCTGAGCAACAAGTCTTATCCCTACCTAGGGTATGTCCGCCTCTGGTTGTCTTTTCCTGCAACTGTACCTGGTGTAGAGGAGCGAGTAGAGACATTGGCCCTAGTGTGTCCCCCCACCAGACTGTATGATGGGGTCTCCCTGCTAATTGGGACAAATGCCCATATGTTTTGGAGACTGACGCAACTCTGTCACGAGAAACAAAGGCGACAGACTGGAAGGGCCCTGAGAACTCCGGCTCTGATCAAGAGGGTCTGATTTGCAACAGAAACCCGAGGAAGTAGACCAGGATGAACCAGTGGGGATCGTGTAGAAGAAGGATCCTGATTCAATGGTACTGATCCCTAACGCCCAGTGTACCATTCAAGGGGAGGTCCGCCTCCGGAAAGATGTCAAGAACAAAATACTGATGTTGGATGTGCCAGGCGATGGAAAATTACCAGAAGGATTATTGGTCAAGCCCAGCATCTTGCCTGCTCGTGCCAATGCCTATGCATGACGAGTGATGGTCCAGATTCAAAATGTGTCAGATCGGGAGATCCAGGTGAACAGAGGGTGCACCCTAGCTACAGTACACTGTGCAGACACTGCAGTATTGCCCAGCAACAAGCACCCTGGTGAGAAGGAGAGAGTGACCCCAGAATTGTTTTACTTTGGTGTCTCCCCATTGCCAGCTGAATGGTAGGCTAGAATTAGCAAGAGACTTGCCCAGAGAGACCAAGTGTTTTCATTGAAGGAATGGGATGTGGGATGTGTCCAGGGTGCGGAGCATTACATACGCCTGCATGATGAACAGCCATTTAAAGAGCAGTCCTGACGCCTAGCCCCAGCAGACATAGATGATGTGAGAAGGCACGTGCAGGAAATGCTTGCTGCTGGCGTGATACAAGATTCCAGGAGCCAGTACGCCTCTCCCATTGTGGTTGTGCATAAGAAAAATGGGTCTGTGAGGATGTGTGTTGATTATTGAACCCTGAACTGGCGGACCATCCCAGACCAATACACTATGCCTTGTATACAAGATGCCCTGGACTGCTTGAATGGGAGCAAATGGTTCTTGGTGTTGGATTTTCGCAGTGGATACTACCAGATCCCGATGGCCCCAGAAGACCGTGAGAAAACAGCCTTCATCTGTCCATTGGGGTTCTACGAGTTTCTGAGGATGCCACAGGGGATATCGGGTGCCCCGGCCACCTTTCAGCGACTGATGTAACGTGTGGTAGGAGATATGAATTTGCTGGAATGCCTGGTGTACTTGGACGATGCCATTGTGTTTGGGAGCACCTTAGAGGAGCATGAGAACCAACTGTTTAAAGTCCTAGACTGACTGGAAGACTTTGGCCTCAAGCTGTCCATTGACAAGTGCCAGTTTTTCCAAACTTCCGTGAAGTATGTGGGGCACATAGTATCTACAAAAGGGATAGAGACTGATCCCAGTAAGGTTGAAGCACTGACTACTTGGCCCCAGCCCCTTAATCTGAAAGAACTATGTTTCTTGGGGTTCTGTGGCTACTACCGCAGGTTCATAAAAAAATATTCCAAGGTGATTCGCCCACTCTTGAACCTTACCCAGGGTTACCCTCCTACCAATCATAAATACAAAAAAGGGGCCGTTAAAGAACCAGAAAAAGTCTACTTCCACCTAGGAGAACTCTTGGGGCCCCACTGGATGCCCGACTGTGAAGCAGCCTTCCATGAGATCATGTACCAGCTCACCCATGCCCCATCCTCACCTATGCTGACCCCAACAAACCCTATTTGCTGCATACGGACACTAGTCTGCAGGGTCTAGGAGCGGTGCTGTATCACGACCATGAGGATGGCCTGAGACCAGAAGCTTTTGCCAGTAGGAGCTTGATCCTGTCTGAACGAAACTACCCTGTGCATAAGTTGGAATTCCTTGCATTAAAATGAGCCATCATTGACCAGTTTCATGAATACCTCTATGGGGCAAAGATATCGGTGAAGACTGACAATAATCCGTTGACCTATGTACAGACTTCAGCTAAGTTAGACGCCACTGGGCACCGGTGGCTTTCTGCATTATCAACCTATGATTATGCTGTCGAATACAGACCGGGCCTGAACCATATTGATGCTGATGCCCTGTCACGAAGGCCCACTTCCAAGAGTGTTTGGGTCAGGCTGTCTGAACCTGACATTTGAGCATTGTGCCAAAAGTTTGATAGAGATGAACAGATGCCTGCGGACCCAGTGGATTGTTAAGTAGATTGCTTGGGCCCTTCTGACACCTGCATACAAGCTGCTTATTGCCACTTCTCTGCTCTAGATATTAGTGCACTACCTCAATTTGACAATGACAGCATTCAGTGGGCTCAATCCCAAGATCCAGTGATTCAGCCAGTACTTGATGCCCTGCGTGAGGGGAAAGATATGTCTAAGTTACGTTCCACTGACTTGGGAACTGCTCTATTGTTTAAAGAAGGCCCCAGATTGAAGTTGCTCAATCAGTTGTTGTATAGAGAGACAGTGGATTGTAGTCACAAAGTAGAAAAGCAACAATTGGGCCTGCCCATGACCTTTAAAGATTTGGTACTGAGGTCCCTGCACAATTACATGGGACACCTCGGTATTGACAGAACCCTTGACCTGGTATGATCTCGCTTCTACTGGCCCAAAATGGGGGCCAATGTTGAGCACCATGTAAAGACTTGTAGTCGCTGCCTGCAAAGAAAAGCCCTGCCTCAGAGGGCTGCCCCCCTTGTTAATATTACTACCAGCACCCCCATGGAACTAGTCTGCATAGACTTCTTGTGTTTAGAACCTGATCAGTGGAACATTTACAGTGTGTTAGTGGTTACGGATCATTTCATACTGTATGCACAAGCTTTTCTCATCAAAGATCAAAAGGCATCTACCGTGGCTAAGGTGCTAGTGGAAAATTTCTTTGTCCACTATGGTGCCCCCAGCGGATCCACTCTGACCAGGGCAGAGACTTTGAGAGTTGACTAATCAAAGAAATGCTCTCTCTATGGGGGGTGCGAAAGTCAAGAATCACCCCCTATCACCCGCAGGGAGACCCTCAACCAGAACATTTTAACCATACCCTTCTAGACATGCTGGGCACCCTCCACCCAAAAGACAAGCATAAATGGAGCCAGCAGATTAGCACCTTGGTACACGCATATAATTGCACGAAAAATGATACTACTGGGTTCTCCCCCTACTGCCTCATGTTTGGAAGAGAGGACCAGCTGCCAGTTGATGTCTGTTTTGGGGTCTCTCCATATGGGGTCCGAGACGAAAACTACTTACAATATGTACAAAAACTGAAAGCTCAATTGAACCATGCCTATCAATTGGCCCAGACAATGGCCGCCAAGAGAAATCTACCCAACAAAGAGAGGCATGATAAAAAAGTAAAGGCTTAAGAGCTTCGACCTGGAGACTGCGTGTTGTTATGCAATTTGGGACTGCATGGTAAACACAAAATTGCTGATCGGTGGCACCATCTTCCCCATGTAGTAGTAGTTGGAAAGTTGGATGATTTACCTGTGTACAAGGTGCGCACAGAGAACAACTCCAAAGCTGTCAAGACCATGCACCCTAACCACTTGCTACCTATCGGCCAAGTCATAATTGAGGTTGAACCCCCAGAAATTGAGCCTCCTGAGCCGGTGACTCGTGCTGCTGCAAGAAAGAGGCAGAGTCAGCCTACCCCAGTGGTCACAGATTTAAGGTTTCCTCTGCAGCAGGCCCAGAATGATAGTGACTGTCAGTCCACTTCTGACAAAAGTGAATACGACCATGTCTATTACCCCTCTTATGAACTGAGTCAGCTGTTTTGAGGTAACCCCATGATTAATTGTGGGGATGAAGCTGTGCCTTCTGAACTGCTTAACCACCCCAGCTTTGTCCTTGGAGTCAATGCTCTCTGAAAGTGAAGTGCAAAGTATCATGTCTGAAGATGCTGAGTCTCTGTGTATTGTGGAACTGTATGATTTGCCTGAGGGAAGGGCTGAGGGTATGAGTTTTTCTGGTGACATTCCAGAACTTGAAGAACACTATGAGAGTGCTGACCACCCCCCTTCAGTACCTCAAAGCTTGATTGTGCCTGAGCCTTCGCAAAATGAGTCAAGTGTTATAGAAACAGAGCCTGCAGATCAAGGAGCCAACAGTGCCCCAAGTTTGGACGTTCCCACCCAGGCAGAGGCACCCCTCACAAGTAATGAGAGTCCCCAGACCAGTGCTGAGAGTACAGAGACTGTAGTTGTCCCTCTCAGAAAGACTGGCCAAGCTGTCCAGCCAGTAGTACGCCTCAGTTATGCTTCTCCCGGGAGGCCAGTGGATTTGCCTCTCAATGTGGTGCACAAAGGTGTTTATGTCTCACCAAGCTCACTGCCCAAATTGAGCTTCACAGCCCATTCCAGGTTACTTGTTCTGCCCTCTCACCGTGGTGCCCCTGCCCCGTCCATCCCCAAGTTAGCTGATATGGAAGTCCCCCTCTTGCATTGTTTAAGGCACAAGAAGTTATTACCTGATTCAGTATAGTAATGTTCAATTTACCTGTGTGAAATATGCACAATGTGTTGTCAGAATGGATACAGTATCATGAAGTATAGTGAATATGTATAGTAAAGTAATACATTTATGTTAACTAATGCATGATGGTATAGACTTGACGCGGACACCAAGTTTTCTCCAGGCAGGTAATGGTGTAACCCCCCTACAAATGGGGGTTCCCAAAAAGTCTTCCTTGAGCTTGCCTACATGCTCACTGCCAGGCTGGTGTCCTGCATTTTAGCAGTTTAAATGTGATTGCCAGAGAGTGCCTGTATAGCCTCTGTGTACTGTCTCTTTAAGAGCTGCCTGTATTGCAGTCATAAGTAATCTGAGAGGGAGCTCTGTTGAAAAATGTAACTATCTGCTGAAAATCATTTAGAGTGATAATGATAATGTAGTTTGTCTAACCTGCCTTCTTTGCAGCAAGGACTGTTTTGTTTATCCCCGCCATTTGGCCCGGGACTGTGAATTGGACCAGTCATACTGGTGGGAGCTAGAATGAAGCCAGACTACAGAAGCTGTCTGGAGTCAAAATCTGTAGAAATTGCAGTTTTGGGCTTTTAGCTCCTTTTTGCACCTGAAGAGGGAGCTCCTGTTGTGACTGACAAATGAATCAGCCAACCAAACCTTTTGGATCTTGGGGAAATTCCCAGGCTTGCTGCAGTTTGAGTCAGATCTAAGTTGGGAGCTGAAAAAGCAACATGCTTGAGACAGTCAAGCAGCCTTCTGAATAGTTTTGTGCGGGAGAACTGTGGAAAGGCCTGAGTTGTGGCCTGCATGTCTGCCTGCTGCCCCTGAGAGGGAGAGAAGAGGATTATTTCAGACTAAATTCAAGTCTATGAGAACGAAGTAAGCCACTGTTTTTTTACCAGGCTCATACCTGAAGAAGACTGAGGATTTTGCTGAATGCGATCTACCTGTTAGGATTTCCAGTTGCTTTTGAATCCCCGGTTTGTGCAGAGACTTTGCGATCATGACCGGAGAGCAGTTTGCCTGCTACAGTAGAATTTCCTTACATGTAAATGTGCTGTGTATTGAAAGTGGGTCGTAATTTGGTTCCCCACTGTGTGAACTGTGTTCTGCTTGCTGGAAGCTTTATCCAGCCTAATCGGACTGAATCCGTGTTCATCTCCATTCGGCCTGGGCCATGCCACGCTGGCTCTGCCAGACTACCCCACTGCACAGAGAAAGCCACCGGTGAGAGACCTGCCTGGGGGTCAGCCCCCTGCTCCACGCTTGAACAGGAACGACGCCTCAGCGAATCGTGCGGGCCTTGCTTCTCCTGACACTCCATATGCTGTCTCGATTTTCGTCCAGCCTGTGTCCAGTCTTGGGTACCGTGAGTAATCATCAGGGTAGCTCCCTGCAACAACAGCCTAAACTAAAAGTGTGTCATCTGATTGTCTTGTTGTTTTCTTTTCACAAACTGAGCCCCCCCCAGCTCCGGATTACAAATAGTGTGTGTTGTGCATGTTGTTTTCTTCCATCACAGGGCCCCAACCAGCTGCAACATTCCTGGCTAGCCCACCATTCTCCATCTGGGTACCCAGAATGTGTGACTGTTTTTGGACCCTGAAGTGCATGCATAACTGTTTGATTGATAGAGCCTTTAAGCAAATTAACCTGATTACGCCCCTCCCTTAGTCAAGTCCCTTAAATAAATCAGATCTAACTCATTTTTACATCTACCCTGACTGTGGTTCCAGTTTGTGCAAGAGTACTGTACTACTGTTATTTGCTGTGTATAACCTTGTTTTACAGGGGTTCCCCAGGGCTGAGCCAGAGGAAAGCCCAGCTGGTAAGTGCAAACAGTGTGGGTACTTGTGTGGTTTATCAGAGGTATTGTGAAAGTGATTATTGTGTATTGTTCTGGCCACTAGTAAGGAAAGAGGGGGGTTACAGTGTCCCAGAGGGCTGTGCCCAGGTTAGCTTGACCACTACCAACCCTGACCTCCGGGTGGAGGCACCATTTCAGAGTTCAGGCCTCTTAACCTGCTACTAGCCAAGCAGGCAGGGGTAGTAGCCCTTGGGATAGCGCCACCTAGGGGTTACACTTACATTGCAGCCGCCCCTCCCTTCCCCATCCGCATATCGGTGACCCTTCCCCTCACTTTGTCCCACCCCCTCTTAAAGCTGCCCACCAACTTACAGGAAACCACCTCCTCGTGCAGTGTGTTCCACCTAGACACCACCCTTTCTGTGAAAAAGTGCCTCCTCATATCTCTCCTGAATCTTCCCTCCTCCAGTCTCAGCCCATGCCCCCTCGTGTCCTTCCGCCCTTTAACTTAAAAATTCCCTCTTTACCAGTCTTGTTTATACCCTTCATATATTTATAGGTCTCTATCATATCCCTCCTATCCCTCCTGTCCTCCAGGGAATACATATTCAAGTTATCTCAGCCTCTCCTCATAGTGTTTGTCTTCCATTCCTTGGATCATCCTTGTTGCTCTATGCTGTACCCCCTCCAGTAGCTTAACATCTTTCCTTGGGTATGGGCACCAGTACTGCACACAGTACTCCAGGTGTGGCCTCACTAACAACCTGTACAGTGGTGGAATCACCTCCCCTCTCCTGGAGTACATACCTCTAGCAATACACCCCAGCATCTTAATGACTTTTGCTGCCACTTTCCTGCATTGAGCCGAGTGGCTCATCTGCCCTGTTATTATCACCCTAAGATCTTTCTCTTTCTCTGTTGTGGTTATCTGTACCGCTCCCAACTGATAACGCCTCCTTGGGTTCCTTGCCCAAAAGTGCATGACTTTGCACTTCTTAGCATTGAACTCCAACTGCCATGTGTCTGACCAGTTCTCAAGTCTAGCCAGATTATCCTGCAGCCCCTGCCACCCCACTGTGTCATCCACCACCTCTCCGATCTTTGTGTCATCTGCAAGAAGGATAATCTTGTTCTTAATGCCATGCAAGATGTCAGCTATGAAAATGCCAAATAACACTGGGCCTAGTACAGGGCCCTGTGGCACTCTGCTTGTTACATCTCTTGGAGATGAGAGTTCCCCTCCCATCACCACCCTCTGCTGCCTTCTCTGCAGCCAGTTCCTGATCCAATTCAACATCTTTGTCCCTACTCCTTGGTATTCCACCTTGTTAATCAGCCTACCATGTGGCACTGAATCAAAGGCCTTGCTGAAATCCAGATACAAGACATCCACCGCATGGCTCTTGTCAAGTGCCCTAGTCACCCAGTTGTAACCAGGTTAGTCTGGCAGGATCTTCCAGAGACAAATCCACGTTGCTTTCCATACTAACCTCTCTTTAAGGATCATCTCCATTAAGTTCCCCACAATGGATGTTAGGCTTACTGGTCTATAGTTGCCTGGCTCATCCTTAGGTCCGCTTTTGTGGAGGGGCATTACGTGAGCCATCCTTCAGTCCTGAGGCACACACACACACCGTTCCCAGTGAGGTATTAAACAAGTGAGCTAATGGCTCTGCTAGGATCTCCACCAACTCATTCAATACCCAGAGGTGTATGCCATCTGGCCCAGGTGCCTTATCCACCTTCAGTGCCCTTAGACCTTCCAGTAACCTGCCCGCTGAGATTGCCCCATCTGTCATCTACACCCCCCCACCCCCGAGGCAATGACCTAATCTTTTCCTTAATGAATACAGAGCAGAAGTTATCATTGAGTGCTTCTACATGATCTGCCCCTTCTCTGCCCACTCCCCATCCTTCCTACTCCTCACAATTTTATCTCTACACTTCCTTTTTTCCCTTAGCCAAAGGAGCAGCTGCCAAGAGAAATCTACAAGTAAGGGGGAAAGAAAAGCATAAGATGGTTGTGGAGAGTAACCCAGGCATGGAGGAGATCAGAGGTAGTACTGGAAGGTCAGAAAAAGATGATTATCCTACCCTTACACAAGGAAGTCAGTAGGAATGAATGAAACAGTGCTAGACAGATATGCTTATTTATTTATTTAAAATTGGTGACCGGGAAAGGCACACTGAGCCAAGGCTCATTTCCAGGTGTGACCCGGGTACAAGGTGTACACTGAGGTATGCAGAACAAGTACAACAATTCTTGGTTACAGACCGTATGTACAACAATTCTTGGTTACAGACAGTATATACAACATCTAGAGCTACAGTACAAACATTTATCTTTACAGTATGGTATAAACAAGCACAGGAATTGTACGGTAGAGATGCAGGAATTTAGTATAGTTTGAGGCTAGCATATACAATATTGACCATCTGAGGCCTCCTAATGTATGTTAGGCCCATGTCGGGGTGGGTCCAATGGAGCATCTTTGGCAAAGAGGGAAGGGGAGGAGCCTGAGGAGTTGTTTAACTGCTGAGAGGGAGGAGACCTGGTGAAGGTTGGGTGGGAGGTTGTTCCATAGGAGGTGGAGATGGTATGAAAAGGCAGCTTGAGCAGTAGCAGTGCGGGGGCTTGGGAGGTGGAAAGTGTGGGCGTCCCTGTGGCAGAGGGAGTGGCCTAGGGAATTGGCTGGTGCATTGTGGGAAGTGAGGTAGGGGGGCAGGGAGCCTAACCAGTATTTAGCTATGAGGGAGGCACTGTGGATGGTTCTCCGGTGGGAAAGCGGGGCCAGGGAGAGAGTTGAATAGAGGAGGCAGTGATGGGTAAGTGTGTGTGGGGGAGAAGCAGTGGCAAAACGACAGAATGAGTTGAGTAGAATGTCAAGTTTGGAGAGGGATGAGGTTGGGGCCGTGTCATAGATGTTGTCCGTGTAGTCCAGTACTGGCAAGATTGTTTTATGTATGAGTTTGCTGTGGGTAGGAAGGGGAAGACTGGCTTTGTGGCGATAGAGGATGGCAAGTTTGGGCTGGAATTTGGTGCAGACGGCCTTGACGTGGGTGTAGAAGTTGAGGTGGCTGTCCAGCCAGATTCCCAGGTATTTGAAGGAGGGGACCAGCTCAAGGGGAGCGCTGTCCAGGGTGGAGATTACTGGGGGGGCAGGTAGGGAGGCAAGCTTCTGTCTAGATCCGAATACCATGGTGACAATTTTTTTGGCATTAAGTTTGAGCTGTTTTTTCAGGAACCAGGATTGGACTCTACTGAAGTCATTTTGAAGATCTGGGAGGACACTGTAGTGGGAGGGGCCTGAGGCACAAATGATCGCATCGTCGGCATACAGATGCACATTAGAAGAGAGACAGGTGGAGGGGAGGTCATTTATGAAAAGGGAGAAGAGGATGGGGCCGAGGAAAGAGCCTTGGGAGACACCTGAGAGGATGGGAAAAGGAGGGGAGAGGGTGTCACCTATTTTTACAGACTGCTGCCAATTCTGGAGGTATGAGTGGAACCAGTTGACGACAGGTTGGGTGAGGCCAAAGAAACTGAGTTTGCAGAGCAGTAGAGGGTGGGAGACTGAGTCGAAGGCTTTCGCCAGATTGATAAAAATGACAGTGGTGGTTTGGCTGTTGTCCATGGCTGAGAGGATTGATTTGGTAACTCACAGTAAGGTGGTGATGATGGAGTGGTGTTTTCTAAATCCTGACTGAAAGGGAGAGAGGGAGCTATTGGAGGAGAGAAAATTGACAGTTTGGACAGCGTGAGGGATTCTTGGATTTTGGCGAGGGAGGGAGGAGCGAGATAGGCCTGTAGTTTCCCAGCAGGGAAGGGTCACCACCTTTGTGCAGAGGGAGGGAGGATCTTGGCCAATTTCTAGGCAGAAGGAACTGTGGCTGTGGTGAGGGAGAGGTTGAGTATGTGTGTCAAGGGTGCTGCTATGGTCAAGGCAGAGATGCGGAGCAGTCTGGGGTGCATGCCGTCTGGGCTGATTTGGGCCTGGTTTTGGGAGGTGAGTGCATTGTAGACTTCCAGGGATGTGAATGGAGGAAAGAGGAAGCCGGGGGAAGTGGGGGAGGGTTCAGTGGAGTCGGGTGGAGGAGGGGGGGATGGCACAAGAAATGAAAAACGAGTTGAAAAGTTCAGCTACAGAAGCAAGATCTGAGACTAGTCTACTATCAATGTTAAGGACAGCACAAGTCTGCTTGGGGGGGGGGGGGTAAGGGAGTTGATTACTTTCCAGAAGGATGCAGGGGAATTTTGGTTCCTTGTGAGTTGTGCTTGGAAGTAGGAGGATTTAGATTGCCGAATAGCTTTAGTGCATTTGTTTCTGAGGTGTTTGTAGGATTGGAGGTTGCAAATGGTTTTGGAGGCTTTGTATAGCCTCCATGCCTTGTCACTGGCTTGACACAAAATGATGAGGTTGGATGTGATCCAGGGGTGATGGTGCCATTTAACTCTAGCTTTCCTGAGGGGATCGTGGAGGTACCAGGTGCTTTGGAAGATGTTGCAGTAGTGGGATAGGGCAAGGTCAATGTCTGGCATGGAAAAGACTGGTATTCAGTCTGGGTTTGTTAGGTCATGCAGCAGGGCAGATTCGTTGAGTAGGTGTACTGGGCGAGACAAGATGAATTTGGGATGAGAGTGCGGGCAGTGGATTTTGCAGATGCAGTAAGTGATACAGTGGTCACTAAGAGCATCAGAGAAGACACCTGATGCCGAGATCCTGTGGGGATGGGTGGATAAAATCCAGTCCAGAAGGGTGTGATTTTGAGACCGGTGGTTTAGATGGGTTGGTTCCTGGATTAGATGGGAGCGATTTAGGGCTTCAATCCTTAGGGCAGTGGGTTTGGCGGAGGAGGAGGAGAGCCAGTCGAGATTGAAGTCGCCTAGTAATATGAGTTCACCATTTGAAGTGCTCAAGGAAATTGCCAAAATGGCCTTGGCAAGGGAGTCGGGTGAAGTTTTTAGCGGGGCATACAGAACCCCAAAATAGAGGGGGTTGGATGAGGGAAAGGATAGGTGAGCGATGATGGTTTTGTGTGAGGAAGGACAGGATTATTTGAATATAATGGACCATGAAATAGAATCCCTGATGTACAGTGCTACCCCCCACCTCGCTTACCCTGGTCTTGGTGGAAAAGGATGTAGTTTGGGATGGCCAGAGAGGGGTTGGGGATTTTGGCGGATAGTCAGGATTCCGTGATGCAGAGTATGTCTGGACTGTACTGGGTGGCCCAGATGGTGAGGGCATCCAGTTTGTACAGGAGGCTCCTGATGTTGAGGTGAAAGTGACTGGGACAGGGAAGGGGTTTATCAAAGTGCTGCTAAACTGAATGATCAAAAAACACTGGCTATATATAAGGGGAAACAATGCAGGGTCAGCTAAAGGAGATGTACAGAGACTGGGGTTCAACATTTAAAATATGTGCCCCTTCTAAAATGAAATGCATGTGCTATAATTCAGTAAAATGAGACGGGAAACTAATTAGCCTGGACTGAGGGTTAAAAGTTGTATGGCAGGGACAGCTATACCACTCTTCACGACTAGACCACCACTTAAAAGAAGGATATATTTTTTTCTTGAGAAAATATACAACTGGAAAATGGATTGGGTTTGTTGAAATCTCAAGCATGACTGGTCGTTCTGATGAAAAGACAACATTTCTAACTTCTTTTTCCCTAGACACTGAGCCATAACATCAGTATTACTAGCTCCTATCTATTTATTATATGTTGCCGTACTTTCTGTTGCCTCCTAGACATCCTTGTAAATTAGATGCTCCATCCAAGGTTTTTACTCCAGAGGGAGAAATTTCCAGTAAAGAAAGCAAGCAACAAATGAACAAGCAATACTAGTAGCATGGCTTGCAGTTTGTCAAAAAAGAAGTTAGTGTAATCCTGGCGCCATGTCTAACGAGGGCTACTACCCCTGCCTTGCATACACAGTCAAGGTTGAGGGGCCTGGACTCTGTTCGGAATAGTCTGTGAGTTCATTTCAAAATGATTTCACAATAAACGTGGTGCCTCCACCCAGAGTAAAGTTTTGTGGGCCAGTTGGTAAATTGGGTACAACCCCCTGGGATGCTGTACCTACCCACCTCCCTCGCAGTCACTCCACACACATTACATACCTGAAACCAAACATTTTCAATAACTTTACATTTTCCAACTTCAGCTAATAATATGATCATGAGTCAGATTTTTACAAAAACAGATAAAACACATTTATTTACAGGGGAAGGGTTAGGACTGGGTAAAATGGAAGCAAAGTTAAAACAACAATTTCAGTTTGAATGGAAGTTCAGAGATCAGCATCAAAATAACCTTTTGCATTTTTGTTTTACAATCATGTCCCCTTAAAGTTCAAAGCATATTTCAAGTCACACACCTTTTTTCTATTTAATCCACCCACTGATATTTAGATGGCATCAGAATTAACTTTCTGACTGACTAACTGCTACAGATCTTTTCTAGTTACCCTTAGACAAACCCCAACTGGCACTAGTACCTCAGTTTAGATCAAACCCCCAACACTCTGTCCCTGGGTACCCAGTGTTTAGTTGCAGGCCTGTATGATGTAGCTAGTTGGCTGGCATTGGTGTACATTTAAAACATATTTCAAAAATACAAACCCCACAGGCCATGCAGTTGCAAAAATGGCATTTAACTGAACCACTGTAATTCTGGTCCAATGACCAAACCAAAACTGTGGTGGAACTATGTACAATCTCAGATGCAGGACAATTCCTGCTGTTACTCACAGTTCTGCAGATAGTCTCAGGTGGCACTGGAAACTGTAGCTCAGGGGGAGATGAAATGGGACTTTGGAGTTAGAGAGGCTAGAGATGAAAAGATGTGTAGTGGGCACCTTGCAGCTTGGAAAACTGGCACTTTTCTACTTGCTTGTAGATTCTAGCAGCTTGTCCCCTTCAGCCCACCAAGCAGACCAGATGCAGAGCACAAACACAAGGCTTCCCAGGCCACCAAGGAACCCAGACCCAGGAGTGACCCCACAGTCCAGCTCCCTATGAATGAATCTAGAGTGCCCTAGCACTCGGGCCTGCGCCCATGGCTCCCTGTGGCCCAGTCGGCCCTACTCAATAAGGATTGGCAGTTTCCCTACCTGGCTCCAGGTTGCAGCTTGCAGTCATGTTCTTCCACCTGTGCTGGAATCAATGACATCTTGATGCAACAATACTTTCTCTGGGACTCCGCCTTGCTAGTGGCTGATGCTAGAAAATCACAGTCCCTCATAGCTTCACAATCAAGTTGACAACTTCATTTTAAAAGAAGCATTTAGTCATGTCAGGTGACTAGAGGTCATTTTCATCCATACTGCCAGCATGGCATCCATGGCTCTTTGCATACAGGACACAGTCTCTGGACTCTCACTGAGCAGGCTGTCCCAGTGAGATGTGGGCACATCCGAATGGGCTCCTCTGAGGACCCCGATCTTGGCACTGACTGAGCACACCATGAACAGGAACAGTCCCTTGATACTAGAAATGACTTTTTCTTCACCATGCAGGTGCTGATGAACCAGAACAAAAATCTCACCATACAGGTGCAGTCTCAATTTTACTTTCCATCATACTGGAAACTTCAGGTATGCTTCCCTTGGCTTTTCAGCCATGCAAGCCTCCAAGTAGACCTCTGTACCTCTTCAGGCATCACAGGCATCCTGGGTCATTTCTCTTCCCTTCGGGGACTCCCAAACGATATCTTGATGCTGTTTCAGCAATGACATCTTCGTTCTGGCATACTTCTTCCCTTCGGTGGAAGGCAACACAGTTGCCTACTGTGCTAGTGGCTTTAACAAGTCCCCAGGCAGGCCTTCTTCACAGAAAATAAAGGGAGACTTCCTTTCCCTCAGGCAACTTTCTTGCCTCTGGACAGCAAATCACGATTTTAAACTAAAAGTTCACCTTCCAGGGATTGGAAGGTAACACAGGTGCCTCCTGGGCTAGTGGCTAAACAAACCCCTAGGCAGGACTTCTTTTCCCCACACTCCAACACGGAGCAAGGGGCAGGAGCCTCCTCCCTCAGGAGGGGTTCCAGCTGAACTGATTGGATTGTTTCTCTCCTCAGGGCTTCAAATGACAACTGTCAGAATGGATCTGCCCCCCAAGCTTCTGGGGATCAGAACAAGGTCCCAATTGATCAATCAGACTGTCAGTCAGGCAGTTCAGTCTTTAGACTGTTCACTCGACACCTGATTGGCTGGCTGTTTTGGTTGGAACAGTCAATCCTCACTCTCTCCCATAAGGCATAGCGACAATTTCCTAGGGCTTCTAAACTCCTGATTGGCTGTGCTGCAGTCACAAGGCTGTCAAATATGGCTGGTAGCAAAACAGTTCACATAATGTCCCAGTTTTAACATCATCTTGCAGGCAAACGCTAATGCTTTACATTTAGTTTAACCCATACATTTTTGGCTGCTTCTCTGCCCCTGCATCCAGTGGCAGAGTGGGCTCATGGGAGGGCTTCTTTTACCCGTCGCTACCTCTGTAGCGCTATCCCCCCATGACACAATCAGGGCTCATTAATATTCATGAGCAGCCTCGGCTGCTCCTTAAAGTTACAGGCGCCCCTTTTCATTAATAGCGCTTAAGAGTGCTTTTAAACATTTTATTTATTTTCCTCCCCAGTGCCTCCAGACTGCCTTCACTTGTATTAATTCTCACAGGGGTCAAGGCACACACCAGAGAGCTTCTGGAGCCACACAGAGTGGCTTTTACTTCTGAGCACTGCAGCACTTGCACAGCTAGAGAGAGAGGATGCCGACTGCGGCAGCTCACACACTGTGAGCTGCACGGTGATCGGCAACTGACAAAACTGGTGGCTTCACTTTTTCTTCATTCCACTGATCCCCTTTTATTTTCTGGAGTCTGGGACCAGCAGGAGCACAAGCAGGGGCCACAACAGGATGGGGAACTGGTGGCACAAACAGCGGGAGGCAGCAGCAAGGTAAGCCCCCAACTGTGTGTGTATATGTGGGGGTTACATTAGCAGTTAGCCTCATACAGATGAATGGGTTCACCCACATTAAGTCAAAAGTTCCCCTACCATACTCCTATAAAACAGCACAGCTGGATGGGCCCCCATTTGCCTGCTACAGGCATTGATGGGAACTTTCCCATCACCTGTGTAGATAATTCAGAATAAAGTGATGCTAGCCCACCAAGTCACTATGCACTTGAGTAGTATAAGCAAGGCCCTTACTTTTCTGCGGCACTTTGGGACCAACTTCTGCAGTAGGATTACCATTTGCCGCAGAACTTTTGCGGTGGTGATTTATAATTTCTGTGGAAGTTCTGTGGCATCAATGAACTGCCACATCATTGTATCAGCTTGTCATGCTGACTTCACGTCCATGGCAGTGGCTATGGCAATCGGGATGGGGGAACACACAGTAATACTAGTTAAAAAAAAAACACATACTTTTAGAAACAATTTTATTTTAAAAAAGCTACCAAAAAATCTATCACTTAAGGTCCTATCCTATTACATAAATGAAATGCACATATGGGGAGCTTATGTGATAAATAAGTTCTCTATATAACTCATGCTGTTTACGCTATTCGTGAGGTCCCCACTATGTATCACTTATATATTTATAGGCAATCTTTAACAAAGTTTTTTTATAAAATAAATTTCCTTCTTTGTCACCATGAAATTATCCTCATTCATACAGGTCCCTTTGGAAGTGGAATAAACAGAATAGAGAAGATATTGCAAGACTCAGTTTTCATGCCTACCCACTTATTTTGACACACTGTGTAACCCCATCAGGCCATGACATGCACTTGAACTCCTTGTGAGAGAAGACTCCCTAGCCCGTCACAAGGTGTCACCCGTGTGACAGAACATTGCGCCATACCTTCCCATGCTCAAAGCGATGGTGTGCAACAGGGCTGCCCCCCCCCCTCCTTGTGCTGCTCAGCCAGCTCCTAGAGCTCACCCATGAACCTGAGTCACTGGCATGGGAACACAGCATGCTACCCACTGGCCAAACATCCAGCCCTGTACACAACATTTTGCCATAACTTTTTAGGACATTCTATCAACCCATGATAACATCTAATCAATAACCCTAGCAAAAATATGTTCAGTACAGTTATTCATTTAGCAGATCTGTTCTTTCAACAGGTCTACACATTATTATTCCACCTTTCTGGGCATAATTACTTTATTTTTCTTAAAAACAACAGGTTAATTCATTTTACCAGTTATTCATTTCAGATGGTATCCCTATACCTTAAAGGCACAAATAAACCTGCATAAAGTAAGGTATGGAGTTAAGAGATCTATGCCATTGTCAAGTATTTGTTTAAGTTGGCTCTACTGTAATAATTTAAGACTGAAAATTGTATTTAGCTGCCGCACAGATTGAGCAACTCTCACAGTATCTGATGTGCTGTGCTACTTCCTCTGGGAGTGGGAGCTGTCGTAGATAAGTGACTATTCATTTCTGTGATAGACTGCAGCCCTTTCATTAGCTAATATACAATGTGATAGCACTAATAACATCACATGCTGAGTATAGAGGGGTTTTGGATATCAAATGAGGGGAAGGGAACCAGGTGCTATGGATATACTGGAAATATTAATAAAGAATCACCAAAAACAGTGAGTTCTGTGACATTGCACATGTTCTGCGTAGGTTGCAAGTTCTATGCAAGATTCTGCTGCCACAGAATTCTAGGGGCCTTGAGTATAAACAACACTATTACCCCTATGGTTAACCCATCTTTTGATATCAGACTGCAGATCTTCACACACAGGTCATGTCTGTGGGTGTAGTAGCTCCAGACTATTGGTCCTGGGCCCTGTGTTGGTGCTAGTCATCTGCTACCTCTCCATTTGTCTTATGTAATCATTTTGTTAAAAAAACCATCTAGCTTGCCAAAACTGGTGGTAATATTTTTCAGAGGTCTATCTGAATGACTAGAGGTAGCCAGAGGATGTGGAATGTAGATGTGGCTGAGGCAGAGTACCAGATTCAGTATTAGAGGAGGCGGACCAATCAAGTGATGTCTACCAGTTGAGGTGGAGATGCAGTGATCTCAAGATATGGGTAGGGTATTCCTAGAGACAGCCAGTCACAAAGGACCCTCTTGTGTAAACACCCACCCCATGCGCCAACATCACTCAAGCTGCACCTCTGTAGGTTGACACCGATTAATGACCCACTTCCTCAAATGCTGGATCTGTCACACTCTGTCTCACCCCTGTCAGCATTCAACCTGCCTCTCAGCTAACTCAATTCATTATTCTTCTGGTGTGTTTACTGGGAGCACTGAAATATCAGAAGCAAGGAGGCTGTAAAGATGGAGGGGGCACACATCAGTGTGCCTGGAAGATGCGGGTCTAACTACGGTAGTTGACTACTGAGGGCAGGCAGGACCCAAAAGAACCTGCTTGATAGGAGACAGCCTAGTGAGTAGATGCAGATTTGAATTCTGCAGCTGCCACTGACTGATTGACTCTAACCAAGTCACTTAGCCTTCCTGTGCTTAACCTCTTTATATTCTGTCTAATCAATATCTATATACTGTTTGAAACTTCATGTGTACCTACTGTAGTTGCAGCAACAGTTTCACCTATCAGGGCTTCTCTTACAGATTGTAAAGTGCTTCAGGATAAAGTTTGAGAGGTGTCATAAACCAAATTCTCGGAGGTGTGGGGTGGTTGGAGGGGGTGGGGCTGGCCGATGGTGGTGGGGAATCCAGTTCTAGGGCACTAAAGACAGGCGGTGCTGACTGAGGCCAATTGGTCAAATGGTTAGAGGACAAAGGTGTGAATTTATGATGACCCCGGTTTGAATCCCGCAGCCACCACTTACTCACTCTGTAACCCTGAGCAAGACATTTAACCTCCCTGTGATTAATCTCCCTGGCTCTGTTAGTGTGCTGCTTGACTCGTTCTGTACTCCTGGAATAACAACAACATTCTCGCTCATCCCTGTCCTGGATTGTAAAGTGCTTTGGCATACAGTTTGTATTAAATGTGCTGTAGAAATTAAATTATTTCCTTTAGTAGCAACTGTGGGGAGAGGTTAGGATGTGCAGGGGTCTTGACCTCAGTAAACATTCTGATCCAAATCCCAATCTAAGAACCAGTGAATATGCCTACACTCCCAGCCATGTTACAAGGTTTTCAATTGGAAAAAAAAAGGCTAAATTGGCTAAAACAAAAGACGTAGTGGCTAAAAGAAATAGGGAATTTAGTAAAATGACTAATTGTGTCCAGCATCTAGAGCCAACATTGCCTGGACCCACAAACTTAGATGCCTCACATCAGCCATGGTCACTCTCCTGATATTGCAAGTAGTGCCACATAGGGTGGCTGTACTGCTTATTCATACTGTCCCAATGGCCTACCCTGATTTCTCTTTGTGAAACGGAACTGTGCAAATGGCAACATGGTCACAGAGCACGCTGGTGCATGTTACAGCGATACACTGTTGAAATTCTTAATTATTTTTGAACAAGTTAAATATTAAACTTTCAAGTTTCTATTTGTGGAAAATCAGTGGGCATTGTGATTATGGGGGTCTAAACTTCAATGACCACGGGGGGGGGGGGGGGGGCAGGCTAGCAGTGACAGAGTACTGCTGTCCTACCCAAAGGTAAGCATGTCCCATGGGAACTATGCTCAACCTCACAGCAAACTCAAATGAGATCTGTGCTCAGGATGCACACCTCAGTCCTCCTACACGGCATGGCTTCCACTAGGACATCATACCAGCATATCAATGTTTTTTCTTTCTTCCAGTTGTTTAACCAGGAGTGGCACACTAAGCTGAAAGCTTGTTTACAGGTGCGACCTGGGAGCACAGGGAAGTTAAGTGACTTGCTCAGGGTCGCACAGTATGCAAGTGGGGGCTGTGGGATTCAAACCCAGGTCTCCAGATTTGCAGCTCAGAGCCTTAAATCACTACCTTATACTGCCTCCCTTTTCTAATATTGTGGAAGGTGCAAATTACCTTAGTTACTATCAATCAGAGTTCTTTTCAGACTTAGTGCTCTATTGCAAAACAGAATGGACAAATTACACACTGTACAAGACTGGTGAATTGTATAGTTGCAGCAACTGACATGGTCAGATATTTCCTGGAATTTCTGTGATATCCCTAGAGAAATTCCCTGCCTGCCTGCAGTACCACTGCAGGGCCCCCAAGAAGAATTTCTGTAGAAATATTGCAAAATGTGTGGAAATATCTTACCTTTTCTATTACTGCAATTATAAGTAATGTCATGAAATCACATATGCAAAATGTGTGCAGCATGCACTGACATCATCAGCAGGTGAGCAGCAGAAATGTATGGATGGATGACATGTATACATGACAAATAATTAATGCCTTTCCCAGTGATGTGAGCAGCTATGTCAGGTTCCATGAGACGGAGGCTGAGGTGTGGACTGCTAAT
This sequence comes from Neoceratodus forsteri, assembly GCA_016271365.2. NCBI lineage: Eukaryota > Metazoa > Chordata > Ceratodontiformes > Ceratodontidae > Neoceratodus > Neoceratodus forsteri. Next base: position 1,426,388,373 of record CM028130.1, read on the forward strand.
GAGGCCTTCTAAAACCAACTTGACTTTTCATAGGCCCTATAGGTACTGCAGCCTATATTCCATCACAGTCCTGGCACCATCCAAGAGACTGAGGATCTCAGAGCTTCAATGCAGTTAAGCAGTTGAAATACTGTAACTGCTATTACGCTGTGTTTCTGATAAATTCTGAAACCATATATATGCCAGCAAGACCCTGTTTATGGTTTTCTTCTTGTCAAACTGCAGTTAAAGGATCTCTTCATTCAGATGCCCTTATGTGTGATGTTTTTATTGTGAACCCACTGAGTAATGCGGACCCAACCAGATGGAAGGCCCACAGCATTTGGTCTGAAAGTTCATATTGCAGGTGTCATGTCTCTCCACACTGCCAAAGCTCAGTCTAGCTCTTCTTATTGTTATCCAGACTTAGAGCAGGGGATGGGGCACTACAGTAAAATAAAAAATTAAGATCAAAGGTCAAATGCAAAATCTAGATTACAGTTATTTAATTTCTAATATATTCTATACCCAAGTCCTGTTAGAAGGCACACAAACCTGATAAACTGCACTGCTTTCCTACAGGGAAGCTATGCATCCAATTCATGTGAGTTATAAATGTTCATGGCACTGACTCACGAGGATGAATCCATGTGCTCTGCTACAGTCACCTGCAACAGCGTAGGCATGATTATCCTGTACTTTAGCACATCGGCTGAGTCACTGAAGGTCTTTTCCTGGAATCCAAATTAAAATGGGCATTTCTTTTGCAAAGCAGTTACTTGTGTTTCCTGTCTGTATGTGGCAATCTGAACAGCAGGTGTGTCATACACAAGGATGCCAGCGTCAATATCTGAGACAAATTAATTTAATTAATGTGGATATTTTAACAATATAAAATATAGAATAATACATAGGGATGAGTGCATAATGAGAATTTTATGCACACCTGAGGTGTGGGATACTACATGAACCCCGAGAGCAAAGCTCAAGGGGTTTATCAAAGCATCCCACACTGCAGATGTGCAGAAAATTCTGGTTATGCACTCATCGTCATGCGTTGTTTTATGTAATTGCTGGGGACTGTTTTTTTTGCCTAGCTACTGTGTAATATTGCAACTAGTTTGTTAGACTGGGAAGTAGTAGAAAAAGCTTGGTGTGTCTGTGTTTCATATTTTCTACTTTGGGAAGTTTAAAACAACCCCAATGTATGCAATAAAAAGATGCAGGTAATTTAAAATGGACTGTAGTAAAAAAAAGTACAGCAGGTACTTGACCTCAACACTCTGTCAAAGGGTCTAGGTCAATACCGTGAAAACCAAATGCAGTGGTCAATAATTGCGCCATCAAAAGGCCGACATAGAAAACTGGGCACTGTTTTTTTCTGTAGGAAAAGTTGGTTATAATTCACCATTGTAATTCACAGGTTATAATGCTGAATATGCGTCAGTTTCTTCTATGGACAGTCTGTGCTACCTCAATCGCACAGCAAACCACACAAGTGCCATGAATGTTGAATTGGAATTTACAGAACCTCTGTTCACAACCCCTGTCCCTGTGTCATTTTTTTGATATGAACTCACCTCACCAAGAGAAGGACACATTATTCTGCTGTTGTCCAAATGAGAAATTGAAAATGGAGAAATCACCCCCCCACCCCGCTGAACTGCACGTCTTATTTGAATATAGTTATGGCAACGTGATTTGGGAGCACCACTGATCTGTAGCAAAATGCAAGATGTCACTGTTTCTGTACTTTTGAAACACTAACAAAAAACAGATTTCTGTTGATCTTTTACTAAATTTCAGTAGTTCTATTTCTGTTTGGATGCAAATTACCGTTTTGTCACTGTTACTGTGCAATTGAGGCAGCACAAACTGTCCATAAGAGAAGCTAACACATGTTTACCATTATAACCTGTGAGTTACAATGGTGAATTATAGAACCAGATTTTCCTACAGTAAAAAAAACAGTGCCCAGTTATTAAATATTCATTGCAAAAGCTACATTTAGGCATCAGTTAGAACTGAAGCACACAACATCAAATTTTATTTATTTATTTTGATGACCTGGTAAGTGCACTGGCTCCAAAATGCCTTTTTCAGGTACGACTTGCAGTGGCGGATCCAGGAATTTACAAAAGGGGGGGTGCACTTGGCCTGGAAAACCAAGCTTGTTTTAGGGAGGTCGTGGGGCATGCACCAATAGGAAAGTTTGAAAATGTAATGTGTGAAATGGTGCATTTTGGTGCATTTTAGGCCCAGTTTCAGGAGCAAAGTGTTGACCACTGTAGCCCGACTGGGAGAAGAACAGAGAGCAGTGGCAGTTCTAGGGGAACATCCCAGGGCAAAGACTCTTTGCCTAGGGCTGTCCCCCAAGCACCACCACTGCTCCCCCTCCCTCTTCCTTCCTTCACTTGATACCAGATACCTAACCCACTGTGCTTCCTTTCTCTCCAAATTCTGGCTTGGCTCCCTTCCTCATACCTTGCCTCTTCCTCCGCCCTCCCTCCCTTCCTCCATCTAAGGACACAGAAAGAAACTGTTACCAGCTCAGTCTGAAATAAAAATAACGTTTTAAATAGGTTACTTTCAGGCCCAGACACAACCATGGCAATATAATCCACAAAACAAACAAATGAACAAAAAAAAAAAATACAGCAACAATGCACCGAAACAAATCAAATACCCACGCAGTTCGAAGACAGAGCCAAGTAATCTGATTTTTTTTTAAACACAGTAATCACTGCACACTATAAGCAAGGGTAACATTGCTTTAAAAACGTAAGCCCCCTGTGGTAACTTACTAGTTAAATTCCTGTAGTCAGGCAGGGAATCTTGGTGCCAGTAGGTCTGAGGGTTGGGACTGCCTGTGGCCAGCCCCCGAGGGTATAAGAGTGGGGATTTTGGTGCCAAGAGGGAGTCCAAGAGTTCAGGGGAGACAGAGAGAGAGATAGGAGTCGGGGGTTGGCCCACAAGTTCCTACTGAGGGCCGTAACCAGGCTGGAGGGCTGCTTGTCTATCCTGCCCTCCTCCTCAAGACCACACATAGATGTGTGGTGTCGTGTAGAATGCAGGGGAGCAATGGATCACTAGTATTGGGACCCATCAGAGCTGTTTGTGGGAGCTGAAGCCTATGAGAGAGAGAGAGAGAGAAATTGGAGCCAGCCAAGTGATCTTTGACACTTTGGTTTGGGTAAGCACTGATGGGGGCCTTTTTCTAAAGAATTCCTTGCCCGTGGGCGAGTGCAGTCTAGGAGCCATTGGATTTCCTGGGCAAGGCCTGCTGTGGCATAGAGGGCCTGGGATGTAGTTCAGTATGGCAGCCTGGATCGTTGGGGATATAATGTGGCAGACTGCTTCCCATTCCCCAGTCGGTGGGGATGACTGCAGTGTTGGGGCTTTCTATTTTGCACAGCCTGTGGTGGCATAAGAGGTCCTGCGTGAGGTGGTTGTTGGAACTTCAGGTGGGGTGGCAGCCTGCCTGGATGCTCTGTGTGGCATGTCAGCCATGTCCCCGGGTGAAAGCAGTCCTGTAACAGGAATTGCTGTATGAGTGGAAATTGTTTGAAGTTACTGTGAATAGTCAGAGGTTACAGAACAGCCTGGGGGGGGGGGGCTCAGATTCAGGCATATGGCATCATCGATTGGGTGGCAGGAGGGTTTTTGGTAGTACCTGTCATGCTAAAAGTGCCATCTCTAACAGAAATAAAGAACATCTCAACTTTAAAATGTCTCCCTCTGTATTGAAGTAACCCCAGTTTTAGAAGGCAAATGACGAATGATATTGAGATGGTAAAAATGACTCATGCTGTCTCTGTGCTAGCTAAGTCAGAAAGTGATTGGGACTAAGAGAGAGAATAAAATTAAGCCTGTTTTATTGGGTAGAAATGAAGGAAGGAGTATGAAATAAGTGCTGCTAATAATTCTAGTATGTTTTTTTGGAAGGCCTTTCTTGGCCCTCAACTGTGTGTTGCTGCCAGGAAACGAAGCCTTTTTGGCTCAAGGGGATTTCTGCATAGTTTTAAGTCAAACTGTTGGAAAAGGAGATTGCATTCAGATTTATGATCAGGTTCTGTGCCTGTAAGCATGCTCCCACCATCATTATGTAACCCTCATGCTCCGTGGAGTAGTTTATCAAATTATTCTTTACATTAAATCAGTTTGCACTTTTTGATTCTGGAGTGGACATTGGCTTTGTTTGATAAGAACTGTTTTATGGTGTGTGCTCTAACAACCATTGCCCCTGCAGCGCTTCCCTAAGTGGCAAAACAATGCGCCTGCTCCCAGCAATGTGAAGCCATCTTGCATCAATCAAGAACCAGGTAATGAGCATTTCTATTTGCTGGACTGTTCGCTTTCTTGGGTTGTACACTGCCCCCTCCCCAGGACATTTCTTGCACCATCAATACCCCTAAATGTTGGGGTGGGGTGGGGGATTGCAATGTGGAGGCTTATCTGGGATGCTATGGAAGTGTCTGGGAAGCATGAACGTCAACTAACAATTTGTACATGAATGTTTTGGGAAGCTGCCTGGAATCTGATGAACTTTGGGCCTGTTCTTGGACATTTGGGGGAGTAAATGCACCATTAGCAGTCTGCAGTTTTTGTGGCATTACAGTGGCAGCAGATGGACTTGTATGAGACTAGAAAAGCCACAAGCATGCAAATGACCTGCTCATTGGTGCGTGGCAGCCTGTGATTGGCCAGCGTCAGGTTTTGGGGTACAGGGGCATAAATTTTCCAGCAGGAGTGCAGCCTTTTTGAGGAGCAATCGGAAAACGTAACCTGGGAGTGTGTTTTACCCAGACAACATTTTGTAGTGTGGCAGGGTTTTTGGATAGCTGACGAGTGATTGTGCCTGTGTCACTGCTGGCCTGGACATGGGACCTGATGGAAAGAGCACTGCCTTGGACTGTTGTGTAGTGTGCCACGCTACTGAGGAAAGACTGATCTGCTTGCTTGCATGTATTGGATGTTCAAGGGGAACTGTGCCATATCATAGTGCCTCCCTGTTGCCCTACATGGAGGGATGGGGGTGGCATGGAGCCCCCACTTGTGTGGGTAGTGAGGAGACCCTCTATAATGGCAATACTTGGGAGGAGATGGAGAGAGCCTTGGTGGAGGTTAATCCTAAGCTGGTGGAGAAGGTCCTAGCCATCTGCCCAGCCCTTCTCCATTCTATGATTCCACCCCTCCCAGTGGCAGCGACAGAGGCCTTGGAATGGGTCATATCTCTACAAGTACAGAGTTAGGTCACCCTGGTAACCCCTCCTCAGTGGTGGATTCACTTGTGGCTGATCTGGAGGTGGCGGTGCCTCCTACCTCTCCCCAGAGTCCTCAGTATGTAGAAGTGACAGACCCTATAATGGTGTGTACCTCTGGCTCAGAAGAAGGAACTGGGTTTTCCACCCCAAGCATCACCCCAGGGTCGTGGAAGTTCGCTGACCACCATATTGAGAGGGACATCCCTAAACCGTACCATCTCCCACCAGCTAGTTTGTCAGTGGCCCCGTTTTGCTTGTCTGAACTGTGCAAGACTTCCAGGAGGAGAATGGAGGCCTTAAGCCTGTTGGACCCAATGGTGGCGGCTATACAACTGATAGTTGGTTACAGAAAGGTAACACTGCAGCTACTAAGGTCTCCAGTATTTTGAAGTAGTCTACTGCAGAAAAGTGGGTAAGGGAGTGCATCGAGAAGGAGTATCCTGGCGTAGAGTACCCCATCTGATGGAAAGGATCTGGGATATTATCGAGGAGACCCGGGAAACTTGGATGTTTCATGGGGCCCTGGATCGGATCAAGGCCTGTACGGATGTGAGCTCTGATATCATGTCACCTGTGAGATGACAGGCCATTTGGCAGGTGAAGAGGATGTGCGACTTCCAAATATGGACTGGACTCTCCCTCTTTAAAACTTTTGCCTTGGTGCAAGACGAGGATGGGAGCTGGGCCAACTATTACATTGTATCTTCAGATTCTTCTGGTAACTGCATCACCAAGCCAGACCTTAAACTTTATTAGGCAGTGATGTCTCCCAGAGACATTTTTGTGCCCCTAACTGTACCCAGTGTTGCTGCAAGTTGGTCTGGGTCCCCACCTTGGTGGGATTGATGTTATGGACTCCCACTGCTGGATGCTGTGTGAGATCAACCCCTTTTGTTTTACAGTTACAAAATGTTAAAATGTTTTAAGGGGTTGACTCCCCAGTAAGTAAATTCAGTGTCATTCCCTGCTGATAGTTACAGTGAGAATGTTTTGTTTTGAAAAGAAAAAAATATATGATGCACAATGTAATTTGTTTAGACCTGTTTCTAGAGAGGTGGCTGGACTGGAATATGCCCCTCTATCCTATTGCTAGACTTTAGTGCTGGGTAAAAGGAATGCATGGTTGGTGTGAGTAGGAGTAAGTGATGCCAGTCGAAAGTTTTTGTGTGACTGCATGTGAGTCAGTGTGTGCATGGTTAGTTAAGTACCTTGCAACTGTTGTATTGCTGCCAAATTGTTATGCTGTAGTAATAGCTATGTGTTGACCTCTGTTTTAGATCAGGACCAACAGATTGCACTGTACTTTTGTAGGTTGTTTAAATAAGCCGTTATGGTTAAGCCAAAGTACAGGGGTTATGTATACTTTATACCTGTTCCTGACAGCAGCTACTTTGTCTTGAGAAAGGATAATTTGGGCAAGCATACAGTGTTAGTGGGGGGGGGGGGAGAGAGACGCCACCACTGCAGTACCTGGCTATCTGCCCATGAGAGCCAGTGGGTGGGTCACCAGCTTGCCCCATGGGAGAAGTCAGCTTAGTTAAGTTAGAGCCCAGAATAGAATAAATGAAAGTCCACCGTTTTGCGGTGTGGGAGTTCGTGCCCTGGTTCCTGGGAGGAGGGAGAGATGGCAATATCTCTCCTCTGGGGGGTCAGTGGTGCAGCCTGAAAGGCATTCACCTGGGGTGAACATGTTGACTGGGGGGGGGGAATGTAAGTCCCCTTTGGGAGCTTGCTAGTTGTATTCCTGTAGTCAGGCAGGGAATTTTGGTGCCAGTAGATCTGCATGTTGGGACCGCCTGTGGCAAGCAGTAAGTGCCCTTCCCCGAGGGTATAAGGAGGAGAGTTTTGGCAGCAAGAGGGAGGTCCAGGAGTTAGGGGGAAAGGAACTAGGAGTCGTGGGGGTCCAGCCCGCAAGTTCGGCTGGAGGGCTGCGGCGGGGCCTGGGTGGGCCGCTTGCCACCCTGGCCCTCCTCCCTCGAAGACTCGCATATAACTGTGTGGTGGTTCAGTGTAGTAGAATGCAGGGTAGCAACGGAGCACTACAACTGGGCCCCATCAGTGCTGGTTGTGGGAGCCGGAGCCTATGTGAGAGACGTTGGAGCCTGCCAAGGGATTTTCAGCACCATGGTTAAGGTAAGTACTAATGGGGCCTTTTTCTAAAGAATTCCTCATCAGTGGGTGAGTGCAGTCTAAGAGTCATTGGGTTTTCTGTGGACAGGCCTGCTATGGCATAGAGGGCCTGGGGTGCAGTTTAGTGAGGCAACCTGGATCATTGGGGGTGTAGTGTGGCAGACTGCTCCCCATTCTCCGGTCTGTGGGGCCAACTGCAGTGTTGGGGCTCTCTGGTTTGCACAGCCTGTGGAGGCATGAGAGGTCCTGCATGGGGGTGGCTGTTGGGACCTCAGGTGGGGTGACAGCCTGCCTGGGTGCTCCATGTGGTACATCAGCCGGGTCCTCTGGGTGAAAGCAGTCCTGTATTTAGAATCACTGCATTAGCGGAAAGTGCTTGAATTTGCTGTGAATGGCCAGGGGTTGCAGAACAGCCTGGGGGTGGGCCAGATTCAGCATGTGGTATCAGCGATTGGGTGGCAGGAGAGTTTTCGGAAGTACTTGTCATGCTAAAAGTGCCATTTGTAACAGAACTAAAGAACATCTCAATTTTAAAGTGTCTCCCTCAGTATTGAAGTAACCCCAATTTTAGAAGGCAAATGAAGAATAGCATTGAGACAGTAGAAACGATTCATGCTGTCTCTGTGTTACCTAAGTCAGAAAGTGATTGGGACTAAGAAAGAGAATACAATTAAGCCTGTTTTATTGGGCAAACATGAAGGAAAGAATATGAAATAAGTGCTGCTAATAATTCTAGTATCTTTTTTGGAAGGCCTTTTTCCACTCTCAGCTGTGTGCTGCGGCCAGGAAATGAAGCCTTCTTGGCTCAAGGGTATTTCTGCATAGTTTTAAGTCAATCTTACCAACAACAGATGTCGGGCACACACCAGCCTCTAATATTCAAGGGCACCAGTCCGATGTCTTAAAACATGTTTTATTCTCACATCAAATATAAAATAACAAACACAGGCACTGCCCGCCTGACATGTTTTGGATTCACAAACAACCTTTATCAAAATCTGAAATGCATCAGGCGGGCAATGCCAGTGCTTGTTATTTTAAACATAGAAACATAGAAACATAGAATTTGACGGCAGATAAGGACTGCTTGGCCCACCTGGTCTGCCCATTTTCCTACCTAACAGATAAGCTGCAGATCCTAGTTAACCAACAGCTTACTTCCTCTTACCCGCCCCTAGGACTGCCTTATGCCTGTCCCATGCATTCTTGAAGTCCCCCACTGTTCTTGACTCCACGACCTCCTCAGGGAGGCTGTTCCATGCATCCACAACCCTCTCAGTGAAAAAATACTTCCTCACATTACCCCTGAGCCGTCCCCCCTCTATCTTCAAATTGTGCCCCCTTGTTCTTGCACATCTCTTTTTCTGGAAGATGCTACCCTCTTGGACTTTGTTAATTCCCTTGAGGTACTTGAAAGTTTCTATCATGTCCCTCTCTCCCTTCTTTCCTCAGAGTATACATATTAAGCTCCTTTAGTCTTTCTTCAGTATTCTTCTAGTGCAGACCCCTGCACCATTTTGTTGCCCTCCTCTGGACAGCCTCCACTCTGTCTATGTCTTTACGGAGATGGGGTCTCCAGAACTGCACACAGTACTCCAGATGGGTCTCACCAACTGTCTGTACAGAGGGAAAACAACTTCCTGTTTTCTACTATTGATGCCTCTCCCTATGCATCCCAGTATCCCCCCAGCCTTCCTTACTGCCTTCTCACATTGCTTGCCCACCTTTAGGTCATCTGATATAATTACCCCCAGGTCCCTTTCTATTTTTACTGTTGTCAGTATCTCACCCCCCATTGTGTATGCCTCCCCTGGGTTTTTGTTTCCCATGTGCATTACCTTGCACTTCTTTGCATTGAATCTGAGCTGCCATACATTTGACCATTCCTCCAACCTTGCCAAGTCCCTTCTCATCCTTTTCACTCCATCTTGTGTATCAACCCTGTTGCAGATCTTTGTGTCATCTGCAAAGAGACATACTTTTCCTTCCAGTTCCTCTGCAATGTCACTTATAAAGACATTAAAAAGGACCGGTCCCAGTACTGAACCCTGCAGTACCCCGCTAGTAACCCTCCTTTCTTCACTGTGTACTCCATTTACTACTACCCTTTGTGTCCTGTTGTCTAGCCAATTTTTTATCCAGGCTACCACCTTGGGACCCATTCCAAGGCTGGCTATCTTGTGTTTTAATCTTTTGTGTGGGGCTGTATCAAATGCCTTGCTAAAATCTAGGTAGGCCATGTCCACAGCCCCTCCCTGGTCTACTACTTTGGTCACCCAGTCAAAGAAATCTATTAGATTCGTCTGACACAACCTTCCCATTGTGAATCCATGCTGCCTTGGATCCTGTGCCCCACTGGCCTCTAGGTACTCAATAATTCTTTGCTTCAGAAGTGATTCCATCATTTTCCCTACCACTGAGGTCAAACTAACTGGTCTGTAGTTTCCTGCCTCTGTCCTGCTCCCACTTTTGCAAAGAGGAATCACATCTGCCCTTCTCCGGTCCTCGGGTACCACCCCATCCTGCCATGATTTGTTAACCGACCGTAACCCCTCTTCCCTCCAGGTTTCCCTACAATGTTCCTATAATGACGCTGAAACCTGGTTTAAAGAGCATAGATTGGTCCTAAATCTTAAAAAATCTAAAACCATGCTCTTTGCCCACCCTCAAAACAAAGCTTACAACTCCCCTCTCCGTATCCTCTCCAACTCCAAACAGCAACTGGAGCAAGTCCACTCCTATAAGTACCTAGGGATCTCATTTGACTCAGCCCTCACCTACCATACCCACATCGAAGCACTTGCTTCTGCAACCAATATACGGCTTGGTATCTTGTACCGCTATAAAAACTGTCTTCCCCCCGATGCCCTCCGGCTTGCAGTTGCATCCTCCATACTATCCCTAGTTGACTATGGGCTACCTGTCTACGATGCTGCCAACACAACTGCCCTAAACAAAATCCACCTCATCCTAAATAAGGCATGCAGGCTAATCACAGGGGCCCCTAGGCTCACACATACATGCCAACTTTATGACTTGGCAACAATGCTAAACCTTGACGAACGGCTGCAATACTAAACTTGTCTTATATCTAAAAAAACCCTGCTAGGACTTTCTCCTCCCGGGCTGACATCCTCCCTCCCTCCTCCTAGCCCAGCCCCTAGTCAGTACTCGGACCTCCTGCAAGGCCACCTTCCTGGTTCCTCGATCTAGGACCTCCACATGGACAGAGTCTCTCCGCCATAGAGCCCCTTCTTGGTACAGCGCACTTCCTTGCCACGTCACTGAAATCCCCACTATCTCCAAATTCAAAACTGCACTCAAAGTGAGTTGTTCACCAAGCGCTGCTGCATCTGTGCATAACGGTGTACAAACACCCTTTGTCCTGACAAAGCCCACTGGCCGCAACTGGCCCCTCACCATCTTATTCCTACCACCTACATTACTGCCTCATCCAACTGCCTACCTTCTCACTACTGTCAAGAACTAACCATGTATGGCATTCTTATTATACTGCTTGCTAAGTTGTCCCACTAGTATGCAACACTGTTACTGAATCAAACTACTGGCTGTACTGTCCTTGTCACATGCCTTACTTTCTCTGTTATCTAATACCGTGTAACCTATTTGACTGTTTTCACCCTGCAAATGTCATACTTTTATGCTGCTAAACCCTGTATTCTACCCTGTTATCTATTATACCTGTACCTGCACTGTATAATACTACCAATGTAAACTGTATCCAGGATCCATTTATGCCTGTCTCTTTATGCATATGCTCGCGTATAGTATGTATTTTGTACCTGTATTATCTTCTCTTCTCTTGACGAGGTACCTTTGGAAATGAGCCTCTGGCTCAAAGGTTGTAAACCGATTGCAATATAAATAAATAAATAAATAAAGAGCGTAGTCAGCGATGTCACTTTATGTCATTTTATATTTGATGTGAGAATAAAACATGTTTTAAGAAGGCAACAGACTGGTGCCCTTGAATATTAGATCTTGTTGTGTGCCCGACATCTGTTGTTGGAAATATTTTAAATATCTGTCTGGAGCACTACTTTCCCAGTGCGAACTCCACTTCACTAGCCATTTTTATGTCAATCTGTTGGAAAAGGAGATTGCATGCAGATTTATTATCAGGTCCTGTTCCTGTAAGAATGCTTCCACCATCATTATGTAACCACCATGCTCCATGGAGTCGTTTTTCAAAATTATTCTTTACATTAAATTGGTTTTCACTATTTGATTACCGAAAGGGCATTGGCTTCGTTTGATAAGAACTGTTTTATGGTATGTGCTCTAACAATCATTGCCCCTACAGCGCTTCCCTAAGTGGCAAAGCAATGTGCCTGCTCTCAGCAATGCTAAGCCATCTTGCAACAATCAAGAACCAGGTAATGACCCTTGGGGCCTTTCTTTTTCCCTCCTCGCTCATAACTTGTTTAATTAATCTTTACAGGTGCCCAAAGGCTTATTTCAGAGTCAATGGTACCCTGTCAGCCCCACTCCAATTGGGCAGAGGAATGAGACAGGAATGTCCCTTGTCTCCTTACCTCTTTGCTCTCTATCTCAAACCTTTGGTGTCTGTGCTGAGGGCTACGACCACGGTGGAAGGTATATCAATAGATCAACTGGAATATAAACTTAGTATGTTTGCGGACAATATTTTGTTAACCTTATTGTCTCTGACTATATCTATTCCTGCAACGTGGACCATATTGAATCAGTTTGAAAGAATAGCAGGATTCAGGTTAAACATGGCCAAAATGGAAATCTTGGCCTTTAATTATCACCCTCCTCCACAGTTGAAAAAGGCCTATCCCTTTAAATGGTTGTCTATCAAGATTAATTACTTGGGTCTTCAGGTCCCCTTAGATTCGAAGGTCCTGGACACTATAAATTATGAGCCTCTTACGTTACTAATTCAGTCGGACCTCGACAGGTGGTCCACTGTTTTTTTTCCCTTTCATCAACGAATAAAGATCATACGGACTAATATCCTTCCCAGGTTACTGTAATTGATCCAGAATATTCCTTTTCTTCCCTCAACATATTATTTTAAGTTCTGGAATAGATTAATATCCAGTTTCATTTGGGGTAGGAGCCACCCAAAATAAGGTTATCGATCCTTAAATTATCCTTGGCCCAGTGGGGTTTTGACCTCCCAGACTTTCATTTACACACCAAGTCAGCGCTCCTCAGGATACTAATTTTGTGGTTGGCAGAGCCCTACGAGTCTCCTTGGAAAACCTTGGAGTTCCACTTGAACAACCGTTTTGATATTAAAAGGATTTTGTTCTCTTCAGATGAAAGATCAGTGCCATCCGGAGTCTTCACCACCGTTACGGACCAACCTTATAAACTTTGGAGACGCATGAGAAAGTCTGGTCAAACCAGTACCATTTATGAATACTGTAAGCTAATCTCCGAGGATGAGACATTTGTTCCTATTTTTATGGATCAGGTCTTTTCCACTTGGAGAAGATTGGGACTTTCTCATGTATTCCAATTTCTCTCTCCTCAAGGGATTCTCCCCTTTGAAAAGTTACAATCTCAATACAATCTCCGTAATTCAGACCTATTTTGTTACTTCCAGGTTTGTAACCATATACTGTGAACTAGCATTATCCAGGTTAATATGCCTTCCCTGACTCCTGATTTACTAAAATTATTTATAGAAGCCACTTGAGGGAACCTGGGAACACATATCATAGGGACTATTTATAAAGGGTTGAGAAACTAACAGCATGAATCTACTGCCTCTATCCTACAGGAGTGGATTAGAGACTTATCTCTGGAAATATCCATGGAGACATGGCTGGGGTCGGCCTTGAAGGTGGTGAAGACCTCCTCATCTCCTTTATGGAAGGAATTTGCATGGAAATGCTGCTCCTGCTACTTCTGAGCACCAGCGGTCCTCCTTGAATTCCTTCCAGATAAATATGGGGTTTGTTGGAGAGGTTGCGGTTGCCCTAGGGCTTCCCTGGGTCATATTTTTTGGCTCCGCCCCAATTTGATGCCTTTTTGGCTTACCATTCAGATGGAACTTACTACTTTGTTTAGCCAGTCAGTTGAATTAACAGCCAAACAGACTTTACTGAGAATCTTTCCAGACCACACTCCTCCATGGGTTAATACCCTTTTACCAACATGTTTATTAGCTGCAAAGAAATCTATAACCCGATGATGGATGTCGGCACAGATACCAACAGTGGAGGAATGGAGATCTATAATGTCTGATTTATACCAATTAGAAAGTCTTAATGTAAGGATACAAAATAAAAATCCATCTCACATGTCTAAATGGCAGAAGTGGGCACTCTATCATTCAAGGGTAGACCCTACCTTTTCTCTTAATTTATCGAATTGGCGGGGGGGGGGTAACAGATTATTTACTCACATAAGGGGATGAGTGGGTTGGGGGAGAGAGAGTAACAATGAATGTCTAACTGGAGTTAAACTAGCATTTTATATTTCATCCTTGCAGGGCCGCGGACTGATACATCAGTCCTGAATTCCTATACGTTCTTATTCTGTTGGCAGTCTAAGGGTTAAGGGTCCTATATGTTATGGTAAATATTGGCTTAACTACAAGGTTAAAAGATGGACTTTTTCCGCCCCAAAGTAAAAATGATATCATGGAGATGGACCTTTTCAGCAATAATTAAATTCAGCCAATGGTAATTGCTCAATTATATTTATATCCCTAGGAAGAATGATTTTACTGACTGCTCTATGTTGCTGTCTACTACCTTTTCTATCTCAACACATTGTACAGTGCCTTGACATGTGTGTAAAAACTGCTATAATAAAAGAAATTAAAAAAAAAAGAACCAGGTAATGAACATTTCTGTTTTCTGGACTGTGTGTTTTTCATGGGGGGTGCTTGCACAAATGCATTTTTAATCTGTAACTTCTTCCCAGAGATGAGGGCAGGGGAGGGGAGTTCAGGTAATCCCGTATTGTTTGGAATTTCATGGATATTTACTTTCTATTAATTGGGAAATATACTTAGTTACATCCAAGAAAATCCAAACAAGCCACAATTACCTGGACAATCATAGTTCCAAGCTAAGGAAGAAGGTCAGAGGGCCAAAATATATATAAAAAATGTACAAATAAACCAAATACCCCTACTCCTTAAAGGCACAGTCAAGACAATCAGGCTAGGAAAAATCATGTTGCCTGGCAGCCCAGGACAATGGAAACCTCTATTCAGACGACCACAAAACTGTATACACCTTCATCCCCTCCTTTAACTGCATCACTCTAGCTGAGCTTACATAAATGACTGACAGAATGTCATGATTAGCGCTAATTCTCTAGCCTAATACAAACTGGCCTGCAGCTCTTTTATATGATTCAGAGTCCTCCCTTCCTAATGAGGTCTGCCAGCCATCAATCCATCAGGACCCCCAGTCCACCCGGGACACACCGCTGTGCTGCACTCCCCGGCTTGCCCCCCAGGGGCTGGGGTATGCCTTCAACTCCATGGCTTCTCCACCTTGCAGACATCTGGCCACTCACAGCGGAGATGAAGGCTGGTGGCATTCCACAATGAAGGGTGGCATGGACCCAGTGGTGGAAGTGGTGGGCTGGCAGAGGCTTCCCCTCTTGATCCTGTGCCTCTATTTTCCAATTTCTGTTTGCCCCTCCTGCTAGTAGCACATAAGGGGATCGGGTGCCAGAAATCCCAAAGTAGCCAGTCCACATACATGCTCCAAGGCTTCTCCCGTAAGCCCCTGATCCCATGCACCACCGCACATATGCACCCAGGTGGCGGTAAAGCAGCAGGACGTGGCACTCTTCCCCACCACAAGGAGGAAAGCATGGATGCTGTGCCATCCTGCCCCTGGCTGACCCTTCAACAGCCCAGGCTCATTCCTGAACCTGGGTTGGTGGTGTCACGAGTAGCAGCACTACCTCTGTGCCAGTGGACCGGCTCTTGTTGCTTTCATAATGCATAACTCTCAAACCTATCACTGAAATGTGGAACACAAACATTTAAAATGTGGGACAGTGTAGAACACTAGCCCTCATAAATGTGGACCACATCATCAAGCATGGAGATACAAGCTCAGAGCACTATGGAAAGTAATGCTTTTATATATATCATTTAGTATCAATTCAGCATATTGAAATATTATGAATTTCAGCTTTATAATTCTGTGTCTTTTTACAGCACTGTATCTGTTTGGGAGGCACTTTTTCCATGTGGGAAGACTGTGGCACAGAACAATTTGGGGTTAAAATGAGGGTTGTCCCTCATAATATGGAACATTTGACAAGTATGCCCTAACCAGTAATTATAGTACAGCAGCTAGGGATCATGTGCCTGCAAAATGCCATGTAGAAGAAGACAGCCCAGAAATTAATATATATATATATATATATATATATATATATATATATATATAAATAATAGATAGGTAAGTGTGTGTTATGGATTTTTTTCACACACCCGAGGTGTGTGATGACCCATAAACCTTGAGAGCAAAGCTCGAGAGGTGTATGTGGTCATCACACACCGTGGGTATGTGAAAAAAATCCATAACATCAAACTTACCGATCCTTTAGTTTTTTATAATTGCTAGTGTGGAGGTTTAGACTGTATTTCTAGCAGATTGAAAGAAAAATAAGTTTTTTTAGCTAGAGGGCAGTTTTGTTTTTGAAGAAATTGAACTGTACATGAATAAAACAGTTGAAAATATCACAGTTAAAAAACATTTTGTGAAACAATGGAATGCAACAGTTTTAAAGTCTGTTTATTTGGGGACTGTCATAGCAACTGGATTTTGGGTTATTATGAAGTGTCATATCAACCGAATTTCAGATTATTATTGCAGTTGGAGCATAATAACCCAAAATCCAGATGATATGCATTTTTAACAATACAGTAATCCCTGGAACACTGAATCGCAGGGCTTCATAATTGGCTGCCCTTCTATAACAAGACCTGGGGTAAATTACATACCCTTCTGACCCTTCAGGGGTGACCTAGACCCTCTTAAGAGAGGCCTGTCTTAATTATACTGTTTGCATGGCCCCTGGAGGGGGTAAGAAGGGATGAATTCCGTCATAGGGATCAACTTACCAACATGACATAGCCACTCTGCCTGGGGGAGGAGAAGGATAGTGTGTTGAGTACAGAGGATGCCGAGAGGCTGGGATGGGGAGTTTGTTTCTGCTTCTTTTTTGTATATTTGTTGGAAAATTATTATGATGACACTGTCAGTGTCCCTGCTGATATTATTGTTACTCTCCTGAAGTGTGAATTGAAAGTCAATAAAGTATATCTAATTAAAAAAAAACACAGTAATGGTAGTTTACTCACCTGGTAAAGGTGATTGTGGGGGAATGGCTCTCTGAGGCACTCCACCTACCTTACATCATGGGTTTCGTGTACACCGGATAGGTTGTCTTGATGCACATGTGACATGAAGTTGAGAACGTCCCCTCTGGATGTCCCTGGTCACTAGTCATCAGTTCGATGTGTTCCAAAGCTGTACCTGAAATGAGAGAAAGTTGTGTTGCCCCCCCCACTTATATGTTTACAAGGATGACAGAGAAGGTCTGTGGATGGAAATAACTTGAAAGATTTATTGTCATAGTCAATTGAACAGCTTATGTGGCAAATCTGTATATAAAAATTTGTGTTCATTAGGTCATAGTCTGACATTGTCACTGTGTTGTGATGGGCGAGGTGTGGAGTGCCTCAGAGAGCCATTCCCCCACAATCACCTTTACCAGGTGGAGTAAACTACCATTGTGGGGATGGTCTCTGATGCACTCCACCTACCTTACATCATGGGTTACTCAAAAGCAGTGATAAAAAGTCTAGGGTGGGGTAGCAGTGGTAATGTCAGTGTGTCCTGTGCTTGCTGCTCGGAGGACTGCTGTGGCAAAGTTTGTCTTTGATTGTTGAGCCACATCCAATCGGTAGTGCTGTGTGAAAGTGTGGATTGTGGACCACATGGCAGCTGTGCAGATTTCCTCTGCGGTGGATAGATTTCTTTCTGCCCAGGAAGTGGCAATGGCTCTGGTAGAGTGTGCCTTTAAGGTTGGTGGCACGGGGGTGTTGTTGGCCTTGTAAGCCTCAGAGATAGCCGTTCTGAGGTACCCTGCTATGGAAGCTCTGGAAGCAGGCTGTCTCCTGCGGCGGCCCTGTGTGATAATGAACAGTCTATCGGAATTGCGGATAGACTGCGTTCTGGCAATGTATGTAGTGAGAAGCCGTGCCATGCCTAGGAGTTGGAACTGTGGGTCGGCCTGAACTTCCTCTGGGGGAAGGTGGCTGGGGATTTCAATGGTTTGGTCAAGGTGGAATTTGGAAGCAATCTTGGGGTGGAATGAAGGTACTGGTCTCATAGATATTCTATCGGGAAAGAATTGCAGGAATGGTTCTTTATGTGAAAGGGCCTGTAATTCTCCTACACGCCTGGCGGATGCGATGGCTGTTAGAAACACTGTCTTGAGTTGCAGCCATTTTATTGGAATGGATTCTGTAGGTTCAAAAGGAAGCTTTGTCATTGCAGTCAGTACCAGTGGTAGATCCCAAGGAGCGAGCATCGGTTTTTGAGGGGGACGTGTGTTCGCTGCCGCCTTCAGAAAGCGGACGACGTCTTGGTGGGCCCCGGGAGTGGTGCCTTGTATCTGTCCCCTTGCTGCCCTGATGGCTGCCACTTGAACCCTTAGGGAAGAGGGTGATAGGCTCAGTTGTAGGCCTTCCTGTAGGAATAAGAGTATGTGTGAAATGCAACATGTGGATGCTTGTATCTTATGGTGCAGACACCATTTGTTGCAGATGTCCCAGTGGCGTCGGTAGGTGTTAAGCGTAGAGGGTTGACGTGAGGAAGCCATGGTGTGAATGACCGAAGAGTGGTATCCTGCCTTTAGCAGTCTCTCCCTTTCAGGAGCCATGCCGTCAGTCGTAGTTGTTGGAGATTGGGGTGAGTAATTGGTCCCTGCGTGAGAAGGTCTGGCAGTAGGGGAAGGTGCCATGGATGGCTGAGCGCCATGGAGACCAGAGTTGCAAACCATGCTCTCCTTGGCCAGTGAGGGGCCACCAGAATGACGCGGGCTCTGGCCATGCGGATCTTGCGGAGAACTTGAGGAATGAGTGGGATGGGTGGGAAGACGTAGGCAGTGTGAAAAGTCCATGTGGCGGAGAGTGCGTCTACGCCTGCTGCGCGGTGATCGTTGAATCTGGACCAGTATGTCTTGCATTGGTGGTTGTTGCGGGATGCCATGAGATCGATCTCGATTGGTTCCCATCTGCGGTCGAGCTGTTGGAAGATGTGTGGGTGAAGTTTCCATTCTCCTGGGTGGATCTTCTCCCAACTGAGCCAGTCTGCGGTGAGGTTGAGTTTGCCGGCTAGGTGGATGGCCGATATTGATTTTACACTTGTTTGAGCCCATGCAAGTAGCTTTGAGGTTTGTGACATCATTGCCATGCTTTTTGTCCCTCCTTGCTTGTTTATGTAGGCTACGGTGGTCTGATTGTCTGACCGGATTTGCACATGTTTGTTTTGTACGTAGTTGGAGAAGTGAAGTAGTGCCTTGAATACTGCCTTCATTTCCAATACGTTGATGGTAAGCTTTGTGGCGGACAAGGGCCATATGCCCTGAGCGGTGCGGTGGCCAAGTACTGCTCCCCAACCAGATAAGCTGGCATCCGTGTCTATGGATACGTTGGGGGTGATGTCTAGCGGCATACCCTGGGTCAGTCTGTGTCTGTTTGTCCACCAATTGAGGCTGGATTTTATGCGTGGTGGAAGGGTGACACATTTGGCAAGGTCGGATGCATGGCCTTGTTTGAGAAGGAATGCCATGAGTGGCCGTGCATGCCATCTGGCCCACGGAACAGTGTCGATGGTGGACGACATGAGTCCAAACAGTTGCGAAATGTCCCAAAGTGTTGGATGTGGGGCCGACCTTAGTCTGTGTGCTGTTGCAATAAGTGTGTCGATTCTTGAGAGAGATGGAGTAACGATTCCACTTATTGTGTCTATTAATGTGCCCAAGTGCTCCATGGTGTGTGTAGGTGTCAGGTGACTCTTTTTGGTGTTGAGTACCCAGCCGTGATGCTGTAGGCAGTGGACCACCTGTTGCATTTCCCTTATGGACTGCTGGAACGATCTTGTTCGAATGAGCCAGTTGCCGAGGTAAGGGATGACATGGATGCCCTGTTGTCGGAGGTGTGCTGCGATCACGACGGATATCTTCGTGAATACGAAGGGGGCGGATGCAAGGCCAAAGGGAAGCACCTTGTACTGGTAATGCTGTCCCAGGATGCAGAAGCGTAGGAACCTGTGGTGCGAGGGGCGCATGGGTACATGGAGGTACGAATCCTTTAAGTTGATAGACGTGAGGAAGTCTCCCTGGTGGAGGGCTCTGAGTGTGGACCTTGTCATTTCCATCTTGAAGAGAATGTAACGCACTGACTGGTTGATGTATTTGAGGTCGAGGACCGGCCTGTGCCCTCCTGTCTTTTTTGGTACCAAGAAGAAGATGGAGTAGATGCCTGTGCCTTCTTCGAGCCTTGGGACTGGTGCGATTGCATTGTTGTGTAGTAGTTCTTGAATAGCTGTAGTAATGTGAGCAGCTGTGTACTTTTGCTTGGAAAAGGTTGAGTGAAGCATTCTGTGGCATCTGGGTGTTGTTGTGAACTGTATTGCATAACCCTGTCTGATGATCTCTAGGACCCATTGGTCCGTGGTGGTGGCTTCCCATTGTTGCACGAACAGGGTGAGGTGCGCACCCACTGGAGTGCTGAGCTCTGGGAATGTGTAGTCAGGCTCTAGAGGTGGGGCAATGTGTGTAGTGGCCTCGGCCTCTTGTTGGGGCTCCCCTACCTCAATATCTGTTGTATTGGTAGGGTGTGGAATAGTTTTGATGGAAGGTGGTGCCTCAGAACAGGTAGGTACTGCGACGTTTGTCGTGAAAGGAATGGTTGCGGCCTCAGAAGCGGGTGGGACGATATGTGGCAGTAGGTTGTTGGTGAGCTAGTAGCCTGCCGTCTTCCTTTCCTTTGAGGTACTTCTCGAGGGCCTGTCCGAACAGCATGTCCCCCTTAAATGGTAGCTTGTGGAGAGTGGCCTTTGATTCCTTGTCTGCGTCCCAAAGTTTCATCCATAGGGACTGCCTGGCCCTGTTGGTGATGGCCGCCGATCTGGCTTTTATCTTAAGGGAGCTGACCGCCATATCTGCCAGATATTTAGTGGAGAGGATGGCATTGTTGAGTAGGGAAGCTTCGTGCGATTTTGTAGGGATGGACTTTTGTAGTTCCTGGAGCCAGGTGAGCTGCGCTCTGGTGGCATAAATAGCTGTGGTGGCCACCCTGCTGCCCAATCCGGCCAGTTCGGCATTCTTCTTGAGGTGGTCCTCTAGTTTGTGGTCAATGGGTTCTCGTAGGCCGGAAGCAGAGTCAGTTGGGAGGACAGTCTTTTTGTTTAGGGCGGCGATCTGCGGGTCCACGGCAGGTGGAGTGCACCATAGTGCGAGTTTGTCCTCCTGCAATGGGTACATTTTGTCCCATGATTTCCTCTCAGGGATGCGAGCAGGTTCCAAGGAGGACCATTCTTTGAGGACAATCTCGTTGATGGCCTCGCAGACAGGGAAAGCCTGTGCTGACTTCGCCATGGGTTGCAATGACGGTAGTAGCTTAGAGGCAGGAGCAGGTGTAATCGTGTCGAACCCCACTGTTTCCATGATGTGGTGTACCAGCAGCGGGATTTGGTCTGGAAAACACCACTTCACTGTCAGTGTTTGAGGGTCTTGGTCTAGTGCCTCCTCATCCTCATCGGAGGAGTTGCTGGAGTCGACCTGTGCGGTGTGCGGGGTAGTCATGTGGTCGTCTGCCAGGGGTGGCAGAGGAAGAGTGTCCTTTGTTAGGTGGTGGTGATTGTCTCAGCTGATGTTGGGAGAATTGAGTGAGCTGGTGTAGCATCGCTGTCAAGACCTCCTTTTGCGCTTGCATGAGTTGATTGTTTTGCAGTAGCGCCTTAGTGGTGTCTGATGCCTGTTGGGTGGTCGGAGGGGGTGATGCAGGGGAGCAACCATCCTCCGGGTCAAGGGTATCAATATGCATCGCTGAGTCCTCCACGCATGATGCACACAGTCTGCCTGTGTGATGTGGTGGAAGTGGCACTTTGCACTGTCTGCAGCTCTTTGGTTTAGGCATGGTCACCTAAGAATGAGAAGAGAACACCTGCTTAGTAGTGTGCCATTGCTGGTGTGCAAGTAAGCAGTAATGCATTTTGTAAATGACTTGACATAGTACTGCGTATGGTAACTGCCGAAGTCTGTTGGAGACAGAATGGGGTGAGTAAGAGGCAGTAATGGTATGTGGAGGCAGTGCTTGAGCCTGGCGTGGAAGGGGCTCCCGGGGGCTGAAGTAGCAGGGGAACAGTCTGTGCAGTATGTGAACAGTGTGTGTCAGTAACAGGTATGTGGGGGGGGGTTGCAGTGAAAAGGTGCAGTATGGCTTTAAGGAGGCATGGCACCTTAGCTGCGCAGTCTGGCTTTAAGAAGCCAACGGAGGAGGACATGGCATGTGTGTGCGTGACGTGGTGGGTACAGGGAATGGCGCGCCATGTAAAACCAGTGGGGTGCTGGGCAGCCAGAGGGTGCAAGCGCCGCACATGATGCCTGCAAGTAATGGATTGCCCATGGGTGTCCCTTGGTAGTGTGACCTCGGTAGTGTGACAGAAGCGCCTGGCAGAGATCTGCGGAGTGCAGGGTATCGTGAGACTTGGGGTGTAGCCTCGCGGCGGGAGGAAGCCAATGGAGGAGCGCGACTGGAGCGTATGCGTGGTGACGCACACGAGGATGCGGAAGGAGCGCGGGGTGAGGCATGGAGTCCATGAAGATGGGGAGCCATAAAATAACATTTACTAGGCTCCATTTTGGGAATGGTGGCAATGTATGTGAGAAGGCAGTCATCGGGACTAGTAGCTGAGCGGTGGCAGCGACAGGGCCATGACAGTGGAAGCATGGAACGGAGTGCTCCTAGCAGGTAGGTGGGTTGTGCTGGCAAAGGGAACTGCTTAGTGAACAAACTGCTGTGCTAGTGAAAGGGAGCATCGGGGGCTGCTAGAGAAGGGGCGCCCAGAGCACTGTAGAAGCAGGAATGTGTGGTAAACAGCAGCGCCTGTGCCCACTTAGTAGGGGTGCACAGAGCGTGGACAGAAACAGCAGCAGGTGTAAAGCAGTGTCTGTGACCGTGGGGAAGGGGTGCACAGAGCGCTGTACCAAGGAGCAGGTGAGAGCCTTTAGGAGGAGAGCTGCAACGGAGTGGAGGAGGGCAATGTCTGGCACCGCTGAGAGAGGGGTGTGCAGAGTGTTGGGAGTAGCAGAGCCCTGAGTAGGGAAAATGAGTCCTGTGTGTACTGAGCTGTAACAGATAGAGTAGCGTACCGTCAGATGAAATAGATGCAGGATTAAGCTGTAGTGTGTAGCTGTAATGTGTAAACAGACCTCATAATGGATCTAAAAGGGGGTTCCTACCTTGTTGGAGCGTAGTGGTAGTGATGTGCTGGAGCTCTGGAAAGTGCGACAACCTAGCACAGATGCACAAATTGAGCTGATGACTAGTGACCAGGGACATCCAGAGGGGACGTTCTCAATTTCATGCCACATGTGCATCAAGACAACCTATCCGGTGTACACGAAACCCATGATGTAAGGTAGGTGGAGTGCCTCAGAGTCCATCCCCCACAATCTGGTTGATATTTATGATCACCAGTAATTATATTATTTATCCTTTTTGCCATTTATATAAATAACATTGATTCAACCCTTACCAATTCCTCTGTACACCTCTTTGCTGATGACACTGTTCTGTATGTCAGCAACCCTTCGCCTGCAGCTGCTCGTGAAATCCTACAAACAGAATTCTCCTTGATACAATATCAGTTACTCGAGAAAAAGCTTCTGTTAAATGCAAAGAAAACTAAAGCAATGATGTTCACAAATCAAAGCTCCACCAGCACATCCTTTCCAATCATTCTTCCCCAGCTATGCACTATACTTGGAGAAAATTTGGAGTATGTAGAAAACTTCAAATACCTAGGTGTGTGGATTGACAACAGACTTGACTTCACTCATCATTTAGAAGAACTGTTAAAAAAGCTTCGCCAAAGGCTTGGCCTTCTCTATAGATTAAAACCCTTCCTAAACAGAGACTCAAAGATGAGGTTAGTTCAGGCCATTTTTCTATCAGTTGTTGACTATGCAGACTTCCTTTATAGTCACTGCCCCATCTCCTACCATCACAAGTTGGATACCTTATATCATAGAGCAATAAGGTTCATTACAGATCTGCCATCTAATACTCATCATTGCTCTCTTTATGCTGCAGTTGGGTGGGTTTCCCCTTCACCTCAGAAGGAACAGAAATGCAGCACTATGGATTTACAGAGCGTTGTCAAAAAAACTTCCAAACTATATCCTGGACTGCTTCACCCAGACCTCTCCTAGCTCCTATGCCCTAAGAAGCAACAACATCATCCTGCTCAAATTGCCCAAATTCAACACCAGGCTAGGGAGGGCAGCAATCAGCTATTCTCTAGCTATAGCATGGAACACCCTACAAAAATCCCTAAAACTGTCCAATATCATTCCATTTGCATCCTTTAAACAGCACTGTACAGTCTTCTTCAAGAGAAATGCAATTGCTACCACTAGAGCTAGCATTGTCATCTCACAAATCTCCTTCAAACCATATATGGCATATTCCTTCCAGACAGACACCCCAACTTATGGCACCCAGTAATACCTTCACCATCCTAGTATTACATTATGTTGAGTGTCTGCCATGCCCCACTGGGATATGTATATACTGTACATACTGTAAATATTAGCTTAACTTTCCTGTAACCGTTTTTTATCATGTGAATTTACTGTACATCACTGTGTTTATAAACGTTATTTTCCCCAGTTATGTATAACTGTCTTATATAAGTGTATGATGTATCTGTTGTGTATCAACTATTGAACCTTGACCTTATCAGGTCCATCTTGTAAATGAGCCTTGCTCAATGATGTTCGCCTGAATAAATAAAGATTTGATGATGATGATGATGATGATGATGATGATGATATTGTTCTTCTGGCAGCAATGAAAGGTCACTTTAAACAGTAACACACAGTGGGCTTGGACTTCCTTATCAGCAGCCTGGTTTGTTCACAGCTCCGACCATATAACTGAAGACAAGTGCAAACAGATGTTTTGTAGCAAGGAGCAGATGAAATATGATCCAGGAAAAAAAATGTTTCTCATTTCCTTGATTGTGTGTCCCAGGCTAGGTCAGTATTTGCTTCAGTTACAAACCTGTATGACATTTCTTTGACAGCCTCAAAGTGTTATTTCTGTCCACTTCTTTCAAAGAGCATGTTTTGAAACATTCTCTGTTTTTGGCTCAACGTTGCCTCATTCTTACCTGCTCTGCCAGCCCTGGATTAGGCTGGTGTATTTGCTAGTGTTCTTCCAGCTGCTACTATCATCTTCATCCTGTGGGACCTGTTCTAGTTTTCCTAGCTAGGCTCCCACCTCCTGCAGACAGGCTGAGCACTACAGATCCCCTGCCTGAGCCTGCAGCCACCAGGCTGCTCAATCCCTGATGCTGTCTCTCTGCAGTCGCCTTCCCAGAAACTGCCCTGCCCAAATGAAGAGGAGGAGGATGATCCTGAATTTGCTTTGCTGTCGCCAGTCCCGGAGTCACTGCTTCATTCCGCCTTCTTGATCATGTCTCTCTACTGCTGGCTGAGAAGCTGCAGTCACCAAGAAGGTGGTGGAGAGGATAGCAGTGTGCTTATCCCAGTCCCAGTCCCTGAGCACTGTGAATTTGCTGACAGCGGGGCGACTCCAGTGGGGGTGGGTGATGGCGCTGGCTTGCAGTTTCAGCAGCAGTTTGCGGCTCATCAAAGGGTGGTGCATGCCCTCAGGCCCAGGCTCAATCTGCCAGTGACTTGTGTACAGAAGAGTATGCAACAAAACAGTGGAACAGGTAGAAGCACGTAAGTATAACAAACTCTGGCCAGAGCTGATAGGGCTGCAGCTGAGGTCATGGAAGAGGCGCCGGAGGAGCAGAGACGTGGAACTGATTGCAGGCACACTGAGAATGTGCAAGCTGGTGGTCCACGCATGTGTGTTACGAACATATGAAATTTGCCAGCAGATAAAGGCCTAGAGAACTATCAAGCCTGCTCAAATGTGCAGCTAGCACCCCTTATTCTGCAGCTGCCCCTCCCTTCCACCCTTCCCCTTCATTGACCCTCTCCCTTGTCCTGTCCTATCCCCTTTTGAAACAGTTCATTGTTCTACTGGATACCACTTCTGCAGGTAATGCATTCCACCCAGCCACCACTCTCTCTGTAAAAAAGTGTCTCCTCATCTCCCTCCTGAACATTCTTCCCCCCCGTCTTATATCATGGCCCCTGGTGTCCCTCCCCTCCCTTACTTTGAACAGCCCCTCTGTACCTGTCTTGTTTATTCCTTTCATGTACTTAAAGGTTTCAATCATGTCCCCCCTGTCCCTCCTTTCCTCCAGCGAGTACATGTTCAACTCCCTCAGCCTCCTCTCCTATGATAAGTCCCCCAGCCCCTTGATCATCTTTGTCACTCTGTGCTGCACCCCTTCCAGTAAGTTAATGTCCCTCTTCAGATACGGGCGCCAGTACTGCATGCAGTACTCCAGGTGCAGTCTAACTAATAACCTATACAGTGGCAAAATCACCTCCTCCCTGGTGTGTTGGTGCGCATCCATTTTCTCAAAACAATAGCGACACATCAGGAGCTCCCCCGGTGTTCCCAGACCTGAGTTCACTTAGTTGGGGCCTGGAGACATGAAGGCTGTGGTGCAGAAGCCATAAAACTATTTGTTTAAACAGCAGCAATGACCGCTCTGGGACTGACTATATACTTAATAATGAGCTGCTCATTAATATGGCTCACTCGTTTTAATGAGCAGCTCATTATTATGTATATATTCAGACCCAGAGTGGTCATTGGTGCTCTTTAAACAAATAGTTTTGCAGTTCTGTACTGCATTCCTCATGTCTTCAGACCCCAACTAAGTGATCTAGGCATACAGGAGCACCAGAGGAGCTCCTGATGTGCTGCTATTGAGCGAGAAAACAGATGCGCACCAACGTGCATGAGCAGACTGCCAACTCGCACATTCTCGGTGTGGCTGCAAGCGGTTCCATGTCTGTGCTCCTCCAGCCCCTCTTTAGAAGAAGAAACTTTATGTGGGGCCAGACAAAGACCAAATCACCATGATGGACCCAGGCCAAAGCAGTGGTGAGGAAATGATGCAAACGGGACCTCCATATGGCAGAAAAATAGTGCGTATGAGTAGACTGCATTGATGCAGTGGAGTGCTTCACAGACCACAGAGATGACTGTGATGCAACTCCTAAATTGTAGTTTGGTCAGAATGTGAGTTCTTTTTGTTTGCAAGAGGTCTGCAGGGCTTCGCCCACTGCAGCCCTAATAATACACAATGAAGTGACATGATGCAAAAGCAAGGCATTCAGATGGCACATCAAGTCAACAGTGTTTTGTAGGTCATGCAAAGCAGGAACAGACATTAGACTCATGGAGATGTACTTCCAGCTTTGCACCAAATACCAGGACAGCTCTGACAGTGAAAGGGATGGTGTTCCAGAACTATGCTGCTCTGTATCTGAAAGAGTTCTGGCCCATGTCCATGTACATGAACTGTACTTTTAATAGACTGTTTGCAGAGGAGCGAGACAAGGGGTTGTCCACATATGTGACTAGCTTGGACAGACATTTGGGAGCACCTACATGTAGAATTGTGTGCATGAAATTTGCTAGGGTTAACTGGGCTCTGGTTTGGGTTGCAACCAACCAAGTAATTCAGAGCTGGTACTGTGATAGGACGTGGGCCCTGTGAGGATACAAATTTGGTAGCCTCGTAAGTTAAGATTTTTTTTTGCACAGATCATGAAGGAGCGGCATGCATAGTGAAAGAGCCATATTCAATCATGGGGAGTATGCAGCTTTGGGTTACTCTGACTTTAGTGTCGGGTGCCAGGTACCTTGCAATATGAAAGAGTAGACCCAGTTTAAACAGTTCTTACGGTGCTGGTCATATGAGTGTCAAATGTGAGGTGGGGATCAATGGTTTATTTTTATTTATTTATTTTAATTTAGTTTTTGTTGACCAGGTAAGTGCATTAGACAAATTCTGCCTATTTTCAGGCACGACCCGGGGGAAGGGGATACAGATGAATGCCAACTGACTCTGAACCAGATTAAGCTGTTGGTGGTATTTTAGTGAATGGGGGGAAATTTGGCCAGTATGAACAGATTTGGGGAATATAAAAATGGGATATGTTGTCTAATGTATGATATAATATTTATGTTGAATTTTATTTTTATCATTTGTGTGAAGTAATACTATTATGTATTTTATTTGCTTTCAAGTTATAATTAAAATTCCCCTACTCTTTTCGAGAACTGCCATGAGATCTTTAACATCCACCTGAACTACTACCAGAACAGGTAGATGGGATCTCGGTTTAACGGTTCATCCAAAAGATGGCACCTCAGGAGTGCAGCACCCACCTCATGCTGCACTGCAGTGTCAGTATTGGGATATTAACCCAAGTGCCTGGTGTGGGGTAAGAACCCACAGCCTTCTGATCTCCCTGCCTCAGTGGTAACACCAAGGTATTTGAATTCATCAACTAGTTCAAGTTCACTCCATCTAAGGCTGAGATAGTGAAGTCTTGGGAAAATCTTATAACCTTTGATGATGACATGGTTATATTTGACAGCCACTTGGACCCCACTCCCTTCAATCCTCCCTGCAACAATCTTTTTCTGAAGCTGAAGCCTGGTTCTCAGAGCACCATCTTGTCCTGAATTACAAAAAGACCAAGGCCATGCTTTTCACTCACAGACAAAATAAGCTTAAAAATTTTCCCCTCAACATCACTAACATCCAGGGCTCCCCCTCCATGACCTTGTGCCAACTTTTAAATACCTGGGCATCACCCTTGACTCCTCTCTCATGTACCATGATCACATCAATCTACTCAACTCAGCTATCAGTTCCAGACTAGGTCTCCTATGTAGGCACAGGGGTGTCTGCCTCCTGACGCCCTAGGTCTTGCCATGACATCATCGGTGCTCTCCCTTATTGACTATGGGACTGTTATCTATGGCACGGCTGACCCCACTGCCCTGCATCGAATCGTGATCTCCCTAAATAAAGCCTTCTGGTTAGTCACTGGATGCAACCATTGGACACACACCTGTTAGCTCTATAGACACACCAACAGGCTTAACTTTGAAGGCAGACTCAGGTACCCGACCTGTCTCCTTGCTAGGAAGCTCTCCCTAAACACCTCTCCCCCAGGTCTCCACCACCTTGTTCAGCCCTCCACTCAGCCACAGTCTACATGGAGCTCCTTGCTAGCCCCTTCTCTGTACCCCACTGCTGGACCTCTCTTGTCCAATGCTCCTTTTACTACAGGGCCCCCCTGGTTGAATGAAATGTTATTGGCCATCACCCTGGAGCAGTGACTAAGCCCATTTAAAACCCTATTCCATGCTGAAATCCTCTCCCACTCCAACTGTGACTGTGCTTAGTCCTTCTCTCCCTTGTCTGTGACTATAACCTTTTGATTTATGTATATTGTTATTGTACATACTGGACTTATAATGATTTGACACCGGTTGGTCCATTCCACCCTTGAACTGTAACTTGTCTTCAGTATATGCTTCTTATTGTATATACTGTTTCTGACTTGCAATGTATGTTTTCTGGTGTGTTCTTGTTTATTTATTATTGTATATCTTGTCATTTCTTGTAATGTATGTATATCTGACGTGGAGCCTTTGCAAAGGAGTCCTTGACTCAAAGGTTGTAATTCTGATTCCTTCAATAAATAAATAGTAAAAAAGAGCCAGGTCGATAGGGAGAAGGGCAGGGGTAAATGGAGAAATTGACACAGGCAATAAGGACAGAGATGGGACAAAAAGGAGTAAGGCCATCAAGAAATGGAGGATAATGAGTACCAATGCCCGTATTCTGGGCAACAAGCTCCCTGACCTGGTGGCCTTGATGGAAGTGGGATGCCTGGATATCATGGCAGTCACAGAAACATGGTACACAGAGAACCATGACTGGGATGTTAACATACCAGGGTATACAACCTACAGGATAGACAGGGAGAGTAGAAGAGGGGGAGGAGTAGCTCTCTATGTAAGGGAAGGGATAAAAGCAATGGAACAAAAGAGTAAACAGGGAGGAGAGGAGGCACTGTGGGTCACCTTAGAGACTGGAAATGGCACCACAATCTGCACAGGGGTTGTATACAGACCCCCATCTCAGGGGGAGGGAATGGACAAGGATATGATAGAAGGCATTCTTAGAATGGCAGAGAAAGTGGAGATACTGTTGATAGGGGACCTGAATATGCCAGATGTTAACTGGAGCACCTTTGCTGCAGCCACATCCAAGAGCAGGGCCATTCTCTATGCTCTACAGGGGGCATGCCTCAGACAGCTAGTGTTGGAACCCACTCAGGAGGGAGCAATCTTAGACCTCGTACTCACAAATGGGGACAGTGAGAGGATCTCAGATCTAGAAGTGGGTAGCCATCTGGGAACAAGTGACCACCAAACAGTGTGGCTCACGATAAAGTCAAGCCATACAAAAGTGAGGGTACTGGACTTCAGGAGGCCTGACTTTGTCAAAATGGGAGAGTGCCTTAGAAAAGCATTAGCAAACAGGCAAGAAGAAAGCATGGAGCAACAATGGGGAAACATCAAAACTGCCATCACAGAGGCAACAAGCCTTTGTGTGAAGCAAACAAACAAATCAAAATGAAAGAAAAAGTCACTATGGTTCTCAAAAGAGGTGGCGGGGAAGGTTAGGGAGAGAAAGATAGCATAGAAACATAGAAACATAGAATTTGATGGCAGATAAGGACCGCTTGGCCCACCTAGTCTGCCCATTTTCCTACCTAACAGATGAGCTGCCGATCCTAGTTAACGAACAGCTTACTTCCTCCTACCCCCCACTAGGACTGCTTTATGCCTGTCCCATGCATTCTTGAATTCTCCCACTTTTCTTGACTCCACAACCTCCTCAGGGAGGCTGTTCCATGAATCCACAACCCTCTGTGTGAAAAAATACTTCCTCACATTACCTCTGAGCCGTCCCCTCTCTATCTTCAAATTGTGCCCCCTTGTTCTTGCACATCTCTTTTTCTGGAAGATGCTACCCTCTTGGACTTTGTTTATTCCCTTGAGGTACTTGAAAGTTTCTATCATGTCCCCTCTCTCCCTTCTTTCCTCAAGGGTATACATATTAAGCTCCTTTAGTCTTTCTTCATATGTCTTCTGGTGCAGACCCTGCACCATTTTGGTTGCCCTCCTCTGGACAGCTTCCACTCTGTTTATGTCTTTGTGGAGATGGGGTCTCCAGAACTGCACACAGTACTCCAGATGGGGTCTCACCAACTGTCTGTACAGAGGGATAACAACTTCCTGTTTTCTACTATTGATGCCTCTTCCTATGCATCCCAGTATCCCCCCAGCCTTCCTTACTGCCTTCTCACATTGCTTGCTCACCTTTAGGTCATCTGATATAATTACCCCCAGGTCCCTTTCTATTTTTACTGTTGTTAGTATCTCACCCCTCATTGTGCACTCTTCCCCTGGGTTTTTGTTTCCCATGTGCATTACCTTGAACTTCTTTGCATTGAAACTGAGCTGCCATACATTTGACCATTCCTCCAACCTTGCCAAGTCCCTTCTCATCCTTTCCACTCCATCTTGTGTATCAACCCTGTTGCAGATCTTTGTGTCATCTGCAAAGAGACATACTTTTCCTTCCAGTTCCTCTGCAATGTCACTTATAAAGACATTAAAAGGACTGGTCCCAGTACTGAACCCTGCGGTACCCTGCTAGTAACCCTCCTTTCTTCACTGTGTACTCCATTTACTACTACCCTTTGCGTCCTGTTGTCTAGCCAATTTTTTATCCAGGCTACCACCTTGGGACCCACTCCAAGGCTGGCTATCTTGTGTATTAATCTTTTGTGTGGGACTGTATCAAATGCCTTGCTAAAATCTAGGTAGGCCATGTCCACAGCCCCTCCCTGGTCTACTACTTTGGTCACCCAGTCAAAGAAATCTATTAGATTCGTCTGACACGACCTTCCCATCGTGAATCCATGCTGCCTTGGGTCCTGTGCCTCACTGGCCTCTAGGTACTCAACAATTCTTTCCTTCAGAAGTGATTCCATCATTTTCCCTACCACTGAGGTCAAACTATCTGGTCTGTAGTTTCCTGCCTCTGTCCTGCTCCCACTTTTGTGAAGAGGAATCACATCTGCCCTCCTCCAGTCCTCGGGTACCACCCCATCCTCCCATGATTTGTTAAAGAGAGTAGTCAGCGGTGTCACTAGTTCTACACTTAGTTCTTTTAGAATTGTTGGGTGAATCCCATCAGGCCCCATTGCTTTGTCCACCTTCAATTTTATTAGTTCTTTCAGAACTCTTTCTTCTGTAAATGAACTGGTATCGACCCCCGTCTTCAGAGTGTTTCTCTTGTTTGGTTTAGGTAACTCCCCCTCCTTTTCCTTTGTGAATACTGAGCAGAAATATTCATTCAGTATCGCTGCTTTTTCACTGTCACCCTCTACCCACATTCCCTCCCCTTTATTAAGCTTCAGTATCCCTCCCTTGGTCTTTCTTCGCTCTCTAATGTACCTATAAAAGGTCTTATCCCCCTTCTTAACAGAATTGGCTATCCTTTCCTCAGTTTGGGCCTTTGTTATTCTGACTGCCTTCCCAATTTAGGATTAGGAAGTATAAGGAAACACAGAAGGAGCAGGACAGAGAACCGTACCAGTTAAGGCAGAAGGAAGCAAGGAAGGCAGTCAGAATAGCAAAGGCCCAAACTGAGGTAAAGATAGCCAACTCGGTTAGGAAGGGGGATAAAACCTTTTATAGGTACATTAGGGAGCATAGGAAAACAAAGGGAGGGATAACGAGGCTGAATAGAATGGACGGTGGGTGGGCAGAGAGGGACAGTGAAAAAGCAGGGATACTAAATGAATACTTCTGCTCAGTATTCACAAAAGAGGAGGAGGGAGAGGTACCTAAACCAATTAACAGAAGCACTCTGGATAGGGGGATCAATCCCAGTCCTTTCACAAAAGAAAGGGTTCTGAAACAACTCCTAAAACTGAAGGTGGACAAAGTAATGGGGTCTGATGGGATTCACCCCAGAATTCTAAAAGAATTAAGGGGAGAACTAGTGACATCACTGACTACCCTTTTTAACAAATCATGGGTGGATGGTGTGGTACCTGAGGACTGGAGGAGGGTGGATGTGATTCCCCTTCACAAAAGCAAGAGCAAGACACAGAAAGGAAACTACAGCCCTGTCAGTTTGACCTCTGTGGTAGGGAAAATAATGGAAAGCACTTCTGAAGGAAATAATTTTTGAGTACCTAGAGGCCAGTGGTGCACAGGACCCAAGGCAGCATGGATTCACAGCAGGTAGGTCATGTCAGATGAATCTAATCGATTTCTTTGACTGGGTGACCAAAGCAGTAGACCAGGGAAGGGCTGTGGACAAGGTCTACCCTGACTTTAGCAAGGCATTTGACACAGTCCCACACAAAAGATTAATAAAAAAAAATTAGCCAGCCTGGGAGTGGGTCCCTGGGTGGTAGCCTGGGTAAAACATTGGCTGGACAACAGGGTACAGAAGGTAATAGTAAATGGAGTCCACTCTAAAGAAAGGGGGGTTACTAGTGGGGTACTGCAGGGTTCAGTCCTTTTTAATGTCTTTATAAGTGACATTGCAGAGGGACTGGAAGGAAAAGTATGCCTCTTTGCAGATGATGCAAAGACCTGCAACAGGGTTGATACACAAGGGGGGGTGGAAAGGATGAGAAAGGACTTGGCAAGGCTGGAGGAATGGTCAGAAGTATGGCAGTTTGGATTCAATGCAAAGAAGTGCAAAATTATGCACCTGGGAAATAAAAACCCAGGAGAAGAGTACACAATGGAGGGAAGGGGAGGGGATGTAGTACCAACAAGCAAAAATGGAACGGGACCTGGGGGTAATCATATAAGATGACCTTAAGGTTAGCAAGCAATGTGAGAAGGCAGTAGGGAGGGCTGGGGGATACTGGGATGTATAGGTAGAGGCATCACCAGCAGAAAACAAGAAGTTGTTATCCCTCTGTACTGACAGTTGGTATGACCCCATCTGGAGTACTGCATCCAGTTCTGGAGACCCCATCTCCGCAAGGACATAGACAGGATGGAGGCAGTCCAGATGAGGGCAACTAAAATGATGCAGGGTCTGCAAGAGAGGCCATACGAGGAGAGACTAAAGGAGCTTAATATGTATACCCTTGAGGAAGGGGGGGGACATGATTGAAACTTTTAAGTACCTCAGTGGAATCAACAAACTCCAAGAGGGTAGCATCTTTCAGAAAAAGAGATGTGTAAGAACTTGGGGACACAATTTGAAAATGGGAAGGGGGGAACAGCTCAGGGGCAATGTGAGGAAGTATTTTTTCACAGAGAGGGTGGTGGATGCATGGAACCTCCTTCCTGAGGAGGTTGTGGGGTCTAAAACTGTGGAGAATTCAAGAATGCATGGGACAGACATATGACAATCCTTGTGGGGGGGTAGGAAGAAATAGGCTGTTGGTTAACTAGGATCTGCAGCTTATCCAGTAGGTAGGGAAATGGGAAGACTAGGTGGGCCAAGCAGTCCTTATCTGCTATCAAAGTTTATATTTCTATGTTTCTATGTTTCTAGGTAACATGGCTTTTGTTTTAGGGCTATGTAGGACCAGTTTCTCATATGTGAACCATTGTTGAAGGAAATGGAAGTTTGCTCAAGGACTTGCTGATAGTTATGGTGTCTTTCCCATGCGCAAAGATGACTACATCATCTGCATACAGAAGGGTTTTGGCAGTATTACAGATCCTGGGAAAGTCACTGAAGAAAACAGTAAATAGGAAAGGGCCTAGAATGGATCCTTGGGGGATCCCATAGGAGACAGTGTTCATCCTGAGCAAGACTTTACCAGTTTGGACAAACTGTGACTTTGCAGATAGTTGGAGAACCACAGAATAGCTGGACCCTCCCTAATCCCAGCCCAGCTAACTTCTGCAGCAGCAAATCATAGTCCACCAAATCAAAGGCCTTGGTCAAGTCCACGAACATGGCAGTGGTCAGTAGGCCATTGTCCCTAGCACGGTGTGCAGCATTCCTGAAGCTGACAAATGCTGCGCATGTTCCATGACCCTTCCTGAAGCAGTGTTACTCCTCACAGAGTAGCCTGTGCTTGTCTAAGTAGAATGTGAGTGGATTATGTACTGTGCTCTCCTGCACCTCAGCTAAAGCTAAATAGAAGTAGGTCTGTAGTTATTCAGGGCAGTTGGCTTGCTGTTTTTGTGCAGTGGTATTACAGAGACCAATTTCCAGATGTTAGGGATTTTTTTGGACTCAAATGAAAGATTAAAACTTTTGGAAATGGGGAGAGCAATTTGTGTGGCTGCAATTTTAAGGAATTTGGGAATTAGGCCATCACAACCAGCTCATTTGTTGGCTTTTAGATGAAGCAGCAGTTTGCAGACTTCCTTGACTGACTTTTTTAAAAGAAATTAAAGGACGGCATGCCCAAGAGTTAGGCATGCTGGAATCCGTAGGTCGCACTGTGCCACACAAGGGGAGTCTGCATTTGTTGAGATTGCAGAAGTAGTCATTGAACAAATCAGCAACAGATTTGGGATCCGTGTGCTTGAGACCATTCACTTTATGTGAAGGAGAGGAAGTGGCAGTTCTGGGGTTAAGCAAGGAGTTTATGCAGTTCCATAATTTTGGGTGGGGTTTCTAAGATTGTCTGTTTGGTGCACTTTTAGATGGCTGCTTTTGGCCTTGCTGAACTCGTGTTTGCATTTATTCCATAAACATCTATATGCAACCCAATCTGAGTGCAAGTTTGTTTTCTTGAAGGTACCCCAAGCAGTATCTCTGTCCTGCATTACCTTGAAATGGCTTTTAGTAAGCCATTTGGAATAAATATTTTTGACCCTGCATCTGGTGACGGGGCATGGCGATCAAGCACTGCCACAAACTCTGAAATAAAGATGTCCAGTGCACAATCAATGTTAGGTATCATGTCCATAAAGGACCAGTTGGTACAAAAGAGATCTTGCAAGAATGCAGAGGAAATTTAAGTTTTTACAGTTATAGCACGTGACATCTTTTGGGACTGGATTGGTGGCTGCACTGTTGTGCCATAGACAATAAATAGTGGAGTGGTTGCTGATTAAGTTAGGTGCTTATGCAGCCTGATTCTATCAATGTAACTGACCAGTATCCAGTTGAGGAGGGTGTGGTTTCCTGATTTAACATTGAGTCTAGTAATTGCAGTGAGGGTTTGAATAAGGCCATAGTCATTGAGAATTTCTCCATACAGTGCTGTGTTGCTGAGTCAGTTTAAATTAAAGTCACCCATAATAATTAACTCAGCTCTGCCTAGGGTAGAAATCAGTTAAACCAAGTCATTGAGGCCCTCAGCTCCGACTTTTGGAAGGCTGCATATGTAGCAGAAATTTAGTTTTTTGATACCCAAACATAATCGAATTACTATCCCCTCACGATCAGTAGAGGATGAGTATTTAAGGGAGAGATACTTGGCATCTAGATCAGACCTAACGTAAAGTAGTACGCCCCCATCTGTTTTTTGGCATCTGCCTTTATTGTGGGTCATATAATTGGGCTGCAAAATGTCAGATTCGCTGATGTAAGGCTTTAACCAGTTCTCACTTATGGCTAGGATATGGCCAATTTATAGACCAGGCTATGAACATTTAGGTGCATTAACCTTGGATCCATAGGGCCAGGCCAAAGCTTTCTGCTGGCTAAATTTGGATCAGATGGGCCAGGGTTACTCTCAGTGTCACCAGCATTAATAAGCAAAAGGCAGATGATGTTGTATAAATGAGACCATCAAGGGGAGCAAGTCTAAGCTACATCTTATGCCCAACCAGATAAAGGTGTTTTTGGATATCAGGCCTGGATGAGGACAAGAGACTTTATGGGGCAATTCACAGTGTTGTGGTTGGGAGCATTTGTGTGGTATTTAAGTCCTGAACCTGACAAGAGGGAGATGCACACATTGTCAAACAGTAAGAATAAGGCACAGTAGATACTGCTAAGATGAAGACCTTTGAGTACCATGTTATGGACCCAAAAACATCCTGTAAGAAGTATCACTATGCATTATATGTAACAAAGTTAACAATTTGATCAAATAAAAAACTCTAGGTAGGGAGCACCCAGATTAGGAGGAGTAACCAAAAATGTTATAGAAGCTACCTACACAGGTATAGCTGGCCTCCTATGCATAGTTCAGGCAAAAGCAACACAGAAAGCCAATGAAGTGATCACCCAACTAGACAGAAGTACCTGAAAGTTTTGTTACAGCCATCTAAACAAGGTTTAGCAAGCTACACCAGGTATAACAAACATCCTACGCATAGAATAATCATAAACAATGTTACAGAGTCAATGCAGTGAGCACCCAGATACGTAACATAACACAATTAACTAAGCACACAATTAACTACACAGCTAAGGTTGTTGAGAGTCATGCTAATCTGCAGACTTGGATAAAGTCCAACATTTTTGCGAACCAGAAGTTATATCTATATATATATATATATATGAACTGGCCTATACTGTGACAACTACCACACTATACTGCATGAGGTACAAGTAGCAACGTCAGTATATATATAATGAGGAGTTCATGAAGTGATTCACCAAGCCTATTGAGTCACTACCTGACAGCAAGACATGCCCCAGCCCCTGATGCCACAACT
Organism: Neoceratodus forsteri; assembly: GCA_016271365.2. Lineage (NCBI taxonomy): Eukaryota > Metazoa > Chordata > Ceratodontiformes > Ceratodontidae > Neoceratodus > Neoceratodus forsteri. Next base: position 1,426,425,657 of record CM028130.1, read on the forward strand.
GACTCAGCAGACTCACCACTCAGCTCTTGCCTCTCAGTGCTGGGCTGCTTGTGGGGGGGCCGCTCAGGTACTGAGACTATAACATCCAGTGGGGTGGCGGAACGTCTTCCCCACAATCAGATTGGCTGGAGCAGGGGAAGGTGCCATGTTCAAGAACGTGCTGCTGTTGGTGTATGGGGGTAGGGCTTCTCCACCCTGATGAACCCCTTGCAGTGGAGCCACCAGGTCATCACCACTGGAGACCTGCACACCGGGGGGGGGGTGTCACTGGGTGTGTGGTTGCTCCCATGATTGTGGAGGGAGTCCTGTTGCTGGCAACTGAGTCCTGCTGTTGGAGCTGTTGGGTCATTGCCAGTGGTGGCCTATGCACCAGGGGGTCATGAAGGAGATCCTGTTGCTGGAGAAGGGAATCCTGTTGTTGAAGTTGCTGGTTCATAGACACTGGTGGCCTGCACATGGGGGGGATCATATGTCAGTAACAAAACACTGTGCCAACAAACACACTAGTAGGTGAGCTACTTCAGGGAGTGTACATCCAGATATTTAATATAATGTCTTGTCCAAGAGACCAATAGTTAAAGGATGGAAGGATAGAAAAGAAATTGTCTGATCCAGAGGAAATGGAGAACTGCTGAGGTGTAGTAAACTGTTGACACAGTAGCTCTAAGTCATAGAATGTGTTAAATTCCAGAAGGTGATGAACTGTGCCCTGGGGCATATGCAGGTTGTGAAAAGCCTTTGTCTAAAATTGAAAATGCTATGTTAGGAGAGGCGTGGCTTAGACACAGAGGAAGATGGCTGCTTGACTCAGCTCTTTCCCTAGCTGGATTGTATCTATATCTTTTCCTAGCCATCCAGGGACCATCTATATGCACAAGGCATAATTTGCCACATTACCCCCTTCCCATCTGTCCGACGTGATCATTTTGCATATCAGCCAACCGGTCATCGTGGTTAGTAGCGCCGGTAGTTTCGTGAGTTGCATCGGACTGTGTTTGACTGCATAGGCCCTACTCTCATCCCTGATAGCTACGTCTGGAATCACCTACTCTGGAGTGCCCTGCATTCCGCTAATTCAAATTACAGGGCGCCCTGTGACTGATCCCTCTCTCATTCATCACCTGGATTGCTCAAACTGCTCCAATCTTACCAGCATGGTCAAGCACTCATTTAGCTGTCCACAGTCAACTCCATCTCCCAGCCCACTTGAACCTCTCTCACAACCCACCAATGTCAGTAACTCACTACAATATATAACCAGCATGTTGGAAACCCTGCTTACCAGAGTGGATGGGTTCAACGCAGCACTATCGGGCACCATGGCAGACGTATGGAAGCTGGAGGATCACGTGAACATGGCGGAGCAGAGGGTTGAGGATCTTGAGCTCTCTCAGGCTAAAGTCTAGCAGCACCTGCAAGCGCATGAGGCTAAGTTGGCTGCTCTCTGGCACCGGGCTGAGGATCAAGGGAACCAGGGATGCAGCAATAACATCAGAATCATAGGCATCCCTGAAGGTCTGGAGGGGCAAAACGTGGAGCGTCACCTGAATGAAAATATACTCAAGATGCTGGGGAAAAGATGGAAGGGATCAGTCGAAGTAAAGCGGGACCATAGGATTGTTAGCAGACCTCAGGTGCCAGATTAATCCCCTCGCCCCATCATTGCCTATCTTCTCAGGTACTCTACTAAAGAAAGGCTGCTAAGAGCCATAAGAGATAAGGGGGAGATCTTGTGACATGGGGCCCGTGTGTCATTTTAATCATTACTTCTCTTGGGAGGCTGCAGCTAAAAGAAAAGCCTTTGTCCCTATTAAAAAAACTGCTCATGACACAAGGCTTTAGCTATCGGTTTAAAAATGTTGCTTACTTGAAAGTCTCCAGAGAAGGCAGGGAGATCATGGCAGAACAACTGAAGGAAATCAAGCTCTGGGCCTCTAAGTACTGGCCGTCCATATCTCTATGAACTACGCCTCCCAGATGCCTCTGGGCACCAGGTGACCTCATCCAGGGTAGTGGAAACCAAATGCTTGAGCAGCGTTCATGGGCAGATCTAAATCCTGGCTGGGTGTCCCACTTCTGAAAGATTCCCCCAGATCTGCACACAGACACCACCAGCTCTCTCCCAATTCCAATCGAGAAGGCTCTAACCCCTCGCTTGTGGATCTGTCTGTTTCTCCACTACCACAACGAGCTGCTGCTCATGCTGCAAGGCTAAGACAATACACTAGAAGTGGCCATGATCTCTCCAGACCACCAGGAGGCGCCCCCTGGCAAGGTTATCCAGAGATGACCCCTCTCCAGTAGATAATCAGTTAAGTTTGAGTGTCTCCGAAGCTTCTCCCATGGAAGTGGTTGTCCCCAGTCTGTGGGCTGATTCACCACCAGATACGGGAGAACCAGGGGAAGATTCCCAGCTGCCCATTAAACCGGGGCTGAAATCATTTGCAGAAGCTGTCGCCTCAGGGTCGCTCAACCCTGCAGCACCAGCCTTTCATTTGGACACTTCCAGCATCTGAGATCACCTCATGAACTGGTGGTTATATGCAGTTTTCCGATTATGTTTGCACCCTGTTGGGCATGGGGGGGCTGTTAGGTGGGGTTTAATTATAGTGACAGCAGGGGTGGGGTTGGAGGGAATTTCCTACCCTGATCTTTCAACTTTGTCTCTGTACCACGGGCAATCTGTCCCAGTGTAGGGCCCATCATGCAATTAGATCCCCTCCATTTGACCATCAGGGTGTTATACTTGCGAGGTGACTGCAGTAGTTCTTGCAATTCTTGCAGGGTGTACCTCATCTCTGCACTCTTAGGGATGTGCAAGGCACAATAAAAAGATATTTGGAAACTATAGCCTCCTGGGAGCCAAGGGAGGCTGCTTCCTCACATTTTTCTAGTGGTCGCTGTGAACCCCACTGGCTGCTGGGACTTTCTTCTATAGCTAATAGCCTGATGTGTTGGGGCCCATTGCGCAGCCTACCTAATGGTCTCCAGACGGGGAGTCTCCCCCACCCTCCTTACCCTCTCCCTTCTTTACCCACACCCTCTCCTTTTCTAGTCCTGGGCAAAACCCCTCCTTATCTTCCCCCCTTTCCCCTTCCCATCACTCTCCTCCCTGGAACTTGTCATTTACTTCCCCAGAGTGGCCATCCAGCTAGGGATGGGTTACCCCATCTGGTTACTTTCTCATACACCCCCTAATGGGTGAGCGGCTATCGTGGCCAAGAATCTCCCTCCACTTGCGGTGGGACCTCTGTTGTACTTACACCTCTTCACCTCTAGTGTAGTCGAGTGTTGCTGCACAGTTTTTGATAGCCTCTATTGTTGGCTTTTTTTCCCATCTAGAGTTCCTGGCTCTTGAGGCTTATACCTTACTGGGGCTATTTGTTATTCTAGTTTGTTTATTGTTCTAATACGTTGCTATTACCAAAACATTATTATATAAAGTTGTCTCTTTTTCGTACTTGAATTTTACAGGATACTTTCTCTGCACTTCTGGTTGCCAAAAGCAGGCCCTTATTGACTGGTGATCTTCCCAGGGGAATGCACTCAGGTACCCTCCCCTTCCCCCCTTTGGCGTTATTTACCCTAATCTTTGGGTGAGTACTCTCTATCATTAGCTACGCTTATCAGTCAGGAAGTATGACATCCCCTATTCCCTTGGGGTAAAATGTATATCCTGGAATGTCAAAGGGTTGAACCACCCTGTCAAGTGCACAAAGACCCTTCAGCACTTACGCTCCTTGCAGGCCGATATTGCGCTGCTTCAAGAAACACATCTCACTGCTAGGACTGTTCAATGGCTGAAGAAATCCTTGTTGGAAAGGGTAATTGCTAGCTCAGCCTCACTCAAATCTAGGGGAGATGCTATACTGGTGCACCGGTCATGCCTGTGGGTGAAGAAGGAGGAGTACAAAACAGACAAGCTAGGGCAGTGGGTGGTTGTCAGGTTTGTTTTCCGGGGGGGGGGTCTGTAGTACTGGCCAACCTGAATGGCCCAAACGTGGACAATGCGAACTTCCTGCCAGAGCTCAGCCAGGCTATTGCTGCCCTTACAGAAGGCAGGTAACTGATGCCGATACTGATTGGGGGTGACTTCAATATAGTATTAGACATATTCTTAGATAAGTCCCTGGGGATAAATCCAAGCCCACTCCTCAAACGCATCCCAAGGCTCAGGCTTCGCTACAGGAGTTAATTGATGAGTGGGGGCTGGTAGATGTTTGGAGGTGTGACCATCCCTCCGGGCATGATTACACTTTCTATTCAGCCATCCACTCCCCCTACAGCCGTATTGACCTTTGGCCAATGGCATTGCAGCTCTGGGAGTTTCTTCTACACAAATTGATAATATTAAAATTTCTGATCATGCCCCCATTGTGTGCTTCTACACAACACCTGGTGAGTCCTCCTCAGGCATGAGATGACGCTGTAATCCCCATTGGTTGCAGGACCCAGAATTCTGTCACTTAGTGCAGGGGCAGCTAAAGACTACTTCGCCCTTAACAACACGGGGGAAGTCAAGGCTGGCACCTTATAGGAGGCGTTCAAGGCAGTGTTCAGGGGGCATATTATCTCCTACTCTGCTGCTCAGAACAAAGCCCAGAAGGCCACCCTGGGCCAACTCCAGTCTGAGTTGTCCATATTAGAAGCTCAGTTCAAGGCCTCCACTACTGTGGCCCCCAATCAGTCCCTTATCAGGGATATCACCGGAGTCAAATACCGGATAAATATTATTAAGCAGCAAAAGGTGGAATGGTTGCTCCTTCGCTCAAAGCACAGTCAAAGGGAAAGGGGGGGGGGGACAAAGGAGAGAAGCTGCTTGCATACCAGCTCTAGAAGCAGCAGGCTTCTTCTCGCATACTTGCGCTTAAGAGCTCCTCCAGATGAATCATGCCTGATCCTCAAGGTATCAACACCCGTATGCAGGAATTTTACCAGACATTGTATCAGTCTCGGATATCAACGAACTCTGCCCTGTTATCACGGGGCTTGCGTGAGTTCTGTGCGCCGTCTGATCTGCCCTGTCTTCCCCCAGACTCAGTGGTGGCCCTGGAGCAACCTTTCTCGGAGGTCGAACTCAAAATGGTGCTATCCCAGTTGGTCAAGGGCAAGGCACTGGGATCCAATGGCATGACCATTGAACTTTACCAGCTTCTTGCCCCCATGATCACCTCCCCCCTGCTGTACGCATTGCAGGAGGCCCACAAAGTTGGATCCCTCCCTCCTACCATTCGGGAAGCCCTTATCACTCTCCTCTCCAAAAAGGCCAATGATCCCTTGGACTGTGTTAATTTCCACCCCATATCCCTCATCCCGGTGGACACCAAAATTGCAGCTAAGATTCTGGCCAACCGGATAGCTGAGGTGTTATCCACCATAATCCACCCCTCCCAGGTGGACTTTACTAAGGGAAGTCTGGGATGGACAACACCAGACTGATACTTAATCTTAAGTGGCTGTCGCTACATGTTCGTATTCCCATGGCTGCCTTGGCGGTGGACTTCTCAAAAGCATTTGATTCGGTTGAATGGCCTTATTTACATGAGGTTCTTTGCCTCTGTGGTTTTGGTCCCTTTTTTTGCCAATGGAGTTCCACCCTTTACAATCTTCCAATGGCCAGACTCCTTACTAACAAGGATATTCCCCCCCTTTCAGTTAAACAGAGGCACTCATCAGGGATGCCCCCCTCTCACCTCTGTTGTTTCTCGTGGCCCTAGACCCACTGATTAGGAAATTGGTCATCACCCCCACAGTCACAGGCATAAGGGTAGCATACCACTGCTACCTGGCAGCAGCATATGCTGATGACCTTCTACTCACTCTCTGTAACCCGTAGAACTCTCTCCTGGAAGTACTTACTATTCTCCAAACCTTTGGCCGCTTGTCTGGCTTGCAGACCAACCAGAAGAAGGCAACCCTGGTGCCTCTAAATGTGGCTTGTACAAGGGATTGCTTGCAATTCCTGGACTTTGCTTGGGCCCCCCAAGGTTTCACCTACCTAGGATTGGTGATCTCATTTGCCTGGAGGGACTTGGAAGCATCCAGCTTCTCTCCTTTACTGGCTAGCCTTTCTGCAGAGATTGAACGGTGGCACCAACCTTCGAGGCAAAGTAGCTGCCATACGTATGCTCCTCTTACCTAGGGTTGCCTATCTCCTTAATAACCTCCCTATTCTTCTCTTGGCCAAATTATTCCAGACTCTGGATAAAACGATTGCTCTTCTGCTCAGGGAAGGCAGGAAGCCCCATTGAAGCTGTAATAAACTACAAGCTCACTGGTCCAGGGGTGGCCTTGGGCTCCCATGGCTGCAGGGTTACCAGTTAGCCTATATATCTGCACAAGCCACAAAATGGTTTGTACCCTCTGCATCCTCCCCTCCATTGTGGATTAGTTTGGAAACTCAGGTATTGTCAGGTCACCCTCCCCCCAGCGGGCTCCTGTCAGGGGTCTTGTTTCCTAATGCCATCTTGACTCCGGTGATGGCTGAAAGCAGAAGAGCCTGGTATAAGCTAATGACCCTATCTGGTACTTCAAAGACTGCCTATTCTCCCCCTTTTAGATATGTTTCCATTTGGGACAATCGTCTCATATTGATAGATAAAAAAACAGTACATTGGGCTAGTTGGGAGAAACGAGGCATTAGACATATTCAGGATCTATATGTGCCCAATTCCTCCAAGTTAATATCTTTTGACCAGCTAAGAAGCAGATACAACCTCCCCCCTCCAAAGACTTCCGGAGGTTTCTCCAGGTCCACAGTGCAGTTCAGGCTCTTAAGTCAGCACATGCTTCCAACCTCTAGTGGTATTGGCTAGCCACATTGCATAAAAACCCCTCACTCCGTGGGTTGGCCGGGCATTTTTATCAGATGTGGCAAGACTCATGGCCAGACTATACTGAGTCATGAAGACTTGCTTGGGTGGATGATGTGCAACATCCTATCCCCCAAGGCATCTGGTCCAGATGTCTCCAAAAGGCTCACTCATCATATAAGGATGTTAGGAGTCAGTTGATTCAACTTAAAATTGTCCTTCGATGGTACAAGACTCCAGCTTCCCTTCAGGCAAGGGGGCTGGTCCTTCACGTCCAATGTCGGAGGTGCCAGAAAAGCCCCACTCATATCCTACACATCCTATGGCTATGCCCTCACCTGGATGCCTTTTGGGCCTCCATAAGAACTGACTGTATTAATGTTCTAGACCAATCTGTTGACTTGTCGAACCCTACACTCTTTCTTGGTGATACCTCAACCCTTGGTCCCCTTCCCATGGAGCATAAGGATTGGCTGTTGGTGGCCTTTATGAAAGCTAAATGGATCCTACTGATGAGCTGGTGCCAACCCTCACCTCCCACGGCCTCAGCCTGGTGTGCTGCCATGACAAAGTTTGCCAGTCTGGAGAGACTTTCTTATCTGAAGAAAGGGCAGCTCTTCACCTACTCCAGCATATGGAATGCATATTTACATTCCTCTCTCTGCTTGATGTCTCCAACTCCATCATGGAACCGTCCAGCCTAATTCTTACTTGCTCTGGATCCCTGCATTTCAGATCTCTTCTCCCTCCCCCTCCTCCCCCCTTGCTGCTTAGCATCGGCTTAAACCCCTTTCACTACTACCTTACATGTAGCAATGCCACCCTCTAGTTTTGGAACTGGTCACTTTGGTGGCATTTCAGAAGTGCAGATGCCAGATATACATACTGTTTTGTCTGTTTTCAACAACACTGTCCTCATAATATATGCATTATGGTCTTACAGGTGCTGTATACAGGCCTTGAATACTCCTTCAAAAACTTGTATACCTGTGGAGCCAGATCTGTATCTATGTGGTATGTTCTCTCTGTATCCTGTACTGCTTTGATTGTTGGAAAAAATTCAATAAAAGTTTTCTATGATAAAAAAAAACAGGAAATGCTATGTCAGGGTACAAACATGTGGTTTGGTGTTTCTTGACATTTGAATGATTGCATGGTGCAGCATTAGTGTTGCCCTAACTTTGGCAATCCTCTATCAGTGCACTGGTGTATAAGTAAATGTGTATTGTATGTCCTAAAAGACAGTGCTGAAGTAAGGGCAATGCCAGTAATACACAGAGCAATCATTAACTCTGAAGAATGCAGTACCACTCATCTACCAAGACTCAGGGTATTTTTTTTACCCTAATATCACATTTCCAACTTTTGATGCTTTGTGCTGCAACCCACTTAGGGGGAGGCTGTCTGGAGGAGGGCAACTAAAATGGTACAGGGGCCCCATCAGAAGCCCTATGAGGAGAGATTGGAGGAGCTGAATATGTGCACCCTGGAAGAGAGGAGGGAGGTGGGGACATGATAGAGACCTGTAAGTACCTGACAGGGTTAAATAAGGTACAGGAGGGGAATATTTTTGTGAGGAAAAGATGCATGAAAACAAGGGGACATGCAATGAAGCTGGAAGGGGAAAATTTAGGAGAGATGTGAGGAAGTATCTGTTCACGGAAAGAGTGGCGGATGCCTGGAACAGTCTTTCAACGGAGGTGGTGGGGGCAAAAAGAGTGGTGGGCTTAAAGCATGCATGGGATAGGCACAAGGGAATCTTAGCTGGGAAGTAAGGTGGAGGAGGGAGGGAGATGGAGACCAAGTAGGATCTGCAGTGACAGGATAGGATAGGCAGGGAAAAATGGTCAGACTTGGTGGTGGCTTGGCAGCAGTCCTTTTCTGCTGTCAAATTCTGTTTCTTTGTTAACACTAACTTATGACTAAACATAGTTTTTTGCAGTGAATATAGATTCTTATTTAAAAGCACGTTTAGTAACATATGCACATGACTATGTATTGACAGCATTGCCAATATGTTTAATGACAGGTAGTATCTGGAGTATAGGAGCAGCCCCTGGTTCCCTCTTCCCCTGTGCCAGGCATCCTCCGGTGTTCAGTAGCAGCCCTCTGTCTTTCCTAGCCCCAATCCAAGCTGCCCATGGCACCCAGTGGCAACCCCTCCCACACACTCTTCCAATTAAATCATGCCCTAGCATTCAGTGACACCCCTTCTCACACTCTGACATATTCCAACAATCCCTGTCATTCAGTGGGACCCCTCTCACACCATGCTGCAGTCCAAGCATTCCTTATGTCCAGTTACACCCCACTACTACACCATGCCCTAATCTATGAATTTGTGGTGTCAAGTGGCATTCCCCTACCATACCCAGCCCCAAACAAATCAGTCTATGGCATTTAGCGGTAATACACCCTTATTCTACCCCATGCCAATTTGCTTTGGTGTCCAGTGGCACACCCTCCCTCACCCATCTTCTAGCTACACAATCCCTGGTGTCAAGTGATAGCCCCCCCTCACCTGTCCAATGAGAATTTGACTGCCTCCCCAGATGGAGGCTGACTGACTCATACCCTCCACGCACCTTATTGACCGGTCACCAGCTGAAAAGATTGCAAGTGTGAGTCTTAAAATACATGTGCACAGCATGTATTTCATAAAACAAAACAAAAAGGTATTAAATGCATGCTGAAAATAGAAAATAGAGTTAGAATCATCATTTTAACTATAGATCTTCCTCGGGAATTATCTAAAAAAGAAAAAGGCAAAGTTAATAGAGAGGTAAAGGGAAATCATGGCTATATATTTAGGAAAGAACATAGGGGAGGATTTAGGAGAAAAAGTGATAAAAAGTGATAATACACACAGTAAGAATAGAAGCTGGAAAACAAAAAGGTGATAATGGGTATGAAAAGGCATAGTAGGCGTGAATGAGCTGAGGAGTCCTGAAGTGAGGACTAATTAACAGGGCATAGTAAGAAGGCAACAAAGATGGGGGAGGAGACAGAGACATTTGTAGAAAACAGGCATGCACACACAACTAAATTCACATAATGTTTTAAGCCCCTTTTAATGATATGGGGAGTGGGGTCCCCATGGGACCATGGTACTATAAAAAGAAATGGATACCTGAGCTTGGCCACATCTCCCAAGGAAGCTTGTGAGACTGAAGCGCTGAGGTCAAGAGAGGCACCTCAAGCAGGGTAACCCACAGGCTCATACAGCCAGCTTTTTTTTCAGCCTTTACAATCTAGCATTTTTCGTAAAGCACAAGATAGCACTTTAAAATGCATTTGAAAACTTGCCATGCCAGTGTTATGCTTAGAGGAGTGAAGTTTGATTACTAATTGGATCTCTGCAATTACTGGACTTGTCATAATGATTCATTCAGTTAAAGCTTGACAACAGCAACTACTGCACCTGGTTGGAGACTTCATTTTCTTTTGCTAGATGTTTTATTATGACTACTGTGATCTACCTGTTACCAACCTTGTACCACCAGTGAATGCCTGTATCACTGGTTGCTTTTTTAATCTAAGTGTTATGTACTGTACTGTTCTGTTTGCTGTGATGTATTGCTCTCTTGACAAGGTGCCTTTGTAAATGAATCTTTGACTCAAAAGTCTGTAAACCAATGATCAAATAAATAAATAAACAAACTAAATATATTTTCTGTCAGGTTACTCTGGTAAGTGGAGTGCGGTGACAGTTTTTTTTTATTTTGGGAAAACATGAAGCACAGGGACCTGACACTGGGGATGGGCTGCAGGTGTCAGGAAGACGTGAAATACTGGGATTGGACTCTGGAGGTATGGTCCTGGTGTTAGGTAAACATCAAACACATTGAATGAGCACTGGGGATGGGTTTCAAGTGTAGAAATCATGGTTGAGAGGCCACTGGGAAGGGCTCCTCTTGGCTGTAAAATTACTTTTTTTTATCATCCAAAAACTAGGAAGCACAAAGTGTGCTTATAAATCTATAAATAATGTTTTGCTTTCTGGTTTGACTTGTGACTTCAGTGTGGAGTGAAGACTGCAACCATAGTTCTGCAGTGCATGAAAACAGCTTATGAAAAAAGACATGATTTTTTTTTCACTTTTTTTTTGCTCTGCACGTACAAGACCAGTGACAGATTATTTTGTCAATAATATTCATATTTTACTTTTTTCATTCCCAAAACAGCAAAAACACCACCCACGTGAGAGGCTGTAATGATCCTGAAAGTTTCAGGTTTCAACTCAATTTAGATATAAGTGAGCAAAAATAATCTATATAATTTTGTTCATTTTCCAATCTATAATTAAATAAGGATTGAATGTAAAGTTACCAGATTTAGGTGGTTTTGAGATCCGGCCACAAAGAATGTGCAAGTCAATTTTTAGATCCCTAGGTCCAAAGAGAGCCCAGTTATACGTTTCCAAAAATAGGGATATAACATAAAAATAAAAACCCAACCCTAACTATAATGGTATTACATGCCACTATAGTACTGTTGATGTAGCGTGTGGAACATTTTGGCAGATTTCAGGAGTTCAAGGAGTGCCAATGTGGGTTCACTAAATTTAGATTGTGTGGAACATATGGGCAGATTTTAGCTGGTAAAGGAGAGCCAGTGTGTTTTTTTTAAGGGGGGGATAGTGTTGAACATATGGGTAGATTCCTTTTGTGAAGCATGTGGGCAGATTCCGGCTCTTAAAGGAGAGTCAGCATGTATTCTTTGAGGGTAGCTAATGTGGGCAGATTCCAGTTGTTGAAGAAGAGCCAACATGGGTTCACTAAGGGAGATTGTGTAGAGCAAGTGGACAGATTCCCACTGTTAAAGGAGAGCCAAGATGGGTTCTCTAAGGGGATGTCACGTGGAACATATGGGAAGAGTCCAGCTGTTAAAGGAGAATCAACAATGGTTCACAAAGGGAGAATGTGTCCACTTAACTAGTATTTTTTCAGGAAGTAATGAAGGAACTAGATAGCAAATATGCAGTTGATATGATTGTGTGTTGCCTGTTTCCCCTACATTATTGCATTTTTAATACACGCCAACATACCATCCAATAACCTAACTTAAAGTGATTTTCCAATATCCAAGAAAACATTTTAAAATATAATATTCAGACTCAATTTAATTTCTGTTTCATTTACTTCCTGTATTTATCCCTCCATATTCTTTATTATGGAGAACATGTACATAAAAAACAGACCTTTGTCCCCCAGATTATTTTATTACTTTTGTATTTTAATTATCACCTGGTAGATGCACTAGACATAAAATGCCTATTTTCATGCATCACCGGGGAGAGGGCAAGCTAACACAATATGAACACAGTTGCCCTGCAATATGGTACAACTGAGTAAACTATAACAAGCATTAACTACAGCAATTTGCACAATAAAGTAGGAACAGCAACTGGGCAAATCAACTACCAGTGCAAACACAGGAGAGTCAAGTAAATACTTTCTCGAACCATATCGAAAAAGAGTAATGGAGGGATATTATGAACAGTTACAAGAAGGGGATTCCAGAACATTGGTGTCAAGGACGAAAAGTCCTGTTCCCCCATCTTTTTAGCATGGTTAGGATTGTATAGAAGGGACTTGTCAGTATACCTGAGATAGTAAGCCTAGTGAGGGTATTGAAGCAGGGCAGAGAGGGAAACAGGTTGAAGATTTGAGGAGCTTGTCAATAAAACAGCCAAGGACATTTTTTTGATTTGATTTGATTTATTTATTTAAACTTTTGGTAACCAGGAAAGGCACCCTGAGCCAGGGCTCATTTACAGGTGTGACCCGGGGACAGGGAAAACAATAGGAACAATATACAAAAGAAAGTAACATAATACAAGAACACCTATGATACAGTCAAATACATCTTCAAGAGTGTAGTTCACAAATGCAAATGTGCAATTACAATTGATGTAGGCATAAGAATAAAGAGAGGGTCAGAGTGCATAATAGCAAGAGCTAAGAAGGGGAGAGGCTAGAAGCAGAGGCAAGGAGCTGCCGGGGCACTACGGATCAGATGCTTGAATGCTGGGAGCAAGGTAGCTCTCCTGGAAAGTAGATGAAAATTGGTTCCAGAGAGAGGGTGGATAGAAGAAGAAAACTGACTGACCTGCCATGGAGTGAGGGCGGGAAAAGGAGAAAGATCGTCTCACACTGGAGCGGAGCGGGTAGGGGGAGGAACTGGCTGGAGATGAGAGTGTGGAAAGCTTGGAGGGCAATAGTACAAACCAGTATTTGGCAATAAAAGTTGGGGAGTGTGTCTGGTGACAGTGGGAGAGTGTAGGGATAGAAAGTGATGAGTAGAGAGAGCAGTGGTGAATGCAGAATGGGGAGTTTGTGGCAAAATGGCAAAAGGAATTTTAGGAGGGTGTTGAGTCTGGTGAAGGAAGAGGCAGGTGTGGTGCTGTAGACAATGTCTGCATAGTCAAGGACTGGGAGGATGGTTTTTGTGACCAGTTTGCAACGTACGAAGAGGGAAAGGCAATCTTTATTGTGGTATATTACACCTAATTTTGGGTGGAGCTTGGCGTCCAATGTGTCAATATGAACTGAGTAATCTAGTTTGTTTTCCAGCCATACCCCAAGGTATCTGTACATAGAAACATGTTCAAGGGTGAAACCATCAAAGGTGGAAAAGACAGGGGGGACAAGAAACTTTCTGTCTTTACCCAAAGGTCTTGGAGACAGTTTTCTTTATATTTTTTTCCAATTGTTTAACCAGGTGAGACACACTAAGCTGAAAGCTTGTTTACAGGTGCAACCTGGGAGCACAGGGAAGTTAAGTGACTTGCTCAGGGTCACACAGTATATGCAAGGGGGGCTATGGGATTCAAACCCAGGTCTCCAGATTTGCAACTCAGAGCCTTAAACCACTGCACTTATACTGCCTATTTACCCGAACATTGTTAGGCTGGAACCAATTTAACACTTTGGGGTTTGGGGGGTCTTCACATCAAGGTCTGAGGGTCCTGTACAGTAGATGATCATGTCACCCACATACATAAGAATTTGTGCATGTGAACAAGCTGAGGGGGGGTAATTAATAAAGAGGGAGAATAAAACAAGACCAAGGATGGAGCCTTGAGGGACCCACCCAGCAAGTATAGGGAGGGGAGAAGACAGGGCAGAGCCCACCTGAACTGAATAATACCTGTCCAAAAGGTAGGAGCTGAACTAGGTCACTACTGGTATAGCTAAGCAAGCTGTGTGGAACTTGTGGAGCAGGAGTGGATGGGACACCAAGCTGAATGCTTTTGCCAAGTCGATGAAGACAGTGGTGGTGATGTGACCCTGATCCATTCCAGAGCGAATGACGTCTGTGACACGCAATAAGGAGGACATGGTAGAGTGATTCCTCCTAAAACTGTCTTGGATCAGGGACGTACTGTATGAATGCCCAGCCTAGGGAGAAAGTCAGACCAAAGTCAAGTATAAAGCACAGTGATGGGTGAGGTGACATTAAATCAGTACCAAGAAACATATATTATTGTACTTAACATCCTATTAACCATAATACTCTTTGAGGAATCAAAGAATAATAAGATACCATAATTCAAGCTAGACAGAAGAACATCTTTTGCAATTGCTAGTCAGGCCTTCAGATGAGTACATGCCTGAGTCTATAGGCTAGCCCTTATTTAGAGCCTACAGACCTGCAGGTAGTGGAAAAGTGGAGGGAGAAATCTAACGAGGGGTCAAAGGTTATTCTGAAGTATCTGAAAGACTTAACAGAAACAAGCAGGGACTCATGAAAATAAGCTACAGACAAGGTCTCAGTGGATGTTCAAAGTTTAGAGTGTGACCCAAGCAACATAGGCTGTGTCTTTTTAACACTGAGGACCAACTTTTTTGCATGAGCCAGATCCGCCCATTATGAAAATCACAATTCAGCTGAGAGTTAATTTCAGCTAAGCTGTTGGAGATAAAGTGCAAGATTATCTGCATATAGTAAAGAGGAGCAGGAGGCAGACACTTAAGGAAAATTATGAATAATTATGGAAAAGAGTAGTGAACCCAAAAATGACCCTTGAGGAATATCAGTTAGTAGATGCAATGTCAGAAATCAGAATGATTGATTTTTACAATGTGATGCCTAGAACATAGATAATTCTCAAACCAGATTACCACATGGGGAGAAAGGCCCAACAATGAGAGCTTAGAACATAACAGCTTATGATCAACAAGATCAGATGCTTTAGAGATGTCAACAAAGACCACCCCAGTCAACATTCCCCTATTCATGGCCGTTTAAACATCATTGGAGAACTGGATAAGTGTAGGCTGCAATCCGTCGTGACAGCACTGGTGCAGGGCGATACAGCATTCAATAATTTGCAAACTTCTTTAGGAGCTACAACTTTTAGGTAAAACTATGAAAAGCCAGAATGATGTGAAAGGGAGGGATTTCCCAGCACGGCAGATTGATAAAAACAAGCATTTGTCAATGCCGAATGTTGCTTGCTTCTATATGCTGTTTAGGTATTTGGAAGTCATTGGAGTGCAAATATTGAAAATTTGCGAACTTACGAGCGTGCGTAGGAACTGCGCAACGCACGCTCGTAAAACAGTCATTTTTAGGAATTTTTTCACCAAATTTTCAACATAGCCATTTTAAGACCTCTGCTCATGAACAGTGTCACTGTGATTTTGTTAATGTGTCCCATACTTTGAGTTTGCACACTGACTGCGCCATTGTGCGCTACATGGGCGGAAACATGTTTTGGGCAGCATGTGAAAAATGACAGCTGTACTGCTCATAAGGAGGTGTGGTAAAATGGCAATGTTGAAAATCTGGAGTGAAAATATTGAAAATTCTGCGAACTTACGAGCCTGCGTAGGAACTGCGCAACGCACGCTCGTAAAACAGTCATTTTTTAGGAATTTTTTCACCAAATTTTCAACATAGCCATTTTAAGACCTCTGCTCATGAACGGTTTCACTGTGATTTTCTTAATTTGTCCCATACATTGATTTTGCACACCGACTGCGCCATTCTGCGCTACATGGTCGGAAACACATTTTGGGTGAGATGTGAAAAATGACATCTGTACTGCTCATAAGAAGGTGTGGTAAAATGGCAATGTTGAAAATCTGGAGTAAAAATATTGAAATTTCATGAACTTACGAGCCTGCGAGGAACCGCGCAACGGCGTTAAAACAGTCATTTTTGATTTTCTTATAATCACCACATGTAGGACCCCTTCTCATGAAATGTCACTGTCATGGTGGTATTCAGGCCCAAGGGTGATTTTGCAGTCACTCGGCGAAATCACCCTTGAGCTGAATAACGCCATGACAGTGAAACATCATGAGAAGGGGTCCCAAAACCCCATGTTGAAAATTTGGCAAAAATTCCCAAAATGCCTGAGATATGCAACAAGTTGAACCCCCCATCTAGCCCATTATACAGCTTACCGGCATTTCCTCAGTTCGCGGTCAGCTTTGAAGAGTGCAGACGTGTTCCCGGTGCACGAAGATCATCGTGCCAGAGTCTGGAGAAGTATGGGGTGAGGGGCCGTGGGGAGGCTGGGTGCGCAGTGGGTGGAGTGCGGGTTGTTGGAGGTGAGACATGCTGGGACCGTTTTCGTTTTCAGGTAAAATTAAAAAGGCGATGGAAGTGGAACGTTTGCCATGCTGGGGTGGGCCTCAGCATGGCACACAAGGACGTTAGGGGGCGTTCAGCTGGCGGGATTGGGCACCCCGCCGGCAAGGACTGATTGCCACGCTGGGGTGGGCCCCAGCATGGCACCTACAACTGGGGAGAGCGTAGCTCAGCTGGCGGGATTAGGCACCCGTGCGGCTACTGGCCAATAGGTGCGGGTGCATGCACCTGCGTGGGGCTACGCTTATCTCTGCTCTCACTGAAGCGTAGCTCCCTGTCAACTGTATGCCACTGCATTTTGGAGCGTGTCATAGACAGCTCCAAAATGCATTGGCTTACAGGGGCCGCACCTGCCAGCTCACTGACTGAATTGGAGGAGGAGGTGACACACCTCCGAAATCTCCGATGATGGCACTATGTTTCTTGCACATGCGTGCAAGCAACATAAAAATGACTAAAATAAGATGATCTCTATAAAGTAGGTATTCTGAGCCCAATGCACTAAAAAAAAAGTGGCAGTATTGGTAGGAGCATGTACTGGGCCATGCAATGGTGTTCCACATAACTGGCTTAGCAAGAAGCATGGGGGTTTGGTATACATGACTGTTGGCCAGTCCGATATGTGGCCATGTAGATCTCCATAAAGGTCTTGACCAGCTTGGGGGATAGACATGGACTGGACTGGGGGCTTCCAGTCAGAAGTCCTGACCAGGCCCCACAGTGGATCCCCTGGTCTGTGGGATAAGAGAATCATGGCACATGGTGCCCCATGTACAAACTGACATGTCCTCAACAGTCCACAGTAAAAGTTCCTATTTTAGAAATTGGCACCCTGCAGCCTACAGCTACCCCTATCCTTTTGTGGCATTGGGTGGGAGGGACTGGGCTGTATGGCTGCAGGGTGCCATATTGCACAGTGGCCCCCAGTCAAGGGGGTGCACTGCTATCACAGCAGCCCTCTGGCTGGCATAATGGAAATCTCCCCGACACTGGCCCAGTGAAGTGCAAAAGATAATTTGCATCCTGTGCTCCATCAGCCCTCCATGGGCATGCTCACTTCCTGCCCCCTACTGAGACTGGCCACATAATTGTGCAGGATCCCCCATGCACAGTCCTGACTGAGAGTGCGGAGCAGGTTTGTGCCATTCGTGTATCCATGGGATCTTTATATTCCAGCCATATGTGCCACATATTGGGTCATGTTGGACCAGGATACCTTTAGTGAATAGGGCCCTAAATGCATAAGTAATAGTAGTTGTAGTATTGCAGTTCACACCATTTAGAACCCTGTCACTTCTAGGATAACTAGCAGAGTCACCCTTTATACCATTTATATGATTCCAGAACCTACAGGGTCCACAGAAGAAACAAGAGAAGTTGTTTGCAATACACACTCTTGGCAGTATGAATGGCTTTTTTACATGAATTTCTCAGCTTCTTATACTCATCCCACTATTATGTAAGAGAAGAGATGTTTAATGAGGACAAACATTTTTCCCTGGCCTTCAGCAGAGATAGATAAACAGACTTTCACTATGTAGCAACATGGTGAATGTACCCCTCATTCTCCACTTTATAATAGGGGGTTGCTTTTCTTGAAGAGCACCATAATGGAACATGAAAAGAGACAACACTGATGATAAGGTGATGATAAGATGCGGTGTAAACAGGTGACTATTTAATCTGGGCTGTCAGCAATAATGTTGACAGGATTTAGCTTAGAGAAATCTCATGGTATGATAACTTTGCGAGGAACCTTATGCATGCGGATCTTCCAGACATAGTAGGCAGGGGAGTGGTCACTAAATGAATCAGCAAAAATACCAGCTCCTTGGATTCTATCCTTTGTTTGATAAAACCCAGTCTAGTAATGTATACCATTCATCTTTAATCAAAGGTCTCGTAGAATCAGGGATAAGCTGGTTAGGTGAACATACTGATCAGTTCGGTTCTGCTCAAAATCATTTCTAAATATAGCACCAATGAACATCAACATTTATTTCAATTACCCCAAATAGAACAACATGTAAAGCTGGTAAAGTGCTTTGTTACAAGATGTAGGTATACAAACCTGCAATATTGTGACAAGAGCTGATTCCAAACCCTTTAGTTGAAATAGTTTGAAATAGGTTGTAACCAGTATGTAATCAATCAATGGGTGAAGGGTTTGGGTCTGGCTACCTACAGTACATTCCTTAAATTTCTTTGAATGGAATCACAAATAACATTTCAGCTTTTAACAAATCAAAAACAGGTTGCAAGGTACTTCCAACTGTAAAACAAAATTTACATAAGTAAGTTTTCCTCCTGAGCTAGAGCCTGATCTTCCTGAGAATTCTGCACAATCTTTCTATGATTTTACCATAATTAGAAGAAAAACCTTAGAACAATGAACATAGGGGAAATATGAATATTTGATAAAATTGCCCATAAAATATTTTTCCAGTCATTCTGAAACATGGAAAGGAATTGGGTGACATGTACAAGCTTGTCAGGTTTTCCCATATCACAAACATAATTTGGAGAGAAAACAATCATGTTGTTTTTGCTTTAAATGGAAATGATTGCTTTCATACAGTTGTAGTATGAAGCTAGTAAAAAGTTTCCTGTCTTCCGAGTTCTGTAAAAAGTCCAAGTAAAACTCTTTCAATGATACATTTTATTAGTAGCAAACCAGGGGTAAATTTTGGAATTTTTTAGAATAGATACTGAATATCTTCAGACTTGGTGATACCTCTGAATTATCATTTAAGCTGGAATCTTACATCTTGCCATGAGTTAAAAAAATAGTGTTCTCCAAATTTATAGTTAATTTATTTTTTACAAAGATTTGAGAATAGATCAGTCTTGCTTTGCAGGCCAGAAAAGGGTAAAGAAATAAGGGCCAAGTCATTTGTAAATACCTGGTGACTTTGGGATCAGTTCTTTTGTGTTATGATTATTATACAGTTTTGACATTGTCATATCCATGTATATATTGAAAAGTGATGGAGCTACCAAGAATCCCTGTCTAACACCAGCATTTCCATTTATTTGATTTGTAGCAGCACCTGACACAGAGTTATTTGACCTTGGACTAAATTGCATTACACAAACAAATGAGCAAATCTAAGAGAACAGGATCTAATCCTTTCTCATCTAGCTCTTCCCATACTAAAGATCTGAAAATGGAATTAAAGGCTGTCTACAAATAAAGAAAGATGGGATTTTTTTTAAAGTTTCACATACTTGAAAATGAGGTGCTGGAGAACAAAATGATTGTCATAGTTGACTTGCCATTTCTAAACCAATCTGAGATTCCTCCAATAACTCATTTTCCTCAATCTATTGATTAAGCCTATCCAAGATGATCCTACAAAATAGCTAGTAGCTTGACTCTAATAGGCTGATCATCTTAAACTTAGCTTAATCAGAAGGGGATCATTTTTAATGTAACAGCTATATTACAGATCTATTCCATGACTGTGGAAGTACACTGTTCTGAATCATGACATTAAGCACTTTGCACAATAATGGTACCCATCAACTGGGGTTGCTTTTAAATTAAGTCTGAGAAAATGTTGCCCAGGTCAGATGCCTTGTTATTTTCTATTGCATTTATAGCAAGAAAAAATTGAGTCACTTATTATCATAGGAAAAGATTTGATCATATCTACCACACAACTAGTAATATTATTGATAACATCATCAAATTCCCTATCTGATTCCCTATACAAAATATTTGAAAAGTAACTTTCCCAGATGAGGGGCTGTATCTGAGCTGATATATTATTTTCTATTGAATTATACATTTTAACAATGAGATGCCAACATAATTAACAGTTCTTTTTCAGGACAGCTTCCCTTAGCTGTGACCTGTTGGATCGATAATATTTATAGTTGTCTTCTTCAGTAATTCTGTTGTAATCTTTTTATTGCTTACTAAGAAGAAGAATTTTAGTATGGGGTATGTTTTTCCTCGTATATCTCACCATTGTGTTTACTTTAGACATGAACTCTTTATGTCTACTGTTAAATCAGGATGAATGCCTCATACTGTTCTGCAGAACAGGTTTATAAGTTAAAGGCAGAAACCCTGAAGGCACTTCCCATACATCAGGCAACTTGTTTGAAGATGACATCATTGCAATGATAACAAAATAATCTCTAAAATATCAGGAGTAAAAAAATCACTGGCATAACTACTAAAGTCCTAGGCCCAAACTATATGTATTTGCCTGTATATTTCTAATTCACTGGAATAGCATCTATATATATTGTATAGTGGCCTGCAAGATGGTAGACAGCTTCAAGAGGGGTTGGGATAGGGGATATGGGAAGGGGAAGGGGTAATAGGATGGAGGAAGGGGGCAGCAGGATTATAAGGTGCTAGCTGCACACTCGAGCAGACTCACTAGACTGTGGGGCCTGTTTCTGCTGGCATTTTCATATGTTCTTGTGTTCGTAAGATTTATCTAATGTTGATCTAAAACAGAGTCCCTCTCCCGAAGAGCCTCTATGCGTAAATTCACCTGTTCTATCATTTATTGTTCTACCGCTGAGAACTACAAAACCTATGTCATTACAACATTTTAATAATTGTCCACATTTATTAATGCATAAGTGAAGACTAACTCTTGTAAAGCTTAAGCTTCAATTTGAAAAAATATCACATATGGCATGCACATTTCCTCTGTTTATTAATTGCTACATTATAAGCTTCTATTCTTACATTAGTGTCACATGTTAGAATTATTGGTTCAGACAGATACTGAAGAATGAAATTCTCTAAAAAGAGCTTAAGATTTACCCACATAAGAGGATGGAAATTATTTGTATTAGATGGTGGAATTAATCAGAATCAGAGCTTGTTCCCCTTTTGCTAGTTTAACTTCCAGACAGAATGCTAGCTTACATAAAATACATTCCACTTTTATATTAGGATCTGTTTTAACCAATGTGGCTAAGCTACCAGTGTACCTCATGTATTTATTTATTTTAACTAGAAACAATAAAGATTTTGTGATCTTCAGAGTATCCTGGTACCACCGTATTTCTTGTAAAACCAAGACTTTGTATTTAAACATGTATTCTTTAAAAGACTGATTAGTCAATTTTTGTGACAAGCCATTTATGCTCCATGATGAAAAGTTACTTAGTGTCAGGGACTCTGAGTTAGAAGATTTTCTGATTTTAAGGACATTCCCTGGTGTTTCAGCAATCCCATGTCAAATTCATAACTTTTGGTCCGGTACATAATGGTCATCTAAACATTTAAAATCCACAGCAAAAACCATAGGTTGCAATGCTTCTTTTTATGTTACTCAGTAAGACTTCGTCCCTCTTTCTGGATAAAAATCTGTAAAGTATCAGCTTGGTTTCTGTAGTTATCCTAATGTTTTAGGAGCTAATATGAGTGTGAAAGAAAAAGTGAAACAAGGATACAATCTTTTTGATAGATCTAGAATATGGTTGTGACTATAAGAAGAATCAGCATTTATATGGTGCTTTTCATATATAGTGTATCCCAAAGCACTTTACAAGCAATGCTAGACTAGTAGTGAAGTGACTGAATGTGTTGTGGTGGCCATATTGCACATAAACACCCATACATAGCCTGGACAATTGTGTGAACTAGTTTATGGGAAGGGGAATGTTGGCCAGGACATTGGGACTGTCCCCTACTCTTTGCAAAGAGTGCCCTAGGTTCTTTTACTTCCACCTGGACACCCACCAGGAGAGCACCAGGATGGGTAGAAGGGACCTCAGTTTAATATCTCATCCGAAGGATGGCACACCCCAGCAGTACAGCACCCCCCTAATACGGCACTTGGATGCCAGCGTTTTAGGTGCAAGTTCAATCCCGGTGTGGGATGAGAACCCACAATCTTCAGATCCAGAGGTGGATGTGCTACCAACTGAGCCACACTGAAACCTAGCAAAATAAAGAAATACAGGAGCTACAATGCTTCTTTTGGTTATATCTGCTGTCAAAGTTTCAGTTTCAGTTTCAGTTTCAGAGGTGGTTGGCTCAATACAAAAATAATTGAAAAATCACAATAAAAAAATAGAACTTTCCAGAAAGCTATTCAAAGAATTTAAAAGTACTGTACATGCAGACTGACATGGATATTAACATAAAAGAAACAGAGTACCCAGAGACAGACAGACCTGTACGTAAAGTGCCTTGAATGATGCCAAAGGTTGCAACTGGAGTAAATTTCTTTGCTGCCATCCTGTATATATTCTTAGCTGGACATGACATAATAGGATAAATCATTATTCTAATACTATATTTAAGGATGGACTTGTGTCAGTAAACAGACTTGAAAAGTTTATCGGGTGCATCATAAAAACTGGAATTTTGAAACACCAGGGAATGTCTTTAATAGGAGGGAGTCAATCCAAACTTACTTCTTGTATTGCTGAGATCAGAATGGAAATTTGCACTGGAGTGAAAGGTATTCTGTTAGAATATTTTAGTTTATGCCTTAGGGTCTGACTAAACTCTGTATTGCCTATATTTGAATAAGGCTGGCCCTGACATTTTTGAGTTGTGCTGGATAGATTGTACATGTCAAACAGATAGATACCAGGGTCATGTATTGTAGTTGTAAGGCTACTTACAAAATTTGAATTGCAAGAGTTGCATCTCGTGCTCTGAAGTTTGTCTGACCTCTGCTATTAAAGCCTTCCATTCTTTCTACCCAGGTTATTCCTAGCTTACCTAGAGGAACCCCTAAATAATCCTTAAAATTGACTCAAACAGTATCCATA
Organism: Neoceratodus forsteri; assembly: GCA_016271365.2. Taxonomy (NCBI): domain Eukaryota; kingdom Metazoa; phylum Chordata; order Ceratodontiformes; family Ceratodontidae; genus Neoceratodus; species Neoceratodus forsteri. Next base: position 1,426,448,828 of record CM028130.1, read on the forward strand.
AGGGTATGTTGCATCTCCTGTGAATAGTTAATATTATTTCTTCTCATCTGTCCAGGTCCCAGTAACACTTTTGTTTTCTTGTATAATCCTTTATAACTCCAAGAATAATAACTATGTTTTCCTTATTTGACAATGATGATTGATGATTCTGTATCAGAATGTTTTTAATTGAAAGTGTTGATTCAAAAAATACCCAATGCCTCAAAATTTCACCTAAATCCCAAATGTCAAGTGCAGCATCTAAATCTTGAAAAAGTATTTTTATCTGGTCTTAAAAATTAATGCATCTACATCTGTGAACCATTAGAATATTTTCTGTTGCATAATAATTTCTGGTTACATTAAAAATACATACTTAACATTTTTCAGTACTAAGTCTTGATTTTCTTCACCCCTTTCTGGTAGTCCATTGAGTACTAGGACAACTTCTCTATATGTAAAATTAGGTAACACCATTGAAAACAAGGCTTTAAAACTTGGTTCATTTAATAACTCTGTAGTCTCTTGAAGATTATATCCTAATCTCTGAATTTGGTTTTAAACTGACTGACTTAATTGATCATTGGTGGTGAGAGAGCCCACGGTCTTCCAACCCTTTTTTGTCTTGCTTTGTGGCTCAAGCTGTGGTGGGAACGTGGCAAGAGGTCCTCCATCACTTTTCCATTTAAACTGTGCTTTCCCATGGTGAGAGTAGGGGATGTAATCATGAACTAAATGCCTAGGAAAAATAAAACTCTATGCAAGCAATTTTCATACCCATCTGTGAACAGTGCAGCACGTAGACTTTAGCAGTGTGTGGTTTAATCTGTTAAAGTTGCCTATATTGCATGGGTTCTTGCAGGGTTTGGGTGGGTCTCACTAGTGTGAGGTGGATAGCTTAGGTTGTGAATGTTGGAGTGAGTGGTCATAAAATGTCATAAAATGTTATCTTGTGCTTAGTGGAGTGGGTGTATGTGTGTGTGACTGGAATTGTATACATAGGGTTAAGGTGACTGAGGAGAATGAGTGGGGGTATTTAACAACTGTACAGTATTTGGGTTTTTATTTTTCCGTTAGGTATGTCAATGAGTTTAATGATGTGTTTGAATGCCAGACCCCTCCAGGCTAAGCTACTTCTTGGCCCAGCTAGAGAACCTCATCCCCTTTGTTGACCATGCCTTGTCAGCAGTGACATACAGGAGCTGCAGGGTGGTGGGCATCATGAGGAAGTGGGTCATTAGGTGAAAGAGTGCAAGGAGTGCTAACAAAGAGGGTGGTGTCAGGAAATATTTTAATGTTCACTCATAACTTGGTCATTTTACCATGTATTTCCACCAAATTTCAACATAGCCTTCTCATGACTCCAACCCATGAAAAGGATAGCTGAAAATCTTCAAACTCCTCCTGAAAGGTGATTTTGTGCAGCAACTGTGACATCCCCCTTTTGAGATGTTTTGAAAAATGTCAGGGGAGAGAGAGTGTGTGAGGGATGGTGGATGCTGAGTGGGGAGGTCAGGGTGAGGTGGGCAGGTCAGCGAGGGACTGTTTTCTTCATTTTTACAGGTATAAGAAAACATAGTCAGGGACTATTTTCTTTTTTTGCAGTTTAATATTAAACTGGGTGAGACACTGGGGATTGAGCACCCTGTTTTGGCTTTTACTCTGTGATGGCACTGAGGTGAGTACCTTGGTGTTGCTACCTGTGAACGGAGGGTGACTTGGAGGGGAGGTGGTTTGGCAAATGGTAGCAGGGGTTGGCACCCCAGTCCTTTTTTGTTCTGACATAGAAAAAGTAAATATCGGGAAGGACGAGGGAGGGCTGAGCTGGGAGGGGAAGGGGAATAAAAAAGAAGATGATAGATAGGTAGATGGATAGATAGATAGACAGACAGACAGATTAGATAGAGATGAGAGAGAAACTGAGCAATTGCAGGCTCACTGCTGGCACTGCAGCTGGTAGCATGCCTCTATCTGTGGTTACAGATGTCAGCAAAGTCCCACTGTTCTCTTGCAGAGAATGTGGATGAATAGCTCCTCTTGCTAAGCTGAACACCCTAGATTTTGGGATGCCCAGAAAAGGTATTTCTGGCTGTTTAAAAAAAACAAAAAACACTAGAATCTAGATAAACAGGTCCTGCTTATCTACTGTAGGTTCAGGTGTCTGTTGGTTTCTAATAAATAATTTTTTATGTATGTACCATGTTTTTTAGTTCTGGGGAGAAGCAAAATGGCAGCCATCACACCCAAAAATGTTTTTCAGGTTGTGAGAAGTAGGTAGGGAAAGCAGAAAGCTCTCATGACCCCAACTTTTTCTGTCATGTCAGAGGGTTATCCAAAATTCCTACTAAGCATGCTCAGAAAAAAATGTAAATCCTTATAACCATTTACATTTTTTCATAAAACCTTCAACAGGCATTACCTTGGCACAGGCAGCTTCTACCCTGAAAGTTTCAGAAAAAAAATTATGTTCCATCTAGGCTGTAGGTGACAGCAAAAAAAAATGTGTTAAGTGTAAGTAAAAATGTAGATGTTAAAGGAAATGACACATGTGGGTCTCAGAAACTGCACAAGCTGCCATCACAAAACTATCCACATACTGAGACCTTACCGCCTAGACAACATATGCCATGTTTGGGACAGTTTTGTTGACCGCTGTCAAAGCTATTCAGGTTCAAAGTTAGGGTTTTAACATAGAAACTCTTGGTCAGCCCTAACTATAGATGATGCTACTGTGCCAGTATGATAGATAGATAGATAGATAGATAGATAGATATATATATATATATATATATATATATATATATATATATATATATATATTATTATGCAAAATATGCGTTAATGCATCATTTAGAGTTAAAACACAAAAGTCAGGAAATGAAAATTTTAGGGTTGCCCCTCCCCCATGGACCGCGATCATCTCAAGATTGACAGATGATTGTGTGTCATTGCTGTGAGGTCCAAATGTTGCCCATTCTTGTGTAATCATATTGAGAAGCAAACAGTGAACAAGAATGGGGAAACGCTTAGGCCTAACAACCCCAATGACACACCCTGTCATCTGTCAATCTTGGGATGATTGGCGGGTCCATGGGGGGAGGGGCAACCCTAAAGGTTTTTCATTTCCTGACTTTTTGTGTTTTAACCCCAAATGATGCATCAATGCAGTTTTTTTCGTAGAATTTCCATACTTTTTGAGAAAGAATAGAAAACTAAGATTTTGCAGAAGTTGGTGGGAGCGTGGTCCCTTTGGGCCCTGTGCTCCCACCACTTGTAAATGCATCTCTAACATCAAACCCTCCAAATTTCAATGTAAAAGACCAAACCGTGTCCAAGATATAACATGCTAAAGTTTGAGATTTTCATTCGTCGGACTTGCAGAGTTCTGCACCTGTTGACATTTTACAGACATAACGACTGAAAAGTACATCCATGACACTAAGGCTAGGTACCCTATCAATTTCAAGGCACCGCCACAATGCAAAACACTGTCCGCAAAACTTAAATTGTGTCATGCAATATTTCCACAAAAAATATTTTCTCTGACACATAAACACTGTAATTCACATGTACAGGACATGCCATCAACACCCTCCAAATGTTAAGTAAAAAGACCAAACCGTTTCTGTGATATTTAAACTTAGAGATTTTGAAAACTGGCCTGTCTATTCCATTATAAAATCTGGCCATCTTGTCCCTCCCTCACGATCAAAGATGGCGATCAAAGAAAATCTCACCATCAAAGAATTTACAGGCTCACAATCAAAGAATAAAAAATGGTGAAACTTGACTTTTAGGCAGAATTATATGAAAACACCAACATGCCTCAATAGAACGAAACACCCTGAGCAAAACCCACCCTCATTTGTGTTTCTAGGCCACCCCTGGGCTGATAAATTTGAAATTTATCAAAGGGCTATATCGTCCCTCGCTCACAATGCAAGATCATGATCAAAGAGTCTTGCGATCAAAGAATTTGCAGGCTCGCGATCAAAGAATAAAAAATTGTGAAACTCGAGTTTTAGGCAGAATTACATGAAACGACCACCATGCCTCAATAGAACGAAGCCCCCTGAGCAAAACCCACTCTCATTTGTGTTCCTAGGGCACCCCTGAGCAGAGAAAATTGTATTTTTACCTCTCGATGCAAGATCATGATCAAAGAATCTCGCAAACAAAGAATTTGCAGGCTCGTGAACACAGATCATTAGCGAGTCATGATCAAAGAATTTAAAACATTATAACTCTGTTTTTTAACCAGTTTAGGTGAAACCAAAGGCATGGGTCAATAGATCGAAGCCCCCTGAGTAAAACCCATGCAGGTTTTACTTCAGGAGTGACCCCGAGCCGAGATATTTGATTTTTTGTGACAGAATTTAAAAAACAAGATGGCGGACCCTGCAATCAAAAAATTCTCAGGGACAAAGATTCTTTGACTGTGAGGCTACAAATTCTTTGACCGCCAGGTAGGACAAGATGGCCCAAACCCCATTCTTTGTTCTCAAAACAACCATATACATTTTCCCATTTACTTAAAATGGAAACTTATAAGTGGCATAACATTTGAATGCCTTAATATGTTTTCACCAAATGAAAAGTGGCATGTTCAGGCAGCCAAGCTTTTTCAGATGAGCCATCTCACAGAGTGGCACGCCATATGACGGCCACGCAGTGCCACGGACAAAATTCCAAAAACTGCCTCCAAAACTGGATAATTTTGTATTTTTCAGCATTTTCATGCACAAAGACCGTAAGTCCAACCGAAATGAAATTTGGCAAATCAAGAGATCTACCATACCCCACCATACCAAATTTCAGGCAAATCCACTGAATGGGTCCAAAGTCATTAACTTGCAAAATTTTGACTTTAACATAGAAGTGTCTTCAAAATATAGTGGCACAACCACACCACTATTATATATATATATATATATATATATATATATATATATATATATATCTATATATAAAATAGAGGTGCAGTTGCACTACTATACTTAGGGTTGAACTGGGGTTTCTATGTTAAACTTGAAATGTTGCACTTTAATATCTTCACAGCTGTTCAACAGATTTGCATGAAATGTTACATGCATAGTCTCCTTTTGTAGATATCTGGATGTGCCAAGTTTTGTTCTGGTTGGATATGCAGTTTTTGAGATATGGATAGTTTTGGCTTTTACTCTATGATGGCACTGAGGTGAGTACCTTGGTGTTGCCACCTGTGAATGGAGGGTGACATGGAGGGGAGGTGGTTTGACAAATGGTAGCAGGGGTTGGCACCCCAGTCCAGTAATTTTTCATAGTTTTTTTCCCATTGGCTTGAATGTGATTTTCTTTAAATTTGGCTACAGCCCAAACGGCTTGGAATTTTGGTCTGAAATTTTCACGGTAGAAAGGTGCTGACTCACGGATGTGCTTTTTGCTTGTTTGGTGAAAAAGTATAATCCATTCCAAAGTATTTTTTAATTTTATATTTTTCATAAAATGGTTCTGAGCATGCTCAGTAAGTACCTCAAGATAGCTGTTTGATACAAAAAAATTATTCTTTTTTATACGAAAAAAGAATTTTTTTTTGAACGAAAAAATAATTTTTTTTGTATGACATTATCATTTTTCATTTGAGGAAAATCCTTTTTCATATGGCCACTATCTTGTTTTCAGTTTTGCCTGAGAAATTCAAATTTGGAAACCCCAACAATTATATTCTGGGGAGAAACCAACACATGTAGCTTGCTTACTGGGACCCCCTTAGATACATTCTGCACTTTACTGCTGAAGAAATACCCTTAAAATGTGTTTTTTTAACTTTAAAATTCTTTTTCATATTGACGTCATATGAAAAAAGATCTTGTTTCGTATCACGACACGAAAAAATATCTTTTTTCATATGGGAAATCAATGTATTTCAATTACATTTCCAACTTTGGTGCATATCTTTGACATTTTTGCATATTTAGACACCAAAATTTCAACATACCCTTGTTGAGACCCCCCCCATGAACAATAGGGGTGTCATTTTGCAAATTCTGCCCATAAGGCAATTTCATGGTCAGCTGGTGAAATCACCTTTCTGGTGGGATTTCAAAAGTTTCACCATAATTGTTCATGAGATGGGGTCATAAGAAGGGTATGTTGAAAATGTGGGGTCAAAATATGCTAAAATGGGCAGGTTGTGGTCATACGACAAATATCTTGTTTCGTACAATGACTCACGACAAAAATTTTTTTTTTTTGTGTGGGAAATCAATGTATTTCAATGGGATTTTCAACTTTTCTGCATAACTTTGGTAACTTTGCATATGTTGACACCAAATTCTTGACATCCTGTTTTTGAGACCCCTCCTCATAAACAATGGGGGTGTCATTTCACAAATCCTGCCCGTAAGGTGATTTTGTGGTCATCTGGCAAAATAACCTTTTGGAGGGATTTCAAATTTTTCACCATACTTGCTCATGAGGTGGGGTCATAAGAAGGGTATGTTGAACATTTGGGGTCAAAATATGCTAAAATAGCCAAGTTGTGCACATCTGTTGATATTTCGCTACACTTGCTTGTAACTGTTATTTTCAATATTTTAACCACAAATTATCAGCATAGTCATTTCTTTACACCACCTCATGAATGTGGCAGCTGTCATTTCTCAAATCTTGTGCAAATGTATTTTTGTGTCTCGGCAGCTGAATTACACTGTGGTGGTGTGGAATGACATTTTGGTGAGGATTTAGCAATTTTTACTATTGGGTTGATGAGGTGGAGGTAATAGAAAGGCTGTGTTGATAATTTGGTTGTTGTTGTCCTACAACTGGAAATGCAGGGCCCGGAGGGCACTGTGCTTCCCCATAACCATGCATATGTGCATCTATGGAGGGATGGGAGTGCAAGGTCCGAAGGGCCTTTTGCTCCATCACACAAATAAGGATACAATTACACTATTTCAAAAACTAAGAATGCATGGTAGCGCAGGGCCCAACAGGAAAATAAGGATACCATTATACTCTCTCAAAAGGTAAGGAAATTCTTTGAAAAGGAAAAAAACATGGTTGAGGCTAAACCAACAAAAGTAAGGAAATGTGACTTTAGGGTTCCCAACCCTAAAACTCCAATGCCACCCCTAAAGCAAATCGAGGTGGAGTCTTCCTAGTGGTTGTCAACACTAAAGCTCACCACACCCTATGCACTCCAGAAACATACACACTTAATGGGGTGAGCTTTAGGGTTGACAACCCCAAGGAAGACTCCACCCCAGTTTGCATTAGGGGTGGCAGAACTCACATCGAAACAGTAATGCAACCTAAAAAAGAAATATACAAAAAAACTAAAAACAACTGACTGAATGTTTATACAATGCAGCTGGCACCTTATTTAGGTGCCGCTATGTGGTGGGTCCAGCACACAGGGGAGCTATTCCAGCTTTCCTACACATAAAGAAGATTCCACATAGAGTCCTTTTGATGAGACTGTGCTGAATTTTATTTATTTTATTTATTTCAGTTCTAGGATTACAATTACCTTTGAGCCCAGGGCTCTTTTACAAAGGATTTAGCTCCTCTGTGATAATGGTGTATAAGGAGCTTAATCTGTTCCACTCAGTTGCTTCCCCATAAGTGTGGTGGGATCCTGAGAGAAGGTTGGTAATACTCATTACATCGTTTTAAGGATTTGAAGCTGTAGCACTGCTATTTCAGCATGTTAGTGATTGAAATGTACAAGAGTTGTGAAAATATGCTACCTTATGGTGCGCCCATTTAAAACTGACAAAATGTTCCAAACAAGTATTATAAGTGTTTAAAATTAGTCATGCATTGCAACATTAAATTTTTTTTTCAGCAGCACTCTTATAAAAACAGCTATAGCCCTGATGATTTATCCTAACAAGCTTGGAAATAGATGAAGGATATAGCAAAGTGTTACATGAATATCTGATATTAACAGTACATTGAATGTTAAAGTAAGGTTTTTACCTGTCTTCAAGTAATACTCACTTTTATACACGTTCCTTACATTTTGATAAAGATGAGAAATCTGTTGTAAAAAAGCCAAAGAAACAGCTAGCCACATTAGGGAACTAGGATTGATATGCCATTTGGAAACAGTGGGCCAGATATTCAAAACTTTGTGCCGGGCAAAAACCGTTTGCGCAGGTTTAGCGCGGGATTAACGTGGGTCTGCTATATTCAAAAGGCCAAATAGCACGGGCAAACTGCATTAGCACTGGGCAAAATCATAATGTATGCAAGACGCAAATTGACATGAATACAGGCGCAATGCTATATTCAATGACTAGCTCCACGCAAAGTGGTTTTGTGCAACTTAGCGCAACACTTAGCATGGTGCACATTACCGCCCAGGAAAAGCTTGTCTTAACCCTGGGCAATCAATTTTGCACAACACTATGGCTTTGCGCGGTGTTTGCGTGGGATTTGCACGACCCTAACAAATAAATATGACACATAGACAAAGCCAAACACAGAGGAAGCATGCTGCTAACTGATGGCATCACGTTGATGCCATCATCTGCCACCAGTCCCAGCCATGCCAGGCAGTAAGTGGTGACCCTGCCACCAGTGGACAGTATGGCAGTGTGGCCATACAGCACACACCTGTGGACCACACTTCTGTGGACACCAACAGATGCCAGCACACACATGCAGCACTGTGAGCATGGAGGATGTTGAGGGGAGAGAGTATGGGTGGCCAGGCTGTGCCACAGACCAGGTGTGGCCACAAGGCTGAGACACATCATGCAGTGCACATGGGCCAGTATTGGGAATACCCCAACACCAGTGTGCCTTTCAGATAATATATGCCCCCCGGCCACATACCGCACAGCTGTACAACTGCCACAGCACACAAAGCCGGACATGTATATATCACTGTGAGCATCCCATGCCAGAGGTGCAGCATCTGTGGGTCACACAACAGCATAACAGTAATGTCCACTGTCAGTAAACACCTGCAGGTTGGGCCTCTCACTGTATAGTGCAGTCATCATCACTGCCCCACACCATAGGCATTGCTGTGTCCACACACTACTGGCCCCTTGCTACTGTAGTGTCTGCTGTGCACTGTAGCATGACCTACAGTGTGACAGTTGCACGCAGCACCACCACCATCTGTGCCTATGCTGTGTTGTCCCAGTATAGCTGCAGGTAGCAGCGCATGTGGAAGTAGTGTTCAAAACTGTATAATATTCCCTAAGCTGTTTGTGCACTGCTAACACATTTGTGCAGGTTTAGCGCAGGGCTAAACAGTAAGCCTGGTGCAAACTGCATGCAAATCAGGGCATAATGAGATGCTAATCTGGATGTTTGCCCACAGACTACCTAAGTAGGCTCATTTGCATGTCACTTTTGAATATGGCAAAGTTTAGCACCGGGCAAACGTGTTTGCACTTGGCTAATGGTTTAGTCCTGCGCTAAACCAGCGCAAACATGTTAGTGCTGCGCAAACAGTTTAGGGAATATTTTACAGTTTTGCACACTGTAATTTCACATACGCTGCTGCCTGCAGCTGTACTGGGTCCACGCATTTGCTGGCACACACATTGGCCACATAGTTCACCTCTACCTACCTTCACATCGCTGTGCACTGTGTTGCTGTTGTGGTTTGCACTTCCTGGTTGCCATATTCAGGAGCTGTCTTAGTTCAGGGCTAAGTTTGCCCTGCACTCCCAGCCCAGTTTACCCGGCCTCATTCCCATACTGTATTCAGAAGCTGTTTGCCCCGGGCTATTACTTTTGAATATGGCTTGCTTTGTGCTCCGGGCTAAGTTTGTCCGCCAGGCAGTGCTAATTTAGCCCCAGGGCAAAGTTTTGAATATCTGGACCAAAATGTTTAAACAAATTAGCTGCTTTAGCTACTTTAACAAACTGCATTTCTCTTTTTTTACTAGAAGCTTTATAAATTTACAACAGAGGAACCTATAAAAAGTTATTGAAAGAGATTAAATGACTATAAGCATGCCAAAGGTATGAATATTAATTAGTACCTTTATAATGGCATCAAGCAATATTTTGTTTGAAAATAGTATTGATTTCTAAATATATATTTTTTTGTATGGTTTATAGGGAAGTAAGAATGCTAATGAATGAATTATGACAATTTAGTGGAACACAATATAAAGCAATTTAAGTAAGTAAGTTCATTAATATCCTTAGATAATAATTAAGTATGAAAAGTTGTTTGTATGATGAAATATATAATATATTATTTTTATTTTTACTGCTTTAATAGTTTGAAAACCGGACTCCCTGATGAAGGGATTTTGATCCTGAAACATAGGAAAGTTATATGTTTGGATGATAAGATTTGAATATGAAGCAAAATAAAAACACGTGTTTGTAATTTTATGACTTATGGTGAGTGGCCCTGTTTATTCCAATCTGTGTTCACATAGTAATTAGCTCTTGATTGAATTTCGGCCTCTCCCAGTCTGAATACTCTTTTTTATTTTTTCTGAGGTTGGCTGGTCCGGAAGTTCATTTTCCTTAATGAAATTAGCACCTAGCTGGGTGCATTTCCAGAGGGCCTGATAGTTGAGGAGCTATACTTTACATCACAGAAACAAGTAACATTGAGAACATTCTGAATAATTATAAACATGTTGGAGAACAAGAATGAAGATGGGATAAAGATCTCTTCAGTTGCCTCTGAAGTTTGGAGATTCTTCTTGGAGAGTGATTTTGGGACACAAGTGTATATTGGATCATTACCTAAACATATTTTGAACAATATTTACTACAAATTGAGAACACTTTGATATAAATGGTTTATACTCCCTGGTTTGTTTTAAATCACATCTGGACTGGTTAATATTCAATTGAAAGGAATGGGAGGTATGAATAGCCCCCAAATATTTCCTATATATATATATTGTTTGACTATTTTGAGATATAGCTATCATCTAGACCCTCGAATATATATTTTTATAGGTACATTGTTTGTATCGTTTGAGATATAGATATCAGTTGCTGTTCCTACTCTATTATAGTCTTCTCCTCCTCTGAGTCCCATGGAACCTCCTCCCTTCTTTTCACCATATTAATTTATATTTTTGGAAAAATGAATTAATTTTCATAATTAGATAAAAAGACAGACAATAGATCTATGCCAATTATTATTTCTGAAACTGAAGAACTAAATATAATAGAAAGGTATAAATCTAAAAGACAGTTCTCTGGACCAATACCATCCAAGACTGTTTTAAATGAATTTGAGTTTAATAAACAGAGACAACTTAAGCTATATTGGCATACCTTGATGCTAACTGAATACCTAAACCAAAAAAGGATTCTGAGAGGTCTAAGAATTCTAATAGAACCCAGTTTAGGTTTTACTACAGGTGAGCTTGAACAAAATTGGGATGGGGCACAAAATAGGTGTTCTGGAGACTTCCTGTTGATACTGGTGGAAGCATTGATGAAGGAAATCAATAGAATAGATCAAGAAGTGGAACTTTTACAAAGAGATGTAAAAAAGAAGTTCTCTCTAGAAGAATTTAATGATTTTTTTAGATAAAGTTAATAGACAACTAGATGAGTTTGAAAACGAGATAAGAGCTACTAAAATGTATACATTTAAAAGAGATCTGAATAATTATCAAGATAATAAAGTTTATATTGGCTCAAGGATAAGACAACTAACGCAAGAGGGAACTTTGTGTATAATATAGACTCTGATAATACCATTTACACATCTAGCAGTGACACTGATGGTGAACAGGCAAGAGATAATAGAGGTGGACTTTTTTAGGGAGAGGGGGCTACAGGTGGAGAGGTAGAAGGAGGGGACAGTGAAGGGGTTACAAAGGATTCCAATATACCTGGGTAGGACGAGACAGAACTCAGGACCCTGGGGAAGGAGGATCAGACACAAGGTCAGGAAGAACAGAAGAACCTATAGAACAAGGAGGAAGGAAGAAAGGAGAAGAAACAAAAGAACAGTTGCAAGTGAAAATGAGATCTTAGTACCAATCATAGTGTTCAATTTATCAAATACAGTTTTAACACCAACAGAAAAAAATGTCCTGGGTAAAGGTCTATCTTTGTGCCCACATGACAAGATACATGAGTTTGAATTGAAACTAGAACTTAACAGATTTTTTAGGAAATTGAGATTGGGATATTTATTTTTGACAATAGTCTTCAGACAATAGGAAGTACCCTAACAGGAGATAAGAAATGGATATTAAGCCAAAAATTAAACTTGAAATCACATTTCCTTCCACCAGGAGCGATCCCTCATTGTATAGAAACCTATATCATCTTAGTTAGTAAAGACATAGAAAAACTGTTGAAAAAAGAAAGAAACATGGACAGAAGGACAAAATTTAATTTAATACCAGAGGAGTTTGGAGCTTTAAGAAACTTGGAAAATGACAGTACCACAGTGATTAAAAAAGCAGACAAGGGTGGGGGTATTGTGATTGAAAATTATAGACAGTAAAAAGACAAATGTAACATTTTTCTATTAGATCAGCATAATTATTTGAAAATTCCACAAGACCTGACACAAAAGATTAAAGATTTAGTTAAAAGCATTCTAGATGTGGCAAGGGTCAATGATTGGATCACTGAATGGGAATGTGCAGCTTTGTTTAGGGAGTTTCCATTAACACCGATTTTCTACACATTATCCAAAGTATATAAGGACCCAATAACCCCCCCAGATGCCCTATTGTTTCAGGGGTGAGTTCAATATTGGAATCACTCTCTATTTATGTGTATTACCACATTAGAGAGTATGTAGAACAAACATTGTCACATATAGAAGACACAATGGACTTTATTAACATTTTGGAAGAATTCAATAAACAGAATTTTAATGCAGAATGATTTACTCCTGGTCACCTTGGATGTGAAAGACCTATACACATCAATAGCACATGACCAAGGTATATTAGCATTAAGCACTCTTTTGGATAGAGAAAGGAAGGATGAACAACCACCAAATAATTTATTAGTTAAATTCCTGGAAATAGTTCTAAATCAGAACTATTTTAGATTTGAGAAAGAGTTCTATGTACAGGTTAAAGGGACAGCGATGTGGTCGAGCATAGCCCCCTCATAAGCCAACAAATATATGAATCACTTTGAGGGAAATTTTATGTTTAATAATCCATTTAGTGACAAAATTAAAATGTATAAACACATTATAAATGATGTGGTAATACTATGGTCAGAAACAGAGACAGAATTGATCCAGTTTCATGAATTCATGAATAATAGAACAGATAATTTACAATTTACTTTGAACTTTGATGCAAATGAAATAGCTTTTTTGAATCTGACAATTTTTAAACAGGAAAATAAGTTACACACCAAACTCTACTGAAAAGACACAGATCGAAATACAATCTTAAGGGCAGAGAGTTTCCATCCAAAACCCTTAGCAAACTCGATCCCCTACACCCAGCTGTTAAGGGTTAAAATAAATTGTTCCCTTACATCAGACATGGAGTAAAAAGCAGAAGCAATGCTTGAGAGGTTTAAAGAAAGGGGATACCCTGATAAAATACTGAATACAGCACAAAACAAAATGAAATTGATAGAAATACCTTACTCACTAGAAAGATAACTGATACAACTGCACAGGTAAATAGAACTATGTTAACTATGAAATTCAGTGACATATTTTTCGATGTAAAATGAACTATCCATAAATACTGGCATGTTCTCAAGTCTGCAAATCAGGGAGAAAAAGCTTTTGGACAAAAAACATTGGTAGTTGCAAAAAAAGTAAAATCACTACAAAATAAACTTATGCACACTGGGCATTTAATTCCAGAACAAAGACAGGCAAATTATTTTACAACTTAAGATTTAAAAGGGAATTACCCCTGTGGCAGATGTATCCAATACAATAGTACACATTAAATAAAAAAAATAAGAAACGTGTACCAGCGTAGAGATGTGATTATTAATGACTTTATCACGTGCCAGACAACTGGAGTTATTTATGGAATATAGTGTCCGTGTGATAGGATTTACACAGGCAAAACAAAAAGACAGCTAAACAACGTATAGGAGGACATAAGGGATATATCAGAAATCAAGACCTAAGTTCCCCAATAGTGAGACATTTTTTAGAAGAAGGACATCAACCACCAACATTTTGTTTTTTTGGAATTGAAAAAGTATCCAAGAATAGGAGAGGGGGAAATTTTAATGATAAGTTGCTACTCGGAGAGGCCTTTTACACTGATTACTTCAGGTCGACTAATCCAATGTATGGTATGAATGAAACCATAGATTGGCAACCTATACTGTAAATAGAGAACAGGATCTGAATGTTAAAAGATCCTGTATGATCCATTAATGATATGACAGTAAATACTGTTTCTAAAACAGTGTTTTATTTAGATATTTAAGAAAACCTTTTTATGGTTGATTTCAAGGAGAAACACTTTAAAGATGGCAACCACTTTAATAGTGGTAAATGGTATATAAAAGTAATGAATCTTTACTAGTTTTGTCTAGACTCTATGAAACTGATCATAAATGTGGTTAAGTTAAAAGTTTGGTAATAACAGATAAACAATATTTAAAAGTTATATTGTAGTTACTATGCCCTTTGTTTACCTATTTTAATTTTCCCCTGATAACTTTTCTTCAAAGAGATTGTTAGTCAACTAGATAAGAATCTTAAAAAAGGTCTATGGGGCCGATTCCAAGATGGCCAGCATAACCTGCATGCAGTTGCAAGTTACGCTGATTGCCTCTACGCCAGGGACCCTACGCTGCATTCCAGAAGTGGCATGGTTCTGGCACTTGCAACATGGGAGATACACCATGCATGTGGTGGTAGCCTATGCATGGCATATCACAGTCGCATGTCACAACTTGCGGTGAGTGACAGGTGGCTGCCCCAAAGCCTCTCAGCCCAGGACCAACTCCGCAGACACCAGGGGGCATGGAAGGGGCAGGACACATGGCACAGGTGTCCAGGGAGTGCACCAGAAATGGGCCCTGGGGGTCCAGGCAGATCAGGGGTTGGGGCAGGGGTGCATTAGTGGGGGCATGGCGGTTGCCCTGGTACCTTTGCCGTGGTGCAGCATGGCAGCATCGGACAGTGCCAGCTGTTAGATGCCACCTAAGACAGATCCAGCCTTTCTTACATTAGCTATGCCACCATGTCTCCTGTAATCGCAACTGAGGGTTACGAAAGCTGCCCAACTGTAATTGGGCTAGGTTGCTGTTGTAACCTGCAGTTGTGCCAGGTGTTGCGGACTGTGGCGTAAGTGTTGGTGCAAACTGTGATTGTCGCAGCCTGCAGATGCCATGACACATCTCACCTCTTATAACAGGGGATGGCGTATTGCCTGGCGTAAGTAGCAAGATATGCCATGGGGTTTGGTGTATCTCACCTTAAGCTGGCGTATGTCCTTTTGGAATCGGGCCCTATATCACTTGGAAACCCCAAAATCCAATTCGGAGTACTCACATTGAAACAGTAATGTAAACTAAAAAAGAAATAAACAAAAAACTTAAAAAAACTGACTGAATGTTTATATAATGCAGCTGACACCTTATTTAGGTGCTGCTAGGTGGCGGGTCCGGCACACAGGGGAGCTATTCCAGCTCTCCTACACACAAAGAAGATTTCACACAGAGTCCTTTTGATGTGACTGTATCAGATTCAGCTGCTCTGTGATAATAGAAACATAGAATTTGACTATAGATAAGGACCACTTGGCCCACCTAGTCTGCCCATTTCCCTACCTAATGGATAAGCTGCAGATCCAACATCCTACTTCCTCCTACCCCCCCAGTAGAACTGCCTTATGTCTGTTCCATGCATTCTTGAATTCCCCCACTGTTTTTGACTCCACTACCTCCTCAGAAAGGCTGTTCCGTGTATCCACAACCCTCTCTATGAAGAAATACTTCCTCACATTACCTCTAAGCCGTCCCCCCATCTTCAAATTGTGTCCCCTTGTTCTTGTACATCTCTTTTTCTGAAAGATCCTACCCTCTTGGACTTTGTTGATTCCCTTGAGGTACTTGAACGTTTCTATCATGTCCCCCCCTTGAGGGTATACATATTAAGCTCCTTTAATCTCTCTTTCTATGTCTTCTGGTGCAGACCCTGCAACATTTTAGTTGCCCTCTTTTGGACAGCCTCCATTCTATCTATGTCCTTGCGGAGATGGGGTCTCCAGAACTGCACACAGTACTCCAGATGGGGTCTCACCAACTGTCTGTACAGAGGGATAACAACTTCCTGTTTTCTACTGGTGATGCCTCTCCCTATGCATCCCAGTACCCCGCCAGCCCTTCTTACTGCCTTCTCACATTGCATACCCACCTTAAGGTCATCTGATATGACTACCCCCAGGTCCCTTTCCATTTTTGTAGTTGTTATTATCTCACCCCTCATTGTGTATTCTTCCCCAGGGTTTTTGTTTCATATGTGCAGTACTTTGCACTTCTTTGCATTGAATCTAAGCTGCCATACATTAGACCATTCCTCCAACCTTGCCAAGTCCCTTTGCATCCTTTCCACCCCACCTTTTGTATCGACCCTGTTGCAGATCTTTGTGTTGTCTGCAAAGAGACTTACTTTTCCTTCCAGTCCCTCTGCAATGTCATTTATAAAGACATTAAAGAGGACCCGTCCCAGTACTGAACCCTGCGGTACCCCACTAGTAATCCCCCCTTTCTTCAGAGTGAACTCCGTTTACTATTACCCTCTGCGTCCTGTTGTTCAGCCAATTTTTTACCCAGGCTACCACTTTGGGACCCACTCCAAGGCTAACTAACTTGTATATTAATATTTTGTGTGGGACTGTGCCAAATACCTTGCTAAAGTCTAGGTAGGCCATGTCCACAGCCCCTCCCAGGCCTACTACTTTGGTCACCCAGTCAAAGAAATCTATTAGATTCGTCTGACACGACCTTCCTGCTGTAAATCCATGTTGCCTTGGGTCCTGTGCCCCATTGGCCTCTAGGAATTCAACAATTCTTTCTTTCAGAAATAATTCCATCTTTTTTCCTACCACTGAGGTCAAACTAACAGGTCTGTAGTGTTCTGCCTCTGTCTTGCTCCCACTTTTGTGAAGGGAATTCACATCCACCCTCCTCCAGTCCTCAGGTACTGCACCATCCTTCCATGATTTGTTAAAAAGGGTAGTCAGTGGTGTCACTAGTTCTCCCCTTAGTTCTTTTAGCATTCTTGGGTGAATCCCATCAGGCCCCACTGCTTTGTTCACCTTCAGTTTTAAGAGTTCTTTCAGAACCCTTTCTTCTGTGAATGGACTGGTATCGACCTCACTATCCAGAGTGCTTCTATTCTTTGATTTAGGTACCTTCCCCACCTCTTCTTTTGTGAATACTGAGCAGAAGTATTTGTTCAGTATCCCTGCTTTTTCACTGTCCCCTCTGCCCACCCTCCTTCCCTTTATTAAGCTTCACTATTCTTCCCTTGGTCTTTCTTCACTCCCTAATGTACCTGTAAAAGGTTTTATCCCCCTTCTCAACTAAGTTGGCTATTTTTTCCTCAGTTTGGGCCTTTGCTATTCTGACTGCCTTCCCCACTTCCTTCTGCTTTAACTGGTACAGTTCTCTGTCCTGCTCCTTCTGTGTTTCCTTATACTTCCTGAATGCTACCTTTTTCTCCTTAACCTTGCCCGCCACCTCTTTTGAGAACCATGGTGTTTTTTTCCTTCATTTTGATTTGTTGATTTTCTTCACACAAAGGTTTGTTGCCTCTGTGATGGCTGTTTTTATTTTCCCCCATTATTCTTCCACCCCTCCTTGCCTGTTTGCTAATGATTTTCTGAGGCACTCTCCCATTTTGCCAAAGTCAGCCCTCCTAAAGTCAGCACAGGGTCATAATGTCGCACAGCAGAATGCCGTGCATCTTAAGCGCATTGCATGATTACAATTTATCTTTTGTTCTGTGGGGGGCTGTGCCTCACACCCCAGTTATAGGGGGCTGTCCGCCAGAATCCCCAGTAAGGATTCTAACTCCGGGGGGTCCAACACAGAGAGGGCACAGGTCCGGGGTGTGCCACAATGCTGTACGCTATTAAACGTATGACATTGTGACCCGCTACGCCTAAGGTCCAATACTCTTGCTTTTGTATGGCTTGACTCTAGGGCTGTGTTTATTGTGAACCACACTTTTTGGTGGTCACATGCTCCCAGATGGCTTCCCACTTCTAAATCAGAGATTCTTTCTCCATCCCCATTTGACAGTACCAGGTCTAAGATTGCTCCCTCCCGTGTGGGCTCCACCATTAGCTGTCTGAGGCATGCCCCTTGTAGGGCATCGAGAATAGCCCTGCTGTTGGATGTGGCTGCAGCAAAGGTGCTCCAGTTAACATCTGGCATAGTCAGGTCCCCCATCAACAATATCTCCCCTTTTTCTGCCATTCTAAGGATGCCTTCTATCATTTTCTTGTCTTTTGCCTCCCCCTGAGATGGGGATCTGTATACAACCCCCAGGCAGATTGTGGTGCCATATCCTGTGTCCAGGGTGACCCACAGTGCCTGCTCTACTCCCTGTTTATCCTTTAGTTCCATTGCTTTGATCCCTTCCCTTACATAGAGAGCTACTCCTCCTCCTCTTTTACTCTCCCTGACCCTCCTGTAGCTTGTGTACCCTGGTATGTTGACATCCCAGTCATGGTTCTCAGTGTACCATGTTTCTGTGACTAGCACGATATCCAGGTGTCCCTCTTCCATCAAGGCCACTAGTTCAGGGAGCTTGTTACACAGACTACGGGCATTCAAACTCATCACCCTCCATTTTTTGATGTCCTTACTCCTTTTAGCCCCATCCCTCTCCTTTTTGCCTTTTTCTGCATTTACCCCTGTCCTACCCCCTGTTGACTTCTCTACCTTGGTGATTACCTCTCTAACTACTGTGTTTTGTGGGGGGGAGGCTAGGTTTTCCCTGCTCCTTTTCAGTGCCTCCCCCCTTGGCTAGTTTAAATGCTTGCCAATGGTATATAAGGAGCTTAATCTGTTCCACTCGGTTGCTTCCACATAAGTGTGGTGAGATCCTGAGAGAAGGTTGGTAATACTCACTACATTGATATAAGAATTTGAAGCTGTAGCACTGATATTTAAGCACGTTAGTGGTTGAAATGTACAAGAGTTGTGAAATATGTTACTTTATGGCGTGCCCATTTAAAACTGCCGGAAATGTTCCAAATAAGCATAAGTGTTTAAAATTAGTTATTAGTTATGCATTGCAATATTAGAATTGTTTTCAACAGCACTGTTACAAAAGCAGCTATAGCCCTGATGATTTATCCTAACAAGCTTGAAAATAGATGAAGTATGTAGCAAAGTGTTACGTAAATAATTGATATTAACAGTACAATAAATGTTAAAGTAAGGTTTTTACCTGTCTTCAAGTAATAATCATATTTATACATGTTCCTTACATTTTGATAATAATGAGACATTTGTTGTAAAAAAGGCAAAAGAAACAGTTAGCCACAGTAGGGAACTGTGATTAATATGCCATTTGGAAACAAAATGTTTAAACAAATTAGCTGCTTTAACTATTTTAACAAACTGTATTTCCCTTTTTTTACTAGAAGCTTTATAAATTTACTACAGAGGAAAGTATAAAAAGTTATTGAAAGAAATTAAATTGCTATGAGTACACCAAATGTAGAAAAATAATTATTATCTTTATAATGATATCGAGCAATATTTTGTTTGAAAATAGTATTGATTTCTAAATATATATATATATATATATATATATATATTTCTTGTTTGGTTTATAGGAAGCAAGAATGCTAATGAATGAATTATGATCATTTAGTGGAACATAATGTAAAGTAATTTAAGTAAGCAAGCTCATTAATATTCTCAGATAATAAGTATGAAAAGTTGTTTGTATAATGAAATATAAAATACATTATATTTTATTTTTACTGCTTTAATAGTTTGAAAACCAGTCTCCCTAGTGAAGGGATTTTGATCCCGAAACTTAGGAAAGTTATATGTCTGGATGATAAGATTTGAATATGAAGCAAAATAAAAACACCTATTTGTAATTTTATAACTTATGGTGACTGGGCCTGTTTATTCCAATCTGTGTTCACATAGTAATTAGCTCTTGATTGGATATCAGCCTCCCCCAGTCTGAGCACTCTTTTTATGTTTGCTTGCACGCATGTGCGAGAAACATAGTGCCATCATCCGAGTTTCGGAGGTGTGTTACCCTCTCTTCCAATTCAGTCAGTGTGTTGGCAGGCGCGGCCCCTGTCCGCCAATGCATGCTGGAGCTGTCTATGACAAGCTCCAAAATGCAGTGACGACAGTTGAAAGGGGTAGTTATGCTTCAGTGAGCAGTGATAAGATATCGCCTGCTCATGCGCAGCCCCCTACACACACACACACACACACGCACACACACACACACGCATACTGTGTGCTCCCCACGCACACCTCTATAGCCGACGGGGTGCCCAATCCCCGCCGGGCCAAGGCGCCTAAAGCCTTCCTATCGCCACACACTGGTGCCCACCCCAGCGTGGCAGCTCAATGGTATAGCCGACGGAGGTGCCCAATCCCACGTCAGCTTCACTGTCTCCCTTCCCCCAGTACAGGGTGCCATGCTGGGAGCCCACCCCAGTGTGGCAACAAACGCCATGTCCAACAGGGGTGCCCAATCCCCCGTCGGCTCCACACCCCCCCAGCCATCCTTCTGCCACGCTGGGAGCCCACCCCAGCATGGTAAACATCCCGCGTCATCTCTTTTTTTAAATACCTGCAAAGAAAAAACGGTCCCACGCAGTCTTCCTGCCCCCCCCACAACCCGCACCCACCCACTGCGCACCCTGCCTCCCCACAGCCCTCACCCCATACTTACCTCCGGGAGCTCGGCGCGACGATCTTCGGTGGACCAGGAACACGTCTGCACTCTTCAAAGCCGACCGCGAACTGAGGAAATGCCGGTAAGCTGTATAATGGAATAAATAGGGGGTTTTCAACTTTGTTGCATATCTCAGGCATTTTTTGGAATTTTTGCACCAAATTTTCAACATGGGGTTTTTGGGACCCCTTCTCATGAATAATTTCACTGTCATGGCATTATTCGGGCCTGAAGGGTGATTTCGCAGTCACTGCATGAAATCACCTTTCGGGACTGATTAACAAAACGACACTGCCAGTGTTCATAAGGTGGGCTCTCAAGAAGCCTATTTTGAAAATTTGGTGGAAAAATTCCAAAAAAATGACTGTTTTATGAGCGTGTGTTGCGCAGTTGCTACGCACGCTCGAAAGTTCGTGAATTTTCAATATTTTCACTCAGATTTTCAACATTGCCATTTTACCACACCTTCTTATGAGTAGTACAGCTGTCATTTTCACATCTCACCCAAAATGTGTTTCCACCATGTAGCGACAATGGCGCAGTTGTAAAGTAAACTAATGTGCGGGACAAATTAAGAAAACCAGTGACACCTGTTCATGAGCAGAGGTCTTAAAATGGCTATGTTGAAAATTTGCAAAAAATTCCAAAATGATTTGTTTTATGAGCGCATGCCAGTTGTTCCTACACACGCCGTAAGTTCATAATTTTCAATATTTCACCCAGATTTTCAACATTGCCATTTTATCACACCTTCTTATGAGTAGTACAGCTGTCATTTTTCACATCTCACCCAAAATGTGTTTCCGCCCATGTAGCGCACAATGGCGCAGTTGGTGTGTGAAACCAATGTGTGGGACAAATTAAGAAAATCACAGTGACACTGTTCATGAGCAGAGGTCTTAAAATGGTTATGTTGAAAATTTGGTGAAAAAATTCCAAACAATGACTTTTATAAGCGTGCGTTGAGCAGTTCCTACACACGCTCGTACGTTCGTGAATTTTCAATATTTTCACTCCAGATTTTCAACATTGCCATTTTACCACACCTTCTTATGAGTAGTACAGCTGTCATTTTTCACATCTCATTCAAAACGTGTTTCTGCCCATGTAGCACACAATGGCGCAATCGGTGTGTGAAATCAATGTACGGGACAAATTAAGAAAATCACAGTGACACTGTTCATGAGCAGAGGTCTTAAAATGGCTATGTTGAAAATTTGGTGAAAAAATTCCAAAAAGTGACTGTTTTATGAGCGTGCGTTGTTCAGTTCCTACACACGCTTGTAAGTTCGCGAATTTTCAATATTTTCACTCCAGATTTTCAACATTGCCATTTTACCACACCTTCTTATGAATAGTACAGCTGTTATTTTTCACATCTCACCCAAAACGTGTTTCCGCCCATGTAGCGCACAATGCCGCAGTCGGTGTGCAAAATCAATGTGCGGGACAAATTAAGAAAATCACAGTGACACTGTTCATGAGCAGAGGTCTCAAAATGGCTATGTTGAAAATTTGGTGAAAAATTCCAAAAAATGACTGTTTTACGAGCGTGTGTTGCGCAGTTCCCACGCACGCTCGTAAGTTCGTGAATTTTCAATATTTTCACTCCAGATTTTCAACATTGCCATTTTACCACACCTTCTTATGAGCAGTAGAGATGTCATTTTTCACATCTCATTCAAAACGTGTTTCCGCCCATGTTGCGCACAATGGCACAGCCGGTGTGTGAAATCAATGTACGGGACAAATTAAGAAAATCACAGTGACACTGTTCATGAGCAGAAGTCTTAAAATGGCTATGTTGAAAATTTGGTGAAAAAATTCCAAAAATGACTGTTTTATGAGCGTGCGTTGGCAGTTCTTACACACGCTCGTAAGTTCGCGAATTTTCAATATTTTCACTCCAGATTTTCAACATTGCCATTTTACCACACCTCCTTATGAGCAGTATAGCTGTCAATTTCACATCTTGCCGGTACGTGTTTCACTTACGAAGTACAATGGCGCAGTCGATGCTAAATCAATGTATGGGACACATTAAGAAAATCACAATGACACTGTTGATGAGCAGAGCCTTAAAATGGCTATGTTGAAAATCTGGTGAAAAAATTCCTAACAATGACTGTTTTACGAGTGTGCGTTGCGCAGTTCCTATGCATGCTCATAAGTTTGCGAATTTAATATTTTCACTCCAGATTTTCAACATTGCCATTTTATTACACTTCCTTATGAACAGTACAGCTGCCATTTTTCATATGCTGCCCAAAATGTGTTTTCGCAAATGTAGAGCACAATGGTGTGCGACAGCAATGTTTGGGACAGATTAAGAAAATCAAAGTTACACTGTTCATGAGCAGAGGTCTTAAAATGGCTATGTTGAAAATTTGGTGACAAAAGTCCACAAAATGACTGTGTTATGAGTGAGCATTGTGCAGTTTCCACGCACCCTTGTAAGTTCATGACTTTGTCATATTTTAAGTCCAGATTTTCACCAGTGGCATTTTTCCACACTTCCTTATGAACAGTACAGCTGTCATTTTTCACAACATGGCCGAAGTGTGTTTTCACACTTTCAGCGCAGAGATGCGTGGTCGCTGTGGGAAATCATTGTTCGGGACAGATAAAGAAAATCACAGTGACACTGTTCATGATCGGAGGCACCAAAATGCCTGAGTTGACAATCTGCTGTAAAAAATCCCCAACCTAATATATTACGGGTGTGCGTTGCACAGTTTCTGTGTACGCTCGTGACTTCACCATTTTTTTAAATATTTTTACTGCAGATTTGCAACATTGCCATTTTTTACACCTCCCCATGAAGAGTTCAGCTGTCATTTTTTACATCCTGTTTGGAATGTTTTTGCACCTGTGGTGCTAAATGCCGTTGTCGCTGTGCGTAAGCAGCTTTCAGCTAACAAACTGATATTCCCCCTGTTCATGAGGTGGGGGTCACAAAAAAACCATGTTGAACATTTGGAGTGAAAATACCAATGAATGCCTGAGGTATTAGGGTTTTCAGCCATAATGCCCAACCCTGTAGAGAATGACAGGCATCAGTGGTGTGACTTGGGATTCTTGCCTGTAATGCTCATACCATTCCACACGCTGCAGCCAGTGAGAGGCATCGAGGTATGCCTTGGACTCTTTGGCACCAAAGTTCACCCCATTCTCCTATATCACACCCAACTCACCGTATTTCCTAATGGAATGGGGTGTGCATAAGGGCCAAAGACCCCAAGGAACACCGTGACACTTGTCAGTGTCTGCAGGGTGGGGTGTGGTGAAATGGTGTGGCCGTTATGCCTGACGACCCAAAGGCACACCCCAATGCCTGTCACTCTCTGCAGGGTGGTGGTGGGGTTGGCTTCAGTTCAGTACTTCACTGCCATTCCTATTAGCAAGTTCTGTAACTTCTACACTACCACTGCCAATGCCAGCAAGCAAACATTCGGCATTGACAAATGCTTGTTTTTTCTGAGGCTGGTTGGACCGGAACTTAATTTTCCTTAATAGATATATATATATATATATATTATTATATATATATATATATATATATATATATATATAGACACACACAGTATATATACATAGATACATAGATACATAAACAGTGTTGGCAGATAAGGGCCTATGGCCCACCCAGTCCACCCATTTGAGCTTGTAAGTTCAGTTTATGTTTTCCTAGAAGTCTGTTGCCCCTTATCCCTGACCTCCAGAATTCTTTTACGTCTATCCCATGCATTCTCAAATCCTGTGATTGTTTCAGCCCCCACCACTTCCTCTGGCAGGGTGTTCCACTTGTCCACCACCCGTTCTGTTAAGAAATTCTTCCTCATGTTTCCTCTGAATCGTCCTCCTCCAACTTCATCCCATGCTCTCTAGTCCTGGAACATCTTTTCACTTAAAATAGTGTATTCCTGCACCCTGTTCCTCCCTGTAAGATACTTGTATGTCTCTATCATATCCCTCTCCCTCCTCTCCCGCCTCCCAGGGAGTACATGTTCAGTTCCTTCAACCTGTCTTCATAGGACTTGTGATGCAATCCATGCACCATCTTTGTTGCCCTCCTCTGAACCTTCTCTACCCTGTCTATGTCCTTACGTAGGTATGGTCTCCAGAACTGTACACTGTACTCCAGGTGGGGCCTCACTAGTGTCTTGTATAGCGGAATTATGACCTCCTTTTCCTGCTGGTGATGTCCTGCTTATATATCCCAGCATCCTATTTGCTTTTACCTGTTGCCTTGTCACACTGTTTCCTACCTTGAGGTCATCAGAGATGATACCCCAAGATCCCTTTCCTGCTTGGTGCATGCTATATCCTCACCCCCAACTGATATATTGTGCCAGGGTTTTGTGCCCCATATGCATTATCTTGCACTCTTTGCATTGAATTTCAACTGCCAAACCTCTGACCATTCTTCAAGTTTCTGCAGGTCCCTTCTCATTCTGTCTACACCTCTGGTGTGTCTACTCTGTTACAGAGCTTGTGTCATCAGCAAACAGTGAAATTCTGCCTTCTAGGTCCTGTGCAATGTCACTGATGAAGATGTTGAATAGGACCGTCCCAGCACTGATCCCTGTTGTACCCACTGGTCACTCTTCCTCTGTGGAGTGACAGCCATTTACCACCACCCTCTGTGACCTGCCACCCAGCCAGTTACCTATCCACCACTACTGTCCTGCCCACACCCATATCCCCAGTTTGTGTAATAGTCTTCTATGTGGCACAGTGTCAAAGGCCTTGCTGAAGTCCAGATAGGCCATGTCCACTGCCCTCCCGTGATCCACCTCCCAGTCACCCAGTCAAATATCCAACAAGGTTGGTCTGACATGACCTCCCCCTGGTGAAACCATGCTGCCTTGGGTCCTGTAGTCCATTGACAACCAGATGTTCCACCAATCTCTCCTTCAGTAGTGCTTCCATGATCTTCCCCACTACCGAGGTGAGGCTGACTGGTCTGTAGTTCCCTGCTTCCTCTTTGTTCCCACTTTTGTATAAGGGGACTACATCTGCTGTCCTCCAGTCTTTGGGTACCTCCCCTGTTTCCAGTGATCTGCTAAACAGGATAGCCAGAGATTCAGCCACCACCTCTCTTAGTTCTTTAAGGACCCTGGGGTGCACCCCATCTGGCCCCATTGCTTTATCAACTCATATTACTTCCAGTTCCTTCAGGACCCTTTCTCGTGTAAAGAGACTTGTGTCCATTTCTGCACCATTCTCACCCCTTGTACTCCCTTCAGACCCATTACCCTCCTCTTCCTCAGTAAAGACTGAGCAGAAATACCTGTCCAATATGTCAGCTTCACTGTTGCCATCCTCCACGCTGCCCCCATCCTCCCTTCAGTCTCACTATCCCTCCCTTTGTCTTACTTTTTTCACTTATGTACTTGTAAAAGGTTTTGTCCCCTCTACCCACTGATTTTGCAATGTGTTCTTCTGTCTGAGCTTTGGCTTCCCTTACTGACCTCCCTGCCTCCCTTTGCTTCTCCAGGTACTTCTCCCTATCTCATTCTACCTGTGTCTTTTTGTATTGCCTGAATGCAATCTTTTTGGCTTTCACTTTCTTTGCTACCTCTTTGGAAAACCATAATGGTCTCCTCTTCCTTTTCCTCTTGCTAACCTGCTTAATGCATAATTCTGTTGTTCTTGTAATCCCCATTTTAAATACTGCCCACTGTTCCTCAACCCCTGATTCCTGTCCCATTCCCCTTAATGCCTCTTTCAAGTATCTCCCCATTTTCCCAAAGTCTGCCACCCTAAAATCCAGGATACGTGTTTTTGTGTGGTTTGGTTTTGCTCTTTCTGTGATTTCAAACCACAATGACTGGTGGTCACTGTTCCCCAGCTGCTCCCCCACTGTTACCCCCATCAATTACAATTACAAGTATAAATATTAAATGGGGGTGGGAGCAATATCAGTGTAATTTAAAAAGGTTATTTCAACCAGAGTGTGATATCTGAACCTGATGTCAGCATAGTTAAAATATCTGCCATTTATACACACTCTGCTGACATCAGCTTCTACCATCTCTAACCTTCCACTGAAATGCATCTCAACAAGTTCCCCAATAACACAGAAAATTACCCTCACCTGAAAATCACTAAAGTGCAGCTACAAATACCATGCTACTCTATATCCTGCTCAGATGTGCTCCTCTGTTCCATTCCGAAGCAGATCAGCCACCAACTCTTAAAGGAAAAAGAAAGACAAAAAAAATCAGCATTAATGATGTTACGACCACAAAACAGAAAAACTAGCATCACTACATCATGCAAAACAAAATGGGAAAATAAGTTAATACTGAAAAACAAGATAAAACCTATGGATGAGCAACAAGAAATAACAGATCTTTGTATGCAATTCCAAAGAGATACAGAACCTCTGCTAGACCCCGCTACAAATGAAGAAGGTTTCACAATACCAGAAACACAAGAACAGAAGATGCCTGCAAAAAAACCAATATTTTCTAGACCCGCAATACATTAACAAGTACATCCTAAGTACTAAAAACAACAAAACCTGCCATAAAACAGACCCCGATGTAAAACGTCTCCAAACATTTCTACGTCAACATTTAGAACTTACAACCCTTATTACGAACATAGAACCTAAAGAACTAGACAGCTTATTATGCCACTATTTCATCACAAGCCAAAAGAAAGACAGTACAGATTATGAATCCTTAACAATTCGATCCCGCTTTCAAAGCATTGAAAGACACCTACGTGAAAATGGCTACAGTGAACCATTATCCACCTCAATAACATTTGAAAAAACAAGACAAGTCATTATGTCCAAGCAAAAACAACTAAAAGGAAAAGGACTGGGAAACTGTCCCAATGAAGCAGATGAGCTCAGTGACTACATAATTGATAAACTCTATGAATTACAACTACTCGGACCAAGTAATCCACAATCGATAATTAATTCAATGTGGCTGACAGCAAACATGTACTTTGTTGTTGGAGGAAACTCTGAAACAAGAAACTTATGATGGGGAGATATCACATTAAAAACAGACGGTGAAAATTGCAGATACCTGAAACTGTGGAAAGAAAGACAAACTAAAACTCACACAGGCTCAAACCCAAAGAACACACGTACCATTAAGCCCTGTGCCTATGAAATACACAACACAGAAAAATGCCCTGTGAGGAATGATCTCAAATACAAAGAGAAACGACCAATTAAAGCAAATAATCCAGAAGCGCCTTTCTTTTTAGCCATTAACTACCCCATCAGGTTACAATCTCCAACGTGGTTCAAACATCAGCCTCTTGGTATCAGGACCATAGCCAAGATTGTAAAAACAATGATACATGAAGCTCAAATACCTACACACAAGAAATTAACCAATCACTCAATGAGGAAACACCTCATACAAAAGCTAAGTGATTCAAATGTGCCCCCTACTGATATTATACAGATTTTGGGGCACAAAAAGCTATAGTCCCTCAACTCATATTGCAAACTCAGTGATGCCAAACAAAAACAAATCTTGAACATACTGAGTACAGATATTGAGCCAAAACCCAGTACCTCAAAAGCTGCAGAAACCACTGAGCTAAAACACAATCCTTCTACAAGCAAAACCGCTGTGACACAAAGCATGCCCTACAGACGCCATCAACATACCTGGATAACATACCAATATGCTTTAACAATCCCATAATATCAGTGTCGAACATCACCTTCAACATATATCAGGGTAAGTAAACAAAACAATGTGAGCCACAAACTTGTACCATACCTGTACTAACACCTTGTGCTTCTTTTGCAGGCCACGATTACCCAGAGAAACCCAAGAAATGGAAACAGATAACCGAATCAGACAGTGATTCCTTCTGAATGCCACCAGCCTTATGTGACCAGAAATGGCATCATGAACGGGAACCAACCTTTTTCCCAATCAAACAATGCCTGTTCTGCTCCACTTGAAAAAAATAAATGTTTAACTGAACTTAAGACATTCTTATACAGAAGTGTTGAATAAACTACTTGTATGAAACTAGATATTGTTCGGTGAAAATAAACCGTACCAGTAATGTGTAAATAAAATCACTAGTGCACCAAACATACACACAGAAAAAATAAATCACAACGATGCCAATATACAGTACATCACACATACAGTACGTCTCCTAAGAAATGCACCCGTGTATCACAACACGTCACAAGTACCCAGCCACAACCAAGCACCTTTCAAACACAACTCACACCATCAATAACACACTACACTCACTCTCTACTCTTACTCTCCACATACAACTCCTCACAAAACATACACATACTACTCCACAAATATCAGCAAAGCTCCCGCCCTCATTGTATAAATAGTACACATGATGAGCAGATTGTGTGCTATGGAAAATATTCTCACTTCCTGCGGAGGGAGCTCTGGACATGTCACTCGTGCCTTCGGCACTCGTGAGTATCCAGAGCTCCCTCTGCAGGAGTGAGAATATTTTCCATATCACACTCCTGCCCATCATGTATCCTATATATATTGCAAAAAACTTTGTTAATGCTCCAGTTAGGATCAAAGTGACAAAAGTTGGGAAATGAGGCATAAGGGTTTCCCTAACACCTCACCCTCCCAATCCAGGCAGGAGAGCAGGTGTGTGGTGTGCCTTGGGCTTCTCAAGTCTAATGGTCACCCCATTCCATCTGTAAATAAGATTAGATGTGTAGACTTTATGAGAACGGTGTGAGTGTTAGGCTTGAGAAGCCCAAGGCACACCTATTCTCTTGCCTGGTTGGGGAGGCTGGGGTGTTAAGGAAACTCTAATGACTCATTTCCCAGCTTTTGTTGCTTTGACCCTAACTGGAACATTAACAAAGTTTTTTGCAACTTATTTCCTTACTTTTGAGATAGTATAATAGTATCCTTATTTTTCTGTGGGAGTACAGGCTCCCTCCATAGATGTATGTGTGTATATATACATATATATATATATATACACACACACACACACACACACATACATATATATATATATATATATATATATATATATATATATATATATATATATATATATATATATGTATGGAAGCACAGAGCCTCAGGCCCTGCACTTCCATTTATAGGACAACAGTGTCCAAACTGTCAGGATAGCTACCTTATTATTCCACCTCATGTATCTGATACAGACAATTTTTGAATCCTCACCAAAACGTAATTCTGTGCAACTGCAACACCATTCCACATCACAGGAATGAAAACATATTCCGGCCAGGATTTGAAAAATTACAGCTATGACATACATGAGGTGGGGTAATAAGAAAGTTATGTTGGAAATCTGGGGTCAAAATATTTAAAATTTCCTAGTTTACAAGCAGGTGTAGCGAAATTGCAATGAATGGTCATAACGTTGGGGCTGTTTCCTATTTTGACCCCTATTTTTCAAAATAAACTTCTTTTGATCCCACCTCATAAACCCAGTAGGAGAACATTTTTAAATCCATGCTAAAATACCATTCCTTGCCACAGGTGCAAAAACATGTTTAGGACAGGATGTGAATAATGACAGCTGTACTGTTCATGAGGAGATGTGAAAAAATGGGTATGTTCAAAATTTGGGCTCAAAATATTGAAAATTACTAAACATGCATGTGTGTAGAAAAATTTCAAGGAATCCTCATAACTTGTCCACTTTTAGGAATTTTTTCACCAAATTTTAAACATAGCCTTTTGGGGACCCCACCTCATGAACACTGGTACTGTCATTTAGTTAGTCGGGCCCAAAAGATGATTTTGTGCAGCTATCATGAAATAACATTCCAGGCCCAATTAACAAGATAACAGTGACAGCATTCATGAGGTGGGGTCTCAAAATGGGCATACTGAAAATTTGATGAAAAAAAAAATCTTAAAATGGTAAAGTTATGATCATAAGTTCAAAACACCTTTGAAATACATTATACAGCACTTGCCTTTATTTCTTAGTTCATGGTTTGGCTTTGATGAGTGCATATGTGTCCTGATCCACAGAAGATGACAGTCCTTGACCTCCGGTGGTAAGTATAGGGTAAGAGGGGTTAAGGTGGTGGGTGCTCAGTGAGAGGATCAGGAAGGAGGAATGGGCAGCTTGAATGACGAGGGACCATTTTTTTTTTCAGGTTTCAGAAAAAAAAAAAGATGCCAGGGGACTGTTTTCTTTTTTTCAAGTTTGTGGCAATATTTTGGGACACTGAGGGTGGGTTTCCCAGTATTCCACACTGCTGGGGTGGAATCTAAATGCCTAAGTGGGAATTGAGCCCCCGATGTCAGCAAATTAACAAAACAACTGATTGTGGGCAAGTAGGACATTCATCACTGGGGGTGAGCATTCTGGTGTCAGATTATATAATTAATGTCAAAAGTGACCGGAGGCGATGATCAGAGGGTGGGGGGTGCCACTAGATACCAGGGAGAATATATGGGAGGCAATTATCAGGGTTGGGGTGTGAGTGGTGACACTAGACACCAGGGAAAACAATGGGCTCATAACTCCCACTGCAGTCAGCAGCAGGAGTTCAGCTGCAGTGGCAGAACTGTGGTGGAAGGCTCCTCTTGCTAAACTGGGGTCCCGTGATTTTGAGTGACCAGAAAAGTATTTCTGGTCCTAATTTTGAAAAATA
The DNA here is from genome assembly GCA_016271365.2 of Neoceratodus forsteri. Classification (NCBI taxonomy): domain Eukaryota; kingdom Metazoa; phylum Chordata; order Ceratodontiformes; family Ceratodontidae; genus Neoceratodus; species Neoceratodus forsteri. The sequence continues at coordinate 1,426,480,279 of CM028130.1, forward strand.
AACATCAGAATCTAGCTCAACGGGGCCTATTTAGTTAGGTTCTGGTGTCTGAGTTTTAAAATGTCAACATTTTATATATTTTCCAGACTTTTTAGTTGCTGGAAAAAAACAAGATGGTGGCTCGCAAAAAAGGATTTTTTTCTTATAAAAAAGGATTTTGTTCTTGTGAAAAATAAAATGCTCTCATGAAACTAAATCCTTTCTCTTGAGATCAAGTCCTTTGTCAAAATTGTTCTATCCTGAAAAGTGACATTTCCATAGGACATAATGGGAACTTAAAAACTTAATAACTTTGCAACAGTTTAATATTTTTGCACTACCCTAACAGTGGCAGTTGTTTTACCCAAGTTCTTTCTACCACAAACAAGCAAAACAAAATTCCATACTGTCTGGGTGCAAGGCGATGAGGAAAAACTGCAAAGAATTGTGATTTTTTTTCACTATCTGGATCTCAGAATCCACACATCCATCTGGAATGAAACTTACCACATCAAGAGATTTACCCCACAGGACAGCACATGCCACATTTTGTGCAACTCCATTGATCGGTTGTAAAGTTATTAAAATACAAAATTTGGACTACTCAACCCTAATATATATACAGTGTATATATATATATATGTATGTGTGTGTGTATTAAACTTTATTTGCTTCAAGTGCAATTCAAAGAATACCAAAGCCCTTTTACAAAACACATAAAAAACAATAAATAATTAAAACAAATTAAAATAACACATATATATTCAATATGTATATATATATATTGTAAATATATATATATATATATATAATATATATATATGCTGTGCCCCATAATATGTAGATAGATAGATAGACAGAAAGACAGATCTATATAGAGACACTAGCCAAGATATTCAAAAGGGTTGCGCATGGCGCAGCAGTGTGCGCCATGCACAACCCACTGATGCACCCGGTGCGATATTCAAAAGGAAAAGTGCACCTTTAAATCCGATCGCGAACACATCAGTAGTGGCTGTCAGTGGCTCCAGTGCACACCCTCGCCTCTGAGGCCGGGAGATCAGAGGGCTGGGGGTTCAGTTCCACATCTGGCACTTGTTACTATCCCAATACTAACACTGTAGTGCAGCATGAGAGGTGCTGCACTTTGAGTGCTGTCTCTCGGATGAGACATTAAACCGAGGTCCCATCTGCCTGGATTGGTGGTAGTTCAGGTGGATGTTAAAGATCCCATGGCACTTATCGAAAAGAGTAAGGGAATTTCCCTGGTGTCCTGGCCAAATTTCCCTCATTCACTAAAAATACCACCAACAGCTTAATCTGGTTCAAGGTCAGTTGGCATTCATCTGTATCCCTCTCCCCCGGGTCGTGCCTGAAAATAGGCAGGATTTGTCTAGTGCACTTACCCGGTCAACAAAAACTAAATAAATAAAATAAATAAAAATGCAGGCACAGGTAGGGGGAGCATGCCCATGCATAACCTGCACAGCCCGATATTTCAGCCCGGGATGTGCAGAGCCATGCATGCGCAACCCCTACTTGCGCCTGCACAAAGTTAAGCCAAAAAAAAAGGAACAAATGATGGCCTCCCACAGGTGAGCTGCCACATTGCAGGGCGCAACACGGCAGCTGCCACCGGTGGGTGGCCACCCCAGTTCCGGCCACACCTGGTGGGGCCCCCCATGACCCATAGTGGGCATATGTGTACATAATCCCCCCTCCAATATCCCCGGTGGTCCAGTGGACCGAGTGGTGCCTGATCGCGGGCATCTGGTTAAATAAAACACCCCGGTCCTATATCCCTGGTGGTCCAGTGGACCGCTATGTGCCCAATCGTGGGCATCGGTATTATAACTCCCCCGTCCAATATCCCTGGTGGTCCAGTGGACCGCACTCTGCCCGATAGCGGGCATCTGTTAAACATATAAAATGACCTATTACCCTGGTCGCCTAGTGTACCCTCCCCACCCGCCCACTGAGCCCCACCGCCCACTCCCCAGTCAGCCAGCAGAGCGGCAGCACCCCACCTGCCTGCCACCCGCCGCCCGCAGACTGACAGCTCGGTAGGGCTGCACGCCCATTGTCTACAGCGTGAGTTATCGGTGTGAATATATTGCATTATACATTCCAGATATGTGAATGATTCTGCTCACATATCTGGACTGTGTAGTACAGTATGGGCTGCACGCACACATGGGACCATAACCCCATAACCATGCATAACCATGCATATGCACATCTATGGAGGGATGGGAGTGCAAGGTCCGAAGGGCCTTTTGCTCCATCACACAAATAAGGATACAATTACACTATCTCAAAAACTAAGAATGCATGATAGCACAGGGCCCAACAGGAAAATAAGGATACCATTATACTATCTCAAAAAGTAAGGACATTTTTTAAAAAAAAAACATGGCTGAGGCTAAGCCAACAAAAGTAAGGAAATGTGACTTTAGGGTTTCCAACCCTAAAACTCCAATGCCACCCCTAAAGCAAATCAAGATGGAGTCTTCCTAGTGGTTGTCATCCCTAAAGCTCACCCCACTCTATGCACTCCAGAAACATATACACTTAATGGGGTGAGCTTTAGGGTTGACAACCCCAAGGAAGACTCCACCCCAGTTTGCATTAGGGGTGGCAGAACTCACATCAAAACAGTAATGCAACCTAAAAAAGAAATATACAAAAAAACTAAAAACAACTGACTGAATGCTTATATAATGCAGCTGACACCTTATTTAGGTGCCGCTATGTGGTGGGTTCAGCACACAGGGGAGCTATTCCAGCTTTCCTACACATAAAGCAGATTCCACTTAGAGTCCTTTTGATGTGACTGTGCTGGATTTAGCTGCTCTGTGATAATGGTGTATAAGGACCTTAATTTGTTCCGCTTGGTTGCTTCTCCATAAGTGTGGTGAGATCCTGAGAGAAGGTTGGCAATACTCATTACATCGTTATAGGGATTTGAAGCTGTAGCACTGCTATTTAAGCACGTTAGTGGTTGAAATGTACAAGAGTTGTGAAAATATGCTACCTTATGGTGCGCCCATTTAAAACTGACAAAATGTTCCAAACAAGTATAAGTGTTTAAAATTAGTTATGCATTGCAACATTTCATTTTTTTTCAACAGCACTCTTATAAAAACAGCTATAGCCCTGATGATTTATCCTAACAAGCTTGGAAATAGACGAAGGATGTAGCAAAATATTACATAAATATCTAATATTAACAGTACATTGAATGTTAAAGTAAGGTTTTTACCTGCCTTCAAGTAATACTCACTTTTATACACATTCCTTACATTTTGATAAAGATGAGAAATTTGTTGTAAAAAAGCAAAAGAAACAGCTGGCCACATTAGGGAACTAGGATTAATATGCCATTTGTAAACAATGGGCCAGATATTCAAAACTTTGTGCCGAGCAAAAACCGTTTGCGCAGATTTAGTGCGGGATTAGCATGGGTCTGCTGTATTCAAAAGGCCAAACAGCACAGGCAAACTGAATTAGAGCCTGGCAAAATCATAATGTATGCAAGGGGCAAACTGACATGAATACAGGCACAATGCTATATTCAGCGACTAGCACCGCGCAAAATGGTTTTGCGCAACTTAGCTCGACACTTAGCGCGGTGCACATTACGGCCCGGAAAAAGCTTGTCTTAACCCTGGGCAATCAGCTTTGCATGACACTATGGCTTTGTGTGGTGTTTGCATGGGTTTTGCGTGACCCTGACAAATAAATATGACACATAGACACAGCCAAACATAGAGGAAGCATGCTGCTAACTGATGGCATCACAATGATGCCATCATCTGCCACCAGTTCCAGCCATGCCAGGCAGTAAGTGGTGACCCTGCCACCAATGGACAGCATGGCAGTGTGGCCATACAGCACATACCTGCGGACCACACTTCTGTGGACACCAATAGATGCCAGCACACATGCAGCACTGTGGGCATGGAGGATGTTGAGGGGAGAGTGTATGGGTGGCCAGGCTGTGCCACAGACCAGGTGTGGCCACAAGGCTGGGACACATCATGCAGTGCACATGGGCCAGTATTGGGAATACCCCAACACTAGTATGCCTTTCAGATAATATATGCTCCCCCGGCCACATACTGCACAGCTGTACAACTGCCACAGCACACAAAGCCGTACATGTATATGTCACTGTGAGCATCCCATGTCAGAGGTGCACCATCTGTGGGTCACACAACAGCGTAACAGTAATGTCCACTGTCAGTAAACACCTGCAGGTTGGGCCTCTCACTGTGTATGGTGCAGTCATCATCACTGCCCTACACACCATAGGCATTGCTGTGTCCACACACTACTGGCCCCCTTGCTACTGTAGTGTCTGCTATGCACTGTAGCATGACCTACAGTGTGACAGTTGCATGCAGCACCACCACCATCTGTGCCTATGCTGTGTTGTCCCAGTATTTCTGCAGGCAGCAGCATGTGGAAGTAGTGTTCAAAACTGTATAATATTCCCCAAGCTGTTTGCGCAGCGCTAACATTTGTGCAGGTTTAGCGCAGGGCTAAACAGTAAGCCTGTGCAAACTGCATGCAAATCAGGGCATAATGAGATGCTAATCTGGATGTTTGCCTATAGACTACCTAAGTAGGCTCATTTGCATGTCACTTTTGAATATGGCAAAGTTTAGTGCCAGGCAAATGAGTTTGCACCGGGATAACAGTTTAGCCCTGTGCTAAACCCGTGCAAACGTGTTAGCACTGCACAAACAGTTCAGGGCTTATTTTACAGTTTTGCACACTGTAATTTCACATATGCTGCTACCTGCAGCTGTACTGGGTCCATGCATTTGCTGCACACACATTGGCCACATAGTTCACCTTTACCTACCTTCACATCACTGTGCACTGTGTTGCTGTTGTGGTTTGCACTTCCTGGTTGCCATATTCAGAGCTGTCTTAGTCCAGGTCTAAGTTTGCCCTGCACTCCCAGCCCAGTTTACCCGACCTCATTCCCATGCTATATTCAGAAGCTGTTTGCCCCAGGTTATTCCTCTTGAATATGGCTTACTTTGTGCTCTGGGCTAAGTTTGCCCGCGGGGCAGTGCTAATTTAGCCCCAGGGCAAGGTTTTGAATATCTGGCCCAAAATGTTTTAATAAATTAGCTGCTTTAGCTACTTTAACAAACTACATTTATCTTTTTCTTATTAGAAGCTTTATAAATTTACTACAGAGGAACCTATAAAAAGTTATTAAAAGAGATTAAATGGCTATAAGCATGCCAAAGGTATGAATATTAATTAGTACTTTATAATGGCATCAAGCAATATTTTGTTTGAAAATAGTATTGATATCTAAATATATATATTTCTTGTATGGTTTATAGGGAAGCAAGAATGCTAATGAATGAATTATGACAATTTAATGGAACACAATGTAAAGTAATTTAAGTAAGTAAGCTCATTAATATCCTCAGATAATAATTAAGTATGAAAAGTTGCTTGTATGATGAAATATAAAATAAATTATTTTAATTTTTACTGCTTTAATAGTTTGAAAACCGGACTCCCTGATGAAGGGATTTTGATCCTGAAACATAGGAAAGTTATATGTTTGGATGATAAGATTTGAATATGAAGCAAAATAAAAACACGTATTTGTAATTTTATAACTTATGGTGAGTGGGCCTGTTTATTCCAATCTGTGTTCACATAGTAATTAGCTCTTGATTGGATTTCGGCCTCTCCCAGTCTGAATACTCTTTTTAATTTTTTTCTGAGGTTGGCTGGACCAGAAGTTCATTTTCCTTAATGAAATTAGCACCTAGCTGGATGCATTTCTAGAGGCCCTGATAGTTGAGGATCTATACTTTACATCACAGAAACGAGTAACATTGAGAACATTAGGAATAGTTATATACATGTAGGAGAACAAGAATGAAGATGGGATGAAGATCTCTTCAGTTGCCTCTGAAGTTTGGAGATTCTTCTTGGAAAGTGATTTTGGGACACAAGTGTACATTGGATCATTACCTAAACATACTTTGAACAATATTTACTACAAATTGGGAACATTTTGATATAAATGGTTTATACTCCCTGGTTTGTTTTAAATCACATCTGGACTGGTTAATATTCAATTGAAAGGAATAGGAGGTATGAATAGCCCCCAAATATTTCATATTATATATATATATATATATATATATTGTTTGACTATTTTGAGATATAGATATCATCTAGACCCTCAAATATATATTTTTTATAGGTACATTGTTTGTATAGTTTGAGATATAGATATCAGTTGCTGTTGTTCCTACTCTATTATAGTCTTCTCCTCCTCTGAGTCCCATGGAACCCCTCCCTTCTTTTCACCATATGAATTTAAAGTTTTTGAAAAATGAATGCATTTTCATAATTAGATAAACTGACAGATAATAGATCTATACAAATTATTATTTATGAAACTGAAGAACTAAATATAATAGAAAGGTATACATCTAAAAGACAGTTCTCTGGACCAATACCATCCAAGACTGTTTTAAATGAATTTGAGTTTAATAAACAGAGACAACTTAAGCTATATTGGCATACCTTGGTGCTAACTGAATACTTAACACAAAAAAGGATTCTGAGAGGTCTAAGAATTCTAATAGAACCCAGTTTAGGTTTTACTACAGGTGAGCTTAAACAAAAATGAGATGGGGCACAAAACAGGTGTTCTCGAGACTTCCTGTTGATACTGGTGGAAGCACTTATGAAGAAAATCAGTAGAATAGATCAAGAAGTGGAACTTTTATAAAGAGATGTAAAAAAGAAGTTCTCTCTAGAAGAATTTAATGATTTTTTAAATAAAGTTAATAGACAACTAGATGAGTTTGAAAATGAGGTAAGAGCTACTAAAATGTATAAATTTAAAAGAGATCTGAATAATTATCGGGATAATAAAGTTTATATTGGCTCAAGGATAAGACAACCAAAGCAAGAGGGAACTTTGTGTATAATATAGACTTTGATAATACCCTTTACACATCTAGCCATGACACTGATAGTGAACAGGCAAGAGATAATAGAGGTGGACTTTTTTTTTAGGGAGGGGGGCTACAGGTGGAGAGGTAGAAGGAGGGTACAGTGAAGGGGTTACAAAGGATACCAATATACCTGGGTAAGACAAGACAGAACTCAGGACCCTGTGGAAGGAGGATCAGACACAAGGTCAGGAAGAACAGAAGAACCTATACAACAAGGAGGAAGGAAGGAAGAAAGGAGAAGAAACAAAAGTTGCAAGTGAAAATGAGATCTTTGTACCAATCGTAGTGTTCAATTTATCAGATACAGTTTTAACACCAACAGAAAAAAATGTCCTGGGTCGAGGTCTATCTTTCTGCCCACATGACAAGCTACATGAGTTTGAATTGAAACTAGAACTTAACAGATTTTTAGGAAATTGAGATTGCAATATTTATTTTTGACAATAGTCTTCAGACAATAGGAAGTACCCTAACAAGAGATAAGAAATGGATGTTAAGCCAAAAACTAAACTTGAAATCACAGTTCCTTCCACCAGGAGCGATCCCTCATTGTATAGAAACCTCTATCATTTTAGTTAGTAAAGACATAGAAAAACTGTTGAAAAAGAAAGAAACATGGACAGAAGGGCAAAATTTAATTTAACACTAGAGGAGTTTGGAGCCTTAAGGAACTTGGAAAATGACAGTACCACAGTGATTAAAAAAGCAGACAAAGGTGGGGGTATTGTGATTGAAAATTATAGACAGTATAAAGACAAATGTATATTTTTCTATCAGATCAGCATAATTATTTGAAAATTCCACAAGACCTGACACAAAAGATTAAAGATTTGGTTAAAGGCATTCTAGATGTGGCAAGCGTCAACGATTGGATCACTGAATGGAAACATGCAGCTTTCTTTAGAGAGTTTCCATTAACACCGATTTTCTACACATTACCCAAAGTACATAAGGACCCAATAAACCCCCCTAGATGCCCTATTGTTTCAGGGGTGAGTTCAATATTGGAATCACTCTCTACTTATGTGGATTACCACATTTGAGAGTATGTAGAACAAACATTGTCATATTTAGAAGACACAATGGACTTTATTAACATTTTGGAAGAATTCAATAAACAGAATTTAATGCAGAATGATTTACTCCTGGTCACCTTGGATGTGAAAGATCTGTATACATCAATAGCACATGACCAAGGTATATTAGCATTAAGCACTCTTTTGGATAGAGAAAGGAAGGATGAATGACCACCAAATGATTTATTAATTAAATTCATGGAAATAGTTCTAAATCAGAACTATTTTAGATTTGAGAAAGAGTTCTATGTACAGGTTAAAGGGACGGCGATGGTATCGAGCATAGCCCCCTCATAAGCCAACAAATATATGAATCACTTTGATGGAAATGTTATGTTTAATAACAATCCATTTAGTGACAAAATTAAAATGTATAAACACATTATAGATGATGTGGTAATACTATGGTCAGGAACAGAGAGAGAATTGATCCAATTTCATGAATTCATGAATAATAGAACAGATCATTTACAATTTACTTTGAACTTTGATGCAAATGAAATAGCTTTTTTGAATCTGATAATTTTTAAACAGGAAAATAAGTTACATACCAAACTCTATTGAAAAGACACAGATCGAAATACAATCTTAAGGGCAGAGAGTTTCCATCCAAAACCCTTAGCAGACTTGATCCCCTACACCCAACTGTTAAGGGTTAAAATAAATTGTTCCCTTACATCAGACTTGGAGAAAAAAGTAGAAGAAATGCTTGAGAGGTTTAAAGAAAGGGGATACCCTGATAAAATACTGAAAACAGCATAAAACAAAATGGAATTGTAGACAGCCATACCTTACTCACTAGAAAGATAACTGATACAGCTACACAGGTAAATAGAACTATGTTAACTATGAAATTTAGTGACATATTTTTCAATATTAAATGAACTATTCATAAACACTGGCATGTTCTCAAGTCTGCAAATCAGGGAGAAAAAGCTTTTGGACAAAACCATTGGTAGTTGCAAAAAAAGTAAAACCGCTACAAAATAAACTTATGCACACTGGCCATTTAATTCCAGAACAAAGACAGGCAAATTATTTTACAACTGAAGATTTAAAAGGGAATTACCCCTGTGGCAGATGTATCCACTGCAATAGTACACATAGGCCCAGATAGTCAAGCTGCGCCACAAAAGTGTGCAACAGCAGGAGCAAGCGCAAGTCCACTGTGCCCATATGCAAAACTTGTGATATTCAAACACTGCGCAGGTCAAGATGCGCCTGCGGCACATAACTGAATATCATGCCAACTGCACCATAGTGCAACCAGGGATGTGCAGTGGCGCAGGTCAGATGTGCACTAGCAAAATGAGGGATGCCTAGTGGAACAGGGCAGCAGCGCAACAGCACAACCAGGGATGCACAGGGACAGGATGCAGGAGCCCACCACCCATGGTAGGGATGGTCAGAGGAGCACTCAGCAGAACAGACATTGCCCCCCACACCCCATGCACCACACAACTGGAGGAGAGCAGGAAGAACCAGTGGCCCAGGGACACCAGCAAGAAACCCATCGCCATGGCACGGTGCACCAGCACACCCCCTTGCAAGCTGGGACCATCACATATGGATGCCCATCCACCCCATGCCACACCAACCCACCAATGCAGAGCACATCCTGCACCATGATCCCCATACACCCTGCCCAGGAGTACTGCAGAAAAGTGCAGGACACCCCAAGCATGCCACCACCCCCACTGTGACAATACAACCCTGTGCACCACAGAACCATGCAAGGCAGCCCCACCACGAGCACCCAACAGCGGGAAGCAGCAGCAGACAGCGAAGCAACATCTGCAGACACAGTGCCGCTATGCATGTCCCCCCTCAGGTAAAGCTGAGAGGCTGACCATGCATCAGCACATGAGGTACCACACACGTGGCAGGGCATTCCCCGTAACCCACACCAGTGTCCAGCACCCTGCCCACCCTCCCAAGGACACACCCCATCCCAGCACTGGCCACATCAGCCATTGCAGACACCCACAGTGTTGCATGGAAGCATGCGCCACACAGGATGCAACACAGTGCACAGACAAACAACCACCCATACCCAAGGGCACACCAACTCAAGGACACAGTAGTGGGTCAACCAAGCCCCCAGCGTGTGACCACGGCAGCCCTGTACACAAGACCAGAACCTCTCCATGGCACAGGTGTGCCAGCAACCCTGTGCAGGCACCATGATGCTGTACACCACCGGCATGCGGTTGGAGCACAAGTGACAGACAGTGGAGCACATCCTCTGCAGCAGGCACAGGTGACAGCATTGAGGTGAAACAACAACAGTGTATGCAACAGTGCCACCCGAGGCAGACATGCACCACACCAGTGACAGGAGGCAACATGGCATTGTGCCAGGTACAGGGGTTGTCCAGCATGGATAGCCACCACTGACATGCCGGCAGACCGTGCATAGCACAGACATGCAAGGGTGTCAGCTGCACAGGCCATGAATGATCTAACAGGGGCACCATGGACACAGGGCATGCACCATGTACCACTGCACACAATCATACATTGCACAGGGAACAACACACAAACCACAGACAGTGACTGAGAGCTATGCCCACACCACACTTGCCTCCCCTATGGACACACACACACCCCCATGATAGCACCACCCCCGACACCATGCACACCACTGCAGCTGAGCACCATTAGCCCGCTGCAAATCAGAGACCACAACAGTAGGCATAACTAAACAAATATATTATAAAAGTGGTCACAAAACTATTTACAACTATAAACATGTGAAAGGGGTGAGGGATACAAACAGAGTGGAGGTGGTTAAGGGGCAGGGGTGAACAAATGGGAGAGGGAAGGAGGGGTGTGAGGGTGGCTCCATGGGGCATTCCAAGATGCAACCTCGGTCCATCTTCAGCAGGAGCCCCGCTCCTGTGGCACCTTCTATTATGATGACACCTCACACTCTGGTGCTCCAGGCTTTCAAGGATAGCCAGAGAGGCCCTGGCCTCCTGCAACAGCTCCAGCAGTGCACGCTCCACATGTACCAGCTGCTGTCCACCTAGGACAAGAGAGCAGAATCAATAGGCATGAATGCACAGCCCCATGCAGCCCACCCATTGTGCATGGCATACAGCCATGGGACATGCCCTGGTGATGGTGTGTGACCACCCACAGTGATCGTGTCCACAAGACCTGCCCACCCAGGTGCACACAGCCATGTGGACCACTGCACACACCCACCGCCCAAGTCCCGAACAGCACCTCCGTGGCTGTACATTGACATGGCTTTGCCGTGCAAAGACAGTGGCACAGCCATGTACCCGGTGCATGCATGGACCACCATTGATGCACTCCCAGACATGCAGTGCCACTGGACAGTGCTGACTGTACCATATTGCATGCATGGCAGTGATGTTGATGGATGGTGGCCATGCCCCGCTGCCCACCCTGCTACACAGCATGCACAAAAAATCCTGGCTGTAAGGCACTCACCATCATCAGGCTGGTCCCGGCGCTGGGCTGGTATGGGTGCTCTGGCATCTTGATGTGCCACATGCTGCATCTGCCCCTCCCTGGCATGCCAGCGCTCCTCAGGGCCTAGGGTGCAAACATGGAGAGAGGAACATCAGTACAATCCGGTAGCAAAGGCCCCCCACCCATGGGTGTGTCTAATCCCACACAGCCATACCCATCTGCCCCCCACCCCAATACCACCACCACCACCATGGCCTACACTGGACGGACCCCCCCGTGTGCTGGACACATGCCCACTGAGATACCTGTATGGACATAACCAGTGTATGGATGTGGCACCTACCTGGCCGTGGAACCGCACCCCTCCTGGCGCGTGCCCGCAGGTGGGCAAGCCTGTCCGGGTCCCTCCACTGGACGTCCCCATACCGGTGCCTGCACTGCTGTGCTGTGTGCTGGATGCCCGTCGCTTCCTCCAGGGCCACCGCCACCTCCTCCCACAAGGCACTCCTGGCCCTGTCCAGGGGTGCCTCCCCAGAGAGCAGCAGCATGGGGCTCAACTAGGGACACCAGGTTAGCCAGTTCAACCTGGCTCCAGATTGGTGGCCATCTCCGTGCCATCTTCCAAGCATTGAGTATCAAAATGGCACTCCGTAGTGCAGGTCCACCACGTGCGGATGCTGCGCAGTACTGTGCTGCCATTCCCCATCGCGCTGTCACCGAACAGCGCAATAGAGGCACACCCATGCAGATGCATGCACCTAGGGGGCAAAGGTCGGCACAGGGTCAGGGGTCCCTCGCGCACAGACCACCACAGCACGATTGGTACTCACTGCGTGTAGCATGGTAGGGCACCCATGTGGCACTTCCTGTAGCGGCCTACCGTGCTGTTGCACCACAGCGCCTATGGCACCCCAGTGCAAGAGCGCCATACATGTGAACAGCGCACTAGTGCCACTGACACAGTGGTGGATGCGCCGTGCACTGCCTCCCATGCTCAGCACATCAGCAGCGTGGCAGGAATCGGCATCAGCACCCCGGGCATGTGCCGTTCGGTGTCTTCTGCGCATGTCACAGAGCTGCGCCCTTGTCTGAGCATGTTCAACACAATTGCACAAGGTGCAACAGCATGATATTCAGCTGGCATATGCAAATCAGCTCATCAGTGATTCAATGGTGCAGCTATTGCAATAGCATCCACTTAAAATTGAGCCTTGCCTCATTTGCATGTGTTGCACTATATAAATGTGACATGGGGCTGCAGAGGCCATAGTCTGGTATTGCAGTCTATTGTGGTGAGTTACATGCTGTTTGCCAGTGTGGACTGTGGTGTGTGGGAGATGCATGGTACTGCACAGTCAGAGGTAACACCTGTCATTCCCACAGGATCAATGATGACCGAACGTGAAGTGGTGGAGGAGGAGAAACAGAGACGTGGGAGACGGAGGGGGCCCAACTTTACCAAGGCAGAATCAGATGTCTTGTTTGAGGCCTACCTTGACCAGGAACCGCTGCTCAGCAAACAGCGGGGAACACCACAGGCCCATGCTGTGGCATGGGGTGAGGTGGCACGTGCCATCAACCAGAATGGCAGCCACCAGTGGTCCATGCAGGAGTGCAAGAAGAAGGTGGGCACGGACAGGAGGAGGATTAAAGATAAGGTGGCTGTCATCAGGGCAGCACAGGCTGCGACTGGTGGGGGACAGCTGGCCGTGCAATGCCTGATGCCACAGGAAGAGTGGGTTGCTTGCAGCATGTGGCGTTGTGCCCTCAAGGGTGTTTCAGGTGATGGCTTTCAGATGGGTGGTAGCCCGTCACTGCATGGTAGGTCCTGATCTGTCACTGTTGGAGGGAGTGGGGGAATGCCACAGGGTAGGGAAGATACATTAATGCTACTGTGTTCCCTTACAGCTCCTGAGCATCTACATGGGTCAGCGGTAGTGGGCTCGTCCACTGAGGGTGATACCCTGGACACAGAGGAGTTCCCATCCACCTCTACAGGTGTCCGAGGGTCAGGACAACAGTGGACCCTTCTGGCTATCTGGACTGATGTTGGTGGAGCTGGTGCAGAAGAGGCCCTGCCCATGTCCCCACATGACAGCATCCATGGATGCCAGCATGCAGAGACTCAGACTGGTGCCAGATCCATCACTGATGATGTTGGAGCTCACATCATGGACAGTGATACATGTTGGCCACAGGATGGCTGCACTGCAGGTAACAGCACAGGCATAGCTGTGGGTGGTGCTGCCATGGAGGCCTGCGTGATATCATAGTCCTGGCCTGTGCCTGTCTGCACCAGTGGGGCAGCACTGGTGTGCATCCAGGACAGTGGGGCTGTTATGGCCATTGTGGTGGCACCATTGAGCCCTGGAGAGCGGCGGCCAGAGGGGCAGTGTCAGCAGTCAGCCAATGGCGATGGGGGGACAGTGTCAGGGCGCTGTCAATGCACCACCTGTGGACATGCCCAGGCCCGGCCCTGGTGTGCAGCACCCAACCTCAAGGGGTGCTGCCCAGCACAGCTGCGAACACCATGAGGGACAGCACGCCGATCAGGTGGATGACCTCTTAGATGAGCACACCCGCAGACTCCTTGAATCAATGGATCAGCAGTTGTGGCTTGTAATGGCAGTGAATGCACTCAGTGCGGTCCTGTGCCAGCAGAGGAGTGGCGCAGCAGGGACACCGGTCTGCTCCTGGCAGGGATGGACCAGCTATGGGAGGATGTGACCACCGCCATTGACAGGCAGACACAGGCATTCACAGCTGTCATGGCCGCAATGGGCACACAGTTATTTGCCCATGCACCGCAGACACCGCGCAGTGCCATGTCCACCCCCCATTCCTGGTGTCATGTGACACCCTCCTTGTCAACACCGAGTTCAGCAGCGGGCATCCTGAGCATGCCTGGTGCAGGCATGTTCGGTGAGCTGCAGACCCCTGCTCGAGAACGGTCGCGTTCCCGCAACGGCACCCTTGGGGGACCATCAGTGCCACCCCATGAGGTCAATGATCAGCTTGTCACAGCTGACGGGTCTCGGTGGGGCCGCCCACGCATCTGTGGCATCCGTGGCACTGTGCCGCGTGACTGACCTGTCTCCTGCCATGGCTACTGTCTGATGCTGCCCTGTGTGCAGTGTGTTGTTTAATGTGCAATGCATGGGTGGGGTACCCGGCCCTGCACACACACACATGTTCCATTTACACACCCTCCTGGCTGCTGGCTGCTGTGGCGTGTGCATGATGATGCCTGCGTTGCACTGTCTGCCACTGTGCAATGGTGCCCAGTGTCTGTGACACGCACAATGATAGGCACTGGGCATGGTGGTCTGTGGACGTGTGTGTGGCTAGAGGTGGTGGTTGGGGTCGATGTGCCTCCTACCCTTTGTGCATGTCTTGGTGGTGTGTGTGTGTGTGTGTGTGTGTGTGTGTGTGTGTGAGACCACGTGCCGTGTTAGGCCATGCCCATCCCTGACGGCATGTGCAGTTCCACGCTCAGCCAATTCTGTTTACGGCATGCGCCCCTGGGGTTTGTCCATGCATGTTTGTGGGTTGTGCCCTTGCCATTGGTGGTTGCACATGGCCCCATGACTTACCTGGGTTGGTTGAAGTGTTCCTCTGTGATGGTGTCGCGGTGCAGCTGTGACATCCAGATCAGTCTGGGGTCCCTTCGACCAAGGGGGAGGCTGCCCATCACCATCTGCACCAACGTCCTCATCGTCCCCATCGCTGTCCCCCTCTTTGACCTCTACAGCTATCCCACAGTCATTGGCGATGTTGTGCAGGATGCAACAGGCCAGAAATAGCCTGCAGGCCTTCGAGGGGCTGTACTGCAGGGCACCACTAGATGTGTCCAGGCAACGGAAATGTGCCTTCAGCATCTCGAACACTCGATCTATGACATTGCGTGTGGTGGCATGTGCCTCATTGTACCATTGCTGTGACGGGGTCGCGGGCCACCAGTATGGTGTGAGCAGCCAGGGACGGAGTGAATATCCACTGTCACCTGTGTGTAGAGGGTGGACATTAGTTTGGTGATCAGCGTCGCCCTGCCATAGGCCATCTAGGCCAGTACCCATGTCACCTCTGACTATTCCCCTCCTAAGATCCATGTCTTTCTGCATGATTTGCATACTCACCCACTAGATGTCCAGTGGGGATATCCCCACTCTCGAACATGTGGCACAGTGCAGACTGGTGCCAGATGAAGGAATCATGTGCTCCCCCAGGGTGCATGGGACAGACATTGGTTATGAGCCCCCTAGCATCACACACCACCTGGCAGTTGATGCTGGCATAGCCCTTCCGATTAATGTACGCAGCACCTTCCAGTCCAGGTGGCGTTCAGATGGCCACATGGGTGCAGTCAATGGCCCTGAGCATGCCAGGCATACGTGCTACCCTGTGGAACTCTTGTGTGTGTGCTGTGCGCTCCGCCTGTGTGCTGGGGAAATGGATGTACTCCACAGCATGTGGCAGCAGTACACTGAGGAATTGCGTGAGTAGGTGTGACGCGGCTGACTGGGTTATGCCTGTTGTGTTCCCTGTTGGTCTCTGAAAGGTGCCCATGGTGAGCAGGCACATGACAGCTGTCACCTTTGTCTTTCACTGTAGTGCTTGAAGCTGGTGCAGGCTCAGTACTGCCTGTTGGGGGCATACCACCGACGGGCCCTCCCACGGTTGTGCCCCCTGCTGCCTGCCTTCCTTCTCCACCCCTCATTACTGCCTCCATCTGAATGGTGGCACTGGCCATGTCCCTGGCTTGTGTTCCCCCGGCAGCTGTAACCTCCCCCCACTGTCCTTTGTGCTACTCCCCTGCACCGGGAACACCTCCAAGATTTGGCTGTCCTGGCACTTCCCTTTCACTCCTGCACAGTAGCACAGGCTCCCCACTCCTGTCCTGTTCCTGGTTGTTTCCAGGTGTGCTCTGTCCTGCTCCTGTCCAATCCTGCTTACTGCTACCCTCTGCCTTGTTGTTGTCACCTCGCTCCCACCTCTGGCTTCCCTGTAGCATTCTTGTGCCTCTCTCTTGTTCCTTTTTATTTTGGAACATTTCCGCTATCGCGCAACTTCAGCTTTGCTCCCTATTGTGCATGGCGCATGATTGTTGAATATCGACTGCGCCATTTATTCATGGTTCCCCCCCTTCAGTTGTGCATGCATTATTTACCATTGCACTTTTGCGCATTGCAATTTGGGGGGTGCAGCTGCCTCCCACTGAATATCGCACAATGGTGCATTTTCGGACTTGCGCTGGCCCATCTCTGTTGCGCATGGTGCAACCCTTTTGAATATCTGGGCCATAAAATCAAAAAAATAAGAAATGTGTACCGGCTTAGAGATGTGATTATTAATGACTTTATCACATGCCAGACAACTGGAGTTATTTATGGAATAAAGTGTCCGTGTGATAGGATTTACATAGGCAAAATAAAAAGACAGCTAAATAACATATAGGAGAACATAAGGGATATATCAGAAATCAAGACCTAAGTTCCCCAATAGTGAGACAATTTTTAGAAGAAGGACATCAACCACCAACATTTTGTTCTTTTGGAATAGAAAAAGTATCCAAGAATAGGAGACAGGAAAATTTTAATGATAAGTTGCTACTCGGAGAGGCCTTTTACACTGATTATTTCAGGTCGACTAATCCAATGTATGGTATAAATGAAACCATAGATTGGCAACCTATATTGTAAACAGAGAACAGGATCTGAATGGTAAAAGATCCTGTATGATCCATTAATGATGTAACAGTAAATACTGTTTCTAAAACAGTGTTTTATTTAGATATTTAAGAAAAACTTTCAATGGTTGATTTAAAGGAGAAACACTTTAAAGATGGCAACCACTTTAATAGTGGTAAATGGTATATAAAAGTAATGAATCTTTACTAGTTTTGTCTAGACTCTATGAAACTGATCATAAATGTGGTTAAGTTAAAAATTTGGTAATAACAGATAAACAATATTTAAAAGTTATATTTTAGTTATTATGCCCTCTGTTGGCATATTTCACCTTACGACGGCGTATGCCCTTCTGGAATCGGGCCCTATATCACTTGGAAACCCCAAAATTAAATTTGGAGAACTCACATTGAAACAGTAATGTAAACTAAAAAGGAAATGTACAAAAAACTTAAAAAAACTGACTGAATGTTTATATAATGCTGCTGACACCTTATTTAGGTGCTGCTTGGTGGCAGGTCCGGCACACAGGGGAGCTATTACAGCTCTCCTACACACAAAGGAGATTTCATACAGAGTCCTTTTGATGTGACTGTGTCGGAGTCAGCTGCTCTGTGACAATAAAAACATAGAAACATAGAATTTGACTACAGATAAGGACCGCTTGGCCCACCTAGTCTGCCCATTTCTCTACCTAATGGATAAGCTGCAGATCCAACAGCCTACTTCCTCCTACCCCCCACTAGAACTGCCTTATGTCTGTTCCATGCATTCTTGAATTCCCACACTGTTTTTAACTCCACTACCTCCTCAGAAAGGCTGTTCCATGTATCCACAACCCTCTCTGTGAAGAAATACTTCCTCACATTACCTCTGAGCCATCCCCCCTCTATCTTCAAAGTGTGCCCCTTTATTCTTGTACATCTTTTTTCTGAAAGATCCTACCCTCTAGGACTTTGTTGATTCACTTGAGGTACTTGAAAGTTTCTATCATGTCCCCACTCTCCCTCCTCTCCTTGAGGGTATACATATTAAGCTCCTTTAATCTCTCTTCCTATGTCTTCTGGTGCAGACCCTGCAACATTTCAGTTGCCCCCTTTTGGACAGCCTCCATTCTATCGATGTCCTTGCAGAGAAGGGGTCTCCAGAACTGCACACAGTACTCCAGATAGGGTCTCACCAACTGTCTGTACAGAAGGATAACGACTTCCTGTTTTCTACTGGTGATGCCTCTCCCTATGCATCCCAGTATCCCGCCAGCCCTCCCCCTTTGCATCCTTTCCACCCCACCTTTTGTATCGACCCTGTTGCAGATCTTTGTGTTGTCTGCAAAGAGACGTACTTTTCCTTCCAGTCCCTCTGCAATGTCATTTATAAAGACATTAAAGAGGACCCATCCCAGTACTGAACCCTGCGGTACCCCACTAGTAATCCCCCCTTTCTTCAGAGTGAACTCCGTTTACTATTACCCTCTGCATCCTGTTGTCCAACCAATTTTTTACCCAGGCTGCCACTTTGGAATCCTCTTCAAGGCTAGCTAACTTCTATATTAATCTTTTGTGTGGGGCTGTGTCAAATGCTTTGCTAAAGTCTAGGTAGGCCATGTCCACCGCCCCTCCCAGGTCTGCTACTTTGGTCACCCAGTCAAAGAAATCTATTAGATTCGTCTGACACGACCTTCCTGCTGTGAATCCATGTTGCCTTGGGTCCTGTGCCCAACTGGCCTCTAGGAATTCAGCAATTCTTTCTTTCAGAAATAATTCCATCTTTTTCCCTACCACTGAGGTCAAACTAACAGGTCTGTAGTGTCCTGCCTCTGTCTTACTCCCACTTTTGTGAAAGGGAATCACATCCACCCTCCTCCATTCCTCAGGTACTGCACCATCCTCCCATGATTTGTTAAAAAGGGTAGTCAGTGGTGTCACTAGTTCTACCCTTAGTTCTTTTAGCATTTTTGGGTGAATCCCACCAGGTCCCATTGCTTTGTCCACCTTCAGTTTTAAGAGTTCTTTCAGAACCCTTTCTTCTGTGAATGGACTGGTGTCGACCTCACTATCCAGAGTGCTTCTATTCTTTGATTTAGGTACCTCACCCTCCTCTTCTTTTGTGAATACTGAACAGAAGTATTTGTTCAGTATCCCTGCTTTTTCACTGTCCCTCTCTGCCCACGCTTCCTTACCTTTATTAAGCCTCATTATCCCTCTCTTGGTCTTTCTTCACTCCGTAATGTACCTATAAAAGGTTTTATCCCCCTTCTCAACTAAGTTGGCTATCTTTTCTTCAGTTTGGGCCTTTGCTATTCTGACTGCCTTCCCCACTTCCTTCTGCTTTAACTGGTACAGTTCTCTGTCCTGCTCCTTCTGTGTTTCCTTATACTTCCTGAATGCTACCTTTTTCTCCTTAACCTTCCCCGCCACCTCTTTTGAGAACCATAGTGTTTTTTTCCTTTGTTTTGCTTTGTTGATTTTCTTCACACAAAGGTTTGTTGCCTCTGTGATGGCTGTTTTTATTTTTCCACATTATTCCTCCACCTCATCTTGCCTGTTTGCTAATGCTTTTCTGAGGCACTCTTCCATTTTCCCAAAGTCAGCCCTCCTAAGGTTGGCACAGGGTCATAATGTCGCATGGCAGAATGTCGTGCATCTTAAGCGCATTGCACGATTACAATTTATCTTTTTTGTTCTGTGGGGGCTCTTGCCTCCACCCCAATTACAGGGGCTGTGCCGCTGGAACCCCACTAAGGATTCTAACTCCAGGGTCCAACATGGAGAGCGCACAGGTCCAGGGTGTGCATAATGCCGTATGCTATTAAGCATACAACACTGTGACCCGGTACGCCTAAGGTCCAGTACTCCTGCTTTTGTATGGCTTGACTCTATGGCTGTGTTTATTGTGAACCACACTGTTTGGTGGTCACTTGCTCCCAGATGGCTACCCACTTCTAAATCAGAGATTCTTTCTCCATCCCCATTTGGCAGTACCAAGTCTAAGATTGCTCCCTCCCGAGTGGGCTCCGCCGCTAGCTGTCTGAGGCATGCCCCTTGTAGGGCATCGAGAATAGCCCTGCTCTTGGATGTGGCTGCAGCAAAGGTGCTCCAATTAACATCTGGCATAGTCAGGTCCCCAATCAACAATATCTCCCCTTTTTCTGCCATACTTAGGATGTCTTCTGTCATTTTCTTGTCTATTGCCTCCCCCTGAGATGGGGATCTGTATACAACCCCCAGGCAGATTGTGGTGCCATATCCTGTGTCCAGGGTGACCCACAGTGCCTGCTGTACTCCCTTTTTATCCTTTAGTTCCATTGCTTTGATCCCTTCTCTTACATAAAGAGCTACTCCTCCTCCTCCTCTTTTACTCTCCCTGTCCCTCCTGTAGCTTGTGTACCCTGGTATGTTGACATCCCAGTCAAGGTTCTCAGTGTACCATGTTTCTGTGACTGCCACGATATCCAGGTGTCCCTCTTCCATCAAGGCGACTAGTTCAGGGAGCTTGTTAAACAGACTATGGGCATTGGAACTCATCACCCTCCATTTTTTGATGGCCTTACCCCTTTTAGCCCCATCCCTCTCCTTTTTGCCTTTTTCTGTGTTTACCCCTGTCCTACTCCCTGTTGACTTCTCTACCTTGGTGATTACCTCTCTAACTACTGTGTTTTGTGGGGGGAGGCTGGGTTTTCCCTGCTTCTTTTCAGTGCCCCCCCTTGGCTAGTTTAAATGCTTGCCAATGGTATATAAGGAGCTTAATCTGTTCCACTCAGCTGCTTCCACATAAGTGTGGCGAGATCCTGAGAGAAGGTTGGTAATACTCACTACATCGATAAAAGGATTTGAAGCCGTAGCACTGCTACTTAGACAAGTTAGTGGTTGAAATGTATGAGAGTTGTGAAATATGCTACTTTATGGCATGCCCATTTAAAACTGCCTGAAATGTTCCAAACAAGCATAAGTGTTTAAAATTAGTTATTAGTTATGCATTGCAATATTAGAATTGTTTTCAACAGCACTGTTATAAAAACAGCTATAGCCCTGATGATTTATCCTAACAAGCTTGAAAACAAATGAAGTATGTAGCAAAGTGTTACGTAAATAACTGATATTAACAGTACAATAAATGTTAAAGTAAGGTTTTTACCTGTCTTCAAGTAATAATCATATTTATACACATTCCTTACATTTTGATAATAATGAGAAATTTGTTGCATAAAAAGCGAAAGAAACAGTTAGCCACATTAGGGAACTGTGATTAATATGCCGTTTGGAAACAAAATGTTTAAACAATTAGCTGCTTTAACTACTTTAACAAACTGCATTTCCATTTTTTTACTAGAAGCTTTATAAATTTACTACAGAGGAAAGTATAAAAAGTTATTGAAAGAAATTAAATGGCTATGAGTACGCCAAAGGTAGAAAAATAATTATCTTTATAATGATATTGAGCAATATTTTGTTTGAAAATAGTATTGATTTCTAAATATGTATATATATATATATATTTCTTGTATGGTTTATAGTAAGCAAGAATGCTAATGAATGAATTATGATCATTTAGTGGAACATAATATAAAGTAATTTAAGTAAGCAAGCTCATTAATATTCTCAGATAATAAGTATGAAAAGTTGTTTGTATAATGAAATATAAAATATATTATTTTTAATTTTTACTGCTTTAATAGTTTGAAAACTGGACTCCCTAATGAAGGGATTTTGATCCCGAAATGTAGGAACATTATATGTTTGGATGATAAGATTTGAATATGAAGCAAAATAAAAACACCTATTTGTAATTTACTTATGGTGAGTGGGCCTGTTTATTCCAATATGTGTTCACATAGTAATTAGCTTTTGATTGGATTTCAGCCTCTCCCAGTCTGAACACTCTCTTTTTTTTTCTGAGGTTGGTTGGACCGGAACTTAATTTTCCTTAATATTTATATATATATATATATATATAGAGAGAGAGAGAGAGAGAGAGAGAGAGATGTATATATACACACACACACAGTAGATATATGTATATGTATATTTATTAAATGAGGGTGGGAGCAATATCAGTGTGATAAAAAAGGTTATTTCAACCGGAGTGTGATATCTGAACCTGACGTCAGCAGAGTTAAAATATCTGCCATTTATACACACTCTGCTAACGTCAGCTTCCACATCTCTAACCTACCACTGAATGCATCTTAACAAGTTCCCAATAACACAGAAAATTACCCTCACCTGAAAATCACTAAAGTGCAACTATAAATACCATACTGCTCCATATCCTGCTCAAATGTGCTACTCTATTCCATTCTGAAGCAGATCAGCCACCGACTCTAAAAGGAAAAAGAAAGACAAAAAAAATAAATCAGCATTTACGATGTTACGACCACAAAATAGAAAAACCAGCATCACTACATCATGCAAAACAAAGTGGGAAAATAAATTAATGCTGAGAAACAAGATAAAACCTATGGATGAGCAACAAGAAATAACAGATCTTTGCACACAATTCCAAAGAGATACAGAACCTTTGCTAGACTCTGCTACAAATGAGGAAGGTTTCACAATCTCAGTAACACAAGAACAGAAGATGCTTGCAAAAAAAACAATATTTTCTAGTCCCGCAATACATTAACAAGTACATCCTAAGTACTAAAAACAACAAAACCTGCCATAAAACAGACGCTGATGTAAAACTTCTCCAAACATTTCTAGTTCAACATTTAGAACTTACAACCCCTATTACGAACATAGAACCTAAAGAACTAGACAGCTTAGTATGCCACTATTTCATCACAAGCCAAAAGAAAGACGGTACAGATTATGAACCCTTAACACTTCGATCCCGCTTTCAAAGCATTGAAAGACACCTATGTGAAAATGGCTACAGTGAACCATTATCCACCTAAATAACATTTGAAAAAACAAGCCAAGTCATTATGTCCAAGCAAAAACAACTAAAAGGAAAAGGACTGGGAAACTGTCCCAATGAAGCAGATGAGCTCAGTGACGACATAATTGACAAACTCTATGAATTACAACTACTTGGACCAAATAATCCACAATCGATAATTAATTCAATGTGGCTGACAGCAAACATGTACTTTGTTGTTGGAGGAAACTCTGAAACAAGAAACTTATAATGGGGAGATATCACATTAAAAACAGACGGTGAAAATTGCAGATACCTGAAACTGTGGAAAGAAAGACAAACAAAAACTCACTCAGGCTCAAACCCAAAGGACACACGTACAATTAAGCCCTGTGCCAATGAAATACACAACATACAAAAATGCCCTGTGAGAAATGATCTCAAATACAAAGAGAAACGACCAATTAAAGCAAATAATCCAGAAGCGCCGTTCTTTTTAGCCATTAACTATCCCCTCAGGTTACAATCTCCAACGCGGTTCAAACATCAGCCTCTTGGTATCAGTATCATAGCCAAGATTGTAAAAACAATGATAAATGAAGCTCAAATACCTACGCACAAGAAATTAACCAATCACTCAATGAGGAAACACCTCATACAAAAGCTAAGTGATTCAAATGTGCCCCCTACTGATATTATACAGATCTCGGGGCACAAAAAGGTATAATCCCTCAACTCATATTGCAAACTCAGTGATGCCAAACAAAAACAAATCTTGAACATACTGAGTACAGATATTGAGCCAAAACTCAGTACTTCAAAAGCTGCAGAAACCCCTGAGCTAAAACACAATCCTTCTACAAGCAAAACCGCTGTGACACAACAGCATGCCCTACAGACGCCATCAACATACCTGGACAACATACCAATATGCTTTAACAATCCCATAATATCAGTGTCGAACATCACTTTCAACATATATCAGGGTAAGTAAACAAAACAATTTGAGCCACAAACTTGTACCGTACCTGTACTAACACCTTGTGCTTGTTTTGCAGGCCACAATTACCCAGAGAAACCCAAGAAATGGAAACAGATAAACGAATCAGACAGTGATTCCTTCTGAATGCCACCAGCCTTACGTGACCAGAAATGACATCATGGGAACCAACCTCTTTCCCAATCAAAAAACGCCTGTTCTGCTCCACTTGAAAAAAATAGATGTTTAACTGAACTTAAGACATTCTCATACAGAAGTGCTGAATAAACTACTTGTATGAAACTAGATATTGTTCGGTGAAAATAAACCGTACCAGTGATGTGTAAATAAAATCACTAGTGCACCAAGCATACACACAGAAAACAAATAAAATTAAAAAAGAAATCACAACGATGCCAATATACAGTACATCACACACACAGTACTTCTCCCAAGAAATGCACCTGTGTATCACAACACGTCACAAGTACCCAGCCACAACCAAGCACCTTTCAAGCACAACTCACACCATCAATAGCACACTACACTCACTCTCTACTCTTACTCTCCACATACAACTCCTCACAAACGTACACATACTACTCCACAAATATCAGCAAAGCTCCCGCCCTCATTGTATAAATAGTACACATGATGAGCAGATTGTGTGCTATGGAAAATATTCTCACTTTCAGTGAGGGAGCTCTGATATTACTACCGTGCCTTCGCACTCGTGAGTATCCAGAGTCTCTTCCTGCAGGAGTGAGAATATTTTCCATATCACACTCCTGCCCATCATGTATCCTATGTATATTGCAAAAAACTTTGTTAATGCTCCAGTTAGGATCAAAGTGACAAAACATGGGAAATGAGGCTTTAGGGTTTCCCTAACACCTCACCCTCCCAATCCAGGCAGGAGAGCAGGTGTAGGCTGTGCCTTGGGCTTCTCAAGGCTAATGCTCACCCCATGCCATCTGTAAAAAGGTTAGATGTGTAGACTTCATGAGAACGGTGTGAGTTTTAGGCTTGAGAAGCCCAAGGCACACCCCACACCTATTCTTTTGCCTGGTTTGGGAAGGTGGGGTGTTAAGGAAACTCTAATGCCTCATTTCCCAGCTTTTGTCACTTTGACCTGAACTGGAACATTAACAAAGTTTTTTGCAACTTATTTCCTTGCTTTTTGAGATAGTATAATAGTATCCTTATTTTTCTGTGGGAGTGCAGGCTCCCTCCATAGATGTGTATATATATATATATATATATATATATATATATATATATATATAGCTGTGGAAGCACAGAGCCCTCAGGCCCCTGCGCTTCCATTTATAGGACAACGGTGACCAAATTGTCAGGATAGCTACCTTATTACTCCACCTCACGTATTTGATACAGACAATTTTTGAATCCTCACCAAAACGTAATTCTGTGCAACTGCAACACCATTCTACACCTTAGGAAAGAAAACATATTCCGGCCAGGATTTGAAAAATGACAGCTATGACATACTTGAGGTGGGGTTAATAAGAAAGTTATGTTGGAAATCTGGGGTCAAAATATTTAAAAATTTCTAGTTTATAAGCAGGTGTAGTGAAATTGCAACGAATGGTCATAACGTTGGGACTGTTTCATATTTTGACCCCAATTTTTCAACATAAACTTCTTTTGACCCCACTTCATAAACCCAGTAGGAGAACATTTTTAAATCTATGCCAAAATACCATTCCTCGCCACAGGTGCAAAAACATGTTTAGGACAGGATGTGAATGATGACAGCTGTACTGTTCATGAGGAGATGTGAAAAAATGGATATGTTGAAAATTTGGGCTCAACATATTGAAAATTACCAAACATGCATGTGTGTAGAAAAATTTCAAGAACACTCATAACTTGGCCATTTTTAGGAATTTTTTCACCAAATTTTAAACATAGCCTTTTGTGGACCCCACCTCATGAACACTGGCACTGTCATTTAGTTAACTGGGCCCAAAAGATGATTTAATGCAGCTATCATGAAATAACCTGCCGGGCCCCATTAACAAGATAACAGTGACAGCGATCATGAGGTGGGGTCTCAAAATGGGCATGTTGAAAATTTGATGAAAATAATATCTTAAAGTGGTAAACTTATGATCATAAGTTCAAAACACCATTGGAATACATTATACAACACTTACCTTTATTCCTCAGTTCATGGTTTGGCTTTGATGAGTGCATATGTGTCCTGATCCACAGAAGATGACAGCCCTCGACCTCTGGTGGTAAGTTTAGGGTAAGGGGGTTGAGGTGGTGGGTGCTCAGTGAGAGGATCAGGATGGAGGAAGGAACAGCTTGAACAATGAGGGACCATTTTCTTCTTTTTTCAGGTTTCAGAAAAACAAAGATGCCAGGGGACTGTTTTCTTTTTTTTTCAGGTTTGTGGCAATATTTTGGAACATTGAGGGTGGGCTTCCCAGTATTCCACACTGCTGGGGTGGAATCTAAATGCCTAAGTGGGGATTGGGCCCCTGATGTCAGCAAATTAACAAAACAACTGATTGTGGGCAGGGAGGACATTCATCACTGGGAGTGGGCATTCCAGTGTCAGATTATATAATTAAAGTCAAAAGTGACCGGGGATGATGATCAGAGGGTGAGGGAGTGCCACTAGACACCAGGGAGAATATATGGGGGGCAATTATCAGGGTTGGGGAGTGAGTGGTGCCACTAAACACCAGGGAAAACTAGGGGCTCATAACTCCCACTGCAGCCAGCAGCAGGAGTTTCAGCAAGTACCTCCGTCTTGTCTGGACTGAGTCTTAACCAGCTAGAGGCCATCCCATTGTGGATCTTGGCCAGGCACTTATTTAGTACCTCCACAGTGCCATCTGTCTTGGGTGCAATTGACATGTAGAGCTGGGTATCATCTGCATAGCAGTGAAAACCCAAGGTGATCCATCTAATGATCTCTCCCAGGGGAAGCATATACACTGTGAACAACGCAGCTGACAGGCTTGAACCCTGGGGAACTCCATAGGGCACGGGCTTTGGGCAGAATAAGAAATTCCCTATCACCACCCGCTGCATCCTGCCTGTAAGAAAGGACTCAAACAAGTTAATGACAGTACTGGTGAGTCCAAAGAGCTGCCTTAGGCAACCCAGCAACACCTCATGGTTCACAGTGTCGAACGCTGAAGAGAGATCAAGGAGGGTGATAATTGACTACTGTCCTCTATCCCGTGCCCTGAGGAGATAATTTTGCACTCTGACTAGCACCACTTCTGTGCTAAGCCATGAACAAAAACCCGACTGGAGAGGTTCATAGATGTCATATGCTGTGAGGTGTGCCTCAAGCTGCAGAGCCACCACTTTCTCTATAACCTTTCCTAAAAATGGGAGGTTAGAGACAGGTCTATAATTTGCCAAGATATCAGTATCAAGAGATGGTTTCTTCAGGAGGGGCTCACCAATGCCTCTTTCAAGCTATTTGGAAAGCCATCCAAAAGCAAACACCAGACAATCTCGGGTGAACACTGGACCAACAGACTCGACACATCTCATTAAGAGACGAGTTGGGCCTGGGTCCAGCTCACAATATGTGGGCCGCAGCTTCAGGATCATCTCATAGACCTCAGCCAACCCACTTAGCCTAAACTCACTCCAAACAATAGGAGTGCTTCCCAACAAACCCGACTTACCACCACCAGGCCGCAAGGGCCCTGTTTGGGAGATCCCCAGTCCTAATGGAGGAAACCCTGTCAGAGAATAACTGAGCAAACTCCTTACACTGAGCGTTTGAAAGTGCTTTCTTCAAGGGTAGACAGACAGGATGGAGAAGCTTGTCCACAGTTCGAAAAATCAGAGCTGGTCTGTTGCAGTTCTTCATGAAGCAGCTCTTCCTTAGTGATTGAGATGGCACACCACTCCCTCCTCACTACTGCCTGTGCAATATTGGATTGCACTCATAGACAGTTGGTCTGCTTCCTCAGAGAGACAGGAATACAGTCTTTGAGTCAGGCAAGGTCTGTATGGAAAAATGCAAGCAGAAAGCCATTGGCAAAGGTCATCTGTCATAAGGGAAGGTATGCCCATCAGCTCCTTGACAGATGATTGGTGACCTCAAATCTGAGTGAATTGATGAGCTCCATTAATTCTCTGGTGACTCTAGAGTAGGCTTTGTTGTCCAGTTGGTTGCTTGCTGTCCTCTGATAGCAAAAATGAAAGGGGTCAAAGGTACAAAAGACAGCAATGGTCATCAGTCCCCAAAGGCAAAATCACCAAAAATCCTTTTTAAAGAGGCACTGGCCCCTTGAAACTCAATTTGCATCCCATCCCATGTTCTGCATGGGCAAGCACAGTGTCTGATAAGTCAGGGCCACAGTTTGGTAACATTTCCCATCTGTTCTGAGTATCAGCCATGCTGTCAGTCTGGGGCAGGGCAAACTATTTGATGTTCGTGTGCAATTCTTATATTTTCTGTATATTGTGTACATGTTTTTTATTTGATGCCTTGAGTCACTCTCCTAACCTTGCTGTGTTAATCATATCTTTGTATTGGTACTTCATAGAAACAGAAAAATTTGACAGCAGAAAAGGACACTATGGCCCACCTAGTCTGCCCAACTATCACCCCTTGACCTTTCAACTTATCCCCTCCCCTCCATGCCCTTTTTTGCTTCTATTTAGCACCATGGTTATCCCAAGCCCTCTTGAATTTGTTCACTGAATCTACCCTCATCACCCACTCTGGCAGCCTATTCCAGGGACCCACCACTCTCTCCGTGAAGAACTTCCCCCTCGTGTTTCCTCCAAATCTTCCCCCTCAAGCTTGAATGCATAGTCCCATTGCACAAAAGCGGCAGTAGGGAGGAGGCGGGGAACTACAGGCCAGTCAGTCTCAGTCAGCCTCAGCTCAGTGGTGGGAAAGATCATGGAGACACTGCTGAAAGAATTGATAGTGGCACATATGGAATCCAAAGGTCCTCAGGATCTGAGGCAACATGGATTCACAGTAGGAAGGTAATGTCAAATGAATCTAATAAAGTTTTGAGTGACTAGGGAAATAAATCAGGGAGGGGTGGTGGATGTCACCTATTTCAATTTCAGCAAAGCCTTTGACACCATCCCACATAGAAAGCTGATTAACAAGATGGATAGTCTGGCATTGGGAGACAAGGTGGTGAACTGGGTTAGGAACTGGTAAACAGACAGGAAACAGAGGGTTGTGGTAAACGGGGTACAATTTGGGGAGAGAGGGGTGACCAGTGGGGTACCACAGGGATCAGTATTAGGACCAGTCCTGTTCCATGTCTTCATTAGTGACATTGCAGAGGGGCTGGAAGGAAAGGTCTGCCTGTTTGCAGATGACACCAAGATCTGCAACAGGGTGGTACTCCAGAAGGGGTGCAGAAAATTAATTGAGACCTGGAGAAGCTTGAAAGATGGTCGGAGATGTGGTAACTGAGGTTCAATGCAAAGAAGTGCAAAATAATGCACCTCATTAGAAGGAACCCTGGGGAGAACTACAGGTTGCGGGGGAGGAGCTGACCATCACCAAAGAGGAAAGGGACCTAGGGGTTCTTATCCCTGATGACCTTAAGGTATCAAAGCAGTGCACAAAGGCAGCAGGGAGGGCCATGGCATGCTGGGGTGCATAGGCAGGGGTATCACTAGCAGGAGGCGGGAAATGATGATGCCATTGTATAAAACATTGGTAAGGCCTCACCTGGAGTACTGCATGCAGTTCTGGAGGCCACACCTGTGCAAGGACATAGATAAGGTGGAGACTATCCAGAGAACGGCAACAAAGATGATGCAGGGCTTGCACCACAAAACGTAAGAGGAGAGACTAAGTGACCTCAATGTGTACTCACTGGAGGAGAGGAGACAGCGAGGGGACATGATCAAAACTTTCAAGTACCTCAAAAGCATAAACAAGGTGCAAGTGGGGGACCTTTTCCAATGTAGAAAAAGTACTAGAATAAGGGGGCACAATTTGAAATTGGAAGGGGGTAGATTAAGAGGTAATGTGAGGAAGTTTTTCTACACAGAAAGGGTAGTCGATGCTTGGAAAAATCTGCCACAGGAGGTAGTGGGAGCAAGCACAGTGGAGGAGTTTAAGCATGCCTGGGACAGGCACAAGGGATGCTTGAGAGGGGAGGGAGTGATGAAAAGCCATTGATCACATAGGGTCAGTGGCCACATACAATGCATAGGGACTATGAGCAGATTGGATGGGCCTAGCTGTCCACATCTGCTGACAATTTCTATGTTTCTATTTGTTTTCAATCATCTTGAATATGCTACCCCCTCTCACCTTGTTTATTCCCTTTAGATATTTAAAGGTTTCCACCATATTCCCCCTCTCCCTCCTCATCTCCAGAGTGTATAAATGTATCTCCTCCAATCGCTGCTCATATGATCTCTGGTACAACCCTTGAAACATCATGGTTGCCCTTCTCTGGACCCTTTCCAACCTGTCTTTGTCCCTCTGTAAGTGTGGCCTCCAAAATTGGACCCCGTATTCCAGATGTGGTCTGACCATAGTTTTGTATAATGGCATGATCACCTCCTTCCTCCTGCTTGTGAAGCTCCTCCCATTGCATGACAGCATCCTGTTTGCCATCCCCATTGCCTTATTGTATTGGTTCCCCACCTTCAGGTTATTCGAAATGATGATGCCCATGTCTCTTTCCTGTTCTGTTACCTCATATTCCTCCCCCCCAGCCAGTATTTTGCCCTTGGGTTCCTATTCCCTATGTGCATAATTTTATAATAATAATAATAAAACTTCATTTATACTACGCCTTTCTTAAACCAAGGCGCCTTTACAACAACTATGCAAAAAACAGTAAAATAAACACAAATCCAATAACAGCTGAATTCATAAAATGCAATAAAATCATCATCAGGGTAAGCCTTTGACCATAAATGGGTCTTTAAGGCCTTTTTAAATTCCTCCACGGACACACACTGCCGAAGCAGATGGGGTTGAGAATTCCAGAGGGCAGTAGCCATGTACATAAAAGCACGGGCCCCTGAAGATTTTAAGGAAACCCTTGGAATCTCTAGCAACCCCTCATCTGCCGAGCGGAGCGATCACCTAGGGCATTAAGGTACCAGGAGCTCTGTCAAGTAGTCCGGGCCCAGTCTGTGTAGGGCTTTACAAGTCAGAAGACCAACTTTAAAGTTGATCTGCCACTGTATTGGCAGCCAGTGCAGATCACGCAGGACCGGAGAAATATGACAGGCATGAGAAGTACCTGTCAATAACTGGGCTGCAGCGTTCTGCACGAGCTGCAAGCAGTGGATATCAACCCCTGGTAGCCCTAGATACAGGTAGTTGCAGTAATCAAGGCACGAGGTCACAAAGGCGTGGACTAATATAGGCAGATCACCGGACAGAACTAGCTGCTTAATCCTGGAGATGTTCCTCAGATGGTAAAAGGATGATATAACCACTGCCGACACCTGCGATCGCAGTGTCAGCCCATCATCAAAAATCAGCCCCAGGTTCTGCACCCATTCAGAGGTAGAGAGCTGGATGCCACCCAGAAAAAAGTTCCGAGGGCAAACCAGCTCCCATCCCCTCTATCTGGTGACCCAGGTCCACAACCATACCTCCATCTTCTCCGAGTTCAACCTCAGCCAGCTTGAATTTGTCCAGTACTGGATTTCAGTTAGACAGTTGTTAAATACTGAGAGAGCTCTATCCTGGTTGGGTGCAAAAGATAGGTAGAGCTGGGCATCATCAGCATAGCAGTGAAACCTCCGCTCATACCCTCTTACAATGTCTCTGAGGGGTAGCATGTACACTGCGAACAACATGGGGGACAACACCGAACCCTGAAGAACCCCCACAAGACAGAGAGTTTGGGCCAGAAGAATTAATTCCTGATACCACCCTCTGGGTTCTGCCTGTGAGAAATGATCTAAACCACCTGAGGACTGTACTAGACAGGCCACAAATGAACCTCAGGCATTCAAGAAGTACCCCATGGTCCACAGTGTCAAATGCTGAAGAGAGATTGAGAAGAACCAAGATGGAGCGGCTCTTTTGATCTCTTGCCATCAAGAGATCATTGAGCACCCAAACCAGCACCATCTTAGTACTATGCCTCTTATGAAAACCCAACTGGAGTGGTTCATAAATGTCATGGATGGTCAAATGGTTCTCCAGTTGTACAGCTACTACTTTCTCAATCACCTTCCCCACAAAGGGGAGGTAGAGATTGGTCTGTAGTTAGCATGGCAGTCTGGGTCCAGAGAAGCTTTCTTCAGGAAGGGCATTACCACCACCTCCTTCAGGGAGCTAGGGAACTCACCCATCTCCAAGAAGCACCAGACTATCCGTGCTAGGACCGGGCCGATAATATCACAATAACCCTTTATCAGGGAAGTTGGGCCCGGATCCAAATTACAGTATGTAGGGCACATACCCTGGACAATCCATATGACATCAATGAACTCCAGCCGATCAAAGGAACTCCAGGAGAGCCTAGGGACCATGACCAGGCGCCGATCCACAGCTTCTTCCATAAAGGATGTAGGCTGGAGTGCCGCCCTGATGTCGGGCACCTTAGCCACAAAGAAGCGAGCAAGCTCTTCACACTCAACTTGTGAAAAGGCTCTTCGAACCTGCATACAGGCTGGGTTGCACAGTCTGTCTATAGTTCGAAAGAGCTGAGCTGGTCGGTTCTGAGCAGCCACAATCTCCCCGGACAGGAACTCTGCCTTCTTACGGGAGATTGCGGAATGACAGACTTGATAATGTTCCATCAATCTAAGATGGTCGACATCAAGGGCGGAGCCCCACCAGCAACACTCTAATCTTCGTCCATGTCACCACATCTCCCTCAAAGTTCCATCAAACCATGGGGACCGAGAGCGAAGGGGGAGAACACGAACGTGGATGGGCTCAATTGAATTCAGAGCAGAGGAGATGGCTTTATTATAGGCAAAAACCAAGGCATCTGGGTCACTGCTCACTCCAGAAAGCTCCGATAGGTCAAGCACCGCTGCCAGGCCCTCAGAGCTTACATCTCGCAAAGAGCGGTACCTGACCATCTCCACAGGAGTAGGCCTATGAAGGGGGGGCACAAAAACTAAACTCCACAGTGTAATGATCAGATCATCCGACATGTTCCACCCCCAAATTAAAGGCTTCGATCCCCAGGAGGAAGACTTAGTCCAAAGAGTGGCCACCTTTATGAGTGGCAGAAGTAACAACTTGTGTAAGGCCGAAAGATATCATCAACTGGAGGAAGTGTTGTCCAAACTGTGAGAGTTCATCATCGACCCAGGCATTGAAGTCGCCCAGGAACATCAGCCTGGGCGACGCGAATGTGATGTTGATCATGAAGTATGCTACTTCCTGCAGAAATCGCTTCTCATCACCTGGTGGACGGTAACTAAGAGTGATCCTGCAACCCACACCTGCCACTACAGTACACTCAAATGACTCGGCCCCCTCAACTGGTACACTTGTGAGGCCCAGTTCGGTCATGAAACAGACCGCAACCCCCACCCCCGCAGTCCAACCTCGAGTGGTGTAACACCGAGTACCTGGCCAGAATAGCAGCCTCTAATATAGGGCCTGCATTCTCATCCAGCCAGGTCTCAGTAATGCATGCCAGATCCACCGACCCAACAAGATCTGCAATAACTGCAGTCTTGTTTTTAATGGATCTGGCATTGCACAACACCGCTTGGGTAGGATGGTCCTCTGGAGCTGCAAGGACTGCTTGCCCACCAATACTGGTGGTGCCCATGGGTATGGAAACCAGACAGGAAGGACCCCGCTCTGGATTCCATTTCGCCCCAGGGCATCTTCTGGGTCTCACTACCCCAATATGATGGCCCCGCTCATTCGACCTCCACTGTTCATACCCCCTGACTCCCCTCCTCCCCTTACAAATAATACTCAACACTACACAGCATTGGTATGTCGATAGCTATAATGGAAGGGGGGAGAAAGGGCTGAGAGCACAAAGAGAGGATGAATAGTGCATGACCATGGGGACAGGCCTCCTACACATACTATACCCAATAATATTAAAACACCCCTGAACAAATCCCCAATTAAATGACTAATTAAGCTCCCAAATAAATTCCCAAATTAAAACAAACCCCAATAGTTTTCCTGAGACTCCCCACATGCTCACACCGGGAGGAAAGACTAAGGGAAGCAAAATTAACAAACCTCCCCCCCCAAAGCAAGTCTATAATACAGTAAAATTACAATCGGTCCCAAAATGTAAAATTAAATGATTGAGATGTTCAGAGATAATTATCACAGGATCAGTGTCCAAGTATATGAAGCACACCAAAACTTCAAATAGTTGCTTTTAGGCAGGGGAGGCTCTCACCCTCGCCCAGTTCAGAAAACAAAAACCAAGGTTGCTCTCCTCTCTTACCAGCAACATCCACTGAGTATTTTGAATACAAATTTTTAGTCTATTTGAGGTACTCTCACTACCCCACCAGTCTAATCATAGAGTTCCTGCGAAAACGTATGGGCTGGCAAACAATTCTCCAGGTAGCCCGGTCCAGTTTCCTTGTTTCCAATCTCCTCTTCTTAGAACCACTCCAGAACCTCAGGCCATATGCATCAATCTTGGAGGCTAGAAACCTACAGGCCGCAACCAGTAACTACGGGCCCCTGCAGAGACAGCCAACGGCTCCCCCACAGAAAACCCTAAGAATCCCCAGGGGACACACCATCCACCAATCTACGCCCCTCCAAGTTCCCTTCTGGTCACAGGCCAACTTGAGTAATAACCCCCAGTTCGGTGCTGTGGCCCAAGAGGTATACTGCCACCTTCCCTTCCTTGGAGTGACAGACCCTCAATAATTTACAGGCTGAATATGGGCCTGATCAGAGGGGAATTGGAGACTCAGCCACCCACGGGCTACAAGAGTCCCCCTACCTAACAACAGCAGCTGAGAGTAAACCCTCAAGTCTAAACCCCCTGCTATTGCCTCCTTGGAAATCCAACACAACCCAAAACCTGCCAGTCATCCCTCTCGGAGCAAAAAGGAGCAAGTACCTGAGACCCAGAGGAGTAGAAACAGCCACACTCAGGTATTCCTACAGCTGCTGGATGCACTCTCACCACACCAACGCCTGCTCCACAAAGGAGCGATCGAGGCGGCGAACTCCACACTCCACAGCCGCATTCAGATCTTCCCCCAGCCACTGAATGTGCTCTCACCACACAAGCACTACGCCATGGATAAATAACTGAAGCGGCAGTCTCCAAACCTCATACTGCATACAGTTCAGGAGAAGTTCCCCAGTTCCAGTTTCCAACTCTACTCAACCCCGGGTTTTCCCGCTCACGTAGTCAGACCATACACTGGAACAACAGCTCCAAGTAGCAACTCCACAAATCTCCAATGCAGTGAAAAAGGGCTAATTACGGCTTTGCTAGTAAACAGCAGCCATAACATAGAACAATTGAACAGCCAGAATTCCTGTATAATAAGGGAGTAAAGACAGCTCAGAAGGAAAAAAATATACTGCTAGTTTTCAGACCACTAGCAACTGGTGTCTTAGAAGCGTAAAAGCTTAGTAACTACCAAAAAAAACCAAACAAATAAAAAAACAATTAAGCTTCTGACCCGAAACATTACGTGTAATAACTCTAGACTATCTCAATAAAGGACCCTAACTAAACTAAAACAGCTAGCTAAAAACTAAACTAAAACAAGTACAAATTAAAACAAAAAACAAGCTCAGAACTCAGCACTCAGAGCTCAGGCAGCTCACACAATTATTATTGCCACTTTCCTGACCACTCCTCTAACATGGCTAGGTCCTCCCTCATGTTCTCCACCCCTACCCTAGAGTCCACCCTGTTACAAATCTTTGTGTTGTCTGCGAACAGACACACTTTCCCATTTAAGCCCTTTGAAATGTCCCCAATGTAAATGTTGAATAGTATGGGACCCAGAACGGACCCCTGAGGTACCCCACTCATCATCCCTCCCTCCATGGAGTGCACCTCATTTACCATCACCCGCTGCATTCTTCCCTCCGACCAATTTTCCACCCAGTTCATTAATTTGCTTCCTACCCCAAAGCTACCCAACTTGCTTATTAATCTGTAAGGTATGGTGTTGAAAGTCTTTCTGAAGTCCAGATAGTCCATGTCCACTACCCCTCCTTAGTCACATATCTCCATTACTCCATCAAAGAATTTAATCAAGTTGATCTGACATGACCTACCTCTTGTGAATCCGTGCTGATTTTCACCCAAGAGTCCCTCCTCCACCAGGTATTGTGCCAGTCTTTCCTTTATCAGTGCCTCCATCATCTTATCTACCACCGAGGTCAGGCTTACTGGGTGATAGTTGCCCAGTTCTTCCTTCCCTCCCCTTTGTGCAATAGCACCACATCAGCCCTTTTTCAATCCCCCAGAACTCTCCCTTTGTCTAGTGAAAAGTTAAATAACCTTGCAAGCAGTGCAGCTAGCTCTTCCCTTAACTCCCTAAGCACCCTGGGGTGAATTTCATCGGGACCCATTGCCTTGTCTGTCCTCAGTTTCCCCAACTCCTCCAACACCTTATCCTCTGAAAAGGAACTCATGTCCATTCCCCTGCCCACTCTACCCTTGTTGCTTAGTTTTGGCCCCATCCCTTTTTTCTCAATCATGAATACTGAGGTAAAATATTTATTTAGCAGATTTGCTTTCTTCTCATCTCCCTCAATTAGAGCTCCCCTTCCCCTCTTAGTCTAATTATCCCCTGTTTGCTTTTCCTCCATTCACTTACATTCCAGAAAAAATTCTTATCCCCCCTTCTAGCCTCCCTCCCTATTTTCTCTTCTGTATTTGTTTTAGCTTTCCTGACTATTTTCCCCACCTCCTTCAGCTTCTCCCTATACACACCCTTATCCTCTTCTCCCTGTGAGTTTTTGTAGATCCTAAACACCTTCTTTTTTTCCCTGACAGCTGTCCTCACTTCCTTAGTGAACCATAGTGGTCCCCCCCCCCCACCTTTCGTTTGCTCACTTTCTTGATACAGTGTTCTGTCGCCTGTAGAACTCTCCTCCTTATTGTCCCCCATACTTCCTGAACTCTCTCTATGGTCTCATTCCTTTCCAACTCCTCCTTTAAAATGTCTTTCATTCTAGTAAAATTTGCTTTTTTGAAGTCCAGTACCCTAGTGTGGGATCTATTCTTGTCTGTTCCAGTCTGAAGACTGCACCTTACCATCCTGTGATCACTATCTCCCAGATTTTCACCAGCCTCCACATCCTCAATGCTATCCCCATTGGTCATCACCAGGTCGAGTATGGCCTCTTCCCTTGTGGGATGTCGGACCAACTGCTGAAGAAATGCCTCCTGTACTGACTCCATCAGCCCTCTGCTCCTGTCGGATGCAGCTGCTGGGATCTCCCAGTTCACATCGGAGAGATTTAGATCCCCTACCACTAGAAGTTCTCAGTTGCTATCCATCCTTTGTGTTTCCCTCGCTAGCTCCCTATCTCCCTCCTCTCCCTGGTTCAGTGGCCTGTAAACCACCACCATCCTTACTACCTCTCCAGTCCTCTTAGATTCCGTGACCCACATGATCTCAGCTGAGCCCAGTCCTTCCCCACTCACCGTTGCTCTAATCCCATCCTTTATGTAGAGGGCTACCCCTCCCCCTTTTATCCCCTTACTGTCCCTCCTATAGAGACCATACCCTGGTAGTTCCGCTTCCCATGTGTGGCTGTCAGTCCACCATGTCTCCGTAACCGCTATCAGGTCTAGGTCTTCAACAACCACCACTGCCTCCAGGTCCCCCATCTTATTCCCCAGACCCCTTGCATTTGCCAGCAGTCCCTTCCACTTATCCCCTCCTCCTCAATACTCCTTTCTTTTGTCATTCTCTGCCCCCTTTAGCAGGGGAGTGCGAGTTAGGCAAGTCCCACTAGCTACTTTCTCTAGTCCAACCCAGCTTTGTACTCCCCCCTCCTTAGTTTAAATCAACTCCCAGTGTTTCGTCTATGTAGCCCTGCAGCTTCCCCCCGAGCAGCTTAGCTCCCATGTCATTGACATGTAGTCTATCCCTTGCATACAAGTGTATGTTCACCAACGTGTCTCCCATTCCCCTATGTATGTATGTCCCTCCCTTCTGCACCGCTGCCTTAGCCAATGATTAAAATCTCTGATTCTTAGCTGCCTGGCCGTGCTTGCACAGTATACTGGCAGGACCTCTGAAAAAGGTTGGGAACTGACTAACCCTTTACACCCTTTGACTAGCTTCCTGAATATCCTTTGTACCTCTTCTACCTCATCCCCTGCCAGGTCATTTGTTCCAAGGTGAAGGACCAGGTGTGGTTTACCTCCAATTAACCTAATGTTTTCCCTAATTCTTGGTAACACCCTGCTTGCCTCCATCCCCAGGTCACAGAAAACTGATCTCCCTTTGTATGCTACCTTCTTCCTCAACCAGTGTATCCCCTTTATGACTGACTTCCCATATACCATTACTGTGTTCCCATTCTCCATGTTCGAATATACCTCTGTGACCCTACCCTGCCTACTTTCTCTTGCTTTCCTTGCATTATTGTGCTTTTCCCCCTGGCTTCCTGCCACTGCAGTTGTTATTTCTGTTTCCCCCTGCCCTCCTCCTTGCCGCCCAGTCTGGTTATTTTCTCCTTCTTTACTTGCCTTGTTGCCCTGCCCTTTCCTCCTTCCTCCCCTCATTTTCTCCTTACTCCTCCCTTCCCCCATTACACTTACCTCCCATTGTTGCCTCTCTCTCACTGCAGCATCTTCCTTTATCCAATTTCCATTTCCCCTCCTGCTCTTTCCAGCATCATCCGCACCATTGTTCTTGTTTCTTACCCCCTCACCTACTGTGCCACCTTTATAACTCTTCTCTTGTACCCTTGCTGAGGGCCTGTCCTTTACTTCAGGTTCTCTCTGCCTTTCATTTTCCAATTCCCTGCTTCCCTCTACCCCTATCCTGCCTTCTGCCTCCTGCTCCTGCAATTCAGATAATGGTCAGTACCTGTTTGATCCCATATAAGAGACAGAACCTGTAAGGTCACTATGTTCTCCTTGTTTCAGCTCCCGCTATTCCTCTACTCCTCCTGCCCCCCCCTTACCACCTCCTGTTCCTGCAATCCAGATAAGGGCCGGTTTATGTTTGCTCCCCCTGATATTTCATTTTGTTCATCCCTCCGTTCCCCTGTAATTCTCCACACAGTTTTTTGAGCAGTGCTCAGTTAGTGAGGTGGTGCTCCCAACAGAGGTTGCTAACCTTAAATCAGTACAACAAAAGAAAGGAGCACTCCAAAATGATATGAATATATGCTAAGATAGCATTTTATTGTTGTCAAAAATTCCAACAGGGGTTTCTGTTGGAATTTTTGGCAACAATAAAATGCCATCTTAGCATATATTCATATCGTTTTGGAGTGCTCCTTTCTTTTGTTGCCCTGTAATTCTCCCCCTCCTCTTGCCACTCTCTCCCCTTTCCCAATTTTTGTTCTCTCCTTTCTAGATCCTTCCGTCCTCCCTTCCCTCCAGTCGTCCTGCCTTCTTCCCCCATTCTCAAAGTTGCCTCCTCTTCATTTCCTTTTTTTAGCCATACCAGCTCAGCTTCCAGCTCCCCTAATTTCTGACAAACTGGGCACTCACCCCACCTCCATAGAGCGCTCATAAATATGGCTGCCCCACATTTGTTACAACCTACTATTCTTTCTCCTCCCTGCCTTCGGCTCTCCTCCTTTATCTGGTGTATCTCCATTCCCCCCTGCAAGCTGTCCTCCCCCTGATGTTCCCATCTTTGATGACGCTCCCACCTACCCTGTCTCCATCCCCCACCACTGTCTTCCCCTCTGCACCCTACTGGCTCTTCCCTCCCATTTCACATGTTTTCCGTTTTGCTACCCTGTACAGTACCTTACAGTACTGAATAGCCTTCTACTACTATAGTATGAGTAAGTAAGCTACTACTGCAAGATATGGCTCTGCCTGTGAACCGAATGCACTGTACTTCAATACAATGACTTCCCATACTAAGATCCTTGCCCCACTATCTATGCAATACTGTCTAATACCACATACCTTCATGCACACAATTTAAACTGTTCTGACCTTGCCCCATTTCATGCTGCTTAGATTCTACAACTGTAACGACTGAATAAGAATAAAATAAAACTGCACAATTGTACTATTCAGTGCTACTAGATATTGTAACTGAAAAGAACTGTAACCACTGTAATAAAACTGCACGACTATAACCACTGTAGATCTCGCTGAAAAGAACTGTAACCACTGTAGAACTTATACTCTTATACTGTATTTTACTACACTTAGCAATAATAAGCTAAAACATAAACTGCTTAGTATGTCCTTCCAGCTGAAGATGTCCTTGCCTCAAAGTTTGCCTTGTGGCCCCTCTTAGTCTTTCCTCTGCCCCCTGCCCTCTCCTGATAGGCAAGCTAGGCCATTTAAGAAAGGAGGTGGTGTGGGGCGGGTGGCAGGGAGAAAATCCAAAGTCCGACTGAGCGGCTGGGCTGAGTCTTTTTATAGCCCAGCAGCCATTTGAAATTTGGTGCCTTTTTAACGCTCTTCACTAATTGGCTGATGCGGGAGCCCCCTGACTACCAGCCGCAGATGTGGTCCTTCCCTTCATGTGGCTACGGCCACAGATCCCTCAGCCTCTGATGCAATGTCAATGACCATCGGGTCCTTCAGCTGCGAATGTGGCTCGCTCCCTCAGCCATGGATGCGGCTATGTCCCTCTGTGTGGCAGCAGTGGTTGCCAAAGAAAATCCAAAGTCTGACTTAGTGGCTGGGCTGAGTCTTTTTATAGCCTAGCAGCCATTTGAAATTTGGTGCCTTTTAGCACTCTTCACTGATTGGATCCTGCGGGAGCCCCCCGACTACCAGCCATGGATGCGGCCCTTCCTTTCCCTTCATGTGGCTACAACCGCAGACCCCTCAGCCTCTGTTGTAATGGCAATGACTGCCAGTTCCTCCAGCCATGGCTGCAGGTTGCTTCCTCAGCTGTGAGTGCATCTCTGACCTCCAGCCATGGGTGTGGCTATGTACCTCCGTTTGGCAGTGGTGGCCATCAAAGAAAATCCAAAGTCTGAAATTTGGTGTCTTTTAGCACTCTTCACTGATTGGTTCCTGCTGGAGCCCTCCGACTACCAGCCATGGATGCGGCCCTTCCCTTTATGCGGCTATGGCCATGGATCCCTCAGCCTCCAATACGGCTACAATGACCGCTGGTTCCTCCAGCCATGGATGTGGCTTGCTCCCTCAGTTGTGGGTGTGGATCTGACGTTCAGCCGTGGGTGCAGCTATGTCCTTCCGTGTGGCAGAGGTGGCCGCCAAATAAAATCCAAAGTAATTACTAGTTGGTGACTGGTATGCACCCTTGTCTAGATTAATCCACTGTATCATTCCATGCTATGAATTCTTGTCATGTATGTATTTTTACTGTTTACTATTATGTGCCATCATCATGGTGGCCTGGGTTGTGCCTGAAAATGGTCCCTGGGACCAGTGTACCCACCCAGTTAACAAATGGATAGATAAATAAAATAAAACAAAGTAAAGCAAGCAAGCAAACAAGCAAAATTTTATTATGAAATGCTATTTCAATAGATCATAGCATTTTACAAAGATCACAGATCATAAATACATTAAATTTAATAAGTCAGATATTAGAAACATATATAAACAGCAGGACTAGATATGACAAAATGTCAGTTCAAATAAATAAGTTTTCAAGGCAGACTTAAAGGCCTCAATGGATGGGCACTCCCTAACCCGACAATAAACATACTGTCCAGGTGAAGGAGGTGCTTAAGAAGTAGCATTCCCCTTCACTCACTTTATGGCCCCCACTGATGTACTGTAGTCCACAGTCCCCAGAGGTCACAAGGAGCATTGAAATGTCCACTGCACAAGAAGACTCCATACTTGACAATACAGGTAAGTCCAGTGATGAAGGGTTACATTCTTCTCTGGCCAAATGTCTGGTGTCCATGCCAAGGCTAAAATCAGAGTCAAGTAACATACACTCAGTTGATCTTGGTTGTCTAGATAATTGCATCCTAGTAAGCGTACTATAGGTCACAATGAAATGATGAAAGTTGTAGCTTTGCCTTTGTCTCAGGGGTGGCTGGATGCTCTCTTCCATCCTTCTGTTGGCTGCTTCTCAGAAGAAGCCCCACCGACCTAGATGTGGCCTTGTCTTGGCCTTCACGCAGCTATTACAATAAATATTAAAGTCAAACATAGTTAGGGCTACCCCAATGGCCCAGCAGCAGTGCACTGCTGTGCTGATTACTGGAATTCTGGAGTGGAATCTGGTTGCCGCATCAGCAGGCAGGCTGAGCTTCGGGCAGCTGCTGGGTGGCAGCGAGCCTCAGCTGAGGAGAGTAGGCAGCATATTTGCAGTGGTGCAACAACCCCTGTTGGTGGGCCACCGGGTTGCTCCTTCTGCAGGAGCACGCTGCATGGCTAAGGCTGCATGTGCATGGCTCATGCCAGAGAAAGGAGGGAGAATTCGGGGGCAAAACTCCCCCTGCCATCTTCGTGATGGCAAAAAACTTGACAAGGATATATCCCTGATTACCATGGTATATCTCTGGAAGATGACAGCAGGGGAGGGGGAAAATATATATGAAAGAAAAAAGAAGTCAAATATAGCTGATGTTTCACTTCACATTTCTATTTGCAGTAAATGGAAAATCAACCAGTTCCACTAAGCAGATATTTTTCTGGTGCAGTTTAATAAAGATTTCCTACAAATTTCTATTATTTTGTTTGAGATGGTATGTCAAGCCTACAGCATAAATTGCCCCCATAGGAGATTTCCCTTTAAAAATCTAATTCCAATTTTAACTTTGGTCCTTACGTACAGTGTAATTCACATTGTAACCACACAGAGAATAAGCCAGATTAATGATACTATAAAACTGTGGACCTGCAATGTCACCTAATAGTAATTCCAGAGTACTCCTGAGGTCATGCATTCTATCTGTACTAAAGCAGCACCACCATTAGTCAAAAACTGGAAAGGATCTAGCAGTCTGAGGTGCAACATTTTTAAGAGTCAATCAGATTGATATTGCTATTTCATTTTCTACAACTAGGAAACAGAATAACCTCTTGCTTCTGCCACACTATTTCTCCATTTGGCTCAGTGGTAGCGTGCTCACTTCTTTCCCAGAAGGTTGTGGGTTTCAGCCCCATGCAGTTTGCAGTATGTCACTTCTAGCAGGCTCCTACTTCTACTGTTTCCATAGTTAGGCAGACTGGAAAACTGTGAGGTTAAGTGACTTGCCCAAGACCACATAGTGAATATTTGGCTGTGGTGGGGTTTGAACCTGGGATCTCCCATTTTCCAAACCAGTGCTCTAAGCAGCTATTTATGCAGTATGTGCCCAATCACTCCCTATCATTCAGATGATGACTGACTGAGGTAACGTGTAGCAAATCTGCACTAGTTTCTGTCTCCAGTCCTGCTGGAGGACCTGAAACGGCTATGGATGTGTAAGTTAGGGTTGGATGGAGATGTGGAGGTGGGGGTAGGGGGTTCTGAGTGGGTGTGCTGGGAAGGGGTTTACAAATGGTATAATGCAAAGTAGATGGGAGGTGGATGCCACTATACTACTACTAGGGAGCATGATAATGTACAGTACTTGGTGAATGGGCAGTAT
Source organism: Neoceratodus forsteri (assembly GCA_016271365.2). NCBI lineage: Eukaryota > Metazoa > Chordata > Ceratodontiformes > Ceratodontidae > Neoceratodus > Neoceratodus forsteri. Next base: position 1,426,523,970 of record CM028130.1, read on the forward strand.
GGGGAGGGACCACTAGAGTACTAGGAATGATGGAGAGGTACTTGGGGTTTGGATTGGGGGGTACCACTAGACTGCCAAGGAATACTATAAACTGGATCTGAGAAATGAAGCTTTCTGATAAGCTGTAAACATTATAATAGCCTTATGTTAATCTTTTATTAACATACATAGAGAGTGTAACCATTTGCTGAACAAGGTTTAACACTGTTTACAAAACATTTTTATTATAACAGCAATAAGACACTCCCAGGGGTTATATTAATGGTCAGTTAATCACCTTCTAGGGGCATGTGGCACTTGGCTATGCCTTGTGTCACATTACACCTCTACAGGGTGATTAACAGACTATTAACATAACCCCTGGTCATGCCTTATTGCTTAAAGGTGATGTACTTGGGGATTAAGCAGGAAGGTGTACCACTAGACTACCAGGGAAGATTGTGATGTACTGTACACAGAGACTGGGCGGGAGGGGGTTACCAGTAGATTGCCAGTAAAGATCTTAATATTTTACGCAGGGACCAGGAGGAAGTAGGTACCACCAGACTACCAGGGAGATATTTATTGGTGCGTGGGGATCAGGTGAGGCTGGGGACAGCAGCCAAGGTTCTGCACAACAGCTCCATGCATCTGTGTGCAGAGGCATTGTACAGAGCTGGCACTGGCCACATAATGGAGTAAAAATGACCCTTTAGTGCCTTGCATGCCTTATGTGGTCATTAGCATGCCAGCTTTTGAATATGGCACTGGATAAGCAAAGCAAAGAGGCTATCCCATCTGGGATGTGCTATCCCCACTGGCTTCTGGGTATCTGTTGCCAGCAGGGGGCTGTGTCAGTGTCACACACATGCAGTTTGCATGCTGCTAACACAACCCAGTGTTCATACAGGCAGCGCACACCAGAGAGGTAGGGAACTAACTGTATATATATATATATATATATATATATATATACAGTATATATAAATCTCCCTGACAGCCACACACTGTATTTTGTGCAGTGCTACTTTTATGCAGCGTAACTGGCTGCAGTTGAATATGGGGCCCATAGTCAATGCACTGTCGGCATCTAACTAACGGCTGTCTAAGGTACTTTGATAGACTTTGTGCATGAAATGTGCTATATTAATCCAACTACTGTCCTACTTCAAAATGATTGGTTGGTCACTGTAATTTTTTGTAACGTTGGTAACAATTCCCCAAAAAATGAATGTGAGACTTCAGTAGAAAAAGGATGACTCACAAAGAAAACAGTAGTACAAATGCATATAGTCCTCCATCTTAAACTTAAGAAATAAAGAACCATATCTTCAATGGTGATAGTTCTTTTTTTATGGTGGCTCCCATTTACTATTTATAACGCTGTCCGTAGCTGTTGTCTAAATGACGTTGTTTGGAGTCCTGATTGCTAAGCTTTCAGAGTCATGTAAATGAGGCACATCTGCAGTCTCAGAGGCTGGTAGAGGAAAACAGGGAAACAAATACTTTAAACTCATTTATTTTTCATGAGCTCAGAATTAGAATGGAAATAATACACGGACACCAGCACTAGATGGAACATCGCTAATGTTCTTCTCCCTGCGCAAATTACAATCAATAACCTATCCCCTTACTTGTGCAAAAATGGAAATCCTAAAATAGCTTGCAGTTTTTTCCTTGTCAAGCAAATAGAAAAAGTTGTAAAAATACCATCTAACTAATATAGTGCATATTAAGTCATAGTTATGGACTGCAGACTGCTATGATTTTTACTCTAACCTCTTAAAGAGCCCCTGACAGTGTTGGGAAAATTTTGAAAAATAGAATCTGAATTTCAAACATAGAATTTGACGGCAGATAAGGATTGCTTGGCCCACCCAGTCTGCCCATTTTCCTACCTAATGGATAAGCTGCAGATCCTAGTTAACCAGCAGCCTACTTCTTTCTACCCCCACCACCTAGAACTGCCTTATGACTGTCCCATGTATGCTTGAATTCAACCACTGTTTTTGACTCCACAACCTCCTCCGGAAGGCCGTTCCATGCATCCACAACCCTCTCTGTGAAAAAATACTTCCTTACATTACCTCTGAGCCGCCTCCATCTTCAAATTGTGCCCCTTGTTCTTGCACACCTTTTTGAAAGATGCTACCTCTTGGACTTTGTTGATTCCCTTGGGGTACTTGAAAGTTTCTATCATGTCCCCCTCCCTCCTTTCCTTGAGGCTATACATATTAAGCTCCTTTAGTCTCTCTTCATATGTCTTCCAGTGCAGACCCTGCACCATTTTAGTTGCCCTCCTCTGGACAGCTTCCATCCTGTCTATGTCCTTGCGGAGATTGGGTCTCCAGAACTGCACACAGTACTCCAGATGGGGTCTCACCAGCTGTCTGTACAGAGGGATAACAACTTTATGTTTTCTACTGGTGATGCCTCGCCTCTCCCTATGCATCCCAGTATCCCCCCAGCCCTCCTTGCTGCCCTCTCACATTGCTTGCCTACCTTTAGGTCATCTGATATGACTACCCCCACCCAGGTCCCTTTCCATTGTTGTTGCTGTCAGTATCTCACCCCTCCATTGTTTACTCTTCCCCTGGGTTTTTGTTTCCCAGGTGCATTACCTTGCACTTCTTAGCATTGAATCTAAGCTGCCATACATTTGACCATTCCTCTAACCTTGCCAAGTCCCTTCTCACCCTTTCCACCCCACCTTGTGCATCAACTCTGTTGCAGATCTTTGTGTCATCTGCAAAGAGACATACTTTTCCTTCCAGTCCCTCTGCAATGTCGCTTATAAAGACATTGAAGAGGACCGGTCCTAATACTGAACCCTGCGGTACCCCACTAGTAACCCCCCTTTCTTCAGAGTGGACTACCTTTACTATTACTCTCTGTGTCCTATTCTCCAGCCAATTCTTTACCCAGGCTGTCATCTTGGGACCCACTCCGAGGCTGGCTAACCTGTATATTTAATCTTTTGTGTGCACTGTGTCAAATGCCTTGCTAAAGTCTAGGTAGGCCACGTCCACAGCCCTTCCCTGATCTACTACTTTGGTCACCCAGTCAAAGGAATCTATTAGATTCATCTGACATGACCTTCCCCCTGTGAGTCCATGCTGCCTTGTGTCCTATGCCCCTCTGGCCTCTAGGTACTTGACAGTTCTTTCCCTCAGAAGTGATTCCATCATTTTCCCTATCACTGAGGTCGAACTAAAAGGTCTATAGTTTCCTGCTTCTGCCCTGCTCCAGTCCTCAGGTACCACCCCATCCTCCCATGATTTATTAAAGAGGGTAGTCAGTGGTGCCACTAGTTCTACCCTTATAAGATGTCGGTACAATTCAGTTTATATTTCATATATTTTCTAGAATTTGTTACCCATTTATCTTTGTAACAAAGGACAGCAGCATAAAAACAAGATCACTGCCCTCTATTCTTCATCTGCTCTGACTGCTTGCCCTGCTTATGGCATCATAAAAATCACCACAGAAACAGATTGTGATGTCATAAACAGAACTGTGATGTCAGGTGTAGGCAAGCAGCCAGAGCAGATAGGGCCAAATCCTGGTTTCATGCAATAAAAGGGTGAGAATGACAGTAAAATTAGAAAATATAAGCTAAGTTAAGTCTAAATATGACATTCTTCCAAAGTTGTCACACTGGGGTCAGGGGCTCTTTAAGGCTCTGTTCTTTAAACATTTTAAGTGTTAAAAGTGCAAATTTAGGCTTGTTTTGATACAGTTTTATGAACCCTGGAGTAAGACATTCAGACATACAGTATGTGGTAGAACCAGGTCAAATTTTATTGACAATAAAAACCCTTACTTTTTCAGTTATTTGAGTTTTAGGGCATATTTTATGGCTTTCTGGCATGATGGCAAAAGAGAAGGTCATTTAACACTTATCCAGGGTGCCCTGCCACAGCTGTCATAGGACAGGCTACTGACAGTTCCACAAAATGTGCCAATCATGTATATGGACTATGTATATATGGGACACGCAGCAAAGGGGCAAAAAAGAAAGTTACTTGCCAGTGATTCCTGGTCTTCTAAAGTCTCTTCCATAGAGCCACATTCTTTGATCTTAGGACTGAAGGCACAAGGAAGAGAAAGCCAGAGTCAAAGTAGGATCTCATGTTGCAATATAGGTAGAGGCTCTGAGAGCAGACTGGGTGGGCCAAGTGGTCCTTATCTGTCATCATCTTCTATGTTTCTATGTTTCTACATTTGATCCTGCAGGAAACAGAATATTTGAGGCTGACAACTCAGATATACAGTATCCATGCACACAGTATCACTCACATCTTACTAAAAATCATGGTATTGGCTCCAACCACTTCTGTGCTTTTTTCGTAAGGGGAAGCGAGAAGTGGTGAAAAAAGATACAGAAGACAGAGAGATAAGAACATGACAGATGAAAGGCTAACAAAGGAGTGAAACAGAAACATACCATCTTAGTGGAAAGGAACCACGGTGTAGAGGACTAACACACCTTACAATGTGTTGTAATTCTTTATAAAGGTGAGTTGGACTCCGAACTTCTTATATTGTGACTGAATTATTGTTATTTGTATAATATGCATAGCCAACTTTTCATCAAAGGAGAGAAATATTTCATGGCCCCACGGCCACATTCTCAAGGCCCGCACTGGTCAACTTGGTCTGCTATAATGAACTCACACCATCTTTCACTGGTTCTGAAAAGTCCAATTACCACTGCTGTAGACTGCATGATAACTAGCACTAAGTACGCAAAAAGGCATGAAGGTGTGTGTGTAAAACATATTTTATAGCATGGCCAGGGGCATAGTAAGGCACAAGGCCGAAGGCCGAATGATTTCAGCCACTAGACATGCTGTAAAATTAAGCAATAAGGCATGATCAAGGGTTATGTTAATGGTCTGTTAATCACCTACTAGGGGTGTACTGTGGCAAGAGGTGTAGCCGAGTGCCACATGCCCCTAGAGAGTGTTTAACTGACCATTAACATAATCCCTGGGAGTGCCTTATTGCTATTATAATAAAGCATGTTTTAAACAGTATTTTTTTTTTTTTATTTCGTTGTTTAACCAGGTATAGCACACTAAGCTGAAAGCTTTTTTACAGGAGCGACCTGGGAGCACAAGGAGGTTAAGTGACTTGCTCAGGGTCACACAGTGTGCATTGTTCAGCATATGGCTAAGCTCTACATGTATGTTAATAAAAGATTAACATAAGGCTGTTAGAATGTTTTCAGCCAATCAGAAAGCTCCATTTCTCCTGACCCTTTTTATAATATGTTTTACACACATTCCTGAGTGCCTTATTGCTCTTATAAAATTGGTACCTTTTTTTTAACTGTTTACTGTTGGGAAAAGCATGTTTATATGTAGAAACAATAGATTTACTTGTGTGCATTTATGATAAAATAGTCCTTCCACCCACTGCAAATGATGTCATTGATGATGTCACTAATGATGTAATTGTATGATTGCCTACTTTCTTCTGCCTGTTGTTTTTGTTCTCTGTTTTTCTCCACATTCAAGATATGGAATGTTTATCATGGAATGTTTACCACAGAATACATGGATTCAAAATTCTGCTCAGTTCCACTGGCAGAATGTTTTTATCCTAACATACTGTACACACAGCCAACAAAGGCCTTTGTCACAGCCAGAGACTCAATTATCTCACTGTCAGGACAAGAAGAAGAGAGTTCCCTGATGAGCAGGTAAAGATAGAAGGGGGATTTTTCACTGTCAGCAAAGAAGCAGTTGTACGGAAAACTATGAACAATACTTAATGGGCCAGATATTCAAACTGCGCTATTTTGTGGCGCAAGCCCTTGGGCTGCACAAAATAGTTGTGCAGGGGTGTGGCCGGAGTGATATTCAAAGGAGCTGCGCTATTGAGCAACTCCTTTGAATATCACCCCCCCGGCCACAGCCACTGTGCATGGCGCAGTGGAACTTGCGCCAATGCAAGTGATCAGAGTGGAGCATTCAACTTGCGGTGGCGCAAGTACCATTGCGCCATGCACAAATTTCCGATATTCAAAAGGTGACATGCAAAAGGGGCCATAATTCATGCAAGGTGCAGGGGGGCCATTTGCATCTGTTTATGGCCCCATTTGTGTGCCATTAGCATGCAGGTGCGCCGATCTCCGAGGACTTGCCCCTGGCGCCCTGCCAGGCAGCAGCCATCGGGGACTGATGCCCCCTGCAGCCCGATCGTGGGCAAAAGAGTAGAAAATCCCCCCACCCCACCCCACTGGCCCGATCGCGGGCAAAGCATTAAACTCCCCCTCCCCAACTGGCAAGATCGCGGACCAAAGCTGAAATAACTCCCCCACCAGCCCGATCGTAGGGCAGCAAAGTGTTCCTCCCGAACATATCCTGGTGGTCCAGCGGACCGAGCAAGCCCAATCGCTGGCTGCAGAGTTGTAAATACCCCTCCCCGAACTTATCCCTGGTGGTCCAGTGGACCGATAAGCCCGATCGCAGGCTGCAGAGTTGTAAAATAACCCCCCCGAACTTATCCCTGGTGGTCCAGTGGACCGATAAGCCCGATCGCAGGCTGCAGAGTTGTAAAATAACCCCCTCCCCGAACTTATCCCTGGTGGTCCAGTGGACCGATAAGCCCGATCACGGGCTGCAGAGTTGTAAAATAACCCCCCCACCGAACTTATCCCTGGTGGTCCAGTGGACCTATAAGCTCGATCACGGGCTGCATAAGGTGGCGAAACCCCGCCCAAGACCATATCCCTGGTGATCTAGTGTTCCCCACCCCACCCACCCATGAAGCCCACCACCCCGCTCCCCCGCAGCCAGCGGTGGCAGCATCCCACCCGTGTGCCGCCCGCCGCCTGCCGACTGATCGACCTTGTAGGGTCTGCACGCCCATTGGTGCAGAGTAAGAGCCAATGCGTGCAGTTTACGTTGCATAAGGCAGTCCAGTTTCAGAATGAATTCATTCACAAAACTGGACTGCCTTTGTACGGTATGGGCTGCACGCCCATTGGCTCTGCTCTGCACCAATCCACTACCTCTGTGAAATAATACCTCACATTGCCCCTGAACTGCCCTCCTTCTATCTTTAAATTGTGTCCCTTGTTCTTGCAAGTCTCTTTTCTGAAAGATGCTACCCTCTTGGACTTTGTTGATTCCACTGAGGTACTTAAAGTTCCTATCATGTCCCCCCTCTCCCTTCTTTCCTCAAGGGTATACATATTAAGCTCCTTTAGTCTCTCCTCATACGGCTTCTCTTGCAGACCCTGCACCATTTTAGTTGCCCTCCTCTGGACTACCTCTATCCTATCTATGTCCTTGTGGAGATGGGGTCTCCAGAACTGGACACAGTACTCCAGATGGGGTCTCACCAACTGTCTGTACAGAGGGATAACAACTTCCTGTTTTCTGCTGCTGATGCCTCTCCCTGTACATCCCAGTATACCCCCAGCCCTCCCTACTGCCTTCTCACATTGCTTGCTAACCTTAAGGTCATTTGATATGATTACCCGCAGGTCCCTTTCCTTTTTTGTTGTTGTTACTACCTCCCCACCCATTATGTATTCTTCCCCTGGGTTGTTGTTTTCCAGGTGCATTATTTTGCACTTCTTTGCATTGAATCCTGGCTGCCATACCTCTGACCATTCCTCCAACCTTGCCAAGTCCCTTTTCATCCTTTCCACGCCTCCTTGTGTATCAACCCTGTTGCAGATCTTTGTGTCATCTGCAAAAAGGCATACTTTTCCTTTCTGTCCCTCTGGAAAAGATATAATGGTATAGCAGTGGATTTTCCTGAACTACGGAGACAGTAGTAGTGACACTTGTGCATGCAGGACTTTGGCTGGGGCACAAAGTGAATTTGGATGGTCCAGTGCCTCTTTAGAAAGGACATTTTGAGATTGTACCTTGATGTACTGATGGCTGTCACTATCATTTGCACCTCAGGCCCCTTTTGTCTCTGCCAGTTGTGATCAGAAGACAGCAAACAATCAGTTGGACAGAAGACAGCAAGCAACCAGTTGGACAGCAGAGCCCACTTCAGAGCCACCACAGGGTTCATGGGCTCCCGAAGGGATTCATCAACTCATCCCAGGATCGAGGTGACCAACCAGCTATTGATGAGCCAGTGGATAACCCCTCTCATGTGACTGACACCCAGTCTTGGCCAAATGGGAGGCTGTCTGCCCAGGATTTTCTAGACAGAACTTAACCAGCTTGAGAGTGTGTTCTTGTCTGACTGAGGAGGCAGACAGTCTTTGAATGAAAGTCAGCACCGCCAGATAATAGTGAGGAGGGAGGGAGAAGTATTCTAGCTCAGCTGCTAAAGTGGAGCTGCAGAACTACTGCAACCTGCTTGACTGTCCCTGAATTGCTAGCCGTGAACTATTGGCCTGTTAGGGAACTGCCTTGCAGGGAAGTCAGGGAAAGAGGAGAGAGAGAGAAGCAGGAAGACTTCATGCCACTCAGGCTAGATCATATTGTGTATCAACTATGTCAGAGAGGCGTGGAAGTCCCTGTTCCAGTTACCACTGCCTGGTGATGGTGTGAAGATGGTGTTGCCAAGAAAGACTGCAGTGGATAAGCTCATGTACTCAGATCCACCTGATCACCCTGATAGTGATGTTCCTGCTGGAGAGCCCAGCCAGAGGTTGAACTGTGTGGTATGTGGGGTATGACATACCAACAGTTTTAAAAATAATGCTTATTTAGCTCCCCATGTATCCACATAAACCTTTCAAATCTTTGTAGCATACCCTTAATTTTCCCCCAACAACTATAACCCCTGAGCCCAGCTAATTGGTGATGGTGCTGGAGATGATGGCTGATTAGAGCTATAGATGCAGAGATCAGACCCACCCTGCAGACAAAAGAGGCCAGTACATCCAGCCAGAACTGTGAAGTGGGGAAGGTGACTGCTGCTGTGTTACCAATAGCAACCGCTAGTACTTGTACAGATCCTATGGATCCTGCAACACATTTCTGTATTAAGCTGTCCAAGGCCACAATTAATTCATACATTTGTTCGACTAGGCCATCTGGTCAGGATTACAAATGTGGGGTTTGCTTCAAGTTCTTAGTGCACCAATGCTGGCCAACTATATGCAATGGCGATGGGCCTACAAAGTTTTACTGACTCTAATTTGTAGAGTCACTGCATAACTTATTTCAGCTTAACATCTCTGGGTAATGAATCCCCCCAGAAATTAATGATCCAGGCCCCTCAACTTTGTTTGAGCCCATAAGGCAGGGGCAACACATTAAATCTATGGTAACCCAGTATGGACGTCTGATGGCAGAGATGGGATCTTGTGTTTGTCAGCAGGACACACCTTATGACCGCAGATCAAAAGGGTACTATTTGGGACCCCCCAACTTTTTCTTTTCCATACAGATTTTTTTTCTCTCCTGGGAACCTGGCAAATGACTTCGGCCCCTCCTTTGGAGAGAATTTGGTCTCTGGTCCCAACTTTCCCATGTCCAACTGACCCGGCGATCCCCCACGGGTTGCCCTCCAGTGACAGGGCCAAGGCAAAGGGTGTAGGCTTAACCCCCACCCCGAAGACCAACATCCAGATTCCTGGTATCAGGACATGGTGCTGGTGGGGCCATCACAGAAACAACAGAAATCACCTGCACTCCTGAGCCAGGAGGTTATTGGACCTCCAGTGAAGGTGCTGAAGATGCTGCAAATAATACCAGGCTCCTGTATTGCTGAGTGCAAAAAATGCATGTTTATTATATCAAATACTGCAGGAAGTCTTCAGTACACACACAGTAGTCACATCAACAAGCTCCTTGGCGCTTCACCAGTTAAGGCTTCATCAGAGGGATAATCATTATTGCAACTAGTTCTTCCTTTTATACCATTCACAATTCAAATTTGGTGACATCTCTCATTGGTATCCAATCGTTTTATAATAATCCCAAAAGTGATATTTAATACATTAAGTAGTACCAATTAGAAAAACTACCCACATTATTATGACCCATAATATATCAGCAACAAAACCAGTTGATAGTTTTTATGATTTTCAGAACTTTTTTGTAACAGCCAATCAGATCCTTCGATTCAGAAATATCTGATTATGAAAAGGGGGGGGGGATCAGAAAACTAAATCAAATCTTATTTAAAGGAACACATCTATAGCATGATAGGTTGAAAAAGTTCTGAAATTTCAAAACTTTTGTGCATGATTGGCGCAGCCCGCAGTCGACATGGCACAAGGCGCCTTCTGGAATAAGGACTGGTGTAATGCATGGTGCATGTTGTGAGTTGCGCTATGGGGTTTGGCGTAACCTGACTTGTATCTGCGTACACTGTCCTGGAATCAGGCTCATTGAATCTGTCCACAGATAAGGACCATACAGCCCAACTAGTCTGCCCTTTTGCCTACTTGATTTGGCAATAAGTACTCTTATCTGCACTGCCTTTTCCCCCACTTTGCTGTACGGCAAGGTGCCTTTATGCTAATCCCACGCACTTTTGAATCTCCATACTGTTTTCACTTCCACTACCTCTGTTGTTAGGCTGTTCCATGGATCCACCACCCTATCTGTGAAAAAATACTTCCTAGCATTCCTCCTAAGCCTCTCTCCCTCCAGCCTCATGTTATGTTCCCTTGTCCTTGTGCACTTTCTTCTCTGAAATATGCTCCTCTCCTGTACCCTGTTTATTCCTCTAAGGTATTTGAAAGTCTCTATCATATTCCGTTTCTCCCTTCTCTCGTCCAGTGAACAGATGTTAAGTTCCTTGAGTCTTTTCTCATAAGAATTGTGGTGCAGTGCATGTATCATTTTTGTTGCTCTTCTCTGGACTGCTTCCATTCTGTCTATGTCTGTCCTGAGATGTGGTCTCTAGAATTGGACACAGTATTCCAGATGTGGCCTCACCAGTGATCTATACAGCGGCATCACCACTTTGCTCCTCCTCCTGGTTATGCCCCCCCCTATGCACCCCAGCATTCTGTTTGCTTTCCCCACTGCTTTTTCTGCTGTACTATATGCTGTTCCCATCAGTGCCCTACTGGGAGTGAAACCACCTTGTATATCATAAAAACGCAAACATTTTAATGTAATGGCACCAGGGTGCCATACAACTATGTGTATTAGTTGTTCACACTTCTTTTCTTATACTGAACTGATGTACAAGCATCTTTAACAGGAATATCTTGCCTGGTAAACCCTTTTCAGCCTTCCTTGCGCAAGGATTTGCATAGTCATGATGTCTTGCACTGAGATTGAGGCTTCAGAGTACAGTATTTGTTTTGTTTGCTTATTAGATGTTTACAATGCACCTCTCAAAGGGTTGGAACACCTGTACAATAAATACAATAAATAAACTGAACACAAATATTGAATCCAGAAAGAAAACAGCGCCAGGAGAAGCCAGTGGTGTGTACATAATCAATACAACCAAATGCAAAAAATGAGCACCCACCATGGTCCAAACACCACACGAATTGTAAAATTATTCCATTATTTACTGAAACTTAGTGCAGCATATAACATCATAAGTCAGAAGTGGAAAAACAGTAGTTACATCAAGACAGAGAAAAAAGTAACATTTTACAAGGAAGCCCCTTGCTTCATCAGCGTTAAGTGCTTGTGCATATAAAAGCATCTTATATAGTGTTCTCTAAATTGTGTAATTAATATATAAACACATAAACACATTTTATTGTGTAGTATCCATTACACAAATATCATAAAACTAAAATATGAACTATAGCCATTTATACAAACATATCCACTTATTACAATACCATATATACACAAACTGGTTTGGTCTGGAGAGATGAACAAAAACCAAACAATTTGGATGTGTTTTGTCTCCTAGCATCCTTTTATGGGGTTTACCTTTAGCGAAGTGACATCTACTGTGCTGACATCTCTGACAGTGACAGACACAATGCCGAGTGTTGACATTTAACTGTCGGGGATGTCAGTGTGTTTTCTTCAGAGGACTGTGCCCACCAAACCTCCCACACCCCCTGGTCTCTAAATATACAACTCCAAGTCAGAGTTGTTATGGGGACGGGGCAAAACACTGGGAATTGCACTGTCAGTGGGGACCATCACAGCGACCCAACGCTTTCAGTCAAAATCTGTCGCTATGATGGTCTTTGCTGTGGCGGTGTTGTTCTTTGGTCGGTACACCCTTTTACAGATCCTATTCACTGCTCTTCCTTCAAACTGCCTGTCTGGTGTGCTACCCTTGATTGTACTACATGCAGGCATTATTTTTGTTATATATGAAGATGAACCATGCTAGTGGTGCAATTCCGAGGACCTTGATGGCAGCCAAGTCATATGTATAAGATTTCCTGCAAGGAAATACTTGTTGGTAGCTCACTCTGCTGTAAGAGAAGTGCATGGCATATTATTTGTGGACAGTTTTGTTATTTTGTGAAAGAGTAGATGGGACTGGGCTAGCAAAGAGGAGTGTGATGGATAGTAGACTTATAGAAAGGGTTGCCACATTTGCATGAGGCAAAAACAGGATACTAAACCACACCATATCTCACCTCATAGCTCTACTCCATTTCATGACTGATCGTGCATTGTCCCTCCTCCAAAGCCATTTGTTATGTCAGTGAAGACTTTAATGGAGCAGTAAAAGACAGTACAAAAGGAAATCTGCCATAAACAGAACCTCCCCACCCCCCAAAAGCCTTACCCCTCAATTAGAAACATAGATATTGATGGCAGATAAGGACCACTTGGCCCACCTAGTCTGACTAGTACACTTGTACTGAAGTGAGTGGTGTGGTGCTGCACATTCACATGAAATGGAGCCACTCAGTGTCCACCATTCTGCCTAATCACAGACTTTACAACAATAAAATAAAGTACATTAAACTACGGAAAAAAGTTGTTTACATTGCAAAAAGTCTAATCAGAGTGTAAAGCTTTTGGGTTGGGGGGAGTTTCTGTTTATGACAGCTTTCCTTTAACATACAGTACTTGTTAAATTTGCTTTTCTAGGTTCTTCCTAGTTACTTATTTATTGAGTTTGTTTTTACTAGGTAAATATACAGAGCTAAAGGAACTCTCATTTACAGATATGATCTAGGGAGACAAGGGAAATACCGTAAATAGTGTACAAAGATCTATAATAACTTGTTTACATACTATAATGTATTATATTTTTATCTAGATCCAATTCCCTTTCATTACCACAATACTATTTCAAAGTCAAAACAAAAGTGACCAAACTTTTTTCTGTGTTTAGGTCAAGTCAACAAGGTCAAAAATGATGTGGGTAAAAAGCATGTGTCATGGTCAGCACAAAACAACGCAGTTGAAAACCGCTCCAGAATATAGAAACAAACTCTGAAATTGTGCATGCTTTTATGCCTGCTCTGTTTTCGACCATGCCTATATGCTGCCGCTATCTTGACCAGATATCCTTTTTTTCTGAGGAAAAAAATTAAAACAATTAAAAATGCTTATATCCTGGTAAAATGGAAACATTTACCAGCAAATTAATCTGAAGGATGACCAAATCTTTTACTGTTACAAAAGGTAGTGTCAGAGTTTCTTGTCCAGCTTTTCTGAATGTTTCTTTAAGATGCTGAGTAGAAAAGATTAGGTTAATCAACTGCTAATGTTTTCAATGGCTATACGTTACACCTCCCAGGTTGACTGGATTTACAAAGAAAGGGCAATACTGACAATAGAACTTGCTTATAACCTGGACATGCAGCTAAAAATGCATGCTATGACAAAATCTTTTTGAAGAGTACTGTCTGTGGGCACTCAACGTAGCTCAAAAATCTGACTGTCTCTGAGCAAAACTGGAAAACTGGATAGGGACCCTGAAAACCGGATGATCAGGTAAAAAAAAATGACTGTTTGCAAACCTATGAAAGGAGCTGAGATAAGTATATTAATTGTTAGGTATAGAAAGGGTCTAGTTTGATCTCAGGGTCCAGGCTATTCTTTATATGGTCCCACAAACATTGAAGGAAATCAAGCCAAGTGTGTATAAAATAGCCAGGGATTAAGTTCCAGATGAAGCGTCATGCTTGAAGCCAGGGATATTATTCTGAGGTAAACAGTTTCCAGAAGATATTGACTGGGAGGTGGAGCTAGGAGATTTAGTGTAGCTCCTTAAATGAAATAACACCATTTGGCTGATGCCAACAAAATAGGTCTTGTTTTTAGGTGCCAACAGCATAACTGTTAGCACCTATTGTAGTCATGCACCCCCTTCTGTGCTTAGTCAAGTTTAAGGTTACATTTGGTGTGAGTGATTCAGCTGTCTGATGACACTGATGATGTCAGTGATAGAGCTTTTAGGTCTTGGCATAGGGTTTCAAACCTACATATGCCTGGGATTGATCCCCTGTCTGTCACAATTTTTCTTCATCACTACAATTTTTGCAGTATAAGATAAATTGTTAGATGTCATTGCAGATGTAGTGAATGGTTTCATCAGAGCTAAATAGCAGGCTTTCAGATTACTGATGTTAGTTCTACAGTATGTTGTAGTCAATTCAATTAAATTAGTCCCGGCTGAGGCTTGTCTAGATTTGAATATGATTTGAGTCAACTGTTTTACAGGTTGTGACATAACCCCTCTACCACAGGACCTGCATTTCACTTACCTGTGACTCAGCAGCACACCAAATATGTGCTTGCCTAGCAAGCAAAGGATCAGTGCTCAAATCCTGGCAGGGACGTAAACATTTTTTGCAAGATGGAAACTCACTTGAGTGGCACTTCATGGTGGTGTGGAGTTGGACTACTAAATTATATGAGAAGTACATTTAGCAGAGAACAACAATTTGTGAAGGTAAATCACCTGCTGGGATGAGATCCCAGTCCTCTATTTTGCATGTTGTGACATAACTTCTGTCCCACAGGAAATGCAATTCACTTACCTGCAGCTCAGTGGCACACTGAATGTGCATTTGCTTAATAAACAAAGGATCATTGGTTTAAATTCAGGCAGGCATTGTTTGAATCCTATCAAGGGCTTTAACTTTTTTCAACTTTTTTGTAAGATGGAAACTCAGTTGAGTAGCAATACATGGTGGTGTGCAGCGGAATAGTGAATTATATGAGAGGTAAATTTAGCTAAGAACAACAATTTTTGAAGGTAAAGCTCCTGCTGGGATTAGATCTCCAGTCACCTGTTTTGTAGGCATGACATCACCTCTATATCTTAGGAACTGCAAGTCACTTACCTGTAGTTTAGTAGCACACTGAATGTGTGTTTGCTTAGAAGGCAAATGGTCAGTGGTTCAAACTGAGTAGGGACTTAAGCATTTTTCTTATTTTTTTGTAAGATGGAAACTCAGATGAATGGTGATTCCTGATGGTGTGGAGTTGGAATAGTAAATTACAGTACATAAGTACATTCAGCTAAGAACAACAATTTATGAAGGTAAATCACATGCTGGGATTAGGTCCCAAGTCACCTATTTTGCAGGTTGTGATGTACCTCTACATCATAGCAACTTAAACTCACTTAACCAGCAGCTCAGTGGCATAAAGAATGTGTGTTTGTTTAGCATGCACAGGGTCAGCAGTTGAAATCCTAACAGGAAATTAAACATTTTTAAGGTGGAAACTCACATGAGTGGTGATTCATAGTAATGCGGCATTGGAATACCAAATTAAATGTCAAATAAATTCAGTTAAGAACAACAGTTTGTGTACGTAAATCACTTGCTAGGATTAAACCCCAGACACTTGTTTTGCGGGGTGTGACATAACCTGTACATAATAGAGACTGCAGCTCTTTAACCTGCAACTCAGTGAAATACTGAATATGTGCTTGCTTAACAGGCAAAGTATCAGCAGTTCAAATCCTGACAGGGACTTAAGCATTTTTTTCAGTTTTTTTTTTAAAGATGGAAACTCTTTTGAGTGGTGGGTGATTCATGGTGGTGTGTAGTTGGAATAGTAAATTATATGAGAAGTAAATTGCCTGCTGGGATCAGATCCCCAGTCCCCTGTTTTGCAATATGTGACATAGTCTTTACATCATAGGAACTGCAGCTCACTTATCTGTAGCTCAGTGACACACTGAATATGTGTTTGCTTAGTAGGCAAAAAAGTCAGTGGTTCAAATACAGAAAGACACAGTTTGAATCCTGGCAGGGACTTAAATATTTTTTTCAGTTTTTCTTTATAAGATGGAAACTAATTTAAGTGACCATTCATGGTGGCATGGAGTTGGACTAGTAAAGTATAAGCAAAATAAATTCAGCTAAAAACAAAAATTTGTGAAGGTAAATCATCTGCTGAGATTCCATCTCTAGTTGCCTGTTTTGCAGGTCATGGCATAACCACTACCCCACAGGAACTGCCCCTCACTTACCTGCAGCTCAGTGGCACACTGCATGTGTATTTACTTTGCAGGCAAACGTGGTTCAAATGCTGGAAGGGACTTACACATCTGTTTCAGTTTTTTTGTAAGATGGAAACTCACTTGAGTGGTGATTTATGGTGATGAGGAGTTGGAACAGTAAATTATATGAGACATAAATTTAGCTAAGAGCACCAATTTGTGAAGGTATATCACTTGCTGGAATTAGATCCCAATTCACTTGTTTTGCAGATTGTGGCATATCTCTACAGCCCAGGAACTGCAACTCAGTCATCTGTAGCTCAGTGGTACACTGAACATGTGTTGGTCTAGGAGGTAAAAGGATCAGCAACTCAAACCAAGGTAAACATAGTTCAAGTCATAGGAACTGCAACTCGCTTAGATGTACCTCAGTGGTACACCGAATGTGTGTTTTCTAAGCAGGTAAAGGATTACTGGTTTGAATCCAGGTAAGCACACAGTATATTGCATTTTAACATATAATTATTTTGTACTTTACAGATTTTATTTGGCAATTATAGTATCATTTGTACTTTGATTTGTACTATGACAGTATGTTTGTTATTTGTTTTTTAATTTTATGTGTAGATATGTTTGTATAACAGTTATTGTTATGTTAGAGTATAGTGTGTAAGTTTTTTTACATTTTACTGTCTCGGCAATCTCACTTTTGCAATTTTATTTAAGGACTACATCCATCTTCACTTATGCAGTTTTATTTTATACAGTGTCCACAATGCATAGCTTTGATACAATGGCACTACTTTTCACTAATGCTCCCTGTTGGTGGTGGGAATGTTAATGGAATCACTGCTGAAGGAAAGGATAGTGAAATATCTTGAATCATATAGGTTACAAGACCTGAGACAGCAAAGATTCACGGTAGGGAGGTCATGTCAAATGAACCTGATAGATTTCTTTTGACTGGGTAACTAAGGAATTAGATCAGGGTGGTTTAGTGGATAGAAACACAGAAACATAGATTTTGACGTCAGATAAGGACCGCTTGGCCCACCCAGTCTGCCCATTCCCCTACCTAATGGATAAGCTGCAGATCCTAGTTAACCAGCAGCCTACTTCTTCCTACCCCAACCCCCTAGAATTGCCTTATGACTGTCCCATGCATGCTTGAATTCCACCACTGTTTTTGACTCCACAACCTCTTCCAGAAGGCCGTTCCATGCATCCACGACCCTCTCTGTGAAAAAATACTTCCTTAAATTACCTCTGAGCCGCCCTCTATCTTCAAATTGTGCCTCCTTGTTCTTGCACACCCTTTTGAAAGATGCTACCCTCTTGGACTTTGTTGATTCCCTTGAGGTACTTGAAAGCTTCTATCATGTCCCCTCCCTCCTTTCCTCGAGGCTATACATATTAGCTCCTTAAGTCTCTCTTCATATGTCTTCCGCAGACCGCACCATTTTAGCTGCCCTCTCTGACAGCTTCCATCCTGTCTATGTCTTGCAGAGATTGGGTCTCCAGAACTGCATGCAGTACTCCAGATGGGGTCTCACCAGCTGCCTGTACAGAGGATAATAACTTCCTGTTTCTACTGGTGATGCACTCTCCCTATGCATCTCAGTATCCCCAGCCCTCCTTGCTGCCCTCTCACATTGCTTGCCCACCTTTAGGTCATCTGATATGACTACCCCAGGTCCCTTTCCATTTTTGTTGTTGTTAGTATCTCACCCCCATTGTGTACTCTTCCCTGGGTTTTGTTTCCCAGGTGCATTACCTGCACTTCTTAGCATTGAATCTAAGCTGCCATACATTTGACCATTCCTCTAACCTTGCCAAGTCCCTTCACCCTTTCCACCCCACCTTGTGCATCAACTCTGTTGCAGATCTTTGTGTCATCTGCAAAGAGACATACTTTTCTTCCATTCCTCTGCAATGTCGTTATAAAGACATTGAAGAGGACTGCCCTAATACTGAACTCTCGGTACCCCACTAGTAACCCCTTTCTTCAGAGTGGACTCCATTTACTATTACTCTCTGTGTCCTATTCTCCATCCAATTCTTTACTCAGGCTGTCATCTTGGGACTCACTCCCAGGCTGGCTAACTTGTATATTAATCTTTGTGGGACTGTGTCAAATGCCTTGCTAAAGTCTAGGTAGGCCATGTCCACAGCCCCTCCCTGATCTACTACTTTGGTCACCCAGTCAAAGAAATCTATCAGATTTGTCTGGCATGACCTTCCCGCTGTGAATCCATGCTGTCTTGGGTTCTGTGCCCCTCTGGCCCCTAGATACTCAACAATTCTTTCCTTCAGAAGTGATTCCATCATTTTCCCTACCACTGAGGTTAAACTAACAGGTCTGTAGTTTCCTACTTCTGCCTTGCTCCCACTTTTGTGAAAGGGAATCACATCTGCCCTCCTCCAGTCCTCGGGTACCACCCCCATCCTCCCATGATTTGTTAAAGAGGGTAGTCAGTGGTGTCACTAGTTCTACCCTTAGTTCTTTTAGATTTCTGGGATGAATCCCATCAGGCCCCATTGCTTTGTCCACCTTCAGTTTTAAGAGTTCTTAGATGGCATACTTAGATTTCATTAAGGCATTCAACACTGTTCAAGACAGGAGACTATTAGACATGCTGGGAAGCTTATGAATTAGTCCAAAGGTGGTAAACTGGGTAAGAAATTGGTTAGAAAATTGGAGACAGAGGGTGGTGGTAAATGGAGTTCACTCCGAAGTGGGGGAGGGTCACCAGTGCGGTGCCTCAGGAATCAGTGCTGGGACCCATCCTCTTTAATGTCTTTATAAGTGACATCGCAGAGGAGCTGGAAGGTAAGGATTGCCTCTTTGCAGATGACACAAAAATCTGCAATAGGGCAGACACCCTTGGGGTGGTGATGGAAAGAAAGAAAAGAGACCTGAGAAAACTTGAGGAGTGGTCTGCAGTATGGTAAGTGGGTTTCAATGGAAAAAAGTGCAAAATAATGCACTTGGAGTACAGAAACCCAGGGTCAGAATACAAAATGAGGGTAGTGTTATTGATGACCACCAAGCAGGAGGGAGACCTGGGTGTGATCATCTCTGATGACTTAAAGGTGACCAGGCAGTGTGACAAGGCAGTTGGGAAGGCTAATGGGATGCTGGGTTGCACAGGGAGTGGGATCACCAGCAGAAGGAGGAAAGTGGTGTGGCCTCTGTATAGATCACTGGAGACTTCACTTGGAATACTGTGTACAGTTCTGGAGACCACATCTCTGGGAGGACAAACACAGGGTGGAGGCGGTCCAAAAGAGAGTAGCTAAAATAGTGTGGGATCTACATTATTAGCCCTAGGAGGAGAAACTAATAGAACTCAATATGTACACCCTGGACGAGAGTAGGGAGAAGGGGGATACGATAGAAACCTCTAAATACCGCAAGAGGGTAAATAAGGTACAGAAAGAAAGCATTTTTCAGAAATAAATGTGATCAAGAACAAGGGGTCATACTATGAAGCCAGAGGGGGAAAATTCAGGAGAGATGTGAAAAAGTACTTCTTTACAGAAAGAGTGGTAAATTCCTGGAACAGTTCACCAGCCGAAGTGGTTGGGGGTGAAAACAGTGGTGGGGTTCAAGAAAGCATGGGACTGGCGTAAGGGAATCATAGTGGAAAGGAATGAGGGGAGAGAAAAAGAGCTGGAGATCAAGCAGGGTCTGTGGTGATTCTGTACATAACAAAAATAGGCTAAGTGGTCCTTATCTGCTGACAAATTCTATATTTGTATGTTTGTTTCTATGTTTCTCTATACCGTACACAGTTTTTGTTTTTACTGTACACACAGGTTCAATCCTTTCCAACATGAGGCATGATTACAATATTACCCACAAAACACCAGACCCACTTATAGCA
Organism: Neoceratodus forsteri; assembly: GCA_016271365.2. Classification (NCBI taxonomy): domain Eukaryota; kingdom Metazoa; phylum Chordata; order Ceratodontiformes; family Ceratodontidae; genus Neoceratodus; species Neoceratodus forsteri. The sequence goes on from CM028130.1 coordinate 1,426,544,120, forward strand.
CCTCCAACACTGGACACACCAGTTCCACTCCCCTTCACCAGCTTCAGACACACCTTTGGCCCCTTCTCCACTGTACACACAAGTTCAACCCCCAACACCAGACAGTTACAGTGTTAAGCCCCCTTAACACCAGACCCACTGTTGCCCCCTCCCTCAAGCACTGGACACATACAGTAGGTTTAATTCCCCCAGCACCAGATGCAATTAACAGTTTCATCCCTCCCAAGCACTAGACTCACTTGTAGTCTCCCTCATTCTGGAAGACAAAGGTTCAACCTCCCCCACCAACATCAGACACAATTACTGTTCCCCTCCCTCCCCCCGCCAAGCACCAGACCCACTTATAGCTCCCCTGTCCACTGGACTCACACATTCCTTTGTCTTACCTCTTGGCCAAGCAGTGTACCTCAGTTTGTTGTTCTCCCCTACGCCAAAACTCAAACCTTCATAAAAAAAAAAAAAACAAGATTCTTGATTAGGAGATACTCTTGTCTGCATCATCCCTCCCAATCACCCCTCCTGCTCTCCTGTTCCATCTACTAGCTCCTTTATATGTATCCCACTTCTTTTTGAATCCTGTTATTGTCTTTGCCTCTACAACTTTGTCAGATAGTTTATTCCACCCATCAACCAACCTTTCTGTGGAGTAATCCTTCCTGCCATCCTATTTGAACCTTCCCCCTCCAGCTTGAACACACACCTCCAGGTGGATGCACTGGTTCCCAGTTTGAACAAACTTATCATGTCCACTTTGTTGAACCCTTTCATGTAAAATTCCCCCTCTCCCCTCTGTGCTCTAGTGAGTTCATGTTTAGTCTCTTCAGTCTGTCATCATATGCCAAGCCCTGATTGCTGTTGATTATCTTAGTGGCCCTTTGTTGCACTGTCACCAATCTGTTCCTGTCCTTCCTCAGGTGCAGGCCCAGAAATGGACAAAGTACTCCAGATGCGACCTCACCAGTGATCTATAGAGAGGAAGTACACCGCCCTCCCTTCTCCTGCTAGTAATCCTTCTTCCTAGGTACCACAGCATTCTTTTAGCCCTCTTGCATGTCCTGTTGTGCTGAGCAGCCTCTTCTCTCTGTTCTTCCTCAACAGTGTTCCCCCAAGTCCAGTCAGTGTTGGTGTAATACTGAATGTACCTTCTGTCTTTCTTTGGTGGCTCTTTCAGTGTTTAACTGCACATTCACCTCTGACTGCTTACCTACCTCTATCCTGCAACTTCTGGCAGGTCCCGCCCCATATCTCATGATGCACAGACTCAGTAGGTTCAGCTGTCCTCATGAAAGACTGCATTACACAGGTGTGTCTTGTGGTGTGTACCTGGAATGGACAAAAGGTACCCTGGCTGCTGACAATAATGCAAAGTGGAGGTAGGCAGCCAACGGTACTGCTAACTCAGCCTGCCCAGCCAATCAGATATACAAGGTCAACTAGAGTCCCTCTCATTGTCTCCACTCACTGGCAGCGTTCTGCATGGCCACTATTTCACAGCTCATTGACTTACTTGGAGTTCAGTTGGTCTCGAGAGGCACTGAGAAAACAAACACTCTGTCCCAGTTAAGTCAAGCACCTATTATTTAGTCAATTTATAGGGCTGATCCAGAAGAACTTGGCTTATTCTACCTTTAAAAAAAAATAATTTAACTTACTATTACACCAGATTGGGAGAAGTTAGGTGAGGCAGAACTGAACAAGGTAGAGCAGTAAACAATGAAAGAGGATGAGCAGAGAAGACATGTGCTCACTCTGTGATTCTGTGTCACCCAACAAACAATCTTGGGAATTCACTTTGTCATTATCCATCTTGCAGAATTGCTTTGGACAATGAAAGTTGCGAGAGAACAGCAGTTGCTACAGCAGTGGAGTGGTGGAGTGGGATGAAGAAAATTCCACTGAGTAGTAATACAGGGGGGTGAGTAAGTACTGATGAGTGGTAATAGATGGGAAGGAAGCAAGTGCCACTAATTGGCAATACGTAGGTAGGGTGTAAGTGTTGCTGAGTGACAATACATGGGGAGAGCAAGTGCCACCAGGTGACAATACATATATAGTGTGAGTGTTACTGAGTGATAATACATGAGGGACATAAAGTACCACCAGGTGACAATATATGGGGAGAATGAGTGCTGCTGAGTGAAACTACACGAGGACAGCAAGTGCCACCATTTGACAAAACATGGGGAGAGTGAGTGTTGCCGATTGACAATACATTGGGAGAGTGAGTGCTGCTGAGTGGCAGCTACATGGGGGACAGCAAGTACCAACAGGTGACAATACATGGGGAGAGTGAGTGTTTGTGAGTGCCAATACATGGGGAGAGCAAGTGCCACCAGGTGACAATACATGGGGAGAGTGAGTCCTGCTGAGTGACAATACATGGGGACAGTGAGTGTCGCTGAATGACAATACATGGGGAGAGTGAGTGTTGCTGAGTGACAATACATGGGGAGAGTGCGTGTTGCTGAGTGGCAATACATGGGGGACAGCAAGTGCCACCAGCTCACAATACATGGGAAGAATCAGTGTTGCTCAGCGGCAATCCATGGGGGACAGCAAGTACCAACAGGAGACAATTCATGGGGAGAGTGAGTGTTGCTGAATGCCAATACATGGGGAAGCAAGAGCCACCAGGCAACAATACATGGGGAGAGTGAGTGTTGCTGAGTGGCAATACATGGGGGAAAGCAAGTACCACCAGGTGACAATACATGGGGAGAGTGAGTGTTACTGATCGCCATTACATGGGGAAGCAAGAGCCACCAGGCAACAATACATGGAGAGAGTGAGTGTTGATGAGTGGCAATACATAGGGGACAGCAAGTGCCACCAGGTGACAGTACATGTGAAGAGTGAGTGAGTGCTGCTGAGTGACAATACATGGGGGAGAGCAAGTGCCACCAGGTGAAGATACATGGGAAGAAGGAGTGTTGTCAAGTGACAATACATGGGAGAGAGTGAGAGTTGCTGAGTGCCATTACATGGGGGAGCAAGTGCCACCAGGCAACAATACATGGGGAGAGTGAGTGTTGATGAGTGGCAATACATAGGGGACAGCAAGTGCCACCAGGTGACAATACATGGGGAGAGTGAGTGTTACTAAGTGACAATACATGGGGAGAGTGAGTATTGCTGAGTGACAATACATGGGTAGAATGAGTGTTGCTGAGTGACAACACATGGGGAGAACAAGTGCCCGCTTAATGCGACAACACATGGGCAGAGAGCGTTGAGTGACAATACGTGGGATAAGCAGGTGCCACCAGGTGGCAGTACATGGGAAGAGTGAGTGCTGCTGAGTGACAATACATGGGGGAGAGCAAGTGTCACCAGGTGAAGATACATGGGAAGAATGAGTGTTGCCGAGTGACAATACATGGGAGAGAGTGAGAGTTGCTGAGTGGCAATACATGGGGGACAGCAGGTACCAACAGGTGAAAATACATGGGGAGAGAGAGAGTGAGTGTTTGTGAATGCCAATACAAGGGGGGAGCAAGTGCCACCAGGTGACAATAAATGGGGAGGAGGAGTGATGAGTGGCAATACATGGGGGATAGCAAATGCCACCAGGTGGCAATACATGGGGAGAGTGAGTCCTGCCAAGTGACAATACATGAGGAGAGAGAGTGTTGCTGAGTGGCAATACATGGGGAGAGTGCATGTTGCTGAGTGGCAATACATGGGGGACAGCAAGTGCCACCATTTGACAATACATGGGGAGAGTGAGTGTTGCTGAGTGGCAATACATGGGGAGAGTGAGTGTTACTAAATGACAATACATGGAGAGAGTGAGTGTTGCTGAGTGACAATACATGGAGAGAGTGAATATTTTTTGAATGACAATACATGACGAGAGTGAATGTTGCTGAATGACAATACATGGGAAGAGTGAGAGTTGCTGAATGACAATACATGGGGGAGAGCAAGTGCCACCAGGTGACAGTACATGAGGAGAGTGAGTGTTGCTGAGTGACAATACATGGGGACAGCAAGTGCCACCAGGGGACAATACATGGGAAGAGTGAGTGCTGCTGGGTAACCCATGAAGTGGGCACATGAGGGAAGGTGCTGTCTGTTAGGGCAACACTTTCCTAGCACAATCCACCACGGTGACCGACAGGTAGGGCGACTGGGATGTGGGTAGATTCAGGTGACAGGATGTCGCGATAATGGCGTGCAGGAGGGTTGGAGCAGCACAGTGAGTGTGGGCTGTAGGGTGGAGAGGCTGTAGGGGGTGGAGCTGTGGTCATCGGTCAAGCTGCGGCATGGCATCAGGGATTGGGCAATGGAGGGGTGGCTGAGGTATTGGGTTCGGGTCCAGGCACTGATGCGATTTTATTGCACTCGGCCTGAACCTTTTATTTTTACTACTTTCACCTCCCGACATGCACCCCAGGAGTTGAAAATCCTTAAGTAGGAGGGGCATGTTTCTACAGAAAGTAGTAAAATATATCCTGGTGCCATTGTCCTGGTGTGCCAGGGTTGTCGAGTTCAAATGTGTTTGGCACTGACTGAGCGAAAACGGCGATCAACTTTAGGCGTTCACCGTTATTACATAGACGTGTGCTGCTGAGTGATAATACATGGGACAGCAAGTGCCACCATTTGACAACACATGGGGAGTGTGACTGCTGCTGAGTGACAATACATTGGGAGAGTGTGTGGCTGAGTGGCAATATATGGGGGACAGCAAGTACCAACAGGTGGCAATACATGGGGAGAGCTAGTGTTAGTGACTGCCAATACATGAGGGAAGAAAATGCTGCCAAGTGACAATACATGGGGAGAGGGAGTGTTAATGAGTGGCAAAACATGGAGGACAGCAAGTAACAAAAGGTGACAGTACATGGGGAGAGTGAGTGTTTGGGAGTGCCAATATATGGTGGGAGCAAGTGCCACCAGGTGACAATACATGGGGGGAGAGAGAGTGTTGATGCGTGGCAAAACATGGTGGACAGCAAGTGCCACCAGGTGACAATACATGCAGAGAGTGAGTCCTGCTGAGTGACAATACATGGGAAGAGTGAGTGTTGCTGAGTGACAATATATGGGGAGAGTAAGTGCCACCAGGTGACAATACATGGGGAGAGTGAGTGTTGCTGAGTGAAAATACATGGTTAAAGGGCGTGTTGCTGAGTGGCAATACATGGGGAGAATGAGTGTTGATGAGTGACAATACATTGGGGAGAGCAAGTGCCACCATTTGACAATACATGGATCGTGTGAATGTTGCTGAGTGACCAAACAAGGGGGAGAGCAAGTGCCACCGGGTGATAATACTTGGGGAGAGTGAGTATTGCTGAGTGGCAATAAGAGGAGACAGCAGGTGCCACAAGGTGACAGTACATGGGAAGAGTGAGTGTTGCCGAGTGACAATAGATGGGAGAGAGTGAGTGTTGCTTAGAGGCAATGCATGGGGGGCAGCAAGTACCACAGGTGAAAATACTTGGGGGGAGTGAGTGTTTTTGAGAGCCAATACATCAGGGGGAGCAAGTGCCACCAGATGACAATACATGGGGAGGGTGAGTGATCAGTGACAATGCATGGGGGTAGCAAGTACCAACAGGTGAAAATGAATGGGGAGGGTGAGTGTTTGTGAGTGCCAATGCATGGGGGAACAAGTGCCACCAGGTGACAATACATGGGGAGAGTGAGTGTTGCTGAGTGCCATTACATGGGAGAGCAAGTTCCACCAGGCAACAATACATTGGGAGAGTGAGTGTTGATGAGTGACAGTACATAGGGGACCGCAAGTGCAACCAGGTGTCAATATATGGGTAGAGTGAAAGCTGTTGACTGACAATACATGGGGAGAGTTAGTGTTGCTGAGTGACAATACACGGGGAGAGTGAGTGTTGCTGAGTGACAATACATGGGGGAGAGCAAGTGCCACCATTTCACAATACAAGGGTCGAGTGAGAGCTGTTGAGTGACCATATATGGGGGAGAGTAAATGTTGCTGAGTGACAATGCATGGGGGAGAGCAAGTTCCATCAGGTTACTGTGCATGAGGAGAGTGAGTGTTGCTGAGTGACAATACATGGCGAGAAAGTGAGTGTTGCTGAGTGACAATACATGGGGAGAGCAAGAGCCACCAGGTGACAATACATGGGGAGAGTGAGTGTTGCTGAGTGACAATACATGAGGGACAGAAAGTACCCCCAGATGACTATACATGGGGAGAGTGAGTGCTGCTGAGTGACAATACATGGGAACAGCAAGCGCCACCATTAGACAATACATGGGGAGAGTGAGTGTTACCGAGTGACAATACATTGGGAGAGTGAGTGTTGCTGAGTGGCAGTAAATGGGGGAGCAAGTGAAACCAAGTGACAATACAGGGGAAGAAACATAGAAACATAGACTTTGACAGCAGATAATTACCACTTGGCCCACCAAGTCTGCCCATTTCCCTACCTATTTGATAATTTGCAGATTCTAGTTAACCAACAGCCTACTTCCTGCAACCCCCGTGACTATAATTGCCTTTATGTCTGTCCAATGGTTTGAATTCCCCACTGTTTTAGGACCCCACAACCTCTCCAGGAAGCGCGGTTCCATGCGCTCCACCACTCCGTGAAAAGAATTTCCATTGCTCACTTCCTGATAGGTCTACTCAGCAACACTCACTGACCCATGCATTGTCAATGAGGAGACTTGTCTCCTCATGTATTGTCACCACCGATCACTCTCCCATGTATTGTCTCAGTCAGCAGGAAGAGTGATCAATGGCACACATGGGGACAGGAAGTACCAGCAGGTGAAAATATATGGGGAGAGTGAGTGTTTGTGAGGTCAATTACTGGGGGAGCAAGTGCCACCAGGTGACAATACATGGGGAGAGTGAGTCCTGCAGAGTGACAATACATGGGGAGAGTGAGTGTTGCTGAGTGACAATACATGGGGAGAGCAAATGCCACCAGGTGACAATTCATGGGGAGAGTGAGTGCTGCTGAGTGAAAATGCATGGTTAAAGTGCATGTTGCTGAGCGGCAATATATAGGGGACAGCAAGTGCCACCAGCTGACAGTACAAGGGGAGAGTGAGTGTTGCTGAGTGCCATTACATGGGGGAACAAGTATCATCAGGCAAAAATACATTGGAAGAGTGAGTGTTGATGAGTGGCAATACATAGGGGACAGCAAGTTCTACCAGATGACAATATATAGGGAGAGTGAATGCTGCTGAGAGACAATACATGGGGAGAGTGAGTGCTGCTGAGTGACAATACATGGGGAGAATGAGTGTTGCTGAGTGACAATACATGGGAGAGAATAAGTGCCACCAGGTGACAATACATGGGTAGAGAGAGTGTTGCTGAGTGATAATACATGGGGGACAGCACGTGCCACCAGGTGACAGCACATGGGAAGAGTGAGTGCTGCTGAGTGACAATACATGGGGGAGAGCAAGTGCCACCAGGTGAAGATACATGGGAAGAATGAGTGTTGCCGAGTGACAATACATGGTAGAGAGTGAGAGTTGCTGAGTGCCATTACATGGGGGAGCAAGTGCCACCAGGCAACAATACATGGGGAGAGTGAGTGGTGATGAGTGGCAATACAGAGGGGACAGCAAGTGCCACCAGGTGACAATACATAGGGAGAGTGAGCATTGCTAAGTGACAATACATGGGGAGAGTGAGTGCTGCTGAGTGACAATACATGGGTAGAATGAGTGTTGCTGAGTGACAATACATGGGGGAGAACAAGTGCCACCACGTGACAATACAGGGATAGAGAGAGTGTTGCTGAGTGATAATACATGGGGGACAGCAGGTGCCGCCAGGTAACAGTACATGGGAAGAGTGAGTGCTGCTGAGTGACAATACATGTGGGAGAGCAAGTGTCACCAGGTGAAGATACATGGGAAGAATGAGTGTTGCCGAGTGACAATTCATGGGAAAGATTGAGAGTTGCTGAATGGCATTACATGGGGGACAGCAAGTACCATCAGGTAAAAATACATGGGGAGAGAGAGAGTGAGTGTTTATGAATGCCAATACATGGGGGGAGCAAGTGCCACCAGGTGATAGCAAATGGGGAGTGGGAGTGATGAGTGGCAATACATGGGGGACAGCAAGTGCCACTAGCTGACAATACATGGGGAGCGTGAGTTGCTGAGTGGCAATACATGGGGAGACTGAGTGTTACCACGTGACAATACATGGGGAGAGTGAGTGTTGCTGAGTGACAATACATGGGGGAGAGCAAGTGCCACCAGGTGACATTACATGGGGAGAATGAGTGTTGCTGAGTGACAATACATAGGGAGAAAGTGAGTGTTGCTGAATGACAATACATGGGGACAGCAAGTGCCACCAGGGGACAATACATGGGGAGAGTGAGTGTTGCTGAGTGACAGTACATGAGGGACAGAAAGTACCACCAGGTGACAATACATAGGGAGAGTGAGTACTGCTGGGTAACCCATGAAGTGGATGCATGAGGCAGGGCACCATCCATTACGGCAACACCTTTCTCGCACAATCCACTCACGTCGGCCAACAAGTAGGGCGACTGGATGAGGGGGTGGTGATCTAGGTGACAGGATGTCACCACACGATGTGTGCAGGCGGGTGGAGCGAGCACAGCGAGTGTGGGAGGTGGGGTGGAGAGAAATGGTGGGGAGGAGCTGTGGTCACTGCCCAGCTGTGGTCATGGCATCAGGGATTGGGCAATGGAGGGGGTGGCTGAGGTACTGGGTTCAGGTCCAGGCACTGATGTGATTTTATTGCACTCGCCCAACCTTTTATTTTTACTACTTTCACCTCCCGACATGCACCCCCTGGAGTTGAAAATCTTAATTAGGGGAGTGTGAAGGTTAAGCTCCACAGTAGCAGTAAAAAATATGTCCTGGTGCTGTTGTGTTGGTGTGTGTTAGGTTGTCAGAGTGTCAAAACGTGTTTGGTACTCTGACTGGAGCGAAAAAGGCGATCATCTTTAGGCGTTCGCTGTTATTACAAAGATGGGTGCTGCTGAGTGATACTACATGGTGACAGCAAGTGCCACCATTTGACAATACATAGGGAGTGTGACTGCTGCCGAGTGACAATACATTGGGAGAGTGAGTGTTGCTGAGTGGCAATACATGGGGGACAACAAGTACAAACAGGAGGCAATACATGGGGAAAGCTAGTGTTAGTGACTGCCAATACATTGGGGAAGAAAGTGCCGCCAAGTGACAATACATGGGGAGAGGGAGTGTTGATGAGTGGCAAAATTTGGAGGACAGGAAGTACCAAAAGGTGACAATACATGGGGAGAGTGAGTGTATGGGAATGCCAATATATGGTGGGAGCAAGGGCCACCAGGTGACAATACATCGGGAGAGAGAGTGTTGATGCGTGACAAAACATGGTGGACAGCAAGTGCCACCAGGTGACAATAAATGCGGAGAGTGAGTCCGGCTGAGTGACAATACATGGGGAGCGTGAGTGTTGCTGAGTGACAATATATGGGGAGAGTAAGTGCCACCAAGTGACAATACATGGGGAGAGTGAGTGTTGCTGAGTGAAAATACATGGTTAAAGGGTGTGTTGCTGAGTAGCAATACATGGGGGACAGGAAGTGCCACCAGCTGACAGTACATGAGAAGAGTGAGTGTTGCTGAGTGCCATTACATGGGGGAGCAAGTGCCACCAGGCAACAATACATTGGGAGAGTGAGTGTTGATGAGTGGCAGTACATAGGGGACACCAAGTGCGACCAGGTGACAATATATGGGGATAGTGAAAGCTGTTGACTGACATACATGGGGAGAGTGAGTGTTGCTGAGTGACAATACATGGGGAGAGTGAGTGTTGCTGAGTGACAATACATGGGGGAGAGCAAGTGCCACCATTTGACAATACATGGGTCGAGTGCGTGTTGCTGAGTGACCATATATGGGGGAGAGCAAATGTTGCTGAGTGACAGTACTTGGGGAGAGTGAGTGTTGCTGAGTGACACTACATGGGGAGAGCAAGTTCCACCAGGTGGCTGTGCATGAGGAGAGTGAGTGCTGCTGAGTGACAATACATGGGGAGAAAGTGAGTGTTGCTGAGTGACAATACATGGGGAGAGCAAGAGCCACCAGATGACAATACATGGGGAGAGTGAGTGCTGCCGAGTGACAATACATGGGAACAGCAAACGCTGCCATTAGACAATACATGGGGAGAGGAGTGTTACCGAGTGACAATACATTGGGAGAGTGAGTGTTGCTGAGTGACAATACATTGGGAGAGTGAGTGTTGCTGAGTGACAATACATGGGAACAGCAAGCACCATCGTTTGACAATACATGGGAAGAGTGAGTGTTACCAAGTGACAATACTTTGGGAGAGTGAGTGTTGCTGAGTGGCAATACATGGGGGACAGTAAGTACCAGCAGGTGAATATAGATGGGGAGAGTGAGTGTTGCTGAGTGGCAATACATGGGGGACAGTAAGTACCAACAGGTGAATATAGATGGGGAGAGTGAGTGTTTGTGAGTGCCAATACATGGGAGAGCAATTGAAACCAGATGACAATACAGGGGGAGAAACATAGAAACATAGACTTTGACGGCAGATAAGGACCACTTGGCCCAACAAGTCTGCCCATTTCCCTACCTATTTGATAATCTGCAGATTCTAGTTAACCAACAGCCTACTTCCTGCAACCCCCCACTATAATTGCCTTATGTCTGTCCCATGCATGTTTGAATTCCCCCACTGTTTTAGGCCCCACAACCTCTCCAGGAAGGCGGTTCCATGCGTCCACCACTCTCTCCGTGAAAAAGAATTTCCTCACATTGATCTCCCCCATGTATGGTCACTCAGCAACACTCACTCGACCCACATACTGTCAAATGGTGGCACTTGCTCTCCCTCATGTATTGTCACTCAGCAACACTCACTCTCCCCATGTATTGTCAGTCAGCAGGGGGAGTGATCAATGACAATACATGGGGGACAGGAAGTACCAAAAGGTGAAAATATGTGGGGAGAGTGAGTGTTTGTGAGTGTCAATTCATTGGGGGAGCAACTGCCACCAGGTGACAATACATGAGGAGAGTGAGTCCTGCTGAGTGACAATGCATGGGGAGAGAAAATGCCACCAGGTGACAATTCATGGGGAGAGTGAGTGCTGCTGAGTGACAATACATGGGGAGAGTGCATGTTGCTGAGTGGAGTGGCAATATATAGGGGACAGCAAGTGCCACCAGCTGACAGTACAAGGGGAGAGTGAGTGTTGCTGAGTGCCATTACATGGGGGAACAAGTACCACCAGGCAACAATACATTGGAAGAGTGAGTGATGATGAGTGGCAATACATAGGAGACAGCAAGTGCCACCAGGTGACAATATATGGGTAGACTGAATGCTGCTGACTTACAATACATGGGGAGAGTGAGTGTTGCTGAGTGACAATTCATGGGGAGAATGAGTGTTGATGAGTGACAATACATGGGGGAGAGCAAGTACCACCATTTGACAATACATGGATCTTGTGAATGTTGCTGAGTAACCAAACAAGGGGGAGAGCAAGTGCCACCGGGTGACAATACTTGGGGAGAGTGAGTATTGCTGAGTGGCAATAAGAGGAGACAGCAGGTGCCAAGTGCCAAGGTGACAGTACATGGGAAGAGGAGTGTTGCCGAGCAGACAATGATGGGAGAGATGGAGTGTTGCTTAGGCAATACATGGGGCACACCACAGGTGAAAATATCGGGAGAGTGAGTGTTTGTGAGAGCCAATACATCAGGGGAGTAAGCCACCAGGTGCCAATATATGGGGAGGGTGAGTGATTAGTGACAATGCATGGGGGTAGCAAGTACCAACAGGTGAAAATGAATGGGGAGGGTGAGTGTTTGCGAGTGCCAATGCATGGGGGAGCAAGTGCCACCAGGTGACAATACATGGGGAGAGTGAGTGTTGCTGAGTGACAATACATGGTTAAAGTGCATGTTACTGAGTGACAATACATGGGGGACAGCAAGTGCCACCAGCTGACAGTATGTGGGGGGAGAGAGAGTGTTGCTGAGTGCCATTACATGGGGGAGCAAATGCCACCAGGCAACAACACATTGGGAAGGTGAGTGTTGATGAGTGGCAATACCTAGGGAACAACAACTGCCACCAGCTGACAATACATGGGGAGAGTAAGTGCTGCTGAGTGTCAATAAATGGGGACAGTGAGTGCTGCTGAGTGACTATACATAGGGAGAGAGTGAATGCTGCTGACTGACAGTGCATGGGGAAAGTGAGTGTTGCTGAGTGACTAAACATGGGGGAGATCAAGTGCCACCATTTGACAATACACGGGTCGAGTGAGTGTTTCTGAGTGTCCATACATGGGGGAGAGTAAATGTTGCTGAGTGACGAGAGAGTGAGTGTTGCTGAGGGACAATACGTGGGGGACAGCAGGTGCCACCAAGTGACAATACATGGGAAGAGTGAGTGCTGCTGAGCGACAATACATGGGGGGAAAGCAAGTGCCACCAGGTGACAATACATGGGAAGAGTGAGTGCTGCTGAGCGGCAATACATGGGTTAAAGCAAGTGCCACCAGGTGACAGAACAAGGGAAGAGTGAGTGTTGCCAACTAACATTGCATTGGAGAGAGTGACTGTTGCTGGGTGGTAATACATGGGGGACAGCAAGTACCAACAGGTGAAAATAAATGGGGAGAGTGAGTGTTTGTGAGTGCCAATACATGGGGGGAGTAAGTGCCACGAGGTGACAATACATGGGGAGGGTGAGTGATGAATGGCAATACATGGGGGACAGCAAGTGCCACCAGGTGACAATACATAGGGAGAGTGAGTGCTCCTGAGTGACAATACATGGGGAGAGCAAATGTTGCTGAGTGACAATACATGGGGAGAGCAAGTGCCACCAGGTGACAATACATGGTGAGAGTGAGTGCTGCTGAGTGACAATACATGAGGGACAGAAAGTACCATCAGGTGACAATACATAGGGAGAGTGAGTGCTGCTGAGTGACAATACATGGTGAGAGTGAGTGTTGCTGAGTGACAATACATTGGGAGAGCGAATGCTGCTAAGTGACAATACATGGGGAGAGAGAATGTTGCTGAGTGACAGTACATGGGGAAAGTGAGTGTTGCTGAGTGACAATATATGGGGAGAGCAAGTTCCACCAGGTGATGGTTCATGAGGACAGTGAGTGTTGCTGAGTGACAATACATGGGGAGAGCAAGTGCCACCAGGTGACAATACAAGTGGAGAGTGAGTGTTGGTTAGTGACAATACATGAGGGACAGAAAGTACCATCAGGTGACAATACACGGGGAGAGTGAGTGCTGCTGAGTGACAATACACGGGGACAGCAAGCACCACCATTTGACAATACATGGGGAGAGTGAGTGCTGCCGAGTGACAATACACTGGGAGAGTGAGTGTTGCTGAATAGCAATACATGGGGACAGCAAATACCAAAAGGTGAAAATACATGGGGAGAGTGAGTGTTTGTGAGTGAAAATACATGGGGGGAGCAAGTGCCACCAGGTTACAATGCAGGGGTAGGGTGAGTGATCAGTGGCAACACATTGGGGACAGAAAGTACCAACAGGGGAAAATACATGGGGAGAGTGAGTGTTTGTGAGTGCCAATACATTGGGGGGAGCAAGTGCCACCTGGTGACAATACATGCGGAGAGTGAGTCCTGTTGAGTGACAATACATGGGGAGAGTGAGTGTTGCTGAGACACAATACATGAGGAGAGCAAGTGCCACCAGGTGACAATACATGGGGGGAATGAGTGTTGCTGAGTGAAACTACATGGTTAAGGTGCGTGATTGCTGAGTGGCAGTACATGGGGAACAGCAAGCATGACCAGCTGATGGTACATGGGGTGAGTGAGTGTTGCTGAGTGCCATTACATGGGGGAGCAAGTGCAACCAGGCAACAATACATTGAGAGAGTGATTGTTGATGAGTGGCAATTCATAGGGGACAGGAAGTGCCTCCAGGTGACAATTCATGGGGAGAGCGAATGCTGCTGTGTGACAATAAATGGGGAGAGTGAGTGTTGGTGAGAGACAATACACGGGGGAGAGCAAGTTCCACCAGGTGACCATACAGGAGGACAGTGAGTGTTACTGAGTGACAAAACATGTAGAGAAAGTGAGTGTTGCAGAGTGCCAATACATGGGGAGAGCAAGTGCCACCAGGTGACAATACATGGGGAGGGTGAGTGTTGCTCAGTGACAGTACATGAAATACGGAAAGCACAACCAGGTGACAATACATGGGGAGAGTGAGTTCTGCTGAGTGGCAATACATGGGGAGAGCAAGCACCATCGTTTGACAATACATGAGGAGAGTGAGTGTTGCTGAGTGACAGTACATTGGGAGAGTGAGTGTTGCTGAGTGGCAATACGTGGTGGACAGGAAGTACCAACAGGTGAAAATACATGGGGAAAGTGAGTTTGTGAGTGCCAATACATGGGGGGAGCAAGTGCCACCAGGTGACAATACATGGGGAGAGTGAGTCCTGCTCAGTGACAATACATGGGGAGAGTGAGCGTTGCTAAGTGACAATACATGGGGAGAGCAAGTGCTACCAGGTGACAATACAAGGGGAGAGTGAGTGTTGTTGAGAGACAATACATGGGGAGAGTGTGTGTTGCTGAGTGGCAATACATGGGGGTCAGCAAGTGCCACCAGGTGACTGTACAGGAGAAGAGTGAGTGCTGCTGAGTGACAATACATGGGGAGAAAGTGAGTGTTGCTGAGTGACAATACATGGGGAGAGCAAGAGCCCCCCGGTGACAATACATGGGGAGAGTGAGTGTTGCTGAGTGACAATATATGAGGGACAGAAAGTACCATCTGGTGACAATACATGGGGAGAATGAGTTTTGCTGAGTGACAATACATTGGGAGAGCGAATGTTGCTGAGTGACAATACATGGGGAGAGCGAATGTTGCTGAGTGACAGTACATGGGGAAAGTGTGTGTTGCTGAGTGATAATATATGGGGGAGAGCAAATTCCACCAGGTGATGGTACATGAGGACAGTGAGTGTTGTTGAGTGACAATACATGGGGTGGGCAAGTGCCACCAGGTGACAATACATGGGAGATTGAGTGTTGGTGAGTGACAATACATGAGGGACAGAAAGTACCATCAGGTGACAATACATGGGGAGCATGAGTGCTGCTGATTGAGAATACATGGGGACAGCAAGCGCCAGCATTTGACAATACATGGGGAGAGTGAGTGCTGCCAAGTGACAATACACTGGAAGAGTGAGTGTTGCTGAGTGGCAATACATGGTGGACAGCAAATACCAAAAGGTGAAAATACATGGGGAGAGTGAGTGTTTGTGAGTGAAAATACACAGGGGAGCAAGTGCCACCAGGTTGCAATACAGGGGTAGGGTGAGTGATCAATGGCAACACATTGGGGAGAGAAAGTACCAACAAGGGAATACACGTGGGGAGAGTGAGTGTTTGTGAGTGCCAATTCATGGGGGGAGCAAGTGCCACCAGGTGACAATATATGCGGAGAGTGAGTCTTGTTGAATGACAATACATGGGGAGAGTGAGTGTTGCTGAGAGACAATACATGAGGAGAGCAAGTGCCACCAAGTGACAATACATGGGGGGAATGAGTGTTGCTGAGTGAAACTACATGATTAAGGTGCGTGATTGCTGAGTGGCAATACATGGGGAACAGCAAGTGCGACCAGCTGATGGTACAAGGGATGAGTGACTGTTGCTGAGTGCCATTACATGGGGGAGCAAGTGCAACCAGGCAACAATACATTGGGAGAGTGAGTGTTGATGAGTGGCAATACATAGGGGACAGCAAGTGCCTCCAGGTGACAGTTCATGGGGCGAGAGAATGCTGCTGAGTGACAATACATGGGGAGAATGAGTGTTCCTGAGTGACAATACATGGGGGAATGGAAGTGCCACCATTTGACAATACATGGACGAGTGAGTGTTGCTGAGTTACCACATGGGGGAGAGAGTAAATGTTGCTGGAGTGACAATACATGGGAGAGAGAGTTGTTGGAGTGACACACATGGGGAGACAAGTTCCACCAGGTGACCGGTGACAGGAGGAGAGTGAGTGTTACTGAGTGACAAAACAAGGAGAGAAAGTGAGTCTTGCGGAGTGCCAATACATGGGGAGAGCAAGTGCCATGAGGTGACAATACATGGGGAGGGTGAGTGTTGCTCAGTGACAATACATGAGGTACAGAAAGTACAAACTAGGTGACAATACATGGGGAGTGAGGCTGTTGAGTCAATACATGGGGACACCACCTGCTTTTGCAGTAACACATTGGGAGAGTGAGCGTTGCCGAGTGACAATACATTGGGAGAGTGAGTGTTGCTGAGTGGCAATACGGGTGACAGGGAAGTGTCAACAGGTGAAAATACATGGGAAGGTGAGTTTGTGAGTACACCCAATACATAGGAGCAAGTGCGCAGGTGACAATCTGGGGAGGTGGGTATCAGTGACAATAAAGGAGACAGGAAGTACCAACAGTTGAAAATACATGGGGAGAGTGGGTGTTTGTGAGCGCCAATACATGGGGGGAGTAAGTGCCTCCAGGTGACAATACACGGGGAGAGTGAGTCCTGCTCAGTGACAATACATGGGGAGAGTGAGCGTTGCTGAATGACAATACATGGGGAGAGCGAATGTTGCTGAGTGACAGTACATGGGGAAAGTGAGTGTTGCTGAGTGACAATATATGGGGCAGAGCAAGTTCCACCAGGTGATGGTTCATGAGGACAGTGAGTCTTGCTGAGTGACAATACATGGGGAGAGCAAGTGCCACCAGTTGACAATACATGGGGAGAGTGAGTGTTGGTGAGTGACAATACATGAGGGACAGAAAGTACCATCAGGTGACAATACACGGGGAGAGTGAGTGTTGCTGAGTGACAATACATGGGGACAGCAAGCACCACCATTTGACAATACATAGGGAGGTCGAGTGCTGCCGAGTGACAACACACTGGGAGAGTGAGTGTTGCTGAGTGGCAATACATGGGGGACAGCAAATACCAAAAGGTGAAAATACATGGGGAGAGTGAGTGTTTGTTAGTGAAAATACATGGGGGGAGCAAGTGCCACCAGGTTACAAGACAGGGGTAGGGTGAGTGATCAGTGGCAACACATTGGGGACAGAAAGTACCAACAGGGGAAAGCACATGGGGAGAGTGAGTGTTAGTGAGTGTCAATACATGGGGGGAACAAGTGCCACCATGTGACAATACATGCGGAGAGTGAGTCCCATTGAGTGACAATACATGGGGAGAGTGAGTGTTGCTGAGAGACAATACATGAGGAGAGCAAGTGCCACTAGGTGACAATACATGGAGGAATGAGTGTTGCTGAGTGAAACTACATGGTTAAGGTGCGTGATTGCTGAGTGGCAATACATGTGGAACAGCAAGCTCGACCAGCTGATGGTACATGAGGTGAGTGAGTGTTGCTGAGTGCCATTACATGGGGGAGCAAGTGCAACCAGGCAATAATACATTGGGAGTGTGAGTGTTGATGAGTGGCAATACATAGGGGACAGGAATTGCCTCCAGGTGAAAATTCATGGGGAGAGCGAATGCTGCTGTGTGACAATAAATGGGGAGAGTGAGTGCAACTGAGTGACAATACGTGGGGGGGGAGTGAGTACTGCTAAGTGACAATACATGGGGAGAATGAGTGTTCCTGAGTGACAATACATGGGGGAATGCAAGTGCCACCATTTGACAGTACATGGGTCGAGTGAGTGTTGCTGAGTGACCATACAGGGGGCAGAGTAAATGTTGCTGAGTGACAATACATGGAGAGAGTGAGTGTTGGTGAGTGACAGTACATGGGGGAGAGCAAGTTCCACCAGGTGACCGTACAGGAGGAGAGTGAGTGTTACTGAGTGACAAAACATGTAGAGAAAGTGAGTGTTGCAGAGTGCCAATACATGGGGAGAGCAAGTGCCACCAGATGACAATACATGGGAAGGGTGAGTGTTGCTAAGTGACAAAACATGAAGGACATAAAGTACAACCAGGTGACAATACATGGGGAGAGTGAGTGCTGCTGAGTGAGAATACATGGGGACAGCAAGCACCATCGTTTGACAATACATGGGGAGAGTGAGTGTTGCCGACTGACAATACATTGGGAGAGTGAGTGTTGCTGAGTGGCACTACATGGGGGACAGAAAATACCAAAAGGTGAAAATACATGGGGAGAGTGGGTGTTTGTGAGTGAAAATACATGGGAGGAGCAAGTGCCACCAGGTTACAATACAGGGAAAGGGTGAGTGATCCGTGGCAACACATTGGGGACAGAAAGTACCAACAAGGGAAAATACATGGGGAGAGTGAGTGTTTGTGAGTGCCAATACATGGGGGGGGGTGCAAGTACCACCAGGTGACAATACATGCGGAGAGTGAGTCCTGTTGAGTGCCAATACATGGGGAGAGTGAGTGTTGCTGAGAGACAATACATGAGGAGAGCAAGTGCCACCAGGTGACAATACATGGGGGGAATGAGTGTTGCTGAGTAAAACTACATGGTTAAGGTGCATGATTGCTGAGTGGCAATACATGGGGAACAGCAAGCATGACCAGCTGATGGTACATGGGGTGAGTGAGTGTTGCTCAGTGCCATTGCATGGGGGAGCAAGTGCAACCAGGCAACAATACATTGGGAGAGTGATTGTTGATGAGTGGCAGTACATAGGGGACAGCAAGTGCCTCCAGGTGACAATTCATGGGGCGAGCGAATGCTGCTGTGTGACAATAAATGGGGAGAATGAGTGCAGCTGAGTGACAATACATGGGGAGACTGAGTGTTCCTGAGTGACAACACATGGGGGAATGCAAGTGCCACCATTTGACAATACATGGGTCGAGTAAGTGTTGCTGAGTGACCATACATGGGGGAGAGTAAATGTTGTTGAGTGACAATACATGGGGAGAGTGAGTTGCTGAGTGACAATACATGGAGGAGAGCAAGTTCCACCAGGTGACCGTACAGGAGGAGAGTGAGTGTTACTGAGTGACAAAACATGGAGAGAAAGTGAGTTGTTGCAGAGTGACAATACATGGGGAGAGCAAGTGCCACCAGGTGACAATACATCGGGAGGGTGAGTGTTGCTAAGTGACAATACATGAAGGAGAGAAAGTACAACCAGGCGACAATACATGGGGAGAGTGAGTGCAGCTGAGTGACAATACATGGGGACAGCAAGCACCATCGTTTGACAATACATGGGGAGAGTGAGTGTTGCCGAGTGACAATACATTGGGAGAGTGAGTGTTGCTGAGTGGTAATACGTGGGGGACAGGAAGTACCAACAGGTGAATATACGTGGGGAAAGTGAGTTTGTGAGTGCCAATACATGGGGGGAGCAAGTGCCCCCAGGTGACAATACATGGGGAGAACGAGTCCTGCTCAGTGGCAATACATGGGGAGAGCAAGTGCCACCAGGTGACAATAGAAGGGGGGAGAGTTAGTGTTGCTGAGAGACAATACATGGGGAGAGTGTGTTGCTGAGTGGCAATACATGGGGGACAGCAAGTGCCACCAGGTGACTGTACATGAGGAGAGTGAGTGTTGCTGAGTGACAATACATGGGGAGAAAGTGAGTGTTGCTGAGTGACAATACATGGGGAGAGGAAGAGCCACCACGTGACAATACATGGGGAGAGTGAGTGTTGCTGAGTGACAATATACGAGGGACAGAAAGTACCATCAGGTGACAATACATGGGGAGAGTGAGTGCTGCTGAGTGACAATACATGGGGAGAGTGAGTGTTGCTGAGTGACAATACATGGGGAGAGCGAATGTTGCTGAGTGACAATACATGGGGAGAGCCAATGTTGCTGAGTGACACTACATGGGGAAAGTTAGTGTTGCTGAGTGACAATATATGGGGGAGAGAAAATTTCACCAAATGATGGTTCATGAGGACAGTGAGTGTTGCTGAGGGACAATACATGGGGAGAGCAAGTGTCACCAGGTGACAATACATGGGGAGACTGAGTGTTGGTGAGTGACAATACATGAGGGACAGAAAGTACCATCAGGTGACAATACATGGGGAGCGTGAGTGCTGCTGAGTGACAATACATGGGGACAGCAAGCGCCACCATTTGACAATACATGGGGAGAGTGAGTGCTGCCGAGTGACAATACACTTGGAGAGTGAGTGTTGCTGAGTGGCAATACATGGGGGGACTGCAAATACCGCTATGTGAAAATACATGGGGAGAATGAGTGTTTGTGAGTGAAAATACATGGGGGAAGCAAGTGCCACCAGGTTACAATACAGGGGTAGGGTGAGTGATCAATGGCAACACATTGGGGACAGAAAGTACCAACAGGGGAAAATACATGGGGAGAGTGAGTGTTTGTGTGTGCCTACTCATGGGGGGGTGCAAGTGCCACCAGGTGACAATACATGCAGAGAGTGAGTCCTGTTGAGTGACAATACATGGGAAGAGTGAGTGTTGCAGAGAGACAATACATGAGGAGAGAAAGTGCCACCAGGTGACAATACATGGGGGGAATGAGTGTTGCTGAGTGAAACTACATGGTTAAGGTGTGTGATTGCTGAGTGGCAATACATGGGGAACAGCAAGTGCGACCAGCTGATGGTACATTTGGTGAGTGAGTGTTGCTGAGTGCCATTACATGGGGGAGGAAGTGCAACCAGGCAACAATACATTGGGAGAGTGAGTGTTGATGAGTGGCAATACATAGGTGACAGCAAGTTCCTCCAGGTGACAATTCACGGGGCAAGCGAATGCTGCTGTGTGACAATAAATGGGGAGAATGAGTACTGCTGAGTGACAATACATGGGGAGAATGAGAGTTCCTGAGTGACAATACATGGGGGAATGCAAGTGCCACCATTTGACAATACATGGGTTGAGTGAGTGTTGCTGAGTGACCATACATGGGGGAAAGTAAATGTTGCTGAGTGACAATACATGGGGCGAGTGAGTTGCTGAGTGACAATACATTGGGGAGAGCAAGTTCCTCCAGGTGACCGTACCGGAGGAGAGTGAGTGTTACTGAGTGACAAAACATGGAGAGAAAGTGAGTGTTGCTCAGTGACAATACATGGGGAGAGCAAGTGCCACCAGATGTCAATACATGGGAAGGGTGAGTGTTGCTAAGTGACAATACATGAGGGACAGAAAGTACAATCAGGTGACAATATATGGGGAGAGTGAGTGCTGCTGAGTGACAATACATGGGGACAGCAAGTACCATCATTTGACAATACATGGGGGGAGTGAGTGCTGCCGAGTGACAATACAATGGGAGAGTGAGTGTTGCTGAGTGACAATACGTGGGGGACAAGAACAGGTGAAAATACATGGGGAAAGTGAGTTTGTGAGTTCCAATACATGGGGTTGGAGCAAGTGCCACCAGGGGAAAATACAGGGGGAGGGTGAGTGATCAGTGACAATAAATGGGAGACAGGAAGTACCAACAGGTGAAAATACATGGGAAGAGTGAGTGTTTGTGAGCGCCAGTACATGGGGGGAGCAAGCACCACCAGGTGACACTACATGGGGAGAGTGAGTCCTGCTCAGTGACTATACATGGGGAGAGTGAGCGTTGGTGAGTGACAATACATGGGGAGAGCAGGTGCCACCAGGTGACAATACAGGGGGAGGGTGAGTGATCAGTGACAATAAATGGGAGACAGGAAGTACCAACAGGTGAAAATACATGAGGAGAGTGAGTGTTTGTGAGCACCAATACATGGGGGGAGCAAGTGCCACCAGGTGACAATACATGGGGAGAGTGAGTCCTGCTCAGTGACAATACATGGGGAGAGTGAGCGTTGGTGAGCGACAATACATGGGGAGAGCAAGTGCCACCAGCTGACAATACAAGATGAGAGTGAGTGTTGCTGAGAGACAATACAAGGGGAGAGTGTGTGTTGCTGAGTGCCAATAAATGGGGGGACTGCAAGTGCCACCAGGTGACTGTACATGAGGAGAGTAAGTGCTGCTGAGTGACAATACATGGAGAAAAAGTGAATGTTGCTGAGTGACAATACATGGGGACAGCAAGAGCCACCACGTGACAATACATAGGGAGAGTGAGTGTTGTTGAGTGACAATATATGAGGGACAGAAAGTACCATCAGGTGACAATACATGGGGAGAGTGAGTGCTGCTAAGTGACAATATATGGGGAGAGTGAGTGTTGCTGAGTGACAATACATTGGGAGAGCGAATGTTGCTGAGTGACAATACATGGTGAGAGCGAATGTTGCTGAGTGACAGTACATGGGGAAAGTGAGTGTTGCTGAGTGACAATATATGGGGGAGAGCAAATTCCACCCGGTGATGGTTCATGAGGACAGTGAGAGTTGCTGAGTGACAATACATGGGGAAAGCAAGTGCCACCAGGTGACAATACATGGGGTGATTGAGTGTTGGTGAGTGACAATACACGAGGGACAGAAAGTACCATCAGGTGACAATACATGGGGAGCGTGAGTGGTGCTGATTGACAATACATGGGGACAGCAAGCGCCACCATTTGATAATATATGGGGAGAGTGAGTGCTGCCGAGTGACAATACACTGGGAGAGTGAGTGTTGCTGAGTGGCAGTACATGGGGGTCAGCAAATACCAAAAGGTGAAAATACATGGGGAGGGTGAGTGTTTGTGAGTGCCAATACATGGGGGGGGGGGTACAAGTGACACCAGGTGACAATACCTGCGGAGAGTGAGTCTGGTTGAGTGACAATACATGGGGAGAGTGAGTGTTGCTGAGTGAAACTACTTGTTTAAGATGCGTGATTGCTGAGTGGCAATACATGGGCAACAGCAAGTGCGACCAGCTGATGGTACATGGGGTGAGTGAGTGTTGCTGAGTGCTATTACATGGGGGAGCAAGTGCAACCAGGCAACAATGCATTGGGAGAGTGAGTGTTGATGAGTGGCAATACGTAGGGGACAGCAAGTGCCTCCAGGTGACAATTCATGGGGCGAACGAATGCTGCTGTGTGACAATAAATGGGGAGAATGAGTGCAGCTGAGTGACACTACGTGGGGAGAGTGAGTACTGCTGAGTGACAATTCATGGGGAGAATGAGTGTTCCTGAGTGACAATACATGCGGGAATGCAAGTGCCACCATTTGACAATACATGGGTCGAGTGAGTGTTGCTGAGTGACCATACATGGGGAAGAGTAAATGTTGCTGAGTGACAATACATGGGGAGAGTGAGTTGCTGAGTGACAATACATGGGGGAGAGCAAGTTCCACCAGGTGACCGTACAGGAGGAGAGTGAGTGTTACTGAGTGACAAAACATGAAGAGAAAGTGAGTGTTGCAGAGTGACAATACATGGGGAGAGCAAGTGCCACAGGTGACAATACAAGGGGAGAGTGAGTGTTGCTGAGTGACAATACATGGGGAGAGTGAGTGTTGCTGAGTGGCAATACATGGTGGACAGCAAGTACCAGCAGGTGAAAATACATGGGGAGAGTGAGTGTTTGTGAGTGCCAATACAAGGGGGGAGCAAATGCCACCAGGTGACAATACAGGGGGAGGGTGAGTGATCAGATGCAATACATGGGGGACAGGAAGTACCAACAGGTGAAAATACTTAGGGAGAGTGAGTTTTTGTGAGTGCCAATACATGGGGTGAGCAAGTGCCACCAGGTGGCAATACATGGGGAGGCTGAGTGTTGCTAAGTGACAATACATGAGGGACAGAAAGTACAACTAGGTGACAGTACATGGGGAGAGTGAGTGCTGCTGAGTGATATGCTACGTATTGCAAGCAACCATCAAGCTTGACAACACATGGGGAGAGTGAGTGCTGCCGAGTGACACACATTGGGAGAGTGAGCGCTGCTGAGTGGCAACACGTGGGGACAGGAAGTACCAACAGGAAACATATGGGGAGAGTGAGTTTGTGAGTGCCAATACATGGGGGGAGCAAGTGCCACCAGGTGACAATACAGGTGGAGGGTGAGTGATCAGTGACAATAAATGGGAGACAGGAAGTACCAACAGTTGAAAATGCATTGGGAGAGTGAGTGTTTGTGAGGGCCAATACATGGGGGGAGCAAGTGCCACCAGGTGACAATACATGGGGAGAGTGAGTCCTGCTCAGTGACAATACATGGGGAGAGCGAGTGTTGCTGAGTGACTATACATGGGGAGAGCAAGTGCCACCAGGTGACAATACAAGGGGAGAGTGAGTGTTGCTGAGTGAAAATACTTGGTTAAAGTGTGTATTGCTGAGTGGCAATACAAGGAGGACAGCAGATGCCACCAGCTGACAGTATATGGGAAGGGTGAGTGCTGCTGAGTGACAATAAATGGGGAGAGTGAGTGCTGCTGAGTGACAATACATGGGGAGAGTGAATGTTGCTGAGTGACAATACATGGGGGAGAGTAAATGTTGCTGAGTGACAATACATGGGGAGAGCAAGTTCCACCCGGTGACCATACATGAGGATAGCGAGTGTTGCTGAGTTACAATTCATGGGGAGAAAGTGAGTGTTGCTGAGTGGCAATACATGGGTAGAGCAAGTGCCACCAGGTGACAATACATGGGGAGAGTGAGTCCTGCTCAGTGATAATACATGGGGAGAGTGAGTGTTGCTGAGTGACTATACATGGGGAGAGCAAGTGCCACCAGGTGACAATACAAGGGGAGAGTGAGTGTTGCTGAGTGACAATACATGGGGAGAGTGAGTGTTGCTGAGTGGCAATACATGGTGGACAGCAAGTACCAGCAGGTGAAAATACATGGGGAGAGTGAGTGTTTGTGAGTGCCAATACAAGGGGGGAGCAAATGCCACCAGGTGACAATACAGGGGGAGGGTGAGTGATCAGATGCAATACATGGGGGACAGGAAGTACCAACAGCTGAAAATACTTAGGGAGAGTGAGTTTTTGTGAGTGCCAATACATGGGGTGAGCAAGTGCCTCCAGGTGACAACACATGGGGAGAGCGAGTCCTGCTCAGTGTCACTACATGGGGAGAGTGAGTATTGCTGAGTGACAATACATGGGGAGAGGAAGTGCCAACAGGTGACAATACATGGGGAGAATGAATGCTGCTGAGTGAAAATACATGGTTAAAGTGTGTCTTGCTGAGTGGCAATACATGAGGACAGCAAGTGCCACCAGCTGACAATAGATGGGGAGAGTGGGTGTTGCTGAGTGCCATTACTTTTGGGAGCAAGTGCCACCAGGCAACAATACATTGGTAGAGTGAGTGCTGATGAGTGACAATACATGGGGAGAGTGAATGCTGTTGACTGACATTACATGGGGGAGAGCAAGTGCCACCAGTTGACAATACATGGGTCGAGTGAGTGTTGCTGAGTGACCATATATGGGGGAGAGTAAATGTTGCTGAGTGACAGTGCATGGGGAGAGTGAGTGCTGCTGAGTGACAATACATGAGGGAGAGTGAGTGTTGCTGAGTGACAATACATGGGAGAGTGAGTGTTGCTGAGTGACAATACATGGGAAGAGCAAGTGCCACCAGGTGACAATACATGGGGAGAGTGAGTGTTGCTGGGAGACAATACATGGGGAGAGTGTGTGTTGCTGAGTGGCAATACATGGGGGACAGCAAGTGCCATCAGGTGACTGTATATGAGGAGAGTAAGTGTTGCTGAGAGACAGTATATGGGGAGAGTGAGTGTTGCTGAGTGGCAATACGTGGGTGACAGGAAGTACCAACAGGTGAAAATACATGGAGGAAGTGAGTTTGTGAGTGCCAATACATGGGGGGAGCAAGTGCCACCAGGTGACAATACAGGGGGAGGGGGAGCGATCAGTGACAATAAATGAGAGACAGGAAGTAACAACAGGTGAAAATACATGGGGAGAGTGAGTGTTTGTGAGCACCAATACATGGGGGGAGCAAGTGCCACCAGGTGACAATGCATGGGGAGAGTGAGTCCTGCTCAGTGACAGTACATGGGAGAGTGAGTGTTGCTGAGTGACAATAAAGGGGAGAGTGAGTGCTGCTGAGTGACAATACATGGTGGGAGTTAATGCTGCTGACTGACAATACATAGAGAGAGTGAGTGTTTCTGAGTGACAATACATGGGGAGAGTGAATGTTGCTGAGTGACAATACATGCGGGGAGCAAGTGCCACCATTTGACAATACATGGATCGAATGAGTGTTGCTGAGTGACAATTCTTGGGGAGAGCAAGTTCCACCAGGGGACCATACATGAGGAGAGCGAGTGTTGCTGAGTTACAATTCATGGGGAGAAAGTGAGTGTTGGTGAGTGACAATACATGAGGGAGAGTGAGTGTTGCTGAGTTACAATTCATGGGGAGAAAGTGAGTGTTGCTGAGTGGCAATACATGGGACGAGCAAGTGCCACCAGGTGACAATAGATGGGGAGAGTGGGTGTTGCTGAGTGCCATTACTTTTGGGAGCAAGTGCCACCAGGCAACAATACATTGGTAGAGTGAGTGCTGATGAGTGACAATAAATGGGGAGAGTGAGTACAGCTGAGTGACAATACATGGGGGAGAGCAAGTGCCACCAGTTGACAATACATGGGTCGAGTGAGTGTTGCTGAGTGACCATATATGGGGGAGAGTAAATGTTGCTGAGTGACAGTGCATGGGGAGAGTGAGTGTTGCTGAGTGACGATACATGGGAGAGTGAGTGTTGCTGAGTGACAATACATGGGAAGAGCAAGTGCCACCAGGTGACAATACATGGGGAGAGTGGGTGTTGCTGGGAGACAATACATGGGGAGAGTGTGTGTTGCTGAGTGGCAATACATGGGGGACAGCAAGTGCCATCAGGTGACTGTATATGAGGAGAGTAAGTGTTGCTGAGAGACCCAGTATAGGGAGAGTGAGTGTTGCTGAGTGGCAATACGTGGGTGACAGGAAGCACCAACAGGAAAATACATGGAGGAAGTGAGTTCAGGAGTGCCAATACATGGGGAGCAAGTGCCACCAGGTGACAATACAGGGGAAGGGGGAGCGATCAGTGACAATAAATGAGAGACAGGAAGTAACAACAGGTGAAAATACATGGGGAGAGTGAGTGTTTGTGAGCACCAATACATGGGGGGAGCAAGTGCCACCAGGTGACAATGCATGGGGAGAGTGAGTCCTGCTCAGTGACAGTACATGGGGCGAGTGAGTGTTGCTGAGTGACAATAAAGGGGAGAGTGAGTGCTGCTGAGTGACAATACATGGTGGGAGTTAATGCTGCTGACTGACAATACATAGAGAGAGTGAGTGTTTCTGAGTGACAATACATGGGGAGAGTGAATGTTGCTGGTGACAATACATCTGCAGAGACAGGGCTACCATTTGACAATACATGGATCGAATGAGTGTTGCTGAGTGACAATTCTTGGGGAGAGCAAGTTCCACCAGGGGACCATACATGAGGAGAGCGAGTGTTGCTGAGTTACAATTCATGGGGAGAAAGTGAGTGTTGCTGAGTGACAATACATGAGGGAGAGTGAGTGTTGCTGAGTTACAATTCATGGGGAGAAAGTGAGTGTTGCTGAGTGGCAATACATGGGACGAGCAAGTGCCACCAGGTGACAATAGATGGGGAGAGTGGGTGTTGCTGAGTGCCATTACTTTTGGGAGCAAGTGCCACCAGGCAACAATACATTGGTAGAGTGAGTGCTGATGAGTGACAATAAATGGGGAGAGTGAGTACAGCTGAGTGACAATACATGGGGGAGAGCAAGTGCCACCAGTTGACAATACATGGGTCGAGTGAGTGTTGCTGAGTGACCATATATGGGGGAGAGTAAATGTTGCTGAGTGACAGTGCATGGGGAGAGTGAGTGTTGCTGAGTGACAATACATGAGGGAGAGTGAGTGTTGCTGAGTGACAATACATGGGGAGAGTGAGTGTTGCTGAGTGACAATACATGGGAAGAGCAAGTGCCACCAGGTGACAATACATGGGGAGAGTGAGTGTTGCTGGGAGACAATACATGGGGAGAGTGTGTGTTGCTGAGTGGCAATACATGGGGGACAGCAAGTGCCATCAGGTGACTGTATATGAGGAGAGTAAGTGTTGCTGAGAGACAGTATATGGGGAGAGTGAGTGTTGCTGAGTGGCACTACGTGGGTGACAGGAAGTACCAACAGGTGAAAATACATGGGGAGAGTGAGTGTTTGTGAGCACCAATACATGGGGGGAGCAAGTGCCACCAGGTGACAATGCATGGGGAGAGTGAGTCCTGCTCAGTGACAGTACATGGGGAGAGTGAGTGTTGCTGAGTGACAATACGTGGGGAAAGCAAGTGCCACCAGGTGACAATACAAGGGGAGAGTGAGTGTTGCTGAGTGAAAATACATGGTTAAAGTGCATGTTGCCAAGTGGCAATATAAGGGGGACAGCAGATGCCACCGGCTGACAGTACATGGGGAGAGTGAGTGCTGCTGAGTGACAATAAAGGGGAGAGTGAGTGCTGCTGAGTGACAATACATGGTGGGAGTTAATGCTGCTGAGTGACAATACATGGTGGGAGTTAATGCTGCTGACTGACAATACATAGAGAGAGTGAGTGTTTCTGAGTGACAATACATGGGAGAGTGAATGTTGCTGAGTAACAATACATGGGGAGCAAGTGCCACCATTTGACAATACATGGATCGAATGAGTGTTGCTGAGTGACAATTCTTGGGGAGAGCAAGTTCCACCAGGGACCATACATGAGGGAAGCGAGTGTTGCTGAGTTACAATTCATGGGGAGAAAGTGAGTGTTGCTGAGTGGCAATACATGGGACGAGCAAGTGCCACCAGGTGACAATACATGGGGAGAGTGAGTGTTGCTGAGTGACAATACATGGGGAGAGTGAGTGAGTGTTGCTGAGTGGCAATACATGGTGGACAGCAAGTACCAGCAGGTGAAAATACATGGGGAGAGTGAGTGTTTGTGAGTGCCAATACAAGGGGGGAGCAAATGCCTCCAGGTGACAATACAGGGGGAGGGTGAGTGATCAGAGGCAATACATGGGGGACAGGAAGTACCAACAGGTGAAAATACTTGGGGAGAGTGAGTTTTTGTGAGTGCCAATACATGGGGCGAGCAAGTGCCACCAGGTGACAATACATGGGGAGAGTGGGTGTTGCTGAGTGCCATTACTTTTGGGAGCAAGTGCCACCAGGCAACAATACATTGGTAGAGTGAGTGCTGATGAGTGACAATAAATGGGGAGAGTGAGTACAGCTGAGTGACAATACATGGGGGAGAGCAAGTGCCACCAGTTGACAATACATGGGTCGAGTGAGTGTTGCTGAGTGACCATATGGGGAGAGTAAATGTTGCTGAGTGACAGTGCATGGGGAGAGTGAGTGTTGTTGAGGACAATACATGAGGGAGAGTGAGAGTTGCTGGAGTGACAATACATGGGGAGAGTGAGTGTTGCTGAGTGACAACACATGGAAGAGCAAGTGCCACCAGGTGACAATACATGGGGAGAGTGAGTGTTGCTGGGAGACAATACATGGGGAGAGTGTGTGTTGCTGAGTGGCAATACATGGGGGACAGCAAGTGCCATCAGGTGACTGTATATGAGGAGAGTAAGTGTTGCTGAGAGACAGTATATGGGGAGAGTGAGTGTTGCTGAGTGGCAATACGTGGGTGACAGGAAGTACCAACAGGTGAAAATACATGGGGAGAGTGAGTGTTTGTGAGCACCAATACATGGGGGGAGCAAGTGCCACCAGGTGACAATGCATGGGGAGAGTGAGTCCTGCTCAGTGACAGTACATGGGGAGAGTGAGTGTTGCTGAGTGACAATACGTGGGGAAAGCAAGTGCCACCAGGTGACAATACAAGGGGAGAGTGAGTGTTGCTGAGTGAAAATACATGGTTAAAGTGCATGTTGCTAAGTGGCAATATAAGGGGGACAGCAGATGCCACCGGCTGACAGTACATGGGGAGAGTGAGTGCTGCTGAGTGACAATAAAGGGGAGAGTGAGTGCTGCTGAGTGACAATACATGGTGGGAGTTAATGCTGCTGAGTGACAATACATGGTGGGAGTTAATGCTGCTGACTGACAATACATAGAGAGAGTGAGTGTTTCTGAGTGACAATACATGGGGAGAGTGAATGTTGCTGAGTAACAATACATGGGGGGAGCAAGTGCCACCATTTGACAATACATGGATCGAATGAGTGTTGCTGAGTGACAATTCTTGGGGAGAGCAAGTTCCACCAGGGGACCATACATGAGGAGAGCGAGTGTTGCTGAGTTACAATTCATGGGGAGAAAGTGAGTGTTGCTGAGTGGCAATACATGGGACGAGCAAGTGCCACCAGGTGACAATACATGGGGAGAGTGAGTGTTGCTGAGTGACAATACATGGGAGGTGAGTGAGTGTTGCTGGTGGCAATACATGGTGGACCTTAAGTACCAGCAGGTGAAATACATGGGGAGGTGAGTGTTTGTGAGTGCCAATACAGGGGGGAGCAAATGCCTCCAGGTGACAATACAGGGGAGGTGGGTGATCAGAGGCAATACATGGGGACAGGAAGTACCAACAGGTGAAAATACTTGGGGAGAGTGAGTTTTGTGAGTGCCAACACATGGGAGCTAGTCGCCACCAGGTGACAATACATGGGAGAGGGTGTTGCTGAGTGCCATTACTTTGGGAGCAAGTGCCACCAGGCAACAAATACATTGGTAGAGTGAGTGCTGATGAGTGACAATAAATGGGAGAGTGAGTACAGCTGAGTGACAATACATGGGGAGAGCAAGTGCCACCAGTTGACAATACATGGGTCGAGTGAGTGTTGCTGAGTGACCATATGGGGAGAGTAAATGTTGCTGAGTGACAGTGCATGGGAGAGTGAGTGTTGAGTGACAATACATGAGGGAGGTGAGTGTTGCTGAGTGACAATACATGGGAGAGTGAGTGTTGCTGAGTGACAACACATGGAAGAGCAAGTGCCACCAGGTGACAATACATGGGGAGAGTGAGTGTTGCTGGGAGACAATACATGGGGAGAGTGTGTGTTGCTGAGTGGCAACACATGGGGACAGCAAGTGCCATCAGGTGACTGTATATGAGGAGAGTAAGTGTTCTGAGAGACAGATATGGGAGAGTGAGTGTTGCTGATGGCAACATGGGTGACAGGAAGTACCAACAGGTGAAAATACATGGGGAGAGTGAGTGTTTGTGAGCACCAATACATGGGGGGAGCAAGTGCCACCAGGTGACAATGCATGGGGAGAGTGAGTCCTGCTCAGTGACAGTACATGGGAGAGTGAGTGTTGCTGGAGTGACAATACGTGGGAAAGCAAGTGCCACCAGGTGACAATACAAGGAGAGTGAGTGTTGCTGAGTGAAAATACATGGTTAAAGTGCATGTTGCTAAGGGCAACATAAGGGGACAGCAGATGCCACTCGCCGACAGTACATGGGGAGAGTGAGTGCTGCTGAGTGACAATAAAGGGGAGAGTGAGTGCTGCTGAGTGACAATACATGGTGGGAGTTAATGCTGCTGAGTGACAATACATGGTGGGAGTTAATGCTGCTGACTGACAATACATAGAGAGAGTGAGTGTTTCTGAGTGACAATACATGGGGAGAGTGAATGTTGCTGAGTAACAATACATGGGGGGAGCAAGTGCCACCATTTGACAATACATGGATCGAATGAGTGTTGCTGAGTGACAATTTTTGGGGAGAGCAAGTTCCACCAGGGGACCATACATGAGGAGAGCGAGTGTTGCTGAGTTACAATTCATGGGGAGAAAGTGAGTGTTGCTGAGTGGCAATACATGGGACGAGCAAGTGCCACCAGGTGACAATACATGGGGAGAGTGAGTGTTGCTGAGTGACAATACATGGGGAGAGTGAGTGAG
Organism: Neoceratodus forsteri; assembly: GCA_016271365.2. Taxonomy (NCBI): domain Eukaryota; kingdom Metazoa; phylum Chordata; order Ceratodontiformes; family Ceratodontidae; genus Neoceratodus; species Neoceratodus forsteri. The sequence continues at coordinate 1,426,575,961 of CM028130.1, forward strand.
TGTTGCTGAGTGGCAATACATGGTGGACAGCAAGTACCAGCAGGTGAAAATACATGGGGAGAGTGAGTGTTTGTGAGTGCCAATACAAGGGGGGAGCAAATGCCTCCAGGTGACAATACAGGGGGAGGGTGAGTGATCAGAGGCAATACATGGGGGACAGGAAGTACCAACAGGTGAAAATACTTGGGGAGAGTGAGTTTTTGTGAGTGCCAATACATGGGGCGAGCAAGTGCCACCAGGTGACAATACATGGGGAGAGCGAGTCCTGCTCAGTGTCAATACATGGGGAGAGTGAGTGTTGCTGAGTGACACTACATGGGGAGAGCAAGTGCCAACAGGTGACAATACATGGGGAGATTGAGTGCTGCTGAGTGAAAATACATGGTTAAAGTGTGTCTTGCTGAGTGGCAATACATGGGGGACAGCAAGTGCCACCAGCTGACAATAGATGGGGAGAATGAGTGTTGCTGAGTGCCATTACTTTTGGGAGCAAGTGCCACCAGGCAACAATACATTGGTAGAGTGAGTGCTGCTGAGTGACAATAAATGGGAAGAGTGAGTGCAGCTGAGTGACAATACATGGGGGAGAGCAAGTGCCACCGTTTGACAATATATAGGTCAAGTGAGTGTTGCTGAGTGATCATATATGGGGAGAGTAAATGTTGCTGAGTGACAGTGCATGGGGAGAGTGAGTGTTGCTGAGTGACAGTACATGGGGAGAGTGAGTGTTGCTGAGTGACAATACAGGAGGGAGAGCAAGTGCCTCTAGGTGAAAATTCATGGGGAGAGTCAGTGTTGCTGAGTGCCATTACATGGGGCAGCAAGTACCACCAGGTGACAATACATGGGGAGAGTGAATGCTGCTGACTAACAATACATGGGGAGAGTGAGTGTTGCTGAGTGACAATACATGGGAGAGAGAGAGAGAGAGTTTTGCTAACTGACAATACATGGGGAGAGTGAGTGTTGCTGAGTGGTAATACATGGGGGGAGCATGTGCCACCAAGTGACAATACATTGGGAGAGTGAGTGTTGGTGAGTGGCAATACATAGGGGACAGCAAGTGCCACCAGGTGACAATACATGGGGAGAGTGAGTGTTGCTGAGTGACAATACATGGGGAGAGTGAGTGTTGCTGAGCGACAGTAAATGGGGGGGGGGGGCATGTTCCTGAACAACAATATATGGAGGTGAGCAAGTATTACTGAGTGGCAATACATATGGAGATTAAGTGCCACTGAATGGCAGTACATGGGTATTATATTAGGAAAGCAAGGCAGCCTTACAACTTGCAACGCTCCTCATGTAGTTAAAAAAAAGTTATTGAGTGGTTTAAATCTAGTGTAGGGAATCCAAGAGTAAACATTCCTGATTTTTGCTAGTTCCACTATCTTAGGACTAACAGAGGAGGAAGTCTGACTATAAGGATTCTGCTGGGGCCAATCCAGACAATATTTCATCTCAAGTGAGTCGAATTGACACATTTTGGAGATTGGAGCAACTGCCGCTGAGTGTCTTTTTAACTCAGTTTTGCAGAGGCAGCCATTTTATACCAAGGTGAAGCAAAACAATGTTCAGATTTCTTAAAGTGGTATTGGAAACAAGCATTTGTCAATGCCGAATGTTTTCTTGCTGCGATTAGCAGTGGAAGTGCTGGAGTTAGACAGATGCAGTATAGAAATGGCAGTGATGTATTGAACTGACGCCAGCTCCACCCCCACCCTGCAGAGATGGACAGGCATTAGGGTGTGCCTTTGGGTCATCGCCCATAACGGTCATCATATTTCACCTCACCCTACCCTGCAGACACTGGCAAGTGTTGAAGTGTGCCTTGGGGTGTTCAGGCTTTACACTCACCTCATTCCATAAGGAAATACGCTGAAATGGGTGCAGTATAGGAGAACGGTGTGAACTCTGGGGCCAAACAGTCCAAAGCACACCTCGATGACTGTCACTGGCTGCAGGGTGGGTGGTGGTGGTGGGGGTGGAATGGCGTGAGCATTACTGTCAGCAATCCCAAGTCACACCCCTGATGCCTGTCAGTCCTTACAGGGTAGGGCATTATGGTTGGAAACCCTAATGCCCTGGGTGTTTCTTGGTATTTTTCCTCCATTTTTCCTTCAACATCGGCTTTTTGTAACCCCACCACGTGAACAGTGACACTATCAGTTTGTTAGCCGAAAGGTGATTTTGCACAGTGACTGCACTATTTGGCGCCACAGGTGCGAAAATGCATTTCAAACACTATGTGAAAAATGATAGCTGTAGTGTTCATGAGGAGGTGTAAAAAAATGGTAATGTTGAAAATCTGTAGCGAAAATGTAAAAAAACTGGTGAAGTCACGAGCATGCATAGAAACTGCGCAACGCACACCCGTACTGCAATTATTGTGGGGATTTTTTGCACCAGATTTTCCATATAGACATTTTGGGACCTCTGCTCATGAACAGTGTTACTGTGATTTTCTTAATCTGACCTGAACATTGATTTCTCACAGCGGCCGTGCTATTCTGCACCGGAAGTGCGAAAACACATTTCGGCCAGGACGTGAAAAATGACAGCTATACTGTTCATGAGAAGGTGTGAAAAAATACCAATGTTGAAAATCTGGAGTGAAAATATTACAAATTCGCGAACTTGAGAGTGTGCGTGGAAAATGCACAATGCACGCTCGTAAAAGCCATTTTTGGGAATTTGTTCACCAGATTTGCAGCATAGGCTTTTTGAGAGCACACCTCATGAACAGTGGCACTGTCGTTTGGTTAATCGGTCCCAAAAGGTGATTCAGTGTAGTGACAGCAAAATCACCTTTTGGGACTGAATTTCCAGATGACAGTGACTGAATTCATGTGATGGGGTCCCAAAAACCCCATGTTGAAAATTTTGTGCAAAAATTCAAAAAAATGACAGAGATATGAACCAAAGTTGAAAAAACCCTATTTATGCCATTGTACAGCTTACCGGCATTTCTTCAGTTTGTGGTCGGCTTTGAAGAGTGCAGACGTGTTCCTGGTCCACTGAAGATCGTCGCACCAGCCTCCGGAGGTAAGTGTGGGGTGAGGGGGTGTGAGGGGAGGTAGGTTGCGCAGAGAGTGGGAGCAGGTTGGGCGAGGGGGCAAGAGAGTCAACAATGGACCATTTTCTTTTGTTACAGTTTTTTTTAAAAAAAAGACAGTGTAGGACTTTTGCCACACTGGAGTGGGCTCCCAGTGTGGCACCTGAAGTTTGTTTGGGGGCAGTGGAGCCAATGAGGATTGGGCACCTGTGGCCACCATACAGTGTGCCGGGGAGCATATGACACGCGGACTTTTGCCACGATGGGGTGGGCTCCCTATGTGGCACCCAGTTTGTTTTTGGGAGGACACCAGAGCCAATGGGATATTAGACCCCTCTCGCACATACAGTGTGCCTGGGGACTGTGCTTGTACCAAGGATTATGCCCCTCAGCACACAACAAATCGGGGAAGATCATACGACAGGAGGTGCAGTGGCATACAGTTGAAAGACAATGATTGCTAATGATGACATGTAAGCAATTTGCATACTGCTGATGGCACGGCAGTATGCAAATTGCCAACACATTACCACCACTGATTGTAGCAGTATTCTCTTTCAACTGTATGCCACTGCATCTGAGCTGCTGTCATAGACAGCTCGGACATTCACTGGTGCAGTGCAGCTGTGCCTGCAAAAATGCTCAGGGCATTGGAAGAGATGGTGCCACACCTATGAAGATTCATATGGTGGCACTATGTTTCTTGCACATGCATGCAAGCAAACATAAAAAGGAGTTTTAAAGCAGCAGTATTTGTTAAATAGAAAAAATCACTGCATGTCGTAGGCTCCAGACTTTTTGCTCAGATTTCTTTCTATGTAACACACTGTCTCCCTTCCCTTCCTTACAAATCGTCTGCTTCCACACTGCATCTCCTTCATCACCACGTTCTGGTTCAATACTCTCCCCTCCTACCTATCTTCCCTCTTAGCCCCTGACTCCAGTCCTGGCTAAGCACTTCTTTCTCATGACCAACGCTCATTCTCACTAACAACTCTGCACTCTCTCACAGGGAAACAAGCCTTCAACTACTGGCTCCCTGCCCTGTGGAACTCACTACCCCTCGCTGTTCGCAGTTTGCCTACTGTGGTGTCTACCAAAAACTACTTAAGGTGTATCCTTCTCCCCCATCTCTGCCACCTCCCCATCTAATTCTCTTCCCTTGCTTCCTTCCCCCGCTCCCCACCCATCAAGCACCCCTTCTCTCCCTCTGCCCCGCCTACATAAGCTCTTATTGCAGCGTATAAGTAACCGTCACTTCCTTTGCTGTTTGCCTCATGTAAATATCTGCATGACCACATTCACATTCATAGTCACATTCATGCACCTTTGCTCCGCTGCTTGTTATAGCCTATGAACTGTACCATACTTATGTCAATCTGTTGCACATCTCATGTCCTCAAACTGCTGGATGGTTTCGTACCAGCACCAATTTTCTACCTGATGTCATTTACTCTAGCTGTCGGTACCAAATTCAAACTGATGTGCACTAATTTTTATCAACTGTATTCTGTACCGTTTTTATACTGTCATGTACTCTTCATTTATCTATTGTAAATGGGTTCAAATGTGAATTATACCTTTAACTTTGCCCCGGGTAGCACCTGGAATTGAGCCTTGACTCAGTGTGCCATTCCCAGTTATCAATTTTTAAATAAATAAAATAAATAAATAACAGATTGCCTAATATGCTTAGCAGTTCTCCAGAAGCAACAATTAAAAACACAAGTGAGGGAATCCCACTTCAGAGTCATTGTGAGCTATTATTATTCCAGTGTAAATACTTGTCCCTGAGATAGTGGGGGTTTAGAGAGTGCCTTTATGCATATACTCAGCTGTCTAAATGAATCCCTCAGATTTCATTGCACTGTCAGATGAAATTAGTCTTTTTTAGATGTCATAAAAAGATCAGAGCCAATTAATAATTTTCTTTCACTGTGGACAAAAATAAAAGGAAGTATTACAATACAGATACTGTATGCACTAAACTAGTCCTAGTAGTCTAGTGGTCCCCTCTTCCTCTTCTTATTCCACTAATAAATACAAAGTTATCCCTAGTAGTCTGGACCCTCCTCTCTCACACAATCTCGATAATAGATACAAAACTTGCCCTGGTAATCTAGTGGGTCCCCCTCACTCGTCCAATTCTAGTAATAGATACAAAACCTACCCTGGAGTCTAGTGGTCCTCCCTTCAGGTCCCAGAATCTCTGCTGTCTGGTACCCCTTCATCCCTGAGATGGTGGCCGGTATTTACCCTCTGCTCACCTGTGCTTCTGGTCACTAACTCACACATGTACATTCAACTTTGCTATCAATCAATCAATCTATCAGTCAATCAAGTTCTTTATTTATCCAGGCGAACACCATTGAGCAAGCTCATTTGCAAGGTGGGCCTGCATTACACAAGATGATAATGATACATTTATACACAAGGAGATATATACAGTAAAAGCAAGCGTACACAATCTATAAAGGAAGAAGAGAAGCAGAAAAATACATTTTTGGTGCAGGGTGTAACAAATAGTATAGGGCAAGTCAGCCAAGGGTTACACAAGGTACAACAATATACCTAGTTTACTTGTCCTGTACAATAAGGGTGTTACAGAGCAACATGGAGCTAGCTGAGACGGGTGTAAAAGCTGAGGGGTCATACCTAGTCCTTATGAGCCCCCTTGAAAGATGGGCAGAATGAATGGTGTTGGAAGGAGTATGCAACTAGTATGGGGGGCTCTGATGTTAGTAAATGTTAGGAGCAATAGGATGCACTGCTGGGGGTGTATCAACCAGTGTGTGGGGGAGGAGGGTCTGAAGATGACGATTATCAGGAGCAAGTGGATGCACTGTTGGGGTCGAAAACTGACAGGATGATAGGGGAAGGTGAGGTTTGGCTCCGTGATAAGTAGGGGGCGCTGGGACTAACTATGCAGGTAGGGAGGTAGTAAGAAGGAGGCTGAGGTCATGGTGGAACAGATGCAGGTATCTAAGAGGTAGCTTGACTGGGGGTCTACCACAGCAGATTAACAGTAGCCCTTGGGTTCAGTGGAGTCTGAAGTGCATTCTGGAGCTATGATCATCAGAAGCAGTTGCAGGCTTGAATACCGTAAGACTAATGGGAGTCCTTAATTTCAGCGATTTCTGTAAGGTGTTCCAGAGAGACTGTAGAACGAATCCTATAGCAGCTCTTCCAAAGTGCGTTAAGGGCTTTGGGCACATTCAGGGAGATCATTGAGCAGCTTCTTAAGGCATAGGTTCTGTGCAAGTTGAAGGTCAGGCAGTCAATGATGTACTGCGGTAGTTTACCAGTTATAGCTCTGTATGTCCAGAGTGCCACGTTTTTATTTTGTCTGTAGTGTAGGAAGGTCCAGCCTATGGCTGGATATAGAGAGCAGTAGTGAGCAGAGTATGGGAGACCACTGATAAAGCGCAGGGCTCTGTGTTATAGTATATCCAATTTACCAAAGTATGGAGTAGCACATTGGTTGTATATAATGTCAGCATAGTCAATTAGGGAAAGAAACGTGGACTGAACTAGCTGTCTCTTGGCCGCTGAAGTTAGTAGGTGGTTCAACCTAAAAAAATAGACCTAGTCTCTGCCTCAGTTTCTTTAGCAAGTCCTCCATATGGTCAGCAAAGGAGAGTTTAGAGTCAGTCCAGACCCCCAGGTATTTCAATTGCGGTATGAATTCTAGAGTTTCTCTTAGGAGGGTGGTGATGGGTGGCACAGTAGGAAAGGCGACATGGTTGAGAGGTGATAGAAACATTGCCTTAGTCTTTTTGGCGTTGAGTAGCAGTTTTTTACGGAGGAGCTGAGATTGAAGTGCATTGAAGTCAGCTTGTAGGTCGCTACAGGCGGTTTCAGGAGTAGAGGTGCTTAAGTAGATCACTGTGTCATCTGCAAAAAAGATGAATTTTAGATTCACTGATGCCAGAGTTGATGCTGTTAATATAGATGGTAAAGAGGAGAGGCCCCAGGATGGATCCCTATGGAATGCCTCTTTTTAGTAGATTTGGGTGGGACAGTTCACCTTCGGCCTTGACCTGATGGTGCCTATCTGTAAGGTAGCTGTGGAACCAATGCAAGGAGGTAGAGTCCAAGCCAGTATCTTTTAATGAAGAGAGTAGGAGGCAATGGTCAACAGTGTTGAAGGCCTTACTTAAGTCTAAAAAGATGGCACAGACAGATTTTTTGTTGTCGTGTTCACATTGCCAATCATTTGTCACTTTGGCCAGGGCTGTAATTGTGCTGTGTTTGGTTCTGAATCCAGAATGCATCGGGTTTAGTAGGTTATTGTCATCTAGGAATGATTTTAACTGAAGGTTCATAATTTTTTCCAGGAGTTTTGATAGTACTGGGAGAAGGGAGATGGGCCTGTAATTGTTCTGGTCACAGGTGTCTCCGGATTTGAACAATGGGATGACATGAGCAGTCTTCCACAGTTTGGGGAGGGTCCTTAGAGATAGGGACAAGTTAAATTGGTGCGTAATCGGTGTGGCCAAGACATGGTAGGCAATCTTTAGATAGTAAGGGTCGAAGGTGTCAGCGCCAGCACTTTTCCTGGTGTCCAGCCAGAGGAGATCTTCGACCTGTTTTTGTGAGACAGGAGAGAAAGAGAACACTGTGACTGAGGGACTGGATTCTGAAGATTGTGTGATGATCTGTGAGCGAAGGCTACTTGCAGGGTTGCAGGGGGATTATCAAAGGCTAGCCCTGCAGTAGCAAAATGGTTGTTGAAGACTTGGAGTATCTCTTTGTTGCTGTTGATGGCTGCATTGTTGGAGATAATTTTTAATTGGAGGGTGTTTCTTGTGGTATTGCCGGAAAGATCTTTTATAGTGGACCAGAACTTGGTTGGACTATGAGAGGCAGTGTCGAGTTCTCAGCGATAGAAGCTGGATTTGGTTTCCTGAATTAGGTTTGTGCAATAGTTTCTGGCTGTTCTGAACAGCTGCCAGTCTTTATCTTCGCGAGATTTGCGAGCTAGTTTCCAGAACTTGTCCCTTTTTACTAGTGCTGCCTTGATGTCTGCTGTAAACCAGCAGCATTTTCTTGCTTTGAGGCAGGTATTGACTAGAGGTGCATGGATGTTAAGGGCACCAGAAACAATTTCGTGGAAGGTGGCGTATGCTGCTTCTACTGTTTTGGCAAAGTAGACGTTCTGCCAAAGCAGGGAGGTTTTCAGGTCATGGATATATGCCAGTGGGTCAAAGTTCCATTTAGATAGTTTTGTAGAGAATTTTGCTGTGGCTGTTAGTTTAGGGGCTGCTCTTATGCCAGCTATAAAGCAATGGTCACTGACATCGGCAGAAAAGATCCCGGTGTGGGAGAAGACGTGTGATTTGTTTACTAAGAGTACATCCAGAAGTGTACTTTTTGATGGGTTTTTCTTATTGATGCAAGTAGGTTTGTTAATAAGTAGGGTGAGCCCATGTGAGTCGCAGAAGGAATTAAGTGGGAGAGATGCACTGGACAGCCAGTCATAGTTAAGGTTCCCTAGTATGTGTTTCCATAGAGCTTGTACTCATAATAATTGATAGGTGAGAAAGGAGCTGGGGCCCCGAAGATGTCGGGTCTGTAGCAACCTATGACATGGAGGACCAAGGTAGTTGACATTTCAATTTTTAAGGACAGGCATTCAAAGGAGTTAGCAACTGAAGTAGAGTCAAGGGTTATGACAGTAAATTTGTCCTTAACATAGATGGCTACACCACCGCCTCTGGAAGGCCTATCAGCTCTAAATAATAGATAGTTAGAATGTTGGCCTCTTTCTCCAGTGTGGATGGATGAAGCCAGGATTCCAATATGACAAGTACATCTGGCTCAGTATGAATAGCCCAGGCCTGTATTGCGGAGAGTTTCTTTAGTAGGCTACACACATTAACATGCATAAAGCTGATACCTTTATGCTTCGTGACTTCGGGCGGTGAGGGAATATCTTGTATGGGACCAAGGTTAAGCTGAACATTACCTGAACATAGCAGGAGGAGGAATATGACTTTCTTCAGTGTGGCGAGTGGTAGTTTGGAGGAACTGGTCCTTATATGACTGGTGGACTTCATAGCATAAAAATGGAAGGAACTGTTCCTTGAGAAGTTTAGGCCTAAGGACACGCAGGCTAGAACCCTGGCCGTATGACACCAATAAGAGTAGTTACTGGGGCGGGTGGGTATTATTCCTTTGATAGGTGTTGATGTGCTGGAGGCTGATAGAGGGCGAAGTTCAGCTGAGAGTGGGAACAGGAAGTTGGGAGCAGAGCACGAGTTGTATAGAGACTCCATCAGTAGGCAATCTTGTGATAGGGGGTATAATTCCTCCTTGGGGTAAATGCCATTGGACTTGTACCCTGTTAGGGGTAGGCTGCATAATGCGATGCAAAGGTAGAGCCAGATGGCGAGTTCCATGGTAGAAGTCTGGGGGTCAGAGAGAGCAACAGTAAGGTCTAAACCGGGCAGAGTGCTGCCAGTAGAATGTGCACACCTCGGGTACTGGAGAGGGAAATGATTGGAGGTATCCCCACTTTAAAACTGCAATGGCCGACTCAAAATTATATGCCAGTGGGTGGATGGCCTAAGGAGAGGGGAGGAGGGAGTTATGGGAGGGCCAATGGCAAGATGGGGCAGGGTAAGAAGATCTACATCATAAGGGCTGGGGATGGGTGGGTGGGCGTAAAGTTTGCGGGCGTTGCCATACCTCTCTGCTTATCGAGTCCGGGCAAATGGTCTTGGATGGTGGTTTCTGAAGTGCCGACCACCCGGTGGCTGCGGTCCTTGTGGCGGTTGATCTGGGAGCCCTGGAGGGTTCTCTGCTGAAGAGGAAGAGAAAACGAAGCCAATTAATACTGGACCTAGACAATGGCTGGGCTATCTAGTGACTAATTTACAAGTGAAAGAGGACTGTTTCCTTGGCGCCCCGAAGTCTGGGCGGCAGTTACAGAGACAAAAGAAGGGCTGAATCTCTAAATACAACTAAACAAAGCAGTTTTGCAAGTAATACAGCTTTTTTGTGCAGGTTTCAGGCAAGTTCTAGCATAGCAAGCATACAGTAGCAAAGTTTTAGCAAAAAAAAGTGCCTTTTTTGGCTCAGTAGACAGAGAAAGAATAGGGAGAGCAGAAGGACCAATTGGAATGAGCCTGGAGAAGGCGCTCACACTCCGATTGGTTTGCAGCTTTGACGTACCTCTGTGTGTGTGTGGAGTCCAGGCAAGTGGTCTCGGACGGTGGCTTTGGAAGCGCTGACTGCCAGGTGGCCGCAGTCCTTGTGGCAGTTGAGCTGGGAGCCCTGGAGGGTTCTCTCTCTCTGCGTGTGGAGTCTAAGCAAGTGGTCTAGGGCAGTGGCTTCGTAAGCGCCGACTGCCCGGTGGCCGCGGTCCTTGCGGCGGTTGAGTTGGGAGCCCTGGAGGGTTCTCTCTCTGCATGTGGAGTCTGGGCAAGTCATCTCGGGTGGCGGCTTCGGAAGCGCCAACTGTCCGGTGGCCGCAGTTCTTGTGGCGGTTGAGCTGGGAGCCCTGGAGGGTCTGGACCCTCCTCTCTCACAGATATAGAAGTCAGTGTTTTGACATTGTACTTGTGGAAGACTCTGGCTATTGTACAGATCCTGTCTGTGCAAACACAAGTTTAAATTTATTAGCACTGGAACATAAAGTAAGTGCTGGCTATTTTTCCTGTCTGTGTGTTTTACTGGAGCTCCTGCTGTGGAACAAGTTGTTTGGTGTTGGACTACCTGTAGGATCAGACCACCTGGTTCTGTAAGTTAGTGCCAGACTTTCTGTGTTGTTTGATTCAGCATTCATATATGTTGTTGACATTCACTGACAGCTGCAATTAAATATTTTTTCCTAAGGTCTAGGGTACTCCCACAAAAAAGCGTGCTAGCAATGTATAGATAGGGATGGATGGGTTGGCTGTGGCCTGGTACTGGTTCAGAAGCTCATATTTTTCCAGAAGGTTTTGATTGACTCCAGTAGTCTGATTTGCAAACAAAAAGGAAAAAACACCATACATTTTCCATTTTCCAGACCAGCCTAGACCCTGGCCATTGGCATACCTGGATCTGGTCAACTAGCAAGATACAGCTGCCTGTGTTCCCCACCATACTAAGCTTTTCTTCATCATTTAAAGTTTTTGATCAGGTTTTATGTAATAACAATGGTTTAAGCCTTTTCTCAATGTTATTTAATACTTGAATTTTTTCTACCAATTTTCTCCCTTTTAACAGGAATAAATCTCCAAAATTCCATACATTATCCAGTCTGGGTTGAAACTGGCTCACTAGTAAATCTGAACTTGGCTAACAAACAGGACTGGGTTAAATCAGAGCTGAGTCATAAATGACTCTGATTTACCTAAGCCTAGTCAAGGAAAGGGGGCAGAATGGCTGGGATTTTGATCCGCCACAGAGCATGTCCACCATTGCTATGTATAACACAGTAATGATTTACTGAAAACAATCACAGACTCCCTGAAGGGCACAAGCCTTCAATCTAAACTAGACTTGAAAGAATGTTATTTTGGCCGTAATTTAAAAAAAATCTACCACACTGCAATTAGTGGACCACAGTGTCTTTGGCAAAAAATGTTGCAGTATGTTTTGCTATCACAGCAATTAAGAAGGCAGCATTCTAGTTGTAGATCCTTCAACTGCAGCACTTTACATTCTTTCAGACGTTGAAAGTTCATTTAGGTCGCATAATAATAATCGTACGATCATAACATGAGTAGTACCCAAAATGCAGCTGCATATGATTGGATGGTATGATTTTCTTGTAACAAGGAGCATTATTTTGAGATTGCAGTTTTCATAATAATGGTAAGCAACTGTTACCTGTTGTACGCTTATGTTAGCATTTTAGATTGAGGGAGAACTCTCAACTATATGGAGCACTCCTTTTCCCAGCGTGAGACTTTCATGCCCAGCTGCTTCGAAAATAGGCATGTTCAGGGCACCAGTTTTAAATTTTTTTAATGTTATGTCATCAAACTGATAGAAACAATAATAAAAGCTGATCTACAGGCACTTACAACTGTGACATTATCTCAGTGCAACATCACAGTCTGGAACTAAAGAAAAACCTACATAAAAAATATTTTTTATATTCTAAAGGATCCTTTTTATAATTGTAATAAGGTACTCCAGAGTGTGCATCATGCTGGTTAATGTCACGTCTTGAGTGGTTGAAGGCATTCAGCTGCATCTCATGCCTCACAATACACCCCACATGTGACATTATCCAAGAAAAACACACACCCTATTATGCCTGCTTGACTTATTGATAGACATTGATCAATAATACATAAATACCGCTGACGAGACCACTCTCACAGTTATAAGAGTGGTCTCATTACATTCTCAGGGTATCAGAACCACTTATCTTCAATTCAGGGTTCTCATACTGTACCTTAAAAATGTGTATGAGACCACTCTTATAACTGTGAAAGCAGTCTCAGTGGTGGTACAGCATATACCATTGGGTGAGCGTTTATAAGGTCTCTTCTCATTTCTAAAGTAATAAGCTTGTGACTGTGCCAACCAGTTCTGGGCCATATCTCATACATGTATCGAAGCCAATAAATGTGCTTCATGCATAAAAGGTGAATATTGTTTTTGTTCAGCTTTGTGCAATGCTGTTGACCCTGGTATTCTGAGTACAAACTATGTTGGTACATCACCACATAAGGCCACACATGCAGAAAGTGGAGAGCAGAGCAAATGGGCACTGGATGTCTGACTGGAGCCCTTTCCACTACCCAACCTACAGAGTATGCCAGCACTCACAGAGCTCACAGGAACAAATGGCAGCATACAGGCTAAAATGGGAGTTAGACAAACATTTATTGTGAGTGGGTCAAACTCCAGCTGAGAACAGAGAACAAAGGCCCCGGCACTTAGACCAGAATGGTCTTTGTCACGCCCTACCCCAACTTAATAGCTGCAATGTGGGACACAGGGCACACAGTCCGTTTTCTAGTGTTGTATTGGGAGGATATGAGGAATCAGATATAGCATACCCCTTCACAATGCATAACTAGTCCATTTTCTAAAACAATGTTTAATTTTAAATTTTGATAAAATAATAAAACGTGGAGTGGGCAACTATGAAGGCAGCCAGGCATTCTTTTGTTAATACAGTGGTTTGACATTTTAAGGTTGGTTGTGTAGCATTATTCATGGTTTGAAGAACTGGCATAACCCTGCATCCTCTGCTAAGGTCTACGCACCCCTTTCTTGATTTTGAAAAATGCTTACTGGTTTCTCCATCACCTTTTAATGCCCAGTGGTATTCTATCAGTATGTGGCATATGAGGCCTACAAGTTGAGTGCTATTGAATCCTATTAAGGCTGTCTAGGGTGCATCTGCCTGCATATTGAGGGTTTTAAATGATCATATTGGGCACAACCCAGTCATTGCAGCGAGAATAGGGTCGAAAGTGTTACATTTATTTACCAAGGACAGTATAAATGACATGCAGCATACCATTCTGAGTGATGTCCTACTTTTATCCAGTTAACTCTTGGAAGACTGCAGCATACAAAGGTCAGGCAGTCATGCAAGGAGCCAGTGGCTGTCGTGGGATTTAACCCTCTGGCCTCCTATTTCTCAATGTATTGCTGTAAGTATTAGACAACACATCCATCATGCACTGCAGTATCATTTGTTTCAGTAATTTGCTCTTTGGAAATACCTAAAACATATTAGAAACTAAGAGAATGACTGATCAAAAATACAATACAGAGGCCGGCCTTTTGGCATGACCGCAAGTTGCTGCCACCCAGGAGACAAAGGGTTGGTTGCTCGTGAGCCCTAGAATCCCACACTGGGGCCGAACAGTGGGCAAGCACATCACAGAGGCTGGGCATTCAGCTCCCAGGGATGGACGGAAGCTGCCTGGCATTCCTGCACCCCTTCCCAACCTGTGACAGCATCTGCATGGCCACCACCACAGCCAAACTAAGAATGCAGTAATAGTGATCCCTGTTATTGGGGTGGGGGAAGGGAACAAATGGGAATACAAAACAACAAGACTTGACACCTGTATACACCTGTGACTGAGGGCTCCTTCTTTTTTTTGCTTTTGTCAACCCCAGGTAAGTGCACCAAACATTAAAGGCAGGATTTTCAAGGCCCCTTCTGATGCATTTTAAGCCATGCATCACAATCCGGTTGTACTTGGACTACTTGCATTAGAACAGTTTGATGACATGAAAAAATGGTCAAACTTTGTGACATGAGTGCTGCAAGTTACACTTGAAAAATGATACATGAGTCAAAATATTGACAGTATGCATCTTTTGTTTTGTTGTTTTAAAGCAGGTAAACTGTTGTATATGCACTAAAATGTTTGAAAATAGCTTTTACACATTCTGGGACATTTATTTTGATGCAGGTGCAGCCCCAAATTGGGAAATCTCCTGCGCCAAGACCTTTGAAAATTCCCTTTAAATGCCTGTTTTCAGGCACGACCGAGGACAATACAAGTCCAACCAGAGTATGCCACAATATGATCTAAGAGAATATTACATATGATACAGCATAGTACAAAGCAACACCGAAATGCCAAATAGTACACACATATATAATAATTCAGCAGCAAAGGAGAACTCAAGCAAGGGCAATACAGGGTAACAGCAAAATTAGCTATACAAGTTCAGAATAATGCTCAGAATGAACAGTAGTAAATCAGCGAGGCACCATTATATACATTAGATGTAATCAGATGCGATTGCAGATCAATTTTCATCAAGTAATGCCTATTTTTATTCCTGTAACCAGGTACCTACACAGATTAACATTCTATGAGGCGGTGAGCAGGGATGTGGACTCCAAAGGGGCAGGGCCATAAAGAGAGAGAGAGCCTATTTTGACTTCAGCAAGGCCATTGACGCTGATGCATATGATAAACATCTGCTCAAAGTACACCAGTTCATGGGTAAGCTAATGGAGACTATCCTGAAGGAGAGGCTGGTGGCCCTCTTAGAGGCCAAAGGACTACAGGACAGCAGACAGCATGGCTTCATACGTGGCAGATCCTGCCAAACCAACCTGGTCGAGTTCTATGACTGGGTAACTAGGCAACTGGACAGGGGCCATGCAGTGGATGTCCTGTATCTGGACTTCAGTAAGGCATTCGACTCAGTGCCACATGGAAGGCTGGGAAGGAAGTTGAAGTAGGCACAGGGGTGGGTGCAAAGCTGGTGATATGGGTAGAAACTGGCTACGAGAAGGCAACAGAGGGTGGGTGGTGGTGGGGAGCCTCACACCCAAGGGCAGTGACGAGCGGTGTTCCACAGGGCTGTGTTGGGAGCAGTGTTGTTTGGGATATTCATTGCAGACATATCATGGGACATCAAGAGCAAGATCAGTCTGTTTGCTGATGATACCAAGGTAGGCGTGGTGGTGGATGACCTAGGGGATGGCAGGGTTGCAGGATGATCTGGCAAAGCTTGAAACCTGGTCAGACACCTGGCAACTGGGCTTTAATGCCAAAAGTGCAAGGTGCTGCATTTTGGGATGAAGAACCCAAGGAGGAGTTACCAGCTAGGGGGAGTGCAGCTAGCCCAGACAGAGGAGGAGAAGGATCTGGGTGTACTCATTACAGCGTCAATGAACAACTCAGCACAATGTAGGAAGGCAGCTGCAAAGGCCAACAAAATGCTGGGTTGTATCGCAAGGGGTATATCCTCGAGGAGAGAGGAGGTGATTCTGCCACTGTATAGGTCATTAGTTAGACCACACCTGGAGTACTGCGTGCAGTACTGGCGTCCGTATCTGAAGAGGGACATTAAGTTACTGGAGGGGGTGCAGTGCAGAGCGACAAAGATGATCAAGGGGCTGGGGGACTTATCATACGAGAGGAGGTTGAAGGAGTTGAACATGTACTCACTGGAGGAGAGAAGAGACAGGGGTGACATGATTGAAACCTTTAAATACATGAAAGGAATAAACAAGACGGGTACAGAGGGGCTGTTCAAAGTAAGGGAGGGCCACCAGGGGCCATGATATGAGACTGGAGCGAGGAAGGTTCAGGAGGGAGATGAGGAGACACTTTTTTACAGAGAGGGTGGTGGCTGAGTGGAATGCGTTACCTGCTGAAGTGGTATGCAGTAGAACAGTGGACTGCTTCAAACGAGGATGGGACAGGACAAGGGGGAGGGTTAATGAAGGGGGAGGGTGGAAGGGAGGGGCAGCTGCAGAATAAGGGGTACTAGCTGCACATTCGAGCAGACTTGATAGACTTCTAGGCCTTTATCTGCTGGCAAATTTCATATGTTCGTATGTTCATATGTACATGCACACGAGGCACACACAAGTTGGATTGCTAAGTGGCTTGGGAACTGAAAGCAGAGGGATGTGATGATGGTTACTTCTCCAAGTGGAGTGGGGTACTCAGAGGTATCCCTTAGGAATTAGTGCTTGGACCACTGTTGTTCCACATTTTCCTCAACTATCTGGAAGCTGGGGTCTCCAGTAGGCTTCTTAGGTTTGTTGACTACTCTAAGGTAACCAGGTTGGGTGACTCCCTTCAGAATGGTGATGAATATCAAGAAGACCTAAAAATGCTTGGCAACAGCTTAGACTCCTGGAGATGTAGAGTCAGTGAGCGTAGCTAAATGAAGGGTGCTGTACTTGGGAGAAGAAGTAGAGTCAGGATTTAAATGCTGTGTGGGGCTCCTGTTGGTGCTGTGGAGGAGGAAGAAAAGGACCTGGGGGGGTCAAAATAGGCAAGGGGCCAAAGCATAACAAGCATTGCATCACTACTGTTAAAAAGGCTGGAAAATGCTGGAGTGCTTCGAAAGGGGATGACCAGCTGAGCAGGGAAAGTAATCCTACCACTTTACAATGCCATGGCCAGGCATTTTCTGGAGTACTGTGTGCATGTTTGGGCCCCCAGTATAAAAAAAGGACACTGAGGCCATAGAAAAGGTGCAACACAAAACCACCAAACTGGTCACAGTATGCAGGATAAAATCTATGGGGAGAGACAGAAGGCCCATAACATGGTCACCCTGGAGGAAAGGATGTGACGGGGATGTGATCTCACTCTTCTACATATTGAAGGGTATTGACAAGGCTGAACAGATGGAAATGTTTCCTCTACTGTGCACCAGCAGGACATGGGGACATTCCCAAAGGCTTAAAAATGGTAAAGTAGTAACATCAAGAGGTACTTCTCTCAGAGGGTGGTGAACCTATACAACAGCCTATCAGTGGAGACAGTGGACATGAAGACCATACAGGTCCAAAAGGTAAGCCTGATTTCTGTTTACCAAGGGAAGCACAGGGTACCCTGAGCAGTAGAGCAGGTTGATGGGTTGGAAGTCCATATTATTAAGTATTGCATACCATTTTCCCAGCATACTTGTTGGTCCTTACTTATGATGCAGACTGGGGGGGGGGGGAGACATGACGAACTTTGAGTACGTTCTATTACTGTGTAACAGTGATTCCTTTTGGATTTCATTCCAGTTTTATTTATTCACGAATGAACCTTTGAGAAAAAAACACTTTTAAATGTGGGCAGTTTTTAGTATTCCTAGGCTACCACACCACCATACATATTGTTCGTCAGGCCAACTCTGGGTCACTTGCCATTGGAGTGTCACCAGTATTAGCTGGGGCCCTTCAGTAGGGCAGTCTTTTATGTGCCAGGAACCCCAGGGATGAAAGGAGGACCCACGAGTGAGACAGGGTCCTACATTCGCAGTCAGTTCCCTCCCTGATGGTACAGACCTCATGGCACAAAGACCCCTCTTACCCACTCCCCCCTTTTTCCTAGAACCACCTTCGTTTCCATGATTGCATCTTGTCCCCTTTTACAGCCAATGACTTGGGATGCAGTTAAAAACTTTAGGGAGAACATGTTTTTCTCTCTCCTCAATTGAACTGCCTGCTCAATTACTCCTTCACAGAGCAGACAGCATAAGGGGAAGGGGGCATAGTATGCCGAGGCCTCTGCTTCAGCCCAAATGTGGCTTTACAGTGCAATTTTTGCTCAAGGTCAGGGTTCTGGAATGGAACCTGGGCCACCCTGAAAATGTAATGGCCAGTGGCTGCAGCAGTCAGTCAATCAGCAGAGGAAGACAAGCAGTACAGGTGGAGGAACAAGAGTGGTAGTGACCAGGGGCCTACCTGGAGTGAAGCAGGCCTGTCACTCTCTGGGTGTCCCTCCTAGTCTTCAAACTCAGTGGGTCATGGATGTGAGTCTGGTGGTCAACAGCAGCAGTGGTGAAGATAATCAGATCATCAGTGTTTTTTTACCCAGAACAATATGTTTGCTGTAACTTTAACCCTTCCCCAAATTCTCAACAGTAGTGGTGAGTGATCGGTGGTACAGACTAGGTGCCATCTGCCATCAAGTAAATCACAGAATTCTCATATAGCAGGTGAAATGCACCAATTGGCGTCTTGTCAGCGTCCAAGGCCACACGAGCGAAAATGGCACCCAGATGCCAGATTGCCCAGAGAAGCGGCGCAAAGGTCCACACAAGCCAGTTGGGGACCATAGTAAAGGTGTGAACTCAGGAACACCCATATGGCAAAATAGCCATACAGCTCCACAGGAGCCAGTGAAAGGAGCAGACCATACAAAAATGCCTGAAATTTCCACAAGGTGAAAGGAACTGCAGCTCCAAAGGAGCTAGCTTTAGAGAAGCAGGCCAGGCTATGAATAACTCTGCTTATAGGGCATGACCAGGCAAGCTCCATGGGAGTGAAAGGGACTTAAGCAGGGGTACATTCAATAATGAGGGGACATACAGTGGTGATTGCTCAAAAGTATACCAGTAGCGCAGTATACCGCTACCACGCAAATGTGGTATCCATTTGAATAACATGTATACTGCTACCACACAATGATGCATGGGTGTATATGCCTGAAACTCCATGCAGCTTAAATATAAAGTGACTTTTCCTACTGTGTGAGCTATTCCCCCTGCACTGCATCTAATGTGACATTGCTCATTGTGTGAATTAATTCCTGAACAGCATCTAAAGTGACTTCTCATTGTGTGAACTAATCCCTGAACAGCATGTATAGAGACATTGCTCACTATGTGAATTTATTCCTGCAACTGAGATTTAGAGTGACACCTCTGGACTGCATGTAGCAACCTAGTGTTCAATGACACTGATTAGGACGTGCCTTATTGTGACAGTCAGCCCAACCACATACTCTGGATCTTAACAAACTGCTAACTTATTGTAAGGCATTCTAGTGTGCACAAGAAAGGAACAACACACATTTGACAAGAACTTTACTGGACTATGACAACTCCTTCCTCTGTCCCATGCATACTTCTGTTTTGGAGCCGGTTGTAGAGATGGAAGTTAGGATGGTAGTAAACACAAGGTTACATCCTGCTTCTTCATTGCTGCAGTCATCCCTGCTAGGAAAAGTGAAGGCAGCATAGAAGCCACACCAGCTCAATAGCTAGTGGCACTGATGTATAGTGGGAGTGTGGCTACTTTTTCAGAATAAAAGACTTTTTCAATAAAAGCAGCTCGGTCCAGGGATGATGAAAGGGGCCAGATCCAGGGACGACAAAGGTGGCCAGATCCAGGGATGATGAAAGCGTCCAGACCCAGAGACAATGAAAGCAGACAGATCCAGAAACTATGATGGTCAGATTCAGGAGCAACAAAAGCAGCCAGATATGTGGAATACAATTGGTGTTTCTTGTGGAGGCCCTGTACAGCAGTCTGTCACGACATATTCACTGGTGACCAGAGGGCCTGATGAATTTTGCTACGCCCTATCTGGCAGTCTACCACAACTTCTCTTCCAGCAACCAGAGGGTTTGGAGAAAGAATCTTGTTTTGTTACACCCTGTCTGGCTGTCTACCATGACTTCTCTACCGGCAACCAGCGAGCCTGATGAAAGAATCTTATTTTGCTACACCCTGTCTGGCAGTCAACCATGACTTCTCTATCAGTGACCAGATGGTCTGGTGAAATAATCTTGTTTTACTACACCCCGTGAGGCAGTCCACCACAACTTATCCACCGGTGATTAATGGGTGTGATGAAAGAATTTCAGAGAGCAACTGGCCTGGAAGTATGATACAACCTTTCCAAGGTATTTCAGTTCTTCTCTTGCCACAACAAAGGTCCTTCTGGCCTCTTTTAATGGTAAAGTCTCCTTGTCCTTTTTTTCTGTACACCTATGAAGTATGTAGGCATGAACAATGATTCCCTCTCTTGCATCCCCCTAATGTTATTGTAATTTAAATATAAATGAGGTTGCTTCACTCTATTTTGCCCTAGTGTCATAGTATGTTTGTCTCCATTCCAAAGGTCATGACCTCACTCATGCAAGGCATCATGGGAGTTGATGATGCATACCTGCACCAGCCAGCAGAAGTTATACTCTCATTCAGTTCTGTTACATGTCTTGTGAAGTCCCTGTATTCTCTAAAAGCATTTTTTCTAACTCAGATACACTTTAAACTACAGAAAACAGCAAGGCACTTACTATGCCTTGAGACGTTTCATAGCCATAATAAGACAAGAACACAGGGACTGTAGAGGACAGCAACAGCACTGACTAATAGTCAAGACCCCACAAATTCTGCGGTTCTCATGATTCAATTTGCATAAATTTGCGCGTTATACCACAGAATATATATAGTGCCACAGAATTCATTGTTTTAGTGAATTTTCATATAAATATACTGTTTTTCCATAGTGTCAGGCTTTCTTTTCCATCTCGTTTATCCTGAAGCCCCTCCTCTATGCTCAACATATGATGTCATCGATGACATCACATCATATTTAGCCAATGACAGGACTGTATTCTGCCAGAGAAGTGAATAAATCCTGCTGCAGAAATCAGAAAATGCTGCCGCAGAAGTCAAGGAGCCTTGCCACAGAAATCAGAAAATTCTGCCACAGAACACCAGGGGCCCTGCTAATAGTGTAACTAACAGTGTAAATATTGCAAGCTTTAGCACCAAAACATCATTAAATTCCAGGATGCCTTAAATGAGTCAGGTCATGTCCACTACAATGGAGTCAAGCAGCTTTTCACACTAGACTTCAATACCTTCATTTACATTTCAATCCTGATAAAATTAGAAGGGTGCAATAGAGGCAATCATTGTACATGCCTACAAACTATACCAAGAAACAGAATAAAAGGCTGAGGTTACTTTCCCTTTAAAGGAAATTCCTGTGAGCTTCAACTAAGTGCACTACCTCACTCAGTAAGGCACCCTTCTTGCTAACATCTGATTCTGTTTTACAGTCAACAGGGTATTAAGTGCTCCAACACCATGGAGGTTAACCAGACTAATATCTTCAGTAAACCCCTGATCAGGGTCTTTAGCATCGTCGAGAATTCATGTATTGCATTTACACTGACTTAGAGTATAGCAATGGAATACAGTGATAGCAACTGCTCAGAACCTTTACTATTGATTTTAGGGTATAGCATTATGACAGTCTTATTGGTGGTACTACCTTTCCAGTGGCATTGTTTGTTTTGTGTGTGGACATGACACTTGCATTCCCTTCCCTTCAATAAACACCTTGGCTGCTTTGGAAGTTGCACCTACCTCTCCTTGTACATCCAGACATGTCTCTGGTTTGAGGGGAACAAAGCAGAACCGGTAGCCCATCTGATCCCAGCACAGACAGTGTGCCCACCACACTAACTACTCTTGGCTCCTACCACGGCCACTGCTTTGCATATATTGAAGCAAGACAATTTCAACTGAACAGTCGGGATCCAGGAGCAGCATAGTCTGGGAGAACATGTTTGTGTGGCGAGGGCAGGGATGGGCCTAGATCTGGCTATGCGAATACTCATTTGCTAACATCATCCCAAGATTTTCTCTTTTAGAACCCAACCCATCTTACTGTGTAATGGAATCTGTGATGCAACACCTGGCCCATTATGGGCGGGGGGAGCGGACATTACTGTTATGGGGATTGTCAGTGCTGTTTCAAACCTTATCGTAGGAGGTACTCGAGTATGCACATTTTTTATTGGCAGTTTTAATTCAATTAGGTAGTTACTTAATTAGTTAGCTAGATGACTGTGTAGGCTCACTGGGGCCAGATCCATTTTACAGGAGTGACCCAGGCACATGGCATAGTACAGCTGCTACAAAGCAAAAAATAAATATATAGAAGCTACTCAGGAACAATGTACAATTAGGTAAAATAGTTACACCCTACGTTTAACAGTAGTCATTCATAGTTATATATTATACATAGATACACAGACAATGATTGCAGAAAAAGGCCCATCCATTTGGCCAGTACCTACCACTGCCCCTGGAAGCTTGTTCCACTTGTCCACCACCACTCTTTCCATGAAAAAGTGCATGCACAGGTCCCTCTTGAATCTCCCCCTCCCCCATGAGTTTAAGTGTGCCCCCCAGTGTCCCTGTATTTGGCCTCAAGGGAAAAGTTCCTTGGCATTCACCGTATGTATCCTGTGCAGGTACTTGCACATTTTGTTCCTGTAGTGTAACCCCTTTCTCTCCTTTTCTCGAGGGTGTGCATTTTTATGTCCTGCAGCTTCTTCTTGTCTATCTTGTCCCATAGTCCCTGAACCATCTTGGTTGCCCTGTGCTGTACTGCCTATTTTCTGAGCTTTGATTTAAATTGGGCAGTGTTGGGTAAGTTACTTTTTCTATTACTTTCTATTACATTTGGAAACTTGCTCCAGGAAGCTCTGTGCAGTCAGTAGCAAGGATGGAGAAGTACTAGAAAAAGTAATGCACTTTACAATTATAATTACTTATTTCTTTTTATACAAAAATAATAAATAACTATAACAGATTACATTTTTTGAAAGTAATAGGTTAGTTACTAGTTACTTTCAAATAAATGTAATCAGTTACAGTTACGTATGTCTTTTGTATAAAAAGACATAAGTAAATGTAACTGTAAGGTGTATTACATCTTCCAGTATGTCTCCATCCTTGCTAGTGACTGCACAGAGCTTTCTGGAACACGTTTTCAAAAGTCATAGAAAGAAATAGAAAAAGTAACTTACCCAACACTGGAATTGGGTATGTGAGTTTATTGACCTACTGTTATCTAAACAGGAACAGAGTTCCATGTTCTAGTGGCACTGGCACCAAAAATCTTTAAGGCCCATGAGAAATTTAACTTTGTGTACTTCAAGCAGGTTTGCTTCAGAGGATCTAAGGCTTTGATTGTTGGTACATAGATCCGAGACCAACTTGTTGAGCCATGTTTACACATACAGTGATATTATACACATACAATGAAGGTTTATGGAACTTTAATCAGTTGTGCAAATGTTACACTCTCCCCCACACGCCACTATAAATCCATGATGTCCTATAAATATGCAAACTATTGTTCGTTCCATCATTTTATGAATGGAATTAGTACTGTAAGATGTGTTTCCAAATAAGGACTTCAAATAAATAGGCATATTCTCAAAAGGTTTCCATATCCTTGCAGATTATTTTTGTTCACACAAGTCAACAAAACTCAGATGAGTAAGGCTTGATAAGAGTAACAGCTACAATAATATTTTGGTGGAAACGTCAGGAACAGTTATTCTATGAAAATTAATGTGATATGGCCTGTGTTGCTGATGCAACAGTGTCTCCCCCTTGCAGTCATGTTTTATTTTCCTACGGTAGTTGACATTTCATTTTTTTTCTTTAATTGTTTGTTCCAACACAGTTGCATTCACTTCTTATCTTGGAAGCAGATTTAATCTTTTTTGTTAAATGAACTAGATCAAAGTATGAGGCACTTAGCTTTACTAGTGTGTGAATTTGGAGCTTGACAATGGAAACTTTTTAAATGATGGCACTGGGAGCCTATAAATAACAGAGGAAGTGAAGGGGGGCTTATCTCTCTTTGCAATCAAGCTGGCTATTATTCCCAGGGATGCTGAGTCCCTGGTAGTAGTTTGCTGGTATTTCTTACATACCTACTCAATCCTTTGCAACATTTGTTGACGGTATTTCTAGAAAAGACCTAGAAACTTATATTATTTAGGAAATGGAGGGATGTGGTTCAGTTTTGAGCTGAATGTAATGTTCAGAGGGGTCTATGATGTAGATGTGTAAAGAGGCCAGTTCTAAATAAGGTCATATTGACTTGGATCCAGAGGTTCTGTGAGTGTTTTTTTTTTGGGGGGGGGGGGCAGTGGTTTCCATAGATCCAGATCTGAAGGTTATTCCACTTTTTGAGTGGTCAAAATACAGTACTTGCCAGATTCCATAATTTGGAAACCAGTGATGTAAGAGACCAATGTTTGGAAAGTAATTTAATATTACTGGGAAAATACTGTTTGTTTCAGAAAAAAATGGCTAATTTTCTGTTTTTTTCTTTGATAGTAAAAAAACCCTCCCCTTTAGGGAAGTTTTACAGTACTTTGTGTTTGAAAGTCAAATTCTTCCAAACTAAAGTAAGCAGAATCCTTGCTTACACCAAACTAATGCAAACCTAAGCTCAAATCAGTATTCACATCAATCAATCAATCAAAATCTTTATTTATCCAGGTGGGCACCATTGAGCAAGGCTCATTTGCAAGGTGGACCTGGTCATGAATACATCAAAGTACACTACAGAAGCAGGTATACAAAAAGCAATAATATACAAGGAAGAAAAAGTATATACAGTGTATAAAGTACAGTACAAGGTTGAAATAAATAAAAAAACAGCATTATTTTACAATTGAAGAAGTCAGCAGACGTACAATCAACCATAGGCATACAGGGGTTATAAGCAGAGATCTTTTGAGTGAGGCAGCTGGCAACTACACATATAGGGGGAAAGAGGCCATGTATGAGGTGGCAGGTTAGAGAGGTAAAGAGGTGGGATATATTAGTGACGACTGGGGGAAAAATTGAGCTAAAACCACAGAAAGTGACGATGGCTGTCATGTACTTGTTTATTATGATAATGACAGAGGAGGTGTAGATAACTGGGACTCTACTATGGATGGGGTGGGACTTTAGCCAGGCTGGAGTGGACAGGGAAGGGTGGGTGCAGCAGGAAGAGTTAATAGGGAAAGAGTGAGAGCCAGGGGTAGAAACATGGCGAGCATCAGGATGGAAAGGGGGAGTTGTGGAATTAGTGGGCTAGCAGTGAGGAAAACATTTGCAAGGTACTTTCATATAGCGATCGTAGAGCGCCTTGAAGATATTCAGGCTAATAGGGCAGCTCAGCTTCAAGTTCCTTTGCACTGTATGTAGCCCCCCCCAAATTGGGGGGATTATCTTAAGTATATACCTGGGCTGCATTGATGCCCACTGCCTGGCTGACATCCAGTGAAGGGGGATAAATCCATTTTCAGTTCTGTTCTGTAGTGATTCTGCGTGTGTGATGCCATGCTGCCACACTGCCCCTTTGAGAGCTCCAGCCAGTGTTGTATAGTGTAAATAGCCTGGGCTTGGTCCGAGTACAATGGAGCTCACAACCAGCTAGACAACACCAGAATTTACTCCACTCTGCAGTCGTTTGGTAGTGCAGAGGGAGCCCTATAAAGTACTATAGCTGTTTATGTCTAAATTCTTACTGTTACTAAACAAATGAGTTGTTTATGTTTACTGTCTACTCCTCCACTATGGGAGCCACCATGTTTGGTCCAGGACTCAGTGGTTGGATCAATCAGAACCAATGGGTCCTCAAGGGGTCCTAATTCCAGTGAATTGTAGCTAAAACTGTGAACATTCTTGTTGATGCCTAAATTAACCAATAGGGGCACTCAGACTGTGATTGACAGCACAGGTAACCAACCAGAATACAGAGATACCGGTCTTCAATCAGGACTGTGTTTAAGCAGTGCTCAGTCCCGTTTGAGCTCTCAAACTGAAGGGAACAAGTGTGCGTAGCTGTGATCCACAGGTGAAAGGCTTATCGTGCCATTCTGCAGGACTTGAAAGCATACAGACTGCCTAAAAACAGAGAAAGAAATACTTTTGCAGCAGTTAGGCTGAGAGAAAACCGCTCGAGCCACCGAGAAGAAAGGAGCTGCGAAGTGTAGCTCGAGAATCTGAGAGAGCTGAAAGCCTGTGTGGCTCTGCTGTATTTCACAGGGAAAGGCCTGTCTTGCCTCCCTGCAAGCAAACTTTGATTCCTGAGGGGATCACTTGATTCAGAGACTGCCTCAGAGAAGAGAGAGTGTTGGCGTAATCTTCAGCCATGAATGCTGATTTGGACAACCTGTTTTCTAACAGAAGAAAGGTATTTGTTACTGAACCATCCTGATTGGGATGACTAATGTAAAGAAACTGCTCCAGGGACTCCTGAAGAAAGTGGAGCCTGCTACTGTGAGAGATGTCTCTTGCCAAGCGTCAAGAGGGAGAGACCACTGTGGGTTTTCCTCTGCTTCTGCAGTAAAGACTGTCAGCTACCAAAAAGTTTAACTGTTTACCAAGTTACATTTCCAGTATCGGGCCAATGCCAGCATTGACCCCAAAAGACTGTTCCTGCATCAGCTTCAACAACTGCCTAGTGAGAAACCAGCCTTGGGGAGTCAGCCCCTGTGGAGAATTAAATCGCAGGTTGTGGCCACCTACTGGGAAAGACTGTGAAGTGGAGGTGAGTCGTGTCAGCCCTGGTCCCCACCAGAATCCTGGAAGGCTAGAAGGTCCATGGTGTCACCAGCCATTCATCAATCTGTCTGGGTGCAGTGAGTAGAACCAGTGTAGCCCCATGCAATCACCAAATAAATGCTTTTGTCATCTGATTTGTCCTATAAGTTTTGATTGGTTCTAACTGTGATTGTAGGCCATCTGGCCAGGAGTTACAATTATTTAATCACTTGCAAGTGTTTCATCTATTCAATAACCAGCCTTCTTTCCATCAAGGGCCCCAACCAGCGGCAGCGCTGGTCATTCTGCGGCAATGCTTCAGGCCAACCCCCCCCCCATCTCGCTCTGGGTACCCAGCAGCTATTTAGACTGATAAATTCGGAAACTAAATTGGGGATAATAAATGTTATCTGTTGGAATACAGTACTACAATAATCAACCTAAATTCTTGCCTCTCCCTTGTTCACATCTCCTTAATAAACCAGATTTCTTGTTTAATGTTAACCTGACCCATGAGCATATCATTACTTGGTTTTCAGCTACTGAACCATTTGGAAAGTACTGTGAAAGTATATTGTTGTTGCTAAAACTGTTTCCTTGCAGGGGGCACAAAGTACATGCCAGAAGATTAGACTGTTGATAAGTGCAGTGTGCAGGAGCATATCCTTAGTGCTCTCTGATGGTTGTATACTGAATGTTATATACGGTAACTCGAAATCTTGGGGTCCAAGGTCACTAGTCAGGGTTGTGGGTGGTTATAGCTTCCTAGAGGGCTGTACCAGTATTATTTTTACCCACGTAGGCTTTACTCTGGGTGGAGGCACCATTATTGTAGTTGTGCTGTTGGTAGGGAGGTCACAGTACTTGCTAATTCTGAACCCAGACCCCTCAACCTGCAGCCAGGAAAGCAGGCAGGGGTAGTAGCCCTTAGTATAATGGCACCAGGGTTACACAAAGTGGAGGCACCACTGAGACTCCTGCCCCCTAGTGGCCAAAATATAAAATTGCTACTACTTTTTATATGAGTGCTCGGCTAAAAATGGAGAAAATATCTGGGCCCAGGTTTGAGATCCCACCCAGCAAAACTGTGGATGGCCTAACATCGGATTGGATTTAAAGAGCTGATAGCTTTAGTGGTTGAGCATCACTTCCTTTCATAGGTATCCCTTCTCCTCTTATGTCGTTGGGTCCCAGTATTCCCTTAGATCTGTCCCACCTAAGTTTAAACCCTGTCACAGTCTTGGCTTCAACCACCTCTCTGAGCAGTTTATTGTATTTTTCCCCTCTTTCCTGGCTGGCCCTCTTCTGCCCCTGCAGCTCCCCTGCCCCCATCACTCACCATCTCTAGGACTTATCCTGAGGACCCACCTGTTCCTCCACAGCTTTCCCCCCCATAGCAGGCCATCGGGGGTTCCTAAGCCCCTTCTGGATGGCAACGCTCAGTGTGGTGGGTCCTGTACCCAGTAGGTGGTGTGGGGTTTGCGAAGAACTGTGGGCTTCGTCCTACCACCGATGTTGTTTCCTGTTTTCTTCCCTCCAATCCACGGGCACATAATGGAGATGACTGCCTGATGTATGCATGTCGTTGGACATGCTGATGTCTTCTGTTGGGAGTGTCCTCCTCCCCGAACTGCTATTCCTAACCACACTGCCACCCATGGTCATTTAGATGGCAATGTTGCAGTGGAGCAGGCTGTCCTCTTCCCCCTGGCCACCCCCCTGAGTGGCTCAGGTTTCTTCCCAAAGTCGGGTCGTCAGCATGACAGCAGGTGAGGCATGGATGCCCTCAGCCCTCTGTGCAGTTTATTCCATTTGCCACCAGCTGGGAAAAATAACTTCATCCAATCCCTCCTAAGTCTTGCCCTTATCAGCCTCTACCCTTGTCCTCTAGTCACTGCTCCCTTATTCCTCATGAACAAGTCTTTAAAGTTTACTCTGTTTAGTCCCCATAATAAGTTACACATTTCAGTCATATCCACTCTTTCCATCCTGGCTTCCAGTGCATAAGTGTTAAGGTCTTCCAGCCTTTCCTCATATGTCCTCCCCTGCTGCCCCAAGATCATCCATGTGGCCTTCCTCTGTATGGTGTTTATGTGGTCCCTGTTCTCTTGGTATGGAATCCAGAACTGTGTGCAGTACTCCAGGTGTGGCCTTAACAGGGACTTGTGCAGGGGCACCATCACCTCCTACAACATTTGTTGTAGTGCAGTAGTAAATACTCCATGGCCATAAAAGGGCTACTAAATGGGACCTGCCCTCCTATAGTTAGGGTTCAATGATTCTTTCCAAATCCCATTTTTTCCATGACTATAACTTTGCAATCCTTAGGTGTAGGAACTTGAAAATTTCAGAGTTTGTTCAAAGTCACAGGATCTCCTGACAAGACACATGTTTTCAAACATTGTTTATGCATGTTTTCAATTAAAATGTACTTCAAATGTGCCTTCATTATCTGAAAAAGAAAAAGAAAGACAGTAGACTCAGAAAGGTCTTAAATAGTTCCTTGAGATCATTTCTTTTGTACAAATCCTAATAGAAGTTAAAATTCCAATCATTGTATTTTATTTACCCTTTATTTTACCCCGGATAGCCCAGCTGAGATGTAACATCTTGTTTCCAATGGGGTCCTATTTCTACCCATTTCCACTGCTGGTGAACTGGAGCACTTAGAAATTAAGAGACGTCCAAAGGTTAGACAGTGATTATTTGGCTCTAGCAGGGTTTGAACTAGTGAGAGCAGCTGGCCCAACCTCAGCTTCTCTGCCAATCCTCGGGGTGTCACCAGGATTCTGTACTGGGACTGATATTATTAACCATTTACTTATATGACCTTCATTTGTGCACCTCCCTTTTGAAATACAAATGTATGCTGTAGACTCTGTCCTGTTCTCCTCTTGCCAGGATATCCACTCCATCACATCAAATCTCCAGCCTGAGTTCCAAAAAATAAAACAATGGTCCCTAGCAAACAGATTAATTTTATACCAGAAGAAAACTGTTACCATACTTTTAGGCTCCAAGTGTTCGCTGTACAGCACACCTTCCTTGAATTTGCACTCCTTTGATGGCTCTCTCCTGGACAGCATAACTCTTCAACTCTTCACACACATATATTGGCCTAATCTGAACCCAAACCTAGAATACACAGCACATTTTGAGAACTGATCTTTGCGATATACCCTAAATTAGGCACTCTATATAGCATCAGAGATTGTCTCTCCTTGTCACGCAGAAAAAGGATAGTCAAGCAAATGCTATTGCCCTCCATTACTGATGGAGATGTTATTTTAGGCTCTGTGGTCAAAACCTAATGGGCCAGAGTCGATGTGCTGTGCAATTCCTCACGTCACGTATGCTGAGCAGCTGATTCATACCTACCACTGCTCACTGTACTGTATATGACGCTGGAGTGGCAATAGCCTCTCCTTGTACACTGCACTGTTAACTGCAATGTTCTGGCATAACAAGTTCCCACAGTACCTAAATAATATATTGTACCCATCCCCTCTCACAACATATCAGTGCAGGTCCTCCTGCTCCAAAAAACTCCTGACTCCCAGATGCAGGAACAACATTGCTATCAGTTTTCAGGTCCCCATATTTGAAATAGCCAGCCAAGTGTTATTCAGGTGCAAATAGTATCCATTATGTTAGACTAAGATTGTGTTCTCACTTTGCTCCTGCCTGCCTGTGTAGTCATTGAACTGTACACTCCTTCAGTCTCTCTATTGACTTCTGTGCTGCTATTGTTGTGTATTGCACTTTATACTTGATTTGTTGATATCTAACTCTACAATTTTGTACTATGATGTTATCCCAATCCTGCCCCCAAATATGTCTGCAAGTGAGATTTCACTGTGTATCGTTGCATGTTTGTCTTGGATTAAACAGCTTAAAAATGAAATTTTGCTGTGTATCTTCATATGTTTTTTTTGGATTAAACAGCTTGATAAGCAACTTGCAATATCCTGGTTCCCAAACAGATTCTCTAACTACTGGACCACACCACCTCCTACTTGGGTATTTATATCCACTGGATATAGCAGTAAGTAATGCTTTTTTTTTATTTCATAGATTGACCATAATGACCTTGTGACTGATATTTTAGTAGTTACCAAAGCATGATATAATCAACAATGTGGTAGTAAGGGAAATCTGTTAACTCGGAGTGTAATTAATGTGCTAAGTTTAAAGAAACTGTACATATTCAAACTTCCACTCATTTTTATAGGTCTAAAAATGAAAAAAAGCATATTTGTTTCCATCTAAGTTAAATAAAGTTCCTTTTAAAATTTGTGTACCACAGTTCCTTTAAAAATGCAAGAATTTGTTGAACTTGCAATTCAAAGAATTCCTCTCTTCATGCCATCTGTATTGCTTATTGAAGCTGCAGTTGCCGTTGTCTTATAGGTCACAACCCTTTCTTCCACCCAGACAAAAGAGACAGACAATGTGCTTGGAGGAAATGGCCACAGCCATGTGTTTATTAACCTGAGCCGTTTAGAAACTAATCCTATAGCCAAGCGTAAAAAGGCGTGACATGCATTGCAAGGTAGTCACAGCTACCAATTAACCAATTTGTTCAATGTGCCAGCCCATTCTCCCCTTTTGAGGGGGCCACTCAATCACTTGCCCACCTTGTGAGGTCCATAGACTATAGAGGCCTGAGGGGTGGCTCTACATAGGCCAGTCCAGACAGCACCTCCCCCTGTAGAGGGTGCCGCCGATTGCATCAGAGAGTTATTCTTCACCTATGGCTGATGCCCCTCTGGCACCAGACTGCCAAGGCCTCACCTCTACCCAGCCTTAGGGCTTACCTTAAAAGGAGTGATGACCCTGTACACCCCATGTCTGCTGCTGCACGACTACCATGCTGCCACACGATGAGCATCCTGCTGCCCTGGGTGCGCATCCCTCACCAAACATGTTACCAGAACTTCCTCCAAACTACACTGTAGGTTAGCCAAAAACTTATCGTTCCCAGTGCAGGCAAATGTACCCCATCCTTTGCATACAACTGCAGTATTTTTGCCAAGATCTCATCATGCTGCAGCACTCGGCCCCCAAGAAATTCCATAACATGCTGCACTGCCATGTTGCTCAGCCCTCAACCCCCCTCTCTATGGTGTGGGGTTCTAGGCACAGTGCCATTTCTGCTTCTAAAGCATGGGATCACACTATCTGTGTGTGAGGCCATGCCAGCAGCACCCTTCCCAAATCTTCCCTCATCACGTTCCTCAACTCCACTGACTTCAGGAGTCCCTAGCTGTTTCCACCTAGGTGGACAATGAGCATGTCCAGTGGGCTATGGCGCTGAACTTTGATGGTGATCCATGGAAGCAGCTCCCCCCATCTCATCCCCCTTTGGCTCATCCACCATATCTGCGCTCTCTGGGGGTGGATCAAGAGATTAGCACTGCTGTGGATCCACCTTGCTCTAGCTGCCGCCCAGTGAACATAAGAATGACCACATATCCACACACTCACACTCAGCAGCTGGGAATCTTGCCCTTCAAATTAATAAGAACAAAACAGTTTAAAGTAATTCTGGATGAACATATTTCTTGAGTGCTTGTGACTTCCACCTCCCTAGTGACTGTATCTGAGCATCCGTCCACCCTCCCACCCTGGCATGTGATGCCACCCCAATCCTAAAAGAGTGAGAGATATAGCCCTGTTCTGCCACTGTCAACTCCTTCAATGCCTTAGCCAGCAGGCGCCAGAACTGAAATGTGGTAAGCAGGGATCTGTCCTTGTGGTAGAAAAAAACACTGCTGGCTATATGCTGATGTTCACCCATTTATATCTCACTGCACCCCAGGGGACGACCTGAGGTTACACCAGCAACCTCTGGCTCCCTTATCTGTCTTGCTCCACCTTAGCTGGATGAACACTCCCTCTGTGGTCACCACCAAATTATCCTTGGCTAAGACCACCTGCAAAGTCCCGCTTTGCTTGGCTGTGTGATCTTAGAAACCCTGGAAACATCATGAGATAAGCTGTCTGAAACAGCAGGATCACTGAAGCAGGGGTCCCTCCCAACCCAAACCCAGCCCCGGCAGTGCAGCTTTCTTGCCAGTGCATTGTTCCCTTACCTTCCTTCAACCTAGTGTCCCCTTAATATGAGCTTGTATTCTAGGGTGACGTCAGTACCTGTCATTGTCCAATATGAGGAGACAACTGAGTTACTTTTCCAATGTTTTATCACCCCATCTAGAAGGTACTAAAATAACATTCTGCAATCGCCTCCCTCCGCTGCCACTTTCTACTGACTATCACCTTCCTTGCTACAGTTACCTGTTTACTGTAGGACACCTGCCAGTATTTTAAGCACTGATCTTTTGCCTGCAAAACAAACTCACACTCCAGTATGCTGCTGAGCTGCTGCAAGAACAAGCAACTATAGGTAAAAACTGAACAGTTCATGCAAAATTGTTCCTGTACCCTGTTGTACTGTCCGTTGCAATCACTGTTAACCTAAGATGCTAATTCTTTTTGCCAAAATCTCCTACTAGTTCCCTTTCCCTGAACAGCTCACAGTTGTCTTTTACTTGTCTTTTTCTTTTCTGCAACACGCCATGCCTCCTTCATAACTCCCACCTCAATGGTGTCCTTGTATACACCTGTAATCCACTGTTCCCAGTGAGGCAACTCAGTGGGGGGGCCTGTCCCCACACTGTAATGTATCTGTCAAGTGAAGGGAACTGTGATCACTTTCCACTTCCTATTTCTTGACAATTTAACTTTCTCCTTCATAGCCCAGAACACATTCAAAATAACCTTGCCTGCCTTCTTTGCAGATGCCTTCATATTATCCCCCACTCAGGCTGACCTGCTTGCTTTGGAGGAATGAAGCGAGGGGGGTTGAAGGGGGGAGGTATTGCCCATGTGTCCAGTGATCAACCACTCCCTGCCAGTCCAACAACCCCCACTCCACTCGCCCAGGCCTCTTTCTCCCGTATTTTGCTGAAATACCACCTTTGGAAAAATTATAAATGCAACTGATATGGGCAATCTATTAACCAATTCATTTGAAAAACAAGCATTTGTCAATGCCAAATGTTGCTTGCTTCTATGTGCTGTTTAGGAATTTGGAAGTCATTGGAGCACAAATATTGAAAATTCGCGAACTTATAAGCGTGCGTAGGGACTGCGCAATGCACGCTTGTAAAACAGTCATTTTTAGGAATTTTTTCACCAAATTTTCAACATAGCCATTTTAAGACCTCTGATCATGAACAGTGTCACTGTGATTTTCTTAATGTGTCCCGTACATTGATTTCACACACCGACTGCGCCATTGTGCACTACATGGGCGGAAACACGTTTTGGGTGAGATATAAAAAATGACAGCTGTACTGCTCATAAGGAGGTGTAGTAAAATGGCAATGTTGAAAATCTGGAGTGAAAATATTGAAATTCCGCAAACTTACGGTAATAGGAACTTTCGCGGGCATGGCAGAAATAAAACAAGTCATTTTAGATTTTTTTCACCAAATTTTCAACATAGCCATTTTAAGACCTCTGCTCATGAACAGTGTCAATGTGATTTTCTTAATGTGTCCCGTACATTGATTTCGCACACCGACTGCGCCATTGTGCGCTACATGGGCGGAAACACATTTTGGGTGAGATGTGAAAAATGACAGCAATGCTGCTCATAAGAAGGTTTGGTAAAATGGCAATGTTGAAAATCTGGAGTGAAAATATTGAAATTTCGCAAACTTACGAGCGTGTGTAGGAACTGTGCAACGCACACTTGTAAAACAGTCATTTTTAGGAATTTTTTCACCAAATTTTCAACATAGCCATATAATTACTGGTGACCCCCTTTATCAACCAGTTTTCAGGGTCTCCAAAACACCGTAATAACCCGAAAACGAGTTATTACGGCGTTTTGCTTTAAAAATCAGTTCCCTTCACCGACATTTCTTGTCTCGTAAGCCTAGCATGCCATCTTATTGGCCCTCAGTTTGTCGGTGGGCGGGACGCTCAAAGCTGACAACATGGCGGCTCCATTTGGCCGGTACTGAAGCACTCGCGCTGACTGTCTGCTTCCTACCCCCCACACAAGTAACATATTACTTTTTAAATATATTTATGTGGTTGATCTTGCCTTCGGAACCAAAAAAAAAACCCATGAAGTATCTGCAGTACTCGCGCTTAGGTCAGTCATATTGGGAACTGAACACGGCTGACTGTTACTGCTCACTCATGTGGTGCTACACTAAAAAGCACCGATAATTATAAAAAATAATAGATGAGCAATTGTGTGCCTATGACTATTTTTCTCACACCCTCAGTGTTTGATGACTGGATAAACCTCTCGAGCTCCACTCTCGAGGTTTATGGGTCATCAAACATCTCAAGTGTGAAAAAAATAGTCATATCACACACCTGCCTATCCATTATTCTCTATTTAAGACCTCTGCTCATGAACAGTGTCACTGTGATTTTCTTAATGTGTCCTGTACATTGATTTCGCACACCGACTGCGCCATTGTGCGCTACATGGGCGGAAACACATTTTGGGTGAGATGTGAAAAATGACAGCTCTACTGCTCATAAGAAGGTGTGGTAAAATGGCAATGTTGAAAATCTGGAGTGAAAATATTGAAAGTTTGCAAACTTACGAGCGTGCGTAGGAACTGCGCAAAGCACGCTCGTAAAACAGTCATTTTTAGGAATTTTTCCACCAAGTTTTCAAAATAGGCTTTTTGAGAGCCCACCTTATGAACACTGGTAGTGTCATTTCGTTAATCCTTCTGGAAAGGTGATTTCACGTAGTGGCTGCGAAATCACCCTTCGGGCCCGAGTAACGCCATGACAGTGCAAGAATCCATGAGGAGGGGTCCCAAAAACCCCATGTTGAAAATTTGGTGCAAAATTCCAAAATGCCTGAGATATGCAACAAAGTTAAAAAACCCTATCTATCCCATTATACAGCTTACGGCATTTCCTCAGTTCGCGGTTGGTTTGAAAAGTGGAGCGTGTTCCCGGTCGGCGAAGATACGTCACTTGCCGAGGTCGGAGGTAGTATAGAGTGGGGGGTGTGGTGGGGAGGCAGGTGCGCAGTGGGTGGGCTGGGGTGCAGACACCGCGCGGACCATTTTTGCTTTCAGTTTTTTTTTTTAACGACGAGCGGGCACGTTGCCACGCTGGGTGGGCTCCCAGCGTGGCACCCTGTACTGGGGGAGGAGACAGTGGAGCCGGGGGAGTTGGGCACCCCGTCAGCCATAAAACATTTGCCCACGGTGGGTGGGCTCCCAGCGTAGGCACCTTGGATGCTTTGGAGGTCTGCAGGCGACAGGGGATCGGGCACCCCCGCGGCCATACAGTGAGGAAAGGCGCATGAGGCACGCAGTGTGCGTGTGTGTGTGTGTGTGTGTGTGTGCGTGTGTGTGTGTGTGTGTGT
This sequence comes from Neoceratodus forsteri, assembly GCA_016271365.2. NCBI lineage: Eukaryota > Metazoa > Chordata > Ceratodontiformes > Ceratodontidae > Neoceratodus > Neoceratodus forsteri. The sequence continues at coordinate 1,426,611,958 of CM028130.1, forward strand.
GGGGAGCTCTGCTCACTCAAGCGGAGCTCTCCCTTTCAACTGTATGCCACTGCATTTTCAGCTTGTCATAGACAGCTGGAGCAGTGATTGGGGAACTGGGGCTGCGCCTGCAAACACACTGACTGCATTGGAAGACGGGCTGACACACCTCTGAAAACTCGGATGATGGCATTATGTTTCTTGCACATGCGTGCAAGCAACATAATGATAACTAAACAGAGATGGGAAAAGCGAGTGTGTTACCTTCTGAACCTCTAACACTGCTGTAATGATAACAAATGTGATATTTTAAAGGACAGTATTACAATAGAGGCTCTGTTACCCTCCAAGTCTGTTAATTCCACTACATGATTGTTTTTTCTTTTTGAATGCACAATGCAGAGGGTTGGGCATGGTGGTATTCATAAACTCAGACCTTCATATTGACAAGGACTGAGGACTGCTCTAATGCACCCAATCATAAATTAAATAATTGCAGACAGAAGCAAAATTTAACAAAATCAGCTTCAAAACTATAAGCCTACAAAATTATGGGGAATCATGATTCAAATCCAAAATCTCAGCATTTGCCACCCAGCACCCTAACCACTAGGCCATGCAGGCCAAAGCCTTGTGTGTGAGGTTTCTGCCGTCTGTGTACTGAATCTTTACGCCTACTCTAAAAGCCTTGTCACAGTTTTTTTTTTGTTGTTTTTTTGTTATTGGGAATACATTTGTAATAAATCAAAATGCACCAGCAGTCCCAAGAGTTTTGTAACAGACTTGATTCTCGAGATTTCTTTGGGGGGCAGGGGGTGGTTACTGATGGGGTCCATGCACTGCACGATGGCAGATGGTCCCAACCCTCAGCAGCACCACAGCAACTGAACAACCATCCCGCTTGGCAGAGTTCCTTGGTGGCCAGCTCTGTGAAAAAGATACGGACCTTGCTGACAACCCCAGTGTTGCTCCAAATGAAAATCAGGAAAAATTTCATTCTTTTTTGTTTTTGAAGGAGCAAGCAAAGAGTTGTGTGGGGGGGGGGTCAGAGAGTTCCAATGTTGGGCTCCCACTCTGTGGCAAGCTACCAGCACAGCAAGACTGTCCCCTTCAACTATTTCCCCATTCTCTTTTTTTTTTTTTTGGAAACCCGGCTGAGAACAGCTGCCCAGCAACCTCCTAAAGGGACTGAACTTCTTGGGCCTGCAATACTCAGGCCCTATCCTTGCACCCTATCTTTTCTTATAAATTTTTTGAAGACTCCAAACATTCTCCCCTCTTAAATGGTCCATTTGCTCCTATCCTCCCTCTGAATGCCCCCAAATGCTACAATTAGACTGGCCACCAAATAAAGACCCACTTACCTAGTCCTCTTTTTGTCTTCTGGCCTTCTCCTAACTCTGCTACTGCTAGGAATGGATTGGTATCTGCTGCAAGCAGGGACAAAAAGAAGGCAGAACCCCCTGGCATAGCCACTTAAATAACCAAAGCCCCTCCTACTGCAGATACCAATCCTACGTCCTAGGAAGCCTACTCCTCTCCACCCTTCCCTTACAGGGCAGACCCCCACCTGTTTGTCCCGGTGTCTTTAGGACATTCCCTCAAAAAAAACTCCACCCCCTGTCAGTCCCTTACAGGTTCTGTCATTGTGCTGAATTATCTCTCTGACAGTATCTACTTCACAGAAAAGAAGCATTCCTCATTAAAGACTATCTTACTCCTACAGTTCATGGGTATTGTAAGGACATTTTTCCTCCAAGTTCAATGGTATCTGGTCTCAAGAACAATTGACTCCTACATACAGTACCTGTGTGGACTGAGTCAAAATAATGATGCATGCATCAAAAAAATGAAATGTGCATTAAACATATGTAGCATGCATCAAAAAACTGAGGCATACATCATTTTGTTTTATGCAAGCTCTATGTTTGAGTCCAAACTACTAGACCAACTGGGTGGGGGTGGGGGGTGGGCTCTGCCCCTTGAAAAGGAAAGCCTCTCCAGCAAGCAAGCAAGTGGCCATGCATGAACTGGCACTCTGTCTTTGGCCAGCAACCTCAGACTGTTCCTTGCTCCCTGCTGTGACTAGTTCCCTGCCAAACCATTCATGTCCAGCATCCTGGGGTTCAGAACTTGACAGGTGAACTGCTGGAACAAGGTGGAGGAAGAGCTGTGATGTCAGTGGAAGCCATTCCAGTGGCTCTCCACAGAGTCACTCTCTGCATGAGTGGCTCACACAGGAGTGGTGGGAGACTCTGGCAGGAGACTTAGAAGTTGAGGCTTAGGGGAGGCTTTGGAAAAAAACATTTCTCATTTAGTTTGCTCTCTGCTACTGTATATTTAATAGTACAAGAGCTAAAGAGGCTAATATTATTTTCATTAATATTTTAGAGTTTGAATTATAAATGTAGCACTAGATAGTGAATTTAATAGGACTGAATCCCTTTTTGCATTGTGTCAGTATGTTTCTTGCATACATAATATGTGCTTTGTGACTAGGGGTCTTTTTTTTTAATTTAATATACTTTATTTGTTTTCAACTTAGTACACCATGACAAACTAATTGTACAAATGCACAAGCCCGAAATCATGGTACAGATCAGATGGATTGATGCAGGTACAGTAGGGCTATACATATGTACTACACACAACACAATACAATACAACACAGTACAACCTACTACACATTAAACAGATATTTACTAGCTCCCTCCCCCATCTCAGGCAACCCCCTCCCCCACACTCCCACAATCCCCCCGGAGGTGTGCCCAATAAGTTAGACAAATATCATAGTATCATACAACAGGCAAAAGGCTGGGGGAAAATGAAAGGAGATACAGCCCAATTAAATGGGTACATACCTTGAGCTATGGAAGGGGGTCGTAGGCCAGAAATACAGGCTGCGATGGGAAGATAAGGTTATCATTACCAGTATAGTTAGCTACAAATTAGGGGGAGAGGTTGTGCTGTCAGAAGACCCTCTGATTTACCCCATTTTTTGGTGTAGGATGGTATGCAATAGTGCAGCCCAGCAATTGCTTTTTCTACATGTAGATTAAACAGGACCTCATACATCCATTCTAGGTAAGTAATGTCTTCCTGGTCGACCGAGTGGCGGAGCACTAACCTTTTAACAGATAGTGAGATTAGAGAAATGTGAAATCTTCTTTCCAGTATGGAAATGGTAGCTAGATTACCTAGTACACAAATCTCAGGAGGAAAACAATCCTGTAGCCCTAGCAGAGGGTCTAGGTTAATCTTAATTTTGCTCCAGAGTGGGGCTACCCTAGGGCAGTCCCACAGTATGTGCAGAAGGTTTCCTTTGGCTTCATTGCATCTAGAACACTGGGTGGCAGGGAGCATACCCATCTTGTTTAGAGGAACCAGAGTGAAGTAGATGTTATGTAGTATGTAGAACTGCGTAAGATGCAGTTTATCATTGGACACAAATTTATACATGGCATTCCAGATATTCTCCCATTTGGAATTTAGGATGAAGGGGTTTTCTTTCAAGCATGTTATTTATTGAAATGTTTCACCAGGAAGGCACACTGAACAACAAGTTGCTCATCTTCCGGTGCTACCTGTGGGGGCACAATAGGGATTAACAACAACAATTATGGATACAGAGAACAGATACAATATGGAGCATTTGATACAAAATAATAAATTACATACAATAACTGGAGTTAAGACCGTTAAAGCAAAGACAATTGAATGCACCAGTAGGTGGTCACACAATACGTCAGACAATAAGCCCGTCAGATAGTGATGTAGCAGTACAATCATAGTGCAAGATATTTACAAAAATATTTATAGAGCTGCACACTGAGAATGACAACAAGTGCTAGGTGCAAGCAATGGCAAGAGTAGGTAGTTGACCAAGATTAGAAGAGAGGGAAGAAGCTAAGGGACCCCTCCTGGGTGTTATGAACCCTGCCTGGGGGGGGGGGAACTGAGAGAGGACAGAACAGTGATTGTAAGAGGAGAGGTGAGGAAAGACTGCCAAGACCACAGTTGACCTCCAGGGTGAAGGGAACCCTGCAAAGGGGGGGGGGAGCCTCAGAGCAAGGCAGTAGACAAGAACAGTGAAAGTAGGAAAGCTGGTGGCAAGCCACATTACTAGTTATCCCCTCAGGATGCATGAACCCCGCAAGGGGAACATGTATTGATGAGCTGGACAGGGTATAGATGGGTTAGTGGAGATTAATGCAAGTACAGCAGGAGGAGAGATGGTTGTGAGAGCAGTACCAAGGGAGTAGGTGGAGGAGGAGTGACGTATTTGTGGGGGAGAGCATTCCAGGATTTGGAGAAGTGGTAGGAAAAGCCAGTCTGATCTGCAAGGGTAGATCTCCAAGGAACCAACGGGGAGTGAGAGTCAGCAGATCACAGGGAGTGAGAGATATGAGGATGTGGGATAATGGAAGACTGAAGGTAGGAAGTGAGTTCACTAAGCCAGAATTTGGAGGTTAGTTTGGCAAGGTTGGTAAGCCTCCGGTTGGGCAGCGGAAGAAAGGCTAGCATGTGATAAATGTCACAGTGGTGAGTATGGGAGGGTGCATATAGGGCAAAGCAGCAGATGGAGTTAAAGAGAGAGTCCAATTTGGCCAGGGAAGATTTGGGAACAGAACCATAGACTACGTCGCAGTAGTCACAAATGGGGAGTATTATCTTCTGGACAAGTTTGCGCCTGGCAGTCAATGGGATGCAACTGCGGTTCCTGTATAGGGCGCTGAGTTTGGGGCGCAGTTTCTTCAAGTTGGCATCACTATGTACAGAGAAGTTGAGGTGTTGGTCAAGCCAGACCCCAAGGTATCTGGACTGGACTGAGACTGGTATCAGACTGGATTGAGGAAAGCAGGGGATTCACAAAACAATCTGTTAAGCATTTGGAGATACATTTCAAGCCAAATGAATTTAGTACAAAAAATCTGTAGAAGAAATGCTTTTGCAAACAAATGGTTCCAGTTTCAACATACAGTAACTTGAGGACTAGCTGCTTGAATTTGCACCCAACTAAAGCAACCACCAATCATTTGAAGTGGTTCTCATTATAGTTGTCAATATTGTGTAGGGATGTAGAAACAACCCCAGCCTGAACCAGCAAGCAGCCAAATAAGCATAGCCCGTGAAAAAGCCAGGAGTTTAATTAAGAAAATGGATAATGCTTGGGAACTCAGTCAGGCTACCACAGTGTCTGAGCATAGTGTGATGCTCCGACAACCAGGTTTAAGCACTGTTCATCCATTATTTAAAAAAGTAGACACTGTGTGCAGGACATTAAACATTTCTTGAAAGCCATGAATTTAGGAGAGGATCTTATCTCTTGGGGGCATGCCATTCCATACCAAACTGGCTAATGGAAAAAGATTTTTTTATCAAACATCTTAAGGGCAAATGGAATAGTCAATGCTTTTTTATCAGAGTGCCTCAAAGACCTACATGTTTCTTATCCTTGTGTCATGTCAGAAAAAGTATGTGTTTTTCCAGCTAACAATATTTGAAACACCAAGGATATGGGACTGAAGTTTCAGAGGGACTGCTGCAGGCACACATTATGATTTTAGACTATGTCTATGATATTCAGGATGTGGCAAAATATTTGAATGGTATTTTCAAACATATTGCCACATTTATATTAATTATTCCTGCTTTATGTTAAAATAATGCTGCATGCATCATATATTGAAACAAGATCATTAGCTGCAACATTTGCACATATACGTTTGACCACCTTTTAGGTGGCTTGACTTACTGTCACATGGGTAAGGGATGTGGGATAATTGTGCTGCAAGTCTCCAGTGCAGCTTTGAAATCCAGCTCCAATCTTTGATAGAGCACACAATAGTGCTCATGTCGCTTTACTGAAAGAGTTAAATGGACCATAATGTTGTGCAGAATTGCTTCCTATGTTGAACTGCTGGGGAAGTCATTCCTCAGAGAACTGAAGCATAATCCAACACAGGAAGCAAGCTATGCTGAGTAATGGCCATTCTAACATCTTAGTAATGTTTGATTCTATATACAGCTCAAATGTGTGGCTGAATCTGCTTGGTCATATAATTCATATGGGGTTCAAAAATCAAATTACAATCAACATGCTGGGATTCATTTTCAAAGCCCTGCGAATGCTGCAATCCCCTGCTGTGCTGATCAAATTGGGGCTGGCAGTATAGCCTAGAGGTTAGAGTAACAAGCTGTGAATGAGCTTGGTGCATCCAGAAGACCTGGGCTTGATTCCCACAACCTCCACTTGCATACTGTGTGACTCTGAGCAAGTCATTTAACCACCCCAGTGCTCCCGGGTCACCACTGAAAGCAGGCACTTGTGTCCAGTGGGCCTTATCCGGTTACTGAAAGAATAAAATAAACAAAAAATTTGGCACACGGGGCTTGCGGCATTCTCCTGGCCAGTGCTCAAGCACCAAATGCCACAAGTCAGATCAGCTTTTCCCTGGTCTAACTTGTGCCATTTGGGGGACCCTTTTAAGGGGGCATGCACCAAACCTTTGGTGTACACTGACATAATTTGAGGAAACTGTTGCAACTGTGTCCATCAATAGAAAATCAGGTGCAGTTGAGGCAAAAGAGTTTGGTGCAGCTGTACCATAAAAGAGCTTTGATGGAGTCCCTGCGTGAGACTTTGAAAATCAAGCCCATGGCGTACAGCCATATACTTTTCACTTTTTCAAGTGGAGCTCCAACTAGAGTTTTAATATAGAAATAAAAATATAGACAATGACAGCAGAAAAATGCCAATGGTCCAACCAGACTGCCCATGGCTCCCTATCTAACCCAGGACCCTTTGTCCATAGAGGGTTGTAGTCCTCCCTATCCACCGCTCTATTCTCCCCACTGTTACTGTTGCCCTGAGTAACCACTAAGCCCTTCACTTTGTCCCAACCATGCTTGAAACCATTTATGGTTTTGTCCCCCACCACCTTGAATGGTAGACTGTTCCACAGTTCCATCATCCTTTTAGTAAAATAATACTTTTTCATATCTACCTTGATCCTCCTTCCTGTCAGTTTCCACTCATGCCCTCATGACCTCAAACTGTTACTCATGTCGAATAATTCCCCATAGTTCACCTTGCTTATTTCTTTCAAATACTTGAAGGTCTTTATCATAGCTCCTCTCTCCCATCTGGTCTCCAGTGTGTACCTGTTTAATGCTTTGAGGGGATCATAGAAATGCCTGCCCAGTTGACTCTGAATAATTTTTGTCACCCTTCACTGCACCGTCTCTAGCCTGTCCTTATCTTTCCTGAGGTGAGGACTCCAGAACTGGGTACAGACCTCACCAAAGATCTATAAAGAGGTAGCTATCAATGGCACTCCTGATACATCCTCAGCCCCAGCATTCTCTTTGCCTTACTATAGGTCTTGTTGTACTGGCTTGATTGTTTGAGGGAGTCACTAATAATAAGTTCTAATCACGTTCCTCAGCTGTAGTGTGAAGTCATCAATTATTGCTTTGCACTCTGGTTTTGTATAAAATAACATAACATTTCTGTCTTCCTATTTTTCAGCACTAGTTTATTTGACAGAAACCAATCCTGGAGATCTACAAAATCAGACCTCGAGTTATTTTTGTTTCAGTTCCTTTTTTTTTCAACTGTGCTTTAGTTCTATTGGTGTCTTCCTTCAGCTCTTATCTATGGTCGCCATCCTAGTTAGCATTGTCTCTCTCTTCCAACTACAACATCTTGCTAACCTTTCCAGTTGCTCACTTCAGCATACTCGGGGGGGGGGGGTGTCTGGATCAATGAGCCATGGTCTTTGGGGGAGCTGTCTTTTCAGTGTGTCTGTCAGACACAGCTGGTGCCAGGACAGACATCATGTTTGATCCAATGGAGGCCTTTTTTTCTGTGTTTTTCCCTAATCCTTCCTCTTCTTGAGTGCGTATGATCACAATGCCCCTGGGAGGGAGGATGCCAGGCAATGTGTGGTTTTTCATGTCACCAGTGGCATCTCCCATGAGCCTCCACCAGGCGTTGCTCTATGAATGGAGTGGTACTGAATCCATCCACCAGGAAGAGAGTGTCCACATGACATTCTACACCATCCTTACTGGCTTCTGCTCCTGACATCCTGGGCTCTGGGCATGAATCAGGGTCACCAGCATAATAGAGTAGTTCCACATCATTAGTACTATGAAGCCACCTTCCCAAGTTATCATTTAAAGCAGAGATATTCTTAGCATTGGAACAAATCACCGTATCACAAATATGATGAAAAACAGAGGTCCTAATATGGACCCCTGTAGGACCCACAATTGTACTGGAAAAGAAGAAAATAAAATACCATGCATCTTTACAACCTGAGTACAATTTTGCAAATAGTTCATGAACCAATTTAATGCTGAAGTACCCAATCCTATGTCTTCAACTTTATTTAGCAACAGGCCATAGTCCACCAAGTCAAATGCCTCAGTCAAGTTCACAGACACCAACCAAGTTAACTTTCCTTCATCCATGTTGCTGTGCAGATCATTTGTGAGCTTGACCAAGGGAGCAGTGCTGTCCCATAATGTCATTCTGCACAGGAGAAAATAATATTTATTTTTTATTTTATTTTTATTGGACTCAAAATGCAAGGTACAAAGTGATTACAAAACAGAAAAGAAAGACAAATAAACAAAACAAGGGCGCAAATAATTGAACAAGCAAGCAGTTAACCAAAGATAAGACAAGTGTAATCACCTAGTCCCCTGGGGTTACTAGAATCCTGTCAGAGTTAGTGTTAAGTAGGTAGCAAGCAGCTGGTAGGGAGCTCATTGGGGGCTTCTTACACAATGACATCATTTGTTACTCAGCTAGCCTGAGAGAAGAATGATTATGTCATTTTGAACTCTCACAGCAGCATAACCCCTTTGTGTGTACAGCTGCTCTTGGGAGCCTTAGAATGTTCAGTTAGTTGACAGTTGCTGCTGAGTTGGAGGTGAGGGTGGCAGGAGGTCTGCCAGTGGGCTCTGAGTTGACTGCCAAGGATTTCTCACTGTAGTGTGGATTACAATTTCCAGCTTTCTGTGAAGTGGTGGAGACCTTTCTACAACAGGATTTCCTGATTTCTACTCCAAATGAAGTGGAAGGAACTGCTTTTCTCAGTGGGTCAGGGTCCAAGGTGCAATCCCCTGAAGATCCTTGTTTGTTTTCAGCTGCCTTTGGAAAGGACTTGTGAGAGACTGTTTCTGGTATGCTACCCAGAAAAAGGTGTCCTTTAGTAGCTCCCTGCCCAGTGGAAGGAGCAATGGATCAGTACGTACTGTTTTAGGAGGCAAGTCCTCCACAATTTAGGAGTTTCATTTCTGAGATGTGAGTGCCCTTAGAGAAGGCTAGATCATGCCCATCAGTGCCCCTAGTTCACCTAAGTGAGTGAAAGAAATACCTAGTTCACCTAAGTGTGTGAAAGGGATTCGGTGCTTCACCCCAGTGCATGAAGGAAGTGTTTAATGTTCACCCAAATCAGTGAAAGAAATGTCTAGTTCACCCAAGTGTGTGAAAGGGATTCAGTGCTTCACCCAAGTGCATGAAGAAAATGTTTAATGTTCATCCAAGTGTGTGAGGAAAATGTTCAGTGTTCACCCAAGTGAGTGAAGCACATGTTCAGTGTTCACCCAAGAGAGTGAAATGGTTTGGAGTGTGTGGCTAGATCCATGTATGTGCACCATTGGGAATGGGGAAGATGTTTTTGTTTCTCCAACTGTACTCCATGCAAGGAGAGTTCATAGGAGTTGTACCTGTTTTGCCTTGACCAACCCATGGGGTCCACTACCTGCTTTAAGTTACCATCTGTTAAATAAAGCCATACTGCACAATCCCAGTTCCTGTTCTGGACAATCTGATTCTTACTTCTGGTGTGGATTTACTGGGGCCCCTTCGGTAGTTTAGATCTAGCATACACCTAGCAGCCTCTACCCTGGGCCTGGTTGTAATTAACAGAGGTTCATGTGTTTTGTTCTTGTACCCCCACCCCTCTCCCTCTACAAATGAACCTGGTATACATGCTAACGCCAAGGGTGGTACCAATCTATGAAGTTTCTGCTAAAAGTAAATGGTATGCCATATGTGGGTACCAGTGTCAGATTTTATGGGGGGTGTCCTACTTGCCATAAGTGGCACGGAGGTTTCAAAAAATGGGGGCTTGTCCAAAGGGATATGTTTTTGGTGAGAGGTAATGCTGAGGGTATCTCTAGGATCTTTCTGTCTGGTAGCAGTACACCCAAACAGAAGATCGCTACCAGAAAAGGAAAGTTGTGCCAAGAAAAACACCACCTAAGGATTTTTTTGCTGCCTATGTTGCTGTGAAAAGAACGTGAGAAAATGAGCTGTTTGTGTGTGTTAACTTGGAAATATGGGCTGTAAAGCTGAGCAATGATTGCTCTTACCCAGTCATTTAAAACACTTAAAAAACTGTTCAAAAGTTGCAAATTTCCAGAGAAAAGTATTTGAGAACTTTAACTACAGTGTTTTCTAAATGCCAAGAAAGTTTCATGTGTGTACAGTGAAAATTGTGTGAGTTGCTAAGGAAAATGCACCAGAACTGAGTGAAAATGCCTTAAAAATGCTTGCCGCACTGAAATTGCCAGCCAAGGAAAAAAGTGACAGTTTGCATTTTAAATTTGCCTTCTCAAAGATCGCCATGTAGGAGTGCAGCTAAGAGAGAGAGCTCATTTGCATGGCATTGTGTGATTGGTCCAGTGAACCTAAGCCCTGCCCGCTGCCTGAGTCTCAGAATTGTGGATCATTTGAGATGGAGCAGTCAGTAGTGTGCGAGCAGTGTGTTAGTTCGTGTAGCAGCAGGAGGAAACGCTAACAGCAGAAAGCATTTCTAAACCAGCAGTTTTTCTAAATTTTTGCGGTAAATCCAGTCTCATCCCATATTCTGACTGACTAGAAAGTGATTGAGATGATCGTGGCTATAATTGGTGGGGTCGCCAGCTCGTTTCACCCCAGAGGCCTTCCTTGAGTCGGCAACAGGCCTTATTACATCAACAGTGGGAACTAGCTACTGCCTAGTAAGTAACCTGCGCAAAGGTAAATAGACTATGGTATTAAGAGGTCGGAAAACAGTAAGAACTGTAAGAGCAGTGCAGCAAAAGTAATTGAAAGAGAGAGTTTTGTGAACTTTAAGATCTTGGACTGTGTGTGTGAAAGTACTGTTTTAAAGAGCGAGAACTTTAAGGCAAAATGATCCTTCTGGTCCAAGACAATTGTAGCGACGGTAAAAGTAAAAGTAGAGTTGTGCTTTGAGCAAAATCAGTTAAAATGCAAAGGATCTAACAAGATCTCTAGCAATTTTAAACTGAGTGTAATGAAAAAGTTGCAGTCGCCATTTTGGGGTGTAGTCAGCAATGTAAACAACGCAGTGCTATTTTGAACCAAGTTTCAGATCCAAGCAAAGTTTCAAGTGGTTTTGCTAATTGTTGTGGAATACAATTGCAACAGCCATGCAGCCTTTTAGCGAACTGTACCAGAGTGTTAAAGCCAAATCGTAATATGATTGCAAAAGCAGTAATTTGAGACTTGTGTGTTTTTTGCAGAAAATGGCGCATCAGCACCCACATTACTTACTCCATGCCAGGGTGTGGGTTTCCCAGCAAGAAGAAGAGCTAGCTAATTTTGAGCATCTGTATAACTGTGAGTCAGCATTATCTAAGGTGGCTCTACTGAACTTTCCAGTTAATGTGTGTGTGTGTTGTGTGCCTGAAGCCAGGGAGAGATGTTTTGCCAGTTTCAAAGTGCACAGACTGCTGAAAGCATTTTGGAATGAGCAGATCAGGTGGCACAATGATAGCTAAAACAAAACACATCCATTTAGCTCCCACTTGGACATTGGCAGGGGACCCTGTCAGATCAGAGCAGCAGCAGGCTGGGTGCAGTCAGGGAGACCCCATGGAGTTTGTCAAGGAGTTCTTGAAAAATGGCTGTGCAGTTTCTTTGCAAGGCCAGAAGGAAGTAGAATTATCCACACCACAGAGGGTGGATTTGGACACTGCAGCTGCAGGTTCAGCAGATCCTTGGGTGGAAGGCCCAAGCCCAAGCCTCATGGGAGAGTCTGAGGTGGAAGAAGCATTGTGTTGGGAGGCCAATGCCTCTGAGGACCATGAAGAATGGACAATTTTGGGAGCTGGTGCAGTTATCAGCTCCTGGGCAGAATGTGTGGAAGAAGAAGAAGCTGCAATGGCTATGGTGGGACCCAGTGAGTCACCATTAGCATTGGCTTCAGTGGAGCATCCTAAGACCAGGATGGAGGATGGCTCCAGAGATGTGCCAACAAGTGCAGGGGTGGACCACTTTTTCTCTGCACTGTGTGCTCATAGCTGGCTCAAGCCAGGACTGGCTACCCCAAAGCCATGCCTCTGGTTAGAAGTTGGTCTATATCAGCAGAGAGGAGAGGAGAGGAGAGAATTGTTCATAGACGAGCTGTGACTGAGTATATACTTTCATACCCTTTCTTCGCTCTCCAAAGCTGGGAAGAAATTGAGGAAAACAGGCATGTCTGGTTGTGGGAGGAAGCTTGTGCCAACCTGCACCCTACTGTAAACAAGTGGGTCCTAATTAAAGTGTGTAACGAAAGACTGCAATTCTGGAAGCATGGCAGGATTTTGTTGATAGATGCAGTGAAAGTTGTGGACAAGTCTGCCCAAGAGACATTCTACAATGTTCCTATGGTGCGTCCAGATGGGGAAACAGTATATGCCCCACATCCTGAGTGGTACTACCCCGAATGGTGCCACTCATCAGTAATTGTGCCCACTTGCCAAGAAAATGCAACAACGCCAGCCCAGCAATCTGCCACTGAAGAGGCAGCAACCCAGGATGGAGGTGCCTTTCTTCTGGTGATCCAGGTTCTGTTCCAGCAACATCCAGGTTCAGTTCCAGTAGCATCCAGGTTCATCTGTGGCAACATCCAGGTTCATCAGCCCAGCAGTCGGAGAAGATTTCCAGTCCGGGTCCAGTAGGAGGTTGTGGAAGCATCTGAGCTGAAGATTTTGTCTGTCCAGCAGCCGAAGATCATCAGGCCACGGGTCCAGAGAGGTAACGTTGACATCTATTTGTTGCCTAGAAACTGGTAAGGTACTTTTTTCATTTTAATTTTACTATTTTCCTGCAACTGAAGATTTTCTTGGAACTTTATTCACCATTTAGACTTTCTTGAACTGGACTGCAGTGCTAGCAGGTTATGTACCTGTCCAAGAACTGTGCTTCAGCAGGCTCCGGCTTAGGAGAGACTATATTTGTAGTGCCTTCGTACTCTGGACTCCCCCCTAGTTATCGGATATTGCAAATTACAGGCCCCCCCCTCAAAATGTTTTGTAAATTTTTTTTGTTTTTTATTTTTGTGCTTTTATAGAAAATCCTTTTAAAATGCTTTTTGTGCTTGTGCAGTATTCAGTGGGAGGGCTTTGGTCACGGTTTTAGTTTTATAGGTTGTGTTGTGTGAGAATGTGTTTTTGCAATGTTTTCTTTTGCAGGTGTTCCTGAAAGAAGGCCAGAAGAGGATTTGTGGGACTCATCAGAGTCCTCTTTTGTGTAGAGTTGTTGGGCCTTGTATAACTGTAGTACAATGTCTAACCATTTTTTGCTTTGCTGGAGTAAAGTGTTTTGTAGTTTGTAGATTTAGGCAATGTAATGTACTGCATGTTTCTAAAATGGGCTACAGTTTTTGGTGTAAAATGGTTTTGGGTTTGGGCACCTGGTAGGTAGCATAGGTCAGATAGTTTTCCCTAGAGGACTGGGGGGAAGGCAAGTTGGTGGTCCTGAGTCCAGATGGAGGTCACCAATGCTGTCTGTTAGGACATGCTTCAGGCAGTTTCTTGGAGCCAGTGAGAATCCATAAATAGTACAGTAGTAGGATAGGAGCTGAAGTGTCTTCAGCGGGCCTCTATTCTTTAGTGTTACCTGCCTGTGCCTAGGACATGGTAGGGGAGGACTTGTGCAACCTCCCTGTAGGGAGCAAGGAGGTAGGATGCCTTGGTACGAAGCCATGTCCTGGCTGCAGACAACCAGTGGTCTGGTTGCAGTAAGTGTAACCACCCAGTCCCCTGGGGTTACTAGAATCCTATCAGAGTTAGTGTTAAGCAGGTAGCAGGCAGCTGGTAGGGAATTCATTAGGGGCTAGCCCGAGAGAAGAATGATAATGTCATTTGGAACTCTTGCAGCAGGATGACCCCTTTGTGTGTACAGCTGCTCTTGGGAGCCTTAGAATGTTCAGTTAGTTGACAGTTGCTGCTGAGTTGGAGGTGAGAGTGGCAGGAGGGCTGCCAGTGGACTCTGAGCTGAGGGCCCAGGATTTCTCACCCTAGTGTGGATTACAATTTCCAGCTTCCAGTGAAATAGTGGAGAACTTTCGGCAGCAGGATTTCCTGATTTCTACTCCAAATGAAGTGGAAGGAACTGCTTTTCTTAGTGGGCCCAAGGGGCAATCCCCTGAAGATCCTTATTTGTTTTCAGCTGCCTTTGGAAAGGACTTGTGAGAGACTGTTTCTGACATGCTGCCCATGAAAAGGTGTCCTTTAGTAGCTCCCTGCCCAGTGGAAGGAGCAACTGATCAGTAAGTACTGTTTTAGGAGACAAGTTCTCCACAATTTAGGGAATTCGTTTCTGGGGTGTGTGCCCTTAGAGAAGACTAGATCACGCCCATCAGTGCCCCTAGTTCACCTAAGTGAGTGAAAGAAATGCCTAGTTCATCCAAGTGTGTGAAAGGGATTCTGTGCTTCACCCAGTGCATGAAGGAAGTGTTTAATGTTCACCCAAATCAGTGAAAGAAATGCCTAGTTCACCCCAGTGTGTGAAGAAAATGTTTAATGTTCACCCAAGAGAGTGAAATGGTTCGGAGTGTGTGGCTAGATCCACGTATGTGCACTCATGGAAAGAAAAAGTGTTCAGGTGTGCGGCTAGTGTGCACCATTGGGAATGGGGAAAATGTTTTTGTTTCTCGAACTATTCTGCATGCAAGGAGAGTCTGTCAGAGTTGTACCTGTTTTGCCATGACCAACCCATGGGGTCCACTATCTGCTTTAGGTTGCCATCTGTTAAATAAAGCCATACTGCTCAATTCCAGTTCCTGTTCTGGACAATCTGATTCTTGCTTCTGGTGTGGATTTACTGGGGCCCCCTCAGTAGTTTAGATCTAGCATACACCTAGCAGCCTCTGCCCTGGACCTGGTTGTAATTAACAGAGGTTCAAGTGTTTTGTTCTTGTACCCCAACCCCTCTCCCTCTAGAAATGAGTCTGGTATACATCCTAATGCCAAGGGCAGTACCAACCTGTGAAGTTTCTGCTAAATGTAAATAGTGTGCCATATGTGGGTACTAGCGCCAGATTTTATGGGGGGTGTCCTACTTGCTATAAGTGGCATGGGGGTTACTCAAGGCAAGTAATATCTTCCTGGTATACACTCAACATAAAATTTGCTCATATAAACTGTCAGAATATATAGCAGAAAAATACCAAAAATTGTTAAAGGTTTCAATAATGATATTTAGATGCTATGGGTGAGAAATGAAGGGTATAAGGGTAGTCAAGTTTTCCTTATTATAGAAATGTATAAGTCCAAATATTCCAGATAGTTAGGGAAAAAAATACATAAAAGGGAAAAAAGGACATGCAAATAAATAAAAAATAAGAGATTAGTACAGACAAAATCCCCCCTC
This sequence comes from Neoceratodus forsteri, assembly GCA_016271365.2. Classification (NCBI taxonomy): domain Eukaryota; kingdom Metazoa; phylum Chordata; order Ceratodontiformes; family Ceratodontidae; genus Neoceratodus; species Neoceratodus forsteri. The sequence goes on from CM028130.1 coordinate 1,426,627,598, forward strand.
CCGGACAGTGTGATTAAGAATACGCACGTCCGTGAATTCAACATCCTTAATACTTCAACGGAATTTATTGTCTGACCAAATGGTGTCCAAATTATATTGTACAAGTCCATTTTACCTTCCAGAGTATAATAAACTTTTTCTAACCTATATATTGAGATCATAGAAACATATAGAAACATAGAATCTGACGGTAGATAAGGACTGCTTGGCCCACCTAGTCTGCCTGTTTTCCCCTACCTACTGTTATCACCGCAGACCTTACTTGATCTCCATATTATCCCCCTTGTCTTATCACAAAGGTTCCCTTATGCCTATCCCATGCTTTCTTGAACCACGTTACAGTTTTTGTCCCCACAACCTCCGCTGGAAGGCTGTCCCAGGCATCTGTCACCCTCTAAATGAAGATGTACTTTCTCACATCCCCTGAGTCTACCCCCCTCCAGCTTCATAGCATGACCCCTTGTCCTTGACCATCTTTTTTTCTGAAAGATGCTTCCTGCTTGAATCTTATTTATACCTGTAAGGTATTTGAAAGTTTCTATCATATCCCCCCTCTCCCTCTGTTCCTCCAGTGTATACTTATTAAGTAAGCAATAAGACATGACAAGGTGTGTGTTGAACAGATATTATTGCACGCCAAGGGGCGTAGTAAGGCACAAAGCCCAGCCAAGTGCCTTCAGCCCCTGGAAGTGCGGTAATATCTGTTCAACACACACCATGGAGTGTCTCATTGTGCTTATAAAATGGGCATCTTTTTTATAATACAAAAGTTTACACAACAAAGTATGTTTATATGTGGAAAAAATATTTAATTATGTTAATGTATGATAAAATAGTCCTTCTGCCTATTTAAAAGTGACGTCATTATGTAGTTGCGAGTGGTACTACTGATTTAATTTTGTTTCACTACCCCAGTGCTGCTGTGTACTTCTTAGAGTTTGTTTCTTTCTGGTTTTATTTTTTTTAATAGGAAGGAGCTCCGACTGGGTTAATGAATCTGAGGGATGCTGAATGTGGGAAAATCTGACTGGTGCCATGCCCTACTGTTTGAATCGCAGTCTGGTGACTGTTCCTGTGGGCACTTAAAACTCCCAGCCCATACAGAGCTCAGGCTGCAGCCTGCTCCATGCGGGTGGGAGTATTTGTGAAAGTAAGACAGCTGGTGTGGTGTGGGAGGCACTGATTGAAGCGCCCCTGTCTTTTTAGGACTTGTAGGTTTTGCTAAGGTTTTTTTTTTTTTTACTGGGAAAGAAAAATGAAGAGCGAGTGGCTCCAAAGCTTCGGTTATCTGCCATGGACTAAAACAATGACGGCGTTTAAAAAATGAACGTTCCATGCCTAGCTCTGAACATTCCATTTAGGGGCATGGATTTCTTTGCCTGTACTTTTTTTATTCCATGTGTAATACATATATGACACCGCTTTTGTAGCCAATCACCAGCCTTATTTTGCTATGCCCATTTTATAAGGTCCTTCAGTCTATCTTCATAGGGCTTTTGATGCAGACCCTGCACCATTTTGGTTGCCCTACTCTGGATCACCTCCTCCACTCTTTCTATGTCCTTCCAGAGATAAGGTCTCCAGAACTGGACACAGTACTCCATGTGAAGTCTCACCAGTGATCTATACAGGGGTAACACCACCTTCCTCTTTCTGCTGGTGATCCCCCTCCCTATGCACCCCAGCATCCTGTTACCTCTCTTGACTGACTTGTCACACTGCCTAGCCACCTTTAGGTAATCAGACATGATAACTCCCAGATCTCTTTCTTGTTTGGTGGCTGTTAATACTTCTCCCATTTTGTGCTCCTCCCCTGAGTTTCTGTGTCCCAAATTCATAATTTTGTAGGTTTTCGCTTTGAAGACCAGTTGCCACACGCTTGATGACTCCTCTAACCTTTTCATGCTGTCTCGTGTCCTGTAAGCCACTGGATTCAAGCTATTCCACTATCCTTTCCTCCAGCAGTGATTCAAATAGTGTCTCCACCACTGAAGTCAGGCTGACTGGCCTGTAGTTGATGCCCTCCTCCATACTGCCACTTTTGTGAAGTGGGGCTACATCTGCCCTCCTCCAGTCCTCTGGAACCTCTCCTGTCTCCAGTGAGAGGTTAAACAGGACTTTCAGAAGTGCAACCAGCACTTCCTTGAGTTCCCTCAGTATCCTTGCATGGACCCCATCTGGCCCCACTGCCTTATCCACTTTCAGATTTGCGTGTTCCTTCAGGGTGCTCTCCTCTGTAAATGGACTAGTGTCTACCTCCTTTCCTTCAATGCTCCTGTCACTTTTCTGTGGCTCCTCCCCTTCCCTTCCCTTTCTTCTGTGAACACTGAACAAAAGTATTTATTCAAGATGTCTGCCTTTTCTTGATCCCCCTCCACGCAACCCCACCTTCCCTTTCTAGTTTTACAATCCCTCCCCTGGTTTTTCCCTTTTCGCTTACATACCTAAAACATGTCTTATCCCCTTTCTTTACTTCTTGGGCTATTTTCTCCTCTGTTTGCACCTTTGCGCTCCTAACTGAATTCTGTGCCTCCCTCTGTTTCTTCAGATACAGCTCCTTATCTTCCACTTTCTGAGTGTTCTCATACCTCCTGAATGCTAACATTTTTGTCCTTGCCTTCCCAGCCACCTCCTTAGAGAACCATAGTGGTCTCTTCTTCCTGTTGGCTTTGTTTACTAGCCTGCTGCAGAGGTTTGTTGCCTTCTCTAGGCCCCTTTTTAGTTTTGTCCAAAGTTTCTGCACTCTACCCAAGTCCCCCCCCCCAACCAGGGCATCCCAGAGGCATTCCCCATCTTTTTAAAGTTAGCCCTCCTGAAGTCCAGGACCCTCGTCCTTGTGTGGCTCAGTTCTGTCGCAGTTCTTATATTGAACCACGCAGTTGGGTGAGCACTGATCCCCAGGTGGCCACCCACCATGATGTCTGCAACATTGTCCCTGTTAGTTCATACAAGGTCCAGAATTTCCCCCTAATGAATGGGCTCCATAACTAGTTGCTTGAAGAATGCCCCCTGCAGGGAGTCTAGGATGTCCCTGCCCCTAGCTGTAGCTGCAGCTGGGATGCTCCAATCTACATCTGGCAGATTGAAATCTCCCACCACCACCAGCACCTCCCCCTTACTTACCATCTTTTGGATGGCTTCCTCCAGAACCATATCCAACCCCCCCCCCCCCTCCATACTGGAGGTCTGTAGATCACGCCAGTGCTAACAGTGGCTCTATTTCCCATATCTAGGGTGACCCACAGTACCTCTGCCCCTCCCTGTATTCTCTGTCCCTTTGTCCCTTTTATGCTATCTCTCACATAAAGAGCAATTCCTGACCCTTTTGTCCCCCCACTCTGTCCTTCCTGAACAGAGTATAGCTTGGTATGACTACATCTGATGAAGTTCAACCATGAAAGAAAATTAGGAGGTATAACAACCTTCCATTTCAGAAGAATGCATTTGAATGCATTAATCAGACCCAATCATGTTAATCTCTGTTGGTATGAAGATAGAAACAACAAATGCTCTGCCATAGCATAGAATGATCCATTCAGTACTCTTTTCTAGATTCACACCAGAAGCCAGTAACAAAGTTTCAACACTTTATGCCAAAAAATGTCCAATGCTGGACAAGTCACTATCATATTTTCTAAAGTTCCAACAGACGCAATGTACCTGGCACAGAGATTTGATAAATGTCCATTCATTAGATTTACTCTAAAGGGTGTGTAACATATTCTGTACATAATGATAAAATAATTTGCTGTAATTTACTGGAAAAGATGCCATGTTTTGGATAGTTATGTGTTTCTATCTTGCTGAGATATTTTAATATCTAATCTTTCCTCCCATTTGAAGAGGAACTTCCCCAGTCCTTTCGACTTTCAAGCATAAATTATCCCTTCTTGCATTGATTCTGGAATTGTGTTTCATTACTGTCCACTGCAGTTAGTTTTTGCACTCAGAGCTGCTAAAACTGCAGGATGTACCACAGCTTCTATAGCAAGTCTGGTGTTGCTGTGGGCCCAGGTTTGTACTGCTGACATCATTATAGGGCAGAGTCAATTTCACAAAAAATAAACCATACTGACAAGGCATTTGGATTTTGGCAGAATGCATTGCAAACAGGGTGTCTTGGGGAAGAGGAAACACAGTATGTACACTGAATACTGGTAGGTTTCCCTTGCAACATTGTTGCAACTGCATGGTACTGCACAGTGTGAGTCATTCCTCTACCCTACAGTGATGTCATCAGGAGCTAGCAGTCCAGCAGCTGAACAGCAAAGGCAAGTGCAGCAGGGCTCAGAAACAAATCCAAATTATGGAAGGCAGAGTAAACCTTGGCCAAAAATAACAAATGCATACACCTTTTCAAGTCTAGTACTGCATATAATGACTAAAAGTTGTAACTTTTTGGACCATAATGAAAGTTCCTCTTTAATCTTTAGGTTAGATAGATTACCACCTACATGTAATACCAGGTTGGCATATATTTTTGATATGAGTTTAACTTTTTTTGGAGCTCATAAATATACTGTATTTTCTAATGCATCATACTCAGGGTCTGCTGAAATATCCAAATGTTTTGCAATATAGTCTCTGATTTGTAACTAACTAAAAATGTGAATTAGATAATGCAAAATAATTTTTTAGGGTAGTAAAGTCTTTATACCATTGTCATTAAATAGGTCACCAGTTTCAACCAGGTCCTTAAGATGGAAAGTTTGAAAGGTGGGATCTGTCAAAGAAGGGCTGAAATGGCCATTCAAATAAATGGGAGAATGAAAATAATTTTTTTGTAATGTATTAGTTAATGTTTTTACCCTGTCCCAAACTTTATATGTTGTAATAGTACTGATACATAAATCATTTATTTTCTGCATGTATGGTCAGGCATAAAGTACATGTTTAATATTACTATATGGACTTGAAGCCATTTGAGTTTGACAAAGTATCCATTTGCTGTCTTGATAAAACCTTGGGTATGATGATGCCAAATTAGAGGCAAAGTGATACCATTGAAGGTTAAGTAGGAACAAGCCCCCTAGCTGTGTGAGGACGTATACATTTTCCATTTTCAACCTTGTTTTTTTGCCATTCCATAGACATTTTTAATCAGATTTTCAATATCAATAAAAAAAAATCTATCCTTGATGGGGATGGGCAGAGAAATGAACATTTAGGTAAAGTATTCATTTTAATTACATTTACATGGCCAATGAATGTTAGGGACAATGTCTCCCAATGATCCAGATCTGTTTTTGACTTTAGAAGTTAGATAAAATTAGATTTAAATAATTTTGTACAATCTTGATCTATAAATACAGTACACCAAGTTTTTTAACTCAGTGATTTTTAGAATATTACTGCCTGGGGGTAATTGAAAAGGGTCTGCATGCATTTTGGATTCTATCATTTCTGATTTGCTCCAATTTATTTTATACCCAGAAATGGGGCCAAACTCAGATAAAATGTAATTTAACTCAGGATAGCTATGATTTAAGTTATCAGTGTAAATTAAGGCATTATCTGTATAAAGGCTAATCTTATGTCCCACACCCTTGAACATCACTCATTTCATATTTTTATTTTCTCAAATGGCTATAGCCAAAGGTTCAACAGCTAGAGCAAATATAAGAAGGGAAAGTGGGCAACCCTGATGAGTCTCTCTTTGAAGCTGAAAGAAAGCAGATACATTTCCATTGGTCTTAACTCTGGCAGAGAGTTTAGAGTATAAACTATCAATCCAGGTTCTTAAATTAGGACCAAATCTGATTTTTTAAGACTGCTTTTATGAAGTCCCATTTTAATCTATCAAATGCTTTCTCCTCTGCATAGAGAGAAAGCAGACAGCAATTTGAATTTTTAAACTTATCAACCAGATTTAAGGTTCATCTGGTGTTAGATCTGAGCTGATGCCCCTTAACAAAACCATTTTGATCTGGATGTATTATTTTAGGGAGTATTTTAGCGTATATTTTAGCGTCAGTATTAATCAGCAATATAGGATGATAAGGATCTGGATTTAATGGATCTTTATCTTTCTTCTTAAACAAGATAGTGGCCTCCCTAAATGAGGGAGGAAATGTAGGTTGAAGCAGTATATAATTGAAGAGTTTTTTAAGATGTGGGGAAATTAACTTAGAAAAGAATTTATAAAAATCAACTGGGAGACCATCTGGGCCTGGGGCTTTGCCTGCTGTTAATGATTTAATTGCCCATTCTAGCTTCCCAACTGCTATCTCTTCCTCCAACGATGCCCCTTGATTTTGATTTAAAGATGGAACTGGTATTTTTTTTACATATACTTTATTGCGCTTTTTCAAAAATATTACACATTAACAGTAAAACAGCAAATATTTGACAAACCTTCAGCGCATATCTTAGTAACTAAGAACTAAGAACAAGCAAAACCTAGTTTGGCACAGTGGGTGGAATTGCTGTTTTTGACAAAAGTATCAATGTCTGACTTATCTTGCTGTACTCCAATGTAGATAATGTCTTATAATAATCAAAAAATACCTTATTTATATCCTGAGGAGAATTAGTAATAGTCCCAGATGGATTTTGAATATTATAAATATTATTCTCCTCCTTTCCTTTTTTAAGCTGCTGGGCAAGAATCTTGTTTGGTTTGTCACCCAATGCATAGTATTTACTGCAAGACAATGAGATTTGTTTTTCAGCTTCTTCTGTTGTCAGATCATTATATGTATTTCTTAAATCCAGGAGTTCCTGTAATACTCTCAGGTCTTGAGAAATATTATGAAGAATTTCCTTTTAGCTAATTAATTTTTCTATTTCATATTTCTCATTGTCTGACTTTTTTTGTTTTGTAGTACCTGCTATTGTACACCCCCAAATGAAAGCTTTAAAAGTGTCCCATATGATTGTTAAAGCTGTATCATTATTACAATTATCCTGGAAAAATGTAGGGATATCTGTCCTGATTTTATTTTGATAATTTACATCATTTAATAATAAAGGATCTAATCTAAATGTGAAAGATTTGTGTACTTGACTAGCTTCCAAATGCAAAATGACTGGGGAGTAATCCGTGATAAAAATCCCTTTATGTGCAGTTTCTTGTATTAGACATACCATAGAATCAGAAACTAGAAAAAAACCAAAAAATGATTCTTGAGCAATTTTGGTAAACTGGGGAAAAATATGAAAATTGTTTGTCTGAGGGGTGGGCAAGTTGCCAGGGATCCACTAATTTAAAATCTGTCATGAATTCCTGTAGTTTAATGGTAGATGGCATAATCTTGCCTGGGTTGATATTAGATCTATCCAGACTATTATTTAGAGTGAGGTTAAATCACCCTCTAAAATCTAGGAGGAGCTACAGGTTAATAAGTTAAGGAAAAAAAAACCATTGAAAAAGGATAGTGAATTTTTATTGGGACCTTAAATATTAGCTAAAGTAAATAGCTGCCCTCGAAATGAGATTTCACGTATTATAAGACAACAATTTACATCTGTAATAGATCAAATTACAGTGATGCTTGAGTTCTTCTTGAAAAACACTGACATCCCTCTGGAATTGGTCTTATATGGGATATTTATCCCCAGGTCCCATCTTTGGCTTAAAAATTTAAATTCCTCATTGGTTAAATGTGTTTCTTGAATCATCCGGCAGTTTACTGCACTTGTACCTGTGTAATTGAATTTTTTTACTTTTGGTTCTATCCCTTAATCCCGTCACATTTCATGACAAGATTTTCAATTTACTAGCCATTTATCACTTTGAAAAAATGAGTAATACATCCAATATAAACAAAACGACATAGAATGCAAATACCAAACATTACCAGGAGAGAGTTCATCACCTTAAGACAATTGTCCTGTAAACTTATAACCAACATGCAGGTTGATTTGCCTCTGCAACTCTTATTTTTATAAACAATAACTCTGAATTGGTACCTAATAGAAGACACCCTCTAACTAACATATAGACCCTCCCACCCTACAATGCTGGAGCAGTCTTGACCTATTCATCCCCCCATTTCAGTTTCCCCTTTGGAAGATTACTTTTTGCTACAATTAATGCATCTATTCTAATAATGATCAAACTGCATCCAGAAGAAAACTTATTATAATTGAATTCTGTCAGAATAAGCAGAGAAAGGAGAATTTTGTGCTCCTTCTGCATTGTTGTGTAAACGTTCCCGGGGAAGTGTCCCCCCAAAAAGCATCCATCAACCAAAATGACAATCAAAAAGACAGGAGAACTTAACACTGCTCAGAGTGCACGTTACCAGACCCATATTATCACCCGTGAAGCTGCAGCCATGCTTTAATCCTAAGAATGAAACTAGACAATTCCAATAAAATATGAGTGAAAAAAATATAAGCATGAATTTCTAATATCACTGCTCAGTGCATTCAACTGATATACAAACTGTGGGTGCCATTATTTTTGCTGTGAAGCAAGACCATATGCGAAGTGCTTTAAACTATCAGTGCCATCACCCAGCCTGTAAGAGAAAAAAAAAAAAGAGTTAAATGAGTGTATGCAACACATTTAGCTATGTTATACTAGTGGCTAAACTGTATCCTGTATTTCAGGGTAGAGTCATTTCCCCAGGGCCCTCCCCATCTGAATGAGATTCTGAACAAGAGTCCCAGTTAGCACCTGAAGGAGGCTACTTCTGAATGTCAGGCTGTTTATCCAATGCTGGCTGTAGTGGACAATCTGTCTCCATAGCAATAACCAAGGACTTGTTCACTGTACTGTCCTTTGATGTACTCAGAGTAGCTGGGATGGACTCTGTAGCGACTGATAAACCAGGAAACAAGAAGTCTTGATCTGCCTACACAGTATAATGGGTTGGTATATTTTTCTGTGATAGAGATTCTGCCGAATTCTGAGCATTAAATATGCTGCTAATACTAGATGAGTCTGAAGTATTATTAGATCATTCAAAGCTGCAGTGTGACAATAAAAAGGATTTGGCTCTTTTGGGGTCGGTGAAGTATTGCATCTTACCATGCCATAAAAAACTAATCTTTGCTGGTGGTAACAAAGCAAATTTAATGCCTTTCCCCCTCAAAATGTCTTTGACCTTATTGAAGGCTTTTCTGGACTGAAGGGTCTCAACACTAAAAGCAGGGTGTGCCAAGAATTTGAAGCCATCCGCGTAGAGACATCTGTCAATGCAGGCCCTTCACGGTACATGTTACTGGTCCATAAAATAATGTGACTTAATGAAGACTGGATGCGGTAGGTTTGAAAGTCCTGTTTTACTGCTAGGATCCCTTGGACCTCCCCCACAGTGAGCTCTGTCTGTAACATTTTTTTGGGAAGCCATTATGCTGTCACACTGATTGAAAATAGCTATGACTGCACCTGTTGGCTTGCTCATTCTCTCTTCCAGTCTATTTTTATGTTGCTTGCATGCATGTGCAAGAAACATAGTGCCATCATCCAAGTTTTCGGAGGTGTGGCACCTGTCTTCCAATTCAGTCAGTGAGTTTGCAGACGTGGCCGCAGTTCTCCAATGACTGCTGCAGCTGTCTATGACAGCAGTTGAAAATGCAGTGGCATACAGTTGAAAGGGAGAGCTCCACTTCAGTGAGCAGAGCTCTTCCCCCCACACACACATGCAAGCATGCATATTGCGTGCTGATGCACTCCCTCCCCCCCACGCACACTGTATGGCTGGCGGGGTGCCTGTCCCGTCAGCTCCACGCTCTCCCACAAAAGCTGTCCAGGTGCCATGCTGAGGGGCCACCCACTGGCAAAAATGTTATAGCGATGGGGTGCCCAATCCTCCGTTGGCTCCACGGTTGCCCCCCAAAAGCTTTCCAGGTGCCACTCTGGGAGCCCACCCAGCGTGGCAAATCTTGTTATAGCTGACAGGGGTGCCCAATCCCCGTCAGCTCCAGCCCCCAAAACAGCCTTTCCAGCTGCATTGATCTTACCCCAGTGCAAAAACTCCGTAAAAAAAAACCTGTAAAGAAGAAACGTCCCTCGCCGTCTCCCGCCCCCCACAACCTGCACCCACCCACTGCGCACCCTGCCTCCCCACACCCCCCTCACCCCATACTTACCTCCAGAGCTCGGCGCGATGATCATCGGTGGACCGGGAACACGTCTGCACTCTTCAAAGCCGACCGCGAACTGAGGAAATGCCGATAAGCTGTATAATGGAATAAATAGGGTTTTTTCAACTTTGTTGCATATCTCAGTCATTTTTGGGAATTTTGGGCCCACATTTTCAACATGTGGTTTTTGGGACCCCTCCTCTTGAATTCTTGCAATGTCATGGCGTTAATCAGGCCCGAAGGGTGATTTCTCAGTCACTGTGCAAAATCACCTTTCAGGACTGATTAACAAAATGACACTGCAAGTGTTCATAAGGTGGGCTCTCAAAAAGCCTATGTTGAAAATTTGGTGAAAAATTCCTAAAATTACTGTTTTAGTTAGTGCATGCAGTAGTTCCTACGCACGCCATAAGTTCAGCAATTTTCAATATTTTCACTCCAGATTTTCAACATTGCCATTTTACCACACCTCCTTATGAGCAGTACAGCTGTTATTTTTCATATCTTGCCCAAAACGTGTTTCCGCCCATGTAGCGCACAATGGAGCAGTCGGTGTGCGAAATCAATGTATGGGACACATTAAGAAAATCGCAGTGACACTGTTCATGAGCAGAGGTCTTAAAATGGCTATGTTGAAAATTTGGTGAAAAAATTCCTAAAAATGACTGTTTTATGAGCGTAAGTTGCGCAGTTCCTACGCATGCTCGTAAGTTCACGAATTTTCAATATTTGCACTCCAATGACTTCCAAATACCTAAACAGCACATACAAGCAAGCAACATTCGGCATTGACAAATGCTTGTTTTGTACACTCTCAATTGCTCATTCCTTGTTAAGCAATATGGCATGATCAGGGGTTAGATTAACGGTCTGGTAATCACCCCTAGAGATGTAATGTGACACAAGGTGCAACCAAGTGCCATATTGCTCCTAGGGTATGATTAACTGTTACTCTAACTCCTGGGAATGCCTTATTGCTATTATAAAACATTATTCCAAATGAAAAGTGTTAAACTCGATGCATCATATCCCTGATGCACCCTTACAGCATTACACTAAGTCAAGTTCTTCAACATAAATAATTTCCTATATTACTTCTGAGATCCTAAAAAAGTAAATGGGCTCAATTTTCAGAGAGCTGCTAGACTGGTGCATGTTGCATCGATTCCTGCTTGCAGCAAACTCTGGGTGCTCCAGGGACCCTGTACCAGATTTTAGTAGAAAAGGGGTTCTTGTGCCAAAGTCCCCCAAATTACTGCAGGCAAAGTGTTGCACCACAGAGTCAGTGCACTGGAGGGGTTTGACAGTGGGTCCCATCAAGCCCCCCTGCCCAGTGCAAGGCCATCCCAGAACTGCAATGGTGGAGTGGAGGAAGCCTGCGAGGTTGGGGGACACTGAACACAGATTGTGGTGGCACCAGGGGCTCTGGGACAGGGTCTGTGCATGAATTCCAGGGACTCCTCTGTCTGCGGGTCAGTACAACTGCCCAGGGCACATCTGCATGGTGCAACCTGTGTACCCTGCCTCATCCACCGTGCCCACACCACCCACTATGGTACCCCCCCCAGGTCTGTGTCCAGTGTCCCACAACCTCACAAGCTTCCCCCAACCCCCACCTGGCACACTCCTGACCTGCAGCACTGGGCTATTAGATCAAGTTGGTCTAACCACGGCCCTGACTTGTGTCCATAGTGGGGCTTCCAAATCCCAAATAAGGGGATACTGCAGCCCCACCATGGTGGCATCCCCTTCCACCTCAGTGCAAGACCACTTTAGGTGCAAGGTGGCGGCATGGGGCTCCTTTGCGCTACAACTTCCCTTTTGATGTAGCCCGCATTTGAAAATAGTGGGAGTGCCACAACTTTTGATGCAAGGTGTCACTTGTGTCAACTCCCTTTGATGCAGGCACTTTGCATCAAAAGCGGGGCTTTGAAAATAAAGTCCAATGTGTTTGTCTGGGCTCTGGGAGCTCCAAAGGGATACAGGGACTGCTAAGTTAGATACTTAAGCTTTTCTCAACAGCTATAAAGTTGGGTTAGTAATGAATTAAATGAATTGTGATAAAACAAGGAAGGAACTGGCTGCAATAGCTTCTAGTGGTTATGTAAAGCTGAATATGTTTAATGGTTATTCTCCCATAAAGTGGTACCATAAGGGATGTGACTCACAACCCACCTGTAATACTTTACATAAATGTACAACTGTTGTATGCATGTCTCTGCTTGCATTATGTACTTGTATTTTATACAAAATGATAAATAAAAAAGTAAAAAAAAAGAAGTGTATCTTTTGAATGATTTCCTCTTTGAAAGGGAGATTTTTAATAAAATACTTCATCCATCAACATTTAAGAATTCTGGGTCAGAATCACAATACATCATTGTAGACATTCAGCAGTGCTACTGTAGAGAACATAATGCTGACAGGAAGAATTCAAGTGTCATGGTGATCAGACTTTACATGATAGTGTAATAGAGATTCCGGTACAGTGTGGGTCTCAAAATGCTGACAGCCAATGGGACTGCAGCGTTTCTGAGACCCTTTTTATGTTCACCTGCAAAGCATGCAAACATATCGGTATCGGTCTGAACTTTGAGACAGCTTTTAGAGGTGCACCCCTCCTCCCGCTATCACAGCTTCAGAATATCCAATCTCCTCCCGAATTCTGCCAACTCTTCCTCTTGCTCCTCCTTCTTTCTTTTAAGTCTTTGTACAATCACAAGCCTGGAAAATGCAACCTGCAAAGTTTTCTTGTATAACTCATAGTTCCTACTTGAAACCTGTCTCGAGTTTTTGGTTCCATTGCTCTGCTTTTATGCTGGGGCACTGTGGCAGGGTAGTGATCCGGCAGCTTCTTGGAAAACACTCACAAAAAGAACACTTTGGAGACTGGTTTAAATTAAATGAAAACTGCTTTACTTTTGGTAACATACAAAAAAACTAAGGGCTTGTGTTCTGCCTTACATAAAAGGTTCTTGCAGTTCAGTCTCTGCTTATCCCCCCATAACAGAAAATGAAACCACCTTTTCCTCCTTGTTAACGCTCCCCCTTTATTGAGCTTGTGTGTTACTTGTTAGCCCCCCCTTCCCAAGGGATAGCCGACAAGTACAACATGCAGTGCAGTGACATCTTAAGGGGCCAACTTTAAAGCAAGTGGGGTTTGGTACAAATCCCCCCACAGCCTCTGTCAAAACATGTGTTGCCTGTGTTGCAGGACTGCGAATGGGGTGTACAGGTGAAAGGAGCATAATGGACATACACTCTGTTATTGTCACTGTCAGATTTTAGTATTTTATTTTTGTCCTATGGGACCAGAGTATCTGGGAAAGACCACATGCTTGCTGATTTATCTAGGTTGCCTCTTTTGCTGTATTTGTTAGTTTATTGTAATTTTTCAATCAAAATGTGATCTTGCTCAGCCTCAGCTTCTTACCTCATAGCTCATCTGAAGTTCTGCTGGCTTGATGCCTCTGCGTGTTCCTGAGGAGGCACAAGACCACACTAGAGGCCTACCTTGAGGTCAGTCTTCTACTAAGGGGACTTCACATTACAAAAGCTCCATCTCATGGTACAGAGGATACAAAGTGTATGACTAAATGATATGAGATTATGGAGGCTGCAGCATTATGATCTATCAAACTCATTCTTGATCATACTGCCCCAGTTCAAGAATAGAGCTCTAAAGAAATGAAGGACAAGGAACATAAATTGAGAGAACTGGCAACAGAAAAGGAATTAGAATGCTATATAACCATATTTGTAAAATGGGGAGAGAAAATCCTGTGTCCTGATTCGTTATTAGCTGTGCAAAGAAGTGTCTAATGCATGGCTAAAAACAAGTGCTTTCATCCAGGATGCAGGGCAGACCAAATCATTGGGCAAATAGAATTTTGAATGTTTTTTAGCCACCATTTGTCTTTCCCGCTTAGCGAAAGAGTACTTTTATAAGTCGTTGCCTCCTTTGCTCCCTTGAACGAAGCTTGCCTGAGTAACAAGGAAGCATACTGCACAGTCAAATTTGTGTCACGCAGGAATTTTTTTTTATCTCTGGACACCCTTTTGTACCTCTCCCACAGCTGCCCATTTACTTGTCCTCACTGTCCCACCGCACACACGCTCCATTGCTCACTGCCTTTTAATGTGAGCTGACAGCAGTCCTCAAGCAATGAATACCCAACATTACATGTCCAGCCTTCTCCATGCACTCTGTCTGGTCTCAGTAAAACAAGCAGAACTCCTCTAACTGTACTGTTTTAGTGACTTTAGCCCATTTTCTTATTTAAAGTAATTGTGTTCCCATTTCTGTCCTCTTGCTGCTGCCCCATCACTTTCTCGCTAGCTCCTACTACTGACTCCCTCACTCTGTCAAGCCACCACAACTCACGGTTCTCACATGCCATCCAAACTGCATCTGTTTGACTTGTTTGCAGACAAACAAAAGGGCCAAGCCAGATATAAACTGTTTTCAAATATTTTGAACTGCTAACATACTGTGTATTCTACGCTACTTCAACGATCATGCTCTAACTTAAATCGGGAAGTTCATACTGACTGCATACAAAATCAAATGTTGTGAAGCTGTCAGCAGTTGCACTTTAACCCGGTACGTACTGTGGTCTGCATTCACCACCACTCGCTCCCCTAATGCTTAGAGTTACATAGTTGCTTCCTATATATTTAGAAGAAAAAGCCAGTTTAAAACTTAACAATAAATAAATAATAAAAGCATCGTCTGTGCACGGCTTGGCTGCATTGTACCCAACGGTCTCAGCATGCTCACTCACTCACTCACTCACTCACCCACTCACTCACACACTCACTCACTCACTCACCACTCACCCACCCACTCACTCACCCACCCACTCACCACCACTCACCCACTCACCACTCACTCACCACCGACTCACTCACTCACTCACCCACCCACTCACTCACTCACTCACTCACTCACCCACTCACTCACTCACTCACTCACTCACCCACCCACTCACTCACTCACTCACCCATTCACTCACTCACTCACTCACTCACTCACTCACCCACTCACTCACTCACCCACCCACCCACTCACTCACTCACTCACTCACACACTCACACACTCATGAGTTAACAAAAAAAATACATGAATTCAAACCAAAACAAGAGGAAAGCAGGCAATTTAATTTTATATAACAATGGATTTATGTGTGGGGTGGGAGGCACTCCAAACTATGGGGGGGCATGATAACCAGTTTGGTGGTATTAAAAAACTACAGGTATGGTGGCCACAGCAGAGCAAAAAAAAGATGACATTACTCTCAAACAGGCAGAGGAACTATTTTAGGATAAAATACATACAAGAGTTACCTGTTTTAGTATTTAAACTAACAAATATACATTTTTACATATATATAAATTGCAGATCCCCATTTTATAAGCGCAATAAGACACACGGGGGTGCATTAGACACGTCTAATGCATGGCCAGGGGCTGAAGGCACTTGGACTGCTGCCTCATACCTAACTACACCCCTGGCCATGCGTTAGAAGTGTCTAATGCACACCGCCTCATGTCTTTTTGCTTACTTAATGATAAGGTGCAGAAATATGGCAAGCAAATTAAAACTGCAAAGCAGAAAAATGTTTTAGGTGACGAGAACAATTATACACTAAATTAGGTCTATGATTGGCAAGACCATAGAAATACTGCAAAAAACCGAGGTCCATACTAAAAAAACAAACATCAGTGGCAATCTTCTACTGAACATACTGTAATGTACTATACAACAGACCCCAGTGATACTGGGATGGCCCACCATTGCAGTGGTAGCGCTACCACTGGTGACACCAACAAACTGGGTTCAGCAATGAGCCGGAATCATCAGAGGGCTGGCCAGGGAGGTGAGATAAAAGCCTCACTGGATGCTCTCCACCTCAGGTGGGTGAGTACTTGGCCCCTGCTGTTCTACTGCCACCTGGGTGACCACAGATGGCAGTGCACCAGAGCCGACAAAGCTGGGAGGAGGGATGCCGCCATACCGTGAGGTGAGCACGTGCCATAAGCATATGCATGCACTTGTGTAGCTTCCTCGGCATCCCAGGGGCAAGGAAGAAAATGAAAATCACTGGCTGTGCAGGAGGCTGTCCACCCCCCCACTGCAGGCCCCACACTTCTAACTGTGGCACTCCTTCCCTGACTAGTGACCGAGTCTCCATCTGGGCCTCTGGGGGTAGCTGGCCTATCGATGGCCAAACCCTGGGGGCAAGCCAGGTTGCACTCAGGGAAGTGAGGTAAATCCTGGAGAAGCTGGGTGATAGGGCAGGACAGAGGGGGCCAGCTGGCAGTGGGAGAAAGCACAGTAAATAAAAAAAAAGACCTCAGTGATACTGAGAGTTCAGCCTTGTGATGTTAGGGCCCCCCCACCAGCAATGCCAGCATCAGTCAATACAGAGGAGCAGCAAATGCAAGACTCAGTTCCAAGAATCATTCCAAGTAGGCAAAGGAAGACTTGGGGGGGGGCATGAAGGAGGCAGAGGAACAAGCAGGAATTAGAACACTTAATAGCTGATGTACAGTATTTATCAATCATCATTCCATTTTTATTGATTGGAAAGTTAATTCCATTACAAAATCCATAAAAGCAATTTTACAATACAGTGATCAAGAAACTAACACATCATCAAATCTACATATTTATCTATGTATTTATCAATATTTCACATTGACTTTTGATGCCAGATGATGAAAATGCTTTGAACAAGGGACTTTCATTTACACCTCTGTGGACATAAACTGTTTCCAAACCCTAGTGGATTTGCAACAGTTTGCTCAGAAACGGACATTCAAAGACATTTATTCATGGAAGGGCTGGAACATAAGCAGCATCACAATCTGCAGAACCTTGGGCAGACTGCATGCCATATTACACTTTGCTCCGAGTCCTTATACTATCCCACCCTGGGACCAGATGTGTGTGTATATGTGTGTGTGTGTGTGTGTGTGTGTGTGTGTGTGTGTGTGTGTGTGTGTCAAAAACTGAGCAGGACTTGGAAAATTAAAAAAAATTCCCAAACCAAAAATGTTTCAGAATTGTATGCTGGGAGGGAGGTGAGCCCTGGAGGGTTTGGGGAGTGACACCTCCATACCCATCAAGCCGTTCAATGGGGGTGGGGTTATGGACATGCCACACTATAAGGCAGAGATTCATAGGCAGCTCTCCAATACCTCTTCAAATTGAATGGCAATTGTACAGCCTATTTTAAAGTAGAGGTGGACCATATATTGGGAGAAGGGTTTTCTAAGGAGTACTTCACAAATATGGAACCAGAAT
The DNA here is from genome assembly GCA_016271365.2 of Neoceratodus forsteri. Classification (NCBI taxonomy): domain Eukaryota; kingdom Metazoa; phylum Chordata; order Ceratodontiformes; family Ceratodontidae; genus Neoceratodus; species Neoceratodus forsteri. The sequence goes on from CM028130.1 coordinate 1,426,644,942, forward strand.
CCTCCACAAAGACTTCCTGAACCCCCAGTAGACCAATAATATTGGGCAACGGTTGGGTAACAAAACCAGTTTCCATCTTTGTGGACAGCATTCTTTAGCCATTAGTTGAGGCCCTCCCTTCATATAAAAGAGGCTATATGAAGGTTCTCAACCTTGTAGAGAATTTTGATATGACTATGATGACTAGTATTTCGCAACGCTTGATGTGGACTCATTATATGACTATGCCTCATTAGGAAGGTTTATCAGTGTGACACGGTAGAGTGCCGGGTGGCTTCTGGGAACCATTTAAAAAGGAACACTCTGGAGGCCAGTTTAAATAAATGAAATCTTTACTTCAGTAAACAGAAAACACAACAGCTTACATTCAGCTTAGCCAGGAATTCAGTTCAGTCTCTGTCTCCAATTACAGCATCTAACTGACACAAAAACCCACTCGCTTTTTATTCATGCAGCCCCGTCTATTAGGCCCAGGTGTTGCTTGTTAACACCCCTCCCCTTGAAATACATCCAACACTCAGATCACAAAGAGAGAGAGGAATTAAAGGGCCAGCTTTAAAACAGCTGGGATTTTGTGCAAATCTCACCTTAGCCGCAGTCACAACTTGTGCTGCCTGTGTTGCAGGCTGTGTTGCAGGGTTAACTTGTGCTACTCGTGTTGCAGGTGGTGTTACAGGGTTAATTTGTGCTGCTTGTGTTGCAGGGTTAACTTCTGCTGCCTGTGTTGCAGGCTGTGTTGCAGGGTTAACTTGTGCTGCCTGTGATGCAGGGTTAACTTGTGTTGCATGTGTTGCAGGGTTAAATTGTGCTGCTGTGTTGCAGGGTTAACTTGTGCTGCCTGTGTAGCAGGGTTAACTTGTGCTGCCTGTGATGCAGAGTTAACTTGTGCTGTCTGTGTTGCAGGCTGTGTTGCAGGGTTAAATTGTGCTGCTATGTTGCAGAATTAACCTGTGCTGCCTGTGTTGCAGGGTTAACTGGTGCTGCCAGTGTTGCAGGGTTAACTTGTGCTGCCTGTGTTGCAGAGTTAACTTGTGCTGCAAGTGTTGCAAGGTTAACTAGTGCTGCCTGTGTTGCAGAGTTAACTTGTGCTGCCTGTGTTGCAGGCTGCATTGCAGGGTCAACTTTTGCTGCCTGTGTTGCAGGGTTAATGTGTGCTGCCTGTGCTGCAGGATTAACTTATGCTGTCTGTGTTGCAGGGTTAACTTGTACTGCTTGTGCTGCAGGCTGTGTTGCAGGGTTAACCTGTGCTGCCTGTGTTGCAGGCTGCGTTGCAGGATTAACTTATGCTGCCTGTGTTGCAGGCTGTGTTGCAGGGTTAAATTGTGTTGCTGTGTTGCAGGATTAACCTGTGCTGCCTGTGTTGCAGGGTTAACTGGTGCTGCCAGTGTTGCAGGGTTAACTTGTGCTGCCCGTGTTGCAGGGTTAACTTGTGCTGCCTGTGTTGCAGGGTTAACTTGTGCTGCCTGTGTTTCAGGCTGTGTTGCAGGGTTAACTTCTGCTGTCTGTACTGCAGGATTAACCTGTGCTGCCTGTGTTGCAGGGTTAACTTGGGCTGCCTGTGTTGCAGGCTGTGTTGCAGGGTTAACTTGTGCTGCCTGTGTTGCAGAGTTAACTTGTGCTGCCTGTGTTGCAGGCTGCATTGCAGGGTCAACTTTTGCTGCCTGTGTTGCAGGCTGTGTTGCAGGGTTAATGTGTGCTGCCTGTGCTGCAGGATTAACTTGTGTTGCAGGGTTAACTTGCACTGCCTGCATTCCAGGATTAACCTGTGCTGCCTGTGTTGCAGGGTTAACTTGTGCTCTCTGTGTTGCAGGCTGTGTTGCAGGGTTAACTTGTACTACCTGTGTTGCAGGCTGTGTTGCAGAGTTAACTTATGCTGTCTGTGTTGCAGGGTTAACTTGTACTGCTTGTGCTGCAGGCTGTGTTGCAGGGCTAACTTGTGCTGCCTGTGTTGCAGGCTGTATTGCAGGGTTAACTTGTGCTGCCTGTGTTGCAGGCTGTGTTGCAGGGTTAACTTGCGCTGCCTGTGATGCAGAGTTAACTTGTGCTGTCTGTGTTGCAGGCTGTGTTGCAGGGTTAAATTGTGCTGCTGTGTTGCAGGATTAACCTGTGCTGCCTGTGTTGCAGGGTTAACTGGTGCTGCCAGTGTTGCAGGGTTAACTTGTGCTGCCCGTGTTGCAGGTTGCATTGCAGGGTTAACTTGGGCTGCCTGTGTTGAAGGGTTAACTTGTGCTGCCTGCCTTTCAGGCTGTGTTGCAGGGTTAACTTGTGCTGCCTGTGTTGCAGAGTTAACTTGTGCTACCTGTGTTGCAGGCTGCATTGCAGGGTCAACTTTTGCTGCCTGTGTTGCAGGGTTAATGTGTGCTGCCTGTGCTGCAGGATTAACTTGTGCTGTCTGTGTTGCAGGGTTAACTTGTGCTGCCTGTGTTGCAGGCTGTGTTGCAGGGTTAACTTGTGATGCCTGTGTTGCAGGATTAACCTGTTCAGCCTATGTTGCAGGGTTAACTTGTACTGCCTGTGTTGCAGACTGTGTTTCAGGGTTAACTTGTGCTGCCTGTGTTGCAGGCTGTGTTGCAGGGTTAACTTGTGATACCTGTGTTGCAGGATTAACCTGTTCTGCCAGTGTTACAGGGTTAACTTGTACTGCCTGTGTTACAGGCTGTGTTGCAGGGTTAACTTGTGCTGTCTGTGTTGCAGGATTAACCTGTGCTGCCTGTGTTGCAGGGTTAACTTGTGCTGCCTGTGTTGCAGGCTGTGTTGCCGGGTTAACTTGTGATGTCTGTGTTGCAGGGTTAACTTGTGCTGCCTGTGTTGAAGGCTGTGTTGCAGGGTTAACTTGTGCTGTCTGTGTTGCAGGCTGTGTTGTAGGGTTAACTTGTGCTGCCTGTGTTGCAGGGTTAACTTGTGCTGCCTGTGTTGCAGGCTGCATTGCAGGGTCAACTTTTGCTGCCTGTGTTGCAGGGTTAACTTGTGCTGCCTGTGTTGCAGGATTAACCTGTGCTGCCTGTGTTACAGGGTTAACTTGTGCTGCCTGTGTTGCAGGGTTAACTTGTGCTGCCTGTGTTGCAGGCTGCGTTGCAGGATTAACTTGCGCTGCCTGTGTTGCAGGGTTAACTTGTGCTGCCTGTGTTGCAGGTTAACTTGTGCTGCCTGTGTTGCAGGCTGTGTTGCAGGTTAACTGTACTGCCTGTGCTGCATTAACTGTGCTGCATGTGTTGCAGGGTTAACTTGCACTGACTGCATTCCAGGATTAACCTGTGCTGCCTGTGTTGCAGGGTTAACTTGTGCTCTCTGTGTTGCAGGGTTAACTTTGCTGTCTGTGTTAAAGGGTTAACTTGTGCTGCCTGTGTTGCAGGCTGTGTTGCAGGGTTAACTTGTGATGCCTGTGTTGCAGGATTAACCTGTTCAGCCTATGTTGCAGGGTTAACTTGTACTGCCTGTATTGCAGGCTGTGTTTCAGGGTTAACTTGTGCTGCCTGTGTTGCAGGCTGTGTTGCAGGGTTAACTTGTGATGCCTGTGTTGCAGGATTAACCTGTTCTGCCTGTGTTGCAGGGTTAACTTGTACTGCCTGTGTTGCAGGCTGTGTTGCAGGGTTAACTTGTGCTGCCTGTGTTGCAGGATTAACCTGTGCTGCCTGTGTTGCAGGGTTAACTTGTGCTGCCTGTGTTGCAGGCTGTGTTGCCGGGTTAACTTGTGATATCTGTGTTGCAGGGTTAACTTGTGCTGCCTATGTTGCAGGCTGCGTTGCAGGGTTAACTTGTGCTGTCTGTGTTGCAGGCTGTGTTGAAGGGTTACCTTGTGCTGCCTGTGTTGCAGGGTTAGCTTGTGCTGCCTGTGTTTCAGGCTGTGTTGCAGGGTTAACTTGTGCTGCCTGTGTTGCAGGATTAACCTGTGCTGCCTGTGTTACAGGGTTAACTTGTGCTGCCTGTGTTGCAGGGTTAACTTGTGCTGCCTGTGTTGCAGGGTTAACTTGTGCTGCCTGTGTTTCAGGCTGTATTGCAGGGTTAATTTGTGCTGCTTGTGTTGCAGAATTAACCTGCGCTGCCTGTGTTGCAGGGTTAACTTGTGCTGCCTGTGTTGCAGGGTTAACTTGTGCTGCCTGTGTCATCGCAGGCTGCGTTGCAGAGTTAACTTGTGCTGCCTGTGTTGCAGAGTTAACTTGTGCTGCCAGTGCTGCAGGCTGCATTGCAGGGTCAACTTTTGCTGCCTGTGTTGCTGGCTGTGTTGCAGGGTTAATGTGTGCTACCTGTGCTGCAGGATTAACTTTTTCTGCATGTGTTGGTGGGTTAACTTGCACTGCCTGCATTCCAGGGTTAACCTGTGCTGCCTGTTTTGTAGGGTTAACTTGTGCTGTCTGTGTTGCAGGGTTATCTTTGCTGTCTGTGTTGCATGGTTAACTTGTGCGGCCTGTGTTGCAGGCTGTGTTGCAGGGTTAACTTGTGATGCCTGTGTTGCAGGATTAATCTGTTCTGCCTGTGTTGCAGGGTTAACTTGTACTGCCTGTGTTGCAGGCTGTGTTGCAGGGTTAACCTATGCTATCTGTGTTGTAGGGTTAACTTGTACTGCTTGTGCTGCAGGCTGTGTTGCAGGGTTAACCTGTGTTGCAGGCTGCATTGCAGGGTTAACTTATGCTGCCTGTGTTGCAGGCTGTGTTGCAGGGTTAACTTGCGCTGCCTGTGATGCAGAGTTAACAAGTACTGTCTGTGTTGCAGGCTGTGTTGCAGGGTTAAATTGTGCTACTGTGTTGCAGGATTAACCTGTGCTGCCTGTGTTGCAGGGTTAACTGGTGCTGCCAGTGTTGCAGGGTTAACTTGTGCTGCCTGTGTTGCAGAGTTGACTTGTGCTGCCTGTGTTGCAGTGTTAACTTGTGCTGCCTGTGTTGCAGGCTGTGTTGCAGGGTTAACTTGTGATGCCTGTGTTGCAGGATTAATCTGTTCTGCCTGTGTTGCAGGGTTAACTTATGCTGCCTGTGTTACAGGCTGTGTTGCAGGGTTAACTTGTGCTGCATGTGATGCAGAGTTAACTTGTGTTCCCTGTGTTGCAGGGTTAACTTTGTGTTGCCTGTGATGCAGAGTTAACTTGTGCTGTCTGTGTTGCAGGTTGTGTTGCAGGGTTAAATTGTGCTGCTGTGTTGCAGGATTAACCTGTGCTGCCTGTGTTGCAGGGTTAATTGGTGCTGCCAGTGTTGCAGGGTTAACTTGTGCTGCCTGTGTTGCAGAGTTAACTTCTGCTGTCTGTGTTGCAGGGTTAACTTGTGCTGCCTGTGTTGCAGGGTTAACTTGTGCTGCCTGTGTTGCAGGCTGTGTTGCAGGGTTAACTTGTGCTGCCTGTGTTGCAGGATTAACTTGTGCTGCCTGTGTTTCAGGGTGTGTTGCAGGGTTAACTTGTGCTGCCTGTGTTGCAGGATTAACCTGTTCTGCCTGTGTTGCAGGGTTAACTTGTGCTGCTTGTGTGGCATGCTGCATTTCAGGGTTAACTTATGCTGCCTGTGTTGCAGGCTGTGTTGCAGGGTTAACTTGTGATGCCTGTGTTGCAGGATTAATCTGTTCTGCCTGTGTTGCAGGGTTAACTTGTACTGCCTGTGTTGCAGGCTGTGTTGCAGGGTTAACCTATGCTATCTGTGTTGTAGGGTTAACTTGTACTGCTTGTGCTGCAGGCTGTGTTGCAGGGTTAACCTGTGCTGCCTGTGTTGCAGGCTGCATTGCAGGGTTAACTTATGCTGCCTGTGTTGCAGGCTGTGTTGGGGTTAACTGGCTGCCTGTGATGCAGAGTTAACATGTACTGTCTGTGTTGCAGGCTGTGTTGCAGGGTTAAATTGTGCTGCTGTGTTGCAGGATTAACCTGTGCTGCCTGTGTTGCAGGGTTAACTGGTGCTGCCAGTGTTGCAGGGTTAACTTGTGCTGCCTGTGTTGCAGAGTTGACTTGTGCTGCCTGTGTTGCAGTGTTAACTTGTGCTGCCTGTGTTGCAGGCTGTGTTGCAGGGTTAACTTGTGCTGCCTGTGTTGCAGGATTAACTTGTGCTGCCTGTGTTTCAGGGTGTGTTGCAGGGTTAACTTGTGCTGCCTGTGTTGCAGGATTAACCTGTTCTGCCTGTGTTGCAGGGTTAACTTGTGCTGCTTGTGTGGCATGCTGCATTTCAGGGTTAACTTGTGCTGCCTGTGTGGCACAGTTAACTTGTGCTGCCTGTGTTGCAGAGTTAACTTGTGCTGCTTGTGTTGCAGGCTGTGTTACAGGGTTAACACAGCCTGGAAGAAGAGGAGGCCATTATGGTTTTCCAAGGAGGTAGTGGAGAAAGTGAAAGCCAAAAAGATTGCATTCAGGCAATACAAAGAGACACAGGCAGAAGGAGATAGGGAGAAGTACCAGGAGATGCAAAGGGAGGCAGGGAGGTCAGCAAGGGAAGCCAAAGCTGAGACAGAAGAGTACATTACAAAATCAGTGGGTAGAAGGGACAAAATCTTTTACAGGGACATAAGTGAAAAAAGAAAGGCAAAGGGAGGGATAGTGAAACTGAAGGGGGAGGATGGGGGCCGCGTGGAGGATGAGAACAGTAAAGCTGACATATTGAACAGGTATTTCTGCTCAGTCTTTACTGAGGAAGAGGAGGGTAATGGGTCTGAAGGGAGTACAAGGGGTAGGAATGGTGCAGAAATGGACACAAGTCCCTTTACACGAGAAAGGCTCCTGAAGGAACTGGAAGTAATAAGAGTTGATAAAGCAATGGGGCCAGATGGGGTGCACCCCAGGGTCCTTAAAGGACTAATAGAGATGGTGGCTGAACCTCTTGCAATCCTGTTTAGCTGATCACTGGAAACAGGGGAGGTACCCAAAGACTGGAGGACAGCAGATGTAGTCCCCTTATACAAAAGTGGGAACAAAGAGGAAGCGGGGAACTACAGGCCAGTCAGCCTCACCTCGGTAGTAGGGAAAATCATGGAAGCACTACTGAAGGACAGATTGGTGGAACATTTGGTTGTCAATGGACTACAGGACCCAAGGCAGCATGGTTTCACCAGGGGGAGGTCATGTCAGAGCAACCTCATTGAATTTTTTGACTGGGTGACTAGGGAGGTGGATCAGGGGAGGGCAGTGGACATGGCCTATCTGAACTTCTGCAAGGCTTTTGACACTGTGCCACATAGAAGACTATTACACAAACTGGGGACTATGGGTGTGGGCAGGACAGTAGTGCAGTGGGTAGGTAACTGGCTGGGTGGCAGGACACAGAGGGTGGTGGTAAATGGCTGTCACTCCACAGAGGAAGAGTGACCAGTGGGGTACCACAGGGATCAGTGCTGGGACTGGCCCTATTCAACATCTTCATCAGTGACATTCGCAGGACCTAGAAGGCAAATTTCCCTGTTTGCTGATGACACAAAGCTCTGTAACAGAGTAGGCACACCAGAGGGTGTAGACAGAATAAGAAGGGACCTGCAGAAACTTGAAGAATGGTCAGGGGTTTGGCAGTTAAAATTCAATGCAAAGAAGTGCAAGATAATGCATATGGGGTGCAAAAACAATGGCACAATATATCAGTTGGGGGGTGAGGATATATATAGCATGCACCAAGCAGGAAAGGGATCTTGGGGTTATCATCTCTGATGACCTCAAGGTATGGAAACAGTGTGACAAGGCAGCAGGTAAAGCAAATAGGATGTTGGGATGCATAGGCAGGGGCATCACCAGCAGGAAAAAGGAGGTCATAATTCCACTATACAAGACACTAGTAAGGCCCCACCTGGAGTACAGTGTACAGTTCTGGAGACCTTACTTATGTAAGGACATAGACAGGGTAGAGAAGGTTCAGAGGAGGGCAACAAAGATGTTACATGGATTGTATCACAAGTCCTATGAGGACAGGTTGAAGGAATTGAATATGTACTCCCTGGAGGAGAGGAGGGAGAGAGGGGATATGGTTGAGACATACAAGTATGTTACAGGGAGGGACAGAGTGCAGGAATACACTATTTGTAAGTGAAAAAAATGTTCGAGGACTAGAGGGCATGGGATGAAGTTGGAAGGAGGACGATTCAGAGGCAACGTGAGGAGGAATTTCTTCAGAGAACGGGTGGTGGACAAGTGGAACACCCTGCCAGAGGAAGTGGTGGGGGCTGAAACAATCACGGGATTTAAGAATGCATGGGATAGACATAATGGAATTCTGGAGGTCAGGGTTAAGGGTAAACAGACTTCTAGGAAAACATAAAGTAAACTTACAAGCTCAAATGGGCAGACTGGGTGGGCCATAGGTCCTTATCTGCCGACACTGTCTATGTATATATGTAACTTGTGCTGCCTGTGTTGTGCAGTTAACTTGTGCTGCCTGTGTTGCAGGCTGTGTAGCAGGCTATGTTGCAGGGTTAACTTGTGCTACCTGTGTTACAGGGTTAACTTGTGTTGCCTGTGTTGCAGGCTGTGTTACAGGGTTAACTTGTGCTGCCTGTGTTGCAGGGTTAACTTGTGCTGCCTGTGTTGCAGGGTTAACTTGTGCTACCTGTGTTGCAGGCTGTGTTGCAGGGTTAAGTTGTGCTGCCTGTGTTGCAGACTGTGTTCCAGGGTTAACTTGTGCTGCCTGCGTTGCAGGGTTAACTTGTGCTGCCTGTGTGGCAGGCTGTGTTGCAGGGTTAACTTGTACTGCCTCTGTTGCAGAGTTAACTTGTGCTGCCTGTGTTGCAGGCTGTGTTACAGGGTTAAGTTGTGTGCTGCCTGTGTTGCAGACTGTGTTCCAGGTTTAACTTGTGCTGCCTGTGTGGCAGGCCGTGTTGCTGTGTTAGCGTGTGCTGCCTGTGTTGCAGGCTGTGTTGCCGGGTGAACTTGTGCTGCCTGTGTTGCGGGGTTAACTTGTGCTGCCTGTGTTGCAGGGTTAACTTGTGTTGCCTGTGTTGCAGGCTGTGTAGCAGGCTATGTTGCTGGGTTAACTTGTGCTGCCTGGGTTCCAGGGTTAACTTGTGCTGCCTGTGTTGCAGGCAGTGTTGCAGGGTTAACTTGTCCTGCCTGTGTTGCAGGTTGCATTGCAAGGTTCACTTGTGCTGCCTGTGTTGCAGGGTGAACTTGTGCTGCCTGTGCTGCAGGGTTAACTTGTGCTGCCTGTGTTGCAGGCAATGTTGCAGGGTTAACTTGTGCTGCCCGTGTTGCAGGTTGCATTGCAGGGTTAACTTGTGCTGCCTGTGTTGCAGGGTTACCTTGTGCTGCCTGGGTTGCAGGCTGTGATGCAGGGTTAACTTGTGCTGCCTGTGTTACAGGCTATGTTGCAGGGTTAACTGGTGCTGCCTCTTTTGCAGTGTTAACTTGTGCTACCTGTGTTGTAGACTTTGTTGCAGGCTTAACTTGTGTTGCCTGTGTTGCAGGGTTAACTTGTGCTGCCTGTGTTGCAGGCTGTGTTACAGGGTTAACTTGTGCTGCCTGTATTGCAGGGTTAACTTGTGCTGCCTGTGTTGCAGGGTTAACTTGTGCTACCTGTGTTGCAGGCTGTGTTGCAGGGTTAAGTTGTGCTGCCTGTGTTGCAGACTGTGTTCCAGGGTTAACTTGTGCTGCCTGCATTGCAGGGTTACCTAGTGCTGCCTGTGTGGCAGGCTGTGTTGCAGGGTTAACTTGTACTGCCTCTGTTGCAGAGTTAACTTGTGCTGCCTGTGTTGCAGGCTGTGTTACAGGGTTAAGTTGTGCTGCCTGTGTTGCAGACTGTGTTCCAGGTTTAACTTGTGCTGCCTGTGTGGCAGGCCGTGTTGCTGTGTTAGCGTGTGCTGCCTGTGTTGCAGACTGTGTTCCAGGGTTAACTTGTGCTGCCTGCGTTGCAGGTTTAACTTGTGCTGCCTGTGTGGCAGGCCGTGTTGCTGTGTTAGCTTGTGCTGCCTGTGTTGCAGGCTGTGTTGCAGGGTGAACTTGTGCTGCCTGTGTTGCAGGGTTAACTTGTGTTGCCTGTGTTGCAGGCTTTGTTACAGGGTTAGCTTGTGCTGCCTGTTTTGCAGGGTTAACTTGTGCTGCTTGTGCAGCAGGCTGTTTTACAGTGTTAACTTGTGCTGCCTGTGTTGCAGGGTTAACTTGTGTTGCTTGTGTTGCAGGCCATGTTGCAGGGTTAACTTGTGGTGCCTGTTTTGCAGGCTGTGTTGCACGATTAACTTGTGGTGCCTGTGTTGCAGGCTGTGTTGCAGGGTTGTGAAGAAGGGCTTGACAGACATGCACTCTGTCACGATCAGCCTTACAGTTCTTTCTGGACATGCAACCAGAAGATCCAATGGTATTCAATCAGTATGTTTAAAGGTTGGCACCGCTTGTGTTGGATTCTAATATTTCTTTGTTCCAAAGCAGGTACTATAAACAAATCTGGGGTATGGCAATTGGGTCACTATGGCCCCCAGGTATGGCAGCCTCTGTATGGAAATGTGGGGTGACTAATTTGTATAAAGTGGTACCACAAATCCTTATTTTCAGTATTTGGGTTTGAGGCATTGTTATAGTGACAACAGTTGTATCGTCTGGAGGGGCACTGAATCCCAGTTTTATGAGTTTGTCTCTTGGTTGGAGTCCACCAACCTCAACTTTTGTTTCAAGGTATCTATTTCTTTGGAGGAGTATAACTTTTCTGGATTTGTGCACTCAAAATTGGGAAATGGTAATATAGGTTCAGACTGATATAAAAAGTCTACTGAAAGGAATAGTTTGCTTCTGTCTAATACCAGCCCCCCCATCCAGTCTAACCTGCAACATACCCAAAGATTAACTGATAAGAACTTTGCAAAATTTTTCTTCTGAGGGTGACGTTATAAACAGAGAGAAGGAACAGATTGTGAGATTAAAGGAATAGGGGTTTACTACATCAGTTATTTCTGAAGCAGTGGCATATGTAATTCCTTGCCAAGACAGGATACCCTGGTCCTTAGACAAAGGAACAACAGAACAGATATTGATGAATGTAGAGTTATCACTACTTACAGCTCCTGAGCTACAGAAGTGATAGACATTCTTCACAAAAACTGAGGAATATTCAGCACTGATGCTGGGCTGAGAAATATCATCAGTGATGGTCCCTGCATGCTGTACAGGCATCTTGATACCGTAAGAGGTAAAGTTGTCTCCAGCCATTTACTTGTTTCCAGTAGGGATACAGTAGCTGGGTTACCTCTTCCATTGGTACATTTAAGATTAGCTTATGTAAATATTGCTGCTGCGTGAAAAACACCAAAATCGCTGGTCCGCCGGTGCAGCATCAGGGTGTCTGCTTGCAACGCTGGTGACCCAGGTTCAGGAACAGACCCGGGAGTCAGAGGGCCAGCCAGGGTGGAGAAGGATTGAGTACCATCTGGCAACTGTCCTCTTGGCAAGAGGGGGGGTTAGCATTCGGTACCTTAGCGACCCCTGGTGGAGGCTGGGGAGCCACAAGTACCGAGGCCACATGATACAGGTGGCGGGACAGATATTGGGTGCAGTTGTTGATGTCATTGCACATCCCTCCTTCGGGGAACCTCAGCATCCACAACAATCCGGCCCCATTAGTGATGTTGCCTCCTCTGCCACTCCCGCCATGTCTAAGGTCCACCAGGGGATCCCGCTCCCGTGGTCCTGTCCTGGGGTGTAAGCCAGGGCTCATGACTAATGTACTGGGGAGGGGTGCTTGGCCGGTGACCCACCCAGGGGTAAGCTAAGCTGGGGTTGTTGAGGAGGGCGGGGCTGAGGACCTCCACCTGGAAGGGAGGAGGGGGCACTGGGCCAAAAAAACAACAGAAAAACCCACTAAAATCTAGAACAGACCCAAAAAGGTAACACCATCACTATAAAAGATTGTATTAACTGTGAAACCTTTGGAGTAGTGTACATTTTGGAACACTCCTGTGGTGCATTCTATTCTGGATGTATCATAAGGGAATTTAAAATAAGAATGGGTGATCATTTGCATGTTATCCAAAAAAAAATATGAATCCTATACATTTAATTTATTTATTTATTTATTGAAATCTAGGATAACACCACTTGAGCTCAAAGCTCTTTACATAGGTTCCACATCATGATAACAGTACAAAACGGGGTGGTACAAATTACAAAGATTGTGGATACAACAGATGCAACAGGGATTGCACATGTTACAGAGGAAGTTAGGATAATGGAAGCAGGGTTAACAAAGACACTTAAGGGTATAAGATGCCTGAAAGGAACCAATCACTTGTCAGCAGGAATATAGGGTTAGCAGAAAAAAATTAGTGCTAGATGAGGTGAGGAGGAATCCCAGTGCCATCAAGCAGGGATGTTGTGAGGAAGAAGTCTGGCGGGGAGGGAGGGTATGAGGAATAGCAGGAAAAGGGGAGGAGAGAGTATGGATGAAAGGAGCATAACTCAGGAGAGGAGTAGGGAGGATGAGGGGTGAGACAGTATGGGAGGAGATGGGATCAAGGGAGAGTTTAGGGGAGGGTGGGGTAGGAAGGGATGGGGTGATAAGGCATGGGGGAGGAGGAGGTGGGGAAGGGTGAGGGAAGAGCAGGGAAAACCAGTGAGGAGAAGGGGTGAAGCTATGGGTGACAGTCGCAATGGGTGGCATTTAGCAGGAGTTGCTTGAGGTGGACTTTGAAAGCACCCAATGTAGGCAAATGAGCAAGATCTGCCTGGAGGGAGTTGAACCAGCCCGGGGCACGGTTTGCAAATGATCTTTGGCTTAGGGAGGTGCGACATTTTGGTATTATGAAGGTCTGAAGTTCAGAGTTACGTGTGCGCCGCAGGTTGATGCTAGGCACCAGGAGTTGACTAACCTTAGTCAGACGTGTTCCTACGCTAATCTTTTTAGCCAGCAGGCAAGTTTGGAATTTGAGTCGAACACTGAGTGGGAGCCAATTTGAATTGGTATACAGGTCACTTGTGTGAGTCAGCCTAGTTGCTCCTAAGGTTAGCCGGCAGGCTTTGTTTAAGGCTGTTTTTAAACACCTGAGTACAGTGTCAGTGGCTGCGCCATAGATAGGCAGGCCGTAGTCAACAAGTGAGCCCACAGAGCTGTGGATAGCTATTTTGAGGGCTTCAGGGGTCAGACTGTGCTTGTGCCGATATAGCATCCCAATACGTTTATTAATTGCCTTGGCCGTGTTGTCAATGTGTAGAGTGTAGGACAACGAGTTGTCAATAGTGATCCTCAGAAATTTAAAGTGTTGGACCAGGTCCAGGGAGGTCACAGTGACATTACATATTGATAATGGGTAGCCACGATGCTTGTTTTGGGAGCTGGAGAACAGCATAGTTTTAGTTTTTTATAGTTCAAGATTAATTTATGATCTGTGAACCACTTCTCTAGATTGGTAAAGTCACTTTGGAGTTGTTGCTCACGCTCAATTGGATTTGAGCTATGTGCGAATACAACCGCGTCAACAGCATAAAGTAGAATGCGGCACTGGCTGGCTTGAGGGAGACTATTCAGGAATAAGCTGAATAGGAGGGCACCCGTATTGATCCCTGAGGGACACCTGAGCAAAACAGGCTTGCTATCCGATAGTGTTGAGCCGATTCTGACTTGTTGAGATCTGCAGTCCAGATAGCTGCAGAACAACGAAACCACCTCAGGGGCCAGACCCATTGCAGCAAGTTGCTTGGTAAGAAGGGCATAATTAACAGTATTGAAAGCTTTGGTCAGATCGATAAAGATTGCCCCGGAGAGTTATCCTTTATCAAGAGAAGTGTGTATGTGACCAGTGAACTCTAAAAGAGTTGTGGTGGTGCTATGCCCAGTTCTAAAACCATGCTGCTCAGGGCAGAGGAGTGTGTATTTATCAAGGTAGTCAACCAGTTGGTCTGCAACTATTCATTCAAGGGCCTTCGACAGAGGTGGTAGCAAGGATATGGGTCAATAGTTCTCTGTGAGGGCGCGGTCCCCATTCTTATGAACAGTAATGACTATAGCGGCTTTCCATTTTTGAGGGAATATCACCTGTTGAAGTGACAAGTTGAGGATATGGGTAAGAGGGGACAGGACTTCTTTCAAGGAGAGAGAGATTAATTTAAGATCAAGGGTGTCCCCACTGAATCTCCCCTTACCGAGCACTTTCCAGAGGTATTTCCTTTCATCTCTAATAGAGATAGCCTTGAACTGAAAGAGGAGATTCATAGAGGGTTGTTGGCCTATGATTGGGTTGCCCAGATGGAAGAAATCAGGGAGGAAGACATGACTGAGGTCAGTGAAGGCTAGGTTCAAAGTGTCAGCTATAATTTTAGGGTCAAGGACGGAGGTACCATTGACACAGATCATGGCAGGGGCAGTTTTGGGCACCTTGCCAGTAACCTCTTTGAGGTTTGCCCTGAATTTATGGCCATCATTCCAGTGTTTGGATAAGGCAGCCTTGTAGTAGAGGTTCTTGGCTATATAGATGGCCCTGGTGCAGCTATTTCTGGATTGCTTGTACTTTAGGATGTCCGGCTGCTTCCCTGTGGCTCTGGCTATTCACCAGAGATGATCTCGGATTTTCATCAGACCCAAGATGTCAGGGGTCATCCAGGGGTTATAAAGGCCCTTGACTATCTGCTTTTTTATGGGGGCATAGTTATTGCAGATAGTGTTAAAGAGGAGGATGAAGTGGTCCAGTGCACTATCCACGTCCGGGGCCCCATACACAGCTGACCAGTTGGCATGTCGGAGATCAGCTCTAAGATGGTCAGCTTGACCGAGCATGAGGACTCTTAGTGACTGTTCTGGGAGGGGGTTTGGTGAAGTTATTGATCCAGTTGAACATGACAGGGGAGTGGTCACTGATATCGCCTGGGAGGACAGAGGCATTAGCGATGTGCTGTGGGCGGTTGGTGAGTACCCAATCAAGCAGGGTGCTATTACTGGTCCGATAGTCTGGGTAGGTGCTTCTATTATCTGTGTGAAGTGGATTGCCTGGATGGCATCCTTAAACTGGTTTGCTGCTGGGGCGAGCCAGCTAATATTAAAGTCACCAAATAATATGACCTTGGAGCTAAGGGTAAGGCTATCAAGGCAGTCAATGATGGCTTGTAGACCTTGGAGTGAGTCCTTTGGTGGGATATAGATGGACAGCAGTGTAAGAGACTTGCTATGTGTCCCACGGAGGATCTTAATGGCAAGGGTCTGTGCAGTGGTCCCAAGACTGGGAAGAATATGTGATGATCCCTGAAGGCCCTCCTTGAGATAGAAGGCACAGCCTCCACCTCTTTTACTTAGGCAGTCTTGCCTAAAGTGCCTGTAGCCTGGAAGGCTGATGTCCGCATCAGGAATCTTTGAAGTCAGCCACGTTTTGACAATTGACAGTACATCGGGGTTATGAAGGGCTACCCAGGCCTGGAGGCTAGTGAAGTTAGCAACTAGACTGCAGATATTTAGAGAGGCAATTGTGAGCATGCCTGGCTTATGGGCACACGTACCCAGGTTGTGTGGAGGGCCTGGATTGGGGTGCATGCTACCTGAGAGGAGAAGCAGCAGGAAGGCTAGTCTTTGCAGGTAACTTTTTAGGTGTTTAGCACTAACTTTGAGATGCTTCCTGGAGCATATATTGATGAGGTTTACGTCAGCGATCAGGACAAGTCTGAATGGTAGTAAAGGTGAGGTTGGCCACAGCTGGGCCCTCAGTGTCCAGATCCAGTTGTGCACCATCTTAAAAGAAGTAGAACTGGCACACATGAAATCAGTTTTACTGATAGAGAAAATGTATCTTGGGGTCAAGAGGTGGGGATTAGGAATGTTTGATCAGTAGATGAGAAAGCTATTGGATATACAAATTGACAGGAAGGGAAGGAATGGGGTTGAATGACTTGATGGGTCTGGCTGTGTTCCTGAAATAATATGTAAGTTTATGTGCATATATTGCTTATATTTATTTCCCTACTACTGTATTTATTTATTTTTATTTGTCTTTTATATGCCCTGAAATTCATCCATACCTAGCACAGAGTGCATGGACCACTAACTGCCTGGTGCACTCAAGAAGTCTAGATGATGCAAATATGAAATTAAATATTTTCAAAAAGAACTGTGAGAGTGCTGCACCTGCTCTATATGCAT
Source organism: Neoceratodus forsteri (assembly GCA_016271365.2). Classification (NCBI taxonomy): domain Eukaryota; kingdom Metazoa; phylum Chordata; order Ceratodontiformes; family Ceratodontidae; genus Neoceratodus; species Neoceratodus forsteri. Next base: position 1,426,660,925 of record CM028130.1, read on the forward strand.
TTTATTTATTTGTTTATTTATTTTAAAGGTTTCACCAAGAAAGACATATTGAGCTGGAAATACTTCATTTGCAGATGCATCTGGGCCGGGGGGGCAAAGAGGAATACTAAGAACGATAATACAACAACAGGTGTACAGTATAAGCATCATAAATAACAACTGAGTAAAGATGATAAATGTGAAATGTGGAATATATAGCAATGCAATAAAGTGCAGGAGGATAACTGTGTTTACAATTACAATAAATTCCTAGAAGATAATTTCTGCAGTGTGCAGAGGCAATACTGCGTTCAGGGTGGGAGCAAAGGTTGTCGAATGGGCAGAGTGGAAGAGGGGACTATGGACATGTAGGTGTGGAGTGATGGGGGAGCAGGAGGGTGGTGGGCAGCAGCCCAGGGACTTGTATCGGGGCAAATGCAGGACTGAGTAGTGAAGTCATGGAGGAGAGAGGAGAGAGTGGTGTGAGGAGGCAGCGCAGATGGTAAGGGTGGAGAAACCCCCCATAGTTTTGCGAATCAGAAGGAGATGGCAATTTGACCAGCAGTGGATGTCCTTGAGGGGAGTGCAAGAGAGCAATACCCAGAGTTACAATAGAGGTAAAAGAGTGGTGGGGAGGAGAGGAGAAAAGCAAGCTAGGAGGAGAGGGAATCAAGCCAGTGTTTAGAGATGACGAAATTACCGGGGGTGTGGCATCTGGCCTTAAAGAAGGAGAAGTAGAGGGGGAAAGAAAGGGAGGAGCACAGGGAGCAGTGGTGGATGTTGGTGGGGGACAGTCAAGAGCAAAGTGGCAAAAGGAATGAAAGAGGTGATCCAGTCATGCCAGGGTGGACTAGGAAGGAGCACTGTATGCTATGTCACCATAGTCGAAGATGGCGAGTATCATCTTTGAGATGATCTCTCATTGTGCAGGATGTGGGATACACTCTTTATTCCCATAAATCAAACCAATTTTGGGGTGCAGCTTCTAGTAGCTGGCATCCACGTGCACTAAGAAATTGAGGTGCTGGTCCAGCTGGACCCTAAGGTGCTTAAACAAGGGGATGTCCTCAACTGCTGCACCATGAAGAGCATGAAAGGAAGGGAGAGAGATGAACCTGGCAATCCTCTGCCTAGTGCCAAAGGTCATAGAGAACATTTTCTTGATGTTGAGGGACAGCTCATTTTCCAGGAACCAGTGCTGGATGTTAGTGAAGTCCAGTTGGAGCCTGGCCATGAGGAAAGAGGCTGAGGAGCTGAGTCAAAGAGTACCATGTCATCTGCGTACATGTGGATGTAGAGGCACAGGCAGAAGGGAGAACATTCAGGAAGATGGAGAAGAGTATTGGGCCAAGGACATACCCTTGGGGATGCCTGAGTTGATAGGGAATAGGGGAGATATGGATTCTCCAATCCTGACAGCTTGAGATCTGCCCTCAAGGTAGGAGGTGAACCAATGAACTGAGGAACCAGAGAGCCCGCTGCCCTGAGCTTGTCCAGGACCAGGGAGTGGGCAACAATGTTGAAGACTTTGACCAAGTCAACAAAAATGGCAGACATGACCAAGCCCTGATCCATGCCAGATAGAATGGGGTCAGTAAGCCGGAGGAGGGAGGTGGTGGTGGAGGAATGAAAAAGGAGGATGAATCAAGGAAGTGGGAGAGCTGAGATAGCACAAGGTGTTCTTGAATCTTAGCCAGAGGAGGGAGTAGGGAGATAGGGAAGTAGTTTCCAGGAAAGATAAAGTTGCCCTCTTTGGGAAAGGGGATGGCTGTGGCCTGTTTCCAAGTAACAGGAACAGAGACTAAGGAGAAGGGAGGTAATAGGTAGAGAAATGGCATGAGTGGAGAGATGCAGGAGTTTGGTGTCAGCATCAGGACTCACACCCTTGTTGAGGTCTAGAGCCAAGAGGACTTTAAGGGAAGCAGTGTGAGTGGTGGGAGACAGGAAGGGTGGTGAGTGGTGCAAGGAGTGGGGGAAGGTAGGAGGAGAAGAAGAAGAGGGAGCAGACACAGGAGGTAAAGGAAGAGTTGAAAGCTGAGGCATTAGAAAAAGGGTCAGAAATAGGAGTGTCACCCACCTTGAGGACAGGGGGAGAGGGAGGGGACTGGGTTGGAGGGAGAAGAGGGCATGGATAACTTTCCAGAACTCAGAGGGGTGATTAAAGTTGTTCTGGAAAGTGGATGCAAAGCATTCAGGCTTGGTGTCATCAAGGCACAGGTCAGGAAGCATAGGAGAACCAGGAGCAGTTTCAAAACTCGCAAATAGCGTTTTATTTTTCTCAGTAACAGCAAAGAAAAAAAATAATAATTATTCAGTATAACTATTTACAAAGGCAGTACAAACAGAGAAAAACTAATTCCTTCTTCTGAGGGTAGCTCTTAATTCCAAGTTTCAGTCTCTCACTCTCCTTGTCTCCCTAGCAAAAGCATTGCTGCTTTTTATAGGTCTTTGTCTGGGAACTCGTTAAGAGAGCCTGCTTCTCACAGAATGTTCTTGTAAGTTTACAGAATGTTCTTGTCAGTTTCGTTCCTTGCAGGTGCAGCAAAAGCAACATAATGACCAAGAACTGACCTCTTGTTTACAGCTCTGCAAAAGGCTTAATAACTGCATCTCAGGTTAAACCCTTGAGTTCCAAATAGCTTTTTGCAATCATTTCAATAGTATAGCTATATACAGTTTTAAACAAAGGATCCTAGTTTCACATACAGTGTTACACAGAGATTCACATATATTTTATACTGGCAGATATGCAAGGGGAAAGAAAAGACAGAAATAACAAAGGAAGGCAGAGAGATAGCGAGAGGCTGAGAATTGTGAAATCGTCAGAGTGATCAGTTCCTAGGTCTCACAAGAAAATTTGGCTGCACAACCAGACAGATAAGAGACAGAAGAGAAGAGGATAGAACAGACCCTTGTGTTTAAACTCTTTCCGCATAACAATTGGAGCAGGGTCTTATTTAGCCCTGTCACATTTGGTAAGCCTGGTAGCTGTGGTACAGCATTACAAAGTGTCTGGTACTTGATTAGGTTGATCAGGAGATGGATGACTTGTGGTTCACCATGCCATGCACATAGAAGCAAGCCACAACTCAGCCAAGATCCAAGGAGGTGGGACCCTCGGACCCTGGTTTTTCTAAGGGGGGCATGGAGATCCCAAGCTGACATAAATTTGGTATTGAAATGTTGGAGGGCAGTATTTATGTGGCAGGCTGTAGAGATGGGTGACCAGTGAGTAGCCACCAGGTCAGCATGAAGGAAAGACAATCAAGTGATCTGAAGGACTGGATCTGAAAGAATTTAGGGGGGGACTTCAGGACAGTGAAACTTGTGCATGCAGTAGATCATATGGTGGTCACTGAGGGCATCGGGGAGGGTAGCAGCATCTATGATACAGTGGGGTGGGAGGTGATAACTCAACCCAGAAAGGAGTGATAGATAGAGGGATCTGAGATTGTGCTGGATTGGGTCAGTGATCAGTTGCATAACTTTATGTTTTGTTACAGTTTAGAGATGAGGAGAGCCAGTTTGGTTAAAGTCACTGAGGATGAGAAGTTCACCAGAGAGGTATGGGAGAGATAGTGGCTAGAAGCTCAGTGACTGAAAGTGGTGACAAGTCAGGACAGCTGGTAGGCACCAGCTATGAATGTAGGGTCTGAGAAGGGGAGACACAGACTGAGGAGGAGCAACTCATAGGCAGAGAGGGAGGAAATGGAGAGCACAGTCTGAACTGGATGCTAGAGGAGAGGTAGATAGCAACTCCACCGCCCCACTTAGCCTGATCCTGCTGGAAGATTGCAAACCCGGGGATGGCAACTGTGGTATAAGGCCTCTTGGAGGAAACCCAAAACTCTGAGATGACAGACATCCGACATCTCAGGCAAGATGACTGTCAGGCTGGTAAAGCTATTCTGAGCTCTGTGAGTGAGCTCAGTATTTTTTAGTTTTAAATTTTTTCATTCCATTTTTAGGAGTGTGTCAGTGTTGATTACCTCTGTTTTAGTTAGTAGTAGTGGCAGGGTGTCCGTTTAGTAGTAAGGGATGCTTATTGAGATTAGGGTAGGAGACTGTGTTTATTTTAGTGAGGTGATCGGTATGTGAGACCCAGTTGCATGCATGGATTAAAGGTTTGCTCCCATGGGTAAGTAAAACCATTAGCAAAGGGACTTTTAATCAGTTCTTGGTATTACATCCAAATTTGCTTTCGCAAAACATCTGGAGGGAGGTCACAGCACAAGGCAAGCACAGGGAGAGAGGTGCTCCATTCCAAATTATCTCTGCACGGCTAGCGGGAGTGGAGCAGAGTCTGCTCTGTACAGCTCTGGGACACACCGAATGGTTTTGGCAGGTGGAGTGAGTTGTGCTGACTGAGGCTCCCTATTTTCTCTGTTGGGAAGTGAAGACACATTCTGGAATTTTAGAGGTGGTGTGGAGTGCTGGAGGCTGGCTGGTAAGAAGAGCTTGGCTAGCATTTTCAGGGAGCAGAGATGATAGCGAAGAGGCCTCTCTGCATTGTTCTGTAGACTCTCTGGACTGTCATATTCTCCCATTCCTCCACCATTATGTTGTCTTCTACTGGTGAGTCCTGGGGCCTTTGGTGGCAGAGATTGGGACCAGTAGCTCAGTCATGAGGCTGCTAGTTCCCTCTAGGTGACTGTGGGAAAATCAGTTGACTACCATTTCATCTGCTTACATAAGACACACAGGTTCAGAGACTGTGCTTTTCTGGGCTGTAAACTGATTACAATTCATTGTACTAAGATCTGTACCTGTTGCTTTCTGTATTATAACGTCCTAGGAGTGTTTATAGCATTTGACTAGTGTTTTTTGACATCATTTGATTCAATAGTATGTAGTTTTATTTATTGTTTTTGTGTGTGTTGTGTATGTGATTGTGTATGTTAGTGTGATTGGTGTGTGTTTAGTGTGTGGAAGATTGGGTTAGTATAGTTAGGATGCATATTTGTATAAGAAAAAAGTGACAGGTGTGTTTTAGTTAAGGGTAATGTGAATGAGAGGTGTTATTGTGTTATTGTAGGGTGTGGGGTTTTATATATAGCTGGCTATTTTACTTAGTGACTGGGATGTGGTAGAAATCAGCAGGCCCCTAGGTTCAGCTATAAGCCATCCTGTCTCCATAACCTTTGCCACTTCTGTGACCCTACCTGACCAAGCGTGGCATAGCAGCGATGCAGGAGATGGGTATCAGAAGGAGTTGTAGGGGGTGGATAGGTGATGTGGGGAGAGCTGGTGAAGGGGTGTCTATTATGACTGTGAGGACCAGGGGCCACCCTAGTGTGAAATATCCCACCAGACCAAGTGGATAGGTAGTTTAGAGGCCTGCCATCTCTTCTGCTTTGGCACCAAGGACCATAGGTTGTTGTTGGATTGGCTTAGGGAGTACGTAGGGTTCACTGGCAAAATCATCTGCTGATTTGAGTCTTAGCTCAGTGGAAGGACTCAGAGGGTAATGATGGAAAGGTTTTCCTCTTCTCTGGTAGTCCTTTCCTGTGGCATGTCCCAGGATTCGGTTCTCTGTCCGATGTTGTTAGTGGTGTATATGCTGTCCCCTGGAAGGATCATTGGACAGTACGGAGTACTCTGTCTTTTGCACCCATGATGCCTGGTGTGGTCAATCTGCTGAATAGAAGCCTGGCTGAGAACCAAGGATGGATGTCATCAAGCTGGTTATGATTCAGCCCTGATAAGACTGAGGTAGTTGTGGTTGAGCCAGATCACAGCGCAGTAGTGGTGGCTATGGAGAGAGACAGGGTTTCAGCTCTGCTCCTCTGGGTTCTTAGCTGCCACGAAGGTGAAAAATCTTGGGGTCATTCTGTATGAGGGGCTGACATTTGAGGCTCAGGTGTCAGCAGTAGTCCAGAGCAGCTTTTACCATCTGAGGTACATCTGCCAGATTAACTCCCTTATCCCCCCCCAATGACTTGAAGATGCTGGTACATGCATTTGTTACCTTGAGGCTTGACTACTGCAACACCCTACACCTTAGGATCCCTGGCAGTACACTACGACGCCTGCAGCTGGGGCAGAACGCTGCTACAATGTTGCTGACTGGCTTTCTGAGGTCGTGTCATGTCACCCCAGCACTGTGTGATCTGCACTGGCTGCCAGTGAAGTGGCATATCTCCTTTAAAGGTGGCTTGCTCACTTATAAGGCCCTACATGGGTTGGGCCCAGGCTATCTATCAGACCATCTGCATCCTTACGTGTCTTTGCATCCCCTTTGCTCCACCGAGGAGGGCATCCTTGTAATACCTAGGGTGAGATTAAAAACCTTTGGAGACCAGGCCCAGCTTTGTGGAACACCTTCTGAGACCCTGAGGAGGTCCCCTTGGTGGAGGCCTTTGGAGTTAATTCTTTTATTCTATCCTAATTACCAGTCTGTTATTTATATAAATTCTAGCTGATTTTTAGGGTTGTGGGGAACCTATAGCCATTTGGGATCGCTCAGTGGCTCTGAAAGCGGCCAATCATGGAACCTTCCATTGGACTTTGGAAGCATCCTTCCAAAAGCCCAATGGAGCTCGAAACCCTCCACCATGATTGGCCGCTATGGAATAAAAGCCGCACTATTTCGGCTGTTACTTCTGCATTCCAGGGCATGAATTGCGCATGTGCAACTCGCGTGCATACACAGTTCTGTTGGCACCATCATGTTGTAAATAGCAACATGCCATTCACTGCAACTGTGCTTGTGCAGTTGCATCACCGCTGTCAGCACCAGCAACAAAGAAAACAATCTCACACCCTCCTGCTGCTTCTGTCCTCCCTGCTCCCTCCATTGTCGTTTACATGCCATCGGAGTCCCCAGTCCCCGTGTTGGCATTATGTAGTTCCCCCACTCATGTGGCACACTGGGAGCCCACCCCAGTGTGCCCAAATGTATTTTTCCCCACGCCCTGCTGACATCAGGGTGCCCAATCCCCATGTGGCATCATGGACTCCTCCCACACACACTCATGTGGCACACTGGGAGCCCACCCCAGAGTGCCTAAATGTCTGTTTTTGTTTTTTTTCCCATTTCCTGTAAATAAAGAAAATGGTTCCCTGATGTGTCCCTTCCCCACTCATGCAGTACACTGGGAGCCCACCCCAGTGTGCCTAAATGTCTGTTTTTTTCATTTCCTATAAATAAAGAAAATGGTCCCCAACATGTTTTTTTTCTGCAAAAGAAACGATCCCTCATCACCTAAGTCCCCTCCCCAATCCCCACCCTTCCACTGAGCACCCACCTCCCCACCCCTCCTTACCCCATACTTACCTCCAGAGGTTGGCGCTGTCATCTTCTCTGGACCGGGACACGTCTGCACTCTTCAAAGCCGAACGGCAAACTGAAGAATCAAATGTAAGCATTCTATAATGCCATTCAATGGGGTTTTCAACTTTTGTTGATAAATCAGACATTTTTTGGAATTTTGGCCACAGATTTTTAACATAGGGTTCTTGGGACCTCACCTCATGAAAACTTTCGTTATCATTTCGTTACTCAGTCCCAAAAGGTAATTTTGCAGTTGCTGCACAGATTCACCTTTTTTGGACTGATTCACGACATGGCAGTGGCACTGTTCATGAGATGTGGTCCCAAACAGCCCATGTTGTAAATTTGATGAAAAAATTACACAAATTGACTGCATTACGAGCGTGCGTTGTGCAGTTTCTATGCACGCTCCAAACTTTGCCAATTTTTAATATTTTCACTCCACATATTCAACATTGCCATTTTTTCACACCTCCTTTTTAACGGTACAGCTGTCATTTATCATATCCTGCCCGAAACTTATTTTTGTTCCTATGACACAGAATGGTATAGTCGCTCTGCAAAATCACCTTTCGGGACAAGTGAACAAAATGACACTGGCACTCTTCATGAGGAGGGGTCCCAAAAAGGCCATGTTGAAAACCTGGTGCAACACCTCCAAAAAATGGCAAAGTTACACTTAGGCATTCAATAATTTCTAAGCACACGTGTAACTTTGCTCACTTGGCAGCTCATCACAGCCCTATCGGCTCTGGTCAGAGTTTGTTTATTTAGTGAGGGCTGTAATAAGAAATGACAGCTGAATTACATGTTATTTATGTATTTAGTTAATATTGTGAGAGTTTTTCTTTATTCAGGTATGTATTTTGTATTATATGTGATTTTCACACCTTATTGCTTTTATTGTAATGGCACCCTGAGCCTCCAGGGAAGGGCGCCAATTATTATAAATGAATCTACTATTACTACTACTACTACTACTACTACTACCACCACCACCACCAGTACACCAAACTTGGGATTAACCATGAGTGGTTGCAACTGGTCAGTCTTGGGGAGGAGGTTCAGATGATGGCATGCGCAACTCTCATTCCTTTGGAGGGTTGAGAGGGAGATGACTGGGCAGGGCTGGGATTGAGCTCAATATTACCTGCTATTAAAAGTAACAGGAGACAAGGAGCTTGAGGGAGCCTGTGAGTCACTTATGGGGAGAGGAGAGGAGGGAGGGGAGGTGGGGAGGATGAGAAGGGTAAGAGGGGAGGAGACACCTGAGGGCTTCAAGGTGAAGTCAGTGGGAAGGGGGGAAAATGCAGCTAGCATGCCAGGGGGAATGGGAAAGGGTAGAGAGGAAGGAGTAAGATAGGGTGGGAAAGGAAGAGAAGGAGGAGGGAGACGGAGGAGCGAGGCAAGGATAAGCAGTAGGGATCAGGGAGGTGGGGGAAAATAGGAGGAGGGATAGTGTTAAAAGCATCATTATCAGAGGGACAATAAGCAGTTGTCACCCTGTACTATGTCAGAATAGGTGTTTGAGAGTAAGCCTCAACCTAGGAGGAAGAGATTAAATAATTGGGTGGGAGGTGTGGGCTTCACCCAGATGGGAGGAAACCTAAAATTAACAACTGGGGATGTAGACTTCTCCCAGATATGCCTTGCTTAAATATGCTTAAACATGTTGCAGTCCTTTAAATACTGTTGCTCTTGAATTCTGTTTACTGGCCACTTTATCTTGTCTAAGTTTGGTATCTGGCCCATTGTGACAATGCTGTTTTTAAACTTGCACCTCACTTACACTTTTGATATAATTGCATGTATATACCTTTAAGAAGATGGTACAAACATGCTGTCAGGAAAGATAGCAAGGAGTTGCTAAGTGAGGCTTGCCACTACCCCCAGCCATCAACGATCACTGAAGCAACCTGCTCCCTGAACCCTCTAGCAGCTGTATGACCCCTGGCACCCCCCAAAATATTAGGAAGTGCTGTGGGCGGAACTTATCACTGGAAAAAAAATTTTAACTTTTTTTTTTTTACATTTCTATTTCTCACTCTGTGGTCCTAGGCATTCTCCGAGAGCAAACTTGATTAATGCCTCTCACTCCTGACCTGAACCCTTGCTATCAGTGTACCTCCTCCACCCGACCCAGGCAGGTCAGTCCCCAGTAACAAGTTACCCCTGGAGAACTCAGCCCACCAGCAGCGATCTTGCAGATTCAAGGCCCTACCTGAACATCAGGTTGGCACCTGGGGAAATCTCCAGTGTGCTGAGCCGGCATAGGGATGTGGGCCTTGCCACTGGAGCCCTCTTCATCTCTGCAAGCCAGCAGAGGGTTTTTTCGCTTTTGTCCCCGAGAGTGCTGTCCCCTCCCTCAAGTGCAATGTGCAATGACGTCATGGTGCTCGGCAACCCTGCCGACATCTGCTGCACTTGCCCCTCCGTTAGTCAGCCATCTTGTAATGCCCCGATCTCCATCAGGGCCATGAACATCCCTCAACCCTTCCTTGGAGAGGAGAGCTGTCTGAGGATGCTATATCCTCTCCTCCCTGCTGAACCCCAGCAACCCGAGTCCGTATCCAAACCTGGGTCGCCAGCGTGATGTGAGGTGTGGCGTCCAGTGCCTCAACCCTCAGTGCCACTGGGCAGGGCAAAATTTTGAACTTAAGAAACAAAGACAAGTGTTCCTGCTCACTCCATGCTATTGGGAAGCCAGCAAGGGTCGTGAGGTGAGGCTTGCCACTACCCTCTCTCCCACACAATGAATGCCACAGTGACCTGCTCCTAGACCCTCTAGCAGCTGCAGGACCCTGAGCCCCCATCCAACCGACAAGTGCTGTGGGCAGGACTTATCAATCAATCAATCAATCAAAAATCTTTATTTATTCAGGCGAACATCATTGAGCATAGCTCATTTACAAGATGGACCTGATTGGTCAGAAACAACATAATGGGTATAAATTCACATATATACAAACACAGATTGAGTACAATAACAAAGACTTTAAAATGAACAGATACAATAATATACACATATATACAAGAAGCGGTCAACCAGTGATATTGGGCACCAAAGCAAAGGAGAAAAAGGTAAGGTATTGGGGTTTAGGAGAAAAATTGTAACGATGTTAATGGATGAATGCCTAAACAGATAAGGGAGGGGAATCTAATGGGGGCAGGGTGAAAAGGGTCTGAAGGGACTAGGACTTGTGGAAGCAGTTGCATATCTCTTGGAAAAGACTTAGGTACAGCTTTTTGAAGGAGGCTATAGGAATGAAAGTGTTCAGCTTCAGGGTCTTTTGCAGAGAATTCAGATGAGTGCTAGAAAGTAGTTGATTGCAGCCCTTCCATGCCGGGTACTGGCCTTTGGTAAATTCAATGTGATGAGGCTATTGCTTCTTAGGGCATATGGCCTTGGAGTAACAAGAGAGAAGCAATCTGAGATGTAGGATAGTAGTTTATTTGTCAGAGCTTTGTAGATCCATAGAGCAGCATTTTTGTTCCTTCTGTGATGTAGGGATGTCCAGCCAACTGCAGCATAGAGAGAACAGTGGTGGGTGCTGAAAGGAAGGTCAGTGATGAATCTTAGAGCTCTATGGTACAAGGTATCCAGTTTATTTAAGTAGGACAGGGAGCAGTGGCCATATAGGAAGTCTGCATAGTCGAGGAGGGATAGAAATGAAGCCTGGATTAGTCTCTGCTTAGATTCTCTGTTTAGAAAATGTTTGATCCTGAAGAAAAGGCCAAGTCTTTGTCTGAGTTTTTTCAGGAGCTCTTCAATATGCTGGGTGAAATCAAGCCTGTTATCAATCCAAACCCCCAGATATTTGAATTTGTCTACATACTCAAGGCTCTCTCCAAGGATGGTAGAAAGTTGGGGAAGAATGTTCGGTGAGAGAGTGGTAGAAAAACTGTTGGTGGAGAGGAACATAGCTTTAGTCTTCTTGGCATTTAATAGAAGCTTCTTTTCAAGTATTTTGTGTTGCAGCAGGGAGAATTCAGATTGTAGTAGATCATATGCCTTTGTTGGTGATGGATTGCTTACATAAAGGACAGTATCATCTGCAAAAAGGTGAACATTAGATTTTGTGAGGCTTGAATCAATGTTGTTGATGTAGATGGCAAAGAGGATAGGGCCCAGGATGGAACCTTGAGGAACTCCTCTTAAGAGTGGTTTTCAGGAAGAAAGGTTGCCTTCACTTTTTACCTGCTGTATTCTACCAGAGAGGTAGCATCTGAACCATTTAAGAGAGATTGGGTCAAGGCCTAGGGAATGCAGTGAGGAGATTAGTAGATCATGATCCACAGTATCGAAGGCTTTACTTAAGTCCAGAAATACAGCACAGATATTATTTTTTTAATCTAATTCAGACTGCCAGTCATTTATAACTTTTGCTAAGGCAGAAATGGTGCTGTGCATGGCTCTAAACCCAGATTGAGCAGGATTAAGGAGGTTGTTAGCATTGAGGTAGTCATTTAGTTGGATGCTTACCAGTTTTTCTAACATTTTGGACAGCACTGGTAAGATGGAAATAGCCTATAGTTGTTGAGATCCATGGGGTCCCCTGCTTTAAGGAGGAAACACTTGTGCTGTCTTCCACAAAGAAGGAATAGAACCAGTAGATAAGGACAAGTTGAAGAGGTGAGCTAGGGGGCTGCAATGGCACGCAATGCAATTTTTAGAAAGAAGGGGTCTAGAGAGTCTGCACCAGCGCTTTTAGTGGTATCCAGATGGAGCAGTAGGTCTTCTACTTGTTTTAATAATATTGGCTTGAAAGAAAATGTAGAAGGCAGCCTTCTGAACTTCAGTAGAATGGAGAGTAAGTTGTGAACGCAGTAGATTTGCTGGAGAGTCAAAAGCTAGGCCTGCTGTAGTAAAGTGATTGTTGAAAGCATCTAAAATCTCATACTTGTCAGTGGTAACCACATTATTGAGGTTCACTTGGGATGGTAAGAGGTGCTAGAGTCTTGCCTAGGATTCCCTTGATAGTGCCCCAGAATCTGGCTGGGTTATGGTAGGAGGCATCCAGCTCTGCTGTATAGAAGGCAGCCTTGGCATCTCTCACTTTTTTGTGCAGCTGTTTCTGGCTTTTCTGAATTGTAACCAGTCGTTTGATCTTTGGTCTTCCTTGCCCTTTTCCAGAGCTTGTCTCTAGCAAGCAGTGCAGATTTAAAGGTCAGCAGAGAACCAGGGACAAGATTTGCGTTTTATTCTGACACTGTTGACTGGTGCATGTGTATTGAGGCCCTAAGATTATATCATTTAGCACCTGCAGTGCTAATTCCACAGAAGCTGTGAGGTAGAATTCTTGCCAGCGTTTAGAGTGACACAGATCTTGGAGATATTCTGCAATATTAAAGTTCTTTTTTGACCTTCTTGGGAGGAATTTTGCAGGGTTAGATGGCTTGACTGAAGATCTTATACCAGCTATGAGGCAGTGATCACTTATATCACTGAATAGCACTCCAGCGTGTGAATACAGATGGGGCATATTAACCAACATAACATCAAGTAAGGTGCTATTACTTTTGTTTTTTGGGTTAATCCTTGTCAGTTCGTTTATTAGTTGAGTGAAACCATGTGAGTCACAGAAAGATACTAGGGGTGCAGAAACATTGGATAGCCAGTTAAAGTTCAGATCGCCTAGAATAATGGTATCCTCAGGACCTAGTTTAGTTATATTCCCAGATGGGTAAGAGTTTAAGGCCAGAGGAGGGCCTGTAGCAGCCAACCAGTTGAAAAGCTGTCATGTTGGGAAGGGATATTTTAAGGGATAGGCATTCGAATTCTTTAGGCTGAGATGAAATATTAAGGCAAGAAGCAGAGATATTTGACTTAACATAAATGGCCACCCCACCACCCCTGGATGGACGGTCTGATCTGAATAGCTGGTAATGAGGTAGACTTATTTCCCTGTCATTTGTTGCTGGTTTAAGCCATGTCTCAGAGATTACTAGAAAGTCTGGCAGGGGTGTGGGCAACCCAGGCCTGTATTAGTGAGAACTTTTTTAAAAGGCTGCATACATTGATGTGGAGAAAACTTAGGCCTTTCATGGAGACTAGATCTGCTGGTGAGGTGAAGCCTTCTGGGGGTCCAGGATTGATTTCAACAGTGCCAGCACAGATAAGCAGAAAGAATATTAGTTTAGTGAGTGCTTCAAGTGATAGGAGGAAGGAACAGACAGAGGGCTTTCTCTTTTTTACTCAGGGTCCAGTATTCAGAGAATGCCGGGCCTGTCTTATGGCTTGATATTTTGTCATGAAGTACCAGCTTAATGGACAGAAATAGGGGGCACTGAAGGGCCAAAGAATGGAGCATGGGGTATAGGAAGTACAAAACTGGTTGTGAGCCTTTTGTGGGATACCCCAAGGATTTCGGTACAGCAGCGTGAAGTTTAATTGAGAAATGAAGGACATCCACTAGGGTTGCATGAGGGAGGCCAGACTGACTAGCCGCCTTAATCACTAGGTCATGGGCTGGTGCATCATCATCAAAAGGTGTGACATAGGCGAGGCAGAGGAGCAATAGCGGGAGCAACAACATGGTGTTTGGTAGCTAGGGTTAGGAGTACTAGAGGCAGTAGGAGGAGTGATGCTAGGTTATTGGCTAGAGAGTGAACTAGGGCGGAGATATGAATTTGGTGGGAAGGTGTGTATAAAAAAGAAACACCCGAGGCGGTCAAAAATTTTGCTGACTTTCCCGTACCTTGCTGGCTGTCTCTCCGGCCTCCCTGGTTCTTTTTGACCTCGCGGTTGCGCCCGCCAGCTAGCTGACTCGGAGCCTCCTGCGCTTGCTGGGTGCTCCGAGGGCAGGGTCGAAAAGTGGAGGAGACAGAGGAGAGGACAGTTAGGAGCTACAGTTGCAGTAATCAAATGATTCTAACTAGGTGCTAAAAATTTTGCACAACAAAAGACTGGGCGGGGACGCGCCTTAGCGCCTGGCCCAACAGAAATCCCACCAAAGGACTGTATCACTTAGGCATTTACAAGAAAAACAACATATAACCTAGACTTTTAAACAATTTTGTAAAAACAGCTCTTTTTGGGCAAAATTCAAGTAAAACCCACTAATCCCGGTCAGTTTTCAGAAGTGCAAGCTAGAGCAGAAGTCAATGGAGAAGGAGGACCAATCGGAAGCAAGGCTGAGGTAGCACTCGCCTCCCGATTGGTCGCGGTTTTCCCGTACCTTGCTGGCTGTCTCTCCCGGCCTCCTGGTTCTTTTTTCGGCCTCGTGGTCACCGCCCGCCCGCTGGCGGCTCGGAGCCCCTGTGCTTGCTGGGTGCTCGAGGGCAGGGTCGGCTAAAGTGGAGGAGACAGAGGAGAGGACAGTCAGGAAAGCACAGTTGCAGTAATCAAATGATTTTGCAACTAGGTGCTAAAAATTTTGCACAACAAAATAATGGGGGGGACGGCGCCTTAGCGTCTGGCCCAACAGAAATCCACCAAAGGACTTATCACTTAGGCATTTACAAGAAAAACAACATATAACCTAGACTTTTAAACAATTTTGTAAAACAGCTCTTTTGGGTAAAATTCAAGTAAAACTGCCACTGAATTCTGAACTTAAGAAACAAAGACTGGGGCCCAGCCCGGCAGTGCGATGGTAGTGCTACCACCTGTGATGCTGAAGACCCAGGTTCAAGAATGAGCCCTGAGTGTCAGAGGGCCCATGGGGGGAGAATGAGCACCCTGTGGACTGCTCTCCTCCTCTGGGAGGCAGGTCATAGGCACCCGACATTCGATTGATACCCAGGTCCAGCAGAGGCTGAGAGTGCACCAGCCAGGACCACATAGCAGAGGAGGCGATGACGGTGGGTGTCTATAGAGTGTGCCTGACAGCATGCATGCCCATGCACTGAAATCGCTGCACATCTGTGTTTCCAGGGAAACATAGAAACATAGAAACATAGAAACATAGAAGTTGACAGCAGATAAGGACCGCAAGGCCCATCCAGTCTGCCCATTTCTTTTTCTACCTTATAAATGTGCCATCGGCCTTTGCTCTGTCAGTGACCTATCTATTCATAGTCATTTGTATTGCTCCCTTATGCCTATCCCATGCCTGTTTGAAGCCCTGCACTGTATTCATAGCCACCACTTCTTGTGGTAAGCCATTCCATGCATCTACCACCCTTTCTGTGAAAGAATTTCCTCACATTCCCCTTAATCGGGCCTCCCTCTAATCTCATGCTGTGTCCTCTTGTCCTGCTATTTTTCTTATATTTAAACATGTTAGACTCTTTCACCTTGTTTATGCCCTTAAGGTGTTTAAATGTCTCGATCATATCACCTCTCTCCTCCTTTGCTCAAGGGTATACATATTGAGCTCCATTAATCTGTCCTCATATGTCTTCTGATGCAGTCCCTGCACCATTTTGGTTGCCCTTCTCTGGACTGCCTCAATTTTGGTTAATGTCCTTGTGAAGGTGTGGCTCAATACTTGCATGAGTACTCCAGATGGGGCCTAACCAATGTCTTGTACAGAGGGATTATTACCTCCTCTTACGACTTGTGATATCCCTACTAATACACCCTAACACCCCCTAGCCTTACCTACTGCTTTAGAGGTCTGCTTGGATGATTTTAGGTCATCAGTGATGATGATGCCCAAGTCTCTTTCTTCCTTTGTGACTGCTAGCAACTCCCCTCCCAGCCTATAAGTGGCTTCAGGGTTTCTCTTCCCTATGTGCATGATTTTGCACTTCTTTGCATTAAATCCCAGTTGCCACTCTTCTGACCATTCTGCTAGTTTATCCAGATCTCTTCTCATTCTGCCCACCCCATCTGGATCATCTACTCTGTTGCAGATCTTGGTGTCATCTGCAAACAGACAAGCCTTACCTCTAGTCCATCTAAGAGGTCACTAATGAAGATGTTGAATAGGACTGGCCCCAGGACTGATCCCTGAGGTACCCACTTGTGACTTGCATCTCTTCTGACTGTATACCATTTACCACCACTCTCTGTTTTCTGCCAGTCAACCAGTTTGCCACCCAGTTGACCAACTTCTGACCCACCCGAGCCTACCTAGCTTTTATCAATCTTCTATGTGGAACAGTGTCAAAAGCTTTGCTGAAGTCAAGGTAAGCGACATCAACTGCTCCCCCTTGGTCCACCACTCTGGTTACCCAGTCAAAGAAATCTATGAGATTAGTTTGACAGGACCTTCCTTTGTAAACCCATGCTGTCTTGGATCCTGTGCCCTATGGATTCCAGGTGTTGCACTATCCTTTCCTTAAGGAGTGCCTCCATAATCTTGCCCACTACTGAGGTAAGACTGACCGGTCTGTAGTTCCCGCCCTCCCTGCTACCACTCTTGTGAGTGGGATCACATGAGCCTTCTCCAGTCTTCTGGGACCTCTCCTGTGCTCAGAGACTCACTAAACAATTCTGCTAATGGCTCTGCTAGTTCCTCCTTTAGCTCCTTAAGTACCCTGGGATGTATGCCATCAGGTCCCATTGCCTTATCCACCCTGAGCTTAGCAAGCTCTTGTAGGACCCTTTCTTTTGTGAAGGGAGCAGTGCTCACCTCCCTCCCCCCTGTGTCCATGATGCTGAGCTGTGGGCCCTGCCCTACCTTCTCTTCAGTAAATACTGAGCAAAAGTATCTATTTAGGATAGATGCCTTTACAGGGTCCTCCTCCTCACATGCTCCCTTTTCTCCATTAAGCTTAGCAATACCCCCTCTGGACTTTCTCCTTTCACTAATGTATCTATAGAAAGTCTTGTCACCTTCTTTTACTGTTCGTGCTAGTGTTTCCTCAGTTTGGGACTTTGCCTGCCTTACTGCCTTACCTGCTTCCCTTAGGGCAGTTTGGTATGCCTCCTATCTTCATCCTGCTGTGTTCCCTTATATTTTCTGAAGGCCAGCCTTTTGGCTCTGACCTTTTCTGCTACTGTATTTGAGAACCAAAGTGGTTTCCTTCTTCTTTTGCACTTCCTTTTCTGTAACACAATGGGATGTTGCTTCAAGTATTGTATCCTTAATGCTTGCCCACTTTGCCTGTACCTCCTCACCTGTGTTTCTTTTTGCCAGGGCTAGCTTAACTCTGTTGGCCATCTTATCAAAGTCAGCTCCTCTGAAGTCCCATATTTTTGCTTTGGAATGGGATGATTTAGATGTAGTAGCCAAATTGAACCATACCATGTGATGGTCACTGGCCCCAGGTGACCTTCTACCTGGAGATCTGTGATCCCTTCTTTGTTAGTCAGTACTAGATCTAGGATAGCCCTGTCTCTTGTGGGTTGCTGTACCAGTTGTTTGAGGCCTCCCCTGCAGGGAATCCACTATGAGTCTAGTTCTGGCAGATGTTCCTGCTGGTATTGACCAATCTGTATCTGGCATGTTGAAGTCTCCCATTATCAGAACCTCCCTTTAGCTGTCATGTTTTGTATATCTTCTAACAGTATGTGTCTATGTCCTCCCTCTGGTCTGGGGGCCTGTAGACAACCCCAGTTCTTATGGCTGTCCCATTTCCTGTTTCCAGGGTGACCCACAGTTCTTCTGGCTCCTTATGTGTATTCTGAATTTCTGTAGCTTTGATATTTTCATTAACATACAGGGCCACCCTCCCCCTTTTTGCACCTCGTCTCTTCTGGAACAATACATAGCCAGGTACTGAAGTCTCCCAAGTGTGGTTACTGGTAAACCACGTCTCACTAATTGCTACTATGTCCAGTTTAGCCTCTGACATAATTGCCTGCAGGTCTGGGATCTATTTCCCAGGCTGTGAGCATTTGTGTACATGATTTTCCATTGGCCAGATTTTGGTGTGTTAGTTGTTGGGTGAAGTTTGGCATTACCCTGTGCATCGTATGGAGACAAACCTTTTTCTTACCTGGTGATGCAAATGAACGGCAAACACGCTGAATTCCTGTTTGACCACTAGCTGAGGGGGAGGGTGTTCTTCCATTTGACGATGGGGTGCTGCACCTCTCCCCATTTGCTAGTTTAAATATTCTGCAAAGACGTCAAACTTCTGCCCCAATGCACTGACTCCCTCTTTAGTCAGATGCAGTCCATCAAATTAAAGAACTTTCGCTCCCAGAACTGTTGCCAGTTCCCTACAAATCTGTGTCCTTTTCCTGGCACCAGTCCTTGAGCCCGTGTTTAGCTCCCTATCTCCCTTCTCTGACCTTCCGTCCATCTGCTCCCTTCTCCCAGACTGGCAGGATCTCAGAAGGAGATGCCGGACGAAATAGATGATAGTTTGTCACCCAGCCTAGTCAGGTGTTCCTTGGTCTCCACAACTGACCGGCTGGCGAGATCATTAGTCCCTATGTGTACTAGGACATCAATGTTTTCTCCTGCTTTGTGAACAATTTTAGCAATGCGGTCAGTGTCTCTCCATGCTGATGTACCTGGGAGACATCTGACCATCACCCCTTTGGGAGAACCAAAGGAGAAAAGTCCTCAGCATCAGCTGCTGTATGAAGTGCCACCTCCCTGCCAAATGACACTCCAGTGTAAGATTCTGCTGGAATCAAGGTGAGTCTCAGTTTCTTCCCTCGGGGAGCCCCACTGTAGGGGCCTCCAGTCAGGGCAGTCAGAGGGTGATGCTGGGTGGTGGTCTAAGGGGGGGCCTGATATGGGGTACATTCATACCTGAGCCTGAGAGAATAAATAGAATTGCAAAACCAAAGAAAAAGAAGCAAAGACCAGCAGTCCTGCTCACTCCATGGTGCTGGGAAGGCCAGTAAGGGGTAATGAGGTGAAGTTTGCCACTACCCTCCATCCCCCTCAAATCCCCAATGATTGCAGCAGCAACCTGCTCCCTAAACCCTTCAGAGGCTGCATGGACCCTGCAATCCCCAGCCAACTGTGATGTACTGTGAGAGGGATCTATGACTGGCACCTAATGCCAAACTTAAGAAACAAAGACTGACATTCCTGCTCACTCCATGCTGTCGGAAAGGCCAGCAAGGAGTCCCGAGGTAAGGCTTGCCACTTCCCCCTCTTCCCCTAAATGATCACTGTAATGATCTGCTTCCTGAACCCTCCAGTGGCTGCATGGATCCTTGCTACACTCCTAAAAAATTGGGAAGTGCTGTGGGTGAAACTTACCACTGGTGCCAAATTTGGAACTTGAGAAACAAAGACTGATGATTCTGCTTGCATCACACCATCAGGAAGCCCAGCAAGGGGTCAAGAGGTGAGGCTTGCTGCTGCGCTCCTTCCTCCTTAATGATCACTGCAGTGACTTGCTCCATGAACCCTCCAGTGGCTGCACAGACCCTTGCAGCCCCCCAGCCAATCAGGAAGTGCTGCGGATGGGGCTTATCAATGGCACCAAATTTTGAACCTAAGAAAGAAAGACTGGCATTTATGCTCACTCCATGCCACCTGAAAGGCCAGCAAAGGGTTGTGAGGTGAAACTTGCCACTACTCTTCCCACTCCCAATGATTGCTGCAGCGACCTACTCCCAGAACCTTCTAGTTTCTGCATGGAACCCTGCCACTCCCCAACCAACTGGGAAGCATGGTGGGTAGAGTTTATCATTGGCAGCAAATTCTGAAGATAAGAAACAAAGACCATCATTCCTGCTCACTCCATGCCATCAGGAAAGCCAGTGAGGGGTCACAAGATGAGGTGCCACTACCCCCCTTCCTCCTTAATGATTATGCAGCAACCTGATCCCTGACCTCCAGTGGCTGCATGGACCTCGTTGTCCACCATCCTACCGGAAGCTCTGTGGGTAGGACTTATCACTGGTGCTGAATTTCAAGCTTAAGAAACAAAGACCATAATTCCTGTTCATCCCACACTGTTGGGAAGGCCAGCAAGGGGTCGTGAGGTGAAACTTGCCACTACCCTATCTACCCTCCGATGATCACTGCAGTGACCTGCTCCCTGCGCCCTCCAGTGGCTGCATGGACCATTGTCACCCCCAGTCAATCAGGAAACATTGTGAATGGGACTTTCCACTGGTGCTAAATTTCAGACTTAGGAAACTAAGACCTGCATTCTACCTCACTCCACACCATCGGGAAGGGTAGCAAGTAGTTGCAAGGTGAGGCTTGCACTAACCTCCCTCCCTCCCCCCAGTGATTACTGCCATAACTTTCTCCCAGAACCTTCTAGCAGAAGCACATACCCTTGCTTCCCCTCAACCAATCAGGAAGTGCTGTGGGCAGGACTTATGACTGGCACCAAAGTTCAAACTAAGAAATGAAGACCATCATTCTGGCTCACACTACAGTATTGGAAAGGCCAGCAAGGCTTATGAGGTGAGGCTTGCACTACCTCCCCCTCAACAATTGTTGCAACAACCTTACTCCCTGAATGCTCCAGCAACTGCATGGGACCCCTGCTACCCCCCCCCCAAGCCAATCGGGATGCATTCGGGCAGGACTTATCACTGGTGCTGAATTTCAAACTTAAGAAACAAAGACCAGCATTCTTGCTCACTCCATACTGTCAGGAAAGCCAGCAGGGGGTTGCATGGTGAGGCTTGCCACTACCCTTTCTCCCCCACAATGATCACTGCAGCAAACTGTTCCCTAAACACTCCAGCAGCTGCATGGATCCTTGCCACCCCCCCAGCCAATCAGGAAGCACTGTGGGTGGGTCTTATCACTGGTGCCAAAATTTGGAGCCTAAGAAACAAAGACCGGCGTTGTTGCTTAGTTCACACCATAGGGAAGACTAGTGAGGGGTCATGAAGTGAGGCATGCCACTACTGTCTCTACACCCCAACAATCATCACAGTGACATGCTCCCCAAACCCTCCAGTGGTTGCACAGACCCTGCCACCTCCTAGCCAGTTGGGAAATACTATGGGCAGGACATATCACTGGCACTGAATTTCAAACTAAGAAACAAAGACCAGTGTTCCTGCTCACTCCACGGCATCTGGAAGGTGAGCAAAGGGTCGTGAGGTAAGGCTTGCCACTACCCTCCCCCAATGATTGCCATAGTAACCTGCTACCTGAACCCCCTAGCAGCTGCATGCCCCCATGCCACCCCCCCAGACAACCAGGAAGCACTGTGGGTAGGACTTATCACTGGCACCAAATTCTGAACTTAAGCAACAAAGACTGGCATTCCTACACACTCCACACTATTGGAGAGGCAAGCAAGGGGTCACAAGGTGAGGCTTGCCACTACCTCTCTACTCCCCAAATGATCAATGCAGTGATCTGCTCCTTGAACCCCAGTGGCTGCATGAACTGGTGCCACCCCCCCCAGCCAATCAGGAAATGATGTGGCAGGACTTATCACTGGTGCCAACTTTCGAAATTAAGAAACAAAGACCAGCATTCCTCCTCACTCCACCCTGTCAGAAAGGCCAGCAAGGGGTAGTAAGGTGAGGCTTGCCGCTACCCCCCCCCATGATTGCCACAGTGATCTGCTCCTTGCACCATCCAGCAATTGCACAGACCCCTGCCACCTCCTAGCCAACTGGGAAGCACTGTGGGCAGGACTATCACTGGTGTCAAATTTCAAGCTTAAGAAACAAAGACCAGCATTCCTGCTCACTCCATGATATCGGGAAGGCCAGCGAGGGGTCATGAGATGAGGCGGCACTACCCCACCTCCTCCTAAATGATCGCTACAGTAACCTGTTCCCTGAACCCACCAGTGGTTGCATGGATCCTTGCCACCCCCTAGACAATCAGGAAGTGATGTGGGTGAGACTTATCACTGGTACTGAATTTCAAACTTAAGAAACAAAGACTGGTATTCCTGCTCACTCCACACCATCTGGAAGGCCATCAAATGGTCACAAGGTGAGGGTTGCCACTCCCCTTCTTCCCCCCATTGATTGCCATTGCAACCTGCTCCCTGAACCCTCTAGAAGCTGCAGCCACCCCAGCCAATTGTGCAGTGCTATGGGCAGGAATTATCACTGGTGCTGAATTTTGAACTTAAGAAACAAAGACTAGCATTCTGCTCACTCCATGACATCGGGAAGGCCAGCAAGGTGTCACAAGGTGATTCTTGCCACTCCCCTCCCTTCTCCCTAATGATTGCCTGCAGTGATCTGCTCCCTGAACCCTCTGGTGGCTGCATGGACCCCTGTTACCCCCTAGCCAATCAGGAAGCACTGTGGGTGGGACTTATCAACAGCAACAAATTTCAAACTTAAGAAACAGAGATCAGAGTTCCTGCTCACTCCATGGCATTGGGAAGGCAAGCAAGGGGTTGCAAGATGAGGTGGCACTACTCCGCCTCCTTCCCAATGGTTACTGCAGTGACCTGCTCCCTGAACCCTCCAGTGGTTGCATGGACCATGGCCTCCCACAGCCAATCAAGAAGTGCTATGGGCGGGACTTATGACTGGTGCCATATTTCAAACTTCAGAAAAAAAGACTGGCATTCCTGCTCACTCCACACCATCTGGAAGGCTAGCAAATGGTCACAAGGTGAGGGTTGCTACTCCCCTCCCTACCCAAATGATTGCTAAAATGACCTGCTTCTTGAACCCTCCAGCAGGTGTACATAGCCCTGCTGCCCTCCAACCAATTGGGAAGTGCTGTGGGAGGGAATTATGACTGGCGAAAAATTTTAAACTTAAGAAATGAAGACTGGCATTTCTGCTCACACTACACTGTCGGAAAGGTCAGTGAGGAGTTGTGAGGTGAGGCTTGCCACTACCCTCCTTCCCCCAACAATCACTGCAGCGACTTACTCCTGGAACCCTCCAGTGACTGCATGGACTTCTGCCACCCCCAGCCAATTGGAAGCACTGTGGGCAGGACTTACCACTAATTCCAAATTTCAAACTTAAGAAACAAAGACCAGCATTCTTGCTTCTCCATACTGTGGGAAGGTCAGCATGGGGTCAAGAGGTGAGGCTTGCAACAGCCCTCTCCTCCCAATGATCTCTGCAGCAAACTGCTCCATGACCCTGAACCCTTCAGCAGCTGCATGGATCCTTGCTGCCCCCCGCAAAACAGAAAGTGCTGTGAGTGGAACTTATCACTGGCACCAAATTTTGAACTTGAGAAACAAACACTGGTGTTTCTGTTCTCTTCATGCCATCAGGAAGGCCAGCAAGGGGTCACAAGGTGAAGTGGCACTAACCCTCTCCACCTTAATAATTAGGTCAGAGGGTAGTTCGAAGCTAATGGCATTCCTTCCAATGTGAGTGTTAAATTTGGGCAATTTCAAAGTGATATAAGAGTAGCTTCTTAGTGCATATTTACTGATTATGTTTTGCTGGAGACAGTCTGATACATATGATGGTAGTTGGTTATTTAATGCTCTGAAAGTCTATGCAGCAGCATTTCTGTCCCTTCTGAAATGAAGTGAAGTCCATCCCACTGTTGCATATAGGGTGCAATGATGTGTGGTAGACAGGAGTCCTGTAATAAACCTCAAGGCTCTGTGGTATAATGTATCAAGTTTTGCAAGGTAGGAGCTGTGACAGTGTTTATATAGAAAGTCTGCATAGTCAATGACAGAGAGAAAAGTTGCCTGTACCAGCCTTAACTTAGCGTCCATCATGAGAAGGTGGCTATTTCTAAAGTAAAGACCAAGCCTTTGGCGTAGTTTTTTAGTAGTTCCTCCATATGTTCTGTAAAAGAAAGCCTGTTGTCGAGCCATACTCCCAGGTACTTGAATTTAGTAACAAATTCTAAATTTTCCCCTAGAATTGTGGATAGCTGCAAGAGAGATCCTGGGATGATAGGGTTTACCGCATGCATGCCAGGAGAGAGAGGAGCATGGCTTTTGTTTTCTTTGCATTAAGCAGGAGTTTTTTATGTAGGAGTTGATGTTGGAGTAAATTGAACTCAGTTTGAAGGTCGCTACATGCTGTTTCTGGTGTAGTGCTGCTCACGTAGAGTACTGTGTCATCCGCAAATAGATGAACAGTAGCCTTGAAAACATTTTCATCAATGTTGTTAATATAGATAGCAAAGAGGATAGGACCAAGAATGGATCCTTGATGTATGCCTCTTGGCAGTGGCTTAAGGGGTGAGAGTTCGCCTTCGGCCTTGACTTGTTGAAGGCGCTCAGAAAGATAGTTGGAGAACCACTGTAGGGAGACTGAATCCAGCCCTACTGTATGTTTTCCA
The DNA here is from genome assembly GCA_016271365.2 of Neoceratodus forsteri. Classification (NCBI taxonomy): domain Eukaryota; kingdom Metazoa; phylum Chordata; order Ceratodontiformes; family Ceratodontidae; genus Neoceratodus; species Neoceratodus forsteri. The sequence continues at coordinate 1,426,685,192 of CM028130.1, forward strand.
GTGCAGAGAGAAGCAGATCATGCACGACTATGTCAAATGCCTTACTTAGGTCCAGAAACACAGCACATATGAAATTCCTGTTGTCTAATTCTTTCTGCCAGTCATTTGTAACTTTTGCTAGTGCCGTAATGGTACTATGCTTGGCTCTGAAACCAGATTGTACAGGGTTTAGAAGATTCGTAGTATCGAGGTAAGATCTCAGTTGAGTACTAACAATTTTTTCCAGCAGCTTAGAAAGGACTGGAAGAATGGAAATAGGCCTGTAGTTGTTAAGGTCATGAGTATCCCCAGATTTAAATAATGGGATGACCTGAGCGTTTTCCAGATCATGGGAATTGTTCCCTGGGACAAGGAGAGGCTGAACAAGTGAGTTATAGGTACCATTAGTACGTAGTAGGCAATCTTCAGGACGTACGGGTTGAGGGAGTCCGTACCGACACTATTCTTAGTATCCAGTTGGCAAAGCATTTCTTCAACCTGTTTCAGCATGGCTGGTTGCAGAGAGAATATCAATTTTGTCACTGTGTTGTCAGTACATAAGGAGCCAAGCTGTGAGCGCATTGAATTAGCAGGAGAGTTGTCGAAAGCAAGGCCTGCATTTGTGAAATGATTGTTGAATGAATCTAGGATTTCCAATCTGTCAGTGATAGTTTTGTTTCCAGAGATGATCTTGCTTGGGAGTGAGTTTCCTGGAGTGTGGCCAGATAGGTCATCGATGGTGTTCCAGAACTTAGCTGGGTTCTTGATAGATGAGTCCAATTCAGTCAGATAGCACTCTGCTTTTTTGTCCCTAATTTTCCTTGTACATATGTTCCTTGCCATTCTGAACTAAGCCCAATCTGATTCTGACTTGGTTTTCTGTGCTTTTTTCCAAAGCTTATCCCTCTCTAACAGGGCGGTTTTAAGGTCTGAAGTGAACCATTTGCATTGCTTGTTTCTTACACGTACTTTAATTAGGGGAGCGTGTCAATTTAAGGCTGCAATTATTATTTCATTTAGGATTTCATATGCTGAGTGCACTGTTTTACACAGAAAGAAATCTTGCCATCGTGTAGAGTATTTTAGATCACGTAGCTATGCATGAGGGTCGAAATTTCTCCTCGATCTTCTAATAGAGAACTTTGATGGTGCTAGCAGTTTAGTGGTTGATCTTACAGTGGTGATGAAGCAGTGATCACTGACATCATTGAAGAATACATCGGCATGTGAAAAAAGATGTGGCTTGCTTACAAGGATGACATCCAACAGTGAGCTATTGTTTGGGTTCTTTTTATTAGGTCTGGTCAGTTCACTGATCAGTTGTGTCATACCATGTTTATTACAGAATGATTGCAGGGGTGACAAAGTCTTAGAGAGCCAGTCTAAGTTGAGGTCTCCTAATATAATCGTTTCCATAGACTCTTTTCCCATGTTGTCACCTAGATGCGTTAGGAGTTGGAGATCCATGGACGGTGGTCTGTAGCATCCTATCACGCGCAGTGATGTGGTGTTTGAGACCACCACCTTAAGGACTAGACATTCATATTCATTGACCACAGCTGATGTGTCAAGGCAGGTTACTGCAAAGGTGTCTTTGATGTAGATGGCTACACCTCCACCTCTAGTTTTTCTATCTGCTCTGAATAATAGGTAATTAGGTAGGTTAATTTCTCTGTCAGTTGTGGAAGGTCTAAGCCAAGTTTCTGATATTACCAGAATGTCTGGTGATGTATGATTACCACGTTTGAATCATAGAGCTCTTTTTAATTAACTGCAGGCTGGACGTGAAGGAAAGTCATGCCTTTAAGTTTATCCAAGTCAGATGGAGGATGGATAGCCTCTGTGGGCCCAGAATTGATTTCTACATCACCAGAGCATAGTAAAATTAGGAGCAGGAGCTTTTTACTGCAGTGATGGATAACTTATAGATCCTTTTTTGTGTATCTCATGGGTCCTCAAAGTTTTCCAGGGGTTCCCACCTTGATGTTATGCCTTCCTAACATGGCAATAACTAGTAGTCTAGCTGAGAATATCAGTGAGGGTTCCGTGTTGTAAAACAAGGTTTGTGTGACCTCTTTGTATAGCTCCAAACTTGTGCCACCTGGTTGTAATGTCCATAAATAATGTTGTAGCTGGGTAAGTGGTAGGCACATATATATCTGCTGAGCTTGTAATATACCCATAGCAGGGCAGTGGTGGTATACATTCATCCCCGGGACATTTTTTTGTTGATTAAATTGCCCGCATGGTTCCAGGCATAGGAGGGACAAGAGGATCAGACACAGTTTTGTCTCCATGGTAGTTCTTATAGAGAGTGGGTCTACTCGAAGTGCTGAACTAAGTCTGTTTTAACAAGACCACGATTGCAGACAAGGAATGCATGTAATGCCGCTTATCCTTAGCTAGCGTTTATTACAGGAAAAGCCTCTGTACAAGTGAACATTATAGCGATAGCGGCTTAGTGAGTGTTAATAAATGTAACCTAGACAAAGGTGTACAATAGAGTGATGCAGAATGAATGAGAAAGATACTAAGGAGGGGATAATGCTAGTAAGGCTAGGTCAGCATAGATGTATCAGGACTGCTGCAGTGAAAAATTTATATGACAGCCACGATTACAGCTGTGGCAATAAGTTATTTGATAACCTGGCAGAATTCCGGCTTATAGAGAGGCTAGGATAGGAATAGATGTACAGAAGTCAGTTATCATTGGCTGGTACTCAATTTTAAGATAAAGTAGGGTGTTGTGTGACCAATGATCGTGTTTTTTTAAAAAGGGGGCATGGAGAAACTCTATTCAATAAGGGAAGGAGGTGGGGGGGCAGGCATAAAAGTTGTGGCGTTTGCCGTACCTTGCTGAGCCAGAATCGCCCTGAAGCTGTCGGGTGGCGACAGAGGAACACCGACCCCCCGCTGGCCGAGTCTTGCTCCGGCTCTAGGCAGGGAGCCTTGCAGGAGTGGTCCTTGGCTAAGGAAAAGGACAGAGAAGTCCAAATTATATGCTGCGTGGGACAAAGGGTCTGCAAAGCAACAGGGAGTCAGAGACAAAAAAAATTAGCAAGATTTAAGTTTGTGGATTGGTTTTGGTGCCTAAACGTCTGGCGCTGCCTAAGAATCACAAAAAGGATAATGAAATAATAAAATAAAATAATAAAACAGCTGTTAAAAAATGTCATAAAATTATTAATTGCATATTTAAAAATATCAAAAGTAGAGATCGTATGGTCATGATACCTCTTTATTCAACATTAGTTCCCCCTCACCTTGAATACTGTGCTCCATTATGTGCTCCAACCACAGTCAAATGTAAAAATTAGTAGAGGGAGTACAAAGAAGAATTACAAGATACATTACTACTGTAAAAAATTGAATTATGAACAAAGATTGGAACATCTTGAATTGTATTCATTACAATACAGACAAACCAGGGGAGATCGTTTCTTTACTTACAAAGCTATCAAAGATGATTATCTAATGGAAACCCTAGGGTTAGTTAGATATACTGACATCCTTAGCACAAGATCTCACAACCTAAAATTACAAGGGAATACTAACAGGACAAATAAGCAAAATAACTGGTTCACTCAGAGAATGATTCCAGCTTGGAATACATTACCTTCCAATGTTGTAAACAGTGATATCATGGTTATTTTTAAAAATAGACTTGACTATTATATAGGTAAAGAAAAGTATCATTTATTAAATAGCTGCCTGTGATTTCTTTCCTCCACCTATATAGGTGGCGAGTTTCTCATGGACCATTTGGTCCCATTAACTCGTAACATCCTATGAACCTATGACTTATCACTGGTGCCGAGTTTCAAACTTAAGAAACAAAGACTAGTATTCTTGCTCACTCTAAACTGTCAGGAAGGCCAGCAAGGGATCAAGAGGTGAGGCCTCCCACTACCCTCCCCCACAACGATCACTGCAGCGAACTGCTCAGTGAACCCTCCAGTGGCTGCACAGATCCTTGCCACCCCCATCCAATTGTGAAGTGCTGTAGGTGGGATTTACCACTAATGCCAGAATCTGGAACTTAAGAAATGAAGACCAGCATTTCAGTTCGGTTCATGCCATTGGGAAGGCCAACAAGAGACTGTGAAGTGAGGCTTGCCACTATTCTCCCTCCCCACTAGTGGTCATCACAATGACCTGCTCCCTGACCTCTCCAGCAGCTGCATGGAATGCTGCCACCCCTTAGCCAATCAGGAGGTGCTATGGGTGGGACACATGACTGGTACCAATTTCAAACTTAAGAAATAAAGACGGCATTCCTGCTCACTCCATGCCATCTGGAAGGCCAGCAAAGGGTCACAAGATGAGTTTTGCTACTACCCTCCCTCTCCCCCAAATGATTACTGCAGCAACTTGCTCCCTGAACCCTCTAGCCATTACATGGACCCCTGCCACCCCCTAGCAAATCGGAAAGCACTGTGGATGGGATTTATCACTGGCACCAAATTTCGAACTTAGGAAAAAAACACTGGCATTCCTGCTCACACCACAGAGTCAGGAAGGCCAGCAAGGGGTCATGAGGTGAAGTGCTATTACCCCACCTACTCTCCAGTGATCACCGCAGGGACCTGCTACCTCAGCCCTCCAGGTGCAGAACAGACCCCTGCTGACCAACAGCCAATTGGGAAGCACTGTGGTTGGGACTTATCACTGGTGCCCAATTTCAAACTTAAGAAACAAAGACCAGTGTTCATGCTCACCCACACTGTTGGGAAGGCCAGCAATGGGTTGTGAGGTGAAGCTTGCCTACCCTCTCTACCCCAAATGATCACTGCAACAACCTGCACCCTGAATCCTCCAGTGGCTGCACGGAAATGTGCCATGCCCCAGCTAATCAGGAAATGTTTTGGGTGGGACTTATGACTGGCACCAAATTTTGAACTTAAGAAACAAAGATCAACATTCCTGCTCACTGTATGCCATCAGAAAGGCTAGCAAGTGTTTGCGAGGTGAAACTTGCCACTACCCTCCCCACCATAATGATCACTGCAGTGACCTGCCCCCTGAGCTTCCAGCAGCTGCATGTACCTCTGCTGCCCTCCAGACAATCAGGAAGTGCTGTGGGTGGGAACTGACTGGCACCAAGTTTCAAACTTCAGAAACAGATATGGCTTTCCTGCTTACACCAGACTGTCAGAAAGGCCAAGGAGGGGTTATGAGGTGAGGTTTGCAGCTACCTTTCCTCACCTCCAACAGTCACCATAGTAACCTGCTCCCTGAACCCTCCAGCAGCTGCATGGACTCCTGCCATCCGTCAGCCAATCAGAAAGGATTGTGGATGGGACTTATTACTGGTGCCATGTTTCAAATTTAAGAAATGAAAATCCGCATTCCTGTTCATTCCATACTGTTGGGAAGGCCAGCAAGGGATCACAAAGTGAGGCTTGCCACTACCCTCTCTTCCTCCCCAATAATCAGTGCAGCAAACTGCTTCCTGAACCCTCCAGTGGCTGCACGGATCCTGCTGCCCCCCAACCAGTCAGGAATTGCTGTGCGTGGGACTTATCACTGGTGCCAAACCTGAAAATTAAGGAACAAAGACTGGCATTCCTGGTCACTTCACATCATCAAGATGGCAAGGGGTTGCGAGTGTGGCTGCCACTATCCCCTAACTACTGTCACGCGAACTGCTCCCTGAACCCTCCAGTGACTGCATGGACCCCTTCCATTCCCCAGCCAACCGTAAGTTCTGTGAGCGGGACTTATCACTGATGCCAAATATCGAACTTAAGAAACAATGACCAGCATTCCTGCTCATTCCACGCCATCTGGAATGCCAGCAAAGGGTCATGAGCTGAGGCTTGCCACTCCTCTCCCTCTACCTCAATGATTGCCACAGCGACCTGCTCACTTTACCGTCTAGCAGCTGCATGGAATGCTGCCACCCTCAGCCAGTCAGGAAACACTGTGGGCAGGACTTACCACTGGCACCAAATTTCAAACTTAAGAAACAAAGACCGGTATTCCTGCCTCCACACCATCAGGAAGGCCAGCAAGTGGTCACGAAGTGAGACTTGCCACTATTTTCCCTCCCCCTAATGATTGCTGCAGTGACCTGCTCCCTGAAATCTTCAGCAGCTGCAGGGACCCCTACCATCCACCAGCCAGTTGGGAAGTGCTGTGGATGGGATATATCACTGGCACTGAATTTCAAACTTAAGAAATAAAGACCGGCAATCCTGCTCACCCCACACTGTCTTGAAGGCCAGCAAGGGGTCGTGAGGTGAGGCTTGCCTTTACCCTCTTTACTCCCAAATGATCACCTCAGTGACCTGATCCCTGAACCATCCAGTGGCTGCACAGATCCTTGCCATCCCACAGTCAATCAAGCAGCATTTTGGGTGGGACTTATCAATAGTGCCAAATTTCGAACTTAGAAACAAAGATTGCCATTCCTGCACACTCCACGCCATTGGGAAGCCCAGCAAGTGGTTGCAAGGGTGAGGCTTTTCACTACCCTCTCTCCCCACAATGATCACTGCACTGATTTGCTCCCTGAAGCCTCTAGCAGTTGCACATACCCCTGACACCCCTCTGACCAATCAGGAAGTACTGTGGGCTGAACTTATCAGTGGCGCCAAATTTCAAACTTAAGAAACAAAGACCAGCGTTCCTGCTCACTCTATGCCATTGGGAAGGCCATCAAGGGATTTGAGGTGAGGCTTGCCTTTACCTTCTTTTTTTCCCCAATGATCACTGCAGCAACCTGCTTCCTGAGCCATCCAGCAGCTGCACAGGCCCTTGCCATCCTGCAGTCAATCAAGCAGCATTTTGGGTGGAACTTATCAATGGCACCAAATTTGAACTTAAGTAACAAAAGACTGGTGCTCCCTGCACACTCCATGCCATTGGGAAGCCCAGCAAGTGGTTGCAAGATGAGGGCTTCCTACTACCCTCCCTCCCTCCCCTCAATGATTGCCACAGCGACCTGCTTCCTGAATCTTCCAACAGCTGCACAGACACCTGCCACCCCCAGCCAGTTGGGAAGCGCTGTGGGTAGGACTTATTACTGGTGCTGAATTTCGAGCATAGGAAACAGACTGGCATTCTTGCTCCCTCCACACCATCATGAAGTCCAACGTGGGTGGCGAGGTAAGGATTGCCATTACCCTCCCTCCCCCCAGTGACTGCCGTGGTGAACTGCTTCCTGAACCCTCCAGTGGCTGCACAGAGCCTTGCTGCTCCCCTAGCCAATCGGGAAGGGCTGTGGGCAGGATTTGCTCCCCACTTAACTGCCTCTGATGGGAAAGTGGGCCTCTGGGCTGTGGGCTGGAGTGCCAAGGGAGGAAAAATAAGAGTGTCTGCCATGGAAGACATTCCACGGCAATGGCTGTTTGCCATCTACTAGACATGTTACCCTTTTCAAGTATAGGTACCATCCAATGAAACTTGTCACTGACTCTGCCTACTGTCAGGGGGTATATTATTGTCTAAAATAATTCTGCTATGTCATCGTTCTGCTCTGCCACACCCCTTCCCTATATGCACACTGTAATGATACATGTTACCTTTCAGTATGTACTAGAATGGTTACTGTCTCTCTCTAGCAAAGGTACTCTCAATTTTTAACTAATAGTCTCGCTGTATAATCTAGATCTCAAGGGTCATGCTCACTCCTTTCTGGGTGTTCTGTGTGACTGAAATCTTAACCTGCCTTTCCTAACTGTATCCATGGGGCTTGTTTGCATACCTATGCTTTAAACTGTGGTTTGCAAGAATAATGTTTTTGGCATTTCATATCAATGATGTATTAGGCCACTTGCTGATTCCCTATCAGGGTGACTGTCACATTTAGATTTATAGCCTGAATTTTTGAACTGGACTTGCCAGGCGTGTTACATAATCTATATTAGGGGACCTTACAAGTGCCAAGTTGGTGACTGCATTGGCAATTGTATGTATTAGACCGATTGCGGACTCTCGATCAGGTGCTCACTTTGCTTGCAGATACTAGACTGCATTCCTGACTGTTCTATTGGTCTTGGCCCTGCTCCCCATCAAGATACCCTCTGGTCTTATCTTGTAGTCCACCTTACTTAGCTATATTTCTGGTTGATTTCTGACTACCTGTCTGGGTTCCCGATATATTTTCTATCTGTAATAGTTGTGACCATTAATTATACTCATCAACCTCTTTATGGATAAAATGGATAATGTTCCACTTCTCATCCTTTTGACACAGTTCTTGAACCTGGCCACAGTGCTTACAGACTCAGCCCCATAACTCCTACAGCTCAGACAGAACCCTGTCTCACAGAAACAGAAACAGATAAGGACTGCTTAGCTCACCCAGTCTGCCCAATTTTCCCTACTTACAATATCACTATAGACCCCTATTTGATTTCTGGCTCTCCCACGGCCCCCCCCAGTTCTTTTTACTAAGATCCCGTTATGTCTACCTCATGCATTGTTGAGCCCCATCACTGTTTTGCCCCTTCCACCTCAGCTGGTAGGCTAGTCCACGAATCCACTACCTTTTCTGTGAAAATGTTCTTCCTCATGTCCCTCCTGAACCTACCTCCCTCTAACTTCACAGCATGTCCCCTTGTTCTTATACATCTTTTATTCTGAAAAATACTTCCTTCTAGTACCTTATTCACCCTATAAGATATTTAAGGGTTTCTATCACATCCCCTTTCCCCTTCTCTCCTCCAGGGTGTACATATTGAGTTCCTTCAATCTCTCCTCATAGGGCTTGAGATGTAAACCCCTCACCATTTTAGTTACTGTCCTCTGGACCACCTTCAGTCTGTCTATATTTTTCCATAGACGTGGCCTCCAGAACTGTAACAGCATTCTAAGTGAGGCCTTGCCAATGATCAATACAAAGACAATTTTACCTCCCTACTTCTGCTGGTGAACCCTCTCCCTATGCATCCCAGCATCCTACTAGCTTTCCCAACTCCTTTGTCACATTGCCTGGCCACCTTTAGTTCCTCAGAGATTATTATCCCCAGGTCTCTCCTGCTTGGTATTCATCAATAAAATACCATCCGTTTTGTACTCTGCCTTGGGGTTTTGTGCCCCAAATGCATTATTTTACACTTATTCACATTAAAACCCAGATTCCATGCTCTTGACCACTCTTCAGGTTTTCTCAGGTCTCTGCTCATGCTTTCCACCCCACCTGGAGTATCTACCCTATTGCAGATGTTGGTGTCATCTACAGACAAGCAGACCTTCCCCTCTAGATCTTCTGCAATGTCCCAGTACTGATCCGTGAGACACCCTGCTGGTCACCATCCCCTCCTCTGAGTAAACTCCATTCACTACCACCCTCTACCACCTAACCTCCAACCATTTTCCTCCCAGTTTATCACCTTTTGACTCATTCCTAGGCTGCTCATCTTGTTAAAAGTCTTCTTTGTGGAACTGAGTCAAATGCCTTTCTAATGTATAGGTGGGTCACATCCACTGCTCCATCCTGATCTAATTCCTTAGTCACCCAATCAAAGAAATCTATCAGATTAGTTAGACATGACCTCCCACCAATCCATACTGTACTGAGTCTTGCAACCCATTTGATTCAAGATATTCCACTGTCCTCTCCTTCAGCAGTGATTCCATTAACATTCCCACCACCTATGTGAGGCTAACTGATCTATAATTGCCAGCCTCCTGCCTGTTACCACTTTTATGGAGTGGGACTACATCTGCCCTTCTCCAGTCCTCTGGAACTATATCTGTGTTGAGTGAGCAGTTGAAAAGTTCTGTCAAAGGTGCAGCCAGTATCTCCCAGAGCTCCCTCAGTATCCTAGGATGCACCTCATCTGGTCCCATTGCTTTCTCTACCTTCAGATTAGCAAGTCCCTTTGGGACTCTCTCTCCACTGAAAAAGGATTTGTGTCCATCTCTCTTCCTACAGAGTTCCTTTTACCTTTCTGTAGCTCATCCCCTTCTCCCTCCAATGTGAACACTGAACAAAAATATTATTCAGGATGTCTGCTTTTTCCTGGTCCTCCTCAGCATTATTCCCCTCATCCTTTCTTTTTTTTTCAAATTTATATTCTTTATTAATTTTATAAGTAAAGGAAAATACGATTCTTATTACAGAATAATATAACATTTATCCTTGATATTACAACATTAATTTGTTTGATTCATCCTTACCGTTCCCTCCCATCTAAACATCTTAAGGGTAACATTGTTCCATTATATTGCTCATCACATTCATAGGTGCTTCTATTGTCAAGCAATATTTAAAGGTTCATATAATATTGAACTTTATAGTTGAAACACTGGAGGAAGCATATTTATTATCACATTCCAAGCGGTATTGAAAATGTCTCCATTTTGGAAATATGGTCCATTAGCCTTTCTATTACTAAATAATTCTTAAAGATCTATATTCATTTACTTACAGTATATTAAATTCTGTAGTTCGGCAGAATTCCAGTCTGCTAAGATCATTATTTTAGTGGTGATTGTTGCTGAGGCAAAATTTATTTTGTTTTTAGGCTGTAGGTTCAAACCCTCAAACTCATTTAATAAAAAATTTAAGGTAGTAATGGTATATGAATATTTAGGATCTGATTACTTCGTTTATACTTTTCTCCACCATCTAAGTATTTCTGGCAAGCAATTACAAAGTAAGTGGTAATGATCTGTTTTTTCCTGAAATTGACAATTATGCCAACATGATGTCTTGCTCGACTGGAAGAAATACTTCAGTTTGTTTGGTGTTATGTAAGCTCTGCCTATTAGCTTATATTGTATTGATTTTTTTGCATATATGTATAATTTATTGGCTTTGATTCGAATTGGTTTCCAATTTTTTTACCTCTAATTTAACATTTAGTCCCATTTCCAAAGCCTTTTGTGTTTTCATGTTGTTCTTATCCATTTTACTATGCATCACTTTATTAAAATTACCATAAAAGAAAGCAGTAATACTGATTTTTAATTTCCTATTTGTTCTTAAAAGGGTAGTAATATCTATAAAATGTTCATTGGAAAAATATGCATTTTTTTATTTGAAATGTTTCTTACAATTTTTTTTTAGTCTTATATTTAAGTCTGGGGGTTTGATATGATTTTCTATTGAACATTTTTGGAATTCTTCCCAAGTCATTTCTGAATAATTTTCTACAAAATCTAACCAGTTTACTAACTTTAGTTTTATAAGATCTTTTTTGGCTAGCACAAAGTCATTTTTGATATTTAATATATTTCTATTGCCCACTATACTGGATATTAATTTAGTATTATTGCGTACATGAATCTTATTCCATTTCAGACTGATTTTATAATAAGAATTTATAATTGAGCTTTTAATGTGTGAGAATTGCATGGGATAAGCTAATACATTTTGAATATTTAATGATGTATCTTCTTAGAGTAATAATTGTTGTACTTTGGATTCATATATACCCAAATTATCAGTTTTAGTAATTAATGGACCAGGCCAACTTATCATTATGTTTGCTTGCACGCATGTGCAAGAAACATAGTGCCATCATCTGAGTTTTTGGAGGTGTGGCAGCCCTCTTCCAATTCAGGCAGTGTGTTTGCAGGCACAGCCGCAGTTCTCCAATGCCTGCTGGAGCTGTCTATGACAGCTCCAAAATGCAGTGGAGTACAGTTGAAAGGGGGAGCTATGCTTCAGTGAGCAGCGATAAGATATCGCCTGCTCATGCACGATCCCCTACAAACACACACACACACACACACACACACACACACACGCATACTGCGTGCTGCCCCCACGCACACACACTGTACAGCCGGGGATGCCCAATCCCCATCGACTGTGCCAGCCCCATCAAAAGCTTTCCACATGCCACGCTGGGTGCCCACCCCAGCATGGCAACTCATCGTATAGCCAATGGGGGTGCCCAATTCCCTGTCGGCTCCACTGCCCCCCCGAGAGTACAGGGTGCCACGCTGGGAGCCCACCCCAGTGTGGCAACAGATGCTATGGCTGACCAGGGTGCCCAATCCCCCATTGGCTCCATGCCCCCCTAACCAGCCATCCTTGTGCCACGCTGGGAGCCCACCCCAGTGTGGCAAACATCCCGCGTCATTTAAAAAAAAACCTGCAAATAAAAAACTGTCCCTCGGCGCTTCTCCCTGCCCCCTCCCACAACCCGCACCCACCCACTGTGCACCCTGCCTCCCCAGACCCCCCACCCAATACTTACCTCCGGACCTCAGTGCGATGATCTTCGGTGGACCGGGAACACGTCTGCACTCTTCAAAGCCGACCGTGAACTGAGGAAATGCCGTAAACTGTATAATGGGATAGATAGGGTTTTTTCAACTTTATTGCATATCTCAGGCATTTTTTGGAAATTTTGCACCAAATTTTCAACATGGGGTTTTTGGGACCCCTTCTCACGAATGCTGTCACTGTCATTGCGTTATTCAGGCCCGAAGGGTGATTTCACAGTCACTGTGCAAAATCACCTTTCAGGACTGATTAATGAAATGACACTGCCTGTGTTCATAAGGTGGGCTCTCAAGAAGCCTATTTTGAAAATTTGGTGGAAAAATTCCCAAAAAGGACTGTTTTACGAGCGTGTGTTGCGTGTGCCCTACGCAGGCTCATAAGTTCAGCAATTTTCAAGATTTTCACCCAGATTTTCAACATTGCCATTTTACCACACCTTCTTATGAGTAGTACAGCTGTCATTTTTTCCATCTCACCCAAAATGTGTTTCCACCCATGTAGTGCACAAATGGCATAGTCGATTGTAGAAATCAATGTAGGACTAATTAAGAAAATCACAGTGACACTGCTCATGATCAGAGGTCTTAAAATGGCTGTGTTGAAAATTTGGTGAAAAAATTCCTAAAATGACTGTTTTACAGGTGTGCTTTCTGCAGTTCCTATGCCTTCGTAAGTTCACGAATTTTCAATATTTTCACTCCAGATTTTCAACATTGCCATTTTACCACACCTCCTTATGAGCAGTACAGCTGTCATTTTTCACATCTTGCCCAAAATGTGTTTCCACCCATGAAGCGACAATGGCAGTCGGTGTGCTGCAAACAATGTATGGGACACATTAAGAAATCACAGTGATACTGTTCATGAGCAGAGGCTTAAAAATGGCTATGTTGAAAATTTGATGACAAAAGTCCATAAAATGACTGTGTTATGAGGGAGCATTACGCAGTTTCCACGCACCTAGTAAGTTCATGACTTTGTAATATTTTCAGTCTAGATTTTCACCAGTGGCATTTTTCCACACTTCCTTATGAACAGTATAGCTGTCATTTTCACAATATGGCCAAATGTGTTTTCACACTTCACAGCGCAGAGATGCGTGGTCGCTGTGGGAAATCATTGTTCGGGACAGGTAAAGAAAATCACAGTGACACTGTTCATGATCGGAGGTCCCAAAATGCCTGTGTTGACAATCTGCTGTAAAAAATCCCCAAACTAATTACATTACGGGTGTGCGTTGCACAGTTTCTATGCACGCTCGTGACTTCACCAGTTTTTTAAATATTTTTACTGCAGATTTGCAACATTGCCATTTTTCTGTACAGACAGTTGGTGAGACCCCATCTGGAATACTGTGTCCAGTTCTGGAGACCCCATCTCCGCAAGGATATAGACAGGATAGAGGAAGTCCAGAGGAGGGCAACTAAAATGGTGCAGGGTCTGCAAGAGAAGCCGTATGAGGAGAGACTAAAAGAGCTTAATATGTATACCCTTGAGGAAAGAAGGAGAGGGGGACATGATAGAAACTTTCAAGTACCTCAAGGAATCAACAAAGTCCAAGAGGGTAGCATCTTTCAGAAAAGAGACTTGCAAGAACAAAGGGACACAATTTAAAAGATAGAAGGAGGGCGGTTCAGAGGGCAATGTGAGGAGTATTATTTCACAGAGAGGTAGTGGATGCATGGAACAGCCTTCCTGAGGAAGTTGTGGGGTCTAAAACTGTGGGAGAATTCAAGAATGCATGGGACAGACATAAGGCAATTTCTTGTGGGGGCAGGAAGAAAAGGCTGTTATTAACTAGGATCTGTGGCCTATCCTGGTAGGAAATGGGCAGACTAGATGGGCCTAGCGGTCCTTATCTGCGTCAAAGTCTATGTTTCTATGTTTCTATGTTTCTATGTTTACACCTCCCCATGAACAGTACAGCTGTCATTTTTCACATCCTGTTTGGAATGTTTTTGCACCTGGGGTGCTAAATGCCGTAGTCACTGTGCATAAACAGCTTTCAGCTAACAAACTGATATTGCCACTGTTCATGAGGTGGGGTCACAAAAAGCCATGTTGAAAATTTGGAGTGAAAATACCAATGAATGCCTGAGGTATTAGGGTTTCCAACCATACGCCAACCCTGTAGAGAATGACAGGCATCAGGGATGTGACTTGGATTCTTGCCTGTAATGCTCATACCATTCCACACCCTGCAGCCAGTGAGAGGCATCAAGGTATGCCTTGAACTCTACATTCAAGTTCACCACTCTCCTATACCACACCCATCTCACCATATTTCCTGATGGAATGGGGTGTATAAGGCCAAAGACCCCAAGGCACACCATGACACTTGTCAGTGTCTGCAGGGTGGGGTGTGGTGAAATGGCGTGGCCGTTATGCCTGACGACCCAAAGGCACACCCCAATGCCTGTCACTCTCTGCAGGGTGGTGGTGGGGTTGGCTTCAGTTCAATACTTCACTGCCATTCCTATTACGCAGCTCTGTAACTTCTACACTACCACTGCCAATGCCAGCAAGCAAACATTCGGCATTGACAAATGCTTGTTTGTTTAAGTTTTGTATCCCAATAATAGTGGATTGGGTCTGGACATCCCATACCTCTTTTTGTTCGTAACATAATCATTTTCTCCCAAGCAATCCTGGGTACTCCACCTTGCCACAGGAACTTTTTAAATTTTTTCATCATTTGTTCTAATCAGGTTAGTCGTATTTCACCTTGAGTGCCTTGAAAGCGATGCATTAATAATGGCACGATCATCATTTTCAAGGCCTCTATGCAACTCCACAAAGATAGATTTATTTTGCGACTCATTCAGTAGAATATTCTTTCAGCAAAAATGGATAAGTTGGTTTCAATACTTTTATGAACCACATTTGAAATATAAATTCCTAAGTACTTGATTACTTCTTCTTGTTTCATATCTACTAAACTTTCTTTGGTATCTAAGTTTAGCTTATTTGTAGCTAGCATAACAGATTTAGTTTTATTTAATTGACAACCTGATATAATAGAAAATCTCTCAAATTCTTGCATTAGTATTGAAAATGTTGTTTTGGGATTAGATAGAAATACCAGAATGTTATCCACGTAAATACTGAATTTAAGCTGACTGTCCCTTTTTTGATATCATCAATTAAGTTATTGTTACTGATGTGATTTAGTAAGGGTTCTAGACTTGTAATAAATAACAATGGAGACAGAGGGCATCCCTGATGGACTCCATTTGACATCAGCAGAGGTGCAGATCTAAATTGATTAATTTTAAATATGGCCTTTGTTTTTTGATATAATACTTTGATGGCTGTTTTCATGGCTGTGGGTGGAGCCTACAATGGTATACACTTCACGTAGTGAAACCCCTACAGTGACATACGTCGCTGCCAACAATAGTGCCAAGTCTCTGTAGGGGATGCACTCTGGACCCGGCAACACTCTCCCTCAACTTGCACCCCCTTCCTGAACCAACTCTGACCTGGAGTTGATATCCATAAGTACAGGGGGTGCAAGGGGCACAGCCCCCATGTAGGGGGTTCAGAGGTGATGCCCCTGAAGGAAAAAAACAGTCCCTGCTGTGTGCGGCTCCCTGCAGACTGCAACTTGAAGTCGGCAGGGAGCCTGGCACTGCAATGCTGGTCATCGAGTTAGTTGTTGAGTCAGCATCGTAGAGCTGCCTACAGCCATCTTGCTTTAGCTTTAAAAATGGGATACCGAAGCACAACTTTTTGGGAGTTTTCAGTGTATCATTCCACAACTACAAATCACTACACCAGCTGAATGAAATACTCTCTTCTCTCTGTTGAGTAGACCAGTTGCAACACTATTTTTTCAGCTTGTTTGTCTCTCTCTCGTCTCCCTCCTCATGCCTGCTTTAAGTGGCCTGACAGCTAGTACATATCTGATTATATGGGATTTTTGTTGATTTGTACTGCCTTTATATTCAGCTAGTCCCTCACAGCTTTTATAGGCTGAGGACCATATGTTTAAAATCACATTTCTGCTATGCTATGCTATGCTTCTAGTCAGTGCACCTCCTCCTCATTACTGACATTCCAAAGTTGAAGTCAATGAAGCACAAAACAGAGAAGGGTCTATCATCAAAGACCTAATAAAATAATTAGTTCAGTGAGATTTATTTTGCAATTCCTCTACTTTGCCTTGTGTTGTGAAGCTAAATAGTTTCTTGTGTGAATGGTCACTTCTGATGTGGGTGGTAATGTTATAAATGTGTGTGGGAGGGAAACATTTTGCAGTTAATAAGATTAGCCCATTGTTAATCTAACAAAATAGAGCACATGTCAGGTTGCAAGTGATTTCCCAAAAATGAATACAGTGATACAAAAAAAAGGGTGCAGATTGTAAGGAGCATCCTTGGCTGCATCATTAGTATGTAGACAATGTATGGATTATTAAAAATAAATAAATAAAATTCAATAATGTAGGTAACTCAACATTGGTATACAGTTGGATACCATCATAATGCAGTAACTTCATACAATATGTACCTATCATAGATTACTGCTCACAGTTTTCAGGAGCTTTAAATATTACTATTACTAATATGAAGACAATTGTATTTATTCAGAGAAAGACAACAAGAAAGGGTTTGGAATATAAGGCATATAAGGAACATCTGAAACTCCTCAGACTACATTATTTATTCATTTATTTGAAAAGTTTCACCAGGACAGGCATAATGAGCTACAATAGCTTATTTCCAGATGCGTCCTGGAGGAAAAGGGATAAGGGAATATAATTCTAAATACAAGAGCCAAATAAAAAATATACATAAAGCTAAGTCCGTACATACTACCGAATAAATTTAAAGCTCTACCAAACATTTTTGTAGCATAGGCAGACAGAACTTGCCATCCAGAATATAGTCTATATACATATATGCATTATACATACTGTATACAACATATATGTTTTAAGCATATGCACAAGCATTTACTTTTATACTCATATACATATCACATACATATGCACAAAGCATTTCAACACAGATACATTTTGCTTTTTAGCACTTGCGGTAGTAAGTAGCAGTGTCAATGGCTCAGCAGGTTGCACACTCACCTCTGAGGCTGGAAGATCAGAAGGTTGTGGGTTCTAGCCCTACACCAGGCACTTGGGTTAAATCCCAATACTGACACTGAGTCAGGACTCCCAGATCTACAGTGATTCTTGTATTTTACAGGGATTTGGAGCCATCTACATAGAAAACTTTCCCGTAGACTTGCATTGGTTATTCAGGAAAACAGAGCAATTTTGTTTCCTTAGGAAATAATGTAGAATACAGGAAAACACAGGAAAATCACCTTGGAGTTACAGGGAAAATACCAAATCAGTCTGGGAGTACTACACTGTAGCACAGCATGGGGGGGGTGCTGCACTTCTGAGGTGCCGTCTTTCTGATGAGATGTTAAACCGAGGTCCTGTCTGCCAGTTCTGGTGGTTGTTGAGGTGGATGTTTTTTTTTTGACTATCTATTTATGCCTCCTTCTCACCCCCTCGGCTCTGGTCTTCCTCGGGAGCACATGGAGTCATCCCCCTATGGCACTCACCCTACCCAGCCATCCTCCGTCACCCATGTAGCCTCAGTTGTACCCCCCAGTGGGGATGGGGCAGGCCCCAATGCCCCGACACAGCAGTAACGTCAGTCTGGAGGATGCCATGTAGGCAGCCATAAATCAGAGGCAAGCCCCTGGTGCTCTGTCTCCGCTGGAGCTGAGAGGCATTTTCTCTGTTTTCTCTGGGGAGTGGCTGGTGCCCTGACCTTCAAGGTGTATCCGATGTCTGCCACTCCCCCACTCCTTCTGTCTCCTCCTCAGTGCCTGCTGTATCTCCAGCCTCCACCAGAGATCAGCAGAGCACCGAACAGGGACCCCTGTCCCTCCTGGGAGAGGAGAGCTGTCCTCCGGATGCTCAATCCTCTCCCTCCCCCACCAACCCTCAGCAACCCGGGCTCACTCCAGAACCCGAGTCACCAGCGTGGCATGAGGTGTGGCATCCAGCGCCTCAACCCACAGCGCCACCAGGCCGGCCAGGTAGACATTAAAGATCCCATGGCACTTCTTGAAAAGAGTAGGGGATATTTTTAATTTAAATCATAAAACAAAATATATACAAATCAGTTTTGCATCATACAAAACCATAATAAAAGAAAATCAAAAACATAAATAAGTATTACATCATATAGTAGCCCCAAACATAAGGAAGAAATACTATAACCAGATCCCTTCCCCCTCCCCACTAAAAGAGTAGGGAATTTTTTTTTATTTTTTATAATTAGAACTTCAAAATCAAATCAGTACAAAACAGTGTTGCCTCACACAAAATAAAAAGTCATACGTGTCCTACTATACTTTCTAATACAGATGTAGAACTCAAATCATATTGTAATACTGAAAGGACCCTTTAGAGTAGGGGATTTTTTATTGAAAATAGACAAGAAAGGAAATCAGAAATACATTACACAGCTCACAATCATAAATAAACAAATCATAAAGTTCCAGCCAAACAAAGACTCTTTGATATATATATATATCATTGATATAAAATACATTCTAAAGTAAAGGTCAGACTCATTAGTACTGCACTAAACAGTAAGAACCCAAAGAGACTGTATTTGTCCTCAAAAACCTGAGTATATCAGGACCCTGAACGGTAACCAAAAAGGAAATACTTTCTCTTGTTCGGCCAAAATTGTGTCAAAGCTGTATTCTGTTAAGGGGAGAAGAAAAAAAAATTATATCTAAATCAGCCCTCCAGGATCCAATCACAACAAGCCCAAAGTTTATCATGTTGAGATTGGGGGACTGATTTCTGTTCTAGAGAGTAAATGGCTCTTAAATCTGAGATAATCTGATTCACTACTTGTATACTAGTATAAGTTTTCTGCTGCAACAACTGGGCACATCTGGCTTGCCACAAAAAATATCTGCATAGAGCAAAGATAAGCCTCAGTGCGCTAGCATGGTAATGGGACACGGTCTGGAGAAAGATTCCGTAAACAAGCATTTCATAAGTAAAGGTCATGAAAAGTTTGTTTTTCCATTTGTGCAGTAACTGAGTCCAGACCTGTACACTAAATGGACATAGTAAATAAAAATGTTGCATTGTCTCCAGCTGCATAATACAAGAATCCCTAAAAGACATCCTATCATCCATGGATTTACGTTTCAAATTGCCTCTGACCCCGAGTGTCCCATGGCAAGACAGCCACGCAATGTCCCAGAGCTTTTGGGGTAGTCTGGGGTCAGTAAGTTGTCTAAAGGCTAAAGAATTATGCAATTCTGCATCCTGGGTGCCCAATAACCTGGGTGATTCAGAAAAGAGAGCAAAGAGAATAAGGACATATAACTGTTTGTGGGTAGCTGTCTGAACCATAGAGCAAGCTAATGTCCATTGTTTAATTTTAAGGAATGTGGGAAACAAAAAGGAGGGGATCCCAGACCTCCTAACATTTCTAGGTATTTCCATAGTAGTATTGGCCCAAATATTGCAAAGGGGGTTAACTTTCATTAATAAAAGGGAAACCCAAAAAAGGAGGGACTGACATAATAAGGATGGGAATAAAAAATTCAAAAATAAACTATGAAAAAAAAACTAGGGAGTTAATCATACGCAATCCCCCAAAATAAAAGTCAGGGTATGTATATACTCGCTTAACCGGATTTAGGCGACTGCCCCAAAATCCCTGAAAAAAGATACGTTCTAGCCTCTAAAGAAAATAGCAAGGGGTAGATTGTGGCAGTGTGTAAAAATAAGGACAACACTAAAGTTTTTAGGAGCAGCACCCTCTTCTTCTTTGCTATGGCACATCCTTTCCAGGAAGATACCAGTCTGTCTGCCTTGTCTAATACTAGACTCCAATTAAGAACAGAGTCATCCTGGCTGCCAAACTGTAGACTCAAAATCTTAATTGGATCTCAAGTGATGGGAATATTAGCCACTTGGTCGATAGGAGGGAGAGAATTTGGGATAAATTTAGCCACACTTTTATGGAAATTCAGTTTAGACCCTGAAATCTTCTTGAACTCGGTAATTAAAGAAATGACATCCAAATGGTTCAACTGGGGGGGTAGTGCATATGCATAAATCATCTGCATATGCACTAATCACCGGAACAAAAACTATCTGAAATTATCAACCTGGGAATGGAGAGGTGCAGCAAGAATTTCCTTACTGAGGTCTATTTGGAAGGCATACAGTAGGGGGGCTGGGGGCAGCCTTGGCCAGACCCCTTTGTTTTCCAAAAAAGTACTACCCGGGGAGTTGTTAATGTGTGGAGTAATCCAGGCTGTGTTGTAAGGGAGTTATAGCCAAGAAATAAACTGTATGAGAATATGATAATGCACCAATACTTTAAATAGAAATTTATGGTTGACCACCGCGGTCAAAGGCCTTCTCCTGGTCCAAAGAGAGGAACAGTGCAGGGGTTTTCACAGAGCATGAATAAAATATATCTCTAAGCAAAGTTAAAGAATGCAGCATGGCTCTGTCAGGAAGGGCACAGAACTGTTCCTTGGAAATTACCTGTGCAGCAATTGGCAGTAATCTGCTCAACAAAATTCTGGTCAGCATTTTGTAGTCCACGTTAAGAAGACTAAGTGGTCTCCAATTTCCAATCACAGTTCTCTCGCCTTTTTTAAAAAGCAAAAGCATGATTGCATCCGAAAATTTTGAAGGGATGGAATGAGTTTCTAAAATGCAGTTAAACACCGCTGTCAAGGAGGGCGCAAAAAAATTAATGAAAGCCTAGTATAATTCGTCTGTCAAACCATCTGGCCCTGGAAGTGCGTTTCTTTTTTTTTCTTAATGGTGGTTGTAGTTTCTTCCGCAGATATGGGGGCTACCAAAGCTTACAAGTGATCCTTAGGAATCTCTGGGACCTCTATGTCAGTTAAATAAGTGGAGGCATCCAGTAATTCGGTTTCAGATTTAAACATTAATTCTAAATGGGACTGGACAATCAGCTTTATGGCAGGAGAGAGGAATGAACCATGGAGGTAATGGGATCCACCAGATATTCCATAAGTAGAAGATATCTGGTCTGCACAACTTTATATATATTGTCTAGGAAGGCTTAGTATTTTGGGTCCGCATTGAGCTTCCAACTTAAAGAAAGTGCCCTATCATATTGAAAGGCTTCCATATTTGATTTAAGAGCTTTAATCTGTTGGGTCATGTCAACTTTGATTTCATAGGCCATAGATAACTTACGCAGCCTGGAATATTTAAAATAAAGTTGACAACGTTTATGTTTAGCCTTTCTGACAAAAAGATTGTAGATCTGACTTAGGCCCTGTCCACATCAGGCTAGTTAAAATGTTTTAAGGTGCTTAAAACATTTTAACTAAGCATAAACACTAGCGCCTGCCCTCATTTAAGCATGGTTTCAACGCGTGTTAGGAAACCGTGCTTAAACCTCCTGCTGCGATCTAGTCTCAAGTCCATTTTGAAAAATGGTTTTATGAGAGAAAGCATGTTACACTGTAGTGTGGATAGGCGTCTGCATATTGTTCCTCCAGGAGGCGTGTTAGGGTAATTGAAAGCCGTTTTTAAAAGCGTTACTGGAGGCAAAGATGCAGACGGGAGTCGGCTTGGTATAACTGAATTAAAACTTAGTTGAAGACTGATCTGGACGGGCTGCTGTGGTGAGTTTAAAAACATTTTTAAAACGTTTTTTAAACCGGTGCAAATCTTCAGCTCTAATGTGTACAGGACCTTAGTGTCTTCCCACCAGGCTGTACTGGAGTGGTATGCATCCATCACGGATACTCTGGCTTGCAATAAACATAAACAGGTTCTAAAGATGTAGTTGTCTAGGAGTAGTGTACTATTCAGTTTCCACCTTGATTGAGGACAGATGGGAAATGGGCCCCCTGCAGGGGAGCAGACTAATGAGACCACTAATTGATCTGAAGTCTCACAAGGAATTACCATAGCCTGTCGTACTTTAATGTTGTTAGAGACAAAAATGTAATCTATACGAGTGGCCAAAATCCCTCTGTAGTATGTTTTGGTCCCCATGGTGTGAACTGCCTGTATCCATCCTTCAATTGTGCCATTTGAATGATTCTCATCAGAATGGCGGTGTCACTAAAGGTGTTATGGACATTACTTCCTCTATCCATGTGGAGAGGCCACAGTTGAAATCTCCCCCAAAGTAAACCTGGCGAGAGGTGAATGAATAAATAAGGCTGCACGTTACTGAATAAAAGGGGTCTGGAAGCTATGCTTTGGGGAGCATAGATATTGTTAATGCAAAACCTAATGCTGCCATAGGTTCCATCAATCAAAAGCACCCTCCCAGGGGAGACATCCAATACCTTAGAAATTTGAAAATGGTAACCTCAAAATAAAATACCCACCCCATCGCACATGTCTTCCCCGTGGGACTGGTATGAGGGGCCCATAGTCCATCTGTTCTTGACTTGTGTAACTTCTAACCTAGTCTTCAACCTAGTATCTTGTAAAAGATAGAGCTCATGTGGTAAAGAACTTAGCAAGCCCAGGGTAGCAAGTTGTTTCCAGAAAGATTTAATACTACACACATTCAGTGTGCAGCATCGCAATTGGGTGGGGTTGTGCAGCATGGCTTAAGATTTAAGGGGGGAAAAAAAGGAAATTCAGTGAATTAGAATGTCAGAAAGGACCCCCAAAGCATCACCTGTGTGGAAATTGGGCTCCCTGTTCTTGGACTACCTGAGACGTTTCTCTACCTGATTCAGAGGAATCTGAGTCGGCATCTTCTCCTTCGGTGTCACCCCATTGTCTCCTCTTAGCTAGGGTCTGAAACTTGTTCCTAGTCAAAATGGTTTTGGTGGGTGTGTGAGAGTCTGATTTACATTTCCCTCTACCCTTCCTGGATACAGGGTCTGTGATAAAAGGTTCTTCAATTCAGGGGGGGCATAACCTCGGGCTGGGCAGCCACAGCAGTTCAAGGGGGGCCACCTGTGTGTGGGATCCTCCCTGAGAAACGTTTAGCTCTAGTTGCTGAATGATTGGGGGGGCTGTGGTGACAGAAACATCAGTGTCCTGAGGGTCAGCAGCAACTGATGTGTCAGCAGGGGAAGCAACAGCTGCAAGAAGGGAGACCTCCTCACATCACTGACGCGCCTGGGCCTAAGTTTCAGAAATCAGAGCCGTGTGGTCCTGTGGAACCTGGTCCACCCTATTGTGCTCAGCCCAGGGGCACTGAGGGTAGGTGTGTCCTTGCTTGTCGCATAAATTGCAGAAACTGGGGTTAGGACAACCCAAACTCACATGACCATATGACAAGCATAAAGTACATCTAGGTTGGTCGCAAGTGTAACTGAAGTGAGTTCTGGATCCGCATTTGTGGCAAGTACGTGGCTTCCCCGGGTAAAAACAAATGCCTGTCCTCCCAATATGAAAACTACCTGGGAGATGTGTGATTCCTGTTCAGTCTGCCTAAGCTGCACCTAATTTTCACCCCCGTCAGACTAAATCATCATCCAAAATAGAGGCGTGGAGGGTCAAGGAGTTCACATCGCTGCTTGAGCCAGTACTGTATATCGTTAATGTTTACCACCTCACTCCTGAACAGTAAAGTAATAATCTTAACCAGTGGTTTCATAAGTGGAATCAACATAAAGGGGGCCTATAAAGATGAACTCTTAACCTGCTCATACTGAGTCCAAAATTTCTCAAGAGTACATACATTTTTAAAGCTAACATCGTAGATTAACTCCCTTTTGATATGAATAAAGGCAAATAATTCTGAGGGGCTGATTCCTAAAGTGTCTTTCAGCATATTATGGCACACAGTCTTGCGAGAGGGAGCAGTGGATGCATCGCCAATGTATCTCAGGCGAACTGCATTCTGCCGTTGCACTGGCTCTCCCACAGATTTAAAAAGGTCACTTATTTTAAAGTTAGTGTTGGTTGTGTCCTGCTTAGAAGAATGAAAAGAAGTGCGCTTACTGTGGTGAGGAAGTGTCTCATTGGGGCCCATAGAATTATTAGGTGCAGTAGATTGTGCATTGAGGTCCTCGCCAGTAACTGGTGGAGCTCACGATGCAGACCCAGATGCAGAGCTCATTACTGGATCCTTGTTGTGAAGTGGTAAGTTTTCATGGGAGTCCCAGGCAGCAGCTTCTATAATTTCAGCTGCTGAGACAGGTCCCAGAGAGGACCACGGAGCTCCATTCTCTGATTGTTGCCAACCGGTGGCTCATAAAGCGGCCTCAGGGGACCATGCCCCTTCTGTTTCAGTAGAGGTCCTAGTTGTAGGATGTAAAGGAAGCTGAGACCTTGTAGAAATAACCAGAGGGGTGGAAGCAACTGAGGCATGTGCTGTGTGCTCCTTATGCATCGTGCAACCATCAGAAAAATCAGCCTCTGGTATCTCGTCTTGAGATGCTGTATCATCCTTGATCAATTTTAAAATAAATTGCTTATGCTGCAGAAACATTTGACATTATTGGGGTTCTGCGATCACCTCCTGGCCTGTATCGGGTTGTGTACTAGCAGCAATGTTATCAGCCGAACCAAAGTTAAAGTCAAAAGAAGTACCTTGAGCAGTCTCAAGATGTTGTAAACCTTCTGTGGTCTTTTGTTGCACTGACAATTCAGTTGTAGAAAAATCCTTAGTCTTAGTATGTGGACGTCCAGAACCAGTATGTGGAGCAGCACCTGCACCTCCACCGCCTCCTCCTTCTCCATCTGGAAAGTCAGCCATCTTGGTCAGCGAGACAGATTGCAGCCTTGTAGGTTCTTCAAAGGTAATGACAGCTATTTTTAAATCCATGGGTGAAGCTGTAATTAGGTCAGAATCCAAAATATCTCCAGCAATTCCAACTCCAACCAGCCTGTGTCCCACCATCTTGGTACCACAGGCAAAAGGTCTCCTTTGCTCACAGGAAGCAAGGTCCCCTGCAGGAAGAGTAGGGAATGTTATTGAAAAAAGGGACTACAATACAATACAAAAATGGTAACAAATACATCTCTCAAAAATTATTGACAATAAACTTGTACACTTGTAAACACATGTAAATATATCCCAAGGAAAATATAAGAAAACAAATTTACTTATTTACATTTAGACCTAACTAAGGGACTTTACAGTTGTTATTAATTCATCCTGGATCCCATGTATCAAAGTTTACCCAAAGCAATTGATATTTTGCTTTAGACATCATGCATAAATCCTTATTTCTAACGGTTTGTATAGCATTCCAAATATTCTGTATTACTTCAGAATAAAAACTTCTCTTTGTTGTGTTACCCTATACACCTAGACTGCTACAGAAAATATTTAATAACGCAAACACTATATATAAGGTTTCAGAATTATATTTCCATCTTTGCATTGATAGACCATATATAATATTTTCATATGAGAGTTTCTTAAAAGGGGTTCTTTCCATGATATAGCTAACTGTTCCCAGAATTTTATTGCATATGTACATTCAACAAACAAATGTTCCTGTGTTTCTAAAATCTGACAACAGGATTCCCTTAGACAGTATCTTTCCGTTATCATTTTATGCTTATTGTTGTTTTTTACCCCAACCTATCATAATTGCTCAACCATACTATGTCCCAGACAAAAACAGGAAGTCTTTTATTATCCAACATTTTTAATACTCTTTCCATTTGATTTTCTGGACAACCAGGGAATACAACTGTTTCCTTCTGTTCTGCTAATAAGATTTCTATATAAAGCTTTTTCCTATCATGTGTTTGGATTTTGGTGGGGGAGAGCCTCCATTTAATTAGGTTCTTCACCAATTCTATCCCTATTGACAACAGCAAGGCTACCCTTTGAAGTAATTGAGCTTTATTATCTACCCAGAAAGGGATACTAGGGTTTAACCATTCTAATACTAGTGGCTTCCATATCTTTTCCCCGGGTTTCAGGGCTAAACCTACATTGTGCGTGATGAATAAACTATAAAGGAAAGCCACTGGATGTACCATTTTAACACCTCCCTCCATGATAGGTCTGTAAGTGAACTCTCTCTCGATAGGATTCAAACAGCTGCCCCAGAATGCTTGAAAGAAAGTACTAAACAATAAGGTAACTACTGACTGTAGAGGTGGAAAAATATAACAAATGTACAAAAAAAAATGGAATCAAAAGAGTGTTGATTAAAACAACCCTTTTCTTTTTAGATATTTGTTTTCCTTTCCAGGTGGAAACCATTCTTTTTGCCCTTTCTATGGCTATGGTCCAATTCTGTGATGCTAAGTCTCCTGCCCCAAATTCTATACCCAAAATGTTAATGCTTTATTGTGATATGCTGAAACCTGCAAATAAACCAGAATCTGGGATAGGGGTATCTCCTAAAGTAATCCCTTTACTTTTAGCAAAATGTATCCTTCTCCAATTGACCAAAAAGAGGGTCCATAAGGCCAGCTATTAGTGGCTTGGGACAGTTCTTGCTGTGTTTTCAGTCTGGTGTCTTCATTGCACCAAATATCTCAAGGAGTCTGGCTTAAAGAGAGGAATACTCCCATTCTCTTCTTCCTATTTGTTATGCTGTTTACATTTATGGTAGAGATTGTTAATGAATCCAGAATATCAGATTTTAAGAAAGGGAGTCTCCACTAAATAGACCAGAAAAAAGAAAAGGAAGTAGCCTTTAAAGGGACTTGGAATTGTTCCTATTTCGTTTGCACTTAGCAATAGAAATCCTCTCCCACCCTCCTCTGTATCCTCTGTAGTAGTGGAAGCAAAGAGGGGGTGTCTGAGTCCTCTTCTCCTGAGTCTCCCATTGTTTCTTTACCAGTAGGGAGGTGTACTTATTATCTGTCTTCACCTGAGGGGAGGGCTTTTCTATCTCCCTTTTCTTTTCCTTCCTCACTGATTTGGCCCCAGGCCTAGACGTTTTTTGGGAGCTGACTATGTGAAAGGGAGGATCTGTAGCCGGTGGGGGTAGCATTTCTTTCTTCTGATTAGTATCAGTATTTGTTTCTTCAGTTTGGTCTGGCAAATTCCCTTCCTCAGTACCCACTTCCATTTGGTCATCCTGTATCTGAACACTACCACTATCTCTGCTTGTCAATGACTGAGCTTCTTTTTCTAACATGCCCTTATCTCCTGAAGTTTGTCGGCTGTTTCTTGCTGTCTAGCAACTTTTTTGGCCTGTACCTGTTGAGCAATATTTATGAGGCCTTTATGTGAAGGGCAGTCTTCCCTGTTGTGGGATGCCCAGGGGCATCTACCGTAAGCATGTCCAGTCTTTTCACAAAGATTGCATTTAAACAAATTTAAACAATCAGCAGCAAGATGGCCATATTCAAAACAATGATTGCATTTAGTGGTATCATAAGCTGTACTCAAATGTGTATGGGCCCCACATTTAAAACAGGCCTTAGACTGACCTATATAAAAGAGAGAGCCCCTATCGTTGCCCAGAATAAAGACGTTTGGAAGATGGATGGCTCCGTTATTTGTAGAGAGGAGTTTTACTTTGATTTTCCAACCGCCATTCCAGATATGTTCACTATCCAGAATAGGGGTGGGTCTATCGAATACTTCACAGCATTGTTGGAGTCAAAATAAAATGTCCTCAACATTAACACCTTAATTTTTGAACATCACAGTTATAAACTTCACTGCTGGTTTGGTTAGGGGAACAACAAAAAAAGGCAACCATACTGGTGTATTTTTTACTTTCTGGTATTGTGACCAAAACCTATCTAAACTGGTAACATATTTAAAACTGATATCAAAATTAGAATTCCTAATGTGAATAAAGTAAATATTTCTGAAGAAAAATTTTAATGACCCTTTTAAGAGTCTTTTGCTATGTAGACCCTATCAGGAGATTCTTCAAGTCCACCTTGTAGATAATCCTCACAGCATTTCTTCTGGGCCAGCTTCCCTGTTTTTTGAAATAAATCAGAAAGCCTTAAACATGGGCACCAGCCATTGCTGCTGTTCTGGGTTTTGAAGAACCGTTTCTGCTGGTCCCACATTTAACTGATCATCCAGTACCATGATTTTGGGAAGAGAAATAGCATTTTCCCTCCCTTGAGGGGGCAACATAGATGTTTGTTCAGCTACTAAATCAGCCCCTTCTTTATTTATTATGCCATTCCCCATGTTTAACTTAGTATCAGCACAATATTTTTGCATGTTAGAATCAGTTTCATCGGGGACCCATTGCCCTTCTGATGTGTGCTGCAATACAACGTTCTGCAAAGCTTGTTCTGGGGACCAGTCTGTTTGAGGAAATGATTTGTCCACATGTACAGGCTCATTACTTAATTGCTTTACTTTTACACTGTCATTTGTACCAGAAAGAGATGAGAGGTTCTTTACCTTTAATTATTTAGTCTCCTGTATGATATCTTTAGAGGCTTTGTCCATTTTTTGCAACTCAGCAGACATTTTCCCTAGACCCAGGCGCTTTTTCTCTGCTCTATGAGTTTTAGGAGCTGACCTGCGTGGCTCTTGGCACTCGGTTTCTCTTCCGATTACACTGTTAGCTGCTAAAGATGCAAGCGGGCCTTTCTTCTTAGTTGCAGATGCCCGATGCTGCTGAGT
Source organism: Neoceratodus forsteri (assembly GCA_016271365.2). NCBI lineage: Eukaryota > Metazoa > Chordata > Ceratodontiformes > Ceratodontidae > Neoceratodus > Neoceratodus forsteri. The sequence goes on from CM028130.1 coordinate 1,426,713,890, forward strand.
CATCCTGCTGTCAGCTGCACTGCTTGACGTGGAAGGCAGCTGATTGTCCGTGCTTGCAGAAGCTGTCACTACATTGCAAGTAGCTTGCTGTGCAATGTGTAGCTTCTGCTGCAAGTTTTTCTTCTTTGTAAGAAAAATTAACTCTTCTTCTTGAATTTGTGACAGAATTACTTCAGCATCAAATTATCCTCAGGCTCACCTTGTAAAGGATATTCCATACCACAGTCACCAGTTATCTTCGTGCTGCTCGATTCTTTATTTAGTAACCTCTCCATTTCATTTTCTTCTTCCATACTAAACTCCTGCTGTTACAGCACTCTTTCTACAAGCCTGAAGGGTAGAACAGACAAGGAAGAGGCCTGCTCCCTGTCCTGCATACATCCTCTCTCTCGAAGATTTCTACAAAGTGGCCATAGTGAACAGTGGGACAGAGGTTCCCTTAATGGCAGAGTAGGGAATTTCCTGGTGTCCTTGCCAAATTTCCCTCATTCACTAAGAATACCACCAACAGCTGAATCTGGTTCAATTTCAGTTGGTTACCATCTGTAACCCGCCCCCCCACACCGGTTGCCCCTGAAAAAGGGACTTCTAGTCTCAGTGGGCCTATCCGGTCAACAAAATTCTATAAATAAATAAGTGAGAAACCTTGTCAGACTAGGGTGATGGAGAAGTTGGAGATGGTTGGAGATTAGGTGAGCCTTCACCCCTCCAGAATTCACACCCCACAAGGGGTTTGGCAGGGGATAAGGGGGGAATGGTGAAGGATAAAATGGGGAACAGAATACTGGCACAGAAGAGGTGGGTGTGGCTAACTTGAGGAAAGGTTGGGGGGAAGACTGGGAACAAAAAGAGGATAGAAGGAGGTGGTATGAATTGTGAAAGGTAAGAATTAAAGAGGAGTGAAGAGGAAGGAGGAGGCAAGCATACCCCAGGAGTAGAACAGCAAGGGTATGAACACTACTTGATGTAAACCCAGCTAGTGCTGTAGGCTATTAGGCATTCCTAGGGAGGGGTAGAAGGGGGCAGAGTAGTGGAAATAGAACAGAAGAGAGGGCAGGGAGGGGTAAGAAAGGAGAGGTGGGTCAAGTGCAATTGCAGGATGGTGAAATATAGTGTCAAAGAAGATAGGACAACAAATGAGTACACAGGGCAGAATGGATATCTAAGGGGAGTGAGTTCCAAATGTTTGGAAAGTGATGGGAGAAGGCAGCTCTCCTGAAGAGGAAGTACAGGCAGGGAGGGTGAGGGTCCTATAGGGGGAGTTGCAGAGGGAGTAGATGGGAGTAAATACTCTGCACAAGAGGTGTATTGGGGGGAATGTGTTGATGATGTACAAAATCATTAACAAGGAGGATCTAATAGAAGATTTAAATTTAAAATTTTAGAATGGAACAAAAGTAAGGTGACATGAAAAACAAGTTAGGCCAAACAATTTTAAAACAAGCAAGCGTAAGATTTATTACACACAAAGGACTTTAGACATTTGCAATAATCTGCCTTCTGAAGTGATAAATAGCAGTCAGATTTTTACAGCTGCGCGGGCCAAGCTCCACATTTGTTATGCCATCATCAGATTTATATAAAAGCACTGTGGAACCACATGACCAGACCACTGTCTGGTGTGCTGTTACAGTGCTCGGCATCATTTCCGATTATTCTGTTTATGCAGCCTTTCCCCTTTACAGGCCGTATAAACACACCCCTCTCCTGGCTCACTACTTTTCCTTTCTGCAATCGCCGAAGTGACATCCACCATGTGCAACATATCAGTGCTGACTTAAACTGTACGTGCGTGAGTATCGTGCATATGTAATCATATCAGCACCGCCATGTTGCACATGGCTGACTCCAGGGCAAACTGTGCATGCGTGAGTATCATGCATGAGCAATACTGTAATCGCTACAGTATTAGTTACATCTGACTCTGGTGCAGCGAGAGCACCGCATATTCTTTTCAATGCTCTTGCTGCTCCTAAAAGCTCTCCACAGCCATATCGGCTCTGACAAGAATTTGTTATTACTGGTGGAAAATTGTATGCATCCAGGGCAGTAAACATATAGTGCCAATTTAAATGGTCAAAGGCCTTGGTGGCATCTAAGGTTATGGCTACAGTTTCTATGTCTGTAGATTTAACTGAGGAGATGACGATCTGGACATCCACCAGACCTTCAAATATATTTCAGTTTTTCATAAATCCTTTTTGATCAGGATGAATTATATCTGATATGTGATCTAGTATTTTAAGTACTATTAATTTTGGAAATATTTTATAGTTGGTGTTTAGCAGTGCAATTGGATAATTGTCTGGATATGTTGGAGCTTTATTTTCTTGTGGTATTAGAATGACACTGGCTTCAGAAAACACATCTGGTAACATTTGTCTATTCGCCACCTCCTCAGTCATTTTATACATCCAAGGAATAAGGTCTGCTAGAGCATATAAAACTAAGATGTATATCCATCCGGGCCAGGTGTAGAGTTATTTTTCATAGACTGGATTGCTTCCACCAAATCTACTTTTGAGAATTTTCAATGGAAATATCAGGTTTTTAAATTTCAGCTACAATTAAGTATTGTTTAAATGCATCTGTGTTATCACAGATTTGTTTGTTTATATTGATTTATAATAGCACACAAAAACTTCGCTATTTGTTCATCTTTTGTAAATATTTTGCCAGTCTTATCTTTTCTATTGGTAATGTTATTATGTTCCCTTTGTTTCATCCTTTCTTAACCTTACAATCCCTGCCCCAGTTTTCTTTTTCATTTCTATGCCTAAAAATACCTTGTCCCCTTTCATTACCTCCTGGGCTATTTTCTCTTCAGTTTGTGACTTTGCTCTTCTTATTACTTTTCCTGCTTCCCTCTGTTTCTCCTGATAGACTTCTCTATCCTCCTCCTTCTGAGTTTCCTTATATCATCTGAATGCTACTTTTTTTTAGCCCTAACCTTTTTATCTACCTCTTTTGAGAACCAAAGTCGCCTCTTTTCCTCTTACTCACTTGTTTGATGCATAAGTTTGTTGCCTTCGTTATGCCCTCTTTCAGTTTCTCCCACTGTTCTTCCAGAGGCATTCACCCATCTTTATAAAATTTGCTTTTCTGAAATCCAGGACTCTCACTTTGTGTGATTCAGTTCTGCTGCCATCCTTATATTGAACCACGCATGCAGTGATTATTGGTCTCTAGGTGGTGTCCCACTTGACGTCCACAACACTGTCCCTATTACTGAGTACTACATCCAGTATTACCTCATTATGCATGGGTTCACTGACTAGCCCACCTAAAGAATGCCCCTTACAGTGACTCCAGGATGTCTCTACTTCTATTTGAAGCCACAGCTGGGGTGCTCCAATCTACATCCGGGAGATTAAAATCCCCCCCCAACAGCACTTCCCTCTTTTCTGCCATCCTGCCAATGGCTTCTACCAGTACCTTATCTAACTCCTCACCCTGTGATGGAGGTCTGTAAATCACAGCAAAGTGAATAATGGCTCAGTTTCCCCCTTTCCATGGTGACCTACAGTACCTCAGCCTCCCCCTGTAGTCCCTGTAACTTTGTTGCCTTTATGCTTTCCTTCATATAAAGCATCACACTCCCTCCTTTCCTCTCCACCCTGTCCTTCCTGAACAGAGTGTAGTCTGGTATGGCTATGTCCCAGTCATGATTTTCAGTGCACCATGACTCTGTAATGGCCACTATATCCAGGTCAGCCCATGTCATTATGTTCTCTAAATCTGGTATAACACCCTCGTGGGCTTAGTGGTGGTATATATTTGCACTGGATATGCACTTTATGGCCTGGTTGTTTGGGACTTCCCATCCCTGCTTCAAGGAAAAAAGGGCTTAACTGTTTTGCTGCCTCTGGGCTGCCAGTCACCGGATTCTGGGAGGGGCTGTCCAAAGAAATTTAAGGAGTTGCAGGGAATGGTGGGAGGTCTGAATCCTGAGGTCTGAGGTCTGAGTTCAGAGGGACTGGGAATGTATGACAGGCTGCGAGAGGGGCTCACTGCTCGCTTGAGCATCAGTGTAGTTCTCTCAAGGTATTGGTGTCATCACAGGCCAGGAGTAATGTGGTGGCAGCCGTTCTGTAAGTAGCCCTTATAGGTGCTTCAGGGACTCAAACCCTGATCCTGTATGGTGGAAGATGACTAAGCCATACCACAAGGCTGAAGGGAGAGCAATGTGTCATAGGGAAAGGAGATAAGTCCCGTGTGTTTAGTGAGTTGGCCCCGGGAATCTATATGTAAGTCAGAGGATGGGAGTGGAAGTGGCATCGAAGTGCCCCATCAGCACAGAAGAGTAAAGGAACAGTTAGGCAGCAGAACTGGGGCCTCAAGGTGTGTAGCCCTTGCCGAGCCTGTAGTGGGCAAGTCAGGATGGAGCAGCAGTTAGCCCCAAATTGTGACACTAGCTGGACCACCCACAACACAAAGAGAGCCCAGCTAGTCATAGAAGCAACAGCCACAAAGTTGAGCGGTCGCTGCAAGGGAAAGTGAGGGGGTAGAACTGTTTTGGGCCTGGGAAGCATAGGTTGAATATTTTCTTGTTTAAGAGGAACTGAGCTGCCTGCAATGTGTTGGGGTCATCCATTTAATGCCCTGTAATGGACTCTCTGCTAATGGACTCAATGTGACCTCTGCAGTCCAGAGACTTTAATGTTCATATGAGACCACCGCAGTCCTGAAAAAAATGTAAAGTTCCTCCACTGTACTCATCAACTGCTCCATTGAGTGACTGTAGAATATTGGATTAACTGTTAATTAAAAGGGATCCACTTTGTTTCAGCATTTACAGAGTGGTTTCATTTATTTGATGCATGCCAGTCAGAACTTTTCTTTTACAGCCCAGCACTGCAGGGGTTCAGTGGGCATCTTGGTTTCAGCATGGCCTGGGTAAACATAGACCACCAGAACTGTGTTTTCTGCTGCTGTGGTCACCCCCACTCCTCATGGACTGTTACCACCATACCCCTAGACACCTGGGGGGGGCATAATGTGAGAGCTCCTTTGGGGTGTATGTTGTGGGGTGTCCCAACCCTTTTTAGACTTCTAATTTGGATGCTGGGGGAAGATTGTGGATGTGCCCTGAAGATTGACTCAAGGTGTTGTGCAATCAATATGGTGCTTTGGACTGGGACAGTTCATGCCTTTGTGTGGTTTGAGAGGAGCCAGCGAGTCTGCAACATTAGAATCCAGTGTCTGGTCCATGTGAGTGCCTTGCTAATGGCTCAGATGGAGAGCTAGTGACTGGACCACCTGGTTCTGGTGGGGGAGGAGCTGCATTTCCGGTGCCCCTGTTGCAGCCCTGGATTGGAGTGCAAGTTAGATTTGCCTGGAGATTTGTTGTTCTAATTGTGATTGTTGGTCCCTATGGACTGTCATTATGCTGAAAGATGGCTCGCACACCTGTGCCACCAAGTGTCACTGTGTCTCCTGAAGTGTTCTGTTGGATGTGGGCACAAGTTGGCAAGGTGACTGTGTCAGTGGAGTGTGCCCTATGTCACAATAAGGGCTCAGCAGTAACATTGTTTCCTGTGTGTGCCATTTGTAGTGGCTCCAGCCTGAGTGTTTGGGGACTGAGTTGATCCAGTGCTTCACTGACTTCAGAGGATACCAGCCTTGGAGCATGGGAAGATTTGGCTGCAGTACTGGCCTCATTGGCTTAGGATGTTCCCACTGAGAGTGACCTGTGGGGCCGTGGTTATAGAAGAGGTCAGGCAGCCCTGTCCAAGCATCTTTTGACTCCAGTAGATTTTAGCCCTGTCAGGCCCGGAAGTAAAGCCACCAGTACTGACGCGGCAAAGACCGTTCTTACCCCTTGGACTGTACCAAAAGGAAAGGTTGGGAAGCTGTGTCCTCCAAAGCACCCCCTACATCCAAAGCTTCATGGAGCCCACTGGCAGAGAAGCCAGGCAGTGGCAACCCAAAGAAGCCACATCCCAAAGTAAGCAAAGTTCGACTGGAGGCGGGAGAGGAAGAGGATTGGGATGCAGACTGAAGTGGTGCTTCCCTCTATTCTGCAAAGGTGCTGGGGTCTGTAAAAGAGCCTAAAGATGAAATTGCCTCTGCCTCCCAGCCTTCCAATCAATGGGGACAGGCAGAGGAGATCCAACGTCAGAGGTGGGAGTATGAGAATGGAGTGTGGATCCCACAGCGACGAGCACCACGGACATCTATCGGAAGTCTCACTGAATGTCCCAAGTGGAACGGCATGTGAAGCGCCTTATAAAACAAGAATTCCCGCAGTACAACTACCTGTATATGCCTGAGTGGGTGTAGGACACAGTCGAGAAAAAAGATCAGACTGGGTATTCCATGGGATCCTCAGTAAGGTTTACTGAAGACATAACCTGTCTACCCATTCAGCAATGTACCGGCTGCAAGAGGCCCAGTGGATAGCCAAGGGCACCTACACCAAAAGTGCTTTCAAGGGACTGGACCTGTATAAGAACTATGCAATGGTTCAAGACCTTGATGGCAGGAGCTCCATTTCAGATTTCAACAGGGGGGCGGCAGCAACCGCCAGTTAGAGGGGCTGTGGGGGCGGAGCCAGGGGCTGAGTGGAGGTGGTGCCAGGAGCTGAGAGGGTGGCGGGGCCAAGGGTATGTCACAAATAAACTGACCAATAGTACATTCTATATGTCTGAAAAAGTCTTCATCAATCCACAATAGCTGATAGCTGAACAAAAAAGCAAACCTGTTGAAAGCAAACATTTAAACACTCTATGTCTGTCCCGTTAATATGAGATTCATTTAGGCCATCCATGACAGTCAGCCTCTAAGTAACATATTGGGGGTGCAGCCTAGAATTAACCAATGCAGCCTAGCTAGAAGTATTGTGATTCCCTGGTACTTAATCACTATGGCCTCCAATGTCTGTTGTGTTCCTGCAGAGCAAGTGGGGGTAAATAGTGCATTCGGAGGTAACATAACAGTCTTGAGCCATGTTATCTCCAGAGAGGACAATGCAGTAAAGCTATTAAGACAACCTATAAGCAGTTGGCCCATTGGCAAGAAGGACTGGGGTTTTAGGAACCCCATCTCCTGCCATGCTGGTGACCTGAGTTTGGGAACAGATATGGGTCACTCTGGAGCTGGCCAAGGGAGGTAGGATCAACTGTTCCTTGGGCTGCTTTCCTCCCTCAGTTAGGGGCTATGTGTGTTAGCTTGGCAGCTACTTCCTAGAGGAATCTAGGTGGCAGTGCAACTGGATGGCATGAGAAGGGCTCTACCCAGCAGATGATGAGTGTCATCTCTATGGAGGTGGAGCCCGCAAGCTATCATTACAAATGGGGAGCCCTCTGAGGATAAAATGGTGAAAAAACCCTGGTCACAGCAAGATTACAGCCTGACCCCATGCAGGCTCCTTCATGTCAGGTTGATAACTGAGCAACTCCAACAAGGATCCTGTGGCATGAGATCACCAAAGAAGAGATAAGATCCAAAGAAGCCAGTTGATGGGGCTTGGATGGCCAGACCAAATGGAATCAGACTGGGGAACCAAACAGTTAAAATGCTGACTGAATAAGACAGTCCATAAGCAGTGGGCATGATGGTGCCAGGTCGGTTAGGGTGATAACGAGATATCCTGCATATGGACTGACCCAGTAATTTTGCTCTCCCACCCTGATTCTCTGGATGTGTTCCAGATCTACAAGTAAAGTTTTCTGTTAAGGGATTCTTTCCAATCTGATGACTGGAAATGTAAACAATTTCTAGAGAGTGAGTGCAGACCCAGATGCCCAGAGAACAGACTGGTGGAGACAGAGAGAAATTAATTTGCCCCCCATAAGGTGCCCAGCCACAAGCTGCTGCTGCTGAATCAATAATTTTCAATTTCTCCACCGCTAACCCCTAAAACTGACTCTGTCAAGACTGCTTGATGGTAGCCACATCAACGACTGTGTGGATGCTGTGGATTCCTACAGTCACCCTTGTCTGAAACCTGACCCTGAATACTACTACTTCAGCCACTGGGAAGGAGGTCATGAGAAAGCTTCCCGGAGCAGTGATGACTAGTGCTCCATTCGACAGTGAAGCAGGGCGAAATCAGCCCCTTTCAGTGGTTTTGTTTTATTTTGCATTAGGTTTTGAGAATCTGGGGGGACATGTAGTCCATGGTTTGAAAAGAATCACTGTGTTTGAATGGTTAGCCAGAATATTCTGTTATCATGTTGGACGGCAGGGAGTAAATAACGCTTTCATGTGCATACCGTGTTTTATACTTCGTTAGCTAATTTTACATCTGCTATATCTTGTCTCTTAATGAGTATCCCAAAGTGTTTAAATGCGTTAATGTGCCAATGGGGAGTTGCCAGTATTTGAAGTGGGGAGTCCAGTACAGGCAGCAGCAGAATTTAGATAAAGTAGCATTAAGTTTTGTTTAGAATAGGAACCTGGGACACCACCTTTGGGATGAAAGCAATCCATCTGTTAGGTCCAGTGGTGGGTTGCCAGGGGAATTGGTCCCAGGTGTAGTGAGAGAGCCAGGCCATTATGGGGGGTATCCCTTGTATTTTTATTACCATCTCGGTGGTGTCAGCCTTAAGCTCTCCAAGGGTTTGCTAGGTGAGGAACTGCGCATACTCCACTTGGGTGGGCTTCTGACGGGTGGCTGTTTCAGCACCTTTTAAGCTCACTGGGATGGTCAGCATTTGGGCAGGGGAGAGATGTAAGACCCCTGTGGGTTTAGAGGCAGTATTTATTTGCACTGGACGTGCACTTTATGGTTTGGTTGTTTGGAATTTCCCATTCCTGCCTCCAAGGGAAAAAAGGGTTTAACAGTTTTGCCACCTCTGGGCTGCAAGTCACCAGATTCTGGGAGGGACTGTCCAGGAAAATTTAAGGAGTTGCACAGGAACAGTGGGAGGTCCAAATCCCGAGGTCCGAGGTCTGAGTTTGGAGGGACTGGGAAGGTGTGACACACTGCGAGCGGGACCAGTTGCCCTCATGAGTATCAGTGTAGTTCTCTCAGGGTAGTGGTGTCATTAGAGGCTAGGAGTAATGTGGTGGTGGCTGTTCTGCAAGTAGCCCCTGATAGGGGCCTTGGAGAACTGAATCCTGATCCTGTGCCGCAAGACCGAAGGGTGAGTGAAGTCTCAGTGGGAAAGGAGATGGGTTCCCAGTGTGTTCAGTGAGTCGGCCCCCTGGAAACTATGTAAGTCAGAGGATGGGAGAGGAGGTGGCCACGAAGTGCTCCATCAGCACTGAAGAGAAAAGGGGACAGTCAGGCAGCAGAGCTGGGGCCCAAGGTGTATGGCCTTTGCTGAGGCTGTAGTGGGCAAGTCAGGAGGGAGCAGCAGTTAGCCCTGAATTGTGAGACAAGCTGGACCACCCCACAGTGTAAAGGGAGCCCAAGTTGGTCATAGAGCAATGGCCCTGAAACTCAGTGGTCGTTAAAAGGGAGAGTAAGGGGGGCAGAACTCTTTTGGGACTGGGAAGCATGTGTTGAATATTGTCTTGTTTAAAAGGAACTGACCTGTCTGCAATGTGTTGGCGTCATCCATTTAACACCCCGTAATGGACTCTGTGCTAATGGACTCAGTGTGACCTCAGCGGTCCAGAGACTTTAATGTTTGTATGTGACTACTGTGGTTCTGAACAAAATGTAAAGTCCGCCCCCTTCCCGGTATTCATCAACTGCTCCATGGAGTGACTGTTGAATGTTGGCTTAACTGTTATTTAAAAGGGTTCCCCTTTGTTTATGCATTCTACAGATGGTTTTGTTTATTTGAGGAACTGTTGCTGCTTGCTAATCAGAACTTTCCTTTTACAGCCCAGCACTGCAGGGGGTCAGCTGGCATCCCAGTTTCAGCATGGCGTGGGTAAACGTAGGCCACCAGGACTGTGTTTTCTGCTGCTGTGGTCACCCCTCCCCACAAACTGCTACCACCATACCCCTAGACATCGGTGAGGAGGGCTTCACTGGCATCTTATTTCCTAGACTTTCAAAGTTTGCACACATGGCTTTCCAGATTCTGTTAGCATCCTGCTTTTTACTGCCCCATTCCTTTTTACCCCATGCTCATCCCTACCTCTCTTTTTAATGTTACTGATCCTCCTTTTGTCTCTCAGTTACTAACACCCTGCTTCCTTTGTTAATTTGCAATATGGGGTGGTTCTCTCCCTTGGAATGCTTCTCTCTTCACCACAGCCAGTGAGTGATGGCAGTTTCATTCTCCCTGTTCCTTCCACCACCTACCAGCTAGTTTAAATGTACATTAAAGTAACATGTAAACCATTTGCTGAAGACTGCAGTACCCCTCTCAGATGGGCTGAGCCATCACCCCTATCAGATCTCTCAGATCCTAAGTGTGTTTTTCATTTCTCTAGTGCTTTGCAACTCTCATGTTGTTACCCCAGTCCTATTAGGCTACTTAAAGGTAGATTCACATACTTTTTGGGACAGTTTCTGAGGGTCAGGCTTATCCTCCACCACCCCACCCCAGGACTGTTATGCAGCCCCAAGCTGGGCTCTAGAAATTCTTCTCTTCTTATCAGGGATATCAACCCTAATCATTGGCCCATACTGCCCTCTGTCTCTACACCACCCCTCTGGGAGGGACACAAGGGAACCAAATGTGCCCACCTAAATATATGGAGACTACTAGCTAATAGGCCAGACCTTGAGTCCTGCATAGCCCTCTACTCCCCTGACATTCTAGGAGTCTCTGAAACCTGTCTAAAGCTGAACATTGCCTGTGTATTGCCAACTACTACCTTTTTCATGTGGTTCGGCCTTCTCCTAAATGAGATGGTGGTCTTCTCTTGCATTACAGGAGCCACCATAATGTAATGGTGCAGCCCACACTTGCCATAGAGTCCCTGTGTGAAATTCTACACTGAACCTTCTTTTTGGGAAAGTAAAAAAAAAGCATTTTGTTTGTCTCTACAACCCCCCTCAAAATAGGACCTCTGGCCTAACTGCTCTCTCCAGCAACATCTCCCCCAGGATCAGGCAAAATGAGGTTATAGCCATGGGTGACTTTCATCTAGACTGGTTGGGCCCCCACAATAAATTCTACGATAGCCTCACTAGCAAGCATGATCTCATACAGCTTATCTCGAACCTGATCTGCTGCTCACCCAATAATGTGAGGCATGCACTCCTGGATTGGATGCTTTCTAGTACACCTGACAGAATTCTATCAGTGGGGGGTACTGCCTGCTGCACTGAGCGACCACTCTCCCGCCTACTGCATATGGAAATTCAGAGCCTCCAAAGCGCCTCCTAGAATCCTCTCACATGTGTGACTCCTCTTGCCTTGAATCCCCCTCCTTCCTCCATGAACTGTCACTCATTGACTGGAATCCAGTCCTCTCATCCAATGAGGTTAACTCTGCCCTTGGACTCCTACAATCCCTTCTGTTCCAAATTCAGGATAAACTGGCTCCTTTCAACAAGTGAGGGTCAAAGGGATCCCTACCAGACTGGTTCACAAAGACCTCCTTTCCTGTTCAAAACCAAGGTGCAAACGCAGGGTGGCTTTCAAAGCCTCTGGCAACCCAGCAGACTGGCCTGCCTACAGACATCTATGCAATCTATGTAAAAGGACAACTAGCCTTACCTACTAGCCTTACCGAGAGTCAGTATTGCCGGGAACAATTAATTGCCTCTGCTTGGAACCCTCAGGGTTTCTGGGGTTACGTCAAAGGCTTCCTGGGTTCTCCATTTAAGAGTCATGCAAATGACTTGCTAATTGATGGGGTCCATTATAATAATCCTGAAACCATTGCCAATGCCATTAACTCACACTTTATGAACCCTTCGCCCATCACGATTGCCAACCCATCCTAGACCTCCTCATCATCACTCTCTCTCTGAACTCATCCTTTTCACTAAAGCTGGTGTTCCCTGAGAAAGTCTTCAAGTTGTTAAGAACCCTTCCTAATTAGGGCAGCACAGAACTGAACTGGATCCTTTCATGACTACTTTACCTAGGTGCCTATACTAGCCTCCTCCACTGCACACATTTTCAACTTATCACTCTCTTCTGGTGTAGTTCCTGATGATTGGAAAACTGTAAAAAATGCTCTGGTTCTAAAGAAGGGGACCTCAAGCTTCTAACCAAATACAGCCCTTTGAGCTACTCTCAATACTCTGTAAATTGCTCAAAAGGGTTGTAGCCTCCAAATGGCACTCAACCGTCTCACAGTCAATCAGCATGGGTTTACAAAAGAACACAACACCACCACTGTCCTGACCCATCTCAAAAACAACATCAAATGCACCATGGATGATACCTCCCTTACTGGTGCCATATCTATTGACCTCTCCAAGGCTTTTGACACCATTGACCACACACTGCTCCACTCCAGGCTAATTTCTGCAGACCTCTACCTCCAAGTAGCCTCATGGTTCATGAGCTATCTCTCTGGAGACAGCAGTATTTCCACTTCAATAGCACCATATCCTCCTTCGCCTCAGTAAATCTTGGTGTCCCTTAGGGTTCCATACTTGGTCCCCTTCTCTTCTCCATTTTTATAAATGACCTTCCCTCATTCCCATATCACTACTCATCAGTCATGTACACAGATGATATTGTTTTGCATTTCAGCTCTTCCTCCATCACCATTGTTAATTCTCTGCTACAGAATGATTCCTCCCTGGTCAATGCCTGACTCATCAAAAGCAAACTGATCCCAAATTCCTCTAAGATCCAAACTATGCTGTTTGGGTTTCAGGCTAGACTCTGGTTCTGTACAGTATCCTTATTAATCCATTGTCAGAATGAGTCCCCATATCCACAGTGACAGACGTTAAATATTTCAGGATCCTCTGGACCATGTCCTGGATTTCTCCCTCAGTATCTCCCTTGATTGCAAGGCAGTTCACTAAAGACTTGACCTAGTTTACTGTGCCAAATGCTCCCTAATACCTAAGGCCAGTTCTGCCATCACACGGGGTGTCCTCCTCTACCATTTTCAACATGGAATGCTTATTTTCTTTCACACCTCCAGAACAGCCCTAAGCAGGTGTGAGGTGTCCTGCAATAACATCTGTTGCTTCTCTCTGCCATTCCCACGACTCATGCATCACTAAGCCCTGTATGCCTCTCTGGCATGGCTCTCCCCTCCTGTAGCCCAATCCCATTCCTCAGGGTGTTTTATTGATAAACTACTAAGATCTACCATCCCTCCCATAGCTCTTCCCCCTAGCCACGCCAAGCCTACTCGCTCAGTTCTGCTGATGCTGCCCTCCTCTGTGTTCTCAAGTGCTCATCTAAGATGGGAGAACAGGTTTCACAGTCTTTGCACCAAAACTGTGGAACTCCTTTCCAACAGAGATTCATAACCTTCCCTCACAAGGCCTCTTTAAAGTTGTTCTCTTTAGGCATCTGGTGGGGTCAACTGCATGCTGCTGTGCTGGTTAGCTGTCAATGTACCTGCTGAACTTTGTTAATTATTTTGCTTGCCCTAATGTCCCAGGTCACGCCCCCCAGCTACCATGTGCTACTGTAAGCTACCCTAAGCCTGTACAATGTATAACTGAATGTATATTTATACTGTAGTTGTCATCCTATGTATGTAAATTTCAGTTTTTTTATTTATGTAAAAGTTTTGCCAGGAAAGGCATGCTGAGCAGTCTGCTCATTTCCATATGCATCCTGGGGGAGGAGGTGGATAACAATAAACAAGGACATGTAGGTAGGTAATTATAGATGCATACTCAGTATAATACAATATATACATATGTGCTTTACAGAGCATTTACAAAGTTTCAATTGCTTAGCATATTTGCGAAAATAACATTGAAGTAGCAGTGTAGTTGATACCAGGGATTTCGGAGTCAGGCTATGACTAGTATTAGGTATGGCAGTTTGGAGGGGAGAATGAGAGAGAGGATGAAATGGGGAAGGGAGTGGTACAGTGGAGGAGCTGGTAGTGGGGAGAGAGGGGATGACAAAAATTAAGGGCAGTTACAGGAGGGTGAGGTGAGGTCTCTAAGGAGGGTGGAGAGGACACAAGAGGAGGAGACATTAAGGATGGTATGGGGGAGGGAGTTCCAGAGTTTAGAGAAACAGTGACTGAAACCAGCTTGGCCAGTGGACATTGAGATGGTGGGTACAGCCAGGGTACGAGCATTTGTGCTCCTAAGGGAATGGGAGGATGGAGGGGGTATGGAAAGAGAGGCTGAAAGGTAGGGGTGGAGGGAGCCAAACCAGAATTTACTGATGAGGTTGACACAGTGGGCTCAACATCTATCCTCAAGAGAGGGAAAAGATAGAGACATACAGAGAACAGTGGTGAGTGTAAGAGGGACAGTCAAGCACAAAGCGTCAGAAAGAGTGGAAGAGAGTGTCCAGTTTGGCTAGGGAAGCACCAGAGGAGACACTGTAGACCACGTCACCATAGTCAAAGGTTGGAAGGATCATTCTCTAGATGACTGCACAGCGAGCTGGCAATGGGATGCAGTTGCAGTTTCTTTACAAGGCATCAGACTTGGGGTGCAGTTTTTTGACCATGGCATCCACATGGCCAGAGAAGTTGAGGTGCTGGTTGAGTCATATCTCAAGGTACCTGAAGGAGGTGACATCCTCCAGTGAGGATCCATCTAAGGTGCGGAAAAGGAAGGGATGAGAGCCTCAGTGACTCTGTCTCATGCCAAAGAACATGGAGATGGTCTTCTTGGCATTCAGGAATAGCTGGTTTGAGTGTAACCAGAGCTGAACTTGATCAAAGTTGAGCTGATGACTGGATGACACATCAGCAGTGGAGGGACGAAGGTATACAGGACCATATTGTCCGCATACATGAGAATGGATGTGGACAAGCAGGCGAAGGAGGTCATTGAGAAAATGGAAAAATAACAGCAGCCCATGTATTGAACCTTGGGGACCCCACTGGTTATAGAGAAGGGCGGGAGAGTGGCGCCAATTTTGACAGATCTGTCTCTATCCTCTGGGTAACAGAGGAACCAGCTGGTGGCAGTGCCTGAGAGTTCAGCAGCTGAGAGTTTAGCAAGGAGGAGGAGGAAGGGGTGGGAGACAGTACCTTCTATGACTGTTCATTGCTTCTGTTGTAAGATGTTTGCCTGATTCCAGGCTACTTTTCTGTACAATGTGTTGTCTTGAGCTTATTGTTCACCCTGTTGTATCCTTCAGAGTCTTACCTGAAAATAGGCATTTATTTGTCTAGTGTACCCTACTTGGTAAACAAAAACTAAAAACATAAATAAAGTAGAATTGCACATGGGATGTTCAGAACACTACCTCTGATGAACCCCAACAGTGATTGGGTGAAACATTAGATGTTTATGTCATTGTTCTGACGTCACGCATGCTGCTGCCGTGTATATTGTGGATGAGCCTGTGAGTACCTTCAATAGTTTTTGTACTTTATTAATACATATGAGGTAAATATATTTGTTGTAAGGTCATGTTTGTTGTCTTCTTAGCTCCTGGGTGCTTTACCTCTTGTATTCCGTCCGTCGCTCCTGTTAGTAGCAATGGAGCATTTCCCAGTGCAGTCTCCCCCTCCTACTTATAAATTCCCTGTTGCACCACTTTTGGTGCAACTGTATGTCTGCACAAGTGCACCGGACATGTTGACTCCATTTTGTTTTATCTTCGGGTCCAAGGTACCCAGTATATTGAGCAGCATTTCAACTGAGATGTCTTTGTTTGGGAATTACCTAAAGGGTAATATTGGGTTGCATGAGACTTTCAAATTCCCAGAGGGACAGCAATTTCTTTACAGATGACTTTCAAATATTGTCCCTAATCTGAGAGGATCCATTTGGGTGTTCTGTAGTGCATAATGAGTTTGTCCATCAAAATTTAGGCAACAGTTGTAGCCTTTTGATCCTTTGTTAAATACTCTCGCATTTTCATACTAAGGTTCATACTAAGGTTACTTAGAGATCAAGAGAGCCAAGACCCATGAGACTCCCATACTAATCAATTGTAATAAGATAGCTGAGTATCTGACAGTAGAGATGTCTTGAGACAACTGAAATGTTTTTGAATCAATTCTGACTCAGAAGACTATGCACACCAATTCCATAGGTGCGCTGGTCTCTATGTTCACTATAGGGCAGCTCTCTTTGGCAAAGTCTTTCTTTGTACACATCGGCTGCATTGTTTATAGTATCATTCCATGTTACTGCTCAGACCTGGCCAATGGAAATGAACACAAACAAGATCTGGAGTCCTTTTGGTTTCCAAGTGTCCCATTTTGTCATGTAATGCTCAGATCACCATCCTCCTTAGCTTGGTTGGTAGGAGCAACCTTGTGGCCTACAATATCTCAATAGAACAGATTCTCTTTAAATCTCAGCTTGGACCACTCCTTAAACAATAGTTGAGTGTCTCCACTCTTGTTCATAGTTTGGTTAGTTAGAATCTTCTTCCGTCTGGAGAGCAATCACAATGTCTCTTAGACCATGGTCTCTCTGTTGCTCTCACCACAAGTCAAACTTATTCAGGCATGAAATGACATCTGGTTTAAGGTGGTAAACTTCAATAGTGGGTGGCAAACAGTCATTTAAGGCTCCAAGGCTGTCCACAAGATGATGTGTATTGGCATACAAGGGTTGCTCATCCATGTCAAATTTCTTCCACAAAGTTTCCACTGCAAACTGAAAAGAGTGCACACTGCCAGGACCTTGTAAAGAAAGAAAATTATCCTAACAATCTCCAAAACAAGATCAAAGGACATATGAATATAAAAAAACTGCCAGCAGATACAGTCCATATGGTCTATCTAATCTGCTCAAACATGTAGCTAGCAGTCTACTACACTGCAGCTGCCCCTCCCTCCCCTTCCCGCATATCTGAGTTCATGCCCGTGCTTTCTGACACCCTTCCCCTCAGTGTCCCATTGGTGACCTTCCCCCTGACCATGTCCTACCACCTCTTAAAACTGCCCATCAGCTTTAAGGATACCACCTCCTCTGGCAGTGCATTCCAACTTGACACCACTCTTTCCATCAAGTAATGCCTTCTCATTTCCCTCCTGAATCTACCACCCTTCAATTTCAGACTGTGACGCCTAGTGTCTCTCCTTCCCTTCAGTCTAAAAATGCCCTCTGTACTAGCCTTGTTTAGTCCTTCATATATTTGAAGGTTTCAATCATGTCTCCTCTATCCCTCTGTTCCTCCAGAGAGTACATGTGGAGCTCCCTTAGTCTCTCCTTGTAGGGTTCATCCTCCAGTCCGAGAATCATCTTGTGTGCTCTCTTCTGGATCCCTCCAGCAATTTTACATTTTCCTTTAAGAAGGGGCACCAGAACTGCACGCAGTACTCCAGGTGAGGCCTCACCAATGACCTGTACAGTGACAGGATGACCTCCCCTCTCCTGGAGGTGATTCCTCTGGCAATACACCACAGCATCTTATTTGCTTTAGCTGATGCTCTCCTGCACTGTGCTGAGTGATTCATTGTCCTGTTATTAGCACCCCAAGATCCTGTTCCTCCTCTGTAGTGGTTAACTGTACCCCCAGCTGATAGCAGTTCCTTGGGTTTCTTGCTTCCAAGTGCATGACTTTGTATTTCTTTGTGTTGAACCCCAGCTGCCATGTGTCTGACCAGATTTCAAGTTTAGCCAAATCACTCTGTAGCCCCTGCAACCCCTCTGTATCATCTACCGGGGGAGCAGCAAGATGGTTTCGGTGCTGCTCTGCTCCTCGCTGCTCCATGTCCTGATCCATGTGTGACTTGCATTTCAGGTTTCAAGTTTGTTCTTTGCTGGATTTTGGAACCGTATTTCTCGAACAACAAATTGTAGGGATATTTTCCTCTGTATGATCTTGTACTAGCACTAAACAATAGGTGGATGCTGGTTTAAAAGCCACCACTAATATGAAACGAGAGCATGCACCTATTTTGAACTTTTTAATAAGGAACTGAGAGAGCAGACCCAAATTGTGAGGGAACAGAGATGGATGTCTTGCAGACTGAACTTGAGGACCCAGTGAGAATGGAGCGAAAACTGTACTGTATTGTTTTGTAAGGCATTTTTAGCACCTTTAAAAGATATGCCATTGTTGCCAGGGATGGGGGGAGGGGGTGGTGGTCTCTGTTAAAATGTATAGTGTCTGGGTTTACTGCGCTCAGTGGAGCACATTTCTTTTTCTGTTTAACTTGCAGGCAAAAGACTTAAAGGCAAGAAGGATTTACTGCAGGATTTAAATGCCTAATTTGGCAGAAGTATTTTGAGGACTTCTAAAAGAAATGGGAGCGGAAATCTGTGGAAGTAGAAGTAGACACCAATTAAAGATTCTGCCGATGCCTTGGACTTCTAGTTTAAGACAATGGAGCCAAGCCCAACAGAGATATTGTAGTAGTCCAAACCCAATGTAATATGAACATACTAGTGCTTTTACAGCAGCTGTTTTTTTATTTAAACTCTACAAAAATCCCTGCTAGTTTTCTGGAAGCTGGCTGTAGCCACAGAAAGGTACGCTCTTATTTTTTACTTGTTTATGGCCCATGATTTCATTGAAGTTTATTCAGTGAAGCAAGGTAACTATGGTATTTCAGTCCTATAAGTTTCAAAAAGTATGGCAGCTTCATTGCACACATAAATGAAAAAAATTACAGCTTTCAAGACTTTTATAAGTACTGTTAAAGCTGGATCTTTAATGGCACGATGTGCATATCTTGATTTTCCCTAAGTTAACTTATTCTACGTGATGGCAACTGGTTTATTTAAGTGACACTTTGTGTGGAAACCAGAAATATTATGCTGGACTCTTCATTATAGTTCAGAGCTGCTAAATACATTAATTGTGGTCTTGGGGGATATTGATTGAATTTTGCACAGGCAAGCTCAAAATGTGTTACACTGTTAAAGGGCCACCAGACAATGCTTCTCTGAACTATACTGTGGCTGGACAAAAGGAGCATAGATCATTGTTTTATATTTTCCTTACATCATTGAAATATGACTCTTTGCTATGGAGCCATCATAATGGAAATAGAAGTATAGGAAATATTACTTTTTTCTACTTGCCAAGCTTGATGGATAATTCAATATATACTTTAATATGTTCTAGCAAACTGGTGCTAAACAAGCTCTAACTTTTAAACTCATAGTTTTGTGTTTTTTGTTCTGTTATGTAGTATGTTTTAAGAGTCTTTTAACTGCATGTCACAAGTTATAACCCCAGGTTATGACAATTTTGCATAATGGAACTTAATAGGCTCACTTAATTAGTTCTTGTACTTAGAAAGCAGCTGATTTTTAGCTGTTAAATTATATCTACAAAGAAGTGTGTTGCCATAAGACAGAGAACGTATTATTTAATTTCCTTAGGGCTTATAACAGGGTTAACTTTCTGTTTTGTGCATTTTGTGGCATTTTGCCTTAAATTAAATTATCCTTAAATTGAAATCCTAAATGAATTGATTCTTTAAGTGATATAAGCACACATGAGCAATTTTATTTTATAAGCATTGTTATACTAAGTACCTTTTTAAATTAACAAGATGCTAGCATCAGATAAGAAAACATTCTGAATAGTTGTGTGATGCCTGGCATTTTGGCCTCTTAAGATAATTATTACAAGATGTAATTAATTATGGTGATTGATTACCACAACAATTATTAAGGGACAAGATGAGAATTTGATTCTGAAGTAAACTTCTACCATGTTTTACTTATGTGTTAACAGAATGTGGTCCTGTTAGGAATTCAACAAACAGAATGGTGTCAGCCTGAAGTGACAACCCTTCAATTAAAAGAAAAGCATTAACTTACTAATGGGACAATTATTCTGCATTCTAAGCATGAAATGTAGAACTGATTTCAATTGATGCTTGATCACTTATTAGAAATTGTTGAACTAGGGAAATATAGTATTCATTTATCGGCCTGCAGACATCCTTCTCTGATGTGCTTGGTGTATTCTCTGTTTACTGACCACATTTTTATGTGTATTTTGAATATTTAAATATTTCAAAAACTGTAAAATGTTTTTCTCTTTTCACTTCTGTATCATAATGACTCTCTAGTCGAATGAATAAACTTAAACTTAAACTGTATCATCTACCACTGTCCTGATTTTCATGTCATCCACAAAAAGGCTGATCTTATTCTTGATCCCCGTGTGAAATGTTGGAAACAAAAATGTCAAACAACAATGGGCCCAGTACTGCACCTTGTGATACTCCACTGGTTACAGCTCTTGGAGATTTGAGTTCCCCTGCACAACTACCCTCTGGTGTCTGTCATGCAGCCAGTTCCTTACCCAATCCACCATTTTCTCGCATACTCCTTGATATATCAACTTGCTAATTAGCCTCCTATGTGGCAATTAATCGAAGGCCTTGCTGAAATCCAGGTACAGGACATCCACTGCCTGGCCTCTGTCGAGTATGTCCTAGTCACCCAGTCTTAAAAGCTCACCAGGTTGGTCTGACAGGATCTGCCAGAGACAAACACATGCTGTCTGTCATCCTGGAGACCATTCACTTCAAGAAAGGTTCACGAACCTTTCCTTAAGGATAGTCTCCGTCATCTTCCCCACAGTGGATGTGAGACTGACCAGTCTATAGCTGCCTGGTTCTTCCTTGGGTCCACTCTTGTGGAGGGCACCACATTTGCCATCCTCCAGTTCTGCGGAATGCATCCAGTTCCCAGAGGGTTCTGAACAGGTCTGCAAGTGGCTCTATCAGTATCTCTGCCAACTCCTTCAGAACCCTGGGGTGTATGCTATCTAGTCAGGTGCCTTAATGACCTGCAGGGCCCTAAGGCCTTCCAGCACCCTCCTCACTAGGATTCGCTCCTCTGTTAAACTTACCCCCTCCCTCTGCCCTTCCCCCATTCCCCTGTGACACTGGCTCATATTTCTCCTGGTAAACACAGAGCAGAAGCATTCATTGAGTGCTTCTGCCTGGTCTTCCCCTTCTCTTCCCACCCTTCACCTTTCCAGATTCTTACAACTTGATCTTTGCAGCTCCTTCTTTCCCTTATGTATTTGAAGAAATCCTTTCCTCCTTCCTTGATATACTTATGCTTCTATGCTCCCTTGGAAGCTTTGGCTACTCTGACTGCTTTGCTTACCTCTTTAGATTTCTTTGTGTACTCCTCCCTATCCTCTTCCCATGGAGACATATCATATATCTTTGATTAGAATCTGCAGCTTCTATTAATAGTTTCTTAAGTTTGCCATGTGTGCACATGCTGCGAACTTCTTGCTATGAGTACCTTTTGAAGCGAGTGACACTGTCTGTCCTATGCAGAGTGGTCTGCAAGAGCAAGACACTGGCACACCAATCATCAGGCAGGCTAATTGTGAAGATGTTTTTTTTCATGGGTGGAAACTTTGTCTACTTGTGAAGAAAAAGCTGCACTAATCATATGGTGGCTTTTTTCTTTGATCCTTGGAGAATAGGTATACTGTTGGTGTCAATACCAGGGTGCAAATCCAAAGTTGTCCTGTGTCCTCTCCCTCTATCTTTGATGTTACACAGTCCTCCTAGCCAATCAGTTGGTTCCCCTCCATTGTTGTGTGTCCCCCACTGCTGCAGCCTGTGTGTGCATTCCTCCCCCCAAGCTTTGTGCACGCTTATTCTGGAGTGCCCTTGATCCAGAGGCAGAGACAGTGAGACAGACAGAGCGGCAACAGAGAGCAAGGTGCTGCGACAGTGAGCGGCAGTCAAGCAGTGTGTGCTCCATCCTGTGTCTGTCTCTCTGTGTGTTCTGCACCCTAGTTCTGTTTTGCAGTGTCCTTCGGGCAATAGTGAGCTACAAAGAGACCATCCTCAAAGTGTCGGTTGGTGTTTCCCCTCTCATCCCCTCCCATAGTACCTAGTAGAGTGACAGTGAGACACTGTCTGAGAGCTGCTGTCCCACTGGTACAATCCACCACACCACAGTCAGGGAGTTGGCATTCTCCATTACTAGCAGAGAGTGAGAGTACACAGTGTGGCAGCCTAATTTCTCACCACTGTGTTAAGCAGGATCATGGATGCACCTCCCCCCACCTGAGACAGTGAGTCAGTAGGATCTAAGTGGACATCAGTATCCCACAGTGACAGTCATCTGTCAGCAGACTGTGGAGAAAGAGAATGCGAGAGAGAGAAGCGACAGAGAGAGAACAGTGCCACATGGAGAAACAGCCTGGTGATGGACTTCCATCTCAGCAGCATGTCCCGGTGCACACAGTGTGCTGCCAGCATGTCCCCATACAGTAAGTGAGCAGCAAACCAGTGCAAGGAGTGACAGGAAGAGAGGTGGCAGTCTCCTTTCAGACAGAAGTATGAGGTAAAACAGCTAGTGTGATGCTGATGGTGATTCTGTCCCCCCACCCCGACGAGCTCTGTAACTGACCTTACTGTACATGAAGTAAGCAGCATAGTGCTGCAGGGAGGGGCAGAGAGAGAGAGAGACATGGCTGCAAGCAGTAGAAAAGCTCTTTTTGTTATTGTTCAGGTGCAGAAAGTAAGGCAAGTTGCAGTGGGAGAGAAAAGACAGAGGCATGGAATGACTGAGCAGCAGCAGCACAGCAGAAGTATTTGCAGTACCACTTATAGCTTGCCTTGGGCTGAGGGAGCTGTGAAGTACATACAGATGATAGGCATGCTAGGATGCATTCCCCAAATAGCAAATGTGACAAACCACCTCAGTGGTGTATCTGTAACATTTGTATGATGAATCACAGGCAGGTAGTGTGCATTCTTTTCCGGGACTATTTTCCAAGGTGGCAGGATATGCTCCATTTTTTGCCCTTTTCAGTGGGGAGAGGAAAGAGGCTGAGGAGCTGAGTCAAAGAGTACCATGTCATCTGCGTACATGTGGATGTAGAGGCACAGGCAGAAGGGAGAACATTCAGGAAGAATGAAGAATTGGGCCAAGGACATACCCTTTGGGGATGCCTGAGTTGATAGGGAATAGGGGAGATATGGATTCTCCAATCCTGACAGCTTGAGATCTGCCCTCAAGGTAGGAGGTGAACCAATGAACTGAGGAACCAGAGAGCCCGCTGCCCTGAGCTTGTCCAGGACCAGGGAGTGGGCAACAATGTTGAAGACTTTGGACCAAGTCAACAAAATGGCAGACATGACCAAGCCCTGATCCATGCCAGATAGAATGGGGTCAGTAAGCCGGAGGAGGGAGGTGGTGGTGGAGGAATGAAAAGGAGGATGAATCAAGGAAGTGGGAGAGCTGAGATAGCACAAGGTGTTCTTGAATCTTAGCCAGAGGAGGGAGTAGGGAGATAGGAAGTAGTTTCCAGGAAAGATAAAGTTGCCCTCTTTGGGAAAGGGGATGGCTGTGGCCTGTTTCAAGTAACAGGAACAGAGACTAAGGAGAAGGAGGTAATAGGTAGAGAAATGGCATGAGTGGAGAGATGCAGGAGTTTGGTGTCAGCATCAGGACTCACACCTTGTTGAGGTCTAGAGCCAAGAGGACTTTAAGGAAGCAGTGTGAGTGGTGGGAGACAGGAAGGGTGGTGAGTGGTGCAAGGAGTGGGGGAAGGTAGGAGGAGAAGAAGAAGAGGGAGCAGACACAGGAGGTAAAGGAAGAGTTGAAAGCTGAGGCATTAGAAAAAGGGTCAGAAATAAGTGTCACCCACCTTGAGGACAGGGGAGAGGGAGGGACTGGGTTGGAGGGAGAAGAGGCATGGATAACTTTCCAGAACTCCAGGGGTGATTAAAGTTGTTCTGGAAAGTGGATGCAAAGCATTCAGGCTGAGTGTCATCAAGGCACAGGTCAGGAAGCATAGGAGAACCGGGAGCAGTTCCAAAACTCGCAAATGCGTTTATTTTCTCAGTAACAGCAAAGAAAAAAATAATAATTATTCAGTATAACTATTTAAAAGGCAGTACAAACAGAAAAAACTAATTCCTTCTTCTGAGGTAGCTCTTAATTCCAAGTTTCAGTCTCTCACTCCTTGTCTCCCTAGCAAAAGCATTGCTGCTTTTATAGGTCTTTGTCTGGGAACTCGTTAAGAGAGCCTGCTTCTCACAGAATGTTCTTGTAAGTTTACAGAATGTTCTTGTCAGTTTCGTTCCTTGCAGGTGCAGCAAAAGCAACATAATGACCAAGAACTGACCTCTTGTTTACAGCTCTGCAAAAGGCTTAATAACTGCATCTCAGGTTAAACCCTTGAGTTCCAAATAGCTTTTTGCAATCATTTCAATAGTATAGCTATATACAGTTTTAAACAAAGGATCCTAGTTTCACATACAGTGTTACACAGAGATTCACATATATTTTTATACTGGCAGATATGCAAGGGGAAAGAAAAGACAGAAATAACAAAGGAAGGCAGAGAGATAGCGAGAGGCTGAGAATTGTGAAATCGTCAGAGTGATCAGTTCCTAGGTCTCACAAGAAAATTTGGCTGCACAACCAGACAGATAAGAGACAGAAGAGAAGAGGATAGAACAGACCCTTGTGTTTAAACTCTTTCCGCATAACAATTGAGACAGGGTCTTATTTAGCCCTGTCACATTTGTAAGCCTGGTAGCTGTGGTACAGCATTACAAAGTGTCTGGTACTTGATTAGGTTGATCAGGAGATGGATGACTTGTGGTTCACCATGCCATGCACATAGAAGCAAGCCAGCAACTCAGCCAAGATCCAAGGGAGGTGGGACCCTCGGACCCTGGTTTTTCTAAGGGGGGCATGGAGATCCCAAGCTGACATAAATTTGGTATTGAAATGTTGGAGGGCAGTATTTATGTGGCAGGCTGTAGAGATGGGTGACCAGTGAGTAGCCACCAGGTCAGCATGAAGGAAAGACAATCAAGTGATCTGAAGGACTGGATCGAAAGAATTTAGGGGGACTTCAGGACAGTGAAACTTGTGCATGCAGTAGATCATATGGTGGTCACTGAGGGCATCGGGAGGTAGCAGCATCTATGATACAGTGGGGTGGGAGGTGATAACTCAACCCAGAAAGGATGATAGATAGAGGGATCTGAGATTGTGCTGGATTGGGTCAGTGATCAGTTGCATAACTTTATGTTTTGTTACAGTTTAGAGATGAGGAGAGCCAGTTTGGTTAAAGTCACTGAGGATGAGAAGTTCACCAGAGGAGGTATGGGAGGAGATAGTGGCTAGAAGCTCAGTGACTGAAAGTGGTGACAAGTCAGGACAGCTGTAGGCACCAGCTATGAATGTAGGGTCTGAGAGGGAGACACAGACTGAGGAGGAGCAACTCATAGGCAGAGAGGGAGGAAATGGAAGCACAGTCTGAACTGGATGCTAGAGGAGAGGTAGATAGCAACTCCACCCCCCACTTAGCCTGATCCTGCTGGAAGATTGCAAACCCGGGATGGCAACTGTGGTATAAGGCCTCTTGGAGAGAAACCAAAACTCTGAGATGACAGACATCCGACATCTCAGGCAAGATGACTGTCAGGCTGTAAAGCTATTCTGAGCTCTGTGAGTGAGCTCAGTATTTTTAGTTTTAAATTTTTCATTCCATTTTTAGGAGTGTCAGTGTTGATTACCTCTGTTTTAGTTAGTAGTAGTGGCAGGGTGTCCGTTTAGTAGTAAGGGATGCTTATTGAGATTAGGGTAGGGAGACTGTGTTTATTTTAGTGAGGTGATCGGTATATGTGAGACCCAGTTGCATGCATGGATTAAAGGTTTGCTCCATGGGTAAGTAAAACCATTAGCAAAGGGACTTTTAATCAGTTCTTGGTATTACATCCAAATTTGCTTTTACAAAAACATCTGGAGGAGGTCACAGCACAAGGCAAGCACAGGGAGAGGTGCTCCATTCAAATTATCTCTGCAGCTGCGGGAGTGGAGCAGAGTCTGCTCTGTACAGCTCTGGGACACACCGATGGTTTTGGCAGGTGGAGTGAGTTGTGCTGACTGAGGCTCCCTATTTTCTGTTGGGAAGTGAAGACACATTCTGGAATTTTAGAGGTGGTGTGGAGTGCTGAGGCTGGCTGGTAAGAAGAGCTTGGCTAGCATTTTCAGGAGCAGAGATGATAGCGAAGAGGCCTCTCTGCATTGTTCTGTAGACTCTCTGGACTGTCATATTCTCCATTCCTCCACCATTATGTTGTCTTCTACTGGTGAGTCCTGGGGCCTTTGGTGGCAGAGATTGGGACCAGTAGCTCAGTCATGAGGCTGCTAGTTCCCTCTAGGTGACTGTGGGAAAATCAGTTGACTACCATTTCATCTGCTTACATAAGACACACAGGTTCAGAGACTGTGCTTTCTGGGCTGTAAACTGATTACAATTCATTGTACTAAGATCTGTACCTGTTGCTTTCTGTATTATAACGTCCTAGGAGTGTTTATAGCATTTGACTAGTGTTTTTGACATCATTTGATTCAATAGTATGTAGTTTTATTTATTGTTTTTGTGTGTGTTGTGTATGTGATTGTGTATGTTAGTGTGATTGGTGTGTGTTTAGTGTGTGGAAGATTGGGTTAGTATAGTTAGGATGCATATTTGTATAAGAAAAAGTGACAGGTGTGTTTTAGTTAAGGGTAATGTGAATGAGAGGTGTTATTGTGTTATTGTAGGAGTGTGGGGTTTTATATTTAGCTGGCTATTTTACTTAGTGACTGGGATGTGGTAGAAATCAGCAGGCCCCTAGGTTCAGCTATAAGCCATCCTGTCTCCATAACCTTTGCCACTTCTGTGACCCTACCTGACCAAGCGTGGCATAGCAGCGATGCAGGAGATGGGTATCAGAAGGAGTTGTAGGGGGTGGATAGGTGATGTGGGGAGAGCTGGTGAAGGGGTGCTATTATGACTGTGAGGACCAGGGGCCACCCTAGTGTGAAAATATCCCACCAGACCAAGTGGATAGGTAGTTTAGAGGCCTGCCATCTCTTCTGCTTTTGGCACCAAGGACCATAGGTTGTTGTTGGATTGGCTTAGGGAGTACGTAGGGTTCACTGGCAAAATCATCTGCTGATTTGAGTCTTAGCTCAGTGGAAGGACTCAGAGGGTAATGATGGAAAGGTTTTCCTCTTCTCTGGTAGTCCTTTCCTGTGCATGTCCAGGATTCGGTTCTCTGTCCGATGTTGTTAGTGGTGTATATGCTGTCCCTGGAAGGATCATTGGACAGTCGGAGTACTCTGTCTTTTGCACCCATGATGCCTGGTGTGGTCAATCTGCTGAATAGAAGCCTGGCTGAGAACCAGGATGGATGTCATCAAGCTGGTTATGATTCAGCCCTGATAAGACTGAGGTAGTTGTGGTTGAGGCCAGATCACAGCGCAGTAGTGGTGGCTATGGAGAGAGACAGGGTTTCAGCTCTGCTCCTCTGGGTTCTTAGCTGCCACGAAGGTGAAAAATCTTGGGGTCATTCTGTGAGGGGCTGACATTTGAGGCTCAGGTGTCAGCAGTAGTCCAGAGCAGCTTTTACCATCTGAGGTACATCTGCCAGATTAACTCCCATATCCCCCCAATGACTTGAAGATGCTGGTACTAGCATTTGTTACCTTGAGGCTTGACTACTGCAACACCCACACCTTAGGATCCCTGGCAGTACACTACGACGCCTGCAGCTGGGGCAGAACGCTGCTACAATGTTGCTGACTGGCTTTCTGGTCGTGTCATGTCACCCCAGCACTGTGTGATCTGCACTGGCTGCCAGTGAAGTGGCATATCTCCTTTAAAGGTGGCTTGCTCACTTATAAGGCCCTACATGGGTTGGGCCCAGGCTATCTATCAGACCATCTGCATCCTACGTGTCTTTGCATCCCCTTTGCTCCACAGGAGGGCATCCTTGTAATACCTAGGGTAAGATTAAAAACCTTTGGAGACCAGGCCCAGCTTTGTGGAACACCTTCTGAGACCCTGAGGAGGTCCCCTTGGTGGAGGCCTTTGGAGTTAATTCTTTTATTCTATCCTAATTACCAGTCTGTTATTTATATAAATTCTAGCTGATTTTTAGGGTTGTGGGGAGACCTATAGCCATTTTAGGATCGCTCAGTGGCTCTGAAAGCGGCCAATCATGGAACCTTCCATTGGACTTTGGAAGCATCCTTCCAAAAGCCCAATGGGCTCAAACTCCCTCCACCATGATTGGCGCTATGGAATAAAAAGCCGCACTATTTCGGCTGTTACTTCTGCATTCCAGGGCATGAATTGCGATGTGCAACTCGGCGTGCATACACAGTTCTGTTGGCACCATCATGTTGTAAATAGCAACATGCCATTCACTGCAACTGTGCTTGTGCAGTTGCATCACCGCTGTCAGCACCAGCAACAAAGAAAACAATCTCACACCCTCCTGCTGCTTCTGTCCTCCTGCTCCCTCCATTGTCGTTTACATGCCATCGGAGTCCCCAGTCCCGTGTTGGCATTATGTAGTTCCCCACTCATGTGGCACACTGGGAGCCCACCCCAGTGTGCCAAAATGTATTTTTCCCCACGCCCTGACATCAGGGTGCTCCAATCCCCATGTGGCATCATGGCTCCTCCCACACACACTCATGTGGCACACTGGGAGCCCACCCAGAGTGCCTAAATGTCTGTTTTTGTTTTTTCCCATTTCCTGTAAATAAAGAAAATGGTTCCCTGATGTGTCCCTCCCACTCATGCAGTACACTGGGAGCCCACCCCAGTGCCTAAATGTCTGTTTTTTTCATTTCCTATAAATAAAGAAAATGGTCCCCCAACATGTTTTTTTTTTCCTGCAAAAAGAAACGATCCCTCATCACCTAAGTCCCCTCCCCAATCCCCACCCTTCCACTGAGCACCCACCCCACCCCTCCCTTACCCCATACTTACCTCCAGAGGTTGGGCTGTCATCTTCTCTGGACGGGACACGTCTGCACTCTTCAAAGCGAGCGGCAAACTGAAGAATCAAATGTAAGCATTCTATAATGCCATTCAATGGGGTTTTCAACTTTTGTTGATAAATCAGACATTTTGGAATTTTGGCCACAGATTTTTAACATAGGGTTCTTGGGACCTCACCTCATGAAAACTTTCGTTATCATTTCGTTACTCAGTCCCAAAAGGTAATTTTGCAGTTGCTGCACAGATTCACCTTTTGGACTGATTCACATTTATGCTAGATGGCACTGTTCATGAGATGTGGTCCCAAACAGCCCATGTTGTAAATTTGATGAAAAAATTACACAAATTGACTGCATTCTGACGTCGCGTTGTGCAGTTTCTATGCGCGCTCCAAACTTTGCCAATTTTAATATTTCACTCCACATATTCAACATTGCCATTTTTCACACCTCCTTTTAACGTACAGCTGTCATTTATCATATCCTGCCGAAACTTATTTTGTTCCTATGACACAGAATGGTATAGTCGCTCTGCAAAATCACCTTCGGGACAAGTGAACAAAATGACACTGGCACTCTTCATGAGGAGGGGTCCCAAAAACCATGTTGAAAACCTGATGCAACACCTCAAAAATGGCAAAGTTACACTTAGGCATTCAATAATTTCTAAGCACCGTGTAACTTTGCTCACTTGGCAGCTCATCACAGCCCTATCGGCTCTGGTCAGAGTTTGTTTATTTAGTGAGGGCTGTAATAAGAAATGACAGCTGAATTACATGTTATTTATGTATTTAGTTAATATTGTGAGGTTTTTCTTTATTCAGGTATGTATTTTGTATTATATGTGATTTTCCACACCTTATTGCTTTTATTGTAATGGCACCCTGAGCCTCAGGGAAGAAGCCAGTATTATAATGAATCTACTATTACTACTACTACTACTACTACTCTACCACCACCACCACCAGTACACCAAACTTGGGATTAACCATGAGTGGTTGCAACTGGTCAGTCTTGGGGAGGAGGTTCAGATGATGTGCATGCTCTCATTCCTTTGGAGGTTGAGAGGAGATGACTGGGCAGGGCTGGGATTGAGCTCAATATACCTGCTATTAAAAGTAACAGGGAGACAAGGAGCTTGAGGGAGCCTGTGAGTCACTTATGGGGAGAGGAGAGGAGGGAGGGAGAGTGGGGAGGATGAGAAGGGTAAGAGGGAGGAGACACCTGAGGGCTTCAAGGTGAAGTCAGTGGGAAGGGGGAAAATGCAGCTAGCATGCCAGGGAAATGGGAAAAGGAGTAGAGAGGAAGAGTAAGATAGGGTGGGAAAGGAAGAGAAGGAGGAGGGAGACGAGGAGCGAGGCAAGGATAAGCAGTAGGGATCAGGGAGGTGGGGAAAATAGGAGGAGGATAGTGTTAAAAGCATCATTATCAGAGGGACAATAAGCAGTTGTCACCCTGTACTATGTCAGAATAGGTGTTTGGAGTAAGCCTCAACCTAGGAGGAAGAGGATTAAATAATTGGGTGGGAGGTGCAGGCTTCACCCAGATGGGGAGGAAACCTAAAATTAACAACTGGGGATGTAGACTTCTCCCAGATATGGCCTTGCTTAAATATGCTTAAACATGTTGCAGTCCTTTAAATACTGTTGCTCTTGAATTCTGTTTACTGGCCACTTTATCTTGTCTAAGTTTGGTATCTGGCCCATTGTGACAATGCTGTTTTAAACTTGCACCTCACTTACACTTTTGATATAATTGCATGTATATACCTTTAAGAAGATGGTACAAACATGCTGTCAGGAAAGATAGCAAGGAGTTGCTAAGTGAGGCTTGCCACTACCCCCAGCCATCAACGATCACTGAAGCAACCTGCTCCCTGAACCCTCTAGCAGCTGTATGACCCTGGCACCCCAAAATATTAGGAAGTGCTGTGGGCGGAACTTATCACTGGAAAAAAAATTTTAACTTTTTTTTTACATTTCTATTTCTCACTCTGTGGTCCTGGGCATTCTCCGAGGAGCAAACTTGGTTAATACCTCTCACTCCTGACCTGAACCCTTGCTATCGTAATTACCTCCACCCGACCCAGGCAGGTCAGTCCCCAGTAACAAGTTACCCCTGAGAAACTCGCCCACCAGCGCGATCTTGCAGATTCAAGGCCCTACCTGAACATCAGGTTGGCACCTGGAAATCTCCAGTGTGCTGAGCCGGCATAGGGATGTGGGCCTTGCCCTGGAGCCTCTTCATCTCTGCAAGCCAGCAGAGGGTTTTTCGCTTTGTCCCCCGAGTGCTGTCCCTCCCTCAAGTGCAATGTGCAATGACGTCATGGTGCTCGCAACCTGCCGACATCTGCTGCACTTGCCCCTCACGTTAGTCAGCCATCTTGTAATGCCCCGATCTCCATCAGGGCCGCCAGACATCCCTCAACCCTTCCTTGGAGAGGAGAGCTGTCTGAGGATGCTATATCTCTCCCTCCCTGCTGAACCCCAGCAACCCGAGTCCGTATCCAAACCTGGGTCGCCAGCGTGATGTGAGGTGTGGCGTCCAGTGCCTCAACCCTCAGTGCCACTGGGCAGGGCAAAATTTTGAACTTAAGAAACAAAGACAAGTGTTCCTGCTCACTCCATGCTATTGGGAAGCCAGCAAGGGTCGTGAGGTGAGGCTTGCCACTACCCTCTCTCCCACACAATGAATGCCACAGTGACCTGCTCCCTGAACCCTCTAGCAGCTGCGGGACCCTGAGCCCCCATCCAACCGACAAGTGCTGTGGGCAGGACTTATCAATCAATCAATCAATCAAAATCTTATTTATTCAGGCGAACATCATTGAGCATAGCTCATTTACAAGATGGACCTGATTGGTCAGAAACAACATAATGGGTATAAATTCACTATATACAAACACAGATTGAGTACAATAACAAAGACTTTAAAATGAACAGATACAATAATATACACATATATACAAGAAGCGGTCAACCAGTGATATTGGGCACCAAAGCAAAGGAGAAAAAGGTAAGGTATTGGGGTTTAGGAGAAAAATTGTAACGATGTTAATGGATGAATGCCTAAACAGATAAGGGAGGGGAATCTAATGGGGGCAGGGTGAAAAGGTCTGAAGGGACTAGGACTTGTGGAAGCAGTTGCATATCTCTTGGAAAAGACTTAGGTACAGCTTTTTGAAGGAGGCTATAGGAATGAAAGTGTTCAGCTTCAGGGTCTTTTGCAGAGAATTCAGATGAGTGCTAGAAAGTAGTTGATTGCAGCCCTTCCATGCCGGGTACTGGCCTTTGGTAAATTCAATGTGATGAGGCTATTGCTTCTTAGGGCATATGGCCTTGGAGTAACAAGAGAGAAGCAATCTGAGATGTAGGATAGTAGTTTATTTGTCAGAGCTTTGTAGATCCATAGAGCAGCATTTTGTTCCTTCTGTGATGTAGGGATGTCCAGCCAACTGCAGCATAGAGAGAACAGTGGTGGTGCTGAAAGGAAGGTCAGTGATGAATCTTAGAGCTCTATGGTACAAGGTATCCAGTTTATTTAAGTAGGACAGGGAGCAGTGGCCATATAGGAAGTCTGCATAGTCGAGGAGGGATAGAAATGAAGCCTGGATTAGTCTCTGCTTAGATTCTCTGTTTAGAAAATGTTTGATCCTGAAGAAAAGGCCAAGTCTTTGTCTGAGTTTTTCAGGAGCTCTTCAATAAGCAGGTGAAATCAAGCCTGTTATCAATCCAAACCCCCAGATATTTGAATTGTCTACATACTCAAGGCTCTCTCCAAGGATGGTAGAAAGTTGGGGAAGAATGTTCGGTGAGAGAGTGGTAGAAAAACTGTTGGTGGAGAGGAACATAGCTTTAGTCTTCTTGGCATTTAATAGAAGCTTCTTTTCAAGTATTTTGTGTTGCAGCAGGAGAATTCAGATTGTAGTAGATCATATGCCTTTGTTGGTGATGGATTGCTTACATAAAGGACAGTATCATCTGCAAAAGGTGAACATTAGATTTTGTGAGGCTTGAATCAATGTTGTTGATGTAGATGGCAAAGAGGATAGGGCCCAGGATGGAACCTTGAGGAACTCCTCTTAAGAGTGGTTTTCAGGAAGAAAGGTTGCCTTCACTTTTACCTGCTGTATTCTACCAGAGAGGTAGCATCTGAACCATTTAAGAGAGATGGGTCAAGGCCTAGGGAATGCAGTGAGGAGATTAGTAGATCATGATCCACAAGTATCGAAGACTTTACTTAAGTCCAGAAATACAGCACAGATATTATTTTTAATCTAATTCAGACTGCCAGTCATTTATAACTTTGCTAAGGCAGAAATGGTGCTGTGCATGGCTCTAAACCCAGATTGAGCAGGATTAAGGAGGTTGTTAGCATTGAGGTAGTCATTTAGTTGGATGCTTACCAGTTTTTCTAACATTTTGGACAGCACTGGTAAGATGGAAATAGGCCTATAGTTGTTGAGATCCATGGGGTCCCCTGCTTTAAGGAGGAAACACTTGTGCTGTCTTCCACAAAGAAGGAATAGAACCAGTAGATAAGGACAAGTTGAAGAGGTGAGCTAGGGGGCTGCAATGGCACGCAATGCAATTTTTAGAAAGAAGGGGTCTAGAGAGTCTGCACCAGCGCTTTTAGTGGTATCCAGATGGAGCAGTGGGTCTTCTACTTGTTTTAATAATATTGGCTTGAAAGAAAATGTAGAGGCAGCCTTCTGAACTTCAGTAGAATGGAGAGTAAGTTGTGACAGCAGTAGATTTGCTGGAGAGGAGTCAAAAGCTAGGCCTGCTGTAGTAAAGTGATTGTTGAAAGCATCTAAAATCTCATACTTGTCAGTGGTAACCACATTATTGAGGTTCACTTGGGATGGTAAAGAGGTGCTAGAGTCTTGCCCTAGGATTCCCTTGATAGTGCCCCAGAATCTGGCTGGGTTATGGTAGGAGGCATCCAGCTCTGCTGTATAGAAGGCAGCCTTGGCATCTCTCACTTTTTGTGCAGCTGTTTCTGGCTTTTCTGAATTGTAACCAGTCGTTTGATCTTTGGTCTTCCTTGCCCTTTTCCAGAGCTTGTCTCTAGCAAGCAGTGCAGATTTAAGGTCAGCAGAGAACCAGGGACAAGATTTTGCGTTTATTCTGACACTGTTGACTGGTGCATGTGTATTGAGGGCCCCTAAGATTATATCATTTAGCACCTGCAGTGCTAATTCCACAGAAGCTGTGAGGTAGAATTCTTTAGCGTTTAGGTGACACAGATCTTGGAGATATTCTGCAATATTAAAGTTCTTTTGACCTTCTTGGGAGGAATTTTGCAGGGTTAGATGGCTTGACTGAAGATCTTATACCAGCTATGAGGCAGTGATCACTTATATCACTGAATAGCACTCCAGCGTGTGAATACAGATGGGGCATATTAACCAACATAACATCAAGTAAGGTGCTATTACTTTTGTTTTTGGGTTAATCCTTGTCAGTTCTGTTTATTAGTTGAGTGAAACCATGTGAGTCACAGAAAGATACTAGGGGTGCAGAAACATTGGATAGCCAGTTAAAGTTCAGATCGCCTAGAATAATGGTATCCTCAGGACCTAGTTTAGTTATATTCCCAGATGGGTAAGAGTTTAAGGCCGGCAGAGGGGCCTGTAGCAGCCAACCAGTTGAAAGCTGTCATGTTGGGAAGGGATATTTTTAAGGATAGGCATTCGAATTCTTTAGGCTGAGATGAAATATTAAGGCAAGAAGCAGAGATATTTGACTTAACATAAATGGCCACCCCACCACCCCTGGATGGACGGTCTGATCTGAATAGCTGGTAATGAGGTAACTTATTTCCCTGTCATTTGTTGCTGGTTTAAGCCATGTCTCAGAGATTACTAGAAAGTCTGGCAGGGTGTGGGCAACCCAGGCCTGTATTAGTGAGAACTTTTTAAAGGCTGCCTACATTGATGTGGAGAAAACTTAGGCCTTTCATGGAGACTAGATCTGCTGGTGAGGTGAAGCCTTCTGGGGTCCAGGATTGATTTCAACAGTGCCAGCACAGATAAGCAGAAAGAATATTAGTTTAGTGAGTGCTTCAAGTGATAGGAGGAAGGAACAGACAGAGGGCTTTCTCTTTTACTCAGGGTCCAGTATTCAGAGAATGCCGGGCCTGTCTTATGGCTTGATATTTTGTCATGAAGTACCAGCAATGGACAGAAATAGGGGGCACTGAAGGGCCAAAGAATGGAGCATGGGGTATAGGAAGTACAAAACTGGTTGTGAGCCTTTTGTGGGATACCCCAAGGATTTTCGGTACAGCAGCGGTAAGGTTTAATTGAGAAATGAAAGGACATCCACTAGGGTTTGCATGAGGGAGGCCAGACTGACTAGCCGCCTTAATCACTAGGTCATGGGCTGGTGCATCATCATCAAAAGGTGTGACATAGGCGAGGCAGAGGAGCAATAGCGGGAGCAACAACATGGTGTTTGGTAGCTAGGGTTAGGAGTACTAGAGGCAGTAGGAGGAGTGATGCTAGGTTATTGGCTAGGAGTGAACTAGGGCGGAGATATGATTTGGTGGGAAGGTGTGTATAAAAAAGAAACACCCGAGGCGGTCAAAAATTTTGCTGACTTTCCCGTACCTTGCTGGCTGTCTCTCCGGCCTCCCTGGTTCTTTTTGACCTCGCGGTTGCCGCCCGCCGCTGGCTGCTCGGAGCCCCTGCGCTTGCTGGGTGCTCGAGGGCAGGAGTCGGCAGAAGTGGAGGAGACAGAGAGAGGATAGTTAGAAAGCACAGTTGCAGTAATCAAATGATTCTGCAACTAGGTGCTAAAAAATTTTGCACAACAAAAGACTGGGGGACGGCCCTTAGCGTCTGGCCCAACAGAAATCCCACCAAAGGACTGTATCACTTAGGCATTTACAAGAAAAACAACATATAACCTAGACTTTAAACAATTTTGTAAAACAGCTCTTTTGGGCAAAATTCAAGTAAAACCCACTAATCGGTCAGTTTTCAGAAGTGCAAGCTAGAGCAGAAGTCAATGGAGAAGGAGGACCAATCGGAAGCAAGGCTGAGGTAGCACTCGCCTCCCGATTGGTCTGGTTTTCACTGCAACTTCTGGCTGTCTCTCCCGGCCTCCTGGTTCTTTTTTCGGCCTCGTGGTGCACCGCCCGCCCATGGCGGAGCCCTGCAGCTTGCTGGTGCCCAGAGGGCAGGGTCAGTAAAGTGGAGGAGACAGAGAGAGGATAGTCAGGAAAGCACAGTTGCAGTAATCAAATGATTTTGCAACTAGGTGCTAAAAAATTTTGCACAACAAAAGACTGGGGGACGGCGCCTTAGCGTCTGGCCCAACAGAAATCCACCAAAGGACTGTATCACTTAGGCATTTACAAGAAAAACAACATATAACCTAGACTTTTAAACAATTTTGTAAAACAGCTCTTTTGGGTAAAATTCAAGTAAAACTGCCACTGAATTCTGAACTTAAGAAACAAAGACTGGGGCCCAGCCGGCAGTGCGATGGTAGTGCTACCACCTGTGATGCTGAAGACCCAGGTTCAAGAATGAGCCCGAGTGTCAGAGGGCCCATGGGGGGAGAATGAGCACCCTGTGGACTGCTCTCCTCCTCTGGGAGGCAGGTCATAGGCACCCGACATTCGATTGATACCCAGGTCCAGCAGAGGCTGAGATGTCACCAGCCAGGACCACATAGCAGAGGAGGCGATGGACGGTGGGTGTCTATAGAGGTGTGCCTGACAGCATGCATGCCCATGCACTGAAATCGCCACATCTGTGTTTCCAGGAAACATAGAAACATAGAAACATAGAAACATAGAAGTTGACAGCAGATAAGGACCGCAAGGCCCATCCAGTCTGCCCATTTCTTTTCTACCTTATAAATGTGCCATCGGCCTTTGCTCTGTCAGTGACCTATCTATTCATAGTCATTTGTATTGCTCCCTTATGCCTATCCCATGCCTGTTTGAAGCCCTGCACTGTATTCATAGCCACCACTTCTTGTGGTAAGCCATTCCATGCATCTACCACCCTTTCTGTGAAAGAATTTCCTCACATTCCCCTTAATCGGCCTCCCTCTAATCTCATGCTGTGTCCTCTTGTCCTGCTATTTTTCTTATATTTAAACATGTTAGACTCTTTCACCTTGTTTATGCCCTTAAGGTGTTTAAATGTCTCGATCATATCACCTCTCTCCTCCTTTGCTCAAGGGTATACATATTGAGCTCCATTAATCTGTCCTCATATGTCTTCTGATGCAGTCCCTGCACCATTTTGGTTGCCCTTCTCTGGACTGCCTCAATTTTGGTTAATGTCCTTGTGAAGGTGTGGCCTCAATACTTGCATGAGTACTCCAGATGGGGCCTAACCAATGTCTTGTACAGAGGGATTATTACCTCCCTCTTACGACTTGTGATACCCTACTAATACACCCTAACACCCCCTAGCCTTACCTACTGCTTTAGAGGTCTGCTTGGATGATTTTAGGTCATCAGTGATGATGATGCCCAAGTCTCTTTCTTCCTTTGTGACTGCTAGCAACTCCCTCCCAGCCTATAAGTGGCTTCAGGGTTTCTCTTCCCTATGTGCATGATTTTGCACTTCTTTGCATTAAATCCCAGTTGCCACTCTTCTGACCATTCTGCTAGTTTATCCAGATCTCTTCTCATTCTGCCCACCCCATCTGGATCATCTACTCTGTTGCAGATCTTGGTGTCATCTGCAAACAGACAAGCCTTACCCTCTAGTCCATCTCAGAGGTCACTAATGAAGATGTTGAATAGGACTGGCCCCAGGACTGATCCCTGAGTACCCACTTGTGACTTGCATCTCTTCTGACTGTATACCATTTACCACCACTCTCTGTTTTCTGCCAGTCAACCAGTTTGCCACCCAGTTGACCAACTTCTGACCCACCCCGAGCCTACCTAGCTTATTTATCAATCTTCTATGTGGAACAGTGTCAAAAGCTTTGCTGAAGTCAAGGTAAGCGACATCAACTGCTCCCCTTGGTCCACCACTCTGGTTACCCAGTCAAAGAAATCTATGAGATTAGTTTGACAGGACCTTCCTTTGTAAACCCATGCTGTCTTGGATCCTGTGCCCTATGGATTCCAGGTGTTGCACTATCCTTTCCTTAAGGAGTGCCTCCATAATCTTGCCCACTACTGAGGTAAGACTGACCGGTCTGTAGTTCCCGCCTCCTCCCTGCTACCACTCTTGTGAGTGGGATCACATAAGCCTTCTCCAGTCTTCTGGGACCTCTCCTGTGCTCAGAGACTCACTAAACAATTCTGCTAATGGCTCTGCTAGTTCCTCCTTTAGCTCCTTAAGTACCCTGGGATGTATGCCATCAGGTCCCATTGCCTTATCCACCCTGAGCTAGCAAGCTCTTGTAGGACCCTTTCTTTTGTGAAGGGAGCAGTGCTCACCTCCCTCCCCCTGTGTCCATGATGCTGAGCTGTGGGCCCTGCCCTACCTTCTCTTCAGTAAATACTGAGCAAAAGTATCTATTTAGGATAGATGCCTTTACAGGGTCCTCCTCCTCACATGCTCCCTTTTCTCCATTAAGCTTAGCAATACCCTCTGGACTTTCTCCTTTCACTAATGTATCTATAGAAAGTCTTGTCACCTTCTTTACTGTTCGTGCTAGTGTTTCCTCAGTTTGGGACTTTGCCTGCCTTACTGCCTACCTGCTTCCCTTAGGGCAGTTTGGTATGCCTCCTATCTTCATCCTGCTGTGTTCCTTATATTTTCTGAAGGCCAGCCTTTTGGCTCTGACCTTTTCTGCTACTGTATTTGAGAACCAAAGTGGTTTCCTTCTTCTTTTGCACTTCCTTTTCTGTCTAACACAATGGGATGTTGCTTCAAGTATTGTATCCTTAATGCTTGCCCACTTTGCCTGTACCTCCTCACCTGTGTTTCTTTTTGCCAGGGCTAGCTTAACTCTGTTGGCCATCTTATCAAAGTCAGCTCCTCTGAAGTCCCATATTTTTGCTTTGGAATGGGATGATTTAGATGTAGTAGCCAAATTGAACCATACCATGTGATGGTCACTGGCCCCCAGGTGACCTTCTACCTGGAGATCTGTGATCCCTTCTTTGTTAGTCAGTACTAGATCTAGGATAGCCCTGTCTCTTGTGGGTTGCTGTACCAGTTGTTTGAGGCCCTCCCCTGCAGGGAATCCACTATGAGTCTAGTTCTGGCAGATGTTCCTGCTGGTATTGACCAATCTGTATCTGGCATGTTGAAGTCTCCCATTATCAGAACCTCCCTTTAGCTGTCATGTTTTGTATATCTCTAACAGTAATGTGTCTATGTCCTCCCTCTGGTCTGGGGCCTGTAGACAACCCCAGTTCTTATGGCTGTCCCATTTCCTGTTTCCAGGGTGACCCACAGTTCTTCTGGCTCCTTATGTGTATTCTGAATTTCTGTAGCTTTGATATTTTCATTAACATACAGGGCCACCCCCCCCTTTTTGCACTCGGTCTCTTCTGAACAATACATAGCCAGGTACTGAAGTCTCCCAAGTGTGGTTACTGGTAAACCACGTCTCACTAATTGCTACTATGTCCAGTTTAGCCTCTGACATAATTGCCTGCAGGTCTGGGATCTTATTTCCCAGGCTGTGAGCATTTGTGTACATGATTTTCCATTGGCCAGATTTTGGTGTGTTAGTTGTTGGGTGAAGTTTGGCATACCCTGTGCATCGTATGGGAGACAAACCTTTTCTTACCTGGTGATGCAAATGAACGGCAAACACGCTGAATTCCTGTTTGACCACTAGCTGAGGGGAGGGGTGTTCTTCCATTTGACGTGTGGGTGCTGCACCCTCTCCCCATTTGCTAGTTTAAATATTCTGCAAAGACGTCCAAACTTCTGCCCCAATGCACTGACTCCCTCTTTAGTCAGATGCAGTCCATCAAATTTAAAGAACTTTCGCTCCCAGAACTGTTGCCAGTTCCCTACAAATCTGTGTCCTTTTTCCTGGCACCAGTCCTTGAGCCACTTGTTTAGCTCCCTATCTCCTTCTCTGACCTTCCGTCCATCTGCTCCCTTCTCCCAGACTGGCAGGATCTCAGAGAAGGAGATGCCGGACGAAATAGATGATAGTTTGTCACCCAGCCTAGTCAGGTGTTCCTTGGTCTCCACACTGACCGGCTGGCGAGATCATTAGTCCCTATGTGTACTAGGACATCAATGTTTTCCTGCTTTGTGAACAATTTATAATGCGGTCAGTGTCTCTCCATGCTGATGTACTCTGGGAGACATCTGATCATCACCCCTTTGGAGAACCAAAGGAGAAAAGTCCTCAGCATCAGCTGCTGTATGAAGTGCCACCTCCCTGCCAAATGACACTCCAGTGTAAGATTCTGCTGGAATCAAGGTGAGTCTCAGTTTCTTCCCTCGGGAGCCCCACTGTAGGGGCCTCCAGTCAGGGCAGTCAGAGGGTGATGCTGGGTGGTGGTCTAAGGGGGCCTGATATGGGGTACATTCATACCTGAGCCTGAGAGAATAAATAGAATTGCAAAACCAAAGAAAAGAAGCAAAGACCAGCAGTCCTGCTCACTCCATGGTGCTGGAAGGCCAGTAAGGGTAATGAGGTGAAGTTTGCCACCACCTCCATCCCCTCAAATCCCTAATGATTGCAGCAGCAACCTGCTCCTAAACCCTTCAGAGGCTGCATGGACCCTGCAATCCCCAGCCAACTGTGATGTACTGTGAGAGGGATCTATGACTGGCACCTAATGCCAAACTTAAGAAACAAAGACTGACATTCCTGCTCACTCCATGCTGTCGGAAAGGCCAGCAAGGAGTCCCGAGGTAAGGCTTGCCACCCCCCTCTTCCCTAAATGATCACTGTAATGATCTGCTTCCTGAACCTCCAGTGGCTGCATGGATCCTTGCTACACTCCCTAAAAAATTGGGAAGTGCTGTGGGTGAAACTTACCACTGGTGCCAAATTGGAACTTGAGAAACAAAGACTGATGATTCTGCTTGCATCACACCATCAGGAAGCCCAGCAAGGGGTCAAGAGGTGAGGCTTGTTGCCGCGCCCTTCCTCCTTAATGATCACTGCAGTGACTTGCTCCATGAACCCTCCAGTGGCTGCACAGACCCTTGCAGCCCCCAGCCAATCAGGAAGTGCTGCGGATGGGGCTTATCAATGGCACCAAATTTTGAACCTAAGAAAGAAAGACTGGCATTTATGCTCACTCCATGCCACCTGAAAGGCCAGCAAAGGGTGTGAGGTGAAACTTGCCACTACTCTTCCCACTCCCAATGATTGCTGCAGCGACCTACTCCCAGAACCTTCTAGTTTCTGCATGGAACCTGCCACTCCCCAACCAACTGGGAAGCATGGTGGGTAGAGTTTATCATTGGCAGCAAATTCTGAAGATAAGAAACAAAGACCATCATTCCTGCTCACCCATGCCATCAGGAAAGCCAGTGAGGGTCACAAGATGAGGTGCCACTACCCCCTTCCTCCTTAATGATTATGCAGCAACCTGATCCCTGAACCTCCAGTGGCTGCATGGACCCTGTTGTCCACCATCCTACCGGGAAGCTCTGTGGGTAGGACTTATCACTGGTGCTGAATTTCAAGCTTAAGAAACAAAGACCATAATTCCTGTTCATCCCACACTGTTGGGAAGGCCAGCAAGGGTCGTGAGGTGAAACTTCCACTACCCTATCTACCCTCCGATGATCACTGCAGTGACCTGCTCCCCGCCCCAGTGGCTGCATGGACCATTGTCACCCCCAGTCAATCAGGAAACATTGTGAATGGGACTTTCCACTGGTGCTAAATTTCAGACTTAGGAAACTAAGACCTGCATTCTACCTCACTCCACACCATCGGGAAGGGTAGCAGTAGTTGCAAGGTGAGGCTTGCACTAACCTCCTCCCTCCCCCAGTGATTACTGCCATAACTTTCTCCCAGAACCTTCTAGCAGAAGCACATACCCTTGCTTCCCTCAACCAATCAGGAAGTGCTGTGGGCAGGACTTATGACTGGCACCAAAGTTCAAACTTAAGAAATGAAGACCATCATTCTGGCTCACACTACAGTATTGGAAAGGCCAGCAAGGGCTTATGAGGTGAGGCTTGCACTACCTCCCTCAACAATTGTTGCAACAACCTACTCCCTGAATGCTCCAGCAACTGCATGGACCCCTGCTACCCCCAAGCCAATCGGGATGCATTCGGCAGGACTTATCACTGGTGCTGAATTTCAAACTTAAGAAACAAAGACCAGCATTCTTGCTCACTCCATACTGTCAGGAAAGCCAGCAGGGGTTGCATGGTGAGGCTTGCCACTACCCTTTCTCCCCACAATGATCACTGCAGCAAACTGTTCCTAAACACTCCAGCAGCTGCATGGATCCTTGCCACCCCCAGCCAATCAGGAAGCACTGTGGGTGGGTCTTATCACTGGTGCCAAAATTTGAGCTCAAGAAACAAAGACCGGCGTTGTTGCTTAGTTCACACCATAGGGAAGACTAGTGAGGGGTCAGAAGTGAGGCATGCCACTACTGTCTCTACACCCCAACAATCATCACAGTGACATGCTCCCAAACCCTCCAGTGGTTGCACAGACCCTGCCACCTCCTAGCCAGTTGGGAAATACTATGGGCAGGACATATCACTGGCACTGAATTTCAAACTTAAGAAACAAAGACCAGTGTTCCTGCTCACTCCACGGCATCTGGAAGGTGAGCAAAGGGTCGTGAGGTAAGGCTTGCCACTACCCTCCCCCAATGATTGCCATAGTAACCTGCTACCTGAACCCCTAGCAGCTGCATGCCCCATGCCACCCCCAGACAACCAGGAAGCACTGTGGGTAGGACTTATCACTGGCACCAAATTCTGAACTTAAGCAACAAAGACTGGCATTCTACACACTCCACACTATTGAGAGGCAAAGGGTCACAAGGTGAGGCTTGCCACTACCTCTCTACTCCCCAAATGATCAATGCAGTGATCTGCTCCTTGAACCCCAGTGGCTGCATGAACTGGTGCCACCCCCCAGCAATCAGGAAATGATGTGGCAGGACTTATCACTGGTGCCAACTCGAAATTAAGAAACAAAGACCAGCATTCCTCCCTCACTCCACCCTGTCAGAAAGGCCAGCAAGGGGTAGTAAGGTGAGGCTTGCCGCCACTCCCCCATGATTGCCACAGTGATCTGCCTTGCACCATCCAGCAATTGCACAGACCCCTGCCACCTCCTAGCCAACTGGGAAGCACTGTGGGCAGGACTATCACTGGTGTCAAATTTCAAGCTTAAGAAACAAAGACCAGCATTCCTGCTCACCCATGATATCGGAAGGCCAGCGAGGGTCATGAGATGAGGCTGCACTACCCCACCTCCTCCTAAATGATCGCTACAGTAACCTGTTCCCTGAACCCACCAGTGGTT
Organism: Neoceratodus forsteri; assembly: GCA_016271365.2. Lineage (NCBI taxonomy): Eukaryota > Metazoa > Chordata > Ceratodontiformes > Ceratodontidae > Neoceratodus > Neoceratodus forsteri. The sequence goes on from CM028130.1 coordinate 1,426,756,973, forward strand.
GATGGATCGATCTGCCACCCCTAGACAATCAGGAAGTGATGTGGGTGAGACTTATCACTGGTACTGAATTTCAAACTTAAGAAACAAAGACTGGTATTCCTGCTCACTCCACACCATCTGAAGGCCATCAAATGGTCACAAGGTGAGGTTGCCACTCCCTTCTTCCCCATTGATTGCCATTGCAACCTGCTCCCTGAACCCTCTAGAAGCTGCAGCCACCCCAGCCAATTGTGCAGTGCTATGGGCAGGAATTATCACTGGTGCTGAATTTTGAACTTAAGAAACAAAAGACTAGCATTCCTGCTCACTCCATGACATCGGGAAGGCCAGCAAGGTGTCACAAGGTGATTCTTGCCACTCCCCCCTTCTCCCTAATGATTGCCTGCAGTGATCTGCTCCTGAACCTCTGGTGGCTGCATGGACCCCTGTTACCCCTAGCCAATCAGGAAGCACTGTGGGTGGGACTTATCAACAGCAACAAATTTCAAACTTAAGAAACAGAGATCAGAGTTCCTGCTCACTCCATGGCATTGGGAAGGCAAGCAAGGGGTTGCAAGATGAGGTGGCACTACTCCGCCTCCTTCCCAATGGTTACTGCAGTGACCTGCCCCTGAACCTCCAGTGGTTGCATGGACCATGGCCTCCACAGCCAATCAAGAAGTGCTATGGATGGGACTTATGACTGGTGCCATATTTCAAACTTCAGAAAAAGACTGGCATTCCTGCTCACTCCACACCATCTGGAAGGCTAGCAAATGGTCACAAGGTGAGGGTTGCTACTCCCTCCCTACCCAAATGATTGCTAAAATGACCTGCTTCTTGAACCCTCCAGCAGGTGTACATAGCCCTGCTGCCCTCCAACCAATTGGGAAGTGCTGTGGAGGGAATTATGACTGGTGAAAATTTTAAACTTAAGAAATGAAGACTGGCATTTCTGCTCACACTCACACTGTCGGAAAGGTCAGTGAGGAGTTGTGAGGTGAGGCTTGCCACTACCCTCCTTCCCCAACAATCACTGCAGCGACTTACTCCTGGAACCCTCCAGTGACTGCATGGACTTCTGCCACCCCAGCCAATTGGGAAGCACTGTGGGCAGGACTTACCACTAATTCCAAATTTCAAACTTAAGAAACAAAGACCAGCATTCTTGCTTACTCCATACTGTTGGGAAGGTCAGCATGGGGTCAAGAGGTGAGGCTTGCAACTTAGCCCCTCTCCTCCCAATGATCTCTGCAGCAAACTGCTCCATGACCCTGAACCCTTCAGCAGCTGCATGGATCCTTGCTGCCCTCAAAACAGAAAGTGCTGTGAGTGGAACTTATCACTGGCACCAAATTTTGAACTTGAGAAACAAACACTGGTGTTTCTGTTCTCTTCATGCCATCAGGAAGGCCAGCAAGGGTCACAAGGTGAAGTGGCACTAACCCTCTCCACCTTAATAATTAGGTCAGAGGGTAGTGCGGCTTAATGGCATTCCTTCCAATGTGAGTGTTAAATTTGGGCAATTTCAAAGTGATATAAGAGTAGCTTCTTAGTGCATATTTACTGATTATGTTTTGCTGAGACAGTCTGATACATATGATGGTAGTTGGTTATTTAATGCTCTGAAAGTCTATGCAGCAGCATTTCTGTCCCTTCTGAAATGAAGTGAAGTCCATCCCACTGTTGCATATAGGGTGCAATGATGTGTGGTAGACAGGAGTCCTGTAATAAACCTCAAGGCTCTGTGGTATAATGTATCAAGTTTTGCAAGGTAGGAGCTGTGACAGTGTTTATATAGAAAGTCTGCATAGTCAATGACAGAGAGAAAAGTTGCCTGTACCAGCCTTAACTTAGCGTCCATCATGAGAAGGTGGCTATTTCTAAAGTAAAGACCAAGCTGGCGAAGTTTTTTAGTAGTTCCTCCATATGTTCTGTAAAAGAAAGCCTGTTGTCGAGCCATACTCCCAGGTACTTGAATTTAGTAACAAATTCTAAATTTTCCTCAGAATTGTGGATAGCTGCAAGAGAGATCCTGGGATGATAGGGTTTACCTGATGCATGCCAGGGAGAGAGGAGCATGGCTTTTGTTTTCTTTGCATTAAGCAGGAGTTTTTATGTAGGAGTTGATGTTGGAGTAAATTGAACTCAGTTTGAAGGTCGCTACATGCTGTTTCTGGTGTAGTGCTGCTCACGTAGAGTACTGTGTCATCCGTAAATAGATGAACAGTAGCCTTGAAAACATTTTCATCAATGTTGTTAATATAGATAGCAAAGAGGATAGGACCAAGAATGGATCCTTGATGTATGCCTCTTGGCAGTGGCTTAAGGGGTGAGGTTCGCCGCCTTGACTTGTTGAAGGCGCTCAGAAAGATAGTTGGAGAACCACTGTAGGAGACTGAATCCAGCCCTACTGTATGTTTTCCAGTGCAGAGAGAAGCAGATCATGCACGACTATGTCAAATGCCTTACTTAGGTCCAGAAACACAGCATAATGAAATTCCTGTTGTCTAATTCTTTCTGCCAGTCATTTGTAACTTTGCTAGTGCCGTAATGGTACTATGCTTGGCTCTGAAACCAGATTGTACAGGGTTTAGAAGATTCGTAGTATCGAGTAAGATCTCAGTTGAGTACTAACAATTTTTTCCAGCAGCTTAGAAAGGACTGGAAGAATGGAAATAGGCCTGTAGTTGTTAAGGTCATGAGTATCCCCGGATTTAAATAATGGGATGACCTGAGCGGTTTTCAGATCATGGGAATTGTTCCCTGGGACAAGGAGAGGCTGAACAAGTGAGTTATAGGTACCATTAGTACGTAGTAGGCAATCTTCAGGACGTACGGGTTGAGGGAGTCCGCACGACACTATTCTTAGTATCCAGTTGGCAAAGCATTTCTTCAACCTGTTTCAGCATGGCTGGTTGCAGAGAGAATATCAATTTTGTCACTGTGTTGTCAGTACATAAGGAGCCAAGCTGTGGCGCATTGAATTAGCAGGAGAGTTGTCGAAAGCAAGGCCTGCATTTGTGAAATGATTGTTGAATGAATCTAGGATTTCCAATCTGTCAGTGATAGTTTTGTTTCCAGAGATGATCTTGCTTGGGAGTGAGTTTCCTGGAGTGTGGCCAGATAGGTCATCGATGGTGTTCCAGAACTTAGCTGGGTTCTTGATAGATGAGTCCAATTCAGTCAGATAGCACTCGCTTTTTGTCCCTAATTTTCCTTGTACATATGTTCCTTGCCATTCTGAACTAAGCCCAATCTGATTCTGACTTGGTTTTCTGTGCTTTTTCAAAGCTTATCCCTCTCTAACAGGGCGGTTTTAAGGTCTGAAGTGAACCATTTGCATTGCTTGTTTTACACGACTTTAATTAGGGAGCGTGTCAATTTAAGGCTGCAATTATTATTTCATTTAGGATTTCATATGCTGAGTGCACTGTTTTACACAGAAAGAAATCTTGCCATCGTAGAGTATTTTAGATCACGATGGCTATGCATGAGGGTCAAAATTTCTCCTCGATCTTCTAATAGAGAACTTTGATGGTGCTAGCAGTTTAGTGGTTGATCTTACAGTGGTGATGAAGCAGTGATCACTGACATCATTGAAGAATACATCGGCATGTGAAAAAGATGTGGCTTGCTTACAAGGATGACATCCAACAGTGAGCTATTGTTTGGGTTCTTTTATTAGGTCTGGTCAGTTCACTGATCAGTTGTGTCATACCATGTTTATTACAGAATGATTGCAGGGTGACAAAGTCTTAGAGAGCCAGTCTAAGTTGAGGTCTCCTAATATAATCGCTTTCCATAGACTCTTTTCCCATGTTGTCACCTAGATCGTTAGGAGTTGGAGATCCATGGACGGTGGTCTGTAGCATCCTATCACGCCGAGTGATGTGGTGTTTGAGACCACCACCTTAAGGACTAGACATTCATATTCATTGACCACAGCTGATGTGTCAAGGCAGGTTACTGCAAAGGTGTCTTTGATGTAGATGGCTACACCTCCACCTCTAGTTTTTCTATCTGCTCTGAATAATAGGTAATTAGGTAGGTTAATTTCTCTGTCAGTTGTGGAAGGTCTAAGCCAAGTTTCTGATATTACCAGAATGTCTGGTGATGTATGATTTACCCACGCTTGAATCATAGAGCTCTTTTTAATTAACTGCAGACGCTGACGTGAAGGAAAGTCATGCCTTTAAGTTTATCCAAGTCAGATGGAGGATGGATAGCCTCTGTGGGCCCAGAATTGATTTCACATCACCAGAGCATAGTAAAATTAGGAGCAGGAGCTTTTTACTGCAGTGATGGATAACTTATAGATCCTTTTTTGTGTATCTACGTGGTCCTCCAAAGTTTTTCCAGGGTTCCCACCTTGATGTTATGCCTTCCTAACATGGCAATAACTAGTAGTCTAGCTGAGAATATCAGTGAGGGTTCCGTGTTGTAAAACAAGGTTTGTGTGACCTCTTTGTATAGCTCCAAACTTGTGCCACCTGGTTGTAATGTCCATAAATAATGTTGTAGCTGGGTAAGTGGTAGGCACATATATAATCTGCTGAGCTTGTAATATACCCATAGCAGGGCAGTGGTGGTATACATTCATCCCCGGACATTTTTTGTTGATTAAATTGCCCGATGGTTCCAGGCATAGGAGGGACAAGAGGATCAGACACAGTTTTGTCTCCATGGTAGTTCTTATAGAGTGGGTCTACTCGGTGCTGAACTAAGTCTGTTTTAACAAGACCACGATTGCAGACAAGGAATGCATGTAATGCCGCTATCCTTAGCTAGCGTTTATTACAGGAAAAGCCTCTGTACAAGTGAACATTATAGTTATAGCGGCTTGTGAGTGTTAATAAATGTAACCTAGACAAAGGTGTACAATAGAGTGATGCAGAATGAATGAGAAAGATACTAAGGAGGGATAATGCTAGTAAGGCTAGGTCAGCATAGATGTATCAGGACTGCTGCAGTGAAAAATTTATATGACAGCCACGATTACAGCTGTGGCAATAAGTTATTTGATAACCTGGCAGAATTCCGCTATAGAGAGGCTAGGATAGGAATAGATGTACAGAAGTCAGTTATCATTGGCTGGTACTCAATTTTAAGATAAAGTAGGTGTTGTGTGACCAATGATCGTGTTTTTTAAAAGGGGCATGGAGAAACTCTATTCAATAAGGGAAGGAGGTGGGGGCAGGCATAAAAGTTGTGGCGTTTGCCGTGCCTTGCTGGGCCAAATGTCCGCCCTGAAGCTGTCGGGTGGCGGCAGAGGAACACCGACCCCCGCTGACGAGTCTTGCTCGGCTCTAGGCAGGGAGCCTTGCAGGAGTGGTCCTTGGCTAAGGAAAAGGACAGAGAAGTCCAAATTATATGCTTGTGGGACAAAGGGTCTGCAAAGCAACAGGGAGTCAGAGACAAAAAATTAGCAAGATTTAAGTTTGTGGATTGGTTTTGGTGCTTAAACGTCTAGCGCTGCCTAAGAATCACAAAAGGATAATGAAATAATAAAATAAAATAATAAAACAGCTGTTAAAAATGTCATAAAATTATTAATTGCATATTTAAAATATCAAAAGTAGAGATCGTATGGTCATGATACCTCTTTATTCAACATTAGTTCCCTCACCTTGAATACTGTGCTCCATTATGTGCTCCAACCACAGTCAAATGTAAAAAATTAGTAGAGGGAGTACAAAGAAGAATTACAAGATACATTACTACTGTAAAAATTGAATTATGAACAAAGATTGGAACATCTTGAATTGTATTCATTACAATACAGACAAACCAGGGAGATCGTTCTTTACTTACAAAGCTATCAAAGATGATTATCTAATGGAAACCCTAGGGTTAGTTAGATATACTGACATCCTTAGTACAAGATCTCACAACCTAAAATTACAAGGAATACTAACAGGACAAATAAGCAAAATAACTGGTTCACTCAGAGAATGATTCCAGCTTGGAATACATTACCTTCCAATGTTGTAAACAGTGATATCATGGTTATTTTTAAAAATAGACTTGACTATTATATAGGTAAAAGAAAAGTATCATTTATTAAATAGCTGCCTGTGATTTCTTTCCTCCACCTATATAGGTGGCGAGTTTCTCATGGACCATTTGGTCCCATTAACTCGTAACATCCTATGAACCTATGACTTATCACTGGTGCCGAGTTTCAAACTTAAGAAACAAAGACTAGTATTCTTGCTCACTCTAAACTGTCAGGAAGGCCAGCAAGGGATCAAGAGGTGAGGCCTCCCACTACCCTCCCCACAACGATCACTGCAGCGAACTGCTCAGTGAACCCTCCAGTGGCTGCACAGATCCTTGCCACCCCATCCAATTGTGAAGTGCTGTAGGTGGGATTTACCACTAATGCCAGAATCTGGAACTTAAGAAATGAAGACCAGCATTTCAGTTCGGTTCATGCCATTGGAAGGCCAACAAGAGACTGTGAAGTGAGGCTTGCCACTATTCTCCTCCCACTAGTGGTCATCACAATGACCTGCTCCTGACCTCTCCAGCAGCTGCATGGAATGCTGCCACCCCTTAGCCAATCAGGAGGTGCTATGGGTGGGACACATGACTGGTACCGAATTTCAAACTTAAGAAATAAAGACCGGCATTCCTGCTCACTCCATGCCATCTGGAAGGCCAGCAAAGGGTCACAAGATGAGTTTTGCTACTACCTCCCTCTCCCCAAATGATTACTGCAGCAACTTGCTCCTGAACCCTCTAGCCATTACATGGACCCTGCCACCCCTAGCAAATCGGAAAGCACTGTGGATGGGATTTATCACTGGCACCAAATTTCGAACTTAGAAAAACACTGGCATTCCTGCTCACACCACAGAGTCAGGAAGGCCAGCAAGGGTCATGAGGTGAAGTGCTATTACCCCACCTACTCTCCAGTGATCACCGCGAGGGACCTGCTACCTCAGCCTCCAGGTGCAGAACAGACCCCTGCTGACCAACAGCCAATTGGGAAGCACTGTGGTTGGGACTTATCACTGGTGCCCAATTTCAAACTTAAGAAACAAAGACCAGTGTTCATGCTCACCCACACTGTTGGGAAGGCCAGCAATGGGTTGTGAGGTGAAGCTTGCCACTACCCTCTCTACCCCAAATGATCACTGCAACAACCTGCACCCTGAATCCTCCAGTGGCTGCACGGAAATGTGCCATGCCCCAGCTAATCAGGAAATGTTTTGGTGGGACTTATGACTGGCACCAAATTTTGAACTTAAGAAACAAAGATCAACATTCCTGCTCACTGTATGCCATCAGAAAGGCTAGCAAGTGTTTGCGAGGTGAAACTTGCCACCACCCTCCCACCATAATGATCACTGCAGTGACCTGCCCCTGAGCTTCCAGCAGCTGCATGTACCTCTGCTGCCCTCCAGACAATCAGGAAGTGCTGTGGGTGGGAACTGACTGGCACAAGTTTCAAACTTCAGAAACAGATATGGCTTTCCTGCTTACACCAGACTGTCAGAAAGGCCAAGGAGGGGTTATGAGGTGAGGTTTGCAGCTACCTTTCCTCACCTCCAACAGTCACCATAGTAACCTGCTCCCTGAACCCTCCAGCAGCTGCATGGACTCCTGCCATCCGTCAGCCAATCAGAAAGGATTGTGGATGGGACTTATTACTGGTGCCATGTTTCAAATTTAAGAAATGAAAATCCGCATTCCTGTTCATTCCATACTGTTGGGAAGGCCAGCAAGGGATCACAAAGTGAGGCTTGCCACTACCCTCTCTTCCTCCCCAATAATCAGTGCAGCAAACTGCTTCCTGAACCCTCCAGTGGCTGCACGGATCCTTGCTGCCCCCAACCAGTCAGGAATTGCTGTGCGTGGGACTTATCACTGGTGCCAAACCTGAAAATTAAGGAACAAAGACTGGCATTCCTGGTCACTTCACATCATCAAGATGGCCAGCAAGGGTTGCGAAGTGTGGCTGCCACTATCCCCTAACTACTGTCACAGCGAACTGCTCCCTGAACCCTCCAGTGACTGCATGGACCCCTTCCATTCCCCAGCCAACCGTAAGTTCTGTGAGCGGGACTTATCACTGATGCCAAATATCGAACTTAAGAAACAATGACCAGCATTCCTGCTCATTCCACGCCATCTGGAATGCCAGCAAAGGGTCATGAGCTGAGGCTTGCCACTCCTCTCCCTCTACCTCAATGATTGCCACAGCGACCTGCTCACTTTACCGCCTAGCAGCTGCATGGAATGCTGCCACCCTCAGCCAGTCAGGAAACACTGTGGGCAGACTTACCACTGGCACCAAATTTCAAACTTAAGAAACAAAGACCGGTATTCCTGCCTCCACACCATCAGGAAGGCCAGCAAGTGGTCACGGTGAGACTTGCCACTATTTTCCTCCCCTAATGATTGCTGCAGTGACCTGCTCCTGAAATCTTCAGCAGCTGCAGGACCCCACCATCCACCAGCCAGTTGGGAAGTGCTGTGATGGGATATATCACTGGCACTGAATTTCAAACTTAAGAAATAAAGACCGCAATCCTGCTCACCCCACACTGTCTTGAAGGCCAGCAAGGGGTCGTGAGGTGAGGCTTGCCTTTACCCTCTTTACTCCCAAATGATCACCTCAGTGACCTGATCCCTGAACCATCCAGTGGCTGCACAGATCCTTGCCATCCCACAGTCAATCAAGCAGCATTTTGGGTGGGACTTATCAATGGTGCCAAATTTCGAACTTAAGAAACAAAGATTGCCATTCCTGCACACTCCACGCCATTGGGAAGCCCAGCAAGTGGTTGCAAGGGTGAGGCTTTCACTACCCTCTCTCCCCACAATGATCACTGCACTGATTTGCTCCCTGAAGCCTCTAGCAGTTGCACATACCCCTGACACCCCTCTGACCAATCAGGAAGTACTGTGGGCTGAACTTATCAGTGGCGCCAAATTTCAAACTTAAGAAACAAAGACCAGCGTTCCTGCTCACTCTATGCCATTGGGAAGGCCATCAAGGGATTTGAGGTGAGGCTTGCCTTTACCTTCTTTTTTTCCCAATGATCACTGCAGCAACCTGCTTCCTGAGCCATCCAGCAGCTGCACAGGCCCTTGCCATCCTGCAGTCAATCAAGCAGCATTTTGGGTGGAACTTATCAATGGCACCAAATTTGAACTTAAGTAACAAAAGACTGGTGCTCCTGCACACTCCATGCCATTGGGAAGCCCAGCAAGTGGTTGCAAGATGAGGGCTTCCTACTACCCTCCCTCCCTCCCCTCAATGATTGCCACAGCGACCTGCTTCCTGAATCTTCCAACAGCTGCACAGACACCTGCCACCCCAGCCAGTTGGGAAGCGCTGTGGGTAGGACTTATTACTGGTGCTGAATTTCGAGCATAGGAAACAGACTGGCATTCTTGCTCCCTCCACACCATCATGAAGTCCAACGTGGGTGGCAGGTAAGGATTGCCATTACCTCCCTCCCCAGTGACTGCCGTGGTGAACTGCTTCCTGAACCTCCAGTGGCTGCACAGAGCCTTGCTGCTCCCCTAGCCAATCGGGAAGAGGCTGTGGGCAGGATTTGCTCCCCACTTAACTGCCTCTGATGGGAAAGTGGGCCTCTGGGCTGTGGGCTGGAGTGCCAAGGGAGGAAAAATAAGAGTGTCTGCCATGGAAGACATTCCACGGCAATGGCTGTTTGCCATCTACTAGACATGTTACCCTTTTCAAGTATAGGTACCATCCAATGAAACTTGTCACTGACTCTGCCTACTGTCAGGGGTATATTATTGTCTAAAAATAATTCTGCTATGTCATCGTTCTGCTCTGCCACACCTTCCTATATGCTGCACACTGTAATGATACATGTTACCTTTCAGTATGTACTAGAATGGTTACTGTCTCTCTAGCAAAGGTACTCTCAATTTTTAACTAATAGTCTGCGCTGTATAATCTAGATCTCAAGGGTCATGCTCACTCCTTTCTGGGTGTTCTGTGTGACTGAAATCCTTAGCCTGCCTTTCTAACTGTATCCATGGGGCTTGTTTGCATACCTATGCTTTAAACTGTGGTTTGCAAGAATAATGTTTTTGGCATTTCATATCAATGATGTATTAGGCCACTTGCTGATTCCCTATCAGGGTGACTGTCACATTTAGATTTATAGCCTGAATTTTTGAACTGGACTTGCCAGGCGTGTTACATAATCTATATTAGGGGACCTTACAAGTGCCAAGTTGGTGACTGCATTGGCTTAATTGTATGTATTAGACCGATTGCGGACTCTCGATCAGGGTGCTCACTTTGCTTGCAGATACTAGACTGCATTCCTGACTGTTCTATTGGTCTTGGCCCTGCTCCCCATCAAGATACCCTCTGGTCTTATCTTGTAGTCCACCTTACTTAGCTATATTTCTGGTTGATTTCTGACTACCTGTCTGGGTTCCCGATATATTTTCTATCTGTAATAGTTGTGACCATTAATTATACTCATAACCACTCTTTATGGATAAAATGGATAATGTTCCACTTCTCATCCTTTTGACACAGTTCTTGAACCTGGCCACAGTGCTTACAGACTCAGCCCATAACTCCTACAGCTCAGACAGAACCCTGTCTCACAGAAACAGAAACAGATAAGGACTGCTTAGCTCACCCAGTCTGCCCAATTTTCCCTACTTACAATATCACTATAGACCCCTATTTGATTTCTGGCTCTCCCACCCCCAGTTCTTTTTCATTAAGATCCCGTTATGTCTACCTCATGCATTGTTGAGCCCCATCACTGTTTTGCCCTTCCACTCAGCTGGTAGGCTAGTCCACAATCCACTACCTTTTCTGTGAAAATGTTCTTCCTCATGTCCCTCCTGAACCTACCTCCTCTAACTTCACAGCATGTCCCCTTGTTCTTATACATCTTTTATTCTGAAAAATACTTCCTTCTAGTACCTTATTCACCCTATAAGATATTTAAGGGTTTCTATCACATCCTTTCCCTTCTCTCCTCCAGGGTGTACATATTGAGTTCCTTCAATCTCTCCTCATAGGGCTTGAGATGTAAACCCTCACCATTTTAGTTACTGTCCTCTGACCACCTTCAGTCTGTCTATATTTTTCCATAGACGTGGCCTCCAGAACTGTAACAGCATTCTAAGTGAGGCTTGCCAATGATCAATACAAAGACAATTTTACCTCCCTACTTCTGCTGGTGAACCTCTCCCTATGCATCCCAGCATCCTACTAGCTTTCCCAACTCCTTTGTCACATTGCCTGGCCACCTTTAGTTCCTCAGAGATTATTATCCCCAGGTCTCTCCTGCTTGGTATTCATCAATAAAATACCATCCGTTTTGTACTCTGCCTTTGGGGTTTTGTGCCCCAAATGCATTATTTTACACTTATTCACATTAAAACCCAGATTCCATGCTCTTGACCACTCTTCAGGTTTTCTCAGGTCTCTGCTCATGCTTTCCACCCCACCTGGAGTATCTACCCTATTGCAGATGTTGGTGTCATCTACAGACAAGCAGACCTTCCCTCTAGATCTTCTGCAATGTCCCAGTACTGATCCGTGAGACACCCTGCTGGTCACCATCCTCCTCTGAGTAAACTCCATTCACTACCACCTACCATCTACCACCTAACCTCCAACCATTTTCCTCCCAGTTTATCACCTTTGACTCATTCCTAGGCTGCTCATCTTGTTAAAAGTCTCTTTGTGGAACTGAGTCAATGCCTTTCTAATGTATAGGTGGGTCACATCCACTGCTCCATCCTGATCTAATTCCTTAGTCACCCAATCAAAGAAATCTATCAGATTAGTTAGACATGACCTCCCACCAATCCATACTGTACTGAGTCTTGCAACCCATTTGATTCAAGATATTCCACTGTCCTCTCCTTCAGCAGTGATTCCATTAACATTCCACCACCTATGTGAGGCTAACTGATCTATAATTGCCAGCCTCCTGCCTGTTACCACTTTTATGGGAGTGGGACTACATCTGCCCTTCTCCAGTCCTCTGGAACTATATCTGTGTTGAGTGAGCAGTTGAAAAGTTCTGTCAAAGGTGCAGCCAGTATCTCCCAGAGCTCCCTCAGTATCCTAGGATGCACCTCATCTGGTCCCATTGCTTTCTCTACCTTCAGATTAGCAAGTCCCTTGGGACTCTCTCCACTGAAAAGGATTTGTGTCCATCTCTTCCTACAGAGTTCTTTTACCTTTCTGTAGCTCATCCCTTCTCCTCCAATGTGAACACTGAACAAAAATATTATTCAGGATGTCTGCTTTTCCTGGTCCTCCTCAGCATTATTCCCCTCATCCTTTCTTTTTTTTCAAATTTATATTCTTTATTAATTTTATAAGTAACAGGAAAATACGATTCTTATTACAGAATAATATAACATTTATCCTTGATATTACAACATTAATTTGTTTGATTCATCCTTACCCGTTCCTCCCATCTAAACATCTTAAGGGTAACATTGTTCCATTATATTGCTCATCACATTCATAGGTGCTTCTATTGTCAAGCAATATTTAAAGGTTCATATAATATTGAACTTTATAGTTGAAACACTGGAGGAAGCATATTTATTATCACATTCCAAGCGGTATTGAAAATGTCTCCATTTTGGAAATATGGTCCATTAGCCTTTCTATTACTAAATAATTCTTAAAGATCTATATTCATTTACTTACAGTATATTAAATTCTGGTAGTTCGGCAGAATTCCAGTCTGCTAAGATCATTATTTTAGTGGTGATTGTTGCTGAGGCAAAATTTATTTTGTTTTTAGGCTGTAGGTTCAAACCCTCAAACTCATTTAATAAAAAATTTAAGGTAGTAATGGTATATGAATATTTAGGATCTGATTTACTTGCTTTATACTTTTCTCCACCATCTAAGTATTTCTGGCAAGCAATTACAAAGTAAGTGGTAATGATCTGTTTTTCCTGAAATTGACAATTATGCCAACATGATGTCTTGCTCGACTGGAAGAAATACTTCAGTTTGTTTGGTGTTATGTAAGCTCTGCCTATTAGCTTATATTGTATTGATTTTTTGCATATATGTATAATTTATTGGCTTTGATTCGAATTGGTTTCCAATTTTTACCTCTAATTTAACATTTAGTCCCATTTCCAAAGCCTTTTGTGTTTTCATGTTGTTCTTATCCATTTTACTATGCATCACTTTATTAAAATTACCATAAAAGAAAGCAGTAATACTGATTTTAATTTCCTATTTGTTCTTAAAGGGTAGTAATATCTATAAAATGTTCATTGGAAAAATATGCATTTTTTTATTTGAAATGTTTCTTACAATTTTTTTTAGTCTTATATTTAAGTCTGGGGGTTTGATATGATTTTCTATTGAACATTTTTGGAATTCTTCCCAAGTCATTTCTGAATAATTTTCTACAAATCTAACCAGTTTACTAACTTTAGTTTTATAAGATCTTTTTGGCTAGCACAAAGTCATTTTTGATATTTAATATATTTCTATTGCCTACTATACTGGATATTAATTTAGTATTATTACATATGAATCTTATTCCATTTCAGACTGATTTTATAATAAGAATTTATAATTGAGCTTTTAATGTGTGAGAATTGCATGGGATAAGCTAATACATTTTGAATATTTAATGATGTATCTTCTTAGAGTAATAATTGTTGTACTTTGGATTCATATATACCCAAATTATCAGTTTTAGTAATTAATGGACCAGGCCAATTTATCATTATGTTTGCTTGCACGCATGCAAGAAACATAGTGCCATCATCTGAGTTTTTGGAGGTGTGGCAGCCTCTTCCAATTCAGGCAGTGTGTTTGCAGGCACAGCCGCGTTCTCCATCAGCTGCTGGAGCTGTCTATGACAGCTCCAAAATGCAGGGAGTATAGGCTGAAAGGGGAGCTTAGTTTCAGTGAGCAGCGATAAGATATCGCCTGCTCATGCACGATCCCCACAAACACACACACACACACACACACACACACACACACACACACGCATACTGCGTGCTGCCCCCACGCACACACTGTACAGCCGGGGATGCCCAATCCCCATCGACTGTGCCAGCCCCATCAAAAGTTTTCCACATGCCACGCTGGGTGCCCACCCCAGCATGGCAACTCATCAGTATAGCCAATGGGGTGCCCACCCCTGTCGGCTCCACTGCCCCCGAGAGTACAGGGTGCCACTGGAGCCCACCCCAGTGTGGCAACAGATGCTATGTGCTGACCAGGGTGCCCAACTCCATTGGCTCCATGCCCTAACCAGCCATCCTTGTGCCACTGGGAGCCCACCCCAGTGTGGCAAACATCCCAGTCTATTAAAAAAACCTGCAAATAAAAACTGTCCTCGGCGCTTCTCCCTGCTCCTCCCACAACCTGCACCCACCCACTGTGCACCCTGCCTCCCAGACCCCCACCCAATACTTACCTCCGGACCTCAGTGCGATGACTTCGGTGGACCGGAACACGCCTGCACTCTTCAAAGCCGACCGTGAACTGAGGAAATGCCGTAAACTGTATAATGGGATAGATAGGGTTTTTTCAACTTTATTGCATATCTCAGGCATTTTTGAAATTTTGCACCAAATTTTCAACATGGGGTTTTTGGGACCCTTCCATCGAATGCTGTCACTGTCATTGTGTATTCAGGCCTCGAAGGGTGATTTCACAGTCACTGTGCAAAATCACCTTTCAGGACTGATTAATGAAATGACACTGCCTGTGTTCATAAGGTGGGCTCTCAGAAGCCTATTTTGAAAATTTGTGGAAAAATTCCAAAAGGACTGTTTTACGAGCGTGTGTTGCTGTGCCCTACGCAGGCTCATAAGTTCGCGATTTTCAAGATTTTCACCCAGATTTTCAACATTGCCATTTTACCACACCTTCTTATGAGTAGTACAGCTGTCATTTTTCACATCTCACCCAAAATGTGTTTCCACCCATGTAGTGCACAATGGCATAGTCGGTGTGAAATCAATGTACAGGACTAATTAAGAAAATCACAGTGACACTGCTCATGATCAGAGGTCTTAAAATGGCTGTGTTGAAAATTTGGTGAAAAATTCTAAAATGACTGTTTTACGTAGTGTGTTTTGCTAGTTCCTATAACGTCAGAAGTTCATGAATTTTCAATATTTTCACCCAGATTTTCAACATTGCTATTTTACCACACCTCCTTATGAGCAGTACAGCTGTCATTTTTCACATCTTGCCCAAAATGTGTTTCCACCCATGTGGCGCACAATGGCGCCAGTCGGTGTGCTGCAAATCAATGTATGGGACACATTAAGAAAATCACAGTGATACTGTTCATGAGCAGAGGCTTAAAATGTGGCTATGTTGAAAATTTGATGACAAAAGTCCATAAATGACTGTGTTATGAGTGAGACTATGCAGTTTCCACGCACCCTAGTAAGTTCATGACTTTGTAATATTTTCAGTCTAGATTTTCACCAGTGGCATTTTTCCACACTTCCTTATGAACAGTATAGCTGTCATTTTCACAATATGGCCAAATGTGTTTTCACACTTCACAGCGCAGAGATGCGTGGTCGCTGTGGGAAATCATTGTTCGGGACAGGTAAAGAAAATCACAGTGACACTGTTTCATGATCGGAGGTCCCAAAATGCTCAGGTTGACAATCTGCTGTAAAATCCCCAAACTAATTACGATACGGTGCTGTACAGTTTCTATGCACGCCGTGACTTCACCAGTTTTTAAATATTTTACTGCAGATTTGCAACATTGCCATTTTTCTGTACAGACAGTTGGTGAGACCCCATCTGGAATACTGTGTCCAGTTCTGGAGACCCCATCTCCGCGAAGGATATAGACAGGATAGAGGAAGTCCAGAGGAGGGCAACTAAAATGGTGCAGGGTCTGCAAGAGAAGCCGTATGAGGAGAGACTAAAAGAGCTTAATATGTATACCCTTGAGGAAAGAAGGGAGAGGGGGACATGATAGAAACTTTCAAGGCACCTCAAGGAATCAACAAAGTCCAAGAGGGTAGCATCTTTCAGAAAAGAGACTTGCAAGAACAAGGGACACAATTTAAAAGATAGAAGGAGGGCGGTTCAGGGCAATGTGAGGAAGTATTATTTCACAGAGAGGGTAGTGGATGCATGGAACAGCCTTCCTGAGGAAGTTGTGGGGTCTAAAACTGTGGGAGAATTCAAGAATGCATGGGACAGACATAAGGCAATTCTTGTGGGGGCAGGAAGAAAAGGCTGTTGGTTAACTAGGATCTGTGGCTATCCTGTAGGTAGGAAATGGGCAGACTAGATGGGCCTAGCGGTCCTTATCTGCCGTCAAAGTCTATGTTTCTATGTTTCTATGTTTCTATGTTTACACCTCCCCATGAACAGTACAGCTGTCATTTTCACATCCTGTTTGGAATGTTTTGCACCTAGGGGTGCTAAATGCCGTAGTCACTGTGCATAAGCAGCTTTCGCTAACAACTGATATTGCCACTGTTCATGAGGTGGGGTCACAAAAAGCCATGTTGAAAATTTGGAGTGAAAATACCAATGAATGCCTGAGGTATTAGGGTTTCCAACCATACGCCCAGCCTGTAGAGAATGACAGGCATCAGGGATGTGACTTGGGATTCTTGCCTGTAATGCTCATACCATTCCACACCCTGCAGCCAGTGAGAGGCATCAAGGTATGCCTTGAACTCTTCGGCCCCAAAGTTCACCACACTCTCCTATACCACACCCATCTCACCATATTTCCTGATGGAATGGGGTGTATAAGGCCAAAGACCCCAAGGCACACCATGACACTTGTCAGTGTCTGCAGGGTGGGGTGTGGTGAAATGCGTGGCGTTATGCCTGACGACCCAAAGGCACACCCCAATGCCTGTCACCTCTGCAGGGTGGTGGTGGGGTTGGCTTCAGTTCAATACTTCACTGCCATTCCTATTACGCAGCTCTGTAATCTCTACACTACCACTGCCAATGCCAGCAAGCAAACATTCGGCATTGACAAATGCTTGTTTGTTTAAGTTTTGTATCCCAATAATAGTGGATTGGGTCTGACATCCCATACCTCTTTTGTTCGTGATATAATCATTTTCTCCCAAGCAATCTGGGTACTCCACCTTGCCACAGGAACTTTTTAAATTTTTCATCATTTGTTCTAATCAGGTTAGTCGATTTACCTTGAGTGCCTTGAAAGCGATGCATTAATAATGGCACGATCATCATTTTCAAGGCCTCTATGCAACTCCACAAAGATAGATTTATTTTGCGACTCATTCAGTAGAATATTCTTTCAGCAAAATGGATAAGTTGGTTTCAATACTTTTATGAACCACATTTGAAATATAAATTCTAAGTACTTGATTACTTCTTCTTGTTTCATATCTACTAAACTTTCTTTGGTATCTAAGTTTAGCTTATTTGTAGCTAGCATAACAGATTTAGTTTTATTTAATTGACAACCTGATATAATAGAAAATCTCTCAAATTCTTGCATTAGTATTGAAAATGTTGTTTTGGGATTAGATAGAAATACCAGAATGTTATCCACGTAAATACTGAATTTAAGCTGACTGTCCCTTTTGATATCATCAATTAAGTTATTGTTACTGATGTGATTTAGTAAGGGTTCTAGACTTGTAATAAATAACAATGGAGACAGAGGGCATCCCTGATGGACTCCATTTGACATCAGCAGAGGTGCAGATCTAAATTGATTAATTTTAAATATGGCCTTTGTTTTTGATATAATACTTTGATGGCTGTTTTCATGGCTGTGGGTGGAGCCTACAATGGTATACACTTCACGTAGTGAAACCCCTACAGTGACATACGCGCTGCCAACAATAGTGCCAAGTCTCTGTAGGGATGCACTCTGGACCCGCAACACTTCTCTCAACTTGCACCCCTTCCTGGAACCAACTCTGACCTGGAGTTGATATCCATAAGTACAGGGGTGCAGGGCACAGCCCCATGTAGGGGGTCTGAGGTGATGCCCTGAAGGAAAAACAGTCCTTTACTAGTGCGCTCCCTGCAGACTGCAACTTGAAGTCGGCAGGGAGCCTGGCACTGCAATGCTGGTCATCGAGTTAGTTGTTGAGTCAGCATCGAGAGCTGCCTACAGCCATCTTGCTTTAGCTTTAAAAATGGGATACTCAAGCACAACTTTTGGAGTTTTCAGTGTATCATTCCACAACTACAAATCACTACACCAGCTGAATGAAATACTCTTCTCTGTTGAGTAGACCAGTTGCAACACTATTTTTCAGCTTGTTTGTCTCTCTCTCTCTCCTCCTCCTCATGCCTGCTTTAAGTGGCCTGACAGCTAGTACATATCTGATTATATGGGATTTTGTTGATTTGTACTGCCTTTATATTCAGCTAGTCCCTTCACAGCTTTTATAGGCTGAGGACCATATGTTTAAAAATCACATTTCTGCTATGCTATGCTATGCTTCTAGTCAGTGCACCTCCTCCTCATTACTGACATTCCAAAGTTGAAGTCAATGAAGCACAAAACAGAGAAGGGTCTATCATCAAAGACCTAATAAAATAATTAGTTCAGTGAGATTTATTTTGCAATTCCTCTACTTTGCCTTGTGTTGTGAAGCTAAATAGTTTCTTGTGTGAATGGTCACTTCTGATGTGGGTGGTGTCTTATAAATGTGTGTGGAGGGAAACATTTTGCAGTTAATAAGATTAGCCCATTGTTAATCTAACAAAATAGAGCACATGTCAGGTTGCAAGTGATTTCCAAAATGAATACAGGATACAAAAAAGGGTGCAGATTGTAAGGAGCATCCTTGGCTGCATCATTAGTATGTAGACAATGTATGGATTATTAAAATAAATAAATAAAATTCAATAATGTAGGTAACTCAACATTGGTATACAGTTGGATACCATCATAATGCAGTAACTTCATACAATATGTACCTATCATAGATTACTGCTCACAGTTTTCAGGAGCTTTAAATATTACTATTACTAATATGAAGACAATTGTATTTATTCAGAGAAAGACAACAAGAAAGGGTTTGGAATATAAGGCATATAAGGAACATCTGAAACTCCTCAGACTACATTATTTATTCATTTATTTGAAAGTTTCACCAGGACAGGCATAATGAGCTACAATAGCTTATTTCCAGATGCGTCCTGGAGGAAAAGGGATAAGGAATATAATTCTAAATACAAGAGCCAAATAAAAATATACATAAAGCTAAGTCCGTATATACTACCTAATAAATTTAAAGCTCTACCAAACATTTTTGTAGCATAGGCAGACAGAACTTGCATATCCAGAATATAGTCTATATATATATGCATTATACATACTGTATACAATATATATGTTTTAAGCATATGCACAAGCATTTACTTTTATACTCATATACATATCACATACATATGCACAAAGCATTTCAACACAGATACATTTTGCTTTTAGCACTTAAGTGGTAGTAGGTAGCAGTGTCAATGGCTCAGCAGGTTGCACACTCACCTCTGAGGCTGGAAGATCAGAAGGTTGTGGGTTCTAGCCCCACACCAGGCACTTGGGTTAAATCCCAATACTGACACTGAGTCAGGACTCCCAGATCTACAGTGATTCTTGTATTTTACAGGGATTTGGAGCCATCTACATAGAAAACTTTCCGTAGACTTGCATTGGTTATTCAGGAAAACAGAGCAATTTTGTTTCTTTAGGAAATAATGTAGAATACAGGAAAACACAGGAAAATCACCTTGGAGTTACAGGGAAATATCAAATCAGTCTGGAGTAGTACACTGTAGCACAGCATGGGGGTGCTGCTACTTGAGGTGCCGCCTTTCTGATGAGATGTTAAACCGAGGTCCTGTCTGCCAGTTCTGGTGGTTGTTGAGGTGGATGTTTTTTTGACTATCTATTTATGCCTCCTTCTCACCCCTCGGCTCTGGTCTTCCTCGAGCACTGGAGTCATCCCCTATGGCACTCACCCTACCCAGCCATCCTCCGTCACCCATGTAGCCTCAGTTGTACCCCCAGTGGGGATGGGCAGGCTCAATGCCCCGACACAGCAGTAACGTCAGTCTGGAGGATGCCATGTAGGCAGCTATAAATCAGAGGCAAGCCCTGTGCTCTGTCTCGCTGGAGCTGAGAGGCATTTCTCTGTTTTCTCTGGGAGTGGCGGTGCCCTGACCTTCAAGGTGTATCCGATGTCTGCCACCTCCCACTCCTTCTGTCTCCTCCTCAGTGCCTGCTGTATCTCCAGCCTCCACCAGAGATCAGCAGAGCACCGAACAGGGACCCTGTCCTCCTGGGAGAGGAGAGCTGTCCTCCGGATGCTCAATCCTCTCCCTCCCCACCAACCTCAGCAACCCGGCTCACTCCAGAACCCGAGTCACCAGCGTGGCATGAGGTGTGCATCCAGCGCTCAACCCACAGCGCCACCAGGCCGGCCAGGTAGACATTAAAGATCCCATGGCACTTCTTGAAAAGAGTAGGGGATATTTTAATTTAAATCATAAAACAAAATATATACAAATCAGTTTTGCATCATACAAAACCATAATAAAAGAAAATCAAAACATAAATAAGTATTACATCATATAGTACCCCAAACATAAGGAAGAAATACTATAACCAGATCCCTCCTCCCACTAAAAGAGTAGGGAATTTTTTTATTTTTATAATTAGAACTTCAAAATCAAATCAGTACAAAACAGTGTTGCCTCACACAAAATAAAAAGTCATCCGTGTCCTACTATACTTTCTAATACAGATGTAGAACTCAAATCATATTGTAATACTGAAAGGACCCCTTTAGAGTAGGGGATTTTTTATTGAAAATAGACAAAGAAAGGAAATCAGAAATACATTACACAGCTCACAATCATAAATAAACAAATCATAAAGTTCCAGCCAAACAAAGACTCTTTGATATATATATATCATTGATATAAAATACATTCACAAAGTAAAGGTCAGACTCATTAGTACTGCACTAAACAGTAAGAACCCAAAGAGACTGTATTTGTCCTCAAAAAACCTGAGTATATCAGGACCCTGAACGGTAACCAAAAAGGAAATACTTTTCTTGTTCGGGCAAAATTGTGTCAAAGCTGTATTCTGTTAAGGGAGAAGAAAAAATTATATCTAAATCAGCTCTCAGGATCCAATCACAACAAGCCCAAAGTTTATCATGTTGAGATTGGGGACTGATTCTGTTCTAGAGAGTAAATGGCTCTTAAATCTGAGATAATCTGATTCACTACTTGTATACTAGTATAAGTTTTCTGCTGCAACAACTGGGCACATCATGCATACAAAAATATCTGCATAGAGCAAAGATAAGCCTCTAAAAGCGCTAGCATGGTAATGGGACACGGGTCTGAGAAAGATCTCCGAAACAAGCATTTCATAAGTAAAGGTCATGAAAAGTTTGTTTTTCCATTTGTGCAGTAACTGAGTCCAGACCTGTACACTAAATGGACATAGTAAATAAAAATGTTGCATTGTCTCCAGCTGCATAATACAAGAATCCTAAAAGACATCCTATCATCCATGGATTTACGTTTCAAATTGCTCTCTGACCCGAGTGTCCCATGGCAAGACAGCTACACAATGTCCCAGAGCTTTTGGGGTAGTCTGGGGTCAGTAAGTTGTCTAAAGCTAAAGAATTATGCAATTCTGCATCCTGGGTGCCCAATAACCTGGTGATTCAGAAAGAGAGCAAAGAGAATAAGGACATATAACTGTTTGTGGGTAGCTGTCTGAACCATAGAGCAAGCTAATGTCCATTGTTTAATTTTAAGGAATGTGGAAACAAAAGGAGGGATCCCAGACCTCCTAACATTTCTAGGTATTTCCATAGTAGTATTGGCCCAAATATTGCAAAGGGGTTAACTTTCATTAATAAAAGGGAAACCCAAAAGGAGGGACTGACATAATAAGGATGGAATAAAAATTCAAAATAAACTATGAAAAAAAAATAGGGAGTTAATCATACTAATCCCCAAAATAAAAGTCAGGTATGTATATACTGCCATTCGGATTTAGGCGACTGCCCCAAAATCCCTGAAAAAAGATAATGCTCTAGCCTCTAAAGAAAATAGCAAGGGTAGATTGTGGAGTGTGTAAAATAAGGACAACACTAAAGTTTTTAGGAGCAGCACCTCTTCTTTCTTTGCTATGGCACATCCTTCCAGGAAGATACCAGTCTGTCTGCCTTTGTCTACTAGACTCCAATTAAGAACAGAGTCATCCTGGCTGCCAAACTGTAGACTCAAAATCTTAATTGGATCTCAAGTGATGGGAATATTAGCCACTTGGTCGATAGGAGGAGAGAATTTGGGATAAATTTAGCCACACTTTATGGAAATTCAGTTTAGACCCTGAAATCTTCTTGAACTCGTAATTAAAGAAATGACATCCAAATGGTTCAATTGGGGTAGTATATGCATAAATCATCTGCATATGCACTAATCACCGGAACAAAAACTATCTGAAATTATCAACCTGGGAATGGAGAGGTGCAGCAAGAATTTCCTTACTGGAGGTCTATTTGGAAGGCATACAGTAGGGGGCTCGGGGCAGCCTTGACGAACCCTTTGTTTCCCAAAAAGTACTACCCGGGAGTTGTTAATGTGTGAGTAATCCAGGCTGTGTTGTAAGGGAGTTATAGCCAAGAAATAAACTGTATGAGAATATGATAATGCACCAATACTTTAAATAGAAATTTATGGTTGACCACATCGGTCAAAGGCCTTCCTGGTCCAAAGAGAGGAACAGTGCAGGGTTTTCACAGAGCATGAATAAATATATTCTAAGCAAAGTTAAAGAATGCAGCATGGCTCTGTCAGGAAGGGCACAGAACTGTTCCTTGAAATTACACTCTGCAGCAATTGGCAGTAATCTGCTCAACAAAATTCTGGTCAGCATTTTGTAGTCCACGTTAAGAAGACTAAGTGGTCTCCAATTTCCAATCACAGTTCTCTTAACCTTTTTAAAAGCAAAAGCATGATTGCATCCGAAAATTTTGAAGGGATGGAATGAGTTTCTAAAATGCAGTTAAACACCGCTGTCAAGGAGGGGCAAAAATTAATGAAAGCCTAGTATAATTCGTCTGTCAAACCATCTGGCCCTGGAGAGGTGCGTTTCTTTTTTTCTTAATGGTGGTTGTAGTTTCTTCCGCAGATATGGGGGCTACCAAAGCTTACAAGTGATCCTTAGGAATCTCTGGGACCTCTATGTCAGTTAAATAATGTGAGGCATCCAGTAATTGGTTTCAGATTTAAACATTAATTCTAAATGGGACTGGACAATCAGCTTTATGGCAGGAGAGAGGAATGAACCATGGAGGTAATGGGATCCACCAGATATTCCATAAACGTAGAAGATATCTGGTCTGCACAACTTTATATATGTCTAGGAAGGCTTAGTATTTTGGGTCGCATTGAGCTTCCAACTTTAAAGAAAGTGCCCTATCATATTGAAAGGCTTCCATATTTGATTTAAGAGCTTTAATCTGTTGGGTCATGTCAACTTTGATTTCATAGGCCATAGATAACTTACGCAGCCTGGAATATTTAAAATAAGTTGACAACGTTTTATGTTTAGCCTTTCTGACAAAAAGATTGTAGATCTGACTTAGGCCCTGTCCACATCAGGCTAGTTAAAATGTTTTAAGGTGCTTAAAACATTTTAACTAAGCAAACACAGCGCCTAGCTCCTCATTTAAGCATGGTTTCAACGCTGTTAGGAAACCGTGCTTAAACCCTGCTGCGATCTAGTCTCAAGTCCATTTTGAAAAATGGTTTTATGAGAGAAAGCATGTTACACTGTAGTGTGGATAGGCGTCTGCATATTGTTCCTCCAGGAGGCGTGTTAGGGTAGTGGAAAACCCGCTTTTAAAAACGTTACTGGAGGCAGATGCAGACGGAGTCGGCTGTGGTATAACTGAATTAAAACTTAGTTGAAGACTGATCTGGACGGGCTGTGTGGTGAGTTTAAAAACATTTTTAAAACGTTTTTAAACCGTGCAAATCTTCAGCTCTAATGTGTACAGGACCTTAGTGTCTTCCCACCAGGCTGTACTTGAGTGGTATGCATCCATCACGGATACTCTGGCTTGGTACAAATATAAACAGGTTCTAAAGATGTAGTTGTCTAGAGTAGTGTACTATTCAGTTTCCACCTTGATTGAGGACAGATGGGAAATGGTCTCTGCAGGGAGCAGACTAATGAGACCACTAATTGATCTGAAGTCTCACAAGGAATTACCATAGCCTATCGTACTTTAATGTTGTTAGAGACAAAAATGTAATCTATACGAGTGGCCAAAATCCCTCTGTAGTATGTTTTGGTCCCCATGGTGTGAACTGCCTGGTATCCATCTTCAATTGTGCCATTTGAATGATTCTCATCAGAATGGCGGTGTCACTAAAGGTGTTATGGACATTACTTCCTCTATCCATGTGGAGAGGCACAGTTGAAATCTCCCCAAAGTAAACCTGGCGAGAGGTGAATGAATAAATAAGGCTGCACGTTACTGAATAAAAGGTCTGGAAGCTATGCTTTGGGGAGCATAGATATTGTTAATGCAAAACCTAATGCTGCCATAGGTTCCATCAATCAAAAGCACCTCCCAGGGAGACATCCAATACCTTAGAAATTTGAAAATGGTAACCTCAAAATAAAATACCCACCCCATCGCACATGTCTTCCCGTGTGGACTGGTATGAGGGCCCATAGTCCATCTGTTCTTGACTTGTGTAACTTCTAACCTAGTCTTCAACCTAGTATCTTGTAAAAGATAGAGCTTTGTGGTAAAGAACTTAGCAAGCCCAGGGTAGCAAGTTGTTTCCAGAAAGATTTAATACTACACACATTCAGTGTGCAGCATCGCAATTGGGTGGGGTTGTGCAGCATGGCTTAAGATTTAAGGGGAAAAAAGAAATTCAGTGAATTAGAATGTCAGAAAGGACCCCAAAGCATCACCTGTGTGGAAATTGGGCTCCCTGTTCTTGGACTACCTGAGACGCTTTCTACCTGATTCAGAGGAATCTGAGTCGGCATCTTCTCCTTCGGTGTCACCCCATTGTCTCCTCTTAGCTAGGGTCTGAAACTTGTTCCTAGTCAAAATGGTTTTGGTGGTGTGTGAGAGTCTGATTTACATTTCCCTCTACCCTTCCTGGATACAGGGTCTGTGATAAAAGGTTCTTCAATTCAGGGGGCATAACTGGGCTGGGCAGCCACCAGTTCAAGGGGCCACCTGTGTGTGGATCCTCCTGAGAAACGTTTAGCTCTAGTTGCTGAATGATTGGGGCTGTGGTGACAGAAACATCAGTGTCCTGAGGGTCAGCAGCAACTGATGTGTCAGCAGGGGAAGCAACAGCTGCAAGAAGGGAGACCTCCTCACATCACTGACGCGCCTGGGCCTAAGTTTCAGAAATCAGAGCCGTGTGGTCCTGTGGAACCTGGTCCACCCTATTGTGCTCAGCCCAGGGCACTGAGGGTAGGTGTGTCCTTGCTTGTCGTATAAATTGCAGAAACTGGGGTTAGGACAACCCAAACTCACATGACCATATGACAAGCATAAAGTACATCTAGGTTGGTCGCAAGTGTAACTGAAGTGAGTTCTGGATCCGATTTGTGGCAAGTCACGGGTTTCCCGAGTAAAAACAAATGCCCCTGTCTCCCAATATGAAAACTACCTGGGAGATGTGTGATTCCTGTTCAGTCTGCCTAAGCTGCACCTTAATTTTCTACCCCCGCTCAGACTAAATCATCATCCAAAATAAGGGTGGAGGGTCAAGGAGTTCACATCGCTGCTTGAGCCAGTACTGTATATCGTTAATGTTTACCACCTCACTCCTGAACAGTAAAGTAATAATCTTAACCAGTGGTTTCATAAGTGGAATCAACATAAGGGGCCTATAAAGATGAACTCTTAACCTGCTCATACTGAGTCCAAAATTTCTCAAGAGTACATACATTTTAAAGCTAACATCGTAGATTAACTCCCTTTGATATGAATAAAGGCAAATAATTCTGAGGGCTGATTCCTAAAGTGTCTTTCAGCATATTATGGCACACAGTCTTGGAGAGGGAGCAGTGGATGCATGCCAATGTATCTCAGGCGAACTGCATTCTGCCGTTGCACTGGCTCTCCCACAGATTTAAAAGGTCACTTATTTTAAAGTTAGTGTTGGTTGTGTCCTGCTTAGAAGAATGAAAAGAAGTGCGCTACTGTGGTGAGGAAGTGTCTCATTGGGCCTATAGAATTATTAGGTGCAGTAGATTGTGCATTGAGGTCCTCGCCAGTAACTGGTGGAGCTCACGATGCAGACCCAGATGCAGAGCTCATTACTGGATCCTTGTTGTGAAGTGGTAAGTTTTCATGGGAGTCCCAGGCAGCAGCTTCTATAATTTCAGCTGCTGAGACAGGTCCCAGAGAGGACCACGGAGCTCCATTCTCTGATTGTTGCCAACCGTGGCTCATAAAGCGGCCTCAGGGACCATGCCCTTCTGTTTCAGTAGAGGTCCTAGTTGTAGGATGTAAAGGAAGCTGAGACCTTGTAGAAATAACCAGAGGGTGGAAGCAACTGAGGCATGTGCTGTGTGCTCCTTATGCATCGTGCAACCATCAGAAAAATCAGCCTCTGGTATCTCGTCTTGAGATGCTGTATCATCCTTGATCAATTTTAAAATAAATTGCTTATGCTGCAGAAACATTTGACATTATTGGGGTTCTCATTCACCTCCTAGCCTGTATCGGTTGTGTACTAGCAGCAATGTTATCAGCCAGACCAAAGTTAAAGTCAAAGAATTTTGAGCAGTCTCAAGATGTTGTAAACCTTCTGTGGTCTTTGTTGCACTGACAATTCAGTTGTAGAAAAATCCTTCGACCTTAGTATGTGGACGTCCAGAACCAGTATGTGGAGCAGCACCTGCACCTCCACCGCCTCCTCCTTCTCCATCTGGAAAGTCAGCCATCTTGGTCAGCGAGACAGATTGCAGCCTTGTAGGTTCTTCAAAGGTAATGACAGCTATTTTTAAATCCATGGGTGAAGCTGTAATTAGGTCAGAATCCAAAATATCTCCAGCAATTCCAACACCAACCAGCCTGTCATCCACCATCTTGGTACCACAGGCAAAAGGGTCTCCTTTGCTCACAGGAAGCAAGGTCCCCTGCAGGAAGAGTAGGGAATGTTATTGAAAAAAGGACTACAATACAATACAAAAATGGTAACAAATACATCTCTCAAAAATTATTGACAATAACCTTGTACACTTGTAAACACATGTAAATATATCCCAAGGAAAATATAAGAAAACAAATTTACTTATTTACATTTAGACCTAACTAAGGGACTTTACAGTTGTTATTAATTCATCCTGGATCCCATGTATCAAAGTTTACCCAAAGCAATTGATATTTTGCTTTAGACATCATGCATAAATCCTTATTTCTAACGGTTTGTATAGCATTCCAAATATTCTGTATTACTTCAGAATAAAAACTTCTCTTTGTTGTGTTACCCATACACACTAGACTGCTACAGAAAATATTTAATAACAGCAAACACTATATATAAGGTTTCAGAATTATATTTCCATCTTTGCATTGATAGACCATATATAATATTTTCATATGAGAGTTTCTTAAAAAGGGGTTCTTTCCATGATATAGCTAACTGTTCCCAGAATTTTATTGCATATGTACATTCAACAAACAAATGTTCCTGTGTTTCTAAAATCTGACAACAGGATTCCTTAGACAGTATCTTTCCGTTATCATTTTATGCTTATTGTTGTTTTTACCCAACCTATCATAATTGCTCAACCATACTATGTCCCAGACAAAACAGGAAGTCTTTTATTATCCAACATTTTAATACTCTTTCCATTTGATTTTCTGGACAACCAGGGAATACAACTGTTTCCTTCTGTTCTGCTAATAAGATTTCTATATAAAGCTTTTTCCTATCATGTGTTTGGATTTTGGTGGGGAGAGCTCCATTTAATTAGGTTCTTCACCAATTCTATCCCTATTGACAACAGCAAGGCTACCCTTTGAAGTAATTGAGCTTTATTATCTACCCAGAAAGGGATACTAGGGTTTAACCATTCTAATACTAGTGGCTTCCATATCTTTTCCCGGGTTTCAGGGCTAAACCTACATTTAGCGTGATGAATAAACTATAAAGGAAAGCCACTGGATGTACCATTTTAACACCTCCCTCCATGATAGGTCTGTAAGTGAACTCTCTCTCGATAGGATTCAAACAGCTGCCCCAGAATGCTTGAAAGAAAGTACTAAACAATAAGGTAACTACTGACTGTAGAGGTGGAAAAATATAACAAATGTACAAAAAAAATGGAATCAAAAGAGTGTTGATTAAAACAACCCTTTTCTTTTTAGATATTTGTTTTCCTTTCCAGGTGGAAACCATTCTTTTGCCCTTCTATGGCTATGGTCCATCTCAGTGATGCTAAGTCTCCTGCCCCAAATTCTATACCCTAAAATGTTAATGCTTTATTGTGATATGCTGAAACCTGCAAATAAACCAGAATCTGGGATAGGGTATCTCCTAAAGTAATCCCTTTACTTTTAGCAAAATGTATCCTTCTCCAATTGACCAAAAAGAGGGTCCATAAGGCCAGCTATTAGTGGCTTGGGACAGTTCTTGCTGTGTTTTCAGTCTGGTGTCTTCATTGCACCAAATATCTCAAGGAGTCTGGCTTAAGAGAGGAATACTCCATTCTCTTCTTCCTATTTGTTATGCTGTTTACATTTATGGTAGAGATTGTTAATGAATCCAGAATATCAGATTTTAAGAAAGGAGTCTCACTAAATAGACCAGAAAAAGAAAAGGAAGTAGCCTTTAAAGGGACTTGGAATTGTTCCTATTTCGTTTGCACTTAGCAATGGAATCCTCTCCCACCCTCCTCTGTATCCTCTGTAGTAGTGGAAGCAAAGAGGGGGTGTCTGAGCCTTCTTCTCCTGAGTCTCCCATTGTTTCTTTACCAGTAGGGAGGTGTACTTATTATCTGTCTTCACCTGAGGGGAGGGCTTTCTATCTCCCTTTTCTTTTCCTTCCTCACTGATTTGGCCCCAGGCCTAGACGTTTGGGAGCTGACTATGTGAAAGGGAGGATCTGTAGCGTGGGGTAGCATTTTTTCTTCTGATTAGTATCAGTATTTGTTTCTTCAGTTTGGTCTGGCAAATTCCTTCCTCAGTACCCACTTCCATTTGGTCATCCTGTATCTGAACACTACCACTATCTCTGCTTGTCAATGACTGAGCTTTTTCTAACATGCCCTTATCTCCTGAAGTTTGTCGGCTGTTTCTTGCTGTCTAGCAACTTTTTGGCCTGTACCTGTTGAGCAATATTTATGAGGCCTTTATGTGAAGGGCAGTCTTCTTGTTGTGGGATGCCCAGGGGCATCTACCTGTAAGCATGTCCAGTCTTTTTCACAAAGATTGCATTTAAACAAATTTAAACAATCAGCAGCAAGATGGCCATATTCAAAACAATGATTGCATTTAGTGGTATCATAAGCTGTACTCAAATGTGTATGGGCCCACATTTAAAACAGGCCTTAGACTGACCTATATAAAAGAGAGCCCTATACATTTGCCCAGAATAAAAAGCGTTTGGAAGATGGATGGCTCCGTTATTTGTAGAGAGGAGTTTTACTTTTGATTTTCCAACCGCCATTCCAGATATGTTCACTATCCAGAATAGGGTGGTCTATCGATACTTACAGCATTGTTGAGTCAAAATAAAATGTCCTCAACATTAACACCTTAATTTTTGAACATCACAGTTATAAACTTCACTGCTGGTTTGGTTAGGGAACAACAAAAAGGCAACCATACTGGTGTATTTTTTACTTTCTGGTATTGTGACCAAAACCTATCTAAACTGGTAATATATTTAAAACTGATATCAAATTAGAATTCTAATGTGAATCAAAGTAAATATTTCTGAAGAGAAAAATTTTAATGACCCTTTTAAGAGTCTTTTGCTATGTAGACCCTATCAGGAGATTCTTCAAGTCCACCTTTGTAGATAATCCTCACAGCATTTCTTCTGGGGCCAGCTTCCTGTTTTTTGAAATAAATCAGAAAGCCTTAAACATGGGCACCAGCCATTGCTGCTGTTCTGGGTTTTGAAGAACCGTTTCTGCTGGTCCCACATTTAACTGATCATCCAGTACCATGATTTTTGGAAGAGAAATAGCATTTTCCTCC
The DNA here is from genome assembly GCA_016271365.2 of Neoceratodus forsteri. Lineage (NCBI taxonomy): Eukaryota > Metazoa > Chordata > Ceratodontiformes > Ceratodontidae > Neoceratodus > Neoceratodus forsteri. The sequence goes on from CM028130.1 coordinate 1,426,787,186, forward strand.
TTGAGGGGCAACATAGATGTTTGTTCAGCTACTAAATCAGCCCCTTCTTTATTTATATGCCATTCCCCATGTTTAACTTAGTATCAGCACAATATTTTTGCATGTTAGAATCAGTTTCTCGGGACCCATTGCCCTTCTGATGTGTGCTGCAATACAACGTTCTGCAAAGCTTGTTCTGGGGACCAGTCTGTTTGAGGAAATGATTTGTCCACATGTACAGGCTCATTACTTAATTGCTTTACTTTTACACTGTCATTTGTACCAGAAAGAGATGAGGTTCTTTACCTTTAATTATTTAGTCTCCTGTATGATATCTTTAGAGGCTTTGTCCATTTTTGCAACTCAGCAGACATTTTCCCTAGACCCAGGCGCTTTTTCTCTGCTCTATGAGTTTTAGGAGCTGACCCATGCGTGGCTCTTGGCACTCGGTTTCTCTTCCGATTACACTGTTAGCTGCTAAAGATGCAAGCGGGCCTTTCTTCTTAGTTGCAGATGCCCGATGCTGCTGAGTCATCCTGCTGTCAGCTGCACTGCTTGACGTGGAAGGCAGCTGATTGTCCGTGGCTTGCAGAAGCTGTCACTACATTGCAAGTAGCTTGCTGTGCAATGTGTAGCTTCTGCTGCAAGTTTTTCTTCTTTGTAAGAAAAATTAACTCTTCTTCTTGAATTTGTGACAGAATTACTTCAGCATCAAATTATCCTCAGGCTCACCTTGTAAAGGATATTCCATACCACAGTCACCAGTTATCTTCGTGCTGCTCGATTCTTTATTTAGTAACCTCTCCATTTCATTTTCTTCTTCCATACTAAACTCCTGCTGTTACAGCACTCTTTCTCAGCCTGAAGGGTAGAACAGACAAGGGAAGAGGCCTGCTCCTGTCCTGCATACATCCTCTCCTCGAAGATTTCTACAAAGTGGCCATAGTGAACAGTGGGACAGAGGTTCCCTTAATGGCAAGAGTAGGGAATTTCCTGGTGTCCTTGCCAAATTTCCCTCATTCACTAAGAATACCACCAACAGCTGAATCTGGTTCAATTTCAGTTGGTTACCATCTGTAACCTGCCCCACACCGGTTGCCCTGAAAAGGGACTTCTAGTCTCAGTGGGCCTATCCGGTCAACAAAATTCTATAAATAAATAAGTGAGAAACCTTGTCAGAACTAGGGTGATGGAGAAGGGAGATGGTTGGAGATTAGGTGAGCCTTCACCCTCCAGAATTCCACACCCACAAGGGGTTTGGCAGGGATAAGGGGGGATGGTGAAGGATAAAATGGGAACAGAATACTGGCACAGAAGAGGTGGGTGTGGCTAACTTGAGGAAAGGGTGGGGAGACTGGGAACAAAAAGAGGATAGAAGGAGGTGGTATGAAATTGTGAAAGGTAAGAATTAAAGAGGAGTGAAGAGGAAGGAGGAGGCAAGGCTTACCCCCAGGAGTAGAACAGCAAGGGTATGAACACTACTTGATGTAAACCCAGCTAGTGCTGTAGGCTATTGGCATTCCTAGGAGGGGTAGAAGGGGCAGAGAGTGGAAATAGAACAGAAGAGAGGGCAGGAGGGTAAGAAAGGAGAGGTGGGTCAAGTGCAATTGCAGGATGGTGAAATATAGTGTCAAAGAAGATAGGACAACAAATGAGTACACAGGGCAGAATGGATATCTAAGGGAGTGAGTTCCAAATGTTTGGAAAGTGATGGGAGAAGGGCTCTCCTGAAGAGGAAGTACAGGCAGGGAGGGTGAGGGTCCATAGGGGGAGTTGCAGAGGGAGTAGATGGGAGTAAATACTCTGCACAAAGAGGTATTGGGGAATGTGTTGATGATGTACAAAATCATTAACAAGGAGGATCTAATAGAAGATTTAAATTTAAAATTTTAGAATGGAAAAAAAGTAAGGTGACATGAAAACAAGTTAGGCCAAACAATTTTAAAACAAGCAAGCGTAAGATTTATTACACACAAAGGACTTTAGACATTTGCAATAATCTGCCTTCTGAAGTGATAAATAGCAGTCAGATTTTTACAGCTGCGTGGGCCAAGCTCCACATTTGTTATGCCATCATCAGATTTATATAAAAGCACTGTGGAACCACATGACCAGACCACTGTCTGGTGTGCTGTTGCAGTGCTCCGCATCATTTCCGATTATTCTGTTTATGCAGCCTTTCCCTTTACAGGCCGTATAAACACACCCTCTCCTGGCGCATTACTTTTCCTTTCTGCAATCGCAGAAGTGACATCCACCATGTGCAACATATCAGTGCTGACTTAAACTGTACGTGTGAGTATCGTGCATATGTAATCATATATGCACCGCCATGTTGCACATGGCTGACTCCAGGGCAAACTGTGCATGCGTGAGTATCATGCATGAGCAATACTGTAATCCACAGTATTAGTTACATCTGACTCTGGTGCAGCGGAGCACCGCATATTCTTTTCAATGCTCGTTGCCCTAAAAGCTCTCCACAGCCATATCGGCCTGGACAAGAATTCGTTATTACTGGTGGAAAATTATGCATCCAGGCAGTAAACATATAGTGCCAATTTAAATGGTCAAAGGCCTTGGTGGCATCTAAGGTTATGGCTACAGTTTCTATGTCTGTAGATTTAACTGAGGAGATGACGATCTGGACATCCACCAGACCTTCAAATATATTTCAGTTTTCATAAACTTTTGATCAGGATGAATTATATCTGATATGTGATCTAGTATTTAAGTACTATTAATTTTGGAAATATTTTATAGTTGGTGTTTAGCAGTGCAATTGGATAATTGTCTGGATATGTTGGAGCTTTATTTTCTTGTGGTATTAGAATGACACTGGCTTCAGAAAACACATCTGGTAACATTTGTCTATTCGCCACCTCCTCAGTCATTTTATACATCCAAGGAATAAGGTCTGCTATGAAAGCATATAAAACTAAGATGTATATCCATCCGGCCAGGTGTAGAGTTATTTTTCATAGACTGGATTGCTTCCACCAAATCTACTTTTGAGAATTTTCAATGGAAATATCAGGTTTTTAAATTTCAGCTACAATTAAGTATTGTTTAAATGCATCTGTGTTATCACAGATTTGTTTGTTGTATATTGATTTATAATAGCACACAAAAACTTCCGCTATTTGTTCATCTTTTGTAAATATTTTGCCAGTCTTATCTTTTCTATTGGTAATGTTATTATGTTCCTTTGTTTCATCCTTTCTTAACCTTACAATCCCTGCCCCAGTTTTCTTTTTTTCATTTCTATGCCTAAAAAATACCTTGTCCCCTTTCATTACCTCCTGGGCTATTTTTCTCTTCAGTTTGTGACTTTGCTCTTCTTATTACTTTTCCTGCTTCCTCTGTTTCTCTGATAGACTTCTCTATCCTCCTCCTTCTGAGTTTCCTTATATCATCTGAATGCTTTTTTAGCCCTAACCTTTTTATCTACCTCTTTGAGAACCAAAGTCGTACTTTTTCCTCTTACTCACTTGTTTGATGCATAAGTTTGTTGCCTTCGTTATGCCCTCTTTCAGTTTCTCCCACTGTTCTTCCACGAGGCATTCACCCATCTTTATAAAATTTGCTTTTCTGAAATCCAGGACTCTCACTTTTGTGTGATTCAGTTCTGCTGCCATCCTTATATTGAACCACAGCATGCAGTGATTATTGGTCTCTAGGTGGTGTCCCACTTTGACGTCCACAACACTGTCCCTATTACTGAGTACTACATCCAGTATTACCTCATTATGCATGGGTTCACTGACTAGCCCCACCTAAAGAATGCCCCTACAGTGACTCCAGGATGTCTCTACTTCTATTTGAAGCCACAGCTGGGGTGCTCCAATCTACATCCGGGAGATTAAAATCCCCCAACAGCACTTCCTCTTTTCTGCCATCCTGCCAATGGCTTCTACCAGTACCTTATCTAACTCCTCACCCTGTGATGGAGGTCTGTAAATCACAGCAAAGTGAATAATGGCTCAGTTTCCCCTTTCCATGGTGACCTACAGTACCTCAGCCTCCCCTGTAGTCCCTGTAACTTTGTTGCCTTTATGCTTTCCTTCATATAAAGCATCACACCCTCCTTTCCTCTCCACCCTGTCCTTCCTGAACAGAGTGTAGTCTGGTATGGCTATGTCCCAGTCATGATTTTCAGTGCACCATGACTCTGTAATGGCCACTATATCCAGGTCAGCCCATGTCATTATGTTCTCTAAATCTGGTATAACACCCTCTGGGCTTAGTGGTGGTATATATTTGCACTGGATATGCACTTTATGGCCTGGTTGTTTGGGACTTCCATCCCTGCTTCAAGGAAAAAGGGCTGAATTGTTTTGCTGCCTCTGGGCTGCCAGTCACCGGATTCTGGAGGGGCTGTCCAAAGAAATTTAAGGAGTTGCAGGGAATGGTGGGAGGTCTGAATCCTGAGGTCTGAGGTCTGAGTTCAGAGGACTGGGAATGTATGACAGGCTGCGAGAGGCTCACTGCTCCGCTGAGCATCAGTGTAGTTCTCTCAAGGTATTGGTGTCATCACAGGCCAGGAGTAATGTGGTGGCAGCCGTTCTGTAAGTAGCCCTTATAGGTGCTTCAGAGACTCAAACCCTGATCCTGTATGGTGGAAGATGACTAAGCCATACCACAAGGCTGAAGGGAGAGCAATGTGTCATAGGGAAAGGAGATAAGTCCCGTGTGTTTAGTGAGTTGGCCCCGGGAATCTATGTAAGTCAGAGGATGGGAGTGGAAGTGGCCGTGAAGTGCCCCATCAGCACAGAAGAGTAAAGGAACAGTTAGGCAGCAGAACTGGGGCCTCAAGGTGTGTAGCCTTTGCCGAGCCTGTAGTGGGCAAGTCAGGATGGAGCAGCAGTTAGCCCCAAATTGTGACACTAGCTGGACCACCCACAGCACAAAGAGAGCCCAGCTAGTCATAGAAGCAACAGCCACAAAGTTGACGGTCGCTGCAAGGGAAAGTGAGGGGTAGAACTGTTTTGGGCCTGGGAAGCATAGGTTGAATATTTTCTTGTTTAAGAGAACTGAGCTGCCTGCAATGTGTTGGGGTCATCCATTTAATGCCCTGTAATGGACTCTCTGCTAATGGACTCAATGTGACCTCTGCAGTCCAGAGACTTTAATGTTCATATGAGACCACCGCAGTCCTGAAAAATGTAAAGTTCCTCCACTGTACTCATCAACTGCTCCATTGAGTGACTGTAGAATATTGGATTAACTGTTAATTAAAAGGATCCACTTTGTTTCAGCATTTACAGAGTGGTTTCATTTATTTGATGCATGCCAGTCAGAACTTTTCTTTTACAGCCCAGCACTGCAGGGTTCAGTGGGCATCTTGGTTTCAGCATGGCCTGGGTAAACATAGACCACCAGAACTGTGTTTTCTGCTGCTGTGGTCACCCCCTCCTCATGGACTGTTACCACCATGCCCCTAGACACCTGGGGGCATAATGTGAGAGCTCCTTTGGGGTGTATGTTGTGGGGTGTCCCAACCCTTTTAGACTTCTAATTTGGATGCTGGGGAAAGATTGTGGATGTGCCTGAAGATTGACTCAAGGTGTTGTGCAATCAATATGGTGCTTTGGACTGGGACAGTTCATGCCTTTGTGTGGTTTGAGAGGAGCCAGCGAGTCTGCAACATTAGAATCCAGTGTCTGGTCCATGTGAGTGCCTTGCTAATGGCTCAGATGGAGAGCTAGTGACTGGACCACCTGGTTCTGGTGGGGGAGGAGCTGCATTTCCGTGCCCTGTTGCAGCCCTGGATTGGAGTGCAAGTTAGATTTGCCTGGAGATTTGTTGTTCTAATTGTGATTGTTGGTCCCTATGGACTGTCATTATGCTGAAAAATATGCTTGCACCTGTGCCACCAAGTGTCACTGTGTCTCCTGAAGTGTTCTGTTGGATGTGGCACAAGTTGGCAGGTGACTGTGTCAGTGGAGTGTGCCTATGTCACAATAAGGGCTCAGCAGTAACATTGTTTCCTGTGTGTGCCATTTGTAGTGGCTCCAGCCTGAGTGTTTGGGGACTGAGTTGATCCAGTGCTTCACTGACTTCAGAGGATACCAGCCTTGGAGCATGGGAAGATTTGGCTGCAGTACTGGCCTCATTGGCTTAGGATGTTCCCACTGAGGAGTGACCTGTGGGGCCGTGGTTATAGAAGAGGTCAGGCAGCCCTGTCCGATCTTTTGACTCCTGTAGATGTTAGCCCTGTCAGGCCGAAGTAAAGCCACCAGTACTGGCCTCAGCAAACACCGTTCTTACCCCTTAGACTGTACCAAAGGAAAGGTTGGGAAGCTGTGTCCTCAAAGCACCCCCATCCAAAGCTTCATGGAGCCCACTGGCAGAGAAGCCAGGCAGTGGCAACCCAAAGAACCACATCCCAAAGTAAGCAAAGTTCGACTGAGGCGGAGAGGAAGAGGATTGGGATGCAGACTGAAGTGGTAGCTCCCTCTATTCTGCAAAGGTGCTGGGGTCTGTAAAGAGCCTAAAGATGAAATTGCCTCTGCCTCCCAGCCTTCCAATCAATGGGGACAGGCAGAGGAGATCCAACGTCAGAGGTGGGAGTATGAGAATGGAGTGTGGATCCCACAGCGACGAGCACCACGGACATCTATCGGAAGTCTCACTGAATGTCCCAAGTGGAGCGGCATGTAGCGCCTTATAAAACAAGAATTCCGCAGTACAACTACTCTGTATATGCCTGAGTGGGTGTGGACACAGTCGAGAAAAGATCAGACTGGGTATTCCATGGGATCCTCAGTAAGGTTTACTGAAGACATAACCTGTCTACCCATTCAGCAATGTACGGCTGCAAGAGGCCCAGTGGATAGCCAAGGGCACCTACACCAAAAGTGCTTTCAAGGGACTGGACCTGTATAAGAACATATGCAATGGTTCAAGACCTTGATGGCAGGAGCTCCATTCAGATTTCAACAGGGGCGGCAGCAACCGCCAGTTAGAGGGGCTGTGGGGGCGGAGCCAGGGCTGAGTGGAGGTGGTGCCAGGAGCTGAGAGGGTGGCGGGCCAAGGGTATGTCACAAATAAACTGACCAATAGTACATTCTATATGTCTGAAAAGTCTTCATCAATCCACAATAGCTGATAGCTGAACAAAAAAGCAAACCTGTTGAAAGCAAACATTTAAACACTCTATGTCTGTCCCGTTAATATGATTCATTTAGGCCATCCATGACAGTCAGCCTCTAAGTAACATATTGGGGTGCAGCCTAGAATTAACCAATGCAGCCTAGCTAGAAGTATTGTGATTCCCTGGTACTTAATCACTATGGCCTCCAATGTCTGTTGTGTTCCTGCAGAGCAAGTGGGGGTAAATAGTGCATTCGGGAAGTAACATAACAGTCTTGAGCCATGTTATCTCCAGAGAGGACAATGCAGTAAAGCTATTAAGACAACCTATAAGCAGTTGGCCCATTGGCAAGAAGGACTGGGGTTTTAGGAACCCCATCTCCTGCCATGCTGGTGACCTGAGTTTGGGAACAGATATGGGTCACTCTGGAGCTGGCCAAGGGAGGTAGGATCAACTGTTCCTTGGGCTGCTTTCCTCCCTCAGTTAGGGGCTATGTGTGTTAGCTTGGCAGCTACTTCCTAGAGGAATCTAGGTGGCAGTGCAACTGGATGGCATGAGAAAGGGCTCTACCCAGCAGATGATGAGTGTCATCTCTATGGAGGTGGAGCCCGACAAAGCATCATTACAAATGGGGAGCCCTCTGAGGATAAAATGGTGAAAAACCCTGGTCACAGCAAGATTACAGCCTGACCCCATGCAGGCTCCTTCATGTCAGGTTGATAACTGAGCAACTCCAACAAGGATCCTGTGGCATGAGATCACCAAAGAAGAGATAAGATCCAAAGAAGCCAGTTGATGGGGCTTGGATGGCCAGACCAAATGGAATCAGACTGGGGAACCAAACAGTTAAAATGCTGACTGAATAAGACAGTCCATAAGCAGTGGGCATGATGGTGCCAGGTCGGTTAGGGTGATAACGAGATATCCTGCATATGGACTGACCCAGTAATTTTGCTCTCCACCCTGATTCTCTGGATGTGTTCCAGATCTACAAGTAAAGTTTTCTGTTAAGGGATTCTTTCCAATCTGATGACTGGAAATGTAAACAATTTCTAGAGAGTGAGTGCAGACCCAGATGCCCAGAGAACAGACTGGTGGAGACAGAGAGAAATTAATTTGCCCCATAAGGTGCCCAGCCACAAGCTGCTGCTGCTGAATCAATAATTTTCAATTTCTCCACGCTTAACCCCTAAAACTGACTCTGTCAAGACTGCTTGATGGTAGCCACATCAAGCGACTGTGTGGATGCTGTGGATTCCTACAGTCACCCTTGTACGAAACCTGACCCTGAATACTACTACTTCAGCCACTGGGAAGGAGGTCATGAGAGTTTCCGAGCAGTGATGACTAGTGCTCCATTCGACAGTGAAGCAGGGCGAAATCAGCCCTTTCAGTGGTTTTTGTTTTATTTTGCATTAGGTTTTGAGAATCTGGGGACATGTAGTCCATGGTTTGAAAAGAATCACTGTGTTTGAATGGTTAGCCAGAATATTCTGTTATCATGTTGGACGGCAGGAGTAAATAACGCTTTCATGTGCATACCGTGTTTTATACTTAGTTAGCTAATTTTACATCTGCTATATCTTGTCTCTTAATGAGTATCCCAAAGTGTTTAAATGCGTTAATGTGCCAATGGGGATTTGCCAGTATTTGAAGTGGGGAGTCCAGTACAGGCAGCAGCAGAATTTAGATAAAGTAGCATTAAGTTTTGTTTAGAATAGGAACCTGGGACACCACCTTTGGGATAAACAATCCATCTGTTGAGTCCAGTGGTGGGTTGCCAGGGATTGGTCCCAGGTGTAGTGAGAGAGCCAGGCCATTATGGGGGTATCCCTTGTATTTTATTACCATCTCGGTGGTGTCAGCCTTAAGCTCTCAAGGGTTTTGCTAGGTGAGGAACTGCGCATACTCCACTTGGGTGGGCTTCTGACGGGTGGCTGTTTCAGCACCTTGCTCACTGGGATGGTCAGCATTTGGGCAGGAGAGATGTAAGACCCTGTGGGTTTAGAGGCAGTATTTATTTGCACTGGACTGCACTTTATGGTTTGGTTGTTTGGGATTTCCCATTCCTGCCTCCAAGGGAAAAAGGGTTTAACAGTTTTGCCACCTCTGGGCTGCAAGTCACCAGATTCTGGGAGGGACTGTCCAGGAAAATTTAAGGAGTTGCACAGGAACAGTGGGAGGTCCAAATCCCGAGGTCCGAGGTCTGAGTTTGGAGGGACTGGGAAGGTGTGACACACTGCGGCGGGACCAGTTGCCCTCATGAGTATCAGTGTAGTTCTCTCAGGGTAGTGGTGTCATTAGAGGCTAGGAGTAATGTGGTGGTGGCTGTTGCAAGTAGCCCTGATAGGGGCCTTGGAGAACTGAATCCTGATCCTGTGCCCGCCAAGACCCGAAGGGTGAGTGAAGTCTCAGTGGGAAAGGAGATGGGTTCCAGTGTGTTCAGTGAGTCGGCCCCCTGGAAACTATGTAAGTCAGAGGATGGGAGAGGAGGTGGCCACAGAAGTGCTCCATCAGCACTGAAGAGAAAGGGACAGTCAGGCAGCAGAGCTGGGGCCCAAGGTGTATGGCCTTTGCTGAGGCTGTAGTGGGCAAGTCAGGAGGAGCAGCAGTTAGCCCTGAATTGTGAGACAAGCTGGACCACCCACAGTGTAAAGGAGCCCAAGTTGGTCATAGAGCAATGGCCCTGAAACTCAGTGGTCGTTAAAAGGGAGTAGAGGCAGAACTCTTTTGGGACTGGGAAGCATGTGTTGAATATTGTCTTGTTTAAAAGGAACGACCTGTTCTGCAATGTGTTAGCGTCATCCATTTAACACCCCGTAATGGACTCTGTGCTAATGGACTCAGTGTGACCTCAGCGGTCCAGAGACTTTAATGTTTGTATGTGACTACTGTGGTTCTGAACAAAATGTAAAGTCCGCCCCCCCTCGGTATTCATCAACTGCTCCATGGAGTGACTGTTGAATGTTGGCTTAACTGTTATTTAAAGGGTTCCCCTTGTTTATGCATTTACAGAGTGGTTTTGTTTATTTGAGGAACTGTTGCTGCTTGCTAATCAGAACTTTCCTTTTACAGCCCAGCACTGCAGGGTCAGCTGGCATCCAGTTTCAGCATGGCGTGTGGGTAAGCGTAGGCCACCAGGACTGTGTTTTCTGCTGCTGTGGTCACCCCTCCCACAAACTGCTACCACCATACCCCTAGACATCGGTGAGGAGGGCTTCACTGGCATCTTATTTCCTAGACTTTCAAAGTTTGCACACATGGCTTTCCAGATTCTGTTAGCATCCTGCTTTTACTGCCCCATTCCTTTTACCCCATGCTCATCCCTACCTCTCTTTTTAATGTTACTGATCCTCCTTTTGTCTCTCAGTTACTAACACCCTGCTTCCTTTGTTAATTTGCAATATGGGGTGGTTCTCTCCCTTGGAATCCTTCTCTCTTCACCACAGCCAGTGAGTGATGGCAGTTTCATTCTCCCTGTTCCTTCCACCACCTACCAGCTAGTTTAAATGTACATTAAAGTAACATGTAAACCATTTGCTGAAGACTGCAGTACCCCTCTCAGATGGGCCAGCCATCACCCCTATCAGATCTCTCAGATCCTAAGTGTGTTTTTCATTTCTCTAGTGCTTTGCAACTCTCATGTTGTTACCCCAGTCCTATTAGGCTACTTAAAGGTAGATTCACATACTTTTTGGGACAGTTTCTGAGGGTCAGGCTTATCCTCGCCACCCCCACCCCAGGACTGTTATGCAGCCCCCAAGCTGGGCTCTAGAAATTCTTCTCTTCTTATCAGGGATATCAACCCTAATCATTGGCCCATACTGCCCTCTGTCTCACACCACCCTCTGGGAGGACACAAGGAACCAAATGTGCCCACCTAAATATATGGAGACTACTAGCTAATAGGCCAGACCTTGAGTCCTGCATAGCCCTCTACTCCCCTGACATTCTAGGAGTCTCTGAAACCTGTCTAAAGCTGAACATTGCCTGTGTATTGCCAACTACTACCTTTTTCATGTGGTTCGGCCTTCTCCTAAATGAGATGGTGGTCTTCTCTTGCATTACAGGAGCCACCATAATGTAATGGTGCAGCCCACACTTGCCATAGAGTCCCTGTGTGAAATTCTACACTGAACCTTCTTTTGGGAAAGTAAAAAAGCATTTTGTTTGTCTCTACAACCCCCTCAAAATAGGACCTCTGGCCTAACTGCTCTCTCCAGCAACATCTCCCCAGGATCAGGCAAATGAGGTTATAGCCATGGGTGACTTTCATCTAGACTGGTTGGGCCCCACAATAAATTCTCGATAGCCTCACTAGCAAGCATGATCTCATACAGCTTATCTCGAACCTGATCTGCTGCTCACCCAATAATGTGAGGCATGCACTCCTGGATTGGATGCTTTCTAGTACACCTGACAGAATTCTATCAGTGGGGGTACTGCCTGCTGCACTGGCGACCACTCTCCCGCCTACTGCATATGGAAATTCAGGAGCCTCCAAAGCGCCTCCTAGAATCCTCTCACATGTGTGACTCCTCTTGCCTTGAATCCCCTCCTTCCTCCATGAACTGTCACTCATTGACTGGAATCCAGTCCTCTCATCCAATGAGGTTAACTCTGCCCTTGGACTCCTACAATCCCTTCTGTTCCAAATTCAGGATAAACTGGCTCCTTTCAACAAGTGAGGGGTCAAAGGGATCCCTACCAGACTGGTTCACAAAGACCTCCTTTCCTGTTCAAAACCAGGTGCAAGCATGGGTGGCTTTCAAAGCCTCTGGCAACCCAGCAGACTGGCCTGCCTACAGACATCTATGCAATCTATGTAAAGGACAACTAGCCTTACCTACTAGCCTTACGAGAGTCCAGTATTGCCGGGAACAATTAATTGCCTCTGCTTGGAACCCTCAGGGTTTTCTGGGGTTACGTCAAAGGCTTCCTGGGTTCTCCATTTAAGAGTCATGCAAATGACTTGCTAATTGATAGGGGTCCATTATAATAATCCTGAAACCATTGCCAATGCCATTAACTCACACTTTATGAACCCTTCGCCCATCACGATTGCCAGCCCATCCTAGACCTCCTCATCATCACTCTCTCTGAACTCATCCTTTCACTAAAGCTGGTGTTCCCTGAGAAAGTCTTCAAGTTGTTAAGAACCCTTCCTAATTAGGGCAGCACAGAACTGAACTGGATCCTTTCATGACTACTTTACCTAGGTGCCTATACTAGCCTCCTCCACTGCACACATTTTCAACTTATCACTCTTCTGGTGTAGTTCCTGATGATTGGAAAACTGTAAAAATGCTCTGGTTCTAAAGAAGGGGACCTCAAGCTTCTAACCAAATACAGCCCTTTGAGCTACTCTCAATACTCTGTAAATTGCTCAAAAGGGTTGTAGCCTCAAATGGCACCTAACCGTCTCACAGTCAATCAGCATGGGTTTACAAAAGAACACAACACCACCACTGTCCTGACCCATCTCAAAAACAACATCAAATGCACCATGGATGATACCTCCCTTACTGGTGCCATATCTATTGACCTCTCCAAGGCTTTTGACACCATTGACCACACACTGCTCCTCCAGGCTAATTTCTGCAGACCTCTACCTCCAAGTAGCCTCATGGTTCATGAGCTATCTCTCTGGAGACAGCAGTATTTCCACTTCAATAGCACCATATCCTCCTTCTCGCCTCAGTAAATCTTGGTGTCCCTTAGGGTTCCATACTTGGTCCCCTTCTCTTCTCCATTTTTATAAATGACCTTCCTCATTCCCATATCACTACTCATCAGTCATGTACACAGATGATATTGTTTTGCATTTCAGCTCTTCCTCCATCACCATTGTTAATTCTCTGCTACAGAATGATTCCTCCTGGTCAATGCCTGACTCATCAAAAGCAAACTGATCCCAAATTCTCTAAGATCCAAACTATGCTGTTTGGGTTTCAGGCTAGACTCTGGTTCTGTACAGTATCCTTATTAATCCATTGTCAGAATGAGTCCCCATATCCACAGTGACAGACGTTAAATATTTCAGGATCCTCTGGACCATGTCCTGGATTTCTCCCTCAGTATCTCCTTGATTGCAAGGCAGTTCACTAAAGACTTGACCTAGTTTACTGTGCCAAATGCTCCCTAATACCTAAGGCCAGTTCTGCCATCACACGGGTGTCCTCCTCTACCATTTTCAACATGGAATGCTTATTTTCTTTCACACCTCCAGAACAGCCCTAAGCAGGTGTGAGGTGTCCTGCAATAACATCTGTTGCTTCTCTCTGCCATTCCCACGACTCATGCATCACTAAGCCCTGTATGCCTCTGCATGGCTCTCCCTCCTGTAGCCCAATCCCATTCCTCAGGGTGTTTTATTGATAAACTACTAAGATCTACCATCCCTCCCATAGCTCTTCCCCTAGCCACGCCAAGCCTACTCGCTCAGTTCTGCTGATGCTGCCCTCCTCTGTGTTCTCAAGTGCTCATCTAAGATGGGAGAACAGGTTTCACAGTCTTTGCACCAAAACTGTGGAACTCCTTTCCAACAGAGATTCATAACCTTCCTCACAAGGCCTCTTTAAAGTTGTTCTCTTTAGGCATCTGGTGGGTCAACTGCATGCTGCTGTGCTGGTTAGCTGTCAATGTACCTGCTGAACTTTGTTAATTATTTTGCTTGCCCTAATGTCCCAGGTCCGCCTCAGCTACCATGTCTACTGTAAGCTACCCTAGCCTGTACAATGTATAACTGAATGTATATTTATACTGTAGTTGTCATCCTATGTATGTAAATTTCAGTTTTTATTTATGTAAAAGTTTTGCCAGGAAAGGCATGCTGAGCAGTCTGCTCATTTCCATATGCATCCTGGGGAGGGAGGTGGATAACAATAAACAAGGACATGTAGGTAGGTAATTATAGATGCATACTCAGTATAATACAATATATACATATGTGTACAGAGCATTTACAAAGTTTCAATTGCTTAGCATATTTATAAAATAACATTGAAGTAGCAGTGTAGTTGATACCAGGGATTTTGGAGTCAGGCTATGACTAGTATTAGGTATGGCAGTTTGGAGGAGAATGAGAGAGAGGATGAAATGGGAAGGGAGTGGTACAGTGGAGGAGCTGGTAGTGGGGAGAGAGAGGGATGACAAAATTAAGGGCAGTTACAGGAGGGTGAGGTGAGGTCTCTAAGGAGGTGGAGAGGACACAAGAGGAGGAGACATTAAGGATGGTATGGGGAGGGAGTTCAGAGTTTAGAGAAACAGTGACTGAAACCAGCTTGGCCAGTGGACATTGAGATGGTGGGTACAGCCAGTGGAAGCATTTGTGCTCCTAAGGGAATGGGAGGATGGAGGGGTATGGAAGAGAGGCTGAAAGGTAGGGGTGGAGGGAGCCAAACCAGAATTTACTGATGAGGTTGACACAGTGGCTCAACATCTATCCTCAAGAGAGGGAAAAGATAGAGACATACAGAGAACAGTGGTGAGTGTAAGAGGGACAGTCAAGCACAAAGCGTCCAGAAAGAGTGGAAGAGAGTGTCCAGTTTGGCTAGGAAGCACCAGAGGAGACACTGTGAACCACGTCACCATAGTCAAGGTTGGAAGGATCATTCTCTAGATGACTGCACAGCGAGCTGGCAATGGGATGCAGTTGCAGTTTCTTTACAAGGCATCAGACTTGGGGTGCAGTTTTTGACCATGGCATCCACATGGCCAGAGAGTTGAGGTGCTGGTTGAGTCATATCTCAAGGTACCTGAAGGAGGTGACATCCTCCAGTGAGGATCCATCTAAGGTGCGGAAAGAGGGAAGGGATGAGAGCCTTGAGTGACTCTGTCTCATGCCAAAGAACATGGAGATGGTCTTCTTGGCATTCAGGAATAGCTGGTTTGAGTGTAACCAGAGCTGAACTTGATCAAAGTTGAGCTGATGACTGGATGACACATCAGCAGTGGAGGGACCAAGGTATACAGGACCATATTGTCCGCATACATGAGAATGGATGTGGACAAGCAGGCGAGAGGAGGTCATTGAGAAAATGGAAAAATAACAGCAGCCCATGTATTGAACCTTGGGGACCCCACTGGTTATAGAGAAGGGCGGGAGAGTGGCGCCAATTTTGACAGATCTGTTCCTATCCTCTGGGTAACAGAGGAACCAGCTGGTGGCAGTGCCTGAGAGTTCAGCAGCTGAGAGTTTAGCAAGGAGGAGGAGGAAGGGGTGGGAGACAGTACCTTCTATGACTGTTCATTGCTTCTGTTGTAAGATGTTTGCCTGATTCCAGGCTACTTTTCTGTACAATGTGTTGTCTTGAGCTTATTGTTCACCCTGTTGTATCCTTCAGAGTCTTACCTGAAAATAGGCATTTATTTGTCTAGTGTACCCTACTTGGTAAACAAAAACTAAAAACATAAATAAAGTAGAATTGCACATGGGATGTTCAGAACACTACCTCTGATGAACCCCAACAGTGATTGGTGAAACATTAGATGTTTATGTCATTGTTCTGACGTCCACGCATGCTGCTGCCGTATATTGTGGATGAGCCTGTGAGTACCTTCAATAGTTTTTGTACTTTATTAATACATATGAGGTAAATATATTTGTTGTAAGGTCATGTTTGTTGTCTTCTTAGCTCCTGGGTGCTTTACCTCTTGTATTCCTCCGTCGCTCCTGTTAGTAGCAATGGAGCATTTCCCAGTGCAGTCCCCTCCTACTTATAAATTCCCTGTTGCACCACTTTTGGTGCAACTGTATGTCTGCACAAGTGCACTGACATGTTGACTCCATTTTGTTTTATCTTCGGGTCCAAGGTACCCAGTATATTGAGCAGCATTTCAACTGAGATGCCTTGTTTGGGAATTACCTAAAGGGTAATATTGGGTTGCATGAGACTTTCAAATTCCCCAGAGGACAGCAATTTCTTTACAGATGACTTTCCAAATATTGTCCCTAATCTGAGAGGATCCATTTGGGTGTTCTGTAGTGCATAATGAGTTTGTCCATCAAAATTTAGGCAACAGTTGTGGCCTTTGATCCTTTTTAAATACTCCTCGCATTTTCATACTAAGGTTCATACTAAGGTTACTTAGAGATCAAGAGAGCCAAGGCCCATGAGAGCTCCCATACTAATCAATTGTAATAAGATAGCTGAGTATCTGACAGTAGAGATGTCTTGAGACAACTGAAATGTTTTTGAACCAATTCTGACTCAGAAAGACTATGCACACCAATTCCATAGGTGCGCTGGTCTCTATGTTCACTATAGGGCAGCTCTCTTTGGCAAAGTCTTTCTTTGTACACATCGGCTGCATTGTTTATAGTATCATTCCATGTTACTGCTCAGACCTGGCCAATGGAAATGAACACAAACAAGATCTGGAGTCCTTTTGGTTTCCAAGTGTCCCATTTGTCATGTAATGCTCAGATCACCATCCTCCTTAGCTTGTTGGTAGGAGCAACCTTGTGGCCTACAATATCTCAATAGAACAGATTCTCTTTAAATCTCAGCTTGGACCACTCCTTAAACAATAGTTGAGTGTCTCCACTTTGTTCATAGTTTGTTAGTTAGAATCTTCTTCCGTCTGGAGAGCAATCACAATGTCTCTTAGACCATGGTCTCTCTGTTGCTCTCACCACAAGTCAAACTTATTCAGGCATGAAATGACATCTGGTTTAAGGTGGTAAACTTCAATAGTGGGTGGCAAACAGTCATTTAAGGCTCCAAGGCTGTCCACAAGATGATGTGTATTGGCATACAAGGGTTGCTCATCCATGTCAAATTTCTTCCACAAAGTTTCCACTGCAAACTGAAAAGAGTGCACACTGCCAGGACCTTGTAAAGAAAGAAAATTATCCTAACAATCTCAAAACAAGATCAAAGGACATATGAATATAAAACTGCCAGCAGATACAGTCCATATGGTCTATCTAATCTGCTCAAACATGTAGCTAGCAGTCTACTACACTGCAGCTGCCCTCCCTCCCTTCCCGCATATCTGAGTTCATGTCCGTGCTTTCCGACTCTTCCCTCAGTGTCCCATTGGTGACCTTCCCTGACCATGTCCTACCACCTTAAACTGCCCATCAGCTTTAAGGATACCACCTCCTCTGGCAGTGCATTCCAACTTGACACCACTCTTTCCATCAAGTAATGCCTTCTCATTTCCTCCTGAATCTACCACCTTCAATTTCAGACTGTGACGCTAGTGTCTCTCCTCTCCTTCAGTCTAAAATGCCTCTGTACTAGCCTTGTTTAGTCCTTCATATATTTGAAGGTTTCAATCATGTCTCCTCTATCCCTCTGTTCCTCCAGAGAGTACATGGGAGCTCCTTAGTCTCTCCTTGTAGGGTTCATCCTCCAGTCCGAGAATCATCTTGTGTGCTCTCTTCTGGATCCCTCCAGCAATTTTACATTTTCTTAAGAAGGCACCAGAACTGCACTCAGTACTCCAGGAGGCTTCACCAATGACCTGTACAGGACAGGATGACCTCCCTCTCCTGGAGGTGATTCCTCTGGCAATACACCACAGCATCTTATTTGCTTTAGCTGATGCTCTCCTGCACTGTGCTGAGTGATTCATTGTCCTGTTATTAGCACCCCAAGATCCTGTTCCTCCTCTGTAGTGGTTAACTGTCTCCCCAGCTGATAGCAGTTCCTTGGGTTTCTTGCTTCCAAGTGCATGACTTTGTATTCTTTGTGTTGAACCCCAGCTGCCATGTGTCTGACCAGATTTCAAGTTTAGCCAAATCACTCTGTAGCCTGCAACCCTCTTATCATCTACACTGGGAAGGAGCAGCAAGATGGTTTCGGTGCTGCTCTGCCCTCGCTGCTCCATGTCCTGATCCATGTGTGACTTGCATTTCAGGTTTCAAGTTTGTTCTTGCTGGATTTTGGAACCAGTATTCTCAACAACAAATTGTAGGGATATTTTCTCTGTATGATCTTGTACTAGCACTAAACAATAGGTGGATGCTGGTTTAAAAGCCACCACTAATATGAAACGAGAGCATGCACTCTATTTTGAACTTTTAATAAGGAACTGAGAGAGCAGACCCAAATTGTGAGGGAACAGAGATGGATGTCTTGCAGACTGAACTTGAGGACCCAGTGAGAATGGAGCGAAAACTGTACTGTATTGTTTGTAAGGCATTTTTAGCACCTTTAAAAGATATGCCATTGTTGCCAGGGATGGGGGAGGGGTGGTGGTCTCTGTTAAAATGTATAGTGTCTGGGTTTACTGCGCTCAGTGGAGCACATTTCTTTCTGTTTAACTTGCAGGCAAAAGACTTAAAGGCAAGAAGGATTTACTGCAGGATTTAAATGCCTAATTTGGCGAAGTATTTTGAGGACTTCTAAAGAAATGGGAGCGGAAATCTGTGGAAGTAGAAGTAGACACCAATTAAAGATTCTGCCGATGCCTTGGACTTCTAGTTTAAGACAATGGAGCCAAGCCCAACAGAGATATTGTAGTAGTCCAAACCCAATGTAATATGAACATACTAGTGCTTTTACAGCAGCTGTTTTTTATTTAAACTCTACAAAAATCCCTGCTAGTTTTCTGAAGCTGGCTGTACACAGAAAGGTACGCTCTATTTTTTACTTGTTTATGGCCCATGATTTCATTGAAGTTTATTCAGTGAAGCAAGGTAACTATGGTATTTCAGTCCTATAAGTTTCAAAAGTATGGCAGCTTCATTGCACACATAAATGAAAAATTACAGCTTTCAAGACTTTTATAAGTACTGTTAAAGCTGGATCTTTAGTAGTACGATGTGCATATCTTGATTTTCCTAAGTTAACTTATTCTACGTGATGGCAACTGGCTATTTCGTTTAAGTGACACTTTGTGTGGAAACCAGAAATATTATGCTGGACTCTTCATTATAGTTCAGAGCTGCTAAATACATTAATTGTGGTCTTGGGGGATATTGATTGAATTTTTGCACAGGCAAGCTCAAAATGTGTTACACTGTTAAAGGGCCACCAGACAATGCTTCTCTGAACTATACTGTGGCTGGACAAAAGGAGCATAGATCATTGTTTTATATTTTCCTTACATCATTGAAATATGACTCTTTGCTATGGAGCCATCATAATGGAAATAGAAGTATAGAAATATTACTTTTTTCTACTTGCCAAGCTTTGATGGATAATTCAATATATACTTTAATATGTTCTAGCAAACTGGTGCTAAACAAGCTCTAACTTTTAAACTCATAGTTTTGTGTTTTTTGTTCTGTTATGTAGTATGTTTTAAGAGTCTTTTAACTGCATGTCACAAGTTATAACCCAGGTTATGACAATTTTGCATAATGGAACTTAATAGGCTCACTTAATTAGTTCTTGTACTTAGAAAGCAGCTGATTTTTAGCTGTTAAATTATATCTACAAAGAAGTGTGTTGCCATAAGACAGAACGGTATTATTTAATTTCCTTAGGGCTTATAACAGGGTTAACTTTCTGTTTTGTGCATTTTGTGGCATTTTGCCTTAAATTAAATTATCCTTAAATTGAAATCCTTAAATGAATTGATTCTTTAAGTGATATAAGCACACAATGAGCAATTTTATTTTATAAGCATTGTTATACTAAGTACCTTTTTAAATTAACAAGATGCTAGCATCAGATAAGAGAAACATTCTGAATAGTTGTGTGATGCCTGGCATTTTGGCCTCTTAAGATAATTATTACAAGATGTAATTAATTATGGTGATTGATTACCACAACAATTATTAAGGGACAAGATGAGAATTTGATTCTGAAGTAAACTTCTACCATGTTTTTACTTATGTGTTAACAGAATGTGGTCCTGTTAGGAATTCAACAAACAGAATGGTGTCAGCCTGAAGTGCACAGCCCTTCAATTAAAAGAAAAAGCATTAACTTACTAATGGGACAATTATTCTGCATTCTAAGCATGAAATGTAGAACTGATTTCAATTGATGCTTGATCACTTATTAGAAATTGTTGAACTAGGGAAATATAGTATTCATTTATCGGCCTGCAGACATCCTTCTCTGATGTGCTTGGTGCTATTCTCTGTTTACTGACCACATTTTTATGTGTATTTTGAATATTTAAATATTTCAAAAACTGTAAAATGTTTTTTCTCTTTTCACTTCTGTATCATAATGACTCTCTAGTCGAATGAATAAACTTAAACTTAAACTGTATCATCTACCACTGTCCTGATTTTCATGTCATCCACAAAAGGCTGATCTTATTCTTGATCCCGTGTGAAATGTTGGAAACAAAAATGTCAAACAACAATGGGCCCAGTACTGCACCTTGTGATACTCCACTGGTTACAGCTCTTGGAGATTTGAGTTCCCTGCACAACTACCCTCTGGTGTCTGTCATGCAGCCAGTTCCTTACCCAATCCACCATTTTCTCGATACTCCTTGATATATCAACTTGCTAATTAGCCTCCTATGTGGCAATTAATCAGGCCTTTGCTGAAATCCAGGTACAGGACATCCACTGCCTGGCCTCTGTCGAGTATGTCCTAGTCACCCAGTCTTAAAAGCTCACCAGGTTGGTCTGACAGGATCTGCCAGAGACAAACACATGCTGTCTGTCATCCTGGAGACCATTCACTTCAAGAAAGGTTACGAACCTTTCCTTAAGGATAGTCTCCGTCATCTTCCCCACAGTGGATGTGAGACTGACCAGTCTATAGCTGCCTGGTTCTTCCTTGGGTCCACTCTTGTGGAGGGGCACCACATTTGCCATCCTCCAGTTCTGGGAATGCATCCAGTTCCCAGAGAGGTTCTGAACAGGTCTGCAAGTGGCTCTATCAGTATCTCTGCCAACTCCTTCAGAACCCTGGGGTGTATGCTATCTAGTCCGGTGCCTTAATGACCTGCAGGGCCCTAAGGCCTTCCAGCACCCTCCTCACTAGGATTCGCTCCTCTGTTAAACTTACCCTCCCTCTGCCCTCCCCATTCCCCTGTGACACTGGCTCATATTTCTCCTGGTAAACACAGAGCAGAAGCATTCATTGAGTGCTTCTGCCTGGTCTTCCTTCTCTTCCCACCCTTCACCTTTCCAGATTCTTACAACTTGATCTTTGCAGCTCTTCTTTCCCTTATGTATTTGAAGAAATCCTTTCCTCCTTCCTTGATACCGTATGCTAGCTTATGCTCCCTTGAAGCTTTGGCTACTCTGACTGCCTTGCTTACCTCTTTAGATTTCTTTGTGTACTCCTCCTATCCTCTTCCCATGGAGACATATCATATATCTTTGATTAGAATCTGCAGCTTCTATTAATAGTTTCTTAAGTTTGCCATGTGTGCACATGCTGCGAACTTCTTGCTATGAGTACCTTTTTGAAGCGAGTGACACTGTCTGTCCCTATGCAGAGTGGTCTGCAAGAGCAAGACACTGGCACACCAATCATCAGGCAGGCTAATTGTGAAGATGTTTTTTTCATGGGTGGAAACTTTGTCTACTTGTGAAGAAAAAGCTGCACTAATCATATGGTGGCTTTTTCTTTGATCCTTGGAGAATAGGTATACTGTTGGTGTCAATACCAGGGTGCAAATCAAAGTTGTCCTGTGTCCTCTCCCTCTATCTTTGATGTTACACAGTCCTCCTAGCCAATCAGTTGGTTCCCTCCATTGTTGTGTGTCCCCACTGCTGCAGCCTGTGTGTCATTCCTCCCCAAGCTTTGTGCACGCTTATTCTGGAGTGCCCTTGATCCAGAGGCAGAGACAGTGAGACAGACAGAGCGGCAACAGAGAGCAGGTGCTGCGACAGTGAGCGGCAGTCAAGCAGTGTGTGCTCCATCCTGTGTCTGTCTCTGTGTGTTCTGCACCCTAGTTCTGTTTTGCAGTGTCCTTGGGCAATAGTGAGCTACAAAGAGACCATCCTCAAAGTGTCGGTTGGTGTTTCCTCTCATCCCCTCCCATAGTACCTAGTAGAGTGACAGTGAGACACTGTCTGAGCTGCTGTCCCACTGGTACAATCCACCACACCACAGTCAGGAGTTGGCATTCTCCATTACTAGCAGAGAGGAGAGTACACAGTGTGGCAGCCTAATTTCTCACCACTGTGTTAAGCAGGATCATGGATGCACCTCCCCACCTGAGACAGTGAGTCAGTAGGATCTAAGTGGACATCAGTATCCCACAGTGACAGTCATCTGTCAGCAGACTGTGGAGAAAGAGAATCCGAGAGAGAGAAGCGACAGAGAGAGAACAGTGCCACATGGAGAAACAGCCTGGTGATGGACTTCCATCTCAGCAGCATGTCGGTGCACACAGTGTGCTGCCAGCATGTCCCCATACAGTAAGTGAGCAGCAAACCAGTGCAAGGGTGACAGGAAGAGAGGTGGCAGTCTCCTTTCAGACAGAAGTATGAGGTAAAACAGCTAGTGTGATGCTGATGGTGATTCTGTCCCCCCACCCCGACGAGCTCTGTAACTGCCTTACTGTACATGAAGTAAGCAGCATAGTGCTGCAGGGAGGGGGCAGAGAGAGAGAGAGACATGGCTGCAAGCAGTAGAAAAGCTCTTTTTGTTATTGTTCAGGTGCAGAAAGTAAGGCAAGTTGCAGTGGGAGAGAAAGACAGAGACGTGGAATGACTGAGCAGCAGCAGCACAGCAGAAGTATTTGCAGTACCACTTATAGCTTGCCTTGGGCTGAGGGAGCTGTGAAGTACATACAGATGATAGGCATGCTAGGATGCATTCCCCAAATAGCAAATGTGACAAACCACCTCAGTGGTGTATCTGTAACATTTGTATGTGAATCACAGGCAGGTAGTGTGCATTCTTTTTCCGGGACTATTTTCCAAGGTGGCAGGATATGCTCCATTTTTTGCCCTTTTCAGTGGGGAAGGCCTCTTTTTATGCATGTTGCCATGGTTCTGATACGACCCATGTTATAAGTGCAATAACCACTCCAGGGTATGGGTTATGGGATTTAATGCACTGCTGGGGTGCTGTGAAGACACTCTGCCTGTGGCCTTGTGCCTCACAACACACCCAGCTGTGCATTAAATCCCATAACTCTATACCCTGTCATGGATTATTGCTTACATAGCCCACCAGCCCTCACAAGCCATGGTGCGGCTTACACGGTGCTGCACCTGCTATTCTGTTGCCTCCTCACTCCATTCACTGCTGCCGGAGCAGCTTTACTTAAACAGCAGCTTCTTGCTGCTTTTGCTCCAGCCCTTTCACCCCTGGTTGCCTCCTTTAAAACAGGAACCCCATATTGCATAAACCACACTGCTGGAGCGGTGATTTTGAAAGGTTGGGGAGGCACTTTCTTTACATGCCTCCCACTGACTTCTTCTTTCCTCATCTATCCCACAGCCTGAGCTCCATGTGGGCTGGGAGTTTAGAGCATCCACAGGCACTCTCCTTGTAGCCGCGATCACGCTGGCGCCTGGCTGCCACTGCAGCCCAAACTGGCTTTCCTCTTCCTGCCACTGCTGCAAACAAGCCCTCCAACACTACTCACACAACACAAGGGCTCAGGAAGATCCCATTAGACCCCAGGGAAGAGTTTAATTTTATTATGAACAAAACTTTGGCCTCAGGCATACATGTAGCCAGCACACTAGTCCACCAGGGTTATTACACTGTGCCCCAGGGCATTTCCTAGCCACAAAACTACCAATGGCATCTTTCCTTACCCACAGGGCCCACTAGCCTCCCAGAGCCTCCACTAGCCACCTGGCCAACCAAATAAATTACTAACCACTCTGCCCCCATTAATGGGCACAGGGTTTTAGCTGAGCCCTCTTCTCCAGACTTCACTGCCTTCCTCTGTTTCTGCTCTTTTATGCTTTCTTCTAACTAACCTATTTTCCTTTTATTTCTATGGCTCTGACAGGAGAGGGCTCCTACCTTATAAGATAAGTATACTTTCATATCTATCCTGTCCCTTCTGCCCTATTGGACCTGCCTTAGAGCGCAAATCTTTGTGACCCTTTTTCTATTCTTTTATTTTACAGGAACAATGTACGTCACTCCTTTGGACTCCTACCTTTGGCTCCTAGGGTAGGTAAGTCCCTCTGTTTTACATTACTTTGGTGGACTGACTGTAATGGGGTGGCCATGCCCGTTACAGTTGAGTTGAGCTGAGCCAGGTGCTTAGCTCGAGCCAGGCTCAAGCCTGCTCTGGCATGCCCAGCTCTGTGCTCACACCAGTGCCTCACCCCATAGTGTCTTTTGCTGTCTTTACTGTAGCATCTGCAGTTTACTGTATATGAGAGACAGCCATCTGATTGATATGTAGTGACTGTTTGAATTCATTTTCTGTTTTCAAAGTCTTTGTTTTAATGGCTTTTATTCCTTGTCCTTGTAGTGCAGTGCATTCTGCTTGTTTGCATACTCGGTGTTGCTGTGAGTTGTGTCTGCCCCCACCTTCCCATGACTGAGACTTTTTTTACCTGCTAGCAATTAGTTGTTCCATTATATTTTCATGTCATGTGTGTGCCTGTGTGTGAGAGAGAGTAGCACAACATCAGGAAAGAAATGCTGTCTCATCTACCTTTTTAAAATGAACCCTCTCTCCACTTTCTTTAGCTCAGTCTGTCAGTTAGGTTGACTGTCAGTTGTGTTGAGTATTATTGTGTGTGCTGATGACTCAGCAGCGTTGTGGAGCAGGGATGTGTCAGGCTGAGCAGTGATGTAGTGGAGCGGGCCTTGCTTGGGGTCCAAACGTGGCTGTGGGATTCAGAATCCTGATGACAGGAACCAGAGCTTAAGGCCCCATCCACACTACACCTGAAAATGCTAAAACAGTTCTATATCATTACAGATCGAAATGGTACAGTGTGTCCACACTGCCAGGGAAAGGTGTGAAAGCGGTCCAGAACAGTTACAGCCCGTCCACATTGAGCTGTGAATAGTGAGTGGACACAAACCCATGAATGGAGAGTGTATCCCAGGGTGCACCTGTGAAGACAGCTGTGATGACAGACACCCACCCACACGGCCATCTGGCTGGACAGTGTACACAGAGCGTGGAAGAACATGGCAAGGAGGCTGACAGCAATGTGTGCCCTGTATGTCGTGGAGAACCGATGGTGTGATGCAGCAGAAGGGTGGAAACAAAAGCAGAGGAGGGCCCTGATGCCTGGCATGGAGGAGGGACGGATGCGCCCACAGAGCTGGGAACCATGACCCCACTGCATGCCACAGTCAGTTACAAGTGCACCACCTGAGCAAGGCATGACATCCACAGTAGCCACCCTCCAGACGATACCGTATGTGCCCAGCACACAATGCTGCCAGGCTGAACACCCAGTCCCACCACACCCATGACCCATGACAGTGGAAGCCCCAAGTGCCCCCATAAAGCAATGTGGGCATGCAAACAACCCTACCAAGCAAAGGAACAACACAGTATGGTGTCACATGATAGTCTTTATTCCAATGCCGCCATGGCCTCTGGTGGCTGTAACACATGGAAATCAACATTAGGTGACATCATGAACATGCAGCATACCTTGTGCATTGCTGCAGCACACAAAGGAATCGAAAATAACATACATTGTCCAGCATCACAACCCTGCAGGACTGAACCCATGACATATGGAACACTGTAATGGCCCCATGACCACTGCAAAC
Source organism: Neoceratodus forsteri (assembly GCA_016271365.2). NCBI lineage: Eukaryota > Metazoa > Chordata > Ceratodontiformes > Ceratodontidae > Neoceratodus > Neoceratodus forsteri. Next base: position 1,426,812,851 of record CM028130.1, read on the forward strand.
CTGCAAGTGGACACATAACATAATACTGAAACAGCACCACCGTCCAAGGCCCCTTATGGCAATAGGCATTGTCCGTGAATGCAGTACACCCACGAGACACAGACCAGACATGTGAGCCAACCATGCAATACACTAAGACAACAATATGGGTAACAATGTACAACCAGACAGTAACCAACCCAACGTCCCATGACCCGATATAACAAAACAAGGTAACAAACACAGGATAGGCAAATGTCCAGCCACCTGTGTGGCCCATGCCCAAACCCTGCAGACCATGAGATATATGCCATGCAACACTGCAGAACACCCCAGTGGGAGCAAACTATATACAGGTGTGCCACCATGAGCACAAAGCCCCTGTGCCAGACCACACCAGGCACTGGAACACTGGTCCACCCCCAGTGCCACCCACCATACCAGGGAGAAATACACAATGGGTGACACGGGTAATGGCACGTGGGACACACTGGACGCCACTCCTCTGCAGGGGCTAATGCCATCACAGTGTGGTCCACTGGAACTCATCACTGTACAGGTCCTGCGTGACGCTTGCATGCCCGTAGTGGGTACCGTGGGAGCAGCACTGTGCTGGTCAGCAGCACCAAGCATCAGGGGTAGGGAGCAGTCGCAGATCGGGCTGTGGTGGTCACGCCACCTGTGGGGCACTGCTGTGCCATGCCAACACAATACAGTGGTGCCTGGGCTGTGGCGGCAGGGTGTCCTGGGCAGTGGCGCTGCTTGTGTACATACCCCCTGCACAGGGATGCACATCTGTGGGGTACAGGCATGGTTGGGGGCAGCACACCAGTGCTGGCCGGGCGGTGCCCTGCGCCCACCTGCCTGTCATCGGTAGTGGACTGCTGCAGGATGGCATGCTGTGCACACCAGTGGGGTTCCCTGTGAACATGGGCATGGTGGGATACCCACTGGTGTGCTGCACCCCGGGAAAGGGGCAGGTGGGGATGGGGTGGCGCGGCGTGTGGCATGGTGGTGGCACCTGCTCAATGCGGTGCACCAGCAGGGTGTGGCTGGTGGCACTGCATGGCCAGAAACTGGGCCATCTGTGTAAAGAACTGCTGTGTCTGTGCAGCCTCCTGTTGCTGCATATGATCCTCCATAGCCCTCTCCTGCCTTGCCCTCTCCCTTCCAGCTCAACCATTTCCTATGGTGCTCCTGCAGCATTTTATGGGTTAGTTCCGCCCACCCCAAGCACATCTGCCATCTGTGCCACCTTGGACTTGCTCTTCTGGAGGTTCAACAGGGGTTCCTGGCCACTTTGTGCTTCGCAGCTCCACCCCTTCCTGGCGGTGGAGGTGTCACTGAGGTACCCGTCATCTCTTCCTGCATGCCCGAGGACACTAAGTATGCATCCGCTGTGTCAGTGTCCACAGATGTTCCTTCCCATGGGTCTTGCCCTGAATGGCAGAACACGCCAATCACCACTGTACACAGGCAGTCACTCCACCCACACCCCATGCCCTACCCCCATCCCCACACCACTGTCCTCCCCACACCAGTGGCCAAACCCACACCCCAGGTACCACTGACTTGTTGCCCGCCATGGGCCACGGCATGTCCGCTAGGTGCCACCATGCACTCCCATGCCACCACCTATTTCTGTGCTACACCCATCTGTGATCACCATCTCATGCCTTGCCCAGGCAGCACCTCCACCAGCTTGCCATGTTGTACCTCATGTCCCAGCCACCATACAGGTGCAGTGCACATTCTATGTACCAGTGTTAGGTGTCTCCTGATGCACACTGACCACACCTCCAGGCCTCTGGTGTGGCGGGTCCCCGGTGGCATCCCCTACATCCTCCAATTCCGGTTGTGAGCTGTCCACCTGTGAGCTCTCCAGGATGAATGCTGGTGCTGTGGTTGGCCATGTGTCTAGTATGGTGTCCAACTTGTCATAAAAGGGGTATACCACACGTGCACCCCCAAGCATCTGTTGCTGTCCTTGGTTTTGTAGTAACACACCTTCATCTGCTTTATTTTGTCATGGCATTGCTTTGCCATCCTCTCCATGCCATTCTCAACAGATTGTCTGAAATCTTCTGGTAGACCTTTGTGTTGTGCCTGGCACTAGCTAGCTCCACCTGCAGCATCTCCTGTGACCAGAACTCCACCAGCATTGATGCGCCTCATTTGACCAGGTGGCGCCATGGTTCATCATGGTTCCAGCTGGCACACAGCACAGGGGTGGGTGGTACCATACTGCTGTGGTCACCAGCGACTGGGTTGTAGGGCATATTGGTCAACCACGGTCATGGGCTGTGCTTGGGACAGGATGGCTCTGTAGTGGTACCACGGTGGTGTGTTCTGGCATTGTTGTACTGTGGGGCTGGGATTGTGCCCTGGCAGCTGTTGGTGGCCTACTTCCCAACTGTGGCACACGGGTCTGTGCTGCGTCTGTTTGCCTGCCATGTCCCCTGTTGTCTTTTTGCTTTACAGCTGTGTCCCACTGTTTTCTCTGGGACCATCAGTGTCCTTCTGGCACATCCTGTTGTTCGGCTCTGGGCTGCCCCCACTGGGCTCCCAGCACTTCCCCACTGCTCTGCTTTCCTTTCTGTGCCTCCGCTGATTCGGGTGCTAGGGTTACTGCGCTTGCTGGCTCTGCTCCCATAATGCTTCAGCCCTGTGCTGGTGTTCTGTTCACTTGTGCTGTCTCCTTCCTAGTTCCTTGGCCCCCTCTGCCCTCCTGGCTATCTCTGTGTTGCGCATTGCATGCTGGTCTTCTGGATGACCGTCGGCTACACGGTGGAGCATTTACATGCACACCAGTAACGTTATTGTTCTGTAATCATTACAGGAACCATGCGAGAAACCACCTCCCAACATTTTTCTGTAATGGTTATAACTCGCCTTCTGTAACATTACCAGTGTAAACGTGACCCGTTATGCAATATTTTACGCCCTCTGTAATGTTACAGAGGCATAGTGTGGACAGGGCCTAAGAAACACAGCATATACAACACAAAACACAGCATGTACAACAGCAATGCTAACGGTGAACTTTCGCATTGACAAATGCTTGTTTCTGTGGCTTCTAATCAAGGGTGACTAGTATTAGAGGGTGGATTTTCTTGAAAAGCCACCATACCAAACTCAACCAATAATTTTTAATTCTGATCATAAAGTCCTCTCTGTAGAGAAAAACAAAAAAGACTGGTCCTTCAGCACAGAAGTAGGGCTTCTGCCTGCAATGCTGACGCTCTGGTTTCAGGAATGGACCCGTGGAGTCAGAGGACTGGCTGGCTGGGGAGGAGGATATGCATCCCATGGTCTGTTCTCCTCCTCCAGGGGAAGGTGGATTAGTGATCAGTGTTTGATTGACCCATGGCAAAGGCCAGGGAGCAAGGACCTGAGCTGAACTGTTTGGGAGGCATGCCGGACATCAGCGCTTTGGCACCTTATGTCATTGCATGCCACACCTCCTGGGATAAAGCTACACTGATGACACCCGCTTCCTGTTCCCACTGTGCCTGTTGCAACACTCAGTTGGTGACAGCATTCTGTCTTCCATCGAACCGCCCAACTCTGCCACGCACCGGGGCGAGTAAGTCAGGGAGGAACACTGGCAGTTGAGGGGTTTGCCAGGAACTTCATGTATCTCTTCTTCAGGGGCACCTACTCAGCAGACCTGCCCTGGGGTAAGCCCAGGAGGAGTGCCAACCTGAGGTAAGTCCGGGAGGGGGTTAGCAGGGCCAGGGATGCTTGGTGCTGAGCTACTGAGGGTATAGGCACCAAAAGAAAAAAAATAACCAATCCTCCACATTTCCCTCTGTACTGCAGTAAGTACAGTTCAAAGTTTTTGTAATGGGACAAGCTGTGTTCCATAAACCCAAAAGCAGTCCTGTAGCATTTCTGTAGTCAGTGTGGTCATCATGTCCTGCAGTTTTACCAAAATAAATAAAGAAACAGCAATAGTACCTTTAGAAGTTGTCCCAGTCACACTTTAGATTATAGATTGATAGAATCATGTTTCTCTACCTGATTTCCAAACTGATACTACTCCAGCACAGTCCACCTTGCAGCTTGTCCAATACGCTAATCCACTACAAAGCAAACCGCAAAACCACATGGCTGTGGCAGTGTGTGAGACCCAATATCAATACCTGAGACCTCTGGAATCCCAGCCATATATGGTACTTCTGTTATTGAAATGAATTTTAAGCGATTTTACTTTCTTAGTGTACATAATGTACATAAATGAGCATGTAACTAATGGTAACAAGTGGGAGAAATGTATCTTGTTTTCCCAGACATCTCAGACCAGGATTGAAGATGATGGCTCAGCAGGTTGACGACAAACTTAGTTACAAACACCTTATACTAATATTATTATTATTATTATTATACTCTCTTAAATTCATAGCCACGTTGAGCTTTACCTCCAATGGTAGCTGCAGCTTCTATATCTTATTAAACTAAAGAAATGGGACAAAGAGAATCTGAGAGTAAAAATAATACCCGAGACCCTGAAGAAGTGGCATGTGGACATGAAAAGTTTGTGTATGATGTTTTGAACTGGCACACTTGTAAATTAAGAAAACAAATACTAGACTTTACCATTCTAGGAATTTGTAGAACTATTTGCCAATCCCTGGGACCACTCCAGTGTTAAGCAAGAAGTTGAAAATTTTTTTTTAAATTTAGTATACTTTATTAACATTTTCAATTTTGTTAACACTCAGTATAAAGAAAACAGTACAGTGAAAAACAAGCATTTCTAATACAACTGGGGTAGCTTAAGATGTTACATAGCCTGGTAGGATAAATTGAACAGGATAGCACACAGTGGGTGTTGTATAGTACAAACAAAACACAACTGTCCCCCACCCCCTCCACCCCAATATCCTCCTGAGTTTGCACCACGGATAGTAAAGATGTCCAAAGGGATCCAGTATAACCTAAATTGGACAAGTCTCCATAGAGCAACAGGGACTATAGGAGTAGCGATGGAGAGGGCTCAATATTTTTGTAGCGATTCGGATTTTTCAGAGACTAGCCATCAGATTTTCTGCTTGGAGGGCAAATAATATCTCATGAAGCTATTCTGTAATTGTAGGGGTTGCTTGACCTAACCAGTGATGTAAGAGCACTTTTGGCACACAGGAAATCAAGACCATGTGTTTGCATTGGGGTCCGGTCAGGAAGTCCCATAATCCCCTAGGATACAGATCTCAGGCTGAAAGGCATCAGTTAGACCCAGAAGGGGGTCTAATTTATTCTTGATTGCTGCCCAAAAGGATTGCTTTGGAGCATTGGCACAAAATGTGGAACAAACTGCCAGTTTATTTACTGCAGCGGTACAGATGTCGGTGGAAGTTTCCCCATTTTATGGAGCTTAACCGGGTGTAGAATAAGTTGTGGATAATATAAAATTGAAGGAGTTGGTATTTGTCTCAATGAATGTCCTTGTATAGGTGGGACCACATCCGCTCCAACAATGGGAAGCTGGGAGGATCTGAGCCCATCTATAGTGAGGAGGTCCGCTGTACTCTGCTTGAAAGTCATGTAGTAGTTTATAGAAAAGGAGATGGTGGATTGAGGGAGAGGATGAGATAGCTGAAAGGAGAGGTCCAAGCAGTTGAAAATGTTGTCCAGAGATGCCTCTATCATCTCCACTATTTTCTTACTCATCCTTGGATGAATCTTTCTGCCCACATTTATTTTGTTCAATCCTAAGATCTTCAGGCTGCAGCACCCTTGCCTCTATGATGTGGGTGATTGCTGTTAGTGTTTTCTCACATTTCCTTTGCATCCCAGCTCCAGAAATCTGGTAGTGGACATTCCTCCACTTTGGTCAGTACTGAACAAAAATATTGATTCAGTATCTCAGCCTTTAAACTACCCACTTCAAGTCCCTCCCTTCCTCAGCCATACTATACCCTCTTTAACTTTGCCTTTCTTCCAAATGTATCAGAAGAATGTCATGTTCCTGCTTCATCCTTTCTGTTGTTCTCAGCTCTACTCTGGCCTCTGCATTTTGACCATCTTGCTGGTCTGCCTAGTTGCCCTCAAGTACAACTCTCTGTTCTCCTCTTTTTTGTGTAGATCTTTTGTTTTAAATGCCTTTACTTACTTCTCATTGTTTCCTTCACCTTTAGAGTAAACACAATGACTCATGTGCCTTCTTCACTTTGCTTACACTCCAAGTGCTCAGGTAGTACGGCCAAAATAATAGGGAATAGGTGTTAGAAAAGCTTAAAGGATTGAATGTAGATACATCTATGGGACCTGACAGACTACATGTAAGAATGCTTAAGGAGGTAACAGAGGGTATAACAGAACCACATGCAGACATGTTCAACTGCTTTCTGGACACAGGGTGGTGCTAGGACTGGAGGACAGTGGGCATGGTCTCACCCACAAGAATAGAAGAATGGATAAGTCAGGAAATTGTAGACCAGTTAGCTTGACTTCTACAGTGGGAAGGATTATGGAGTCTCTACTAAAGGAGGAACTAGTGGACTTCCTGGAGAGAAATGGGCTACAGGACCCCAGACAACATATGTGTTCATAGGAGAAAGGTCCTGCTAGACAAATCTGGATGACGTTTTGACTGGTTGACCAGGGCAGCCAACAAGGAACATGCAGGTAAAGTAATTTACTTGGATTTCAGCAATGCCTTTGGCTCAGTCCTTCATGGGAGTCTGGTCAAAGGTTAAGGGACTTAGAAGGTGGAGGAAAATTGACAACTTAAGTAGAGAAGTGTTCAAGGAGAAGAACACAAACGGTAGTAGTAAATGGGAGTTTTCAGAGGTAAGGATGTAACAAGCAAAGCACTTCAGGTTAGTGCTAGGCCCAGTCTTTTCAATGCATTGATCTGTGACACGGGGAAGACATCAAGGCAGCATCTGCTCTCTTTACAGAGGACATGACGATCTGTACAACTGTGACACAGGGAAGGATAAGTAAACTCAGAGAGGATCTGGGTAGGTTGAGAGCTGGTCAAAGATATGGCAGCTGGGCTTCAATGCTAAAAAATATAAGGTTATGCACATTGGGAAAGGAACCCAAGAGTGCAATATGAAATGGAGTGTGGGTGGTGATACTGGAAAACACCATGGAAGAAAATGACCAGGATCATGATATTAGAGAGCCTGAAAACAACAGCACACTAAAACAGAGCTGTGGGTAAGGCAAACAGGATGCTGGGATGCATAGAGAAGGAGATAAGCAGTTGCCAGGAAATTATCCTCCTATCATACAGGTCAGTGGTGTGATCCCATTTGGGCTACTGTGCAATATACTGGAGTCCACACCTGATGAATGACTGCAACAAGGTGAAAGCAGTACAGTGCAGGCAACCAAGATGGTCAGTGGACTAGGAGGCAAGATACATGAGGAGAGGCTGCAGGTCTTGAGCATGTACATCCTTGAAAAATAGAGGAAGGGTGACATGTTCAAAGCATACAAGTACCTGAATGGGATAAATAGGGTGGATGCCAAGGTGATTTTCTTGAGCTTAAATTCAGGGACAAGGAGGAGTTCACTTGTAAGCACCCCTCCCGCGCCTAGAGTTATGATGGTGAATGTCCTGAGGAAAGGCAGCATTATACAAATAAGAGTCCGTGATACCTGGTCAGCCTAGCTTACCAGACCTGATGAAAATGGGGTGCCTATAGTCCTCTGGGTGCAGAGCTGGTCAACGAGGGAGCTGAAGATGCTGGTCTTCACCAGCCTGGCCTTGCCATCTTTGCCTGATAAACCTTTGTGGGTGGTCTCACCAGGCAGGACTCTTGATATCTTCTAGCTGATCCCTGGTCCTCTTGCTGTCGCCTGCAACACAGGCTAGGGGCTGGCTGTGGAGGCAAGTTTCTTATGAGCAGTAAGCAGTCCAATTAAAACAAAAGAGACAAACACTGGAACTGCAGGAATGAGGGATCCCATTTAATGAACAGTTAATGAACAGGAACAGTCACTCCACGGAACAGAAACACACCGACTGTTTGCTCTGGATTGAGAGGCCAGATCTTTAACTTAAGAAGTGCTCTGGACCCCAAAGGTCACGATTGGAGCTAAAGTCCAGGTGGCTACCCTGCAGCTAGGCAGCTGACAGTCCAACACAAGCAGTATAACTCTTGGATGAATCAGGCCTCTAAACCCAAACTGCATCATCTCTTCCTCACACAAAATGGAGCAGTTTCTGAAATGGGCAACAATAGAACCAGGGGCTGTCCCCGGACCCCCAGAACCCACAGGCACCCCTTTTCACAGTTTCTACCCAACTTCCACTAGCAAATCAGTCTCTGGAACCAGGGCAGAGCCTGAACCCTTGATTCCCTCATCTCTTAGGTGCCACCTTCTTCTTCCTTCTCTCCTTTATGTGGGGTCCCACTCATCAGTGATCCTCTAGACTGGCCTTAACAGCCCACCCCATAGCACAGGTCCCAGCAGGCATCTCCAGGTTTCTAAAATGTATTTTTGTTCTCCTCTGTCTCACACACAGCTCTGCAGGGCTCTAGCCAACGGCTGCCCCATGTCACTACTCAATACTAACCCACTGCTAGCAATGGAGAAAAAACAAAACAAACTGTGGCCTGTATGGCTGAGTGGGCAATCACCCCTACTCTGATCACTCTCACTTTCCTGGTCAATCTCCCAAAGGTGACAAACAGCCCCTTATACCCCAGAGCCAAAATTTGCCCACCAGAACAGGGTCCAATCCCAGACCAAATATCAAGTGCCCAATCTACCTGGTGCTACTAAGACCTATGGGACCTGTAGTCCACTTTTTAAAACAATTACAGGTACTCCCCCACAGTGCCAGCCAACACCGAACTACTTGCCTTTCAGCGGAGCTACCACTCCTTTAAATCTTTTTTCCCAGAAGGCAGCCATGCATGTCCAGAAGTGCAGACCACCGAAACTGTTCATATTATTTATTTAACTTTAATATTTACACATGGTCCCGAGTCCAGCTTGCTCCATACCAGACCTGGGAATGCACAGCCGCTTCTCTGTTCAAATCCACAGATTGGTAGCCGTATCTACACAGAGTGTGGTCCACCTAACTATTTACAATTTTAATATTTACTTGTTTTCCTTTCTCCCCATGGCCCCTGGACTCTGCTAAATGTGCCCAGAGGCACAGAGGCATCAAACCTGGTGCTCAGCCACCGACAAAACTGGGAACTAGTAACAAGCAGCATGCAGCCACAAAAGAGAAGCCATTGGTTTAAATCTTGCCCGGGACCCCTGACTACCCTGATGGGAATGGAACATCATGGCTCAAAAGGTAAGCCCGGATTGGGGGCTTACACACTGAAACTTGCAGGCAAAGACTTAAAAGGACATCTGCATGCACCTTTTCACTGAAAGAGTGGTGGACAAGTGGCTCAAGTTGCGGAGGAAGTGGTACAGGCCAAATAAGTGAGCAGCTTCAGACATGGATGAGACAAACAAACGGGACTGGTTAGAAAGGGTGACAGAAACAAGGAGTGGGGTGGCCACTAAGGCCAGTGCAGAGTAGTAAGGTAGGTTGGGCAGACTTAATGGGCCTGTGGACCTTACTTGCCATCATTATCTATGTAAATGCAATAGGTCACCACATAAAGCCAGAAAGCTCGAGCTGGTGGACCAGGGAGGTCCAGGATGCGGTGAGGGAGAAGAAGGCTGCTTGTAGCCAGTACAGGCACTTCAGGTGGGGTTGTGAACAAGGGCAGTATGATATGATGGCCAGAAAGGTCAACAGGATGGTGAGATTGGCCAAGGAGAGGATGGAGCAGAGGTTGGCACAGGGATTAGGAGGGGTGATAAAGGGTTCTTTAGGTATATCTAGGAAAGAAGGAAAGTGAAGTGGCAGATTAGTAGGCTAAGATCGTGGAGTGGGTGGGCTGAAGAGGGAGAGGAGCAGGCAGAGGTACTTAACAATTACTTTGCCTCGCGTTTCACTTGGGGGATGGTGGGCCGCACCATATGGGGGGGTGGGTTGGATTTGCAGATGGGAGGGCGTCATGGATGTTGAAATCCTGTTGGTAGGGTGTTGGAAGCCCTCAAGTCCCTAAGAACAGAGAAGGCACTGGGTCCGGATGCAGTTCATCCCAGGGTGCTAAGGAAATTGGCAGATTTCTTGGCTGCACCTCTGGCAGATCTTTTTAACTCTTCCTTCAGATGGGAGGGTGCCTCAGGATTGGGGTTGACCCACATTGTGCCTATTCACAAAGGCATCTCAAGAGAGGAACTGGGGAACTACAGGCCTGTCAGCCTTACGTTGGTGGTAGGCAAATTGATAGAGACCATCTTAAAGGAAAGGCTGGGGTGTTTCTGCAGACACAGGGCTACCTGGATGATCGAAGCATGGCTTTGTTCCAGGCAGATCATGTCAGACCAACCTTATGGAGTTCTATGACTGAGTGATGAAGGCGCTGGAAAAGGGCAGGTCAGTGGATGTCCTCTTTCTAGACTTCAGCAAGGCGTTGATTTGGTACCACATCTTGGGCTGGTGGACAAACTGGGGGCAATGGGGTGGGGCAACAGATGGTCAGGTGGATAGGAACTGGCTAGATGGGCATTTTCAGAAGGCAGTGGTTGGGGAGGTCTCATCTCCTAGGAGGGTCATTGGTGGGGTTCCACAGGGATCGGTGCTGGGTCCATCCTGCTTACGCTTCATCTCAGACATCAGAAAAGGTATCAGGAGTAAGATGAGCCTCTTTGCCAATGACTTGAAGCTGGAAGCAGTGGTGGATGTGGAGGATGGTAGAGTAGCCCTTCAGGGTGAGGTGGTCATGTACCTGAAACTGAAATTTAATACCAAGAAATGCAGGGTTCTCCACCTGGGGCTTAGGAAGTCAGCTCAACTGTACACCTTGGGAGGGAAATACTGCAGGCTTAGAGTGGGAGAAAGACCTTGGAGTGGTTGTGGATGCCAAATGAACAACTTTGAGCATTTTAGGAGGGCTGTGGCCAAAGCAAATAAAATGCTGGGGTGCATCACCAGGGGATAACCTCGAGAAGCCGGGATGTGCTTCTCCTCTGTATAACTGCCTGGTTAGACTGCACCTTGAATACTGCATGCAGTTTTGGTGTCCACACTTAAAAAAGAACATTGCACTCTTGGAGAGGGTCCAGTGGAGGGCAACCAGAATGATACAGGATCTGGGAGGGAGGTCCTATGAGGAGAGACTTGAGGAGCTCAACCTGTGCTCCTGGAGGAGAGGAGGAATAGAGGGATGTGATAGGAGGTCTTCAAGGCACCTTAAGGGTAAATAGGGTAAGCAAAGATAGGGTGTTCCATCAGAAGGAGGTGGGGGCCACCAGGGGCACAAATTGAGGCTGGTTGGTGGGAGACTCAGGGGAGAGACAAGGAGGCATTACCTCACTGAGAAGGTGGTGGAACCCTGGAATGCACTGCCTGCAGAACTGGTGGATGTGGATACTGTGGAGGGGTTCAAGCGAGGCTGGGACAGATATAGGGGAGGGTGAAACTGAGTAATGCCAAAACTGGAGGAGATCTTTAGTCGGGGATGGGGGTTCCACGGGGAGGTAGGGAAGGCAAATGGGTACTGATTCTCAGGCAGACTCGATAGACCATGGGACCTACTCTGATGGCATTTTAGTATGTTAGTATGCTAGTATATGTGACACCTGTCTTGAATGTTGCCAATTTCCCTCCACCCCTTTAATCCCTACTATGCACCTAATACTGGCCAACTAACAATTCCTACATCCTATTAAAATACGGGCCCTAAATCCCACAACTTTACCTGACTCCTCAGACTGCCATTCACACAATCCTGCGCTCACTCTCCCCAAGTGGTTCATGGACTGCAATACTGTGAACCCACTCACTGTTGCCGAGCACCAGGTCCAGCAAGGCTCCCTTCCTTGTAGGGATCTGAACCAACTGTGTAAGAAAAGCTTCTGCATGCTTTCCACCAGAAGCTGGTTCCTTGTACTTGCTGCAACTAGGACATCACAGTCCATGGTTGGCATATTAAGTCCCTACCACCAGTGCCTCATCGGACTCTGCTGACCTCCTTACAACCTTCTGTAGTTCCCTATCCACCTCCAAGGCCTGGGATGGTGGTCTGTGCGCTACCCCAACTTCAGAAACATAGAAACATAGAATTTAAAGGCAGATAAGGATCGCTGGCCCACCTAGTCTGCCCATGTCCCTACCTAATGTATTAGCTTCAGATCCTAGTTAACCAATAGCCTACTTCCTCCTACCCCACTGGAATTGCCTTAGGTCAGTCCCATGCATTCTTGAATTCCCAAATTTTTGACTCTACGACCTCCTCAGGAAGGCTGTTCCACGCATCCACAACCCTTTCTGTGAAGAAATACTTCCTCACATTACCTCTGTGCTGTCCCCTCTGTCTTCAAATTGTACCCCTTGTTCTTGCACATCTCTTTTCTGAAAGATGCTACCCCTTGGACTTGGTTGATTCCCTGAGGTATTTGAAAGTTTCTATCATGTCCCCCTCTCCCTCCTCTCCTCGAGGCTATACATCATCTTAAGCTCTTTAGTCTTCTTCATACGCCTTCTGGTGCAGACCCTGCACCATTTTGCTGCTCTCCTCTGGACATCCTCTACCCTGTCTATGTCTTTGCAGAGAGGGGTCTCAGAACTGTATACAGTACTCCAGATGTGGTCTTACCAACTCTCTGTACAGAGGGCCAACAACTTCCTGTTTTCTACTGGTGATGCCTCCCCATACATCCCAGTATCCCCAGCCCTTCTTAATGCCTTCTCACATTGCTGGCCCACCTTTAGGTCACCTGATATGACTACCCCAGGTCCCTTTCCATTTTATTGTTGTCAGTATCTCACCCCTCATTGTGCACTTTTCCCCAGGGTATTTGTTTCCCAGGTGCATTACTTTGCACTTCTTTGCATTGAATCTAAGCTACCATACATTTGACCATTCTTCCAACCTTGCCAAGTCCCTTTTCATCCTTTCCACCCCACCTTGCATATCAACCTTGTTGCAGATCTTTGTGTCATCTGCAAAGAGACATACTTTCCTTCCAGTCCCTTTGCAATGTCACTTATAAAGACATTAAGAAGGACTGGCCCCAGTACTGAACCCTACGGTACCCGACTAGTAACCTCCTTTCTTCACTGTGGACTCCATTTACTATTACCCACTGTGTCCTGTTGTCCAGCCAGTGTTTTACCCAGGCTACCACCCTGGGACCCACTCTGCAGGCTGGTTAATTTGTTTATTAATCTTTGTGCAGAACTGTGTCAAATGCCTTGCTAAAGTCTAGGTAGGCCATGTCCATAGCCCTCCCTGGTCTACTACTTTGGTCACCCAGTCAAAGAAATCAATTAGATTTGACTAACATGACCTTCCGCTGGAATCCATGCCGCCTTGGGTCCTGTGCCCCACTGGCCTCTAGGTACTCAACAATTATTTCTTTCAGAAGTGATTCCATCATTTTCCCTACCACTGAGGTCAAACTGACAGGTCTGTAGTTTCTGCCTCTGTCTTGCTCCACTTTTGTGAAAGGGAATCACATCCACCCTTCTCCAGTCCTCAGGTACCACACCATCCTCCCATGATTTATTAAAAGGTAGTCAGTGGTGTTACTAGTTCTTCCATAGTTCTTTTAGAATTCTGGGGTGAATCCCATCAGGCCCATTGCTTTAACCACCTTCAGTTTTAAGAGTTCTTTCAGAACCCTTTCTTCTGTGAAAGGACTAATACAGTATCAACCCCCTATCCAGTGTGCTTCTATTAACTGGATTAGATATCTCCCCTGCTTTTCCATTGTGAATACTGAGAAGTATTCGTCAGAATCCTGCTTTTTCACTGTTGCTCTCTGCCCAACCACCTTCCTCTTTATTCAGCCTCAGTATCCCTGCCTTAGTCTTTCTTTTCGCCTAATGTACCTATAAAGGTTTTATCCCTTCTTAAATGAGCTGGCTATCTTTTCCTCACTTTGGCCTTTGCTATTCTGACTGTCTTCCCCGCCTTTCTGCTTTAACTGGCACAGTTATCTGTCCTGCTTCTTCTGTGTTTCCTTGTACTTCCTGAATGCTATCTTTTCTCCTTACCTTCCCACCACTTCTTTTGAGAACCATAGTGTTTTTTCTTTGTTTTGATTTGTTTGTCTGCTTCACACAAAGGCTTGTTGCCTCTGTGATGGCGGTTCTGATGTTTCCCATTGTTGCTCCACACCACCTTCTTGCCTGTTTGCTAGTGCTTTTCTGAGGCACTCTCCCATTTTGACAAAATCAGCCTCCTGAAGTCCAGTACCTTTACTTTTGTATGGCTTGACTCTACAGCTAAATTTATCGTGAACCACACTGTTTGGTGGTCGCTTGTTCCCAGATGGCTACCACTTCAAGATCAGAGATCCTGTCTCTGTCCCCATTTGAGAGTACCAGGTCTAAGATTGCTCCCTCCCAAGTGGGTTCCAAAACTAGCTGTCTGAGGTATTCCTGTAGGGCATCGAGAATGGCTCTGCTCTTGGATGTGGCTGCAACAAAGGTGCTCCAGTTAACACCTGGCATATTCAGGTCCCCATCAGCAATGTCTCCCTTTCTCTGCCATCACAAGGATGCTTTCTATCATTTCTTTGTCCATTTCCTCCCCGAGGCAGGGATCTGTATACAACCCCTATACTGGTTGTCGAGGCCATTCCAGTCCCAGTGTGACCCACAGTGCCTCCTCTCCTCCCTGTTTACCCTTTAGTTCTGTTGCTTTGATCCCTTCTCTTACATAGAGAGCTACTCCTCCTCATCTCCTTCCTCCTTGTCCCTCCTGTAGATTGTGTACCCTGGTATGTTGACATCCCAGTCATGGTTCTCTGTGTACCATGTTTCTGTGACTGCCACGATATCCAGGCATCCCTCTTCCATCAAGGCCACCATTTTGCAGAGTTTTTTACCCAGACTATGGGTATTGGTACTCATTACTTCCATTTTTATGGCTTTATTTGTTTTGCCCCATCTCTGTCATTACTGTCTTTGTCTTTTCTCCATTTACCCTGCCCTTCTCCCTGTCGACTGCTTTGATTTGTTTATCATTGTGCATGGCTACCTGTACTCACAGTGTTTCTAAACCCCTAGAATTCCTCTCGTTATTTACTTTGTGGCATCAGTACCTTCATGAAGAGTGAAACTCATACAACCTCACCTTTCACCCTATGCTTCCTAAATAATGAGAATCAAGAATAGTATCTCTTTAGACTTCCCTATTCTTGAACATCAGACATTAGCTTAATTGTTAGTGTATCTGAGACCTGATTTTAAATCCTTCAACTGCCACTTACTTGCTGTATGACCCTGAGCAAATTGTTTAACCCTCTGTAAACACTCTTCAATCTGTCTCTGGGCTTTTGAATCTCCCTATGCACTGAAAATGGCAACAACATTCTGCCACCTCCCTTTACTGGACTGCAAAGCATTTGAGATACAGTCTGTATGACAGGAATTATATAAAACAAATTCCTTACTTCTAACCTATATCTTTAGAAATATTTCACCTGATAAAACAAAGCAAAAAAACCCCAAAACAAAAGAAATGTAAGTCCTATGCAGCTGCACTGGGCTCCAAAGGGCATGGTGACAACCTCTTCCTGAATGTGAAAATCTCAGTACTTCCCCACTCATACCAGCATCTCCTGTGGAGGATGGCTGTCCAGATCTGTACTTCTACCTTGGTGGTCAGGTCTGAGTTTGGTAAAGGGGTAAAGATCTATGCAATCCAGAAATTAATGAGTGCAGAAGGAACCAACTTTACCCCATGGAAGGGGCTGCCATTAAGCTTATGTGTTCTCCCATCATGATACACAGCCTCTCTTAGCTCTTGTTCCAAGTGGTCCCATATCACACAGAAGGCTGAGGGCCGGAACATGGCTAGTGGTTATCTTTTAAAATGTTTCTTTGTAGAGGACTGCCACATTCTGCATGCCCTGCCCTGCAGAGCACGGGATCTCCTTTAGTGCTGGCCCAGGCCTGATTCACCTCCTGGAATATCCTTGGCCCCATACACTCTCTGCATGCACAGATTAGCATGGGCAGGGGCTGAGAATTCTGTGATGTGCAGAATCCACTGGGGCTGCAGAGCGGTGCATGTTGTCAGCACTTAAATGCTGGTGCCACTGTGTATTGGTTCTTAAAGGAACAAAAGCACTACAACTTTACCAGTCATATTTGATTCAACCTGTTCTGTTTCTGTGTTTAGTTCTCTTTTGTTTTACATCTCCCTCATCTTTAAAATCAGCTCTATATGTAATCCTGGGTCATGCCTGAAAATAGTCATTTTATGGCTAGTGCACCTACCCAGTTAACAAAAACTAAATAAATAAATAAATCCGCTGTTGCACCATTGTACACTCCAACCAGTGACATCATTGGCTGGAATCACTTGGCTTCTCTTCTGACACTGCTTCTTGCAGGGTATGCTATTCTAGGCAGACTGAGCACATTAAGAAGCTTCTCCGTTTTCATTAATGTGGCAGCCATGCTAAAGACAATATCATTGTCAAGCTTCTAACTGGTACTAACTGATGATGTCACTGGTTGGCGATTTCTAATGGTGCAATAAAGGGGCTACATGAGGAGGTTTTAAAGACCAGAAAGACAGGAAACAAAAAGACAGACAGATTTAGAAAAAAGAACAGAAAAGGGTCAACTATGAATTGAAAGTGTTGGTATATCTCTTCCCTCTAAATTAATTTCCTTGGGATGATAAATGTCACCTATAGCACATATTTATTGTCAAAATCTCCTTCTGCAGTCTAACTGTGTGTCAGCTTATCTTTGTGATAATGATAAGTGGGTATTTTAAGGTAACTAAATTATCTTCTATAACCTTGAAAACATAACAGAGACCAAATAAGATCACTGAGGATGCACAGTCTGTCTTGCATCACTTTGAAATTGTACCAGAGATTTCCTTGTACCAGTGTGCTACTAGAAAATATTTACTTCAGCAAATCCCATCCGTAAGCCTTCTGGGCGGTGGAAATCCTGGGAGCTTGTGACCTCCAACTGCAAGCAAAGGAAAAGCCAAGGACTAAGCAGGAAGACTGACTGACTATGAATGTGGTTATGTTCCTGAAATAGAACAGGCCATCAGGTTTTGGTTTCAATCAACATGGAGCCCCCACAGTCACATTAAACTTTTATAGTTATGGGAAGAAGTGAAATTTAGAAGATTCAGAAATAACTCTGATCCCAAAGAGGGATGGCTGATACTTTTATATCACAAAATGCCACATTGTAACAACATCTGCCAGTAAGTTTATCTTTATGTATTACTATACCAGTGGAGTTCTTGCTTTCCATGGCCCTATGAGGAAGCCACCATGTGGTAATTGTTGGACTAGCTTACAGTATGTGTGCCTGATCTGACTAATGTCTAGCAGGTGGTGCACATATCTCTATCTGAATAAAACCATTTGTGTCCAGCACTTCCTCTTGGTTTGAAAATGATTATAAGAACTTCTAGCATACGTTAAAGAAATTCAGATTCTTTTCAGTATGGTAGCCTTATCTGTTGCATCTTCTTTTCTACTGGACACCTGCTTTTAAATCCAGCTCAGAGAAGGACAACAAAAACATTCTCTGAGTGAAGGCTGATTTGCTTGCAGTCTGTGATGAGAAGTGCTTTTGTTTTTAATTTGGAAATCCAGACAGTTAACACATACACTAATGTGAATAAATATATTTATAAAACCTTGGAAAACATCCTGGTTTCTGATTGGTCCAGAGTCAGTCATATGACATTGAAAGTAGGCATGGACAGGTAGTAAAATACTACCCTAAACACTACCCACAGGTAACTCCAAACTACTCTAAATTACCCTAAAAATACTCTAATGCAAATGGGTAGTTGGTTCAGGTTGGGTAGTTATTACCCTAATCATTCTACTGCCCTGTTACCCTACCCTGACCATAACAAAATGTGTAAGACTGTTTTGACTGTAGGCTGTATACTATTACACTGTTTGTTAGGTGCCCCAAGTCCTGTCAGTTATTACTGTGCCAAATTAGCTATACTGCCTCTGCAGCAGCTAATGAAACAATATCCTTTATAGCTGTATTACACTGTTTTTAGGTTTCCAAAAATTATCCCATGGCGGGCATTGCTGAGGCAGGTACTGAGAGGTGTAGCTGCTGTGAGTGAGCCTGCTGCTGTTTTCAAAATTATACCCATGGCGGCCATTGCTGAGGCAGGTAGGAGAAACGCAGCTGCTGTGAGTGAGCCTGCTGCTGTTTCCAAAAATTATACTCATGGCAGGCATCAAACATAATAAACTGATTTATTTATGTCTTTGGTGACCAGGTAGGTGCACTGATCCAAAGGACCATTTTCAGACATGACCCGAGCCATAAACAATGGCACAATTTGACAAAACAAAATACAGGAAGAGAAACACATTGCCGCAGTGCAAGCCACTAACAATGACGGCATGGAATTACAGCATAGAGGGCATTGACAAGAATGAGAAAACAATGAGCTACAAGGTGAGGATGTAGGCTAGCAACAAATCCAAATGCATATTTAAGAAAACATGGAGAACAATACAGTATGGTGACAAATGGCACGAATAACAAACATCAAGTAACAACTGATGAATATTCAAAATTCAGTGTGATAGTCAAACAAGTGCAAATGAGTAGACTATTGGGAGGGGAGAGGGCAGGAGGGTGGGAAAAGAAGCTGGAGAGGAAGGGGTGTCGAGGGGCGGGAGAGACCCACCCAGGGCGGGGACATTCCAACTTACACAGATGGACAGTGGCATTTGGCTTCAATAGTAGCCAATCTTTAAAGTGGCTTTTGAAGGACAAGTGGGAGGTAGATGAGGAGAAACACAGGGATCTTTTCCATAAGGAGGGCAGAGACAAAAAGTCTTTGCTGCCCATAGCATTAGAGATTCTGGGAACTACCAGGGGAGGATGGAAGATTCACAGAGGCACCTCACTGCCACTTTGCCTGTGAGGAGGGATGAATAGGGGACCATTTCTGAGAGTAGTGTCTGTCAGGTAGCCCAAGACGTAGTCAAATCATCCTTGCAGTGGAGCCACTCAAGTGATTTGTATAAGTCACAATGATGGGTAGAAAAGGGCAAGGAGGACGAAGTGACAGATGCTATTAGAACTGACATCAGCCTGGAGTGCAGGGCTGATGATATGGGGTTATTATATGGGGCAGCAATAATCGATAATGGGTAGAAGGTTGTTGCACAATTGCTAGGTGCACCTCCTGGGACAAGAATTGTCTTAGCTGGTAGGCAGCCCCATTTCTGGTTGACTCTATGCATGTAAATATTAACATGATCAGTGAACATAAGGGAGGGGTCCAGGGTGACTCCCAGTATCTGAAGCTAGAGACATTTTCGGGGGAGGGGGCAACAGGTGTGAGGACAAATAGAGAGGAATCAGTTTTGAGATCTTGGTGAGGCACAGTTTTGAGCCAAATAACATTGATTTTGTTCTTTTTTCATTTACCAGGAGAGTTTTGAGGTAAACCAGTTGTGGGCAGCACCATAATTAAGGCTGAGGACGGAGGACATGTTTGCAAGTGACTTGTCACTATGGTATAGAACAAGGTCATTCATGTAAAGAAGTGCCTCACAGGAGAGACTCTCGTCGGGAGTGCATTGATAAATATGGAAAACAATTAAAGGCCAAAGATGGTACCTTGAGGGACCCTCAAGAGACAGGCAGGGCAGGGTAGAGGAAGCCCTGATAGTCACTGACTGGGACCTGCCTTTGAGGTAGCTCTGAATCCTTGAGGAAGTCTCCAAGGAGCAGCCAAGATGGTGGAGAGAGAGTGTAGGAGAGGGTGGTTGAAGAGGCAGATGCCTTAGTCAGATCCATGAATACAGCACTTGTGGCTCTTGCCTGAGTCCATGTTTCTGAGCACATGGTCAATAAAATGGACTAAGGCCGATGTGGTACTATGGAGCTTGCAGAAACCACTGCTGGGGGCACAGCAATGAATATTTTCCAAGGTGCTTCTAAGCTGGGAGGAACAAATTTTCTAGTAGCTTGCTCAGGTGTGGGGAGGAGAGAGCTGGGGCCTATAGTTATCAGTAGAAAGGGATCACTTGTTTTAAAGATGGGAACCACATTAGCATGCTTCCAGAAATCAGGCATGGTGGCTGTGGAAAGGGCAAGATTGAAGAGGAAGATGAGGGGTTTAATAATTGCAGGTGAGATGCGCTAAGGAAGGAGGGAATAATCCATCACTGCCAGGATTGCCCCTTGAAGGAGGGACCTTAGAAGCTTGAGGTAGCTTTGGAGCCTATGGCTCTAAAGTAAAAGGGTGGCGGGAGGGAGTGAGGTCAGCAGGGGACAGTCTGTTTGACTACTAGGGTTAGAATGGCTGGGGGAGTCTGTCGAGCAGGTATCAACAAATTTTAAATTTATGTGTAGTCCAGACAACTGGTCTATCCAAAATGGTAGTCCCACTGTCGTGAGTGGTAGTCCTATGATCGTAAGGTCGTATTTTAAGGAAAACATAAAAATGATGTAGCAACAAAGTAAATGGTTGTGTTTGTATTATTAATAGTACGAGATGTAGACTATAGAAACAGTAAAATGAAGATGCATTTTCACATTTTTCTGTTAATACAGCTTGTGATTTGAAGTCTGAGTCAAGTGGTACCAGACTCAGACCATCCAGTCCCACAAATGCCAGAACGAAACAGAATAATTAGGACATAAGGACAGCATAGTCAGAACTCAGAATCAGTACTGTCAACAACATCAAATGTACTGGTAGTGGTACAGGATGATGATGGAGCAGCAGCAGTGCTAGCATGAGACACAGAAGTAGAAGCATCAGATTCAGTAGTACCAGTAGCAGCATGCCCTAAACATGTCGAGTGCCTGGACCAGACAGCAGCCAGTGGTTTATTGCTGGATCTAGATCGAAGTCACATAGGTCGGGACCCCTAATGCTATTTGAAGAAGTGACTGTAGTGTGTCATCTGCCAGATGTCCTTATTTTTGTCTTTATCAGGTTTGAATGGAGAACACTTTCGTTCGCACTTTGCAGTTAACACTCATTGCCAGGAGTATTTCCACTAACTCTAGAATGTGAGCAATCTGGGCGGTTTTCTTTCAGCAATCTTGTATACACCTGCAGACAGGGATTGTCAACTGCAGATTTCAGCAGAGCTTTAAATGCAGCATATTCTGATCTAATATTTTCCTGCTGCTCTTTAGTGAAAAATTAAAGTATGCTACCAAATTGACCACTTCATTGGTCCCAAAGTCTGCAAGTTGTTCTCTTGGTAGATCAAACTGTTTAAAATTCAGACATCTGAACCATTTCAGAGGCACCTCTGAGAAATTTTGAAATCTTACATCGATATACTCTATTGCTGCATGTACTAAAGTCTGCAGTTGTGTATCAATCCCAAAATTTATTTCAGGACAGTTCCTTTGAATGTGAAGGCACAGTCATCTCAACTCCCTTCTGTGAACAGTGCCTCACCCAGAGTAAAAAGATAAGTGGGACAGATGACAAGCTAGTACAACCTGCTGGGATGTTGTTCCTACCCACTTCACCCTCCAGTGGTCCCACATGGATTAACACATTAGTTCAAAAAGGCTAAAGTCATACAATTAATGGCTATAGTAATAATATGTTCACACTGGCTGCACTCACCAAATGGGTCCTGCTAACGCGTGACCCTCCAGTTACCTGTGAAGAATAGCAACAAATAGCAATACACTTTATGGTTAAACACAGTAAGGTTGCACCCCGTAATAATATGCTCATGGACAGTGTTAAAGTAACGACAAACCCTTTTATTATGGGGGATTTGTGGGGAAAAAGGATTGCAGCTAAGGCTTGGTAACACACTAACAACCAAAACTTCTGCCACTCACCAGCATAGCACAATTTAAACGCAGTTCCCCAATTAACAGTCCAGATAAATACCCCAGTTAGCTTCACTGGGTATCCAGACTTGAACTGTTATGGGCCTGATGCTCATTGCAGTTGGTTGGGCGGCACTGAGCATATAAACCAATTGATAAGATTCACCCCTTTAACTATGCAGTAGTGATCATGCATTTAAAGAAAACTCAATGGCTTAAACTCTAGGCAAACTGGTATTTGTAATCCTGGCCCGATGACCAACAGCACCATTTAAAAGGCAATTTAGAACTCAGTTGCAGGGCTACTGTAGCCCTGAAGTTACTAACATTTCTGCTGAAACTCGGTCTCTGGATTGGAATCAGGAAGGTTAACCCTTGAGCAGGCTTCAACTTCTGGCGTCGCGGATTCAGGCTTCTGGCTCTGAAGCACAGGATCAGCAAGCAGGATCCGGTTAACACGGCTCACCCCACGTCCAGGTGAAAACCCTGAGGTGGCCTAAACTAGCACTAACCATTGCATTAGCAGCTGACTCCTGAGCTGGTCTGAACATAGCTGAAGCTTTAAATTCAGAATGCAGTCTCTGGAACTTTTGGCTCTGGAAACAGTCTTTGGCAAACACGACAATGAGTTCCCACTCTGGCAGTCTCATTTAGGATACAGTTCTGACAAATTTGGCTCCAGCTTATACTCAGTCTCTGTCCCATGCAGGCTGCAGGGCCAGTCAGGCTTAGCTGGAAGGCCCCTGATCCATGGGCTGAGAGACACACACAGAGAAGCTCCTCTCTTCTTGAGAGCTTCGTAACTGCCTCTCCTCAGGATACCAAACCTGACAAATGATGGCGCTGACATGCAAAGTCAGTCTCTGTAAAGTTCAGGCTGCAAGGCCTATTGGGCTGAATGGATAGACCCGGCTGAGAGACACACAGAGAAGCTCCACTCTTCTTGAGAGCTTGGCAACTGCTCAGTTCAACTGTCCCTCTCTAACTGAAGAAACATAATATTGTAATCTGATTGGTTGTGGAGGCTGTCAATCACAGTTCTGGGCTTCTGAATGGCCAGTTGGAAGGCTTCAAACACACAGTCCTCTATTCTTCCCAGCAGTCATAGTTAAGGACCCTTTTATGCCCCTTTGAGTTCCAATTGGCTGAACACAAAAGGTCAAAGTAACAAGATGGCTACCAGAAGGCAGACAGCTAAATGTCCAGCTTTAAAGTCCAACTTTATAAACAGTCTGTTCAGTTTTAAAATTAAACCATCTATCCTAAATAGATACTTCTGCTCAGTATTTGCTGAGGAGAAGGTAGGGCAGGCGCACAGCTCAGCACCATGGACACAGTGGGGAGGAGGTGTGCACAAATCCCTTCACAAAGAAAGGTTCCTACAAGAGCTCACTAAGCTCAGGGTGGAAAAGGCAATAGGACTCGATGGCATACATCCCAGGGTACTAAAGGACCTAAAAGTGGATCTAGCAGAGCCATTAGCAGAACTGTTAGTGAGTCTCTAGCACAGGAGAGGTCCCAGAAGACTGTAGAAGAGCTCATGTGATCCCGCTCCACAAGAGTGGTAGCAGGGAGGAGGCAAGAAACTATGGACCAGTCAGTCTTACCTCAGTAGTTGGCAAGATTATGGAGGCAATCCTTAAGGAAAGGATAGTACAACACCTGGAATCCATAGGTGCACAGGATCCAAGACAGCATGGGTTTACAAAAGAAAGGTCCTGTCAAACTAATCTCATAGATTTCTTTGACTGGGTAACCAGAGTGGTGGACCAAGGGAGAACAATTGAAGTCGCCTTCCTTGACTTCAGCAAAGCTTTGATACTGTTCCACATAGGAGATTGATTAATAAGCTGGAGTAGGCTCGGTGGGTCAGAAGTTGGTCAACTGGGTGGCAAACTGGTTGACGGGCAGAAAACAGAGAGTGGTGGTAAACGGTATTCAGTCAGAAGAGATGCAAGTCACAAGTGGGGTATCTCTGGGATCAGTCCTGTGCAGTCCTCTTCAGTATCTTCATCAGTGACATTGCAGATGGACTGGAGGGTAAGGTTTGTCTGTTTGCAGATGACACCAAGATCTGCAACAGAGTAGATGATCCAGATGGGGTGGGCAGAATGAGAAGAGATCTGGATAAACTGGCGAAATGGTCTGAACAGTGGCAACTGGGGTTTAACACAAAGAAGTGCAAGATCATGCAGATAGAGAAGAGAAACCCAGAAGCTACCTATAGGTTGGGAGGGAGTTGCTGGCAATCACAAAGGAAGAAAGAGACTTGGGCATCATCATCACAGATGACCTGAAATCATCCAAGCAGACCACTAAAGCGTAGGTAAGACTAGAGGGATGTTGGGGTGTATTAGGGATATCACAAGTCATAAGAATGAGGTAATAATCCCTCTTTACAAGACATCGGTTAGGCCCCATCTGAGCACCGTGCGTGTACTGGAGGTCACACCTGCACAAGGACATTAACAAAATGGAGGCAGTCCAGAGGAGGGCAACCAAAATGTGCAGGGACTGCATCAGAAAACATATGAGGACAGATTAAAGGAGCTCAATATGTCTATCCTAGAGCAAAGGAGGGAGAGAGGTGATATGATCGAAACATTCAAACATCTGAAGGGCATTAATAAGGTGAAAAAGTCTAATATGTTTCAATATAAGAAAAATAGCAGGACAAGAGGACACAGCATGAGATTAGAGGAAGGACAATAAGGGGTAATGTGAGGAAGTTATTTTTCACAGAAAGGGTGGTGGATGCATAGAACGCCAACCTCAGGAAGTGGTGGATATGAATGCAGTGCAGGGCTTCAAACAGTCATGGGATAGGCATAAGGGAGCAATACAGATGAGTATGAATAAATAGGCCATTGACAGAGTAAGGCCTATGGCACATTCATAAATTGGAAAAAATGGGCAGACTGGATGGGCCTTGCTGTCTTATCTGCCATCAACTTCTATGTTTCTATGTTTCTAACAACATTCAACAGGGATCCCTCTGCACTATTATTTGGTGTGTGAAGTGGAGTTTGAAAGAGCATTACCTGGTTGGTCGCCAGTGCCAAAGCACTTAGACCCAGTACAGGCTATGGACACTATATAAAGATACAAGGCCCTTAGCAAAGCACAGTCAAGAATTTTGGGGCCCAGGACAAGTCCTTGAGAAAGGTCCCCTCCCAATCTAGCTAAGGTTGTGAGTCTGGCAGCTGCTAGCCCCAGAAGCTCTAAGGGTTTAGATGCTCTGTGGTGAGTTTTGAGGTTTTGGTGAAGATAAAACACACTTTTGTTATGTCTCCCTTCTCCTGACTCCAGGGAAAAATTTTTTTTCCCTGCAGTAATGGGGTGGGAGACACTGGCTGGTCTTAGAGTCTATAGCTGCAACTGGGGTGGGGGCCAAGTGAAAATTTTTATATAAAGGCCAGGGGTCTGGGGTCCGCTAGGTCCCCTGAAGCTCTATGAGTTTTGATGCTCTGTGGTGTGTTTTGGTGCTTTTATTGAAGAGTTACTGAGCAGTTAAGGGCCATACTAGCTCTGATGTGCACTTAGCAGTAAGGAGCCACTCTGGCTATAATGCCCTGAGCAGTAAGGAGGCACTATGACTCTTTGTGCTAAGCAGTAGGCCCATTCAAGCTCTGTTGCACTGAGCAGTAACTTAGTAAGGGTCCTTTCAAGTTCTACAGCGAGTAGCAAGGGGTCAATCTGGTTGTGTTGCACTGTGCAGAAAATGGCCACTCTAGCTCTGTTCTGCTGAGCAGTAAGAGGCCACTTTGTCTGACTCAGTTGTGTTTACCAGTAATGGGCCACTTTATATATTAATGATTATGCCATTTAAGAGATCTATATAAATGCCTATGCCATTTAAATTCTAAGCATATTTGCCTTTGAATAAAGCAGCCTAGGAGATGAGAAACATGTCAGGGCAGGCAATGCTCCTCCATGTTGGCTACAGCTCACAGGTTGTGTGCATGTTTTTGTAAGTTTTGTAACTTAAATAAAGAATGAATAATTGCACTTTATCCAGCTTTTACTTCTGTTTCCTTCCTTAATGGAGGTGAGTGACCATCTTTTTCCTTTAAAAAGAAAAAGTCATTTACCTAATCAAATCAACATATTATTTGCTGTGCCTGGGTCCAATCAAAATGTCACAACCCCAAATCACAATCAGTATTTTCGAGATTAGTTCTTCAAACTGAGTTAATCACTGTCACAGCACTACACTTACCACTTTTTCTTGCCCAGCACCCAAACCAAACCATTCTCAGTCAGACAGACTGCTGGATGACTTGTCTGATGTCTCCAAGACTCTTGGGGACCGACGGCGATGGGTGTCCAGGGCGGGCTGGCCACTAAATTTCTAGCAAGTAGCAACACACCCGCACGGATGGCCTGCAGCAGGGGACCACCACGATGACACAGCAGGCTGCTAAGCTAAGCTCTTCTTGACTCATGCTTTAATAAACTTGACAGCTCAGCAGCAGTCTTCTTTAGGACTCACCAACTCATTTTTTAGATTGTCAGGCAGGGTAGGATATACCATGATCCACTGCTTGACTGCTACTGAACTGAGTCGTCTCATTTGCTGTCTCTGAGAGACACACATGCTCACCGCTCAGTGCTGCTGTGGTTAGTCTGCACAGTGCCACAGCAGCACAGTACTTAATTGGCCAATGGCTGTGTCTGCCTTCCTGTTGCCTAGTAGTCATACATACAGTAGTTACTAGACAATGTAGCCAAAACCTCAACATGCAGGGCACTGTTGTGCAGCATTTGGGCAGCAGGAATTTACAGGAGAGAAGAGAATGTCATTAAAACAGAAATTACTACAGTGCAGAATAAAACAGTGACTTGTAATTTCCTGGGAAGATTTAAAGATTTCTGGGACAGCTACATTAAAAACAGGATGATCCTGGCAAAACCGGAGAGGTGGCAGCCCTAGCTGGACCTGCACTTCCAGGCTAGTGGTGCACCCCCAGAGCTCAGGCCTGAGACAACAGTCCTGGATGCCTCCCCAATGGTGTGCCTAGCCCTTAAAGCTATAGCACAAGGCACAAGCTTGCACATTCATTCAGGAGCTATGCAGCCAACAGCTATTTAATATGGGTTCATACTTCAAACTGGATGCTAGCCCACGCTCAAGAGGGCAGAACACCAGGGCTGGATCAGAGCCAGATGGAGGGCAAGGGTGCCCGGAGAGAACTTAAGGTAAGCCCCACCACTTTGGGCAGGGGGTTACATGTGTACTTACCTACTTGGTCCTGACCCATGTGGCCTACAGCCTGTGGTCCTGTGGACACCTACCAAAGCCCCCAGATGCCACTTAGGCACAGAGCCACACCTGCTTCATGGCACTCATGCTTCGAGGTTGCTCGTGCGAGGGTCAATGGCCCCTGGTAATTTATAATAACTGCACTCCACTCTGTTGTGCCACATGGTCACATTATAACCTACGTGACAGGAACACAAGTTCTGAAAGACCAGCTCAGCTCCCAGATCCTGAAGATGTTTCTAGCTTGAATCCTGTTTTTAGCTAACACCCACAGATTTATTGACATGTAGATACTACTGTCACCTGCTTTCTCTACAGTTTTTGTACCTCCTGTTTATATTTTGAGAGGCAGTGTGGTATAGTGATAAGAACCCTGCTATAGTCACATACTCACTGAGTGACCTTGGGCAAGCCACATAACCTCTCAGTGCTCCATCCATATGCAGAAATGGGTATTAGCAGAACTCCACTGGAAATAAGATGTTGCATCTCAGTTGGGCTGTCCAGGGCAAATAAATTGTAAAATAAAAAAAAACATATAAAAACCATTTTAATTGGTGATAACACTGGTTGATAAGATTCATACTATTGCTACCATGATCATTGTTGTACTTTTGTCTTTGTGTATCCTTTCATGTTTTTGTATCTTGACTAATCTACTATATTATGCTTTATAGCTAGTACTCATGTACTGTGATATCCTAAAGGACCACCATGAAAATGAAATAGTATATCTCAAGGGTTGTCCTGTCTCTGTTTCATGCCAATTTAAAATAAATAAATAAATAAAACCAATGTTCCATCCAGTTCATCCTCTGCCCTCATAACAGACACAATCATGCTATTTCAAAATTCAAGTGGGCCCTACCCTCAAGTTTTTAAATCTAATATCCAGTGTTTTTTCTCCAACTGAGCCTTCTAGCCTAATTTCAAATGTATCCACACTTCCTGCTTCTAGAGCCCCTATTGGATGTGTGCCCTTCCTTCCTTAATGGAGGTAGTGACCATCTTTTTCCTTTAAAAGAAAAAAGTCCTTACCTAATCAAATCAACACATTATTTGCTGTGCCTGGTCCAATCAAAATGTCACAACCCAAATCACAATCAGTATTTTTAAGATTAGTTCCTATCATCCTCCATCCTGATGACACCATATGGCATCATAAAAACATACCTCTTTTTCTGATGACGCCATGGTGTCCTAAATCATGTGCTGTAGTGCCTAATGACGCTTGATTGGCGCCCACGCTTTTTCTCTTGGTGAGCTTGAGCATTTGTTTACATTTGATGAACTGAGTTATACCAGCTAATAGGGACATTGTACCCTTACTGATTTTACCTAACATAATATGCGTTCCCATTGGCTATTTTTGAGAAAACAAGCCTTAATACATAAATAAATTTACTATTTTTTGCACGTGCTGTGAAAATGTATTATGTTCATTCTGACATTAGTTTGTCTTGTAACAACAAATCATCTTGTTTTAGTGTAACATGTTGCTTGATCAGGTTGACACTATAATTTCATAACTTATATTTTTTTTATTCGAGCAATCCGATTGGCGTCACCAATTTTGGTGTATTTTTTATGTCTTTTGGGGTATTTTCTACAATAACATGTTGTCACTGATATCATGATTGTTATAATTATTAGTCCATTTATACCACTAAGTGAGCTGAATAGTTCTGTATTTAAAATTGAGCTCTGTGAATGGTCAGATTTTCTGACATCATCAATTCTGAATTTAATTGGTATAAAGGGATTGTCTTAGATGCAGGCACCATCCCCTGATGAAGCCTTAGTTGTCGAAGCACCAGGAACCTGCACGATATCTTTTGTTGTGCCTTCCACTATTCTATTCAATGTGTGCCTGAAATGTTAGACTAAATCCAGATGTAGCATTCAAGCAAGGACTCGGATTTTTTACAACCATCACCGAGGGAAAGTGGCCTCCAGGCTCTGGAGTGTACAGTGATTTTTTTTTTGATGTTTCAGTTAGGCTCACAGCCCTCACCTGCACCTGCCCTAGCTCTGTAGTGCGCACCATTTGGTCATATTGATCCTCACTGTTGCCATGCTTCCTCTATGCTTATTGTACACATCACTATTTCCATTAACCAGTCAGAGCACACTGGTGCAGGAAGAGCATGGTGACTGGAAACTTAGTTTCAAGATGGGGCGCTGCTCTCATCCTAAAATACTCACTTTATTTTGGTGTCAACACTCGATTTGTAATCTGTAATTATTTATTGTTATTTTATTTATGATAAAAGTTTTCATAGTTGTCACTTTGTTCATTTTGGGACAATTTCTGGTCATCTTGTGTGATCACGCCTTATTGATCCGGCTGGCATTCCTGATGGGAGAGAGTGTTTTTGTGCATGTACTAGATGAAGTCACATGAATTCAGCATCTTTTGTTACTTTTAAAGAGTTTATGTTCAGTTTATGGCTATGTTAAAATCTATGTGGCGTTGCTCCCCGTGCTCTGGATGATAAGTGGGTTAGGGTCAGTAGCATGTTTGTCTCATGCTCTGCACTTGAGTTTTCTCCTAATATGCAGTTGCTGATTGTTTAAAATGAAAAATAATGGAGTTGCCTTCAACTCATCTGGCATCAATCCAGCCCCAATCTCTGATGCACTGTAAAGGCCAAATCAGTTTTGAATCCCTCCACAGTCACTGGTGTTGTCCATCAACTCATATGACATCAGTCCAGACTCAACCTCTTTTGATGCACTGTAAAGTGTTCTTCAGGTTAAAATCCTCCACAGCCCCTTTGTAAGATCTAGCTCCTTACCATGCATCAGTCGAGCCCCAAACTGTAGTGAACAGTGAAGTGCATTTCAGGTTCAGATCCTCCTCAGCTGATGGTGTTGTTCATCAACTTACCATGTATCAGTCCAGACCAATCCCATAATGCACTGTGAAGTGCATTTCATGTTCAAAACTCTCCACATCCACTGGTGTAGTCCATCAATTCATAATGACGTCAGTTCAGCCCCAATCTCTGATGCACTGTAAAGTATTCTTCAGGTTCAAACTCTCCACACCCACTGTAAGATCTATCTCCTTATCATACGCCAGTTGAGCCCCAAACTGTAGTGAACAGTGAAGTGCATTTCAGGTTCAGATCCTCCACAGCTGATGGTGTTGTCCATTGACTTACCATGTATCAGTCCAGACCAATCCCATAATGCACTGTGACGGCACTTCATGTTCAAAACCCTCCACATCCACTGGTGTAGCCCATCAATTCATATGACATCAGTTCAGCCTCAATCTCTGATGCACTGTAAAGTATTCTTCAGGCTCAAATCTCTTCACAGCCACTTGTAAAATCTATCTCCTTATCACGCATCAGTCGAGCCCCAAATTGTAGTGAACAGTGAAGTGCATTTCAGGTTCAGATCCTCCACATCCAATGGTGTTGTCCATTGACTGATCTGGTGTCAGTCCAGCCCCAACCTCTACTGCACTGTAAAGTGCTGTTCAGGTTCAAATTCCACCAGAGTCACTGATTTAGTCCATCTGTTCATCAGTCTTCAGTCCAACCTTTATCTCTGACACTCTGTGATGTGCATTACTGATATGGATCCCTCCTCAAGTCACCATGGTGTAGTCCATTGTGCACATTAAGATTCATTCCAACACTACCTCAGATGCACTATAATGTTCTATTCAAGTTTGAATCACTCCACAACCACTTGTTTAGTCCTTTGTGCTCATAATGCTTCAGACCAGCCCTTACCTCTGATGCACTGTGATGTGATTGGTGCCAGTATATGACTTATACACTCCATTCAAATGAAACATAGCACATAGTACACATGTGCGCCAATGAGCATCACTCCATGGTACAGGCATACCCACACTCCTTCCACCTACACAGTGCTGCCATACTGAATGCTGCAACATATCACATGTGTATGCAGGCAAACCATGTGACACGACATAGTACACAACCTTACAGGTGCCCATGTCATCACCCTGCATGTGTACCCACAATGTCTCTGCATGGCATATGAACACCATTACCAGGTGCAGGCAGCCCACCTGCTTCCCTACAACTGAGTATACCCCAAGGATGGGTGCCAATTCATGACACAAAATGACTGCAGTGCATATGAGCATCATTCCTTGGTACAGGCACCCACCCCTTCCCCATGACACAGTATACCCCTAAATTACCAGTGCCTTTTCAGCAATTTCATCATCCTATACATATACCCACAATGTATCAGCAGTGTCTGTTGGCACCATTATTACATGCATACAGCCCTCTCATTTCCCCAGAACATATGAAGTGCATCTGAGCATGTATTATGAATGCAGGACCTCCCCCGCCACTAACACATAGTGCTTCATCAAACAGTCATTCCCTCATCTTAAACCATCCCATAATACAACCCCCAAAAATAAACAATGCCAGGAAATTAAATACACACATTTATGTAACATGATGTTTACTGAAAGACTGTGAACCTTTACATAAACAATATCATGCTTCATTTACAGTACGATAAAGCAAACAGCACAAATAAAATACAGTTTCCTATACTTATTATGGGATTTTATTACAAAAATAAAATAAAATAGTTTATTTCAATGAAATTACACATTTTAACTACAGTAAATATGCAATTAATCATAGACAGCACTAAAAAATATATCCATTTCCTGTGTCAGCTCACTGACCTACACTGAAGTGTTCTTCCTATTTACATTACTTGACCTCACAAAGTACTTCCTTCCTGTATCACTTCCTGATATGTCCTTCTAGGTAATATGTAAATATGTTCTTACTAAACTAGGGAAAACAAAACATTGCTAATCAGATTCATAAACTAATATCAGTGGGTAAGAAGAATTAAACACTGCAAAAATTCCAACCAGTGGAGGAACAAAAACTCAAACTGTAATAACAAGAGATTCAGATATTGATTTCTGACTAAAAAATGGTAAAAACTTGCAAAATTTATATTTAGACAATGACAGATGTTTATTGTATATTTTAACAATTTTAACCAACAGTTTTACAGAAATTTTATATTTTGCATGACTAAATAAACAGAGCATAATTATATTTAGATAAAGTCATCAGAATTTATGAAAATATGAAAACAACCTTATACAACACTGAATCCAGTTAAATAGACATTACCAAACCTCACTAATTTTCAAAACATTTTGTCCTGAAAACCTTTTTTTTGCAGTTTTAAAATTGGATGTATGGTTTTTAAGATATGTAGGTTTAAGCACAGTGTGTTTGTATGAATGCTGCAGATCTAAAACCTCTTCGGGAACACAGGTGTTCTAGCAGCAGACAGCGCGTGTACCTGAACATTCTAAGTGACAATAGGATAGAATGAGTTAAGGGATGATCTGTAAGAAACATGTCCCCTAGCTTTCTTTTACTTAGTACACATCTTAGTCCATAAATCTCGCTGAGACCCAGCACAGAGGAACCATGCCCACAGCTGAAAACAAATTATTTAAAAAGGTAAATCGCCCCCCATGAAACTTTACTTAAACCTGCAGTGGGATGGATTTGTTTAAGTCCACCATGGTAAAACCCATGGCAAAGTGACACTTCAGAGAAAAGGAATTGTGTACATTTTCAAGCATAATTTGGGAAGACAGTACACGGTATGTTGGCTAGTGAGTGGTTAAAGCACTGAACAGTGAAAGAAAGGATTACTGCTTTATATCTCACCACAGCCACTAGCTGGCAGTGTAGTGTAACATTGGGCAAGCCATGTTGTCCCTGGGCTTCAATTCTGCAAGCTGTAAAACTGATAGCAACAGGATTGCACCAGAACTGAGGCATTGCATCTCAGAATATACTGGCCACATAAATTATAAAACACATTATTTAAAGAATGCTCTCCCAGTAGTTAATTAATATTTAACTGTAGGCCAGCAAGCCAGACACAGACATTTGTAACATAACAACGTATCAAGCATAAAATTAATCAGCACAGCTGTGGCCAGTACAGTTGGTGCTTGATCACATGAAGTCCTGTATAGTATATGTAAGCATTTTCTAAGTTCGGCTGTGTGTTCTATTTATATGAAACAAAAACTAGGATCAATGAAGACAAGTGGCGGCTGGCACCACACACGTTTGTTGCACTGGCACTGGGGACACATGTCATGAGAAAACTAATATGCTATCATCCATTATTTAAACACAGTGACCTGCACAACAGTTCTTTGGTGTGACTTCCATTACAACTCGGACTATACAAACAAGGCTTGAGACTTATCCCATGGTGCTTCTTGTGCTACTGCACAATCTTAACCAGGTTGAGCAAGCTACAGTTCTGGGGTGGTCAGTACGACAGCACTTCATTCACTAACGGTAGCATGAGCAGAGTCAGTTTCCAAAATTATAGAGTGGAGTTTTCTGTTGCATTACCAAATGGTCTGGAGCAGGAGAAGGGCAGAGAAGTGAGCCAGCAGTGAATGTGGTTAGACTCTGGGTTAGGCAACAGGAATTCAGTATGACTTTAAGAATTTGGGGAACCACTTTGGATCCCAGTGCAGTAATTAGCATCTTGTAAAGCAGACTACAAACAGGAAGTGCAAAAGCCTTGAGGTCAGCAGCAAACATTAGTGTAGTTTACTGCGTGGCGAGGCTGGCCTGCCACTACAGTGGATTGGTGTGTTGTAGTATGACAGAGTCTGCAACCTATGAAGGCTGCTGTGGCCCTAAGCTAAGCTTCAGTAATAGTTAATATTTTTTGCCGAGCTCAAGGCTTGTACACCTGTAGTCTTTGCATTACCTCCTTATCAATTACTATATTCTCCCAGGTCCCATCAATTTTCCAATTATATTTTGTATCACTATTACTATGTTATAATATTATTTAAATTATTTGTATATATTATATATATTACTTTTAATTTAACATGACATGACAACAGATAGGGGAGCAAGATGGTGACTGAGATGCTCACAGAATAGGAACACTTCCCAGATGGCTCTGATGCTTGCAGTGTTAAATGGAGTTTGAGCCCAGCATTTTGCTAAGAGTGAGACAAATAAGTGGGGGATTTCACTGAACAAGTTCTTAATTGTTTAAAAGCCTAACTAAGCCACCTCTCTTTTCACTTGCAAAGAATGCCTTTTACTATTACATTATTAACTGTAGGCGGCAGTGAACATGTGTCTTTGCTAGCAGCGAGGCCCGGTCAAAAAGGCTATTAGAGAGCAGGTGAACTTAAGAGGGAATGCTGAGGCTCCTGCAAGACAAAGATAAGACAGCTCTGCCCGTTAAGCCTAAAAGAACATGATTATTTTACTTTACCTGCTCCTGTTCTTTCTTCCACTCAGGTGATGGCAATAGCAATAGTTACTAACCCAACTGAGCACACAGTAAATTCACTGAAACCCATTAAAGAATCCTCCCATGAGGTCATATAGAGACATATGCAGATCACACTGAGAGGCAGGAGAAGTCAGAGACCCCACATCATTTTATAACAGGTACACTGGCCAGAACTAGGAAAACATGACTAGTTAAAGAAAATGTCAGTGACTCTGCCTTGCAAGTCTTTTTTAATCCCCAAACTGCCTTATATAAAATTAATTTTCTCTTATTGTTTTCCCCTATGGGGGATAGCAAACTGAACTGGGAAATGGCATGGCCCAAACTGAGAGCAGCCATGAAGGAGCACTGCAGAGAAATGAACATAAGATAGAGGAATAACAGGAACTAATCTTAAACAACTCTGGTCAGAGCCAAAACGCTCTTAATAAATGAATCTCATAAAAGATATAAAATTAATGTATAACTTAAATTATTTGTTATGTTATGTGATGATAAAATTCTGATATTCACCACAATAATAGAAACAAGCATTTGTCAATGCTGAATGTTGATTGCATTGGTCCGTTGAGCTCGCTCACTGCTCCTGTGTCACTTGCTCATTCTGTTTCTCCTGGTGCTGCAGGCTACTCTTTGTACTGGGCTCCTGCCTGTGTTGGCATGTTTTCTGCCCCCAAAGAAATCTGCAGCTATCCCAACAGAGTTCTGTTGAGGTGGGTCACCCCCTCTCTCACTCACTCATTCTGTTTCTGCTGGCGCTGCAGGCTACCTTTTGTACTGGGCTCCGCCTCTGTTGGTGGACTTTTCTGCCCACAAGAAATCTGCAGCAGTCCTGACACAGGTCCAGTGAACTAGCTCACCCCTCTCTCACTCACTCATTCCATTTCTGCCAGGCTGCAGGCTGGCCTTTGTACTGGGCTCCTGCCTGCGCTGCCGCCTTTTCTGCCCACACAAAGCAATCCGCAGCACTCATGATAGAGGTCTGTTGAGCTCACTCACTCCCACTCTCTCACTCACTCGTTCTGTTTCTGCGGTGCTGCAGGCTGCCCTTTGTACTGGGCTCCTGCCTGTGTTGGCACCTTTTCCTGCCCACAAAGAAATCTGCAGCTGTCCTGACAGAGCTCCATTGAGGTCGCTCACCCCCGTCCTCACTGGCTCATTCTGTTTCTCCTGGCACTGCAGGCTGCCCTTTGTGCAGACTTCTGCATCTGTTGGCATTTTTCTGCCTACAAAGAAATCTGCAGCAGTCCCGACAGAGCTCCGTTGGCCTCACTTACTTCCCTGTCTCACTTGTTCGTTCTGTTTCTCCTGCCGCTGCAGGCTGCCCTTTGTACTGGGCCCTGCATGCATTGCTGCCTTTTTTTCTGCCCACAAAGAAATCTGCAGCAGTCCCAACAAAGCTCTGTTGAGCTCACTCACCCCCCACCCTCACTCGCTCATTCTGTGTCTCCCGCTGCTGCAGACTGCCCTTTTGTACTGGGTTTCTGCCTGCGTTGGTGACTTTTCTGCCCATGAAGACATCTGCAGCAGTCCCAACACAGCTCTGTTGAGCTCGCTCAGCGCCCTCTTTCACTCGCCGTTCCGCTTCTGCCGGCGCTGCAGGTTAGCCTTTGTACTGGGCTTCTGCCTGACTGCTGCCTTTTCCTGCCCCTCAAAGAAATCCACAGCAGTCACAATACACCTCTGTTGGAGGTCTCCTCCCTCTGTCTCACCTTTCTTTCTGTTTCTCCTGGCGCTGCAGGCTACCTTTTGTACTGGGCTACTGCCTCTGTTTGCATCTTTTTCTGCCCACAAAGAAATCTGCAGCAGTTCCAACAGAGCTCCATTGGCCTCACTCACTCCCCTGTCTCATCCTATTCTGTTTCTGCTGGCTCTGCAGGCTGCCCTTCTGTACTGCGCCCTGCCTGCATTGCCAACCTTTTCTGCCCACAAAGAAATCTGCAGCAGTCACACAGAGCTCCGCTGAGCTTGCTCACCCCTCTCTCACTCACTTGTTCTGTTTCTCCCACCACTGCAGGCTGCCCTTTGTACTCAGACCCTGCATGCATTGCTGCCTTTTCCTGCCCACAAAGAAATCAGCAGCAGTTCCAACAGAGCTCCGTTGAGCTCACTCACTCCCCCCCTCACTCGCTCGTTCTGTGTCTCCTGGCGCTGCAGACTGTCCTTTTGTACTGGGCTCCTGCCTGCGTTGTCGCCTTTTCCTGCCCACAAAGAAATCCAAAGCAGTCCCGACAGAGCTCAGTTGACCTCGGTCACTCCCCTCAGTTGCTCAATCCTAATCTGTCCCGAACACTGATTTCCGTCAGCGACTGCGGTATTCTGCACCGGAAGTGCAGAAACACATTTTGGCCTGGATGTGAAAATGACAGGTGTAATGTTCATAAGGAAGGTGAACAAATGCCAGTGTTGAAAGTCTGGCATGAAAATATTACTAATTTGCAAACTTAAAGGGTGTGTGGAAACTGCACAACACACGCTCATAACACAGTCATTTTATGGAGTTTCATCACAAAATTTTCAACATAGGCATTTTAGGACTTCTGCTCATCAACAGTGTCAGTGTGATTTTCTTAATATGTCCCGAACATTGATTTCCCACAGTGACCGCTCCATTGTGTGCCGGAAGAGCGAAAACACATTTCGACCAGGATGTGAAAATGACAGCTGCACTGTTCATAAGGAGTGTGGCAAAATGGCAATGCTGAATATCTGGGTGAAAATATTTCAAAGTTGCAAAGATGCGGCGTGCATGGAAACTGCGCAATGCACATTAAGTAACACACTCATTTTATGGACTTCGTCACCAAATTTTCAACATAGTCATTTTAGGACCTCTGCTAATGAACAGTGTCACTGTCATTCTCATAATGTCCCAAACATGTATTTCCCACAGCGACCACGCTATTCTGCCAGAACTGCGAAAATACATTTCGCCAGGATGTGAAAATGACAGCTGTACTGTTCATAAGGAGGTGCAGAAGAATGGCAATGTTGAAAATCTGGAGTGAAAATATTAATCCGTGAAGTTATGGCGTGCATGTAAACTACACAATACACGCTTTCATTAACACAGTCATTTATGAGTGTCGTCACCAAATTTTCAACATGACATTTTAGGACCTCTGCTCATGAACAGCGCCACTGTCATCTCTTAATCTGTCCTGAACACTGATTTCCCACACCAACCGCGCTATTCTTTGCTGGAAGTGCAAAACACATTTCGGCCAGGATGTGGAAAATGACAGCTGTACTGTTCACAAGGAGGTCTGAAAAATGCCAATGTTGAAAATCTGGCATGAAAATATTGCAGATTCGCAGTTACTAGCATGCATAGCAACTGTGCAATGCACATCAGAACAGTCATTTTTGGATTTTCCCACCAAATTTCAGGTAACAGGCTTTTGAGAGTCACTGAGGAACACTGGCACTGTTGTTTCATTAATCAGTCCCAAAGGGATTCCACGCAGTGACTGTGAAATCACCTTTTGGAGCCGAATAATGCCATGACAGTGCCAGAATTCATGAGGAGGGGTCCCAAAACCCCATGTTGAAAATTTGGTGCCAAAATTCCAAAATGCCTGAGATATGCATCAAAGTTGAAAAAACTATTTATTCCATTATACAGCTTACCGGCATTTCCTTAGTTCCAGTCGGCTTTGAAGAGTGCAGATGTGGTCCCGGTCCATCAAGACTGCCGTGCCAGACTCCGGAGGTAAGTATGGGTGAGGGGGTGGGAGGTAGGGTGCGCAGTGGGTGGGCGCGGGTTGTGGAGGGGGCAGGGATTCCCGAGGGACCATTTCCTTTTACAGATTAAAAAAAAAGACATTAGGACGTTTTTGATTTTACAGGGATGTGGCATGCTGGGTGGGTCCAGCATGCCAACAGAGTCTTTTGGGGGGCAGCTGTAACCAGTGGGGATTGACACCCCATCGCACACAACAAAAGGAGGGTGTTACATTATGCCAATGGGGATTGGGCACCCAATGGCACACAACAAAGGGGTGACATTATGCCAGCAGGGATTGGGCACCCGTCAGCAGACAACAAAGTGGAGGGGTTACATAATGCTGACGGGGGTGGGCTCCCGTTGTGCTATAAACAGGGCACACTGAGGCAGAAGCAGGGATTGGGGCCCCTGTCACAAACAAACACAGTGGGGGGCACATGTTCTAGGATTAGCAACTTTATGGGTTATTATTGTTTAGGAACACGGTAAGCCACCGCTGCCATGTTCACAAACAATATCAGTGTTTCAAGGTTCTGCCTGCAATGACGGGTCGCCCCTCATTGCAGCGAATCGGTTGACACTGCAATGATGAGGTGGCCCCTCATTGCAATGGCTAACATTTTACAAGTTGGTGAGCACGCTGGCTGAACTAGTGTCAGCAGCAGCATGCCACAGCATTGGGGAAGCGGGCCAGCCTTTTAAAGGCTGTGGGGACATTGGCTACAACAGTGCCGCTGCTCCACAACCTGCTTGGAAGCTGCTTCTAATATGTTTCTCGAGCATGCACGCAATCAACATAAAATGAATACCTGTAACACCGAGGAAATGCAGAAGCACCTGTTGCTGGCTCTGGACATACAGTACAGACACATAGAATGAATGTAAACACAGGCACACGTACACAGACTACTTCAAACACACATGCATGTACATGGCGACACACACACTCTCTCTCTCTCTCTCTTACACATCAGTAGCCATTATAACAGTTGTGCATACACGAAAGGCAGGGTTAATCGAACAGCCAGCAAGTACTGTATCATTATAGTACAGTAGCTTGTATAGTGAGAGAGGACTTGCATGTGGCAGATAGTAGCTTGCTGTGAAAGTGAACAGAGGGCTTGTACCGTGTCATTCTGGGATTGCAGTAGGAGGTTGGATACACTGGGCATTGAGTACCACCAAAGATATACTGCAGAAACGGAGGGCCACTAGATACTGAGCATTTTATTACTAGAGTATGAGAAAGGCAGAAGGTACCAACAGAGCCAGAAAGTTACTTGGGATTAATAGGGATAGACCAACTAGTTTTTCCAGGCTAAAGAAGCTGAGATGTAATATCTCATTTTCAGTGGGGTCCTGTTTTACCCATTTTATAATGTATTTGACCAGCATAGCCTAGATGAGCTAGCTGCAAAATCTTGTTTTCTTGTGGTGTTATTTTACCCATGTTTACAACGAGACAATGTTTAGTAGTCATGTTTGTCATTGTACAAAGATGAACAGAGTGGGCCATTTGATTCCTTTTACTGGATTGTAAATCTGTTGTTGGTTCAATAAAAGGCATCAAATCACCCACTTTGTTCAGTTTTTACAATGTAATTATCCACGATTTCCCAGATGGGATGCTGTATCTCTTTTTCAGTGAGTTTTCTTTTATCCATGTTTACTGTTTATTTATTCAGATAGGCTAAATGAGATGAAATATTTCATTTTCAGCAGATGTCCTACTTCTACACTCTGCATAACTGTGGGATAATGACACCTCTCAGGTGTGTGTAAGTCACTCAGATTTTCCTTGTGCCTTGCTGCCCAAGGCATTCTATTATCATACATTAACACATACCATGTCATGCATTATTTTTACCTAAATAAAAATTCTGAACATTGTGTTTTAAATGTACTGTTTCTGCACCAGGAGGGCCCCTTGTCAGGTTCCCCATCTTATTTCTCTGGAACTTCTTACCTCTCAAGTCACCCATGGCAAACCCCTGAGCAGCTCTGAGGAGAGGCTTAACCCAGTTGCTGAGTGGGCCTAGTAGCGCCACCAGCAGTGCAGAGCTCAGATGTACCAGTGTCTGTCATTGGTGGTGCCAGTTTTCCATGTTCTCCCAGCCTCTATATTATCAGCAAACTATGGTACCAGGGCAAAGGATGTGACCAATGGCATGTTGACAACACACCCATCTGATAACTTTCCTCTCATTAATGTTGCACTGCCACCCAAGTTCACCCAGGTGGCAGCATTACAGTGAAGGCAGCAATCCTTTCTCCTGGAAGAAAGAGTCCTCTGGGATGCTTAATTCTCCTTCCCTAGTGGGCACCACCACTAAGGATAGACTGTCCCTGTCACTGGGCACAAGTCACCTCCACCACTTTGTGTGGTTTATCCCCACAACTTGGCATGGGCAACCAGTGTTCCTGGGGATGGAATGCAACAAAGGTGGCAATAACATCATCATATCTTATACTTCATAAGCATAACAGACATGGGAGCAGTAAAACTGACCAGAGACTAGGATCAGGAGAGGTGGGACTGTATCTACTTTCTTTACTCCTATACTATACTTAAGGCCTTGAGTAAGGCAAATATGGGTGGCAACATAGTATGCTGTAACTGTATTGAGGGAGTGATGTAAGTATGGGGGAACAGCATGGTATGCTGTACTTAGGGCAGTGAGGCAACTTTGGGGTACTGTCATAATATACTGTAATTAGAGAAGCAATGCAACTGGGGAAACAGCATAGTATACTGTACTTAGGGAATGAGATAAATATGGGGAGCAGCAAAATATACCGCATTTAGGGAGTGAGAACAGTATCTATGGAGGAACAATATAGTATGGTATACTTAGGAGTGATGCAACTATCAGGAGCAGCACAGTATACTGTAATTTAAAAAATATATATATATATATATATATATATGTATATTTTTTAATGGAAACTTCAACTTCAAAACACTAGGAAAGAACAGACCATATCACAAAAGCAACATAATATTGACCTCCCTAGTAATGTATAGTATAGTCATTATAAGACTGAATAAGTTAATCCAGTATACAGTTGCTAAAGTACTCAAGATAATAGTCTCAAGGCAATATACTGTATGAATGAAAATTTAGATACCTCCTCTGTACTTTCCGCTTGCATTTTCCCAATGAAGCATGCATCTCTTCCCACTTTTTCTGAAAGGATTTATAGTTATGCATTATAGAAGCTAACATTTTCTCCATTATAGTATACTCTACTTAAAGGAGTAATGTAGCTATGGGGAACAGCATAGTGTGTGGTACTAAAAGAATGGAAAGGAATTTTGTTTTATATAGTGCCTTCATACAACCTGTATCACAATGTCTTTTATACTTCAGGAGAGAAGGAGAGTGAATGAATCTTGTTGTTGGCTGTGTACTTGAGTTTCACAGAGCACAGAGGTGAATTAAAATGGTGAACACGTGAAAGCAGAGGGAGGTTATATGACTTGTTCAGAGTCACACAGTAAGTGGCAGTTATGGAATTCAAACCAAGTCTTCAGGCTCCAGAGGAGGAAAGCATCCACTGTGATGCTCAAGCCTCCTACCTTGGCCAGCCTGATGAACCACACTTGTTCCTAAACCTGAGTCCCTGGCAGCACGAGTAGTAGCCCTTACCACTACTCCAACAGGGCTGCCCCTCAAGTCAGTTTTAAGTCAACTCATCTTTTTGTTTTCCTATTAGAGCAACTGTTGTAGCTGTGAAAGAATTTGCATCCAGCAGACCTGGATTTGATTTCACAGCCTCCCTAAACAATACTGGGCTTGATTTTCAAAGCCCTGGGAATGATGCATGGTGCTTGCATCAAAAGGATTGATGCAAGGGTCCCATACACCAGTCAGGCTTGTGCCAGCCTTTGTGGCACTCCATTCCATACAGGGCCATGCACCACAAGAGTGCTGCAGTATCCCCACTGTCAGATTTTCAGAGCTCCCCTAATGCCCGCTTGGTCCTGCTGGGATGTACACTCGCCAGAGCTGGTCTAATCGGCCCTGCACCACCAGCCTGCATGCACAGTCATAGGCAGTGAATGGTTTCTGGCAAGAACTCACATGCTGTAGAGTTCCAAGAGGCTGTGAAGTGCCGAGGTGCCGAGAACAGTGCATGTATTGCATAAAGTATGCAGCCATGCTGGTGACCCTGGCACAACCGCGGAGGGCAGTGAAAGTCCACATAGGCACAGCAAGCACCGTGATGTGGCAGATGGCAGCATGACAAAACACAGCACAGTCCCATGGAGATGCTCCCATAGCCACCCTAGACAATGTCACTCATGTTGCCCCAGTATTGGCGACATGTGGTACATACCACCAGTTCAGCAGCACACCCACACCTGCAACTCTCACAATGCCATATCTGATGCCTTGCATGGCCCCACTCCCTCTGCCTGCTCACCATCTGCAAATGCAGCATGCAGCACCAGTGGCCACTCAAACCCCAATGTGTCTGTCCTGCAAGCTACAGAGGACCTTGCAAGTGTCCTGTACAGAGGCTGGGAGGGGCATGTAAGACCACTGATGTGTACTGAGCGGTGAACACAAGTGGTACTGGTGGTGGACACCAGTGGGGCCTATGTTGGGGTCATGCTGGGAGTCAGGTACATGTACAGCACCTGGGAAAGGGACAACAAGGGTGGCATTCACACTATGTGAGCAACATCCTTGATGCAGCTGAGCCGTGATTGCCCCTGAAGAATGGTCAGCCTGTCTCACCACAGCAAGTGCATCCTCCGGTGTCTCCAAACTGACAGCAAAGCCAAGCAGCAATGTGGAGAAAGAAACAGGAGAAAGAAAAGAGATAGAGAGAGAATATGGTGCAGCATATGGACCAACTGCTTGTTGGGTCAGTGCGTCCACAACACAGCTACCATACCAGCATGACACTGAGGTATACAACCAAGGAGCAGACAATGCACTATTGTTGCAAGCATTGATAGTGCAATCTGCAGTAATAAATACAGCTCAGAGACATCAGTCCTATAGCCGCCTCAGATTACACAGGAAACAGAGAGCAGGAGTAGTGGAAGAATCCACCGGACTAACACAGTTGGTACCCAAAGGCAAGTCCTGGTGCAGGGAAGGCATCCAACTTCAAGTTGTCTGAACTAAAGGCATGTATGAGACAATGTAGAGCTGGGCAGTCCAGAAATCCACAGGTGAGGATCTGGCCATCACGGATCATGGATGCCTGCCTAGGCAGGCCATCTGAGTGCAATGCCAGTGGCTTCAGAGAGGGGAGAAGTGCATCATGTACGTGTTTGTGGGGGCATAGAGAGGTAATATATGACAGTTCTCTGGGAGAAAGGAGAGAAAAAGTTTTCAGCAGTCCGCTTTTGATTTGATTGATCGTGGTTTGGCCTGCACAAAATTGAAAGATCTGGGGCTTTCTGATGTAGCTCTTTCTTGGTTCTATGATTATCTGAGTAACAGGTGTCAATTTGTTCAAGTAGGTTCTGTGGTTTCTGATGTCTTGCCAATTAGTTGTGGTGGCCTCAGGGTCCATTTTGGGACCCCTGTTATTTTCTATTTTTATTAATCAGCTTCCTGGAGTTTGTAAGTTTAGTGAATCACTGCTTTGTGCAGATGATCTTGTAATTTGTGCTCAGTCAAATTCTGTGTCTGAACTTTCTAGTTCCCTAGAAAAGGACTTTGGTGCCGTCTATTCTTGGCTTACTTTAAATGCTATGGTTTTGAACTCAGCTAAAACAAAAGTTATGTTATTTGGCACGTAATTTATGTTGGTGGACAACCTGAACTGAGGATATCTGATTTTCGGGTGGTCTGCTTGAACAAGTGTCTCAATTTAAGTATTTGGGCACACTATTGGATCCCAGTTTGACCTTTTCACCTCAGATTCAGTCAATGGTTAAGAAAGCAAATCAAAGAATAGGGTGTTATACAAATTCAAGCCATTCTTCTCACAAGCAAAACTAGATTAGCAATTGCTATTGGTTCTCTTCTTCCATATTTTGATTACAGTTCCTGTTTATATTATAACATAGGTACAAAAGAAATACAAGCACTAACTGTGGCCTATAATAATATATGCAGATTTATTTTAGGAGCCCCCAATAGGACACATCGGTGTGATCTTTATTCTCGGTTGGGGTGACTTTCCCTAGTTGCAGAACAGAATATTTTGTTGGCTGTCTGTTGTATAAATGTTTTACTTTGGATCCCTTTTCCTTTTCGATCTTGTTCTAATGAAAGAATTGCTTCCCAGCCTGCGATGGTCATTGATGGCCCACTATATTTTGTCCCCAGGTTTTGCTTA
Source organism: Neoceratodus forsteri (assembly GCA_016271365.2). NCBI lineage: Eukaryota > Metazoa > Chordata > Ceratodontiformes > Ceratodontidae > Neoceratodus > Neoceratodus forsteri. Next base: position 1,426,857,290 of record CM028130.1, read on the forward strand.
GATTAAGCTCTAGAGCTTTTTCAATAGCAGCACCATTTTATTGGAATTCACTCTACTTGATGTTAGGATTGCACCTCTGTTTTAACTTTTAAACAAAGGTTAAAAAGTTATTTATTACACAAATCTGTTTGTAACTGCAGTTTGTAATTTGTATTTTTGGATTTGTATTGCTGTTGATTGTATTAGTGTATTTTGTATGTTATTTTGTCTGGGTGGACTTGAAAAGGACCTTTGGTCCAGTGCCTTTACCAGTTACCAAAGAATAAATGAAAATGAAATGAAATGTGTTGTCAACTGGAGATCAGCATCAGATGAACTGACGTTGAGTACCGCACACAACACACAGATGCCACTGACTATTCTCTACTGCCTTCCATGCAGATGTTAACTCCATCAGGTGCTCCCAGTGTATGGCTGGGAGGTACCTCTCTACCCCAAGATGTCTGAGCTGCCAAACCGCACAGCTGATGAACTGTGTTGGTGTCACCACTCTGTAGGTGTGACTGGACTGTTGGGAGTGGATTCTGGAGCTAGTTAGGTGCTCCAAATGGTGTTGGGATGAGCAACCTCTGGAGCTGGTTTGGTGCTGTGGGTGTTTGGTTGCATTGCTTGGCTGCTCTTGGTGTTCATTCAGTCACATTCAGTCACTTCACTACCAGTCTAGCATTGCTTGTAAAGCACTTTGGATGTATGAAAAGCGCTATATAAATGCTGATTCTTCTTCTTTCTTCATGAGCAGCTGAAGCCTAGGTGCTGATTTGGTGCCTGGGGAGTTTAGCAGGACAGAGGACTCTGGGAGCTCTTATGCAGCTTGTGGTGTTACAGGGCAAATAAATAAACAGGCAGTGATGCCAACTTAAATATTGATAACCACACTTCACTAACCAATCCCACAATCACCCACCCTGTTACACCATGTCTCTGGGAGCTTCATCTTTGGATGGTAATAGAATTTCTTAATGTAGTTATGGAATTCTGTTGCAATGGCTTGAACAGCATGCACCATGGTTCCATCTTCCATCATGATATTTACGATAACATTCTTCTGAGTTTTTGTTTTTGATGGCATGGGATAGTACTTTTCTCTTTATTGCCATACCAGTTTAACTCATTTTTGACTTTTAGTATATCTTATTCAATTTGAGATAGAATTTGACTGTTTCTTTTCAGCCAGACTTTTAAATGGCAGCTCATGAATATTCATGTAGACAGGAAACATAGAAACATAGAATTTGACGGCAGATAAGGACCGCTTGGCCCACCTAGTCTGCCCATTTTCCTACCTAACAGATAAGCTGCAGATCCTAATTAACCAACAGCTTACTTCCTCCTACCCCACTAGGACTACCTTATGTCTGTCCCATGCATTCTTGAATTCTCCCACTGTTCTTGACTCCACGACCTCCTCAGGGAGGCTGTTTCATGCATCCACAACCTCTCTGTTAAAAATACTTACTCACATTACCTCAGAGCCGTCCCCTCAATCTTCAAATTGTGCCCCTTGTTCTTGCACATCTGTTTTTCTGAAAGATGCCACCCTCTTGGACTTTGTTGATTCTCTGAGGTACTTGAAAGTTTCTATCATGTCCCTCTCTCCTCCTTTCCTCAAGGGTATACATATTAAGCTCCTTTAGTCTTTCTTCATATGTCTTCTGGTGCAGACCCTGCACCATTTTGTTCACCTCCTCTGGACAGCCTCCACTCTGTCTATGTCTTTGCAGAGATGGGGTCTCCAGAACTGCACACAGTACTCCAGATGGGGTCTCACCAACTGTCTGTACAGAGGGATAACAACTTCCTGTTTTCTACTATTGATGCCTCTCCCTATGCATCCCAGTATCCCCAACCTTTCTTACTGCCTTCTCACATTGCTTGCCCACCTTTAGGTCATCTGATATAATTACCCCAGGTCCCTTTCCATTTTACTGTTGTCAGTATCTCACCCTCCATTGTGTACTCTGCCCTGGGTTTTGTTTCAGGTGCATTACCTTGCACTTCGTTGCATTGAATCTGAGCTGCCATACATTTGACCATTCCTCCAACCTTGCCAAGTCCCTTCTCATCCTTTCCACTCCATCTGGTGTATCAACCCTGTTGCAGATCTTTGTGTCATCTGCAAAGAGACATACTTTTCCTTCTAGTTCCTCTGCAATGTCACTTATAAAGACATTAAAAGGACCGTCCAAGTACTGAACCCTGCTGTACCCGCTAGTAACCCTCCTTTCTTCACTGTGGACTCCATTTACTACTACCCTTATGCCCTGTTATCTAGCCAATTTTTATCCAGGCTACCACCTTGGGACCCACCAGGCTGGCTAACTTGTGCACTAATCTTTTGGTGGGACTGTATCAAATGCCTTTGCTAAAATCTAGGTGCTCATGCCCACAGCCCTTCCCTGGTCTACTACTTTGGTCACCCAGTCAAAGAAATTTATTAGATTCGTCTGACATGACCTTCCCATTGTGAATCCATGCTGCCTTGGGTCCTGTGCCCCACTGGCCTCGAGGTACTCAACAATTCTTTCCTTCAGAAGTGATTCCATCATTTTACCTACCACTGAGGTCAAACTAACTGGTCTGTAGTTTCCTGCCTCTGTCCTGCTCCCACTTTTGTGAAGAGAATCACATCCGCCCTCCTCCAGTCCTCAGGTACCACCCCATCCTCCCATGATTTGTTAAAGAGAGTAGTCAGCGTGTCATTAGTTCTACCCTTAGTTCTTTAGAATTCTTGGTGAATCCCATCAGGCCCCATTGCTTTGTCCACCTTCAATTTTATTAGTTCTTTCAGAACCCTTTCTTCTGTAAATGGACTGGTATTGACCCCGTCTTTAGAGTGTTTCTCTTGTTTGGTTTAGGTACCTTCCTCCTCTTCCTTTGTGAATACTGAGCAGAAATATTTGTTCAGTATCCCTGCTTTTCACTGTCACCCTCTACCACATTCCCTCCCTTTATTAAGCCTCAGTATCCTCCTTTGGTCTTTCTTCGCTCCCTAATGTACCTATAAAAGGTCTTAACCCCTTCTTAACAGAGTTGGCTATCCTTTCCTCGGTCTGGGCCTTTGCTATTCTGACTGCCTTCCCAGCCTCTTTCTGCTTTAACTGATAAAGTTCTCTGCCCTTCTCTTTCTGTGTTTCCTTATATTTCCTGAATGCTATCCTTTTCTCCTTAACCTTCCTGCCACCTCTTTTGAGAACCATAGCGGTTTTTCCTTCATTGTGTTTTGTTGATTTGCTTTACACAAAGGCTTGTTGCCTCTGTGATGGCTGTTTTGATTACTCCCCATTGTTCCTCCACCTCTCCTTCTTGCCTGTTTGCTAGTGCTTTTCTGAGGCACTTCTCAATTTCCCAAAGTCAGCCCTCCTAAAGTCCAATACTCTTGCTTTTGTATGGCTTGATTGTATGGCTGTGTTTATCGTGAAACCACACTGTTTGGTGGTCGCTTGTTCCCAGATGGCTACCCACTTCTAAATCTGAGATTCTTTCTCCGCACTCCATTTGACAGTACCAGGTCTAAGATTGCTCCTCCCGAGTGGGTTCCAATACTAGCTGTCTGAGGCATGCCCTGTAGGGCATCAAGAATGACCCTGCTCTTGGATGTGCCTGCAGCAAAGGTGCTCCAGTTAACATCTGGCATATTCGGTCCCCATCAACAATATCTCCCTTTTCTGCCTTTCTAAGGAAGCCTTCTATCATTTCCTTGTCCATTCCCTCCCTGAGATGGGGGTCTGTATACAACTCCCATGCGGATTGTGGTGTTATTTCCTCTCTCCAGGGTGACCCAGAGTGTCTCATCTGCTCCCTGTTTACTCTTTAGTTTTGTTGCTTTGATTCCTTCCTTACATAAAGAGCTACTCCTCCTCTTTACTGTCCCTGTCCCTCCTGTAGATTATGTATCCTGGTATGTTGACATCCCAGTCATGGTTCTCTGTGTACCATGTTTCTGTGACTGCCACAGTATCCAGGCAATCATCTTCCATCAAGGCCACTAGTTCAGGGAGCTTGTTACACAGACTACAGGCATTGGTACTCATCACCCTCCACTTTTTGATGGCCCACCCTTTTAGCCCCATTTCTGTCCCTACTGCCTTTGTCTTTTTCACATTTACTTCTGTTCTGCTCCCTAATGACTTCTCTACCTTGGTGTTTACCTCACTAATTACTGTTGTTTGTGGGGAGGCTGGGATTTCCTACTCCTTTCAGTGCCTCCCCTTGGCTGGTTTAAATGCTCTGCCAATGAAGCATTTAAACCTCTCACCTAGGATCCTGGTTCCCTGGACAAATGCAGACCATCGCACCAGTATAGGTCTGCATCCTCCAGGTGGCTCCCAGTCCCCAATGAAGTTAAAACCCTGAGCTCCACACCAGTTTTCAACTATTCATTGAATTCCTGGTGAGAGTACCCTAGCATCACCCTTGCCATAGACAGGCAGCACCTCCGAGAAGGTTACTGTATGAGCTACTTGTTCAAGGCCCTCCCCAACTCTACAAACTCCTCTTGCACTGCTCTGATCCCATTCCTAGCCAGGTCATTTGTCCCTAGGTGGACAATGACATCCAGCTCCCTCCTCTTGCAGCTGCTCCTACGATCCTGAGGATTCGCTTCCTGTCCCTCCAAGCCATGGTGCCAGGCAGGCACCTACCTCTCTATTCCCTTCCTCCCCATTTCTACCCCCAATGATTGAGTCCCCACCAGGAGTTGTTTCTTCCCATGTGGGGTCTCATGCCACCTCCTGTGGGTCTCCTTGTGAAGGTTCCCAGCATCCTTCTTGGTCTCCACTCCAGGTGCCTCCGTAGAGGAACCACTATCCACCAGAAGAGCAATGAATTGTGGAGGGGTACAGCTGGAGGATGCAACTCTGTTCCACCACCCTCTCTCCCTGGGCCCACCCTGTCCAGCTTCTCCTCTTCTTGGCAACCTCTGAGGTAGTGGCATTGGCCCTGGTGGTCCCTGGGTGGAGAAGGAGGTTTCACTGAATCCTAGCCAGGTCAGCCTGAGATGAGCAACCTCCTCCCTCAGACCAGAGAGGTTGCCTACAAATAGGGCAGCATTGCAGCCTCCAGAATGTCTCCCAGAACACTGCTGCCCCACAGCCATTGCACCTGCACCACTCCTAGCATGTCTTATTTTGTGTCCCTCTCCTGTTTTTCTGTATGCTTACTCTCCTCTCCTTACAACTCTCACCCTTCCTGTTCTGGGACAGTAACTTCCTATATTCTTCAGTAGCCTCCATCTTCCTTGCTCAGTGTCAGACCACCAGCAGAGAGGAGCGTGAGCTACTTTTTCCTTTAGGTTGACAAAACCAATGTTTCTCTATGATCCTTCCTTCCTACTACCAAAGAGGAAGTTCCTGTTGACAGTCAAATCCAGTGGCTATAAAAGTAGAACTGGCTTAGGGTGGGTGGGTGGAGGGGTGGGATGGAGGGCAATTAGTAAGAAAAAGGCTAGCAACAGGAAGTTGTAATTTGAGTCACGTGCTTTTATAGTGTTTAAGCCACACCCCAATTTAGCTATCTCCTCCTACTGGTTTAGCAAAGTAAACAAGTAAAAGGAGGAGCAAACAAAAGCTGCTGCTGAAGAAAACACCTAGGCCGGATATTCAAAAGGGTTGCGCATGCACAAGTCCGAAAATGCACCATTTAGCGATATTCAGAAGGAGGCAGTTGCGCCCGAAACATGCTGAGCAACAGCGCAATGAAAATGAAGGCATGCAATCAAGGGGTGGATCCATGCATAAAGACCGCAACGATATTCAACGACTTCGCATAATGCGCAAGAGCGTACAGCTGGAAATTATGACCATCGGAAATGAGCCAAAATAAAAGGCTCAAGGAAGCAGCGCAAGAATGCTACCAGGCTGCCAAGTGGGAGAGAGAGAGAGAGACACACACAGCCAGCCAGCCAGCCAGCCAGCCAGCAAGGCAGGCAAGTGTGGGCCATAGTCTGTAGAGGCCAGCGGGGTGCCAGTGCAGTGGAAGTAGCAGTGAGGACAGCTGGGGTAACACAGCAACACCAGCCAGGGGGTCAGAAGCCAGGAGATGGACAGTGCCAGTTTCCACATGAAGCTGTAATGAGGGTGAGAATGCATGCTGCAGGGGCGTGGCCGTGGAAGGGCCGTCGTGTATGCCCGACAGGCGGTACCGTGCCCACATCAGCTTTGAGCTGTACACAGATGTAGAGATTGTGGGCTGGTACCGCCTGAACAGGGCAATACTGAGACGGCTCTGTGAGCTGTGCAGTGATGTGATGCAGGCACCCTCACTATGGAGTCACGCCTGTCGGTGGAGACCAAGGTGACAGCCTGCATGTGCCTGCTCACCACGGGCACCTTCCAGAGGCCGACAGGGGACACCACAGGCATCACACAGTCGGCCACATCACGCATCCTCACCCAATTCCTCAGTGCACTGCTGCCACATGCTGTGGAGTACATCCATTTCCAGCACCGCGGCAGAGCGTGCTACAAACATGCAGGAGTTCCACAGGGTAGCACGATGCCGCCGTGCTAGGGGCCAGGACTGCACCCATGTGGCCATTCGCGCGCCACCTGGCCCCGATGGCCTTGCATATCAGAACAGAAAGGATTCCCTAGTGTCAACTGCCAGGTGGTGTGTGATGCCACTGGGCGCATAATCAATGTCTGTGCCACACACCTGGTGGAGCACATGATGCCTTCATATGGTATCAGTCTGCACTGTGCCATCGATTCGAGAGTGGGGACATCCCACAGGACATCTAGTGGGTGAGTACATGTATGGAATGCAAACTCGGGGCAAGGGTGGAATGCCACAGGTGCCATGGTAGTGGCACACAGGAGATGGCCAATATGGACCTGAACATGAGACTGATCTCCACTATCTCCACACAGGTGACAGCGGATACCCACCCGTCCCTGGCTGCTCACACCTGCCCGGTGCCCATGACCCCAGCGCAGCAATACTACAATGAGGCACATGCGAAACACGAAAATCATAGAGCGGGTGTTTGGGATGCTCAAGGCACGCTCCGATGCCTAGACACCTCCGCGGTGCCCTACAGTACAGCCCCAAAAGGCCTGTGGGATATTCCTGGCCTGTTGCATCCTGCACAACATGGCCAAAGACCATGGGATAGCTGTACAGGTCGAAGAGGGGACAGCGATGGGGACGCCAGTGGCGCCGGTGTTGATGGTGATGAGCAGCCCCCTAGGATGGCGGGACACCCGACTGATCCAGCAGGCCCAGCTGCACCGGGACACCATCACAGAGGAGCACTCACGCACAACACAGGTAAGTCAAGGGACATGTGCAACCAACACTGTCCATGCGCAACCACAGGCACACAGGGGAACACACCAGGGGTGCATGACGGTCAGGGAGTGGAAGGGTCCAGGCATACAAACACACCATCAGGGAGGGGTGAGCACTCATATGGACACACACACACCAGGCACAGAGCGTGACATGGGCAGATGCACAGCACTGCAGAACCGACATTGCTAACACACAGCACCACCGACCACCCCACCACCTGTACTGTCCAAGTATCGGGTCAGATGCTGGGCATCCTTGCACCTTGGTGTACAGTACAATGGGCATCATCATCACATGCACCTGTGGACAGCAGTTGGGTGGGTGCAGGTGGTCCATGTCTCAGCATGGTGAGCAGAGCACCCAGCAGTGCACTGCCCACCATGACACACATTGCACACATGGCAGCACCAGACAGGGCCCGCACTGGAGACAGCTCAGTCATATAGCACTGTCCCACAGCCAATGCTGGATGGCCGGGCAGCCCACCGTGACCCAAAAAGCACTGGCAGGCTGAGCAGGGCATGGGGTGGCACTGTTGCACCACCAGGGTCCCACTGCATGAACGTGACCTTGCCCGACAGGGGTCTGCAGCATGCCGAACAAACCTGCACCAGGGGTGCTCTGGATGCCCACAGCAGAACCCGCGTCGACAGGCCTGGTGTCGCACGACACCGGAACGGGAGTGGAGAGTGAACTGTGTGGGGTGTGTGGTACAGGGCACCTGACTGTGTGCCCAATGCGGCCACGACAGAGCCCACTGCCTGGGTCAGGCTGTCAATGGCAGCAGTCACATCCGTCCCGCATACGGACCAGCTCAGCACAGTCCAGAGCACACTCCCTGCTGTGCCGCCTCACGGACACAGACAGTGCCTCCACGGACATTGCAACCCGCCTCTGCAGCTGTACTGATTCCTGCAGCAGGTGGGTGTGCTCCTCCAATGGGTACTGTGCCCCAACGGCATCCTGTCCCCCAGGGTGTGGAAGGTCCTGATGCACAACACCCCTTGAGGGTGGGCGCTGTTTGCCAGGACCAGGAATGGGCGGATCAAAGGGCGGCGGACATGTGCCACCGCTTGACACTGTACCCCAGATCTGGTGGGTGACTGCTGCTGCTGCCCTCCAACCATTGTGCCCCAGGGTCCACTCGTTCCACCGCTGTGCTGGCAACAGTGCCAGACACCTGCACAGCCACTGGTGCTGCCCCACCGGTGCTGACAGGCACAGCCTGGGACTGTGCCAGCATGCTGGTACACAAGTTGGAACCAGAAAGGCCCAGGGCACGCGTGCTGGCCTGCTGTGTGTCGTCATGGGACACACACCTATTACTTCCATTGCAGTCCTTGTATCATCAATGGTGCAGGCACGTGTTACAGCCATGGTCACAGTGTGCTGGCATGCTTGCATGCCAGACTGCTGAGACACAGGCTGTGCACCCCCACACCCGTATCACCGACACCAGAGTTGGCGGCCCAGCGTGCATGCTGCTGCAGTGCCTGCTGGCTGGTGATAGAGGTGGATGGACCCTCCTCCATGTCCAGCAGGTCATCATCACTGCCTGGACCCACCACCACTGTCTCCTGAAGATGAACAGGATCTGTAACAGAAAGAGAGTACATGAGAGTGCATGTGAACAACCTTCCCCACCCCCAAACACCACCACCATGTCATACCGTGCAGTGAAGGGCTTCCACCTGTCTGGAATCCACCTCCTGGTACGCCCTTAACAGCGCTCCACTGCATGGATGAGACCAGTGTCTCCTCAGTCGGGGTCAGCTTCCAACACCACTGGCGGCCCCCGCCAGTGCCAGCACGCGCCGCCCTGAAGGCTGCCACCTTCTCCTTCAACCTCCTGCGGTCTGTCCCCATCTTCTTCTTGCATTCCTGCACGGAGCGCTGGTGGCTTCCGTGCAGGTTAACGGCCCGAGCTACCCCTCCCATGCAGCCATACGGGACTGAGGGTGCCCTCCATCCACTTAGTACTGGCTCCTCATCCAGGTAGGCCTGGAAGAGGGCCTCTGTCTCTGCTGCTTAAAGTTGGGCCTCCTCCTACACCCACCGTCCTCACCTCACCTTGGCTCTGCTCGGTCATGGCGATCTGTATGGGGAAGTGGACACTGTCACTGTGCAGTCTCAGGCATTTTCCCATGACCATTGTCCAGAACATCACACAGCATGCAACTTACCTCTTACCTGCAGTAACTGAATCTGGCCAGCGCAGCCCAATGTCGCATATTTATAGCGCAATACATGCAAATTAGAGGAGCAACTTTAATGACATGCAAATCGTGCCACTGCACCTTTGAATGGCTGATCAGATGATTTGAATGTGTCGGCTGAATATCGCGAATCTGCGCTTTGGGCAATACGGATGAGCCGGCTGAGCCAATGGCGCAGATCTGTGACTGTGTGGTACTGCATTGCGATGCCCAGATAGCTTACGCAGGCATCTGTCGGGCTGCTGACATGCTGAGCACGATCGGCAATTCAGGCCATGGCCACCATTGTGCCAGTGGCGCTAGGCAATGTGCACTACATGGCGCTGTGGCACTACTGCGCAATAGTCCACTGTGGCACTAGTACGCAGCTGGTCGGATTGCGCAGGATGTCTATCGTCAGATGGTGCTGTGTAGCCTTGGCGTCATTGCCCATGACCTTGTGTATGACCTTTGCCCCTGGCGCTGTTCGCCGCCATGTATGCGTCCATATTGGGCTGTCTGGTGACAGCGCTATGTGAAGTGACGGCACTGTTCGAACAGCGCAATTGAGCCTGTGGTGGTCTATTGCGCAACATCTCCATGTGGGGTTACGGCGCAGCGGGGCCCATATTGCCTGCTGTACAGCTGGTACCATGGCTAGGAGGAGGGCTGTGTCCTGGAGCCAACTTGAAGTGGCCAACCTGGTGGCCCTAGTGGAACACCACTATGGTGCACTTTATGGTGATGCCCTCACCATGCAAGCTACAAGTGTGGCAGCAAGTGGCCACTGACCTGGTGGGGGTCACTGGGCGGTGCCGGTCTGCTGAGCAGTGCCAGCACCGGGTACAGTGACCTCCGCCGAGGGATCCGGACATGTTGGCAAGGCTGCGGTCACATGCCAGGTGGGGCGTGGTGCCTAGGCCAGGTGGGTGTACCATCTATGCACCTGTATTCTCTGTAGGGGTGTGTGTGTGTTTTGGTGGCTGTGCATAGGTGATGGCTCGGCCACAGTTGGCTGTGTCAGTGTGTGCAGCTGTGAGATGAATGGGTATGGCTTGTGGGCAGGTACTCTCACTGGGGCAGGGGAAGTCTGCTTTGAGTCACACTGATGTTTGTCTCAACATATGTCTCCCACAGGCCGGGATGTGAGGATGCAGGCCCAGGTTGACGAGGGCCGTGCCAGGCCCTGGTGCCAGCAGGGTTGCACCCCAACAGCAGCAGCAGCAACAGCAGCAGCAGCAGCAGCAACAGCAACAGCGGCAGACACAGCTGCTTGAGCAGTGTGAGAGTCATGACTTCATGGATGCTATTGCATTGTGGGAAGACCAGTATCCTGCACAATACAACCATGCAGAAAAGGGAGGTCATAATTCCACTCATACAAGTCACTAGTGAGGCCCCACCTGGAGTACAGTGTGTACATTTCTGAGGACCATACCTACGTAAGGACGTAGAGTGGGCAGAGAAGGGTCAGAGGAGGGCAACAAAGATGGTGCATGGCTTGCATCACAAGTCCTATGGAGACAGGTTGATGGAACTGAACATGTACTCCCTGGAGGAGGAGGGAGAAAGGGATATGATAGAGACATACAAGTATCTTACAGGGAGGAACAGGTGCAGGAAACACTATTTTGAAGTGAAAAGATGTTCCAGGACTAGAGGGCATGGGATGAAGTTGGAGGGAGGACGATTCAGAGGAAACATGAGAAAGAATGTCTTCACAGAACGGGTGGTGGACAAGTGAACACCCTGCCAGAGGAAGTGGTGGGGCTGAAACAATCACGGATTTCAGAATGCACGGATAGACATAACGGAATTCTGGAGGTCAGGTAAGGGCAACAGACTTCTAGGACAACAAAGTGAACTTACAAGCTCAAATGCACAGACTGGGTTCCCTCCAGGGAGTACATGTTCAGTTCCATCAACCTTCTCTGCCGACACTGTCTATGTCTCAATGTCTGTATGCACGACACAGGTGACATGCATCACTGTCCACTATCACAGCACGCCTGTGTATGCGTCACTGGTGGTCCATGCATGCACGCACTGGGCACATAGCTGTGTAACTGGCATCGCACCATGTTGCCACGCCACTTGACAGCCTTGTTTGTGCTGTGATGGACATGGGCAGTGTGTGTGGCAGTGGTGCACATAGCTGGTGCCGCCTGTTTGTGATGGCTATGTGCATGTTCACTGTGGGTGGGTGCATGCCATCACAGGTGCGGACATTGGGCTATATGGCTTCGGTTGGTGTGGTGTCCAGGGTTGTGGTCAGTCACAGCCATTGACTGTGTTCCCATTTTCCTAGGCCTTGAGGTTCTCCAGCATATTGGGAGGGATGTCCGGGGCCTCAGACAGCTGCTGGCAGACAACCAGGCCATCCTGCAATCAATACACCGACATGGCTCTTCAGGAGGTGGCAATGACGGGCGACACCAGCCAGAAGACAAGCGGCCGGCTGGCCAAAACTTCTGTTACCCTTCCCACTTCTCCCATCCCTACCACCCTGCCTTCCCTCTCCAAGTTTGTCATCCCTACCCTTGAACACCCTACCTTGTACCCGTCCCCCTTGTAAATAGTTTTTATTGTTATGGTTATGTTGTTTATCTCAATATACATTTCTATTTTGATAAGAATAATGTGTTGGTCTCTGATTTGCAGCTGGCTATGGGTGCTCAGTTGCAGGGGTGTACATGCCATTTGGGATGGTATGGTCCTGGGTATGTGTGTGCGTGTGTGCGTGTGTGTGCATGGGAGGTATCTCCAGCATGGCAGTGACTTTCTGTTGGTCTTACTATCTGCTGCCACCCAATGCTGGGTGCATGGGGTGTGTCTGGCTTGTAGGTTTCTGTGCTGCACGGGTTGGCGTGTGCTGGGGGGATGCATGGTTTCCTGCAGTGCCAGTCACTGCACATAGGTGGTGTCTTGGGGTCACAGTGCAGGGTGTGCTGTGCGTCAGGGGGCTGATGTGCACTGTGGTTGTCAACCCCTGTGTGTGGCACTCTCAGCCTGCCAGTGGTTGTGCTGGGTGTCATGGCTCTGCTGTGCTTTGTTGGCTTGTCCCCATGGGCCAGTAGATCATCCATCACAACCCCAGTGATGCTGTGCTTGGGTGTGCAGGTGTGGTGTTGGTTCTGCAGTGTGTTCCTGTGCCCATGTGTGGCATGGCTGGCAGTGGGCCCAGCCTGCCTCCCTGGATGTGCTGTTCCATTGCTCTGGGGGCTCTGCTTGCGCTATGGCACCTCTGGACTGCTCAGCTGGCTACCCTGGTTGCACTATAGCGCAACATTTCGGCTCAGCTTCTCCTTCCTGGTTGCGCTATGGCTATGTATGATATTCAGACATTGGTTGCTTGCGCAATTTGTTCTGCTCCATGTTTGAAATATCGCACCTGTTGCGCATATGCTAATTGGTTTGTGCTTGCTCCTGCTGTTGCACTCATTTTGGGTGCAGTTTGAATATCTGGGCCCTAGTGTCTAAAAACAGAAATGATGTACCAAGTAAAGAAAGAATGCAAACAGAGGTATAATGACAGTTGAAAACATCTGATTGCTTTTCATTCAGATACAGCATCATTTATTTTGGATGGTGTTTAGTATTATTATAGTCTATCAATGTGAGATAAACACCTCCAAAATAAAACTAAATACAGTTGGCATCAGACTCAGGCTGATCAGACAGTTTTACAGTTACAGCTTATCAACTGAAAACATATTTAACACAGATAATGTGTTATTGTTCTTTCCTATCAATCATACAGATGCAACCCAAATATAGAGGAAACAGTTAAGTGGTAACTCTCCATTCAATTCTTTTATTGTCTGCTCTATTGTGCAGGTTGTGGTTGGTGCTTTAGTCTGGAAACAAAAGGCAGCATAGTTTTTTGTGCAACAAGATATTAGGACGTTCACTGTTTCTCTTCACTGCACAGTAATAGCAGCACCACATGCTGCTCTGCTCAAGGCAGCAAAATAGTGCACTGGGGGTAAGCACCACATGCTGCTCTGCTCAAGGCAACAAAATAGTGCACTGGGGGTAAGCACCACACGCTGCTCTGCTCAAGGCAACAAAAATAGTATGCCGGGGAGAGAAGAAAGAAACACGTAGTGAATGGGAGGATCGGACAGATTTTGAGGAAATTGTGCTTCAATTCCACTTCCTTGTAACAACAAAAGCTGTGCTGCATTAGGAATTCCAGTCACCGCCCTTTTTCTGATAGCAATATGTCAGCATAGTGCCATGAAGCAATGCAGCTATAAAACAGAGGCAAATGGATGCCTCTTTGAAAAATTGAGCACTAATGTGGGAGAACTGTCTCAGAAATTTGAAATCCTCTCATTAGAAAGCAGTGAAATGCAAAACAGAATATCTACACTGGAGGATACACTTCCTCCTTTGGAATCAACAATAAAAAGAACATGCAGTGATTTAGAAATATTACAGTAAAACAAAACTGAAAAATTGAAGTAAGGGCTAGAAGAGACAATTTGAAATTGGCAGGGATACCAGAGTATTGCTTGAATTTTTAAAGAATTACTTACAGAGGTTAGGGTAGGCGATTTACTATTAACAAAATATAGTACAACAGAGCCCATAGAGGACCATTCAACCTGAATAATAAGGGGAAAATGCCATGATTTATATTTATTAAATCACATGACTTCTGTGACAGGGAAGCTATTTCCCCAAAATTCTTGAATCAGTAAGGGCATTAATGTGAGAGGTATCCGCTTCAAGTATTTCCTGATTTACCTCTAGGGGTGTGCAGGTCGGATTTTTTGGTTCTGCTAGGTGGGGCTGTGTTGGGTTAGGCAACTCAGAACCAGACCAAAACTGGAACCAGAACCAAAACTGTAATAAATAAATATATATATATATATATATATATATATACAATATATATTATAGTGGCACAGTCATGCCACTATAGTTAGGTTGAGAGGCCAGTTACATACTAAAGTCAAAAGTTTGGACATTAGTAACTTTGGACCCGTTCAATGGATTTGCCTGAAATTTGGTACACATTGGCGCACTAGATCTCTGGATCTGCCAAATTGTGTTTGTGCTGGACTGCTAGTCTTCATGTATGAAAGCGCTGAATAATGCAAAATTATCCATTTTGGAGGCACCTTTGGCATCCTTAATGTGGTCCTGCATGGCTATCGTGTAGTGTGCTGCACTGAATGATGGCTCATTTGAAAGAGCTTCAGTGGCTGAACATGCCACTTTTTGTTTGGTGAAAAATATTAAGGTATTCAAAAGTTATGGTACTTTTAAGTTCCCATTATAAGTCAATGGGAAAATTTATATGTATATCTTGCAATCAAAGAATGGGGGTTCTTGCTATCTGGTCTCGCCTGGCGATCAAAGAATTTTCAGCCTCACAGTTCAAGAATCTTTGTTCCAGGAATTTTCAAAATTCTTTGACTGCGAGTCCGCCATCTTGTTTTCAGTTTTCCAATCACACAAACACAAATATCTCGGCTCTGGGGTCACTTCTGAAGTAAAACTTCAATGGGTTTTACTCAGGGAACCCTAATCTATCAAGTCATGGCTTTGGTTCCATCCAAATCAGTCAAAAATAGAGTTATAAGCTTTAAAAGTCTTAATTTGTGGCTCGCTAACAATCTTTGATCGCGAGACTGCAAATTCTTTGATCGTGAGATTCTTTGATTGCGATCTTGCATCGTGATGGAAAACACTAGTATCTCGGCTCAGGGTGGGCTAGGGACACAAATTAGGGCTTGTTTTGCTCAGGAGGGTCTGTTCTATTGAACCAAGCCATTGATTTGGTTCAAATCAGTGAATAAATTGCATTTCATCCTTTTTATTCTTTGATCGTGAGCCTGCAAATTCTTTGATCATGAGGCTGCAAATTCTTTGATTGTGAGATTTTTATCGCTTTTTGCATCGTGAGCGAGGGATGAGATGGCCAAATTTAAAAATCATTTTCTCAGTCCATGGGTGCCCTAGAAAGTCAAATGAAGGTGGGTTTTACTCAGGTGGCTTCATTCTGTTGAACCATGGTGGTGGTTTATTGCAATTGCTTCTATTTTTGATTTATTCATTTTTTATTCTTTGTTCATGAGCCTGCAAATTCTTTGATTGTGAGGTTGCAAATTCTTTGATCGTGAGATTCTTTGATTGTGATCTTTGATCGCAAAATAGGGACAAGATGGCCAGATGTTTTATAATGGAATAGATGGGGAAATTGTGCCAATCTTTGACATTGAATATCTCAGAAATGGGTTGGTCTTTTACTTGAAATTTGGAGGGAAGAAAGGCAACATCCCACAGATACCTTTAGTGGATTGGTCAAAAATATTACAGGGCAGCAAAGTTACGCACTGAAGGTTGGCACTTTTTCCAATAGGATAACATTACGGCATCCGCCATATTACAGGAATTCTTTGCTGCTCTGCTGGAAAATAACGGTTTAGTCTTTTAGGCATCAGGAGTGCGTGTTAGGAGTCGTTGGTCCTAACTCTCACCCCATTCTCCTATACCTCAACTTCTTTACATGTGATGGGGTGAGAGTTTAGAATAGCAACCCCAATGCGCACCTTGATGCTGGTTGGAGGAAGGGCTGGGGGTCCAAGGGGGCTTTCAACCCTAATCCCGAATTTTCTAGCTTTTTTTTGTTGTGAACAACCCTAACTGATGCATTAAACAGAGTTTTTGCCTCTAATATAGATATACAGTATATATATATATATATATATATTATGGTAATGTAGTGCTACCATAGTTAAGGTTGAGTAGCCCTTTAAGGTTAAAGGTGAAACTTTGCACCTTAATAACTTTGCCACCATTCAATGGATTTACCTGAAACTTGGCAGGCCCAGACTGGCAGCATAGATCTTGGGATCTGCCAACTTCGTACTGGTTGGATATACAGCTGTGGAGTTATTAAGCGACATTCGTGTGCACAGTTACTTTTACGAATTCTTTGTTACGTGCCTACAAGTTTGCACAATTTACTGGCGGTTCAAAACTTCAGGGAATGTAGTGGTCAGTCCTAATGTGCCTTTTGAAGATTTCATGAAAATATATTAAACGATTCAAAAGTTATTCAAAAACAAGTTCCCATTATAAGTCAGTGGGAAAAGTTAACAAAATGTTCGACACTTTCTCAAATGCGTTTTTAGTGTCACAAATGGCCCTAGTTCTTAAGCAAATCCGCATTTTTTTCAGTTACTGATCAGAAAAATGCTTGGCATTTAAAATTGAACCTCTAGGAACACAATTATTTTTGTGTTTACCTCAGGATGCTAGCCATGTCTTTATTTTGGTGTAAAACACCCAGAAATATGTTTTCTAAATTTTGGGGAACAGTAGTGTCACAAAGCATTGTCGCGACGTTCGACAATTTCGCAAATTTTGCCAAAGCTTTTGCAAATTCGACACTACTTTTCCAGGCTATGACAAACTGACAGGAATTCTTTGCCACCCTTCTGCAAAGAACGGTTTGGTCTTTTAGGCTGAAATTTGGAGGAAAGGCAGCCAACATCTCACAGATGTGCCTTTCTGTGGTTTGGTGAAAACATATTTCGTGTATGCAAAGTTACAGTACTCGAAATTTATGTTTTTCCCATAGACTAACACTGTAGGCGTCTGCTGCATTTTGGGCTCGATCTCGAAATGGTGCGAGATACAGATTTTTCATCACGACAATGCATTTAGCAAAAAGCTAGTCAGGAAACGCATGAATGATGTGAAATTTAATTTTTTTTTCATGTCATACAGTTACTGAGATATTAGCATTTTAGTATTATGACTGCTCGCTTTTCTGCTCCCAGGCCCATCATTATGCATACAGTCTTTGTTTTCATTGTCTTTCTGAATGGAGCTTTTGGGGAAAAATAGGATGTGTGCTCCACTTACTCTTACCTTACCCTTTACACTTGTGTTTCTGTACCACTTTGCACTTTTCCGTGTACTGACTGCTGTGTTACCCTTTGCGTCTCGTTGTGTTACTCTTACCATTTGTCTCTACTACTGTTTCTGTTTATGTTTCACTTTGCCACTGTGCATTGCCATTGCATTTGTGGCCAGTCTTCTGTTTCTATTTGGGTTTCTCTTTCATTTTCCATCTTTGTTGTTGTTGTCGTTACCATTTGCATTTCCAATATGCTTCTTGCCTTGTGCATTACGGTTTGCATTTCTATATGCGTTTGCATTTCTGTTTGTGTTTCTGTTTCCTTTAGCATCATTGTTTGTTACCGTTACTATCTCACAAGACATCACTTGATGGCCCCGCTCCCACCACCACTTTCCATTCAGTAGTTATAGTCTTCATTCTCAAAAAGAAGGAATTAGAGCAAAAACTCTGTTTAATGCATCAGTTAGGGTTATTCCACATCGACAAAGTGAAGAAATTTGCTGTTGTGGGTTGAAAACCTCCCTTGCACCCACCGGCCTGCTCTCCCAACCAGCATCGGGGTGTGCATTGTGGTCATCGGTCTAACTCTCCACCACGTTCTCCTATACCTCACCTTGTTTAAACATGTGATGGGTGAGAGTTAGGACCGATGACCCCAATGTACACCCCAATGCCGGTTGGGGGTCAGGCTGAGGGGGAACAAATGAGGTTTTCAACCCTAACAGCTAATTTCCTCACTTTGTCACTGTGGAACAACCCTAACTGATGCACTAAATTTAGTTTTTGCCTCTAATATATATATATATATATATATATATATATATATATATATATATATATATATACACACACACACACACATATAGAATAGGTGTGGGTGACCCATACACAACAAGGCTGTATTTCCATTGAGAAGATGTGATGAGGTCATATAGATCTCAAGAGTGAAACTGGAGAGGTCTGTATGATGCCATCACATCCCCGAGATAGAAACACAGCCTCTTGTGTATGGTCACCTATAGACTATTTTATTTAATATATGGCTAAAATGGAAGAGGCAAGTGTTCTACTGTAAAACAGAGCAGGAGACAGTATCATCAGGCTATTCTCATTGGTACTTGGTGCTTGACTTGCTCCAGTCCCTTTGCTCTCTGAAACCACTGCTCCTGAGTCTCCGTGCGCTGTCGAGGCTAAGTAACAGCCACAATGATTTTTCTTTTGCTAAAATAAAATAAGTAAGGGTGGTGAATAGGTGTTGTTTTAGTACCATGGAGCTACCTTTGTCTGTCCATCTATAAACTGCCATGGACACCTCCTAGCTAAATGGTGCAGCCATTTTTACCTAGTTTCTTTTAAAACAGTGGGTTCAACCAATTGGGTAGCACATCAAGGCTGAAAAGTTGTTGTGGTATCATTGTGACATCAGAACAATAACACAACAACTTTTCATGACCTTTGAACTGTACCACAACAACAAAATTATGTGTGTGGAAGCCATACACAATAGGGCTACATGGCCATTATAATGTAGTACTAATTAGTGGTGCAATCAATAGAACAGCACAAGACTAATGTTACACAATAGGCCTGGATCTGCTGCACTGAAAAGGCTGGTGTCATCATAATTTAACTTTCACTGTGGTACCAGACAAGGGTGCCTTGTCTCTCTACCTTTTATACTAGCTTTGAGCCCTTGATTCAAACAATAAATAATAGTCCAGGGATACACGGGTAAAAATAGGTAGAGAAGACTACAAAGTCCTGGTATTCACTGATGGCTTATTGCTAATGCTCACAAATCTGGTTAACTCTTGTAGGCAGGTACAAAATCTCCTTAACAAGTTTGCCTGTTTATCTGGGACTGGAGGTCATCTGGGGAAAACTTAATTAATATAAGACTATATTTTGCCAGCAGCTCAAAATGATTTAGAAAGAGTATTAGACAGGGCCTGGGTCAAAGTCTACAGTATATTATCTATCTGGGTGTTAACATAATCCTTAATGTCAGAAATATTGTCTGTCTAAATTACCTATTTTTCCTGAAAACTCTAGAAACAAATTTAACACGATGGTCTAAACTCAATCTTTCTAAATGGGGCAAGATCAATGCAATAAAAATGTCAGTGGCACCTAAGATTTTTACCTCTTCCAAAATATTCCACTGACAATAGAAACAGGCTTTTTCAAAAACCTTGACAGAACTGTTAGAATCTTCCTCTGGAACAATAGCCCCGCCTAAGTGTTATGAAGTTAAGAGAGCCAAAAGAAGTGGAGGGTTCAGACTACCATGATGGGAAAGGTATTATTGTACCTTTACCTCAAACAAGCACTAATCCATATGGTAGAAGAGTCCCCCACCTCCATGCATAAACCACTGTGGTTGGAAATAGAACAGCATCTCAGAAAACCAATAAAATATTGGACTAGCTATTCCTGCACCTCAACCCACACATGAAAGATAATCCATGCCTATCAACAGCCATCAGAAACTTTCAAAAGATTAATTTGATTATTAACCCAAATACACTATTACCTAATTTCACGCCATTATGGTCTTATCCCTGTTGGCATACTGTATGATGGGAAAATATTAACTAACCCTTTATGGGTCAAAGCTAGCATAAAGAGAGTCAATGATGTGCTTAACACTGAGACAGACCTGCTGCTATCATTTGCAGACCTTCAACAGAAATTTGCCATACACAAATCACACTTCTATTTGTATCTACAGCTACAGGAAACAGTCACTAACCATATTCTAACCCCAGATCATCAGCTCCCCAAATGCATGGGATGGAACAAATACTCAAAGCAGGGACTTTAAAGAAAAACACATGTATACTTTATAAGCTACTAACAGAATATGCTCTATCTATAGACCTAACCATTAAGGCAAGGAACGCTGGGATGCAGAGCTCCATATCAGCATCTCTCGAGATGACTGGGAGTCCACCTGGAAACAGGCATGCACTAGTCTCAAGGAAACTCAAGGAGTCTAATGGAGTTAAAACCTTGCATTTGCTTTTATCTATCACCAAAGAAGCTTTAATTTGGGATGCTCAACAGATTCAGCATGTTGGCATTGTAAGCTCTTAAATGCAGACTTAGCTCATATTCTGTGGGATTACCTGCTGATCCAAATGGGCTGGAGGAAATACATGGAATATGCTGTAAAGTTACTAATGCTACTATTCCATTCTCCCTTCTCTTTTATATTGAGTATAATGTCAGGATACCATTTTTAGACTATCATGAACGCATTTGGATTTGTTTCGCTTTCATGAGTTTTAAGAATCCTGTTAAGAAACTGGCAGTCAGGTCGCATTCCTACATTAGGTGAATGGTATGAACAGATGTCTATATAAACCAACAATGAAAAGATTAGTTATACTGTCATTGAAAAGGCTGAAACTTTTCAAAGATCTGGGTCCCCTCTCTTGAAACTAGGTGAAGGAGTCCTAGGCTAGGATGTTATAAATAAGGTACCTTATAGGGTCTGAGGAGAGAATGTTCTAGATACTATAAACATGGTTTACTGGTTGTGCTTGATGAATATACACTGTTTTTAATGTATGCAGCTTATCTTTATCTACTGTATGATATATCTGTTTAAATATTAAGCAGTTATTTTGTTAGATTACCTGTAATGGATTGTTTAAACAGTAAGATTCTGTAATTGTGTTTTTCTTAGCTTCAATAAATACAATTTTTATGAAAAAAGGTTGGAGTGAACCAGTGGCATCATTTCTTCCTTCTTCTGTTCCATCCACCCACCCTGCTCCACAGGTACAATCTCCCACAGATGAAATATTGGCCTTGTCAATGCAACACATATTTGTTAAGGTAGTATACAATCCATTTTTATAAACTTGAAAAGCAGTGTTTAAAGAAATTATGCTCCACTACAATATTTGACGTCTGAAAAAAATATATAGAAAGGCTGGGTACCCAGAGGTTTAAGAGTCACCAAACTCCCAGCCCGGAAGTTTGAAGAACTACACTTTAGAGAAAAAATGGGAGGAAAACATGCGACAGTACTCAAATTGAGTTTGTCAAAATCCAGATAGAAGAGGACTAATATCACACAATTGAAGTTCTAAATAAATTGGAGAATTACATGATACATTGGCGAGCTTTAAAAATCCAAAGCTAATCAAAGAATTGGACATTAAATTAACTGATAAGGCAAAGAAATGGGAAAAGTATTGATTGAAAGAAAAACTTTGCAAGATCAGCAGGACTATGCCAATAACAAAATTCATCAATGGGAGAATTATAGTAGCTCTTGGTCCAGAGGCAGACAGAGATCAAGAAGAAGGTCAAGTGGTCTGTCTAAAAATAAGTGTGATGAATCAGACACTAGAACCAGTTCACCAACATCAATGCATAATGTACATTTCTCAGACCAAGAGAAAGAGAGGAAATAGAGACGGAACGGCATGATATATACCTCAAAAAAAGTCAACAAAAAAGACAAGATGAGGCAGAAGAGGTTGTGGAAAAATTAGATGCAATGCAACCTCAATTGAGGAACAAGATGAACAACGTGACTATCATTAATTTGTCTAAAGAGAATTAACTACACCACAGGAAAAGGTATTAAGTTTTAGACTTTTGCTTGTTCCTGTTCATGTTACTGATGTTTTCTCTATTTACTGTGATGTGTTTAAACTATTTAAATAATTCACCTTAGAAAGCATTTTTCTGCCAATAAAGCATCAAATGAGGAAGCTAATATTGCTAATGAGGTTTGGGAGGGATTACATGATGAAGGAATCATCATTGCAAATGAAGATCATTGGAGATCAGGTAATGAGGAGATTACTAGTGGGCAGGGTGAGGATGGGGTTCCTGCAGTCTTTAGATGAAATTACTAAACATGAATTGCTTCAGTTAATTGAGGTATCGGAGAAAGAGATTCATGCACCTAATATGCATAATCACTTGGATCAAGTAGAAGAATTACTAGAATTCAATCATCCTGCCATTAGGCCAACTATTAAGAAAGAGGCAGGGAACTACAGACCAGTCAGTCTTACCTCAGTAGTGGGCAAGATTATGGAGGCACTCCTTAAGGAAAGGATAGTGCAGCACCTGGAATCCATAGGGCACAGGATCCAAGACAGCATGGGTTTACAAAGGAAGGTCCTGTCAAACTAATCTCATAGATTTCTTTGACTGGGTAACCAGAGTGGTGGACCAGGGGGAGCAGTTGATGTCGCCTACCTTGACTTCAGCAAAGCTTTGACACTGTTCCAATAGAAGATTGATAAATAAGCTGGATAGGCTTTGGGTGGGTCAGAAGTTGGTCAACTGGGTGGCAAACTGGTTGACAGGCAGAAAACAGAGAGTGGTGGTAAATGGTATACAGTCAGAAGAGATGCAAGTCACAGTGGGGTACCTCAGGGATCAGTCCTGGGGTCAGTCCTCTTCAACATCTTCATTAGTGACCTTGCAGATGGACTAGAGGGTAAGGCTTGTCTGTTTGCAGATGACACCAAGATCTGCAACAGAGTAGATGATCCAGATGGGGTGGGCAGAATGAGAAGACATCTGGATAAACTAGCAAAATGGTCAGAAGAGCGGCAACTGGGATTTAATGCAAAGAAGTGCAAGATCATGCACATAGGGAAGAGAAACCCTGAAGCCACCTATAGGCTGGGAGGGAGTTGCTAGCAGGTCACAAAGGAAGAAAAGAGACTTGGGCATCATCATCACTGATGACCTGAAATCATCAAACAGACCTCTAAAGCAGTAGAGTAAGGCTAGGGGGGTGTTAGGGTGTATTAGTAGGAGGTATCACAAGTCGTAAGAGGAGGTAATAATCCCTCTGTACAAGACACTGGTTAGGCCCCATCTGAGTACTGCGTGCAGTATTGGAGGCCACACCTTCACAAGGACATTAACCAAATTGAGACAGTCCAGAGAAGAGCAACCAAATGGTGCAGGGACTGCATCAGAAGACATATGAGGACAGATTAACGGAGCTCAATATGTATACCCTTGAGCAAAGGAGGGAGAGAGGTGATATGATCGAGGCATTCAAGCACCTTAAGGCCATTAACAAGGTGAAAGAGTCTAACATGTTTAAATATAAGAAAAATAGCAGGACAAGAGGACACAGCATGAGATTAGAGGGGGGCCAATTAAGGGGGAATGTGAGGAAATTATTTTCACAGAAAGGGTGGTGGATGCATGGAATGGCCTACCTCAAGAAGTGGTGGCTATGAATACAGTGCAGGGCTTCAAATAGGCATGGGATAGGCATAAGGGAGCAATACAAATGACTATGAATAGATAGGCCACTGACAGAGCAAAGGCGATGGCACATTTATAAGGTAGAAAAAGAAATGAGCAGACTGGATGGGCCTTGCAGTCCTTATCTGCCATCAACTTCTATGTTTCTATGTTTAAAAAGTTCCATGTTTACCCTGGTAGTAGTGGTAGTGAAGCAATTAAAACATTTCAAGAGGTTGTTTTAAGGATGTCACACTTGCAATTAAGAAATGGCAATCACAGAGACATTTATATTCAGTAATCAGACATGACTTGTGGGTTTGTGTGGTTAAAACTATGTTGAGGGCTCCCACACTGAATATTCCATAACGCCATCACTTTAGTGCTGGACCTTATATTGAAAGCAGTTATTTCCTTTTGATGGCAAATACTGTTTGCAAACTAGGGATGGCGATGGGGATCATTGGTGGCCCTCTCATATGCCAACCTCTCCATGGAGTGGTGAGTGGCCATCTGTGAACCACTGACCATCCCATTCTATTCAACTATTACTTAGTATTGCCATTTTATTGATGATATTCTCCTGGTATGGGAAGGTCAAAAACAACGTTACTGCATTTTTGATCACATTAATGATAGTAACTTGGGATTAAATTTACAGCCTCCTTTGATAAAACTAAGATTGCTTTTTGATTTGACACTGTTGGGCACTGCCACAGGTGAGGTGGAAACAAAGATTTTAGGAAGACAATTGTGGGTAACAGTATTTTACATGCCCGTAGCTCTCATCCTAAACATGTGATAGAGAAACTGTCTTATGGACAATTTGTCTGGCTATGTCGTAACTGTTCTAATATAGAGGTACTTGAGAGGGAAACAGCTGCACTGTCTTCCAAGCTTAGACATAGGGGTTATAATGAGGATTTTCAAAGAAGTGCTACAGAAAAAGTCACAGCGTTGAACAGGAAGGAAGTCATGACATATAGAGAAAGAATGGGGACAGAGCACCAGCAAGTTACATTTGTCACCACATATGGGCTGGAAGTCATGGATTTGAAATCAATTATTGAACGACACTGGCATATCTTGGGAATGGACTGTGATTTGAAAGAGATCAGTAGCATGGGACCAAGAGTCACATTTAGAAGAGGCTCAAGTCTTAGAGATCTGTTAGTACATAGCAGCTTTTAGCAAACAGCAGAGCAACATCATTGACTGCCACCTAAACCATTACATTTTCCCCTGCAAACATTGTGTCACATGTTCCTCTGCCATACAAGGCAATTGCTTTGTGAATCCATCTGCCACTGGAATGCGGGAGGTGCAAATAAAGCAATTCATCAGTTTTTGCACAAGATATATAGGGATGCCCTGTGGTGCTCCTGTAGAAAGGTGTATATTGGTCAGACGATACGCCCACTAAAAAGAAAGAATACAGGAGCACTACAGGGCAATACACTACAGTGACATCAAGCACCCAATAGGCAGACATTTGACAACAGTTGAATGCTTAGGATCACATTGTAAGTTATATGGAATAGAACAGGCCCTGCCTAAACCAAGAGGGGAGATAGAACCTTTTTACTTTCACAAAAGGAGTAGATGTGGATTTAAATTGAAAACACTAAAACCACAGGGCTCAATGATTAAATGTACTAGGAATCTTTCCTATGAATAAAATACCTTAAATAATGATAGGAGCTTATAATTAGCTTTTGTAAACTGGTAATGAAATTAGTGCTGCTTTTATTGGTATTAGTATTTTGTGAATGTAATATTTCACTGTTGTATTTTTAAAATAGATGTTATGTATTGAAACTTTCCCAGTTATCTACTATGGAGATTAATGTTTTTAGATTTGCCTAAAATGTTTTTTCTAAGGATGCAGTTATATTCTCCATGAATTTATGAATATTTGATTTATTTAAAGTTTTATTTACGTGGAAACTACATTACATTATTTATTTTATAAATGTTTGGTGAATGGGGATGCTACAGAAAATTTTGTTAGGCAGCTATCTAATAGTTGTTTTAATATAATGGTAGTTTACTCACCTGGTAAAGGTGATTGTGTGCCTGTATATCCGTGGCACTCCCCACCTCTTCGCTTAGGGTTATGTTCGCCTGATAGGCTGCATGATGTACATGTAGCCTAAGATCAAATTTTGACCTTCCACCAAGCCCCCTAAGATTCCCTTTGTCTCCAGTTAGATATTTCCATAGCTGTAAAAGACTACTAGTAGTAATACATGCATGCTCAAACAGTGATAAACTCCATAGTAGAAATCATATTATTAAATAGTGTCAGCTATATCCAATTGAGAATTACACCATTTTCTTGGTAACATATGTCTCTCATCATTACAATCATGATATGTTTAAGTGACGTTCCTTGTTTTGTAACAGTCTATGTCCTTTTTCTGCTAGATGCTGTGTACATGCTCCCCTGGGTGAGCAGGAGTGCCATGGATATACAGGCACACATTCACCTTTATCAGGTGAGTAAACTACCGCTGTGTTGTCTGTATATCCATGGCACTCCCCTCCTCTTACCTTAGGGTGTGTAATAAGCAATGTATGTTCAAGAGGGTGGGGTGGAGCAATTGGATGCAACGTTTGATAGTGTTGTTGTTAAAGGACCTTTCTTGCAAATGTAGCCTTTTCTGGAAAGTCAGTGTCCAGTCTGTAATGTTTACTAAATGTGTGGATGGTTGACCACGTGGCAGCTTTACATATCTTTTGTGCTGTTGCATAGTTGCGCTCTGCCCATGAAGTAGCTACTGCTCTTGTAGAGTATGCTTTACTCCATGTGGTGGTGCATTGTTACTGGATTTGGAGGCCTCTGATGGATCTCTTTATCCATGAATCTATTGTTTCCTTTGCTACGGCTAGTCCTTTTTGAAGCTTGGCTATCATGAAGAGCTGTTCTGTGTGCCTGAAATCATCCGTCCTTGGTATGTATTTTTCTAGAGCTCATCTCACATTGAGATTATGTAGTGTCTTTTGTCTGGCATCTGTGTGTTCCTTGAAAAGTTGAAAGTTCAATTGTCTGTTGAATATTGAATTGTGAGCTTGCCTTTGGAATAAAAGATGGTACCATCCTTAGTGTGATGCCCTCTGTCATGAATGTTGTGAATGGCTCTATATAGGATAGTTATGACAATTCACTGATCCTATGAGTCAAACAGATCACTACTAGGAATGCTGCTTTCATGCCCAGCCAATAGATATCAATGTCTGAAATGGGTTTGAATGTTTTTTGCGTAAGGGCATTAAGGACTAAGGTCAGGCCCTGTAAGGTACCAGCGTCTTTGTTTGTGTTCTAATGTTTGAGGCCACCCTTTAGGAATCGTGCTGGATATTGGGGTGTGATCCTGGGCTGGTGTTGTCTATGGTGCCTAAGGTGGCACCTATGGCAGACAGTTGTACCCTGGTGATGCTGGCGACATGCCCTTGTCTGGACCTTTGCTGAAGGTATAGCAGTATGTCTACAATGGATGTCAATTCTTGTGGTATGTTTTTGTGTTGCACTGTGAGGTGAATATGTTCTCTGTGTGGCATAGGTTGAAGTCTTGGACTGTTGTTGAGAGTGCAGCAAGTTCTATCACCATTTTGTGATAGCCTGCTTTTAGCAATCTTGTCCTTTCAGGAGCCAAGCTGTAAGTTTGAGCTTGTCTGGGTTTGGTGTGTCACTGGGCCATGGATTAGTATGTCCCATCTGGTTGGTAGTATCCAGTTGTCATTGCCATTGCTACTTTGGTAGCAAACCATGCTCTTCTGGGCCAATGTGGAGCAATCAGGATTATTATCCTCCTGGATTGCCTCACCTTTGTGTGAACCTACATTAATAGAGGAAAGTGGGAAGACATGAGTAGTCGTGGGTCCATGGTATTGAAAGTGCATTGGTCCCATTAATTGTGATTCCTTGAACCTCGAGAATAATTTTTTGTCTGTTTGTTCTTGTGTGTCACCATTAGGTCTATGGTGATCTTTCCCTTTTTTCTGTACCATGTGAAATACCTCTGGGTTTAGTTACCGCTCACCTGGGTGTATCTGATGTCTGCTCAGTCAGTCCGCTGCTGTGTTTAATTTTCCTGCCAGGTGGATGGCTGTTATATGCTTTAGGTCTTTTGCATCCATGACATTATCAAGCTGGTCTCCTCAGTAGACTGATGTTCATCGGTACCCTGTTTGGATATGTAGGCTACTGCTGCCCTGTTGTCTGATCTGATGAGCAATCCTTTCCTGTAATATCCATTTTGAATGCTAGTAGGGCATTCCTAATTGCTCTCACTTCTAACATAGAAACATAGAATTTGATGGCAGATAAGGACCGCTTGGTCCACCTTAGTCTGACCATTTCCTCATCTAACGGATAAGCTGCAGATCCCAGTTAACCAACAGCCTACTTCCTCCTCCCCCACTAGAATGACCTTATGTCTGTCCCATGCATTGTTGAATTCCTTACTGTTTTTGACCCCACGACCTCCTCAGGAAGTCTGTTCCATACATCTACAGCCCTCTCCGTGAAGAAATACTCTCTCACATTACCTCTGAGCCGTCCCCCTCTATCTTCAAATTGTGCCCCCTTGTTCTTGCACATCTCTTCTTCTGAAGAATATTACCCTCTTGGACTTTGTTGATTCCCTTGAGGTATTTGAAAGTTTCTATCATGTCCCCCCTCTCCTCCTTTCCTCGAGGCTATACATATTAAGCTCCTTTAGTCTTTCTTCATATTTCTAGGGTTTTGATGGGCATTTTCTTCTTCTTCAATAGTCCACCTGCCTTGGGCAGATTTAGACTTCATCATAGCTCCCACCCCATAGACAGGCATCAGTGTCTATTGTGTCTTTATTGATGATTTCCAAGGGGTTGCCCTGGTGAGATTCTGTATGTTCAGCCATCAAGTCAAAGATCTCTGACTGTTTTGGTCAGTATCATCTTGTGGAGCGTATTCTCTTCCGATGGTGAGCTGTACTATAGTAGGAGCATTTATAGTGGCCTGAGAGTCCAGCTCGCCCGATGGGACAAGGTCGATAAGATGACATGCATCGCAAACACCTGAGATACTCAGCGCTATTGTGGGGTTCTGTAGGCTTGACAGCTTTTCTGCCATATTAAACAGGTTCAATAATCTTTTGTGGTTGGTCTTGCCAGACCCTACTCAGTGTCTATTTCTGCCCCCAAATGTTCTATCTGTTGTGCTGGTGTTAGGCAGCTCTTTTCTCTATTGATGATCCACCGTGTTCGGTCAATGTCTCTATGGTTTGTCTTGTGGCATTTTAAGATTCTTCTGGGGATCTGGTTCTTCTCAACCAGTCATCTAGATATGGAATAATGTGTCTTTCTTGTTCCTTAGTTTTGCCACCAACACTATGGAGACCTTTGTGAATACCCTTGGTGCTGATGATAGTCAAAGGTTAGCTCTTTGTATTGGAAGTATTGTCCCATATATTATGGGCAATGCAAGTACCAAGACAAAAACTACTTCAATATAAAGAAAAGACAGCTACAGAAAGAATACCTTGGTAGTCACATATCATCCAGACCTTGAACGTCCATGTAAGATTATTAAAGATCTCCACCCAATATTTAGTGAGGATGACACCCTTAATTGTATTTTAAGGAACTCCCACTACTGTCTTTTAAACAACCACCAAATTTATCCAGCCTAATTATTAGGAGCAAACTTTCACCGGAACAGAATACCATGTCACACAATGGCACACGACCCTGCAATCAACGCCCCTGTAAGACTTGTGGGCTCATTTCTACCTCAGACTGTGTGGTTACATCACAAAACAGACAATTCCAGGTGCATGGAGTTATATATACATGTCACGACATGTTGTTTATTTCATTCAGTGCAAGAGATGTCCACAAACAGGTTATGTAGGAGAGACACGCCAACAGCTCTGCACTAGGATGAACTCACACAGACATAATTACAGCAAGGAAGACTGAAAACCAGTGGGGCACCACTTCTCCCAGCCTGACCACTCAGTCTCAGATATGTCAGTAATGGTCTTAAGAAGAAATCTCAAAACACACAAAGAGACGAGCTTTTTGAGATTAAACTTATTTACATCTCAATATGGTAGCAGATGGGATGAACGTGGATCTTGGCTTTATGGGACACTACAGAAATTAACATCCACAGACCTTTTCTTCTTTAAACTGACATATTATAGGACTTCAACATGTGGGATGTGGATGCGTGTGTGTATGTATGTGTGTGGGTATGTGTTGTGAGGTATGTGACATAACAGATGTGGGGCTTGTCACATTGAGGTAAGTCTCTATTTAGCTATATGGAGTTATAATGTGTTACTATTTTTATTTCACACACATAAGAATTTCTCCTTACTTTTTATCTTTGCCTGGGGGATTGATTCCATTGCACCATATTCAGATTACCCAGCCTGCTAGTGTACATACAGGAGTGTTATCTTATACTGTTATGTATAATTTTATAACTCTGTATGTATTGGGATGTGTGATCTCATTTGTTTGGGGGTCCTGCCCAGATCTTTTACATTAGGCTAATATTGTAGTAATTTACTCAGGATTTCATGACAAGTTGTATTCCTTTGGGAACAATTGCAGTGACTGAAGTTAATATAGGTTCACTAGGAGAGAGAGATGGGTGGTGTGTGTGTGTGTGTGTGTCTGTGGGAGAGAGAGAGAGAGAGAGAGAGAGAGAAGGGGGGGAGAGAGAGACAACATCTCCTTTGTTATAGATTCCCCACCCACATTATTGTGATGTGGGGTGGGTTAGATGGTATTGTTTGTATGAAGAGGAGGAGATAAATTACATTTTATCTCTTTTTCAGATTCCTTAGACACTTGTGGTACATCAAGTTGTTACATTCTCAGTATATATTGACATCATACATATCAGGCTGCATGGTCTTAATTCTTGAGGTTCTTCGACTAGAGTTTTTTGTTTGACACTAATATTATCAATTTATATTTAAATTATCATTTATATAGTCCTGAGGTTTTGCAATTTCTTGGGCCTTTTATTTAGCTTGAGAATACAGCTGGGTGACATGTCCAGCTAAGTTTTACACATCACACAGTGTGCACTGATGTTTTTAGACAACTTTCCTGGTAATTCTGTCTTTAATGCTAACATTGTAATTTCATGAGCCCTATAACTATCTTAGTTTGTCTTTAATCTGGGTGGGGGTTGCCTTTTCAGTAATCACATCCTTATACTAACTGTGACACTCGTAGCTTGATTTAGGAGTTATCTGCTTCAGCAGTGTTATCTTATGTCAATTAAATTTATATGCAGTAGGATTCTTGTATGTTGTGTTGCACCAAGCACATCTGAACCCAAGGTTCTTTTCGGACTGAGGGCAGTATTGTACTGTTAAACTTTCTGACATCATCCTCTGTTTTTTTTTTTTAAACGAGTATTTTAAACCAATGGAGATTTTTTTTTCTGTTTTCTCTGCATTATCTAGCTGTTATAAGTATTGTATTTTCTAAACAACTGCCATGAGCTTCTGAAGAAGGACTGGTTGGTCCAAGCTAGAGCACTTTGTTCTTGTTGTTACATCTATGTTGGTCCATTAAAGGTATCAAATCATTTGCTTCTGGATCTATTCTTGCAAGGACCAATACGGCAACTACTAAATCTAGATTGTCCCATTATGTGAAATTTTATAAATCTCTTGTGACATGGTCTCATTGGGATATGTAAGAATGTGTCTTTCAGGTCCATTGACATGAGATAGTCACCTGGCCTTATAGATCGGAGGGTTGACTGTATGGTTTCCATTTGAAATTGTTTGTTTGGATGGAACTGTTGAGTAGTTTCAAATCTAGGATGGGTCTGAGATCCCTGTCTTTTGGGCACCAAAAGAATATTGAGTACATTCCTGTCCTTCCTCCTCCGAGGTACTCGCTCTATTGCCTGTGGTCATTAAGTTTTGTAGTATGTCTGTACTTGACTTATTGTGTTGTGTATCTTTCTTTAAAATTGAGAGATTACTAACCTCTCTTCACGGCCTTTCCTGAACTCAAAAGCATATCCCTGTGATACCACTTCCTTTACCACTTGTCCATGGTTGACTTCATCCAGGTTGTTCTGAATTGTTGTAGTCTTCCCCTGCTGGAGTGTTTTCTGGTTTGGGCTTGTTTGTGTGAGTTGTAGATTCTGTGTCTGAAGGACGGTGCTTGGCAGCTGATAGTCACTGTAAATCTTTTGTTGGATCTTCCTTTTGGCTTGTGAATCTTCCTCTTGATGGACCTCAATGGCCTCTGTAGCTTGAGTTGTTCTTGCTTTGGTATGAGTCCCTGTTTTAAAGGAACTTTTTCTGTCTTGAAAGGAATTGTATATTTTGTCTGGGCACTGTTTGTACCTCTGGTATCATTTCTTGTGGGATAATAGGTTCTCTGAATCCTTGTCTCCTTCTAGATATGTTCCTTGTCTTCTGAGGAACTCTCTGAGTCTTTTCTGAATATAAGACCTCCTTTGAATGGAAGTTTCTGTAAGTGTGCGTTGGATTAGTTATCTGTGTTCCATAATTTCAACCAGAGAGCACATCTGGCTCTGTTAGAAATGGCTGCGTTCTCACATTCAGTTTCAGGACATCGAAGTGATACATCTCCTAGGTATTTTGTGGCTTGGAGTTTGTATTCCATCAGTTCAGCTTCTGGTGATTTTGGTGTTAGTTTTTGGTGATCTATTTGATCCACCTGAATTTTCTTTTGCTGTGTATACTGTGGTTGTTGCTACTTGGCTGCTTGTTGTACCATTTCAAACATTTTCTTCAGCATCTCCTCTAACTTTTGTCTATTGGATCTTTTAGAGATGCCATGGGAGGCAGTATAGTGCTGTGGTTAAAGGCTCTGAGCTGCAAACCTGGGGACCTGAGTTTGAATCCATTAGCCCCCCCACTTGCATACCGTGTGACCCTGAGCAAGTCACTTAACTTCCTGGCCTCCTGGTCACACCTGTAATCAAGCTTCAGCTTAGTGTGCCTCCCTTGTTAAAAATTCCCCTTCCCTTTTCCCGGTACCCTCTACGGGAAGTACTGTTCTTTTGTTTAGTTCCACTATCTTAGGATCTATCTTTGGGGCAGTGCACCATGAGGTGACTTTATCCTCCTGGATGGGATACATTCTGTCCAATGACTTTTCTCTGGGATTCTGGCCAGGTTTGTTGCTTCCTTTCCTTTCTGATTATATCATCTAGCACTGGGCAGATGGGGAAAAAATTGTCCTGCTTAGGTGGTTGTTGAAGCATGGGGTCTAGCTTAGTTTTAGGGTGAGGTTGGGGTAGGTCAAACCTCATGGTGGTTTTAACCCATTTTACTAAGTTTGGTATGTTTTCTACAGTAAACAGTCTGGATGTTATGAATGGAATTTCAGGGATCACTGGTGTGTTATCTTGTCTGGATCCTCTTCCAAGTCTTAGTCACTGTCCCACTGGTCATCTGAATGCTCCTCCTCTGATTTCATATTGTCAGGAGACTGATCGTGTTCGTCATCTTCTTGTTCTGATTCATCTTCATTATTTTGACCAGTATTGGCAGCATGTCTATCTATCTGTGATCCTTTCTGCTATTGTTGTGAGATGGGGTGGCTTAGGTGGTCCTACTAAGGGTGTTCTTATGTTGGTCATAGTCTCCATGCATTCCAGCACCTTTAGTATACAATTTTGCTGGCTTTCCATCATTGCTGCAGTGGCCTGTTGAAGTGCCACTGCCACAGGATTCACTTGCCAGTCTGCCTTGGTCCAAGCTTTGGCCAGGCCTGCTGAATTGTTGTGGAGGGTGTCATCCATTTGAATTTCTTGGGCCTCCAAATAGCAGGATGGGCATTGTGTGCCACTCTGTTGTGCCAGTAGAGGTATCCGCATGCTTGGCATTCCTTGAGTTTTGAATCGGCAAGACATTAACAGCATAACAACTGTAAAAACAAAGGCAGACCCACCTTTTTTTTTTGGTATGTGTATATATATATATATATATATGCACACACACACACATATACATATATATATATATATATGTGTGTGTATATCTCCATATCTCTCTCTGTCTCTCGTCTCTTCTCTCTCTCTCTCTATATATATATATATATATATATATATATAGACACACATATTTTCATTGCAAAACTTCATTAATGCATCTGTTAGGTTAGAAGTGACAAAAGTGGGAAAGAGCTGGGGTTGAACCCCTAACCCTCCCCACCACCTCAACCCATCCTCCACACACAACAGATGCCAGGGTGTACCAGCAAATTTTATGCTAAAGGTGCTGGAATGCACGCGAGCTATGACCAACACAAGACCACCCCAGCGGGACCACCTAAGCCACCCTCATCTCACAATAATAGCAGGAAGGACAACAGACAGACAGTCTGCCAATACTGGTCATAATAACGAAGATGTATTAACAAAGTTTTGCAATGCATTTCCTTACTTTTGAAAAAGTGTAATGTAACTAGTAAATAGTATGTATTGGTGGGCATGGCTTAAACTGTCCATTTGTACATAATGATATGTGTCTGTGGGAGGTGGGCCCTCTGGGCCCTGTGCTCCCACTTATACATAACAACGGAGCCATATAGTGGCCCAATAGGCCTGAAAAGGAACCCTTGTAATGCCAATATCTCAGTAACCGCACAACCTATGAATAACATTCCACTCCAGGTGTAATCTATGACTTTGAAACCTCCATCTAAATGTGGACAAAGCTGCAGGTAGTGAAAATCCATATCTCACATAATTTCTGAGATACTGGCACTGAAAGTTAGCTATGGGCACCACAATGTTATCTTACGGCAAAAATCTCAACTTCGTGATGGTATATCTTTATAACCAATTCACTTTTAAAATCTAAATAACATAATTAACATCTCTGTGGCATTCCCTTTATACCCTGCAAATTTCAAGTGAAAAAGACCAAACCATTTATTTTCAGTGCAGTGGCAAAGTTTTCAAAATCCTAGTTGCATAAGGTGTCAAAATTCCTGTTCGCGGTCAAGCTCCATTTGTGAGCTGTCAAAATCCCTGTTTGTGAGTAATCCTTAATCATCACATTTTGGCCATCTGGTCCCTAAGTCAAGAACGAGGATTTTGTCAGCTACTAAAGGAATTGGCTCACTGAGCGGGGATTTTGACAGCTCATGAATGGGGATTTTGACAGCTCACGAATGAGGAATTGAAAAACCAATCCCTTTGCGAGCTGACAAAATCCCTCAATCGCAGCCAATCTCTTCGCATGCTGTCTAAATCCCCATTTGTGAGCCAGTCCTCATTCATGAATGGCCATCTGGTCATTAAATGATGATCAAGGGTTTTGTCAGCTCACAAATAGAGATTTTGCAGCTCACAAAAGGGATTCAAACACCAATCCCTTAAGTGAGGTGACAAAATCCCATTCATGAGTTGATCCTTTCACGAGAGGACAATATCCCCATTTGCAAGCCAATCCTCATTTGCCAGAATGGCCATCTGGTCCCTAAGTCACGATCAAGGATTTTGCTACCTCGCAAAGGGGATTGGCTCAATGGTGATTCTGTTGTTTGTGAATGAGGATCGGAAACGTAATCGCGAATCTAAAAATTTCAAAATTTAAAATGCTTTTTGACTAAAATAAAGCAAAACAAAGGTATAAGTTTGTAGAGGTGTCACCCTGAACAAAACCCATATCTTATTGTAACAAGAAGTTCCCGTCGAGCAAACTACAACATTTTGTTTGAGGGAAAAATGAAAACAAAATGGCTCCACGAGCGAAGAATTTTTCCTCATGAAAGAGGATTTTATAAATCCCCATTCATGAGCTGACAAAATCTTGATCACGCAGCACAATCCCTTTTGCAAAAATACATATAAATCTTGGAGTGAACTGAGCATGCTCAGAGCCCTAAACTTCAAAATTAAATAACTTTGGAACAAATTAATATTTTTTCACCAAACTGATGCTGGATTGTTCTTTGACCAAATCTCTTTCTACCCTGAAAATTTCAGACAAAATACCAAATGGTATGGCGCAGTACACTGAGCAAAATCAGCAAAAATGCCAAAAAGGCGCACAATGAGTTTTGCAGCACTTCCGCTGCACATAAACCGCAGTCTGACTGAAACACAACTTGGCAGATCAAGAGATCTACTATACAAAATCATGCATTCCAAATTTTGTACAAATCTGTTGAGTGGTTGCAAAGTTATTAAGGTGCAAAATTTGGAGTTTAACATTAAACTGCTTACTCAACCCTAACTACACTGGTGCAACCTGTACCAGTATAATATATTAGTGTATATATATATATATATATATATGTGTGTATATATTATGGTAGCACGGTAGTGCTACCATAGTTAGGGTTGAGGGAGTCATTTCATGTTAAACCCAAAATTTTGCACCTTAATAACTTTTAAACTGTTTGATGGATTTGCCTGAAATTTGAAATGTATGATCAAGACCCATAAGCCTTGGGATCTGCCAAGTTTGTACTGATCAGATATACGTGTCGCGGAGTTATTAAGCATGATCTGTGCACATTTACGCTTTTCTGGAATTCTATGGTGATGCGTAGCAGGTCGACACGGTTTGGCGTGACCAGCCAAAATCTTCAGGGAACATGCAGGCAGGGTCCCCGATGTGCCTTTTGAAGATTCGGTGAAAAATATTAAACGGTTCAAAAGTTATTCAAAAACAGTTTCCATTATAAGTCAATGGGAAAAGTTAAAAGTTCGACAGTGTCATGAAATGCATTTTCACTTTGCAAATGGGCCTGTTACTTTCGCACAATCCACCATTTTGTTTTCAGTTGGTGATCAGAAAATGGTTGGCATTTAAATTTGAGACCCTCTAGCAACGTAATTCTTTTTGTATTTAGCTATTTGGGCCCTGAGGATGCTTGCCATGTCTTTATTTTGTGGTAAAACACCCCAGAAATATGTTTTTCAAATTTCTGAAAAGTACTTTCGAAATTACTTTCGTGCTTCACTAAAGTGTTTTTCCGAATCCTTTTTTGCTAAAGTCAGTAAATTCATGGCAGTAATTTTCTAGTCTGTGGAAAATGACAGCAATTCTTTGGCACCGCACTGCAAAATAACTGTTGGGAGTTTTGGGCTGAAATTTGGAGGAACGCAGCGACATCTCACAGATGTGCCTTTCAGTGTTGTATTGAAAAATATTACACGATGGCAAGTTATGGCACTCAAAGTTGACAGTTTTTCCCATAGGATAACATTACGGCGCTCAGCACTACAAGGAATCCTTTGGCACCCTGCTGCAAAATAACGGTTTGGTCTTTTTCCTGAAATTTGAGGAAGACAGCCAACAGTACACAGATGTGCCTTTCAGTAGTTTGGTGAAAAATATCACATGGCGCAAAGTTACGGCACTCCAAAATTGACAGTTTTTCCATAGGATAACATTACGCTCCTCACACTTAACAGAAATCATTTGGAGCCCTGCTGCAAAATAACGGTTTAGGTCTTTTTCCTGAAATTTGAGGAAGACAGCCAACAGCCCACAGATGTGCCTTTCAGTAGCTTGGTGAAAAACATTACAGGAGGCAAAGTTATGGCGCTCGAACTTTTCTTTTTCCCATGGGATAACATTACGGCGTTGCCGCGCTTTTCAGGGCCGTGATCTCGAAACGGTGCGAGATATGGACTTTTCGTCAGAAAACTTTTAGCCTCTAGCACGGTTCCTGAGATATAATGTATTTAGTATTCCAAGATCTCATTTTTCGCTCGATACTAGTTATTTTGCATACATTATTTGTACTCACTGTCTTTCTCAATGCAGGTTTTGGGGAAACCCAGCCTGTGCGCTTCATTACTGTTACTGTTGCCCTTTCTGCTTGCGGATCCGTACCTGTTTCACTTACCATTGACGTCTGTGCCACCATGTGCGTTATCCTTCACGTTTTCATTTATCGCTTGCTTCTGTTATTTTTGCCATTTCTGTCTACAGTACTGTTTATCTTACTGTTTCACTTTACATCACCATGCCCATTGACATTTCTGTTTGCAGGCACCATGTTACTATGTGACAACACATCACGTGGCAGACCATTCCCATCACGCCACCATGTGCTACCCTTTCTGTTCTCTATTCGTGCTTGTGTTACCATGTGCGCCACTGTTAGCATTTGTTTTGCTGCTGTCCCTGTTAGTATGCCACAACATTATCATGGCGGGCTGCAGTCTCGGGCCCTGGGCGCCTCCCGGGCTGCTGCATTACTTACTATTTGCGTTATCATTCTCAAAAGAAGGGAAATTAGAGGCAAAAACTCAGTTTAATGCATTAGTTAGGGTTGTTCCACAGCGACGAAAGTGAGGAAATTTGCTGTTAGGGTTGAAAACCCCCTTGGACACCACCCACCCCCAACCGGCATTAGGGTGTGCATTGGGATCATGGGTCTTTCTCACCCCATACTCCTATACTTCTGCTGCTTTACACATGTCATGGGGTGAGAGTTGGCTGATGATCCCAATCACATTCTAATGCGGTGAGGAAATGGCGTCCAAGAGAGTTCAACCCTAACAGCGTAATTTCTCACTTTTGTCGCTGAACAACCCTAACTAATGCATTAAACGGAGTTTTTGCCTCTAATATATATATATATATATATATAGTATATATATATATATATATAATTTGATATCTATCATCTGATATATATCATCTGCCTCTACAGCTTACTCTCTACTTTAAGTCGTAATCCTCTGTTGTGACATTACAGTCTGTTGCCATGTGAGTAACAGGATTGCCACAAGCAGTGCATTATGACCTCTGTAGGGAGAAAGTAGCAGGATTAGATGATCTCTTCAGGAGCAAAGATCCTTATTTCATGCAAAAGACATCAATAATAAATAATGGGGAGAAGGAATGCAGAACTAATGTGAAATACAGGCTGAACTGTGCCTAGATATTATGTTTTGTGAAAGTTTCCTGAAGGCGTCGGCTGTTCTTTAAATATTTGTGTAGTACTCAGCAACTGACCTTCATAAAATGCGCCATCATGTGTGACCTTAGGATGGCCACTGTGACATAGTTTTAGGCTCTATGTATTTTGCCATCCCTAAGATGCCATCACTTCTTGAATTCGGTATGGTGGAGAGCCTTATAGGAAGGAGGGAACAAGATGGGGCCATACTGTGATTGTGGCTGTTATATGGCTCATGTAATGGAAGGGGTAATAAAACAAAAACATGAGCATGGTTGCCATGTTGGCCCCAGGAGTTCTTATTATGGGTGGGGCATCCTTTGGAGTAATTTAATGGTGGGGCGCAAATCTGCAGGACTGAGCTGCTGGTAGATGTTTTCAACAGGACAACTGTACTATTCTTTTCAATAAAGTCCCACAAATCTTTTGGTGTTTGTCCACTTGTAAGGGACATTGTGGAGTCTTAGGGCACTGATCCATCACGCTCCGCTACATGAGGGAGTGGTGAGGTTGAGGAATGCCAGATTCCTATGTTTTAGTCCTTTCTGCTGCATTCATTCATGATGTGCCCATGCTGCTATCGGATGCTGATATAGGGTCAACATGGCATACTGTGCTCCGGAGACCTCACTCAGAAGGGAGGAGCTCCTGTAAAGCTGATAAGTGGCACCAGATTCAAACATAAAATTGCACTGTTTTGAGGTCCTTTCTGATTCTAGCTTGCTGGCTTACAGTTTTACTAATTTTCTCATCTCGTGTATTAGAATTAAATAAATTCCAACAACCAAAACATAGCAGAGGCTAATCATTGTTATAAACATAATCATTTTTGCTGTATATTCATGCAAATCTAAAAGCAGTCTGTTATGAAATTAATTTCTTTCTGTCTGTGCTGCTGATAATAACTTTGGGAACATATGAACATATCAAGAAGCCAGCAGAAGAAGGCCATCTGAGTCTATCAAGTCTGCTCATGTTGCAGGGTTCACAGCTTGAGCTACTGCCTCTGCCCTCTTCCCACTTACCATCCTCCCTACCCATGACCCTTGCTCTCCCCTTACCTGTCCCAGCCTCTCTTAAAGCTGCCCACTGTCTTCAATGAGATTACCTCTTCTGGCAGCACATTCCAAGTGTCCACCACCCTCTCTGTGAAGAAGTGCTTCCTGACCTCCCTCCTAAACCTCTCATCATTCAGCTTAGACTGTGCCCTCTTGTTGTGGTTGCCACTCAGCTTACAGAGACTCCTTATCAACCTTATTTATCCCTTTCAAGTACTTGAAGGTCCCAATCATGTCTCTCTCTCTCTCTCCTGTCTTCCAGGGGTACATGTTCAGTGCCCTCAACCTCTCCTCATATGCCTTATCCTGCGGACCAGCTGTCATTTTGTAGCTCTCATTTGGACCTTCTCCAGCAGGTTAATAGAAACATAAAGTAGACAGCAGATAAGGACTGCAAGGCCCATCCAGTCTGCCCATTTCTTTTCTACCTTATGATGTGTCATCGGCCTTTGCTCTGTCAATGGCCTATCTATTCATACCCATCTGTATTGCTCCCTTATGCCTATCCATGCCTGTCTGAAGCCCTGCACTGTATTCATATCCATCACTTCCTGGGGTAGGCCATTCCATGCATCCAGCACCCTTTCTGTGAAAAGAGCGTCTTCACATTATCCCTTAATCGGCCTCCCTCTAATCTCATTCTGTGTCCTCTTGTCCTGCTATTTTTCTTATATTTGAAACATGTCAGACTCTTTCACCTTATTAATGCCCATAAGGAGTTTGAATGCTTTGGTCACATCACCTCTCTCTCCCTCCTTTGCTCTAGGGTATTGAGCTCCATTAATCTGTCCTCATATGTTTTCTGATGCAGTCCCTGTACCATTTTGGTTGCCCTTCTATGAGCTGCCTCAGTTTGGTTAATGTCATTGTGAAGGTGTGGCCTCCAGTACTGCATGCAGTACTCCAGATGAGAGCCTAACCAGTGTCTTGTAAAGAGGATTTACCTCCTCTTCAGACTTGATACCCCTACTAATACACCCTAATATCCCCCTAGCCTTACCTACTGCTTTAGTGGTCTGCTTGGATGATTTTAGGTCATCTTTGATGATAGATGCTCAAGTCTCTTTCTTCCCTTGTGACTGCCAGCAACTCCCTCCAGCCTATAGGTGGCTTCAGGGTTTCTCTCCCCTATGTGCAGGCTTTTGCACTTCTTTGTGTTAAACCCCAGTTGCCACTCTTCCCACCATTTTGCCAGTTTATCCAGATCTCTTCTTATTCTGCCCACCCCATCTGGATCATCTACTCTGTTGCAGATCTTGGTGTCATCTGCAAACAGAAAAACCTACCCACCAGTCCATCTGCAATGTCACTGATGAAGATATTGAAGAGAATTGGCCCCAGGACTGATCCCTGAGGTACCCCACTTGTGACTTGCATCTCTTCTGATTGTATACCGTTTACCACCACTCTCTGTTTTCTGCCCGTCAACCAGTTGCCACCCAGTTGACCAACTCTGACCCACCCTGAGCCTACCCAGCTTATTAATCAATCTTCTGTGTGGATGAGTATCGAAGCTTTGCTGAAATCAAGGCAGGTGACATCAACTGCTCCCCTTGGTCCACCACTCTGGTTGCCCAGTCAAAGAAATCTATGAGATTAGTTAGACAGGACCTTCCTGTTGTAAACCCGTGCTGTCTTGGATCCTGTGCTCCTATGGATTCCAGGTGTTGCACTATCCTTTCCTTAAGGATTGCCTCCATAATCTTGCCCATTACTGAGGTAAGACTGACTGGACTGTAGTTCCCTGCCTCCTCCCTGCTACCACTCTTGTGGGCGGGATCACATGAGCCCCTCAGTCTTCTGGGACCTCTCCTGTGCTCAGAGACTCACTAAACAGTTCTGATAATGGCTCTGCTAGTTCCACCTTAGCTCCTTTAGTACCCTGGGATGCATGCCATCAGGTCCCATTGCCTTGTCCACCCTGAGCTTATCAATCTCTTGTAGGACCCTTTCTTTGTGAAGAGACTGGGTGCACAACTCCCCCCATGTGTCCATGGTGCTGAGCTGTGGGCCCTGCCCTGCCTTCTCTTCAGTAAATGCTGAGCAGAAGTATCTATTTAGGATAGATGCTTTCATGGTCCTCCTCCTCACAAGGCTTAGCAATAGCCCCTCTGGACTTTCTCCTTCCACTAACGTATCTATAGAAGTCTTGTCACCTTCTTTTTACTGTTTGTGCTAGTGTTTCCTTGGTTTGGGCCTTTGCCTTTGCCTGCCTTATTGCCTTCCCTGCTTCCCTTAGGGAAGTTTGATATGCCTCCCTATCTTCATCCTGCTGCATTCCTTATATTTCCTGAAGGCCAGCCTTTTGGTTCTGACCTTTTCTGATACTGTTTTGACAATCAAGTGATTTCCTTCTTCTTTTGCACTTCCCTTTCTTCTAACACAATGGGATGTTGCTTCAAGTGTGTGCATTCTTAATGCTTACCACTTTGCCTGTATCCCTCACCTGTATTTCTTTTGCCAGGGTTAGCTTAACTCTGTTGGCCATCTTATCAAAAGTCGGCTCCTCTGAAGTCCCATATTTTTGCCTTGGAATGGGATGATTTAGTTCTAGTGGCCAAATTGAACCATACCATGTGATGGTCACTAGCCCCAGGTGACCTTCTACCTGGAGATCTGTGATCCTTTCCCTGTTAATCAGTACTAGATCTAGGCTAGCCCTGTGTCTTGTGGGTTGTTGTGCCAGTTGTTTGAGGCCTTCCCCTGCAGGAATCCACTATGTGTCTAGTTCTGGCAGATGTTCCTGCTGGTATTGACCAATCTATATCTGACATAGTTAAGTCTTCCATTATCAGAACCTTCCCTTCAGCTGTCATGTTTTGTATATCTTCTAACAGTAATGTGCCTATGTCCTCCCCTGGTCTGGAGGCCTGTAGACAACTCCAGTTCATAAGGCTGTCCAATTTCCTGTTTCCAAGGTGACCCCACAGTTCTGGCTCCTTATGTGTATTCTACATTTCTGTAGCTTTGATATTTTTCATTGACATAAAGGGCCACTCCACCCCCTTTTCACTTTGTCTCTTCTGAGACAGTACATAGCCAGGTACTAAAGTCTCCCCAAGTGTGGTTACTGGTGAAACCATGTCTCACTAATGGCTACTATGTCCAGTTTGGCCTCTGTCATTTATTGCCTGCAGGTCTGGGATATTTTCATTTTACCTAAGGGCCACTCCACTGACATAAAGGGCCCTCCACCCCTCTCTTTTTGCACCTCGGTCTCTTCTGAGACAGTACATGGCCAGGTACTGAAGTCTCTCAAGTGTGATTACTGGTAAACCATGTCTCGCTAATGGCTACTATGTCCAGTTTAGCTCTGTCATTATTGCCTGCAGGTCTGGGATCTTGTTTCCCAGACTGCAAGCATTAATGTACATGATTTTCCATTGGCCAGATTTCAGTGTGTTAGTTGTTGGGTGAGATCTGGCATTTCCCCTGTCGTTGTATGGGAAGCCGGACTGTTTTTCCTTACCTGGTGATGCAAATGAACTACAAACATGCTGAACTCCTGTTTGACCACTAGCTGAGGGGGATGGGTGTTCTTCCCATTGACGTACGGTGCTGCACCCTGTCCTCATTTGCTAGTTTAAATATTCTGCATAGATGTCAAACTTCTGCCTCAATGCACTAACTCCCTCCTTAGTCGGATGCAGTCCATCAATTTGAAGAACTTTCATTCTGAAAACTGTTGCCAGTTCCTACAAATTTGTGTTTTCCTGGCACCAGCCCTTGAGCCACATGTTTAGCTCCCCTATCTCCCTTTTCTGACCTTCCATCCATCTTCCCCTCTCCCAGACTGGTAGGATCTCAGAGAAGGAGACGCCAGATGAAAAGGATGATAGTTTGTCTTCCAGCCTGGTCAGGTGTTCCTTGGTCTCACAACTGACCAGCAGCTGGCGGGATCGTTGGTCCCTATGTGTACCAGGACATCAATGTTTTCTCCTGCTTCCTGTACAATTTTGTAATGTGGTCAGTGTCTCCATGCTGATGATGTACCTGGGAGACATTTGACCATTACCCTGGCTGGAGATAGGTATCAACTCCAAATCATGGAGTCTCCTATGATCAAGTTTTTGGATTTCCTTTTGCTTTTTATTTTGGTTCCTGTTTTGGGTGAGTTTTGTTGTGTAGCTCCTGTGCTGCAGTGTCCTGCTCTTCAGTGTCCTCTGCCCCTTTGTTTGATTTC
The DNA here is from genome assembly GCA_016271365.2 of Neoceratodus forsteri. NCBI lineage: Eukaryota > Metazoa > Chordata > Ceratodontiformes > Ceratodontidae > Neoceratodus > Neoceratodus forsteri. The sequence continues at coordinate 1,426,901,063 of CM028130.1, forward strand.
GGAGACAGAGGCAGATACCTGTTTGTAGTTTTTATATGGTTTGTGCGGTGATACTTTGGAGAGCACCGGTGATGGGGCACTCGATTTGCCTCCTAAATCACCTGCCAACTTCCCAGACCAACTACTCTTGCGGTTGAGGTGCTTCTGTTGGATGTTGGGAAATGGCGGGCAGTTCTTATGATATATTTCCTCCTGAATATGCAATTTGAGGGCATGCCATCTCTGCCCATGTTGCCTGGAGCTGAGCCCTTAGATCTCAATGGCTCCAGCATGTAGGACAGTGTCCTAAATCCTGTAAAACTGCCCTTCTGAAAAGTGTCCCGCAGTACCTGCAGTTAATAATATCCATTCTAGATAAGTTGCTGGGTTTATAACCTAGTCAGAGTAATTAGAAGGAGGAAAATGAAAGCAAAGTTTGATTTTGTGTTTTGTTTGTTTATGTATAACTTTTAACAAGTTAAATTACTTATGCCCTGTAAATGAGGTCACTGTGTGGATCGCCTCTGATCCGCCTTCCTGCTTTGCTACAGGAAATGTCACGACTGTGCTACCTTATAAAAGGTGTAGTGTGGGGTGGTTGGGGATGGGGTGGGTGGTTGAGCCTTCCCTGCTGAAAAAGAAGAACCACGGATGAAAGAAACAAGGGGTAGGCAGAAACAATCAGTCAGCAACAAATGCAGTAGCCCTGGCTTATCCTGTTATAGATAAAACTGTAAAATCTAAAAGCACCACCTCCAATAATTTCAGAAGATAAACCCTGTAAGAAACACTTTGCTGCAGAGAAAATAAAGCAGTAACAGAAGATATACCTTGCAAAACAATCTGAATCAGAAGATTACAGCAGTAATCTGTAAGCACACACCTGTAGGCACACCCTGTAATAATGCAGCAGAAGGTATTTACAGCAACAACAATTTGAATCAGAGAAAATAAAGCAGTAAATGTTAGCAACAAACAGTAACAATCCCTGTGAGTACAAAAGAAAATAACACACAGTAAGTCTGCCCTAGCCAAAAGAAGCATTAATCCTTTCCTTGCTCTGGTAAGGTTCTGTTGCTCTGTCCTTTCAAGCAGCCTAGAAGAAAAGAGCTCAGTGAAGCAGGTGCCTTTGCCAGAAGACCTAGTCTTCCACACAGTCAAAGGCTGCTTTTGAGGTGTGGAACCAGTGCTGAACTCCATACTCTAGATGCAGCCTTACCAGTGACATGTACAAGGGCAGTGTAACCACTCTCTCCACAATACTGATCCCTAGATATGCATCCCAAGCATATTGTTTGCCTTTGCTGCTGCTTTCTTGCACTGTGTGGGTGCTTCAGGTCTCTAGTGATCATCACTGCCAGGTCCTTCTCTCCTCTGAGGCAGATACTCAGACTCCACTCAGGTAGTACTCTGACCTGAGTTCTTGGCTCAATATGCATAACTTTGCATTTTTGGCATTGAAGCTGACAGATCCTGAAACCACCTCCCTAGCTTTGCCAGATCTTCCTGTAGATCCTGTATCCCTTAAGCTGTAGTCTCATGATCCCACAGAGCTTGGTGTCATCTGTAGATAGGCACAATTTGCCTTTAATGCCATCTCCATGTCATTGATGAAGACATTGAACACTGCTTGTCCCAGCACAGAGCCCTGTGAGACCCTCACTGTTACCTGTCTTGTGCCAGATAACTTTCCCCCTAACCACCCTCTGGGATTTCCAATCATGTGGCCATCTTTTTTCCCAACCCCAAGATCAACCAACTTCCTGATCAATCTTTAGGGCATAGAGTCAAAGGCCTCTGCTGAAATCAAGATAGAGAATGTCTCCATGTTTGGCCCCTGTCTACTGTCTAGTGGCACTGTCAAAGAAGTCAATCAGATTTGTTTGACACAGTCTCCCCCATGAACCCATGCTACCTCGCATCCTGGAGACCATGCTTCTCAGATAGTCTACCAACCTTTCCTTTAGTATGGTCTCCATGATTGCCTTACAATAGCAGCTGACTGACTGGTCTTTTAATTCCCTGGTCATCCTTGGGACCACTTTTTGTGGAGTGGCACTACATGTGCTGTTCTCCAGTCCTGTGGCATTATGCCTGTCACTAGTGAACTATTGAATAGGTTGCAGTGGCCCTGCCAGCTCCTCAGCTAGTTCCTTTAGTACCCTTGGATGTACTATGTCTGGGCTTTGTGATTTGTCCACCCTTAGTGCCAGCAGCCCTCCCTCAATCTATCCTCCTCATCACTACATCTGTGTTCCTCCCCGCTCCTATTATGCCTCCTGAAGGCACTGGTCCATCCTTCCTTGGTGAAGACGGAACAGAAGTATTCATTTAGTATCTCTGCTTTTCTCCCATCTCTCCACCCACTCACTCCTTTCTTTAGCTTCAACAATCCCTTCATCCTGTCCCTTTTCCCACTTATATAGCAAAGAAAGCCTTCTCCTCCTTCTTAATTCCTTCAGCTATCTGCAGCTCCTTCTCTGCCTTTAGCTCGATTGACTTTCTTACTTGCCTCACTAGCTAACCTGTAGTTCCTTCCTATCCACCTCTCTTGGTCTTCCTTGAATTTCTCATAGGCCAACCTCTTTTCTCTTACTGCCTGGGCAACCCCAGAACTGAAGCAGCTGTGCTTTGGCCCTTGTGTTCTTACCCCTGATCCCCTAACACACTCATCTGTGGCAACCAGCATTCCTTCCTTAATGATGAACCACCTTTGGTCCACCCCTTATCTGCTCTGATGCTCCACAGATGGCTCTAGCACTTCATCCATTTTACTGACGCCACTCTCCTGAAATCTAAGATTGTGGTCTTAGTCAGGAGGCTTCCTCGCCCATATCTAACTGGAACCACACTGTGCAATGATCACTTCCTCCCAGTGGCTCCCTGGCCATTATTTCCTGTACATGCTCCCCATTTGTTAGCACCAGATCAAGAATTGCCTCAGCTCTTGTTGGTTCAGTGACGCCTGAGTCAGGAACCCACTCTGCAGTCCTTCCAGGATAAACTGACTCTAGCACATGTTATAACCTTACCTTATCTTACCTTACCTTAGGTATTTGTCTCATCCTGCACAGAAGCTTAGTGATCTGTTGCAATTTCTTCAGATGCACGTGAAGAACTGGAGACAAAAAGGAACCTAAAAGGGGCTTGGAGGAAGGTCAAAATTTGATCCTAGGTCACACTTGTATCATGCAGCCTATCAGGCAGACATAACCCTAAGCTAAGAGAAGGGAGCACCTTGGATATACAGACAACACAATGTTTGCACTCTGACATGAAGCAATTAATGTTAGTCCTTATGCTAATCATTGGTCTGCCTGTGTGCCAGGCAAACTACATACCTTTGAGTAGTGGCAAATTAATATTTATCCTCAGATTGATTGCTTTGACAAATGGGCAGACCTTCAGTAATAAGGGCTATCTCTCACATTCTGATTACACTCAGTTTGTAATTATTTTAACACCTGTGGGTAGATATATAAACACTGTGTGTTTTACTGGTGGCCACACCCCTTGAGGAAGAGGTCTGGTGCTTCAATGCCTTGGGCTGGACAGGAGTGGTTCTTTATTCATACTGCATTGTCTACTCTGCTTTTTTGTTTTGGTGATTCACTGATTAAAAGAAAAAGTCCACCAACATGCTGGAGTGCTGGAGTTTTTGCATGTGTTTGTATTCCTGTTTTCCAAGCACCATCCAGCTGACAGCGCAGCCTGTTCTGTTGAGAGATGTTTGTCCAGTAAGGGAGGAATGGAAGATATGCAGAGATAGATATAATTAATACTGTCTGTATTGTAACAGCCATAGAACAACTGTTTCACAAGAAGTATTAAATGGGTACATCAGTGAAGTATAGGTCATCTATGAGTGGATTCAACACCAGGTTCTGCCAAAGTAGAGAGAGAAATGCTGGATCCTATAGAATAAACCAAGAAAGTAACTGTCAGCATATTAGCAGTGCCAGAGTAAGTGAGTTAAGAGGGGATTGAAAGGGTTTTGCTCCTTAAATGCACACTGTACATACATTTAATTAATAGTGAAAGCCATGGGCTAGTAAGTAATTGCCCTAGCTAATAAATATTAACCCTGGTGGTCCAGTGGTAAAATAGAACCAGCATCTTATAGTCACACAGAGTTTAAATATTTATTACAAAATAAAGCAGTGTGCCCTTATTAATGACTGTGGCAGCCTGCTGCAGAGAGTTTAATGTGAGCAGGCAGCATGGTGTTGAGGTGCCAGAGCAATGGAGTGAGAGAGAGCCAAGTGTTGGTTCCACAGAGAAGCGCTTAGCACGCTAGAATGAGGAATCCATCACAGTAGCTCAGAGCAGCTGCACGGAACTGTGACAGTGGTCACAGAGCAGGCTGTGGCCTGCCAGAGCAGAGTTCCTGTTAAAAGAGTCACAGTAGAGCACTCTCTCACTGGCAAGGAGGCCAGATAGTTGGTATAAAAATACATTAGTTGACAGGCGACAAGTGCTGAGATAACAATTTAGGGACTGGCTGCAATTATTTCAATATTTTTTGGACCTCCCTGCACCTGGCCGGTCTCTCCTTTGGGCCCCCACATGAACTCCCCACCGTGGCTAGTCTCCAACCCCTACTGACCCCTATTTGGCAGCCGAGCACAATTAGGTAACCTTGGTGTATTCTTCACCAGGCGGGTCTCTTACCTTCGTGAGGAGAATGGCCCTGGTGACCAACCAACGATCCTGGGTGCTGCTGGGATGGCATATGGAGGTCCGGGAGCCCGGTGGTGAGGGTTCTGGAGGCCGCCACCCGATCGCCTAGCACCATTTTTCCTCTTTACTCCACCGAGAAGTGTGACGTGCCACTGACATCAAGGGGCATACGCCGACGTCCGCCACTGCCCTAGTGTATTGGGGCTGATGTTCTGTTGTACTCCCAGCCTCCGCTAGAGTCAGCAGGCACCGAGCCACATATCCACCCCTCCCCTGAGAAGGCAAGCCGTCATCGGACGCTCATTTCCTTCTCCCCGGATGGTTCTCACAACCTGACTCTGTTCCCAACCCGGGTCTCTGCATCGCAGATGGAAATCCAACCGCTGCACGGCAGCCTGCTTTTCAATATTTTAAATAAATAAAGGGCGAGAGAAAGTATGGAGAGTCCCATTCTCAGAAATGACTGCACAAGCCAGGCACCATTTAGAGCACCTGGAGAGCTGCTCCAGTGATCAAATGCACCACAATAAAACATACAATGAATATACACAGGAAAATCAATTAAATGTATAAAATAAAGGTGCAGGGGCTAATAAATGCTCCAAGGGACATGGTTATATGTGGATTTAACACAAAAATGCAGCATTTTAAAATTGAGCTAGTTGAAGCTAGCTAGCATATAGAAAATGGAGGAGCCATTTTAAACTGGAGAAATGTGCTACAGCTTTTTCTAAAGTGCTGCCAATCCATTTATTGTCTGATTTTCACCAAGCTTGGCAGTAATGCACATTTAAATTTGCTCTATAAGGAATAGTTTGTTTGTGCTCTTTCTATGGACAACCTTGAAGCTTTACTTTGAAAAAATACAGTCAGCAGTCTTTAAAATCCTTACTCACACTTTCTTTGACTTTGTTTAGTACTGCCCTTGGTTAGTCTACAGCTTGTTTTCTTGCTACAGGCTACAGCTACTACAACTCAGTCCTCTTTGTCATCAAACACTTGCTTAGCTCAATCCTTGCCAACTTTAGCAATAGAACTCTTGCTTTTTATGTTTGCTTGCATGCATGTGTAAGAAACATAGTGCCACCTCCTCCAATGCTCTGCTCCATCTCGCAGGTGCGCCTCACCGCACCAATAAATGTCTTAGCTGTCCATGACAGCAGTTCAGATGCAGTGGTTACAGTTCCAAGCAAAACACTGCTACAACCAGTGGTGGTAACATATGGGTATTTACATATGCCATTGGTATTGTGAAATTACTCTATACTTCAGCACTGCATTGGGACAGCTGTCACAGACAGCTCCGGCCCCCCAACAAACCCCTCAGCATGCTTATACACTCCCCCCACACACTGCATGGCCGATGGGGTGCCCAATCCCCGTCGGCTCTGCTGCCCCAGCAGACTTCCAGGTGCCACGCTGAGAGCCCACCCCAGCTTGGCAAAAGCCGTATATGGCTGACGGGGTGCCCAATCCCCATCAGCTCCACTGTCCCCAAACAGACTTCCAGGTGACACGCTGGGAGCCCACCTCAGCATGGCAACAGTCCGTATGGCTGACGGGGTGCCCAATCCTCCATCGGCTCCACTGCTCCCCAAAAACCTTCCAGCTGCCACACTGGAGCCCACCCTAGCGTGGCAAAGTCCCGCTTCATCTTTTAAAAACAAAACATCACTCGTCATAAAAACGGTCCTCACTGACTGTCTTGCCCTCCCCCAACCCATGCCCACATCTGAGTGCCCCACCTCTCCACACCCCCACCTCACCCCTTACTTACCTCCGGAGGCTGCTGTGATGATCTTCAGTGGACCGGGAACACGTCTGCACTTTCTAAAGCCCACCGTGAACTGAAGAAATGCATGTAAGCTGTATAATGGCATAAATGTTTCTTTTTGAACTTTGGTGAATATCTTGGGCATTCTGATCCCACCTCATGAACTCATTCACTGTCATTTTGTTATTTGGTCCCAAAAGCTGATTTTGCGGTCACCGCGCTGAACCATCTTTCGGGACTGATTTACAAAATGACAGTGTCACAGTTCATGAGGTAGGCCCTAAAAACCCTATGTTGAAAATTTAGTATAAAAATTCCAAAATGACTGTTTTATGAGCATGTGTTGCGCGGTTCCTACGCACTCGTAACTTTGAGAATTTGTAATATTTTCCTCCAGATTTTCAACATTGCCATTTTAACACACCTCTTTATGAACAGTACAGCTGTCATGTTTCACATCTCACTCAAAATGTGTTTTCGCACATGTAGCGCATATTGGCATGATTGGTTTGCAAAATCAATGTTTGGGACACATTAAGAAAATCACAGTGACATTGTTCATGAGCACAGGTGTTAAAATGGCTATGTAGAAAATTTGGTGACAAAGTCCATAAAATGACTGTGTTGTGTGTGTGCATTGTGCAATTTCCCACACCTCATAAGTTCCCAATTTGTCATATTTTCAGTCCAGATTTTCAACATTGACATTTTTTCACACCTGCTTATGAACAGTACAGCTGTCATTTTCACTCAAGCCAAAATGTGTTTTTTTCACTTCGGCACAGAATAAGCGTGGTCGCTGTGGGAAATTAGTGTTCGGGATAGATTAAGAAAATTACAGTGACACTGTTCATGAGCCGAAGGTCCCAAAATGCCTATGTTGAAAATCTGCTGTAAAAGTCCTCAAACTAATTACATTATGGGTGTACATTGCAGTTTCTACGCACACTTGTGACTTCACCAGTTTTTATATTTTCACAACAGATTTTCAACAATGCTATTTTTACACCTCCTCATGAACAATACACCTGTCACTTTTCACATCCTGTTAAAAATGTTTTTCTCACCTGTGGCACCAAATGGCACAGTCGCGTACAAAATCACCTTTGCCTAACAAACTGATAAAATGTCACTGTTCATGCGGTGGGGTCACAAAAGCCCATGTGGAAAACTTGGACTAAAATACCAGGACACGCACAGGAATTTAGTTTTTCTACCATGATGGCTACCCTGTAGGGACTGACAGGTGTCAGGGGTGTGACTTGGGACTGTCGACAGTAATGGTCATGCCATTGCACCCCACCCCCATCCTCCAGCCAGTGATAGGCATCGAGGTGCGCCTTGGACCCTTTGCCCCTAGAGTTCACCCCATTCTCCTATACTGCACCAATTTCAAAGTATTTCCTTATGGAATGAGGTGAATATAAAGCCCAAACACCCTAAGGCACACCTCGACACTTGACAGGGTCTGAAGGGTAGGTGATGTGAATGTCGTGACCATCACGAGTGATGACCCAAAGGCACACCCAATGCCTGTCCATCTCTGCAGGGTGAGGTGGAGTTGGCATCAGTTCAATACTTCAATGCCATTCCTATACTTCATCTGTCTAACTCCTGCACTTCCACTGCTAATGCCAGCAAGCAAACATTCGGCATTGACAAGTGCTTGTTTTACACAGTCTCTTTGCTTTGCCTTCGTGGTACTTACAGAAAGTAACTGGTCCCTCTGGTGGTTTTGCAGCCTTCCTGCCTGTTTGAGGATTGTTGGGTTGGTTGGGCTGTCCAGCCCAATGGCTTGCACCACGTACACTCGCAATCACTCATCACTGTGGTTGCTTAATGGATAAGTCAGATTTGCAAAGTTTTAAAGTCTTTAGTAAAAAAACAAAGTTCTCTTTTATGACAGTTCAGTCTGCTGCTGCTGAATCTGACCTGCTGCATGCTCCTCACTCTCACCTCCTTGAACATTCCTTCAGGCACCAGAGACTCCAGGCAATGGGTGGGACTTGGTTGGCTTGACCAATCACATGATGCCATGCAAATGAGCTCTCTCTCCTGCTTGCACTCCTCACGATGATCGTTGAGTAGGCAACTTTAAACTGCAAAACTGAAGTTTTTTTCCATGGCTTGAAATTTCAACAGGCTGAAGTGCTCTTAAGCAATTTGGCACAGTTTTTTTACATTTCCTTTAGTGATTCCCCAGTTTACATCACAAACTCTTAAAACTTTCTGGACACCTGGGCTACAAATGTTCTCTTTGTCAAACAACTTTTAACTTTGCAGTCTTAACTTTTAACAGTCTTTTAAGCACTTGTACTGATAGGGTACATATTTCTCAGCACAGCAGTCCTTGGCATCACACTTCCACAAGCACTACAGGAAGCTACATTTTTCCTCAGAAGCAAAAGGCAGAACATTTTCCTCTGAGACACAAGCAACAATTTTTGGATGCCACTTTACTGTGCACAACTTTACTTTTCTTCACAACTGGTGCTGTTCTAGTGCACAGCCACCAGACTGAAAGACCCTAGACATACTATCAGCATTTGCACCGCATGGCAAATTTATCTTCTCCCCTAAGATCTTTGGATGAGCCCCAATTTTGCAACCTGTACCCCAGCCAAGATCAGCATCTTGAAACCAGGACCCCCCAAACTTGTACCCAGACAAGGCAACAAACCATAAGTTGGCATAAAATAGGTATCACCCTCGGCACTGGGGCAAATACCTGGCTCAGCATCTAAGAGGTTGGGGGTTAGGGCACAAAATAACATTAATATTTACTCTGAGTTCGGGAAGAGAGGTGCTATGCTATGCTAGGTCTAACTTCTGAGGGTGCCCATAAACAAGTTCACACTGGGAAGCACAGATGGAATGTCCAATACTGGAGATGGGATTGTACAGTATGGATTTATTCTGACACAGATGGGAAGAAACAGAATGGGTGGTCCCCAGTTTGAAACTGTTCATTACAGGACAGCACACACTTTTCTTTTCCAGAGCAACAACGTCTTGGGCTTCATACCTTCTTCTAGATACAAACTATGACCCATCCATCCATCACTTTGTACTAGGGATCTACAAGGTCATCATTTTCCCAAAAGTATCTATTACGTAGGAGTTGCCACACTTTAAATCATTCAACATTTCTTTTCTCTCGCTAAGTGTCTGTTACATGGAGTTTCACACATATTAAAACATTCCATCCTCCTGACCTGATGGACTTAGTTAACATCTGCAGGTAAATTTATGCCCTTCTGGTGACCAGTTAGCCCTGACTGGAATTTCAGGTGAGGGTCCACCCACCTAGCCCCAGCCAGCCTCTGCCATCCCTTTGGGGTTACAAACTGAGTCTTCAGTTCCCATGAATTGCTAAAGGACTCCAAACTTTAACTTCTAGAATTCAGCACATGTTTGTGGTGATACAGGGACCTTGAATGGTGTATTTTAGCCTTATCTCTGAGCACATACACCTCAGACAGCTCCATCAAGAAACAGTTCCATGTCACTGTACTCATGGTTTTGTTTGTCCTTGTTACAGATATGGATGCTGAAAGAACACCTCTCTTCCCGTTTCTGGTAGCTTTTATAGCTTCACACAAAAGACACTCGTTGTCTCCTTACTGGGCAGCTGAACACTCTCCTGGTCCCTCATGGGATTCCCTTGGAAACAATGAATTTATCAGTCCCATTCTCTCTGAAAGACTTGATCCACAGGGGTCCTGCTAGCAACAGTCTCCACCACTTCCTTTGGCACTGCTGTTATTTCACTCACTAGGGGTGACAAAATGACCACAGGTCCTTCACCCAGCCTCAGTACAGTCTGGCAGGCAGCTCTTCATTGAGAGCTCCCTCCTCACAGAGTGCCCACACTGATCTAACTTCACTATGGTCTGAACATTCTAAAGCTAACCCAAGCAGCTGTTTCAATGTGGCTCAGACTACTGTGAGAGTTCTAGATGACATAATCCATTCTTTTCTCAGGCTATCTGAGTAAACAATGATGTTATTTTGTAAGAAGTTTTAACAACTCCTACAGACTGCCCAGAAACCTTCCTATGTCTAACACTGGTGGGATTCTAGTAACGTCAGGGACTGGGTCATTACACTCACTGCCAACAGATGAAACTTGCTGTCCACAGCAAGTGCTTTTGACTGTAACATAGGCCATCCAACTTCTGGGGCACCTCAGGGGTGAGGTGGCCAGGCTCACCCTACCATGCCGAAACATAGACAGGTTGCACCAGAGAACAGAGCCCTGCTGAAGCATCTTCAGCTTCAGCTAACAACTATCTTAGAACTTTCAGTGGCTCCAAGAGACTGCCTGAAGCATGCTCTGAAGGATAGAACTGATGGTCTCTACCAGGTCAGAACCATCAACCTCTCCATCCTTCTAGCCTTCTAGAGAAAAGCTCTCTAACCTACGCTACCATGGGTAACAACCCCCCACACACACAGTTCACAATTCTAGACTGTAGACTGCTTTAGAAACATACATTAGGCATTGCTATGCATTTCCCAAACCTCAGTAATATATATTCTAAACCTGAAAATCAGAAAAATTATTTAACTTTTCTAGTTAAAACATTTCTACAACCCAAACACTCTAAAAGGATGAGATCGGGGAGTCCTAAAACATCCTCTTCTTGTCTTCTTTTCTTCGCTCAGGAGCACCTGCAAAAGAAAACATTCCAAACACATTCCTGCAAACAAGAAACAACCTGCAAGTAACCAAACCTCCCACCAGCAGAAGCGACACAATCCCAAAAGTTTTTAATGGGTTTTCTACAAAGGCAGTATAAAAGTATCAAAATAACATACAAAACATTTGGGGAGTGAGGCCCTACAAAGTCCTGGCTCTAAGGAAAATGTCCTGAGTGCACATGGCACTCCATTCAAGAATAATCCTTTTTATAACAATTCTTGGACAGGCTTGAGGTCTATTAAACTGCAGTCCAGATTCAGATACCTCTTTCAGACCAACAGTTCAATGGACATCATCACTTATAGGCACAGTGAATAAAATAAAATGTAAAGAGGGACATTTTGGCCTATCATATCCAGAAGTGCAGGCTTCACAGCTACATCACCTCTCTGGATCTGATTGAGACAAATCTTCAGATCAGGCTCTTCCATGCCTCCTCTGGACCTGGTTGCTGAAGATGGAGTTTGAGCTGGATACACCAGGACAGATGCACCACGTTGGTTTCCTCTGCTTGGTGCTTCATAGGAGACTTCCCCATGGAAGCTGGATTGACAGGACGGATGCACCACGTTGGTCTCCTCTGCTTGGGCTTGCGCAGAGACTTCCCCATGGAAGCTGGATTCTGCAGGACGGATGCACCCACATTGGTCTCCTCCACTTGGCGCTGGTAGGAGACATGCACCAACATGCTGTCGTAGTGGCACTCAGGGATAGTACCACTCAGGATGAGGACCATAAGCTACTGTCCCATCTGAACAAACGAGTCTTTTGTGTGGACTGTTTCTTTTCCAGTTTTATCAATTACTCAGACAGACCTAGTTTCCAAAACTTTAATCTATCATGTCACAGTTTGAGTCCCACAAATTTACACACATTGGGTTTAATGATAGCTCTGGCTTCTTCCCACAACCATGCCTCTCTACGTAATCTATGGCCTTCTACATCCATCCTGGGAAAAATGGATATTTTAGTCCATACTCTGCCTCAGCCCTACGTCTGACCAGATGTTCCTCTTTGCTGCTTTTGGCAGACTCAACCACGTTGCCCATCTGGGGTGTCCAGACCTTGTCAGACCAGCTTTGGATGGTCACAACAAGGAAAAAGCGATCCATCCCTATGCTTTCTACAATTTCTCTTGAGCCCTGTACAGTCTGATGTGACTCACTTGCAGTTAGAGCCACTGGCAACCCATTCTCACTACCAGTTGCCTTACTAACTTGCTCCATTTCTGCTTGCTGTACATGCTTTGCCCAGGACCCTGATAACTGTTTCAGCCCCAGCACAGTCCACTGCATGCTATGCACCGAGGCAGTTGCCTCCCATTGCAAGGCATCCTCAAGTTCTTCTTTTCTGATTAGACTTGGGCTTGGGCCTGCTGGGGTTGAAAAGACCATTTCTGTCTGCTACTGCAAATCATTCAGGGTCACACCCTCAAAAATTCTTCTACTAGCTCCCTGGTTCCTGATTGCAATCAGATGTTTGCTGTACTGTACATGTTGGGCGTCCACAGAGTCCACGTTGGAGCTAAACATATTGCTTTGGACTTGCCTTGCAACGCCACTGTTTTGCACATCCCATACTGCTTCATGCAATCTTTACACTAGGGTAACATTAAGACACCCCTTCTAGTTATCATGCAGATCACACAGACATTCACTGGAAAGTTAGATAATGCTAAATTTGTTGGTGCACTTTCACTGTGTACAGCCTCTCATACTGGGCTAATTCTCTTTCTTGCTGGGCTATCCATGCACGGGCATGGAGGATACCCTGTCTTTCTGTTAGTCATTTTCTCTGCAACAGAAACAACACTCAAATCCAAGTTACTTATCTGCACTTTGCACTTAGCACACTGATTCTGATTTTTTGAACTGCAAATGTCTCTTTGCTTTCTCTCTGCATTCTACTTGTAACCTCCTCTGGGGCTTACATGTGGTTGCCCATGATTTTCCCTATTTCTCATTTCCTGGCTCCCTTGACTTCCCAGGATGGCCCACATGTTGTTTTGCCCAGTTTGGGCATGGAATCTTGTCTGCAGCTGCTGGCATGTTTGCTCTGGTCGCACTCACGATGCATGAGTGGTATTTTTGATGTGCCGACCGCATTTGTGGGAAAACAGAGAATGACACAGTGGTTCTGGTGCCTCTCCTTGCTAACTGAGGGCTGGTGACCTGGGAAATGTGGCAGAGAAAACACTTGAGCTCCAGAAGTATAAGTGTGAACTCAGGGCATAAAGCGGGCTCATGAATATTAATGAGCCCTGTATGAATATTAATAAGTAGTGCTGCTTGCTGCCTGGAGGACAGAGTTTCGTGGGAATGACAGAAGAACCCTGGGATCAATAGAATGAGAGTGGGCTTATTCAACAGGGGACAGTTGAGGCTACACTTGGTGGGATGTTTGCATGAATAAAGTAATGTGTTGGGCTGCACTCACCCTATAAAACTGGGGAACTGTTTGGACTCAATAGAACTGAATGGGAGCTGACATGTTTGTGACACTTGATCCCAGTGTTACCAGGCCCTATTTGGAGATTGTTGTGGCAGAACTGGATCAAGAAGGGAAAGAGAGAAAAGAGACTGAACTGTGATACTGATTCCCCAGGTACTGAGAGGTTGCTTGAATATTGTTGGGAGGAATTACCTGCTGCAGAAACCCTGCATTAGCTGGCTGAATTGGCTGAGAGGATCTGAGAATTACCTGAAGGCTACAGTTGCTACTGAGAGTTTTGTTTGCTTGTGTGGGACTGCAATTGTAATTTCATAAAGGCAAGCATCTCTGGTCTGGGGTGCTAGCCAGGTGCTCTACATATCCTGATTGAACTGGTTAAAGTATCTGAAAGCTGTGACCCAGCTACAGCCAAGAACAGGTTGTGGACATTGCTCAGTTAGAAAGTGTGGACTGGTGTGCAGGGGCCGGTTGTTCTTGAAATTCCCTGTTGGACTGCACCTGCACTATTTGGATCTCAGGCTAGCACCCACTTCAATTGCCATTGGACCTTATTGGGAAAAGCTGCCTGTGAACTGTTCATGCTGAGAGCTCAGTGCATGGACTGCAGGAGGACCCCACCACTGGGAGTTCTCACCCAGAGCCAGGGAAGGAATCTGCTAACTCCTTCCAAGTGGGACTCACTGTCTCAGGAGGTCACCAGAGCTTGCTGGGGTGCAAGGGCACCTATGACCCATTGGGGAAGCCTCCTGAGTCTTGACCTTCTGGGGCTGGTGATGTTCTGCCACAGAGCTCTGCAACAGGCCAGAAGCAGATGAAGAGGACAAGTGGACAGAGCTACAATCAAGGTGACCAGCTGCAAGAGTGATGAGCAAGTTCTATCCTGCCTGAGGGATCAAGGCCAGCCCATTTTCTGTCTCGCTGCACTGAATAAGGAGCTCCATACCCTAGATTTTGAGATCAACTGACAGTGAGTACCCAGGATCTGGACCCTGGAAAGGAAAACGGAATTGGTGTAGTTTTCTTAAACTAAATTATTTACAATATTTCAGGACCCCAACAGCCAGCCAAACCATGGCACCAATCAGACTTGCATCTAGTTGGTACCCAGAGGGACTGATTATGAATGCTGGACCCAGTGAGGTGACTTCAGCCTCGGTCCAAATGTTTAACAGTGTTGTCCACTTCACTAACTTCTTTCTCTTCACGGCAATCCTCAGTCCTGGTATCCCTTCCCTAGTCCTTACCCCTAAATAAAGCTGTGAGTTTGTTGCAATTACTGTGTTAGTGAAGTTCATTGCATCTGTCTATTGCTAAGATATATGGTTTATGGTGGAACAAGGTTATTGGGGATACAGTGTGTAGAGTTCTTGGTGGGAGGTTGGGAGGTACAGTAACCCAGGGGGCTGTACCAGGTAGATACCTGGCCCACTAATACCTTACTCTGGGTGGAGGCACTGTGCTGTTATCAATATTTCTGGGAATGAACCCCAATTGTCACCATAGCAGGACCCAGGCCCTTGCCTTGTATCAGGGACAACAGGGAAGGGGTAGCCCACTGGCATACGACACCTGGAGCTACATCTTAGAGGTACTGCTGGGATCTGCTGTTCACCAACCATGCTTCCACTGGAAAATCTGAGTGTTGGGACCCTGATGGGTCCCCAGGCCTCAAGCTCACTCCACCCCAGCCCAAGTTTAAGTCTCACCGAGGAAGATAAGATGAGGCTGGTGGAATGGGGTGGGGGAATGAAAATGGATCACAGAAGTCTTTTCTTTTGATGGGGATACCTCTAGAGATGGAAAAGGGATGTTGAAAAGTGTTATCAACCATAAAGAGACTGGGAAAGCTAAACATACAAAGGAAAATGTTTGATTCTGTTAGGGTACATTGACTGTGCTGATAGGGAGCACTCACCTCTATGGGTGAGTACTCTCTGCTCATAGAAGTACTCACCCTATACAGGCCAGTTGGATGCCTGGGGCTTTGGTGGTGGAGGGAATGAGTGAGACTCTACCGTAGTAACATCCTTTAGTGTGGCCTCCTGGGGAAGGGGTTGAGGAGCAGGATCCTTTCCTAGGTTTGAGAAGCCCCACCTGGTTCCATGCCTGTGGCCTTTGAGCCATATTATAAATTGAGAATGTTTTCAGGGTAAAACTACCCTGATTAGTGAGGATGACTTGGAGACCTGGATGGATGGAGCCACGCCATTAGTCCAGGACTGGCAGTGTTCTGAAGTTGAGAAGTGGAAATGATTATGGAGAGCTTATGGGGTCTTGCTTTGGAGGTTATACATTCTTCATGAGCCACAGATCCCAGCTGCAGCCCAGGTATACCTTATGGCACTGGAAAGCATGTTTGGAAGTCCCAATCCAGTGAAGTTCTCATGTGGAAGTTTAATACCACTAGGCGGGGAGGGAACTGTTGTCTGCTTTTCTGATGCAGGTAGAAAGGGTATTTCAGAGGGTGTTCTAGAAAGGGGGTAGCAGCCCAAGACTTGAATTGGATCAGGTTAGAGCACATAATGAAAGTCACTTGTTATTCCCCGTTATTGCCGTTACAGTTGCATTTAGCAGACAGGAAGAATAACCACCCTCCATATTGGGTTTTGGTGTGGGAAGTCCAGGAGGCTGAAGAAGAGCAGGGTCACTGGGGATGCACAGGGCCACCACAGCTGTGACACAGATGGAATGAGAGGTACCTCCTGGTGAGGTACAGGAATTAAGGACTTTGTTGAGGGAATACAAGAATGTAGTCACCTCAGCAAACTTTCTGTGGGTTCAGATTCAACTGAGGCTCCCAGATTGAGCAGTATAGTCCCTAATGTAGGCCCAACAACATTTGGCACTGGGTCCCCTGCCCTGCAACCCCTCTGATGCAAGGTCAAGGCTCAAGTAGAGGAATTAGTCTGGGGAGTAGCTGAGTTAGAGAGGTGGGGATGCCTGTTGTTACCCAAGGAATAAGCTGGTTGTAGAGTGGAATCATACATCTCAGAGTGCCCCAGTGGGAATGCCTGGGACTCATCTGGCACCAACAGACCAGCCGCAACCTCAGAAACCCATCATTTTACTTATAGGTGTGGGGCAAGGTCCATATACAGAGGGGGTAGGGAACCTTTAGACCATTTGTCTAACTGAGATAGAGCACCCATCAACCCAGCCCGCAAACAGGGACACTACAGAGGGGTCTGGTAGGAGTACACGGGACCCCTGGCAGGTCCAGCTCCATGGTTCACACAAGAGTTTTATCTGGCAGAGCCACCACGTCAGCACCAGTAGACATGTGTAAATTAGTGGGATTGACAACCAAGACTCATATCACCATCAACGGAGTCCCACCTGGGCTGTTCTGGATAGCGGTTCTGAGGTTGCCATTATTTTAAATCCTGGTATGATCAGCATTTACCAGATGTGGAGATACAGCAGCTTGAGGGACTGCAAGTGTGGGGCTTCAGCAAAAGGCATACCCTTATCTTGGCTATGTCCAAGTATGGATGGTGTTTCCTGCTAAAGTGGCGTGAGTGAGTGTAGCTGTAGAGACTATAGCTTTGAATTGTAGAAGCTAACATCTTTGATGGAGAGCCTGTGTTAGTGGGCAAAATGCCCATATGTTTGGACATCTGGCCCAGCTGTGTCATGCTTGAGTGACTGAAAGACAGGGTGTGAAATATCCATTACACGCCTGGTTCAGGAGGCCTACAGAAAGAAGGGCAATCCTTGTTGAGGAGCTTGATGACCCAGTGGTGACAGTGTGGCTAAGAGACGGAAATGAAATTGTGCTCCCGTCAAACATGGAATGCAACATTGCTGGTGTGGTGAGGTTAAAGAAGGATGTCAAGAATCAGATACTGATGTTGGATGCTCTAGATGAACATGAGTTGCTGCTGGGACTGTTGGTCAAGCCCAGCGCTTTGCCAGACAGAGCACATACATTTGTTCGGAGGGTGAATGTACAAGTGAAGAATGTGATGGATAATGAAGTGGTAGTGTGGAAAGGTTGGACCTTGGCTCAAATATATTGTGCCAACATGGCAGTGCACACTGCTGCAGCAAGCAGAGGTGCTGCAGTGGGAATTGATCAAGATTGTTTGACCTGAAAAGAGAGTGAGGAAAAGCTGGCTGCACAGATGGATGTTTCTTCCTGCATGAATGGGATGTAGGGTGTGTGAGTGGCGAGCAACATCAGATACAACTCATGGATGACACGCCTTTTCAAGAGAGGTCAAGGCAGCTGGCCCCCATTGATATTGATGGCGTCTGGCGGTACTTGCAGAGATGTTGGCCGGGATTATTCAGGAATCTAGGCCCATATGCATCACCAATTGTGGTGGTGAGGAAGAAAAGCCATATGAATGTCGTGGATTACCATACATTGAATAAGCAGAGCGGTGCCAGATCAATATACTATGCCCAGAGTACAGGATGCACTGGACTGTTTGAATGGAAGCCAATGGTTCTTGGTTCTGGAGCTGCGGAGTGGTTACTATCAGATTCAATTGCCCCAAGTTCGGAGAAGATGGCATTATATGTCCTTAAGTTTTATGAGTTCTAGAGAATGCCACAGGGGATCTTGGGTGCACCACCACATTCCAACACCTGATGCAGAAAGCCATAGGGAATATGAACCTGCTGGAGTGTTTGGTCTACCTGGATGATGTAGTTGTATTCGGGAAGACCCTGGAGAAACATGAGGCCCGGCTGATGAAGGTGTTGGACCACCTGGAAAATTTGGACTGAAGCTGTCCTTTGATAAATGCCAGTTCTTCCGGACCTCAGTCAAATATGTGGGGCACATAGTTTCGGAAAAGGGTATACAGACTGACCCCAGCAAAGTTGAGGCCCATACCACCTGGCCCAAGCCACCAACTCTGAAGGAATTACAGTGGCTACTGGGTTTCTGTGGCTGCTATTGAAGATTTGTAAAGGATTACACCTGAGTGGTGTGGCCCTCTTGAATCTGTTACAGGGGTATCTGCCCACCAACAAAAGTAAGAAAGTTGCTATTCCTGGGGACTCTGCTAAAGCAGCCAACTATTTTCAGCCATTTGAACCTTTTGGCGAGAGGTGGACTCAGGACTGTGATAAAGCTTAGACAGAAACATAGAAGATGATGGCAGATAAGGACCGAAGGTCCATCCAGTCTGCCCATTTCTTTTCTACCTTATAAATGTGCCATTGGCCTTTGCTCTGTCAATGGCCTATCTATTCTTACTCATCTTTATTGCTCCCTTATGCCTATTCCATGCCTGTTTAAAGCCTGCACTGTATTCATATCCACCACTTCCTGAGGTAGGCCATTCCATGCATCCACCACCCTTTCTGTGAAAAGAACTTCCTCACATTGCCCCTAATTGACATCCCTCTAATCTCATGCTGTGTCCTCTTGTCCTGCTATTTTTCTTATATTGAAACATGTTAGACTCTTTCACCTTGTTAATGCCCTTAAGGTGTCTGAATGTTTCGATTACCACTCTCTCCCTCCTTTGCTCTAGGGTATACATATTGAGCTCTGTTAGTCTATCCCATATGTTTTCTGATGCAGTCCCTGCACCATTTTGGTTGCTTTTCTCTGGACTGCCTCTATTTGGTTAATGTCCTTGTGAAGGTGTGGCCTCCAGTACTGTATGCAGTACTCAGATGGGGACTAACCAGTGTCTTGTAAAGAGGATTATTACCTCCCTGTTCCGACTTGTGATACCCCTACTAATACACGCCAACATCCTCCTAGCCTTACTACTGCTTTAGTGATCTGCTTGGATGATTTCAAGTCATTGGTGATGATGCCCAAGTCTGTTTCTTTCCTTGTGACTGCCAGCAACTCCTCCCAGCCTATAGGTGGCTTCAGGGTTTCTCTTCCCTATGTGCATGATCTTGCACTTCTTTGCATTAAATCCCAGTTGCCACTCTTCCGACCATTTTGCTAGTTTATCCAGATCTCTTCTCATTCTGCCCACCCCATCTGGATCATCTACTCTGTTTCAGATCGGGTGTCATCTACAAACAGACAAACCTTACCCTCCAGTCCATCTGCAATGTTACTGTAACCCCTAGATGGCGCTATCCCAGGGCTACTACCCCTGCCTGATTTGCCACTAACAGGTTGAGGGGCCTGGATCCAATGGGGTGCCTCCACCCAGAGGTCAGGGTTTGCAATAGTTAAACTAACTTGGTCACAGCCCTCTGGGACACTGCAACCCCTTTCTTCTCACTAGTGGCCCACAATATATCAGAATTCCCTTCACAGTATACACTTACCCCCAGGTCTGGTTCCGGCACTGGGACCTCCTGTGAAATGAGATACAGTGCAACAATCACAGTACAGTACTTTAACATAGACAAATACCTCAGGCAGTATAACTTTGCTGAAACAAGCAGCTCTGATTTATTTGGGGATATAACAAGGACAGGGAAATCAGGTTAATTAGCTTATCACTCTAATAATCTACCTATGGCTCTGTGCACAGGCCTATCCCTATCAGTTACTGTCCCTGGGTACCCAAGCCCTAGTGGCTAGTCCAAACCGTGGCAGCTGGTAGGGGCCCTTTCACACAGAGAAAGGAGAATTAAACAGTCAGCAGTACAGTAATTCCATTTGGATTTAATGTGGCAATTCAACAGGGAGCGACCCTGAATTAGTACTCACGACCTCCAAATAAGATAGGGTCCTTCAATGTCAGCAGGGCTCACTTGAGGTACACAAACCTCTTCACATCCATATAAAAGCACTTTATACCAGGCAGGCTGCATCTGTATCCCGATCGCAATTACTGCACAATACCAGGAGAACACACAGCAGATTCAGTTCTGACAGACCGAGTGTAATTTTCAGCCATTCCTCCAGTCTTCTACAGGGTGAGCCTGGTTTCTACTCTTCAGAGATCCTTTGATTCTTTTCACAGGATGGATTCAGTCCTAACAAGCTGCAGACCGAAACTCTGGGCCTTACACGTTTTTGACTAAAACTGCACACTGAAAAAGTACAGGGCTCCTTCCTTCTTCACTGCCAAAGCTCAACTGAACTCCAACCGACAAAACCGGGCACTTCCTTTGAGTTCCTCCCAGTTCTTGACTGGATTGGCTGTCACTCACAATAGACTGCTGCTGTTGGTCCAAAAGGCACTGAAGTCTAAACTACATCTCCCAGAGTCACTGCCCATACAATCCTCTTGTGGCTGGCTCAGATTATGAGTCAAGTTCTGATTCGTCCAAGGCACCATTTTAGAGCTAGCTTACCCCACACTGATTGGTCCAGTTCAGCAGTTCAAAACTAGAATGGGGAACTAGCAGACACAGTTCTGACTGCAAAGAAAGCAGGTTAGACAAACTGTAATTTCATTATTACTCTAAATAATTTCTGGTAAACAGTTACATCTTTCAGATAGGTTCCTTTGCACTCTAGTGACTGCAAAAATTAAGTGAATTGGCAGCAGCTCAGTGGTACTCAGAGAAGCACACAGTCCCCCATACAAACTAATTATGTCTGCAAGCAGACAGCTCTTAAAGAGACAGTACCAGAGGCTCTAAAACACTCACTGATAAATGGCTTAAATGCCAAACACCATTCAGGCTTGGAGCATTCAAGCAAGCTCCTGGAAGTCTTTTGGAACCCCCATTTGCAGGGGGTTACACCCTTCCTAGGCTTGGGAAAGCTTGGCGTCGCGTCAAGCAAGTACCATAAGTTTCAACTGCAACCATATATATTTGCATTAGGCTCGCACATGTAATCATCAGTCAATATATCATTTTACCAAGAACACATTTCTGAAACATTGCAGTACGTCACTCTTTACACAGTATTACATACACATTGTACCATAACTCAAGTTATTACCTCTTGTACATGAAACCTGAAGAGAGGGCCCTTCCTATCAGTTACCTTGGGGCTGGATGGGGCAAGGGCACCATACTAGAGGGCAACACAAGTAACTTGGTTAGCACTGATGCTCAGTTTGGGCAGTGAGCTCGGGGACACATACACTCCTTTATGGACAACATTGAGAGGCAAGTCCACAGGCCCCCAAGTGAATCATAACTGAGGTGCACCACAGGCTTTACAGCTCGACCAGTCTTTCTAGGGGGAACTGTTATAGTCTCTGCACTCTGAGCCTCATTTTCAGCATTGTCCTCACTTGTCAGGGAGTCTCCATGGGGGTAGAGAGGCTAGAACTTGGGGCACTTTCAGCTCCAGGAGTTACAGTTTCTGAGTCCACAACATTTGGCTCGCATGGAGAGCTTTCGGACACTGGCAGTGGACTGTCAGGGCACTCAAAATACTCTTCTTGTTCAGGTGTATCACCAGTCTGCCCCAGTCTATCATTTCTCCCTGAAAGCTCAAACAGTTCAACCATGCACAATGATTCCATTTCATCTGATCTGATGCTTTGCACTTCACTTTCTGGGAGCATTGGCTCCAGGGATGAAGCTGGGGGCTTAGACAGTCCAGAAGGCCCAGCTTTGTCTCCAGTATTGACTAGGGATTGCCAAACAATTGACTCAGTTCGTAAGAAGGATAGTATTCAAAGTCACTCTACTTTCTTCCGATATGGACTGACAGTCATGCTCAACTGGGACTTGTGGAGGGAACACTTTAACTTTGCTTCTGTAGGTGCAGACTTTCTTGATCTTTTCTTAGCAGCAGCTCTAGTCACTGGTCCAGAGGGGCATCTTCTAGGGGCTCAGACTCAATTAAGATTTGTCCAATGGGCAGTAAATGATTTCTATGTATTGTTTTACATCTTTGAATTATTCTCAGGCCTTACTTTGTACACTGGCAGATCATCTAGTTTGCCCACTACAATGTGAGGAGATGGTGCCATCGGTCAGCAATCTTGTGCTTGCCATGTCCCAGATTTCTTAGCAATACCCGATCTCCCTCCTGGAGTTCCTGTGCTTTCACCTTTTATCATGCCTTTCTTTGTTGGCCAGATTTCTTTTGGCAGCCATGGTTTGAGCCAGTTGGTACGATGAGTTAGCTGGGCCTTTAACTTTTGCACATACTGTAAATAGTTGTCAGCTTGAACCCCATCAGGAGAGACCCCAAAACACACATCTACTGGTAGTCGAGCTTCTCTTCAAACATCAGGCGGTAGGGGAGAATCAGTGGCATCACTTTTGGTGCAGTTATAAGCATGTACCAGGGTGCTAATTTGTTGGCTCCATCTAGGCTTGTCCTTTGGGTGCAGGGTGCCTAGCATATCTAGCAAAGTCTAGGTTGAAACGTTCAGGCTGTGGGTCCCCTGGGGTGGTAAGGAGTGGTTCTGGACTTTCGCACTCCCCACAGAGAAAGCATCTCTTTGATCAGACGACTCTCAAAGTCTCTCCCTTGATCAGAATGGATTCTTTGTGGA
The DNA here is from genome assembly GCA_016271365.2 of Neoceratodus forsteri. Taxonomy (NCBI): domain Eukaryota; kingdom Metazoa; phylum Chordata; order Ceratodontiformes; family Ceratodontidae; genus Neoceratodus; species Neoceratodus forsteri. The sequence continues at coordinate 1,426,923,996 of CM028130.1, forward strand.
GCCCCATAGTGAACAAAAAGTTTTCTACAAGTACTTTGGCCACAGTGGATGCTTTCTGGTCTTTCGTGGGGAAAGCTTGGGCATATCTCGTGAAATGGTCAGTGACCACCAGCACATTACTGATATTTCTTTGATCTGACTCCAAACTCAGAAAATCAATACAGACCAGCTCCATGGGTGCACTGGTGGTGATGTTAACAAGGGGCAGCCCTCTGGGGCAAAGCTTTCTCCTGTAGCTTAGCGACTACAAGTTCGAATGTGTTGCTCCACATCAGCCCCCATCTTAGGCCAATAGAATCTGGATCTCACCAAGTCAAGTGTTCTGTCTATACCAAGGTGCCCTATGTGGTTGTGCAAGGACCTCAGTACTGAGTCTCGAAAGGCAGTGGCAGCACTAGTTGTTGTTGTCTACTTGTCCCCTCACTGTTTCTCTGTATAACAGTTTATTGATCAGTTTCAACTTAGGACCTTCTTTGTATAACAGTGCAGTTCTCAAATCAGTGGAGCGAATTTGGACACATCTTTTCCTGCATAGAGGGCTTCTAAAGCTGCTTTGATCATGGGATCGCGATTGAGCCCGCCGAATACTGTCATTGTCCAGCTGAGGCAGTGCACCAATGTCTATTGCAGAAAAGTGGCAATAAGCAGCAGGTATGCAATTCTCAGAGGGTCCCAAGCAATCCACCATGCAGTCCACTCTGTCCGTAGACATTTGTTCCTCCTGTCAAACTTCAGGCAGAGTGCCCGAATGTCAGGTTCTGGCCAATCGGACCCAATCATTCTGGGGAACAGGCCTCCGGAGAGAGCATCAGCATCTATGTGGTTCAGACCTGCTCGGTATTCAGAGAGCATAGTCATATGTAGATAATGCAGAAAGCCACCTATGGCCAGTGGCATCCAACTTACTGAGGTCTGCACATAGGTCAAAGGATTATTGTCAGTTTTACTAGTATTTTAGCCCCATACAAGTACTCATGGAATTGGTCAACAATAGCCCACTTCAAAGCTAGGAACTCTAACTTATGTACAGGATAGTTCTTTTCGGATGGGGTCAGGCTTCTACTGGCAAAGGCCACTGGTCTCAGGCCATTCTCGTGCTCTTGGTACAACACAGCCCCCAACCCTTGCAAGCTAGCATCAGTGTGCAGGACGTAAGGTTTTCTTGGATCGGCATAGGCCAGCACTGGAGCATGGGTAGTTGATATATGATCTCATGAAAAGCAGTCTCAAATCAGGAGTCCAGCGGGCCCCAAATACTTCACTCGGATGAAAATACACTCTTTCAGTCTTGAGGGACGCTGACTTTGGTATTTTTGTGGGTTGGGGATACCCTTGAGTAAGGTTAAGTAAAGGCGGATCACTCTTGAATAGTCCTTGATGAAGCGCCGATAATAACCACAGAATCCCAGGAATCTTTGCAGTTCTTTTAGATTTTTGGGCTGTGGCCAGGTGGTCAAGGCCTCAACTTTACTTGGTCGGTCTCTATTCCTCGGTGGATACTATGTGCCCACATACTTTACTGATGTTTGAAAGAATTGACACTTATATCAATGGACAGTTTAAGGCCAAAGTCCTCCAGTCGGTCCAATACCTTAAATAATCTGCTCTCATGTTCCTCCAGTGAGCTGCCAAACACAATAACATCATCTAGGTATACCAGGCACTCTAGTAAGTTCATGTCCCCACTGCACGCTCCATCAATCGCTGAAAGTGGCTGGGGCACCTGAAATCCTTGAGGCATCCTCATGAATTCATAGAAGCAAGCGGACAGATAAAGGCCGTCTTCCTCACGGTCCTCTGGGGCCATCGGGATCTGGTAGTACCCACTGCGGAGATCCAGCACAGAGGAACCACTTGCTCCCGCTTAGGCAGTCCAAAGCATCCTGAATGCGGGGCATGTGTACTGATCCAGGATAGTCCGCGGGTTTAAGGTGCGATAATCCACACACATCCTTACTGTTCCATTCTTTTTCCTCACTACCACAATGGGGAAGCATAGGGCTTCTGGATTCTTGTATTACACCAGCAGCTAACATCTCTTGCAGATGCTGTCCTCACATCATCTATGTCAGCAGGTGCCAGGTGCCGAGACCTCTCACGAAATGGTCTTTTCGTCATGCAGCGGATATTGTGCTCAGCTCCTTGCACGCATCCTACATCCCATTCCTTTAAAGAAAACACCTGGCTCTCTGGGCAAGCTTCTCACTGATCCTCACTTTCCATTCAGCTGGCAGCGGGGAGTCGCCGAAATCAAACAAGTCAGGCGTTACTCTGTCATTCTTCCTTGAACTCTTGCTGCTGGGTAGCACTGCAGTGTCTGCACAATGCACATTAGCCAGGATGCAACCTCTGTTTACTCGAATGTCTCTTTCAGACACATTATGAACTTGGACCATTACCCTTCTGGCATAAGCATGGGCTCTAGCGGGCAAAATACTAGGCTTGACCAGCAGTCCCTCTGGCAATTTTCCATCGCCTGGTGCATCCAACATATTTTATTCTTAACATCCTTTCTGATACGGACCTCTCCTGTAAGGTACACTGGGCATTTGGCGCCAGGATCAGAGACTCAGGATCCTTCTTCCATACAATTCGACCGGTTCCTCTGGTTCTGTTTTTCAGCATCTCTCTGTGCCTCATAGGCCTTCTTAATTAAAGCCGAACTCTTAAAGCTCTACTAGTCTTTGACCCCTGTTTTCATAACACAACTGTGCCAGCCTTCCGAACATATGAGCATTTGTTCCAATCAACAAAGGGACACCATCATACAGTCCAGTGGGGGACACACTAAGGCTAGGGTCTCTACTTGTTCGCCACTCCAGCCACGAGGTGGGAAAGACAGCCAAATTCGGATATACCCGGAATAGGGTAGGCTTCACTAACCCCATACATGCAGTCCTTCTAATGGTTGTAAGGGTACTTTGACAAATGCTTCTGATACCAATCCTGGAACATAATTGTCACTTGGGAGCCACTGTCTAATACAGCTCTTGTAGACACTCCATTCACCTTACAGTGGTCTCCATGGAGGGACCCACTATTCTGGACCAGTCTGGAGAGGCGTAGTGGGGCCTGGGCAACTGACCTTGCCACAAAAGGACGTGAATTAGCATTTTTGGTGCCCTCACTGGGATCATGTCGTGCACCCTTAACCACTGATTTCTTCTCCCAAGCTCTCCTTGTAGCCTATATGCAACTTTGTCAGTGTCTTTTGGGGACTGGCATTCCCTTTCATGTGCCCATCTTTCCCACAATTATAGTAAAACATACTTTCTGGAGTTTGAGCTGGCGAGGCGCCACACTGGGAGCCAGGGCGGGGTATTACTAACTGGAAACCTGGGTGCCATCTCTGTCTCTGGCGTGATAAGCATTTGGAGACATCTGTCAGTTTCTGCACTTCCATGGTCAAGGAATTGAGTTTGGAGCTGTTATCAGCAGGAGATACATGGTGGGTACCCCACCCCATAGCAGATGCAGTCGGATATAGGTCAGGGCCCCGCTTGCAGGCGTGGCCTTCATAAAGGGACTGTTTTTGAATTCCGATCTCTCAACAGTTCGCCCCATTGTGGCATATCTTTTTCCTTGTCAGAGCACTCATTGACTGTCAACCTCTGCCCTGAACTTCACTTGATGGGTCACCTCAGTCACTCGGTCGTAGCCACAGCTGTTGGTGCAGGTACCCCCGAGGTCGCCTTTTCTCAACTCCTAATTTCTCTCATTAACTCATCATAGGAGGGTGGGGATTCCAGTCGATTTGCCAGCGTAACTGAAGCAACAGCAGTTCTGAGAAGGGGCAGACTTAAGATTCTGTCCAGTCTGGTTCGGTCTAGTTCAATCTGGCAAACTACCCTTTCTGAGGCATTCTTGCAACAATTTTTCCAGCCGAGACATACACAGACAACAACTCCCTTGGTACTGTTGTGCATTTCTTACTCTCCACCATAGGTCCTCATCAGAATCTGGGCTCCTATACACTTCTCCAAGGCCTCAAGATAGGCCTGTGCAGTCGCTCAGGGTTACTGGCCCGTTTAGCACGGATGGTAGCCAGGGCAGGACCTCGGAGGCTCTCACTAACCCTCTTCTCTCGCCTTCCGAGCATTGCCATTCTAGCACTTGGGGGCAACATAGTCTATCCAGGTCTCCCAGTCATCCTCCCTTGGGGTGGGGAGGGTGCCAGAGAAGATCCTCAACCTTCGGTAAGAGTCGTGACTAATGGCAGGTGCAGAAATAGGAGTCTGCATTGGTTCAGCCACCATTACGGCACTGGAGCAGGAGAGGGTGTTGGGGAGGAACACCCCCAGGTGGCAAGAATAGTTTCTTCAAGTCCTCCACAGTTTTCCCTCTCCCAGCAACCATTCAGCAAATTTCTCCTCAAAAGTTTCAGATAGTGGTGGGGGCTGATTCCCCCGTCTTTACTGTCCTTAGTTATCCTCTCCAAGCAGTGAGGGCTCCCTCTGGGGTAATGGTCTGTGGCACTTTGGAGCTATCTATGGGATCCTTAAACTCTACTAGGGCCAGGAAAGTGTGGGTGAGCAGATTAGCATGCCGACCCACCACCACAGGGTTTTGTAAACCTTCCACCTTGGAAAGTACTCCTGCACAGTGTCCGTATTGATACCCAGGGGGATGTCCAGGATAAGCATAGCATTTGGGGGTCGATCTCCTCCCCAGTACACCACTCACCAGCCGGTGCACAGCCACTTCTGTCGGGTACCCATTTTTTCTTAACAGTGGTTCGAATATGGCCACTAGAGGACACACAATCCCAGCGGTGAGCCTCCAAGATGTAACCCTAGATGGCGCTATCCCAGGGGCTACTACCCCTGCCTGATTTGCCACTAACAGGTTGAGGGCCTGGATCCAATGGTGGGTGCCTCCACCCAGAGGTCAGGGTTTGCAATAGTTAAACTAACTTGGTCACAGCCCTCTGGGACACTGCAACCCCTTTCTTCTCACTAGTGGCCCACACAATATATCAGAATTACCTTCACAGTATACACTTACCCCAGGTCTGGTTCGGCACTGGGACCTCCTGTGAAATGAGATACAGTGCAACAATCACAGTACAGTACTTTAACATAGACAAATACCTCAGGCAGTATAACTTTGCTGAAACAAGCAGCTCTGATTTATTTAGGGGATATAACAAGGACAGGGGAAATCAGGTTAATTAGCTTATCACTCTAATAATCTATCTATGGCTCTGTGCACAGGCCTATCCCTATCAGTTACTGTCCCTGGGTACCCAAGCCCTAGTGGCTAGTCCAAACCGTGGCAGCTGGTAGGGCCCTTTCACACAGAGAAAAGGAGAATTAAACAGTCAGCAGTACAGTAATTCCATTTGGATTTAATGGCAATTCAACAGGAGCGACCCTGAATTAGTACTCACGACCTCCAAATAAGATAGGGTCCTTCAATGTCAGCAGGGCTCACTTGAGGTACACAAACCTCTTCACACATCCATATAAAAGAAGCACTATACCAGGCAGGCTGCATCTGTATCCCGATCGCAATTACTGCACAATACCCAGGAGAACACACAGCAGATTCAGTTCCTGACAGACCGAGTGTAATTTTCAGCAATTCCTCCAGTCTTCTACAGGGTGAGCCTGGTTTCTACTCTTCAGAGATCCTTTGATTCTTTTCACAGGATGGATTCAGTCCCAACAAGCTGCAGACCGGAACTCTGGGCCTTACACACGTTTTTGACTAAAACTGCACACTGAAAAGTACAGGGCTCCTTCCTTCTTCACTGCCAAAGCTCAACTGAACTCCAACCGACAAAAACCGGCACTTCCTTTGAGTTCCTCCCAGTTCTTGACTGGATTGGCTGTCACTCACAATAGACTGCTGCTGTTGGTCCAAAAGGCACTGAAGTCTAAACTACATCTCCCAGAGTCACTGCCCATACAATCCTCTTGTGGCTGGCTCAGATTATGAGTCCAAGTTCTGATTCGTCCAAGGCACCATTTTAGAGCTAGCTACCCCACACTGATTGGTCCAGTTCAGCAGTTCAAAACTAGAATGGGAACTAGCAGACACAGTTCTGACTGCAAAGAAAGCAGGTTAGACAAACTGTAATTTCATTATTACTCTAAATAATTTCTGGTAAACAGTTACATCTTTCAGATAGGTTCCTTTGCACTCCTAGTGACTGCAAAAATTAAGTGAATTGGCAGCAGCTCGAGTGGTACTCAGAGAAGCACACAGTCCCCCATACAAACTAATTATGTCTGCAAGCAGACAGCTCTTAAAGAGACAGTACCAGAGGCTCTAAAACACTCACTGATAAATGGCTTAAATGCCAAACACCATTCAGGCTTGGAGCATTCAAGCAAGCTCTGGAAGTCTTTTGGAACCCCCATTTGCAGGGGGTTACATTACTAATGAAGATATTGACGAGGACTGGCCCCAGGACTGATCGCTGAGGTACCCACTTGTGACTTGCATCTCTTCTGACTGTATACTGTTTACCACCACTCTCTGTTTTCTGCCCGTCAACCAGTTTGCCACCCAGTTGACCAACTTCTGATCCACCCGAGCCTATTCAGCTTATTTATCAATATTCTATATGGAACAGTATCGAAAGCTTTGCTGAAGTCAAGGTAAGCAACATCAACTCCTCCCTTGGTCCACCACTCTGGTTACCCAGTCAAAGAAATCTATGAGATTAGTTTGACAAGACCTTCCTTTGTAAACCCATGCTGTCTTGGATCCTGTGCTCCTATTTATTCCAGGTGTAAAGCTTTCAAGGACATCATCTATTGCTTGACCCATGCCCTGGTGCTGGCTTATGCAAACCCACAGAAACCCTATGTACTTCATACTGATGCCAGTTTTAGTGGACTTGGGACTGTGTTATATCAAGAGCACTCAAAGGTTTGCATTCAGTTGCACTCACAAGTCAGAGTTTAAACCCTTCCGAGCAGAGGTATTCTGTTCATAAGTTAGAGCTCCTGGGTTTGAAATGGGCCATAGTTGGCCAGTCCCATGACTATCTCTATGGGGCCAAGATCACAGTGAAGACAGATAATAATCCACCCCTACATGCAAACCACTGCTAAGCTGGATGCAACTGGTCGAGTAGTGTGCTGTCAGCCTTGTCCATCTATGATTACCGTGTGGAGTACCACTCGGGCCTGAACCACGCAGATGCTGATGCTTGTCAAGGTGGCCCCAAGCCTACACTGATGAGAGCCCCAGTTGGATAAAGAATTTTGGAACAAGCTGTAAAGACCTTGTGCAAGAAACATAACAGTGTGGAGACCTCCCCACCCTGAGAACAGCCACTTCCTGGTAGAATGTCTGGGGACCTCAGGGAGACTGCCTCCCAGTTGCCAATTGCTAGCTGGCCTCCCTAGATGTAAGATTCCTCCCACAATTAACTACTCAAGACCTACAATGGGAGCAAAGGGCCAGTCCCGCTCACTGGGGAAATCATATGAATGCTTCGACAACAGGGGAGCCAGGACAAGTGGACACCATCTATCCCCTGGCATGGCTCCTGCTACATGAATGGCCTAAACTGTGGCTGAAGAAGGGTTGTTGTACAAAGAGACCCAGGACCAGTAGGGGGCTCCTCGGGAGCAGTTGGTACTACAGGAGAAGCATTTTAAGACTGTGTTGAAGGCTCTACATGATGATATGGGGCATTTGGGCTTTGAATGCACTTGAACCTTGTTAAGAGTCAATTTATTGGCCAAAGATGGAGGCAGATGTAGAGATATATTGCCTCCTAGCAGGACAGAGTTTCAGTCAGCAGCAACAAGAATCCCTGGATTGATAGAATGAGAGTGAGCTTGTTAGACAGGGGACAGTTGCAGCTATGCTCTGGTGAGATGTTTGCATGAATAAAGTAATGTGTTGGGCTGCACTCATCCTATAAAACTGGGGAACTGTATGGACTCCATAGAACTGAATGGGAGCTGACATGTTTGTGACACATGACCCCAAAGTTGCAGCCAATCAGTGGTCTAGGCACCGAAAACTGGAACAAAGGAATTTTGGGAAAATGAGGGACTAATTCAGGTGCCTAGATCATGCCCCAATAAACGAGCAGAAAATATTGATCTCTATGGTTATCTATTATTGATAGACTTCATCAGCCAGTCATAACCCTGGATTTTGGCTGAAACTGTGGGACTTTCTGGGATTTCTTCAGTCTGTTCCCAGGCTCTGTATGAGTCAGGGGAATCCTATGAGAGTGGATTTTGGACTTCAGCGGCTTACCCAGGCCCTATTTGGAGATTGCTGTGGCAGAACTGGATCAAGAAGGGAAAGAGAGAAAGAGACTGAACTATGATCCTGATTCCTCAGGTACTGAGAGGTTGCTTGAATATTGTTGGGAGGAATTAGCTGCTGCAGAAACCCTGCACTAGCTGGCTGAATTGTCTGAGATGACTGTGTGAATTACCTGAAGGCTACAGTTGCTACTGAGAGTTTTGTTTTCTTGTGTGGGACTGCAATTGTAATTTCATAGAGGCAAAGCATCTCTGGTCTGGGGTGCTAGCCAGGTGCTGTACATGTCCTGATTGAACTGGTTAAAGTGTCTGAAGCTGTGACCCAGCTACAGCCAAGAACAGGTTGTGGACATTGCTCAGTTGGAAAGTGTGGACTGGTATGCAGGGGCCTGTTGTTCTTGAAATTCCCTGTTGGATTGCACCTGCACTATTTGGATCTCAGGCTAGCACCCACTTCAATTGCCACTGGACCTTACTGGGAAAACTACCTGTGAACTGTTCATACTGAGAGCTCAGTGCAAGAACTGCAGGAGGACCCCACCATTCAGAAATTCTCACCCAGAGCCAGGAGGGAATCTGCTAACCCTTCCAAGTGGGACTCAGTGTCTCAAGAGGTCATCAAGCTTGCTGGAGTGCAAGGGAACCTATGGTCCATCAGGGGAACTCGGCTGTGGAGCCACTCCCAGGTCTGGGCCTTCAGGGTCTGGTGCTGTCCTGCCACAGAGCTCTGCAATGGGTCAGAAGTGGCTGAAGAGGACAAGTGGCCAGAGTTACAATCATGGTGAGTAGCTGCAAGGGCAACAAACAAGTTCCATCCTGCCCAAAGAATAAAGGCTGGCCCATTTTCTGTCTCACTGCACTGAATAAGGAGCTCCATACCCTAGGTTTTGAAATCAACAGACAGTGAGTACCCAGGGCATGGCTCCTGGAAAGGAAAAGAGGAATTGGTGTAGTTTTCTTAAACTAAGTTCTTTACAGTATTTCAAAGGCCCCAACAGCTGGCCAACCCACAGCACCGATCAGGCCAGCATCTAGTGGGTACCCAGAGGACTGATTGGAACACTGGATCCAGTGGAGGTGGATTCAACCTTCAGGCCTAAATGTTTAACAGTGTTGTCCACGTATTAACTTCTTTCTCTTCACAGCAATCCTCGGTCCCGGGATCCCTTCCTTAGTCCTTACTCCTGAATAAAGCTGTAAGTTTGTTTGCTGCAGTTACTGTGTTCGTGAAGTTCATTGCATCTGGCTATTGCTGAGATATATGGTTTATGATGGAAGAAGATTATTGGGGATACAGTGTGCAGAGTAGTTTGTTGGGAGGTGGGTAGGTACAGTATCCAGTAAAAAAGAAATCCCATAATCACACTGTAATAGACTGGCCCTTACCTCCCATTCTCACAGGGTAATCCAGTTGGGTCTACTTCCAGATGCTCTTAGAGATCATCACATGGTCTACATAGTTAGGCAAGTACACAGACCTAAGGCACCCACAAACTAATAATGATCCACTCTTACAAAACATTAGGCCTTGCCCTCTACATCATAACTTAACTCCACGTTAACTGGGTCCCTATATCCTCAGCCAAAACTATCAATCACGCCTGGCTTATTTCAAGCTAACTTCATCAATGTCTGGAATAAACATGCCCTGAAGCAAGTTAAGTGACAGGGTTTTATTTAACTCTAAAATTGATTAGCATTTTGATCATAAAAGTGCTAAAACATTGTGAAAATGCATAGCACTTGTCTCACTGTGTTTAACAAACATAACACTTCTAGAAAACCTATATAAATACTTTCTGTACAGTTAGTATTGTCCCAAGAAAAAACTGCTAATCAATTATTTAAAACCCTGCAGTACATGGTAGTCACCTCCCTGGGTAACCCCTGAACTCCTGGCCTGTCAGCAAGTGTGTGTTGAAACATGGAAAACCCGAAATCCTCCGAAATCCGTTGTGACTATCGATCTATTGGACACTCCAAATGCCTGTACCAAAGACATCCACCTGGCCAAAGCGGAATATTTCCACTCCACCTTTAATACTAACATTAACAATCCATCAAAGTTTTGGAAAGTAGTTCACTCACTTTTCTCTTCCCAACTAAACCCCATCTCTGCTGCTCAAAATAAAACAAATCATTGCTGACCATCCTAGAGCAGCAGCAGAATTAAATTCAACTTTATTTCCTGTGTCTCCACCCTGTTAGCCACCCTCCCACCTTAACCTACTACTCTTCCTCCCTCCCGATTCCTCCCACACCACTAATTAGCAGAGAGTTTTGCCTTTTCACCCATCTCTCCCAACAACACCTTAAAGGCACTACTCTCTATCAACCCAGCTAAGGGCAGCTCCCATGATGGCCTTGACCCTAAGCTGCTGTATCTCTGCTCCTATTTCCCGCCCCTCTCTGATCTCCTCAACCTGTTATTCTACACTATGACTATCCTGAAGCCTGGAAAATGCTAAAGTTCTTCCCTACCAAGGGAGTGATCTCTCATCTCCTGGGAATTACTGCCCCATCTTGCTTCTACCCACTCTGGCTAAACTTCAGGAACACCTTGTTCTCTCCCAACTCTCCTTCTTTCTTGATGACTCCTCCTTCTTCACTCCCTTTCACTCTGGTTTTGGAAGAATCACTCCACAACCACTTTCCTACTTAGACTCACTGATTCTATCCATTCAGCCATGGATAGAGGACACATCACTTCTGCTGTCTTTGTTGACCTTGCCAAGGCTTTCAACACAGTCTCCCACCCTCCTCCTCGAAACTCTCATCAGCTGGCTTGTCTCTGTCTGTCTGCAACTGGTTCAGAGCCTACCTGGTAGGTAGAACTCAATCTGTTAAAATAGCTGACTCACGTCCCTCCACTGCCCATCTCTACTGGTGTGCCTCAAGGCTCCATACCTGGCCCTCTCTTATTCTCAATTTTTCTAAATGACCTACTGTCAGTATGGTCCTCATCCTCCATCCATATGTATGCTGACGACATGATCTTGTTCACCTCTGGCCAGTCTCCTCCGACGTGACTTCCAGACTACAGCTTGACTTCAGTAATGTTCAATGCTGGCTAAGTTTGAATCAGCTTTTCCTAAGTGCCAAGGAAACAGTCTCCATGACCTTTGGCACTAGGAAGAGACTCTCTAGGCTGCCCTTCATTCCCTCCTTCCACATCCTTGATGGGACAACACTAGAGGACACCACCTCTTTCAAATACCTGGATGTCTTGCTTGACCAACACCTTAACTTTTCTGTACATATTGACACCATCCTGAAAGCTGTGCTCCAAGCTCAGCGCCCTTTATAAGAACCGTAGTTCCTTACCACTACTGGTTAGGCGTGATCTAGTTCAGAAAATGATACTCTTTTTTTTGACTATTGTGACATAGTCTACAGTGCTGCTCCTAAATCTTCCCTTAACAGGTTGGATACTCTCTTCAATGCTTCTATCTCTTTGCTCTTGACTCCCCGTCCCGCAACATCACTGTACCTTGTATCATTCTCTCAGCTTTCCTCCCTTGAATGTGGTGTCTCTCACTGTGCCAAGTTCATGTCTAAATTCTGGGTTGGGACTCTTCTCTCTTCCCTTTTACCTCTCCTCCTTACTCTCTGCTCCACCTCCCTCCTCCCACTCTCTCAGATCTAAGGACGAGGCATTCTAGCTATTCCTCATCATTCTACCTCCACAGGCAGGAAGCTTTCTCCTACCACTTTCCAAAGCTTTGGAGCTCACTGCCCCTCCTATCACACTTTGCTTTTCCCCATCTTCAATTTTCTAGCCCTTCACAATTTCTATTCCCCTAACTGCACTTGTTCTTAGCCCCCCTTCAACAGTCCTCCTGGCACATTATCATTTAGCCTACTTTACTTCTCCCCTTCACAACCCTCCCAATCCCTTGCTCACTTTCCCTACTCCACTATCCTGACTTACCTCCTGTCTCCTAACTGAACCCTTCCTTTGATTACTTCCTCACATGCTACCCCTATTATACCCTCCTCCCACTCCCTATCACAACCTATTGCACCATTTTGACACTCTATCATCCACAAGCTACTGTGCTATTTCAACACTCTACAGCAGTCCTTCTCCCCACAACCCCTCTTGCCCCACTGATGCTCTCCCTTTTTGCATTCCTAGTTTACCCTATTTTCTCTAACCTCCTATTCCATATCCTCTTTCCCTCCAGTCACCTGCCACACTCCACTTCTCCTCCCCACCTCTTCTCTCCTCTCCTTTTCTGCCTGGTTCTGTCCCCTTGTGGATTCTCTGTCATCCAGAAGGGTATAGATCTTGATTCCCTCTCTTCTACCCCTCTTCTTTCCCCCACTTTCCAATCCTGACCCCTGGCAGGGTTCTCTGCATCCAGAAAGAGTACAGATTCTCTCTCTCTCTCTCTCTCTCTCTATTTTCCTCCCTCCCTCCCTCTCCCCACTTTTAAATCCATCACCTGCCCACCTCCCTTCTTCCTTATCCCTCCCTCCTGCTCCTCTCTTCTCTACCACCCAGTCCATTTTCTCCCTTTCCCTTCTGCCTGGTCCTAATCCCTTGCAGAATTCTCAGCAACCTGTATGGATATAGATCTTGGTTGTACCTCTCTCCCTCTTCCATCTCCACCTCTACCCCTCGCCTGTCACTGCCCCACTTATGTGCTAGCTAGTTTCGGAACCCACTCATGAGGAGCAATCTTAGACCTCGTACTCTCAAATGGGGCAGTGAGAGGATCTCAGATCTAGAAGTAGGTTGCCATCTGGGGACAAGTGACCATCAAACAGTGTGGTTCACGTTAAACTCAGCTACAAGTCAAGCCATACAAAAGTGAGGGTACTGGACTTTAGGAGGGTTGACTTTGGAAAGATGGGAGAGTGCCTCTGAAAAGCACTAGCAAACAGGCTAGAAGGAGGTGTGGAGCAACAATGGGAATTATCAAAACTGCCATCACAGATGCAACAAGCCTTTGTGTGAAGCAAATAAACAAATCAAAATGAAAGAAAAGCCACTATGGTTCTCAAGAGAGGTGGCTGTGAAAGTCAGGAAGAAAAAGATAGCATTCCGGGTATAAGGAAACACAGAAGGAGCAGGACAGAGAGCTGTACCAATTAAGGCAGAAAGAAGCAGGGAGGGAAGTCAGAATAGCAAAGGCCCAAACTGAGGAAAGATAGCCAACTCAGTTAAGAGGGATAAAACCTTTTATAGGTACATCAGAGGCGTGAAAGATAAAGGGAGGGATAGTGAGGCTGAATAGAATGAGCGGTGTGGTGGGCAGAGGGAGACAGTGAAAAGCAGGAATACTGAATGAATATTTCTGCTCAGTATTCACAAAAGAGGAGGGAAGTGCCTAATTCAATTAACAGAAGCACTTCTTGATAGGGGGTCATCCTAGTCCTTTTCACAGAAGAAAGGGTTCTGCAAGAACTCCTAAAACTGAAGGTGGACAAAGCAATGGGTCCTGATGGAATTCACCTCAAATTCTAAAAGAATTAAGGAAGGAACTAGTGAAACCACTGGCTACTCTTTTTAATAAATCATGGGAGGATGGTGTGGTACCCGAGGACTGGAGGAAGGCGATGTGATTCCCCTTCACAAAAGTGGGACCAAGACAGAGGCAGGAAACTACAGACCTGTCAGTCTGACCTCTGTGGTAGGAAAGTGATGGAGCCACTTCTGAAGGAAAGAATAGTTGAGTACCTAGAGGTCAGTGGAGCACAGGATCCAAGGCAGCATGGGTTCACAGCGGGAAGGTCATGTCAGACGAATCTAATAGATTTCTTTGACTGGGTGACCAAAGTAGTAGACCAGGGAGGGGCTGTGGACATGGCCTACCTAGACTTTAGCAAGGCATTTGACACAGTCCCACACAAAGATTGATAGTCAAATTAACCAGCCTGGGAGTGGGTCCCAGGGTGGTAGCCTGGTAAAACATTGGCTGGACAACAGGACACAGAAGGTAATTGTAAATGGAGTCCACTTGAAGAAAGGGTGGTTACTAGTGGGGTACTGCAGGGTTCAGTATTGGGTCCAGTACTTTTAATGTCTTCATCAGTGACATTGCAGAGGGACTGGAAGGAAAGTATGCCTTTGCAGATGACACAAAGATCTGCAACAGGGTTGATACAAAGGAGGCGGGGAAAGGATGAAAAGGGACTTGGCAAGGTTGGAGGAATGGTCAGACGTATGGCAGCTAGGATTCAATGCAAAAAGTGCAATAATGCACCTGGAAACAAGAACCCAGGGGAAGAATACACAATGGGTGGGAGGTAGTAACAACAACAAAACAGGAAAGGGACCTGGAGGTAATCATATCAGATGACCTTAAGGTAAGCAAGCAATGTGAGAAGGCAGTAGGGAGGGCCGGGGTATACTGGGATGTATAGGAGAGGCATCAGCAGCAGAAAACAGGAAGTTGTTATCCCTCTGTACAGACAGTTGGTGAGACCCCATCTGGAATACTGTGTCCAGTTCTGGAGACCCCATCTCCGCAAGGACATAGACAGGATAGAGGCAGTCCAGAGGAGGGCAACTAAAATGGTGCAGGGTCTGCAAGAGAAGCCGATGAGGAGAGAGACTAAAGGAGCTTAATATGTATACCCTTGAGGAAAGAAGGGAGAGGGGACATGATAGAAACTTTCAAGTACCTCAAGGAATCAACAAAGTCCAAGAGGGTAGCATCTTTCAGAAAAGAGACTTGCAAGAACAAGGGACACAATTTAAAGATAGAAGGAGGGCGGTTCAGGGGCAATGTGAGGAAGTATTATTTCACAGAGAGGGTAGTGGATGCATGGAACAGCCTTCCTGAGGAAGTTGTGGGGTCTAAAACTGTGGGAGAATTCAAGAATGCATGGGACAGACATAAGGCAATGCTTGGGGGCAGGAAGATAAAGGCTGTTGGTTAACTAGGATCTCGGCCTATCCTGTAGGTAGGAAATGGGCAGACTAGATGGGCCTAGCGGTCCTTATCTGCCGTCAAAGTCTATGTTTCTATGTTATGTTATAACTGCCCTCCCTTGAGTATACAATAGCAGTTTGAATCTTGTGCTCAGCCTATTACTTCTAGAACTTCAGATGTGTTATCCATCCTCTAACCTTTACCCTCAGTAGATCACCTGCTCTTGGGTTGTTGCAATGTATGCTATATCTGAATATGTTTTGTTTACCTTGGCCTGTTGGTCTGGGTTTTGTGTAATTGTATTACACTGTTTTTAGAAATTGTATAGAAATTTTACTTGTATTGCTATGTGTTTGCTTGTTTTCCCAACTCTTGCCCCCCAGGACACTTCTGGAAATGAGCTGTTTACAGTTCATGTTGTCTTTCCTGGTGAAACATTTTCCAAATAAATAAATAAATAAAATAAGTATCCTGGGGCTGTACCAGGCAGATACCTGGCCCACTAATATATTTCTGGAAATGAACCCTCAATTTTCACCGTTGCAGGACCTATGCCTCTTGCCTGGTATCAGGAACAGCAGGGAAGTGGGTAGCCCACTGGCATATGGTGCCTGGGGCTACATACTGAAACTACTGCCTGAATTGCACTTGTTTTAAAACACTTTGCACATGCTCTTGGTTATTTTTTACCATTGCATCCTTTGCTCAACATGATATCTGGTTGTTTGTTTACTTTCTCTGGACTACACCTCAACATGGCCATTTAACTTTTCTTTTCTGTGTCATACACACATTGCTCTATCATGTATTTGGTCCTCTGACATAGCATTTGCTCTTTCTATGCACAGCCTTGCAAATTTACTTTTGAAAAATCAGCAGTCTTTAGAATCTTTGCTTACACTTTCTTTTGACTTTGTTTAGTACTGCCCTTGGTTAGTTTACAATTTGTTCACTTGCTACCGGCTACAGCTACTACAACTCAGTCCTTTTTTGCCATCAAATACTTGCTTAGCTCATTCCTTGCAGACTTTATCATTAGAACTCCTGCTTTTTGTACACAGTCTCTCTGCTTTGCCTTTCATGGTACTTACAGAAAGTAACTGGTTTCTCTGGCGTATTTGTCACCTTCCTGCTGGTTTGAGGATTGTTGGGGACAGTTGGGTTTTCAGCCCAATGGCTTGTACTATACACCGTGATCGCCGCCACTGTGGTCACTTAATGGGAGAAGCCAATTTGCAAAATTTTAAAGTCTTTTCAGTAAAACAACAAAGTTCTCCTTCGCTACCGGTTCAGTCTGCTGCTGCTGACTCCGGTCTGCTCGCATGATCCTCACTCTCTCCTCCCGAACACTCCTCCAGGCACAGAGACTCCAGGTAATGGGTGGGACTTGGCTGGTTTGACCAATCACATGACACCATGCAAATGAGCTCTCTTTCTCTTTCTCTCCAGTTCACACTCCCTCATGACGATTGTCGAGCAAGCAAATTTAAACTGCAAACTGAACTTTTTCCATGGCTTGAAATTTCAACAGGCTGAAGTGCTCTTTTAGCAATTAGGCACAGTTTTTGCACATGTCTTTAGTGACTCCCAGTTTGCATCACAAACTCTTGCAACTTTCTGACACTTGTACAAATGTTCTCTTTGTCCAGAACAACTTTTAACTTTGCAGTCTTTAACTTTTAACAGTCTTTTAAGCACTTTACTGACAGGGCACACATTTCTCAGCACAGATGTCCTTGGCATCACAGTTTCCCACAAGCACTACAGAGAGCACATGTTTTCCTCAGAAACACAAACAGCAAATTTTCCTCTGAGACACAAGCAGCAATTTTGGGATGGCACTTTACTCAGGCACAACTTTACTTTTCTTCACAATGATTTGTGTTATAGTGCATCACTACTAGACATAAAGACCCTAGACATACTATCAGCATTTGCACCGCATGGCAAATTTATCTTCTCCCTAAGATCTTTGGATGAGCCCCTCAATTTTGCAACCTGTACCCCAGCCAAGATCAGCATCTTGAAACCAGAACCCCCTAAACTTGTACCCAGACAAGGCAACAAACCACAAGTTGGCATAAAATAGGTATCACCCTGGCACTGGGGCAAATACCTGGCTCTGCATCTAAGAGGTCGGGGGTTTGGGTGCAAAATAACATTTATATTTCCTCCAAGTTCTGGAATAGAGGTGCTAGAGCTATGCTAGGTTAAACTTCTGAGGGGTTCATAAACAAGTTCAAACTGGGAAGCACAGATGGAATGTCTAATACTGGAGATGGGATTGTACAGTATGGCTTTATTCTGACACAGATGGGAAAACAGTTGGGGTGGTCCCCAGGTTTGAAACTGTTCATTACAAGATAGCACACACTTTTCTTTTCCAGAGCAACAACAAAGTCTTGGGCTTCACAGCTTCTTCTAGACACAAACTATGAACCATCCAGCCCCTTGTACTAGAGATCTACAAGGACATCCTTTCCAAAAGTGTCTGTTACGTGAGGGTTGCCACACACTTTAAAACATTCAGCATTTCTTTTCTCTCTAGTGTCTGTTACATAGAGGGTTTCCACACACTTTAAAACTTTCTATCCTCCTGACCTGATGGGCTCAGTTAACATCCACAGAGTAAACACGCGCCTTCAGGGACCTGTTAGCCTAACTGGAATTTCAGGTGAGGATCCACCCACCTTAGCCCCAGCCTGGCTCTGCCATAGAAACATAGAATTTGATGGCAGATAAGGACTGCTTGGCCCACCTAGTCTGCCCATTTCCCTACCTAATGGATAAGCTGCAGATCCTAGTTAACCAACAGCCTACTTCCTCCTAACACCACTAGAATTGCCTTATGTCTGTCCCATGCATTCTTGAATTCTCCACTGTTTTGACTCTATGACCTCCTCAGGAAGGCCATTCCATGCATCTACAACCCTTTCTGTGAAGAAATACTTTCACATTACCTTTGAGCCGTCCACCCTCTATCTTCAAATTGTGTCCCTTGTTCTTGCACATCTCTTTTCTGAAAGATGCTACCTCTTGGACTTTGTTGATTCCCTTGATGTATTTGAATGTTTCTATCATGTCTCCCTCTCCTCTTTTCCTAGAGGCTATACATTTAAGCTCCTTTAGTCTTTCTTCATATGTCTTCTGGTGCAGACTCTGCACCATTTTTGGTGCCCTCTTCTGGACAGCTTCTACACTGTCTATGTCTTTGATGGAGAGGGGCTCCAGAACTGTACACAGTACTCAGATGTGGTCTTACCAACTGTCTATACAGAGGCCAACAACTTCCTGTTTTCTACTTGTGATGCCTCTCCTATGCATCCCAGTATCCCCAAGCCCCCTTACTGCCTTCTCACATTGCTGACCCACCTTTAGGTCATCTGATATGACTACCCCAGGTCTCCTTCCATTTTTGTTGTCAGTATCTCACCCCCCATTGTGTACTCTTCTCCTGGGTTTTGTTTCCCAGGTGCATTACTTGCACTTCTTTGCATTGAATCTAAGCTGCCATACATTTGGCCATTCCTCCAACTTGCCAAGTCCCTTTTCATCCTTTAAACCCCACCTTGTGTATCAATCATGTTGCAGATCTTTGTGTCATCTGCAAAGAGATATACTTTCCCTTCAGTTCCTCTGCAATGTCACTTATAAAGACATTAAAAGGACTGGCCATCCCTTTGGGGTTACATAACTGAGCCTTCAATTCCATGAATTGTTAAAGGACTCAAACTTTAACTTCTAGTGTTCAGCACATGTTTGTGGTGATACAAGGCCCTGAATGGTGTATTCTAGCTTTATCACTGAGCACCTACACCTCAGACAGCTCCATAAAGAAACAACTTCATGTCACTGTACTCACGGTTTTGTTTGTCCCTTGTTACAGACATGAATGCTGGAAGAACACCTTTCTTCCCATTTCTGGTAGCTTTTGACAGCTTCACACAAAATATACTCTTTGTCTCCTTTCTGGGCAGCTGAACACTTTTCTGGTCCCTCATGGGATTGCCCCTTGGAAACACTGAATTTACCAGTCCCATTCTCTCTGAAAGACTTGACCCACAGGGGTCCTGCTAGCAACGGTTCCACCATTTCTTTGGCACTCCTGTTATTTCACTCACTAGGGTGAGAAAACAACCACAAGTCCTTCACCCAGTCTCAGAACAGGCTGGCAGGCACCTCTACAGTGACAGCTCCTCCTCACAGAGCTCCCATTCTGATCTAACTGCACTATCATCTGAACATTCTAAAGCTAACCCCAGGCTGATTCTCAAAGTGGTTCAGGCTGCTGCAGAGTTCTAAATGACATAGTCCATTCTTTCCTCAGGCTAACTGAATAAACAATGATGTCATGGTGTAAGAAGTTTTTAACAACTCCTACAGACTGCTCAGAAATTTCCTATGTATAACACTGGTGGAATTCTAGTAACCCCAGGGACTGGGTGGTTACATCAAAATTAAGAGAGGGAAGTCACTGACATGGAAAGGTGGAGTGACTGGGATCTGGTTCCATGCTGCAGGGAGGCAGCATGGAGGAGGAGGAGTTAGGAAAGGTGTAAGATTTCAGACAGGAGGTGTTACAAGTAGTCACCCATCCTGAAAAATCAGGATAGTCCTGAAACTGTCCCTGTCTCTCACATTCTACAGTGTGCTTTTCAGGGCATCTAAGACAGCAGTAATTAAGTATGCGCATTTCGATTACATAGCCACAGAGCAGTATAACTACCAGAATAATGCTCAGATTTCATCTCAGAGCACCAGAAAACTCAAAGTTTCTGGGGCCTAGGCAGCCCTCTGAGCCCCAGCCAATTGTTTGTTTCTACTCCTGCATACTTGTCTTACATAACCTTTTTCAAATGGTGGCAACCCTAAATATAGGAGTCTGTCAGATTTCCTCAGGAGGAACCTGAGAAAATAAAATGTATATGTAACCATACCAAGCTGTAGACTGGCGTAGAAGCTGTTTCTAAAGGAGAAATGGGTAATTTTCACAGAAATTTTGTTCTGGATAGTGGGGAAGAGTCACTGTAAGATGTGTGATTTTTTATAGTAAGAGAACTTCAAGCTTTAGTGACTCTGGTTCCAATGGGTGAATTTCTAACAGGAAAATTCAGGAGAAAGCTGAGAAAGTGAGCTTTCACACCATGTAAGTGTGGCAATGCCTAGACATAGTGAAGTAAGGATTTATTTATGTATAAAAACTGTTTTGTAAAATATGCAGTCTAGGCTGACAGGACAAGGCAGCCTCAGAATGTTTAGAGAGAGCAGTTAGAATTCAAAAGTTGATTCCATTGTGTAGCATGCTGCTGCAGGATTCCAAGCAGGAGATGCTTGTGATTGGTGCTGAGGGTTGGAACAGGGTTGTGCCCACTCATAGACCAGGATTTGTGCTAACTGAAATGCTCAGAGGGTATAAAAGGAGCTGCACTGCTTAGTAGAGGGAGTTTGAGCAGGGAGAGCAACCTGAAGATACTAGACCAGACTAGAGGAGTCCAGCCTACAGAGACCTACCATTTTGATAGTGCATGGGGACCAGCCTTCAGTTTAAAGTAATAGATATAGGGGATCACCCATATCCCAGTACTAGGGATAGCAGGGCAGTCAGGAGAGCAGGCCAGTGTTTAGAAAGCCAGTTGCTTTTAGTACCTGAAATTTTTCCACACGCTCAGTTTTCAGCAAAAGAAGATTGTAACAGCTACAGTTCTAGGTGCCTCCACAAATCACATCAGCAATCATCTGTCAGTCCTGTGGGTCAAAGAACATAATTTTCTTCAAGCCAAAGGGGATGTAGTACAGTACAATTTATTTGTCAACTAGACACTAGTTCTAGAGGGACACTCATCCTTGTTTTGTGTTGGAATCATTATAACTACAAGGACTATTGTCCAGATGCTGAAGAACTGTGTTTACTAAGATGCTAGGAGGAAATATATTGTGTAATGAGAAATGTGTAATACTATGTGATGCCAGTACAGTGAATCTGAATTTATAGAGTATAAGAATATAGAGTGCTAAGAGTTTTAAAGTATAAGATAGAGTGATAGATATCAGGAAGGGTATCTGGGCTTTTGTTTTATAAAGGTTTTATCCTCCACCTCCTGGGGCTGGCAGGCAGCTACAATCCCTCCCCTCAGAAGGGCTCATTTTCTGGTCCCTGGCCTCCAGCACTCAGCCCTCCCAGAAGGTCCCCATGGGGTTGCCTCCCCGTGGCTGGGCCGAGGCAAGGGTATCAATCCCCCCAGAAGCCAATATCTAGACTCCAGGGGCCAGTGCGGGTGCAAGGGCCATCATGGAGCCTGCCAGCTCCACTTTTCCACATTTTCTCCCCTCCCATTGCCCAGTTGCCCAGGCATGTGTGGAGGCACACCTATGGAGTGATCAACTGCACCTTCCCTTTCCCATCTGCTGCCCAGCTGCACTACCCTTGGGCCTCCACCCAGGGGCAACTCTGCAGCGGGAGTGACTGGGTCCCCACCCGAGAGGAGAGCTGCCTTGTGGCCTCAATTCAGCTCCCAGCCCCCCACCAACCTCCAATGACCCAGGCTTGTTCCTGAATCCAGGTCACCGGCATGGCATGAGGTCTGGTGACCAGCACCTCAATGCTCAGCACCACAGGGCCGGATGTGTATCTGGGCTTTAAGGGCAGACTGAGGTTGGTAAAGCCCAGTAGCCACAGTACACACTTAAAGCAGGTAAAAGTGAATGTGCTGCAACTGAGGTCTGGGTGTGGCCTAGTGCTGGTGTGTTATTGGGTAAGTGGAAGACTGGTGGGTAGTGTATAGCCTACAGTCTCCAGTGGTCAACAGGTACAGACCTGTGGGTGATAGAGATAAAGATACAGATGTTAATGTCTGATGAGAAATGCAATTGCTCTAAAGTTTCCTTACAGAAATATGTGTGCTTCGTACATGCACAATGCATGACACATGCCTAATTGTGCAATGTTTGCATGCAGTTCACATACACAAAGTGAACCTAAGTGAACCGAATCTAAATAGCACATCAGGTTACGATGCTGCACGCTTGACATGTGTGCATCAGGTAAGCTGGTGCAAACATCTAAAAATCACATCTGGTTCACATGTTGCACGCTTGACGTAGGTGCAGCAGCAAGCTGGTGTGAACATCGTTTAAAAATCACATCAGGCTCACATATTGCATGCTTGCCATGTGCAGCAGCTAAGCTGGTGCAAATCTCATCTAAAAACACATCAGTTTCTATTTCTCATACTACTGCTAACAATTTGAGCCATTAAAATAACATTTCCATTGATTTGCTATTAAAATTAGTCAAACTCATTAATTCTGATCATTAAATCCTTTTGCAAATTGCTAAATGGCTTTGGATTTTTGTCATTAAATTGCCACTAATTTGTAAAGTATTGTTTACTTACTGCATTAAATGTTTAAGATACAGTCAGCCAACACCCCAATTCCAGATGTCTGAAGAGAGCCTCTGTAGTGTGAAGCCTGGCCTTTTGTTTTGGGCTATGCAATCCCCTTATGCATATTTAGTGTACATATGTGTTTCTCCATGACTCACTTATTTTTTCTTTTTGTCATTCTGTATGGAGCATATAAACTATGGCCATGCTCAGCACTTTTTGTGTTGAGTAGGGCCTTGAAGCATGCACCATACCTTACTTTTGTCACTGAAATGGGTGACACGGACACACAAAAAGATGGACAATGAGGGACACTAACCCTCACAATGATCGGGACACATCCTGAAATATGGAGATACAGTACCTCAGAACACAGTAGAAACCACTGTATTTACTTGTACAGATATTAGCACCTGAGAATTAATTTCTGCCATAAAGCAGGGGGCCATTTAGGTAGGGCAGAGGGGTTAATTACCCCCTGCATTTGTGCCTAGGTTGTTCTTATGTGTGGTAATAATGGCATTACATTTGGATGTAATCTTTACACAATAAGTGCCCCTGGCCTGTGTGCACTCATGTTGTGGGTGCCCTCCTGACTTGACTGTATCTGTATTGTGTTGTCCACTCTCCTCCTCTTAGCAGGGTGCCATCACACATGACATGGAGGAGCTGCAGCCTAGCAGGAGGCGATGAGTCTTGTGAGTGCAACACTGTCTTTCTGCCACAGAGTAGACAGGCTACACCCTACAGCTTGGAGGAGTCAATGAGTGCTGAGCAATCAATAGCAGTGTTGCAGTGGCATATTTTTGTTGGTCTACTCTTAGTGAATCTCCATCTCCCTTGGTGGCTGAAGGGGTAGGGATGGGCTGACACTATCTTAATGTCTAGGCTACTACCCCTACTACTAGTTTTGCCTCACAACAAAAACAATGCGGGCCCCTCAGGCAGCAAGCTAGGCCTAACAGCAGCCGGAGAGTGGTGTGGGTGGCCTTCAAGGCCTTGATCAGTGCAGTGTGACAGTAGCCAAGCAAGAAGCAAGCAGCACAGGTTGGGTGGATTCGGTTGGTGAGGTGACTTGATTGTGGATCATGGTGGGGACCAAGGACAGTTGGTTCCAGCATCCAGATTTGACAGAAAGACGGAGGAAGAGTGGAATGAAAACTGAGCTGGTGGCACACTGGGTGAGCCACAGATTCCAGCCAGATGGCTGGGTAAGTAAAAAGTAAATAGGGTGTATGGGGAAGGGGAAGGACTGAAATATTGATGTGCTTTTCACGTTTCTGCACCTTGGGTGGCTTCATGATCCATATGGGATGGGTATTGAAAGGAATGGAATCAGGAAAGAAATCGGTAACTTTTTTTGGGGGTCAGAACTTCAGCCAGGAAAACAAAACAGGTTAGTAACTGGGTGGGTTTAAGCTCAAATCTGATGCACTGCTCCAGAGTATAGACAGATGAAGCTTATACATTTGAATTTTTCCTGATTTGCATACCACTTTTCAATCACAACAAATAAGTTTTACCTTTAAAGACATTCCAGAGCTTGCCTTCTAGGAGTTAACTGGTACCTGGCCTCCACTAATTGTTGGTTCCCTCCCTTGTTGAAATCTGAAATGGCCCCTGCCATAAAGTCTAAATTTACAGGACATCCTGTGTGAGCAGCATGTTTTCCATGAGGGATGGATGAGAGACAGAGCAGTTTTTAGGGTAAATGAGAGGTGTCCCTTGCAATCAGGGACAGTTGAATGGTATGGTATGCTCAGACTATTGGAGCCCTACTATAGACAGGTTTACTGTATCCTTCCCAAGGTAGCTGATCTCCACATCCCCATACTCAGCCACATTATGACAAAGGGCAAGGGAGAGTGCAGGGGCATGCTCATTGAAATTAATGGGCATTTTATTACTGTTTTATACATTATGATGGTGTCTAGAGATTAATGAAGGACACCTCTTGACTAACAAGGGCCTTGTTAGTAGAACAGTGGCCTTCATTAATCTCCAACTCACCATCATAAGGTATAAAATAGTAATAAAAATAACTCCATTCATTTCAAAGGGCACTCCCAGCACTCTGTTCCATGGGCATCATCTCTTAAAGGCTCCTGCCTCTAGCTCTGTAGTACTCTGGTAAGAGACTCTTGACTTACATCTATACTTAGTAGGTTGTCTGTAGCGGCATGGCCGCACTGCTACAATGTGTGTGTGAACTGGTGTGAGTGGGTGCATAGTTATTGTACTTTTGTGTTTGCTCCTTAAAGTCTGTTTTTGTGGAAGCATTCAAAACTATGGAGAGAAAATAGTAGGAGTACAGGCAGGCAAGACATAAGTGATTAAGTAGTTATGTGGATAAAGTGAGTGTATGGGGGTGGAAAAGAACCCCATGGTTTCCGATGGTATGTGTGCTACAGTTCCAGCTGTGCAGCTGAGATAA
Source organism: Neoceratodus forsteri (assembly GCA_016271365.2). Taxonomy (NCBI): domain Eukaryota; kingdom Metazoa; phylum Chordata; order Ceratodontiformes; family Ceratodontidae; genus Neoceratodus; species Neoceratodus forsteri. Next base: position 1,426,948,939 of record CM028130.1, read on the forward strand.
GGGGACAAGTAAACTAAAAAGTATATCAGTGGCTATAAGCATGCCATATGTGTGCAGATGTTGTAGATTTGTATTGAAGTACAAGTGAGCTCATATGTGCAGGCAGTATAGCGTAGTGGTTAAGGGCACTAAACTGCAAACCTGGAGACCTGAAGACTTGGGTTGAATCTCATCAAACCCCACTTGTATACTGTGTGATCCTGAGCAAGTCACTTAACTTTTATGTGTAAGTCATCAGTGACCACTTGTTTACATGCATGCCACATGCATGCAATCTATTCCAATTAACATAAAAAGCATGCTTGCCACACTTGCTTGCTGCATGCATTCCACATGCATGCAATCGTAACAATTTAACATAAAATCATGCTTGTAGTATGCATGTCCTTGGTCAAACCTGGTTTCTTCAACATAACTTACTAATGAACTATAAGAAAACTAAGGCCATGCTGTTCTCTGGCACTCACCAGAAATTCAGATCTGCCAATCTTACTATCGATAATAAACAAAACCTCCCACTAGACCAAGTCAGTGACTTCAAATATCTAGGTGTTACTCTTGGCTGCTTGCTTACATACCACCTTCACATCAGTCTTATCTCCAAAGTGATCAACGCCAGAATAGGCACCCTCTATCGTCACCACCACTGCCTTACCCCTGAGGTGTTGCGGGACTGCTGTCATTATCTCAGTCCTGTCCATTATTGACTACGGACTAGTTATTTATGGTACTGCTTCTGATACTGCCCTAAACTGAATCCAGGTGGTGCTTAACACTTGCTGTTGGCTTGTCACTGGAGCCCACAAGTGCACCCATAATTGTGAGCTCTATGCCCAGACTGGCTGGCTTAATCTAATGGGTAGGATCAAGTATCAAACCTGCCTCCTCAATAAAAGATTTGCCTCAGTCTCACTCCCCATCTACCCATGCATTCTTATACAGTAGCCTTCCTCCAACCCACGCCTCACTTGTAGTGCTATCAGCAACTCCTACCTTGTCCCCTGCTGCCGCACCTCTCTGGCCCAGTGCCATTCAGTTTTAGAGCCCTACCTGGCTTAATTCCTCCACTCAGAAGTAACCTCAGAGTTCAAATCCAGGTTGCATCAATGCCTTATCACTCTTAATCAATGTGACTGCCCCTGCTAGATCTTCCATTCCATGTCCCGCTTCTATACCTGCTCCACTCTACTCTGTCACTCTCCTTCTTCAGCCTCTGGTCTCTCACTACTCTACTGTCTTCCCTTCTGCACCACCCCACTTCTGTCTCTGTCTCCCTCATCCCCTTTTTCTTCCCTCCTTCTCTCCCTTCATTACTCCTGCCTCACCCCCCACCTTCTCTCCTGTTTCCTTTTACTGTTTTCCTCCTGACAAGGCCAAATTCTGACTGCTGTCATTCCTCTACCACAGTTTTAATTGTTTTATCATTGAATTTCTTTTATTCAAATTTACCTCATGTTATTGTTCACTGCTTTACTTTTAAGTAGGTATTTGTTGTTTTTATTCTCAATCAAATGTGATTGCTCATAGTATTTTGTTTCCTGTAATTTGTACCTCAATGTGGAATCTTTGTAAAAGAGCCCTGGGCTCAAAGGTATTGTAATTCCAATAAATAAATAAATAAATGTATGTCACATGGGTATTTTATGTACACAGCATGAAAGCATTTTAAATTATGTCTGTAAGGGTTCATGTGTTATTTGTTGAATGCTAAAAGGTCTTCATACAACTGTCTGTATGTTGTAGAGCTGTCAGTAAAATTTTACTTTCTTTTCACTTTGAATCTGTGTCAGAATTGTGCTTCAGGTTGTCTGAGTCTCACATTTCTCTGGTTTCCCAAGTCAGTCCAGTGAAGCCCTCTCTCCATACAGGTCTGCAGCTGCTGAATTGGGGAGGTAAATGTAAAGGTTCCTGTGTGTACCAGTCAGTGGTTGTAGGTGGAAGAGAGGCAATGAACCTACTGGTGATGCAACCTCGCTAACCCATATAAAGGTGATGCATCTACCTAGTGAATAATAGGCACACCACATCAGTGTCTGTCAATATGTTACAGTATGTAACTTTCTTTCAAAAGCCAAGTGCTTAAAATGCAACTAGCCTTTTGGGCAACTGTGACACAGCTGTACACAAGTGGACACGACAGCAGGCAGCCAGGCATGCTAGGTGGCAACAAGCAAAGGCTTATTACAGTGACCAACTGGTCCTACAATTTGTTTTTGAAGGAAAATAGCCAAGTGCTTAAATGCAACTAGCCCTTCAGGCAACTGTGACACAGCAGTACACAAGTGAACGTGACAGCAGGCAGCCAAGCATGCTAGGTGGCAACAAGCAAAGGCATACTACAGTGACTGACTGGTCCTACTAATTTTTCCTCTCAAAGCTTTATGCCTCACTGTCACTGTCACTTCATCAGGGGACCTGAAGTGCTGTGGGATCTTAGCTTGCTATTTGGAGCCTTGCCTTGCTAAATTAATATCTAAAGTGTCCAAACTTCTTTGCCTATTGCACTCTTTTACAATCTCCTCCCTCACTCCCTTTTAAAGTCACCCCACCACTGCCCTGAATCCATCTTTTCTCCAGCCCCTTGCCTTTTCGGTATCTTCAGGACAGCATTGTGTGCCCCTATCTTCTCCTCTGTGCCTGTAATGGTTGAGGGACTGCAGCAATAGTCTTGGCAGACATGAAAGCGAATAATAGGTCCCTCAATCTTCTGTGGGCACAATTGCCTGTGCCTCCCCATCCAAAATCAGCCACTCAAGAAAGACTGCCATTGAGGTCGACAGGTAATGACTGCTGGCTTCTTCTTCTATACCCTGTCATGTGGGAACAGCATAAAACAACCATGTGACTAGCAGCACAGGCCAACATAAGGGCAGGCCTCTGCAATCCCCCAGTTTTAAAATAAAATATAATTTTATCTTCAGGACAAACTTCATGTGACCCCATCCTCCGAACTCCCACTAAGTTCATGGTTGTCTCCTTCCTGATGCCATTACACTGGGGAGCAGCAGATTCTCAGAGTAGATTATCAGCCATATGCGTTGCACAAGAAGCACAGCAAGCTTGAGGTGCATGCAACTATGGATTGGGTCTCATGTAGAAGCATTTTTTATGACTGGACACTCACACAACTGCTGTCCCCCAATGAGTCACAACTGATCATTGCTTTATGCTATACCTCCTCTCTTTCTGAATCCCTTGCACTGGCTGGATACATGTATGCTGCTCCTCTACATAATGGGAATTGGGGAGCAGCCAATGGACTTAGGGAGGAGTCTGAAGGATGGAGGGCACACAAAACTGTGCCCCTTGAAGAAATGGCAAATTGTTTTGTTCCTGGAGGTATAATGAGGGTTAATAAAAGGAAAAGACTTGCTTAAACAAACAAAAAATGGGGTCATAAATCAGGTCAGTCCTTCTCTGACCCGATTTTGGCCTGAAAGATCAGATCGAGCAATACCCACCTGGTCTCAGTTTTTGACTTAACCCACTGTAGACCCTTGTTTACCACCACAGATGGTGCAGTCTTGCAGAAGTGCAAATCTTTTACTAATGTTAAACAACTTTTGGCCTCCAAAGGTACCAACTTCTCCTTAGTTCCCTGCCAGATTAAGAATGAAGTTAAATGGAAAAATACTAACCTTCATTTGCCCTATGGCTGTAGAATGTGAAGTAAAAAGCCTTACACTTAAAATTTGACTTTGAGCTTTCTACTTGCGCAAGCGCTAGTTCAGAAAAAAAGCACAAAATGACAGGAATGAAAAAAGTACAGTAAGAGGGATGATGAGACAAATATGATTCAAGGAGGCCAAACAACATGAGTACTTAGAGGGAAAGAAGCCACTGGAACTTAAAATTAAATTTTTGATGGAGCGTAATACATCTGAAGGACAGTTAAATAAATGAAAACTTAATGAACTAAGGCAAACAGATTTAAAAAGGTGGGTGGGAGAAAAGGAAGAGCTAACATTTAAATTATTCTTAGGACAGTAGGCCAAGAGACAAACAAAACTAATTTTTAAGATAACAATAATACATTTATTAGGCTAATGAAAAGTTAAAAAGATACTAGACAAGGCTGACCCAGTGACGGGAGGGCTGAGGCTTACCTCCTACCATACCAGTGACCTGGGTTTGGGAATAGACGCAGGTTGCTTGGGGGTTGGGAGATGGAGCTCACCCACCACATGCATTGCACATTCCAGGCCATAGGGAAACCTACTAACCAAGGTGGAAAACCCCTTTAGCCACAGGATGAAGTCTGGTCCCTCGCAGGTCCTGTACTGGTGACTGGCATCTCACCACAGTCCAGAAGCCAGGACGATGGTGGAAGGTAAGTCTCAGAGAATCCAGGTGAAGGGGCTGGGGGACCGACAGAAGGAAATGCCAGGGTGAACCGGGGGCTATAAAATGTATATTAAAAAGACCAGACAAGCTTTATTTTATTTACAAATCCACTTGGTTAAAATAGAAGTTAGTAAATCAAACTCCTGTACCTATTTCTTTTTCTTTGTTCACTTTACAGGAGGTGATCTCAGGGTCTAGGAAGGAATTAACTGGCTCTATGCTTAGGAACTGTTGGGTGTGGGTTTCATGCACATTAGTCATCTTAGTTGGATGTTGGGGAGGATAGGGAGGGAAGGAAGTTTAGGAAGAATGCATCATCTTGAAGATTTGGTTAAATCTTTTGTCTCTTGTTATTAACTTGTAGAAAACAAGCATAGGATAAATTTAGGATGCCACTGTTAGCATTATGGAGAGGAGTAGAGCAGTGGATAGACAGACATTTAGTATATCACTTGTTAGGTTATAGTCAGTAAAGGCACAGAAAGGGGTCAGTGCATTGGGGCAGAAGTTTGACATCTTGTAGAATATTTAAACTAGCAAATGGGAGAGGTGCAGCACCCATATGTCAAATGGGAAGAACACCCTCCCTCAGCTAGTGGTCAAACAGGGATTCAGCATGTTTGCAGTTCATTTGCATCACCAGGTAAGAAAAAGATCCGCTCCCCATACTATGCACAGGGAAATGCTAAACCTCACCCAACAATTAACACACCAAAATCTGGCCAATGGAAAATTATGTACACAAATGCTCACAGCCTGGGAAATAAGATCCCAGACCTGCAGGCAATAATGTCAGAGGCTAAACTGGACATAGAAGCAATTAGTGAGATGTGGTTTACTAGTAACCACACTTAGGAGACTCAGTACCTGGCAATGTACTGTCTACAAGAGACCGAGGTGCAAAAAGGGGGTGGAGGGCCCTATATGTCTGTGGGTCACCCTGGAAACAGGAAATGGACAGTCATAAGAATTGGAGTTGTCTCACAGGCCCCCAGTCCAGGAGGAGGACATAGACTCATTACTGCTAGAAGAGATACAAAACATGATGGCTAAAGGGAGGTTCTGATAATGGGATACTTCAACATGCCAGATACAGAATGGTCAATACCAACAGGAACATCTGCCAGTACTAGACACATGGTGGATTCCCTGCGAGGAGGGCCTCAAACAACTGGTACAACAACCCACAGGATACAGGGCTAGCTCTAGATCTAGTACTGACTAACAGGGAAGGGATCACAGATCTCCAGGTAGAAGGTCACCTGGGGCCAGTGACCATCACATGGTATGGTTCAATTTGGCCACTACATCTAAATCATCCCATTCCAAGGCAAAATATGGGACTTTAGAGGACCTGACTTTGATAAGATGGTCAACAGAGTTAAGCTAGCCCTGGCAAAAGAAACACAGGTGAGGGGTACAGGCAAAGTGGGCAAGCATTATGATGCAATACTTTAAGCAACATCCCATTGTGTTAGACAGAAAGGAAGTGCGAAGAAGAAGGAAACCATTTGGTTCTCAAATACAGTAGCAGAAAAGGTCAGAGCCAAAAGGCTGGCCTTCAGGAAATATAAAGGGAACACAGTGGATGAAGATAGGAGGCATACCAAACTGCCCTAATGGAAGCAGGGAAGGCAGGCAGGCAAAGTCCCAAACTGAGGAAACACTAGCACGGACAGTAAAGAAGGTGACAAGACTTCTATAGATACTTTAGTAAAAGGAGAAAGTCCAGAGGGGTATTGCTAAGTTCAAAGGAGAAATGGGGGCATGTGAGGAGGAGGACGTAAAAGCATCTATCCTAAATAGATACTTTTGCTCAGTATTTACTGAAGAGAAGGTAGGGCAGGGCCCACAGCTCAGCACCATGGACACAGGGGAGGGAGGTGAGCACTACTCCTTCACAAAGAAAGAGTCCTACAAGAGCTCGCTAAGCTCAGGGTGGACAAGGCAATGGGACCTGATGGCACATATCCCAGGGTACTTAAGGAGCTAAGGTGTGGAACTAGCTGAGCCATTAGCAGAACTGTTTAGTGAGTCTCTGAGCACAGGAGAGGTCCCAGAAGACTGGAGAAGAGCTTTGATCTCGCTCCCACAAGAGTGATAGCAGGGAGGAGGCAGGGAACTACAGACCAGTCAGTCTTGTCTCAGTAGTGGGCAAGATTATGGAGGTACTCTTAAGGAAAGGATAGTGCAAACCTGGAATCCTTAGGGCACAGGATCCAAGACAGCATGAGTTTGCTAAAGGAAGGTCCTGTCAAACTAATCTCACAGATTTCTTTGACTGGTAACCAGAGTGGTGGACCAAGGAGAGCAGTTGATGTCATCTACTTTGACTTTAGCAAAGCTTTCGACACTGTTCCACATAGAAGATTGATTAATAAGCTGGGTAGGCTTTGGGTGGTTGTGAAGTTGGTCAACTGGGTGGCAAACTGGTTGACGCAGCAGAAACAGAAAGTGGTGGTAAATGGTACACAGACAGAAGAGATGCAAGTCACAGATGGGGTACCTCAGGGATCAGTCCTGGGCCAGTCCTTTTCAATATCTTCATTAGTGACATTGCAGATGGACTAGAGGGTAAGGCATGTCTGTTTACAGATGACACCAAGATCTGCAACAGAGTAGATGATCCAGATGGGGTGGGCAGAATGAGAAGAGATCTGGATAAACTAGCAAAATGGTCAAAGAGGGCAACTGGGATTTAATGCAAAGAAGTGCAAGATCATGCACATAGGGAAGAGAAACCTGAAGCCACCTATAGGCTGGGAGGAGTTGCTGGCAGTCACAAAGGAAGAAAGAAACTTGGGCATCATCATCACCGATGACCTGAAATCATCCACAGACCTCTAAAGCAGTAGGTAAGGCTAGGGGATGTTAGAGTGTATTAGTAGGGGTATCACAAGTCATAAGAGGGAGGTAATAATCGCTCTTTACAAGACACTGGTTAGGCCCCATCTGAGTACTGTGTGCAGTACTGAGGCCACACCTTCACAAGGACATTAACCAAATTGAGGCAGTCCAGAGAAGGATAACAAAATGGTGCAGGGACTGCATAAGAAGACGATGAGGAGAGATTAACGGAGCTCAATATGTATACCCTTGAGCAAAGGATGGAGAGAGGGGTTTCTAGAGAACAAGGATGGAGGGTCTCGCACCCAACTAAGGATCTAGGTTCGAGCAGACTTGATAGACCGTGAAGGCCTAATCTGCTGGCAAATAGTATGTTAGTATATGATTGAAACATTCAAACACCTTAAGGGCATTAACAAGGTGAAAGAGTCTAACATGTTTAAATATAAGAAAAAATAGCAGGACAAGAGGACACAGCATGTGATTAGAGGAGGCTGATTAAGGGGAATGTGAGGAAATTCTTTTCACAGAAAGAGTGGTAGATGCATGGAACGGCCTACCTCAGGAAGTGGTGGCTATGAATACAGTGCAGGTCTTCAAACAGGCATGGGATAGGCATAGGGAGTAATACAGATGGTGTGAATAGATAGGCCACTGACAGAGCAAAGGCCGATGGCACATTTATAAGGTAGAAAAGAAATGGGCAGATTGGATGGGCCTGCGATCCTTATCTGCTGTCAACCTCTATGTTTCTTGTATGTATTTGATAAAAAACAACTAGAAAGCAAGAGGAAATACCTTATGGTAATGTGTATAGAAATATTCATAAGCAACACTTTATGGGTAAACGAAACATTAAACAAGAATTGCTTGGTGCCAACAAGGCTGGTCCTGTATGTTTGTGTGCTAATCTTGTGGCTTTTTATTTATTTTAGTATTGTATAGTATATACATGTCTTGGAATAGCTGTTCTGTCTCTTTTACAATTGTATTTATTTAAAGACCACAACCATCCTCACTTTACAGTTTTACTTTATGCAGTTTACTGGTGTCCTGCATGTACATACTGTTTACTATATATTTAAGGATAAACAAAATGAGATGCAATATCTCATTTTCAATGGGGTCCTGTTTGACACATTTTATACAGTATTTACCCAGGATAGCACAGCTCAGGTACAATATCTTGTTGTCAGTGGGGTCCTGTTTTACCCATTTTACACTGTATTTAAATAGATAGCACAGCAGGGATGCAATATTTCATTTTGATGGGACCGGCTTTACCCATTTTTATAATGTATACCAATTATAGCTCAGCTGAGAGGCAGTTTCTTCATTTTCAGTGGACTCCAGTATTTTTTCCAGGATAGAGCAAGACAGATGCACATTCAGTGTGGTTCTGCTATGCCGTTGTCCTGCTTTTACACACATTTTACTATATATTTACCCAGGACAGACCAGATGAGATGCAATCTCATTTTCAATGGGGTCCAACTTTTATACAATTTTTGCAATGCATTTTCCCAGGATAGCCCAGCAGAGATGCAATATCTCATTTTCAGTGTGCTGTCCTTATTTTACACAGTTTTAGACTGTGTACCCAGGATAGCCTACCAGAGATGTAGTATCTCATTTTCAGTGGGGTCCTGTTTTACCATTTTTACAGTGTATGTACCCAGGATAGGCTAGCTGAGATGCAATATGTCATTTTCAGTAAGCTTCAACATTTTGATCCCAAATTCTCAGCATAGTCTTTTATTTTATTTACTTATTTATTGAAATCTAGGATTAGAATACCTTTGAGCAGGAACTGCTCATTTACAAAGGTTCCATGTTGAGGAAATGGTAGGTAAACATATATACAAATGTCAATAGGATAATACATAATTACATAGTAAAAATGAAGAAAAAAAGCATGAGGCTGAGGCATAGTTTAAATACAGTAACTCAAAATGTAAGGCACACTTAGAGAATAAACTTAGAAATAAACTTAGTAACAAGTGCTGTTGGCATGTAGCTAGGAGGGCATGGGTATGCAGGCAGGAAGGTCATTGTCATAGGGTAAGATAAAAAGGTGTAATTTCTTTAAATCCTATCACTAAATAATGCGGTTTCACAGAGCGACTGCTAAAACATGTTTTGAGGATTTGTAAGGACTATGTTGAATATATGGGGCTACTCTGCACAAATGACAAAAGTTATGAGAAAATGTCAGAACAAAATTTGATGTTTCTTGAGAACTTTGTTGTTTTGATATTTTACCCCAATTTTTATCATAGTCTTTATGACCCCACCTTATGATCAAGGCAGGTGAAATTAGTTAAATCCCATCTGAAATGTGATGTTGTGGTGTGACTATGAAAACATATTTCGGAGAGGATTTAAAAATGTCACCAGCCATGTCCATGAGGCAGCATAACAAAAGGCTATGTTAAAAATATGGGGCCAAAGTCTGCAAAAATCACAAGGTTATGAGTAAGCATTGAAACAATATAAACATTTCTCCATAACTTTGTTGTTTTTTGACATTTTGACCCAGTTTTCAACATAGTCTTTTTATGACCCCACTGTATGATTGAGACAGTTGACATTTTGAGAATCCTGTCTGAAATGTAATTTTATACAGTGACAACTAAAATACATTTCAGGGTGATTCAAAAATTTTACCTCCTGGTTCATGAGGTGAGGTGAGGTAAAAGAAAACAAACATGTTGAAAATGTGGGCAAAATATGAAAAAATGACAAAGTTAAAAGAGTAGAAGTTGAAAGCCATGAGAAAGGGCTTAATTGCCATTGAATATACACTGTTCCTGCAGTATACTGCAGCATTTTGTGATATACTGCAGCATTACTGTGCTGCATTCTAGCTGGCATCACTGTAAATTGTTTTCAGTCAGCTGTAGTTTGATGTTAGAAGCAGGAGAACATTTGAGAGGAAGCACTGAACCCACTACCTAAGTAAGAGGAGGGTTTGGGTGGTGGAGTGCTGAGATGGGTGTGGGTGGGGTGTCAGAGTGTGGGTGGGTACAGAAATCATCAAAGGGGCTGCTTTTTACAGGTTTAAAAGCAAACTCTGGTCAAGTCACTCATTTGTGTAGTCACTTGATAGGACTGTTTCACAGTATCTGTTTCAGTATCAGTTGTCAGTACGTGTCAAGTTTTGAAATGCTGACATCACTGATCCTGCAAGTAAATAGGGTAACTTAGTGATGTCAGTATTTCAGAACTTGACATGTGCTGATTGCTGATACTGTAAAATAAATCTGTGAAATGGTCCTTATCAAGAGACTGCATTAGCAGCCATAGTGTCTCTGACCAGAGTTTGTTTATAACTATGCACTGGTATAATAATTAATGAGAGGCATTTTGGCCAAAACATTTTCCCAGCTTGAATGAATTTAACCAGCAGCTTTAAGATGGCAGCACTGCAATGACAATGCAAACTTTGGGCAGAGCCAATACAGCTGCTCAGTGTGGCAAAGTGTGTGACAGCAAGTGAAAGAATACTCAGCTCTTGCCATGTTCTTGATGCACCAGAGTCTGCCATGCCCAAGATGGTGGTGCCAAAACAATTGCACATGTGCAGTTTGAGTTAGCGCAACCATCTTGGGCACAGCGTCCATCACTTCTGCAGTTGTGGAAGAAAAAGTAGTGCACAGCAAAGGTGGGGTATGTTTATCTGGCATGCAGAGGGAATGGTTGCATAAACAGCACCACTGGACTATTGACAGAGCACTTTGAAGCACGGACAGCAGTCCAGTCACATGCTTCCGAGTGCTCTTCTAAAGACACTGTGATGGCATAATCTCTGCGCTCTGACAATGCAGCCGTAATATTGTATCAGTTGTCAGTTGGGTTGCAGCATACTGTAACTACAGCCAGAGGTCCTTGAACTTCAAGGAATGCATTACATAGCGGCAACAATAATAACTTGCTCTGCAATGCTAACCAGAAACACAAAGCTGAAATATATTTATGTAGTACCTGTCAAGGCTTTTTTTCTAATTTGTTTTTATTGATGAATTGAGTTGTTGCCTCCACCCATCACCTTACTGAAATTTAAAGAACTTGCAATATGAGAATAATATATATATATATATATATGTATACCAGCCAGTAGGGCTGGTATAGTTAGGGCTGCATGGTCAGTTCTATGTTAAACCTAACAGTTTGCACTTTAATAACTTTGGAATTGTTTGTCTGATTTGCCTGAAAGTTTGCATGCACAACCACCAACCATATATCTCTGGATCTGGAAAGTTTCATTCTGGTCAGACGTATGGTTGTGGAACCATAGGGCATTCAAAATGTGTAAAGGTGCCAACTTTTGCACATTTTCTTGGTAAGCCATAATGGACTGAAGAATGCATTTCAGTGGCTTCAGATTTGTTTGTCTACATGCAGCCTGGGTTGAACTGGTGCCTTTTGAAGATCTGGTGAAAAATATTGTTCCGCTCAAAGTTATTCTATTTTTCATGTCCCATTATAGCCTATAAGAAAATTTATATGTGTATTGCAAAAACTTTCGCGATCACATTTTTATTGTCATGCTCCCTGAATTTGTTTTGTGCTTCCGCCATCTTGTTTTCAGTTAGCAAGAGACAAAAACATTGAAACTCAAAAAAATACCCTTTGGTAAATACCAACAGTTGTGTTTACCTAATCGGCCCTGAGGAACTTGACCCTGGCATTAGTTTTTCACCAGCTGGTCTGGAAATATGTTTTCAGAGTTTTTGCACCATTTGCTGTTTTCTGATCACAGCAACATTTTTGTTGCCACGAAAACAATCATGAAAAAAATAACCTCAACAACATTTTTCTGTGCACTGACAACATTCCCATCAGAGAGACAGAGTGCCACGAAACATTAAAGTAATTGCGATAACACTGCACAAACACATTTTCTAATGTGTTTTCTTTGTCACTTCATTGTGCCAAGGTGGTTTGTACTTTTGGCCTGAGATTTTCAGGGTGGCAAGCCCTGGTCTCACAGATGTGCCTTTTGGTAGTTTGGTGCCAAAACATTCAATGGCTCTTAGTTACAGCATTCCAAAGTTGAGAAATGTTCATATGATAACATTACGGCACCCATCATGCTTTTCGATGAGCATATCTCGAAAACGGTTTGAGATACGGATTTGTTCATCACACAAACTCTTAGTGCAGAAGTAGGTTGGAAAGCCATGAATACCATGAATTTTTAATTTTTTCCTACCTCGAATGGGTGCAGAGATATTTGGAAATTAGTATTCCAATTGCTCATTTTCACGTCCGTAGGCCAGTATTACACCCTCAACGTTAGCACTCACAGCATTTTCAGTGCCCGTATCTCAGAAACTATGCAGGATACAGATGTTGATTTATCTTGCATGGAGATTTTGCTGTCATGATTAGAACAGCACTGGAATGTTTGTCATAGCTACTACAGTTGCTGAGATATTGGCAATTAGTGTTATAAGGGTTCCTTACTCTATAGGGCTACTGTATTGCTCCATAGTTATGTGTAAACAGGAGCGCTAGGGGCCTGGAGGGCCCACACTCACAGATGCATATCATCATGCACAAATGGGCAGCTTGGTCCCACCACACATACCATTTACTATTTATATTACACTTTTTCAAAAGTAAGGAAATTGTTTGTAAACAATTTCATTAATGCATCAGTTAAGGTTGTTTCCACAGTGACAAAAAGTGGAAATTCAACATTAGGGTTACCAGCCTAACACACCCTGCCCTACCCCACCCTCCACACAATAACAGGCATTGGGGTGTTCATTGGGTCATGTGCTAACTCTCACCCAATTTTCCTATACTACAGTGCCTCAGCTTACTTACAAATGGAATGGGGCGCAGAGTTAGGCTGATGACCTCAATGAAACCCCAGTGCCTGTTGTTGTGTGGAGGGTGGTGGGGTAGGATAGGGGTGTTAGGTTGGTAACCCTAATGTTAAATTTCCACACTTTTGCTGCTGTGGACACAACCCAACTGATGCATTAACAAAGTTTTTGCAAAGAATATATATAAATATATATACATATATTTACACAATGGAGTGGCTGATAAACGTTACAAATAAAATAGGTATTCTCACTGCAGTGAGATAAATAATACTGACGTTCATACAAGAAAAATATCTACATTTACACACAGGGTAGGTACTTCACCAACAGTTATTCTCACTTCAGCTAAACTGCTAGTAAAACAAGTCCAGGCACTACACTGCATTCCTTATTAACAGAAATCACCTGTTAAAACATATTAACATGCCGCAAAATACCTTGAGTGTCTTGTGCCAATAAACTCAGCGCTGTTTCTAATTAAACACATTTAAGACACATACACCTTTATATGCTACCTAATGTAGCAGATGTAGCGGGAGTGCTGAATACTATATCACAGAGCTGAAAAACATACTAACACTTCCATTGCAGAGACCAGCAGTAAAATGGAAAAGCAAAATTTCTGAGCAAAATAAAACTAAAACAACCAAAAATGAAGACGAAGAAATCTTTCTCAGCTGCTCGCAGTTTGAACTTGATAAAGAGCTGCTTCTTGACCCTGCTGAAATGGGTAAGCTGAGCACAACTGAAGCAATGCATAATGGATTTCGTCAGCAAGTTTATTAAATAGAGATACTGAATTCATCAACCAATACATTGATTCTGCTAAAAATAATAACACTAGAAGAAAACACAGTGTGACGTCAATGATTTGCAGCAGTTCCTAAAAGAAAATTTAAACATTACTACCAGTACTGAAACGATGTTCCAAATGACTTAAACGTAGTTTTGTGCCATTATTTCATTAATTCCAAAAGAAAAGATGGCTCAGAATATGAGCTCTTAGCGTATGAGTGAAATTTCAAAGTTTTGAATGACACTTAAAGCAACATCAATACCCAGAATCGTTGTCATCCTCACAAACATTCATTAAATGCAGAGAAGTCCTCTTATCTAAGCAAAAGAAATTAAAGGAACGTGGCAAAGGAAATAAACCTTTAAGTGCAGATGAACTTACTGACACCCTCAATAATAAACTGCATGATAAAGACATTTTGGGACCAAGAACACCACAATCGTTACTTAACACTATGTGATTAAATGCTCACAATGTTTTTGGCATTTGAGGCAACATCAAATGCAGGAACTTAAAATGGGGTGACATTAAATTATGTTCTACTGAAACAGGAGAAAAATTCATTGAATTTTGCACTGAAAGGCAGACAAAGACAAGAAGTGGAGTGATCCCAAAGACAGTCCACTTCTAAAACCCCGAGCTTATCCCATAGCAAATAGAAAAGTGCCCTGTTGCCAATTTCATGTTCTATTCTGAGAAAAGGCCATATAAAAGTAACTATGAGTCTGCTCCTTTTTTAGCAATCAATCAGCAATATAAATTAAAGCAAAGTAACTGTTGGTTCAAAACCAACCGCTAGGTATTAATACAATAGGCAACATCCTGAAATGTATGATTGAAACAGCTGGTATTGACACAGATAGACGGTTGACTAACCATTCTATCAGAAAGCACCTTGTACAAAAACTGGTAATTGCAATGTTGCTCCAATTGATATTATACAGATATCGGGAGACAAGAAACTACAGTCCCTAAATGATTATTCAAAATGAGTGCACAAAAGCAAAAAAGTATTTCACATCTTTAAAGTTCCCATGATAACCCACAACCATCCACATCGGCAGAATGCCAAGCTGCACTTCACACTCACAGATTAGAAACATACAAGCACAATAATCCTGCTTCTTTCACCAAGTCAAAGTCCGAAGACACTGAAACCTGTGCCAAAGGATGAATATTCCAATTTCAAAAGCAATGTCACATTGCTTCTGTAACCCGACTATTACTGCACAGCACATCACATTTAACATTTATCAAAGTAAGTCACCACACTCTGTACCACAATACCCCAATTTTAAACATTTCTCATGCATTCCCAACATCAGATAAAGAGTTTTAATTATGTCTTTGTTCTTTTCTTTCCAGCTCAGCAGAAAAACAACCTTCCAAAGAAGAAATCCAAGTGGAATTCCTGTGAAAGCAATACAGAATGAAAGATACCTCAAAAGCAGCTGCCGTCGTAGAAGTCCGATGGTACGATCCATGAAGACATCCATTGAAAAATAACACCTTGGTCACAAAAGCAGCACACTTGAAATAAAGTTACACAAAATAAAAAATAAACCTAAAGTGCACGAAACACGATTACACTCACTAACATCCCGGAACTCACTCTCAGTAATTAACCACGCCTCTGCCCTCATCACCAATCAATACACATTATGCAGTAACAGTCACCCACATCAACCAATCATACCACAAGAAGAACAACCAATAAAAACATTTCTCCTACTAATACCACCCGCAACCAATAAAAACCACAACCATGCAAACACAGCCAATGAAACAAGAGAAACCATCTCATCACAAAACAACAGTCCCCATTCACAACGGTGACCTACTCAGCGGAGCAACACATAGACTTAAATAACACTTTTTTTCAAACCAAATGCCTGACTTTTAAACCCAATTAAACATATAACAAAACTACAAACCTATTGTATAAATCAAATACATGATGGGCATCAGTAGGATATGTAAAATATTTTCACTCCTGTATTGTGAGGCATGGATATCTCACTCTGCAGGAGTGAAAATATTTTACATATCCCACTGATGCCCATCATGTATCCCTATATATATATATATCCTTGTAGTAGTCTCCAGGAAATGTTTGCTTCCTGATCCTAATTGCACATTCACCGAGCACAGGAACCAAAATCTGGATAGAAGGCTACACCTTTTTCCTTTGTTACTCTAACAAAGAGTTCCTTTGTTTTCCTTTGGTAGAGAACAATGTGTGCAGACAGACTATAGACCATAGGCTCCTGCCATAGATCTGCAGATGATTTTAGATTTTACGGCAGCTAGGGCTGTTGCATGTCTGGCAGAGATTGAGAGTGAGAGTGAGGAGACAGAACAAGAGAGAGACAGAGAGGAGAGAGGGCTTGGAACTCAGAAGGAATCAGGTGATTGCGAAAGAGAGCTTTTACTGCCTCTGCCCCCATACACAGTTTTCCACTGCCTTGTGGCTATAGAAACATAGACTTTAATGGCAGATAAGGACCGCTTGGCCCACCCAGTCTGCCCATTTCCCTACTTATTGGATAAGCTGCTGATCATAGTTAACCATCAGCCTACTTCTTCCTATCCCCACCAGAATTGCCTTATGTCTTTCCCATGCATTCTTGAATTGCCCCACTGTTTTTGACCCCATCACCTCCTCAGGAAGGCCATTCCACTGCCACTGAGCTGTTCCCCTCTATCTTCAAACTGTGCCCTTGTTCTTGCACATCTCTTTTTCTGAAAGATGCTACCCTCTTGGACTTTGTTGATTCCCTTGAACTACTTGAAAGTTTCTATCATGCCTCCCTCCCTCCTTTCCTCGAGGGTATCTGACTATTTGATTGTCAAGTGATATGACAGAGACAGCCTTTACATTATATAAAGTTCACTAGTACTGGATGGAAAAGTTTGGAAAATTTCATTTGCTTGCATGAGACTACAAAACCAGTAGGATGCAGAGGCAGCGTTGTGCATTTCACACTGGTAAAGCTGTCACAGGTTTCTATATATCTGAATATGGGCCCTATTGCAGTGTTATGACTTGAAGAATATCAGGAAATGAATACAGAATCAATTTTTGAATGCTAAATGAAAGAAATTGGAAGGAGATTAGCTGTTTCTTTCTGATGGCAAAGACGCATAGATAAGGAATAATATTAAATAATGTATTAGTACGCAGTGGCAATCCGTGAAATCCATGACATACTGTACTGTAGCCCTCCTTGCAAAGTTTGATCGCAAAAGGAGTACAAAGGAAGGATGAAACTGATCACAGAACTGCTGTCCCTACACAGGTGTAGGGTCAGTTTTCATGGTATTCACTGGAGAGAGGTGTCCCTGCATTGAATGAAGGGGGGTCCAGCTGCCAGATGGACATGACAGCTATTCCTGTTATCTTTGGGGAACCCTGTAAGGTGAAGATTTTTAACAACAAAGTATTTTCTAAGGGTTCCATCCTAGAAGATTGGGAAATCTGCTCACAAAGAACAACATTTACTGCCCCTCCACTGTTAGTACTTTGTCAGATACGGCTTTTTTTTCATTTTGCTCCACTGCCTTCTCTGTTCCCTGTAATTGGCTTCAGTTGCTGCACAACTTCTTGACATTTCTGAGTGCATTTGTTCCATACACTGAGCTGATTGGTGAGATTCAGCATGATGCTCAGCAGTCTCTGAGAAATGGAAGCCAGCCTTGGTTTGTTTGTAGATTCCTGCTTCATGCCCATCTCTAGGTGTATCACTATGGGCGAGGACCATTTCTGATCACAGAGTTTGCTGACCCCAGATTGGTGTTCCTCTCTGTAATCTTGGGGAAATGAACTTCTGCATTATTTCACCCTCCTCACTTCAGCAATCATGGTAAATTTAACAAACAATGTGTTACTTCAGTATTGTAAAACGGTTATAAATGCATGATTTTGTAATGCAAATGGTGTTGTCTTACAGAGTTCAGACTAACACATCCTACAGGATTTATGCTCATCAGCACCCCAAATATGTGATTTGTATGACTGGCAATGTGATTGTATTCTCTGTTGCTGCTTGCTGATCATTTTACTTATAACATGTATACCTACAGCATGACACCCTCATTGGAAACCAAGAAGAATGCTGGGACATCCACAAGGAGACCCACAAAAGATACATAGATACATAGACAGTGTCAGCAGATAAGGGCCTATGGCCCACCCAGTCTGCCCATTTGAGCTTGTAAGTTCAGTTTATGTTTTCCTAGAAGTCTGTTGCCCCTTACCCTGACCTCCAGAATTCTTTATGTCTATCCCATGCATTCTTAAATCCCAAGACTGGCAAGAGACACCACAGGGGAAAGAAACAGCTTCTGATAGGGGACTCAACTGTTAGGGTGTAGACCTGGGGAAGGGAGAGGAGAGGGAAGTAAGGTGCCTGCCTGGTGCCATGGCTTGAGGGACAGGAAGCAAATCCTCAGGATTGCAAAAGCAGCATCACAGGAGAGGAAACTAGATATCATTGTCCACCTTGGGACAAATTACCTAGCTAGGCATGAGATCAGTGCAGTGCAGGATGAATTTGTGGAGTTGGGGAGGGGCCTCAGACAGGTAGCAAGCACGGTAACCTTCTCAGAGGTGCTGCCAGTCTATGGCAGGGTGAGGCTAGGTACTGCACACCATGCAGTTTAATGAATGATTGCAAAACTGGTGCAGAGCACAGGGCTTTGGCTTCATTGGGAACTGGGGTCCACCTGGAGAGATGAAGGTCTATACTGGCATGATGGTCTGCATCTGTGCAAGAAGGAAACATGCTCCTAGTGACAGGTTTAAAGGCTTTCTTGGCAAGCTTTTAAACTAGCCAAGGAGGGGTGCTCATAGAAACAGGAAAGTTCAAGCCCCCCACAAAACATGGCAGGTAGTAGGGTAAACACTGAGGTACAGAGCTTGACAGAGGGCAGGACAGGGGTAAATGGAAAATGGACAAGGGCAATAAGAGCAGGGATGGGGTAAAACAGGAAAAGCAACACTAAATGGAGGGCAATGAGTACCAATGCCCGTAATCTTGAAATAAGCTTCCAGAGCTAGTAGCTCTGATGGAAGAGGAACACTTGGATATTGTGGCAGTCACAGAAACATTGTACATGGAGAACCATGACTGGGATGTCAACATACCAGGGTACACAATCTACAGAAGGGACAGGGAGGGTAAAGAGGAGGTGGAGTAGCTCTTTACATAAGGGAAGGGTCCAAAGCTACAGAACTAAAAAAGTAAAGGGGAGGACAAGAGGAACTCTGGGTCACCTTGGAGACAGGGAATGGCATCACAATCCACACAGGGTTGTATACAGACCCCATCTCAAGGGAGGAAATGGACAAGAAATGATAGAGGGCATTCTCAAAATGGCTGAAAAAGGGAGATACTGTTGATGGGGACCTGAATATGCCAGATGTTAACACGGGATGACATGGACTGCAGCCAAATCCAAGTGCAGGGTCATTCTAGATGCCCTACAGGGGCATGCCTTAGACAGCTAGTGGTGGAACCCACTCAGGAGGGAGCAATATTAGACCTGGTACTCTCAAATGGAGAAAGGATCACAATTTTAGAAGTCAGTAGACATCTGGGAACAAGCTACGACTGCACAGTGTGCTTCACAGTAAACACAACCATGGAGACAAGCCATACAAGGACAAGGATACTGGACTTTAGAAGGGCTGACTTTGGCATAATGGGTGAATACCTGAGGAATGCATTAGCAAATGGTCATAAAGGAGGGTGGAAGAACAATGGAGAAAAATCAAAACTGTCATCATGAAGGCAACAAGCCTTTGTGTGAAACAAATAAAGAAAACAAAGCGGAATAAAAACACTATGGGTCTCAACAGAGGTGTCAGGGAAGGTTAAGGAGAAATAGGCTGCATTCAAAAAGTATAAGGAATCACAGACGGAGCACGACAGGGAACTGTATCAATTAAAGCAGAAAGAAGTGGGGAAGGCAGTCAGAAAGCAAAGGCCCAATCCGAGGAAAAGATAGCCAACTCAGTTAAGGGGGATAAAACTTTATAGGTACTATAGGGAGCATAGAAAGGTTAAGGAAGGGATAGTGAAGATTAATAAAGGAGAGGAGAGGTGGGCAGAGGGAGACAGTGAAAAGGCAGAGATACTGAATGAATACTTTTGCTCAGTATTCACAAAAGAAAAAGAGGAGGAGTTACCTAAACCAAACAGTAGAAGCACTCTGGATAGTAGGGTTGACACCAGTCCATTTACAGAAGAAAGCATACTGAAAGAACTCCAAAAGCTCAAGGAGGACAAAGCAATGGGGCCTGGACGGGATTCACCCTAGAATCCTAAAAGAGCTAAGGAGGACCTAGTGACACCACTAACCACTTTTTAACAAATCATGGGAAGGTGGAGTGGTACCTGAGGACTGGAGGAGGGCAGATGTGATTCCCCTTCACAAAAGTGGGAGCAAGGCAGAAGCAGGAAACTACAGACCTGTTAGTTTGACCTCAGTGGTGGAGAAAATGATGGAATCACTTCGAAAGAAAGAATTGTTGAGTATCCAGAGGCAGCGGGCACAGGACCCAAAGCAGCATGGATTCACAGCAGGAAGGTCATGTCAGATGAATCTAATCGATTTCTTTGACTGGGTGACCAAAGTAATAGACCAGGGAGGGGCTGTGGATATGGCCTACCTAGACTTTAGCAAGGCATTTGACACAGTCCCACAAAAAGATTAATAATCAAGTTAGCCAGCCTAGAGTGGGTCCCGGTGTAGCCTGGGTAGCAAACTGGCTGCACAACAGACACAGAAGGTAATAGTGAATGGAACATATCTCTGAAGAAAGGGGGGTTACTAGGAGTACCTCAGGGTTCAGTACTGGGTCCAGTCCTCTTTAAATCTTTATAGGTGACATTGCAGAGGCTCTGGAAGGAAAGGTATGCCTCTTGCAGATGACACAAAGATCTGTAACAGAGTTGATACACAAGGGGTAAGAAGGATGAGAAGGACTTGGCAAGGTTGGAGGAATGGTCGACATATGGCAACTTAGATTCAATGCAAAGAAGTGCAAAGTAATGCAACTGGGAAATAAAAATCCAGGAGAAGAGTACAATAGCAGGGATGTACTAACAACAACAAAAATGGAAAGGGATATGGGTGTAGTCATATCAGATGATCTAAAGGTGGGTAAGCAATGTGAGAAGTCAGTAAGGAGAGCCAGGGGATACTGGGATGCACAGGGAGGGCATCACAAGTAGAAAAGGGAAGTGGTTATCCTCTATACAGACAGTTGGTGAGACCCATCTGAGTACTGTGTGCAGTTTTGGAGACCTCATCTACACAAGGACATAGACAGGATGGAAGCAGTCCAGAGGAGGGAAGTAAATGGTGCAGGGTCTACATCAGAAACCATATGAAGAGAGACTGAGAGAGCTTAATATGTATACCCTTGATGAAAGGAGGGACGGGGGACATGATAGAAACGTTAAGTACCTCAAGGAATCAACAAAGTCCAGGAGGGTAGCATCTTTCAGAAAAGAGATGTGTAAGAACAAGGGGCACAATTTAAAGTAAGAGGGAATGGCTCAGGGGTAATGTGAGGAAATTCTTTTCATGGAGAGAGTGGTATGCATGAAACTACCTTCCTGTAGAGGTTGTGGGATCTAAAACAGCGGAAATTCAAACATGCATGGGACAGACATAAGGCAATTATAGTGGGGGTTGCAGGAAGTAGGCTGTTGGTTAACTAGAATCTGCGGCCTATCCTGTAGGTAGGGAAATGGGCAGACTGGGTGGGCCAAGTGGTCCTTATCTGCCATCAAAGTCTATGTTTCTATGTAGTGGGCAGATGCAACAGATACTGTTTGATTCTGTAACGTTTCCCCATGTTTTGGATAAATGCCCCTTTACAGCACCTGGTCTTATTTCTGCCTATTAAGATCAAACACTTACACCTTATTTCTGGTTCAGACGTTATAATTTTATTTACAAAATTAGACAAAGACACGCCTTGTCTAACATGGCTCCCAGCATGAAATAGAAGCATGTCTACTGTCCCAAACTGTTACGCTTTTTTATTTTTGTTTGACTACTAACACAGATTAAATAATGGCTATGAGTGGAAAGATAAATCAGTAGAGATAGAGCAAGTTTTTGTTGTTATAATCGTACTGACTACCAGGGAGAGATCAAAGAATCTAATAGATTAATCAGTAGAGAGAGGGTAATTTCTTTTCCATCTCACTCACTGATAGTAAAGAGAGAGAGAGAGAGGAGGAAGAAGATAAAATGAGAGAGGATTTTTACATTGCACACACTGATAGTGACAGAGAAAGAGATATTGAGGGTCTGTTGAAAGATACTTTCCTGACTGTGTATGGGGGAGCAGTCCATGTCTTTGTGTGTATGAGTGTCTTTGTGTGCATGCGTGTATGTGTGTGTGCATGTTTAAAAGGACAGCTAGTCAGACAAATGTGGCAGATATAGAGGAAGGAAGCAGTGTAATGAAACAGGCCAATTGATAATTATCTACTGCTGCAATTATGCTTATCTGTATGGAACAGTCTGCAGTACCTGAGCTGGATAAAGGCAGATGTTTGACAGGTCTGTTAATGTCTTTTCCTAGGTACTGCTTGTGTAATAATAAAAAGAAATCTGTGTAAACTTGTGTGTATCTGTTTTTTTTTTTACATTTCATCATGTTGGAATAACACATGTAGTTTGATCATGGCTGTTACCATTCTTCATGGTGCCTTTATTCCTCCACTGTCCATTGACCCACTTCTACCTGACGTCATTCCTGGATGTCTTTACTGCAAGTGTGGAGGCTCTGTTTTGCAGGCTTGCAGAACAGCAAGATATCAAATGACACCCAACTGATGGTTTCATTATATGGTGTAAGGGAACTGTTGGTACATGAGCACTAACACAGTTTTAACAAGATTAAACAAACTCGGCCAGAGCCAATATTGCTGTGAAGAGCTACCAGTGACGAAAGTTACACATGCATAGAAATTATTCAATGCCCAGGTGTAACTTGGCCATATTTTGTGTACACCAAATTTTAACATGGCCTTTTGGACCTCTCTCATGAACAGTTCCAGTGTCATTTTGTTCAGTTGTCCCAAAAGGTGATTACGTAGAGCAAATGCACTACTCTGCACCACAGGTGTGAAAACACATTTTGGGCAGGTTGTGGAAAATGACAGCTGTACTGTTTTGAAGGAGGTGTGCAAAAATGTCAATGTTAAAAATGTGGAGTGAAAATATTAAAATGAGTGATGTTAGGAGTGCATAGGAACTGTGCAACGCATGCACGTGACGAAACATGCTTGGATTTTTCACCAGATTTACAGCATGGACTTTTGGGACCCTTCCTCATGAACAGTGGCACTGTCATTTCATGAATTGGTCCCAAAAGGTGATTCCGTACGGTGACCACAAAATCACCTTTCGGGACCAATTAACAAAGTGACAGTGACAGTTTTCATGCAGTAGTGTCCCAAGAACCCCATGTTGAAAATCTGATGCAAAATTCCAAAAATGGCTGAGATATGAGCATAAGTTGAAAATCCCATTGAATGGCTGTATAACACGCTTACCTTTAATTCTTCAGTTTGTGGTTGGGCTTAGAAGAGTGCAGGCACGTCTCGGTCCACAGAAGATGACAGCGCCAACCTCCGGTGGTAAGTATGGTAAGGTGTGGGGAGATCGGTGCTCAGCATGAGGATGGGAGGGGAAGGGGACCGCAGCAACGATGAGGGGCCATTTTCAGTTTTGCAGGAAAACAAACTGACAACAAGGGACCGTTTTCTAATTTACAACAAAATAATGGCACTACAGAACTGTGCATGTGCACAACTCATGCACATGCACAGTGCCACACACTGGAATGTGGAAGTAACAGCCAAAATAATGCGGCTGTTATTCCATACTTCGATTATGGCAGAGGGTTTAGGTTCGCTTTGGCTTTTGGAAGGATACTCCAAAGTCCAACAGAAGGGGTTCTGCAATCAACCATTTTCAGAGCTACAGCACTCTCACAAAATGTCTGTAGGCTCCACCCACAGCCCTAAAAAGAAGAATGCTTTCTTGTTTGATTGATTATGAGAATGTAGGCAGACAGATAGCTGAAACTGCACGCTCACACTATGAAGATCGGACTATACATACATTTGCTGCCACTGTGACAGACACTATAAATGGATGGTATTGCTCATATATATTGTAGATTTTGAGCTTCTGTTCTAGGTACTTAAATTTATCTAAAGACATGTGGAGTTTGACATTGTTATGCTGTTTGCAAGAACTGTCTTTCTTGCAAAGATCTGTTATATTGCATTGCTTCATAGCTGTTCTGTTTTGTTTCGAGTAGCACAGTTGTCTAGCCTGCAACATATTTTTTATATAATAACAGTTTGATGTCAGTTGTTATAATATAAATGTAATCTACATTACTATTTCATCCTGCAATGGCCAAAGTCTAGAAATTACAAAATGAATTATTTGCTCATTGATTTCATGGTTACTTTCTTACTGACCATCATAACCTGGATCTCATAACACCCTAAATTTGCAATGTAAAAGAATTAAATACATTTGTGATGTATTATACATGGACACATTTCAGGATGCATTTACTGTATTACTTGAGCTCTGCTCGCCCCATGTCAGCTGCCTACCCCCACCCATCAACTCCAGCCTGAAGAATACTGTAAAGTTTTTTTGCTTTCTTTTTTTTTCATATTTGGCTCCTCAAGATAAAATATGTTTCAGGTAACTCAGCTTGTCTGTTTGCAAATGAACACATAATATGTGCTCCAGTTTAGCTAACAAGGCTTGAGACCGTGCTATTTCATATTTTTACTAAGCTGGATAAAGGAGAAAATGTGTATACCATCCAGAGTATTTTTCCTCCTTGGATAATTGAAGTTGATGTGCAAGGTTATATCTGAGGACATTTTCATTACCCATACTCTGCTAGTCCCTTACCACCCAGCAGCACCCCCACACACACACCATACACCTGTATGACGATGACTGTAGTGGATTTTTTACAGTATAATCAAGATAGATGGTGCTTTGATTATTAAATATTGACACCAGCAGTTTCATACTGAATGAAAGACTACTGCCAGAATTAAAAAGCTTCACATTAAGAACCAATACTAAGGATACAAATTATGACAATCACAATAAACAGTCGGTCATTCAGGATCTATACGAGTCGGTTTGATAAGTATATTTCTGTTATGTATGTTGTAGAAATATAGACAACTCAAATACATTATAGAACTATTTATCAGTGTAGCAACTGTTTAATAAATAATATGAAAACATGAAATTTGTGAACATCCATTAAAACAGTAGCACTCAGGTGTGTGCTTTGTGTGTGGCATCAGAGGTGTGTGTGGGGAGGTGGTAAGCAGAGTGATAAGGTAATATAAAGTACAGTACATAAAAATGCATAATGTAATACAGCCATTCATAACAGTACATTCAAAATGTCTCTGTCAGCTGATACAACTGATACCCAGATCTAAAGTACATTAGATCTGCCTATGGTGCAGCACAGAAAGCTGATTTACGTGTTTCACGTGAGCAAACAGTAATTATTATTCCATTGCTTAAATTTAGTTTTAAGACCATTCATGAAGCATGGTCAAATTGTTTTGTGAAGAGTTGCTGTGTTGACTGAGATTTACATTTTTCCAATCTTTGAAAGGTTTCAACATTTGCTAATAATGTTACTGACAGAATGCTACAACAGCATGAATCAAGCTTTCTAATGAGATATCACACTAAAACTAAACAGTAACAGACCAAACAACCTGCTGTTCTGGTCGTAATAAGGAATCGTATGTGCACGTAAACCAGACAGAGATGATTGCAAGAGTAGGAGTGTATGTGTAATTTAAGGTGTATCAGGCGGATTATGTATCATGTATTTCCCTGCAAAAAATTGTGATGAAGGGAAAATGTGAAAAGAATGATTTGTCCTCAGTCCCCATTTGATTAAAATAACATTTTATGGTGAACTTCCGTAATGTGCCTAAAAGATGCAGTGATATTTCACATTTTTGTGCTCATGTTTTATAGTGCAGAGTTACCAGAATTTACAGTCTTGGGCAGGGTGTCATTTGACAGCTCACTCACGTAATACCCTGCACTCAATGCCTCCACATGTCTTTAGATGAATGCAACTCCCTAGAATAGGAGTTGAATAATCTACAATGAGAAGTATCATCCACTTTCAGTGTCTGCTGTGAGTGGCTGGCAGCAGATGTATCTAACAATCTGACCTGCACAGTGTGAAGCATGCACTTTGAACTTTCTGCCCATGCAACGTTTCGTAATCAAACAAGAAAATGATATTTTTTAATCTTGCTTAAAAAGTGTTAGTACTTATGTACTGACAATATATAGATGTAGATGATCACTGTTACTTGATGACAAAATTACTAATAGAAGGGAGGAGAATGTGTTAGGCATCCTGTACAACTATTTTAACAAGTTATATATGTAAATGAAATGTAAAAATGAAGTAGAAAAATCAAAGGAGGGGCATGGAGTAGAAGAAATTACTAGTGGTGGAAGAACAATAGAAAACATTATCATTCCAAAAGGTGTACTTAGAACACAGAATAAATTGTGTATTAATTATACTGCTACCAGGAGAAAAAGTGTCTGGTACAAGAAGGAGTACTCTAAACTTATCTGAGGAACTAAACACCCATAATTATGGCTCCTTAGAAAAATGGGTAAAAAGTATAAGTGCAGGTATGAAAGAAACACTGACAAAAGAAGAGCAAATATAAAACCTGCTCAGAAGGACATTTATCAAAGAATTCTTCAGGATGCAGCGGTTATCAAATTAAAAAATATGACAACATTGTCTTTTCATTTTAGGTTTACCAAGACACCATGTATGACAGTAAAAGCGAATACGCAGTGTCAGCCACAGCAAGGAATTCATAGAGCAGCGCATTAATGTAAAACTACAGTGGTGATAGATGGGGACAAACAAACCATTTTCTTTCCTTTTGACTCCAAAACAAACGTTTTGGTTGTCAAGAAGACCAGTCCCTGACTTATACTTAAAGCTGTCTTCTCCAGGGGCTTTCAGCAAGTTCATATATTCTCAGCAACACATTGTCCTCACGTTATTTGGAACTAGCATTTTGACCAGAGTTAGATTTAGTAGGACATGGAATGAGATAAGTTGCAGGCAGCATGCAACCCCCAAACTGCCAGGATATTTGGTCTCAGTGATTATGATGAAATGTGTAGAACATGAACTCATGAAACTGGCACACCAGATTTGATTCTCACCACATGTAACCTTGAGCAACTTAATTGATCTCTGTATTGTAGTGTGTCTAGCTGCAGCATTGTAGAAGCAGGACCTGCAAAACTAGACATGGCATCTCATCCAGATTACCATGGGTCAATAGGTTGTAAATAATCGCTGCCTCTCCAGGATAAGGGAATCATACCACAGTAGTGGCGGGGAGGAGAAGGAGGAGGAGAAAACAAAAATGAGGTAACTATTATAACTTAACTAACCCCCAAATGTTAAGACCGGGCTAACTCTTAGGAGCTTATGGGTTCTGTGACACCAGGAGTTTAAGCTTTTTCTAAAGCTTACATGGTGTTACAGTACTCAGTATGTTAAGACAATACAAAATGTTCTTGTCCATCCCACATATAGAAAACAATTGTGCTGTGGGACTGCTTCAATGAATAGAGACAGCAAAGTTATTCACATAGTGTGGAGGGGACTGTGGTGCAACTCAAATATGTTGTTTGGTTGGAAGGAATGCACCAAGTCCTTTTGCCAGCAAGATGTCTGCAGGGTTCTGCCCACTGCCGACATAAAATAAAAAGACTATAGAGGATGACTTCCTTTATTCAGATACCCAGCACTAGGGATTGGCCACCCCAGTGTTGGTTTGTTGTTTTGAGGCACTGGGGATGGCCACCCAAGTGCTGCATTCTGTTTGTTGGGAGTGGCAAAAATGGATCTGAAGGTAGGGAATGCTGTTGTTTGGCAGCACCAGGAGGGCATCCAGTGTCATATCCTCAGATGAGAAGGAACACTGTTGTATTTGTCAGGAATGAAGATGGGAGGGGACATTTTGTTTGGCGACACCAGGGAAGGGCACCCAGGTGTCGCATCATCCTATTTAGGGGCTGAATAATGTGACTCGCCAGCTCTAACTGTGCTTTCCTGAGATGAACACCGCTTGCTTTTTCCATCTCTCATATACTGTCCTCCAGCTTGTAACCAATAGGAAGTTAGCATTGGTTGCAGACAGGTCACTGCAAGGACCAATAACAAGGCATACTCACTCATTGATAGCCATAAAAGGTGTATCCAAGTTCTTGACTACATTTCAATGGGGCAGCTACAAAACATTTCCTGACTTTGATCGCAGTAGGAAATAGTCTGCTATAGTCTGTTCTGAATAGAGGTAACGATAGATAGGGACAAATGGTTAGGGAAGCAAATCAGAAGGGAATGGAAAAAGAAAAAGTACATGGAGATAAAAATTGCTACAGGAAAATAGGGATAAAACCAAAAGAAGGTATAACCATAGAGGGAACTGAAATAAATATTTCAGAGAAACGACAGTACAGTTTTAAATTTTATGGTACTTGGGTGTGTCCAGGATCTGATAGGTTTATTATCTTTTTCAGAGGAGGAACAGAAATACAATGAGCAATTTAAAGTGTATATCATGTGTAGTGTCCCAGAGCTGGAGGCCTTACAGAAAATAGTTCAGGGGACCCCGGTCATGCCGAGCTTTCAAAATGGGGTAAGGCAATTATTGAAAAGCAAACTATTGGGAAGGAAGACCGGCTGTCAAAATAATGACATAAAATAATTACTTCATTACTGCTTATGCCTGGTGGATTGTGATCAGTTCAGCTGGTATGCTGTGCCTTTGTAACATGTCTTTTCAGCGCCAACAGAGAAGTAACAAATACTTTAAAATCAAGGTAAAGGTAAACTAGTAGCTTCACATCACGGGTATAGTGGATAATTCCAGTGAGCTAATTTTCAGCAGCATATACTAAAGTACAACAACATTGTTAAACTGCTGGCAGGTAGTGTTTCATAAGGAAGTGAGAGTTGGTATTTTAACCATCGGGATTTTCATTGTCAGTGATACGTGCATAGGTGTTTTGAGACAGGAAATAAGAACATACGAACATATGAATGTGCCAGCAGAAACAGACCACCCAGTCGATCTAAGTCTGCTCGAGTGCAGCTAGCACCCCTAGTTTACAGCTCTGGATAATAAGTGTTGGGAAAAGGAGTCGGACAAATGTACCAGACCTTCCGGGGTATTTATGAGAGCACAGCAGGTGCTCAGAGACCCCCAGGGCCCATTAGGGATGGGTAGAGGACAAACAAGTGATTGTTTGGGCACTTTGCCCACTGTAAATTACCCCTGAAGCACCACAGTTTAGCCAGCATGTTCCACAGCAGACTCCTCAGTCTCTCCAGTTCCACACAGTACAGGGCTCCATGTGATAACGGTTAAGAAAGAAGGCCAATGTCAAAACGGTGTCTAAAAGAGCGACTGCATTAACAGCCCCAATGATAATGGTGAACAGCATTTTCAACAATTCTGACACTGATTCAGACCCATAACATAGAAACAGGCACATAACCTATACCTGTAGGTGAAAATTGTATGCCAGACCTCTGAGATACTCGTGAACGGTCTTGGACTGCATACTCCTGCACCACTGCCACCAGATGCTCATTCAGGTCTCTATATCAACGCCGCCTGGAGCACATGCAGCACCTGAAATGAGCTGCTCCATCCTCACCTCCGTCAGTCTCTTCTGTTCTCTCAGACATTCCAGCAGCCTCCTGATGTTAGAGTGGCATGTTCTTCTTAGTGGGCTCTGCCTCACACTTCTAGACGGGGGCTGTGCCCCAGAACCCCCTCTATCTCTATATATCCTACCTGAGGTGCTCCTTGACACAGTGGTAGGCTGTAACTCCAAAGTCGCTGTTTCCTCCTGTCACCGTTAATTATATGTCGCCATTAGAGATTTCACTATTCCACCTTCGCTGTTATTGCTTGCCTTAATTACTTTGCCATATTGACATGCTACCACAGTACAGCCAGTGCTCCCAGCTGCAAGAGTCCCCAGATAATTCCCCGCAGCAATCCCCTCCAGCAACCAGAAAATTCTTCACTAACAGCCCAACCGAGGACAGTTTAACATTTTTTCTCCAACCTCACAGCCTGCTCACTCACAGAACCCTTCCCCACCTGAGCAGACAGCATGAAGGAAGGCAGGACACACACTGGGACTGCTGTCCCTGCCCGGTGCATGAGCATTTTCAAATTCAGGGAACCATTAGGCATCGTGCTCAGGGGTTGAGTGGAAACCCAAACCCTTAAAAGGAATGGTCAGCATGACTGGTGAGGAAAGTTCCAGTGACTGCAAGGGAGAAGGACATAAGGAGCAACAGTGACCCAGGGCTTACCTTCAGGAGGTTGAAGGGGTCCATTGGCTCTTGTGAGTCCTTCCTCCAGTCTGCAGTAGAGGAGCAGAGTCAAAAGCTTTTGTTTTTAAGTCCAGTCAGCGGCAGTGTCAGCAGGTCCCATGAGTGGTGGTTGAGAGGAGGCATCCAGCAGTTGACGGCCACATGGTATAGGCTCTATTTAGCCCCATTTATTGTTTTGTATCTAAGTTGATTCGGTCCCTTGTCAGATTCTTTAGCAGGTCATGGTAGTGAACAGGAGAGACAGTGAGAGAGAGCAACACCAGAATTAGGCCAAAGCAGTGACCCAGTGTAACATTCGGCAGAGCAGCAAGAGCCTGCCTCTCAGACCACCCACAGAGCAACAGAAACCCTCCCAGATCCAGCAGCACTTCCAGCATCCAGCCAACCTTCCCTTCCAGTACTTTGCCCTCCGGTCAATGTGGTGAGTCAGTGGCAGCACCACTGGGTGGTGCTGACTCAAGACAGTTTTAATTGTAAAAGAACATTTATTGAAAGCACTTGACAGTGCAGTGGGCACATAAATGCGGTCATAAGGAAAGGTTCAAGTCAAAAAAACACCCAGAGAGGGGAGCAGTGGGGCAGAAGCCCTAATTTAATTAAAGAACTCCCATAGGGTGGAGCAAGGGCAGGGTGGCCCCCAACAGTAATTCAGAGCCACAGTTTTTCTAGTTTTGTTTAAATAAATTGCACCAAGCAGTACATAGCGATGCAGCTGAGGCCGTGCTGGTGGTCAGGTGTTGTCCCACTTCAGGATTAGCAAACACAAAAGCTGACACTGGTCTAAGCTGAACAACATTACTATTAATAAATAGTAAAACTGTCTCACACAAAGTTTACTCACAAATAGCTAGAATAGCAGCAGAAACAGGAAACCTCATGAAGTCCCTAACTGGTTTACCTTGAAGCTTCATGAGGGTGGAGGAGTGGGAGGAATCTCTGCAAGTTGCTCTTGTGCCAATTAAAAACAATCCAATTTAAAGTGACAGAGTAGAAATTCATAATGATTATACAATAACTATAATGGTAAGACAAAACTAGATTAAAAGCACAACAGCAGTATTACAATAATAATCAATAGCACTCTGCACTTGCAGGACAGACCAGAGACGGCAGAAAGAATTATCACTAAAAGTCCATATGAACTTTAAGGTAATTTCAGGGGTGTTTGCACATCTGGCTAAGATTGGTGCATTTGCTTCATCCCAAGGTGACTATTCTTGGGCTTCGGTGGGGCTATTGTTCGGAGCTTGATGATTGCAGTTTAAACAAGTTCTAGCCAGAGCTGATAGGGCTATGAAGAGCTACCAAATGACCAAAGTCATTTTCTTGTTAGTGCCATATAGTGCTGTTTAGTCACAATCATTGCAGTGCTCCAGAGCCAAATAACCATTTTCCTGTAACAAGCCCTCATTTTTCCTGTATTTTCCTGTAGAGGCAGCATCAAATCCTGTATAAATCCCTGTAGATGTTTCCATAAGCCACTAGTTCCTTATTTGTGACTTTGTTGTTTATTTAAATGTAATATGTTGGCAGCCTTTATCAGGAAAAAGGCTCTGATTTGCTGTTAGGTATTGCAATTGTATGTCAAGATGGCCTTTGAATGATTTGGATTTATATGGAATCCACAAGGCATAATGGGGAATTTATTTATTCATTGAATTTTGTTGACCGGTAGGACCACTAAGACTAGAAGTCCCTTTTCAGGGGTGGGGTGGGGTACAGATGGTAAACCGACTGAAATTGTAACATGGAATAAATCCTTACTTGAACCAGATTAAGCTGTTGGCGTATTTTTAGTGAATGGGAATTTAGCCAGGACACCAGGAAATTCCCTTACCTGGACTGTAGGGGCTTGGCTGTTTCTCTTGAATGGCCACTGAGTTCGGCATCGGTCGGTGCAGACGCTGGAGGTAGGGGAGCCGGTCCTTCTCTACCTCACCTCTACAAGAGACCGAGATGGAAAATGGCAATACTGATCCCTTATGTTCCTCTTCTGTTTCTACTTTTGGAATCGGCACAGTTTGGAGATTCCTAATGTTATGAGGGAGTATGGTGGCACAACACTGGTTCCTGCATTTCTTCTGAAGCTATGTTTTACCCTGGTCTGTTGCTGCAGAATATAACTAGAATTTGGTGGCTCAAGCTTCCAGCATACCTGCCATTAATGTGCTGACATCTTCTGACAGGGCCTAGCTGCGTAGATGAAGTAAGGACTTTGCAGCCTTCAGCGCTGCTTGCAGGCTTCTGCAACTCCTTTTCCAACAGTCTCTATGGAGACTGGCAGCTCAATATGCCTTTGGCGAGTGCCCAGAGTCTCGAGACTGTTATTTGGATTTTACAATGCAGCCTTTGACCATGGACCTGACTGCTGATTTTTCTAAAACAGCTGATGGAACTGGGAAAAGACTGTGGCTCCTCCAGAAGTTTGTGGTCTCGCCTTCCACTTGGACTACTGATTTGGATACAGGTACTTGTCCTTTTCTCCACAACTTAGTGTGATCTCTTCTGCTCCCTCTGACACTTCTTCTGTTTGCCCTAAGACTGATTTAATAATTCAGGACTTTTGAAGTGTTGTATGAAGACTCAGCTTCTGATTTGGGACAGCCCTTTCCTGATTTTGGTAATAATTTGTCTGTTTCTGGCATTACTATCGCTGAAACCCTGAAAGGGGCTGGCTGGGAGAAATCTCACATGGATAACACCTGGACCTCACCTACTCGGGTTAGTACAGAGCCTCAGGGTGATTTGCTAGATGTTTCTGATTCTCTTGAAATTCTCTGAGAGCTTCATTTAATGCAAAACCCTGTCTGGCATACTGTTGGTTCTAAACTAAATGTTATAGCCTCCTCTGACGGTAGTGTGGAGCATAGTTCGCTCCGCTGGTCCCTACGGAGGTAGGTCCTTACCATCTGCTATACAGAGTAAAGAGTCTTCTGATTTACTGCATTTTGATGAAACCATTATCCTTCCTACTGGGGCAGGGGATGATCAAATACCAGATGCTGGACCTATTCGGATGGGGGTCACATGAACAAAGGGACTTACCACAACCTGATGGACAATCTTCTACTACAGATCATACTCAGTCTAAAGGGGCTCTTGACCAACCTGGTGGACATCAGAGGAACAGAACCTATGCTGGCCTATTTCATACTCCTCCAGAGCAGACCAGCGGAGAAATGCTGTGAGACTGAGGTATAGGGGTGGGCTTGACAAATTTCCTAATCATCTTTATGTTGGGAAGACGTTGATAAAGAACATTTTACAGTTTTCGCCATCTGAAATACATGCTCTCATCCATACCTCTGGGGATAGTAATTTTGATATTAGTTTTAAAACATCTGCAGGCCTTGAAATGTTTTGGCATAGGTATCAGCAGGTCAGACATATTCCTTTATGGTCCCCTTTTATTGTTATTCCTCTTACAAAGCCTGCAATAAAGTTTATTATGGCTTTGTTCAAGAATGAAAGGGTTGCAATTACTGATACTGTTAGATGGTTATCCTCTAAATGTACAGTTTTGGGACTGTCTGATCCTATTATAGATTCAGAAAATATTTGGACAGGTAGCTGGAAATTGCAAGTGAAACTGTCTTTGGCAAATGGTTCTATCCAGCATTTGCCTAGCTGCTTTATCTAGACAGGGACAGAGGCTTTATATTTTACCCTGGACAACCTAAGTCCTGTTTTCGATGCGGAGCTCAAACACACCTGAGTAATGCTTGTGATAAGCTTAAATGCTCACTGTGTTTAGGCTCTGGTCACGTTAGTCTTAATTGCCCACACCAGTTTATTGTAATTTGTGTGAAAATACTTCTCATTCCTATCAAGAGTGTCCTTGGGCCTCCACAATAATCCAGAGATGCCACATGAGAGTCAGGAAAGACTGTCTCTAAAGCCCAACAAAATGCTCAGACCAGGCCTCCATTTAGGCCTATTGTTGCAGAGCACTCTCTCCCTCTTCGCACCCCCGTCTCCCACTGCAACCCTAGCCTCTACTTTTCCTCAGACTAACCTGCTTGGGTCTCAGTTACCTGCTGACCCCACTCCTAATGAGGAAAGTGTGATACCTCCTTCTGATCTCACTGTCCCTTGCATAGTGTTTTACAGTCTGCTCAGGACAGTGTTCCTAGCACCTCCACCCAATCATGTGACTAAAGATGTCCTGCCTCCTCCTGAGGATCCAGACTGGTTCAAGTGGGTTCTCGAGGCAAACAAGAAGTTCAACTTCTAAAGGAATCCTCTTCCCAAGGAATTCTGGTTCCTGATTTTCTTACTAGAAACAAATTTGCTGCTTTACACAAACATAAACAGGCAACAGAGACTGAAGATGATTCTGATGCCTTCTGTGGCCTCCTCTCAGCTAGAGATGTTAACTGATACTGACCAGCTCTCCGTGATTCTAAAACTTCCAGGAAACAGAGATGTAAATGAAATCACTGGGGAAAGGGAGAGGAAAAGAAGTCCTGATTTTTCAGTTAAATGGGGAGGAATTGACTTTTGGCAGTTTAAATGCCAATAGCCTGAAAAATCCTAAAAGAAGACTAGCTATTTTTCTTTGCTTACTTCCATTAAACTCCATATTGTTTTGTTTACAAGACACCAGACTTCATTCTCTTAGGAGTCCAGTCAGGCATCTCCTGATTTGAGGGTGGTCTGTCTTTTGGTCTCTTTCGGAAGATGTATATGCTGGGGTAGGGATCCTTTTAATGATATAGAGGTCCGAATTATTAAACTTATTGACCTGATACATGGTCGGTGCTCATTTTAGATGTTATCATTCAAACCCAAGAGTGGAGATTGATTATTATTTATAATCCTCAGATTAAAACTCAAAGAATAGCCACTTTTAAAGCTGTTCAGCCTTTTCTTCATTCGTCTAAATCTATAGTTTTCGGGAGACTTTAATTGTATTTTAACCCTCTCTGATAAAACCGGGTGACTCAAAAATTATATAATGATTCTAATTTTCTTAATTCACTTTATACTAACACAAACTTAATAGATGGGGCCCTATTTGGATCACACCCTCCTGCACATACTTTTCATCGTGGAGACTTTCCACCAGGATTGATTATTTTTTATTTCTAACTGGCTGCCAGGTATTCGACACAGTTATTCCTTGTGAGACGCCTGACCATTGTCTGATTGTTTTATCGTTGGGGCATCCACTTAATAAACCAGATTCTCATAGTTTTTGGAAAATGAATATCTCTGTTTTAGATGAGGAACATGGATGGCATGAGTTGCACACAGTTCTCCAGGATAAACTGTCTGTGTTTGATTTATTTGATAATCCTACTTTTGGTGGCAAGAAACCAAAATGGAAATAGCAATTTTGTGTGAGGTTTTCTAAATCCTTTTTCTGGACGCTATATTAAGTATTTGGATAGTCAACGCCAATTACAGAAATTGCTTTCTTGGCAAACTGAATTTCATCTAGATTACTCTGCACAAATTTGGCAATTGAAAGTGGAAATGTGTTCCTATCAATATGATAGGACTTCCTCCTTTTTCTAGAACAAAAGTATGGTAGGAAAGGATCAGCTAAAGTTATTAACCCTTTGATAGTAGCAATCAGCAGGTTCATATTAAATATATGCCCTCATTAGTGTCTCAAGATGGCACTAGGATCTCTGATAATGCAGGAATTATGCAGTTAGTTTTTCATCATACAAAACTTTATATGGCCAGGAATTTCAGCCGGATGGTTGAGTGCCTTCCTTGGCTCTATAAATATCCCTCAGATATCTCTTGAATGTACTAAAGATTTAGTTCGATCCATCACCATAGATGAAGTTGATCTTACCATTAGTCAATTGGAAAACACTGTAACCCCAGGTCCGGCAGAAGTCCTAATGAATTCTATAAAAAGCAAAATCATTACTTTTACCCTATTTAACTGCAATATTTAATGTTATTGTTCAAGGAGATTGCCATACCAACTGCTTTTGCAGATAGTAACAATCTATTTATATAAAAGTAAAGATAAAGAAAATTTAGATAATTGGTGACCCATTAGTCTATTGAATTCTGATTGGAAAACTGTGCAAGATTATTAATAGCAGACTTTCCAACATAGCTCGAAATTAGATTTTCATACTCAAACATGTGCAGTTCCAAACAGATCTCTATTAAATAATCTGACATTGATAAGGGAAGTTTTGATGGGTTTGGTATGAATCGATATGTGCTTAGTTTAGATCAGTCCAAAGCTTTTGACCGGTTCCTCATAAATATCTTTTGCAGTGTTGGAAAGGTATAGTATTCCACAGGAGTTGTCTTCTGGATTAAAACTTGTACAATCATGCCTCCATGACTCCAGTGATGAATGGTTTAAAGGGCTCACATTCAAATTAAAAGAGGGTGCACCAGGGTTGTCCCTTGCCCTCTTTTGCATGTTTTTCCATAGACCCCTCCTTAGAGACTGAACACTGATTCTACCATCAGGCATATTTCTGATAATTCTTCTCAGATTTTCCTAGTGTATGGCTTATGCTGATGATATCTGTATACTGGTAGCAGATCATGAATCAGGGTTACAAACTATTGTGATTGTTCATTCTTTCTCTTTAATTTCTGGGTCAGTTTTGAATACCCAGAAAAGTATAGGTAAGACTGTAAAGGTTCCCCTACATGATGAGCAGGATGAGATTGGTGGATAAATATTAAGTCTGATCATACTCAAACACTGGGCCTTTCTTTTGGTGACCCCTTAGCAGCAGAACATAATTGGATAAACCAACTTTCCATTGCTGAAGACAAAATTAAGAAATGGAAATCTTTTCCTATGTCTCGGAAAAACGTATTCACATGTTGAAGACTTTTATTATTCCTCTTTGCTGGACAGTTATATATTTCGCCTGCTTCATTTAGAAGCATGCATGTATAATTTATGTTTTCAGCTTTATGGGGTAGTCGTTTGAACCCTGTTAAATGATCAGTTACCTACTGACCTGTAAAATAAGGGGGTTTGAATATGGTGAATCCTGTTTTATTTTTATTTTCCATATCAATCAATCAATCAATCAATCACTTTATTTAACCAGGCATAACACCATTGAGCAAGCTCATTTTCAAGGTGGTCCTGGGCATAAATACAAAACAGTACACTTCATAAGATTACAATTCTGGTGGACAACGGTGCAAAAAAAAAAAAAGAAAAACATTGTGAAGGTGCAGTCAATATGTGCCTACATACCGTCAACATAATTAACATGCAAAGGTACATAATGATAAGCTTTACTGAAATGAGAAGAGACAACAATCCCATATAGTCTCCGCTGAGTAAGAGCTCATACCTAAATGATAAAAAATAAGGTATTAAGGAATAGGGTAGAAATTGGGGTGAAAGAGTAGGCAGCCAAAAGGGAGGCCAGAATAGGTAAAAGGTAGAGAATAGGCAGGTCATCTTGGATTAAGGGAACTAGGCTTGTAGGTCCTAGGTTTCTGTTGTTAGGAATGTAGGGTGGATGAGATACTTAGACATAGGATCTGAGAGTGGCACCTGAGGCTTAGGGGTCATCGGCATCTGAAACAGTTGCATGATTCTTCAGATAATCCATTAATAGAGCTTTGCATGTGAAAATGCTTGGAAGTGAAGATAATTTTAATGAGTCTTGCGTAATGTTCCAAAGTGATGGAAGTAGAAGTTGATTGCTGCTGAGCCAAAGGTAGTTTTCACTCTAGGAATCTGGAAGCAGATTAAGGAGAAACATCTCAGGCGATAGGAACCTTTAGCCCATTTGAAGATGTTCGAGATGTATGCAGGAGGTTATCAGATAATGCTCTAAAAACCAGAGGAGAGCATTCCTTTTCTTCTAGTTGAGAGTGAGGTCCATCCTGAAACCTGGTATAGATGACAGTGATGTGTACTATGGGGTAGATTTAAGATAAATCTTAAAGCCCGTGGTAAAGGGTGTCCAGTTTGTTTAGCATCATTGATGGGCAATGACTGTAAAGGAAGTCAGCGTAGTCCTGTATAGGTAGGAATGTAGTTTGTACTAGTCTCATTCTGGCTTCTAACGTGAGTAGGTGTTTAATGCGATAGAATAAAACCTAATCACTGTCTTAGTTTCTTTAAGGTTTCATTTAAGTGGCACAGAAAGTTGAGCTTGTTATCCAGCCAGAACCCTAGGTATTTAAAGGTATCAACTACTTCAAGGTTCATCTAAGCGTGTTCAGATCTGTGTGATATGTGGACATCCGTAAGTAGACTTTGGTGAGAGAATCATTGCTTTAGTCATTTTGGCATTGAGGAGGAGCTTATGAGTGAGAAGGTTGTATTGGAGGGTGACAAAGTCTTTCTGTAAGTACTCATGGGCCAGATCAAGGATGAATTTGTGGTATAGAGTACAGTATCATCTGCGAATAAGTGCGCATTTGCTGTGCCCAGCTGCTAGTCCAGATTATTGATGTATATTGCAAAGAGGATAGGGCCCAGGATGGAGCCTTGTGGGACTCGTAATAAGGATTTTTGTGGGGACAGATCTCCTATGGCTTTTGACTTGTTGTAACCTATTGGTTAAGTAGCTGGTGAACCATTTAATGGCAGAACTATCAAGTCCGATATTACTCAGTGCAGTAAGCATGATGGTATGATCCACAATATCGAAGGCCTTACTTAGCTCAAGGAAGAGGGCAAATACATGCTTCTTAGAGTCCAAGGCCATTTGACAGTCTGTAATTACTTTGGCAAGAGCCGCAATTGTACTGTGTTTGGTTCTCGAAGCCGGACTGAGCTGGTTTAGCAACTTTTGTGAATCCAAATGTTCTCTAAGTTGGATGTTGACAATTTTTCAAGTAATTTAGAGAGGACGGATAGTATAGAAATAGGCCGGTAATTGTTCAGATCACTCGATCCCCAGTCTTATTTGTGTCATATTTGTGCACTCTAATGTTTACCCTAGTTTGGCTAGTCATCATGAAGCTTGGGTGCAGAGTTTCGCTTCTAGATCTATGTTTTATAGATAAATGGAGAGCAACAAAATGGAAACCCTCCACTAAAATCCCACAACGGACTTCTGGGTATATCATTGAGGTATATAAAAATTAGACAATGGAATGTATCCAGCCATCTGCCATGCTTACAAAATCGAAAACTCCTTTATTCTTCCATTTTAACTCAGAATTTTCTGTCAGAATCTTGCTTTAATTTACCGATAGAGAGTCATTACTTGACAGAACAATTATTGGATGGTAGAGTTCCACAGAAAATGTGGGACACTTTATGGCTGTGCTGCCACAATAAACTGAATGTTAAGGGGAACCAAGCACATAAAACACTAGAAGAAAGGTTCTGTATTAGAGACTCCTGTATTTGTCAAGTAGAAACTATGGCACATTTGTTTTTGATTGTCCTTATATTGCACCATTATGGGCTCAGTTGGGTCATGAGTGGTCCTTACCTGTGTTAGCCACTATGACTTACACTGATTTGGTGTATGGGAAATTTGGGTCTGATTGGGAATTTTCTATCCTGGTACTCTTAGAGTCATTTTCGCCATTTTAAATGGTGCATCTGGCAAAACAGATACCTTTTGTGCTTCAACAAAAACAGACATCATTGACTGGTTTGATATGCCTTATTACCAAAGAAATTTCACAATTATATGCCTCTGAAAAACGGACTTTGCCTACAGCTTTGGTTGCATATTGGTGGAGGGCACTTCCTTTGATTCTTTTGAAGGAGTTACTTGAATTGTGGTTCAGTAGATGCTTTAATTTTCCATTGTATTACATTTATTTTCTTTCTTTTAGAACATTGTGCATTATAATTCTACTTTGGTATGTTATTTTCTTTGTTTTTAGATTTTTAGGAACTACTGTATAGGTTTGCTGTATTGATTTGCTCCTTGTGGATTTTGTTTTGTCATATTATTTTCAATAAAAATTCCCTACTCTTTTCGCTGGAGGGCACTGTGTTGTTACAAGGAAGAGGACAGAGGGTTCAGGCTTTTGGTGGAGCAAGTCATGTGGGTGGCTGAGGAGTGGGTCTCCTCCTGGACTCCCCAATTATGGAAGATAACATGGAATCGGACCCTGCCTCGGAGAAAATGCTGAAATTGACTAATGGCCATGAAATAGGTTTTAATGCTGACTTACGTTGTTCAGCGGAGTCAGGAAACATAGTACAAGGTGATCAAACAGATGTGTCTAACTGAAAAATGGCTGCAATTCATTTACAGCTGGAATTAGTGGAACAAAATTTTCAGGAGAGCGGAGCAAGTTACAGGAGGAACTCCAGTTGCAGGAGTTGAAATTGGGGCACAGGAACTGGATATTGAGTTGGGAATGTTGGATTTTGTATCAGCTGCAGAGAGTTCAGGAGAGGTAGAGGATCTGCCTGTAATTTCCACGATGGATGTTTCCCCTGACTCCTGGTAAGACTGTCTACTGCTGTTATGTGTGCTTCCACGTCGGGTAAAACATGCAGGAGGAAGAGCAAATGTCAATTGACTCTGTGATTCCCTCAAGCTCGGAGAATCCAGCTAGGGTACTGACTGAATCGGCCTTGCCTTTCGGTTTGTGAAACGACTGGCCCTTTATCCCAAGCTATTTTACCATTGGAGTTTCTCAGGTGGTGGGAAAAGAATAACCCTAAGGAGGAGTGGGAAGAGTCAGGGGCAGCGCTCAGATAAACCTATTAGTTCTGCACCTGGGTCCCCTGCTGTTCTCTCCTGGGGTCTCCTTCTGTACAGTGAATTGGTCTTGACTGCTTTACAAGCAGCTGGGTGGGTAAGAAACAGCTCAGGCATGGGGTGGGACACTAATGTGAAAAGGTGATAGACTTGGGTTCTATCCCTGACTGTCCTCATAGTAATTCATCCCCTGTTCCTGATGTAAGTCATGGCTCTAATTTACTACCTGGGCAGAGGTCTCCTTTGAGCAATCTGTAGTCCTCAATCAGGTATGCCCCATCCCTTGCTTGAAGAAATTAAACAGCTGGAAAATGATCCTCCTGTGTTACCTAATGGGAGGAGGTGGCTGGCCCTGCTCCTTGGGCCAGAAAGTTATTCCAGAATCTCAGACAGACTCTGAACAGCCCTTGCAGGCCCCTGATAATGTTTGGCATGACAAAGTATGGGAACAACTTTTCCAGCGGATAATAGGCACTTATCAGAACCAGCTGTAAGAAGAAATGCTGTACATTTAAAGTACAGGGTGACATCTCAAATGTTCCTGACAGGCATTTTGTAGAGGCGAGCCTTGCTGAAAGATAGCATGAAGTACTATGCCTATGAGATATATGCCCTCATACATGTACCTGGGGATTCTATTTTTGATATAAGTTTTAAGCATCAGGCAGGCCTTGAAAGGTTTTGGAAACAGTATAGTCTATTGAAGCTTTCTCCATTATGAAAGCCTTTCTTGGCAATCCCCTAACTAAACCCCTGATGAACAAAATTACAGTATTATTCAGGAATGAAAGGGAGAATGCAGCAGACATAACTTATTGGTTACAACAGCATTGCTGTTAAAGGTTACCCTGAACCCATCCTAGATGATGAACAACTTTGGACTGGTGGCTGGAAGTATCAGGTGGTTTTAAACCTAGAAAATGGTTTGACGAAACAATTACCAAATTGTTTTTTCCTGGAGCGTGACCATGGGTGATTTTTACCCGGACAACCCAGGGCATGTTTCAAGTGTGGATATTGGACATTTAACAATCTGTGATAAGCGGAAATGTGGCCTTTGTGGGGAACTGGGTCATTTGGGACACAATGTCAGCAGACTTTAAGATGTAATTTGTGTGATGAAAGAGGGCATACCTTTCACAATTGTTCTTGGGCTTCTCACAATACTAGAGATTTGGTAACTGGGCAGAGCAAGATGCATATGTAGCTTCTGCCCAAAAGAAAAATTACGTATGCTGGAACTGTTACATTCTGCTCTAATATAGGTCCCAGCCCCCAAAAGGAATCAGAACACACAACGTGTCCCATAAGGGAAATGGTTCAAGATGGGGTGTTGTCTGAGTCTCGCCTACTGGAATAGGTGACGGGCCTGATTGTGTTGACACAAGGAATGAGGTTGCTTCTGTGGCAGATGTTGATTTATGTGACCCCCTTCCTAGACTGTTCTTGAATCCAGGGTGCAAGATGTTCCTGTTGAGATAGAACAGAATATGGAGTTGATAGTGAAAGAGGACCCTATGCCCCTCCCACAGTGCAATAGGAAGCAATGTTTCATAGGGTTACGAGGTCAAAAGCAGGAAACCCACAGAGTCACAAGTAGCTTCAAAGGGGTTGGAAGATCTCCCAGTACATAACTCATATGCATTACTATTTAAACAAGGTGGTGAAGAGCGTATTGATTCAGACTTATCCTCGGTTGCTTCTTCACAGGCTGATGTTGCCACGGATGTAGGGCAGTTGATAAGCTTAAACCTAGAAAGCGGAAAAAAGAAATGACTCTGATTGCCCATATATTATGTTTTGCTTCTTTTGTAATTATTCTTTTCTCTATATTTTGCCTTTTATGAATGCAAACATCTCTCTTCTCATGGTTAATGTGAACAGCATGAAGTCAATTGAAAAAGGAGTGTTACATTTGCCAGTCTTAGAGAAGGGGAGGGCAGGTTATTCTGCTGCAGGATACCAGATTGCATTCTTTGTTAGAGGTGAGAGAGGCACAAAGGGATTGGAGATGGGCTGTCTCTTTTGGTCTTTGGGAGAGGAAACATGTTCAGGCTTAGGTTTTTATTTTCAGGTTTGGCTATTCAGGTCCTACAGATTTTGACATCCAGCCAGGGAGGGCAATGATTATGGATGTAGTTCTAGAGAATGTGACTTATAGACTCATAAATGGCTCCTCAGGTTAAATCAGACAGGTCCTCTCTATAGGATAATAGAACCTTACCTGCACACATCTAAGTTAGTGCTATGGGGAGGATACTTTAACTGTGGGCTATCCCATAGAGATTGGGGAGAGCTACAGTGAAAATTTATTGTGATACGTAATGCCTTACTTAAAATCTTACGTGTGAATAATTTAAGAGATGTTTATGATATTTTGGACAAGGTTCCTACACATACCTTTTATAAAGATAACTTGTCCACAAGGATTGATTTTTGGTTTGTGTCTGCTCAAGTTACTTGTCATGACGTTCTGGTAGTCCCTTTGGAAACATCTGATCAGGTGGGGTTAGGTTGCACTTAGAAATAGCACAGTACCTCCCCATGAGATGGGGTTATTGGAAAATGAATGTTGCAGTATTGCAAGAGGCCCTAAGGCAGACTTCTGTGAGGGAGTATTTCATGTTAAGAGCAGATGTGTGTTTTCTGTATGATAGTCCTATAGATTGGTGGAGGATACTAAGAGATCTGAAAAATCTTTACATGAATTTCACTAAAGTAAAAGCTAAAGGAAAATATATTCAGCATTTAGGGCTTAGGGTAAGTATATGCAAGTGCTATCCCAAGCCACCGATACGAATGATGATGCAAAGCTACAGTTACAAACCATCAAAAAGCAAATATATAGCTAGTTACAAGAATCTGAAAAGAGAGTAGCACAATTACAAAAGTACCAAACTAAGGGATCAAAAAGCAGGTAAATTCTTATGATTCGAGCTACAGGGGTACAGCGCTTGTTATGACTGCCTTAAAAGACGAACAGGAAACATGGTGGCTCATAATAGTGGACTTATGCTCATAGTACAAAACATCTTAAAACTACATTCCAAAAAATAATGTAGGACAGCCACACTTGTTTGTACGACAACTGAATATTCTGCAGTTGAGTAAGGAAGAGGAGGTTAGTTTATTAGTACCAATAACAGAAATTGAGATAAGGGAAGCTTGTTTTAAAGATGTCCCCTAGAACCACCCCTGGAAATTATGGAATTCCTAATGATTTTTACAAATGTTTTTCTGACATATTGGCTCCTTGGTTACAGATTGTTTATGGGCTGTTTGGGAAGAAAACAGGTTAGTGCCTAGTATGAAGTAAGGAATCATGACTTTCTTATATAAAAGAGGGATCCTCAGGAGATTAAAATTGGAGGCCCTGAGTTTACTGAACTTTGATGATAACATTTTAACAAAAATCCTGACTACTCGTCTAGCCAAATTGCTAAAAATATTGTTAATTCCATACAGACATGTGCAATTCCTGGAAGAAATATTGTTCAGAATTTAACCTTTATTAGAGAAATAGTTGAACAAGGGTTAGGCATGAATTTGGAGGGTTATTTGATGACTATTGATAATGAGACTGCTTTGATGCAGTGCAACAAGAATATATTTGGGCAGTGTTACACCATTATGGAATTCCAGAGCCCTGTTTGAAACTATTGCAGACTTTATATATTGAAGTACAAGTTACCCTTTGGTGAATGGGCATCTTGGTTTACCTATTTATTTAAAAAGCGGTGTTAGACAGGGCGTCCAATGAGTTCTTTGCTATATATATTTGGCTTGGACCTCATATTAAGAATTATTGAATCTGATACTGATATTAGAGCTATAAATAAATAAAAATGGGGTTATATTTCAAAAGTTACCACTTATGCA
Source organism: Neoceratodus forsteri (assembly GCA_016271365.2). Lineage (NCBI taxonomy): Eukaryota > Metazoa > Chordata > Ceratodontiformes > Ceratodontidae > Neoceratodus > Neoceratodus forsteri. Next base: position 1,426,993,798 of record CM028130.1, read on the forward strand.
GATGACTGTGTTTTCCTGTAGCTGATTTAGAATCAGGTGAACGGATCTTACATGTATTGCAAGAAGTTTCTGACACCACTGGGATTAAGATTAATATAGGAAAAGTAAAATTTTGTTTTGGGAGCTGCTCAGCTGGTGACAATGTTTCCCATTACAATGACAAAAGATGAAGTTAAGATATTAGGTTTGTTCTTTGGTTCTAAGGCTTCAGAAGAGAATAACTGGAGCTTGGTGTATGATTTGGCGAAGCTTAAAGTGATGTTATGGCTTTTTGGAAGATGACCAGAAAAAAGAGTGCATTTGCTCAGTATATATATAGCCTCTTTATTTTTATATGTTTCGCATATTTTTCCTCTGTCTTTTGCTATGCTTACTAAAGTCATGGGCCTCTTTTTCTTTTTTTGTGGGGTAGTAGATTAAATCCAGTAAAAGGGTGCATACATATAGGGCTTGGAAAGCGGGGGTCTGAATATGATTCAACATAATATATTTTTTGGAATTTTTGTTTAGTTCCATTTGCCCTGTAATCCTAGAAAACAAGGGCATGGGATTGTTATGTATCTCGGCTGTGGGGTAATGCTTTTTGATGGTATGGGGTAGAGGTAAGTGGCATCCCTCAGAGAAAGTACTCCAGGGTATGTACAGACCACATTACGATATATTAGAACATGGAAGATAGAACTAGCTTGGTTTTCGGGAAGGATAAAAACATTTTATAAAGTTATTCTTGATAAATGGTATAAGGAAGGACCCTGTTTCTGGTGCCTCCGACAATAAATACCGTGCTACTGTTAGAAAGCATGGTGGAACCACGGATCCTTTGAAAATGCAGGATTTCATTTGGTTATGTGGACATCAGAATTTGAAATGTAAAAGGCAATCAAAAACACAAAACTTGAGGACAGGGATGTGAGGAGCTACTTTGTAATGGCTAGATGGAAACGATGCAACATCTGTTTTTGACTGTGTGCATGTTCAGGGTTTTGGATTCAACTAGCTGGTTGGTGGGGAGAGTCATTCTTAAAGCATATGTCTTATGCTATTTTGGTTCTAGGACAAGTTCCAGCTTCCTGGTTAAAATGGATTAAAAGTATTATTTATGTCCTTCTAGCTTGTTTAAAGTGGTCTTATGGCAGGCAGATGCCTGAGATCCCTGCAAGGTAAAGTGATATCACAGCAAGAGGTATTATTTAACATTCAAGGTGAACTAGATAAAATCTATGAATATGAATATCGTACATTGGGGCAGGATGTGGGTTCTAGACTATGGAAGAATGTTGGATGGGTGGGCTGAAGCTTGTAGTAATTTCTTCCCATATGAAGTTTTCGCTAGAGCATTGTATATAGAATGATACTGCACTGAGAATTATTACTGATTTGTTGGTGTTGGGTCTAGTCTTATGATATCACAAATATTTTATCATAGGATTATGTTAAACTAAGTACTATGTATAAAATATTATGTGTTGAGCACTATGGTGTGATTCATATGAGTTGTTCTACATTTCTGTTTTACCAATGTGTTTTTTGTCATATCAGTTTTGTTTTGAATATTGAATAAAAATTTCCCTACTTTTTGAGAAGTGCCATAGGATCTTTAACATCCACCTGAACAGGCAGACAGAAAAACAGGAGCACTCCCCCATGCTGCACTACAGTGTCAGTATTGGGATTTAAAGAGCTAGTGGACCCAAATCAGGCAGACAGGAAAATAATATACATGTTAAGAAATAGTCAGTTATAAAATGTAATTTCGAAATACCTTTCTTTTACCTTTTGCCCATCAGAGAGTCTTCTATGTCATAATGTTGTGGTGGATGTGTGGAACAGCACTTAGCATAGCAGCTGACATATCTAGCTTTCATTGTCCCTACTACATCATCAGCATTGTGATTTTGCTGACTGTGAAATCACATGTAAATGACCTGGCAGTCACTGAATTGCTGTTCCTAAGTAGCAGTGATGTCACAGTTAGTGAGGTCAATGATGTTGGTGATGTAGTGGGGTCAGTATAGCTAATATGTCAGCTGCCACACAGAGTGCTACACACATCACAAGTTTTAACTATCAGGTAAACAATCTACTAATTAAACAAATGGAAAAGATAAAGTACCTGAAATATAAACTATAATGGTTGACTGCTTTTCAAATCTAATATTAGTTTTAGGCAGTACGTGAAGCGCTTTAACCCACATGCCTAGTGTGGAGATAGAACCCACAGCCTTCTGATCTTCCAGTCTCAGAGGCCATAGCATGCTATTTTTGCATCTTTCATTTGTTAATTTTTATACAAATTCTCTCAGTCTTTTTCTGACCACCTGATGGAATCTTGAATGAGTTACATAAATGTTATTATTTTCTTCAATGCCCTGACCCTGCAACTAAACACACACTCAGTACATATTATAATAATAATAATAAAATGTATTTAAGCTCTTTCAAAATTCCAAAGCGCTGTACAGTATTAGTACAGATAAAACATATACAAATACATATAATATAAAATCACAATAAAACTGGAAATGCTTTTCCCCATAAAAATTCTTTAGTGCCTGCTTAAAACTCCCACCATCCTGCACTCCTGAACTGACAGAGCAGAGAATTCCAGAGGGTAGGTGCCGAATCCAAAGGCACGCATGCCAGATGACTTCAAATTAACCTCGAATCTCCAGCAACCCCTCGTCAGCTGCCGGAGCTGTCGCAGCGAGTGTAAGGAACCAGGAGCTCTTTCAAGTAATCGGACCCTGTCCATAGGACTTTGTAAGTCAATAGACCTACTTTAAAGGTGATCTGCCACTATATTGGCAGCCAGTGCAGAGCGTGCAGCTCAGTGATATGAGATCTTCTAGATGCCCCAGTCAACAAATGTGCTGCCGTGTTCTGCACTAGCTGCAAGCGTGGATATCAACCCAGAAAGCCCTAGATAAAGGGAATTTCAGTAATCAAGGCGCGATGTCACAAAGGCATGGACCAAGACAGGCAGGTCACTGGGTGGAAGAAGGTGCCTAGTCCTGGCAATGTTCCTAAGATGGAAAAAGGCTAGCTTGATGACTGCCGATACCTGATATTGAAGAGTCATTACAAATGAGAACAAAAGTCTTCTGTTTCCACTGCATGCCTCCAATCTGTCCTGTGGAAAGGAATGTCAGGTAGCTAGCAATCTGCATTCCACTGTATGCAATCTGACACTGAGCTAATTTTGTTTTCACAAAAAACAAGAGGAAATGAGCTCCCTAGGTTGCTGGAAAGAAATAGAATAAATCTGTTTGACTGAGCTGGACAGATGATAGAAACAGCAGTTTAAAAAGTGTTTTTGTTAATATCCTGAGAAGTTCTGAGGTACAATACAGTAGCATCACCTTCCTCTCCTTCAGATGCCTTTAACATAGAGCAACAAATAGCAAATATCAGAAGGGGTGCACTACTTTGCAGTTGTGGAGGAATACAAAACAAATGTCTAAAATGGAAGTTCCTAGAAAGCCATTTTAGAGCTACAGATGACAGAAGGGCTGTAGACTCCACCCACAGCCCTAAAAAGGACCTTCTGCATCAGAATCACTTGTTGAGTAATAACTTGAAGAAGGAGAGCAGCTTTGTTTTAGATTGATGTTCTACGGTGCTACAACTTCTGTCTCCATTCCCAAACGAAGCAAACTCATAATCCCCTTTGTCACATTCAAATTTACAGAGTTTATTTGTCTTGATCTTTTTCTTCTGCTTGTCAGTTGCCACATGTTCATGTGGAGCCTTTATGTAGGAAAGACTTGTGCATTTAAGATGTGCATTGGGGAACATGTACATAACATTGAAAAAATTATTGTGTTACTGCTTTGGCAAACCACATTAGTTCACAAGGGATAAAACTCTCACCATTTCATATTTTGTGGTATTGAACAAGCTAGGTTAGGCAAAAGGAGAGGGACCTTAATGCACTGACTGTTAGGAGGGAGGCAATGTGGACAGTGCAACTAGGAGCCCTATATGCTCCTGGCTTAAATGATAAAAAAGACTATGTACCTTTAATTAAGAGGTCAAGATGAAAGAAATTGATGTGCTTTGTATATGGTACTTTTCCAGTTCTGTGATTGACCTGCCTCTTTTGCTTTTTTCTCCATTCTTCTTCTACTAAAATAGTACTGGATTGCTTGCCCACATGTGGGTTAGCCAGATGCAGACACCCCTGACAGTTTATTTTAAAGTTCATATGGACTTTTAGTGATAATTCTTCTGCTGTCTCTGGTCTGTCCTGCAAGTGCAGAGCGCTATTATTATTGTAATGCTGCTGTTGTGCTTTTAATTTAGTTTTGTCTTACTATTATAGTTACTGTATAATCTCTATGAATGTCTAGTCTGTCACTTTAAATTGGATTGTTTTTAATTGGCACAAGAGCAACTTGCATAGGAACCCCCCATGAAGCGTCATGGCAAAATCATGGCAAAACCAGTTAAGGAATTTCATACGGTTTCCCATTGCTACTACTACTATTCTAGCCATTTGTGAGTAAACTTTGTGGGAGATAGTTTTATTATTTTGTAATAATGTTATTGCAGCTTATATCAGTGCCAGTCTTTTGTGTTCACTGTTCTCTGTTTTGACTGGGCACACTTGTTACTTGTGGAGTGAGGTTTGTTTGCACCACCTCAGGACCACCACAGAAGTGGCTAAGAGTCAGCCCTAAGAGCTATATCAGGCCCAGCCAGGTCCTAATAAAATGACCACCCATAGGTGGACTAGTAAGATTCCATAGGAGCGTAGGTGTAGGTTTAGGCACCAAAAGATATCCGAGGGCACATTAATAAGGTTCCATAGGAGCATATCAATAGAAAGGGCAAAGTAAACTCCATAGGAGTTAATGCTGAGGGCAATTACCTGAATTATTGGAGTCGTGCAACCTGGCTCATTGAACGTTGTATAAAGTGACAAGTGTACCTTACATGAAAGGCTGCCTATTGAACTGCATTTGAAGGTACAGATCCTCATTACTGAAACTGCTGTCTTGAACTAAAGTGTGTGTCCCATTTGCCCTAACAAACTGACTGAACTTGTGTGGTACCCCATTTGCCCTCAGATGAACTGCCTGAACTTGTATGGAGCCCTATTTGCCCTGAGCTAACTGCTGTAAATCTGTGGTATCTTTGAAGTAACTCTCCCAAATCTGTGGCAAATTTGAAGTAACTGCCTTAAATCTGTGTACCTTTTTCAAGAGACTGCCTATTCTTTTCTGCTGTCTTGAATCTCTGTGTAGAATGCATTGAATCACCTCATTGCTTGGCAATCCTGTCTCATCTGTGAAGTTATTTGACACTCACTGCAACTATCCTCAGACTGCTGTTGTCCCAGCAGCCCAAGGGAGAGTTTGTGCCAGAGAATCTTCTTCAGTTGTAGTTTTGTTTTCTCAATCCTAGCAGTCCAAGAGAGGGAGCTTCTGCCAGTAAACCTATGGTCTGTTTAAAAGCCTCCTAAACCCCGTGGCTTAATTGAGGTTCCTTATGGAAGTATCAGTTCCACTGTTGCAACCAGAGCCTCTTTTTGGTCCAGGTACCCTGCTCAGGTCTCAGCTTTCTGCACAATTCTTTTCATTGACCTGACATAGAGTTCAATGACTTGATTATCTGTTCTGGACTGATGCATGGAAAGTAACACTTGTTTACATGTAAAAGATAGGCTAGCACTGGTAGACCAGGTGGTATCGATACCATAGGTAATTGCATCTGCAGTAAAATAACAGTACTTAACTGAGTAAAGGTGCCTCTTTTATCTGTATTTATTGGTTATTTATTCATCTGTTTATTGTATAGATATTTATTGCCTCACATATCATTATCATTGTCGTGAATATCTGCCTCTGTGACCATTGCTGTCCTTCCTGCTGAATAAAGTCTTTGCTTCACTGAACATCTGAATAAGACTCCTGCCTCTCTTGCCAGCTGCCTCCATCCACCCACCCAGGAACCTACAGTGTGCCATCACCACAATACCTGTTTAAGGTAGCACTTGGGCCCATGAGGGAGATTTAATTCTCTTCACAACCCGACTCAACCTGGGCACTATATCATGGAACATCAAGGGAGCAAGAGATTGCACCAAAATTAAAAAGTTACTTATTTGTATAAAAGACAAGATGTTAAGTGCATTTTGTTAAACTAGTCTCCTCTGCTGTGACCTATACCTTACCACCAACTGGCTTCCTTTCCACCTCCAAGTTAACCTCAATGAAGCCCTTCTATACAAAGAGAACTTCTTGGTCTGATGCCACTGGGTGTCTGAAACCTCTTCTCCCCAGTCATGAATAAATATGGAACTCGATCAATTGGGTATCAAAACTCCTCCTGCCATTCAGAATAACTACTGTACTGTTGGCCAATGCTTCTTTGCAACTAGAGCAAAGTCTGAAACTCCTGCCCATAGCCATCACCACTCTCCCACTCTCCCTCCTTAAGGTCCAAGTCACTGCCCACTTTTTCCAGAAACTGTACTGCATGTGTAACTAGACTGTATCTGTTAGTTGCGTTAGCCTGCACCACTTGTTGATACCTTCTGCAACTGTGGAAGTCTGTTGTTAACTCACTGCTCCTTATAGTATAATTATTGTTATACCTGTTGTGTATTGTACTGCATTGGTCTTCTGTCAAATGTGTTATTCTTCTGTTGTACATAACTTGATTACTTGGACACCTTTGAAAAGAGCTCTTGAGCTCAAAGGTTATCTGAACACATTAAATAAATACATTTTGCAGGAGACCCATTTTCTAGATGGAAACCTTAGTTTGTCAATCTTTATGGAGGCTGGGATTTTGTGCCAGTTTTAAAAATATTACCAAGAGGTGGCTATGATATTTTAAATCAGTTTAAAGCCAATGTAGAAAACAATATATAGATACAGAAAGGTTCTATCTTATTGCTAGCAGAAGAAAAGGAAATCAGGCCTTTACATTGGCAAATATTTATGTGCCAAACCTTGAGGATCTTCAATTCTATACAAACTTGCTTTTAAATCTGTCTCAATTTCCTGCCCTGTTTGTTCTAACTGGTAGTCTGATTGTTACCTCAATGAAGATAGATCTCTGGGCTCAAAGGAAAAAAGAAACTGCCTTGAATATAAATAATGTACTTAGAGATTTTATCTCAAAGATGCATTTAGATTTCCAAGCCAGATGAAGAAACATTTTTCTTTTTCTCAGATGTATTTAACTCATTCACTCTACAGGAGCTCTTTGAGAGTTCCACCACTTGTGTCCTATGCACTCTTAACACTGCATGCTGGGCCTTTCTAAGTAAAATAATGCCATAATAAGTGTGCCACAAAGAAATGTGAATACCTCATGAACCCGTAGGTACTACACACAAAGTCACAGTGACAAAATTTGTTCAGCACAAAATTACCTTTCTCTGGGCACTATGCAATTAATTATAAGCAATTTCTTTTTCTATATTAGTTGAAATAGACAACAAAAGTGTTTTTTGCAATAAAAGTCAACATAAACAATTTTTGTATGAAAAGTTGTAATATATGAACACCAAATGAAGCATCCATACATTAGATCTAGGTAAAAGGAATTTTGTACTAAAAGCAATTTTTCTAATATAAAACATATATTTTTCCCCATTTTATTCAAGATGCTTAGGTGAGGCTTGAGGGATAAATGTCAGCCACACACACCATCCCATAAACAAATGTAAATAACGCCTAAAGTATATGTGATACACAAAGTGTCAGTGGCAAACTTGTTCAGTGCAAATTTACATTTCTAATGGTGCTATGCAGTCAATTCTAATCAATTTGGTTCACAAGTAACATAGAGGAATAGTACTGATGACATGAGAAGTGTCCAGGACACACAGGAAGTCTTTTGTCTGCCGACTGAAGTCATTGTGGGAGACAAAGGGATGATTTGGCCACCACAGGCATTTTCAGGAGGTAATGAGTTAAGTCACATTCTGAAGACACCTGTTTTGTGTCACATGAAATAATTCACATTTATATAAATTGCCCATGGTAGCATACATATATACTGTACCTGACAATGCCCTCTTATTTCAGATTGAAGTGGATAACCTTAAAAGATTATGTTTGGAAATGAGACACTTCCTTGCTTAAAGATGAATTATATGTCACCTTAATTAGAAAAAAAAATCTTGGAGTTCTTTGACTTAAATAATCATAAAGGTACATTGTATAATGACTTTTGGAATGCATTTAAATGCAGCATAAGGGAAATCTCTGTCAGGTTTGAAAAATGGGAAAATCAGTAAATCAAAATTAAAATTACTTGAACATAACTTTCAGTGGCAGAATTGAAATATAGCTTTTATAAAGCATAAGGGACCTATGGGAAGTACTGAAGCTTAGAGAGGAATAACATAAGCAAATAACTTTGCTAGTTTTATTAATATATCTGGCTAGTTATTATTTCATGGGAGAAAATCTGATAAATTATTAGCAATACAACTAAAGCAAAACAAATAAATAAATAAATAAACTCATATAGCTCTATTAATCAAACTAAAAGTAGCCAAGGGCAAATATTTCAGAACTCAGGGAAGTAAATACAGTTTTTAAGATGCTATACATATTTAGATATACCCAATCATTCACTTAGAGCTAGACAAGTTTTGGGGAAAAAACACTATCAATGTTAACTGATGAGGAGCAACATAAGTTGGAGTGTGAAGGAAATTTCTGGGCAGGGTTGATCTTGGATATTTATTAAATAATTTATCCTGAACTTTTATAGCTATTTAAAATGTGTTTAACCAATTTAAGAATTATGTGTTGCTGCCTGTCCTTCAGTGAAACCCTAATAACACTAATATTAAAACTAGACAGGCCTGCACAGGACTGCAAATCAAATAGATTTATAATGATTATATTTTGTTGCCAAAATATTATCTAAGAGTTTGGTGTTCATAATTAAGAACATTTTATATAGGATGAAGACTCACACACAATACCTGAAGAGCATTTGACTTATTAAGGCAGGAGTATCAACTTCTGGCCAAACACTATATACAGTGAAGCCTGACAGGACAAAGGACAGTGTCACAGGTTTACTGCACGACAAACGGATTAATTCCCATTGAAACTGCATGGTTTGCTGCAGTAACTCTACTGCAGAATTCTGCAGTGCTGCACTTCATCCTGTTGGGCTTCATTGTAATTTACCTATAGGTGAGGCGACACTTTTTTGAAAAACTTATTTTAAAAGGAAAATGGAAACTCTTGCCCATCCTTTGGTTTGCAGACCTTACTAACAGTTGAAGAAAATACTAATACAAAATTATGCAGAAAAAGTGAAGGAGAGCTCAGAGTGCTGGTACACTTTGGTACCAATGATTTGGTGACTTGGCCAACTGAGGTGGTGAAGCAATACAGCTTAATCTGGTTCAAGGTCAGTTGGCATTCATCCGTATCCCTCCCTGGGTCGTGCCTGAAAATAGGCAAGATTTGTCTAGTGACTTACCCAGTCAATAGAAACTAAATAAATAAAATAAATTTAAAGGCTGGGGACAGATTAAAGGCATACAAAACCTCCTGGCCTTTTCTGAGGTCCTTCATGTGTGTGTGTGTGTGTGTGTGTGTGTGTATGAGTAAGGAAGGAGGAGAATGAATAGTTTAAAGGGTGGCCAAAGCAATGGTGTCAGAAGGAGGGATACCATATTGTGGGAGGCTGGGGGACTTCAGGTACAGAAGACTCTTCAAGGATGACAGCCTTCACCTGACAAGAAAGGGGGCTAGTGCATTGGGGCAGAAGTTTTATGTCTGTGTTGGTGGACATTTAAACTAGGTTGGGGAAACTGAGGCTATGGGAACCACATAAGATGGAGTACATAAAAGGAGCTTAGCAAGAACTCCCCAGAAATGGGGGCAGTAACGGAGGAATGTAAACATTCAGACAGGGGTCCATAATAAAGTAAGAAAAAGAATCAGAGGGTGGGGCACACAGAATGAGTAAGAGGCAGGAAATTAAAGGGGAAGGAGGTCAAGGGAGAGGTGCAACAAGAGGGGAGGGTATAGGCACATACAGGAAGGCAACCTGCCTAAATGCTAGGATCCTGGGGAACAAAATTAGTGAGCTAAAGGCAATGGCGACAGATGTGAGATTAGACCTCATAGCCATCACAGAAACATCAGCCGCTGGCAATAACAAATAGGACTTCACAATACCAGAATACACATTGTATAGACAAGCTAGAATATGGGAAAAGGGTTTGATGTAACCCTTTATGTAAAGAAAGATATAGAGACAGTTGAGGAGGGGTTCATCGAGGGAGGGAAAGTGGGGACAGTATCACTGTGAAAACAGCTCATGACCACATTGGGTAAGAAGTTGAGCATGGGGTGGTCTACAGACCACCAGGACAGGGGACAAGGGAGATGTGAACTAGTGGCAGACATTTAAAAGGAGGAGGTAGTAGTGAGGGATATAAAATCTACTGTACCATACATAGGTAATGACATTCCAGTAGCTGGCGGTATAGCCTAGAGGTTAGAGGAACGAGGTGTGAACGAGCTTGATACTTCCAGCAGACCAGACCTGAGTTTGATTTTCACAACCTCCACTTGCATACTGTGTGACTCTGAGCAAGTCATTTAACTGCCTAGTGCACCTAGGTCACCCCTGAAAACAGGCACTTGTGCCTAGTGAGCCTTACCCGTTACCAAAGACTAATATAATATATAAATATAAGAGAGTTAGGAGTCATGCACTTCTAAATATGTTGCTGAACTGCCTGCTGGTGCAGCTGGTAAGGAACTCACATGCAGACTGCTGTTCTCAGTGTGGTGCTTGCCAACTTGGAAACGATAGGTGGGTGAGGGTTTGGGAGCCTCTAGGGATCTATGTCCATAACTCCATATGATTGAAACTGACCCTGGGTACCAGTATACCTGGCTGTGATTCAGGATTTTAGAAGTGCAGACTTTGACCAGATGAGAGAACTAGTCAATGGTAAGCTCTGGGGGTGAAGAGAGGTAGGGAGTAATTAAAGGGCCAGAAAAGGTGGTCCAGGTAGAAAATAATCTGGATTAAACATTCTTGGTGGTGGAGCTGGTCCCTACAAAGCAGTAATGCTGCATGCCATGAGGTGGGCAGCAGCTGGGCAAAGAAAATGCCGTAACACCACAGTTCCTACAATTAATTTTTCTTTGTTTAAAGATTAATCCAATGTTTTGCCACAGCTTTACTGTATTTTTCTGGAGGAATCAAAATGTATCATACAAACAAAATGCTAATTAAAATCATAATGCTGATATTGTTTATGTATATGACCATTTTATTTATTTATTTATTTATTTATTTTAAATTTCACCAGGAAAGGCATACTGAGCTAATATAGTTAGTTTCAGATGCGTCCTGGGGAGGGAGAAATGTATAGGTACAACTGATGTATACATAACAAAGATACAATAAAATGAAATATCTTACAGTAATTTGCAATAAACTATTACAGATATGTACAGTAGTAATTGTGTGGTAAGATCAACATATACAAAATAAATATTGATCATTCAAAAACTAGGAAGGCAGGCATGTCCCTTAGCAGAGACAGAAAGTGAAGGGAAAGAGTATGGGACTAGAGTGACAGGGAAAGGACAGGGAGGAGGGAGAAGGAAGAGAAGGGGAGGAAACCTTCGTCCTCTGTGATGCAAATGCCACAAGGCCAGACTCGGTAGGGTGCACACCCAATCTGAGTATTGGTTACTTGGCCTGCAAGGAGAGAGATAGGGTAGTAAGGAGAGACAAACCTTTGTCCATCTGGGGTGGAAACTCCACAAGGACCGATACTGCTGGGTGCATACCTAGTCAGTGTCCTGGTTACAGGCCTGCCTGGTGAAGATTGGGAGTGGAGCTGGGCAAGGAGTAGGAAGACACAATTTGGAGAGAGAATGGGGTGGGAGGGGCTAAGTGGGAAGTGGGTCAGGCATAGTTGCAGGATGGGAAAGTGAAATTGAGAAGAAGGGAGGATAACAATGGAGGGATGGGGCAGAGTGGAGAGCTAAGGAAGGGAGTTCCTGAGTTTAGGGAAATGGTAGCAGAATGCAGACTGGCCTGAAGTGGATGATCTGAGAGGGAGAGCAGGAGTCCAATAGCCAGAGTTATGGAGAGAGTAGGTGGGAGGGAGGTTGGAGAAGGGAGGAGGTGAGGTAAGAGGGAGGGAGCAGAGCTAGTACTTCCCTAGTAGGGAGGAACTGTGTGTAAGGTGTCTGGCACCAAGGGGGTGGGTGAAGAGAGAGAGAGAGGTATAAAGGTCACAATGGTGGGTACAGGGCAGACAGTCAAGAGCAAATCAACAGAAAAAGTGAAAGGGCATCCAGTCTGTTAAAGGTGGACTTAGGAGCTGTGTTGTAGACTATGTCGCCATAGTCGAAATTTGGGAGGATAATTTTCTGGACAATTTCATGGCGGCTGGTAAGAGGATGCAACCACGGTATCTGTACAGAGCACCTAGTTTGGGGTGCAGTTTTTGTGGATGGCATCCACATGTCCAGAAAAATAGAGGTGCCAGTCGAGCCAAAGTCTGAGGAATTTGATGGAGTGACATCCTCTAATGTGGACCCATCGGGGTGTGGAAGTATGGTGTAGCAGTAAACCTTGAGAGCCTTTGCCTGGTGCCAAAGTTCATGAAAACTGTCTTCTTGGCATTGAGGGCAACTGAGCCATTGCAGCCATCTGGGATCCCTCCTTCTCAGGTCCCCATACGGTGCGGCACTGCTCAGTGGTGCGTGGCACCCCATGCGTGTTCCAGGGCAGTGGCGACACGTGCCCACACCTCTGTCCTTGGCTGCTGCAAGGCACCTGCCCATATGCTGGGGCACATAGGGCTCCACCTGTACAACCAGGTTGAACATCTCTACCTCTGTCCAGTTAACCACCTGACACGTTCTGGCATTGCTTCGCCATGACACAAGTGCAACCCAACTGTAGGATGTCTTGTGGCCTACACAGCATGCACGTGGTGCAGCCAGTACGTTGTGCAATAACATACCATTGTCCATGACCATGCAGCACATGGATGCATGATTGGCATGCGCTGTGTCAGTGTATTGCACAGCACTGTTATCGCGGCACAGTGGCATGGCCTGGTGGGTGCATGGGGTCATGCCTGGCGACCCTGCACAATGTTGCGCTGACCCTACCCTGCACTGTATTCTACAAAGTGAATCCCGAACACCTGCACCATGGGCCATTGTGCCGTGATGTGTCTGGTTGCATGATGGGTGACCATCACTACATGCGCTATTGCGGTATATCGTGCACTGCACATGGTCGTGTGATAGGCCAATGCATACGGTTGCACACATGCGCACTGCATGCCTGCGCAGTGCACATGCGCAAATGCACCGTATGATTGCTCTGTTGCATCCTGGTTGAGCACGTGCAAGAGCGTGATATTCAATTGCCATATGCAAATCACTTATTAGGCTATGCAAGAAGCGCAACCAGGATCACTAGCAGCTCATTACCATTGCACACAGGCTCATTTGCATGTGCTGCGCTTGAAAGCACCATGCCACAACACAGGCCATGGACCGGTATTGCAGCCAGTTTGGAAAGGGGATGATAACGCTGGGAGTAAGAGGCCCATAACAACATTGCAATGGAGCACCTCTCTATGCCATGCTGCGCGCTGACATCTATTTCTGTCACTGTCCTCAGGTAGCATAATGTCTGGGGCTGAGGGAGAGGAGGAGCATGGGCCTGCACGAAGCCCAAGCCCAGTTTCACTAAGGAGGAGCAGCAGGCCCTGTTCAAGGTCTAACTCGACAGGGAGGCCCTGCTGAGTGGTGCCACGGGCACACTACAGGACAGGTCAGCCAGGTGGGAGGCAGTGGCCACCTATGTCAATGCACATGGCAGGCACCAGAGGACTGCCCAGGAGTGCTGGAAGAAGGTGGGGATGGACAAATGCCATATTAAGGAGAAGGTGGCAGCCATGAGGCGACCTGCAGCAGGACAGGTGGCGGACCACCACTGCACCGGCACTGAGGGTGATGGAGGAGCTGGTGGAGGTAGCCATCAGCCATGCCGCCATAAAGGGCATTCCTGGTGGTGGCCCTTCACAGCACGGTGGGTCACCATGCCATGCATGGGGGATATGGGCAGTACCATGCAGGTAGGCCTGCCGCCATGCTGCATGGCCTGTGGGTGAGGCAAGCATCTGTGCATGCACACTGGTGGATGGTGGCCATGGCATCGTGCTCCCCTGGGCGTGGGCCATGCCTGCATGGGTGCTACACCTATGCTGACTCTTTGTTTCTGTTTTCCAGTGCCATCATGTCTCCGTGGAGCAGCACAGGAGGTGGATGCCAACATAGGACCGAGGAGGTGGTGCCATCTCGTCCACGGGCATCCAGGGCAGAGACCAATCACACGTGAAAGTGTAGGGCTGCTTGATGTCCTGGGGCTGGAGTCAGACAATGTTCTGTCTGAGCTCCTGCTAGATTGGGACCTCCCTGTGGTCCGCGCAGGCACCCAGCTGGGTGGGGTGTCTGACTGTGATGATATGACTCTGATCCTGGACAGCGCTGGCATGGGGTGTGCCAGGGTCCAGGGACAGTCATAGGCACTGTGAGAGACCAGTGTTGCGCTGGTGGGCCCGCAGCTGCCCCCAGTCCACAGTCACACAGTGGGAGTGGTGCCACCACTGTGCCAGGTGAGGGCATGAGCTGTTGTGGGTGTGGCTGCGGGTCACAGCCCAGCAGATGGATGGACAGTGGCAGCAGGATGCAGTGACCACCAGGCGGCACACCACAGAGGCCACCTCCGGTGCACCTGTAGCCACACTACCCACTGCTGGGTCCCCTGTGCAGCGTCCACCAGATCAGGGCATTGACCAGCAAGCCGTATCACACCCAACAGGCTGGCATCCACCTCAGGATGTGCAGGACACTGACAGGCTGGTTGAGCACACCCGGCTGCTGCGAGCATCCGTGAGACAACCATGCGATGCTCAGGACGAGAGATCCATGCACTGCAGCCTGAGGTTTGTCAGCAGGATGAGAGGCAGGACGGTGGACATGCACAGCTCATTGATGAGATCTGCCAGCTGTGGGAGGCCACGACCGCATTGCTGGACCGCATAACTGGTACCATTGCAGCTGGATTTGCATCACTCTCATCCACTAGCACGGCGTGCACATCAGACTCCCCGCAGTGCTACTTCAATGCCATAGTCCTGGTGTCTGGCGACCCCTGCATGGCTGGACGCCGGTCTCCGGCGGTGGCTATTCCCGACACCCCTGGTGCAACCCTGTTCGGCCAGTTCTACACCCCAGAGAGGACCCGGTCATGTTCTCAGGTCTCCCACCCCCATGAGTGTGTTGGACACTCCCCAGTGACTGTTGTGCAGCCCGTGGCTGCCAAGCGGCCTGGACGTGGCCACCCATGTGGCTGTGATGGCTGTGGACCATATGGTAGGCCTGCTGGGTGTGCTGCCTTTCCTGGTGGCTGCTGCTGCTGCTGCTGCCTAGTGCCCACATGTGTTGCTGCCCTGTGCATCTGGTGGTGTGCATGTGTGGTGCACACCTCTGTGTGTGCTGGCTGGGCTGCTGGGCCTTGTGGTATGGGTGTGATGAGGTAGCTCCGTGCCAGTTGTGCCTGTGCACCGTGTCATGTGTCTGATCCATGCCATGTCTTGCAGCCCGTGTGTGTGCCCATGCCTGTGCAGTGTGCTGTGTGCTGTGTGCTGTGTGCTGTGTGCTGTGTGCTGTGTGTGTGTGTGGCCCTGTATTACATGCATGCTGTGTATGTGTGTGTCACTGCATGCATCCCATGTGCCTGTCTACCCTGTGGGTGGGTGCTAGTCTGTGCAGGCCCAGCACATGTGTCATTCCACTTACCTGCGATCTCACAATGTTCCTGTGTGATGGTGGCCCTGTGCCTCCTGGCCTCCGCCCGCCAGCCTGGGGTCCCACCTCCCATGGGTGGCTGTACACCCTTCCTCCATGGTCAAAGGCCATGTTGTGCAGCATGCAGCAGGCCAGGAATAGGCCACAGGCTTTGATGGACTGTACTGTTGGACACCACCTGACCTGTCTGAGCAATGGAACCACATCTTGAACATGCCTTGAACAGAGACGCTGCCGACCCAGCGCCGGGTGCAGGAACAAAGGAGCTCCTGCTCAGGAAGCGTCTCAAGACTTCAGCCTACTTCCCCAGGCAGGTCACCCCCACAGAATGCTGCCGACCACAGCGGGTGCAGGAACAAAGGGAGCTCCTGCTCAGGAGCGTCTCGGACTTCAGCAGCTACTTCCCCAGGTGAAAAGCCTCCCACATTTGCTCTGGGCATGTTTAATGGCCGTTTTCTGATAGACTCCTGGCTACCTAGCTCCACAGCCCACTGATTGTTTCCATGGACTCGGCTGTGGGGTGCTACCTGTAAGGGTGGCTGGGTCACTAACAACTGTACCTAACCTCGGCTAGACAAGACGCCTGTAACTGGACTGCTCTGCTGTTACACTGATGTGTTGCTGCCTACCATGTTTGCATGTTACATCCTAGGTCTATCTGCAGTATTCACTGTTGAACTAATAATTATACCGATCTATGCCTGATTGTACTAGTGATGCTATTTGATTCTGTTTGCCTCTAGTGTAATGGCTGAATGTTATTGATGTGCAATCTGTCGTTTATGAGGGGACTTACCTAACTGCATTACCCTGTAGCATTATATTGTAGCAGTCTTGCTAGGAAAAGCTGTATGAATTTTAGCTTGAAAAAACAAAAACTCAGTATTGTGTTATAACAGCAGGGTGGGGGTTTACTGGGCTTTGCTCTGTGTTGTGCCTGACTACGTGCCTGCATGTTCAGACTGCTGCCTAGCTAGCCTTACTACCTTTTCCTGCTGTGACTAGTACGCCTACCTTTTCAGGCAGGTCACCCCCCAACAGAACGCTGCCGACCGCAGTGGGTGCAGGAACAAAGGAGCTCCTGCTCAGGAGCTCGTCCGGGACTTCAGCAGCTACTTCCCCCAGGTAAAAAGGCCTCCCACGCCAGTGGCTCTGGGGCGTGTTGTGGCGTTTTCTGATAGACTCCTGGCTACCTAGCTCACAGCCCACTGATTGTTTCCGTGGACTCGGCTGTGGGGTGCTAGTCGCCCACCCACCCCAACCACCCCAACCACCCCACCCAGGGCGGCCTTGTTTTATTGGTCCGGACGCCCTACGTCCACTTCCTGTGTCGCCTCCACCCAAGTCCCACTTTCCCATTTGCAGATTATACTGGGTGACCACTAGGTGGTGCTGACTCCTCTCATCCTCCCAGCTCTCTATCCTTTCCTCCCTATACTACCACTGTGTTCGTCCACTGGGGCTCCAAGTCCGTATCCGTGTCTCTGTGCTATCCTCCCACTCCTAGCATGTCTGTCATCCCTGGGCCAGCTTGTTCCCTCTCCCTCTCCTCCTTATTATATTCCTTGCCTCTCCTAGGACTACCTTCTGCCCACTACTTAGCCACACCTGTGTCCCCAGTTGCCCCTTGCCCTCCCCCAGCCCCCATCCTCCTTCCACACCCTTCATCCTCCATTCATCACCACCATCCCTTGGCCTCCCCTCCCCTCGCCCACCCCCGCCCACTCTTGTATCATATCACGTTAGCATTCCCTGTCTGTGGTTCCCTGCCCACCCTTGTACCGCCTCCCCCATACCCCTTCCCAATCCGCGAAACTCTCTTCCGCCACCTCCTTCCTAGGGCTGCTCTCCTCCTTCTGCTCCTATCTGGCAATATCCATCCCAATCCTGGGCCTGTCCCCAATGGCTCCCCTTTGAAATTGACTGGACTGCATATCGCATCTATTAATATCTGTAGCCTCCTCAAAAACTGGACTCCCTGCAATGCTGGGTGACTGTTCATAATCCTGATGTGATTGCTTTAGTTGAAACCTGGCTGTCCGGCTCCACCTCTGATGCCCAGGTCTCTCTCCCAGGCTACTCCTCCACCGGCTGGACCGGATTGGTAGGAGGGGTGGTGGTTGTGCCATCTATGTTAAAGACCCGCTCATTGGTCTAGCCCTTCCTCCCCTATCCTGATTACAATGCCCAGGCCCTAACTCTAAGGTGTCACCTGGCACCTCAGGGGTCCAATCTTCCTGACTACAGTTTACATACCGAAAAAATCAAGCTCAGGCACTGGGCCCCTAATTGACTACATTACCTCCCTACCTAACCCCTCTGACCAAATCCTGGTAGGTGATCTGAATATCAATTGGCTGTCTCAGGCGTCCACCTCCGTGAGGCATTCTCTGCTATTGATCTGACACAACTAGTCTCACAACCTACAGATTAAATCCTAGCAGGGCACTGGCACTCTTCTGGACGTGGTTCTCACCAACAGGCCTAGCTGCATCCACAACGTTCAAATCCTCCCAGACTGCCTTAGTGACCACTCCCCAGTTCTTTTCTTCCAGGCAACCTCCCTGCCCAAGCCCTCTGTTCACACCACCCACCGTCCATCGGCTTAGACCTGGTGGGCTAAAAGACTTAAAACACTATCTAGCCAGAACTGATTGGTCCCCACCACTAAACACCCCGATATCGACAAGGCACTTGCCTTCTTTGCCTCACACCTTTAACTTTGCCTGTGACACTTACGCACCTTAACCCCACATAGATCTAAAGTAAGACACACACCCTGGATTACCCCTGCCTTGCGCATGCTTCTCAAACAGGGGACAACTTGTGGCATCGCTATTGAAACTGGCTCGCCCAGCTTGACAGAACAGGCTCATGCAGCTGCCCAGAATAAGTGTACTTGGGCTGTCCGCAAAGCCAAAGGCCGATTATTACCATGCTTCTTCACCTCCTCCTGGGAAACCCCAGGTCCTTCTGGGACAATATCAAGCAGCTAAATGGTGGAGCACGCTCACCCCCTCATCGCTTCTCAACATTGATGGGACTACCTCCACTGACCCTGCCCTCATTGCAACACACCTCAACAACTCCTTCACTGACCTTAGTGCAGTGCTCCCATGCAACTTCTTCTATCCTCTTCCCTCCATGTCTGCTCCTCCATCTCCGCCCCCCTTTCCACCTTCGCACTGTCACCACCCATGAGGGTTAGGCCCTACTTACTAAAAGCCCTAAAGTGCAATTCTATTGGCAATGACTCCCTTGAGCCCTGTCTCCTATGTCAGGTCCTGGATCAGGTCATCTCGCCCATCACTTGCCTCTTTAATAAGTCCCTCTGCCTAGGGCAATTCCCCACTGTCTGGAGGGTCGCCACTGTTACCCCTATTCACAAAGGTGGTGATAGGGCGCTCCCAGGCAACTACCGCCGATCTCTATCCTCTCCCCTCTCTAAAGCCTTGGAAAATTGTTGCCAGCCAAATCTCACATTACCTCACGAAATATGATGTCCTCTGTCCTGAACAGCATGGATTCAGAGTTGGTCATAGCACCAATACTGCTCTCCTGGAGTTTGCTAACTTCCTTCATAACTCACTTGATGCTGGCTCCCTCGCTGTGCGGTATTTATAGACTTATCAAAAGCCTTTGATACCGTCTCACACCCTCTACTATTAGCTACCCTTGCCAGTGTGGCTTTGCCTCTCGTCCAGTCTCCTGGTGCGCCAGCTACTTGACCAACTGCTCTCAGCGTGTGCGGATTGGTGGCACTCTTTCCAGTACCTGCCCAATCCGCTCAGGAGTTCCCCAGGGCTCCATACTCGGGCCCTTACTCTTCTTCCTCTTCCTCAATTCCCTGCCCACACCTGGAGGATATATCCTACTCTATGCTGATGACACAGTACTCTTTGCCTCTGACAGTAACCCGTCTCACTCCAAAACTCCCTTCAGTGTGCCTACACCTCAGCTGAAACCTGGTTCTCTGACCACCATCTTGTCATCAACCTTAAGAAAACTAAATCTATGCTTTTACACACTCTCAAAATAAGTCCAGCAACTTTCCTCTCTCTGTCCTCCGCCCTAAATCACCCTTAGAACTTGTACACTCTTATAAATACCTTGGCATAATCTTGATTCTGCTTTCTCTTTCATAACCACATCTCTGCCTAACCTCTGCCTCCAATGCACTGTTGGGTATCCTCTACCAGCACAAAAATGCCTCCCATAAACTCCCTCCACTTGGCTGTCACCTCTTCGGTTGCTATCACTAGTTGACTCGGCCTTCCTGTATGTGTGTGGCAGACCAGACAGCCTCCACAAAGTCGCCTAATGCTTAACAAAGCATGTCGACTTATTCCAGTGCCCATAGACTCACCCATACCTGTCATCTTTACTCCATGTCCACCCTACTCACCTTGATAGCGCCTCTTGTTCCTAACCTGCCACGTTACCTATAAAGCCCTCCATGGTCTATCCCTGCCAGGCCTTGCCAACTCTATTCACCGATCTAACCCCGCAGTGCTTTCGCGCCTCCAGCAAAGCTGCTCTGGTCATTCCAAGGACACGGACCACCCAGGGCCAAAGGGCTTTCCCTATAGAGCCCCTCCTGGTACAATTCCTCCCTGCTGGCATCACTGATGCCCCTCACTCTAGCTTCAAATACAGCCTGAAAATCACCTGCTCACTTCACATTCCTGCACTGCCCTGACCCCCACCTCCACCTCCGTGATGACAAAAAAAAAGGATCGCTTTCCTAATTCTTTTGGCAGATAATGGTGTTATGACATGCATCACCTGTAACTTGACTGTGCCTATTGTTAACTGATTGTCTGCTTTGCTTGCAACTTGCCTGTGCCTTACTGCTGTACTGTATTTCTGATTGTCTCATGTATGTATGTTTTTGTCTTCCTTATGACGAGGTACCTTTGTAAATGAGCCTCTGGCTCAAAGGTTGTTAAAACTGATGTTAAAATAAATAAAAATAAATGCCAAAGACATGCTTGATGACATTGTGTGGCGGTGTGTGCCTCACTGTATCTGTCTTCCGTGGGTGTGGATGGTCGACAGTAGGGGGTGAGCAGTCAGGGCCTTTAGTGGGTATACAATGCCCGCCTGTGTGGGAGAGAGGATATGGTTATCACTGTGCATTGCCTGTGCACCCTCACCCCTGCTACCCCTGCCTCCTGCCCCTGCCCTGTGTCGCTGCCTTCCTCCCCAGCATTGCTGCAACTATGTCCACCCCCATGCCTTTCT
Organism: Neoceratodus forsteri; assembly: GCA_016271365.2. Classification (NCBI taxonomy): domain Eukaryota; kingdom Metazoa; phylum Chordata; order Ceratodontiformes; family Ceratodontidae; genus Neoceratodus; species Neoceratodus forsteri. Next base: position 1,427,014,893 of record CM028130.1, read on the forward strand.
CAGTTAAATGGTGCCCTTGGGGATATCCCCACACTCGAATCTCTGGCACAGTATTGCACTGTGCCAGATGTAGGCATCATGTGCACCCTGGGGTGTGTGTGGGTGCAGATATTGGTGATGCACCCTGTGGCATTGCACACCACCTGGCAGTTGATGGAGGAGTACACATTCTTGTTCATGTATGCAACCCCCGGGCCAGGTGGTGTGTGTATTGCCACATAGGTGCAGTCTATGGCCCCTGTCATTCCTGGCATGTGTGCCACCCTGTGGAAGTCCTGCATGTTTGCTGTATGCTCTGCCTGTGTGTTCGGAATTGTATGCACTTTGAAGCATGTGGCAGCAGAGTGTTGAGGACCTTTGTGAGGAGGCAGGATGTGGTCAACTGGGTGGTCCCTGTGGTGGCATCCCTTGGTCTCTGGAAGGTGCCTGTGGTGAGCAGCCACATCACTGCTGTCACCTTGGTCTCCACAGACATGGCATGACTCCATCTGGTGGATGCCTGCAGCTCCTCATGGCACAGCTCACAGAGCTGCCTCAGAATTGCCCTGTTCAGGTGGTACTGGCCCATGAGCTCCACATCACTATAGTCCTCAAAGGTGGGGAGGCACAGCTGGTACAGTCTGTGTTGGGCATACCGCTGACGGGCCCTTCATTGGCCACGTTGGTGTTCCTCCCTCCTCCTCCTCCTCCACCCCTCATTATCTGCTCCATGATAAATAGACCTGCATCCAAGGTGCTCTGTGTTCAGCTTTGGGTTGCGCATCTGCTGTGTGTGTGTGTTTGAGCCTGTTTTTATACTCTCAAGTCCGACTGGTGCATCCTGTGGTTTGCTCCTGACTTGCCATGGTTTTTGGCTGAATATGTGATTGGCTGCATATTCATGGGTAAGTCCTCTTGCACTTGTGCTGCATACATTACATTTGTGTCATGGCGCAATGTGACTTAGCAAGTCCGCTGTGGTTGAATATGGCTCTACAGCGCACTTCTGTAGTTGAGTTGGCGATCTTGGTTGCACAGTGCGCAACCGCTCTGAGTATCTAGGCAATGGTATTTAATAGATATTTAGTAAAATCAGGTAAAATATGCACCTTAAAGTGTAATAAACACAAAATAGAGTATGTTAAAAGTTTTGCTATCTAGGGATAGTCTTTACACATAACTTAAAATGGCAGGAGCATATTTAAAAATATCACAAAAGATAAAATGACTAACCCCTCAATAGAAATTTTGCATATAAGTTTGGAGGACAATTGGTGAAAGGTGCACTCAGAGTATTCAATGCCAAAATTAGGAGTCAGATTTTATATGGGGTGGAAATATAGACAGGACAAAACTGATATGCTGGAAATCAATATGGACAAATTTTATAAAGGGTTAGTGGGGTTACCAAACAGTGCTGCTTCAAGTATGACTAGACTGGAAATAGGGCAATTACCAATAAGATGGAACATAGAACAAAGACTGTCTTTTTATTGGGTGAAAGTGTATAATATGCATAGTGATAGACTTCCTAGAATATGCTTGGAGGAAACTCTGTCATATAGCCAATCTGGATTTATTTGTCATAGTCTTCACATATTAGAAAATTATTAAACCATATTGATAATTGAAGTGTTTAGTTGAAAGTTATAGGACTCCTTTGAAGGATATAAAGAGAAAATTAAAATTAGAATCCAGGACATACATATCCAAAAGAGAGGAGTCTAGTTAAAATGTCAAACTAAGTCACTGGCTGGTGACAAAATGACAAAAGAATTTGGAATAGAACAATATTTAAATAAACTGGAAAATCCTCAAATAAGGAAATATTTTACAAATTTAGATTTGGCTATGTGGACAGCCAAACTTAAGGACGTTCTACAGAAAAACAAATCAAAATCTATGTGCCTGTAATTTGGGCAAAGATGATCCAGCACATCTACTTTTGTTCTGTCCTCTATATAACTATGAGAGAAAATTGTTACTGGAGATATACTAGCAAATTTAGACATGGAACCTCGTTGTCAAGTTAACTACCTGCTAAAAACTAAGGATACTAAATTATTGGAGAAAATAACAAGATTTTGTAGAATCATAGAAAGGAAGAAACTACATATTCTTACCGATAAGGTGCATAAAGAAAAATGTTGTGTTAAGTGAGGATTGGAAACTCAGTAATATGTCTCCTTGAAAAGTATGGAAATTGTTGATGCAATATTTTAATTAATTTTAGGAATGGTAATGTTTAATGGAATGTATATCTTTATATAATGTTATTTATGAATATGTACTAATTGTAAAGACAATTTTAATTCATCAACAATAAAACTTTGAACTTAAACTAGTGCTATTATTACAATATAAAAGTATTTTTATTACTTTTCATCTATTATTTGTTTAATTATATGCCAAGAAAATGTGACTTGGGATGATGATGAATGTAATGTTTTCAGAACCAGTCGATGTCTATGGTTTTCATTTTAATGTAATTTTATTATTATTATGTATTTTTATTTACAGTATATGCCAAAAACTATGAACATGTTTCACGATTTTGATGATCTGAATGGAACAGGTGTGGATTGCTGTTTAAAGAAGCTAGATGATAACATGATGCAGTCACCAGGTGCTACAATAACTCGCCAAAGCCATCAATGAGTTTTAGATGCACAGCCCCTCAAGCAGCACAATGGCATGATAATGAATACTACTATGATGATATAATAATACAGTAACCCTCGCTATAACGAACCCCACTATCACAAAATCTCGGCTATAACGAGCGCGTTTTATGGCTCCCGTCATGACACTGACAGTCAGCTGTTTCTGTGATTGACACTGACGCTGACACTGACAGTCAGTTGTTTCTGTGAGGTGTACTATGCGCCATTCATTGTCCAATCAGTGCCACTAGTTAATTAAAAAATTCTTTGCACTTGTTATAAGAATGTGCGCCAAAGTAATGAGTTACAGTTTACAGCCATTTCCTAAATGATGTGACTCTGGCAGGTGCAATGAGTCTAATGCCAGCAAGGGTTTTAAGGTTAGTAAAGATCGAGTAACCCTACTGTTCTGCTGCAATGCAGCTGGGACCCTAAAATTACTCCCTTATGATTGGCAAGTTTGCTAAACCCAGATGTTTCCATCACACAAACTTGTCATCCTTGCCTGTGACTTATTCCAACAGTAAAATGCATGGATGACATCTGACATCTTTCGAAACTGTTTTTTAATGATTTTGTTCCGCTGTCAGACTGTATCTAAGGCAATGCAAACTGCCATGCAAAGCACTACTGCTTCTCGATCAGTGCCCGGCACACCCTGACCAAACTGAGATGCGGTCCAGGGATGGCAGAATCAAAGTCCTGTTCCTGCCAAAAACACAACATCCAGGATACAGCCGCTCGATGGGGTATCATTGCCACCTTTAAGAAGAATAATGAGGGAATCTTGTGGCGAAGAGGAGGAGGAGGAGGATGGGGGATGAGGATTGTGATCCCATACCTATGTACCAGCAAGCAATTTCAGGGATTGAAGCAGGCTTGCACTGGATGCAGTCACAAGATGCTGACCCAATCAAGGTGCTGCAGTTACGGAATGCTCTGTCCTATGCCCGTGACTTAGCTATCAAGCGCAGCATTACACAAACAAAAATAACATCTTTCTTTCAAGCTTCAGACTAAAGTAAACTAAACTTTTAACTATCCATTAAATTTGGTGTGTAAACAGTTGTTCTAATAAAATGTGCTACTATTAGAAAATGCTTCATTTCATTTGTAGACTCACAGTGCACGTAACACCATACATTTTAATGCGCCCTCGTTATAATGAATTTATACGCTATAACAAAGCGTAACCTGTGGCTCCGTTGCATTCATTATAAGCGAGGGTTACTATATGCTTAATTGAGTTGCTGTGGAAGAACATAAATAAGGTGTATGTAGACTTGGGCTGGGATCTTCAAGGGGATCACGTCTGGCACAACAGAGTTGCACTGGCACAACCCCATTGCACCCTTGCGGGATGTTGAAGAGCTGTTTGGTGCAATGTAAATGTATGCAGTGCAGATGCAGAGCGTGCCCATGCATATGGCACATCCCGATATTCAGCCCTGGATATGCGGCACATATGCTAGTGCACCCCTGCATTGTGCTGCTTAGAGGGCTCAAAGTTGAGCCTGTGAAACAGTGGAACAACTCCTGGCCACCCACAGGTGGGCTGCTGTATTACAAGGCACAACACAGCAGCTGCCAGCTGTGGGTGGCACCCACCACCTAAAACACCATCACAAGCACCCACATACCCTGGTAGTCTAGTGGTGCCCCCTCCTCCTGTGTCCCCAATCGGTGAGTGAAGTAGATTAAATGAGCCCTGGTAGTCTAGTGGTACCCCCGCCCATTGCCACGATCACTCTGTAAAACACATCCCTGGTGATCCAGTGGCATCCCACCCACCCACCACAGAACCCCATGCCCACCCCTCCCCATCATCGGCAGGCAGGCTGCAACCCCACCCACATACTGCCCAGCCGCCTGCAATGACAGGTACAGTATGGGCTGTGGTGGAAGGTTGCAGCTGCCTGCCAATGATGAGGGGAGGAGTGGGGTGGTCATGGGTTCTGTGTGGGTGGGAGGGGTGGGGGTGCCACTGGATCACCAGGGATGTGTTTTATGGAGCAATCGGCAACGGGGGGGGGTACCACTAGCCTACCAGGGCTGCGATTAAATCTACTTTACCCACCAATCGGACACAGGAGGGAGGGGGTCCACTATACTACCAGGAAAGTGTTGTACTGCTGTTTTACCGTGATCGCAGCTATGGGGGTGGGGGATGCCCTGGGACCCCACTGTGCACAGGTCATTCTGTGCAGGGCACCAGGCACACTTTGCCGGGCTGTCTGGTGCAAGGCATGCAAATGGGGACTTACTGCTGCATTCTGTTAAGATGGCGGCCATGCTGGGCTAGCCGTCATACTGCTGTTTTACTGCTGTTCTAGTGTACTCTTGTTTGGCCATTTAAAGTTACCTTTTCCGTTTTGCGCTCCGTTGTTTTTATTGAAGGTGCTTGCTTGCTGGAGTTAGCGGGGGGCACTGCTAAGCTGTTAAGCTTGTAATTTTAAAACTTTCTCGACATTCTTGGCATTTTGTTTATGTGTGTTGCCTGGTATTGTGATTTATGGATTTACCCAGTTCCGATTCCTGCATCGTTTAACACCTCACTGGGCGTGTTTGGATTAGTGTCTGGACTACTGTTAGAAAACCAGGAGGTCCTGTGGTCTGTGCTGTCGTCTTTCTGTGTGGGGACTGGATTGATGTCTGTATCCCCTGACGTATACTATACAAGGATTAGTTTGTGTCATGAATGGGATTGGGAGGGCAGGGGTTTGATGTGGATAAAGGTCATCGAGGAGTTTGGATGTGTTACCTTGAGACATAATAAGTCTGTGGAGAATTGGGAAAAGGGAACTTGCAGTCTTTATTTCCTGGATTGTTGGACTGAAAGTCGTGTATTGGTGATCCTTCTTTAAATGGGACCTGGACTTGTATAGCTGGGACCTGTGGGGTTTGTGAGGTGTCTTAGGGTTAGCGACTCACACGGGGCTGGGAGTGGGGCCTGCTGGAGGGCTGGCCCAGCGATCCTATTCCTTAGACTCGGTATATAGTCGACTGGTGGGCTGATTTACCTTGGAGTTGAGGTAGTGGGCCACTGGCATAGCCTAGGATAGTCACCTCCTGAATTTCCGGCAAGAACCAGTGGCCTGGTGGATAGCTTTTCTGGGACCTGGGTTGGATCTTTGAGATTGGAAGTTACTGGAACTTTTAGCCTACTGGATACCCTTCTATGATATTCGGGCTGGTGCTTTGGAGTTTTGGAACTCAAGAGTGATAAAGGTTGCCTGCCTGATAAGCCCATGGCTGGGCTGGACTTGCTGGACTTCTGACTGCAAGTACTCTGTGACTTTATTTTAATTCTTTGGAAATTTTGTTGGCAGTGAGAGTGCTTTTTAACAGCTGAGATTCTGCAAACTTCAGATTTATGTGAGCGATATTGTCTGGAGGGTGGCTTCTCACAACATTTTCTTAATTCCCTTCTTAGTTTTAGTGGTTTAGTTCTTCTTTTTTTTTTTTATTAATGTGTATTTATTGTTTGTGCTAAGCAGTGAGAGTGCTCAGATTAAGTAGGGCACCAGGTAGTAAGAGGACCTGTGTGCTGAATTAATGTTTTATGTTTTAGTTAATTAAATTAGTTAGTTTAGGTCTTATAGGGCTCCAGGTAGTAAGAGGACCTGTGGGCTAAATAAATGTTTTACTAAATGTTTAAGTATTTAGTTAGTTACATTAGTTAGTTAATTTTGTTGCTGTGATTTTAAGTTTTGGGTAGGAATTTATTAATAATTTCTGTTATTTTTCTTGGATCTTTCCTTTTTGGGGAAAGTGAGTGGGGAATTTTAGGAAAGGGTAAGATTTGTGGGGTTCGTTATACTATTTACATTTGGTGTGTGGATTTGTGTACACTATCTATATCTGAAGTGCATTGGTTTCCCTGCTCCATGTCTTGAGCCTGGGATGTATGTCATCGTTCTACCCGCCAGGTCATGCGCTATTCAGCCTGTGCACTTCACGCCCTCTGACCTTTCTTCCCCTACCATTATTCTTTTCCACCTATCAGCGTTGTTGGTCTTTGGGTATTGCTTCATGGGGCAGGGAGGTTGTGAACAGCGGAGGTTGGAAGAGCAGGGCGCTCACATCAGGGTTGTTAAGCCCAGAAGACGCCCTGGGGTGAAATGGAGTCTAGAATGTGGGTTATCTTGTCTGGTCCCCATATCCAAGGGCACCACCATTGGTGGTCGGCAAGAGGTCAGGGCGGCCCAGGAGTTCTGTCCAACTCGGGCGGTGTTATGTAATGCCAGATCTATCAAGAACAAGACTGCAATTATTGCAGATCTTGTCGGGACAACAGATCTGGTGTGCATCATCGAAACCTGGCTGGATGGAAATGCGGCCCCATACTTGAGGCTGCAATTCCAGCCAGGTATTCAGTGATACAACCGCCTGAGATTGAACCTGGGGAGGGTGCGGTCTGTTTCAAGACCGAATTGAATCTCACAAGTGTACCAGTTGACAAAGCTAGATCATTTGAATGTGCCATAGTAGCAGGTGTAGGTTACAGGATGGCTATCATCTACCATCCACCCGGAATGAGAATCTATTCCTTAAGGAAGTAGCGGACTTCAAGGTTGACCTGGTATTTGAGTCACCTAGGCTGATGGTCCTGGGTGACTTTAATGCCTGGATCGACGACAAACTCCCGCAGTTTGGACAACACTTCCTCCAGCTGATGATCTCACTGGGCCTCACTCAGGTTGTTACCTCTGCTACCCATAAACACGGCCATTCTCTTGACTTAGTCTTCCTCCTGAAGATCAAGGCCTCTGACATGGGGTGGAACCGTTGGATGGTCCGACCAGTACACTGTGCAATTCAATTTTGTACCACTCCTCGTGGGACAACCCCTGTGGAGATGGTCAAGTACCGCCTTTATGGGATGTGACTCCTGATGGTCTAGCTGCGGTGCTTGATCTATCAGAATTTCCTATGGCAAGCATGGATCCGGAGGTTTGGTTTTGGCCTATAATAAGGCTATTGCCTCATCGCTGGATTCCATTGCTCCAGTCCGCGTTCATCCTCTCTCCCATTGCCCTCGGTCTCCGTGATTCGATGAGACCTTGAGGGAGTTGCAGCGACTAGGATGAAGGTTAGAGCAGTGCTGGTGGAAATCCAACATAGAAGCCGACCATCTTAGACTGCTAGAGCATTATTCCTCTGTCAGTCAGCAATCTCCCGTAAAAGGCAGAGTTCCTGTTCGAGGAGATTGTTGCTGCTCAGAACTGACCAGCTCAGCTTTTTTGAACTGTGGACAGGTTGTGCAACCCAGCCTGTCTGCAAGTTTGAAGAGTGTTTTCACAATTACAGTGTGAAGAGCTTACTTGGTTCTTTGCTGATAAGGTGGCGACATCAGGTCAGAGATCCATTCAGCACACTCTGTGGTAGTTGTTGATGATCGATGCTTGGCCACTATCCTCCCCTTTCTCCTGGAGTTCATTTGACCGGCCAGAAATCATGGATGTTATGTGGATTGTCCAGGGTATGCACCCTCCATGCTGCAGTTTAGATCCGGGACCTACAGCCCTGATTATGGGCTGTTGAGATGTTATCAGTCCGGTTCTGGCGCAGATAGTCTGGTGCTCCCTTGACTCTGGTGAGTACCCCTGTTCCCTGAAGGAGGCAACGGTGACACCTTTGTTGATGAAAGCTTCACTGGACCCAGACTCTCTCGCTAACTACAGACCTATCACTAACCTTCCTCTTGTGGGGAAGGTAATTGAGAAAGTAGTGGCTGTACAGCTGGAGAACCATTTGACCGTCCATAGCATCTATGAATCTCTCCAGTCTGATTTTTGAAAGAGGCACAGTACCAAGACTGCACTGGTTCAGGTACTCAATGATCTCCTGATGGTGAGAGATCAGAAAAAATGGTCCGTTTTGGTACTTCTTGATCTGTCATCAGCCTTTGACACTGTGGACCATGGGGTACTGCTCGCACACCTGAGATTCATCTGTGGTCTTTCTGGGTTGGTCCACAGATGGTTTACATCTTTCCTCACTGGCAGAACACAGAGGGTGGTGTCGAGGGTCTTTCCTCTGAGCCTATCTCTCTGTCATGTGAGGTTCCTTAGGGCTCGGTGCTGTCCCCCATGTTGTTTGCAGTGTATATGCTGCCCTCAGAGACATTGTAAGATGGTATGGGCTGAGGTTTCATTGTTATGCAGATGATACCCAGCTCTACTTGTCTTTGCACCCAACCAGGATGGAGCACTCTCAGTATTTAACGACTGCTTCACTGAAATCCTGGATTGGATGAAGTCTAACTGGCTGAAGTTAAATCCCGGGAAGATGGAGGCGATGGTTGTGGATCCAGGTCGCCGGATAGGGGTCTGGGGCAGGTCAACCAACGGAATTATTCCTGGGGATTCTGAGCCCTTCCTCTGAATGGGTGCGAGACCTAGGGTGATACTTGACGAAGGGTTGACACTTCGATCTCAGGTGTTGGCTGTTGGTGTTATCCTTTTATCATCTGAAGAACATCACTAGGATCAAGCACCTTGTTTCGTCCGTGACCTTCCTATATTGATCCATGCCTTTGTGACCTCACGCCTGAATTATTGCGACTCCCTTTACTTTGGGCTGCCGAGGTTGATATCCGCCGCCTGCAGCTGGTGCAGAATTCTGCAGCCCGGTTGTTGATGGGGACTCCTCGGTCCTCTCACATCACACCAGTGCTGCGGAACTGCACTGGCTGCCAGTTTGGTGGCGGATCACCTTCATAGTCGGATTGCTGACTTACAAAGCCATACGTGGACTGGGCCCTGACTACCTGAAAGAGCTTCTGGTCCCACCCTGAGCAACTGCTCCGCTCGCTGACAAGGGGTTGCTAGATTCCAAGGGTTTCTTTATAATCTTCAGGGGCACGGGCATTTATGTTCGTGGCCCCAACCTCTGGAATTCTCTACCCCATTGGATTAGAGTGCATAACCATGGAGGGATTTAAATTTGCATGCCCTCTACTGAATATTAGGTGATGCGCCCAGCGCAATCATGGCTTTGTAGTTGGCGATTCTCTGTGCTCTATCTGTGGCTTGTGCTGGTGCAGTGCCACTGTGCCATGCAGTATTTATTTTATTTATTTTATTTTATTTAGCTTTTGTTGACTGGGTAAGTGCACTAGACAAATCCTGCCTATTTTCAGGCACGACCGAGGAGGGGATACAGATGAATGCCAACTGACCTTGAACCAGATTAAGCCTGGTGATATTTTTAGTGAATGACGGAAATTTGCCAGGACACCGGGAAACATCCCTACTCTTTACGATAAGTGCCATGGATCTTTAACATCCACCTGAACTACCACCAATTCAGGCAGATGGGACCTCAGTTTAACGTCTCATCCAAAAGACGGCACCTCAGAAGTGCAGCACCTCTCATGCTGCACTACAGTGTCAATACTGGGATATTAACCTAAGTGCCAGATGTGGGAACTGAAACCCACAGCCCTCTGATCTCCGGCCTCAGAGGTGAGTGTGCTACCTACTGAGCCACTGACACTGCTATGCTATGGAGTATGTGTGCCGACCTTGCCATATTCAATGGTACTGTGCCATGGCGCATCACCGTTGGATATCTCCTGGTCCTGGCCCCAGCGCAGCCCAGATGCGCTTTGCTCCAGGCTTGCACCACTGCCCGGTGCAGTTTGAATATCTGGGCCTTGGGGTACAGGTAAATTCACTGTGGGAACTACTATGCTAAGGACTGCTTATTTTATATTTATTTAAAGGGACACTGGCTTATGATGTATTTACTATGTAAATTAGATTTTTTAGAGCATGTGTGTACATTTCTTCCATTATAATTTTCACTAAGCAAATATTTAAATTTGTTTATTTAGTTGCTATGAAAATATGATTAAGCAGGAAAAGAGGAGGGGAAGCTGACCCTATGGGAGGGCACTAAATTGCACATTTGAAGACCTTTCTCAACTGCAATTTGTGAATTTGGGGGATATGCCCCGCCCATGAGCAGCATTACAGATGGTACTGCTCACCACCTTACTAAAAGATATTGAGTGTCTCAGTCTAACAGCAGCAGCTGAGCCTGCTTCTCATTCACTAAGGCTCAGGCAAACAAAATTTAAATAAAAAGATGGATTTCTGTGCCCTGCCTGCAGTGCACTGTCCTGCACCATTAAAATCGGTAAAGAAAATATTATGAAATAAAACTTTCAGAACATCCATTGACACTTTTCTTGTCTGCTCAGGTCATTGTTCAAAATCCCAGTAATGGAGTGCCCTGCTGCAGGTAGGCTTGGCAGATGAAAACATGCACACTTTCCCTTCCATCTCCTTTGCAGCAGCATGATTTGCCTGCCAGCCTACCTGCCTACTTAAGACTAAACACTGTTTACTAGCTAACTGAAATAATACTGCATGATTTGCTGATGATTTCTGACCATTTTAACTTCCTCTAATCACAAAATCACTCCTTATGAATAAAAATTATCTGCTGTCACAAACAGACCCTTCTCTGATAAGAGAGCTGAGCAAGGCACTGAGACATTGGTAGTGCTCAGAGGTTTCATTCTCCAGTCTGTGGTTGCTTGATGCAGGTCATGTGGTTTGCCAACAACTTGCATATGCTCAGTATGTGCTCCTGTAAAAATCATTTATTCATGATATCAAGATGCCAAGATACTGGAGAAAACTGAATCCCTTTGGAATGAATTTGCCAGTGTCAAATGTGTTTGATTTAGGTGTGTTCATCCAATGTTGATTCGCATTTGCTCATCCTTACTAGGGACTAATGAACCATGTTTTCGTTGCCTCATACATTCATGCCCCCAGCCTTAGTTCTTCTCTAACCCCCACTACTATGATTCCCATCTCCAAGTCCTTCTCACAACCACTGCTTACAGAACTGGTACTTAGTGGAACTGGGATCATGGAATCTTTCCCTGCTCCTTTCCTCCCTCTGGATCCCATTCTTCTCCATTTCTTTTCCTCACAGTTTCTACATAATGGCAGACTCCCAAACATGCCCCCACCCACTGACACCTTTCTCCTCACCCTCACTGAAAGGGACTTATTGTGAGATGCACCTGGAAACAAGCTATCATAGCTTAGTGTGCCTTTTCTGGTCAAAAATCACAAATAAATAAAATTTACTCAGAATACTCCAACTGAGAATGCAATATTTAATTTTATTGGGATACTGCTTTTACCCATTGTTATGAAGTAGTTGCCCAGGACAGCCTTATTTTTTTTATTCTCCCATAGTCAGCCCCATCTGCCTGAGCACCCCAGCCCATCACCCTGTCATCCATTGGGACTTACTGCTGCCATCTTCCCCAGGAGCTTGGCCCCCATGGAAGCTGGTGGGGTTCTCCAACCCCTGCTGTGGAACAGATCCAGTTCTGGCTGCATGCCCAGCTAGCTGGGTGCAGGACCTGGGGCACTTGGTGCCATCCTGCCACTGGCATTTTCCCATTGCTGTCCCCTTGGAGGTGTGGTATGCAATGCATCATGATACACGACATATGCTCAAGAGTGATGTGCAGTGACACCTATCATACCCCCTTTGCATGTTGACCCAGACTGCCTTTTCCCAGCTTTCACTAGGGGCTAGGCAAGCACTGGGCTTTGCAACCCCAAGAGGAGGAGAGCAGCCCTGCAGATGTGCAATCTTCTACCCCCAGCTGGTCCTCTGACATCCGAGTTCATTTCTGAATCTGGGTCATTGACATCATAAATGGTAGTGCTACCATTGCAATGGCTGACCTGCTAGGATAGCCTAATTGAGGGTGAACATTTCATTTCCAGTGGGGTTCTGCTTCCACCTATTTTCATAACTGAGTGGAAAGGAGTACTTGGAGCTTAAGTGAGTTTCTGTGAGTCACACAGTGAGTATTTAGTAATGAAGCTATCTCCAACTATATCCAACAGCCGTTGTATAGTGCCTGCACATCTTTAAATTCTGTTTTTAAATGTACAATTTCACTTCATGTCATTCTTCTCTAGTACAAGAGATGTTAAAAACACTACTAGATAAAGGAACTTTAAACATGATATATGTAACCCCACCCCACTGGCTCCCTCGTACAACTAAGCAGGGCTGCTCCTCTCACACATGGCACCAACGAGAGGGATGGGGGTTGTCACTATAGTTTAGTTTACCAGTACATCTACTTGAGCCTGCCATCCTCAGACAGGCAAACCAAGTATGCAACTACCTGGCTCACCTGGGTGGACCATTTACCATGGCCGTCAACCTGGGTCCCTGGAAGAAAACATTTGCTCACAATTATGCTAGGTTTGTACTTCTGGTCAGGGGCACCCAAGTAAATACAGGCACAGTGGAAGCAATAACAGTACTGTCCAAACCAGATAGGGATTCTAGAGTGTGGCTTTTAATCACATACACAGAGAATAATCACAAAGTGAAGATGGACCCCACAGGGCTACTCCTACTGGTAATGTAGATTACTGAGGTACAGAGAACACACACAGTGAACCCTCGGGTTCTGAAAATGGAAACAGTGAACACTCTCTGGTTCTGAATGGAAATTGGCACACATAGCCAGAACTGGTACACTTCCCTTGACTAGGTACCTTGGCCAGTACTAGAGACTTTCCCATATTTCGGGAGAAATTGCTGGTGGCACCCTTGACCACCAAAGAGCACATACAGACTCACAGAAAATCCAAACACACATCTGGGTAAACTATTTTCTTCAGGCACTGGCCAAATGCACTGAAAGAAAACAAAGGTGCCCAAACTGAACTCGGAGAGGTAAACATGGTTTCTCCAGATGGGGGGTCTCCACCTTTTGTTTCCAAATTTATACTTGGCCATTCATCTGGTTAATAACACCCTCACAGAAAGCTTGTAGATGCTATCTTGAAATGTCTTTCACATTTAACATACTACCTTACACACCTCTGAGGTGTCCTGAAGTTAAAAGTTCTGTAATTGGCAATGTCTCTACAGTAGACCCCAACTTTAGCAGGCACTTTTAAATCAGACACGAACTAAAAGTTCTCTACTTGGTAAGTCCCTCTCTGGACCCCATAGTAGGCAGACACTTTTAAACAGACATGGGCTAAAAGTTCTGTACTTGGCAAGTCTCTCTGGACCCCATAGTAGGCAGACACTTTTAAACAGAAAACAGTCTAGGTGACAGAATCCCTTTGACAGAGAAAACTCACCACAGGAATGCAGGTGCCCCAGGGCTTTTCCACAGAAACGTCTAGGGTACTCACAGAGCAGATGAATCTCAGACAGCTTCAACACAGTCCAGGCTGGACCAGGGATTGCCTCTGAATCCTGGAGTCACCCTCCCAGGGATGGGGCACTGGAAAACCCACCGTAAACAGTTTCCACCACTTCACTCTCTGTCTTCTATGTTCTTTTCTAGGGTGAGAACAAACTACCCAAACTACAGTGGTAGCTCTCTGTCAGAGCTAAAAACTGAAGAGTTGCTTAGTGCAGCCTCCTCCTGGAACTCCGCTCAAGAGACTACTGAACTCTAATTCAACATTCTATAGCTATCCCCAGGTAGCATTCCAATGTGGCTTATGATGCTGCAACAGTTCTATGATTACATCATCCTCCAGCTCAGCTGAGACTGAAACCAGAGAATGACAGTGTGAAATCCATTTAACTGGCATTTCACAAGCTGTCTCTCCCTGCCTGCCACTGATTCAAGTGGGATTCTAGTAACCCCTGGGAACAAGGGGTTACATATAGTATCATACAAAGTGCCAGTCAAAAACAAGTACAGTGCTGTAAATGAAACTGCAAGGAAAATGAACCATGAATACTGTATGTACACTCTAATCACATTTGAGTATTAAAGGGTTCTTTGTCAGATCTGATGTCCATGAAATTCCATATTTTTCTGACACACAAATTTAACATGCTTAAAAACTATACTGTTGATGGTAGTGTTTTGTGTATTATAAATAGTTAGAGAAACATAGACTTTGTTGGCAGAAAAGGACCAGTAGGCCTATCTAGTCTGCCCTTTTCCTGCCTATTTCAACACCACAGACCCTATTTGGTCACTGGTGTCCCTCCCCACTTCCTCTGCCCAATTTGTCCTGTGCCTATCCCATGCATGCCTGAAGCTCACCACAGTCTTTGCCCTACTACCTTCTCTGGCAGGCTTTTTCAGTCATCCCACCCTTTCTGTGAAGAAGTATTTCGTCATATCTTTCCTAAACTTCCCACCTTTAGCTTCATTTTATGCTCCTGTGTTCTAGTGCCTTCTTTTCTCTGAAAGCGACACCCCACCTGCACCTTGTTCACCCCTGTGAGGTAGCTGTAGGTCTCAATCATGTCTCCTCTCCTACAGGAGTACATTTGAGTTCTTGCAGCCTTTCCACATATGCCTTTTGTGCAACCCTCACATCATTTCTTTTTAAACTCAATTTTTATTGTCAGACAGATACTTTTATTACATAAATTCGCCCACAATGGCATCTTAAGTTACAGTGTTTTGCAACAATTGAAATTCTTCTAATACAGCCCTCAGCTATTGTTACTACACCATGCACTCCATCTGAGAAACATTTATAACCCTTCTGAATGATCCTTGGGGCACCAACTCCATTTATGTCAGAAAAAGACCAAAAGCTTACCTATCTGTTGCTGGTTCAGTGTTTTGTTCGTCCTCCACTGCTGAGACTGTAGAAGAGAGACAGATCTGATACTACCTGCCATTTTTCAGCTCCTCCATTTCTGGGAAGTGGATCTGAAACCAACTTGTGACCCATCTTACCTGCCTCTCCTTGAGTCCATTTTTCAAGGGACAAATGGATGATTCCACCTGGAAGTGTGGACATGAGAGCGACACACTTGTGAGGCATCTAGCAGCAACACTTGGACCTTTTATTCTTTTTCCTTCCTCTGTGACCGTTGACAGGTCCATTCTACTTTCCATTAGATTTTACACCATAGTAATCTTTACTGTGATGTAACAAGAGGAAGACATAGCTAGTCAGGCCTTAATACTTGCCTAGCCCACAGGTTTTGTAACTCCAGACGGTTGGTGCCATATATATATTTGGCAGGTCACATATATACATACATACATTCATCTATTTTGTTTCCCTTTCTCTCCTTGAACTGAGTTATTGCTGGTGGGCATCAATTCCTTCTGACTATGCGATGCTGCAGTCTATTCTGTCTTATTTTATTTTTTGTGTTTTGTTTTTGTTTTCTGAGGCCGCACTTTATAGACAACATATTGCAATCCTTATCTGTGGCCTCTCTACGTAGAACTCAACAGGTGGTCTAGCCTAATAAACAATTCTAAACAGAAAACAACATTTTTGTCTGGGTGTCTGGCTCGTATAATCCTCTTTATGTCCTACTTTATTGGTCAGTTCCTACTGTTTAGCTATAACATTACTTTAGCTGCGAAGGGGCTACCCTGTTTAGCACAGGTGATCCTATGTGGTGGGGCCAGGCCCTATCCTTTCTCCCTGTACTGGGGTCACTTAGAGTCTGGTTCAGGTCTGCCCGTCTCCTATTCTCTTGCTCCATCATCTGCCTCTTCTCTTTCGGGGTGTCTAAGGTTATTCCACTTGCTCCATAATTCAGTGTGTTTCTCTGTAGTTAATCTCAGTCATGCTGTCATATTTTCCATCCTCTCTATATTGTTTACTCTAGTCATCCAGGATTCTTTGGAGGGAGGCAACCTGCATCCAGTTACTAGTGATACCCTTCAGGGCTGCCAAAGCAGCATTCCCAGCAGAGCCTGCTGTTTCTGATTTCCAACGCCTTTACTGGTATCAGGTGGCGAAATCACATGGGATTTGTGTAGCCCACATCCCATTAATGTAATCATGAATTTCTACCCAATATTCTGTAATCCTGGGGCAACTGAAAAAATGTGGAAGTGAGATCCCTGTTGACCACACCCTCTCCAACACAAGTTACTGTTCCCTTTCTTAAAATGCTTTGTGATGGTGGGTGTGTGGAAAACTCTAGTCAGGCACTTCCATGTGAATTCCCTCCAACTCGGCGAGGCTGTGGTTCTCCAGTCCCGTTTTCAGGACAGCTTCCACTGGTCTCCTGGAATCTGGAGTGTTGACTCTTTTACCCAGTTGGTTTGTAAGAGCTCTAATGCAGAATCCTCTTCCCGTAACAGGACCTTATATACTCCTGCCAAGGTTCTCCTTTCCTCTGGAGTCTCACATCCCAGTAGGAAATTCTCCAATGGGGTGAGGTCCCTATTCACCCTTACCAACATTTCCTCTGTGTTCAAATAGTATCTGATCTGGAGGTATCAGTGACAGTCTTCTCTAGGAGGGCATATTGCCCCTGGAGGAGTGCAAATGAGACCACTCTGTTGTTAGTGTAAAGGGATTTAGATTCTCACCAGGAGTCCCTATTCCATCTACTGTAGCCGCAGTCCAGACATGGGGGAAAAGTCAGGTCACCCACTATCAAGGTAAGAGGGCCTATGCCTTCCGGTGTTTGGATTAGCTTTCTGGTTTTGGTAATCATTTTCAATGTGAATTTGGTCCAAGAGTTCAGTGGCTGCTCCACATCTCCTGAGTGAGGTGTGCATGTGGGAGGCGTATAGTAGGATAAGTGCTGACTTGCCCCTCTATCTCTCTCAGCCTGTATCACTTTTCTGTTTGACCCAGGCCACCACCAGCACCAGTTGGGCTGCCAAGAAGTAGCCTGAGGTCGGGAGAGCTAGCTCCCTTTCTCTGGGCAGTGTTAGAACATTTTACAAATTCTATTCCTCCCTTTTTCAAAATGAAAGTCCTTAAGCTTTTGTGTATCTTTTCCAAAAGTGGTCAGGTAGGTTTAGTGGCAGAGCCTGGAATAGGAATAAAAGTCTTGGGAGGACATTCATTTTGATTCTATTGGCTCTGCCAATCAATGAAAGTGGTAAGGTTTCCCACCTGGCCAAATCTAATTCAATTTCAGCCCATAGCTTTTCATAGTTCAGTTTAAATAGGGAGGGTAGGTTAAGAGAAATTCTGACTCCTAGGTATCTTACTGTGTTGTTAGGGGCCCTTTGAAGGTGAAATTCTGGAGCACTCCAGGTGGGAGGGTCTTCCCATCTTGATCGCCTCAGACTTGTCCTGGCTGACTTTATAACCTGAGATCTGACAGTACTCATTCAGCTCCTGCAACAGGACCAAGAGGGACAGCTGGGGGAGGTAAGATAGAAAAAAGAGTTGTCCATATATAGTGATATCTTATGGGTTCTATTCCCTGCCCAGATCTCCTTTATATCCTCATTCTGTCTCACTGCCTTTGCCAGTGGCTCTATACAGAGCGCAAACAAAAGGGGTGACAGCGGGCATCCCTGTCTTGTCCCTCTCATCAGGCATATTCGGTCTACAGTAAGACCGTTTATTCTAATAGTGGCCTGGGGCAGCATATAATGTGGATACACTATCCCTGAACTTCTGCCCGAACCCATTTCATCTAAGGTCCTGTGCAGGAACTTCCAGTCCACCCTGTCAAAGGCCTTCTCTGTGTCCATAAAGAGCACTAAGGTTGGGTCTTTTAATTTGTGTTGGCAAGAGATTAAGTTAAGAAGTCTCCGAACATTATCATGTATGAGGTGACCAGATATGAATCTTGTTTGATCATGGTGGACTAGTGTATCCACACAGAACTTCAGCCTATGGGCCAGGATGGGCGTAAACAGTTTTGGTCTACATTTAATAAATAGATCAGTCTGTTGGAGCCACATAGCTGTGGGTCCTTACCTTGTTTGTGTTGACCAAAATGTGGGCATACTGCCAGCTCAGGGGTTCCTTCTCCTCCTGTTCTTCCCTATAAACTGGTCCCAGATGTGGAAGCGAGGCCTCCCTGAATGTGGTATAGAATTCAGCTGCTGTGCCATCAGGATCCAGTGCTTTACCTCTTTGAGGTCTTTAATGCCTTAGGCAATCTCTATGTCTGTAATCGGCCTTCAACCTGTCCAGATTCTCTTGGGATATTTTGTTCAGTGTTACCCTTGCAAAGTAGGCATCCAATTTCTCCTTGTAATTATCCGTCTGTTCTTGTATATACAACTTCTAATAGTATTGCCAAAACACCCTCCCTTTTGATACTGGGTCAGTTACCTCCTGTTGGGTACCATCTAGTTGCCTGATACGGGGACCAATCTAGCAGCAGCTTCTTTCTGAGCTGCCATGCCAGGATTCTTCCTGCTCTGTTGCCTGCTTCATAAAATCTATGCTTTGAGTATCTCAGCTGTCCTCTATATTGCCTCATCAAGAAGCTTGATTAGTCTCTGTTTTGTGCCTCTAAATTCTTCTTAATTTCTTGGTCTAATACAAAATATGCTCTGCCTCTAAATCAAATGTTAGTTCCTCTAGTCTGACCCTTTCTTTCAGTCTAACTTTTCCTACCAGAGCAAAGCTGACAATTCGGCCTGTTATCACAGCCTTGAAGCCATCCTGTCATATAGCATTTGGGAAGTGTTTTGGATGGGATTTGTTGCAATGTAGTCCCTGAGGCCTTCCCTAACCATGTCTTTAAACTCCTCTAGGTTCAATAGAGAGACATTAAGTTGGCAACTTAAATTCCTACCTTTGGACTTGCGTTTAACCTTAGACACACCATGTTATGATCTGAAAGGGACCCTGGTTTGATGTGGGCCTCCTGAACCACATGCAGCCATCCTGTAGACACAAATGATAGACCTATCCTTGAATAGGACTGGTGTGGGAATACCAAAATGTGTAATCCCTAACCCTGGAGTTTAGGTGTCACCAGGCCTCTGTTAAGCCCAGATCCCTAGATATCTTCAATAAACTTTTGCTGCCTGTGTGTGGCCCCTCCACTCCCTCCTGACTGATCCAGGGTGGGGTCCAGGACAATATTGAAGTCTCCTACCACCACATATAGCTCCCTGGTGGCAGGGCCCTTTCAGCAGCATGGTTTCCAGGAATTTTACATTTTCCCGTCCACATATGGGGCATAGAGATTCCTTAAAGTGCATGGTATAGACTTGTATAGTCCTCAGACGATTAAATATCTCCCTCTGGGTTCTGGTGAACCTCTTTCATGTACAGGGGTCATAATGTGCATAAGACATTCTGCTGCATGCAAAAATCACACTGCCAATACAGTGCAATTTCCTGCATGCAGCATAATTTTTTTTTTTGCGGGGTGCTCTGTCCCCTGCACTACCCGTTAAGAGGGTCTGCACCCCAAACCCCTAATAAGATGATTCTCAACTCTGAGGGGGTCACCTCCAAATTGCACAAAGTGTGAACAAAAATAAAAGTTTCTGGGACCGAATCAAACCAGGACCCAGATGCAGCACCTGAGTTCCTTGCTGCAGTGGCTCAGTCCATGAGCCACGGCAGCTGCTCAACAGAACCCCATCCCAGCAGGGTCTTATCCTCTGCCTGAGATAGTGCAGTGGTGCAATAACTGGAATAGCAGTATGTCGTGATATTGCACCACCTCGCTGTCTCAGAAACATGGGTTACCCAATACAATGACTGGGACCTGTCTGTACCAGGGTACAGGTTATTTTGTCGGGATAGGTGATTGGGAAAGGAAGGAAGGACTGAAGTGTGTAATGGAGGAAAGGGAGGAGGGTAGTACAGAGTCACTTGGATGCAAATCCAGGATTCCAAGAATAGGACTCTCAGAATGGGAGTGGTATACAGGCTGCCCTCTCAGACGGGAGTTAGACAGGAACTAGCGGGACACATCAGGAGGACCTGCAGAAGGGTAGTGTGGTGATTGTGGGGACTTCAAAATGCCAGGACTGGACTGGAGTACCCCAGAAACCAGGAATAGAAGGGAGCAGGTACTGCTGTATGCCTTCAGGACAGCTTCAATGCAAATGGTCAGTGAACGAACCAGGTTAGGGAATACCTTGACCTTGTGCTGGCAAATGGGAGTTTGTGAGGGAAATTAGGGTGGAAGAAACGCTGTCAGGGAATGACCACCACTCAGTATGGCTCACATTGGATATTTTATTTATTCAAATTTCAGAATTACAATCCATTGAGTCGATGACGCTTTGCAAAGGCTCCATGTCAGTACATACATACATAGCTTAAAGACAATTTGTATATTCCTTACTAGGCAGACATTACATTAAGATATATTAAAGACAAACTGTACATTGCTTACTAGGCAAACATTACATTAAGACAAAATATTCCTGGTTACTCTGTACAGTTAATTTTTTTTTTTTTTTATTTACATTGCTTTGTTAGGTTCTCTAGGGTTGTTTATGGACCCTGGATATGGGCAAGGAATGAGTGGAATCTAGCACAAGAGCGCAGGACTTCAGGAGGGCCAACTTTGGGAGGATGGGGGAGTGGTAAAAGGGTACCTGGCCAGAATTCAACCTAGTATGGGCACTAACCAGAGATGGGAGCTTATAAAGCTGGGGATAGTGGAGGCAACCAAAACCTGCTGCAAGGCCAAGAGTAAGAAGGCTAAGGCTAAGAAACCAAGCTGGGTGAGCAAGGAGGTCATGGAAAAGGTAAGGAGGAAAAGAGCTGCCTTTAGGAGGTACAAGAAAACAGGGAGGAGGGAGGACATGGAGGAGTACCTGAAGGAATCGAAGAAGGTGACAAGAGCAGTAAGGAGAGCCAAGGCATCTACAGCACAGGCTGGCACAAGGCATTAAGAAGGGAAGAAAGACTCTTTAGGTACATCAGGGCGAAAAGGAACTGTAAGGACCACATAGTAAGGATTAGGAAGGAGGCGGGTTGGGTGGAAGCAGGGTGCGATAAGGCAGAAGCACTAAATGATTACTTCTGCTCGATATTTACTAAGGAGAAGAGGGGTGATACCCAAGGGAGATGAATGGCAGAAATGGGGGAGGGTGACAGACAGGGAAATCATGGAGGGCAGAGTTCTGGAGCATTTGAAGGCACTGAGAGGACAAGGTGCCATGCCCAGATGGCATCCACCCAGGTACTGAAGGAGCTGGCAGAGGTCCTTGCAGGATCTTTGGCAGATCTATTTAATGCCTCACTACACTCAGGGTGTGTAACTCAGGATTGGAGGATGGCTCATGTTGTGCCCCTCCACAAGAGTGGCCCCAAGGATGAACCAGGGAACTACAGACTGGTGAGCCTCACATCCATCGTGGGTAAGCTGTTGGAGACTATCCTGAAGGAGAGGCTGGTGGCCCTCCTGGAGGCCAAAGGACTATAAGACAGCAGACAGCATGGCTTCACATAGCAGATCCTGCCAAACCAACCTGGTGGAGTTCTATGACTGCTAACTAGGCAATTGGACATGGACCATGCAGTGGATGTCCTGTATCTGGACTTCAGTAAGGCATTTGACTTGGTGCCACATGGGAGGCTGGGAAGTAAGTTAGAAGGTACAGGGGCAGGTACAAAGCTGGTGAGATGGGTAGGGAACTGACTTCGGGAAGGCAACAAAGGGTGGTGGTGGGTGGGGAGCTCTCATCCCCAAGGGTAGTGACAAGTGATGTTCCACAGGGCTCGGTGTTG
Source organism: Neoceratodus forsteri (assembly GCA_016271365.2). NCBI lineage: Eukaryota > Metazoa > Chordata > Ceratodontiformes > Ceratodontidae > Neoceratodus > Neoceratodus forsteri. The sequence goes on from CM028130.1 coordinate 1,427,036,956, forward strand.
GGACCAGTGTTGTTTGGGATATTCATTGCAGACATATCATTGGACAGCAAGAACAAGATCAGTCTGTTTGCTGATGATACCAAGATGGAAGCAGTGGTGGATGACCTAGGGGATGGCAGGGGTTTGCAGGATGATCTGCAAAGGTGAAAACCTGGTCAGACACCTGGCATCTGGGGTTAAATGCCAAAAGTGCAAGGTGCTGCATTTTGTGGTAAAGAACCCAGGACGAGTTACCAGCTGGGGAGTGCAGCTAGCCCAGACAGAGGAGGAGAAGGATCTGGGGTTCTCATTACAGGGTCAATGAACAACTCAGCACAATGTAGGAAGGCAACTGCAAAGGCCAACAAAATGCTGGGTTGCATTGCAAAGGGTATATCCTCGAGGAGGGAGGAGTTGATTCTGCCACTGTATAGGTCATTAGACCGCACCTGGAGTACTGCGTGCAGTACTGGTGCCTATATCTGTAGAGGGACATTAAGTTACTGGAAGGGGTGCAGCATAGGGTGACAAAGATGATCAAGGAGCTGGGGACTTATACGAGAGGAGGCTGAGGGAGTTGAACATGTACTCGCTGGAGGAGAGGGAGGGACAGGGGACATGATTGAAACCTTTAAGTACATGAAAGGAATAAACAAGACTGGTACAGAGGGGCTCTTCATATAGTAAGGAGGGAGGACACAGGGCCATGATATGAGACTGGAGGGAGGAAGGTTTAGGAGGAGATGAGGAGACTTTTTTACAGAGAGGGTGGTAGCTGGGTGGAATGCGTTACGGTAGAAGTGGTATTCTGTAGAACAGTCCTAGTTTAGCATTTACATTTTTAGCAGCAATATAAATGTGTGGCTTGTAGATAAGGTGGCAGTCCAGGGTTACTCCAAGGTATTTGAAGTGCTGGATTTGTTCAATGGGGGCTCCTTGGTTATTTTTAACTGTGAGGGCATGTGACTTGTGTTTATGGCAGGAGGATGAGAACAGCATTTTTTGTTTGTTTTGTAGTTTAGAACTAGCTTGTGGGATTGGAGCCATTTTTCAACTTCAAGGAATTATATTTTCAGTGGGTGTGTGGAGGAGCAGTTCAGGTAACAGTCAATCAGGGCAGTCACCACAGCTGTGTCAATATTGATAAAGGCTTTTTGGCAGGAGCCATCAGTACCTGTAGCAATATTAAGAAAATGTTCTAGGAGCAAGACACACTACTGCATTTTGCAACATTGATAAAGCCCTCTGGACAAGGCCTTGTCACTGCAAGCTGTAATGTGCAGAACATGTTTGTAAGTGTGCATGTCTGTTGGGGGTTAGTGAAGACACAGAAGACGACAAACATTCTTTTAAAATGTCCCATAGGGCAGTGCACTTTATTACAGAAGGACTTCAATACACTGGATAGTGAAATAAACAGTCCAGACAGTACATATCAGCAATTTCTGAATTGCTTCTAGCACTTGACTAGTCAGGATGATCTTGGGCAACTCTAAAACTTAACTTAAAAGCTGTTAGCTCCCACTCAGCCAGCAGGTTCACAGGCACAAAACCAGTACCTGAGGTGGTCCTACCTGCACCTGCACTTCTGCATCCCATACTTTAGGTAGACCAATCACCCTCTATCTACTCAGCTCAACTCAACTCTGGTTCCAAACTCCCAGCCTTAGCTAGCACCACCACTGATTAGTCTTTCTGAGACTGACCCAGCACTAATCACTCTCCTTTGCATCAGCTAGTTTTCATTCATGTCAGAGGACTGCCCCTCCACAGTCCAGATCTCATCTCATCAGGAACACTGTGCTCAGCCAGCCCCTTTTATACAGCTGGGAATCATATGACCTGTCAATCATTACCTTAACTTTGAATTAAATATTTACAAAAATTTATTTCAATGTGCTTACATAACTTGTTGAATAAAGTTTGTTGGGGCTGTTTGCCTTTCTGTGCCTCAGGAATATAACCCTGTAGGAATGCCAAAGGCAGTAACTCTGGAGGAGGTTCCACCTAGAGATGCTGTGGGAAGGATTCCCTTAGGCTAAAGGTAGCTTAGAAAAGCCTCCAGAAGAGGGCTAGCCACTGGAGGAGGAGGGAGGGAGGATGATGGGCAAAGAAGAAATACTTCTGAATGAAGCAGGAAGGAAGAGTTTAAATAGGTCATGCAGGGGTGTAGCTGTTGCTTCAGCCACTAAACAACAGGTTTAAGCCTTGCAATTCAATGGGCTTACACAACTTGGTGTGGTGTTGTGCTTATGCAACTTGTTGAATAAACTTTATTGTGGTCGTTCACCTCTCTGTGCCTTGGGAATACCACCCTGTAGGGATGCTGAAGGTGAGGAACCCTGAAGGAGGTTCCACCTACAGGTGCTGTGTGAAGGATTCCCTTAGGCTAAAGGTGGCTTAGGAAAAGCCTAAAAGAGAGTAGATTAGAAAGCATTGCAGAGGTAAGGAGTTGGTATTGAGATTTGGACCTTCATATAGGTCAGCAGAGATAATGGTAATGGTCAGCAGATAACTGAATGAGTAGCGACCTTAATGTAGGTCGAATGAATTATAATGAAAGGCATAACTTCCCAAAGAGAGTGGGAATGGCTAAGGAGGGCCACTATCCATCTCCAGCAGCAGAAACCTACCTAAATAACTGCTGAAACCTACCTGACTAACCTAGGGAATTACAGCTAAAGTAACTAGATATTATGACCTTTGGCACTGAGGAGGGAAAACCCTCTTTGAGGAGGAAATCTCTGGGGATCCAAGGTGTAGGTCACCTTCCCTCCAGGCTAGGGATGTTTTATTTAGTGACGGCTCTTCTGCTGCAATTTAGAAACCCAATTCAAGGGAGGAAATATTCCAGTTTGGTGGAAAGCTCTCACAATCCCTCTAACGGTAACACCATGAAGGGCTGCAAACGGACTCTGCAACACTGAATACTTTGAAATGAGAATGGGACCTCAAAGCGGGAGGAGGAGGAGAGCAATGACCACTGAGGCACTCAACCAGCCTATTAGCTAAAAACAGATCAGGTGAACCAGAGGCAGTCATGGGGAGAATAGCATAGAAGGCACCATGGACCCTGATTTGGCTGGCTAAAGGAGTGCTCTTAAGCATGAGGGCCTAATCCTTCATAGCTGAAGTCTTAAATTCTACATCAAGAGGTGCTGTCAATATGGCTGCATGGGTAAAACTCTGCCTGGAGTGAGGACATTCCCACTATGGGCCAGATGAGAAGGACCCCACCCCATGTTTCTCATGCTCAAGAGGCGGACTTCATGGGTGCAGAGGAGACCATCGGCTGCAGAGCAGGCCTTGAGCCATAAAGTAATGGTCATGGTTGGCATGCCTCCAATTTATGAATGAGAGCAAACCGTCAATGTCAACTATAAAGTGCTAGATATGAGGAGGCCAGATGAACCAGCAGCCATCGGTTAGGTATTGGTATGCCAGGCAATATGATTGACTGAGATGGTTGACTGAGGTGATTGACTGATATGATGGACTGATATGATTTGACTGATGAGATAAACTAATGAGACTGACTGATAGGAATGCCTGATATGATTGACTGATATGAGCAAAGCAGTGTAAAGCAAGCCAGCCAATTTCATTAAGGAAGCCTAATACTGATGGAGGTAGGCAATATTGATGTGGTAGGTAGTAGGAGGCCAGACGAAGCCAGTGGCCGATGGTTAGCTGTGAATGCCAGTAACTGAATCAATGAAGTTTAGGTAATTGAATTGATATGGTTTATGCATGATTATCGTAAATGCCATTTAGGCTGCACAGGAGCAGTAGTAGGAGAGCTGGTAATAAATTGATGGGGCATGCAGGACTATGGCAAAGAAGCAGGAAAAAGTCATTTAACTTGCATAAAGCATGCTCCTGCTACTTGGAGCCATGATAGCCCACTATGACATCGCAGTCCCATGCCGTGGGAATTACAGGGAAGCCACAAGCTGAGCACCATGAGACCAAACAGCTAATTTAATGACTGAAAGTTTCAGTATAGCTAGAAATTTGGAAAGGTTCTGTTTAAATGCCAGCATCTGTAAGCCAGCTGACATACCTTGGATTGAATACAGAGACAAAAGTAACAAGAGCTTGAGTTATGACTACACATGCATACAAGTCCTGCACGTAGGACTAGGCCAATAAATTTATGATAGAGTGTAATTCGGATTGTAGGGCAGGAAACCTCAACAACTGTATAGGTGCCCTCTTTTTAGCAGTACGGTATGAAGTAAAGGAGTTTGTTCTGAGAAACTGTAGCAGAAAACCCAAAATGAGTGAAAGCAGCACATGAGAACTGTGAAGTTGAGAGTTGCAGCTGCTAAGGTGGAACCAGCACTGAGGGAAGCCAGTCGGTTGCAAACAATTAAGGTGATAAGGTGATATGTAGAGACTGCTACAGCATGGAGACAGCAATGGAACTGAAAGCATGCAGAAAACAAGTCACAGAATCCTGAGGGATATCTGTAGGTAAAGAAACAACAATATCTAAGCCTATAGGCACAAACAAGCAATGTATACACAGGATGCTAGAAAACTAGAAAGGCCAGAAATAAACAAACAAAAGGCAAACACGAGCACAGAGCAGACACAAGCACAGTTTGGAAGAAACAGAAACAAACTACTGAGAGAGAAGCACAGGGATTGCAGCCAGAGACAAGGCAAATACTAACCTGGAAGCAGGAGAAGCACAAACCGGGCCAAGAGTTCAGCGCCAAGCCAGAAATCTGAGCACAAGGGAAAGCAGGAGACAAAACAGCAAAGGGGAGAGAGAGAGAGCCAGGAGAGGTCAGGCAGAGCCTCCAGCCGCAAGAAAAAAATACTTGAATGAACCAAGAAGGTAGAGTTTAAAGTCAGGTGGGGATGTGTGACTGTTGCTTCAGCCACTGAACCACAGGCTTAAGCCTTTCAAATATGGTTATTTCATAAATATGAAAAGAAGAACATTTTAACACAGATCTGCTGTTATATAATTACAAACTAAGGTAAAAGAAAATAAAGATGGGAACTCCCAGGAAGGAAATCCCACCTTTCTTGTTCCCAGACTCCCCTCATGCCAGGGATCTATAAAGCCCACTAATTCCAGTAGGCCAGAGCCCTTAGGTTCCACAAAACTGAGGCCAGCAAACCAAATGCACACGAGTCAGGCATTTCATAAACTGGGAATAAACAGGTAATTTTCATCCTAAACATATAACATTGTGTGCAGTTTGTGCTCAAATAAACATTTCATTTAATTGCAGAAAACAGAGACCAACAATGTGAAGCAAAAGACATTGCTAATGCATTGTTTGTTGCAGTTTGTAAAACATGTTTTATACATTTCATCCAACAGGAAGAGCTTCAAGCTTTCTGATACAGTACTTTGATTGCACTCCATGTAAAACTAAATATTGATTATAATAGTTCACCTTCAGTGTTTTATTTTTACACTGATTCATAGCATCTATGTCATTTCTAGCACAGGTACTGAATTTTGAAAAATGGTAATTCTTAGCGTGGAAGAGAACACACCACCAACACCCACAGACTTTTCTTTCACCCTAACTGTGCTCAAGCACCCTTTGTGACTTAATGTAGCTGTGTGTGTGTGTGTGTGTGTGTGTATGTGTGTGTGTGGGGGAGGGTCAGCATTAAGATTGTCTACTCTGGGTAATCGGCCAGAGAGAAAAATAATATTTTAGCAGAGAAAAAAGGCTGTAGCCAAAAGAATAGGAAGAAATATCTAGCATGCTGTAAGCTCATTTCTGCACTAAAGGTTTCAGCTCTCAGCATGCTTTTATTTTATCTGCTGCCTTAGTGCAGCTTGTTTTGGCTGTATGGCTTTCTAGCCCTTTAGGACCTCATTTTCTATTTTATTTAATAAAATCACAGTGGGAGGGTTTTACCCATCCACATACCTCCCTAAGAGGAACCATGTCTGCGCTGCAACTGGTTTCTGATACTAGTACCTATTACCCCAGTACCATGTTCACTACTTCCATTGGAAAGAGTGCAAAGGGCTGCTGCCCAGCTTATGTTTGGGATCCATGCATGCACCTTTCCTCGGGTGATTTCTTAATACCAGTTCCCACCCTTATGAAAAGGAAAATGTACCTCTTAGTGCACAGACCAATCCTGGCTTGCATGCAAAGATAGCCATCCTTTGCCTCTCATAACCTGTGGTCAGTGTCAGTGGCTCAGTAGATAGCACACCTCACCTTTGAGGCCGGGAGACCAGAGGGCTGTGGGTTCAGTTCCCACATCTGGCACTTGGGTTAATATCCCAACTGACACTGTAGTGCAGCATGAGGGGGTTGCTGTACTCTGAGGTGCCTCTCTGGATGAGACGTTAAACCGAGGTCCCATCTGCCTGGATAGGTGGTAGTTCAGGTGGATGCTAAAGATCCCGTGGCACTTATCGAAAAGAGTAGAGGAATTTCCCGGTGTTCTGGCCAAATTTCTCCCATTCACTAAAAATAACACCAACAGCTTAATCTGATTCAATTACAGTTGCTTACCATTTGTATCCCCTCCCCAGGTCGCTCCTGAAAAAGGACTTCTAGGCCCAGTGGGCTTACCGGGTCAATAAATAAATAATAAATAAAATAACCTGTATACTAGCAGTTTTCTCATTTCCATATTTAGGGATCTTTTTTAAGCAGGTCCACTCCCAGACTTGCTCCTTATCCCTAGGCATAAAACCCTTACATTTCACATAAACATTTACATCTTTTCAAGGAATAATGTTAAAAATCCTCTTTCACCAGAATGGTGGACTACCTTATTCAACCCTTCCTTTACCAGGAGCGTTTACTTCTCTTGAATTCCACTGATCCCATTCACGCCATATGGAGATATACAGTACTCCCAGGGAGAAATTTCAGCAGCAAGCTTCACAGTTTTAAGTAACGCTAACACAAAGAAGATAAATACTCAGGGAACAAGACAAGGGCGAGATGGGACTGCCAGAAGGAGCCACCTGTGGTAGTGGCCAGTGAGGATGTGGGGTCCCTCCAAAGGGAGGTCCCAAGGTGGGCAGCAGAGGAGCCCAGCAGAGAAGAAAGAAACTCTGGTAGGGGACTCAATTGTTAGGGGTAGTTTTGATAACCGTATACGGGGAGGAGAAGAGGGAGATGAGGTGCCTGCCTGGAGACTCAACACAGAGGAATGGAGAGCAGATCCTTAGGATTGCTTGGGAAGCAGGGCAGGAGGGTTTGTGATTTGTCATTATCCATCTGGGAACAAATGACCTGGCAAGGGGTGCTGCAGGGTGGTGCAGGATAGGCTCAGGAAGCTGGGTGAGGGCTTGAAAGAGGTAGCCTCGCAGGGTGGCATTCACTGAGGTGCTACCTGTGTACAGCCAGGGAGGGAGGAGAGGAACTCTGCATCAAGTCCTTCAACAATTGTTTGAAGGCATGGTGCAGGAGGAAGGGATTTGCTACATTGATAAGGACTGCAGTCCTTCTTGTGGGTAGAGTCCTATATAAGGGTGATGGCCTACATCTGTCCTGGAGGAACAGCAGTCCTGGGTGGAAGGTTTAGATACTACTTTGATGGGCATTTATACTAGCCAAGAGTCAGGCAGAAATACGTGTGGGGCAGTGATTGGTTCCCAGAGAATAGGACATCAGTAAAGGACAGCCGAGAGGAGAGAAATCCCAGGGTAACAGGAAGTAAGAACATGGGGAAGGACAGTTGGGAGGGTCAGCAATGGGAACTGAGGTTGTGGAAGCAGCTGGGAGACAGACAGAGTGATAATGGAAAAAGGAGGAAACGTCAGAGGAGATAGAAAGGACTAGGGAAGAAAGAAGGAGGAATGTAGAAGGAAGAGGGAGGATAAAAAGCAATGGAAGGCCATGTGTGCCAATGCAATGAGCCTGGGAAACATAATCCCTGACCTTGAAGGTATCATTGCAGAGGCAGACCTAGATCTAGTGGCCATATTGGGTCATGGTGCATCAACAACCACAGCTGGGATGTGGCCATCCCAGGGTATACCATGTTCTGTAAGGAAAGGCAGGGAGAAAGTTGGGGAGTTGTACTTATGTGAGGGAAGGAATTAAGGCCACAGAGATACAGGGTCACCAGAGGGAAAAGGAGTGGCTAGAGGTAATATAGGTTAGCCTAGAAACAGAAGTAAGGGCCTTTATTCGAATGGAGTAGTATATAGACCACTGACATGGGGAGGAAATGGACAGGGCCTTGAAGAGTCCTTTAGGAAAATGGCAAGCAAGGGGTAAGTAGTAGTTTGGGGATTTAACATGCGGATGTAGACTGGGGCACATTGACTGCAGCTACATCAAGAAGCAGGGCCATCCTTGACTCCTAGGAGGCATTTCTGAGACAGCTGGCTACAGAACCCACTAGAGATGAGGCACTGCTGTACCTGGTACTTACAAACAGAAACAGCATTGCAGATGTCACAGTGAGCGGTCCCTAGGTACTACTGATCACTGTACTGTGTGATTTGGCATATGGATTGGACAGGAGGGAAACCATACAAGATGATGTTCCTACACTTCAGAGGGACAGATTTCTGAGAAAAGGGAACTGCCGCAAAGATCATCTCAAAGGAGCAGATGGATGGGGTGGAGACCCTATGGAATAGATTAAATAGAGCTTAGATAAGGTGACAGCATGCTGCTTAAAATAAGTCAGTAAGGAAAGGAAGAAACTGCTGTCATTCTCCAAGAGGTGGCAAAGATAGTGAAGGAGAAAAAGCAGCCTTCAGGAAATACAAGGGACAGAAAAGGAGAGGACTGAAAGGTATACCTTGCTAAGCAAAGTGAGGCAAGAAAGAGGTGAGAGCAGCAAAAGTGCAAGTAGAAGAAAAAATAGCCAGGGAGGTGAAGAAGAGGGACAATAATTTTTTATCATATGTGAATGAGAAAGAGGAAGATGGGGAAGGACAGGAGAATAAGAAGGGTAGTGGGAGAAAGGGACTGTATAAATGAGGATCAGGAGAAGGTTGATATTTTAAATGATTACTTCTGCTTGGTCTTCACAGTAAAGTTGCAGGGTGGACCAGCATGACTGTAGAAAGATCCAGGTGGTGGAAGAAGTGGACACTAGCCCTTTACGGAAGAGAAGCCAAAAGTTGTTGGAAGGCCTAGAGTGAATTAGGTGATTGGTCTGGATAGGATTAACCGAAGGGTTCTAAAGAAGCTGAGTGGGGTGATAGCTGCCCTCTGGCAACACTATTCAGCACTTCTGTAGAGATGAGGCAGTACCATAGGACTGGAGGAGGGCTGATGTGGTCACTCTGCACAGAATGGCAGCAAGGAGGAACTACAAGCCAGTCAATCTCACTTCAGTGATGGAGAAACTGGTGGAGACCTTACTGAAGGAGACGCTGATGGAGTACCTGGAGTCAAGGGCTGCAGGACAACTGGCAGCATGGCTTAACCAAGGGGAGATCATGTCAAACAAATCATAGATTTCTTTAACTGGGTGACTAGGAAGTGGACCAGGGAAGGGCAGTAAAGTGTAGCCTTGTGGACTTCAGTAAGGCCTTAGATAATGTGCTGTACAGGAGGCTAGTGAAGAAATTAAGCAGCCTGAAGGGGTATCAAGCTGGCTGAAGGATAGGAGGCATGGGGTGGTGGTGAATGGCAGACACTCAAAGGATAGAGGAGTGATGAGTGGAGTGCGCGGGGATTAGTGCTGGGGACCCCTTCCGGCCCATCTGTGCACCAGTCCGAGTGCACCCATCAATAGGGCACCACAATTCAAAAGCTTGCCGTCCCTTCCCTGAGGTCTGCCCCCGGAGTTAGAATATGTAGTTGGGGGAGGGCGCTAGGGTGGTGCAGCTTCCCGCATTAATATCGGTGGTGAAATTAAAATCCTGGTCCCCACACTCAGACAGGTGCGTTCTGATGGTGGAACGCTGGGGCTGGACCTCTTCAATATCTTCATAAGTGACATTGCAGAGGAATTGGAAGGAAATGTATCTCTTTGTGGATAATACAAATAATCTGCAACAGACTGGACACTCAGGAGGGGTGGAGAGAATGCCATAGGGATCTGGGAGGCTGGGGGTGATCTAAGGGGTGGCAAGTGAATTTCAATGCCAAAAGTGCAAGGTCATGTACCTGGGGTGGAGAAAGCCAGGAACTGTATATAGGATGGAGGAGGTACTTATGGTCACCAAGATGAAGAACCTTGAGGTCATCATATCTGATGACCTCAAGGTAGCTGCTTAATATGACATGGCCATTGGAAAGGCTAGTGGGATGCTGGGGTTGCATGTAGGGGGGATTCCTAGCAGGAGGTGAGAGGTGATGTTGCCACGGTATTGCTCACTAGTGAGACCCCACCTGGAATACTCTGTCCAATTCTGAGGTTGCACCTCCCAAAGGGCATGGACAGGGTTGAAATGGTACAGAGGAGGGCCACCAAATTATACAGGGACTGCACCGAAGCTGTACAAGGAAAGGCTCCAGGATCTCAATATGTTCTCCCTAGAGAGGAGAGAGAGCGGAACATGATTGAGACCTACAATACCTCAAAGGGGTGAAAAATCTGCAAGTGGTCTGTCTCTTTTCAGAGAAAGGAAAGCAGGACACAGGGCACACAATGAAGCTACAGCAGGGAGTTTAAAAGGATATGAGAAATACTTCTAACGGAGTGAATCGTGGATGGCTGGAACAGCCTACTGGCAGAGGTTGCGGGGTGAAGACCAGAAGTTTCAAGCATGTGTGGGAAAGGTACAAGAGAAAACTAACTAGAGAACAGGGAGGGGGGTGGGACACCAGTAATCAAGAAGGGTCAGAGGTCCTCAAAATAGGCAAGGAGAATCGGGTGATTAGATGGGCCAACTGGTCCTTTTCTGCCAGCAAAATCTAAGTTTCTAGGTTTAAGAGGGATACAATTGTTCCCAACATCTTGCCCACCAGAGATGTCCAACAGGCTATGTAGATCTTGTGGTACCCAAATCTTCTATAAAGACCTTGCTTCATATGAAGGCGTCCAATGACAAATACCAGACTATATAGGTCTTGAAGGAAACCATCTTCCATTTTGCTCACACAGCCAAGGCTTTTTATGGGTTCCTACTTTATTTGAGTCCTTCAACTACCAATTTCTACTTGTTGTGCCTCACCTGGGCAGAGTAACAACAGGCTCCTTTCATAACAGACAGGCTCAGTTTTTTTCTGTAACCAAGCATTTAGTCTTCAGCTGCTCTTTATTCTAGGCCTGATTTGCCTCCTATATTCTTTAATATGCTGTCTCCCACACCCAGAGAGGACTTTATGGCACAAGGCAGCAGCCACCTTTACCACTTTAGGTATATTTACCATCCTCCGGCTCACAGGTTCCAGAAAAGGTTCCTCGCTGCTTTAGAAATTCAGGGATACCCTTAGTACTCTTATTATTTCTTTCAAATTGTAACTTTTCAACTCCACCGAAAAAGGATAGAGTTTATTTCTGAATTTCTTATTTTGGAACAAAGAGCTCCATAGCATAGAAAACATCCCACCACCCACCCCTGCTCTCACCTCAGGTAACAGGCCAACACCTTCACCTGGAAAACTAGAAAGGCCATTAACCAATGTTTAGAGAGGAACCATCCTAGGTCTAACCTAAAGCAGATGAAAAATGTACTTTTTCAATTTGGTATACAGCATATTTAATCAGTGATAAATGGAAACATTTAAAAACATTTGATTAGATGGACTCATAACTAATGAGGTTACCCTATCTCAATAAATTCAGCTAAGCCCACCAGATGGCAAGGGTCCAAAGGTCATGACACTCCTCTGTTTGCATGGTAACATCTTGACCATTCTTCATGGCCATAGAGCAGCAAGTTACCACAACAACCCCTTTTCTCTTAACTGGAGTAAACTTCTGACCCTTTTCCATTGATTGTTGGCACACCCTACAGGACCTGCAGAACATTTTCACCTCCCTAAAACTTCCGGGCCAGTAGCTGTTAGTTATTAGGGCAGGCTATGGTTTTATACTGACTCAAGTTCTCTCCATTAGGTCCAATATGAGCAACTGCAGCACTTACTAACAGAGTGGTTTGGATAGGTTAGGCAAGGCAATTTTATTTGCATGGTGTCCAATCCCGGAGGCTCTGAACGCCTCACATAGAACCAGAAAGGGACAAGATAGACACAAACAATAAAATAAATACAATAAATACATATATTAAAATTCCAATATGCTACATTAAAGTCAAATTCTGAACTAATCAATACACAAGATCAGATTTCTACTTCAGCAAAGGCTGGGTAAAGAGATGGGCCTTAAGGCTCCTCTTAAACACCTCAACTGATGGGGCCTCTCATAAAAGGTGAAAAAGTTCCAGAGGGCAGGGCCAGTGACACTAAAGGTGCGGTCAGCAGAGGTTTTCAACCTAATCCTCAGAACGGTGAGGAGGCCCTGGCCGAGGAGCAGAGGAGTGGACTGAGGATGCAGGAGTCAGGAGAGCAAACAAGTAACCAGGGCCAAATCCATGCAGGGCCTTATAGGTGAGCAAGCCCACCTTGAAGATGATCCTCCACTCGATCTGCAACCAGTGCAAAGTCCACAGGACCAGGGTCACATGACTCCGAACGAAAGGTCAGTCAGCAACCGAGCACCACTGTTTGCACTAGCTGCAGTCAGCGGAGGATCCCTCCAGTGACCCCACAGTAAAGAGCATTACAGTAATCCAGCCTGGACATCGCAAAGAAAAATTATTCACCTTAGTAATGTTGTTTCTTCTAATGGAGTCTTGCTATATTATGACAATTGCAGTGAGTCCCCATCTTCGAACTGCCCGGAGGTGAAATAGTTAACTTTCCATGCAAGCATGGAACTCTGAGCTGTGACTTGGTTAGAAGAGCTCTGTCTGCTGATCTTCAAACATAAACTGTCAGATCTTTATGAGCAAAAACTCACTAAGGCTCTGTTGGAAGCTGTAAACCTACACTACCCGACTGGCTACTAACATAAACACACACTTCTTGGTCTCAACAAAGACTCAAGTCATGAGACCCAAAAGAAAGGAAAATACAACACCAATTCACCCCAAAGGAAGGGTGAAACAACAAAGTGGCATAAAGAAAGCGCCAACACTGTAATGCCCACCCACATCCCAAAACAGAGGTTCTGAGAGGGCAGGCAGGAGGGAGGTCATAATAGCAAGACTCCATTAGAAGAAACAACATTACTAAGTGGTAATTTTTCTTCAAACAACATGAAGTCTTGCTATATTATGACAATTACGAACTTCACAGCAGTACCCCATGGAGGAGGACAGAACCTACTTAGGAATAGGCTCTGAAGGACAGCTGTGCCAAACCGAGCATCACTCCGAGCCTGGATGTCCAGGAGTAATGCTTGGTAAAAGTGTGAACTGTTTTCCAAGTAGCTGCTTGATATATCTCTAGAATAGGGATGTCTCTGGCAGCAGCCAGAGAAGTAGCTGTACCTCTGGTAGAGTGAGCCCTCAGGCCTGAGGAGGAATCTTACCCAGTTTTCGTAACAGAATTGGATACAAGAGACAATCCACCTGGCAATGGATCTTTAGTGGCAGGCTTCCTTTACCAACCTCACCATAAGTGAGGAACAGTTGGAGGAGTCAAACCTGTGACCTTTGGTATGCTCTATGTAGTAACTAAGGGCTCTCTTCACATCTAGGCTGTGCAGCCTCCTCTCACTAGAGGAAGAATGGTCAGTGAAGTACACTGGAAGAGATATAGATTGATTAAGGTGGAAATCTGAAACCACCTTAGGCAAGAACTTCCTGTTAGTCCTGAGGACCACCTTATCTCTATGAAAGGAGATAAATCCAGCTCCACTGACAAAGCTTGTAATTCACTTATGCGTCTGGCAGAGGTGATGGCTACTAAACACAGTTTTCCAAGTCAAGTACTTAAGCTCAGCTGAAGACAAAGGCTCAAAGGGGTTGCATAAACTGAGCAATACAAACATTAAGATCCCAGGCAGGGGCAGGATCCCTGAATGGAGGGTTGGTGTGAAGCAATCCCTTAAAAACTTGGAAAATACAGGGTGAGTTGAAAAGAAGAGGATTTACCAGCCGAAATAAAAGCAAACACAGCTGCCAAATGCACTTTCAGGGTAGCTGGTCTCAGCCCGAAGTGTTCAGATGGACAAATAATCCAGGACTGTGGGTAAATCAGCAGAGTCTGGGGAAATATGCTTTTCTGAGCACCATATGGAAAACCTTTTCCATTTGGAGTTGTAAGTAGCCCTGGTGGAAGGTTCCTAGAAGCCTTCAATATATCCATTACACCTTGTGAGAGGTGTAAGTCAACAAACTCTAACTCTTCAAGAACCAGGCCTTGAGATTGAGAGATTTGAGATTCGGGTACCAAACCCTTCCCTGGGCACAGGTTAACAGGTTGTGATTCCTGGGAAGATACAGGGGAGGATGGACTGCTAAGGACAGTAGGAGTGGATACCAGGGTTGTCTGGCCCAATCCGGGGCACTCAGAATGACCATGCAGGATTGGGATCTGATTTTGACTAGCACTTTGAACAGGAGAGGAAGGGAGGGAAGGCATAGAGAAACTTCCCTTCCCAACTGAGGAGTAAGGCATCCAGAGGGACTGAGCCCAAGACTGGGGCCTGCAGCAAAGAGGAAGTTGGTGATTGTCTGGGGCTGCAAAAGATCTATCTGCGGGGTGCCCCATCTAGCAAATACCATTCCCAGAACCAGGGATCCAGGGACCACTAGTGATGGCCCTGAGAAATTCTGCTGAGAGCATGTGCCAGGACATTATCCTTGCCTGGGAGGTGAACTGCCGTAAGGGAGGTGTTCAGGGAGTAAGCCAGAGACCACAACTTCATGGCTGCGTGCACAGGGCCGTGAGCCGAGTGCCCCTTGCTTGTTGATGTACCACATTGTGGTGGTGTTGTCTGTTCTGACCTGTACAATTTTGTTCTGAACAGATTTGGAGAAAGTTTGAAGTGCTAGAAAAACTGCTCTGAGCTCCAACAGGTTGATGTGGAGCAGAGTTTCTTGGGGGACCACAGTCCCTGGGCAGTGAGGTCACCCATGTGAGCCCCCAACCCAAGAGGGATGCATCCGTAGTAAGGATTAAGGAGTGAGACTGAGTGACAAAGGAACTCCTTGTCTCAGGCTGTTCTGATCCTGCCACCACTGTGAGGGCTTGGATCAGGTTCGATTACTGGGATCAACTTGGTAAGAGGATCCTTTCTTTGAGACCAAAAGCTCTCAAATGGAACTGAATGTCCCTCATCTGAAATCTTTCTCCTTGCACTATCGCTGTGGATGCAGCCATGTGTCCTAGGAGCTGCAGAAAATGTCTTGCTGGTCAAGAGACCTGCAGGGTGAATAGGAGGCCAGGGAGACTAGGGTCTTTGCCCTGTCCAGAGGAGGAAGGCCCTGGCTTCCAGTGTGTTCAGTTCTGCGCCTATGAAGGTCAGGAGCTGTACAGGCTCTAGGAACAGACTTTAGAGAGATTCAGAGGAAACCTAGGGAGGTAAGCAGTTGCTGAGTTACCTGAAGGTGTAAGCTGACCTGTTCTGGGGACTGTCCTATTATGAGTCAATCATCCAGGTAAGGAAAGATGGCAATTTTTGCCTTCTTAGGCATGCAACTGCTACTGCCAGGCATTTGCGAATACCCTTGGAGCAGAGGTGAGGCCAAAGGGCATTGCTCTCAACTGGTAATGGCCTGAGGGCAGCTCGAACCTGAGGAGTACTTTTGATGGGAGCTTCTGATGAGAATATGAAGTAGACATCCTTGAGGTCCAGGGATGCTAGCCAGTCCCTGGCCTTAGAGAGGGTAAAATAATTCCCAGGGTCACCATTTTGAACTTTGGTTTTAAAAGGTGCTTGTTTAAGTATCTGAGATCCAGGATGGGTCGCCATTCTCCTGTCTTTTGGGGTAAAGAAGTACCTGGAGTACAAACCTTTGCCCTGGTGTAGGGGTGGAACCCTTTCCACGGCTCTGAGAGAGGAGGGTAGAGACCTCTGCCTCTAGGGCAAGTGCCTCTGAAGGAGATGAAGGTGGAAAGATCTGGTTTCTCATCTTGGAAATTTTTGAAGCTGAGAACCAGTCCCTGGCTTACTACTTTCAGGACCCACTTGTCTGATGTCAGAGACTTCCAGTTCTGGACAAAGTAAGCCAGCCTGCCCCTACAGGTGAGAAGGAACGGCCTGGCTACCCCATCAGGGCCTGCTTGGCAGGGGCTTTAGGTTGAGGGGTGGAAGCAGGCCTGCTTGAACCCGTCTGCCTCTCCTCTAAAGAACCCCTCTGGGCATAAGCAGAAGAGGAGGCTTGGGATTGGTAAAAGGCCTATGAAAAGGCCTGCCCTGCCCTGGGAAGCTGCTTCTGAGGGTGACCTGCCTTTCCTTGGCCTGTGCACTCCTATAGGTGGTCCTGTATTCATCCATTTTCTTCATGTAATTCTCTGTTTGCTCCCCAAACAGAGAGTTGCCTAACAGGAAAATCCATGGCCTTAGACTGGGTATCCTGTGACAGGGTAGTACATCTGAGCCAAGCCATTCTGCAGTGCCACAGATGTAGCCATGACTCTTGATGACACATCATTAGAGTCTACTGCAGCATGAAGTTGCACCTTAGATGCCTCAATACTATCTCCTAGCCACCTGTTCCAGCTCTCTGGCCAGCTGGTCAGGGACTTGTTTGCTAGAGCCAGCACAGTATCCCATCTGGTTTCTGGTACCTAGCAGCATAAACCATATAATTTGCCTGTCTGAGTCCCAAGGATGCTGCCATGTACTGTTTCTTTGCCATAGCATCAATCTTCCTGGAGTCCTTCTCAGGAGGTGTGAAGCTAGGGAATATTTGCCTTGTCACAGGCTGCAGCCTGAACTACTCCCACATGGCTGCATTGCTGTGTGAGGGAACTCCCGTATCAGAGCCTGATAAGTATACCTCTTGTCCATCCTTTTATCTACAGGAGGTATAGTGTGAGGAGTTTTAACACTTTACTGTCTGCTTCGAAAATATTTATGCAGAGGAATAGACAGACTCTTAGATTCTGGAATATCCATCATTTCTACATAATCAGGCTCCTCTTGGTCATCAACAGCTTCCTCAACAGGGAGCTGGAGAGTTTCAGCAACCTTCTTATAAAACATAAAATGAGAAGGGGACTCAGAGAGCCTTGGAGGAGAAACCTAAGGGTCTGTCTGGAGAGGTTCAATGGGCCATCCAGGTCTTCAAAACCATACTCACTCTCCTCATACTCCTCTTCCCCTCCCACGGTTCATAAAATTCCTCAAAATCATAATCTTGAACCGGTGGAACCCGGCCAGACTGAGCACCTCCTGATGGTGCCGGTTCAGTCGGAACCGGGGAAAGAGACTGGACAATTTGGATTGCTTTAGCTATTTCTTCAACGGTTGGAGAAAGAACTTTGGCTCCACACCAGCTGACTTTCTAGTCCTTTTGCAGGAACTGGCTCCTCAGAGCCAGCTCTTCGTTGCCCAGGAGTATCGCCTGGTCAGAGGGCACTCCCTCTGGTTGGTTGGAACCCGAACCGGGCGGCCATCGGGTCAGCCGGACTTTTGGCCTCCCTTTCCTGAGCCTACCAACTCTCTTTTCTATGGTAACAGCAGGGAAATTCTTACAAATCTGGCAGTCTGCATTGAGGTGGTCAAACCCCAGACAATAGACAGAGGTGGTGTGAGGTCAGCCTTAGCAAATGCTTCCCCACAGACACTACAGTGTTGAAACCCAGTGGGCCGGTTTTTCTTTTGGGTTTCTCCAGACATAATGCCAGCCTAACCAAACTTGCCGTTTATGGCAATCCGCCAAGCAAGACCCTCTTATAGGTTCCCAACCGTGTCACGGTCGTGGAAAAAAGCGTAATGAAATCCGTTTTTTTTAGAACCGATAAGAACCGGGAACCGCACTCTAAAAAGGACTAGCAATTTTAAAACACAATCTAATCGGTTCAACCGAACCGATAAATGTTACAAGTTCACACAGAGAAAGCGAATGTAAAACCTATCTATTACTTACATTACCACAGACAGAGCTTGAACCGACCGGTTGTGGTATAATTTCGGTTGAAAACCGATAAAATAATAGTTTAAACTGACAAAATGAACCGAGCAGCAGGAGAAATCTCGGGCGACTGTTCAGTGAGGCAGGTAAAGAATCTGACAGTTTATGTTTGAAGATCAGCAGACAGAGCCTTCTAACTGAGCTCGCTCAGAGTTCCATGCTTGCATGGAAAGTTAACTATTTCACCTCGGGGCAGTTCGAAGATGGGGACTCACTCCAATTGTCATAATATAGCAAGACTTCATGTTGTTTGAAGCATGAACTGGTGTTGGCAGGTCTTTGGGCAGAACTAGGGTTTGATCCTGGTGATATTCCATAAGTGGTAGAAAACATGTTTGACAATAGAAGACACCTGAGATTCAAGTGTCAAATGTCATCCAGAATCACTTCAAGTTCTCATACCCTAGAGGAGGAAATCAATAGCACAGATCCCAAGAAAAGACCAGTGACCGTGCTGGAAGCTACCCATCATGCCCACATTCCAGCTCATCCACCAGGACCTCCGTCTTGTCCGAGTTCAGTCGCAACCAGCTAGAGGACATCCAGTCATTGATCTTGGCCAGGCAGCTATTAAGCATATCCATGGAGCTGTATGTTCCCAGGGAAAAGACATGTACAGTTGGGTATCATCTGCATAGAAGTGAAAACCCACACTGTACCATCTAATAAGGATCACCTAGGGGCAGCATGTACACATAAATAACATCGGGAACAGGATCAAGCCCTGGGTACCCCACACAACATCGGCCTCAGAGAGGAGAAGGAGAAATTCCCCATCACCACCCGCTGCTTTCTGCCAAGAGATAGAACTCAAACGGTTGATCACTGTGCTGGTGAGTCTGCAGTACTCTCTAAGGTGATCAAAATGTGCAATGTGATCCACTGTGTCAAAGGCTGAGGAGAAATCAGGAGAACAAGAATTGACCTGTCTCCTCTATCTCTAGCCCTGAGTAAATCATTTTCAGTCTGACTAACGCCGTTTCTGTGCTATGTCTAGCTCTGTAACCTGACTGGAAAGGTTCATAAATCCCTAAGGTCACGAGGTGCTCTTTGAGCTGCTGTGCCACTACCTTCTCAACAACTATTCCGAAAAAGGAAGGCTGAAGATAGGAAGGTAATTCACCAGGATGTCAGGGTCAAGAGATGGCTTTTTAGAAGGGGCTTAACGGAGCCTCTTTCAAGGCATCAGAAATACTCCCTCTGACAATGAGCACCCGACAATCCTGGCAACACCGGGCCAATAGAACCAATGCACCTCAATAAGAAATAGGTCGGGCTGGGTCCAGGTCCCCAATAAGTGTGCTTTATCTCTGAGATGACCTCAATGACCTCAGACACCTCCACTGGTTTAAACTCATCCCCGACTGGCAGAGTGCTTCTGATTCCCCCAGGCCTGATGTTGCAAGGCATGAAAGCCTCACTGATGGGATCCCTGTCAGATACAGGACACTGTCAGAGAAGAACTGAACAAATTCATCACACAAAGTGGTGGAAAAAGCTTTTTGACTGCAGATAGACTGGATGAAGCAGTCTGTCAACTGTCCAAAAAGCTGAGTTTGTCTGTTCTTCCCTGTGGCAATCTCCTGGACAGGAACTCTGCCTTCTTACGATTGACTGCCCCTTGATACTCATGGTAATGAGCACGCAAAGCCAGTTTGTCCGCCTCTGACCGAGTCCTCCACCAGCAATGCTCTAACTTCCAACCCCTGATCTTCATCGCCTTGAGACCACCATCAAACCAAGGGGATCTCAAGTAGGAAGATCTGGTTCATACACGGACCGGAGCAATGGCATCAAGTGCCTCAGATACCACCCTGTTATAGGTGGCCACCGCTTCACTCATGTCAATCAAACATGCAGCATTTACTCTACATAGGTCAGCCACCACCAGCAGTCCCTCTGGGAAATCCTTTAAAGGGCGATAGCTAACCATCGCAACAAGGGAGGGACTTTCAGGTGGGGCCCTAAACAAGAACTCCACCGTGCAGTGGTCAGACCACCGACGGATCAATCTTGAGATTAGTCACATCAAGCCCCAGTGAGAACACCAGGTCCAATGTGTGGCCATGTTGACAGGTCACAGTAGTAACAACTTGACAGGCTTAGTGATGACATCAACTGGAGGAGGCCATAACCAAATTGTGAGGATTCATCATTGATCCTAGCATTGAAACCACCCAGAATCAAACATCTAGAGGATTCCAACACTAAGCTAACCAACAAAGTCTGCTACCTCCTGAGAAATCTCCCTAGCCCCAGGAGGCGATAAATTAGGAGAATCCTGCAACCTACCTGTACTCCCACATATAGCCACACATTCACAGGACCTGGCTACTCCACTGGGAGCACAGTGAAGCCCAAGTTAGATCTAAAACAGACAGCCGCTCCCCCCTTGCATTTCCCTCCTTGGGCAGTGAACCACAGAGTACCCAGTGGGGACTACCACTTCCAGGATTGACCCAGCATCATCACCCAACCAGGTCTTCATGATGCAAAGCCAGGTCGATGAAAATCAAGTCCTCCATAATTGCGGTCTTATTCCTCATCGACCTGGCATTGCATACCACTGCCTGAAGGGGACTTGCAGGTGCTGCAGCCCCTAGGGCTTTCACACCTGGTCTGATGGGAACTCTGTGAATGGAAACCAAACACTTCTGGCCTCTCTAGTTTCCACCTAATCCCAGGGCATCTCCTGGTTTTAACAACCCCATGACCTCTCACCTCCTCTGTGTCCACAACACTCCCCACTGCCAACCTCTACAGCCCCTGTCAATGCCGATCTCCTGACAGTGCCTCTGCTGTAGCTGACAAAGAAAGGGTGATAAAGGCAGATGGTCAAGCAGCTAGGAAGAATCATAAACAATATGAGGAGAACTCGGGCCCGGTACATCCCAAACTACTATTAATCACACAATCTCACAATTTCACAGACTCACAACTAGTACATAAATTAGCTAACTACATACATACAACACAAGTGCTTCCACACCCTCCCAATTGATACTAAAGACTTTAAACCCCAGCCCTGCACACTCACAATTCACAACCAGCTAATACAAAAATAACTAAACAGGCATTCAAACACACACACACACACACACACACACACACACACACTAACTCTAAACAAATAACCCAATACAGGATATAACCTCCCAAACCCACCCGAAATTAAAATGCAGTGTATTAGAGACTTGATCACAGGAGAGAAACAGAGTGCTATAATAGGTTAATAAGACAAAATTACTCACCTTAGTAATGTTGTTTCTTCTAATGGAGTCTTGCTATATTATGACATATGCAGTGAGTCCCAACCTTGAACTGCTCCGGAGGTGAAAGATTAACTTTCCATGCCAGGCATGGAACACTGAGCTCGAGCTCGGTTGAAACTCTGTCTGTTGTTCTTCAAACTCAAACCGTCAGATCTTTATGAGCTAAACTCACTGAGGTCCTGTGTGGAAGCTGTAAACCTACACTAGCCAACTGGCTACTAAACATAAGAACACATTTTTGGTCCCAAAACAAAGACTCAAGTCAGGAGACCCAAAAATGAAAACACAACACCAAATCACCCCAAAAGGAGGGTGAAACAACAAGGTGGGCATCTACTAAGTGCCAACACTGCACTGCCACCACATCCCAAAAACAGAGGTTCTGAGAGGGGCAGGCGGGGGAGGTCATAATATAGCAAGACTCCATTAGAAGAAACAACATTACTAAGGTGAGTAATTTTTCTTCAAACAACATAAGTCTTGCTATATTATGACATATGCAGACTACACAGCAGTACCTCCATGGAGGAGGACAGAACCTACTTAGGAAATAGGCTCTGAAGCACAGCTGTACAAAGCGAGCATCACTTCTAGCCTGGATGTCCAGGGAGTAATGCTTGGTAAAAGTGTGAACTGTTTTCCAGGTAGCTGCTTGACATATCTCTAGAATAGGGATGTCCTGGCAGCACAGGAAGCAACTGTACCTCTAGTAGAGTGAGCCCTCAGGCCTGAGGGGAACCTTACCCAGCTTTTCATAACAGAATTGGATACAGAGACAATCCACCTGGCAATGGATCTTTTAGTGGCAGGTTTCCTTTACCAACCTCACCATAAGTGAGGAACAGTTGGAGGAGTCAAACCTGTGACCCTTAGATGAGCTCTATGTAGTAACTAAGGGCTCTCTTCACATCTGAGCTGTGCAGCCTCCTCTCGCCAGAGGAGGAATAGTCAGTGAAGTACACTGGAAGAGATATAGATTGATTAAGGTGGAAATCTGAAACCACCTTAGGCAAGAACTTCCTGTTAGTCCTGAGGACCACCTTATCTCTATGAAAGGAGATAAAATCAGGCTCCCCTGACAAAGCTTGTAATTCACTTATCGTCTGGCAGAAGTGATGGCTACCAAATACAGTCTTCCAAGTCAAGTACTTAAGCTCTGCTGAAGACAAGGGCTCAAGGGGGTTGAATAAGCTGAGCAATGCAAACATTAAGATCCCAGGCAGGGGCGGGGTCCCTGAATGGAGGGTTGGTGTGAAGCAATCCCTTAAAAACTTGGAGAATACAGGATGAGCTGAAAGAAGAGGGTTTACGTGCTGAAATAAAAGCAGACACAGCTGCCAAATGTACTTTTAGGTAGCTGGTCTCAGCTCCAAGGTATTTAAATGGACCATATAATCCAGGACTGTGGGTAAATCAGCAGATTCTGGGGAAATATGCTTCCCAGAGCACCATATGGAAAACCTCTTCCATTTGGAATTATAGGTAGCCTGGTGGAAGGTTTCCTAGAAGCCTTCAGTATATCCATTACACCTTGGGAGAGGTGTAGATCAGCAAACTCTAACTCTTCAAGAGCCAGGCCTTGAGGTTGAGAGATTTGAGGTTGAGTACCAAACCCTTCCCTGAGCACAGGTTAACAGGTTGTCATTCCTGGGAAGACACAGGGAAGATGGACTGCTAAGGACAGTAGGAGTGGATACCAGGGTTGTCTGGCCCAATCTGGAGCAATCAGGATCATCTTGCAGGGTTGAGATCTGATTTTGACTAGCACTTTGAACAGGAGAAGGAAAGGGAAAGCATAGAAACTTCCCTTCCCAATTGAGAACTAAGACATCCAGAGGACTGAGCCCAACACTGGGGCCTGCAGCAAAAAAGGGAAGTTGATTGTCTGGGGCTGCAAAAGATCTATCTGCGGGGTGCCCCATCTGGCAAATATCACCTCCAAGACCAGGGGTCCAGTTACCATTCATGATGGCCCTGGGAAATCCTGCTGAGAGCATCTGCCAGGACATTGTCCTTGCCTGGGAGGTGAACTGCCGTAAGGGAGGTGTTCAGGGAGTAAGCCAGAGACCACAACTTCATTGCTTGATTGCACAAGGCCGTAGATCCAGTGCCTCCTTGCTTGTTGATGTACCACATTGTGGTGGTGTTGTCTGTTCTGACCTGTTCAACTTTGTTCTGAACAGATTTGGAAAAAACTTGAAGTGCTAGAAAAACTGCTCTGAGTTCCAACAGATTGATGTGGAGCAGAGATTCCTGGGGACCACAATCCCTGGGTAGTGAGGTCCCCATGTGAGCTCCCACCCCAAGAGGGATGCATCTGTAGTAAGGATTAAGGAGTGAGACTGAGTGACAAAGGGAACCCCTTGTCTCAGATTGCTCTGATCCTGCCACCACTGTAGGGCTTGGATCAGGGTTCGAGTTACTGGGATCAATTTGGTTAGAGGTCTTTCCTTTGAGACCAAAAGGCTCTCAAATGGAACTGGATGTCCCTCATCTGAAATCTTGCTCCCTGCACTACTGCTGTAAAGCAGCCATGTGCCCCAGGAGCTGTGAAAATGCCTTGCTGGTCGAGAGACCTGCAGGGTGAAGGAGGAGGCCAGAGAGACCAGGGTCCTTGCCCTGTCCAAAGGAAGGAAGGCTCTGTCTTTCTCTGTGTTCAGCTCTCGCCTATGAAGGTGAGGAGCTGGACAAGCTCTAGAACTGACTTTGAAAGATTCAGAAGGAAACCTAGAGAGGTGAGCAGTTGCTGAGTTATCTGTAGATGTAACTTGACTTGGTCTGGAGACTGGCCTACTATGAGCCACTCGTCCAGGTAAGGGAAGATGGCAATTTTGCCTTCTTAGGAAGCAACTACTACTGCCAGGCATTTTGTGAATACCCTTGGAGCAGAGGTGAGGCCAAGAGGCATTGCTCTGAATTGGTAATGGCCTGAGGGCAGCTCGAACCTGAGGTACTTTCGATGGGAGCTTCTGATGAGAATATGGAAGTAGGCATCCTTGAGGTCCAGGGATGCTAGCCGGTCCCCTGGCCTTAGAGAGGGTAGAATAATTCCCAGAGTCACCATTTTGAATTTTGGTTTTAAAAGGTGCTTGTTTAAATATCTGAGATCCAGGATGGGCCGCCATTCTCCTGTCTTTTTGGGGTAAGGAAGTATCTGGAGTACAAGCCTTTGCCCTGGTGTAAGGTGGAACCCTTTCCACAGCTCTGAGAGCCAGGAGGAAGAGACCTGCCTCTAGGGTAAGTGCCTCTGGTGGATTTACAGGTGGAAAGGATCTGGTTCTCATCTTTGAAAATTTTTGAGCTGAGAACCAGTCCCAACTTACTACTTCAGGACCAACTTGTCTGATGTCAGAGACTCCAGTCCTGGACAAAGTAAGCCAGTCTCCCTCAGGTAGCTGAGAATCGGCCTGGCAACCCCATCAGGGTGCCTGCTTGGCAGGGGCTTTGGGCTTAGGGGGTGGAAGCAGGCCTGCTTGCACCCCGTCTGCCTCTCCTCTAAAGAACCCCCTCTGGGCATAAGCAGAAGAGAAGACCTGGGCTTGGTAAAAGGCCTATGAAGGGCCTGCCCCTGCCCTGGAAAGCTGCCTTTGAGGAGTGGCCTGCCTTTCCTTGGCCTGTGCACTCCTATAGGTGGTCCTATACTCATCCATTTTCTTCATTAATTCTCTGTCTGCTGACCAAACATAGAATTGCCCACAACAGGAAAATCCATGGCCTTAGTCTGGGTATCCTGTGACAGGCTAGTACATCTGAGCCAAGCCATTCTGCGAAGTGCCACAGATGTAGCCATGACTCTTGATGACACATCATTAGAGTCTACTGCAGCATGGAAATGCATCTTGGATGCCTCAATACCATCAGCAGCCACCTGCTCCAGCTCCTTGGCAAGCTGGCCAGGGACCTGTTTTGCTAGAGCCATAACAGTATCCCATCTGGATTTCTGATATCTAGCAACATAAGCCATATAATTTGCCTGTCTGAGTCCCAAGGATGCTGCCATGTACTGTTTCTTTGCCGTGGCATCAATCCTCCTGGAGTCCTTGTCAGGGGTGTAAAGCCAAGGAATATTTGCCTTGTCACAGGCTGTAGCCTGCACTACCCAACATGGCTGCATTGTTGTGTAAGGAACTCCGTATCAGAGCCTGACAATGTGTAACTCTTGTCCATTCTTTTATCCACAGGAGGTGTAGTGTGAGGAGTTTTAGAATTTTAACTGTCTGTTTCCCAAAAGATTTATGCAAAGGAATAGACAGTCTCCTAGACTCTGGGATATCCATCATTTCCACATAGTCAGGCTCCTCTTGACCATCCACAGCTTC
Organism: Neoceratodus forsteri; assembly: GCA_016271365.2. Classification (NCBI taxonomy): domain Eukaryota; kingdom Metazoa; phylum Chordata; order Ceratodontiformes; family Ceratodontidae; genus Neoceratodus; species Neoceratodus forsteri. The sequence goes on from CM028130.1 coordinate 1,427,062,533, forward strand.
CTCCATAGGGAGCTGGAGGGTTCAGCCACTTTCTTATAAAACATAAAATGAGAAGGGACTCAGAAGCCTAGGAGGAGACACTCCTGAAGGTATGTCTGGGGAGATGTCGGGTCAATGGGCACATCCAGACTTTCAAATCCACATTCACTCTCCTCATACTCCTCTTCCCCCTCCTCCGGTTCATAATATTCCTCTAAATCATACTCTTGAACCAGTGGAACCGGCCGAGACCAGGCGCTTACCTGATGGTGCGGTTCAGTCGGAACGAGGAAAGTGACTGGACAATTTTAATCGCTTTGGCTATTTCTACAGTGGTTGGAGAGAAAGTTTGGCTCCACACCAGCTGATTTCCTAGTCCTTTTGCTGGGACGACTCCTCAGAGTGGATCTCCTTTGCCGAGAAGTCTCGCCCTGGTCAGAGGGCACTCCCTCCAGTTAGGTTGGAACCGAACAGGGCTGGCCATCCGGTTCAGCAGACTTTTGGCCTCCCTTTCCAGAGCCTACCAACTGTCTTTTCCAGGGTAGCTGCAGGAAAATTTTTATAAATCTGGCAGTCTGCATTGAGGTGGTCAAACCCCAGACAATAAACACAGGTGGTGTGGGGGTCAGCCTTGCAAAGACTTCCCCACAGACACTGCAGTGTTGAAACCAGTGGGCCGGTTTTCTTTGGGTTTCTCAGACATAGTGCCAGTCCTAACCAAACTTACCCATTTATTGCAATCGCCAGTAAGACCCTCTTATCGGTTCCCAACCGTGTCATGGGTCAATGGAAAAACCGTAATGAAATCCGTTTTTTTAGAAGCGATAAGAACCGTAACCACACTCTAAATGACAGATTTATATATTTTAAACAACCTGATCGGTTCAAACCGAACCGATAAACCGTTACAAGTTCCACACAGAATAGAAATTAATGTAAAACCTATCTAGTACTCACAAATACCACAGACAGAGTCTGAACCGAGGCCAGTTGCGGTTTAAATTCGGTCAAAAAGCAGAAAACAATACTTTAACGACAAAATGAACCGAGCAGAGGAGAAATCTCGGGCGACTGTTCAGTGAGGTGGAGTAAAGATTCTGACGGTTTGAGTTTGAAGAACAACAGACAGAGTTTCAACGAGCTTGAGCTCAGCGTTCCATGCCTGGCATGGAAAGTTAACTCTTTCACCTCGGAGCAGTTGAAGGTTGGGACTCACTGCATATGCCATAATATAGCAAGACTTCATGTTGTTTGAAGTGCTCCTTTCAGAGCCAAGTCCAAAGCGTTATAGTCACAAGGTAGTTCTATAAGTTCAGTGATTTTAATTCACACAAAACCTTTATCCAAACAAAGTTTACAGTTCACTCTCACTGAGCTGTGTACATCTGAACTAGGAGCAGCAGATGAAAGTCACCTCCAAATCAATAAAGAGAACTGCCAGCTGAAATAATAATGAATTTGAGGAATATTTCGAGTGGGCGAGCATTTATGCAGGTCTGACCCAGCAGGCCTCACACCCAGCTGGGATCAGAACTCACCTAAGTTCACTGTTCAGGATGGAAAATGGAGCAACTCACAGGACTGAATTTCAGTAGAAACCTGAAGGCGCTCCTCTCACCAGCATCAAAAGAAACCCGAAGTGATGGAAAATGTAGGGAAATCCCAGTCCAATCTGGTGAAAATGTCCAAGCGACTTCTCATAGAGTCCAGACAGCAGTTTTCACCAGCACTGCATGCTGGCACAGCCTCGGGACTTAGCGCAGCACCTGACATGGGTTGAACACTAGAACCAGCACCACACTCGCTGGACCCTGCAGTAGGAGAGTTCAGTAAAGGCACCCAAACCAACTATCTGGAGTCCTCTAACCGGCAATGAAAACAGGAGGCAAATCCAGGAAGTAATATCTCCATGCATCTGAAGCCCCTTGGAAACACTAGCAGCAGCAGCAAGCAGCTGGACTGATTGGGAAAACAGTTCTACGCCACAGTCAGCTCCCACAGACATTGACTCATGGCCCCAGTGACTCGCTCCTCCGAAGACAACCTCAAAAGCTGTAAGTAGCACTCCATCCCTAAACCTGAAAAACAAGAAAACTAACTCCTCAAACAAATTTACTTATTTGTCCCTAACTATAGCTATATCCCTACTCCTCACCACTGAACTAAAAACAACTCAGAATTTGTGGACTCCAGACTGAACACCATCTCAGAAATCAAATTTAATTCTCCTGTGAAAAATAAGTAGAATAGAAGGTAAAGGATTTTACAGCTCAAATTAGAGCCTCTGCAAGCTGCAGCCCAGCGTGGCTGCCATCTCGCTCCTCCTGCAAAGGCAGTACCACCACCTACTCCTCCATGCTGCTGATTTGAGGGTTAAAATGCCTCCTAAGCAGCTCATTGCCCTTTTGTATGTAACATGGCTTAGTGTAACTCAATTTATCTTTGCTAGAGATCTCACACACTCTTTCTTTACCAGAGTTTAATGTATTGCATTTTAAGTGTTGCATATCATAGGTGAAAAATTTCTGGAACCCCCATCTAAAATGGTCTTAAAGTCCATTCACCCATTGCAAGGCCCTCCTGGTCAGCATCATTAAGGTGGTTAACAGTACTTACAGAAGTACTGTATGTATCACTTTTCCTCACAGTCATATGGAACTGCTGCAATGTCCTCTTCAGCTGTTCCACCCTGGTAGCCATAACATTCCAGCACTATGGTTGCTTCTGGGCATCCCTTTCCTCTGGCACAACCTGATGCTTGTCAGAATAGTCTTCTCTCCAGTGGCCTTTATCTCCTGGGCACTACTGCAGCCCTTCTTAGTACTGCTTTCTAGAACTCTCAACACTTCTGCTGGCACAACCTCCGGTTCTCCTCTCTGAACCTCCTCTGACATTCTCCGACCTGTCTGCTCCAAATACCTAATCCTCACCAACACACTCAGAATGGTCTTTTCCATCACCATAAATTGTGCTGCCAAGCGACCATAGGTATTGGCCAGTTTAGCAATGCTGCTACTGATGCCGTCAGCATCTGTTTGTCTATCATTGTCTCTTCTGGATTAGCAAGCTTCACGGTGACCTCCATTTTGTCCTTTGAGCTCTCTGCTAACTTCTTCTTGTGTCTGGGGTCTCTCCCTTGTTTTGGGACTTCTCACCTTTTGAGCTTTTGTGCCTTGGTCAGGCACTGGGAAAGCATCCACTTTTAAAACCATATGTGGGATAGCGGGTTGGAGTGATGGCACAGAAAGCAAGAACAGTTATTTAAAATGTTCCATAGGGCAGTGCACTTTATTACATAAGGACTTCAACACACTGGACAATTTAATAAATAGTTTAGACAGTGCATATGTAATTTCAATTGCTTCTAGCACTTGACCAGTTAGGGTGATCTTGGGCTACCCTAAAATTTGGCTCAAAGTGCTGTCAGATCCTGCTCAGTCAGTAGGCTCACATGGACAAGACCAGTCTCTGAGGTGGTCCCACCTGCATCTGCACCTCTGCATCCCATACTTTAGGTAGACCAATCCCTCCAGCTGCTTAACTCAACTTTGACCCCAAACCTCCCACCTTTGTCTGAAACCACCACTGGTCAGTCTTTTGAGACTGCCCCAGTGCTAACTACGGTCCTCTTGCATCAGCCAGTTTTCACTTTTGTCAGAGGACTGCTCCCTCCACAGTCCAGATCTCATTTCATCTGCCAGATTGTGCTCAGACAGCCCTTTTATAGTGCTGGGGTCATATGACCTGTCAGTCATACCTGAACTTTTAACTAAATGTTACAATGATTTTTATATGGTTGCTTCATACAGAAAAGCAAACAAAATGTGAAAACAACATTCTAACACAGATCTGCTTTTATACAATTACAAACTAACGTAAAACGAAAATAAAGAAGTGAACTCCCAGGTGGGGTGTTCCACGCTTCTTGTTCCTAGACTCCTCATGCCAGGGCTTTATAAACCTACTGATTCCAGCTGGCTGATCCCATAGGACTCTACAAAATGGAGGCCAGCAAACTAAAGGAACATGGAATCAGGCATTTTATAAACTGGTAATAAACAGGTGATATTTCATCCTAAACATATAACAACATGTAACAGTGTGTGCAGTTTGTGCTCAAATAAATTTCATATAACTGCAGAAAATACAGCAGAGACCAGCAGTGTGAAGCAAAAGGCATTGCTAATACACTGTTTGTGGCAGTTTTTAAACATGTGGTTTATACACTTCATCCAACAAGAGGAGCTTCAAGCTTCCTGATACCTTCATTACACTGTTTATAGTAGTTCACCTTCAGTGTTTTATTATATATTTTACCCAAATTCATAGCATTTATGTCATTTCTACCTCAGGTACTGTAGTTTAAAATGATAATTATTAACAGGGAAAAGAATACAGCACCAACACCCACCTAACTGTGCTCAAGGAATCCTTGCAACTTAATTCTAAGGTGTGTGTGTGAGTGAGTGAGTGTGTGTGTGTGTAACACAGAGCAAGACGCTTGGGGGATCAGAAATAGTGTTAAAACATTTCTACCCTGAGTGATCAAGTCAGAGAGAAAAATAAAACATCAGAAAGCTGAGCATAAAAAGGCTGCAGACAAACAGATAGAAAAGAAACATTAATTGTTTGGCATGCTGTAAGCTCATTTTGCACTAAAGGTTTTAGCTCTCAGCATGCTTTCATTTTATCCTGTAACTTCCAGTGCCCTTGCTGCAGCTGCATGGCGTTTAGCCTTTAGGACCTCAGTCTCTATTTGTATTTATTTAAAAAGCATTGGGGAGCACCCTACCACAGTGTCTGTACAAGTATTTATGTGAGTGTGTGTGTTTACTGTTATTCAAACCTTGTAACCTCCTGTACTGTTGGTACTTTGATTTTAATTTAGAAACATGCAGCTTCACATAGTACTTCACGAGAGAAGTGCTACTTCTCTCAGCAAAGTAGCACTTCACTAGGTGAGGTACCATGCAAAGTGACTACACACTTCACAAAGCTGGGAAAACTCCACAGTAATTAATGAAGCAAAATTTCCTTTTTTTATTTCTTTTATTGCACTCCTCCTCAAAAAAAAAATTGAACAATACAACAGTGCACTAATTATTGTACATGAGAGAACATATACTCAGAACTGAATTATAGAATGATACCATACACAAGAACATAGAGTCCATCATTGTCTGTGTTGATCACTGGACAGCTACTGGTCATGGAGTATACTGAATCTGCAATCTGTGAAATAAAGATATGGCAATACTGTTGTGGTGTCTCTCATTTAAACCTGTAGGCTTCCATCTATTAAGCATTACTCCAGTTTATAATATACTGGTTCCGTAACTGTAGCCAGCAAGTATTCAGTGAAGATGTACAAGTAAAAAGATAATGAAGGAACACACTTAAACCATAAAATCTATAACAGGTAGAATGACATTTTGCCCTAGTCACCATTCTTAATAACGCTCTGCTTGTAGGATACAACTAATTTACCTTCTATTTTCTTGATCAGGTGCATAAATGGAAGCCAGGTCCCCATGAATTTTCCAGTTTGGAGGCAGAGGTCATCAGTAGTTTTTCCATTCTGTAAATAAATTTTACATTCGAGAACCAGTCCTCCACCGTGGGACATGTTGGTGTCAGCCATCTCAGAGCAATAGTTTTCCCAGAGACGGCTAATAAGATACTGAAATGCTTTTGTCTATTAGTTTTTACCTGGGGAAATTTACCGAAATGTACTGATTTATTTCAAACGTTTCTACCAGAAAGACATACTGAGCTGAAAATAGCTTGTTTCAGATGTGTCCTGGGGGATGGGAAGAGGAGGACAATGAAGAACAATCAAGAACAAATACTACATACAAAAAAATTACATAGTAGCAGAGCAGTAATTTTGGCGTAAAGGTTGGAGGATAACATCACTCTCAGCTAGCCTTGGATCGCGAAGTGCTATGCTACCCAGCAAAAAGTAAATTATCTATGGAAAAATACCATTACTTCTATCAACATACCTTTGAAAGTGAATACATGAATAAATTACATTCCTTGGAAATATTTGGCTGCTTCTTAACAGCACTAAGATTGATCTTAATGCCAGCCTATCCCTACTGTACCACATTGCATATCATTGGGGCTGTCATATGGACTCTACCTACTGCCCATACGCTAAAAGGAAACACAAATTGTCACTACTGGACCTGTGCCTCTGTTCAATGAAGTTCCTCCTACTTCTTCTACTGATCTTGGGCAACATCCATCCGAACTCTCAAGCCTTCTGGAAAAGGCAGGAGCCCTCACCATCGCAACCATTAACATCTGCAGCCTGTTACCAAAGCTTGATGCACACCAAGCCTTTATCAGCCAACATAATCCTGACATCCTTGCTGTAGTTGAAACAAGGCTGACACCAAAAGTTCCTGATCTGGCAATTACCTTACAGGGCTACAATGTTTTCAGACTGGACCGTGTCTCTAAAAGGGGAGGCGGGCTGTGCCATCTACATTAAGGATAATCTCCTGGGGCACCTTGTTCCAACCTCCATCCCTGTCTCCTCGGCTCAGCTTCTACCCATTAAAATTCTTCTAGGTCCCAATCAAAAGCCCTCACCATCGTCTCTGTATATATTCCACCTCGAGATCAAGATCTTGGCATCAAAGAAGTTCTTAACTTCATCAGCTTCCAACCTCCTGGCTCTGAACACATTCTGCTTGGTGATTTCAATATAAACATGCTCCCATCTGATGTCTACACTCCTAAGGATGCCCCTTGCAGCTGCCAACCTCTCACAATTGGTCACCACACCAACTTGGGTAAATTACAAAACTGCCACCAGTACCCTGCTGGACTGGTTCTCACCAATCACTCTACCAGGATCTCTTGTACCTCCGTTCTCCCAGACTCTCTCAGTGACCACTCCCCAGTTATACGTGAATGGTCTAATAGATTTTTAAAACCACCCCTATAATCATTACCAGCAGAGTCCTCCCGTGGTCAACTTACCAAGCTCAAACAGTACCTATCCTTGCAAGATTGGCTGCCCATCTACAAGGTGAGCGGATGTTAACCTAGCCCTCGGCTACTTCATCACTGCCTTCAATAAGGCCTGTGACCTCTTCGCTCCTTCAAAAACAGAAAACAAAGCCCTCTGTAACCCTTGGATAACTGCGGAGCTCCTTTCCCAGCTGAAATCTAGGGACCACCTGTGGGCAGTGGCTAAAGCCACAGGCAAACAATCTGACATCCAAAAATAGAAACATGCCCTTAATGCCTGCACAAAATCCATTCGTCTCAAAAGCTCATATTATAAGGGCGTCCTCATCAACACCTGGGAAATGGTCATGCTTTCTGGGACAATATCAAGGACATTACTGGGAAACAATCAAAGTCCCCTCCGGCCATGTTAATTGTTGAAGGGTCCACTACCCTTGATCCCAGGGTCATTGCAAATACCTTTAACACGGCTTTACTGACCTCAGTACTGTTCTACCACCTGATTTCTTCACAGTCAGTCACACCCCTCTAACACACCCTGCACTCTGTCAAACCACCCTCATTTTTACTTCAGGAGATTAAGATGAATGAAGCTCACCACATCACCTCAGCCATCTCCACTTCCAGAATCAGCAGTGACACCTTGGACCTTAAGCTGCTATCACTTACACTTGACGAGGTCCTTAGTCCCCTTACTAAAATTCTTAACCTCTCTCTCTCTCCACCAGTACATTCTCTGAAATATGGAAAACTGCCACTGTGACCCCAGTCCACAAAACTGGAAATAAGACCTGCCACTCTAACTATCGCCAGATCTCCATATTCCACCACTATCCAAGGCCCTAAAAGCGTATTGTTGTGGACTAGCTCACTGATTATTTGTCAAATATAATATTCTGGCACACAACAGCACGGTTTAGAAAAGGGCATAGTACCACCACTGCCCTGCTTGAATTTACTGGTGCAGTGCATAGTTCCCTTGATAAAGACTTCTTACTGGGGTTGTCTTCATTGACCTTCGAAGGCATTTGACACGGTCCATCATCAGCCGCTGTATGACCAACTACTCCTTGCTGGCCTTACACCGAGTCAGCCCACTGGTTCAGAAGCTACCTTGACAACCGCTCTCAAAGAGTAAAATTGCCAATGCTATCTCGGGCACCTTGCCTATCTGCTCTGGAGTACCTCAGGGTCCATACTGGGCCCTCTCCTTTTCAGCCTTTTTAAACTCCTACACAATCTTGCTCGGAACAAATCATCCTGTATGTGGATAATGCTGTTGTCTTTTCTACACATAGGACCTTTCACCACTACAACACAGCCTCCAACTCGGATTCAGTGCCGTTGAAACATGGTTCTCCAATCATAAACTAGTCCTCAATCACAAGAAAACCAAGTCATTGCTATTCTGCAGTTACATAACCATTACAAGCAACACCCCTTGCCATCTCCACCAAGCAGGGGACTGTCCTCGAACAAGTTTACTCTTTCAAATACCTAGGATTCTGCTTGACCCCAATCTCTCCTATACGGCTCACATTGACAGCGTGGCTAAAGCTGCCAGCACATGCCTTGGGTTACTCTACAAGCACAGGCAGCACCTCACCCCAGAGGCCCTGAAGATTGCCGTCCAGAGCTCTGTGGTCTCAATTATTGATTATGGCCTCATTATCTATGGCTCCGCCATGACGCCTGCCCTCCGACGTATAACAACTGCACTTAACAAAGCATGCCGATTCACAACTGGTGCCCACCCTCATCCACACCTGTGCCTCTTATGAACAATCCAGATGGCTCCAACTCTCCAACCGTATAAAGTATCTCCACATGTGCTATGGCAGGAAAAATCAACCTTGGCCTCACACCCCGGTGTTACTGCCTTGTTACATCAAAACACCAACTGACAGAACACCAGGAGCTCGACAACCCAGATTCTACAAGTTCCTCACTGTCGAACTATGCAGGGCCAATGCTCCTTCACCTATAGGGCTCCTCTATGGATGAATGGTCTCAGCCACACCATCTCCTCTGCCTCAACACTAGGTCTGTTCAAACCAGGCTCTGGGCCCATCTCATTGCCTCTAGCTCCTGTGACTGCCTCTCCTAGATGATGACCTACACAGCTTGAATCTTAACTTATATACTGCTTAACCTCAGGCACCCCAGTCCCCTCACCCCAGCTCCTTAGATGCAACTTCAAATCTCAGATCTTCATACCACCTCATTAGTCTCTCCTTGGCCCATTATAGCACTTATTTTCCCTCCCTCACCCTGCCCCTTTTCTCTTCTATCATTCCTTCCCATTTATTTTTGACAAATGCCTCCAGCTGCATCTTCATCCTCCCCTTCCTCTCTTCCCTGTTTCTCTGCCACCCCAGGCACCTGACCCTACCCATTCCTTGTCGCATATGTCCCTGCTGTGTCCACCATTTTACTATAGCTGCCTCTGTTAACTACCTACACTTCTCCTCCTCCTCCTCTACACCTTACTCTTCCTATAATTGACCTCTTTCAATAGCACTGTTGTACATGAATTGTTTACTGTTATTTCACTGTATGCTTCCTTGTTGTTTGTTATTTCTGACATGGAACCTTTGTAAAAGCCTTGGCTCAAAGGTACTTGTAATCCTAGAATAAATAAATAAAAAAATAAATAAATATGTAACTCCTCACCTCTGCATTTTGCCAAATGACAGGTGGCATGCTGTTGAAGCTGACAGCAGTACCTGGTGGGGACCTGGGTTCAGGGAGGATGAGGTTACTCGGCACAGGGGACCTAGGTTTGGCTACTCTGCACAGGGGCACCAAAGTAAATCCGAACACAGGAAGCAATAACTGTAATGTCCAGAACCAGGAATGGTTCTTCAGTGTGGCTTTTATTCACATTAGCTGAACAAAACAAAGCATAGACAGACCCCATGGGCTACATTTCCTGGTAATGTAGATTAGAGACTACAATGCGGTCCACTGGAAGAATGAACCAATTATTCTGTTTTCAGGCTCTGGACCCACCAGGCACACAGCCTGGACTTGCAGTCTTTGAGTACACAGCCCGACTTGCCGGCTCCCCGCCAGCCACTTGATTCACGGTCCATTGGAAGAATGAACTAATTATCCTATCATGGCTCCCCACACCACTTAGAGTCTGCGACTCTGAGAGATTTCTTCCTACTTCTTATGACTCCCCATCTCACAAAGAGAATTCTTCTTTAGACTTGTTGTGGCTCCCCACACCACTTAGAGTCTGTGACTCCTAGAGATTTTCCTTTGCAACCACACGTCTGGGTACTTCCCTCATCACTGGCCAGGTGCATGAGGCAAAGTAACAACCACAGCAGAAATCCATAGAGGTGGACCTGGTTACTAAAGATGGGGTTTGCCCACCTCCAGCTCCCACAGACCATACCCGCCATTTCTCTGGAAAAACTGAAACTTCGAATGTAGATTAAAGGGTAGATGAACTGGCACATCTCCTCTACATATTACTTGAACTCACACAGCACTCTGGCATTTGACACTACTCCACTTGTTTGGCCTAGCCCTATAGGCTTCCCAAATGTAGCTCAATTCCTAGATTTCCTCACATGTCCCAGGTTGAAGAAAACATTTTTTGCCCTCTCATGTTAGAGCAAACACTCACCCTTTAGTTGCAGGTGCCCCACAGGCGAATCACAAATCTTCCAACTTTCCAAAACAAAGGCTGAACTGAGCTGGCAGCTTTTCTTCCTCTTGGCAGAATTAAGGAGATTGCCCCAGGAATCTGCATGGGATCTTTACATCCCCCACGGAGGGATGGGGCACTGAGACCCGAACAGCGGTCTCCACCACTTGAGCACACCTTCACTTGCTCAAGGCAAACTGGACACACACTACTCCTTCTTACTGAAGGCAAACTTGAACTGAACACTTCCCTTTGAAAATCCCAACGTTCTATCTAACTCCCTCTGCTGCAGATTCCAATGTGGAGCATGCAGCCTGAAAGTTCTATTGGTGATGTCATCCCTCAGTCTCAGCTGAGACTGAGAACAGAGTGAGACAGTGTGAAACCCATTTAACTGGAGTTTCACAAGCTGCCTTCCTGCCTACCACTAGGTCTTACTGGGATTCTAGTAGCCCGGCAACAAGGGGTTACACTCCCCTTGACCAGGAAAATGACTGTCTGCAGTCATTATTTACCCGACCTTATGCCATTCCGCCCTATGTGCTACCTGCGGAGGGGTGATCAGGCCCTCCTACCATGTACAAGCACAGGCTGGTAACACTAAGGGCCTAGAGGCCTGTAGCTGACATGTCAGCCTCACACTATCCACTTATTATGGACACCTAGTGGCTCTGGTAGAACTATCCAGAGCATAGCCCTGATAGATCAGCACTGCAGTCCCCATGGCCACTCAGGACCACAGCCTGTCTATCCCCACTAACCCTCTAAGGAAAACCTATCTGCCTCTAATATAATATTACAAAACAAAAAACAACCCAGGGACCTCCCGACCTTGGGCACCTTGCAACCACACCATTAAAATACCACATTACTGCCTCCTCCCTACCCCTACAACCACACCTGTGGAAGGAAATGGTTAATACAGCAATAACCATAACAATAACAACACAGTACTTTAAATTTCTAAACAATAAAGCACTGACAAGGAACTCCGATAAGCCCTCCTCCTCTTCTTGTCTTCTCTTCTGTCTTCCCAGGAACACCTGTAAGAAAAGAAAGACAAAACACACGCCTAATCTGCATACACAGTCTACCTAGACCCTACCATCAAAACACTGCAGAATCCCAAAAGATTTTTTTTTTTTTTTAGAAAAAGGTAGAAAAACAGTATTTACATTAGATAACAATGACATTATTTACAATACACATTTGGGGGATGGAGTGCCCAAAAGTCCCAACTAATGACCACAAGGCCGAAGGCTAGTCCAATAAAGAGTCTCTCCTGGGCAGGAGCCCGTGAAGCACAGTTCTAGCAGGCCAAAGTCCCGAAGGGAGAGTCTTTGAGGATAATTCATACATTTTGAAGTCTGTTAGTGTGGTGTGTACTGCAATGTCATAAAGATAGAAAAGTTCGGACTTACCAGCCACTTGTAGTACAATACTTGGCACCAACCTGCACCTCTGCCAAAGACTCTCCCTGGCAGCATTTCTTCTGATACAGCTGGGCAGACATCTTCCGGGAACCACAGGAGGGCACATCTGGAAACAGCTGGGCTGATGTCATACCTGAAGACAGAACCTTAGAACAGGAGCAAAAGAAAACAGCTGGTCCGACGTCATTCGATTACCAGGCGATGAACAGGAAACAGCTGGGCTGGTGTCTCTCTGGATCTGAAGTCATCTGGTGGGCCAGTTGATGGTTGCTGGACAGGACAGTACACTGTAGACTGATGAATGTGGGGCACCTGAGTCCTGGATATTCATATTGGCAGATCAATAAGGCACTTCACAGTCTGGTGTGGCAGTATTGACTACCACTGCTCGGTTCTCCATTTTTAGGCACGGGCTTATTTGCTGGGAGGTCCTTGCACTGAGGCCAGTAGTACGGGTCAGGAGCTTGAATTATTACCCGTCTGGGCGCACATAATTCACACAGTGGCAAATTTCGATCCCTCTCCATCCACCACTCTCACTCTGTCCATAAACAGTGTCCTGCCTCTCTTCCACTGGGTATACTTTTCATGGAACAGTCTATTCTTTACATGCTTGTTGGCCCCAGGATGCACACTTTTCATTGCTTCATCCCAGATCCAGGATTTCCTGCAGTTCTCAATCTCCTCCCAGACTTTCCGAGGAAACGAGGAAAGGTCATACCATAGATCTCATTTGCCATTCTACGAACCAGTCTCTCCTCTTTACTTGCTTTGGTCAATCTGAGACCACTGGCTTGGCTTGGGGTGGCCAATCCTGGTTCTTCCAGCTACGCATCCTTAAGGAAATTAGAAATGGATCCCTGACTTCTTCCTCCTGTAAAGCCAAGGTAGTGGCATCACCACTTTCTTCCATACATTCCTCCAAGGCAAGATCTTGGGGCTGTGTACCATTCTTTTCACAAGGCCACATAGGTTCCCCTCATCTTCCTCTTCACTGAGGATCTGAGCCCAGGAGTGAGCAGTCGTTCTCACCCCTGAGACTATCCACTCATCACTAGGTGTGGAGTCGACATCTCCCATTTGAAGGCCTCCCGCATCTCATCTTCACCTAAGATACTGGGCTAGGCCCCCTTCCAGGGGTCTATTGATGCTTTATCCAAACTTTCTTTCTGGGATCCAGCATCCGAAACTTCAACTTCTGGTTCTGTCTCAACCCTGCACCCTCTAGCTTTGTGCCACACTCCCCTGAGGGACCTTCCTCCACAGGCTCCGCCTGGTGCTGTGTGCTGCCAACTGCAGATTCCTGAATTTTTGTCCATGTGGGAGCCAAGCGAATTGGAGGTGTTTTATACAAGCCATATTTTTGTAGGCATCCAGCACAGTGAGGAATCATGAAGGCGTCCCTTCCAGCACTCAAGCATATTTGGCATACACGCACTGGATAATTAGGAATCGCCACATCAGGAGGCAGTTGCCCTCCATAGCACCACTTTTCAATATCTCTCAGTCTATTTACTGCTGCAGTTACTGCAACCCGGCATGATCCGGTAATGAGCTGGTCCTGAGGCCATAACTGCAGAAAATAAACAAAAGTTCACTGTAACTGAAAGTCCCACTTTATTGAACACACTCTTTAGCTGTAAATGGCTCCTCTGCTGCTGTGTTTACTTTACTACCCCACCCGGTAATGGCGGCGGCAGCACTCCTGTGCATCAACATTTAGAATCTGGGTCAAGCCACTGCGCACCTGATTTACACAAGCTACTGATAACTTTTACTCAAACTGCACAACTTGCTCTGATCTGGCTTTACACACATTTACAGGATTTTCCTTGGACTTTTACATGCTGGTAACATTTATTTTATTCACAGTCCCTTAAAAGCTTCAGGTTTTAGCACAGGATTGCCTGCATTTACTAGTGCTGCATTTGCTACAACCCACAGTCTCTCTCTCTGGCTGCAAACTTTAAACTGAGGCTTAATTTCATTGCTATGCACAGCCAATGGCTTAACAGACTTGCACTTGCTGGCAGGACTTACAGATGGTTACTTGCAAAAGCGACTACACTGCTGCACACACATTTTATATGGCATAGACTGAAAATCACTGTTTGAGCAGTTTCTGAATGTTTACTTACTGTTATTAGTAGCAACTTGCTGCGATGGGGAAAAACAGCCTGCAGCCAGTTCTTGAAGGCCTCGGTACACAAACGGACGGGCAGTCCTAGCGATCGTCGTTTAAACACCAAACTTGCAATTTGGATGATCGATTAACGGGTTGAGCCTGATTTTAAGCAAGAAAGTCTATTTTGAACTGTTTACAATGCTTTAAACACTCCCGACGCCCTCCACTGCCAGTATATGCACTCCACTCACTCCCTCTCAAATGCTGGGGCAGTCTCTGTAGAGCTGGCTGAGGGTCGGGACTGATTGCAGCCTGACCAACCACATGACGCCATGCAAATGACCCTCTTCTTCCTCATGAGGGCTCTTCTCCTCACAGGCGATCGTCGAGCAGGCAAATTCAACTGACTCCGCAGGCGGGAGCCATTTCAGCCATATAGACATAGCCATTTACTCTGCAGTCTTCAATTCACTCAGAAAGCATTTCAAACGTCCAGGGCATAATTTTCCTTTGCTACCCCTAGCCTTCCACACTTTCCTTCACAACAATTCATTTTAAAAGCATTTCAAATGTATAGGGCACAATTTTCCTGTTGATACCCTAGTCTTCACACTTTTCTTCACAACAGTTTATTTTAAAGCAGGCAAAACACTGTAAACAATTTTGATGATACAGGACAAGGGCACACTCTTTGGCTTTACAGCTCCTTGGTAAACAGTTGGCATTTTTAAACAGTAGCACAAGATTCACAGCACACAGCAACACACACTAGGAAATTGTTTCAGCTTTTTGGCTACCACTGCCAGGTAGCCAAAACGCTTAGCCCCTGCCCAAGCACCTTCCTCCCAGAACAAAATCCAAAGTGGTGCCTCCATTTTGTAACCCCTCACCCCGCATTTTGCCAAAATGACAGGTGGCATGCTGTTGAATCTGACAGCAGTACCTGATGGGGACCTGGGTTGGGAGGATGAGGTTACTCGGTACAGGGGACCTAGGTTTGGCTACTCTGCACAGGGCACTCAAGTAAATCTGAACACAGGAAGCAATAACTGTAATGTCCAGAACTAGGAATGGGATTCTTCAGTGTGGCTTTTATTCACGTATTAGCTGAACAAAACAAAGCATAGACAGACCCCATGGGGCTACATTTCCTGGTAATGCAGATTAGAGACTACAAGCGGTCCACTGGAAGAATAAACTAATTATATTGTTTTCAGGCTCTGGACCCACCAGGCACACAGCCTGGACTTGCACGTCTTTGGGTATACAGCCCGACTGGCCCGGCTCCCCGCCGGCCATGATTCAGATCTATTGGAAGAATGAACCAATTATCCTGTCATGGCTCCCACACCACTTAAAGTCTGCACTCCTAGAGATTTCTTCCTTACTTCTTATGACTCCCATCTCACAAAGAAGAAATTCTTCTTTACATTGTTGTGGCTCCCACACCACTTAGAGTCTGCGACTCCTAGAGATTTTCCTTTGCAACCACATCGCCTGATACTTCCCTCATCACTGGCCAAGTGCATGAGGCAAAGTAGCAACCACAGCAGAAATCCGTGAGGTGGACCTGGTTACTAAAGATGGGGAGTTGCCCACCTCCAGCTCCCACAGACCATACCCGGCCATTTCTCTGGAAAACTGAAATTTCTGAATGTAGACTAAAGGGTAGATGAACTGGCATCTCCTCTACATATTACTTGAACTCACACAGCACTCTAGCATTTGACAATACTCCACTTGTTTGGTCTAGTCCTATAGGCTTCCCCAAATGTAGCTCAATTCCTAGAGTTCCTCACATGTCCCAGGTTGAAGAAAACTTTTTTTTGCCCTCTCATGTTAGAGCAAACACTCACCCTTTAGTTGCAGGTGCCCCACAGGCGAATCACAAATCTTCCAACTTTCCAAAACAAAGGCTGAACTGAGCTGGCAGCTTTTCTTCCTCTTGGCAGAATTAAGGGATTGCCCAGGAATCTGCATGGGGATCTCTACATCCCCCTGGAGGGAGGGGGCACTGAGACCGGACAGTGGTCTCCACCACTTGAGCACACCTTCACTTGCTCAAGGCAAACTGACACACACTCCTTCTTACTGAAGGCAAGCTGGAACTGAACACTTCCTTTGAAAACTCCCAACGTTCTATCTAACTCCCTCTGCTGCAGATTCCAATGTGGCTTATGCAGCTGAAAGTTCTATTGGTGATGTCATCCCTCAGTCTCAGCTGAGACTGAGAACAGAGTGAGACAGTGTGAAACCCATTTAACTGGAGTTTCACAAGCTGCCTTCCTGCCTGCCACTAGGTCTTATTTGGGATTCTAGTAACCCGGGTAACAAGGGGTTACAAATAAATTATACAAGCAGGAAAACGCTAATGTAAAACCTCAAAGGGTACCTGTACTTTCTCTCACGCTGCCTCGAGTACTGGAACTCTCTTCTCCTTGCCATCCGTCCTTTCGCTTGACGCATGCTACATTTAAAAAGGAGCTGCAACATTTCCCAAGCAAATCTGTCCCTTGCTTGTGCTTTGATCCTACCTGGTCCTCCTCTATCTAGTCCACTTAATACTGCCCTACCCCTACCCAGCTTACCTAACCCATTCTAATTTTGCTTCTCTGACATGTCCTCCTACCTTAAACTTTCTGTTGATTTTGACTTTACCGAATAATTCCTCTCCCATTTATCCATCTGCTCATTTTCTTTGCTTGCACTTACCTGGCACTAAACCACTGTGTGTCTCTACCATTGTTTGGTTCCCTTACTATTTGAAAATCGTATTCTGCCAGACCGCCACTTATTCCTTAATGTTCATTACTGTGTGCACTTGTCATTGTATTTTGCTTAGCTGGATATCTTCCCTTTGTTCCTCCCTCCTCCTATTCATGATACTGTTCGTTTTACCTTACATTATACCCTTAATGCTACTCTCCAATGCTTTATGTGCCTGCATTTTATAAGAATTACATTGTATAACTAGGTCAAGACTGTATTTCCTATTATGTTGTTTGTCTCTCGCCATCATGGGAAATTATATTATTTACCTAATTTTGTGTACTCTCTGTATTGTATATTCTCTACTTTGTAACCTCCCAGGTTGTGCCTGAAAATAGTCATCTCTATGGCTAGTGTGCCTCACCAGTCAACAAAATCTAAATAAAAATAAATAAAAAAAAAATGAGATATTGCATCTCACCTCTACTATCCTGGGAAATGCAGCAGACATCAGAACCCAACTGCAAATTACATATCACAGAATACATCTCATTTGGTCTATTTCGGTTAAGTATACTAAAACTGTGCACAAGCTAGCAGGACCCACCAGCACAACAGTCAATGCAAGTGGCAAACATTTGGCAGTGACAAATGCTTGCTATTTTTTTATTTTGCACAGCCGTTAATTCATTTTAACACAGACACATAAAATTTGATGGCAGATAAGAACTGTTTTACTTGACTTACCCAGTCTGCCCATTTTTCCTACCTACATTATCACCATGGTCCATAGACCCAACTTGATTTACAGCTCTTTCTCCTCCTCTTCCTTTCCATAATGACTCCTTTGAACCATCCACCCAGACCAACCTGCAGAGTAAGGGTTTGATTTTTTGATTGGACGGCTGAGGACTGGCTGTAGTTCAATGGGAAAAGCAACAAAGCACTCCGCCAACCAGGCCTTTAAAAGGCCGTCCCCAGGGCCAGACCTCATTCGTTTTCTTTGTTGCGCCAGATGCATGCTTCTCATACCTCTTCTCCTGTTCTCTTGCCTGTTCTTTGTTTACTGCATTTTAGCAGCAATGCCGACCGCCAGCTCCAATCCATTTCCCTGCTGTTCATCCTACTGCTCGCTGCCACTGTCCTGTGGCTCTTCCCTCCTCCCACTTGACCCCGTTCCCCATGTCTCCTCCAGTCTGGTGTTCATTTTCCTCTCTTGCATACCTCCATCCTGTTCCTGTCCTGGTCTGGTATGCTGAGTAGCCCTTGCTAGTTCTACCTCCCTGTCGTGGCTTTATGTGGCTCCCCTTCTGTTGCCTGTGCTCCTTCTCCTGTCTCGCTGCTCAGTGGCTGTCTGTGGGTCCTTGGTTCTCCCATCCCTCCTCCTCACTCCATTTCCCTGTACCTTTTCATAGTTTCATTTCCTCTCTCTCTCTCTCTCTCTCTCTCTCTCTCCATTTGCTGCTCCTGTCTCTGTGTCGTCCCTCTTCCGGGTTTGTGCTGGTGTTGCCACTGCCCGGCTTTCCCTCATACATTCCCCACTTCTCTTTCTCCCTCGATCCATCTTCCTTTGCTCTCTCTGTCCCTTTTGCCCACTGTGCTCATCCCCACTGTTACAGAGGATGCCTCGCTCCTCTGCTTTAGTTCTCTGCACAGAGACTTCCTGTGCCCTGTGCTGTTGAGCTCCTCAGTGGTTCCTGTGAGCTGGGGGACAGCTTTTACTCTCGCTCCTCTCAACTTCTGTTCTCCCCTGGTCGATGCTCACTTCCTGGCCTCAATGCACTGTTCCAGGTCTTCATTTTGATGGCCTGTCTTGATGTTTGACTCATCTACTATTATTGCCCTGTGATTCAGATCCCATCTCTCTTATTGGCTCCCAGCTCTCTTTTAAAGGGCAGTCGCTCTCTATGGGTACTGCCACTCCTACTGTCAGTTCTTGTTTGGTCTCCTCACCTCCCTTATACCTCATTTTCTTCCTGGTATTCCTACCCTTCCTTTCCTCAACCTCATCCCAACCTGTTTGCCACCCATCCTGTTTCACATCATAGGACTATCAAACTGACTGGACTGTACTTCTGGCTGGCATGCTTTGCAGCCAGCCTTCCTCTGAATTTGCCATTTGTCCCTGCCCCTGCTCTCCCTGACCTTTGCCGCTCATTGCTGTTGGTTACACCATGATGCGCACGTTTAATTTCATCCCTGACTGTGTTTCCCCATGGTGGGTGCCCGCCCTCCTCCTCCTCCGTTCCCTTCATCCTCCAGTCTCTCTTTCTCTGACCTCTGCATTTTTTGGGGGCTTCCCAATCCTGCCATCCCACTATGCCACCATACCTTACTCATTCACATCGCCAATATTCCTCCAGCATATTGCCCTGCCTAATCACCTCCTCCTCCTCCTCCTCCAACCCTATTCCTCATTCTAATCAAACCTATTCAGATGTCCTCCTGGTACTACCTACCTCACCATCGGCTGCCTGCTCACCTGGCCACTCTTGCTCCTTCCTTCATGCAATTCTATCCATTCCTAATTTGTCTCTCAATGGAACCGGTTGGCATGCACTCCGTGAGTTACCAATCATGGGTAGCTTCCTCATGGCATGAGTCTGGTTCTCCTTCACTCAGTCTAATCTTAGTGTCTACTCATTCACATCGATTAATAAAGCCATCTTATTGGGTCTTATGCTACCTCATCAAACTGCTCTCCATTCAGAGACATGCCTTCTGTGTCCATTGCTCCTTGATTCAGGGCTAACCTGTAGCCGACAGTCTCTCTCTGCACCCATGAAGTCTGCTTCTAGAGCATGCATAGCTCAGAACAGGGGCCTTCTCCCTGGTCCATAGTGAGAATGTCCTTGCTCTGGGTGGACTTCAGTCATCCCTCATGTCGGCGATACCGCTGGATGTAGAATTTATGCCATCCAGCTGTGAGGGATGGGGATCTCATCATCAGAGCTCCTTTGGCTGCCCGAGTGGATTTGGAGGCACCCTCTATGCTATTCTCCTTCAGGACCACCTCTGGTTCACCTCTGTTTCATGGGCTCGCATTGGCCAGCTGGCAGCTTAGTAGTCATCTCTCTCCCCTCTTGCTTTTGAGCATCTAGTTGCAGAGACATCACTCATACCCCTCAACAGTAGTCCATTTAGAAGGACAGAGTGAGGCTTCTCTAAATTGGAATGTTTTCCTTCTCACTCGATCTCGACTCTAAATTGCAGTAGCTGAGCCGTCACTAATCAAAACATCCTTCAGCCTGGAGGGAGCGACCTAGGCCTTGGATCCCCAGAGGTTTCCTCCTCAAAGGTTTTTCTTTCCTCTCCTCCTGCCAATGGTCATAATTTTAGATAGGGTTGGAGTTTCCTTAGGTTCCGTAGTTTAGTTCTGCTGTTGGATGGAATCGGATGGCGGCCCGGCTGATCCCCTCTCTTTAGGAAGTCTGCCCTTCTGCATCTTGTCTGCTTTCATTTCATTCATTGTCCTCTTCATATCTCATTTTTCTCCTGTCCTTCCCATCTACGTCTATCACCTTAATTTCTGGTCTCGACATATTCTGATTTCTTGCCTCTTGCTGCTCCACACCGCTTTGGGCTTCTTCTTGTTACCTTTAGCCAAAGGAATTATTCCTGTGGCACCTATGGGGGGATCCTCCTCTAGGGTTTATTGCATCATACCCTACAGGGTGGTATATCCTTTGGATAGTGAGGCAAACAGCCACAATGTACCAAGTCACACAAGCATACATCTCATCCAGTTGCACAAGACAATTGAAACTGATGGCTGAGGGCTGGCTGGAGTTCAATAGGCAGAGCAACAAACCACTCCCCAACCAGGTCTTAAAAGGCCCTCCTCCGGGCCAGTCCTCATTTGTTTCTTTGTTGCCCCACCATCCACCTTCCTCCTCCAGCGACTCATCTCTCTTTCCTGTGGGCTTTTCCCTAAGCTACCTTTAGCCAAGAATGATTCCTGTGCCACCTATGAGGGGAACCCTACTCTAGGGTTCCTTCGTCCATACCCCTACAGGATGGTATATCCCATGGATAGAGAGGTGAACAGCCACAATGCATTGAAGTCACACAAGCATACATCTCATCCAGTTGCGCAAGCCCATTAAAATTACTTTAACTCTGGTAATACAAAGGAAAACACTGGTGTTGCATGCTAAGCTAACCATATAACCCCACAGCCAGCAGATCCCTGCCCCTACCAAAAGCAGGCAACAGTCAGGCTCAGGTGGCACACAGGAGAGACACTAGCCAGCACAGCATTTTAAATCAGACACTGACTGTAGACAGTAAAGACACAACCAACACAGCAAAGCAGAACAGACCACCAATAAACATAATTAAACAGAAACATAACCTACCCTTGCCTTTTGTAGACTATTAGAGCTACATTAGCTCAAGTTGAGCAGTTTTGTGCTGATTGTGTTGGTCACAGTGTACTGGTAGAGCCACTGGTCCACTCCAGACACAACAGTAAAGAGAATGCCTCACAGATTCCAGCAGGCTTCTTTCCCAGGCACTCCTGATCCTGACTGGTGCCAAATCAAAGTGGCCAATAGTGTGGCCCCTACCAGTTTAGAACTGCCCTGTGCAAACTGGAATTCCTTTCACCACCTCCTCTGCTTCTTTGCCAGTGTCTTGTTTTGCAAATTTGTGCATACAGCATTGTGAGTAAATGCCCTGTGACATGATGATATTACTGGCTTGCTGCCCCCCAATCACTACTCACCCCATCCACTGCACTGCAGCACCACCAGTCAGTCCACCTCCTAGGTAGTTGTTGCTTCATCATTGCTTGCAGTAGTCTCCAGCAGTCCATATTCCTCTGTCCTCTGCCCTGTCTTCCAAACTTCCACTGCAGGCTCGACCGACTGACTCCCAACTGATCCAACCATTTGACCCCCACAGTCACTCACTGGTGCCCACATCCCTGAACCACTGATCCCAGGCCATAAAAGCCCAGCCATCCTCCCAACTCTCAGGCTGGAAAGCAAGCAGCAGCTCCTCCACAGGCATCATCGTAGGGCAGACGTGGCAGCAGGCATTGCAGGACATGACAGTCACAGTCAGGAGGAGAGGGAAGTGAAGCAGTACCAAACAAGCAAACACATCGATGGTAGCACTGCAGTTTTTTTCCCTCAATGCGAGCAGTCAGTCTCCACCACTCATCCCAACTCCTTGCTATTGATGGTGGCACATGCTTATGTTACTTCTGGGTGTGATGTGGTCCATCACTTTCTCCTCCCTGCTACAATTCACTCTTCTCCTCCTGGTTCTGGCCAGGCCATTTCAGTAGCACTGGTCCCCTCTGCCATCTAACTGTCTGGCTGCCGTAGCTCACTGCACTCTCTTGGGGCCTCACTCCCAGGACCTGACCCAACCCACCAGTAAATCCAACCCCCCAGCCACAGACAGCAGACTATTGTGTTCCTCCCAGCTCACCAACAGGCAGCAACAGCATACGGCCTGAATGTTGAGGTGACAAATGTGCTCATCTAAAACGTTGGGGTGATTTCGTGCCCCTGTCCCCCATAAAATTACTCCCCTGCATAGTAGGTAAAAACAACAACTAAACATCATAATAGCTAAGCATCAATCAAAAGGCAATATACAGGAATAAGACAGAGAAAGCCATGCAGTTGGTTTCTATGGAAATACAATTCAAAGTGCCAAGGTAAAGAGGGTTAATAGAAGGTGCTAGGGTTTGTTGCTGTAGGGGTGTGAAGGAGCAAGGCAAGTATAGATCAAGAGGAATGGCAGGGGAGGAGGGAGGAAGGGGTAGAGGGTAGTGAGTAGTGGAACAGGGACAAGTATCAAGTGCAATTGCAGGAGTGAGAAGTGAAATGATGGAGAAGAGAGGAGGGTGACTGTTGGGGAAATGGAAGAGTAGATGGTTGGGGGAAGAATCCAATAGTTTGGGAAGCAGTAGAAGGCAGTCTGTCCAGTGAAGGATTTCCTAGAAGGGAGTGCAGGGGAACAATAGCCAGAGCTGTGATGGGTGTAAGAGGAAAGTGGGGGGAAGGAGAGAGGTAAGGTAAGGGGAGGAGCCTAGCCAGCATTTAGAGATAAAGGAGGTACAGTGAGTGAGGTGTCTGACTTCAAGGGAGGGAGGAGATGGATGAGTATAGGGAGCAATGGTGGTGTGGGCTGAACAGTCCAAAGCAAAGCAACAGACAGAATGAAAGAGGGAGCCAGTCTGGCTAGGGTGGTCTTAGGAGCAGCACTGTATGCAATGTCACTGTAGTGAAAGATGGAGAAAATCATTTTCAGGACAATAGCTTGGCAAGCAGGAAGAGGAATACAACCTTTAGTCCTACTTAACGCACCAAGTTTAGGGTGAAGTGTTTTGTGAATGACATCCACGTGTCCTGAAAAGTCAAGGTGCTGGTTGAGCTAGACCCCAAGATACTTAAACAAGGAACAACATCAAATGTGGCCCAATCTGAAGTGTGGAAGGACGGGAGAGAGGTAAGATCAAGCTCTGCCTAGTGTCAAAGGTCAAGGAAACCATTTTTTGGCATTAAGGGACAGCCAGTTTGCCTGGACCCATTGTTGAATGTTATTGAAGTCCAGCTGAAGCCTGGCCATCAGATAAGAGGGGAGGAACCAGAGACAAATAGTACTGCATCATCTGTGTATATGTGAATGGCCAGAGAAGCAAACAGCAGGAGGTTGTTCTGGAAGACCGAGAAGTGCATTGGGCTAAGGACAGACCCTTGGGAGACACCAGTGCTGATAGGAAGTGAGGATAAGGAATCTCCAGTTCAAAGTAGGAGCAGAACCAATTAGTTGAGGAGTCAGAGATCTCCGCTGCCATAAGCAGTATCCTGTGAACAGGGTGACTGCGACTGAGTGCTTTCAAAAGGGTGACTCAGTCATGGAGCCTGTGCACAGGGCTATCTAGTGGGGTGTGACCGGATAGGAGATTTGGCGAATATAGTGATGGGATGTCGCTATGTATACATGCGGGGTGGGGAGGGACCATGCTGTGAGACGGAAGGAAGAGGAGAGAGGGCTTGTGGGGTGTAGTGTGGCAGTGGGCTGCTGAGCTGGCCATGTGGCATGGTGGGTTGGTGGCAGGCTGGGGTTGGGAGGGTGCGGGTTCGGTTCTGGACACACTCATGTTTTGCACCAGAGTCGTTTTTTTTTTCTTTTGCCCCCGACATGTACCCCCTTGGGTTGAGAATCCTTTAGTATGGGGGTGGGGGGTGCAACCCTCCACATAAAGCCAAGAAGCCTTACATCTTGGGTGCCCTCTTCCGTTATAGAGTCTACATACGCAAAATTCAATCTTGGCAATGTAGACACCCCAATGGTAACAATCGCTATTCCGCGTGATCGCCATTATCACATGGAACCCCATAAGCTTGTCTAGGTGAAGGTGGCACTACAGTGTCAAAGGCTTTGACCAAGTCAGCAAAGATGGCAGAGGTGATTAGGCCCTGATCAATGCATGACAGAATGGAGTCAGTAAGTCAGAGGAGGAGAAGAATGTGGAGTGAAATTTATGGAAGTCAAACTAGAAAGGGGTGAAGAAAGAGGAAGAATTAGGAAGAGGGAGTGCTGAGATAGCACAAGGTGGTCTGTAGTTTAGCTAAAGTGGGAGAAGGGAGATAGGGTGGTAGTTTCTGGGGCAGGAGACACCTCCTTTGGGAAGGAAATGACAGTGGCCTGTTTCCAAGAGTCAGGGACAGATGCAAGAGAAAGAGAGGTTGAGAAGGGAGGTGATTGCAATGGCAGGGGTGAAGATTTGGAGGAGTTTGGGGTCATGCCCATCAGGTCTCTTGCCCTTGAGAGGGTTAAGGGCCAAAAGAGCCTTGATGGAAGCAGCAGGAGTGATAGGAGAGAAGGAGAAGGGAGAAACAGGGTGGAGGGGCTGGGAGGGGAGGGGTGGGGAGGGAGGAGAGAAGGAGGAGGCACAGGAGCTAAAAAAGAGTTGAATGCTGAAGCAGCAGAGAGGAGTCAGAAATGGGTGTCACCCACCTTGGAGGACGGGAAGGAGGCTGGTTTGGGGGTAGAAGAGGATGTGGGAACCTTCCAGAACTTAGAGGGGTAATTAAGGTTGTTCTGCAAGGTGGAAACAAAGTATTCTGTCTCGACCCACCTGGTGGCACTGGTACAGCCATTGTGAAGGGATCAAAACTTGCTTAAGTCAGCAGGGGAGCTAGATGACTTATGAGCCATCCAGGCAAGATCATGTGCACGTAGGCAGACCAGTAATTCAGATAAGATCCATGGGAGGTGGGAACCATGGACCCTGTTTTTTTGAGGACGATGAGATCCCAGACTGACAGGAATTTGGAACTGAAATCGTTGAGGGCAGCATGGATGTTGCTGGCAGAAGAAATGGGAGACTGGTTGGTAGCTACCAAGTTGGCATGGAAAGAGGACAAGTCCAGTGATGGAAGGACTGGATCTGGAGGAGTTTGGGGGCTTTGGGATGGTATATTTGCACACACAATAGACCATATGGTGGTCACTAAGGACATCAGGAAGATTGCTGGCATCTGTGATATACTGAGAGTGAGAGGTAAGAACCCAGTCCAGTAAGGAGTGCTTGAGGAATTTATGATAGTGAGGGGATGGGTCAGAGATCAGTTGAGTAAGTTGACTGGACTTATTTTATGGCTGAATTTAGATTGTGAGGCGAGCTAGTTAAGATTAAAGTCCTCAAGGATGAGTAATTCACCAGATGAGGCATATGTGGAGATTGGTAAGGAGCTCCTGTGACTGATAAAGTGGACAGGCCAGAGCAGCAGTAGACCCCAGCCACAAAGATAGGAACAGAGAAAGGGAGAGAAAGTTTGAGGAGAGTAGCTTGTATGGCAGAGGGAGGTGACAGAGAGCACAGGAATGAACTGGATGGTAGAGAGAGGTTGATGGCAACATCACCACCCTTCTTAGCATGATCCTGCTGGGTGAGAGTGTACCCAGGGATGGTGACTGTGGTATCAGGGATCTTGGGGATAGCCAAGACTCTGAGATAATTAACACATCAGGTTGAAGATTTCCCATGAGTGGTTGCAGCTGATCGTATCTTTGGGAGGAAAATTTGGACATTGATGTGTGAAATTCTCAAACCTTTGGTAGACAAGTGGGAGAAGAGTATGCTGGGCTAGGATTGGCTCAATATCACCTACCACTAAAAGCAGCAGAGAGATAAGGAGGTTGAAGGAATCATAGATGCATTTATGTGGTAGGTGAGGGGAGAGAAGGGATAGAGGGAGTGGGCTGGAAGGGAAGAAAAGATCTGAGAGTTTCAAGGTGGAGGAAAAGGAGGAGTTGGGAGCACCCAGGGTGCCAGGGGAGTGGGAGAGAGAGGAAGGCGGGAGGAGGGTAGGGTGGGAGAAGGGAGAGGAGGAGGGAGAAGGAGGGAAGGAGAAGGAAAGCCAGTAGGAGGGAGGGAAGCCAGGAAAACAGGAGGGAAGGAGAGAAAGGGTGATAAGCAACATAGTAGAAAGACTGAAGGCCATATGATCTGAACTTGGTAATAAATAGGACCGAGGGGAGAGTGCTTTACACTGAGACAGGGAGCAGGAGTGAAACACACTACAAGGAGGAGTAGCGGTGGAGCTAGGAGGGGTGTACAGGATAACCTGAAATGGGAGGGAATCAAAAGACTAACTACGGAAACATGGACTTAGGTAAGGTGGGGAAAGGATGAGAAAACAGAGTGGGGGTGTAGAGGAGGAAAGGATGGGTAGGCAAGAATCAGGGATGGGCAGGTAGTGCAGGAGCTGAGTGAGAGCAGCTCTGTGATAAAAGATAGGGGGACCCAATATAGGGAGTTAATGCAATTCTTTTAATTTTTATTTATTTCTTTTTAATTTAAACAGTATTGGAATTACAAACCTTTGAGTCAGAGACTCATTTACAAAAGCTCCCCATCAAGAAAACAACATAATAGTAAAACACATCATAACAACATAACATAAGGTGGTACAAAGTATGGTTACAGTGAGTATAAGTTCTATACATGGTGGTAGCTAAGCAGAGAAAAACAGGTGTCAAGCGAGGATAGTCAGGTAGTTACTAGAACAATGCAGCTAAACCATGCGGGCTCCTGAGCCGTGGGTGTGGGCCCTCACAAAGTGCAGTTACAATGGCGGAAGGCAAGAAGGTGGCACCTGAGTGCATTTTTGAAAGGTCCAATTTTAGGCTAATAGGATGCCCAGTGGAAGAGAGTTTAGCCAGGATGGGCTCTAGAGGAAAAGGACCTCTGGAGCAGTGAGCTCCTGACTCTGGGTACCTGGAGAGTAGGTTTGGGGAGCTGCAGGAGTACACAGTGGGAGGGAATGGCTTGAGGATTGCTGTTACTCCCAGAGGGATTAGGCCACACACTATTTTTTGCAAAGAGACAGGTCTGGTAGCACAGTCTCATCAAAGTTGAGGATGTTAGCCATTGAGTATAGTGTACAGGTGTGAGTGAGCCAGATCCAGTAAGTAGCCTACAGGCCTTGTTGAGCGATACTTTGATGTTTTTAGAGCAGTGCAATCAGCTGCCCTGAAGACCAGAATTCCATAGTCCACAAGGGACAGTACTGAGGAGGTTATGGCCAGTCTCATGGCATCTTGGGGAGGCAGCTCCTGTGCCAGAATAGCAGATTGATATGGGTATTGACTGCTGAGCATAGTGTGCGGATATGCTCATGAAAGGAGGGGTTGAGTCAAAAAGCAGGCCAAGGTATTTATACTGCTTGACCTGCTCAAGGAGGAGGCAGGATGTAGACAGGATAGTAAAGGGGGGCATCCTTAAGTTTGTTTTGGTGGTGCATGAAGATCATGGTCTTGGACTTTTTAGATTAAGCACAAGTCTGTGGTCATTCAGCTTCACTAAAAGACTTTGGAGAGTATTTTGGAAACAGTTAGGGTCCTTGTGTGGACTAAAGCACAGCATCATCTGCATACAGAAGCAACCTTTTGATCACGCATTGGGAAGTGTATTTAGGTACAATCTGAAAAGCAGTGGCCCCAGTATGGATACCTGGGGGCTCCCAAAGCGGACCTGCATGTTGCTAGATAGAGTGTCATTAATTTTCACACACTGTGTTCTGGCAGTGAGGTAGTTGGTGACCCAGGCACGGGGCCTTCAGCAAGGCCTAGCTGGGTGAGAGCAGAGATGAGAAGGGGTGGCTGACGGTATTGAAAGCTTTCAATGGGTCAATATAAACTGCGCCAGCAAGATGCCCTTACCTAAGGCAGCATAAATGAAGTTTGAGAATTCCAGAAGGGAGGTGGTGGTACTATGCCTTGTCTAAACCCATGCTACTCAGTGCAGAGTAGCTTATAGGTGTTAAGATATTCAGTGAGTTGGTCTGCAACTATTTTTTCTAGGGCTTTTGAGAGGGGAGGATTGATATGGGCCTGTAGTTTCCAGGAGTGGTGCGGTCACCACCTTCACGTATAGGAGTGATGACTGCAGTCTTCCAGGTGTGAGGAACTGGCCAAGGCAGAGGAGTGGTTGAGAATGTTGGTCAGAGGGAGAGTACCTCCTCACAACTAGGTGTAGGATTTTGATGTCCAGCGAATCATTACTGTGGCTGACCCCAGTTAGAGCTTTGATCAGGTAGGGCTTGGCCTCATCCTGGGAGAGGCACGGAAGTAAAGGGGGTGGGGAGTAGGAGACTGATCAGCGGTAGGGTCAAAGAAGTTAGTGGGGAGTACTGAGCTGTGGTCCGAGGAGACAGTGTTGAGTTTCAGCAATGCCCTGAGGGTCAGAGATGATGGTGCTATTGTGGCAGAGTTGGGACGGGGGTGTCATGGATTTTCCATTGAGCTCCTTTATGATGTCCCAGAACTTATGGGCAGAGCCCAGGAGGATGCAAGGGTGGACCTGTAATAGTCCGCTTTGGCTTTGTGGATGGCCCAGCTACACTTGTTGCGGGCCGCACAATATGC
Source organism: Neoceratodus forsteri (assembly GCA_016271365.2). NCBI lineage: Eukaryota > Metazoa > Chordata > Ceratodontiformes > Ceratodontidae > Neoceratodus > Neoceratodus forsteri. The sequence goes on from CM028130.1 coordinate 1,427,091,319, forward strand.
TTATTTGTCTGCAGGTTTACCAGAGTCAATAGCCCTATGCCACAGGTTGTCCCTATGCCACATTTGGTTGATGAGGGTAGGCATGATCCAGGGGTGGCCTGGATTTTTAAGAGTAGTTTACAAGGGTGGCAAGGTGTCTGCACAGGCCACCCTAAATGATGGGTGAAGTAAATGAAGGCAGAATCAATGTCCATGGCACACTTAATAGGCAACCAGTCCCAATTGGCAGGATGCTGTCTTAGCTGGGCTAGTTTGCCAGGATGTAGGCATTGCCAATAGATGAATTTGGGTGCTGGCCTCAGCAGTCTGCCAGAGCAGGAGAAAATAATGGGGAATGGTCACTTAGTGCATTTGGCAGAATGGTGGTGTCTGTTAGATAGGAGGATATCAAGCAAGGTAGCAGTCCCATTGCTTGGCGCCGTGTGGGGACAGTAACCAGTTGGGTGAGGTCAATGGCTGCACAAGCATCTCTAGCCTGGGAGGCAGAGCTGGCAAGCCAATTAATAAAGATCACCCACTATGATCTGTTCCATTTGCTGGGTAAGTTAACAATGTACTCTAGCAGCGATTGAAGTGCTAGGAATTGGTTCGGGGTGGGGAATGTAGGCGGCCGTAATTATAATGGGAGCTCTAGAGGTGCCTGGGGTGATTTTAAGGGAGAGGGCCTGTGCTCCATGGTCAAGTTGGGGAGGAGGAGGAGGTAGGCTATGCCCTTGTATGGAATCTTGGGGCATATGGCACAGCCTCCCACCGCTTTCCAGCTCTATCTTCCCTGAAGAGGGTGTATCAGGGGAGGGTAACAAAGGCGCCAGGGGTGGCTTGGAGAGCCACATTTCAACCAGAGCCAGAACATCTGACTGATGCTTGGCAACCCAGCCTTGGAGGACTGCAAACTTTTTCAGTAGGCTGCGTATATTCATGGAGGTGACTCGTAGGCCAGGGGTATGTGGCTGGTGGGTGGAGGCAGCAGTAGCAGGACCAGTGTTGGGGTGTATATTACCAGACATGAGGAGAAGGAGGAGATCACCTGAGGAGAGCCAGGCACTGGCTGTGGTGGTGGATGGGTGCCTCAAGAAGTATGCACTGGGCTGGATACAGGGATGGGGGCGTCTGAAGGAAAGGGATTAACAGGTACAGAGGAGGCCAAGAGAGTCAGAATAAGATGTCAACAGGGTGGGAAGTACTTGGTGGGGTGCAGTAGAGTGGGATCTACTAAGGTGGAGGAGCAGTGCTGATAGGGATACTGGTAGCAGGGACCAGCATGTGGTGGGGAAAGATGGTAGGGGATGTTGTCCAGAAGGGAGGGAGGCATATGAGAAGTATTAGTATGGTGGGTGTTAAGATGGCTGAGGAGTGTAGGATATTTGATGTAGCCATGTCCTGCGATATAAGAGGAGTGAAAAGGCTGCCTGAATTGAGGCAGTTCATTTGTTGCAGTGGTAGTGCCATGGACCATGGTGCAGTAGGTACAGGATTTGAGACCCAGCACTTGAGGCTTCTTGGGGGCAGGCGAAAAGCAAGCAAACAGGCAGGGATGAAGGGTCCTGGAAAGAGTGGTTGTGGGTGTAAAAAGTGGGATGCAGTAGTGACTCCTAGTGGCCACTGGGGAGTGGGCAGGGCACACATTGGCTAGGATTTGCAGGATAGAAGCAAGTGGGGGGCAGTGTGCAGCTGGCTAGGTGATAGATAAGAACAGAGAGATAGAGTGGGAGCAGGAAACTGAGGAGTGGTGCTAGAGTAGCAAGAGGAGGTAGAATACAGACAGGAAGCTGAGAGAATGGGAGGAGTGTCAGCTATATTACCACCTATGGGTGGGAGCATATAACCTGCAAAGGGAAAATAGGGACTAAAGAAAATATGGCACAGGAAGTCACGTCACCAGGAGGTTCTTAAATTAAGGGATGCCCGTGGGTGGGCGGAGCAGTCGATGCCCAAAAGAGAGTGGCATGATATCCCATCGTTTGAGATCAGTCAATACTTCATTTATTAATTTACCATTGTTTGCTTGGTATAACCCTTAAGTCCTACTGGGATGTGAATGCTGTAATATCAATTTGGGTGGTGACCCATTTATAAGGGATACGTTGTTTAAAGGTTGAGTCACAGAGCTGCTCTGAAGCGAAATGTCCTGACTTTGCATGTTTCTATGCATATAAACTATTTAAAGGTACCTTGAAGAGTTATTGTTTCACTACTGAAATGCTACTTGGGTCCTTAACTACTAGCTGGGGAGTATACTTTGTTAAGTGCAGTTTTCTTTTATTGTGCATTCTAAATATGTTACATAATTTATTGAAGAATGCAGTATATGCAATAATAAGAGAATTCATGCTTTTCAGATGTGAAACAGCACAGCATGTTATTGTCTGATGTGCTAATCTATGGGGCTGGACTGAAAGATAGAATGCTGCATTGCAACAGAAACTGAAATTGACCATTTTATCATTGTAGCTTGCTTTCTGGGAAAATTGAATGAATTCTATTTATAACCCACAAGTCCACCTATGGTATGCAGCACAGCATGTAGTTTCTAGTAACACATTTAGTATGTTGCATTAATTCATTAAAAGAGAAATTGGTTTTATTTTCCATTACCATTTTACAGACCTTTTTGTCATTGTCCCTAGTTCCATCAGCCAGTGCATTACTGAAACTAGTGTGACTTGGTAGGCAGTAAACAAGGCCCCTACTTTTCTGTGGCACATTGGGACCAAGTTCTGTAGCAAGACTACCATTTGCCACAGAACTTCTGTGTCAGTGGTTTGTAATTTCTGCGAAGTTCTGCGGCACTAACAAACTACCACATCCTACTGTCAGCTTGTCATCCTGACTTCGCGTCTATGGCAATGGTTATAGCAATCAGGATGGGGAAAAGCACAGTAGCACTAGTTCAAAAATAACAGACTTATAGAAATAATTTTATGTCTAAAAAGCAAACAAAAATATATCCCTTAAGATCCTAGCCTATTGCATAAATGAAATACGAGAGCGGACCCTTATGTGATAAATAGGGTATTTCTATTCTCATGCTGTCTATACCATTCATGAGGTACCCACTGTGTATCACTTATATATTTTATGCAATCTGTAACATACATACAAATATGTGTGTATGTGTGTGTGTGTGTGTATATATATATAAATTTAATGTCCATGAAATTATAACCTCATTCATACAGGTCCCTTTGGAAATGGAATAAACAGAATAGGGAGATATTGTAAACCTCATTTTTCATGCCAACCTGCTTCTTCTGACACACTATGTAACACCATCAGGCCATGACAGGCATGTGAACCCATTGTGAGATAAAGCTCTCCAGACCGTCACAATGTGTCCCCATGTGACAGAACACTCGCCATACCTTTCAGGCTTAGAGCAGTGGTGTGTCCCCAATCCTTGTGCTGCCGAGCCAACTTCCAGAGCTCATGTCTGAACCTGAGTTGCTGGCACGGAACACAACATGCTACCCTCTGTCCCAACAGCTGGCCCTGCACACAACATTTCTTCATAACTTTTAGTTTTTAAACCAAGGATGGAAATGAGAAAGGAAAATGTGGGTGCACCGGATTTGAACTCCAGACCTCTGGTATGCCGTTCCAGCTCTAACCATTAAGCTACAGGCCACTGGTTACAGCGCCATACTTTTTCATAACTTTTAGGTGATTCTATCAACCAATGACAATATAGTCAATAACCCTGGCAAAAATGTGTACAGCGCAATTATTTATTTAACAGGTCTATTCTTTCAACAGGTCTACACATTATTATATTCCACTTTTCTGGGCATAATTACTTTATTTTTCTTAAAATGACAGGTTAATTCATTTACCAGTTATTCATTTCAGATGGCAACTCTATACCTTAAAGGCACAAATAAGTTTGTACAAAGTAAGGTATGGACTTAACAGGTCTATGCTATTTTCAAGGTTTTGTTTAAGTTGGCCCTAGTGTAATATGTAAAACTGAAAATTGTATTAGGCTGTAGTGCAGGTTGAGCAAATATCCTGTACCTGATGTGCTGTGTCACCGCCTCTGGCAGTGGGAGCTGTGATAGATAAGTGACTATTCATTTCCGTGGCCGAATGCAGCCATTTCATTAGCTAATGTATGATGTTATAGCACTGATAATATCACATTTGGAGCATAGAGGAGTTTTGGATATAAAAAGAGGGAAGGAACCAGGTTCTATGGATAAACCGAAATATTAATAAAGAATCACCAAGAACAGTGAATTCTGCAGCATTGCAGAAGTTCTGTGGTAGGTTGCTAGTTTTGCTAAACTTCTGCAGCCACAGAATTCTAGGGGCCTTGGCAGTAGGTACTCTTGAAGAACTAGGATCTGCCTCCAAATCATGATTTTGTTTCTGTCTATTTAAGAGTACCACACCACTGTACTGTGACCAATATGCAATGAGAGGATAAAATAGAAGAATACAAAAAAACTGTGATAGAAACAAATGGCTTATAATGATAATAGTTTAATAAATATAATATAAACATTTTATTTTAATGTGTATATTATTATTACTTTCAATACAGTTTCTGTTACAGTTACCTGCTGAGCCACCACAGGCTCAGGGTGGGTCCATTAGTACTGCCTGTGCCCTTTGACTTGGACTGGTGTTGGAGACCAGGTAGTGAATGGGGGATAGGAGCTGCTAAGTACCGTAATCCGTGCTCTGTATATCCAATGAAAGGTGTTCTCCTGCCGTGCACTCAAAGAGGACTGACTGGACCCCTGTGCCATCACCGATACAACCAAACTAGGAATCCACCAAGGCTAACATCAAAAAGTAAAGTAATACAGCTTTTAAGCAAAAGAACTGTTTGGAATCAACAGCCCTCGCTATTGCATATGTAAACAACACAGATATCTCCATCTTGATAGTTCTTGACCTCAAGGCTAGCCAACCAGAGTCTGAGGATCACAGAGAAATCCCTGATGCATTCTGGGAGTCAGAGTGGTGGAGTGTTGGCACCTTTTCACAGCAATGAAAAAAAAACAAGAACTGTGACTGACAGCCAAGTCAGCCAATACAGAGCCAGGATGTCTGGGTCTTGCACTGGAACCTTCCCACCAGCTAGGAGGGTTTCAGGCACTCCTGATCAGGCATTTGGAGAATGAAGAAGAGGAGGAGGAAGAGCTGATACCCTAGCAAGGCTCAGAACCAAAAGTGCTGTTTTGTGCTGTTTAAATCTGCTGAAGTTCAATCTGGATTGCATAACTGCTGTATGCCTGCTAAGTACTATAAAAGAAGTACTGCAGAGAGTATCTAGACTGCTGCTGGAAATCAGAGGGTGGAGACAGCACCTGCTACTTCTGTTGTGATTGAGGGAAGGGTGAAGTCAGGAGCCTAGTCTCCAGGTACCTTGGTACATCTGATCACGACCGCTTTGGCAGTGGAGCGTGCAGTGCCGTTAGCGGATGTACCGTCGCACATCCACCTGCAGTATGTCCGGCGGCTGCTCCTCTGCCTCCCCTTGAGACACAGCATCAGTGTGTCAGTGCCCAGTCACTGCTAGGGGCCAGCAAGCACCGACTGCTGGAGAGCCCCCACCCTGGAGAAGGAGAGCTGTCCACGGATGCTCTATCCTTCTCCGCCCTGCCAACCCCTGGTGACCCATGCTCGCTCCCGAACACGGGTCGTTGATGTGGTGCAAGGTGTGGCATCCAGCACCTCAGCCCTCAGTGCAGGCTGGCTATTTGTTCCAGATCTTGACATAAGGTTAGATATTTTTTGTCAGTGTCCACTTAGCCTCCTATTTTAGTGTTATCAGCAAACTTTGCTATAACACTCCTGATACCTGAACCCATATCATTAATGACTACAACCCAAATAGCACTGGCCCAGCACAGATCCTGTGGGACACCTCTACTTACACATCCTTTCTCAGAATGGTATCCATTCACTCATACAATCTGTAATCGTTGTTTTAGCAGTTTTGAATCCATCTTACAATGAACAAATTAAATCCCTGTTCGGTTAGTTTATTGATTAACAGGTTGTGTTGCACAGTATCAAATGCTTTACCTATGTCCAGTAGGATCACATCTACAGGTTTACCCTTATCTACAATGTCACACACAGTATTAGAAAAAGAGACTAGGTTTGTAGTGCAAAATAGTCCCTTTTGGAACCCATGTTGGGTTGCATCCTCTAGTCCTAAGGTTGTAGTCTCATGGTCTATCTCCTTTTTTAGTTTCTCCATAAGTTTACAACACAATGAGGTGAGACTTATGGGCCTATAATTAAAACATTGCTATTGTTCCTTTTTACGTTGTCTTGCATGTGCACAAGCAACATCTTGTGGTAGTAGGAGAAATGCAGCAGAGGTGTGTCAGTGTTGGCGAATGCAGGGCACACTTTAGTAGGTGCGTCCCTCATTCTCCAATTAGCCAGCATGCCAGTGCTGACACAAATATATGCAAAGTGCCACCAACTTGAAACAAAGCGTGCCGCTGCAATCAGAGACAAGCTCGCTTTGCAGAAGCATAGATGACACGCCTCCTGTATGTGCTTTTCCTGGTGAAACATTTCAATAAACATGGCAGTGGCTCCTGTCATCAGCCACACAATCCCAAAAGAAAGCCGACATTGGGAGTGCAATCAATCCCCATGTTGGCATGTATCACCCCAGATTGTGTGGCACACTGGGAGCCACCCAGTGTGCCTCTGCTAACAGAAAGCCGACCACACGGCATGTTCCTGCCTCGCCCCACCCCATTGTGTGGCACATTGGGAGCTCACTCCAGTGTGGCCAACATCACCCCACCAATGTCATGGGGCACACTGGGATCCCACCCCAGTATGGCCAACATTTGTTTTCTTTCACCTGTAAGAAGAAAACCATCCTGAGGCGCAGTGTCCTTTTTTTTTGTACCTGAAAAAAGAAAATGGTCTGTTGTTTGAAGCACCCCTCCCCAACCCACCCCACCCTCTGCTCACCCCCCACCCTCCAACCCTATGTTTACCTCCGGCGCTGCAATTTTTGGTGGAGGCGGAAACACATCCTGGACTCTTCAAAGGCGAACTGCAAAATGAAGAAATGCCGGACGCTGTATAATGGCATAAATGGAGGGGTGTTAACTTAGGTGGATATCTCAGCTATTTTTTAAATTTTGGTTCCAAATTTTCAACATGGGGTTCTTGGGACCCCACCTCATGAACACATGCACTGTCATCTCGTTATTTGGTCCCAAAAGGTCATTTCACCATCACTGCAGAATCACCTTTCAGGACTGATTAATGAAATGACAGTGCTCTATTCATGGTGGGAATCCCAAAACTATGTTGCAAATTTAATGAACACATTCAACAAATGACTGTGTTACAAGCATGCATTGCGCAGTTTCCATGCACACTCATAATTTGAAAACGTTTAATATTTTCACTCCAGATTTTCAACATTGCAATTTTTCACCCTCCTTATAAACAGTACAGCTGTCATTTTTACATCCTGCCCAAAATGTGTTTTTGTACATGTGGTGCACAATGGCACTGCCACTGTAAGAAATCAATGTTCTGGACAGATTAACAAAATCACAGTGACACTGTTCATGAGCAGAGGCCCCAAAATGCCTATGTTGAAAATTTGGTTAAACAAATCCCAAAAAAATTGTGTCGCAGGCGTGTGTTGCGCAGTTTCTCGCATGCTTGTAACTTCATCAATTTTCATATTTTCCTCCAGATTTTCAACATTGCCATTTTTGCACCTCCTCATGAAGGTACAGCTCTCATTTTTCACATACTGCCAAATGTGTTTTCGCACCTGTGGTGCCAAATGGCGCCGTCATCATACAAAATCACCTTTCGTTAATGAACTATTAGTGCCACTATTCATGAGGTGGGGTCACAAAAAGCCCATGTTGAAAATTGTGGAAAATCTAACAAACACCCAGGGCATTATGGTTTTCAACCTAATGCCTCACCTAAGAGACTGACAGGCATCAGGGTGTGACTTGGGACTGTCTGCTGTAATGCTCACGCCATTCCACCCCTACCCTGCAGCCACTGACAGACATCAAGGTGTGCCTTGAGTCTTTGGCCCCAAAGCTCACCCATTCTCCCTATACTGCACCCATCTCAGGGTATTTCCTTATGGAATGGTGTGACCGTAGAGGCCTGAAGACCCCAAGGCACACTGTGACACTTGTCGGTGTCTGCAGGGTAAGTGAGTGAAATGGCATGGCGTTAGGACGATGACCCAAAGACACACCCCAATGCCTGTCAGTCTCTGCAGAATGTGTGAGGTAGGCGTCAGTTCAGTACTTCACTGCCATTCCTTTATGCATCTCTCTAACTCCTGCACTACCAATGGCAATGCCAGCAAGACAACATTCGGCATTGACAAATGCTTGTTTAAAACAGGTATGACTGTGGCCTTCTCCAATCAGATGGAACATGACCAGACTCCAGAGACTTGTTAAATAGAATAGTCATGGGAAGGCTATTACAGGGCAAGTTCCTTTAACAGCATGGGGTGAGCGTTGTCAGGTCCAGGTGAAGTTTTGTTTAAGATTTTGCGACTCACTTAATACCTCAGGAACCTTAACGTGTATTTGCGGATATGTATTGTACTCATGCTTGTTTCCATATGTGGTGCATGGTTGAATACTGAGCAGAAATATGAATTAAAGCACTGAGCTATTTCATGGTCATCTGTTGTGGACTTTCCAGCACACAAAGGGATGCAATTTTATCAGTTGATTATTTATTTTTGTTACTATAAGCATAAAAAGCTTTATTGTCTTTTCTGTGAGATAATCTGAATTCTAGTTTCAGTTTCTCATTCTTGACCATTTTCTTTAGTTTGGACTGTTCATGCTTAATACAGAAGGACTTTCTTTTATTTTTCTTTAGGGCTTTATTTTCAACGTAATTGTGTTTAATAGATGAGGTGTACCATAAAGGAATAATACCCCATTGTTGTATTTCATTCTAGTAGGTACATATGATGCCTCAGCATCTAAAATAGTCTGCTGCATAAGTTTCCAACATTTTTCAGTATCCAGGTCTTTAATTTGCTTTCCCAATTAATTGCCCCCACTGCTTCTCTTAATTTTGCCCAGTCTGCTTTCAGTAGTCCTTAATCAACAGTGATTTTTTGTCTCTAGACATACAATTGTTTTTGTAACTCCAAAGTTTATTCAAGCACATGCATCTTACAGACATATATTGCTCAGCCAGAAACCTGCCTCCCTCCACACCCAAAGAGGGCTACACTCTAAAACTGACCGGCATATTAAGATGACATTTGAACCCTCTGCCCAGTACCAGCCTCTGGGGCATATGTATGTCTTTCTACCTCCTCTCACAATCCTTCTTCCCTTGATTTCCTTGAGATATTTTTGTCTCAACCCTTCGGGTCAAAGCCTACCAAGTGGCTTCTACTAATGGGGCCTATTATTACTTTCAGGATTACCTGAGCCCCCTTACCCAACGCAGCTCTGGAGTTTCAGGTACTTAGCCTTTCAGCCTTCTTGTGGAGATACCATCTTGAGGAAAGCTCCAAAGTCCATTCTTTTCACATTCTTTCTTGCCGTTCTAGAAATACAGTTTAATACTGTACATTGGACCATACAATGATCACTAGTACCAAGATGCCTAAATATCCTAGAATGGGTTTTCTACTTTCAGTATTTGTGATTATTAAATCCAGAATACTGGACTCTCTAATAGGTTCCATTATTAGTTGTTCACAACCATAAGATATTACAGCGTCTGCCAAGTCCCTTTCAAACTCATTTGACCCTTTAAGCGTAGTCCACTTTACCCCTGGGGCATTAATATCTCTACTACTGCCAGCTCCCTTGGTTGGATGCCAGTTCTATTTCATGTAGTAGTGCATTATTATATTCTTTGGTGCTAGGCGGAAGCCTGTAACATGTTCCAAGGGTTAGTTTAGATGAGTTTGGAAAGTATAAGGTAAGCCAAAGTGATTCTATCTGAGTGGTTTGATGGTCAGTGAAGTTTATCTCGGTACACTTTATATTATTTTTAATATAGCAATGCACTTTTCCCCTTTTCTGTTGCCCTTACTTTTATAATACAATTGGTAACCTTGAATGTTGTTCATCCAAAAACTAGACTCATCCCACCATGTTTCAGTGGCACAAGCAATATTAATACTATTATCCTGTAAATACACCTCTAGTTCCATTTTCTTAATCAGGTTTAGACTTCTAGCATTGATTAATAACAATCTACACACAGAGCTATGGTTTGATGGTGTTATGAGACCTGGGTTATTTGAATTCACTTATCCCCTCTTGCCTAGTTTAAATGTCTGGAGATAATATTCTGAAAAGCTCTCCCAAGTATGGTGGACCCCATCTACTTAAATGTAGCCCATCCAGCTTACAGGCTATAATTGTTATGAAAGGTCTCCCAGTGGGTAGCACTGGAATAGTATTTAAGAGGGTCCATTTCATACCATTCATTGATCTGTTTTATTTTATTTTCTTTAGTACTGATTGCTTTTGAAACAGGTACAATTTCAGAGAAGTGAACTTCACATCCCTAATGGTCAAGAGTTGCCCCAAGGGTGATGAAGTCTTGCTTAATTTCTTCAATCGATGAGTGACTTACATCATTAGTGCCAGCATGAATAATCACAAGGGGTTTGAACCAGAATTCCCTATTATATCATTGGCCATATTATTAATATATTTTAATCTAGCTCCCTAAAAATACTGTATGTGATGCTATGTTTGTCTTTTCTACAAACTGTTTTATCAGTATATTTAACTATTGGGGATTCAGTTCCTGGGGATCAGTTTCTGACCTGCCCCTCTCCCCAGTCCCTTCCCCTCCCTTGACTCCTTTTGCCATATCTCCTCCTTGCAGTGCTTTCAGCATCCTAGAGAGGGTCATTCTTGGCTTCCCCCACTCACTCACCCTCCCTACCTGCTGCTCGTGCAGTAACTCCTCTTTCCTTCCATCCCTCCTCCCCTACCTCTTGTGCGTTTACTCCCCTTCCTAAAATTCATTGAGCACTTACCTACTCTCAAATACTGGCTTCTCAGATCTGAACCTGCACTTACTCACCACCGCATTGCCGCTACCCTTTCCTCTACCCTGTATCTGCACCTAACACCTTCCTCTTCCTAACAATCCTCCCTCAACCATGCCACCATACTCTCTACCCTCCTTTCTCCCTCCCTTTGCCCCCTACCCTGTATCTATGCTATTACTGTGACTGCATAATGCTACCCATGCTATCTGCTCATTGTCCTTTACTACCTTTCCCCAATGATTATGACTTCTTCTCTCCCCTATGTCTTGGCCTCACTCTGTTATATACCACTCCCTGTTTACATTAACTTCTGTTGTCCCGTACTGATTAGTACTGCATTGTAGTAGTCCAACACTGTATGTATCTGAATTGCACTTATGTAGTTGACTGTTTAGTATTTGTATACCATAGGACTAGTACAACACTGTATGTATTGTTTTGCACTGTATGTATTTGATTGTTTTGACTTTGCTGGATCCTCCCATTTATGTACCCCTCCTGCCAGGACACTTCTGAAATGAGCTGTTTACAGATCATGTTGTCTTTCCTGGTGAAGCGTCTCACATACAAGTGCACCAGCAAAGATCCGGGCACCACAACATCAGGCATGCAACTGTTAGTTAGCCTGGGTAACCAGTAACTGGTTGGAGGTGCAGTAAAATAAATTGTTCTTAAAGTAAAGTTCTTGCCTAGTATTTTTACTAATGTGAGAGACAGCTACTACTGGTAGTTGGGGCCTAACTGTACAGTTGGCCATGGGGTACTTGTGGCTGCCTTCCCTGCCACCCTACGATCACCACGGCCCACCAGCAAACAAACAAGCTCTGCCGCTTGTGGTCTCTGACAAGGCACACCATTCAGACTGGATTGTCTGCCTCCTGGGACTGCGGCTGCCTTCCCTGCCACCCTCTGATCACCACTGTCCGCCAGCAAACAAATAAGGTATGATCTCGACCCAGAGACTCCAGTGGCTCTGCTGTTGGCTGACACTCTTTCTCTCTCTCTCTCTCTCTCTCTCTCAGCCCTTTCACCATTGGCTGCACTCTCAGGACTTAATTCCCATTGGCCCAGCATCTGAAGCCAGTGCAGTGAGTGAAGCTGAAGCTTTTCTTCACTACAGACTTAGCAGTACAGTTTATTTAGAAGCATTTGAATTTTCTCCGCCTACCCACCCGTCCCGACACTCTTTTAAATAGTCTTTTCACTTATCCCTTCCCCCACCAACTGGTTTTTAGGACACCACTTGCTCTTAAAGGCACAATCCCCATTTACACTCTCTCTGACTGGTCTTAAGACACAATCTCCCTCTTATTCCACTGCCCTCCACTATCTACTCAGAAACATGAACCTCCTCCTCGCCAAATGACTATTCCTATTTTGTGCCTTCCTCCATTATAACATAGTAAAAACTGGGGGACCTCAAATCTATCTCCTCCATGCACTTCAAGTACCCATTCCCATGACCATTACATCTCATTTATGACAACATCACCTACAGGCTGCTTGACCTGGGCCCAGCACAATAAAATGTTATTTTGGGTCTTATGGGCTAGGTCTATATGCAAATCACCTTTTCTCCCTCCACTCTCCTTTGTAGCATGACCTGTATTATATTACTGTCTGGGGATATAGAATTGAACCCTGACCCTGGAAGGGGAGGATTATGCCTAACACCTTCTCCTCCTATCCCACACTGGTCCAACATAAACAGGCTCAAAATAGGACAAATGAATATCCAAAGCCTCAGGCAGAAAATGCGGAACTTGAAACCTGGGTCAGGCACTACAAACCTGACATCTTATGCATAACTGAAACCTGGCTAAAACTCTGTATTCGTTTTCGTGAGATTGCTTTACCTGGTTTCACCTCTCATAGGTGACCGTATCTCCAAGAGAGGGGAGGAGTGCTTATCTATTCAAGGAATGAGCTCACAACCTCTATACTTCCAGGTCTTACCACAAAAGCATTGATTGAGCATCTTTTATCTCCATTCCATTAAGTAAATTCAAAAAGTAATTATAGGTTGTAGCTACCTGCCCCCAATCTTGCTTACTCCTCCTACCTGAACTCTTCAACAACCTTGACTCTATCCCTCAGAACCAATTTAATACTCTGTGGAGACTTCAACCTTGACTTCTTAGGTCCTAACAGTAAGACCTATCAGGCCATCTTACAGGATGTTAATCTGGAGCAACTGATCGATCAGCCTACCAGACTTAACATGAAACTAGCAATCACAGCCTATTGGACTGGATGCTCACCCAGAAGAAACACAACATCAAGGTCGCTGGAGTTTTCCTGATGCCCTTAGCAACCACCTCCCCACTTATTGTGTCTGGAGGAACAATTTCCAAACCCCTCCTCCCAAAATCATAACAGCTCAGGAGTTGGCAAAATTCAATCCAGCTGCTTTTATACATAGTCTAAAATTGGTCAGTTGGTCACCCTTTACGTCCCTCCTTACATAAATAAGGCATTAGAATATTTCATCACACCTTCATTTCCATTCGGACATGCATGCCCCTTTCAAACTAAGGTCGCCAAAAGTAACTTCTCACCCTGGCTATCTCAGGACCTTAGACAACTAATGCCGCTCGTGATAAAGCATGGAAAACCTTCAAAGAATCCAGACTACTATCTGACTGGTAATCCTACAGGCAACTGCGAAATGTCAGTAAATCAAAATCTAAAAAGACAAGCAGACTACATCCACTCCCTTCAGACAACACATCTGGTGAACCCAAAAACTTCTGGTCACAAATCAACTCCTTACTCAATGGTAAAGAATGCACTGTCTCAATCTAAGATTTTTAAGGGTGAAACACTATCTAGCCCTCCGATATAGCCACAGGCATAAACAACTTCTTCACTGACCTGGACAAATACAAATCTGACCTGCCATCCACACCATGTCAACCACAGGCCTCAAAGCAGTGGTCTTGAATCCCCTTCCATCTAAAACTCACAGCGCATTTTGAGGGTTCCTAAGTTGTTAAATAGTCTCAATCCAGTCAGCTCCCTGGATTTGACTCCCTCAACCTAAATTCCTCAAAATAGCAACTCCTGCAGTTGCTCACCCAGTATCATTATTAATTAATAGATCCTTCCTCACACAAAACCATACCAGACAAATGGAAGACTGCAGTGGTCATCCCCATAAACAAAAGCAGCCCTCTGACCTAGTAGAGAACTAACGTCTGATCTCTATCTTATGCCCCTAGCTAAAATACAAGAAAGAATCCTCTACAAACAACTTTATTCCTACCTCGAGCAGACCAGTTCTTAACCATATATCAGCATGGTTTCTGCAGACTGCATGGCACTGAATCTGCCCTCCTGCGTGTCACAATGAGCATCCTACAAGCCATAGATCAGGGGCTCATGACCGGCCACCTTTGTGGACTTAACCAAAGCTTTTGATCTCATCAGTCACCAACTTCTACTAACAAAACTCTGCACTATAGGTCTTGATACCATCTCCATCTCCTGGTTTGCCAACTATCTGACCAACAGGCTACAATGTGTCAAATGGTCGGTTCTATGTCTTCCTATCACCCATCACAGATGGGGTCCCCCAGGGATCTATACTGGCCCTCTAATCTTCTCCATCTTTATCAACAAGCTTCCATCAAAGTGTGGAGAGGCATCAATTCAGCTCTACACTGATGATGCCGTACTCTACAGGTCCGCTAATGATATCTCCTCCTCAATATCAACCTAGAGAGGGCTTCCAGCAATTGAGGCGTGGATTAAGAACAACCTATTGGTGCTCAATATCAAAAAACCAAGACTATGTTATTTCACCACACCTCCTTTGATAGTTCTACCCATCCTCCACTGAAATCAAGACCTCTACTGGTGAAACTCTAGAAAAGTAAACTCCTTCAAATACCTAGGTTTAACACTTGATGAACACATAACATTTGAATCACATATTGACAAAGTCATAAAATACACACACCAGAAGCTAGGTCTCCTATACCAGGCTGCCCCTACCTTTGATCTCAGACTAGGAGAATCATTGCCACTGCTACCCCACTTCCTGGCCTTCTCTATGGTGCTACACTACTGCCTCGGCAAGACCACTGCTAAACAGATTAAGGCAGGCATACCATGGAATAGCTTGTTGCTGCATCAGCCCTGTGCGAACCCACCACTGCAATGTGCTTCACACTCTAGGCTGACCATCATTTGAAGCTCAGCTTGAGTTTCCTTGCTTGCATCACTTTTAAGCTCATCCACTTGCCCTCCCACCCAGCGTCACCAACCTACTCACACTGAAACCCTTCATCAGATCCCACCAATCCTCTCAATATCCACTCTTAAAACTACCCAAGACCTGCCTAGCTATTTGCAAATGATCCTTCTCTGTTGTGGCCCTCAAAATTGGAATAATCTCCCACTGGATCTACTTTCCTGTATGTCTTTACTCAATTTAAAAGATTATAGAAAGCAATATTCCTTTAGCCTCCCTTCTGTGATTGTAAATAATCTGTGACTGTAAATAATCATTTTCATCTCCATGCCCTCTCTCCCCAAGTCTTCCCTCCCTCTCTGTGCCTGTTCCTCTCTTCCCCAACCTTCCTCCTCCTCCTCCTTCTGTCTACCCCATTCGCTGCACAATTTCAACCCCTCACTTTATAATGTTACACTTCCTTAATTTTCTCCTTGAAACATGTATAAAAATGTTTAATTTACAAAATTATGCGTATGTATGTACTACACTGCCTTTACTAGAGCTACCTGGCAGTCTAAGTTGTGTAATATGTATAGCTCCTCTGTTTTGTAGTCCTGGTCCTGTCCATTCATTGTATGATGTTTAAGTATATCCACAAGTTACTATACATTTCTGTAGAATACATCTTTATTTTCTGTACATATATGTGCAATTTGTTTCCACCACTGTATGATAATGTTTTCTTTGTATGAAATGCTTATATTCCCGAGTACCTCAGTACTTTGTGTGTGTGGGTGAAGGGAGGGCCTATACTACATCTTTGAGCCTGCACAGTATATATCATAAATGCTTGCCAGTATTAATTTTGCTGCCAGACTGCTTGCTGACTGTTTATTGCATAACCCTTTTTCTTCACAACACCAGTTTCCTGGTTAATAAAGTCCTGTTGTTATAGTTTGCAAATTTGGTGTGTGAGCATATTATTAGAGATAGCTATTTAATTATACTAGTACTTATATGCAATTGTATATTGATTGATTAATAACATTTTATTTTATTCAGGAACAGATGTTAAGGAAAAATCCCTATTTTCAACAAGAGTGCCCTGTGTCTTGCATAATGTTTTGACTACCTCCTGTTTTGTGATTCTCCCAGGTCATGCCTGAAAATGAGGCAAATGTCTTGTCTAGTGCACCTAACTGGTGAATAAAATGAAATAAATAAGGGACATGCTACCCCCTAGTGAAAATATAACCAATATTTTTGTTCAAGTGCTGATTGCTTGGTGAGACCACAAGTGGCGAAGCCACGAGTGATGTCATCAGTCAATCAGCATGAGAACAAAAATATCACTGATATTTTCTCTAGGGGAACCAATGTTCCATTTATACACACCTACCCAAGTGTTTTATTTTGTGATTTTGGCAGCTCTTTATTTTTTCTTTACTTTCAGGATGACCAAGTGTGGTTTCGGATGGCGAGTGGTTCCAAGTGTTTTGGATGCAGATGATGCTTCTTTGCATCCATGCATCATCACGCACTTAGAGTTGTTTTACTTTAGGTAGTGATGGGGCCCAGAAGGAGGGAGCAGTGGATGTTCTCCGAGAGGCCAGTGAAGGGCGCTTGTTGCCTGCATGCAGGATGGAAGACTTCCGCTGGAGATGAAAGGTGTGTTTGTTGGGTATGGGAGGAAGGTAAGAAAACAGAATGTGGGTGGGTGTTGGCTGAGGGAGGCAGGAGAACAGTGCTGTTGTTGAAAGGTTTTTGCTCAGTGTGCGTTTATTTTGTGGCACTTGTGAATATTTCTTATCAGGGAGAAAGGGTAAGAAGTGCTTCTGTAGGTGCTGCAAGGAAATGGAAACTGCGGTAAGGGCCAGCATGAAAGCAAGCAGCTGCATGGTTTGATTGTGCTGTTGCGCTGCGGCTCCAGCCAATGGGAACCTATTATAGATATTTTTGGACCTAGAGTGAAAATATTTTTATATTAGAAACATAGAAACATAGACTTTGACAGCAGATAAGGACCGCTTGCCCACCTAGTCTGCCCATTTCCTACCTAGAGGATAAGTTGCAGATCCTATTTAACCACCAACAGCCTATTTATTCCTACCCCCCCACAAAATTGCCTTGTGTCTGTCCCATGCATTCTTGAATTCTCCACAGTTTAGACCCCACAACCTCCTCAAGAAGGCTGTTCCAGTGCGTCCACCACCCTGTCAGTGAAAAATACTTCCTCCACATTGCCCTATGAGCCGTCCCCCTCTATCTTCAAATTGTGTCCCTTGTTCTTGCACATCTCTTTTCTGAAAGATGCTACCCTCTTGGACTTTGTTGATTCCACTGAGTTACTTAAACATTTCTATCATGTCCCCTATCCCTCCTTTCCTCTAGTGTATACATATTAAGCTCCTTTAGTCTCTCCTCCATGTGGCTTCTTTGCAGACCCTGCACTATTTTAGTTGCCCTCCTCTGAACTGCCTCCATCCTGTCTATGTCCTTGCGAGATGGGGCCTCCAGAACTGGACACAGTACTCCAGATGGGTTCTCACCAACTGTCTGTACAGGGGATAACAACTTTCTGTTTTCTGCTGTTGATGCCTCTCTATACCTCCAGTATCCCCCAGCCCTCCCTACTACCTTCTCCATTTGCGCCAATCTTAAGGTCATCTGATATGATTACCCCAGGTCCCTTTCCATTTTGTTGTTAGTTACTACCCCCATTGTGCAATCTTCCCTGGGTTTTGTTTCCCAGGTGCATTATTTTGCACTTCTTTGCGTGAATCCAAGCTGCCATACTTCTGACCATTCCTCCAACCTTGCCAAGTCCCTTCTTATCCGTTCCATGCCTCCTTGTTTATCAACCCTGTTGCAGATCTTTGTGTCATTTGCAAGAGGCATACTTTTCCTTCAGTCCCACTGCAATGTCACTATAAAGACATTAAAAGGACTGGACCCAGTACTGAACCCTGCGATACCCACTAGTAACCCCTCTTTCTTCAGAGTGGTCTCCATTTACAATTACTGTCTGTGTCCTGTTATTCAGCCAATGTTTTACTCCAGGCTACCACCCTGGGACCCACTCCCAGGCTGGTTAATTTGACTATCAGTCTTTTGTGTGGGACTGTGTCAACTGCCTTGCTAAAGTCTAGGTAGGCCATGTCCACAGCCCTCCCTGGTCTACTACTTTGGTCACCCAGTCAAAGAAATCAATTAAATTTGTCTGACATGACCTTCCGCTGTGAACCCATGCTGCCTTGGGTCCTGTGCTCCACTGGCCTCTAGGTACTCAACAATTCTCTCCTTCAAGTGATTCCATCACTTTCCCTACCACAGAGGTCAAACTGACAGGTCTGTAGTTTCCTGTCTCTGTCTTGGTCCTACTTTTGTGAAGGAAATCTGATCAGCCTTCTTCCAGTCCTCAGGTACCACACCATCCTCCCATGATTTGTTAAAAGGGTAGTCAGTGATGTCACTAGTTCTCTGCTTAATTCTTTTAGAATTCTGGGGTCAATTCCATCTGGCCCCATTGCTTCATCCACCTTCAGTTTTAGGACTTCTTTTCAGAACCTGTTCTTCTGTGAAAGGAATGGATCGACCCCCTCTCCAGAGTGCTTCTGTTAATTGGATTAGGCATCTCCCCACTTCCTCTTTTGTGAATACTGAACAGAAGTATTCATTCAGTATCCTGCTTTTTCACTGTCCATCTCTGCCTACCCACCATCCATTCTATTCAGCCTCACTATCCCTCCCTTTGTCTTTCTTGCTCCCTGATATACCTATAAAAGGTTTTATCCCTTCTTAACTGAGTTGGATATCTTTTCCTCAGTTTGGGTTTTTGCTATTCTGACTACCCTCCCTGCTTCCTTCTGCCTTAACTGGTACAGTTCTCTGTCCTGATCCTTCTGTGTTTCCTTTATACTTCCTAAATGCTATCTTTTCTCCTTAACCTTCACCACCACCTCTTTTGAGAACCATAGTGGCTTTTTCTTTCATTTTGATTTGTTTATTTGCTTCACACAAAGGCTTGTTTTTCTCTGTGATGGCAGTTTGATATTTCCCCATTGTTGCTCCATCCTCCTTCTAGCCTGTTTGCTAGTGCTTTTCAAGGCACTCCTCCCATCTTGCCAAAGTCAGCCTCCTGAAGTCCAGAACCCTTACTTTTGTATGGCTTGACTCTGTAGTTGAGTTTATCGTGAGCCACACTGTTTGGTGGTCACTTGTTCCCAATACTACCCACTTATAGATCTGAGATCCTCTTACTGTCCCCATTTGAGAGTCGAGGTCTAAGATTGCTCCCTCATGGGTAGGTTCCAAAACTAGCTGTCTGAGGCATGCCACCTGAAGGGCATCAAGAATGGCCCTGCTTTTGGATGTGGCTGCAGCAAAGGTGCTCCAGTTAACATCTGGCATATTAAGGTCCCCATCAACAGTATCTCCTTTTCTCTGCCATCCTAAGTATGCCTTCTATCATATTCTTGTCCATTCCCCCCTGACATGGGGTCTGTACACAACCCTGTGCGGATTGTGGTGCCATTTCCAGTCTCTAAGGTGACCCACAGTGCCTCCCTCCTCCCTGTTTACTCTTTTGTTCAGTTGCTTTTATCCCTTCCCTTACGTGAGAGCTACTTTCCTTCTCCCCTCCCTGTCTCTCCTGTAGGTTGTGTACCCAGGTATGTTAACATCCCAGTCATGGTTCTCTGTGTACCATGTTTTGTGACTGCTACGATATCCAGTATCCCTCTTCCATCAAGGCCACCAGTTCAGGGAGCTTGTTGCCCAGACTACGGCATTGGTACTCATTACCCTCCATTTCTTGATGCTCTTACCTCTTTTGACCCATCCTAGTTCTTGTCGTTTGTCACTTTCTCAATTTACCCTAATAGCTTCTCTCTATTGACATCTCTATGTTGGTGTCTACCTCACTTAGTACTCTGATTTTTGGGGGCTAGGTTTCCCTGCTCCTTTCCAGTGCCTCCCTTGGCTAGTTTAAATGCTTGCCAATGAAATATTTAAACCTATCACCTAGGATCCTGGTTCCCTCCTGAACAGATGCAGACCATCATGCCATGATAGGCCTGCATCCTCAAATGGACCCCAGTCCCCAATGAAGCCAAATCCCTGAGCTCTGCACCAGTTTTTCAACCACTGATTGAATCCTATGGTGTGGAGCACCCCAGCCTCACCCATGCCATAGACAGGCAGCACCTCCGTGAAGGTTACCATGTGTGATATTTGTCTAAGGCCACTCCCATCTCCACAAACACTTCTTGCACTGCTCCGATCCCTTTCTTAGCCAGGTCATTTGTCCCTAGGTGGACAATGACATCCAGCTCCATCCCTGTGCAGCTGCTCCTGCGATCCTGAGGATTCGGCTCCTGTCCCTCAAGCCATGGCACCAGGCAGGCACCTACTTCCCTCTCCCTTCCTCCCCAGTTCTACCTTCCTAACAATGGAGTCCCCACCAGGAGTTGTTTCCTTCCCCTGTGGGGTCCCATGCCACTGTCCTGTGGGTCTCCTTGTGGAGGTTCCCAGCATCCTCCTTGGTCTCCACTGTAGGTGCCTCCATGGAGGAACCACACTTTTCAGAATGGCATGGAGATTGCAGAGGGTACAGCTGGAGGATGCACCTCTGTTCCACCACCCTCACCCTCCCTGAGCCCACTGTGGTCCAACCACTCCTCTTTCTTGGCAACCTCTGAGGCAACAGCAGTGACCCTAATGGTCCCCACAAATCCTGGCCAACTCAGCCTGGAGATGAGCAACCTCCTCCCTCAGCCCAGAGAGGTGCCTGCAGATGGGACAATACGCATCCTCCAGAACATCCCCTGGAAGACTGCTGCTCTACAGCCACTGCATTGAACCACTCCTTCATGTCTTTTTCTGGCCCCCTAACTGTTGTTTGGAATACTTACTCTTTCTTCTGTTTGTTTATTTCTTTTTCTCTCCTACTTGCACTTACTGCCTCTGTGCCCTTTAGCTCCTGATCTTCCTGTTCTGAGACAAGAGATTCCTATATTTCTCAGCAGTCTCCTTACTTGCTGAAAGTCAGACCTCCAGCAGCTAGGGGGCGGAGAGCTACTCTTGCCCTTCTAGGATGGTGAGTCTTTGGTGGCTTTGTGATCACTCACTTCCTGCTCCCAAACAGGAAGTTCCTGTTGTCAGTTAAATCCTGTGCCCATAGAAGTAGAACTGGTTTAGGGTGGGGGTGGAGGAGGAAGGATGGCAATATAGTCCCAGTAGAGAAGTTTAGTTATACCAGTAGCTCCTTCCTCCTGGTGTTCTGTATGTTCTCTGGCAGAAGCTATTTAGAGCAGTGTTTAAATCTGATTTTAACCTGGCTCCATCTAGCTATGCCACTCCCCTACTTTGCAAATATTTCTACACTTAGTTAATCTCACAGATAACAATTCCTTCTGACACATGTGACAAGCACCTAG
The DNA here is from genome assembly GCA_016271365.2 of Neoceratodus forsteri. Taxonomy (NCBI): domain Eukaryota; kingdom Metazoa; phylum Chordata; order Ceratodontiformes; family Ceratodontidae; genus Neoceratodus; species Neoceratodus forsteri. Next base: position 1,427,112,950 of record CM028130.1, read on the forward strand.
ATAAGTACACAGATAACAGATAACAATTCACTTCAACTAACTCTGACAAACACACTAACTCTTTTTTTACCCTAAATTGAAGGTCCCTGTACAAGAGTTCAAGTTCTTAGTCCCAGTAGAAGTTTAGTTATACCAGTAGCTCCTTCCTCCTGGTGTTCTGTCTGTTCTCACTCTAGGTCCCCAGGAAGCAAAATATCATTGATATCTGGCCAGAAATATGTTCACAGGTAGGTCATAAATAAGTGTCCTTGTAACATACCAGTACTCTCTTTTATTGATTCAAACTTATCTTTATCTTAACCAATTCTAGTAGTTTTGTTTATTGTGAAAATATTCAGAAAGACCTTTGAGTCAGAGACTCATTTACAAAGGTTACCGCTCATACATCAGGTACAATACAAACATCAGGGCACAGTACAGGCAATTGAATACAAAAGAAAATATAGAGTGGTATTACAGGATTAAGTAATACCACTTATTACCTTAAGAAGACATATTTTAACATTTCAATATTTTTATAGGTGACAGTTTACTCAGTAGATGTGTATCCTCCACCACCAGTGTGCTGTACATAAATGTGTACATAAGGCCTCAACACTCATTACCCACCTATCAGCTACTGTGTCTTGCTGATTAAGGCTGCCAGAACCTGGTAGTTATCAGTGTTTATTCTTATTTCTTTTCATCTGTAAATTAACGTATTCTCATTTAGCCTAACATTGTTGTAAAACTTGTATTTTCTATACAGGTTCATAAAGGTGCTGTTACACTTGCACTAGAAAACACCCGATATAAACCCATTTTCGTTACCTGTATGCTCAGGATTTGAGATGCAGTAAGTTAAATTTCATCAGCGCAAGCTGTTGCAACATTAAGCTTCGATTTCATGAAGCTTCACAAAGTTCCCAAATGTTGTAAAGTTGGTTAACTTCATGAAGTTCTGTTGAAGTTTCTCAACTTTGAACATCTCTACTCAGGATCCGCTGTAGTACCTTTTAATAGAGATGTATGTACGTGCTCTTGGTAGTTAATATTATATCTCTGCCTATTTACTACTTGTTCCCTGTTATGAAATTGGAATTAAAACTACTCAGGCTGGTCTGGTTTGTAAAGCATGCTTTGCAAATTTATTATTATGGCATTTTGTCCTAGCTAGACAGTTGCTAAAATTCTTCAGTATATATTTTGACCTTTATATTTAGCTCCTGAGTATTTTTATATGCAGTTTACACTCAGTTTCTATAATGAAAGCATTCTTTCAGGAGTTCTTTACAGTTCATTTAAAATCTATTGATTTCAAGAGCAAAAGGGCTTGAAGTGCTCCTGGTATGTTTATCATTGTAACTAAGCTTAGTACAGTGCCTAAAGCAGCGTAATACATTTTTATTAGGTTTCTATATTTTTGAGTATGTGGTTAATATAATGGTAGTAGCCTGCAGTCAAAAATCCCTTATAGTACACTGCAATAGCTGTGGATTTCAAGAGAATGCTATGGTTACTGTCTGAAATATTATTAGTGCCCTCATGAATATATTGTATGAAGTGCAAAATTTGAACCAGATCCCTTCCCTGCTTTGTAGCATATTCTGGCTTGACTGACAGCAAGAGTGTGCTGGTTGGTTATCCCTCTTATACCCACCAGCCAAACCACATGCTGACATCACAGACATTTGCAAGCACCACAAATGATGCCATTGCTATGAAACTGTAGCTGCATGGCGGGTATCTCACTGGCAGCTTCTTGAGGGTATGATGCGTCGCTGCTGGAATGTGCAAGCTAGATTAGCTTAAAGCCACAGAGCTGCCCAAGCATGCAAGTTTACAGGTGCCATCACAGACTAACTCTACTGATCAGGGATGTTTGTGTTAACATTTGACAGTACTGTGCAATAATATATAGAGTCATTCAGCTGTTATTTTAATTTTAGAGAATACTTTCTGAATTTCAGCTTTAGAACCTATATAGGCTGCCCAGCATAATATACAAACAAAATACTGTTAATGATTTACAAAGACAGTGAATAAAATTCACAAAAATGTATATGAATTTGAATGCACACATACAAACCATATAATGAGTGGTGTGTCTGTGGCCAAAATTATACCACATTTATTATCTTTTCTACTAGTCCCACCAAGAAAGTGGACTGAATGAGGGAATGGATAAAACTCAAGGATGGGGTATTTTGTTGAAGAACAAAAAGTGAAAAGTTGGGTTTAAAGGGAAGTTCAATGTTCTGTGCAGCCAGTATAGTGTTATGCTTGTACAACTGTATTCGTTTGGTTTTGGCCATTCCTCTCTATTCCAGAGGAATTACCACCCTGTAGGGGTACAAAGGCAAGGAACCCTTGGAGAGGGTTCCACCCCTAGAGGTGCCATGGATGATTCCTGTGGCTAAAGGTACTTTAGGAATCCCTAAGGAGAGAGTGCTGCCACTGGAGAAGGAGGGAGGATTGTGGGGCAAGAAAAGTGCTTCACAATGAGGCAGAAGGAACCTTATATAGCTCAAGTGGGGAGTTGCTGGTTGTGGCCATCGAACTCCGGCATTGCTTCCAATTCAATGTCCTGTGCAGTCAGTATAGTGTTATGCTTGTGCAACTGTGTTAGTTTGGTTTTGGCTGTTCGCACTCTCTATTCTAGAGGAATTACCACCCTGTAGGGGTATGAAAGGCAAGGAACCTTTGGAGGGTTCCACCCCTAGAGGTGCCATGGGACAATTACTCTGGCTAAAGGTACCTTAGAATCCCCAAAAGAAATGTAGCACAATAATATCCCAAAGAAGGATGTGACACCAAGATTATGAGCAAGCAGTAACTGTGATGAAGAAGCAATAACTAACATAGTAGAGAAGCATAGCCAGTTTGATAACAAAATGAGATGCTCAGTCTGATAATGTAATGAAATGCCCAGGTTTACGTAGCATGATACTAATGGTTTGTGTTGAGAATGAAGGATCCTATAAGGAGAGAGGGAATGGTAGTACATCCTCCACCTCCATCCAACAGCGGAACCTACCTAAAGAAACTAGGCGACACTACTATGCAAACTAACAGTTATGATCTGAGGCAATGGAGGAGAGAAAAATCCTATGAGGAGGAAATCTCTGAGGATTCAAGGCCTAGATCGACTTCCCTCAGGTTTGGGATAGTTTATTTAGTGATGGCTCAGCAGCTGCAATTTGGAAAACCCAATTAAAGGGAGGTGAAAAATATTCCAATTTGGAGGAAGGCTCTCACTCAAACCATCTAGTGGGAATGCTGTGGAAGGTTGCAAGAAAAGTCTGCAACAATACGTGCAACCAAGGCAGAGGAGGAGAGCAATGACTGCTGAAGCACTCACCTGGCCTACCCACCCTAAACTCAAACCAGGTGAACCAGAGGCAGTTGTAGGGAGAATGCGGTGAAGGTGCCTTGCTAGGAAACCACTAAAGTCAATGGCTAACCATTACAGTGGAACACTAGAGCTAAATCAGGTCATCGTAACCACCCTTCACTGCTAGTCTTAAATTCTACACCAGGAGCTGCTGTCACATAGCAGGCAGCTAAAGCCAAGCCTGGGGTGAGGACATTCCCAGCTATGGGCCAGCTGAGAAGGATCTCTCCCCAACTTGGACATGCTCAAAATGCAGACTAAATGCAGAGTGAGACTGTCAGCTGCAGGGGCCCTGCACCAGAATAGACTGGCTGGCATGCCCCAGAATTAGATTAAGAGCTCAGAAGCTAGTGAGTTGATTGAGCATGGTGTGCTGATCGTAATGAGCAGTGAGTGCTGAGACCTTGCAAGGTCGAAAGCAGATTGAGTGCAGCAGACATCCCAGAGGCTGAAGTCAAGAGGATGCAGTAGGCTTGAGCAATCGATTGCATAAGCAAACATGGACCTGTATGTAGGTCAGTAAATGGAGTAGTAAGTGGACCTGCACAAGGTCTGCATAACGTAGTAGCAATGAAACAGCACTGAACAGTGGGCAAGTCAGCCAGACATTTAAAAGCCAAATCAAGATAACAAATACTCCGAGGATTTTAGGTGGCAAAGGCAGGATATAGAACAGAAAATTTAACAGCCTTAACAGGAGCTTTTAGCTGACCTCAGAGTATAGCAGAGTGAATAAATATAAAGCAACATCTGTATGGCGACACTGAGTTGTAACTGCAATAAACATAATAAGGAGACACACTGCTCTGAAAGCAGATGTAGCCAGGCATTGCAATGAAGGTGTTATAGTGAGGTAAGCAGAATGAGAGGATGACTGAGCTGCATAGCTAGGTTCAGTGTAAGCCTTAGTCAGGTGAAATCAATTAAGTATGCAACATGGAGCAGCTATGGTTGACTGAAACACAAATAATGATTGCAATTGCATTGCAGTAGTTTGAGAGTTGAGTGACTGAAAGCAGGTAGTAGGAGCTCTGGAACAATATATTAGGAGTTTAGAAACAAAGTCCCAAAAACTAAACAAAACCAAAGACACACATACACAGAAGAGGAAACAAAGAAAGAAGAAGCACACATACAGCCTTAGGCAAAATACAAACTAAAAGCAGGAAAATAAACACAAATATCCAGCAAAGACAAACAGGAGCAGCAAGAAGGGGCTCAGCCAGCCTGCAGGCCTAACCAGCTCACAGGACAGATGGACAGAGCCTTCAGCTACAAAGAAAAAGTGCTTCACAATGAGTCTAGAGGACGGCTTATATAGCTCAGGAAGTGGGACTGGCTGGCTGCTTGGCCATTGAACTCCAGGCATAGCCTTTCCAACTATCAACCATTTTGTATCATATTATTCTAGTTGAAACCCACATTTTATGATTGTTTACCTTCTAAATTTCACTGCAGTTGTTGGTTGTTTGATCTGCTTCTTTTCTTAGCAGAACTAAAATGCATGGGAATAGTGTAATTATACCCAACTTTGTTTTGCTTCACATTCTTAACCTACCTTTATTGCATATATCCTGAAAATTAAGAAATCCCCCAAACAGTGCTGCCACTCATTATGAAATAGTTATCTCCTCCCACAGTATCACAAATGGCTAGATTGTGTTAGGGCATTCCCAAGTCCAGTAAAGATGCAGTGGAAGTTGATCAAAGATTGTAAACAAACATGTTTTGTGTGGTAACACCAGAATGGTGGCCAGTCTGTTTTTACTTGTAAAAGAAAAAAAATGAATCAGAATCAAACTACCAGCTATATCAGCAATCTCAACAGAATGTGAGCAATCATAACACGTGTTTCTTAACCTAGGGACAATTTCAGGCCTAAGGAGGATGATGCTGTCCCTTTAAGTTATAATTCCCCTATCTTAACTATAATATGTTTTGTTCAATGGCAAACTTTACAAACCTAAGAAATTTACAATAAAAACCTGGCAGCAATGACAACCACACCCCTTTCCATTTAGATATAAGGAGGGCAGTTTGTCTGTATGCTGGTTGATACAGAAACTGAGCAGTACCAAAATATAGAGAATACATATACCTACATAAATAATATTACTGTTCCAGCCCATAACAAAAAACATAGGGGTTGCATATAAACACAGTAAACACTACATTTGTTGCATCTTTAAAGGAGAAAGAAAATCATCAGTTTCCCATACAAAACAAGATAGACTGACCATGTACAGTATGTCAGACCTGGACAGCTGGTTCTGATCGCTGTATATTTTTTGTTGCAAATATAAAAAGTATGATGGACTGTGGCAAAGGAAATGCTGGCTGCTGAAACTGACATTTCAAACCCCTAGGGTTAAGTTCAAGGACAAGGCATAGTTAAACTGCAGATATCTGAGGTGCAATTATCTTGTCAATTTGCTTTGATCCCAGGAAATAAAATTAGCCATTCATGATGTCCTCAGGGAAATCTTTTGAGCTGCACTAGATGTCCTGAGAAAGGGACATTGGCCAGTGTTATGAATAACCTCCCAGGAAACTAGCTCATTTCATCAAAGAGAGCTTTGGTGTGTAGATACCAAGGCCCAGATGGAATTAAGGAGTCAAATATGCTTTTGCTTTGAATACAGTAACTTATATCAAAGAGACTTTGATGTGTGTGTGAAGCTAAAGCACAAACTGGTTCTGACCAGTCAAACATAAGAAGAGGAAATTCATTATATCATCTCTTATTTTTAAATACCTTAGTAAAGCCATCTTGGTGTTATAAAATATAGATTTTGTTACACCAAGGAGGAGTTGGTGACCTTCAGCGAGAAGGCGGCTCAGGACTGTTTTAATCAAGAAAACCTTGACAAAACACACTTTCATATTTCTGACTGAGAGAAGAGGAACATCAAAGCACTGAAGTAAGGACCTTAGACAAGATTAGTCTGAATGTTATTATTTGTAGGAATCTTCACTTTTACCTGTTTGTTTTAAGACTGTATGTGTTGGAATATTTTGTTCTGTAATATTTTCTGTTTTCCTATTTTAAAGTAAAGATATACAGTATATTTTAAAATGGAAACTGCCTGGAGTGCCTTGAAATTTCTTTTTATATAAGTGGAGCTTTAAAGGTTACAGTTAACACTGTGTATGAGCTTATTGTTATACCAAACTGAGAAATGGATAGAGTTCTCTAAGGTCTTGCATAGAGTTCTAAGGGTTCAATTTGTAGACCTGGTTAGGTGCCCGTAGGCAAAGATATCTCGCCCAAGACAGAATTATCTGAGTCTGATAATTGGGTATGCTAACAAAAGTTATTAGTTTGAGTCTCCCAGAACTTGAGACTAAGGTGACTGAACCCACAAAACAGACAAGAGGGTTACCTTGTACTGTTAATCTGTCCACAAATCATACACCAGAGGTTGGCACTTTGGGAGCAGAGGGCTGACTGGCTGGTGAATTTGTGACACAGTAATCTAAAAGTTCAATAGGATGCACAGTTTGAGACTTAAATTATCAGCAGGCTTGCTAGCTGGCCTCTTCATTGCGACCCCAAGTGTTTATAAGTGTTCCCAATTCAAAAATCCACTACATTTCCCTGTTCTCTAGGTTTCTGTTGTAATTGTCCCCTCTACTGGAAGGCAACACATGTTTCAATCCTCAGAATCTTAACTGAGGTCCAGTGTGGTCCCTTTCCTTAAAGTGAGTTGCCACACTACAGCTTTCATCTAGACTACAGATAGTAAGTACTCTTACACTCCATTAACACTCAGACAGTACAGTCCACTAATGTATACATTAATTTAACTATTCTTTCAAAGAAAACTTATGCCTGTAAATGGGCCATACCTCGCTGTAAAGCATGATCCGATTAGCTTTTTGCAAAGTGTATTAATTTTTAAACATATCATTGTTGAAATATTTAGCTCATATCTGACTTATCCTGCCTCCCTCCTGCCATCATTTTGCACAGCGCACCCACAACCTCCTGTGGCTGTTCCATATGTTGTCTGACATGGGAGCAGCTGTGCACATGTGTCATATATATCCTGAATAATGGAGTTATAACAACTCCGGTTTCCAAAGTACATATCCGGTGCTATACTGAGACCAGGACTTGTACTTTGGAAACTGGAGCTGTTAATAGGTCCATTACTCAGAATGTCTATGGACATATGCACAGCTGCTCCTGTGTCAGACGCCATACTAGGACAGTTGTAGGAGGTTGTGGCACCCGCACTTCAAAATGCTGGTGTGAGGAGGCAGGCTCAACATTATATGAGCTAAATATTTCAACAATCATGAGTTAAAAAAACACACTTAAGTAAAAAAAGCTAATCGGGTCATGTCTTAAACGAGGCATGGCCCAATGACAGCTGGATGTTTTCCTTTAATCTCTGGAGAATATTTTCTGAATTTCAGATCTTTTAACTTATACAGTATATGCTTGAGCAACGTAATGTACAAAGAAAATACTTGTTACAGATTTGCAAAGGTAGTATATGATATTTACAAAAATTTGTATTAATTTAAATGCATACATACAATGTGAAAATATATAACAATGAGCTATTTAAAATAAGCATGTGAATGTTGCTAAGCAGGACCCATTAAGCTCAATTCTGGTGTTTGTTTAAAAAAATGACCAGAAATACCTTTCTTGGACTTTAAGTTCTTTGGCCATCAGCTTAACAAGATGACAATTCTTGTGTAGTGAACTGTGAATTTTCAGGTTCACATTTAAGTGTGACCTAAAATTTTTCATGCACACCAGTAATGCTGTTTTTCTGCTGGATAATTCTTTGTGCACATATGTAAGTGCAAACCAAGAATTTATTTGTGCAAACTAAAACAAAAACAGTTTTGGGCAAAAGGAGATTTTGATATGAGGACAATGAATTCTTTGGCTGCAAATATAGTATAGTGTGACCAGAATTTTCATTCACATGAAAAATTAATGTTTTTGAATAGTTGAAGATAAAGTACAGTACTGTTATATTGGCTCGATGTTTAGTCATAATTTGACACGGAATCAAAGGTTTTGCTAAAATCCATGTGCAACCAAAGAATTCTTTGTCCCATAGCAAAATCTCCTTTGGCTCAAAAACTGTTTTGTTTTAATTTGCATAAAACTTCAATGGCTGAAGTGGATGGATGAAGATGTGAGCAAAGTGGAGATACTGAATGAGTACTTCTGCTCTGTTTTCACTAGGGAAAAGAATGGGTCAGCACCACCTGGGAGGAGAAAGAAAGGGGTGGGCTCTCAGAAGTGGCAATAGAGGTGGTGAGGTAGAGGCTACTAGCACTGAAGGCAGACAAGTCCACAGGACCAGACGGCATACATTCAATAGTACTGAACATTTATAACAAGAAACAGTAATTGTATCCTACAATTATACAAAACATATATCATTCCACATTTAGATTTTGGTTCTCCAATTTGGAGCCCATATCACAAAAGAGATATAAATTTGCTTGAAAAACCCTGCATAAACTCATCAAATGTATTAGAGGGCTCAAAGCAGTAAGTTATAAAGAAAGAATGAGGGTACTAGCATTATTCCTTTAGAAATAAGAAGGAAAAGGAGAGACATCTTGCTTTTATATAAAATCCTTAAAAATAAGGATCTAATGAATCAGTGTGGGCTGTGATATAACAACAGACAAAATAACCTTAGATCCCATCATAACCAATTGATTATCCGAGGGTAGATACTGTCAAGAGACTTAATTTTTATACTATAAGATCTACACATTATTGGAATTCATTGCCAAAGGAAATTGTGGAGATACCCACATTTGAGAGCTCTAAACAAAACTGGATGCACTATACCTCCACCCTGGTATCACACATAAACCCAGATGGTGTGGGAGACAATTTAAGGGCTGTAGCCTACTTTGTCTAGAAGTACCAAATATAGAAGTATTAGCTAGCAGAAGAACTAGTGGGGCCACTGATGGACATCTTCATGGATCTTTGGAGTCGGGAGTGGTGTGTGTGACTGGAGAATGGCACATGGGTGCCTCTCCACAAAAGAGCAGACCCAGGGATGAGCCAGGGCACTACAGACTGGTCAGTCTAACATTAACTGTGTACAAACTTATGGAGACCATGCCCAAGGAGAGGTTAGTAAGGTACATCGAGGAGAATGGTCTCCAGGAAAAGAAGCAACATGGATTTGTAGGAGGAAGATCCTGTCAGATGAACCTGACTGGCATTTTTGATTGGATCACCAGGGTGGTAGATGGGGTAAAGTGGTAGATGTCATTTATCTGGACTTTAGCAAAGCCTTTGATTCTGTGCCACCTAGAAGGCTAATCAGCAAACTGAAGGATCTTGGGGTCAGGAGAAAATGACAAGGTGGGTGGAAAGCTGGCTAAGTAACAGAACCCAGAGGGTGGTGGTGGAGGGATAGTTATCCAGTACCAAGGAGGTCACCAGCGGGATACCACAGGGATTGGTGCTGGGGCTGGTGTTGTTCAATGTCTTCATAAACAACATTGGGAAGACATAAAGAGCAAGATGTGTCTCTTTGCTGATGATGCCAAACTCTGTGGGAGGGTGGACACAATTAAAGGGATACAGGATTCTTGGAAGACCTCAGGAAATTGGGGAGATGGTTGGGATCTGGCAACATGGCTTCAATGCAAAAGTGATGACCTTGGGCCAGAAATCCTAGGACTGAGTATTACTGGGGGTCTAGGTAGCAGCATCAGAGGAAGAAAAAGATCTGAGGGTGGTGATCACCAGTGACCTGAAACACTCCTCACAATGCAAGAAGGCAGTAGTGAAGATGAACGAGATGCTGGGATGTATAGCCAGGGATTCAGCAGTAGGCGAGCAAGGTTATATTGCCTTGTACAAGTCACTGGTGAGACACCATTTAGAATATTGGGTAAGGTACTATAATCCTTATCAAAGAACATCAGCTTGGTGGAAAGGAGGGCAACCAAGATGACCAATGGACAGCAGGGGAAGTCTTATGAACAGAGACTGGGAGCCTTGAGAATGTACTCCCTGGAGGAGAGAAGAGAGAGGGAGGAGGTAGGATATGATAGAGACCTATGAGTACCTGAAGGGAATTAATAGACTGGATAGGGATGGTCTCTTCAAGCTGAGTGACAACAGAAACATGAGGGCACAGTTTGAAGTTAGTACTGGGAGGTTTAGGGAGATGTTAGGAAATATTTTTTTCAGGAGAGGGTGATGGACAATGAAATGTGTTGCCACTGGAGGCAGTCTCATTGAAACAGTGGGTGGCTTTAAGAGGACTTAGGATAGGCTTAAAGGAAATCATTGAACCATGAGGAGGCAGTCATGATGGAAAGGTTGATGGGGACAGGGTCAATGTAAGCCAGGAACACTGCATTACTAATGAGCAGACACGCTAGACCAGTTTGGCCTTCTTCTACTGGCTCTTTCATATGTTTGTATGTTTACAATATTTAGTCTAAATTTTGAACTTACTGATTATGTGAACTTACCTCATGAACAAGGATGGTAGGAATTTTCAAATACAGGTTGAAAGGTTTCTGCAAAGCCACCTTCGGGCTGGATTTATTACATTTTGGTGACCAAATGTTTAAGATATGGTGTAATATAAATACAATGTTTAAACAGTGCTGGAAAAATATGTAAAAATGAACATGGTATGAGCAAATGTTAAATGGAATCCTGGCCTATGTCTCTGCATATGTAGTCACATGAGGTGCAACTCCCAGACAGCCTTTGCTTCCCTCTTAGTGCCCCAATGACCTCACAGATTATTTGCATCTGTGGCCGCATGGAAGTGCAAAGCTCTCAGTGCTGTCCAGTTACATAGGCTGATGGAGCCTTCCATTGTGCAGGGCCCAGAGGCCCCTGTGTATCTGCATGTCTTTATTTTTCATTTGTGCCCGCTTCTCCGTAACCCCACCACTCATCACAACACATGGAGAAATATTGGGTACATAGCCTGCAGTTGTCTCATTGGGTAGAGAGTTGCATTCCTGTGTTGGTTACCTGAATTTGGGGATGAGCTCAGTGACTCTGCAGGATGTGCAGAGGTTGGAGGGTACTCTTTAAAACATTACTCATGGCCGGGGAAGGGACAGTGCACTCTTGGCTGCATGGGCAACAAGTAACCATAGAGTGAAGTCTTCCTTGGCATAGGGTCCAGAGACTCTGCACTCTGCACCATAGCTGCATGGAAGAGCAGGGCCCAGCCAGACTGACTTTTAACCCTGAGCATCTGCAGTCCTTCAGACAACCTTACAAATTCTTGCATCTGTAGCCTCCAGGCCCTGCATTTCTGATGTCTCAAAAGAAAGCAAATTCATTGCAAAAACTGTGTTAGTACACAAGGTAGGGTTCAATTTAACACACAAAAGTAGGGAAATGTGGCATTAGTGCTGCTGCATTTGTGTAATCTGGAAACAGTTGTTTGTTGTTTGTCTTACCTGATGATGGCTGGCTGTGGTTTCTTGGATGGTTTTGTCCTTTTGCTGCTGGGGAGTGAGGAGTTAGGGTTGGAAACCCTAATGCCACATTCCTTATTTTGTTGGGTTAAGCAGAACTCTAAGTGGTGCATACACACAGTACATGTGGAATGTAGTGAATGTCTGGACAAATAATTTCTTTTAGGGGTTTGTTTGTTGCTTTATAAACCATGAGATGAAACTATATTCCATATTTCTGCATCCTTTGTTATTTTTATATGATTCTAACATATTAGAATATTTGGATTACAATATCATCTGCCAGCATCAGGCAACTATTTTGCTGGATAAAATGGTCTCTTCAAGCTGAGTGACAACAGAAACTCGAGGGCACAGTTTGAAGTTGGTGCGGGGAGGAGTTTAGGGGAGATGTTGGAAATATTTTTTCAGGGAGAGGTGGTGGACAAATGAAATGTGTTGCCATTGAGGTGGTCTCACTGAAACAGTGGGTGGCTTTAAGAGGACTTGGGATAGGCATAAAGGAAATCATTGAACCACGAGGTGGCAGTCATGATGGGAAAGGTTGATGGGGACAGGGTCAATGGTGTAAGCCAGGAACACTGTATTACTAATGAAACAGACCCGCTAGACCAGTTTGGCCTTCTGCTGGCTCTTTCATATGTTTGTATGTTTACAATATTTAGTCTCAAATTTTGAACTTACTGTTTATGTGAACTTACCTCATGAACAAGGATGGTAGGAATTCAAATACAGGTTGAAAGGTTTCTGCAAAGTCACCTTCGGCTGGATTTATTACATTTTGTGACCAAATGTTTAAGATATGGGGTAATATAAATACAATGTTTAAACAGTGCGGCAAAAATATGTAAAATGACCATGTTATGAGCAAAGAAGAAGCCAGAAGGGAAGGAAGGAAACATATTCAATTCAGTGCTTTAGAGTAACTGGTAATTGCTATTTTTCTTTTAAACTTAGATTGTGGGCGTTTAGTGACACTATACTTTCTTTGTTGTCTTTACTTATAATTGTTTTTGGGCTGTTGAAAATTTAAAACATAGTGGTGGTGTAATTCTGTGCTGTCTTTAATTGTTGCAAATTTGCCCCCCTCCTCCCTTCCCCCAACTCTTAACTACATGCTCTGATAAATCTGATTGACAGGAGCTAACACAGGGAATAGTAAGGGGTGTGAAGTAGGAGGGCATAAGGGGAAGAAGCCCACCCTCAGCACAACAAGTGTTTTGACTCATTTATTTATTTATTGGTTTTTTTCCTTTAAAAAAAATATCTGAGGATTAGTGACAGGATTTTTAGTACAGTAAATTAATAAAAGAGAACTAGGAGAGCTTCAGTAGCAGACAAGTAGTGGAACTGCAGTATAATGTGGGAGTGGTGCAATGCAGTGGCTGTGGGGCAGCCATATTCAGGCAGACCTTCTGGACACTGAGGTGCTGCCCTATCTGCATGCATCTCTCTGGACTGCGGATGAGGTAGCCAGACTCAGAGCGGAAGTAAACTGGGTCAGGAGTACCATCACCCCTATCCAGGGACCACCAGTCCAATGCAGCTGCCTCAAAGGATGCCGAGACGAGGAGCACTTGGATGACAGTGGGCTCAGGGAGGTTGAGAGCAGTCAGGCAGAGGCACATCCCAGATCCTATTCACTCAGAACTCATATGCCACACTGGCAAACGAGGACAACCAAAAGAGGTACCCAGAGAAGTGGAAGGAAAGGATGTGGAGGTTAGCAAGGAGGTGACCTCAGCGGGGGAAAGCAGTGGACCCCAGAGGAGGAGAGCGATCCTGGTGGGGGACTCCATTGTAAGAGGGATCAGCTAGGAACACAGGAGGGGAGGACAGTGAGTGAGGTGTCTACCAGGTGCTACGGCATGGAGGGATGGAAGGAAGATCCTGGGGATCACTGGGAAGGCAAGACAGGAGGGTGAGCTGGATGTCATTATCCACCTAGGTACTAATGACCTGGCAAATGGGGGCCAAAGGAAGTTCAGGAAGAGTTTAGGAAACGGGGAGGGTCTCAAGCAAGTAGCTACTTCTGTCACTTTCTCAAGAGTACTACCTGTGAGAGGCAAGAGAGAGCATAGAGTGCATGCACAGGGACTTTAACTCATGGTTGAAGAACTGGTGCTGTGAGGAAGGTTTGGATTCATTGGTGACTGGGGACCCAACTGGAGGGATGGAGGTTTGTTCAAGCCTGACAGCCTGCATCCATCCTGGAAGGGAATCAAGCACTCAATGATAAGTTTAAATGCTACATTGAAAGCATTTAAACTAGCAAAGGGGTGGCAGGCCAGCAAGGAGGGTACCTACTTGCTCACCCCCACAGCTAGCATGTGGAACCAGTGAACCAGAGGAGTGGCTATCTCTGCAAAGCAGTGTGCAAAGATGGAGATTAGTGCCCAAGAGGTGGATAAGCATAAAGGGGCAAAATTCAGCAGAAGGAAGACAGCAAGGAGAACCAGGGATAAATGACAACCAAGGAAGGGGCTGGAGTAGAACAGTGAAGCAGTCTAGGGAGGTCAAATCATGGAAAGCCATGTGTGCAAATGCCAGGAGCCTTAGCAACAAGATGGAAGATCTGGAGGCTGTCATGGTACAGTCAGACCTGGACATTGTGGCCATCACTGAAACCTGGTGTAATGATAACCATGACTGGGAGATGGCCATACCTGGCTACAACATATTCAGAAGAGACAGAGCAGGCAGGAAGGGAGGAGGAGTGGCACTGTATGTGAAAAATGACATAAGGGCCAGAGATCCAGGAGGAACAAAATGGGGAGAGATACTGTGGGTTAAGCTGGAAAGGAAAATGGGGACAGCCATCCGCACAGGTGTGGTCTATAGACCACCAGCCCGGAGGAAGAAACAGATAGGAGCTGATGCTAGCCATCAAGGATGGCAGACAAAGTGAGAGTAGTACTGGTTGGAGACTCAATATTTCAGACGTGGACTGGAGCATCCCAGCAGCAGCATCAACTAGAGCAGATTTATCCTGGACTCCCTTCAGGGTGCCTTCCTCAAGCAACTGGTCATGGAACCAACTCGGCAGAAGGCAATACTGGACCTTGTGCTCACAAACAGGGACAGTGTGATGGGGGTAACAGTGGGGAGCACCTGGGTAACAGTGACCACCAGTCATTGTGGTTTGAAATCACAGAAAGAGCAGAACCAAACCACACAAAAACACGTATCCTGGATTTTAGGGGGCAGACTTTGGGAAAATGGGGAGATACTTGAAAAGAGGCATTAAGGGAATGGGACAGGAATCAGGGGTTGAGGAACAGTGGGAGTATTTAAAATGGGGATTACAAGAACAACAGAATTATGCATTAAGCAGGTTAGCAAGAGGAAAGGAAGGAGACCATTATGGTTTTCCAAAGAGGTAGCAAAGAAAGTGAAAGCAAAAAGATTGCATTCAGGCAATACAAAAGACACAGGCAGAAGGGATGGGAGAAGTACCAGGAGAAGCAAAGGGAGGCAGAGAGGTCAGTAAGGGAAGCCAAAGCTCAGACAGAAGAACACATTGCAAAATCAGTGGGTAGAGGGACAAAACCTTTTACAGGTACATAAGTGAAAAAAGAAAGACAAAGGGAGGGATAGTGAGACTGAAGGGGAGGATGGGGCGTGGAGGATGACAACAGTAAAGCTGACATATTGAACAGGTATTTCTGCTCAGTCTTTACTGAGGAAGAGGGGGTAATGGGTCTGAAGGGAGTACAAGGGGTGAGAATGGTGCAGAAATGGACACAAGTCCCTTTACGAGAAAGGGTCCTGAAGGAACTGGAAGTTAAAAGAGTTGATAGAGCAATGGGGCCAGACGGGTGCACCCAGGGTCCTAAAGAACTAAGAGAGGGTGGCTGAACCTCTGGCTATCCTGTTTAGCCGATCACTGGAAACAGGAGGTACCCAAAGACTGGAGGACAGCAGATGTCCCCTTATACAACAGTGGGAACAAAGAGGAAGCAAGGAACTACAGACCAGTCAGCCTCACCTCGGTAGTGGGGAAGATCATGGAAGCACTACTGAAGGAGAGATTGGTGGAACATCTGGTTGTCAATGGACTACAGGACCCAGGGCAGCATGGTTTCACCAGGGGAGGTCATGTCAGACCAACCTTGTTGAATTTTTTGACTGGGTGACTAGGGAGGTGGATCAGGGAGGGCAGTGGACATGGCCTATCTGGACTTCAGCAAGGCCTTTGACACTGTGCCACATAGAAGACTATTACACAAACTGGGGAATATGGGTGTGGGCAGGACAGTAGTGTGGTGGGTAGGTAACTGGCTGGGTGGCAGGACACAGAGGGTGGTGGTAAATGGCTGTCACTCCACAGAGGGAAGAGTGACCAGTGGGTACCACAGGGATCAGTGCTGGGACCAGTCCTATTCAACATTTTCATCAGTGACATTGCAGGATCTAGAAGGCAGAAATTTCACTGTTCGCTGATGACACAAAGCTCTGTAACAGAGTAGACACACCAAAGGGTGTAGACAGAATGAGAAGCGACCTGCAGAAACTTGAAGAATGGTCAAGGGTTTGGCAGTTGAAATTCAATGCAAAGAAGTGCAAGACAATGCATATGGGGCACAAAACCCTGGCACAATATATCAGTTGGGGGTGAGGATATAGCATGCACCAAGCAGGAAAGGATCTTGGGGTTGGTCATCTCTGATGACCTCAAGGTAGGAAACAGTGTGACAAGGCAGCAGGTAAAGCAAATAGGATGCTGGGATGTATAGGCAGGAGCATCACCAGCAGGAAAAGGGAGGTCATAATTCCGCTATACAAGACACTAGTGAGGCCCCACCTGGAGTACAGTGTACAGTTCTGAGACCATACCTATGTAAGGACATAGACAGGGTAGAGAAGGTTCAGAGGAGCAACAAAGATGGTGCATGGATTGCATCACAAGTCCTATGAGGACAGGTTGAAGGAACTGAACATGTACTCCCTGGAGGAGAGGAGGGAGAGGGGATATGATAGAGACATACAAGTATCTTACAGGGAGGAACAGGGTGCAGGAAAACACTATTTTTAAGCGAAAAGATGTTCCAGGACTAGAGGGTATGGGATGAAGTTGGAGGGAGGGCGATTCAGAGGAAACATGAGAAAGAATTTCTTTACAGAGCGGGTGGTGGACAAGTGGAACACCCTGCCAGAGGAAGTGGTGGGGGCTGAAACAATCACGGGATTTAGAATGCATGGGATAGACATAAAGGAATTCTAGAGGTCAGGGGTAAGGCAACAGACTTCTAGGAAAACAAACTGAACTTACAAGCTCAAATGGGCAGACTGGGTGGGCCATAGGCCCTTATCTGCGGCACTGTCTATGTATCTATGTATCTATGTATCAAATGTTAAAATGGAGTCCTGGCCTTATGTCTCTGCATATGTAGTCACATGAGGGTGTTGCTCCCAGACAGCCAATTATTGCATCTGTAGCCACATGGAAGAGCAAAGCTCTCAGTGCTGTCAGTTACACAGGCTGATGGAGCCTTCCATGGTGCAGGGCCCAGAGGCCCCTGTGTATCTGCATGTCTTTATTTTTCATTTGTGCCCACTTCTGCGCTAACCCCACACACAACACATGGAAAAATGTTGGGTACACAGCCTGCAGTTGTCCCAGTGGGTAGTGAGTTGCATTCCTGTGTTGGTTACCTGAATTGGGGGATGAGCTCAGTGACTCTGCAGGAGTGTGCAGGGTTGGAGGGTACTCTTTAACAACATCACTCATGGCGGGGAGGGACAGTGCACTCTTGGCTGCATGGGCAACAAGTAACCATAGAGTGAAGTGAAGTCTTCCTTTGGCATACAGTCCAGAGACTCTGCACCTCTGCACCCATAACTGCATGGAAGAGCAGGGCCCAGCCAGACTGACTTTTAGCCTGAGCATTTGCAGTCCTTCAGACAACCTTACGAATACTTTGCATCTGTAGCCCCTCCAGGCTCTGCATTTCTGATGTCTCAAAAGAAAGCAAATTAATTGCAAAACTGTGTTAGTGCACAAGGTAGGGTTCAACAATACACAAAAGTAGGAAATGTGGCATTAGTGCTGCTGCATTTGTGTAATCTGGAAACAGTTGTTTGTTGTTTGTCTTACCTGATGATGGCTGGCTGTGGTTTCTTGGATGGTTTTGTCCTTTTGCTGCTGGGGAGTGAGGAGTTAGGGTTGGAAACCCTAATGCCATATTCCTTATTTTTGTTGGGTTAAGCAGAACTCTAAGTGGTGCATACATACAGTACATGTGGAATGTAGTGAATGTCTGGACAAATAATTTCTTTTAGGGGTTTGTTTGTTGCTTTATAAACCATGAGATGAAACTATATTCCAGTATTTCTGCATCCCTTTTATTTTCATATTATTCTAACATATTAGAATATTTGGATTACAATATCATCTGCCAGCATCAGGCAACTATTTTACCAAGGTAGCAGCACAGTGGCCTTCTCATTACTATATTAACCATTCCCTTTTGTGTTAATAAGCAACCGCCATGTGGTCTCTGCCCCCTACTGCAAGCTACTCTTCCACAAGATGAAGTTTAAGTTTTAATTAATTCGTCATTTTAATGACCTTTTATTATCATGCTGCAGAAGCCTTTCACAGAAAGACTAATTGTATTTAAAAGATTTAACTGACAATGTTTTTGACCTGAAATGTTTTTCTTAAAACTTACAATGTAACTTCTTTCTCTAATATTTTCAGAAATATCATTAATGTTAACACTGCTAAAGTACAAAAGGACAGGTGTTATTGAGAAATCATTTAACTTTCAACTCTCTAAATGGGACAGTGGCGACTCTCTGAAATTGTACTGTAGCTTCAGCAAGGAAAGAAGTGCTTCAATTTTCAAAACTGACTCTGAAAAGGTGGAGAGAAGAACAGGTTTTTCAGAAAGCACCTTTATTGGGATCCAAAAGCTGTAACCAGTGTTGAAAATACACTTTGGGAGAGATGGAACCCATGGTGTCCCTGTCTTAAGAATTGTACCCTTCTCAATTACAATAAAAGTTTGTGATATGTGAGCTACAGGGGCACATTACAAAGCTATGGCGCTGAGCCTAAAAACAAGGACAAGTCACAAATGGATTAGTTGTACAGCTGCAGAAAAGATCACAGAAGAGGCAAACCTTTTATAATGAGTTCAAAGAACAGCTTAATGAGTTAAAAGTATGATGTCTACTGTTTGTTCTGTGTACATGGTTACATGTTGGGGGTTAGGTTGGTGCAGAATATGCCTTGTGTGTGGATGTGCTGTGACTGCTACCTTTCTGAATATACAGACGTGAATGGCAACATAAAGGGAACCTGTTTGCACTCTGGTTTGCATTACCACCTATTGCAACTCAGTATGGGGCTCACAACTTGTACAGTAAAATGGTTATGGGCAGAAAAGAGCATCTTTATATTGTTGTCTGGCATATGGAGTCCACATACGTTAACATATAAAATATATATATTCATTATATAAAATCACATATGTTAGCATATAAAATATATATATATTTCAGAATATTACAACCAGCCAATTTCATTATATGCAACATGCATTTTACATTTAGAAATATATTATTCCTTGAGCTTAATCAAAATGAACATTCTGCCCTGATCTTTAACCCCTCAATATGTTGACGTTTGGATCCCTCAGGCTTGGTTCTCCAGGCTTGCTCATTGATCACTGAATTTTTATGGAAGGGTAAGCAGGTTCGTAGAGCTTATGAAAACTTACAGCAATGAAAACAAAGGGTGGTCTGAGAACCCCACTTTAAAATTTATTAATGGGCCAATCATGCTGCAAGTATATGAGATGGTCGGAGAAGCTCAATAACCTTTCACGGATCAATACATCCCAATTTGGTTAAAGCTGGAAATTGAACTCATCTCTTCAGCAAACATCTTGCCCCGCCTTCTATCATGTTTCACTCAAATTGGTTCCCCAAGCACTAACAAGCACTATGATTAGCATTTCAATCAAGGTAAATGCCCAGTTATGTGCCTCCCTCAGATACAAGCATACACAAGACCCATTCCAACCTTTGGTAGGCAACCCAAATTTTACAATAGGAGGAGACTGGTGACTGTTGCCTGGCTTCCCCAACTGCACAGGCCAAGATTACGAACTTTTGGTATGCAGGGCAAGTCAGGTCAACAGGAGAAATCCTCAGCAGATTCCATCTAGGCCCTCATTCGAGCTTCAAGGTGTTCCAACTCATGCACATGCTAATCGTATCCCAAATAAAACAAGCAACAGGGAATGGAGGCAGTTTCCTGCAGTCACTCAGTGTAGATTTCACCCAACAGCATGCAGTATCTAACATGTATAAGTTCCTGATAGATAAAGCCTTTCCAAGTCAAGATGGGTCCTCTCACTGTTGGAACTCCCAATTTCCAGAGGCTGCCTTCTTCTGGGAGAGGTCTGGTCAGACACCCACCATTTTATATACATAAGATAGACTAAGTTGATGAAATTTCAGATTCTTAACAATATATGTGCCTCCACTCAAATTGGCGAAAATGGATAAATCCCTCTCCCAGAACTGCAGACGCTGCAGGCAGGAAGTAGGCTCCTTATATCATATCTTTTGGAGCTGCCCCAAAGTAGCCCCTTATGGGCACTTATAAGAAACAGACTGATCCCCTATTGAGAATTGAGGAACATACAGAACCACGGGCATGCCTAGTGGGTGACTACTCCAGCATAGATGTTAATGAAAGGAAATACCACCTGGCAATGATAGCAATGTAGTTAAAAAAGTAGTACTAAGACACTGGTTAGATAATGAAACCATCTCCTATACTGAGTAGCTGCAGGAGCTCTTGTTTAATCTCTTGGTAGAGGACAATTGCTAGCACATAATAAGATGCCTAAATTTGAGAATACTGGAGTAAACTGCAAACTCTATAGTCTGTTTAACAAATACTGGATTTGACCAAAAGATATATTCTATAACATCTCTGATACCATGGGATTGGTGGGCTAGGAGAGGTAGGGGTAGCTTTAGGTTTTATGTACTGTACCATATTGTTTTGTCTTTTTTTTTTTTTTGCTTCCTTGTATTTCAGCAAAACAGCCTTTACAGGCCTCCTATGTAAACCAAATAAAATGTGTTGAATTTCAAAAAAAAAATATATTATTCATATAAGAGAAACATCCATACGTCTCTTAATGATATATTGAACATATTGAGAATGCTCTATGGGCAATAGTACGTAACAGTTTTTTTTTTACTCACCCAGGTATGTGATACCACATAAACCATGGGACTAAAGGTCAAGTGGTTTATTTAGATATCACACATTGAGGAGGTGGAAACAAAATGGGTTTGATGGTTACCAATATTTTATATAGTTACTGGTTTTGTGTTTCTTCATGCATTGAGCGTGAATGGCTTACCATGCCACAACACAACTGAAGTAGAGTGAGGGTAATCCCATTACACATGATCATGTGTAACATGGAGGGTGTAATGAGATTCACATATACTGATTTTAGGTTGCAGTCATATCTAATCAGTAATTATATATTATTAATGCACTGCTTTGAATATTTAAATGATATGTGGGCTCTTTTTAGATGTCTGCAGTGGAAAGGCTGAAAAACACATTTATTGCACATACATTAATAACATATTTAATATAGTATATATTATATGTATCCCATTACATATTTTATAGATATATTTTACACACATATATAAATCTATGGAATAATATGTGGCACTGTCATTATAAGCGGTGCAGTAGCACCACTATTATTAGGTTGAATAGGCAGTTCTATATTAAATTTCTATTTTTGAAGCTTAATAATGCGGCATCCTTAGATGGAATAGCCTAACATTTGGCACATAGGTGGTTACAGGTTTTCTGGATCCTATAAATTTAGCAATGGTTGGTTTTAGCAGTTCAAAGTTTTAGAAGGCTGGAAATGCATACAACATGTTTGAAGACTGTTTTGCACACTAAAAGAATAAAGATGGCTGTGAGTTATAATCTGAAACTTTCAGGTTCATTAGTTTGGCACAAGGATGTTTCTTTGATAGGTGGTGTTACTGAAAAAAGTGTTTATTTGAAATATATTTATTTGAAAACTGGTAACTGGTAACGGGAAAGGCACACTGAGCCAAGGCTTATTTCCAGGTGCAACCTGAGGGAGGGAATAATCATGAAAATAAAATGTAGTTTTCACAAGTATACAGTTCATTTTTTCATGAATTTCACATAACTGGATTTCTTCTAGATGGACATACAGTACACCTCTTTGGTGAATCAGAACCCACTTTCATTAGATAAGACTCATGGTTTTGTAATCCTTAGCAGTCTAGAAAGTAGGATAAACAAAACAAACCTTGCACATCAAAAAAAAAGTGTTAGAAGTTAAGCTAAAACTTATGTGGTCAGTAGTTTAAAAAGTGTAGGTTAAATCTTCAAGTGCACCTCGTCTGCACAGTTCCATTCCTGGACTGTTCAGTCAGTGGCTGGCTGTGGTGGTGAGTGGAGGCTGGGCAGTCGTCAGCTCAGGTGGTGTGGGGGATGTGGCAAGGAGTCATGCCTACTGGGGGGGGTTGCTACACTATGGAAAAGTATCTGAGGGAATTATTATTCAAACAGGGATGGTATGCGGCAGGGATTGGCATACAAATGGGGTGGGTATGTGGCAGGGGTTGTTATGCAAATGGGGATCATGTTTCTGGTATGAGGTGGGAGACCCTTCACTACAGAAAAGGGGATTTCACTGTCATTTACAGGGTCAGAGATCAGGCTGGGAGGGGTCACTACACTATGGAAAAAGAATGGGAGATATTTATTTTTTTATTTTGAACCAGATTTGGGACAGGGTGGAGGGGTCCCTACACTATGGAAATGGGATGGGGTTACTGACATTGGTGGGCGGGACTGGGCTGGGTGGGCAGGCTGGCCCAGTGCATCCTGCGGCACATCCTGCAAAATGTGTATGCAAATGTGGCCATAATGAACATGCAAATGGCTCGTTTGCACCTTGCATACCTGATGGCTGCATTACCATATTCTGGTAGAATATAGGAATTTAGGACCAGCGCATCTGGGGATGCACCATGCATCCCCATTTCCAGTATTCAGACCATCACCCAGGATGCACTAGCGCATTGTTGGCCACCCCATTTGTGCCACCACTAGGATTGCTATATTCAGACAAGATGCATGATCCATTGGGATCGCGTATTTTGTTTGAATGTTGCATTTTACTCCGACCCTTTTATTTGGGCAATGCATTTAGATGAGCTATGCATCCCCACAGGTTTGAAAATGTGGGCCTAAATCTGAAACTTGTGTGGTCAACAGTGTAGGGTGTAAGGCTGATTCTTCAAGTACATTTTGGGGAAGCAAACTACAGCTCTGGTGCAGTGATCATAACTATGAAGTTTTCCTCCAAGGTTGTAAAAAGGTGAAAGTTAAAGGTCTGAGTTGTTGTATATGTTTTAAAAAGTAAGGAAATTATTTGTTAAAAAAACAAGTACCTTTTCAAATAATATTGAAATAAGGCTGAAGTGTGACAGAGCCACTTGCAAATCAAGCTATAGATCTGCCACAGTGAGCATCATTAAATACTGTAGTAGTTCAAGGAGTGAACCACAGGTCCACCTAGGAAGCAAGCTGCAGGACTGGTGAGAGATCTGCACTGCCAGTTCCACAGAGTCTTTAAAAATATACATAGACATGCTATCTACTCCAGCTACAGTAGCTTTGGAATAGTTGGTGACCAGCTCTGCATGACTTTCATTTTATTCCAAATTGTATGTAATAATTCATTGTTTGATGTATGTACTTTGAATGGAATTTCATGTTTTGCTATTTTATGGTTGTTTATCTGTTACCTATATAACTTATTGCTCTGTCTGTACAGGCACTCTGAGCCTCGGTGGAGTGCCTCTTACAACTAAATAAACCAAACCAAATATATTGAAAATATGTTATTAATTATTTTTTAATACTGAAAATATGGTATATGGTTCTTCAGTATGGGTCTGTGGATTCCCTGCAGTCCAATGAGTTGTTAAAGCTCTACCATTTTGATACCAAAGAGGCTGTGATAATAAATATTGTATTATATATCTGAAAACACACATGCGTGTACATACATACACACACACACACACACACACACACACACACACACCGTGTACAAATGTTTGTTTATTTATTTATTTCAAAGGTTTTAGCAGGAAAGACATACCAAGGTGATAATAACTCATTTCCAAATGTATCTTTGGGAGGAGTGAGGAAGATAATACAAAAGGGAAAGTCTACTAGTACATTAATACATATGCATCAGTGAAGGTGCCAAGTAATACAGTGCAACAAAGAGGAGCAACATACAGTACATTACAGAATGTGCAAAACAATTTACATTGCAGGGTAAACAGTACAATAAAGTCTTAAGGTAGATAATGTTGTGCTTGGACAGATGTGGTGAACAACCTCAACGGGGTGTAGAGATGTGGACTCAAAGAGCATAACAGCTCCATGAGCAAGCCGTGGGAGGGAGTTGAAGGGCAGATGTTAAGGTCTGGTGTCAGAGATAGTTGTAGGAATGAGTTCTAAAATCTTGAATTAAAGACTTAGGGAGAAGGGTGAAGAAGCAGACTGGATGGACAGGGAAGAGGACTTGAGTTTAGGGAAACAATATCAGAAGGCAGCTTGACAACAACAGATTTCATGGGGAGGAAAAGGAAATAGAAAATTGTGCTGTAGAGTGGGTAGGAGGTAAGGTAGGAGAGGAGAGAGGAGGGCAGGGAGGGAGGGCTTAAAATGTATCACTTTACAGTAATCAGCTAAACTGGTGCAGGAAATATACATGTAAACCCCCACAAATTTGGCATTTACCTTAATGTCTTCCTGGGCTCCCTCCATGCTCACTGCCAGGCAGATGTCCTGTCTTGGTGTGATCCTGCTTAATTTCATGTGAGTGCCTTATTGAACCTCCACGCCTGTCCCTTTGAGACTAGCTAATCTGTGTGCAGTGAATGGTCTGTGCTGGGTTCAAGTGATTTAGGGCTTGCGACCAGCCAGCCACTGCTCTATTTTGCTCCACTCTGCAGTCGATAATAGTACAGAGGAGCCTGTATGGAATTGTACTTATTTACTGTTTATATGCTGTTATATTTGAAATAGAAGTTTGTTTAACCTGCTTTCCTAGCAGCTAATGCCTTTGGAATGGAAACCACCATGTAGGGTCTGGGACTTCCAGTAATTGAACCACTCAGACTCTGGGGACCTAAAATGGATCCTGGCCAAAGTGCCTATTGGGAAGGAAAGCTATAGGTTTTGTAGTTTTAGGTTTCACCAAATCTGACCTGGAGGGAGCCTAACTGTGACTGACAGCTTCCTCAGCCAACCCAAATCCTGGATTACAACGAAAATCCCCAGTGCTACATAAGACAGTGGATCAGTTACAGTAGGAGCTTGGAGTGTGACCAGATAGAGCTTTGAGCAGCTGCTCCTGAATGAGCATGGGGAATCAGCAGGAAGAGGCTAACTTGCCTCCCTGCCACATTTCTCCTGCCTGGGACTTCCTGATAGCAGAAGTTGGACTTGTCTGTTTATGACTGGAACTGCAGCAGAATGAAGAAAGAGCTTATCAGTACCACTTGCAATTTGGACAAGATTTGCTCTTGTGAAGCGATCGGCCCAGCTAGTGTGCGAGGCGAAATATGGATCAAGAGGTTTGCTCAGTGAATCTACTGCAATAGCAACCGGACTGTATCGAACTATATAAAGTTAGTGCTGCCTTATTTGAATATGCTGAATGTTTTCTGTGGGTGAGACCTGCTTGCCTATGACCCAACCTGTTATGCCAGCTGGAGGTTTCACCAGCAAGAAACAAATGAACTTTGCCATTTTGCTCATCCTGCCTGGGCCTTTGCCTATCTGGCCCAGACCGGTGCCTGCACCAGAGACTATTTCAGTGAGCGAATGGCTTTGGGGATCCAGCCCTGTGCAACAACAACTTACAGTTGTGGCCACCTGGAGGGAAAGGCTGTGAAGAGAAGGGGGTGCGCTTGTGTCGGCCCTGCTTCCCCATGCTCATCGGGGTGAACACCACAAGGTCTCCATATTGCCTGCCATCCTGCAGAAACCTGGTAGCATGACTACACTCAGGGTAGCACCCTGCAAAGGCTACTTAAATCATCTGTGCTACCATCTGCTTTTATTTACTTTCTGGGTTTTCAGAGACTGAACCATCTGGCTCGTATTACAAATATTCACCTTGTTGTTTTGCATGCTAACTGCTTTTCTTTCATCAAGGGCCCCAACATCAGCTGCAATGCAGCCACCCGGGCAACATATCTAGCTAGTAACTTTACATTCTGGGTACAGTGTTGTTGAACTGTATATTTAGGACTTAAAGTGCATACCAGAAAAAACTGATTTAAATCAGAATACAAATCATATGACTAAATTCATGCCCTTCCTTGTTCACGACCCTAAATAAACCTGATTGTCTTTTTCACATTTAACCTGGCTAGTGTGCATGTTATTAGTTGGGTTACAATACTGAAAGTGTGTAGTTGTAGTGCTAACATTATTTTACAGGTGGTCTCCAGGGAATGGCTGAAGATCCATCCCTGATGGTAAGTGTGAAACATAGAAACAGAATTTGATGGCAGATAAGGACCGCTTGGCCCACCTAGTCTGCCCATTCCCTACCTAATGGATAAGCTGCAGATCCTAGTTAACCAACAGCCTACTTCCTCCTACTCCCCACTAGAATTGTCTTATGTCTGTCCCATGCATTCTTGAATTCCCCACTGTTTTTGACTCCACGACCTCCTCAGGAAGGCTATTCCATGCATCCACAACCCTCTCCATTAAAAATACTTCTTCACATTACCTCTGAGCCATCCCCACCTCTATCTTCAAATTGTGCCCCTTGTTCTTGCACATCTCTTTTTGGAAAGATGCTACCCTCTTGGACTTTGTTGATTCCCTTGAGGTACTTGAAAGTTTCTATCATGTCCCCCCTCCTCAAGGGTATACATATTAAGCTCCTTTAGTCTCTCTTCATATGTCTTCTGGTGCAGACACTGCATCATTTTGGTTGCTGTCCTCTGGACAGCCTCCATCTGTCTATGTCTTTGTGGAGATGGGCTCTCCAGAACTGCATGCAGTATTCCAGATGGGTCTCACCAACTGTCTGTGCAGAGGGATAACAACTTCCTGTTTTCTACTGATGATGCCTCTCCCTATGCATACCAGTATCCCCCAACCCTCCTTACTGCCTTCTCACATTGCTTGCCCACCTTTGGGTCATCTGATATAACTACCCCGGTCCCTTTCCATTTTGTTGTTGTCAGTATCTCACCCACCATTGTGTACTCTTCACCTGGTTTTCGTTTCCCAGGTGCATTACTGCACTTCTTTGCTTTGAATCTAAGCTGCCATACATTTAACCATTCCTCCAACCTTGCCAAGTCCCTTCTCATCCTTTCCACCCCACCTTGTGTATCAACCCTGTTGCAGATCTTTGTGTAGTCTGCAAAGAGACATACTTTTCCTTCAGTCCCTCTGCAATGTCACTTATAAAGATATTAAAAGGACCAGACCCAGTACTGAACCCTCGGTATCCACTAGTAACCCCCTTTCTTCACTGTGGACTCCATTAACTTTACCCTCCATGTTCTGTTGTCCAGCCAATGCTTTACCTAGGCTACCACCCTGTGACCCACTCCCAGGCTGGCTAATTTGTTTATTAATCTTTTGTGTGGGACTGTGTCAATACCTTGCTAAAAGTCTAGGTAGGCCATGTCCATAGCCCTCCCTGGTCTACAACTGGTCACCAGTCAAAGAAATCAATTAGGTAATATGACATGACCTTCCCTCTGTGAATCCATGCTGTCTTGGGTCCTATGCCCCACTGGCATCTAGGTACTCAACAATTTTTCCTTCAGAGTGATTCCATCATTTTCCCTACCACTGAGGTCAAACTGACAGGTCTGTAGTTTTCTGCCTCTGCCTTGCTCCCACTTTTGTGAAGGGAATCACATCCACCATCCTCCAATCCTCAGGTACCACACCATCCTCCATGATTGGTTAAAAGATAGTCAATGGTTTTACTAGTTCTCCCCTTAGTTTTTAGAATTCTGGAATGAATCCCATCAGGCCCCATTGCTTTGTCCACCTTCAGTTTTAGGAGTTCTTTCAGAACCCTTTCTTCTGAAAGGACTGATATCAACCCAGGCAGGCAGGATATCAGGCAGAAGGGGATAGGGAGAAGTACCAGGAGAAGCAAAGGGAGGCAGGGAGGTCAGTAAGGGAAGCCAAATCTCAGACAGAAGAACACATTGCAAAATCAGTGGGTAGGGGACAAAACCTTTTACAGGTACATAAGTGAAAAAAAAGAAAGACAAAGGGAGGGATAGTGAGACTGAAGGGGAGGATGGGGAGCGTGGAGGATGACAACAGTAAAGCTGACATATTGAACAGGTATTTCTGCTCAGTCTTTACTGAGGAAGAGGAGGGTAATGGGTCTGAAGGGTACAAGGAGTGAGAATGGTGCAGAAATGGACACAAGTCCCTTTACACGAGAAAGGGTCCTGAAGGAACTGGAAGTAATAAGAGTTGATAAAGCAATGGGGCCAGATGGGGTGCACCCAGGGTCCTTAAAGAACTAAGAGAGTGGTGGTTGAACCTCTGGCTATCCTGTTTAGCCAATCACTTGAAACAGGGAGGTACCCAAAGACTGGAGGACAGCAGATGTAGTCCCTTATACAAAAGTGGGAACAAAGAGAAGCAGAGAACTACAGACCAGTCAGCCTCACCTCGGTAGTGGGGATGATCATGGAAGCACTACTGAAGGAGAGATTGGTGGAACATCTGGTTGTCAATGGACTACAGGACCCAAGGCAGCATGGTTTCACCAGGGAGGTCATGTCAGACCAAACTCGCTGAATTTTTTGACTGGGTGACTAAGGAGGTGGATCAGGAGAGGCAGTGGACATGGCCTATCTGGACTTCAGTAAGGCCTTTGACACTGTGCCACATAGAAGACTATTACACAAACTGGGGAATATGGGTGTGGGCAGGACAGTAGTGTGGTGGGTAGGTAACTGGCTGCATGGCAGGACACAGAGGGTGGTGGTAAATGGCTGTCACTCTACAGAGGGAAGAGTGACCAGTGGGGAACCACAGGGATCAGTGCTGGGATCGGTCCTATTCAACATCTTCATCAGTGACATTGAGCAGGATCTAGAGGCAGAATTTCACTGTTCACTGATGACACAAAGCTCTGTAACAGAGTAGACACACCAGAGGGTGTAGATAGAATGAGAAGCAACCTGCAGAAACTTGAAGAATGGTCAGGGGTTTGGCAGTTGAAATTCAATGCAAAGAAGTGCAAGATAATGCATATGGGGCACAAAAACCCTGGCACAATATATCAGTTGGGGGTGAGGATATAGCATGCCAAGCAGGAAAGGATCTTGGGGTTATCATCTCTGATGACCTCAAGGTAGAGAAACAGTGTGACAAGGCAGCAGGTAAAGCAAATAGGATGCTGGGATGTATAGGCAGGGGCATCATCAGCAGGAAAGGGAGGTCATAATTCCGCTATACAAGACACTAGTGAGGCCCCACCTGGAGTACAGTGTACAGTTCTGGAGACCATACCTATGTAAGGACATAGACAGGGTAGAGAAGGTTCAGAGGAGGGCAACAAGATGGTGCATGGATTGCATCACAAGTCCTATGAAGACAGGTTGAAGGAACTGAACATGTACTCCCTGGAGAGAGGAGGAGAGGCGATGTGATAGAGACATACAAGTATCTTACAGGGAGGAACAGGGTGCAGGAAAACACTATTTTAAGCGAAAAAGATGTTCCAGGACTAGAGGGCATGGGATGAAGTTGGAGGGAGAGATTCAGAGGAAACATGAGAAAGAATTTCTTCCTAGAACGGGTGGTGGACAAGTGGAACACCCTGCCAGAGGAAGTGGTGGGGGCTGAAACAATCACAGGATTTAAGAATGCATGAGATAGACATAAAGCAATTCTGGAGGTCAGGGGTAGGGGCAACAGACTTCTAGGAGAAAACAAACTGAACTTACAAGCTCAAATGGGCAGACTGATTGGGCCATAGGCCCTTATCTGCCGACACTGTCTATGTATCTATGTAACCCCTATCCAGAGTGCTTCTATTGACTGGATTAGGTACTTCCCCTCCTCTTCCTTTGTGAATACTGAGCAGAAGTACTCTTTCAGTATCCCTGCTTTTCCACTGTCCCTCTCTGCACACTCACCCTCATCTTTATTCAGCCTCAGTATCCCTCCCTTTGTCTTTTTTCTCTCCTAATGTACCTATAAAGGTTTTATCCCTTCTTAACCGAGTTGGCTATCTTTTCCTTAGTTTGGGCCTTTGCTATTCTGACTGCCTTTGCTTCCTTCTGCTTTAACTGTACAGTTATCAATCCTGCTCCTTCTGTGTTTCCTTATATTTCTGAATACTATCTTATTCTCCTAACCTTCCCCACCACCTCTTTTGAGAACCATAGTGTTTTTTCTTTCATTTTGATTTATTTATTTGCTCCACACAAAGGCTTGTTGCCTCTGTGATGGCAGTTTTGATGTTTCCCATTGTTGCTCCATCCCTCCTTCTTGCCTGTTTGCTAATGCTTTTCTGAGGCACTCTCCCATTTGCCAAAATCAGCCTCTTGAAGTCAGTACCTTCACTTTTGTGTGGCTTAACTCTACAGCTTAGTTTGTCATAGAACCACACTGTTTGGTGGTCACTTGTTCCCAGATGGCTACCACTTCTATATCTGAGATCCTCTCTTCATCCCCATTTGAGAGTACCAGGTCTAAGATTTCTCCCTCCCGAGTGGGTTCCAATACTAGCTGTCTGAGGCATGCCACCTGTAGGGCATCGAGAATGGCCCTGCTCTTGGATGTAGCTGCAGCAAAGGTGCTCCAGTTAACATCTGGCATATTCATGTCCCCCATCAGCAATATCTCCCTTCTTCTGCCATCCTAAGGATGCCTTCTATTATTTCCTTGTCCATTTCCTCCCCTGAGTCTGAGGTCAGTATACAACCCCTCTGCAGATTGTGGTGCCATTTCCAGTCTCAGGGTGACCCACAGTGCCTCCTCTCCTCCCTATTTACCCTTTAGTTCTGTTGCTGTGATCCTTTCCCTTACATAGAGAACTACTCCTCCTCCTCATCTACCCTCCCTGTCCCTCCTGTGGATTGTGTACCCTGGTATGTTGACATCCCAGTCATGGTTCTCTGTGTACCATGTTTCTGTGATCACACAATATCCAGGCATCCCTTTTCCATCAAGGCCACCAGTTCAGAGCTTGTTACCTAGACTACAGGCATTGGTACGCGTTACCCTCCATTTTTTGATGGCCTTACCCCTTTTTGCCCCATCCCTGTCCTTACTGCCTTTGTCTTTTCTCCATTTACCCTGCCCTTCTCCCTATCGACTTCTCTATCTTAGTGTTTACCTCACTAACTATCCTGATTTTGGGGGAGGGCTGAGTTTTCCTTCTCCTTTTCAGTGCCCCTCCTTGGCTAGTTTAAATGCTGGGTGTGAAGGGTGTGTGCATATCATTACTGCTATATACTGACTGTGTGTTAATTGCTGTTATAGGTACAGAGCAACTAGGAGGATTGGTGGGTAGTTATAGCTTCACAGGGATAATAGCAGGATAGATAGACACCCCAATATCATAACTCTGGTGAAGGCACCTTAATACTGAATCCAAGCCCTAAACCTGTGTTTGGACCTACAGGCGGGGTAGTAACCTTCAGGATAGCACCACCTAGGGATTTCATATGAGGACAAAATGTTCTGAAATCTCCAACAACAGAGAAACATATTGTGTACTGCACAGTAGACATTAGCTTTTCCTCACTGAAAACATAGCAAGGTCAGAGGGTCAAGACAAAGAGAATTCTTCAGAACATTGCTCTTTGTATTGCTGTGCCTTTTCAATACGTCATTTAGTAGAGAATCATAATAAGTGGATAACAGAAAATCTTTTACTGTATCTCCAGAAGTCAGAATCTTTAACATTGTGAAAAGAAATTAATGTTAACCTACAAAGTCTAAAAATAGTTATTTTTACAGCATCAGATTTAAAAAAATTCAACTAAATTTCATAGTTCAGATAGTTAAAAGCCCCAACAAACAGAATGAATCATTGAGATGACTATTTTCCACTTTTCCCCGTCATTCAATTTCCTACCTATGTAATTTGCAGTAAATGTATCCCATTATCTCCTAGAAAAGCCATCAACACATTGACAGGATATAAAACTGCAAACGGTTAGTCATGTGGTCAAAGATCATCAAAGTTTCCAAGTCGTTATGTCAAAAATAGAAGGCACTTAGTGGCTAAAATCAAAGAGCTGCTATAAAAGCATCTCCTTGGCCTGCCATCTATCCATGTCGTTTAGTCACTGGGGTTTATTTTTATTGAGAGTGTTGACACAAGTACTTATAGACAAGTCTGATAGTAGGCCATTCTATGAGCTCCAAGGGTAGATTTAATGAGCCCAGCACTGATTAGATGATGAGATGCAAACAATGCACTATGCATAGTCTTGTTTTAGTTTCCATGCATGCAGTTCTAGATCTACTGTCAAAATGACCAGGTACTGAACCTCCTAAACATTTATCCATATGACTGCTAACTGTTGTGATACACTAGATCACTTGAAGTCTGTAATCCTACTTCCTAGAATAGAGGTTTTCAGTTGTCACTGACTATCCATGTTAGTGCTACTGTGATGGCAGGAAAGGGTTCACCAGGGTGTTAAACATCTGCATCATACTTCAGGCCATTGGTCCCCAAGGCAAAAATATGATATCTTGAACAAATGGGCATTATGATGGCCACTATAAATTGTAGGAATAAATGAGACACTCTGATTTTATTTTCACTCATGCTGCTATTTTACTTGTTGGTAGCACTAATTTGGTAACCATGTGACCACATACTACTTGTAAGCAATAAGACATGAGGGGTGTGCATTAGAGATTTCTGACACATGACCAGGGACATGTGAGGCACAAGACCGCAGGCCTTGGGATAAGAACCAGGCAGGGAGCATCCCTATCCTGGTTCCATTTTGACCCAGGGTAACTAATATCCTACTCCTGATCCTGCTCTCACCAACCGTGTTGCAGGAACAAACAAGTGTTGGTGACTCCACCTTCTTGCTATCTCCACTTTCCTGCACCAAAAGTGAGCTACTTCAGGGACCAAGCAGGTGGCTGAATGGCAGAGCTGATAGAGCTGCTCTGAGGAATAGGAGATGAGGGTCAACCTATCTCCTTAAAGCACATCTTAACCACTAAAACAGTTGAAATCAACCTCTGAATCTCCAACAATCAAATTCCAAAATTCACATATCACCCCAAACCCAGCACCCCATCCACAATCAACTCACTCACAAGTCAGCCACACGCCAGTTAGTCAGTCACACAAAACCTCATCATACCAGACATGCAACCAATAAACTAGTAAACTAAAACAACGTCCACAGATTTAACTCCTAGCTGTCCTAGCAGCCCCAAACCACTGATAATAAAACTCGAGTACAAAAGTTCAGGGCAAAATGATTTTCAAAGTTTCCAGCTGCTTTTCATCTCCCTCCCTATAGTCCATGCTCGATCAATATAAGATGTGATAAACAGACAAAACTACCACTTCTCTGAATAAAAAGACCTACTGGATCCTGACTGTCACCAGGATCCAAAGATCAAGATCTCATGGAACTGCTTCCCTCATAGCACTCTGTCAGTATGCTATACCTCAGTGCCAACTTGTCTCATAGATTAGGCCACTTTAAGCTAGACCACATCCTCATGCCTACTTTTGCCCATGGGTGAACTTCTTGAAATCTCTTTCGCTTGTCTTTCTTAGACTGACATTGTGTGACATGGTGGTACTTATCATTGAGCACCTTTGTAGCTGGTGCACAACATTCAATAACTTCTTATGTGGAACATTGTGGCTTTGTATCCTAGAAGAGTACATGAAAATGTAAGAACAATGTCTAACAAGCATTTGTCATTGCCGAATGTTTGCTTGCTGGTATTAGCATTGGAAGTGCAGGAGTTAGACGGATGCAGAATAGGAATGGCAGTGAAGTACTGAAGTACGCAACCCCACCCTCACTCTGCAGAGATGGACAGGCATTGGGGTGTGCCTTTGGGTCGCCGCCCACAACGCTCACGCCATATCACCTCACCCTACCTGTGTTGAGGTATGCCTTGGGGTGTTTGGCTGTACAGTCACCCCATTCCATAAGAAATACACTGAAATGGGTGCAGTATAGAAGAATGGTGTGAACTTTGGGGCCTAAGAGTCTAGACACACCTCGATGCCTGTCACTGGCTGCAGGGTGGGGGTGGGGGTGGAATGGTAGGAACATTATTGTCGACAATCCCAAGTCACCCTGACACCTATCAGTCCCTACAGTGGGGCGTTATGGTCGGAGAGTCTAACACTCTTGGCATTTCTTGGTATTTTCACTCGAAATTTTCAACATGGGCTTTTGTGACCCACCGCATGAACAGTGACACTATCAGTTTGTTAGCTGAAAGGTGATTTTGCACAGCGACTATGCCATTTGGCACCACAGGTGCAAACACATTTGAAACAGGATGTAATGTTGAAAATCTGGACTGAAAATATAAAAATTTCAGAGTTTCGAGAGTGCATGGAAACTGAGCAATGCAGAATATACTACATTTGTGGAATTCTGTCACCAGATTTTCAACATAGGCATTTGGGACCTCCGCTCATGAACAGTGTCACTGTGATTTTCTTAATGTGTCCCGAACATTGATTTCCCACAGTGACCATGCCATTGTGTGCGGATGTGAGAAAACACATTTCGAGCAAGATGTGAAAATGACTGCTGTACTGTTCATAAGGAGGTGTGAAAAATGTCAATGTTGAAAATCTGGAGTGAAAATATTAAAATTCTCGAAGTTACAAGTGTGCATGGAAACTGCGCAATGCACGCCGTAACAGTTATTTTTTTAGATTTTCTGCAATTTGCAACATAGGCTTTTTTGGGAGCCCACCGTGAACAGTGACACTGTCGTTTCATTAATCAGTCCTGAAAAGTGATTCCACTCAGTGACTGCAAAATCACCTTCAGGACTGAATCATGAGATGACAGGTGACTGAATTCATGGTGGGGTCCCTAAGAACCCCATGTTGAAAATGATACCAAAGTCACAAAATGGCTGAGATATACACCTAAGTTGAAAAACACCCATTTATGCCATTATACAGTTTACGGCATTTCTTCAGTTCGCGATCGAGCTTTGAAGAGTGCAGGCGTGTTCGGCTCCACGAAGATTGTGCAATGGGCTCTGGAGGTAAGTATGGGGTGAGGGTAGGTGTGGGAGGTGGGATACAGAGGGTGGAGTGCAGTATCGGGAGGGGCCACCGCAGACAACGAGGGACCCTTTTTTCTTTTATAGGTAAAAAAAATTAAAACACACCATGGGAAAGTTTTCTTAATTACAGGGACATATGGCATGCTGGGGTGGGCTCCCAGCATGCCACCTGGGTGTGTGTTTTTTTGGGAGGGACTGGAGCCAATGGGGGTTGGTCACCCCATCGGCAAAAAAGAAAACTTGACCAGCCAGAGGGTGAGCCGAGGAACAAGGGAGTGGGGAGGACAGCAGCAGAGGGAGGAGGTGGGAGGGATTTTTTGTAGCTGACGGGTGAGTCAGGGAATGAGAGAGTGGGGAGGACAGCACCAGAGGGAGGAAGTGGGAGGATTTCTTTGCAGCCAGAGGGTGAGTGGGGAATGAGGGGCGGAGGACAGCAACAGAGGGTGGAGCGGGAGGATTTCATTGGCAGTGACATGCAGGAGGGCTGGAGAAATTGTGTGACAACAATATGCTAAATACACACAAGTTACTGCCACTGATTGCAGTGGTGGTTTTCTTTGAATTGAAGATCACTGCAGCCGAACTGCTGTCAGACAGCTTAGCATCCATTGGTGTGGTATGGTCGCGCCTGCTAAACAGAGCACTGCACTGGACAGGAGGTCACACACCTCCAAAAAGTCGTGCGGTCATAATATGTTTCCTGCAGATGCGCACAAGCAAACATAAAAATGAGGAGGTCTGCAGGGCTGTTGGGAGGTAGATTTCAGGCATGGAAGAAAGCAGGGATGCCTGGCACAAGTGTACTGCCACATGTGCTACTAGATGGGTGGAGATCAAAGCCTAAGGTAAATTATTAAAATTCACTATTAAGGGAAGGATCTTGGGATAACAGTAAGAGAAGAGCAAAACCACCATCTACCATTTGTGTCTTCTTTTCCCTCTCCACCTCCCCTTCAGGCCAATTGCCCCTGAGGACCTGCACCCCTCTCGGCTCCGCTGCCTGACTGCATATTGCAGCCACCACAGGGTAACCCGACATGACCCTTCATCGGGTGGGTCCTCCTCTTCTGAGGAGAAATGGCCTGGCAGCCTAGGCATTGGCTGTGGGTGCTGCTGTGGTCAGTCTTAGTGGAGTCCGAGGAGGCACTTGGCCCAGGGCAGCCATCATCCTGGTGGGTGGAGATGCCATGTTTCTGTTTTTCTCCTGCTTTTCCCCAGATTGCACTGCCTCTGTGCTTCCCTGGTATCCACTGGGGCCACTACAAGCAACACCTTTTCCCAGCCCACCCCAGGAGAGGAGGAGAGCCGTCCTCCAGATGCTCGATCCAGCTCCTACCCCTGCCCGACTCTCCAGCGCCGAGTCCATTCCAGACCCAGGTCTCCAGTGTGAAGAGAGGTAAGGCACCAGCGCCTCAACCCTCTGCATCACTGGGTTAGTACCATCTACCATTTGAGCAGATATTTTTCTTGTGACGCTTGGCCAGCTGGTTATGATTATGTATGATATTTGTAAAATAAAAAAATATAGTATGTGATTGTCTCACCTAAGACAGCCTGTGCTTCCATGGGTGCCCACGCCTCAGGTTTCAGTGAAGCTACAGGATATGTAAACTGACCAGAGATCTCTGTAATGTAATTAACTTCCTTGAGAAATTGCATTTTATGGCCTTTTATGACCTCATGCATTTGAAGTTGGAAAACTAAATATACATTTTATTACAGGACAGGATGTCATTTAGCTGATTTCTGCTGGCTACATCACACCTAGATGATGGACTGCAGGGTTATAAACCTCAAAGGAACTGGTTGATCAAAACTCATAATTTGGGAAATTAGTTTTTGCTGATGTTACATTATTTAATATACCTCCTGATAGGACATCATGTTTGTATTTTTTCTAAAAGGAGGAGCTAGATGACTCTCAGAACGAGGCATGGAGACACAGTTTAAACTGATACTTGTGTCTGAGATGAGATATATCATTTGGGACTCGAAAGAAAAACAGCTCTCTGATCTAACTATAAGCACTTCCAGAGGTAATACCTTAGACAGCAAAGGTCTAAATGTATTGTGATAGGAGTCTTTGTTTTGTACTTTTCCTTGTTCTTTTATGTGATTGTTAGCTCTTTGATATATTGTTCTGTGTTTACATTTTCATATTTTATCATCTTTTAGTAAAGTACTTTTCTTTGAAAGACTGCCTGGGTGTCTGCCAGTTCTTTTTTGCATGTGATGTATAGATGGTTAAGTCTGACAATTGTTCAACAGCTTGATGGTGTTACTGAGCTTGAGTAAAAGGTAAGAATGCACCTAAGGTCTCTTATAGAGTTAAAGGGTTAATTTTGGATACCTGGTTAGGTGCCCTTAGGCAAAGATATATTGCAACCCTCCCCGAAGAGAATATTATCTGAGCTTGTATATTTGGGTATGCCAGCATAAGGTTCACTGTTTGAATCCCCCAGAACTTGAGACTAAAGGTGATTCAGACCCAAAAGCAGACAGAAGGGTTACCCTGTCTGTTACCTGTTCACACTATTGAGCTCTGAGGTTGGCACTGTGGGAGCAGAGGGCCTGACCTGTGGAGTGCGTTTCTGACAGTCTAGAGTAAATGGACTGCTTATGATTAGCCTAGTTAAGCTATTTTATTGATACCACTTTTTATTTAAAAACCCTTTTCTTATTTATTTCTTGTGTGAAATATTTAGTCTCCTAATATCAATATATCTAAATTTGTTTTACAAAGTCTTAAAAGTGTTGCAGACTCAGACACTTTTCTGAGCGGATTATTTCAAATACTTTGCCTACTGTTTGCTGTGGGAAAGTGTTTCTCAAGTCTCCTTAAGCTACCTCTATAAGCTGTTACAATTTCCTCTGTTCATTTTATTGTGACCTTTTAATTTTGAGTGTAACTTTAGTATGACTTGTGTTTTTCCCCAGTATTGTTCTGTGTTTTTCTATTCTAGGTTGTCTCTGTAAAAATGTTCTTTAGAAACCACATCCCAAATGTTGGAAGCTCGGAATAAATGTTGTACTTTCTAAGGGCGCTTGCGAGATCTGTAGTATCCTCCAGCTAACTAACAAGAAAGTTGGAGAAAAAAGTCCACAAGGTAGCAAAATCCAAAGGTAGTTCATTAATAACATACTAACATAAGTATATCTGTGACTTCATAGGAAAGGGAATCATCCACAGGATACAGTTCAGGGCATTTTCCAAGGTGTCTGTAATGGTATGGGGGGGCAAATGCAGGATTTTAGCTGCCTGTAACTACTGTAGCCTCTTTTTACACCAAAACCAGGGACTGGCTACACAACACCCAGCAGTAGCACTAACAGTGCCTTCCTGGAGCTGAGACACTTCCTAGGGACCCACTCCTTTACAAAGACAAATCAAGATCCATATTATTACAAACTCAGTTACTAAACTCAGTAAAATGAAGGAAGTAGAGTAGGTGAATAGATAAGTGTTTAAGGTAGCTGCCTCAAGTTATGACTAACTTATATCCTGACAGGATATGGTGTAGCTGGAGAGCAGATTTCTTAGAGTGACTACAATCTAATCCATCTTTATACTTGTTCATATCAGATTCCCTAGTGAAGGAATGATGATGTACTACTTAAATGTAAATCAGAGGCATACTGCATTCATTTTAGCCATGTAATCTTTCCTTTTGGTTCTTTCCCAATTCACCTACACCTACCTTACTAGTGATACTGATACCACTTGAAGATTACCCTCCCACACCACCTACCATAAAATACAATTATTATTATTATTTATTATTACCACATTTTCTCTCTGGGGCCAGTTGTGTTATATCTTAACATTTTATTTATTTATTTAGAGGAAGGCCCTTGAGGAGCGAGTGCCATTTTCAAGGATCACCCAAGTCAGTATAAGTAACACAAAACAACAATCTTTTGACGACATATACTATCACATAGGTGTTTAACACCATCTACAGACCATTACAAAACAAAGATAGCAGAGAAAGGATCAACCAGTGTATGGAACTATTTAGAGTTGGAAGTACAGGCAAGCCTTAATACATTACAATCTATGAAGGTGTGAACAATTAGTGGTGATCATGAGGTAGTTTTCCAGCTGCTTATTGCCTACATGGTTGATTAGCATAGTATGTAGGTCAGCAGGTACATGGTTCCATGCCTTGAGGGCATAGTAGGAGAGGACTTTTGACCCTGGGATGTCCTCATAAAAGGATGGCAAAGGAAGGTGTAGGAAGCCTGCCAACCTAGTGACATGAGAGAGCTGTCTTGGATAGTATGTAAGTTTTGTAATAAGGAAGGAGCCAAATCTTTTAGAATTGTTGCTACTGTTAAGTCTGTAGTATTATTATCTCTGTTCAAATGGGAGCCATCCCATTCTGGTATAAAGATACATGATGGTATGTACAAATATTTGCTGCAAGTAAGAATCGACAGGTCATGTTGAGGAGGGACTTGATTGTGGAAGGTATGTTCTCAGTTGCTACAGCACAGATTATGATTCCATAGTCAATTAGGTTTAGTGGGAAGTTGTTAAATTTTTCCATAACCAAGGCATGGGCATCCCATCTGTGCTGCCTAACAAGAAGTAGTATTTCAGCCTACAAGGTTCCTCTTTACTGCCATTTGTGCCTGTTATTTCTAGAGGATCCTCACTGTTGGGACTGCACTGTGAGAATATTGTAAGTCATCACAGCCTTGCCTTTGATTTGTTATATCTTTAACTGGTGAGGAAATGCACAGCTGTAGTTTTGTGCCTTCTGTTTAATGCAACAAATATAAATGTGTGGTTCTGAGCCATCTTCTAATGTTGTTGTCAATAAAACCTTTTTTTCTCTGTAGTGCGACTGCAGAGGTGCACATTCTTAAAATCATATTTTGCAGTAGCTGCCCTGGGAGACCACTCTGGTACTCTTTAGTCTAGCTGCTTTCTGACATCTTATTTTATGTTTGCTTGCGGCATGCACAGGAAACATATGTGGCAGCTTAGGAGAGAAGTGAGTTGTAGAGGTGAGGTACTTGGCAGCCAACGGAGCACTGCATTTGGGGCTTGGCACGGTGGACCAATGCAGGCCCAGTGTCCTGATGACACTGGTTCTGCAGAAGTGCCATCAAATTAAAACATTTTCACCTCTGCAATCAGGATCCACCTCATCACTGTAGCTTCAGCCATTTCGCTGCAATGAGGAGGCGACCCATCATTGCAGGGTGGTACCTGCCATCCGCATACCCCAACCCAGTACATTTGCCAATGGGGAGCCCACTCCCCATCAGCATACTGTAACCCCTCCACCATTTGTTGTGTGCTGAGGGGTGCCCAATCCCTCTTGGCATCATTCCTCCTCCAACAGTCTTTCTTTGCCAGCAGGGGCCCCAATCTCAACCATCAGTCCCACCCTTCCAGTAAATTGCTGATGGGGAGAACACTCCTTCGGCATAATGTCCCCTCCCCAAATTTGTTATGTGCTGACGGGGTGCCCAATCCTCCTTCAGCTACAGCCCCCAAAACACTCAGGTGCCATGCCAGGAGCCCACCCAGCATGCCAAATATCCCTGTTAAAAAAAAATAAAAATGTCCCACAATGTTTTCTGTTTTTCTTTAAACCTATAAACAGAAAGCGGTCCCTCGTTGAGTCCGGTGGCTCCTCCCCCAACCCGCGCCCACCTTCTGTGCACCTGCCTCCCTCACCCCCACTCCCCACTCCATACTTTCCTCCAGAGCCCAGGCGACAATCTTCAGTGGACCAGGAACACGCCTGCATTCTTCAAAGCCGACCACTAACTGAAGAAATGCTGGTAAGCTGTGTGATGGCATAAATAGAGTTTTCAACTTTGGTGCATATCTCAGGCATTTTTGGAATTTTGGCACCAACATTTCAACATGGGGTTATTGGGACCCTCTCATGAATTCAACCACTGTCATGGTTTTTGGTCGAAAAGTGCTTTCTGATCACTGTGCAGAATCACCTTTTGGGACTGATTAACTGACTTATAACAGTGCCACCGTTCATGAGGTGGGTTCTCCAAAAAGCCTATGTTGTAAATAATGAAAAAATCCAAAAACAACTGTTTTATGCGCTGCACAGTTTCCACGCACACTCACAACTCGAATTTGTAATATTTTCACCCAGATTTTCAACACTGGCATTTTCCACACCTCCTACGAACAAGTCAGCTGTCATTTTATACATCCTGGCCAAAATTGTTTTTGCACTTCCAGCGCAGAATAGTGCGGTCACTGTGGGAAATCAGTTTTTGGGACACATTCAGAAAATCACAGTGATACTGTTCATGAGCAGAGGTCCTAAATGCCTATGTTGAAAATTTGGTGACAAAAGTCCATAAATGACTGTGTTACAAGTGTGCGTTACAGTTTTCATGCACCCTTGTAACTTTGCAAATTTGTAATATTTTCATGCCAGATTTTCAACACTGCCATTTTTTCACACTTCCTTATGAACAGAATAGCTGACATTTTTCACATCCTGGCTGAAATGTGTTTTGCACTTCTGCGCAGAATAAGCGTGGTAGCTGTGGGAAATCAGTGTTTGGGACAGATGAAGATCAGCGACTGAGAGAGGGAGAAGTGAGCAGCGCAACTGAACTCTGTTGGGACTGCTGTGGATTTCTTTGTGGGCAGACAAAGGTGCCAATGCAGGCAGAAGTCCAGTACAAAGGCAGCCTGCAGTGCCAGGAGAAACAGAATGAGCAGTGAGGAGGGGAGTGAGTGAGCTCAGTGGAGCTCTGCTGAAACTTTGGAGTTGCTCACCCTTCCACCCAGGGTCCTCGGTGATCCTAAATTACAGCAGGGTCTCTGGGGTGGAGACAAAGCAATGACTGGATACTTTGAGGAGTGCTGTAATAATACAGATTTAGTTGTTCTGTTTATTTCTCAACTGAGCTAAGTACTGAGCTATACTGTTAGGATTGCTGTAATAATACATATTTATTTGTTCTGTTTATTTCTCTAACTGAGCTA
Organism: Neoceratodus forsteri; assembly: GCA_016271365.2. Lineage (NCBI taxonomy): Eukaryota > Metazoa > Chordata > Ceratodontiformes > Ceratodontidae > Neoceratodus > Neoceratodus forsteri. Next base: position 1,427,155,154 of record CM028130.1, read on the forward strand.
AGTAATACTTGGAATGTAATAGGATTTCTAACTGGGCTAAGTGACACTATATGAGAGCTGAGAACAAAAAGTATGGTAGCTGAGGGTGAAAACAGGCAAGGAGGCTTAGGATTGCTACAGTAATACAGTATCTAATGGATGAGATTTGAGACTGAATTAACCAGTCGGCAAGGGGTCAGTAGGGGACTACTGTGGGGGACAGGAATTTGAGTAAATAGGGGCCTAACAGTTGTAGTAGGGTACAGAACCTGGGACTAAGAGCCTGTAACATAAGATGGGGTCAAAATGGGACAGGTGCTACATGTCAATAGGGTGGGCAACTTTGAAGTGTGGTGAGGTGTAGGTGTGGGTCCGCCATGATCCTGGACTGGGCTTGCATGGATGGGGGGTGTATGGTCTGCAGATGACTGGCTAGTTTGAGGGAGGAACTGTGGATGTTATGGAGGAGTCTAAGTGGCAGAGCAGATGAGTATGGTAGGCATCCTGGCTGGGGGATAGGGGATGGCAAGGAGGGATGGAGGAAGAACAACTAGGGACTGAAACTGACTCCAGTATAAGAGGCACTAGCAGAAAAGACAGGAGAAGGGAGGTGGTGCACGAGGTGAGGGGCCTCCTGTTAGGGGAAGAAGAGACCACAAGGAGTACCAGGAGAGAGCAAATGGCTACCGGTAGGAAGGGACCAGGGTAGCATGGAGGGTAACAAGTAGAAGGGGGAACCAGTAGGGGAAGAGATGCAGGAGGGGTATCGATTAGGAATAGATTTGAGCCTCTGCTATGAGAGAGAGAGGGGAGCAGGAACATACTGAAAAGGAGGAGGACAAAATGGGGCATGAGAGGGACGGCAACAGCTAGGAGAAGAGATGGCAAGGACAAATGGTAGAAGGGCTAGTAAGGAAGGAGGGGTGGTGACTGGAGGAGAGAGGCTATGGGAAGGGGAAAGGATGAGAGGGCATCACTATTGGGGTAGAAGGGAATTGGGGCTTTAAATCGACAACAGTGGGGATAGGAAAGGGGTTGGAAATCAGCAGGGAGGAGGAGGTCGACATGGGAAGCCCAGTAGAAGTAGTCAGGCTGGAAAAGGGTTCAAGGAGGATGGGAGGAATAAGGCAGAGAAAATGGGTGAGGTGGAGTAGGGTACAGATACAGAAGTCTCAGAGGTGCAGCTGGCAGGGGTAAGGGGCAGGGAAGAATGAATACTGGGGTTGTGGAAGGGCATTAGAGAGAGAAGTGCTAAGGGACGGGGGTACTTGTCCTAGGGGATTCTATACTGAAAGGGGTGAGATGGAGTGGAAGGAGAAAGGCACAGACGTATTTGGGTTGAAGTTATCCCAGGTTGACTGCAGGAGGGGCAGGGCAGGCACTGCTCAAGTGTGCAGCAGGGGAGGAAGAAACCTCATTTACTGTTGCATGTGGTTACAAACGACTTGGCAGGGGAGACTGTGGAAGAAGTGAGGGGAGGTTCGAGTAGTTGGGTAGGCAGTGTGTGAGAGGGTGGGGAGTTGGTGGCATTTTCAGAGGTACTCCCTGTACCATGTGCAAGCATGGGAGGAAGGGTAGGATTGAGGAGTTCAACGAGGGTTGCAGGATTGGTGCCGCACTAAAAATTATGGGTTAGTGACTAACTGGGGTAGGGTCTGGGGAAATAGTGACTTGTACTCAGGGATAGGGTACACTTGAGCAGGAAGGGAGGGAATATTAAAGGCATGATTAGAGGGGTATATCTCTACTAAGATGGATTTAACAAGTAGGGGGTTGCCAAAAGACTGAGGTTAGTAGATAGGTCCAGACAGGGGAGCCTAATGAGCTCACTCCTAGATATAGGTAAAGGCAGAGGCATAGTAACCCTGGGAGGGGGCGGGCAGAGTGGTCTGAGTGTAATACAGAAGGCACCACCACCCCTGAAGAATAAGGAGGAGAAAGCGTAGGACATCGGGAGGAGGGACACAGGCCAAGGAGGAGAAGAGTAAGGAGAAGGAGAGGTACGGGTGGAAGGTGGTCTCTTAATGCAAGAACCCTGGGAACAAAACTGAAGAGCTTCAGGCGCTCCTTTCAGAGGAAGGTGGACATTGCTGCAGTGACAGAGACTTGGGCCACAGAGTACCATGACTGGGGCTTGCAATCCTGGAATACAGGCTATACAGCAGGGACCGGGGTTGGAAGGGTTGGGTTGCACTGTATGTGAGAGAAGGATTAAATGCATAAGGGATGAGGGAGAAGTGAGAGAACAAAGGCACTTTGGTGCAGCTCCTGGGCTCCAAGGGCAGAAAGCTGAGGCTGGGAGGTGTACAGACCACCAGCCCAATCCGGGAACTGAATAGGAGCTGGCAGAGCAGATAAGAGGGTGTGTAGAAGGGGAAGTGGGGATTTTAACCTACCACAGGTTGACTGGAGCATCCCGGCCACTAGCAGTACCAGGAAGCAGGTGCTCCTTGATGCATTCCAGGATGGCCTTCTGACTTAATTGGTAAGTGGCCCTACAAGGCGTGGTAGCACACTGGACCTAGTACTGGCAAATGGGGAGGCAGTGAGAGAAGTAAGGGTGGAGGACCCACTACAGGTAGTGACCACCAAACAGTGTGGTTTGTTGACACACTGGGCAGGGAGACAGGAGGCACGGGCACTAAGGTGGTGGACTTTATTAGGGTGGACTTTGGGGATGGGAGCAATACTGCAAGGAGACTCCAGAATATAAGGCCAGGGATGGATGCAGAACAAAGTGGGGAGTCACAAAGACTGGGCTAACAGAGGCCACAGTAGCCTGTACCAGGGCCAGAAGTAAGAAGAACAGAGGCAAGAAACTATGCTGGCTGAACAAGGAAGTGCTGTAAGGGTGAGGGCAAAGACGGATGCATACCATAAGTACAGGAGAACAGGGAAGGGAGAGGATAAGGAGGCTTTCGGAGTTGGTCAAGGGAGGTTGCCAGGAGGGTGAAAAAGCTAAGGCCTCCAGGCAATTAAGTTCCACACAGGGCATAAAGGGTGGGGAAAAGGACTTTTAGGTATATCAGGGTAAAGAGGATAAAGCGGGAGGGATTGGGTGGAAAAGGCGGAGAAGCAAGTGGAAATTCTAAATGAGTACTTCTGCTTGGTTTTCACTAAGGAGAGGGATGGACCACTACCAGAATAAGCTGGGGGGTGGGGAAAGGGGGAGGAGGTGGCGGACAAAGTGATCACAGGAAGTAGGGTGCTAGAGGGCTGAGGGCAGTAAGGGTGGACAAGGCACCAAGTCCCGATGTCATCCACCTCAGCATGCTGTTGGTTGAGGCACTGGCTGATCTGTTTAACACCTCCTGGAAATGGGGTGTGTGCCCTAGGACTGGGGGTGGCCCATGTGGTGCTCCACACACAAGAGTGGGCTTAGGAAGGAGCCAGGAGGTTATCGGCCGGTAAGTCTCACATCCATAGTGGTTAGGCTTATGGGGTGATACTGAGGGAGAGGCTGGTGACATTTCTAGACAGTAATGGCCTCCAAGATGGGTGGCAACATGGGTTCATCAAAGGGAGGTCTTGTCAAACCAACCTAATAGAGTATTGTAACTAGGTGACAAGGAGCTGGGCAGGGGCCATGCGGTACATGTCTTGTACTTGGACTTCAGTAAGGCCTTTGATACAGTGCCTCATGGGAGACTGGGGAGGAAGCTGACGGCAGTGGGTGGCAAAAAGCTGATTAAGTGGATAGAGAACTGGTTATAGGGAAGGTGCAGAGGGTGGTGGGGTGGGGAGCTCTTGGAACCCAGAGCAGTGACAAGCGGGTGCTACAGATTGAGCCTGGTGCTGTTTGGGCTCTTTATGTCTGATATAGCACACTGAGTGGGGAACAGGGTTAGTCTGTTCACACATCATACCAAATTGGGTGGTGGTGGATGAAGAGGATGGATGGGAAAACTGCAGGACCTAACCAAACTAGAGAAACGGTTGGTGCAGTGGCAGTTAGATTCAATGCAAAGAAGTATAAGGTGATGCACTTCAGGGCTTAGAACCAGTAGAGGGACTATTGGTTGGGCATCAGCAAGGAGGAGAAGGACCTAGGGCGTTGGTAACTGGGAGCATGAACAACTCAGCCCACTGCATGAGAGCAGCAGCAAAGGCAAACAAGATGCTGGGGTATATCGCAAGGTGGTTCTCATCCAGACACAGGGATGTGATCCTACCTCTCTAGATCATTGGTCAGACCGCACCTAGAGTACTATGTGCAATACTGGAGGCCGTACTTGGGAGAGATATAAAGTTACTGAGGGGGTACAAAGGAGGGCAACAAAAATGTTAAAGGGGATGGAAGGAAAGGAATATGAATTTAGGCTGAAGGAGCTGAACATGTACACACTGGAGGAGAGGAGGGATAGGGGGATATGATTGAAGTGTTTAAATACCCGAGGGGTATATAAACCTAGCACCAAGGGGTGTTTAAACTGAGGAGTGGAAGAGAGATGAGGGCATGGACTAAGGTTGAAAGGGGCATTTCAAGAGAGAATATGAGCACTACTTCTCTGAGAGGGTGGTGTCTAGTTGGAATGCACTGCCAGAGGGTGGTAACATGTAGGACAGTCAATAGATTTAAAGAGGGTGGGATAAAGTAAAAGGAAGAGTCGGGGACAGGGGCTGGGACAAGCGGGGAGGAACTGAGGAGGAGGAGGCTGGGGCAGCTGCAATCTAGGGTGCTAGCTGAACACTCGGCAGACTTACATAAACCGATGGGTGTGTTTTGCTGGCAGATTCGTATGTTAATACGCTTGTATGTATGTTCGTATGTAAAATCACAGTGACTCTGTTCATGAGCAGAGGTCCTAAAATGCCTATGTTGAAAATTTGGTGACAAATGTCCATAAAATGACTGTGTTACAAGTGTGCATGATGCAGTTTCCATGCACCCTCATGACTTCATAAATCTGTAGTATTTTCACTCCAGATTTTCAGCATTGACATTTTTTCAGACCTCCTTATGAACAGCACAGCTGTCATTTTCACATCCTGCCGAAATATGCTTACACATCTAGCGCAGAATACCACAGTTGCTATGGGAAATCAATGTTTGGGACAGATTAAGAAAATCATAGTGACAGTGTTCATGAGCAGAGGTCACAAAATGCATATGTTGAAATTTGGTGAAATAATTCCATTAAATGACTGGGTTACGTGCATGTGTTGTGCAGTTTCCTCCTACGCTCAGAAGTTTGATCATTTTTAATACTTTCATTACAGATTTTCAACAATGCCATCTCTTCACACCTCCCTATGACTGGTACAGTTGTCATTCTTCACATCCTGCCCGATCTGTGTTTTCAGATATCTGGCGTGCAATGGCACGGTTGCTATGGAAACTCAAATTTTGGGACACATTGACAAAATCACAGTGCCACTGTTCATGAGAAGAGGTCCCAAATGCTTTCATGAGGTGGGGGCCACAAAATGGCCATGCTGAAAATTTGCACTGCAAATGCACCAACATGCCGGGCATTCGGTTTATAACCATAATGTCCCACCCTGTATCAGACTGACAGGGCATAAGGCATGTGCCTTTGATTGCTAACCATAATGCTCATGCCATTCCAACCCTTACCCCCACCTTACACCCACTGACAGGCATCGAGCTGTGACTTGGACTCCGCCCCACAGTTCATCCCATTCTGTATTGCACCTCATTTCAGTGTATCTCCTTATGGAGTGGGTGACCGTAAAGCCGAACATCCAGGCACACCTCAACACTTGTCAGTGAATGCAGGATAGGGTGAGGTGAAATGGCATGAACGTTATGGGCGACAACCCAAACACGTGCCCCAATGCCTGTCCGTCTCTGTAGGGTGGAGGTGGGGTTGGCGTGAAGTTCATTACTTCACTGCCATTCCCACTCTGCATCTGTCAACTCCTGCATTTCCAATGCTAATACCAGCAAGCAAACATTCGCATTGACAAATGCTTGTTCTTATTCTTACAGTAACATGTAAATGGGATTCATACCATCATTCCAGCAAATGTCTGTAGAAAAATATTATGGAGGGGTGAGAGCTAACCAGTTGTAGAGGCCTCTTTTCCTTGGTATGATTCAACATGCAGTATTTAACAGTGCATCTGTCATTTATTCTCTTTCTTTGTCCTGTCACTTACTGCTCCTTCTTTTCTCAGTTTTGCTTAGCTATTTTGGTCATTCTTCTTCTTCTCATTCTGTTATTAGTTTTGGCTCTACAGGCTTTGCAGTCCAGACACTGCAAGAGGCTGAAGAATGTTTCTTAACTCTTTACACAAAGACATTTATTGAAAATACCTGTAACTATGAATAAGCATTCAGAAATGTGAGTCAGTGCTGTCAAATGCATACTTTGCATGATTCATTACATATCTTGTGCTTTCAGGTAAAACCACTTCTTTCAGTCCTAAAACAAACTGTTTTCTGTGGTGCTTGGTTCACTCAGACTCATTGCTGAGGTAGGTATACAGGAAGGACATACTGTAGCAAGCAAAGATTTAAGTAAAGAATCCACCTGGATGGCGCAGTTTATTTAGACACTGCAGGCAAGGATACTGTATGTTTAACAGCAAATGATAAGGAGTTTAACTTCTCAGGTCACGCTATTCAAACAGAGACCACCCATGAAAGCAGCAGCTGGGTGTCGAGTCCCGCTTACCATGGTTCCTCTAGGAAGGATCACTTCCAAAAGAAGGGGTCTAACCTATTTGCACTTGTTCTGGGTCTATTCTCGGCTAGGAGTAAGTCAAAACCACTGAACCAGCTCTGACTTTCTCTTGGCTTTGTGATACTCATTTCAGTTCTCCCAACATGCTCAGACACAATCCCTCACTAGCCTTTACAGCATCACAGGTCCATATATCTAGCCCCAGAAGCACTGCAACTAAAAAGTTCCCAAACAACTGCCTAGCACCAACTACTCACACTCACAGCTGCACTGTCTTTCTTTCCTTGATGGTTTTGATGGGTCTGTCTCCTTCCCCATCCAGGAACTGTCTGTCTTCTGGCTGCTAAGCCAGCCCTTTTATAACCCACGGTAGTCGCATGGCTACTATTCACTTTAATCATAACATAAAGTAACATTCAATCCATCAGAAATGCAAAGGAAATAAAGGTATTTTACATCTATCAGATGGGAGAAACTGAGATACAAATAACAGTTATACAGAAGGAAGGACTTTCAGAACTGCAAAACTGATGCACAGTCCATCCTGGATGCAGGTGGTCAACCTACTGGGCCCAGCTGCAATGATTTGCACCAAACTAGGTGCCACATGTATCAGAAAAGTTATGCAAACTGTCAGAAAACTTGTTGGACTTTGAAAACCAGCAATACAAGTTTGGTTGCAATCAGGAGGACACAGATGCAGCGCAAGATCAGCCCTGCATCAGACTCCTTCCTTTGAAAATCCTGCATAATCTTTAAACCCACAAAATCAATGTTTAACCCTTTGAGAGCTGCATATGTTTAGAATGTATTTAGATTCTGGACATAATGTATAGTGGCACCAGCCAGTATGCAACGCAGTACCTTGCAGTTTTACTACAAAATGCTGCAGTATGCTACAGGAACAATGTAATTCAGTGGTAGTTAAGCCCTTTGTCATGCAATATTTTGTGACATGTCATGTACTGCAAGGCATTGTGTTGCACACAGGCTGGCTCTACTGACGCTTGCTGCATTATATTAAACAGAGTTACCTTAACTAGAGGGACTCCTTGCTACCCAGCATTCCACTGGGCAGAACTATCATGTTCATTATAGACCAGGAGCACTCCTGACCAATCAGAGTACTCTTTTCCTCCATGCATGAGGCGCTTTTATTCTGTGAAGCGTCTCACATGCAGATGCCCTGAAATGGACAGATTCAGGGGTTTTTAAAATATATATATATATATATTATTGATCGCTCTTGATCAACAATATATCAATCAGTCAATCTTGCCACTTATTTACCAGGATAGCCCAGCTGAGATGCAACATCTTGTTTTCAGTGGGGTTCTGCTTCTACCCATTGAGGTGTTAAGTGACTTGCCAAAGATCACACAATGAGTACTTGACTCTAATGCAGTTTGAACCTCAAATCTCTCAGTTTCCAGACCAGTGCTCTAACCTCTAGACCACACACTGCCTCTCAAACGTTTGGTGCTTGCGTAAGCTTCAGAGGCGGTTTGGTTAAGCCATTGCTGCTGCTACTCTGCTACAATTCTATAGGCGTGGCTCCAGCCAAGTGATCTATGTGTTAATACATCCCCAGAGCTACTCGTTGCTGAAAACGAGTGGTTTCATGTTCCTTCAGCTGAGCAAGAACTTTAATTCACAATTGTAGGCTTACCTTTATTATTTCCACCTGCAGAAGGAAAAGTCCATCTTTGAAAAAGCCTTCATGCTTGATATCTGATGCCATCAAGGACATCAAATGATATCTTAGCCAATGGGTGGACTGCATCCTGCCACAGAAGAGCATGTGTCATGCAGCAGAAACAGGCAAACTGTGGTGTTGAAGCTTAGGAGCCCTGCCACAGAAATAAGAACTGAAGTTCCATAAAGAATTAGCAGCCTTGGTTGTGGCATTTAGAGCCCTGAATAGCAGGCTTGTTATATTTTACGGTAAGAGCCAAAGCATTATTTGCTGTTACATACATAATTGTATACATTAAGGTCTTTCAGGAAACAAATGCTATATGTACAGAAATTCTTCTGGTCCTGCAGGAGAGCATAAGGAACAATAAAGTTCATATAAAATAAAATGTTTAGATAATATTATGCTCCTATCTGCCAAACAGCTATTATGGCTGTTTTGGGAGGGGTGCGTGGTGTGCAGTTTTCTATATAGAAGTACAAATCCCATTTGCTCTCACAAACCAGTGAGCCCTTAGTGGCTAAGGCTTTGTATGCCCCAGAACAATGAGTACTAAAATCATAATGCCCAAGGACTTTTTGTGCAACATACATTCATAGGAAATCTTCATACAAATGTGCAAGATGATTAAGTGTAGAAAATAAAATCTAGCCCATGGTTGGCTCACTCCAACCCAAGCCTGTATTGAAATTAAATTGTTGTTTTCCCATTTCCTTCATGAGTAGGTTACAAAATTATGCTGCCACTGTTTTCTTACATGCCCCATATTTTCCACACACACACACACACACACACACACATGCATTTTCTGTAACAATTTAATTATATTTGTTCCTTAATCTCCATGGCTCTGGTTTTCCAGCTTTTAATTTTTTTTTTAGATTATCTTAGATTAGCAGCAGTGCAACAATTAAGGAACAAAGGAAAATAGTCCAGACACCAACTGATTCAAACAAAAATATCACAATGCTTGATTTTTAATTTTGTTCCTGAGGTGCCATAAGTATTCTTTTAGAACTGGCCAAATGAATTAGGATTAATGATTCATCTATACATGGAAGAATACAGTACCTGATTGCTAATAAGCACTTCCACTTTAAATACTGTGTATGAAAATAGTACGTTTCATTTTTCCAGAAGGCATCTAACAAACAAACTAACGAATGGTGAAGTGGTCTGTGCTGATGACTTTGGATTAAGTATAGAGTTCTATGAATGCTAAAATTGGAATAAAACAACCTGATCCTAAATATGAGTTTGGTAATTGGTTTTCCAAAAATTGATTTGGGGACTGCTGGCTGCAAATCTGGACCTTATTAATGGTTGTAGCATTGCATTGTACTATTTGTATTATTAATATTTGTGTCCATAAAACCTAGTGATTTGTAGCAAACTGTGCCATTTGCAGACACAATTTGGCTGAACTCAGGATTTAAGGCTGCAAATACTGAATATCTGTCAACATGGTGGCTGATTTGGGAAGCACTGGGGTCTAGTGATTACAGCACAGACCAGGGAACAAGAGACCAAAGTTCAAATCTTTCCAGAGCCAATTAGATACTCGTGGTACTGAGCAAGTCACTCAGCCTGCCTGTGCTTCAGCTGCAAAACTGGGTAAAAGTAGAGCTACAATCAGGTGGGTTCTTCAGAGAATCAACTTAAAAGAACAGGAAATGTGTGAGAATTTTCAGCTGTTTTCGACATTTTATTTTCAGAAATGATACTCATACCACAAAGGATCCATATTTAACATGGTCAGAATTCAGGTGTCCTGGAGGTAGTCAAACTATAACTTACCTACTGTATCCTTGACCCTGGTCCAACACAGCTGTTGGTGGAGTGGAGACATCCTGGGTCCATTGATGGCTGAGATAGTCCTGGGTTCCCTATAGGAGGGATATTTTTACAGCACATGTTTGGGTACAAAACTCCTCCTCCTAAAGAAATTAGCTTTGGACCCAGAGAGCCCACTAAAATCCATCGTGTTTAACCCTTCCCTTCCTTTTGGGGAAGGTACTTGAGAATGTAGTGGTGTTGCAGTTGGAGACCACCTGGAAGTATACATCTATGAGTCATCCCAATCAGGGCATAGATCTTGACACAGCCTGGAGACTGTCCTTGTGAGACGTGTTGAGTGATCTCTTCCTGGCAAGAGATAAAGGGGAATATTCTAGTTATTCTCCTCAATTTCTCCTCGGCATTTGACATTGTAGATCATTGGCTCTTGACAGATTGGAAGACTCACCAGAACAGTTTTAAGTGTAGTTTGAGTCCTTTCTGTCTGACAGGCTGCAGTGGCTGGTAATGAGGATATTTTCCTCTGAGTCATCTGTAGTACCTTGTGGAGTTCCTCACGGTTAGCTCGGCCCTTGATGTTCTTTGTAGTGTATACTCTGCCACTGAAAGAGATCATGAGACAGTACAGTCTGTGTTTTACTGCTTTGCAGATGACACCCCATTGTATCTCATTCACACCAGATTGGGAAGACTCTATATGTAAGATACATCTACATTTGTCTGAATTAAATGATTGGATGTCCTCCAGCTGCCTAAGCCTCAACCTTGACAACTGAGTTATTACTGGAGTCTAATCCTCACAGGTCAGCAAGGATGAGAGGCAGTGTCACCTTACTATCTCTGCATAGCATTCCTCTCTGAACTGAGGATTGGGTTAAAATTGTGGACAGCAAGTTGTCACCAGAATTTCATGTGGTAGCAGTTATCCACTGTGGTTTATTTAATCTCCAAACATTATCAGATTGAGATCCTTTTACGTTATGAGGATCTAGTATAGTATTCCTTCGTGACATCCTGCTTCAGCTACTGTAAGGCTCTATATCTAAGGAATTCTGGAAGTCTGTGACCATCTTCAACTAGTACAGAATATTGCAGACAGGATGATATAGGGTACTAACAGTTTCAATCATGTGATGCGGTGCCATGTGAGCTACACTGGCTTCCAGTTAGATGGCATACTGCCTATACAATTTGCTCGATTGTGTTCAAGGCTTTATACAGAATGGGTCCAAACTTCCTTAAAGACCCCTAGTGACCTATGCTCCCAACTGCCACCTTGGCTCCACTAGAGAGTATTTACTGGGTTCCACATGCCTGCTTTAAGTCACTGGGGATAGGACATTTGTGACAATGGCCCCAGTCATGGAATTTCAACCCATGGCAGTTCCATATTTTCTTCTCGGTGAAGGCTTTTAGAGATGCTTCAAGTCTAATCTTTATACTTTAGCAGTAGTAGTATTTCCAAGTGAATTCGTGTGTTACTTTTCCCTGACCCATAATGGTGCTTTAATTTTAGACTGCACCATTTGATTTTGTTGTCATGTTGCTGCTGATCTTGTGTTTTGTTGATTATGTTATCATTTGCAGAGTACTTTGTCTGAATGTAATGAACAGTTCCCTGAGCTTTAGGATAAGGAGTTTTATGAATAATATGTGACTTAATAGTACCCGGATACAAGCTGACGTAGAAACCATGTTTTGTGTTTTTTCCATGGACGACATTCTGCTACCTTCTCTTAATGGAACCAGCAATTTTGAGTTTTATCTATGCCAATGCATGGATTCAGAACTCTGAACTCTGCTCTGGACAACAACTCATGTTTCTGAATTCATGCAGTGACATAGCCAAAATTTCATATTCCAGTCCCATGAAAAGAATTGTATAGAATGTTGTGCAAAAAGTAAATAATACAAAACACTTTTTCATCAGCTTTTATTCTGGTGCAGATATACTACATGGGATCATTTGGGGTTATAAATATCTTACTTAAATGGGAACAATACAAGCAGCTGCAATGTGCACACATTTCATGCCCCCTTACAGAATAGAGGGTTTATTTCAATAGGGTGTCAAAAATCTAGTGATCAAATGTTCACAAAGGTAAAATGCCCTGAGGCCAAGCCTGACATTATGATGGCCACAATCAGAATAGACATGCATAGGTGGCTTGTGACACCACCGGCAACCTGAGTTTGGGAAAATGTTCAAGTTGTCAGGGGCCCACTGGATGGAGGAAGATTAAGCAGCCCAGGGATGAGCTCTCCTCCAGAGTAGGAGGTCACTGCTGTCACTGCAGTAGTACCACCGGGCTGACCACAAGTGGCAGTGCAGATGAGGATGCTTTGAGAGGGTTGGATGCAGGCCAGGAGCTAATGTGACAGCACAACTATGCATGCCCATGCACCCTGGTTCTCCAGCATGTGCCTGCATCCTTGGGGTGGGGAGACACAATGCTGACAAAGATTGCTCACATGGGACCCCTCACCCCTTCACCCAGGGGGTTGAGACTGAGGCAGCATGGAGGTAGGTGGCTGGAGGGGACTGGAGTTCAGCAGAGCCAGGCACCTTGGGGACTCTGAGGGATAGACTCAGCTGTTGTGCAGGAGGAGGCATAAACAAAAGAATTAAAAAATAGACATGCATGAGTGCTCTATTTCAGTTCAACTTTATTTATTTATTGAAAAGCAAACTAAGCGCAGGTCTCAGTTTACAACTGCATCCAGTACAGTTAAGGAAAATTACAGCAGGTAATCACAATAATACATAAAGCAATAAATAGGCTTAGAATAAAAACATGTAATGTCTTCAAAGGATATTCATTTGAAACATCTGCAAAGATTAAACAAGGTGTTGTGGATCAAATACTTAAATTTTGGTCACAGTAACCAACACTTCTAGCTTCAGAGAGCTATGTTGGGAGGACCATAGAATGGTCTATTGAACACCTGAAAAGAGGAATTTAGGTTCACTAAACAACATCAGATTGGAAGAAAAAAGTCAGTGCTGAATGGGTTTGAATGTAATGAGCTGCATGTAGGAAGGAGCTTTGTCTACAATGACCTTGTAGCTAAAGATATACCAGTGACGGAGACTACTGTTTGCTATGGATGACAGACCCACAAGGTTAGAAAGAGTGCAGTGATGAATGCGAAAGGAGAAGCAGTGATAAAGCCCAAGGGCACCGTGGATACAGAGAGTCATGTAGAGAGAGTAAGGTTTTAGAGTTGATGCAATAAGTGACATCACCATATTCAAGACTCGAAGGACAGTGAGCTGACACAAGACATTTTAAATTTAGAGGCTAAACAAGGTTTGTATCTATAAAAAACATATCTTTAGGTTTGAGATAAGGGAGTTAATATGAGGTTGAAATATAAGTGTACTATCTCGGTAGATACCTAGGTATTTATAGCATGGGCCATTACCAAGCTGGAAACTGGAAGTTGTTGACAGGAGAGGAGTGGGATAGCTAGTGGCACAATGTTTACTTTTATAGAATAGCACTCATTGGGTCAGATGTTCAAACATTTGCCCTGGCACAACTCCTATTTTAGTAGCAAACCAGGCTTTGCATGGATATCCCATATTTAAAAGCCTGGTTAGTGCAGGAAAACAGGGTTTGCATGCAGGCAAACTGTGGAGGGTGTGCAATGCAAATTGAGGGTGTGGACCTGAATATCAGTGCAGTCCAGTATTCAGAGTATTTGCACCATGCAAGGGTGTTTTGCATGGTCCCTTCTATGGCGCAAATACTGCCGACCTTTATCACAACATATTCCCATGCAACTCTAGCGGTTGGTGGAGGAAGTGTGTCACCCCCAACTCCTAACACAGGAGTCCCTGGTGTCTGGTGGTGCCCTCTGCCTCTGATCCCAGTCCCTGTAGAATATATCATGGCCCTGGTGTCTAGTGGTGCTCCCCCACCCGAGTCCACACCGAAAAGTGCAAACAGGTCCCTGGTGCTAGTGGTCCCTCCCCACCCTGCATCCAAGCCTGATATTGTACATATTATTTCCTGGTGTTCAGTGGTCCCTTCCCCACCTGCACCCATGCCCGTTATTGTAAGTAGTAGTCCCTGGGGTTTGCGGTCCCTCCCCCACCTGATCCCCATCCCTGTATGGATGAATGCCCCTCTGGTTTGCCAAGCCCACCCCACAGTGACAGCCATCCCACCACAGCCATGCAGGAAGCCATTTGTAAGACATCCCCCAAAACAAAACCAAGCCCCAGTATTCTTACCGCTTTGCCCTATAAATAAGCTGTGTCCCTACTACTGTTAAACAGTGGGTGGCCGAGATGGTGTGTGGGTGGCTGTGTCACTCACCATCAATTCACCGTGGCATCAACAGTCAGGTAAGAGGAACTAGAGAGTTGTCAGTGCCACAGGTGGGGACACTAATCACCACTGAGGGATGGGCTGGGGTACAAAACTGGGGCTTTGTTGTGGGCCAGGCGTCCTTGCAAATGATTTCCTGCATGGCTGTGGTGGGATGGCTGTCACCATGGGGGGTCATTAATCCGTACAGGGATGGGGATCAGGTGGTGGGAGGGGCTGCTAGATACCAGGGACAACTACTTACAACATCAGGCATGGGTGCAGGTGTGGAGGAGGACCACTGGATGCCAGGAAATAATCCATACAACATTAGGACTACTACTTAAATTGGCCATGAGTGTGGGTGGGATAGGGACCACTGGACACTAGGGAATACTACTTACAATATTGGGCATGAGTGTGGGTGGGGAGGGACCTTTGACACCAGGGAATAATCATAGAACATCAGGCATGGATGCAGGTGGAGGATGGACCACTGGCACCAGACAGCTGTTTGCACTATATGGATGTGAGTTCAGAGGGATGGGGCACTACTAGATGAAAGGGACATGTTATATTCTATATGGGAGTGGGACTGGAGGGAGGGGAACCACTAGCACCAGAGATAGCTCTCTGTGACAGAGCAATTGGGGGGCACAGCACAAACCAGTTTACTCCTCATGCAAACAAGACCATAATGGGCATGCAAATGGCCCATTCATGCCCTGCTTGCCCAATGGCCTTGATTTACATGGGTCCATTTGGATATTGGAAACTGCACTTGCACGCTATCAATTGTAGTGCCCTGTTTCAGAAGCCATGTCAGTCAAATAGTGCGGTATGCTATTCCACTGAATATAGCATCTTTGGGTATCCAGGCTATCACAAGGTGGGGAGCAAATATTTGCGCTCTGCTTTGTGCATTTTTGAATATCAGGCCCATTGTTTTTGTAGCATCGTGTGACAAGCAAAAAAAAACACAGCAAGGCACACTCTGTCTTGCAGAAGTCTGAATGAAAGTGGGAGATAGCAGATGTGACAGATCTGGAGGAAGAATATAGAATAACAATCAGTGCAGAGCAGAATACTAGAATCAAAAACAAAATTGTACAATTCAAGAAAACTGCGCAAACAAGAATTTTGTGTAATTACGGCCACCTCTAGTGCCATTGTTCTGCTTTACACTTCTTCTGTATTTCTTTGAAAAGAAGGTATACATTGACTTGACCTGGTGATTACCATTGAGGAAGTGCCTACATGGTAGCCTTTTAGTACAACATGTTTATCCTCCAGTTTCTCAGAAATACAACATGTTCCAAATAACAAGAATCAATTGAGTGGAGGCTCCTGCTGAGGTAAACAACTGGACTGTCCATCATTTAAGGGTGATTACTATTGATGTTAAACAGATATAAGCCAAATAAACTATGTTGTGAGTTCAAGTCTCTCTGACCTGTAAACTGGCAGATCTATGTTTAAATCCTGCAAGATTTAGTTACCTACTGTGTGACTTTAATTAATTACTGTACTTATGAGTTTCTGTTCACCAGCTAAATTCCTGGAGTGTAAGACTCCATTTACAGGACACACTGGAAAGGGTTTGCATGTAGATAAGAATCACAGGTATGAATAGTTAATGACCAACTTGCTGAGTATGGCATTTGATTTATTCTCCTCCCATGCCCCTGTACTCCCAAGTCCTAAACTTAAGTAGAAGTTGGATGAAATGAAATTGAAATGTAGTATCTCAGCTGGGCTATCATAAGAAAATAAATTGTAAGATAAATAAATAAATATATATATTATATATATACCTCATGTCTGTTCCGTTATTTTGCATGTCAAGCTCTTAGGGTTCTGCCTACAACTTTGCACAGTCTGCTAATAGAACTTTGATACTGACAAGGCTGGTCAGTCATCACAGTGTAATTTTGTATCTAGTGTATCAGTGTTTCTGTGCCTATTCCTGTTTATAATGCTGTAACACTGTTACTATTTCAGTACTACTTTACCTATATCATCTTTCTATATACTCCCAGGATGCCTATGGAAATGTTATTATGACTCAGTAGGTTTTCCTGCCCAAACTCTTACAATAAATGAATGTATTTTCATGTTCAGTCAAATCAATCAAAATCATTATTTAACCAGGCAAAACACTGTTGAGAAAAAACTCATTTTAAGTGGACCTGGACACTATACATATTCAGTATACATGTTATGTAAATAGTATATACAAGTTCATGTTCAGAACATAGAGTAGATTGTACACACAATATACACGAGAATATACAGACTAAGTATACACTACATACATTAGAATATATAGAGCAAGTAATGCTCACATCAGTATATGGAAGAATAAGAACATTCAGGTAATAAGGCGGGACAACATAATGTTGAAGTAACACAGAGGGTACCTAAAGTAACATGACATTTACATGTAATTTGATGAAAGCCTTGTGCAAGGGACACAGAGGGTAAAAACAAAGAAAGATAATGTGAGGTAGGCTTGAAGCATAGATAAGAGGAAAAAGGAAGGCAAGAACAAGGATTCATGAAAAAGAAGGGACCAGTATAGTAAGCCTCTGAAGGTAAAGGACAATTGGTGACCATCAGAGGAATATTACTGACTCAATACTATGGAGCAGCTGTTCAACGATTTGGGTACCTATAGAGAGAGAGAGGAGGAGGAAGGGGTGTGGTAGATAGCAGGTGCCAGGGGACACAGCGCTAATCAGGGAAGCAGTTACAAGACTCCTTGACATAGCATGCATAAAGCATTTTGAATGCTGAGAAATTGATAGGGTGGACCAGTTTCAAGGATTTTTGTAAGTTGTTCCATAGTAAGGTAGTGCACAGACTATGGATGTTACCCCAAAATGTGATTTGACTTTGGGTATGGTGAGATATAGGAGGCACTTCTCAGGCATACTTACCTACCACACTTAGTGGAAGACAATCCGATATGTATAGAGGAAGTTTTAAGTGATTGCTCTGCACGTCCAGAAAGCGGCATTTTTCTGTATTCTCTAGGCAAGGATGGCCACCCTACTGCAGCACATAGGAGCAGTGGTGTGCAGAATATGGAGCACCAGTGATGAATCTTATGGCTCTATGGTATAGTATCTAGTTTGGCCAGTGCAGAAGCAGGGCCATGGCAGTACAAGAAGTCAGCATAGTCCAGCAATGATAATCTCTTCTTTGTATCCTGGGTGAGCAGATTTTTATTCTGAAAGAGGCCAAGCCTCTGCCTGAGCTTTTTATCAGTTCTTAAAATGCTCACGGAAGGAAAGCTTGTAGTCAATCCAGACCCCCAGGTATTTGAATTTGGTTACAAACTCTAGTAGTTCATCTAGGAGTGTAGTAATCTGGGAACTAGATCCTTGCATAGTAGGGTTGTTAGCATTAATAAAGGGTAAGAAAGAGCATCACCTTTGGTTTTTTGCATTCATAGGTACTTTCTGGTTCAGTAATTGTAATTGCAACTGATTAAACTCTTGCAGGAGATCCATGCATGCTGTTTCAGGAGTAGGTCTGTCAATGTAAAGTACTGTATCATCAGCAAATAGATGAATGCTGGCAGATTTGTTTCCATGCCAATTCCATTAAAATAAATCATGAAAAGCAGCAGTCCCAGAATAGAGCCTTGCGTATGTCCCTCAATAGTGATTTCAGTGGTGAGAAGTTGCCTTCAGTTTTTATCTGCTGCTAACAACCTGTGAGATAGTTTGAGAACCATCTCATGGACAGGGCATCCACACCAATATTTCGGAGGGATGCCAAGAGCAGTTCGTGGTCAACAGTATCAAACGCCTTGCTTAGGTCCAGAAATACTGTACACACAAAGTTCTTGGCATCCAAGGCTTCCTGCCAGTCACTGGTAATCTTTGCAAGAGCTGAAAAAGTGCTATGGCATGGCGAAATCTTGATTGTAGAGGGTTTAACAGATTTGCAGATTCTAAGTAGTTTCTAAGCTGTGTACTTACTATTTTCTCTAACATTTTGGATAGGCTAGGGAGTAAGGAGATTGGCCTGTAGTTATTGAGGTCGCTAGGGTCACCAGATTTGAATAAGGGACTCACGTGGGAGGTTTTCCACATAGGAGGAATTTCACCATGCAGCATAGATAGATTGAAGAGATGCATGATTGGCACCACCAGGGCTTGAGACTAAATTTTAGGAAATATAGCCCAATGTGGTCTGCACCAGTGCTTTTCCTGGTATCCAAGTGAAGGAGTAAATCTTCAACCTCTTTACGTGAAGCAGGTTGTAAGGAGAACACTGCATTAGAGACCGGAGCTACTAAGACTTGAGGCCCGTGTTGGAGAAGCGAAGGGTATTGGTGGGAGAAGTATCAAAGGCTAGCCCTGCAGTAGTGAAATGATTATTAAGCTGATCAAGGACTGACTGTTTATCAGTCACTATGATGCCACCATTGGATACTTTTGCAAGTAAGGATTTGGAAGACACATGACCTTCAATCTCCTTAAGGGTTTTCCAGAATTTAGCAGAACGCTTGGAAGAAGCATCAGGTTCAGCCCAGTAGTAATTAGCCTTGGCCTTTTGACCATCTTAGTGCAAAGGTTCCTTGCCCTCCTAAACAAATTCCAGTTTGCCGGAGCTTAGTTCTGCAATCATTTTCCAGAGAAAGTCTCTATTTAGTAAGGTGGCCTTCAAATCAGCCATAAACCGGGGCATGATTTTTTCTTAGTGCGATTTTTAACCAGGTGCATGTTTATCAAGAGCCCCAAGTACAATTTCAGAAAGATATCATATGCCAGTATTTAAAGTTTTTGCTAGATAGCCATTCTGCCATCTCAGAGAGTCCCATAGGTCAGATATAAATATGTAAGGATCGAAATTACAATGGTTCCTCTTAACAGTGAATTTGAATGTAGAAGCTGATTTAGGGCGGTTCTCCACACAGGCAATGAAACAGTGGTCACTGATATCAGAGAAGAGTACACCAGCATGCTAGAATAGGTGTGATTTACTTACTGGAATAAGGTCCAACAGTGTGCATTATCTGGGTACTTTTTGTTTGGGTGTGTTACTTCCGTTATAAGTGAGATAGACCGAGGAGTCATAAAGGTTTTTGAGTAGTTTGGAGCTGCTGGAACACCAGTCCAGGTTAAAGTCACCCAATATGATAAACTCTGAGGTCGTGGACCCTATTATGCTGCTTAAATGGTCTAATAGCAGTAGTCCAGCTGATGGAGACCTATAGCATCCTATGACACAGAAAGATACAGATGGGGATAGCTCCACTTTGAGAGTCAGGCTTTCATATTCTTTGGGAATTGAGGTAGAATTAATAACAGAGGCTGAGAACTTATCATGGACATAGATGGCAACTCTACCACCTCTTGATTGTCTATCAGTTCTGAAAATGGTATAGGATGGCATGTTCACCTCAAGATCTGTGGCACCAGGTCTGAGCCAGGACACAGAGACCACCAAGACATCAGGTTTAGTATGAAAATCCAAGCCTGTATGAAGCAAACTTCTTTAGTAAGCTGAATACATTGACGTGCATGAAATTCACACCTCTGATATTGGCTAAGTCCGCAGGAGAGGAGATAACCTCGGGAGGACCAGGGTTTAGCTCGACATTGCCAGAACATAATAACAGAAGCAGCAAGAGTTTCTTGATGGCCTCTAGTAGTAGTCTATGGGCTCTACTCTGTTCTCATTTGCACGGATAGTCAAGTAAGGTGGAAGGATTATTGAGGTGGAAACCAAGGGTGTCTAATGTTGTAGAGACAAGAACCTTAGCCAAAAAGGGCAGAGAGAGCTGGGAAACCAAAGGTGTCGATGGAGGTGTGCATTCTATGGGCCTCCCTGATGGGGTTCCAGACTGCCAGAGTATCTGCACTGAAGGTACCAGTTTTGGTATTGAAATACCCAAGTACAGAATATTGAGGTGCCAGCTGTACCCAACAGTCAGCCACGTGCAGAATTCATATGAACTGTTAAGGTGCTGCAGTTGAACGTTGTAGGTTTCAAAGAAGCATAGTAGGAGAAGATAGAGCAGCAAATATCTGGTCTTCATACTTAATTCAGTTCACAGATTTGGTCGTGATATAAAAATCTGCCTAGATCTGGAGGCAGGAGAAGGAGCACAGGGATACTGCAAACACAGATCCAAAACCTGCAGGGTGGAGGTGGAGGTGGGTTAGCCTTAAAGATTTCACAGGCACACAGCTTGAAAGAAAAAGCTATAATCCTTTAAATGGATGAGCAACAGATGGCTAGGGTGGATTCACAAGCATTCAGGTTTAGCAAGGTGGTGTGCTCCTTTAAGTAAGAAGAGATGGCACAAGATGAATGCCCAATGGGGCGATCTTCCTCCGTGGTGGGAGGAATAGCGTCTGTTAAGGAGGCCTAAGGAAGGGGTAGGGGAGGCCAAAACCAGAATGGAATAAGAGCAGAATTAAAATTATCAGAGTCTGCAGCTGCCAGATCCCTTATGGCCAAAGCCGTGGAAAAACCTCAGAGAACAGCCTGAGACAGCCGGCAAGTGCTGCAGCCAATCAGAGCTAGGCTGCTACTGCATTAGCCAATTGGTTAAGGGCTTCAGCAGCTAAGGGCCAATAGAATTGTGGCTTAGAGCCGGTGACTTGCTGCTGTACCTGAGGCTCTGTACTGGGATGGGTCCTCAGGAGATGCGGCTTGTGCTCAGGGTCCTGGCCAGCAGCTCCTCCTTCCAGTCATGGGAGTAGAGATGGCCATGAGGGGCTTCACCTAGGGGTAGAGAGAGAGAGAGAGAGAGAGAGAGAGTGGAGGTTACAGATATAGCCGTAAGACAAAAAGGACTTGGTCGAGGCATTAAATGGCAGGGCTGGTATAAAGGGATTAGCTAGACAGCAGACAGGGGAGGGGGGATCAGTACCTTAATGGGTGACCATCTGTTGGTGCCTAGGAATAAATCCAATACACCAACAACCTGTCTGCAGCCCTGGGAGGAGTGTGGGAGGCTGGGAATCTCAAATAAAAAAAAATATGTTACATACCAGACCTGGGGCCGGGGCTCAAGCAATGCAATGGGTGGTGTTGGTGTGGCACCCAAAGTTAGACCTGATTATAGTTGCAGGACAGGAGCAAGAATCAATATTTTAAAAAGGCAGTGAAGTTAGCTGTAAGGCAGCCAGAAACAGGTTAGTGAATTTTAGGGAAAGTTTGAGATGCAGAAAAAGTTAAAGTATTGAGGAGCTAGGCTGGCAACAGGGGAAATCCTGCCCCAGGCTGGAAATACTTAGCTTTAAGAGAAGTTTAAGGCTCTTAGCAGGCAACTGTAAATAAGGTCAAAAGTTCCTTAACAGCATTTATGAATTTAAGCTGCAACATCACATTTCTCTGCAATCACACAGATACAGTTTGTATATGAACAGTCCCACTGGTTGCAACCCCTCACAACTTATTTCCAAATAGCCCACAATCCCAAGCACTGTCCTAATAAAAATTAACCCAGATTCCTCTTCCAAAACCCAGAATGGAATAGGAGCAGATTAAAATTATCAGAGTTTGGCAGACGCCAGTTCCCTTACAGCCAAAAGTCATGGAAATGCCACAGAGAACAGCCCAAGACAGCCGACAAGTGCTGCAGCCAATCAGAGCTAGGTTGCTACTGCATTAGCTAATGGGTTAAGGGCTTCAGCAGCTGGGACCCAATAGAAATTGTGACTTAAGAGCTGGTGTCTTGCTGCCATACCTGAGACTCTGTATCAGGGATGGGTCCTCAGAAGATATGGCTTGCACTCAGAGGCCTGGCCGGTGGCTTCCTCCTGCTGGTTGCGCGAGTAGAGATGGCCCTGAGGGGCTTCACCTGAGGCTCTGATTGAGGATAGATCCTCAGGATATGCGGTTTGTGCTCATGTTAAGCAAAACAAAACAAAAAAAAACCTCAAATTGAGGTCACTGATGTAGAAAACTTCCCAAGAGAGGCCCTAGCATCGACGTCTGTGGGACACTTTTATTAATGGTGTTGAGAAATTTGATATGAGGTGAGAAGAGTGAAATCACTGGTGCCTTCCTGAGATACAGTTTCTTAACCAAAGAAGTGCTTGGAAATTTAGACCAGTTGTGGTTAATCTGTTGACCAGGATATAATGGTTAACAATGTCAAATGCTTTTATGAGGTTGAGAAATAAGCTGTATAATGCTGTACTTTGTGAACTGATGTATTTTAACTGCAATGTCAAAGAAAAATGCTGCCTCTTGCCTGGGTTGCTCCTGAATACATGACTGTCTCCCAGTTACCTTAAATGAGAGCCCTAATTTTGTGGCCAAAATTAGAATTGTGGTAGCCAGTGATAGTTTAGTTTATGAGTTTTCTACCCTTATAGAATAATGACCAAACCCACCAATAGTACATTTTAGAATTATTTTACTTGTTTCAACTATATCCATCAGGTAGAAACTCATCTGGCTGCAGAAGTTAATATGCCAACTTGTCATGGTCCTAAGCATATGGTGGCAGCCATCCCTAATCTTCCACTTTTACCGCATAACAGGATACCACATTAAGGTACTACAATATGACACTTCCCTTACGGTAGTAATACTCAAAAGTACTACATTAGCTCAGAGTGGTAACCGTCCTTTGTGGTATCTTGAATGATAGTGATATTGACATAAGGGGAAGTGCTGTATTGCAGTGCTTTAATGGTACCCTGTCCATAGTAAAGGTTTGAGTTAGTTTAGGGTTCTCAACCATAATGGAATAATGCTACACCCACCAGCAGTACATTTTAGAATTGTTTTATTTGTTTCAAATATATACATCAGGTAGAAACTCATCCGACTGCAGACGTTACTATGCCAATATTACATTGTCCTAAACATAAAACTTCATCAGGACACCTTATTTATTTATTTATTTATTTAGTTTATGTTGATCGGAAAGGAGGACATACATATGGCAACAAACTGAAATTAAACCTGATCAAGCTATTGGTGGTATTTTAGCGAAATATAGAAAAAGTGCTGCATTAGCATGTGGGCTGAAAACACAACAAAATGTAACATTAAAATACAAAACAGAATCAATGTTTCAACTATATATCTTCTTCAGGTATTATCTAAAGAGAAAAATGCAAAGCTGGTGGAGCGTGAGGTGAACTAAAGTATATCAAGGTGAGGAAAGAAAAGGGAGGATCTTAGAGAAGAAAGTGATAAGAGGCTAGGTGAGAAACAAGCCGGAAAACAAAAACGTGATGATGAGAATGGAGAGACAAAGTAGTCACTCCTACTATACTGTACACAGTTCAATGACTTAGTACGCTTCTTGTGATTTCAATGACATACCTTTATGTCATTCATCAGTGCTCTGTCTAGGAGAACTCCACATAATGTCTATCTCCTTATTGATGAGTATTCACCATTAAACTCATTTAGTGTAGAAAGAAATACATTTTCTTTAATTTCTGTTCTCTGTGTTGAGTTAAATCTTTGTACCACTTACTTATTGTGCCTTTTTATACTATGTTTTTTTCTTCTTTTTTGCATGAATTCTACTTGTTAGGTGACAAACTCTATCTTATTTCAAATTTCACAGCTCCTGTACCTCTTAGTAAGATTTTAAGCAGTACGTATCCATTAAACTGGCTCTGCTGAGGTTCAGCATTGTGTGGTGGCTTGAGCTCCTGCTGCACCATTCAAGCCTGACCGCCACATCATCAGATTAGAGGATCGCTACTACTGGTGCCCACCCAGTTCTGCACACATGCTGTTGAAAGCAACAGCCCTTTGTTCATTTTACTAGCAATTTGCTTGGCATATTTGATAAGGAAGTCTCTCAAAGTGTCACTAGAGGGAATGCTACATATGTTTTATGGCTGCAGTCCTATTTTATTTTGATAAATGCTTGGTGCTCGTCACTGAAAAAGATACTGAGACCAATACAATGGTCCCCAAATATTACTTTTAAGTGGCATTCATACCTTTCAGTATTCCTGCTGGAATTGCTTTTCTTTGTGGATTTTCATCTGGATTTGTTCATGTACTGTTGGTTTTATCAATGACTTTATATTTTCTAGCAGTCTACTTGGGACACTAGAGGGAGTACAAAAATTTCTGCTAGCTGCAAGTTTTTCTTTTAAAGGGAACTACAGTCAAAATCTACAAAAGATATGTTGTGGGTATGTTTTGATTTGTGTGTAGCCTTATGTGTCCTTTCCTTTGTTCGCTGTTAGGATTTCTCTTTAAATTGACCTACTTGCTTTATGGCCACTGGGATCTCCATGATTATATTTTTATTGTATTTCTTTTTCCCATTGTGCCTTCTGTCCCATGTGAGAGTGATGCGTCGAGACTATTGATTCAGTGAGTTCTGACTTAGTCTGTTCTTTTAGAGCCTCTCCTCATCCAATGAACACTAATAAAGTCTACATTCACAGTTTGGCAAACAACTGCGAGATGACTGAGTGGACCATTATTTAAGGAAGCAGCTAGAGTGTTCACCAGGTATAGCATTGATGGCTTGGGGTTATTTGTGTGCTTTTATGGGTATAAGTGACTTGATGAAAAGAAAAGGTTTAAAATCAAAAATTTACTTCTGCTGGCTAGACCTAGGCATACACCTAGGGAAAAAGATTGGATTAAAAGTTATTTATTTGAGGCCAGAAAAGCAGACTCTTAACAGAAAATTACTGCTGCAGAACAGTAAGTCAGCACTCATTGAGTCAATGGTGTCTGATGCATCACAATCACATGAGTGTAGGAGAAATTCTGGGAAAAGAAAGGCAATAAAAGATACTGGCATGGAGATCCCTAGGGCCATAAAACAAGAAGGCAACTTTATATAAAAAATCTAACAGCAAACAAAGGACAGTATGCACTAGGACTACATGCACAAACCAAAACACTCTGCACAAGAAATGTGTTTGTAAATTTTGATTATAGCTTTCCTTTAATATACTTAGTGCTTAGCACTGTTGATAGGGTATTACTGTGACACATACACTGATCCTTACATTTTAGTGCAAATATTACTCCTACACTGAACATGCTGACCAGATCTCTGTGTTAATATTTTTAGTCCACGGACCGAATCTACTCAATATTTTATGTTATTTTCATTTTATGAGTGTTTTAAGAAAAATAAATGTACACTTATTTATTAAATCCACACAGGCTACCAACTAAGCACAACGTTCAACTACACCTACTAATTCCATTAGGCATATTGACCAATATACCTTTTCATTTTCCCTATCTTCCTCTTACTGTGGCAAAGCTAATTATATAATAAAAAGTTCAGATTTTTAAAATTACACAACTCCTACCCATGCCAGAATATATATATATATTGGGGTATTTTATAGGTATGATGAAGTGGTAGATAAAAACACCGAACAGGGTCTGGATTAGTCAGAGAAATTATCTAGCCTGGGGTCCCAGGTCTGACCTCGTATATTGTGGATACCCCAGATTGCAGGTAGTAAATGCCAGGGGCAAAATCAAAGAGCTACTCCTCTGCTTCCCACACTTCTGGTATTCAACCCAGTCTGCTCCTTTGTCCAGCCTTGGGTTTAGGGTTTCAAATCTGCCAAGCTTCTATGCCTCTTTTTTAACATAATTTTATCTGCATTACAGTACCTCTCCTTGCTGTCATTCTAACTCTTTCATTGCCATGAGACCTATTAAAAGAACTGTAGTACCATGTCTTTAGTCTATGAAATGTCTTGCAATAATATGGTTCATATCGCTCTCTGCATATGCTGCTCCTGTGCTTGTTTATCCATATTCTTCATGCTGTCATGGTTTTCCAATGTATACCAAGTCCTATGGAGAATTAATAATATATACTGTACAACTTGCTCATTATTGCATGTTATATAGTCTTTGATGCTAACATCCTGCTTTTTAAATGTGTTTTGCACAGTTTAGGTTCTATTGGTATTATCCCATACTCCTTAGAATTATGTGCACAGAATGGATAACTCTGCCTTCTATGTTCCAAACCTTTGTAACCACATCAGGTGGCTAGTCTCTCAATGCCTGTACTGTATGTGCATCAACATCTGTCTATGGCAATACTGTCTGTGTTTATTGACAATAATTATTATCCTTCCAAAGTTATCATTACATTTTTTGAAGGACCAGTTTGTTTTCATTGTTTCTTTCTGTTCCAGACTGAAATATTTCCTTCCTGGTCACTTTTTTCTTTTGCTTCAATTTGATTATTTTCTTTTTCTATCTTTTACTTCAAATCTGTAATCCAGATCCCCAGGTACTCTATCAAAATCCATATTTCTGTACAATGCCTCTTTAGTCTAATAAAGTGACCAGTGCTGTTTACAACCTTGATGGAGGAAACTCTCAGCATGTAAAATTATTTTTTTAAGGCAAGGCAAATTTTATTTAAAAGATGCGATCCGGAGGCACTAGGCGCTGAACAATTAAAAATCAATATTATACACAATAAAATATAATATATAACGATATCTCAAACAGAACAAAACAAATCTACAAAACAGCCAACATTTGTATAAACATTAGTTTAACAATGACAACTATTAAAAGGCCAGAAGTAACCTAAACAGAGATTTTAAAAGAGGCAGGAACTATACAGTTCAGTATGGGAAGGCCTGATTATACAAGAAGGTCTTGAAGATGACCAAATCCAAGACGGCGATTACTTTGTCATTGAAATTTTAATAAAACTTACAGTATTCAGTACAATCATTCAAGCAGTCATAGAATCTCATCAGGTCAGGTAAAGGCCCACTCAATTAAAAAAACAAATAACTGAATAATTTCCATACTGCTGTGTTATTGTCTCTAAACTCATTAATGTCTGTGTTATACATTTCATTCTTCAAACTATTCATAAAAGACTGGCATAACTTGGGGCCATAGACAATCTTAACCATACCTTTGATCTGCCAATAATAAGTTTCCAAAATGAAAATTTTTTGTCAGTAAATGTTCTAGTAGCTTCAATAAGAATTAATTTGGAGATAAATCCCCAGTGGTCTAGACTGGAGTGATTCTCTAAAGGCATCTAAACTTTCCTGGGAGGCATGCTAGTGTGCAGATCTCAAACATCTAAAGTTACAAGTTCACAATGATTTATAGTTTCTACACTCTCGTTACATCCATATATCCATTTATAAAGTATGTTGTGACCTTGATGTAGGATGTACTGCAGTGTTGTGAACCAGGGTTTAATGAAATAATCTACAAAGATAGGCAGAGACGCCAACAGGGAACCTATGCTGGGCAAAATAGGTCTCCCTGGTGGGTTCTGTCTGTCCTTGTGGATCTTGAGGATAGTATAAGACACTGGGGTTACAGGGAGTTTGTACAATAGTGCTTGATTTCCCAATCAGTTTGACAGTTCCAATCTCCCCTCATCCAGCAGCAAATGTTCTAATTCCATCTGTGGAGTGTCTGTTAACTTTCTCCTAGCCTTCTCTGCTACTTATCTGATTTATACTTTTCCTTTATACTGTTCAGAAATTTGAATGACTATGCCACCCTCTGTCTGTTTTCTTTTTATTACAATCTTCTGTTTGTCTGTTTCTATAGCCCTTAAAGCAAAGAATTCTCAGCATTATTTTTGAGTTGTGATCTGCAACCTTCTTTATTGTGGAGCTTTCATCTATGTCCTGTAACACATGTTGATACATGTCTCTATATTAGCTGGTATTCCTCCTGGTGGTACAAAAATAATGTGCAGTTTGATGTGGGCAAACACTCTCTGCTCTGTTTTTGTTGGAATTATTTGTTTTGTTCCTGCAAAAATAGTTTTAGTCTGAGTTTATGGTAGAACCTTTGTACAGTGAGTCCAATTTTAGAACACATAGGGACTTTTGGTAACATCACTGAGTTGCATGGAGTGGCAATTCTAACCACTGCATTTCATGGCTGAACTATTGCCTCCTACAGTAAGCTACATACAATTTTGAGCTGCAGATCTTGTACAGGGATGTGTGCAAACATCAGATGGGGTAAAGAAAATAAAACTGGAAAGCAGCGGCAGTTGAAAACTCTACATTCCCGCCAACCTCAGAGCCTGTGAGTTCTTCAACCAGTTCTAGTATGGCTTCATCATGGAGCCCTGCCTCTTAGTCACAAGAACAATTTAGTTACTAATGATTACCGCTTCAAAACGTTGGGCTTTCAGGACTGAGACTTGGAATACATTGCACACTTTGAGAGCAGATTTGACCAAGAACAGAAGGAACATATCAAGATGCAAATGGTGGTATCTTAAGCAGGGCAACTACAATTGCACAAGAAGCACTGTATAAGGATTTAGTGGGACGTCTTTGCCAAAATAATATGTGTATTTGTGTTCTACTGGAGGAGGTGGAGGAAACAGTATCTTTGTTTTTATAAAGACTTTCCTATGTGATACTCTCGCCTTCACTTGCCGATTTATCCCTGAATATTAAAGGAGTTTATAGATTACTGTGACCTAAGCCGGGCCAGTCAGCAAACTCAATTAGAGATCATGCAATTTATGAACTACAAAGTGAAGGATCAGGTTTTGGCTGTCGAATGGAAAATAAAATTGCTATGTGGCAACAGACAAAATTGTTTTTGATCACGACTATGCAACAGCTATTCTAGTTAAATGGATGGGCTGTGGTTCTTGTCTGTGGGTTGTGAGCCAGACCAATATTCAATTTCAAACACATTACTCAGCTCTTTTGTGGGTCTTTTAAGAATCTGGTACCATTCTCTACCATACTGTAGAAAGCAGACAAGACAAGTAAGGAATATTTATTTATATGGCACCAAATCATTATGGCTTTGCGGGTTACAATATCAGAATTACTGGAGAACACATTAATTAATACATGATAAATTCAGCTATAAATACAGTTATTAACCATTTTCAGGAAAGGCCAAGGTGAACAAGTATGTTTTAAGAACAATTTTTAAGGTGTTCAACAAGTGTAGGTTTCAAATCGTCACTGGCAAACTATTCCAAAGTAAGGGTCCAACCACCTTGAAAGCTATATCTCCCAAGTGCTTCAGCCTCAAGTCAAGGAATGGTAAGCACCTCAACCTTGGCAGACCAAAGAGAATGGGAGGGTGTTCATGGTCAGATCTTCCAGATAGTGAGAGCCCAAACTGTGCAGGGCCTTGTAACTCAACAAGTCAGTCTTGAAGCTAACACACCACTGAAATGGCTGACAGTGCAGTTCATGGAGCACTGGTGAGACATGCTGAGACTGAGAGGTGGCAGATGTCAGCTTGGCCACTGCATTCTCTACAAGCTGCAGGTGACGTATCAGACTTGCCAACACTCAGAACTATAGGGCAGCAAGGAATAGGTGTATGAACCTGGCTAGGCTGTCAAAGCAAAATGCTATAAAGAACAAATGGATAGGAACTGGGAAATGGAAAAAGTCTGGGAAGACATTAAGGACCTACTTGGAAAGGACAAAAGGAAATACCCCACAATGCTCAACTTGAATGGTACACCTACCCTGGACCCCCACAGCATTGCAGAATCCTTCAATTCTACATTCTCAGACCTCAGCTCCATTCTCCCCTGAATACCTTGCTCAAGCAGATCCAGACCCCAAAAGCTCCACTTTCAACCCCCAACTTGCCCAACTTCTACTTTAAGCATGTCACAGTCAATGAAGTCAGATCTTATGTATGAAGGTCCTAGGCAAAACAAGACTTGGCAGTGATAATATTGATATGAAGTTGGTGGCACTTGTACTCATTGAGGTCTTACTCCTGACAACCAACATCTTTAATAAATTGCTTGCCTCTGCTGAATTTCCTTCTGTCTGGCAGATGGCCATGGTGACCCTTGTGCACAAGAGTGGAGATCGCACCTGCACCTCCAGTTACAGACCAAGCTCTATACTGTCACCACTCTCTAAAGCTATTGAGAGAATTGTTGCTGACCAGATCACAGAGTACCTCCAAAAGTATGATCTACAATGTCATCAGCAGCACAGCTTTCGGAAGAGTCATAGCATGACTACCGCCTAATTGAATTCTCCGATTATGTGCACAAGGCTATGGATGGAGCATGTCAGTGGGATCTATATTTATAAACCTACTAAGGCCTTTGACACAAGTTAACCATCCTATGCTGCTGGGCCAGCTAATATCCTTGGGGCTTGCCTCTGGCCCAGTCAGTTGGTTCAGGGACTACCTGTCCCACAGGTCCCAGTGTGTTAAAATAGGGACAACAACCTCCTCTGCTAGGGATGTCACACTGGGAGTCCTGCAAGGATCCATCTTGGGTCCTCTGTTATTCAGCCTGTTTCTAAAATAACCTCTCTGTGGCAAGCAATAGTAAAAGATCCTGTACATAGATGATGCTATCTCTTAAGTAGCAGCGCCCAGCCTTCACAGCTACAAAAAGAATTACAGACCACATGCCATCAATTGGAGGACTGGTTCAGAACACAGAAACTACTTCCCAATTGAAAAAATGAAAACTATGTTGATATCCAGCCATCAATATAAGAAACTACACCCAGCCCTGTCCATCCTAAACAAAAGGGAGCTACACTTGAACAGGTACAATCTTTCAGGTACCTTGGGGTCATATTGATGATACCATCTCTTTCACTCAACACACGGACTCGGTGGTCAAAGCAGTCAATGCTAAATTGGGAGTTCTCTACAGAATAAACAATATCTGACAGTCTCTGCCCTCCAAGACTCTGTATCGAGTTCAATATTGTCTGTCATAGACTATGGATTGGTGGACTACGGAACAGCAACAGACACTGCACTCAAGCATGTAGTGACAGCCCTCAATAAAGCCTGCAGGCTCACTTTAGGAGCCGACAATCTGACATGCTCTTGTTTGCTCTATGAGCAAACTGGCTGGCTGAACCTGTGTAATAGGATCAAGTACCAGACGTGCCTTCTGGGCAAAAAGCACTCTAGGTAAAGCTCTCCTTGCAATAAAGATATTCTGCAAACAAATCATTCCAGCTACCACACTAGAAGTATGGCCAGGTGTCCCCTAACGGTACCCTTCAGGAAAACCTCCCTAGGTCAACGGTCCTTCAGATACAGGGCTCCTCTGTTGAATGAGGTCCCTGTATATGTACTTTAACACGGGCAGCCTCCAACCCTTCAAAACAGACATGAAGTACCTCCTTACAAATAGAGGTCCTGTGGGTGCAGGAAACTGGGATGATCCACTACCTCCCCTCTCTCTCTCTCACTTAAGATCTGGTTCTTAGACCACCCAGTGCTGGCCTCTCTATTTCTGCTCACAGCCTAACAACATCCCAGTGGCACTTATCTCTGCTTATAGCCTGATTTCCAATCCCTATTCCTACTTCAGTCCCTCTCCCAGTGAGTCTCCCCAATATGGCATTCCCTTGGTTCACCCTAATTTTGGCACCACCCACACCTTCTTGCCCTCTCATTATCTCTGTTAGCCTTCCATGGCCTGTGGGGTTCCCGATCCTTATCCTCCTCTCCACCTCCCCTTAACCACTGCCTAGACAATGCCATACAACTGGTGGCACACCTAGAAAAAACCCCAAGTTGCATCCCAGTTCTTAAAGTTGCCTCTTAATCATATTGTACAATAGATGTGTGTCATGCGGACCATCGTGATTCTGAGAATCTACAACTATTTTCAAATGTGTACATTTGATACGCTACACCAGTTTACACTGACTTGTGATTTGTGTTATTCCTCTTATGTAACCATTAACTTAATGTCGTCTTGTTTCTTGACATGGAACCTTTGAAAAAAGCACTATGTTCAAAGGTATTGTTCGAATCAATAAATTCAATTCAGTTCAATTCGGACTCTAGACAACCCTAGGTACAGAACCTTGCAAAACTCCAACCTCAATGTGACAAAGGAATGCACAATCATAATAGGGTCCCTTGGTTCTAAATATCTTTAATCAGGACAATGCTTCACAGATAAAAAGTCACTGTGGACTACCACTGACACTTGATATTCAAGAGTCAGCTTGCAGTCCACAGTGGCCCAAATTTCACCACATCTCCAGCACTGAGTGTGTACTCCCATACAAAGATGGAACTGCAGTTGTCACACCCTTTGTTGCCACCCCATGGGAACCTGATTTGACCAATAGAATCTCAATCTTGCCTGGGTTGAGACTCAGTCAGCTAGAGGCCAGTCATTGATTTCTCCCAAGAACTGCTCAAGACAGAGGCAGCAGATGACCCATTAGGTGTGGTAGGGAGGTATAACTGGGTATTACCTGCTTAGCCATGAAACTTCACTTTATACAGCTGAATAATCTACCAAGGGCAACCTGTACACAGCATGGGGGCCAGAATTTAAACCTGTGGCACTTCACAAGTAAGTGCAACTGCCTTGAAGATGGAATTATCCAAGGCCACCTGTTGCACCCTACTGTAAGGTAGGATTCAAACCACTGCAAAACAGGACCAGTGAATCTACATAGTGCCCTGAGGTGATACAATGGAATCCCATGGTCTAGAGTGTCAGAAGCTGCCTAGAGATCAAGGAGGACCATGATGAACTCTACCTCCTTTCCCATGACATGAGGAGATCATTAAACATCTTTACAAGTGCCATCTCCAAGCTTTGCCAAGGCCTGAACCTCAGCAGGAGAGGCTTCTAGATGTTGAATTTTTCCAGATGTATCTCAAGCTGCACCACAATCACCCTCGTGACAAATTTTTCCAGAAAGGGAAGATATGAAATGGGCCTGCACTTTTCAAGAGCATCTGGGTCCAGAGATGGCTCCTTCAGGTGAGACTTCACAACTGCCAACTTCAAGGCAGCTGGAGAAACTCTTCAGGAAACACCTGACATTCTCCACAATGACTGGCCCCAATGCCTTCTGGCAGCACAAAATCAGCCAAGCTGGGCCTGGATCCAGTACACAGTAGGTAGGGCACATCATAGAGACCACCTGGACCACCTCATTCACCAGCACTTGCCCCAAGACTGCAAGTTGCCTCTGTCCATCTCAAGACGCACATCACTGTCCTATGACAGGCCACTTGTGGTGATCCCACTCTTAATGGAGGAAATCTCATCCAGGAAGAATAGATTGAACTCCTCACAGTCTGCTGTTGAAAAAACTGTTTTGGATTGAAGACAGGAAGGATTTAACTATCTGTCCATGGTGTAGATTGATGATGCTGAGGGCTTATAGTAATAAGCCCTCAGCATCAATCTAGCTCCATAGAGTGGGATCTCCTTCAAGAATGCTCCACCTCTGTCCCTTTGTCTTCAACCACTTCAGCTCATCACAAAACCTTGGTGAGCTGTGGTGTGAAATCAAGGGACGGACATGATAGGGAGCAAGGAATCCAGTGCAGCTGTCAGAGCCACATTGTAGCTTCCACAGCTTCCTTAACCCCATCACAAGCTACCACATGCTTAGGAGATCCACTTCCTTCAGGAGTTTGCAAGGTTTCAAATTCTCTTTAGATGAAGGTGAATAATTTTCATAAGAGAGAGATATCAAAACAAGTGGTCCCACAGAGGAACTGAATGGCATAACAATCTAACCAACTGACTGGATCAACCCCTAACATTGTAAATGTCAGTACACAACAAGAAGACAAGGTCCAAGGAGTGGCCCAACTGGTGAGTCTTGGTGACAACTGCCTGTGCAAAGCCCAACAAAGTCATTAGTTGGAGGAAACTGCTGGATCAAAGAGCATGGCCCCACTTTCAACCCAGGTATTGAAGTCCGCCAGCACAAGAAGTCTATGAGAGTCCACAACCTGGTCAGCCATGATATTTACCAGTCCCTGCAGCAAATCATGACCCTGCCCCAGAGGCTGGTACATGAGAATGATCTTCCATCTCACATCCAGACCACCATGCTGCCATGCACTCAAACAACCTGGTGGTTCTTGTGGGGGTAAGGCTATAGTCCCAGAATAGATGTAAAGCAGATAGCCACCCACCCCATTGCCTCAGGTACTGAAAAATGGAATACTCAGCAGGATAGCAGCCTTCAAAACAGGACCAGATTCAGCTCCAGCCAAGTTTCAGTGATACAAATGAGGTCAGCTGTGGACTCCGTGATGAAAGTCTCAACCACCACTGTTTTTTTCCTTCGTGACCTGATGTTACACAGAATTGCCCAGATGGGGGCTGTGTTAGCAAGCCCTCTTGCCATCTGCCTGATGAAATAACATGGAACTTGGTGGATAAGAATCAGACATGGAAGACCCTGTCTGCTCTCTATTTACTCCCTTGCACCTTCCTAGACCTAATCCACTCTATCTACTCATTTCCCTTGCCAAACCATGGACCAGATTCATGGTTTTGTATGTGCCTTCTCAAGGTGACAGCTGACATGGAGAGATGTGCTCTGCTCTCCTGTAACATCTGTGGAGGGTAAAGAGAACATGTGAAAGAGATCACTGAGGAGGGTATGAACTTCCAGAGTCTTCTACTAGTGAACTGTGGACTCCAGAAAGGAAAGTGCCCATGCAGTTGACAAATACAATGCACAGCATTACTGAACTTTATGCCACTTTAAACAGACAGCCATCTGACTGTACTTTAACTCACATTAGTGGGATAGTGGGTTCAGTTCCCTGTTTTGAACTTTGTTTTGTGGAGCCTTCAACACCTGCAGTTATTTGAGTTATGGACTAATGTGAAACATAGAAACATACACAATGATGGCAGAAAAAGACAGTGGTCCATCCTGTTTGCCTGAGTTCCTATTTAGCCCTGGGACCTACTGTCTCTTCAGGGTTCTAGACCTCTCATCCCCCATCCATGCCTTAATTCTATCACCCTGGCAACCACAATATGTTTCATATAGTCACAACCATGTTTGAAACCACTACAATTTTCACACCCACCATCTCAGCTGGCGCATTTCTTTACTGAACCACCTGCTGTATGGGTAGTATGACATTTTAGGTTTGAACAGTGGTTACAAGTTAACCTTTGCCTAATATCTTAATGCTGTCACCTGAGCAAGGTTGAATTGCTTATTGTTATGGATGCAGGCATTTGGTTGGTTAGTTTAATAATTGTCATACCATGTAGGGTGCCCTGAAAATTCTGTGATTTGTCTGCCATAGTTAAGCAGTATTGCCCATTGGGGTTTCAAGCAAGACTAATTTGTTGAAGGGAACCGAGTTGGACAGAGATGGAGATATCAGTGTGGCTACATGTCTTACATTTGGAAGGAACCATGGCCTGGAGTTCCAATCACTGTGAACAGACAAGCAATACTTCCTTCCTTTCTTTCTTCTCTGTAGTCTCCCACCCCTTATTTTGGTGGATGTCCATTGGGAACGGTATGTTCACCTTTACTGGCAAACTTTGGCAGACCGTTTGAGTTATATTTGGTGCCTTTTTTATTAAAAAACCAAACCTTTAAGATGGGTAGACTGGCACTCCCTGTCAACATTTGTAATGGTGTTTCATCTGGGGATTATTTGGTTTGCATTTTGAAATATGACCTGAAATCCACTGGTGTTTTATGGAGATCCCCATTGCAGGCAGATTTGTTTTAGTTCAGTCTTCCCTGCCTTTGACCATATGCTAGCATGATGAAATATTTCCAGTTCTGGGGGATGGGGTTGGAATTGCTTTTGGATGGAGTTAGGGCTTGGTTTGCAGGGGAACACTGATTGGGAGGACCTGGGAGCAGAATCAGCAAGACTAATCTGTCCCTTGGTTGACGAGTTCTCCGATGATGCCCTTATGTTTTGACTTACTTGAAAGAGGGTACTTTTTGTTATTAACTCTACAGCTGCTGTCTATTACAGCAGCAGGGGATTATATTTGTGGATTTACTTTCCCACTGTCTTACTGGATGCCATTGGGTGTTATCCCCAGAAAATCCTGGCAGTGGGCAAGCCACATGAGGGAGTTTTCCTGTTCTCTCAATGCTGTGTATACCTGTATAGGATATTCCCATATTGGAGGGCCCACGGGTTCATTTTCACTATCTTTCCTTTTTGTGAGGGGCACCCAACAAGGTCGCCTAATCTCTCCTTTTATTTGCACTTCATATTGAGCAATTGACTTTGACAATGGCAGAATAATTGGAATGCAGGGATTCTTTACATAGTAGATTGTACCAAGTAGCATTATACCCAATGGTCTGCTCCAGACACTGCTCTCCCCTGAGCGTTTGCTCCCTGAGGTGTGTCAACTGATATCAAAGGGAGGTCCTAATGGATTTACTTTGACTAAAGTTATAGATTTAAGACTTCTGGCTATCTTAAAATTATTACGTGAATACTATTGCAAGAGATAGAGTGACTAGGCAAGGGACACCAGTGACCCAATAAAACATGTACAGGCATAGAACATGGATGCCTGTTGGTTCTTCTGTTATTTCATTTATATTCTGAGAGTCAATTAGAAGCCATAATCACTGCAGATACCCATCCACCTATAAGTAATGGACAGGAAATGAACATCTTAATGTATGCTGATAACATTGCATCATTATCCAGAACTTTTGTTGGACTAAATAGAGCAATAAGACAATGGTACCTCTCTTGATAGACTGGGGCTCTCTAAATGAGGAAAAACAAAGATTGTGGTGTATGAAAAGGAATGAACTGTAGGTAACAAATGGAAAATCAAAAAGCTTAACACTGAAGAAATACATGAATTCATCTGTCTGGACTTGACTTTGGACTGGATTTTCAAAGTGCCCTTAGACCAATGCATGGTGTGGCAAACATCCACCTTGCATCAAATCTAGGTGTGTCAAATACTGTGTGCTGTATTTTACAAGAAAAGCATTCGCTGTGGCAAAGTCCCTCAAATGATGCAAGAGGTCTGTTGCATCGTAAATATGAAAACATAGGATGAGAATGACAGAAGCTGCATCAAAAATATGAGGCATGGGCAAGAATGACGGAAGCTGCAACAAAAAATACAGTTGAAGAAATGGCCTAGACAATTGTATTTTAAACCCCACATGCTGTAAACTAGTCCTGGGGGGATATTTGCTTTATAACCAAACCTCTACATAATTCACCCTCTCCATTCCAATCATAGCACTCACATGGCAGTACTGACAGGTACTATATTATATGGGCTTGTCTCTGGAAGCAATATTTTACATGCTATAGTACATAAGACAGCATTTTGATGTATACAGTGCAGGACTCTTACAACAGAATGCTATTCATAGTGACCTAGTCAGGTCTGCCTGCCAGTTGTGGGCCTCTTTATATGCTCTACTGCTCGGTTAGATCAGCTCTAGCTGGTCTAATCTACTGACAAGACCTTCATGCTTTGAAAATCCCAAATAAGGGATGGTGCATCATTGTTTGGACGCAGTCCCCTTTCTGACTTAGTGCAGCCATTTTGTGATGCAAGCATGGCACAATCTAGTCTGGTGCATGCAGTCCTGATTTTGATGCAAGCACCATTAAAAGATCAGCACTGATGCAAGTTCTGATGCATCTTGGTCCTTGCCCATTTTTTAAATGCAAGCACTGTGTCATTCTCTGACTTTGAAAATCCAGTCCCTTTAATAGAAATGTAAAATGAAATCTCACTGCAATAAAAAGAAAAACAGACTGCAATATGTACAGCTAGGAGTATTAACAGATTTGCAAAGCACTTTGGTACTTACTCCTTTCTGGCAGTGAAGAGAACATCTGACGTTAAAGTTAATAGCCACATTTTATATGGTGCAGAGGTATGGGCTCCAAGCCTCAATATAAATAAACTGGAGATGGTTAGGGCTGGGCCAAAGTTGTGAATTCCACTTTAGTGCCTTGGTGAACCAAAATCTTCACAAAGTGTTTGGCAAATTTTCCGTTCCATGGATTTTTTTTTTTGCAGAACTGTGGAATAAAATGCATGAACTGTGGAATTAATACAATAATCCACAATTCATGTGATTATTACCCAGTTCAGTGATCAGTTCTGTGTTGTCCCCATAGGAAAAATAAACATAAAACTTACCTGGTGTGTAGTGGCATCTCCCACCCTCCGATTGCCTGCTCAGGCCATCAATATTGTTTCTGTGGTGTCTAGTGGCACCCTGCACTCTCCAATTGCTCACCTGGCCATCAGTGTTGTTTCTCTGGTGTCTAGAGGCACCACCCACCCTCTGATTGCTCACCCTAGCTATAATTAATGTTTCCTGGTGTTTAGTGGCACCCTCCACCCTCTGATCACTTGCCTCAGCCATAAATAATATTTTCTTGGTTGTCTAGTGGCACCTCCACCCTCCAATTGCTCACCCCGTCATAATTTTTATTTTTCCTGGTGTTTAGTGGACCCCTCCTCCGATTGCTCACCCAGCGATAACCAATATTTCCTTGGTGTCTAGTAGTACCCCATCCTTTGATTGTGCGCTGGCCATAATTAATATTTCCCTGGAGTCTAGTGTTAACCCCCCACCCGCCAATTGCTTGCCCCAGCCATAATTAATATTTCCTGGTGTCTAGTGGCATCCCACCTCTGATCACTCACCTGAGCTCTAATTAATGACCCAGGGATCTCAAGGCATACACGAAGAGTGGAGCACTCAATGGTGGCTTCAGCAAGGAACAGTACCATCCTTGACTCCTTGCAAGGGACTTTTTCTCAGGCGGCTAGTCAAAGAACAAACCAGGCATGGGGCAGTGCTGAACCTGGTACTGAAAAACAGGGACAGTATTGCAGAGATTACACATTGGGAAGTCTCCTGGTACCAGTGATCATCATACAGTGTGGTTTAACATAAAGCCAACCTGGTTCTAAAGATAGGAAGAGCCACAGGTAACGCTGCTTTCTTTCAAGTAGAATCACAAGTGCAGCCAACCCCTGGCTGTGTACTGCTAAAGCCGAGTTGTGGGGGATGCAAAACATCTTGCAAAGTGTTTCTTTCAGCTTTTATTACAATTCATACAGCAAGTGCTCCACCTGTTTCACTCAAAATATATAGGCTTTTAGGAGTCTGCTTTTAATCTAATTAAAATATACAACTCACTATCAAAAACATTGTTTGCCACTTCAAATAAAATATTTCTCAAATACAAATTACGGTAACTAACATAGAAACATAGAATTGATGGCAGATAAGGACTGCTTGGTCCACCTAGTCTGCCCATTTTCTACCTAACAGATAAGCTGCAGATCCTAGTTAACCAACAGCTTACTTCCTCCTACCCCCACTAGGACTGCCTTATGTCTGTCCCATGCATTCTTAATTCCTCCACTGTTCTTGACTCCACGACCTCCTCAGGAGGCTGTTCCATGCATCAACCCTCTCTGTGAAAAAATACTTCCTCACATTACCTCTGAGCCGTCCCTCTCTATCTTCAAATTGTGCCCTTGTTCTTGCACATCTCTTTTCTGAAAGATGCTACCCTCTTGGACTTTGTTGATTCCCTGAGGTACTTGAAAGTGTCTATCATGTCCCCTCTCCTTCTTTCCTCAAGGGTATACATATTAAGCTCCTTTAGTCTTTTTTCATATGTCTTCTGTTGCAGACCTTGCACCATTTTGGTTGCCCTCCTCTGGACAGCCTCCACTCTGTCTATGTCTTTCGGAGATGGGGTCTCCAGAACTGCACACAGTACTCCAGATGTGGTCTCACCAACTGTCTGTACAGAGGATAACAACTTCCTGTTTTCTACTATTGATGCCTCTTCCTATGCATCCCAATATCCCCCAGCCTTCCTTACTGCCTTCTCACATTGCTTGCCCACCTTTAGGTCATCTGATATAATTACCCCAGGTCCCTTTCCATTTCTACTGTTGTCAGTATCTCACCCCCATTGTGTACGCTTCCTGGGTTTTGTTTCCATGTGCATTACCTTGCACTTCTTTGCATTGAATCTGAGCTGCCATACATTTGATCATTCCTCCAACCTTGCCAAGTCCTTCTCATCCTTTCCACTCCATCTTGTGTATCAACCCTGTTGCAGATCTTTGTGTCGTCTGCAAAGAGACATACTTTCCTTCCAGTTCTCTGCAATGTCACTTATAAAGACATTAAAAAGGACTGGTCCTAGTACTGAACCTTGCGGTACCCCGCTAGTAACCCTCCTTTCTTCATTGTGTACTCCATTTACTACTACCCTTTGCGTCCTGTTGTCTAGCCAATTTTTATCCAGGCTACCACCTTGGGACCCACTCCAAGGCTGGCTAACTTGTATTAATCTTTGTGGACTGTATCAAATGCCTTGCTAAAATCTAGGTAGGCCATGTCCACAGCCCCTCTCTGTCTACTACTTTGGTCACCCAGTCAAAGAAATCTATTACATTCATCTGACATGACCTTCCCATCGTGAATCCATGCTGCCTTGGGTCCTGAGCCTCACTGGCCTCTAGGTACTCAACAATTCTTTCCTTCAGAAGTGATTCCATCATTTTCCCTACCACTGAGGTCAAACTAACTGGTCTGTAGTTTCCTGCCTCTGTCCTGCTCCCACTTTTGTGAAGAGGAATCACATCTGCCCTTCTCCAGTCCTCGGTACCACCCCATCCTCCCATGATTTGTTAAAGAGAGTAGTCATGTGTCACTAGTTCTACCCTTAGTTCTTTAGAATTCTTTGGTGAATCCCATCAGGCCCCATTGCTTTGTCCACCTTCAATTTTATTAGTTCTTTCAGAACCCTTTCTTCTGTAAATGGACTGGTAATGACCCCTGTCTTCAGAGTGTTTCTCTTGTTTGGTTTAGGTACCTCCCCTCCTCTTCCTTTGTGAATACTGAGCAGAAATATTCGTTTAGTATCCCTGCTTTTCACTGTCACCCTCTACCCACATTCCCTCCTTTATTAAGCCTCAGTATCCCTCCTTTGGTCTTTCTTCATCCCTAATGTACCTATAAAAGGTCTTATCCCCCTTCTTAACAGAATTGGCTATGCTTTCCTCGGTTTGGGCCTTTGCTATTCTGACTGCCTTTCCAGCCTCTTTCTGCTTTAACTGATAAAGTTCTCTGTCCTGCTCCTTCTGTGTTTCCTTATATTTCCTGAATGCTGTCCTTTTCTCCTTAACCTTCCCTGCCACCTCTTTTGAGAACCATAGCGTTTTTTCCTTCTTTGTGTTTTATTGATTTGCTTTACACAAAGGCTTGTTGCCTCTGTGATGGCTGTTTTGATTACTCCCGTTGTTCCTCCACCCGCCTTCTTGCCTGTTTGCTAGTGCTTTTCTGAGGCACTCTCTCATTTTCCCAAAGTCAGCCCTCCTAAAGTCCAATACTCTTGCTTTTGTGTGGCTTGATTGTATGGCTGTGTTTATCGTGAACTACACTGCTTGGTGGTCGCTTGTTCCCAGATGGCTACCCACTTCTAAATCTGAGATTCTTTCTCCGTCCCCATTTGAGAGTACCAGGTCTAAGACTGCCCTCCTGAGTGGGTTCCAATACTAGCTGTCTGAGGCATGCCCCGTAGGGCATCAAGAATGACCCTGCTCTTGGATGTGCCTGCAGCAAAGGTTCTCCAGTTAACATCTGGCATATTCAGGTCCCCATCAACAATATCTCCTTTTTCTGCCATTCTAAGGAAGCCTTCTATCATTTCCTTGTCCATTCCTCCCTGAGATGGGGGTCTGTATACAACCCCATGCAGATTGTGGTGCTATTCCTGTCTCCAGGGTGACCCAAGTGCCTCATCTGCTCCCTGTTTACTCTTTAGTTCTGTTGCTTTGATACCTTCCTTTACATAGAGAGCTATTCTCCTCCTCTTTTACCCTCCTTGTCCCTCCTGTAGATTGTGTATCCTGGTATGTTGACATCCAGTCATGGTTCTCTGTGTACCATGTTTCTGTGACTGCCACAATATCCAGGCAACTTTCTTCCATCAAAGCCACTAGTTCAGGAAGCTTGTTACACAGACTACGGGCATTGGTACTCATCACCATCCACTTTTGATAAGCCTTACCCCTTTTAGCCCCATTCCTGTCCTTACTGCCTTTGTCTTTTTTACATTTACCT
Organism: Neoceratodus forsteri; assembly: GCA_016271365.2. Lineage (NCBI taxonomy): Eukaryota > Metazoa > Chordata > Ceratodontiformes > Ceratodontidae > Neoceratodus > Neoceratodus forsteri. The sequence goes on from CM028130.1 coordinate 1,427,197,428, forward strand.
CTGTTCTGCTCCCTAATAACTTCTCTACCTTGGTGTTTACCTCACTAATTACCATGTTTTTGTGGGGGAGGCTGGGATTTCCCTGCTCCTTTTCAGTGCCTCCCCTTGGCTAGTTTAAATGCTTGCCAATGAAGCATTTAAACCTCTCACCTAGGATCCTGGTTCCTCCTGGACAGATGCAGACCATCGCACCAGTATAGGTCTGCATCCTCCAGGTGGCTCCCAAGTCCCCAGTGTGAAGCCAAAACCCTGAGCTCCACACCAGTTTTTCAACCACTCATTGAATTCCCTGGTGAGGAGTGCCCTAACATCACCCTTGCCATAGACAGGCAGCACCTCAGAGAAGGTTACCCGTATGCGCTACTTGTCTAAGGCCCCTCCCCAACTCTACAAACTCCTTTGCACTGCTCTGATCCCATTCCTAGCCAGGTCATTTGTCCCTAGGTGGACAATGACATCCAGCTCCCTCCCTCCCTCATGCAGCTCCTCCCACGATCCTGAGGATTCACTTCTGTCCCTCCAAGCCATGGCGCCAAGGAAGGCACCTTACCTTCCCTCCCTTCCTCCCCATTTCTAACCCCTAATGATTGAGTCCCCCACCAGGAGTTGTTTCCTTCCCCTGTGGGGTCCCATGCCATCCTCCTGTGGGTCTCCTTTGTGAAGGTTCCCAGCATCCTCCTTGGTCTCCACTGCAGGTGCCTCCATAGAGGAACCACTATCCACCAGAAGAGCAGATGAATTGTGGAGAGGTACAGCTGGAGGGTTGCAACTCTGTTCCACCACCCACTCCCTCCCTGAGCCCACCCTGGTCCAGCCTCTCCTCTTCTTGGCAACCTCTGAGGTAATGACATTGGCCCTGGTGGTCCCTGGGTGGGAGGAGGTTTCACGAATCCTAGCCAGGTCAGCCTGGGACGGGCAGCCTCCTCTTTTCAGGACCAGAGGTGCCTGCAAATAGGGCATCATCGCAGCCTCCAGAATGTCTCCGAACACTGCCGCCCCACAGCCATTGCACTGCTCCACTCCTGTCATGTCTTATTTTGTGTCCTCTAATGTTTCTCTGTATTCTTACTCTCTCTCTCTTACAACTCTCACCCTTCCTGTTCTGGGAAAGCAACTTCCTATCTTCTTCAGTAGCCTCCTTCTTCCTTGCTCAATGTCAGACCACCAGCAGCTGGGGGAGAGTGAGCTACTTTTTCCTTTAGGGTTGACAAACCAATGTTTCTCTATGATCCTTCCTTCCTACTGCCAAACAGGAAGTTCCTGTGTGACAGTCAAATCCAGTGGCTATTAAAGTAGTACTGGCTTAGGTGGAGTGGTGATGGAGGGCAATTAGTAAGAAAAAAGGCTAGCAACAGGAAGTTGTAATTTGAGTCACCCTGCTTTTATAGTGTCTAAGCCACACCCCAATTAAGCTCTCTTTCCTCCTACTGGTTTAGCAAAGTCAGCTGATACAGTACCCTTCCCAGGACAGAACACACACTTTCTTTTCTTTTTTTTAACCCTAAATAAGACCCTTCTACTTCTAATAAAGTATCTGTTACTTAATCTCAACAGACATGGACTCCTGCTGAGATATAAGTTTTAAATTAATAAGAAAATGTAGCTTCTTTTAGTTAGCTGCTTTCTGCTCTACAAGCAAGGCTAGCAACAGGAAGTTGTAATTTGAGTCACAGCTTTTATAGTGTCTAAGCCACACCCCAATTAAGCTCTCTTTCCTCCTACTGGTTTAGCAAAGTCAGCTGATACAGTACCCTTCCCAGAACAGAACACACACTAACTTTCTTTCTTTTCTATCTTTTTTAACCCTAAATCAGACCCCTTCTACTTAATAAAGTATCTGTTCACTTAATCTCAACAGACACTGACTCCTGCTGAGATATAAGTTTTAAATTATAAGAAAATGTAACTAGTGGCTCTCTTGTAACTCACAAACTTTGTGAACTTACTTTTTAGTCTGTGTTTGATATTAACCCACTCTTCAGTCTGTAAGTAGAAATATATTCATATCACAACATATACAATGCTGATGAAAATGTTTATTTTAAACCATAGTGTATGTCATTATGTTTTAGCTAGTCCTAGGATGATGCATCATTGTATCTTGTATTCTTCGCTTAATTGGTACTCTATTTGAACATCATTGTTTGTATGTTAGGTATTTTCATTCTGGAGATTTTAGCATAGCAGTGTTCAACTATCTTTAAGAAGCTGCTTAAAGAAGATAGTTCTAGATACTCAGCTCGCTCTGTATCAGCTTTATGTTTTAGATTGCCTCTATACAAGTCACTGTCAGCTCAACATTCCTTTGTTTACAAGGTGTTAAAAGACTGGAACACAGTTTCATCATCACTACAATATTAGGGATCTTATCATATTTTTAAATGAAATTTGATGAAATATTGCATTGATAAGTGAAAATATCACTGCTTTCACTGATTACTATTGGTTTTGTATTTAGTGTTACTGTTCTCTTGTAAGTATGTTTTGTGAAAATTGATGTATTTATTTGTTAATTGTTATTTGTCCAGGTCCTCCATGAAAATGGGCATCTGATGCTTTCAGAGTTACTGGCTAACAAATTTTTAAACAAAAACAGAAAAAAAATGATGAACAATCAGCATATGTGTTGCACGCCCAACATCAAACACGCCCACCAAAGTGCAAAACCAAAGGAGACTGAACTCAGAAACCTTATGACAAACAACTCATGGCTGTACTTTACTGCATGCTACAGTAAGTATTCCTTTTGTTTCTGTTCAATATCTAGCCATTCGGGGCCTCTGTTTTGTAATAGCATAAAAAATGAACATTAAAATCACTTGAAAAGGCTAAAACATTTTTTCAAATGTTAACAGCTCAGATAGTGGGATTCCAAAATGTTCACTTACTTCATTGTCTTGCAAAGTCTCATACTTAGAACGTGAAACCAGCCAGGATGCAAACATTGACACCTGCTTATGCTCACTGCCACAGACCGATGCCACTCTACGCCATGTGTGATGACATCAAGTGGCATACATGTACACATCACACCATGACTAAGGCCCCTGAATTCTGTGATTCTGCGGTTGTGGAATTTTCTGCAGAATTTGCATCATGCCTAGAATTCATATAGTGCCACAGAAGTCACTGTTTTGGTGAATTTTCATTCAAATACAGTTTTTCCACAGTGCCAGGCCCATTATCCATCTTGTTTATCCTGAAAGCCCCTCCTCTATAGCTTGGCAAGTGATGTCATCTATGACATCACATCATATTTTAGCCATTGGTAGGATTGCATTGTGCCACAGAAATGAATAAATCATGCTGCAGAAATCAGAAAATGCTGCCAAGAGAAGCTCTAGGAGCCCTGCCGCAGAAATCAGAAAATTCTGCCGCAGAGCACTAGGGGTCTGACCATGACCATGCATAGAATTGGTTGCTAAGCAACCATACACTGGCTCCAAAGCCAAGTCCCGTTTTGGGCAGCAAGCAGTTTTGCACATGGAAATATTCAGATCCTGTATAAAGCACAATAGAAGACACAAGCACTTTGCTCTGGGCATATCAAAATGCTTTGATTGTAAAACTTTTTACACAGGCTAAACAATATTAAAGACACAGGCCCAGATATTCAAGGGTTGTGCCATGCGCCAATAGGGTTGCGCCGCTAAGTCCGAACTTGCTCCATTCTGCCATATTCAGCAGGAGGCAGTTGCGTCACTGAAACATGTTGAGCAACAGCGCAATGCAAATGAATGCATGCTGAACTGGAGGAGGAACTATACAAACTGCACAGCCCAATATTCAGCAGGGTTGTGCAGAGTTGTGCAGGCGCAACCCCAACCCGCGCCCTGCACAACTTTGAGCCAAAAAAAGGCTTGTTGAGGCCACCCACAGGTGAGCTGCTGCATTGCAGGGCACAACACAGCAGCTGCCACCTGTGGCTGACCCCAACCCAGTCCCTGTGCCCCCCTGCAGCCCGATTGTGGGCAGATGACTGTAATCCCCCACCACCCCCACTGGCCCGGTCACGGGCATAGTTAATCCCCCACCAGCCCGATCTCGGCAGCAATGTGGCTCCCCGAACGTATCCCTGGTGGTCCAGTGACCGAAAAGCCCGATCGTGGACAGCAATGTGGCCCTCCAAACGTATCCCTGGTGGTCCAGTGGACCGAAAAGCCCAATCGCGGGCAGTAGTCATTTAATAAACCCCCTCCTGCAATTCATCCCTGGTGGTCCAGTGCGACAAAAGCCCAATCGCGGGCAGTGGTTGTTTAATAAACTCCCCTCCCCGAATTCATCCCTGGTGGTCCAGTGGCACATCCCGATCACGGGATGTAAGTGTTGAACAAACCCCGAACATAGCCCTGGTGGCTATTTCCCCTACCACCACCCATCGAGCATCTACCACCCTGCTCCCCGGCATGATAGTACAGATTTGTGAATGAATACTATTCACAAAACTGGACTGTCTTAGACAGGCGGGCTGCACGCCCATTGGCTCTTGCTCTGCACCAATGGTGTGCAGCCCTACCAGGCAGTCAGTCGGCGAGCGGGCGAGGCGGCAGGCGGGTGGATGCTGCCACCGCCGCTGCCGGGAGGGAGTGGGTGGTGGGGGCTTCGTGGGTGGGTGGGGGGGACACCAGCCACCAGGGCTATGTTCGGGGTTTGTTCAACATTTACATCCCGCGATCAGGATGTGCCACTGGACCACCAGGGATGAATTCAGGAGGAGGGGGTTTATTAAACAACCACTGCCCGCAATCAGGCTTTTCGGTCCACTGACCACCAGGGATATGTTTGGGAGGAGGGGGAGCCATTGCTGCCCGCATCAGGCTGGTGGGGGAATTAACCATGTCCACGATCGGGCCAGTGGGGTGGTGGTGGGTTTGTACACTGTTTCACCCACGATCGGGTTGCAGGAGGCGCCGGTCCTCGATGGCTGCCACTGGCAGGGTGCCAGGAGCAAGTCTTCGATCAGCGCACCTGCATGCTAATGGCATGCAATGGGCTATAATCAGATGCAAATGGGTCTCCCCTCGCGCTTTACGTGAATTATGGCCCCATTTGCATGTCACCTTGAATATGGGATTTACTGGCGTATCGGGAAGGCGCCACCGCAAGTTGAATGCTCCACCTGACAACTTGGCGTGGCGCAAGTTCCATTGGCGCCATGCACAGTAGCTGTGGTTAGGTGATATTCAAAGGAGCGTCAAGGGTGCAACCCTTTGAATATCATTCTGACACACCTCACAAGAACTATTTTGTGCAGTGCAAGGGCTTGCACCACAAAATAGCGCAGTTTGAATATCCGCCCACATCATACTGTTTATAGTCTTTATACCTCAGCACAATTCATTGCCCAGAACAGAAAACAAAATAAACATGATAAAAGCTGTCATGTGAATATAGCTCTAATTTATAAAGAGGGTTATTTTCTCAAATTTCTACCTAGCGATTTGTCCCGGCTTGTAAGTTTACATGTCATGTGGTACTGGACAAGTTTGTATCTCTGGTCATCCCATTCCTGACAACTTTTAGTATTTTTAATCCTAAGATTGTTGGCTCTGAACTGAATTTCATCCTGAGGCAAAAGGGATGCTACATGTGGTAGAAATAGCAGCTCAGAGATTGATATCATGCTCCAGCTAGCAGTATGAATGGTTTAAACTCTGAGTGCCAACAGGATACTGCTTATTCATAGAACACTATGGAAAATGGGGAGTGGGGGCATGCAGACAGAAGAGAATGGAATCCTGTATTGCATAAATGCACATTCATTAGTGTGCATTCTGACACATTGGTAAAATACAGCAGATATGCTGCAGGGAGGGATGGGTGGAACAAATATGAGAATAAGGTTTTAAAATCTATTGAGATTACTCAGGACCATAATCCGACAAAGCAATTTCAGACATTGTGTTCACTAACATACTGCCCAGTTGGCATCCTTTCATATCTACATGTATTTCCACATTCAGGGCTTCTAAACATAGATATATAGAATTTGATGGCAGATAAGGACTGCTTGGCTCTCCTAGTCTGCCCATTTTCTTTACTTACTGTAACACCGCAGACCCTACTTGATGATCTGCCACCCTCCTTCCTTACCACTAAGGTTCCCTTATGCCTATCCCATGCATTCTTGAATCTCGTTACCATTTTTGCCCCCACCACTTCTGCTGGGAGGCTGTTCCAGGCATTCACCACTCTTTCTGTGAAGAAGTACTTTTAGCTCATAGAGCCATCTCATTTGTGTAACCTCCAGCATTTTATTAAAGTCTGCCCTCTTGCTGGTGGACTCACAGCCTCCATGCCCCAGAAATGAAGGAAGGCTCCTGTGTATCTCTTTTGTCTAAAGTGTTTTGATACTGGTGAATTGGCATGATTTCTTACTTTGCTTTTGTGCTTCTGTATCCTGACTTTCAAGTGTCTTAAGATCTTGCCTACATACATGATATCTTGTCACAGGGCACTGGTAGTATGTATGTCACACATGTTGGCATCATGTGATGTGTTGCTTAAAGTTTCCTTAAACTATTTTCCTAAATGCTGAATTAGCAGTAAGCTCACAATGTGGTTGATGTATGAGTGGCTCCCCTTTCATTTCACATCTTGATTGTGTTTTTATCTCCATGTGTTTTGCTGTTAGCGTTTTATTTTACCTCATGAATATTCATCTTTTGTCACTGGAGCAGCTCACAGTCAGGATCAGTACAGCAATCCGCTCAAATGCATGAAGAAATTACCTATTTTGAGTGAACCTGGACCTCTAACTCACAATGTTTCTATCAAGTGGTAATAAGACCATTCTTGAGTAAATATGGCATTTGCTTTATGAATAATATTATTTAGAGTGCAGTTTCACTGGTTTCTTATCATTGCACAAGCTGTCAAATGTGCATAGAGAAGTAAATGAATCTGTATATTTCCTTTTTCCCAAAGTAGGTTGTGTGTGTGTGTTACAGTCCTGGCAAATATGCATCTTTATAAATGTATTCAATACTGTGGCATTTAAAACCATTACCTTTCAATCTGAAATGCTGTTTATTTTATGGTTGCCATGACACCATTCTGACCTTGTGCACAATGTGGTATTATTGCATATAATATTCCTTTTATTTTCTAATGTATGACTGCATTTATTTGTATTTGTTGAAAGTTTTATTAATTTTCAGACACATATAACTTACAATAGAACATAATCTATACAACTTGCTCTATGGATTGAGCCAATACATGCGGGCAATGGAGAAAAGTAATGTACAAAATAGTCCGGTTTTGCTTATCAAAGTACAGTATAATCAACTGTAGGTAGGCTTCTACCAGGAATGAACTGTATGCCTCCTGTATGAGGAGGTTTGTGTGAGCCCGCTTCACTGTCTTTCCTAAGGTGTTCTCTCTGTGCCTGTATAAAACAATAAGAAAATACCACAAAGAACCAGTCAGCAAACAATGATGCATGTTGATTATTCGGTAAAGAGCAGGCATATTATGAACCACATGACTTGCCTGTTTGCCAATATGCAGACCATTTCCTAGCTGGGAGAGGTGAGCACAGCTAAGAATATGGTGGGCTCAGGGGAATCTCCCAACCCCAGTTCTTGGCTTTAGGTGTGTGGAGGAAGGGGTTCCAACACAAATAGTATGGTGTTAGAAATAATGTTAGTTAGCGTATCTAGGGGCATATCTTGAGAGTGTTCAGTAACTTGATGTGGATGGGATATCCATTGTTCTCAGTCTACATGGTATACACCTTTTGTTTGTCAGCTTAAGAGTGAAAGCCATCTATTTTGATGGGAGGTAAGCTTAGGGATCAGGGTGCCCAAAAGCCAAAACGTTGGGTCAGGTTGAGTTGTTTTCCTACAATTTGAGTGGCTAGATCACATACCTTTGTCCAGAGTAGGCATATCAGTGGATATTTCCAGAGAATGTGCTTTAGATCCCCACCTGTCCTAGGCACCTCCAGCAAAGGTTATTATCCAAGATCTTGGCTTTGAATAGGATGTCTGGAGTTCTATACCAGTGGAGGAGAATTTTATTTTGAATAAGCTTGCTTTTAGTGTCTGGATATACATGATGTGCCCGTATTCAACAAGTTCTCCATTGATGGCCGGTAATGGGGGTATGCAGGGCTTTCTCCCATTTAGCTTTGGAGTCAGACGATTGCGATGGTATTGTATCCCTAAGTAATGCATACATCCTACTAGCTTGCGCTTTGTCAAGGAAAGCCACCCTGTGAGCATCTCTGTAGTAGTAGGAGAGGGTGTTTGCTTTAGGTATGCCAGACAGTTGCTGTGTAGTTGTAGATACCTCCAGAAATCTGAACAGGATATCTTGTTCTCCAGGAATAGTTCCTAGAAGGTCACTAGGCCTCCTTCATTTGATGACAATATGTCCCTGAGTGCAGCACCTTTTTCCTCCCAGTGGGGCTAAAGAAAGGGTTTATGGGCTATGTGGAGATCAGTATTTCCCCATATGGGGGTCATGCTGGGAGGTTTGGGGTAGTTTTAATTTTTGTGACCTTAAACCAATATTTATCAGATGGGCCTATGGTCGGGTGGGATGCTGTTGCCCAGGAGGGGCAGCTGTATAACAGAAGGGCAGGCTGTGGACCTGGTAACTGCTTTCTCCATGTGGAACCATTGAGTGGAGTCTTGAGTAATAAGGAGAACCATTTCAAAGTTTGTGCTGTCAGGAAAACCCAGGTGTACCCCTCCAGCCAGGAAGGCACCGACCTCCTCCTTCCAGTGTGCCCGAAATTTGTTTCTACTATACCTTGGTTTCCTTAATTCCACAAAACATTTCCAAACAAGGCATCTATGACTGTGTGCCATTTGGGAGAGGTCTAGAGCTATGTGAGAAATGACATAAAGCAATTCAGGTGCCAAATCATCTTAATTGCAGATATTTTCCCTGCTAGGGTGATGTGGAGGATTTCCATCTCTCCAGCTCTGTCTTGAACTCTGCTATCAGAGGTTTCAAATTAGTGTCCCATATTTTAGTAACATCAGGTGTTATATGAATCACTAGGTAAGCCAATTCTTTGGGTGACCAGTGTAGTCCATAGGGGCAACATGGACCAGTGAGCAATGTGCGCTCAGTGGAAGGACATCAGTTTTGGTTTGGCTTGGTTTAGTTTCAGTTATTGAGTGTGACATGAAGTCTGCCAGTAAGGCTAGTAGGGGAAGTGAGCTGCTAATATCTTCTAAGGAAACCAACAGGTCATCCGCATACATAAGTGTAGAAAATCTCCTTTTCCTGCAGGTATGCCTTGAATACCAGGGTGCTGTATGATGGCTGCTGCCAAGGGTTTGACAGCTAGCACAAACAGGAGTGGGGAGAGGCAGCCCTGTCTGGTGCCTCTGCCTAAAGGGAAGGGATCTGAGAGTACAGCACTGGTCAGGATTTTTGCAGTTGGAAGGTGTTTAGGGCCTTGATCTATCCTTGAAGGTGTAACCAAACCCTAACTGTTTAAGGACCTCTGTAAGGTAATCCCACCCAGGGATTCAAAGGCTTTTCAAAATCAATGGCCACCACTGCTGCTGGAGTTTTAGGGGTTTGGTAGGTGAATTAGGTTGATCAGGGATCGAATATGGTCCCGACTGTACTACCAGGAACAAATCCCACTTGGGATGGATGTATAAGAAGGATTTAGTTTGGTGGACATGACTCTAGAGAAGAGCTGACTGTCTATGTTAATGAGTGAAATTGGCCAATAACTAGAGGGTATGTGGGGTCTTTCTTTTGGGAAAACTGTTATGACAGCTTGCGGAGGGTGGATGGAACAGCTGGTGAGCAAAGCTTCATTGTATACTAAGAAAAGCAAGGAGGATATCTTGGGGTATAAAGCTTGCCAGATTTCTAAAGGGAACCCATCTCCTCCAGGGGCCTTCCCAGACTTCATGGTTTTGAGCCCTTGTTCTACCTCTGTTACTGTTATGGGTAACTCTCATTGTTCAGCTTGCTGATTAGTGAGTTTGGAGGTCTAGGAAAGACAGGAACTTCATACATTTTTAACGCTCATAGTTCTAGAGGATGTGTAGAGCTCAGCATAGCAATGCTTCATTATTTTATTTATATCTTGTGGCTTTGTTCCTGTCTTCCCATTAATATTCACTTGGCCAGCTATGTGTCACTCAGCCTGCTGGTTCCTCAATCTGTAGGCTAATACCTTCCCTAAAAAATTGTGCCCAGTCTCATGAATTGCCACCTCAGCTGTCCTTGATAGCAGGTCATTCATTTCACTCAAAGGCTGTTAATTTTTATGGCCCAGTGAAGAATGTAAATTAAATTGTGATATGTTTTTGGCTTTGTGTTCTTCTTGTTGTAGTTGGCCTTCCAGAGATTTTAAAAGCTGCCCCACTTGCTGTGCCTTTTGGCAGCAAAGCTTATGATACTCCCAGGTAGGGTGGCCATCAGGGTCTCCCAGGTATTGCTACATAAAGTATCGGTTGTGGGATTTTCTTCAATAAACTGGGATACTTCTTTGCTTAGCCATGGTTTGAATTCTGGGTCCCTTAGAAGCAGTGGGTCTAATTTCCATGTTGAGGGGATGTAAGGGGATCCCCAGAGGATATGGAGATGAACCGGAGCTTGGTCAGATATGAACGTGTGCATTATCTCTGAGCCCAGGGAATTTGGGCAATGTTGGCTGAAACTAACCAGAAGTCTATCCAGCTGAATGTACCAGGTACTGGGAAATGAAAAGTGTAATCTCTCACCCAGGAGTGAAAGACACGTCAAATATCGGTCAGCCCTGCATCTTTCATAAGCTGCTGCAGGATAAACGGTTTCAGGTTATTGCTCTTGACTACTAGAGCTGTGGTCAATTTGGGGAAATAACGAAACGCTAAAGTCCCCTCTATGATAGTAGGGATATTGTTCTCAGATATTGAATCTAGTGCCTGGATACCTCATGGAAAAAGGTTGGGGCAACCTCATTAGGGCCATATATATTGCCTAACAGAAGCAGACCTTCTAGTGTGTCCATTAGGACAAACACCTATCTCCTTTGAGTATCATTTTATGTTTGCTTGCACGCATGTGCAAGAAACATAGTGCCATCATCGGAGATTTTGGAGGTGTGTCACCTCCTCCTCCAATTCAGTCAGTGTGTTGGCAGGTGCAGCCCTGTAAGCAATGCATGCTGGAGCTGTCTATGACAAGCTCCAAAATGCAGTGGCATACAGTTCAAAGGGGAGCTACGCTTGAGTGAGCAGCGATAAGATATTGCCTGCTCATGTACAGCTCCCCTCCCCACACACGTCCAACATAGGCGTGCTACGCCCCATGCGCACACATGTATAGCCGACGGGGTGCCTAATCCCTCGGCTATGCTGTGTTCCCTCGCCCCCAAAGCCTTCCAAATGCCATGCTGGGAGTCGCTCCACTGTCCTCAACTCCCCAGTAGTAAGTGCCACGCTGGGAGCCCACCCCAGTGTGGCAATCGATGCTTAGGCAGATGGGGGTGCCTAATCCCCTGTTGGCTGAACGCCCCCAACCGTCCTTGTGCCATGTTGGGAGCCCACCCTAACGTGGCAAGCGTCCCGCGTCCGCTCTTTTTCTTTTTAACCTGTAAAGAAAACGGTCCCACGTAGTCTCGCTGGCCCCTCCCACAACCCGCACCCACCCACTGCGCACCCTGCCTCCCCACACCTTCACCCCATACTTACCTCCGACCTTGGCGTGATGATCTTCGTGACCGGGAACACGCTCTGCACTCTTCAAAGCCGACCGCGAACTGAGGAAATGCCGTAAGCTGTATAATGGCTAGATAGGGGTTTCAACTTTGTTGCATATCTCAGGCATTTTTATTTTTGCACCAAATTAACATTAGTTTAGACTTTTCGATGTCATGACAAGATTCGTCCGGGCGAGTGATTTCGCAGTCACTGTGTGAAATCGTCTTCGGGCCTGAATAACGCCATGACAGTGACATCATTCATGAGAAGGGGTCCCAAAACCCCATCTTGAAAATTTGGTGCCAAAGTTCCAAAAATGAATGTTTTACGAGCGTATGGCTATGCAGTTCCTACGCAGGCTCGTAAGTTCGCAAATTTTCAATATTTTCACTCCAGATTTTCAACATTGCCATTTTACCACACCTTCTTATGAGTAGTACAGCTGTCATGTTTCACATCTCACCCAAAATGTGTTTCCACTCCGTAGCGCACAATGGTGCAGTCGGTAAAGGTAAATCAATGTATCGGGACAAATTAAGAAAATCACAGTGACACTGTTCATGAGCAGAGGTCTTAAAATGGCTATGTTGAAAATTTGGTGAAAGAATTCTAAAAATGACTGTGTTACAAGCGTGTGTTGCGCAGTTCCTACGCCCAGCTCGTAGATCACCCAATTTTCAATATTTTCACTCCAGATTTTCAACATTGCCATTTTACCACACCTTCTTATGAGTAGTACAGCTGCCATTTTTCACATCTCACCCAAAACGTATTTCCGCCTCATGTAGCGCACAATGGCGCAGTCGATGTGTGAGATCAATGTACTGGGACAAATTAAGAAAATCACGGTGACACTGTTCATGAGGTGAGGTGTTAAAATGGCTATGTTGAAAATGTGTGAAAAATTCCCAAAAATGACTGTTTTATGAGCGTGCGTTGTACAGTTCCTATGCACGTCGTAAGTTCGTGAATTTTCAATATTTTCACTCCAGATTTCCAACACTGCCATACCTTCTTATGAGCAGTACAGCTGTCATTTTTCACATCTCACCCAAATGTGTTTCCGCCCATGTAGTGACAATGGCGCAGTGGTGTGCTGTAAATCAATGTACGGGATAAATTAAGAAAATCACAGTGACACTGTTCATGAGCAGAGGTCTTAAAATGGCTATGTTGAAAATTTGGTGAAAGATTCCAAAAATGACTGTTTTCTGGCGTCGTTATTTACAGTTCCTTCAGCAATTAGCGAATTTTCAAATATTTCACTCCAGATTTTCAACATTGCCATTTTACCACACCTTCTTATGAGGCTGTACAGCTGTCTTTTTCACATCTCACCCAAAGCGTGTTTCATACATATGGCACAATGGCGCTAGTCGATTGTCTAAATCAATGTACTGGACAAATTAAGAAAATCACAGTGACACTGTTCATGAGCAGAGGTATTAAAATGGCTATGTTGAAAATTTGGTGAAAAATTCCTAAAAATGACTGTTTCATTTAGCGCATGCTTGCACAGTTCTTATGCATGCTCATAAGTTTGCAAATTTAATATTTTCACTCCAGATTTTCAACACTGCCATTTTATTACACTTTCTTATGAACAGTACAGCTGCAATTTTTCATATGTCGCCCAAAATGTGTTTTCGCACATGTAGCGCACAATGGTGCTGTTGGTGTGCGAAAGCAATGTTTAGGACAGATTAAGAAAATCACAATTACACTGTTCATGAGCAGAGGTCTTAAAATGGCTATGTTGAAAATTTGGTGACAAAAGTCCATAAAATGACTGTGTTACGAGTGAGCATTGCGCAGTTTCCATGCACCCTTGTCAGTTCATGACTTTGTAATATTTTCAGTCCAGATTTTCACCAGTGGCATTTTCCACACTTCCTTATGAACAGTACAGCTGTCATTTTTCACAACATGGCTGAAGTGTGTTTTCACACTTTCAGCGCAGAGATGCGTGGTTGCTGTGGGAAATCATTGTTCGCACAGATAAAGAAAATCACAGTGACACTGTTCATGATCGGAGGCACCAAAATGCCTGAGTTGACAATCTGCTGTAAAAATCCCCAACCTAATTATATTACGGGTGTGCATTGCACAGTTTCTATGTATGCTCGTGACTTCACCATTTTTTAAATATTTTTACTACAGATTTGCAACATTGCCATTTTTACACCTCCCCATGAACAGTACAGCTGTCATTTTTACATCCTGTTCGAATGTTTTTGCACCTGTGGTGCTGAATGCCGTAGTCACTCTGCATAAGCAGCTTGCTAACAAACTGATATTCCTCCTGTTCATGAGGTGGGGTCACAAAAAACATGTTGAAAATTTGGAGTGAAAATACCAACGTATGCCTGAGGTATTAGGGTTTCCAACCATAACGCCCAACCCTGTAGAGAATGACAGGCATCAGGGTGTGACTTGGGATTCTTGCCTGTGATGCTCATACCATTCCACACCTTGCAGTCACCGAGAGGCATCGAGTATGCCTTGGACTCTTCGCCCCAAACTTCACTCCATTCTCCTATGTCGCACCCATCTCACCATATTTCCTAATGAAATGGGTGCATAAGGGCCAAAGACCCTAAGGAACACCGTGACACTTGTCAGTGTCTGCAGGGTGGGGTGTGGTGAAATGGCGTGGCCGTTATGCCTGATCGACCCAAAGGCACACCCCAATGCCTGTCACTCTCTGCAGGGTGGTGGTGGAGTTGGCTTCAGTTCAATACTTCACTGCCATTCCTATTACGCAGCTCTGTAACTTCTACACTACCAATGCCAGCAAGCAAACATTCGGCATTGACAAATGCTTGTTAGTCTTTAGCATGGTTACTTTGAAGTTTTTGTGTATGAGAATTACCATTCCTTTTTCTATGTGGGGGCTGAGGAAGAGTAAACCTGCCCAACCCACTCCCTATCCAATTTGGTATGATCTGTTATATTTAGTTTGGTCTCTTGTAGGAAGGCTAGGCTGGACCACAGCTTCTTTAAATGAGTAAGCACCTGTTTACATTTTACCAGGGTGTTGAGTCCCTGAACGTTCCAGCTATAACAGTTTATTTCACCCATTGTCCTGATGGAGACTAAGTAAATCACAGGGGGCTGAGTTCTCAGTAGGGCTAAGCTGTGCTCCAGTCTAGTGACTCATAGAGGCTGTCAAGGTATATTAATACATTCAGTGGCAACATAAGCAAGATACACATATTCACATAGAACCATAGACTTTGACGGCAGATAAGGACTGCTAGGCCCATCTAGTCTGCCCATTTCCTACCTACAGGATAGGCCGCAGATCCTAGTTAACCAACAGCCTATTTCTTCCCTACCCCCACAAGAATTGCCTTATGTCTGTCCCATGCATTCTTGAATTCTCCCACAGTTTTAGACCCCACAACTTCCACAGGAAGGCTGTTCCATGCATCCACTACCCTCTGTGAAATAATACTTTCTCACATTGTCCCTGAACTGCCCTCCTTCTATCTTTAAATTGTGTCCCTTGATCTTGCAAGTCTCTTTTTCTGAAAGATGCTACCCTTTGGACTTTGTTGATTCCTTTGAGGTACTTGAAAGTTTCTATCATGTCCCCTCTCCCTTCTTCATCTTGAGCGTATACTGATACCTGGTCTCTATTATCTACTACAACTGGTGACCCAAGGGCCCAAAACAGTACCATCTTAACCAAACAACTATTAAATTGGCCGAAGCTGGTATTTCTGTGGGTGATACAGGTGCTTAGCCAGCAAGCAACTTGCCAAGGTTCCCCTGATCACTCCTGGGGTGGAGCATCAGTAGCATTCTTACACAACCTCATAACTGAAGATGCTTAACAAGGCAGGCACCAAAATGAGTGCTCTGCCCATCCACTTGGGGTGAAGGGGTACCTTCCTAGTTGTCCAGAATGTGGCCTGTACTGAGGGGTTAGG
The DNA here is from genome assembly GCA_016271365.2 of Neoceratodus forsteri. Classification (NCBI taxonomy): domain Eukaryota; kingdom Metazoa; phylum Chordata; order Ceratodontiformes; family Ceratodontidae; genus Neoceratodus; species Neoceratodus forsteri. Next base: position 1,427,213,029 of record CM028130.1, read on the forward strand.
GCAGAGGTCCTCATGTGCCTTGGCCCATGATAGGCCTCTAGTGATCTCAACCACAGACCTTGCTGTATCATGGGCCATAATAATAAAGTGCGGGTTTTTAGTATATGGCAGTTAGTTGCTAAATATTATCCTCCCATGAACTGCTGAACTAGAAGGGGTTGTGGACTTTAGGTTACCAGAGGAGGTGGGGGAGGATATGGAAGGGGTAGTCTAGTGAGGATCTGGTAGGGTGAACTTGAACATGAGCATCTAATGTTTGAATTCTATCATTATCATTTCCCCTCGCTCAGTCCGCTAATAGTACATGGAATATCACAGCATAGGAAATATGAGAGGAGAAAATATAACTAAATCAACCCAGTTGTAAACCGTTAATTGTAACATTTTGTTAATAATATTTCTACAGAAACTGTATGTTGCCTAAATTACGATAGACTGTTTTGTCCTTGCATTAGCTGACTACTGGTGCGGTGAGAATATGCTGCAAGCCTGCAAACTGGTGACCTGAGGTTCAAGCAGCCCCTGCCGCAGCTTGTGATGGAGTAAGGAGGGAAAGTTCATATCAGTGACCCTCTCAAGGGCTGTGGCAGTGCCAGTTATGGTGTGGATGGGGGTAGAGTCGAGGAGGAATAAGTTCGGTAATACTGAGCCAAGGCATCACAGAATTTTCCTCACCTAACCTTTCTGTCCCCATCCCGGTCAATCATATTGATCAAAAGTGTTAGTGATTGAGAGGCACTTATCTGAACTTCATCCTGGGCCTATAGGGTGAGAAGCAGGAATGTTAGTCTTCCAGAGCTCACTGGTCTGTGATGTCCCATTCTGTAGGGCTGGGCCTGATGCATTGTTGACAGCAGGGACTGTTGGCAGGCTCGATGCTGCTACCTCTGCTCAAGATTTCCCATTATCTGGCAGATCCACTTGCTGTGTAGGCTCCAAAGTAATGTGGTCATCTGGAGTAGAAGTAGGAAAATCAGACTGGTGCTGGTTCAGCACAGAAAATCTATTCAGCAAATGGAAGGCCTTGAAGCAGGACAGATCCTCTGGGCTGGAGCTGTTTATGCTTCTTGGGCTTTGGGAATGAGCTCTGTTGAGGGATGATCACACCTAGCATGCGAGTAGAGGTGTGTGCAGGGAGGAAGTGACTGAGATGAATCCAGGTCATCTGGCATGAAATTGTTTGTGTGGCTGGTATGGTCTGAGCTACTTCCATATGGTCCTAGGATGGCTGTCTCCTACTATCTTGTGGGTCCCCCTGGTTATAGAGCTCCCATGGGAATGTCTTGTAGAGGAAGTCCATGAGGTTTTTCAGCTGAGTGAAAAGCAGGGAGCTCTGTTATAGACCACACGCACAGTGGCTGGATAGGGGTCACGTGATGGCATTCAGTTGAACAGCAGCTGAGATACTGAGCTCCCTCTGGCCACCTTTATTAAGGTTTTATTCATATATTTTGAATTTTTGGAGTAATTTCTCCAAAATATTATTGGAGCAACAATTAGTCATCGTTTAGTGACCGTGTTGGAAGAAAATATACGTGGATTAAGTCGCGATGGAGGTGGATGGAAAGCAGGCCTTAACCAAGCACACTCCTCCTGCATCCCCTGAGAAGGCCGCAAAGAAACAGAGAAACCAGGCTCCCACCAAACCGGACTGAGGAGGAGACAAGATGCTACATTTGGCTCCGTTAACGAGGATAAGTTTCTCCAAGAGCTTTAACCTCTTAAAGATATACTCAAAGAATTGGCTGGAGAGCTTAAATCTTTCGAAATGATCTCCTCAGTTTCCAGAAAAGTTTCAGATGCTGAGGTAAGAGTTACCTCGTTGGAGCAGTGGAGATCAAGGGCAGAGGAGGAGTTAAGTGGGCTAAGACAGCAGGTGAAGAAGTTACAACTTAAGACTGAGGATTTGGAAGGACGTAATCGCCGCAATAACCTTCTTATCATGGGCCTACCTGAGCTCGAGGAAGGCCCAGACCTTATAGCTTTCTGCAAAGTTTTGTGCAAAGTGGTGGGTCCTTCTCCTATAAGTGCCTCCTACCACCTTGAGAGGGCACATCGCTCGTGCGACCTAGACCCGCTGCTGGATCTCCTCCACGTCCCATTATAATTAAATTCTGAGTTATATTAAGAGGCAGCACGTTTTTCTGAAGGCCCGTGAACTGAAAGAAATCTTATGGGGAGTCTCAAAGATCCGAATTGCCCAAGATTTGCTCTAAAGAAACTGTGAGAAAAGGGCTGCATATCATTCTGTTGTGCAAAACTGTTAGCTGCTTGATTCCTTTTCGAATGATTTATCCTGCAACTCTGAGAATGTCTATTGGAGGAATGTCTACGAGCTTCAGCACTCCTGAGGCTGCCTCAGAAGAACTCTCCAGCAGGCTGCCTGAACTGTTTAATATGCCTGGTTGAAGGACTTTACTTTTTGGCTTTTGGTTTTGCTGTACTAGAGCTGTTATGGGCTAAATTAATATTCTGCTTCTGATAGTTCTTGTCAAACTCCTGGTGGTTTGGGCCTGGCGTGTGGGGGATGTTACAGTTTTATTAACCTTTTCTGATGCTTCTGTCGCTTGCCTCTCTTTTTCTTTTCTGGTCGCTTTGATTTCTCCTTTCTGGTCCTCTCCGCTGATTTCTGGGGTTCGGGATCGCCATGGTGGCTGGGGTTGACGCCTTGCTGGTTTTTTTCTTTTTCGGCGTAAGTTTATCGGTGGGGAACCTTTATTTATGTTAGCGGTTTCCGGTGGGAACTTCCTGACCGGACCGTGTGGTCCGTGGTATTTTAGTTCCCCTGAATCAACAACCTGTGGCCGCGGTTCCTGTGCCTACTCCTTTTGTCTGTTGGTGTTGGCGTCGTCATGGCTGGAATTATTTCCCATTTGTGGCAGTGTAGAGTCGGGTAAGTGCCCTGCTATAGCTGCCTTGCTGGGGAGATGATTGGGGTGCGGGTTTGCTTTGGCTCGATGAGAATGTTTTCTCTCTTCTGAGTTTTGGGTGTTCCTAGTGCTCCTTATATACGTGCTATTTTCCTCCCTGCCTCTTTGTCCTTCTTTTCTTGCTCTTGCTTTGTTATTCGAATATTGTGGGAGGGGCTGGGGTGGGGGAGGTGGCGTTGGGGGGAGAACTTAGCAGGCTTGCTCGCTGGATGTGGAATTCGTGAGCCAGGTACTGGGGTGGCTAACCTCTGCCCGGGGCTGGGATGGAAGGGGACAGGCTGGTAATAGTTTGGGTCTTTTTTCTGTTGGCTATTCTGTGGCGTTTGAATGTCAGGTTTCGTTCCTGGTTCCGGGGCTGGGGGTTTGCATGAGGGGGTTTAGGAGGTTCGAATCTACGGACGGTAGTTTATATTTTAGGGTATTTCTGCTCGACCCTCCTGATGTACATAGTTATTTTGGGGTTTGTATGGGGAGGGGTTGATCACGATGTTTCAAGTCACAGGATTTCTGGTTGTGGGGGTTCTTTCCTAGACCTGATTTTTTTCTAAGTTTCAAAAGTGTGGTTGGTGAGGGGTGGGGGAGGTGGGGAGGAGAGTTGCTGCTACGGTTCAATTGGTCGGTTTGATTTCTGATCTGTTCAGAGGGACTATTTTTGGGGGCTCGATAGTTCAACATGTTTTTGGGGTCCTAGGGTTGGGGACTGTCTTGGGACTCTTTCTGTTTGGCCTGGGTCCCATGTTTGGGTGAAATTGGTTTGGGATATTGGGTTTCTGACCTGTATATGGGGGTGCACCTTGCTTTGTGTGTGATATTTGTTTTGTCTGGATATCTGATTGGTTTATTATGTTTTAAATGGCTATTAACCATTCAAGTTAGCGCCTTGGAATGTTAGAGGGCCCAGGGATTGGGTCAAACGGTTACAGGTCTTTAACCATTGCTCCTTGCTCCACATTGACATTCTTTTTCTGCAAGAGACACATTTATGTCATGATGAGGCTAGGTTGCTTTCCCAGTCTGGTTTCTCTCAATTCTACCTTGCTGGAAACTCTTGCTTTAGTAAAGGGGTTGCATTCTTCTCAAAAGGCATGTTTTGTTTACGAAAGCCCTAACTGTCTCAGACCCAGAAGGGAGATATGTCCTAGTGAAGGGTACTTCAATGGAGAGAATGCGTTCTTGGTTCTGTGTATGGCTGTGGGAGGGAATCCTGAGTTTTTATGACTTTAGGGACAAGTTGGCCAGTTTTGCCTGCTCAAGTGATACTGGGGGCTGAATGTGCCTTTTCATCGACTTTGATAGGGAGCCTCAGGATAAGCATCCGCCTCCCGGCTCAGAGAGCTTTCTGGGAAATGACCTCGATGTTGGGGTTAGGGACCCTTGCGCCTGGCTAACCCCTCCTGTCATGCATTTTCTTTCCAATCCCAATCACATGGTACTAAATCAAGACTAGATATGGTATTAGTTAGTCTTTCTCTCCTCCCAGTATCCCCTGTCTGGTATTGAGCGATCATTGTGTCGGACCATGCTATTGTTTGGATACAAATGTCCCTAAATCCTGATTATTCTCGTGACTCTATGTGGAAGTTGAATACTCAGTTGTTGAAAGACCACCTATGTGTTTCAGAAATTAGCTCTCGATATCTCTTTTTGGCTGATAATTTGAATTCCACTCCGAGGACTGATATGGTATGGGGAGCTCTGAAGTGTTATCTCAGGGTGATTTTATTAGATTGGCTTCCCTTAGGAAGAGGACTAGGTTAGCCAGATCGTTTGCTCTGGTAAACAGAATCAGGGAGTTAGAAAGCATTTACTCGACAACTTCTTCGGTATTGGATCTTAAAGAGTTCCTTTTGGCCAAGACAATACTGGACCTTCTGAAGGAGAAAACAGAATATTGCCTGATGAAAACTCAGGCTAAATATCTGGAACTCGGTGAAAAGGCTGGTAGTTGTTGGCCTTGCGTTCTGCACTTGAGAGCTCGAGGATAATTCCTTCTTTGTCCTCCCATCTGGCTTATATTGTTTCCTCGCCTAGAGATATTGCACATATTTTAAGATTATTATTCGCCCTTTACAGTTATTTTCCGCATCTCATCCTATTGCTGCTGACAAAGAGTATATAAGAGGAATAGGTGTTCCTGTATATCAGAGTCTCAACAAGCTGAGTTTATTAGTTCTATTTCAGCTGAAGAAATTAGGAGTACCATTGCTTCGTTGGTCCCAGATAAGGCGCGGGACCGATGGTTTCCTGCAAACTTTTATAAAGTTTTTGTTAATGATTTGACTCCCATTCTTCTTAAATTATATAATTACCTGCCGGTCTCCTGGAGCTCGATCCTGCTTTATTTGAGGCTACCATAGTTTTAATTCCCAAAGCGGACAAAGACCCCACCGATCCGGCTAATTACCGCCTATTTCTCTCCAAAATTATGATATCAAGATTCTAGCTAAAATATTAGCTGAAAGGATCAAGAAGATTTGGTTAGGGCTTCTGAGTCCTGAGCAGGCTGGCTTTTGTTCCGGGAGATCGGCAGATCACTTGAGGACCTTGTTGCACATCTTCAGTATGCCCGGACTGCTTCAGGTCCGTTGATTTGATCTCTCTTGATGCTGAGAAAGCGTTTGACCGGGTTGACTGGTCCTTTCTATGGACAGTAATGGAGAAAGGGGTTTTCCGACTTCTTTTGAATATGATTCGGGTTTTTATAGCTGCCCTTCCGCTAAGATTTACTGTAATGGGGTCTTGTCTTCTCTTTCCGCCTTTTTGCGGGTACCAGGCAGGGTTGCCCCTCTCCTCTATTATTTAATTTATACCTGGAGCCGCTACTGATTAAACTCAAGTCGCTCCTCAAGTGAGAGGTATTAGGCTTCACCAAAGGGAATTGGTTCTGTCTGCATATGCGGATGATGTTCTGTTGCATTTAATGGATCCGTAACATCTTTAAAGGCAGCTCTTGATATTATCACGCAGTTTAGTTCTTTTTCAGGTTACAAGTTAAATATCTCTAAATGTGAGATTTTTCCTTAAATAATACTACGATAAACAAGACTTTCTCCTTTGGAATGAGATGGTCCGCCAAATCAATTAAGTACCTTGGCATTCACTTTTCTACTGACCCTTCCCTTCTGAAGAAATTAAACTTGGTCAGAGTCAGAGATTCGATTAGCCAGGATTTGCAACACTGGTCAGCCCTTCCCATATCACTTTGGGGTCGAATAAATATTATCAAAATTAATGTTCTTCCCTGATCTTCTATCCACTGAATCTGACCAATCTCTGGGTCCTCTTTCTTTTTTCGTCAGCTCCACTGATTGTTTTCCAGCTTTATTTGGGGGAAGGAGTGCGATGCTTTTATTCTACCCTGTCGCCCCTAAGGACAGGGGTGGCTTAAGGCTCCTCTAATTTTCTTCTATATTATTGGGCCGCCATCTGTCTAAGTTAGGGAGATGGTTTTCCACGAACACAGAGAGCCTCTGTCCAATCTGGCTTCAGTTGGAGGGCTTTTTCTCTGAACTTAGGGTAGAACATATCTACCCTGTTTTATTTGCCGCCAAAGCTCTCACAGTTAGTTTTCGGATGACACGGTGACGGCTCTCTTGGGGTGTGGGCGCAGTGTCTCAGGGGTCCTTCAGGTTTCCAATGTTACGGGCGTAGGGCAGCCAATTGTTCTAAATCCCATATCAGACTGGGAACTCTTGGATAGGACCAAACTGGCTCCCACAATTTAAGGATGTCAGGTGGAGCACCTGTTTAATCAGGGCTTGCTTCTGATGTCGGATGATATTCTACTGAGGTTTGATATACCAACTAAAGGAATTTTAAGGTATTCCAACTCCGCACTTGGTGGGTAACAAGTTTGGCACTACTTGGACACTCGGTTGTGCACCCTTCCTTTCTGATATTACTAGCCTTGCCTCTCAGCCTCACTCCATCAGGTCAATTTACTCCCATCTCTTGAGTTTTAACTCAGGGAGGGTGGGAGGTCCTTCAGTTTGGACTCATCTTCTTCCTGAGGCTGTTCGATCTGGAAAAATTTTGGCTTAACTTACACGGATGCCATACCAGGATAGGTTTGGGTTAGTACAATATTATTTGTTAATAATCTTATTATACTCCCGTTAAACTTTTCAGCGTAAGCCAGCCTCTGTTCGGATTGTTTCAGGTGCTCACAAGCTGAGGGCAACCTAATACACATTTTTGTGGGAGTGTCCTAAAGTTGCCCCACTGTGGGCCCTGATCCGGGACAGTTTGGATCCCTTCTGGGTTTGAGCAGGTTTTTGCCCAAATCTGTGTGCTGGGTGATTTTTCCTTGGTGGATAGTGTGGAGCGCAGATACCATATGGCTTTAGTGTCCATGGTCGTCAAGAAGTTGGTCTTAAGACACTGGAAAGACCATTTGGTTTTATCATATGCTGACTGGTTGAAGGAGATAATGTCGTATCTTCAATCAGAGAATCTGATTGCCAGCTATAAGAATCGTATGGATTTGTTTTATAAAAGATGGGGTAAACTTCAGTCCTTATTTTTGCCTCAACAGTAAGACCTGGTGACTTGATCCCTGGCCTCATATAATATGTATAATACCTGTAGCAATCTTTCGTGTTACTGGTTTTCTAGATTTGTTTTTCCTTTTATGTGTTCCAGAATGTATCAAGTTGATATATTGTACTGTATATAGGCTGTGATATCCAGATTTAAGGGGCCTTTGGCCTTTGTTGGTGCACCCTGTGGGAGGAGGGGAAGGTGGGAGGTGGGGAGGGTTATGTTTTTCAAGTAATTTTGGTTGTATGATATGTTTTGTCGTTTTTTCTTTCATGTATTTTGATATGCTGTGTATTCGCTGGGGGTTGGGTTGTGTTTCTGTTTTTGTTCTGTTTGTGTTTTCTGTTGGGTTGTATTTTGGAAATCAATAAACTTGAATTTCAAAAACAGTGGCTGGATAGCTAAGGAGAGAAAGTTTAGAGATGAAGAATTCATGGCAGTCCATATAGGCCTTCCTTTCAGAGAGGTCTTGTGACGAGTCCTGGTAAATTTGCATTCGCTGCCTTTTCCAGCTGAGTTGTCCTTAGTACGAGCTGCAGCAATAATTTGTTCCTTTGTGTAAAGTCCAGGAACCATGCTAGCAGTGGCCGAGGCTGCTCTCCGGCCTGGTGAGTGTAAAGGAGCAGTGCACACTCTGTTTGCAGGGGAGGTCATGTGGCAAATCCAGTACATGAGGAAAGGTTTGTTGTAGAAAATGGATGGCGCCTTTTTGTCTGGCCCCTATGGAGAGACCAGGAACCAGAAGTTGTTCTGATAACTCTGGTTCTTAAGGTCATCTACTTTTTCTTGCACAGCATGGAGGGCCCTGTTTTGTTCCTGCATGGTTTCAGTTAAGTTGTTATATGGTGACATCATAAGAGCTTATCTCTCCATTTGAAAGAGCCAAGTTTCAATATATTGCACAGCTTGTGTGTTGTGATTTGTAGCTACAGTAAGCTGTGCCACCTGCCCCATAAGTTGAGCAAGCATGTTTCCTATCCTTGCAGGATCCCAAACTGCAGGAGAAGAGGAGGCTATCTTGCAGAAGTTTTGTGCAGCACATGGATGGCTCCTGAGTGGCAGGCAGGCAGTCAGTAAGAAGTAGAAGTTCAAAATGTGTTGTTTTAGCATGCAGCTTGTGTCCCTGAGTCGACGGGTGTCAAAAGTTCTGTTATTAATAGCACCCCAATGAAGGATTATATATAGATACATAGACAGTGTCGGCAGATAAGGGCTATGACCCACCCAGTCTGCCCATTTGAGCTTGTAAGTTCAGTTTGTTTTCCTAGAAGTCTGTTTCCTTACCCCGACCTCTAGAATTCCTTTTATGTCTATCCCATGCATTCTTAAATCCCGTGATTGTTTCAGCCCCCACCATTTCTCTGGCAGGGTGTTCCACTTTGTCCACCACCTGTTCTGTGAAGAAATTCTTTCTCATGTTTTCTCTGAATCGCTTCTCCTCCAACTTCATCCCATGCCCTCTAGTCCTGGAACATCTTTTTCGCTTAAAAATAGTGTTTTCCTGCACCCTGTTTCTCCCTGTAAGATACTTGTATGTCTCTATCATATCCTCTCTCCTCCTCTCCTCCAGGGAGTACATGTTCAGTTCCTTCAACCTGTCTTCATAGGACTTGTGATGCAATCCATGCACCATCTTTGTTGCCCTCCTCTGAACCTTCTCTATCCTGTCTATGTCCTACGTAGGTATGGTCTCCAGAACTGTACACTGTACTCCAGGTGGGGCCTCACTAGTGTCTTGTATAGCGAAATTATGACCTCCTTTTTCCTGCTGGTGATGCCCTGCCTATACATCCCAGCATCCTATTTGTTTACCTGATGCCTTGTCACACTGTTTCCTACCTTGAGGTCATCAGAGATGACAACCACCAAGATCCCTTTCCTGCTTGGTGCATGCTATATCCTCACCCCCAACTGATATATTGTGCCAGGGTTTTGTGCCCCATTTGCATTATCTTGCACCTCTTTGTATTGAATTTCAACTGCCAAACCCTTGACCATTCTTCAAGTTTCTGCAGGTCCTTCTCATTCTGTCTACACCCTCTGGTGTATCTACTCTGTTACAGAGCTTTGTGTCATCAGCGTAACAGTGAAATTCTGCCTTCTATATCCTGCGCAATGTCACTGATGAAGATGTTGAATAGGACCGGTCCCAGCACTGATCCCTGTGGTACCCCACTGGTCACTCTTCCTCTGTGGAGTGACAGCCATTTACCACCACCCTCCTGTGTCCTGCCACCCAGCCAGTTACCTACCCACCACACTACTGTCCTGCCCACACCCATATTCCCCAGTTTGTGTAATAGTCTTCTATGTGGCACAGTGTCAAAGGCCTTGCTGAAGTCCAGATAGGCCATGTCCACTGCCTCCCTGATCCACCTCCCTAGTCACCCAGTCAAAAATTCAATGAGGTTGGTCTGACATGACCTCCCCTAGTGAAACCATGCTGCCTTGGGTCCTGTAGTCCATTGACAACCAGATGTTCCACCAATCTCTCCTTCAGTAGTGCTTCCATGATCTTTCCCACTACCAGGTGTGAGGCTGACTGGTCTGCAGTTCCTGCTTCCTCTTTGTTCCCACTTTGTATAAGGGACTACATCTGCTGTCCTCCAGTCTTTGGGTACCTCCCTATTTCCAGTGATTGGCTAAACAGGATAGCCAGAGGTTCAGCCACCACCTCTCTAGTTCTTTAAGGACCCTGGGGTGCACTCCATCTGGCCCCATTGCTTTGTCAACTCTTATTACTTCCAGTTCCTTCAGGACCCTTTTTCGTAAAGGGACTTGTGTCCATTTCTGCACCATTCTCACCCCTTGTACTCCTTCAGACCCATTACCCCCTCTTCCTCAGTAAAGACTGAGCAGAAATACCTGTTCAATATGTCAGCTTTACTGTTGTCATCCTCCACATGACTCCCATCCCCTTCAGTCTCACTATCCCTCCCTTTGTCTTTCTTTTTCACTTATGTACCTGTAAAAGGTTTTGTCCCCTTAACCACTGATTTTGCAATGTGTTCTTCTGTCTGAGCTTTGGCTTCCTTACTGACCTCCCTGCCTCCCTTTGCTTCTCCTGGTACTTCTCCCTATCCCTTCTGCCTGTGTCTTTTGTATTGCCTGAATGCAATCTTTTGGCTTTCACTTTCTTTGCTACCTCTTTGGAAAACCATAATGGTCTCCTCTTCCTTTTCCTCTTGCTAACCTGCTTAATGCATAATTCTGTTGTTCTTATAATCCCCATTTAAATACTGCCCACTGTTCCTCAACCCCTGATTCCTGTCCCATTCCTTAATGCTTCTTTCAAGTATCTCCCCATTTTCCCAAAGTCTGCTCCTAAAATCCAGGATACGTGTTTTGTGTGGTTTGGTTCTGCTCTTTTCTGTGATTTCAAACCACAATGACTGGTGGTCACTGTTACCCAGGTGCTCCCCACTGTTACCCCCATCACACTGTCCCTGTTTGTGAGCAGAAGGTCCAGTATTGCCTTCTGCCGATTTGGTTCCATGACCAGTTGCTTGATGAAGGCACCCTGAAGGGAGTCCAGGATAAATCTGTTCTAGTTGATGCTGCTGCTGGATGCTCCAGTCCACGTCTGGAATATTGAAGTCTCCAACCAGTACTACCTCACTCTTGTCTGCCATCCTTTGGATGGCTAGCATCAGCTCCCTATCTGTTTCTTCCTCCTGGGCTGGTGGTCTATAGACCACACCTGTGTGGATGGCTGGCCCATTTTCCTTTCCAGCTTAACCCACAGTATCTCCCCCATTTTGTTCCTCCTGGATCTCTGTGGCCCTTTATGTCATTTTTCACATACAGTGCCACTCCTCCTCCTTCCTGCCTCCTCTGTCTCTTCTGAATATGTTGTAGCCAGGTATGGCCATCTCCCAGTCATGGTTATCATTACACCAGGCTTCAGTGATGGCCACAATGTCCAGGTCTGACTGTACCATGACAGCCTCCAGATCTTCCATCTTGTTGCTAAGGCTCCTGGCATTTGCACACATGGCTTTCCATGATTTGACCTCCCTAGCCTGCTTCACTGTTCTACTCCAGCCCCTTCCTTGGTTGTCATTTATCCCTGGTTCTCCTTGCTGTCTGCCCTTCTGCTGAATTTTTCCTTTTCTGCTTACCCACCTTTTGGACACTAATCTCCATCTTTTGCACACTGCTTTGCAGAGATAGCCACTCCTCTGGTTCACTGGTTCACTGCTAGCTGTGGGGGTGAGCAAGTAGGTACCCTCCTTGGCTGCCACCCCCTTTGCTAGTTTAAATGCTTTTCAATGTAGCATTTAAACTTATCATTGAGTGTTTGGATCCTCTCCAGGATGGATGCAGGCCGTCAGGCTTGAACAAACCTCCATCCCTCCAGGTGGGTCCCCAGTCACCAATGAATCCAAACCCTTCCTCACAGCACCAGTTCTTCAACCATGAGTTAAAGTTCCTGTGCATGCACTCCTATGCTCTCCCTGCCTCTCACAGGTAGTACTTCTGAGAAAGTGACAGAAGTAGCTACTTGCTTGAGACCCTCCCCAGTTTCCTAAACTCTTCCTGAACTTCCTTTGGCTCCCATTTGCCAAGTCATTAGTACCTAGGTGGATAATGACATCCAGCTCACCCTCCCGTCTTGCCTTCCCAGTGATCCCCAGTATCTTCCTTCCATCCCTCCATGCCGTGGCACCTGGTGACACCTCACCTCCCTGTCCTCCCCTCCTGTATTCCTAGCTGGATCCCTCTTACGATGGAGTCCCCACCAGGATTCGCTTCCTCCTCCTCTGGGGTCCACTGCTTTCCCCACTGAGGTCACCTCCTTGGCTAACCTCCACATCCTTTCCTTCCACTTCTCTGGGTACCTCTATTTGGTTGTCCTCATTTTCCAGTGTGGCATATGAGTTCTTGAGAGGAATAGGATCTGGGATGTGCCTCTGCCTGACTGCTCTAACCCTCCCTTAGCCCACTGTCATCCAAGTGCTCCTCGTTCTCAGCATCCTTTGAGGCAGCTGCATTGGACTGGGTGGTCCCTGGATAGGGGTGATGGTACTCCTGACCCAGTTTACTTCCGCTCTGAGTCTGGTTACCTCATCCCGTAGTCCAGAGAGATGCATGCAGATAGGGCAGCACCTCAGTGTCCAGAAGGTCTGCCTGAATATGGCTGCCCCACAGCCACTGCATTGCACCACTCCCCACATTATACTGCAATTCCACTACTTGTCTGCTACTGAAACTCTCTTAGTCTCTTTTATTAATTTACAGTACTAAAATCCTGTAACTGATCCCACATTTTTTTTTTAAGGAAAAGAAACCAATAAATAAATAAATGAGTCAAAACACTTGTCCTGCTGAGGGTGGGCTTCTTCCCTTATGCCCCTCCTACTTCACACCTCTTATATACCCTGTGTTTAGCTCCTGTCAATCAGATTTATCAGGGCATATAATTAAGAGTTGGGGAAGGGGGAGGGAGGGCTAAAATTGCAGCTATTAAAGACAGCACAGAATTACACCACCACTATGTTTTAAATTTTCAACAGCCCAAAACAATTATAAGTAAAGACAACAAAGAAAGAAAGTATAGTGTCACTACAAGCCCACAATCCAAGTTTAAAAGAAAAATACAATTACCAGTTACTCTAAAGCACTGAATTGAATATGTTTCCTTCCTTCTCCTTCTGGCTTCTTCTGAGAAAATCAACCTCTGTTTGCTACTTTAACTCTGACTAAGCCCCACCTCCAGTTATCACGTAGCTGAGGTCAGATGCCAGACAATTAACACCTTCACCCAGCTACAGGACAGTCAGACAAGCCAAGATAAAATTTGCAGCTATTAAAGACAGCACAGAATTACACCACCACTATGTTTTAAATTTTCAACAGCCCAAAACAATTAAAGTAAAGACAACAAAGAAAGAAATTATAGTGTCACTACAAGCCCACAATCTAAGTTTAAAAGAAAAATACCAATTACCAGTTACTCTAAAGCACTGAATTGAATATGTTTCCTTCCTTCTCCTTCTGGCTTCTTCTCAGAATTATGTCAGATTATGTCAGATATTGTCCCAGTGTATGCAGAGCTATTCCTTTATGCTGCCATCTTGGATCAGGGCTAAGCCATGCCTCCTGACTGCATTTATTTGTAATAAAATCAGTTCTTTCTATGTTAAGGTAATGATCATGTGACTAGCTTCTTGTGGAGGGAAAATTCTGTTATCAGTATGTCAGTTATGTTTGAGGACTGTGGTGCTGTTAAGTAAATACTACAGTTTTAGGATTTCTGTCATGATTTTAATTTATTCATCCATTCCTTCCTATACAAATAGCTATGACTTACTGTGTAGTGCTTGGCTGTAAAACAAAAAGAGTTGTAAAGGGTGCAGTCTGCATTTTTTAATTTTCTTGGAGATCAAATGACTAAAAAGCATGTCTTCATTTCTGCCAATGCCAACATTTTGTACCATCAAAGTGCATAGGTTCATTTTGAGAAATTATGCTATGAGGGAGGTCCTGAAAAGCTGTCTGAATTAGGTTGGGACAACGTGGCTACAATTCAAACCTTTATCTCTGCCTCCCATCTTTCACCCATCCAGCTGTTCATCAGCGTTGAATTCCTCCTTGAAGAGGATTGCATATGTGAAACATCGATCTATTCAGGTATTTAATATTTTTTTATTGGTATGACTACTAAAAAATAAGTCTGTTGTTATGTCTGTGGGTGTGTTATGCACTCTTGTGTTGGTCTTTTTTTTTTTTTTTTTTAAGTTTACTAGTTGTAGTGACAGGATAGTAATACTATGGTTGAATTTTCCACCTGGTGATATTATCCTATGTGATGTAGTGATGGAGCAAGGCATGAGGAGCATATTCCAATCTGCTTATGTGTCCTATCTGACAACTATTGGTTGTTCAGTCCTGAACATTGCATTTTTTTACTTGTTCTTAATCTCCTTCTGCTGGACAATAGTCCCGTCTCAATGTCCTGTTCATCACCACCCCTTCCCCACGCCATCTCATGTGACTTACCTGAATCCTGTTGTGGTTTCCCATTGTATCCCTCCACACAGTGTTAGTCTGCAGTCTGGAACAGGTCATTTCAAAATTCTTCCACTGTCACCTCAGGAGCGAGTTTGCTGGGTACATCACTGCATGGAGCTGTCATAGTGCTTTTCTGAATTTTCTGTTCTCTCCCTCTCTTCCCTACTCTCCACATGGATGCTGTCTTAGACAAGCTTGCTCTCTCCAAGCAACAGTGCTCAGGCAGCCAATCAGCAGTCCCCTAACCCACATTCTGCCCTTTATGTATTTTTATTAATTTACTATGCTTTTCACTTCTTCACCCAGGCAGCCACTATCGGCTGTGCTCCTGTTTGACCATCATTTTTGTTCTGTGTCTCCCATCCCATTATAAGTGAACTGGCCCAGAGAGCACACACATTCATGCTGCTGCATGGTGCCACATGCTCATGCAATCAGCATCATCCCTCCTATCCTCCTGTCACTCAGCCTTGCACCAACACCTGTGTTGACCCAGGTGGGGGTAGCACAAAAGGCTGACAGCCAGCCCTCTGGGATGGTCAATCCTCCTTCCCAGACTTGTCCTCCTACAATTCAGTCTCATTCTTGAACCTGGGTCACCCCAAACTGTCATACTCATCCACCACCTATCAGCTAAATAGCATTATCTTTTTTTTCTTCCTATTTTACCCCCAGTTTCTCACTGCCAGCTGCCTGGTCCTCCTTCCACTTGTTCAAGCCTCTTCTGCCTGCTGTAGGGAGTCCTACAGTACTCCAAACCACCACTAGCCTCTGTTCGACATCCTCTCCAGATACCTCAACCTAATCCATAGCTGGTCCTCAGTGGGTAGGACCCCTTGTTCTCCAGGCCAGGAGTATGGATACTTCACTTGATGGTCAAGACCTGAGAGGAAGAGCTGGTGAGACACAGGAGGAGTCAGAAGGACCCTACTATGGAGTGGAGGTGTGGCAGATTATCTGCCTTGTGCTGCTGGGGTATTTTCTCTTACTAAGCCCTCCTTATTTCTTCCCAGGGTGTGGCCCTGAGAGTGACCTAGCAGAGGGCAGTTGGAAGGGTGGTGAGCCTCACCTTGCCTCCAGAACTCCTCTGCTGGCCCCAGTCCAGGCATGTGATGCCTCAGTGTCACCCGCCCTCTGGAGTGGGTATATGCCAATAAAGGCCACTTCAGATGGATCATTTGTTCCTTCCTACATGTCATGTCCTGTGCCTGGGCCACCAGGGGCAGTCATGAAGTAGAAACCATGTACTGTATAATTTCACTCATTCCCCAACTACCATATACCCTACACACCTTCTTTTTCCCACCTACACTACTCTCTATACCAGCAACACTCTGCCACTGAGTAATGTAACAAACCATGAACCTGCTTATACCAGAGTGTCATAGCCCATGTAGCATAAAAATATATAGTTTATAGTGAAACCGGTTATGCATGGAATTCCATGCCTTGAATATTGGGATTGTGTATGAGCAATCATACACAACAAGGATGTTTTCAATCAAGAGGTTTCCTTGATAACAGGAGACCTCATGAGTGAAGCTTGTGAGGTCTTGTTACCACAGAAACCTCTATATTTAAAAACATCTGTGTTGTGTATGATTGCTCATACACAGTCTTTCATAGTGTATGGGTAATCATAAATTAATGAGTTTGCTCTTACTGTTCTGTTTTTCTATTGTCGCTCTCTTCTGGGCCAGCTCTCACCCCGTGGCTGTTTCACAATGAGCAGTATTTTGTGTACCACAAATGAATAAACCTGTTCAAAGCTGTTGTGCGCAGTAGCTACATATCTAGAGAAACACAACAGACTACATGGCGTAGCTACGCGGCACAACATTGTTCTACTGTAGGTATGGTTTCTACCAAGAACAACATACTACCATACACTATATGCTTGTTGTGCTGCAGCAGTGACATCCTTGTGTTGTGCTGCAGTAATGATGTCACTAGTGCAGAACAACAACTTAGAATCCACTGCACAGCTGCTTTCCTCTAACCAATCAAGCTGGAAGCTGTTTTTTACTTGTACTTACAGAAAAAGTGTGGAACATTGAATCAAAGATTTGAGCTGCCACCAACCCTCAAGTGCCTCCCCTAAACCCAAGTTCACAGAAAGGAAGTGGAGTGTTTGGATGCTCATACACTATGAAAGAAAATTTATGGCCATCTATACATAGACAAGCCTGTGTCTTCATCTTGAGTTTCTCAGTTGCCATAGAAACCTCTCTAAGCAGACACAGGCATGCTATGCATGGCTGCCCATACAGTATCCTCTATATCTAATCATGTATGATTTTCTGCTGCACCACACAAATGAATTTCACTTTTCCACTTGCACCCCACCAGTACCAGCCTCCTCTTCACATACGTCCATCATGCACAACACACCACCCTCAGTGGAGTCACCAACCACCGACTGACCCCCAGACAACTGCCACTACTTCTCTTGACCACCTTCTCTGCCTGCTTGATCAGGACGTTATAAAAATATGATGTGCATATACTGTAATTTCACAATCTACCATGCCGATTTTCTTGAACATGTTTGTATGTTAATCAATGATTAATTAACATTTAAACTTGAAATTTATTATTATATCTTTTATTACATTTCTTGTTCACAGACAGTCAATGATGCACTAATATCTATGAAGAATGGAAAGCCTTCCAAAGAAACATTATCTCAGGCAACCAGTGACACCTCTGAGACAGACACCAACATATCTATTTCTTCTAGTCTTTAAGTTGACAGCATCAGCAATGAAGCATAAAAACATAGAAACATAGAAGTTATTGGCAGCTAAGGACCTTTTGGCCCACCTAGTCTTCCCAGTTTTCCCTGCCTATTGTGCAACCACAGACTCCACTCGATTTCTGGTCGCCTCCTCCTTGTCTTATTATCAAGGTCCCTTGTGTCCGACTCATGTATGCTTGAATCCGTCACCATTGTGGCCCCACCACCTCTGTTGGAAGGCTGTTTCAGGTGTTTACCACCATCTCCATGAAGAAGCATTTCCTCACATTTCATCTGCGTCCCCACCAACTTCAAAGTGTGACCTCTTGTCCTTGAGCTTCTTTTCTTGGAAAATGCTACCTTCCTGTACCTTGTTAATACCTGCTAGGTATCTGAATGTTTCAGTCATTGCATCCCTTTTCCAACAACCTGATGATGGCAACCAGTGTACTTTGCTGTATGAATCCAGTACCTGTATTCCATCTTCTCAAGCTAACATGGGTAGTGCTAAATGGTAGGCTAATATCTGTGTGCCTCATCAAAAACACGGCAACTCAGATGCTATTGAAAACACTGGATCCACCCAAACCACAGAAAATTGTGTTCCATTAGAATCCAGTGCTCACTTGAGGAGCACATACAAAATACATTTGAACAAACATCACCACATGATATTGCTGACCAATGTTAATCTATGGAAGGTGACAATGAAATTCCAACATATCCTTATAAAAATTCAGATAGTGATGACAAAATTGATTTTGTGTTATCTGAAAACGAGCCCACTATGATCCTTCAACTGACAAATATCCAAATAAAACAGCTCAGTCTATTCCAGGTGAGGCACATACACGCTTAAATAAATAAAACAACTCGTTTATTCAAAGTGAGGCACATACGCCGCCACGCTTTGATGCCTCACCATCAGAAAAGCATTATTTTTTATTTCAGAAAATCAGCTTTACTATTTTCAAAGTGTTTCAAGTGTGGACAGGAATCAGAAACCAAAATTCTTATGACGGTTGGCAGTATGACTGTTTTTCACAGTATCTGCAGTAAAGGTCATTCCAAATGTTTGGAGTAGTCAGTTAGAGTCTGGGTATATGCAGTCGGAAACCTTTTCTTAAGTGCATCAGTTTTCTGTAATGGTGTTACACATCCTAAATTCCACAGCTGCTCAGTAATGAGAAATTCCTGTAATGTCCCTTCAGCACTCCTACGTTATTTCTGCAGTCAAACAAACATAGGAAAGCCACCAACAACAGCGTTTCAACATCATAGAAGAAAGGGAACTGATGACTTGGAGGTGACATACGGGACTTACGGGCCATTGTGCCAAATATGGACTGTATACCTTTATGGATCTGCAGATAGATAAATTTAGCCATCTGCAGCTTATTCAGGTAACTATACTTATTGTTAATTTTAAAGTATGTAATAAGCTAATTTTCAAAAAGAATTATGACTCTTTTTGGATCTTGTTGTTCATTTTCGGTCCTCTGACATGAACAATTCATGTCATGGAGCTGGTGGATTTAACTAGAGGTCTACAGTTTATACATGAGGAAGGATCTCATGTTTCTTAAACTGTCACAGATTACCACGTTCAGGTCAAGGCATACTTAAAGAGAAACCACCCAGATGTGAAACATTATTTTGATGTCTGGTGCATGGTCAAAGATAAGTATTTGCACCGTGCTTTATATTCAAAATTTTCATTCAGTTTCATCTTTTCATTTCAGTGCATATGTTTCCTGTATATATCACAGGAGTCAGAAAGAAACTTAGGAATGTTGCAAAGAAGGGGAGTGCAGTGACACCCATGTACGGATCAAGTTAGTGACCATCCACATGTTCAAGGTGCCACAGATAACACAGATGACAGTGACCTTATAATCAGAAGTGGACCGTGTCCTAAATCATGTGGCCAATATACACCATGGACATGGGAATCTGTTTCAGGATGTGCATGGAGAACTTTCAGATGACAAGAAATGGATCAGGAAAGGTATTTTTAACTGTTGATCTACTGTAAGTTTATTTCCAACAAGGCATGATTATTTGTTATTTCTGAGTAATGGGCTACATCATTATTGATCCATGTTGGTCTAGTGACCCTGTCCCCAATGATCCCTCCTCTGTACTCCAGAAGATACCCTGGTGCCATACTGGGCACCCTGCAACCTAATCACCCTTTTAAAGGTGCAAAACTAGTCCATGTTGGACCAGTGGTGGCACCCCAAAAGACCACCCCAATCTTTCCTGACATCACACCTCCTGCACCAACCCATCACCCCTGCCCAGCACTTTTCTCATAGATATCGATATGGCAGCTGGCATATCCCTCCTTTCACCTCCACTGCTGGAATGCATGAGCTGTCACTGAGCATGCAGACAGTTGAAAATTGTTTCTATTGTGCATGTGTTTAATGACAATTCATGCAGTAGTGTCTGCAGAATTGAGGGTGGCCTGTGTTAGTTGCCATATGATATGTTTTGAGTAGCGGCCAGTGGGGTAAAGAGGTTGGTACATGAGGTATAAAGGGGGTGAGGTGATGTCTGTTTAAGGGAGGGAGGCTACCACTGGAATACCACGGACTAGTTTTAGACAGTTTGAATGAGTGATCAGGGTGTGGGGAACCACAATGCTACAATACACACCACCAGGGATTGATATCACGCCAGCTCAGAGGAACTACTATGGGTGGCGGCAGACGCGCTGGATCACCATGGAACCATATCATGTCAGCTCAGATGAGCTATTTGGGGGTGGACACACCTAGACCACCATGGTTCCATAAGATATCAGCTCAGATGTGCTATCGGTGGATTGGGAGACACACTGGACCACCATGGATCCATAGCATCTCAGCTTGGAGGAGCTATTGGAGGTGTATGCATACTGGGCCACCATGTACCCATATCATGTCAGCTTGGAGGTGCTATTGGGTGTGGGTTGTATACACACTGGACCACCATCCATCCATTCATATCATGTCATTTCAAAGGAGCTACCATGGGGAGCTGGGAGACACACGGATCAACATGGAGCCATATTATGTCAGTTCAGATGAGCTATTAGGGTGGAGGGTATATATACACTGGACCACAATGGAGTCATGTCATGTCAGTTCACAGGAGCTATGGGGGTATACACACTGGGCCATCATGGATCCATGTCATGTCATCTTACAGGAGCTATTGTGGGAGGGTGACACACTATTCTACCGTGGCTCTATATAATGCTAGTTTGGAGGATCTATCCTGGAGTGGTGGTGGAACACTGAACCAACAGGGATATACAGAGTATATCATGCCAGCTCAGAGGAGTGATGGGGTGGTAGTGGGTGGATACCTTGGACTACCAGGGAATACACAATACTCAAATAGTAGGATGGTGTTGATGTCTGCAGACACATGCCATGCCATGTAGGTTGATGGTGGTGGTGCACAGGCTTAGTGCCAAATTAAGATGTTGTTTGCACTGGTTGTAAACATCACCACCTGGAGTACCATAGTTTGCCTCCACAAATGTTATACAGTACTTCTTGCCAATATGCAAGAAGGGACACCCCATTTGCATATATGCAGTGGTGTTTTACCACTTTGCTGATTACAACTTTGTGGTACGATCTTGTTGACTTTGAATACTGGCTAGCATGGAGTGCTTCCAAGAAACCAGAGTTAGTGTATGTGCTAACCATGTTAGTCCCTGCACTACCCTTTCAATATTAAGGTCATACTTACTTGGTATGCTTTATGAACTGTACTGTATATCTGCCATTACACATATACAGTAAACATAGTTTTCTTAGAAGCCACGCTCACAAAATGATGGCTGAAATTGTGAATAGCCCCTATCTGTTGAAAGACCTTCAGCAGATTTCTTCTGCATTCCAGACATATTTGTTAGAGGTCTTCCACAGTTTAGTGTACCATTTTGCCATAGACGCCTCCCACTTGTTTTACTCTGTGACATATATAAGGTAATTTATTAATGATGAAACAGTGAATTATCAAGGCAACAAATAACACTGTTTCACCACTATATTACTTTTCATTTATATCAGGCACGTATTGTTGGCACTACATTTTAATGAGAATGCCAAAAAGCTCAAGCGTAATTCATGGTGGTAATCCAATATTTAAGGTTGCTTTCTCCAAAGCAAAAGGAGAAGAGGCTGTAGCCAAACCTGTGAAAACAAATACTACACTTGGCAAGCTACGCACCACATAATTACAATAAGTATAGTACTTATTTTTTTTTTGTGGTGTATTTACTTTACTTTTGCATCCCTGACTTGTCTCATCAGCCACACACTCTCCCACCATGCAGTACGGTATCTCGCTGCCTATGTGATCTACCTCATAGATGTACAGTGCCCCATTGCTTACACCCCTGGCAGAGCCCCCAGATTCCAAAGGACCTTTGGGTGGTTTAGTCCAGTTATGGACAGTATCACATTGAGCAGTGTGGTGAGGCACATGTGGAAAGATCAGTGTGGTGTGGCACATGTGGAAAGATTATGTGGTGTGATGGAAAAATTAGCATGGTATGATGTGGAAAGATTAGCATGGTGTGGCACATGCCGAAAGATTAGTTTGTTGTGGCACATGTAGAAAGATTGATGGCATCATGCTGCTACCATTTCAAGGATGACAGTTCATCCTCTTTTGTCACATTCATGATCACCTTGTGTGCATGGACTATGAAAATGACTGCACACAAGCATGCATAAGTCCTACTTAGGATGCGATCAAAACATTCCACCATTGTGTCTCCGATACACTGCCACCTGTGTCCACACAGTTGGTAGTGTTTTCACAGAGACTTTGAAATAACTATGGAAGAGTGCATCATCTGTGATGCTTAAACCTAGCACCCATGGTCGGTGCACAATGTTTACTGTTTACTCGTGAACAAGTAGTTGCATCATCTCGCATCGCATTATTGCTGCCACATTGTAAATTTCCACATCATAAGATCTTACCAATGTATTATGACTAAATGTTGCATTTAATGTACAGGGTATGTCATGGCAATACAGAAACTGTAATACAGCTTTGAGTACTGTATCCCTCATCATACTAATGTACAAAGTCATTTACATGACACTGATGTTGTTCCAGGACCAGTAGCAGGGCATTTCATACATCCTGACAAAGCTGCAGTGCTACAAAACATTTTCCAACAAAGTCAATAAATAATAGTAATCTGAATGCTTACAGCATGTTCGATGGACATTAAACTCATTGATAGGACTATAGTAATGTCATTGTTGAGATGTCTGCCTGAACACATTCTTGAATGACTGTTTTGATATGTGCCAATGTGTTTGCAAAGATTTGCATCATATCACTTATTTTGACTTCATTGCTTGCATCAAAAGTCAATTATGAATCTCTTTTCATAGTAGGATTTGTCATGACTTACAACAATTGGATGTGATCACTGTAGGAAGTTATAAATATTATATATTATTGGTGATGGCAGCAGTAGCTTGATGTAAAAATAGAAACTTGCCATTTGTCTGACTATACAGACTAATTGCACCAATGTGTTAGGCAATTTTGTATATGCCTATACTCTCAATGTTTAAGTGACATGACTCATGCCATTTCACCACCCACCAAACACTTACTGATACAATAATATTCCTCTGCAACTACCAATCCATGCTCTAATCACAGTAGTGTTTTGGATGTTACTATCTGCAGTGACACACTCTGGCATGTATCAACAACTGTTTATTTGAAGAAGCATTTTCTCTAGCTTTGTATGGCCATGTTTGCATCCTTGTTCTAAGTACACAACACATCAAGTTCATTAGACAACTACCTGGACTGCATCACACATGATGGAATACTGTTCCATAGATGCGTACTATTTATTTATTTTTATATTGTATTTACTCCTCTCTCCGATGGCCCACATTGCAGAGGGAGCCCCAGACCCATACCTCCAATGTCCATTAGCTGACTGTATTCCCTCAGGGCTTGCCTCCAGCGGGTCGGTGGGGTTATCCCAGCCCCCACCAAAGACTGTATCCAGTTCTGGTTGGTGCCCTGGCTGGTCAGGGAGTGGGAAATGTGAACCTCACCTTCATCCAGCTATTGGAGATCTTTTTCCCTGGTTTCTCCTTCCAGAGGTAGGGCATACAATGACAGTGCGGCACACGCCCCATGTGCATCCTGTCAGGCATCTGCCCTGCCTCTGCCCACTGTGGACAGCACTGTGTGCCAGCCCCCACTCTCCACTAGGAGCGAGGCAAGTACTGACCACTGATCATCCCCCTCCGGAGCAGAGCTGTCTCTGGGACGCCAATCCTCCTCCTCCCCGCCGACCCTCGGGCGATCCACTCGCGACCGCGGACATGGGTCACTGGCATTGCAGGAGGTAAGGCAGGATGCCTCAGTCCTCCATGCCACAGGTCGACTGCATACTATTTATTTTAATTATACATTATGCATTTAAAAAAACTGAATGCTGACACGTGTTACTGGGTTATAAGGTAGTTTTAATGGATGTTACATTGATGTCCAGACATAATCTTGCGCCAAAGCACAGTATGTTTGCTGTTCATGTTAATGTGTGGTTTGTAAGTAATTACTTATTGAGCTGAACACCACATGATTTGTTGTGTATGTTATATTGAGCCCTATGCACTAATCTGCAGGAACTATGTGTCGGAGGCACTCATACCCATCCACATAGGACCGAACCTGCAGACAGGTGCACACCTGGTGGCATTCACAACTGCTGGCCACCTGTCTGCAGCACTGTGCACCCTGGTGCATAGTTCACATGGGGCAGACGGGGTGGAGCTGCAAACCCGGTGGGAATCCAATCGGAATCCCATCCTGTGTCCTTCAGTGAATCCAATACTTGGAGGGCACATGTTGGCTGCTTGCACTCGGATGTCGGACAGCAGGCAGCCATGGAGGTGTGAGGAGGGCAGTGTCTCTGGCATCCTGAGGCCCCAACTGGACAGTAAGGGGATGGAGGGCCACAGTGCTGCAGGGGAGGGGGGGTTGTCACTAGACACCAATGATGCAGTGGGATTACGTCATCAGGGTCGGGACAGTAGTTTGGGCTGCACTGTGTGTGTGTGTGTATGTGTGTTGGGGGTCAGTCACAGCACTAGGGCATGGTGCATGGCACCTACGGGTCAGTCGGTCCTGTGGTTGGGGGCAGTGGCACACATGGGGCTGGGGCATGCATGTGCATTGTGAGGGTAGGTCAGTGCCAGCAAGGGCTTTGATGCCCAGCCCACAGTGGGGTTTGGAGCCAGACACCCCAGGGCACATGTTCATGTGGGTACACTGATGTTCGGCCACCACAGCCCTCCTACAAGGACAGTCACTACCCTGCTGCCACGTCCAGCAGGTGTGGTTCACGGGGACAAGCAGAGGTTATGGCAGGGTCACCCTGGCATGCCCAGTGCCCTCCTATGCTACTGGTGTGTAGCATCATGTGCCATAGTGCCGGCACGTAATGTGGGAATGCCCTTCACCCCTGTCATGTTGCTGTCCATGCAGCTGGGGGATTGGTGTGTTGGGACTGTCGCCTGTGGTTGTGCATTCCATGCAGGGGAGCAATGGGTGCAGAGTGGCTACATGCCGTGGATGTAGCACATAGCCAATATGCCCATTGATGCATAGGCCCATTGTGAATTATAAAATGCCAAGAAGAAATCTAAAATCTCATTGGCCGAGATACATTACCTGACTTTGTATTAAGTCTCTATAAATGCACGGTTAGGTGCCACATCTCATTTTCATCCCCAAAAGCCTACTTAGAGCCATTTGATAAGTGTAATAAGCCTCGCCAGGGTGCAGTATAGATTTTAATGCACTTCCCAGGGGTGTAAGTGTACTCGGCCTCGCCTTTATGCTCATAAATGCCCTAGGGCATGTATTAAAAATCCTGTAATGCAAACCCTGTCATGGCTTATTACTTACATAAATAATCATAGATATTTGTGTTGTTCAACATGAATTACTAACACAGGTATCATAGTAAGAAATGCATGTGCTCTTCCAATTACATTTTGAACACAAAGATTATGTTTGTATTCAGTACTGTTGAATGAATCATACTGCTTCTAGTGACTTTGAAACATGCAAGTTTGTGTCATACATGCATGGAGCTGCGTATGTTTTGAAACAAAAGTGAAGGGCACAGCAATGTGTAACTAACAATCAGATCATCGGTTTAGCAGAAAACATGTTAAAATTAGTGCATGTCACTTCTGGACCCTGTCGCGATATCATACTAGTGCAATTAGAAATTTATGATGAGCAGAAGACTCCACAGAACTTATGAGTCATTTTTACAGGTATCACCACCTTGTTTTAAAATGGTTCTAATTTGATTAATTTTCTTCACACAGGATTCCAGTGACCACTGTACATTTCTAATCTATACCACGTTGGAACAGTATGAATTATTTCATGCCCCTAACTTAAACACAGATCATTAGTCAAGCAAGGATGGATCATGCTTGTCACAAATGCACTCAGCAGGTCATTCCTCTGCTCCCACACTGCTAACCTCAGAGCGCAAGAGTGTGAACAGGTAACAGACAGAGTAACCTCCTGTCTGCTTGTGGGTCTGAATTACCTTTAGTCTCAAGTTCTGGGGATTCAAACTGTGAACCTTATGCTAGTGCATTTAAATGTACAGGCTCAGATAATATTCTCTGGGGATGCAATATATCTTTCACCTAAGGGCACCTAACCGTATCCAAATGAACCCTTAAAACTCTATAAAAGACCTTAGGTGTATTCTTACCTTTTCCCAGTTTAGTAACACCATCAAGTTCTTGAACAGTTTTGTCAGTCTTAACCTCTATACGTCACATGCAAAAAATAACTTGGAAGACCTAGGCAGTATCTTTCAAATATAGATTTTACTAAAAATGGATAAAATATGAAAAATGTAAACACAGAGCACTATATCACAAAGCATACAATCACTTACAAGAAAACAAACTACAGACAAACTCCTACCAACATACAGTTAGATACTTTTCTATCTAATGTATTACTTCTAAGTGCTTATCAGAGAGTTGCGTGTTTCTCTCCCAAGATGGAATATATCAAACAGCTCAAACACAGTATAGTTTAAACTGTATCTCCCCACACCCCTTTCTATGAGTCATCTAGCTCCTCCTTGTTGAATATAAGAGAAACACAAACAGGATGCCCTATCAGGAGGTATATTAAATAAGGTGACATCAGCAAAAACTCATTTTTCAAATATGACTCCTAATTAACATTTTCTCTGATCTTGAGCAGTTCCTGTTTTCCCAAGGACATCAGAGGTTTTTATAGCTTTTAGCACCATGGTGGTGTAACATGTTCTTCCTATAGGTATCATAACACTTTATGAGCCCTATATCCTGGCAGCTAGGGCAGTTCTAACTAAGACAGAAAAACAGGAGACCCTTAATTAAGTCTCTCTGGTCTTTTAATACCTCCTGGTTTCAGGTCACTTGACTGTAACTGAAACCTGGGGTGGGGCACCATGGCACACTGTATTTTTATATTACAGATATCATCCAACAATCTAACCAGCTGGCCAAGCCACAATCCTCCCACCTAGACTGAATCTGGGGGCTTTATCCCTGCATGGGATGAGCTCCCAAGTCAGTTCACCTCATACAGATGCAACAAGTCATCTGTGTTCTGATTAGTCATTCAGCCCTATGTAAAATCACCATGTCATACCCTTGCAAAGCAAGACTCCATCTTAATAGACTACCATTAGTTTTCCCATTTGGGTCAGCTAAACCAGGGGCTGTGGTCAGTGTGTACCTCAAAATGCCGCCCATATAAGTATGGCTCTAACTTCTTTAGGGCCCACACTATGGACACTCTTTTTCCACAGTAGAGTAAGTCTGCTCCCTGGGAAGTCACTTTTTACTCAGGTACACTACAGGGTGATCTTTCCCTTGTTGGATGTCTGACTCAGTACTGCCCCAATACCCACATCTGAGGGGTCAGTCTGGACTATAAGGGCTTGCATATTCAGCACTTGTCAATACAGGAGCACTGCACAGTGCCTCCTTCAGTCTGGTAAAAGTCTTTTTCACAGGTTGGCTCCCAGGTAATTTTCTTAGTCATCTTTTTCTTTACCAGGTTAGATAGGGGAGCAGCCAGAGCACTACAACTAGAGTCATTTCCTATAGTACCCTGCTGTCCCTAGAAAACTCCTGACCTGCTTCTGCATTTCTGGTCTGGGCCATGCCTTGATCACCTCTATTTTCACTTGATTAGGATGGAGCTGTCCCTGCCTACAACATGCCCAAGGTATGCCACTTCAGCCATGGCCACCTGGCACTTCTCAGCTTTGACAGTGAGCTCAGCCTTCTGTATCCTGCCCAGCACTTCCCAAGGTGGGACAGGTGTTCCTCCCAGCTGGCACTAAAGATGGCAATGTTATCCAGGTACGCCATGGAGTCTCTCAGCACCATTTAACACCTGGTTCACCAACCTCTGGAAAGTGACTGGGGCATTCTTCATTCTGAAAGGCATTACTTTAAATTCAAATAAGCTTATCGGAGTGATGAAGGCCGACCTCTCTAGCTCTGTCAGTTAGCTCTACCTGCCAATACCCCTTTGTCACGCTAATAGTCGTAAGGTAGGTCACCCCTCCCAACTTGTCCAGGAGTTCGGCCCATCTGGGGCATCGGGTGGACGCCTGACTTTGTGACTGCATTTGGTCCATGACAGTCCACACCAAATGAGTGGAGCCATCTGGCTTGGGCACAAGGACTACAGGTGAGGCCCAGGGGCTGTGGGATCTCTGAATTACCACTAAATCCAGCATTTCCTCCACCTCCCTACTAATGTCCTTTGACAGCCTCTGACACCCAGTATGCTGTCTGCCGTATAGGTGTCTGTGTCCCTCTCTTCACATCATGCATCGCTAAGGGGTTAGTCCAGGCTTGGCGCTAAACAGTGGGGCAAAGTCTGCTAAAACCTCCCTTACTTCCTGGATCTTGTCCGGCCAGCTGGGGAGACAGTTTAACTGCCTCCACAGAGGACTCTTGCTTTCTTCCAGCAAGTCCAGAAGGGGGTCTCTTCATCCGTCCCCTCCCCAAGACTACATATTGCAAACACCATGTCAACCCTATTAGAAGATGGCTTCATTATGTTGACATGGTACATTCTATCTGTATGTCTTCTGTCAGGTAACTCTATGATATAATTCATGTCATTTTCCTTTCTAACTACTTTGTACAGTCCTGTCCACCCAGCCTGCAGCTTGTCTTTCTGAACTGGAATAAGGACCATGAATTCCGACCCACCATGTATGACTGAGCTCTGGCTCTGTGGTCGTACCACTTTTTATTTCTGTTGGGCAGCTGCTAGGTTGCTCTGAGCTGTCCCCATAAGCTCCTTCAGCCTTTCCTAAACCTAAGGACATAGTCCACTATGGAGTTCCCTGGGTGGTGTGCTTGCCTGCCCATTCCTCCCGGATCAGCCTAGGGGCCCACGACCCAGCATCCATATAAGAGCTCGAAGAGGAAAATCCTGTTGACTCTTGGGGCACCTCCCTGTATGCAAACAACAGGTGGGAAGGTATTTCTCCCAGTCCCTCCCATGCTGTTCAGCAAACACTTGAGCATTGACTTCAGAGTACTGTTAAATCTTTCCACACGCCATTGGCTTGTGGGTGGTAAGGTGTCGTGAGTCTCTTGCCACCTCACACTTCTCCCACAAACATTTCATCAGGTCCGACATGAAGGAACTGCCTCAATCAGTGATAATCTCCTGAGAACCCAACATGGGAGAAAATCCAAGTAAGGCATCTGCCACTTTACCTGTCCTCAGTGAGGATAGGGCAACTGCCTCTGGATATCGGGTGGCATAATCCACCACAGTCAGGATGAACTTCTTCCCAGAGGAGCTGGTGGTATCTAAAGGCCCCACAATATCCATTCCCACCCTCTGAAATGGCTCCTCCACTATGGGCAATGAAATTAGGGCAGCTTGGGTTTTCTTGCCCACATTCCCTATTTCTTGACACCGTGACAAGACCTGCAATACTTCTTCACCTGCTTGGGTGAAGTTGAGTCAATAGAAATTCTGGGTTAACTGCTGCAGAGTGCATGTGATTCCCACATGACCAGACAAGGGAATATCATGTGCAATCTTGAGCAACTGCTCACAATACTCCTGGGAACAACAAGCTGCCTGCCTATCACCCCTCCCTCTGTCTTCACATCCTGAGTATACATCAGTCCATTTTCCCAATAAATCTTATGTTTACCGTCACCTCCTGTGCTCCATCAGAGTCTGCCCAAGCCCTCAGTTTCTCTAGACTAGGGTCACTTTTCTGACTAGCTGCAAACTCCTCACATTCCAAATGCATGGAACATGTCCCTTCAGTCTCTAAACTAGGGTCCCTAGCACTAGCATCAGGGCAATCAAGATCACTGTCATCCCTAGCCCTCTGACAATGGGTCACCTTCCTTCTTCAGAGTAACCCTCTGCAGCTGTGTGGTTAACTGCTACTGAGGAAATTTCTACCCCTTTTATTAGTCTCCTATCAGGAGACACAGGCTGGGGAACCAGCCTCCCAGTGGTTTCCACAATGGCTTCTGCGGAGTCCAGAGAACTACAATTTTCCTTGCCACTTGGCTATGGGTAACTGCACACACCATCCCTGTTTGAGATTGTTGCCAGGATGATGTCAACCGCTAACATTTTGGCTACAGCCACCTGTTGCACATTTCCCCTGTTTCACCCCAGTCTAGGAGAACACTAGCGAGTGGCAATGTGGTCTCCTCACCAGTGAACCCTTGTACAGTTACAAATTCATTGGGTATAAGCTGACCAGGCTCTACCAGATCCCCTTTTACCAATGTCAGGATGCCCTGTGTCCCTTAATCTTTGTGTCTGTACACCATTCACAGTGACTGGATGCATGTGTTCCCTCATGTTCACAGGCATGCTTCCAAGGACACACAAACAACCCACTTCTTTCCTAGCCCCATTCTGCGTATGGCTCATCCTTTTGGGACACTGTCTGGCAATATGCCCAGTTTCTTTACAAACCCAACATTCGTTCTTTTCTCAGAGAACTCTTTTCTTTGAAACTTGGGGCTAACTGGTTTCAGTGGAGGCAGTGAGGGTTTTAGCTGCCCTCAAGGCATGCTTTTCCTTTCTGCACTGCCATGCCTGCCCCATTCGTTATCAGAGCAGGTCTGTTCTTGGCATAGTGGTCCGAGAGTTCAGCAGCCTCTTGCACTGTTTTGGGATCTCGGTCCTCCAGCCAGGTTTTCAGCTCTGTTGGGTATGCCCAGAAAACTATTCTAACAAAATAGCATTTTTCAATTTTGATCTCCAGAGTTTGCTTCAATTCCCTCCCACCAGCATTTTAAACATTGACATTGTTTTGTGGCTAGCTCCTCATGGCTCATGTCAGGGTGTCTCCTGAGCGCATCTGAATTTAGCTCTGTATGCTTCTGCAATTAAATCACATTTTTTAAAGTGCAGCTTTAAGTTACATAGAAACGTAGAAGTTGAGGGTAGATAAGGACCGCAAGGCCCATCCAGTCTGCCATTTCTTTTTCTACCTTATAAATGTGCCATCGGCCTTGCTCTGTCAGTGGCCTATCTGTTCATAGTCATTTGTATTGCTCCCTTATGCCTATCCCATGCCTGTTTGAAGCCCTGCACTATATTCATAGCCACCACTTGTGGTAAGCCATTCCATGCATCCACCACCCTTTCTGTGAAAAAGAATTTCACATTACCCCTTAATCGGCCCCTCTAATCTCATGCTGTGTCCTCTTGTCCTGCTATTTTCTTATATTTAAACTTGTTAGACTCTTTCACCTTGTTAATGCCCTTAAGTTTGCTGCAATCATTACTGTCCTTATTGTCCATTTGACCCAATGCATCCCGAGCTTTCGGTAAGTAGAAGGGATAGCTGGAAGCTCCAATGAACCCTCTAGGAATATTTGCCTGAATACAAACTTTTTCAAAGGAATTTAAAAGGGCATCCATATCCTCCTCCTCTTTAAATTCATTCATATTTCAGGACTGTGTAGTACAGTACAATTACTGCACGACTGGCCCACGCAGTCATCAATAGGCATACAGCGCGACTGTACACAGTCAGTCAGCCGGGTGGCCAGGTGGCTTGGCGGGTGGGGAGCTGCCACCCGCCGCTGACCCGGGAGAGAGGGGTGGTGGATCTCAGTGAACAGGTGAGGAGGGGGTACTGCTGGACCACCAGGGATTTAATTGCATTATTCGCCAGGGATCGAGTCCACTGCACCACCAGGGAATTAATTTTATTTGCCCATGATCGGGTCGGATCGGGTCCACTGGACCACCAGAGAATTAATATCTTTATCTGCCCATGATTGGGCTGGGGATCGGGTCCACTGGACCACCAGAGAATTAATATCTTTATTTGCCCACGATTCGGCAGGGGAGCAGGTCCACTGGACCACCAGGGAATATGATTTGAACTACAGCCCACGATCGGGCTTGGGATCGGGTCCACTGGTCCACCAGGGATATATATTTATTACGCCCGCATCGGGTGTGGGGACACGATGCCAGTACTGTGTCACTGGAGGTCTGGTGGCCACCCACAGCAGGCAGCAGCCGTGTTCCACCCTGCAATATGGCAGCTTACCTGTGGGTGGCCAGGACTTGCTCCTGCTTTTCAGGGTGGATCTTTGCACCCCTGTGTGGTGCAAGGTGGGCTTGTGCCTGCATATGCGCCCACATACCGGGCTGAATATCGGGATGCCGCATTCGCATGGGCATGCCCCCGCACTTGTGCTGTATACATTACTGGTGTGTCCTGGCGCATCGGGATTTGGTACAGTGCAACATCCCCTTTGAATATCGGCCTGGGCACATCAGTGGGTTGCGACGGTGCAACACTGCTGCAGCCATACGCAACCCTTTGTGATTATCCCGCCCGAGTCCAAAATTGCATTCCTTGTTTGTGTATATAGTGTTCTATACTTTGTGTTGATCTCTCCCCACTACCCACCCTTCCCTTAGGCTGCACCTGTAAACGTGATTATCCTTGTAACTTTGTATGTGTGTGTGAAGGTGCTTGAAGATTTTTTGCATCCTCAACATTATTTTTTATTTAACTTTGTATACTTACGCGTGAAATAATTTCAGATCAATCGATTACTTAATCAATCAATTAATTTCACACCCAGCCCATTTTCTTTCTAGTTCTGGAGTGGTAAATCCTAAATTAGGTTCAGTTGGAACTCTAAGGCCTCGTGGTATTGCTTTTTGTTTAATATATTTATAGTAGCTAAAGTATTCCACTGTTACCACATTCTCTTTGTTTTAATTAGGGTAAGTGGCTCATATTTGTAAAAGTCTGAGCCCACCGTACATTGGGGAAGAGTGGTATATATTAAGTCCAAACCAAGTCTGAGCATCAATTACTTGGTCTGACTTAGATTTCTTTTAAATAACACCCAGGTACCCAGCATAATAAAACTAAAAAGTGCCTTTTTATGGAGCCACAAACTACTTTTGCTCTCTTTTGCCATGATGTATAACCATACACCCATAGCACTGCTGCAGTGAGAGAGAGGGATGTGGGAGGAGCAGGTATCCAACAATGGTATTGCTAGTATTGTTTGTGGTAGCATCAGCTGCAGTCATTTGGCATCAGGTGTAGGACTGACAATGCAGCAAGGAGACCTGGGGCTTGTGGAGGCTGATGCACTGATTACTAGCAGATGGGAGGGGCAGGAAAGTGCTAGGCAAAGTACAGACAGCAAATTGAAGAAGGATAGGAGTGTGCATAGTGGGCAGAGTGTAGTTCATCAGATGATAGGGAACTGAGAAGCATATACTGGGGCAAGGTAGGGTAGCAGACAGTACTGGCTGGGTTGTGCATAATGAGACAGGGGTGGAGTTAACAAGGATGTGTATGCTGTGTCAAGGTGGACCGCAGACTGGAGTGGCTAGGGTGCACATTCTAGAAGAGGGCCGAGTTCAGCAGATGCTAAGCAGCAGGGTTGTACATATTGGGAAGGGTGGGGTTTAGTGTTGCTCGGATAGTGCTTTTGTGGGATCTTTCCACTATCTGTCAGATAGTGCTGGTATCCTACCTAGGATCCTACCAGAAATCCTACCAAAGGCAGATGTAGGATCCAGGGTAAATAGTGGATCCTAGGTCAGGTCTAGGGATCCTAGATCAGATAGTTAGGATCCAGGGTCAGATAGCGATGGATACTAGTTAGGATCCAGGGATCCTAGGTCACATCTAAGATCCAGGGTCAGTTAGTGATGGGATCCTAGGTCAGATCCAGGGATCCTAGGTCAGATAGGATCTGAGCTGGATCTGTTGCTGGCATCCACAGGATCCATAACATTTGTAGGATCCATGCACGGGATCCTAAAGGGTAGTATCCATGGTCAAATATCACTGCTATCCTACCACAGCAATTATCAGGCCAAATGGGAGGTATCTGTTGGTATCCTAGTTTCTAGGATACTATCCGAGCAACAGTAGTGGGGTTAGCAGATAGGAAGGAGAAGCTGCAGAATAGTGGGGCAGGGTGGTTCAGCAGACGGAAAAGAGCATGAGGTGCATACTGGGTAGGGGTTGAGTTCAGAAGATGGCAGGAGCAGTGTGCATACTGGGTCAAGGTAGGCCAGCAGACTGAAGTGGCTATGTTGTGCATTCTGGGATACAGTGGGGCTTAGTAGATAAAGGGATCAGAGTTTCATGTACTGGGGCAGGGTAGAGTTCAACAGATGGCAGTGAGCAGCAGTAGGAGTACCAGGGGTAGGGTGGGTTCAGCAGATGGAAAGGAGTAGTGTGTGCATATTTGAGTAGGGTGGTGTTCAGCAAATGGGAAGGAGCAGCAGAAATATTGGGCATGTTTGGAATTAGCAGATGGAAAGATGCAGTAGTTTGCACACTGGGTCAAGGAAGTGCTCAGCAGATGGGATGGAGTAGGGATGTGTATACTGGGTCAGTGGGGAGGAAGAATAGAACAACTGGGGTATGCATTCTGGGACAGGGTGAGGTTCAGCAAATGGGAAGGAGCAGGGTTGTTCATACTGGCGCACAGAGGGAGTGGATTTAGAAAATGGGAGTGATCTGTGGCATGCATACTGGGGTAGGGGGGGTTCAGCAGAAGAAGGAACAGCATGTTCATGCTAGGGTAGGTTGTGGTTGAGCAGATAGAAGCACAGTGTGTGTACTGGGGCAGGATGGGATTCAGGAAAATAGGGTTGCAGCACTGAATATTCTAGGGCAGATGGGAGAAGCAAGCTAGAGTGGCTAAGCTGTAGATTGAGGAACAGGGTGGGTTTCAGCAGATGGGAGGGAGTGGGGGTGTATAATGGGTCAGGGTAAGGAGCAGACTAGTATAACCCACTCCTTTGGGGCTTATCTGGACTCACTGTGTTGCTGCCATCCTCCTTCTGCCAAACTGCTGCGGTAGCTGAAGCTGTCGAGGGAGGAGAGTGCTTGCTTGATCGCGTGGTGGTGTGTGGTGAGAGACAGCCAGGCTGCTGCTAATCTTCAACATCTTGTGCATACTTTGAATCAGTGGCTGCAGTTGCAGCTGCACTCTTGTGCTTCAGTTCCCTGATCCTTGCAATGTGACTGGGAGCAACTATAAGAACAGCACTGGGTCCAAACAGTGCTGACAATAATAGCTTCGCATTGCGCGAGTAAAACTGGTGCCTTTTTTTTGGGGTTGCCATTCATTAGATCCATTACAACCAGGTAGATTCTGTTACCAATTGTCTGCCCCTCCTGAAAACCATTTTTGGTGTTGGATAAATTATCAATAAGTGGCATATTCTGAACACAAAATGATGACTATGGAACTAACATCAAAATGGATTTCAGGAGAGGGCAGACAATTGGTGACAGAATCACACATTATTTTTTAGGGATCTATCGAGATTATGCATTCAAAGTTACCCAAGGGAACGCTTGAATGTATGAATTGTAAATTTTGTGATGTCCTCAACACTAGTGATGTGTTTACTGTGGCCAGTGTACAAAAGGTATTTAAAATCCACATTTTTATAGATTGTAATTGCTCTGCAGTAATATACCTAGCCACATGTATATGTAAGATGTTTTATGTGGGTAAAACAGGTTGAAAGTTTAAACAAAGGACAGGGGAGCACTTGAGAAGCATTAATAATAAGGACCAAGAGCATGCTCTGGTGGTGCATGTACTAAAATGTGGGATGAATCACAAATATTCCTTTTGTGGTATTGAAAAGTAGTCTTGTGTCCTTTAGGTGGCAATAACCTCCTGTTAGAAAGGGAGGTGTTCTGGCAATTTAAATTCAAGGCAAGAACTGGATTTGAGATTAATGAATGCTTTCATTGGTACCGCTTTTAAAGAAATTAAATTAAATGCTGATATCTGTTGTAAATAATATAAGTATACAATTCTGCTACATGTAGTAATTATTTTATTATAATCATCTTTTATGATTATTTGTACATAGTTATAATTATTGTTTTCTCTTTCCTCCTTCCTTCCCTCTCCAATTCTTAGTTTTATTCTTTGTGGCTTACTTTTTGTTTCCTTCCTCCCTTGCTTAGTTTTTAGCTTTCTCCCTTGTAAAATAAAATAACTCTCTGTTCTTCCCCTTTCCCTCTCTCCTTCCACCTCCCAATTCATGGATTTGTTGGCATCCCTATGACATAATGGATTTTAACCAATGAGAAGGAAGTATGTTTCTTTAAGAAATTGGTTTAAATAAGGTCTGGTGATTTGGATCTGTACGATGCCTTGACAAAGCAATAATTTGTGTGAACGTTGCTGGCAGCAGGAGGGCAATCTCTGCTGTTTCATTTTACTTAATAAATGTTTTAACCTTGCTCCAAGCTTCGAGTCTTCTTGTTGGAACTGATGAGCCCAGCTCCTTTGACTTGTGAATGCACTGCTACATGCAGTAGGCTCCAGGATTAGAATATGTGTTCTCTTGTGAAAAGAAATTGGGTTATTATGCAAGCCTGCTAATTTACAAGTGGATCCATGATGCCACATCGACAATTTTATGTCAACATGACGTTACCCCAACACCACTACATCGACCGCAAATGCGGTCGGGAAGGTGCCAGCATGTGCAGTCTTCTTTGTTTGTGAAGAGCTGCAACCCCGCACCCACCATGCAGGGGCTGTGCCTCCTGCATCCCCTCTTTAGATTCTCAACCTGAGATGGAGCTAAGTTGGGGATGGGGTGCAGGACCTGGGGAAGGATGTGAGTCCCAGGTGAACTTTACAGCAACGTGGTAATGTTGTTGGTATCGACCATGTCACTGTAAAGTTGTCGCTGTAGCAATAGTATACCTTTACAAGTGCACCACCAAAAAAAAAAAAGGAGGCAATGTAGCTAGCAGGACTCCACTGGGACTTTAATGTAACTTCTGGGTACCCAGAGTGACCCATTGTTATATAGCACTTGCAAGAACAGTTTTGTTACTAGTACCAAACATTATTAAGGCATACAGCACCCTGTGTAAGCTATTCCAGTGTGCACTCAATATGGCAGCTGCCTTCAATTACTGTGTGAGAACTCAGAGGTGGTAGTTGGCTGACAGTACAGTGGTCTCTGAAATGTATTGCTACTGGGTGGGATTTCTTAACCATGACGTCCAATTGGTTAATAGCCATTCTGTCCCCATTCCAGCTTTTAGACCTGTGCTGCAAACATAAAGCCATTGTTAATTGTTTGACATTATTTCTTTGAATGTGCATATTTTGTGTAACCTTCTTATGCTGATTACTGGTGAATGTAACAACTGTCTCAGGTGGTTTCCAGGGGTGGTCCATTCCAGTATAGGGAGGTGAGTAGGTACTGCATCCCAGGGTGTGGTACTAAACACAACATCTGGCTCACTTATTCTCTCTGTAGAAGCACCATGCTATATCTTGTTTCTCGGGATGAACCCCTACTGCAGGAGAGAGAAAGAACCCAACCCCTCAACCAGGTGGGGGCTGTACAGTTACTTCCAGGCAGGGTGTGGAACTCCAGATATGGTCATCAAGGGATCACACTAGAATGGCTGGAGCATGCATTTTGGGAGAGGGTGAAGTTCAGCAGAAGAGAGGGAGGGAGGGAGGAAGGGTATGTATACTGGGTCAGAGTGAGGGAGCAAGATGGGTCGTGTATTCTGGGAGAGGGTGAGGTTCAGCAAATGGGAGGGAGCATGGTGTGCATACCCAGGTAGGGTGGTGTTCAGCAGATAGGAAAGTAGTATGTGCATATTGGAGTAGGGTGGAGTTCAGCAGATAGGAAGGAGCAGTGTGTGCATACTTGAAAGGGTGTAGTTCAGGAGATGGGAAGGAACAGGAGTGCACAGTAGGTTAGGTGGGTTCAGCAGATGGGAACTGTGACAGGGTTGACTAAGACCCTGTCCTATTTGTTACACAGAAAGAGTTAAACACAAGGATCTGTTCTATCCTTTCCATTTTTATCTCTTGTCTGTCTGATCGCATGATCTGATTTTATAAGACCTAGGAACTGATCACCCTGATGGTCTTGCAATTCTCCACCTCCTGTTAGCTCTCTGCTTTCACTTGCTGTTTCTCTCTTTTCCCCTTGTATATCTGTGATTATAAAAATATGTGTGAATCTGTATGTGAAACTGTGATCCCTTGTTTGAAAATGTATATAGTTAATGTTGTTGAAATGATTGCAAAAGCTACTTGGAGCTCAGGTGGTTAACCTTAAGAATGCAGAACAATCTTTTGCAGAGTTGTCACCAGGATATTAGTTTTAGCACACCACCATATTATATTTTGCTCACCTGCAAGGAAAGAAACTAATGAAGTTCTGATACATTTTGTCAGAAACAGGATGCCTCTTAATGAGATCTGGATTAAGAAGTTTATTGCCAGGCAAAGACTTCTTATAAAAGAGCAGCAGTGTTTTTTCTAGTGTTTTTACTAGAGAGAGCAACCTTTGTTTAAGTAGAGAGAGAGGGACCAAACTTAGAATTATAGATAGCCTCAGAGGAAGGATTTTGTTCTGTTTGATCGGTCTATGTTAAAAAAAAAACATTCTGCACAATTTTTTTATTGTTATTGAAAATAATAAAACACAACTTGTGAATTTTATAACTACTCCTGGTTTTTCTATGCTTACTGACCTGTGTCTGAGGTTTAACCCAAATGCTGTGCAGTAACCCATTAAATGTTTTAAACATTGGTTCACCTTTTGTTTCACCTAGCTGCTTAAAATAACCTTGAAGAGAAACATCATTAGTTTGCTCTGAAACAAAATCGCAGTTATCAGTTTAGTTTCAGCATTTTCATATATCAGCCCCATAGGTCCATCAGTCTTTTGTTGCCACTATTTTTCAGGCATCTTTTCTTTCCTGACTTCTGGATCTTGGAGCAGGGCTCAAACAAGTCTGAATCAAAATCACTGAAAGGAAAAAAGTCCCCACCTGTGCTCTTGTCATTACAGCTGTTGAAACTGCAGGTTTTGTTCCCTCTGTGATAGGCTAAGTAAATTCTGCAAAGTAATTTCCAATAATCACAGGTAAAGGTAACTTAGGTACTACTCCCACTTTCATTTGGTGTGACACCCCATTAATATTCAGAGTCACTTGGGTGGTGGGATAGTATTAAATGTCCCCACGGATGAAGATGTTACCAGCACCTGGTCCTTTTGCGCAGTGTTTTTCTAGCACTTCAACATGCACTAGGGTCTGTCTGCTTCCCAAATCAATAAGTCCCTTCACAGTCTTATCTCCCACCTTGACATCTGTTAAATACTTGCCCCACTTCACTAAGGCCAAATGTGCTCCAGTGTTACCTCTTTATTTTTATAGCAGTTTCTTGCAATATGGCCTGGCTTATTACAGTTATAGCAAGTGAAGTCATTGGGTACAGATTTGTTACCCCACCGAAGTTTTTATCTGATCTGGAGCTAAATGTCTGGCATCCACTGGGACTTACTGTCTCTGGATCATCCCAGGGCTTGTCCCCAGTGGGGTTGGCAGGGACCCCTATTGCCACACTGAGACAGGATCCAGTTACTGGAGATGCCCAGCTGGCCTGGTGCAGAGCCTGCAGAGGACCAGTTTCATCCTACCGCCAGCAGCCATTTTCCCCATTTCTTCCCCGTGTGGAGGAGGTGGTGCATGATGCCAGTGGTGGTACTGCACATACTCCCATGCTCAGCACACCAGGTGTCTGCCCCACCTCCGGCCCCATTTGCAGTGTCAGTGTGCTAGCTCCCAGTCTCCGCTAGGGGCCAGGCTAACACCGACCACTGTTCCCTCCCTCCCGAGGAGAGCAGTCCTGGGATGCTTGATCCTCCTCCCTAGCTGAGCCTCTGACTCTGAAGTGCTTAACCTCCAGTCATCGGTGTCGCAAGCGGTAGCCTCTACCGCTATGCTGGTGAGCCGGACAGTCGGTGTTCTTTACCCAAAGCTGCACATCTGTAGAGAGGATGTTGATGAATTGCTCCACTGCAAATATGTCAGTGATCTGTGGGACTGTTTTGCCCTCTGGTTGGAACATTTAATGAGGAGTTCTCTGCATCAGGTGAAGGCTTCTTGAGGATTGTTGAATGACTTGTACTTCAAGGACTGAAATATCTGCCTGTAGGTTTCTCCGAGATGCAATATCTTTTCAGGATTTCTTTTACAAAGTCATAGTTTTCTGACTATGCAGTGTTCATATTGCTGCAGACAAATTGGGCTTTACCTTTCAGGTAAGGTACCAGCCTAATTGCCCATTGCTGCTTTGGCCACTGGCAGGCTGTGGCAACCCTTTCAAAAGTTGTCAGGTATGCTTTGATATCATCCGAGGGACATCACTTTATAAGTTTAATATCTGTTAAGTTGTTTGTGTATTGTTGTTCTCCTGGACCTGTGCCAGATCCTCCTGCTTTGGTAGCTTGCAAGGCATCCAGCCACTGCTGCTCCTATACTGCATCTCTTCTTTTCTTTGTTTCCCTTTGTTGTGTGGCCCACCATTTGAAGAAGGCAGACAGGATTTCAGATTCTGTACGTGCCTCGTTCCTCTTCTGTCACTGGTTCTGGCTGTACAGTCTTAGTTTGGACTTTTGTATCTGCTAACTTGGCTGCCATTCTTCTGGTAATCACTTCTGGGCTTGCTGTTGCAGGATCCATACTTTTCTTCTATGTTTTCTTGGTAACAAGTCTAGTACCCATGCACAAAACTCCTGGCTTAGACTATGAACGCCAGAATCCTACTTAGTTTGATACCATCTGTTGTCAAGGCACAGGTCAGAAGTCCTTCCTCAGATGGTATCTCTAATTCTAAGTTTTGATCTCTCTTTCTAACAAAAGATTGCTCTCTAGTAAAAAAACACTGCTACTTTTTTTAAGAAGTCTTTGCCTGGCAATTAACTTCTTCATCCTGATCTTGTTAAAGGCATCCTGTTTCTCACAAAATGTATCAGAACTTCAACTTCGCCAATGTCTTTCCTTGTAGGTGAATAAATAGAACACGGCATCCTAAAACTAATCTCCTGTTGACAACTCTGCAAAAGAACCTCGCTGAATTCTAAAGGTTAACCTCCTGAGTTCCAAATAGTGTTTTGTGGTCATCAACAGCTTAATCTGTTTCAAGGTCAGTTGGCATTCATCTGTATCCCCTCCCCGGTCGTGCCTGAAAATAGGCAGGATTTGTCTAGTGCACTTACCGGTCAACAAAACCAAATAAATAAATAAAATAAATTTGGAGGCAGTATACTGTAGCATAGTGGTTAAGAGCACTGAGCCACAAACCCACAGATGTGGGTTTGAATCCCATCAGCTCCTACTTGCATACTTTGTGACCCTGACCATGTCACATAGCTTCCTTGTGTCCCAGGTTGCACTGGAAACAAGCTCTGGCTTAGTGTGCCTTTCCTGGTTAAACAATTTCCTTCCTTCCTATTTCAACAACATTAACTATGTATATTCAAACCAAGGAATCCTAGATTCATGTACAGATTCACACATATTTTTATAATCACAGATATGCAAGGGGAAGAAAACACAGAAACAGCAGCTGAAGGCAGAGAGCTAGCGGGAGGTGGAGAATCATGAAACTGTCCAAGTGATCAGTTCCTTGTCTCACAAGAAAATCTGATTGCACAATCAGACAGTCAAGAGATAGAAAAGGAGAAGATACATAGATCCTACGCTTAACTCTTCCTGTGTAACAAATGGGACAGGGTCTTATTAAACCTTGTCACAGGAAGGAGCAGGGTCTGCCTGAGTAGGTGTTCATCAGATGGGAATGAGCAGCATGTGTGTACTGGGGCAGGGTGTGTTTCAGGAGAATGGAGGTGTAGTGGAGTTCCTACTGGGGCAGATGCATAGAAACGGACTGGAATTCAGGGACCCAGTGAGGTTAAGCATGGGAAGGCGCAGGGTGTGCATACTGGGGCAGTTGGGGAATAGCAGACTGGAGTGGCTGGGGTGTGCATA
This sequence comes from Neoceratodus forsteri, assembly GCA_016271365.2. Lineage (NCBI taxonomy): Eukaryota > Metazoa > Chordata > Ceratodontiformes > Ceratodontidae > Neoceratodus > Neoceratodus forsteri. The sequence continues at coordinate 1,427,254,694 of CM028130.1, forward strand.
CTGCAGAAGATGGTAGGAACAAATGGGAGCTGCTGCAATGCACACACAGGGCAGCAGATGAGATGAGGGACAAAATGTGCTGCTTAGTGGGGTAGGGAGGCTGTTCTCAGATGGGAAGGGTTGGGGACATGCATGGGACAGGTAGGGCTGCCAATATATTTAATCCATGATAACATACCATTTCAAACAGAGGAAGTCACTAATCCACCAACTGAGAGTGTGAGGCAATCTAGATGGGTATTTAGGCCTTTTTGTCATTTCTTTCCAAGTATACCCTTACATAAAGGGTATCTGACCGGACTAAAGAAGCAGAGGTGTATTATCTATAGCCAAGAAAAATGAGAGGTAGAGCAGAAGAATGCAGTCAGCAGAAACACTGGCTGGCATGCTCAGGTTACCTCTTTGAGATTTTTAGTCATTTGTGATTGATTTTGGGTATTACTGCATCATTTATTTCCTGAAGGCTTTTATCTGAATCGAATCAATCAGAACTTATCAGGAATTTTACCTGGATCCTACTCATGGTAGTAAGGGTCAGGACCTTTCAGGTCTGTCCATCCCTAGTCACCAACTCACCATGTCTAATCCAAATCCTAATCCCCAAAAACTGGCCAATCAAAACCCACCCTGAATTGTTCACCCTAGTCTTTTTTGGTAAACTGTTTTTCCTTCTGGTCAACGATCTCAGGGATCTCCTTCAGGCATCACCACTGGCTTCTCCCACCAGGTCTGAGATCTCCCAACCTGGGCACCCCCCATGAAGCTCTGATCCTCCAAGCCTTACCTGCATGAGACTCCTGGCTTGTACACCTAGGGCAGGGCCACCTCCACTTGCTTACCACCCTTAAATCCAATTTCAGTGCAGGCAGGCAGGAGGTCAAAGGATCAAGACCCAGGAGGGCAGGATCTGACAATGGGCGAGGGCCATGGTGCATCATTGTCACTCCAGAGATTGGGGTTTTCCTTGTTCTTGCATAACGCCGTCCCCCTGATGGAGAGTGCGATGTGCACGACATCCAGGGAGGTGCACATGGCCCACCTCCCAATCCTTACAGAAGGCATATAGCTCAATATCTCCCAGCCACTGGTAGGAGGCATACTGTTGCTGAGTCCTTCAACCCTCCTTCAAAGAGAAGGTGAACTGTCACTGGATGCTCAAACCTTCTCCTCCCTGCCGACCCCAGCATCTTGAGCTCACTCTGATCATGGATCACTGGTTTGGGGTAAGGTGCGTACCCAGTGCCTCAACCTCAGTGTCACTGGGCTGGTCTCACCCTTTACTTTTAACTGTTCCAGTTTTCTAGGAATGGTTTTATTATTTAGATCACCTGTCCACATTTTCTTAATTATTATGCCCTGTAGCACTCTTTTTCCTGTGTGTTTGTTCATTCTATGGGGCAAGCCTTCTTCTGTGAAGTCATTTAGTATTTTAAAATGTTCCACGGTTTTGTCTGTAACCACACGCACATACTACTTATGACATTCAGCGCTCTGATGGAATACCTGTCACATAAACCAAGTAGCTTGAGCTAGAGTTTATAAAGTTGTTGAAGAGTCCTTTTTCTATCAGAATTCCAAACCCATGATAAAAACAGCTGACATCTCAGTGACTAAAATTATAACAGAAGGAACAAGAAAAGGAGTATGACAGAAAGAGCCAGCAGGCACCCAGCTTTACATTTAGGAGTTTAACAATTAAAGAAGTAGAGAAAGAACTACAAAGACTGGATGGGTCAAAATCAATGGGTCTGATGGCCTAGAGGCGAAATTTCTGAAGATGGGCACTGATCTGCTGGCCCCTGTTATTACTTATCTTTTCAATTGGAACCTGAATAGCTCTGTAGTTCCAGCGATCTGGAAGTTGGAGAAAATAATACCAATTTATAAGAGAAGTGATAACTCTTCCCATTTAACCACAGACTGATAGCTTTACTCCCAGTCTTATCAAAAGTCATAGAAAGAAGAGTACATTACTGGCTAGCTCAATATTTAGAACAATATGGGATGCTGACAGAGTTTCAACATGGATTTAGAGCAGGGAAATCAACAAACACTGCTCTAGTGGATTTTAGCAACTTAGTAACTACCACCCTTAACTTAGGGAGGAGTACTAGGTTAGTGTTTGTGAATCTTAGTAAGGCATTTGACTTGGTACAACATGGAGACTTATTGATGAGGCTGGAAGAGATGAGTGTACAAGAGGAACCCCTTAGATGGTTCAAAGAAAAATTACTCACCTTAGTAATGTTGTTTCTTCTAATGGAGTCTTGCTATATTATGACATATGCAGTGAGTCCCACCTTCGAACTGCTCCAGAGGTGAAAGAGTTAACTTTCCATGCCAGGCATGGAACGTTGAGCTCAAGCTCGGTGAAAACTCTGTCTGTTGTTCTTCAAACTTAAACTGTCAGATCTTTACGAGCTAAACTCACTCAAGGTCCTGTGGAAGCTGTAAACCTACACTAGCCAACTGGCTACTAAATATAAGAACACATTTTTTGGTCCCAAACAAAGACTCAAGTCAGAGACCCAAAAATGAAAACACAACACCAAGTCACCCCAAAAGGGAGGGATGAAAAACAACAAGGTGGGCACCTACTAAGTGCCAATACTGCACTGCCCACCCACATCCCAAAAACAGAGGTTCTGAGAGGGCAGGGAGGTCAGAATACTAAGATTCCATTAGAAGAAACAACATTACTAAGGTGAGTAATTTTTTCTTCAAACAACATGAAGTCTTGCTGTATTCTGACAATAGCAGACTACAAAAGCAGTACTCCATGGAGGAGGGACAGAACCTAGAAATAGGCTCTGAAGCACAGCTGTGCTAAACCGAGCATCATTCCTAGCCTGGATATCCAGGGAGTAATGCTTGGTAAAAGTGTGAACTGTTTTCCAGGTAGCTGCTTGACATATCTCTAGAATGGGGATGTCCCTGGCAGCAGCCAGGGAAGCAGCTGTACCTCTCGTAGAGTGAGCCCTCAGGCCTGAGGGAGGAGCCACCCAGCTTTTCATAACAGAATTGGATACAAGAGACAATCCACCTGGCAATGGATCTTAGTGGCAGGTTTCTCACCAACCTCACCAAAAGTGAGAAATAGTTGAGGGAGTCAAACCTGTGACCCTTGGTGTGCTCAATGTAGTAACTAAGGGCCTCTTCACATCTGTTGTGCAGCCTCCTCTCGCCAGAGGAGGAATGGTCAGTGAAGTACACTGGAAGAGATATAGATTGATTAAGGTGGAAATCTGAAACCACCTTAGGCAAGAACTTAGTGTTAGTCCCGAGGACCACCTTATCTCTATGGAAGGAGATAAAATCAGGCTCCACTGACAAAGCTTGTAATTCACTCTATGCGCTGGCAGAAGTGATGGCTACCAGAAACACAGTCTTCCAAGTCAAATACTTAAGCTCTGCTGAAGACAAGAGCTCAAAGAAGGTTGCATAAGCTGAGCAATGCAAACATTAAGATGCCAGGCAGGGGCAGGGTCCCTGAATGGAGGGTTGGAGTGAAGCAACCCTTAAAAAACTTAGAGAATACAGGGTGAGCTGAAAGAGAAGAGGGTTTACCTGCTGAAATGAAAGCAGACACAGCTGCCAAATGCACCTTCAAGGTAACTGGTCTGAGCCCCAAAGTGTTCAAATGGACCATATAATCCAGGACTGTGGGTAAATCAGCAGATTCTGGGAAATATGCTTCCCAGAGCACCATATGGAAAACCTTTCCATTTGGAATTGTGGGTAGTTTCTGGTGGAAGGCTTCCTAGAAGCCTTCAATATATCCATTACATCTTGGGAGAGGTGTAAATCAGCAAACTCTAATCCTTCACGAGCCAGGCCTTGAGATTGAGAGATTTGAGGTCTGGCACCAAACCCTTCCCTGAGCACAGGTTAACAGATTGTGATTCCTGGGAAACAGGGGAAGATGGACTGCTAAGGACAGTAGGAGGGATACCAGGGTTGTCTGGCTCAATCTGGAGCAATCAGAATCACTTTGCAGGATCGAGATCTGATTTTGACTAACACTTTGAACAGGAGAGGGAAGGGGGAAAGCATAGAAAAACTTCCTTCCCAATTGAGAACTAAGGCATCCAGAGGGACTGAGCCCAACACTGGGGCCTACAGCAAAGAGGAAGTTGGTGATTGTCTGGGGCTGCAAAAAGATCTATCTGGGTGCCCCATCTGGCAAATATTACCTCCAGGACCAGGGATCCAGTGACCATTCGTGATGGCCCTGGGAAATCCTGCTGAGAGCATCTGCCAGGACATTGTCCTTGCCTGGGAGGTGAACTGCCGTAAGGGAGGTGTTCAGGAGTAAGCCAGAGACCACAACTTCATTGCTTTGTCACAAGGTCAGAGACTGAGTGCCTCTTGCTTGTTGATGTACCACATTGTAGTGGTGTTGTCTGTTCTGACCTGTACAACTTTGTTCTGGACAGATTTGGAAAAGCTTGAAGTGCCAGAAAACTGCTCTGAGCTCCAACAGGTTGATGTGGAGCAGAGATTCCTGAGGGGACCACAGTCCCTGGGAGTGAGATCTCCCATGTGAGCTCCCCACCCCAAGAGGGATGCATCTGTAGTAAGGATTAAAGAGTGAGGCTGAGTGACAAAGGGACCCCTGTCTCAGATTGCTCTGATCCTGCCACCACTGTAGGGCTTGGATCAGGGTTTGAGTCACTGGGATCAACTTGGTTAGAGGGTCCTTTCTTTGAGACCAAAAGTCTCTCAAATGGAACTGATGTCCCTCATCTGAAATCTTGCTCCTTGCACTACTGCTGTAGAAGCAGCCATGTGCCCCAGGAACTGAAGAAAATGCCTTGCTGGTCGAGAGACCTGCTGGGTGAATGAGGAGGCCAGAGAGACCAGGGTCCTTGCCCTGTCCAAAGGAAGGAAGGCTCTGGCTTCTCTGTGTTCAGTTCTCTGCCTATGAAGGTAAGGAGCTGGACAGGCTCTAGAACTGACTTTGAAAGATTCAGATGGAAACCTAGAGAGGTAAGCAGTTGCTGAGTTATTTGAAGATGTAACTTGATCTGGTCTGGAGACTGGCCTACTATGAGCCAGTCGTCCAGGTAAGGGAAGATGGCAATTTTCTGCCTTCTTAGGTAGGCAACTGCTACTGCCAGGCATTTTGTGAATACCCTTGGCACAGAGGTGAGGCCAAAGGGCATTGCTCTGAACTGCTAATGGCCTGAGGGCAGCTCAACCTGAGGTACTTTCAATGGGAGCTCTGATGAGAATATGGAAGTAGGCATCCTTGAGGTCCAGGGACGCTAGCCAGTCCCCTGGCCTTAGAGAGGGTAGAATAATTCCCAGAGTCACCATTTTGAATTTTGGTTTTAAAAGGTGCTTGTTTAAGTATCTGAGATCCAGGATCGGACGCCATTCTCCTGTCTTTTTGAGGTGAGGAAGTACCTGGAGTACAACTTTGCCCTGGTGTAGGGTGGAACCCTTTCCATGGCTCTGAGAGCCAGGATGGTAGATACTTCTGTCTCTAGGGCAAGTGCCTCTGATGGATTTGCAGGTGGAAAGGATCTGGTTCTCATCTTTGAAATTTTTTTTTTTGAAGCTGAGAACCAATCCCTGGCTTCTATTACTTCAGGACCCACTTGTCTGATGTCAGAGACTTCCAGTCCTGGACAAAGTAAGCCAGCCTGCCCCTACAGGTAGTTGAGAATCGGCCCTGGCCACCCCATCAGGTGCCTGCTTGGCAGGGGCTTTAGGCTGAGGGTGGAAGAGGTGCTTGTACCCAGTCTGCCTCTCCCTCTAAAGAACCCCTCTGGCGTAAGCTGAAGAGGAGGCCTGGCTTGGTAAAGGCTCATGAAAAGGCCTGCCCCTGCCCCTGGAAGGCTGCCTTGAGGAGTGGCCTGCCTTCTTTGGCCTGTGCACTTATAGGTAGTCCTATACTCATCCATTTTTCTCATGTAATTTCTGTCTGCTCCCCAAACAGAGAATTACCCACAACAGGAAAATCCATGGCCTTAGTCTGGGTATCCCAGACAGGCTAGTACATCTGAGCCAAGCCATTCTCTGCAGTGCCACAGATGTAGCCATGACTCTTGATGACACATCATTAGAGTCCACTGCAGCATGGAATTGCACCTTAGATGCTTCATACCATCAGCAGCCACCTGCTCCAGCTCCTTGGCAGCTGGCCAGGGACCCGTTTTGCTAGAGCCATAACAGTATCCCATCTGGATTTCTGGTATCTAGCAACATAAGCCATATGTTTGCCTGTCTGAGTCCCAAGGATGCTGCCATGTACTGTTTCTTGCCATGGCATCAGTCCTTCTGGAGTCCTTGTCAGGGGTGTGAGGCCAAGGAATATTTGCTCTTGTCACAGGCTGCAGCCTGCACTACCCCAACATGGCTGCATTGTTGTGTAAGGACTCCATATCAGAGCCTGACAATGTGTACCTCTTGTCCATTCTCTTATCAACAGGAGGTATAGTGAGGAATTTTAGAATTTTTACTGTCTGTTTCCAAAAGATTTATGCAAAGGAATAGACAGTCTCCTAGACTCGGATATCCATCATTTCCACATAGTCAGGCTCCTCTTGATCATCCACAGCTTCCTCCATAGGGAGCTGGAGGGTTTCAGCCACTTTTATAAAAATAAAATGAGAAGGAGACTCAGAAAGCCTAGAAGGAGACACTCCTGAAGGTCTGTCTGGGAGATGTCCGTTCAATGGGCACATCCAGACTTTCAAATCCACATTCATCCTCGTATCCTCTGCCCCTTCTCCGTTCATAAAATTCTCTAAATCATACTCTTGAACCGTGGAACCAGCCGAACTGACGCTTACCTCCTTTTGCTGGAACCGACCTCCAGTCGGCTCTCCTTTGCTCCGAGGAAGTCACGCCTGGTCAGTGGCACCCTCTGGTTCGGTTGAACTGAACCAGGCTGGCCATCCAGGTCAGCGGACTTCTTGGCCTCCCTTTCCTGAGCCTACCAACTCTCTTATCCAGGGTAGCTGCAGGAAAATTTTACAAATCTGGCAGTCTGCATTGAGGTGGTCAAACCCCAGACACAACCAGGTGGTGTGGGGTCAGCCTTGGCAAAGGCTTCCACACACACACTGCAGTGTTGAAACCCAGTGGCCGGTTCAACTTTTGGGTTTCTCAGACATAGTGTCAGTCCTAACCAAACTTGCCCATTTATGGCAATCCACCAAGCAAGACTCTCTTATCGGTTCCCAACCGTGTCACGAGTCATGGAAAAACCGTAAGAAATTTGTTTTTTAGAACCGATAAGAACCGGTAACTACACTCTAAAAGACAGATTAATATATTTTAAACAACCTGATCGAGTTCAAACCAAACCGATAACCGCTTACAAGTTCCACACACAGAAATAATATAAAACCTATCTAGTACTTACAGTACCACAGACAGAGCTTGAACCAACTGGTTGCGGTTTAAATTCGGTCAAAAACCAAGAAAATAATACTTTAACCGACAAAATGAACCGAGCAGAAGGAGAAAATCTCCGGAGCGACTGTTCAGTGAGGCGGAGTAAAGAATCTGACAGTTTAAGTTTGAAGAACAACAGACAGAGTTTTCAACCAAGCTTGAGCTCAGCGTTTCATGCATGGCATGGAAAGTTAACTTTTCACCTCCAGAGCAGTTCAAGGTTGGGACTCACTGCTATTGTCAGAATACAGCAAGACTTCATGTTGTTTGAATCATACTTGTCAAACCGAAACAATGTGTTTCCTGTGGGCCATCATTTCAGACCTAGTTGAAGTAAATAGAGGAGTTCACATGGCTCAATACTTGGCTCCTCTTGTTTAACGATATGTAAACAACTTACCACAGGTGATAAAACATTACAGGATCAGGCTGTACGCAGATGACACCATTTTGGTGGTCTCTGCTGACAGCATGGAGGATCTGGAAAGACAGCTCCAGATGGATTTGCTATTGATGGAAAAATCGATGGAGACTCAGGTTTGCTTATGAACACTAAGAAAACAGAGTATGGTATTCTTATTAGGGTACATTTGTTAAAATAGAATAGAACTGCAACTTACACTGAAAATAGGTCCAAAATTCATAACACTCTGTGCTATAAATACTTAGGAGTACAGGTGGATACAGGATTGACATTTGTAAATCATACTCCACAACAGATTTGAAAGGTAAATCAGAGGTTGGGGCCCGGAGAAGGGTATCAAGTCTGCATACTGTAGAAGTGAGGAAAACATTTGTGAAACAACTATTAATCCCTGTTCTCGAATATGGTTCAATGTTATACAAGCATTTCACTCAAGCAATGTTAAGGAAACTAGATTGTATTTACTATAGATTGTGGAGATTTATAACTAAAAGCACCTACGCACTCATCACTGTGATGTATTTTCTAGGTTAGGTGGTTACAACCGGAAACCAGAGAGAATATCTGTGGCTAATTTTTGCCACAGGATCATATTCCCAAACAATGGTCACCCATTAGCTCAGATGGTAGAAATTCAACCATTAAGTTCTCAGTCAGTAAGACTGAGATCAACATCCCAAAGGATACATTTGCAAAGAACATATAATAGATTTGGAGACTTCACTTTGCAAAATAGTTTGGCTACTTATTGAACAAACTTCCATATGAGTTAAAAATGGTTTGCAGTGTGAACATGTTTAAAAACAGTTGGGATCACACCTGAATACAAATAGTCAATATTATAGATACATTTTTTCTTTTAGTATTGCACGTTTGTAAATATTATGTATTAAGTTGTGTATAACATTCATATCACAGGACATTGTTGTAAATGGGGATAAAACTTCAACAATTTGTATCCTGTATAAAAATAAACTTTTATCAAATCAAATCAAATCAGCTTTTCTGAATAAAAGGGTGAATCAGTGACCAGGGATAGCCTGGTATGTTCTGTCACTTACAATATATCCACTATTTGGTGCTTGATAGTGATCCGTGTGTCCTTGTGGTCTCCTTTGGTGTTCCTTTTCTCTCCACTTCCAGGTATTAGTGGAGGCTGTGAAATCAGTACTTCTACTGTAGGTGGCCTCCGGAAAGGACACTGAGGAAGTGTTGTATATTGCCTCTTGCTGTACTCCAGTGTGGCCTCCTTACTCTAAAAAATAAAGGCAAACACTGTGAGGAGTTCACTTTATAGCCTCAGTATGTGCTTAACCCTTACAGAGTAATGACCTCTCACTAGTTCATTTTAGAATTATTTTATTCTTCCAAATATATGTATAAATATATGCATCAGGCAGAAACTCTCCTGCTGTAGAGGTTACTATGTGAATAGTTCATGGTCCTAAGTAAACAACCACATGGGGCACCTTATAAAGTACAGACATCAGTTAAAAGCTATTATACAATATCTACAAACATTTACAAATGTTTCATTCATTATTTATGTGCCTCCCATGTCTCCACATCTGGGATCACACCCCTGCCTGGTGACTGTACAGGGCCCAGCTAGCTGGGTTTGTTCTTTCTCCTGTGGTGGTGATGGTGTGATCCCAGGAAGTAAGAAATATCACAGATTACTCCTGCCAGAGAGAATAAGTGAGCCAGATGTTGTGTGCAGAACCACCCCTTCAGATGCAATACCTCTCACCTCCCTGCACTGGACTGGATGGCCCCTAGGGACCAATATGACAGTTGCTACCTTTCCAAATAATCACTTCAATCAGGTTACCCAAAGTGGGTGCAAACACATCAGCAACATTCAACAAATTAACAGTACTTTTATTTAAGAACACAGTCCTGGATGCTGGAGGAAAAGAAGGATTTAGACAGTTGCAAGTCACCTTGAGTACTCCCACCCATAGCAATACCCACTGGGAGGCACTGTATTGTAGGTCACACATGGCCTATGAAGCAATCACCTGATCAAGGGCACAAAAGATTAATTGTGTTACATGGGTGTAGTAAGCTCTTATGCTGGCACCAGTACTAAAACAATTTCAAGTATGATACAAAAAACAGAGACTCTGGGTACCTTGGAATTACACTGAAGTCCCAGTTCAGGCCTGGTAGCTATATTGCCTAGGTTCATTCAGTGGTGCACTTGATGAAAACTTAGCAAGCTTCCAATTTAACCCCATCAGGCCATAGTGTGCTAGCACAAATCAATGAACTTGAAATTCCAAATGTTCAGGAAACTCAGTGCTGTAATCTGAATAAGATAACTGTAATTCAAAAGGGAAAATTACCAAAGACTCCAACCAGTGGCACCAGCACTCAATCTCCCACAGATGCAGCAGCTTAGACAATGAGGGAATCAACACACAGCAGCACGTCGAGCACCATTCGACAGTAGGCCCAAGTGGCCTGAACATGAATCACTTCAGACACTCAGACACTAGGCAGCAGCACAGCCTTTCTGGCTCAACAATCCAAGACACAGCCCTTCTGGCTCAGCTGTCAGTGACAGAAGCACCACGCAGTGGCATTCTAGTTTCCAAGGAGGCCAGATCCCAGGAACGACCCTTATGGTCCAGCTCCTCCAGATTGAGAGAGCCCACATACCAGGGCATGCACCCCATGACTCCTGTTCCCGGTAAACCCACTGGATAAGGGCTGTCAGGCCACTTACCTGGTTGCAAAGTAGCATCGGCAGGATGCAGGTCTCTGTCTCTGCTCTGTATAGCTCAGCAGCTTCTATCTGCAGTAATGTTGCCAGGCACAGACTCTCAGTGGTTTCTTTCAACAGGTGCTTGTCTGGCACAATTTCACAGCTTTCTCTAAACAGGTGCCTTTTCCTGGCACAGTCTCCCAACAGTATCAGCTCAGCAGAAGTCTCACAGTGATTTTGCTGCAGAAATCCTGGTGAGCACTCCCAAGATTTTTTTGCCTAGCTAGGCCTCTAGCTTGATCTCCCCACAGTAGGTCTGAACACTGCAGTGTCTCTCTCTCACACTGCCACAAGCTCCTCATGAGCCCAGAAACTTATTTTTCACAATTTGGTGTCTGATTTGTGAGGCAGAGCTGTCCATCAGTTCTTTCCTGTTCAGCCCTCCAATGTGCTGTTTTAGCCCCAGTAAAGTTGGGGAGGATCCTCTGATGTCATTCCTCCACAAGTCTTTGCTGTCCTGTTAGGACTTTCTAGCCCTCTTATTAGTTGGTCAGTGGGATCAAAGGGTGCCATCATGGCCTGCCATGCACTGATGAAGCCTTGGCTCCAGCCTTTATTTTGCCATTTATTTTGTACCCTTAATGTGCTGGCCCCCATGATTTTGTTGCAGCTCACTTTGGGTTGCCATCCAGTTGGCTAGGTGGGGTCATGGTGCACCGGGTCTGATGTTGGGGGGCTGTCAGGGAGATTGGGAGCACTGGAGAGGAACCCATTGAAGTGTGTGCTGTGGCTTGAGAAATGGTGGCTATGTTGCATGGCACAGGAGGTGAAGAAGATAAGGTGTGGTGTCCTTGTCTCTCTCAGTTCCCTCTGCCAGGATCAGGGCCATGTGCTGAAGTAATGTGACTGCAGCTGTAGCACGAAAATATCAATCCTGCTGTACCTCTCCTTCTGCCACATACACAATCAAGCAGGAGGGAGCAGGCAATAACAGCAGTTCAAACTGCAGTCAGGAGCAGCCTCAGGTGGCTAGCAGCAGCAGGCAGTCCAGGTGAGTCAGCACTAAGTTCAGAGCTAACACACTACACAAGTGGTGTATGAGTTCAGACCTAAGTACTGGCTAATTGTGTTTCTGTTCTGTTTCCCACCATACTAGTGGGTATTTGATTTTCTGCTACTGTGAGTCCAAGTAAGCCCTCCTAAGGTTGGAGTTACACTGAAAATCCCTAATTTTCTGACATTTCTAAACATTTCATTGTGAGCAGGGTAGACTGACATACATGATAACAGATTCACTAACTATATGAGGTAAACTAGGGACATGCCCTAAAATTTCTTCATCGGATTTTACCCATCCTTTCCCCCACAGTCTGAGACTGCCTTAATTTTTTAATTTAGTTTAGGGCTAAAGTGTTTTTTTTTGGTAATTTAGTTTAGTCCACACACAAATGGCCACAAGAAATTTTGTGCTCTGCAGTTTGGGCTACAGTACCTTTCAGCCCTCCAGTCAGGCTATCTTCTTTGCTTTGGTGGTAGTGGTGCACAGTAGAGTTTAGAGCACCAACTCAGGAACCAGGTAACCACAACTTCAAACCACACTACAGCCAGATACTCACTATGTGGCCTTGGGCAAGTAAAATTAGTCTCCCAATGTTCCTGTTCAGCTGTGGAAATGGATAGAAGCAGGGCTCCACTGAAATTAGATGTTGCTTGTCAGCTGGGCTATTCTTGGAAAACAAACTGTAAAATAAAAAAATTCTATAGCAATCAGCTGCAGCAAAACAAAGACGCTGAGGTTCCTTCGACCAAACAGCCCTCACATGGGATCCATACAGAGTCTCATGAGCTAGAAAAGGCCATGAGCTAGTGATCAATAAAAGACAGTATTGGATGAGCCCTGGAAGTCATACAGTCACCTGCCAGTAAGCAAAAACAGCAAGCTATGAAGGTATGACTTACTGTAGTATGGCGTGTTGAAAATGACCCAGTTCATTGATCAGACTGTCCTTTTAGTTGTCCGATCAAAACAAATGATCCTGCACCAAGATTGCTTTATTCTATTTTTAAATTCCTGTGAATTCATTTTAATTTATATTTTCTCTATCTCCTTGTCTTTCTAAAGATGTTTTATATTGGCTTGCAAAATGTGGATAGTGTACATTTTGTCATTGGTTTGACCAGGCTAGCTGCTGAATCAGGGCAACTCTGTCCGAAACAAGACTGCAAGGAGAAATGTCTTGCATACTGTAGTTCCTTTCTGTGCTTACTCAGCCTTGGCATAGATCTAATGACACATCTCTAATGTAAAAATATTTCTGTGATGGCATTCCAAAATGGATTCATTTACAATCTACATTTTCACCATTGGTTTTGTTGCCAGGTATGACATGCAAACACAATGCAGTCATTAGTAGCCAAATTTGCCTGCTCTGTATTTTAAAGAGGCATGTGCAGCAAAATGGTTTGCAAGGTGTCTGGAAAGGCTACCAGCTATGAACAGTTTGCAAGGAAGATCCTTACAATGTGGTACAACAGCTCAGACAATGTAGAGGATACTTTAATTTTTGCAAAGTATACTGACCTTATAGTGCCTTATAATAACTGCCCTTCAATGTTTCTATAGAGATGGGCAGTTGTTATTTGCCGAATAACCAGCCAGTTAGGTATTCATGCACTCAGTCAATGCTGTTACTGTATGCCAGACAGCTACTGCTTGTTTTTATTTCCTGAAGTCACACCATCAGATCCATAGTACGCTGTAAACTCCACAATCACAGCATAGTAGATTCAATTGCTGTTAAGGCACCTAAAAATAAAAGAAAACTTACTTTGAACATATATTCGTAAAGCAGACATGAAACCAGCTCCTACAATTAAAGGAAAAATGACACTGTGGATCAGTTTGGCAAGGAATCATGGGGATGGCGTTTCAGTACTGAGGGGACTTGAAATGTGATTGGAGTCATTGAAACCGGTGAACAACAAAGAACATATATGTTTTAATCTATTAAGCTAAAGTTTAGTTGTATAGTCTAAAACAATTGTGAGAAGCAGACCAAGCAAAGGAGGAGTGAGTGAGTCAACTGACAACAACATTTTTTACTGGGGAAAATGATGAGGAAAAAATTGATGCCCAGAAATTATATAATTGAGGCATGGGGTGGTGTGGATATGCAAATTCAATACATACTTCAGTTTGTGATGCTGTTATAAACCCCTCGAACTTCACTCTCAGAGTTTAAGTAGCATCATACACCTCAGGTGTGTACTAAATTCTCATAACACACACCACTCCATGCATTATTCTCTATATATTATAAATCAACACTGTAACAAATACTAAAACCAATCTGATGCATGTGGGACAGTACAAAATCCCATGGTGGACAGGCAGTAGTTTTTATATTTATAAAATAGATATAAATTAAATAATGTTAGTTGATGGTGCTACCATGATCTATGTAGTTGGACTGCCCATTTTCTGACATAAATGCATTGGAAATAATTTATTATGAAAAGATTTTCTTAATGTGCAGAAAATAGATAAGAGTTTTTTATTGTTTTGTTGACCGGTAAGTGCAGTAGACAAATTCGCCTATTTTCACGCATGACCCGGGAGAGGGATACAGATGAATGCCAACTAACCCTGAACCAGATTAAGCTGTAGGTAGTATTTTAGTGAATGGGGAAATTTTGGCCAGGGCTGGGAAATTCCCTACTGTTTTCAAGAAGTGCCATGGGATCTTTAACAGCCACATGAACTACCACCAGAACAGGCAGATGGGACCTCTTTAATGTCTCATCTGAAAGATGGCACCTCAGGAATGCAGCACTCCCCATGCTGCACTACAGTGTCAGTATTGGGATATTAACCCAAGTGCCTGGTGAGGGATAGAACCCACAGCCTTCTGATCTCCCAGCCTCAGAGGTGAGTGTGTTACCTGCTGGGCCACTGACACTGAGTTAGAACTGATGTTTTGACCATAAGCCTTCTTCAGGAATTATCTATAAACAAAACAGAAGCTACTAGACTAAATGACTAGACCACATTGTCTCCTTATAGCAAAGTTTGGAAAGGGCATTGTGCCCTAAGTTTACATTAAAGAAAACGTAAACATCCATAGTTACCGAGTGCCTGACGCACCAGTCCTGAAAAAAGAATGTTTAAAGACATTTCATACAAAATCTATTTGTGGGAAATTTGCTTCTAAATTTAGAAGAAAATATAATGGACAAAGTCAGCCATACACATGATTGTTGTATAAAGTAATTATACTGCTCATGACAAGGGTCTGCAGACAATCACTCTGGCAGGCATGCTTCTGCTTGTTCACCGAGTTTGTCATCTATCATGTCTTCCAGTGCTACTGCTGTAGAGAAAAGCCATGTTGAGCATAATGAGTGAGTGAACTGAAAGAGCAAGAAAAGAAAGGAATGAAGAGTACATGGAAAGAGGTGTGTAAAATCATATATGTGGACATTCCATATTTGTTTTTGATTGTAAATGTGCTGCCAGTAGAAGCAAACTCATCTCAATTGTCAACAGGATTTACAGAATCTACCTAATGCTATCCATATATCAGCATGTGGAAAGTTCAGAGTAGTCTAACCCTGTGATTAGAAACTAGAACAGTGGAACGGATCTCACATACAAATTCTAGCCACTGGGCCTGAGGGAAACATGATCAAGTCATCTGACTTCCTGGCTTTCAGTCCTACAAGCTATAACATGGGGCAGAAGCTGGACAACAGTGTAAAATACGTGTCCCTTCCCAGCTGAGTTATTCTGGTAGAGGAGTTGTTATAACATGCTGATGATGCAAGGCAAAACTGGTGAAATGAATGAAAAAAGAAACAGAAGAAAAGTTCAGGAAAGAATATCCAAACAGACATAAGCAATTTTATCAAATACATAATGGACAGAAGAAGTTGAATAGCTGAAAAATTGAAAAGGCCCAACTATGTGGAGTTGGTTGGTGGTGCACTGCACCACTATTTGGGAGACCCATGATCACATCCCAATCCAAACTCCATCACTCTGGGCCTGTAAGACATGAGCACAAGGTGAAGTTATCATGTGCTGGTCTCCGGAGGGTGGGTGAACGAGTTTCCAACCACAGCTCCTCCTATTCTGGGGTTGAGGATGACGATAATGTGGTGGGTGAACATTTAATGTTTGTCATCCCCCACCAGTAGGAAGACATGGCGAAGCCTCATCTGTGGCCAGTGGGGACTATATACAGCGGAAAAGAGCCCCTCAGACATAATGCTAGCTGCCTGCCTACCTGCCCACCTCTGGGCCACCAAATGGACTGGGCCCCTCTTCCTTGCCTACATGGCTTGAAGAGACTTCAAGTCTACCCCAGCAGGTGATTTTCTACTACACAACTGAACAGGGGTTCCTGGCATGCAAAAGCAAGCCATGGGGCTGAAGTACTGTGGGTAGATCTGGCTGGTAGGCTCGAGTTCCAAGTAGGTGTGCCAGAGGGGTAGCGCAGCAGTGAGCTGAGCTGATGTCAGGAGAAAGAGGTTAGATGACATGGGTAAGGAGGGAAACAGAATAACCTCCCTGAAAAAATTGCAAAACAACTGTCCCAGCCTATTGGCAAAGTGGTAGCCCCTCTGCTCATAACACTGGCAACTCAAGTTCAGTAATGAGGTGTAACCCCTACAAATGTGGGGTTCCCAAAAGTCTTCCATGAGCTTGTCTAAATGCTTCGCTGCCCAGTTGGTGTTCGGTTCTATGACCGTTTAAATGTATTGCCAGTGAGTGCCTGTGTGGCCTCAGTGTACTGTCGCTTTGAGAGCTGCTAGTTGTAGTGATAATTAATCTGAAAGGGTGGCAGAGTGTTGGCATGCTCGAGTCCCGCCTGGGCTGCTGGAAAATAGCTCAGTTTCTGCCATTGCTAATTGTGCAGAGGAGCTCTGCTGAAGGATGTAACTATTTGCTGAAACTAATTTAGAGTAATAATGATAATGTAGTTTGTTCTAACCTGCCTTCTTTGCAGCAGAGAGTGTTCTGATCATCTCTCCATTTTGGTTCGAACTGCCGATTTGGACCAATCAGTAATAGGGGACTCTGAAATGCAGCCTGCTCATAGGGCTATATGGATCCAAAACTGTGGGAATTGTAGTTTTGGACTGTTGGCGCCCTTGGCAACTGAAGGAGGAGCTCTTGTTGTGATTGACAGCTGTACCGACCAGCTGAACCTTTTGGATCTGAGGGAAAACCCTGAGCTGTCTGCTGCCCAGCCAGATCTGAGTTTGAAGCTGAGGGAGAAGCAGCTCGCATAGCTCGAGCATGGTATCTGCGTAGTTTTGAGCGGGAGAACTGTGGAAGGCCTGATTTCAAGCCTGTGTGCCTGTTTACTGCTCTGAGAAGGAGAGAAAGAGAGAGAGAGAGTCGTTATCGGATTAAATCCGAGTTTGGTGAACCAAGTAAGCTACTAAAGGGGATCGGGTTTTACCTGAGAAGGACCAAGATTGTGCTGAATGCGATCGCCTGCCAGAAACCTTTCCTTCAGACTTCTGTGTGGTGCCAAGAACTTAGCGACTGTGGCCAGGAATGCTGTGCCTGGTTCAGTAAGTTTCCGTGAATATAAATGTGCTGTGTACCAAGTGGGTCGCGATCTGGTTCCCCACGCTACGAGCTGTGTTCTGCTAGCTGGAAGTTGAGTCCAGATTTAATGGACTGAATCCACAGTTAGCTCCATGTGGCTGGGCCTTGCCATCCTACCCTGCTGCACAGAGAAGAGCCATCAATGAGAGACCTGCTGGGGATCAGCCTCCTGCTCCACGCCTGAACAGGAATGTTGCCTCGGCAAATCGTGTGGGCCCTGCTTCTCCTGGCACCCAAGAGTCCATCTGCTGTCTCATTTTTCATCCATCCTGTGTCCAAACTTAGGTATCATGAATAACCACCAGGGTAGCTCCCTGCAACATATAGCTAAATCAAAAGTGTGTCACCTGATTGTCTTGTTATCTTTTTCTTCACGAACTGAGCCTCCAGCTCTGAATTACAGTTACAGTGTGGTGCATGTTGTTTCTTTCCCTCACAGGGCCCTGACCAGCTGCACCGCCTACCCCAGACAATGGTCCTGGCTAGCCCACCTTCCTCCACCTGGGTACCCAGAGAGTGTGACTTTAATGGGACTCTGAATGCATGCACAGTAGTGTGAATGATAGAGTATTCAAACTGATTAACCTGATTACCCCTTCCTTGTGCAAAACCCTAATAAATCAGATCTACCTTTTTCTGCAACACAACCAGACTGTGGTTCTAGTTTGTGTTCAAGTATTGTACTGTTGCCATTTGTTCTGTGTAACCTTGTTTTATAGGGGTCCCCAGGGTCGAACTAGAGAAACCAACCCTGGTGGTAAGTGCAAACTGTGTTGGTACTTGCAAAGCATATCAGGGATATTGTGAAAATAATTATTGTGTATTGTGGGGCCACTAGCAGGAACAGAGGGGTTACAGTGTCCTGGAGGGCTGTGCCCAGGCTAGTTTGACCACTACCAACCCTGACCTCTTGGTGGAGGCACCTGTTTCAGAACTCAGGCCCTTTAACCTGCTAGTAGCCAAGCAGGCAGGGTAGTAGCCCTTGGGATAGCGCCACCAAGGGTTACATCTTGGAGGCACCACTGGGATTAGTGTCCTCTAGTGGCCAAGGGAGGAATTATCCCAATATGTTTAAATTAGGTGAGAAAATGGAGATTTTGCTATGCCCAAACTCAAATCACTCCCCATAAGCTGCTGGTGCACCGAATGATGTGGTGGAGTGAGGCTTAGTGGTTAGATCCCCCAGACCCTTCTGTTACTGGATGTCCCTTAGGGACCACAAAGGTTAGTATTATAGAAGCTGTGGAACATGTTAAAGGATTGGGAAAAGTTGAAGTGAGGGGAGGGATTTCAACCTGTTTGAACAGACTATGATAGTTTTACTCTCCTGCAGTTCTCCCATAGATCCAGAGATGGCACCCCTGTTATTCAGCCAGAAGGAACCCAGAAGGGTGGAGGTCATTCATCTGAATAGTGATCTGGCTACCCTGGGTGGGTCCTCAGAATAGAGGGTTTAATGACAAGCTGCTCAAGTTATTAGCATCTGAAGGATGAACCGCTCAAGAGTTAGTAAAGGTGCTAGACCTTTCAGAGGAGCACACACCACTGCAGTCCCATGCCAGATCTCCTGCTTCCCAAGAGTTCCCTGTAGTCCCTCCCATAGTAATTCCATCTGTGCACTTGGACTCTACCGTAACTCAGACTTTTTATGGGCACCATCCCAGTGCCTATGGGAGAGGATGATCTTGAAACATGGATGGACTACGCTACCCCTTGGTACAGGAATGGCAGTGCTCTGAGGGGGAGAAAGAAAGAGACTCATGGAAAGCTTAGGGCCCTGCACTGGAGGCCATCTGTTTTTACGAGCCACTAGCCCAGAGGATACTGCAGCTGAATACCTTTCTGCCTTGGAAGGGGTGTTTGGAAGCACTGAGTCGGGGACGATTTGTTGTGGAAATTCAAGTCTGCCAAGCAATGGAAGAATGAAAAGTTGTTGGTATTTGTTACCAGAATTGAGAGAGCTTTTCAGAGGCCCAAAGGAAAGGAGGGTACCAGCTAAGGACCTGAATCGGGTCAGATTGGACCACATTGCCAAGTCAGCCAGATACTCCAGTATGATGATGTTGAAACTTAAGCTGCAAGAGGAAGGCTAATCCTCCCAAGTACTGTCACCTTATGAAAGAGATTCGTGAGGCAGAAACTGATGAAGAGGGCTGGGATTGTTGGTACCTACCAGACTCCTGAGAGAAGTGACACAGATGAGGCAACAGCAGCTGAGGGTGCTAATTAAAAGAGTTGACTGAGGCAGCTAGAGAAACTGACTTTATCAGGCACCCTGAGACCAAAAGTGGGTGGGGTGCATGTTGTTTCTTCAGAAACCCGGACTGAGGGTAACCTATTGGAAGAAGTACGAATTGAGAGCCCTGGTGGGGACCTACTGCAAACCACACAAACCCCAAAACCTGGTGAAAGTTCAGAGGATCAAGTATGCAAACCGCCAGTAAAGAAGAACAGCCAAGAGCCCCTAGTGTACCAAAACCAGTGAGAAAGCCGCAACCCCCCAGAGACCCTAGGGAACCACATTTTTCCTACCATTGTGGGAGGATGGACACACCCATTTCTATTGTCACCACAAGAGAAGCTGGAGGATTAGCAAGTCAAGACCCTGGCCTTAGTGTGTCCCCTACTGGACTGTATGATGGGGTTCCCCTGCTACCCCTGCTAATTGGGACCAACGCTCATATGTTTGGGAGACTGGCACAGCTCTGCTATGAGAAACAAGGGCAATGGGCTGAGACAGCCCTGAGAATTCCAGCTCTGATTAAGAGGGCCTATGAGTTGCAACAGAATCCTGAGGTGGACCAGGATGAACTGGTAGGGATCGTGTGGAAAAAGGATCCCTATTCAATGGTGTTGGCCCCTAAGGCACAGTGTACACTCCAAGAGGAGGTCCGCCTGAGGAGAGATGTCAAGAATAGAATACTAATGTTGGATGTGCTAGGCGATGGAAAATTGCCGGAAGGGCTATTGGTCAAGCCCAGCATCTTGCTCGTCATGCCCATGCCTATGCATGGCAAGTGATGGTCCAGATTCACAATGTGTCAGATCGGAGATCTGGGTCAACAGCGGCTGCACCCTGGCTATGGTGCACTGCAAAGACACTGAAGTGTTGCCCAGCAACAAGCATCATGGGCCGACAGATAGCGTGACTCCAGAAGCATTTGATTTTGGTGACTTCATTGCCAGCTGAATGGAAGACTAGAATCAGCAAGAAATTCACCCGGAGGGACCAAATATTTTCATTGAAAGAGTGGGACATGGATGTGTGCAGGTGCAGAGCATCACATACGCCTGCATGATGAATGGCCATTTTGAGAGAAGTCCTGATGCCTGGCTCCAGCTGACATAGATGATGTGAGAGACACTTGCAGGAAATGCTAGTGGCTGGTGTGATACAAGAATCCAGAAGCCTATATGTGTCGCCCATTGTGGTTTTATGGAAAAAAAATGGGGCTGTGAAATTGTGCGATGATTATCAAACCCTGAACTGGCGGACTATCCTGACCAATACACCATGCCCCATATACAGGATGCTTTAGATTGCCTAAATGGAAGCAAGTGGTTCTCGGTGTTGAATCTGCACAGTGTATGCTACAAATTCCAATGGCCCTGAAGGACCATGAGAAGACAACTTTCATTTGTCCCTTGGGGTTCTATGAATTTCTAAGAATGCCACAGGGGATATCGGCACCCCAGCCACCTTTCAGCGACTAATGGAGCTTGCAGTGGCAATATGAATTTATTGGAATGCCTGGTGTACTTGGACGATGTCTTTGTGTTTGGGAGCACTTGGAGGAGCATGAGAACTGACTGTTTAAAGTCCTAGACCAACTGGAAGATTTTGGCCTTAAGTTGTCCATAGACAAATGCCAGTTTTTGCAGACTTCTGTGAAGTATGGGGCACATAGTATCCACAGAGGGGAGAGAGACTGATCCCAGTAAAGTTGAGGCTTTGACTACTTGGCCCCAGCCCCACAATCTAAAGAACTGCAATGCTTCCTGAGGTTCTGTGGCTACTACCGTAGGTTCATAAAGGACTATTCCAAGGTGATTAGCCTACTTCTGAATCTCACCCAGGGTTACCTCCCACGAATCGCAAATACAAGAAAAGGCTGCCTCGGACCAGAGTATACTTCCACCCAGGTGAATTTTTGGCCCCGCTGGATGCCTGATTGTGAAGCAGCCTTCCACAAAATCATATCCATGCCCCATCCTAGCCTATGCTGATCCCAACCAAATCCTATGTGCTGCACACTGATGCTAGTCTGCAGGGTTTGGGAGCTGTGCTGTATCAAGACCATGAGGATGGTTTGAGACCAGTGGCCTTTGCTAGTAGGAGTCTGACCCCATCGGAGCAAAACTACCCTGTGCATAAGTTGGAGTTTCTGGCTCTGAAGTGGGCCATAGTTGATCAATTCCATGAATACCTCTATGGGGCAAAGATATTGGTGAAGACTGACAATAACCCATTGACCTATGTACAGACTTCAGCTAAGCTGGACGCCACCAGGCATCGGGTGGCTTTCATGCTATCTACCTATGATTATGCTGTTGAGTACAGACCAGGCCTGAATCATACTGATGCTGATGCCCTCACCACAAGGCCCCTTCCAGGAGTGACTGGATCAGGTTGTCGAACCTGACATTTGAGCACTATGCCAAAAGTTTGACAGAGATGAACAGATGTCTGCAGACACAGTGGACTGTTTAGTAGATTGTTTGGGCCCTTCCGATACCTGCATACCCAATGCGCACTGTCACTTTTCTGCCCTAGATATTAGTGCATTACCTCAATTCAACAATGACAGCATTCAGTGGGCTCAATCCCAAGATCCTATGATTCGGCCAGCCCTTGATGCCCTTCTTGCAGGAAAAGATGTGTCAAAGTTACGTTCCTCTGACTTGCGAACTGCTCTGCTGTTTAAAGAAGGCCCCAGATTGAAGCTGTTCAATCAGCTGTTGTATAGAGAGACAGTAGATTGGGGTGGCCAATTAGACAAGCAACAATTGGTCCTGCCCACAGCCTTCAAAGATTTGGTGCTGAGGTCCTCCACAGTCATATGGGCCACCTCAGTATCGACCGAACCCTTGACTTAGTGTGATCTCGCTTTAACTGGCCAAAAATGGGGCTGATGTTGAGCACCATGTAAAGACTTGTAGTTGCTGCCTGCAGAGAAAAGCCTTGCCTCAGAGGCTGCCCCCTTGTCAATATTACTGTCAGCATCCCAATGGAACTAGTCTGCATACACTTCTTGAGTTTAGAGCCTGACCAGCGAAACATCAGTAATGTGTTAGTGGTTACGAATCATTTCACAAGATATGCACAGCTTTTCCCACCAAAGATCAAAAGGCATCAACGTGGCCAAGGTGCTAGTGGAAAATTTTTTCGTCCACTATGATGCCCCAGCAAATCCATTCATATCAAGGCAGAGACTTGAGAGTCGGCTAATCAAAGAAATGCTCTCCTATGGGGTGCGAAGTCAAGAATCACCCTTATCACCCGCAAGGGAACCTCAACCAGACCATTTCAACCGGATTCTGCTAGACACCCTCCACTCAAAAGACAAGCATAAATGGAGCCAGCAGATTAGCACCCTGGTACATGCCTACAATTGCACCAGGAATGATGTAACCGGGTTCTCCCTACCACCCATGTTAGGGGAGAGGTCTGCTACCTGTTGATATTTGTTTCGGGTCTCTCCAGATGGGTTCTGAGCTGAAAATTTTCTTCAATATGTACAAAAGCTGAAAGCTCAATTGAATCATGAATACCAACGGCCCAGACAATGGCTGCCAAGAGAAACTTAGCCAATAAAGAGACATGATAAAAAGTAAAGGCCCAAGAGCTTTGAACTGGAGACCGTGTGTTATTACGAAATTTGGGACTGCATGGCAAACATAAAATTGTTGAACGATGGCACCATCTTCCCATATAGTAGTAGGCAAGTTGGATGATTTACCTGCACAAAGCGGCCTGAAAACAACTCAAAAGCTGTCAAGACCATGCACCATAACCACTTATTGCCTATTGGCCAAGTCATGATTGAAGCTAAACCCCTGAGGCTGTTCCCCTGACCAGTAACTCGTGCTGCTGCAAACAAGACAGAGTCAGCTTACCCCCGTGGTCACAGACTTAAGGTTTTCCACAGCAAGCCCAGAATGATAATGACTGTCAGTCCAATTTGATGAGAGTGAGTGCAACTATGCTTATTATCCTCTTATGAACTGAGTCAGCTGTTTCAAGGTAACCCCATGATTAATTGTGGGGATGAAGTTGGCCTTTGGACCGCCTAACCCCCCAGCTTCGTCCCTGAGCCAATGCTCCTGAAAGTGAAGTGCAAGTGTCGTCTGATGATATTGAGTCACCTCTGTATGATGGAACTTATGATTTGCCTGAGGAAGGGGCTGATGATATGAGTCATTCTGATGATATGCCAGAACCTGAAAAATACTTTAAGTGTCATGATAATTCCTTCCAGTGCCAGAGTGCTGTCCAAGTGAGCAGAGTGTTGTAGGAACAGAATTTACAGGGCCAGAGGCTGACAACGCTCCATGTTTGAACCTTCTTACCAGCAGAGGCCCCCTCCAAGTGATGAAAGCCCCATGGCTGTTGCTGAGAGTACAGAGATTGTGGTCGTTCCCCAGAAAGACTAACCAAGCTGTCAAGCCTGTGGTGCGCTCAGTTATGATTCTCCTGGGAGGCCTGTGGATCTGCCCTCAATGTGGTCCATAAGGGGTTTATGTTTCCCAGAACTCACTGCCCAAACTGAGTCTAAGTACCAATTCCCGGTTGATTGTTCTGCCTCTAAGTATGGTGCCCTGCCCTGTCTAGCCCCAGGTTAGCTGATAGGAAGGGCCCCTCTCACATTGTTCAATGTACAGGAAGTTATTACCTGATTTTGTATGGCAGGATGTGTAAAGCACCTGTGTGAAAAATGCCTAAAGTAATTTAGAATGGACATTGTACTGTGAAATGCAGAGAATGCGATAGTAAAGTCGAATATATTGACTGGTGCCTTAGAAGTTATAGATCTAGCCTGCTAATGGTATAGATGTATAGTATAATTTGCAATTGCAATTATTGTGATGTACCAACTTGACGCTGAGTCCAAGTTTTCTCAGGCAGAGAAGGTGTAACCCCCACAAATGGGGGGTTCCTGAAAAGTCTTCCATGAGCTTGTCTGAATGCCCGCTGCTCAGTTGGTGTTCAGCACTATGGCCATTTAAATGTATTGCCAGTGAGTGCCTGTGTGGCCTCAGTGTACTATTGCTTTAAGAGCTGCCAGTTGCAGTGATAATTAATCTGAAAGGGGTGGCAGAGTGTTGGCATGCTCGAGTCCCACCTGGGCTGCTAGAAAATAGCTCAGTTTCTGCCATCACTAATTGTACAGAGGGAGGGCTGCTGAAGGATGTAACTATTTGCTGAAACTAATTTAGAATACTAATGATAATGTAGTTTGTTCTAACCTGCCTTCTTTGCAGCAAAGACTGTTCTGATTATCTCCTCCATTTTGGTCCCGAACTGCCGATTTGAACCAATCAGTAATGGGGACTCTAAAATGGAGCCTGCTCATAGGGGCTGTATGGATCCAAAATGTGGAATTGTATAGTTTTGGACTGTTGGTGCCCTTTTGCAACTGAAGGGGAGCTCTTGTTGTGATTGACAGCTGTACCGACCAACCAAACCTTCTGGATCTGAGGGAGAACCCCGAGCTGTCTGCTGGCTTGCAGATCTGAGTTATAAGCTGAGGGAGAAGCAGCTCGCATAGCTCGAGCAGGGTATCTCATGGTTTCGAGCGGAGAGCTGTGGGAAGGCCTGATTTCCAGCCTGCGCACCTGTTTACTGCTCTGAGAGGGAGAAAGAGAGAGTTGTTATCGGACTAAATCCAAGTTTAGTGTGAACCAAGTAGCTTAGGTTACCACCTTTAAGAAGCCCAAAGTGGGACACTTCTTACTGAAACATGATTTTTCACGGACAGTACCTAACCTTGACCAATGCAACAGACTTGTTTTCTTTATAATCAGAATTAAGGCTAAGTGTTGTAGTTTCTTAGTTGCTTCTATTGTTTCCTATGATTTTAAGGTATTTTAGTTAAGGTATCATAGTTTTCTGCAGCATTTAGTGTAAAATTAGAAAATATTTTTACAGCTGTAAAGTCAGGACATGTAGTATTTTTCATGTTTTTGCAGGACACAGCTGCCCAAATCAGGGCTGTCATGCGAATATCAGGACAGGTGGTAACCTTAAGTAAGCTACTAAAGGGGATCAGGTTTTACCTGAGGAGGACCAAGATTGTGCTGAATGCGATCGGCCTGCCAGAAATCCTTTTCCCTTTAAAATTCTGTGTGGCGCTGAGAACTTAGCGACAGACCAGGGAGTGCTGTACCTGGTTCACTAAGTTTCCGCGCATATAAATGTGTTGTAAATAAGTGGGGGGTCACGATCTGGTTCCCACATTGCAAACTGTGTTCTGCTAGCTAGAAGTTGTGTCCAGCATCAATGGACTGAATCTGCAGTTAGCTCTATGTGGCTGGGCCTTGCCACGAGGGCTCTGCCATCCTACCCTGCTGCACAGAAAAGAGCCATCGATGAGAGACCTGGCCAGGATCAGCCCCTGCTCCACGCCTGAACAGGAACAATGCCTCGCATGAATCGTGGTGGGCCCTGCTTCTCCTAGCACACCAGAGAGTCCATCTGCAGTCTCAATTTTCATCCATCCTGTGTCCAGCCTTGGGTATCGTGAGTAACCACTAGGAAGCTCCTGCAACATATAGTTAAATCAAAAATGTGTCACCTGATTGTCTTGTTATCTTTTCCTTCATGAACCGAGGCCTCCAGCTCAGTATTACAATTAGACTGTGATGCATGCTGTTTCTTTCCTCACAGTTCCCCGACCAGCTGCAATGCCGGCCTACCCGGGCAATGGTCCTGGCTAGCCCACCCTTCCTCCACTTGGGTACCCAGAGAGTGTGACTGCCGTAGGGACTTGAATGCATGCACAGTAGTGCGAATGATAGAGTATTCAAGCTGATTAACCTGATTACCCCTTCCTTGTTCAAAACCCCTAATAAATCAGATCACTTTTTTCTGCAACTCATCCAGACTGTGGTTCCAGTTTGTGCTGGAAGTACTGTACTGTTGCCATTTGTTCTGTCTAACCTTGTTTTACAGGGGTCCCAGGGTCGAACTAGAGAAACCAACCCTGGTGGTAAGTGCAAACTGTGTGGGTACTTGCAAAGCATATCAGGGATCTGTGAAAGTAGTTATTGTGTATTGGTGGGGCTACTAGCAGGAACTGTAGAGGGGTTACAATGTCCCAGAGGCTGTGCCCAGGCTAGTTTGACCACCACCAACCCTGACCTCTGGGTGGAGGCACCTGTTTCAGAACTCAGGCCCCTAAACCTGCTAGTAGCCAAGCAGGCAGGGTACTAGCCCTTGTGATAGCACCACCTAGGGGTTACAAGTGTGACCATCAGTCAATGGCTGGGAAAGAAGGATTAACATCCTGGAGGATGCACCTCCTTCCGGGAAAGAGAGATGTTATTCCCACTGTTATAGTTTGCAGGAGCGAAAATAGCATGGGTTTGTGGCAGGGAGGCCAAGTCAGACCAACCTCATAGTGTTTTATGGCTGAGTCACTAGGGTGGTAGATAGAGGACAGGTGTTAGATTTATTCTACTTCAACTGCAGCAAAGCATTTAATTCAGTGCCACACAGAAGGCTTCTGAAAAAGTTGGAGGACTTAGGAGAAAAGGATTTAATCAGATGAGTGAGGAACTGGCTGGGCGAGGCAGCTGAGTTGCTAGTAAATGGGTTCAAATATGGGGATATGGAGTCACGAGCAGGCTGTTGCAGGGGTCAGTTCTATTCAATAAGTTCATTAGTGAGATAGGGGAGGTACTCTAGCAAGATGTGTCTCTTTGATAATGACACATAACTTTGCAGAGAGGGGACAGTGAGGAAGGGATGAGGGAATTTCAGAGTGATTTGGAAAACTGGAAAGGTGGTCACAGATCTGGCAATTTAAATTTGAAGCCAAGAAGTGCAAGGCTACCTAAGGATAAGTAACCCACTCACAGAGTATTGATGGGTGTCGTCTGGCCAGTACATCAGACTACAGGAATCTGAGTGTCATCATCAGTGACTTCTTCAAGTAAATCAGTCAGTGCAATAAGGCCTAGAGTTAGACATCAAGGATGCTGGATTGCATTGGTAGGTGTTTTGGTAGCAGGAGATGGGAAGTGATGTGGCCCTATACAGATCACTAATGAGGCTTCATCTGGAACATTGGTAGTGTCAGTGGCTCAGTAGGTAGCACACTCATCTCTGAGGCCGGGAAATCAGAGGGCTGTGGGTTCAGTTCCCACATCTGGCACTTGGGTTAATATCCCAGTACTGACACTGTAGTGCAGCATGAGAGGGTGCTGCACTTCTGAGGTGCTGTCTTACGGATGAGACATTAAACCGAGGTCCCATCTGCCTGGATTGGTGGTAGTTCATGTGGATGTTAAAGATCCCATGGCACTTATCTAAAAGAGTAGGGAATTCCCGTGTCCTGGCCAAATTTTCCTCATTCACTAAAAAAATTTCCACCAACAGCTTAATCTGGTTCAAGGTCAGTTGGCATTCATCTGTATCCTCCTCCTGGGTCTTGCCTGAAAATAGGCAGGATTTGTCTAGTGCATTTACCCGGTCAACAAAACTAAATAAATAAATAAAAATAAATTGTGCTCTGTTCTGGAGCCTTCAGCTGAGAAAGGACATTAACATGACGGAATCAGTACAGACAAGGTCACCAAATGATCCAGGCCAGCAGGGCAGATCATTTGAGGAACGGTTGGAAGCCTAGAACATGTACTCACAGGAGGCCAGACAGGAGATGGGGACATGACAGAGACCTATACTGTGGGTTTCTAAGGAGTATACAGTAAATAGGGTGAATGGTAAAGATCTATTCGATTGGAAATCAGGGAAGCAGTCATGAGGGGCACAATAGATTGCTGGGGGGATTCAGGCGAGCTGTGAGGAAGTCCTGTTTCAATGAGAAGGTGTTACAGCAATGGACAGATTGCTGGTAGAAATGGTGAGAACAGGATCTTTAATGGGTGCAAAGGCTGTAACAGACAAGGGGACTCATAGTACCATTTTGGGAACCTGGAAGGGGAAGAGATGTAGATGGAGGCAGAGGAAATAACCCCTAGGACACTAGGTTGGGAAGGATGAGGTAGTTATGATATGGGTAGACTTGATGGACCATCAGTCTTTTCTGCCGCCAGAGTCTATGTTTCTATACTGCCACCTGGGTGACCACAGGTGGTAGTGCAGCAGCAGAAGAGCATAGGGGAGGGAGGAAGTTGGCTGTCCTTGCACTTGGGAACTCCTAGAATGCCAGTGTCCTGTAGAAGTGGGACACTGAACAATGGGTAAGCCTTGAGTGAGCAGGATGACCCCAGGTGCTAGGCCTGCTTCCCACTACAAGCTGTCTTCTTCACTCAGAGTTCTCCTGCCTCTACCCCCTCCCCAGTAGGTGGGAGGTATAACTCTGGAATGTCCAGGCTCAACGATGAGAGGTAAGCTCATGGGGTTGAAAGGAGATGGTGTCAACGGTAGAGATGCAGGGGAAGGGATTGGGCTTGACCTGGGGAAATGGGCTGCACCAATGTGGGAGCATAAACAATAAATTAAAGTAATAAATTCAATAACCCGCAGGCACATGTGCAGGCATGTGGGAGACCAAGGTATGCATCCCATGCCCAACTCCTACACTAGTCCATTGAAGTCTTTAGTACTGTCAAGGCAGTGTGTTCATACACTGGAGCAGGGAAGGACCCACTCACTTCACAGATTGAATACCACCTTTTGGGGAATTAAAGCAGCATTAAGGTTCTAGAGGACAACATAATATAAGTTCTCCCCAAATGTCGAAAGTTGTGGAATGGAGTCATGTTAGGGAGGTGTAAGGCAGTATGACACTTCCTAACACCTATGCTCAGTTGGTCCAAAAAGGCCACTCTTTCAAGACCCTGCAAAACTTTGGAAATTAGAGGGAGTAATGTCCAGCCTATAGGGATGAGAAATGGGGTAGCATCTGAAGGATGGGCAAGGCAAGTCTGCAGTGCTGGGAGGGCATGTATGTTGAATGGGTTACATCAGAAGGATGGGCAGGGCAGGCCTGCAGTGCCAGGAGGGCATATATGTTAAATGGGGTGGTATTTGAAGGATGGGCAGGGAAGACCTTCAGTGCTGGAGAGGACAGTTATGTAAAATGGGGTGGCATCTGAAGGATGGGCAATGTAGGCAAGCAGAGCTAAGGAGGCATGTATGTGAAATGGGATGGTATTTGAAGGATGGGCAGGCAGGCTTGCAGTGCTGGGGAGGACAGGAATGCTAAATAGGGTTGCATCTGAAGGATGGGTAGGGCAGGCCTGCAGTACTGGGGAGGGCATATGATAAATGGGTGGTATTGGAAGGATGGGCAAGACTGTCCTGCAGTGTTGGGTGGAGTCATTCGAGGGCTAGAGTTATCAACACCCAGGATAAAGCAAAATAAAATGACAGTCGAACCTCTGAAAAAGTAATGTAAATAAAACCTTGGAAGTCATAAGAGTACTGTAAAAAAAAAAAAAAGGATTAAAAGAAAAAGGAGATAGTCAAGCAGGTACAGAGAAGAAAAAAGAGAAGCCCAGATGGATGAACAATTAATTATTCGGTGTTGCGAATGAATGCATATTTAGTCTAGTCATTGAGTTGGATGTCCTAGTATTGTGAATGCTGGTGACAGCCTTATGACCTGATCACCTGTCCAGACTGCAGAATAAAGTACTGAGCTTCTCTGCTGTCAGATAATGAATCATGCACTTGGTTCTAATTTGTCTCACAAACTGTAAAAGATATAAAATATAAAGTATAAAAATTACCTATCAACTGTCTGATATTCTGCACGATATTGTGGAAACCCTATATATTCGAAAATCCTGGACTGCAAGAGGCTGAATTCAGAGCAAGTCTCAGATCTCGTGAATGAGGAAGCCCAGCCAAGTTTCCAGGGAATGTGTTTGATAAGGGATAGGCATCATTGTGACCTTACTAAATATTTCCCTGTGTGGAATATGATATCTTATACAGTGCTGGACACAAATAGTAACATGGCTACTTTAAAACAGATAGCTAAATACAGCCAACATCACACCTTCTGAATTAGGTTTCCAGGATCAGTCCAGGTCCTAATCTTTCTATAGCCTGAAGGTTTCAAAGAAGCCTAGTTAAAATGACATCAAAGTTATGACAAAGAAGACACCTGATTTAAAATATATGTTCTTTGGAAAAAAACACTCCATAATGAATACTGTTCCATTTTTGTGCTGTATGCAAGATTGTTCTGGAACATAAAAGAGCGAAGTTTGAACCATATGCCAACAAAGTATTATAGTGTAGGGTGAGGTCTTGTGTACGGAACTTGGTGGCTTTCAAAATGTTGTTGTACCACAGTTCAAAGGTCATGGAATGCAATTGTACCGCACTGTGGTACAACAACATTTTAAAACCTCTAGAGGTTCCACACACTGCATTCAACCACCAAGAACTGCACGAACCACAGCAGCACAAACCGCAGGATCAACCCGATTACAGGACACAGCAAAGAACTAACAGATTCATGCCATCCAGCTGAAGCAGGATCAACCAGATAAGGTTAAAAATATGCAGGAACAATCTGATATATTTTCTTTATTAGAAAATAAATGCGGATCAACCACATACTTACAAAAAGACTCGAATGTCCTTGTCCTCTCGCTAAGCAAGAGATAATGCCATTTTTATTTTTCTTAAAATCCTCTCACACCCGATTAGCAACCAATGGGACTCCATGAAACAAACGTCCCTAACAACAATGCAACACACCCTAGCAACTCTCGGATGACAAAGATGTCTACAAAAAAAAGAAAAAGAAACTATTCAAACTATATAAAAACATTTCAGGGACTGTAACAGAGGCTGAATGGTTTTCAGAATAGGCAGTCCAAACACAAAGTCCAATTTCTGAGTTTAGAGCTGAAATTTATCATCAACCAGCTCTCTGTAGCCTCAGGTCTCCCAAATGCCCCTGAAGACACTTGCCTCTCAGCAAGACAGTCTCTCTCTAATACATCTTCTCAGAAAAGACAGGTTTGACATTGTCAGTAGCTAGGTACTGATATTGTGACCCAGAACTTTCAGAACCATGTCAGTTTCTAGCTTCCACCAGAGCATTTTGACCCAGAGCTTTAGAACATTGTCAGATCCTAGCTTCCAGAGCATTGCGACCAGCTACAAGACAGCCTCTATTGCTGACAGATTCCACCAGTCTGAGATCCAAAAGGTCACACTCTATTACCGCTGTTTCTGTAATCATTTCAACCGTAATAAACTATATCTAGTTTACAAATCAGGGAACCCAGTTTCATAAAATGTAGCCCTCCCCAAATTCGGGGCTTACCTTAAAGTGATTTTCTGAGTTTTGCCATAGCAAATGGGATTAGTAACCTGTAGGAGTTGTGATTCAATCTCCTTCTAGTCAAACTGCAAAAAGTGTTTTCTCCATGAGAAAATGCTTTTATTTCTGTGTTCTGCTTCATCTGCATAACCCGCCCTTTTTTCTCAGTGCTGCAACCCTCAACTGTGACATCATGCAAGGAAACAAAGTTTATAAGCACTGTTGTGAAACAGAGACCTTAGAGTTACACCCCCTCGATTTTTGCAGGGCAGTTCTGATTTGGGCAGCTGTGTCCTGCAAAACAACAACAACAAAAACATGAAAAATACTGCATGTCCTGACCTTATAGTAGAAGAAAATATTGTCTAATTTTCTTCTGAATGCTGCAGAAACTATACTGCCTTAATTAAAATGCCTTAAAATGATAAGGAACAATAGAAACAACCAAAAACTACAACACTTGGGACTTAATTCTGATTATTTTGAGAAATGGGTCTGTTGCATTGGTCATTGTTACATATTGTCCTGTAAAAACATATTTCAGTAAAATGTCCCACTCTGGGCTTCTTAAAAGGTGATAACCTTAAGAGACCTATGTTAGTCATTCTTGGTATTTCAGACATCTACACTAGCAAAATATTGTAGGAGTAGGGAGACAGAAAAATCAGCTATGTACTGTACACAATGAATTGCTACATATGTACCTACTATGTACCCTTTCCCCTCTATCCCAGGATGCATCTGGAAAAATAGCTTGTCTGCTCAGTATGTCTTTCCTGGTGAAACTTTACATTAATAAATAAATAAGCCTACATATCAGGTGCTGTACTACAGTCACCACTACAAAAATAAGGGACTGCACCTCTGTGTAACGAACATTTAAGTCAACTTTACAATTTACCCAAAATTCTTGTTGCTGTATGTAAAATATCCTTTGCATGACATCATTCTGGGGTGTGGCCACACAAAAAATTGGAGGGCAGGCAGAAACAAAGTGCTAATGAAACATAAAAATAACTTTTTTTTTACAAAACAAATTGCAGCTTCAACATCTGAAGCATGGGTGGCAATGGCATACTATGTGAAAAAGGTATCTTCAAAATCTCAGAAAATCACTTTATGTATCTCCTGGGCTCCTCTGATGCCCACTGCCTGGTAGATATCCAGAAGGGATGTAAATCCATGTGCAGTAATGTCCAGATGTTATCCTGTGTGAGTGTGCAGATCCATGCTGCCACGCTGTCTCTTTAAGAGGTCCAGTCCTGTGTATAGTGTACATAGCCTGGGCTGGTTCGAGTAAACCAAGGCTTGCAACCAGTGAGGAATAATTCTGATTAACTGCACTCTGCAGTTCAGTTGCTTGATAGAGCCCTATAAAGATCTGTAAATGTATATTTCTAAATCCTACTTGTAACTGTAAAATGAGTTGTTTACAATAAATATTTACTCCTTCTATATGGGAGCTGCCATGTTTGGTCTGAGACTTGGTGTTTGGACCAATAGGAACCAAGGGGTCCTAATTACAGTGACTTGTGGGAAAAG
Organism: Neoceratodus forsteri; assembly: GCA_016271365.2. Lineage (NCBI taxonomy): Eukaryota > Metazoa > Chordata > Ceratodontiformes > Ceratodontidae > Neoceratodus > Neoceratodus forsteri. The sequence continues at coordinate 1,427,287,867 of CM028130.1, forward strand.
CTGTGAACTTTCTTGTTGGCGCCTCAATTAACCAATGAGAGCTCTCAGACTATGACTGACAGCAAAGGCAGCCAACCAGAATGCAGAAATCCAGTCTTCAGTCTGGGACTGTTTGAACAGAAGTTCAGTCTGAGCCAGAGCTATGGAGAGAAAAAGAGGGAGCCTGTGTGAAAGCAGTTCAGCTTGAGCCACCGAGAAGGAAGCGCCTGTGTGTGGATTGAGAGAAATGCGAGGGAAAGGCCTGACTTGCCTTCCTGCAGAATTTTTGACTGCCTAATAGCAGAAATAGTGAATTTTCCCATGCTCCATGAGAATCGGGAGCTAGTGGGAAGCTAAAACAGTTTTGGGATTTTCGTCCACTCTGCCGCCTGCAAGGCCTCAAACTGTCAAGCACAGGACTGAAGAAGTAAGCCTCATTACCATGACCAAGTTCAGAGCCTTTGAAACCGAAGAAACTGTCTTGCCTGAGGAGGGGCATTTGATAGAACTGTGAGATTTCTTGGTCTAAGGACTTCAGTGCCTTTGGAGCCTGTAAATGTGGCGTTTGTCTCTTATCTTAGTTGGGAAGAAAGGAGACCTGTTGCCAGTTGTTCCAGTTTGCTGTTTGCTAGCCTGTCAGCTGCCTGTTAATAGACTTTGCCTATCTGTTACTAAGCCAAACTTCAACTATAGGGACTATGCCATTGGCCCTAAAAGATGGTTCTTGCACCGATCCAGTGACTGCTCGGCAAGAGACCAGCTTTGGGGAGTCAGCCCGTGTAGAAGCAACTCACAGGTTGCAGCCACCTACAGGAAAGGCTGTGAAGAGGAGGTGAGTCATGTAGGCCCTGGTCCCCACCAAAATCCTGAGAGGTCAGCAGTCCATGGTGTCGCCAACTTTTTCTTCCATTTGTCTAGGTGCAGTGAGTACAATCAGGTAGCTTCTACAACAATCAAATAAATGCTTTTGGTCATCTGATTTACTTTATAATTTCTCGATTTGTTTCTGTGTTTACTGGTCATCCAGCCTTGGATTATAAATGATCTATGGCTTGCAAATATTTCTTCTGTCTGTTAACACCCTTTCCTCTATCAAAGGCCCCAACCAGCTGCAATGCCGGCATACCCATGGCAACGCTTCAGGCCTGCACCTAAATTCCACTCTGGATATCCAGCAGCTGTGAAAACTAATTTTTCAGGGACAGATTAAATGCTCATTATTAATTTTCTGCTTGAATGCATAGTTGCAATATTCCAATCATTTATCTAAATTTATGCCCTCCTTGTTCACATCCCCTTAATATACCAGATTTACTGTTTGATGTTAAGTTGGGCTATGAGTATATTTTTACCCAGTGTTCAGTTATTGAGTCATTCAAAGAGTACTGTGAAATTGTTGAAAACTGTTTCTACAGGGGTGCAGGGTACATGCTAGGAGTCCAGACCCGCTGGTAAGTGCAGAATGTGTGAGCATATTATTAGCACTAGCTATTAAATGTGATATTGCAGGAAAAGTGCATTGCTTATTTTCAGTCTGTGTGTTGGGCCACTAGCTGGGGTTGTGGGTAGGTAGTTTCCCAGAGGGCTGTACTAGACTGGTAATTTACCTTCTTAATCATCACTTGGGTGAAGGCACCATGATCTTAGTTCTAATGTAGATAGGAAAGCCACAGTACCTCTTAGTTCTGAACCCAGGCCCCTCAACCTGCAATCAGAGAAGAGGCAGGGTAGTAGCCCTTGGTATAATGGTGCCAGGGTTATACATATGCCTTACAACTATATATGTGTTCTGTATGGTGTTGGGGTGCCCTAGTGGCTCAGTGGGTCATTGTATTAGTGTGCCATGTGATACTGTATCATGTGATATGTTCTAGAAAGAGTTGAAGTAAAGATGGTCTTTGGCTTGCTAGCTGCTTGCCTGAGCTCCTTGTGTGAACTGAATAAAAGTGCTTCTCACAGCTGCATACACAACAATACTGGCGATGTGGATGGTAAACCTTCACTGCACCCATTGCTTCAAAGATAATAAAGTAAGAGCTATCTTTGCTATTTGTTTGGGACTGTTTTATGCAAAAGAGAAAGTGAAAGCAAGCTGCCGGTAGGTCTCAGTTTATGTGTGTGAAAATTTGGAAGGGAGAGCCTAGTAACCCTTTGTGTCAACCAAACTTCTAGAAAAGACTGAGTTATCAGTGGAAATATTGAGTAATTGAATTTAAAGTGTAAAATGGCTATGATAACAGGGCTTATGGGACCTTTTGATGAAACTGTAGAGCAGTTGAGCTCTTATACAGAGTGGTTTGAATATTTTGTGACTGCAAATGATATTACAGAGGATAAGAAGGTAGCTACTTTTCTGAGTGTGATGGGTGGAAAACATTCAATTTATTACGCTGCCTGGTGCAGCCTGATAAACCTGGCATGAAATCTTATGCAGAGATAGTGCAAGTATAGCAACACTTCTTCCAAAGCCATTAGTGATCACAGAGAGGTTTCGCTTTCATAAACGGAACCAAGAAGAAGGAGAGACAGTCTCCCAATTTGTGGCAGTGTTAAAAGGCTTGTTGGACATCGTGATTTTGGTAATGTGCTAAATGACACACTGCGAGACAGACTGGTGTGTGGGTGCACAGTGAAGCAATTCAGAAATGTTTACTGACAGAGGCTAATCTTTCACTAAAAGGCTTTAGAAATTGCAGTTTCTATGGAATTAGCTATGAAGGAAGCTCTAGAGTTGAGTACATCTACTAAAGTGCATAAAGTGAATGCCAAAGTATGAATAAGGTGACAGGCAGCAAAACTTTATTTATTCATTGAATTTGGTAACTGGTAGGCCCACTGAGACAAGACAGTCCCTTTTCAGTGTCGACCCGTAAGTACAGTACACTGATAGTGCAATAGTTAACACAGGAAACCATACAGGTATGACAATTGCAATAATAAGACCAGCTAATACAGTTACAGGAACATGTCACAATACAACACAATTATGTCAAACAAAAATTCATAACTAGCATAAAAAATTGTACAGAGAGCATAATTACTACAGTTAAGAACCACTAGTATAGATAACAGTACCATAGAGTATACTATGGCAGACAGTAACATAATCATCAATCCCTGTTTACAGATAACATTGTACATAATTCAGATTGTACAGATAACATACTTGTTACCATTGTGGAAAGACTGGTCATTTTGAATATGATTGTTGGAGCAGAGACCGATATGCCAGAATTATAATAAAGAGGACACATTGCACGTGCTTGCAAAAATATGAAAGATTCAGTACACGAAAAGATAAGCCAGATCAGAAAGATAAATCTGATTGAAAGAGACCAACTGAGTGGCAGAAAAGAAATCCAATCTGCATTCTGTACAACAGAGTCAGGATACTGGAGAGTGAAAGTCAGTCCGAAGAGGAGGCACCGACATATATTTTGGCTATGATGCGTGCTCCACGGTGACCCCATGGCTGGAAGGAAGCCACTGCAGATGGAGGTGAATACAGGAGCTGCTTATTATTGGTGTCTGACACTGTATATTGAGAAAAACTGCAACATCTGCCACTGAGGCCAACGAGGTTGTTCTGAAGACCTAGTACTTGCTTCTCCAGCCTCTGCAAAGTGGCATGAAGGTTCTTGAGGTGTTCCTCCCATTTCGCCCATTACCAGAATATAATCCAGGTAGCATTGTACTCCAGAAGTCCATGACAAGATCTGGTCCATAGTTTCTTTGAAACAAAGCTGGAGCTGACGTTATTCCAAAGGCAAATGGTGATAGCAGAAAAGTCCTTTTGCCACAATAGTTAACAGTTCCTGTGATTCCTCATGGACATGCATCTGTAGATAAGCTTGGTTCAAGTCTATCTTGCTGAATCTTTGTCCACCAACAAGACAAGAAAACAGGTTCTCGATGTGAGGAAGTGGATATTGCTCTGCACATAGCACCAGATTGATGGTGACCTTGAAATCCCCACAAATTCTTACTGAACCATCCTTTTTAGGACTGGAACAATAGGTGTCGCCCACTCACTATGCATGACTGGCATTAGGACTCCCACCTTCACTAGATGCTCCAAGCCAGCTTTTACCTTTGGCCTAAGGGCATAGGGCACTGTTCTGGCCTTCAAGCCCTTTGGGTTACTGTCAGGCTTAATGGTCAGTTTAATAGTAATGCCTTTTATGCTCCCCAGCTCCTCTTTAAAAACAGAAGCATGTTTCTTCAGTATGGCAGCCAGACCCACCTCACTGTTGCTCATCATATATATCTCAGGCCAGTTCAGTTGGATTTTCTCAAACTATGATCGACCCAGCAAAGCTGGGTAGTCACCCTTACCACAAACAATGGCAGTTTTACAGACTGTCCATGAAGTTCCACATGGACATCAATGGTGCCCATCATCCGTACAATATGGTATTAGAATTTGAAAGGACAAGTGTGCATTCTTTCAGCCCTCTGTCAAATATCTGGGACATGTGATTGATGCAACAGGCCTCTATACAGCTCCTTCCAAGGTCATGGCCATCGTGGAAGCTCCTACCCTCAGAATGTGAATCAGTTGCATTCTTTCCTGGGGCTGCTTAATTATTATGGATGGTTTATTCCTAACCTGGTGACAATTTTAAAACTCTTGCATGTCCTTCTTTGTCAGAATGTGAAGTGGAACTGGACAGCAGACTGTGATTCAGCATTTGCTTGAGCTAAAGAATTGTTAGCTAATTCCCATGTTCTGACACATTTAGATCCTGCATTGCCATTACAGCTGGCTTGTGATGCATCTCCCAAGGGTAGGGGCTGTGGTGTCTCACATCATGCCATCGGGAAGAGAGATCGATTGCATTTGCCTCCAGAACATTGAGCAAGGTGGAAAGTAACTATGCCCAAATAAAGCGTGAAGCATTAGGAATTATCTTTGGCATCCACAAGTTTCACCAGTACTTGTTTGGCCAGAAATTCACACTTCTGACTGATCACGTCCTTTGATTTCCATTTTTGAGCCACATACAGGTATTCCATCATTTGCTGCAAGCAGAATGCAATGTTGGGCTCTATTATTGTCTGCTCATACTTATGATATCAAGTATAGGAAGTCAGTAGTGCATGGTAACGCCGGATGGACTCTCCAGATTGCCATTGCCAACTCATCATGTAGACAGTTCTCAAGGAGAAATGTTCTGTTTTGAACAGGTGGAAAATGCACCCATTACAGCTGCTCAAGTGAAAAGTATACAAGTGGATCTGCTACTGTCCAAGGTCATGGACTTTGTGTTGCATGGCAAGTTTCAAAGAAACTTAAAAGAGCCTTTTGAGCTGATACTCTATACTGCTAGGAAGACAGAGTTGTCCATTCAGTCTGGTTGTTTGCTATGGGGAATGTGAGTTATTATTCCACCACCATTGCAACAGCAGATTTTGCAACAGCTATTCAAGTCACTGTGGGATTGTGCATATGAAGGAAATTGCTAGAAGCTACTCCTGGTGGCCTGGCTTGGACAGTGCCATTAAAGAAAAGACCAAGTCTTGTCCTTCATCCTATAGTGTGTGGAATATCCCCCAATTGGCACCTTTGCATCCCTGGGATTGGCCTGAACATTTTGGCAACATATTCATATTGATTCTGCGGATTCTTTGAGGGACACATGTCCCTTGTTGTGGTTGATGCTCACTCTAAATGGCCTGAAGTCGCTATAATTACCTCTACTTCAGCAGAAAGTACAATTCAAAACTCCGAGGACCGCTTGCTCGCTATAGCCTACCTGAACAACTAGTAAGTGAAAATGGACCACAATTAGGTCCAAGGAGTTTGCCACATTTATGCAGTTGAATGGCATTCATCATATTAAGTCAGCACCCTCTAATCCCGCTACAAATGGGCTAGCTGAAAGACTTGTCCAGACCCTGAAGCAGGCTTTAAGATCAGCTAGAGGACAAGCTTGTTTACAAAATGTTTGGACATCTTTTGCTGTCTTACAGAAACACCGCTCATGCTACTACAAAAGTGTCTCCAGCATTCTTAATGATGGGTTGACAACTGCCACTTGTTTTGGCCTGTTAAAATCACCTGCAGCAGGACAAGTGGTGCACCATCAACAACAAGCACAAGTGAACATGCATGAACCAAGGGCCAAGGATAGAAACTTTCAGTCTGGACAACCTGTGCTTGTAGCAGGGGAAAACAGATTCCAGCCACAGTGACTGCACAGACTGGACCTGTGTCATACACTGTTAAGACTGAAAATGATCTAATCTGGAGGAGACCTGTGGATCAGCTTTTGTCAAAGTTACTGTGCCTTCCATGGTGTCATCTGCTGGACATTTTGAAGGTTTAGACCCAAATAAGATACCAGAAAGCACCTCAGTTCCACAGTCAGTCACCCAGATTCTTCTCCACAAGATAATTCTACTGAAGGACTGCACCCCAGCTGTTGTTGAAGCAATGTCGGAGCCTGTGCAGACCTCACTGGCTCCAACAACAGTTTCTGGGCCACCACCTCGGAGTGACAGCACCAAAGCTAGAGCGCCTGAGGTTCAATGAAGATCTACCAGAGTGCAAAGACCACCTCATTGTTTGGATTTGTAGTTAGTGGCACACCAGAACTACTGGGGCAGAATAATCCCAGGGTGAGCCAGGAACTGAGGCAGTCTACCTCATTCCCTAGTTAGAATTGTTTTTCTAATGATTATTGCATGTTCTTGTTCATTATGGGACGTTTTCAGTAAGGGAGGAAATGTTATGTATGGTGTTGGGGTGTCCTCTAGTGGCTCAGTGTGTCACTGCATTAGTGTGCCATGTGATACTGTATCATGTGATATGTTCTAGAAAGAGCTGAAGTAAAGATGGTCTTTGGATTGCAAGTTGCTTGCCTGAGCTCTCCGTGTGAACCGAATAAAGAGTGCTTCTCACAGCCGCCACACAATAGGCAAGGTAGAGACAATAAAAAGGAAAGAACAGAAAGCAAAGCAAGAGTTGACCATGAAGTCCAATAGGAAAGACAGAAACAGTAGGCAGAATCCTTGCTTCAAATTTTCTCCCACATCACAAACGGGACAGGGCCCAACCAACTCTGTCACATGTACCTCCTTAAGTGGAAAACTATTTTTCTTTTTTCTTTTAAAAAGGTTTCAGAAACCTTCCTCATTTTCATCACATTATCGTTAATTCTCTGAAGTCATCATACTCACTTTCATATCACGTTACATCTTACAGTTCAGTGAACATTTATATATTATATCATTATTTTTTCTCTAACCTTTCTGACTTTTCAGTTCCTATGTTTCCCAGTTTATTAGTTTAGTCACTAGCATTGCAGCAAAAACAATACACTGTTACCCATTTATCTCTTTTATGACTCTCCCAGCCCTATGTTCCCAGAATGCCATCTGTTTCCAGGTGGTCTTCCTTGTGGGCCTTCTGCTTCTCCTAGGCCTCTGGGAAGTAAATGCTTTATATGAGGGTAACCACATCCTTCTGTTTGGGGGCTACAGCCAACATTAACTGGCAGGCACTGCAGGATCTATAGAAGGTTCCTGCCTGCCTGTAGACTCCTGGCCAGTAGAAATGTGGCAGAAGGTTTGCCAAGGTTTCCCTCTTACTTAGATGCCATCCACTGTGATCAGTGTGTGCCCACCGCATCACCGAATCTGACATTTGGTGGGAGCGACCACCTGCTCATCTAACTTGTTTAACCTGTGGTTAGGATGTAACCTGAATAGTACCCTTTCTTAACAATATAATGGAACAGGCTCTATTAACCACCCCAGGACCAATAAGTACAACATCAATACTTTTCACATACAGTACTGATATAACCTGCAAACATGTGTATCCCATTTTGTAGCATACTCCAGTCTCTGAATTTCAGGAATCCCTGGTTTAGCAAAAAGATCAGTCCCTTTCAGCCATCTCATAGGCTTCTTCTCCACCTTTCAATCACTGTATTAAATGGACCATGCCTCCATCTCGGATCATATGATCTGCATCTTGGGGTGTAATGCTCTTCTCCACCACAAACAATCACCTCATCATTGGCAGTCTCTGCAACACTCACATCTGATCCTCCATGACCCAGCACCAGGTGTTCCTCCAACTCCGATTATGGATCAACAAAGAAACACAGGAAGCTCCAAATGTTCCATCTTGGGTATCATGGCTCTGAACTGGTTCTTTGTGCTTTACTGGACTCCTCTGTCTGCAACAGATGGGGCCTCTCCTCACCTCTCGACCCAATCCGAATTATTCAGGGCTTGCCTCTCCTGGCAGACTCACAGTGCTGCCCTTGGTGGATTACTTGGACCCCAGGGTATCTCTACTTAGCCTCCATCCATCATTCAGTGAGCCAGTTCACCAGTTCTGTTAAGGCTCCCCATCTGAATAATTTCCTCACTGTCTCTGTTAGGCACACTACTGCCAGCTATCTGTTTGGTGATCATGCCTATTCTTGACACCTCTGCTGGATTCTTGTCTGACCATGCTTGTCAGGCCTGCTCTTTGTTGTATAGCCCACCATTTGAAAAACTCAGACAGGCTTTCTGGCTCTGTTGCTGTCCCCCATCTTCGGTGCTGGCTGTACAATTTCAGCTTGGACTTGTGTCTGTACTAGCTTGGCTGCCATACTTCTAGTTATCACTTCTGGTCATTCTTTTGCATGAAACATACCTTTCTGCTATGCTTCCTTGGTACCAGGTCTGGCCACCACCTAACAAACTCTTTTCCTTAGAGTATGCATGGCGTGAATTCAATTACTTCTGACACCAACTATAGCAGAGGCTGAATGGTTTTCAGTATAGGCAGTCCAAAAACAAAGTCCAAATTCTGAGTTCAGAACTGAAATTAATCATCAATCGACACTGTGTAGCCTCAGGTCTCGAGTGCCCTGAAGCCACTTGCTCTCTCAACAAGACGGTCTCTCTAATATAGCTCTCAGAAAAGACAGGCTCTGAAATGGTCAGTAGCTAGGTATAGATGTTGTGACCCAGAACTTTCAAGACCATGTCAGTTTCTAGCCTCCACCAGAGCACTGTGACCCAGAGCTTCAGAACCTTGTCAGATCCTAGCTTCCAGAGCATTGTGACCAGCCATAAGCCAGCCTCTATTGCTGACAGATTTTACCAGTCTGAGAACCAAAAGGTCACACTAAGTTACAGCTGTTTCTGTAATCATTTCAACAGCAATAAACTATACTTAGTTTACAAATTAGGGAACTCAGTTTCATACATATGCCTTACAACCATATAAGCAAGGTAGAGACAGTAAAATGGAAAGACAAGAAAGCAAACCAAGAGTTGACCACACAGTCCAATAGGAAAGACAGAAATAGTAGGCAGAATCCTTGCTTCAGACTCTCTCCCACATTACAAATGGGACCGAGCTCAACCAACCCTGTCACAGGGACACCATACACTATAAACAATAGTGGATGGGCAAAACTATGTAACCAGTGCGTTGGCCACCTTGGGATTCTGATTCCTATGGACCTCCAGAGCTTCACCTCAAGGTCACAGGAATTAGAACCCCTGTGGCAGAACACACTGGTTGTGCATAGTTGCCTATCCACTATTCTCTATGTAGTTGATATCACTGGAACAGAATGACACTAGATTACAAAACCTTGTATTTCAAGTATTCCTATTCTTCATTACTGTCTGCATGAAATGAGTGTTGCCTCTCAAAGTTTATCTGCAGCTGGTGTTTATTCTGGGACTGAAGTTATCCTTCCCTGCTTGTGACATCTTCTTAATGACCATTTCTGTTCAAGGTTCAATAAATCTCTGCAACTAGCAGATACCATGAACTAAGAAAACCATTAGAAACAATTTTAATAATTCCTTCAAATCTGTAGTAGTACCTAATTATTGCTGACATACAGTTGTGGTGTCACTGTATAAAAAAGGCAGTAAGTCTGAAGCATAGAACATCAGCCATAAGCTTGCCTTCTGTTGTGGGTAAGGTGATGAGGAAAGCTATAAAGTACTACTTAGAAGAAATAACTGATAAAGGACCTAGAGACAACACACAGCATGGGTTCATCAGCATTTGGTCATGCCTAACAAACCTGTTGACCTTTTATGAGAAAGTTACTGGAAAACCTGATACTGCTTCATTGATTGATGTGAGTTTTTGTTTACTTCAGTAAGGTGTTTGATATGGTGCTCCCACAGATTAATACATGATGTTAAAAATGCTTGGTTTCAACTCACATTCGTAAACTGGATAAATTGCTGGTTAGTGAACTGATCATAATCTGTCCGTATTAATAGTGTGCTATCCAAGAAAGGCATGGTAACTGGCAGAGTACCTCTGACTCAGTACTGGGTCCCAAATATTTGCAAGTTTTATAAGGACATGCATTTAATGTGAACTGAATAAATTCTCAGATGAGAAAAGATTCGGAGGTCCAGCAGGATTTTAGAGAGTTTTAAAGTTCACCCTCTTGTGCCATGCCTGCTATGAAAAAATTAAATAACTTGGTAAAGGGTTGTGTTGTTTACTATCACAAAGACTGGCAGCACCAACTTAATACATCCACAGTGTGAATCTAGCATGTATGTTAAACAGGTAACCTCATGGAAGAGATTTTCAAAAATTGTGAATGGTGGCCATCTATAATGATGAGACTCATCAATTACAAAATTAGCTGTAAAACTTGTAGGAACACTTAAACAGACCAGCTAGTGTTCTCATTCCACTCAATAGAACCTAGATGTGTCCAACCTTGACTGGTACATGTAATATTGGAGTCCGTTCTTGCAGGGGAATATGATAAATTTGGAAAGGATCCAGAGGATGGCACCTAAAACAGTTCATGGCTTCGGTACATGACATATGAGGAGATGCAGAATAAGTTAGCCCTGTTCCGTATACAACAAAGACATCTGAAGGGTAACCTGTTATTAATGCACAGCATAGTAAATAATCCATCACTTTTTCAAGAGGTGGAGGTGAAGTAATTAATTCAGCAAAATATGCTGAAGGAGTGAGGTGAGAGGGATTCCTGTGATCACTGGCTTAAGTGGATTGTTGTTGCCTCTGTTTCCACTGATTAAATCCTGTCCCTGAACCTTGTTAGAATGGGCCTTTGTACATACATTACCTGATATTTGAGGACTCAGTGTTCCTTGATACTGATACCAATGCTGGAAGCCTGCATAATGCATGAGGCAGCTACTGGTGGACTGGGAACAGTTCATTTACATCTCACTGAAGGGGCTAGTGGCCACTGTGTTTTGCAACCCAGAAGATCTCTGATAGGATAATAAACCCAGCCCCTCTTAGCCTGCTTCACATGGGACCACTGGGTGTCTAAAGTGGACCCACTTATTCAGAACAGCATCAGTAATAGAGTTTCCAGCAATGCCCAGATAACAGGCATTTGCTACATATGATAAATAATAATAATAATAACATTTATTTGTTATAGCACCTTTCAACATATCAAAGCTGTACAATATAAATAAAACAGCATACAATGAATACAGTAAAATCAAGAAAATACAGAATAAGCTTTCCCTATAAATCTCTATTTACTGCAGAATATTAAGGAACATTAATACATGCCCAATAGTTTCTAATCAATTTAAACATTGCCTAAATCACTCAAGAATAGGTTCATAAGTTAGGTGCCCCATTAAAACAGAAGAACCTGACATCTACTGAAGTGAACTGGCACTGTGAACTTTTAAAATAGGCTATCCTTATTTTCTAACAATAATTTTGCAATTGACCCCAGTGATACTGCCTGCTGCAGTGTATGGACACTGCCATGCACTAGGGATAGAGGAGGGGAAGAACAGGGCCTGGCAGAAGTGTGAAGGGGTGGGTGGACTGGGGTTGTGAGGACTAGGAGACACTTGGGGTGAAATGGGCCCAGGAAAGTGGTCCTCCTGCCTGGTTCCCTACTGAAGGGCTCCCAATGGATGGGCAAGTCTCATGGTCTACCTTGGCTACCCATCCTACTCAGGTGGTGTTGTGCAATGCCAGGTCTATCAAAAATAAGACTGCTGTAATAGCCAGTCTTGTGGGTACAACTGACCTGGCTTGCATCATCAAACCTGGCTGGATGAAAACACTGGCCCTGTACTGGAATCAGCAATCTGGCCAGGCACTCAGTGATACACTGCTCAAGGGTGGATCATAGGTGCAGGGGTGTAGCCATTTATTTTAAATCGGAACTGGGCCTTATGGATATCCTTGTTTGGGTAACCAGGTCCTTTGAGTGTATCATGGGCACAGGTGCAGATTACAAAATACTTCTCATCTACCGTCCACCCAGGAGTGAGAAGGAATTCCTGCAGGAAATCATGGACTTTATGGCCAACATGGTGTTGGAATCCCTAGATGGCTGATTCTGGGTGATTTCCACACCTGGGTTGATGATGAACTCTAGCAATTTGGTCAAGACTTCCTCCAACTTATGACTTCATTAGGCCTTGTACAGGTGATTACCTCTGTGACCTACAATCATGGTCACTTGTTGGACCTAGTATTCCTTCTGGGGATGGAGATCTCTGATCTGGTGATGGAACCAGTCAGATGGTCTGACCATCATACCATAAGGTTCAGTTTTGTGGCTCCCCAATAGACCTGTCCCTCACAGAGGTAGTCCAGTATCGCCTTTAAGGGAGTGACCCAGATGGTCTGATGGTGGTACTGGACCTATCGGTGTGGTGAGTGTAAGCACAGAGCCAGGGATTTGTAATTCCCTATAATAAGGTGGTGAGAGGCATTGGACTCTTTAGCTCCTGTCTGTGTTCAGCCTCACTCTTCGCCCAAAGTCCCCTGGTTTGATAGGACTTGAAGGAGTTGAGAAGACAGGGTTGAAGATTAGAGCATTGCTGGTGGAAATTGTGCCTGGCTGAGGAAAGACTTAGGTTGATGGCCCATTATAAGCACTATTGATCGGCAGTCTTCCGTGAAGAAGGCAGAGTTCCTGTCCAGGGAGACTGCCACTGCGCAGAATCGACTGGCTCAGCCCTTCCAGACTGTCAACAGATTGCTAATCCAACCTGTCTTGAGTCTCAGGGAGCTTTTCACAGAGTAAATGTGGCGAGTTCACACGTTTCTTCACAGATAAGGTTGCTCCATCAGGTCCGAGATCCATCCAGTGCCCTCCAGTGGGTGTTGCGGAGGTCAGCAGGAGGTTGCTAGTGCTCAGTTTACCTGGTCTGACTTTGACTGGCTGGTGATCACTGACATCGTGAAGATCATCCAGGGCTTGTGACCAACATACTGTAGTTTGGACCCAGGCCCCACGCACCTCCTTGTGGGATGTGTTGAGGTGATTGGCCCTGTACTGGCTGAGATCATCTGGAGTTTGCTGGAGTCAGGGTGTTTCCTGATCCCTGAAGGAGGCAGTGGTGACACCCTCCTAAAGAAATCCTCCTTCGACTCGACTGCTTGGACAACTACAGACCTGCCTCTAACCTACCCTTTGTGGGTAAGGTTATAGAGAAGGTAGTTGTGTTGCAGCTGGACTATCATCTTACTACCATGATGTCTATGATCCCTCCAGTCCTGATTTAGGACGAGGCATAGTACTGAAACAGCACTAGTTTGGGTACTAAATGATCTTCTAATAGCGAGATTGGAGGACATGTTCAATCTTGATTCTCCTAGATATCTCGGTAGCATTTGACACCATGGATCATGGTGTGTTATTGGAACTCCTGCGACTGATCTGTGGATTGTTGGGTACAGTTCTCAGATGGTTTCGATCTTTCCTCAGCAGCACTCAGAGAGGTGTCAGGATTTATTCACCGGCCCTCTCTCCCTGTCCTGTGGGTGCTGCAGGGCTTCATATTATCATCCATGTTGTTTGCAGTGTACATGCTGCCATTGGGAGATATTATAAGGTGGTATGGTTTGAGTTTTCACTGCTATGCAGATGATACCTGCTATACATGTCCTTTGTGCCCAAGCAAGATGGGCTGTCTAGGTGTAACAGCTGCCTCACCAAGATCCAGGACTGGATGTGCCAGCTGGCTGAGGTTGAACCAAATAAAAATGAGGTGTTGGTGGTGGACCTAGGTCATCAAGGTGCAACGTTGCCTGCTGGACAGCCCTCTGGGCTTTAGCTTGGGGGCAGACAGCTATTGACCACAGACCAGGGTGGAATCTGGGTGTTGTTTTGATAACGATCCAATCCTTAAGTCTCAGATGTCATCGCTGTCAAGACATCTTTACCATCTGAGGAACATCTCCTGGATAAAGTGCCTGGTCCCACCCAATGATCTTCCAACTCTGGTCCATGCCTTTGTGATCTTCTGCCTTGACTACTGTAATGCCCTGTACCTAGGGCTTCTGAGGGCTGATATTTGCCACTTGCAGCTGGTGCAGAATGCGCAACCAGGTTGTTGACTGGTTTACCAAGATCTTGCCACATCATACCTTTGCTTCTTGGCCTGCACTGGCTTCAGTACTGTGGTGAATCACCTTCAAGTCGGATTACTGACCTATAAGGCCGTGCATGGACAGGGTCCTTGGTACTTGCAAGATCTACTTTGTCCCTACAGATTCCCTCGCCCTCCACTCCACCAAGGAGGATTGCTGCAGGTTCCCAGGGTTCATCTTAAGACCTCTGGGGCCCGTTCCGTTTTTGTGGCCCCTAACTTGTGGAATTCTCTACCTCATCAGATTATAGAGTGCCTGACTGTGGAGAACTTTAAATCTGCTCTAAAGACCCATTTGTTTGGACTAGCTTTTCCAGATTCTGATTACATTTTTGACTGGGTTTTATAAATTATTGATTTTTAATTTATAGTCTTTATTTTAATTCTATATTATATTTGTACAAGCGCTTGATATTTGAAATTGCTTTTTATAAATAACGATTTGATTGATTGAACATGTATACTACACCCTGATAGATTTGAATAAAGTAGACCATGTTGAAAAACTTCTCTGTAACATCCTTGAATACATGTATGACAACTTTCCGGTATTTCTGTATTAATAGCAGTTGACAGTAATGCTAGACTAGGTGAACTTAACGAGTGTAACTCTGGTACTAGGACACATGATGATCTTGTTAATACAGCAGACCTAGAAGGAAAATTTTTTTTGTTAATTTTTATTTTTTTTCTCAGGGAAGGTACTGTTGGGTGCATTACTCTCAGCTGTTGGACACTTCCTAACTTATATTATGGTCCAATACAATTTTTTATTTATTGAATCTCAGAATTAAGACATTTGAGCCAGGTGCTCTTTACAAGGTTTCACATCAACAAGGAATTATATAGAAGGGGAGTAACAGGCATGAGTACACGAAGGGTACAACTAAGCAGGCTTGGTGAGGTACAATAAACCCAGGAGACATTAGAAAATAAACCTAATACACACAATAAATAATAATATTGATATTAAGTGCTAGGGCTAAAAGTAGAAAAACTGATATTAAGTGCTAGAGTTACAAAGGTAACCAGAAGTTGATGGAGGGCAGGTGTACATTCAGAGAAAGCCAGTTAGAAGCAAACTAGAATAGTGATGAGTTATGAGGCATAACAGGCCAATAGGTGGAAGAAAGAAGAAAGAGCAGTTGAGGATGTTGACTTTAGACAGGGGATAACAGTGGTGATTTTCCAGGTTATAGTGTGGGAAATATTGCAGATGACCATAGACTCAGTGGTGACACAGAATAGCAGCCCAAGAGGGCACTGTCATTAAAATAGAAGGATATGGGCAGAGGGCCACTAGGGTCAAGTGGGGCAGTCACAGCTGCTGTGGTTATAGAGCTGTCAAAGACAGTTTTTGAAAGGACCAATTTTGGGAGTAGATTGAAGATGTGCAGGAGGTTGTTAAACAAGCTAGTTGCTCTGTATATAAATGCTCTTTGTCTTTGAGATGTCCGGCATAAAGGTACCTGAAAAGTTAGGTTGGGTGCACTTCTCGCAGCGATGTTAGTGTGGGCCCTGTTGAGGAGCTGCTGGGTGAGCCGGGGGCTAACCCCAAAGAGATCTTTCTGGCAGTAAGACAGGTGTGATAGGAGATTCTGCTCTGGAGGTTGAGCCATTGGATTGCGGCGTATAGGTCACAAGTATGTGTGTCCCTACTAGCACCAGTAACTAACCTGCAGGCTTTTTAAGAGTAACCCTAACCTTCTGAGGGCAGTGGTGGTGGTGGTGGCAGCACTATAAAATACAATGCCATAATCAGTGATAGACAGTATGGAGCTAGTCACTGTGAGGCATAGTGTCTCTTGGGTCATACAGTGCTGATGTCTATAAAGGAGTCCTAGCCAGATATTAGCAGTTTTGGAGATGTTATTAATGTGTTTTGATAGAGGAGAGTATTATCTAGGGTGATGCCCAGGTACTTAAAACTAGTTACCTGCTCAAGCTATGTTGTTTGAGATGGGTAGTTGGGTTCTTTAAATTTGTTATGAGTCCCAGCAAAGACCATCATTTTGGTCTTTCTATAGTTCATGATTAATCTATGCTCAGCAAACCAAGCTTCAATGGAGGTAAAGCTACATTGCAAGTCACTGGTAAGGGGTGTAGTATCAGGCTGGCTGGTGTAAATCACAGCATCATCTGCATACAGGAGAAGGTTACAAGGCAAGCTAGGGGAAGGGTATTGAGGTAGATGCTAAATAGTAGGGGATCAAGGATTGATCCCTGTGGAACACCAGATTGCACGGGCCGGCTACTTGAGAGTAAGTCTAAGATTTTACATGCTGGGTTCTGCCACCTAGATAACTTCTGAACCAGGAGATAACTTCACTGTAGAGTCCTAGGAGGGTAGGATCCAGAACAGTAAGGAGAGACTGACACGTATCAAATGCCTTTGTAAGATTTATATATATATATAGATCCCAAGGTGACCACGGTTGAGCCCTTTATGGATATAGTCTGTGTAGGTGAGGAGGGCGGTGGCAGTGCTATGATCTTTCCTAAACCCATGGTGCTGAGGCATTGAATGCCATGGGTGGATAGATATTCAGTTAGCTATTTGGCCACTAAGTATTCAAAGGCTTCGAGAGGGGTGAAAAATTGAAATGGGACGGTAGTTGGCATGGTTTGCTCTGTCACCACTCTTGTGGATCGGAGTCAGAACTGCAGCTTTTCAGACAGAGGAAAGTGACCAAGGCGCAGGGACAGATTTAGGATCCAGGTGAGTGTGGCCAGGACTGCATCAATGGAGAGGAGAAGCAGTTTGAGGTCAAGGGTGTCAGAGCTGTGCCTTGACTCATCAAGCACCTTCACAAGGTGTTTTCTGGCAGCAGAAGGGAAGACTGACCTGAAGTAGAACTGGGGAGTGTTTGGAAGGAGGTACTATTATGGGCAATATCCTCAGCAGATGGCTCATCGAAGAAATTGGGGGAGGGAGAACTCCACTCAGGTCAGTGAATGAAGTATTGAAAATTTTACAAATTTTGCTCGGATCTTGAACGGTGACCCCATTAGAGTTGAGTAAGGTGGAAGGGGACTGATTGGACTTACCTGTAAGGTTTTTAGTATTGTCCCAAAACTTTTACTATTATCCTGGAGCTAGCAAATATGCCTTGGTAGTATGTGGCTTTTGCCTGCTGGATGCCCAGGTGTAATTATTTCTGGCAGCCTTATAGCATTGCTAGTCTCTAGGTTTGCCACTGGCTTGTGCCACTTGCCAAAGGTGGTCATGAGTGGCCATAAGGTGCAGAAGGCAGGGTGAAATCCATGGATTGGAGATGCCTTTAACCTTCTGTTTCCTGAAAGGGGCAAATATGTCACAGGCCATGTTGAATAGAGTGATGACGAGGTTTAGTGCCTCGTCAACACTTTCAGTGAGGAAGACTGGGAAAATCACAACTGATGAGACATTCTTGGAAATGTTCCTGATGCCTTTTCTTGAGAAACCCATGGTAAGATGTTTTGCATGGATGTTTAGTGGCCTTATTGGTCCAGAGACATGTGTTTGGGGAGTTTTCACCAGGGCATCAGGTAACACTGTGGTATATGTGATCCCTCAGGGTGGTTAGAAAATAAAAGGTTGATCAGTGTGCTAGTACCAGTCCTATAGTTTATTCTAGTAGGAGTAGAGATCAACTGGGAAAGGTCGATGGCTGTGGCTGCATCCTTGCAGGGTTAGAGTCAGGAGACAACAGCTGATGTTAAAATCCCTAGTGCAATGACCTCCATGCCTTTAGGTAGATTGGCAATGAAGACAAGGAACAAGTGGAAGCCTTTGCAATTCTCCTTAGGTGGAATGTAGACAGAGGATATTAATTGACTTCCTTTTACCCAACATAACTGTAACCCCTAGTGATTGAGCACCATCCCTGGGGGCAGTGGGTAGAGCCTGGCCTTGTAGAGAGTCTGAGAGGTATAGGGTGCAGTCACCACCATGTTTATCAATCATATCAGTCCTGTATAAAGTATAACCATTGAGGAAACTGCGAGTCTGGTACCTCAGGGAGAACCAGATTTTGACTATGGAGAGGATGTCAGGCCTGTACTGTAGCAACCAGACTTGCAGTTGATCTAGCTTGAGCAGGAGGCTTCAAATGTTAATGGAGGTGAGTTTAAGACCCAGGGGCTGCTGTTGCTACCAAATGGTTATTGCAGGGGCCCTGGGTTAGGGTGCATGTTACCTGACAACAGCAGTAGTAGTAGCAGGAGCTGTCTAACCAGGATGTATTTGAGGAGTTTACATTTGGGCTTAGGCAGGTGTTTGGTGGATTTGAGGATGATTGTAGTGATCAGTTAGAGAGGAGAGATGGAGGGACAGATAGTATGCCTGGTGGGATGGCCAGCAATTAAAGTGAGAAATTACTGGCTTGAGGGACAAGACATGTAGACTGGTCATAGTGCCAGATACTGCAGAAACTGGGACTTTTGGAGACAGATCTATAGTGGGTATAGAAATGTTGTCTGAGGAGAGTGGCAAAATTAGTGTTAGGAGAGCACTAAGGAGAAAGTAGGGATAAAGTGCCATAATTTCTCCGTGGTCTGTTCAGATGTGGAGTAGGCACGACTATTATCTTACCATGTGGAGGGGTGGCTATGTCAGAAGGCAGCAAAGGGGTTGTATGTTGCCAGAATTAGGATAAGGATTGCAGGAACCTAGCATACAATTGTACCCCCAAGATAGTGTAGTGGTAAGGGTACTTGCCTCCAGTGCAGAAAGTCGCAGGTTCAAATCCAGCCAGGACAGAATGTGGAAGTATCAAGGAGACTACCATAAAATGGGGTAGCAAGGAAGGTGAAATGGCCATACAAAAGGCAAGAAGCGGCTAGAGGATGAGTCAGAGTATTCAGGAGCAGGAGCAGTAGCAATATGCTTGAGGGTGACTGCTAGTGGTGACATAGTATAACAAACTAATGGGAAAGTGGGGACTTAGATTCTGCTCAGCACATGGTCACATGACCCCATGAGGTATAAATCAAAGGCTACGCATGCGTAGGGGGAGGGCTGGCAATCAATGCAAAGCATCGATGAGCTAACACAGGAAGATGGTGTGCACAAGCTTCAACAGTACTGAGCTGCTCTGTTTTCCAATACCTTGTTTCTGTGTGCTGCAGGCTGCTCTGTGGAATGTACACTCCACTGGGAGTGCTGAGGTAAAATGGAGGAGCCTTGTTTCTGTGTGCTGCAGGCTGCTCTGGGATATACACTCCACTGGGAGTGCTGATGTAAAATGGTAACTTGGTCAATTTGGGGACTGCTGAGTTATTTTCTCAGTTGGTCTTCGGATGCTACATTTTGTAGCATCAGATACTACCTTTTGTAGCATTCTATTCATAAGAATATACTTATAGCCAATGATGTATTACTTATGGGTGATACCTTTTGTATGCATCACTTTCTGAATGTGCTATTCATATTTACTGCTGTTTCAGCATAGCACACCTTAGCTGTAAAGGGGCTCCTGGATTATGTTAGTAATCATCAAGCATTACATTTCTAACAGTATGGCACCAGATAGCAGTGTGCTGAGTATCATCCGTGTTGTCTGTACTTTTCCCACACGATCACTTGTAGGGTAACGGTCATGCTTAGAAGCAGTGCAATTTGTAGCTTATATCTCTTGTAGGGTAAAGGTGTTTCCTAAAAGTAATATGTTTATAGCTTAGATCTATGTTATAGGGAAAAATAAAGAATCACCTAGCCTTATATGAACATGTAAACCTATATTAGTCTAATATGTATGTGCCTAGCTGTGTTGTGTGTGTGTGTGTGTGTGTGTGTGTGTGTGTGCTCTAAGCTCTATTCTGTACCTGGCATGTTTGTGTAAAACATTACCATGCCACGTCCCAGTCTATTCAGGGAGTGGGGTGTCATATGGAGTCAATTATGTGGGTCTGGTGTTGAGATGGATTTGAGAGTGGGGATACATCCTGAGTCAGTCCAGTTAGGTCTAGGGCATCTGGGGCACTGCATCTGTTGGTTCAGGTCGGGGGGTATGTGTATGTCTGTGATATCAAGCATTGCAGCATATCCCTATGTTAGGGTGTAGCCATGTCATATGCATAGAAATGGGCCCATTATGGTCATGGGTTGCTTGATACATCATATTGCATAAAATTGCCTGGAGTATGGGAGGATGTTTAGTGTGCAACCACATAGGAAAACTTAGAAAGGAGATTGAGGGTCTGCAGGAGGAACTAAGACAGGCAAGGCAGATTGGGGTGGGTTTAGCCCAATACTGGAGGGAGGAAGAAGGGAGATGAGGGAGGCGATTTAAGCCAACAGTGGTGAGGAGAGGTCAGAAGAAGGGAAGCAGAGACAAAGGGCCCAGGCCAGGATGAACAATTGCGGGAAACCAGGTCAGAGACAAAAGACAAATGGAAGGAGGAGATAGGGACTTGTGAGGGGAGGCGAAGAAGTGGCAAAAGTCATGGAGTGGAAAGGAGAGAACAGGTTACTATGAAGAGAGAGGGAGCGGCATTTGTGAAGGGCCTTCAGAAAATTGTTGTGCACTGCTAGAGAGGAAGAAGGTGGAGGAGGGAAATGATGAAATTAGAGGAGTAATTGATAAATGCCTGGACCAAACTGGAGCAGGGGAAGTTCTGTTGGGAGAATTGCAACAGGGGTAAAAGGGGAAATAATGTGCAGAAGGAAGAAGAGGAGCTGGAAATGAGAGAGGAGATGAATGGAAGCAAGCAGGGAGTAAGAGGTGTGGAATCTTAGTGCTGGTGGACTCAATACTAAAAGGAGTTAGGTGGGGTAGCAAGGGGAGAGGCATTAGTCGCATTTGGGTGGAGGCCATGCCAGAATGACAGCGGAAAGGGTGGGACAGTCTGTTCTGAAATATGCTAGAAGGGTAGGGACAAGCCTCATTTAATTATGCATCTTGGGACAAACGACCTGGCTGACAAGACAGTAGATACAATCCAGAGGAGGTTTGAGGAACTAGCACATTATGTGAGGGGGGGAAGATCAGTAACATTTTTAGAGATACTTCCGTGCCAAAGGCAAGCACAACAAGAAAGCTGAGAATAGAGGAATTTAACGGATGGCTAAGAACCTGGTGTTGTGCTAAAGGGTATGGCTGTTGGGGGTGGGGAGGGACCTGGGAGGACAGTAGTCTCTATGCCAAGGACAGACTACACTTGAGTCAGGAGGAAAGAAGTGTTGAAACAGAGGATGGAGGAGTACATAGAGGAAGTTGGGAATTTAAACTAGGAGTGGGGGTGGCAGTTGGGGAAGAGATATGCAGAGACCACAGGTTGGGAAACCATATGAGCTACCTCCATAACCATGACAAAGGACAAATGGCAGGATACTGTTGGTGATGCTAGGAAAGGAGGCAGGATGGAGGGAAAGGGTGGAAGGTGGTTACCCTTAATGCTAGGAGCCTTGGGAGGAAAACTGCAGAGTTACAGGTTCTCATGACAGAGGGAGAGGTGGACATTGCAGCCATCACAGAAACATGAGCAACCCAATACAGTGACTGGGACCTGTCTGTACCAGGGTACAGGTTATTTCGTAGGGACAGGGTGATTGGGAAAGGAGGGGTGGCACTATATGTGAGGGAAGGACTGAAGTGTGTAAGGGAGGAAGGGAGGAGGGTAGAGGAGTCACTTTGGATGCAAATCCAGGATTCCAAGAATAGATTCTTAGAATGGGAGTGGTGTACAGGCCACCATCTCAGACGGAGGAGTTAGACAGGAACTAGCAGGACAGATCAGGAGGACCCATGGAAGAGTAGTGTGGTGATTGTGGGGACTTTAATATGCCAGGAGTGGACTGGAGCACCCCAACAACCAGGAACAGAAGGGAGCAGGTACTGCTGGATGCCTTCCAGGACAGCTTCCTGCTGCAAATGGTCAGTGAACCAACCAGGTTAGGGAATACCTTGACCTTGTGCTGGCACATGGGGACTTTGTAAGAGAACTTACAGTGGAGGAACCGCTGTCAGGGAGTGACCACCACTCAGTATGGCTCATATTGGATATGAGCAAGGAAGGAGTGGAATCTGGCACAATAGTGCTGGACTTCAGGAGGCCAACTTTGGGAGGATGGGGGAAGTGGTAAAGGGTACCTGGCCAGAATTCAACCCAGTATGGACACTAACCAGAGGTGGGAGCTCATAAAGCTGGGGATAGTGGAGGCAACCAAATCTGCTGCAAGCCCAGAGCAAGAAGGCTAGGGCTAAGAAACTGATCTGGTTGAGCAAGGAGGTCATGGAAAGGTAAGGAGGAAAGAGCTGCCTTTAGGAAGTACAAAGAAAACAGGGGGGGAGGACAGGAAGGAGTACTTGACAGAATCGAAGGAGGTGACAAGGGCAGTAAGGGAGCCAAAGCATCTCACGAACTCAGGCTGGCACAAGGCATTAAGAACGGGAGAAGGGAGAAAAGGAGCTGTAAGGACCACATAGTAAGGATTAGGAAGGAGGGGTTGGGTGGAAGCAGGGTGCGATAGGCGGAAGCACTAAGTAAGTACTTCTGCTCAGTATTTACTAAAGAGAAGAGGGGGTGACACCAAGGTGGGAGAAATGGCAGAAGCAGGGTGGGAAGTGGTGACAGATGGGGAAATCATGGAGAGCAGAGTTCGAGAGGGTTTGAAGGCACTGAGGGTGGACAAGGAGCCAGGCCCAGATGGCATCCACCCAGGATACTAAGAAGGAGCTGGCAGAGGTCCTTGCAGGACCTTTGGTGAACCTATTTAATGTCTCACTACATTCAGGGTGTGTACCTCAGGACTGGAGGATGGCTCATGTGGTGCCCCTCCACAAGAGTGGCCCCAAGGATGAACCGAAACTAAAGACCAGTGAGCCTCACATCCATCGTGGGTAAGCTAATGGAGACTATCCTGAAGGAGAGGCTGGTGGCCTCCCTAGAGGCCAAAGGACTACAGGACAGCAGACAGCATGGCTTCATACATGGCAGATCCTGCCAAACCAACCTGGTCGAGTTCTATGACTGGGTAACTAGGCAATTGGACAGGGGCCATGCAGTGGATGTCCTGTATCTGGACTTCAGTAAGGCATTCGACTCAGTGCCACATGGAAGGCTGGGAAGGAAGTTAGTAGGCACAGGGGCTGGTGCAAAGCTGGTGAGATGGGTAGGAAACTGGCTGCAGGGAAGGCAACAGAGGGTGGTGGGTGGGGAGCTCTTACACCAAGGGCAGTGGACGACGGTGTTCCACAGGGTTCGTGTTGGGACCAGTGTTGTTTGGGATATTCATTGCAGACATATCATGGGACATCAAGAGCAAGATCAGTCTGTTTGCTGATGATACCAAGGTAGGCGTGGTGGTGGATGACCTAGGGGATGGCAGGGGTTGCAGGATGATCTGGCAAAGCTTGAAACCTGGTCAGATACCTGGCAACTGAGCTTTAATGCCAAAAAGTGCAAGGTGCTGCATTTGGGATGAAGAACCCAAGGAGGAGTTACCAGCTAGGGGAGTGCAGCTAGCCCAGACAGAGGAGGAGAAGGATCTGGGTGTCGCATTACAGGGTCAATGAACAACTCGGCACAATGTGGGAAGGCAGCTGCAAAGGCCAATAAAATGCTGGGTTGTATTGCAAGGTATATCCTCGAGGAGGGAGGAGGTGATTCTGCCACTGTATAGGTCATTAGTTAGACCACACCTGGGTACTGGTGCAGTACTGGCATCCGTATCTGAAGAGGGACATTAAGTTACTGGAGGGTGCAGCGAGAGCGACAAAGATGATCAAGGGGCTGGGGACTTATCATATGAGAGGAGGTTGAAGGAGTTGAACATGTACTCACTGGAGGAGAGGAGAGACAGGGTGACATGATTGAAACCTTTAAATACATGAAAGGAATAAACAAGACAGGTACAGAGGGGCTGTTCAAAGTAAGGAAGGGAGGGACACCAGGGCCATGATATGAGACTGGAGTGAGGAAGGTTCAGGAGGGAGATAAGGAGACACTTTTTTACAGACAGGGTGGTGGCTGGGTGGAATGCGTTACCTGCTGAAGTGGTATGCAGTAGAACAGTGGACTGCTTCAAATGAGGATGGGACAGGACAAGGGGAGGGTTAATGAAGGGAAGGGTGGAAGGGAGGGCAGCTGCAGAATAAGGGTGCTAGCTGCACATTCAAGCAGACTTGATAGACCTCAGGCCTTTATCTGCTGAACCGTTGTTATGTTAAGTATGTCGTACACTTAATCATGATGTTTATGTATTGATCATGTGCATATGGGTAAGCATATTCTACAGTACAGAGAACATGTCTTCATCATACATGTCAGGTCACACTACATCGACATATCAAATATTCCAATGTACAAGATTGCAAACTATTCACTAACTTTTAAAACAATCCTAAGATCTCCAAATAACTGAGCAGTTTCTACCATAGAAACAGGGCCACTCAATAAAAATCCCCAAGTTCAAGAAGTTCAGGCTGCCCCAGCAACAAAGTGCTTTCCTTACTTTTACATTGAAAAACAAATCCGTAATAACCAAGCTAACGTTCAGTTATGGAACAAAAGTCTCATTCTCCTCGAAATATGGAACACCCAGCTCCTCCATTTGAGCTCAAACTGTATTTCATTTCCCATACAGCTTGCAAAAGCTGCTCAAGGAACACAGTTCATTAATAATCTTATGCCACATAGCAATATTAGGGGCTGTAGTTGTCATCATAACTGAGTGATTGCCTTTTGGTTGCTAACAGATACATGTATATCATGGATCTGGGAGAAACCTAACATCCCAAGGGGAACAGACAGAAGAACCATTTCTGGAGTTAAAGGAATGCCGGATTCCAGTAATCTTTAAATATGCTCACCTACTTGCTGCCAAAAGGAGGCCAGGACTGGACACAACCAGAAGATATGTGTATGATTGGCTAAGGTGTTCCCACATTGTATCTAGAATGCCCATACTGGTCGGAAGGTATTTTGTGAGTTTAGCTGGAGTGTTAAAATATTGATTCCTGCACTTCCAGGCAAATTTGCTCCAGTATGCAGCAGAGAAAGTCTTAATAGATGGGTCATATATGTTAACCAAACCTCATAAGGGATATTAGTGGATTATTCCATGTTCCAGGCTTCTAGGACAGAATATGTGATATCACTAAGATAATCCTGTAAACCCTTATAGGTGTCCTATTAATGCTGCCAGAGTGCTTTATTCTATTGAAAGAGAATGTGCAATAATATGGGAGAGAGTCCAGAAGATGATTCCTCTGGGGACCATTATGTATTATAAAGGAATGAACCTGCAAGTATCGGAAATGCTCCCTATTTGTTAACGGACAATGAGATTGTAGGTAATCAAAAGGTGGACTTTGAGCATCAAGGAATTTGAAAATGTATGACTGTCCCAGCTGGTGACATCTCTTAAAAGTGTGATTAATTCGGCAGGCAGAAAATCAGATTCCATTATCAATAGCCTCAAAAATTAAAAACATGGGCCAGAACAGGAAGGACATGCAATTTAAACCATGAGTGTAACGTGTGTATGCTGTGTACTGACTAAAATCCTGAAGATTCAGTAGATCTGTCAGAGGGCAAATAATATGTTCCCAGGGTCAAGCAGATCATTTATAGTACATTTTATATATTTCCATAATAACTGAAACCTGGGGTTAAGCAAAGCATCACTATATGCATGTTTGCAGCTCTAACGTAATTAAGTAAATTAGAAGGTTTAAACTGCCCTGTGACAATGGCAACTGAAGGAACGTACCTCAAGATGCAGAGAGTGCCCTCCCAGACAAAACCCAATAGCAGCTTATTCCAGGATGAAAAACAGAAAGAAGAGGGGTTACGGGATCTGCCTGGAATAAATACAAAAGGCAGGGTAAAATATTCATATGAATTACCTCTATTTGAGAATAAAAGACAAATGTAAATATGACCATTTATGTAAATCCTGCTCAGTAGTCTGTCTCAAGGTTCATAATTAACTATTTTCAAACACTGTAAATCCTGGGGTAATTGAATGCCAAGATATTTGATTTTTGTCTTCTCCAGCACAGGGGTGTGTGGGTTTCAGATTTGGGGAGGGTGAAACATTTAGGTTAGGACTTCTGTTTTAGTAACATTTAATACAAATCCAACACCTCCCCATATTCCTGTAAATGCACCAGGCTATGGAAATGGAATTATCCAGGTCAAGAAGAGTCAATGGCATGTCATCTGCATATATGATAATTTTAAGATTTCCTCCAGTGGCACACCCTCTTCCTGCCACACCCTGTCTTATTGCTATTGCTAAGGGTTCAATATACAGTATATTGCAAAAAGGAGGGTGACAAAGGACAACCTTGTCTGGTAGCAGGGGCCAGAGATCAGAGGAGATAACGTGCCATCAATGCAAACATAAGCTGCTGGAGCAGAATAAATATTTTGAAGCCAAGACAGAAACCCTCTGAAACCCAAAGGCTGACTAGGTCTGACATAAAATGTCCAAGAAACCCTGTCAAATGCGCCAGCATCATACAACAACAGCCACTGGATGGACTGCTGGGAAATAAATTCCATGAGATGAAGGGTTGTCTAACATTGTCAATGGTTTGCCATTGTGGGACAAAGCCAGCTTTGTCAGCATGGATAAAAGTAGGGAGAATTTCATCAAGATGGTGTGCCCAAATTGACATGAATAATTTATGATCTAGATTGAGGATAGAGATTAGTCTATAAGAAGTAGGGTTTATGGGGTCCCATTAAAGCTTCAAAATTACCGAAAGGATTGCATACGCCCATGAAGGTGGAGGAGGGTGCCTTCCTGCACAACTCAAAAGTAGACAAAAGATGCAGGAGAAGGAAATCTTTTGATAAAAAAACATTTAAACATGTTAGAAGATTGTTAGCACTGGCTAAAAATTTAATTTGAGTGTTCTTAATGGTAGAGCTAGAGGAGATCACGATGAAATGATCACATTCCTGCTAACAAAACTGGTAATGTGATAGATATAGGTTTCTTGGATATATTTTTACTTTTGGATATTGTGGGTTTTAAAGTCATTATTAAAACAGAGAGTGATATCATGCTAATTCAACTTAGGTTAAACATAAATGGAAATATATTAAGTGTTTATCTAGTGTTGCTGGTTGTTATGGATGAAATCATCTTGCATCTGTTAATGCAAAAGAACTGTATGGTGTCCTTATGTAAAACTGAGTTTAAAACAACTGTTAACTGATGAGATTCATTGTATTCCAAAGGCTTCCGGAGAATCGAATTGCACATTTAGTAATGTTTCAGCTAACTACAAAGAAATCCTGACCATATATACAGTAAACTACTGATTCAAGATCTAGTGGATAATCTTTGCTCAATCAGTAGGAATAAGAAAGCTAGTAGAGCAACTAATAAAAATTACTATGCTAGAGAATGCAAAGGAAGGAAAAAAAGACTAACAAAATAAATAAGGTATTTCTCAAAAACCGTTTGAGCAGAATAGAAAATCTCTGTCTAATAAGAAAGGAATATAGAACTCTTCTGAAAATAAAAGAAAGCTCTTTTAGTATACATTTTGGCAGGACCTAAATGTCACAATAATTGAAAAGGATGCCAATAGCATTTGAGTCTTGTGGCTTATGTAATGAAAACAGGTAAATCTTATTTGCAATCATTTATCACAGAACAAGAATGGTTGCAGCATTTCAGTATGGTCTACAAAGTTTGCAAGAACAATCATAATGTTTGTAAGGTATTTACACAATATCAAATGATTTGTGATATGAGAAAGGATAGTCCACATTGGTGCTTTGTTAAACCATTAGAGATAGAATCTTTAATCTTGTAGGAGGAAAAGAACAAAGCTCCAGGTGCTGATTTATTATCTGCTGGACTTTCTCATGTACATGTTAGTTTTGGGTAAAATGTTAGCTGTTGTAATTTTCACAATTATCAATATAACCTTGCTTCTTCCTGACAAATGGAATATAAGAATAGTTTATCCAATATTTAAAGGGAGTGACAGGTCAAAACCGATCAATTATAGGTACATTACTCTCCTAGTATCCCACAAAATATTTATACCATATTCATCTTGAAAAATTTTGAAACTTGGGAACTTGATAACCATATTTTCATTGAATATCAGTCTGGTTTTAGACATGGTAGATCAAGAATTGATCATATTGCAACATTAGACTACTTAGGTCACAAATACATAAAAATTGAAACAAAAGCACTTTATGTTGTATTTATTGATCTCAGTCAAGCTTTCAATTTCTTTAATAGAAATGCATTATGGTAAATTTTAGAGAACTATCATATTGAAACCAGACTGCTTGAAATATTAAAACTTTACACAGTAACACAAATATTGAGATAAGATATAGTCCAGAAGGTCACTTATCAAATCCATTAAAAATTCAGTATTGTGTATGACAAGGCTGCATTCAGGCTCCCTTTCTTTTAATATGCACGTGAATTCAACTGCAAACCCAGAGTTATACATAGATTGTTTTGCACCTAAAATCATGGACACAATAATTCCCTTGCTTCTTAACACAGACAACACAGTTTTGTCATCATATAACCCCCTTGGATTACAGTGTGCATTAAACATCTTTACACAGATACTAGAAAAGTGGAATTACAGATAAATATTAATAAGATGAGGATTTTGGATCTTTAAAAAAACTAATAATATTTCTTGGCACATCAATATTAAAAACTTGAAACTGTGAAAACTATGAATACTTGTGTGTCATAATAGCAAATAATTTAAGTTGGAACCCCAATTTGAATTAGCTAAATATAAAAATAACAAGGAGTTTGCAGGTATAAAAGAATTTGCACTGAAATATGAGATGGATGTTTACATAGCTATGAAAACAATTTTTACCCAAAAGTTAAAAGCAGTTTTACTTTATGGAGCAGAGATATGGGGAACATATAATATAACTAAAAATCTAGAGTTATTGCAGAACTAATTTTAAGATTCATGCTACATGTGGTGAATTATATCCCAGCAACACATTTGCAGGCAGAAACTGGAACATTCTCACTAAAAATTATGGCACTTATTAGGTCACTAAATTATTTTGTTAGAATAGCCTCTGTGTCTTCTGAAAGACTGCCAAATCAGATCCTCTTAGAAGTATATAATAGCTCAATGAAGGGTAAATGTCAGTATGGATGGTTATACAATTTAAATCAAAGAAAACTTGTATGGGGTTTTCTGATTTATTCAAACATAATATTGGTAACACCACTGCATTAAATAACTTAAATATCAATATATCACAACCGCAATAATAGCTCCATTGCAAGTATGTGCATGGCAAAACAAAATGAATACAACAAAACAAAGGCAGCACCACACTACTGTGCTAAAAATACCTTTAATGTATAACAAAACATATCGCCAGCAGACTCAGGACAACACAAAACCCAGACCGTTTTGCTACTGAAGCATCATCAGGGGTAGGGGAATGTGAAAGAACAAATGATTTAACCAGGAAATTGAAAAGTGACAGTACACATAAATCCATATACAAAGTGCTCAAAGTGCTACAATAGTGCTGGTTAAAATAGCAGCAGTACATATAGTAGGTGAATCCAAAACAGGGGGATTCTATCTTTATATCTATTACTCCTCCGTGCAAGAACTGGATGGTACCTCGTGCCCCTGCACTCTAGAGAAAGAAAATACAAGGACAAATAAATAACTTCATATAATAGAACTAACTACATTTAAAGGGACACTGTCAACCCCTCAGGTCTCAAAGTGGCCCTAGTTTAAAACATATTTTATCACTGCCAACATTCAGTAAAGATTGCTGATATGGTTGGTAGTTTGAGTCTGACTCTTGTTTTCTTTAAAAAGTGAAAACAGACTGCCCAACATACTGGTGTTATCACACCAAAACAGGTTTGTTTACATCCTTGAGCAACTCCAAATGCATCTTTCCTGGACTTGGGAACACCCACAAAATAGTCTAGCCCCTCATGATGCAGTGGGTGTTTAGGAGGCTTCTTTCTTATAAGTGACTGCACTGTCTAAGCGTGTGTCTAATGCTCAGGAAGTATGCAGTAAGAACTGAACCAGGATTGTAAACAAAACAAGGTTGTTTATAAATATACATTGCCATGCATTTCAGTTCTACTAAACAAGCAGACAGACAAAGCGAACAGCATCAGTGAATTTTAGAGAGGGTAAACAATCATAAAATGTGGATTTCACCTTGAAATAATATGATGAAAAACAGGTTGACAGTGTCCCTTTAAGGACAATGGCAAATGACTGGGCATAGAAATCATTTCTTCAGAAAGACAAAATATCAAAACCTTAATTCAAGCCAAGAAAACTCAATGCACCCAGTGAATATCCAAAAGATTCATGCTGCATCAGTTTCAATTCAAGGTTACCACCCGAGTCCAACTCCACCTTCTCTACATCACAAAATTTAAAGTATGGGTAACACCATTACCACTCTTGTTTCTGCAATGGTTAACTAATGTATTTACAGCATTTCCTCTAGCCATACTCCTCCAATGTTCCCCATATTGTTTTGATATTTTGCCTTTTCTGAAGAAATTATTTATATGCCTCATTCATATTTGTCATTGCCCTTAAATGTAGTACCACCCCTTACAGAAATAATTGTATGAAATTATTTCATGCTGCACATAAAACTATACAAGTGATATGCTGCAAGTATGATTTAAATGTTAAATTGGAACAGATTGCATGCATATGGCATGCGTTCAGCAATCAAGTGTGGCAACCATGGTTTTATGTTAAATTGGGAAAGACTGCATGCATGTGACATGCGTACAAAAAGCAAGTGTTCACTGATAACTGCACATGTAAAAGTTAAGTGACTTACTCAGGATCACACCATACACAAGTGGGAGTTGATGAGATTCAAACCCAGGTCTACATGCCTCCAAGTCTCTTGGCTTGTAGTTCAGTGCATTTAACCACTAAGCCATACTGTCTGCACACATATGGCTTGCTTGTACTTCAGTATATACTGTATCTGAATATATCTGCATGCATGTAGCATGCTTGTAGCCAATGTATGCTTTTCAGTTTTCTTCTCTCCTCGTCTCATTTTCACAGCTGAACTGTAGCACACATACCAATGGAAACACATGTTTTCCTACCCCAATACACAAACTTACCCACAAAACCACTTAATTACTTCTGTCTGGCCTGTACTCCTACTATTTTTCTCCATAGTTTTGAATGCTTACACACAAATAGACTTTGAGGTGCAAACACAAACATAGCAATAACTTGACACAAAAACACACCCACCCACATGGCAAGTCTCCCCCATACTCACACGGTGGCGGATATGGCCATGCTGCTACAGACAACCCACCAAGTATAGATATAAGTAAAAGTCTCTTACTTGAGTACTAGGAAGCCAGAGGCAGGCATCTTTAAGAGATGATGTCCATGGGTCAGAGTGCCAGGCGTACCCTTGAAATGAATGGAGTTATTTTCCATTACTGTTTTATACTTCATGATGGTGAGTTGGAGAATAATGGAAGTCCACTGTTCTATTAACAAGGCTCTTGTTAGTCGGTGGTGGCTTTTTAATCTCAACTCTCCATCAATAATGTATAGAAAGTAATTAAAAAATACCCCATTAATTTCAATGGTGCACACCCTGCAGTCGCCTTTGCCCTTTGACATAATGTGCCTGTGTGTGTGGATGTGGAGGTCAGCTTCATGGGGGCATAAGCCTGACTATAGTGGGGCTCCAATAGTGTGTGCATGCCATGCAACAAACTGTTGTGAATACAAGGGACAGCTCTAGAATGTCTGTAACATCTCTAAAAGGTACAACTTATTTGGTTTGACCAAAACATGATATGCAAATCAGGAAAAATTCAAATATATAAGATTCATCTGTATATACCCCAGAGCAGTGCATCAGATTTGGGCTTAAACCCACCCAGTTACTGACCAATTTTTCCTGTCTAAGTTCACCCACCCCAAAAAAAAATAACTTTGTCCAGATTTTTCTCCCTGACTCCATTCCATTCAATACCCATCCCCTATGGGTAATGAAACCACCCAAATGTGAAAAATACATCAATATTTCAGTTCTTCCTCCTTCCCCAATCCTTCTGTAAAAAATTGTTTACTTTTACTTGCCCGGCCATATAGTCAGAACCTGCAGTCTGGTATACTGTGTCACCAGCCCAGTTTTAGTCTGCTCCCCTCTCTCTTCACCAGAAGCTGGATGCTAGAACTGACCATCACAGGTCCCCAACGTGTCCGCGACAAGTCACCTCGCCATATGAATCGCCCAACATGGGTTTCTTCCTTCTTGCTTGGTTGCTGCTGTGGCTGCTGCCACACAACACTGATCAAGGCCTATGAGGCCACCCACACTGCTGTCACCACTGCTAAGCCTAGCTTGCTGCCATGGGGTCTGTGCTGTTTTGTTTGTAAGGGGACCCTAGTAGTGTAAGTAGGTAGTCTAGTCTTGGAGTTAGCTTCTAGCTCACCCTCTACCCCTTCAGCCACCAGGGAGATGGAGACTCACTAAGAGTAGAACAACAAAAATATGCTGCCACAACACTGCTTTTGAGAGTTCAGTGCTCACTGACTCCTCCAAGCTGTACTGTTCAGCCTGTCTACTCTGTACTTGGAAAGACAGTATCACACTTGCAGGGACTCATGTGCTGTTTCTTGGCTGGAGCTCATCCACATCACATGTGATTGTGCTGCCGCTAATAGGTGGAGAGATTGGACAACACAGTACAGATACAGTCAAGTCTGGAGAATACCTGCAGCTTGAGCACACACAGGCTGGGTGGGCACTTATTGTGCAAAGATTAAATCCAAATTTAAAACCATTACTGCCACACCATAAGAACAGTCTAGGCACAAATATGGGGGGCACCTGCACCCCTCTGCCCTACCTAAATGGCACCCTGCTTAATGGTAGGAATTCATTCTCAGGTGCTAATACAATGGTTTCCACTGTGTTTTGAGGTACCGTATCTCCATGTTTCATGATGTGTCCTGATCATCATGTGGGTTAGTGTCCCTCATTGTCCCTAATTTTGAATGTCCATGTCCCTCATTTCTGTGACAAAATGTGAGGTATGGAACATGCTTCAAGACCTTACTCAGCACAAAGAGTGCTGAGTATAATATAATGTATATGCTCAGTATAGAGTGAGAAAAGGAAAGTGAGATACTGTAAAACAGTCATGGAGAAACACATTTGTAGCACTAAATAAACATAAAAGTTTGCATGGTCCAAAACAAAAGGATAGGCTTCACAACACAGAGGCCCCTCTTCATGCATCTGGAATAGGGGATGTTGACTGGCTATATCCTAGGCATTTAATGCAATAAGCAAACAATACTTTACAGATTAATGGCAATTTAATGACAAAAATCGAAAGCCATTAAACAACTTGCAAAAGGATCGGAATTAATAAGTTTACCTAATTATCATGGAATTCAAATAAAAATGTATTTTAATGACTAATTGCTAGCAGTAGTATAAGAAATAGAAACTGATGTGTTTTCTTAGATGAGATTTACCAGCTTAGCTGCTGCCACTGGCAGCATGCAACATGTGAACCCCCGAGGAGCCGGAGGTCGTGAGGTTCACAGCCCTCCCACACATCGCCGGAGGAGTCCAGACCCCAGCCAAGGTAAAGCCCATTTTCCAACTCGTGAAGAAAAGCCAGCATTCTGCCTGCACTGCTGAAACTGCGTGTTGGCGCCTTTTTCTCCTTTTAAATAGTGGAATAAAAAATCTCTCCTCTCCAGTGGCGCAGCCAACAGCAGGACTGTAATTTAAAAGCGCTTTTGCCATTTCTGTCATTGCAGTAGTGAAGATAGAGCAGATTTTTAAAATAATTGTCTATCTCCTGCTCTGTGTTTCCTGCATTACCCTGTTACATGAAATGTGACTGTGTTACTCTGCTTTAATTAAGTTGTACTGTTTAGTTAGGTTTTCCAGTAATTCTAGCTGCCTGGTAGCCTCATTTTTATTTGGGATGTCCCTTGTATTTTTTGCTAGTAGCCCACACCAATTTGTGCTCTGTGAATTGCTCTGAGGTGGTAATCTGCCCCACACCCTGTGTAGCACACACTCAGAGGCTCAGCCCTCCACCCTATACTAGCTGATCGCCCCTCTTGCTTTGTCCTGTCCCTCTCCCCCTGCCCACATACCTATTTTAACCGTTGCTCTTCTCCTTTGTCCTTCCAGAAAAGAACCCCGAGGCAGAGGTCATGAGGCGCAGCCCCTCCCCACATCGCGTAGGGTCCCGACCCCCAGCCAAGGTAAAGCCCATTTTCCAATGCGTGAAGAAAAGCAAGCGTTCTGCCTGCACTGCTGAAACTGCGTGTTGGCACCT
The DNA here is from genome assembly GCA_016271365.2 of Neoceratodus forsteri. Lineage (NCBI taxonomy): Eukaryota > Metazoa > Chordata > Ceratodontiformes > Ceratodontidae > Neoceratodus > Neoceratodus forsteri. Next base: position 1,427,322,539 of record CM028130.1, read on the forward strand.
TTTTCTCCTTTTAAATAGTGGAATAGAAATCTCTCCTCTCCAGTGGCGCAGCCAAACGGCAGGACTGTAATTTAAAGCGCTTTTGCCGTTTCTGTCGTTGCAGTAGCATTAGCCCGCCGCCCCCACCACCACCCTAGTCGGCTCTCCAAGTTGTAGACAGGTCTAGTCAGGTGACCTTGTGAAATAACCTATCAGCCTACTTTCCCAGCTGCAGGTTATACTGACTCTACACTAGTGGCCGCTGTGGCATATCTCTCTTTCTACTATTACAATATTCACACTACTATTAGCTGCCCTCCTGTTTTTCAGGATCCACAGCTTGCTCTACAACCCCCAGAGGCACCCAACCCACACCTTTATAACTTTTACAATATCACTTCTGCTCTCAAAGATAACCACAGACCCTGTACCACCAGCATCTCACACTAGCCAATCTGATCCTATTGGCCTTATCTCCCACACACTCTATTTTCCCACACTATCACACCAGGTAAACTCTGCACCTCACCTCTCCCCCTCAGACCTCAAGCCCCCACCACCCATGCTAGCCTCCCATCACCCCCCACTAACCCTTCTTCTCTGTGGTATTCCTAGTCTCCCTATCCCAACCACTAATGCAAAATGCCTTACACCCTACCAATCCCAGCGTCTCTTATCCAAACTCTGCAGGTTTGCCCTCCTGAGTCTCACCTTTTTACTTCTCCTGTTATCTGGGAACATCCACCCCAACCCAGGACCACCCTGCACTAGTGCCTCCTCAAAAATACTCAGGGCGTCTGCTGCTAGCTACCCTAAATATATGCAGCCTTCCTAAAAACATACACCTCTCCAAGGCTGGATTGCCCAGTATGCTCCAGACGTACTTGCACTCTCTGAGACATGGCTTTCTGAAAAATTCCTGTGATGCTGTCTCCCTCTGTAACTATGCCTTCTTCTAGGCAGATAGGTCCAGTAAAAGGCGGTGGCTGTGCAATTTATGTGAAATCCTCACTCAATGCCACAGAAGTCCATACACCCTCACCTCAATATGGTGCCCAGATACTAACAGTAAAACTCAGCCTGGGTACCAAAACTCTCCATATCATCTCGGCCTACATCCCAGAAATCAAAAACTCGCATTTGACTCTATCCTTCAAATCATCTCCCAACTACCGAACACTAGTGAAGTCATCTTAATGGGTGACTTCAACGTTAACTGGTTATCCCAGCCTCATCCAGCTACAAAGACTCTGCCCTGGCCTTTGACCTCACCCAGCTAGTCACCTCCCCCACCAGAAGGGACAATAGATCTGGGACCTCCACCCTTTGACCTCATCTTCACCAACAGGCCAAGAAACCTCTCCAATGCAACAGTGCTCCCTGATGCTATCAGTGACCACCTCTGTTACCTGCTGGTGGTCGGGAAAATTGCCTCTCACCCACCAAAAATCTCCTTGGCAACGTAGAATTTAAAAAGAGGAGGCATAAAGAACCCCAAAGCCCATCTAACTAACAGCACCTGGCTCCCCATTTACACTGCCCAGTCAGTTGACCTTGCCCTCGCTCACTTTATAACCACCTTCAACAAGCCTGTGATCTATTCGCTTCCATATCTAAGCAAGTTGAAAACCAGAACCACCCCATGGATCACACCCCTCTTCTAAACCTGCTACAGCATAGGGACAACCTCTGGCTTTAAGGCCCTTGACTGCCAAGCGTACCCAGGATAGGCAACTCTACAGGAAGCATCATAAATACACATGGGCATTGCGGCAGGCAAAAGCTAATTACTACCAACAAACCCTTACCTCCTCCTGGGGTGATGGGAAAAATTCTGGAACAACATAAAATAACTCAGTGGTAAATCCTGCTCCCCTACCCCCACCCAACTTAATCTAAATGGTAATGTCACTCAGGATCACTCCACTATCGCAGAAGTCCTTAACTCAGCCTTCTCGGATCTCTTCCATATCCTCCCTCCAAATTTCCCAACCCTCCCCCAAACCTCATGTACTGTCAACTCGCCTCCCTTCTGGTTTGAGTCATCACCTGCACGAGGCTAAATGCTATATTTCCAAAGCTATCTCTAATACCCGCTACAGAAATGACTCCTTAGATCTTAAACTCCTTGGCTCACCCTGGATGTCACAATACCACACCTCACAAAAATTCTTAACCTCTCACTATGCCTCAGGCAGTTCCCTCAACCTGGAAGAGAGCCATAATCATTCCCATTCTGAAGAGCGGTGACCCCACTAGCACCAGCAACTATAGACCTATCTCAATACTTCCCACCTCTCTCCGAAGCCCTTGAAGAATAGTATCTGACCAGATAACTGAACACCTAACTAAACATAAACTTCTCAGCCAGGAACAGCATGGTTTCCGGATGGGCCATAATACCATCACCGCGCTCTCAGAGCTCACCGCATTCATCCACGAAGCCCTCGATCAAGGCTCAATGCGGGGGCAATCTATGTGGATCTAACCAAGGCCTTTGACACAGTCAGTCACGAGCTACTGCTTGTGTCCTCCCAACACTAAATGTGGTCCCTGAGGCTACGGCCTGGTTTCAGGATTACCTCTCAGGCTGGTCTCAGCAAGTCAGGATTAACACCACCCTCTCCACCCCAAAACAGTTTGCTCTGGGGTCCCACAGAGTCCATTTGGGCCGCTGCTTCACCCTCTTTCTAAACTCCATCCCTAAGGCATGCAGTGGTCATTTGCTACTCTCGTTGATGATGCGGTTCTGTATTGGAAACACCCCCATCCGACACCCTCCAACAGGCATTTCAGAGTCATTTCTGTGAACTAGAGACCTGGTTCACTGAACACCGCCTAATCATCAACTATAATAAAACTAAGTCCATGATTTTTGCACATCGCAAAGCCCTCATAGTCACTCTGCTCTCCTAATCAAGAACACACTAGGCGCCCCTCTGGAACACGTTACCAACTTCAAATACCTGGGTATCACATTAGACACCTCCCTCTCCTAGAGGCATATCCAAACTCTCACTGCCTCTGCCAATACTAGAGTGGGCATCCTGTACAGGATCAAGCACTGCTTACCCACTCAGGCCATGCAGCTTGCAGTCTCCTCCTCCATCCTCTCCCTAGTTGACTACGGTATTACTATATACGGCTCTGCAGAACCCGGCTCGCTAACAGTATAATTACTGCCTTGAATAAAAGCCTGCCGCCTAGTCATGGGCAGTGATAGACTAACCCACACCTGTAATCTTTATGCTTTGACTGGTTGGCTACATTTCCAACAAGATTAAAGTACCACACCTGCATCCTCACAAAAAAAATACACCTTCACCTAGCTCATGACCTTCTCCCCATAATCAGTGCAGCACCCACAGGCGCAATACAACACTCGCAGCAAGCTCCTCATTTCTGGTCCCCCTATGTAGAACTTCCTTGGACAAAGATCCTTCCGCTACCAAGCCCCTCTCTGGCTCAATGCATTACCACCCTCACTCTCCCAGACCCACAGCATCTCACTATTTAAAACAGGCCTCAAGGCTCTACTTCTTGAGTGCAAAATGTACTTCTGACTAACATTGCCCACCCATTTTATTCCCTTTCCTCCCCATTTGCGACTCAGGGTCTCTCTCTATGCCCCATGTACTAGCGCTTTACAAGTCCCTGCCTGGGACTCCAAGATTACTACCTCATATCCTCACGGTATATAAGTTGTGCCTGGACTGCTCCTCAGTACTGTTACTGTAAATACTGCCTGTCTATGTATGTCCTTTACTGTAATTGTTTTAACCTCCACCCCTGTAACTGACGTGGAGCCTTTGCAAAGAGTCTGTGACTCAAAGGTTTGTAATTCGATTGTATTCCAATAAAAAAAAAAAAAGAACCTGATGTGATGTTTTAATGATATTCACACTAGTTTAACTGCTGCACTCATGTCAAGCATGCAACACGCGAACCTGATGTAATTTTAGAAGATTTTCACACCAGCTTACCTGCTGAGCACATGTCAAGCTTTCAGCATGCGATCCTGATTTGCCTTTCAGACCTGGTTCGCATATGTTTACTTAGTGTATGTGAACTGCATGCAAACATTGCACAATTAAGCATGTGGTATGCATTCTGCATGTACACAGCACACCAATATGTCTGTAAGGGACATGTTTGGACTATCGATCCTTCCTTGTTTTATTACAGGAATGGAAGGATGGTATGGTGATTCTTGGGGTAATTTTAATTTGATCTTTAACCCTGCTTTGGACATCACCTCAGGGATCCCAGAGGAATGTATAAGGTAGCTAAACAAGTGGGTAAATTGCTAGCTGAGCTAGGGATGGTAAATGTCTGGAGGCAACTAAATGGAGGGCGAAGGGACTATAACTTTTATTCTGCCCCACATCACATGTACTCAAGATTAGATTATTTATTCCTCCCTAAGGAAGAAATGCAAAGAGTGGGAGATTCCTGGATGGGGACATGATCTTACTGGATCACTCCCGATTTTTCTAAACATAGACCTAGAAGTGACCCATTGGAACACACTATGGCGGCTAAATGTCTCCTTACTGCAGGACCACGAGGTTCAGGAAATAATTAAAGATACATACAAGTATTATTTAGCTGAGAATGATACTGAGGATGTCTCTCCAGGAATGTTTGGGACAGGCAAAGAGGCTAGCCATGAAGAAAAGGAAAGGAAGCTAGATGAGCCTGGTTACAAGAACAAATTCAAGTTAAAAGATAAACAGAAAGAAAAATATGATAAGACTAGAGCAAAGGAACTGAGGACCATAAAAGAGAATTAGGGGAATTGCTGGATTATCATGTGGAGCAGAAAATGCTCTTTCTCTGTTAAAAACATTAAGGGAGGGCCTCGGTTTTGAGCTTCTGGCCAGCAGACTTCAAATACAAAGAGCAAGGGCTACTATTGTGGCTCTGCATCATCCACAAGTGGGAGAGTGATGCACCAGACAGAGGAGATAGTGGAGACTTTGGGACTTACTATGCAGATCTGTATGCCACAGGACCCGAGGTGCAGGAGGACATATGAAATTTCTTGCAGAAATTGAATTTACCTCAGTTGTCTGAAACTCAGGGGATGCCCTCCTCCTACTCATAACTTTACAAGAGTTGAAAACAAAAGTGATGAGATTAAAACTGGTAAATCCCAGGTAATGATGGTTTAGCAGCGGAGTTCTATAAATGCTTCTTGACATGGTTCAGCCTTTATTTTGACAGTTTTCCAGGATGTCTATTTGAGGAGGGTTCCCCTTTTTGGATGCAGGCAGTTGTCTTTGTTGTGCCCAAGCCTGGAAAGGACCCTACACACTGTCCTTCATATCGCCCTATTTCATTGCTAAACAATGACTATAAACTGTTAACTTCTCTTCTGGTGCCGCCTTCAAATATATCGCCTGGTCTTATTCATCTTGATTAGACAGGCATCGTCCCGGTAGGCAGGTGCAGGATAATTTAAGAAGAATGGTCCACAATACAGACCATATAAATGCCTTACAAACCCCATTCCTTTTGATGAGTTTAGATGCGAAAAGGCGTTTGATAAATGTATCATGGCATTTCCTATGGCAGATCCTTTCTGGGTTTGGGTTTCCCAGACTCTTTACAGACAGCCTTTTAAACTTTATGAAAACCAGAAGGTTACATCCGGGCAAACAGACATGGCCGCTCACGAGATGCACTGCATTTATTTCCACTCTGTCCATCACCAAATTATTCTGAGAGCAGGACAAACTTGTTCAAAAGGCAGGGCTGGTGAAAGTGACTTAAGCGGCTTAAAACAGCAGCAAAGACAACGTTTTTTTTTCTTCTTTTAGGAACCTGTCCGTGTACATGGGCAGTCAATTTCACAAATATGCATACAGTAACTCATTGATTAGCATTACAAGCAGTAAACCTAATCAATTTCTACTCAGCTGTTCACACTACAGAAAGAAAAAAAATGGCAGTACAGCTACTGAACAACGGAGACTGTGGCAGCGCACTGAGTGAAGAACGACACTAGAACGCAGGCAAACAACTACATATGATGTCATTCTGCCACTGGTCAGCTAAAGGATAACAAATAGCAGAAAAAGGATGAGGTATCGGTAACATGTCAAAGCAGGCGGACTGAAATGAAAGAAGAGGCGCTTATAAAAAACACTACACAACAACATAAAGCATCATTTAAGGAGCAGGATTCAGGAGAATGCTAGACTCGTCAGGGCTCTTTAAAACTCTAATAAACATAGTATAAAAAAAATCCCTGGTTAAATACTTTATTCTTTCACATTCCCTCCCGATGAAGCTTTAGTAGCCAAACTGGTCGGGGTTTTGTGTCATTCTAAGTCTGCTGGTGGTAAGTTTTATGTATTGTTACACAATAAAAGTGTTTTAGCACAGTAGTGTGGTGCAGGCTTTGTTTGTTGTATATCAATATATACAGACATATTGTGGCTATCGAAATGCAACAAGATATGTCCAGAGTCAGAAATTCTCAAATGTCAGCAGATTACGCTCTTGTTAAATTAGAATGGAAGACAGAAAAATATCTTTGCTACAGTCTTAAATCGAACACAAGAAACTGGTGAAATTTAGCTTTCAAATTTTGCAGAACAGAAGGGGTGATATGTAAGTCACGCAAAATAACTGTAAATGTGGCTATGCATACTCCTTTGTAGGTTTATAAATTCTTTTGACTGTTTCATTTCACATTCATTAAGAAATAAATGGATGATACCCTTAATGCAACAGAAAATCTGGCCAATCAAATTGACAATTTCAAATGGCTCATGTCTTCTCAAAAGGTGCAGTTTACCTTGCACTGGCATCCTTTATAACCATGGCATTAAGAACTTTTAACAGATTATTATAACCTGTTAGTGCTACTATACAAATTCCTTCTACTTATTATATAATGGCTGTACAGTATGCCTCTTCATATACGATGCCAAGAACATGTTTTACTTTAAAATTTCCTATAGAGCCTCAAATGATTATCTAGTATGAGAATGGACTTGTTTACCTGAGCATATTTGAGGAGCTTATTTGAAATCATCATGTGTATGTATTTAGGAAAGAGAATTATTGTCATTTTAAGTGTGTTTTATATGCAAAATGTAATGTATTTGTGATGCCTTTTGTATTGTGTCAGTACCTTTTGGTGAGCCTAATAAACTTAACTGAAGTGAACTGAAGTGAAGTGAACCGAACAGAAGGCGTTAGGAGGGCCATTCAAGTATTAAAAGAGGAAAAGCCAGTGGGCCTGATGGATTCAAGGCAGAGTTTTTAAGGAATTGTCTGGTTCTGTGGGGAATGGTCTGCAGAAAGTGTTTATGGAAGCAGGAGTAGAGACAGCACTACCTACCTCAAGCAATATGGTCACACGTGTGTCCTGCCCAAGCCTGATAAAGACCTGAGTTTGTATGAATCTTATCGCCTATCTCTCCCTTGTATTTCTTTTTTTCAATTGTGTTTATCCTCCTCGGGGGACACTCGGTGCGTCAGCCAACCTACCAGAACTCGAGGTCTTCGAGGGCTTGTGGTGCCATGCGAGGCATGCCGGCAGAACCCGAGCCCAGCCTGGAGGTTTCATCCTTGGGTGGCCCCATCTTTCCTCCATTTTCTCTCCTAGGTGCCCTTATCCCAAGACCCTGGGCGGTGATGCAGGCACATGGGCGTGCATGGACACGCAGCTCCAGTACCAGCCTCTCCTGCCCCCCCAGCCTAGTGCGGCACTCCTCAGAGTGGCGCAACCACTCCGGCCTCCACCAGGGGCGTCCATGCCCGAGGAGAGGAAATACTCCCTCCTGAGGCAGACAGCTGCCAGCTGGCAGCCATTCGCACCCTCTCCCCATTCCACCACTGACCTTCAATGACCCAGGCTCATTCCCAAACCCGGGTCACCAGCATGGTTGAGATGTGGCGTCCAGCATCTCAACTCTCTTTGCTACTAGGCCAGCGCCCTTGTATTTCTGACCATAAAATTATGCCAAAAATCTTAACTGTAAGATTAGAGGACCTGCTCCTGAGATTAATTAGACTGGACCAAACCAGATTTGTTAATGGCGGCTCTCCTATCAGAACATCGGCATTCAGGAGGAGTACATGTGCTTTCAAGAATGCCAAGAAAGCATTCGACTGATTGGAATATCAGTATCTCTTTGAGGCCCTATAAAGACTGGGGCAAGGAGAAGAATTTGTGAACATGGTAAAGCTTCAATACGTAGGCTAAAGCCAGGGTTGCAGTTAATGGGCATCTCTCATATCCCTTCCCTAGTATCAGGTACAAGGCAGGGCTTCCTCTCTTCCCCTTACTGTTTGCACTAGCTGTTAAGCTATTGATTGTACACATCAGTGAGGATGATGGAATTCAGAAAGTAATGGTCTCCAAAAGGGTCTTCACAAAATATCACTATATGCAGATGACCCTTCTGTTCCCTACTGACCCTGACAAACTATCCCAGCAGTAATACAGGTGCTAGAAGTGATCTGCTTCTCAGAATATAAAATCAAGTTCAATAAATCAGAATTAATGAGTGTTGAAACAAGGGGAGCCAGGAGAGAATTGAGTTTTCAGGCACCTTTTCAAAACCAATGCAATACATTACCTATCTGGGGATAAACTAGCATGAACACTGAACAACCTGTAAGCTCAATTATAACCCCTTGATATGCACCATCATAGCAGAACCTGGCAACATGGCAGTCTCTACTGCTGTCCTGGCATGGGCATATTAATGTAATTCAATGAATGTGCTCCCCAGAGTTCTCTAACTGTTGCAGCTGCTTTGATGGGTAAGACAGATACTGGACACCTTGAGAAAGCGTGTACTGCATTCATTTAGAGAAAAACAAGGTCATGGATGAGTCTTGCTTAGAATAGCACAGCACAAGGAGAACTTAAATTTCAGACTGCTCCCTATTACCTAGGGGCAATGGCACATATTGTACAGGACTGGTGGCTAAACCAGAGTGAGCAGCATTGACAGATCTAGAAAAAAACTCCTTACCCTTACCAACCCAGCCTTACTTAGGACTTGAAAGAAGGCCTTCAGGAACTCTGGGTCACACCATCTGTTGGTGGAGGCAACACTGGAGACATAGCAGGAGTTATGCAAGGATATAGATGCTAGGGGAGGGGCAACACTACTATACCCTCTATATGCTAATCCAGAGTTTATACCAGGGATTACAGACACAAGATTCAGAGACTTGGAGCAGAGAATACAGTTCTTTGGGGACATCATAATTATGGCTGGAGTTTGTCCATTTTACAAACTCCAACAGATGTGGGAGATCACAAGAGAACACCATTTTAGACATCTCAAGCTAGGGCATGGATCACCAGGGCACAGGAAGTTAAACCAGAGGATTCCATAATGTTTGCACTGGAGTTTATTTTGTTTGCAAATGTCAGGAACTCAGAACCTTATGACAATGGTTGTTGCACAGATCAAGGAGATAATACCAAATTTATTAGCGTAAACTAAGCTGAGGTGGGAGTTGTATCTAGACATGGTTATTCCTGAGAAAGCATGGGTAGTTCTATGTGACTCACACATGGGCTTCTGACCTGTAACACATTTTAAGTGTCACAATTTAAGTTTACATCGCCTCTACTGGCCCCCAAATATTGTGCACAAATTCTGTCTACAATTTCACCAATATGTGGCAGACACAATATGGATGAGTTCACACAGCTACACTACTTCTTGGCCTGTGACACACTTCAGCCTTTTTGGACACAGATAGCAGATAGCGTAGGTCACATTATGCTATTTCTACAAAACCATCAGCTCTTGTGCTACTGTAGGGTGGGGAGGCAGGGATGAATAAGAATGGATACTATATATGAGGGTGGTACAAATTATGTTGGTACTAGTGATTCAAAAACAGAAATATAGAAAATGATGGCAGAAAAACACCATTGGTCCATTCAGTCTGCCCATAAAACCCTAACAAACTCTGGGCCAATTGTCCATGGAGCATTCTCACCTATGCTATCAACCCTCATGCTCCCTATGCTCCCACTACCACCCTGAGCAACCACTAAGCCCTTCACTATGTCCCAGCCATCTTTTAAACCATTGATAGTTTTGGTGCCCACTACATCAGCTGGCAGATTGTTCCATGACTCCACCACCCTTTCTGTAAAACAAAACTTTCTTATGTCTCTCTTGAATCTCCCCATCAGTTTCACACATGCCCCATGTTCTTGATCTATTACTTATGCTAAATAGTTCCTCATGATTCACCTTGTTCATTCCTTTCAGGAAATTGAAGGTCTCTGTCATATTTCCCTCTTTCATCTGGCCTCCATTGAGTACATGTTTGTTCAGTACTTTGAGCCGATCCTCATAAGATGTACCCTGCTAGCCCTGAACCATTTTGGTCACCCTAGGTTGCATTGTCTCCAGCCTGTCCTTATCTTTCCTTGGGTGAGGACTCCAGAGCTGGGCACATTACTCAGGTGGGGCCTCACCAGTTATCTATAGAGGTGGTAATACCGCCCTTCTGCTCTCAGCACCCCTTCCTGTACACCCTAGCATCCTGTTGGCCTTTTGTAGACCTTGCTACACTGACTTGATTGTTTAAAGGGAGTCATGGTTGCTGACCCCTAGGTCTCTTTCCTCAGATGTCATGCCCAGCTTTACTCCATCCTGGGGTTCTTGTTCCCTATGTGCATCACCTTACACTTTCTGAAACTGAATTTCAACTGCCAAACCTCTGACCATATCTGCTGCCTTTGCTAGTCTCTCTGCATCTCCCAAACCTTTCCTTGCTGTCTAAACTGCAGCTGAGCTCAGTGTCATCTGTGGAGAGACAAACCTTGCCCTAGGTTCCTTCTCCCATGTTGCTGGTTAACATATTGAAAGGACTGGACCCAAAACCGATCATTGTGGCACCCACTGGTGAACTCCTCTCTTCTGATTTGATTCTGTTAACCACAGCCCTCTGCTGTCTTCCTTCAACCCATTTCTCACCGTGTCCTTTGCTGCACCCAGATCCTCTAGCTTTTCAGCAGTCTTTTGTGCGGCAGCAAGTTAAAGCCTTGCTGAAATCGAAGTTGAGTAAATCTATAGTGTCCCTTATCCACTACCCTCATAACCCAGTGAAAGAATGTTATCAGGCTGGTCTGATAAGGCCTCCCTGCTACAAACATGTGCTGTTTACTATCCAAAAGACCATTGCTCTCAGGTAGTCCATGAGGTCTTCTTACTAGTGTCTCCATTAGTTTACCCACAACAGAGGAAAGACTGACAGGTTTGTAGTTACCTGGTTGCTCCTTGTCCCAGCTCCCATGGAGCAGGACTACATCTGCTATTCTCCAGTCCTTTGGAACTACCCTGTCTGAATTGAGCTCTTGAATAACCCTATCAGAGGTTCAGTTAGTTCCGTTGCCAATTCCTTAAGCAGCCTCAGATAAATCCCATCTGGCTCTGGGGCCTTATCTATCTTTAGGGCTGCTATCCCTTTTCAGACCCTTTTACTGGTAAATACTTTCTGCCTCAACTCAGGAATTCCACTTATAGCAGCCTTAATGCTACTGTCTGGCAGAGGTCCTCAGTTTTACCTTGTGAATACAGAGGAGGCGTAGTCATTAAGAACAGCTGCTTTCTGCCTGTCCTCAGCAAGCACCCTACCTACATCTGTTAGCCTAACAATTCATCAGTCTCTTCCTTCCTTCCTTCCTTCCTTCCTTCCTCCCTGATATATCTAAAGAACTGTTTTCCCTCCCTTGACCCCTCTGCAGTATGTAGCTCAGTTTCACCACACACGCAGCCAGAATGTAAATTGATAGACATCCCCACTGCGATGAAATGCATGCATCCCCTGACAGTGCCATGTCCCGACAACAATGGGGAACAGACTGACACAGTTCTTGTGAAATTCGGGGAGGGCTGTGCCGATGCACCCCCATGTGGGGACACCCCCAGACTTGCTGATTATTAACTCCAAGGGGTGCAGATTATGGAGGAGAGCGACACAGAGGCATCGCTGGTATACATCCATCGTTACAACAACCCGTTCAACATTACGGATGTCAACAGGTTGTTGTTGCTGTGATGGAGTCGCTGGGTGGGCTATTGTATCAACGGTATACCATGTAGCTCTCTGTCTGCTTCTGTTTCTCCAAGCATCCTCTTGGTTCCCTTGTTCTCATTTGGCACTTTCCCCATCTTACTTCCCTTGTTTTCCTTGTACATGGTGAAGGAATTCTATTTAGCTCTCCTCCTTCCCAGACCTTCCAGAGAACCATATTGGTCTCTTACATACGAACATCTGAAACTGCCAGCAGATACAGGCCATATGGTCTATCAAGTCTGCTCGAGTGTGCAGCTAGCAACCCACTACACTGCAGCTTACACCTGTTTATTTTGATTATAGTTCTCATGCAAGACTTTGTTGCCTGAAGAATGGCCCCTTGATTGCTCCTCATCTTTCCTTCACAGCCCTGATGCTGTCCACTCTTACTAACTTGTCCGAACCAGTTCTCTCATCTAGTTGAAGTCTGCCCTTTTGAAATCTAGGACTTCAGCCTTGGCTGAGGCTTACCTGTCCCAAGGGCCAGGTAGAATCACATAGAGTTATGGTCACGGGACTCTAATGACTCCCTACCCTCCTCCTCCTACCATGTCCACACTGGGAGCACCACATTGAGAATGGCAGCCTTTCCCAGCGAGTTCTTTAACCAGCTGCTTCATCAGGCAGTCCTGCAATGTATCCAGCAGTGCGTGACTTCTGGAGTTAATGGCCACTGGAATGACCCAATCAATATCTGACAGGTTTAAATCTCCCACTATCACTTCCTCACTCTTTGCCACACCCCTTTTCTAGTTCTGGCCCATCCTCCTCATCTCTTTCTCTTCCCCTGTCCTGGTGGTCTATAGATCACCCACATCCCTAGTTTCTTGCCTGAGGATGCTGTGAGATGAACCCACATCAATTCTGTTTCCCCATTACCTTCCCTGATGTTTTATCTTGCACTGCCTCTATGCATTCCATGACATATAGGGACTACACCTCCTACTTTATCTTTTTTTCTATCACATCTAAACATGGTGTAGCCTGGAATTGTCCACTCCCAATCACTAGTCTCTGTGGGTAAACTTTCTGTGATGGCTACTAGGTCTATCCAGTGTCTCCACCATCCTAGAGCTCACTAAATTTATTTTCCAGACTCCTGGCAGTAACGTAACCCCTTTCTATCTTTTTCCTGATACCCTCTTGCTTTTTCTTCCTTCTGCCGTATTCTTCCTCAGTCTCCTTACTTTTTAATTTTTCATGCTGAATGTAGGCTTTGACAGCCCCCTCTCATTGACATCTTTTCCACCCCAATTTGAACTTCAACCTTGCTATTACCCACCTTACACCTACTAGCCCTCTGTTCAGGAGGGCCCTACCTAGGTTCCCCACTGACTTTCCAGTCCACTGGTTACCCTAGCAAAATGAAAGGAACCAGCACATACCAGGCACTGTAGAAGTAAGTGATAATTCATTAAAGGCATTGCATGGCTAAAAACTGGGCTAACAACTCTTACTTGTCAACTCGAGCAAGGGGTTTTCTTCAGTGGTTCCGTGGCCTCCATCTCCTTACAGTCAGTTTAACTATCCAATGTAGATGTCAAACTTCTATCCCAGAGCACTGGCCCCCTCTCTTCAGGTGATGGCCATCACCCTGAAAACCTCCTGTCCCAAGCCCCTAGTCCCTCAAGAAGTGGTAACCTTCTCCTGACACCATCCCTTCAGCCACCCATTAAACTCCTCAGTTTCTTCCTTTCTTACTCATCATTCTCTTTCCTCCTACTGCACACATGGAGGAAACTGAGAAAAAGCCAGAGAATCAGTATTCCTTCAATCTGTCCTTAGCTTCTTAAAGTTTTGTTTAATTGCCTCCACAGTCTGGTTCATCCGATCAGTTGTACTCAAGTATACCAGCATCATGGCTCCTCCTCCCCATTCTCCGTCATTACCCCATCCTATCTATATCACAAATAGCTAATGCATCAGGAATGCATCTGACCATTTCTCTCCTTCCCTCCCCTCCACCATCCTTTCTACTCCCTAATCATTTAGTACCCAATCACTAATACTCCCTTTGCTGACTTCCTCCTGCTCCCTCATGGGTACCACCAAGCTGTCCTGCCCATTTCCCCAACTAACTCAGAGTCCTCCCCGATGAAATGGGGTAACTGAGCCTCCTCCAGGAGTGCAAAGGAATTTGCTGTCTGGATGGTGTAAGACTGGTAAAATCCATTGTGGCTGCCTCTGCTACCATTCCCCTCCTTCCACCCTCCAGCTTCCTGGGCCAGTGGGTCTCTGAGGGAGTGGTGGTGTGTAGGGTGGACTCCAGCTGAGCCAGTGCTGCAGCTGGGATATCTCGTCTCTTGATGCTACTAGCAGAGCATGGAACTCTACAAAGGTCCTGCTGATGGAATACTGCCCTTCTCCAAAACATACCCTGGAGAATAGCACTCCACAGTTCCCACAACTGACTACCTCCCTACTGCACCTCATCTCCATACTGATCCCATGATAAATCCTTGAGTATTGTTAATAACTTGCTTTCCTCTATCTGCATAGTACTCTTAAATTAGAACCAAAAAGCCTACCTTATGCAGTATGTGGAGTTATGTTATATATAGAGTACTTCCTACACCCCCTCATTACTCCCTTAACCTTGCTTACTCCTTTACATATACATAAATGTACAAAAAATTGTATTTCACGTGTATCAAATCTTACTATAATCCAAATGTTAAGAGCAAATCTAAATATTCTAGAACTGAGTGGGCAAACTTCAGATGTTCTAGTAAAACCAGAACACTATTACAGGGATGTTGTTTTTTAGCAACAGCTAAATGCTGAGCTAAAAATACCTTTCTAAAATGCTTTTTATGTAACCCTTATAGGGATCCCTGTACAAGACCTGTTTCTTTCCTGGTATTGCAGTGTGTTGGGCCAGCTGGCCTGCTCCAGCCCTCTGAAGGAAGAAACCAGCTGACTACAGTTGAGAGAGCTGCAGGAGGTTGCCTCAGTCTGGGGAGGGGATGCCAGGCATGTATGCCTGCTATCCTTCTAAACCTCTGTTCCTGTGTGTAAGGCCCAAAACCCTCTTACTGATATCATGGTGGCTGCCATCAGTAAGGACCCCCAGAGGGGTAATTTCTCATGTAGTTTACCATTCAATGCAGAGAGAAGAGGAGTAGACACCAGAACAAGTAACAGCAATGTGCAAGTAGAAACAGAGATGATATAGAACTGTATCCGGAGGACTGTACAGGGTACCTAGTGGAATGCTCCTTCCTGCACTAGGCAGGAGGGTGTGAAAATGTGCTCCTGTAGCATCATTTTGTTTGGGACCCTCTGACTATGAGGTCAAGTCTTGGGAGAGGGTGGGAGGTGGCACCTGTGGCAGCCTCGGACCCTTGGTGATGTCTGCCTCTTCTTGCCCCTAAATTGTGAGCCACTCATGTGTAGACAAAGTCATAAGAAGTAATAATTTGAAGTCTTGGGGCAGAGTGGGAGGCATCACTGGTGGCACCCTGGATCTCCAGGGAGTGTGTGCCTCTCCTAGCCATGCAAATTGTGTGGAAAATAAGTCACCATAGATGCCAGTCTTTAGTCTGCCAAGACAGCCTGTGAGAAATACTGAATCTAAGGGATTGGGTCCCCTACTGTTAATGTCCTAAGGTCAGGAATAGGTAGTGGGAAACTGGTACCAGGTTTGGAGGATGCTTGGTTAGTGCTCATCCCAGAGTAGCTCTAAGGAGTGAAATAACCCATTACTGCAAAAGAAGGATTAAGCAGGGTAAAGTCTGATGCTCAGAGTAAGTAAGGGCAAACTGTACCTGTAGTATAAAATGTAAGAGATGCAAAGGGTCCTGAAAGTTAAGCGTTCCTTGCGGGTCCCTGCTAGAGGGCCCTAGGAGAGTTAAAACAGCCTTGTTTCAGCTGCTCTTATGATATGAAACATGTTTCAGCCTATGGGAAACACTACTCTTAATCTGCACCTGTGTATCCTACTGGGTTGTTGGTACAACCCCAGCAAACTAAGAAGCGAGGAGTACACTTTGAATAATGCCTTTGCTGTCACCACCTTGGTGACTGGATTTCAGAGACTGCTTATAGACACTAATATATGGAGACAGTGATAAGAATACAGCCTTCCCATATGAGAAATAACAATGATCATGAGCTGTAAGTAAATGAAAGGATCCTGTTTTGAACTTCTCCATTGTTTGGGCATTATATGCATTACTGGAGGTATTCTATGTTGATAACCCTGTCCTTTGCAGCTAGGGTGCCCCAATGTGTTCCTGGGTGCCCAGAAGAAAGAGACAAATTCTTCCAATGAAAGTTGCTGCCAGGGTAGCCCTGTCTGTTAGAGCAGCACTGCCTTAGGCCAGACATCATGGAAAGGGCTGCCACCCAGGCAGGGCTTTAACCTCTACAGCTAAAGAGCTGAGCTTCACTGCTGTGCCAGCTTGGTAGTGTAGCAGAAAGGTTCACAGCCTGATAAACAAGAGATTGTGAGTTCAATCCAGACAAGGTCCCCTCAGTTTTCTTTTGTCAGAATTTCATGAGAGTGGTGATCTATGGCAGTGTGGTGTCTAAACAGGAATTATACAATGGGGCTTTAAAATCAAGACATCTGATTGGTTAACTGACACCTTTGCAGCATTGTAAAATTCAGCATTACCAATGCAAAAGGTGCCAATCAGCCTCATCTCTCAATCCATGTGCCCCAATGTGAAACTGAAAACCAGCCATCTTGAAGGACAGCTAAACACTGCTGTCTACAAGTCCTACTGCACCACACCAAATTCATAAATAAAATTATTACAAAACAACACTCCCAAAACCATTTCCAACCTAAAACAGTCTAGGTTAGTAAAATCATTTCCCCATAACCACTTCCATGAGTTCACCTCTGACCCCTTCCCTCATCTCTGAGAATCCCTTACTCGACCTACATAAGCAACTCATTCATACCATAGAAAAAAATAAAACATATCCTCATTTTAAAAAAATACATTTTCCACTTGATAATTCTATAGGAGCTTAAAAATATAATGAGGTAAGTATGCATGAAGTACCCGATCACAAACCTCCCATGGCTTCAGTGCTATAGCAGCAGGTGTGCTATCAGCATCTTAAGTTTAAAGCCGATCATGAACCTCCCAGCGGTTTCAGTGCTATAGCAGCAGGCACTCTACCAGCATCTTAAGTTTAAAGACACTAAACTGACAGCTACAGAAGGTCTCTTATAGTCTGGCACACAACTCCTTAGGTTTCAATAAAAAAAATTAGTAAACCCTCAGACGGTCTTTTGAGACACTAGTCAACATAGCAAAGGAACTATTTTTAGGAACAACAATAAATTAAATGAAAACTAGTGAAAAAATATATTTTATTTTATGTTACAACAAATTAAGGCGAACATTGTATAATAGCAATAAACCACTCCAGGGTGTGGCTGATGCTGGGATTTACCTACACCTGGCGAGGTTTAGTCACTCAGCCTGCAGCCCTGGGACCGAACCATGCCAGGCATGGGTAAACCAGCATCACTCACAGCCTGTCATGGTTTATTGCTTAAATATACAGTATAGGAAAAGGACTTAAAGTGAGAAGAATAAGAGCAACATTAAAGTGCTGCCTCTGAGGCAGAGGCTGTTCTGCAAGCAAATTTCATTGGATGAATATGCCCATTGCTTCCCATCTTAGTGCTAAAGGTCAGTATGCTAAAGCAAAGTTGTATATGCTCTCCTCCCATCACTTAACATTAGTGTTGCTTGGATAGTATTCTGCGAATTAGGATCCACTAGACACCTGACGTTTGGCCAGATAGTGGATCCAGTCGGATAGTAGTGCTATCCTACTGTGGATCCGACCATCCCAGATCCAGGCTAGATCCCTGGATCCACAGTTAGATCCCTGGATCTGACACTGGATCTGACCATGGATCTTGGTATCCAACTGCAGATCCCTGGATCCAACCTCGGATAATGTGGGATCTGGCCTGGGATCCAACCTCTGATTTAGGTCGGATCCCAGGTCGATACTGCCACTATCTGACTGATGACAATTGGATCCACAAAGGCACTATCTGAGCATCACTACTTAACATCCATCCTAGACTGGGGAGGGCTACATTTAAAACAATGAGAAATCAGCAGTCCAGAAAGCCCGCAAACAGTGACAAAATCACAATACCACATAACTAACAGGCCACCACAGCAGCAAGCCAGCAAAGCCTGGTCACAAGGACAACCTCACAAAAGGGCCACACTAAGTGCCAAACTGTATAACAAAATTTAAATTTACAGTAGAAGTGATTCACCACAGAACAAAATCTATGCTGGCAATTCAGTGGGTGGGAGCTACCAGTCACACCCACTTTCCTGAGCTATTTAAGCCAGCTTCCTCCAACCTCATTTGGGCGCTGTTTCTTAGCTACAGCTGGAGGCTTTGCTGGGGCTCTGCCCCCTTCTTCCGTGACTGTCTGATGCTTTTCCTTTGCGCTTTTGGGCTTTTTGTTTGGTTTGTGCCTTCAGCAGCTTTCTAGTTCAGTATTTTATTTCTACCTTTCCTGGCGACAGCTCATGCTTCCTTCTTTCTCTTGGTTAGGTACTCCTTCTGCACTCCTGTCTCATGTAAATCCAGTGTTTCTTTCTCATGGATCCTTTTTGTGCTTACTATTTTCCATAGTAATCTTAGTTACGTATTCTTCTGCTTTGGCTTGTATTAAGTCTTTTCCATTTTGTTCTTCATGCCAGGCCAGTTGCGAGCGTCCTCTCAGTTCCACGGCTTTCCTTCTTAGTTACATTCACCTGACTTCCTGGCAGACCAGTCACTTCCATTCCTGCTCGACATTTTAGTTAGTTTTACTCAGTCAGTCTGCTTCAACAAGTACCACCCTAGTCTTAGTGTGCATATAGCTTCCAGCCTATCCTGCTGAGGCTGAGTTTTATCTCTCATTTTGATCTTTAATGTGCATTCAAATTTCAGTATCTTTCTAGTTCTTTTATTTTCCATAACTATCAGTCATTCCATTCAGTAGTTATTATTCAGCTAGAGTCTTGCCCTCATGGTTCACCCTGTGGGTAGACAGTTCTTACTTCCTTAAAGTCAGCATCTAGAGGTGCGTCCCTTGTCTTAGGTGGGGTCTTCTCTATAGGCTTCTTGTCTTCTGTGGCACCTCTTGGCAATCCCACCGACTGGTAAAGTCCAGTGTTCCAGGGAAGCTTTAGCCATGCAAACACTTCAAGGTGTTTGTAGCACCCTCTTCCCATATGTCTAGGGGCCAGATGTTCCAGGAAGGGGTCCCAGACATTAGAAACTTTTCCAGCACTTCTCTGAACAAAGCTCATGGAATAAATACTTCTTATCTTGTGACATCTTCTGATACTAGATTCAAGGACCCAGGCGATGGATCAGTTCACCCCAGAGGCCTGCCAGTAGAGGACCACAGAATGTATCTTCAGGTACCAGCTTCTCTTCCCCACTGGTCCGGGAGCTAGAGGCACCTGAGACAAACAGGCTGATTTAAGACCTCTTGGGAGAAACTCAAGGAAGCTGCTAAAAACTAAGGAGTGGAATTTCATTAACATCTTTATAATTAAATTAAACACTGAACTCCAGATTTTCTCCCAAACAAATTAGGTTTCATTCTTCTGAGCCCCAAAGATTATCAGAGCTTGGGGTCTCAATTATTGAAGATAATAAGACTGCACAGTTCCATGGGGCTAAACTTTTACAAGCTCAAAATATCTTTCTGGCACTTTGAAGTACCTACACCTTGATCTTCATCTGCTATACACCGGGCTGTCTTCAAGCTATTCCAAAGGTGCTCCTCACACACCTTTTTCATGAGCTCTCTCAAGCAGAGAAGCAATGAGCTCCAAGCCACCTCTAAACTAATCCATCTCAGATGGGATGCTGTACCTACAGATTGCTAATTCCTTAACTGCCTCTCATCACCTCAAACTAGGCCCTAAATCCTTGTGCCGGATTCACCTAGTCCCCAGACTTCTTAGTCTCTTGGCTCTCTCTCCCTCATCTGGCCTCCGATTGCTTCACCAAGTTGTCATCCCATACAGCAGTCACAGTGATGCCCTTTCTTTAATTTCTTCTCTGTGTTGCCTGAACTATGCAAACAAGGAGGAGAGGGCCAATAAGACCTCAGGTAAAGGTTTGATACCCCAATGACACCCAGCCTGTTCCAGAGCCTCAGGGCCTGCCCTCCACATGAGCCCATTTTGTGTAAAGGCCGCCCCAACTTCCGTCTCCTTCACTCTGTGACAGGGTGACCCCTATCTTAAGTTTATCCCTGGGTAGGAGACTGAGGTTCTTCCCTCCATGTCCTAATTAATGCAAGCTGAGATATGCCTATGGGCATAGAGAAATAAAAATATACTGATGCAACCCTTTCCTATCTACTTGTTTTTCAGCTATCATTGCCTTGTCAATAGAAAGAATAAAAACCAACATGAAATGAAGTTCATACTTTAAAGCAACTCAGGAAAGAAAATCCTTAAGGTAGTGGCACAAAACATGTAATATGTAATCTGTATATGACCCTTTGACCTCCTGCATTTAAAATAGTATGTTGGTCTTCTGATACAGTTAGGAAATACTGAAGGACTTAAATCCCTTATGGTTTCAAATAGCTGTATGGTTTCCTTTCTCACAATAAAGGAATAAAGATTTAAAAGGGCTTTTAAGCCCCAGTTTGTTAAACAAAGGAATAGGGCAGCCCCTAAAGAAATTTGATGGAGAAGAGTGCTTGCTACACTCTGTAACCTTTTGTGTTTGGGGCTGTTTAAGGGTAGGGCACTTCTGGGTGCTTAATCTAAATGCTAAATGCTTAAAAAATAGTGCAGTTTTATGTGGAGATAGAAGAGGTAGAAGTTTCCCTAAACATAAAAATCCCTTCTGTGTTGTGAAGGCTTGTTGAGCTGGCAGGAGGAGGGAAATGAGGAGCGTGCCCTCAATTTCTCATTCCCTAGCCAACTCAGAAACTCCTGAAAGAACAAGCATTTGTCAGTGACGAATTTTTGCTTCCTGGTATTAGCATTGGAAATGCACTAATGAGACAGATGCAGAATAGGAATGGCAGTGAAGTATTGAACTTCACGTAACCCCCTCCATCCTGTGTAGGCGGACAGACATTAGGGGTAAGTATTTGGGTCATTGCCATGACAGGTATGCATATGCACCTCCCTATTCTGCAGACACCGACACATGTTGAGGTATGCCTTGGGGTGTTTGGCTTTACAGTCACCCCATTCCATAAGACATATGCTGAAATGGGTGCAGCATAGGAGAATGGGGTGAAGTCTGGGGCCGAAGAGTCTAAGGTACACCTAGATGCCTGTCAGTGGCTGAGGGGTGGGGTAGGATGGCATGAGCAGTACAGTCAGTAATCCAAGGCACACCCGATGCCTGTCAATCTGTACAGGGTGGGACTTTATGGTTAGAAACCCTAACGCCCTGGGCGTTTGTTAGTATTGCACTACAAATTTTCAACATGGCCTTTTGTGACCCCACCTCATGAAAGCATTTGAGACCTCTTCTCAAAGAATGGCAGTGTGGTTTGTCAAAGTGTCCCGAACTTTGAGTTCCAATAGCTACCGTGCCATTCTGCACCACATGTCTGAAAACACAGATAGGGCAGGATGTGAAGAATGACAGCAGTACCATCTATAGGGAGGAGTGAAGAGATGGCAATGTTGAAAATCTGTAGTGAGAATATTAAAAATGCTTGCACTTCCAAACATACATAGAAACTGTGCAACACATGTCGTCAAACAGTCATTTATGGACTTTCGTCACCAAAGTTTCAACACAGGCATTTAGGACCTCTGCTCATGAGCAATTGTCACTGTGATTTTTCTTACTGTGTCGAACACTGATTTCCCACAGCGACCAGGCTATTCTGTGGCCAAGTGCAAAACACATTTCTGCCAGGATGTGAAAATGGCAGCTGTACTGTTCATAAGGAAGTGTGGAAAAATGGCAATGTTGAAAATCTGGAATGAAAATATTAAAATTTGCGACATTACAGTGTGCATGGAAACTGAGCAACACATGCTCGTAACACAGTCATTTTATGGACTTTCTTCACAAAATTTTCAACACAGGCATTTTGGACCTCTGCTCATGAACAGTGTCTCTGTGATTTTCTTAATGTGTCCGAACACTGATTTACCACAGCGACTGCGCTAATCTGCACTGGAAGTGCGAAAACACATTCGGCCAGGATGTGAAAGCTGACAGCTGTACTGTTCATAAGGAGGTGTGGAAAAATGTCAATATTTAAAATCTGGAGTGAAAATATTGCAAATTTGCGAAGTTCGGCGTGCATAGCAACTGCACAATGCACCCTCAATAAAACAGTCATTTCTTGGATTTTTCCATCAAATTTGCAACATAGACTTTTGAAAGCCCACCTCATGAACACTGGCACTGTCGTTTCATTAATCAGTCGCAAAAGGTGATTCCTCGCAGTGATCGCGAAATCACCTTTTGGGACCGAATAACGCCTATGACACTGGCTGAATTAATGAGGAGGGGTCCCAATAACCCTCATGTTGAAATTTGGTGCCAAAATTCCTCAAAATGCCTGAGATATGCACCACAGTTGAAAAAACCCTGTTTATGCCATTATACAGCTTACCAGCATTTCTTCAGTTCGCGGTCGGCTTTGAAGAGTGCAGATGTGTTCCCAGTCCACAAAGATCGTTGTGCTGGGCTCTGGAGGTAAGTATGGGGTGTGGGAGGCAGGCTGCTTGAGAGGGTGGGTGCAGGTTGGGGGCAGAGCCACTGGGCTCAATGAGGACCATTTTCTGATTTACAGGGAAAAAAACAACTTCGTGGGGACGTTTTTTTCTTAACAGGGACATTTAGCATGCTGAAGACGGCTCCCAGCATGCCATTATGTTTTGGTGGGAGGCTATAGCCGATGGGGATTGGGCACCCCTTGGAACAAGCAACGCTTTTGGGGAGACATTATGTTGACAGGGAGTGGGATCCCCATTGGCAAATTAAACTGGGAAGGGGGACTGAAGCTGATGGGGATTGCCCCCGGCAGTGAGGGCTCTGTAACATTCTTTTGAACATGGCAGCGGCTTGCCACCACGTAAACAAACAACATTATAGTACACAATGTTTTGCCCTGCAGTGATGGAGTCGCTACCTCATTGCAGCAGAATGGCTGATGCTGCAATGGCGAAGGTGACCCTGATTACTGCAACAAAAACATTACAACTTGGTGGCACTTTTTGGCGTAAGTGTCATCCAACACACTGTGTCTACACTGGTCCACCAGTGCCAAGTCCCAAATGCAGTGCCTCCGTTGGCTGCCACACTACTGCGCCTCCACAACCCGCTTCTCTCCTAAGCTGCCACATAATGTTTCTTGCACATGCGCAAGCAAACGTAAAAAGGAATTAAAATAAAGCATGAGCAAGAGCTCTAGTAACCAACATCCCTCTTTACTGAAACAGGACAGTGTGCCACAAGGCTGTGGCTATCCTAATTCTGGTGTATCCAATAGAACTAAGAAGCTTCTAAATGCATTGCAATGTAGCCAGGTAAAGAAAAAGGGCCTGCTGGCTTACTTGACCTTCAGTCATGAAATGAGAAGTTCTCTCAAGGGAGCAGCACCTCTGCTGTCCCTTCTTAAACCTCTCCCCCTGCCACTCAAGGTATCTAAGGAGGGTCCTAAGACTGTTACTATGCAATTAAGCATATTTTGGGCTATTGTAGCTCTGTATTAAACATTACAGAAGTGATGTTTCTGTTAAATCAAGGAGAACACTTTGTAAAATGTATGGTGGGTCACACAGTGATTGTAGACTAACCCATATAGTCTTTATTTCTGTATGTTAGTTAAGGGTCTAGTCATGTGACCCCACCTAGAAAATATAAAAGCCTGCCACTAGGGGCATGGAGTTAGACAGGTGATACAGTGTCAGTAGGAGACTGACGGAGGTAAGAGCAAGACCTCCTGGTGGTGTGCGCTCACACCAGCCATCCTGGCAAGGCAGAAGTGAAGCCTTGGAGTCTGCTAAAACAAAGCAGTGTTCTTTTGTAGATTTGCTTTCATTTTTTGAGTGAATTGTCTAACTCCTTTTTCTTATTTTTGTAAATATTATTGCATTTTATAGATAAATTAAATGATAAATATTTTTAATGCACTGAAATCTAAGTCTGCCATGGTTTTGCTATCCTCGACTACCCACACCCCATTCACACACTCCCAGGCTGCCCTGCCACACTGAGTATGGACCAGAACTACTCTCACCAGTCCTGAATCCCTGCAGAGGCCCTGCCACAGCCCACTGCAGCCCGGCGGCCCCAGAGACCACACCTCAAACACAGGGCCTTAAACTGCCCCAAGGGTCCTACTCTACCTCGCCTCTTACTCCTTGGATGCTGTCACCAACCAGCCCCCAGAGCTTGGATCCAGGTGACTGCAGACTGCCTCATGAAGACTTCCCTCAGATGCCCACCCAGGGACCGGGCACATCACCGCTGAATACTGTCAACCACCGCCTAAGGGGGACTCCCCCCCTCTGATTGCCCTACTCTGTGCCTGCGAGTCTCTCCCCCAGTTCTCCTAGGCTCCCCTTATATACCCCTTCAATCTGCTGCCCCAAGTGTCAGCCAGAAGAAATGACTTCCCCAGATCACTAAGAAAAAAAAATTAAAGCTCTGGGGAAGGGGACCTAAAAGTGAGCAATAAGCCCCTCAGAGAGTGAGGGGGCTTACTCCCCCACCCAGAAAATCATTCTATCCTGGGAATGATGGCAGAGGACCACACAGACACCCTCACCTGCAGACCAAGTATGCACACTTCCTGGGCCACCAGCAAAGGTACCTGCTGAAAATGGACCCAAGGAAACCCTCCCTGACACCACTGTCACCTTAAACTAAACCCTACCATACCTGTGAGGAGGTCCTAAGCTTGAAACACCAAAACATTAGGTGAATACTGAAAACATTTCTAAAGCATCTCAAAATATTTTAATTAAACATTTATATACACATCTGAGGTAGATTCATGTTGCAATTACCCTTAGCCCCAAATTGTACCTCCACTAAGTTACAAAACTTTTAAACAACAATAAAACATTATTAGATTGCACTTTTCACACACACATATACACACACACACACACACACACACACACACTCACTCACTCACTCCTCACTCCACTCACACAAGGCAAGGCAAAAATACTCCAGCCTCCAACAATCAGAAAACTTTAGTCATAAGTTTCAAATTTTAAAATCAAGTCTTTTGTTGTTAATAATCATTATCCTTATTAAACAGTTTTTATCAATTAGCACAGTCTGTTACTGTAACCTGCTCCAGTAAGCAGTCATCCTGGCACAGTCCATAAGTCTCTCAGAAGGGCTCAAATAGTAGGAGCTCCACCAGGTGGAAAATAAAAGAAATCTGGCTTGCTGGAGATGTCTCTAAGGAATCCTTTGCTACTATAGTATTTCACATGACATTCTGCAAGGTCCTGCACCAGCATAAGTTCTTGAAAATGGTTAATCAGACCAAGGCGCAGTGTGGCATATAGCCCATGCCTTCTGGAACAATTCCTGGGATGACCAGCCCCATGTCCAGGGTGGTGCTTCAGCTTCTCAGGTTGCTCCTTATACACCCATTCTTCCCTCATCTCCTCGACTGTCACACTCTCTCCGAAACATATGGATAGTTCAAGGAAGGATATTCAATATGGATCTGCCTCCTCACCCATCTTTGGCTTGAGATGGGAGGGGTGATAGCCACTGATCACATAGGATCAGTGGCCCCTCCCCTAATATAGTGCCTACGGGCAGACTGGATGGGCCTCATCCTCTGGGATCTCCCCTATCTCAAGTGTTATACCAGAGCTCCCAGCTTAATCACAGGTTTGGTCTTTACAGCTTCAGAGGCCTCTGATTTCAATGACAGGGCCGGTGGGCTGCCGCAGAGCAGAGAAGTTGGAGTGGAACCCTGGACCCTGGTGGGGGTCACCCAAGGACTTCTAGGCTCCTGCCCCTCCCTCTACCATGGGGATAGTGGGCAGACAGTGGAGAGATGTGGGTCAGATGGCTTTGCACCACTCTCTTTTTCACCTCCTCTGCAGTACTCTCCTCTATCCGCTCCACCACTACTTCAGAAGAGGGATCTTTTGGCTTCTTTTCCTCCTGGGCATGATCCTGGGTGAGAGTTTCTCCATGGCCCCTGCCTCCATACTACCCTGTGACCACACAGATGGCAGCCTTCTGAAATGCTAGTGGGATATCCTCAGTGGAACACTGGTGGGGTATGATCAAAGATTCTTCAAGGGCAGAACTGGAGCAAACCGAGCAGACAGACAGCGTTACAATACCCTCTCCCTGTAACCACATCTTATACAACATTCATTGGCTTGTCCTCTTCGTCCTGTATTTCAGAGCCACATCAGGAGTGAAGCAGGAACCATGCTTCACGGGTTCTCGGGGGGGGTTCTTCTGCTTTAAACCCTCTGCCTGCCATCTTATAACACAGGCTCATATGACTGCCTCCCAAACTTTCAGTCTCTAGCTTTCCAAGCAAGATGGGCAATAAAATTGTTATTACTTTCCTTTTGCTTTTGTAACTCAGGCCTCCCTTTCCAAGATCTCCAACAAGTTGTCAAAAGCTACTTCTCTCTTGAAGTGTCTTCTCAAAATGGAGCCAAGCTCACAGGTCTGTTTTCCTCTCAAAACCACCAGTCAGTCAGGAGACTGGAAGGAGTCATGTGACCCACAAGTCACATGCAGGCACCACGCCAGAGAGGCTGAGGCCTAACCATCTGCTTTAGGCCTAACCCCATGCCACCACTTAATTTATTACCTGTGCCCATGACCTAGATTATGGCAGAATGGTCCCACCAGCTCTCCTCAGAGTTTTGGGACAATCTTCCACCTACTGGGGTGTGAGAAGATCCCGGATGAGCCTCCATGCTGTAGCCCCCTACCATATATCTTGGGGCCAGATGTCTGGGGAAGGGGTCCCAGACTTTAGAAACTTTCCCAGCACTTCTCTGAATGAAGCTCATGGAATAAATACTTCTTTTACCTTGAGGCGTCTTCTAATACTAGACTCAAGGACCCAGGCGATGGATCAATTCACCCCAGAGGTCTGCCAGTAGAGGACTGCAGAATTCATCTTCAGGTACCAGCTTATTTCCCCACCAGTCCTGAGAGTGAGAGGCACAGGAATAAATGGGCTGATTTAAGACCCTGAGAGACACTCATTGAAACTGTGAAGATGTTGGATAAAACAGACAAAACAAACCAGATGTCAAGTGCATAAAAATGCAAACATGCATTGTTATTTTATTTAAATCAGAAAATATAAAGAAATATGAATAATAAACATATAGAAAGCAAAAGGCAGGTCTATCTTGCAAATGAGTCTGTCTCAATGGTGTTTCGCCTGGTAAAATAAAGATGACTGATTGATTGATTCAATATACAGTATCCAGCAAACTTTCTAATTTAGAAAATTCCTGAGGTTTAGTTTCAGCCTTTCCAAATAGAACAGTGTGGAAACAAGCACGCACTTCTGAGGTCCTCCTCACTTGGTAGTCAGTATTCAACTGATTTCCCTATCTATATTTGTTACTCCAAGTGGTGGATTTTTATACCTTTCATGGATGACATCACTGTCAGGTGATCCACCCCTTTTGTTAAAACCAGTATAAACCTCTTATTCTCAGGCTTTCCCCATCAAACAGTAAAGCCATACATGTTATCTTTTCTAGTCTAGACTCAACTCCTCTTTTCTTGGTTAAGAGGGATTTACGTCAAGGGGTTTTATATTTCCATTTTGTTTCATCTCAAAAGATAGTTTTATTAAGACAGTAGGTCCATAAGGGTTCTACTGGGTTTTGCAAAGAGAGCAGGAGAGCGAGGGTGCCGTCTCTTCTCTTCTCCTTTTCCTTCAACCTTTGGAACTCATCATATCTTTTCTTTTTATTTCCATTAAATCATCAAATGTGCCACCCTAAAATAGACAAGTATACAGCAAGCGTATTTCATTTTCATTCCCAGTCTGGCGGCCATCCCACAGCAACAAAGAGTGAAAGGACTGGGGTGCTCCAGACACCCCACACATGGACATCCACCCCAGACAGGGGCTCAACCTGTCACAGAAACTGCTAAAAACTAAGGTGTAGAATTTCATTAACATCCTTATAATTAAACACTGAACTCCAGATTTTCTCCCAAACAAATCAGGTTTTATTCTCCTGAGCCCCAAAAGAATATCAGGGCCCAGGGGTCCCAATTTCTTAAGTTAATAAGACTGCACAGCTCCATGGGGCTACATTTTTACAAGGACTTTCTGAGAGGCGCACATTTTTTGGGCAGTACTTTAGGCAGAGAAAGATTTTCTACTGGTACAACTCTACAGCAACAGCTCTTCACTCAGGACAAAGACCTTCTCTGATTACCAGGAACATGAAGCTCCAAATATCTCTCTGGCACTGGTAAGTACCTACACCTTGAGCTTCATCTGCTATGCACCAGGCGCTCTTCAAGCTATTCCAAAGGTGCTTCTCACCTCCCTTTTCTCGAGCCCTCTCCAAGCAGAGAAGTAATGGGCTCCTCCAAGCCACCCTAAACTAATCCATCTCAAACAGTATGCTGTTCCTGCAGCTTGCTAATTCCTCAGCTGCAACTTGTCATCCTCAAACTTGGCCCCAAATCCTTGTCCCAGACCCACCTGGTCCCCAGACTTCTCTGTCTCTGGCTCTCTCTCCTTATCTGGCCTCCAATTGCTTCACTAAATTGACATCCCATACAGCAGCCACAATGATGCCCTTTCTTTTACTTTTCTCTGTGTTGCCTAAGCTGTGAAACCAGGAGGACATGGCCAATAAGGCTTCAGGTAAAGGTCTCAATATCCCCCACTCCCCAAGGACCCACCTGGCCTATTCCAGAGCCTCAGGGCCTCCCTCCAAGCAGGCCTGTTTTGAGTAAAGGCCACCCCAACTTCCATCTCCTTCACTCTCAGGCTGCTCTGCCACATGAGGTATGGACTGGAACAGCTCTCACCAGTCCTGAATCCCTGCAGAGACCCTGCCATAGCCTACTGCAGTCCAGATGACCTCAGAGATTACTCCACAAACACAGGGCTTCAAATCACCCCAGGGTCCTACTGTACTTCACCCCCATTACTCCTGTATACTCTCACCAACCAGTCCCTCAGGCTTGGATCCAGGTGACCACAGACTGCCTTTAAGATCTCCCTTGGATGCCCACCCAGGGACCTGGCGCATCACCACTGGAAACTGCCGACCACCACCTAAGAAGGGACCCCCACTGCCCTGCCTCAGCCCGGGACGGTCTCTCCCCTGGTTCTCCCTAGCTTCTCCCTTACATTTCTCCAACCGCTGCCCCCAAGTGGTGGCCAGCAGAAATTACCCCCAGAGCACTAAAAACCTAAATCTTTGGGGAAGGGGAGGAACCTAAAGGTGAGCAATAAGCCCCCTCGAAATGAGGGGGCTTAATGCATTTATGTGTAACCCCCAGCCCCCATCTGGGGCATAATTCTACTCATGGTGGTCTTTGGGCACAGGGGAAGCTGCATGCTTTCCAGTGCTGGAGAGAGGGCATCGACCAGTGCCAGAGTGAAAATGGGTAACCGGTAGAAAAGAGAAAAGTTTGGCTTATCAGATAAATAGATCCAGGAGCCTATGGGTTTGGTAAGTTGAGAGGTGTCTTGGTTAAAGCATCCAAGCAGATAGATACAGAGAATCCTTGCTTGCACTGCCTGCAAATCCATCAGTTGCTGCTCAAAATATCCAGCCAAAGTGTTTATAAAAGGTTTACGTAGCCCCATGGAGCTGCTTTATTTACTTATTCAGATAAAGTATGTGACCCTGCATTGCTGGAATCATTTGTGTTGCAGTAGTTAAATAAAGAAGCTGGTTGGGAAGAGATCTGTAGTGATGCACTTTATTTGAACTGGAAGGGGAACTAATGAAATGGAGATTTCCCACTTCTTTGTAGCCAAATTAATTTTGTCAAAGTTTGATTTCAGATGAATTTTACTTTGCCTTAAGCGGGACCATGGGTTCTGGGGCTTGAGGAGTCAGGAGTTTGCAGCATGGAGATCCTGGCTCAGTGTCAGTGTTCGGGAGAATCCAGATTTCAGTGGGGTGTGATCAGAGTGCGCGGTGAATGAAGATGCCAGTAAGGTGGGGCACAGATTTCCTGCTTTGTGTTGGGACTGCACTTTCATGGGTGATTTGTAGCACTTGATGTAGCTTTCTTCATGCCCTTGGACCACCTGTGATAGATGTATGTCCTTAGATGGGGGCTGGGGGTAACACATGGGGCTGCTTGTTCCGGGATACTTCCTGAACCCTGAAATGCCATCGGACCCCAAGCTTTGCAGTCCAGCATGGTGCTTGGCTTCCGGCCTGGTTGGGTCCCTGTGGCACAGAAGAAATAGCTGTGGAGGTGGGCCTGGAGAAGGGTAGGCCTCAGCCTGCTAGTGTGGTGTGTGTAAATCTACTGGTCACGTGAGCCTCAGGCAGGGTTCCAAATGGAGGATGGCCATAGAAGGAGCTATAGCAGCACAGTAGAAGCGCCATCTTAGAAGGATCAGAGAGAGTGGAGCTGAGAGGGTGAGAAAGAGAGGAACAGGAGAACAAACCAGCCAGACAGAAAACAAAATATTTTCTTTGCCCACCAACATTCAGGCAAGTGAACTATGCTGCAAAAAACAGCAAAGGGACAGCAGGAACGACTGATTCAGCAAGGTTCCTGGCTGCGAGCACTTGGAGGTGCAGGCAGAGACTGGAGCAGACATCCACCATGGATTAGCGGAGGTAGTATCTGGCAGGGATGAAGGAGGATCTGAGGCGACCCCCAGGAGAAACCCTGGGCATGGTTCCTGCCTCACTGCTCTCCTGGCTCTGGAAAGCTGGGAGGAAAAGGAAGAGAAAATTAATAATGTGTGAGATGTGGGTATGGGGGAAGAGTTGCCAGATTGCCTCTGTGCCAGCATTGTACAGGCATGCTGCCAGTTCCCAATTTGGGGATGTTCCATCCCAGTTCCACAGTGAGCTGCTTTGTGCTGTGGTCACCAGCCAGTGGGGATTCAGGAGCCTTTAGAAAGACTCTCCTGGGAGAAAGCCAGGGTTCGACAAATCAATAGCCCGACGTCCCGGGCTATCACTGCCTGATCAAGGACAAGGACTTTGCGTGGAGCCAGTAGTCCACAGACAAGTAGTGCTGTTTAAAATTTAAAATACAATTTTCTGCCTGCTGTTCTCTTTCTCACCAGTGAGGTGATATGTGCAGAAGTCCGACTTCCTTGGGGTCATGTGACAGACCAGGCGCTGGGTAGCAGAGTCATGAAGAGCCTAGGAATGCAATGGGTGTACCATGTGCGGGGAGAGTGCGGGATAGAGAGAGTGCCAGCAAAGCTGAAGAGTCGTGAACCAGGGAGTCGAGTGGCAGGGAGAAGCAGGTCATAATGCCAAAAAGCTCAGGTAATTCAGGGAGGGAACCTGATGGCTGCATCAGTGACTTGAGGGCGACTGGTGGTAACATCAAAGCGCTTTTTCTTTCACTCCATCGCGGGGAAAGGATGTAGGTGGCTATGCTTTACGATGGAAGGAAATGGCACTACTCATTTTCAGTGTCAGCTTTGGCCATTTGAGGAGACCTGAGCTGCTCTGCAGTCAATTCTGGGCATGAAAATGACTGAAATAAAAAAAAAAAAAAAGCTGAAAATTGTGATGGAGACTGACTGACAGGTGGTGAGCAGGGGGGTTGGGGCAGAGCCACGGTGCGCTCATCAGGAAGATCAGGTCTGCCAACTCATGCTCCAACACTGACCAAAAAGGACAGAAAAAGTGAACAAAACAAAGAAAAGTGTAGTGCATGTGTATGTGTGTGATTTGGAAGGCAGGGTTTGAAGGATACTAGAGGGAGAAGGACAGCTCCATGGAGGAGAAAGGACACGCGCTGAGCAAGAAAAATAGTTCTCATTGTCCTTCTGATTATTCTAATATTTCTCTTGTTGTGATACTTGACTCAGACTTGAACCTGTATTAATTTACCGGAAAAAAAAGTTATTTTTTCCTGTTTTCTGATAGCCTAAGCTGGCATCTACATAGTATTAATATTACAACCTCCCACACCATGTACCTTGTTTGTACATACGTTTTTTTATTTCCCTTAAAATACAGCCTACCAACCATGGACTACCACTCAAAACACTGGGACTCCCATTTTGGCTTAGGCCAGTTGTCCTGGACTAGCACATAATTTTAAAATTTGTCGATCCCTGGAGAAAGCACCCATGCCCAGGTGGATGAGACCAGAAGTGAATCCTCAGATGTTATTGTGGAGGTTGAAGAGGAGGAAGGTGCAGGGATAAAAGTCAAGGAAGAAGGTGACAGAAAGCACAGCCATCTGCCCTGCTCCCGCCACTGGATACTGGATATCCCAGTGGCAGAGGGAGGGCAGGGTCTAGACAAATGGCAGGAGATCCTTCAGGGCCCAGGAGGGGTCTCTCCTACAGCCCCTGTCTGGCAGTAGCCCACAGGCCCTGTCGCCCAAGGCAGAGCACACCGTGGGAGCCAAGTTCTGAATCAAGCCCACTGGGTGTGGCTCTGGGTTGGATCCTGCACCAGCAGCAGCCTGGGAGAGCATTAGAGATTGAAAGGAGCTGGAGGAATTGAATGAAGAAAAGATATTGGCAGCACCTTCAGTTCCAGGACTATCAGGTGGTTAGGCAATCCCCAGGCCTTACCATTGCCCTGTTATCACCTTGGCAAACAACACCCCACAGCTCCTGGTCCAGGCCAAGACTCTCTGGACCTGGATGGATTAGTTAAACCCCAATGACCCATTGAATCTTAAGTATCGACAGGGATATGGCTACCAGTGGGACATGCTAGAAGGACCAGTGTCAGAGACCTGCCAGAATGGAGCCAGGCAGAAGGTGGGTCTGCAGAGGCTACGTATAGAATATCCCCATATGAACTATCCGTATGTGCCTGAAAGGATATGGGTCATCACTGAGGAGATGAGGGAAGTATGGATCTTTAAGGAACAGATGGATCACTTAAAGAATCGCCCTGGGAGGAGGTGCCCCATCTCAGCAGCTGATACAGCAGGCACAGTCGATGCATCACACAGGGACTTGGTCTGGCTTAACATTGTTTAAACATTTTGCCTTGGTCAAGGACTTGGCTGGGACCTGGACTAAATGCTACATTCTGGACCGGATTCCTTGGGGATGTGACCACCAAGCCAGATCTAGAGTATTATTTCCTCCAGGTGGGGGCCTACGACCTAGGCTTCCTGGAATTCTGGACTTATGAACTGCGCCAGGTTAATTGCTCTGTGGAGCAGCATTATAGTGACTCTATACAGTTGTTGCCCATAAGGGAAAGTTTTAAAATCTGAAAAAATATATGTTTCTATCAATAGCATTTTATCTTCATGGAAAAATTTGGTATGGAAGGAGAAGTAGACTGAGGTGTGTATGAGTGAGTGAATGTGTGAGTGAGTGGTTTGGGAACTGTTCACAGAGTAACTTGTTTGGACTTGATGGGAGATATTTGGGGTATAGCCAAACCAAGGGTGCTGGAAGATGGTAAAACTGAGTGGGTTGAGAATCAAAAGGGTACTTATCAGGGTACAAATGGCACCTTTCTATACTAGTTTTTGCCATACAGAAATAAAAAGTGGAGTGGCTACTGCCCCTTCGCCCCGGTTCCGGCAGCTATGAGCCAAACTGTTTAGAAAACTACCCCATTACTGTTTTGCAAATGTTTAATACTGAATTTCAATCATTATAACAAATGATTAAGATTGTTTGATGAAGAAATAATGAAAGTTTTTCTGTTAATTTAGATTATCTCCTGGCACAGGTAAGGTTTTAGGTTTTAGACATCCGTTTGGGTGTGTGAGGCAGGTTGGGAGGTGCCTGTGGCCAGGTATGGTGGTTCCATTGCCAGAAGGCTGGAGTGTGCATACCCAGTTTGGTGGGAATGGACCATCACTCCACTCTTGCCATCATTCCCAGGAGGGAATGGTTCTCTGGTGGGGGAAGAGTGTAGCCCCCAAAAGAGGGCTTATGCTCTTTGTTACAGGCACACCCCAGAGCTAGAAATTTATTGGGAGCTCTGGGAGACTTTGGCTGCTGAATACCTCAAGGTGGCAGCAGAGAGCAGGTTTTAGGATATATATAAGAGAGCAGACAGGAAGTTTGGGGCCTTTTTCCAGCCCGGGCATTAGGCCTAGGGCTGAGGGGGTGGCTGGAGGAGCAGATGAAGGTGGTGAGGAATG
Source organism: Neoceratodus forsteri (assembly GCA_016271365.2). Taxonomy (NCBI): domain Eukaryota; kingdom Metazoa; phylum Chordata; order Ceratodontiformes; family Ceratodontidae; genus Neoceratodus; species Neoceratodus forsteri. The sequence continues at coordinate 1,427,356,859 of CM028130.1, forward strand.
GGAGCTCGGCAGTCTGGTGGGTCAGTGGTGGTGGTGGGGACTTCCCCAGTGCATATAGGATGGCTTTTGCAGCATCATGGCATCGAGGAGCTGGGAAGGGGAGCTCCGTGGGGGAGGATGATTAGCAGGTCCTGCGTCATTGGGGATCAGGAAAATTAGAGGCCTTAGGGACCAGGATAGGCCAGAGCCCTTAGAGATCCTGTGAATATATTCCCAGGCTGCCAGGGCTATGGGGACAGTGGAAGGGTCCCCACAGGGGGACGCCAGTGGCAGTGGTGCTCCCTCATATCTGGAGCGTCAGGGTGGCCTGGGGGGCAGATGGAGTCAGGGGCCTTTCACCCATTTATTGGGCCTGCCTGGAGGGGCAGATCTTGGGTCACCAGCATATAAGAGCAGGGCGGGTCACAGGTCATTTGGACAGGACTTGAGGGTAGCCTCTGATTGGAGCTTAATGCAAGCCCAGGATGTAGCAGAGGGAATGTGGGCCTGTGCAGGTATCCCCTAAAGAAATGGTCATCAAGAAGCGGAGCCAGAAGCATGCCATTATTTGTGAAGGCAGGTTGTTCAGAGGGGCCTGGGCAGTGGCAGTGCCCAGGAGCTCTCCCATGGCAGGGCAGCTAGTAGCAGGGGCTTAAGTACTGGAGCAGGGCTGGGTTTTGGGGAAGCTGCACTAGTGGAGGCGTGCAGAGGAGAGGCTGAGCCAAATGAAGGGAACAGGTGCAGTGAGTCTAGTAGCACCAGCAAGTAGCCAAAATAGAGTGGGTTAAGGGCCTGGGTTGAAGGACAAAAATCCTGTTACCCCTGGGTTTGGGCCGTGGCCCCAGGGCCAGGCAGAGCAAGCAGCACACTTTCCCATGTCGAGAGAGGGCACTGACCAGTGCCAGAGTGAAAATGGTAACCCGGTAGAAAACAGAAAAGTTTGGCTTACCACATAGACAGCCAGGAGCCTGTGAGTTTGGTAAGTCAAGAGGTGCCTGGATAAAGCATCCAAGCAGCTAAATAGAGAGAATCTTTGCCTGCACTGCCTGTGTAAATCCATCAGTTGCTACTCAAAATGTCCAGCCAAAGTGTTTATAAAAGGTTTGCGTTGCCCCATGGAACTGCTTTATTATTTATTCAGATAAAGTATGTGACCCTGTATTGCTGGAATCATTTTTGATGCAGGAGCTAAATAAAGAAGCTGGTTGGGAAGAGATCTGTATTGATTCCCTTTATTTGAACTGGGAGGGAACTAATAAATGAGATTTTCCTCTTCTTTGTAGCAAATTAATTTTGTCATAAGTTTGATTCCAGATAAACTTTTACCTTGCCTTAAATGGGATCATGGGGCTCTGGGACTCGAGGAGTCAGGGCGTAGCAGCATGGAGATCCTGGCACTTGATGTAGCTTCTCCCTGTGCTCCCCAGACCACCTGCAACAAGTATGCCCCTAGACAGGGGGCTGGGGAGGGTTACATATGATTAAGACTTCAACTGCCAGAGGGTGACTGCCTAAGCACACAGGGGTTCCTTTAGCTGTGCAGACCACTTTGACAGCATCTCTAAAAGTTATTCTCCTGCATCTGCTTAAGGTCCACCTAGTCTCCTTCTATATCCCCTTCAGTGATGGGAGAACCTCAAAAGGTTCTGAGGTTCTAAAAGGTCCTGATACAAAAAGATTCAGATACTAATCCAGACCTTTCATAACCTTTATTGTTTTATGGTAACTGTGTTAAAAATCATTTAAAACAGATTTTAATCAATATATCTGAGGAAAAAGGCAAGTAACTCATTGTTTAATAGTAATAAACAGCATGATTAGTGAAATGAGATGAGAAGGAGTGAATGATGCAACTGTGGATGTGCCTACTGGAACTGACAGTGCTGTAATATGTAGTGTACATGCTGAACCTCACAACCGGCACCCACTTCTAAGATGTTGATGATTTTGTCCAAAGGCAGGCAGTCTAGTAAATACAGCACCAATGTGAGCCATTAAACTCTGACAGCTACCCACCACATACTGTCTATGTGATTTTGTCAAAAGCAGGCAACTCCCAGAACACTCTCTAACCACACTTCTGTTTCTGACATTTAAGAAAGTAATACTATGTACAATAGTTAATAACAGTAGTGACTTCTATTACTCATCGGGCACCACTGTGAATGTCTCTCAGTTAAGGGAGGAACACACCACCATAACGGAGAATCAGAAACAGCATCAGCAAGTCAGCCAGCTAGCACTTCACAACTGCTACTACCCCTACCTACTAAACAGAACTACTGTACCAGCACTGAGGTCAATATGGTTAATGCACATTTACCAAAAAGGATTGCTTAGAAAAGAATGAGAAAGTGATTGTGTGATGTGATGAGAAGCAAGTGTCAGACCAGATCTCTAGTTTGTAACCGGTATCCTGAGTCTGATTTTTGTAGAAGGGGATAGTGTGTTTGTGGCTACTTTAATTCTCGATCACAGGCACCACTTTGTTTAGCAGTGGCGCTAGGTATGGAATGCAATGCACCACTATTAGCAAAGTAACATGAGAGAAGAGACCCAGCAGTCCAATTCTAAAAGTCACTACTTTACCACTGCTACTACCACTTATTACTATCGGGGATAACAAAGCCAACAGCATTTAAATGATTAGGTAAATGATCTTATCATGAGAAAGCGATTGTGAGAACTGGGACTTGTATTCCACCATTGCTACCAGTACAATGTCATCATGTACTGGTAGCACCTCCCACCGGATGACGATGATTTGGTCCAAAGGCAGGCAAGTCTCAGATCTCTAGTTTATTTTTAACCAGTCTTCCAGTCTGATTATTTTTGTAAAGGGAATAGTGTATTTGTTTGTATTAGGTAGTTGTATTTCTCAGTCACAAGCACCACTTTTCTTTAGCAATGGCTCTTGGTATGGAACACAATGCGAAGCAATGTGAGAAAAGACAGAGCACCAGGCAGTCCAAAAGTCACCACCTCACCACTGCTACTACTACTACTATCAGGCAGAAAAAACAGAGCTAGCACCATTTATTAATCCTTTTAAGATTTAGCCAAAGATATCCTCAGAATGAGAAAGCGAGTGTGTGAGAACAGGGACTTGTCTGCCACAGTTGCTACCAGTACAATGTCATGGACATGTATTGGTTGCACCACCCCCACCCCAGGATGATGATGATTTCCTCCAAAGGCAGGCAAGTCCCAGATCTCTAGTTTGTTTTTAACTGGTCTCCTCAGTTTTATATTGTTTCTGTAAAAGGAATTGTGTATTTGTTTGTATAGCTGGTTGTATTTCTCAGTCACTTGCACCACCTTTGTTTGCAGACGAGTCTTGGTATGGAATGCAACACGAAGCAACGAGAGAAGACTGAGCACCAGTCAGACGAAAGTCACAATTTCACCACTGCTACTACCACTACTATCAGAGGGAAAAACAGGGCTATCACCATTTATTAATCCTGTTAAGGCGCAGTTATCTAAATGATCTCTTCAGAATCAGAAAAGTAAGTGTTTGAGAAGTTGAAGAACAGGGACTTGTCTGCCACAGTTGCTGCCAATACAATACCATGGACATGAACTATTGCACTCCACCCACCCCAGGACAATGACGATTTGGTCAGAAAAGGCAGGCAAGTCCTAGATCTCTAGTTTTAACCAGTCCAGTCTGAAAATTGAAAGCTGATGTTATTGTCACTTAATCCACAGATGCAGCACAGGTATTGTTATCAGTGTCATCTTCTTCAAGAGTAGCATCACATATGTAGCCAAAGTTTGGCAAGTTAACCTTCGAGAATGTTAGTTTCTCTACATTGTCTAGTGTTAAGCTTGTTTGTCAGTTACAACATCCCCAACAGAGCTAAATAAACATTCAGAACAGACACTAGAGGGTTGTTATCCAATGTACTTACAAGCGGGGTAGCCAGCTTTGACCAGCATGATTTTTCTGTCTCCAGTGAGCTAAGGGTCATCCTTAATAGTAATGTTGGTTCAGACAGATATCATCTACCATACTTACTACTGAGCATGCATCTTCTCTTGTTGAATTTCAGTGGCCTCCAGCTGGCACCAAATGTCATCCTGCTCATTGCTTGCTTCTGTACGTTTTTGGAGCAGTCTTTGAATTTGAGGTGGTGTCATTGTAGTACCACTTCCTAATGAAACCTCATCTACTGCATCAGTCAAACGTTACCTGTAGTTGAACTCCTTCATATCCTCAGAAACAACATCAGGAAGGCCTCTGTTCCAGAAACATTGATCTAACAATGTTGCTAAGACATACTATTTGCTCCGTGTCATGGCTGATAATTGTCAACATTGCTAAGTCTGGTAAGCATGTTATTGACTTGAGATTAGTTCATGTCTAAGTTGTTCTTCATTTTCCAACCTTTTTAAGAAGTAGAATGAGTGGAATAACTTGGCTAAGGGATGCCTTTTCTACACTGACCTCTTTTGTAGCACTCATAAATGGTTTCAGACTGTGACACAACTGTTCCATCAAAGACCATTGAGCAGAATGGAGTCGATGCCCTCCCAATATCATTGTAGATAATATACTCAGTGATGGCTACCTTTTCTTCAAAGATGCATTCAATCATAAGGTAAGTTGAATTCTACCTTTGCTGGTACATCCTGAACAAGCTGGTGGTGAGGAAGGCCTTGGTTCTTCTGGATATCAGCAAGGATGTCACAGACTTTACCGAATGGTTGAAGTGGTCACACACTTTGCGCACTGTTCCCATAGTGGTTGATACTTGCTGGTCATTATCCAGGAAGCTTCAAATGAGTAGGTTAAGACAATGTGCAAAACAGCATACATCTACATAGTTGCCACCATGAAGTGCTTTTAATATTTGAACCATTGTCAGCAACAAAAAACAACTTTCAAACCATGTGAAGTGACCCTAGCACTAACTAGTCTTTCCAGTTGTTCCTGAATGGGCTGTGCTGTGTGTGTGTCTTGAAAGTGAAAGGTATCCAGTGATGATAGTGACTGAAAATGAGCTACCGCAAAAATAGTGACTAATTTTCAGCACTATAATTTTGGGCTACCCTGCAAGGTAGCGATGCAATAGTGAGGACGGCAACTGGAAGGGGAGGGATAGGGAGGAGAAGGGGAGGGATACAGAAGAGGGTTTAGGTAGGGTGTGTGCCTGTTGCAGCCAAGCCACCCCTGTGGTGCGGTGGTGAGGTTGGCTGGCTCTGGTGCAGATGGCACTGGGTTCAGGACGTAGCAGGAGAAAGATTTTGCGCTGCTTGTTGCTGCTTTTTATTTTCTATTCCTGCACTGAGTGTTGCCCTTCCTCGACATGCACCCCTAGAGTTGGTAATCCTAAATCAGTGGGGTGCAGGGAGCAAAGCCCCCATGAGGCTCAGGCCCTCGCAAAAGCACTAAGGTTTTCCCAAAGTGTGATGCAGAAGTGCATATCACCGATGTTTTCGGCATTATAGACTACGCATTCATCACTATTTTGAGACCGCTATTATGACATGGAACCAAAGTGAGATATGGAAACTGCCATTTTCTGAAACATGTGTTTCTGGAGCGTGAGAGATAGTAATAACAGTAGAAGTAGTAGTAGTTGAAGTGGTAGAGGTAGCAGGCAGTGTGGTGTGTGAGTATGAGTTACCAGAACTGACCCAGTGTGTAGTAAGAGAAAGACAGGAAATGGTATGGCTGCTGGACCACATGTTAATAGTAAAGTGAACTACCTTGTCCTCTGATGAAGCAGGGCGCTGTCCTTGCTAAACATTAGTTCTTTTGTATATCTTGTACTGCTTTATATAAAATAAATAGTTTAAAAGTATGAAAGAAACCATGGATTCTGGTTGTTTGTGGTGGTGCTATTTCAATGTGATTAATTTGTTGTTTGGAGAGTTATTAGCACCACCACTTGCTCCTGGTGCTCATTTTGCTGCTTCTTACTTGAAGTAGTAAGCTGTCATATATCCTGGGCACAGCAGATATTAAAATATTTTCTACTGGGCATTAAATATTGTGGGTCTAAGGCCCAGATATTCAAAGAGGTTGCTTAGCAAACAGGGCGCTTAGTGCAGTCCAAAATGCACCATTGTGCGATATTCAGCGGGAGGCAGCTGCGCCCCAAATCACAATGTGCAAGAGTGCAATGATAATGAATGCATGTGCAACTGAAGGAGGAACCATGAATAAATGGCGAAAGCGATATTCAACAGCATGCGCCATGCGCAATAGGGGAGCAAACGGAAGTTGCGCGATAGCGGAAATGATCCAAAATAAAAAGGAACAAGAGAGAGGCGCGAGAAAGCAACAGGAAAGCCAGATTTGAGAGCGAGCTGACAGCAACCAGGCATACAGTAGCGGTGAGCAGGACAGGGCAGGAGCAGAACAGAGCACCTGGAAACCACCAGGAACAGGGAAGGAGTGGGGAGCCTGTGCAACTGTGCAGGAGGAAAGGAGAAGTGCCACATTGGACTGAGGGCACTGACAGTGGCAGGATGTCCAATTCTGGGAGGTGTTCCCAGTGCAGGGAGAGCAGCAGAAAGGACATTGGGGGAATGAGAATACAGCTGCCAGGGGGTAACACAAGCCAGGGACATAGCTAGTGCCACCATTCAGATGGAGGCAGTAATGAGGGGTGTGAGAAGGCAGGCAGAAGGGGGCACAGCCGTGGAAGGGCCCGTCGGCGGTATGCCCCCAACAGGCAGTACCGAGCCCACACCAGCTTCGAGCTGTACAGTGATACTGAGATAGTGGGCCGTACCGCCTGAACCGGGCAATCCTGAGGTGGCTCTGTGAGCTATGCAGTGATGTGATGCAGGCACCCACACAACGGAGCCATGCTCTGTCAGTGGAGACAAAAGTGACAGCTGTCATGTGCCTGCTCGCCACAGGTACCTTCCAGAGATCAACAGGGGACACAACAGGCAGAACCCAGTCGGCCGTGTCACGCCTACTCACACAATTCCTCAGGCGCACTGCTGCCACATGCTGCAGAGTACATCTGTTTCCCAGCACACTGGCGGAGTGCACAGCACACATACAAGAGTTCCACAGGGTAGCACGTATGCTCGGCGTGGCTAGGGGCCATTGACTGCACCCATGTGGCCATCCGATGCCACCTGGCCCTGAAGGCAGCATGCATAACTCAGAAGGTCTATGCAAGCATCAACTGCCAGGTGGTGTGCGACGCTAGGGGCGATAACCAAAGTCTGTGCCACGCACCTTGGGGAGCACATGATGCATTCATCTGGCACCAGTTTGCACTGTGCCACAGGTTCGAGAGTGGGGACATCCCCACTGGCCACCTAGTGGGTGAGTATGCAAATCATGAAGAAGACATGGATCTTGGGAGGGCATAGTCAGAGGTCACATGAGTACTGGCCTAGATGGCCCATGGCAGGGCGACGCCTGATCACCAAAACTAATGTCCACTCTCTACACACAGGTGACAGTGGATACCCACTCTGTCCCTGGCTGCTTACACCATACCGGCAGCCCGTGACCCCATCACAGCAATGCTACAATGAGGCACATGCCACCACATGCAATGTCACAGAGTGGGTGTTTGGGATGCTGAAGGCACGCTTCGTTGCCTGAACACGCCTGGCGGTGCCCTACAGTACAGCCCCTCAAAGACCTGGGCTATTCCTGGCCTGTTGCATCCTTCACAACATGGCCAACCACTGTGGGATAGCTGTACAGGTCGAAGAGGGACAGCGATGGGGACTATGAGGACACTGGTGCAGATGGCGATGGGCAGCCCCTGGTCAAGGGACCCCTGACTGATCCGGATACGAGCTGCACCAGGACACCATCACAGAGGAGTACTTCAACCAACACAGGTAAGTCATGGGGCCATGTGCAACCACCAATAGCAAGGGCAACAACCCACAAACACGCATGGACAAACCCCAGGGTTGCATGTCGAAAGGGAATTAGCTGAGCATGGAACCACACACGCCATTAGGGATGGGCAAGGTCTAACGCACGTGGTCACACATACACACACCCCCACAAGACATGCACAAAGGGTAGGAGGCGCACCGACCCCAACCGCCACCTCTAGCCACACACACCTCCACAGACCACCACACCCAGTGCCTGTCAATGCGTGTCAGACGCTGGGCACCATAGCACAGTGGTGGACAGCACATGCAGGCATCATCATGCACACGCCACAGTGGCCAGCAGGCAGAAGGGTGTGCAGATGGAACATGTGTGTGTGTGTGTGTGTGCGCAGGGTCGGTACTCCCACCCGTGCACTGCACATTGAACAAACACACTGCACACAGGGCAGCGTCAGACAGTAGCTATGGTGGGAGACAGGTCAGTCAAGCGGCACAGTGCCACGGCCACCACGGATGCATGAGCGGCCCCACGAGACCCACCAGCAGTGACAGGCTGACCAATGGCCTCATGGGTGGCACCGACGGTCCCCAGGGGTTCTGCTGCATGAACGCAACCGCTTCGAGCAGGGGTCTGCAGCTCACTGAACATGCCTGCGCCCAGGTGTGCTCGGGATGCCCACAGCTGAACCGGTGTTGACAAGGAGGTGTGTTGCATGACACCGGAGAACAGGGGTGGATTGCACCGCGCAGTGTTCGACGCATGGGCAAATAACTGTGTGCCCATTGTGGCCATGACAGCTGCAATTGCCTGTGCCCTGCCTGTCAATGGCGGCAGTCACATCCTCCCACAGCCGGTCCATCCCCGCCAGGAGCAGACCGTGTCCTGCTGTGCCGCCTCCTCTGCCTGGCGCAGGATCATACTGAGTGCATCCACCACCGCCACAAGCCGCAACTGCTGATCCACTGAATCATGGAGTATGCGGTGTGCTCATCTAGAGATCATCTGCCTGATTGGCATGCTGTCCCTCACGGTGTTCGCAGCCATGATGGGCAGCACCCCTTGAGATTGGGCACTGCACTGGGCATGTCCACAGGCGGTGCACTGACGCCTCCCGACACTGTCCCTCAAGGCCACTGGCCAACTGCTGCACTGCCCCTCCAGTTGCCACTTCCAGGGCTCAACGGTGCCACCGCAGCGCCACAACAGCCCCACTGTCTTGGACACACACCAGTGCTGCCCCACTGGTGCAGACAGCCAGGCTGGGACTGTGATGTCACACAGTCCTCCATGGCAGAACCACTACAGCTATGCCCATGCAGTAACCTGCTGTGCGGCCATTCTCGACCCACATGTATCACTGTCCATGATGTGAGCTCCATCATCATCAGTGACGGATCGGCACCAGTCTGAGTCTCAGCATGCTGGCATCCATGGACTCTGGCACGCTGGAAAATGGGCAGGGCCTCCTCCGCACCTGCTCCACCAACATCAGTCCGGACAGCCAGGCGGGCCCACTGTCGCCCTGACCCTTGGACACCTGTGGAGGTGGATGGCCCTACTCTGTATCCAGGGTATCGCCTCAGTGAATGAACCCACCACCGCTGACCCATGTAGATGCTCAGGAGCTGTAAGGGAACACAGTAGCATTAATGTATCTACCCTACCTGTGGCATCCCCCACATGACAGATCAGGACCTACCATGCAGTGATGGGTTATCACCCGCCTGGAATCCACCACCTGGAACATCCTCGATGGCACAACAATGCATGCTGCCAGCAACCCGCTCTTCCTGTGGGGTCAGGCGTTGCACGGCCGGCTGTCCCCCACCGTTGCAGCCCGTGCTGCCCTGATGGCAGCCACCTTATCCTTAATCCTCCTCCCTGTCCATGCCCACCTTCTTCTACTTCTGCATGGACCGCTGGTGGCTGCCATGCTGGTTGACGGCACGTGTCACCTCTCCCCATGCAGCAGCACAGGCCTGTAGTGTTCCACTGTCCACTGAGCAGCGGCTCCTGGTCGAGGTAGGCCTCAAACAGGGCATCTGTTTCTGCCTTGGTGAAGTTTGGCCTCCTTCCTCCCACGCCTCTGTTCCTCCTCCTCCACCTCACGATCATTCATCATTGATCCTGTGGGAATGACAGATGTTACTCTGACTGTGCAATCCCATGCATCTCCCACACACCACAGTCCACACTCCCAAACAGCATGCAACTCACCACAATAGACTGCAATACCAGACTATGGCCTCTGCAGCCCAATGTCGCATGATATATAGCGCAACGCATGCAAATGAGGCAATGCACAATTTTAAGTGGATGCTAATGCAGTATCTGCGCCATTGAATCGCTGATGAGCTGATTTGCATATGCCGCTGAATATCGCGCCGCTGCGCTTGCGCAATTGTGTTGAACGTGCTCAGGCAAGGGCGCAGTTCTGTGATGTACTACAGTGGACACCGAACAGTGCATGCCCGGTGTGCTGACGCCAACGCCTGCCATGCTGCTGACATGCTGTGCACGGGAGGCAGTGCAGGGCACAGCCACCATTGTGCCAGTGGTGCTACTGCGCTATTCACATGTATGGCACTCTTGCACTGGGGTACCGCGGGCACCATGGAGCCACAAGCACGGTAGGTCACTACAGGGCATCTCACACAGGCACCCAATCGCGCCACACGCAGTGAGTACCAATCGTGCTGTGGCAGTCTGTGCGCGAGACCCTTGACCCTGTGCCTGACCTTTGCTCCTAGACACCATCGTCCGCATGGTGCACCACTATTGCGCTGTTCGGTGACAGTGCAATAGGAAATGGCAGCGCTGTACAAGACAGCATCTGCACGTGGCGGACCACGCCACTGAAGCGCCATTTTGACTCCAACCAGCTTCAGAGATGGCAAGAAGGAGGGCTGCTGTTTGGAGCCAGGTGGAGCTGGCCAATTTGGTGGCTATAGTAGAGCCTCATGCTGGGGCATCTTTGAGATGCACCCTGGACAGGGCCAGGAGTGCAGTATGGGAGGAGGTGGCGGTGGCGCTGGAGGAGGCCACAGGAATGGAGCGCATAGCTGAGCAGTGTCACCACCGATATGGGGACCTCCAGCACAGGGACCCAGACAGGCTTGCCTGCCTGTGGGCATGTGACAGGAGAGGCACAGTGCCACCACCAGGTAGGTGCCCCATCCATACACCGGCTAAGGCCAGTATGGGTATCGCGAGTAGGCATGTGTCCACCACACGGGGGCCATCCAGTGTGGGCAGTGGTGTTGGTGGTGGAGGTGGTGTTGGGGGTTGCGCACGGCTGGGCTGAGCAGGATCGCACACCCAGGGGTGGGGGTCTTTGATACTGGATTGTACTGATAATCCCTCTCCATTTATGCACCCTAGGCCCTGATGAGCAGCGCCGAGCGAGACTGGACCGACACCGAGGCGTGGGTGGTGGAGATGTTCAACAGCCACGGGAAGACGGTGGAAGAGGACTACAGCGCCAGGATCAGGCCGATGATGGTGAGTGCCTTTCTTCCAGGATATTCTGTGCATGCTGTGTTGCAGGGCAGGCAGCGGGCATGGCTACCATCCAATGACACCAGTGACATGAACACCACACAGTATAGTCAGCACTGTCCAGTGGCACTGCATGTGTGGGTGTGCATCGCTGGTGATCCATGCGTGCACCAGGTACATGGCTATGCCACTGCCTTCGCACCGCATAGCCATGTCACTGTACAGCCACGGTGGTGCTGTGCGGACTTGGGCGGTGGATGTGCAGCAGTCCACATGGCTGTGTGCACCTGATAGGCAGGTCATGTGGACACGATCACTGTGGGTGGTCGCACACCATCACCGGGCATGTCCCACGGCTGTAAGCGCGATGCACAATGGGTTGGCTGCAGGGATGGACATTCACACTTATTGACTCTGCCCTTGTCCTAAGTGGACAGTGGATGATGCGGCTGAGAGGGCCATGCAGGAGCTACTCTAGCTTGCGAGGCTCATGGAGGTACTGCAGCGGTTGGACCAGCACGGTGTCCGGAGGCGGAGAAGCAGGAGATGCCACAGGAGAGAGGCGCCGCTAAGACCTCCATGCCTCACAATATACCCTACCCCTGGACCCACCCTCACACCCCTTTTTCACTCTACCATTTGTTCACCCTGCCCTTACCCACCCCCACCTGGTTTGTGGCCCTCACCCCCATATGTATATAGCTGTAAATAGTTGTTTTGTACCTTGAGAAATATATATTTGTTTTGTTATGCCTACTGAGGTGGTCTCTGATTTGTAGTGGCTACAGGTGCTCAGCTGCAGTGGTGTGCATGGCGTCAGGGGTGGTGCAGACATGGGCGCGTGTGTGTGTCCATAGGGGAAGTGCCTATGGTGTGGCATAGATATAAGTCACTGTCTGTGGTTTGTGTGTTGTTCCCTGTGCACTGGATGACTGTGTACTGGTCCACGGTGCATGCACTGTGTCCATGGCAGCCCTGTCAGACCGTCCATGGCCTGTGCAGCTGACACCCTTGCATGTCTGTGAACTGCATGGTCTGCTGGCATGTCAGTGGTGGCTGTCCAGCACTGTACCCAGCACAATGCCGGGTTGCCTCCTGTCACCGTATGGTGCACGCCTGCCTCGGGTGGCACTGTGGCCTCCACTGTTGTTGTCCCACCTCCATGCTGTCACTTGTGTCTGATGCAGGGATGTGCTCCAGTGTCTGTCACTTGTGTTCTGGCTGCATGCTGGTAATGTACAGCTTCATGGTGCCTGCACGCAGGGTGGCTGTGCACACTTGTGCCATGGAGGGTGCTGGCTGTGTGTACACAGCTGCTCGTGGCCACTTGCCAGTGGTTTGATGACCCTGCCACTGTGTCCCTGTGTTGGTGTGCCCTTGGGTATGGGTGGGTGTTTGTCCATGCACTGTGTTGCATCCTGTGTGATGCATGCTTCCTTGCAACACTGTGTGTGTCTGTGCTGGCTGTTGTGGCCAGTGCTGGGATGGGATGTGTCCTTGGGAGGGTGTGCAGGGTGCTGTACCGCTGGTGGTGGGGTCCGGAGCATGCCCTGTCACATGTGGGGTACCTCATGTGCCGACACATGGTCAGTCTCTCAGCTGTACCTCGGGGGATGTGTGGTGGCACTGTGTATGCAGTCATTACATCGCTGTCTGCTGCCACCCACTGAAGGGTGCTCGTGATGGGGCTGCCTTGCATGATTCTGTGGTGCACAGAGTTGCATTGTCATGCTGGGCATGGTGGCATGCATAGGGTATCCTGCACTGTTGGGCACTGCTCCTGGGCAGGGTGTCTGGGGATCGTGGTGCAGGTGTGCTCTGCATTGGTGGAATGGTGTGGCACGGGCTGGCCTGACCTCCTGTGTGCCGTCACAGCTTGCCAGGGGTGTGCTGGTACACCATGCCCCAGCTGTGGGTTTATTGCTGGTATCCATGGGCTGGTGGTTATTCCAGCTCTCCCCAGTTGTGCAGTGCATGGCGGTGGGGGTCAATGTCTGTTCTGCTGTGTGCTCCTCTGCCCATCTCTAGCATGGGTGGTCCACCTGTGCATCCTGTCCCTGTGCATCCCTGGTTGTGCTGTTGCGCTCTGCTGCCCTGCTCCACTGAGCATCCCTGGTTGTGCTATTGTGCATCTGAACTACGCCACTGCACATCCGTGGTTGCACTATGGCACAGTTGCGCAATATTCAGTCGTGATGCCGCAGGTGCATCTTGGCTCTGCAGTGTTTGAATAGCACGCTTACTGCACATGAGCGTAGTGGACTTGGCGCTTGCTCCTGCTGTTGAGCACTTTATGGTGCAGTTTGAATATCTGGACCCAAGTATTCTATAGGTCTTTGGAAACCCTTGTCTTCCAGAATAGAATATGGCTGCAAATCAAGTACAGTCATTTCTGTTATTTTATGATTTATTGTCACTGTTATCAGATGGTTTCGTGAATATTTAGGCTTTATTTCAAAAGCCTCTTTTAACGTCAACTACCTCTTATCACGGGGTAGAGTCAGATTTGGCTATGGGTGTTGTACTACATGCCCTTCCTGGTAAAACAGAGGACCTTACAGAATTATCTTGAGGCAAAAGTGGACTTTGCATCTTGGCTGGTGATTACTGTCTCCTACTGTTTCAGCAGAATGTTCTTATTAACCGAGAGCCCTGCTACATTTCCAGACACCAATGTCGGACTGTTTGTTTGAACCACATATAACAATAGAGTGTATTCATATAGATGTCGCATCATTGTTGTGGTTCCAAGATAACCTTTATTTTTCCCCTGCTAACACAAATATTGCAAGTGCACGTGTAGCTTGTGAAGCATCCTTGGGTTTATGTAAAATGATTCCAAACAGTAGAGGTGGACTGTCTGTGTCTAGTAACGAGCTCAGTAAGGGTAAAGTGGCTGGGTTTAACGGGGAGACATATCAGTGGAAGATGCAGGTTCATCGGGTGAGGCAATCATAGAATCCTCTGCATCAGCACCATTGCCATCCCTACTGTCAGTCTTTGTTTCACTTTGTTTGCCTTGAGTCTTTGACATTTTTTTCCCTTTGACACTGTAGTACTCTCTATATCCACATTGTCACTGTCAGAATGAGAACTAGGTAGACTGACAAGCTCATGCATGTCATCAGTAATGCCATGACCATGTCATCATCATCAGATTCAGTAGAGCTAGCGCTATTACTTGAGATTGAGTTATTTGATATGTATGCATTGCAAATCGAGCAACTCCACTGCAAGTTGTACCTGTAAGTGCTTTAACTTTATGTATAATTGGAATACTTATTGTTTTTGCAAATTTCTTGTATGGCTTGTTAGTAGCTGCTATGGATTCTTTTGAAACTTTGTTTGCTATGGCACTGCTGAGCCCTTCTGACATAAACAGTCCAACCACAGTTGCCCAGTTTTCAGCATGTTGAGAGTTAGTTGGGCACATCGATAGTAGTAGCATTTAGTTCAGCCCCTTCAATAGACTGTGGTGTTGGTACTTTTACTTTAATGGACCACTCCTTTCTGGACTCCTGAATAAACGTTTACGTTTCCTTCCTTGTTTATCCCTTTGCTTTTGCTTTACAATTGTTTTGATTACTCATAATGCCAGTCTGTCCAGTAACTTTTCAGGGTCACAGTCACAAAATGCAAGTGGTGCTAGCTGTCAGATTTCTGAATTTAAGTTTTGCAGACAAAGGCCTCCTATATTATTTGGGTTTACACTGACTGGTCTAAACAATAAGGGCTAGTGCTACTAGACAATGCTAGAAGATTTCAAATTAAGGATTCAGGGGTCACAAAACCTGACCTAACCTTCTATGACACAGTCCTTCCAGCGCAAGGATTATTGATTTTATTTTTTTTTTATAGTCCATTTAATGGAAGGCCCACTGAGCCAAAGCTTGCAGGTGTACCCAACGGAGCACAGGGAGGAGTCAGAGCTGACTGACTTGTTCGAGGTCACACAGACAGTATGCAAGTGGCACTGGAGATTGGCTGTCAGATTTTATTTCAGACTGAGCTCTGCTTATTATTCTGGTTCACAAACCACACACACACTGAACTCATATGGGCTTGTGCTGCTGCTGCCCACAGACAATGCTGGAGTTCAGATGGAAGATTCAGGGGCACAAACCTGGCCTAACCCTCTATGACATTATCCTTTTTCTTTCCAAAGCAAAGATTATTTTTGGTCACACAGAAAGATTAAGATACGAAAGTTTCACATTTTCTTTCACCCACTAACTTTTTGGCTTTTAGTTTTCTTTTTGCACAAACAAACAGCAGGACAGAAAAGAAAAAAATTCAGTTTCACTGCTGCAGAGTTTTGCAGACTGTGCCTGCCTGCTGCCGTAAATGCACTGCTCGCTTCTTGCCCGACTCCCCATCCCCACCTTTCATTTTTACCGCATGGTCATAGATTTCTTTTCTTTTTTTTTTTTAATAACTCCTTTGTCTCAAAGTAAGAGTAGTTAATGAATGTGCTCTGCTTACAGACCATGATGCAAGATGACTAAGTAAGTACTTGCTTCAAAAAATACTGTCTGATGGATGAACGTGGAGCAGTGCAGAGCTGCCCTTCTCTGTCCAAGTCTGCCATGCACTGACTGAGCAGCATCCAGCATGTAAGGTGGACCATGTGGTCCCTTCTAGCACAACCCAGTCAGTGTCACCCTCCAAAGATGAATTGTGCCCCAGTCCAACGAGGAGCTGTGGCAGAGAATCTCTCTGTCCGATCCCTCCTATGCTCATGTGCTTCTTGCTCATATCAGTTCTGCACTCCAGCCACCCTCCAAACTGTTCCAAACAGTGCAAACTGTCCTTTACTTTGACTTGTTTGGGGGTTGGATTTTGCTGAACGGTTTCACCCACCCCTAATTCCTTCCGTTGTTTTCCATTTGAGGTTAGGCCTCCTCTCAGTCTCGAGGCTGGGTGATAGCATTTCAGCAGTCGCTATTCTCCTCATTCCATGCTTTGAGGGTGGGCCTCCTTGCATTGAACTTCCTTAGGTGCAGAGATCGATTTGTGGCATCACACAGTGTTATCATGTTAGAGGGATAGAAAGAGAGTTATCCTCAAAAACTTCCCCTAAATTTCATACTCTGACTTACCATGCTTAGCTTTCACAATAAGTTCCCATGCCAGGAGACATGGTGGCCAATGCCATGGATCTCCAGAGATTTCCTCCACAGAGTTTTTTCTCTTGAATGCCAAAGGCCATGCTCTAATATACATATTTAAATATAGTGTTTACGTTAGTAGTAGGTTTCTGCTGTGAGCTGGGGTTTGTTGGTGACTTTCTTATCTTTCAATCCTGCCATTCCTTCTCCTGACAGAAGTCATGCCACTGTCTGTTATCAATTACCAGTTATTGTCAGTCATTACTCCAGTCAGTCTCTGTCTGCTATTAGTCATCACCAGCTGCTGTCAGTCAAAACTCCATACAGTCTTGTGTTCACTTACTTTGCAGTATTGTTGGGCTCCTTCCTAAGGTACCATTAGTCTAAAGGAATTGTGTTCTGCAGCACTCTAGGGTGGACCTCTTCAAGAGGGTTCCTTGCCTTCACAGTACCCCAATGTGGTGGTAGTCGCTCATGGGACAAAGAATGCAAATAGACAAAGTATCCCTATGTAATAGTCACACAACTCATTCATTCAACTACCTTCAGACTATCAACAATGTTGCACAAGCATACTGTAACTCTTTACTAAGTTACGTATGCCCATTGAACAAATGTTGTGACTATCTTACTCCCAACCAACATCAAACACACAAATCCTGCAACTTCCTATATATGCAACAATTTCTTCCTTCTTAGTTCACCAACTTTACAAGAAAAATTATTAAAAACTTTAAAATATGGAAAATGTTCACTTAGCTATGGGGACTCCATATAGACACAGCCATTTTGCTGCTTCCAGCATTCTAGATACCTAGTTGGAAGCATTTTACTTTAAAAGATGCAATTTAGGCAATGTACTCTATATAAGAGTAGCCACTGCAAGCATCCCATAGTTAAGACCAGACCATGGGGTTCCACCTCAGTGTATGGTGGTTTGGCTTGTTCACATTACAGCTGTAAAATAATAACAAAGATAACCCATTTCCATGGAGATAAAAGTAAGAAATTAGCCAATTAAGGCAGAAAAAATGTAACTTTTCATATTTAGTATGAGGCTGTGGGTGTGTGTGCACTGGACTCTGTTTCAGTTCCCCACCTGGCAGGGCACAGACTTTACCCCCAAAGGCCTTAGAGAGCCCACAGTTTATGTTGGGTGGGTACTACACAAGCTAAGCATTGTAGATCTGATGAAACAACAGTGAGTGGATGAATGGGTTGGCATGTACTGGCAACAAAATAGTTAAATTAACATGATCACTATTTGCAATCGAAAGGAAACACAAATCCCCAAAGCAGTAAAAACCAACTCACCACTTTGCCTTTGGCATTGCAGTCGACCACAGTTGCACTTCATCCAGAAAAGAACTTAGAAATGCCATCTGGAATACAATTAACTGCTTTTAATAGCTCATGCAGCAAACATAATGACTCCATGGTCCCAACACTTCCAAGGACCTGTCCTGACACACCACAGTATTTCAACTAGAGCGCCTTGATCATGTGGTGGCAAATGAACAGTGGGTGAACAGTGTCAGTGGCTCAGTAGGTAGCACACTCACCTCTGAGGCTGGGAGATCAGAGGCCTGTGGGTTTAGTTCCCACATCTGGCACTTGGGTTAATATCCCAATACTGACACTGTAGTGCACCATGGGGTGTGTGTGTGTGTGTGTGCTGCACTTCTGAGGTGCCACCTTTGGATGAGATGTTAGCCTAGGTCCCATCTGCCTGGATTGGTGGTAGTTCAGGTGGATGTTAAAGATCCTGTGGCACTTATCAAAAGAGTAGAGGAATGTCCCAGTGTTCTGGCCAAATTCTCCCATTCACTGGAAATACCACAAAAACAGCTTAATCTGGTTCAGTCTCACTTGGCATTCATCTGTTAGGGTAACTGTGAGGGGAGGGCAGCTGCAAAGTGGGGTGCTAGCTGCACACTCAAGCAGACTTGATAGACCATGTGGCCTGTATCTGCTGGCAAGCAGTAAGTAAATAAACACTTAAATATTACGTACATTTAAAGTGACAGTACTTGAAGGAACTGTCAGCACTAAGAGCCCCACACCCCAGTATGGGCTGGTCCCAATTGCACTTTGTGAGCAAAAACATTTTATTTACTTACTGTTTACTGCTCTATAGTAGATTGTATCACACTAATTCTGTTGACCTGCAAGCTGACATTTTCTGTAACTACTATTCCCAGAATCCCTGCAGCTGACATCAGAGAATGGCTGCAGCAGTTAGAGATTCAGTAGCTTGTAATGTATTTCAGAGCTTTTATATGTCCTGATCATATGTTTGCTGGCTCAGCTGCTCCTCCCAGGGCTAAGCACAGCCATCTGTGACTATAGTTAGCCCAGGGAGGACAGCAGGAACAGCAAACCAAAGGTCAGCACTTACACAACTCTAACATGTACTGGAAACTATTGAATCTCTCACTGATGCAGCCCTCCTTTGATGTTAGCAGTAGGGCATTCTATGATTTTTGTTACAGAAAATGTCAGCTTACAAGTCAGCATAATTAGTGTGATACAAACTACTACAGTAGAGTAAACAGTAATGTTTTTACACACAAAGTGCAAGTTAAGACTAGCCTCACACTTGGGTGTAGGGCTCTTAATGCTGACAGTTCCCATTAAAGAAGTGATACCACATTAATAATATACAATGAATATTAAACATTTACATGATCTACAAATGTAAAATATGTTCTTATATCAGCTATTAAATACCCCACCAATTTCAGGTGAACTTAACTACTCTTATACCACCATGCTGAAGATTTATTTCAATATATGAAATAACAGGTATCAGCCAATATAGTCCCAATTCTGCAACATAAAAACACCAGGAAGGAGTTTGTTCTAGCAGTGTATCTGTCATTAGATAGATAGATAGATAGATAGATAGATAGATAGATAGATAGGTATTTTATTTATAAAGCTCAATTCATAAGACTTTGAGCGCTGTCCAATAAAACCAACGGGACAACCATACAGTTAATCAAATCATATGGCATATATAATGAAATCATAATAAAACCATTCAATTGCATTTCTGAATCAATCAATAAAGCCTGTTGAAATGTCAGCTAGCATTAACCACAAGAGGTTGAACATTAGGCTCAAAACTACATATCCATAGTTTCAAAAATACTCCTTTTTCACAGTTAATTTTTATTATATAATGGTAAGAAAAATCCCCAGACTCTGACTGGTCAGTCTGGTGCAAGACCCTGATGTTATCCCAGTACAACATCATGGCTCTAGTCCCAGCACACATGACCGCTTATATTATTTATTTTATTTATTTATTGACAGCTTGATAATACCTGTGAGTGGGTGCTCATTGAAGGTTCCACATCATAAATGTTAAAATACACTCCACCAGTCATGTCCGAGTTGCCCACACTTGGCATGCTGAAATGAAGTTTGTCCTGCACTTCATATTTAGAAACCCCTCCCATCTCATAGCTCACAAATTCAGTAACACCCCAACAAATGCCACAAGTTAACCTCCCACCAAAACCTTACAGCATTAATTCCCCTAATCTGTTCAAAAGAGAAACAGCAAGCCAGCCCAGTGGTGCTGAGGGTTGAGGCACTGGACACCACACCTCACACTGTGCCAGTGACCTGGGTTCGGGAACAAGCCTGGGTTGTCAGGGGGTAAGCTGGAGGAAGGGCAAGGAATGAGATCCAGCTGCCACAAGGCATCTCTCTCCCTCCTGGGAGGGACTGGAGGCTCCCTGGCCACTGGCAGCCACTGGTGAAGGATGGATGGTGGTGCTGACTTGGGGAGCTCCAGTGATAGCCACGGGAGGGGCAGAAGGGCTGAGCCGGCATCATGGAGCATGTGTGCACCTCCACGCATGCACGATGTCTGTATGCTGGGGCCCCAGGGAACAAAGAGAAAAATAGGGCAAAACTGCAGAAAATATAAAATAAAAAAAAACAGTAAGAGGAATGTCAAATGAGCCATCAGTGTGATTGGCTTCTCTGCTGGCAGTTGTCACTCTACCATTAATACTGTGAGTGTGTGTGCTTTTAAACAGTACAGCACACCACACTCTACTCACTGATTACAGGATTCATTAAGTTTTTGTAGAAATCTTCTTCTGGTACAAACTCATCAGCTGTTCTGGGAGAAGCAAAATACAGACATCTAAACAGATTGAGGGGACGACTGCAAAGCTCAAACTGCTTCACAAACCATTTCCTACTCTTAGTCCGAAAAGAGTGAGCAAGTAAGCTTTTCAAAAGCACACAGTGCTTTACTGAGTTATTGAGCACCGTTCTGTGTCTCTTGATCTCCTGGTACAAACACATGCCTACTGTACTGGGAGAAGGTACACAGAACAATCACATCTCCGATCGCCAGAGAGGGTGGGGGCAGATGTCAGATTTCCTGGCAGCCAACAGGATGACCTGCAAGACAAAGGAGAGAAAGAAATATGAATTAGGGAGTCCTGGCAGGTGGCAGAAGAGAGACAGAAGAGACATAAGCCTGGTTCTTGGCTGCAGGGCTTGAGGGAGACACAGGGCTGATACACTCTCTTGTCAGGTGTCTGCCCAAGACCCGCCTCCCCACCCTCCCTCCCCAGAAGTCTGCAAATTTATGGGGAACAACTGCCCTGCAATTGGAGGAAAAGGCTGCTGGTGCAGCCTATGTAGTTCTAGCCACTGGGGCTGGATTTAAAGGCTGGGAGAGAGGAGCTTAGGGAGTTGTTCATTTCCCTTTATAAGTTTAATGTGTTGTACTGCACCTAGTGTAACAGAGTTACTGGTGTACAGTGGGACTGTCTCTTAGATTAGTGGGTGACCTGATAGGGCAGTAGGGGTATTCCTTGGACTAGGGGGAACCTGGTGGCTCACCCAAGGTAACCTATTTGGAAGGGATGGAACCACACATCATTAGGGCCGCATCTTTGGGAGGGTGGTGGTGCACAGGGTGTGGAGCAGCCATGATACTGACTGGGCTTGGAAGTTTGGTGGTTGCCCAGTATGCTACCAGCTAGCACAGCTTAGGGAGGAGTGAGGGGATGAGAAGAAAGCTGGGGAAGGGGTATATGATTGGGGAAGGCTGAAATCTCCACAGGGTTGCACCAAGCACTGGGGGTGGGGTATAGGGAAAGGAGTGCAGGAGAATACCTCAGGGGTCACATAGGGACCCTGGCAGAGGGTGCAAAAGGACACTACCAAGGAAGCAGGCAGGTAACTGGGGACCTCACAAAGGGGGGACGGAGGGACAACATTCTCAGGGAAGTAGGCAGATGGCCAGGGCTGGACAGAAGGAAGCAAGGCGGGAGGTGGATCAGACCTTATACTCAGTAACACTCATCTCTTCTTCTGCTCAAGGATGAGGGGTGATGTAAGCCACGACAGAGGTGGTTAGAGACGGAAAGGGTGTGGGAGTGGGAGGCAGGAGGCAGAGGCCAGATAGCAGGAAGAACAGGGGGACCTGGAATGCGGGAGAATGGGGGAGCAGTGAATCAGAGCAGGAGGGGCAGGGGAAGAGGAGGAAAGGCAAGGAGAAGGACCAGTTGGGAGGAAAGGTAAAGGAGAAGGACCAGAGGTACAAGGAGGATTCAGTAAAGGGAACTGAGGGTTTAGGCCAGGAGCACGACGAGCAAGGAGGAACTAAATGGAGACAGGAAGGAAGGGAGGATGAGTCAGCTAGTTTAGCAGATGGGGAGAAGGACCAGTTGCAGCAGTGAGGGGGAGTTAGCAAGGTACAGAAGGATACTCAGGAGGAGGAGAGGCATAGGATTGAGGGAGGGAGGGCCATGGTGTCACAAGGGGCATGTGGCACCCAGATAGGGGAGGAACAAGGAGCCAGCTGGGTGGAGGGCCGGCAGAAAGGATGAGGGACATGGAAGGGGGGAATGGAGGAAAGGAGTGGTCAGAGTGCTCCTGCTGGGGATTCTATGATCAGGGGTATCAAATGGGATAGGAGAGAGAAGTGGCCAGTTAGAACAAGATGCTTCCCTGGACTAATGGTACTCAGGGCTAAGCACGAGTATATCAGCTGGCAAGGACTGTGGGGTTCCCAGACATACTGGTCCACCTGGGTACAAATGACATTGAGGTAAATTGCGAGCTAGAGATACAGGCAAGATTCAGGAGCTCGCCAGGGTCTGTCATGACATAGGATGCACAGTTTCCTTCTCAGAAATCCTGCCAGTGCCAAGGGCTAGTGGGGAACACAAAAGGAAAATTAGGAGATAAACCAGTGGCTCAGGGGTGGTGTGAGGCCAGAGGGTATGGGTTGATGGGGATTGGGGAGACCTGGGAGGATAAGGAGCTGTAAGCAAGAGATAGACTACATCTCAATTTGGAGGGAGGGGTCCTGTTGAAAAAGAGAGTTCATTGGTGAAAAGTGGGGTTTAAAATTGTGAAGGGGGTGGGATGGGAGAAAGGGCTGTCAAGGGGTGCGATAAAGGACGGACTTGTCTCACCCCTGGGACCAGGAGGATTGCAGGAAAAGGCCAACTGGCAAAGTGCAGGCCAGGAGGAAAAGAATCCCCATGGGAACACGAGCAGGGAAATGGAACTATAGGGAAAGGTGGAAGGAAGTCCTGCTAAATGCCAGGAGCTTGGCAATAAAATGCCTGAGCTCAGGCGATGTTAACTGAGGGAGAGGATGTGGCAGCGGTCACTGAGACTTGGGCCACTGCAAGATATGATTGGGACCCAGAACCTGAGGGTTACACTGTTCAGGAAGGACAGGGGGAGGAAGGGAGGAGGTAGCTATGATAGTCAAAACTGCATTGGCATAGGGGGAGTAGAGGAGGCAGAGGGAACCGTGGAGGCGATTTGGGTCACCTTGATAACAAGGGGGGCAAGAGGAGTAAAATAGGAGTGGTGTACAGACCCCTGCCCTGGTGGAGGAGCTGGAGGACAGTCTGGTGGCAGATGTTAGAGACACTGCAGACTGGGCAGAGGAAAGGTGGTGGTGTTAGGGACAAACATGCCAGGAACAGACTGGGAGACTATGACATCCTCTGTGACCAGGGAACAGAGGTTGTTGGATGTCTTTCAAGACACGTTCCTAACTCAGCAGGTGAGGGAACCGACCAGGAGGCCAGGTACTGGATGTGGTCCTGGCAGACAGTGACCAGATTGGAGGCCTGGAGGTAAGGGAACCCATTGGCGGGAGTGACCATGCCATGGTCTGGTTCTGCCTGGAACTAGGAGGGGAGAAGGCTGCACAAAGACGGAAGTAACCAACTTCAGGGGGGCGGATTTTAAGGAAATGGGAAGGATCCTTAAGGAGCATTTGATGGGATTGGGTCAGACATGGACGCTGATAGTAGGTGGAAATCATCAGAGAGGGGGCAGGATGCTACCAGCACCTGTGCAAGAGTAAGACGAAATGCGGTAGGGCCCAAAATCCTGTTGGTGGACCCAGGGAGGTCCAGGAGGTGGTGCGGGAAAGAAAGCAGCCTATAAGAAATTCAAGTGCTCAAGGAGGAAGGGATCGAGGGAGTACAGAGCTGATGGCTAGAAGGGCCACTAGAGTGGTGAGGGCGGCAAGGCAAGGAAGGAGCAGAACCTGGCCAGGGAAATTAGGAGAGAGGAAAAGGGTTCTTTAGATACATTGGGGAAAGACGAAGGGTGAAGGGCAGATTAGCAGGATTAAATCAGGGGAGAGATGGGCACAAGACCCAGGGGGCAGGCTGAGGTACTAAATGAGTACTTCACCTCAGTTTTCCTGGGGAAAATAGGGATGCTGCATCATACATGGGAGGAGACAGAGATAATGAGGAGGGGAGACCCTACCGATCGGCAGGTCTGGGAGAGGGGCATCACTGGCAGGTGGGAGGGCTAAGCAGGGAGAAGAGGTACCAGAAGTGAAATCACAGCAGAGAGAGTGAGGGAAGCCCTCAGCCCTTAAGACGGAGAAAGCACCGGGCCGGATAAATTACATCCCTAGAGTGCTGAAGGAACTTGCAGATGTCCTGGCGAAACCCCTGGCAGAGCTTTTCACCATCTCTGAGGACAGGGTGGGTGCCCCAAGACTGGAAGGTGGCGCATGTAGTGCCTATCCACAAGGGGGATCAAGGAGCTGGCAGGAACTACAGGCCTGTCAGCCTGACATCGGTGGTGGGCAAGGTGATGGAGGGCATTGTCAAGGAGAGGCTAGGGGGACCTGGATAAGTCAGTGCCTGGACGATAGACAGCATGGATTCATCCAGGAAAACATGTCAGACAAACCTGGTGGAGTTCTATGACTGGGTGACAAGTGCCTTGGACCTGGGTAGACCAGTGGATGTCCTCTTTCTAGACTTCAAGCAAGGCATTTGACTCTGTTCTCACGTGGCCTGTTGGATAAGCTAGGAGAAATGGGGTGGGAAACCAGATGATCAGATGGATAGGCGATTGGCTCCAGGACCGGACCCAGAGGGTCGTAGTTGGTGGGATAGTCTCAACCCCAAGGAGGGTCATAGTGGGGTCCCACAGGATCAGTCCTGGGCCCCTTCTGTTCAACATCTACGATCTGACATAAGGACAGGAATCAGGGTGAGATTAGTCTCTTTGCAGATGACTCGAAACTGGGGGCATGGTGGATGGGGAGAGGGAGGGTGGCCCTGCAGGGGGACCTGGAGGCTCTGGAAAGATGGTCTAGAAAGTGGAAGCTGAGGTTCAATGCAGGGAAATGCAAGGCACTCCACCTGGGGGCGAGATACCCAGGCCAAGTGTACACCCTGGGGGAAATACTACAAGTCTCAATGGCTGAGAGGGACCTGGGGGTGGTGGTGGATGTCAAGATGAACAACTCTGAGACTTGTGAGGAGGCAGCAGCCAAGGCCAACAGGATGTTGGGATGCATCACTAGGGGATCACCTCAGAAGGAGGGAAGTGATACTCCTCTGTATAACTGCTTGGTGAGGCCGCACCTGGAGTACTGCATGCAGTTTTGGAGGCCACACTTAAGAGGGACATTAACCTCCTGGAGAGGGTCCAGAGGGGCAACCAAAATGATTTGGGGCTTGGGGACAGGACCTATGAGGAGAGGCTCGAAGAGCTAATATGTACACATTGGAAGAGAGAAGGGACCGGGGACATGATAGAGGTCTTCAGGTACATGAAGAGGGTAAATAGGGAGGAACAGTCAGGGTGCTTCGAAGGAAGGAGGAAGGGGCCACTAGGGGCATGGGTGGAAGCTGGAGGGGGAAGATTCAGGGAGAAAGGAGGAGGTGCTACTTCACTGAGAGGGTGGTGGAGCCATGGAATGCACTACCTGGGGGCTGGTGGAGGCAGAGACAGTGGAGGGGTTCAAGAGGGGTGGGGACAGGTACAGGGAAGGGTTCAGGAAGCAAAATCCAATGCAGCAAGAATATCCAGAACTGGGAAGGAGAAGCCAGAGAAGGCGAGGGGACAGCAAGGTCAGCACCCAGGGTGGGGGCTGACCAAACGAAAGCAGACACGAAAGACCGTTGGGCCTATTCTGCTGGCATTTTAGTATGTTAGTATGTTAGTATAAGGGGGGACACTAAGGCAATAGGGAAGGAAATACACACAGAAAGGTTGGTTGGGTGGGGCAGAGCCACACACCAGCTTCACCTATTGGCCAAATCAATAAATTTGCACCATTTTCTTTTTAAAGTACACCTAGCCATTGATAACAATAAAAAAAAAACACTTTTAAATCTATTTTCCATCTATTTTGTCTTTTTGATCTTAATAAGCCGTTGTATAATAGTATTAATATATCTAGGTGGTTGTGCTGGGATAACATCACCAGTATTGGACACACTTGCCTGCAGCCTCGTGCCCAGTCACCCAATGTCTGATGTTATCCCAGACACAACAAACACTCTGTCATGCATTATTGTTTAACTGTCCAGCGCTTCATCCAAATGCACTTCATCAGATGAACGGAACCTTTATTTTCTTTTTATATTTTTATCCTTTGTCCCACCTATATACAGTGATGCATTTTATATATATATATATAGAGGCAAAAACTCTGTTTAATGCATCAGTTAGGGTTGCTCCACAGCGACAAAGTGAGGAAATTCAGTGTTAGTGTGAAACCCCCCTTGAACCCCAGCCACTCCCCAACCGCATTGCAGCGTGATTGCTGGCCTCAACTCTCACCCCATCACATGTGAAAAGAAGTAGAGGTATAGAAGAATGGGGTGAGCGTTAGGACCAAGACCTAATGCGACCCCAATGCCGTTGGGGGTGGGCTGGGGGTTCAAGGGGTTTCAACCCTAACACTGAATTTCCTCACTTTTGTCGAGTGGAACAACCCTTACTGATTCATTAAATGGAGTTTTTTTCCCTAATTTCCTTCTTTTGAGAATGATAACGAGAAATAGTGAATGTAATGCGAGTGGGAGCTGGGTCCGACCGCCATGTGATGTCTTGTGACATAGTAACAGGAACAGCAACACAAACAAAAGCACTAACAGTGGTGCACATGGTAACGCAAGTGCTGAATGAGAACAGAAAGGGTAACGTACACGGCATGAGACAGGAACGGTCCGCCACGTGATGTCTTGTCACATAGTAACACGGTGCCCGCAAATGCAAATGGCAATGGCATGGTGATGCAAAGCAAAACAGAAAGAGAAACAGTACTGTAGACACAAATGGTAAAAAGTAACGGAAATGCAAGTGCAATGAAAACGCAGCGATAACGACATGGTGGCGACGGAACGGTAAGTGAAACGGCAATGGAACCACAAGTGGAAAGGGCAACGGTAACAGTAATGTAAGCACACAGGCTGGTTTTCCCCAAAAGCTTCATAGAGAAAGACAGTGAGTACAAAGAATGTATGCATAACAATGGGTCTCGGAGCAGAAAATGAGGAGTTGGAATACTAAATTGCTTATATGTCAGGAACCAAACGACGAGAAAAAATTTAAAAGTCAAATGATTTATGACTTTCCTAGTTAGTTTTGAACTTAGCCTGCTGGGGCTAAGCATTTTCTGACAAAAGTCTGTATCTTGCACCGCTTCCGAGATATGGGCCCTGAAAGGCGAGCTAACGCCAGATTGTTATCTTATAGGAAAAAGAGAAGTTCGAGTGCCATAACTTTGGATCCCTGTAATATTTTTTCACCAAACCACTACAAGGCACATATGTGGATGTTGGCTGTCCTCCTCCAAATTTCAGCCCAAAAGACCGAACTGTTATTTTACAGCAGGGCACCAAAGGATTGCTGCAATGCGCCGGACGCTGTAATGTTATCCTATGGGAAAAGTGTCAACTTTGGAGTGCCATAACTTTGCCACTGTGTAATATTTTTCAACAAAACACTGAAAGGCACATCTGTGAGATGTTGGCTGGGTTCCTCCAAATTTCAGGCTAAAGCACCAAACCGTTCTTTTGCAGCAGGGTGCCAAAGAATTGCTGTCATTTCCCACAGCCTGAAAAGTACTGTCGCAATTTGCGAAAAGCTCAGAAAATCATTCGATAGTGTAAGTGCAAAAGTACTTTGCGAAAGTACTTTTCCAGAAATGGAAAAATATATTTCTGGGTGTTGTACCAAAATAAAGACATGGCTAGCATCCCTCAGGGTCCGACTAGGTGAATACAAAAAGAATTAGGTTACTAGAGGGTCCCAAATTTAAATGCCAAGCATTTTCTAATCACCAACTGAAAACAAAATGGCGGATTTGCGACAGTAAAAGGGCCATTTGGCGAAAGTAAAACTGCATTTGCGACACTGTCAAACTTTTGTTAACTTTTCCCATTGACTTATAATGGGAACTGTTTTTGAATAACTTTTGAACCGTTGATTTTTTCACAAATCTCCGAAGGCACATCAGGGACCCCAAGCCGCATGTCCCTGAAGATTACGGACTGGTCGCGACAAACCCCATGACCTGTAGGTGCTACCAGAATTCCCAAAAAAAGCTGTGAAACGCAAGCACAGATCACGCTTAATAACTCTGCAGCCATACATCCGACTGGTAAGAAACTTGGCATATCCTAAGGTGTATGGGGTCTTGATTGTAGTATTCCAAATTTCAGGCAACCATTGAATGGTTGCAAAGTTATTAAGGTGCAAAATTTTGGTTTAATATGTAATGGCTCTCAACCTTAACTATGGTAGCACTACCGTACACTATATATATATATATATATATACACATATATATATATATATGTATGTATTATGGCAGCACGGTAGTGCTACCACAGTTAGGGATGAGTACCCCATTTATGGTTAAATGGTGAAACTTTGTACCTTAATAACTTTGCCACTGTTCAAAGGATTCGCCTGAAATTTGACAGGCATTGGACGTAACTATAGATCTTAGAATCTGCCAACTCTTGTACTGGTTGGATATACAGCTGTGGAGTTATTGCTTACATTCTGGGGACATTTAAGTTTTTATTCCAGATTCTTTGCTTGCACCTACAGGTCGATGGTTTATGCGTTCAGTCTGCAAACTTCAGGAACGGTGGCCAGGGTGCCCGGGTGTGCCTTTGAAGATTTCGTGAAAAAGTATTGATCGTTCAAAAGTTATTCAAAAACAAATTCTGCCGCCCGGTGGCACAGAGAGGGCTGAGGCGCTGGACGCCCCACTCATGCATGCTGGGCGACCCGGTTCAGGAGGAGCCTGGGTTGGGCGGAGGTCGGCGGGGGGAGGGTGGAGCTGGATGGAGCAGCCGGTGGGCAGCTCTCCCTCCAGGAGGGTGGAGGGTATCCCTCGGCCAACAGTTGCCCTCTGGGAGGCCAGAAGGCTGCACAGGCTGGGGAGCTGATGTTAGGCCAATGGGGTGGGTGGAAGGGGATCATTACCGGGGCTGGGCGCATATGTGCCTACATGTGCATGTGTCCTTCTCCTGGGGCCCCGGGAAAAAGCGATTAGACGAAAAAGCAGCGGCAGGATGACGACTGACTCCTACGAGCACTGCTCTCGGACTGGTGTAAGGTGGCCCGCTAATTCCGGTGAAAGGAGCTGGGGAGTCGGTTAGATGGGGCCTTCGGGTAGCAAAAATAGAAATAAGATAAAAAAACAAGTTGCCATTGTAAGTCAATGGAAAAAGTTTAACAAAAATTGTGACACTTTTGCAAATGCACTTTTAGTGTCACAAATCTAATTCTAGTAGTGTCGCAACCGCCATTTTGTTTTCAGTTTTGATCAGAAAATGCTTGTTGCTTAAAATTGGGACCCTCTAGGAGCACAATTTTTTTGTGTTCACCTAGTCGGACCCTCAGGATGCTAGCCATGTCTTTATTTTGGGGTTAAACACCCAGAAATATGTTTTCCAAATTTTTGGGAAAGTAGTATCGCAAAGTAGTGTCACACATGCAACACTTTGCAAATTTTTTGCTAAAGGTCTCGCAAATCACGATACTACTTTTTCTAGACTATGGCCAAAATGACAGGAATTCTTTGCCACCCTGCTGCAAAAGAATGGTTTGGTCTTTTGGCTGAAATTTGAGGAAGGCAACCAACATCTCACAGATGTGCCTTTTGGTGGTTTGGTGAAAAATATTGCACTGTTATGGTATGACGACCCAACGCAACACCCCATTGCCGGTTGGGTAGGGCGCTGTGAGGTGCAAGGGGTTTTCAACCCTAACACCAAATTTCCTCACTTTTGTCATTGTGGAACAACCCTAACTGATGCATTAAACAGAGTTTTTGCCTCTAATATATATATTTATATATATATATATATATATATATATATATATATATATATATATATTGCACCTCCTTTGCTATCTCTTTGTAACACTAGGGACTATAGTAAACCCCTTGAACTAATTCACACTGATAAGTCCACTCTGTGGGAGTGCTTTGAATTTTGCACTTGATTCCACTGTATAATAGGTCCGGTCTCTTTGGGTGGCAAAATTTTCACTAATGAAGTACATTAGCATACACTGTTGCACATTTAAAATTAACTGAATGTGAAAACAAAGGGTTATTTTGTAACTATGGATATGTGGTGAGTTAACCTCATTTCCAGCCTCTTGTGGTTAATATATCAAATTAACCACCAAGTTAAATAAAGCAAAATACCATACATCTGTCAAACATATACATATGGATATGATATCACTTGTTAGTGATATCAGAAATATTCACAACTTGACTTGACCTCTGACTCATGTGAGGGCAAAGCCATGAGTGAGGTCAATAGAAGTCAAGGTCAATGAAAGAAGATATTTCTGATAACTTAGTTCTTATCATATTTGATGCATATAATAGGTATATCACTGTTTCAGAGATTTCCCATTCATTTCTATAGGGATTCTGCAGATGTTTTCTTTGTAGTTGATTAGAGTGCTGTTGGTTACTAGGTGGATGCTAGTGGGGTGTGGTTGTTTAAGAGAATCAGTGGGTTTTTATTGAGTTGCTGTATCATAGCAAGAGCATAGCAATTCCAATTGAGTTAGGTAATAAGAGTAAACAGTTCTAATTGGTTCACTTCTATGATGGGCATTTCTTTGTCTTCTGCACATGCTCAAGCTCAGTCTTTGCTGAGTCTTTGAGGGGAAACACCAAGGAGGTCCCCATCATGAAGCAGGGTTGAAGTATTGAGTATGCAGTAGTAACAGAAGGTTCAATGCTTTGGACGAGGCCATACACAGCGGGTGCTTCAATGGAGGAGGAGATCTCTCTGGAAGGTGGTGACTTCTTTAGTTGATTACAGTGCTGTTGGTAACTAGGTGATTGCTAGTAGGGTGTGGTTGTTTATGAAGATCAATGGTGTTGTTATGCAGTCCCTATCATAGTAACAGCATAACAATTCGATTGATCCACATAATGTGGGAAAACAGTTCTGATTGGTTAGCTTCTGTGATGGGCATGTCTATGTTTTCTGCACATGCTCAAGCTTAATCTTGAGTCTTTGAGTGGGAACATCAAGGAGGTTTCTGTTGTGCAGAAGGCCTTGCAGCATCAAGTGTGCAGTGGTAAGAGGGTTCAGTGCTGCTGGGCAAGGACACAACTGTGGGATGCTTCAGGAGACGAGAGGAGGTCTTTATGGAAGTGGTAGCTGGACTGGGATCACTTGGAGGCAGTATAGTGTAGTGAGTTTAAGGCTCTGAGCTGCAAACCTGGAGACCTGGTTTGAATCTCACAGCCCTCTACTTCACGTGCTGTGTGACCCTGAGCAAGTCCCATAACTTCCCTGTCTGCCCCAGGTCACACCTGGAAACAAGCTTTGGCTTAGTGTGCCTCTCCTGGTTAAACACTCCCTCCTTCCCCCGACACTTCATTGAAGCACTGGTAATTGGACAACTTCTTCCCGGGATTACTATCTGCAGCATTGTGTGTTGGGGAGTAGTTTTTTTATTCAGATCACTAGTCTGAACAATCGTGTGTTTACACTCTCTGACTTTGGGGATACATCTGACAATGCAGATCTGCAGGGGACAGTGCGAGGTGGCAGGCAATGATGAATCTAAGTTTCAAGGTGTCAACTGTGATGAATCTAAGTTATGATATTTTGGTATCCTGAAGCTAAGGTCTAAGCTGTTATGGAAAGCACTTTTCATCTATGGCAGTATAAACTTACACCTGTTGCGTATATAGTGACTAACTATTCTACAACATTATACAAGCACAATAATCCTAATGGTTAAAATGGATTGGTATACAATATTAATTAATAATGGTTTGCCTACTGAGATGCATTTATTTTATTTTCTGAAGTATCTACATGATATGTTATTTAATATTTTTATTTGGATAAATTTAAAAATCATTTCATGCTTTGTTTCCTGCAGTTGTAGATAATCTGATCTGTAACTTGAATGTTCCGATACTATCTGCTCTGTACTGTTTTGATGTAATTTAATTTTGACATGGAACCTTTGAAAACGAGGGCTTGTGCTGAAATGTATTTCCTAACAATATATGTATATATCAATCATCATATTCTAAAACCTAAAAATATTCCATATTGTTGAGGGGCTAAGAATGCTGTAACTATACCTCTTATACTATCAATCAAAGAACAGCTGACACCTTCAGGGGAACTTTAACAAAACATATTTAGACTCAGTTCAGCTTGTATTTCACATTAGTTCTAGAGTTCTCATCCCCATTATTTATTACTGAGGTCATTTGCATGAAAACAGGATCTTTGTTCTGAAGAGTTCATCTGTTCCTGTTGCTGTCTCCCTACCTGAGGTCATAATGCACTGCTTGTGACATCACAGTTACTGTGATGGCAAATATACTGTGACATCACAATGAGGATTATGATGAAGCAGGGAGTCGGCTATAGCGGCAGATAAACCCTGAGAGATAAAGATTGTATATTCTTGCAAATGTTCTTAGTAATAACACTGGGGAGGAGGAATCATTAGAATATATATATGGAATGGAAGCTGAATTGTACCTAATTATTATGTTTTTCAAAGTTTTTTTAGAGTATCAGCAGCTCTTTAAATAAGAGGTGAATGTGACCTAAATACTGTGTAAACACTATCCTGCTGGACACATTGCAGGACTGCTTGCTGGTGCAGCTAGTTAAGGAATCCACTAGGCAGGCTGCCATTCTCCATGTGGTGCTCACCAACTCAGAAGTGGAAGGAGAAGTGAGGGTAGGGGAGCCACTGGGGTCCAGTAACCATAACTCAATATGGTTTTACCTGTCCCTTGGGACAAGTAAGCCCTCACCAAAGGCTGAAGTCCTAGATTTCAGAAGGGCAGACCTTAAGTGGATGGAAGAGCTGGTCCGGTAGAAGTTAGTCAGAGTAGACAGCATCAGGCACGTGGAGGAAGGGGGGCAATCAAGGGCCATTCTTGAGGCAACAAAGTCTTGCATCAGGACAGTAATCAAAAGAAGCTGGTACTGTACATGAGACCAATATGGTTCTTTGAAAGATCAGGGGCCTGAGAGCCAAAAGAAAGCCATCACTGGGTATAAGAAAAAACAAGGGAAGGAGGAATGGGGAGAGCACCAAATGACAAAGAGGGAAACCAAGAGGTTAATCATGGAAGCAAAGGCAGATACAGAGCTGCACACTGAGGAGGGGAAGGGAGAGGAAAAACGGTTCCTTTAGATATATTTGGGAAAAAAAGGAAGAAAGGAGGAGGAATTGTTAGGCTAACAGGGTAATTGAGGAGGATGGACAGAAAGCAGTCATTCCTAGTGACTACTTCTGCTCTGTGTTCCCAAGGGAAGACAGAGCTTCTGCCAGAGAACAGCATTAAGGTGGCTGTTAGGGGATCCCTGAGAGGAGGTTGCTTCCTCCACTTATGCTGGTGTGCGACATTCTGTGGCCTACCTGAACTGCAGTTCACTAGTAGCTAGTCAGTCTCCAACTGACAATTTCCTTGGTCGCAGACAGAGAAACTGAGAACCTAGATTCTTTGTTCCACTTCTTCTTATAGAGTTCTGAACTTGATATTTGATTGGACAAAACGCTCCTGGGCAGACCATTCTTTAGACTCCTGAGCCAGCTGAGCAAGGTTTGCACAAATGCTTCTTTGCAGTTGAGCTCAGGATTACTTCACATTGTCTCTGGGCAAACTTCATCAGCCTTCTTCTCTGCAGTCCCTGTGAGGTCAGAGGGCTTTGAGTTGCATTGTTGCAACCATGCCTGTTTACTTTTGTAATCTTTTTCTTGGCAGTTTTCTGCTGCCTCACTTGTTGATTGCCCACAAGGGTGGATTGGTGTAGCTCCTGACCCTACTTCCTGTACTGAGGTTGAGGAGATAGTTATTTTGAGTGTGTTCTACTTGCTGTTGAGTCAGGGAATGAAAATCAGGAGAGTTGGGGCTTGACTCCAGCCGAGGATTCCTTGCTGCTCCCCGAGTGCCATCCAGTCCCTACAGCAGCAACTTAGTTTTCAGGGAACTAGAAGGAGATGAGAAAGCTTCAGGCTCAGGGATTACAAAGGTAAGCCTGCATGTTTGGAGGGGGAGCTTACACATGCTTTTATCTTAACCCAGCTAAAGGGTAAAAACAAAGTACCAACGGCCAACCATGCCCCTTTACCAACTACATCAGTCAGCCATCATACAATTTGCATTTTGAAACTGCTGCCATTTTCTGTTACATTCACATACAGTGCTTTGAAAAATGTACAGCATACATGAAATGTAGTTTAAATTATTGCTGTTTTTTCCTGTCTTTTTCCATTATCTTGTAGTTTTTCCATAAATTTAGTGCTAACCGCTAAGTAGTTTCCATACCTGGTTGGCCATCTGCCTACCCACCCTCAATTCTTCTTACTCACCTGCTCAATTGTTCACTAATACTCTTGTCCAACCACTTCTCACCATTGATAACCTATAGGTTAAAAGGTATTTTATTTATGTAACCAGGTCACCATGGATGTCATGGTTGCTACTTCTGCCTCGTGAGCTCAAACAAGGTTGAGGGGCCTGAGTCAATAAACTCCTAATTGAGGGCATGTAAGAATATGCTCACTTTTAGACATGACGCACTGCAAGGTACGCATGACTACAAGCTTATCTTACATACACATCACGCACAAGGCACGTCATGATTACCTGTATGCTCATACCTTGCAGATTACACACAAGTACATAACACACAGCCATAAGTGGGATAGTCTTACACACACACACACACACACAAGCCCACATCTATAAGTGGGAATACTTACACACACATCCATGTCTAATAAGTGGAGTACTAACATCCACACAATACCCACATCTATAAGTGGGGCATCTCACACACAAACAGACATAATGTGGCGACATCTCACACAGATGTATCAGTTACACCACAGAGCTAGGGACACACACACACAAACACAGAATTGGGGAACACACACTACATATAGAGCTAGGGATGCACACACGTAGCTAGCTAACATCTACATAAGTTTAGTATAGGCTGACATACACATTAGGCTAGGTGACTCTTTATTTTGCATAGAACCTAGATACAAGCTATGAAAATGCACTGCTTCTGAAGCACAACCTTTACCCTACATATAATTCTGCAGGGTAGAGACAAAACACCACAAATGATATTCTAGGCTAAAACAGCACTGCTATTTTGCTGCGATAATGTCAGAAATATAATGATTGATGTACCCAGGAGCGCCTCTACAGCTAAGGTGCCATGTGCAACCACAGCAATAATTTATGAATGGGCTTTCAGAGAGCATGATGATACATTACAAAATGTTTCATCCATGAGAACATGCCATTGACATAAGCGTATTCTTATAAGTAGAACACTACACACTGTAGCATTCAAAAGGGCAACTGAAATAATACACTGCTGCCCCCAAATTGACCAATAGATGTAATAGTAAGTAGCAATCATCACACACTTGAGCTGGCATGTATCACCAGACTAGATCTTATCAGGTATAAAACCCTTTCCCCATGCCCCTCTCTGAGGAAAATGCAGGCAAACCCTACATGACACTGCAGTGTTTGAGAGCTCCAGACTCCCAGGTGCATACGCTACATAATTAGTATGCAATGTATAATGACTGTCCTATGTGATAAGCTGGTAGGATAATAAAAGAAACTTATGTTGCTTTTATGGCCACATCTGTTTTTTTTATTGTCCTTTCTCTAGTCCTAGAATCTGTAAGAGGAGTACTGTATGTTTTGTTATGATATAGTGATCTCCTGACATTCCCCAAAAGGGTTACATTTCCTGCAGGTAACCAAGGGTTTATAAGATCGAATAAAGAAGTCAGATGATGTCCAATAGAGCCCAGCAAAATACCCAATGGGGT
Organism: Neoceratodus forsteri; assembly: GCA_016271365.2. Classification (NCBI taxonomy): domain Eukaryota; kingdom Metazoa; phylum Chordata; order Ceratodontiformes; family Ceratodontidae; genus Neoceratodus; species Neoceratodus forsteri. Next base: position 1,427,392,940 of record CM028130.1, read on the forward strand.
CACATCTAAGGGTTAAATAAATTGCATGGTGCCTTCACCTAGGAAAGGATTAATGGGCCTTGTATCGGCATAGTACAAACCCACTAGGATGTAGTACCTTGCACCTCTCTACTAGGCACTCTTCCCAAGAGACCTCATAATGTAATATAGTATGTCTCCTGAACATGCACTAACACCCTAATCAGTACCAAATCAGTAGCAACAGACAAATAATTTAAAGTTTTAGTTAGGGCAGCAGACCCTAAATGAGGAAGAAGGGGGTGTACTGTTGAGGTTGTTTTAGCACAGTCTAGCTGGTCTTCTCTGACCTTTTAGGCTTGGCCTGCTTTATTACTGGGCCATTCTTCAAGTGCCTTTCAAGACATAAGCAAGATAATATGTCCCTTGGACTTTAAACTAGGTACCCTTGTAGGTTTAGCCCTTAAACCAGGCCTTCCAAAACCACACATGCACAGTACAGTTTGATGTCAGCCCATCTGTACTGTGGTACAGTTGTAGGCCTGGTGATGTTGCACATGTTTAGCTGGCAGTAATTAGAGGTGTGTGGAAAGTTACTGTTTCTGCCTTTGTGGAACTTTCATGAAATTCGGCAACTTTCATGGAAATTTCTGAGCTTCCACCTCTGGTGGATCGGAAAACTTCTGAACGCTTGGGGCAAAATTTCACCCTCTTCCACCCTGCCTGGCCGGACATGTTAATAACCCCCACTGGTGACTAGTGGTTCCTCCCTCACCTGATCACCTGCCTGTGTCCAGTAGTAGTTAGTTAATGTCAGAGATGTAACCCTCGCCATCCTATCCACCATATAGTAAAAATTATTTTTTCTTCATGGTCTAGAGAACCTCTTCCTCCCTATCCCTAATCTCAGTATGTTTTTTTTACTTATTCCCTGATGGTTTAGTGGCCCCCCGCCTCCCTACCCTGGCAGGTAGTGTTCCACCCTGCTTCCCCATCCTGAAATGGAGTGGGCGACTGGCATAGCTCCTCCACTCTCCTCCATGGCTGGCAGCTCACTGAGATGTCAATAAATGAGCATGTTCTTGCACAGCACGTGCTTATTCACTGACATCTCAGTGGCAGCCAGCTGTGGAGGACAGCCACTGGCAATGCTGGCTCACCTGCTCTGTTTTGGGATGGGCAGGCTGGGACACTGCCTGCTGGGGTGGAGGACTGGGGCACCACTACACCACCTGGGAATAAGTTAAAAATAAAATAAAATAAATTACATACTGGGGACCAGGGATAGGGAGGAGGTTCACTAGACCACCAGGAAAAAAGTATTTTGTACAATATGGGGACAGGGATGGGGGTTACATCTCTGACTACTGACTAGTACTGCGCGTGGGCAGGTGGTCAACTGTGGGGTAGGGACCACTAGCCACCAGGGTTTTTTCTTTAAATACACATTGGGTGGTCAGGTGATTGGGTGGGGGAGGGACTACTATCCACCAGGGAGTAATTGTATTTATCTCGGCAATCGGACAGTGACCGGAAAGGAGGGGCACTAGACACCAGAGAAAAGTAGGGTGCAGGGTAAAAAGACTGAAATGGATTTCTGAAATTTTGTGGACGTGAAAGTCAGACTTTGCTTAAATTCCACCTGCTGAAGTTTTTTTCACATACCTCTAACGTTAATGCACTTAAAGTCAACAAAAACAAAAAATAAATAAAAGTAGAGTTAGCAATATTTGGTGAAACAGAAAACCCCAAACCAAGTGTACATTCAAATTCAAAATCCCAGGCTGACATATTTGTACATCCTGGCTGTATGGCCAAGTCAAACAAATGATTTTCCAACCTATGATACACCAAGACTGTGGTTGCTGGGCAAGTCTGGAGTTTATTCACCATTATCCCACACCAGGACATCTCCGTGATGTGCAAGGTTGATGTTACAATTCACAGTGAGTCTCTCCCTGGCTGATTTCAGTCTCTCCTTCCTCTTCTCTGTCATTCTCATCTGCAACAGTGTTCAGTGTAGCAGGACTATGGCTATCCCTGTTTTCAGGGGCTCTGCCGGCTTTAGCAGTTGGACAGCAACCTCCCTCTTTGCCATGCATCTCTATAAACTAGGATCACATGGCCAGCGACCACATCTTGGCATCCTGTCCCTAGTGTGTGGTAATAACCACTCCTGCTGCCATGCAGCAATGGCTGGCCCACCTCTCAGACTAGTGGCTGATTGTACACGCCAACTTTAGCAGAGCTGAGGACTGAAAAATCTCACACTCAAGCTACAGTTTTCAGCTTTCTCTCTCATGCTGCTCTAGCATGTGACTACCTCCTTTATGTAGCAGTTCTGCTTCTCACTTCTCACACTGTATCTTCAGGCAGATGTGCAGTCTGTTCCTGAAGCAGCTTCGCAGTCTGTCTTCCACTGAAAGTCACATAGACTTGGTCTGCTTCCTACCACAGTTACATGCAGACTGACTGGCCTTGGGAAAGCTTCACCTGTTCACTGGGGAATCACAGCTCACCATTTGTCCACGTAGCAGTTAGTCAATTTAGGGCCAGGTGTGAGGTCCATTAAATAACAGATGATTGACCCCACATTCGTGCTAGATATTCAGCAGTCCTCCACTGGCACAGATTCCATTCCAGGCTCTGTAGCCTGATTGGCTGATAGTACAACCTTGACCCCTGTTGCCATGCTGATGTGATCAAGGTGCACAAATATGGTGGTGTCCTGCACTGCTGAGAGGCACTGATCCCAAAAGTCATTATTTCTGAAGTGCTCTTGCCCTGAAACAATATTTGGTGCCCTCAGCAGTGTTTGCACAGTCTGCATTGTGTCTTCAGTTCCATCAGGACTTGATAAGGAATCCACAATCCAGTCACAAACACTGATCAGTGTGGCTGGAATTATTGGTGCAACGGTGCATGGATTACTCAAGAAATCAAGCTCCCCTTTTCCACTGCAACAGTCCTCTGGTCTCATACCACAGAGGTGGTGTCCTTAGGGACCAGAGTGAGCAAAGACAAGTGGTGACAGTCTGGCTGGGCTCCAAGGAGCCAGATAAGCCTCAGCCCCCATGCTTGGGGAGGACATTTATATGCAAAGCTATTGTTTAAACAAATTGTTTTCAAAAAGCACTGCTTATTCCAGAACTCTCACATTGCAACTCCCCACAACACTTACACACTCCCAGTAACATAATTACTTATGGGAGATGTAGTCTTAGTCTATTCCCTCCTGTACCAAAAGGCTATTATTCTAGTGCTCTATTGTACCACCTTCCCACAATTACATTATTTTACATGCTATGGATGGACAGTTTTATCATGATTTTCTTATTTATTCATAATTTGTTGAAAGTTGGCTATTATTTTCTACACATCTAAGTAGTAAAAACACAATAAAAGGTTTAAAAGCTTTCTATGCTTATTAAGTTCATTAAAGAAAGCTCATAATAACATTGGACCACTTATACATAATGATGACTTAGTGAAAGAATAGCACAGAAATGGCAACTATTTTCAATAATTACTCCTGTGGAATCTATGGACCAAAAACAAACCTATTGATAAACTAGGCAACTGCAACAGGATAAACATCACAACAGAGGACATCAAAGCTAAAATAAGTAAACTTAAAACCAGTGCTTCTCCAAGATCAGAAATGATCTCAGCTCATATGCTGCAGATAATGTCTCAGTCTCTAACCTTCCCTTTAAAACTCCTGTTTGAAGAATCTCTAAATACTGGGAGGGTACTTCTAGAGTGGAAAATTGCACATGTGGTCCCTGTTTACAAAAAGGGTAACGAAGGCCTAGCAAGCAACTATAGACTAATTAGTTTAACCAGTATGGTATGCAAAATTTTAAAAGTATTATTAAAGACAACCTGTTGTCCTCTATAAAAAAATCGAGATTCTGATCAGCATGGCTTTAAAAGCAATGGAGTTGCACAACAAATCTGCCGTCTTCTATGGGAAAATAAGCTATTCCTCACACCACAACAACACTCTCTGTGGTATTGTATATTTAGATGTCAGTAAGACCTTCGATCTTACACCACACTGGGCCATTGTCAAGAAACTGCAGATTGCTAAGATAAATAATTTCATCATAAATTGGATCATAGAATGGTTGAATGAAAAGTATCAGAGTGTGATTATTAATGGACATACCTCAAGAGTTTGGGAGGGTCACTAGCTACATCCCTCAGGGATAAGTGTTGGGTCCAATTCTTTTCAAATATTCACTGCAGACCAAACAAAAACAACTTGTCAGGCAGCAAAATACGCACATAATACCAAACTAGGGGGTCCATGTAAAATTGGGCTGATACTGAAAATCTTCAAAAAGCTCTTGGCTATATATCATCATGGGTGAATAACTGGGAAATGAAGTTTAATATAAACAAGTTCAAGGTAATGCTTCTGGATAAAGATAACCAGTGCATACAGTGAAGCCTACCAGGATGAAGCCCAACTCTGCAGAATTCTGCATTAGAGTTACAGCAGCAAACAGTGCTATTTCAATGGGAATTAATCCCTTTTGTCATGCAGTAAATCTATGATGGTGCGCTTCGTCCTGGTGAGTTTCATTGTACATACACTCAATGTAGGGGTTCCTTTAGAGGTATCAGAAAGTAAAAGGATTTTGGAATTCAAGTGTCCAATGACTTGGGCACCTCACTTCAGGCAAATGTAGTAATAGCCAAAGCAAACAAAGTAATATGGACAAAAAAAGAAACATGACATCAATAGATGAAAACATATTGATCCTTCTTTTATAGATCTCTTGCCCATCCCCATATAGAATACACATCACACCTTTGGTATCCACATAAAAAGGTGACAGAGATAAGTTAGAAAGGGTACTAAGAAAAGTCACAAAGTCTGTAGATGGATTGGAGGGTAAGGGATACTATAAACGGTTACAGTCCTGAATATAATGTCAAACAAGACACATATGTGGTGACCTACTCTTTATGTATTACGTGATTTAAGATCTGTTTCTAGTGACAGAATTAGGCACCTAACCAGGTGTCCATAGGCAAAAGATATCTGGCCCCGAAGAGCAGAATTATCTGAGCCAGTACATTGGTACGCTTAGCAAGAGGTTCACAGTTTGAATCCTCCAGAACTTAAGACCAAAGTTTGATTCAAACCCACAATTCAGACAGGAGGGTTACCCTGTTTTGTTAACTGTTCACAATACTGCACTGGAGGTTGGCATTGTGGGAGCAGAGGGCCTGACCTGCTGAGTAGGGCTGTGACAGACTGGTTGGCAGCGATGCGATAATTTGGTATTACAAGCTTTCATTGTTCAGTGTGTCAGCTTGAGACCATCAGCTCACTTGCAAAGAAAGAAAAAGGCAGTGATTTATTTTAAAAAGGAGACAGAACTATATCACTTGGCGACAGTCAAGTTCCTACTTGTTTTATTTTTTTTCTCTAAAGTGCAAGTCAGAGTAGCCCTAGTTAGGGAAGAAGATGGCCAACCATAGCAGACACACTGTAGACTACTTAAAGCCGGGACAGAGGAGTTCTTGTTTGAGGTGAAAGCCACCAAACAGAACCTCATGGATGCCCTGGTGGTGGCAGATACTCAGAGCACCGAGTCACAGACAGTGACTGTAAGGGACCAAACTTGAATGTGGAAGGTCTAGTGGCCAGTGCGGTGCCCAGAACTGATGGGGAGGCAGCAGGGCCACTGTCAGTGAAGGGCACAGCAGCAGCGGAAGGTCACCAGCATTCTGGAGCCAGAAGTACTCAGGCTGCAGACCGAGTTGCGCTGAATGGAGCTGGAGTTCCAGGAGAGAGAGAGCGAGAACAGTGGGAGGATGGAGCATGAGGAGCGGAGCGCCAGTGAGCTGCAGAGGAGAAGAGGGACCATAAACAGTGAGAGACAGACCGTGAGGAGTGGAGTGCCAAAGGCAACATGAAATGGAGAAGCTATGACTCAACTAGCGGCACCAGAGCAGGTAAGTGGCTTGGGTTTAACTGGGACTACAGGACTGGGTTAGAAATTGAATTCAAATTGATAGCCAAATTTAAAGAGGGAGGATATGGATGCCTTTTAAATTCTTTTGAAAAGTTTGTATTCAGGCTAAAATTCCTAGGAGTCCTGGAGCTTCCAGCTATCCCCGCTATTTACTGGGAAAGCTCAGGATGCATTGGGTCAAATGGACAATGAGGACAGTGATGATTACAGCAAACTTAAAGCTGCACTGTTAAAGAAATTTGAATTAACTGCTGAATCGTAAGAGCTAAATTCCGAAGCTCAGGAGAAGCTCTGACATGAGCTACAAGGAGCTAGCCATAAAACGACAGTTTTAAAATGTTGATGGGAAGGAATTGAAGCAAACTCTGTTGATAAAATTGAAAATGTAATTCTGTTAGAGCAGTTTTCTGGGCATGCCAGCAGAGCTGAAAACCTGGCTGGAGGACCGAGATCCCAAAACAGTGCAAGAGGCTGCTGAACCTCGGACCACTATGCCAAGAGCAGACTTGCTCTGAGAGCGAATGGGGTGGCTTGGCAGCACAGAAAGGGGAAAAGACATTCAGGGCAGCTAAAACCTCACTGCCTCCACCAAAACTGGTTAGGCCCCATGTTTCAGAGAAAAGATTTCTCTGAGAAAAGAAATGAATGTTAGTTGTGTAAAGAACTGGGCATATTGCCAGACAGTGTACCAAAAGACAAGCAATACACAATAGGGGCTAGGAAAGGAAGTGGGTTGTTTGTGTGTCCCTGGAAGCATGCCAGTGAACATGAGGGAACAAATGCACCCAGTCATGGTGAATGGTGTACAGACGTGAGGGTTAAGGGACACAGGGCATCCCAGACATTGATAAAAGGCAATCTAGTACAGCCGGTCAGCTTATACCCAATAAATACGTTACTGTACAGGACTTTACTGGTGAAGAGAAAACATTGCCCCTCACTAGTGTTCTCCTAGACTGGGGTGAAATGGGGCGGGCCAGTCAACAGGTGGCTGTAGCCAAACCTTAGCAGCAGATGTGATCCTGGGCAACATCTAAAACAGGGGATGGTGTGCAGTTACCATAGCCAAGCAGCAAGGGAAAACTATAGTTCCCTGAACCCCACAGAAGCCATTGTGGAAACCACTGAGAGGCTGATTCCCCAGCCTGTGTCTCCAGATGAGGAGATTGATGAAAAGGGGTAGAAATTTCCCCCATAGCAGTTAACCACACAGCTACAGAGGTTTACTCTGAAGAGGGAGGGGTGACTCATTGTCAGAGGGTTGGGAATGACAGTGATCCTAAGTGCCCTGATGCTAGTGCTAGGGACCCTAGCTTAGCGACTGAAGGGACCTGTCCCATACCTTGGGAATGTGTGAGAGGTTTGCAGCTGCTCAGAGAAGTGACCCTAGTCTAGAGAAGCTGAGGGCTTGGGCAGACTCTGACGGCACAGGGAGGTGACAGCAGACATATGATTTATTGGGAAAATGGACTGATGTATACTCAGGCTGTGCAGAAAGAAGGAGGGTGCTAGGCAGGCAGCTTGTCATTCCAAAGGGTATCGTGAGCAGTTGCTCAAGTTTGTACATTATATCCCCTTGTCTGGTCATCTGGGAATCGCACGCACTATGCAGTGGTTGGCTCAGAATTTCTATTGCCTAACTTCACCCAGCAGGTGAAGGGTATTGCAGGTCTTGTCATTGGTGCCAAGAAATAGGAAGGCAGGCAAAAAAACAAGCCACCCTGATTCCATTGCCCATAGTGGAGGAGCCATTCCAGAGGGTGGGAATGGATATTGTGGGGCCTTTAAATACCCCCAGCCCTCAGGGAAGAGATTCATCCTGACTGTGGTGGATTATGCCACACGGTACCCAGAGGCAGTTGCCCTATCCTCACTGAGGATAGACAAAGTGGCAGATGCCTTACTTGGGATTTTCTCCCATGTTTGGTTTCTGCAGGAGGTTATCACTGATCAAGGAGATTCTTTCATGTCAGACCTGATGAAATGTTTATGGAGAAGTGTGGGTGGTGCAGAGATGCACGTACATCAGACTCCTACAAGCCAATGCGCTTGTGGAAAGATTCAATGGTACCCTGAAGTCAGTGCTCTGGGCATTTGCTGAACAGCATGGGAGGGACTGGGAGAATACTTTCCCACCTGTTGTTTGCATACAGGAGGTGCCCCAAAAGTTGACAGGATTTTCCCCTTTGAAACTGATATGGATGTTGGGTACGTGGGCCCCTAGGCTTGATCCAGGAGGACTGGGAAGGCAAGCATGCCACCCAGGAAACTCCCATGGTGGATTACGTCCTTAAGTTTAGGGAAAGGCTGAAGGAGCTTATGGGGACAGACCAGAGCAACCTGGCAGCTGCCCAACAGAAACAAAAGTGTGGTATGACCGCACAGCCAGAGCTGGCTCATACATGGTGGGTCAGGAAGTCATGGTCCTTATTCCGGTCTGGAAAGACAAGCTGCAGACTGAGTGAGCAGGACTGTACAAAGTGGTTAGGATGATAAATGACGTGAACTATATTGTACAGTTATCTGACCAAAGACAGACAGAAAGGATGTACCATGTCAACATGATGAAGTCATATGCAAATAGGGCTGACATGGTGTTTGCAGTGTGTAGTCCTGGGGAGGGACGGACGAAGGGACCCTCTTCTGGACTTGCTGGAAGAAAGCAAGTGGGAGTCCTCTGTAGAGGCAGTAAAATTATCTCCCCAGCTGGCCCCGGACCAGATCCAGGTAGTAAGGGAGGTTTTAGCAGACTTTGCCCATTGTTTAGCACCAAGTCTGGGCTAACCCCTTAGCGACACATGATGTGGAGACAGAGACACAGACACCCATACCATGGACAGCATATCAGGTGTCAGAGGTCCAAGAGGACTTCAGGAGAGAAGTGGAGGAGATGCTGGATTTAGGGCTAATCCAGAGATCCCACAGCCCTGAGCCTCACCCATAGTCCTTGTGCCCAAGCCAGATGGCTCTACTCATTTCTGTGTGGACTATGATGGACTGAATGCAGTCACAAAGTCAGACACCCACCCGATGCCCGGACAGATGAACTCCTGGACAAGTTGGGTGGGCGACCTACCTATGACTATTGACCTGACCAAGGGTACGGCAGGTAGAGTTGATGGACAGAGCTAGGAGAGGTCAGCCTTCATCACTCTGATAGGCTTATTTGAATTCAAAGTAATGCCTTTCAGAATAAAGAACACGCAGCCACTTTCCAAAGGTTGGTGAACCTGGTGCTAACTGGTGCAGAGGAGTACACCTGGTGCACCCGGATGACATTGCCATCTTTATTACCACTGGGAGAAACACCTGTTCCACCTTAGGGAAGTGCTGGGAAGGATACAGAGGGCTGGGCTCACTGTTAAAGTCTGGAAGTGCCAGGTGGCCATGGGAGAAGTGGCATAGCTCAGGCATGTGGTAGGCCAAGGACAGCTCCATCCTAACCAAATAAAATAGAGGTAATCTAGGTGTGGCCAGACCAGAAACACAGAAGCAGGTCAGGAGTTTCTCAGGACAGCACGGGTACTATAGAAAATTTGTACCCAATTACTGTGCCCTAGCTGCTCCCCATCTGACCTGGTAAAGAAAAGGATGCCAAAGAAAATTACCTGGGGGCCAGCCTGTGAAGAAGCCTTTACCAGATGGAAGGAGGCACTGTGCAGTGCTCCTATTTTGATAAGTCCTGTCTATAGCAAACCCTTCATAGTTCAGACTGGTGCTCAGAGCGTGGGTATTGGGGCAGTACTGAGTCAGACATCCAGCCAAGGGAAGGATCACCCAATAGCATACCTGAGTAAAAGTTACTTCCCAGGGAGCAGGCATACTGCACTGTGGAAAAGGAGTGTATTGTCATAGTGTGGGCCCTAAAGAAGTTGGAGCCATATTTGTATGGGCAGCATTTTGTGGTACAGACTGACCACAACCCCTGGTTTGACTGACGAGATGGGGAAAACAATGGTAGATTGCTAAGATGAAGTCTTGCTTTGCAAGGGTATGACATGACAATTCTACATAGGGCTGGAGCCAAAATATGAACTCTGATGGGCTGTCTCATGTCTATGAAGAGTGAACTGATTTGGAAGCTCATCCCATGCATGGATATAGCCCCAAATTCAGTCTGAGTGGGGAAGATTGTGACACTTGGACAGCTGGTTCTGAGCACTGTATGATTTTTTGTAATATAAAATGTTGTGTGATTGTTTGTCATAAGGAATCCTGGGCCTGGGATGACAACCCCCCAGGTTTCAACTACAAGCTGTTATCCTAAAAACCAGGAGATAATTACAGGCTAGAAGAGACTTAAATTAAGGATCTCCTGTTTATGTGACTAATTGTGGCTTGCCAGCTGCCAAGATAGATCATAAACTTTTATGACGTTCAGAGGAAGCACAGTTAATTTCACATGGTGTTACAAAGCATATTGCACCTCAGTGATATCTGGCGAGAGTCATAAAAATTCCTTTGATGTCCTGGAGAGGGAAACTGCTCATACAATTAAAGAAAGTCATTTTGAAAAATGAGTTTTGCTGAGGTCACAGAATTTAATTTACCTTCTGAATAAGACATCCTGTTTGTACAATTTTTTGTATTCTGACAGGAGAGCTAGGTGACCTCATGCAAAGAGGTTGGCAAAGCCAGTTTTAAAACAGTATTCTGTTGTTCACTAAGAGATGCACATGTTTGGACTCTGAAAAGGCAACATCAGGCACTGTTAGAAGGTATATATTAGAAAGACAAGTCTAAAGGGTACTGTGGTAGGAGATTTTGTCTGCACTTTTAAACCTATTTTAAGTGATTTGTATGTTTTGTGATATATGGTTCTATATTTACATTTTACATTTTATCTATTTTTAAGCAAACATCTCATTTTTAAAGACTACTTGGTGTGCCTCTGAAATTCTTTCTTTGACAAGTGAAGAATATATGGTTAAAGGTGACACTGGGCATAGCTTACTAGTTTACCAAACTGGAGGAGGTAAGAGTTTATTCTGAGGTCTTTAATAGAGTTTTAAGGGTTCATTTTACACACCTGGTTAGATGTCCATGGAGAAAGATATTTGTCCCCAAGAGCAGAATTATCTGAGCCGGTACATTGGGTATGCTAGCAAGAGGTTCACAGTTTGAATCCCTCCAGAACTTGAGACCAAAGTTTGATTTGAACCTACAAAACAGACAGGAGGGTTACCCTGTTCTGTTAACTGTTACATCACTGCGCTGGAGGTTGGCACTTTGTGAGCAGGGGCCTGACCTGCTGAGTGGAGTTGTGACAGACAGAATTTTAAATTTATGGTAAATTGATGCTTATGTGTATTCTGTTTTGAACTGTATTATATAGCATCCAGAGTCCATGGAATTGGGCACTTTATAAATAATCTATCTATCTATCTATCTATCTAAAAGCATCTCTAGCCCCAGGGTAATGTTTGTAAGTCTGTAAGGTGTGTAAATGAATGGTTATGCTTACAAAAGATAGCTTACATAGAGTTGAGGGACCCTGGGTGGAGCTCTATGGTGAGGGTGGGCCAGCACTCCACCATACCCTCTTTGGGTTGGTAGGTCTGTATCGGACAACCATCGGATGCTTGCCCTCCATCATGGGTGAGTGGCCTAGTAAGAAGACAAATGTCTCCCCCCTTTTTTTGAAACAAAGGCTTAGAAGCATGTGCTGGACTGCAGGCTAAATAATACAGTGCTAACAAAGATGCACCTGTAGAACTTAGTGCAGTTAACAATAATCCTACCTGTGTATTGGGGATAATTATATATAGTTATGGCTAAAATGTCCCCATATGTATTTCTGTGGAGAAAGGAATAAAGCAAATCAGTAAGATGTTTGAAGGACTAACCTGTTTATGTATTATGCTGTTATGTAAATGTATGGAGTGTGGGACAGAGCAGCAACCCTTCTTTGTTTCTATGCCCCTCTCCCTGCTGTTCCCTGTCCAGTGGCTCTGTAAGCCAAAGTGAAAGCCAAGGTGTGCTGATTAATGTGGCTCTGTAGCCAAAGGAAAAGAATGTGGCTCTCTACAACATCCTCAGTGGCTTTTGCTGCCCTGCCTTACGTTTAAAATGAAATATGCAGCTGATTGTCACACTGCATGTGAAAACTCCCAAGTGGAGTGTAAGAGAAAGTGCAGATCATGCTTCTGAGTAAACACAGGTGCCCCAAATGTTTGAAGAGAAGAGAGAGAGAGAGAGAGAGAGAAAATAGTTTTAATTAGGAGCACGCCGCTTCCTTGAGCTCTCTCTCTCTCTCTCTCGCTATGGCGATGCCGCCATCTAAGCGGAGCGGGTGGCTATTAGTTTGTTTTATACATTTCAGCTGCCCCCTGATACAAGAAAAAGAAAACAATGTTTATGGTTAGCTCGTTCACACATAAAATGAACTGAGCAGAATGATAGATAGGCGCTTTTGCCTTATTAAATAAAGGAAGAGCACACTGGCACCTAGCACACTCTCTCTCTCTCTCTCTCTCTCTCTGAGAACTGCTGTGTTGTTATTCTAAATGGAGTGGCGATACCTTTTACTTTCACCTGCCCTACAGGCAATGTGCACTCTGTGCTCGGAGACGAACACTTCAGTGGGAAAAAGGATTGCCACTGTATGGTAGCTTCTAAATAATGAAATAGGGCTGCAAAAGCAATATAGAGGGCTGTATAAAATAGTAAGTGGAAGCCTCCTCATAAGGAGAATTGTGCCCTGAAGCCCTTGTGTAACTAAAGGGCCAAAATTAAAATTAGGCTGATGAGCTGAAATTTCAGCCGTTGGAGGAAGGAAAATGATTACTGTTTCACAGTATGGATTACAGTGCCCAGAGGAAGGGCTTAATAATAAATATTGAGGTTTGGGCTACTTCATTGTTGTACATCCATGTAACTATAAGGACATATTGTTTATTTTGCTGTGGTAGTATGCTGAAACAGGCAAGCTAATGAACTGAGTTTACCTAGAAGCAGAGAGTCCTATGAATAGGTCCGATAGGGAGACAGGCCCTTGTGGCCTGTCTTATATTAAAATAAAATGGGAGGTCACTATTTAGAGGAGGTACTAAAAATAATTAAGCTCCTCATAGCTATAAAATTGTGTACCCATGCAAAATGAATATTATTTGTATGTAGTCAGGACCCTCACTAACCAAGGCTTAGAAATACCCCCTTTTTTTGTATAGGCGGAAATGAGCCTCACAGGGTATGTTTTAGTTAAGTGACCTAATGTGGGTGGATCCCTAGTATGTGACGTCATAATATAAAACCTGCCACTAGGGGCTGGTTTTTGGGATAGGTGTAAGTAGAGAACCGACGAGAGAGGTAAACCTCGTGAGAGGGTGCTCTCACACTGGCATTAAATGGCTAACACTACTTTTCTTTGATTTCTGTTCAAATTTTCTCTTACAATAAAATGATAAACCTTTATGTTAAATGTTTTTATGCACCTTATTATCTGCCTGAGTCTGAAGTCATTGAAATCCCACACCTGATGACACACATCATGAATAGTTAACCCATGGAATTCCATACCGTGGAGATAATTATAAGTAAAACCAGGTTGAATTTAAAAATAAGCTAGATAAATATAGCTTATCCGTATCGTTCTTAATTATTATCAAGACTGACTCTATAGGAGCACTTGTGGGCATATCATCTTCTCTCTCCTTACACCATAAAATGAACTATAGTAGTATGACATTTGTGTTGGTTGTGGTGGGATAAATGCACTTCCAGGGACTAAAGGCACTTGGCCTATGATTTCTTGTCTTTTTTAATTTTATTTATTTGCCCTCAATCAGTATAACCCCATGAAATACAATGTCTCATTTTCATAGGGTCAGAGACAGGAAAACAGCTGGCAGTGTTATAACTTAGCACAGCAGAAAAGCAGTTATGAGCAATACACAAATATAACTCAGTTATGAGCAATACACAAATATAAATAAGATTCAGACAATACACTGTTACATACCTTGCTGCATGTTTATCCCTGCCAGCCAACACTGTGATGTATCACATTGCTTGCTTAAAACAATACCACAGCATGACTTTATAAGCAACTTGTTACTGGTGCAGAACAGTAGCTTTAATTTCCATTTCCCACACTTTTAGAAAGAGACCTGGTTCCAGTTCATAGCAGAAGGCCCACTTCCAGACATTTGACTTAGTTCAGAACCTGATTTTGAAAGGGGTCTCAGGATGTATTTACATACTCTAGGTACATTCATCAGTATATCATGGGATGGTAGAAGATCACTAGCGCCTCAAGTCCCCTGTCTGCCATCCTAGCAGTTGTATCCTACAGTGCTATTCTTCTTCAGGAACTCATGAGCTTGAAGCACCCAACTAAATTTAATTCAATTGCCTCCTGATGTAATCTATCCCACAAGCCTGTTAATGGTGTGAGGAAATTCCTTAAAAGCCTCTGCAGCATGGGGAGGAGGATTTTATTCTACATTCACTCAGTATTTATTATGTGTAACGTCCACCCATGTCGGGCAATGAAAGTTAGAGTAGATACACACACACACACACACACACACAGGAAAAGTGTACAAATGTCAAAGGGCACCCTTTTTTCACTATATAGAAAACCTGAATGTTATCATGTAATTTTTCAAGAACAGCAAATAGTCTGGTGCCCTGAAGGTAAAATGAGTCATGGCACCATTCTGTTACAATAAATGCATTGTATCTATTTATACCACAATGCTGAGAATAAATTTCCCCAGATAAATGGCATTGTTTTCTTGATGACATATCTACTTTCAAGAGAAAGATGTGTATCTTGAATGGTATATATGTCGCAAACAAAATAGTATTGGTTAGATATGCCGTGCCTATAATGCTGTACTTAACCAAGGTTAAAGAAGCCAAAACAATGATTGATGACATCACAGTACAGCTATGCAGCATTTTAACCAGATCAGTGAAGTCAAAAGAAAAATGTCTTTGTACTTACTGTAACTTCATTTTCTGTTAGCTTCTATATTGTCAATGGGTAGTCTTTACAGCTGGGTGATGTGGACCCCTACTAAGGAAATGGCACAGGCCAAAGGCTGAATCAGCCTAGAATGCTGGGCACATGTGGATTCCAGAGAGCAGCTATTCTACAGTCACTACTGTCCATGCAGTGCCTCTAAATATGAAAAATATTATACCAGTCGACTTGACACGACAGCACACAAAACAGCTGTCTACTCAGGTAAGACTTTAGCTGGAATAAAATACAATAAACAGTTGCCTACCTCATCAGATGGCAGAGGTTTAAGTGAACAAGGCTTGTCTTCCCATTCTTTGAAGTCTTGGAAGGTCCTGCCACATTAAATCAACTAGAACCAACTTATTACCAGGATTAATGCAAACAGAGAACACAAGGAAAAAGACTGCATGCATTGTAAGCACTAACTTGGAACAAATGAGGCATTCTTGATTAAAGAGCTACTGACACCTCAAAGAAACTTTAAAAACATAATAATTAGGTACAATGTTGCTTGCATTCCATGTGTATTTTATATACTTCTTCTTCCCATAATTTATCATTAAGGAGATTTGTATGAATATATGATCATTGCCCTTTGAGTTTACTTTGAGTTCATCAGCCTGTATAGCTTACTCCCTACTCCAGGTCATAATCCTCTGTTGTGACATCACAATCTGTTGCCATGGAAGTAACTATGAGGTCACAAGCAGTGCTCTGTGACTTCAGGTAGGGAGAAAAGCAGGAATAGATGAACTCTTCAGGGCAGATCTTGTTTTCATACAAATGACCTCAGTAATAAATAATGGGAGGAAGAAATGCAGATCTAATGGGAAATACATGCTGGACTGTGTCTAAATATTATGTTTTGCTAAAGTTTACCGGAAAGTGTCACCAGCTCTTAATATCACATTCAAACTTGTTAAATCTGTGTGCTAGCAACCAACATTCTAATGCGGAACTGCGTTTTTTTGGTTTTTTGTATATCTATATAAAGACAAGCACAGAAGGTAAACTATAGAGGGATGTCCAGATAGGCTTACAAACAGAGTTTATAACAGAACAATGGAAAACCCAGTGCTGGCATACTGAACAGTATTCTCCTGAGGAGTGAGACTCCCAAGTGGGCCTCATTGACAACATAGGAGCTAACAGAAAAGGAAATTATGGTAAGTGTGAAACAATTTCTTCTTTTGTAGCACTCACAATATCTTTAGTAGTAGTCGTTACAAGAGGGTTCTAAGAAGCAGTACCCAGGAAAAACAAGATTTGGTCAGAACCGATATGGCTGTGGAGAGCTTTTGGGATGCTTTTACCCATTATTTCTAATGAATTTACACAATGCAGATCTGCTGAGAGGCAGTTTCAATGTGATCTTCTTTTACACATTTTTATATGCCTGCTGATTGCTTTATATTTAGCCTGGATAGTTCACAAAAGACATAGGCCCAGATATTCAAACTGCACCCAAAAGTGCGCAATAGCAGGAGCAAGCGCAAGTCCATTGCAACCCATGTGCAAGAGGCGCAATATTCAAAAACTGAGCCGCCAACATGCGCCTACAGCCGATGACTGAATATCACTCCACCTGTGCCATAGCGCAACTAGGGAGGGAAGCTGAGCAGATTTGATGCACCATAGTGCAACAAGGGATGTTCAGCTGAGCAGTCCAGAGGCGCCATAGTGCAACCAGGGACACCCCAGCAGCAGTGCAGCAATGCAACTGCACAACCAGGGATGGGGCCCACCACCCATGCCACAGATGGGCAGAGGAACACACAACAGAACAGACATCGTCCCCACACCCCATGCACTGCACAACTGGGGAGGGCTGGAATAACCACTGGCCCATGGAGACAAGCAACCAACCCACAGCCGGGCCATGGTGCCCCATCACACCCCCGTCAAGCTATGACTGGCACATAAGGAGGGCGACCACCCGTGCCACACCATCCCCAAAGGCAGAGCACACCCTGTCCAGGAGCAGCGTCCACCACTGCAGGAAACCCCATGCATGCCACTACCCCACTGTGACAATGCAACCCTGTGCAGCACAGAACCATGCAAGGCAGCCCCACCACGAGCACCCATCAGCGGGTGGCAGCACACAGCGATGCAACAGCGGCATACACAGTGCCACCACGCACAGCCCCCGAGGTACAGCTGAGAGACCGACTCATGCATCGCACACGAGGTACCTCCACACGGGACAGGGCATGCCCCGACACCACCACCACCAGTGATACAGCACCCTGCACACCTCCCAAGGACACACTCGACCCAGCACTGGCCACAACAGCCAGCGTAGACACCCAAAGTGGTGTGTGAAAGCAAGCACCACACTGGATGCCACACAGTGCATGGACAAACACCCACCCATACCCAAGGGCACGACAACACAGGGACGCAGTAGCGGGCAACCAAGTCCCCAGCGTGGCCCATGGAAACCGTGGTACACACAGCTTGCAGTCCTCCATGGCACAGGAGTGCCAGCCACCCTGTGCAGGCACTGTGGACCTGTACGCCACCATCATTTGCCCGAGCACAAGTCACAGACAGTGGTGCACATTCCCTGCAACATACACAAGCCACAGCATGGAGGTGGGACAACAACTGCAGAGGCCACAGTGTCACTGAGGCAGACATGCACCACACCAGTGACAGGAGGCAACCCAACACTGTGACGGGTACAGTGGCTGCCCTGCATGGACAGCCGCCACTGACATGCCAACAGACCTGCAAGTCACAGACATGCAAGGGTGTCAGCTGCACAGGCCATGGACGGGCTGACAGGGCGCCATGGACACAGAGCATGCACCATGGACCACTGCACACAGTCATCCAGTGCACAGGGCACAACACACACACCACAGACACTGACTGATAGCTACCCCCACACCATAGTCACCTCCTCATGGACACACACACATACCCATGACTGCACCACCCTGATGCCATGCACACCACTGCAGCTGAGCACCTATAGCCCACTGAAAATCAGAGACCACCACAGTATTCATATCAAAAGATTTGTATTCAAAAACATATCAAAAGGAACTATTTACAAAAATATGTACAAATGTGGGGAGGGCCACAAACAAGGTGGGGGTGAGTAAGGGGCAGGGTGAACAAATGGGACAGGAAAGGAGGGTGTGAGGGGGTCCAGGGTGTAGGGATATCAGGGGCAGAGGGATGATTAATGGGAGCCCGCCTCTGCTGCTCTGCCTCCGTGTCTTCTCAAGACCCCACGCCGGTCAATCCTTTGCAGGATCTCCAACGCATGCCTGGCCCACATTAAGGATCTCCTGCAATGCCTCCTTATCTCCTGCAGCTGTCGGACACCCAGGACAAGGGAGCACAGTCAATAGGTGTGAATGCACAGCCCCATACAGCCCACCCACTGTGCATGGCATATGGCTGTGGGACATGCCTCTGTGATGGTGTGACCACCCACAGTGATCACATCCACAAGACCTGCCCACCCAGGTGCATACAGCCATGCGCGGACCGCTGCACACACACCACCGCCAAGTCATGCACAGCACCACCATGGCCATTTAGTGACATGGCTATGTGGTGTGAAGGCAGTGGCACAGCCATGTACCCAGTGCATGCATGGACCACCATCGACGCACTCCCAGACATGCAGTGCCACTGAACAGTGCTGACTGTACAAGTTGCGCGCATGGCAGTGGTGTCAATGGATGGTGGCCATGCCCCGCTGCCCACCCTGTTACACAGCATGCAATAGTAATCATGGAGGTATGGCACTCACCATCATCAGGCCGGTCCTCGGGCGCTGTTGACTATCGCCTCCTAGCGGCCTTGTCGCCCTGCTGGCACTGTATCTCCGGCCAGACGCCTCCTCTGGCCCTGTGGTGCAAACATGAGAGAGGAACATCAGTACAATCCTGTAGCAAAGTCCCCTGCCCCAATGTGTGTGCACTCCCACCCAGCCAGACCCACCCACCCCATACCCTGATAACACCACCACAGCCAACACTGGACGGTCCCTCCCCATGTTCCGGACACATACGATCGCGGATACCCATCTGGAAGATAAAAGTGTGTGGATGTAACACTTACCTGGCTATGGCACCTGCCCTCCTGGCACATGCCCGGTGGGCAAGCAGGTCTGGTTCCTCCTCCGCAGGTCACCATACCTGTGGTGGCACTGCTCCACCATCCGCCCCTTCCTGTGGCCTCCTCCAGGCAGTGGCCACCTCCTCCCACACCTGGCTCCTGGACCTGTCCAGGGGTGCCTCCCAAACAATGGGCCATAAAGTGGTTTCACAATGGCCACCAGGTTGGCCAGTTCAACTTGGGTCCACTGTGCAGCCCTCCTCTGCGCCCATTCCACTTGCTCAGTCGGCTCAAATGGTGCTCTGCAGCATGGCTTCACCACGTGCAGATGCTGCGCAGTACAGCTGCTATTCTCATCGCGCTGTCACTGAACAGCGTGATAGTGGTGCACCCATGCCTGACGATGGCGCCTAGAGGGAAAAGGTCAGACACAGGGTCAAGGGTCTCCAGCGCATGGAGAGGCACAATGCCACTGGAACCCAATGCATGTAGCGTGATTGATGCCTGTGTGCTACCTCCAGTAGCGCCTACCATGTTGTTGCCCCAGTGCGCCTATGATGGCCCAGTGCCACAGCCATATAGGTGAACATCGCTGTAGTGCCACTGGCACAATGGTGGCTGTGCCCTGCATTGCTTCCCACGCACAGCACGCCAGCAGCTGCCGCAGACGCCTGCACCAGCAACCCGGCATGCGAGTGAGGTGTACTGCACATGTCACAGAACTGTGCCCTTGGCTCAGCACGCTCAACACACACGCAGTTCAAACAGCACGATATTCAGTTGTCATATGCAAATCAGCTAATCAGCCATTCAATGGCGCAGCACTGCAATTTGCATCCACTTAAAGTTGCGCCACCTCATTTGCATGGATTGCGCTATAAAAGTGCGATATCAGCTGCACTGGCCATAGTCAGTTACTGCAGTCTATTGGTGAGTTGCATGCTGTTTGGGAGTGTGGACTGTGGATTCTGGGACATGTATGGACTGGGAGAGGAGGAACGAGTGGTGGGAGGAGGAGGAGGAGGCCTAATTTCACCAAGGCCGAGATGGATGCCCTGTTTGAGGCCTACCTGGATCAGGAGTCGCTTCTCAGTGGATGGCAGGGAACACCACAGGCCCGCTGCTGCTGCATGGGAGGAGGTGACACGCAGTTAACCTGCATGGTAGCGACCAGTGCTCCGTGCAGGAGTGCAAGAAGAAGATGGGCACAGACAGGAGGAGGATAAAGGAGAAGGTGGTTGCCATCAGGGCAGCACGAGCTGCGACAGGTGAGGGACGGCCGGAGGTGCTACACCTGACCCCACAGGAGGAGAGGGTTGCTGGAAGCATGCAGCATTGTGCCACTGAGGGTGTTCCGGTGGTGGCTTCCAGACGGGTGGTAGCCCATCACTGCATGGTAGGTCATGATCTGTCTATTGGGGAAGGGTAGGTCAAATGCAGTAATGCAACTTTGTTTTCCCTTACAGATCCTGAGCATCTGCATGGGTCAGCGGTGGTGGGCCTGTCCACTGAGGACAGTCAGATGGAGATGGAGGAGGGCCCATCCACCTCCACAGGTATACGTGGCTCAGTGCAACAGTGGGCCTGCCTGGCTGTCCAGATTGAGGTTGTTGTCGAACAGGTGCGGAGGGTTCCTGCTGTCCCAGCATGCCAGCGCCCACGGATGCCAGCATGCTGTGACTCGGCTGGTGCCGGGTCCATCACTGATGATGATGTCACCAACGGCATGGGCAGCGTACACGGTGTGCTATGATGGCCACGCGGCAGGTAACATCGTGGCCATGGCTGTGGGTGGTGCCGCCGTGGAGGCTCAGATGTCATCACAGTCCCAGCCAGCCTGTCAGCACCAGTGGGGCAGCACTGGTGTGTGTACAGGACAGTGGGACTGTTGCAGCCACTGCAGTGGCACCAGTGAGCCCTGGTGAGTGGCAGCCAGAGGGACAGCATCAGCAGTCAGCCAATGGGCTTAGGGGTACAGGGTCAGGGGCTGCATCAGTGCACCACCTGTGGACATGCCCAGACCTGGTCCCAGTGTGCACCCACCCTCAAGGGGCGCTGGGCATCAGGGCCGCACACCCTGAGGGACAGGATGCCGAGGAGGCAGATGACCTCTTGGATGAGCACACCTGCATACTGAAAGCATCAGTCAACCAGCAGATGCGGCTTACGACATCGGTGGATGTACCCGTGTGGCTCTGGAGTGGGCAGGAGGCGTCACAGCAGAGACACCGCTGTGATCCTGGCAGGGATAGACCGGTTGCAGGGATGTGACCGCTGCCATTGACAGGCAGACACAGGCATTCACTGCTGTCATGGCTACAATGGTACACAGTCATGTGCCCATGTGTCGCAGACACCATGCAGTGCACGTCCACCCCGCTCCCGGCGCCATGCGACACCCTCCTTGTCGACACCGGTTCAGCTGTGGGCATCCCAGCACGCCTGGCGAGGCATGTTTGGTGTGCTGCAGACCCCGCGCGAAAGCACGGGTCACGCTCACACAGTGGAACCCCTGGGGACCATCGGTGCCACCCCATGAGGCCAGTGGTCAGCCTGTCAGTGCTGGCGGGTCCCGTGGGGCTGCCATGCATCCGTGGTGGCTGGGCACTGTGGCGCATGACTGACCTGTCTCCCAACTCAGCTACTGTCTGGTGCTGCTCTGTGTGCATTGTGTCATTCAGTGGGCATTGCACGGGTGGGTACCTGACCCTGCATGCAGACACATAGTCCATCTGCACACCCTCCCGGCTGCTGTCCCAGTTGGCGGTGCATGATGATGCCTGCATTGCGCCAGGCCACGAATGTGCAATGGTGTTCAGCATCTGACACACGACAAGGACAGGCAGGGCGTGGTGGTCTGTGGACATGTGTGTGACTAGGGGTGGCATTCTGGGCCGGTGTGCCTCCTACCCTTTGTGCATGTCTGGTGCATTTGTGTGTATGTGTGTGTGTATGTGTGTCGCTGCACATGTTAGACCTCACCCATCCCTGGTGGTGTGTGTGGTTCCATGCCCGGACAGTTCCCTTGATGGCATGCACCCTGGTGTGTGTCCATGCGTGTTTGTGGGTTGTGCCTTAGCCACTGGTGGTTGCACATGGCCCCATGATTTACCTGGTGGCTGAAGTGCTCCTCTGTGATGGTTTCCCGTGCAGCTGTGCCAGCCAGAGCACTCAGGGGTCCCTGCCGCTCAAGGGGACTGCCCATCACCATTGTCACCAGTGTCCCATCGTCCCCATTGTTGTCCCCCTTCACCTGTATGACTATCCCACATTCAAGGGCTGGGTGTTGTGCAGGATGCAACAGGCCAGGAACAGCCCATAGGCCTTGTGGGGCTGTACTGTAGGGCACTGCCGGAGGTGTCCAGGCAACGGAAATGTGCCTTCAGCATCCTGAACACCCGCCGACGACATTATGTGTGGTGGCTGCAGCCTCATTGTAGCATTGCTGCGATGGGGTTGCGGGCCACCGTAGGGTGTGAGCAGCCAGGGATGGAGTGGGTATCCACTGTCACCTGTGTGTAGAGGGTGGAGGTTAGTTTGGTGATCAGCATCACCCTGCCCCGGCCATGTAGGCCACTACCCATGTCACCTCTGACCATGCCCCCAGGCCCTATGATTGTCCATGTGGTTTCCATACTCACCCACTAGGTGGCCAGTGGGGATATCCCCACTCTAATCTGTGGCACAGTGCTGACTGGTGCCAGATGAAGGCATCTTGTGCTCCCCAGGGTGTGTGGCACAGACATTGATTATGTGCCCTGGCATCGCAACACCACCTGGCAGTTGATGCTAGCATAGCCCTTGCGATGATATATGCAGCCCCTCGGGCCAGGTGGTGCGCGGATGGCCACATGGGTGCAGTCTTGCCCCTAGCACGTCAGGCATACGTGTTACCTGTGGAACTCCTGTATGTTTGCTGTGCGCCCGCCAGTGTGCTGGGAAATGGATGTACTCCGCAGCATGTGGCAGCAGTGCACTGAGGAATTGGGTGAGGTGGTGTGATGTGGCCAACTGGGTTATGCCTGTGGTGTCCCCTGTTGGTCTCCGGAAGGTACCGTGTGAGCAAGCACATGCAAGCTGTCACTTCATCTCTACTCACCAGGCATGGCTCCATCTTGTGGGTGTCTGCATCACATCACTGCACAGCTCACAGAGCCACCTCAGAATTGCCATATTCAGGTGGTACCAGCCCACAATCTCGGTATCACTGTACAGCTCGAAGCTGGTGCGGGCTCGGTACTGCCTGTTGGGGAGACACGCTGACGGGCCCTTCCACGGCCATGCCCCTGCTGTCCACCTTCTCACCTCCCTCATTACAGCCTCCATCTGGATGGTGGCACTGGCATGTCCCTGGCTTGTGTTCACCCCCAGCAGCTGTTTCTGTATTCCCCCACTGTTCTTGCTGATACTTCCCTGCACTGGGAACACCTGCCTGTGCTGGCCTCACTGCTGGGTGTTGTACTTCCTCTTCTGCACTGTGGCTCCCCACACCTTCCCTTGTGCCTGTTGCTTCCAGGTGCCCTTCCTGGCCTGCCCTGTGTGACCCTGCTCAGTGTTTCCTGCTGTATTTGGCTCTCATGTGGCTTCCCTGTAGTGTTCTTGCACCTCTCCTTGCTCCCTTTTATTTTGGCTCATTTCAGCTATGGTGCAACTTCCGCTGGCTCCCCTATTGCGCATGGCACATGTTGTTGAATATCGCGACTGCGCCATTTATGCATGGTTCCTCCTCTCAGCTGCGCATGCATTCATTATCATTGCATTGTTGCTCAGCGTGATTTGGGGTGCAAACTGCCTCCTGCTGAATATCGCAGAATGGTGCATTTTCGGATTTGTGCAGGCGCAACCCTATTGCCATGGATCAACTCTTTGAATATCTGGGCCCTAGTATCTTAGTTTCAGTGGGCTCTATATCCACACAATATTATGCTGCATTGTGTAAAATCAGAACACACTGAATACAATATTTTGCATCTGGACTAGGCTACTCTGAATACATACCTTGTAAAATGACAAAATCATGACCCACTGAAAACAAGATATAGCATCTAATCTGGGACAGCCTGACTAAATACAGTGCAAACATGTGTAAAATAAAGATCCCTATCACAATGAGATGTAGCATTTCTCCGCTATCCAGGATACAAAATATAGGATAAGAAATATTTAAAGGAAATGTACTGTAAACTGAACTTCACTGTGTTCACTGACATAAACAGTTTATTTATTGTTTTATAACATATTAGATTGCAGTATTTATTTCAAATGTTGTGGCCATGAGGAGTGTGTGTATGAGGAGTGTGTGTTTGTGTGTGTGTGTTTGCTGTAGCTCAATATATCTTTCCCCTTAAAACATAGTAATAAATGCCTGTTGATTGCTATATATTTTGCCTGAATAGTTCACAGAACATCTGGCATATGTCTGAGACAGTGCTTATCAGATAGTGTCTTTAACAGGTTAAAAAACAGTGTAAATCTTTTGTTGCTGGGAAAGGATGACATTTATGAGGTATGAATCTTTCTTGAAAGACAATACCTGCCCAACTGAAGCTGCTGTAGTAGCAAGAAAATGTTTAAATGCTAAGTATTTCAATGTAAGTTGTTGCATTTCAGGGGGTAAACAAATCTCCAGCTTAATAGGCAACTGGTATTTAACAAGCTGTTTCAGTTTCCTAATGGTCATCTGATAAGCAGCTTGGAGTTCTGTCTCCATTATTCTAAACAGAAAGAAGGAGTATTTTATTTCACATGGTATAATAATTTGTAGGTGTGGAAGGATACATTGAAAACTCCAAAATGTGTGTTCCACGGTATTCCATTTTCCAGCTAAAGACAGCAAGATGGCTGTAGGCTCCACCCACAGTCATAAATAAATGGGTGGGAGAATATTGTCCCATATATCAACCACATACAAGAAAGGAATTTACCTGCTAACTGCCACCTTCAAAACTCTGCTGCCAAAGGCCGCATCAGTATAGTTTTGAACACTTAATCTGTAGTGCTTGGTGAATGTGTGGACAGAGGAGCATGTAGCTGCCTTGTAGAACTCTAAAACAGATGCCTCACCTCTTCCACCCAGGAAGTGGCCATAGCCCTGGTGGAATGAGGCTTGGTGTAAGCAGGAGGCCTCTTCTTTTCTGTGACATTAGCCTTGGCAATGCAGGCCCTTACCTACCTAGCTTGGGTGGCCTTGGAGACTTCTTATCCCTGCTTGACACTACAAAAAGAATGAACACCCTATCTGACTCCGAACTCAGCAGTCCATCTAAGGTATGTCCTAAAGGCCCACTGCAAATCTAACTTGTACAACTCCTTCTCCCTTGAGTGGGAAAGTTGCAGACAGAAAGATGGGAGACAGATTTCCTGGTTCACATGAATGGCTGTGGGGACTTTTGGAATGAAAGATTGGACTGTTTTGAGGATCACCTTGTCTTTATGCATTATGAGGTATGGTTCTTGTGTGGACAAAGCCTGCAGCTCACCAATCCTCCTGGCAGAGCACATGGCAACTAAGAAACACACCTTGTAAGACAGCACATCCGATGGTACCAATGAAAATGTCTCAAAAGGCTCCTTACAAAGAGATTCAGAACCAGTTTCAGATCCCATGGGGAACAGGGATCAGAACAGAAGTCAAGTCCTGCTGACTGCCTGCAGAAAATGACTTCCCAGTTAGTCCACAGGGTTGAACCCAAGGAGGCTTCATGGGCTGACACCTGACCTCTCAAGGTGCTCAAGGTCAAACTTTTCTCTACTCCTTCCTGCAGGAAATCCAAAATCTGTGGAACCGTGGCTCAAGCTGAAAAGGTGGTCTATACACAAGCATAAGTTGCCGACATGGAATTCTTCCTGGCAGCCATCGGAGTGTCCACCACCTTCCTAGAGAAACCCTGTTTCAGGAGTCACCTCCTTTCAGGAGCCAGGCTGTGAGCTGCATTGCTCCTGGATGTGGATGCAGAATGGGAGAGATGGTCCCCACACTGGAAGGTGAAATGGTGCGCGTTGAGCCAGGTTCACTTATTCTGAGAACCAGTCTTCTGGACCACTCCAAAGCTATTAGGAGGAACCTTCCTCTTAATGCCTTATTTTGCATATGACCTTGGGGAGGAGCAGCAGAGGAGGGAAGGCATATGCTCTGCTGAAATTCCATACTTGTGACAGGGCATCCTCTACCTCCACCTGTGGACACTGGTACTGTAGCAGCTGAAGAACTCTTGGATCTAAGCATTGTGGCTGGAGGCAAACAGGTTGATCTGAGGATGACCAAACCTTTGACACAGAAGGTCAAACACCTCCTAGTTCAATCTCCACTCCTGGATAAATATTTTGTGGCTTAGCCTATTGGCCTGAATGTTCAACCTCCTGCCGACTAAACTGCTAACAGACAGAAGATTCTCCTCTGCCCACAGCAGATCAATAACTTCCTTCAGCATTTCTCTGCTCTTTATGTCCCTTGATTGTTTATGTACACCACCATGACAATGTGATCTGACCTTATTTTCACAGCTTTTCCCTCCACCTGACATTGAAAATGAAAGAGAACAAGATACACAGCCCTCATCTCCAGAACGCTTATGTGCAGGTGCTGTTCCTGCACTGACCAAGTCCACTGATTGGGGATGTGGTCCAGGACTGCCTCCCAACTTGACAGGCTGGCATCTGATGTCAGAATTAACTCTTGGGGACATCCAAGGCAGATCCTCTGCTCAGATTTTCCAAATTCAAACACCAATTTAGAGACTGCTGCAGTTGTGGGAAAATTGGGATCCTGGCCTGATAATCCTCAAAGGTCAGATCCCAGGCTGACAGCAACTCCATCTGTAGGGGCTGTATGTAAAGGCAAGCTCATGGAACTAGTTCTATCACTGCTGTCATGAGGCCCAGAATTCACAAAAGGCGGTAAGCTGAAGCTGATGATTGACCCTCAGCTACTGAACCTCTCTCAACAGGGTCTCTTCCTGGCTGGCAAGAGGAAGACCTTTCCCTCGTCCATCTTGAACACCACTCCTAGGTGTTTCCAGGTATGAGATGACTTGAGAGAGCTCTTCTCCCAATTGACCACCCAGTCATGGCACTCCAGCACCTCCAGAGTCCAGGTCACTGACTTCCTTGCCAATGGCACAGATGGCACTCGAATGAGTAGATCATCCAGGTAGGGGTAGACATGATGTCCCTCATGTCAGAACTGAGCCACCAGGACTATGATTACCTTTGAGAAAACCATGGGGCTGTTGCCAGCCCAAACAGGAGCTGAAGTACTGTCCCAGGACAGAGAACCTGAAGAATCTTTGATGAGACTGTCAGATGGGGATGTGGAGATATGCATTCCTCAGATCTATGGAAGCTAGATAATCCCCTGTATGCCAACACAACAGCTACATTTCGACAACGAAGTAAGTTACAGTGCCAATTTGATGTTGCTGCTGTAATGTACCCATGGTACCCAGCACTGCTTCTCTGGGTCTTGCATGCCTCCCAAATCAACTCAGACTCAGAGTTGATTATATTAAAATATGAGGAAGTGTGTGGGCAGATCCCCTGCATTGGGTGGTTCGGGGTAATCTCTCTTGAAAACAAACATTTTACTTTCATGGCTTTATGCCAACCACAATTGTGCTTGGACATAAAGCTGCCGCTGTAATGCCGGTCGACAACATTTTGTTGAGAGGGCATCGAGATCCATAATCACCCAGCTGGACAGCTTGGAAGACTGAAAACAGGGACTCCATCTTGAAGGTTGTGTGGCACCCAACCTTTTGGGTGTTTCAGATCCAGAATAGGCCTGAAACCTCATGACTTCTTGGGAACTACAAAACAGACTGAGTAGAATCCCTGGCCTTGCACACTGGCACAGTCATCTAGAGTTGAGTGAGGTGGTCCAGGGTTTCTGACACTGCTTGTCTCTTCACAGAGTTCTTTGAACTGGGATAGCAGGAGGCACCTTTGAGGGAATAGTTGAAAATTCTATTGCACAGCCTAATGCCTGAATTTCCAAAACTCAAGTATATGATGTTACCTGAGCCCATCTTGTGTAAAATTGTGTAGTCTTCCATCAAGGGATGGGAGGCAGAGACGGTGCCACTTATCCTCACTGCGTAGGGGGCGCTTTCCCTTGGCCTCCATTGTATCTTCGGCAAGGGCTCCTCTACTACTATTGCTCTTGAAACTAGAATAGGCTCCTTTACTTCTCTGGTTCCTGAAGTTCTGAAAGATTGAAAACCCTTGATACTGCCTCTGTCAGCTGCCTTCTTGACCTTTTGAGTTGAACCAATCTTTTCTGTTGCTTTGACAGTGGAAGGTGGCCTTTATATCCTGGATATCTTTCAAAATATCATCCAAGCCAGAACCAAACAACAAACCTCCTCTGAAGGCTGTTAAACAGCTTGGTCATTGAAGCCTGATCAGTATCCCAATGTTGAAGCCACACTTCTCACATACCAGACACAATGTAGTAAGTGGGGTGAGCTGTCATGCACTATTTTCCACCATGGCATCCCCAAGAAGGTGGAGGCCATGGATATTAACTGCAAATGCTCACCCCTCTGAATCTAGGGGAACAAAGCTGCCCAAGGTCATAACCCACAAGTTAAAAGCTCTGGCAACAATAAAGGAGTCATAGGAGGTGCGAGGTTTGAGCTGTTGGAGGTGAAGTCTCTTCTGCATGAAGCATCCACTCACTTGTCTTGTGAATCCATCAAGGCCAAGGACCCTTCAATAGGAATAATGGTGTATCTGATGGAATTATGAATCGCTTTATCTGTCAGAGGAAGGGTTTCCCACTTTCAAGTATTTTCTTCCAAAATGGGAAACACCATACCTTAGGTTTCGCAGATATTTTTTTTGGTTTGCACCTGCACATTCCTGTTCAATAATTTGGTCACAGTCAATAAAGTTCAGAAAACACTTTGGAGTGGAGGAGGATGTGGACAGGACAGGATTGACATCCAGTGCCTCCATGAATTGCACCTCCTTGAGCTGTAATGTCCTACATGCCTCAGTTATCAGATAGGACAAAGACTTGGTATCAAACAGGGCAGGAATAGGAACACTCCCATTCCTCCTCCTCCTCCTCTTCCTCAGAGGGTTCATCCTCCTTATCATAAAGTAGCTTCCTAGGATCAGGACTTTCCCTAAGATCTCCAATATCCTCATCCTGACCATTTTCAGAGTTGGGATATGCTTGCTGATTTATAGTAGTAGCCCTGTCCTGCTACTGGCGCAGCTGGATATGCCTATGTGGGCCCCTGACCTGAGGGGCCCAGCTTATTGCCAGGTGTGTTTGATTGGATGTCCTAAAAACATCAGGGCCCAAAAGCTCTCTAAGAGCAATAAAAAGATTTTTGCAATTTTGCTTGGCCTCAGCCAACTGCTACACAAAGGTGTACCCCCAAAATAGGGGCCGTAGAGACATATTAGCTTGAGTAACACAATGGGGGCAATACGAACTCAGAGGAGTAAGTCTCTTTACCCTTTTGTAGGTCTTACATCTTTTGAAAATGAGAGGTCTCCAATATGCTATGGTGCCAAGGAAAACAGCCCTGCAGGTGTCCAAGGATAAAGAGCTGATGTTGTTTTGTTACGTGATATAGAGGACTGTTGCCATGATCCCCAGCTCCAAAGTGGGTCAAAATGGCTAACAAGGGTGAATAAGCTTCCTACCAGCCACACCTGCTACCAGAAATTGAATTCAAACAGCCTGTAGGCCTGAAAGGAACATAAAAAACAGAACTGCTGCATCTAACATTGTAGAAGTGCAGAAGTGCACTCCTCTCTCTGATGTGCACATGCATGACGCCATGACACCAAGTGTGATATCAGCACATTAGCAGAGATTGCACACAACAGAGGTGTGTAGAAAATGCACTAACTGTGTATAGCAAAAGGGTGTATGCCCAGCGTCACAGAAGTTGATAAATGTCGGAAACTGCGTGACTCAATGGAGCAGATAAAAAAAGCAAAACTGTCTGAAGGGTGGAAAAATGCAGAAAATGGTGGAAAAGAGACTTGATCTTTCCAGAGTCTAAAACTCCTCACCAGATAAGCTCTGCTTTTTTCAAACTTCTGCAGAGTTCAAGGGAAATGTCCCTTCACAAGGAGCCCAATTAAAAGGGAAATGTCCCCAAATTAAGAACAAAGCAAGCACCTGACAGACAAACACAAAACCAGTAAAAATTTAGAAGATTGGGAAGGAGGGTACTGATGCCCAAAGGGTGGGGGTGGGGACCCCAGGAATCCTAATTAAAATTCCAAGAAAAAAGATACTTACCTGAGGCACCATTTTTATATATATAAAATCAGAGACCTCCCAAATAAATGAGCACCCTAGAAATATGTGGCAGACAAGGCTCCCAATCCAAGCACAGGCAGTGCAAAAGGGAAGAGCAGGTTAGCCAATCTGAAAGCCATGGCTTAACAGGCAAGATTTTAATTTAGGGGTGCTCCTTCACCAGGTAGCCCCAACCTGCTATGCAGAATTGCAACCCCAAAAGTCAGAAGTCAAAAGAGTCTTCAGAGTAGCTTTTTAGTTGTTTCCCTTGATGGCACAGCAAAGGCTGGAGAGATGCTGCTGTCCAGAACTTTATGTGCCCAACATTCTAGGCTGATTCAGCCTTTGGCTGTGCCATTTCCCTAGTGGGTGCACATCACTGAGTTGTAAAGACTACCCATTGACAATGTGGAGCACTACAGAAATAAACAGATACAGCTTTAACCCTTTAACATTTGTCTCCAGTTTTTTTTTTTTTTGTAATTTCAAATTATTTCTTGTAGTTATTATATTTATTGCATTGTTTTATTGTATCTGAAAATTATAATCAAATTTGTTATATTATAAACAGATACAGCCCCAAAAAGAACTAATTTGGAAAGTTAACTTTGAAAATGTGTGTTATAAACTGCCACTCTTTAGTTATGGCCCTGCCCTCTGAACTCAAGAAGACAGATATATTAGTAAGGCCAGTATAGTTAGGGTTCAGGAGGCACTTTAATGTTAAATTCAAAGTTTTGCACTTTAATAACTTTACAACTGTTTGTCTGATATGCCTGAAATTGTGTATGCACAGTGTGGTACCATAGATCTCTGGATCTGGAAAGTTTCATTCTGATTGGATTTGCAGTTGCAGAGCTGTGGAGTGTGAAAAATGTGAAAAGTTCTCAACTGTTTGAAATTTTTGCTCATCTCTACAGCCCGAACAGTTTGTCTGGTCTGAACTTTTCAGGGTATATGAGGATTGAGTCAGGAAGTGCCTTTTGAAGGTTTGGTGAAAAAATATTAATACATTTAAAAGTTCTTAAAGTTTAAAGTTTCCCATTATAGCCTTTTGGAAAAAATATGTTACGCACTGAAAGCACTTTTTACTTTCACAAATCCCCATCATGTTTTCAGTTAGCAGGCAGAAAAAACAATGTAGTTCAAAAAATACTGCCCCTAGGTAAACACCAACACTTGGGCTTACCTAATCGAGGACCTAGAACACAACCCTGGCATTAGTTTTCACCAGGATGCCCGGAAATATATTCTGAAAGTTTTTCTGCCATCTAAGCCATGGAACATTTGCAAAAGTTCCATGGATACTTCATGAAAGTCCCGCGATCTACAATGGTAGGACTTTCATGAAAAGTTCCACAGTACTTTTGTGAAAGCTTCCTATGTAAACCAATGGGACTTTCGCGAACTTCCACAGAACTTTTGCAAAATTCCACACTTCAACGGCCCCAAATATCACTTTCTTTGCCACTTCATAGCAAGACAACAGTTAGGACTTTTGGCTGAAATTTGCAGGGTGGCAAGTCCTTGTCCACATATGTGCCTTTTGCTGGTTTGGTGAAAAATATTACACTGGTTGCAGAGTTACAGCAGTCCAAAAGTTGCAAATTTTCCCACAGGATAACACTGTGGTGGCCATGGTGCCTTTTGGTGCCTATATCTCAAAAACAGTTTGAGATACGGATTTTGTCTAAGTGCAGTAGCAAAACTAAAAGCACAGGGCCGTGTTGCACTACGTCTCTATGCTTATAGGTAGGTGGGAGTGTGGGTCATCTGTGCTCCACCCATAGAAATCGTCTTGCAATACTGGGAGCACAGGGCCCTCCTGTGCTATGTCTCTACATTTATGGGTGGGTGGAGTGCAGGGCCCAGAGGGTCCACACTCCCAAATATGCATCCCATTATGCAAAACAGGGAGCACAGGGCCCTTCTGTGCTATGCCTCTACACTTATGGGTGGGTGGGGCACAGCCTCTGGAGGGACAGCTCCCACCTATGGATACCATATGAGTAACATTTCACTTTCTCAAGAAGAGAAATTCATTGCAGAAAAACTCCAATAATGCATCAGTTAGAGTTGATTCCGCACCAACAAAAGTTTGGAAATTTGATGTTAGGATTACCAACCCTGCCCTCCACACACACACATCCTAACCTCCACAGACCAAAAGGCACCGGGTGTGTCTTGGGGTCATTGGGCCT
Source organism: Neoceratodus forsteri (assembly GCA_016271365.2). Taxonomy (NCBI): domain Eukaryota; kingdom Metazoa; phylum Chordata; order Ceratodontiformes; family Ceratodontidae; genus Neoceratodus; species Neoceratodus forsteri. The sequence continues at coordinate 1,427,425,406 of CM028130.1, forward strand.
AACTCTCACCCCATTCTTCTACACTGTACCATCTCAGCTTGTTGACACATGGAATGGAGTGAAAGTTAGAGCTGACGACCCCAAGGCACATCCCAGTACCTGCTGGTCTTTGGAGGTTGGGGTGTGTGGGAGGGGGTAGGCTGGTAACCCTAACATGGAATTTCCAGGCTTTTGTTGGTGTGGAATCAACCCTAACTGATGCATTAACAGAATTTTTGCAATGAATATATATATATATATATATATATATATATATATATATATATATATATATATATTATACATATCAAATCATCTGTTTTTAGACATTGCAGGTGAGAGCTAATGCCTTAACTAAATGCTGGAAGAATTATCAGCATTTATCTACACTTTGGACAAGTCGCACAAGATACTTAAACAATGTAAGAGCAGCTTTACAACGCCTGATGACACTGTGTCAGTATTCAGATAAGAAGGAGAAGGAGGGACCAAATTAGTCCAAGAAGCACATGGAAGGGATGTGGACACCAGTACATTCACAGAGGAGAGAGTAAAAGGAATTCTCAAACTGATTGTGACAAAGCAGTGGGGCTGGATGGATACATCCCAAAATTTTAAAAGAACTCAAAGAGGTGATGGTGGTACCATTGACAACCCTATTCAATCAATCATTGGAGGAGGAGTGGTACCGGAGGACTGGAGGAGGCAAAGCGATACTTTTCCACAAGAGTGGGAGCAAGGTAGAGGCTGGAAATTACTGGCTGGACAGTTTGACCTCAGTGGTGGGGAAAATAATGGCGCCATTGTTAAAGGAAAGGATAGTGGTATATCTTGAGGCCAGCGGGGCACAAGACCTGAGACAACATGGATTTACAGCTGGAAGGTCTTGTCAAACTAATCTGATTGATTTCTTGACTGGGTGACCAGAGTAGCTGATCAGGAGGGGTGCTATACATGGCCTACCTAGATTTTAATAAGGATTTTGACACTGTCCCACACAGGAGGCTAGTAAACAAATTGGGCAATCTGAGTTTTGTGTTCAAAGATGGTAAACTTGGTCAGGAATTGGCTGAGCAATAAGACACAGAGGATGGTAGTAAACAGAGTTCAATCTGAGGAGAGGGGTAACCAGCAAGGTGCCACAGGGTTTGGTGCTGGGGCTGTCCTCTTCAATGTCTTCATAAGTGACATTATGAAGGGTCTGGAAGGAAGGTATGCCTCTTTGCAGATGACACAAAGATCTGCAATAGGGTTGACACTCAGGGGTGGAAAGAATGAAAAGAGACCCTAGACAAGTTGGAGGAGTGGTTGAGACTGTGGCAGCTTGATTCAATGCAAAGAAGTGCAAAATCTTGCACTTTGAGCACAAAAATCCAGAGAGGAATGCACAATGGGGGGTACTGATGAGAACCAAATTAGAAAGACACCTAGAGATAATCATAACTGATGACCTGAAAGTAGCCAAACAATGCAATAAAGCTGTAAGGAGAGCTGGAGGGTTGCTAGGGTGCATAGGGAGAGTGATAACCAGTAGAAAACAGGAGGTGGTAATGCCATTGTACAGACAGTTAGTGAGACCTTATCTAGAGTACTGTGTTCAGTTCTGGAGACCACATCTCCAAAAGGACATAGACAGAATGGAGGCAGTCCAGAGAAGGGCTGACAAGAAAGGGTGAAAGGACTGCACCAGAAACCATATGAGGAGAGACTGAAGGACCTCAATATGTATACCATGGAGTAAAGTAGGGATAGGGGGATATGGCAGAGACATTCAAGTACCTCAAGGGATAAACAAAGTTCAAGAGGGCAGTATCTTTCAGAAAAGAGATATTCAAGAACAAGGGTCACAGTATGAGGCTGAGGGGGAGACTCAGGGACAACATAAGGAAGTATTTTTTCATGGAAAGGGTGGTAGATGGTTGGAATAGCCCCTGTGGAGGTTGCAGGGCTAAAATGATAGGTGAATTCAAGACTGCATGGGACAGACAGAAGGCTACCCTAGCAGTGGGAAAGAGATGGTGAGATGCAGAGCAATTAAAATCTGGAGTTTATGCAGTAGGTAGGAAATGGGCAGACTGGGTGGGCCAAGCGGTCCTTATCTGCCATCAAATTCTATGTTTCTATGGCAATTACATGTGCTGCTCTCAAAGCAGAGCAATGAAATCAAACAGAAGCAGTTAATCATCATAAAAGAGCAAAAACTTTGCAATTTAAAAACATTTTATAAATTGGACATACATTGTCCTGACTCAGAATATGTCACTTCTCATCACTTGCAAGGGTACAGAATTTACAAAACTTATGGCTTTGTGGCTCTGACACTCATGTATTATTATTTTAACGCAAAGAAGTGCAAGATCATGCACATAGGGAAGAGAAACCCTGAAGCCACCTATAGGCTGGGAGGAGTTGCTGGCAGTCACAAGGGAAGAAAGAGACTTGGGTGTCATCATCACCGATGACCTGAAATCATCCAAGCAGACCTCTAAAGCAGTAGGTAAGGCTAGAGGGATGTTGGGGTGTATTAGTAGGGGTATCACAGTTAGAAGAGGGAGGTAATAATCCCTCTTTACAAGACACTGGTTAGATCCCATCTGGAGTACTGCACGCAGTACTGAGGCCACACCTTCACAAGGACATTAACCAAATTGAGGCAGTCCAGTGAAGGGCAATCAAAATGGTGCAGGGACTGCATCAGAACACAATATGAGGACAGAATAACTGAACTCAATATGTATACCCTAGAGCAAAGGAGGGAGAGAGGTGATATGATTGAAACATTCAAAACACCTTAAGGGCATTAGCAAGGTGAAACAGTCTAACATGTTTCAATACAAGAAAAATAGCAGGACAAGAGGACACAGCATGAGATTAGAGGAGGCCGATTAAGGGTAATGTGAGAAAGTTCTTTTCACAGAAAGGGTGGTGGATGCATGGAATGGCCTACCTCAGGAAGTGGTGGATATGAATACAGTGCAGGGCTTCAAACAGGCATGGGATAGGCATAAGGGAGCACTACAGATGAGTATGAATAGATAGGCCATTGACAGAGCAAAGGCCTATGGAACATTCATAAGGTAGAAAAGAAATGGGCAGACTGGATGGGCCTTATGGTCCTTATCTGTTGTCAGCTTCTATGTTTCTATGTTTCTATTGTCCAGCCCCTGTCTTATGAAAATAAATTGGTGATTCTGAGTCAGGCCATTGCATGCTGTTAGGGTTTAGACGGCACTTTGATGTTAAACCCTGATTTTTGCACCTTAACACTGTGCCTGTCCTTGGATGCAATAACCAGAATATACTGTGACAACTTGCATTGGTGTGTGGTGTGTGTGTTTATTTTCTTATCATCTATGCCTCTATAAAGCATTTCAGCTGACGTGTGAGGCCTGGTGGAAACTGAAAATGTACATTCCTTTGTAGCCCATGCTTCAGGACACTTAATTAGGAGTGGCCTTTGTTTAAGCAGTCCTCTTCTGTCCAGTAAAGGTCCTTTGTTTGGGTAAATTTCAAAGGGCTAAGCTCCTTTAAAAGAAACTCTGCACTTCAGCATGTGCCTTCATAAATAAGATGTTTCAGCTGCCACAATTTACTAAAGAATACATTGTTTTAATTGTCAGTGTTCCCTTCAAAGGGTTACAGCACATCCAGGCAGTTCATCTACAGTAAAAGAGTCAATATACAAAAACATTGAAAACATTTGCCTCTACCCTATTTGCCTCACAGTGCCTTTGTTCATGATATCATAGTGCTCACTATAACAACTGACTGTGATGTCACAAAACAGCAATTGTGTGGTCAGCAGGTGAGAGAAACATTTTGAAAGACTCAATGAAATGAGTACTGTATTATCTGCAATATTTAGTAGACCAACAGCAGGGAAAGTTAAAAATAAATAACTAGAAAACAATAACGTTAAAACATAATTGGTGTAAATCTAGTGTCCTTAAGCTTTTATTATAATGAGAGTTGCTCTTTAATAGGAAAAAGGACATGTTTTGAATGTAAACAGGGCCAAGGCAGAGTAAGACATTACTCAGCTGTGCTGTGCTAGAAGGTCAGGATAACAATGCAATGGAGGCACATACACAAAGCCAGTTTAGACTAGTCTGGGGAAAAAGTGGCTCCCATATATCAAAAGTAGAGACAGGGGCTTGATTTTCAAAGATCACTGCAATTTGTGGTGATCTAGGGTTGCAGTGAACTTCTGGTGCATCAGGTACCCAGCACCAAAGTTTGTAAAATTAGGGTTCCTGTGCTGAAGACCCAGGAGTTGCCACAGCTGCAGGGCTGCACCAAACATTGGTACACCTGCGGAGTTTGATGGAGGGATCCATCAACCCCCATTCCTGGCATAAGCCTACATGACCCGTGGAGGTGGAGGAGAACTCTGGCTGGAAGGTGGGGTACAGGGGCTGATGGGGTAGTGAGGGTGCTATGGGGCATGGGGAGCATGATGGCAGCTATAGGAGTGGATGAGGCAACTGGCAGAGGTGCCATATGGCGTATCTGACAGCCAAGGGGACTGGTGGGGGGGTTGGCATTATGAGACTATTACAACATGGCCCCAGATGGGAGCAGCCCTGTCACCTGCCCCACAGGACTGTGGGTTCTGTGGGGCAGGTGCCAGGGCTGCTTCCCATCTGGGGTCATGTCATAACAGTTTCGCCATGCCAACCCCCCCACCCATCCCCACGATCGTCAGATACACCATATGGCACCTCTGCCAGTCACCTCTTCACTCCTGTGACTGCTGACATGCTCCCCTTACCCTATTGCACCCCTACCACCCCAACAGCCCCCATTCCCCACCTTCTAGTTGTCACAGCTCACTCGCTGCACTGCCAAGCAGTGGTGCAGAGCCCTTAGACCACCTTCTGGCTGGTCTAACATGAGCTCCTGTTATGGCTCATAGAATTCCAAATAAGGAGATGGTGCAGCCCTGCTGTGATGCACCCACCTTTGTGACCTGGCACATGGGTGTATTTGATGCAAGGATGGTGCTGGGGACTTTGCTGCATAGCATCCCAATTTTGCCTCAGCTCTCATCTGAAAATTGGAATGCTACAAACTATGACACAAGGTGCCTACTTATCATATATTTTTGGTGCAGGCACCTTGCATCATAGTTCATCATTTGAAAATCAAACCCAGGGTGTGATGTTAGACAGTCCTGTCGGGTGATGCAGAGATAGTGGGCCAGCCAGCTGAAGGTATTTCTGTTGTATGCTTGCTGTGAGAATGCAGTAATATCTGGGATTTTGAACTTGCAACATAATGTGTTCGAGTCTGATATAACTCACCAGTTCCTAGTTAAGGTAAGCTTCTTCTGCTCCGCTTAGAATTTAGTTAGCATTGAGTTAGATTTTTCTGTGTGACCTCTATTTTTTCCAATGCATTTATGTTTATCTCTAAGAATACTATATTTTCAGCACAGGGTCAAAACTCCACAAACAAAACAAAGAGGCAAACAATTCTGCAAGCAAATGGCATGTGTGCAAATAAAGTCGGAAAAAGACCGAGCGATACAAAATGCATGCATGCCATAGAAATCAAAAACTTACCTTCCAATGTGGGCCCCCACACCACCCAGACATTTTATAATCAACTCCAAGGGGGTGTAGACCTTAGGGGTAAGTAGAAACTCAGGAGGAGAAATGTCTTTAAAAAAAATTAACAGCTGCAACACCAGAAAATGGGGAACTGAACACTGGTCCCCACTGCTCCTATGCTCCAGGTGGGTTCTATCTGATAATCGTGAGCACCGAACAGCAACTCTGATTATCAGGATGTCAGGGTGGTAAAACAGTTTTGCCAATTCTTGACATCCTCAGCACATGGAAGAACAGCGCCGAGGATTTAAATACTATTTGCTTTTTGAGGGGGGCTGCACTTCACCCCCGCATGGGATTCTCTCCTCGCACCCCTACTTAAAGATTATCAACTCGGGGTGCAAAAGCAAAATAAATAGAAGTTTTGGGCAGGACGCAACAAAACACAGTAGCGCCAGGACCCAGACCCAAACCCAGAACCCCACACACCGCAAGCGGAGCCCAACCCCAACTCCACGACGCAGTTTGGCAGCTGACCGCAGTGCCACCCCTACATTCCCTCCACCCCTCCCAGGCCACGCCGCCATGCTCTCTCACCCCTGTGCATCGCCGCAGCGTGTGTGTAGTACATATAGCACATCCTGTCGCTAGGGTCACCCACAACCCCATATCCGGTCACCCTCCCTGCCCTCACCTTTGGGCTTTTGCCCACGCCGTTGCTATTTCGGATGGTGCCGCCTTCAGGCGCACACTCATGTGCTACCTCCAGGTGCTAGTGCCTTAGCCACTCCACCACTGGAGCAGCTCAACCAAACACTGCACCTGCAGCTAGTTCACCACTCCCCCATCTGAGCATACAGTGACAGGTATAGCAGTAATTCCCAAACACTGTAATATCCCTGTTGCTGTACATGTTTTAGCTCTTCCTGCAGCGTGGTTTTAGCCGCTGCTGTGTTCAGGAAGCAACATATTGACCTGGTACCATATTTTCCATACTCCTTAGTGGGTATTATGCTGTAACATATGTAAATAACATGGAGTATTAAATTCTATTTTTGTATACTTATGCTGTCTGTGACCAAGTTATTTTTAAGTTACAGATAACTAGAGATAAACTGGCAAGTTTGTGATCTGTTTTCAAAGATACAGGCTACAAAGCTACCTATATCTAAAGCAAAGTGTTAACCACTTTGACAACGGGTAGTCCTTTGGGAAAGAGCACTGTACTGTGTGAGCAGTGACTTAGTGGGATCCAGACCTAGAGATACCCTGAGTAAAATTGTAGCTGGGTGGTGGCAGCATACCAAGGTAACCACTCTGGCATCTGAAGGGTTTTGAAAACTGCAAGCAGTGCAGACCGAGTTCTGGGAAAGAACCAGTCTATGGTATACCTGTTCTCTGACCAAGGATCCCTGGATCTCGAATTTGATAATTGGATCATTAACAAGGCCCTTGTTAGTCAATTGTTGGCCCTTATTAATCTCCAAGTCACCATCAAAATGTATTAAAAAGTAAGGAAAATCAGTCCCATTCATTTAAATAGGACTCACCCCTGCTCTCCCCTTGCTTCCTGTCACTATGTGCCTGAGCATGGGGCATGTAGCTGAATCAGGAAGTGGAAAGGATCAGCTGGCCACCTTGTGGAGGCCAAACTACAATCCTTACCATTTAAAAAGGTTGAAAATAATACATTAAAAATTATACAGAGGACTATCATGGACCTAAAGTACCATATCCTGAGAGTGGTCTTTAGGTCCACAAAATCACTTTAAATGATTTTGAATAGCTAATAATCTCGAAACCTCTCTCAGTGAAAGAAACATAATTCAATTGTGATTCTGTTGCTCAGTTTGTATATCAGAACAAACAGGATAAAATATCATTCAGGTTCTCTCCTTAACATTAACATCTATTTTACCATCAATTATTCCATAAATATAATATTAGTGATAAAAATACAAATAGAGGAAAAGACGGTCCATAATATTTTCCATAGTATTACTGTTCATAATGTTATTGTACATTGCTCAAGATACATATCTGAACTAAAGGAGTACTATAATTTAGTACTGTCCATCATTGCAATCATTTCTTCTTCGGACAGTGCTGGAGATTCTGTTTCCCTCTTTAGAAGAGCTTTCATATTGTGATCTGAGAAAGATTTCAGTTGATCAATATTAAAAATAGATATTGATACCCTTGTGTATGACACATAACAGGAGTGAGAAGCTGAAAATTCAGCACTGGTTCTAATATCTCATGTCTGTATCCAAGGAAGTGGCACCAGCATTGTTGTGTCGAGTAAGCAAAATCAGTTTACACATAGAATTTGTGGCCCTTAAAGAAAAGTTGGCCCTTTGTTCATGACAGCTTCACAAGTAAGTCTCGATCTGACTCAAATGCAAACACTATGAGAACTGTTTGCCTGCTGTCAGAGTTTTCTTTAAGAGCAGAACAGTCTGTGTTGGAAGACCCAATGTTTCCCATCTCTTGTTTTTCTTTCTATGTTGGCTCATACTTGCACGGTCCAACATATTGCATTAATTAGGATTTGGAGGCGCAGTCACTGTTGGTGAATGCAGGCACGCATCAGTAGGTGCGCCCTCATTCCCCAATAAGCCAGCATGCAGGCGTCAAACTAGAATACATAATGTGGCAAGCACATCTAAGAAGGTCCGCTGCAATGACAGCCAAGCTTGTCATGCAGCAGCACCAAAACGCTCCCACGTGCCTTACTGGTGAAGTCCTTCCATTAACATGGCGGAGCTGACTGCTGCCATGCAGAGAGCTGATTTCAGGGTGCCCAACCCCTGTCGGCATACCCAATCCGCGTCATTTTGCCGATGGGGTGCCCACCCCGTCGGCATAATGCAACCCCTCCCATTTAAATTAGTGTGCTGTGGGATGCCCAATCCTCTGGGCATCATGTCCCTCTTCCTGGTTTGATTTGGCCGATGGGGTAGCCCACTCCCCCGCTGGCATAATGTCCTCCCATTTGTTGTGTGCCGACAGGGGTGCCTAATCCCCATCAGCTACAGAACCCCCAAAAACAACACTCAGGTGGCATGCTGGGAGCCCACCCCAGAATGCCAAATTCCCTGTAAGAGAAAACCTGTCCCAATGTTTTTTTTTTTTTTTAAACCTGCAGAGCAGAAAACAGTCCTCGTCAACTCCGTGGCCCTCCCAACCTGCTCCCACCATCTGTGCACTCTGCCTCCCCACACCGCCCCTCACCCCATACTTACCTCCTGAGCATGGTGCGATGATCTTCGTGGACCAGGAACACATTTGCACTCTTCAAAGCCGACCTACGAACTGAAAAAATGCCTGTAAGCTGTATAATGGCATACATAGGGTATTGTCAACTTTGGTGCATATCTTGGGCATTTTAGGGAATTTTGGCACAGATTTTCAACATGGGTTATTGGGACCCTCTTCTTGAATTCAGTCACTGTCATGGCGTTATTTGGTTAAAAGGTGATTTTGTGATCACGCGTGGAATCACCTTTTCGGGACCGATTAACTAAAACAACAGTGCCACTGTTCATGGGGCGGGGGTCTCAAAAGCCTATGTTGCAAATTTGGTGAAAAATCCAAAAATAGCTGTTTTTTACGAGCTGCACAGTTGCTCAAGCATGCTCGTGAATTTCGTGAATTGTAACATTTTACTCCAGATTTTCAAAATTTGCATTTTTCCTCACTTTCCTGAACAGTACAGCTGTCATTTTACATATCCTGGCTGAAATGTGTTTCGCATGTCTGGCGTAGAATAGCACGGTTACTGTGCAAAATCAGTTTTCGGACAGTTTGAGAAAATGAAGGTGACACTGTTCATGAACAGAGGTCCTAAAATGCCTATGTTGATAATTTGGTGACAAACATCCATAAAATGATTGTGTTACAAATTTGCGTTGCGCAGTTTCCACGCACCTTGTAATTTCACAAATTTGTAATATTTTCATGTCAGATTTTCAACACTGGCAATTTTCACACCTCCTTATGAACAGTACAGCTGTCATTTTCATAGCCTGCCTAAATGTGTTTCCGCACCTGTGCCACACAATGGCATGGTTGTTGTGAGAATCAACTTTGGGACAGATTAGCAAAATCACAGTGCCACTGCTCATGAGGGGAGGTCCCAAAATGCATATGTTGAAAATGTGGCTAAAAATACCAAAAATAATTGGGTTACGACATGTGTTGCTGTAGTTTCTATGCATGCTCATGACTTCACCAATTTTTCATATTTTCACTCCAGATTTTCAACTTTGCCACTTTTTACACTTCCTCATGAACAATACAATTGTCATTTTTCACATCCTGCCCAAAATGTGTTTTTGTTCCTGTGTCGCCAAATGGGATAGCCACTGTGCAACACCACCTTTCAGCTAACAAACTGATTGTGCCACTCTTCATGAGCTGGGGTCACAAAAGCCAATGTTGAAAATTTGGAGTGACAATACCAACAAGCGCCTACAATGTTAGGGTTTCAACTGTGACACCCCCACCCTGTAGAGACTGCCAGGCATCGGGTGTGACTTGGGGTCATTGGCTGTACTGCTCACGTCATTCCACCCCACCCCCACCCTGCAGCCAGTGACAGGCATCAAGGTCTGCCTTGGAGTGTTCGCCCTAAAGTTCACCCCATTCTCCAATACTGCACTGCCTCAGCATATTTCCTTATGGAATGGGGTAAGTATAAGGCCCAAAGATCCCATTAGCACACCACGACACTTGTCAGTGTCTACAGGGTAGGGTGAGGTAAATGGCATGAGTGTTATAGCTGACGCCTAAAGGCACACCCCAACGCCTCCCAGTCTCTGCAGGGTGGGGGTGGGTTGGCATCAGTTCAATATTTCACTGCTGCTCCTATTATGCATCTTTAACTCCTGCACTACCAATGCCAATGCCAGTGAGACAACATTCGGCATTGACAAATGCTTGTTTCAAAGCAGAACACTTTTGTTAAAAATGGGGTTGTCCTATGGTAATTCATTCACAGAAACAAATACATCTTTATTCATGACCCTTGAAATTGATACTACAATTCCAGACCTGCTGGAAAACCACAAATCTGAAGGTTCTTGTACTTGTTTGACTTTTAAGCATCTCAGTCTTCCTTGTCATTGAAAACATGTCTCTTATAAGACTTTGGACTTTGCTTCCACTACAGTAATTTTCTTTATATTCAAAGAGTCTGTAACTTTCTGCACTTGTTTAGAGACCATTTTACATTTTTTTCTACAGCTTTTTATTTCATGCTGCAGAAATCCACCTTTTCATTGAAGTAACGGAATTTGCAATCAAAGGTGTCAATCCAATTTAAGATGCTGTACATTGAATCGCAGAGGCAATTGATAGAGTGTTTTTTCTTGGTGTTTTACTTAGATGATGTACCCTACGATGTTGAAAGGGCCATTTAATCAGATGCAGCTTTACAGAATTAAATTTAAGTATTTTATGTAAATTACCTTGCTCAGGTTACATCACCTCAACTATTAACTCTGCTGATGCTGAGGCTAATGCAATAGTGATGTGGCTTTATAACCCCCCCACCTGAGTTTCAATTTGCATCAACGTATTTTTCTTTTTGTTTAGCTCAGACATGCTCAGTGAGTTTGAGGACCTCACCATGGAGGGGCTTCTGAGGTCTTGCAGTTTGAGCAATGATTGGAGTTACAGCAGGACTCCTCATTTGTGAGTTGGCCATGGGTGCAGGAGAGCGGGATGGGCTTTGCATCCAAGCAGGTGTAACAGATGAAGTACTGTAGGTAGGTTACTATCTCTCTGTATTCTCCTGTGCTGTGTGAAAATCTGAATAGTTTTTCAAGTGGTTTGATCCATGGAGTGCTGTACCTCTAATGAGGCAGATGACAAGGCTTTCCTCTTTTCAGATGTGAAGGTTTGAACAAGTGAAGCCCACTAGTTTCTGTAAATAATCCATCAGTCCAGTTCAACATGCTGAGCAACTCTAATAATCTGTTGCCCCATCAGCCACCTGGGTTTCCTTCTGTTATAACGTGTTAAAAAAGTACCTCATGGTGAAGTAACTACTGGTATATACTTAACAATTACAAGCTAACACTTTCAGCAACAAATACCTGACTATATCTTTTACTTATTTACAAACACCTGCCATCATCCTTATGTATAACATAAAATAAAAAGTGTGTGTCTGTGCTGTACATAATTAATACTGCATTGGGGGCAAATGAGATTATAAGGCCACATGGCCTGTGGCCTTATGGCTTTAGAGTGTCATCTATCCTCAATAGTATTATTACCTTGTATACCACACTCCTCAATAAAATAGAGAAATCAAAGGGATGTTTTTAGTTCTGTGGAGGCATCTTGGATGTACCAGTACCTCTGACTCTGCCTGTTGCAGACCCCTTAGCCTGAGGGATCCACTTCGGGTGTCTTCACAGTAAGACTTGCAGTTCTGCTGTACTGGAATCAATATTCAGGAGTCTTTTCAGAAAGTTTATTTGTTAAATTAACTATTGGCACAGCTGCCTTTTAAATTACCAGATGCAATATCCCCATGACTGCTGATGGCTGGGTGTTGGGAGCCAACAGCACTAACTTTGTCTGGTTAGCATGTAATAAAGGACCAAGTGAGCAATGTAAGAAATGACACAATGTGCTGTGGCAGGCTTTTAAGTCTTAATATTAAACTGTGGTCTGTGACCTGTAATGCTGTATCTAACTGACTTAGCATGGAAGGCAGATGCAGTTAGTCTTGTGATTAATTACTTAGTATATTGCTACAGGATTAGGTTTTTGTCTTACAATATAGAATGTGACACTTGGACAGCAGGTTCTGATTACTCTATGATTTTGTAATATAAAAATGTAGTGTGATTGTCTGTCATGAAAATACTGTGCTCCTGGGATGACCCCCCAGGTATCACTTCAAAGGACAGGATGTATGTTAAACAGCATATCTCTGTATAACTTCCCAGTATGCTTTGAAGATAGGAACTAAAATATCCATTTTATAATGTCCTCAGGAAGGTCAGCTAATTGCACCTGGTGTCACAAAGCATATTACACCTCAGTGAGATCTGGCAGAGATTCATAAAAAGTCCTTTGATGCCTTTGAGAGAGAAACTGCTCATAGATCAAAGAAGTCATTTGGAAAATGAGTTTTGCTGAAGTCACAGAATTTAATACCTCTTGATAGGACATCCTGTTTTGTATAATTTTATATTCTGACAGGGAGAAGCTAGGTGACCTCATGGAAGAGGTTGACAAAGACAAATTTAAATCTATATTCTGTATTCCATTTAGGACATTCTTGTTTGGACTCTGTGAAGCAACAACATCTACTTCAAGCACTGTTAGAAGATATACATTAGATAGACAAGTCTAATTTTCTGGTAGTAGGAATTTGCACTTTTAAACTTTGTTCTTTAAGTGATTGTAATCATTGTGATATATTGTTCTGTATTTACATTTTACATTTGTATCTATTTTAAAGTAAACCTCTATTTTAAAGAGACTGCTTGGTGTGCCTTGAAATTCTTTCTTTGACAAGTGAAGCATATATGGTTAAAGTTGACACTGTGCATAGCTTAATGGTAATACCAAACTGAGAAAAGGTAAGAGTTTATCTGAGGTCTTTCACAGAGTTTTTAAGGTTCATTCTGTACACCTGGTTAGGTGCCTGTGAGGGCAAAGGTGTCTGGCATTCCTCAAAGAGCAGAATTATCTGAGCTTGTACATTGGGTACGCTAGTAGCAAGAGGTTCACAGTTTGAATCCTCTCCAGAACTTGAGACCAAAGGTGATTTGGACCACAAAACAGACAGACAGTTACCCTGTTCTGTTCCTGTTCAAAATACTGCGCCAGAGGTTGGCACTGTGGGAGCAGAGGGCCTGACCTGTGAGTGGGGTTGTGACAGATTGGTTAGCAGCAGTGTGGATAATTTTGGTATTACAAGCTTTTATTGTTCAGTGTGACAGCTTGATACTGTACAGCCTACTTGCCAAGAAAAGGCAGTTATTTATTTTTTTAAAGGAAACAGAACTATATCACTTGGCTTACAGTCAAGTTCCTACCTGTTTTATTTTTTTTCTCTAAAGTGCATAGAGTAGCACGTAGTTAGGGAAGAAGATGGCTTCCAACCACAGCGGGCACACTGTAGACTACTTAAAGCAGTTGTGCAGGGACAAAGGAATCCTGTACAAGGTGAAAGCCACCAAACAGAACCTCATGAATGCCCTAATGGTAGCAGATACCAGAGCATCAAGTCACAGACAGTGACTGTAAGTGACTGAACTTTGAGTGTGGAAGGGCTATGCCAGTGCAGTGTCCAGATCCGATGAGGAGGGCAGTAGGGCCAGTGACAGTGAAGGGCTACAGCAGCAGGGGAAGGTCACCAGCATTCTGGAGCCAGAAGTACTCAGGCTGCAGATTGAGTTTCACAGAATGGAGCTGGAGTTCCAGAGAGAAGAGAAGCGAGAACAGCAAGCTGCAGGGAGAAGAGGGACTGAGAACAGTGAGCTGCAGAGGAGAAGAGGGACCATGAACAGCAAGAGGCGGACCGTGAGGAACGTGAGTGCCAGAGGCAACATGAACTGGAGAAGCTATGACTCCAACCACCAGCTCCAGAGCAGGTAAGCGGCTTGGGTTTAACTGGGACTACATGACTGGGTTACAAATTGAATTCCAAATTGATAGCCGAATTTAAAGAGGGGAGGATATGGATGCCTTTTAAATTCTTTTGAAAAGTTTGTATTCAGGCTAAAATTCCTAGGGAGTTCTGAAGCTTCCAGCTATCCCTGCTACTTACTGGGAAAGCTCAAGATGCATTGGGTTAAATGGACAATGAGCACAGTAATGATTGCAGAAGACTTAAAGCTGCACTGTTAAAGAAATTTTAATTAACTGCTGAATCATACAGAGCTAAATTCTGTAAGCTCAGGAGAAGCCCTGACATAAGCTACAAGGAGCTAGCCACTGAAACGACATCAGTTTTAAAATGTTGGTGGGAAGGAATTGAAGCAAACTCTGTAGATAAAATTGAAAATGTGATTCTGTTAGAACAGTTTTTCTGGACATGCCCAGCAGAGCTAAAAACCTGGCTGGAGAACCGAGATCCTAAAACAGTGCAGGAGGCTGCTGAACTCTTGGACCACTATGCCAAGAGCAGACCTGCTCTGAGAGCGAATGGGGTAGATGTGGCAGCGCAGAACGGAAACACGTGTCTTCAGAGCAGCTAAAACCCTCACTGCCTCTGCTGAAACCGTTAGCCCCAGGTTTCAGAGAAAAGATTTCTTTGAGAAAAGAAATGAATGTTGGTTTGTAAAGAAACTGAGCATATTGCCTGACAGTGTCCCAAAAGAATGAGCAATACGTAAAGTGGTGCTAGGAAGAAAGCGGGTTGTTTGTGTGTCCCTGGAAGCATGCCTGTGAACATGAGGGAACACATGCACCCAGTCAGGGTGAATGTTGTACAGAAGCAAGGGTTAAGGGACACAGGGGCATCCCTGACATTGGTAAAAGGGGATCTAGTAGAGATTGGTCAGCTTATACCCAATAAATATGTCACTGTACAGGACTTTTCTGGTGAGGAGAAAACATTGCCACTTGCCAGTGTTCTCCTAGACTGGGGTGAAACAGGGAAACTATGCAACAGATGGCAGTAGCCAAAACGTTAGCAGTGGACATCATCCTTGGCAACAATCTCCAACAGGGGATGGTGTGTGCAGTTACCCATAGCCAAGTGGCCAGGGAAAATTGTAGTTCCCTGAACCCCACAGAAACCATTGTGGAAACCACTGGGAGGCTGGTTCCCCAGCCTGTGTCTCCAGATGGGGAGACTAATGAAAATGAAGTAGAAATTTTCCCAGTAGCAGTTAACCACACAGCTATGGAGGGTTACTCCAAGAGGGAGATGTGACCCATTGTCAGAGGGTTAGGGAGACAGTGATCCTGTGTGCCCTGACACTGGTGCTAGGGACCCTAGTTTAGAGACTGAAGGGGACCTGTCCCATGCCTTGGGAATGTGTGAGGAGTTTGCAGCTGCCCAGAGGAGTGACACTAGTCTAGAGAAGCTGAAGGCTTGGGCAGACTGACAGAGCACAAGGAGTGATGGTAAGCATAAGGTTTATTGGGAAAATGGACTTGATGTATACTCAGGCTGTGCAGACAGAGGAGGAGGTGCTAGGCAGGCAGCTTGTCATTCCCTCAGGGGTATCATGAGCAGTTGCTCAAGACTGCACATGATATTTCCTCGCCTGGTCCTCTGGGAATCGCCTGCACTATGCAGCGGTTGGCACAGAATTTCTATTAGCCCAACTTCACCCAGCAGGTGAAGGAGTATTGCAGGTCTTGTCACCGTGCCAAGAAATAGGGAAGGCGTGGCAAGAAACCCAAGCCACCCTGATTCCATTGCCCATTGTGCAGGAGTCATTCCAGAGGGTGGGAATGAATATTGTGGGGCCTTTAAATACCCCAGCTCCTCAGGGAAGAGATTCATCCTGACTGTGGTGAATTATGCCACCCAGTACCCATAGGCAGTCACCCTATCCCTCACTGAGGACAGACACAGTGGCAGATGCCTTACTTGGGATTTTCTCCCGTGTTGGGTTTCAGAGGAGGTTATCACTGATCTAGGGGTTCCTTCATGTCGGACATGATGAAATGTTTATGGGAGAAGTGTAGGGTGGTGCAGAGATGCATGACACCAGATCACCCACAAGTCTATGAGCTTGTGGAAAGATTTAATGGTACCCTGAAGTCAATGCTCCGGGCATTTGCTGAACAGGCTGGGAGGGACTAGGAGAAATACCTTCCCACCTGTTGTTTGCATACAGGAAGGTGCCCAAGAGTCAACAGGGTTTTCACCCTTCTAACTCTTTATATGGATGCTGGGTACATGGGCCCCTAGACATGATCTGGGAGGACTGGGAAGGCAAGCACCACCCAGGGAACTCCCATAGTGGATTACATCCTTAGGTTTAGGAAAGGCTGAAGGAGCTTATGGGGACAGCCCAGACCAACCTGGCAGCTGCCAAAAGAAACAAAAGTGTGGTACAACCACAGAACCAGAGCTCGCCGTACATGGTGGGTCAGGAAGTCATGGTCCTTATTCTGGTCAGGAAGCCAAGTTGCAGGCTGAGTGGGCAGGACCATACAAAGTAGTTAGGAAGGTAAATGATGTGAACTATATTACAGAGTTACCTGACCAAAGACAGACAGAAAGAATGTACCATGTCAATATGATGAAGCCATATGCTAATAGGGCTGACATGGTGTTTGCAGTGTGTAGTCCTGGGAGGGGATGGATGAAGGAGACCCTCTTCTGGACTTGCTGGAAGAAAGTAAGTGGGAGTCCTCTGTGGAGGCAGTTAAATTGTCTCTAGCTGGCCCCGGATAAGATCCAGGAAGTAAGGAGGTTTTAGCAGACTTTGCCCCATTGTTTAGCACCAAGTCTGGACTAACCCCTAGTGATGCACAATATGGAGACAAAAACACAGATGCCCATACAGCAGACAGCATATCGGGTGTCAGAGGCTGTCCAAAGGACATTAGGAGGGAAGTGGAGGAGATGCTGGATTTAGGGTAATCCATAGATCCCACAGCCCTGGGCCTCACCCATAGTCCTTGTGCCCAAGCCAGATGGCTCTACTCATTTCTGCATGGACTATCGGGACTGAATGCAGTCATGAAGTCAGACACCCACTTGATGCCCCAGACGGATGAACTCCTGGACAAGTTGGGAGGGTGACCTACCTTATGACCACTGACCTGACCAAGGGGTATTGACAAGTAGAGTTGATGGACAGAGCTAGGAAGAGGTCGGCCTTCATCACTCTGATAGGCTTATTTGAGTTTTAAGTAATGCATTTCGGAAATGAAGAATGCCCTGGCCACTTTCCAAGGTTGGTGAACCAGGTGTTAAGTGGTGCTGAGGAGTACGCTGTGGCATACCTGGATGACATTGCCATCTTTAGTGCCAGCTGGGAAGAACACCTGCCCCACCTTAGGGAAGTGCTGGGCAGGATACAGAGGGCCGGGCTCACTGCCAAAGCTGAGAAGTGCCAGGTGGTCATGGGAGAAGTGACATACCTTGGGCATGTGGTAGGCTGGGGATAGGTCCGTCCTAACCAAATGAAAATAGAGGTGATCCAGGCATGGTCCAGACCAGAAATGCAGAAGCAGGTCAGGAGTTTTCTAGGGACAGCAGGATACTATAGACAATTTGTACCCAATTACAGTGCCCTAGCTGCTCCCCTATCTGACCTGGTGAAGAAAAAGATGCCAAAGAAAATTACCTGGGAGCAGCCTATGAAGAAGCCTTTACTAGATTGAAGGAGGCACTGTGCAGTGCTCCTGTTTTGACAAGTTCTCACTATAGCAGACCCTTTATAGTTCAGACTGATGCCTCAGATGTTGGTATTGGGGCAGAACTGAGTCTGATATCCAACCAAGGGAAGATCACCTGGTGTACCTGAGTAAAAGTTACTTCCCAGGGAGCAGGCATACTCTACTGTGGAAAAGGCGTGTCTTGCCAGAGTGTGGGCCCTAAAGAGTTGGAGCTATACTTGTATGGGCAGCATTTGTGGTACAAACTGACCACAACCCCTGGTTTGCCTGACACAAATGGGAAAGACTAATGGTAGATTGTTAAGATGGAGTCTTGCTTTGCAAGGGTATGACATGACAATCTTACATAGGGCTTGAGTGAAAAATCAGAACTCAGATGGCTTGTCTCATGTCTCTGAGGAGTGAACTGACTTGGGAAGCTCATCCCATGCAGGGATAGAGCCCCAAATTCAGTCTAGGTTGGGAGGATTGTGACACTTGGACAGCTGGTTCTGATTACTCTATGATTATTGTAATATAAAAAATGCAGTGTGATTGTCTGTCATGAGAAATCCTGTGCTCCTAGGATGACCCCCACCAGGTATCACTTCAAAGGACAGGATGTATGTTAAACAGCAGTTCTCTGTATAACTTCCCAGTATGCTTTGAAGATAGGACTAAAATATCCATTTTATGATGTCCTCAGGAAGGTCAGTTAATTGCACCTGGTGTCACAAAGCTTATTACGCCTCAGTGAGATCTGGCAGAGAGAGTCATAAAAAGTCCTTTGATGTCTTTGAGAGAGGAAACTGCTCATAGATCAAAGAAGTCATTTGGAAAATGAGTTTTGCTGAAGTCACATAATTTAATACCTCTTGATAGGACATCCTGTTTTGTATCATTTTATATTCTGACAGGAAGGAGCTAGGTGACCTCATGGAAGAAGTTGGTAAAGACAGTTTTAAACTGTATTCTGTATTCCATTTAGGGACATTCTTGTTTGGACTCTCTGAAGCAACATCTACTTCAAGCACTGTTAGAAGATATACATTAGATAGACAAGTCTAATTGTCTGGTGGTAGGAATTTGCACTTTTAAACCTTGTTCTTTAAGTGATTGTCGTTGTGATATATTGTTCTGTATTTACATTTTACATTTTTTCTATTTTAAAGTAAATCTCTATTTTAAAGAGACTGATTGGTGTGCCTTCAAATTCTTTCTTTGACAAGTGAAGCATATATGGTTAAAGTTGACACTGTGCATAGCTTAATGGTAATACCAAACTGGGAAAAGGTAAGAGTTTATCTGAGGTCTTTCATAGAGTTTTTAAGGGTTCATTCTGTACACCTGGTTAGGGTGCCCATAGGCAAAAGGTGTCTGGCATTCCCAAAGAGCAGAATTATCTAAGCCTGTACATTGGGCACGCTAACAAGAGGTTCACAGTTTGAATCCCTCCAGAACTTGAGACCAAAGGTGATTCAGACCCACAAAACAGACAGGAGGGTTATCCTGTTCTGTTCCTGTTCACAATACTGCCCTCAGAGGTTGGCACTGTGGGAGCAGAGGGTCTGACCTGCTGAATGGGGTTGTGACATAGAACGGTTGCAGGATGCAATGGTGCCTATAGCAAACAATGACAAGATTCTTGTGTAAATTAGCTTCTGAACTCCTTTTAAAATTCAACAAAGATCTCTGAATGCTAAAATGAGAAATCAAACTTCTCCCAATAAAGCCTAACTAAAACTGGGAAATTCCCGCTGATAGCCAAATATTCTTGCCCCTTCTGAAGTCTTGCAAACCTTAGTTCAGAGGTCTTGTTGTCTCAAATTTATGCTGCTGCCATTGAGGGGTTGATAGAGAATAAACACTGAAAACCCTGCTCCCCAGCCATTTGTTGCTGTGGTGAACACTTTAAAGCTGCCTTCCTTGGTAACTGTCTTTGAGGCAATAAGCATCTCAATCTAAGTGGAATTCATGCATGCTTGAAAAGGCTTGCTCTTGGTTGTTAGGGAGAAGGAGAAAGCAGCTCCAAATCACCAAGAGACATTTTAGGATCACAATGAATAAAACTTCCTCACTTATGTCACAAACTCACTCAGCAGGTCAGCCCTCTACTCTCAAAGTGCCAACCTCTGAGTGTAGAATTGTGAACAGTAAACAGAACAAGGTAAGCCTCTTGTCTGTTTTGTGGGTTCGAGTCATCTTAGTCCCAAGTTCTGGAGGAATTCAAACTGATAGCCTCTTATCAGCGTACCTCAATTATCAGGCTCAGATAATTCTGTCTTCGGGAGGCCAGATATCTTTGCCTACGGGCACCTAACCAGGTATTTCAAATGAACCCTTAGAACTCTATGTGGGACCTAGAGAACTCTTTTCTGTTTCCCAGTTTGGTATCACAATAAGCGATGCAGTGTCTACTATAACCATCTAAGCTTCACTTATAAAAAAAAGATGTTTAAGGCACACCAGGCAGTTTCTGTTTTTAAAATATATATCTTTACTTTAAAATAGATAAAAATAGCAAAACAGTAACTACAGAACAAGATATCCCAACACATACAGACTTAAAAACAAAACAGGTTTAAAAGTGCAAATTCCTACAATCCATACACTCAGACTGGTCTTAGCTAATTGTTTTCTTACTGTCTTAATCTGTCAGTGCTTGATGTTCCTCTCTCTCTCTCTCTCAGTCAGAAAATTAATGTCAACTCTGTAAGGTCTGCTCAGTATATTTAAAGCAGTCTTGAGCCGACCTTCTCTCTGAGGTCACCTAACTCCGCCTTGGTGTATTAAAATTTATATTGTATATCACAGGATGTCCTACTAAGATATTTAAAAATAATAGGTGACATAATGTATTGCTCTCTTTATGACTGGTCAAAACCAGTCTGTGATCTGTTTCACCCAGACATCAAAAGTTTCTTTGATGTAATTCACTGTATACTCCAAGCAAATGCTTATTGGACTTTCCTAATTTAGTCTGGGACCTACTTTACCCATACATCAAAGCCTCTTTGATGTAATTCGCTGGTTCCTGGGAAGATACCCAAAACACATGCCTAGGCCCCTTTTTCTTATGACACCTAGTGCAAATCAAAGGATTACCCTGAGGGCATTATAAAATGATATATTGGTTCCTGGCTTCAAAGCAAATTAACAAGGGAATAGCATTTTAGATATCTGCAGTTTAAACTACCTCCTGTCCTTTGAACTTATCCCTGGGGGTTTGATGGGTCAATTTCAGCAAGCCAGCATTTCCTCTTGCCAGACAGTCCATCACGCATTTTTTATATTTACAAAAATGATACATGGATCAGAACCAGCTGTCCAAGTGTGACAACTTACACCTCATTTTGGCTTCTGATGCTGAAAAGAAAAAGGCACACCAACATTTCAAAGTGCCATACCTACTACCCCAAACAGTGAAGAGTCTCCATTCATTTATAACAATTTGATCAGAACAAATACAGCTGCTAATGCATTAGCCTGATTAAATAATGCATGACAGGGTGTGGGTTATGCTGAAATGTTCCCATGCTATGTGTAGTGTGTAACAAGGCCACAGGCTAAGTGATTTTAACCACAAAGAAGTGGTATATTCCAGAATAGCCTACATCCTGATGTGTAGTATTGTGATTATGCAATACTGTAATTCACCAAAAATATATTTTTGTTGAAAGAAATTTTAAGTGTTTTTATTTAATTTTATTGAAATATCTTTGCTCCTGATGTAAACTGGTTCCCAAGTCAGTCAGTACTGAAAGTGTCTGTACTGCATATGTTATCCCTCCAATGTTTTTGAGTTGCACCCTCAAAAAATCATTCCTCACTGCTATTAGAGTTGATTAGCTGATTTTGTGAAAGAGCAAGCTGTGTAGGAGAGAGAGTGGCATTGTGGTTGTGAGGCTGGATGGAGCTAAGAGACAGTGCACTGACAGAGAGAGAGAGAGAGAGAGAGAGCAGGTGAAAGAGTAGAGTTCATTCTGACTGCAGCCTTTTCAGTTCAGTTTCCCAGGAGACATCTAATTTAAGTGTTTTATGGTGCAGGGCAGTAATTTAAAGAGGAAATATGGACTGAAAATCATGGCTTGGATTCAATACTTCATCAGGTGGCAGCAGAGAGAAGAGAGCTGGCCACACTGTGGATTTAGTCAGTGAGTGCAGTGGAGTGAGGGCCACTGGCATGTTTTAGAATGATTTGTAAAAATTAGCTACAGATTGCCAAACTGACAGAGGATGTGTACATGCTGAGAGGGGTGGAAAGACAGCAGCAGCATGACTTTTAACAGGCATGGGACTTGTGGTAGTTTTTCAGCTAGGTTTTAAAATGAAAAATGGCAGCAAAACAGAGTTTTCAAAACTGAAAAAGTGTAGTGATTGGTACATTTGTTAATCAGTCGACTGACACTTTATGTGTTGGTTATGGTGAAATTACCCACAACTAAAGTTATTAGTCAACCAAACAGGACATAGGATATTTCATGCCCATTGTATAATGAGGGATATAGAATAATGTGTGGCTTAGTTGTAATTTACTTTTGTATAAAGTGATATAAAATTCCACATTTACTGGACAACATGGAAAGCATGGATTCAGCTACCTTTTGCAAACTACTTGAAATGGGAGTGGGGTCAAGCAACTGGTATAAACTCCTACACAATCTATAGCATTGTGTTATAGTTTTGTTGTGGTTGTCACCCTGCTGACTTCCTCAGCAGGATCAAAACAGCAAAGTTCACTGTTTCCTCTTTTGGCCATGCACAGCAGAAGACTAACAAGAAGCCTGCTTTCAGTGCTGGAAATGGAAAGGATTCACTAGGAACCCATCACATGTGATCTAGTGTTGAACATATCTGACAGGGGTCCGGTATGTTTTTTTTTTTTTATTATATGTTGCATTTTATATGTTAATTAGTTTTGTGCTTTTAGGGTGTGCAGTTTACATAGAAGCATTCCTTCCTCATTTTACTCCTGTAACTTAGTCAGACTTTTAATTTCACTTCCTGAACTGAGTTCCCGGTTCCCTCTCAGTATCACTACTTTCTGCTTTAATCTTCATGAAGCAGCCTTAAAATATGACAGAGGGATAGTATTAGGGTCTAGTGGTTAGATAATGACAGAAAAGCGCCCCATGGCTAGGTGTGCTATAAACATAAACAGAACTCAGTACCAATTCAAGCATCACCCACCATCAAAAAGTAGCACAAAAGGAGACAGTTATATTAAAAATTATGAATAAATATGTTTATAATTTGAAATATAACTGTCTCCCTGTAAGTAATATTTTGATGGTGGGTGGTGCTTGAATTGGTACTGAGTTCTAGTGGTTAGATCACAGGCTTGAAAAATGGCAAGTTCAGGTTCAAATCCTACCAGAGCCACTTACTGTTATCTCAAGAAAACTGCTGGAGCTAGGTGTAAGTGCAAGGTTTGTAGAAATATCAGGAATTAGTATGGTGTTTGGCAACAGGTTAAACTGGGTATTGATCTGCTTCTATTAAGAAGTCTGTGCTGAAGTGCACTTTCCCAACACAATTATTCATGATTTTTTATCCTTTCTGTACCTCTCCCCACCACCACTGATTTCTGAAGAAGATGCTGTACATAACAATGTGGAGCTAATTAGGTCTATTCTGATGGAGAAATCTGGCAGCCTTGTTAGTCCAGTCTATGATGTAGTAGAAAATATGTTGCAGTTGATACCTTTTATTGGACTAACAAACTTGCTTTTGAGACTAGCTTTCAAGAGTTAGAAGTCCAATAAAAGTATCACCCACCTGTAACATACATGTTTTTTATCTATTCTGATGCTAAGCAGTGCAATTACATGCATTATGGTTTTGGATTGGTACAGTTCCTGATAAGGATCTGACATGCTGCAATCACAGTTCTAACTGACCAACCTTAGCTGTAAAGTGGCTGAATTTCTTGGTGATCAGATAGGTAGCAGAGGAATAGTCAAACCAAAGGTCAGATTTTGATCTACATTGCAACTCTCTGCACACCTACATGTATTTTAATTGGAGTCATTATCAATGTAATAACTGACTGCTTGTCCCACTCTCTTCACCATTTGTCTGTTCTCTCTGTACATGCTATAGAGGTAAAAAAACTTTCTGCTATGTCAGATCTACATTAGTTGATGATAGAATTAAGCAATAATCGCTCGACAGGGTGTGTTGTGTTGGATAACGCCACGCCTCAGGTGGTTGGGCACCAGGTCACAGGGGTCGAGTGCATCCAACGACTGAGTCGTGATGTTATCCCAAATGACACACACCCTGGAGAGCATTATTGCTATTATTCAATGGCTTATTGTTATACAGAATAAAAAAATTATTTTAAAGATGTTTTTGTGTGGAAAAATATTTTAGTTTTTAAGAGAAGATGAAACAATCAATCAAAAGCTCCATAAAACAATCAATCAAAAGCTCCATCAAATGCTCATCTACAGGTTCATAGTGAGGTTGAGACTAGACCCGTGATGTTGTACTGGGATAACATCACGATCCAGTCCAAGACTGACCAATCAGAGTCCAGGATTTTTCTTGCCATTGTATAATTGTTTTTCAATCACTGGCACTTGCTCTGCTATGTTAAGTATTGCATGCCCTCAGCAGCATTTGTTCAACTGCAAAGTTGGCAAAGAAAATAGAAAACAAGTGCCACAGTCATATTTATATTCATTAATAATGTACAGTAGATCTGGTTGGGGACGGGAGCAGGAGGGGATGGTCACAAGCAGACACAACAGAGCAGGGATCTCATGCATACCAATGAGATGAAGAAATTCTGCTGTGGAAGTAGAAGGTAATATGTATTATTTCATGTTCCTGTCTGCCCTGTTCCTTCACCTCTTGTTAGCAATACATTACATAGCTCTCTCGTTATGCAGCTGTAAAAAAGGATCCTATTGGTCAAAAGCAAATATGCATTGTAGCCCAAACAATGGGGAAGGAAGCATCATGCAGGACCATGGCAACATAAAAACTGCAGGACACCAAAAAGGAAATACAGAAACATAGAATTTATCAGCTTTGTTGAGAGAAAAGGACCACTTGGCCCACTAAATTTGCTCAAGTGTTCTCTACCTAATCTACCTCCACAGGGCCAGTCTAGTTTCCTGCAACCTTCCCCTTCCTCTGATCTAACATATCTTTACATTTATTCCATGCGTGCTGGAAGTCCTCTACCATTCTAGCCTCCACCACTTCATCTGGCAGTCAGTTTAATGCATCTACCACCCTTTCAGTGCACATCTCTTCTGAATTCCTCCTTCATATTTCTTCACATGCCCCTAGTCCTGGTGCTTTTCCTCCTTTGGAAAATGCTCCTCCTTCTGCACCCTGCTCACCCATGTGAGGTACTTGTAGGTTTCAAACATGTCACCTCTCACTCTCCTCTCATTCAGGGTGTACATTTTAAGATCCCTCAATCTCTTCTCATAGGGCTTCCCTTGCAGCCCCAGTACCATTTTGGTTGTCCTCAGCCTTGTTGAAGTCCTTTCTGAGGTGTGGTCTCCAGAAAAAAAAAAAAGAATCTGTGAACTAAAGACCATGAGTAGTAAAATAGAAAGGAGACAGAGGAAAACTGAATGCCTCATCAAGTGCCCAAAGTAAACACTGCAGAGAAGCCATCACTGAAAAATTTACAAACCTGATCCTAAATAAGCACCTGGAAAACAGGTTCTATAAAATAAGCAATAACAGCTGCAAAGGCAAAATAACAGCCCTAGTACCACACAACTGCCAACAGTAATAAAAACTCATGGTAAAGCATGTACACTGAGTAAAGATTGACACGGTGGTGGTGGTGGTGGTGGTGGGTGGTGCTGACAAGACAAAACAGTGCCTCTACATACCTGAGGCACAGGCAGGCTGCAGAAAAAAGGCAGACCATTTTAAATAATACACCCAGAATGTTCACCAAGCCATAAAGGCCACACCATAAGAAGAGAAACAGTCTGTCTCAGAACAGCAGTATGACCCTCCAGACAAAGCAAGTTGTGTGAAACTGGTGGGTGAATTATATAGGCCAATATCCATTTATGTGGGTTCATATTGTATATGTTGTAATGTACTTTAAAATTAAGACACTGTCTCTTTAAAAGGCCTTAGGAATGAAAAGTAAAAATAGCCTTAAAGCGATTTACCAAGTTTGATACATGAACGCATATACTGCAAGGTGACTGCATGTAGAACTGATTCGCAATGTATTTTGATAGATGCATAGCCTATTTTAGCAAATTAAATCAGGTTTTCACCCTCACAAACCAGGAAGTGTCATTTTGTGTATTGAGCCTGTATTTGGTGACCTTTGACACTCATTACCTTTGCAATGTCACCACAGGGAGATCTGTGCTCTGCAATTAAAATTAGTTCTTGGTCACAGCAATTCTGTCTTGATAACAGAGTTTTGGTCGCAGCATGCAGCACAACAATAGCAATGTCAAACAGTTCATTTTCAGGGTCCGATGATGAAAGCATTATGTTGTCTGCACTAATAGTGATCTTTCGGACACTGACATAGTGCCACAGTTTGACAGCCACTGCATAGTAGATCCCCATAGGGATGACCCTATGACAGCAGCAGAATGATGTGGGCAGTAGCTCAGGCAGTCACAGCAGTAGTCCCTATCCATTCCAGTACAGTAGTGACAGCAGACTTAGCAACATGGACTGTTAATATTATATTTTGCTACTTAGTACTACGGTTTGGTTCCCATCATTGCTGTCATTTTACTGTGCAAAATCGCGGTATGGTGTGTGTTCTGTTACTCCCAGCATCGATGTGCCCACACAAATGCTAGTGATAGTACCCGGTTTTTATATTTTTTTTTGGGGGATTGCTTTCCTATGCTAATGAGTTGTTGGCCACTCCAGCTTGACACAGAGCATGGCTCAATCTGGTGGCATTGCTTGAGCAGGATAAATGGCTCACAATTTGTCCAAATCCAATTTCTCCAAATTCCTCACCTGGTACTAGTTAGTAGTGACCTCCGCCAATTAATTTATCAGTCACTCACTCTGATGGAGTACAGGGTGGAAATTACAAGCAGGCACCTTGTACCCAAACCACTCAAACCCCCAGCTGCACACATACACTTAGAAAAATGCTGCAGCATAGAACTTTTATTATCTGTAAATAATTTATACTGTTTGGTCTGTCTTGCCCTAGTGCCAATTGGGCTACGCTTATAGCTTTCTTCTGTGTATGTGTGTGTTTGGGGTGGGGGCCTGCTTGTACTTCACCCTTTAGAGGTATCAGTGACTGAATAACGTGTTGAAGTCACCGTTCTCCTGTTTACGGCATGTTATAAATTTAAAACTACAAATTATTGCACCAGCTTTGTGCTACCTCTAAGCGCCCAGGAACTATACAGACTGCAGCTGTCATTAGTGTCTGCATAAGCATCTGTAATACCATCCTGGCATTGGCTTATTGCCGCTACATGTGTGCCTCCAGGTGCATTATGAATTGAGCAAAAATACACAGTACAGTTGGTGATTGTCCCCACACCCCAAGGTTAAAATGACACTGCCAAAACCCTTCTAATGGAGAAAGAGACCGCATTTATGTTTAGATAGCCCAAGTACCGTTTGATTGGTACACTACAAAAGGACATATCCTTCGGTAGGTACTCAAGTGGTGTTAGACCGTATTTGAACCACCCTTCCTCACTTATGTCACCATACCCTCATTACCACTTAGGTCTGTGTCAAGCCGCTTGTGTTTTCCCATTTTTTCCATTACAGTGGATCTCTGATGCACATGCGTAAAGTGTACAGCAAATACAATAGATGATGCACTATACTGTCTCCCATGCCTTACGATGTCATGGTGCATTGTGTAGACTCCCTGCATTCATTGTTGTGTAGCCCATATTTTGGTTCAGACATTATTCCCTAAGTATGCCGAACTGACTAGCACACTTTGCAATATAACACCATAGAAGCCGTACATTGGTACCACAGTGTCGGGAGAGGATGGCAACTGCAGTCTCTTCTTTTGCTGATGCTCTGGAGCACATACAATGATGCTAATTATAAATAAAGACTGTATGTTAAAATGTTAAAAACTAAGTGTTTTTAATTTTGAGATACACTGTAAACTATGTACAGTATAACTATGTACAGTATATAACTGATTTTATTGCATTCATTTATAAACTTAGCGAGGCTGACAAGCTGGAGAAACAATTCAGTGCACCATGTCCCTTTATCCATGCACATCTAAGCATACTTTGGTGATCAGTGTTATGGTGCTTGCATGAGAACACCAAATGAGCCCAAGAAAACACAGGAGCACAAGAAAAGTATAAACCGTCTATAATAATGGTGACAATCAGAAATGCAATAGCAAAGGCAGTTTACTGAAGCAATCACACTCGAAGCAGCACTTGGCAAAATACACAATTTATTGCACTGTTCTCCTGATTGACCGTGCAGCTCAGTGCTTATACTCTGCTGCACATTACAATTCTGAACTGTTGAAAAGTCATCCATTTAACACAGACCTCTATGTACCAATACTGAAAAGCTTACTTCAATTTATAGATCTGCCCAGTTCAAAAGTCGCCCTTTGTGTCCCAATACGCCATAGATCACAGCTCCACTCAGTTAAAAATGTATTTTTATACAGACTTGTTGTTATAATTATGCACTTAGTGCACTTATTAAAACTGTAACACTGTACTCAAGCAATGTAGATTGTGATGTTCCTAGAACCGATGGACCTAGGACACAGAGCTTAGTCAGATGAGTAAATTGAAAATCAGGAGAAATCACCACTTCTGCAATCCCAAACGCAAGTATAACAGCTGCCAATATAACAAACCATTT
Source organism: Neoceratodus forsteri (assembly GCA_016271365.2). Taxonomy (NCBI): domain Eukaryota; kingdom Metazoa; phylum Chordata; order Ceratodontiformes; family Ceratodontidae; genus Neoceratodus; species Neoceratodus forsteri. The sequence continues at coordinate 1,427,454,094 of CM028130.1, forward strand.
CAGTCATCAGTGCTGTAATTTTGCCAGTTCAGTTTTGATCTGCACTCACTGAGGCTGGGTCCAGGAAAGATGAATGAATGAGCAGTGAGAAAGGTGCAGTGGGAACACATTCCCTGTGCTGATGTCACTCATGCATGTGGATGCACTGCTCATGTGCGAACTTCAAACAAAAAAAAAAACATGCAGAGACAAATGTGGCACAAAAATGTTAAAAACTAAGCATCTGAATATATTTAATACTTAACTTCAGGGCAGCTGAACTTTGCATCACTCAATAAAGGGAAGGTGATCTGCAAACATGACATCAGGGAAGTTGGTAAATCACTTTAATTGTTCTAATGACTAGGGTGGATCTAATACAGCTCAAGATAAGGAAGACAGGTATATAGCCCAGGAAGGCATAACATATCCTGCTGTGGCTTTCCATGACAGGGAAAGGTAATGTAGTGACCTAGGAGTCGGGGGTCAAGCCAAATGCATGGACCAGATGTCACTGTGGTTGACAAGAAACCTGACATGGAACCACAGTGACACCTACAAGGAAAGGTAAACTGTTGTACCCCATCACACAGGGGTGTGGCTTGAAGATGACCAGCCTGTATGTATAGGACATACATTTTGAACTCAGGGCAGTTGAAAACAGTTTAGCTGGAAATCAGATCGCTTGTCCAGCTGACATATACTTGAAGACCAGACGTATAAGTATATGTGTAGGCCTGGAGAAATCTCTAAAACCAGCTCTGAGTGTGTGGAAAGTTTGACTTGTCACATATTGAAGAGGAAATTCTGATTTTAAGTCAGAATTTTGGAAACCAAGACTTTTACCAAGGAAGTACCTGGAGATTTTGAAAGGACATCCAGACAACTGGAACACAACTTGCTACAACTCTGCTGCCTAATGACTGTTACCTTCACAAGAACATTTAAATCTTGTCTGAACGCTAACATTAAAACAAGGTATATAGTTTAGAATACAGTATCTAGTGTTTTCTGTAAACCATCCAGTTTTACTTTTGATATTGTCTGCATTTCAAAGTTCTTCCAAACTGTAGCCTTTCTGTATTGCTTTTATGTTAAGTAAACTTTTGTGATTTTCTTATCAACTCTGCCTGGGGTCTGATTGTGTAATTTAACATTTTAAACAGAAAGGTGTGTGCCTGACAAGATAGAACCACTGCTGCTCATATAAAACTACCAAGGCAAGATGTAGCCAGTGGCTGTGGTAGGATTCAAATACTGAAAGTAGTGCAGAGTCAAGGGAACTCAAAACTACAGAATCCACCCTCCCACTGGGAAAAGGAAGGCGGTAAGTCTTCCTGAACCCTTACTCCTGCTCATGAATTCTTAAAAGGGGATCATCTCTGCAAACAGGAGGTCATGCCGGGCTGCCCGAGGTTTGGGGACCATGGGGTCATGACATATCTAGCCCTTATGGTGTGAGTAATTCCCATATATTTGCACTTACTGCACTTTAAATAAAGCAGTGTTTTTGCAACTTCTGTTTGGAAGTCTGGTGCCTTTTATGTTTGCTTGCACGCATGTGCAAGAAACATAGTGCCATCATCCGAGTTTTTCGGAGGTGTGGCAGCCCTCTTCCAATTCAGTCAGTGTGTTTGCAGGCGCGCGCAGTTCTCAATGGCTGCTGGAGCTGTCTATGACAGCAGTCGAAAAATGCAGTGGAGCATTGAAAGGGGAGCTACGCTGGTGAGCAGCGATAAGATATCGCCTGCTCATGCACGCGCTTCCTACACACACACACATGCACGCATACGCATGCTCGCCCCCACACACACTGTATAGCCAACAGGGTGCCTAACCTCCGCCGGCTGTGCTGCGCTGCCCCCTAAACAGGTTCCACATGCCACGCTTGGGTGCCCACCCCAGCATGGCTACACATCATATAGCCGACGGGGTGCCCAATCTCCCGCTGGCTCCACTGTCCCTCCCAGAGAGTACAGGGTGCTGCACTGGGAGCCCACCCAATGTGGCAACAGATGCTCTCGCTGATGGGGTGCCCAATCCCCGTCGGCTCCTGCCCCAAAACAGCGTCCTTGTGCCACGATGGGGCCACCCAGCGTGGCAAAGCCGTCTGCTTTTCCTTTTTTTTTTAAAACCCTGAAACACAAAACGGTCCTCGCTGTCTCTGCCCCAACCTGTGCCTAACACTGCATATCCTGCTCTCCCCACACCCTCACCCCATACTTATTTCCGGACTTGGCGCAACAATCTTCGTGGATCGAACACGCTCTGCACTCTTCAAAGCCGACCGCGAACTGAGGAAATGCCGTAAGCTGTATAATGGGATAGATAGGGTTTTTCAACTTTGCTGCATATCTCAGGCATTTTTGGAATTTTGCACCAAATTTTCAACATGGGGTTTTGGGACCTCTTCTTCATGAATGCTCTCACTGTCATGGCATTCATCGGAGTTGAAGGGTGATTTCCAGTCACTGCCGAAATCACCTTTGGGACAGAGTAATCTAACGACACTGCCACTGTTCCTAAGGTGGGCTCTCAAAAGCCTATGTTGAAAATTTGGTGGAAAATTCCTAAAAATGACTTTATGAGCTGCTAGCGCAGTTCCCACGCACGCCGTGAAGTTCAGCGAATTTTCAATATTTTCACTCCAGATTTTCAACATTGCCATTTTACCACACCTCCTTATGAGCAGTACAGCTGTCTTTTTCACATCTTGCCCAAAACGTGTTTCACTTCTATGAAGCTATAAATGGCGTAGTCGGTGTGCAAATCAATGTATGGACACATTAAGAAAATCAGAGTGACACTGTTAATGAGCAGAGGTCTTAAAATGGCTATGTTAATTTGGTGAAAAAATTCTAAAAATAACTTTGTTTTACGAGTGTCGTTGTGCAGTTCCTACGCGACGCTGTGTAGAGTCGCGATTTCAAAATTTTCATCTAGATTTTCAACATTGCCATTTTTATTACACTTCCTTATGAACAGTACAGCTGCCATTTTTCACATGTCGCCTAAAATGTGTTTCCGCACATGTAGAGCACAATGGTGCAGTCAGCTGTAAAGCAATGTTTGGGACAGATTAAGAAAATCACAGTTACACTGTTCATGAGCAGAGGTCTTAAAATGGCTATGTTGAAAATTTGGTGACAAAAGTCCATAAAGTGACTGTGTTACGAGTGAGCATTGCGCAGTTTCCATGCACCATCGAAAGTTCATGACTTTGTAATATTTTCAGTCCAGATTTTCACCAGTGGCATTTTTCCACACTTCCTTATGAACAGTACAGCTGTCAGTTTTTCACAACATGGCCGAAACGTGTTTTCACACTTTCAGTGCAGAGATGCGGTCGCTGTGGGAAATCATTGTTTGGGACAGATAAAGAAAATCACAGTGACACTGTTCATGATCGGCGGTCCCAAAATGCCTGTGTTGACAATCTGCTGTAAAAATCCCCAAACTAATTACATTACAGGTGTACGTTGCACAGTTTCTATGCACGCCGTGACTTCACCATTTTTTTAATATTTTACCGCAGATTTGCAACATTTCATTTTTTACACCTCCCATGAACAGTACAGCTGTCATTTTTCACGCCCTGTTCAATGTGTTTTTGCACCTGTGGAAGCAAATGCCGTAGTCGCTGTGCATACGCAGCTTCGCTAACAAACTGATATTGCCACTGTTAATGAGGTGGGGGTCACAAAAAACATGATGAAAATTTGTAGTGAAAATACCTACGAATGCCTGAGGTGTTAGGGTTTCCAACTGTAGCGCCTCCACCCTGTAGAGAATGACAGGCACAGGGGTGTGACTTGGGATTCTTGCCTGTAATGCTCATACCATTTCACACCCTGCAGCAGTGAGAGGCACTGAGGTATGCCTTGGACTCTTCGCCCCAAAGTTCACCCCATTCTCCCATACCGCACCCATCTCACCGTATTTCCTGGATGGAATTGGTGCGATAAGGGCCAAAGACCCCATGCACACCGTGACACTTGTCAGTGTCTGCAGGGTGGGGTGTGGTGGAAATAGTGTGGCCGTTATGCCTGACGACCCAAAGGCACACCCCAATGCCTGTCACTCTGCAGGGTGGTGGTGGGTTGGCTTCAGTTCAGTACTTCACTGCCATTCCTATTATGCAGCTCTGTAACTTTACACTACCAATGCCAATGCCAATGCCAGCAAGTAAACATTCGGCATTGACAAATGCTTGGTTTTTTTTGCTTGTACTGTCACCCTTAATTTTCATGGCTTTCAGTGGCAAAACCTCATTAAAACATTCAGGACTGAAACTGTAATGGGGGATCAGGTTTAAGAATTTAAAAACACCCTCTATTTTTTTTTAAACAGGTACACTTATATTTAGAGGAGCTGCCTTTAAAACACATAACCCCTGCCTGATTGAGTTATTTAACTAAGGAAATAAAAATAAAAGTTATGTACATTTGTCTGCAGTACAACTCTGATGAGGAACTCCTCAGATGTGCTGTTAAATCTGAGTTACTTGTAGAAATCGAAACACTTAAAATCTCAGAATTCTGTACTGTTAGGCACAGTTCTTCTGTAGTGTGTATGGTCTCTCCTATGATAGCCTATTCTATTTTGTATAATATAGTCTACAACAGGATGTCTAATATTTGTAATATTAATCTATGCATGCACGTATTATTTTTAAACAGTTTAATAATGTTATGAACCACCATGCTGTATATATGTGATGTATCTTTGTATTGTCTGTATGTGTTTCATTCTGTATCATAATCTAATTTTATTTATTATTTATTTAAAAGGTTTCACCAGGAAAGACAACATGAGCTGTAAACAGCTCTGTTTCAGAAGCATCCTGGGGAGGGTTACAAATGGGGATCGAGCAAAAAGCAAAACAATCAAATACATACAATGCAATTCGAAGACATAAAGTGTAGTACCAATATAATGCAATACAATTGAGTACGAGACAACAGAAGGTATCGTAAAAAGGAAGTGGTATAAACAAAGTAAAGTCATAGACATAATCAAACAACTCCAGGTAACTCCAGGGTAACAGGACAGTATACAGATCTGGTACAGACAGTAGTAGTATACAGGAAAGAGGTGTACATAAATACATAGATACATAGACAGTGTCGGCAGATAAGGGCCTATGGCCCACCCAGTCTGCCCATTTGAGCTTGTAAGTTCAGTTTGTTTTCCTAGAAGTTTATTTCCCTTACCCTGACCTCTAGAATTCCTTTATGTCTATCCCATGCATTCTTAAATCCTGTGATTGTTTCCAGCCCCATCACTTCCTCTGGCAGGGTGTTCCACTTGTCCACCACCCATTCTGTGAAGAAATTCTTCTCATGTTTCCTCTGAATCGTCCTCCCTCCAACTTCATCCCATGCCTCTAGTCCTGAAACATCTTTTTCGCTTAAAATAGTGTTTTCCTGCACCCTGTTCCTCCCTGTAAGATACTTGTATGACACCATTGTAAGATGACTTGTATGACACTATTAGGTATGGGTCCAAAGGAGACCAAGAAGTAGCAGCACACAGGGCTACTAGTGCAGATCCAGCTCAGAAAAGACAGACCTGAAAAGTTGCTAAGAGTTCAAAATGGATTTGGAGGAAAGGGAGAATAGCATGAGTGGCAGAGGGGTGGGGAAGGAAGTTGTGGAGAGAGAGGAGGGAAGCCAGGAACGATCCCTTCAGGATGCTGTAAACCCTGCAAGGGGAAGGATCTGGTAGAAAAGGAGTAGAGGGAGGGGCTTAGGGGAGAGAGGAGGGCAGACTGGGAACTGTTCCCCTCAGGATGCTGAGAACCCTGCCATGGGATGGGTCCTGGTAGGAAAGGAGAAGAGAGGGCGGAAGGGAGTGGTGAGAGGGTGGTGAGAGGGGTAGGTTATCAGGGTGCTGGAAAAACTGCAAGGGGCAGGACCTGGCAAAAGGGAGTAGAGGGAGGTCCTTCAGGATGCTGAGACCCTGCATGGGGACAGGACCGGTGGAAAAGAGAAGAGAAGGGAGAGGGAGTAGTGGGGGGTGAAGTGGGGCAGAAGGTGGGATAATAGGGTGCAGGAGGCACCAGGTAGAGGTAACGTGGGGGAGAGGGAGGTAGAAAGGATGGTGGGGGAGGCAGTAGGAGGTTGACTGAGAAAGATAGGTTTTAGGTGAAGTTACAGTAATGAACGGAATGCTTACAGAAGAGGAAGGAGAGTGAGTGTCGGGACTGTGTAGAGTGAATTTCTAGTGGGGAGAGTTACTTTTAAAGAAAAGAACCTGTAAGTGTACTAGGCAGGCTTCTTGAACCTGAAATGGCATATACACCAGTTAGTAGGTAAAGTGATATTGTACTAAATAAGAACCAGTGTAGCTTTCTACAGAGTAAGATGGCCCAAAGATATTTGTTAACTGTGGGAAGTTTTCTGCAATGTTTTGCTGGTAATAAAATCTGTTCTATCTTCTATGTGGTGAATATTGCTTGAACAATTAAGTTTGGTGTGGGGAGGGTTGTTAGAGGGCCACAGGAAATCCTTAATGATTGTTCTGTTAAGTGGGGAAATGCAACCTTAGTGTTACTATGTGTTTACACTAGTGGGACGCATGCCACACTTCCTAATGTGGCTTCATGATAACTAAATCCAGTGTTTTTCTGACTTTATTTGACTTATCCCTACCTGATGTATCATAAAACTGTGGGAATGCATTTAACTGTATGCTAACATCTTGTGCGGTATGCCACACGATGATGGTGATGATGATCTCCACGTGTTGTATTATGCTTTGGTGTCTTTTGATTAAAAATTTCAATACATTATCAGTTAAAAAGAAGCTATAGCTGTACCAGTGAACATCTGGTCTGGGTGCATATTACCTATTTTGCATGTAATTCCATTGACAACACGAAAGATACAGAAAAGTAACTGATGTGCAATTTTGCTCCCAAATTACATGTGCATCTGTAGTTGATAGCTCTTTGTGAAAGGAAATAGCAATTATGGAGTGAGATATGAACTGGATGAGGAGTGGCCTTTTCATTTTTAAAGAACCAAGTCTCCTGTGCTTTAAATATGTTTAGAAAATGGGCTTTTATTTCCTGATGTAACCCCTGCAAATGGGGGTTCCCAAAAGACTTCCAGGAGCTTGCTTGAATGCTCCAAGCCTGAATGGTGTTTGGCATTTAAGCCATTTATCAGTGAGTGTTTTAGAGCCTCTGGTACTGTCTTTAAGAGCTGTCTGCTTGCAGACATAATTAGTTTGTATGGGGGACTGTGTGCTTCTCTGAGTACCCACTGAGCTGCTGCCAATTCACTTTATTTTTGCAGTCACTAGGAGTGCAAAGGAACCTATCTGAAAGATGTAACTGTTTGCCAGAAATTATTTAGAGTAATAATGAAATTACAGTTTGTCTAACCTGCTTTCTTTGCAGTCAGAACTGTGTCTGCTAGTTCCCCATTCTAGTGTTGAACTGCTGAACTGGACCAATCAGTGTGGGTAAGCTAGCTCTAAAATGGTGCCTTGGACGAATCAGAACTTGGACTCATAATCTGAGCCAGCCACAAGAGGATTGTATGGGCAGTGACTTGGGAGATGTAGTTTAGACTTCAGTGCCTTTTGGACCAACAGCAGTAGTCTATTGTGAGTGACAGCCAATCCAGTCAAGAACTGGGAGGAACTCAAAGGAAGTGCCCGTTTTGTCGGTTGGAGTTTCAGTTGAGCTTTGGCAGTGAAGAAGGAAGGAGCCCTGTGCTTTTCAGTGTGCAGTTTTAGTCAAAACGTGTGTAAGGCCCAGAGTTCCGTCTGCAGCTTGTGTAACAGCTTGTTAGGACTGAATCCGTCCAGAAAAGAATCAAAGGATCTCTGAAGAGTAGAAACCAGGCTCACCCTGTAGAAGACTGGAGGAATTGCTGAAATTGCACTCGGGTCTCTCAGGAACTGAATCTGCTGTGTACCTCCCAGGTATTGTGCAGTAATTGCATCGGGATACAGATGCAGCCTGCCTGGTATAGTGCTTTCTTATATGGATGTGTGAAGAGGTTTGTGTACCTCAAGTGAGCCTGCTGACATTGAAGGACCCTATCTTATTTGGAGGTCGTGAGTACTAATTCAGGGTCGCTCCTGTTGAATTGCCACATTAAATCCAAATGGAATTACTGTACTGCTGACTGTTTAATTCTCCTTTCTCTGTGTGAAAGGGCCCCTACCAGCTGCCACAGTTTGGACTAGCCACTAGGGCTTGGGTACCCAGGGACAGTAACTGATAGGGATAGGCCTTGCACAGAGCCATAGGTGAGATTATTAGAGTGATAAGCTAATTAACCTGATTTCCCTGTCCTTGTTATATCCCCTAAATAAATCAGAGCTGCTTGTTTCAGCAAAGTTATACTGCCTGAGGTATTTGTGTCTATGTTAAAAGTACTGTACGTGATTGTTGCACTGTATCTCATTTCACAGGAGGTCCCAGTGCCGGAACCAGACCTGGGTAAGTGTATACTGTGAAGGTAATTTGATATATTGTGTGGGCCACTAGTGGGAAGAAAGGGGTTGCAGTGTCCCAGAGGGCTGTGACCAAGTTAGTTTAACTATTGCAAATCCTGACCTCTGGGTGGAGGCACCCCTATTGGATCCAGGCCCCTCAACCTGTTAGTGGCAAATCAGGCAGGGGTAGTAGCCCTGGGATAGCGCCCATCTAGGGGTTACATCTTGGAGGCTCACCGCTGGATTGTGTGTCCTCTAGTGGCCATATTTATGAACCACTGTTAAGAAAAAATGGGTACCCCGACAGAAGTGGCTGTGCAACGCTGGTGGAGTGTGTACTGGGAGGAGATCAACCCCCAAAATGCTATGCTTATCCTGGACATCCCCTGGGTATCAATACGCGACACTGTGCAGGGACTACTTCCAAGGTGGAAGGTTTACAAAACCCTGTGGTGGTGGGTCGGCACGCTAATCTGCTCACCCACACTTTCCTGGCCCTAGTAGAGTTTATGATCCCATAGATAGCTCCAAAGTGCCACAGACCATTACCCCAGAGGGAGCCCTCACTGCTTGGGAGAGTGATAATTAAGGACAGTAAGACCGGGGGAATCAGCCTCACCACTATCTAGAAACTTTTGAGGAAATTTGCTGAATGGTTGCTGGGAGAGGGAAAACTGTGGAGGACTTGAAGAAACTATTCTTGCCATCTGGGGTGTTCCTCCCCAACACCCCTCTCCTGCTCCAGTACCCGTAATGGTGGCTGAACCAATGCAGACTCCTATTTCTGCACCTGCCATTAGTCATGACTTCCACCAAGGTTGAGGATCTTCTCTGGCACCCTCCCACCCCCAGGGGAGGATGACTGGGAGACCTGGATAGACTATGTTGCCCCCCATGCTAGAATGGCAATGCTCGAAGGTGAAAAGCTAAAGAGGATTAGTGAGAGCCCGAGGTCCCGCCCTGGCTACCATCCATGCTAAACGGGCCAGTAACCCTGAAGCGACTGCACAGGCCTATCTTGAGGCCTTGGAGAATGTGTATGGGAGCCCAGATTCTGATGAGGACCTATGGTGGAGAGTAAGAAATGCACAACAGTACCAAGGGGAGTTGTTGTCTGTGTATGTCCTCGGCTGGAAAAATTGTTGCAAGAATGCCTCAGAAAGGGTAGTTTGCCAGTGATTGAACTGGACCGAACCAGACTGGACAGAATCCTTAAGTCTGCCCCCTTCTCAGAACTGCTGTTGCTCAGTTACGCCTGGCAAATCGACTGAACTCCCACCTCCTATGATGAGTTAATGAGAGAAATCTGAGGAGTTGAGAAAAGGGCGACTCGGGAGGTACCTGCACCAACAGCTGTGGCTACGACCCGAGTGACTGAGGGTGACCCATCAAGTGAAGTTCAGGGGCAGAGGTTGACAGTCAATGAGTGCTCTGACAAGGAAAAGATATGCCACAATGGGGTGAACTGTTGAGAGATCCGGGAATCAAAACAGTCCCTTTATGAAGGCCACGCCTGCAAGTACGGGCCCTGACCTATATCCGACTGCATCTGCTTATGGGCGTGGGGGTACCCACCCATGCTATCTCCTGTTGATAACAGCTCCAAACTCAATTCCTTGACCATGGAAGTGGAGAAACTGATGAGATGTCTCCAAATGCTTATCACCCGCAGACAGAGATGGCACCCAGGTTTCCAGTTAGTAATACCCCGCCCCTGGCTCCCCAGTGGCGCCTCAAGCCCAAACTCCAGAAAGTATGTTTCTATTATAATTGTGGAAAGATGGACACATTGAAAAGGGAATGCCAGTCCCCAAAAGACACTGACAAAGTTGCATATAGGCTACAAGGAGAGCTTCGGAGAACAAATCAGTGGTTAAGAGGTGCACTACATGATCCCAGTGAGGGCACCAAAAATGCTAACTCACGCCCTTTGTGGCAAGGTCAGTTGCCCAGGCCCCCACTACCGCCTCCAGACTGGTCCAGAATAGTGGGTCCCTCCATGAAGACCCACTGTAAAGGGTGAATGGAGTGTCTAGAGCTAGTATTAGACAGTGGCTCCCAAGTGACAATTATGTTCCAGGATTGGTATCAGAAGCATTTGTCAGACATACCTCACAACCATTAGAAGGACTGCATGTATGGGGGTTAAGTGAGAAGGCCTACCCCTATTCCGGTATATCCGATTTGGCTGTCTTTCCCCACCTCCGTGGCTGAGTGGCTACGAATGGTAGAGACCCTAGCCTTAGTGTGTCCCCACTGGACTGTGGATGGTGTCCCTTTGTTGATTGGAACAAATGCTCATATGTTCGAAGGCTGGCACAGTTGTGTTATGAAAAACAGGGTCAAAGACTGGTAGAGCTTTAAGAGTTCCGCTTTAATTAAGAAGGCCTATGAGGCACAGAGAGATGTTGAAAAACAGAACCAGAGGAACGGTCGAATTGTATGGAAGAAGGATCCTGAGTCTCTGATCCTGGCGCCAAATGCCCAGTGTACCTTACAGGGAGAGGTCCGTATCAGAAAGGATGTTAAGAATAAAATATTAATGTTGGATTCACCAGGCGATGGAAAATTGCCAGAGGGACTGCTGGTCAAGCTCATATTTTGCCCGCCAGAGCTCATGCTTATGCCAGAAGGTAATGGTCCAAGTTCATAATGTGTCTGAAAAGACATTCGAGTAAACAGAGGTTGCATCCTGGCTAATGTGCATTGTGCAGACACTGCAGTGCTACCCAGCAGCAAGAGTTCAAGGAAGAATGACAGAGTAACGCCTGACTTGTTTGATTTCGAGACTCCCTCGCTGCCAGCTGAATGGAAAGTGAGGATCAGTGAGAAGCTTTGCCCAGAGAGACCAGGTGTTTCTTTAAAGGAATGGGATGTAGGATGCATGCAAGGAGCTGAGCACAATATCCGCTGCATGACGAAAGACCATTTTGAGAGGTCTCACGCCTGGCACCTGCTGACATAGATGATGTGAGACGGCATCTGCAAGAGATGTTAGCTGCTGGTGTAATACAAGAATCCAGAAGCCCTTTATGCTTCCCCATTGTGGTAGTGGAGGAAAAGAATGGAACAGTAAGGATGTGTGGATTATCGCACCTTAAACCGGGCGGATCTATCCCTGATCAGTACACAATGCCCCACATTCAGGATGCTTTGGACTGCCTAAACGGGAGCAAGTGGTTCTGTGCTGGATTCCACAGTGGGTACTACTAGATCCCGATGGCCCCAGAGGACCGTGGAAGACGGCCTTTATCTGTCCGTGGCTATTTCATGAATTCATGAGGATGCCTCAAGGGTTTCAGGTGCCCCAGCCACTTTTCAACGATTGATGGAGCGTGCAGTGGGGGACATGAACTTACTAGAGTGCCTGTATATCTAGATGATGTTATTGTGTTTGGCAGCTCACTGAGGAACATGAGAGCAGATTATTTAAGGTATTGGACCGACTGGAGGACTTTGGCCTTAAACTGTCCATTGATAAGTGTCAATTCTTCAAACATCAGTAAAGTATGTGGGACACATAGTATCCACCGAGGAATAGACTGCACCCAGTAAAGTTGAGGCCTCGACCACTGGCCACAGCCCAAAATCTAAAAAGAACTGCAAGATTCCTGGATTCTGTGGTTATTATCGGCTTCATCAAGGACTATTCAAGAGTGATCCGCCTTTACTTAACCTTACTCAAGGGTATCCCCAACCCACAAAAAATACCAAAAGTCAGTCCCCTCAAGACTGAAAGAGTGTATTTTCATCCGAGTGAAGTATTTGGGGTCTGGGCTGACTCCTGATTGTGAGACTGCTTTTCATGAGATCATATATCAACTTACCCATGCTCCAGTGCTGGCCTATGCCGATCCAAGAAAACCTTACGTCCTGCACACCGATGCTAGCTTGCAAGGGTTGGGGGCTGTGTTGTACCAAGAGCACGAGAATGGCCTGAGACCAGTGGCCTTTGCCAGTAGAACCTGACCCCATCTGAAAAGAACTATCCTGTACATAAGTTAGAGTTCCTAGCTTTGAAGTGGGCTATTGTTGACCAATTCCATGAGTACTTGTGGGGCTAAAATACTAGTAAAACTGACAATAATCCTTTGACCTATGTGCAGACCTCAGCTAAGTTGGATGCCACTGGCCATAGGTGGCTTTCTGCATTATCATACATGACTATGCTCTCGAATACCGAGCAGGTCTGAACCACATAGATGCTGATGTTTTCCCGGAGGCCTGTTCCCCAGAATGGATTGGTCGATTGTCAGAACTCTGACATTCAGGCACTCTGTCGGAAGTTTGACAGGGAGGAACAAATGTCCACGGACGCAGTGGACTGCATGGTGGATTGCTTGGGAGCCTCTGAGAATTGCATACATGTTGTTATTGCCACTTTTCTGCACTAGACATTGGTGCACTGCCTCAGCTGGACAATGACAGTATTCGGGCGGCTCAATCCCGCGATCCCATGATCAAAGCAGCTTAGAAGCTCTATGCAGGAAAAGATGTGTCCAAATTACGCCCACTGATGGAGAACTGCACTGTTATACAAAGAAGGTCCTAAGTTGAAACTGATCAATAAACTGTTATATAGAGAAACAGTAGACAGAGGGGGACATAGACAAACAACAACTAGTGCTGCTCCACTGCCTTGAGACTCAGTACTGAGGTCCCTGTACAACCACATGGGGCACCTGGTATAGACAGAACACTTGGACTTGGTGAGATCCAGATTCTATTGGCCTAAGATGGGGCTGATGTGAGCAACACATTCGAACTTGTAGTCGCTGATTACAGAGGAAAGCTTTGCCCCAGAGGGCTGCCCCCTTGTTAACATCACCACCAGTGCACCCATGGAGTTGGTCTGTATTGATTTTCTGAGTTTGAGTCAGATCAAAGAAATATCAGTAATGTGCTGGTGGTCACTGACCACTTCACGAGATATGCCCAAGCTTCCCACCAAAGACCAGAAAGCATCCACTGTGGCCAAAGTACTTGTAGAAAACTTTTGTTCACTATGGGCCCACAAAGAATCCATTCTGATTCAAGGGAGAGACTTTGAGAGTCGCTCTGATCAAAGAGATGCTTTCTCTGGGGAGTGCAAAGTCCAGAACCACTCTTACCACCCAGGGGACCCACAGCCTGAACGCTTTCAACCGCACTTTGCTAGATATGCTAGGCACCCTGCACCCAAAGGACAAGCCTAGATGGAGCCAACAAATTAGCACCCTGGTACATGCTTATAACTGTGCTAAAAGTGATGCCACTGGATTCTCCCCTACCGCTTGATGTTTGGAAGAGAAGCTCGACTACCAGTAGATGTGTGTTTTGGGGTCTCTCCTGATGGGGTTCAAGCTGACAACTATTTACAGTATGTGCAAAAGTTAAAGGCCCAGCTAACTCATGCATACCAACTGGCTCAAACCATGGCTGCCAAAAGAAATCTGGCCAACAAAGAAAGGTATGATAAAAGGTGAAAGCACAGGAACTCCAGGAGGGAGATCGGTATTGCTAAGAAATCTGGGACTGCATGGCAAGCACAAGATTGCTGACAGATGGTACCATCTCCCTCACATTGTAGTGGGCAAACTAGATGATCTGCCAGTGTACAAAGTAAGGCCTGAGAATAATTCAAAGATGTAAAACAATGCATAGAAATCATTTACTGCCCATTGGACAAATCTTAATTGAGTCTGAGCCCCTAGAAGATGCCCTCTGACCAGTGACTAGAGCTGCTGCTAAGAAAAGATCAAGAAAGTCTGCACCTACAGAAGCAAAGTTAAAGTGTTCCTCCAAAGTCCCAGTTGAGCATGACTGTCAGTCCATATCGGAAGAAAGTGAGAGTGACTTTGAATACTATCCTTCTTACTAACTGAGTCAATTGTTTCGGGCAATCCCTAGTCAATACTGGAGATGAAGGGGCCTTCTGGACTGTCTAAGCCCCCAGCTTCATCCCTGGAGCCAATGCTCCCAGAAAGTGAAGTGCAAAGCATCAGATCAGATGAAATGGAATCATTGTGCATGGTTGAACTGTTTGAGCTTTCAGGGAGGAAATGATAGATTGGGGCAGACTGGTGATACACCCGAACAAGAAGAGTATTTTGAGTGCCTGACAGTCCACTGCCAGTGTCAGCTCTCCATGCGAGCCAAATGTTGTGGACTCAGAAACTGTAACTCCTGGAGCTGAAAGTGCCCCAAGTTCTAGCCTTCTACCCCATGGAGACTCCCCTGACAAGTGAGGACAATGCTGAAAATGAGGCTCAGAGTGCAGAGACTATAACAGTTCCCCTAGAAAGACTGGTCGAGCTGTAAGCCTGTGGTGCACCTCAGTTATGATTCACTTGGGAGGCCTGTGGACTTGCCTCTCAATGTTGTCCATAAAGGAGTGTATGTGTCCCCGAGCTCATTGCCCAAACTGAGCATCAGTGCTAACTCCAAGTTACTTGTGTTGCTTCTCATATGGTGCCCTTTCCCCATCCAGCCCTAAGGTAACTGACAGGAAGGGCCTCTCTTCAGGTTTCATGTACAAGAGGTAATAACTTGAGTTATGGTACAATGTGTATGTAATACTGTGTAAAGAGTGACGACTGCAATGTTTCAGAAATGTGTTCTTGGTAAAATGATATATTGACTGATGATTACATGTGTGAGCCTAATGCAAATGTATACGGTTGCAGTTAAAACTTATGGGTACTTGCTTGACGCGGACGCCAAGCTTTCCTAGGCTAGGAAGGGTGTAACCCTCTGCAAATGGGGGTTCCCAAAAGACTTCCAGGAGCTTGCTTGAATGCTCCAAGCCTGAATGGTGTTTGGCATTTAAGCCATTTATCAGTGAGTGTTTTAGAGCCTCTGGTACTGTCTCTTAAGAGCTGTCTGCTTGCAGACATAATTAGTTTGTATGGGGGACTGTGTGCTACTCTGAGTACCACTCGAGCTGCTGCCAATTCACTTTATTTTGCAGTCACTAGGAGTGCAAAGGGAACCTATCTGAAAGATGTAACTGTTTGCCAGAAATTATTTAGAGTAATAATGAAATTACAGTTTGTCTAACCTGCTTTCTTTGCAGTCAGAACTGTGTCTGCTAGTTCCCCATTCTAGTGTTGAACTGCTGAACTGAACCAATCAGTGTGGGGTAAGCTAGCTCTAAAATGGTGCCTTGGACGAATCAGAACTTGACTCATAATCTGAGCCAGCCACAAGAGGATTGTATGGGCAGTGACTCTGGAGATGTAGTTTAGACTTCAGTGCCTTTTTGGACCAACAGCAGCAGTCTATTGTGAGTGACAGCCAATCCAGTCAAGAACTGGGAGGAACTCAAAGGAAGTGCCCGGTTTTGTCGGTTGGAGTTTCAGTTGAGCTTTGGCAGTGAAGAAGGAAGGAGCCCTGTGCTTTTTCAGTGTGCAGTTTTAGTCAAAAACGTGTGTAAGGCCCAGAGTTCCGGTCTGCAGCTTGTGTAACAGCTTGTTAGGACTGAAGTCCTGTGAAAAGAATCAAAGCATCTCTGAAGAGGAAACCAGGCTCACCCTGTAGAAGACTGGAGGAATTATGGAAAATTGCACTCGGTCTCTCAGAACTGAATCTGCTGTGTGTTCTCCCGGTATTGTGCAGTAATTGCGATCGGGATACAGATGCAGCCTGCCTGGTATAGTGCTTTCTTTTATATGGATGTGTGAAGAGGTTTGTGTACCTCAAGTGAGCCCTGCTGACATTGAAGGACCCTATCTTATTTGGAGGTCGTGAGTACTAATTCAGGGTCGCCTCCCTGTTGAATTGCCACATTAAATCCAAATGGAATTACTGTACTGCTGACTGTTTAATTCCTCCTTTTCTCTGTGTGAAAGGGCCCCTACCAGCTGCCACGGTTTGACTAGCCACTAGGGCTTGGGTACTCAGGGACAGTAACTGATAGGGATAGGCTCTGCACAGAGCCATAGGTAGATTATTAGTGATAAGCTAATTAACCTGATTTCCCTGTCCTTGTTATATCCCCTAAATAAATCAGAGCTGCTTGTTTCAGCAAAGTTATACTGCCTGAGGTACTTGTCTATGTTAAAGTACTGTACTGTGATTGTTGCACTGTATCTCATTTCACAGGAGGTCCCAGTGCCGGAACCAGACCTGGGGTAAGTGTATACTGTGAAGGTAATTCTGATATATTGTGGGCCACTAGTGGGAAGAAGGGGTTGCAGTGTCCCAGAGGGCTGTGACCAAGTTAGTTTAACTATTGCAAACCCTGACCTCTGGGTGGAGGCACCGCCATTGGATCCAGGCCCTCAACCTGTTAGTGGCAAATCAGGCAGGGGTAGTAGCCCTGGGATAGCCATCTAGGGGTTACACTGACATCTGATTGGCTAGTACTTTTGCCAGGGGGTACATTAACTTTCAATAGGTGCCCAGGAAATAAGAAGTACCATACTATAGTGCCCTTCACCCACTGAAGTATCCTAGTGCCCACCTTGCTACCTAATTGGCTGAAACCACCTAATCTGAAATGAAATCGCCACCATATTTTTGTCTTGCTTACCAAGAAAATAATATCCATAGTGAATCAGCCCTACCAACACACACAGCACAACCATGACCAGAAATATTTTGCATTAAAAAACTGAAAGTACTTGTTTTCTAATGGCCAGTAACGCTTCTGTTTTTAATTCAGCTACATTATTTTATCCCCTTACACTTGTCCACCCCCAGTCCGTCCACAGGCCTCTGTCCCTGGCATCGATTCTCAACCACTCTACAAAATGCCACCCAACAAAGCTACAAATGTACCTGCTTTAAGCAGGCTTAGTTTCTCTTCCTTCCACCTCGCTCAACCTTATCCTACAAAATCTACAGACATCCCGTGATGTCCGTATTTGGCTGATGTACAGTGTGACTGGCTCCCAGAGGCCACCTTTGCGCCACCATGACCTACAGAGGCTGCCCAGGCTCCACTCCTGCTCTGCTCCCCATCCTAATGGCTGTGTGCTGCAATAAAAAACACTCTTACAGTTGTTTACAGAAAAGTAAATGTTGTACCAGCACAGTCTGAGGAGATTGCTGGCATTACTGGATCTCTCCTGCTCCACTCCAGATGTCATCAGCAGCCACACAGGATGTGGGGGCATGAATGAAGAGAAAGGAATGAAGCCATCAGCCCGATCGGCTTCATGTAACTGTCGGTGGACAGAGTGCCCTCTCCATGACAGCCACACTCCCGATCTGAACAGCAACAGCTACTTGCCCCAAGTTAATACTCAAATAAATAGATACTGGGACACACACACACAAAACAAATATATTTTCTGTGATAAAGTAACTATGCTTTGTAGCCAAACATGCACACTGTGGCATGATCACTATGGCAACAGCTGCGGCTTAAAAAAGTAAACTATTACAAGAAGGTGTCTGTGTGGGGGAGGGTTGACAAAACAGGCATTAAACACCAACAAAATTAAACACACTCTGCATGGTTAAGGGTGGAGGGTTTAAACAGACTGCTATAGGAGGCTGTAACTGCACACAACCAGCTTATTTAGGCGGAGGAACTATTTTATTACAAAACTAATCTTAAAACTATTTATTGACAATTTTTTTAACAGTGCCTATTTTCTACATTAATATTTCTTCCAGGGTGGGCGGTATTGAAAATACTGACCTTCCAGGGGCTATAAGCCCCTCCCCGCCTGTATGCTGGGCCTCATTATGCCCCTGGGTGGTCCAGTATTCCTAATACCACCCAATTCTGTTGGTATTATTGCCTACTTATATGACTGCAAACTCCTAATATATTGTGCACCAGGCCTAAAACGAATAATGCATAGCTGCAAAAGACTGCATTTTGTTACCTCTAGGTTACAACCCCTTTTTAATGTATTTTATTAGGGAAAAAATTCATGGTGGTAAAAGACCCTCTTTACAACAGTGTCGAGGGCAGCAGCAGTATTACAGACCTTGTGGAAAAATACAGACTCAAAACATAACAACATGAAAACAATTATGATTATGGTTAAAACCATTACACCCCTCCTGCAAGGGGCTAAATACAATGCATCTGAACTTTCCTGGTGAGTTGGTCAAACACTTACAGGAGCTGAAACTTTGGCAGTGCATTCCATGTGTAAGGTGCTAAGTAGGAACATACTAAGTCTGCCAAAGCATTGCAGCAGACATCACCTTGTTGGTTTTTCCCTCCCCTGTAGCTTGAAGATAGGCAGGTAGGACTCCTCCCTATGGGTGGGGCCTATCCCTCACACCACCCATGAAGGATGGAACCACTGGGCCACCCACAAGGCATGGTCCACCTGGAATAAGCAGAGAGCAAGGAGTTAAAAGGGCTGGTAGCCACCAGTCCCTCCCCCCACACACACACTTCTGCTTACCTGCTTCCCTGGTCAGTATGGAATCTGTGGGACTGCAAGACCTGGACTCCAGCTGGGCTGGGGTCACAGTTAAACCTCATTAGCCTTGCCTGTGAGGGGGTGTCAACACCAGACAGGGGTGGTCATTTGCTTCCCCAGTTACAAGGCCTCCCACTCCTGGGGCTTGGGTACCTACTCAGGAAGTACATCATTTCCTTGGCCCACACAATGTGGAGGCCCTTCACTGGAAAGGGCAGCTAGAATTAGAGTTAGAGATCTCCAGCTGTGCATGCTATTCCAACTGTGTAATAATCCATTAATAAACAATACGGCTGCAGCCATTGCTCCAAGACCTGTGTGTGTGTGTTTTTCACGGGAAGGTATGGGGACTAAGACAATAATGCTTTGCTCCTGTTAAATTTGGATTTAGCACCTTAAAACAGCAATGCAGTCCTGACTTTGAGATGGATTACGCCACAGGTTTGTCAGATACTGTGGTACTTGTCCTGCTGTTTCCTGATTAAAGAAATAGCTGATGTGCAGATTGTGTCTACTGGCAATATTTAAACAAAGTACTCACAGTGTACAAAGATGTTCTCTACTGTCAGTGTCAAGTACAAATCATTAACTCAAGTGTAACCCTGGCACTGCTATACCAGGGCTACTACCTCTGCCTGCTTTACTGGCTGCAGCTTGAAGGGCCTGGTTTTAGAGATAATGGGTACTGAGGGGTACCTACCAGCAGTAGAACTACAAATATGGTGTCTCCACCTTAGAGTAATACTTTACATGGGTCAGTAACCAGGTTGGAATAGCCCCTCTGGGAAGCTATAACCACCCATGATCCTGCCTAGTAACTTTTAGATTCAATAAAACAACTGCAATGCTTAACAATAAGAGCACAAAGGAATTTTACCATTATGATATGCTCATGCAACTTCCACTGACCAGCAGGATTTGGTCTCTCGGCATTTACCGGCAGTCCCTGCAAATAATCAGTTTCAATAGCACACATATGCACTTTCAGAAAACTTTGCAGCTCTGTTTTAACTTTAGACCAAGTAATAATATGCTCCAAGCCAGGTTAACAGCAAAACAGTAAATCAGATTTATTCAGGGGATGTTAATAAGGGAGGGATATGAATCTAGGCAAATGATTGCTGTACTGTAACTAAAACAGGCTATCTTGCTTTTAATCATTTTAGTCCCTGAATTCATCAGTCTGGCAACTACTGGGTACCTAGAATGGAAAACAGGCATGCCTGAACCGTGCCGCAGATTGGCCAGCATTGCAGCCGATGTTGGAAAGAAAGGTGGTTAATTGGTAGCAACACATTTGTAGATCATGAATTATTTGTCTCCGTGGCTGGATGACCCAATCACTTGCAAACACATTAAATAGGCAAACAAGATCAGATGGTACCATTTACAATTGATGATTGGTTGCAGAGAGCTACCCTGGTTTTACTCACTGTACCCAGAAGATGTGATGACAGAAGGCTCTGGAGACATCAAGACCTGCTGCTTGTTTAAGCTGTAGATGGGGACCTGAGCTGACATGACTCACCTCCGCTTCACAGCCTTTCCCTGTTGGTGCTGCAACCTGTGATAGATTGCTGTACAGGGGCTGAATCCCGAGGCTGGTCTCTCACCAGGATGCTGAAGATGGCACAAGAACAGTCTGCATGGCCCCTTTTTGACATAGGCCTAGATTGAAGGAAATGTTTCTTTTAACTTTAAACTTGGTCTGCGTGCTGGTGAATCCTCCAGCAGGGCTTTGGCAAACTGAAAGCACTTACTGCACAGAAGTGGCTCCTATTTTGCTTCAGGAGTCCCAGGATCAATGTCTTCATACACATGTGGTAGGCCATAGTTTGTGCCTGAAGAAACAAGAGACTCCTCAGCTTTCGACTTTCTTGCCAGTTTCCCCTGTTGCTTCTGGGATCCAAGTCTACACACACAGCTTCAAGTGTCCGATCCCTTTGTGGACCAAACTGGGACCACAGAAGGCAATACAAGCCCTTCCTGTGGAGAAACTCCACAGCCTGAAAACACAGGCTACTGTCTTCTTAGTGCCTCGAGCAGATCTGAATCTGTTTCAAAAAGTCCCACAGTTAGATTGGGATCCCTGTAACCGGTTGGCTAAAGGAGCTGTTAATCACAGTTAGAGTGCTCCTAGTGGTCCATTAGGTGCCACCAAGAAAGTTCATAGTTTTACCCATAATCCAATGTAATTAGGACCCTTTGACTACCCTTGGGTTCTGACTGGTCCAAACCAGGAAGTCCCGGACCAAGCATGGTGGCTCACATCAGAACAAACTAGTGCTGCAGTACTGGCAGTCCAGATAAGTTATTTTATGTACAGAACAGCAAAGATTGAGGGATAAATATTTACAGATTATGAAAGGGCTCTCTGCTCTGCCAGCAACTGCAGAGTGGAGCTGACCGGCTAAAGCCTGGCTGGTCATGAGCCTTGATTTACTTGGACCCAGCCCAGGCTATTTACACTGTACAATGGCTGATGTCTTAAAGAGATAGTGCAGTGGCATAGCATGGCACACACATGTAGAGCAACAGCAGGACACAACTGCACATAGATTTAGCTTATAGGATGGACGCCGCTGCCAGGCAGTGGGCATCAGTGGATCCAAGGAGATAGTCAAGGTAAGCCCCCTGAAACTCTGTGTGTAGGGGGGTACACAAGTTTGGAAATATATGATGCCAGAAACTTTTGTCAAAACTTCGACTCCCAAAGAGAAGAAAGGACAATGATGTGACTTCCAGTTTTGAAGCTTGGAAGTAAAAATGGTTGATTTTCAGAAGGAAAGTGGGTAGTCTGTTAATGTGCAACTTATTTCTGCACGGT
Organism: Neoceratodus forsteri; assembly: GCA_016271365.2. Classification (NCBI taxonomy): domain Eukaryota; kingdom Metazoa; phylum Chordata; order Ceratodontiformes; family Ceratodontidae; genus Neoceratodus; species Neoceratodus forsteri. Next base: position 1,427,475,724 of record CM028130.1, read on the forward strand.
GATGATGTCGCTGGGATGTTGGCACAGGCTGTCTGGGCTACCTTGGTCTCTTGGCGTCAGGCGACAGGCGATCTGCAGTTCACCCTTCTTCCCACTGGGGTGCTACCCAGAGTTGGTTATTTAAATAAATATAGGGTGATGGGGCATAGCACCTCCAGTGAGGGACTTCATCCTACTGTCCGCAGAAAATTGTCAGAGTGCGGTGGCTGTTGTTGGCAAATTGCTTGCGCTTATCATTTACATCACTTAAATGGATGTCGCTGATGCATGGATGAACCAAGAAAGTGACATTTTACCAGTGATGTTTCATACCATCTTCTATAGTGCAATCTTTCTGAGAATATTGGCTTTCAAGCATGAGACTGGTGAAGTATTTTGACTTTCAGAACTGAACACTGGGATGACTTCCAGATTCAGATACATGGTAGTTTTCACTATCACTCAGAAGAAAATTATCTGAGCCTCTCAAGCACAAATCCAGCACAGGCATTCTAATCTCACCAAAACTTGATAAAATAGTTTTACTAGTGGTAAATAGTGTCATCATAATATAACATGATACAGGAAAACAGCAAGTTACTATTCATCAGCAAACTTGAGGTTTACACTTCTGTGTAAAAGGTTTTCTTATCAGTTCAACTTGTTTGTCAAAGAGGTAGTTCTGACTCAAGCCAAAACCTTTGTATAGAAACGTATATCCTTCTGTGAAAGACAGAGTAGTTCCATGTGAAGTCAAGTAATCCAGTTTATTAATTACCCGGGAAGTTGTGCCTTAGAATTGAATAGCACTGGCTGAATTGTTTTAAAATGTATAACTGTTTTTTTGTTTTAAAGTTGAACAAAGGTAATCTAAATCACAGCATTACCGCCTTACAGTACTTAAAGCTTTTCTGGCAACTAAAATCCAGCAAAGATAATCCATACAATAGCCCACGCCTTTACAACAAACCAAAGCATCGGAATGGAAGATGTCATCTCAATCCTCATAAAACATCTTATAAAGCCACACTTAAAAGATTCACTGTTTATCTTGATAGAAAAAATCAGCAGTGCAGTTACATAGAATTCTAACTTCATAAATATGTTTTATTGCCAGACAACCAGCTGGTCTAAGCAACGCTAGATTGTAATATAGCTAACAGAATTTATATTAAATGAAAACAAAATTTGCTCTCTTCATTAATGAATAGCAAATGGGCTTTGTATCTGACAGTTTAGCAAGGCTGCTCAATAAGAGAATCAAAGTAATTCAGGTAGACAGCAGTGACCAAAATACACTCTAGTATTAGTTAAATATAAAATCCATGTGTGGGTGAGTCATATTTTCAGGATGTGTTATGAATGAACTGTCACAAAACAAGGTCAAAATACAGAAAGACACACACAAACCCCTGCTATTTATAGATGAGATGTCAGATGAGATTCAACAAGATTCCACGGACTCAAAGCACATCTCTGCACTGACTTTTCATGCTGTATTTACTCAACCATATAAACCAGGATACAAACCTTACTGCATTGTAAAATGCTACAGGAGTCTGTGCACGCCTGAGTTTGTTTTGTTAAAATTTTAATTTTGCCTTCTTTACCTTCTGAGGGGAGCTCCGAGCCTCTTTCTATCAACCCTATGTCTTCATCTCACTCAAGGAGTTCCCTGGGATCGGTTCCAGCATCCAGCCTTTGCCACCACAACCCTAACCAACTTCCTTTATAACCTTTGACTTATCTCAGAGGTGAGACCTAAGGAACTCCTACCTCACTCAGGGACAAACCTTATGTGGCATGTAGAGTTTGATGGGGTCAGCGCCCAGAAGGGGTCAGAGCCTGGAGATGCCTCTCATTCAGTGTGGTGGGGGGCAATTTAATATTTTGGCCTCTATTTCTTAATTATCTTAAGCTCCTCCCCTTGTTCCTTTCTACTGGGTGTGATGGGGTGGGGGCTGCCTAGCATACATAGAAACATAGAAAATAGAATTAATTGGCAGAAATGAACACTTGGTCCATCCAGTCTGCCCAGATGGCCCTTTGCCTTGTCTACCTCCTCATAGACCTTAACTGGTTTCCCGTGAGCCTCCTCCTCCCTGCCTATTTACTGATATTCCCTTATTTGTTTATCTCATGCATGCTTGAAGCCCCTGATTGTTTTCACCTCTGCCATTTCTCTGGCAGTCTGTTCCAGGCATCTACACTCTGTCAGTGAAGTAATACTTCTACATTCCTCTTAAATGTCCCTCCCCTCCAGCTGCATCACATGCCTTCTGGTTCTGGTTCTGTTTTCTCATTTGAAAGAGACTCCCCACTTAGATACTTGTAGGTCTCTATCATGTCCCTCTCACTCTCCTCTCTTCCAGGGTGCACCTATTGAGATCCCTCAGTCTCTCCTTGTAAGACTTTGATGCAGCCCCAGCACAATTTTAGTTGTCCTACTCTGAAGAGTCTTCACCCTATCTATGTCCTTTCCAGCCTCCAGAACTAGATACTATACTCCAGGAGGGCTCTTACTAGCTAGCAATATAGTGGCAACATCACCTCCCTCATCTTGCTAGAGATACATAACCCCATTGAAATTGCACTGTTCCCTGCAGTAACTCTACTGCAGAATTCTGCAGAGTTGCTTGATCCTGACAAGTTTCACTGTACCTCTCCCTATGCATCCCAGCATCCCACTGGCCCTACCGCCTGCTTTGTTACACTGCCCTGCCACTTTAAGGTCATCAGATATGATACCTCAATGTCTCTTTCCTGCTTAATGACTGTCAGTACTCTCCCCATCCTATACTCCAATCCTGGGTTCCTATGCCATAGGTGTGTGATTTTGCACTTTTGCATGTTTTGGCATTGAACTCCAGCTGCCATGCTCTTAATTACTCCTTGAGTTTGCCAAGAGCCCTGCACATTCTCTACACTGGAAAAGACCAAAGGCCCATCTAATCTGCCCAGAGTTCCCTATCTGCCCCAGGACCTGTCGTCTGTACAGGGTTTTGCCTTCCCTTCCAGTTCTTCTGCAATGTCACTCAAAAACATTGAAGAGGACCGGTTCCAGTACTGAGCTCTGTGGTACCCCATTGGTCAATGAATAAAAGTGTTTAACTTACGCTTGTAAACCAATCAGGGTTAGTGAAATGAGCACCATGCCATCTGCATATGCTAATGTGGGCAATTGGTTTCCATTATATTTGAGGAAAGGAAATGTGTATGATTTATTTCTTTTCAGATATTATTAGTGTAAATATATGGAAGGTGCTGCAGCACTCTTGTTTGATACCTTTGTGGAAACAAAAGCTATTAGCAAGATTACTAATGATATTGTATCTGACATACATTAAACTGTCTGCTATATAGTTGGATTATTGGTATATGGAGCTCTTCATTAGTACCCATTGTTTTTAAATTTTGTCCACAATAATTGTCTATTTAAGGACTCAAAAGCGGCAGAAAATCTACAAAGACTGCATATAATTTGACCTTCTTAAATATTGTATTTTTTCCATAAGGTGAGTAAGTACAAATATGTGGCCCACTGTTCCATAATTCTTGTTCTAAATCCCGCTTATTTGTTATGCCACTTAGTTCAAGTGGATCATCTATAATCATTTCCTAAGAAGTATTACTATATGTGGGTTTATAAAATCTGTAAAAATAATTTGTGCCTGGCCTGGTGGTGCAGAGAGCTGAAGTGCTGTGCAGCTTATGGCTCACCACACTGTTACCCGAGTTTGGGAACAAACTTGGAACACTAGGGGTCAGCTGGGGTGAGCTGGAAGTGGATCAAGCAGCCGCAGCAGCTTTCCTGTTCCGGATTGGGGTGGCTGTCCATCTGAGCTTCTTGACTGCCACCAGGTGGAGGCCTGGTGGTAGTACCTCAACACATGAACAGCAGATGTAAGTCAGGGGGGGAGTCACAGTTCTGGGTAAAATGTGTACTTTCACATGCATACGCAGCCCATGCCATTGCAGCTCAGGGGAGGAAGAAAAGAGGGGAGAAAAGCACAGTGAGGCATCTGTGACACTCTGCACAGTGAGGCCCCACCTGCCTCACCACCAGGATACTTGCTGACCATACTGGATTGTGCTTTGGGGGGTGACCCTCCACCTCCTGGTCTCACTTGGGGGAGGAATCCATGGGGTACTGAACCAGTCAAGCTAAGCCTGGGGAGGTGGTGGATAGTGGGGATGGGCAGATGTGAAACAAGCCTGCCTCAGCCAGGGCGTAAAACAAATGATGAAAAAAACAACTGCTCTGTAGATTTTCCTTTAGGTACATCAGCGGATATATTATTTTGAGAATTGTTCATTCACTGACCTAAACAGCCAGTATAGTGTTATGCTTGTGCAACTGTGCTAGTTTGGTTTTGGATGGTCGCACTCTCTATTCCAGAGGAATTACCACCTGTAGGGGTATCAAGACAAGGAACTCTCAGAGAGGGTTCCACCCTAGAGATGCCATGGGACTATTCCCATGTGGCTAAAGGTATCTTAGGAATCCCCAAAAGAAATGTAGTATCATCCCCAAAAGGAAGCAACATGAAGCATAAGAGCAAGCAGTAACTATGACATAGGAGCAGTAACTGTAACATAGTAGAGGAGAAGCATAGGCAGTTTGATAATGCAATGAGATGCTCAGGTGGATAATGTCATGAATACCCAGGCTTGCATAGCATGATACTGATGGTTTGAGTTGAGATTAGGGATCCCCTAAGAGAGAGGGAGCAGCAGGACATCCTCCACCTCCATCCAACAACAGAACCTACCTAAAGAAACTAGGAGAAACAACAATGCTAAGTGTTGTGACCGGAGGCAATGGAGGAGAGAAAAAACCCTATGAGGAGGAAATTCTGGGGATCCAAGGCCTAGGTAGCCTTCCCTCCAGGCTTGGGATAGTTTAATTAGTGATGGCTCTGCAGCTGCAATTTGGAAACCCAATTAAAGGAGGTGGAAATATTCCAATTTGGAGGAAAGCTCTCACTCAAACCCTCTAGCGGAATGTTGTGGAAGGTTACAGAAAACTCTGCAACAATACATGCATCCAAGGCACAGGAGGAGAGCAACAGCTGCTGAGGCACTCCACCTGACCTACCCGCCTAAATCAACCAGGTGAACCAGAAGCAGTCATAGGGAGAATGCGATGAAGGTGCCTTGCTAGGGAAACCACTAAAGTCAATGGCTAACTGTTACAGTGGAACACTAGAGCCAAAGGAGATCGTCAGAACCACCCTTCACCGCTAGTCTTAATTCTACACCAGGAGCTGCTGTCATGTAGCAGGCAGCTAAAGCCAAGCTCCGGGTGAGGACATTCCCAGCTATAGGCCAGGTGAGAAGGATCCTGTCCCAAGTTGGACATGCTCGAGATGCAGACTAAATGTACAGCAAGACAATCAGCTGCAGGGACCCTGCACCTGAACAGAATGGCTGGCATGCCCCAGAAATTGACTGAGAGCTGAAAAGCTGGTGAGCTGAATGAGCACAGCATGCTGAGATCATAATGAGATTGAGTGCGAGACCTTGCAAGGTCTAATGCAGGTTGAGTGCAGCAGAATCCCAGGCTAAAGCCATGGTTTGCATAAGCAAGGAGCAACGGTTGCATAAGCAAGTGTGGACCTGCAGTAGGTCAGTAAACAGAGCAGTAATAGACCTGCACATAGGTCTGATAACATAGGGCAAACAGCCCGAATAGTGGGGCAGCCAGCCAGGCAGTTCAAAGCCAAATCAAGGTGACAAACTCTGAGGATTTTCGCGCAAAGACAGGATTTAGAACAGAATTAATTAGCCACATAGGCCACAACCACCAAACACCTCCCAGTCCCTGCCATAGGACAAACAAGGAAGCTTAGGAAGGCCAAAAGCCACATGCAGATATGAAAACTAATTTAACAGCCTCAGCAGGAGCTTTAGCTAACCTCGAGTAAAACAATGTACAATAGCAATGGAAGTAAACAAAGCAGCAGCAGGAAGCAAGTAGGCCTGTGCAGCAGTAGTAAAACAAAGGAGTACATCGAGTTGTAACTGCAGTAAATAAAAGGAGGCATAATGTTCTTAAAGCACTGTCAACAGGCAGTGCAATGAGACTGCTGCAATGAGTCAATTAGAACAAGCTTGAGTGAGCTGTATAGCTAGGTTCAAGTAAATCTGAGTCAGGTGAAAGTAATAGAGTATGCTACATGGAACAGCTATAGTTGAGCTGAAACACACAGATCAGGTTTGCAGTTGCAGTGCAAGTAATTTGAGAGTTGTAACTGAAAGCAGGCAGTATGAGCTCTGAAGTAGCTGTATGCTAGAAGCTTAGAACCCCCAAAGGAAGGAGAACACACACAGCTGAAGGAAAATACAAACCAGAAGCAGGAAAATAAACACAGAAGCCCAGTAGAGACAAGCAGGAGCAGCGGGGGCCCAACCAGCTCAGAGGACAAACCAACAGAGCCTTTGGCTGCAAACAAAATTACTTCACAGTGAGGCTGAGATGAACTGCTTATATAGCTCAGGAAGTGGAGGGGCTGGCTGCTTGGCCACTGAACTCCAGGCAAAGCCTTTACAATTCCTTGCAGCAACCATATGCCAAAGGGCCTTCATGTCACCAGATCCAAGATATTGCACATGTGTGAATAGAGTTTTTCTTTGTGGTTATCTTTTTCATGTTGCATAATTTGATTGCACACCTTCTTTGCTTTAGTAAGTTGTCTAAAATGATCTCATGTACGATTCTTTTTGTGTATCTGATAACCTCATTTAGTTACCTCTTGCATTTTTTGCAAATATTATTAGACTGAAGTCTAAAAAGAGCACATTGACCTCTAGACCCTTCTCACTGCCCTTGTTACCCAGTCAAGAATACTGGAAGGTTGGTTTGGCACAATCTTTCTGCCACAAAACCATTCTATTTACTGTCCTGCAAGATGCTGGTTTTCAGGTACCGTTTCTCTTTGACCATTGTCTCCAGAAGCGTACAACAACTGAGGTCAGACTGACTGGCCTGTGGTTTCTAGGTCCTCCCTTCCCACCCTTCTACAAAGTAACCTCATTTGCTGACCTCCAGTCCTCAGGGACTTCCCCATCTCCAGGGAGCACCTTATCAGATCCATCAGTGGTATTGCTAATTCTGGCTGCAGCTGCTTAAGCACCATAGAGTGCAGACCATCGGGACCTGGTGTGTTATCCAGCTTGAGAGTTGCAAGCTCTTTGCAGACTCCATCTGTTATATCCACCCATTTAACCGTCCTACCCCTGTAATGGAACCCTAATGTCTGCTATCTGGTAGCAGTTCCTCTTCCTTCACCACAAACACTGAGCTAAAAAGTTGTTTAGAAAATCAGCCCTCTGTCTGTCTGCCCCAAACCTACCTCTTTAACCTAATTTTTTCATTTTATTTATTTGATAACCAGGTGGGTACACTGGTCTCAGGGGTCCTTTTAGGCATGGCCAAGGTCATTAAGGTGGCACATGTTAAAATACAAAACAACATTACAGGTAGGAAAACAGAAAAATACAGTACAAGACAAGTTGTACAGAGGGAGCAAATTACAGCAATGCCAACCCACTAAACTGCAATACTGTGATTTAAGGAACTTTGAAAGCATGATTTGAATAAGGAGGTCATGTCTAGGTAATGGAAGGACTGGCAATCTGTTCCAAAGTCTAGGGAGACTATGGAGAAGGCTTTTGTCCCATGCAGGCTGTAGCTTGGGGATGACTGAGGAGAAGGTATGAAGAAGACCTGAGGCTGTGGGTGTCAGATTTGAGATTGAGGAGTGCTGCTAGTAGGGAGTTCTCTTTTCCTTGAAAGACTTATCACCAAGGCAGTCAAGGAGGTAGTCCTGACAGGCCTGTGGAGAGAGCCAGCCCAGTGTCTGATAGAGGGAGCAATAACGGGTGACGTAAGGGGCATCAAGGCAAATCTTACAGATGCTGTTATAGGTAGCATTGAGTCTAGAGAGGTTGAAGCTGGTGGTTTGGGTGAAAATAGGTGAGCACTAATTGAGGTGAAGGAGAAGCATGCCCTTGGCCATGGCTAGCTGTAATTCAGAGATCATGAGATTCTTTAGCATTGAAATAGACCCCAATTTCTGATTAGTCTGGTTTTGCTTTACTCCAATGTGATCTAAGAAAGCTAGAGGGGTCTAGTGTGACACCTACATATTTAAATGCTGTTACTTGCTCTAGGGAGGATCTATCTGGTGTTTGAATATTCAAGGGATATGAGGTATTTGTGCCTACTGTCCAGTTAGTGAGCTTGGGTTTGACCCAAAGAGAATTGCCTTAGCTTTTTGGGGTTGACAAGAAGCCTGTTAGAGGTGAACCACCTCTGGACAGCACTGAACTCTCTGGAGATGAAGACGGATAATTCATTCAGATTTTGACACTGTAATAGATAATCAAGTCATCCACATATATGAGCATGTGGTATCTCTTGCTTTCCTGGGGAGGTGATTCACAAAGAAGGAGAGAAAGAACTGGTCCAAGTATAGACCCCTGAGTGACCCCACTTTTGACTTCCGGGAGTTGGAGGTGCCATCCCTATACAGACCACTTGGAATCTCTCAAGAGGTAGTTCCCAAACCAGGCTGTGACTGCAGCTAAGAAACTGTAGCACTGCAAGTTGTCAAGAAGGATGTCATAGTCACAAGGTCAAAGGCATTTGATAAGTCCATGAAAATGACACCTGCTGGTTTACCTTCATCCATACTCTTAAAGACATGGTCGGTGAAACAGGCCAAGGTGGTGGTAGTCTGTGACCCTTTCTAAAACCATGTCAGTGGGGAAGAGCAGGTTATACATTGACATATGTTCTGAAATTTGCTGGAAACCGTTTTCTCAAGTATTTTGCTTAGGTGGAGAGGATGGAACTGGTCGATAGTTATATACTGAGTTAGGGTCACCTGACTAAACGTGGGGATAATTCTGGCCTGTTTCTATAGTGATGGAATGGCTGAGGAGTTCAAGCTCAAGTTTATTGCAGGAAAAACCTCCATTGAGCAAGCTTATTCACAAGGCCAGGGATAGATGATTACAGATAACAGATAATATTCCCTGCTTATTTGATGCATCTGAAAAATTCCTGCTTTAACCTTTTGCACTGATCCCCCACTTCCTTTATCTTTTGATAATTTTTCCATTCTTCTTGCCCTGCTTTGCCTTTGTACCTCTTAATGGCCTTTCTTTGGCCATCACCCTCCCTGATTCCCTTTGAAAACTGGAACAATTTACTATGCTACCTCCTTTGGAAATTTCCCTCATGCGAAAGTCTATCCTATCTGCTGTGACCCTCTTTATTATTTCTAGTTGGCCCACAACATCCACTGCCTCCCTCATCCCTACCAGCTTGTCCCAATCAGTACCCTCATTCTCTCAAAATCTGCTCTTCAAGGGTCCAGGAACACAGCTTTGATGATGATCAACCTCCTTCTGGGTATGTTCAATCATACTGAGCTTTAAACACTGAACTGTAAGGGTTCCCTAGCCTCAACTTCCTCCATCGTCTCCATGTTTGGCAGTACCAGATCAAGGATGGTCCATGACCCACAGTGCTAGGAAGCAGTCCTGAATGATGTCTAACAGCAACTAATGTCACCTGTTTCTGGCTGAAGGAGCCACCCAATCGACGCCTGGAATGTTTGAGTCTCAGCTATTACAACTTCACCCCTTGCAGCCCCCATCTGTCTCCCCCCAGCTTTCTATCTCCTCCTTACTTTGACATGGTGGCCTGCAGACCACTGCTAACCTGATCTCCCCTCATTTTTATCTGCACCAACATGGATTCTGCCTCCCTCTTTCTTAACAGCAAGTCTTCAGTGGCCTTTATTTTCCCTCTCATGTATATAGCCAGCTGCCCCTAACCCTTCCCTCTATACTTCCTCAATAAGACGTAGCCTGGGATTGCAAGATCCCACCATTGTTCCATGTTGCCCATGTCTCTGCCATGGGTTAGTGTTGATAGTTGCCTTCATCACCGTTGCCTGGAGCCCATTTATTTTTTGCCTAAGCTCCTGGCATTCAGGTTTACCTAATTGCCATATAAGAGAACCTGGGAACTGTGTCCTCTAAGTAACTCTGCTGTTGACATGTCACATGTTAGTCATTCAGACACACACAGATTCAAGGTATCACCTACCTGCAAGTGCATTTCCAGCTGGGCCACTGGAAGCCAACTACAATGTATATTGAATATATAAACAATTATTTTTTATTGCTGATAAAATATCTGTTATGTGGAAAATGCTGGTTTACTGGAAGCCTGCTGATCATTGATCTGACCTATCATGGCCACTTTTTTATAAGTTTTCCAAACCTGAAATGTGTCCCAGCTTGAAAATGGAAAGTCATCACCTTATATAGTGTATGGAGGGTTTGTTGTGTATGGATATTGGTGGCTTTCAAAATGTTGCTGTACCACAGTTCAAAAGGCTATGGAATGTGATTGTACCTACTGTGGTACAACAGCATTTCAAAACCTCCAGTTATCTTTTAAATGGCAGGATCAACCAGATACTCACTAATGGCAGCAACACAATCACCTGAACCCACGACTCAAACAGGATTGACCAGCTAGGTCAAAAAATGCAGAATCAACCAGATATTTTAACATACAGTATAACAAAGAAAAATATACACCTTGCAGTATCAACCAGATATTTGAAAATTACTCACAGAAATGAATGGGATTCCTCAGACACAGTCCTCTTGCTAAGCAAGAAATATGGCCGCCATGTTTTTTTCTGGAAATCCCACCCAAACTAAACTGACAACCAACTGCAGCCCATGCTATAGACGTAGGAACATCTGGTCCCTACCAACCACACCACTGACCCTAGCAACCAACCTTGAAAGCCGGAGTAACACGCAGCAGCAAAACTGACTTTTTATTTTAAAAAGCATTAAACGGTTTTTACATTATTTTAATGGGCACCATACACTATAAAAATAGTGGCTGGGCAACTCTGTTTCCAATCAGTGTGTTATGCCACGTTGAGGTTCTGATTCCTGTAACCTCGAGAGCAAAATGAAAGAGGGTTACTATTAATCAAATGTGAGAATCTTCTATACAGTACTGGGTTGAAAATTAAAGGAGTACTACAGTCAAAATTTACAAAAACATAGGTTGTGCAGTGTTTCGATGTGTGTTTAGTCCTGGTGTGTCTTTCTCTTTGCAATCAGGAGTGTTTTTCTCACTCTGCCTACTAGTTTGATGGCCCTCCTTCTAGTTTTATGGCCTTGGAGATCTCCATATTACCATGGTTTATTGCTCTTCTTTTCCTACAATGCCTCCTGTCATATGTGACAGTGATGCCTCTGGGGCCACAGATTGAGGAAGTACTGGTTTACAATCACTTTTATGGCAGTGAAGGCTACATTTACAGCTTAGCATTTACAGTTTAGCAATCACTTGAGGTCTAATTGATGTCAAATTGAGCAGGTATTCTGCCAGAAAAAGCTAGATTCTTTACTGATTATAACAATGATTACCCAGGGTGATTTGTGTGCTTTTATGGCTGGATATAGTTTGATGAACTTCAAAGCGTTAAAAGCAAAACATTTACTTCTAATGGCTAGACCTAGACAAACATATAGAAAAACAAAATGTTGAATAAAGATATTTAGCTGAGGCCAGAACATTAGGCTTCTACCTTCAGATTAGTACTGCAGCACTCTCCCTCAATGAATCAGTAGTCCTTGATGCGTCACTGTTACATGAGATACAAGGCACAGTAGGACAAAGATGGGCAATAAATCATGCTAACATGGAGATTCCTAGAGCTCATAAAACTAGTACATTACACATATTTAGACAAAACTCCTAAAACAAACAAAGGAAGAACACACCAGGACTAAGAAACAAATCAAAACCCTGTACAACACAATTTGTAAATTTTGACTTTAACACTCCTTTAATAGACTAGTAGTGGGAGCTGGGGCTAACAACAGACTTCCTGATGTAATGAATTAGCACGTACAGTAGCAGACTAGTTTAGCCAAAGAAGCCATCAGCCTACTCTATGTAAATGCAAATGTCTGTTCTGCAAGAGCTGGCCTCAGCCAGATTCAAGGAGACTGAGGCAATGGTTTTCCAGAAAATTCTGGAGTGACAGGAAGGGGCTGAGCCAAGAAGACTAGGATTGGCCAAACCATGGGAACTAAGGCCATGCCTATATTTGATCCTGGTTTAAAGTTGTGATTTAGGCATGAGGCGATTCCAAAATAGACAAAGTAGATTGTGACTCGGGAGAGAGCAAACCTGTTCTTCTAAGGGCTTAAGGATCCAAATGTAGTCAGTCCTGTTAGTAGTTTCCTTTTTGTGCATCCGCTGCTAAGAACCTGTTTATTTTGATTGTGCTGGTGCATTTGTATTTCCATTTGATTGCTGTATATCTTGTAAACTTTGTGTAAATATTTTGCTGCATAAATTTATATATGTATATATATATATATATATATATATATATATATACACACACACAAATATATGTGTGTGTGTGTGTGTATTATATATATATATATATAAATAATATATTCTTTGCAAAAGCTTCATTACTGCATCAGTTAGGATTCCAGCATCAAAACACTATACCCCACCCCATCCCACCTCTACACACCAACAGGCTCGAGGATGTGCTTTGAGATTGTCAGCCCTAATGCTCACTGCATTCTCTATACTGTACCATCTCAGCTTCCCTACATATGAAATGGGGTGAGCGTTAGGGCTGACAACTCCTAAGGCAGACCCCAGCGCCTGTTGGTGCATGGAGGGGTGGGATATGGTGTGTTAAACCCCACACCACATTTCCAAACTATTGATGCTGGAGTCCTAATTGATGCATTAACAAAGCATTTTGCAAAAAATATATATATAAAAATATATATGTAACCCTTAGGGGGCTTATCCCAAGGGCTACTATCCTGCCTGCTCGGCCAACAACAGGTTGACGGGCCTGGATCCAATGGCGGGTGCCTTCACCCAGAGGTCGGGTCTGACAGTTGCAAGAGACTTGGTCACAGCCCTCTGGTTACTGCAATCCCCTTTCTTCCCCACTAGTGGCCAACACAATGCATCAGAAATATCTTCACAATATACACTTACCCTCAGGACTGGCTCTGTCAACTGAACTCTGGGGACCTACTGTAAAACAAGATGATACAGTACAAAAATCACAGTGCAGTACTTTAACATAAATGAATAATTCAGTCAGTGTAACTTTGCTGAAACAAACAGATCTGATTTATTTAAGGAGCTGTAACAAGGACAGGGGAAATCAGGTTAATCACATTAATAATCACAGTACTGTGCACATATTCAGAGTCCCAAATTGTCACTTTCACTGGGTACCAGGATGGGGGAGGCTAGCCAGGATCGGTGCAGCTGGTCGGGGCCCTGTGATGGAAAAACACTTGCACAATACCCAAATTGTAATCCGGAGACAGTTGGCTCAGTTCGTGAAGAAATAAAAAAAACAACAATTAGATGACACACTTGTAATTTGATAAACAGATGGCAGGGAGCTACCCTCGTTGTACTCACAAACCCAATGCTGGGAACTGGATGGAAGGCAGATTGTCCTGGATAGCCAGGAGGAGCAGACAATGTGGACAAGGTCCTTGTGCCACGGACCCACTGTAGTTCAGAGCAAATGGATGTAGTCTGGATTAAGCTGGGGTTTACTTCAGCTTCAGGCACTCGATTCACTGTACAGGGATTTGAAACGCGATTCCCTAAAAGCACTACACACATTTATATGTAAAAGGAAAGTACTATACCAGGCAGGCTGCTTCTATCCTGATCGCAATTACTGCACAATACCCGGAAGAACACACAGCAGATTCAGTTCTGACAGACCGAGCGTGATTCAGCAATTTCTCAGTCTTCTACAGGGTGAGCCTGGTTTCCTCACTTCTGGTGCTTCTTTCTTCTTACAACTCTGGTCCAGTCCACACTGGCACTCCACGAACAGTTGTAGGTGAACTCAGGGCCCCACATGAGCTCCTGCCAAAGAAAACTCAACAGCGCAGGAGCCGGAGCTCCTTCCTCTTCACGGTCACAACTCATCTGATCTTTCCAGTAGACAGAGTCAGGCATTTCTTTGAGTTCCTCCCAGTTCAGTTGGATGGTTTGGCTGTCACTCACATCAGACTCCCTGTTGGTGCAAAAGGCAATCAAGTCCAAACTACATTTCCCAGAGTCACTGCTCATATAATCCCCTTACTGCAGGCTCCAAAGGAGAGTCCAAGTTCTGATTCGCCCAGAGCAGGCTCCATTTTAAAGGATCCCCACAATGATTGGTCCAATTTGGCAGTTCACAACCAACATGAGGGAGCTTACTCTGCACAGTCCTTGCTATAAGAAAGCAGGTTAAAACAAAATGCATTTTTGTTATTACTCAACAGGTTACCAGCAAACATTTACATTTTCTGAAAGAGCTCCCTCTGCGATATAGCGACGGCAGAAATGGAGCATTTGGTAGCAGCTCGAGTGGGACTCAAGCAGGGAAACACACAGACCCCTATCCAAATTAATTATGTCTATAGGCAGACAGCTCTTAAAGAGACAGTACCAGAGGCTCTAAAAGCACTCACAGATAAACGGCTTAGATGCCGAACAATTATCCAGGCTTGGAGCATTCAAGCAAGCTCCTTGAAGACTTTTGGGAACCCTCATTTGCATGGGGGTTATATATATATATATATATATATATATATATATATATTTATTATAGTGGCGCAGTCACGCCCCTATATTTAGGGTTGCACGGCACTTCAGTGTTAAACCCCAAAATGTGCACTTTAATAACTTTGCAACCATTCAACAGATTTTCATGAAAGTTTGTATGTGCAGTGTGCTAGCTAGATCTCACCAAGTTTTGTTCCAGTTAGATGTGGATTCTGAGATACAGATAGTGAAAAAGTGAATTTTTCGGGACTTGTTCTTATTGGTTTGAATGGATTTCTGTCAACTTGGCTAGCACTCAGACAGTTTGGAATTTTGGCCTGAAAATTTCAGGAGTGAAAGGACTGGCTCACAGATATGTCTTTTGCTTGTTGGTGAAAAATAATAATTCGCTCAAAGCTATTTCATTTAAAAATGTTAATAATTGCTTCTGCGCATGTTCAGTAAGCACCAAAAAATAGCTGCATGAAATGAAAAATAATTCTTTTTCATATGGATGTCATCCTTTTCATGAGGGTAAAATTCTTTTTGTTTATTCTCTGCTTTCATGCTGCCTGACTCTCATACAGTGTTTAATATTTCAACGTGCTAGCACCCTAACTGTTTGGAACGGTGATCTGAAATGTGTATGGTTAAAAGGGGCTGTGTCACAGATGTGCTTTTTGTACTTTTGTCAAAAATCTTAATAATCCCTTCCACAGTTATTTGTTTTTACTTTTAAGTTTGCAAACATTTTTTGTGAGCCGTATATGAAAACACATTCTTGTTCATGACATAACTGACTAAAAAGATTGTTCTGTTTGACCTAACAATGTTTCCCTGGTGTCTAATGGCATCCCCACCCTTCATTCCTATCCCTGTTGCCACAGTTTATTCCTGGTGTCTAGTGGCACCCCCCAATCCTTGGACTGACGCCCCACTGTTTTAAGGTCGCGTGTGATGATGCCCCCCACTGTCTGATTCTGGCCCTATATAATTCCTTGTCACACGGTGGTAACCCCTGGGTGTCTAGTGGCACCCCACCATCTCAACACTGTCTCTTGTAATTAGTGCATTTCTCTGGTGTCTAATGATATCCCCCACCTGGATCCTTCTTCCTTCATTATAGTGACATTGGGGTGCCCAGTCCCCCATGCCGCACCCTATAACTGACCCCCCACACAGTGTACACTCCCTGACCCTCCTTGTCAATATACCCACACTCTACCACCTAAAATATAACAGTGACACTGGGGTGCCAATCCTCCAGTGACACAACTTGGTAAAAAAAGGCACAAGCCCATTTATGGAATTTTTAATTCAATTTAATTTTTTAAGCTGTAAAAGAAAATCGTCCATCGATGCATTTTGCAGCTGATTGTCTCCCCACCAGACCCTCCCCTCAGCACCCCCACCCCTCCCAAACCCATACTTACCAAGCAGAGTTGAACATCGTCTTCTTCTCTGGGCTGCAGGCGCGTCTTCACTCTTCAAAGCTGGACCATGAACTGAAGAAGTAGGTATGAGCTTTAATGTAGTTACATGGAGTTTTTAATTTAGTGGCATAACTGGCCATTTTGCATAGTTGTCCAAATTTTCAACATGCCTTTTTGGGACCCCACCTCGTGAACAACTGCACCACATTAGGTAATGTGTCCTGAAAGGTGAGTTTGCTGCTTTCTGTGAAATCACCTTTCAGGCAGGAGTTGACATTTTTTCTGCCCTTTTTCATGAGGTTGGGTCATAAGAAGGCTATGTTGAAAATTTGGTGAAAATATTTAAAAACAACAAAGTTATGAGCCTATGCTAAATTTTGTGAACACTTGTAACTTTCCTAATTTTCTATATTTTTACCATAAATTTACAACATAGCCATTTCCTTACAGCACCTTATCAATGTGAGAGCTGTCATTTTTCAAATCTTGCCTAAACTGTCTTTTTGTGCCCCTGCCACAAAATTACACTGCAGTGGCATGGACTGATGTTTTGGTGGGGATTTGACAATTTTACTACTGGGTTCATAAGGTGGATAATAGAAAGGCTAAGTTTACAATTCAGTTGGTGTTGCCATACAAATTGAAGTGCAGGGTATGGAGGGCTCTGTGCTTCCTCCCTATAAATATATATATATATATATATATATATATATATATATATATATATGTAGCTATGGAGGGATAGGAGCTTCACTGGACAAACAAGGATAGAATTACACTATCTGAAATGTATGGATGCTTGGGAGCATGGGGCCGGAAGGACCTGCACTTCCACAGGAAAATAATGATGCGATTATACGATCTCAAAAGTAGGCCATCTTTGCAAAAACTCATTAATGCAACATTTAGGTTCGGGCAAAGTGACAAAGTAGGAAATGTGGCTTTATGGTTTCAACTTATAACCTCAAGGCACCCCTAAAGCAAATCAGAGGCAGAGTCTTCCTGAGGTTGTCAACCCTAAAGCTCACCCCATTCTATGCACTCCATGAACACACACACATCTAATGGGGTGAGTGTTAGGCTTGACAACCTCTAGGAAGACTCTGCCCCTGATTTTCTTTAGGTGCCTTTGGGGTTTCAGGATTGAAACCCTAAATCCACATTCCTACTTTTGTCACTTTACCCTGAACCCTAAATGTTGCATTAACAGAGTATTTTGCAAAGAATATAAATTGATCAACGATTCACACAAAAGTTGGTATGTACTGTCCTGTTGGGTAATCTCTAGATGTGGCAAGTTTCTGCTCCAGTTGGATATGCAGATTCTGAGATCCAGATAGCATGACAATTTTAAAAGTCACCACTTTTGCAGTTTTTCCTCATCACCCTGAACCTATACAGTGTGGAATTTTAGTGTGATTTCTTTATGGTAGAAAGAACTTGTGTAACAGAACTGCCAGTGTTTGTTTGGTGCAAAAGTATTAACCTGTTGCAAAGTTGTTCAGTTTTTAAGTTCCCATTATTTCCTATGGAAAGTTCATTTTTCAGGATAGAGGTAAAAGTTTGACAAATGATTTGATCTTACAAAACAGGGTTCCTTTTTCATGAGAAAAATCCTGTTTCGCAAGCAGCCATCTTGTTTCTTTTCACCAACTAAAAATGTGGAAAATATACAAAATGTTGTCATTTTACAAAACAAACACCAGCACATAGCTAAATGGGCCCTGTTTAGCTAGATTCTGATGTTTGTTTTTCACAATTAGCCCCAGAAATACTTTTCCTGGGCACCAAAATCCCAGACATGGTACTGTAACAAGCTGGTCATGAACACCTTCTCCCTGCCGCTGCTGCTGTAACTCTTGACATGTCACCTTTCCCGCTTCCCTTGCTTCCGCTGTGGGCCCTGTCCATCTATGTATTTACCAAGAAGCAGCAGTGGGCATGGAGTAACACAGGTTGGGTGAAGTGTTCTTGTGGCAACGTTTCAAGGTCGGGTTCTTCCTCAATCAGCAACAATGGTGGTAGCAGTATTCTGGCATGTGATCTGTGTTCCACTCAGCTCACCAGAGACCATGCAGCAGCAACAACAGCACATGGCTCAGCTCTTCCCCACAATGGTGACTTCACGTTTGTGTCATCCATGGATGCTGAAGTAGGTCCAGCTTCCGAAAGGAACTGGGACTAAGCATCTTGAATCGGTGGTTACTGGGGAGGGGACTGTCACTTGTTGTTTGGGGCTAGTAGTCCTGTTTATTTGGGGCTAACAGTCCCATTTATTGTGATGGTGTTCATTATGGCATGTATTTAAATGTTGTTATGGGGAGGTGTCACACGCTTACAGATCTGTAATCTTGATCACTGCAGAATAAATGTGTTATTTCCATTATCAACAGTGAGAGTGTGGTTTGAGGACTGAGGTCTTAAATTGGTCATTTCCAACTCTACTCTAACCATTGAGTTCTGCTATTATAGAACTCACTGACTGCCGACCAGTGTTGAACAGAGGGCTAAACCCTCATCAGGCTGATGCTATGTGATTATCATGCGAACTGCAAGGTAGTTGAAAACCATATTGGTAGTCATGCAAGTGAGGAGGAGCTAAAATAAACATTTTAAACTAATATTTGCTTATAAAAGTGGCATTTCTGCTGAAATGCTTTGTGTTGTTTAGTACTATGCAACAGCATTTCTAGCTCATCACTGCAATTTTGGTAAGTAGCACAATGTTGATATGTTGCCTTCACAATAGCAGGACAGTTTCAATGCTCTTCTTGCCCAGACACAAAATGGACTGTTATTGAACCAGGTTAATCTCTTGGTTGGTTACTGAATTGGGAGGGGCATTTAATTTTATTATTAAACTACAAGTAAACCAAGTACATACATATGCTGAATAACACATTCCCAAACACCTCAGACAAAATTCTCAAAGGCACTGCAAAAAGCCAAAAGACTTAACAAATAGTAACTTGCTGTTTCTTAAAAACAATACTTGAATGCATTTGGTCAAGAAACACTCTTATGCTTTATTGTGCCTTAACTGCTTTGAATACAGTTCCTACCAACTCAGATCTTTAACTGGTACTAATACTTTCAAATGGATCTAAAAACTAAGTTTCATGATTTATGCAATACATTTGTTTCACAAGATTTGCTTTCTTGTGCTTGTTTGTTATGTGAGTGCTGTTTTTATTTGGATTGTAATGTATAGTTTATTTGTGATTTAACTGACATCAGGCTACTTCTGAAAAAGAAACTTGTGTTCCAGTTGGCTTGCTTGATTAGCAAAATGGAAATGAATATGGCTGGCAGTCTGCCTTAAAAGTTTAGATGTGGGTCTGTCATCAGATTTGATATAGTCATGTGTCACAAATCATATAAACAGATGTAAAACAGCTCAGCTAACACCACCTCTAAAACCAGGCAGGAGAGCAGGTGTGGGGTATGCCTTGGGTCTCAAGCCTAACACTCACCCACTCCATTTGTAAATAATGGGGTGAGTGTGAGGCTTGAGAAACCAAGGCACACCCCACACTTTCTCTCCTGCCTGTTTTGGGAGGGTGCGGTTAGGAAACCGAATTCCTCATTTCCCAACTTTTGTCACTTTAACCCTAACTGAGCATTAACAAAGTTGTTTGCAACTTATTTCCTTATTTTTAAGATAGTATAATACTATCCTTATTTTGCTGTGGGAGCACAGGTTCCAAACCCTCCATAGATGCATATATATACATAGCAGTGGAAGCACAGGGCCCTCCTCTGGCCCTACACTTCCATTTATAAGGCAACAGTGACCAAACTGTCAGTATGGCCTTCCTATTACCCTGCCTCATGTACCCATTATAGAAAATCTTCTAATCCCCACCAAAACATAATTCTGTGTAACTACAATGCCATTCCATGCCACAGGTATGAAATTTTGGGTAGGATTTGAAAAATGACAGCTGTGATATACATGAAATGATGTAATAAGGCTATGTTGAAAATTTGAAGTCAAAATATTAAACATTTCCAAAAGTTATGAGTGGAGTAATGAAATTGCAATGAATGTTCATAACTTTGTCACTGCTTCATATTTTGAATTCCCAGATTTTCAACATAGTCTCCTAGTGTCCCTACCTTACAAACCCAATAGGTGAACATTTTTCAAATCCTTGCCAAACATCATTCTGTACCACAGGTACAAAAACACATTTCAGACAGGATGTGAAAATGGCAGCTGTACTGTTCATGAGGTGGTGTGAAATAATGGCTATGCTGAAAATTTGGACTCAAAATATTGAAACTTACCAAAGTTATGTGCTACATAGAAAAATTCCAACATACACTCATAACTCAGCCATTTTCAAGATTTATTTAACCAAATTTTCAACATGACCTTTTGGGAACCCACCTCTTGAACACTGGTGGTGAAATTTCATTATTCTGTCCCAAAGGTTTATTTCATGCAGCAACCATGAAATCACATCCCAGGCCAGATTAATGAAATGACAGTGCCATTGTTCATGAGGTGGGGTCCCAAAAAGACTATGCTGAAAATCTGGAGAAAAGAAAAATAATGGCAAAGTTATGAACATAAGTTCAAAACACCTTTGAAATATATTATACAGCACTTACCTTAATTCCTCAGTTCACGGTTTGGCTTTGAAGAGTGCAGGCGTGTCTCGGTCCAGAGAAGATGACAGCTCACCCATCTTCAGTGGTAAGTATAGGGTAAGGGGTGTGTGTGTGTGGGGTAGTGGGTGCTCAGTGGAGGCCAAGATGGGGAGGGTGATGGCAGGGATGATGAGGACCATTTTCTTTTTTCAGTTTAAAAAAAAGATGTCGGGGCTGTTTTCTTTTCTTTTTTTTTTTCTACAGGTTGTCATTAATAAAATACTTCAGGACACTGGGGTAGGCTCCCCAGTGTCCCACCTTCTGATGGGAAGGGGCTCTAAATGCTGACACAGGGTTTGGACACCTCAATGTTGGCCAATAAATAAAACAATTGGGCTGCAGGGTGGGGGTATCCAACACCGGGGTGGGCATTCCAGTGTCAAATTTATATTAGTATGTAATATGAATAATAATGAGCTCATGCCTGCACCTTGGGACTGTTCAAAATGAGGGCAGTGACAGGCAGGAGAAAGTACTATTCATTTTACCTCATTAATATTCATAGTCTCCCCAAGCGCTCATAGGTGCTCTTTAAATAACAACTTTTCTGCGTCTCCTTAACCACCCCTTGTGTATCCAGGCCCCAATTAGAAGGTTCGGGAGCCTGGGAGTATGAAGGGAACTTCGGTTACAGCCTCAGGAGGCAAGAAATTAAAATGCACTACCATGCATGCGCAAACTGCCACTACATCTCCCAGTGCGGCAATTCATGGCTTGCCCTCTGGCCTAATTAGCACAGTATCACACTTTTGGGGTGGGATGGAGGTTTGGAAGCTTTCGGGACCCAAGACTGGAGGCAGTACAGATGGGGAGACAGCAGGAGGGCAACAAGGTAAGCTCCCATGCAGAGGGGTTACAAATAAATAAACAAAACATCTAGAGGACTGCAATCAGAGTGTGGGAGGTGCCACTATACACCAGGGAAACATCTGGAACAGTGATTGGAGAGTGGGTGGTGCCACTAGACACTAGGGAATTTTTGTTTTTAACAGGGACATTGATCGGAGGTGGAAGTGTGCCACTAGACACCAGAAAATGAAGGGCAGGGGTATTAGAGGGTTGGGGCAGGCACTAGACACCAGGGAAAACAGTAGAGTACTGGGAAGGGCAATGGAATTGACAAGCAATGATTCTTGAGTGATGAAGATCCTTTTTCATGACTTGTGATAAGAAAAAGGATCTTTTTTCATATCACATGGTCATGAAAAAGGATTCATTATATTAAAAAATACCACATTTCAAGGGCATATTTCTAACCTTGAAGTGCAGATTGTATCTAACGGGGTCCCAATCAGCCAGCTAGGTATAGTGGGTGTCACTCTAAGATGTCATTGTTTGTGGCTTTGAAAACAAAATTAAGAAAACAGAACACAAGATGGCAACTCACAAAAAGGATTTTCTCTCACAAAAAGGATTTTATTCTCATGAAAAGGAATGGATCTTGTAAGAGTGAATCCTTTTTGTGAGGTTGAACTGCTTGGTCCAGCTGCAGAGGAACTAGCAGCGCTTACTGGCAGCCATGTTCACAGAGTCACTCAACATGGGCGGGTTCCAGAGGACTGGATATGGGTGCATGTAGTCCCACTGCACAAAAGCAGCAGTAGGGAGGAAGGGGAACTACAGACCAGTCAGTCTCACCTCAGTGGTGGGGAAGATCATGGAGACACTACTGAAAGAAAGGATAGTGGCACACCTGGAATCCAGTGGAGCCCAGGATCTGAGGCAACATGGATTCACAGCAGGAAGGTCATGTCAAATACATTTGATAGATTTTTTGATTGGGTGACTAGGAAACTAATCAGGAGGGGCGGTAGACACGCCTACCTAGATTTCAGCAAAGCTTTGACACTGTCCCACACAGAAGGCTGATTAACAAGATGGGCAGTCTGGACATGAGACAAAAGGTGATACACTGGGTTAATAACTGGCTGACAGACAGGAGGCAGAGGGTGGTGGTAATGGGATCCAATCCAGCGAGAGAGGGTGACCATTGGAGTACCACAGGGATCAGTACTGGGAGCAGTCCTGTTCAATGTCTTTATTAGTGACATTGCAGAGAGGCTGGAAGTTAAGGTCTGCCTATTTGTAGATGACACCCAAGATCTGCAACAGGGTGGATACGCCAGAAGGGTGCAGAAAATGAAGAGGGACGTGGAGAGGCTTGAAAGATGGTTGGAGGTGCGACAAATGAGGTTCAATGCCAAGAAGTGCAAAATAATGCACCTGGGTAGAGGGAACCCTGGGGAAAGCTACAGGATAGGAAGGAGGTGCTGACTGTGACCAAAGAGGAAAGGACCTAGGGGCTTTCATATCTGATGACCTTAAAGTATCAAAGCAGTGCACAAAGACTGGAGGGCCAGTGGTATGCTGGGGTGCATAGGGCAGAGGTATTGCAAGCAGGAGGTGAGAGGTGGGTGATGACATTGTATAAACATTAATAGGCTCTACCTAGAGTAATGTATGCTGTTCTGGAGGCTACACCTGTGCAAAAACGTAAATAAGGTGGAGGCTATCCAGAGAAGGGTGACAAAGATGGTGAATGGCTTGAACCACAAAACATAAGAGGAGAGACTAAGGACCTAAATATGTACTCACTGGAGGAAAGGAGAGAGCAGGGACATGATAGAAATGTTCAAGTACCTCAAGGGCATAAACAAGGTGCAGGTGGGGACATTTTGCAATGTAGAAAAAGTACCAGAATGAGGGGCATGATATGAAATTGGAGTGTAGATTAAAAGGTAATGTGAGGAAGTTTTCTACACAGAGAGGGTAGTTGATGCATGGAATAGTCTGCCACAAGTGGTAGTGGGGGCAAGCACAGTGGAGGGGGTTAAACATGCCTAGGACAGTCATAAGGGAACCTTGAGAGAGAAGGAGTCATGAAAAGCCATTGATCACATAGGGTTGAATTCAAGCATGCATGGGACAGCCATAAGGCAATTCTAGGGGTGGGGTAGAAAGAAGTGAGCTGCTGGTTAACTAGGATCTGCAGCTTATCCATTAGGTAGGGAAATGGGCAGACTGGGTGGGCCAAGTGGTCCTTATCTACCATCAAATTCTATGTTTCTATGGGTCAGTGGCCACATGCTATATAGAGGCCCTCTGGACGACTGGATGGGGCCTTGTGGTCGCTATCTGCTGACAGTTTCTATGTTTCTATCCTCTCAATTTGATAGGAGAATTCCATTGAAAACAATGGGAACTTAAAATTGAATAAATTTGCAACAGATTAATATTTTTTCACCAAACAAAGCATGGCAGTTCTGTTATCCAAGCTGGTTCTACCATAAAAAATCACTCCAAAATTCCACACCATCTGGACGCCAGCTATGAGGAAAAAAATACGTTTTTAAGGTTTTGCACTCTCCAGATCTCTCAGAATCGCACATCTGACTGAAAGAAACTTACTACATCAAGAGATGTACTCCACGGGACAACAGCATATACCAAATTTTGAGCAAATCCATTGATCGGTTGCAAAGTTATTGAAGTGTAAAATTTGAGGTTTAGCAATAAATAGGCTACTCAACCCTAAATATAGGGGCACCACTGTGTCCCTATAATACAGTATGTGACTGCAGTGTTTTAAAAGGTATAGATAATCATATTACTGGTTACTCTATTCCATTGATCCTCATCTGACAGCACATATCAACTTATAAGTAAACCTATTTCTGACACAGAGCAGGTGAGGTGTACCTAGAAAGGATAAGGAAGTCCCTTTGTCCAAGAGCCTGGCTTTGTGCTGTGTGGACCAAGAGCCTGTAGTGGGATGAGAGAAGCAGCTCATAATGGGTAGTAACCATGTAGTGGTAGCATTGATAAAGTAAGCAAGCCAGATAGTTCATCATTCGAGGGATTGTGGGTGGTTTTGTGGAGGGTGTCACACTTGGCACCCTACCCTCTCTTGATTGGTTAGCACACCACTATTTGTTGACATGACAAGAGTAGGGACTTTTTTCCTTGCTTTCGATCATACAGTAGTTATATTTAAAACTAGCATTGATATAAGATAAAGAACCTCAGTGCACAAACACTGAGGCAATGGTTACCCAAAGGGCATTGGCTGGAAGCCAAGTTTCAAAGAAACACAAAATCACACATGCCCCCATAATGCAAAGCATCATGGGCTGATATGCATTGATATAATATGAGTGGACAGGTGTAAGGCCACTGTAGGGTTGGCATTCTTCCCTGCTGGAAATAGAAGCAAGATACCACTTATACCACTACCAGGCTGCCATAGTTGTTTATGATGGCTCCTGGGTTCTTGTCTCACTCAGCAGTTCAAATGCATTACAGAAAGAAGTATCAGTGCCACCACCAGAGGAAAATTTAGGTGGGTCTGATGATATGATAGTACAACCCCTGGGATGCTGTACCAGACCACCTCCCTTTTGGTCACTCCTCCTGGAGGCCCCAAGAAATAAACCTGTTCCTCCAATAGCATACACATGGATAGGACAGCTTAACAGAGCTCAATATGTATACCCTACAGCAAAGGAGGGAGAGAGGTGATATGATTGAAACATTCAAACATCTTAGGGCATTAACAAGGTGAAAGAGTCTAACATTTCAATATAAGAAAAATAGAAGGACAAAAGGACACAGCATGAAATTAGAGGGAGGCTGATTAGGTAATGTGTAAAGTTCTTTTTCACAGAAAGGGTGGTGGATGCATGGAACAGCCTACCTCAGGAAGTGGTGAATATGAATACAGTGCAGGGCTTCAAACAGACATGGGATTGACATAAGTGAGCAATACAGATGAGTATGAATAGATAGACCATTGACAGAGTAAAGGCCTAAGGCACATTCATAAGGTAGAAAAAAGGCAGACTGGATGGGCCTTATGGTCCTTATTCACAATAACGCCTATGTTTCTATGTATGGTAGTCAAGAGTGAAAGCAAACATAAACAAAAAACACAACTTTGGCCACTATTTCTACAGTACATGTACGCTGAGTCCCTGTTGTTCAATTGGCAGCCAGCCGAGGTGGTGAGATGAGGTTCTGTGACAGACTCCATTCAGTGCTCTGCCCATAGACTTGGGCTAGCATTTTTAGGTTAGTCAATGGTGGATGGGGGCGATGGGTGCTGAGTGGATGGGCCAAGGGTGAGGGGCCTTTATGAACAGTATTATGTGGATCATGGTGGAACGGGGTACCACTGAACTACTAGAGATGTTTTCATTTTAATGGGGTATCAGGCAGGAGGGGTACCACTGAACTACCACCCAGGCTTGGGCACGAGAGGAACCACTGGACTACCAGGGCATTTTTCTTTTAGTCAGGAATCAGGTGGGAGTAGGGTACCAATGGACTACCAGGAATGATTTAATATTTACTTAGGATCTGATCTTTCAGGAGGGAAGGGTGTTTCTGGCACTAGTGCTGCTGGGGGCGTGCACATATCACAGTCATTCATAAGATGGTGACTTTCTCAGCTCTTCCTTCTTTCACTCTTCCTCCTTCTTCACCCCTTTCCAGACTGGTTTTAGGAAATCCCATTCTACTTCCTCCTCCACCTCCCTCCTCCAGCTCACTGACTCCATACTCTCGGTATGGATGAGGGACTGATTACCTCCCGCCATATTTGGTGATTTTGCTAAAGCTTTTCGACACTGTGGCACACCCTTCCTCCTGGACAAGCTTAAAGCAGCTGGCCTCTCTGACTCCTTGGTCAGCTAGTTTGGCACTAGGTCACAGCAGAGCCCTGCACTGAACAGCGCTGTTGTAACCGCACCATCCATACAGCGTTGATCACAACAGCAGCAGTAACAAATTCTGCAAACAAAGCAGCGCCACTGGTAGTGGTCACAAAGCACACTGACAACCATTACCAGTCCAAAATCATATTTTAGTGAGGGCTCTGTCTCCTGCACCCCCAACACAGGGGCTCTGCCTCCACACCATCTGTAACTAAAATAATCAAGTCCAAGGTGGATTATGGGGGAGGGAGGAGTATCAGAAACCAGGATTAGAACTATGGTCTCCACCAGTATTTGGCCAAGCTGCTCCATGCCTCATTCCTTCCCACCACAGAGCAGCTTGGCCAGCCTTCCAAATTTCCAAGCCCTTGTCTCATTTTTCTAGTACCACAGACAGCAATATGGGTGGCACTTACTGTATAATGCTGTTCTACCCCAGTCGCTGTCCGTGATACACACTATTTGGACAGCATACTTATGTGTTTCTATATGTAGCGCTTATTCTAACCAAGTTACCGCTAGGTTCACTTTCTACCTTGAGGGACGGTAGCTCCATTTCTCCCACTTGTCTCCTCTCCTTTCCTCTCCATCTACCTTTCTCCCTAATCTTTGCAGTCCCCTTGTAGGGTTCTCAGCATCCTGTGGGGTCCTACTCCACCTAGTCTTGTCTCTTCTCCTTCCCATCCACATCTACCTTTCTCCCTGGTCATCGCAGTCCCTTGCAGGGTTCTCAGCATCCTGAAGGGGTCCAACTGAGCCTACGATATCTCTCCTATTCATTCTAGCCACTATCTTGGCTTTCCATGACTACTAGCAGGGTCCAATGCATCCTGATGGACTATTGATTAGGCCCATCCCTCCAAAGGTGCGAATTCTCTTCCCTCAAGGATTCAATTCTCACTCCTCCCTCCCTCCCTCCCTCTCCTATCACTCTCTTAACCCCTATCTACTGATCTTCCTAACCCCTTTGCAGGGTACCCCTGCATCCTGAGGTCCTCTCTTGGATTGGGTCCTATTCCTCCTCCTAGCATTTAAGTAACACCTCCTACTTCTCTCTCCTCCCTCTTTAAATCCCGACAGCTTTCCCCTTTCCAGTGTCCTGGCTTAAATTTCCCTCATTCACTAAAAAATACCACCAACAGTTTAATCTGGTTCAAGGTCAGTTGGCATTCATCTGTATCCCCCGCCGGGTTGTGCCTGAAAATAGGCAGGATTTGTCTAGTGCACTTACCCGGTCAACAAAAACTAAAAAAATTCTATCTAGTCCCACAACCCCTTTGTAGGGTTTCCCTCATCCTGAAGGGCTCTCTGGGACACTACCTTAGCCCTTCTCTCTGATCCCCCAGTCCCCTTGTAGGGTTCCTTGCATCCTGAAGGGGTCTCCAGGGACACCGACTCTTCCCCTCCCTTCTTCACCCCCCTCCTTTCCCCCTTTTCTTTCACGTAAGCACTTGTTTACTTTTTAACCCAGCACTTATTATTGCCAATGCTTTCTTACATATTATGTGCAACACTGTTGTAACACTGTTTGTAACACCTGCCTTACAACTGTATGTTAATGTTGATCTTGTAACTTGAATGTTTAATGTCTCATTCCTATTGTCCCCCTTTCCCCAGGTCACATCAGGAGACGAGCGACTTGTCACTCAGTGTACCTTCCTGGTGAAACATTTCAATAGATATATAAATAAACATCACACCCCTGCATAATGGCAGAGAGACAGGATTTCAAGAACTACAGGTCTATCTTTATCTTGTCTATTTTGTACAAAGTTTCAGAAAAATTTGTTCATGCTCAAATCTCAGATCACCTGCTGCAAACAAACTCCTATGTCCAGTCAGGCTTCCATCCTAGGCATTCTACTGCCACAGCACTCCTCAAGGTGAGAATAGATAATCATGAGGCTTCAGAGAAAGGTCACATCTCTGGAGCAGTCTAAATTAATCTGACCAAAGCTTTCCACTTGGTTTAATACCAACTCCTTTCTGGGTAACTGAGAGGGCTGGGAAAAGACTGACTTACAGTATCATGGCTCATGAATTCCTTTGAGAGGGTCACGCAGAAGGTTGCTCTTGGCATCACCCTTTCTGAACTTGGGCCCTTGAAGCAGCATATGCCCAATGGTTCTATTTTGACTCCCTGGTTTTCTGTTTGAAAACCACCCTTTTATCCACCAGACGATGCTGCTTCTGGAATCCTGCATGGGGTAGGCCACAGACCAAGGGTGACTCCTATTTCCAGGAGTTTAACTACTGAAATTGTTCTCTGGGAGCCAACCCTTGCAAATAATTTTATTCCATGCTGTCACCTTTTCCAGACATGTGACCCACTGGGACACCAGCTATAAAAATCTGTGCACCAGCAGTTCTCCTCCTACTGCAGATCTTTGGTTTTACAATAACAGACTGCCTTGGACACACTTCTCTGATGCTGCACCTTCTTGATTCAAAACAGATTATTTAGACATGCACTATGAACACTGATCCCCAGAGGGGCAAGCAGTGTGGCAGCAACATAGTTTACTTAGCAGCACCTGGTTCTGCTTTCTTTTTAACACTCTCTGGGTCCCTCACTTACAGTATTTACACTAATATGGCACTGGGACACAGGGAGCACCACACTTGAGACAGAAATAGATAAAAGAGAATTTACACAGATGAATCCTTCACATGGCCTTGAAAATCATTATTTACATGTCCTGTGCCTGTCAGAGCCGGAACCAAATTTATCAGAAACATTTATATGAGTTACATTGTTCTCATTGCAGTCGTGAGAGAACCAGGGATTACTGCATGATATACTCATGCTGCTGCAATGGCTAACAGTCTCTAGAAACAGGATTACATTATATATCCTCCTATCTACCACATCAGTACCCGGGCATGGGCACCAAGACATGAGGTAGTGTGGGCCCCTGCATCTTGCCCTCAGGCCCAGGCTGATAGTTCCAGTATTCACACTCCCTGCTTAAGATCATGGAGATCAAGAGGAAACTGTAGGATGCAGTTCTGAGCCCCTCGGACATTAACTGTTGATCACCATCAGGCAGCCCTCCTTCAGGTTGAGCTGCCAACAGGCCCACACCATTCCAGCTTTGGACCCTCACCAGGATCTTGCCAGCTGCCAGAGACCACACTGGAGGAACTGGTTCCACACTGAACCCAGACCCTTTCTGCCAGCCAGAGCCTGTGCCCCTCCCCACAAGTCACAGCCAGACATTTTACACCCCACGAAACCAGAGCTCCCATTGCTCAAACTCAAGAAGAGCAGGAACAGACACACTTTGCCAGGCCAGGCACCCTACTTATATCCTGGAAGATAGGAAACAAGGAAAATCCAGGAAACTGCAGGCGTCATTGAGCACAGATGGACTCAGGAAATTGCCCAACTCCTTTAAAGGAGATAGGAAATGATTGTACTTAGTTAACTGTCCTTCCATCTTCCTTTTTTCACAGAGAGAGTGGTGGACGCATGGAACAGCCTCCTGAGGAGGTTGTGGGTCTAAACTATGGGAGAATTCAAGAATGCATGGGACAGACATAAGGCAATTTTGTGTGGGGGTAGGAAGAAATAGGCTGTTGGTTAAATAGGATCTGCAGCTTATCCTCTAGGTAGGAAATGGGCAGACTAGGTGGGCCAAGTGGTCCCTTATCTGCCTCAAAGTCTGTGTTTCTATGTTTCTTTCCATGTCAGCTACGTATTCTGATATGCTTTGATGATTTTTGATAAATAAATAATCTAGCTTTGGGTGCCCTCAGATCTACATTGAGTTACACTCTCTTCACCAGCTACAGCTTTTTATTTTCATATTTCTAAGACATTCTATGACATCAGAAACTCCCATTGCATGCTATTCATCTGAATGGCCTGGAGAGGTGTTTGTGATGTCACGAATGTTCAGGCAGTATGGAAAGAGAGCAGCAACTGCTGAGGATAGAAGGATTCAGGATCCATAAAAGGCAACAAAATTAGATTATTAATTTAACAAAAAGGTCAGAACATATCAGAATACTGGGTAGCCAATAAAGAACAACTAGAGGGCTTCTAGAGGTCCAAGAACTTTTTCCTATCACTTTTAACCCTTAGGCCCGTTCGCACTAGGGCATTTGAAATGGTTCTCAGTGCTGAACACGTTTCAAAAAGCATGCTGGCCGGATGCGTTAGTACATAACCCGCTTTTAGATCGGAATTTTGGGCGTGCTCAAACCCTGATGAGACCTGGGCTTGAGAACGGCTTCCAGAAATCCGTTTTCAAAGTAAAGCGATTTACCTAGAGTCTGAAAGCAGCACAGCGTTTCCTGTTAATATGCTTCAACGCAAGCACGCAAAGCATCACGGTAAGCAGCTTTTCCATGCTGCTGAATTCGGTTTATAGTTGGCATGGATCGCTGCCGCGGTGTGAACCCTGTAAATGCATTGCCTAATGTGGATCACAGGAAAGGGGTTGCAGTATGAGCGCTACAAGCACGGTAAGTGTTAATCCACTTTTAAAAACGTTTTGCCCAACCGTGCTGTAGTGCTGAACAGGCATCAATGCACAAATATAGCAAAGTCTGGATTGGCATAGTCCAGTAAATGGAGTAACTTCCCACATTTGCCTTAAGGGTTTACATGTTTATTAATGACTTACCTATTCAACGCGTTCATGCCAAAGCAAGGTACACATGCATAATGACAATACAAGTTTCCATTGCAGTAGCTCCTGAGGCACATCGGCACGTGTTTAGAACCAATACCAGACTGATTTTACAACATTTGTACAGTACATGCCCCTCCTGAAAGGTATCCATTTCCCAGCCCCTAATACCTTACATTCTTCTTATATCAGTCCCTGCCCCCATTTTCTAAGATCACATAAGATAGCCAGCTAAACGGTACACACATTCTGAAAATACTTCCTTAGACAGGCCTTTTCTTTTCAGGTCCAGTAGACTGTCATTGCCTGTCAGTCTTTCTTTAACAAACCCCTAACCTTCCAACTTGCCAAAGGCTCATGCTTGAGCAGCTCAAACAACAATGTGGATGCCCAGTCACTGAAACTTCCTTCTTCTCCATCCACCAATATTTATTGGTTTGCATGCAATACTCGTACACCCATTCCTTTAACTTTCCATAATACCCTTGTGTATACTCTCTGGGCCAGGTTTTGAAGGGTGATGCAGGTCTTGCATCAAGCCCTGGGTCAAACCTAGTTTTGATGCAGCTGTGCCAAACACCTTTGCCACAACTGCACCTGATTTTAATAGGTTGGGCGCAGTTGAGACACTTCACCTGATTCATGGCAACTTTCGCTAAATATTTGGCACAAGCCCTGTAAAAGGGTACCTGGGAGTGCTGCAAGCTAGAC
Organism: Neoceratodus forsteri; assembly: GCA_016271365.2. Taxonomy (NCBI): domain Eukaryota; kingdom Metazoa; phylum Chordata; order Ceratodontiformes; family Ceratodontidae; genus Neoceratodus; species Neoceratodus forsteri. The sequence continues at coordinate 1,427,507,501 of CM028130.1, forward strand.
CAGAAAAAGTTGGTCTAACTTGGGGCAACTGGCACACGAGATAGAAAATCCTGATGACCTTCTGGAGAATGCCACAAGCCCTGTGTGCCATATGTTCAGAGCACCACGGGCTTGTGGCACTTGGGGTCTTTCATTAGTCACTTGCATGTGTATAGCCTGTTGGATCTAGCACTTATGTATTCTATTGTACTGGACTGTAAATCAAAGCAGCAGTATTTTTCAGTCAACCTAAAATTTCATAATAATAATAAAAGCATTATTTATTAAGCGCCTTTCAAGCACCAAGGTGCTGTACAAATGAACAATAAAATCAGAAAATAGATATATAAAATCGAATAATAACAACAACCTCAAGCCATGAAAGCCTGACTCCACAGATGGGTCTTAGGTTCCTGCTTGAAAATCTTCCACGGTTGTGCATTCCCGAAGCCCGGCGAGGCAGAGAATTCAGAGGGTCAGGGCTATAAACATAAAAGCCTGAGCCCCAGAACATTTAAAATAACCCTCGGAACCTCCAACAACCCCTCATCAACAAGCGGAGCTGTCGTACAGGGCTGTAGGGAATCAGAAGCTCTTTCAAGTAGTCGGGGCCAAGTCCGTACAGGGCTTTGAAGGTCAAAAGACCTACTTTAAAGGTGATCTGCCACTGTATAGGCAGCCAGTGCAGATCGCGCAAAACAGGGTAATGTGTGTCCTTCTTGATACCCCTGTCAACAACCTAGCAGCAGCGTTCTGCACTAACTGCAAGCGGCAGATATCAACCCCAGGAAGCCCCAGGTGCGGGAGTGGCAGTAGTCAAGGCGAGAGGTCACAAAGGCGTGGACCAACACAGGTAAATCGCCAGATGGAACAAGGTGCTTCACCCTGGCAATGTTCCTAAGATGGTAAAATGCAGACTTGACTGCTGACACCTGATAACGAAGGGTCAGCCCATTGTCAAGTACCACTCCCAGGTTACGCATCCGTTCAAAGGTGAGGATCTGATCCCCCAGAAATAAACCAGAAGGCTGATCAGACCCCAACCCTCTATCCTGTGACCCGGGTCCACAACCATAACCTCGGTCTTACCAGTGTTCAACTTTAACCAGCTCGAACTCATCCAATCATGGATTTCAATGAGGCAGCTATTAAATTCCCAGAAAGCACTAGCTTGATCGGGGCAAAAGACAGAGTAGAGCTGGTGTCATCAGCATAGAAGTGAAACCTCAGCCCATACCATCTTACAATGTCTCCGGGGCAGCATATACACTGCAAACAACATGGGGAAAGCACCGAGCCCTGGGGACCCACACTGCAGAGAGAAAGGGTCAGAGGAAAAATCCCAGATACAACTCTCTGTGTTCTCCCAGATAGGAAAGATGTAAACCATCTGAGTACTGTACCAGACAGTCCACAGATGGACGCAGGTGCTCAGACAAAACCCCATGGTCTACAGTGTCAAAAGCTGAAGAGAGACCAAGGAGAACCAAGATAGAATGGTTTCTCTGATCTCTTGCCATCAGGAGATCACTGAGCACCTGAACCAGAGCAGTCTCAGTACTATGCCTCTTGCAAAACCAGACTGGAGAGGTTCATAGATATTATGGATGGTAAAATGGTCCTCCAGCTGGTTTGCCACTACCTTCTCAATAACCTTCCCAATAGGGAAGGTTAGAGATAAGTCTGTAGTTGACAAAAATATCTGGGTCCAAAGAAGCTTTCTTCAAAGGGTAGTCACCACCACTTCCTTCAGGGATCTAGGAAACTTGCCCGATTCTAGGGGCACCAGATTTCTTGAGCAATAAACCAGCCCACGATCTCAACACAGCCCAAAATCAGGAGGTTGGACCCGGATCTAAACTACAGCACATAGAGGCGCATCCCTGGGACGATCCACAAAACATCCTCGAACTTTGGCAGGTCAAACGAACTCCAGGAGGACTGGATATCGGGCGGAACGCCGACCAACAGCTTCCTTTAGAGTGTGTCTGGCGGATCTCTGATCTGATGTCGGCAACCTTATTAGCAAAGAACTGAGTGATCTCATCACACCTTTTGTGAAAAAGCTTGATGGAGCTGAAGACAGGCAGGGTTGCACAGCCTGTCCACAGTTCTGAAAAGCTGAGCTGGTCGATTCTGAGTGACAGCGATCTCCTGGACAGGAATTCTGCCTTCTTACGGGAGATCTCTGATTGGTAGAGCTGATAATGCCCCTCTAAACTAAGGCAGTCAACTTCTAAAGCAGCTTTCCGCCATCAGCGCTCTAACTGTCATCCCACACTTTGCAGCTCCCTCAAGGATGCATCAAACCATGGGGCCTGAGGCGGAGACAGAGGGACAAACACAGGCAGGAGCATTGAGTCAAGAGCCGAGGAAATGGCCTGATTATAAGCCAAAACCATCGACTCTGGACTCATGCTGGCAACAGAAACTCTGAGAAGTTCAACACCGCCATCAGGTCTTCAGGGCACACATCCCATAAAGGGTGGTATCGAACCTTCTCCATAGGGGCAGAGCTCAAAGGGAGCACGAAAATTGAAGCCCATGGTGTAATGATAAGACCAACAGACAGGTTCCACCACCAAATCTGAGGCCTCAATCCCCAGGAGGAAAACCAAATCCAAAGAGTGACCGTGATTATGAGTAGCTGAAGAAACGATCTGTGTAAAGCCCAGCGATATCATCAGCTGGAGGAAGTGTTGACCAAAAGATGAGAGTATCGTTGACCCAGGCATTGAAGTTGCCCAGAACCATCAATCTCCTGCAGGAATCGCCTCTTGTCCCCTGGTGGACAGTAGACGAGGGCTACCCTCAACCCACACCAGCTACTACAGTACACCCAAAGGATTTGGCCTCATCAACTGGTACACCTGCGGAGCCCCAATCTGGTCTTGAAACAGACCGCCACCTCCCTCCCCGCGATGCAATCTCGAAGCGGAGAATCACTGTGTACCCAGCTGGAACTGCTGCTTCCAAAATGGGGCCAGCATTTCCATCCAGCCAGGTCTCGGTGATGCAAGCCAGATCAGCTGTTCCGACAAAGTCAGCAATAACAGCAGACTTGTTTTAACAGATCTGGAATTGCACACCGCCCGAGTTGGACAAGGCTCCTGAGCCATCCCAAATACTTACCCATCAGAACAGATGGTGCCCTTGGGTATGGGGACTAGACATGGAACACCATGTTCCAGGCTCCATTTTGCCCCAGGGCATCTTCTGGACCTAACCAACCCTATATGAGAGGTCCGTTCATTCACCCTCCAATGTCCGCACCCCTGCCACAATCCTCCTACGTACAATACCAAGCGCCCGACAGTGCTGGTAGATGGCAAATGGGGGAGGGCGGAGGTGCAGAGATCGGAGGATGAATAACGCACAACTGGGGGACTAATCAACACATACCACAAGCAGGAAAATACAGGTTACTCACCTGTAACAGGAGTTCTAGGAATGGTATATGTTGTTCATCCACACTGTCTGGCAGGTATCCTTGGCACTTTAAATCTTGCGGAAGGTCTTCAAGCTGGCTCCTCCCACCCACCTGGGTGGTAAAACTCTCGGCTCCGCCCCATGATGCCAGATCTGGCCCGCTGGAAGCTCAGGTTGTCGTCGAAGCCGGGGAGGTCGGGTGGAGTCGTGTGGATGAACAACATATACCATTCCTAGAACTCCTGTTACAGGTGAGTAACCTGTATTTCTAGGATATGGATATGTTGTTCATCCACACTGTCTAGCAGACTCCTAGCAGTTCTCTGGGAGGAGGGAGGCAAGGCGCACACCCGATACTTACTTGGGAAGAGAGACTGGAGAACCGAGGCCCCAAACCAGCATCCCGGTGTGACTCAAGGTCGATGTGGTAATGGGTGATGAAGGTGTGTGCTGACTTCCAGGTAGTAGCCCTGCAGATTTCCTGGATAGGGACGTCCCTGGAAGCAGCCACCGATGCAGCAGTATGGCAGGTAGAATGAGCTCTTATCCTCTGGGAAGCTCCATGCCCACCAACTATAGCAGAGATCTATGCAGGAGGTGACCCACCTGCCTATCATCTGCTTGGCTGCAGGTCTGCCAGGTGCAGCTTCAGCGTAGATGACAAACAGCTGGCGAACCTCTCCCGTATTTCAGCCGTGGCGCTCCTTATAGTAAGCGGCGCCATTCTAGGGTCCAGAGTATGGAGCCTATATTGGCTTCAGTGTGATTGGGGTAGAACACCGGCAGAGTCAACACCTGGTTAGAGGTGAAACTACGACACCACCTTGGAAGGAATTTGGTGGGGGCACAGGACAACCTTGTCCCTGTGGAAGACCAGGTGAGGAGACTCGATGCAGAGCACCTGGAGCTCTCCCATCCTTCTGGCTGATGTGATAGCCACCAAGAAGGTGGTCTTCCACAACAGGTGAGAGAGTTCACACCTGTGCATTGGTTTGAATGGCTTGCCCATGAGCATTTCAGTACCAGCAGTAGATCCACGGTGGAGGTTCTCACACTGGAGGAAATGTGATCAAGGCCTTTGAAAAGCACCAGACCACCTTCTCCTGCTCCACCGACTGCTTTCCAGCCCGTGTCCGGTAAGCAGAGATGGCTGCCAGGTGCACCTTAAGGGTCATCGACCTAAGCCCTTGCTGAGAAAGGGACCACAGGTAGTCCAATATGCTCACCAAGGAGCAGGAGGAAGGGTCCAGGCCCTTGTCCTGACACCAAATGGAAAGCCTTTTCCATTTGAAGGCGAACATTTTCTGGTCGACTCTTACTGGACGCCTCAACCACGTTGAGGACCTCATCGGAAAGACCCAAGGCCTGGAACTCTAGCCGCCAGGAACCAGGCCGTCAGGTGCAGGGATTGAAGGTCCAGATGGAATGCCTTCCCTGATTGACTGAGAGCAGGTCCGGGTGAGCTGGAAGCTGCCTCGGAAGCCTGGAGCTGAGGCTGAGGAGATCTGGTACCAGTACTGGCAGGGCCAGTCTGGGACTATCAGAATCACCTGTGCCTTGTCCTTCTTTGCTTTGAGCAGCACCTTGTGCATCAAGGAGAAGCAGGGGAGGCGTAGAAGAGGCCGGGGTCCCGCACGAGAAAGCATCCCCCTGCAGAGAGTCCTGCTGAGGGGCGGGCATGGAACAGCCTCAACCGCATTCTCCCTGGAGGCAAACAGGTCCACCTGAGGTGTGCCCCAATGGGAGAATAGATCTCGAAATACTACCTCCAGCAGGAGAGACCACTCGTAGAGGCAGCCCTATCTGGCTTAGAGGCATCGGCCAGGTGTTGGAGGCTCCTGCCACAGCAGATAGACTGGGAGATCCGCTTCCAGGCTCCACTTACAGTGACCAGATCTGGAGGCTTCCTTGCATAGGAGCATGGGCTGCGTCCTGCCCCTGGCGGTTTAGATGAGTACATGGTAGGTGGTATTGTCCGTCTGGACCCGGACCACTGATCCCAAAGAAACAGAGCAAAGGCGGTGAGGAGCTAGGTGGACCGCTCGGAGCTCCAGCAGGTTGATGTGGCATCGGGAACTCCCTTGGGGACCAGAGGCCGTGCGCTCGGTGTTCCCCCAGATGGGCACCCCAGCCCATCAGAGAGGCATCGGTCGATGGGAGCCGTCGGCTCGGGGCGGACAAATGGGATGCCCTCCTGCAGATGAACTGGAATGGTCCACCACTGGAGGCGTTCCACATCCCCGGAGTCACCGTCACTAGCTGGTCCAATGGATGCAGCATTGGGACCACTGGCTGGCCAGGCCCCACTGAAAGAGCATGTTCCAGCAGACCCAATGGACCCACGCTGCTACAGGCACACCAGGACACAGGAGGCACAGGAAGTCAGGCAGGGTGCAATTGCCCAACCAGAAATGAAAGACAAGGAGGAAAAGAACCCTGCCATGTCTGACGGGAGCTGTGCTCTGGCTCTAAGGAGTTGAGCTCTGCCTGATGAAAAGAATCACCTGACCGCTCAAGTTCCGACAGCACTGGACCAGGAACGACTCAAGACCAAACTGGAGGGTCAGATCTCGGACTCCCACTCTGTCTGGAGAGGCTACCTCAGCCAATCATCCAGGTAAAGATAGCCGGACCCCAAGGGCACCTCACACTGCCATTGGTGAGACACTGGGAGCTGGAATAAACGAAGGGCATGGCGGACTCAAGAGACCTTTGCTCAGTAAAGGAACAGGTAAGGAACAGGCGGATAGGGACAGCAAAGAGCAGTCTGGGTCAGAGAGAGACTACATGTCATGTTCCAAGGACAGGTTATCTGAGCCAGAGTGACCATCCTGAAGGTTCGAGACCTTAGGAACTTGTTCAGGTCGTGTAGGTCGAGAATGGGGCGCCAGCCCCCATCCGCTTTCGGAACCAGGAAGTACCTGGACATGAACCCGGGTTTGAGGGAGGGTCCGCCACCTCTTATCACCTCCTTCTTGAGGAGGAGAGCGATGCCGCTCGGCGAGCTGACAGTGAGGCTTTGGACCCCGAGGCCCCGAGGTGTGACGGCTCTGAAGGGTGGGGCCTGCTCGAACTCCAGAGGCAGGCCCTTCCTACCACCTCCAAAACCCACCTGTCTGTGGTAATAGCAGACCAGGCAGAAAGGAAGTACCAGAGCCATCCCGCGGGGAACCTGGGTGAGGTGATGAGGTTGGGGCGACACCCTCAACCCGTCACTCTGCAGGCTTGGAGGAGGGACCGCTGAGGGACCACCTGGCCTTTACCTCCCTGCTTTTGGAGGAGGAAGCCGAGGCTGGGTTTGGGACACCAAGCATGAGCCTGCTGGCCCTGGTGTTGCTGGGCATGCCGGGCTAGACGGATCTAAAGGGCTTGGGTTGAGGTCTGCGCCTTGTCCCTCTGAGCGGATGATACGAGTCCAAGGTGGCATTGGACTTTTCAATCCTCTGAGGTGGCCTTCCACCCAGGGCCGAAGAGGTCGGTCCCTAAGAAGGGACATCCCCAATTTGTGCTGGGTATCTGCTGTGAAGGTGGATATCCTCAGCCATGCCTGATGGCGCATAGCCACTGCAGCCGCTACTGACCTGGTGCATGAATCACCGATGTCCAAGCAGTCTGAAGTTGCTGCTTGGCCACTGCCCTGGTCCCGCACCTGCTTAACTGTGGTCTGCAGGTCAGCCGAGATGAGGGACCACCGTCCAGGAGCCCAACAGGGCGTGAGAAAATGTGCCATCAGTACGCCAAGCTGGCCTGACGAAGGCCAAGGAGATGCAGCGAGACTTTTCAGCTGGCATAGTCCAATTCTTGACCCTTGTCGGAGGTTTGTCCACGCCCCAGCGCTTTCCGCGCTACCGAAAACGCTGTCGGTAACCAACCCCTCGGCCGAGGGATGTTCCGAGAAACCAGACAGGGAACCGTAGGGACTGCATACTTCCTGGCCATCCTGGCTGAAGGTGCAGGGCAGGAAGCAGGACGCTGCCAGAGCTCCAAGGCCGGGCCCACAATGGCCTCAGCCACAGGGAAGGCCTCCGTAGGGGAATCCCTCGTCCAATATCTCCGTTAGGATACTTGGCTCGCTTGGTTATGGGCTCGAGCTGCATCCCAGTGGATTCTGAGATGAGTCTGAGCAACCCCAGGAAGGACGAGGCTGTCGTCCAGTGACTGACTTCCAGAGGACTCCAAGTCCACTCGCTTGGAGAAAAGGAGGAATCGCCGTCGGACTCGGAAGAGTCCGCAAAGAGCTGCCTGGGCCTGAGCCACCTCCACCTGCCGAGGGTGATCGGGAGTGAGGGTGACTGACAGCCTATGGGGCAGACCCTGAGCCAACTGAGAATTCTTGGTCGGAGCCCCAAACCGCTGCTGTGGAGGCGGAGGTTCCACCAGAATCGTGGAGCAGCTGGTTTGGCCAACAACCGCCTGATAACAGGCCCCTCGGTAAAACGGGGGTTGTTTCGCCGCCCGTGACAGCCCCTTAATGGCCTGGGAAGGTGACGGCCGGCTTATTCCCGGTCAGAAGGAACTGTTGCCACATGAGGTCCTTTATCGTCGCGCAACTTGCATCAAAGCCTCCCTCATCTGAGGAGAAGGAAGACCGCTATGATGGCGGGATCGGCTGGACCGTGAAGAAGTCCGAGACTGAGACGAGAACCTCGGCTTTTCCGAGGCAGGTGCGAGAGGGACGGTGGAACGGCTCCTCCCTCAGCTCGGAGGGAACACCCAAGGCTGCAGAACCAGAGGCACTGGCAAGCCCACGGGATCCTCAACTCCCACCGGGGAACCGGAGAGGGATTTGGCTTTGCCGGTCGACAACCCGCTCAACGGGTTGAGAAAGATCTCGACTCATGCCGACGGGAGTCTCGGTCAACTGACCTGATGGGGACACCGTGGAGACCAGTGGCCAAGCTTAACGATCGACCAAGTCAATGGCCAACAACTCGGGAGAGGGACCTTTCCCGCTCCCAAGAGCATCGACGAAGAGATTTACCTTTGTCTTTCTTCTTGGACCAAGAAGAAGAAGGTCCAGCAGACGTTGGCCCTCTCCTTAGTGGAGAGGGACAGACAAAGCTCCTTAACTCATTCAGGCCTAGAGACATCTGTAGGCGGTGTCTGAAAGCATAGCCCCTCAGGACAATAACGCCTGTAGACGTACTCAACTGACTTTCACTCAGGCCCAGAAACGTCTGAGGAATTCAGCAGTTTTACCTAACTATTAAACAAACTGAATTGCTTAGAATTGAATGCATAGCACCGTTAGAAAGGTAATTTTGCTCTGAACAATTTTGCTGCAGATACTTTGTGTCTATCATGTATACTTTAGGAGTTATTCATATTTGTTTAAGGTATGGTGTGCATGGCTAACATTTGTCTCTCAAGCCTCAACTAAGCACCTTGAATAAATCTGAAAAAAAAAAAACAGTTGTTTGGTATTTCAGCTACTATAAAATAAAACTAAATGGACTACAATTGATGGCATAGCACCATTAGAAAGGATATTTTGTGCTGAATAATTTTGTCACTGATAATTTGTGTCTACCACATATACTTTAGGAGTTATTTGCATTTGTTTAAGGTATGGTGTCATGGCTGACATTTGTCTCTCATGCATCACCTAAGCATCTTGAAAAATCAGTTGTTTGGTATTTCAGCTAGTATAAAATAAAAACTAAATTGATTACAACTGATTGCATAGCACCATTCGAAAGATAACATTGTGCTGAAGAACTTTGCCACTCATACTTTCTGTGTAGCACTTACGGTTCAAGAGGTATTCACATTTGTTTGTGGCATGCTGATTGTGGCTTGATTTTGCTTAGAAAGGCCCAGGATGCAGTGCTAAGAGTATACAGGGTACAAGTGGCAGAAGTCTCAAAGAGCTCTTGTGGTGTGAATGAGTTAAAGGGAAGCTGTGTAAGAGGAACCCAGGAAAGCGGAATAAAAGCCACAGTCGAGGAAGATGTGGCCGCTCCATACACTCCTCTTCGAGGCGATCATCTGCTCTAGCTGAACACGCCCAGCCCGCCGCCCAGAAACCGCCGACCGGCCTCTTTGACTTAACCGGAGGAAAACGCCTGGGCGCCTAGTTGTAAACGGCTGCACAGTCTTCGAGGACATAGGCTGAGAAGGAAGAGCACAGGTCGCAAGCCTGAGGGTCATGCTCGAGGCTCAAACAGTACACACGTGGAGTGCGGATCCATCCGAGACATCTTCTCTGCCCACAAGGGCACCACCGAAAACCGAGTCGATTTGTCCATCGCAGCTGTGAGGGATAGAAGACCAAGTCTTTAAGCAAAACCTTTAAGTTCGAAAACCAAAGAATTAGGAACCAGTCTTATACACAGAGCGTTAAGGAGGGAACCTGAGCTTCCAAGCGTAAGGAAGATCTACGCTCATGGGGCAGAGCCGAGAGTTTTACCACCCGGTGGGTGGGAGGAGCCAGCTTGAAGACCTTCTGGCAAGATTTAATGCTGCAAGGATGCCTGCCAGACAGTGTGGATGAACAACATATCCATGTCCCTAGAACAAAACTGTCAGACACCTCAATAAAAATCCCAATTACCTCATAAATAGATTACCTTAGCTTACAAATAAACTAAAACCCACCCATAATTACACCTTACTCAAAACATAACTATAATAACATAATTTAGTAAACAAATAAACAAAAGCAAACTAATAAAACTTCCCACCCCAGAACCCTCTCAATGGCTCTGAGGAGGGAAAAAGATAAGCCAAAAATAGCAAATAAAATAATATAATTCAAAACTAATTTTCATTCCAAAGGTCTTCTCACTACCAGTAGGACAAAACATTCAAAAAAAAAATATAAATAGTCCATTTGCAGTTTTAGGCACTCTCACTGCGCATGATTAATTTTGCATGGAATCCAAGTATATAAGGATAGTGAGGCCCTCTCACCACACACACTTTCCTTCATAAGGTGGAAACAGGATCCGTAAAAGTCAAATGGCATTACGATAGCCCAAATCAAAATCCAAACTACTCCAACTTGTACATCCAAAGAACAACGACATACAGTCTCGTGCAAGTCCATAGGTGGAGGCAGAGAAGTCTCAAAAGGCCGAGAATATCCACAGGCCAAGCTACAAGGAGCGGGCTACCTCCCCCACACACACAACCCCAAACTGCCTAATCAGGCTGTATTATACTACCAGGACCCACAGCTTCAGATATCCCAAGGCTGGACTAACAAGGCTCAATCCTCGGAGTAGCTTAGAGCCCCCAATAACCCCTAACTCCCTAGGAAGAAAAATGAGAACAGTTCCTGCTCAGTCCCAGGCAGCACAACCCAAGATCACCCAGGCACAAAGGGGGAGTAAGAGCCTCCCACAACCAAAGCCACTGCTATGGCACTGCTGCCCCAAACAAAACTGAACACAGTTTAAATAAAAATAAAATATCCAGAGGAAAAAGGACACCAATCAATGAATCAGGTCCCACCACTCACAATACATTAAAGTACTCACCAACTGTCCTTTCAGACGAAGTTCTTGCAATACTCTCACAGCAAAGTGCCCAGCTCTTCCTCAGACAATGCTGTAAAATCCTCCGACAGTACATCCAAGATGTAAGGACCAAGCATCAAACAACAGTAGCCAGCAAATCCATGGGTCCAGTACAATCGAGCATCCAGGTGACCAGGAACAAACCTGGGAGATAGACCACAAAACTCCTCAAATCAATGCTATCCTCGGCATTGTGTCTGGTCAGGATACAGCACCCTGTAGGTGACTCACTTCTCCACACTGAAGGAGGCATGCCAGGATAACGACCAGCAGCAAGCGGTAAACGAATCGCGAAAAACATAAAATGCAGCTCCAGCAAAACGACTCACTTCACCCACAAGGAGACGCCAGGTGACTTACTTCCCACTTACTTCCCACACTAAAGGAGACACAGAGACAACGACCAGCAGCAAGCAGTAAACGACCACAAAAACATAGGATGCAGCTCCCAGCAAGATGACTCACTCACCCACGAGGACGCCAGGACAAACAGCCGACAAGGCAGTAAATGACCGTAGAAGCAACCTGGCAGCACAGAAATAAAATAAACAAAATAAAACGACGACTAAAACGTTAAAACATATTAAAACTAAAATGCAATAAATAAAACAAAATAAGGCAAACAGGGCATTCAAACAAAACACAAACTACAGGTACGGAGGTTAGTCCAGAGCGACCGCCATCTTGATGATGTCACCTTTGCTTTATCACATAGTTTTGTAGCAATAACATATTTCTGAATTAATTGCTTCATTTATTTTTTCATTTCATTTTATTTTTACTGGTAAGCATTTGAGCTTAATTGCCCATTTTATATGCAACCAGTTTACATAAAAACATCAAGTACAAAATGCACAGTGCTTCATTACAAACAATGTAAATAAACACAGCAGTACATCAAAACAATTACATTCATACCAACTATAGAGTTTTTAAGCTGACTCTTAAAACTTGAAATGCTTTTACACAAGGTAACTGTTTGCAGAAGATTATGCATGTTAACATTTAGTTGCCTTGAGCTGAATGAGCTATGAACTAGTATTGTTTGTAAAGAGGGCTCTTCAAAGTAAATTTGCTATATGATCTTTGGGAAATCTAGATTAAGGTACTAAAACCAGTATAACTTTATGCAAAAAGACAGATGATTTCTCAGAAAAACTTATTCAAAGGAAGACATTTCCATGAAATTATGCCATTCACAGTGATGTGTCAAATGAGGCTGACCTGTGGAAACCTGATAATACTATATATTATTTATACTGACCTGTGTTTTTACAGGATAAGAATGTTATCTCATACTATTTTGGGTGAGAGGACAGCAAAGTGAAACTAAGCATGTCTGTCAGCTCAGAACAGCATGAGATACCATTCTTATCTTGTAAGAGACACAGGTCAGTATAGATATTAATATATTATAAAGCAGTGTAACTGCCCCAGAGAAAAAAATCAGACAGCAGAATTTTCAGTAAAATTGTTCAATGTATTTATATTCCATTTTGCAATCCCTCCACCATTTACTGGTTACTGTGGTATATTCACAGACAGTGCACAGTATGTACTGATATCACTTACATGGCGCTAATGGCTCTGCTCTGACCAGAAAAGGACAATGAAGCCCCATCTCACTGCAGCAGGGGAGAAGGCACTGGTAGTGATTGGTACCAGAAGATAGTGGCCTCCTCTACTACTGCACAGGTAACGTAATGAATGATCAAATCTTTTTATTAAACCATCCTGTACCAACTGATCTCTGGGAAGAAGACACTGAACTGCCCTGTCAGTTAGCTGGCTGCTACTGTTCAGGAAAGTACTTTCACTACAGGTGATTCTTTTTACAATTGATGCTACTGCAGTGTTTCTGACAGGAGGCGTGTCAGAAGACAGCATTACTGCAATGGAATCAGCTGTGCAGAGCAGCACGAGACAACAACTGTATGCTCCATAACAGGTACAATAGTGCAGAGCTCTGATTGGTGGAGGCAGTTACACTGCTTTATAATATATGTAACTTTTAGTTTTGACAAAACTCTGTCAGAGGCAACAGAATATATCAGACAGCCACAGTTTAACAACAAAAATAGGAGACTATTTGCAAGAAGAAATCTTGACTCCTGTACCATAAAATGTTTTGCTCTGTAGAGCACCCCTAGTTTCTAATGGAGCCTCTATGAGATCAGAAACATGATCTTCAAGGAAAAAATTATTTAAAAGGACACCAAGGTATTTAAACTCATACACCGCTTTTAATTACTTCACCCTTTGAATCTACTAGAAGACAATCAGTATTATTAGGTCTTCGGGTCCTTGAAAGATCATTGCATTTGTTTTCTTGGAACTCACGCAAAAACAAGATTGAATGTTATTGAAATCCTCCTGTAGTTTATTATTAAGTTGACTCAAGTTATCACTCCTACAAAACAACACATCATCACCGCGTAGTATATGATGTCAGTGTGTGTGCAAACTCTTGGAAAAGTGTTAATAAAAGGATAAACAACAGAGAAACAAGCATGAATTGTTGGGGTAACCCACAGACAATATTGTGATCATTGTAAAATGAGCCGCTTGTCAATGTTTTATGAGAACACCTTTTAGATAGTCATTAAACAACTAAAGTAAATCCATTGAAAATTCTGACTCCACAATGTATTGATCAAAATTTGATGATCTACTGGATCAAGGTTTGGGTGAGGTGCACAAGCACAGATGCCATGAGGGGTCCATCTTCAAGGGCCCATGGATGTGGTTCATGAACCTCACCAAGAGGGTCTCTGTGTTATGTTTGGCATAGAAACCATGCTGTTTTTCTGCCCAAATTCCACTTTAATTAAGAAAATCAACAGTCAGATTAAATTCTATTTTTTCAAAGCTTTGGAAAGAGGGCCAGAAGCGAGATCAAGTGACAATTCAAAACACAATTTTAGGCCCATATTTATGTATTGGTCTAAGTTAAACTGTCCCTTCAAAATGAATGAAAACTCCATTACAAAGCAAGAAATTTACACCTTTCATGAGAAGAAAAGCAATCAAATCTGAGCCTATTTTAAAATCCTGTAATCAATTCTGTCAACCTCAATCAAGAGCCAAGGATTCCTAGATCTCAAGTAACTGGCTACTTCCATTGGCCAAACAATGTGACAATAGAGTCTTTTTGTTTCAGCTACAGAATGGCCTGTCATTGAATGACAAAATTGTGAATTTAAAATTAGAATTTTACCTATAAAACTCCAAATTTCTAAATAAATTCATTAAAGCAATTTGCTACATCTTGAAGTTCACAGCACATATCCCAATGGGTCTCAAAACTATTGATTTAGATTTTGAGCATTACCAAGCAGATCTTCTAGGGTATTCCACATTTTTTGTAATTACCAAAATCCTGCTGTTGCCTAGATTTTAAATACAGTAGTTAACTTTGGTCCTTCTTACCATGGACTTGGATTGATTTCTTCGTGTTTTATATTCCTATAAGATAAAGGGATCTTTTTTTTGTATTTAGCACACTTCTTCTGCCTGTTCCATTTTTGCCAACAATCTACCCTCTACCTCTTCCTACTGCAGGTCCATCCTATGCTGACGACCTGGTCATCCTCACTCATTCTCGGACATTGGGGTTATTAACCACCAACTAAATGAGGATTTTAGGAGCATCCAGTCCTGGATTATATCCCACAATCTGGTCCTCAACCTTAAACAAACTCAGGCCATGCTCTTTGGGTCACTGGCCAAGATAAAGGCCTCCCCTGCCCCTTGTGTATCACTGGTCTTGATGGTGCTACTGTCCTCATCACTGACTCAATCAAATACCTTGGGTGACACTTGACCCTCAGCTTGACCTTGGACACCATATCCAAAATGCATGCAAAGCTGTTGACTACAAACTGGGTCTAACTTACAGAGCAAAGAGCAATCTCATGTCAGCTGCTCACCTTGCACTGGCTAGAGGTGTGTTTCTCCCCTCTCTCTACTAGGGCTCCTCCCATTTGCTCATGCCTCCAAAGCCCACCTTTCTAAGTGGACCATAGCCTTCAACAACATTTGTCATTTTGCTCTTGCTGCCCCTCGTCTCACTCCACCACTGTGACCTGTATAGCAAGCTTAACTGGCTCTCCTGCCCAATTGCTTAAATTTTGCCTGGGCTGTTTCACAGGCAAGGTCCTTGGCACTGGCACCCCTCTGACTGGCGGAGCTCCTTGTACCAGCTGTCTCCTCGTCTTACTCCCTTAGGTCTCTGGGCCCATTTTGTTTCGTGTGCCCCAGATCATGGAACTCCCTTCCTGTCCAGGTCTGTTCCTCCCGCCTCCCACACATGCTCTCTGAACCTCCCTGTGGAATCACTTGAAGCTCTCTCAGCATATGATTGTCTCAAACCTCTATACTTTCACCTGGTCCCTGGCACTGAACCCTACTTTCTTAAGATGTAGCTTGCCTTCCTGGGTTTGGCCCTGCATATAATGTTTCCATCCTATGTATGAGGCATGGCTTTGACTGTGGCTCCACTTTTTGGGGTCCTAAACTGTATATAATGCACTGCTCACAGCCTTGGTGGCTCTATGCATATGTTCTGTCCATTTTAACTGTGTATACTGAATATGTTATGCTTTCCTGACTCTGTGACACTGCCTAAATCGTATCATGTTGTCCTATATATTTGAGCTCATATTTCTTGTTCCCTCCCAGGTCATACCTGAAAATAGGCAAATGTCTTGTCTAGTGTACTTACCTGGTTAACAAAAGCTAAATAAATAAATAAATTGTTTTAAGAGCCTAGGATCATCCATGCACATATAGTGCATATTACTCTAATATTATTAATCAGAAGAACCTTATTACACATATCTAAGAAACTTTGGCAAAATTGACTATATGCTAAATCCAGGCTATTAATATGATCAAGACAGGTTCAGTCAGCACCTTGAATAGCATTGTTGAAATCCTCTATGTTAAGATTATACATTTTCTGAGTAAACAAAAGCCAAAGGTTTCATGTACCTCCTTGCTGATCAGTTACAATACACTATGCAGTGGTTGCTTATGAAGTCTGATGGGACACCTGAATGGTCACCCTAGAGGACAGGCCACCATAATCCAGTCAAGGAATGATTCAAAGCCCATTTGGTAATTAGTGCATGAAGAAGTCTGAATTATTTGATGTAAACCATGATCCACTAAAGACTCCTTAACTCCCTTCACCTGCTTACTGTTACAATTCAAATTTAAATCTTCCATTATAAACCACTACCTGTTTGAAGGTAATATATTCTGAACATTGAGTATAATACAAAACCCTGACTAGACTGCCCTGGGGTGAGTTGGGGGTATACACAACTTGGTGTTAAATGTTTATCATCAATTCCAAATTTATGGACAAAACATCACAGATAGAAAAATTATGCTGGTAGAAACATTCTGTTGCTACTAAATCATTAGACATAGAAAACAAATATCTCCCTCCATTTTGCCTATATGATCTTTTCTAAACACAGAATAACTATCCAAACTTATTTCGCTATAGAACATTTTACTGTTATGCCAGGTTCATGAAGTTGATGCTACTATGAAATTATTTGAAGCAACACAGACCTCAAACAAATGCTTTTTGGCCAATAAACTTTAGATAGTCAAATGAACCATGTCAAATGAACCATGCTAATCACTGATTTGGCTCCAGAGTCAACACTGGAACTACACAACTACCATATTGTGGCTTGGATGTGTATGAACTGATCCTGAAATAAAAACATCGGGGTTGGGGACAGGGAGTACATGTTGGGGCTTGGGGGCAGTATGGCAGCATTGCCATGGGCACTGCATGGCGGAATCCAACAGTGCCAGCCATTGATGCTACATAGGACAGCTCTGAGCTACCGTGAGGGAATGGTATGCCACTCGCCTTTCAGAATCATAATGGCAGATTACAACAGCTGCCCTCCTGGAATTGGGCAATACTGCTGTCATAACCCACACTTGTGCCATGGCATTGCAGGCTGCAGCATAGCCGGTGGCATAAACCGCGTTGTCACAGCCCACATCCGCCATGGCGAGTCGCCACTTGAATTCTAACGGGTGTAATGATGGCGTAAGTCACAAGATACGCCATGGAGCTTGGTGTATCTGCCTTAGACCAGCGTAGTCCATCTTGGAATCGGGCCCATCTCCTCCAGGATTTTAAAATGACACATGTCAAATTTATGAAGTGATATGGAAAATGGCAATGTTGAATCACTGGAGTCAAAATATTGAAAATTAGTGAAGTTATGGAGTGAACATTGAAACAGCACAATGTTCAGCGTAATCTGGGCATGTTACTTATAGCTGTACCCAAATTTCCAGCATAGCCTTCTTATTACCCCCACCTAATGAATGTGGTAGGTGAAAATGTTCAAATCCCGCAAAACATTATTCCATGGCATAGGTACAAAACACATTTTGACCAGAATTTGAAAAATGACAGCTGTCACATTCATGAGGTGCTGTAAAGAAATGGCTATGTTTAAAATTTGTGGTGAAAATATTGAAATTACCAAGTTATGAGCCTGTAGGCCAGATATTCAAAACTTTGCACTGGGCAGAAACCGTCTGCACAGGTTTAGTGTAGGATTTGCGTGGGTCAGCTATATTCAAAAGGCCAAATAGCATGGGCAAATTGCATCAGCCCTGGGCAAAATCATAATGTATGCAGGGCAAAGTGACATGATTACAGGAGCAATGCTATATTCAGCGACTAGCACTTACGCAGTGGTTTTGTGTGACTTAGCGCAACACTTAGCATAGTGCACATTACTGCCCAAGAAAAAGCTTGTCTTAACCCTGGGCAATCAGCTTTTGCGCAACACTATGGTTTTCTTTACGTGGTGTTTATGGGTTTTGGTACGGGTTTTGCGCGTACTAACAAATAAATATGACACATAAACAAAGCCAAACATAGAGGAAGCATGCTGTTGACTGATGGCATCACAATGATGCCATCATCTGCCACCAATCCCAGCCATGCCAGGCAGTAAGTGGTGACCCTGCAGCCAATGGACAGCATGGCAGTGTGGCCTTACAGCACACACCTGTGGACCACACTTCTATGGACACCAACAGATGCCAGCACATACATGCAGCACTGTGGGCATGGAGGATGTTGAGGGGAGAGTGCTTGGGTGGCAGGCTGTGCCACAGACCAGGTGTGGCCACAAGGCTGGGACACATTATGCAGTGCACATGGGCCAGTATTGGAATACCCCAACACCAGTGTGCTTCAGATAATATATGCCCCCAGCCACATACCGTACAGCTGTACAACTGCCACAGCACACAAAGCCAGACATGTATGTCACTGTGAGCATCCCATGCCAGAGGTGCAGCATCTGTGGGTCACACAACAGCATAACAGTAATGTCCACTGCCAGTAAACACCTGCAGGTTGGGCCTCTCACTGTATAGGGCAGTCATCATCACTACCCTACACACCATAGGCACCGCTGTGTCCACACACTACTGGCCCCCTTACTACTGTAGTGTCTGCTGCACTGTAGCATGACCTACAGTGTGACAGTTGCATGCAGCACCACCACCATCTTTGCCTATGTTGTGTTGTCCAGTATAGCTGCAGGCAGCAGTGCCGTAGAAGTAGTGATTCAAAACTGTATAATATTCCCAAGCTGTTTTGCAGCGCTAACACATTTGTGATGGTTTAGCGCAGGGCTAAACAGTTAGCCCAGCGCAAACTGCATGCAAATCAGGGCATAATGAGATGCTAATCTGGTGTTTGCCCACAGGCTACCTATGAAGGCTCATTTACAAGTCACTTTTGAATATGGCAAAGTTTAGCGCAGGGCAAATGTGTTTGCACCGGGCTAACAGTTTAGCCCCTGTGCTAAACCCGCGTGCAACGTAAGTTAGCGCTTTTCATGCAAGCAGTTCAGGGAATATTTTACAGTTTTGCACACTGTACTTTCATATACGCTGCTACCTGCAGCTGTACTGGGTCCACGATTTGTTGGCACACACACATTGGCCACACAGTTCACCTCTACCTACCTTCACATCGCTGTGCACTGTGTTGCTGTTGTGGTTGCACTTCTGGTTGCCATACTCAGAGCTGTCTTATTCCAGGGCTAAGTTTGCCCTGCACTCCCACCCAGTTTGCCCAGCCTCATTCCCATGCTATATTTAGAAGTTGTTTGCCCGGCTATTCCTTTTGAATATGGCTTGATTTGTGCTCTGGGCAAATTTGCCCACCGGCAGTGCTAATTTAGCCCGGTCAAAGTTTTGAATATCTGGCCCTGTGTAGCAAATGTCAACAAAGGCTCATAACTTTGTTGTTTTTGATATTTTAATACCAAATTTTCAACATAGCCTTTTATGACCCCACCTCATGAACAAGGTCAGATAAATTATCAACTCCTGCCCAAAAGGTGATTTTGTCCAGGACCAACAAACTTACCTTTTGTGATATGAAAAACATTTTGGACAAGATTTAAAAATGACAGCTGTCACATTCATGATGTGCTGTAAAATATGGTTAGGTTGTAAATTTGGGGTACAAATATTGAAAATTACAAAGTTATGAGCCTGCATCTGCAAAATTCAATGTAGGCTAAGCAATTCTTGTTTTTCAATATTTTACACCAAATTTTCAACATAGCCTTCTATGACCCCACCTCATAATGAGGGCAGAGAAAATGTTTAACTCCTGCATGAAAAGTAATTTCACACAGGGACAGTAAAATTACATTTTGGGACAGATTTGCCTAATGTAAAAGCAATCGTTCATGAGGTGGGGTCCCAAAAGGTATGTTGAAAATCTGGGTCAAAATATTCAAAAGGGCAAGTTATTTATTTATTTATTATCACAGTCGGAATTACAACCTTTGAGTCATAGACTCCTTTGCAAAGGCACCATGTCTTGGTACAAAGATTGCAAACATTGAGAACAGTGCAATGCAGTGAACGGTGCAATACAGTGAGGACATACAAGACAGCAAAACTCTAGGGCAGGAAGCCCAGCATCAATAAGACATATTCAGTAATAAAGATATTCAAGAATTAGATTCCTTTGCAGGGTTCCACATCTTAGTGCAGAGGTTTCATAACAGTGACATTACAGTACAGTGAGGTCATACATGAGAGCACAAATTCAAGGGTCAGGTAAACTAGGGCTCTGCTGGAACATATTCAGTAACACATGATACAGAGTAATGAGCAAATAACGCAGTTTAGAGATGAAGGAGGTCAGCTTAAGCTATGTAGCTTAGAGAGGTATCCGTACTGGGACCAGGACTGGTGGTGGACTGAATGTTAACATCCCCTATGGAGGTGGGCATGGAGGGAGGTTTGAAGAGTCACAGGCAGCAGAATCAGAAGCAGATTCTCTAGGTTAGTTTTAAAGGGGCCAAGAGTGGGTTCCAGGGAAATAGAGGCAGGAGGCTATTCAGCCAGAGGGGAACATGAGCCACTAAGTTCAAAACCACATTGAAATACATTGAACGGTATACCTGGTTTCCCCAGTTCGCGGTCCAGCTTTGAAGAGTGAAGTGTGTCTACAGTCCAGAGAAGAGTACTTGTCCAACCCCAGTGGGTAAGTAAGGGGTTGGGAGGTGTGTGGTGGTGCTGAGTGGAAGGTCGGATAGGAGACCAACGGTGCAACAGACAACAAGGATGGTTTGCTGTTTTACAGGGTTAAACAAAACAAAAATGATGAGGAACAGTTTTCTAGATTTCAGGTGATGACACTGTGGGATTGGGCACCCCAGTGTCAGTGTTACATTTATGGGGGGTGGGGTGGTGGGTGCTGAGAGGGAGGATCTGCCTGGGGGGACCAGTTAGAACAGGCATCGATGGATGGTTTTCTTTGTTTCAGCCAATCTGAAAGTAAAGTGGGACTCCATGCATGCATTAGCCAATGCTGGTGCAATGTAGGAGTCCTATTTTTACTTTTCAAGCTATTCTTATAAAATACCTCTCAGTTTGCCAAATTAAAGGTGTTGATGAAATCAGCTCTCTCTATTGATACTGCCAGCTATTTTGTTCAATTGCCACCAAAATTGCTGAACATGTTCAGTTAGGCAAAGATACAAATTAAATAATAATAAAATAAAAGAGATGGTGGTGACACTGGGGAACTGGGCACCCCAGTGTCAGAGTTACATTTGGGAGAGTGTGGAGTGGTGGGCACTAAGAGGGAGGGTTGGTGGGGGTGGCAGTTACAGGGGGGCCTGCAACAGGTTTGTGGCCTCTGATACCATCTGTCTCGGGAGAAGTATCGCTACCCAAGACAAGAAGACTGCATAGCCACTTGCCATCAGCTGTAAGCTGCCTCGGGAGAAGCACTGCTGCCTGGGGAGAAGATCTAGTGGCCAGCTTTGCCTGATCTACCTGTGTTCTTTGCCTGGCTCAGGAGAAGCTCCACTGCCTGAGCAGAAGACTACAGTGCAGTATTATAGCAGCTCCAGTGTGCGCCTCTAGAAAAGACTCTCAATAGGTGAACTGTGCCTGCTATTTCTAATAACTGCCCCATTACATACCTCAATTGTCTCTTGCAGCTGGCAGGGGGCTTGGAGGTGGGCCAGCAGCCATTCACTTGTTTGGAGGAGGGCTTGATACTATAAAAGCACGCGCTGCCTGCTAGCAGTGTTTGGGGCATCTGATACCATCTGTCTCGGAGAAGCCCTGCTACCCGAGACAAAAAGATTGCATAACCGCTGCCATCAGCTGTAAATTGCCTTGGGAGAAGCTCTGCTGGTCGGGGAGAAGATCTAGTGTGGTGACTTCACCTGCTCTACTTGTGTTCATGCCAGGCTTTGGATAAGCTCTGCTGCCCTAGCAGAAGACTGCAGTGTGGCATTATAGCAGCTCCAGTGTGTGCCCCTGAAAAGACTCTCAATAGCTGAACTGAGTCTGCAATTTCTAATAACTGCCCTTTACATACCCTCAGTTGTCTCTTGCGGCTATTGAGGGGCTCAGAGGCAGGCCAGCAGCCATTCACCTGTTTGGAGGGAGGAGCTGGACAGTATAAAAGCACTCACCACCTGCAGGCAGCATTTGGGGCATCTGATACCATGTGTCTTGGGAGAAGCACCGTATCCGAGACAAGAAGACCGTGATAGCCACTTGCTATCGGCTATAAGCTGCCTCGGGAGAAGTTCTGCTGCCAAGGAGAAGATCTAGTGTGGCCGACTTCACCTGCTCTGTGTTCTTGCCTGGCATGGGAGAAGCTCCGCTGTCAGAGCAGAAGACTACAGTGAGGCATTATAGTAACTCCAGTGTGCGCCCTAGAAAAGACTCTCAATAGCTGAACTGTGCCTGCTATTTCTAATAACTGCCCCTTTACTTACCCTCAGTTTTCTCTTGCAGCTGACAGGGGCTCGGAGGTGGGAAAGCAGCCATTCACTGTTTGGAGGAGGGACTTGATACTATAAAAACACGCCACCTGCAAGCACATAGGTGTGAGAGGAGACTCGCTGAGAAACCGAGTAAGAACAGTCGCTCCTGCAGTTATCTCAGGGTAAGATTAAACTATTGTTTTTTATTAAATATGGCCTAGTTGTTTTTGGCCTAAAGCATATTTTAGCTAAGATGTTGCATTAATTTATACTGGATTATTAGAACATTGGAACCCTGAGTGTTTGCATGTCTGACTCAAGCTTTTCTCAATAGTCTTTTAGAGAATGACCGAAAGTTTATTTTATACTTTTACACTAATGGCAGCATATTTTATATGAGAATTTAACTTTCTGATTTAAAATGAAGGTACTTAGTTTAATTACATGTTTTTTGAGGGTCCCATTTTATTGGATCAAGGTGTTCTCATTTGTTGAGCTACCAGGCTCATACAGAAGCCTCTGGAGGACCATCAACTGACTATACATACTCAAATTTATTGCTTGATTCTAATCTCACTATTGAGGGTAGTATAAAGTACTTGGGCTGTTTGTCTAGAAAAAGTAGCTATGAACTGGTATTATACCTAAATTTGATCTTTTCCAGGCATTTTTTTCAGAGATTTTACTAACTCCTTTTAATTGGTCAATGCTCTTTTAGCTGGGGACATTGAGATTAATTCCAGTCCTCCAGCACAAGATGATGAATCACATAAATTGCAATGGAGGCAGAGGGTTTAAAATGTATTCATTTGATCGTGCATAGCTTTATTTAGAAGAAACCTGAACTTGAGGCATGGATGCACTTGAATGACCCAGATATAGCAAGCTTCACAGAATCATGGTTGAAGTCTCACAGTTAGGACAATCAATGCACCATGGCTGGATATAAAATGTTTAGAAGGGATTGCCCAAGTAAACAGAAAGGAGGGGGTTCTAGTGTTCTAAAAGAACACTTACAGTTGAAGGAACTGGAGGTAAACTACAACTCTACTACTGGTTTGGAGTGGTTATTACTAGAATTGAAACTTGGAGGATGTCAAAGGGTAATGTTTGCACCACAGATAATCCTTCAAAAGCTGGCTGAATGGCCTTGGGATTTTCTGGGTATTATTGGATTACTATGCCCACGGGAATATATTAGCAATGGAAGACTTCAATTTAAACTGGAACCCAAATCAAATCCAGAACTAGAGTCCTTAATAACAAGTGCTGGACTTGTTCAGATAATAAATATCTTTATGCGTATGAACCTGACAAGTGGTTATATGCAGTTTTGAACAGGATTCTTACAAGTAGTCTAAATAGTATTAAGAGTTGGGACTTTTCCTGACACAATAAGGGATCACTTGGCCACTTTTTGTGTTTGGAAGGCCAAGAAAATTAAACCATCCCGAGATTTGCATATTTCAGGAGATTTATCAATGAGATGGGAACAGAGTTATAGGAGGACCTAGAGCAAATAGACTGGAGTTTTCTCAGTGTAATATCGACAGTAGAACTGCTGTAGACTATTTTAGTACCTTATTACTTGATCTGCAAAATAAGTACTTTTCTCGGGTTACTAGAAGGTCAAGGGGCTGTAAATAAATTAATTACCCTGAGTTGCTTAGATTAATGAAACAGAGGGATAAACTATGGAAATTATTTAAACATTCTGGTAGTACATCTGATTTATATGACTATGGCTAACTAAAAATTTATGTAAAATAAAAACTAAACATTGTCAATCTGATTACTATTTTAATAATCAGACTAGAGAGTTAAATAACCCCAGAAAAATTTGGACTGCAAAGTCCATTACTGATCCTGTTACTAATCTATCCCCAACAGTTTTAATGATAATGGTAAAATTGTAACTGATCCAGTCATGATAAGTGAAGTATTCCTAAAATGCTTACTAACCTTTTGGAATATACACAGGGTTTAATCAAAATATTAATGGTAACATCATTGCTGGTAATTCATCTAGTAATAATCAATGGTCCTCTTTCTATTTTCATATAGCAAAATACAAACAAGCTCTGAAAATGTTAAAAATATTATAGAACCTAAAAGTTTAGGTGGAGATGGCTTAGAGCCTCAGTTTTTGAAGTTAGTGGCAGAGTACATTTATGTCCCATTGACCAAGATTTCTAAGTAATCCTTAATCACTGGTCAGTTTCCACCTCAATGGAAGCAAAACACAATTATACCTATTTTTAAACATGGACAACTGGATAATGTGGACAACTATCATCCAATATCCCTTCCACTGACCCTGGGGAAAATGCTAGAAAAAATAGTTAATATTCATTTGACAGAATAGAATATTTAAGCTCCAGTGGTCTTTAGACTCCTGAGCAGCATGGTTTCCAGAAGAATTATGGTATGGGTACAGACTTGGCAATGTTCATGAACCACATCAGTAAAGCAATGGATATCCAAATGCTTACTGGTGCAGTGGTGCATGGACCTGTCAAAGGCTTTTGACCTGGTTGATCACCAGTTGTTGCTACAAGGAGACTGGGAGCATTGACTAGCTGATTCATCCTGTGAATGGATATCTAGTTACCTGTCACAGTGTCCACTGAAGGTGAGCAATGGGGATGTGCTGTCACATATTGCAATAATGGAACAGGGCATTCCCCTGGGCTTGATACTGGGGCTGCTACTGTTTTCATTGCTTATTGACTCTTTACCTTCTGAATTCTCTAACACACGTACTGTGATGTATTCAGATGATATAATACTGTATCACAGCTCTCCTCAGTGGACATGTTAAACAGCGCATTGGGTATGGACTTTTCATTCTCAATGACTGGTTATTGAAACATAGACTTTTACTTAATAGTAAGAAGACAAAATGTATGATCTTTGGATCAAGACCTAAAATTGCTGGATGTCCTTCTTTGGCCATTTCCAACAATGTAAGTGACCAATTAAAACAAGTGGATCGTTTTAAATATTTAGGAATAATATTGGCCCTGAATATAAATTTTCATTGCACATAAAGTTGATTTGTCAACAGGTTAATAACAAACTAGGGGCCTGCTTAACTACAAAACATGTTGACCTTACCTGCCAGGACTACACTTAATAAAAGTGTTCTTTTGTTAACACAATTCCTTTTTGTTTACAAAAGTAACAAAAAGCTGATTTATCTCTTTTAAATACTACCTTTAATGCAATATGCAGGTTTATGTCAATGTCCCCATATCAAACTCACCACTGCACTTTACATGAATCTTTGAGGTGGTTACCACCCAGACTTAGTTGTGAATATAATTTAAATTGTTCAACTGGACAAGTATTCTTGACTGGGAACAGACTCTCCCTCTTTACTTTATTTGAACTCAAAAGAAGGCTAGAACTTTAAGGTTCAACAGTAGTGTTTCTTTTGCTGTCCCTAGAGTCTCAAGTAGTATGGGTGAGTGAGCTTTTACAGTGTGTGCTGCTAGAAATTGCAACTCTTTACCAAATTATGTATATGAAGGTGTCAGTCATGCTACTTTTAAATTGCGTCTTAGGAAACATTTCTGTACACAACTTATTTGTAAATGTTTGTTTAGCTGCAAGTATATGTTTGTCTTTCATGCATTTATTTAAATTGTAACATCTTTGGCTGTTGTATAAGCCCCAAGTCATGTATGAAAAAGGGCATTGGCTCATTACATCTACCTGGTTAACAAAAGTTTAAATAAAGAATAAATAAAACGGACATCAATGGACAGTTTTATTTTTACAGACTGACAGGCTGCTGAAGTTGAAAACCACTCAGCTGTTTGCTGACTGGCTTCATGCAAATCAAAGGACCTAAGCACTCCCTGATTTGAAATACACAAAGTTTCAGCCCACCAAGTAGAGAGCAATGTCAGGATCCCGGTTTCTGGTCATTGGTGTAGACTGCCAAGCCCTGGTTTTGTGAACTCAATGGCCCGGGCGCAGTGACATCCCCTGAAATCCTTATCCTTGTTATTAAAACATTGGCTATGCATGCACAGCCAATGTAAAAATATGCAAACATTTCAAAACATGATTAAAATAGGAAGAGTAAAACAAATGTAAAATCAGGATCTAACAGCATCCAGATTGCTTCCATAAAGTGCTGGGTATGCCCACCTGAGATGGATTCAACACCACTAGTCCTAAACACACAACTGCCACCCACTTAAAAAGATCTGAGGATATAACCAACCATTCCTCCTAAACTGGCATCTGCCAGCTGTTGGAGAGGAACTGGGAGCGGGAAGGGATTGCAAAGTAATAGAGCATCTATCTCATCACATCATTCTTTACTGCCAGTTGCTGCCACCAGCTGGTGCTGGTTATGAGGGAGAACCTCCGCCTTCAATGGGCAACTGCCGCCTGCCACAGAAGAATGTGGGGAATACGAAGATGGAATTAGTCATTTAACAGAAGATACAACAAGGAAGCAAAGTATAATACCCCGAGTTCTGATCCACTTCTAGTAACCTCATACCCTACTCCACTCATACAGGCAGCTGCCACCAGCCTGTAATAAACCTGACAGGGAGTGATTTTAGTACTTAAAGGGTTAATCTGACAAAAGTTGACTGAAAAACAAGGCACCTGGGTGGGAGATAATTGAGTATTTAAATGATTACTCAATGAAAGGTAAAACTGGAAACAATAAAACATTAACAGGAAGTGAAACACAGTGCAAAAGTGTGGCAAAATTAATAATACTTATGAACTATTAAGTAACAGCAATTAAAATAATTTCAAAGATTATTACAAAACCAGACTAGTAAAACTTTTGCATACACTGCTAAACCAAAAAATCATTTTTCATTAATTTTATTTATTTAAAATTTGTTAACCAGGTAACCCCAAGAGCATCAGATGCCCATTTTCAAGGAGGACCAGGATTTAAAACTAAATAAAGAGATAAACTGACAAATACAAATACAAGTAACATCAAACTTAACAAGATAAGAACATTGAGAATTCACTAGACAGTACTTTTTAACTGCTTTTTAAATACATTCATAGATATAAGGTTCAACAATGTGTCAGGTATTGCATTACATAATTTAACTACGTGACCAAAATTTATCTCTGCCCAGTTGAAGATTGAAAAGTGGAGGTCAAACAGTAGGAACCCTGGCATATCTGGCAGAATGCAAATTAGAAAAGGTATTAAGTTCAGACAAATAAATATTGAACAGGTGAAAAGCAAAATCTTCTAAAATTAATGAAGCTAAATAAATAACCCTTTGCTCAAAAGACATCTAGACCCATTTTTTATATAAATCAGAATGACGCTATCCAGAAATGGCAAAGTGACAAACTGAGTGATATCAAATTTTAACTCAACATAATGAAGTTACTGGGCTAAAGCATACAAAGGGAACTGCAGTCCGTTAGGACAACAATCATGACTGAGCTAATGGTTTTACAAGAATTTAAAGATAAACAAGACTTTAAACTATATTACTGCCCTAAATATGAGTGACAAGACTTGACCAACTAATCCATATGGTACATAAAGGGCTGATCTAAAATAAAACCGAAATAACTAAAGCTTTTCACTGCTCAGTTTTGTTACCACCCAAATCAAGAAATGGCTTTAATGGTACATGCTGACAGAGTTTCTATGAGATCCAAACAAACATCAAATTCATTTTTGTAGAATTTAGTAAAATATTCTCCAACAGCCAATTTTGACCAACAACAAAGTCTTCTTGTAAGTTATTATCAGTGTTATCTAAGTTAGATCCTGACCTATACAGTACAATATCATTGGCCTACATAATTGAATGTGTCTCCGATTCCTGGATACTGGAAGGTAAAGAATTCAAAAATGTATGTAAAAGAATGAAGCCCAGGACTGAACCTTGTGGGACATCCATTTTATGCTGAACAGCAGGAAGTCATAGTATGAAGTAGGACCAACTGTTTGTTTCCTATTAGAGTAATTTGAAACCAGGAGAGGGGCTAAAGATAATCCGAGATCCAAAAGTGTTGGAAAGCAGGCAGCCATAATGAACCAAACTGAATGCTTTGGATCAGTCCAAGATATAGTACCCATCATATCCCCACTGTTCAAGGTCCACATGAGGAGCTGGTGACCTCAGCTTGGCCTTAAAGGTGTTACAATTGCTTAAAGCCATGCTTGCAAGGGGTTAACAAGTTCCTTGAGTCCACGTAACCTTTAATTGATCCAAAACTATTTCTGGGATCTTAGACAGACAGCCAGGAGGAAAATTGTATATTGGAACCACAGTCACCCACTTCCATGACTGGGGAATCTCAGAGTATTTCAAGGAATAATTAAACAATACATTCAAAGGGAAAGTCATTAAATCAACCACTAAGGAAAAGAGACACAGAGCAACTTGATCAGCACCCATCCAGGATTTGAATTCACACAAAAGATATTCTAATGACTGATTAACAGTTAATATGCCAAACTCAAACCTGGATTGAACCTCCTCATTACTTAAAAATGTGGATTAGAATCCGATAAATTTACTAGAGGAGCTAATGTGACAACATCAGAAAAACACAGTTAAATTCAAATGCAGCGCCAAGTTAATCAGTAATGCCTCTTCACCAGTAGATAACAATGCTAAATGAGCAGTAATGGACCTGCCAAGTAATTTGTTAAGAATTTTCCAGTTATCTTATTGGCTATTGGATGAAAGAAATTGAAACTTCAGAAAACATTCTGATTTTGTCTTTCCCAATTGCTTGCAAGCATTCCTAAGCTGTTTATATTATAATAAAGTAGTACAATTTTTCATAAATTGATGCCAGGCACTACCTCAATCCTGCATCTTTGTAACAACTTCATGAGTTATCCATTCACAACATCGATCTTTTATCCTTAAGTTGCAGAGAGGGACAAATCCCAGACTTTAATAAATTCCTCTGCAATAAGGTCTAGAATCAAGGCCATACTAAGTCCTGAACTCAAATAAGATTAGTCAATACCGCTTATGGCCCAACAAAATTCAACTATAATCTAAATTTTTCAAGGACTGAGAATGATGTAAATTGGTCGCATTTTTGGTTTGCACGCTACACAGACAGACCAGAGGACAGTGATCTTTAAACTGTCTGCAAGAGGGTGCACCGATAAAATTATGTCTGGTCTGGTAGTCAATATTAAATCAAGTTGTGTTTCTGATCCTGATTTATAATTAAACCATGTTGGGAATTTATGACTTGATGTAAGTTCAAACTTGATTGAGTCACCAAGTACAATTACTTCTTAGAACTTTGAACAGAGGATTTATACTAGAAATTAAAGAGAGCCATCAGCAGGTTGCCCTAGAGGAATATAAACAGTAGCTACTGTAAGTGAAATTGCCTAATATCCCTCAAGTACACTATTAGGGAAAGAAAATCATATGTTGAGTAGGTGTTTACAAATTTGTCCAAAACAACTATTAAGTTGGCTCTACAGTCAACCACCTCCTCATTTGTGAAGTCTATCACTTTTAATAAATTATATTCATCCAAATTAATATCAGTGTCGAGCACTTTGTTGAAAGCCATGTTTCTGAGACAGTTATGATATCAAATGTTTTACAATTAGACCAAACCTGCAACTCATCAATTTTCATTAAAAGACTACTTGGACCCAATTTACAAAGGACTTATATTGATGCAAGTGACTTGTGTTAAAGAGTTTGATGCAAGAAGTGACCTGCATCACAACTTGCATCAAATGCAATTTTTTTTCAGCCTGCATCAAATCCTGATGCCGCTGCACTAAAGCCCCTTGCACCAGGGTTGTGCCAAACAACCTCAGCACAAGGTCACAAGGCTTGCGCCCACAGTAGGGCTGCAGCATCCCTTTTTGGGGTTTTACAAGCCCCGCCATGGAAGCAGCAAAGGGCACCACTTGGCTTGTGTGATGGGTTCCAGAGAGGTGGTGGCCACTTATAACAAGGTGGGTCTCCAAAGCTCTGGATGCCCTTGCAACAGTTCATGTATGACCAGATCTTTCATTTGAGGCCCCTGGTTTGACGGGGACCTCAAGGTGATGAAGTTCAAGGGTCGGAGGTTGGAGCATTGCTGGCAGAAGACCCGGAGGGAGGCCGATGCTAGCCCTATGTGTCCACTGTGTGGAGTACTAGGGCAATTTCCCATGAGAAGGCAGAATTCCTATCCAGGGAAATTGTTGTGGGGAAAAACAGACTATCTCAGCTATTTTGGACTGCAGACAGGCTTCTTCATCCTGCCTGCAGCAAAAAGTGTTGTCATCCACCTTGTGTAAGGAGTTTGCTCTGTTTTCTCTGACAGTTTCAGCCATCCGGCCGGGATCCCACCAGGGACTCATTTGCCCTCGCAGTGGTTGGGCTCAGGGTTGTGGAGGCATGCCACCTGTCTTGGAAGAGTTTAGGCCAGTGAAGATGTCTGAAGTGACTAGAGGATCTTAGAGCTGAAGCACACTTTGGTAACCAGACCCAGCTCAAACGCATTTCTTAATGGGATGTGTTGAAGCTGTTGGTCTGGTGTTCACTGGGATTGCCAGGTGCTCAATGGTGAAGTGGTCCTCCCTGCGGATCTGAAAGAAGTGCTGGTGAGGCTCCTCCTTAAGAAACCTTCCCTACCCTGATGTCCTGGTGAATTACTGTCGTATCTCCAACCTGCCCTTTTCAGGTAAGGTTGTTGAGAGTTAGTGGCACATCAGCTCAAGGATCACCTGGTATCCTCGGATATCTATGAGACATTTCAGTCAGGTTTTTGGGCTAGACACAGCATAGAAACAGCTGTATGGTGCATAATGATCTGCTCAGGGCTTGAGATAGAGGAGACAGGTCAGTTCTTGTTCTCCTTGATCTGTCCTCAGCATTTGACACTGTGGACCACACTGTGCTTCTTGATCAGCTCTGTGAGTTTTGTGGACTTGCCAGTACTGTCATCAGGTGGTTTGAGTCCTATCTCATAAACAGGGGGCAGCGGGTAGTGATGGGAATTCTCCTCCTCCCAATGCCCCTGTCTTGTGGAGTGCCACAGGGCTCAATCTTTATCGCCAATGCTGTTCGCAGTGCACATGCTGCCCTGGGTGAGATCATTAGACAGTACAGCGTGGATTTTCACAGTAATGCAGATGATACCAAGCTGTACTTGTCCTTTGCCCCGGAACATCAGGAGTGGTTGATACTTAACAACTGTCTGGCTAAAATCAATGACTGGGTGGGTTCCAGCTGGCTGAGACTTAATCTGGCCAAGACGGATGCAGTAGTGATCAAGTCTGGTCATGGACGTGATGGGTTGCCACCTGCAGCTGACTCAGGGCTTTTCTGGGTTCTGCTCCATTGGTGGCTGCCTCAGGTGTGAAATCTGGGCCTGATCTTGATAACAGATTGACCTTTGAAGACCAGGTGCCATCTGTTGTCATTAGCAGTTTGTACCATCTGTGGAACATTGCTCGGATTAAGTCCCTCGTTCTCTCCGAGGACCTGCCGATGCTAGTGCATGCCTTTGTGACCTCCATGCTCGACTACTGCAACTCTTTATACTTCGGGGTCAGGGAGGAACTCCTCTGCAGACTTCAGCTAGTACAGAATGAGCAGCTCAGTTACTGATGGGCCTTTCAATGTCCAGTCACATGACTCCAGTCCTGCAGGCTTTGCAGTGGCTGCCAGTCAGGTGGATGGTCCTTTCAAGGTGGATCTTCTCACCTTTAAGGCCCTATACAGAGTGGGTCCTGGTTACCTGTCAGAACTCCTGATATCGGTGACTTCTGCTCACTCCTCCTCTCTCTTCGAGGGGCCCTTGGACATTCCCAGAGTTCAGCTCAAGACCTCTGGAGATCATACATTTAGTGTCTCTTGGCCAACCCTGTGGAACCTGTTACCATCTTCTGTCCGGAGGCTCCCGAGTTGAGGTGTTCTGCCGGAGCCTGAAGGCCCACCTCTTTGTCCTGGCTTTCCAGATTTCTGAGTAAATCCTGTTCTGGTCCCTTCGGTGACTATCTGAAAGTCTTTTAAATTATTTTAAACTGTTATATTTATATTTATGCAATGTTACTGTTTTACCTATTCAAGCTGTTTTATTATGCCTTGTTATAAGTCCTGTTAGGCACCCAGAGCCTCTGGGATTGGGTGCCCTACAAATAAATTGCCTTGCTTTGCCTTAGACCTGATACAAAACACAGCAAAAAGTGGGGTCTTAAACACATTTGTATGTCCAGCGTGGTGCCAGTAGCAAAACCCAAAGCAAAAGGGGAGGGATTTTAAACCACCTAAGCTAATGCACAGGACCAAAGAGCACAACAATGCTTCTTAATTAAAAACATGGAACAGCTTACCATGTGTAGCAAAATTCTTCTTTAATGTTCAAAGTGCTTGACATCGTATCACAAAACAAGTGCAGAACACCTCTCTTGCCTTAGACCTGCCTGGAGGTGGTCTATGTGGCTTGTGCCAGTGGGACAGGGTCAACAATAAGCTGCTGGGGGCATAAGGTAGGGAAGGTAGCGGAGAGGGGAGCTGGGATAGCTGGGCATCACCAGGAGTGATGTGGCACCCAGCAGGGTGCATTTACATTATTGTGTATAGTACAGCATACGTATCATTCCTGGTGGTCTACTGGTTCCTCCTCCCACCTGAGCACCTGCCCGTTCATAAAATATAATATCCCATAATATCCCCGTGGCTAGCAGTCACTCCCCCACTTGATCCTCCATTCACTTTATGAAATATTATATTCCTGGTGGCTAGTGGTCTCTCCCTCAACCCGATCATCCACCTGCTTTATTAAATATAATATTCCTGGTGGTTAGCAGTCACTTTCCCAACCGAGCACCCACCCGACATTTGTAGCAGAGTTCCTGGTGTCCAGTGTAACCCCCATTCTGATCCCCTGTATGGTGAATATAAATTCTCTGGTATCTAGTGGACCCCCATCCCTGATCCCTGTATAGTGCAAGTAACTCATTCCTTGGTGGTCTGGTGGATCCCTCACCTAGCAGGTAGTGCCCCTCCATCCCACTCCCCATCCCGAATGGACTGGACGACCAGCACAGTCCTGCTCTCTGCACCATGACTGGCTGTCGACTGAGCTATTGATGAGCTTGTACTGTATATAGTCTATCTGTAGCCTTTGCAGAAGATTATTTGAAAGGCTTCTTGGCACTAAAAAGCCAGTTTAAAGCAGTAGTGCATGGTATAGTAAAAATGTTATTTTATACCTGAATGCAATAAATTAGCTAAATAAAGATGATGATATTTTAAAAGTGATGATTTTCAGAGCTTCAGACTTGGTTCCTTATATGCAGGGAACCCCATCAGCTGCTGGAACTGATGGCTCCATTATGGTATGACAAAGCAGCATTTATTCATCTAGCCATAGGGACCAAAGATAACAAAGCCAGAAAGACAGAAGGACTAGTAGCAGGAGCGAGATCATGCAAATAGGTCACAAAGACGATGTTTGGAAAATCAAGGGAGTGAAGGAGATGGAGAGATAATTTCAAGCGGTAGAAGGCAAGAGGAGAAACCATCTGACCCACAAAAGTCCTAAAGCAAGGGATGTAGTAGGAGTGGCTCAGCTGAACAAAAGGAGAAGGAAGAAAGTGAAGGAGGTGGGAGGGAGGAAATGATTCAGTACCAATTCTTTTATGAAATCTTGCACTCTTTGGATCATGATATTTGGAGGTAAACAACTGGTGCATAAATATATCTTATGGAATTTGACCCCATGGCTGCACTGTAACCTGATAATGTGAGTCCCTTCATAAAATAAATAATAAAACGTTATTTTAAGGTGCCTTTCAAAACCAAGGCACCATACAGAAAAAACATTTAAAATTTCACATATTACAACAACCAAATAAATATAATCAAACTCCAAATGCATACATCCACAGATACGATTTTAGGCCATTTTTGAATCCCTCCATGGTCGCGCGCACCTGTAACTGGTGGGGTGAAATTTCAGGCGGTTGGGTCCGCATACTAAATGTCTCAGCCCCAGAAGATTTCAAAAACCCATGGGATCTCAAGCAACCCTCGCCAGCTGAACGGAGTAATCTCAGAGCAGGAAAGGACCAGCCGCTCTTTCACGTAGTCAGGGCCAAGTCCATGAGGCTTTACAAGTCAGAAGACTGACTTTAAAGGTGATCTGCCACTGCACTGGCAGCCAGTACAGTCTCGCAACACCAGTGAAATATGGTTGGACGAGAGGTACCAGTCAGAAGCCGGGACGCTGCATTTTGCACCAGCTGCAAGCGGCAGATTTCAACCCCAGAAAGCCCTAGATAAAGGAGTTGCAATAGTCCAGACGTGAGGACACAAAGGCATGGACCAGCATAGGAAGATCGCGAGAGAACAAGGTGCCTAATCCTGGAGATATTCCTCAGATGGTAAATGAGGACTTGATGACAGCAGACACCTGCGAATGCAGAGTCAATCCCTCATCAAAATTACCCCATGTTATGCACCCATTCAGAGGTTGGGAGTGAAACACTCGAGATAAAGTCCAGAGGGTGAACCAGCCCCAGTCCCCCTATCTGGTGTGCCAAATCCACTACCAACACCTCAGTCTTTTCCGAGTTCAACTTCAACCAGCTCGAATCCATCCACTGCTGGATCTCGCTAAGGCAGTTATTAAAGACCAAGAAAGCTTCATCTGATTTGGTGCAAAAGAAAGGTACAGCTGGTATTAACAGCACAGCAGTGAAACCTCAGCCCATAGAAACAGACTTTGACGGCAGATAAGGACAGCTTGGCCCATCTAGTCTGCCCATTTCCCTATCTCACGGATAGGCCGTAGATCCTAGTTAACCAACAGCCTATTTCTTCCTAACCCCCACAAAATTATCTTATGTCTGTCCCATGCATTCTTGAATTCTCCCACAGTTTTAGACCCCACAACCTCCTCAGGAAGGCTGTTCCATGCATCCACTCCCTCTGTGAAAAAATACTCTCACATTGCCCCTGAACTGCCCCCCATCTTTAAATCGTGTCCTCTTGTTCTTGCACATCTCTTTTCTGAAAGATGCTACCCTCTTGGACGTTGTTGATTCCATCGAGGTATTTAAAGTTTCTATCATGTCCCCCTCTCCCTTCTTTGCTCAAGGGTATACATATTAAGCTCCTTTAGTCTCTCCTCATACAGCTTCTCTTGCAGACCCTGCACCATTTTAGTTGCCCTCCTCTGACTGCTTCCATCCTGTCTATATCCTTTGGAGATGGGGTCTCCAGAACTGGATGCAGTACTCCAGATGGGGTCTCACCAACTGTCTGTACAGAGGGATAACAACTTCCTGTTTTCTGCTGCTGATGCCTCTCCTATGCATCCCAGTATCCCCAAGCCCTCACTACTGCCTCTCTCACATTGCTTGCTAACCTTAAGGTCATCTGATATGATTACCCCCTGGTCCCTTTCCTTTTCTGTTGTTGTTACTACCCCATTGTGTAATCTTCCTGGGTTCTTGTTTCCCAGGTGCATTATTTTGCACTTCTTTGCATTGAATCCTTGCTGCCATACTTCTGACCATTCCTCCAACCTTGCCAAGTCCCTTCTGATCCTTTCCACGCCTCCTTGTGTATCAACCTGTTGCAGATCTTTGTGTCTTCTGCAAAGAGGCATACTTTTCCTTCCAGTCCCTCTGCAATGTCACTTATAAAGACATTAAAAAGGACTGGACCTAGTACTGAACCCTGCGGTACCCCACTAGTAACCCTCTTTCTTCAGAGTGGACTCCATTTACAATTACCTTCTGTGTCCTGTTGTCCAGCCATTGTTTTACCCAGGCTACCACCCTAGGACCCACTCCCAGGCTGGTTAATTTGACTATTAATCTCTTATGTGGGACTGTGTCAAATGCCTTGCTAAAGTCTAGGTAGGCCATGTCCACAGCCAATCCATGGTCTACTACTTTGGTCACCCAGTCAAAGAAATCTATTAGATTCATCTGACATGACCTTCCCACTGTAAATCCATGCTGCCTTGGGTGCTGTGCCCCACTGGCCTCTAGGTACTCAACAATTCTTTCCTTCAGAAGTGACTCCATCACTTTCCTACCACAGAGGTCAAACTGACAGGTCTGTAGTTTCCTGCCTCTGTCTTGGTCCACTTTTGTGAAGGGAATCACATCTGCCTTCCTCCAGTCCTCGGTACAACACCATCCTCCCATGATTTATTAAAAAGAGTGGCCAGTGGTTTCAATAGTTCCCCCTTAATTCTTTTTAGAATTCTGGTGAATTCCATCAGGCCCCATTGCTTTGTCCACCTTCAGTTTTAGGAGTTCTTGCAGAACCCTTTCTTCTGTGAAAGGACTAGGATCGACCCCCATCAAGAGTGCTTCTGTTAATTGGATTAAGCACTTCCCTCCTCTTTTGTGAATACTGAGCAGAAATATTCATTCAGTATCTGTGTTTTTCACTGTCCCCTCTGCCCAACCACCGTTCATTCTATTCAGCCTCACTATCCATCCCTTTGTCTTTATACGCCCCTGATGTACCTATAAAGGTTTTATTCCCTTCTTAATCGAGTTGGCTATCTTTTCCTCAGTTTGGGCCTTTGCTCTTCTGACTTCCCTCCTGCTTCCTTCTGCCTTAACTGGTATAACTCTCTGTCCTGCTCCTTCTGTGTTTCCTTATACTTACGGAATGCTATCTTTTTCTCCTGACTTTCCCAGCCACCTCTTTTGAGAACCATAGTGACTTTTTCTTTCATTTTGATTTGTTTATTTGCTTCACACAAAGGCTTGTTGCCTCTGTGATGGCAGTTTAGATGATTCCCATTGTTGCTCCTCCTCCTTCTAGCCTGTTTGTTAGTGCTTTTCTGAGGCACTCTCCCATCTTGCCAAAGTCAGCCCTCCTGAAGTCCAGTACCTCACTTTTGTATGGCTTGACTCTGTAGCTGAGTTTAACGTGAACCACACTGTTTGATGGTCACTTGTTCCCAGATGGCAACCCACTTCTAGATCTGAGATCCTCTCACTGTCCCCATTTGAGAGTACGAGGTCTAAGACTGCTCCCTCATGAGTGGGTTCCAAACTAGCTGTCTGAGGCCTGCCACCTGTAGGGCATCAAGAATGGCCCTGCTCTTGGATGGGGCTGCAGCAAATGTGTTCCAGTTAACATCTGGCATATTCAGGTCTCCCATCAACAGTATCTCCCTTTCTCTTCCATCCTAAGAATGCTTCTATCATATCCTTGTCCATTCCTCCCCTGACATGGGGATCTGTACACAACCCTGTGCAGATTGTGGTGCCCTTTCCATTCTCCAAGGTGACCCACAGTGCCTCCTCTCTTCCTGTTTACTCTTTTGTTCTGTTGCTTTTATTCCTTCCTTTACATAGAGACTACTCCTCCCCTCTTCTCCCCTGCCTGTCTCTCTCTGTAGGTTATGTACCCTGGTATTAACATCCCAGTCATGGTTCTCTGTGTATCATGTTTCTGTGACTGCTACGATATCCAGGCATCCCTCTTCCATCAAGGCCACCAGCTCAGGAGCTTGTTGCCCAGACTACGGGCATTGGTACTCATTACCCTCCATTTCCTGATGGTCTTACTCCTTTTGCCCCATCCCTGTCCTTCTTGCCATTGTCACTTCCCCATTTACCCTGCCCTTCTCCCTATCGACACCTCTATGTTGGTGTTTACTGCACTTACTACCGTGATTTTTTTTGGGGCTATGATTTCCTGCTCCTTCCCAGTGTCCCCTTGGCAGTTTAAATGCTTGCCAATGAGCATTTAAACTTATCACCTAGGATCCTGGTTCCCGGCCCGACAGATGCAGCCCATCATGCCAGTATAGGCTTGCATCACCCAGGTGGACCCCAGCCCCAATGAAGCCAAATCCATGGCTCCACACCAGTTTTTCAACCACTGATTGAATCCCATGGTGCAGAAAACCCTAGCCTCTCCTACATGCATAGATGGGCAGCACTTCTGAGAGAAGGTTACCGTATGCTACTTGTCAAGCCCTCCCAATTCCACAAACTCTTCCTGCACTTCCCTAATCCCTTTCTTAGCCAGGTCATTTGTCCCTAGGTGGACAATGACATCCTGCTCCTTCCTGCAGCTGCTCCAGCAATCCTGAGGATTGGCTCCCTGTCCCTCCAAGCCATGGCACCAGGCATGCACCTTACCTCCCTCTCCCTTCCTCCCCAGTTCTACCTTTCCTAACATGGAGTCCCCACCAGGAGTTGTTTCCTTCCCCTGTGGGGTCCCCTGCCACCCTCCTGTGGGTCTCCTTTGTTAAGGTTCCCAGCATCCTCCTTGGTCTCCACTGTGGGTGCCTCCAGAGGAACCACACTTTGCCAGAATGGCATAGGAATGTGGAGCGTGCAACTAGAAGGATGCACCTCTGTTCCACCACCTCACCCTCCTGAGTCCACTGTGGTCCAACCACTCCTCTTCTTGGCAACCTCTGAGGCAACAACAGTGGCACTAGTGGTCCCTGGATGGAAGAGGAGGTCCCACAAATCCTGGCCAACTCAACCTGGAGATGAGCAAATTCCTCCTCAGCCCAAAGAGGTGCCTGCAGATGGGACAACACTGCATCCTCCAGAACATCTCCCGGAAGACTGCTGCTCCACAGCCACTGCACTGCACCACTCCCATCATGTCTTATTTCTGGCCCCTTAACCGTTTGGAATCCTTACTCTTTCCTCTGTTTTTTTCTTCTCTCTCTACTTACTTTCTGCCTGTGTGCCTTTAAGCTCCTGATTGTCCTGTTCTT
Organism: Neoceratodus forsteri; assembly: GCA_016271365.2. Taxonomy (NCBI): domain Eukaryota; kingdom Metazoa; phylum Chordata; order Ceratodontiformes; family Ceratodontidae; genus Neoceratodus; species Neoceratodus forsteri. The sequence continues at coordinate 1,427,546,454 of CM028130.1, forward strand.
AGACAAGAATATCCTATATCTCTTATTTATAGCTACTAGCAGAATCTTTCTAAGGCAGTCTTTAAATTTAGCTTCCTTCTAGCTAAGCCTCACCCTCACTTACTAGGTCTTTCTACAAGTAATTTAAACTGCACAGCTATAAAGTCCTTTCAATCACCTGACATTTACACCTAGATAACTGTTCAGATAACCATTCAGTTCAGTTAACTCAGACAAACACACACTTTTTTGTTTTTGTTTGTTAGTTTTTTACCCTAAATTAAGGTCCAAGTACAAAGTTCTTCTTCTTTAGTCCCAGTAGAGAGTCCAGTCACGCAGCAGTCCTTCCTCCTGGTGTCTTCTGCCAAGCTGCTTACAATGTATCTCGAGGGCAACCATACCTCTGACAACATGGGGACAACACCAAGCTCTGAGGAACCCCATAAGACAGAAAACTGGATCTGAGGAATAAACCCAGAAAACACTCTGCATTCTTCCAGTGAGGTAGGATGTAAACCACCTGAGGACTATATCCGATAGTCCACAGATAAACCTCAGATGTTCAAGTCAACCCCATGGTCCATAGTGTCAATGGCTGCTGAGAGATCTAGAAGAACCAGAATGGAATGGTTCCTCTGATCCCTAGCCATCAGGAGATTATTGAACACCGAACCAGTGCTGTCTCGGTACTGTGCCTTTTCAAAACTGGACTGGAGGAATTCAAACATATCATGGATGGTCAAATGGTTCTCCAGTTGTACAGCCACTACCTTCTCAATCACCTTCCTAAAAAGAGCGTTAGAGATTGATCTGTAGTTTGCATGGCCAGTCAGGGACCAAGAAAGCTCTTCAGTAGGGTGTTACACTGCCTCCTTCAGGAGCTCGGACACTCACCTGTTTCTAAGAAACACCAGACTATCTGTGCTAGGACTGGACCAATGGAATCGATACAATCCAAAATCAGGGAAGTTGGTCCTGGATCCAAACTATAGCACGAGGGTGTGCACCCGGACAATCTGCATGATATCCACGAATTCCAGTCGGTCGAGGGAACTCCAGGAAACATCCCATTACATGGTACAGTTCCATGTTATGGGAGCAGGAACAACATAAAGCTGGAATGAAGCAGTTTTCTGTAATCCATACCATCTGTACATACTATAATTCCATTTGAATTGGGTTATTATTAAAACTCAAAAGATTGTTAAAAGAGATTTGCACTCTGTAGACTCTAAGCATGCCACTGAAATACTTGTAGTTGCATTGCAATGCACATATCAGAATTTAGACTAAAGTAGACCCATAGGAAGGCAGTGTGATCTAGTGGTTAAAGCACCATTTTAGAAAGCAGTAGATCACAAGTTCATAACACACAAGAACCAAATACTAATTGGAAGGCTATGACTGGAGTTCAGTGGTCAAGCAGCCAGCCACTCCACTTCCTGAGCTATATAAGCAGTTCCTCTCAGCCTCATTGTGAAGCACTTTTTCTTTGCAGCGAGCTCTGTCCTCTGAACTCTTTAGGGCCTGCAGGGCTGGCTGAGCCGCCCCCCGCTACTGCTGCTTTCGTCTTTGCTGGATTTCTGTTTATTTTCCTGCTTCTGGTTTGTATTTTGTCTTGACTGCTTGTGTGCTTCTTTTCTTTGTTTCCTGTGTGTGTGTCTTTGTTGTTTTTTGGTGGGGGCTTGGTTTCTGAACTCCTAGCATATTGTTCCACAGTTCCTACTGCTTGCTTTTAGTTTCAACTCTCAAACTATTGCAATGCAACTGCAATCATTATGTGAGTGTTTCAGCTCAACCATTGCTGCTCATGTTGCATACTCAATTGATTTCACCTGACTCAGGCTTACACTGACTCTAGCTATGCAGCTCAATCATGCTGTCTTATTCTACTTGCCTCATTTATAGCAGCTTCATTGCACTGCCTGGCTACACCTGCTTTCACAGCATTGTGTCTCCTTATTTATGTTTACTGCAGTTACAACTCAGTGTGCTACATATAGATGTTGCTTTTATTTATTCACCCAGTTCTACTGAGGTCAACCAAAAGCTCCTGCTGAGGCTGTTAACCTAGCTTTAATATCTGCATGTGGTTCTCGGCCCTGCCATCACTCTCTTGTTTGTCCTACAGTGGGGACTGGGAAGTGTTTGGGAGTCGTGGCCCCATGTGGCTAATTATTCTGTTCTAAATCCTGCCTTGCAGCTGAAAATCCTCAGGCATTTGTCACCTTGATTTGGCTTTTAAATGTCTGACTGGCTTGCCCCACTGTTCAGTGCTGTTTCATTGCTACTATGTTATTCAGCCCTGCAGGTCCACTTATTACTGCTCTGTTTACTGACCTCCATAAAGGTCCACGCTTTTACATAATCAATTGCTCATGCCTACTGCATCCTCTTGATTTCAGCCTCTGGGATGTCTGCTGCACTCAATCTGCTTTTGACCTTGCAAGGTCTCAGCACCACTGCTCATTACAATCAGTACACCAGTGCTCAATCAACTCGACAGCTTCTCAGCTCTCAATCTAATTCTGGGGCATGCCAACCATTCTATTTTGGCACAGGGTTCCTGCAGCAGGCGGTCTTGCTCTGCATTTAGTTCGCATCTTGAGCATGTCCAACTTGGGGCAGGATCCTTCTCCACCTGGTCCAGGCTGGGAATGTCCTCACCCCTGGTTGGCTTTTAGCTGTTTGTTACACGACAGCAGCTCTTGGTGTAGAATTTAAGACTAGCAGTGAAAGGTGGTTACGACAATCTCCTTTGGCTCTAGTGTTCCACTATAATGGTTGTCCATTGGCTTTAGCGGTTTCCCAAGCAAGGCACCTTCACCGCATTCTCCCTATGACTGCCTCTGGTTCACCTGGTTTGAGTTTAGGGCGGTTAGGCCAGGTGAGTGCCTCAGCAGTCGTTGCTCCTCCTCTTCCACCTTGGTTGCACGTATTGTTGCAGGTTTTCTTTTGACCTTCACGAGAAGCGTTCCCACTAGGGGTTTGTGCGAGAGCCTTCCTCAATTGGAATATTTTCCACCTCCCTTTAATTGGGTTTTCCAAATTGCAGCTGCTGAGCCGTCACTAAATAAACTATCCCAAGCCTGGAGGGCAGATGATCTAGGCCTTGGATCACCAGAGTTTCCTCCTCATAGGGTTTTTTCTCTTCCATTGCCTCTGGTCAAAATTTTAGTTAGCATAGTAGTGTCCCCTAGTTTCTTTAGGTAGGTTCCGCTGTTTGATGGAGGTGGAGGATGTCCTGCCATTCCCTCTCTCCTTAGAGGATCCCCTTATTCTCAACACAAACCATCAGTATCATGCTACATGAAACCTGGGTATTTCATTCGTTATCAAACTGAGCATCTCATTACATTTACCAAACTGCCCTGCTCTTCTTTACTACGATGTACAGTTACTCTACATCACAGTTACTGCATGCTCATAAGCTTCGTCACTCATTCTTTTGGGATAATGATTGTACTACATTTCTTTGGGGATTCCTAAATTTTACCTTACAGGAATCGTCGTGCCTTCACCCTCTTGGGTGGAACCTCTCCGAGGTTCTCCTTTGTCTTCGCATTCTTTACAGGGTGGTAATTCCACTGAATAGACAGTGCGAATGGCCAAAACCAAACTAACACAGTTGTGCAAGCATAACACTATACTAGCTGCGCAGGACACTGAACTGTATAACCTGGGCAAGTCACTGCTTCAGACTACTCCTTTCCACCCAGCTGCAGAAATGGGCAGAATTAGGGCACTACTGAAAATGTGAGGATATTGTCCAAGGTTTGGATTGGCAGCGGTGACCAGCACCGTTCTCTGAACACTGTTAGACGCATGCACCAGCAATTTTCAGATGCATGCTTCGTGGCACTGACATGTCTAAGCAGCTCCACTATTTGGGTCCACTTCTCTCCTGTCAACTCCTGGTTCTTCAACTTTTCTCCTGTGCCATTCCCTTGCTGCCTATCTGCTGTGGAGGATTTATTCTCCCTGCTGTTCCTGTCTGCCTGTTGAACTCCTTGGGCCATCTTTGATTCTGACTTTGATGTTCTCCTCTTTGTGCTTTCATTGGCAGTTTTTCACTACTGATCTGTCTGCTTGTGGCTCCTCTGCGTTGCTGCTTCGTTGTTGCTAGCCCTGCCAGGCCTCCATGTCTGCTCGCTCCTTATTACCAGATGGTATGCCTGTTTCCTGGGGGTGTTTGTGGGGGGTCTGTACTTCCTGCTCTAGACCCTGCTGGGGACTATGCTTCTGCCTCTGATGACCAGCTGCATTCAGTCTTCCTCTGTGTTCTCTGATTTCTGCTGCTTTATCTGTCCTGCTGTTCATGCCATGGCTTTTCTCCCCATGCTGCAGTTGTTACTCCTTCTCTTCCTGCTTCTTGCTTAGGTCCCTTACTGACTGACTCCATCTGGTTCATCTGTTTGCCATGGCTCACTCAGAATCCTTCTATTCTGTTTGCAATGACTGCCTACATTTCTGTTGTTTGGGGGCTCCTTAGTCCCTCACTGCCTTCATTGATATGCTGCTTTATTCCTACTGCGTAACCGCCACTAGTCTGCCTCGTCTCCTGAGACTGTTGGTTGCGTATACTGTAGCTATGTGTTATGTGCGGCTACTCTATATGTACTGTGGACAGTATTTCACTGTAAAACCCTCCATTTTAAGTGCATGTTTTTTTTGTGAACTGAGGACTTTGTTTTAGCACTCTTACTATCGTATGTGGTTTTGGCTGAACTGTGAGCTGCTTGGGTTGTAGTGCAGCTTTTTGTGAATGAACTTGGTTGGCTCCTCATCCCCACCTGCCTCCTGAGTGCGGTGCTTACCTGTGTCTGGTTTTTCCACAATTGCTCTTATCCTGTCTCTCCCTCCACTCATTGGTAGTGACAGCTAACTGGGCAGAGTTTGGGGTTTAAATGTCCAAGTAGCCAGACACGGTGCCATCTAAAGTGGTGGCCAAATTGCAGGCAAAGTGGAGGACAAGTGCCCGAGTTTGTGAAGTGGTAGACTCCATGATAACTCTGATTTCCATTTGTTTGCACTGTTCATGTCCCTTGGATACATCTCTGCTGTGGTCTACAAGATCTGGATTTTGCCCTGACCGCCTAAACAAAGGTGACCACATGCACTAAGGCAGACAATGAATGAACTGTGAGCTGTTTTTGCTATTTGATCTATGCTTTAATCGACTGCTCTATATGTACTGTGGACACTATTTTATTGTAAAATACTTTATTTTCAGTGCTACTACTTTTTGTGAACTGAGGACTTTTTGGCACTCTGACTATTGTGTGCAGTTTGGCTGAACTGTGAGCTGCTTGCAATTTGTAGAGCAGCATTCTGTGAATGAACTTGGTTGTTGGTTTCCTGCCCTCCTGCATCCTGAGTGCAGTGCTCACCTGTATCTGGTTTTCCTGCAATTGCTGTTAGCCTGACTCTCCTTCTCCTAATTGGTGGTGGGGTTTGGGGATCAAATGTGCAAGTAGCCAGATGCAGCGGCATCTGAGTGGTGGCCAAATTAGGCAAAGTGTGGGACAAGTGCACCAAAGTTCGTGGAGTTCATGGAGGCAGTGGGGCATGCTATTTTGTGTTCACATTTTAAATATTGATTTAATTATGTCTGCCTTACTAACTGTTTTATTAGTATCACTGCTCATTTTAGAGTTTCACACTTATTGACAATTCCTCTAAAAGTTCTCAGTATATAGATTCATAGATACACAGATACATAGACAGTGTCGGCAGATAAGGGCCTATGGCCCACCTAGTCTGCCCATTTGAGTTTGTAACTTCAGTTTGTTTCCTAGAACTCTGTTGCCCTTTACCCCTGACCTCCAGAATTTCTTTATGTCTATCCCATGCATTCTTAAATCCTGTGCTTGTTTCAGCCCCACCACTTCCTCAGGCAGGGTGTTCCACTTGTCCACCACCTGTTCTGTGAAGAAATTCTTCCTCTCATTTCCTCTGAATCGTCCTCCTCCAACTTCATCCCATGTCCTCTAGTCCTGGAATATCTTTTTGCTTAAAATAGTGTATTCTTGCACCATGTTCCTCCCTGTAAGATACTTGTATGTCTCTATCATGTCCCCTCTCTCCCTCCTCTCCTCCAGGGGTACATATTCAATTCCTTCAACCTGTCCTCATAAGTCTTGTGATGCAATCCATGTACCATCTTTGTTGCCCTCCTCTGAACCTTCTCTGCCCTGTCTATGTCCTTACATAGGTAAGGTCTCCAGAACTGTACACTGTACTCCAGGTGGGGCCTCACTAGTGTCCTTGTATAGTGGAATCATGACCTCCTTTTCCTGCTGGCGATGCCCCTGCCTATCCATCCCAGCATCCTATTTGCTTTACCTGCTGCCGTGTCACACTGTTTCTACCTTGGGGTCATCAGAGATGATAACCCCAAGATCTCTTTCCTGCTTGGTGCATGCTATATCCTCACCCCCAACTGATATATTGAGCCAGGTTTTTGTGCCCCATATGCATTATCTTGCACTTTTTGCATTGAATTTCAACTGCCAAACCCTGACCATTCTTCAAGTTTCTGCAGGTCCTTTCTCATTCTGTCTACACCCTCTGATGTGTCTACTCTGTTACAGAGCTTTGTGTCATCAGTGAACAGTGAAATTCTGCCTTCTAGGTCCTGTGCAATGTCACTGATGAAGATGTTGAATAGGACCAGTCTCAGCACTGATCCCTGTGGTACCCCACTGGTCACTTTTCCTCTGTGGAGTGACAGCCATTTACTACCACCCTCTGTGTCCTGCCGCCCAGCCAGTTACCTACCCACCACACTACTGTCCTGTCCACACCCATATTCCCTAGTTTGTGTAATAGTCTTCTATGTGGCACAGTGTCAAAGGCCTTGCTGAAGTCCAGATGGCCATGTCCACTGCCCTCCCTGATCCACCTCCCTCGTCACCCAGTCAAAAAATTCAATGAGGCTGGTCTGACATGACTCCTCTGGTGACACCATGCTGACTTGGATCCTGCAGTCCATTGACAACCAGATGTTCCACCAATCTCTCCTTCGCAGTGCTTCCATGATCTTCCCCACTACCGAGGTGAGGCTGACTGGTCTGTAGTTCCCTGCTTCCTCTTTGTTCCAACTTTTGTATAAGGGGACTACATCTGCTGTCCTCCAGTCTTTGGGTACCTCCCTGTTTCCAGTGATCAGCTAAACAGGATAGCCAGAGGTTCAGCCACCACCTGAGTTCTTTAAGGACCCTGGGGTGCACCCCATCTGGCCCCATTGCTTTATCAACTCTTATTACTTCCAGTTCCTTCAGGACCCTTTCTCGGTAAAGGGACTTGTGTCCATTTCTGCACCATTCTCACCCCTTGTACTCCTTCAGACCCATTACCCTCCTCTTCTCAGTAAAGACTGAGCAGAAATACCTGTTCAATATGTCAGCTTTACTGTTGTCATCCTCCACGCGGCCCCATCCTCCCACTTCAGTCTCACTATCCCTCCCTTTGCCTTTCTTTTTCACTCATGTACCTGTAAAAGGTTTTGTCCCCTCTTCCCACTGATTTTGAAATGTGCTCTTCTGTCTGAGCTTTGGCTTCCTTACTGACCTCCCTGCCTCCCTTTGCTTCTCCTGGTACTTCTCCCTATCGCCTTCTGCCCGTGTCTTTTGTATTGCCTGAATGCAATCTTTTGGCTTACTTTTGCTGCCTCTTTGAAAACCATAATGGTCTCCTCTTCCTTTTCCTCTTGCTAACCTGCTTAATGCATAATTCTGTTGCTCTTGTAATCCCCATTTTAAATACTGCCCACTATTCCTCAACCCCTGATTCCTGCCCCATTCCCCTTAATGCCCCTTTCAAGTATCTCCCCATTTTCCCAAAGTCTGCCCCCTAAAATCCAGGATCGTGTTTTGTGTGGTTTGGTTCTGCTCCTTCTGTGATTTCAAACCACAAAGACTGGTGGTCACTGTTCCCAGGTGCTCCCCACTCTTACCCCCATCACACTGTCCCTGTTTGTGAGCACAAGGTCTAGTATTGCCTTCTGTCAAGTTGGTTCCATGACCAGTTGCTTGAGGAAGGCACCCTGAAAGGAGTCCAGGATAAATGTGCTCTAGTTGATGCTGCTGCTGGGATGCTCCAGTCCATGTCTGGAATACTGAAGTCTCTAACCAGTACTACCTCACCCTTGTCTGCCATCCTTTGGATGGCTAGCATCAACTCCTATCTATTTCTTCCTTCCTGGGCTGGTGGTCTATAGACCACACCTGTGTGGATGGCTGGCCCCATTTTCCTTTCCAGCTTAACCACAGTATCTCTCCCTATTTTGTTCCTCCTGGATCTCTGTGGTCCTTATGTCATGTTTCACATACAGTGCCACTCCTCCTCCTCCTTTCCTACCTGCCTGGTCTCTTCTGAATATGTTGTAGCCAGGAATGGCCATCTCCCAGTCATGGTTATCATTACACCAGGTTTCAGTGATGGCCACAATGTCCAGGTCTGACTGCACAATGATAGCCTCCAGATCTTCCATCTTGTTGCTAAGGCTCCTGGCATTGGCTACATGACTTTCAAATTCATTTCATAGTCATATTGTTAGTGGGAGGCAGTTTTGGATTGAAACTTTTAACTTGCTGTGTGAATATTTGTAGACAGGTTTTATCCTTTAGACTTTTGAAAGGGAATCTATATTATCCAAGAAAAATATAGTAAGGCAAAATATGACAGTTAGGAAACAGGTGTTGGTTCTAATGTTGCTATTGGTGGCTGGAAACATACAACCTAATCCAGGACCCATTGGTGCTGAGCTGAACAAGGATGCTCATCAGTCTAGCACTAAACATATTATTACTTTTGTTCATGTTAATATAAGGAGCATTTTGCTTAAGACTGATGAGTTTGGGACTGGGTCAGCAGGAATGGGTTTGCTATGTTAACTGTCTAGCAATATACCTGATTCTGCTGTTAGCCTAGATGGTTTTAATTTGTACCTGTGTGACCATTTTGCTAAACATGGAGGGTGTTTGGGTCAATGTAAAGGTTTCTTTTTCTGTAATCAAAGATTACTTTAAACACACTTTTTCTGAAACTGATTTTTTCTCAGTAATAATTTACTTGCTTGGGGGTAAACAATTGTACTTAGTTACTTTTAGTTTCCACCTGCACATTCTCGGGAAGAACTAGCCCTACTTTTTGATTATAAAACTTCCGTTTCAACAGCTAAAGAAATGATATTAAGGTATGCTGATATTGATTGGTCTGACAAGGTAAATACTAAAATAAGGGATCAGATAGCAAATGGAAGTTTATATCAGGCTATTAATTAATCAGCTACAGTAGGTGTATACACTTGTTATGCTGTTGTTTCTGATTTGTTTAAGGATGTTACTGTTACTGTGTACTGTATATATCTGGCAAACTTTAATAAAGTATATTAAATTGCAAAAATATTCATCAGCTAGGTATAAGTATAAAACTGGGTCTGAATCTTTAATTGATTAGATTTTAACTTCTCAGTTGGACAGAATAATACAGACATTTCTGTCGGCTGACTGTCTTGGTGACCTTTGTCCCATTTTTGTTCCCTTTGTCCCATTTTCTTCCTGGAGTGCTCAAAAGTCAAAATCTTCTCCTACTTGTATTTACATAACTTCAAGATCCTTAAAACTCTAGATCTGGTTGGTTTTGTAATTCTGTTGCATCTATTGGCTGCTCTTATTTGCATTCAGTTCCAAGTATTGATTTTATGCTTGGATTTATAACTACTGAATTCAATAGGGTGTGTGATGTACAGTATTTGCCCTATTACATAAACTTAGGGTCAAAAATAATGTGAGAAATGGATTACACCTGAGATAATAATGAACATGCAGGAAAGATGCTGCTTGGCGTGTTTGTAGCCTGTGATGATGGCGACGACGACTGAGCACTTTCAAACAGGGCAACTCAATTCCGCCACCTGTGCACAGGGCTACCGGGCAGGAGAGTGACCAGATAGGGGTTCAGCAATATAGCAACAGGATGTCACTACAGATACCGCCGTGGGGGATGGGGAGGGACCATGTCGGCGATGGGTGGAAGGAGGGAGGGTTTGTGGGTGTAGTGCAGTCGTGGACTGCCAAACTGGCCATGTGGCATGATGGATTGGTGGCAGGCTAGGGTTGGGAGGATGCTGGTTCAGTTCTGGTTGTGCTTATTTTTTGCGCTGGGTCCGGAATTTTTTATTCACTTTTTCACCCCTCCAACATGCTTCCACCTGCAGTTGAGAATCCTTTAGTGGGGGTGTGCGGGGGTGCATAAACAAAAATCAAAGTCTCTGGCACCCTCTTGATGTTTGCCACAAGTGTACATCGCCAAATTGACTTTCAGCGATGTACACTCACTCCAGTGATCGCCTTTCTGTGATTGCCATTATCACATGGAACCGGCGTGTTTATATGAAATCACGGTCTCTGGCATCTTTGCTTAGGTACAAGCAATTGAGAAATTCATGTAAAAAATTACCAGGCAAACTAAATTTGAATTCTTTTTGCAACACCAATTCTCCTACTCTAATAAGCCATGAGGAGAACTGGTCAATGTTAAATAAATGATTAGGTAACCCAAATGCCACTGCTTAAATCTAGTGATGGTAACTTAGCTGACCAAAAGATGTTTCTAAATTAGCTTGTACCTTTTGATTCCAGTTCTAGCACAAGAAACTACTGGTAGTTTCCTAAACTTGATTTTACATTATTGACACCAGAACCTTGGATACTGAAAGGGTATAAAACTGTAAGAACGTATAGGGCTGATATGATTGATTGATTGATTTATGTTTGTTTGGATTAGTTTTAGTTTAGTTTAGTTTATTAGTCTAGGAATTAATACCTTTGAGCCAGGGCTCTTTTACAAAGGTTCCACGTCACAAAGAACATTTAACAAAGCATGATACACATTTACAGGTAAAACCAGACAGGAAAGTTACATCATAAATTTGCTATTAACAGTTTAAGGCAGTAATGTTTTAAGTTTCATGAAAAACAACCTATAACAGGTTCAAGCGGTAGACAATTTAGGGTTGAAACTTCCAGGAGAGGGTGATCATTAGGCAAAAGGAGGCTAGAGAGGAGGAAAGGTGGTGGCCGGGAAAGTAAGTGAGAGGGGACAGGAAAAAGGGGAGTGAGTTTGGGTGGAGACAGGAAGTAGTAGAGGTACCAGAGGGTTCATTCGTTAGGGAGGATAGGCCTAGATGTGAGGATGGACATGAGGATAGTAGTCTTTATCTAGTGCAATCACAGTTGCTAGTGGTGGTGAGGTGGGCATAGAGCATGGATTTGAAAGCTTCAAGCGAGGTTGAGGATAGAGTAGGTGGACTAAGCGCATTGAACCATGTCGGGGCCCTGTATGCGAAAGATCTTTGTCCCTGTGCAGTCCGGCATCTCGGAACCAGGAAAGGTTATGCTCAGATCTGGTGGAGGGTCGTGAGCCAGGATTCAGTCGGAGTAGGTTTTGAATACATAATGGAGTCAGTCCCAAGATAGATTTTTTGCCATTGTGCAGGTGAGATAAATAAGATGATTTGATAGGTTCAACCAGCCTGATTCATAGTACAGATCACACGTGTGAGTCAGTCTTTGAGCCCCGTGAGGAGCTGGCAGGCCTTATTTAGACTGATTGAGATCACTTAGAGCAGTGGAGGTAGCTGAGCCATAAATAATAAGGCCATAGCCAATGATTGAGATTATGGAACTCTGTATAGCTATTCTCAATGCCGCTTGATTTAGAAATTGACGTTACGGAATAGTATTCCAAGGCGTTGGTTCACTGTTTTCGCAGTGTTGTCAATGTGGGTTGCAAAGGTGAGCCCTTGGTCAAAAGTGATGCCAAGGTATTTGAAAGTATTTACTTGGTCCAGTGTAATTCCGAGAGGTTTGTATGGTGAGTGGAGTATGCCTATTTTTGTTTTGGTGATTGGAGAAGAGCATGGCTTTTGTTTTATTGTGGTTTAGCACAAGTTTACTATCCAGGAACCACCTTTCAACACTAGAGAAAGCAAGTTGCAGGCTTTTTCATAGGGAGTTTGGATCCTTGTGGGAAGAGAGAATTACAGCATCATCAGCGTATAAGATTATTTTCTCCTGGCAGATATCTGGGAGGGAGTTAAGGAACAGGCTAAAGAGGAGCGTCCAAGAATTGATCCCTGTGGTACACCCGAGAGAACTGGTTTGAAGTCGGAGAGTTCATTAGAGATTTTACAGCCTGTGACCGATTGGACAGGTAACTTTTACCCAAGCACAAGGACCTTGGCCAGGCCTAGGCTAGAAAGTAGGAGGTAAGTGGCCATGATGGACTGTGTCAAAAGCTTTTGTAAGATTGATAAAGACTGCACCTGTTTGGCACCCTTTGTCGAGGGCTGAGTGGACTTCTCCAGAGAAATTAAGTAAGGTTGTTGTTGTACTATGATCTTTCCTAAAGCCGTGCTGTTGATTACAGAGTAGATTGTATTTGTCCAGGTAATCAGAGAGTTGGTCTGCCACTATTCATTCAAGTGCTTTGGAGAGGGAGGGAGTATTGATATTGGTCGATATTTCCTGTTGAGGTTTTGTCCCCCTTTGTGCACTGGCATAACTATGGCAGATTTCCATTTGTTGGGAAATTGACTTTGGCAAAGTGACAGATTAAGAATTTTGCGAGGGTGAATTACTTCATCCAGGGTGAGAGACAGGATTTTTAGATCTAGCGTGTCACTACTTGTTCTGGATTTGGAGCAGGCCTTTCTTATGTACTTGTGTGCTTAGTACACTTTGATTTTCTTGAGTAAATTGTGGTTTGTCACGAGGGGTGTTTTGTGATACTAGGCTAGGCACAGGTAAGTCCAGAAGAAATCTGGGGAGGACCCCCACTAAGGTCTGTGAATGTCTTATTAAGCACATCTGCAATAGACTTTGGGTCAAGAGTGGTGGATCCATCAACTTTCATAATGGTAGGTACGATTTTGATTGTTTACCCATTATGTTTTGGATGTTGTCCCAAAAGCTCTTCCATCACCCCAGGTGGATTCAAGGGCATTTTGAAATAGGTGCGCTTCATTTGCCTAATTTGTGAGGTACATCTATTTCATGCCTGCTTGTATTTTAGGGTATCATGAGGTGAGCCTGTGTCTCTGGCAACTGCCCAGAGGTGGTCCCGAACCTTGAGCTCAGCAAGTAGTTTGGCAGTAATCCATGGATTTGATAGCACTTTGATTTTACGTTTTTCTTGGCAGTATAAGTCGCATGCAGAGTTGAAAGATTTAATGAAGTATTCTAGTGCGGTATTAATATCAGTTGATTCAAGGATTGGCATCCATTAGTACTGGACTTGATGGCTTACCCAGTGAATATGTTGTTAAATCATTCTTTATGACAAAAGTTCACAACTTTGGAAGCAGGTGACTGTTGTTCTTACTTTTAAATTTGGTGATCATGCCTTTTGAAAATTATCATCCAATTTCACTGCTTCCTTTGTCCAAGGTCCTTGAGTGTATAGTTTTGGTCAGGTAAAGGAACATCTTGATTACAGGAATTAACACCTAGTCAGCATGGCTTCAGGGAAAATTATAGTACCCTGATCACCACTTTTAAGGTAACAAATGTTATTCAGAAGACCTTGGACAACAGAGGCTTTGTAGGTGCATTATTTCTCAATTTATCAAAGGCAGTTGACCTTGTGAACCATGGCACCTGCTGGCAAGACCTGAAATCCTGTTTTTCCCTTAATACAATAAGCTGGTCACAAGGAGATGGAAGATTAGGTTTGCTGGCCAAGGCACCTAGCTTCACCTGAGATCTTTCCTTCTAGGTTGCTTGAAGGACAGAGCAAAGAACCTTACAGAGCAAGGGCGGGGGATTAAGGCTTCTTTGTTCCCTTACAATCAGAGAAGTATGTGGCTGCTTCACCCACTCAGAACCAGTACCGTGTGCCTGCACTGGTATATAGCCACGCCTAGACCCAATTTTTAGTACTGACCCCCAGACTTCTCCTCACCAGCCTAATTGTTCTCTCTCTCTCTCTCTTGTCCCCTGTTATCAACACTGGGCCCGTCCATCCCTTATTCTTCCTTTCCCAACCTCGGATAGGAGCTCACTACCCTGGTTGTGATATCCTACCATACCCATCTTTATAGCATTCAATCCTGGGATCACACATACTCCTTTTCTCCATCCACCTTCTCTACATCCCATTTTACCAACTCCTTTCTGTGCACCGTGCCCCTAGCCTTTCTCCCTATCTCCCTCCCTTCCCTACCTTCACCTCTACTTGGTGTATATTTTTATTTTTTCTTCCTACTTCCTCCTGCAACCTTAGATAACCTGCTTTATCTTCCTATAGACACTTCTATGTATGTAAATACCATGTAATCTGTACAATATCTGTATAATTCTATGTACATATGAACTTCTTTTCTTCCTCTCTGTAAAGAGTATTATCTGTATTGCCTTGTAAATACCTGTGTTGACCTGTATATACAATTGTTCATGTTCCACCCAGGTCCATCTTGCAAATGAGTTTCTGCTCAATGATGAACGCCTGGTTAAATAAAGACTTGATTGATTGATTGATTGATTGATTTTGGCTATGCAGATTTACTTTGTGCTGTTATTTTTATTTTGTACTCACAGGGATTGTTACTGTTTGTTGCTAACATTTTATTGCTTTATTTTTCTCTGATTCAAATTGTTGTTGCTGGGTATACCTTCTGTTGCATTATTACAGGGTGTGCCTACAAGTGTGTGCTAACAGATTACTGCTGTAATCTTCTGATTCAAATGATCTTTTGCAAGGTATATCTTCTGTTACTGCTTTATTTTCTCTGTAGCAAAGTGTTTCTTACAGGGTATATCTTCTGTGAAATTACAGGTGGTGCTTACATTTTGTGACTCTTTATCATTAGGCTAGGCAAAATTACTTTTTGGCACTATTTTATTTTTATTTTGCTGAGAGTTTTTTGTCTCAGAGTGTTGTAGTCTCCTTCTCACATTGAAGGAGCTAATTGCTTTCCTTCCACAGCTCTTCCAGGGATTAAGTGTGTATTTGGGGAGGTGGAGCTGACAAACTGTCAGTAATTTCCAACAGAAAGAAGGGTTAAAGGTCAGGTTAGTTAATATCTTGGAGGTGGAAGACTAGGTTTGCTGGCCAAGGCATCTAGTTTCACCTGAGCTCTTTCATTCTAGGTTGTTTGAAAGGACAGAGCAAAGAACCTTACCAGAGCAAGGTAAATGATTAAGGCTTTTTTTGGTTAGGCAGATTTGCTGTGTGTTTTTATTTTGTACTCACAGGGATTTTTACTGTTTGTTGCTAACATTTTATTGCTGTATTTTTCTCTGATTCAAATTGTTGTTACTGAGTACACCTTCTGCTGCATTATTACAGGGTGTGCCTACATGTGTGTGCTAACAGATTACTGCTGTAATCTTCTAATTCAAATTGTCTTTGCAAGGTATATCTTCTGTTACTGCTTTGTTTTCTCTGTAGCAAAGTGTTTTTACAGGGTATATCTTCTGTGAAATTATTACAGGTGGTGCTTTACAGGTTTTGCAGTTTTATCTATCATTAGGATAAGCTTTCAGGGCTACTGTATTTGTTTCTAACTGACTGTTTCTGCTCTTACCTCCTTGTTTCTTTCATCCATGGTTCTTCTTTTCGGCAGGGGAAGGGCCCAACCACCCCACACTACACTCCTTTTATAGGGTAGCATAGTCGACATTTCCTGTGGCAAAGCAGGAAGGGTGGATCAGTGGGGGTATCCATATGGTGACCTTATTTACAAGGCATTAGCAATTTAACTTGTTATAACAAGTTATACAAAAACAAACAAACAAAACACAAAATCAAAATTTTGCTTTATTTTCTTCCTTCTAGTTACTTTGACCAGGTTATAAACCCAGCAACTTATCTGGAATGGATATCATTGACTGCAGGTACTGCGGAACACTTTTCAGAAGGGCAGTTTTACATGATTTAGGACACTGTCCTACATGCTGGGCTATTGGAGATCTAAGGGCTCGCTCCAGGCAGCATGGGCAGAGATTGCACGCCTCAAATTGCATATTCAAGAGGAAATATATTATAAAGAATCACCTGCCATTTCCCTAACGTCCAACAACAGAAGTACCTCACCAAGAGAGGGTAGTTAGTCCGGGAGGTTGGCAGGTGGTTAGGAAGGGCAAATCGGGTGCCTCATCACTCAGTACTCTCCAACATATTACCTCCACAAATCATATAAAACTACAAACAGGTATCTGCCTCTATCTCCAAAATCAAACAAAGGGCAGAGGACACTGCCGAGCAAGACACTGCAGCACAGGAGCTAGCACAACAAAACTCACCCAAAACAGGAACCAAAACAAAAAGCAAAAGGAAATCCAAAAACTTCTGATCACAGGAGACTCCATGATTCAGGAAGTTGATACCTATCTCAGTCAGGGTAATGGTCAGATGTCTCCCAGGTATATCAGTGTGGAGAGACACTGATCGCATTGCTAAATTGTTTAGGAAGCAGGAGAAACATTGACTTCCTGGTACAAATAGGGACTAATGATCTCATCAGCTGGTCAGTTGTGGAGACCAAGGAACACCTGACCAGGCTGGGTGACAAACTATCATCTATTTCATCCAGCATCTCCTTCTCTGAGATCCTGCCAGTCTGGGAGAGGGGGCAGATGGCTGGAAGGTCAGAGAAGGGAGATAGGGGAGCTAAACATGTGGCTCAAGGGCTGGTGCCAGGAAAAGGACACAAATTTGTAGGAACTGGCAACAGTTTTGGAGCGAAAGTTCTTTAAATTTAATGGACTGCATCTGATTAAGGAGGAAGTCAGTGCATTGGGGCAGAAGTTTGATGTCTTGCAGAATATTTAAACTAGCAAATGAGGAGAAGGGTGCAGTACCCCATACGTTGAATGGGAAGAACCCCCAGCTAGTGGTCAAACAGGAGTTTAGCATGTTTACAGTTCATTTGCATCACCTGGTAAGGAAAAAGTCTGGCTCCTCATACGATGCACAGGGAAAGGTCAGACCTCACCCAACAACGAACACACTGAAATCTGGCCAATGAAAAATCATGTACACAAATGCTCGTAGTCTGGGAAACAAGAACCCAGACCTGCAGGCAATAATGACAGAGGCTAAACTGGACATAGTAGCAATTAACAAGATGTGGTTTACCAGTAACCACTCTTGGGAGACTTCAGTACCTGGCTA
The DNA here is from genome assembly GCA_016271365.2 of Neoceratodus forsteri. Taxonomy (NCBI): domain Eukaryota; kingdom Metazoa; phylum Chordata; order Ceratodontiformes; family Ceratodontidae; genus Neoceratodus; species Neoceratodus forsteri. The sequence goes on from CM028130.1 coordinate 1,427,563,614, forward strand.
TGTACTGTTCAGAAGAAACCGAGGTGCAAAAGGGGGGTGGAGTGGCCTGTATGTCAATGAAAATATCACAGCTACAGAAATTCAGAATACACATATGGAGCCAGAGGAACTGTGGGTCACACTGGAAACAGGAAATGGGACAGCCATACGAACTGGGTGGTCTACAGGCCCTCAGATCCGGGGAGGACACAGACACATTACTGTTAGAAGATATACAAAACATGACAACTAACGGGAGGTTCTGATAATGGGAGACTTCAACATGCCGGATACAGATTGGTCAATACCAGCAGGAACATCCGCCAGAACTAGACACATGGTGGATTCCCTGCAGGGGAGGGCCTCAAACAACTGGTACAACAACCCACAAGAGAAAGGGCTATCCTAGATCTAGTACTGACTAACAGGAAGGGATCACAGATCTCCAGGTAGAAGGTCACCTGGGGCCAGTGACCATCACATGGTATGGTTCAATTTGGCCACTACATCAAATCATCCCATTCCAAGGCAAAATATGGGACTTCAGAGGAGCTGACTTTGATAAGATGGCCAACAGAGTTAAGCTAGCCCTGACAAAAGAAATACAGGTGAGGGGTACAGCCAAAGTAGGCAAGCATTAGGATGCGATACTTGTAGCAACATCCCATTGTGTTAGAGAGAAAGGAAGTGCAAAAGAAGAAGGAAACCACTTTGGTTCTCAAAACAGTAGCAGAAAAGGTCAGATCCAAAAGGCTGGCCTTCAGGAAATATAAGAGAAAGCAGTGGGATGAAGATAGGGAGGCATACCAAACTTCCCTAAGGGAAGCAGGGAAGACAGTAAGGCAGGAAAGGCCCAAACTGAGGAAACACTAGCACAAACAGTAAAGGAAGGTGACAAGACTTTCTATAGATACATTAGTGAAAGGAGAATGTCCAGAGGGGTATTGCTAAGATCAAAGGAGATAAGGGGCATGTGAGGAGAAGGACCATGTAAAAGCATCTATCCTAAATAGATACTTCTGCTCAGTATTTACTGAAGAGAAGGCAGGGCAGGGTCCACAGCTCAGCACTATGGACACAGGGGAGGGAGGTGTGCACTGGTCCCTTCACTAAAGAAAGGGGTCCCACAAGAGCCTCGATAAGCTCAGGGTGGACAAGGCAATGGGACCTGATGGCATACATCCCAGGGTACTAAAGAGCTAGTGGAACTAGCAGAGCCATTATCAGAACTGTTTAGTGAGTCTCTGAACACAGGAGAGGTCCCAAAGACTGGAGAAGGGCTCATGTGATCCCGCCCACAAGTGGTAGCAAGGAGGAGGTGGGAAACTACAGACGAGTCAGTCTTACTTCAGTAGTGGGCAAGATTATGGAGGCAATCCTTAAGGAAAGGATAGTGCAACACCTGGAATCCATAGAGCACAGGATCCAAGACAGCATGGGTTTACAAAGGAAGGTCCTGTCAAACTAATCTCATAGATTTCTTTGACTGGGTAACCAGAGTGGTGGACCAAGGGGAGCAGTTGATGTTGCCTACCTTGACTTCAGCAAACGTTTGATACTGTTCCACATAGAAGATTGATTAATAAGCTGGGTAGGCTCAGGGTGGGTCGAAGTTGGTCAACTGGGTGGCAAACTGGTTGGCGGGCAGAAAACAGAGTGGTGGTAAATGGTACACAGTCAGAAGAGATGCAAGTCACAAGTGGGGTACCTCAGGGATCAGTCCTGGGGTTAGTCCTCTTCAATATCTTCATCAGTGACATTGCAGATGGACTGGAGGGTAAGGTTTGTCTGTTTGCAGATGACACAAAGATCTACAACAGAGTAGATGATCCAGCTCGAGGGCAGAATAAGAAGAGATCTGGATAAACTGGCAAAATGGTCAGAAGAGTGGCAACTGGGGTTAATGCAAAGAAGTGCAAGATGATGCACATAGGGAAGAGAAACCCTGAAGCTACCTATAGGCTGGGAGGAGTTGCTGGCAGTCATAAGGGAAGAAAGAGACGGGGCATCATCATCACCGATGACCTGTAATCATCCAAGCAGATCACTAAAGCAGTAGGTAAGGCTAGGGGATGTTGGGGTGTATTAGTAGGGGTATCACAAGTTGGAAGAGGGAGGTAATAATCCCGCTTTACAAGACACAGGTTAGCTCCCCATCTGGAGTACTGCATGCAGTAGTGGAGGCCACACCTTCACAAGGACATTAACCAAATTGAGGCAGTCCAGAGAAGTGCAACCAAAATGGTGCAGATACTGCATCAGAAAACATATGAGGACAGATTAACGGAGCTCAACATGTATACCCTAGAGCAGGGAGAGAGGTGATATGATTGAAACATTCAAACACCTTAAGGGCATTAACAAGGTGAAAGAGTCTAACATGTTTCAACATAAGAAAATAGCAGGACAAGAGGACACAGCATGAGATTAGGGGAGGGCCGATTAAGGGGTAATGTGAGGAAGTTCTTTTTCACAGAAAGGGTGGTGGATGCGTGAAACAGTCTACCTCAGGAAGTGATGGATATGAATACAGTGCAAGGCTCAAACAGTCATGGGATAGGCATAAGGAGCAATACAGATGAGTATGAATAGATAGGCCATTGACAGAGCAAAGGCTGATGGCACATTTATAAGGTAGAAAAGAAATGGGCAGATTGGATGGGCTTTTCAGTCCTCATCTACCGCCAACTTCTATGTTTCTATGTAACGTTATTAATTCAACTGAAAACAATCGCTATTCTTGGTTCTTTTAATTCCTCTTTGACTGATGTACATATGAGTGTTCCCAGGGATCCATGCTGGGCCCCATTGTTTTTAATATTTTTCTGAACACATTATCTTCTGTTGTCCAGAATACAAACAGCTTTATTACTATGTGCACTAATTATATTGTATTATATCGATATGGTAATAATACCTGTGACATTGGTATACATTTACATAGAGATTTTGATAGAGTACAACAGTGGCTGACTCAAAATAGAATGTTACTGAATCCTCTAAGACCAAGTCTTGCTTTTGGTTCTCAACAAAATGTTTTATTGTCTGTCACCATTCCCTTCCTTGAGTGATTTATCTGGTGTTAAAACTGAACCAGTGACAAACTTCCAATATTTGGGATTTGTATTGATCAGAATTTTGCTTCCAAGATCATATAAATTATGTTGTTAAAAATTTAGGTATTCAATTGAGACATTTGTATATATTAAGAAATTGTTTGTTAACATAAGATCTTGGCACAGTCACTTTTGCTACCGGTTACTGATTATAGTCTTCCCTATATTCACCTGCTATGATTACTTCTCTTCAGTGTGCAAAAACACTTTTCTCTCAGTTTGTAGATTTCCTCGTTCTTCTTCTCGTTCAACCCATCATAGTTTTTTGTGTAATGGGATAGGTTGGTTTTCTTTAGAACAGAGAGTTGTTTATGATAGTTTAATAGCATTTAAATGGTTTCAGTGCTCTCAAATACCCTTCCCTTTCATGTCTGATGTCCAGGTTTGCTCTCATTTATATTCAGCTAGATTAGCTCATACTGGAAAATTGTTTCTTCCTTGTTGTAGGTCTTCTTTGGGTCAGAGGTTTTGGCTTTGTCGTGTTACTAAATAGTGGAATGTTTTGCTAAATGATATCTTATCTTACATTCCTTGTATGTTTAAAAAATGTTTGAAACAAAATTGTTTAACCCTTTCTGTTTGCTGACATTGTGACTAATTTCTATGTCTTTGTAATTGTCTTTACTTGCTAATTCTGGCATTTGATGCTCTTGGGCTTTTAACCAGTTAACAAATATTTAATAAAATAAAAATAAAATAAATGCTATGGCAACCATGACATGGCATTCTGGACAAATCCTAGAGTACTTCCAAGGGTGGAGTGTTCATGGGTGGTAATTCCCTTGGTTGTAGGACCTAGCCCTGTAGCACCTTTGTGAGGGTAGATGTTCAGTTTGTGAGACCGAAGAGAGGACTGACTTTATACCCCATCAACTTGAAGCAGCATCTCAGGAGCCTGTTCTTGGTCTGCCTAATTTTTGTCATTGTTCTTTTGGGTATTCATATTACAATTAATAAAATATAAGCCATCTGGCTCAGTGGTGCAGACAGTTGAGGCACCTAGCACCTTAACTCTACCATGCCAGTGAGCCAAGTTTCTGAATGAGCTTGGGCTCCAGGGGTCAACCGGCAGGGAGGGCAGAAGCAGGATAGAATGGCCATCAGGCAGCTGTCCTTCCCAGATTGGGAAGTTGATCTTCCCAGCACTTGGCTGCCACTGAGGGGAGTCTCGATGGTAGTGCGTTGCAGATGGGGGCCAGGCACTAGACCAGGGTGGGTGAATCGGGGCCATCGGTTATGGTGCTCATACACCTCTATGTGCATGTGTGACCAAGTTTGCTGAGCCTGGGGAGAGTTAAGGGAGAAAAGCAGAAGGAAAAAGTATGGGCACAGCAAGGGTGCATGACACCTGCTGGCCACACTGCCACCATTCTTGTCACCAGGTGGCCTGGGGTGAGGAAACTGGATAATGTGCTTTGTGAGGGAAGGATAGACCTCCTTCTCCTGACCCCACCATGGGGGTAATCCATGGGGGTGCTCTCACCGTTAGGATCCTGGGAGATAATGGATGTTGTGAGGGAGTAGTAACCAGCAGAAGGAATCTCCTTGCCATGGCCCAGGGGCAAAAATAGAATATAGAAAAAATAAATAAAATATAAGCCTAGAGAGATGGCAAGTTAAGACCTTGGATCACTAGCGATTTGCTTCACAGGATTTTTTCTCCATTGTGTGCAAAAGGCAAACAACAGTGCTGTGAATAGGATCTGGATGTTGCCTTCTTCCGTCACTAAAACACCTTCTTTACTAGTCTTCCACATCCTTTCAACAAGAAAGCTGTATGCTGTCAATACAGCATTAATAGTAATGGCTAATAATTATGTTCAAATGAAAGAAAACCTACAGTCTGACTTCAGTATCCTACAGACACAGTTCATCAGTGTTAAAATGGTTCTTAGTGAGAAAACACAGTCTATGATTTTTTAGTAAGAATGCAACAAAAGGTAATAAGAGCAACAATTAAATATAAGAACATTGGATGGTGTTGATATTAAAAATACAAAAACTTGTAAATACTTTGGGGTAGAAATTGATGACCAACTATTATTCAATACTCATATTAAAACTATCAGAAAAGTTAATAATCATTTGGGAGTGTGAGGAAAGTCCAAAACAGGTTAGGGTTACTTTAGTCATGCAGCTTCTTTCATCCATATTTGAATATGGGAATGTGGTATATCAATATGCCAATAAATATTGCTAGAAAAGTTAGATGTTATTTATAATAGGGTAGTGAGGTTGTATTAAGGTGTCCTTTTGACGCTCATCATTGCAAAATGCTAACAGAGTTAAAATGAAATTCTCTGCAGACAAGAAGAGTTAGGAGTTAAAACATCATTTAAGATGCCAAATGAAATTATCGCTGGATATAAAAAAATAATTATATCATACCCATTGCATAAATACCCAAATGAGAGATGTTAAGAACAGAGGATTAGGAGTTCCAAAGATAAACAAGCATTTGTCAATGTCGAATGTTGGTTTGCTGGCACTGGCATTGTTAGTGCAGCAGTTAGAAATGCAAAATTGGAATGTCAGTGAAGTGGTGATAGCATAACACCCACCCTCCTGCTGAGACTGAGGCGTTGGGAGGTGTGTGGCTTTAGGTTAGCCATAACACTTATGCCATAACACTTCACCCTACCTTGCAAGAGTAACAGGTATCAGGGTGTGCATTGGGGTCTTTGGCCCTTATGCTCACCCCATTCCATAAGGAAATAAGCTACGATGGGTACAATATAGAAGAATGGCATGAACTTTAAGGTGACAGAACCCAAGGCACACCTCAATGCCTGTCAGTGGCAGTAGGGTGGGGAGTGGGGTAGAACTCTATGAACATTATGGCTGATGAACCCAAGTTACGTCCCTGAAGCCTGTCAGTTTCACATGGTGGGTGTATGGTTGGAAACCTTAATGCCCCAGGTGTTGGTATTTTCCTCCAAATTTTCAGTATTGTCTTTTGGGACCCCACCTCATGAACAGCGGCGCTATCATTTCGTGACTCAATCCTGAAAGGTGATTCATACAGCAACTGCGCCATTGGGAGCCACAGGTGCAGAAACACATTTCGGCAGGATGCAAAATGACAGCTGTACTGTCCAGAGGAAGTATAAAAAATTACAATGTTAAAAATCTGGTGAGAAAATATGAAAATTTGCAAACTTACGAGTGTACATGCCTATATATGGTCATTTTGGGTTTTTTACCACATTTTCAACATGGGCATTTTGGGACCTCTTCTCATGAACAGTGGCACTGTGATTTTGTTACTTTGTCCCAAAAGTTGATTTCGCGACAGCCACTGCGCCATTGTGTTAGCAGGTGCGGAAACATGTTTTGCGAGGATGTAAAAATGACAACTGTACTGTTCATAAGGAGGTGCAAAATGGCAATGTTGAAAATCTGGAGGAAAATATAAAAGTTGGTGAAGTTACGGAACATGCGAGACACTGCTAACACGCTGGTAACGAGTCATTTTTTGAATATTTTCACCAAATTTGCAACATGGACTTTCTGGGTCCTCTCCTTATGAACACTGCCACTGTTATTTTCTTGATCTGTCCCAAACATTGATTTCCCACAGCGATTGTGCCATTGTGCCAGGATGTGCAAAACACATTTTGGGCAGGATATGAAAAATGACAGCTATATTGTTCATAAGGAGGTGTGAAAAATGGCAATGTTGAAAATCTAGAGTAAAATATTAAAATTCTCAAAGCTATGGCGTGCATAGAAACTACGCAATGCACTCTTGTAATGCAGTAATTTTTGGATTGTTTCAGCAATTTGCAACATAGGCTTTTGGCAGCCCACCTCATGAAGAGTGGCACTGTCGTTGTTATCGTCCCGTACAGATTCCGCAGTGATCATGTAAATCACCTTTTCGGGAATGAATAACGAAATGACAGTGACTGATTTCGCTTAGGTGGGGTCCCAAGAACCCCATATTGAAAATTTGGAGCCGAAAGTAAAAAAAAAAAAAAAATAGCTGAGATATCCACCTAAGTTGAAACCCCAGTGATGCCATTATACAGTTTACCGCATTTTTCAGTTCCCGTCGACTTTTGAAGAGTTCAGACATTTCCGCTCCACTGAAGATTGCCACACCAGGCCTCTGGAGGTAAGTATGGGTGAGGTGGGGTACAAGGAGGGGGTGCGAGAGTGTGGGTGCGGATTGGGGAGGGGGCATCGTGACATGAGGGAACATTTTCTGTTTTACAGGGCAACAAAACAGAACGTCAGGGGAAGGTTTTTTTTCACAGGTTTCAATATATTTGGGCACACTGGAGTGGGCCCCAGTGTGCCACCTGGTTTTTTTGGGGGGGACTGAAGCTGATGGGGATTGGGCACCCTGGCCAGCAACAAAGCATGTCTGTGTTTGGGGGTATGATGCCGAGGGGATTGGGTATCCCCATTGGCAGACAAATGAAACTAGGGGGACATTATGCTGATGGGGATTGGGCACCCCCATCAGCAAAACAAATTGAACTGGGGAGGGGCATGCCAACAGGAGGATTGGGCACCCCTGAAGTGGGCTTTCGAGGGATTGCAAGAGGCAGACAGCGAGAGCTGCCAACATGTTTATTGAAATGTTTCACCAGGAACAGCATGTAATGGAGGTGTGTCAGATCTGTCGCTGCAATGACGAGCCTGTACTCTTTGCAGTGGTGGATTTCTTCAAGTTGCTGGCACCTCTGAAACTGATGTCATCGCAGCATGCACACTGGTTGGCGGCTGAGGGACACACCCACTAAAGCATCCCCTGATTCGCCACAACACTGACACACCTTTGAAAGTGCTAGTACAGTGTTACTATGAAAATGTTGTTTATGATATGCACGCAACGATATAAAAACTAACTATGGAAAATGTCCAATGGGTTCTGGGTTTCAAAACATGCAATAAAGTAACTCTAGAAACCAGAAAATGTAAAACCTCTGTGACTTTAAATATACATTACATGTGGAATAGGTAGCTAATTGTAGTTGACTATTTGACCAAGGGTCCAGCTGACTAACAGGAACTTAGAAAATCCTACATTTGGATCAGTTTGAAATGGTGTAAATTTAATTTGATCTGGAAAATCTTTCAGAAGCAAAAATACATAGAATGCAAATTCTGTCTATACACTATTGAACTTGCTGCCTTTTCCTGTTTGATGACCGGACAAATGATAAAACAAATAAAACTACAGGATCTCTGGAGTATAAGGAGTATAGGTTTAATGTAATTGCTGCTTTATTTTTGTAATGTTATTTTGACTTACTCTATGTAATACATATCTTATCCTGAACGTTAAATGTTATACAGTATAAGTGGAAACTTAGTTTTGTAAGAGGACAGCTCTGAAAATAACATTTTATCGTCAGAATAAAGATTTTACTACTACTACTACCCTCTCCTTATGGGAAAGCATATAGTACATTTCATTAGTGCTCTACTATGCCTTCAGCTTCTCATTTTGGGTTTTATTCACAATATTTCTTCAAGGTACTGCAAGTCTAAGGGAACCCTCTCCCTGCAGCATCCCTGGGGTAAAACCCTCATCAAGAGGGTTCCTGCTACTACATAGCCAAGTTCTGTGGTACCTTGAATGTGCTGTATTCCCATCTTGGACAGAGAGAACAGTCAAAACTTTCTGTTGCATACAGTATGTACTCCAACCTACAAACCAAGCATTCCACATATGTTGCATAAGCCCCTTACTCATACTGTAATTAGTTGACCATTGAACCAGTGAACATGTTACATCTCTGCTGGGTTATCCTTGGTAAAATAAATTAAAACATATGTGAAGCAAGATGCAATGTACATTCCAAAGATATTAAAAATACTCTGTAGGGCAGTGTGACCCAATCTTAGTAATAGCTTTGGAAACAGTCAGTGTATACAGTGACATACTTTAGCTTATTGTGTAATGAGAACTTCAGAGATGGAACAGGAGTCTGGTACTCTGTGCTTTATTAAAGTATGCAAGTCTTCCATAAGGTTGAAAATAGATAAGGATTCTTTTGGTCTACTCTGCTAAATGGGAACTCTGCTTCTCAGTATTTTGATGAAATGATACAAAGAATTTCGTATGAACTCCAGGTGATGTCAGAAGAACTATCACTGCTGTGAAAAGGCAAGTTAGGCAAGCAGTGGCCAGCAGTTCATTACCACCAGGTATGATATGTGCTATGTTTTGTATTTTCAATGCTAGCCAGGGTCCAAGTTTTTATCTAGGTCTTGAAAAGTTTGATGTATAAGTTAGGGAAGAGGGTTATCGCCTGTGGGACTATGGTGAAAAAATATAATATTTAGACTCAATCTGGCTAATGGTTTGCATTTTTCTGCACATCTTTCCTTTTATTCTTCATTATAAATGACTTAATAAAAGCAGAAATGGTCTCTTTTGAATGTATTGTTCTATGGCTTATTCCATAACTGAAGTCACACTCCCTTCTTGTGGCTCTTGCCTTGGTAATGATATATCACATGTAGATGCATATATGACTTCAGCTAAGGAATAAGCAAACAGAGCTATAGACTTAGGGGAAAAGACCCTGCTTGTGCAGATGCTCGTCTAATGAAGAAGAAAGGGAATAGAAATACAGGAAGTATTCAAAATGCAAACAAAATGGGTAGACAGATTTATAGAGCAGCTGACACCATTCTTCCTTTGGGTCAGGCAACTCTTGACAAGGGGTTGCCTGCCCAAGGATCTAAACTGCCCTATTATGAATTTCTTTAGTTAGGCATTAATGAGATATTCAATTAACTTTACCAGCAATCTTGCTTCCTTATTGCTGAAAGCCATTCAGCATCTGCCACAACCCCACTAAAAACATTTTGATGATGCTATGAAGGAAATGGGCTGCAGAGTTAATACTAGCTATAAACAGTGATGGGGAGTAGTGGTGCTCTGTAAACAGATATCTTGATCAAGGGTATCTCTTGCAGCAGGCCACACCTGAAGAACTACAGCCGACAGGCACTAGGACTACATGGAAACTTTCTGGCAAGCAGTCTACCAGGGGCCACCCACTCTGACATCACATGCTGATGTCACCCTTACCATATAAGAATGGGCAGCCCCACGCCTCCTCAGTTCTTTTTCCCACCATCGACCACCGCATATCAGACTTCATGGTGATTCTGCCAGCTTCAGTTGACTACCATTTCTTCAAATTTAGTTTTGTATTTTTCTCTCCCTAATTTTAGCATCACTTTATTTTAAAGTGATTTTCCTCACTTTTGTGCTGAACTCTGTCTCCAATAAGGTCTTTAGGACTTGCGCCTGTGGGCTGAAGATCCTCGGAAGGATAACCATGATGTCTGCATCTGCTGCCTTAGCTTGGACCATGACACCCAGGCAGGGGTGTAGCCAGGGATTTCAGATCTGCACACCAGGACTCACTGCTACCCCTCCCCCAGGGGTGTAGCCAGACAATATACAAATATACACCAGGACCGTGTTTGTTGCCTCATTTGGCACAATAAATACAACTTTTGTATCTCATGACAATGGTTGTTGCCATGCATAGGTAATACAATGCCATGCATTGCTCCCTAAGACACCCACATACCAGCCCAGAGCCTGTAAAGTTGTATTGTCCTTGGGATGCAAAGACAGTATTAGTGACCAGTCCTTCTAGTTTCAACTTCTATGAATAAAATTACAGAAAGGTTCAGCATTTTCTTTGTTAGTTTTCAGGAAAAGAAGCAGTTCAGAGCCTGTCTGCTACCCCTTAAATAAAATTGCACACCATGGAGTACTTGAGTATGCCTGGCTACACCCATGCACCCAGGCCTGCAAGATCTGCTGCAGCTTCAACCAGGGTACCAGGCGGTGCCAGCAAAAGGCCTTGGAATTGTTCCTACTACTTTTGCAGAAGGTTGCTCACACAGAAGCAGCTTCAGGCCATCAGCTCTTGCCTTCCCTGGCCTAGTCCTCAGGCTCTCACTCCTCCAAGGCTCAGGACAAAATGGGCACCAAGCACAAGCTATGGGACAAGAACAATGCTAAGAACCAGTCCCCCGGCCCATTCCCCGGTCACCATTTTGTGTGTTGGCTGGTGGGCTATCATCCACCTCAGGGATGATCCCCTGCCACTTATGCCTCTCTTTCACAGGGCTCCTGGTGGCTACTGCCCCTGCCAGTCTGACTGAGGCACTCGATTCCTCATCTTGTCCAGTAGGGGCTCAGCACCTCAGGGATCCAGCCTACTCCCCAGATGCTGATCTCAGCCTTTCTTCCAGCCACTGACTAGCTTCAGGGCCTGGACCATACTGGCATCCGCCCAGGCCTCTCCTGGGTCATCCTTACCCTCTGATGATAACTCAGGCCAGGATCAGACTCACAGGCCTTGGTCTGCTTGACTGCCTTCCCTGGCCCTGCCCCGATCTCTACCTCAGCTGACACCGCTGAGCATTCTGATGCCAATCACAGTAGATTTCCAGTCTATGCATTATTCCCTGTGGATTTTATGCAAGCTTGGCTTGCCCCCACAAGGGCTGGCGCCATGGGACCCTTCCTATGACTGCCATGCCCTCCACCCCACGGTGTCAAGCCTTGCCCCCATGATCAGGTGCCCTTTCCCTCAGGACCCGGATGATGAGGATGAACATCATTCCAACCTTCTTTTCCAGATGATGAGGAAGAAGGGAAGCAGGAGATGATGGCTACACCCTCTCACTCCACCTCCATGGTGTCATGTTATGGTAAGGAGACCCCAAGGTTTAGCAAATGGTCCCCCCAGATAACCCCTTCTGTGTGTCCATCATGAGACAGTTACAGGTGGCCATGGGGTTTGAGACAGAGGTGCAAGACCCTGCCTGATGCCGCTTTGTCCCAGTATCTAGGCCTGCCAGATGCCCCACCTCTCAACATTCCCCTCTGAGGATACCACCATGGCTGCCTGGCATAGGCCCAGTTTGGGCCTGCCATGCCTAGGAAGGCAGACAAGTTGTACCAGGCTGCCATGGGAAGCCCGTCTTTGCTGAACAGCCTCACATGGATTCCGTGGTCATTAATGCTGCCCACGACCATACCAAGAAGCCTAACATCTCGGTTCTTTCCCCCAGAAAGGAGTTCAGGGAAGCTGGACTTGACTGGTAAAAGCTACTTTGATCATCAGGTTTCTCAGTTACATCACCATATGGTCCAATTTCAGAACCAACTCTGGGCCAAGGCCAGAGAGGCAGCCAGGTTTTCTAGAGGATCCTCTGAAACAGCATTTCCAGACCCTTCAGTCTGGGGTTGATGTCATCAAGCATCTTTGTGATCTACCTATGATGACAGTGATGCCTCAGCCCGAGTGGCCACTGCAGGCTTCTGCTTTCAGAGGCATTTTTGGCTTAGGGTCTCAGGCTTTGCCCAGGACATCCAGCAGTCCATCCTGAATGCCTCCTTCAGAGGATTTAAACTGTTCGGGCAGATGTGTAGGATATACTAAACCTGCAGGCCTCTGGCCACACGTTGAGGTTGGTCCATTTAGTCAGTATGACACCCAACCCGGAAGTGGTCAGCGGATGCCCTTTCAGCATGCAGCCCATAGACCCAAACCTAGCGCCAAGCCTCAGGGTAAACATAGAGCAGCCACAGCCCTGCAAACCCCTACCTCCACCACTGGAAAAGCCCCCAGGGGAGGTGGTGCAGTCCTGGCTGCTGCGCTACAACATGACTCCTTGTCTCGACCTCCCACTCCGGCCGGGCAGGAGGTGGTCATAGGAGGTTGCTTCTCCCAGCACTTGGACAAGTGGAGTGAGATCACCAGAGATGCCTGGGTCTTACAGCTCATAGAACATGGTCATACTCTAGAGCTTCTGGATTGGCCTCCAGGCAAACCTCTGGTTCCATCTCATAACCCCCAAACACATTCCAGTGCTCTGGGGGTTCACACTTGCTGCACAAAAGGGTCATAGAACTTGTTCCTGAGACTCAGCAAGGCAGGAGGTTCTATTGCTACTTCTTCCTGTTCCCAATGTACAGGGGATCTCAGGCCCATTCTGGACCGCCAAGAGCTAAATTTCTTCATTCGGTACAAGAAATTCTGGATAGAAACATAGAAACATAGAATTTGACGGCAGATAAGGACCGCTGGCCCACCCAGTCTGCCCATTTCCCTACTGGATAAGCTGCAGATCCTAGTTAACCAGCAGCCTACTTCTCTTACCCCCACCCTCCAGAATTGCTCATGACTGTCCCATGCATGCTTGAATTCCACCACTGATTTTGACTCCAATAACCTCCTCTGAAGGCCGTTCCATGCATCCACAACCCTCTCTGTGAAAAATACTTCCTTAAATTACCTCTGAGCCACCACCCCCATCTTCAAATTGTGTCCTCTTGTTCTTGCACACCTCTTTTTGAAAGATGCTACCCTCTTGGACTTTGTTGATTCCTTGAGGTACTTGAAAGTTTCTATCATGTCCCCCTCTCCTCCTTTCCTCGAGGCTATACATATTAAGCTCCTTAAGTCTCTCTTCATATGTCTTCCGGTGCAGACCCTGCACTATTTTAGTTGCCCTCCTCTGGACAGCTTCCATCCTGTCTATGTCTTTGGAGATTGGGTCTCCAGAACTGCACACAGTACTCCAGATGGGTCTCACCAGCTGTCTGTACAGAGGGATAATAACTTCCTATTTTCTATTGGTGATGCCTCCCATGCATCCCAATATCCCCCAGCCCTCCTTGCTGCCCTCTCACATTGCTTGGTGGTGACCCTTCAGGGACTGCTGCCTCTTCTGCACCAATGAGACTGGATATAGCTTAGTATAAAGAAACCCCAGCACCACTCAATGCAGAAATGAATAAATAAACCCCAAAAATCAAACTAAGGCTTTGTGGCTCCCACCTGAGCCCCTGTTTGTTTGTAAGGTAAATGGTGTTTTTGACTGTTTTTCTGTGTGTGAAGTACTTTATTAAATCAAATATTTTTCAACTTGCAATACGCCTGTTGATTTGATTTTAGGGGGTTTTATTTATTCATTTCTGCAGTGAGTGGTGCTGGGGTTTCTTTTGGTACATGGTTGCCTTTACTCATTAGCACACTCTACATCTCGGGCAGCTTTTCAGTTTGTGATTAGATTGATATAGCCCTCGACATGCAGGATGCATACCTGCATATCAAGGTGTGTGTGTCTCCGACTGAAAGAACCTCAGATTCCATTTTAGAGAGCGCACTTCCAGTTCTGAGCCTTGCCTTTTGGCCTGTCCTCAGCCCCTTGGGTGTTTAACAAGTGCTTGGCAGTCATGGTGGCAGCCCTCAGGAGGGAGGGACTCTATGTCTTCCCTACCTGGATGACTGACTCCTCAAAGCACAGTTCAGGAGCATCTGCTGAAGACTTTGGAACATACCACCCAACTGTTCCAGGACCTGGGAATCATGGTTAGTCTGCTCAAGTCAGCCTTAACCCCTGTCAGTGCCTTCAGTGCATAGGGGTAGTCCTGGATACAGCCAAGAGGATGGCCGTCTTGCCCCAGGAGAGACAGAGTGGACCACCTAATGGCCCCAAGCCTACCTGCTCTACAACACAGATATATTTCAGCCAGAACCTTTCTCTGGCTCTTGGGCCTGATAGCTGCGGAGATTGTCACAGTGCCTCTAGCAAGACTGCACATGAGGATACCCCAATGGACATTGAGGGTGCAGTGGAATCAATGCACCGATGACCAGGAACAGCAGGTCCTAGTCTCCTCTGGTCAAAAAGGTGCAGCTTTGGCGGAGGGAACCCAGCAACCTGCTAGGGATTCCTTTCTCATTCCTTCCCCTCAGCAGATTCTCACCACAGATGCTTAGAGTCTAGGATGGGGAGCTCACCTGGGCCCCACCAGACACAAGGGTCATGGTCTAGGGTAGAGACTACCCTCCACATCAATGTCCTGGAGATGCAGGCCGCCCAGTATGCCCTGCAAGCCTTCCACACTCAGCTATCCCTGGGCCCCCTGCTAGTGCAGACAGACAACATTAGCGTAGTCCACTACATCAGCAAGCAAGGCAACTCACTTATACCCCTCTGCCAGAAAGTGATGAGGGTCTGATGCTGGGCTCTAGAACACCATCTGGAACTGTCAGCCATACATGTTCCAGGCATCCAAAATGTCCTGGCGGACAAGCTAAGCCAGTCACAGTCCAGCATATACAAGTGGGAGCTGCTGACCTTGGTCAAGAAGACCTGTTTGACAGGTGGGGTCATACAGAGTTGGGCATTTTGCATCCCATTCAATGCAAACCTACGCTTTTTTGCTCGTTACGCTCCAGGGACTGGAGTTTTCTTGCTAGATGCATTGTCCTCTCTTGGAAAGGGTGGTCTTAGTGCTTTCCTCCCTTCCCTGCTTCAGAGGGTGCTGATCAAACTCCAGCTGGAAGGGACCTTGATGATCCTCGTTGCCCCTTTCTGGTCTCATCAGATCTGGTTTACTTTGCTGCAGCAGCTGACAGTGGAACTACCAGTGCCTCTGTGTGCACAGTCCATCTGGACCTCAGATCTCTGCATCTGTACACCTGGCTTCTGTACACATAGCCATGGCCAGATTTGGGGTGTCCCCAAGGTGGCCAATGTCCTGGTGGCTGCTAGGAAGCCCAACACCAGGGCCACTTATTCTATGAAGTGGAAGTGTTTTGCTCATGGGCTGCTTCCCATCAGTTAGACCCTTTCACTTGTCCAGTGAGTCAGATTCTGAAGTACTTGCTGTCCATCTCAGACTGGTCTGAAGTACTCCTCCATTAAAGTGCACCTGTCAGCCATGTCGGCTTCCATATGCCCATGATGGTCATCACGGTGGCACAGCGGGAAGTGTCCTGAGAGGTATCCTTCACTTGAAGCCTCCCATCCGCAATCCAATCCAGCCTTGGGACTTGAATTTGTGTTACAGGAACTTACTTTGACTCCTTTTGAGCAAGCCACATCATGCAAGCCATGCTTTCTGTCATGGAAAGTCTTGCTTTTACTGCCATTAATTCTGCTTGAAGGATTTTCAAGCTTCAGGCTCTCATTCGTTAGCCTCCTTATTTGGTTTTCCACAAAGACAGGGTGTCTTTGCAGATGAATCCTAAGTTTCTTCCTAAGGTGGTGTCTGAGTTCACTCTAAATCAAACCATCCACCTGCCAATCCATGGAAGGCATTGCTCCATACTTTAGATGTTCATAGAATTCTGCATTGCTATACACACAGTATGAACGACTGCAGGAAGTCCTCGTAGTTGTTTGTTTCTTTCACCCCGGAAAGAGGGCATTCCAGTTTCTAAACAGTGCCTATCCAAATGGTTGGTAAATTGTATTACCATTTGTTACAGGAAGTATAATAAAGATCTTCCTGAGTTGTTCGGGCCATTCCACCAGAGGTAATGCCAGATGTTAATTGAGCACCTTGCTGCAGCCACACCCAAGAGCAGAGCCATTCTCGATGCCCTACAGGAGGTATGCCTCAGACAGCTAGTTTTGAATCCACTGTGAGGGAGCAATCTTAGACCTCATACTCTCAAATGGGGACAGTGAGAGGATCTCAGATCTAGAAGTGGGTAGCCATCTGGGAACAAGTGACCACCAAACAGTGTGGTTCACGATAAACTCAGCTACAGAGTCAAGCCATCACAAAAGTGAGGGTACTGGACTTCAGCAGGCTGACTTTGGAAAAATGGGAGAGTGCATTAGAAAAGCGCTAGCAAACAGGCTAGAAGGAGGGGTGAAGCAACAATGGGGAAATATCAAAACTGCCATCACAGAGGCAACAAGCCTTCGTGGTGAAGCAAATTAACAAATCAAAATGAAAGAAAAGCCACTAAGGTTTTCAAAAGAGGTGGCAGGGAAGGTTAGGAGAAAAAAGATAGCATTTAGGAAGTATAAGGAAACACAGAAGGAGCAGGACAGAAAACTGTACCAGTTAAGGCAGAAGGAAGCAGGAGGGAAGTCAGAATAGCAAAGGCCCAAACTGAGGAAAGATAGCCAACCGGTTAAGAAAGGGATAAAACCTTTTATAGGTACATCAGGGAGCTTAGAAAGACAAAGGGAGGGATGTGAGGTAAATATAATGGATGGTGCATGGACAGAGAGGGACAGTGAAAAGCAGTCATACTGAACAAATACTTGCTCAGCATTCACAAAAGAGGAGGAGAGGGGAGGTACCTAATCCAATTAACAGAAGCACTCTGGATAGTGGAGTCGATCCCAGTCCTTTCACAGAAGAAAGGGTTCAGAAAGAACCCTAAAACTGAAGGTGAACAAAGCAATGGGCCTGATCGGATTCACTCCAGAATTCTAAAAGAATTAAGGGGAGAATTAGTGACACCACTGACTACCCTTTTAACAAATCATGGAGGATGGTGTGGTACCTGAGGACTGGAGGAAGGTGGGTGTGATTCCCCTTCACAAAAGTGGGACCAAGACAGAGACAGGAAACTACAGACCTGTCAGTTTGACCTCTGTGGTAGGGAAAGTGATGGAATCGCTTGAAGTAAAGAATTGTTGAGTACCTAGAGGCCAGTAGGGCACAGGACACAAAGCACCATGGGTTTACAGTGGAAGGTCATGTCAGACGAATCAAATTGATTTCTTTGACTGGGTGATCAAAGTAGTAGACCAGGGAGGGCTGTGGACATGGCCTGCCTAGACTTTAGCAAGGCATTTGACACAGTCCCACACAAAATATTAATAAACAAATTAACCAGCCTGGGAGTGGGTCCCAGGGTGGTAGCCTGGGTAAAACATTGGCTGGACAACAGGACACAGAAGGTAACTGTAAACGGAGTCCACTCTGAAGAAAGGCAGGTTACTAGTGGGGTACCGAGGGTCAGTACTGGGTCCAGTCCTTTTAATGTCTTTATAAGTGACATTGCAGAGGGACTGAAGGAAAAGTATGCCTCTTTGCAGATGACACAACGATCTGCAACAGAGTTGATACACAAGGAGGCGCAAAGGATGAGAAGGGACTTGGCAAGGTTGGAGGAATGGTCAGAGGTATGGCAGCTTGGATTCAATGCAACAAAGTGCAAAATAATGCATCTGGGAAACAAAACCCAGGGAAGAGTGCACAATAGGGGGAGGTGGGGGAGGTAGTAACAACAACAAAATGGAAAGGGACCTGGGGTAATCATATCAGATGACCTCAAGGTTGCAAGCAATGTGAGAAGGCAGTAGGGAGGGCTGGGGGATACTGGGATGTATAGGAGAGGCCTCACCAGCAGAAAACAAGAAATTGTTATCCCTCTGTACAGACAGTTGGTGAGATCCCATCTGGAGTACTGCGTCCAGTTCTGGAGACCCCATCTCCGCAAGGATATAGACAGGATGGAGGCAGTTCAGAGGAAGGCAACTAAAATGGTGCAGGGTCTGCAAGGGAAGCCATATGAGGAGAGACTAAAGGAGCTTAATATGTATACCCTTGAGGAGAGGAGGAGAGGGGGACATGATAGAAACTTTTAAGTACCTCAGTGGAATCAACAAAAGTCCAAGAGGGTAGCATCTTACAGAAAAAGAGATGTGTAAGAACAAGGGACATAATTTGAAGATAGAGGGGAACAGCTCAGGGCAATGTGAGGAAGTATTTTTTCACAGAGAGGGTAGTGGACGCATGGAACAGCCTTCCTGAGGAGGTTGTGGGGTCTAAAACTGTTGGAGAATTCAAGAATGCATGGGACAGACATAAGGCAATTCTTGTGGGGGTTAGAAGAAATAGGCTGTTGGTTAACTAGCATTTGCAGCTTATCCTGTAGGTAGGAAATGGGCAGATTAGGTGGGCCAAGCGGTCCTATCTCGCGTCAAAGTCTATGTTTCTATGTTTCTATGTTTCAGTTACCTGTTTCAGGAATGTTTTAGCTGCAGAGATCTGTGCTGCTGTTATTTGGAGTACTGTCCACACCTTCATCAAGCACTGCAATCTGGACATTGCCTCTAGGGGTAGGGAAAATTTAGGCCTAGCAGTACTTCAGGGCCTTCTCTTAGGTTCATGGTATCCAGCCACCCAGACTGATTCTTCTGTTGTCAGTACTGCTTGGGACTTGTTCTTCAGGTGTGGCTTGCTGTAAGAGATACTCTTAGTGAAAATAGTACAGATTCACGTAGAACTTACCATAACAGTAGATCTCTGAAAGGATCTCTTGCAGCAGGCCATGCCATCCCACTCTCCAGCCCCCTTGGCCTGTGGGCCTTTTGTGTCTGTCTCTTCTCCTGTGCAGAAAGCCTTCTGCTTTTCTGTTATTACTCACTGGTGGGAACCTTTAGCTCTTTCTCGGTTCCATAGAGGGAGATTGGTTGCTTATGGTCTCCAGTGGGAGAACTGAGGAGGGCATGGGTCCGCCCACTCTTATATGGTATGGGCGATGTCTTCATGTGACTTTAGAGTGGGCAGCCCCTTGGTAGACTGCTTGCTAGAATACTGGGATGCATAGGAGAGGCATCAGCAGCAGAAAACAGGAAGTTGTTATCCTCTGTACAGACAGTTGGTGAGACCCCATCTGGAGTACTGTGTCCAGTTCTGGAGACCCCATCTCCATAAAGACATAGACAGGATAGAGGCAGTCCAGAGGAGGGCAACTAAATGGTGCAGGGTCTGCAAGAGAAGCCGAAGGAGAGACTAAAGGAGCTTAATATGTATACCCTGAGGAAAGAAGGGAGAGGGGGACATGATAGAAACTTTAAGTACCTCAGTGGAATCAACAAGGTCCAAGAGGGTAGCAACTTTCAGAAAAGAGACGTGCAAGAACAAGGGACACAATTTAAAGAAAGAAGGGGGCGTTCAGGGCAATGTGAGGAAGTATTATTTCAGAGAGGGTAGTGGATGCATGGAACAGCCTTCCTGAGGAGGTTGTGGGGTCTAAAATTGGAGAATTCAAGAATGCATGGGACAGATATAAGGCAATTCTTGTGGGGGTAGGAAGAAATAGGCTGTTGGTTAACTAGGATCTACGGCCTATCCTGTAAGTAGGAAAATGGGCAGACTAGATGGGCCAAGCGGTCCCTTATCACCCGTCAAAGTCTATGTTTCTATGTTAGAAAAGTTTCCATGTGATCCTAGTGCCTGGCGGCTGTAGTTCTTCAGGTGTGGTCTGCTGCCAGAGATCCTGTCAAAGATCTACTGTTACATTAAGTTCTTACCTAACTGTGCTATAGTTTACTTTGTAGGTACTTATGAGGTATATAAATGTAATACTACACCCTTAACATGTGAAAGTATCTATAAAGTAATCTATATCCATTTACAGGGCGCCGCTCTCCGATCACTATCTATAGCTGTTAGTAGCCTGCTGCCCATTCCTCCTTAGCATCATCAAAACACTGCTTTAAGGGCGAGCTATGGTGTGCGCTTGAGTGGCTTTTGGAAATACAGAAGTAGGATCATTGGTAAGTTAATTAAATATCTCATTAATGCCTAACTAAAACAAGTTCTTGTCAGATCTACCATGGCTGCATAATGAAGTTTGTGAAGAAAATGGCAGACTAGGATGGCCCCTGTGGTCCTTACCTAGTGTCAAATTGTATGTTTATGAGGGTAATGTAGTCAGTTTATAAATTTTGGGTTTTGTTTAGTGTTTATACTTTTACCCTCTTACTTGCTTTTAGGGAGATACCGGATGATTAAGGATCCCTCCCACGCAAGGCATAATTACGGCAGTTGCTTGGTCACCTCACTGTCGCTGTCCACAGCTACTGCTGTGTCACCGCCACCGCCGTATGGTTAGTCAAAAAAAAAAAACAGACGACGGGACTAAAATAATGATGAAATAGGGCATGTTGAAGGCAAAACATCAGCCATTCCTTTTATTATGGGTTTGTTGCTTTCAGTTTTATTAATATTTCCCACTCAAGCTCTCACATCCCTGCTTTTCAGCGGCTCCTCCAGGTGTAGCCAGGAATTTCTGATTCACACACCAAGTGGACTCACTGCTACCCCCCACGTTAGGGTGAGCTACCCTCCTCCACCGTCCATGCCCTCTCATCCGACGATAACATCATTTTCTGTACATGCCAGCACAACACTGGCCACACCATCAACAGGTGTCAGACTAACACTCACTCCACACAAACATGCCACCACCACACCACCACCAACAGGTGTCAGACTAACAGACTGGCTTTTGTTACAACATTGCATTGTGACAAGCCTCTGTACTCATCAAGGTAGCCAGTCCCACAGAGGTCCATTCACACACACACACACACACACACCCACACTAGACATGTCACCACCACACCACCACCAACAGGTGTCAGACTAACAGACTGGCTAGCAACTCTGAATTGCTTTATATCCAATGCCTTACTGGGCTACTATCTAGATCTGTACCACTTATGCTTTCTCTTCAGTGTTTTCTAGTTTTTACTTTCTAATTTTCCCTGTTGGTCTACAGATATTGCAGCACAGTAATATTTCACTGAGTCTTTCAAATGCATCTGACTTCCTGCTGACCTCACAGCTGCTGTTTGTGACAGTCGGTTGTCATGGTGAGAACTATGATGTCAAACAAAAGCACTGTAAGGTTAACTACAGTGAGGCAAATGCTTTTCATGCAGACTTTCTTAAGACAGATTAGCAAAATGTGCTGCAAGCCTTGAGTGGAAACATTGAAATGGAAAAGTGTCCTGTAATAGCTAAAATATGTAGAGATTCACAATGATCTGTTATGCTCAGTCATCAGCAAACATCATACACATTAATGCACAGACATCCACATGAGCAAACAACCAACCAGTACATGCTGGGCTCTTACCAAAGCTGTGAGTTTCTGTTGACAGGTTTCGCTAGTGTTTCATAAACACAACTGTGGAACTATATTGAAATGCCACACTTCTGTAAGTGAACCATGTGCCCTAGTACCCACCTCTGCCAGCACCAAATTTTAGGAAGCACACTAATACAAATGGTACTGTGAAGGAGCAGCACTTTGCACATCCAGCTGGTTCAAAGATAGACACCACTCCCTCCTGATTCCATCACGGAGGCCAGTACATCAATTCAGGCTTCAAAAGAGAAAATTCATAATATGCCAACTTTGCCAAGATGCTAAATCAAAAAACACGTACTCATCACAACAATCCATCACTGAGGTTACCAACTGTAAATAAATAAATAATAGAGACCACTGATGGCCTACTAGTAGTGCATCGTGCAACCATAATGGCAACCTGATGATCCAATATGAGCAACAGATGCTGGCAAACGAGCATCTGGAATCAAAGAGTGCTATTGTAGCCATGTATCTTAAATCAGAAGGAGGTGACTGGATTCTACAGCATTAATGATCCTCCAGCCACAGGTGGAGCTGAAGCCAGACATCAGCAGGGCCCTTATTCAGTCGAATGTGGCACCAGAGAGAGGAGAGGAGAGAAGCCCCATCTACAAGGGAGAGACAAGACATGATACCACCTCTAAAAATTACTGCCAGAGCTCTTGGGCCCTATGTCACTAGATCCTAGGTTTAGGAAGCAGTTGGTGGGGCTGGAATGTCAGAGGAAAACTAGACTAAGGGCTTGGAAGGATGGTACAGAAGGAGAAGATGGTGTAAGAAGAAAAGACTAACAGAGGGTCTGTTCAAAGCTTATTAATGGAATGTATCAGAGTTCCTGCCTACAGGTGCATGGAGAGGCATGATGCATAGCAACTTCCAACCACTTCTGGAGTGATGCTGTGCAGAAGTCACACTTTGAGTATCCTATTGCTGTTGCACAACATCACAGCTTTAGTAATAAAGTGAGAAAATACAGTTCTAAAAAAAATGCTTTTTGTGTCTTAGAATATCTGCTCAGTGTTAACTTACCCGGTTATCAGAAGCAAATAAATAAAAAGCCCCATCCCCATTGCAGACTTCTATACAGTAAGGTTGTCTAGTTACAGGTGTAACCCCTTGTTACCCGGGGTTACTAGAATCCCAGTAAGACCTAGTGGTAGGCAGGGAAGGCAGTTTCAGAACTCCAGTTAAATGGGTTTCACACTGTCTCATTCTGTTCTCAGTCTCAGCTGAGACTGAGGGATGACATCACCATAGAACTTTCAGCTGCATGCATAAGCCACATTGGAATCTGCAGCAGAGGGAGTTAGATAGAATGTTGGGAGTTTTCAAAGGTAGTAGTCAGTGACCAGTTTGTCTTCAGTAAGTGAAGGTGTGCTCAAGTGGTGGAGACCGCTGTTTGAGTTTCAGTGCCCCCTCCCTCTGGAGGGGATGTAAAGATCCTTAGCAGATTCCTGGGACAATCCCTTAATTCTGCAAGTCAGAAGAAAAGCTGCCTGTTTAGTTCAGCATTTATTTTGAAAGTTGGAAGATTTGTGAGTGGCATGTGGGGCACCTACAACTAAAGGGTGAGTGTCTGCTCTGACAAAGAGGGCAAAATGTTTTCTTCACCCTGGGACATGTGTGGAAATCTAGGATTGAGCTACATTTTGGGAAGCCTATAGACTGGGCCAAACAAGTAAAGTAGTGTCAAATACTAGAGTGCTGTGTGTTCAAGTAAATTGTAGAGGAGATGCACCCAGATCATCTACCCTTTAATCTACATTTAGAAATTCAGAAAAGGAATGGTTCAGTTTTTCCAGGAAATGGCCGGGTATGGGCTGTGGGAGCTGGAGGGTGGCGAACCCCCATCTTTAGTAACCAGGTCCACCTCTATGGATTTCTGCTGTGGTTGCTACTTTGCCTCATGCACTTGGCCAGTGATGGGAAGTACCCAGACGTGGGGTTGCAAAGGGTAAATCTCTCTAGGAGTTGTGGACTCTAAAGTGGTGTGGGGAGCCACAACAAGTAGGAAAAATTCTCTAGAGATGGGGAGTCACAACAAGCAAAGAAAAGTTCTCTCTAGGAATCGCTGACTCTAAGTTGTGTGGGGAGCCACAACAAGCAAAGAAAAGTTCTCTCTAGGAGTCGCTGACTCTAAGTGGTGTGGGAGCCACGACAGGATAGTGGTTCATTCTTCCAATGAACCATAGGGAAAACAAGTGTGCACAAGTCGGGCTGTGTACCCAAAGCTGCGTGCAAGTCCGGGCTGTGTGCCAGGGTCCAGAGCCTGAGGGCTAAAAATGGTGAAAAGTGTTCTGTAGTCTCTAATCTGCATTATCAGGAAATGTAGCCCCATGGGAGTCCGTCTATGCTTTGTTTGTTCAGCTAGTATGTGAATAAAAGCCACACTGAAGAATCCCATTCCTCGTTCTGGACATTACAGTTATTGCTTCCTGTGTTCGGATTTACTTGGGTGCCCCTGTGCAGAGTAGCTCAAACCTAGGTCCCCTGTGGCAAGTAACCTCATCCTCCCTGAACCCAGGTCCCCACCAGGTACTGCCGCCAGCTTCAGCAGCATGCCACCTGTCGCTTTGGCAAAAGGCAGGGGTGAGGGATTACACAGGAATATTTTTATTCATGAAAATATTTTGGATACTGTCGTAATTAGGAAATATCTGACTCAATCAAAGAGCAGGAATGTCCCCATAGTGTTTAAAGTAGTTGCAAACCAGACAGTGGTGGAATGAAACGTCTGGTAAGCCAAGGCCAAAATGGCCCCTTGCTCCTGCCAGGCATTTAGGCAATATTGTACATAATCTACATTATTGTGCTGTTCATTTAGCTTTTGTTAACCATGTAAGTACAACACTAGACAAAACATGTGTCTATGTGAAGCAGGACTGTCATACACCTCAGAAGCGACTGTAACCATCATACAATTTACATTTTACAAACCTTAACACACATACAGCCTGGCCTGCCCCTATGTAATGTTTCTAATGCAGCATTATGGCAGAGAAGAGTCCCAATGCTCCCAAGCCCCATCCTACCACTCTTGTACTCACCACCACACCGTGCTGCTGCTTGCTGTCTCTTTCTTCAATCTGGCCCGACCTCGTCGACCCATTTTTAGTTTTTCTTTCAGACTTTGGTGTTGGGCTGCTGGCATGCAAAAGCTCCCTCCTGGTCTGGACTTCACTCAAGTAGTGGGCAGTGCGGCACACAGAGACAGTCTCAGACTCTGTGTCCCTCTCAGTCTCAGTGCCTCTGGGCTGCGGCAGCTCCGATTCCTCGTTCCGTCCTACCCGGCGCGACTGCACTTCTTCCTGCAGTCGAATCCTAATGTTGGGGTGGGTCCAGTGCTAAACAATGCATTCCTGCTTCTTTTTCCACACCGCCCACCCATATATACTCAGACCTCTCTGTAGAAGCTGCCCTGTACCGCAGGAACTGGAATTCTTCCTCCAGGTGCTATACCATGTCCACAAGGGCTTCAGTAGTTTCCAGGCTGTTGGCCCCAACAGCTAAAATGGATGTATCTGTAACCAGTACCAAAGTGACTACAAAAGAGCCCCCCAAGCCACTTACAACTATTAGTTTTTCCCAATGGTCACTTGTTCCTAACTCCATATGACCAAGATCAAGTAACTGTACTGTCATCCCCAAGTACAAGATAACCCCCCACCCCAGGCTGACATTTCACTAATGCCCCAAACACTGGAGGACAATGGCTAGCAAATAAGGCTGCTAGGGGTGTGTGAGTAATGAACCATTTTCCCTGAATATCATGAACAATGGGCTTCCTGAATGTTCAGGAACCATTCCCGACTAGCCGCCCAATTCACAGTATTCAGTATTCGCACCAAATGCAAAAAAGTGTAAAACATTTCCCACCCGCCTCCCTTTTCCTGATGCCCTTGAGACTGCAGGAGTTGAAAATATAGAACTGTCAACTCCTGGCACTATACCTGTATAAGTAATTGTCCTCTGCTCTTGCATGAATTGTCTTATACTGTCTAGTAATTTGCATTTGGACATTCCTTTGGAACTATCACTTGTGAAGTCCATTGCACTGCAATATAAACAAAGCACTTTTTTATCAAGCTGTTTCTGGGCCCAGGTTCCAGCTGGGCTTATTAGACCCAAACCATACTCCACTGGTGACTGCCTCTTCAGGACTCACCTTGAAGTGCTCCCAAGGATTCCCCCACCATGATGAAGCTAGGAGAGATAGGGCACCCTCCTCCCAGAGCACAATCCAAAGGAGGTGGTCCTGGGCAGCACAGCCTGGGCAGTAGGCCGGGTTTCATTAGTTCAGAGCCAGGCATTTTCTTGTTCTGTCTTCTCCCATCCTAGCCAACCCCTCTGGGTTCCATGTGAAACAGTGCCAGCAAAATGTTGTGGGCAAACAGCAGCAAAGGAAAAAGAGCAAAATTAAAACCACGACCAGCGAAACAGCACAGATCAAGAACTCAGAATCACCAACCCGATACACTGACTGGGTCATGTCTCTACAATCATTTGGTAGGCACTAGGGAAGATGCTCACCATTGGAGAAAGGAGTTTCTGGCTGCTGTTGCCTAAATAGTCCAGGTTGACCCCTCTCCTCTGCCTCCTCCTCAGCGTCCTGCTCCCAGAGCCACCAGCGGCTCTTCCATTGCCGCCTCCATCGCCAAGTGCCCCACGGAGCCTGGCGATTCCTGCCATCCCATAAGAGCCGCAAAGGGGCAGTTGGTCTCGCCCACTGGGCTCTATGGGTAATCGGACCCGATAGAGCTGAACAACTCCACGAGATTTTCCTCTTCGACATGCTCAGGGGTCTGAGGAAGGTGGTGCATCAGCTGCTGCTCAGCTTGGTGACGGTGCCCTGGCTCGCATGACTAAGGCTGCTGTGACCAGCAGCAGCAGAGCAGCGAGTTTGGCATTTTCTCCCATCTTAAGCACGGCTGTTCCCACCATCACTGTTATTATTCTCAATCAGGTCCGCTGGCTGGGCACGCCATATGTTTAGACCCCACCCACCTTTAAAAATGAAAAGGCTGCTTGAGAGCAGCAGGAAACCCATGGGGAAAAACACTTAGATTCCAGTCGGTTCCCGCTACCTGCCCACTGATCACAAATGATGCCTCCATTTGCGGCGCCTGAACAGAATGAAGCCCCTACGGTTATTCTAAGGAGGGACAGAAATGCCCAAAAAAAAAAATGCCCACTGTGATATAGTGCAGTGCTGCAGTCCATAGGGACAATATGGGTGGATTGCTTCTTGGGAGGGACAGCAGAGGAAAAAACAGTTCCACGGACAGAAAACATGACGTCAGCCCTTTTACACACTAAAACATCTGCAGGGCTCCGCCCATGCAGCCATAAAAATCATAATGGGTGGTTTAGGTCCTCATGTCAGGCAACTTCGCGAGAGCTGCCTGATCATAGATGTCAGTAGCTCTTTAAGGAACTGGATAAAGTGAGCCAAGGGTAACCTTTTAGGACAGTAAAACTAAAATGTAAATACAGCACTTGGGGTGGAAGGAAGATTTAAAGATAATAGTCACTGTTCTCAAGTCCTTTCACAGCTTGTACTTTATAACCCTATGTCATATAATGGGGCCAGAGATGTCCCTGCAGTATGCAACAACCCACATGCCCTTATTTCCTGACCTAATCTCAGCCATTCTGGGGAATTACTTAAAGGATGGGATTGGGTGGGGCAAACTGCAGCCACAGTTCACAGAATTCACTAACCCACCTATGCATAGCAACTGGTGGTTGGGGAAATATTTATGACAAGTAGGGCAACCTGCTGTAAATGATCCACACCCCTCGGCACAGCATATTCCAAGGCTTGGAACACCCATTCTGGCTGATGCTGGCCCATGCACTGTCTTCCTCCTTTCTATATTTGTCTGTGGGCACTTTGGCTTTTTATAAAAATAGTTTGAAGCAGACTGTCATTCAGTATACAATGAAGAAATGTTGCCTCAAAAGCATGGGATCCACTTTGCAGCCAGATCAATCACCTCCTGGTGACCTCCACCTCCAAGTGGTGATCTACATACGTATGGGGTGGCCAGGGTCCATGGCCGGTACACAACATGCACAGAATGTACTCACCTCTGGGTTGAGGGCAGAGTTTGCTGACTCCTGTCCGAATTGGTAAGGGTGCAGAGAATCATGTGCCCCAACAAGGGACACCAAGTCTGCTGCCACTCCCCAGAGGATGCCTAGGCAGAGGCAGAGTGGTTGGAACTTGGTGGCCTGGGGGTGGTGGGAAGGGTACACACTCTGAGCCTGTACCACTGCAGAATTTCTTGCTGTGCTGACAGGATGGGGCAGCTGGGAGGAGGCAACCACAGCAGTGGAAAGGGAGAGTGGGGGTCCTCAGAAGGAGAGGCCCCAGTGAGGGAGGAAGAGGCCCCTTGCCAAGGAGGAAGAAATTGCTGGTGGGGGACTCTTTTTGTTGCGGTGCAGGTGCAGCCAGTGCAATAAGTGCAGGGAGTCTAAGGGAGTCTGAGGAGGTAGGGAGTGGTAGTGTTCGATTGTAATACCGTTGGTGTTGTAAATATATTTTGTTAATAATGTGGGATGCTAAATGTTTACCTATTTGGGTGTGTATTCTTTGGGGAGGGTCGATATATGTGGATCATATTGAATTATATAGGTTTGGCACCAGGAACACTGCCTCATATGAGACAAGTGATTTTGCTTTTCAAATTGCTCAGTTGTTGATGTTGTTGTTACTGATTCATGGCAATTGTTTAGTAGCCCTATGCCCATAAGACAATGTGGGAATAGAGGTTACTTTACTTGTTTGCACTATGGCATGTTACTTTGTTCTAAATTGGGCAACTGTGTTTCAAACACCTTTCTGTTAATTTCTGGTGATGTTGAACTGAATCCAGGGCCTTGCTCTTTGGATTCTATGTCTTCCTCTCAAGCATCATCTTTGAACAATTGTTTGAAATCCTGTCATGGATTTAAAATTATCCATTTTAAGGTTCGTAGCTTAATCCATAAGATTGCTGTAATTGAATAGCTTATTGTGCTATATCTGCCTGATATTGTTGCTTTATCAGAAACATGGTTGAAGCCGGGGTGCCTGATAATGTGTGTCATATTGGGGTCATAACATTTTAGGGTAGACTGTAAAGGTCAAAAAGGGGTGGTGGGGTCTTGATTTGTTATAGGCATCATTTAGAAATTAATTTTTAAGGTCTAGTGAGGATTTGGATTGTGATACTGATTGGTTGGTTTTGCAATTTGTTCTTGGAGGAAAGAAAAAGTTAAATGTGGGCTGTTTGTATAATCCCCTTAATGTGGTCTTCAAGGGCTTAAACATTTCTGGGATGTTTGTGAAGTTTATTTAAAGCAGAGTGATTCTGTTGTTGTTGGAGATATGAATTTGAATTGGAAGGCCAATGACACCATGGGCTCGAATCTCTTCTCTCTCTCTTACAGACTGACTCAGTGTATAAATGTACCTACCGCTCAAGTCGCATCTCACAGAATCATTCTCTGTTGGATTGGGTCTTCTAATAGAGTGGGGAGGGTAGGGGCCTCTGGTGTCTTGGCAGATTCCGTGAGCGACCACATGGCTACCTTTTGTGTCCTAGATTTTTGCTGTCTTAAACCCCTCCTTCTGTGTTTCAGACTAGATCATTTAAAAGGATACATTATTACGGTTATATTCTTCTTTGAGGTTAATTGATTGGTCATTTCTTGAATGTATTCCAGATGTGGATACAGCACTAGATTTTTTTTTTTTGTAGTCAACTTCTTCCCATTCAGGAATCTCTTTTCCTTTGCAGACCATTCAGTGTAGAGGTTCTCCTACTGGATGGATTGGTCCCAGCATTAAGAAATTAATTAAGGAGCAGGATAGTGCTTGGACTAAATTTAAATTATCTCCTAGTAGAGTTTCAATGGATCTCTACCTTGGACTTTGGAATTTAGTCTCTCAAACTGTTAGAAATGCTAAAAAGTGTATTTCAGGATCACTTTGAAGATAACTGGGCAGATCCAAAGAAGTTTTGGAATAACATAAATTCTTTACTTTCTCCTAAATCAAAATCTGACATCTAGAAATTAAATGTTGACAACAAAGAAATTGTTGACTTACCCGAAATTGTTAAATAGTTAAATTCAAATTTTCAGATCTTTCTAAGTTTAGATCTTTTTTTCCTCAGGCTGGTAATACTAAATCCTTTCCCTCTGTTCCTTTGGTAGATGGAACTAGGTTTTGTTTAAGGAAGTAACATCAAATGAAGTTTTCATCTTCTGCAGTCTCTCCCAAATAAAGGGACTGACTGGGGAAGGGTTGGATGCCCGCTCTTAAAATTGGCTATCCCTTCATTACAGATCACCTTTGTTATATTTTTAATATGTCATTGGCTACAGGTGTTTTTCCCTGTCCTGAAGAAAGCTAAGGTGGTTCCAATTCCAAAAGAGCTGTGTTACTTCCATGGATGATTATAGGCCAATATCAATACTGAATCCCTTTAGCAAACTACTTGAGCGTTTAGTGGCTAAGCAAATTGATGCCTATTTGTTACCCATGATTTGTTGTCAAGGCAACAACATGGGTTCTGTAAGTTACTTTGGTATGGGCACAGCCTCGGTTGAGTTCACAAACACTGTCCTATGTGGGTTTGAGAAGGGTTTGATGACTGGGGCGGTGTTCATGGACCTAACCAAGGCTTTTGATTTGATTGATCATGGTTTGGCTTTCACAAAATTGAAAGATTTGGGTTTTCTTGATGTTGCTGCTTCTTGGTTCTATGATTATCTGAGTAACAGGTGTCAATTTGTTCAAGTAGGTTCTGTGGTTTCTGATGTCTTGCCAATTAGTTGGTAGCCACAGGGGTCCATTTTGGGACCCCTGTTATTTTCTATTTTATTAATCAGCTTCCTGGAGTTTGTAAGTTTAGTGAATCACTGCTTTAAGCAGATGATCTTGTAATCTGTGCTCAGTCGAATTCTGTGTCTGAACTTTCTTGTTCCCTAGAAAAGGATTTTGGTGCCGTCTGTTCTTGGCTTACTTTAAATGCTATGGTTTTGAACTCAGCTAAAACAAAAGTTATGTTATTTGGGACACAATTTATGTTGGTGGACACCCTGGATTGAGGATATTTGATTTTCGGGTGGTTTGCTTGAACAAGTGTCTCAATTTAAGTATTTGGGCACACTATTGGATCCCAGTTTGACCTTTTCACCTCAGATTCAGTCAATGGTTAAGAAAGTAAATCAAAGAATAGGGTGTTATATAAATTAAGTCATTCTTCTCACAAGCAACTAGATTAGCAATTGCTATTGGTTCTCTTCTTCCATATTTTGATTACAGTTCTTGTTTATATTATAACATAGGTACAAAAGAAATGCAAGCACTAACTGTGGCCTATAATAATATTTGTAGATTTATTTTAGGAGCCCCAATAGGACACATCGGTGTAATCTTTATTCTCGGTTGGGTGGTTTTCTCCTAGTTGCAGAATAGAATATTTTGTTGGCTGTCTGATGTATAAATGTTTTACTTTGGCTCCTTTTCCTCTTTCTGATCTTGTTGTAATGAGAAAATTGCTTCCCAGCCTGAGGTCGCTGACGGTCCCCTATATTTTGTCCCCAGGTCTCGCTTAGATTAAGCTGTAGAGCTTTTTCTATAGCAACACCCTTGTATTGGAATTCACTCCCACTTGATGTTAGGATTGCTTCTCTGTTTTAACTTTTAAACAAAGTTAAAAAGTTATTTATTACATAAATCTGCTTGTAACTGTAATTTGTAATTTGTATTTTTGTTTTGTGTTGCTGTTGATTGTATTGTGTATTTTGTATTTTTTTGTCCAGGTCGGCCTGAAAGGGACCTTTGGTCCTGTACCTTACCTGGTTACCAAAGAATAAATGAAAATAAAAAATGAAAAACATGGTAGCTGGGAGGAAGGTAGTGGGACGTGAAGTACATCCTTGCAGGTTCAGCTTGGCAGGATGGACACCAGATCCAGAAGATTGCTAGGGTGGAAGGAGATGGGAAGGAGCATGATGTCATTGTCCGCCTGGGACAAATGATCTGGCAAGGGGTAGGATAGTGCAGGGAAATTTCAGGGAGCTGGGAAGAGCTTCAAGCAGGTGGCACACACACTGACTTTGCCGAGGTATTACCCGTGTACAGCTAGGAAGAGGAAGGGCACTTTGCACCAGGACTTTTACCAGCTGGTTAAAGGCATGGTGCATGGAGGAAAGCTTTGGCTATATGGGGACTGGGGACCAGCCTGGGAGAATATGGGCCACTATAAGGGAGACAGCCTGCATCCTCCTGGAAGGGTACCACAGTCCTTAGTGGGAGGTTTAAATGCTACTTGGACAAGCATTTAAACTAGCTGGGTGAGGCTGGCAAAAGTACCACCCGATGATGAAGCAGCAGGAGGAGGGCCTAAGGGAGGAGGCTCCCCAGGGCAGAGGCAGAAGAAGATTGGGAGCGGAATGAGGCAGATGACAAGGGAGATATAAATCAGGAAGGCAAGAAGAGAGGAGTAAAGAGACAGGAAACAGAGAAGGTAATAAGAGAAGAGGGAGGGTCATGGGAGCTTAGGAACAGCACATGCAAAAGAGTTGAAAGCAGGGAAGTAGGAAGGAAGGGAGGAGGGAGAAAGATATGAGAGTCATGTGCACTAATGCAAGAAGGCTGAGAAATAAAATTCTGGACCTGGAGGCCATCATGGAGAAGGCTAGCTTGGATTTGGTGGCCAGAATGGAGACATGGTGCAATGACAGCCATGACTGGGATATGGCCATACCTGTCTACTCTCTGTTCTGGAGAGCCAGGAATGGGAGGAGGGGTTGTACTATATGTGAGGGAGAGAATCAAGGCCATGGAAGTATAGGGCACCCTGAGGAAAAAGGACTGGTGGTGCTTTGGATCATCCTGCAAACAGGTGCTGGGCCTGCTGTCTTACAGGGCTTGTATACAGACCTCCATGACAGGGAAAAGAGTTGGATAAGGCACTTGGGGAAGCCATCATCAGAACAGCAAGCAAGGGAAAGTGTTGCTAGTTGGAGACTTCAGTCTGGCATTTGTTGATTGAAGCCTTCCTACTACAGCACTGGCAAGGAACAGGGCAACCATTGACTCCCTACAAAGGGCTTTTCTCAGGAAGCTAGTCAACAAACCCACTAGAGCTAGAACAGTGCTGGATCTGGTGCTCACAAACAGGGATGGTATTGCAGATGTCACAGTGGGCAGCCCCAGGTACCAGTGATCACCGTTATGTAGTTTTAACATTAAGACATAGGCAGATGCAAGCTGTACAAGGACGAGGGTCCTGGACTTTAGGAGAGGATTTTGAAGAAATGGAGACTTCTCAGTAACTGCCTAGTAGTGGGATTGCCATGGAGGGTAGAAGAACAGTGGGGACAAATAAGGGAGGCATAATCAATGCAACTAGCCTCTGTTTGAAGGAAGTGAGTAAAAGCAGAAGGAAAAGAGACCGTATGTTATTCTAGGGAAGTTACCATGGAGGTAAAAGAAAAAGGTGACATTCAGGAGGTAAAAGGAAACCTCATATGGAGGAAGACAGAGATGTACCAGGTAATACACAGTGAAGCAGGTAAGGCACAAAGGTGCAGACAGAGGAAAGGAAAGCCAAAGGAGTAGCTAATGGGGATAAGACTTTCATCATGTATATAAGTGAGAAAAAGGAAAACAAGGGAAGGATAGTGAGGATAAGGAGGGCAGCAGGGAGACTGTGCAGAAGAGGACCAAGAAAAGCAGACATCCTGAAAAGTACTCTGCTCCATCTACAAGTGGAGGTAGGAGGAGACGGATTACCAGGAGCAGCAGGAACAAAGGTGGGGAGGTGGACACAAGTCCATTTTCAGAGGAAAGAGTCTTGAAGGGACGTGCAGCTCTGAAGGTGGACAAGGCTATGGGACCAGATGGAATACACCCAAGGATACTAAAGGAACTCATGGAGGTGCTAGCTGCCCCACTGATGACCCTAATCAGCAGTTTACAGGAATCAGGCATGGTTCCAGAGGACTGTAGGAGAGCAGACATGATCCCTCTACATATGACTGGTGGCAGGAAAGACTAGCAACTATAGGCCAGTCAGTCTTACCTCAGTGGTGGGAAACTAATGGAAACACTGTTAAAGGAAAAATTGGTGAGTATCTTGAATCCAATAAGCTGCAGGACCAAAGGCAGCACATATTCACAGGAGGAAGGTCATGCCAGAAGAATCTGCTTGATTTTTTGACAAGGTGACCAGGGAAAGAGTTGGGTAGGATAGTGGATGTGGCCTATCTGGACTTTTGTAAGGCTTTTGACACTGTGTGGCAAAGGAGACTGATAAAGAAACTGAGCAGCCTAGAGGTGGGATCCAAAGTGGTGAATTGGCTTAGAAACTGGCCAAGGGATAGGCTTCAGAGGGTGATGGTTAACAGCACTCACTCTAATGATGGGAGAGTGAGCAGTGAGGTGCTGCTGGGCTCAGTAATGGGACCAGTCTTCAATGTCTACATAAGTGACATTTCAAAAGAACTGGAAGGGAAGGTATGCCTTTTGCAGATGACACCAAAATCTGTAATTGGGAGGACATTTGGGAAGGATTGGAAAGAATGCATAGGATACTGGAAAACTAAAGGAGAAGTCAAGAGCATGGCAGTTGGGGTTCAATGCAAAAAAGTGCAAAATCCTGCACTAAGGCATAGGAAACCAGAAGCTAAGTATAGGATGGAGTACTGACAGTTACTAAGCAGGAATGGGCTTTGGGGTTATCATTTTGAGGACCTCAAAGTGGCAGATCAATGTGACAAAGCAGTGGGTAGGGCCAGTGGGATGTTGGGATGCACAGGAGAGGAATCTCCAGCAGGAGGAGGGAGGTGGTGTTGCTACTGTATCACTTGCTAGTAAAACCTCATCTGGAGCTTTGTGCCCAGTTCTGGAGCTGTCACTTTAGAAAGGACATACATGGTGTAGACAGTCCAGAGGAGGGCAGCAACAATAATGCAGGGTTGCACCAAAACCCTACAAGGAGAGATTGAGGGATCGCAACATGCACACCAGGAGAGAAGAGAGCAAGAGGGGCATGATAGAGACCTACAAGTACCTCACAGGGATAAACAGTGTGCAGGAGGAGTCTCCTTCAAACAAGAGAGCATCAGGACCAGGGGGCATGCAATGAAGCTGGATGAGGGGTTAGCTTAAGAGGGGTGTGAGGAAGTACTATGTCACTGAAAGAGTGGTAGACGCCTGGAATGGTTTCATGTCATATGGGCACATTTTCTTCAGTGACTCGCAAGAACAGCGAATACAGTTTACCAATTGCAAAATCGGCACTGCACCCACCTTGACAATTCCCAATACAGTGACTGAACCACATCCAATAAGCGGATGTTAAAATCAAAATTTAATGCAGGGGCTATGCCCCACACCCTTGAACTAAAATAATCAACTCGGAGGAGGACACTGGGGAAGGGAATACAGGAGGGGTACAAGCAGTGTATGGGTACCATCAGTCCAGGGAACACCAGGAGATGAAAAAAGGTAACAGGCAAAACAAGTAAAACCAGCACTTGCCTACAGGCAGTCCCCAAACCGGAGCCATCACTAGTGTAGTCAGTGACCCTATCCACCACGCCAGGCGGACTGCCGGCAGGAGCAGACTTCACTACTGTATTTAGCCAGCATGGCTCTACAGCTCCCCATTGTTCGACCTCACTATAGCATCATTCTGCACTCACTATCCCCTTCGACGCTATGCCTCCACACTCGCTATCCCAGCAGGTACGCAAATTGAGTCACCAATTTGATTCACCTTTATGATGGGATACCACCTGGAATAGGCTGCCAGCTGATGTGGTGGAGGTTAAAACTTTAAGGGGCTTTAAGCATGTGAGGAATGGACACAGGATAATACCAGTAAATAGAGAGGAGGGTGGGTCACAAGACAAGTTAGGGTCTGTGGAGATAGACTAGGCAGGAACCCTCTGGGAGACTAGGTAGGCCAAGTGGTCCTTTTCTGCCAACAAATTACTGTATATGTTTCTATGTTTTATGGTGTGGAGCTCCATGGATCAGAATTCATTAGCCAAATGTATGACAGCTCAATCAAAAATAGGGCTCAATGTCATTAAATGCTTGTTCACTAAGAGAATCATAAAACTATGGAAAAGCTCCCAAAGAAAGCAATGAATGTGTGAGTGCCAAATAATTTAAATTGAAGTCAGATCAGTGTCTTTTGGAAAGCAACACATTACTGGGTATGCTAGGATATAATTAAATGGGGAAGGGAAGGGTATGAGGAGCATATCTTACAGTTGAATAAACATGTCAGGAAAGAAATGGTGGATCACTTGGCCTTGGGTTTCCAGAGATTTCTGCCCTGGCAGTTGTCCCTCCTTGGCACCAAGGATCAAGGAATTAACTAGTTATCCCACCCCTGAATTTTCAGCATAGCCATGTTACGATTCACTCTATGAACCTGATAAGTGAAACATTCTTAAATCCCAACCAAAACATCATTTTGTGCCACAAGTGTGAAACACATTTTGGCCAGGATTTGAAAATGACAGCTATCACGTCTATGAGGTGGTGAAAAATGGCTATGTTGAAAATTTGGGGTCAAAATACTGAAAATTACCAAAGTAATGAGTGTACGTTGAAAAATTTCAAGGCATGCTCATAACTTTGTTTTCTAATATTTTTCCACATTTTTCAACATAGTTTTTATGACCCCACTTCATGAACAAGGGCAGAGAACATTTTCAAATACTGCCCGAAAGGTGATTTTGTGCAGCAACCACAAACTCACCTTTCTGTGTGAATTTGAATAATTGCACCTCCCTTGTTCAAGAGGTGGGTCAGAAAAGGCCATGTTGAAAATCTGATGTAAAAATTTTCAAAATGAGAAGTTACAAATAAAAGTTTAAACCCCTTTGAAATACATATGCCACGACTTACCTTATTTTCTGATATTGCCATTGCTGGTTCCAGCAGCAAGATGTGTCTTCGATTGGAGAGTGGATCTATGTCATTGGACATGTTCCGATGAGTGAGGGATGTAGAGGGAGAGGGTGGTGGTGCTGAGTGGAGGGTCAGGGTGGGGTGCAGGAGTTCAGACTGTCGATGGACTGTTTTTTTTCTGCTTACAAAAAGAGAGACGGTTTTCTTTATTGTAGGAGGACTGAAACCGACACTGAGGATTTGGCATCCCAAAATTGGTATGATTCTCAGTGGCAAGGGTGGGCACCCAGTGCTGGCACATATTTTAAAGGAAGGGGGTGGTGACCTGGAGGGGGCCAAAAAGGCAGTACCAGGAGCACGCACCCCAGTCTGCTTGCTACTTAAAAAATTGGGAAGGGGTGGTGGGAGACCTGAAGGAAGGGGAAGAGACAGTACCGGGCTGGGCACCCACAGTACACTTAAGAAAACAAAATGATGGATGGATGGATGGATGGGTGGATAGATCGATAGACAGATATAAAGAATAGGGAGATAGATAGCAGGAAAGATGGAGAGATAGAGAGGAGAGAGAGCTAGAGAGAAGAATAGAAAGAGAGAGATAGAGCAAGAGAGATAGAGCTACAGAGAGAGAGAGAGATAGAGCTAGAGAGAGAGATGAGTGTGAGAGAGAGAGAGATAAACTGGGATTGGAGGCTCACTGCTCTAATTAAAGCCAGCTGCAGCTTCACATTTCAAGGAATTCTCCTGTTTTTATGTTGAGAACATGGGTGAATGTGTCATGGGACATGTTCAGATGAGTGAGGGTGTGGGTGGTAAGAGGTGGTGGGTGCTAAGTGGGGATGTTGGGGTGGGTGTGTGTGTGTGAGGTCAGATCACTGATGGAGCAGTTTATTTTTTAGCTTACCAAAAAAAAAGATAAATGAGGAACAGTTCTCTTTACTGTTGGGGACAGAAGTGACACTGGGGATTGGGCACCCCAGCATCAGGATGATTTTCAGTGGCACTGTGGTGGGCACCCTAGTGCCACCATGTATATTAAATGAAGGGGAGGCAACCTAGAGGGAGGGGGGCATGAGAAACAGTACTGGGGTGTGTACCCCATCTGCTTATTACTTAAAAAAGGCATTGGGAGGTGGGGCAGGCGACTGGGAGAAGTGGTACCAGGGTGGGCACCTGGTCTGCTTAAGAAATATAAAAACAGATGGCTAGATAGATAGACAGAGAGACAGACAGACAGCTATAGATAGAGTGAGAGACAGAGGAAAGAGACAGATCAGGAAATTAGTAGTTCACTGCTCTAATTAAAGCCAGCAGTATGACTCCAGCTGCAGTTTCACTTTTCAAGAAGGTCCAAGTGTCCTCATACTGAGAACGTGGTGAACATATCATTGGACATGTTTAGGTAAGTGAGGGTGTGTGGGATGGTGGGAGTTGAGTGGGGGCTTGGGGTGGGATGGTGGTGATGTGGGGTAGTCAGATGGTCAATTGACCATTTTCTTTTCAGCTTGCAAAAAGAAGAAAGATCAATGAGGGACGTTTTCTTTATTGTTGTGGGACAGAAGTCGACACTGGTGATTGGGCACCCACTGTCAGAATGATCTTTGCAGCACTGCGGGCACTCTGTTGCCATCGTGTATATTAAATGAAGGGGGTGGGTGACCTGGAGTGGAGGGGAAGAGAAGTGGTACTGGGGCTGAAACCCTGGACTGCTTACTACTTAAAAAAATTGAGGGTGGACAACCAGGAGGTGAGGGGAGAAAGAAGTGCTACCATGGTTGGGCATCCCGTCTGCTTAAGAAAATAAAAATATACAGAGAGTGATAAATAGACAGATAGCTACAGACAGAGTGAGACAGAGAAAGAAAAGACAGATAAAGGATCGGTGGCTCAGTGCTCTAATTGAAGCCAAATGCATGACTCCAGCTGTGGCTTCGCAATTCAAGAAAGTCCTGATCTCACAAAAGAACAATGCTTCCTTTGAATTACCTCATGAAAGAACTATGAAAAAAACTACTACCCTTTTCTTTCATGAGCCAACCTTCCTCTTTGTGAGTCATGAATGAACCTAAAGAAGAATCTCAGCTCACGAAATAAGATGGTGGGAATTAGATTTTAATTCATTGTTCTTTGTGAGCTGACCTTTTCTTTCATGACTCACAAAGGAGGTCGGCTCACAAACAGAAATGAAGAAAGCTAAGTCAACCATCTTCTTTCATGAGCTGAGATTCTTCTTTCATCAGACTCATAAAAGAAGAAGTTTAGCTCACAAAAGAAGAATCAGGAACCTTGCTAAGCCTTCTGGCTAGGATTTTAGGATGCTCCAAAACTATATTTTTGGGTCTTTTTTCAAAAAACAAACTTAAAATTTAGCTAAATGGATCCCATTTAGCTAGACTTGACTATTTTTCTAGGGCATAATTTTTATGGGCTTCAATCTTTTTTGATAAAAACAAGATGGTTGCTAAACAAAGAAAACTTTTTCTCATGAAAGAAGAAATCTTTCATGAGCCTGGAATTCTTCATTTGTATCAAATGTATAAATGGAAGACCCTACTCTGCATGCTCAGAACTGAAATTTCAAACCATTATAACTCAGAAATGGATTAATAGGTTTTCACCAAACCAAACAAAGGCACCTTTCTATGGCAAGCCCTTCTACCCTTAACATTTCAGAACACAATTTCAAACCATCCCTGTAACTTGAGAGCAAAAACAGCCAGCCCCCACTTTTAACTTTTTGCACTATCTGGATCTCTGAATCCGGATATCTGAGCATCACAAAACTTGACACATCAAGATACCCTGCCCCTAGATCATACTTGCAAATTTCTGTGCAATTCCATTGAACAGGAGTGGAGCTATTAAGGTGCAGTTAGGTTTAACATTAAACACCCTACTCAACCCTATAGTTAGGTTGAGTAGCCTGTTCAATGTTAAACCCAGCATTGTGCCCCGTGGATATTGAAAGGCTGCCAGGCACCCGACAAATCCGTCGCTGCCTGGGCACAATGTAATTGTATGCGTAAATGTCTAATAAATGTCTAATAAATCATTCCCTGGTAGTCTAGTGGACCCTCCTCCCAATTCCCGATCATGGTAAAGTGCCCTAAATTAATTCACATATTTGGGACTGTCTAGTACAGATGCCCTGCAAGCCCATATTGTATCTGTCATTCGGTGGCAGCTGGGTTGTATGCGGGTGGGTTGCAGCCACCCACCGATGATGGGGGAGGCTTATGGGTGGGCGAGGGTCCTGTGGTAGTGGGAGGTGCCACTGGATCACCAGGGAATTAATTCAGGGTGCTTTACCGTGATCAGGGAATCAGGAGGAAGGGGGTCCACTAGACTACCAGGGAATGATTTATTATTTACCATGATTGGGGAATCGAGGAGGGAGCCCACTAGACTACCAGGGAATGATTTATTAGACATTTACCGCGATCATGGCTACAGGCGGGATGCCCGGATCCCCACTGTGCACACTTCATGCTGTGCAGGGTGCCAGGCGCAATTCAACGAAAGCTGCCCTGCGCAAGGCATGCAAATAGCATAATGACATGTAAATGGCCCCATTTGCACGCTGTATATTATTATGGCCTCATTTGCATGTCCCCTGTTGAATATTGCAGGTGATGCACCCAGCGACCGCGCTTGTGCGGCGCATCCTTATGATCCCTTTCGTGGCTTTGCGCCAGTGCAGCCACCGCGCCAGCACTGTCAGTGCCATATTCAATGGTGATGTGCCATGGTGCATCACCATTGAATATCACCTGGTCCTGGACCCAGCGCATCCCTGTTGCGATGTCCCCAGGCCAGGCACAGTCTGAATATCTGGGCCCCTGTCTTTGCACCTTAATAACTTTTGCATTCTTTGATGAAATAAGCCCAAATTTGGCGTGTGTAGTCAGACTGCTAGAGTCTCAAGAAAGGAAAACTTTCATGACAGCATCTTGTTCCAGTTTTGAGATACAGAGCGACAAATACAGAAGAAAACATGTTTCATTTTCCTATACTTAACACTGTGTATTTTTGCTCTCACCTACAGCCTAGACAGTGTGGAATTTTTCTTTAAATTTTCAGGGTTAAAGGGGCATGTCAAGGGTGGGCCTTTGGAAGGTTTGGTGGAAAAATATTATGCTGTTTTAAAGTTAAATGATTTTTGAGTTAATGTTCTAGTGTGACTGGTAAAAACTATCGCTGAAGGTAAAAAACATATCGCGAGTGGTTATATACATGATTTACAGTACTTGTGTGGAAAACAGTCGAGCTGGTTGCCATTTTCTTTTACTGCTTAAACTTATAAACAGTAAAAGTACATGAAATTATGTATTTAAAAGAAACACCTGAACCTAGCAAACGGGATCCATTTAGCTACATTCTGGTGTGTTTTTTTTTCTGGGCACCCAAAATCCAAGGCACTCGCTTAGCGAGAGGAGCTGTTCATCCACGCTCTCTGTATAAGAACAGCAGGACTTTCTTGATTTTGCAGTTGCAGCTGGAACTCATGCTGCAGTCTACAATGAGCTGCCGTTTCCTGCTGTCTAGTGGCACCCCCAATTGCTGTTCCTTTCAATAAGTTACATTTTCCTGGTGTCTAATGGCACCCTCACACCCTCCAGTCACCATCCCCCATAATGGATTTATTCTTCCTGGTGTCTACTGACACCCCCACCCTCCGATCGCCATCCCTGTAATAGATGTATCTTTCTGTGGTGTCTAGTGGCACCTCCACCTTCCGATAGTCATCCCCATAATGGATGTATCTTTCCCTGGGGTCTAGTGGCACCCCACACCCTCCAATCACCGTCCTCATAATGAATTTATCTTTCCTTGGTATCTAGTGAGATCCCCACTCCGATTGCAGACTCCATAATAAAATGTATCTTTCCTGGTGTCTAGTGGTATCCCCACCCTCCAATCACCATCCCTGTAATGGATGTATCTTTTCCTGGTATCTAGTGGCACCCCCACCTCTGATCATCATCCCTGTCTGAAATAAAGAAAACTGTCCTCGATTTTTTTCATCTTAAACCTGCAAAATAAAAACTGTCCCGCTACAGTCTGACCCCCCACCCACACCTCCCACTCAGCACCCACCACCCCACACCCAGTACACCCCACACACCCACGATCACCTGAACAGGTCAAGAGCAAAGATCCTCTGATCAAGACACGCTCTTGCTGCTGGAACTGCCAACTGCAGTATGAGAAACTAAGGTAGTGCGGTTCAATGTATTTCAATAGGGTTTTGAACTTTGATGCATAACTGTGTCATGTTTGTATACTTTGACCCCAAATTTTCAACATGGCATTTTGAAACCCTGCCTCATGACCAATGGTGATGGAATTTCACAAATCAAGCCCAAAGATGATTTTCAGTCACTTGGTGAAATCACCTTTGGCAGTATTTGAAAATTTTCACCATCATTTTCATGAGGTGGGTCTTATAGTAGTTGAAAATTTGTGGTCACAATATGCAAAATGACAAAGTTATGTGCATACATTGACATTTTACTACACTTGCTCCTAACTTTGGTAATTGTAAATATTTTGACCCCAAATTTTCAGCATAGCCATTTTTTATACAGTGCCACCTCATGAACATGGCAGTTGTCATTTTTTGAGTCCTGGCCAAAATGTATTTTCGCACCTGTGGCACAGAATGATGTTTCGATGCTGCGGAATGACGTTTTGGCAGGTATTTGAAATGCTTTTTCTCCGGTCTCCCTTCCTCCTACTGGAGGGTTCAGCCCTCCGCCCCACTCACTGCCACTCTATGCCCAATCTTTACCCTCTGGATAGGGCCCTGGGGCAGGCACCCTCTCCCAAGGAACTTAAGTCTTTTGCCCTGGCTTACCCCCAGGGAAGGGCTATGGAGCAGGACCCCCCATGGGCATTAGTCTTAACGGGAGCAGCAGTGGAGGTGGGAGCTGCCATGAATGGAGCTGGCATTTTTTACTGTATGATGGATCCCTGGGGCAGTGATGTGCAATGACACCAGCATTTGCCCGGCCTCAAACGTGGTGCCAGCAGCAACGGTACCCCAGCCTCCGCCAGAGGTCCGCATTGTGCTGGACACTCTTACCCTCCCCTGGAGAAGGAGGAGCATTCCTGGGATGCTCAGTCTTTCCCCTGGCCAGCCCTCTGACTCCCAAGTCCTTTGCGAACCTGGAATGTCGAAGCTGCAAGCGGATGCCTTGCTGTTGCACCAGCAGTCTGGCGGGATTTGAAAATGTTTAGTACCGGGTTTATGAGGTGGGGTAATAAAAAGACTACGCTGACAATTTGGTGTACAAATATGGTAAATGCCCAGGTTATGAGTGAATGTTGCAGTATTTCAAAATGTTCACCATAACTTCACTAATTTTCATCATTATTTTGACTCCAAACTTTCAACATAGCCATTTTTCCTCACCACCTCATGAATGTGACGTGTCATTTTTAAATACTGGATGAGATGTGTTTTACATTTCTGGTGTGAAATGACATTTCAGCCAGTATACTATAAATGGCACAAAAAATCTAGAAATCTCATTAGCCAAGAGAGATCAGCTGACTGTACATTAAATCTCTGTATATGCACAGTCATCCTGGTCCTAAACCACATCACACAATGAGAAAATCAGTCCTCCTATAACCAGAACTATCTTCCATCAATCTCCTTCAACAAGAACTGATCTTCCACCACAGACATGGCTGCTACCTTTACACTGTAGAAACCTTCAACTGGGCCTTAAAAATAAAACTACCTACATATAAAATCAAACAAATTAATTAAATGTTTACCAGCTCATCACACTCTCCTTACACACATAAACAAATTAGAAGTATTACATATTATTTATAGTTTTCACTACTACTGTTTCTTTGCCAACAGTGAAAAATCCCCTTCTATCTTTACCTGCTCATCAGGAAATCTCTTCTGCTTGCCCTAGCAGTTAGAAGATTGAGTCTCTGGCACTAAAACAGGCCTTTGTTGTGTGTGTGTACAGTATGTTATTAGAGGAACATTCTGCTAATAGAACTGAGCAGAATTTTGAATCCCTGTATTCCATGGTAAACATTCCATGATAAACATTCCATTTCTTGAATGTGGAAACACAGAAAAAAAACAGAATGAAGAAAGTAAGCAATAATACTATATAAACAAAGAGAAAAGGTGGTAAATGACCCACCTTGCTGTTTATCTTTCAGGACAGAGCGAGCAGTTCACGATGCTGTCAGTGAGTGTGGCAGTTTTGAACCACGTTCATGTTTGCAGCATCGGGGAACTGAGAAGCTTCTGTTATGGCTTCCTTTAGTTTTGTCTGCAGAGTGAGGAGAATGAAATAAAGTAAGGGGCTATGTGTCATACTTAGAATGAGGAAAACAGCATTTGTGAATTGTTGTGGATGGCAGAGGAACATGAAGCTTAAGTGGGCAGGAGGCACACACTGTATAACACTACTTTAATCTAGCACCAATAGGCGGAAGGGT
This sequence comes from Neoceratodus forsteri, assembly GCA_016271365.2. Classification (NCBI taxonomy): domain Eukaryota; kingdom Metazoa; phylum Chordata; order Ceratodontiformes; family Ceratodontidae; genus Neoceratodus; species Neoceratodus forsteri. The sequence continues at coordinate 1,427,607,818 of CM028130.1, forward strand.
TATTTTATGTTAAAAGCACAGATTCACTTATATTTTACTTATTTAAAAATGTTTTGAAAGTAAACTGCTTCTAAAAATAAAGGGCCATTTATAAGTGCAATAAGACACTCTGGGTTTGTGAATTACGGTGGGATAACCATATTCTAGGGGCCGGCTGGCATGCGGTCTTCGACCTCATGTCTAACTACACCCTAGGGGTACAGTTATCACATCGTAATGTACATCCCATCGTGTCTTATTGCTTACATGTTGTGTTTATAAGGCTAATCATAAAATGGGTATCTTGAAAATGTGGGGTCAAAATTTAAAAACAACATATAATTGTTAACAAACTTTGTGTGTAGTGCCACTCTTGACCATAACAGGTATGCTTTGGATTCTTGCTGGTGGGCTGAGTTCGGGAGTGAGCCATAACAGCTGGATGGGGTAAGGGTGGGGATGGTGTTGGTATGCAACACCCTCCCCAGCCAGGGAATGAAAGGTGCAGGGTTGTTCGCACTAGCCTGGGTATATATAGTGAAGGCAACTGTCCTCTATTTATTTAATTTTGCTGACTAGGAAAGGCTAGACAATTTTGACTATTTTCAGCCTCGTCCTGGGGGAGGAGGGAATACAGATGGTAACTAACTGAAATTGAATCAACTTAAACTGTTGGTGATATTTTTAGTGACTGAGGAAATTTGGCCAGGAAACTGGGGAAATTGCCCTATTCTTTTGAGAAGTGCCATGCGATCTTTAATGCCCACCTGAACAACCACCAGAACAGGCAGATGGGACCTCAGTTTAATGCCTCGTCCGAAAGACAGCACCTCAGGAGTGTAGCATCCCCTCATAATGCACTACAGTGTCAATATTGGGATTTTACCCAAGTGCCTGTTGTGGGCTAGAACCCACACCCTTCCATTCTTCCAGCCTCATAGGCGAGTGTACAACTTGCTGAGCCACTGCCACTGCACTTCCACTCTTGGCATAGGGGCCTGGATCTCGCACCTCTGGGTGGCAGAGGGCTCTGTGCATTGGCTGACAGATGCACTCTGTCCTGTGTATCTGTGGCCACATGGAATCGCAAGGACCACAGGGCTCTGCTCTTCCACAGCTCACCAGCCAGAGCCCCCATGAATTCTTCACATTTGTCACGTCAATGGCGTGCAGAGACCCGCAAAACCCTGTACTCATGTAGATGAATGGAGTCTTCCTTGGCACAGGGTGTCAGGTCTTAAAGGACCTGTGTGTCTGAGGATAGGATTCCACAGTCTCAAAAAGAAAGGACATTTTTGCAAAAATCTTCGTTAATGCACCAGTTAGGATAACTTAATACAAAAAAGTAGGGAACTGTGGCATCAGGGTTTCCAACCCTAGGCCCCCACCCCAAGCAGCAAAAAAGAAAAATCATTAGGTTTTGGGGTCTAGGAACAAGGAAAAATGTATCTTACAAGGCAGGAGGAAGAGAAAAAGAGGATCTAAAATGTAATAAAGTTAGAAGTACAAGCTTTTATCTATAATATATACAGTTACACATATAGATACTGTATATATATATATATATATATATATATATATATTTCTTTGCAAAACCTTTGTTAATGCACCAGTTAGGGTAACAATGTTGCAAAAGTAGGGAAATGTGGCATTAGGGTTTCCAACCTATGCCCCACCCACCCCAAGCAGCAAAGGAAAAAGCAGGGTTTGGGTCTCTGAAGTCTTCATAATCAGTGATGGGGTTTTCCTTTGGGGCTGTCAACCCTAATACCCACCCCATTCCATGAGCAAACAGTGTCAACATGATCTCCTTTCTTCATGCGGCCTTGGGGCCTATGAAGAAAGATACAACAAACTGGGTTGGCAACCTGTGGTGAGACAGACTTCTCTGTCTTGGAACCGTGCATCATTATTAGGCAGTGGCTTGGAGCCGTACCTTGTGCTTCGGATTGAGGCTACTGGCTGGGGTGGGGGGGTGAGCATTAGGCTTGACAATCCCCAAGGAAGACCCCACCACTGATTCGCCAAGACTCCAGAGACCCCAACCCATAATGCTTTTCATTAATGAATTTTTTTGCAAAGAATATATATATATATATATATATATATGTGTGTGTGTAGTAAAGTAAAGTTATAGATAACAGCTTGTACCTCTAACTTTTCATTGCATTTTAGATCACCCTTTTCTTTTTCTCCTTTCCTGTACGATACATTTTTTCCTTGTTTTGAGACTGCTGTACCATGTGATTTAGGTTAGAAAAATAAATGGTGAACATCATTAAATATGACTGATGCAAAGTTGTTAGCAATATTCTCAGATTTATTTCAACACCCATAGTTTAACAGAATGGTTCTTGTGACTAAAATGAGCTATCATGAAACAGACCCTTCTCCCTAACCTTATGGGCAGGGCCACTGGAAAATTGCACCCACAATTCTTCCACAATATCCACAATTTTCACCATCCTCCGCACAAAATCTGCAATTTCTTGTATTTATTAGCTTTTGGTGACCGGGTAAGTGCATCTGCAATAACCCTGACTATTTTCAAACACGACTTCCCGACCTGATTTATTGAATGTTTGACTGAAATTGTATAAAAATATTTTAACTCTCAAGGAAATCTACTCAAATATGTTAACAGTTTAGTACACAGACTTGGATATGGCCAAACCAATACAGTGTGAGGTGCGAAGAGGTCCAGTGTGACTCTGTTTTCATGTGATTCACTTCCTGCTTTAGTTTCAAAATCCTGTGGCCATGCATATGTACACTTGAGCACTTAAAGTCTGTGTTGAAGCAGACTACTGGTATCAGAAAACCTTTTTTGCTGCCACAGAGACTGAAACAATAGGTGTGAGAAAATATGCAAATTGCACCATTTGCCTAAACGAAGCATTAACTACAGTGCTTGCTTTTGAGTGGTAGGGTAGGCTTTCCTTGTACACATACTTTAATTCTGAATGAATATTTATTCAAATATGTAAGGAGTTTGGATGGCCCTGCTGATTATAAACTTGAATGTGCTTCTGGGGATTGGTGACAGTAATCCTTGCTTGATAATCTGCCACAACAACATGCACACATACAAAGCCTGCAAAACAAACAAACATTTCTGAAAACATGCTGATAAAACAGGTTAAGCATATTTAAAAGTTATCTTAAAATACAGAGGCAGAATTCCACATAAGGGCGGAAGTCAGGGAGGACTGGGGAAAAGAGAGCCCAGGAAGGGGAGGCTTATGGCAACAAAACAGGTAGGAAGTCACATCCCGGAGAGCCATGTGTGGCAATGCCTGAGCCATAGTAACAAGATGGAGGACCTAAGGCAGGCATGACACAATCACACCTGGACATTGTGGTCATCAAGGAGACCTGGTGTAATGATAACCATGACTTGGAGATGGCCATACCAGACTACAATCTATTTAGGAGGACAGGGAAGGGGGAAGTGGTGCTTTATGTGAAAGATAACATAAAGGCCACAGAGATTCAGGAGGAGCAAGGGGAGATACTCTGGGTTAGCTGGAAAGAACAGGGTCAACCATCTGCACTGGGGTAATATACAGACCACCAGCACAGGAGGAGGAGATGGCTAGGAGACAATACTGGCTATCCAAAGGATGGCAAGCAAGGGGAGGTGGTGCTGGTTGGAGACTTCAGTATACCAGACGTAGACTGGAGGCTCCCACAGCAGCAACAGCCAGGAGCAGGTTTATCCTGGACCTCCCACAGGAGCCTTCCTTAGCAACTGGTTGCAGATCCCACATGGGAGACGGCAATACTGGACTTTGTGCTCACAAACGGGACAGTGTGACGGGTCACAGTAGAGGAACACCTGGGAAACAGTGACAATAGGTCAGTAGGATTCGAGACAACTGCAGGGGCTGAATCCAATCACACAAGAACATGAATCCTTGACTTTAGGAGGCAGATTTTGAAAAATGGGAAATACTTGGAAGAGGCACTAGCTGGAATATGGATGACAATAGGGGTGGAGGAACAGTGGGCAGTGTTCAAATCAAGAATAAAAAGGCAACACAATTATGTGTAAAACAGGTTAGCAAGGGAAAAGGAAAAGTAAACCATTATGGTATTCAAAGGAGTTAGCTGATAAAGTGAAAGCAAAAAACTCGCATTCAAACAGCACTAAAAACACAGGCAGAAGAGGACAGGGAGAGGTACCAGGTGAAACGAAGGGAGAGCAGTAAGGGAAGCAAGGCAGAAATGAAGGAGCACATTGCAAAATCTGTGGTGAGTGGGGACAGAACCTTTTACAGGTACATCAGTGAAAAAAGGAAGGCAAAGGAGGGATAGTGAGGCTGAAGGGGAAAGACAGAGTAGAGTGGAGGATAACAGCCATAAAGCAGACATTCTTAACAGATACTGTACTTCTGCTCAGTCTTTACAGACAAGGGACAGGGAATGGGTTAGAAAGGAGTAGGAAGGGCTATGGGTACACCCCAGAGTAAAGGCGGGCGAGACCAGGACTGACCGTGAGCCAAACTCGAGCTCCGAGGTCAGTCTGCTGTGTTGAATTAAGAGCCATGAGCTGAGCCGAGCCGAGGTATGAACTAAAAAATAAAATGTGTGTGGTGTGAAATGCCCGGCCAGCCCATGTTTGTTGGCATGCACGCTGCAATTCGTATGATAGGTTCTGTCAAAAGAAAGACAAGTTTTTAGACTAGTGCTAAGCCCGTGACCGCTGGCTTAAATATTTGAGTGGAGCCTGCCTGAGGCTGAAGGAAGTGGATGGGACGGTTGCTTGCTGCTCTTCCATTTCATGCCATTAAGTTGTCACCAGTTCAGTACATAGGCCAGGCTTGTAGGTGTAGTAGGCGAGAGGCAACAAGCGGTGAGCAAGCTGTAAAGTGAGTCGGGCAACAGGAGGGATTCTGGATTTGAATCCTTGGCCGATCGGATTCGAGTAGTGGAGCAATATAGAAGGCACTACTAGCCTAAGACACAGACTAGTCTAATCAATCTGTGTGGCTAGTGCGACGAGCGATGATGAGTGATCGAGTGGGCCTCTGGCTGTGCCTGCCACCTGGCTGAGACTACTCCTCCATCCTGGCTTTGGCCTGGCCTGCATGCGGCCGGCCTGAGTATGTTTGAGTGCTGGCATGACACTGCGACTGTGAGTAGCACTCAGCGCAGTAGAGTGAGCAAGAGTAGCTGCTGCTGCACTGCCATTTTGTGTGTTGTGAGGTTGGTCGATGTGGTGGGCATCGGGCGGCCGTGGTGGTGGTCCTCGACTCGAGTCCCTCCCTGGGCCATTTCCTCCAAGGCCTGTAGGAGTGGACAGCAGCACCAAAAGAAGACGCCTCAAGTCACAGCAAAAATTTAACTAAAGTCTAACTTAATGAATTGTTTCAAACAGCAGTAAAAAAAGTTGTATCTTGTGTTGATTCCAAGGCCTCCTCCTTCTAACCAAAGTTCTGTACATTATACTCCCAGTCCCACAGTACTCCTCCCTTTGATTACCCCCCAGTTAGGAGCATCAGGGAACACATTTACAGCAGCAATAGGCAGCTCCTTTGAAGTGGCATAGGCGTGTCAGAGACTGGGGATGGGTGGCTCCACAAAATGCATCCCAGGATGGCAGTGCAGCAAAGCCTACAGTGAGCTTTCCTCTGGTAGAGAGGCCAGCTAAGCTAAGCTGCAGGAGGAGAAGAAGGGAGGCTCTGTCAATCAGAGCCTGGACTGTCGGCAGTACACTGTGCATGCCCTTGCACTGTTAGGGCCCACTGCAGGGGTGTGGAAGGAGGCCTAGCATCCATGAGCAACTCTTGAGTTAAATAGCTTCCCAGAGGCCACCCTAACTTCAACTGGTGAGGGCTTTGGTGCCCTACCAGCACACCCTAGGTCAGGCAAGGCTGGCTGTCCTGCCTTGCCCTTTCACCCCAATTTCTTCTCTAAACTTGGTTCCAGTTAGCTACAGTGTGTTGTAGGACCTAGTGGTACTGTAGGTGGGATGCGCCTGTGCAGCAGTATAAGCCAAAAGTAAGTGAGGTAGTGCGAGGCCACCGCAGCCAGTAGTCAGAGCCTGTGACATCTGTAACAGTTCGGGTGGGCCCCCAAAGGATTGACTGGACGGCTGTGGAGTGGCGGACCAACCAGACAACTGAGCCATGGACCAAACAAATGACTTGAGTATGGATCAACTAGGGTAGGGAGTAATGGGCAGATTGGATGGGCCAAGTGGTCCTTATCTGCTGTCAAATACTGTGTTTCTATCTATGTTCTAAGTATGTGACTGTAGACAGCAAAGCCACAGTACAGCAGAAAGCGGAGGAGCCAGATAGTTATAGCAGAACAGAAAGGAGCACTGCAGCTGCAGACAGTCTCCCATGCTGGACACCAGGTACTGCACCTTGATAAAGGTGCAGACAGGTCAGTTTGATAAAGAACAATATGCTGTTATATAGGAACATACAATGATGGCAGGAAAAGACCAACAATCCATTCTCCTCTGCCCAGTTCCCTATTTAGCCCTGGGATCTACTATCCCACAGGGCTGCAGCCCTCTGGTTAAAAGAGATTTGCCAGGATTCGTGTTTGCACCAGAGAGATCGGTGCCTTATCTCACAGGATGTAACTTGATAAGAAGATGCCTTACAACAGTGCCACCATTTTACAGTAAAATCACTTATAATTTTAGTTTCAATGGGGTCCCAAGGACTTCCCGTGTTAAGAGATGCCCACGCTCTGCCCCAGGCTCAGCAACATTGTGACATGATGCCAGGGAGATCGCGAGTGTGCTCCATTATAGTCTATGGGAGCACCTTTTGATCATTTCTTTTTATATATCATGGTCAGTTTGTGATGAAACGGGGCACTAGTCGACTAACAAGGGCCTTGTTAGTCCACCAGTGCCCATGTTTCATCACAAACCTGACTGATAATATAAAAAATGATCCAAAAGGTGCTTCCATAGACTGTAATGGAGCACTCCTCTCGTCTCCTGGCATCAGGTCACCACATTGCTGAGCGCGGGAGTGGAGTGGACGATCTTAACCCCTGGAAGTCCTTGGGACCCAGTGAAACTAAAATTGCAAGTGATTTTACTGTAAAAGGTGGCACTATTCTAAGGTATCTTCTCATCAAGTTACATCCTGTGAGATAAGGCACTGATCTCTGGTACAAACACAGATCCAATAAACTTGGTGAATCTTTTAATGTTATTTGAACTGTGTTCTGCCAGTGCTGTTAGGGTAGGGGGCAGTGCGTGGGACTGCAGACTCGGTATGACCCCACCCTCCTAAAGACTGGATCATTATTTCAATGGGCAACCTGGGACAACACCTTGAAAATGTGGACCTGTTTATCGTTGCCTTTTGAATGTATTGTTCTTCACATGCATACAAGTTTATAAGAGCCTGTGGGCTGCCTATCACCCTAGGTGACTAACCACAGTACTGCCTTTCTCCCCAATGTACTGTTTACTGTTAAATGTGTGAGCTTTGCTGCCAACTACCTTATAGCGAATTTCATATCATGCTCTGCAGAGGGCATAGCCATGCAAGTACGGGTACCTGATACCAGACTAATCCAGAGTCCAGACTCCAGACAAAAGCTCCTAAGTCCTTTTATATTATAATAGATATATTATTAATATTTGGAATAGTACAAACTATACAGATAGTAGTAGCTGTTACTACACTGTCTGGGCTGCAGTGGGCTGGGCACTACACAAGTTAAAGTTGCACATTCTGTCAGTCAGTTATCAATTTGGCCTGCCCTCCCTTATAGTCCTTAGCCATTTCACTGTCTGCTGTTAGTTGTTTGCTTTTGCATGGATGGGGGGATTGGGAAGAGTGAATTTAACAGAACAGAATAAGTCTGTACCTGCTCTGCTGCCACTGCCACAACATTGACACTGACTGAAGAGATAAGTCGCCACCGCAGAACCAAGCCAGTGTGGGTTGGGTTGCATGACTTGTTTAAAAGGACCAGCACTCCATAGATCTAAAAACAGTAACACACAACTTAACTCCTTTAGATAGAATTTTTAATCTTGCACCTGCACTGGCAGTGTGGTGTGTGTTCTTCAAGTGCAAGTTGTCCTTGCCCATGCTACTACTTTAATAATTCTAAAATCTGTTAATCCAGTAAGGTTTCCATTGTGGCACACACTATTCAAAGCATTTTCTGCAGTGTTGTGCAAGACACGTACCTTGTATGAATTGAAATGTATTTACAGTATATAAAACTCCCTAATCCCGTTAAAAAGAATTACTTTTTACATTTCCGATGACCTTGGCTTGGCTCGTGATTGGCTCCTAAGGACCAAGAGAGACCCTTGGCTCGGCTCTGGCTCGCTCTTCTTCAAAAATCAGGCTTTCCCATCTTTACCCCAGGTGCTAAGGAGCTAATAGAAGTGGTGGATGAACCTCTGGCAAACCTGTTCAGTCAGTCAATGGAAACAGGAGGTACCCAAAGACTAGAGGACAGCTGATGTAGTCCCCCATACAAAAGTGGCAACAAGGAGGAAGAGGGAAACTACAGACCAGTCAGCCTGACCTCAGTAGTGGGAGATCATGGAAACACTACTGAAGGAAAGAATAGTGGAACACCTGGTTGTCAACAGTCTTCAGGACCCAAGGCAACATGGTTTTACTGGAGGAGGTCGTGCCAGACTAAGCTCATCTAATTCTTCGAGTGGGTGACAAGGGAGGTGGATCGGGGAGAGGGGCAGTAGATGTGGCATACCTAGACTTCAGTAAGGCCTTTGACACTGTGCTGCATAGAAGACTGTTAAACAAGCTGGGAAACATGCGAGTGGGTAGGACGGTGGTGCTGTGGGTGGAGGTTGTGCAGTGGATGAAGAACTGTCTGGATAACAGGACAAGAGAGTGGTGGTAAATGGCCTCACTCTGCAGAGGAAAGGTGACCAGTGGAGTTCCACAGGGATCAGTTCTGGGTCCAATCCTTTTCAGCATCTTTATCAGTGATATTACTGAGGATCTAGAAGGGAGAATTTGTCTGTTCGCTGATGACACAAAGCTCTGCAACAGGGTGGACACACCAGAGGGTATGGAAAGAATGAGGAGAGATCTGCAGAAGCTTGAGGACTGGTCAGGGAGTGGCAGTTGAGATTTAATGCAAAAAATGCAAGATCATGTGCATGGAACACAAGAACCCGGACAACATATCGGCTGGGGGTATAGAATGCTCTAAGCAGGAAAGGGTCCTAGGGGTTATCATCTCTGATGACCTCAAGGCAGGAGTCAGTGCAACAAGGTGGCAGGAAAAGCAAATAGGATGCTGGGATGAATAGGCAGGGGTATCACCAGCAGGAAAAGGGGTCATCTTTCATTATACAGGACATTAGTGAGGCCACACTCGAGTACAGTGTCCAGTTCTGACACCTTATCTATGTAAGGACATAGACAGGGTGGAGACAGTTCAGAAGAGGGCAACCAAGATGGTGCAAGGATTATATCACAAACCCTAGGAGGACAGAATGAAAGACTTAAATATGTACTCCCTGGAAGAGAGGAGGAGGGGATATGATTGAGATGGTAACACCCTATATGGGCGAGTATTCTTGAGTGGATCAATATGGTGACTCAATAACCACTCCCATGTAGAGTGAGTGGGGATAAAGAGCACTGAATGGCTATGAGTGTAGCACTGAGGAATACGTGCTACACTTGTGAAAGGGGATAAAAAGATGATTTGGCCAAGCCCTGCCAAGCTGGCCATGTGGTGTAGTGGCTTGAGCCACTGCCCCTGGAACCTGTAGTGCTGGGTTTGGATCCCAGTGCAGGTAAATATTTGCTTCCAGAAGGAGTTTCTATTTTTCCTAAGTACGCCTCCCTGGAGTTGAGAATCTTCATTTTGGGGTGCGGGGCTTGCCCCTACATAACATTTTTTTTTATGTTTTGTTTATCTTGCAAGATGTGACCATCGCTATTTGTGATGGTCTGTGTTGTGCAGCTCGGCTCACCCTTTTGACACCAGGCAGATGTTTTGTCGCTTTATGTGATCAGCAGTCTTATGGACTCGCTTTATCACATAAAACTGATTGAGACATATAAGTACCTCACATGGTGCAGGAAAGTACAATTTTTCAGAGAAAGAGATGCTCTAGGACTAGGGGACATGGGATGAAATTGAGGAGAAAGGTTCAGAGGGAATGTGAGGAAGTACTACTTCACAGAGAGGTGGTGGACAAATGGAACAGCCTGCCAGTGGAGGTGGTGGAGGCAGAAACAATTACAGGATTTAAGAATGCATGGGATAGGCATAAGGGATCCTGGTAGGGAGGGACAACCTAGTTCTAGGAAATCTTGAAGCTTAAGTAGCACAGATACATGCATAAATGGGCAGACTGGGTGAGCCGAAGGTCCTTATCTGCCCGTCAACATTTATGTGTCTGTGAAATAGACAAAAATCACCGCAACTCAAGTAAACAAAACTGCCATGTATTCAAAACTATTGTACGATGTAGTGAAAAGTTATTGGTATGATTTAATACTTTTATCGTGTGATTTAAAGATGTTTGTACTTACAGTGCTGATTGCAGTACAGTGCAGAAAGGGTGGTGGATGCATGGAATGGCTTACCACAAGAAGTGGTGGCTATGAATACAGTGCAGGCTTCAAACAGGCATGGGATAGGCATAAGGGAGCAATACAAATGATTATGAATAGATAGGTCACTGACAGGCGCAAGGCCGATGGCACATTTATAAGGTAGAAAAGAAATGGGCAGACTGGATGGGCCTTATGTCCTTCTCGTCACAACTTCTATGTTTCTATGTTTCTATGATTGGGAACAACGATTATTTTAACAAAATAAACAGTTTTTTTACTAGAACTTTATTAGGCATCCCAATTATCTGTTTATTTTTTTTTTTCCAAAGTAAGTAGTTGTTAAACAGGCTTCATTATTAAACATCTCTAGAAATTGGCAAAATATGTTTTCAGGATTTATATGACTGACTGTGAATTACTAAATACTGTAAAATATAGTTAGTACTGCATGAATTAGGTGCCTTTAGATTTTAGACAATATGCTATATAATGACTAATTTGCAATTAATTTCAAAACAAACTTTCTTCATACTAAAAGCATATACAAGTGGCAGTACATTTTCTAACAATTTATGTGATCAGTACATGCTACAGCAAACAACAAAAATTTTTAGGAGCACTGGGGATGTATAGTGAACTCATAATTTCCTGCAATGTCTGCAAAGGGCTCCACATTTTTGGAAAATTTATGCAATTTTCCAGTGACCTTGCTTATGGGACACTGAGGACATCATGGCTAGCTCCAGGCTACAAAACATAACCTGTGGCATGGTGAACATAAAATTAAAGTGGCACCACATAATCAAGTGTAACCAGGTCACCGTGCAGATGTTACGAATGTTAGTTTGTCAGTCACTTCACTACCCCTGCCTACACACATTGGGGCCAAGTTAGGTTGAGGGGCATGGGCTCAGTAAACTCCTCACATGGCAGTGAGGTTGGTTTAAATGGTGAATAAGGAATAGCACAGTGTCTCCACCCAGAGAAGGAAATAGTGGGCCTGATCACAAGTAGAATACTGCCCCATTGGATGCACGACCAACCCACATCCACTATAACTACTGTATCAGATGCATCCAAGAACCAATCTGTACCAGTACCCACACTTCAATTGCAATTTCAAACACTACTGTACCTCATGGGTAGATCACTAAAAATATGCTCACACACCAACATTTCAGAAACTAATAACAGGGCTTTATTAATCAGCAGCACAGGTCCTGTGAAGTGAACAGGAGTATGAAAACTGTTTTAGCAATGATTTTGAGGCAGCAGCAACACAGTCAACGCTTTCACTATTTGTAAGTGTTATCACCCCAACAATGCAATCTCTGATGACCAAGAGCTAGTGCACTAGGCCTCCCAACACTCCCCCACCCCAAGACTGGAATCAAGGCCCACTGTACTGCATGGCCTACCACTGCCCTCAGTAGCAGATCCCCACAGTTTCAATTAACTTTCACAGCAATCACTTTTGTTTCTGAACTGCAGCCCTTTTCTAAGTACTGTCGCATGCCTAATGTCACGATGCCGGGATCTTGTGTTGGTGTACATACAGATGCGCAAGCTTGTTTTTACCCCATCCTACTGACTTTTGGCTAGCACTTTTTAGTGGAACAAATTTATAATCCAACAGGGAATCCAGCATAATTTGTAATCAAACAGGTAAAATTCAAACAGCAGCAATTATGTTCTGGCTAACAAGCCAGTACTCATGTGTCTATACCAAGGAAAGCGGTCTCAGATGTTACTGGATGGCGATATTGCAGCAGCAGGTAGGTGATAGTTACAGGCCCAGGCTACGTCGATCACTGCGTTGCAGATCCTTTTACTCAAAGAGCACGTGGCAGTGTGTCAAGTTCAGAAGGGTTAAGACTGATGAGCCACCTGGCCTCACCCAGTGGTCGGTCGCTCAATCAAGGGCACAGGTACCTTGGGGACAAGCTACTACCCACCTGCTCTCTTGGCACACCAGACTGGGTAGAACAGCTTCTTCTCAACTCTGATTACAGCAATCTGCAGATGGCTTCAGCAGATTCAGTCTCTCAGCTGTTTAGGACTCACAGCAATTCTTCCTCAGCTTGGGTGGAACTTCCATCAACCGGATTCACTCACACCAGGATCTCTGGCACTGAGGCCTGGCTAGCCCTCAGATCTCCTCTTCAACACCTCTCCCCTCTCCAACCACTTGGAAAGGACTGCCCTGAATTTTCCTAAGTTGGGGGAAGGGTTCAGCTTAGTCACCTCCACTCCCAGTCTCTTATTGGCTGACCAGCTTGTCACTCACACTCTGTCTCCTAAGTAGCTGCAAAGGAAGCCAAGCAGTCTGCTGCTGTTGTTCTCAAGAGTCTGTGTCTTTTCCAGGACCCCTTGCATTCCATTTGGTCGATTATGGTGGGGGTCATCACAAGATACAAGATGACGATGTCCATCTATTTACACTCAGTGCCATACTTGACTGCTGTTTCACAGAGTTTTCATTGCTGCTGGCTGCTGCTTTAACTTTTAATACTCAATCCAGCAGAAACACAGTCTGGTCCACTATGATGACATCAGCGAGCCCCTGGTTCTGTCTATGCATGCAGGGACACCTTCTCTGGCAGTATACAATGAAAGAACAATCAGCTCCTTGTTTCCTGGCCACCAGCACTAGTCTTAGCCAGAGGATGCAGGCATCACGGTGGACCCACTTTGAGCCTCCAGGGGCGTGATTCCCCACCTTTGGGGGTTACATAGGTTTGACAAAAAAATGAAAAATAAGGACTGACATCAGGGGTTACAAAGGAAGGCATATTGATATAAATAAAAGAGAAGTGGTGGTAATGATGGACCAAGAGTCCATTCAGACCTTATGTGATGTTTTTTATTCACAATTTTCCCACTCTGCACCCCAGCACCTGACTTCCTCATGAGCCCTATGAGGACACCTGACTCCTCGTGCCTCATTGACCTACTGTAACCTCACCTCCATGTAGCCTTGGATTACTCCGCGACAAGGTAGGAGGAATAAACCCCAATATCATCTGTTCATTAGGCAGTGGTGTAGTGGTGTGGGACCCACATGTACCAGGGTCCATCACCTTTAGGGTTGGGCCATTTTGCTGTTTTTAGGTCCTCCTGAGATGCCAGCAGCTGTGACACCATGAATGAGAAGGCACACAGAGGATGCAGCAGTGCAGCATCTTACCACCTCCAAAGGCATGCTGACTGGCACCACCACCTGTGGTCTCCCAGGTGGAGCTGCTATACAGCCTTCCATGGCCAGCCCCGGAGACCAAGACAAGTTCCTAAACCCTGGTCACCAACATCACCAGTAGTGATCCTATTGTTGCACTGATGGGCTAGCCATCCTTATACTACTATGTGAGAAGGAGTGAGAAAACAAATGGAAATAAGATAACAAACTAATGACCTTCACATTTTCACTTTAAGAGACATATAGCCTAGAGGTTAGAGTGACGAGCTGTGAATGAGCATGGTATATCCAACAGACCTGGGTTTGATTCTCACAACATCCAGTTGCTTACTGTGTGACTCTGAGTAAGTCACGTAACCTCCCAGCACTCCCGGTCACCACTGAAAATAGACATTGTGCCTAGTGTGCCTCATCCATTTACTGAAGAATAAAAAGAATAACAAATCGTTCATCTCAGAGTTACAGTTTATGTTATTCATCTGAGTAATATACCATATAAGAATGTCTAAAGTACTAATTTAAGATCTGGTGACTAAACAGTTTTTGACTGTGTTTCTTTAGTATGGAATAGTCTTTCATCATTTCTAAGAAAACTGACAAACTTCATCAGTCCCATTTTCACTCACTATGGAGGCAATGCAAATGGTTGGAAACTGGATGTATGTCCATAACTGCTATTTTATTTTTAAACTGTGCTGATTTCTGGGAATTCCAGGCTAGAGTAATTGAGGCCAGGAGGAAGGAGGGAATGTAGGAGGAAATGGGGTTGGACACTCAATGGCAGAATTCAGCATTATCATTGTGAGTGTTTTGCATCAGATCACTGACTAGCACCATAGGTGATAGCAGTTTGAATTAAAAAATGGTGCTACATTTGTTCTTGAGTTGGGACCCAGTGCAGACCAGGAGCAGTGGTGAAATGGTAGGGAGTCAAAGCAAATGGAGCGCTACAATTGCTTGCCTTCTTATTCTGGACCCACTATGACCCATACCCTAAGACCACATAAGGGCTGGTTCATTTTCCCCTGGGTTGAGTTACCGATGAGGCACACCGATGAGTCCTGAGAAGGAAGAAATGTGTCTGTGTCTTCATTTTCAGCCTTTGCAGATTGTGAGAGGTCCTTTGGCACCATACACTGTTGCTTAAAGCAGAACCAGCTACATTTGCATGGTGATTTACATATACATCTCATGATGCTTTGCATATGGAGGGGTAGGTTGGATTTTGTATTTCTTTGAAGCTTGGCTTTGTTTAGTCAATCAATCAAACTTTATTTAACCAGGCTTTTCACCTTTGAGCAAGCTCGTTTGCAAGGTGGTCTTTGACAACAATTACAATGGACAACAATACAATGGTATAGATATACCAGTACACAACATATACACCATTTGAATACAGTCGATGATACATTTTGTGCATTTTAAAGTATATACAGATTACAGACACAGAGGATAACATAGAAATACTGCTACAAAACTATAGTAACCTTAATAATACAACACTACAGAAGATATTAAGTATGTGCTAAAGAGGAATAGGCAGTGAAGAGATGAGAAGAGGGAGGAATGAGGTGGTTGAGAAGAATGGGTAAGGGTAAGGGGAGAGGAGTGAAGTGCTAGAATGACCTGACAAACTAAAGTGGATTGGGAAAGCAAGGTCTTGAGCAATGATCTACGACATGAGCAAGTTTCTCTCAAGGCAGCTGTGAGAAGAGACTTGAAGATGGATATCCCCAGTACCAGAACAATCTTAAAGGAAAACTGCACCTCATATCTTCTAAATGTCATCTGCTTCCATGTCAACAGACGACTCTTTTCATGTAGCTGTTAAAGATGTATGCAACTGCTTCTGTTAGTTTTCACACTTCATACTAGGCACTGTCACTCTCCTGGAAGGGTCCATTTCGTGGTTGTTGAAATCTCATTGTCCCTGAGAGCTGCATTAGCATATGAGAATGTGATGCATAATCAACCTTTAAACTCCCAGTATGCCTGTCTGCTTAAGTAGTTTTAAAAGAACCAAGCTGCAAGAAGGTGTGAAATACCACATTTACCTTCAGTGAGTTTTACAAGCTATCCGAGTTGTAATGCAGTTTTATTTTCCTTTAAACTCCATTCAATTTATAAGTTTCCAGAGAGTTTTGCAGGGTATTTGTTATTTTAACATAGAGATACATGATATAAATGGTTGATCTGACATCATGTTCTCATATGCTAATGCAGCTCTCAGGGACAATGAGATTTCAGCAAGCATGAAATGAACCCTCCCAGGAGAGTGACAGTGCCTAGTATGAAGTGTGAAAACTAACAAAAGCAGTTGCATACATCTTTAACAGCTACATGAAAAGAGTTGTCTGTTGACATGGAAGCAAATGACATTTAGGAGATATGAGGGTGCAGTTTTCCTAGTGCCTTCTGCAAGGAGTTCCAAAGGGAGGGAAGAGCAGAGCTAATAACGGCAGTGCCAGATCGTGTTTGGATCTTGGGGACATCGAACATAACAAATGCGTATTATCTCAAAGAGTAGGTCCCTGAGTTTCGATTAAATAGATTGGAGATATAAGAAGGAAGTTTATTTGTAATTGCCCTGTGAAACCAAAGGGCTGCATTCCTCTTCCTCCTGATAGTAAGAGAGGACCAGCCATGCATCTCGTAGAGCTGACAGTGGTGAGTGTTTAAAGGAGTGCTAGATATGAATCTCAGGGCACGGTGGTATGGGGTGTCTAATTTATGATACAGGGCAGTGGTTATAGAGGATGTCTGCATAGTCAAGTAGAGGTAGGAAGATTGTTTGGACAAGTGTCTTTTGCATCGAATATGAGAAGATATCTAATATGATAGAAGATGCCCAGGCTCTGTCTCAGTTTTTGGCTAATTCCTGCAAATGTACCATTAAATTAAGCTTGCTGTCTAGCCATAAACCTAGGTGTTTAAAATTGTCAACAATTTCAATTGGTTCATCAAGTAAGGTGAGTACCCTATGATGGTGTATGACTGTCATCGGAGTGTGGGATTTAGCAGAGATGACCATAGCTTTGCTTTGCTTGCATTAAGGAGGAGCTTCTGCTGCAGAAAATTTTTTGCAGGATGTCAAATTCATGTTGCAGCTCCTTGAACGCAAGCTTGGGGAAGAGCACACTGTGTATCATGTGTCATTTCAGAAATAGATGCACAAGTGCCTTGTGTATTTGGGAGTTAATGTTATTAATATAGATCGCAGAGTATGGGACCCAGTATGGAGCCTTGAGGTACTCAGCGGTAGAATTTTAAGCAGAGAGATCACCTTGGTCTTTGAGTTGTTGCATTCTGTTGGTAAGGTAACAGTTGAACCATTTCATGAAAGTATCATCAAGTCCAAAAAGCGGCTCAAAGTGGCCCATAGCAGGCTATGGTCAATGGTATCAAAGGCCTTACTTAGGTCTAAAACAAGGCATAGATGTGTTTCTTTGCATCCATTGCATTTAGCCAATCACTAAAGACTTTGGTGAGGGTGGATATAGTGCTGTGCTTTGGTCTGAAATCCAATTGTATGGGGTTTAATAGGTCCTTAGACTACAGGAAGTCCCTTAGCTGTTGGTTAATTAGCTTCTCCAGTAGTTTTGATAGGATGGGGAGTAGGGAAAGTGGCCTGTAATTGCTGAGGTCACATGTATTCCCAGACTTGAAAAGGAGGATAATGTTGTTATTTTCCAGATTGGTGGGAGGTCCCCTAGTGAAAGGGAAAGACTGAAAAGGTGTGTGGAGTGGTTGAGGAAAAATGTCCTAATTTCAGAAAAAAAAGGGCTCTAAAAGGTCTACCTCAGCACTTTTCTTTGTATCCAGTGCCAACAATAGATCTTCAACTCCAAGGTTACAGGGCTAAAACAGAAGGAGGTCTTCTGATTCATTGTGCTGGCAGGGTGAGGCGTCATCGGGCAGAGACTGTGTAGCTAGCCTACTGATGGGTGAGGTATTGAACGCTAGTCCTGCTGTGACAAAGTGATTATTGAGTTGCTCCAGGATGTCAGCCTCTTCAGTATATGTGATGTCTCCAACCACTATCTTGGTAGGCAGGGCAGGAAGATGGTCGGCCCTCGACCTCCTTTAGGATATTCAGAATTTGGCAGAGTTATTTCTGTTCTGTTCAAGGGCAGATTGGAAATAGAGACCTTTCTCAGCTCTAATAAGTTTGGTGCAGGAGTTCCTAGCATAGAGGCAAGCCAGTCAGAATCAGTTTTCGTTTTCTGGCTTTCCTCCACAGCTTGTCTCTGCCCCTAAGAGTTGCTTTCAGGGCAGGTGTAAACCAGGGGATGACATTTTCTGGGCTTGCTTTGTAAGGGGCATGTTATTAATCACATCCCTGACAAGGTTTTGGAAGATGTTGTAGGCCTCAGTGATTGATGTAGCTGAATAAAAGTCCTGCCATCTAATCTTGTTTAGGTCTGATAGGAAGGCAGCCTGGCTAAAATTCCTTAGGCATCTTTTGGCTTTGAAGATAGAGGTTGAGTTAAAGCATCAGTGCAATGAAAAAGTTATTCCAAAAGCTAATTTTCTGCTATAGTTATGAAAATAATGACAGAACTGTTTATTTGGGTTTTCTGGATGCTTCTTGTGCTGTGTACTGTACAGTTAAATTTTGTCTGGACTCTTACCCTCCTCGGGTCCTCAATATTATTTCTATGCTAAATGAGGGACATCTTTTTTCTTGAGAATAATTATTTTAGAACTTTCATACAATTCTTAAATGATAATGAAAACTGAAAATTTTACCACCAAAATAAACTGGAAGACATCTGGCATTGATTAAGAAGAAAAAAGGTGGGGTCAAATTGTAACCCATTTTCATTGCACTGCTGCTTTAAGCTTGGGAGTATGCCTTATACAGACTATAGCACTATGATCACTTAGATCATTATGGAATACCCCTGTATGGGATATATTGTGAGGCTTGTTAACAAGAATTAAATCCAGGAGTGAGCTGCGGTTTGGGTTTTTCTTATTAGGGTGTGACATCAGGGATCATTTACGAATCGCCATGCTTGTCACAAAACACCTTTAGAGTTTTAGAGCATCTGGCCTTCCAGTTGAGATTAAGGTCCCTGTAAAAATGCATTCAGAGTTGGCCTTGTCCAAATGCTCGTGGAGGTGGTCTAGTATTCAAGCCACCAGACGGTGGTCTATAGCAGGCAGTTATTGCTATGGTTTCCTTAGAGGAAAGTGCTAGCTTCACAGTAATGCTCTCAAACTCCTTAGTGGTGGAGGAGATGTCAATAACTGTTATGGCAAACCTCTCTTTAAAAAGATAACAACCCCCACCCCTATTTGGTCTATCTGACATGAGTACATTGTCCTTTTGGGTAACCCTGCCTCAAGCATCCTGTTTCTTTTTTTTTTTGTTTTCTTTTCTTATTTTTGGGCCCACTATGACCCAAACCCATAAAACCATATAATGAGTTCTGGGAAGGAATAAACGTGTCTGTGCCTTCTGTTCTCAGCCTTTGCAGATTGAGTGAAAGGCTCTTCAGCACCATACACTCTTGATTAAACAGAACCATCCTGAATTGTCAGGGTGATTTGCATATACATACAATTACACATTTTATTATGTGGGTATGTGTTCTTTTCTATTCAATGTAGAATATACTCATGCCAGTAAAGAGCCTTGAAAATGTTTTTTAGTGGAACAGAAAATGTGATTCCGAATTACCAGGGAACATCTTTAATAAGTAGTCATGGGAGTGGAGGAGGAAGTGTGGTAATATGATGCAAACATTCACGTTTCCAGAGGAATTAACAAGGTAGACAAGCTAGCAACTTTTCATGCATTGTGAGAGGGGTCTACCTTAGTGGTCATGGGTACGAGGCAAGCTGGTGGAGGGAGTTTAGAAAGATGTTAGGAAGCATTTCTTCACAAAGAGGGTGGTCGATAGATGAAATAGGATGCTTAAGCAGGTGGTGGAAAAGAAAACTGTGATGTACTTTTAAAGAGCGGGCTAGATATTCAAATATGTGCAAAAGCAGAGCACAAAGGTTTGTGCTTGTGCTTGAACTGGGGCTTGCCACATTCAGTCGGGTAGTGCACTGGCACTATCTGACTGAATACAGAACCATGTTGGCATATTGTTAAGGCAATCTGTGCTTGTCCAGCATGGACCTGGGACATATGCAGACCCACAGGGTTTGCATCTCCCAGATTAGACAGCCCCAGGAGCTGAGGCACAATATTCAGTTATAGAATGCGTTGAGCCCATTGGGCATGCAAGGCACTAAAGGGCCATATGCATGCCATTATGAGACTCATTTGCCAGGTTTGCACTCATCCGTGGATGCCTGCCACATCAGGCATTGAAATCACCAGCCCCCACATACCCCTAATACCTATCCCCATTATGCTAATGCACTGTCTGGTGTCTAGTGGTACTCTGCCCTCCGATCACCCATCCTGCTATGTAACAATTTCCTGGTATCTAGTGACACCTCCCTTTCAATCACTCACCCCGCTCCAGTGTCACTGTGCCCTGATGCCCTAGTCCTTCCCATCCTCCAATCCTCTGGTTCCATAATGCTTTCATAGTCTCTGGTATCTAGTAGTAACCCCCACCCCAAACACCCATCCCAAAATGTAGGTACTCCCTTGTGTCCAGTGGTCCTCCAACTGCTGGTCATAAACTGAACTGGGGAGCGATGGTGGGTCACCAGTCCCCACACCACCCGCACCTAGCACACCACCTGGCCAACTCCC
Organism: Neoceratodus forsteri; assembly: GCA_016271365.2. NCBI lineage: Eukaryota > Metazoa > Chordata > Ceratodontiformes > Ceratodontidae > Neoceratodus > Neoceratodus forsteri. Next base: position 1,427,628,255 of record CM028130.1, read on the forward strand.
CTTACCCGTGAAGATGGTGCCATGCGGGAAGCCCAATATGATGACCTGCACAGCCCTCTTCTCACCTTCTCAACTGGCCACCATATGGGATGACAGGGAGCACACATACAGTATATTGTACACATACTCTCTGTCATCCTAAATGGTGGCCGGCTGAGAAGGTGAGTGGAGAGCTGTGCTGGTCAATGATCAGGCTCCTGCATGGCACTGCCTTCACAGGTATGGGGGTTAGCTGGGTGGCGTTGGTTACAGGAAGTGTGTGGGGCGGCAGCTGACCCACTCATCATCATTTGCCAGTCTGGCTGATAACTGGCAGTTGGGGAGGCCCACGGCACTCAGGGACTACCTAAGCATTTCGGAGGGTTGGCATTTGAGGTTGGAGGTACCACTAGACACCAAGAATTATGTATGCATTATGGGGCTGGAGAATCAGAGTGTGTTGAGGGCCCTAGACCCCAGAGTACCGTTATACTGGAATGGGTGGGTGAGCGAAGGGTAGGGGGGTCCACTAGATACCGGAGGATGTCTTACCTACTGGAGTGGCTGATCGGGTGGTAAGAGTGCTACTAAATACCAGGAGGACATGCTACTTACCAGGGTGAGTGACTGGAGGGTGGGGTGCCACTAGACACCAGGGTGTTTATTGTTTTACTAGAATGGGATTCAAGGGTGGGGTGGCAGGCAGCTGATGCTGCCATCCTGCCACCATGGCCTTGTGCTAGGTTTGCAATGGCAGTAACTAGCGCCAGTTTGGGTGGCATTTACTGCCGGTGCAAACCTCTGAATTTGCTGCTGTGCCTGTATGCAGGTGAGGCCCCCTCATTTGCATGGGCACAGTGATATGTTAGCCAGGCACTAACTATTTTGCCCATATTGTGGTGGGTCTCTGAATATAGACCCTCCCACAAATCAGGTGCAAAACCTGTTAGCACGTGCAAACATCCTTTAGTGCTCATGCTAACTTTTGAATATCTGGCCCCAGCTGTTTACTTCTAATAAACAGACAACTGACTTCTTTATTGTAGTTTGATGTGTTAATAATTATTTTCTTCTTTATAATAATGTATTTATTAGTGTTGTGAAACAAGTGGGTTTTCGCTTTGTTTTTACACTGTTGGTAAAAAGAATTCAGTAGAATTCTGGTATTGTGATGTCAAAACTTTCAACAACTTATGAGCCCAATGTATTTCAATGAGAAACTAAATACATTTTTCTATTTTTTAAACAAATAGATACTTCATTCAGCAACAAACTTTGCATTTTATATTTTGCACTATTGTGATCCATCTGTATGATTTTACAGTTTATAAAACGGTAATTGGATTCTTTTTTCTTCGCAAGTAAAATCTGGTTATAAAGAAAATGTCATCTGCTAAGTTATGACAAAGACCACAGGCTATCAAAACTACATATTTCTATAAACTATATAATATTTTGCTAGTAGAAAGTGTTATTTCTCTATAAACATCTGAAAACAGGTCTGCAGTTTCCCAGTGAAATACTCTGTCAGCCTTGCCAGTAAAACTTTTCTGACTTCATAATACAAGGATTCCATTGGATGCTTTTACTACTAGTGGGCGAAATACAAAGAAATGATGAAAAGATAATTAAAGAACAAAAAAAAAACAACCAAAATTATTACAGAGGTTTAAAGGCCCCAAACCTTCATTCTTTAAGACATACATCCTAACTAAGCACTTGTTCTTTAAGAGAAGGTGGGCCAGATATAAGAGTTTGATAAGAATGGCTGAGAATGATGGGGAGGGAGCAGCACTAATATTAGAGGCCTCAACATTGCAGCTTTAGGCTGATGGGGCAAGGTTAGGTAGGAATAGAGCAGGTTAGTGGGACATCAGACTTTCTCCTGGGAAATGTCTGTTTCTGTGTTTCAATGATGCACCATTGCCCTGCCCTGAGAGCAACATATAGAAATATGGACACATACCGGGGCGGAGCCTTCTGCAACAGAGAAACAGTGCTAATCACTTGTACAGATATTTAAGCAACAATGCACAACAGGGTCTGTGTGTGTTGTGCTGGGATAAAGTCATACCTCGACTGGTTGCGTCCAACACTTTCAAGTGACGTTATATCAGCATTTATTGCTATTATACACTGGCTCATTTGTTTAAAAAATAAAAAGTACAGTTTTAAATGCATTTTCAGCTTTTTTGTTTTGGTGGTAGGTGTATAAATATAAAAACAGTCCCTTGTTACTGCTATTGGCCAGTAAGTGGCATGCTGTTCAGATCCCTGTTCTTATGTCTAGAGGGTTCTGGATCAGGCCTCATCCTCCCAGGTGGTATTTCTCATTCCTCCTCTCACTATCCCTCTATAATTACAACGCCTAACCACAGGAAGGTTTACAATTGCCTGAACTTCCTGCCCCTTGCAGGGTTCATCACATCCTAAAGGTTTCATTTTGTAACAGGCCTTATTTCCTCCTAGGTGTTAATCACACTTACTCCATCTCTCTCTCTCTCTCTCTCTCCTCCCTCTCTAATCCCTACTCCAGTCCCTGTCCCCTGCAGGGTTCCCGCATCCTGAAGGGGTCTCTCTGGGACACGACTCTGCACTATCTGTCATCCTGTCCTCACTCTCCTTCACCTCTTATTTCACAGTAGCAATTGTTCACTTATTACCATTGCACTTATTATTTGTTTTCACAAATTACATATGTATGCAACACTGTTTGCAACAACTGCCTTAATTGTATACTATGTTGATCTTTGTAACTTGAATGTAAAATGACTCATCTCTATTGTACTCTTTCCTCCAGGTCGCACTGAGAGATGAGCAACCTGTTGCTCAGTGTGCCTTCCTGGTGAAACATTTCAATAAACAAATAATGTCATTATTAAACCATCCTCATTTTCTCTCCTTTGCTGTTCATGATATCCCCCCACATACGCCACACTATCTCTGGTAACAAGATACTTTTGGGGGTATCAGCAGTGTTCGAGCAGGCTGCTGAGTAAGAACTGCAAAGATTTGTCAGATTTTCGGGTGGTGGTGAGCAGGGGAGGCGTGTTTCACTTTCTGGGTTCAGCAAGTTATGTTGTGCTGGACTGCTGAGAAGGGGTAGCGAGGGACAGCGATTAAAAAAAAAAAAGAATTCAATTTCCCGATCTGACTGGGGAACTTAGAAAGGAGCTGATGATTATACCGCATTGTGCTGTTAAAAGCACAGGTGGTTATGCCATATGTTTGCTAAAGGCGGGAGAAAAGAGGGGCAGGGGTTATTCTTGATGGAGAAAAAACGCTAAAGCTGGTTTGCATTTTCTATGACCTGTGAGGAAATTTTCTTTTAAAAGTCACAGCGGAGTTCTGGAGTGTAAGGCTAGCAAGCCCATGCAGATGCTGAGTACTGTGTGAAGCTGGCCCAAGTGGGGGTTTTAAAAATTGTGGTTTGGCTGTCTGGTGACTTATCTTTGCTTGAAGTTTTGAAGTGGGATTGTATGCGGGCATTTTAATTGTTTGGTGGAGTTCTTTGAACACTAAGAAGGGGGAATTGAGGAGAGACGCTGTCTTTTTTTTTTTTTTTTGCCATTAACTTTTATTGGCATTTACCCACAATGGAGGTACAGAGGCTTACAGGATATTTCCCAAAACAAACATACATATGACCGAATATAGTCCAGCAAGCCCTGACCCCCAAACCTCCCACCTCCCACAACCCCCTTAAAAAATAAAAAGGTACAAAGTAATAATACATCTGTGATACCAGTATAAGGCTCAGGGTTTATACTACCAGGCCTCCAAATTGCTATGCAGTCAATTTCAGTTGCAGACCCTGAACACTCATATCTCGCACACACCCCTGGCCCCCAAAAGAAAGGGCCACCCTCCAACCCCTCCCCCCACAAGGCAGTCCATCAGAAACTAAATGACATGGATACCGACACCAAAACACTAAGCATAGGCCACTTCTAGCTGGACCAAATCTTGTCATAAAGGGGCAATCTGTTCTGCAGTATTGCTATTGTCCTTTCAATCCTGAGATTCATTAACAACTCTCTCAACCATTCTATATATCCAATTCTAGTTGAGTCTTTCCAATGTCTGAGAACTAATCTCTTTACAGTGATAGAGATCATGGTTATATGATACTTCCTCACCTAACCGGGAGCAGGACAGGTCCCCTAATATGCAAACCTCAGGTGTGAACAGTTCCCTATTCCCAACAGAGGATCCGCTCTGCTCTTTATATCTTTCCACAACGGAGCAACATTTGGGCAATTCCAGAAGATATGCAACAGATCAGCTTCCCTGAGCCACATCTGCAGCATTTGGACTCCTGCAATATCTTCAGGTCCACTAATTTCTGGGACGATAATACATATTATGTAAAATCTTGAATTGGGTTAATCTAAGACAATCCTGCCGCAAATATTTATAACAATCCCCAGATCCTGGCCCAGTCTAATGTACCATCAGGAGGCCTTGGCCCAATATGAAGCAGGAACTATATTATACTTAACAACCTGCGAAACAACACTTTGTATATCTTTGAGATTGCATTGGGGATCCTATGATTGGCTTGAGTTCCGACCATAGGTCTCCACAGACACAGCCAGATCATTTGCCCCCATTTTTGCACCAGGAGGTGTCTTAGTTGATATATTTTGAATATTACTCTGCCTGACAATTTAAACTCATGCATTATCTTAGTTACCATATGCGTTTACCCTCCTCATTAATAAGATCTGCCCATCTACACTACCCAGCTCAGGCAACCAGCTGGACGAATCATCCGTTACAATGCGCCATTATGGGTTGCTATGATTGGCTGGGAGCCATCCAAAGTGTATTTGTAACCCAGAAAATTATGCTACATTGATCATGAACCTAAGGGACACCTCGATGGGCGATTTTTAAGTTGAGGTACAGATTTTAGGTTATTATATAATAAGGCTTCCGGATTATATCCCAAAGCTTTAATCAAACTGACTTCCAGATTTACCCAGAGTGGAAGGTAGCCCCACAGAGCCATGTACAGATGAGAACATCCATCTACCATATCTGTTCACGTGGCGCCTAAAAATACAACGCAAACTGAGGCAACCTCAAGCCGCCCTGGGTTCTTGGAGCTCGCCAATTTAATATAGGCTATCCGGCCCTCTTGTAATTCCAAATGAAATTGGCCAAGAGCCCATGTAACTTCCTGAACTATGCTAGCGGAATCCAAATGTTAAGATTGCACAGTGGATAAAATAACCTAGGGAATACATTCATCTTTTACCACATTTATTCTGCCCTCAGGAAAGGTAGATGGGCCCACCTTTTCAGATCTAATTTTACGGTACGTACCAGGTTGTCTAAATTGAGGCTATGAAATCTTTGAGATTGGTTGTTATGAGAGGCCTAAATATTTCAGAGATTTAGGGCTCCACTCCAAACCAAATTTGGTCACATCCGACTTAAGGACCCTATTATTTAGGATACACCACAGTTTTGCCTTGATTCAATTTGTGATTGGCTAACCTGCTAAACTCCCTAATGATCTCTAATAGTGCAGGATCAAGATACTGGCTTGGCAATATAAATCAGCAGATCATCAGCAAATGCTGTCACTTTTAATGGTATGTTCCCCAATTTGGATACCCTAATCTCCTTTGACAGAATTATACTTAATTAGCAGTTCAGATATAAATTAAAAGGAGGGGATAAGGGCATCCCTGCCTTGTGCCAACCTGTAATCAAAAGGTGAAGATATAACCCCATTGCAAACAATTCTGGCCATTGGGTCGGTATAAAGGCCCTAATCCAGTCAATAAAATTTCTGGAAACCAAATGCACTCAATACCTGGAATAAAACCCCATGCACTATCAAATGCCTTCATGCCCAAGGAGACCAACACCCGAGGTATTACTGACCCTCGGACGCCGAGAAGACATGCGCAAGAGTCCTAAAATGATCTGCTGATGATCTGCCTTGCATGAAACCAACTTGCTCTGCCCCTACCAGCCCTGGCACTACTCTTTCTCATCCTGTCTGCAAGTATCTTGGCTAGATTTTATATCGTAATTTAAAGGGAGATGGGCCTAGAATTATCAGGCTTCTGGAGGCCTATTTGGCTTAAGCAACACCACGATAAGAGCCTCAAAGATATATTTATCCATCACTGCTCCTGAGAAAATATATTGAAATAGTTTAGCTAGCATGGGGATTAAAGAGGGGAGAAAACTTTGTAGAAATTTGGTGAAACCCATCAGGGCCAGGTGTCTTATCATTTGGCAAGTTCTTGATTACCCTCTATTTCCCGTAAGTAATGGACGCAATCAGAATCTCCTGCTCTATTCTCCTAGCTTTGGCAGGGAAACTCCTCCAGGAAGGAGGAAATTTTTCCGACTCGGGGAGCATTCATAGGACCATAAAGATCTTCATAATAACTTCTAAAAATCTGAATTATGTCATTCGGGCTTGTCTTGATGGACCTGTCCTGCTCCGACCATAATCCCTCTACCAGACGAGAAGCTTCCATTTGAGCCAGCCTTCTAGCTAAAAACCTTCCAGGCTTGTCACCCTGATCAATGTAATTGGCTTTTGTTTTAATGATTGCCAACTCTGCCTGGTCGCCCAACAATTTAAGATAAGTATTTTTAACTTGGATTAACTTAGCTTCTGTCTCTTCTCGGGGTTGACAGCCAGGGCATCTTGTAGGACCTTAATTTGGTTCAGCAAGTCCAAAATTGTAGAATTGGTCTCTTCTTTCTTCTAGATGCCTGACTAATCAGCAACCCTCTAATATATGCCTTAAAAGTCACCCAGAGGATATCAGACCTTACCCTCCCTTGTATTGGTCGATATAAATTCTTCTATCTTCAAGGACAAATCCTTGACCAACTTTGGGCTCCTCAACAATTGGTTGTTTACCTTCCACCTACCGCCTCTCGGGTAGTAGAAGAAAGGCAACCACCATTTCTACCATAGAGTGGTCAGAGAGGGTGCTACCACAATTTCAGCCCCTACCAACCCTTTAAGCAACCCCGGAAACTAACATATAATCAATACGGGATCTTGAGCCATGGACCTGAGAAAGGAAAGTGTATTCCTTGTTTTAGGGTGGAGCACCCTCAAGCATCAGCAAGGCCTAAACGAGTTAGCAAATCATTAAAGGCCAAAATGGCCGGAGTAAAGCTAAATGATTGCAATTGGACCTGTCTAGCATGGGATCCAAAACCAGATTGAAATCACCTCTATTATGATAGGGAGATGTGCAAATGGTAGTAGTGCTTTTGCAATACTGCTAGAAAATCCTGACTATCTGAGTTTGGGCCATACACCGATCCCAACAGAATTTCAGACTGTAGAGCTTACCCTTAACTAAAATAAATCTACCTTTTCTACCCTGCACCACTTTAGTGGGACAGAAGGGTACTTGTCTATGTACTAAAATCATTACCCCTCTACTATTAGTTGTACCCTGAGAAGAAAATATTTCCTCAATCTGCATTCTTCTCATATTCTTCCCTCTTCCTGCAATAGGTGTGTTTCTGAAGGAAAGCCACCTTTATCCTCATAGCTTCAATATGCTTCAAGATTTTATATTGTTTCAGCTTATGACGGCCCTTTAACATTCCAAGTGCCAAATTTGATGTCCATGTCAGGTCCCATCATACCTAGTGAAAACATAGTTGATATATTGTTTTTCCATGCCCAACTGCCCAGAAACCATAAGACTGCCTTGTGGCCCCCCACCCACCTTTACCCCCTAATTAACAATTCACCCTTTCCCCATAGCCTTCCCCTTTCCCCTTCTCACCCCTACTTCCATCCATCCTTCCCCAATGGCTGCACCTCGGCCTGTGATGTCAGGAAGCTCAGCCCATTCCAGGTGCTCCGCCCAGCACCCACCTCCCAAGTAGGCACTCACCCTAGTATGATACCGGACATCACCTCTGCCAAATATTGATCTTGTAGTCCCATTCCTAAAAGTAACTGCTCCCTGAAAACTTATTCAGAGCATGGACTATTAAAATTCTCATAATACCAAAGTCATTTTACCCCCCATAACAATATATCGCACCCATTATCTACTAAAACCAAATGAAACCATCGGAACAAATAAAGTAATTGAAGCTATAGGACGAGGGTTTGGTGGGGAACACTCCAACATAAACCCCAGATTATATATGTAATTAGTCAGTAATAGTCCCATAGGCCCCATCCAACCATCGGTTTCACAGAGTCCGGGCCATATTATTGCCTACAAAGAGGTGCCCGGGAATAATCAGTCATCTTCATTCTGCGCCCAGCCCATTTATAGACTAAAGCAATTAGCTAGTCCCATGCCGAACAACGCCTCACACTATATTATGTAACATTGTTCATTTATTTAATATATCTTCTCTTCTCTGAAAATGGCCACATGGGATAATAAGCCACTCTTGACCCAAATCACGGCTCCTTAATAATGCCGGAAAAGCTTCCAGTGCCATGGATGCAGAGTCCAAAGATTCAAAGGTTTTCCATTCGTTGCCAATCGGGACCTGTAACCTCGCAGGATACCCCATTCTGAACTTAATTTCAGCAGCTATCAGTCTCTTCACCAATGGGTGAAATTCGCTTTTCTGACGGACCGAGAGTGGAAGGTCCTGTACTATCCTGATCCGCATCCTCCCAATAAACCTCCTTCTCTTCCTTCACTTTGTCCACAAGCAATTGCCTTTCTTGATAATTAAGGAACTTCACTATAAACGCCTTGGTGGTCGATCGGGTTGTGGTAAAGGCCACAGTGCCCTGTGAGCTCTCTGACTGTGAACTTGGGCCCAAAAGGTGAAGGCCCCACAATTTTTTCCGTGATCTTCTGGGCAAACTTAACAGGATCTTGCCTCTACCTTCTCTGGTAAGCCAACAAACACAACGTTGTTGCGCCGTCCGACCTTCCAAATCCTCCACCTTATTTTCTAGCTTTTGAATCCTTCTGGAAGTTTTAACAATCGCCACATCCACCTTGTTCCCTGGAGCCTCCAGGGACTTAATTCACTTCATTATCTGATGCCTTGCGGGAGAGGTCCACAATCGACTCCTTGATACTCTTGATTTCACTTGCCACCCCAGCATTGCTTCTTTAGTGGGGCGATTCGTCAGGAGGCGAGATAAGGTAGCGGCTCCTCCGGCGATATTGCTGCACTGCCAGTTCCTTGCGATGGCGCGTGGCTGAGGCCTCGAAGCTGCTTTTCGCTGTCGGGCGGGATGTGCTCGGGGTTTTTTTACCCACCCATAGGCTTCCATCCTCCTGCCTTCCCCAACCTCCACCTCCGATGACTCCGTGATTTGCCTTGGGTGAGGAAATTAGCTGTGTACTCGTGGGCAGGTGGCGGCGGGCTCAAGAAACACAGCTACCCACGCCCCTCATCACGTGACTCCGAGCATCGTCTTTTCATTAAGTGCTCACCTGAGCAATGTGTGTGAAATCAACTGTCTGTCTACGCTACTAGCCATTTTGGGGTTTAGGAACCATGGACTCTGAAGGCAGCTTGTTTGGCACGCAGAGCAGAGAGAAATAATTTTCTTGGGAAAATGCTGCCTATCCAGTTGCCCATCTGCACTGCTGGCCTTCTGGGGCTTTAGGAGCTGGTGACACTGAAAGCAGCTGGCCAGCAGGAATTACTGAAGCCGGTGTCTAGCGGAGATCATTGAAGTGCATGGAGTGATTCAATTAATGTTGATGTAGTCATCTGTGTGCTGGGTCTGCATCCGTTATGTTATACTGGGATAACATCATGGGTCCAGTCCCAGACTGGCCAATCGGTGCCCAGGATTCTTTTCTTGCCATTGTATAACAGAGGGTGCCAGTGGGGTTTGTATCTGCTAACATTCTGACTGTGTCTGTGAGCAGGTAGCAGCACAGTATTGTGCATGGTGGAATGCTGTGCTGTGCCTCAGTTACACTAGCAAGCACACAGGCATCCAAAATGGAAGCATCCCACCTACTTAGCCCCTTTCGTGTTGTCCAAGTTGGGACAGTGGTCCCTCCATGGCTATATTGCCATCATCTGGTGATTTACTAGACCCCAACCCACTTCCCACAAGCATCCTTATTCAGCATTCCAAAGCATCTAGCAGAACCACCTTACCTAGCCCCAGTGAGTCCCCTCACCTTGTGTGTTATCAGCTGACTTACAAACATGCCCCTTCCTTAAGGCAGGTGGTAGGCTGGCACATTATGTAGCAAGGCTGTGGAGGAGTGCTGTCTCAGGCAGTGTAACCCAGCCAGGAGAGTTGATGAAGCATTCTGTCACTGCAATGACCCCTACTCATGGGATATAGTGTTTGCTTTGCAATCAGGGTGATACTGCATATGTTTGAGTAGCTTAGTGGACCTGTATGCTGCCACAGGGTGGTGGGAGGTGAAAGAGCAAGAGGCAGAAAACAGTGTGGTATTTAGATGATCCTCCTGCACTCTCAGGCCTTGCATAACATGGACCACGGCAGCCTCAGTTTCACTTGGTAGCAGCAGTTGGAACCTAGAAGTTCACAGGGGCTACTGCCCAAGAACTGGGCACACAGATACAACAGGATAAAAGCTATATGGAAACAAAGCCCTTTTCTGTATACTGCACCCCCTTTACTAAATAGTTTTAACTGCCAGTAACCTGGGAGGAGCAGGAGACTGTGACCAGCTTAAGGTAGTTTGTCATAGCTGGCCAGGTGGCGCTGAGGGTTGAGGCGCTGGTCGCCACACTCATGCCACACGGCGACCGGGTTCGGGAATGGACTACGGACGTCGAGGCTCGCAGGAGAGGAAAGACTGAGCATTCTATCACTGCTCTCCTTCCTCTGGGAGGGTAGGGCACTGCATCTCACTGTAGCGGTGACTTATGGAGGCCAGCCGCACTACAGCTGTGTGCACAGCAAGGGGTGGGGAGCGAGTGGCGTCAGCATGGATGTGCACAATGCCACTGCACGTCCACTTCCCGGGAAGAAAGATCAGCAGAATATGGTGGGCAATCTCGGTGGCTGATGGCTATGCCTATGCCCCCAGACATGAGGCGCCTTTGCCGGGGTGTGCGACCCTGTGTGCATGGGTGATTACTGTGCAGGACCTGGTCCGGGGTGCAGGTGCGGTGGCGGGTTGTTGGTCCTGCCCGCAGTGGAGCAAAAATAGAAAGAATAAAAAAAAAGTAGTTTGTCATGCTGTTCTCCATAGTAGTAGATCTAGACCAAACAGGGATAGGACTGTTTATGTTTCTGCACTTACTGTATTTTATTTATTTATTTATTTAGTTGATGACCAGGTAGGTGCGCTGGTCAAAGAACTGTTTTCAGGCATGACCCAGGCCATTGAGTATGTCAATATGAAATACAGCAAGCATAAAAGCATATTGGTACAGGCATATAAATACAGCAGCACGCAATGAGAGTATAAGATTTACAGAAAATATATAGAATAGCAACACAAGATTTATTAAATAGCAGCAATAAATAAATACAATAGAGACACTAGTAGTAACAGGCTGGTTGTAGTATAATTTATGCATGCAGGATGAAGGATATAAGGAGTAGGAGCGCTGGTTGTACTGGTGTTGATCAAACGGGGAGTTTAAAAATCAGCCAAGGGAGCAGGAGCATGGGGTAGTTAACAGAAGGTCCAGTACAACCTGAGGAGAGAGTTGAAAAGAACTGGTGAGTCTGAAGTTCTAATTTGGGGGTGGGTTGAATGCCTTATCAATCTGCTTGTGAAATTCCTCCTCAGTGGTACCATTTAAACAAGCATTTGTCAATGCCGAATATTTGCTTGCTGGCATTGGCAGTGGTAGTGTAGAAGTTACAGGCTGCATAATAGAAATGGCAGTGAAGTATTGAACTGAAGCCAACCCCACCACCACCCTGCAGAGAGTGACAGGCATTGGGGTGTGCCTTTGGGTGCGTCAGGCATAACGCCACACCATTTCACTGATTTCCTGCCTTGCAGACACTGACAAGTATCACGTGTGCCTGGGGGTCTCTTGGTTTTATGCGACCCCATTCCATCAGGAAATACGGTGAGATGGGTGCGATATGGGAGAATGGGGTGAACTTTGGGGCCGAAAAGTCCAAGGCATACCGATGCCTGTCACTGGCTGTGCAGGATGTGGAATGGTATGAGCATTACAGGCAAGAATCCCAAGTCACAATAACTGATGCCTGGTCATTCTCTACAGGGTGGGGCGTTCTGGTTGGAAACCCTAACACCTCAGGCATTCGCTGGTATTTCTACTCCAATTTTCAACATGTTTTTTGTGACCCCACCTCATGAACAGTGGCAATATCAGTTTGTTAGTCGAAGCTGCTTATGCACAGTGACTATGGCATTTAGCACCACAGGTAAAACACATTTGAACAGGATGTGGAAAATGACAGCTGTACTGTTCATGGGGAGGTGTAAAATGGCAATGTTGTAAATCTGCAGTCAAAATATTAAAAAAAACTGGTGAAGTCAGGGCGTGCATAGAAACTGTGCAATGCACACCCATAATGTAATTAGGTTGTACAGCAGATTGTCAACACAGGCATTTTGGGACCTCCGATCATGAACAGTGTCACTGTGATTTTCTTTATCTGTCCCGAACAATGATTTCCCACAGCGACCACGCATCTCTGTGCTGAAAGTGTGAAAACACATTTGGCCATGTTGTGAAAAATGACATTTGTACTGTTCATAGGAAGTGCGGAAAAATGCCACTGGTGAAAATCTGGACGGAAAATATGACAAAGTCATGAACCTACGAGGGTGCATGGAAGCTGCACAATGCTCACTCGTAACAGTCATTTTATGGACTTTTGTCACCAATTCAACATAGCCATTTTAAGACCTCTGCTTACGAACAGTGTAACTGTGATTTCTTAATCTGTCCCAAACATTGCTTTCGACACCGACTGCACCATTGTGCGCCATGTGCGGAAACACATTTGGGGCAACGTGAAAATGGCAGCTGTACTATTCAAAAGGAAGTGTAATAAAATGGCAATGTGGAAAATCTGGAGTGAAAACAGAAAATTCGCAAACTTACGAAAGCGTGGTGTAGAACTGCTAATGCACGTCAGAAACAGCTTCATTTTTAGGAATTTTTCACCAATTTTCAACATAGGCTTTTTGAGAGCCCACCTTATGAACAGTGGCAGTGTAGTTTCATTACTCGGTTCCGGAAGGTGATTTCGCGCGGTGACTGCAAAATCACCTCGGGCCCGGCGAACGCCATGACAGTGAGATAATTCATGAGAAGGGTCCCAAAACCCCATGTTGAAAATTTGGTGCAAAATTCCAAAAATGGCTGAGATATGCAGCAAGTAGAAAAACCCTATTCATTACATTATACAGCTTACCGGCATTTCCTCAGTTCGCGGTCGGCTTTGAAGAGTGCAAGACATGTTCCCGGTCCACGAAGATCATTGCGCCAGATTCTGGAGGTAAGTATGGGGTGAGGGGTGGGAGGCAGGTGCGAGTGGTGGGTGCGGGTTGGGAGGGGGCAGGGAGAAGCGCCGAGGACAGTTTTCATTTGCAGGTTTTTAATTTACATGACGGCGTGGGACGCTTGCCACGCTGGGTGGGCTCAGCATGGCACAAGGATGGCTGGTGGGGGCAGGGTGGGCTTGGAGCCGACAGGGATTGGGCACCCCGTCCTTAATAGCATCTGTTGCCACGGTGGGCTCTCAGCGTGGCACCTACTAGAGGTTGATGGAGCTGACGGGATTGGGCACCTCGGCCGACATAAGTAATGCGCGCCATGTTGGGTGGGCACCCAGCGTGGCATATATAACCTGCTGGGGGGCGAGCATGCAGTGGGCAGCACGCAGCGCGTTCGCGCGGTGTGTGTGTATGTGTAGGGGAGCTGCTGCATGAGCAGGCGATATCTGATCGCTGCTCTCTGAAGCATAGCCCCTTCAACTGTACCACTGCATTTTGGAGCTGTCATGACAGCTCCAGCAGGCATTGGAGAACCGCGCCCCGCCTGCAAACACACTGACTGAATTGGAAGAGGGCTGCCACGCCCAAAACCTCGATGATGGCATTATGTTTCTTGCACATGCGCAAGCAAACATAAAACCAGGCTTTAAAGTGATGCTAAAGGCAGGTAGCCTTGTACTGTAGCAATCAGATTTTTCACTTTCATCTAAGTAACCCCCAGGGGCGCCACCCTTAGGGCTACTACCCGCTTGCCTCAGCTGTGACAGGGTGAGGGGCCCAGATCCATTGATCGGTGCCTCCACCCAGAGGTCGTGGGTTAAGACAGTCAAGATTGACTCAGTCGCAGTCCTCTGGATTACTGCAACCCCCTTCTTCCCACTAGTGGCTCACAGATTAACTACAATACTCTCCCTGTACACTTATCCTCTCGTGCACTCTCTCACCTCACCGAGACCCCTGGAAAGTAAGGCACATTTATCACATTTTCACTGTACAGTATATCCTCAGTAAAACACAGTCCAGCCAGGGTACAGTTGCAAAACAAACAATCTGATTTATTCAAGGGAGATAACAAGGACCGGAGAAATAAGGATTGGCTTATCACTATAAAATATACTTAACTACCTAGGGCTCTGTGCACAGGCCTAAACCTATTAGTTACTGTCCATGGGTACTCAAGCCCTAATGGCTAGTCCTCGTGGCAGCTGGTTGAGCCCTGACACAAATGAGCATTTTCTTTCCTGAGCAGATCAGAATGAGCAGAAGGCTCAATTAGTGCAGGCAGCAGTATAATGAAATGATTTTGTTTTCTTGCCACTTGTCTGAAAGATTAACAGGAGCTACCCTGATCCAGTACTCACAACTCCAGCAGATAAAACTCCTTCATCACTTGCAGGACTGAGCCTGACTTCAAAGGCCTTCTCACACATTTATATGGAAAACAACAGAGGGGTACCATATCAGGCAGCTGCTTTCAGGACCAATTAATTCACAGCAATTAGGGCAACAGACGTCCTGACAGACCGAGTGCGATTAGTAGATTCTCCAGTCTTCTTCTGGTGAAGCCTGGTAGGTAGCTGTGTTTATACATAGCTCCTCTGACCGCACACGGCAGTTTAGTCGAAGCTTTCTGGCTGGGAAAGCGGCCGCCTTAGGCCTTTCGCAGCGCTTCCCGTGCAAACACTCAATGGCGCGAAACTCAAGGCTGCCTTCTACTCGCAGTCACAACTGAATCTGCCCCTATCAGCATGGGGCACTCTACAGTTCGGCGCCACCCGATCTACTATTAGCTTCATGATGCCAGTCAATTACTCTGGCCCTCAGTGGTACGAAAAAGCCATAGCCCATAATGCCTTTCCCAAAATTACAAGCAGTTCCTCTATTGGTCAGACGGCTCTACTAGAGTTCCAATGTACTGACTGGTCCAACTCGGCAGTTCGGGACCAAATGGAGGAGATAATCAGAACAGTCTTTGCTGCAAAGAAGGCAGGTTAGAACAACCACATTATCATTATTACTCTAAGTTATTATCAATAACCAGTTACATCTTTCCAGAGGCCTCCTCTGCACAACATAGCGAGGGCAGAACGGACACTCAGGAGCAGCCAGGCGGGACTCAGCATAAACCACACAGCCCCCATTTCAGCTAATTAGGACTACAAACAGGCAGCCCTTAAAGAGACAGTACACAGAGGCTTTAAGAGCACTCCACTGGCAACAACATTTAATCGGCTTTACGCGGACACCAACCAGGCATGGAGCATTTAAACAAGCTCCAGGAAGCTTTAGAACCCCCATTTGTAGGGAGGGTTACATAAGTAAATAGGCCTCCAAGTGATGTGTCTTATATGGGACTCCAAGCGTCAGGTTTGAGCACAACCAAAAGCTTACTGGTTCTGTCTTCGCAAAACCTCATGGCGGAGTTTCTTATTCCATAACACACCCTTCAGAGGTCCCACTAAGTAAATATGAATCACTTGAGTTGGCCTCAGTGATTTATAATAAGTTTTATGTAATTATTGTACATTTTAAAAGTTTCTTTAGCTGTCCTGCCCCAGCTCTAAGCGATGCACTCCATTTCTAACACTTCTGCATGCGAGACCACTGCACGGAGGATGAGAGGTACAGTGACTTTGTGAGCTGATTTTCACAAATCATGTAAGTGATGTATAATAGTAGTTATGGTTTAATACCTTCCCTCAGGGTCTGGATTACTGTATTTATTATGACTCTTACCGAATTTCTGGTTTGCATGTGTTTTATTGTTTGTACAGCACCCTTAGCCTCTGCAGTAGCACATTAGGACACTGTGGCATGCTAATGTTTTAATACACTGCAGTGGCAGACTGAAGTGTTCCAGCAAATACTGGGAGGTCTGAGCCAGGTCAAATTCTAAAAGTTTGCACATGCTGAATGGTCCTGCTGTTTATCCCTATGTTTTACCGAAGGGTCATATGGGTAATAACCTTCATCTGTTCCTAGGGGTCTATACTGGCAGGGTGAGACCCTTGGAAAAGTGATACTGTTCATTTGATGCCAGATGCATATCCAATTGGAGGGCTGTTTGAAAGTATTTGTATAAAGCGCGGTATTATGCTGTGTTTAAACATTATGTTTTTATTTGCAAGAGGCATGTCCCAGAGAGGAAACAGTGTACTGAGACATGTGGAGTTGCCTGTATAAAGGGCCTACCTCATGGAGAGAGAGAGAGAAGGTGGGTCTGTCTGTAGTCTTAAGGCTGAACAATGGTATAAGACTGGACGGGGAGAAATCTGAGGTGTGTTCTAAGCTCTCCGAAGACAACAGACTGTTTCTTTCCATGCCCTCACCTGTAAGTTTTACCTAGCTAAAGGAAAGCTAAGTCAAATAGTTTTATGGTTTAACTCCTTTAATTTTCAAATGTTTTTCTCCTGTAAGCGTTTCTATTTTGGCCAATGTTTAAATATATTGTGTAAGTAATGTAGTTTTATTTAACATAATATATAGACTGGTTGTGTATTTAATAAAAGGGGTGTCATTTGTGAATTTCTAAGGTAACTGTCATTCCAAAAGCACACTAAATCTAGTTTAAATAATTTGAAAATATATTCCTTCCTGATACAGGGAAAAGAGTGGAGTGATGTTTGATAAGACAGAACCTACACTTCACTTAGGATTTGAGTAGTTGGCATTGGCTTGATTCAGGGGACGGGGACAGGTGACTGGGCTCAGAGGATACAGGTATCCGGGTGCAGCACCTTTGCAGAGGATCAAGTGTGGGTGCAAGGACAAGGTGAGGAGCAAACATGAACGAAGGTGTACAGTAGCCAGCTGCAAGAGGGTACTGGTTTGCAGCACAGACAGGTGGATTTGTCGCAGGTGCTGTAAAATAAACTTTCTTTGCCTCACTGTGGACTATTTGCCTGGAGGTCCCTGGCACCTTTCACAAACTATCACAGAGACTTTTGCCTCCACTCGGAAGGATTGAAACTCCCACTGAGTTCAGCCTGAAGAGTTTGCAAGATGATTAGCAGTGCTAAGTTGTTGCACTGACCATAGCCCCACTCAGTGTGTGACTGGGAATGAGTCCCCATGACTTTAAAAAGGAGTTATAGGACTCTATTACTGATGAATATTGCTGTTCTTTTTCATACTTTGCAAATATCATACTGTAATTATGCAGTTTGTAAATATCATACTGTAATTGGTATGTACTTTGTAAATGTCATACTATAATTCTTCTGTACTGCTTGCCACCTGTATCCTCTTTCCTTGGTCATGATTGAAAACAGGACTTTTAGTATCAATCCATTTCTTGGTTATAAATAAATTCAAATAAAAAAATTTCAACAAATATGATGATACCATGGAACTGGGTGCTTGGATGTGCATTTTATGTGGCAACACTACAGCAACATTTTGCAGTAGCTCAGACTCCTGGAACTGGGTTACAGCTTGAAGGTGTGGGGCTATGTTTTTTAACATCAGTTTACCTTGTCCAGTAGATCCTGGGCTCCTCTATGTGGGCCCTCAAGCCCTACTCCTGCAACCCATTGGCTCACTCCTGGTCACTGCTATGCCACCAGACTCCCAGGGTGTCTGCCATATCAGTTTCTAGACTGTCCTTTTCATTGGTAGTATCCTTTCTCTGCCACCAGAGGAGGAAGGCAGTATCTTGATGAGGGACTATAGTGGATGGAATGTGTACTACACCACAAGGGGTCATCTGGAACAGCCCAGTTGGGCATATTTCTTTCCCATTTTCATCCCTCCCATTTCTCACATGTGAATACACACTATATCTGGTCTGGTGGGGTGCCTGAATCAAGTGGTAACCCTAACACATTAAGGCACTTTCCCATGCAACCACTAGCAGCCAATGTAAGAGGTTCATGACCCTCTTCTCCCTTCCTCTCCACTCAGGAGTAAGCCTTCAGCAGATGCTCTGATTACTCCCTGTCAGCCTCCACTGCACAGCATGAACCCGTGTCAGCTGTAAGCAGTACAATCCCTTATTGCTCTGTGCCCGCGAATTGGCCCACGTATTTTAAACACTTGTAGTTTGTGGATTGTTTCATTGGGAAGAAAGTGGTTGGCATTTGACCATTGTTTTAATCCATCAAATAAAGTAAAACTTTTCTTATGTGATAAACAGAAAAAATTAACATAAAAGTGCTGTGACCAGCATCATTTCAGCAGTCATAGTATTTTGTGGGATGTGAGGTGAGTTGACTGTTTATTTATTTAAGAGGTTTTCCAGGAAGGCATACTGAGCGGAGTAACGCTCAATTCCAGATGCATCCTGGGGGTGAGGAGTGGAGAATATACAATAGAATATACAAATAGACATGCATACACAGAACACAATGGGTACAGTTGTTATGAGCAGCTAGGGGAGGACGTTTATATACATAATAACACACACAGTAATACGTTTTTATGCATAATAATATACACAGTAATACAGCTGGGTGAGGGATCTATGACGCTAAGTATGAACCACAGTGCATCTCAATAAGTGATCAGGATATTGGAGTGGGACGAGACAGTAGGCCCCTGTGGTGCTAGGTGCATGTGCAGGTGGAGGAGAAATGCATCTTAAGGAGGGAGTTGAGATGCTGTGTGTTGGTAGTGTGCCAAATGTCTTCAGGCAAGGAGTTCCATAATTTAGGCATGCGGTATTTGAAGGCAGCCTGGCCTGTAGCAGTGGACATATGTGGGACATAAAAAGCGGGGAGTTCCTGAATGAGTATGCAGGAGGGGTTGAGCTGCTAGGGCTGCTGCGAGGTAAAGGGAAGGGACTGTGCCCAGAATTTCACTGTTGTCCTAGCACAGTAGGCCTGTCTTCCATCCTGGAGTGAAGAGGGTCTAAGGCCCTATAGAGATCGCTGTGATGAGTGGTGGGAAGGCAGTCCAGGGCAAAGCGATGAAAAGAATGGAAGAGAGGATCTAGTCTGGCTAAGGAGAACTTAGGAGCAGCACTATAGACATAGAAACATAGAAACATAGAATTTGACGGAGATAAGGACCGCTTGGCCCACCCAGTCTGCCCATTTCCTACCTACTGGATAAGCTGCAGATCCTAGTTAACCAGCAGCTTACTCCTTCCTACCCCACCCCTAGAATGGCCTTATGACTGTCCCATGCATGCTTGAATTCCACCACTGTTTTGACTCCACAACCTCCTCGGAAGGCCGTTCCATGCATCCACAACCCTCTCTGTGAAAAATACTTCCTTAAATTAGCTCTGAGCCGCCCCCTCTATCTTCAAATTGTGCCCCTTGTTCTTGCACATCTCTTTTGAAAGATGCTACCCTCTTGGACTTTGTTGATTCCCTTGAGGTACTTGAACGTTTCTATCATGTCCCCCTCTCCTCCTTTCCTCGAGGCTATACATATTAAGCTCCTTTAGTCTCTCTTCATATATCTTCGGTGCAGACCCTGCACCATTTTAGTACCCTCCTCTGGACAGCTTCCATCCTGTCTATGTCTTTATGGAGATTGGGTCTCCAGAACTGGACACAGTACTCCAGATGGGTCTCACCAGCTGTCTGTACAGAGGGATAATAAGTTCCTGTTTTCTACTGGTGATGCCTCTCCCTATGCATCCCAGTATCCCCCAACCCTCCTTGCTGCCCTCTCACATTGCTTGCCCACCTTTAGGTCATCTGATATGACTACCCCAGGTCCCTTTCCATTTTGTTGTTGTTAGTATCTCACCCCCATTGTGTATTCTTCCCTGGGTTTTGTTTCCCAGGTGCATTACCTTGTACTTAGCATTGAATCTAAGCTGCCATACATTTGACCATTCTTCTAACCTTGCAAGTCCCTTCTCATCCTTTCCACCCCACCCTGTGCATCAACTCTGTTGCAGATCTTTGTGTCATCTGCAAAGAGACATACTTTCCTTCCAGTCCCTCTACAATGACACTTATAAAGACATTGAAGAGGACCGGTCCTAATACTGAACCTCGGTACCCCACTAGTAACCCCCTTTCTTCTGAGTGGACTCCATTTACTATTACTCTCTGTGTCCTATTCTCCAGCCAATTCTTTACCCAGGCTGTCATCTTGGGACCCACTCCCAGGCTGGTTAACTTGTATATTAATCTTGTGTGGGACTGTGTCAAATGCCTTGCTAAAGTCTAGGTAGGCCATGTCCACAGCCCTCCCTGATCTACTACTTTGGTCACCCAGTCAAAGAAATCTATCAGATTTGTCTGGCATGACCTTCCGCTGTGAATCCATGCTGCCTAGGGTCCTGTGCCCTCTGGCCTCTAGATACTCGATAATTCTTTCCTTCAGAGTGATTCCATCATTTTCCCTATCACTGAGGTTAAACTAACAGGTCTATAGTTTCCTGCTTCTGCCTTGCTCCCACTTTTATGAAGTAGAATCACATCTGCCTCCTCCAGTCCTTGGGTACCACCCCATCCTCCCATGATTTGTTAAAGAGGGTAGTCAGTGGTGTCACTAGTTCTACCCTTAGTTCTTTAGAATTCTGGGATGAATCCCATCAGGTCCCATTGCTTTGTCCACCTTCAGTTTTAGAGTTCTTTCATAACCCTTTCTTCTGTAAATGGGCTGGTATCAACTTCTGTATCCAGAGTGTTTCTGCTGTTTGTTTTAGGTACCTCCCTCTTCATTTGTAAATACTGAGCAAAAATATTTGTTTAGTATCTCAGTCTTTTCACAGTCTCCCTCTGCCCACCTCCCTCCCTTTATTAAGCCTCACTATCCCTCCTTGGTCTTCCTTTGCTCCCTGATGTACCTATAAAGGTTTTATCCCCTTCTTAACTGAGTTGGCTATCTTTTCCTTGGTTTGGGCCTTTGCTGTTCTGACTGCCTTCCCAGCTTCCTTTGCTTTAACTGATACAGTTCTCTGTCCTGCTCCTTCTGCAGATTCCTTGTACTTCCTGAATGCTTTCTTTTCTCTTGAACCTTCACTGCCACTTCCTTTGAGAACCATAGTGGTTTCTTACTACGTCCCCATAGTCCAATACTGGGAGGATCATTATCTGTACAATTGCCTTGTGAGTTGGCAGAAGGATGCAACCTCTGTTGCAGTATAAGGCACCAGCATGGGGTGTAGTTTCTTGTGGGTCATGTCAATATGAGCAGAAAAGTCGAGTGCTGGTCTAGCCAGACCCCAACGTATGTGAAGGAGGTACAAGCCTCCAAGGGAGGTCCCATTAATAGTGTGGAAAGTGGGGTGGAGGGGAGTTGGAAGAGTCTCTACCTTATGCCAAAGGTTAGGGAGACAGTTTTCTTAGGAATAAGAAAAAGCTGATTAGAACAACCAGAGCTGGACATCACTGAAGCCCTGCTGGAGTCTGGTAGCCACTTCAGAGGAGGAGGGACCTGAGGCATACAGTACTGTATAGTCTGTGTATATGTGAATGGATGTGTCGGCAGAACAAAGGCAAGTCATTTAGGAAGATGGAAAACAGTACTGGGCCAAGGACCGAGCCTTGGGGATCTCTGTAGTGACAGGGAGGGGATGGAAGTATAAGAGCCAATTCTGACTGATTGTGACCTGGCTGCCAGGTAGGAGTGGAACCAGCTGGTGGCAGCTCCTGAGAGTCTGGCAAGGGAGAGCTCAGATAATAGAAGGGCATGGGAGACAGTGTTGAAGGCCTTTACAAGGTCGACAAAGATAGCTGAGGTGGTGTGCCCGTTATCCATTCCTGTGGAGGATGGTGTCAGTGAGCCTTAGTAGGAAGATGATGGTAGAGGCGATTTCCTAAATTCAGACTGGTAAGGAGTGAAGAAGGAGGAGGAGGAGGAGTCAAGAAGGAGGAGAGCCAAAGAGAACAAGATGCTCCTGTATTTTGGCTAGGATGGGGAGAAGGGAGCTAGGATGGTAGTGTTGCCCCGGGAGGCGGAATCGCCGCTTTAGGGAGGGGATGACTGTGGCATGTTTCCAGTCAGATGGGATTGATGCAAGTGTGAAGGAGAGGTTAAGAGAGCAGCCAGAGGGCTGGCGATGGCAGGGCAGAAAGGTGGAGCATTTTGGAGTCCAGTCCCGAGGGACATTTACCTTTGGAGGACTGAGTAACCGTAGGGCTTTTAGTACTTGGTTGGTGTAACTTGGTGAAAAGAGAAGCAGGAGGCCAGGAAGGGGTGGGATGGAAGGGGCGAATGCGTTGGGGAGGTCGGGAGAGTGGACAAGAGAGGATGTGCAGCTTGTGAAAAGGTGTTAAATACTGAGACCACTGCGCTCAGTTCAGTGACAATAGTGCCTGCTACATTCAGGGTTGATGTAGGTGGGTTGGGCAGGAGGGAAGACAGAATTTGATTGTTTTCCAAAACTTCACTGGGTGGTTAAAGTTGGTGTGGAAGGAGGCCTTGAAGTAGTTAGTTTTGGCCTGTCGGGTAAGCCTAGTGCAGGCATTCCAAAGTAAGCAGTAGTGTTGGACTGCCGCATGGATTCCTGTTACCTTATAAATTTTCCAGGCCTGGTCCCTGGCTCGGAGTTGATCTATGAGATCGGCGGAGACCCAGGGTAAGTGGACACCCTTACTCAGGTCCTTCTGAGTGGTGCACAGTAGTCCCAGACAGCAAGGAATCTGGACTTGAAGAATTCTAGGACGGAGTCAATGGAGGATGCCTGGGGATGAAAGACCAATCAATGTTTGTCAGGTCATTTAAGAGCACTGTAAGGTCAAGGGATTTATAGTACCTAGTGAGTAGAGTATGTGGGGAGGAGCCTTAGGTCTGAATATTTTCCTTACCATGTAGATCATGTGGTGATCGCTGAGAGAGTCCGGTGAGAATCCAGCATCAAGTATCCGATGAGGATGAGAGGTAAGGACCCAGTCAAGAGAGAATGGTTCTGGGATTTGTGGTTCAGGCAGTGGGTTCAGTGATTTGTTGGAAATGTTTACAGCATTCACTTGGCTCCGGAGCATAGAGCTAGCACTGGACAGCCAGTTCAAGTTGAAGTCCCTGAGGATATGAAGCTCACCCCCCATGCGAGGGACTTTAGGGTGCCCAGGTGGTCCAAAACAATGGGCAGAGGGGTTTCTGGGGAGCAGTAGGACCCTGATACATATAAGAGAATTGAGTGTGGGAGTGAGATTTTGATTAGCAGGGAGTCTATGGACAGCGTGGGCATGGAAAGCAGGACTGGGATGAACTGGAGCTTGGAGGAGATGAACATGGTAATGCCCCACCTTTTTTTTTACCCAGGCAGTCATACCGAATGAGGGAGTAGCCAGGATAGAGAATTCTGCATCAAGGTTCAATCAATCAATCAATCAAGTCTTTATTTAACCAGGCGCTCATCGTTGAGCAGAAGCTCATTTGCAAGATGGACCTGGGTGGAGCATGAACAATTGTATATACAGGTCAACACAGGTATTTACAAGGCAATACAGATAATACTCTTTACAGAGAGGAAGAAAAAAGTTCATATGTACATAGAATTATACAGATATTGTACAGATTACACGGTATTTACATACATAGAAGTGTCTATAGGAAGATAAAGCAGGTTATCTAAGGTTGCAGGAGGAAGTAATGGAAGAAAAATAAAAATAAAATATACACCAGGTAGAGGTGAAGGTAGGGGGAAGAGAGGGAGGAAGTAGGGGAGAAAGGCTAGGAGGGCACGGTGCACAGAACGGAGTTGGTAAAGCTGGATGTAGAGAAGGTGGATGGAGAAAAGGAGTATGTGTGAGCCCTGGGATTGAAATGCTATAATGCACGGGCATGGTAGGATGTCACAACCCAGGGTAGTGAGCTCCTATCCGAGGTTGGAAAGGAAGAATAAGGGGATGGATGGGCCTAGTGTTGATAAGACAGGGGGATAAGAGAGAACAATTAGGCTGGTGAGGAGCAAGCTGGGGGGTCAGTACTTAAAATTGGGTCTAAGCGTGGCTATATACCAGTGCAGACACCGTACTGGGTCTGAGTGGGTGAAGCAGTTACATACTTCGATTGTACGGAAATAAAGCATCTTGAAAGCATTTATACCGATTAGAGTGCTTAATTTGAGGTTTTTGTAGATCGTTCCATAAGGTAGGTAGCACGAAGCTTATGGCTGCCCTGTCAGTGGGATTTTGCTTTGGGTACTTTAAGTGTAATAGCTGAGTAACTTTAATGCGTATTTCCCAATTATACTCAGGGAAGACAGCAGGAGATATAGTAAGGCAGCTTATTAGAGATGGCTCTATAGGTCCAGAGAGTGGCGCTTTCTGTGGCGCCTGAACTTTAGCGATGTCCATCCCACTGCCGCATATAGGGTGCAGTGATGTGTGTCAAGGGGAGTCCGTTATAAACCTCAGTGCTCGATGGTAGAGTGTGTCCAGTTTAGCCATGTAAGAGTTGGGGCATTGGCTGTAGAGGAAGTCAGCGTAATCAACCAATGATAGGAAAATGGATTGGACCAGTTGTTTCTTGGCATCTCTGGTGAGAAATTGGCTGATTCTAAAAACAGTCCAAGCCTTTGCCAAGTCGTTTTAGCAAGTCCTCGATATGTTCAATGAAGGAGAGTCTTTGGTCTATCCAAACTCCCAGATACTTGAATTTTGTAACAAATTCTAGTTTTTCACCTAGAACTGTGGTAATTTGGAGAACTGTCCCACTGGACACAGGGTTAGCTGTACGGATAAAGGAGAGGACCATCACTTTAGTTTTTTGGCATTAAGGAGTAGCTTTTTGGAGGAGTTGGCTTTGCAAAGGTTGAATTCTGACTGTAGGTCATTGCAGGCAGCTTCAGGTGTTGGGCGACTCACGTGAGAACTGTATCATCTGCAAACAGATGGATGTTGGCTTCTTTTATACAGTAGTCGATGTTATTAATGTAGATTGCAAAAAGTAAGGGCCCTAATATAGAACCTTGAGGTACCCCTCTTTGCAGAGTTTTAAGGGGACAGGCCTCCTCGGCTTTAGCTTGTTGAAGGCGCCTGTAAGATAGTCAGTGAACCAACGCAGAGAGGAGGGGTCCACACCTATGGTTTGAAGGGTGGAGAGGAGCAGACTATGGTCGACAGTGTCGAAAGCCTTGCTTAGATCAAGGAAAACAGCACAAATAAAGTTTTGCTCTCAAAATTACGCTGCCAGTCATTAGTAACTTTGGCGAGGGCTGAGATAGTGCTATGTTTAGCTCTGAATCTGGACTGCATAGGATTTAGCAGTTCCTAGACTCAAGGTGAGTCCTCAGCTGTGCATTTACAATTTTCTCTAGGAGCTTGGACAGGACCGGAAGGAGGAAATTGGCCTGTAGTTATTGAGATACCACGGTCACCTGATTTGAACAGTGGTATGACATGTGCTGTCTTCCATATAGGTGGTAAGGTGCCCTGAGACAGGGTTAAGTTAAAGGTGGTGACGGCATTGCTAGTAACGTGGTAGGCAATTTTTAGGAAGCAGGGTCAAAGGAGTCAGCCCCAGCACTTTTTCTAGTATCCAACTGAAGCAAGAGGTCCTCTACCTCTTTCAGTGTGGCAGGTTGAAGTGAGAAAGGCGGCGAAGCTATCAGAATTTCAGGCAGTTGGCTGGCAGTCTGGGAGCGAAGTATGTTTGCAGGGAGTTATCAAATGCCATGCCTGCAGTAGCAAAGTAGTTATTGAATATCAAGTATATCCATCTTTTCGGTTATAGTCAAGTTGCAGAGGTAATCTTGGTCGGGAGTGAATTTCTGGGAGTGGCCTAGCAGATCACTGATTGTGTTCCAGAGCTTGATTGGGCTCTTTGTGGCAGAGTCGAGTTCGGATTTGAAGAAGGTGGCCTTCGATTCTCTGATTGTTTTGGTACATAAATTTCGTAGTCTCCTGAACTGGTTCCAGTCCTCTGCAGTGTTCAGTCTCGTGCTTTTTCCAGAGCTTATCTCTTTCTAGAAGCAAGGACTTGATCTGAGGGTGAACCATTTACAGGTTTTGGTCCTAGTTCGAACTTTAATAAGGGGAGCATACTTATTAAGGGCCCTTGATAGAATATTGTGGAAGATATTGTAAGCTGATGTATCGTTTTTGGCCAGGTAGAAATCTTGCCACTCAGGGAGTACTTAAGCTCGTTTAGGTAGGCATGTTCATTGAAGTTGCGCCTGGATCTCTTCTATAGAGAACTTGCTGATGGGTGCTGGGTTGTTGGTGGATCTTACCCCTTAATAAAACAATGGTCGCTGGCGTCTGAGAAGAAGACATCAGCGTGGGAGAAGAGATGAGGTTTGCTCACCATTAGCACATCCAAAAGTGTACTTTTACTGGGGTTCTTCACGCTTGGGCGTGTTGGTTCAGTAATAAGTTGCGCCAGCCCATGTTCATCACAGAAGGATGCAAGGGGCAGCTGTGTTAGAGAGCCAGTCAAAGTTGAGGTCTCCTAAAATAATAGTTTCTGGCAGCCCCTGTCCCAACTTGTCACTTAGATATGACACAAGCTGTAGGCCAGCAGACAGTGGTCTGTAGCATCCTATTACGCAGAGTGCAGTAGTCTGTGTAATTTCCACTTTGAGAATTAGGCATTCAATTCACTGGCGACAGATGCCGAGGATAAGCAGGAGGCAGAAAATTTGTCTTTAACGTAGATAGCTACCCCTCCTCCTCTGGCATGCCTATCAGCTCTGAGCAAGGCATGGTTGGGTATGTTTACTTCTCTATCAGTGGTGCTGGGTCTAAGCCAAGTTTTGAAATCACAAGTATGTCAGGAGAGGTATGATTTACCCAGGTTTGTATTAAGGTTATCTTTTAAGGAGGCTACATACGTTAATATGCAAGAAGCTTATTCCTTTTAAATTTGCTAGTTCTGCTGGCAAAGCAATAGCTCTGGGGGCCAGGGTTGAGTTCTACGTTGCCTGAACAAAGCAGGAGGATAAGTAGGATTTTTCTAAGGGCTAATTATAAGCTTGTAATTCCTGCCTTTCTCCGTCTAGTAGATCTGATGTTTTAGGGACTGGAAAGTAGCCAATAGAAGAGCTGATCTGTTGTAGCAAGAGCTAGTACCCCTACCACAATAGGCGGGAGGAGATAGAAGTCTGCGTGGTGGGAGGTGGGCCTTGTGGTGGGGAGTGTTATAAGTACTACTGGTATGTGTGGTCCAAGAGCAGGGTTCGAGGTACTGGTACTTGGAATCAATGGAGGCAATTAAAGGATAAGCGTTATGTGGTATACAGCACAGGGTGCCATAGTAGACCAAACATGATGGTAGTTCAGGTGTCCAATGCTGGGCAGCTGGTATCAGCAGAAGAAGGGGCAGTAAAGGAGTCATATAGGGCCGACATGATGGTACCTCAAAAAGGAGCCACTCATAGCCCAGGGGCCAGTGGGGTTGCTGGATTAATGCAGCTTATCAGTAGCGTTCCGATCCAGGTCGACCCAAATTTGATAGCATTAAAGATATTTAGTGGTGAAGGCACAGCCAAGGAGAGCCTATGCGTTTAGTAAGGTGAGGCCCTGAGAGTTGGATCCCGTGGGCTGGATAGAGAAGAGGATCACGAGCTAAGTCTCTATTGGTGGGGCACTGCGCCAGGGATGTGGACTAATATTTTGGCAGGAGCTACTGTATTTAATAATCAGCGGAGGTGGGGGGGGCGGTCGAAAAGTTGCGGCAGTTGCCATACCTGTAGGGGCCTTGGGTCCGGTTCGGTCTCGAGCATCGGCTAGAGGGGCGCTGACCGCCCAGTAGCCGGGAATCCCGCGGCTTAGGAGCTGGGAGCCTGGGTGACAGTTCTCGGCTGAGGAGAGAAGGAGAGTGAGGGTTAATAAAGTGGATCCACATAAAGGGTTAGACAGAACAGCGGGGAGTCCAAAATGCAGAACAAAAGGACGGTATGGTACCAGCAATGCCAAAAGAGGTAGTAACAGTAGTAGTAGGTGGTTGCACCCAAGGTAGTTTGTTTGGTGTTGCTGGCCTGCTTAACTGCAAGCTGGTTTATAGTTGAAAGGGTATATAGTCGAATTAGGGTGAGGTCCTAACAATAGGGCAGGTAGAGCAGTAATTGAGAGGAGTTAGATGGAGTGGCTAGAGAAAAGGTTGAGAGGAAATGTGGGATCCTGTGGGTGGGACAACTTTAAAAGGGCGGTAAGAAAGTGGGTCAAGTCAGGTATTGAAGACAGGGAGGCCAATAGCATGAAAATGTGCAGCAGTGGAGTGACCAATCTGCTGCTAGGCTGAGGAAGGGTGGAGTAGGGTCTGTTTAATACTGTGAGAAGGAGGGGGGTGGGCGAAAAAAATCAGTCCAGAACAAAGCACAGAAAGAGATTTCCTGAGACCAGGAAGCACCAGGCGTTGGAAAATCAGCCAAGGAGTACAGCTGCCAGTCAGTGCCTGGTTCCTCCACTGGGCATCCAGTCAAAACAGTGGCATTCAAAACCATGAGTTTCGGAGGTCCGGTGCGTATCTGAATCTGTCCAGGGTCAGTCGGTGGTCTGTTAGCTGTGGCCTGCTGGAGAAGCCAAGGCCACAGGAGCAGCGGAAGCCCACAGATGGGCTGTCTGTGGAACAAGGAGGGAAACACAGAGGATTAAATACAGCTAGAGCACAATAGCAAGCTCAGTGGGGGCAGGCAATGGGAAAGACAAAGCATGTGGTAAAGAGGTGGTAAATGCAGGCAATTATTTGAGCTAGAAGAGGATTAGTTGGGGGTCGTCTGTGCTTGGCACCAGGATGTCTGAGGAGGACAGCAGCAGCAGCAGGGGGTGTAAGGAAAGGGTTTGTAGGTAAGGCAGAGAAGAAAGTAAGGTGTTTAGAGAGACAGAATTACAAGTGGGGCAGAGAAATTGATATCTGGCAGAGTGACCAGTGTGGGAAGGGGCAGAGTTCGCCAGTAGGGCAGAAATGGAAAACTGCAGCAGTCATGCTCAGTAGCTAGGTCAAGCAGTCAAACATCGGCTACTATACAATACAATTTGTCCAGCACTAAGCCAACCCTGAGAGGCTGTGGGCTTCCAGCCAGGTTTCAGTGATGATCAGAATATTGGGGACGCGAAATAGGTTGCTTGGCTGTAGTGAGGTGAGTTTGTTCAGGATGTTGCATATATTTAGGTGCGCTATTTTATTTTGAAACCCCATGGTAATTGGAGAGCAGGGGTGGCAGGTGGGGGGGGTGTTGGTCCAGGGTTTAACTCTACATCCCCAGCTAGGAGGAGCAGTAGTGTTAATAGCTGCTTTGTTTAAGCATGGCCCATTGTGGCTTGCGAGGGCAGAAGGTTGCTGGGAGGTATGCAAGGAGTTGCTTTGGGAAGAGACATTTATGGCTGTCATCCCAGCGTGAAAGAGGGGTGAAGGATGGAAGCCTCAAGATCCCAGTTATACAGGATATATTGTTGGGGCTGCCCAATGGTGGAGGTTGCGTTGTGGGGTGGCAAGAGCAGCCTTGGTGCGATGTCAGGGTGCTAGGCATGATTCTGGGTAGGAGGAGGGTGGAGGGATGCTAAGGGTGTAAGTAGGTAAAATATAGAAAGAAAAGAGGAAGCATGTTGTTTACTGGGTTAGGCAGCAGGGATGGCTAGGGGCCACTAGTGGTGATAGTTGATAATCTGCTAATGGAAAAGTGGGCTGATTGGTTATAAGCCACATGTGAGACAGCCTACATAAAGGTCAGCTCACCAAGGGTGGTGGTGGGAGTGGTGGGGCTCTGCACATGCAAAGAAAAACAAGCTGTTGCTCCACACTGGCCAGCAGTGCCGCACCTGAGGAGATTCAGCAGGGCATGGACATTCCATGAGGCTCAGGCTCAGGCTCTGGCAGGAGATGCATTGGCCCTCTCAACCACAGGAGCTGAGGAGATTCAGCAGGGCACGGATGCTCAGCGGGCTCAGGGAGGGGCGCAGGAGATGCACTGGCCCTCTCGACCACTGGAGCAGAGGAGATTCAGCAGGGCACGGATGTTCCATGGGGCTCGGGCTCGGGCAGGAGATGTATTGGCCCTTTCAACCACTGGAGCTGAGAGATTCAGCAGGGCAACGGACGCTCCACCGGGCTCGGGCTCCTGCAGGAGATGTGTTGGCCCTCTCGACCACTGGAGCTGAGGAAATTCAACAGGGCACAGACGTTCTGCCGGGCTTGGGCTCAGGGAGGGCAGGAGATGCATGGCCCTCTCAACCACTGGAGATGAGGAGATTCAGCAGGGCATGGACATTCTGCGGGTTCGTGCTTGGGGAGGCCCTCTTGACCACCGGAGCTGAGGAGATTCAGTAGGCACAGACATTCTGTGGGGCTTGGGTTCAGGGAGGACAGGTGTGTTGGCCTCTGCGACCACAGAACTGAGGAGACTGAGCAGGGCCACGGACATTCCACAGGGCTCAGGCTCAGTGGAGGGCAGGAGACACGTTGGCCTCTTGACCACGGAGCTGCAACAATTTAGCCATAATGGGCAAAGTGGGTCCAAATCCTTTTTTCATGACCAATAATTAATCTGTTAAAAAGCATAGCAGAAACGATGTCTGAAAATCAACAGTAGCTTTGTGGTCCCATAGCACCATTTGGATCTTTGAATATATGGCCCTGCGCCCAGACAAAAGGTAAGAAGGGTTGTCTTAATAAAAGACTGACACCCTTGTTCTAGGCCCCTGTGACAATGAAGGTGGGTTCAGTTGAGGATAAAGGGGAGGGGGAGGGGCTATGACATCAAAAGCAGGGTGGAGCATGGAAAAGGTGGAAGAATATGATTGGCTATGAGAGAGAGAAAGAAAGCTAAGGGAGGGCTTAGGGGCTTAAAAGGGCTGCACAGTGCCAGATCCCTGAATTTTGCTAGCCAAAAATTTTGTTTGGTCAGCACATCAGTTGGTGATCAGGTGATTTGGTTTCTTGTTGGATTCAGGTAAGTTTGAATTTTCTTGTTAAGAAGGGTCAATTTACACCAGTAACTGTGAGTATAAGGTAACATTTAAAAAGGTGCTTTAAATAGCACACTGTGTTAATATGCTCATTGTATGAAACAGAAAGTAATAGATTTGAATCCTGCAGAAAGTTTTGAAAAGGAAATTTATAGCACACAGATAGGTTTATTTATCTTATTGCCATATGTTAACAGAGGGCATAGATATGCTGGTATGAGCTTTTATTTTCAGTATTTGTCTAGGCTGCAAATTGCTTTATGTTTCATATTGATTATATCACAGTGAGAAGTAGTGCTGTGTCTAACATTACGTAGGCTGGTAGATGGATGCGAGGTTAAACCTTGAGCTAGGCCAGGTGATTTGTGGGGTAGATGAGGATCCATGGGCGAAAGGCCCTGAAGCACCCCGAGCGGTCGCATGAATGGCAACTGATTCAGTCAAGGCAGAGCTGTTTCTGCAGCTAGAAAGAAGAATAGAAGAAGTTAAAGTTTTTCGCATTAATTGTTAGGTCAAGCACCTGAGAAGGTTGGCGAGTAGTGAGCCTGGGACCCTGACTGGCGCGGCGCGGCCACGGGCAGTGAGGCATGCAAAGGCTCATAGATGAGTGAGTGGCATTTAGGAACAGGCTGACTGCTGAGCGCCCGACATTTTGGTGGAGTTTAAAACCATGGTGGTACAGGGCGGACCATATGGCACCATTTTGTGTGGGGTGCAGGGTGGACTGTGTGGCAGACGCCATTTTCTGTGGTTAGAAATCATATTTTTGTTCTGGGTGGACTGAAAGGTGGCCGCCATTTTGTTCAACTGATACCATGGTTTATGCAGGCGGCCCGCATGGTGGCTGCCATTTTGTGTGGCTGGAAGCCACGGTTCTGTGTGGGCGGAACATGTGGCGGCTGCCATTTTGTATGGTTGGTACCATGGTTTTGTGGGGCAGACCACGTGGCAGCCACTATCTTGAAGGACTAGAGCCTTGTTTGTTGTTTAGGCGGACTGCGGCAGCCACCATCTTGTTTGGAACAGCGTCCAGTTGAATGGACCGCGGGTGTCCTCCATTTTGTGGGCAAAGGGCCGCCTGTGACTAGGAGTTTTCTATATATTACAACATATATGTATACATTGTATACTGATTATATTACAAAGGGAACACATAATAATTGAGCATAGCTAACACGCAGTTGGATGCTAGGCCTTATAGGACGTCGGGGAGTCTGAAGGGATCCTGATGAAGGGGTAAGTTACAATGGGATATTCCTTCTGAGACAAAATTTATTCCTCAAAAGGGAAAGACGAAATAAAAATATATAAATAAATATATATACATAGCATAAAGGGATGGTATGCACATATGACTGCAAGGAGGTTCACACATGTATAGTTCTTTTTCAGAATAAGTCACAGGCTCCATGAATACAAGGGGAAAAAGACTGATGAAGGAGAATGCCATGAAACTTATTATGGACCTGGTGGGTTGGGTGCATCAGGTGCTGGACACGGTGGAGGATATGGAGACAGATATCAGGGATCCAGATGGGAGAGTGGGGAAGAGGAAGGATGGGGCTGGTACCAGTAAGAAGGGCAAGAAGCAGCCGAGAAGGGTGGAGCCCCAAAGGCACCAACTCCGAAGGCACCTAGGCCCCATTTCTCCATGCTGAGCTCATACGGAACCATTATCAGTTCTGATGCTGGTTCCATTACTGTTACCTCTTCCTTCTAATCCCAATCCCAGGACCGCTGCCCCAGCCAATACCTGGTCTTGTTCTGGTCCCAGTACATGCCAGTGCCTGTACCAGTGCCACAGCCTATGCCAGCACCTCCACCTGAGCCACAGCCCATCCTGGCCCGGCAGCCTTACCCGATGTTTGCACCAACCCTGCAACCAGTTCTGGCTCCACTACTGGCACCAATTCTGATTCTCACATCCACAGCTGGAGCACAGGGGCCCATGGTGCCATTTCCAGAACCAGTGCCCAATCCAGGACCATAGTCAGGGCCTTCTAATGTACCCAACTCAACACAGGTATGGGTGAGATTTCTACTGAAAGTAGTATAAAAGAGTATATAGAACAGTTGTTGGGGAGGGTATGGGGTGATGGAATTGGAAAGATGGAAAAGTATTGACTGAATTGAAAAAGGAAAGGAAGGGAAAAGTCAACGGAGGCAGTCGGGCTGACAAGGTAGAGAAGACAGAGCAAGTGATAGGTACCCCAGGAGTGAGAATTGGGGATCATGTGCTTAACTATGAAAAGAAGATTTGAAGGGCTAATATGTTGACATTTTCACTTTAGGGGACAAAAAGACAGTGGTGAAATTCAATGAGAAGGAAAGCTTTGGTAAAAAAGATGTGGTGATAGCTGTAGTTTTGTGGGGAAGGGCTAAGAAACAAAAGGCACAGGTTTAAAAGGAAAACGTGGGACACATGGTCAGTGGGATTATATATTACAGTACCATTGTTCAGGAAAAGAAACCAGAGTTAGCCATCCCATTGTTAGCCTATTCCTTAATTGTTAGGACAGCATATAAGAGGAGGAGAGGGACCAACTGGATTCAGTACAATGAGATGTTTAGACAATGGATGGCAACTTTCTTTTTTTTTTTTATCCGCCTTTCCCAGCCTGCCATCCTCGACCCTTCAGGAGCCCTAAGGTAGACATCCTCTACCTTCCACCCTGCCCGAATGACCCCACTGGATCCCCATGGAGCTCAGCTACCCCGAGCAGGATGGGCAGAGCCCCTTACCCTATCAATCAACTTCGCCGGTCCGGGGCCATTGGACAGGTGAAGGCTCATTGTGGGGAACGCCACCGGGGCTCTGTCTTCCTGGCAATGGCAGGTGTTTTCCTCCATTTTCTCCCACCCCTTACAGTGTAGGACCCCTGACATCAAGGCCAAGTGCTGATGTCACGCTGTATAGCAGCCACCCATGCCCCTGATGTTAGGGGCTTGCAGTACTCCGAGCCTCCGCTTGAGTCAGATAAGTGTTTGGGCTGTGGCCTCAACCTCCCCAGAGTAGGCGAGCTGTCATGGATACTCTGCCTAACTTCCTCGCCGACCCACCAGCGCCCGAGTCCACTCGCAAACCTGGGTCGCCGGTGGAGCGAGGTGTGGCATCCAGCGCCAACCTCAGCGCCACCGGGCAACTGGATGGTGACTTTCAGTAGCGATGTATGCTGGGACACCAGGCATTCAGACATTTGGTTTATAACAATGACGGTGCCAGGAGGTACAGAGCCCGAGTGGGGAAGGGGCACAGGTGGGTACCAAAAATGCTGTTGGGGATAAAATAGAGCATATTGCTCATTCCACAATTGCCACTTTAAGCATGCCTACTCTAATGCGGGTTTACACCTCACATCAAAATGCAGGACGACGTGAGCACACCTCGGGTGGGTAATTATAGAGGGCAGTCCTTTCGGCAGTTCCAATGGGCATGGGGGAGCTATTAGGGCAATGGGGGAGGGGTTACTTAGGGGTACAGGATTATTCACAAGGAGGAAAATAAGGGTGAAAAAGATGGAGGTTTCTGCGTGGCAAAAACCCTATCAAGGCGGATGTTGTAAGGAATGGGTAAGGGTATTCAGATGCTCGGTGGGACAGAGGCTTAGTGAGGGTTTTAAGGATGGTTTTAGATTACATTTTCAAGGCAGGAGGGAAAAGAAAAGGCCAAGAATTTAGGTTCAGTGAAAGGAAGGAAGGGATTTTGGCAGACAAGATCAGCAAAGAAAGGCAGCAGGTAGGATAGAGGGGCATTATAAGGAGCCCCTATGGAGAATTCGTGGCTGGCAAAATCTGATATAGAGTCTGCCTTCTGATTATTGCCAGTCAGAAGGGAAGACTGGGAACTACTGGGATTTCAGATAGGTGGGCTATATTACTTTGACAAGGCCATGCCAACGGGTGTTCTGTGGCTTGTGTGACATTTGAGGCCTTTAGCACAAGGCTTTAATGGGTTTTAAGGCTAGATATGGGCATGGGATGGTGATACATTTAGATGATTTCTTACTTGTAGGTGAGGGGAAGGATGGAGTTTGTAGGATGCTCAAGGATTTCCAGCAATGTGCAAAGAAGTGGAGTTCCATTAGCGGAAGACAAATCAGAAGGTCCCAGTAGCTCTCTAGAGTTTTGGGGGATAGAGATTGTCTCAAGGGAAGGTGTAGTCAGGTTGCCACTGAGTAAAGCCCACAAATTAAATAGCCTGCTGAGGGAGGTCAAGGGTTAAAAGAAGGTGACACTGCAATTGGTTCAGCAGATGCTCAGCCACCTGAACTTTGCTTGTAGGGCTAGTGGGCCTGGGCGTGCGTTTACATTGCCTGGCTGGTGCTACATGAGGGGCCAGACAACCTCACCACTGGGTGGACATTACAAAGGTGGTGTGGGAAGAACTAGTGATTTGAGGAAAGTTTTATGGTACTACAATGAGGTGACTTTCTGGCAAGACAAGTGGCTTTTAAGAACTCAACTCATCTACTTTTAATTGCATTTTCTAAGTAGCCTGCAGTGCTTAGAGGTATGGATTGTGGGCCATTCGTACATACATTGGGCTGAATAACAAGCTGCGATAAAAGCAGGAGGAAAAGTTATACTACGACCACCATGAGCTGCGTATCCTATGAAAGGGCCTGATGGGGATGAAATGAA
Source organism: Neoceratodus forsteri (assembly GCA_016271365.2). NCBI lineage: Eukaryota > Metazoa > Chordata > Ceratodontiformes > Ceratodontidae > Neoceratodus > Neoceratodus forsteri. The sequence continues at coordinate 1,427,664,046 of CM028130.1, forward strand.
CACAATTACTACCCTTACAGGAGGAAATGCAGTTGACCAACCGGAACCGCATCTGATTGTAATACATCTTCGGCAATGACCTGGGCACCAGGCCCTGACTTGATATTTATTTCTCAAATTACAGAGGACATTAAAACAATTAAAGACTGTAGACCGAATGTCATCCTATTATGGTCCGAGATTGTGCAGTGGAGAGTCTGGCGTATGCCCGAGATCACAAGGCAATGGAAAGGGCCAGGAGCATATGAATAAAAGGGTGGGGATCTAGTTTAGGAGTATTGGGGAAGGGTAGTCAGGCATGAGGATATAGAAGAAAAATTGCCTTCCTATACAGATCTGATGGGGTGATTTATAGGAGCTCGCAATCATATTTTGATCACAGAGCTGGGGACAGAATAGATTCCTGGAAAGTGAAGCAGGTGTATATATATATATATATATATATAGTGTGTGTGTGTGTGTGTGTGTGTGTGTGTATGAAAAAAAAGTGGATGGGGAAAGGGGGCTAAAGAATGGGAGTGTACCGAGTAGTGGGGGAAGCCCGCCCATCAATGCAAGCTGGAGGCGGTCTAGTGGAAGAAAAAGAAAACAGGAAAGAAAAGTCATAAGGTGGGAAGAACCCAACTTTGGCGTACTCAAGGATGGGGAAGGAGAACTACTCGGGGGTACACCCAGGGTAGCTGCGAAGGAGGACCACGGATGCACATCCTGGCCCAGACTAAGGAGAACGTGCCCACAGATGTACATCTGGGGAAAATAATAAAGATTTGTGACGACAAAAGTGTAAGTAAAAGGTCATTAAAAGTGTGGAATTGAAACGTTGTAAATGATAATTGATTAAAAAAGGAAAGGTTTATGGAATTGTAACATGTGGAAGAATGCTAAATTGTAAGTAAATAAATATTTACCAACTGAGCAACCAACCAAACCAGGTGTGGTGTCACTTTCATTGGGAAGGGTTTCTAGAACGATGAGCAGCTATTATACTCTAGGACTCCTTGCCATTATTTACATTTAAGACAATCAATTCTGTTTGACTACTAATGCTTAACACGCAGCCAAAAGCACAGAAACTCAATGACTAACAGACCAGAGAAAGGGCTATCATCTCTACTAAACTAATTAGGCCCTTTTAATAACTCAGTTCAAAGCATGCTCTTTTCATCTGAGTTGTCAGAACATATCAACAAATCCTCTCCGATAAAAGTAAGTTATGATCTCTACATGAAAAGGGACTTCCTAAAGTAGACAGCTGTTTATATCTGAAACATTGCAGAGTTTCCCAGAACTAACTATTAAATTAGTTTGCCATCTGTGGATTTTTGTTTATAAAAGTAGTCAGAAAATTATATGACTGTTATCCAAGATTAAGAAGTCTGAACATGTTTTTCCTAACAAAGTAAAGGGATCTCCTATTAAAATGAGTGGTACCACCTTTATTTTCCAAAACCACCATGCGGGAATTGGATTATTGGTAAGAGTCATGTTTTACTAGTACAAGGTACAAATAATTAATTTTGCAACAAAACAGTTGGAAAAGCTAAGAGGATGCTGGGGTGCACACTGAGGCAGATGTTTTTCCAGTAGATGGAGGGAGGTGATAATGTCTCTGTAGTGGATCTGTGGTAAGGCTGGAGTACTGTGCACAGTTTTGGATTCCACACCTAAAGGAGGACTGAGACTGCCTGGAGTTTGTCCAAGAAGGACCAGAAACATGATTCAGGGGCAACAAGGGAAATCGTTTGAGGAGAAGCTGGCATTCTAAACATGTATACACTGGTGGCCAGAAGGGAAGGGGGCATGATAGACTTATTAGTACTTGCAGGAAACAATAAGGTGGACTGCACTGAACTGCTCATAAGTAAAGAGGGCAATGAGAGGTCACATATGTAACTTAATGGGTGGAGGTTTCAAGAAGGACATAAGAACATTCTTTTGGAATTGGTGGCAAATGAATGGAACAGATAGCATAGTTAGAGTTCATGCAAGTCCATGGCTGGGTTTGAACACAGGTAGGACAGACACAAAAGAATACTATAAACTATGACTAAAGAGAATAAGGTTAATGTAGGTACATACAGCTGGAGCCATGGCTGTGGTGACATGTTTTCTGAAATTTTCCTGATAGCTCTAGAGAAATTCCATCCTGGTTACAGTATTGCTTAAGGTTGCCAGAGATGATTTTTCTGGAGCTATTGTGAAATATCTGGAAATATCTTACCATGTAAAGACTGCAACTGTAGTGGCAAGAAAACCCACCAGGGCTATCAGCTAATGCCTCTGGTCCGATATGGTATATGGGCAAACTACAAAAACACTGGGTGTTATTCTGCTGTCAGAGTCTAGGTGTGTATGCATATATGCATCTAGATGGATCTATGTATGGATCTATGTGTGACTCTTTTAGAAAATGGAAAAGACAATTCTCTCTTCTGATTGGCTGAGACACTTATTTAGGTGGGCATTTATCAGACAATAGATGCCCAATAAATAAAAGCCCAGCCCAAACCTGCCTGATAACCAGCAAGTATCTGTGTGCCCAGCACCCTGCTTCCTCATTGGCTGAAGCGCTGGGCACACAATTTCAAACTGCTGCCATCTTTCACCCTCACTTAGCGACAGGGAAGTACATCAACAGTCAAATCTCCCAGGCTGCTCTATACAAGTTGGGGGATAGAGAAAATATAGAAAACGAACAGACACTGTAAACTGATATAAAAGAGGTGTCTTATGCAGCAGCTCCTCTAGTGGAACAGGAACTATTTTGCAGAAGCTGCTGTTTCTGATCATTATTATTATTTTTTAAATAAAATCATTACAGAAAAATAAAATTAAGCAGATGCCTATTTTCTAAACAATATTACCCTCCAGGTTGGGTGGTATTAGGCAATGCCAGACCTTCCAGGGGCTATAAGGCCCTCCGCCTGAGCCGGGCCTCATTATGCCCCTAGGCGGTCCAGTATTGCCTATCACCACCCACCCCTGTCAGGTATTATTGCTTACATGAATGTATCTACAGTATATATGTATGTATTTACTATATGTATGGAACTATGTATGTACTGCATCTACTGCGTGTATCTATGTATTGATCTATGTATGATTTACTGTATGTATGGATCTATGTACTTTATGGATCTACTGTATGTATGGATCTACTGTATATATGGATCTATTTATACTGATGTACAGTATGGATTTATGTATGTATCCATGTTCATGTTAGGTAACCATTTCGCACATCCACCAGACCCAAACATGAAGCGCCAAAGATTCTGTTTGAGAGGCCATTTCAACTAATTGTAAAGGCTAGGCACCCAAGCTCTAGTGGCCATGTGGAATGGAAAATAAATTAATCCATATAGCACCTTTCATACAAACATATTTCAAAGTGCTTTTCATCTAGAATGGTGGCACGGGATGGGGACTGCTATCATTACATACACAAGAAGATTAAAACCACACCAACCTGATAAGGTGCTTAAGGTGCAAGAGCTAAAGGATAGACTAGTCATACTGAAAATATTTAGCCTAGTAGAAAAGGTTGAGAGGGTCTGGTGCCAGAAAGTTCTGAAAAGTGGCGGCATCAAGGATATACAGAGTGTCCCACCCACCTCACCCCATCGCCTCTGCCTCCCTACCAAATTTCATTAACCCAATTGTGAATCATATGAAGATAAATACTGAAGACTTTTGAAAGCCTTGATCAGCTTTGAAATTGGAAACCTTCAACGGACCATCTCACTCAATTTGAATCCATGGAACTAAACCTCCTGAATTGTCCCAGACATATACAGAACACGTGGCAGGTAAAAAAGAAACAATTCCAACATAAGCAGAAAAATTACCCCCGAGCAGGTAAAGGTCATAAACATGACCAATGAAAGCATATGAACATGAACATGCACACACACACACACACACACACACACACAAAAACAGAAGGTAAAACTCACAGTACATGTTCAGACCCTAACCCACATGCAGAACACAGAGCAGAGGAAAATAAAAATCACTATCCATTTTCTGTATAAATATAACTGCCAAGGGGAGTGCTGGTGGGGTAGGGGTTCAACCACTAACACATACTACATTCTGTAGTAGCTAATTTGAATTACAACAAGGACTAGTAGAGCAATGATGCAGCCAGCAATATTTGCTTCCTGGAAAAACTAACTGCATGACCTCACATTGCTACAGAGCAGCTATTGGCTCCAAGAGTTCAAAATAAATTTGCCTTCGTCCCAGTTTGATGCCAGATCACTAGTGATCCCCACCCAGAATTTACTTGAACATTTTTGCGACTATGCCTCTCAGTGGTCCCTGATTTTCTGGGACATCCATGACTTTGCCTCAAACATTTCTTAAGCCCTTAGATCCAGAAGCAAATGATTTGATACCTTTAATGGACCAACATAGATGTAACAACAAGAACAAAGTGCTCTAGCTTTGGACCAACCAGTCCTTCTTCAGAAGCTCATGGCAGTTGTTTAGAAAATACAATACTTATAACAGCTAGATAATGCAGAGAAAACATAAAAAATCCCCATTGGTTTAAAAATACTCATTTAAAAAAAAAAAACAGAAGATGATGTCAGAGAAGTTTAACAGTACTATACTGCCTTCAGCCAGGAGGAACCCTGGGTCAAATGTGCTTGGTGGAACACACATACAAAGAATCCTACTACATATAAATTTAATTGACATAAGATAACACTGCTGAAGCAGATAACTCCTAAATCAAGCTATGAGTGTCACAGTTAGTATAAGGATGTGATTACTGAAAGGCAACCCCACCCAGATTAAAGACAAACTAAGATTGTTATAGGGCTCATGAAGTTTCAATGTCTGCTTGTTTGCTTTTTTTAAGCATTACATTTATTATAAATTACTCTACACAACTCAAGTGGGTTGTAATAAGTTTATAGGTGCTTTGTGAGACATCTCTTACTCGCACAGTTTGGGCAGACATAACTATTCAGCTTTACTTCCTGGTCTTGTCTCCCAAACTGCATGAGCCGGCACTCCTACCATATGGGGCATGTCACTCTGCACCTACAGTATATTCTGTAATGACTGCCATGTAGCATGCTGATCAGACGAGATGGAACCCAAATCCTTTTCCTCACCATACTACTTACGCATTAGGAACAGTAAGGGCTAGGGTTACCATCAGCCAAATTACATGTTAAGGTGGATCATAAGGTAAGGTAAAGCAGAGTGCCTTATGCCCCTAGGGGCATTAACAAAGGTAACCCAACTGTACATCTCAACTTGTCAGGATTAAAATGTGCAGCATTGATCTTTTTAAATGTGGAGCAAATGGTCAGAATGTGTAGCACTTTCCTAATTTGAGAACAGTAATAATAAAATTATGTTATACATAAATAATATATTAAATGACAGATTATAATATACATCAAACAGGAATTAAATTTACATGCTGTGCTGCACATAGTATTACTACTGTATCTATATGTAGCACCACCACAGTAGTACCTTTTTGCTGCACAATGTGAGTGTTCCTCTGGTATTAAGCAATAAGACCGCGATGCGTGTGTATTGGACAGTTCTAATGCACAGCTGGGGGATAGTGAGGCCGCGAGGCCGCCGTTCCGAGTGTGTCCAGTCTCATAGCGTGCATTAGAACTGTCAATGCACATCCCCGGAGTGGTTATTGCACTTATAAAATGGACCTGTGTATTCTAAATGGGGGTTCTAGTTTAGCTGTGTATTAGACACTTCTAATACATGGCTAACAACCAATCAGATTGTTGAAACTTCTGCCCATTTTATAATATTTATTTGGTCATACTTTGCACATTTAAATATTACTATAATTTAATTTATTTGTGACAATGTAACTGTGTCTCAGGGCCTTATCTAGTTGGTCCTATGTGCACTATTTCACTTTTTGTACTGCTTTTGTAATCTAATTGACAGTTCCTGCTGCTCATGTATTTAGTCCTTTCAATGACTGTTATATATTTTGTTGTTGTACCTACTTACCCTTCCCTGGATGCATATAGAAATGAGTTGCTGCAGCATGCTGTCCTGGACAAACAAAAATGGAAATAAATAAATTAGTGGGCATCACATGTTTAATTTACAGGATGTTTCTTTAAGGTTAGTTATTTCTGTAATAACTTGAATGTCCAGAAACAGCTTCAATAATTTTAGAATATTAGTGTTTATTTAGTTTTGGTTGACTAAGAAATGAGGGCTAGACAATTCTGCTTCTTTTCAGTCTCATACCGGGGAGGGTAGAGGATAAAGATATAAATCAACTGAAATTGAACAAAATTAACTTGCTGATAATATTCTAGTGAATGAAAGAAATTTGGCCAGGACAAGGGGAAACTCCCTATTCTCCTGTAGGGGAACCTCTGATCATCTGGCTAGTTGTCAAGATGGTCAACTAGGTGGAGGAAGGTGAAGGTGAAGATGCAGTAAATATAGTCGAACAGTCATTTTGCTGCAAGAAGAAGAAGAAGAAGAAAACTGAAGAAGGCGATAGAGGGAAGAAGCTCTACTTTCTTCCACTAGTAGCAGAGGAAGAGGCTAAATACCTGGTGGAGAAAAAAAAGTTACATGGATTTGGACAACCACGCCTCCCCATACAATGTAATGATTTCTGACAGCTTCCTGACTGCAGCTGATGTAGAGTCTGTGTTCCCAGCTGAGGAGGGAACTTAAAGGGGCCGCTGACAAATGTCTTGAATGCTGTTAGATGCTACAGCCAATTCCTAATTTGAGAAAACTTCTGTTCATGCTGAACATGAGCAAGTGACTGCTAGTCCTGGTGAAACATTTAAATAAATAAAATAAAGTCTTCTAAATGTCCAGAATATCAGTGCCAAAAATACTGACCAGATATGACAAACCATTGTTCCTCTTAAACACAGCAAAGGCCATCATCCTCAGATGTGGTTTGTGCAGTTAAACAACTTGGAGAACGACCCCAGAGAAAAGCAAATCTGCCCGTCCATGTGCTGTAAAACCTGCAGCAATAGCCGTAGTAAGGAAATTCTAGTTCATCTGGTAGAATGTCCAAAGCATCTGGAAAGGCACATACAAGCAAAATACTTAACCTAAGTGTGGGCTTTTGTAATATGGCCACAACCTCCCAGCAACACAGAATGGTCCACAGAATCAGCTCAGGAAGCAATGGGCTGGGTTAAATCACAAGGTGGCAAGTCCTGGCTAGCAGGGATACCCGGACTGAAGAATCCAATACAGACATTGTAAAACTATAAGTATAAACATTAATGATATTAGCCAAGAAAGAGAACCCTAGTTACTCTATCTGGCTATCCTCAAATGAATCCTACTACAACACCAGATGCTGCAAATTTTCAAGAACCGGTCCCAGAGACAGTGGTTCAGCTGAGTAATTATACAGAACATGATTGCTGATAATGAAAAGGTGCTTCCCTTGCTCAAGAAAGACTTGCTTCTCAACCTGCTGGAGACAATCTCTTTCTTCTTTACCTCAGTGTGTTATAGACAATGGTAATGAGAGACATAACGTCAGGGTTTTGTTGCAAACTCAAATGTTTCAGATTCAAAGGAACTGAAATGGAATTCACAGCAACCCGCCTGTACCCCAGAAAGGCCCAAACAATTTCAAATGGCAGACTTGTTTGTATCTAGAGAACCTGCACAGCTGAGAAATTCTGTTACATTAAAATATACAGGGATTGAAGCTCTCTCCTGATAGGGTGTTTGTGATTAGATCTCTCGTAAAAGAATCTATGGGATTTTTTCTTTAGAATTATATGCTGTTATACGGTGTCTGGTGAAACTGTTTATTGCATCAATTTTAAGTCCTAAAGTCTATTGATAGATTCTGGGTTAAGTATGACCAAATAAAAAAAATGAAGCTATATGGCTACCTTTTTTTGCCATTCCCTATCTAAACCTGCGATAAAAACCATCACATCACTGTTTTGAAATGAAGGAGTCCGCATAGCTGACATCATATACTAATAAAACAGTGGTGTGAACTTTGACTTGCCCATTCCGATCATCATTGATACTGAAGAAGTGTAGATGGGGAGGAGGAAGTTTCATGTTAAATTAAGAGAGACCAACAGAGGGTTAGGCCATCTCCTGGAAGTTTCTTCTTGGGTGTGATAGAGGCATGTGCTTCTACCCAGGGCAATCCTGTACTTGCCACAGACGTGGGTACTGGTTACATGTACCTGCTGCTTGCCATACAGAGATGTAATAACTGTTTTGAATATGGGCATGTTAGTTATCATTGTATGAATCAATGCAAATGTAAGCTGTATGAGGAACAAGGGTATACATACCGACAATGCCCTTGAGCATCCCATAATAGGTGAGAGGGTCTTAATCAAGAAGAATTGATTGTTGAAAGCCAAGCACAAAGGGCTGCTAGAGCCTCGCAAAAGATTCAAACAGAGTTGATTCCACCCATGATCATCCTGCTTCTTCTTCCCAGGCCCCTCAACCCCATCGCACCCTACTGTCTCATTGAAAGTCCCCTGATCAACTGATCTGACAGATCCTGACACCTTGAGGCCTAGAGCTACCACTAGTATGGACACATGTCAACACCCTTCTGCAGACCACAAGCCTTCCATAATGATAGTTTCTACCCTCTGACCCAATCCTTTCCTATGTCTGTGCAGACCCAGGTAGCATCATAACCTGAAATGTTTCCACCACTGCCACCTGCTGAGAATAATACAGAGGTGGTTTCTTCATGAAATGGAAGTGGATACTGTAAAGTTCAGGCTAAGTCTGTAAAACCACCACCTGCCCTGGTTTTGAGTAGGTATGCTCTATTTGCATCTCAGAAACATTGGGGTGACACTGACGATGAGAAAGGGGACTCAGAAGTGTTCTCCATAGCCCCTCATCATAAGACTGTTCCACTGAATGTGATGATGTGATCTCAGAGACATCTGTTGCAAAAACAGTTGGATGAGAACATAGTCCCAAGTACATACTGATGAATTGGATCACCCCTGTAATCTCAATAATGTGTATTGACGCAACATATCCCCAGTGACCTTGAAAGTAAATCATATCAAAGCTCATAGAAAATGTATAACAACTATGGCCCTTTACTCCCACCAAGAAATGTCCTGTTTATACAAGACACTCAAACTCAAACTTTACTTGAAGTTTCAGCTATTAAGAGGACCTTCTTTTGGTCACAGAGAGTTGAAAATGTGATGGGTGGGTATTCTGTTTCCCAGAATCCACCATTAAGGTGCTTAAATTGGTAGAAATTGAACTAGGGAGGGCCTTACTACTGGACATACTTATGGGGTAAATGTTTTGACTTATAAATACATATACTCCACAAATGAAGACTGGTAGAGTAGCTATTTTTAAGGACGTTAAACCATGCTCACGCACAGTAAATTGCTTTTGTTGGACAGTGACTTTAATTGCAGCCTATTATTAAAAGATAAGGGAAAAAATGTTGTAAAACGGTACAATGATTCTATTTATTAAAAAGAAATTATTACTACTGCTGGACTGCAAGAAAGTTTACTGAGTAATGAACAATCCAAAACTACTTTCACAAATGGGTCTTTATCCACCAAAATAGATTTCTTGTTTGTATCATAAACTTTTAAAGTAAGCAGCTAAAGCAATTTACAGTAGAAACGCCTGGCCACCTGGCTGTTGCATGCCATTGTTATTTGACCCAGACATCTACCCCAACTAGTAAGTCTTGGAGATTGAATAATTCCCTACTGGAGTTAGAAAAAGTGGGTAGACTTAATAAAAGCAAGATGTTCTATTGTATTCACTTATGATAATTTTTGGAATGGTGGAGGATACCAAACAGACTTTAGTAAGTTATTTCAGGTGGAAGGTCATAATAGGGACAACAACGAATGTCTACACTGCCTTGGTTTAAGGTCTGAAGTGCATAGCTTATTTCTGAAATGTACCGTATACAGAGAATATGGATCTATCAGAACAAACTGGTATTATTAAGGATGAAAGGAAGACATATCAATATGAAAGGGCAGTTTCTTTAGAGCAAGAACTAACATCTGGTACTCAGGACAGATCACAACATCTTTATATGTTTGCATGATGCCATGACAGAGTGCAGGATAGACACATTTCTGGCTTAAGAAAGAAGAAACTGATGTCTATACATTTTTTTATTTATTTAGTGATTCAGAAAAGACCTTTGAGTGCAAGCTCTTTTACAAAGGTTCCCGTCATAGATGCTAGTGTAAATGGTGGGTGCGAGGGGCATGGTCAGCAGCTTGCATTAGTAGTGACTGTTAGGTAAACTTATGGGACTGGGAGTTGGGGAAGAGGTGGGTTGGCGGGTGCCAAAGGAGCATGACGTTAACTGATTGCTGAGGAGTTATAAGAACGGATAGAGGGAGGGGCACAACAGCTAAAGACATTAAGGACATGGCTGGCACACATTTATTGTGAAATGTTGGAGTGTCAGCTGACATCACATGATCCATCCATAGTATCACATTCTGTTATACCCAAAATCCATTAACAAATACTAGCTGACTTGACAAACTCAATCTATTTATCAGAAATTGAATGGACAGTGAAAAGTTTAAAGAATGATACTGTACCAAATTTCTGATGTGTTTCACGCCTCTGGCATAGGGACATGAAAGCTAGCGTCAGAACTTTGTGCATTGCTGTAGGAGGAGGCAGCATGCATGTAAGTGGAAGCACTGTGCACTTTTGAATAAAATTAGCACTGCTGGCACCTTTAATAAGGACTTGCTTCCTTTTTCTTGGATATATGCACTTTGGCAATCTTTCCTAAGAACTGCAAGTGCGGTGTCCACAACTCTTAAATTTATTTGTTTATTAGCCAAGCACAGCACCCTGTTGCAGGCCCGAAACTTTCTTCATTAACAATTTTAGCTAGAAGGCAGACACAGGTGAGATTTTAACTCAGTCTTGGATGTCAGACACCTGCCTTCTTCCATGCAAACAGTTATTTTGATCTTTTATTTAAAAGGGTAAAACCAGCTTAAAATTGGCATCCTTTTGTTTCTTAAACACCAACTAAGTATTTAACAAAATGTTAGCTGACAGGCAGACACAGGTAGCAGCAATTGCTTTGGTTGAGGCCCAAATGTGCCTTTCCACAGAAAAATATTACTGATAATTTAATCCTTCTTAAAGGAGAAAGTCTTGCATAGTTCTCTGTTATTTTTTACTTACTGCATGCTGGTCCTGTGTTCTGCATTTCTCATGGTCTCCTGACCACATTTTCTGTGAAAATCGCCATTTCTAAAGTGTTATTTTTACTCCAAATAGTTTATTTGTTCTTTTTCCTCCATTTTGAGATGCTGCTGACCTCGAGTGATGTCATCACCGCAACACCGAGATTGAATGTTACGGTAAATGTGGTCCCACGCGAATGCATGCACTGGACTTTGGTTCCCATCAGGCATGGGGAAACATTTTAGTGACACGCAGTAGTGCTGATCAGTGTCCAACAGGTGTTCTCTTGGATGCATTTTGTGACGTGTAGTATGTCAGCACCCACAACACAGTCTTTTATTAATAAAAACTTTATAACCTCAGCAATGTTGTCCGATTACTTTCTTTATGCACCAAACATGTTATACAGATGTTTTTCAGTACTACTAAGAGGAATAAGACAGTGTGGTAGTTGAGGAGATGGGCTTGTGTTAAAATGTAATACTCCACCTGTCATCAGAGGAAGGGCCTCATGAAGACACTGCTGTGCAACTGCCCTTACTACTGAGCAACTAAAGATGACTATGAAAAGACTGTTTGTTGTTGCTGCAGCTTCCTGCCCCAACATGCATCCTCTGGGGACTGTGCTACATCTGCACCTGCCTAACTGGAATACCAAGCTTAGGGCTAGATCCCTTGTATACTAAGTGTGATGTGGGAAATAAAAGAACAGAACATGTAGCTACTTGTATATGTAAGGATTTTTATGCCTGCAGCAGTGGTTGGTGGCCTTCCCAGTACTTTTTGTTTTCCTTTTCAACAATTGTTAACTAAACTGGCTGTGCAGTGTGATTTATTTATTTAAATGCCTGGTCCTTCAGATAGCCTACAGAGATGATGCATATTGTTTTCCAGAGGGTCCCTGGGAACTGCAGTTGGTATTATACAAAACGTGGCATCATTTCTATTACAGTCATAATCAAGAACGATCCACCAGGTACTTGGGCAATAATTCAGCAGCCAATAGTCCACTGTGATTTTATGTACAGTACGTGTTTGTTTTTCTGGGAAAGGAGGGCCAGTAAATACTTTCATGTTTCAGGCTTGTCCCACTAGGGTGAACCATAACAGCAGAACAGGCAGGAAGCCATCTGTTTAATGTCTCATATGAAAGATGGATGATATCTAGGAAACAGCAACAGAAATCACTAAGATTTGGGGCATCAGATTTTTGAAGCTGCCTAGGATGACTGCTAGTCTTATGTGCTGGTAGCGCATTTAAGTCAGAGAAGTGGATCAAGGACTGTTTTCTATAATGATTCCTTCTCTGAAGTTCAGAGAGTCCTTGGAGTGCAGAACATCAGTGTATTCTCTGGTGCTGAGGTCAGCAATAAGGTAATCTGCTGCAAATGCATTGGCACATGGGGTTTACTTGTGATACAGGTCCAAAGGAAATTGTGCCAGGAATGGGGAGCAGTGCAAGTCATGGGCGTGCAACCCACACAAACATGAACCAAAAGTAACCTGCACAACAGAGCTGTTTCTATAAGCTGTAGCTACAATAAAAGAAAGATTTAGTCCATTCTTAATTGGAAATATATTTATTTTGAAGACAGCAGTGTTTTGCAAAGTGCAGTATACAGATGTTAGTCTTGGTAGACCACAATGCAACTGCCCTGCAAATGTTTATTCAATGTTAAGTTTCAGTTTCTCATTCCAATTTCATCCATTTGGCAAGCTACAAGTCCAACACCACATGGTCTTGTGCATCAGGTTTCAAGCTCTCATTTTTCATTTTTTATTTGTTTGTCCTCACAGGCTGGACCTCCTTCCACCTACCACCAGATACCCATTTCCCATCCAGCTGAGACTCTGCCATCTGTCCTCCTGGGACCATCAGCCCACCTGAGATACACTACTGTACTTCCCCTTGTCCACCCCCACTCCAGGGCTGGGTACACTTTCAGCTCCATGGCATTTCTTCCCACATAAATCTGCCCACCTATGGCAGAGGTAAGACTGATGGTGTTCCTGAAGAATGGCGGTGAGTTCAGTTTGGGATGTGGTTGGCCAGGGAGATTTCATCCTTCCGCCTGTATCATTTTCTGCTGTTCTCCCCACCCTCTCCAGGAGCGTGTATCAAAACTGGATGCCAGCGAGGCATGATGCAGTCAATGGAAGGACACACCGATAGTCCCTCTGCCATTCCCTTATCTCCTGCACCACCGCCATTGTTTTCCTGGGTGGCATAAGCAGCAGCAGCAGGTCATGAAATTCTCCCTCCTCAGAGGAGGAGAGTGTCCCATGGGATGCTTGATCCTCCTCCCTGGACAGCCCTCTAACAGCCTAGGCTCATTCTCAAACCCAGGTCATCTGTTTCGTGAGTGGTACAGTTACCACTGCACCAGTGGGACCACAAGCTCTAGCTTTTAAAAGGGTGAATTATAATCAGCCAAATGCTAAAAAGGTGCAACAGTACAAAAGTAAGTAAAGTTCAAATGGCTATGCCCTGTAAATTGTTTTGTTTTCATGCTGTATCTTTCTCACCCCCAGCCCTGGTCAGCTCTTCATCCAGCTGCCATCCCCATGCTTTGCTCCTTCAGGCCCTAACTCCTGCATCTCCTATGACTTACCCCCAATGGCAGGGCTGGGGGCTCCTACTCACCTGCTGAGCAGGATTTAGATCGGGTGTTAACTCCGGAGATGAAGCTCCAAGGGACAGCCATCAACCTACCAAACCAGCCAGCAGGGTCTTTTTCCTCCAAGTTTTTCTCTCTATGGCCGCCCAGTGTGCAATGACAGAAGTGGCAGGCACCTGCATGCACCCACGTGCATCCCCGCCAAGCGCCTGCTGAGCTTCCTTCCCTTACTTGTGGCAGCTTAGCGCCAAGCCCCAGCCTCCACCAGGGGTCAGACATGCACTGACCACAGATCACCCCTCCTGGAGATGGAGAGCAGTCCATCGTACGCTCGATCCATCTCCTCCTGCCTACCACGGGTGGCCCATGTTTGTTCCCCAATGCAGGTCGCTGACATGGCATGAGGTGTGGCATCCGGGCCTCATCCCTCAGTGCCACCGGCCAGCCATGCTCCTGTAAATTTAATGCTAGAAATTTCACCAATCACAGAAGGGTCATAAAATCCTAAAAAGGAGGCTGTGTTTGTCATCTGTCTGATCCTTACTTAAAGAATGACCAAGTTCTAAGCAGACAAAAACTATTTCCAAGTTGACTTACATGCATTTTTTTTTTTTTTATTTCTATTTTATCCCCATTCCGAGCCCTGGCACTGTCCCTGATGAACCACCACAGCGCAAGGTTGGAGGGACCCCATATTGCCATGGCTTACCCCCCAGGCAGGGACAGAGTGGGAGGGCAGCCAGTCCCTCAAGCCACCCTCCCGGTTCCATACCTTAGTCCTCATCAGGGTTCTCACTCCTGAGCCACTCCTCCAGCTGATGGCAAGGGCCTACCTAGCCTTCTTATCAATGTCGTGCTTTGTTGGTGCAGTTACCATGTGTGTACACCCCCGAGACATGGCATGTGCTTGACACCAAGGCCAATGCCGGTGTCCACATGCTGCACCTTCTGTAAGGCTTGGGCATGCCAAACCTCCAGGTCAAACATGCACTGAGCTAAAGTTCCCCTTCCCTAGGAGGAGGTGAGCTGTCCTGGGATGCTCAGCCTGCTCCCTCGACTAGCCCTCCGCAACCCTAGTCCATTCTCGAACCCAGGTCACCGGTATCATGAGCGGTAGCGCTATCTGCTGCGCCTGTGGGCTAGCACTTGCATGGATTTCAGTAGAAGTTTGTGATGAATTTGTGGAAACCTTAGCCACAACTGTTTTACCCCTGTGATGCACCTGGCCTGCTGTGGAGAAGGAAGGAAAGGGCTGGATAGTGTGGTAATAAGGTAGTTTCATAGGGGAATCCATAGTAAAGGTAGCAGGAAAGTTGGAGGGGCATCATAGGACCATGATGCTACTACAGGTAAGGTGATTTGCCTGCCTACAATGAGTGCAATGTATAGGCGAGCATTGCAGCTCGAGGAGGAGCCGCTACTGTTGTCTTCATCTACATTAATCAGACAGAGAAAGTTCTGCTGCCATAAGAGGTCCTTTACAGAACTAGGGACATACATCATGGTCCTGGGGCCACTGAAGAATGAGAGGTGGCTATCGGGCAGTTAACTCTTGGTTCAAGTCTGCAAAGGACAAACTGAAGAGACAATAGCCCAAGCAGTAACGAAAGGTGACAAGACAGTTTTTTAGTATGTAAGTGAAAAAAGGAAGACCAAGGCAGGGACTGTAACTACACACATAGAAACATATAATCTGTCTGCAGATAAGGACAATTTGTCCCACCTAATCTGTCAAGTTTGTCCCTGCCTGTACTGCTTTACTGTCGTGTGTCAACGCAGACCTTATCTAATCTCTGCCATTGGAGAGCTGTCCAGAGTACAGCATGTCTATGCTCCACGCTGAGGCAGCAGCTGGTATGATCCTATTCAAATCTGGCAGATTAAAATCACCTACCAGCCCCATCTCCCCATTAGCTGTGATTGCGTGGATGTATTCCAGTAGAACCCTTGAACACCATCTCCCGTGTGCTGGTGGTCTGCACATCATGACCCTGACAAAAGCTAAAAGAGTACAGGAGGGTAATTGTGGCCAGATTACAGAACTCTACTGGGACTGTGTATATTCCTGAACTGTTGACTTTCTGCAGACATGTATTTTCTCTGTATTTTTGTCTGTACTCCAACTCCCTTACTGCTGAGACTGTGTTTATTCCTGTACAAGTGTTTTGCAGGCATGTATTTTCTCTATATTATTGTATGTACTCCACGCCTGGTCACACTCTGGAAACGAGCCTTGGCTCAGTGTGCCTTATCCTGGTCAACAAATGTTTAAATAGATAAGATTATTACACTCTTGTACTTCTCCTTCAGTCAATCACAATGCTTTGTTCTTTCTACATGTGTTATAAAGGCTGTAGGTACCACATGCTGTTAGAGAGCTGCAGTGCTAGTGAATCCTGGGCCCAATCTCATTGGCACTGTGAAAGTGCACAGCCTCCTTTTACATAGCCACATGTAGCAGCTACAGTAGAAAAAAAGTCTAGATTTGGGAAAGGGGGTGACAGGGGTTCAGGAGAAACTTAATCAACAAAGGATGGGGGGTTAAACATAGCCAAGGAAGTTCTCCAGGAATGAGGCAGTGTGATGCGGCTGCTACAGTTCAACCAGCCCCTATGCACCTGATACCCTGGCCATGTAGACAGGAACACACCAGGGCAGACATGGGTGTGCCAGCACCACGTGTCATGCATGAAAGGCGCGTGAGTGCCCTACATGGGGGCGAATAGTGGGTAGGTTACAGCAGGGGGACCCTACTGTAACTGCGCATACATGGCCATGCACACAGACACCCACCTCATCCAGGAGGACTGGCCCGCCCAGCACAGACCAAGCCCAGCAGCTGTCCTCATGCCTGCCCACCAACTCTAGCCCACCACTGTGGCCGTCCCTGACATAGCAGTCCCCCACACACACACACACACACACACACACACACATGCTCGTCCCCCCACTGCAGGATCCAATGCCCTGGCCCCATACATTGCCATACACTCCTCAACCAGTACATGGCACCTTGCAGTAAGGCACCCTTCTTTCCGCAACAGTCACACAACTGGGGCTATCTTATTATGGCCACCCCTTGCCATTGTTGACAGCCCGCATGCCACTTATGGTGGGCACACATCAGCCATTCCTGTATACTCTCCCGATCCCATGTCCCGACACCCCTGATTCTTATCGAGTTCAGAGTCCCCATCCCCATGGCACCGACATCCCCACCTGCAGAGATGATGCCTCGTCCCAGATGGCCAGTGGCAGCCCTTCACACACCTCCTTGGCCTCCAGCTGTCCAAGAGATGCTGGGACTGTGCAGCCTATTTATAGGGGCATATTCCCAGCATCACTTGGATGGCTGGCAGCTGAGGAGGTGTCTGAGGGCTGTGCCACTGGCCATCTGGGACACGGCACCACCTCTGCAGGTACAGGGATATCAGTACCGAGGGTTGGTGGTGGAGTCACTGACCAACACAGATGGGGCAGGGTACCAGGTCTTGGTTCTGGTGCATGGGTCTTTGGCGGTGTGTGTGTGTGTGTGTGGGAGGGTTCCTGTTGGGCTCCAGGACTGGGCCACCACTGTGTGGTTGGGGGAGATAATGCATACCACTGTGGACTGGCTGGAGTGGGGGTGTTGCTTCTGCCTTATGCATGGGGTGCCTGTATGTGGGGTGGCCTCATTACACAGGTGTCAGGGTGCTTTGAATTAGTGGAGGTGGTGCGGTTTTGGTACGGTGGCCACTGTGCTATGGCTGCAGTGAATCTGTGAGGTCAGGGTGCCATTCATGCACCTGGACCAGCACTGTGCCATGCAAGGGCTCCACTACAGGACCCATGCCTGGCATCTGATTGGATGCCTGGCTGTGTCTAACTCTGCCCATGGCCACCTTGCAGAGTGCCGGCGTGCTGGGGTGGCGGTGCCGAGGCTAAGTGGCAGCCTTTGGTGAATACTGCCTGTATGCACCTGCCCGCAGATGTGGAGCTATGTGGGTGGGATATGTGCCTCATCAGGTAACAAACACTGTCACACAGAGCCACCCACTGAATAACACTGCAGGCACACCTTGGCTGGGGATTTCTGGATCTTGGTCACTCTCCTTAGCAACACCTCCAATGACCACCTCAGAAGTGAAATGGATACACTCACGCTGTCCATGACTTCTGATGGCAGTTGCTGCCTTCTTGTGACAGCGGTGAGGATATGGCTGCTTCAAGCTGCAAGGACCAGAGGAGCCTTATATTCAGACCTGTCCCACAGACTCGAGGCTAAAAGAGGGTGCTGCAATTGCAAAGGAACTAATGCATACAAAGGGACTAACAGTACAATATCTGTTATCTGCATGCTTGCAGGTCCTTTGGACATAAACAGTAGAAATACAGTTCTCGCGGTGGTCAATCCTCCGAGGTCTGTACTGCTGCTGAAACAAACTCTTGACCAGCACACAGGTATAACAAACTGTCTCGAGGGCAACAAGGATACATCAAATGGCTGTAAACAATTTATTGAATGCCAAAGATAAGCAAGAGAGCAGGACAAACACTAGCCCTGCACTTCAACTCTTCAAAATGAGCCTTTTCAAGGAGGCAGGGAATACAATGTTGTAAAGGCTATATGGGTAAAATTGTTATATGGCAGGTCGCTTGACATTCAGAGTCTATTTTGAGGCCTTGAGCTGGGGTACTTTGTTTGTATCTGGTTTTTTATACTGTTTGGCATTCAGTAAATTGTTGGCTGCCGCTTGCTGTGTCTGTGTTGCTCTCAAGTGCACTGTACCTGTGTGTTTGTAGTATGAAATGCTACCTGTCCAGAGGCAGTAGCAGCAATCTTCATTTTTTGGGAGTTGCCACCCTTCCCGAAGAGAGCTCAGCCCTGTCTGCACACCTGCCACCACCTCTTGCCACTGGAGCTGCCGCCAGGCGCCTACCCAGGTCCATGGTATTATGCACAGGCTTACTCCCCGAGGGGTGGGGGCCACAGGAGAGGAACCACCCCCCATGGCAGAACCTGTTACAGCAGCGCCCACAGCAGAACAGGGCATCAGTGCGCCAGTGGACAGAATGTTTCAACTTGCAGCAGTATCTAGAAGTGGGGACATGCAAGACATCCTGCATCTGCCAGCCCACCGCAGATAACGACACCTGCATAATGGATCTCCTGAGCCTCGCCAGAGGTCTGTGGTGTGCTGGACACTTCACCCCTCCTCCCCTGAAAAGGAGAGCAGTCTCTAAGATGTTCGATCCTTCTGCCCCAGCCAGCCCTCCAACATCCCAAGTTGGTTTCGAATCAATGTCATCAGTGTTGCAGATGGATACCTGCCTCTGTGCCAATGGGCTGGCCACCAGTTTTCTAATTTCCAACTGCACATGCCTTCATGGATAATAAAGAAACATAGAATTGTGAGCCTAGAAGGACTTCTTGTTCCACCTAGTCTGCCCTATGCCCCTATCTACTGTGCCACCGCAGACCCTACTCAATCTCCAGTCCCCAACCCGCTCTTATTTCTAAGGTCCCTTGTATATGTTCCATGCATACTTGAATCCTGTTACTGTTTTAGCACCCACCACCTCTGCTTGGAGGCTGTCTAGGCATCCACTACTCTTTCCATGAAGAAGTATTTCCTCACATCTCCCTCTGAGTCTCCACCTCCAGCTTCCTAGTGTTACCCTTGTCCCCCAGCATCATTTTCTATGTAAAATGCTACCTTCATGTAAAATATTTGTTTTTAATAAATGAAGTAAAATTTCTATCATATTCCCCTTTCTCACCTTCCTCTAGAGAGTACACATATAATTCCTTGAGTCTTTCCTCATAGGGCCTTTGATGCAGGTCCTGTACTATTTTGGCTGCCCTCTTCTGTACTGTCTCCACCCTATCTATGTTCTTCTGGAGATGGGGCCTTCAGAAATTGACACAGTACTTGATGTGGGGCCTCACCATTGATCTACGAGGGGTAAACTAGCTCTCTCTTGCTGCTGGTGTACCTCCCTATGTACCAGTATCCTGCTTACTTTCCCTTTGCATTATCACATTGCTTTGCCACCTTCAAGTCATCAAAGATGATTGCCCTTTCCTGTTTTGTGGTTGCCAATAACTCCCGCCCAATTGGAAAGTTGCACCCAGGTTTATGTGCCCTAAGTGCATGATTTTGCACTTTTTGCACTGAAACCCAGTTGCCAAACCCTTCACCAGGCTTCCAGCTTTTCAGATGATCCTTATCCCCCTCCCCTGGTGTGTCCGATTTGTTGCAGAATTTTGTGTCATCCACATAAAAGCATACTTTCCCTTCCAGCCTTCCTGCAATGTCACCAGTATAGGCACTGCAGAGGAACAGGCCTAGTACTGACCCCTGGCACACTTCTGGTCACCTTGCCTTCTTCACAGTGAACACTCAAACAACCCTGATTTTGTACACTCAGGCCCAGATATTCAAACTACGCCCAAAAGTGTGCAATAGCAGGAGCAAGCGCAAGTCTCATTGCGCCTATGCAGCCAAGAGACGCTGATATTCAAAAGCGGAGCAGGCCAACTTGCGCCCTACAGCCGACGACTGAATATCGCACCCCACCTGTGCCATAGCACAACTAGGGAGGGAAGCTGAGCAGATCTGATACGCCATAGTGCAACAAGGGATGTTCAGCTGAGTAGTCCAGAGGCACCATAGCGCAACCAGGAGCCCCCGCAGCAGAGCAATGTAACTGCACAACCAGGAGGTAGGGGCTCACCACCCATGCCAGAGATGGGCACTGGAACACACAGCAGAACAGACATCATCCCCACACCCCAAGCACTGCACAACTGGGAGAGGGCAACAAACACTGGCCCATGGAGACAAGCAAACAACCCACAGCCAGGCCATGGTGCCCCATCACACCTACCGGCAAGCTGTGACTGGCACACAAGGAGGGCAGACCACCCGTGCCACACCATCCCCCAGTGTAGAGCACACCTGCTCCGTGACCCCAGACACCCCCCATGAGCAGTGACCACCACTGCAGGAAACCCCATGCATGCCACCACCCCCACTGTGACACTGCAACCCCTGTGCACCACAGAACCATGCAAGCCAGCCCCACCACGAGCACCCAACAATGAGTGGCAGCAAACGGCAATGCAACAATGGCAGACACAGTGCCACCATGCACAGTTCCCCGAGGTACTGCTGAGAGACCAACCATGCGTCGGCACAGAGGTACCCCACACGGGACAGGACGTGCCCTTGACACCACCACCAGTGGTACAGCACCCTGCACAGTAGTCCAGTGACACCCCGGCCCACCACTGGCCACAACAGCCAGCACAGCCACCCACAGTGGTGTGTGGAGCATACACACACCGGATGCCACACAGTGCATGGACACACCCACCCATATCCAAGAGCACACCAACACAGGGACGCAGTGGTGGGGCAACCAAGCCCCACTGTGGACCCGCAAGCTGTACACACAACCCGTAGTCCTCCATGGCACTGGAGTGCCAGCCACCCCTGCGTGAGGCACTGTGGACCTGTACACCACCAGCAGTCGCCGGAGCACAAGTCACAGACAGTGGGCACATCCTGCAACACACACAAGGCACAGCATGGAGGTGGGACAACTGTGGTGCCCACAGTGCCACCCGAGCCAGGCATGCACCACACCAGTGAAAGGGCAACCCAGCAAAGTGATGGGTACAGTGGCCGCCCTGCGGGTACTGCCACCACTGACATGCCAGCAGACCTGCAGGTCACAGACATGCATGTGTGTTGGCTGCACAGGCCATGGATGGGCGATGGGTGCGCCATGGACACAGAGCATGCACCATGGACCACTGCACACAGTCATCCAGTGCACAGGGCACAACACACACACACAGACACTGACTGATAGCTACCCCATACCATAGTCACCTCCACACACACATATCCATGACTGCACCACCCTGACGCCATGCACACCACTGCAACTGAGCACCTATAGCCCGCTGCAAATCAGAGACCACCACAGTATTCATATCAAAATCAAATGTATTGCACAAATATAACATTCAACTATTTACAATATTACAAAAACTATATACAAGGTTGGGGGCCACAAACAGGTGGAGTGGGTAGGGGCAGGGGTGGACAAAAATGGGATGGGAAGGAGGGTGTGAGGGTGGGTCCGGGTAGGGAAATACAGGGACTGAGAGATCCTAGCGGGGCGCCTGCCTGCTCTGTGACTCCTCCGGCCTCTGTGCTCCTCAATACCCCGGTGCTATCCAACCACCTGAGGATGTCCAGCGATTCCTGGGCCAGCAGTAGCAGTTCCCTCACAGCCTCCTGATGTCCTGTAGATGGCAGATACCTAGGACAAGGGAGCACAGTCAATAGGTGTAAATGCACAACCCCATATAGCCCACCCATGGCATACGGCCATGGGACATACCACTGTGATGGTGTGTGACCACCCCGCAGTGATCATGTCCACAGGACCTGCTCACCCAGGTGCATACAGCCATGCAGAATGCCGCACACACCCACCGGCTGTCACGCACAGCACCACCGTGGCGCTTAGTGACATGGCTATGGTGCAAAGGCAGTGGCACAACCATGCACTTGGTGCACGCATGGCTCACCATTGATGCACTCCCAGATATGCATTGCCACTGGACAGTGTGGACTGTAACAAGTTGTGTGCATGGCAGTGGTGTCGATGAATGGTGGCCATGCCCGCTGCCTACCCTGTCACACAGCATGCAATAGTAACCATGGATGTCATGGCACTCACCCTCATCAGGCCGGGCCAAGGGCTGTGATGGCCTCGCCCGCCTGACTGCACTGCCTTCCTCCCTCCGCCCTCTCTCAACCGGGCGCTTCGCCTGGGCCTGTGGGGAAAACAAGGAGAGAAGAACATCAATACAATCCTGAAGCAAAGTCCCCCTGCCCCAAGGTGTGTGCCTCCCACCCAGCCAGACCCACCCACCCCACACCCTGTGAACACCGCCACAGCCAACCCCAGATGGTCCCTCCCTATGTGCTGGACACATACAACACTGTTACCCATATGGACGATAAAAGTGTGTTGATGGAACCCCTACCTGGACGTGGCACGTGCCTCCTGGCACGTGACCACAGTGCGGCCAGTAGCTCTGGCCCTCCTTCGAGGTCCCCATAGCGTGCCTGCACTGCTCCATGCCTCCCCCGCCCGTGGCCTCTCCAGGCAGTGGCCACCTCCTGCCACACCTGGGTCCTGGCCCTGTCCAGGGCGCCTCCGAAGAGAGGCCCATGGTGTGGCTCGCAACTGCCACCAGATTCATCAACTCAATCGAGAGCACTGCGCTGCCTGTCTGCATACCATCCTTCCAGTTATAGTAGGCAATATGGCACTCTGCAGCATGGCTCCCCACGCGCAGATGCTGCGCTGCACAGCTGCCATCTCATTGCGCCAGCCACCGACCAGCGATAGAGGTGCACCCATGCCCGACGTATGGCACCTAGGGGCAAAGGTCGGGCAGGGTCAAGGGTCTCGCATATGGACACGCGACAGCGCCATTGGAAGACAATGCATGAAGCAATTGGCTGCCTGTGTGCCAGCGCCTATTGACTACCGAGCAGTTGGGCCATTGCACCTATGATGGCCCAGTGCCACAGCGCCATGTAGTGACCATCGCTATAGCGCCACTGGCACAATGGTGGCCATGCCCTGCATTGCCTACCGCCACAGCACGTCATCAGTGCAGCAGATGCCTGTGTCAACAACCCGGCATGCGCAGTGAGGTGTACTAGGTATGTCACAGAACTGCGCCATTGGCTCAGCATGTTCAACACATTGCACAAAAGCTAACAGCGCGATATTCTGCCGTCTACATGCAAATCATCTAATCAGCCATTCAATGGCGCAGCACTGCAATTTGCATCTACTTAAAGTTGCTCTCGCCTCATTTGCATGGATTGCGCTTATAAAATGCGACAATGTGCTGCAGTGGCCATTGTCGGTTACTGCAGTCTATTGGTGAGTTGCATGCTGTTTGGGAGTGTGGACTGTGGATTCAGGGACATGCATGGGACTGCACAGTCACAGGTAACAACTGCCATTCTTACAGGCTACATAATGACTGGAGCAGGTTGTTGAGAGGAGGAACACAGTGGTGGGAAGAGGAGGAGGTCTAACTTACAAAGGCTAAAACCGAGGCCCTGTTCGAGGCCTACCTGGATCAGGAGTCACTTCTCAGTGGACGGTGGGGAACACCTCAAGCCTCGTGCTGCTGCATGGGAGGAGGTGGCACGTGCTGTGAACCTGCATGGCAGCCACCAGTGCTCCATGCAGGAGTGTAAGAAAAAGATGGGCACGGACAGGAGGAGGGTAAGGAGAAGGTGGCTGCCATCAGGGCAGCACGTGTTGCAACAGGTGGGGGACAGCCGGGGTGGTACAGCTGACCCACAGGAGGAGAGGCTTGCTGGAAGCATGCAGCACAGTGCCATTGAGGGTGTTCCGGTGGTGGCTTCCAGATGGGTGGTAGCCCATCTCTGCATGGTAAGTCATGGTCTGTCTGGGGGCAGGGTAGATCACATGCACTAACGCGAAGTTTGCTTCCCTTACAGATCCTGAGCATCTGTATGGGTCTCGGTGGTGGGCCTGTCCACTGCGGACAGTCAACTGGAGTTGGAGGAGGGACCATCCACCCTCCACAGGTATACGTGATCATCGCGACAGTGGGGCCACCTGGCTGTCCACACTGATGTCATTGTAACAGGTGTGGAAGAAGCCCTGCCTGTGTCCCAGCGTGCTGGCATCCATGGATGCCAGCATGCTGTGACTGTGGCCAGTGCAGAGTCCGTCACCAGTGATGATGACACTACCGTCATGGGCAGTGACACGTGTGCCACGGGATGGCCACAAGCAGGGCACTCAGCGCCCATGGCTGTGGGTGGTGCCGTCGTGAGGCCTGCATGTCAGCACAGTCCCAGGCTGTGCCTGTCAGTACCAGTGGGCAGCACTGGTGTCTGTTCAGGACAGTGGGACTGTTATGCCACTGCAGCAGCACCACTGAGCCCTGGGGAGTGGCAGCCGGAGGGGCAGCATCAGCAGTTGCCCAATGGGCTTGGGGTACAGGGTTCAGCGGCGTGTCTGTGCACCGCCTGTGGACATGCCCAGCCCTGGCCCTGGTGCACAGCACCCACCCTCAAGGGGTGCTGAGCATGGCCATGCGCACTCCTGAGGGACAGGATGCCAAGGAGGCTGATGACCTCTGGATGAGCACACCCACCTACTGCAAGCATCGGTCCAGCAGCAGATGCGGCTTGCAACGTCCATGGATGTACCAGGCGTGTGGCTCTGGAGTGGGCAGAGGAGCATCGCAGCAGGGACACCACACTGATCCTGGCAGGATGGACCATTTGCGGAGGATGTGACCGCTGCCATTGACAGGCATGCACAGGCATTCATTGCTGTCATGGCCACAGTGGGCACACAGTCAGGTGCCCATGCATCGCGGACACCATGCAGTGCACTATCCACCCCCATTCCGGCGTCATGTGACTCCCACCCTGTCAACACCAGGTTCAGCTGTGGGCATCCCGAGCACCCTGGTGCAGGCATGTTCGGTGTTGCAGACCTGAGCGAGCACAGTCGCTGCTCACGCAGTGGAACCCTGGGGCCATCAGTGCCACCCCATGAGTCCAGTGGTCAGCCTGTCAGTGCTGGCGGTCTCGGCGGGCTGCCCACGCATCTATGGTGGCCGTGGCACTGTGTCACGTGACTGACCTGTCATCCAGCATGGCTACTGTCTGGTGCTGCCCTGTGTGCATTGTGTGTTTCAGTGGGCAGTGCACGAGTGAGTACCCAGCCCTGCACGCAGACACACAGTCCACCTGCACACCCTCCTGGCTGCTGTCCGCAGTTGCGTGTGCATGATGATGCCTGCATTGGCGCTGTACACCAAAGTGCAATGGTGTTCAGCATCTGACACACTCACATGGACAGGCAGTGGGCGTGGTGGCCTGTGGACATGTGTGCTGCTAGGGTGTGTATTCTGGGTCAGTGTGCCTCCTGCCCTCTGTGCAAATTTGTTGCTTTGTGTGTGAGTGTGTGTGTGTCCATCCACATGGCATGTTAATCCTCACCCATCCCTGGTTGTGTGTGTGCTTCTGTGCCCTGCCACTTCCCTTGACGGCATGCACCCCTGGTGTGTGTCCATGCGTGTCTGTGGGTTGTGCCTTAGCCACTGGTGGTTGCGCATGGCCCCATGCCTTACCTGGGTTGGCTGAAGTGCCCTCCATGATGGTGTCCCGGTGCAGCTGTGCCAGCCTGAGCAGTCGGGGGTCCTGTCAGCCAAGGGGGCTGCCCATCACCATCGCCACCGGCGCCCCATCATCCCCATCGCTGTCCCCCTCTTAGACCTGTATGGCTATCCACATTCGTGGCCATGTTGTGCAGGATGCAACAGGCCAGGCAAAGCCCAGGCCTTTGAGGGACTGTACTGTGGGCACCGCCAGAGGTGTCAGGCAACAGAAATATGCCTTCAGCATCCTGAACACCCGCTCAATGACATTATGTGTGGTGGCGTGGTGCCTCATTGTAGCGTTGTGCGATGGGGTCGCTGGCTGCCGGTATGGTGTGAGCAGCCAGGAGTGGGTATCCACTGTTACCTGTTTGTAGAGGGCGAGGTTAGTTTGTGATCAGCATCGCCCTGCCCCAGGCCATGTAGACCACTACCCATGCCACCTCTGGCCATGCCCCTCAGGCCCTATGATTGTCCATGTGGTTTGCATACTCACCCAGTAGGTGTCCAGTGGGATGTCCCCACTCTCGAATCTGTGGCACAGTGCCAATTGGTGCCAGATGAATGAATCGTGTGCTTCCCCAGGGTGCGTGGCACAGACATTGATTATGCGCCCCTGGCATCACACACCACCTGGCAGTTGATGCTGGCATAGCCCTTGCGATTTATGTATGCGGCCCTCGGGCCAGGTGGTGTGCGATGGCCACATGGGTGCAGTCTATTGCCCCTAGCATGCCAGGCATATGTGCTACCCTGTGGAACTCCTGCATGTTTGCTGTGCGCCCACCACTGTGCTGGGGAAATGGATGTACTCTGCAGCATGTGGCAGCAGTGCGCTGATGAATTGGGTGAGGTGGTGTGACATGGCTCGACTGGGTTGCGCCTGTGGTGTCCCCAGTTGGTCTCTGGAAGGTACCCGTGGTGAGCAAGCACATGCAGGCTGTTACCTTAGTCTCCACTGACACAGCATGACTCTGCCGTGAGGGTGCCTGCATCACATCACTGCACAGCTCACAGAGCCACCTCAGAATTGCCCTATTCAGGCAGTACTGGCCCACAATCTCAGTATCAGTGTACAGCTCAAAGCTGGTGCGGACTCGTACTGTCTGTTGGGGCATACTGCTGACGGGCCTCTTCCACGGCCACGCCCCTGCTGCCGCCTTCTCACCCCTCTCATAACGGCCTCCATTTGAAGGTGGCACTGGCCATGTCCCTGGCTTGTGTTCACCCCCGCAGCTGCTGCAGTATTACCCTGCTGTCCTGGCTGCTACTTCCCTGCACCGGGTACACCTGCCTGTGCTGGTTCTGTGCAGTGTGGCTCCCCACACCTTCCCTGTGCCTGGCTGTTCAGACTGCCCTTTCCTGGCCTGCACTGTTTGTGCCTCCTGCCCTGTCTGTCTGGCTAGAGTTCTGCCTCATGTGGCTTCCCTGTAGTGTTCTTGCGCCTCCCTTGCTCCTTTTATTTTGGCTCATTTCCGCTATGGCTAAATCTCCGCTTGTTTCTATTGCGCATGGTATGCAAGTCGTTGAATATCGTGACTGTGCCATTTATGCATGGTTCCTCCTCCTTCGTTGCGCATGCCTTTCATTATCATTGCACTGTTGCTCAGCATGATCTGGGTAAATCGCCTCCTGCTGAATATTGCAGAATGGCGACTTTCGGACTTGGCGCAGGCGCAACTCTATTGCGCATGGCTCAACTCTTTTGAATATCTGGCCTCAGTATATTTTATTTATTTATTTATTTATTTTTAGGTAATCAGAATTACAACCCTTTGAGTCAAAGACTCTTTTGCAAAGCCTCCATGTCAGGAATATAGGAATACAAACAGTGCAGGAATATAAACAGTGGCAACACATAGAAGGTACTTTACAGTTTGGGGGCAATGATGGCATCAGGTAGCATCACAGTGCAATATTGTAGTGAAGCAGTAAGAAGTATCTAAATAAGTTTAGACATCAGAAGGATAGTTTCAAGGAGAACTAATGTGCAAGTCAGGCCAACTCCACTGGTGAGGGGTGTTAGGCTAGCCCAGAAACAGAATAATGGGAGGGCGGGCAAAGCTGACATCATCAGGCACCCTACGCACTCCCTCACCCATCCACAGAGCAATGAACAGACAGTGGAGAAAACAAGAGACCTGCATTTCTGGCAGTGTTCTTGGTGCATTACGTGAACCCTGTCAGATCCTGTATTTCATTAAAAAGTGCAGCTGGCCCACAGGTACAGAGGTAGCACTACCACTTGTGAAGTCAGCGACCCAGGTTCAAGAACGAGCCCAAGATGTCGGTGGGCTGGCAAGGTGGAGGAGGTCAGATCTCCCAAGGCAGAAAAAGGAAACAATCATGGTTGCACTTAGATGAAACGCTGACCTCTGCTGACACCGGCACCCAGCGACTCAGGCACCTCCCAAGGCTGAATCCTGGTTCTGGCAGGTTGAAGGACCCCTGACCACTGCCATGGAGGCCAACCATGGGAGACTATGGGAGAAGCTAGGTAAACAGGTCAGTTTTATTCTCGCCTGTATTTTCCCAGGTAAATTACTAGTGACAGCACACAAGGATAGGGTTATGATACATAGATACATAGACAGTGTCGGCAGATAAGGGCTTAAGGCCCACCCAGTTCGCCCATTTGAGCTTGTAAGTTCAATTTATGTTTTCCTAGAAGTCTGTTGCCCCTTACCCTGACCTCCAGAATTCCTTTATGTCTATCCCATGCATTCTTAAATCCCATGATTGTTTCAGCCCCCACCACTTCCTCTGGCAGGGTGTCCACTTGTCCACCACCCGCTCTGTGAAGAAATTCTTCCTCGCGATTCCTCTGAATCGTCCCTCCTCCAACTTCATCCCATGCCCTCTAGTTCTGGAACATCTTTTGGCTTAAAAATAGTATATTCCTGCACCCTGTTCCTCCCTGTAAGATACTTGTATGTCTCTATCATATCCCCTCTCCCTCCTCTCCTCCAGGGAGTACATGTTCAGTTCCTTCAATCTGTCTTCATAGGACTTGTGATGCAATCCATGCACCATCTTTGTTGCCCTCCTCTGAACCTTCTCTACTCTGTCTATGTCCTACGCAGGTATGGTCTCCAGAACTGTACACTGTACTCCAGGTGGGGCCTCACTAGTGTCTTGTATAGTGGAATTGTGACCTCCCTTTTCCTGCTGGTGATGCCCCTGCCTATACATCCCAGCATCCTATTTGCTTTACCTGCTGCCTTGTCACACTGTTTCCTACCTTGAGGTCATCAGAGATGATAACCCCAAGATCCCTTTCCTGCTTGGTGCATGCTATATTCTCACCCCCAACTGATATATTGTGCCAGGGTTTTTGTGTCCCATGTGCATTATCTTGCACTTCTTTGCATTGAATTTCAACTGCCAAACCCCTGACCATTCTTCAAGTTTCTGCAGGTCCCTTCTCATTCTGTCTACACCTCTGGTGTGTCTACTGTGTTACAGAGCTTTGTGTCATCAGTGAACAGTGAAATTCTGCCTTCTAGGTCCCACAAATGTCACTGATGAAGATGTTGAATAGGACTGGTCCCAGCACTGATCCCTGTGGTACCCCACTGGTCACTCTTCTTCCTCTGTGGAGTGACAGCCATTTACCACCACCCTCTGTGTCCTGCCTCCCAGCCAGTTACCTACCCATCACACTACTGTCCTGTCCACACCCATATTCCCCAGTTTGTGTAATAGTCTTCTATGTGGCACAGTGTCAAGGGCCTTGCTGAAGTCCAGATAGCCATGTCTACTGCCCCCTGATCCACCTCCCTAGTCACCCAGTCAAAAAATTCAATGAGGTTGGTCTGACATGACCTCCCTGGTGAAACCATGTTGCCTTGGGTCCTGTAGTCCATTGACAACCAGATGTTCCACCAATCTCTCCTTCAGTAGTGCTTCCATGATCTTCCCCACTCACTGAGGGTGAGGCTGACTGGTCTGTAGTTCCCTGCTTCCTCTTTGTTCCCACTTTTGTATAAGGACTACATCTGCTGTCCTCCAGTCTTTGGGTACCTCCTCTGTTTCCAGTGATCGGCTAAACAGGATAGTCAGAGGTTCAGCCACCACCTCTTAGTTCTTTTGAGGACCCTGGGGTACACTCCATCTGGCCCCATTGCTTATCAACTCTTATTACTTCCAGTTCCTCCAGGACCCTTTTCTCGTAAAGGGACTTGTGTCCATTTCTGCACCATTCTCACCCTTGTACTCCTTCAGACCCATTACTCTCCTTCGCCAGTAAGACTGAGCAGAAATACCTGTTCAATATGTCAGCTTTACTGTTGTCATCCTCCACGCGCCCCCATCCTCCCCTTCAGTCTCACTATCCCTCCTTTGTCTTTCTTTTTCACTTATGTACCTGTAAAGGTTTTGTCCTCTACCCACTGATTTTGCAATGTGTTCTTCTGTCTGAGCTTTGGCTTCCCTTATTGACCCCCTGCCTCCCTTTGCTTCTCCTGGTACTTCTCCCCATCCCCTTCTGCCTGTGTCTTTTGTATTGCCTGAATGCAATCTTTTGGCTTTCACTTTCTTTGCTACCTCTTTGGAAAACCATAATGGTCTAACATAGAAACATAGAAACATAGACTTTGCGGCAGATAGGAACGCTAGGCCATCTAGTCTGCCCATTTCCCACCTACAGGATAGGCCGCAGATCCTAGTTAACCAACAGCCTATTTCTTCCTACCCCTACAAGAATTGCCTTATGTCTGTCCCATGCATTCTTGAATTCTCCCACAGTTTTAGGACCTCTACAGCCTCCCTCAGGAAGGCTGTTCCATGCATCCACTACCCTTTCTGTGAAATAATACTCTCACATTGCCCTGAACCACCTCTTCTTCTATCTTTAAATTGTGTCCCTTGTTCTTGCAAGTCTCTTTTTCTGAAAGATGCTACTCTCTTGGACTTTGTTGATTCCACTGAGGTACTTAAAAGTTTCTATCATGTCCCCCTCTCCCTTCTTTCCTCAAGGGTATACATATTAAGTTCCTTTAGTCTCTCCTCATACGGCTTCTCTTGCAGACCTTGCACCATTTTAGTTGCCTCCTCTGGACTGCCTCTATCCTGTTTATGTCCTTGGAGATGGGGTTTCCAGAGCTGGACACAGTACTCAGATGGGGTCTCACCAACTGTATGTACAGAGGGATAACAACTTCCTGTTTCCTGCTGATGATGCCTCTCCTATACATCCCAGTATACCCCAGCCCTCCCTACTGCCTTCTCACATTGCTTGCTAACCTTAAGGTCATCTGATATGATTACCCCAGGTCCCTTTCCTTTTTGTTATTGTTACTACCTCCCCACCCATTGTGTATTCTTCCCTGGGTTCTTGTTTCCAGGTGCATTATTTTGCACTTCTTTGCATTGAATCCTAGCTGCCATAGTTCTGACCATTTCTCCAACCTTGCCAAGTCCCTTTTCATCCTTTCCACACCTCCTTGTGTATCAACCCTGTTGCAGATCTTTGTGTCATCTGCAAAAGGCATACTTTTCCTTCCAGTCCCTCTGCAATGTCACTGATGAAGACATTAAAAATGACTGGACCCATACTGAACCCTCGGGTACCCCACTAGTAACCCCTTTCTTCAGAGTGGACTCCATTTACAGTTACCTTCTGTGTCCTGTTGTCCAGCCAATGTTTTACCCAGGCTACCACCCTGGGTCCTACTCCAGGCTGGTTAATTTGACTTATTAATCTTTGTGTGGACTGTGTCAAATGCCTTGCTAAAGTCTAGGTAGGCCATGTCCACAGCCCCTCCTTGGTCTACTACTTTGGTCACCCAGTCAAAGAAATATATTAGATTTGTCTGACATGACCTTCCCACTGTGAACCCATGCTGCCTTGGGTCCTGTGCTCCACTGGCCTTTAGGTGCTCAACTATTCTCCTCTTCCTTTTCCTCTTGCTAACCTGCTTAATGCATAATTCTGTTGTTCTTGTAATACCCATTTTAAATACTGCCCACTGTTTCTCAACCCTGATTCCTGTCCCATTCCCCTTAATGCCTCTTTCAAGTATCTCCCCATTTTCCCAAAGTCTGCCCCTAAAATCCAGGATACGTGTTTTTGTGTGGTTTGGTTCTGCTATTTCTGTGATTTCAAACCACAATGACTGGTGGTCACTGTTCCCAGGTGCTCCCCACTGTTACCCCCATCACACTGTCCCTGTTTGTGAGCACAAGGTCCAGTATTGCCTTCTGCCGAGTTGGTTCCATGACCAGTTGCTTGAGGAAGGCACCCTGAAGGGAGTCCAGGATAAATCTGCTCCTAGTTGATGCTGCTGCTGGTATGCTCCAGTCCACGCCTGGAATATTGAAGTCTCCAACCAGTACTACTCTCATTTTGTCTGCCATCCTTTGGATGGCTAGCATCAGCTCCCTATCTGTTTCTTCCTCCTGGGCTGGTGGTCTATAGACCACACCTGTGCGGATGGCTGTCCCCATTTTCCTTTCCAGCTTAACCCACAGTATCTCTCCATTTTGTTCCTCTTGGATCTCTGTGGCCCTTATGTCCTTTTTTCACATACAGTGCCACTCCTCCTCCTTCCTGACTGCTCTGTCTCTTCTGAATAAGTTGTAGCCAGGTATGGCCATCTCCCAGTCGTGGTTATCATTATATCAGGTTTCAGTGATGGCCACAATGTCCAGGTCTGACTGCACCATGACAGCCTCCAGATCTTCCATCTTGTTGCTAAGGCTCCTGGCATTTGCACACATGGCTTTCCATGATTTGACCTCCCTAGACTGTTTCGCTGTTCTACTCCAGCCCCTTCCTTGGTTGTCCTTTATCCCTGGTTCTCCTTGCTGTCTGCCCTTCTGCTGAATTTTGCCCTTTTATGCCTATCCACCGCTTGGGCACTAATCTCCATCTTTGCATACTGCTTTGCAGAGATAGCCACTCTTCTGGTTCACTGGTTCCACTGCTAGCTGTGGGGGTGAGCAAGTAGGTACCTCCTTGCTGACCTGCCACCCCTTTGCTAGTGTAAATGCTTGTCAATGTAGCAATGTATGACTAGAGTGTATAGGTTGGTTAAAAGCACTATTGCTCTCTATACTCACATACTGTATGTATCTGATTCAAGAATGCATGGGACAGACATAAGGCAATTTAGCGGGGGTAGGAGGAAGTAAGCTGTTGGTTAACTAGGATCTGCAGCTTATTCGTTAGGTAGGGAAATGTTCAGATTAGTTGGCCAAGCGTCCTTATCTGCTATCAAATTCTATTTTTCTATGTTTCTATAGTGTAACACTTCAAAACTCCCCCACACACAGAAGAAAAATGGAGGGCAGAACCATGCATTAGGGCAGTGGACAAATGGAATTGTCTGCTATAGGAGGTGGTGGAGAGAGCACGGTGGAGGATTTAAACATGCCTGTGACAGGCATAAGGGACCCTTATAGGTGGAAAGGAGGGTGAAAAGCCATTGACTGAGGGCACTAGGTAGTGTAGGGCTTATGGGCAGATTAGTTGGGCCTAGTGGTCCTTTTCTGCTGACAATTTCTCTGTTTCTATGTTTGTGTGTAAAATATTCTATAATTACCGACACTATCCAATTGTTTGGGGCTATGTAGTAACGTGCTCATTTACTGTTTTTAAATTACAAAAATACTGTTTTATTGCCCAGGACATTAACCTGTGCAGTCCTTCTGTTTCTATGTCAGTCTTGGCTATGCTCAGCCGTGCTATACACTTTTGTCATGCTCAGCTGCCCATGCACATTGCTATCTATCGCTTGTCTCTGAGCTGAGTCCAGCACAGTCCAAAATAATAAGGGCCAGTGCTGTGTGTGTTGGGGGGTGGCTTTTCCAAAGAGTCAGTGGTCAGCTTTATAGTTGGGTGTGTAAAGAGGACATGTTGCTATCTACCATTCATACTCCTTTACACTGGCAGTGTATTTTGACATGGATAATCAATACAACAGTAGGGTGGAAATCAGATAGATGTGTTCAACTTGTTAACTGGTGAAGCAGAGCAGGGAGTGGCGGTGGATGTTCAATACCAAGATTTCAGAAAGGGCTTTAAAAACAGCCACATTGGAGGTCGGTAAATAAGTTGGGCAGCCTGGCAGTTTGTGATAAAGTGGTAAACTGGTTCAGAAAATGGTTGAGTGACAGGACACAAAGGGTACTTACTTGTAAATGGCATTCACTCCAAGGAGAGTGGTGACATGCAGGATGCATAGGGATCTGTGCTGGTGCCAGTCCTCTTTAGTGTCTTCAAAAGTGACATTGCAAACAGGCTGGAGTGGAAACTATGCCTCTTTCCAGATGACACTGAGATCTGCAACACTGTCAACACTCATGGGGATTGCAAAACAAAAGAGAATGGACCTAAACATGCTTATGGAGCAGTCGAGACCATGGCTGCTAAGATTTAATTGCAAAATGCTGACAAATTATGCATTTAAGAAGCAGAGATCCAAGGAGGTGTACAAGAAGGGAGAGGTATTCACAGCCACCAAGAAATAAAGTGACCTGTAGGTATTGATATCTGATGACCTAAAGTCAATGAAAGAAATGTGAGAAGCCAGTGGGGTTAGCCAGTTGGATGATAGGGTGCATAGTGAGAGGTATTACGAGCAGAAAAATGAGGTGGTTATGCCACTGTACATACCTTTAGTAAGACCCCATTCTGAATACTGTGTCCAGTTCTGGAGGCCACATATCCAGAAGGGCATAGACAAAATAGAGGCAGTCCAGAGAAGGGCAACAAAATGATGCAAAGACTGCACAAAAGTCACATGAAAGGCATCACGAAGGTATGATAAGGCATTCAAGTACCTCAAGGGTATAAACAAGGTACAGAAGGGTAGCATCTTTCAGAAAAGAATGCACACAGGAGCAAGGGGCAATACTGAGGAGAGGGTAAGACACAGATCAACTGGGACCTGTGGTACTGCATTAGGTTGGGGAAAGAGGCAGACTAGGAGGGCACACTGCCCTTGTCCGTAGTCGTGTTTGTTTTTATATCTCAATGTTAAATAACACACAAGCTCGCTTGGATGACACTGTCATACCTAGAAACATTTTTACAGCACAGCCCAAAGCCAAGCATGCAGTTGTGAGGAATGAAAAAGGAAACAAAAAGTTACACTATTATTTATACATCCAATAAAATATCACTGACTCTCAGAAAATGATGTACCAACACCACCACAAAAAGACAAGTGAATAAAGTCACTATAGCTACATGGTACAGGATCTAGCAGTATGAACACCAGCTATGTCATAGTAACTATTGTCCATATAGGTAATGGAACCATTACACTATTTCAGACAGTACAATGTACAGGACACCTGTAACAGTAGACAAATGTGACTGTGTCCTTCATTCTGTCAAGTATAGATGCGAAAGATACTGCACTATTTCAATCTGTGGATTTTTCTTTATTTTTCTGATTAATAGAAGTGCAGCATCGTTACTGAAAATGAGACTTACTCCAGGGGCATGTGGCAGCTTGGGCTGAGGATGCACGGCACACGCCCACATGGCAAGTAAAAAAAAACAGAATTAAAACAAAGTTATTCAAACAGATGATGATGTTGACAGATGTTTGCTGCCTGCATCATGCACACAATATTGGGAATTTACAAATGTTTGGGGACAGTCGGATCTATAAAACAAACAGAAATCGTAAATACGAGTAATCTGGAAGTACAAGGGACCTTAGCTTGCAATGCAGTCCTTTTGGACAGAACAAATTAAGTTTACAAATTATGTCAGGCTCTGTGGGCGTCCGATGATGGTGACCATGAACACTGACAGGAAATAAAACTAAAAAACAGAATTAAAACAAAGTTATTCAAACAGATGATGATGCTGACAGATGTTTGCTGCCTGCATCATGCACACAATATTGGGAATTTACAAATGTTAGGGGACATTCGGGATCTATAAAACAAACAGAAATCATAAATACGAGTAATCCGGAAGTACAAGGGACCTTAGCTTGCAATGCAGTCCTTTTGACAGAACAAATTATGTTTACAAATTATGTCAGGCTCTGTGGGCGTCCGGTGATGGTGACCATGAACACTGACAGGAAATAAAACTAAATTTTAAATGTAAAGTTTTAATATCTAATACTTTATTGTGCACCGCTGTTTAGGACACACACTGCCAATTTCTGAATGGTGCTAAGCTCTTCCCTTGCAAGTGTTGTTGCGCGATGACATGTACGAGGTCAGAAAAGTAGCATCAATGCGCATGCACGCCTCAACATGGCGCTGGCTTCAAAGACAATGAAATGGGGACACAGTTTCTTACTAAGCAAAATCCTTTTACCACAAAGAAATAACTGCAGGGATGAAAAAATGCATACAGCACATCAGAAGGTAGCACAGTAAACGTTTTTTCAGCAGATTCATGGATTTTACAGATTTTCAGGAGACTTCTCCTTTAAGGAACTATGGTAGAGAGGTCAGAAAGGAATGCTGGAAGGTTATTTAACATCTATTGATTAAGCTCAAGCAATTGATTGGGTCCCACATGAGTATTTATTTGCAGTACTTAAACACACAGAAACTAGACAAATTGTTGAAATGGCTTAGAATTCTATATAGTGAGACAACTCTGCATCCTTTACATAAATACAGTGCTTGGCCCTAAAATTTCAATTAAGAGAAGCATGAAGCAAGGATGCCCTCTAAGTCCCCACTATACTTATTCGCTCTAGATCTCTTTCGTGAGATTACTACAGAAGCACTCAAATATCAGTTGTTTGTAGTTATCTCCTGATACACTAGAGCTTATGATGCTTTCTTATGCAGATGATGTATCCATAGTGCCACAATCTGGTGCCTGAGGGAAGTACTTAAGGACACCAAGGACCAGATTTTCAAAGGCCAGAGATGGATGCAGGGTGCTTACGCAAAAACAACTGACGAAGGAGCAGGATGCATCAAACCTTGCACCAATTCTGATTTTCAAATGGTGTTTGCATCAAAAACAGGTCTGCATGAGCCAGAGTGGCTTGCGCCATGCTTGCACAAGAAAAGAGCTCATGCGCATGTCGGAAGGGATGCCTGCATCACAGAATGATGCTCCATCCCTTATTTGGGGTTTTTCAAGGAATATGACTCATGTCCTTGTGCCTAAGATGCATGTCACTGTTAGACCAACCAGAGCTGGTCTAAGGGACACTAGAGCATGTAAAGAGACCCACAGCAGGTGGTCATACCTGACTGTGCTACTCTGAAGGACCAGTATTCTCCTGCAGGACTAGTTTAGAACATTTTGGGGGCTTAGTCTTGGCCATTTCATCTGCTGTATTTTTTGGCTTAGCTCACGTCATTCTCGCCTTTGCATCATTTTTTATTCAACTTGCACCATTTTTTTGTCTCAGCTTGCATCATTTCTTTACTTGGTGCATCTTGTGTCATTCTCATCCCTTGCATCATTTTGTTGATGCAGTGGACCTCTTGCGTCACTCTGGAGGACTTTTGTCACATAGATTGCTTTTCTTGCAAAATGTGGCACACAGTATTTGGTGCACCTAGATATAATGCAAAGTGGTTGTTTGACACAGCTTGTGTGGATCTGAGGGCAGTTTGAAAATCCAGCCCCATCACTTTTTTTAAAGTGGCTGGGACCACAGCTAACTACTCCAAGAGATCTGGCATCCCTATGAGGAACTCAGTAGACTACAGAGCAGGTTTGTTCATAGGAGGTATTGGAATAAAGGACACCCCTATAAAAGGTTTAGGTCTACAGTTTGTTCCAGTGATATGGCTACAGACAATTGCAAAGCCTGTATAGACCAAGCAGAATATAAATTGTCCAGCTGGAAAACAGGCCTGTGTCAAAACAGAAGATGGTATTTTACTTTGAACCCTGTTGTTGCCTTGTTTCATGTATGTAGTACAGTCTCCCCACCAGGCTTGGAGGTGAAGTTATATAGTTCATTTTTTGAGGACTATGGGGAAGCAGATTAAATCCAATAAATAGAGGATTTGCCTACAGATCTATTAACTATGGTGGAGTTAACATGATAAACCAAGTAGTATTTTTAATATCCATGTTTATGTACTTTAACACTAGTATTAAAGAGGTTAACCAACTATGGACCCTGTAAATCATAGATTGGCTTACACCATAGCTAGAAGAGTGGCAGTATGGTTCATGGGTGAGCAGAATAAAAGACTAGAGGCATATAATGCCTTCATATATACATTTGGCTTCAGGAAAAATTTGAATCACGGAAACTTTCCTTGGAAACAATTAAGCTGAATATCAGGAGACAATTACACTCCCATATACTTGTTTGCTACTGTGGCCTCCTTTGGTGTTAAAAATTGTCCTGCAAATTATGGTTCATGTAGCAACCGGACAATTGAGTAACCAATGCATTCCTCAACAAATATTAAGTTCCCTCCCCGCCCCATGGCTTTCTGAAAAAAGATTTCACGTGATAGAAAACACAGTCCAAACATGTCTTGAAAATGCATGTCTGGGTTGCCATCTTGTGCCATGGGTCAGAGCCCATACCGCTGCTCAGTGGCATCATGAAGGGTGATTTCTACAGGAGAAGATGGTGTCCAGTACACTGGTGCCCTTTATCAACTAGGTGTTTGCAGGTGGGCATCGGCTTTTCCAAGGTCGGATACTGGCAGAGCAGTTTGCACCAAGAGTTTCTCAGCATTCATGGTGGGGATATACAGCACAGTATTCTATGTGTTTAGTTACACATGTGTTATTTCTCTTGTAGAGATAATGACCCAAAGTATGCAGCATCTGGGGTGTACAAAAAGATAAAGGGTGCATTGGGTCAGGGCAACAACCAAAGTGCCAAACCTAACTCTGCAGAGAAGGTATGGTATCAGATGAAGCATTACATTCAGAGCATTTTAAGCCAAGGAACCGTATCGGATAATACAGTGAAGCCCTGTTATAAGCACACCCTAAATGCCAAGCAAAATTGTTCTTATAACTGGGATGTGTTTGTAGAGGACTTACTGAAAACTGTCAAAATTCATGTAACAATCTATGGTTAACATAATGAAACTGGACTCAAACTAGTTTTTTAGAAAACCTATCAGTGTGTGAACTCTATGAGCTTCATTTGTAATATCTGTGAAAACCTTTTCATTTTGGCACTTGCTTTTGACCACATGTATGAGCTTGTATCTCATGTATTGATGCACTGATGTGTGTTCTCTGTTGTCCAAACATTTTGTACTGTATTACTTGACATGGAACCTTTGTAAAAGAGCCTTGGCTCATAAGGTGTTTTACTAGTGTTGAAATAAATATTATTAAAGCAGTATAAAATAGCTTTTTGAAAGAGCTCTTGCCCAAACAATGAAAGTATTTTGTAAAGTTAATTCAGTGTCATAGCTAACCAAGAAGTAATGTCTACTGCCTTTTCATAGGTCATCTGCCACACTCCATTCCTACTTAAATGTAAATTAAAGTCACAATTTACAAAAAAAACACATTGTACAGAGTGTTTTGATTTCTAGGTGTACAGTACCTCCTAGTAAGTCCTTCCTTTATTTCCTGAAAGGAGTTTTTCTTCCT
The DNA here is from genome assembly GCA_016271365.2 of Neoceratodus forsteri. Lineage (NCBI taxonomy): Eukaryota > Metazoa > Chordata > Ceratodontiformes > Ceratodontidae > Neoceratodus > Neoceratodus forsteri. The sequence continues at coordinate 1,427,703,623 of CM028130.1, forward strand.
AAATTTGCTTGCTGTTTTTTTTTGCCTCTGGGGTCTCCATGTTAGCATTTTAATGGCTGTTCTTGTTCCTACAGTGTCTTCTGACCCTTGTGACAGTGATGCATCCAGGAGCATTGATTCAGAAAGTAATAACTGCTGCAGCAGCAATCTACTGTTAGGAGCCTGATATTCTGGCTTCAGCTAAGGAACTCTGCTCGGACCTACTAATTTGTCTTTACCTCATCCTCACACTGTTCTCTGGACCTAGTATTGCTCTTTTTCTCAGCAACTCAACTTTTGACAGTGTCACTATTTTGACAGCACCCTTCTTTGCAGCCTGTTTGTAACATTATCCTAGCCTCTGTGATTGCCACCTGTTGTGTTATATTGATTTCTTATGTAACTGCCTGTTATGTTTCTTGAAATCTGTTAATCTTATTTTTTATTTCCTTTTTATTAAGAGAAGCATAGCTGTGAATAATACATACATGCTCATACCATCAATAATACATCAGCCAAAGTTATCAAGTGCATGTCAGCTTAGTAAATCACATGTACATGCAGATGTACAGGTACAGAGTAATGATTCATATGATAAATTATGAATATCCTAGGCATTCCTAGATTCCTCATGAGGCAGTTACATTTTCACAGAAGGAATCCATCCACAAACCTAATGACAATTGCCCTCCAAACCTCTTCTCTAGACCAATGGCCGGTGAGCAGGAGAACAGTTTGAGGTATACAATATTACCCTTCTCCACGCCTAGATGCCCTCAACCCCCACCCCACCCCTTAGGGCACGAAGTCTGGCTAATGCTGTGTCATGTAAAATACTCATTTTGCCATTTTCCCTGAAGGCTGTTTGTTTATTATGTGATCCAGCCATAAGGCCTTCTAACCTGAATATAGTTAAGACAATTTGTTGCCATTCAGAGACATTGGGAATTTTGGTGGACATCCACCTATGAGTTATGGCTTTTTGCTGCTAAAAGGTAGAGGAGAAGTAAGGTGTGGTGCCATAGAGGTCTATGACTGTTAATCTTATTTTTGTAATTGTTCTTTTGTCTGTTATTTCCTGCACTCGTGACATGGAACCTTTGTAAAAGAGTCTCTGACTCAAAGGTATTGTAATTCGAGACACAAATAAATAAAATAAAAAGTACAGGACACAAATTGACTTTGGATACATGGTGGATTCTTTCAAACATAACAAAAATTAGAAGAAAGGTATTGCCCCAGGGATAGCTGTATCCTGCAAACCCAGACCCAAGCACATCTTTTCTTAGACTGCTATTATGCTAAACAGTTTGGGGCACAACTCAGACCATGTGGAAGAAGCCTTTATTCAAAACAACAGATTATCATGTGGTTGTGCAGGGGCTGTATTCAGGCTCTTGGAATAAGTTTCATTCTTCCACCTTGAAATTGTGTTTGCCTGTTGTAAATTTTATTTATGGTAAACACCCTGTGCTTTATAGATACAACAAAATATAACACTCCAGAATCTGTAATTAGGATGATCCCATGAAAAAAGTATACAACTCTGAATGTGCAACATTGCAGTTATCAATTGTATATGGTTTGTAGAAGGATTTACATGGATTCATAAGTAATACCAGACTATAGAGTGGCAATTGTACACGTTGGCCTCCATATGGGTTGGTGATGTATTTTATTTTTTATTTGTGTATGCTACATATTTTTTTACACAACCGTTTTCTTTTTACTTTGCATATACTACATACCATATTTTTACACAACCATTTTCTTGTTTCTGTTTACTCTCTATATTGATCATTTCTCTTGCTTTATGCTTTGAGTGATATAACTCTGTATTTGTATGTATGGTTATTTTATCTTTTAATAAAAATCCCATCTCTTTTCAAAACATGCCACATGATCTTTAATAGCCACCTGAAGAAACACCAATAAAGGCAGACAGGACCTAGGTTTTAACATCTCATCCAAAGGACTGCACACCTTGACAGTATAGTATCCCTTTAGTACTGCACTTGGGTGTTTATGGTATGAGCCCAATCCTGGTGTTGGACAAGAATCCATGAAATGCTAGCCCTAACACTCACCCCATTCCATCAGTAAATCAGCTGAGATGTGGCGCATTGAGAATGGGGTGAGTGTTAGGTTGACAGCCCAAAGGTACACCTCACGCCAAATTTATGAAGACTCAAGAGAGGTAAAACCGTGAATGGTTTTTCCTGTTGCTGCCTGCAGGGTGGGTGGAGTGTTAGGGTTGGGAACCCTTACACCACATTTCCATACTTTTGTTGCTTTAACCTTAACTGGTGCATTAAAGAGAAACTTTACAGCTCTTTCCTCCATGAACAGTGGGAACACTATAGAAGCCTTACCTGGTCCCTTTTCACATACTGCAGTATTCTGATTTTAAGCGTTCTGTTTGGAAGAATCATATTTTGGTCTGTGGAGCCACACCATGCCAGTAACTTCCACTTCCTGGTATCTGCTGAAACTCTGATCCACCCTGATCCACCCCATGATATCACATTTCTGATGTCATTATACGGACAGTGTGGGGCATGCTCCCAAGAAATGAATGGGGCTGGTTTTTAAGTCCATTTTGGTATTTCAAAAGGCCATTGTGGAAAATTAAGGACACTGCTCAACTAACAAATAGTTGAGCAGTGCCCTTGATTTGTCCATGATGGCCATTTGAAATGCCAAAACAAACTTTGAAAACCAGCCCCATTCAAGTCTATGGAGTACGCCCACACACTGTCCATACAGTGATATCAGAAAATGTAATACTGCAGGGGTGGATTGGGAAATTAGAGTTTCAGCAGGTACAGGAATTGAAGGATCAGTGCAGCACGGCTCCATGGAGCCAACATACTATCCCTTCCCTTCCAAAATAGGCACTTAAAAATCAAAATACTGACAGCATATGAAAAGAGACCAGGTAAAGCTTCTATAGTGCTATTCAGGGCAAATTTTTAAAAATATTGAGATAGTTTCTTTTTAATGAAGTTTTTTGCAATTCATTTTCTTTACTTTGAGATAGTATATCGTATCCTCATTCACCTGCATGAACATATCCATTTGTCTGTGGAAGTGCAAGGCTCTCTGGGCCCTGCACTTCCATCCTCATAGATGCATACATCCATGAAGGTGTGGAAGTGCAGGGCTCCGGCAATGCACTTCCATTTCTGCCAAAATAATTTATTTGCTTGGCTGTATGCTTTGTTAAACTGCCAATGTTACGCTAGGGAATTTTGATTTTTTTATATGCTCCCTAAATTGTTTGGAGGGTGTTCTGTGTTATTCTTGTAGTACTCATTAAGACCTTTGTTTTGATATAGATTGTCCCTTAACTGCAAATACTGGTGCCTATGCACAATGGGCAGCAGGTATGCACCAGAGGTGCACTTCACTAGCATAGCTTTGCACCTCTAGACAGGTGCACATAGGCTGGTATTCATAAATGGCTGCCACCTGTCCACAGCCCTGCCTGCCAGCATGCAGGACTCTGCAGGGTGGCCAGGGTGGAGTAACAGACAGGCAGATGTCCAATCAGATGCCCATCATGGGCCCCACAGGAGGTCACCTGCATGATTAGGCATGGGTCTGGGTGTGAATAGCCAATGCAGGCACCTGGACCTGTGCAGCCATGTCCCATTATCCTGTGATCCCCTGGCTGTGCCCATCTTTCAGAGGGCCTCCAAGTGCACAGATGGTCCCCCTAAAGTAGGACCCCACTTGTCATATGCCTTCTTCATCATACATTGGTGCCCTGTCTCTGAGGTAGTAGGAACCCCTACACAGATGATCCCCATTCCCTGAGGTGGGTGACCCCAAAACAGCCCATCATGACCGCTCAAGCACAGTCCATAAAATACCAAACACCCCTCACCCTCAATCCCAGAACTCCCACCCAGTCATTGATGTTCAGTGGCCTCCCACCCCCTGTGACACTGACAACAACACCACCACCCCAGTCCCTCATACCTGCCAGTCAGTGCCACAGCCGAGATGACCAGCAGCACAGCCCTCCTCACACCTCCCCAGCCACCAGCCATCCATTTTGATGCTGGGGCATGCTGCCTCTATATAGCAGTGTGCTTCTGGCATCAGCCTGGACAACCAGTGACCAAGGAGGTGTGAGGAAGCTGTCCGTCTGGGTCTGTGGCACCAACTGGTATGAGAAGATAGGGATGTTGTTGTTGTTGGGTCTGTGGTGGGGGCCACTGAACACCAATAACAGGTAGGGGGTTCTTGGGATCAGGTGTCAGGGTTGGAAAGCACTAACAAGCATACAGAGAACAGGGTTGCACTGTGTGTTGGGGTGAGTTACAACACCATCACCGGGATGTGGCATTGATGTGTGATGGGGATGCCATATACATTCATGGGATTGGGGCACCAGTGTGTGTGGGGGAGCATGTATACTGACTCAGGGATGGGGCACCCTGTGTGTTGGGGTGACATTTACTTCCAGGACAGGGCACAGATGTATGTTTGAGGCTGGTTGACAGTCACCACCATGGAGATGGGGCTCTGGTGGGGTGGGAAAGCTCTGTGGGCCAGTGCTGTGCTGGGGGGGCACCTGCAGCTGGGATGGGCAGAGGCACAGCTGTGTGTGTATGTTTTCAGACAGATGCCAGTGGGATGTGTGTGTGTGTGGGGGCTCGTCTCATGGGACAGTTACAGCAGGGTCCTCTGCCATCAAAACTGGCACTATACTATGCCCCCTGGTGCACAGCACCACGTGCCTTAGTGATGGCACCTAGTGCTAGTGAGCCCCTGACCACCCCTGGTGCATTGATTTCCATGCAGCTGGGGATTGGGCATGTAACCTACTTGCCCCATTCATGAATGCCACTGGGGACAGCGAGACCCTGCTGTATGGCATTCACACATATCCATGCCTGTGCTCCCAGTTTCTGAAGCGTAGGCATGGTGAATAGGGCCCCTGAAGTCATGACTTCTTGAAGTTGAAATGTGGAATAAAATAAGTTCAAATTATTTTTCATATGAAGGAATCCTTTTCATATTAACAAAAAGTCATGTGAAAAAGGATTCCCTTCATATGAAAAAATAATTGGGAAAAAACTATGTCCAAAATCTTTTTGGATGAGAGCATACTTTTGCATATGAATGAAGGAAACATATGAAAAGGATCCTCTCATACAAGAAAGAATCAGAAAAAAAGAAGTCCAAAATCTTTTTCATATGAGGCATCCTTTTCCATATGAACAAAAAACCCATACAAACAAGGATTCATTCATATGAAAAAGAATCAGAAAAAACTATGTCCAAAATCTTTTTGAATGAGAGCATACATTTGCATATGAATGTAGAAAACATATGAAAAGGATCCTCTCATATGAGAAAAGAATCAGAAAAAAAAGAAGTCCAAAATCTTTTTCATATGAAGGCATCCTTTTTCAAATGAACAAAAAAAACACATATGAAAAGGATCCCTTCATATGAAAAAAATTGGACTTAGTCTCCCGATTCTTTTTTTCATATGAAGGGTTCTTTGTTATATGTTTATTCATTCATGCAGTAGAGGATGCCTTCATACAAAAATGAATAACAAAATTCCAAATTCTTTTCTCATATGAAAGGATATTTTTTGTATGTGGACAAATTCCTTTTTATATGGCCCTGCGAAAAAAGGAACAGCGATGAAAAGGATTTTAAAATGTATACAAAACATATTTCTGGATCATTCTTCCAAAAGTAAGTGCATAGTCCATGTAACTAAGGCCTGGCTATCAAGATGCATGTATTGGTGTGTTACAGGATGCCATTTCTGTGGGTTTTGAAATGTTTTAAAATGGAAACAAGATATGGCCATACGAAAAAGGATTTTTCCTCACAAAAAGGATTACCCTGATATGGAAGGATCCTTTCATATGGACCAAATTCTTTTTTGTTCCATGCAGGTATCCAAAGAACAGAACTGAGCATGTTCAGAACCAAAATTTCAAAATGTAATAACTTTTGAGTGGTTAATAATTTTTCACCAAAATAGAAAAAGGTGTCAATGTGGCCCCAAGCTCCTTCTGCCCTCAAAATTTCTGTACAGCAAAATTCCAATCTGTCTGTAGGCTAGACAATCACAAATAGAAGCAAACCACCCCAATATTGTGTTTTTTTTTGCTATACACATCTCAGAAACCAAACATCTGACCAGAAATAAACTTTGCATGTCAAGAGCCATACTTCCCAAGACTGAGCATGCAAGATTTTGTGCAAATCCATTGAAGGGTTGTGAAGCTATTAAAGTGCAAAATTTGAGGATTAATAGAAGACCCTACTAACCCTAACCATAATACTGTATCTAAATATATTAATAGATTTGTCCTGTTCAATTGAATTTGCATACCCAGTCTGGGCCGCTAAGTGTCTTGATTTGCCAAGTTTTGTTCCAGTCAGATGTGCAGATTCAAGATATGAACAATGCATTTTAGGAAAATCAGAGTTGTTTGCCTTTTTTCTTTTGTCATCACCTATAGCTGAGACGGTTTGGAATTTTGGTCTGAAATTTTCCAGGTAGAAGGGCTTCCAGAATAGTACCTTTCATTGGTTTGGTAAAACATTTCAATCTATTCCCAAGTTAAAAGGATTTGAAATGTTGGTTCTGAGCATGCTCAGTAGGGTATAAAGTCTATCTAAAAGACCCTACTGAGCATGCTTCAATTAATTTCAAATCCTTATAACTTGGGAATGGATTCATATTTTTCACCAAACCAAGGAAAGATGCCATTTAGCGCAAGCCCTTTGTACCCTGAATATGTTTGTTCAAAATTCCAAATCGTCTGGCTGTAGGTGATGACAAAAAAAAAAAACAGCAAAAAAACGTTATTTTTCTAAACACACTATCCAGATCTTGTAATCTTCATATCTGACTGGAACAAAACTTGGCAAATCAAGAGATCTTGCCCCAGACTGCATGTGCAAAATGCTGTGCAGTTCAGTTGAAATGGGGCAAAGCTACTAAGGTGCAAAGTTAGTAAACAGCCTACTCAACCCCTAACTATAGTGGTAGTACCATAGCACTATAATACTGTATGTAGATTTATAAAATGACAGGTAAAATCATGTGATCCGATTGACTCTTATTTATGTGTAAAATATGGATTACATATGGTTAAAAAGGACAGCTCAACAGTGAAGAGTCTGCAACACAGATCAGCGGGCATTTGGAACACAGGCATTTCAGTTAGCCCCTACTGACAGAACTGAGCTTCCACCACAAACATGGATGCTACTTTACACACTAAAAAACTTCAACTGGACCATAAATATAAACTACCTTAAATAAAAAAAAAACAAATGAATTAAATGTTGTTTCCTGGTTACTCACTCGACTTACATACATAAACAAATTAGAAACAATAAGTATTGTTTATAGTTTTCAATACAACTGTTTCTTTGCTGACAGTGAAAAATCACCCTTCTATCTTTACTCTATTTTTCTTGCCTGACAGTGAGATAACTGAGTCTCTGGCTGTAACAAAGGCCTTTGTTGTCTGTGTGTACAGTGTGTTGGGAGAAACATTCTGCCAGTGGAACTGAGCAGAATTTTGAATCCATGTATTCGATGGTAAACATTCCATGATAAACATTCCATATCCTGAATGTGGAGAATAACAGAGAAAATAAAGCAGGAAGAAGAAAGTAGGCAAAAATATAATGACATCATCAATAACATTACTTGCAGTGAGTGGAAGGACTATTTTATTACAAATGCATACAAGTAAATCTTTTTTCTACATATAAACATGCTTTTCCCAATAGCCAAAAGTAAAAAGACCAATTCTATAAGTGCAATAAGGCACTCAGAGAGTGTGTAAAACATATTTTACAGCACTTACACCAGCTGAAGTCACTCGGCCTTGGCCTCATGCCCCTACTACACCCCTGACCGTGCTATAAAATATGTTTTACAAACACTCCTATGTGCCTTATTGCTTACATATACATGGTGTATATATAAATAGCTTGATAGCTTCACTCACATTCAATGCACAAAATTTTGAATCATGATCTGGCGTCTTGATTTGCTAAATGCGTTCCAGTCAGATGTGCAAATTCAAGACCAGATTGTGCATTTTAGGAAAAATTGGGAGGGGCAGGTTGCTGTTTTTTTTCATCACCTACAGCCCAGATGGTTTAGAATCATAGAAATATAGAAGTTATTGGCAGATATGGGTATCTTGGCCCTGAAGTCTGTCCTATTTTTTCTACCTACAGTGCCACTGCATACCCTACTCATTCTCTGTTTTGCACCCTCCTTGCCTTACTTCTAAGATTCCCTTGTGTCTATCACATGCTTTCTTGAATCCTATAACTATATATATATATATATATATATATATATATATATATATATATATATATATATATATATATATATATCTCCTGCCTATGCATCCGAGCATCCGCTAGCCTTTCCCACCCTTGTCACACTGTTTAGCTATCTTCGGTCATCAGAAATGATTACCCCAGGTCCCTTCCTGCTTTCTGACTACTACTACTTCTCCCAGTTGATACATTGCCCCCAGGTTTCTGTGCCTCAAATGCATGATTTTGCACTTTTTGCATTGAAACCAGCTGCCAAATCCATGGCCATTCTTCCAGCTTTTAAGATCTTCTGTCATACTTTTCACCCCAGGTGTGTCTACTTTGTTGCAGATTTTTGTATCATCTGTAAACAAACGCATACCTTCCCTTCCAGTCCTTCCAAATGTCACCTATAAAGACATTGAAGAGGACTGGACTTAATCTGACACTTATGGCACCCCTCTGGTCACTTTGTGCTCTCCAGAGTGGATGCCATTTACCACCACCCCATCTCCTAATGTCCAGACAGCTCTCTATCCATCTTACTTCACCAGTTTTCTATGTGAAATGGTGTCAAAGGCCTTACTGAAGTCCAGGTATGCTATGTTAACCGCTCCCTCCTAGATCTACTTCCTTGGTTACCCAGTCAAAGAACCTGATCAGGTTTGTCTGGCAAGACCTCCCTCTCTGAACCCATGTTGCCTCAGATCCTGAAGACCATTGAAACAAGGTATTCTAAATTCTTTCCTTCAGTAGTGATTCCATTACTTTGCACACTACCAAAGTCAGACTGATAGGCCTGTAATTTCCAGCCTCCTCTCTTTTCCATTTCTGTGGGTGGGAGTACATCAGACCTCTTCCAGTCTCCCCAGACCTCTCCTGTTTCTAGTAATAGGTTGAACAGGACTGTCAGAGGTGCAGCCAACTCCTCCTTGAGCTCACTCAGTAACCTGTGGTGTACCTCTGGTACCATTACCTTGTCTACTTTTAACTGTGACAATTCCCTTAGGACTCTTTCCACTGTAAAAGGGCTAGTGTCCACTTCAGTCCCTTAATGCCCTTGTATTTTTATCATTGGCCCACTACCTACCCCTTCTCTAAATACTGAGAGATGTATTTGTTCAGTATATTAGCTTTTGGTGGTATCCCCCACACGTACTACTTCTCCATTTGGCCTTACTATCATTTCCTTGGTCTTTCTGTTTTTTGCTTATGTATCTAAAAATATTTTGTCTCCTTTTTACTGATCTGCCAATATTCTCCTCTGTTTGTGCATTTGTGCTCCTAACTGCCTTCCCTCCCTCCCTCCCTCCGTTTGTTTCTCCTGATAAGTCTTCCTATACTCCTCTTTCTGTACTTTTCTTTTTATCCTTTCTAAAGCCATTTTTCTGCTGTTACATTTTCCATTACCTCACTAGAGAACTATGTTGGTTTCTTTTCTATTGCCCTTGTTGACCTGCCTGACACAGGGATTTGTAGCTTTTTCAATGCCTTCTCTTATTTTTGCCCACGGGTCCTCAACTCCCCTAGTTTCGCTATCCATACCAGGGTGTCTCTGAGGCATTCTCCCATTTTCTTAAAATTGGCCCTACTGAAATCCATGATCCTCTTCCTTGTGTGGTTCAGTTCTAACCTGGTTCTAATATTAAACTACTCTGTACCTCTTCCTTGTGTGGTTCAATTCTAACCTGGTTCTAATATTAAACCACACCCGTCTGATAGTCACTGGTCCCCAGGTAGTCCCCAGTGTGACATCAGCAATACTGTTGCTGTTTACAGTACCAGGTCAGGAACATCCCTCACATGAGTGGGTTCCATTATAAGTTGCATGAAGAATGCCCCTGTAGTGAGTCCAGAATGTCCCTACTCTTGGCTGTCCCCTAGAATCACCTCTCCCTTGTGAGCCATCCTATGGATTGCTTCCATAATTTTCAAATCCAGTTCTTCCCCTGTGCTGGAGGTCTGTAGATCACTCCTGTGCAAATAATGGCCCCTTTCCTTTTCTCCAGGGTGATCCACAGTACCTGAGATAACAAAAGCCAGCACTCAGAAGGTCAGTGGAATATATTAATTTTACTGTGCTTTGATCAAAAGCTATACCATGCATAGCCAGTAAAAATACCTTAATGCATCAACATGTAAATTGCAGTCAGGTCCAAATGCAGTGAATGACCAGCCGGAGCTCGAGGTAACAAGACCTCTTCATCAGGGGCGTGGCTCACAATCTAACCTTGTTAATTTTATAAGAACTCCACACCATGTGTAAATAATCAACCAATAATGAATTAGTTATACATTTTTTATTCAATAATATGTTTGCTCTAGGTTGCTATGGGAGTTGAAAGAACATATCCGCAGTGCCACTAAAGCCAGTAAACACCCAATCAATTCATTTTATGGAAATGTTCTTTTATTAGAGTGTCTCTGGTCAGACACTGCAGGATAAGCTCTGAAAAGCTAACCATAGCAAATCTATTTTTTATTCTATTATAACCATTTTAACTTAGTATTACATTTGTATATTAATCAATGAAAATTAAATCTCAACCATATATTACTTCTTAGAATAAATAAGCATCTCCAATAAATGCTAATTAAATAAACCATAAATAAATCCCAAATGTGTGAAGCAGTGTTTTTAATAAAAATATTATTCAATAAGGTGATTTTTTTAAAAGAAGTTCATGAACTTCAAATAAGTGTCTAGATATTACATTAATATATTGCTACCAAATAGCTTCTAAAATATTTTTATTCTTAGAAACTAGATAACTTGGATGCCACTACTCCTAAACATATTCACATTGGCGTTTAAGCAATACATTTAAAAAAAAAAGGAAAAAAAACAACAACCACAGAATGAGGGCCCATAAAGTATTTTCCTTACATAGGTAATAATATTAATAAATGACAAATCTATTTAGGTGGTGTTACAAAATGGTTAGCGTTATTCACTTAGCAAAAAAAAAAATATATATATATATTTTTAAGATTTTAATAAGACTTGCTCCATTCCATTTTATCATTAAATCCTGTTGGTTTCAAAGTTTTCAGACTAGAAATGTAGATTGATTCTTTCAGTCTAGAGTTTGCTGCCTATTCCCTCTCCCTTGTTTCACTGGGACATGATCAGTGCCCATATATCTTACAGTGTGATCAGTTTTATTTTGAACCCCATGTATATGTTTGGCTAGAGTTTTACAGAAAAGATAAACTTCAGTTCAAAGTAAGGAAAATAGACAGAAAATATAAATACAGACAGCTACAAAAGAATAAAGTGATATTAGGGTCTCAGCAAAATCCCCATGGCACCCTAGGTGGCCTGCTGGTGGTGAGCAGATTTAAGTAGTAACCCTGATCAGCTAATGGGGATGCTTTTGGGCTAGTGGTCCCTGCATCACATTTCCTGACAACCATAAATTTGTTTTGGAAGGGGTCGAGGAATGAGTTGGCGTCGAGGCCATAGAGATGTGGGACCAATTGGTGGCTGACAGGTCTGCATGGAGGAGAATAAATGCAACCTGAAGGACAGCAGGAGAGTGATTTTAGGGGCTTTAGGGCAATGGATCTTGCTTACACAGTAGGTGGAGATGGTCACTAAATGCGTCTGGGAGGATACTTTCATCAACAATACAGTGAGTTGAGAAGAGAGTCCCCAGACCAGAAGAGTGTGGCGCAAGGATTTGTGATTAAGAGGGGGTTGAAATTTGTTGGGATAGCTGGAGGGTGTAACACTATGACAAAGTTGTTCACAGAGGAGAGAGCCAATTAGAGTCAAAATCCCCAAGTATCAGCAACTCACCAGATGAGGTGGGAGCAGATGGAGGTGAGAAGTTCAGTGACTGAAGCAAGGAACAGGACAGCAGTACACTTCTGCAAGTAAAAGTGACACTGTGAAAAGGAGGATGGGTTTGAGGAGGAGCAGTTTGTAGGTGGAGAGGGAGACCAATAGTACAGGTGCCAACTGGATGGTAGAGGAGAGAGACTGCAACACCCACCACCTCTCTTACAGCAAGCATGCCTAGCTACAGAGTAACCAGATATGGATACTTCAGACACTTGGTACTTGTAGGAAGGCTGGGGATACTGGGATGCATGGGAGAGGCATCAACAGTAGAAAACAGGACGTTGTTATCCTCTGTACAGAGAGTTGGTGAAACCCCATCTGGAGTACTCTGTGCAGTTCTGTAGACTCCATCTCCACAAAGACATAGACAGAGTGGAGGCTGTCCAGAGAGGGCAACCAAAATGGTGCGGGGTCTGCACCAGAAGACATCTGAAGAGACTAAAGGAGCTTAATATGTATACCCTTGAGAAAAAGAAGGGAGGGACATGATAGAAACTTTCAAGTATCTTAAGGGAATCAACAAAGTCCAAGAGGGTAGTATCTTTCAGAAAAAGAGATGTGCAAGAACAAGAGGCACAATTTGAAGATAGAGAGGACAGCTCAGAAGTAATGTGAGGAAGTATTTTTCACGGAGAGGGTTGTGGATGCATGGAACAGCCTTCGGAGGAGGTCATGGAGTCAAGAACAGTGAGGAATTCAAGAATGCATGGGACAGACATGTGACCGTCCCTAGTGTGGGGGTAGGAAGAAGTAGGCTGTTGGTTAACTAGGATCTGCAGCTTACCCATCAGGTAGGAAAATGGGCAGACTAGGTGAGCAAGCGGTCCTTATCTGCCATCAAATTCTATGTTTCTGTGTTTCTATGTAGGAGAGCCAAGACTCCAAGAATATCCAGGTGGAGGTTGTCCATGAGGAATTGCAACAGATCCAGCTTCAAAGGGAGGCTGTGGCTCTTAAGGTGGGCAACTTACAGTCCTTTGAGAAGCTACATTGGGGAGGTGGGGCGGGACCAGGATTATGTCACCTAACACCAGGAGTAGCAAGGTTACAAGGAGTTGGGGGGATGAGAAGAAGAGGGAAGGAGGCTCCAGAAAGTTTCCAAGTGGAGCCTAGGAGAAGGTGGAAGACAGCAACCAGAACACCAGGGTGAGTGGGGGATGAAGGTAGGGATAAGTATTGCGAGTGGGGGAGTGAGGGTGTGATGGGAATAGGAGGGAGGAGCAGACAGAGTAAGGGAGGAGGAGGAGAAGACGAGGAGGAGGATAGCTAACATGAGATGGGAAGGCTTGCAAGCTTCCACCCAGATAGGGAGACCCTATGCAATTAAAAGCTCATTAAACCATTCTGAGCTTTCATTAAATCTTGTAACTTCAGTGCTGACATCAACAAAGTAACATAGTGTTGCTACTGCAGAAGGACTTGGGGTTCATCTTCTCTGCCACTCACACCTTTGCAGCAGGGAATGCGCATAGTAAAATAGTATTGTAATGATGGAAGGAACTTGGGGTCCATTTATCTGTCCCTCGTGCTACATGGCACTGACTATACAGAGTAACACAATATTGTGATCAGAGAAGGGACTTGGGGTCCATCTTATCTGTCTGTCCTGCTGCAGCAGTGACTATAAAAAGTAACACAGTATTGTGATGATGGAAGGGACTGAAAGTCCATCTTGTCAGCCACTCTTTCAGTATGACAGTGACTATCGTAGTAACGGAGAACTGTGATGACAGAAGTGGCTTGGGGTCTATCTTGTCTGCCCCACCTTCTGCAAGGCAGTGACTATACACAGTAACAGTATTGTGATGACAGAAAGGACATGGGGTCCATCTTGCCTGTCTCTTCTGCAGCACGGCAGTAGCTATGCAGAGTAACACAGTATTCTGATGACAGAAGAGTCTGAGGACCCATTTTGTCTGCTCCCTCCTACAGCATGGTAGTGGCTGCACCCAATGTGAGTATGGAACACATCCAAATTAACAGCTGGTATGTTACCCTTCTCTGTGTAGCCCTTAATATGATTATCACTCAGGACTCTGTCTAGTCCTGCTCTGAAAGCCTGAACAGTGTTAGTTTTAAAACCTAACTAGGTTGGCCATTCCACATGTATCAGGTAATTCTGTCTAATGTTTCACTTTATTCTGCCCCCCTTGAGGATATACCCTCTAGTTCCATCACTGTCGACCCCTTTAGTGTTAGGAAAATCATGATCATGCCCCTTTCAGCCTGCTCTTCCACAAATATGGACACTAACGGCAGTAAAGGCCTCTTGACCCATCCAGTCTGCCCACCTAACAAGCTACTCTGCGCTGGCCCTAGTGGTCATCTCACTCCTCAATTTCTAACCCCTCTTCTAACCAAGCCCATAAGCCTGTCCCATCCCTGCTTGAAACTGTGTATGGATCTGGTTTTATCACTTCTTCTAGCACCTTGTCCCACCTGTCAACCACTCTTTCTGTGAAAAGTACATGTGGACATCTTTGTTGAATCTCCCCCTGCTAGTTATCTGGTTTCCATCACTGATAATTTGACATAGTTTTGTGTTTAAGTTTTTAATGCATACTTACTTCATCCCTGCTACTAAGGGGTGGGGGGCAGACATTGTGGACCCAAGTCCTTCTGACCTTAAATTACTAAGTTATAAATTGTGCTCAGATGCCAGACACTTTTGGTCACATATTTTATCTTTTTCAATTACTACTCCAACTGTATTTACAGGGTCTGTCCCATTGTACTTGTAACTTTGATGTCAGGTGATGCATGAGACAGCAGTGACTTAAGAGACTACTGTTACGTTACAGCCTTAGTGTGAAGTGAACTACAATTATTATATAAACTACAGTATTTTGCAGCCATATCATTGTTCAGTGCTGAAACCAGAACTGAACAATTGGGTATAAACAAAGAATAAATTCAGTCCCAACATCGCCTTCATGAAAACACTTTTACAAGCACTATGCTGCTTATGGTTTTAAATGGTAAGCTTCAGAAATTCTTTATAAAAATTAAACTACACCCAAGTAAAGATAAATCAGAGGGTGTGAAGCTATCATGGGTTCTGTTCATAAATATAACAAAAGTAACAGGAACTCCTTGATAACTTTACATCATTATTATACAAGTCAGGAACAGTTTATCCCTTAATTTGTTAGTTGCTATGTCAGTACTACCCGATTATAAGAAATTACTTGGGAGGAAGTCACTTATTATAAGGATGCAAACTCCTGTAGTTTACAAGGCAATTAATAAACAAATTAATAATATTGAACACATTTTAGGCAATATTCTAAAACATGAGCAGCACTTTAAAAAAGAGCACAAACAAATGCAACTTCAATCGATATGTAATTACTCCATGAAGACTGGAAACATTAGGCCCGATTCTAGTAGGTTGGTGCAAGTCACCAAATCGACTTGCAGCAATTGCAACTGCAACAATGACCCTGCACCCTATTCCAGAAGGCAGGGTCCCTATCAAGTCCTGCAGCTTGTGACATGCGGTCAGGTATGCTGAACAGAGGCGCACCTGGCGAGGCATGTATGGCGCCCGCAACCACAGGTGCATAAGTGCTCCCCATTTGCCCATGCATAGCCTACATAAGGCTAGAAGCCCCCTCACGCACTATCGTGGGGTCCCCAAATCAAACCATTGCCTGCATACAATACACCTGGTGGTCTAGTGGCCCCACCCAGCTGTGCCAGTCCACCCAGCACCTCTCCCGTCCCCAGCAGGTGACTGGCACAGCCCACCTCTCACCTCCATGGCCAGCCACCAGCTGAGTTCTGTAGGAGCACTACTGTGAAAGAAGCTCAATGGTAATTTCTGAGTGTGTCTACATTAGCCCTCCTACAGCACTCAGTCAGTGGCTGGCCGTGAAGGTGACTGTGCCAGTGCCAGCTGGTGGACAGGAGGGAGGGTGGTGTGGACTGGCACAGCAGTGGGAAATACTAGACTACCACAGGACTTGCCTGGGTGCATGCCGGCATTTGCAGTGGCGACTTGGGGTCAGAGCATGGGTGGGGTGACTGCAACACCCTGCTGGTCATTCGCAATGGGGGTTTGGGGGCTGGGGGTGGGCAGCCCTGCAGGGCTTATACTGCACAGTTGGGGGCAGTTGGTGTGAGGCAGCCCTGTGGGGCACTTAATGAATGCTTGAGGGCAGTTGGTGTGGGCAGCCCTGTCGGGCATGTTTTAGACACTTTGGGGGCAGGAGTCGTGAGCAGCCCTGTGGTGCACCAACTGGGGTATGCTGGGCATGGGGGCAACTGTGGCATGACTGCTGTACTGCAGGAGGTCTACAGGACCCCAGGGCATCCATAAGTTACACCAGCAAAAGCTGGTGTAACTACATTGCAAGTTCTCCTCTGGGGTTCTTGTAGACTCTAAATTGGGGTCTTTGTTGCTGCCATTCTGGAGTGGGGTGCAACAGCTGCTTAAACCCTAGTGCCATGTCACAGGGGTTTATGGCACAACTGCAGTGTAACAGCTGTTAGGTGCATGTGTAGCCTGCACCATGCTTGCTTGAGCCACATTGGTAGAGTCGTGCATGCCTTAACTGCTGGCGTAAGTTGCTACATGCGCCATTCTACTTGGCACAAGTGCTGTTACACCAGGCGTAACTGTACTAGAACTGGGGTCATTAAATGTAGCTGTTTTAGAACAGCAATAATCTAAGTGTAGTTTGGCAAAGACAGGTGGGAGACAGTCAGTTTGATTAATGCACACTAGAAATGGATGTAAGCTAGCTACACACCTTTATATGAAAGGAAATTAGTGAAATGCACAGGAGCTCAAGTTAGCAGCTGCCTGGCAGTAAAATACACAGGACCTCAGCAGCAGCAGCAACAGCCTGGCAGTTTACAGCTACAACCTGACAGTAACACACTCAGGAACTCACTTAGCAGCAGCCTGAAGTGAAATATACAGAAACTCAGCAGCAGGCTGACAGTGAAATGCTCAGGAACTGTTTGCAGCAGCAGCCTGGCAGTGAAACAATCAGGAACTCAGTTTGCAGCAAGAGCAGCCTGGCGAAATGATGTGCAGGAGCTCAGTCTGCAGCAGCAACCTGGCAGTGGCGTGTGCAGGAACTCAGTCTGCAGCAGCCTGGCAGTGAGAAGTGCAGGGACTCAGTCTGCAGCACCCTGGCAGTGAGAAGTGCAGTGACTCAGTCTGCAGCAACCTGGCAGTGAGAAGTGCAGGGACTCAGTCTGCAGCAGCCTGGCAGTGAGAAGTGCAGGAACTCAGTCACAGCAACCTGGCAGTGAGAAGTGCAGGAACTCAGTCTGCAGCAACTTCCATCCCCTAGATCCTGTCTCCCTCATCTGTGTCCATGCTCTTACAGATCTTAGTATAATCTGCAAAGGCAGATCTTACTATTGATCCCTCCGCTATGTCACTTAAAATATGTTTAACAGCATGGGTCCGAGTACTGAGGCCTGTGGGACCCAACTGGTTAAAGGCCTAGGTTTGGATAGCTCCCCACCACCACCACTCTCTGGTTTCTATCACCTAGCCAGCTCTTGACCCACCCCAGCATTTTGTCCCTTATTCCCAGGTCCCCAGCTTGCTGATCAGCCTGCCATGTGGCACTAGAATTAAATGTTTTGCTGAAGTCCAGGTATAGGACATCACCTGTCCAATTACCTCATAACTCAGTCGAAGAAGTCCATCATGTTGGTTTGACAAGATCTTCACCACAAACCTGTGCTGCCTGTTGTCTCAGAGACCATTCTCCTCTAGGCCACCATATAAGAATAAGAAACTGGCTGATTTTTCAAAACAAAAACTCAACTTGCAAGTTTAGAAGTTTCAGAATCCCTCTCCCTATTTTCATTGAAACCACACTGGAGTGTACAATGGGGATAACTCCCTCTTGGGCTTGTTTGTCAGACATACTGTATGCATCATTGATAAAGGTGCTGAACAAAATTAGTCACAAAATGCATCATTGGAGGACACCTTTATGATATTTTTTTCCCAGGAACTGGTGAAAATACTGATTTTATCTGTGTAGGACTTCAGTGACACTCTAAGATATTTAATGATGCCACAAACATAGCATATTCTTTAAGTTTAGCTACTAACAGTGAATGCTATATATAATTCAGTGTTTTAATGAGTTCCATCATTACTGCTCCCACATGCAGTTTCCCATGGTGTCATTCCATCCACTTTTAGGAACACCCAAGAGGGCATCGTGACAGCTGTATCTGGATAGGAAAGTCAACAATGGAGCAAAGGCAACATTAACATATGAGGTAATCTGACCAAAAATACATTTTCTGACAACCGAGGCAATACAATTTAGAGCTGAAAACATTCTGTAATTTTCATATGAGTACTGATCGAGGGAGAGTCAATGATAGGCTGCTGTAGCTGTAAGCCATGGTGATATTTAATGTGTTATAAAACATCATTTGGGTGAATGAATGGCATCTGATACCTGCTAATCCTCCAAGCTTGGTTTGCATTGTGGCATAATTTAAGATTCAGTTCGGTGCTCATTTTCTCAAAGATACGAAGTAGGAGTGTGGGCAGTCTCAGTGTAGTGCCTATTGTATGGCTGCTCATGTTAAGCAAATTACTGCTGTCAGTAATTGTAATGATTAGTAGTCTCACATAAGAGGCAAGGGTTGAATGCATATGGAGTCTTAATTACCTTCTAACTGGCTCAAAATGGTCCCTTTATGACAGGGCTGAGGCCATTTTATGGGGCAATATGGGAACACTAAGAACACCAATGCTGCAACTGTCAAAGTGGAAGATAAACTGGCACGTTTAATGTTTCACAGTCCTCATGCATTCTGTCCTATTGAATTAAATGAAAAAGCATATTGAGCTTTCTGCTTCATCCTTAGATCTACCTGCACAGTGCCCGGCCAAGTATTTAGTTGTATTTTATAAAATAATACTTAGGTCATTTTTATCTTGGAAAAACGTTGGTCCTTGTGGGATGTAGCCAATCACAAGTCAAAATGTGGTAAATAAAATAAATGTTACTTCTTTTCATTTACCCTAGATTGCACTCACTTTCTGTCTGGCAGTTTTGTATGTCGCAGCTACTGTATAGTAATAAGCTGGTTCACTTCAGTCTACCATAGATGCCACTTAAGCTAAATTCTGTCTGCTTGTGAAGTGATGTACTATGATTGATTTTATCCATTTTGTAACACTGAATAATGCAATGCAACTCTAGTAAGCACCACAACTGTTTCATTATCCCACGACTATGGCAGACAGGGCTGGAGTAGAACAGCAGGAACCTGATTTATAAAGCAAATGGGGACATATATTCATGGGAGCAATTCTGTTGTTCACACAAAATACATAAAAGTAAACAACACTGCTGAAACTCATTTAAATCTGGAAATTCCCAGACTAGTTTATTGCCGTCTTGTCTGAACAATTCAGCATTCATTTATAAAAACAGCTTCTTGCACAGCATGTTCATTTTATTACATAAAATGAAGACTGTATGCAATCTAATGCTTCAACAACAGTACTTGCCCAGTAATTGCAGGTTGAGTCCTCAGCAGTGACAATGGATTTGACAAGACAGTTGTGGAACATTTGTACATCTCATTTATGCAAGGTGATTGGAAGGGAGGAGAGTCGTGTTGCCTGTTGATAGGATTAGTGACTGCCCATGGCAGATGAAATCAGTGAAAGAAAAACATACCACAGTTGGCATACTGACTCTTGAATGTGCCAGCTGACTTGCATCATTCCTGAATGAGAGTTACAAGAGGAAGGAAAGGAGTTGGGGTCGATGAAAATTATGGGCTACTGTGAAACAATAAGTACCTGTTACAATGGTTATTGCTTCAATTTATAAGCACTATGGAGTGTTGGGTCATGAACCTTGCAACTGAGTTGGCTACTGCTGTAGCAGTCCCTAGCCTCTGGCAGGGAAAGTGTGTTTCTCTTCTCACAATTGCATGCCTTCTGGGGATGGTATTTCCAGGCAGGTTAAAACCTTAGCACAGTTAAGAACTCTTCCAGATGGTCATGGTTCATGAACCACCTGAAAATGTATTTCTTGTTTATTATACAAATACAGATTGGAGTGAAAGCTTATGACCGGAAACTATTGCCTCAGGGGTAAAAGAAATGACTAAAAGGGTTATATAATTTATTTATTTAGTTTTATTTACCAGGTAGATGCACTAGGCAATCAAATTTTCTATGCAGTCAGGCTTCAGAGCAAAGCACAGTACCATTACATCCCTGGCAAAAGTAATTAATGACTGACAATGGGACTTAGACAACAAAAATTAATCTGTGCAGTTTTCCTGGATCTCAGTAAGGCCTTTGACACCGTCGACCACTGTTTGCTCCTCACTTTACAAACAATAGGTCTAGACAAACCTCCTTGTGCTGGTTCCGACGAGCTACCTCACTGGTAGGCAACAACAAATCAAGGCTGAAGGGCACTTTCTTCACTTAAACTGATAAAAGAGGTGTCCCTCAGGGGTCCATATTGGGACCATTACTATTTGCTATCTATATCAACAGCCTGGATGTAGGCATTAAGGAAGCAAGCATTCACCTGTTTGCTGATGACACGGTGCTCTACATAAGCCGTGAATCTCCTAAAGCTGCCTGGGCGACCTGCAAACTGACTTTACATCCTGCAGCACCAGGTTCTTAGAAAAGACTACTACTTAATGCCAAGAAAACCAAGGCAATGCTATTCTGACCAACTGGCCAGGGGCATATTCTGCTGCTGCTGGTCCATTACCTTCTATCTCTACCTTACTAGGTGAACATCTTGAATCGTGCAAAATTCGAGTATTTGGGTGTCTGGATAGACAATAAACTCTCCTTTGTGGAACATATAGAAGAACTGCTGAAAAAGCTGAGGCAGAGGCTTGGACTCTTCTTCAGAATAAATCACCTCCTGACTGCAGGCGCAAAGACAGCTCATCAATCTACGTTCCTCTCACTAATTGACTATGCTGACTTCATATATGACCAGTGCCCAGCCTCACACCTTGCTAAATTGGATGTGCTGTATCACAGAGCTCCGAGATTTATAACAGACCTCCCATTTTCCACCCACCACTGTTCACTATATGCAGCTGTGGGTTGGCCCTCCCTTCAACACAGGTGGTATAGAAATGCAGCCCTCTGGACACTCCGAGCCATCATCAACAAACTCCTAATACATTGCTGACTGTCTCCCACTATGCCTGATTGGGAATTATGCCTTGAGAAGTCACTCGCTGGTTTCCTGAAGTACCTAGGGTTGATACCTGCTTTGGAAGAGCAGTCATAAGCTTTGTCCTGCCTACACTTTGGAATAGGATACAGAAATCGCTGAGACTTAGCTCCCTGTTAGTCTTGCTATGTTCAAGACCCTGTATGCCAAAACATGTGTGGAGCTCTGTAACTGTTTCCACTGTTCCTAGTTGTCAGCTGGCGTTTCCGCTCAATCTAAGTCCTTCCCATTCAAACTAAGTGTTCCCTTACCAAGATTACTCCCCACTCCCTCAGTCCTTTCTAGTCCCACCAGTACTAGCGGTTCACCTCGTCCATTCCAGTCCCACTGGTACTACGTACTCACTGTAACACTCCCCCCATCGCTCACTCTTGTGCCCTGATACCACCTGCTTAGTATCCCAGAATCTTTCTGCCAGCATCCTGCCTCCTACGTATGCGCTTTTTCATATCCCAGGGACTCCTTCACAGGCTATGAATATATTATTGATGGATAGGATTATAAAGGCATCCTGTATATATTATTTACCTTTATTTCTACACGGTATATATTTTGTTGTATACATCTTGCTACTGTTGTTTTATATATATTTTACTTGTACTCTATTCTGTACCTCGTCCTTGCAAACTGCAGGTCCACCTTGTAAATGAGCTTGCTCAATGGTGATCGCCTGGGTAAATAAAGATTTTGATTGATTTTGATTGATTGAAATTCCTTTTCAGGCCTGACCTAGGAGATTACAACAAAACTGGTCAGTCAATACAGTATGAACAGCAGGATTTACAAAGGACTTGCGCTCAGTGCATCTTGGATGACCGGTGCAAGTGAGATGCACGAGCACCAGCTGTGGTGTTCACAGAGGATCCCAGGTGCATCCCTCTGTGAATACCACAGTCACCACACAGGATGTGCCAGCACAACCCTGGTCGGGCTGGGAAGTCAATGGGGCAGTGCATTGCACGATGTGCTGTGCCCAAAGTTGCCATTCAGAGCCAACAACACACAAATGGGCCATTAGGCATGCAAGGTGCAATGGGGCCATTTGCATGTCATATATGCCCATTTGCAAGTGCCATGCATGGATGCACCCAGATGAATGGGCTGGATGCCCTGTAATGGCTGTGATCCACATGCATAGCCCCATGTACACATGTAGAACCCCCCTCCCTTCCTTGCCCAACTGCATTCTGTGGAAAGACCAGAACATATCCCTGGTGGTCCTGTGTCCTCCCCACCCCACCTGCATCCCGGTGACATGCCACTCACTGCGGAAGAAGGCCCATAGTCAGTGCAGATCCCCCCTTCCGAATACCCTGTCGCATACCGCTCACCATGGCATACAGTATCACTGTCAGAACCCCTAAGCTGCCCAAATCCCAAGTCGCATGCTGCTCACTGTGGCAGTACAGAATTAATAGAAGAAACCCTCCCTCCCTGCCTTACTCCACGGTTGAATGCCGCTTACCGTGCCATAGTAGGCATATAATAACAGAACTCACCTCCCCACCCCAACCCGATCACACTGGGGATCTGATGTCCAGTCTCACCCTGGTGGTCCAGTGGACTCCCCACCCACTCAGGCACCCTCTATCCACCTCGTTCCCTATCCCAGCAGGTCCCAAAGATCAGCAGACAGTACAACCCACCCACATACAGCCATGGCTGCCCGCTGACAGAGTCTGTGAATGACAGCTACTGTACACCCTACAGCCCATTGGTGGACCCTGTTGACCAATGGACTTGCAGTATGTATTATACTCTGTCATTCACAAAGATGTGAATGATGGGGTACACCGATTACACTTATTTTCTGTACTGCCGCGGTGGCGGCACAGCAGGGATATGGGCAGGAGGTGGGATCTACGTTCCTACAGGACATCTGCCACAGTGAGTGGCATACAAATGGAGATGCGGGCAGGGATGCGGGATTCTGATGTTCTGTCTCTACTGCCACAGTGAGCGACATGCAACAGGAGACTCGGGCAGGAGGGGGTGCACTGGACTACCAGGGTGGGCAGGCTGCTGTGCTGCTGTCCACAGTATGGCAAACCTGCCTGTGGGTGGCCACCATTATGTCTGCATGTTGTAGACTTATCTTTTGGAGGCGCATCTCCGCACTTGCTCCGGGATGCGCCCATGAGTTGTGAATGGGGCTGTACACCATATGCTGGGGCACACCCCTACACAACCCTCCAGATGTGCTGCATATCATTATGGGTCCCTTCCAGAATCATGCCAGTGTGCAAGTTGGGGATCGCTGGTGCATTTCGGATGTGCTGGGTACATCCCTTTGGTGATTCCTGTCTTATATGGTAAGGTACAGACAAATACAGACAAATGACAGGCACAGAGTACAGAGTTGATTCAAATTAGTTCTGCTTGATTTAAACATCTGAAGTTTCAAACAAGAAATGCATTAACATAATGCAGAGATATATGCAACAAGGAGAATCCAGAGCATTGGAAACTTTTAACAATACACAAAGTGCATGTAAGAAGCAGGACATACTTCAAATAAATACAAAAATTAGATGTGCCTGAGACCAAGAGCAACATGCTATCTTAAGAAGATGCATATGGTACCTAAGCTGGAAGTAGGGCGGCTGTTGGACATGATCGTATATCTGAGGGAATTGAGTTTCATAGTCTAGGGCAGCATAAGCAAATGAAGATTCCCCAGCCTTTGTGCTAAGTCTAGGGACAGACAGGAATTCTTGCAGGATCTGAGCAGATAAGTAGTGCATGCATGTTGAAGGGTGCAGATAGGGATAACAGAAAGCCATTTGCCATAGTGCTACCAATAACACCCACAGTCGTAAGGTCCCTTAGTGAGGAATGGGAAGAAAACTGAGTTTAACATACAGGGAGCAGTAATGGGTCAGGCGATGAAATGTGAATGCAAAACAGCATACATTGTTGTATGTAACATCCCACCTATGGAAGGTGGTTTTGATGCAACAGAAAATCAGGGCCCCATAGATAAGTTTAGAGGGCAGTATCCCATGGGCAAAGGCCAGTCTGGCTTGGCGAGTAAAGATGTTGTTAACTCTATAAGAGATTTCCATCATGAAGCTGACAGCTTTACACACTCCACCACATGGCATGAGAAGTCAAGGAGGGGTCCAGCGTGACAACCAGGTATATCAAAGAGGTGACTGGGGGACTGGTGCACCATCCTGGTGAGCAACATTTAGTGGTGATGAACATAGCCTTAGTCTAGAAGAAGTACCAAACTACACAGATTTAGTTTTGTTGTGTTTAGGATCTCTTTATTCAGAGACAACCACTTGGATACAGACTGCAGATCTCTGGATAAATTATGATTAAATGGAATCAACTTTTGTGAACTAGTGTGCAGGACCAGGTCATCAGCATACAATATGGCTGAACTATGAGACAGACTTTGACCAATCAAGCGTATGTGTCAGGTGAATAATAGGGGTCCAAGAATAGAGTCTTGGGGAACTCCTGCTGAGGAGGATGTTGAGGCAAAGAGGCAGGAGCCAAATTTGACCCACTGCAATCTGTTCAAAAGGTAGTTCTGGAACCAGAGGAGAGCTGCAGATGAGGCTCAATCCAAGTAACTTAGAGCAGAGTATGGCATGATCCACTGGTTTAATGGCCTTTGTTAGATCTATGAATACTGCCCTAGTCAGGCCACCTTTGTCCATGGCTCTGGAGATACTATTTTCTATGTGTAAGTAGGGCAGTAGTAGTACTGTGCCCTTTCTGAAACCACGTTGTGTGTAAGAGGGAAGATTGTAAGAAGACATAAAACTATTGATCTGGGAGGTGACTATTTTCTCTAGTACCTTGTCAGAATGTGAAGGATGGTGATGGGCCTGTAGTTACTTATGAACTTCTGGTTCCTTTTTTGAAAATGGGTGTAATGGGCAAGGGGTTGCCGCTGGCGCGTTTCCGGCTGTCAAAATGGCCTGGTCAGGTCCAGGGCACAGGTCCACTCCAGCTACAGCTTGAAAGGAAAACACAAGGTAATCTGACTATGCCAACCACCCGGAGGTGAATGTTTATGTGATGCCTGGCCAGCGGGTGTCAGGAGAAATTTTGGGGAAGGGAGCCCAAGTTCAGTTGCTACCAAATGGGACACAAGAAGAGACATGAAGCTGACTTGAATGCAAAGAACAATGTCAAAGTTTATTAAACATGACTAGACAATAACATTACACTAAATATTTAAACTCTAAGCTCTAAAACTATAAAGGACTAGAACATTACTAGAGTAATGCACTGCATTTCTAAATTCAGACTCTAAAAAATAAGATATCTACACATCACTAAATTATACTGTACCCTATTAAAAAAAAAAAATCAGCTGTAAACATTCTAAGCCAGCCACCCTTGCATGTCCAAATGGGGAAGGGAAAAAGCAAGATGGGGAACCAGCTGCCCAGGGCAGGGAAAACACAGAACAGGACACAGGCCAGAACTATTCCAAGGTGGTATGGGTCATCAGCACTGAGTCTCCATAGACCACCGGAAAATGACACCCCTCCAGGAAAAAGTCTGCCAACTCCACCCAGCCACAGCTCCTCGTGGACTGTGGGGACAGTCACCCAGCCACAACCCCTACATGGACTGCTGTGACACAGGTCACCCAGCCACAGCCCCTATGTGGACTGCCGGAAACAAGGACAGACAAGGACATGACAGTTGGTCAGGAAAACAGGGTCGGGCACCTGGGATCACATGCAGACTGAAGGGTGGTGACACAATAAACATTTTCTCAAAACCCTGTGTCTTTGTCTTTATTTCTAGCAATCATTACTTA
Source organism: Neoceratodus forsteri (assembly GCA_016271365.2). Classification (NCBI taxonomy): domain Eukaryota; kingdom Metazoa; phylum Chordata; order Ceratodontiformes; family Ceratodontidae; genus Neoceratodus; species Neoceratodus forsteri. The sequence goes on from CM028130.1 coordinate 1,427,729,790, forward strand.
GTTAGGACACCTTATGAACAAAGAAAGCAATTCAGGTTATCAGAGTACATAAAATCATAGGGGTGTTGTCTCTTAATGGCCATCTCCTGATGGCACACAGATACTGGCATAGGGACAGTGTCATCATAGTGGCCTAAAAGCATCGCAAATAAATGAATTATGTACATTTATTTACAAACAGTTCATTTTGAGAGTACATTGACCTTTTAAGCCTGGCCTCTGGTACAGACCCTTTCAGTCTGCTGACAGGCATTAATCCACATGACCTAGGCACACAGTTATTTAGTTACAGTATAATTCCATGGCTCAATGGAGCCTTGCACTTGCCTCTGCCCTAAATTCAGCACAAGCCACTTAAAATTCCACCTGGAGGCATTTGCAAAAGTTACCAGTCATTTGTACAATTCCTGACCCCTTTTACACTGGAGGGCCTGTCGTTACACTTTAAATCTCTCGGACCTGGCTGGGACCTTGCTGTCAATCACCCTGGCCTGCCCCACCCTTGCTCCACCTTCCCAGTCACTGAATCTGGGAGCCTTCCTTAGAACTCTGCCTTGAGGGCTGTTCTTGTTGGGGCCTGGCCTGTCCCACATTTCCCTGGCTCATCTGAGCCTTGTTTCTCTCCGCCCCATGGGCAGTCCTTTGTTCAGGACTTGCACACACAGTCACTGCTGGCACTTTGAGTGCCCAAAGTTTATTTAAAAAAAAAAAAAATCCTTTTGTGCTGGACAGTGGCTAGCACCTGAACTTAGTGCTGCCACCACTCACCCTATTGCCCTCTCTTCTCTCAGGGCTGGGACACCTTCTGGGCTCCATGGGAGGCCTGGGCCCCTTCTCCACTAACGTCCACAGCTGGTAGAGGGATGGCCTGTCTCTGCTGCCACCACCCTCCCACAACATATCCTGTGCTGGATGATGGAGGGATGGCCTGGACCTACTATCCCTCCTGACTGGACTGCTGGGCCTCACCGGTGGAGGGATGGCTCTCATCTGCTGCTACCACCTTCCAAAAGACCTGCTGCTGGAACTGCTGCTGGAGGGGTGGCCTAGACCTGCCACCTCTCCCAACAAACATCTGTGACTGGGCTTGCTGCTGGAGGTTGGCCATTTACCTTGCCTCTGCCCTCCCACGGACCCACTCTGTGGCAGATGAGGAATGGAGGGACGGTCTGGACCTGCCACCCCTCCCAATAAAGCTTCCCCGGCATGGCACCTGACCCTGACAGACTACTACCGCCATCATTGGGGAGCCAGGAGGAGGAGCCACCACAATGTTGGACTGGCTGGGACCTGACAAAGATGCAAGAGCTTCAGGTAAGTCCCTCCCATGCTCTGCCTCAGCTGGCCGATGCTCCCCTCTCTTGCCACTGCTCCCTCACTGCTGCACCAAAACAGACTAACTGTGAACAGCTATTGCCATTCAAGTGGGCTGAGGATTCCGTCATGGAATCCTCACGAACCATTCCTGCCTGCTTGCTCTCATGACCCGGGTTCACATGCAGGTGCAAGCGGAGGAGTAATGGGAGTTCTAAGAAGAAGCACTCAGGGAAAACAAACAGGCAGCAAATCTATAATTTTTTTAAATGGACCCAGCCAGGGCTTCACATTTGAGGGTGGTTCTTACAGAACTCAGGGCACATAACTAACGGGCACCTCCTGCCTACCCAGCCCCCAGAGCACCTGGATGCCCATTTTGGAGGGCACCAGGACTCTGGGCATAACTTGGGTACTATGCGGAGGATTTTCACAGTTCCACTATGATGTCAGTAATCAATGATAAGTTAAATATTTTGGCTATAGACAAGGTTAGCTCATGAGCTGCAATCCTAAGGAATTTGGCTTCTATGCCATCACAACCTGCAGATTTGGGTACTGGCACTTGTTTAAGAAGTCTGCAACTTCAGCTGGATTAGTCCTTTTGAAATAAAAGGGTGTGGTCAAGGGGCCTAAAGTTCAATGTCAGTGACACTAACTGATGGAGTGGAGAAGGTCTTATTATAAGCAGAGAAGTCAGAGAATTGGCTATTACAAGCATAAGCAACAGTAGAGCTAATGTTGCAGTTTACATTGATAGCCATATTAGATAATGTGTGATCGCCATTCAGCCCAACATTTGTTTGGTGCATTTCCAAAAGGTCTGGGACTATGCGAAGTGGAATCAAAGAGCTGCTTGCAGTGAAGACTGGTGTTCTGCCTAATTGCATGTGTGCATGTATTTCTCACTTCCTGTAAGCAGCCCAGTCAGCAACTGAGGTGGAAACCTTATATGATTCCCATTTCTTGTCCCTATCAATCATCAGCTTCGTAAAATAACTATGATTCAGCCATTCAGTGACTGAACCTCAAACCCTTCTCTGAGTCCTTGTGATGGGAGTAAATTTGTCCTGTAATTTAAAGAAAGCTGAAGTGAAGAAGCAGGCTGGCAAGACAGAACAAGAGAGAGAGCACACCTCTCTCCCAGATGTGCTCCTGTACAACTGGTAGACACTTGAAAAAACAAAACAGTGCACACCAAGCCCAGAAAGTTACTGCTTTATTAGTACAGTAGAGGAAAGGACAGTCAGCCTACCCCTATCTATGGCCATGGGATGTGGCTTTTTGGAGGAGTGGCTAACAAAGGCACTACCATATTTATACCCTAAATCCACAATTGCTTAATTGATAATTACATCTCAAGTGCTAACATACCATGAAATGGCAAATCGAGTGCATGTGAAAACTCTTGTGTTATACAAGTTATAAAAATCATTAAACACCATATAGTGACTAAAATAGTAATAAAATAGCAAGGCATTAGCTCATGAATAATACACAGGTATAGCCCAAACTTAGCCTCATCCTGCTTCATTAATTCTGGAACTGGGAGCAGGTGGTGTAATCTGATGAGGTCAATCCCAGATAGAATAACTCAATATCCCTTGTTTGAAGGATTGTACTTGCATAATTAGATTTACTGATGATAAGTGCGTGTGTGTGTGTGTGGGGGAGGGGTTAGCAGTTTAGTAAATTTAACTTAGGGCTCCAAACCCATCAGGATTTATCTCAATAATTTCCATCACAGACAAAATGGTAAAAAAATGATTGTAAGAAACAAGAAACTATGTTCAGTATCTATGAACTATATTCATGAAAAGCATCATTAATTAAGGCACAATTTAAATTTCTCTTGGAAAAAGCCAAAGGCGAAAAAGACAAATTACTATCTATTAATGCTTATTTGTAGACAATATATAAAAGCAGTTACTCCATGAACAGCTGCAAAGTAATAGACAACATGATCCTACCTAGATCGAATTCCTACAAAAAGGTGTCCAACGTAATTTATTAAACATTGGGAAAACCCACTACAAAGATAAAAGATAGTGGAAGGTGGAGCATTTAAGCAATGATCCTGTGAAAGTACAGTGAGTACGTTTACCTACTAGTGCACAGTGTCCTAGGTGCAAAAAAAATAATAACATTTCAGCAAAACTACTAGGAAAGCAAAGAATGGCAAAAACAAAGGTTACAAATAGAGCAAAACAGCCCATAATAATTAACACTATTCTTATGACTTATAAATTATAAACAGTTTGCAGTTTCAAGATTTGCAATAGTTGGAGGAAAAAGGGAGAGGTAACAAATACAGAAAGTCGTATAATATATAGCTGCGGACAATGGAGAGCAGTCGGTCCTCTGGAAGGCACTATGCAAGCAATAAGGCACAAGGGGTCCACCAAACTCTTCCCTCCAGCTTTATTTGTTTGCACTGTTCTGGTATGCATGCATCCAGCACCACTATGCCAGGGTGAGCTCTTTATTTTGCACTACAAGTACTACAAATATGAGCGGAGTTCATGATGAGTAAGAAGTAAAATACTTTACTGTAATTTAACTGCCGTGATCTTTCAAAGGTGGGTGTTATCAGACAGGCGTGCCGTGAGGAAATCTCAAAGAGACAGATGGGGGGCTATGCCAGACAAGTAAGAAGAAATGAGAATGAGAAGAAAGAAAATGATTTAATTTAACTGCCATTATTTTCCCAAGGTGGGCACTTTTGTGGGATAAAAGCAGGAAGCCATTTCAGAGGCTGACTTCAGTGAGTGGTTGGCCGTGAGCAGGTGGGCAAGTAGTTGGGATGAGATGGAACACAGATCAAGTATAAGCAGACTACTTTTAAATATTTTGAAGACTTTATAGCAAAGAGAGAGAGATGTATGAAGAGATGCTGGTAGTCACTAGGTAGGAGGACAGCAGAATAATATGAATGATGTTGCCTGTGTGTCTGTGAAGCTGTTCAGTTTTTTAAATCACAGAAAACATGGCGGACCACCATAAAAAAAACAAGAAATTCTAAACAGGGCACATTGATTTTATGCTGTGCTGTGTCCATGTTAGCAGTACTTGTTTTACCTGTCCATTAGACAGATCTAATGCACAGGTAACAACAATCAGGATGTAGGATTCTTCCTACCCATTTTATAAATGTTTATAAGTAGGACTTGTAATCTAATTGATAATTGAGACCATGAGGTTGAGTGGCATTCAAACTGGAAACCCACCTAGTCTGTTTTGTAGGAGGGTTTGCAAATGATCCCCTCCTCTCACTGAAGTTGGTAAGTGCTCTAAGGCACTAAAGTGGAAGCCTTCTTGTGTCCTACTCTGGTGTACCTCCCTAAGTGCACTCCTGGGCATTGTTCATATTATGATTAACAGCACATACTGTGTGTGCTCCTGGATGTGGCATTTCAGGAGCATACCATGTACCCAGCATAAAGGAGCCCATGTAGGCACCTGCAAGCATAAATGCAGAAGTGCATTTGACAGTCTACATACAGTATTGCTATAACACATTTTCTCCCTGTTATGGAATTTTCAAAATTTCCCTGTGGCTGCAAATGAACACATGTTACAATGTCTGCACTTGATAAAAACCATTGTGTCACTTTACCCTGACAAACTCTTCTCTTTACAAAATGAGATATGTGGTGCTGCATCAACTAATGATTTCAATTCACGGTCTGCCTGAAGCACAGGCCATCTGTTTTAACAATATTCTTGGTCTCCATTGCACGGTACTAAATTCAAATACAAAAGTGACAACGTGTTCTAATTTGGTTTGACTATTTATCTTATTAGCCCACCTCTTGGTTCCAATAGGCCTTTTCTTTCAATATTGTTGACCGTGTTGTATGCAATCTCTACCACCTCATAGGAGTATCCCCTCACTGTAAATTGCTCAGATATTTTACATGTTTCTTCTTCAAAAACAGTATCAGAGGTATAGTCCCACCAGATTCTAAGGAATTTCCTGTATGTAACACTATTAGTGACTTTGGTAGGGAACTGCCAGCCCTCAAAACACTATTCCATGCAGTTTTCTTCCTAAAAGAGACTACACTGACTTTCATATCCTCCTTCACAGTAAAAGTAACACCAAGAAAGTCAATCAATTGACTCTCTATTCTGTTAGTACATTTGAGGTTCCAGTCGTTTAAGTTAGGTCAATAGATGAATGGTTCTGCCGACTCCCTTTCCCCACCCCAGACACATATGATATTATCTACATAACAATATCAGTGTCTAACGTGTCTGAGGAGGAGGTTGGAGTCAACAAGAATAACCTGCCTTTCTAATCTGACATGAACAAATTAGCATATGAGGCACAAGTGTGGCCCTCCATAGTTGTACCCTTTGATGCAAATAGAAACAATTATTAAAGATAAAATAAGTGTATCATAAAACATAATCCAGCAGCTGTACAATAAATTCTTCGGTACTGTCAAATTCAGGTTCTGCACTTGAGAAAGTACTGGACCGCTTCAATACCCTTTCCTGCATGATACATGTACAATGAGAGGCCAGAGGTAGTAATCACACCATTCCAGACCCTCCAGTGGCATTGGATCATAAAGTGAGGGTCCCTCTAGGTTTGTAGGCCACTTTTTAAAGCAGATAGTGGAGAAGGGATGCACCTATCTGGCAGACACCACAGATGCTTTGCAGAAATTGAAGGGTCTGGAATGACACAATGATTACCATTGGATTGTGATTGCCATCACCTGCCTTTATAGAAGTATCAAGCATGAAGGGGTATCAAAGCAGTCTAGTATTTTCTTGATGCAGAAACTGAATTTAACTATGTACCAAAAAGAATTAATTGTACAACTGCTGGATCTCTTTAATATGTGCTTGCTGGAGGACAGAGGAGAAGGGGTGACAGAGATGTACAAGTTCCTAAGGGAATTAAAAGAATAAACAGAAAAGATCTATTTACAAGAATAGTAATGCAGTCACAAGGGGAAATGAATGGAGGTTCATCAGTGGAAACTTCCAGAGGGATGTGAAGAGGTTTTACATTACTGAGAGGATGGTGAAGCCATGGACCAGATTACTGGCAAAAAATGGTTTGGATAAGGACTATATATGGGTTCACACATGACTTGGGCAGGTTTAAAGTGATGATAGTTCTAAGAGGAGGAGCTAGGGAGGTGGGGGTTGGTGGAAAGTGAGAGGGTTTGGGGAGAAACCCTTAATGACATTAGGTCAGGCATATTGGTTGGAACCTTTTGTTGGCAGATTGGACGGACTCTTGGGGCTGGATTTTAGCCCTCCTGGGACTAAGCCCCATTCTGCAGTGACCAATGTGGAATAAATTCTCCGCACCTGTGGGCTTTACTTTTTCAGCCCAAGCTCCCAGAGGTGGCAGACTCAGCTGCAGGAAATGTTACACCTGGTCCCACCAGGTCATAATGTTTTGGCGCAGCTGCACCAGAAAAAGGCTACAAACTGCCACAAATCAGGAGCCAGTCATTAACTGGCTCCTACTTTGAAAATGTGGTATGTGTGGGACTCCAAAGTGAAGCCCCACTTGCAGCACTTGTTCCACGTACTGCGCCAGTTTTGGGAGACTGAAAATCTGTTCCCTGGTCTTTGTCTGCTGGTAACATCTACAATATGCTTCTGTGTTTTATGTAAAATGTATGCTTGCAATAAGCCAGGGTGTATGGGTGTATGCTAAATTAATACATGCCGAACTGCATAGTAAGGCACACCACATATAACCAATGGCCTTATGCAGCTGGGGCATGCATTAATTTAGTAAAGCACCATGCCCGGAGTGGCATATTGCATTTTAAAATGGAAAATATGTTAAAATAAATTAAGATAAAAAACATACTGATGGTCTTTGGTATTTTGCATGTCCAGACCCAAAGAATTATCATGTAACACATACAGTTGAATATGTGATTATGCGATTATAATAACTGAAGGGCATAGACAAGATTTCACACTGGAGAATACATTAGTCAATATAGATACAGATTTGAATTTATCAGTAGATATGCTTTGGTTTGCACCAGCTTAATTCCAAACATTAGCATTATTTTCTGAGACTAATATAGTAACAAAAAGTTTAAAATCAACTAAGGAACAACCCAAATATCTTTTATATGTTGCTTGCACGCATGTGCAAGAAACATAGTGCCATCATTGGAGATTCGGTGGTGTGTCACCTCCTCCTCCAATTCAGTCAGTGAGCTGGCAGGCGCCCTGTAAGCCAATGCATTTTGGAGCTGTCTATGACACGCTCAAAATGCAATAACACTCTGATTGAAAAGAACTATGCTTCAGTGAGCAGCGATAAGAAGCGTAGCTCCCCACACGCAGGTGTGCATGCCCCTACGCGCACTGTATAGCCGATAGGGTGCCCAATCCCGTCGGCTGAGCTGCGCGCCCCCAGTAGCTGGTGCCACGCCTGGAGCCCACCCCAGCATGGCAAGCAGTCCTCTGTCGACGGGGTGCCCAATCCCCCGTCGGCTGAACACCCCCGCCCTTGTGCCATGCTGGGAGCCCACCCCAGCGTGGCAAACGTCCCACAACATCTTTTTTTTTAAACCTGTAAAACAAAAGCGGTCCCTGGCTGCCTCCCGACCTCCCTCCCACAACCTGCACCCACCCACTGTGCACCCAGCCTCCCACACCCCCACCCCATACTTACCTCTGACTCAGGCGACGATCTTTGGTGGACTGGGAACACGCCTGCACTCTTCAAAGCCAACTGCGAACTGAGGAAATGCCAATAAGCTGCATAATGGGCTAGATAGAGTTTCAACCTATTGCATATCTCAGGCATTTTGGAATTTTGACCAAATTTTCAACATGGGGTTTTAGGACCCCTTCTCATGAAAAATGTCACTGTCATTGGCATTATTTGGGCCGAAGGTGATTTGACGCAGTGACTGTGCAGTGACTGTGAAATCACCCTTCAGGCCTGAATACCACCATGACAGTGACATCATTCATGAAAAAGAATCCCAAACCCATGTTAAGTGGTCAAACTCAAAAAAATATTTATTTCTGGCGTGTGTTGCGCGGTTCCTACATGAGCTCGTAAGTTCGAAATTTCAATATTTTCACTCCAGATTTTCAACATTGCCATTTTACCACACCTTCTTATGAGTAGTATAGCTGTCATTTTCAATCTCACCAAAATGTGTTTCTGCCCATGTGGCGCAGAATGGCACAGTCAGTGTCTTGAAATCAATACTGGACAAATTAAGAAAATCACAGTAACACTGTTCATGAGCAGAGGTCTCAAAATGGCTATGTTGAAAATTTGGTAAAAATTCCAAAATGACTGTTTTCACGTCGTTTCGCAGTTCCTACACAGGCTCGTAAGTTCACAAATTTTCAATATTTTCACTCCAGATTTTCAACATTGCCATTTTACCACACCTCCTCATGAGCAGTACAGCTGTCATTTTCACATCTGCCCAAAATCTATTTCCCCATATGCAGCACAATGGCGCAGTCGGTAATGCGAACTCAGTGTATGAGACACATTAAGAAAATCACAGTGTCACTGTTCATGAGCAGAGATCTTAAATGGCCATGTTGAAAATTTGGTGAAAGAATTCCTAAAATGACTGTTTCGGTGTCGTTGCACAGTTCCACCTGCCTTTCGTGGGTTTGCGAATTTTCAATATTTCAGTCCAGATTTTCAACATTGCCATTTTACCACACCTCCTTATGAGCAGTACAGCTGTCATTTTAATATCCTGCCCAAAACGTGTTTCCGCCCATGTAGCGCACAATGGCGTGATCGGTGTCTGCAAACTCAATGTATGGGACACATTAACAAAATCACAGTGGCACTGTTCATGAGCAGAGGTCTTAAAATGGCTATGTTGAAAATATGGTGAAAAATTTCCTACGCACGCTGTAAGTTCGCTGAAATTTCAATATTTGTACTCCAATGACTTCTAAATACCTAAACAGCACATAGAAGCAAGCAACATTCGCATTGACAAATGCTTGTTTTATATAATCATAGTTTATAGATTGTTTTCATACTGTCAACAAAGACAAACAACAAAGGTGTAACAGTAACAAGTATAGCTGTCATTTTGATCAATATATTCTACTATGCATTTTGCTAGCACACATGTCATATAGGCAAATTTTGTAAAATAGCATTTCGGCATGGAAAATACAGAGATTTTTTTAATCTCCTACATATGGGCAATATAACAGAAGGGCAAAACTGTGTCAGCATATCATAATTTTTGGCAGTGTGATCTCTGGGGGCGTAACCAGTTTAAGAAAATGCCGGCTGCACCACCAGTAAAATAGAATTTTATGAGCAGTAAGGTATTTTATTACAAAATATATATTGGGACTACGGGGGTGGGAATCGGGTGCTCAAACCACAATCTATGCTGCAGCGACTCATTAATGTTTGCGGTAGATCTCCTTTAAGATACGTCTCTATAAGGTTCAGCACCCACCCCCACCCCCAGCCTGAGACAATCAACCCTCCAGTAGTGCCTTGGAGATAAAAGGCACAGAGTAGGCAAAGGGTCCATCCCTGACTCCCATCTGTTTTTCTGTTCTCCATAATGGGTGGAGTTATTTCCCCAAAGTTATGCGACAAAGGATGGGTCTATAACCACAACATATAGGACCCAACAATTCCAACTAGTCAGACCTCTGTCTGCTCCATTCCTGATTATATGTCAGGGTTTCTAAGTTGTATCTAGAGTTGACCAGTGTTATCCAATCATTTAGTGTGCATAGGTGTCTGTGCTTTCAGCGAGTGCTTTGCTAGACACTTCTTTATGGCACACAGCAATATGCCCAATAGATATTTACTAGCAGGGTCCCTCATAACCTGTGGGAATGGTGTAAAAAGTAATTCTTTAGAAAGTATTATTTGGGGAGTAAAGGTCTCCTGTAGTGCTTCTTCAAGCTGCTGAAAAATGGGGTAAGTTTGGGACAAGCCCATAATATGAAAATGGGTAGCAGTAGGCTCTCCACACTGTCGCCAGCAGTAGAGGCTGTTCCCCTATGTGCCTGCTTAACTGGGTTGGTAAGATAACAGACTAGACACTTCCAGTTAAATTTCTTCCATGTCATGGAGGAAGAAACGTTATGTGTATTCTGACAGATTATTTCCATTTATCCTGTTCTATAGGGTAGCCTATCATGTCTCTCACAGCCAAAATGCCCAAAATGAAGGAAGTTTACTTAATTCCTGCAGTGCCTAGAGGTGCGAGCATTAGATGTGAGTTCTTCCCTCTCAGAGCTCCCATTAAAATCTGGATGAACATATTAGATATGTCTGGCAGTGTGTCTCTTCTAACCAGCATAGTTAAGTAGTCTTGCACTTGAAAGTATCATAACATATCTGTAGGAGTCTTCCTAAAGATCATGCATCATTTGAAAGTCCTTAATGTCCTATTCCTGCATCATTTGAACTGGGAACTGTAACCTCTAAGGTGTTAGTTTTTACCCTGTGCCCAGGGACATGGGAATGAAATCCATATGCAAGTGCAGGGCAGAAGCCTTAAAACTCTTGAGTTAGAAACATAGACTTTGACGGCAGATATGGACCACTTGGCCCACCTAGTCTGCCCATTTCCTGCCTACTGGAGCTGCATATCCTAGTTAACCAACAGCCTATTTCTTCCTACCACCCCACAAGAATTGCCTTGTGTCTGTCCCATGCATTCTTGAATTCTTCCACAGTTTTAAACCCTACAACCTCCTCAGAAAGGCTGTTCCATGTGTCCACAACCCTCTCTGTGAAAAATACTTCTCACATTGCTGCTGAGCTGTCCCCTTCTATCTTCAAATTGTGTCCCCTTGTTCTTGCACATCTCTTTTCTGAAAAATGCTACCCTCTTGGACTTTGTTGATTCCGCTGAGGTACTAAAAGTTTCTATCATGTCCCCTCTCCTCCTTTCCTCAAGGGTATACATATTAAGCTTCTTTAGTTTCTCTGCATATGGCTTCTCTTGCAGACCCTGCACCATTTTAGTTGCCCTCCTCTGGACTGCCTCCATCCTGTCTATGTCCTTGTGGAGATGGAGTCTCAGAACTGGATGCAGTACTCCAGATGGGGTCTCACCAACTGTCTGTACAGAGATAACAACTTCTCGTTTTCTGCTGGTGATACCTCTCCTATACATTCCAGTATCCCCAGCCCTCCCTACTGCCTTCTCACATTGCTTGCACAACCTTAAGGTCATCTGATATGATTACCCCCTAAGTCCCTTTCCATTTTTGTTGTTGTTACTACCTCCCCACCACTGTGTACTCTTCCCTGGTTTTTATTTCCCAGGTGCATTATTTTGCACTTATTTGCATTGAATCCAAGCTGCCAAACTTCGACTATTCCTCCAACTCACAAGTCCCTTCTCATCCTTTCCACGCCTCCTTGTGTATCAACCCTGTTGCAGATCTTTGTGTCATCTGCAAAGAGGCATACTTTTCCTTCCAGTCACTCTGCAATGTCACTTATAATAGGTCCTGTTTTAGAACCTCTTCTTCTATACTTGCAGTGGGATTAGAACAAATGAAGAATTACATCTGAATTGGGTATGAAAGAGTCATGCATCCAGCAGACCTAGTTTGATGGGCTGAGTAGGGACTTCTTCACTCTATCTGGGACCCTTGCTGATTAGCAGAACTTCTGACCCAGTACATCACCAGCTGCAGCTGTGCTGCCTGTAATATAAATTAAGGTCTGATACTACTAACCACCCATTTCTTTGGGTAGCACAGCATCGAGAAGGCAACTAGTGGTTGCTGCCTTTGCCAGAGAAAGCACAAGATTTGTTTGATGCAGCAAGCCCATGCCCTTTGGGAAATTGAAAGTGCTAAATGCTGAAATAAGTATAAAATGTAGGCAGAACCAACAATTCAAATGTTGCCACTCTTCTTTATAAGAACAAGGGCAGTACTGTCCAGCGGTCTAAATCCTGCTGCAACTGTGCCTGTGAAAGCATAATTAGCCTTGTATAGTTGGGAGACTGAATCTGTAAGCCTTATTCCTAGGCATTTCATCTGGGAAATGTTCCAGCAGAATGCCGCACTTGGGGCATACTGTACAGCCAGAACTTCAGTTTTACTCTCCATTGAGCTTGCAGCCCTATAAAGAGTCATATGTTTGGAGTAATGTCCGACCAGATGGTTGGAAGGTCCATCTCAGGGCAGTCAAGTAAAGCATGATGTTGTCCTTATACAGTGCTATATGGTACTCTATTCCTTCTGGACCCTTAAAACTGGAACAACCTAAATATTAAAATAAATTGTAAATGGTTAAATATTTTCTTGGAAATTCCAAGGTATCCTCAAATGGATAGATCTAATTCATGAAAAGAAGTTTATGGAATGGGAAAACTGTAAAGAGAAATGAGCCAGATCATTCTGATATCTTCAAATATGCTTAGTTGAGAAATATATTCCAGAATGATTTCACAAGACAGAAAAGAGCTTCTAATTTCTCAGTAAATGGAGAGGTGGAGGAAGAGCTGGGTAGACTTAAATTCAGAAATCAGAAAATTTTCATCAAATGCTTAATGTCAGAATAATAGCTGACAAAAGAACATTTGTTCAAAAAGGCTAAAGACAAAAGGTCCAAGGAATTAAAGGTAGACATTATGGAGGAACAATAGAACCAGGCTTTGTGTTCAATAAATGAATACAAAGCATCTAGAGACAAAGCAGTCCAATTTAAGATAATAAACAGATCATATTTTATACTGTCAAAATTGAATAGGACAAAACTGAAAGAAATTTCAAATTGTTGGCGCTGCCAAGAAGAAAATATAGATTTGCCTCATATTATGTGGCCCAGTGTAATGATTTCAAAATGGTAGGCCATGGCATTCACGATTATGAATAAAATTATTATTACTAATATGAATCACAATATTTATTCAGTAATTCTAGAAGGTTATAAAATGATCTTATCTAAAAAAAGCTTGTATGGTAAAATCAAACATCATGGCAGTCAAAAACTTAAACTATTGGAAAATAGGTAACACTTCTGAATTATTTCCACAAGGAGAATGTAAACAACTTTTCATGGCAGCACTAGATACAAAAGTTTTTCTTGATACAGATGAATTATTTTGGACAAAATATATAAGACCCACATCATGAATTGAACTGCTCTGCTCTTCTCTTTCCAGTAAATGTACATTTTACATTTCAGTTACAGAACTTGTTCTGAGCCTCCTTTAATCTATGAGGCTTATGATAAAGACTAACAGTATTTACTGCAATGCTTGAATTACTGAGTAAGTTATGTATTACAAGATGACTTCAATGCTTGAATAACTGAGTAAGTTATGTATTACAAGATGACTTCAATACTTGAATAACTGAGTAAGGTATGTATTACTAGTACTATGAAAATGGTGTTATATTGGCTGTGTATATACATGCACCCTTGATGGAATTATATTTTATTTTTTGTTTACTTATAAAGTTCTTGGATTATAAGTACCTATGAGTCAGAGACTCATTTACATAGGTTCCACGTCAGAATGGACAATACAACACAAACAGGGAATACAATAACATAGCAAAATTATCACTCAAGTTGCACTTACAAAAGTTAATGCTTTAAGAGACATTCAATGAAGACATGTCCGATAGGGTGCCTATTGACACACAACACATAAGAGATTCAACAGTATCATGGGAAAGGGAGAGCAGTCAAATAGGGTGAACTTGTCATACAGAATAATTGGGGCAGTCACAAGTACCACATAAAAGCAGTAAAGATGAACATACAGGAGATGCATTCTGAAACTTGGTCGGTAGGAACCTAGTGGACCAGGCTAGATATTGCAAAAAAGCCATACTGATGGTCTTCAGCATGGGCCATTGAAAGCAAGTACAGTCCTTTCCAGGGTCTAACATCCTATTAAATAACAGTAACTACACCCCCAGTTGCAGGGACAAAACCCTGATGGTAACTCATAGATACGCTGTGTTAACTGGTTGCAAGCCATTCTTATGTTTCAGAGGTTTTGATGACTCAGAGCTGCTTCTTGGATAAAGTGGCTGTCTCTCCAGAGCTGTCTCTTCTCTCCTCTCTCTCTCTCTCTGTCTCCAAAGCCCTCTGATTTGTGATGCACTTCTTTGAAAGTGAAGTAACCCAGGGATCAACCTACACCCACCTGCACCTTAGTCAGTGGCTTGGATGCTGCAATTCTCTTCCTCCTGTCTCGCTTCTCAGCTGATGCACTGCACTGTGGATTCATATAACTCTTCTGTAAGGCAGTGGCATTCAAAGTTGCAAATCTGGAGTTACTTTCAAAGGGAAATTTTTCTCACCGAACAAACTCACCTAGCTCATTTAAATGCATGTCATACTTCTCAGCTTCAAGTGAAACTGCTTCCTTCAAATGTTTCATTGTGCGATACTCTGTGACCTGCAAGACAATGTTTCACTGTGCACATACTCTGTGACCTACCAAGATGATGTTTCAGTGTGCGCATACTCTGTGACCTACCATGACGATGTTTCACTGTGTGCATGCTCTGTGACCTACCAAGGCGATGTTTCCTGTGTGCATACTCTGTGACCTACCAAGGCGATGTTTCACTGTGCGCATACTCTGTGACCTGCCAGGATGATATTTCACTGTGCACATACTCCGTGACCTGCTGAGACAATGTTTCACTGTGCGCATACTGTGACCTGCCAAGATGATGTTTCACTGTGCGCATACTCTGTGACCTACCAAGATGATGTTTCACTGTCGCATACTCTGTGACCTGCCAAGATGATGTTCACTGTGTGCATACTCTGTGACCTGCCTGACGATGTTCCTGTCGCATACTCATGGCCTACAAGGCGAAGTTTCGAGTGTGTGCATACTCTGTGGCCTACCAAGGCGGTTTCACTGTGCGCATACTCTGTGACCTGACAAGACGATGTTTCACTGTGCGCATGCTCTGTGACATACCAAAACCCGATGTTTCACTGTGTGCATACTCTGTGACCTACCAAGGCGATGTTCACTGTGTGCATACTCTATGACCTACAAAGGCGGTTTCACTGTCGCATACTCTGTGACCTGACAAGGCGATGTTTCACTGTCGCATACTCTGTGACCTGCCAAGACGATGTTTCACCGTGTGCATACTCAGGGCGTATCAAGACGGTTTCACTGTGCGTGACAATCTGTGACCTGACAAGACGATGTTTCACTGTGCGCATGCTCTGTGACATACCAAGACGATGTTTCACTGTGTGCATACTCTGTGACCTACCAAGACGATGTTTCACTGTGCGCATGCTCTGTGACCTACTAAGATGATGTTTCTGTGCGCATACTCTTGACCTGCCAAGACTATGTTTCACTGTCGCATACTCTGTGACCTGCTGAGGCCGGTTTCATTGTGTGCGACTCTGTGACTCTACCAAGACGATGTTTCACTGTGTGCATACTCTTGACCTGCCAAGATGATGTTTCACTGTGCACCTACTCTGTGATCTGCCAAGACGATGTTTCATTGTGCGCATACTCTGTGACCTGCCAAGATGGCAGTCCTCTTGTAGCCATTAGGTCTATGGCTAACAGTTCCACTTGTGAAGCATACTGAGCACCGCTGAGCCCAGATGTTTAATTTCACTCTTTTACAGAGTTCTGAACTCAACATCTGAGTGGACAAAAGTTCCAAGGTGAACCATGCTTTAGAATTCTGAGCTACATGGGCTAGATCTGCAATGCATGCATGCTCCTTTGCAAACTTGAGCTCAAGACTTGTCTAGACTATCTTTGACAAAACTCCTTGAGACTCTGACCCAGTCCCAGCAGTCTCTATGGGGTCAGAGGATTCACTGTGGCATGGCAGCACACATGTTTAGTAACACTGTACAGTCTTCAGCTATTTGCAGTTCTGCAACTTCCTGCTGCATTATGTTTCCCTGATGGGCTGCATTTACAGATACTGGCTTGATGACTAACCTGGGGATGGGGTACCTTTGTGGGTCCAATGGCACTGTTTCTGTCTTGGTCCTCACCCCTCAGCACAGTCCTAGGCCCAAGACTGCAGGTCTAGCTGTGCAGCAACTGCTGCAGTGACTTAGGAAGCTGTGGCTTGACTCTGCGCCATGGACACCTTGTGCTTGAGAGGTTATACCCTGCTGGTCCCCTGGTTGCTGCAGTTTAGTCTATCAGGGACCAGAGGGTGAAGAAAGATGCCCTCAGTTTTCTGGGGAGTGGCAGGGGTGCTGAGCTCATACAGGTAAGCCCAGGTTTGGAGGGCTTACATAGCTCATATCATTGTACTTTGAGTAGTGTTAGGATTTCTTTGTTCCCTTGCCTGTCCCAGATGACAGTGACATTAGGATCAGTAAAGAATGCTGACCAGCCCTTTGACTATAGAGCACCATCAAAGGCCCTGGCTAAATAATGATAATGACACATATGGAGTTATAAAGGGAATTTGTTTCTTACCTTCACCTGTCATTAAATTATACTGAGGCCGTGTAGTCTAGTGGTTAGAACAGCAACCTGGGAACCAGAAATCACAGATTCAAACCTCACTGCAGTCAAATACTCACTATTTGACCTTGGACCACTCATTTAACCTCGCAGTGCTTCATTCGGACCAGCAGCATTAATGGGTAGAAGCAGGACCTCACTGAAAATAAGATGTATCTCAGCTGAGCTAGTCTGGTAAACAAACTGTAAAACAAATCATAGATCTGGGTGCTTAACTCCCATATCCCTTATCAGATCTTGATAACCATTATTGTTTTATTTTCTGGATGAAGTGAGAGACAGGCCCGTCATAAAACAGAGTTTACATTTTTGTAAAGCCTGAATGAACCCTGACCAGAGAATGAACCCAGTGCTTTCTTGGCACCCTAATCTAATTACTACACAATTTTGATAGCTCCAGTGTCTGCTCATGTTTAACTGCCTGTGGCATTGATGAACTGCCCAGTTATCTTTGCTTTGTAAAATTAGCCCATCAAGAGCTTTCTGGAAATAAAAATACACTGCACAGTGTCAAGGCATTACACAGATGATAAAACTGGCAAGTATGTAACATTCATATATGCACTGTTGCATAATACATTTAGCATCACTAGATGGAATGCTGTATTGTCAGGTAATCAATTGTTCTCTTTTATGCATCTTCATGAATCAGATTATATTATCACAAATATTAGGCACTCACCACCTCTTGTAAAACAAGCATTTGTTAATGCCGAATGTTTGCTTGCTGGCATTGGCATTGGTAGTGTAGGAGTTACAGAGCTGCATAATAGGAATGGCAGTGAAGTATTGAACTGAAGCCAACCACCACCACCCTGCAGAGAGTGACAGGCATTGGGTGTGCCTTTGGGTCTCATCAGGCATATGACCACCATTTCACCACACCCTACCATGCAGACACCGACAAGTGTCACGGTGTGCCTTGGGATCTTTGGTCCTTATGCGCACCCATTCCATCAGGAAATATTGTGAGATGGGTGTGGTATAGAGAATGGGGTGAACTTTAAATAAGAGTCCAAGGCACACCTCGATGCCTCTCAGTGGCTGCAGGGTGTGGGTGGGGTGGAATGGTATGAGCATTGCAGGTGACAATCCCAAGTCACAGCCCTGATGCCTGTCATTCTCTACAGGGTGGAGTGTTATGGTCGGAAACCCTAATGCCTCAGACATTCGTTGGTATTTTCCTCCAAATTTTCAACATGGGTTTTTCTGACCCCACCTCATGAACAGTGGCAATATCAGTTTGTTAGCGAGCTGCTTTTGTACAGCGACTACGGCATTTGTCTACCACAGGTGCAAAAACACATTCTGAACAGGATGTGAAATGACAGCTGTACTGTTCATGGTGAGGTGTAAAAATGGCAATGTTGAAAATCTGCAGTGAAAATATTAAAAACTAGTGAAGTCACGGCGTGCGTAGAAACTGTGCAACGTGCACCCATAATGTAATTAGTTTGGGAATTGTTTACAGCAGATTGTCAAAACAGGCATTTTGGGACCTCGGTCATGAACAGTGTCACTGTGATTTTCTTTTATCTGTCCCGAACAATGATTTCCCACAGCGACCTACGCATTTCTGTGCTGAAAGTGTGAAAACACATTTCGGCCATGTTGTGAAAAATGACAGCTGTACTGTTCATAAGGAAGTGTGGAAAAATGCCACTGGTGAAAATCTGGACTGAAAATATTACAAATTCATGAACTTCAGAGTGTGTGGAAACTGCGCAATGCTCACTCGTAGCACAGTCATTTTAGGAATTTTTTCACCAAATTTTCAAAATAGCCATTTTAAGACCTCTGCTCATGAACAGTGTCACTGTGATTTTCTTAATGTGTCCCATACATTGATTTAGTATACCGACTACGCCATTATGCGCTACATGGGTGGAAACATGTTTTAGAGCGAGATGTGAAAAATGACAGCTGTACTGCTATAAGGAGGTGTGGTAAAATGACAATTTTGAAAATCTGGAGTGAAAATATTGAAAATTTGCGAACTTATGAGCGCGCATGAGGATCAGCTTAACAAATGCTTGTAAAACAGTCATTTTGGGAATTATTTCACCAAATTTTAACACAGCCATTTTAACACTTCTGCTCATGAACAGTGTGACTGTGTTTTTCTTAATGTGTCCCATACATTGAGTTCGCACACGACTGCGCCTTTGTACCCTACATGAGTGGAAACACATTTTGGGCGAGAAGTGAGAAATGACAACTGTGCTGCTCATAAGCAGGTGAGGTAAAATGGTGATGTTGAAAATCTGGGTGAAAATATTGAAAATTAAGTGAACTTTCGAGGCGTGCGTAGGAACAGAGCAACGTATGCTCGTAAAATAGTCATTTTTGGGAATTTTTCACCAAATTTTTAACATAGCCATTTTAAGACCTCTGCTCATGAACAGTGTCACTGTGATTTTTCTTAATGTGTCCGAACATTGATTTCACACCGACTGCGCCATTGTGCGCTACTGCGCATAAAACACATTTTGGGTGAGATGTAAAAATGACAGCTGTACTACTTATAAGGAAGTGTGGTCAAATGGCAATGTTGAACATCTGGAGTGAAAATATTGAAAATTCATGAACCTATGAGCGCGTAGGAACAGTGCAACGCACTCGTAAAACAGTATCATTTTAGGAAATTTTTCATCAAATTTTCAACATAGGCTTTTGAGAGCCCACCTTATGAACACTGGCACTGTTATTTTAATTGGTCCGAAGGTGATTTAGGTATAGTGACCAAATCACCCTTCGACGGCCCGAATAACGCCATGACAGGACAGAATTCATGAGGAGGGTCCCAAAACCCATGTTGAAAATTTGGTGCCAAAATTCTAAAAATGCCTGAGATATGCAGCAAAGTTGAAAACCCTATTCATTACATTGTACAGCTTACCAGCATTTCCTCAGTTAGTGGTCGGCTTTGAAAAGTGCAGGCGTGTTCCTGGTCCACGAAGATCATCGCCTGAGCTCCGGAGGTAAGTATGGGATGAGGTGGGGTGTGTGGGAGGCAGGTGCGCAGTGGGTGGGTGCGGGTGGGAGGGGTGAAGACAGCAGCGAGGGAAGGTTTTTTATTTGGACTACGCGGGAGGTTTGCCATGCTGGGGTGGGCTCCCATCGTGGCAGCTGGAAGGCTGTTGGGGGGCAGTGGGCCGATGGGAGATTGGGCACCCGTCGGCCATAGGACCTGTTGCCATGCTGGGGTGGGCTCCCAGCGTGGCACCCGATAGTCTGTGGGTGGGAACAGTAGAGCTGGCGGGGAATTGGATACCCCGTCAGCCCATACAGACTGCGGGGAGGAACAGTAGAGCTGACGGGGATTGGGCACCCCGTCCAGCCATACAATGTGTGCATGGGGAGGTAGGGCGCATCAGCATGCAATGTGCGTCTTGTACGCATGTGTGTGTGTGTGGGGAGGGCGCTGCTCACTCAGCGGTGCTCTCCTTTCAACTGTACGGCACTGCATTTTGGATCTTTGCACTATGTTTCTTGCACATGCATGCAAGCAAACATAAAAATGACACTAATTACTCCATGTTAGTAAAGAAGTGCTGTACCAATCTCTTTATTTAACAAAGCGGATATGTTTAAAAACAGCAGAGGCTACATACTAGCTGGCTTTATTGTGAGCACCACATTAAAAGCGATCACTGGAAAGCGACCTACATCTCTGACCTACTCCCCTAAGTGAGGTCCGAAAATATGCACTAAGGACAGCTGCCTCGTTTCTAAAGGATCCCAAGGTCCGAACACGCACTGGAAGAGTGGCCAGCAGGATATTCACTACCTACCCTTTGGAGCGAGGCTTAGAAATTCCTGAAACTAAGATCTCCAATAAGCACTGCAATGTTCAAAACTCTATCATAAAATCTATTGAGAGTTATGCCACTGTTTCCATCGCCTATGAGTCCTTTAGTATTTCTTGACTGCCCAGCTCACAGTACAAACCGTACTCCACAGAAACCATATACCTCACCCTTGCCTCACATTTTTCTACTTCACTACACCTTGCTCTATTCTGACCCATAAGTACCAATGACGCTATAGATATCACAATGTAGGCGTTACAGGAACCATGGTCACCGGCAGTCGAGCGCCCTGTCGCCCTTGTGAACCATCGCTTGACTACCACCACCCCAGTGCTTGAACCCTTCAGGATCCTGGCTTAGATGCCACATATGCCTGCAGTTATGTGCATCTGCCATCGACAGTCAGCCACCTCCTGTGAACTTTCACCCGGCTTTCACTTCCCAGTACTGTAGACCCCTACAGGGTCCGGCTTAGGCGCTGCATATGTTCGTGGTTTCTGGGTCACGGCACTATTGAACCATTCACCACAGCTTTCTGTAAACCATTTTGGTTCGATCTCCCAGTACTGTGAAACCTCCTGGGTCCTGGCTTAGGCGCGCATATGTCCGCAATTTGCCGGGTCGCGGCGTTCTCGAACCATCTGCCACCGACAGTCGGCGTCCTGCAGCCGCCTCCGTGAATTTCGTTAGGCTCTTGCCACCCTGTACTATGAACCCCAGGGTCTGGCTTAGAGCGCCAGACAGGTCCGCAGTTGCGGGTCACCGGCTATTGAGCCATTCGCCACCGACAGTCAGCGCCCCTTTTGCTTCCTCCTGCGATACATCGTTAGGCTTCTGCTCTCCCAGCTCTGTGAACCCTCCAAGGTCCAGGCTCAGGTGTCACATATGTCTGCAGTCGCCCGGGCAGCCAGCTGTGAATCCACTGCCGTATCTTCTAACCATAACCCGCTCCTGAGAGTCACCACCTTATCTTAACCACCACAGGTACCTAAGGTCTATGGGAAAACGTGTCCTATAGTACCCAACCCATTAACTTCTATCAATAAACTACAAGTGGATATCCAGCCCAGGGTCACTAGTATGTCATTTGTCCATGCCCTTCTCTTACTGCTGCACCCTATACCAAACCAAAGTTCAGCTCAATTTGCAGTTACCTTACCTTTACTTTATTACCTTGTACATAGCCAGATTTACTTATTCTGTGCCTTACTGGACCTCTGGTCCATTGTTACTTATCTTGTATTATTTTTTACTCCATGTTTTACCACAATGCCTATATTTTATGTATTATATGTACTGTATTTGACCTTGTGTGATGCAGGTCCACCTTGTAAATGAGCTTGCTCAACAGTGTCCGCCTGGATAAATAAAGATTTGATTGATTGATTGATTGATTGATTGATTCCAGTGCAGACTCTTTTAGTTCTGCTGATGAATCAGATTAACAAGTCCTACCCTTTAGTCAAGAATTACTTCTCAGCTGTTAAGTGTTCAGCTCTATAGAGTTTTTACTGCCTGCTATCAACACTCCAGATTGATTCAGTTCTATAACAAATTCCTTTTCTAACCAAAGTAGGCCTGCACAAGGGTATGTTTTCCAAAATATGAAAACAAAGGGCTCTGCTTTTCAAAGCACAGTGAATACCACAAGACCCTGGTGTACCCGATCATTCAGTGCATGGTTACAGCATTCTCTCGACTGCTGATTGGGATTTTCAATCCAGAGCATCAAATGCTGCAAGTTAGACCAGCTTTTCCTGGTCTAACTTGTGCCATTAGAGATACTCTTGTTCTGAGGCTGCGTCACATCTTTGGCATAAGCTGCCATAAATTGAGGAAACTGTTGCAACTGCACTCTGCACTAGACTGCACTGCAGAATAAAATCAGGTGCAGTTGTGTCAAAGGTTGGCGCAGCTGCACCAAACAATGGGTCTGACACCGGCGTTGAAGCAAGTCCGCGCCGCCTCTTTGAAAATCGAGGCCAAGGTTAGAATAATCATTCAAAGCACTAGTTCTGAAATAGATGTCATTCTGGATATCGGGATGGGTAAAGAAACATTAGGAGACTGCTTCTGCTATGATCTGCTTATCCTGGAGCTATAGCAGTATACAACAATGTAAGCTTACCTAGAGTCCTGGTTAGATCCCATATAGCATTACATGTATCCTCATGTATCCTATTGATATTATTTGAACTCTTGGGCTTTATATGTAAGTATTTTGAAAAGATTTTGAAAACTTTCACATTCAGTCAATATAAATTCTACTAAAGAGAATGGTGAAAAGCTTTATACTCATTTTCTGTTGGAAAATGGTTGAATAAGTTAGCTTATTATGAAATGGCTGGTTGTGGTTGTACATTTTAATTTTGTACTGTATGTTAACAAGTAAAGATACAAATGCAATTATATCCCTTATAACCCCTGTTTGGGGTTACAGATTGCTTGCTGGATGCCACCTGACATCCAAGGGTAAAAATACAGGCTTTCCCTGGCTAGGTACAGTATAAGTGACAGATGGCAGGGGTTTGCTGCAGCAGAATCGGTCACAGTGGAATGCTGCTTCTGGAGGATTCTAAAGTCAGTTTGGGAGAATACTCAAAAGAGAAAAAGCAGTTTGCCCTCTCTCTTACTCCCTGCCATATGAGACCATTTTTTCACTGCTGTAGTGATGACTTACAATAAGTAGTGAAGTGACTGCAGCTGTTATTTTGATTACCCCCACAGGGGAAGATGTCTCAAGTCTGGTAACAGATGTGCTGAGAGTACTATCATAAAGACTATAATCTTGACTGTTAGTAATTGTGATGCCCTCAAGAGTCACTAGAAAAGTAGAAAACCTACTGTGTTCTCGTCTGCTCTGTACCCAGCCTCTATTAGGTAAAGCAAATTCCTTCAGCGCTTTAACCAGTGTTGGAAATGGACACAATTCACTGGGAACTCACAACCTTCAAAGCTGAATCAAACATAGTTTAGCTGACAGGAGTCTGGGAACACATTCCTCATTTAATTTCACCATCTAACATACAGAGCTGGGCAAAGTTGCAAATTACACTTTAGCAGAACTGTCACAAAGTTCACCAGCTGTCGTGGAATTTTCTGAACTTCCGCCTTTGGCAAATCAGAAATCTTCTGAATGTGTTCAAGGAATTTTCACCCATTCTGCGAAATTTTCCCTGAACTGCCGAATAATACACATAAACTGCAGAACTAATACATTAATCCACCATTCATATAATTATTCCACAGTTCAGTTCTGCGCCATCATGGTAAATAAAAAAAAACTTTACCTGGTGCCCAGTGGCACCCTCACCCTCAAAATTGCTGGCCCCATAATTCCTTAATGTTTCCCTGTTATCTAGTCATGGAGATAGACAACTCATCAGACTGCAGCATGATGTAAAGACTAAGAAAAGGGAGCTAGTGCGCAGTTGTCAGGCACTTGGGGTACATCAGCTAATATGGGGCCGGTGGATCAGAGGGTGGGGGGTGCCACTAGACACCAAGGACACATTAAATATTATGAGCTGGTAATCGAGTTGGGAGTGCCACTAGACACCAGGGCAACATTAAATTATTACTCAGTACACCAGCCTTCGCTAGGTGTCCGTATAACACCAAACACTCTACCCCTCCCCTGGAGAAGGAAAGCAGTCATTGGATGCTCGATCCTTCTCCTCCCCAGCCAACCCTCCGCGTCTCAGGTCCATTCCTGAACCCAGGTCACCAGCGTCGCAGGTGGGCACACTGCCCCTGCACCAGTGGGCCAGCCTGAACATTAAATTATTATGGGGTCAGCAATCAGAGAGTGGGAGAGAGCCACTAGACACCAGGAAAATGTTAAATTGTTATGGGGCCCAGTGACCAGAGGGTGGGGGGTGCCATTAGACACCAGGAAAGTGTTAAATTAAAACAGACCCAGTGACCGGAGGGTGGGGTACCTCTAGACACCAGGAAAGCATTAACTAAATATGGGGCCAGTGATCAGAGGGTTAGGGTGCCACTAGACACCAGAAAAATATTAAATGAATAATGGGTCCATGGCTGGAGGGTGGGGTTCCACTAAACACCAGGAAACATTAAATTAATATGGGGCTGGTGACTGGAGAATGGGGTGCCACTAGACACCAGGAAACATACATAAACACTGAAATGGTGATTAGCATTTCCTACATTCATCCTGAAATTCATGACTCACTGAACTGTGGAATGAATGTATGAATTACGGATTAATGTATTAAACTGCTGAAAGAAATTCTGCAGAACCTCTGATAGCGATTGGTTCGATGAATTTTGTTCCGCAGTTTAACACGATAATCCATTCTAAGTCAGAATTTCTGCAAAATACCCAAAATGATTTCCAAACTTTTGCAGAATCGAAAGTCTGTCTTTCATACAACTTCCGCTGGCAGAAGTTTTTCGCACAGCTCTATGCATTATTTATTCATTTTATATCCTTTTGTGAGTAAATGTTACACAGGTGCAGTCCTTTCCCAATTTTACTCCAGGAACTGTGTCAGACTTTTAATTTACTCCTGGAACTGAGTTCCTCCGGGTTCCCCTCTGCCATTTCCACCAATGGTTTCAACACTTCTTTAAAAGGCACTGATTCGAGGTTAGTGTGACTGTGAGGAAACTAAGATGTAAGTGCACCCAACTATGGCTGCAGAGCCCTTTTTAGCTGGTGACCCTCCTCTCCCAGGGTATGGATCTTGTTTAAGTTCCCTAATGGAGCTCTACCCAACTCCATCAGATGTGGAACAAGAGGAACAGAGAGACTGAGGAGCGTTTGAAAAATGTCTGTACAAACGTTTCTTTGGGACTGATCTGCCTAGATATGCTGGAATGAACTGTTCTCTGCAAGGAATGTGACTAAAATAAATTGGACTACTGTTTGACTCTCTTTTTGTTGTGGACATTTACCTGTTTTTGACATTTCCAATGCAGTAGTACAGAGATCCCATTGCTACCATATAGTATAAGAAAATAACATTTTCACAATCAGTTTTACTTATATTCAAGGAGAATGCTGTTTTATTATCTGGAAGGAATATGAGTTATTCTCATGTTATAGACTGACTAGGAAAGTTATTGTATCTTGATAGACCAACACAATTCTGAAACCATGGGCCCGATTCAAAAGCCACCAGAAGGACACAAGGTGCCTGAACCAAACATTAATGATGCAAGTGGCACCTTGTCGCCAAAAGATGCCCTTGGAGCTATTCAGAAAGGCAGCCTGCATCAAAGGGGCTAGTGCCAGCCTTGTGCCACTAAACTGGCTGTGGCACAGCGCTAGTGGGTATGCAGCTCATGCAAGCTGCCAGATCCCCTAAAATGAGATTCATAAAACTGCTCCTGAGGGCACATTTCTAAGTACCATTACACCAGCCAGGGCTGGTCTAAAAGTGCCTAGAATATATCCCTCTGGGACAATTAGGCAATGTGCCGCTGTTCCCTGATCCCGATATCACCCATTAGTGTATTATAAGTTAAGTCCCCATGACTTGGTAGTCTAGTAGTCCCCCTCCATGATCCCAATAGTGCCTGTTAGTGTATTATAAAGTACTTCCCCGATCTGGTGATCTAGTGGCCCTCTTCCCCAATCCCGATAGTACCCTTTATTGTTTTATAAATGAATTCCCCCATCCTGGTGGTCTATTGGTCCCCCACTCCCCACCCCAGCAGGTTGTGCCCACCACACTCCACTCCACAATCCTGAAACACAGCCAGCGACCAGCACAGAGCAACCTCACACCTCCATGGCGGTTGCCAGACTGAACTGTCATTGAGCAGCTACTGTATTTCTCACACTCAGTGAGAGTGTACACTATCAGTAGCCATTTAATGACAGTCAGTCCGTGGCCGACCGCAGAGGTGTGAGGTGGGCTGTGTCGGGCCGGCTGCAGTTCAGGGATTGAGGGGTGGGGTGGTGGGACAACCTTCTGGAGTGGGGGTGGGGACCACTAGACCACCAGGATGTGGAGGAATTCACTTATAAGACAATAATGGGTGCTGTTGGGGATTGGGGCTACTAGACCACCAGGTCAGGGGACTTAATTTCTGATACACTAATGGGTGCTATCATGGATTGGGGAGGGGAGGACCACTACACCACCAGATCATGGGGAATTAATTTATAATACTATAATGGGCACTATCAGGGATCGGGAGGGGGACCTAGACCACCAGGGTAACCATGTTTTCCCATTGTCGGGCATATCAGGGCAGGGAGGGACCACTAGTCCACCAGGGAAGGGGGCAGGATGCATGCCTAAGCCATAGAGCTTGCAGCAACCCCTCCCATGTGCCGGGCATTTGTTGGATGGGAGGCTGCAGCAAGTGTGGGGACTTAGGCACCGGGACTCTGCTGTACCTGAATCTGGTGCAGGTCCCAGGCACACCGGGCTACAGTGCAAGCTGTTGTTTGCTATAGCTTGCCCCATTCTCAGCCCCTTTTGTGAATTGGGCCCCATGTGTTTGTATTATAGCAGGTACAGTGACACACTGTTATGTGAAGTAGTCTAGAAATGTAAAAATAACCAGTGTAATTGCCAAATCAGTATGGGTACAGAGAAGGTGTTGGCATCAGAACCACCAGACTGCACGCACTCAATAGTTATGGGCAGTGCAGTCACGAGTGAAAAACAGTTAGCAAAAAGCAAAAATAAGTGACGTACACTTATAGCTTGTTTCAAAGTGCTTTCATGTGGCATAGAAGGGTCACAAAGGAACAAGAACCCTAGTATTAGAGCCCACTGCCCCTTCATCAAGGATTTGACAAAAGGAGCAGTGGGCTCTGAAGTGCCAGGAGTCTTCTTCATTTTTGTGACAATATGTTCATTTTGCACAACATTAAAGCATAAAATAAGCTATAGGCTATAAATATGTATCTGTTCTTTTACTTTTATGAAGGTGTCAATATCACATTGTGGTAGTAGACAGGGACAGTAGGTCCCTTAAGGAATTAAAAAATGCATATTTTTTATATAAACATTTTATTGTAAGAAAATACATAATGATATCCCTGTTTTCACACAAGCGGCAAGGTGAAGGGTCAATTATCTACAGTAGGAGTCAAGTGTCAATTTAAATAGTGTTGAAGATTTTGCCTCAGCCACGTGGTCTTGAAGTTCATTTCAGAAATTAACAATCCTTTCGCGTGAAAGTATTCTATTCTGTGACTTAAATTATTTTATTTGCTTTTTAGAACCTCATCCAGTATAGAGATTACCTTGTATGTTCAGGGATGTAGGTAACCAGACCCAAACCTGATCTATACAAATTAAGGTTTCATGTCCTCGGATATTTCTATCGACAGCCTACCTATAGTTACCATTATATTATTTATCTCTTAAACTTAAAATTCCACAATTGTTTTGTCTAACAGTGGACTATTTATGTTGATGTTTTGTTATTTTGTTGTTTTGTATTTTTGTTGTTATACACTGACACTGTAATGACCTGGGCCATGATTCACAAAATCGCAAATCACAGCACAAAGGTTTGCACTACGATTGCAATTGCCCAGTCTTAAAAGTTGCTATTTATAGTCAGATAGTGCACTGTACTATCTGACTGGGAATCAAGACTACGTTGCATTAGCAAAGTAACCCCAGTACCACCAACCACCCATTAGTGCCATGACCTGCAGCCAAGGAATATGAAAGCCCCATAATGGGTAAGCGCTAGTCATCTTTCAGTTCACTAATGCACATATGTAATTGAAGCCATTGGGCATGCAAGGCACTAAGTGGCCATTTGCATGCCCTTTATGGGCTCATTGCAGAGGCTGCAGTGAGTGTAGTGCATCCCCCATTGCCGAATCGCCATCCTGACAGGTAAAAACATAATTTTATTCCCTGGTGAGGACCCCCATCACGCCCAAGTAAAATGAATAAAATCTCTCTGGTGCTAGTGGTCACCCCCCACCGTGATCACGCATCACCAGCCAGTAAAATAAATAAAATCTCTCTGGTGCTAGAGGTTCCCCCAACCTGATCCCTCGCGCTGTAAAGACAAATGTCCCTTCAGCCATTCAGGGCAGTTTGTAATATAAGACCACTGTTTTTATTTTAAAGCATAACAAATAGTCCTGTATTGATTTCAATGACTGCCAGAACAAAGTCTAGCCTCAGAAGATTGACAAGAAAGGTATTACCTTCTTCCTTCCATGAACAAATGTCAGAAAAATGAATCTGAAATTTAAAATTTGTTTTAAATATTTTCACAAATAACTCATTTATATGTGCAATGAGACACTTCAGCAGGTGGGTTTGCTGTAATAACTGCAATGCAAGGTGGGTGAAGGCGCTTAATTATTATTCAGAAAAATATGCAACAAGGTGCAGGGTATTAATAATAATAACACTTCTTTATTTCTACCAGCATAAAACATTAAAGATATTGTTGAATATATACATTTCATGTCCTAAGACCATAAGAATATGTAATCATAACAAATTTAAAGATATTTTAATTAAATACATAACAATCAATTAAAGATGAACCCTAGCAAGCAGTAATCAAAAATGCATATGGCAACATACACTAGACAAGAAAATCTCAATCTATTTTGTTTTAACTTTCATGATAGCAACAAAGAATATGTTCCTCAAAGTTAATTTCCCAAACCACTATTTTATATTTGTTCATATACTCCAACTAGAGGCTTAGTTGAGATACCAGCACACCTAATTTCAGCAATTGTGGGACCCACATGAACAGAGAGCATCAGGTAGCTGATGACTTTTGCAGCCCAGGAGGTGTGAGTATCATTGCTCTCAAAATATGGGATTTGTGTCATTTTAAAAAATAAATGTACTAAAATATATTTAAAAAATGTTACGGTTTATTTCTAAAATAGTCTTTTCATTAGAAGGTTACTATTAGAGGGTGCTAGCATAAGATGCTGGTGTTTACCATATACATGGCTACTACCTGTTTTTGTGTCTGTTTGTTTTGTTTGTTTTCAGTTGCAGCTGGAAGCATATGACAAGAAAATATCAACTACTTGTTAAAGTCATCAAGTTATACATTTTGTTGACACAGGAGCTAACAGGTGTTATGGCTGTAAAAGCAATATGTGAGTGAGCAACCAGTTCAGTGGGTACAGGAATGTTGTTGCTTTCTAGTTCACAGCAAAAATGTGTGTCAGTGGATCAGCATTTAAGACTAGTCATGCTGTAGTACTCAATCAACATTTCAACACCAGGGTTCTGCAGGGCTCAGTGCTTGTACTGGTGCTAGTCAATATATTCATTAGGGATATATAGAGAGTGCACCAAGGTTAAAATCTGCCTTTTGCAGATGACATCAAGCTGTGCAACACAGTTAGCTGTGAGGAGGATTAGGGATTTAAGGAAAGTTTGAAAACACCAGAAAGATGGTTGAGAATCAGGCAGATGGGCTTCAGTGTAAAGAGTACAGGTTATGTATGTTGGGAGGAAGAATCCAGGGTGGCATACCAGTTGGGAGGGTCACCGTCCACAGTGTTGGTGGAGGAGGAGAGGACTTAAGGGTAATGATTACAAGCATCCACAATTCAACAGCACAGTGAAATAAGGCAGTGGTGAAAGCAAGCAGGATGCTGGGATGTATAGAACTACTCAGCAGGAATGGGAGTTAGAAACGCGGGGACATGAGTGTAAGCTGGTGTGGGGGGAGTCAGGAGGAATGTGAGACTTGCTGTTTTACAGACAGAGTGTTTGGGCCGTGGAACAGCCTACTGGCAGAGGCAGTGGCTGTAAAAAGCATTAATGGTTTCAAGCACAGCTGAGACAGAGTTAGAGGCTTAATAGTTACTCAGAGTGGTAGCTGTAAGGCAGAGAACAGCAGGGAGGAACAAGGGCAAACCCCCATCTAGACAATCGGTCTTGGGGTAGGGTAGGATAGGGTGTAACAGGGCAGGTTTGATGTACCAGTGGTCTTTTGTATGCTGACATTGTCTATATTTCTGTTTCTACAGGCAGGGGAATGATCAACAGCAAGTGCAGGAAGGTCATATTACATGAAGAAATCCCAGATATGCCAACACCAGAAGTATTGCCTCCAGTTTTGGAACCCCTATTTGTGAGAGGCATCAATAGGTTGGAGGTTGTCTAGAGAAGTGCCCGAGAATGATTCAGTGTCAGGAGAGGAAAGAGGTATGAACAGAGCTTGCAAGCCAGGACATGTACTCACTAGAGGCCAGTATGGAAAGAGGTGATATGACTGAAACTTTCAGCACATGAAGACATCAGTGAAGACAGCCACCAGCAAACTGTTCAAACTCAGTGAAACCATGAGTACTGGGAGAATAGTAGGCTCAGGAGGGATGCTAAAGTACTACTTCACAGACAGGGTGGTGAAGGGATGAAACATGCTGCCAGAGGAGGTAATGACTGCAAAATTAGTGGTGAGCTTCAAGAGAATGGGGACAAATCTAGCAGGAGGGAAGCTGGGACCTGTAAAGGCACTGAGTACATCCCCATCAGACAGACCACACTGACCTTATTGCCTTCTTCTGCTGTCTTGCTTCTGTGTTTCTCGAGTCCTTTTCTCACCACTTTCACAAAGTGTTGCATCCTTCTTTAGTGTTATTATAAAGATTATTCACAGATTTATGTCTGACATAGAAAACTGAGTCATCAATTGATATACGAGTATTCCAAGCATTAATCACTGCGTTGATGCCATCCATGAAAAATACTGAACAATAAAGGCTTAAAATAGACCCTTCAAGGATACCTATTGTTAAAAGGGTAAGATGATTTCTTGTTGATTGCAGCATACTGTGACCTGTTAGACAGTAAGAAGAAAAACCTTTTACTAATACATTCTGAATCCTTTTAAAATGGCATAGTCAAAAGTAGGTCACAGTCAGTTCGTACTCACAACCAACAACTTTCAAAATAACAGATAATGTTTCTCAATAGCAGTCCAGACCTTTAGGTCCGTGCCACCCTCTTGCAATGGAGGAAGAAAATACTGGAAGTTTTGGTTGATATCCTAAAACAGAAAGTATCATCTCCTTACCCAGTAGTCTTCTCTGTCTCCTTCTGCAGTGAGGACATCACTTCTACCCTAAATACAATGTTGCTTTACACAGTGTTGCTTGCTGGGCTGGTGACTTGAAAAGTGTCTTCCCAGAAACCAAGGTCTGTAATACTGCAGAGGGCAAGGGAATCCTCTAATGGCCAGAGTGAGAGGATCCCAAGAGGATCCCAACAGTGCACTAAGGTTCCCCAATAAGTCAGGTTTCCCATCATATGAAAATGCTATATCATGTTTTCCCTTTCCGATTAGTTGTTTTCAGTGCAGCAGTAAAATATGGCCACTGCTGGCTCTCAGACAGAAATTGAGCCTGCCATTCTGTGACTTAATGACTTGAGGAATTTTAGACTTTTACAGATTTTTAAAGATCTCTATAATTGGAGCATTTAGAAACCCTAAGGATACACAACTCCCAGAATTTATTTTCAAGCTGAATGCAAAACACCTTTAGCCAACCAACATCCTGTATTGGCAACAAGAGTTTTACGGAATGGAGTGGGGTCAATGTTCACATGGAACTGCCAAACCATTTAAGTCTGTTTCTTTTTCATATCTTGGAAAGTCAAGCCATGAGAAAGACAAAAAGCTGACAGGAGCTGCAATGGTAAATCTGTGGGTTGATGGGGATCTACTTTCTGGTGACGAGCAGGAAAAACATACAAAATTATTTAAAAAACAAGTTAGCAACATTGCTATACGACTTCCGATAAGCCCTTCGACACTGTCTCACACAGGAGATTGCTAAATAAATCAGGGATTCTGGGAGTGGGTCCTCATGGTTGTAAAGGTGGTTGGGAACTGGCTGAGGATAGGACTCAGAGGGTGGTGGTAAATGGCATGAAATCTGAGGAAGGAAGTGACCAGTGGGGTGCCAAAGGGGTCAGTGCTGAGGCGATCCTATCCAATGTCTTCATTAGTGACATTGCAGAGCATCTGAAGGAAAGGTGTGCCACTTGCAGATGACTGCAAAATCCACAATACAGTGAACTCACTGAAGGGGTGGAAAAATAAGAAAAGGACCTAAGCCTATTAGAGGAGTGGTCAGGTGTCTGGTAGTTGAGTTTCAATTCTAAAAGAGCAAGATCATGCACCTGGGTCACAGGAATCAAGGGAGGAGTACAGGATGGGTGGGAAATTCTGAACACCACAAGTCAGAGAGAGACCTGGAGGTTATTACATCTGATGACCTGAAGGTGACAAAACAGTGTAAAAAGCAGTGGGAGAGCAAACAGAATGTTGGTGAGCATAGGGAGGGACATTACAAGCAAGAGGAAAGAGGAGGTGATGCCACTGTACAGATCACTGGCGAGTCCTCAGCTGATACTGTGTCCAGTTCTGGAGACCACATCTTCATAAGGACATTGACAAAATACAGGCAGTCAGAGATGGGCAACAAAATGGTACATGGACTGCACCAGAAGCCCTACAAAGAAAGACTTAAGGACCTTAGTACCCATTCACTGAAGGAAAGAATGGAGAGGAGATATGATAGAGGCCTTCAATTGCCTTAGGGAATAAACCGGTACAGGTGGAAAGCATATTTCAGAGAAAACTCTGCACAAGAACACAGGAGCATGATATGAGGCTGAAGGGTGAAAGGCTCAGTGGTAATATTAGGAAGTACTTTTCACTGAGGGTGGTGGAGCCATAGAACAGCCTTCCAGCAGAAGTGATGGGTGTGAAAACAATACAGAAGTTCAAGAGTGCATGGGATAGACATAAGGATAACCTGGAAATGTGCAGAGCAGGAGATGCAGATCAAATAGGATCTGGGGCTGCAGCAGTGAGTAGGGAAATGGGCAGACTAGGTGGGCCATATGGTCCTTATCTGCCAATAGATTCTATGTTTAGACCTCTAAGCAATCAACATTCTATTCTCAGTCACCAACAGCATGATTACAAGAAGTCAGAAATACAGACCAGGACATAGGTCTAGATTCTCATAACAGGCATTATCTACATTTTCATAAAACAGTTTCTGTCATCTCAACAGAAGGATTCCCATATATCTGACACCCCATACTAGAGTAGACTGGTTATCTTCATCCTTGAAATCAAGCAGGCGTCTCTCTACCCTCAGGAACAGAGGGACAGACTGAGTTACCTTGCACTTGCGATTAAGTTCTAAACAAACAGTGGGAACTCTGAAGAGAAATCAGCTGTCAGGCTCATTGGTAATGACAAGGAAAAATCACAATGGTGTCATCTGTCATTTTTACAAGAGCAACTTGTAACTTAATTTTCTTAACAAGGGACTTTTGCACCTCCTCAGCTTGCTTTTGCTTTTTGAACAGAGGGCCTAGTAAATATTAGATATTTCCTAGTCAAGAAATAATTTAATCATGTTACTCTGTCAAATTCCAATTGGTCCACAAAAACATTTTGGCATCCCCAGTTTACTCAAATCTACAAAATGATAGAAAGGATGTTACAGACTGTGAGTTATTTACTGGATATACTGTAAGTCAGTTTTCCTGTTCTAATGGAGTATGGGAGACAAGGAATATATTCCATCTATTACATTGTACCAAAAGATAGGGTTATAACCTGTGCTACAGGGTAGCCAGAGATAATAGAGTTGGGGAAGCTTAAGGGGGCTGTACCATCTACATATGGACTCCCTCCTGACCTCCCTTGAAAAACCTCTGCTGGAGCATGGTGCCCAGGCTATCTCCTAAAAGTCACCCTGGGCCCTTCAGAGCCCCCTCATCATTACTGCTGCCTACCACGCGCCACCAGAACCATGTCCTGCAGCCCCTACTAGACTACATCACTCAACAACCCAGTAAGATGGAACAAATTATCATGGGGGACCTAAATATCAACCAGCTCGCCAATAATGGGAACAATGCTGAAGATGCCTTTGCTGCGCTCAATCTCACCCAACTTGTCTCTGCCCCACCGCCCCACCCAACTACTGCTAGTGCCATGCTACTGGACCTGGTACTCTCAAACAGGCCTCGTAAGATCACTGATTTGATAGTACTACCAAATGCCCTCAGTGACCACTGCCCTGTTGTTTCTCCTGGTCATGTAACCTGAGAAGCCTAAGCCCATCCTCATTTCCAGGAGGTGCATGTCCGCTGGTAACTTGCCTTACTCTGTCGGCTGCTTATCGCATGTGATTGGTCCCCAGTAAAACTGGGCCCTGAAATGATGCTGCCTAAACTACTTTATATACTACTTTAACAGGGCCTCTGCTTATGTACCCATCTCAAAACCATGAAGGAAACACAACTCTCCCTGGATCATCCCTGCTCTTCTAAAGCAAATCTGTCTTAGGGATGATCTTTGGCAGAAAACCCTGGAGCCCAGGAAGCCCACCGATTAGGCAGGCCTATAGAACTGAGCACAACAAATGCACTGGGCTATCCGTGGTGCAATGGCGGCATACTACATGAATACCCTTGCATCCACCTGGGGCTCCTCACACAAATTCTGGGACAACCTAAAAGGAACTTAATGGCAAAACCCAGTCACCCCACCCTCCCAGCTCAATATCAATGGTGCCATCACCACTGACACACACAGTATGCTAATGGACTGAATGATGCCTTCTCGGACCTCTCCTCAACCCTACCTACCAACTTTTTGATCCAGTCCCTGATCCCCCTACCACCACTCTCCAATACCCACCCTTCTATTTACAAGCCCTCTCCCAGCTGCTGCCAAACCCTATCTGATCAAAGCCCTAAAGGTCTCCAGACACAGCAGTGACTCACTCGATCCCTGTCTTCTTTACTCTACCCTAGACATTGTTCTCACCCCCTCACTGACCTTCTCAGCCTCTCCCTCCAACTTGGCCAATTCCCCTAGCATGGAAAGAGCTATCATCACCCACATATACAAGTGTGATGATAAAATAACCCCAGGCAACTACTGGCGATCTCCATCCTCCCCTTTCCAAAGCCCTATAAAAGATCATGGCTGACCAGATAATGGACTACCTTACTATATAACCTCCTCTGCAGGGAACAACACATTTTCACCATGGCTTCAGCACCACAGCTGCCCTCATTGAGTTCTCCACTTTCATCCACTCTACCTTGGACAAAGGGCATCCTGCGGGAAGTCTTCATCGACTTGTCTAAGGCCTTTGACTGGTCTACCACCCTCTTCTTATAAACACCCTCCTCAGCTTGGCCTCACCTCGGGCCCTGTAAAATGGGTTGCAAATTACCCTACTGCCCGTACACAGTGCATAAAAATAAATATCCTCTCTAGGTCTGCTCTGGGGTTCCCCAAGGCTCCATCTTGGGGCCACTACCTTCAGCTTATACCTAAACACGCTTCCCAATGTCTCATCAGAAAACATTCTGCTCTCAGATGATACGATCCTCTTCACATCCCACCCTGACCCTGCCAAACTCCAGCTTGCGCTGCAATCCGCTTTGCACAGACTGCGCAGTGGTTCCTCAACCACAGGCTAGTGATCAATCAGAAAAAAACTAAAACTCTGCTCTTCACCCATAATCAGAACAAACTCAAGAAATCTGCACTGTCCATTCAATCCTCTCCCACCAACCTATTGAACAGGTTACTTCATACAAATACCTAGGTATCATCCTTGATTCCTCCCTCACTTTCATGAACACATCCACACCTCTGCTCTGCCATAAATTCCTGCATTGGCTTGCTTTATCGGCACAGCCTGTCTACCCCCGAAGCACTAAGACTACGCCATTGACTCATCTGTCCTGTCCCTAGTGGACTACAGTCTCTTAATATATGGTGCAGAGGACAATACTGCCCTGGGCAAAATTAAGCTCTCAATCAACAAGGCTTGTTGGCTACTCACTGGGGCTGACAGGAAAACACATACCTACACACTTTATGCCTTGTCCAACATCCTCTTCCTTGATGAGCAGCTACTCTACCAGACCTGCCTGCTCACCAAAAATCCATGTCGGATTAACCACTCCCCGGACTGACTAAACTAATCTCACAGCCACCCCTCCTGTCCACACTCGTAGCTCCACTAAGACCCTGCTGGTAGTCTCTAGGGTTAGGGACGACCCTCGCTCAGAGATCCTTTCCCTACAGGGCACCCTCCTTATTCAACACCCTCCCTCCTGATACCTTGTTGGAGCTCAGAATTGGACCTTTCAAGTCATCCTTACATAGCCACCTTCTAAGCTCCCGTCATTGCAATTGTAAATTACTGCTCCACTACTGGTCCTCAGCCAGCTACCTAGTTCTGCACCATCCACCCTGTTCTTATACCAGTGCACATTTCCATGATTGCTGAGCTACAATCACATATAAACCTCTCCAGCAATCTTAAGCTCAGCACCAAGCTCCGGCTGTCTACTACTACTGTCCTCAATGTATATATGCCCAATGATCACTCCTCTTGCTTAGCTACCATAATGTATAGGCCTGTCTCCTGCAAGCTGTTATTGACCTTCCACCTGTTCTTAACTGTAGAAAGTGCAATTGTATATACCTCTGCCATGCTTCTGTTCCCACTGTCTGTTCCCACACACTGTATATGTTTTGCCTCCCTGTCCTATTCTTTGTATGATGATGAGCCTTGTAAATGAGTCTCTGATTCAAAGGGTGTAATTATGATACTGTAATAAATTAAAAATAAATAAATAAAAAATATGTCTCAGTGTATCTAGACATATCAAGATATTTTACAAGAAATCTCAATTAATTTCGAGGAGATTTCCTGTGATGTACAGTATCATGCTATACCTAAAATGTACTAGGACATATCTCTGTCTACTACTACTATACAGCTGAAAAGACCAAGCATATCAATAAAAACAACACATTTCAAAACAAAAACATTCTTGATCCACAATCCAGGCTATATAATTAGATTAATGTTTAGCATCCATGGTTTCAAGGATGATTGTCTGCTGATTTTGATCAATTAGTGCATCAACAATTCCTGAGATTTTCAATTTTGAGCAAATACTTTCATTACAGAACATTGACATTTGGTCTAACAATAGTTCTATGAGTTGTCACAAAAAGGATAAGGGCACTGAGGGAGCAACAGTTCCCAACCAGTGTGTTAGAAATGAAAGCAGTGTTCCTATCCTTGATTGATTTCAAAGATTGAACTGAACACAAAGCAGTCAAAATCATTACAATCCCGATGTTATATTAACATATCATCAACCAGGGAGGAATGTAAAAATGACTATAGAAGGAAGCACAGAAAGTTTTATTTTGAGAGTAAAAGAATCTCAAATTCCTCATGGTACAGTAGTTTATTGGGAATAAGTTGCATCACCTGGCTCAACAGGCAGCTTTTTTATCCTGGATGGTGGAGCCTCATCACAAAATGTTTCAACTGACATTTTCACTCTTTGTACATAATTCTGCATTCTAACTGCAATGATTGTTATTTTTTGCGTTGTTTTGTATCCTGTTTATATGTATACTTCCTTGTTTCATTCCTTCCTTCAGAATACACCTGGTATTAGGTTGTTTGCAGCTCATTATGTTCTCCTGTTGAAAATCTTTAATGAATGAAGGAAAATGCACAAGTGTGGGCAGCCAGAATATGAAAACAGAATGAAAGGAGAACAACATTTTGGGATCAGTGTTGCCACAGTCGGAAGTTGAAATCAAAACAGGAAGACACCAGCACCACTGCTATACCAACTGAAAACATAACAATGCCAATGAAAGGTTTCCTTCACCTGAAATTCAGGGACAGTCTATAGAAAATGTACAAAGTGAACTGGTATCCAGTCAATATAGCAGGCAATAATTGTGCCACAACAACTGCAGGAAAATAACATCAGAAAAACAGTGAATGGGATAAACAGTGTCAGGATGTTATCGCACCCCTCCCCAACAGTCACCCTCCAGGGTTACCAACAGTAAATCCCACCCCCCACCAACTTTCTCTCCCCGAGTTCTTCCCCTGGATGTACAGTCATCACTTCTCGCTGTATTGCCATCGTATGGTTTTGCTCTTGCCATTTTGCCTGCACGATAATTGAGTGCACCTTTTGCTTGTGCTATATTGAGCTAGACCTGACACAGCAATTGATTCAGTGAGTGATAGCTCTGGTGCAGTGATATGCTGTTAGGAGCCTGATATTCGGCCTCAGCTAAATGACTCTTTCTAATCCATTTTTTTCTAGATAATGTATCTAGGATTAGCCAGCAGGAGTAGATATTTTAAACCTCTTTGTTTGATCAAACTACACACAGCTATAAAATGCACACAAATCCCCAAGACAGCACTGCTATTATTAGGGACATCTCTAGTGGTTTCTTACAGAACAGTCCATTCACTTATCCCTCAGGTGTTTGCCTGTGAATGTAGCATTTAGTGCTCACTTGACAAAGAAAAACACTTAAAATCACAACTCTATTGCTCTAAACTACTCTCAAAGCAGCACTTACGGAATCTATGGCCATGACGATCACTGTCACATGGGACAGGAGGCATTGTTGGAACAGGAAACCATAATAAAATCCTACAAGGAGAGCCCTAGGGACCATAAAACTAGCCCCAGTCCCCTGTAGATCCTTTTGTTTAATATGTGCCATTAGAGGGTTCTGAGGTATGAGGCAACACCTTTGGGGTCTATTGTGTTGCACATTAGTTCTTGTTTTGCATAGCTTGCTCAATAAATACATTCTCTGTCATTTATCTGTGCTCATTCTGTACAGCAGTGGGTGATGGTCTCTTTTCCTATTGTACAGCCAGAAATTGACATGTTCACCTCAAATGAAAATCATTTACTGCTAAGTTACTTTTCAAGATACAAAGACAGGACAAATGGGGTGGATACTTTAGATACTATTTACTATTTGGGCCAGAATATAGAAAAATGACATTTTATTGTCCTGTGCAGTTCAACAGAGTGATGCTGTATGGTGAACATTCAGTGCTGGTGGCATGTGCTGTCCACCCATTCCCTACCACCTGGTGGTGCTCCTCAAAAGAGGTGAGGCAGCCAGGAGGTGACAGAGTGCCAGTCACCAAACTTCCAACAAGAAGCCTGATTTGACTATAGTAGTAGGTGCCCTGCAGTGCACATGCAGGAGGTAATGGAATATGACAGTCTGTAGACAGGACTTCCTTACCCCTGAAATCCTTCAGTTGTAGAGCCCATGATGACAGCCTTCAATGGGAAGGAGGAAGGTTGGGCAGATATCAACACTTTCATGAGGTTGCTCCTGGACCCATACAGTAGCTGTGGGGTCCTTCTGCTGCAAGATCTGTACTTACCCCAGTCACATAATGCCATGTGCATGTGGCTTCGTGGCTGGAGCAGTTTGTGCCCACGCCCACAGCTTCATGGAATGGCTAGGTTGGGTTCATGAATGCTACATGGTCCTCCCTGAAATACAACTAGCTCATGGCCATGTTCATGTTTGATGACTAGGGCCTTTTATCAGGATCATAGGAGTTTAATCTGGGTATACTTTTCACCCATTTATGTAATCACAAAAATAATCCATAAGAAAAATATAATATGTAAGATTCAAAAGGAAGTGTTTTTTATAATTTGATTAGTAATGAATTGGCCTTGCTGTGGTTAATATTCTGAAGTAATTAGTCTTGTACTATGTCCACTGTTTCAGCAACCTATGAGTTAAACTGAAGACTGATATTTCATCTACATCCATAAAGTTTTCCCATAAGCCATGGTTTTTCAGTGCATAAAATATTTCAACCCAGGCTAGTCCAAGAAACTTGTGGATCGTATGCCAAAGTCAAGAAAAGACTATTAATGCATCCCATTGAATGATATGCATTTTCAGGCAATATTGTGTTCATAAAATGATTAAAGTAATTTTAAGTCCTGTACCACAAATTCTAAATTTTCTGCAAGAGGGTACAGATAAGTGATTGATTGTGTGGGCTATCATGATACAGGTAGCCTCCTTTGATCCAGTGAGGGAAGTGGTACTTCATTCTCTGGGCCCTATCCAGACATATTTGAATTTTAAAAGATCATTACTTTAAATGGCAGACAGATAAAATATAATATTTATACACACTTTAACATATACTTTAGATATTTCCTATATTTAAGCTTTATTTTTTAATAATAAGGACATTCACATGAATGTAGGCTCTCTGTTCCTTGGTCTTCACTTGTTCCAGGTGCTCGTCTACAAATAACATACTAATGCTTTGCTTGTGACATTGCAACTGATTGCTGTAGGAGTATTATGATTTGACAAATTAGGGGTTGTCACTTTAAGGCAACCTGAATTGTCTGTGGGGGTTCCTAGGAAAATGGCAGGGTTAGCTCATGGGCAGGCTGGGGATCTTCATGTAGGGAGGGAGGGAGGAGGCTTGGATGGGAAGAGAGGTGGGGTCAGGTGGGGTCACAGTTACTCACGGGGCAGGAGTAGGAAAATGGGCAGGTAGGCCAGGGTTGGCCTGGTGTCAGGCAGGGGTGGGCTTTGCAGGGGAGGAGTATATGACTGCAGGAAGAGGGCCTGCTCTCCCTCTTTTGATATGTTTTTGTCCATGTTCCACCCACCCACCCAGAGGCAGGTCAAGGAGGTGGAGAAGGGGGACATTCAAGGGGCAATCATGGGCCACTGAGTGAGGGCAGCAGGGCCTTGAGAGCACAAGGATTGCCAGCAGATTGCAGCAGGAAGGTATGCCAGTGAGGTTGGGTTGCTGAGGAGGGCAGCAGGACCATGGAACGAGCACAGTGGGCACTGATGGTGGGACGGAGAAGTGGAGGGGGGTGGAGAAGGATCTGGGGGAAGGGTCAAAGATAGGGAGGGAAAACAGACACAGGATGGGGTCAGGGCCTCTGGCCATGACCACAGCATGGGGAGGGCAGGAACAGGTAGGAGGCTGGGGGTCAGGTTAAGGGCATCTGACCTCAGGGAGGATAAAGATAAGGTCGGAGAACCAAAGGGTGTTGGGTTTTCATGTATCGGACCCCAAGAAGAACCAAGGAAATAGAATGGATGAATGCCCGAGGTTGGAAGATGGCAAAATAAGGATGGACTGGATTTTAAATGTACATAGCATAATATGAACTTGAACATTTATATGATTTGAAAGGTGACCGACTGAGGAACTGTGCTATGTATGCAAGTTACTGGTATTACTAAAACTTTGCCAGTCAAGCACCCAGCATTGGTGGTCCATGTGGGTCATTTTCTAGGGAACCTCCTCTGACAATCAGAGATTATGATGTCACTTGTAGACAAGCAACAACAGCAGATGAAGACCAAATGACAAAGATCTGGTTTTCTTGAAACTTTCATGTAATAAAGAATGACAGAAAACTAAGGATATGAAATACAATCTTAATTGCCCTACTTATTATATTATTATTTCAAAATGGTCACTGTAGTGCTGGAGGCTTCTTCATCAAAGCACAATGCAGTGTTTGAAGCATTCACCTCTTAATGGGTTTTCTCCTTACTTCCTTCTATTAACTTTCTATTTCTTATTATCCTGACAATGCCACCTTCCTGGCTGCTTCACCCCCCACCCCTCCATACCCTTACCCACCCCCCACCTTTCCTCCTTTTCATTTTCTTACCTCCCTTTGCCCCTCCCATTTCTTTCTACCACCACCTTTCCCCTTGTCCTCTTCCTTCCACTTTACCTTCTCCTGTCTGTTCAAAATTAATTTTGATATCCCTATCCTTATTTGTGTAACAATTTATGTCTATTGTCTTGTGATACCTATGTCTGGACGTGGAACCTTTGTAAAAGAGCCTGGGCTCTAAGGTAATGTAATCCTAGAATTGAAATAAATAAATAAAATAAATAAAATAAATTAAGATCTGGTTTGGTTGTAAGACATCGTACTTTATTTTCAAAAGGGAAAGGCTTTTCTTAGTACTGTTCATTCTTTCAGACCTAAGCTAGCTACAGCTTTCAATTCTAGCCGCAGAGGAGTTCTCTGCTTTAATTTTGTGCCAATCTTTCTAATGTGAAGCAACATACAATTCCCATTCAAATGTACACAGTGTTCTCTCTAAATGTCTATTCTAGAGATCATCTCAGCTTAGGCAGTCCAGAGACAGCTTGTTATTTTGGTCCCAGTAAGAATCATTCAAACAGCATTAAAGGCTCCTTTAGACAGATTGATGATGGTGTGTATTAGGGTTAAGGTTGGGTGGAAGCTGCAAATTCCAATTTTGTGAAAATCTTACAAAGTATCACAAAGTTTGAGAAGCTTTCTGAAATTCTGACTTTGGTGAAATTCAAATCCTACACATGTGTTCTGCATATTTTCACCCTGTTCAGTGACATTTTCTGGCTGAATTGCAGAATGATACTATGCTATTTATATATCAATCCACAATGCATGCAATCATTTCAGATTCTATAGATGGAGTGATCATAGAAACATAGAAACATAGAATTTGATGTCAGATAAGGACACATAAGCCCATCCAGTCTGCCCATTTCTTTTCTACCTTATAAATGTGCCTTCAGCCTTTGCTCTGTCAATGGCCTATCTATTCATATTTGTCTGTATTGCTCCCTTATGACTTCCATGCCTGTTTGAAGCCCTGCACTGTATTCATATCCACCATGTCCTGAGGTAGGTCATTCCATGCATCCACCATCC
Source organism: Neoceratodus forsteri (assembly GCA_016271365.2). Lineage (NCBI taxonomy): Eukaryota > Metazoa > Chordata > Ceratodontiformes > Ceratodontidae > Neoceratodus > Neoceratodus forsteri. The sequence continues at coordinate 1,427,772,969 of CM028130.1, forward strand.
TGCCTCAATCGGCCTCCCTCTAATCTCATGCTGTGTCCTCTTGTCCCGCTATTTTTCTTATATTGAAACATGTTAGACTCTTTCACCTTGTTAATGCCCTTAAGGTGTTTGAATGTTTCTATCATATCACCTCTCTCTCTCCCTCCTTTGCTCTAGGGTATACATATTGAGCTCTGTTAATCTGTCCTCATATGTTTTCTGATGCAGTCCTGCACCATTTTGGTTGCCCTTCTCTAGACTGCCTCAATTTGGTTAATGTCCTTGTGAAGGTGTGGCCTCCAGTACTGCACACAGTAGTCCAAATGGGGCCTAACCAAGTGTCTTGTAAAAAGGGATTATTACCTCCCTCTTATGACGTGTGAAACCCTACTAACACACCTAACATCCCCTAGCCTACCTACTGCTTTAGTGGTCTGCTTGGATGATTTCAAGTCATTGGTGATGATGATGCCCAAGTCTCTTTCTTCCCTTGTGACTGGCAGCAACTCCCTCCTAGCCTATAGGTGGCTTCAGGGTTTCTCTTCCTATGTGCATGATCTTGCACTTCTTTGCATTAAACCTCAGTTGTCACTCTTCCAACGATTTTGCTAGTTTATCCAGATCTCTTCTCATTCTGCCCACCCCATCTGGATCATCTACTCTGTCGCAGATCTTGGTGTCATCTGCAAACAGACAAACCTTACCCTCCAGTCCATCTGCAATGTCACTGATTAAGATATTGAAGAGGACTGGACCCAGGACTGATCCTGAGGTACCCCACTTGTGACTGCGTCTCTTCTGACTGTATACCGTTTACCACCACTCTCTGTTTTCTGCCTGTCAACCAGTTTGCCACCCAGTTGACCAACGTCTGACCCACCCCAAGCCTACCCAGCTTATTAATCAATCTTCTATGTGAAACAGTTTCAAAGCTTTGCTGAAGTTAAGGTAGGTGACATCAACTGCTCCCCTTGGTCTACCACTCTGGTTACCCAGTCAAAGAAATCTATGGGATTAGTTTGACAGGACCTTTCATTGTAAACACATGCTGTCTTGGATCCTGCGTCCTATGGATTCAGGTGTTGCACTATCCTTTCCTCAAGGTGCCTCCATAATCTCCATTTCTGTGGAATTCCATTGTGAAGTTCAGTACATGGGTCTGCAATACATTATGCATTCTGCTGTCTAAGTCAGAATTTTGCAAAAGTTGCCAAGTGCATTTCACATTTTGCAGAAGCAAATTCTGACTTTGCTGTAATTCCATTGGTGGAATTGTTTATATGGCACTAATTTGGGTATTGGAAGTTTCAACTGTCCTTAAAGTGCATTCTACTAGGCAGTAACAACATATTTGTTATCCTTACTCAAATTACATATTATCACTAGCATATGGTATGAGGGCTGGAAGATGGATCCTAAGCTAATTAAGTTACCATAATACTACAGTATGTTACACTATTGCTACATTACTCTAGTATGGGTGCCTAACCTGGACAAATTATAATGCTTCCCTTTGAAATATATCTTTTTATTTGTGTCAAACTTAGGTGTCCTATCTTAGCCACTTTTGGCTTGGGACCAAAATAACCCATATTCTTATTTCCTTTTGGCTCTTGAAATAGATTTACTGTGTATACTCAAACCACATCAAGCACCTCTGAGGAATTAGTGCCTGATTCTTTTGTTTTAAAGATATTTCTAGAGTGGATACTCATTATTAGATAGCATATCAGGTAGATGTGCCTCAGACAATGAATTATTTGGGCTGTATAGTCTCAATAGTTCCAAATAATTCATTAAAGGGAACTGTCATCTTCAGGATTTCTGATGTCTGAAAGCACATAAAAGCTAATTTGAGATAGATATTGTGGTTATCTGTGAGTCTTTGCAGTCTGGAGTTATTCATGCAGTACGTAAATCAGCCTGTACTTAGGGCTGGGGACAGCCATGTCTTTTAGGCTCCTGACAGGAAATTATGTCACGAGGACTTGGCCCTACTTTGACAATAGATAATCCAACAGGTTAAACAGGAAATCATCTGTTTTAGTAAGTGTGTTTTAAGGTGTTATTACAACACTTTCTACATTTATAATAATTGTTTTATATACAGTATGAATTGAAACTAGTGAGTTATCACTTTACAAGTTAAAATAATCCATCTTCAGCATTGCTTTAACCTCTAGGCTGTATTTCCAGCTGATCATAAAAAAACTACATCCAAGGTTGGCTCTGTGGTGCCAACAGGTCTTGGAGCCCCATACCAGGATTTCTAAACCCTGGCAGTGTTCATGTCAGTACAAGATTTCAGGGGCTGCTACAGCACTAACTTCTGTCTTTTCCATCTCTTCTCTTACAGCCTTTTCTCTTACAATTTTGGGTGTGAACTCAGATGTACAATCCAAAGTACTGCAGTAAGAACTGTTATACATTTAACTTCATCAAATGAAGTAAAGCACTCTTTGAATAATGCATTTCAGGTTATGCATGTTTTCACAATGTTGTCCATCTATGTGTTTTGCAATTAATAAACAAGTAATTGTGTCCAATTTTTTCTTTTCAAATCAAATCTGGATAGAAGAGAATAATATTTTCAGAATCATAACACATGCTCGGATTGTTTTTACTGTCTTTGTCCAGGAAAGGCACACTGAGCTACAACTTGTTCCTGGGTGTGTTTTGGGGAGCACAGGAGATTAAGTGACTTGTTTGGTCATACAATATACAAGTAGAGCATATTGGAATCAAAACCCATTCTGCTGGATGAATGAAGCTTGTTCACAGCTCTTTGCTTTAACCTCTAGGTTGTACTTCCAGCTAATAATCAAAACCTACACATTTCAAGGCTGGCCCCATGATGCCAGGCCAGTAGGTATGGAGCCATATTTGCATCTTGTAGACCTGAGTTCACACCCAAAATTGTAAGAGAAAAGGTTGTAAGAGAGGAATGGAAAGATAGAAGTTAGTTCTGTGGCATGCCAGAAATCTGTACTGACATCAATACAGCCAGTTTAGAAATCCTGATATGGGGCCCTAATACCTGTTGGCACCACAGAGCCAGCCTTGAGATGTTTAGTTTTTGATGATCAGCTGGCAGTGTAGCCTAGAGGTTAAAGCAACCTAAAGATGCATTATTACTACTAACAGTTTGAAATGTAAAGGTGATAACTCACTAGTTTCAGTACACATACAAAACAATTATTACAACTGTATGTAACCAGCCAGTCCCTGGGGTTACTAGAATCCCATCAGTTTTAAAGTAGGCAGATAGTCTGGTAGTGTTCAGAGGGATTAAATGCTCTCTGTAAAACATTACATCATCATTTTCCTGGCTCTGCTGGACAGAGAATGAGAGTAATGCTGTCTGGAACTCTCGCAGCAACACAAACTACATCTGGCTAACAGCTGTGTTGGAGCTGTCAGAATGTTCTTCTGAAGTTGGATCTTACAGGAGAGTAGCTCAGTGAGCATTCTAGGGTAAGAGGGCCTGCTGGCACTCTCGTTTGAGAGGAAGGACCCTCTGTTTGCATTTCTGCCACAGTACAGTGATCTAAAGACTGGTTTCCTGGGAAGTGGTGACTACCAGATCCTTTGAAGCCCAGATGGGGTGAGTTTTCACACAAAAAGTAGAATGGGACTTAAAGTCAATGATTCTTGAGGAAATCTCCTGAAAGACTGTCAGAGCTGTTCAGAGTGAAGAGACTGTGTGTGTTTTTACTTTAAAAGCTATGGATTTGTGAGAGAATTGTATATTGAAGTGTTCTTTCAAATGCCTTAAAAGGGAATACCAAACCATGAGTACAAGGTTCATTTAAGATAGACTGTGATTTGTCTGGCACCTTTGTATGTGCCCTCAACTGGCTAGATTATAGGTATTCAGAAACTCTTTTCATCACACAAATGTGCTGTTAATGTGCTGAATGTATGGATGTCTCTAGCAGCCCAGTGGGGCTGGAGAATCCAGTTGTTTCAGGTAATGGCAGAGAGTACAGCTTTGGCAAGAGTGAGCAGCCCCTCATTCATGGTTCAGAGTGGATCTAACTGGTTACAAGATAGGTACAGTTTTCCTGCAGGTGTTAACACATGTCATCTTGTCAGGTGTGTTCAAGTCTAAGTGTGTGGCAACTCCACAATGTATGCACTGTCACAGATCCAGAGATCCCTCAGCACAGGGATGGATAAGTCAGTTGGGAAAAGTGTTCATGCTGGATTTATAGTACTACCAGAGTGTAAAGTGTTGCTGCCTGCACAAATTGTCATCTGTCCAGAACAGTAAAGCCTTGGGGACCATCCTTCTGTTGTCCATCTTGTCAGAAATAAAGCCATACAATAAAATACCAGAGTTTATGGTTGCAGACAATCCATCTTTGAGTGATTTGTGAAATGTTCTTGATGCTTCACAGATAGGGAATGCACCATGCCCTGCTACCTACCTCTCTCACAGACCTAGGTTAAATATAAATGTTTCTCTTTGTTACCCCCACACCTCTTAGATGCCTGGCCAAGTATTTACCCTAATGCCTGGGGTGATACTTATTTATGCCAACTTGTGGTTTGTTGCCTTGTCAAAGTAACAAGAAGGAGGGTAAGCCTTACAAAAGTTGGGGGTGTGAGCTATATGTAGAAAGTGCTGTAATGACACCTTAAACACACTTAATAAAACAGGAGATTTCCTATTTCACCTGTTGGATTATCTACTGTCAAAGCAGGGACAAGTCCTAGGTGACATCATTTACTGTCAGGAGCATAAAACACATGGCTTCCCCAGCCCTTAATTAAAGGCTGATTTACATATGAATAATTCTGGACTGCATAGACTCACAAATAAACACAATGGTGCACTGAAATTAGCTTTTTATGGGCTTTCAGACATTAAGACATCCTGAATATGACAGTTCCCTTTAAGATAATGATCAGGATATATAATCTGCTCCAGACAAAAAACAAAACATCTGTGTCCAAATTATCTGGGATATCCGAGCATCCTATGACAGACAGTGACCAAAGATAAGGGTAGTAAATCCCAAATATTGTAAATATTGCCTGGACAATGTATCCCAGAGTGGAACTACAGTGCCTTGGATTAGGCTGAACATTGGACAACCTAGCTATATAGTGGAGTCTGAAAGGACAATTAATGCACTACCTGGTGGAATGTGAATGGCATGGTGAATCCACTGACAAGTGGAGTGTGACTGGTGCAGTGAGTGCTCTGTCTGTTGGAGAATAAATAGAATGGTAAAAGCACTGTTCCACAGATCCCACAGAGTGATATTGTGCAGTGAATCCACTCTCTAGTGGAGTATGATGGTGTGGCAAATGCACTGTGAAGTGGATTTTGAATGGCACTCTGAATCGCAGTCTGGTGTAGTGTAAATGGTCCAGTGAATCCACTTTCCAGTGAAGTGTGAATGGTGCAGTGAGTCCACTGTTTAGTGGAGTGAATGTTGCAGGAATGGATTGTTGGATTTTGAGTAGCACTGTGATTGTACTCTATGCAGGGTATGAATGATTTAGTGAATGTATGTATGACTATTCACTTGAATATGAATGTGCTGTAACTGCACAATCCAGTGGAGTGTTAATGTGGCTGTGAATTCACTATGCAGTGGTGTGTGACTTGCATGCCAAATGGACTGTCTAGTAGAGTGCAAATGGTGCAATGCATATGCTGGCTGGTAGCGTGTAATTGGTGCAGTAAAAGCCCTATCCTATGGAATGTTAATGGCATGGGAATGAACCGTCTGGTGGAGTGTAATGGCACAGTGTGCACTATCCAATGAAATGTGACTGTCACAGTGTACAGTATGCATTATCCAATGAAATGTCACTGCCACAATATATTCTGTATTCACTGGAGCGTGAATGTTGCAGCAGATACACTAACTGGTGGAGTGTGGATGATGCAGTGAATCCACTGTCTGGTGCAGTGTGATTGGTGCAATGAATACCATTCCCTGAAGTGTGACTGATTCAGTGAGTGCACTGTTACTTGGAGTGTGGCGGTCACAGTGAATCCACTATCAAGCTAGTCTAATTCATGCAATTGGTTCCATGTCATAATAGTGATCGCAAAATAGCAATCGCTTTATTATGGGGTGTATACGCCAAAAGCAAATTGCAATATACACTTTAAAGGTGACCAACTTCCAGATGTAAAAAAACTGTTTTGTGGGGAGGGCTGTGTTCCCGTGTCCTCCCCTTGTGGGGGCTTTGCCCCACACACACACCCCTAATTAGGATTCTCAACTCTAGGATACTGCATGTGGGGAGGGCAAAATCCAGATCTTGCAAAAAAAATAATTGCAGCTCACATCTGTGGTGAAATGTAAGCAGTCTCAAACCCAGTTCCTGTTCTACCAAAGCTAGTCTCCCACACCACTATGCTACACAGCTAGCTCAGTGGCAGCAGGTACACTCAGTGCCTGAAACCCTTTGCCTGGCCCTCCTTCACCTCATTATTCCTCCTTCCATTCACCCTCCCCTGGTAGCTATCCACATACCTTCGCTATTCTGCAGGGTAGCCCACAATAAATGTGCCCAAAATGAGTTGCTATATTTCTAGTGGCTCATTTGGGTCGCTATTATGACACGATACCCATGCCATCCCTACTGGTCAACTAAGGACAACACTGATGTCAGCTGTAAAGACAGCCATTTCCTCACACTTCTGACTAGATGATGCATGGTGTCATGGTGACTTCATTGTCAGGGTGGGGGCACACAGAACTATGGGTAAAATGAAGAAAAATTAATTAATAAGTAACTGAAACAGTAATATCCATGCACTTATTCTGTGATATTTTCTGGTCAGTCTTACATTTTCTGTCCTCAGAGAGCATCAGAGTGCCAATAGGAACTTATCAGACAGAAAAGACCTAGAAGGTGCCAAATCCAGACTTCCTAGCTGATCTCATTCTTTTACTTGATTAGTTCAACAGTCAGCTAAGCATGGAGTAACTACTACAGTTTATTGCTTGGATTGTTGCAGTGCATGCTTGTGCAATGTAACTGGTGCAATATAACCCCTTCTTTAACTCCTGTAGATCTGCCTTGATAAACCCTGTGTACTCACCACTGTTCTTTGTACACTCCTCTCCCTCCCTATCCCTTGATGCCAGGCATCTTGCCCACTGTGCCTCTTTTATCACCAAAAATTGGTTTGACTCCTCCCTTCTTATCTTGCTTCTCTCCTGTCCCCTCCCTGCCTCTTACTCACTTCAGAACTTTGTCTGTCACTCAAGCACTCTTCTGCCAACAAAATCCTCTGCTGGTTGAGCTGACTTCTCTCTCCATTTCCTAATCTGTGGGTTCTTTCCCCTGCCACTCACTTTACTTCTATGGCAGCATGTAGTAGGAGCAATTCAATTAGGGTGACTCAAGGCGGTGATGCATGAAGGCGATTACAAGAATGGACTGAAAATAAATGGCAACCGGTATTTTAAGGAATATCAATATATGGCAAATGCAAAATGATAAGCCCTGGTTGTGCAATCCCCATTGTCAATGTGCAACTTGGTGTTAGATATAATAAAAAGTGGGGTCAGGGTTGCAGCCCCCATGGGGAGTAAAGGTGTAGAGCTCCCCACATTAGTAAAAGCAGGACAATGGCAGCAGTATGATACTGTGAATGGAGAATGGCAGCACAATACCTGGTCAGTCAAAAGTGTAGATGTCTGCTACTTCATGGGGATTCTTGTATCGACATGACAAAGAGGTTGCTGAGAAGACCTATTGGAAGTGTGTGAAGACTTGCTACTTGCGCTGCTGTATGAGTGCATACTGTCTAGGAGACCGTTATTGCCGTTTTGGTGCAAAAATCACTTATTTATCGGTAGCTGTAATTTGCTATAGCTATTATTGAAATTGCCTTTATATTTTGCTATTTTGATGTTCACTATTAAAACTTTGTCATTTTGACATAGGACTGCTTCTGCCCTTTATGCTCTGAAATCTCTCCTCCGTGATTTCACTACTGACTCTTGCAGTTGCTCCTGACACTGGGTCTTGAACCTTTTTCTGCTGACCTCCCTACTCCATCTCAAGTACAGTCCCTCTCCCTCTGTTTTCAGCCACTACCTCCTAACTTCTTATTATTGCACTGTTGCATACTGCATATTGTTCTTACTGTATTGTTATTTTCTGCAATTTGTTCTAATGCATAATTCCTGCTCTGAAGCATAGAAACATAGAAACATAGAAGTTGCAGCAGATAAGGACTGAAAAGTCCATCCAGTCTGCCCATTTCTTTTCTACCTTATGAATGTGCCATTGGCCTTTGCTCAGTCAATGGCCTATCTATTCATACTCATCTGTATTGCTGTCTTATGCCTATCCCATGTCTGCTTGAAGCCCTGCACTGTATTCATATCCACCACTTCCTGAGGTAGGTTATTCCATGCATCCAACACCCTTTCTGTGAAAAGAACTTCCTCACATTACCCCTTAATCGGCCTCCCTCTAATCTCATGCTATGTCCTCTTGTCCTGTTATTTTCTTATATTGAAACATATTAGACTCTTTAACCTTGTTAATGCCCTTAAGGTGTTTGAATGTTTCTATCATATCCCTCTCTCTCCTCCTTTGCTCTCGGGTATACATATTGAGCTCAGTTAATCTGTCCTCATATGTTTTTCTGATGCAGTCCTTCACCATTTGACTGCTCTTCTCTGGACTGCCTCAATTTGGTTAATGTCCTTGTGAGGTGTGGCCTCAGTACTGCATGCAGTACTCCAGATGGAGCCTAACCAGTGTCTTGTAAAGAGGATTATTACCTCCCTCTTATGACTTGTGATACCCTACTAATACACCCCAACATCCTCTAGCCTTACCTACTGCTTTAGTGGGCTGCTTGGATGATTTCAGGTCACTGGTGATGATGATGCCCAAGTCTCTTTCTTCCCTTGTGACTGCCAGCAACTCCCTCCCAGCCTATTGATGGCTTCAGGGTTTTCTTCCTATGTGCTTGATCTTGCAATTCTTTGCGTTAATCCCCAGTTGTCACTCTTCCGACCATTTTGCTAGTTTATCCAGATCTCTTCTCATTCTGCCCACCCCATCTGGATCATTTACTCTGTTGCAGATCTTGGTGTAGTCTGCAAACAGTCAAACCTACCCTCCAGTCCATCTGCAATGCCACTGATTAAATATTGAAGAGGACTGGCCCCAGAACTGATCCCGAGGTACCCACTTGAGACTTGCATCTCTTCTGACTGTATACCGTTTACCACCACACTCTGTTATCGGCCTCAAACCAGTTTGCCACCCAGTTGACCAACTTCTGACCTCCCCAAGCCTACCCAGCTTATTAATCAATCTTCTATGTGGAACAGTATCGAAAGCTTTATTGAAGTTACAGGCTTATATCAACTGCCCCTTGATCCACCACCTGGTTACCCAGGCAAAGAAATCTATGAGATTAGTTTGACAGGACCTTCCTTTGTAAACCCATGCTGTCTTGGATCCTGTCTCTTATGGATTCCAGGTGTTGCACTATCCTTTCCTTAAGTGTCTCCATAATCTTGTCCACTACTGAGGTAAGACTGACTGGTCTGTAGTTCCCTCCTCCTCCTGCTACTGCTCTTGTGGGCAGTATCACATGAGCCCTTCTCCAGTCTTCTGGGACCTCTCCTGTGCTCAGAGACTCACTAAACAGTTCTGATAATGGCTCTGCTAGTTCACGCTTAGCTCCTTTAGCACCCTGGGATTTACAGAACAAGCCATTAAACTGTTTCATCAACTCACTGGTGTTGTTTTGTGATGCTACTGGATTGGCAACTCAAACTCTTAAAGCTTTCAACTTTTTCCAACCATCCTTCACTGCTTATTCAGCTCACATGCAACTGTTCAGTGAAATGGCAGTAGCTGCATTTTCATGGCATTGTTTATAAATATCACAGCATTCCCTTAGAGCATTGTTTATAAATCTCACAGCATTCCTTAAGAGCATTGTTTATGAATATCACAGCACTCCTTTAGAGTTGCTTAGTGTGCCTTCTGAAATGAAACTCCATAAGCACTCAGTTGAAAATAAAGCTCATAGTTCATAACAGCTAGGTGCAAACCAAGACTAAACTTTACTAATTCATTGAATTAAACCCTGCACAGATTAGGAAACTCATTGAACAATGCTATACCAGTGAGTTGAGGAACAGTTTAACGTAACATGTACTGTATGCCATCAGGTCCCAGTGCCTTGTCCACCTAAGCTTATTGAGCTCTTGCAGGACCCTTTATTTTGTGAAGGGACTAGTGCACATCTCCTCCCCGCTGTGTCCATGGTGCTGAGCTGTGGGCCCTGCCTACCTTCTTCAGTAAATACTGAGCAGAAGTATATATTTAGGATAGATGCTTTACATGGTCCTCCTCCTCACACGCCCCTATCCACTTTGATCTTAGCAACACCCCTCTGGACTTTCTCCTTTCACTAATGTATCTATAGAAAGTCTTGTCACCTTCTTTTACTGTTTGTGCTAGTGTTTCCTCAGTTTGAGCCTTTGCCTGCCTTACTGCCTTCCCTGCTTCCATTGGGAAGTTTGGTATGCCTCCCTATCTTCATCCTGCTTTCCCTTATATTTCCTGAAGGGCAGCCTTTTGGCTCTGACCTTTTCTGCTACTGGGTTTGAGAACCAAAGTGGTTTCCTTTTTCTTTGCACTTTCTTTTCTCACTAACACAATGGGATGTTGCTTCAAGTATTGCATCTTTAATGCTTGCCCACTTTGCCTGTACTCCCTCACCTGTATTTCTTTTTGCCAGGGTTAGCTTAACTCTGTTGGTCATCTTGTCAAAGTCAGCTCCTCTGAAGTCCCATATTTTGCCTTGGAATGGGATGATTTTGTTCTAGTGGCCAAATTGAACCATACCATGTGATGGTCACTGGCACCCAGGTGACTTTCTACCTGGAGATCTATGATCCTTTCTCTGTTAGTCAGTACTAGATCTAGGATATCCCTATCTCTTGTGGGTTGTTGTACCAGTTGTTTAAGGTCCTCCCTGCAGGAATCCACCATGTGTCTAGTACTGGCAGATGTCCTGCTGGTATTGACCAATCTGTATCTGGCATGTTGAAGTCACCCATTATCAGAACCTCCTTTAGCTGTCATGTTTTATATATCTTCTAACAGTAACATGTCTATTCCTCCCCTGGTCTGGAGGCCTGTACACAACCCCAGTTCGTATGGCTGTCCCATTTCCTGTTTCCGTGTGACCCACCGTTCTTCTGGCTCCTTATGTGTATTCTGAATTTCTGTAGCTTTGATATTTTCATTGACATAAAGGGCCACTCCACCCCCTTTTGCACCTTTGGTCTCTTCTGAACAATACGTAACCAGGTTCTGAAGTCTCCCAACTGTGGTTATTGGTGAACCATGTCTCACTAATGGCTACTGTGTCTAGTTTAGCCTCTGTCATTATTGCCTGCAAGTCTGGGATCTTGTTTCCCAGACTGTGAGCATTATACATGATTTTCCATTGGCCAGATTTTGGTGTGTTAGTTGTTGGACGAGGTCGGCGTTCCCCTGTCGGCTATATGGGGAGCTGGCTCATTGCCTCTGAATTGCTTATTTTCTTATACTTACAGTATTTCCATATTACTGCATTTTCTGAAATGTAGTTTGTAATTGCACTATACTTCCCTATTTTCCCTTCTCCAGGACACATCTAGAAATGAGCTGACACCAGCTCACTATGTCTTTCCTGGTAAAGCTTTTAAAATAAATTAAATAAATGAATAATTTGGTGTTTGTGCAACTGAATGGCTAAGGTTTCTGAAAGCTGTTGGTAGCTCAGTACTCTTAGTAGTGTGATTGGATTAAAACTATGTGGCTTTCCATGCTGTCTGTTCCCATGGATCTACCACCCCTTGAGGTACAGGAGACAAAGGAACCCTCTTGAGGAGGTTCCATTCCTAGAGGTGCTGCAGGATAGAAAGTCTTTGTAATGATACCTAAGGAGGAAGACCAGAAAGAGAGAGGTGACCCACCTGGAAGAGGAGGGAGGATGGTGGGTGCAAAGAGACAAGTGTCCAGAAAATGCTGGGGCATGAGCATTTAGTAGCACTCAGTGAGGGGTTACATGTGTCTTCCACTGCCCACTGAACCTGAAGCATAGCTTTATAATTCATCGATTTAGCAGGCATCTAAGTAGAGTGTTACTACAATTGATTGCTTGGACTGTTGTGGTGCATGCTTATGTACCATAATATGGTGCTATGAAAAATAATGAAAAGGTTGCTGAGAGTTGTAATTAGGTTGGTGTACTTAGTAAAGTGATTGGTTGGAAGCCTACTTGGCTTTTCATGATCTCAGTTCCCAAGGAACTATTACACTTTTGGGGTATAGAAGACACAGGTGTGAGTAGGGTTCCACCCTAAAGGTGCCTCAGAATGGCACATCCTTTGGGCAAAGATACCTTTAGGGAAGAAGCCAAAAATGGTGAAGCTGAAGGCATGAATAGAATTGTCAGAACATAAACTTCCACTAAGGAAAGAGGAAGGCCATAATGCTGAACAAGCAGTGGAGAAGAAGGAGCCACCACCACCTGAGTCTCAACTCTTCTGGCAGAACAAAACTAACCAACATGAAATACACTAACTAGTTTTATGACAATCAGCATGTAGGAGAGAACCCCTTTGTGAGGGAAACCACTGGGGATCCAAAGCTTCTGGTCACCATCCTCTAGGTATAACAAAAACTATTAAATTCATGAAATCTGACATGTAATGTACTGCTGCAAACTAAGGAATAAGTGAGTGTCTTATTCTATTGTGTTCCTGCTGCATCTCTAGGTATGGAACCCTTTACAAGAGGCTTTTACCTCCACAGTACACGACTGGGTGTTAGTCCCATGGAGAGAGAGAGTGTGAATTGTCAAAGCATCCATATATAATATTCAAACACTCAGTCATAGAACTAACCTGCTGACTATCAACAGTGTTGCAGAGGCATAACTCTTACCTGGTTACATACACCCATTGAAGTAAAAGGCTAACACCTGCAGTTCAAGGGCAGAGCAACTATACACATCTTCTTCATTTGCCATTTAATTCAGATTCCTCCAGCCTTATTCAGAAGCACCATTTCTTTGCTCCTGCCATCCTCCTGCTTGAGTGGTTCGTGAATGACACAAGTTGTGAATGAAAGTGTACAGTCACACTGCAAGCCCATTGGTCAACAGTGTCTACCAATGGGCTTACAGAGAGTACAGACGCTTGTCATTCATTGACAGCTCAGTCAGCGGGCAGCCATGGCAGTGTGTGGAGGGATGTGCTGCCTGCCAACTCCATGGCTGAGTGGCCTGTCTGGGATGGGGGCAGGGTGGGGTGTAGGTCCCTCAGTGGGTGGGAGGTCCACTGGACCACCAGGGATATGAGGGACATTTTATTTTATTCATGAATGGGGATGGGAGGGATACCACTGGACTACCAGGGATACGAGGGTTATTTTATTATTGTTCATGGTTGGGGATGGGAGGGGACCACTAAACTACCAGAGGGTTGTGGAGTGCTTTCATGAAACATGGAAGTTGCAGGGTGCCCGCTGCATTCTGCTGGTGCATTCCTGCCTAGATATGCAAAGGGGCCATAATGACAAGTAATTGGTCCCATTTGTGCCTGCATGGTTAATGGCTTCATTTGCATGTTGTGGTCTGAATTTCTGGAATTTGCATTTGGCTCATTCACAAGATGCACCACGCATCCCCATTCTAGGTATTCAGACGGGCAGGGGATGCGCTGGAGCATCATCAGCAGCCCCATTTGTGCCACAGGAGTTTTTACCATATTCAGGTGAGATGAGCAGTAGTGCATCTCATCTGAATATGACTGTGCTACAGCACAACTCAGTTGCATGGAGCAACCACTTGCACCCTTTCTGGGTGCAGTTTGGATATCCATGCCTTGTTCTATAAAACTACTGTGATGAAATGTTGCCGACTAACAAATACTGCTGCTTTAACACTGAATTTAAGACATGTTTAAAGCCATCTAATTTTGGTATATTCCTAACTTTGAGCAAGTGGATTCCAAATGTTGAGGCAGTAAAAGCCTGTCATCATTTTATCATAACTCAAATGAATTTTCAGGGCATTTGAAGCCAGATGTTTGAAATCCCTCATATTATATCAGTGGGGTACCTTTTCTGTAACATGATCTTAAGCTCTTGGTAACATTTCCATAAGGGTCTTAACAGTTAAAGTAGCCCATGCTTCTTTCTCTTAAGATGGCATGAATCCCAAAATAATTTGTTTAAGAACACACAGTGATGAATGCAAAGGGGCAGAGTAAGACAAAAGCAATCAAATTTATTGTATGTTATGTCCAATTTGTCCAGAACTTTCAGATAGGTATATTGCTGCTGTACATTGCCATATTGTAAAATAAGTAGGCTCAACTGTGTTGCAATACTTTGTCCTGGCAGATCTTATGATGGCAAATGGGTTATGGTGACAAGTGCACAATGTGTAGTAACTTTCTTGATGATGGAAATATGTGTATCAAATTTTAATGAACTGTCTTGTAGAATACCCAAATATTTAAATTCATTGGTAGTTTTGCATTTACTACCATCAAATCACTAAATATCCAAGTCTCCAGCCTCTTTGCCTTTGAATCAAAACCTATTGCCTGGGGCTTCTTAGCACTCAAAACACTTATAGACTCTTCAAAGCAGTTAGAGTGAACTGAAATATTTCTGTAACTTCTCCATGTCCATCTGATGTTTTGTCTTTGTAGCCACCATGGTGTCATTCACATAATTTTATATCAGAGTAATTGGAAGTTGTTGACATAAATTAGGAACAGTAGAGGACCCAGAATGAGTCCTTGTGTGACCCCCCAAAGAGGATCCCTACATCAGACAGATGGTTGTTAGCCTTTATGCATTGTGTCCTGCCATTTAAGGATGTTCAAACCATTTGTTGACCTGTAGTGACATTCCTAACTCAGTCATTCTCAACAACAAAATATTGTGGTCCCCAGATTAATGGCCTTGGAGAGGTCTAGGTGTACTAACAACGTGCCCATGGAATCTCAGGCATCTAATGCTCCAGCTACCAATTTCATGAATACCCAAATATGTATATTCATAGTTTGTTTATTTATTTGTCATGCTGGTTAGCTTAGTAATAATAAAAATGCCCTTTTACAATGGAACAGAGTGTACTATACTGTACATAAATTACATGCACAATAAACCATACAATAAATACAACACATATTACATTTGATCATTACATTGACAAGACATCAATAATTTATACAGACCATTAAGATTTTGTCTAAATGTAGAAACAAAGTTGCATTAAGTTACACGTTATGGGAGATTATTATATAAATTTACAGCATAATAAGATAAAGTTTTCTGTCACTGGTGAGTGTTCCAAAATGAATGACAAATGAAAGCAGGCTGAGCCTCAGTAGCACATGTGTTCCTAATCTTCTTAAGGGGTGTAAAGAGCTCAGCTTTGCTTTGTGGGTGTTTACCAGAAGCCATCTTATGCACAAATGTTGCTACAGTAATTTAATATTTTTATAATCTTCAAAAGCAAGACATCCCATACTCTTATATAAAGTGCAGTGGTGAGTTTTGGTTGGTAGCCCAGTAACAGAATGACATACTAAATTATATAAGTTTGACTCTGGTTAACAACCCATCCACTACCAGTGGTAGCAGATTAAACCATAATCTATAGAGGAGAATAAAAGCTGTTAGCTAACAGTTTCCGAGATTCCACTGACCAAAAACATTCTAATCCTAAAGAGCATGGCAAATGTTGTGATGAGTTAATCTAATCACCCCTAGTAATGTGGAGACCATATGTTAAGAAACTATCTAGGGTCAGCTCCAGATATTTAGAATTAATTAACTGTTTCAATAAGCTCACCAACAACTGCTTTAATTTTAAATTCTTTGTTCACTGTCTTCTGTGGTCCAGCAAAAAGCATGGCCTTGCTTTTTGAATTCAAGATCATCCTATTCTATTTAAACCAATACTGTAAAGGTTAAAATCTCTGTGGACCAAAGTATTCAAGGTCCTCTGGTCTTTTCCCTGCCTATATATCACCACATCCTTGGCATACAACAACATCTACATAGAGGGACAAGTTTTTGGTAAACAGTATAAAAGCGGAGAAGAGCAGGGACCCAAATGAGAATCATAGAAATATAGAATTTAATGGCAGATAAGGACCGCTTGGCCCATCTAGTCTGCCCATTTCCTACCCTAATGAATAAGCTGTGGATCCTAGTTAACCAACAGCCGACTTCCTCATATCCCCTACTAGAATTGCCTTATGTTTGTCCCATCGTTCTTGAATTCCTCCACTGTTTTGACTCCATGACCTCCTCAGGAAGACTGTTCCATGCATCCACAACCCTCTCCATGAAAAATACTTCCTCCATTACCTCTGAGCTGTTTCCCTCTATCTTCAAATTGTGCCCCTTGTTCTTGCACATCTCTTTTTCTGAAAGATGCTACCCTCTTGGACTTTGTTGATTCCTTGAGGTACTTGAAAGTTTCTGTCATGCCCCCTCTCCTCCTTTCATTGAGGGTATACATGTTAAGCTCCTTTAGTCTCTCTTATTCATGTCTTCTGGTGCAGATCCTGCACCATTTTAGTTGCCCTCCTCTGGACAGCTTCTACCCTGTCTATGTCTTTGTGGTGATGGTTTTCCAGAACTGCATGCAGTACTCAGATGGGACCTCACCAACTGTCTGTACAGAGGATAACAACTTCGTTTTTCTACTGGTGATGCCTCTCCCTATGCAACCCAGTATCCCCAAGCCTCCTTACTGCCTTTTCACATTGCATGCCCACCTTTAAGTCATCTGATATAACTGCTCCAGGTCCCTTTCCATTTTTGTTCTTGTCAGTCTCACCCCCCCACTGTGTTTCTCTTCCCTTGGGTTTTGTTTCCAATGTGCATTACTTTTGCACTTCTTTGTGTTGAGATCTAAGCTGTCATACATTTGACCATTCCTCCAATCTTGCGGCCCTTCTCATCCTGTCCACCCCCACTTGAGTATCAACCCTGTTGCAGATCTTTGTGTCATCTGCAAATAAACATTCTTTTTCCTTCCAGTCCCATTGCAATGTCACTTATAAAGACATTAAAGGACCCGGACCAGTGCTGAACCTACAGCACCCTACTAGTAACCCCCTTTCTTCAGAGTATACTCTGTTTACTATTACCCTCTGCATCCTGCTGTCCGCTTAATGTTTCACCCAGCTATGACCCTGAACCCACTCCTAGGCTGGCTAATTTGTTTATTAATCTTTTGTGTGAGTCTGTGTCAAATGCCTTGCTAAAGTCTAGGTAGGCCATGTCCACAGCCCCTCCCTGTTCTACCACTTTGGTCACCCAGTCAAAGAAATCAATTAGATTCGTCTGACATGACCTTCCTGCTGTGAATCCATGCTGCCTTTGGTCCTATGCCCCACTGACCTCTGTACTCATCAATTCTTTCCTTCAGAGTGATTCCATCATTTTCCCTACCACCACTGCGGTCAAACCGACAGGTCTGTAGTTTCCTGCGTCTGTCTTGCTCCCACTTTTGTGAAGAATCACATCAACCCTCCTCCAGTCTTCAGCTACCACACCATCCTCCCATGATTTGTCAAACGGGTAGTCACTGGTGTTACTAGTTCTCTCCTGAGTTCTTTTAGAATTCTGGGGTGAATCCCATCAGGCCCTTTGCTTTGTCCACCTTCAGTTTCAGGGTTCTATCAGAACCCTTTCTTCTGTGAAAGGACTGATATCAACCCTCCCATCCAGAGTGCTTCTATTAACTGGATTAGGTACCTCCCCTGCTCTTCTTTTGTGAATACTGAGCAGAAGTATTCGTTCAGTATCCCTGTTTTTCACTGTTCTTCTCTGCCCCCACCCTTCTCTTTATTTAGCCTCAGTATCCCTCCCTTTGTCTTTCTTGGCTCCCTAATGTATCTATAGAGGTTTTATTCCTCTTCTTAACTGAGCTGGCTATCTTTTCCTCGGTTTGGGCCTTTGCTATTCTGACTGTATTCCCCACTTCCTTCTGCTTTAACTGGTACAGTTCTCTGTCCTGCTTCTTCTGTGTGTCATTATACTTCCTGAATGCTATCTTTGTCCCTAACCTTCCCGCTACAACTTTTGAGAACCATAGTGTTTTTTCTTTCATTTTGATTTGTTTGTTTGCCTCACACAAAGGTTTGTTGCCTCTGTGATGGCAGTTTGATGTTCCGCATTGTTGTGCCACCCCTCCTTCTTGCCTGTTTGCTAGTGCTTTTCTGAGGCGTGCTCCCATTTTGACAAAATTAGCCCTCCTGAAGTCCAGTACCTTCACTTTTGTATGGCTTGACTCTACAGCTGAGTTTATCAGTGAACCACACTGTTTGGTGGTCACTTGCTCCCAGGTGGCTACCAACTTCTACAGCTGAGATCCTCTTTCCATCCCCATTTGAGAGTACCAGGTCAAGATTGCTCCCTCCTGGGTAGGTTCCAATACTAGCAGTCTGAGGCATGCCTCCTGTAGCGCATCGAGAATGGCCCTGCTCTTAGATGTAGCTGCAGCAAAGGTGCTCCAGTTAACATCTGGCATATTCAGGTTCCCCATCAGCAATATCTCCTTTTTCTGCCATCCTAAAGATGCCTTCTATCATTTCCTTGTCTGTTTCCTCCCCTTGAGACAGGGGTCTGTGTACAATCCCTGAGTGAAGTGTGGTGCCATTCCAGTCTTCAGGGTGACCCGCAGTGCCTCCTCTCTTCCTTTTTACCCTTTAGTTCCATTGCTTTGATCCCTTCTCTCTTACACAGAGGCTCCTCCTCCTCCTCTCCTCCTCTTCTACCCTCCTGTCCCTCCTGTAGATTGTGTACCCTGGTATGTTGATACCCATTCATGGTTCTCTGTGTACCATGTTTCTGTGACTGCCACAATATCAGGCATCCCTCTTCCATCAAGGCCACCAGTTCAGGGTGCTTGTTACCTAGACTACAGGCATTGGTGCTCATTACCCTCTATTTTTGATAGCCTTACCCTTTTTGCCCCATCCCTGTCCTTACTGCTTTTGTCTTTTCTCCATTTACCCCTGCCCTTCTCCTATTGACTTCTTTATCTTGGTGTTTATCTCACTAACTATCCTGATTTTTGGGTGGGGGCTGGATTCCATCTCCCTTTCAGTGCCTACCTTGGCTAGTTTAATTGCTTTGCCAATGAGCATTTAAACCATCACCTAGGATTCTGGTTCCCTCCTGGACAGATGCAGACCGTCCCACCAGTATGGGCTTGCATCCCACCAGATGGACCTCCTGTCCCCAATGAAGCTAAACCCTGTGCTCTGCACCAGTTTTCCAACCACTGTTTGAATCCATGGTGCAGAACACCCTAGTCTCACCCATGCCATAGACAGACAGCACCTCTGAGAAGGTTCCCATGTGTGCTACTCTTGTATAAGGTCCTCTCCCAACTCCACAAACTCCTCCTGCACTGCTGTGATCCCTTCCCAGCCAGGTCATTTGACCCTAGGTGGAGAATGACATCCAGCTCCCTCCTCCCTCCCCTGTGCAGTTGCTCCCACAATCCTGAGGTTTGCTCCCTGTCCCTCAAGCCATGGTGCCAGGCAGGCCACCTCCTCCTCTCCTCCCCAGTTCTATCCTCCTAACAATGGGGCCCCCACTAGGAGTTGTTTCCTTCCCCAGTGGGTCCCATACCACCCTCCTGTGGGTCTCCTTTATGGAGGTTCCCAGCATCCTCCTTGGTCTCCAGTGCAGGTGCCTCCATGGAGGAACCACACTCTGCCAGAATGGCATAGGGATGTGGAAGGTACAACTGGAGGGATGTGCCTCTGTTCCACCACCCTCACCCTCCCTGGGCCCACTGTGATCCAACCACTCCTCTTTCTTGACAACCTGTGAGGCAGCGACAGTGGCCCTGGTGGTCTCTGGGTGAGAAAGGAGGTCCCTGAATCTGGCCAACTCAGTCTGGAGATGAGCAACCTCCTCCCTCAGCCCAGAGGTTCCTGCAGATTGGACAACACTGCATCCTCCAGAATGTCTCCCGGAAGACTGCTGCTCCATAGCCACTGCACTGCATCACTCCCATTATGTCTTATTTGTGGCCCCTTAACTGTTGTTTTGTATACTTACTCTTTCTCTCTCTGTTTATTTTTTTTTTTTATATTTTTTCTTCTCCCTACTATCCTACTGTTTCCATGCTCTTACAGCTCCTGATCTTCCTGTTCTGGGACAGGAAGTTCCTATATTCCTCAGTAGTCTCCTTCTTACTTGCTCAGAGTCAGACCTCCAGCAGCTGGGAGGTGGAGAGCTGCTTTTTTCCTTCTAGGATGGAGAGCCTTTTGTGCCTCTGTGATCCTCACTTCCTGCTCCCAAGCAGGAAGTTCCTGTTATCAGTCAAATCCTGTGCCCATAAAAGTAGAACTGGCTAAGGGTGAGGGTGGAGGGAAGGACGAGGCCAGTATAGTCCCAGTAAAGTTCTAACAGAGCTCCCTCCCTTTGCTGTGTTCTGCCAAATGCTATCTAGGTAAGTTTTAAATGCAAACACTTGGCTTCCTTCTGCCTAAGCCACTCCCCTAATTCACAGTTTCTTTCTTCACCTAGCTAACTGCACATATAATAATTCCTTCACCCAACACAGGCAACACATTGACTCTTTTCTTTTTTTTTGTTTTCACCCTAAATTTAAGTTCCCATTAGTAGAGCTCTAGTTCTTTAGTCCAGTAGAGTAGTAAAGTTCTAACAGCAGCTCCTTCCTCTTGCTGTTGTCTGCCAAAACTTTCTAGCTTCAGTTTTTAAATGCAAACACCTGGCTTCCTTCTGTAAGCCACTCCCCATAATTCACAGTTTCTTTCTTCACCTAGCTAACTGCACAGGTAATTCCTTCACCAACTCAGACAAACACACTGACTCTTTTTATGTTGATAGCGCGCATACACAACAAACATATTATGCAGCTTTTCAAGAAGTAGGTTGTGGGCGCAGCACTGTTGTGGCCAATGCCCCACAGCCTTTAAAGGCATGGCCCACTGTCTCCAATGGTGTGGCATGCTGCTGCTGACACTAGTTCAGCCAAGCGTGCCACAACCTTCTAAAGTTTATACGTCTGCAATCAGAGACGCCTCATCATTGCAGCGTCATCCGCTGCAATGAAAAGCTGACCTCATTACAGGGCTGTTGCTGTCAGCTTGTCCCCCCATTTCTCGTATTGCTGAGGGGTGCCCAGATCCCCCCTGCTTATGTCCCCCTCCTCCTTCTTGCCGACAGGGATGCCCCATCCCTGTCGGCATATCCCAATTTCTTGTGTGCAGGGGTGCCCAATCCTCCTCAGCTCATGGTCCCCCAAGTATGTGCTGATTAGGGTGCCCAATCCCCACTGCTGGCCAGTCCCCCTACCCCAAAACACACAGGTGGCATGCTGGAGCCCACTCCAGCGTGCAAAACTACAAAAAAAAAATTGACCATAGCGACTTTTTTTACTCCTAAAGAAGAAATTGGTCCATCACCATCCATGCCCCCTCCTGTAACCTGCACCCTCCCACCAATGCACTCCACCCTCCCCACACCACCCCCACCCATACTTACCTTCATCTTCAGTGGACCAGGAACACGTCTGCACTCTTCAAAGCCAACTGTGAACTGAGAATGCGTGAGCTGTGTAATGCAATAAATAGGGTATTTTTAACTTTGATGCATATCTAAGTCATTTTTGGAATTTTTAGCAAATTTTCACTGTGGGGTTTTGGGACCCCTCCTCATGAATTCTGCCACTGTCATGGCATTAATCAGCCCTGAAAGGTGATTTCACAGTCACTGCATGGAATCGCATTGGGACTCTATTAACAAAATGACAGTGCCAGTATTCATGGCGAGCTCTCAAAAAAGCCTATGTTGCAAATTTGGAGGAAAAAATCCCAAAAGTGTGTTTTACAAGCATGCATTGCGCAGTTGCTACTCACACTCATTACTTCACAAATTTGCAATTGTTTCATACCAGATTTTCTGCATTGGCATTTTTCACACCTTCTTGTGAACAGTATAGCTGTCATTTTTCACATCCTGGCCAAAATGTGTTTTTGCCCTTCTGGCACAGAATAGTGCAGTTGTTGTGGGAAATCAGTGTTCAGGACAGATTACAAAATGACAGTGACACTGTTCATGAGCAGACATTCTAAAATGCCTATGTTGAAAATTTGGTGCGATATTCCATAAAATGAGTGTGTTATGAGTGTTGCGTTGCACAGTTTGCATACATACTATAAGTTCGCAAATTTTTATATTTTCACTCCAGATTTTCAACATTGCCATTGTTATTGCACCACCTTATGAACAGTATAGCTGTCGTTTTTCAGATCCTGGCTAAAATGTGTTTTGCACTTCTAAGCAGAATATACAGGTTGCTGTGGGAAATCCATGTTCAAGCCACATTATGAAAATGACAGTGACACTGTCCATTAGCAGAGGTCCTAAAATGCCTGTGTTGAAAATTTGGTGATGAAAGTCCATAAAATGAGGTGTTCTCTGAGGCGTGCGCAGTTTCCACGCACTCTCGTACCTTCGCAACTTTGCAATATTTCACTCCAGATTTTCAACATTGCAATTTTTCCACACCTCCTTATGAATAGTGCAGCTGTCATTTTCACATCCTGACTGAAATGTATTTTCACTCTTCCAGCGACAATAGCGTGGTTCCTATGGAAATCAGTGTTCAGGACACGTTAAGAAAATTACACTAACACTGTTCATGAGCAGAAGTCCTAAAATGCCTATGTTGAAAATGTGTGTAATGAAACTCCATAAAATGACTGTGTTACAAGCGTGCATTGTGCAGTTTCCATGCACCCTTGTAACCTTAAATTAGTAATATTTTCCATACATTTTCAACACTGGCATTTTCCACACTTCCTTATGGACAGTACAGCTGTCATTTTCACATGCTGGCTGAAATGTGTTTTCGCTTCTGGCACAGAATACACTTGATCGATGTAGGAAATCAGTGTTTGGGACAGATTAGGATTGAGCAAGTGGGGGGTGACCAAGCTCAACTGAGCTCTGTCAGGACTGCTGCGGATTTCTTTGTGAGCAGGAAAGGCACCAATGCAGGCAGGAGCCCAGTACAAAGGGCAGCCTGCAGCACTGGGAGACACAGAATGAAAGAATGAGGAGGAGGAATGAGTGAGCTCAGCAGAGCTCTGTTGGGACTACTGCAGATTTCTTTGTGGGCAGAAAAGGCAGCAATGCACGCGGGGCCCAGTACAAAGGGCAGCCTGCAACAGTGGGAGAAACAGAACATGCGTATGATGGGGGGTAGGCGCAGCTCAACAGAGCTCTATCATGACTGCTTCAGATTTCTTTGTGGGCAGAAGAAGGCGCAACACAGGCAGGAGCCCAGTACAAAGAGCAGCCTGGGGCAGTGGCAGAAATGGGACAGTGAGTGACATAAGGGAATGGCGAGGCTCAATGGAGCTCTGTCGGGACTGCTGCAGATTTGTTGTGGGCAGAAAGGTGCCAACAGAGGCAGGAGCCCAGTACAAGGGCAGCCTGCAGCACCAGGAGAAACAGAATGAGTGAGTGAGATGGGGGAGTGAGCGACCTCAACAGAACTCTACTCGTAACTGCTGTGGATTTCTTTGTGGGCAGGAAAAAGTGGCAATGCAGGCAGAAATCCAGTACAAAAGGCCAGTCTGCAGCGCTGGCAGAAACAGAATGAGCGCGTGAGAGAGGGATTGAGCAAACTCAATGGAGGTCTATTATGACTGCTGTGGATTTCTTTGTGGGCAGCAAAGGTGGCAATCCAGGCAGAAGCCCAGTACAAAGGCCAGCCTGCAGTGCCAGCAGAGCGGAATGAGTGTGTGACAGAGGGGAGATGAGTGACCTCAGCAGAGCTGTGTGAGGACTGCTGCAGATCTCTTTGTGGGCAGAAAAAGCAGCCAGAGCATGCAGGAACCCAGTACAAAGGGCAGCCTGCAGCAGCGGGAGACAGAGAGCAGTGAGTGAGGAGGGTGAGTGAGCTCACCAAGCTCTGTTGGGACTACTGTGGATTTCTTTGTGCATGAAAAATTCAGCAATGCATGCAGGGGCCCAGTACAAAGGGGCAGCCTGCAGCAGTGGGAGAAGAATGAACAAATGAGAGAGAGGGGTGAATGAGCAAGCTCAATGGAGCTGTATTGAGACCGCTGCAGATTTCTTTGTGTTCAGAAGAACGCCAGCAAGCGCGGGCAGGAGCCCAGCACAAAAGGGCAGCCAGAAGTGCGGCAGAAACGGAACAAGCGAGTGGAGAGAGGGGGAGTGAGGCTCAACAGAGCTCTGTCAGGACTGCTGCAGATTTCTTTGTAGGCAGAAAAGGCACCAACAGAGCCAAGTACAAAACAGCAGCCTGCAGCACCAGGAGAAACAGAATGGCCGAGTGAGACATGCGAGTGAGCGACCTCAGCAGGAGCTCTGTCGGGACAGCTGCAGATTTCTTTGTGGGCAAAAAAGGTGCCAATGCATGCAGTGGCCCAGTACAATAAGGCAGCCAGCAGCAGTGGGAGAAACAGAATGAGCAGTGAGAGAGTGGGAGTTAGTGAGCGAGCTCAATGGAGCTCTATCGCGACTGTGTCAGGACTACTGCAGATTTCTTTGTGAGCAGAAAAAGCTACCAACAGAGGCAGGAGCCCAGTACAAAAGGCCATCCTGCAGCACCAGGAGA
Source organism: Neoceratodus forsteri (assembly GCA_016271365.2). Taxonomy (NCBI): domain Eukaryota; kingdom Metazoa; phylum Chordata; order Ceratodontiformes; family Ceratodontidae; genus Neoceratodus; species Neoceratodus forsteri. The sequence continues at coordinate 1,427,797,621 of CM028130.1, forward strand.
AACAGAATGAGCAAGTCATAGATAGGCAGTGACCCACCTTAACGAGAGCTCTGTTGGGACAGTTGTGGATTTCTTTGTGGACAGAAAAGTGTGCCAACACAGGCAGGACCAATGTTAAACAGCAGCCTGCATCACCGGGAGAAACACAATGAGGGACTGACAAAGGGCTACTGGTGAACTCAATGGACTAAGCATAATCAACATTCGGCATAGACAAATGTTTGTTTTGTTTGTTTTACCCTAAATTGAAGTTCCCAGTAGTAGAGTTCTAGTTCTTTAAGCCAGTAGAGTAGTAAAGTTTAACAGCAGCTTCTTCCTCATGCAGTACTCTGCAATCAATGTTCAATTCTGAAAATGAATCCTTTACTACAGTTTTGTGTGCTCTGTTAGGCAAATATTCACCACACCACCACACTACCTCCCTAGAAATGTTGAAATGAGATAAGGCTGTAAGCAAAAAGATTAATCAACAGGGTCAAATGCTTTCGTGAAATCCAGACACATCGCCACCAGGCTTCCAGAAATGATAGTCCGGTGCATGCAGTCTCACTGCTGTGCTTTGTCTGAATCCAAGTTGTACTGGAGTGTTTATTTTATCTTTATTGTACTGGAGTATAGCAATCATGCCTCACTATAAATTCATTTATCTGGTCAAAAATTATTCTTTCGATATTTTTGATAATGGGATCAATAATGGATTGTGCCTATATTTGCTAGCATCTGTCAAAGGATCAGCTTTATGAAGTGGGCAGATAGTAGCTAACTTCCACACTTGGAGGAACACCCCAAGACACAAAGAATAGTTTCTGAACAGTAAGAATTTTAAAATTAAACTTTGTTAGAAAAGAAAATGAACGTGTCTGATCAAACAAATTATTGCTATCATTTTCAGAAAAGGAATCTCTAAATTTATGGAGGTCATCAATTTTTTTATTTGAGTGCTGTAGCAATTTGTTCCAAATCGGTAAGGAATTAAGCTAATGTTTAAGCTTTATATATCTCCATTTGAATTTTTGCCTGATAGCTCTTTAAAGGTTTCCCAAAAATTTTGTTGGTTATCCTAGCTTTGAAGTTCTTTGTTTTTATAGTGTGCTACTCATTGGTTGTTTTCAATTTACTAACATCAAGCAACGTAAAATCCAGGTCTGCAGTGTCCTTTGCTTTTGAATTTTGGTGTAAAAACCATTGCTTGGATGTTCTTAGCACTTAAAACCATTTTGACTTGACGGACTAGTGTTGGAACACATTTAAATATTTCTGTAACTTCTTCATGTTCATCTGATATGTTTTTCTTGCAACCAACATGGGGTCTTGAACATATAATCTTATATCGGAGTTATGGTTTGAGAGGTTGTTGACATGAATTAGGAACCACTGAGAACCAATAATGGATTCTTATGGGACCCCAAAGAGGGTCCCTGCATCAGAGAGTGGTTGTTAATAATTACTTACTGTGTCCTGTTGTTTAAGTATGTTCCAAACCATTTATGGACACGACTGGCATTCCCAACTCAGTTAGCTTTAACAAGAAATGTTGTTGTGCTCAGGATTTTTTTTGCAGTTAGTTTCTTTTTCACCTTGTCCTGGGTGTCATTCCTTCTATCCAGTCCCCATCCCTACTCCCGCTTGCAGCTTACCTCTGGCTTACCTCCATGGCTTCCCCCCCATAGTGGAGTGGTGGGGATCCCTCAACCCACCAGTACAGATCTGGTGCCAGGGTTACTGCTTGTTCATGGAGCAGCACCTTGGGGACCAGCTGTCATCCAGCTGTGCCCAGAACACTTCCTCCTCCATTTTTCTCCCTGAGGGATAAGCCATGCGGGGAGCTCATGGAGGGTGCACACATGTCCACATACACTCCTTCAGGAGTCTTCCTCCCCTCCTTCCTGTCTCTGAAGCATTGGTGTGCTGCTCCCCAGCGATGCAAGGGGTCAGTCAAACACTGACTGCTGGGTGACCCCTCCTGTTGCATCCCCTGGCAACCTGTGCTTGTTCCCAAACATGGGTCGCCAGTATGGTGCAAGGTGAAGTCATCCAGCACCTCAGCCCTCAGCACCACTGGCCAGCCATTGTCCTCAAGATTACAGGCCCTGTACAGGCCCACATCCACAAACACTGTGTCCATGGAATCTGTGGCATCTAATGCTCCAGCTACCAATTTTATGAAATCCATGAGCATGGCACCCATGACCCCCATCCTAAACCCTACTAGTGGACCACCAATAGAGAACAATTTTCCAGGTAAAGTGAAGCTATTTAGAAATCATCCTTTCAAACAGTTTTGAAACAATTGATACTAAAGCCACCAGCCCATAGTTTGAAGGGTTGTTTCTTCCCAGCTTTTTAGCTCTGCACTTTTTTGTAATTTTTCAGTTATCCTGTAAAATGTCCTCCTAGCTGCTGCTATGCTAAGAAAGTTGGGGTGAAAAACACCCCAGAAAAAGAAGACTGAAACAGCTGCTTCAGACCTGGCAGACATAATACTCTCCTCTACAGACAAAGGCCAATTAATATAAGGCGCTAATTCCTTGAGGTGCTTGTTTAGTTAAGTAGAAGCCACAGGGCAAAAGCATACTGAGCCCTTGAGGGCAGGAGTAAGCACATGTCTGGTTCTTGAGGGTATATTCCTGTTAGTCATTGGTGGGGCATGTGCCAAATGTTATTGGGGCATGTGCCCATTGCTGTTGATTGTTAAGGCATTTGCCTGAAGGTAGTGGGAGTAGAAGGTATAGCAGGAATAGCAGATATGGTAAGATTGATTGGAAGAGTTAAAGAGCTACTGACATCTCACGGAAACTTTGAAAAACATAATAATTAGGTACAATTCAGCTTGCATTCTATATATATTCTATACTTCTATTTCCATTATTTATTACTGAGTAAATCTGAATGAATATACGATCTTCAGCCTGTAGAGCTCCCTTGGAGTTCATCTGCCTCTGTAGCTTACTCCCTACTTCAAGTCATAATCCTGTGTTGTGACATCACAGTCTGTTGCCATGAGGTAACTATGATGTGCATAAGCAATGCATTATGAACTCAGGTAGTAGGAAAGCAACAGGAATAGATGAACTCTTCATTAGCATAGATCCTGTTTTCATGCAAATGACCTCAGTAATAAATAATGAGGAGGACCGAATACAGAACTAATGTGAAATAGAAGCTGAACTGTGTCTAAATATTACGTTTTGTTAAAAGTTCTCTAAAGGTGTCAGCTGCTCTTTAAAGGTTAGTCCCAAGGAGAGGAGGGGAACAGACAGCCACATGAGCAGAAAGGTAGGAACTAAGGAGCAGTGGGTGCAGGCCCAGTGGAACACCAAGAGTAAAGCACAGCTAGAGATCAACCATGGCAGTGTGGTGCAGTATGGAGCTGGTGGCAAAAGTGCAGTGAGCTCTTCAGGGGTGACAGCAGGTCATATGCTCAAAGCTGAAGGGTAGAGGCAAAATGAAAGCCCAAATAATGCAGGGGCAGGCATAGTCACAGCTACTGCCAGTGGAACCAGTGGCAGACAGGGAAGATAAGAAGACCCAGCCTAAATAAGCACTCAACGGAGCAGGAGTGATGGTGGTGTGACAGGAAGCAGCCAGCAGGAGGCACAAGGGCACCGTGGAGACAGGCAACAGAGGCATGCAGAGATGCCCCCCCACCAGCATAGCTCTGAAGCAACAGGCAGCACGCTGGTGGGAGGCAGCCCATAATAGAGAGACAAAGGGAAACAGAAAGGAGAAGTCATTGAAGAAAGGCAGCAGGAGAGCAAAATGCAGACAACAAAGCTGGGAGAAAGCAGACAAGGAGCCAAGCACAAATCCAGCAGCTAAAAGAACCAAACAATGATGCAAGCAGGGCAGAGAACAGCATACCACAGGTGTGGAAGCACCACAAACCACTGGGCATTAGGGGCTCCAGTGGGAGGCACCGAATGAGTGAGGCAAAGGTACTGAGATGGCAAGCACACAGCCCACCTGTGAGCAGCACCAGAGCCGCAGGAGACAGGGCACTGTGGGGATGCAGAATTCCACCTCTGCTGAGCATCCTTGTAAAATCCAGCCAGAGTACCAGAAAGGAGCATAAGAGATAACCTGCTGAAACACAGCAACATGGTGGGAAACAGAAGCTAGAGGACTAAAACCATAAAGAGAGCAGCAGTCACAACAAAACGTTGACAGCCTAGGAATAGGGAAAACAGGGATGCCCTGGGCTGCAGCCACATGACTAACCAGGTAAAGGGAAGGGATAGGAGGATAGGAGGAGAGCAGCTCAGTAAACATGACTGCAACAAATAATAAGCATCCAGGGAATGCTTAGAGCTTGTGCATTTAAGTAGCCGGTGGGGCAAATGGCATTAATTTTATTTATTTATTTATTTATTTTAAGTCTTTGGTAACTGGGTAAGACCCACTAGGCACAACCGCCTGTTTTCAGGGGTGGCAGGAGCACTGGGCAGTTAAGTGACTTGCTCAGAGTCACACAGTAGGCGACTGGAGGTTGTGAGAATAAAACCCAGGTCTGGTCTGCTAGATGTGCCAAGCTCGTTCACAGCTCATTACTCTAACTGCTAAGCTATACTGCCAGTGTGTCATGCCATGTGTCACAGTGCCCACTGAACCTCAAGCATAGCTTTACAGTTCCTCTTCCTTGACATAGACTGACACAACAATGTCTCTTTCCAACCTTTCTATCCAGGAGTCCCTATAAAAAATCTGATTGTAATTTAGTCAAGAAAGTACAAAGGAAGTTTACAAAACACATTTCTGGTCTCCAACTGGAACCCTATGAAACCAGACTTGAGACTCTTACTCTGATGCTGCTTGTCACCCATTGCCTTAAGGGTGAACTTTTATTTTATTACTTAATCCAGGACCCTTACTTCATGTCAGAACTGGGGCTTGAATTCAAGACTAATATTTGTAACACAACAGGCCACCCTTACAACTTGTGGAAAATTATTTAATTACACATACAGAAAATATTTTTTATCTCTGAGAATGGCTGGTCCTTGGAATAGACTATCACTGGAAGTAGTCATAAGTGAAACAAAAAGCATATTTAAGAACATCATGGGCATTAGATTTAATGTACCTTAGTATGAACCCTAGTGTGAGCTAATAAGCTTCACACTCATTATAGACGAATGAAGCAACAAGAACTATGAATCGCTTAGATTGGTTTTGACAGTAGACTTGATATACAATTGTATATACTGTGACAAACCTGGGGACTCTGTGATTTCCCCAGGGTCGAGAGCTGAACAAGTGGACACACCCGTCCACTGATGGCTGATAGGCAATTTGGCAGCAACTGCCCTATAGCCATTATTGAGATGACTGCAGATGCTGCAGCCACTGTGACTTCAGATGGCATCAGCTATGCATTACATCGCATTATGAAATGGGCTCCATTTTAAAAAAATTAAATATACTTTATTTTTGTTCTCTTCAAGCATATAGATACAGCAAGGAATTGCACAGGTACTAAATGATAAAGGTAATATAGACTGGAGCCTTAAAGTTACATCGGCTCAAATAATACCATCTAACTAGCTTCCCAACCCACCCTCTCCCTCTCCCTAAACCCTCCCTACCCTACTTTTATCACATATCATTTAACCGTATAGTCAAGATTATACATATGGCAGCAATTAAACCAAACAGATTGGCTTTCCTGTGGGACTCGTATCCAGTACAGCTCAGATGGGGAAATATTGTTTATTATGTAGGGAGTACAGCGTGTAAACTTTACCCCATTTCTTATTGAAGCTGCTGGGATATGTCTAAGAGATGCAATAATTTTTCAGTTCTCAAGTTAAATAGGAACTCATTTAACCATTTAGAGTAGGAAATGATGATACAATCAGTCCAATGTTTTAAGACCAATTTTTTGACTGCATGGGAGATAATAGTCATAATGTATCTCCTTTCCTTTACTAGGATCTGTGAAAATCCCTAGTATGCACATTTCTGGCTTAAATAGATCTGTAATTCCCAATAGGGGGTCTGCTCTAGCTCGAATCTCATTCCATAATGGGCAAATTATGGCACAATCCCACAGAACTTGAAGTAGGGAGCCTACGTGTAGGCAACACCTGTTACAGTTCACATTTGAACTTTCCCCATTTTAAATAGTTTCACTGGTGTGTAATACATATTATGTAGGATATAAATTGCATGAGCGAAGCCTATCATTAGAAGTTTACTGATAAACTGCTTGCAGATCTTATCCCAACTAATTTCTTTATTGGGAAACTGGTCTGCTCAGTATGGAGAGGAGTGGGGCCCACTGAGCAGATGGAAGGATATAACATCAAGTGATCTGGGAGACTGCATGAGGTTGCCATGCTAAATTATGGAGTGAGGCAATGAGTTCCAAGCGGTCCATGTGCCATGTTCCCATGTCCAATTTAGTAATCAGCAAGTGTTGAATTTGGTATCCTTAAGATTTGCATCTTGGGAAGATTCAGGAGTGGTAAAAGATTTGGTGTAGCCTTCACTGCCCCATTTTCTAGTAAATCAGCTACCATTCAAGTAGGGTTCTCATGCGGTTTCAAGCAGTGCCCATTTAGCTTAAGATTAAGATTATAATTATAATATAAAGGCTGTGAGATATCCTTACAGTTATCATATTTAAGAATTCTGCAAAGCTGTTCACGTACTCTTATAGACATTATAATTTTTAATTGTTAATAGCAGTAAAACAGATTTTTGATTTAGTATATAACAAACTTAGTAGGGACAAACCACTCTGACTAATTATATAACGTTCTAATTGAAGCCATGCTGGAGTAAAGGAGAGTCTTGTTGATCAGGATTGTGGGGTATCCAGCGCATGTATTTGGCTAAGTGACTGGCTAAATAGTAGTGGTAAAGGTTGGGGAGCCTAAGCTCCACCATCAACCTTTGGTGCCCCAGCTTGATATCACGATCTTCATGGCAGTTTGTCTTGCCAGAGAAATTGGGATATAATACTATGGAACTTGTGGAACCAGGATTGTGGGAGATGGCTGTTCAGCATATCCAAAGGATAGAATATCCTTGGGAGGACATTCATTTTGATTACACTGATTCTTCCTTGCAAAGAAAGGTATAGAGCTCCCACCTTCCCAGACCCTGTTTTAAGGTCTCAATCAGAGAATCTAGGTTAAACTTTTTAATTTGAGGCATATCTTGGAATAAGGTTAATCTTAGGTGTTTGAGTCGGAGCACCAGGTTAGATTTAACCCTCTAGATGTGATCAATATGTGAGCTTATTTAAGGGCATGACTATCGATTTATCTATATTTAGTTTATAGTTCGAGAGAGCTCCATAGAATTCAACTATGACCAGAATTGCAGGAATTGAGGTTTTGGATCAGAGATGTGCAACAGGATATCATCTGCATAGGCAGATAGTCGAAAATTAAAGGGTCCAAATGGGATGCCATTTATACTTGGAGAATTTTGGAGAAGATATAGGAGTGGTTCAAGACAGAAATTAAATAACATCGGGAAAGTGGACACCCTGCCTAGTTCCTTAGCACAGCGGAATGAATTTGAGTAAATCCTGTTGCAGTAGATTTTGGCGGTAGGGTTGGAGTACAGTACTTTAATCCATTGTACAAATTTCTTTGGAAAATCAAACTTGAGCATTACTTCAAAGAAAGGCTAACTGACTCTGTCAAGTGCTTTTCTGCATCCAGGAGACCAAGGCCATAGGGCATTCCGCCTCTCTGGACACAGAAAAATGTGGGAGAGCTTGAGTAGATGGTCGGTTGAGGGTGACCTGCCACATAACCGACTTGCTCAGGATCAAGCAGGGAGGTCCATACTTCCACCAAAGCGTGAGGCCAAAATTTTGGCGAAAAGCTTAATATCATAGTTCATTAAAGATGGGACAATGGGCTCCGTTATTTGATGATTCTTATTGGTTGCTAGCCATGCGCTGAAAGTGTCTAGTGCATGACTAGCAACTAGTGCAAATATCCTCATCTACAGTGGTTGCCTGTATTAATCCCCGTAAACGCTCACATTTGAAACAGCCACCATTGTTGCCAGTCACTTACCTGCCTGACCTCCTGCTCAGCCACTGTCACTGGTCAACCTGCCAATTGCTTCCTGGATCTCCTTTGCTGCTCACCACCTTGGGACAGTCACTAACCTGCAGTAATTAGCAGCTTCCAACATCGAAGTCCTGTGCCGAGAGAGCTCCTTCAGCAGCGCGTCTCCTCCCAATGTCAGACTCCGTCTGCATCTCATCACCATACTGTCATTAGAACAATACCATCGTATTTACAAAAAAACAAAAAACAGGCATATGTAGTGCCTTTGCCAGACACAGACATACCACAATGGGAGTGTGTTTGTGGAGGTGTGTGGGATAGTACCATCACAACTACTACAGTAAACCTGCAACTACAGTGGTCACAGTAGGACAAAAGTCTGTAAATCAAGAAAAAAAACAGTACAATGATACAGTTGGAGGAACTATTTCATTTTATAATAACACAAAGATTTAACTTTCTTGGTACTTAGTCCTATAACTTTATAATCTGGCACACATAAACAGCCACGCTGCCCATTTCATAAGCACAGTAAGACACTCTGGGGGTGTCGCTAGGCACTTCAAGTGCATAGCCAGGGGCTGAAGGCACTTGGCCTGTGGACCCATGCTTCTCTACACCCCTGGCCATGTGCAAGAAGTGTCTAGTGCATACCCCATTGTGTCTTATTGCTTACTTGGTAGTGACATAGACTGTTTATATCAGGCCCTTACATCCTTGGCCATGATAGAGTAATCAAGTCAGTTGCCCAGCAACTTGGGGTGCTGAGCTGCAGAAATATGGACAAGTTATGGGGACATAAAGTGATCTGTGTGTTTTGGTGAACTAGTAACATCTCAGCCTCATTCAAAAGGGCAAAGTCAAATCAACCTGCATTTCAAGTTTGCCAGCGTCTGCTTGGGTATTGAGATAAAGACCAAAGGGCCCAGCAGTACAATCACCAAATACAAGTCTGAAAGGTTTCAGCATAGCTGTAAGGGTACTAGCACAACCTGTGAGAAGACTGTTGGTGACGGATCTGGGAAGGAGCTTTCACCTCCTGCCACACTCCCCTGCCTGAGACACCTGCCTGCACCAGAATCAACCAATCCCAGTGAGCACTCCAGTGGGAATAAGCCAGCACCTCTGCAGACCAGTGCCAGGACCTAGCAGAGCCCAAATTTCATCAGGGTCAGCTGTGCTAAGCTAGTAACTGTGGCTAAACAAGACCTTTGGCCTGCTACACTGCTACTACAATAAAAGTCTATTTTTCTATGTCCGTTGTGTGTTGTCTCTCACTCCAGTCCCAAGGGTAGAAGCAATGAATCCCACAGAAAGTGTAGTGGTGAGTTTGCTACACTGGTGTCAGAAATGGGATTGACAGTCTATTCCTGAAGAATTGGAGTGAATAAGCAGCAGTATGAAGACAATGGGAGCCATCATACTTGGGGACCTTCTGGACAAAATCTGTGCAGCTCGTGACAATCAAAAAGAATGGAGGCCGAACTCTGGGCCACTTGGGACAGAATGGAGGTTGAACCCCATGCCACTTGAGACAGGATGGAGGCAGGGCATTCCAGGATGGAGTGTAATATAGAGGATGGTAAAGCCAAAATGAAGGAAGTGCTACAGAAAGTGATGTCAGAGTGGATGGAAAATGCAGACAGTAGGGTGGAAGTAATGACAAATAAAGGCTTGTGTAGAGGAAGAAAGGACCTGTGGGAAACAGGATATGTTGCCTGCCTGGTGACAATCTGGAGTAAGTGAAGAGCTGCTCAGAGGAGCAAGAGGGGGCTCTGTGGCAGAGAAAATGCACTGGGCACATCCAGATGCCCTCTATGGCTGCTGAACCAACTGGCCAGAGTGGAGTTTATCAGGGGCACACCAGGAACAAACAGCGAGACCCCAGAACAAGAAAAGAACAAGTGCTGCAATGATTGAGTCTGGAGTAAAGGAAGAGTCCCAACCAAGAAACAAGTAAGTGGGGACAGAGCTGCCTGTCCTCAAGGAGATTACATAGCCTGCAGGTTTTAATTGGAGGGGCACCCAGGGATTGTTTGTGCACTGTCTGCAGGAACAAAGCCCACAAGGTCATGTGAGTATGCATGTGGGACAATTTTTGTAATAAAATTGGAGGCTATGTGACTTTTGTCACTAAGGGTGCCAAGGAAATTGTTAGCCAAAAAGAAGCCAAGGGTGAGAATGAAATTAATATGTTTCTCAATAAGGAAAAATAATCCAGCACTAGGGTTGTAAGAGACTCTTTCCATCTCTGAAGTGCTGGTTTGACAAAGTGGGGTTGAAAAAGGAACTGTTATATATTCTAGGGTTTTAAACACAGGCATTAACTGGCTACACAAGTTTTGTGAAATAGCATTGGACACAGCTGCTACCACCACTGGCCTGAGTATTAGAAAATAAATAACTAGACATATCAAAATTTAAAATAAAAAGAGGTTAAGAAAAACAGCACAACTGGATGGGCAAACTATACATGTTTAATTTTTGGGGTACAGTTTTTCCACAGTTTAGGAGACTATGAGGCATATTTACTTGGATGGTTTAGGAACAACTCACTTTGGAATAAATTCCAGGTCAGACACAGGCTAAGAGGAAGCATGGAGATGCTTTCTCCCTATTGTCTGAGAGGTCAAAATGAGCTGTAATTACTGTCCTTTGTAAGGAAAAGAGGGAGACCTTTGGCTGGGGGTGGAATTCTCCTCAGACCAGCCTGGATATTTGCAGGGCTGCAAATGTTTCCACCTTGGTTTGCAGGACAGGAGAGACAGTACTCTGAAGTGAACCTCAAATCAGGAAATGCCTGCTGGGAAGGAGGAACACAAATTTAGGAAATGCGTGTGACTGGAAATTCATCGAGAAAACCATCCAAAGTAAATGTATTACCTGAAAGTAACCACACTGCATTAATTTGGGTCTCAGTGGCTGTTGCTAAAAATTGAAGTGTGAAATGTTTGGAACAAACAAGTAACAATTTATAGGGGAAAACATTCTTACCATGTTGTTCCACTAGAAATAGAGATTAAACAGGTTGATATATGGTATCAAAGTAATGATATCAGGCATACTGCCTAGCTGGGCCTTGAACTGATGAGTTTTAAAATAATTTTTTCAGGCGGAAAAACAAAAAAATGAGAAGAGGCAAAAATTGAGGAATGATTGTATGGAGTATAATCATTTTAAAGATGTAGTGAACAAACTAGGGATGTCTGTAATTTTTTCACAGAGTCAGAGCTGTTGTGAACACAGCCTGTACCAAGTGATGGCTAATGGACAACTGGGCAGAAGTTGTCCTATAGCCATTGTAAGGTGATTGCAGATGTTGCAGATGTTGCAGATGACATCACCTGGGCATGAACTCTCAGGGGTAGTAACATAGACAGTTTACTTCAGGCCCTTTACACATCATACACATTGACAGAATAGTTGGTCAGTTGCCTAGCAACCTATGGTTGCTAGGCTGCAGGAAATCTGGACCAAGTTATGGGGACATGAAGTGACCTGAGCATTTTGGCTTAAGAGGTTGAACTAATAACATCTCTAGCTTTAGTCCAACAGGGCAAAGTCAAAATCAACCTAGATCTCCAGTCTGCCTGAGTCTACTTGAGGTGAAGATCAAGCACCCAACTGTACAAGCAATGAATGTGAGTCTGAGGGGGTGTGTGGCTGTAAGGGTATCAGCACAACCTGTGAGAAGACAGCTGGTGAAGATACAGGAATGTGCCTGCATTCCTGCCACACTCCACCTACCTGAGATGTCTGCCTGCACTGGAATCAACCAACCCCACTGTGACCTCCTATTAAAAGAATCCAACACCTCTGTGGTCCAGTGCCACAGCCTAGCAGAACCCAAATTCCATCAGGGTCAGCTGTGTTAAACTAGTAGCTGTGGACAAATAAGACCTTCAGCTTGTTACACTGCTGCAACAGTTACGGTCTATTTTAATATGTCCTTTGTGTGCTGTCTCGCAGTCTAGTCCCAAGGGTAGAAGCAACAAATCCCATAGAACGATAGTGGTAAATTTGCTACAATACACATACTGAGCAAATACTAATTGGTCATTTTTATCAGGAAAACATTTCTTTTAAATTTTGAACACTCTTTAATTACAATCTTTCAAGGCATGTATATTTTAATCTATTCAGACTGAAGTCAAGCAGAAGAAGCAGGCACCACCACGATGAATGAAAATAATATTAGGCAGACTGGCTGGACCTTAGTTCTTTCTCTGCCATCATTGTCTCTGTTTCTATGTTTCTAAAGTCTTAGAAATTAATATAAAAGGTTATATAAAGCAATATCTAAAGGCTAATATTCCAGAACATAAGAAGAAAAACAATATAATAGGTCTAAAGTTGCTTATTAAACTAAAAGTAGCAATGCAACAGTTCTCTATATTCCAAACTGATTAAATACTGTAAAGTGATGGTGTTTACAAGATACAACAGTGTCCTTATCCTTATGTTGATTGTGCACATGCGCAAGAAACATATTGCGCAACTTGCTGCAGAAGCAGGTTGTGGAGGTGGCACTGTTGTGGCCAATGCCCCCACTGCCTTTGAGGCTTGGCCTGCTTTCCCAATGGGGTGGCATGGTCTGACACTAGTTCAGCCAGCGTGCCAACCTTGAAACATTTCAGCCACTGCAATCGGGGTCGCCTTTGTCATTGCAGCATCAGCCATTCTGCTGCAATGCTGGGCAAACGTTGGTACTGTAATATTGTTTGTGAAGATGGCGGTGGCTTGCTGCTGTGTTCACAAACAATATGACTGAGCCCCAGTGCTGAGGGGTGCCCAATCCCCTCGGCAGCATGTGCCTTTACAACAGTGTTTCCAATCCCCGTCAGCTTCAGTCCCATGCGAGTTCAGGTTGCCGATGGGGAGCCCTCCCCGGGCATAGTGGTCCTCCCTCACCAAAATGCTCAGTTTATGCCGAGGGTGCCCATTCCCCTCGGCTCTTGTCCCCAGCACTCCATATGTGCCGATGGGAGTGCTCAATCCCATCAGCTACAGCCCCCAAACATTCAGGTGGCACACTGGGAGCCCACTACAGCTTGCCCAATGCCCCATAAAGAAAAACTATCCTGCAATGTTTTTTTTTTAAACCTGTAAAAAGAAACAGTCCTCGTGGTCTCCCTGCTCCCTCCCACAACCGTGCCCACCCACTGTGCATCCTGCCTCCCCACACACCCCACCCCATACTTACCTCTGGAGTTTGGTGCAATGATCTTCGTGGATTGGGAACACTTCTGCACTCTTCAAAACTGACCATGAACTGAGGAAATGCCTGTAAGCTATATAATGGCATAAATAGGGCTTTTTCAAATTTTTGCATATCTCAGGCATTTTTGAATTTTGGCACCAAATTTTCAACATGGAGTTATTGTACCCTCCACACGAATTCAGCCACTGGCATGGTGATATCGGTCCTAAAAGGTGATTTTGCAGTCACTGCGCAGAATCACCTTTAGAGCTGATTGACAAAACGATAGTGCAAGCGCTCATGAGGTGGGCTCTCAAAAGTCTATATGTGCAAATTTGGTGGAAAAACAAATGATAGTTTTACGAGCGTGCATTGTGCAGTTGCTATGCACGCCGTAACTCTTGCTAATTTGCAATATTTTCACTACGGATTTTCAACATTGCCATTTTATGCATCTCCCTATGAACAGTACAGCTGTAATTTTTCACATCCTGGCCGAAATGTGTTTTGCACTTCTGGCACAGAATAGCGCGTCACTGTGAGAAATCAGTGTTTGGGATGCATTAAGAAAATCACAGTGACACTGTTCGTGAGCAGAGGTCCTAAATGCCTATGTTGAAAATTTTGTGATGAAACTCATAAATGACTGTGTTACAAGAGTGCATTGTGCAGTTTCCAAACTCTTGTAACTTCACAAATTAGTAATATTTCCATGCCAGATTTTCAACACTGGCATTTTTTCACACCTCCTTATGAACAGTACAGCTGTCATTTTTTACATCCTGGCCAAATGTGTTTTCGTGCTTCTGGCACAGAATAGCACAGTCGCTTCGGAAATCAGTGTTTGGGACAGATTAGGATTGAGCGAGTGACAGAGAGAGGGAGGAACGAGCTCAACGGAGCTGTATAGTGACTGCTGCAGATTTCTTTGTGGGCAGAAAAAGGTGCCAATGCAGGCAGGAGCCCAGTACAAAGGGTAGCCTCAGCAGCCGGGAGAAACAGAATGGAGCGAGTGAGGGGGGAATGAGCAAGCTCAACGGAGCTGTGTCGGGACTGCTGCAGATTTCTTTGTGGGCAGAAAAGGCACCAATGCAAGCAGGAGCCCAGTATAAAAGGGTAGCCTGCAGGCCGGAAAAATAAAATGAGCTAGTGAGAGAGGGGTGAGTGAGCGAGCTCAATGGAGCTCTGCCGGGACTTTACAGTTGCCCACCCTCCCACCCATGGTCCTCTGTGGTCCTATATTACAGCAGGGTCTCTGGAGTGGAGACAAAGCAATGATTGGATACTTCAGGATTGCTGAAATAATGCAGATTTAGTTGTTCTGTTTCTTTCTCTAACTGACCTAAGTACTGAGCTATACTGTTAGGAGTGCTGTAATAATACGTATTTACTTGTTCTGTTTATTTGTCTAACTGAGATGAGTAATATTTGGAGTGAAATAGGATTTCTAACCTGGCTAAGTAAAACTATATGAGAGCTGAGAACAAAAAGTATAGTAGCTGAAGGGTGAAAACGGACAAGGAGGTTTTAGGATTGCTACAGTAATACAGTATCTAACGGATGAGATTTGAGACTGAATTACCTCGGTTGGCAAGGGGTCAGTATGGGTACTACTGTGGGGGTGGCAGGAATTTAAGTATAAAGGGCCTAACAGTTGTAGTAGGGTACAGATCCTGGGAGTAAGAGCCCGTAACATAAGATGGGGCCAAAATGGGGTAGATGCCACATGATAATAGGACGGGAATCTTGGATGGTGAGGGTTGTACAGGTGTGAGTCTGCCATGATTCTGGACTGGGCTTGGAGGATGGGGGGTTTGTATGGTCTGTAGATGACTGGCTAGTTTGAGGGAGGAACTGTGGAGGTTAGGGAGGAGTCTAAGTGGCAGGGCAGATGAGTATGGTAGGCATCCTGAGGGGAATAGGGAAGGCAAAGGGGGACAAAGGAAGAATAACTAGGAACTGAAACTGACCCCAGTATCAGAGGCACTAGCAGAAAAGAGAGGAGAAGGAAGGGGTGCCCAAGGCGAGGGCGGGGCCTCCTGATGGGAGAGGAAGAGACCACGAGGAGTACCAGGATAGAGACCAGATGGCTGCAGGTAGGGAGGGACCAGGGTGGCACAGAGGGAACAGCTAGGGAGTGGGGAACTGATAGTGGGAAGAGATGTGGGACAGGTATAGACTAGGAATAGATTGAAACTCTTCTATCGGACAGAGAGTGGGAGCAGGAACATACTGAAGGGGAGGACAAGCAGGGCATGTGACGGATGGTAACAGGTAGGGGAAGAGATAGCAAGAGCAAAAGAGTAGAAGGAGGCTAGTAAGGAAGGAGGGGTGGTGACTGAAGGAGAGAAGGCTACGGGAAGAGGGAAGGATGGGAGGGGCATCACTATCGGGGTAGAAGGGAATGGAGGATCTAAATCGACAACAGTGGGGATAGGAGAGGTTGGAAATCAGCAGGGGAGGATGGAGGTCGACATGGGAAGCCCATTAGGAAGTAGTCAGGCTGGGAAGGGGTTCAAGGGGATGGGAGAAATAAGGAGAGAAAAAGGGTGAGACGGAAGTAGGAGGTACAGATGCAGACGTCGCACAGGTGCAGTTGGCGGGGTAAGGGATAGGGAAGAACGGATACTGGGGTGGTGGAAGGGGCATTAGAAGGGAAAGGGGTAAGGGGCAGGGGGTACTCATCCTGGTGGATTCTATACTGAAATGGGTGAGATGAGGTGGAAAGGGGAAAGGCACAGCCATATTTGGGTTGAAGCTGCCCCAGGTTGACTGCAGGAGGAGCAGGGCAGGCACTGCTCAGCGCAGCAAGGGAGGAAGAAACCTCATTTACTGTTGCATGGGTACAAACAACTTGGCAGGAAACACTGTGGAAGTAGTGAGGGAGGTTTGAGTACTTGGGCAGGCAGTATGAGGGGTGGGGAGTCGGTGGCATTCTTGGAGGTACTGCCAGTACCATGTGCAAGTATGGGGAGGAAGGGTAGGCTTGAGGAATTCAAGTGGCTAAGGGATTGGTGCCACATGAAACAGTATGGGTTAGTTACTAACTGGGGTAGGGTTTGGGGGAATAGTGACTTGTGCGGGGGACAGGGTACACTGGAGCAGGAAGGGAGGGAGGGAGTATTAAGGCACATTGCTGCTGGGCCACTGGCACTGAGGGTTGAGGAGCTGGATACCACACCTGCACCACGCTGGTGACCGGGTTTGGATGCAAGCCCAAGCCACCAGGGTTTGGCAAAGGAGGGATAAGATTGAGCATCCAGAGGACTGCTGTCCTATCCCTAGGCGGGATCCAGGGACCCACTGCTCTGTAGCGGCCCCTGGTGACAACCGAGGATGCTACTACAGCAGTGTAGTAAAGGGTGGCCGAGTGTGTGGGATGTTGGCACACTGTGCCTAAGCGTCATTGCACGCCCGCACTTTGCAAAGGGAGAAGAGTGGAAAATGGGCTATGGTCAGGCAGCATGAGCTTTTGACCCCCAGCCCGCCCGAATGGCACCTCCTCAACTGGATCCTGCTCGGTGGGTTGACCTGGGAAGCTCCTCACCATCCAGCATGGTGTTAATCCGTGGAGGTGAGCAGGTCAACCTGATCAGGCAGGGCTAGGGGGTCGGTCAGGATGACCAAGCCAACCATAGCCCTGTGAGAAAATATGTAAAAAAAATAAATAAAAGCCAGGATTAGAGAGGTATATCTCTACTAAGGTGGATTTAAACAAATGGGGGGTCAAGGGGTCAAAAGACTGAGGTTGGTAGAAAGGTCTGGACAGGGAGCCTGCTGAGCTCACCACCTAGATATATAGGTAAAGGCAGAGGTGTAGTAACCCTGCAAGGGGCAGGCAGAGTGGTCTGAGTGTAATACAGAAGGCACCGCCACCGGTATGAATGAGGAGAAAGGTGCGGACTACCAGGAGGAGGGACACAGGCCAAGGAGGAGAAGAGTGAGGAGAAGGAGTGGTATGGGTGGAAGGTGGTCTGACTAAATGGATAGAAAACTGGTTACAGGGAGGGTGCAGAGAGTGGTGGTGGTGGTGGGTAGCTCTCAGCACCCAGAGCAGTGACAAGTGGGGTGCCGAAGGCTCATTGCTTGGCCCAATGCTATTTGGGCTCTTTATCTCCAATATAGCACACAGGAATGGGAGCAGGGTTGTCTGTTCACATTATACCAAATCAAAAGCAAATAGTTATAGTAAGAGCCCCCCCACACACACACACACACATACACACTCCTGAAAAGCTGCTTAAAAGCCTGCAATTCATTCAAATCAATTCCATTTTCTTATGTACCTGGGGTTCAATGACAAGAAGTGTAAAATCATGTACCTAGGGCATAGGAACCCGATGCTGAGTATAGGATGGGGAGGTACTGATACTCACTAGACATGAAAGGGTCCTTGATGTTATTATAGCAGAGGACCTCAAGATGGCAGTACAGTGTGACAAGGCTATGGGCAGGGCAAATTGGATTCTGGGGTGCATAGAGTACCATCTCCAGTAGGAGGAGGAGGGATGTTGTGCTGCCATTGTCTCACTCCGTGGTATACCCCTAGCTGCAGTACTGTGTCCAGTTTTAGAGTCCACAGTTCAGAAAGGACATAAGGTGGATGTTTTACAGAGGAGGGCAACTAAAATGGTTCAGAATTTTCATGGAATCCCTACAAGGAAAGCATGAAGAATCTCAACATGTACACTCTGGAAGAAAGGAGGGTGAGAGGTGACATGATCAAGACCTACAAAATACCTCACAGGGGCAAGAGGGTACAGTTGGGGAGTTTCCTTCAAATGAGGATGAGCACCCAAACCAAGGGACATACAATGAAGCTGGTGGGGGGGCATTCAGGATAGAAGTGAAGAAATATTTCTTTACTGAAAGGGTGGTAGACACCTTAAACAGACTGCCAGGAGAAGTGGTGGAACCTACAATGGTAGGGGGCATGAAGCATGCATGGAATAAACACAGGCATATATTAGAAAAAGGGTAAGGAGGTGGTCAATGGAGATCAATAGGGCTATGGACATGGAGTAGGTTCAAGTTCATTGCAGGAAAAATCCATTAAGCAAGCTTATTCACAAGGAGGTCCTGATGGACGCAGGCAGAATAAGACATATAGTAACATACACAAGCAGGAGTTACAAGTAGGTAGAGAACACTTGGGCAGACTGGATGGGCTGAGCGGTCCTTTTCTGTGACAAATTCTATGTTTCTGTGGCATCATGTGTTAATTCAGGTGCAGTGTTTATTTAAAGTTGGCCCTACCATTCATCCAGATGTAAGGTACAGTAAATTACTGAATTAGATGCAGCCCACTTATAGTACAATAAAAGAACCCTAGTACTTCGAGAAGCCTTTACTCTTCATAAGGCTGCTTAAAGAACTGGGTTCTATTTGCAGTGTCCACACCAGTATGCTGATCTTAAAATTGATGCCACATCTGAAGGAGTACTTCATTCTTGCTCACTCCATTTCTTCCCACTTTGAAACCTGCTTGTTCTGAGTTACTTTTCAGCTGGCAATGCCTCGCCTGTATTGGAAGATGACCAATAAGCAGCACTGAAAGATGTCAGACTTCACAAACTCTGAAGGCAGGTGCTTACGGACAGACATAAGTCAGTTCTACTGGGGGTAGGAGGAAGTAAGCTGTTTATATAGAATCTGCAGCTTATCCATCAGGTAGGAAAATGGGCAGACTAGGTGGGCCAAGCAGTCCTTATGTGCCATCAAATTCTATGTTTCTATGTTTCTCACCCACCATCTTGGCAAGAAGAAGGCTGCAGCTGTGGCCACTGATGACTGTTGGGGTGTGGGGATGGGGACCAAAGGGACAGACATAAGGAGATACAATCATAACAAAATTGTGAGACCTTCATCAGCTTTCCAAAATACTTACCAGTAAAGAACACTCTATGAAGTTGTTCAAATGGCAACACAATCTGGTGAGCCCTCTGTCTGTCATCTGACACTAGGCATCAACCAACATAAAATTGCCTACAGAAGGCAGTGTGGTCATGTGGTTACTGAAATACTGGAGATTACAGATTTAGACGAACAACAGAATATCACACAGAAGCTGGCACATATGCCTATAGCAGCTGTCTCCTGCTTCTCAGTAATTATAGTTATACCTTTGAGGTACTTGAATGTTTCTAACCTATCCGCTCTTTCCTCCTCTCTTCCACTCAGTACATATTGAGGTCCCTTAATTTCTCCTCATAAGTCTTGTGTTGCAAACTCTGTACCATCTCATTCGCCTTCTCTGGACCATCTCCAGCCTGTTAATATCCTAACAAAGGTGCAACCTCCAGAACTGCACAGTACTCCATGTGAAGCCTGACTACGTTTTTTTTATAATGGCATCACTACTTCCCTCCTTATGCTGGAATAGCCCTGCCTATGCACCCCAGCATGTCACTGGCCCTCCCACCTGCCTTACCACTTTGACATTTTCAGGTCATCTGAAATAACAACTCCCCAGGTCACTTCCTTCTTTGTGACTGTCAGCAACTCCCCCATCCTGTATCTTTCCCCAGGGTTTCTGTGTCCCAGGTGCATAATTTTGCACTTTTTGAATTAAACTTCAGCTGCCAGTCCTCAGACCCTTTCTCAAGCTTCCCAGGTCCCTCCTCATTTTCTCCACCCCTCTGGGGTATCCATTGTCTTACAGATCTTGGTGTCATCTGCAAACAGGCAGACCTTTCCCTTCAGCCCTTCTGCAATGTCACTAAGGAAGACACTGAACAGGACTGGCCCCAGGACCAATCTCTGTGGCACCCTCTGGTCACCCCTCTCCCCAGACTGCACCCCATTTACCACCACTCTCTGCCTACTGTCTGTTACCCAGTTTCTAACCCAGTTTACCACCCTTTCCCCATGCCCAGCCTACTCAGCTGGTTTATCACCCTTCTATGTCGGATGGTGTCAGAGCCTTTGCTTACATCAAGGTAAGTGTTGTCCACTGCCCCACCCTGATTTACTTCCTTTGTCACCCAGTCAAAGAGATCAACCAGATTTGTCTGACATGACCTCCCTGTTGTGAATCCATGTGTGATGATCCTGGGCTCCGATGGCTTTTACATGCCCCACTATCCTTTCTTTAACCAATGTCTCCATGATATTCCCCACTACTGAAGTGAGGCTGACCGGCCTATAGCCTTTGCAACTGCTATACTGCTGTGGCCCTTGCCCCTCCTCTCTTCTGTGAATACTGAATAGAAAGATACAGTGGATGTCTTGGGAGGGAGCACATGACGTTCTTAGGCATGGTACTTTCACTTCCAAATACCTAAACAGCACTTATAAGCAATAAACATTCTGCATTAACAAATGCTTGTTTTAATAATAGACATTGCTGATGAGTCAACAAGCAAGAGTTATTTAGACTCAGATAAATTACTAGAAATTGTCTATTTGTACTACTGAAATACCTCAGATACCATTCCAGCATGGATACTATTGCAGTTATGAAAAACTTTCAGTACATTTGCAAATGTAAGATTGACTAACAGCCATGACCTCAGAGAGGTCCTTTATAAGATTGGAAAAGTAAAGAGATGTGAAGTTCCACGCTTCATGTTCTGCTGTTTTGCCTACCTTAACTGTATGAAAAGGAATTAAAGAGAATGTTACAGTATTCCACGCATCACCAGTTGGGGCTGACAGTACAGCTGGATGTCATGAAGAGCACTACAGTGCCACCTCACTGTGCCCTTCTAATCTATTAATGGACTGTGCCTTCTGGTTCCTTATTTCTGAGGTGATGGACTCCAAGTAACAGAGTGGGCTGTCTTACATGTGAATCAATGTGATGCTGGACTGCAGTTCTCTGCACTCTGATTCTGACCGTGGGTACATAGTGTTCAAGCAAGAGGTAGTGTAGTCCAGTGGCTTGGAACTGGGAAATTGTAGGTTCAAACCCTGCTAGACAAAATACTCACTGTGTGACATTGGGCAAGTCACTTAACCTCTCAGTGCTCCAGTTCACAGTGCTGTGGAAATGGCTTGGGTGGAAGCAGGCTCCATTAGAAATGAGATGTTGCATCTCAACAGGGCTATTCTGGGTAAACAAATTGTACAACAAAAATTCCTGTACTATGGTTGCCATCTTGCATACTGTAGACTTTAATCAAGACTGTAATATCCTATAGAATAATAAGTTGTGCAGAGAACTAAAAATTCTTACTGGCACTTGCTGCCTCCTCCTGGCCCTCTATGCCAAGGAGGAGGGATAGGAACTGATGTTTTGAGCCCTGATTGGGGCCCATCTCATCTTTCTCTGGGTTTTGGAAGAGGGGAACAAGAGGCAAGACTGGCTTCATCCTACGTGCTCAAAGTGCATGCCAATTATAATAACAAACCTTGCCTTCCACTCCTGCTCATCATGAGATAATCCTCAAAATGATACTACTGGTGTTTCACTATGTAGCTGTGGTGTCCCCAAATCTACCACAGCCATAGTGAACACCACTTCAACTCTTTCTGTCATTTTGCCCTACTTACCCCAACCCTTACCAATCACTGCTCACTTTATTTATCTTTTGTCCTCCTTGAGGCCCTGTTGTCTCTCCTGCTATTCCTACAATATTTCTGGCTAAGTACCGGTACTGGCTCACCACCATTCCCTTCTACAGTACCTCTCCTCTCTCCTCACCCCCACATCCTGTCCTCCTACTCCCTTTACTCCTATGTCACTCAACATTTCCATGTCCCTCACTGCTAAATCTATTTTGATTGTCTGTCTTTTCTGTCCATCTTTCAGCTCTCTGGAATATCCTTCCCACCCATGCTACTACCCTGGGTCTCCTGTGATTCCTTGGTAAGCAAATGTTTATCCAGGCTTACCTTAAAGTCTCATCTTGACTTTGTATCTATTGTCTCAGTCTATAGGCTGTTCTGTAGGTTCACCACCCTCTGAAGAAAAACTACCTCATAATGCTACCCCTATATTTACCACCTCTGATCTTCAGTGCATGGCCCTGTATCCTGCTGAAGCACCCCAGCACAAACATCTCTATATTTTAACCCTGTTGATACTCTTAGCATATGGAAGACTGAGATCATTTTCCTCCTCATTAGATTTTTATTTTATTTTGGAAGGTACTACCCATGTACAAGTGAGTTTTGCAACTCTCCTGACCCTAAGACCACTTTCAGTGAGTCCCCTACTAGCACCTTTCCCTTCTACCTAAAGGCAATCTCTATGTCTGACACCAAAAATACCTCCAATAGGTGCTTGGCAAATCTTAAAACAGCAGTGATACTCTGGACCTAAAATTACTTGCCCTCACCCTAGATGTAGTCCTTCATCCTTAACTACTCTCCTTAACTCTCTCTAAGGTTAGGTCAATTACCCCAGGTATGGAAAGCCACTGTGATCACTCCTGTCAACAAAAGTGGGGACAGCGCCTTTCACTTAAACCACGTCTGATTCCATTTTGCTCCCCTTTCTAAGGTGTTAGAAAAATTGTCTCAGATCAATTGGTTGACCATTTGAAAAGTATGGTTTACAATGCCCTCAGAAAAATGGGTTCTGTAAGGGACACAGCACCTCTACTGCCCTGTTGGAATTCTTGGGCTTCTGCATGGAGCCCTCAACAGCAGTCAGATTGTTGGGGCACTTACATCACTCTAACAAAGGCCTTTGATACTGTCAACCATAACACATTAATTAATGAGCTCCTCTCCTTAGGCCTCTCACTAGAAGCGGTAGGTTGGTTTCAGAGCTACCTTAGTAGTAGATCCCAACAAGTAATAATTGTTGGTACCTCTCTGATAGTCACCAGGTCCTCACTGGCATTCCACAAGGGTCAATTTGCGCCCCTACTAATCAGCCTCTTTATCAACAAACCTCCTTCAGTCTGTAAAGAGCAAATTTTCTATGTGCCGATGATGCTGTCATTTACTTTAAAAGCCCTGACCCATATCTCTTAGAATCTCAATTACAACAATATTTCACAGCAGCAGAAGCCTCTACAAATACAAACTCCTACTGAGCTATAAAAACAAAAATAATGTTATTGTCAACCCCATAATAAACATAGGGACTTCCAAATGACAATCTTTAATAGCCTACACTCCTCCACTGACCAAGTGCAATCTTTCAAATATCTAGGCATCACCCTAGACTGCTACCTATCCTCTGTGCAGCACGTGAGACCATATTGTTAAGACTGTAACCTTAGAATTGGCTTGCTTTTACAAGCACCGCCATTGCATGACCTAAGAGGCATTGTTACTGGTCATCAAAGCTCCATCCTGTCCATTATTGAGTAGGCCCGGTGATATATGGTGCAACCTGAGGCTCCATCCTCAAAAGACTGGGTGTAGCCCTTAGCAAATCTTTCTGGATGCTTCTTGGTGAATCGCCTAACTCACACTTGTGACCTCTATGCACTCTCCAATTAGCTTACACTGCAAGAAAGAGTGTGGTACCATGTGTGTCTCCTCAGCAAAAACCTGCCTAGACCTTTCCCTCACGCCATCCAGAACCTACTCTTCATTGCCCCCAACCCCCACCACATAAGGAGTCTATCTTGGCAATCGCTGCTTGTACTCTTCTTTTGGACAACACAAGCGCAAAGAACTTTGCTTACTGGGCATCACGATGGCTCAATGAGCTATCTCTAGATATTGCCACGAACCCAAGTTAGCCCCATTTAAGAGAAAATCACCTGTATCTGTCCAATCTGGAGCAGCTGTGACTACTAACCCCTCCCTCACCCACCACCCTCCTACCCTGCCCTGTCCCCTCTGCCCCTACCCCACCCCTTCACATCTGTTGCCCCTTCCTCCTCCCATCCCAGACCTATTCTAGCCCACCCCTTCAGTCATCTCCTATTCCTCTTTTGGCACTTATTTCCTCTCCTCTCTCCTCCAACCTCC
This sequence comes from Neoceratodus forsteri, assembly GCA_016271365.2. Classification (NCBI taxonomy): domain Eukaryota; kingdom Metazoa; phylum Chordata; order Ceratodontiformes; family Ceratodontidae; genus Neoceratodus; species Neoceratodus forsteri. The sequence continues at coordinate 1,427,821,729 of CM028130.1, forward strand.
CCACCATGCTAGACAAAGATATATTAATTCTGCTTCAATTAGTTTTGTCTTCATCATTATGTAATTGTTATAGATAATTTACCTAATTGTCCTCCATAGTTGCCTTCCCGTGTTTGCCTTGCTTGCCCTGCTTTTACTGGAGCAACAATGCACTCCTCTGTCCTGCCCCCAGTCATATTTTATGCCCTATTTTCCTTTGCTCACAAGACTGTGAAAATGTAATTTTACTGTTTCTTATCCTGAATTGTATGACCAGCTGATGTGGAATCTATATTAATTACCTGTTCCTACTTTGAATTGTAGGCCTTGTTCTCCTGGTTTTACGTAGAACCTTTGTAAAAGTGCTCCTGCCCAAATGTACTTTCCAAGATCTAAATAAATAAATAATTTGTGAGTTATGCTTCAAGTTAGCAGTGATTGTCAGTAGTTTCTACAAACACATTCATAATGTGAAAGTAAACTGTAGCATGACTTGTAACCAGAATACAACTTTCATGGAATGTGTCTGACTGCAGTGCAGAAATACTGCAAAATTAAAAATATTTAATTTAGTTTCATAGCTCAGCACCTGTTCAAAATGTGATTTATACTTGGGGCATGAAGGGCAGTACAATTAAAAATTACTAGACTTTATTGATAAAATTCTTCAGTAAGTAAGTAAATAGTAACAAAGAAATAGTATTTTTATTATCAGCATGGCATTTCTACTGTTACTTGACTCCAGATACTTACTGTAACTTGTAGCTGCTCAGTTTCCATGCAGAACCTGTAATTATGTAAGTTATACTTGGAGTAACGGATTCTGCATTGACTTCAGCCATTTACACCAAGCCAGGTATTACCCAGCAAGTTTACTTTGAAAGGATACTACCAAATTTTACTTAAACATGTTCAAACAATTCTTGGTTAGGTCCTGTCTGAAGTACTGTGTATAGTTTTTGTCCCCACATCTGAGGAAGGACATTGAAACAATGGAGAAAGTGCAGGATGCAACCAAGATGGTTAATGGCCTAATGGGCTCTGAGGACCAACTGGCATAACTGTGACTGTTCTCCATGAATAAGGGAAGACTTAGGTGAGACATGATTACAATATTCAAATATCTAAAAGGGATAATGCAATCTGACCAAGCAACGCTTTGTCATACTGCCTGTACAAGATAAAAAGACCCCTAGATTGCCGCATGGGGTCAGAGGGTGCCAAGAGAAAGTCCATGAAGAGCAGCCAATTAAAGGAGAAAATGAAAGGGAAGTGAAACCTAATAGAGACTGCTGAGAAGTGTCAGCAGAAAATCCTATGAGTGCACGGACCACTCAGTAGGCAAAGTAGCCTCAAAGCCCACTATTCACAGTGAAGGGGCCAATTGCAGAGCTGACAAGTTGGACTGATTACACCATGTAGAGAGACTGTCATCAGCCACAGAGATGCAGCCAGAGTCAGATCTGCAAAAGAGAATGGAAGGATCATCCAGTTCAGGGCTCTACATAGAAAATAGAAAGGGTTGTAGCCAGCAGCCACAGCAGTAAGGCACCTAGTTAGACCACCCCAGAGACAGAGGTAGCCAGCCAAGCAAGGTGGAAAATGAAAAGCACAGCTAAAAGCCAATGGAGCCTGCACTGGTGTGATTGTGCGTTGGCTTTGGAACACTCAGCTAGGCCAGGCACTTGAGAAATGGTCAAGAGTGTGGCAGCTACTGTAAGATTCAATGGAAAAAGTGCTAAGTCATGCATTTGGAGCACAGGAACCCAGGAGAGGCTTACATGATGGGAGAGATACTTATGGCAACTGTGCAGGAGGAGAGGGATCTGGGGGTAATCATATCAGATGATCTAAAGGTGGCCAGGCAATGTGCCAAGGCTGGGGAAAGCCAGTGGGGCACTGGGGTGCATAGGAGAGGTATCACCAGCAGAATAAAGGAGGTGGGAAAGTCTCTCTATAAATCATTAGTGAGACCTTATCTGGAGTATTGTGTCCAGTTCTGGAGGCCACATTTACGTAAAGACATAGACAGGGTGGAGGCAGTTCAGAGAAGGGCAACAAAACTGGTGCAGGGCCTGCACCAGAAGTCATATGAGGAGAGATTGGAGGACCTCAATTTGCTAACCTTAGAGGAAAGGAGAGAGAGGGGCATATGATAGAGGCCTTCAAATATCTCAAGGGCATAAATAAGGTACACAGCAAGCAAGCAAACTTTATATTAGGCACCCTTCCAAGGCTCAGGGCACCTTTACAAAAATACATATTATCCAACATAAAATTTATATTCCAGTAACTTTAAAACAGTAATACAATCAATTAAAATTATTAAAATTCTATTTCAATTTTAAAGTGCAGCCACATAATCAAATTTCCATTGACCCATCAAACGCCTGTGCAAATAAATGGGTCTTAAGGGAATTTTAAATCCTTATGGTCAGACTATCTTGTATCCAATGAGATAAAGAATTCCACAGGGTAGGAGCCAAAAGGCAAATGATCTACCTCAGATGTTTTCAGATGTACCCTGGGAATCTGTGAAATCCCTCGTCAGAGGATCAGAGTGAGCAGGGAGGAAGTAGGAAACAGCAGATACTGCAGGTACTGAGGTCCCTGGTCATGTAGGGCTTTATAGGTCAGCAACGTGACCTTGATGGTGATCTGCCATTGTACCAGCAGCAGTGCAGCTCATGCAGCACAGGTGTTATATTGCTGGACCTGGGAGTTCCAGTTAACAGCCTTGCTATCGCTGCCTGCACTAGTGGCAATTGGCAGATATCCACCGCGTAGCCCTAGGTAGAGGGCATTGCAGTAATCAAGATGAGTGGTGACAAAGGCGTGAATCAGAATGGAAAGTTCTTCAGATGGGACCAGGTGCTTTACCCTGGCGATATTCCTTAGATGGTAAAGGATGACTTGACTACAGCCGACACCTGAACCTTCAGGGTCAGGCCTTCATCAAATATCACCCTTAGGTTCCACACTGGTCCAAGGCATTAAGCAGGGCCCTCCAAGATGAAAACCTGAGGGTTACCTACCTCATGTCCTGGTCATCCTCCGATCAGGGTCCACAGCCAGTACCTCCATTTGTCCCAGGTTCAACCTCAGCCAGCTCGCACTCTTCCAGTCCTCTATCTCCTGGAGGCAGTTGTTAAACACTGAGATAGTATCTAACTCCTGGTCAGGTACAAAGACATATAGAGTTGAGAATCATCTGCATAGCAGTGAAAACTCAACCCATACCATCTTATAATGTCTTCCAAAGGCAACTTGTACACTGTAAACAACATGGGGACAGCACGAGCCTGTGGAACCCCACAGGGCAGACCCTGAGGGGCCGAGAATAAACCTCAGACACAACTCTCTGAGATCTGCCCTGAGGAATGATCGAAACCAGCTGAGGACTGTTCCCCCAATCCACAGAAAACTACTGGCACCTGAGCAGCACCCTATGGTCCACAATGTCAAAGGCTGCTGAGAGATCTAGAGAACCATGATGGAACAAGCTCTCTGAGCTCTAGCTATCAGGAGATCATTAAGCACCCTTATCAGGGTAGTCTTGGTGCTATGCCTTTTCTGAAGCCTGACTGGAGGGTCATAGATATTGTGGAGGGTCAAATGATCCTCCAGCTGCAGTGTGACCATTTCTCAATGACTTTACCTATGGAGGCACTGGCTGATCTCTGTCCTGATGGAGGATACCTTATCAGCAAAGAACTGTGCAAACTCGTCACACTTTTCTTGTGATAATGCTCGACCAGACTGTAGACAGACTGGATTGCACAGTCTGTCCACGGTCCAGAAGAGCTGAGCTGGCCTGTTCTTTGCTGCAGCAATTTCCTGGACAGGAACTCTGCCTTCTTATGAGAAATTGCTGATTTATAGATCTTGTAATGGTCTAACAATCTAAGTCTATCCTCCTCCAGGCGAGTTTTCCACCAGTGTCTCTCAACCTTTCTCCTTGCCTCTTCAATTCCGGAGTCCCATCAAACCATGGGGTACCCAGGTGAAGAGTAAGAGGGCAACATGAACTGGACCAATGACATCCAGAGCACCGCCACTGCCCTATTATAGGCTAGTACAAGGGATCCTGGGTCATTGATATCAGTCTGAATACATTCAAAGGTCCAGAACCGACATTAGGCCTTCAGAGGTAACACCGTAAAGGACAGTACTGTACCATTTCCTTAGGTGCAGCCTCTATTACGGGAGCCAGAAACTGAACCTCAGGGCGTGATGGTCAGACCAACCAATAGGAGCCAACTCCATTGGAGATTTCCATCCTGAGGTGGAACACCAAGTCCAGTGAGTGCCCTGCCATGTGTGGTGGTGGTAATAACCTGTGTCAGGCCCAATGAATCCCTCAATTGGAGGAGGTCTTGTCCAAAGCGATAGTTCATCGTCGACCCAGGAACTGAAGTCCCCAGAATCAACCATCTGGGGCCTCCACACAGGCCAGCGATGAAATCCACTACCTCCTTCAGGAAAACCCTCACATCACCTGGTGGATGGTAGATGAGAAAGATCCTGAAACCTGCATCTGCACCTACTATGTACTCAAAGGAGTTGGTCATCCCCACTGGCAACTCCTGACATCCAGTTCCTGTCTAAAACAGACAATGACTCCCCACCCCGTGGTCCACTCTTAGGGTGTTTCACTGAGAACCCGACTGAACTGCAGAAGCCAAAGTAGGGCCTGCATTTTCATCTTGCCAGAGGGTAGCATCTTTCAGAAAAGAGATGTTCTAGAACAAGGGGTCAAGACATGAGGCTGGAAGGGAGTAAACTAAGGGGTAGTGTGAGGAAGTATTTCTTCACAGAAAGGATGGTGGATGCATGGAACAGACTCCTAGAGGAGGTGGTGGGGGAAAATTTGGTAGGGGAATTCAAAAGTGCATGGGATTTGCAGAGGGTACCCTAGCGATAGGTAGTAGAACAAAGCCAGAGATCAAGTAGGGTCTTTGGTTTGCAGCAGGTAGGAAAAATGGGCAGACTAGGTGGGCCTGGCAGTCCTTATCTATCATCAAATTCTATGTATCTATGTATCAGCCTGGTCTAACATCTGCTGTTCAGAAACCTATTCCCTTCACTGAGATAAAGAATAGTAAAATCCTCATCAAAGGGTGAAGAGGACCATCAGAGGCCTGAAATCCTTTGAGACAGACTAACATCTGGCAGATGCTAAGAAAGATGCAGATACCTCTGCAACCCCTCACAGGAAGGGCTTACTAGTTTAGCTTCCTGGTTTCTGGTCCTGCCAGCTCTGGATCCACAGTGCCCAGAAGTATTCCTGTCAACCTGCCGAGCCTATCCTGATCCAGAGCGCAGAGGAGCTATGTAAATAGTTAGTGTCCTGCTACTAGTGGCACAGTGCCATTTGCGCTGGGATGCTGCCTAGAAATAGTCCTGGGCCAAATTAAACAAGATTTAATTTTCTGCAAAAATTTAGCTCTAATTATGGATTCCTATTTGACATAAAAACATAGCTTCTTCTTTGCCATCTGAAGTTGTAGAGTTTGAGAAGACATGCAATGATTTCTCAGTTCAAGTTGCAACTGGGGACCTGTCTGGGTGGAAATGTTCCATGAAATTAAGACATTGTCAAGAATGCTGCCTGATCATCTGTCACCTCTGGAGACTCTGCAAGTTATTATTTCTTGATCACTGTGCCCTGCTTTCCCAAATACTGTTGTTGCATTACAACTGTTGCTGACTCTTCTAATGTCAGTTGCCTCAGCAGAAAGAAGTTTCAGCTAGTTAAACCTTATTAAGAATTATCTCTGGTCACAGATGTCACAAGAATGATTGAATGCCTTAGCTATTTTGTCAATTGAGTTTAAAGAAGCTGAATCTGTGAACTTTGACAAAATTATTTCCAAATTTGCCTCTGAAAAATCACGACAAAAATGTTTTTTGATTCAGATTTTCATTTTTCTATTACTGAATAATACAGAGGAAAAGAACAAAGAAGCTCAGTCTAGCGAGCTTTCAGTTTGGTGTTAAATGTGAGTCTTAGTCTAGAGAGAAAATCAAGATGGAAAAGTAATGTTTTTTTTTTTTCTGGAGTGATAATGGTAGAGAGACAGACTGGAATGGAGCTTAGGAGATGAATGAATTCATGTGATGTGAACTTTGACTGTTGTGTTGCCAAATTATTCCAAGTCCAAGTTTTTAGTTTTGTCTCTCCAAAATGAAGACAGAAAAATACTCTATGTCTGATACTATGTTGGTTCATTTAAGTTTAATATGAAAAGAAAAAAGTAACACTACTGTGCTTACTAAAATGCATTATTTAGTAAATTACAGTATGTATGTAAATGAATACTCATTTGATGTTATTGTTTTATTTCTAGGTTTGAGCTAGTTTAAGTCAAAAACTGACATAAAAAAACATTTTGGTTGTGGGGGTCGAGGTAAGGGGTGGGGGACATTGGAGGTCCATTGCCCAGATCCCACAGAAACCTGCAGCCAGCCCTGTATATCATAAGTTGCTGATCAGTGAGCCAGGTAAAGCAGTGGCTGTGAGACCACTACGAGGACCAGGGGTTGTTTTGGACATTCCAAAAGTTGTTTCTCAGTAGGGGTAACATAGATAAATACATGGCAGTGGAGGCCATGTTGTGTACAGCACAAACTTTCCTGGCAGAATCTTTAGCTAATGAATCACAATATGAGGAGTCAATTAAGACAGTGACATTATATAAACCAGAATGTCTAAGAGAGGTCTGGTGCAAGGACAAAGTACCATTTGGGATAATTTGCTTTGGGCCACTCATGGAAAGTTCCTTGGAGAGCTTGGACATGGAGAGTATTTGTTCTTGAGACTTGATTTGCCACTCAATTTGTAGGGTAGATTTATCACGAGCAACAACCGAGACAGTGAGGTAGGCATCTGAACCTTCCTGAAAGGTAATCAAATTGTCAGGAATATTGATGGAGACTCCTCTGGGGTAGTTGCAGGTGGATCAAGGTGAGCAAGGAGGTGCTTTTCCATGCCTTGGATGCAGGGATAACTCCTGAGATGAGAATAAAATGGAACCAGACAGCCATCTTGTTAGTGTATCTGAAAAGGAAAATCAAACATTAGCAGATTAGTACTATTCTGCCCAATGGGGTGAGGAAAGTAATTACACTCCTTTATACAGTTTCAACTGATTTGCATGTAACCATTTGTCAGTCAATTTATTGTTTTGCATGAGTCTAACTTGATAGACTGCAGGACTGATCTTGTTGACAATTGGATAGGGTCCTTCCACTTATTGAAGAAAGAATGTGTGGGATGTGCAAATCTGAGAACCATTACCTGATCCCCAACTTGCCAATCCACTTCTTGTGCGTGTTTGTCAAACTGAATTTTGGACTTTTGCTGGGCCTTGCCCATGCAGTTGGCAGTATACAAATGAGTGTGAATGAGGTCTTTTCTGAGTTTTTCCACATATTGGTCCACAGACACATGGTCTGCAGTGGGGTGTGCAGGTCAAACAACAGGTGTTCAGGTAATCTCATATTTCTATCAGTCATCATCTCAAAGTATATCAACTGGGTGGTGGCTGAGGGTGTGCTCTAATTGCCATAAGGAGTAACGGCAATAGAGAATCCCAATCCTTGGGATTGTTCTCAATAATTTGGAAAGCATTTGCTTAATCCATCTGTTGGCCCTCTCTACTTGACCTGATGACTGTGAGTGGTATGGTATGTGGAACTTCTGATGAACTCCAAGGAGTTCAAGGGCTTCTTTCATCAACTCACCTGTAAAACTGGTTACTTTGTCAGAGTCTACCTTGAGAGGTAGGCCCCACCTGGAGAAAATCTGTTCTACCAGGATTTTGGCAGTGTCTTTTGCAGTGCATATCTTGGTGGGAAGTTTCAACCCACTTAGAGAATAGATCAGTTACCACAAGGGCATATTTGTTGTTTCTACTGGTATTGGTTAGGGACTAATAAAATCAATCTGTAAGGCATGCCAAGGGACAGAATGCCTTTGTGGTAGTAGTTTGACATTTTATTTAGTAGGAATGGGGCTGTTTGTGCACAAACAAGGCAGTTGTCTATGTACTGTTTGACATCCTTGGTGACACCAGGCCACCATGCGGTAGTCTTAAGCCTCTGGAGTGTGTTTTCCACCTTGGTGTCTACCAGTGGGGTATCATGCACTTATCACAGAAATTCAGATCCAAGATGATGAGGGACCACCCATAATTTGGTGGGGTGTCATCTGGTTGGTACCAAATGAGCTTGTCATCTGGGAACAGGTCTAAACTTACCTTCATGCCTTCAGTAGGGGTTACTTCTCAGTACCTTTGTCCAGAAATCTGAACACATCTTTGAGTTCAGAGTCAGCATGCTGGGCTTCTGACAAATCTAAGGGGAGAAGGGTTCAGGTTTCTTCCTGACTGCTGTGATGTGCACAGCTGCTCTGGCCTCTGGATGGTCCATCATCCAAGTGCCCCGCAGGCCCCTTCCTTGGCATGGGTGTCCAGCAGTGTTATTGAAGGCATGATAGGGATCATGTATGGAGTGCAAACTTCTGTGCCAGTGAATGAATGTATATTATCAGTTCCTTATGTTTCACTGGGGTGCATCAGAAGAAGTAAAGGAGTTCTTCTGCCAGAAAGGAAGGAATTATGTAAGACAGCAACAAACCCAGTTAGAGTCTGTGAAAATGATGGTATCCTCAGTTCCATGCTGGATGAACTCAAGGCACAGGCCACGCGCCATTTCCACATTCTGTGATGATGACACACTGCAACATTTAGAAATCTTAACAGTGTTACCAAAAGGGTAACTACAAATATGTCCATTCCTGCTATCTGTTCTCCCTGATAATAGGAAGCTGATCTGTCTGTGAAGACATGACACAGTGAGGTATTCTCAAGTAGTTGTGGTGTAGCAGGAAGGAAAGGTCCTGGATCTGGTAGATCAGGTGGCTGCAGTGTACAGTCATGGGGTTCTCCTTGGAAAAGGAGGCCAAGCACCAGTATGGATGGCTTTCTGGTTGGGTGGACCTTGATGTCTCTGTCCTGGAGAACGAAGGACCAGTATGCCAGTTTGGTATTAGAGACTGACCCATCCTTTACTCTGTCTGATAGCAAAAATGTTGTTGGGGTATGGTTTGTATTGCTAATCAGGGGAGTACCCAATGATATACAGAAAGTGCTTTATAGCCCAGTAAGTGGCCAGAAGGTTCCTTTCATAAAGACTGTATTTCTGTTCCACTGTGGTCAAGAGCTGTGATGCATATGCAATGGGTCTCAGGGTGCCATGGACCTTCTGGCCAGCACTGCAGACATAGCAATGTCAGAGGTGACAGATTCCAGATGGAATGGCAAGGCTGGATTGGGATTTACCAAAGCTGGAGCTGAGGCCAACACCTGCTTCAGTGACATCACAGCTTGAGTGTGAATGGGGCCCCAAGTCCAGGGACATCCTTTTTCAGTAGTTTATACAGAGGGGTGGCCTTCTGAACAAAATCACAAATAAAATCTCTAGAATAATTTACCATACCTAGAAACCTCCTAAGGGTGGCCATGCTGGTGGGCAGTGGCAAATCTTGCAGTCCCTGTATCTTCCTCCAGGTAGGGCTTTGGCCTTGATCTGTTATCCTCAGGTTCAGAAAGAGTATCTTTTCTGACATAGTTGTGCATTTGCTGGGTTACATTTGAGGCCTGCCCTCTGGATAAGGGTCAGTAGTTTGTCTAAGAGATCCAGATGTTGTTCCTGTGTGGCTGTGGCCAACAGCAGGTCATCCACATACTGCAAGAGACACTGGGGTGTAGAGAAACCCTTAATATGCAGATGGAACAGGTAAGGGCTGTTATGGAACCCTTGTGGTAAGCAGGTCCACATGTACTGCCTGCCCAAAGGTGAAGGCATACTTATATTGACTTTTGGGGCCAATGACAATGACCAAAACCATTGGAAATATACAGGGCACTAAACCATTGTTGGTCAGGGGTCAGTAGTCATAGCATGTCTGGTGTTGATGCCACAGTTGGGGCACAACTAGGGGTAACCTGGTTTAGTCTCCTGTAGTCAATAGTAAGTCTCCAGGCCCCGTGGGTTTTTTCACAGGCCACACTGGGAATTTGCAGGGAACACATGTCCTGATTACCCCTTGCTTGAGGAGTGATTTAATCATTTCCCTAAGAGACGGCAAGGTCTCAGATGGGAAGGGATATTGCTGTTGCCTCTCATGTGCTGGACCTGTCACTTCAATGACAGTATGCATCTTGCCACAATCATGCTTGTTGGTGGCAAATGCTCCAGTTGCCTTTTTAGGATGGGAATGAGCTTCAGAAAAGCTCATGGTTCTTAAACAAATCTATGACGTGATACTCTTTGTCATTTGTGGATATTGTTGCAACCACATGTGAGTCAGGGATCATGATGGTGTGATATTGTCCTGAATTTGTATCAGTAACATGTTGGCTAGGTCTACCACACAGCCGTTGGTGCCAATAAGTCAATTCTGATTATACTAGGGTGATCATGCAATACCATTAGATGAAAGGTGTGATATGTTTCAGGTGTCCCAGTGTCACAGGTAGTGGCAGGGAGCAGTATGCAGGTAGCCTAGTACCATCTACACTAGACATATTGGTCTTCCATCCGTAGACCAAGGTGATGTGTCTGGGTTGACATCCTGTAATACAGTCACAGCCACGCCTGTATCCAGCAATACTGTAAGCAGGTCCCTTGACCTCGGCCTCTGTACAGGGCCTTCCTATTGTATCCAAGACCAGCTTATTTACAATATGGACTGGGGCCTGTAATTGTCAATCTGTACCAGTAGAAGCATGGGGAAGATCTTGAAAGAGAGTCTGGGCTGGTTCAAGTGAACCATCTCACCATGCTGTACTGATGCTATATAGGGAGCTGCTTCCAGGTTTAGGCTTGTGAGACCTGGGAGCCTGGCTTCTGGTATTCTGCTGCCTGTGGAGGCCTGCTTTCTTGGCTGTATTGCAGCAAGGGCCTGTACTTGGAACAGAGTCTGCTACGGAGCGACTTTCCCAAGGAGGTCTTGGAGATTTTGGTTCTCATTGGCTATTTCCTATATGAAGGGCCTGGTCTCTGTTGTTTACCCTTATTGTTTTTATGGTGTTTCTTATTTTTATGGTAGGTTCAATTCCCACCCCAGGATTGTTGTTAGGCCTGTTGGGGTGTTGGTTATCGGTGGGGGGCTGTTTCTCTGGGCCTACCCCTCCACCATGTAGTGTGTCATGGCCTCCGAATGACATCCACAGTGGCTACTTTCTTGGAGCCGGAGCTTGTATCATGGATGTAGAGCTGATAAACTCTCTCTGTTTTCTGAAGAATATCGGCAAACCTTTCCATGGTGGGATAGATGGTTGGCTGTACCTTCTCTCACACTGCAGGGATCATGTTCCGGGAACAGGGTTTTGTATTCAATGAGGTCCGTGATCTGCAGCTTTTCTGCAAGGTGCTTCCTGCTCAGTAGGCCATCCAGAGCCTCTGGTGGAAGGTCGCTGGACTTTCCTTCACATTCTGTTTTACAGGGTATGCGAGCATCACTCCTACCACACCCTGGGCTGTGTGCAGTGATGAGTTCAGATGCTACTTTGTCAAGGTGGCGTGGCCATCCTGGCAGACAGCATCAGGAAGTTTGCCCACAGGCCAGGATCGATGGTCTGGCATAGGATATGGACCTGGTAGTCTGCAGTGAGACTAAGCATTTCACATTTAGCATGCACTTTCTCCAAGTGGCAACTGAGGTTGTCGGATGGGCTCATCCGACCCATGCTGTCAGCTATTTGCTGAACAGAGTGGGCCATCTGTGGGGATTATTGGGATGATAAATCAGAGGTAGATTACCTCAGGCACCCTGCAGGGTTGTCTGAGCTGCAGCTTCAGCCACAGTACGGACCATTCCTCCTTAGAAGCAGCCTCCTGTAGCAGCTGCTTAATCTGGGTTCGTGGAACCTGTTTGTTTCTCTCTGGGATGGTCACATTGCCTAAGGCAGTCTCAATCATTTTCTCTATCTCCTGCTTATCATCCACAGTAATAACAGCAATCAGTGGTCCTGTTGGGACTAGGCTTTGGCCTGCTCCCCATCATAGGGGTCGCCATGTTGGCATCGCCATGATGGTCGTCATGCCATTGAAGACGTAGGGAAGTGGTGTCATGTGGACGGGGTCCGCATGTTGTGGATGGCGGGTGGTGTTACTGGGCCATAGTAGGGGCATCACTGGGCATTGTACTGGGAGATTCTGTCATCTGACTCTCCTCCTCAGATGAAGTAGTCAAGGTGGGGCTACGCCACCAATCGCCTTGATGTGACCAGACAGCACCTCTGGCTGATGGTGCAGTTTCACCACTTTGTATTCACAATCCTCATGACTAACTTTTGCAACATTCTGATTCACATCATCCTGCATCTGCTTCTGTAACACTCTCTATCGTGGTGGCTTGCAATTCACGATTGTCCCTAGTAGCTACTCCTAAGTCATTATGTACCGGGTTTATCTCATCCTGTAACTCTCCCAACTCCTCACCCATCTGATCATTGGTTTTACTTAACAAGTCATTCATTTGCAAAACCTGCCCTTATCCTGTCTCAAACTTTCACACTCCTGCTACCTACATACAAAGTTCCTGCTCATTTGCCTGTGCAGAATGATGCAAAGGAATCTTTTTCATTCCGCAGAGTTTGGAGCCTCAGACTCAAATCCTGCTCTCGTCCTGCACATATAGTTTCCTGCAGTCCCATCTCCTGCTTAAGAGATGAGATTTGCAGTTCAAGGGTTTGAAACCTCACTTCAGAGGCTTCCAAGGCAGCATAGAGAGCCACAACCAACAGACCTTTAGCTTCTCACCTTCTGGCTGTTTGTCTCATCTCTGAGTACTGGGTTGAAATCCCCAGTACGAGGTTTTCAGATTGAGTTGCATCCCGCGCAAGTCAGCCCATCCTCCACGGAGGCAAGGAAGTTCAAGATATCGAGTCTCAGGTTTGTGCAGATATTTGATATGGTGGCCATTGTGTGGGAGGAATGAAAAATCAAACTGTGAAAAGACACTGTGCTGTACATCAATCCACAACAGGTGCATTAGTTCACAGGTGGCTACTGTGCACTTGTAAGCTTGCAATGCAAAACTGCTGTGGGGTGAGGTGAGTCAGCATCGACCACACCCAGTAAGCTGCCAGACTTTGCAAGTGATTACAAAGTGTGTGAAAAATGGGAGAGGTGACACAAGGAATGCACACCTACGCTCCCCGTTGGGAAGGAAAGTTGTAGCAACAAGTGAGAACTTTGCAAACTCCAAACATTGCCTGCATGAGGTCGGCAATTGTTAGAGTTCTGAACCTCACTCTCAGGTTCTTGGCAATAATGGGCTTGCAAGGAATCACAGACACATTGCATAAGAGTAATAAAGCTTGTTTATTACTGCCAAAAGGAAAATCACAGTTGCCCTAAGCAGTTCTTACCATTGGGAACTGGGAGCCAATGCTAACATTCCCTATACCTTGAGGAATATTTGTGTCTCGGGGTCTCCAAGGTAGAAAACATAATGTCTTACATTATATACCTAAGATAATTACCATGGTTACTGTAAGATAGAAACATTTCTAGTTACAGAGATGAGCCCTATTGGGTAAATTAGAGGTGGCTTCTCAGTCCTAGATAACATTATACAATTTTGTTATAGTCATCATTTTGTGGAAACAAAGAAGTACAGTTTGTAAATAGTTGTGTAGTAATACAAATCATCAGAAGATGGCAATGCTGACTCATATATCATAACACTACAAGGACACAGGTGTCCTAACATCTTGTAAGCAAGAAATACATGTGTATATTAAAGTAAAGTGTGTAGCAATTATGTGCATACACATCCTGACATCTTCTCTTATACGGTAGATGCCCTTAGCCCTACATGTTAGTATAACATATACCTAAATGCTAGCTGTCTGCAGTGTACCTCTGGGGTACTAATTAGGGTGCAGGGACCACGTGTAACAACAATAATATTCTGAAATCCAGTAGATGTACGGTGAGCTGGCACCACCTCTCTGCACTAGCAGGCTGTTTGGTCACCACCATAAGTAGGTGTGTTCATAATGTTAGCAGGGCTTCTGGCAGGTGATTCAAATTCCACTCCTCCATCATCTGGCAATCAGTACCTGGGGTAAAACCAAAGGTCTGACATCTTTCTGTGAATCACTCCTACTTGTCCATCTTCCATCCCTGACTTACCAGACAGGGTACTTTCCTATAGACACTTTGGACAGGGTGTATATGTGGGATGTGGATAGACTGTGAACCTCCATCTCTTGGCAGAGCTGTGCCAATCACTGAAACATGCTGGTGTTGGTACCAATCAATACTGGTGTCTCACCTTTAATTTAAGTATTGGGGTACACCAAGGTAATAGTGTCCATTGGGTCTGAACCTGGCAACACTTTGTGGGAATTCTATTTCAATGGCAATGTACTCCTGATATGGGTAAGGCTGATCACTTGCTCCCAGACAGCTAGTCCTTCCAGTGGCTGTGATGGCACTTGACTCAAATGTTTCTGGTACCAGTCTTCAAATACAATGCTCACTTGGGCACCACTATCAAGTAGCACAGTGCAATCCACATACTCAGTCTTGGCTGTAACCCTGGCACATGGTCCTATTAGTCCTGGGGGATACTGAGGCCAGCAACATTAACAGGTTGCGCCTGTTTCATGGAGCATTCGGTGGTTTCGAGACCCCAGTTCACTCCTTCACTGAGTCCCTCTGACGATTCTCGACATACTTTTCTTTCAACAGGATTAGTACCACCAAAGCAAAACTCTCAGGTTATTTGCAATATCTCCTTGTGTGTCCATCTTCACTACAGCAGTAACAGAAAACCATCAGTCATTGCAGTATTTGCTTTCTCAGTTTCTCATGGGGCAGAATTTTGTCCAGTGTAGTATATCTGACCCACCAAGGATAGAAATGCCTCTCTGGGATTCAGTTCTCTGGAAGTCCTTAAGACAGCTACCTGTTCAGTTAATTCTAATTTGTCTTTTAAGTCCTCAGTTTCACTGTTGTCTCGCCTGGGAGATGAATCTGCAGAATGAGCCTCTATTTTCCTCTGAGGTGCTGTAAGTGGGCCTTACAGTGCTACTTGATCCTTTTTTCTCAGACCTTATGCATCAATTCACCATAGGATGGTGGATTATTTATTTATTTTATTTATTTATTGAAATGTTTCACCAGAAGGGCACACTGAACAACAAGGTGTTCATCTCATGGTGCATCTTGGGGAGAGGGTACAAGGAGTTCATTTCATACATACAAAAAACATTCATATAACAATACAAAATTAAAGGGATACATGTAAACCGAACTGGCATTAAAGACGGTATTGTACAAATATAAGTTATCATGAAATTAATTGAATACCAACTCGAGGAACCAATAAGTGCAGTCAAGTGATGTACATCTACAGTAGGTCTCCAATGAGACAGTTAGAGGAGAAAAGAGCTGGGAAGGTAAGGAAGGGAAGATTAGTCGCAGGTACAATTTATCAAAAGGAAGTTTTGTAGGCTAAGGTGATGGAGTGGGGGAGGATGAGTGACAAATCTGGGGGAAGGGCATTCCATAGCTTAGGAAAGTGATGTGAGAAGACCGTCTGGCTTATAGCAGTAGAACAATGAGGTACTGCTAAATGAGCGTCATATGATCTAAGCGATATGGGCGAGGGGAAGGAGGATAGTTGGGAAGTAAGGTATGGGGAAGAGTTCTGAACCAAAATTGTGACATGAATTTAGTGCAATGGAGTTGGCAGCAGTTTTCTAATGAAGAGAAAGCCAGGGAGTGATAGAGGTTACAGTGATGGGTGTAAGAGGGAGATTTAAGAGCGAAGGACAGAAGGTGTTAAAAGGGTATCCAATCTGGTTAAGGAAGACATGGGAGCAGCACTGTAGACTACATTAGAGTAGTCAAATATAGGTAGGATCATCTTCTGGACAAGTTTGTGTCTAGATGGTAGCAGGAGACAGCCACGGTTCCTGTAAAGCGCACTGTTTGGGGTGCAGCGCCTTCCTGGATGGAGTCCACATGAATAAGAGAAGCTAAGGTTTTGGTCAAGCCAAATCCACAAGTACCTAAAGGATGTAGTGTCCTCAAGAACTGCCCCATCAAGGGTGTGGAAGGAGGGCAAGGTGGGAAGCCTAGAGAGTCTCTGCCTAGTGCCAAAATTCATTGAGACTGTCTTCTTGGTGTTAAGAGAGAGTTGATGGGAGGTAAACCAGTGCTGAACTTTACTGAAGTCATGCTGAAGTCTGGTTTCAACATCAACAGAGGACTGGCCTGAGGTAAAGAGGACCATGTCATCAGCATACATGTGGATGGAGGTGGAGGAGCAGATTGAGGCAGGTCATTTAAAATATGGAGAACAGGATAGGTCTGACATGGAACCCTGAGGTACGCCGTGTTGATGGGAAGAGATGGGGAGGTGGAGTCAGCTATTCTGACTGGCTAGGTTCTACTCTACTAGGTAGGCTCTGAATCAGTTTATGGCAGAGTCAGGTAATCCAGCCGAGGAGAGGAGTTTAATAGGAGGGTGTGGAGATGGGCTAGAAAGCCTTAGCGAGGTCAACAAAGATAGTTGATGTGAATTGACCACTGTCCATCCTGAGAGGGTAGAGTCAGTGAGCCTAATCAGGGAGGTAGTGGTGGAAATGGTTCTTTGGAACCCAGATTAAATTGAGTGACAAAGTTAGAATTGGAGATAGGAAGAGAGTTATGATACAACCAGATGTTCTTGGAGCTTAGCTAGGGTGAGAAAGAGGGATATAGGGCGATAGATGGCAGGAGTTGTAGGATCACCACCCTTGGGCAGAGGAAGAACAGTGCATGCTTCCAAACTGAAGGAATAGTTGCTGTATCAAAGGAGAGGTTGAGAAGAACTGATAGAGGAGCAGCGATCACAGGAGCTAATAGATAAAGCAGCTTAGGGTCCAGTACATCAGGTGAACTGCCTTTGGAGGGATTGAGAGCATAAAGTGCTTCCAAGGTGGCAGAGAGAGAACTTTTGAGAAGGAGAAAGAGCTAGATGAAAAAGGTAGACGGGGCAGAGTAGAGGAGGCAGTAGAGAGGATGGGAGAGCAGAGGTGCAGGGTGGGCAAAATAGGAATTCAATTCAGTGGCATCTCCAAGGTGATCAGCAACTTGAGTGTTGTTTATATTAAAAGAGAGGGGTGGAGGGGAGGAAGGTGTGAAAAGGGAGTAAATAACATTCCAGAATTTGGAGGGATTATTAATGTTGGACTGATGGTAGAGCACAAGTAGTTTACTTTATCTAGATGAATAGCTTTAGTACACCTATTTAGTAGGGAGTGGTAGATGTCATAGTCTTGTGGGAGTTTAGATATTTTATGAGCTTTCCAGGCTTGATCACGGGCTCTTTGCATGCCAAGAGTTCTGGGGTGATCCATGAGAGATGATTACCCCAACCCTGGAATGCCACAAGAGGCATGATTGTTCCAAATCTCCAAATATTTATTATGAAAATAGCAATAAGTGACGTCTATAGCATTAGATGAGGCAACTGGATCCCAGTTTGTTTGGGCCAAGTCCTGGAGGAGTGGAGCGAGGTTTAGTGATTTATGAGAGTGAAAAAGTATAGTTTTCAGGGAGGGTTTTGGGACTATGCCCTTTAGTGTACCAAGAAGGTAACTAGGTGGTCACTGAAGGCATCAGGTAAAATGTCAGATTTAATTACCCTGTGGGGGTGAGATGAGGTCCTAGTCAATTAGGAGTGGTTACCAATTTTATGATTCAAGTGGGTTGGCTCTAGAAGGAGTTGTGTTAGGTTATGGGCAGTGATAATATTATGCTTTATTAAGAGTAGGAGATAACCAGTTTTGATTAAAGCTGCCTGTTATATATGTTTCACCTGAAGAGTAAGAGAAACTATGGTACTAATGAGCTCAGTGATAGTGGAGGAAGAGAAGCCAGGGCGACAATAAGCACCTGCAACAAAGATGGGGATGGAAAATGGAAGTGATAATTAAGGATGAGTGCCTTGTATGCTTTAGGGACTGAAGTAGCAAGGATATTAGTAAATTTATAGCCGAGGAGACATATATTTTACACCACCACCCCTGGTGGGGTGGTCTTGCCAGGATAAGGTATACCCAGGGATGGAGATAGAGGGACTGCATATTTGTTATTGGAGCCAAGTTTCAGAAAGGATGATTATATCAGGAGTAAGAGAGGCAGCTAGAGTAAGGAGTAAGTCTTTTTAAGGAGAAGGTCATGGATATTTAAATTAAAAATTTTTAAGCCTCATGGCAAGGTGAAGGGGTTGTTTGGGGTAGGGCCTGGAGTTGCAGATGCTGGTGCAGGGCAACTGGAGGGCACGCCCAGGGTTAGGGTTGATATCACCAGAGGACAAGAGCAGGAGAGCAATAATCATGAAATTAATTTTCAAACTCTTATACCGGGGAATCTAATTCTAGCTGTTGCATGGGGGTGGAAGGATGGTGGTTAAAATTTTAATAAGTGAAGCAGCGTGAAGTAGGACGGTACTGATAGGATGGTTGCACAGGGGCGGTAAGGGTAGTGCATCCAGATGGGAGGGGTTGAAGAGAGGGTCACAGCGAGTTATAGTCAGGAGGGAGGGGCAAGATAATGTAGCTGAGGACAGGCAAGATAGGAGCAGGAGCAGGAGGTAGTTAGAAGAGGGAGGCAGAGGCAAGGAGGGAAGTAGCGAGAAGACTTTGTAGCTAGAGCCATAATATGCACTGGATATCAATAGGTTGTTTAACTAGGAGCATAGAGTGTGATGGGAAGTAGTCGATGTAGAGAAGGAAGAAGTAGCAGAAAAACAGTGTGTTAATACTACAGATAGTGACTGGAGACAGATGTATAAGTATAACTAAAACAGCCTCATGGCAAGGGTATTTCATCAAGGGAATTATGTCTGATATTTAGTGGGGAGGTGGCAACTGAGCAACGATTGGATTAGCAACTCTGCATGGTGGAGCCTGAGTGCAATTAGCACATTTAAAGAGTGATGAGGTGAGGGTTGGAGGGTGGAAGAAATTTAAACTATCCAAAAGCTGCAAGAAACAAAGACAGTATATCAGAGGCTGATCAGAAATGACATGCACAAGTGTAGATTGAGAAAACTGCAGCAGCCAATAGAAGCTTGGAGATGTCACCAGAATAGCCAGTAGCATCCACAGATTTGGATCCATGGAGTTAGAGGTAGAAGCAGCAGGCATACCTTATGAGCTGATCCGGGTGGGGAGCAGATGGTGGCTGATGGCTTCTGTAAGCGAGCTGCTGCCACTGTGTGGAGCAGACTGCCTGATCAGGGTCTAGATTCTGTGAGGGAGGGAAAGGGAGACAGATTAAAATAAAGTCTTAGTTGGGGAAAAAGAAATAATTGCTGGATTAAGTGGTGGGGTGGGACAAAGGCTGGAGCAACAGGGAGGGGATATTAATAAAACAAAAGAAAAACTTTAGAGTCGGGGTGTCTACGCCTTGGCACCAGGTTCCACAAAACAGTTTTAGAGGTGGTAGAAGTAGGAGGAGGGGAGAAATTTACCATGATGGGAGAGATTTTAGCAGGAGGGAGTGTAAGGAAGGCAGAGAAAACTCAGTGTTCTCCAATCACAACCTCATCAGAAGCATTCTGAGTGTTTCACCCTCTAGGACTTGTTCCAACTGTGACCTATTCATGTCTTGGGCAGTCACGACTCCTTACGATAGGTTCTCTGTATCAATTAGCAAGACATATCAAGTATTCAGACAGCTTTTCTTCTCATTGCACAGTCCCTTGCAGCTTTCAGGACAAATGTGCTACTGTCAGTACTTCTGAACATGCCTTCCAGTGTATTGAGGTATATCTGGGTAGTCGATCAGATCAGGTAGCTATAAAAGCCCGATGCCATCCATAGCCAGTCCTCTCAAACTTCCACAGCCAGCACCTCTTCTTGGCTTCAGACACTGGGGATCTTGAACCATTGGGGTAGCTTGACCCATCCATGTTTCAAACTCATTCTATCTAGGTGGAACTGGTTTTCTCCCAGAAAAGGGCTTTAATCTAGGGTAGGATCCTGTTCCCTGCCCAAGCTGCAAAACCAAGCTGGGAGTTGATCTGGAGGAGTAACACTGTCAGCTTTGTACAGTTCTTGCACATCTTGAGGAGTCTTCCTCTGATTTCAACCATAATTCAAATTTCACTTTAAAGTCATCTTCATCTGAAGCATCCCTGGGCATTCCCTTGGCACTGTTATGGATCACTATGGTCCAGGGGACCTGTCCCCACAGACAGAAAGTGGTGGGCAATTTGGCAACATCAATTTTAGTATCACTCTTAATCAAAACACTCACACTTTTGCTAGTACAGTCATACCTTGGTCCTTGAACCTTTAAATTGTCGAAACATTCCAATGCCAACAGTTCATCAACAATTTTAGACTTTTGAACCTTTCTGAAATCCCAGTCAATAAAAGGACTTTTTATAGTCCAATTGCTCCCCTCAGTACTAGTCTTCTAAGTCCTGGAATGCCATTTCGACTTTGCCAAATGCTGGGGCAATTTGTGGGACAATCTTTGGCTTCTCAGAACTTAGTCTTGGGTGGTATTATTGTGGGGTGCAGGAGAATCCCAGCAGTGCCTTCACATGTAAGGGAGTCCTTCTGTTTTGTGCTCCCAGTGCCCCTTACACTGATCTACCTTGGGGTTAGCCTGGTTGTTTGGGTGCAGTACACAAAAGAGATATGAGGAACAGGGTTTGTTGCCTCCACCTGGGGCAGGGGTATATACAGGCTACCCAATGTGACCCTAACTTCCCCAGAAACAAATATTAGTTTTACTCCCCACACAGTAAGTTTTCCCTACACAGTAAAATTACACACAAAGCAATAACCATGAATACCACAATAACAACCAGAGCCACACTAAGCAGGGCAGGGTGCTCCATGACAACTTGCACCAAGTAAAAGAAAAGTCACGACACCCTAGCACATAAAAAATGAATGTCCATTGTACTACTTACTGGACTGTTTTTTCATTTTATTTGCAAATCTTCAAAACAACAGTGAAAACTGATGCTCCTGGGTCAAGGAGATTAGACAATCAGCTCTAAAGTTTCATCTAGTAAGTAGGCTTTATCAAAGATTCATTCCCCTATAGGTGAGACCCTTAAATAGCACCCTGATAAGATCACATGACTTAAATACATAAGGGCCGAGATATTCAGACTGCGCCGGGCACTGGCAGAAGTTGGGCGCAGCGCAGCTGAGATGTGCCAGGGCCAAGACAGGTGATATTCAAAGGTGATATGCCATGGCGCATCACCTTTGAATATGGCACAGAATGCATAAGGCGCAAGTACACGCGCCAGTGCAGTCCCCAGACAGGGAGGACTGAGAATGCACCAGCACAACTGTAGTTGCGCTGGGTGCAGCACCCGTGATATTCAAACATGGGCACGAATGGGGCCATAATGTATGCATGGCACAAATAGGGCCATTTGCATGTCATCATGGCCCCATTTGTATGCATTGCACAGGCATCCCGGTGAGATGCGCCTGGTATCTCATGCAGCCGCTGGACACCATGCAGCTACACTCTGGCAGGCTAACATCCCACCTCCCATCTTATAAGCCCAATCACGAACATGTAGTAATAAACATACCCTGGTGATCCAGCGGATGCCCCCTCCTCCCATATGCCCGATCACAGGCATTATTAACAAAGATTACCTGGTGGTCCAGTGGTTCCCCACCCACCTGAATGCCCGAACGCATTCATTCACATATTTGTGCCTGTGTTGTGAGTATGTTTGAAGCCCATTGGTCCACACTGTGGACCAATAGGCATACAGGACATATTGTAGCTGTCATTCAGTGGGCGGCCGGGTGGTATGTGGGCTGGGTGCTGCCACCCGCCGATGACGGGGGCTGGGTGGCTGGGGACCTCTGTGGGTAGGAGGGGAGGGGAACCAGACCACGGGGTTATGATTTTATGTCACAAGCCCACGATTGGGCATACTGAAGGAAGGGGGTAACACTAGACCACCAGGGACTACATTGCATATAATACTGCCCATGATCGGCATACAGGTGGGTAGGAGGTACCACTGGACCACTGGGGGTTTGGGTGCATGTGGACAGTGTCCCTGCTGGGAGTGACCACCACGGCAGGCAGGCAGGCAGGTGCTGTGTTGCGCCCTGCAGTACAACAGCCCCCTGTGGGTGGCCAGCATTTGAGCCAGGATTTCCTGGCTCAACCTTGCCTCCAATTGTCACCCAGGCGCATCTGGGGTTGTGCCAGCACATGTCGCATCATCCCGAGCTGAATGTCCGATGTCTGTATATGTATGGGCATGCACCTCTTCAGATGTGCCGCGACATTATCAGTGCGACCGTGCATCGACTTCTGCACTGTGCAAGGCATCCCTTTGAATATTTCACCAGGCAGCATACGGTTTGCACCTGGCGCAACTTTGTTGTGCCACGCACAACCCCAGTGAATATCTCCACCAAGATATATTAAAGTGACCTTGCTTAAAGTGACTTAATAAAAACATTGCATTTGCTACAATACAATAAAGAGCTAGTTCTATAAAAACATAATTTTACTGTCTCAACTACTGGAAGACATATTTACAGGCTCTCTCCTTAAATGACTTTTTTAAGTTTTCATTCTTTAATACATTTTCATTAATCTTCTGGAACAAATTTCCTTTACATTCTGAAAACAAAAATATTGCAAAGGGCAAAACAGGAGAGAATTAAGTTAAGGAATGTATTTACCTCTTGGGGCTAGTGTATGTACAGAAGTGTTTATAGAAACTTAGAGAAGGGCCCACACAATTCATGGATGGACTTCAAACTTATAACCTTGATCATACAGGGTAATAATGGACAATAATATAGATGAGCTTTGCTTTACATTATTTATACCCTTTATGTGTGGACAGTGGGGAAGGTTCACCTGAAAAGCAAAAGAAGCAAGATCTCCAGAAATGTCTCCAACTGGATGTCTTAGGGGACTCTTCATGTTAATCAAAGACAGTATTTACTTACAAAACAACCCTTATAGGAGTCAGTCAGATAAACTATAGAGTGCCCATTTGTTTGACAGCTTTCAAAAGGTGTTCAGTACCTATAAAACAAAATCAAAGTTATAAATGTATCTCCTGTCTTTAATAAATGGTTTTATTTCTATGTGCTTATTTAATCCTAGCTCTTATATGCCCCTAGTGTGTACAGTATAACCCAAAGAGTTCTCGGTAGTATAGAGTTCATATAATCCTTCAAATGTTAAATTTCAGCCAATCAGTGTACCACGCCATTTGACAGGTGGTTACTATAGCAACGCCCTCCGCCTTTCCGTCACTCGAAATCCCGCCTCTGAGCAGGACATCCCACTCAAACACAGGAAGTGATGAATGAAACACAGGAAATGATGTATGAAACGCAGGAATTGACATATTCTCAAACCTAGAAATGACACGGCACTACCATTCTATGCCCCCACATCCTTCTTCCTTCATCCCCAGTCCTCTCGAACCTCCACAACACCATCCAAGCTTGAACCTCCTCCATTCCCTACAGCCTCTGTGACACAATCCTAGCTCAAACCAGAGTTCCTCCTCCATCCACTCAAACCCACGTGACACTGGCCTGGCTCAAACCTGAGTCCCTCCTCCATTCCATCAAACCTCTGTGACACCACTCTAGCTTGAACCCGAGTCCCTCCTCCATCCCATACAGCCTCTGTGACACCATCCTAGCTCAAATTGAGTCACTCCTCCATACACTGAATCTGCAACACTGTCCTGACTCGAACCTCTCCCACTCCATCCTAACTCTGACACTGAGTCCCTCCCCATCCCTCAAGTGGTGTGACACCATCCTGGCTCAAACCCGAGTCCACACCCCCGAACCTCTATCATCCTGTCCTAGCTTGAATCCAAGTCTCTCACCTCCCACCTTGTCCCACCACCTACCTTGCACCATATTACCTAGCTTGAACCAGAGTCTCTCTCCCTCCTCTCACCATGCCCCACCATCACCTACCTTGCACCCATCACCTACAGTGGATTCCTTGTTTTTGTGAAATGTACTTTGAAGGTCAGAGGCTTGTAAGAACATTTAATCTTTATTATGTAGAAGTTTTAATACAATGCATTTAAATGTTTTTGAAAGCAGAGACCTGCCGCCCATTGGCTAGCAGTTGGATTTATCTGACGCTTGGTGACCCGGGTTTGGGAACAGACTCGGGTCGCTGAGTGGCCAGGCTGGGAGAAGGATGGAGTGTCCGGGGACAGCTCTCCTTCTCTGGTGTGAGGGTGGGAGTACAGCAGTGACACCTGGGTCCAGTGCTCAAGAGGAGTGACAGACGCTAGGCGTATGCCTTGGACGTCAGGACATCACCCCCTATAGAAAACCAGGAAAATGCTTCCTGGCTGGCCGGATGATGGTCTCTGTCCTCCGGCTGCCACCAATCCTTGACCAACACACCTCAGCAGTACCCGGGCCAATGAAGTAGTGCTGGCCGCCCCACTGGTGCCTTCCCCTTGGAGGAGGGACCCGCCCGACAAGGGATACACAGGGTTACCGGGGCTGCCATATGAGGTTGGTAGCCGGTGTGGGAGTCGGGCAGGCAGTCGGGAGAGGGAATAGAGACCAAGGAGTGGGCAGCCAGGAAGAAGGGAAGGCGAAAAAAAAAAAGAAAAGCAGAGACCTAGCTCAAACCCAAGTCTCTCCTCCTCCCACCTTGTCCCACCATCTACACTGCAACCCATTGCCTAGCTCTAACCCAAGTCTCTCCCTTCTCTCTCCATGCCCCACCACTTACCTTGCACCCTTTACCTACTTCTAACAGAGCCTCTACCCTCCTTTCTCCTTTCCCCACCATGGCCTACCTTGCTCTCCATTACCTACCTCAAACCCATGGCACTCCCTCCTCTCCTTGCCCCACCATCGCCTACCTTGCTCCCCATTACCTACCTCAAACCCATGGCACTCCTCCCTCTCCTCTCCCCACCATCGCCTACCTTGCTCCCCATTACCTACCTCAAACCCATGTCTCCCCTCCCCTCTCTCTTCTTGCCCCACCATCACCTACTTTTCACCCAGTCACCTACCTCGAACTCGAGTCTCTCCCCTCTCCTGCCCCACTATTACCTACCTTGCACCCCATCACCTACTTCAAACCCCAGTCTCCTCTCCTTTCTCCTTGCCCCACCATCACCTACCTTTTGCCCAATCACCTACCTCAAACCCAAGTCTCTCCCTCCTCTCACCTTGCCCCACCATTACCTATCTGGCACTCCTCAACCTCCCCTCTGTCGATCTGTGGTATGACTGCTGGGTGCCTTTTTACTCGAGGAATTTATTTTTGTGAAATGTGCTTTGAAGCTTGGAGGACTGTAAGAACATTTATCTCTACTGTGTAAGGAATTCTTTTAACACAATGCATTTTAAGTATTTATGAAAACAGTGGTTTCTTTTTGATGTGAAAAGAAAATGAGTTCTAACTTTAAAAGCAGAGACAGAAACAGTGTGTAGTGTGTGTGTGTGTGTGTGTGTGTATATGTGTCTGTGTGTGCAGCGCTACAGCTGATTTTACAAAGCTTCCTAGTCTAATTAGAATGCTTCAAATCTAAACTCTGATTAAAAACAAACATACTCTCTACATACCTTATTTTTTTTAAGCTTAAAACAGAATGTATCAAATTCTGGTATTTTGATGTCAGAAATTAAATATATTTTTCTATTTCCTTTGAAAAGATAATTTACAAGATCACTGCTTATCAAAAGCATATATTTCTATTAAATATATATTAATGATACTGTTGAAAGTATTTAAGATGGTTTTAACCTCCATGTGTTTCCTGTAAGAACATTTTATGTTTACTACGTAAAAATTGCTGTTAAAAGAATGCATTTTAAATATTTATGAAAAACAGAGACTTTTTAATGAAAAAAGAAAATGAGTTCTAACTTTAAAAGCAAGAGCTAGCAGGTGTGTGTGTGTGTGTGTGTCCAATGCTGAAGCTGATTTTACAAGGAGTGCTTATTCTAAGTAGACTGCTTCAAATCCTAAAGTCTGTTTAAAATAGTAATACTCTATACATACCAATTCTTTCAAATTTAAAAAACAATGCAACAGAATTCTGGTGTTTTCATGTCAGAAACTAAATATATTTCTCTATTTCATTTGAAAAGATCATTTACAAGATCACTGCTTATCAAAGCATATATTTCTATTATATTAATGTACTGGTGAAAGTATTTAAGAGCATTTTAACTTCTATGCATTTCCTGTGAGAACATTTTATCTTTACTATGTAAATAATTGCTGTTAAAGAATGCATTTTAAATAATTATGATAAGCAGAGGTTATTTTAAAGAGAAAGAAAGCAGTTCTAACTTTAAAAGCTGAGACATAAACAGTGTGTGTGTGTGTGAGTGCAGCGCTGGAGCTGATTTTACAAGGCTTCCTAGTCTAACTAGAATTCATCAAATCCTAATGTCTGATTAAAAACAGACATACACTCTACATACCTTTTTCTTTTAAGTTTAAAACAGAATGCATCCGGATTCTGGTATTTTGATGTCAGAAACTAAACAGATTTTTCTATTTCCTTTGAAAAGATAATTTACAAAATAACTGGTTATCAAAGCAATATTTCTATTAAATATATATTTATGGTAACTGGTGAAAGTCTTCAAGAGGTTCTAATCTCCAGAAATGTGAAATCGCTCTGTAGTACCCATTTAAAATGAAAAACCTGTTCAATTGCTTTCTGAACTCATTTATACTCTTTGAGAAACCTAAAAAATGCCCTGCCAGCATTACAGTATAAGAAAATCACACGCTAGTCATGTATCATAAGACAGAATAGCAGCTATTGAATAAATGGGACCCTTCTTCTGTGTATCATAAGAGAGTATAGAGTCCTCTTTACAAAGCATTAGCTCATCCCATCTGATAGTCACATAGTGTGAATTCATACAGCATAGACACATTCAGTTAGCCAGAAGACCAGAGGTTCACAGAAGTTTTGAGAACTTTATTAATATTATTATGAGCAGCTGGAGTGATTCTGAAGATTTGATGGGTCATCTATCTGACAGTGGCATGATGGAAGCTGTTGTAACAATACCATCACCACAAGGTACTTATTTCAGCCCACAATGTTTAAAATTTACTGACTTAGTTGCTTTTCAGTTTAAATAAAAGGCAGCCAGTTTGTGTCTGATTTGTAGTGTGTTTGTTAGATAAAATCCAATGTTATGAATCTGTTAGTGTCATTGGGCTTACTACATATTGTTGACTGAAATGGTGTGGGCATCTTTCTTTGTGGAGGGTGCAAGGACATATTTTTAGCTTGTGTTTTGGTGGGAGGTGAAGCTTGTTAGGGTTCCATGTCCTGTCCTCCACATGTGTTTTCATCTTGGCATTTGTGCATCTGGGAATAATGATATGTGTGTGTGTGCTTTTGCATGTGCGCATGCATGTGTTTTTGTGAGTGCACCTCCAATGGGCACTTGGCTGTGATAATGTGTTTCCTGATATGCTCAGCACCCCAGGAATGACAGTCTGTTAGTGGAAGTTGTAAAGTTACAAACAATAAAGTAAAATAGAAAAGTAAAATTGTATAATTAGTCTACAGACACTTTGAGTATTTTTCCCAATTTGTTTTATTCTGGAGTTGTTTATTCATTATATTCCTAGGTGAGTAGGTGGGAAAGGCTGGTGGTTCATTGATGAGTTGTGATATTCTTGTGCTTCACAGATGATAAGTTTGTAACATAGTACTACCGTCTTATGGTTCAGCCCCCCATCTGTTGATATCAAGTATGGGATCTTAGAAGAGATCACTTAAGTTACAGAAGGCACTGATCTGAGGTAACAAACTAACATGGTGACATAGTTACTTAGTATTTGATTGCAGATAAGAACCATTAGGTCCCATCCAGTCTGCTGTTTTTCCCTGCCTGCACCAGTGGTCTCTGACCCTACCTGGTCATTGGCTTTAGCACTTACTACTCACCTCTAGGGTTCTCTTGTGCCTATCCCATACATGTTTGAACCCCTCCACCACACTGACTCCCACTACTTCCTGGTGTAGATTTTGATCTTGCCAGAGTTCCAGAGGTCCATTACAAAATTAACTTTTCTTACGTCTTTCCTGTCTCTAACTTTATGCACATGTTTGTCACCGTTGCAGGGACAGAGGTTGGCAACAGTAGTCCACTGGCCAATTGCAGTCCAAGATTATTGGGCCAGTAAAATGTTCCTCAATTAGCCCTGTGTCCTAGTGCTGGAGGTGGAAACATTTCAGTAAGTACAGAAGTTGGGCCATTGGATTTTCCCATTGGTAGCCCTGCTGGTAGTTACTATAAAACTTAATTTTGACCCCTGCTGTTGGCAAATCTTGGCTTTTTCAGTGATAGCCCCAGAACACTATTTGATAGCAAAGAAACAATATACTAAAAAACATTTTTGTTGCTGTAGCAGGTAAAGGTTAACCGTTCAAAGAATTCAGGGCCCATAAAGGTAAAAGCTATTTGTAAGCAGGCGGTCTGCAAAGTAGCAAAAGAACAAAAAAATCAATGCAAGCATTCCAGCCATCACCATTACCGTAGTTTTTGATTGAAATCTGGAAACAAAGCAGTCCTGTAATTAGGGGCATCGTTTTGAAGCTGAAAATCGAGTTTGAATCCCACACCTGTCATTTCACTTTGCACAACCCTGAGCAAGCCACGCAACCTCCTCGTGCTTACACTCTCTGTAAACTCACTCTGTATCTAAACCATTAGATTTCAGACTTTGTTACAGTCAACCTTCTCCAAGCCTTGGAAACTATCTTGAGCCTACACTAAATATTGAAATTATCTTGGCTTCCCCATAGAAAAATGGCATACTTTACCATAAGAGAAACAACTCATTTTGAGTAGTTCACTCTCATTTTATTCAACTTATTTTACCACCCCAACTTGTCCCCCTCCTCAGGCCAACCTAGTTGCTCCACTATTTTGACTTGCAAACTGTTGTTACACCTTGCTGCAATACCTTCTTGGGTCAGACTACTTTCTCTGTCCATTCCACTATCTGAAATAACCTTACTACCAAATATGCCTCTCCCTCTCTTACTCTAGTCTTCAGCAATCTAAGGTATTCTTTTGGTCCCTCCTGCTATTGCTCATAGTACTGTACCCTCTGCTTATCCCTTGTATTTGAACTGTTCTGCCACACATCTAATTGATCAGTTGTACATCTCATTATTTGTTCATTGTTCCCTTTTCTTTTGCACTTTTGTTTATTTTGTAATGCTTTACTGTTTTGCAGTAACTTTTGATTGTAGTCACTCCCTACCATTCCTGGGTACTCCTGAAATGAGCCTTGGCTCAGTGTAACTGTCCCGGTCACCGATTTGTAAGTAAATACATATGTTCACCTACTATTATCCTCTTTTAGTTTGCCTCATCCCTTCACACAAAAATGTTGAACTCAAAAGCTAAATACAGTACTTTTTCAGACTTGCTTGCACCTCCCTGGAACAGGTTGAGCTTCACCATTTGAGAAACCCAGATCTAAATTGCTTTTAACTCCTTTGAACATGAAATGGCTGCAACATTCTCTTCTGTGTCTCTGATTGTAAATTACTTTGGAACACTGAGTGTATGAAATACACTATTTTAAGTTGTGTTGCTTTCCTATAATCTACCTACCTCTCTTCATTATTCCCTCTGCCCTTTCTTCTGTTCTATTTTCCACTGATCTATCCCCTTTTAACCCTCCTAGGCATGCCTATAGCACTAGTTGGGTTCATCGAGTAGTGTTCATACCCTTGGGATTCTGCTCCTTCGGATAAGGCTTGCCTCCCCTCCCCACTACCTATTCTCTCCTCTTCAGTTTTTTTTCCTTACAATTTCATACTACCCCCCACTTACCCCTCTCTTCCCAAACTCCCTTCACCTTTCCTCAACTTAGTATTGCCACCTTTCATCTACCTGTATTTCTGTCCACCAAACTATCCCCCCTTTTACCCTGCCAATCCCTTTATGCAGTGTGCATCCAGGAGAGGTGAAGGCTCATTCTGACTCATCCCAGCCCCACTCCCACCTCCCCATTCCTACAAAGTCCTCACATCCAGCCTCCAAGTTTTATAAAAGCAAAATGTATCTGTGCAAGTGTCTTGTGTGCATGTATATGTTTATGAGTATTGAAGTAAGGGTGTGTGTGTGTGATATGAATATATACTGCACGTGTGTGTGTATGTAAAATGGATATATGTATAGGACTATATCTGATGGCAGGTGCTGCCTGCCTATTATAAATGTTTAGTATAGCCTTAATGTAATCGTTTTATGTTCAGACTTAGCCTTTTGCACATTTGCAGACTAAACCTTTTTATATTTTATTTTGCATCTGTATTCTATATTGTATCTCTTTTTCCCCTTTTCCCAGGACGCATCTGAAATGAGCTATCTGCCTTTTCTGGTGAAACTTTTCAAATAAATAAATAATCTTCCTTCCCTAACAGAGTTTCATAGTAAGCATGATCACTAAAAGCAGAATAAACTTTTTCTCTGTAATACCAGTGCAAAGTTTTGTAGTTCAAGCCTGATGAGTAGTGGACAGAGAGCTTGCCTTTCATGGTGTGTGTGTGTGTGTGTGTGTGTGTGTTATTCATGAGGTGTAATTTAAAATGTAACACTGCTCCAGTTTTGAAGTGGGGAGAAATGCACAAGGAGACCAAAGTGTTAAAATGCACCTCATCCCCAAATGGGTAAATATGCACTAATAAAGTGAAAACATGTAACACATTTGAAGAAGGACAACCCTGTACCCCTCCCAAAGAGTTTCTGTATTATGGCAAAGGGATGTGGGGAGTGGGATGTTAAATGTTTATTTGTGTGTAGAGGGAGGGGTTGTTGAGTGATGGAGTGGAGGATGCAGTGTCCATTTCACCTCTCACCACAGTTCTACTGCTGCTGAGCAAAACAATTAACTAAAAAGTCTTTGGGTTCCAGTACCAAGGAAACGGTTAACTGTTCAAAGAATTTCAGAGCTCATAAAAGATGATAACCCTTTATACACAGAGTAATCTACCAAGTAGCCAATAGACAGTTTGTAGTTAAGTTCAGGAGGCAGTGCAGCCATGTAGGTAGGATACAGCATTCAGAACCTTGAGACATGGGTTTAAATCCCACACCTGTCATTTCTTACTGTGTGACCCTGAACAAGTCATGTAATCTCCTTGTGTATGCATACAGTTAGGGAAAATTTATATGTTTTGTTGGTGAAGAAAAAAATCAGATGTGAGAGAGAAGAGTGTGTGTGTGTGTGCGTAACAGCTTATTGTGCTGATGTATTTTACAATTTGCTCTGCACCCCAAGACTGAGTCTTTTAGTCAGAGTTGGAAAGTTACAACAATAAAAGAAACATAAATTGATTCCCAATGGCAGCTACTCAGTTTAACAGT
Source organism: Neoceratodus forsteri (assembly GCA_016271365.2). NCBI lineage: Eukaryota > Metazoa > Chordata > Ceratodontiformes > Ceratodontidae > Neoceratodus > Neoceratodus forsteri. Next base: position 1,427,853,168 of record CM028130.1, read on the forward strand.
TTGGGCCACCAGAGAGAATCTCCTTGGGTATATCACGAAATATCTGAAATACCTGACTATATCATGGCTGCAGCTGTAGATGTCTTTATTTGAGAAAATATTTGTTAGACCCTCCTAAACCTTTATATGGAGAGAAATCCGTGCTTCTCAGAATGGGGTATTTGGAAAAAGCTGCATTTTCCAGACCAATTTTGTTGTGAGAGGAGTAAACCATTGCTGACATACCTCTCAACTGTACCACATTACAAGGAACGTTCTAATTTTATTTCACAAGCTCCCTGTTCCACATTGAGAGGACTTGTCCCACATTCGGTGTTAATATTTTAAAGCAAAAATCTATAGTAAATGATGCAAAAATATATTGTTCAATTAATAACAGACTTTCTAAACATAAATGCAAACATTTTAACAGTGCTCTGAGCTTCTTAGGTAAAGATTTGCTAAGTGTTCCACATTTTACTCATTTGTTCCACATTAAGAGGCAATGTTCCACATTTGGGGACAAAAGGTTGAGAGGTATGATTGCTGAGTGGAGTCTGCATGTGACAAAGTGCAGCCAGTCACTATCATATCCAGGAGAGCTTTGTGTCTGAGTCAGTACTACATCTACTGCTCTCTTTAAATTGAGTGACAGAAATTTTTTGCATAAAAGCTATTTTGATTAATTACCATTTGGGCTTGTGGTTGGGATGAGCAATGTAATATACAAAGTTCAGCAATGAATAACAACTAGTACATTTACTAATGGTCACGTGAGTCTGATTTTGATATTACAAAGCACATGGTCAGCTCAGCTGCTTGTCATATAGCATGGGTGCAGTATTTTGGGAAGAGAGGGGTAAGTGGGGGTGGTATGAAATTGTGAAGGGAAAACTGAAGAGGAGAGAAGAGGTAGTGGGGAGAGGAAGGCAAGCCTTATCCAAAGGAACAGAATCCCAAGGGTATAAACACTACTCGATGAACCCAGCTAGTGCTATAGGCATGCCTAGGGAGGATTAAAAGGGGATAGATCAGTGGAAAATAGAACAGAAGAAAGGAAGAGGGAATAATGAAAAGAGGTAGGTAGATTATAGGAAAGCAACAAAATTTAAAATATTGTATTTCATACACAACATTCCAAAGTGATTTGCAATCAGAGACACAGAAGAGAATGTTGCAGCCATTTCATATTCAAAGGAGATTAAACAGTTTAGATATGGGTTTCTCAAATGGTGAAGCCCCAACTTGTTCAGGGAGGCTCTAGCAAGTCTGAAAAAGTACTGTATTTAGCTTTTGAGTTTTACATTTTTGTGTGAAGGGATGAGGCAAACTAAAAGAGGATAATAGTAGGTGAATATATGTATTTACTTACAAATCAGTTACCAGGACAGGTACACTGAGCCAAGGCTCATTTCAGGAGTACTCAAAGAATGGTACAGAGTGACTAAATCAAAAATTACTGCAAAACAGTAAAGCATTATAAAATGAACAAAAGGGCAAAGAAAAAGGAACAATGAACAAGTAATGAGATGTACAACTGACCAATTAGATGTGTAGAACAGTTCAAATACAAGGGATAAGCAGAGGGTACAGTACTATGAGCAATAGCAGGAGGGACCAAAAGAATACCTTAGAAGCTGCTTAAGACCAGGTAAGAGAGGGAGAGGCATATTTTGGTAATAAGGTTATTTCAGATAGTGGGAATGAACAGAGAAAGTAGTCTGACCCAAGAAGGAATTACAGCAAGGTGTGTAACAACAGTTTGCAAGTCAAAATAGTGGATAACTAGTTGGCCTGAGGAGGGGGAAACAAGTTGGGGTGGTAAAATAAGTTGAATAAATGAGAGTGAACTACTCAAAATGAGTTGTTTCTCTTTATAGTAAAGTATGCCATTTTCTAAGGGAAGCCCAAGATAATTTCAATATTAGGTGTAGGCTCAAGATAGTTTCAAGGCTTGGAGGAGGTTGACTGTGACAAAGTCTGAGATCTAGTGGTTTAGATACAGAGTGAGTTTACAGAGAGCTTAACACAGGGAGGTTGCGTGGCTTGCTCAGGGTTGTGCAAAGCAAAGTGGCAGGTGTGGGATTCAAACCCGTATTTCCAGATTCAAACGCTACCCCTAACTACAGGACTGCTAAGTCTCCAGATTTTAGTCAAAACTATGGCAATGGTGATGGCTGGAATGCTTGCATTGATTTTTTCTGTTCTTGCTACTTGCAGACTGCTCTGCTTACAAATTGCTTTTTTTTCAAACTCTATTCCACCACCCTGCGGATCTCACCAGTGACCCACCACCGCACTCTCTACCTCCCAGCGTGGCTCAATTGTGTCCTTCTCCACTTCTCCCCAGCACCAGACATCCCCAGGTCTGCCCTCCGGGAGAGGTTGCCCCACCCAGGTGCTCTTTCTATGAGTATTGAACTACCAGGCCGGAGAGGGAAGGAAGTGGACAGAACCCGAGCCCGACAACAGGAGTGTGGACTGCGGAAACGCTTGCCTATCAGTGGAGAGGGTTTTTTATGTGTTTTCCTCCTCCCCTGTGGAGCCTGGCTACCCGTTACCTAGGTAACACATGCCGTGTCTCCACCCCTGGCATTATGCCTTGCGATGCTACGTTTGGCTACCCCAGCCTCCACCAGGAGTGCTCATTGAGCAATCTGCAACCTTAACCCTCCCTGGGAAGAGAGAGCAGTCCTCCGGGCGAGCAATCTCTTCCTCTCCTGCCGACCCCAGCCACCTGGGTCCATTCCCGAACTCGGGTCGCCAGCGTGGCGCGAGTGTGGCATCTAGCACCTCAACCCTCAGCGCCACCGGGCCACCATTACAAATAGCTTTTATCTTTTTATTCATTTTATTAATTTAATTATTTAAAATTTGGTGACTGGGTAGTCCCACTGAGCTCCAAAGGTCCCTTTTTCAGGGGCAACCTGAGATAACAATACATATTTTCATACAGAGAAAGACTTGGGTTGCAGAGTAGTTTCAGGTGTGTGAGCAGGCTACAGCCATGGTTATCATTGTGCATCAGTCCTTACAAATATGTTGACAGTGGAATTAACAAAAGGTGGAGAAGAAATGCAATTTTACATAGTAAGCTCATTGTTTACTACTGGCATGGTTCAGTGGAAAGTTTGCTGTGGTACTATGCCTAGAGGGAAGCACTGTGGAACCTGATAAGGTGCTTGGAGGATCTGGATATTAGGAGGATAGAAGCAAGTGGGGGTCATGAGCCATGGCAATGACAAGTGCTAGTATCAGACATATAGGCTTTGAGTGTGGTGCAGAGATTCATCAGTGAGGGCTTCCTGCACTAGGGGTGGAGTTTGTTCCCAGGTAGGGGCTGAGTAGGAGAGCGACCTGCCGCCAGCGTTACTTCTGACTCTGGGAACTGCAAGCAGTGTAAGTCCAGATGTCCGTGAAGCTCTGGGGTTATGTTTGAGTGCGATAGTTCCAGTGATGCTGGGTGGAGCTGAAGGGCTGAGTAGCTTGAAGGTCAAGCAAAGCATGGGGTAGTGGAGATGAGAGGTCAGTGAGGGCCAGCATAGCTGGGCAAGTGTGTCACAATGGTGCCTTGCAGTGGTCCTGGGTAGCAAACTGGGCTACCTTGTTATACAAATTTGTATCTTGGTGACCTCCTGCTTGGCCATGCCCTGTATGATTGGGGCAGCGTAAGTCAGGGTGGGGAGGAGGACGCTTGTATGCGATTGAGGTCCTGGCCTCAGGGATAAGCTGGTCTTTTAGCCGGTACAGAGTACAAAGTTTGCGGTGTATGGTCTTGGTGACCTAATCCATGCGGTACTTGAAGGTAAGGCAATGGTCCAATGTTAGACCTAAGTATTTTAAGGAGGGCACAATCTCAATGTTGTTTCCTGAGAGAGCAGTGAGTTGCAGAGATTTAGATTTGTCGTGTCCAAGGGCATTGTGTCTGAATAGCATCGCTCTAGTTTTGCCTGCATTTAGGACCATTCTATTTGCTCTCAGCCAGGCCTCAAGAGATGCTAGGTTGGCTTTGAGAAGGGGACCTAGAGTTGCAATGTTATCCAGGGATTGGTAGATGATGGTGTCATCTGCGTACTGAGCGACTGAGCTTCCCCACAGTGGAGGCTTAGGTCATTAGTAAATATGGAGAAAAGGGGAGGGCCGAGGATCGAAGTTGTGCAGTACTCCTCTGTAAGGGAAATTCTTTGAACGCTTAACCTTTACCTGCTACAGCAACAAAATATTTTTAGTAAGTTGTTTCTTTGTTATCAAATAGTGTTCTGGGGATATCACTGAAAAGCTTAGATTTACCAAACAGCAGGGTCAAAATTAAGTTTTACAGTAACTTACTACAGGGGCTACCAATGGGAAAATCCAATGGCCCAACTTGTACTTACTGAAATGTTTCCTCCTCCAGCACTAGGACACAGGGCTAATTAGAGAAATATTTTACTGGCTGCATACAGTCTTGACTGCAATTGGCCAGTGGACTACTGTTGCCAACCTCTATCCCTGCAACAGTGACAAACATATGCATAAAGATAGAGATAGGAAAGACGGAAAGAAAAGTTAATTTTGTAATGGACCTCTGGCAAGATCAAAATCTACACCAGGAAATAGTAGAGCCAGTACAGTGGAGGGATTCAAACATGTGGGATAGGCACAAGAGAACCCTAGAGGTGAGTATTAAGGCTAAAGCTAATGATCAGTAGGGTCAGAGACCACTGGTGCAGGCAGGAAAAAAGAGCAGACTGGATGGGACCTAATGGTTCTTATCTGCCATCAAATACTAGGTTACTATGTCATCATGTTACCTCAGATCAGTGCCTTCTGTAACTTAAATGATCTCTCCTGAGATCCCACTTGATATCAACAGATGGGGGAGGCACTGAACCAAAAGACAGTAGTACTATGTTACAAAACTTATCATCTGTGAAGCAAAAGAATATGCAACTCATCAATGAACCATCAGCCTTTCCCATCTACTCACCTAGGAATATAATGAATAAGCAATTCCAGAATAAAATAAAATGGGAAAAATACTCAAAGTGTCTGTAGACTAATCAAACAATTTTACTTTTCTATTTCACTTTATTGTTTGTAACTTTACAACTTCCACTAACAGACTGTCATTCCTGGGGTGCTGAGCAAATCAGGAAACATATTATCACAACCAAGTGCTCATTCGAGATACACGCACAAAACACACATGCACATGTGCAAAGCACACACACACACACACACACACACATTGTTTTTCCAGATTCACAAATGCCAAGATGAAAACACATGTGGAGGACAGGACATGCAACCCTAGCAAGCTCCACCTCCCCACCAAAACACACGCTAAAAATATGTCCTTCACCCTCCACAAAGAAACATGCCCCACACCATTTCAGTCAACAATATGTAGTAAGCCCAATGACACTAAATAATTTATAACATTGTATTTTATCTAACAAACACACTACAAATCAGACACAAGCTGGGTGCCTTTTATTTAAACTGAAAAGCATCTAAGTCAGTAAATTTTAAACATTTTGGGCTGAAATAAGTACCTTGTGGTGATGGTATTGTTACAACAGCTTCCATCATGCCACTGTCAGATAGATGACCCATCAGATCTTCAGAATTACTCCAGCTGGTCATAATAATATTAATAACGTTCTCAAAACTTCTGTGAACCTCTGGTCTTTTGGCTAACTGAATGAGTCTATGCTGTACGAATTCACGCTATGTGACTATCAGATGGGTGAGCTCATGCTTTGTAAAAGAGGGCCCTATACTCTCTTGTGATGCACAGAAGAAGGGTCCCATTCATTCAATGGCTGCTGTTCTGTCTTATGATACATAAAATGACTAGTATGTGATTTTCTTATACTGAAATGCTGGGCAGGGCATTTTTTTAGGTTTCTCAAAGAGTATAAATGAGTTCAGAAAGCAATTGAACAGGTTTTTCATTTTAAATGGGTACTAGAGCGTGTTTAATTGCTTTCTGAGAGTAGAACCTTCTTGAAGACTTTCACCAGTACCATCGTTTTATATTGAATAGAAATATGTGCTTTTGATAACCAGTTATTTTGTAAATTATCTTTTCAAAGGAAATAGAAAAATCTGTTTAGTTTCTGACATCAAAATAACAGAATTCTGATGCATTCTGTTTTAAACTATAAGAAAAAGGTATGTAGAGAGTATGACTGTTTTTAATCAGACCTTAGGATTTGATGAATTCTGCTTAGACTAGGAAGCCTTGTAAAATCAGCTCCAGTGCTGCACTCCCAGACACACACATACACATACATACACACACACTGTTTCTGTCTCTGCTTTTAAAGTTAGAACTCATTTTCTTTTCTCTTTAAAAATAAACCTCTGCTTATCATAATTATTTAAAATGCATTCTTTTAACATATATTTAGTTTCTGACATCAAAACACCAGAATTCTGTTGCATTGTTTTTTAAATTTGAAAGAATTGGTATGTATGGAGTATTACTGTTTTAAACAGACCTTAGGATTTAAAAGCAGTCTACTTAGAATAAGCACTCCTTGTAAAATCAGCTTCGCACTGGACACACAAACACACACACACACACACACACACACACTAACTCTGCTTTTAAAGTTTGAACTCATTTTCTTTTTTCATTAAAAAGAAATCTCTGTGTTTTCATAAATATTTAAAATGCATTCTTGTAACAACAATTTTTACATAGTAAAGATAAAATGTTCTTACAGGAAACACATGGAGGTTAAAACCCTCTTAAATACTTTTACCAGCAACATTAGTATATACTTAATAGAAATATGTGCTTTTGATAAGCAATAATCTTGTAGATAATTTTTTCAAGAATAGAAAAATATATTTAGTTTCTGACATCAAAATACCAGAATTCTGTTGCATTCTGTTTTAAGCTTTAAAAAAGGTATGTAGCGAGTATGTTTGTTTTTAATCAGACTTTAGGATTTGAAGCATTCTACATAGACTAGGAAGCCTTGTAAAATCAGCTGTACCACTGCTCACACAGACACACACTACACACTGTTCTGTCTCTACTTTAAAGTTAGAACTCATTTTCTTTTCACATTAAAAGAAATCACTGTTTTTATAAATACTTAAAATGCATTGTGTTAAAAGAACTTCACACAGAGGAGATAAACGTTCTTACAGTCCTGTGAGCTTCAAAGCACATTTCACAAAATAAATCCCCTGAGTATAAAGGCACCCAGCAGTCATACCATAGATCGACAGGGGAGGTTGAGGAGTGCCAGTTAGGTAATGGTGGGGCACGGTGAAAGGAGGGAGAGACTTGGGGTTGAGGTAGGTGATTGGGTACAAGGTGGGTGATGGTGGGATGAGGAGAGAGGAGGGGAGAGACTGGGGTTCAAAGTAGGTGATGGGTGCAAGGTAGGTAATGGTGGGGCAAGGAAAGAGGAGGGAGAACTCAGGTTTGAGTTAGGTGATTTGGTGAAAGGCATGATGATGGTGGGGCAAGGAGAGGAGGGAGACTTGGGTTTGAGGTAGGTAACGAGGAACAGGTAGGCCATGGTGGGACAAGGAGAGAGGAGGGAGAGGCTCGGTTAGAGGTAGATATGGGTGCAAGGTAAGTGGTGGGGCATGGAGAGGAAGGGAGAGACTTGGGTTTGAGCTAGGTAATGGGTTGAAATGTAGGTGGTGGGACAGGGAGGAGGGAGAGACTCAGGTTTGAGTCAGGTATCTGCTTTTCACAAACATTTAAATGCATTGTATTAAAACTTTTCTTACAAAATAAAGATTAAATGTTCTTACAAGCCTCTGATCTTCAAAGCGCATTTCACAAAAATGAAAATCCCCTGAGTAAAAAAGGCACCCTGCAGTTATCCCACAGACTGACAAAGGGAAGATGAGGAGTGCAAGGTAGGTGATAGTGGGGCATGGTGAGAGAAGGAGAGAGAGAGACTCTGGTTCAAGCTAGATAATGGGGTGCAAGGTAGGTGGTGAGACAAGGTGGAAGGAGGTGAGAGACTTGGGTTCAAGCTAGGACAGGATGATAGAGGTTCGGAGGGATGGACTTGGGTTTGAGCCAGCACAGTGTACCAGTTTGAGGATGGAGAGGGACTTGGTTTCAAGCTAGGATGGAGTGAGAGAGGTTCGAGTCAGGACAGTGTTGCACAGGTTTGACTGTATGGAGGAGGGACTCCAGTTTGAGCTAGAATGGTGTCACAGAGGCTGTAGGGGATGGAGGAGGGACTGAGTGCGAGCTAGGGTGGTGTCACAGAGGTTGATGGGATGGAGGAGGGACTCAGGTTTGAGCCAGCCAGTGTCACATGGGTTTGAGTGGATGGAGGGACTCTGGTTTGAGCTAGGATGGTGTCACAGAGGCTGTAGGAGGTGGAGTAGGGTTCAAGCTAGGATGGTGTCATGGAGGTTGAGGGGACTGGGGAGGGAGGGAGGAGGAAGGATGTAGGGGCATAGAATGGAGATGCTGTGTCATTTCTGGGTTTGAGAATATGTCATTTCCTGCTTTCATACATCATTTCCTGTGTTTCATTCGTCACTACCTGGGTTTGAGGTGGGATGTCTGCTCAGAGGGCAGGACTTCCAGTGACAGAAAGAGGGGACGTTGCTATAGGTAGCCACCTGTCAAATGGCATGATGCATGCTGATTGGCTGAAATTTAACATTTGACGATTATATGAACTGTATACTACTATTCTATTTTGCTTAAAAGTTTTTCTCTATCCCACCCCTTGGGCCTAATGCTACATGTTCTAGCCCAATGAATTTTAATTCATGTCATTTTATTCTCTACACTGGCCATATGTACTGCCGCACATAATCAAGGTTCCCCATTTTTAATGGCTCTCATATGCTCACCCACCTGCTCTTTCATCTTTCTTTTAGTTTTCCCACATAATAGAGCGCCACACTTGCAGACCCGATACACAGTGTAAGTAGTGTCACAGTTAACAAACTGGTGAATATTACATAACTTCCCATCCCTGGTTTCCTGAACATGGCACATTCCTTGATATTAGGGCAGTACTTACAGTGGCCACATTTTTACAACCCTTTGGTAAAAGGGTAGCCAAATCTTCAGTCTTTCCATCACTGTGTGTTATACTGAGTGGACCAATAAGTACCTGAGATTACTTGCCCCATGGTATGCCGTCCTTGGAAATATTTTACTGTTTCTATAGCCTGTGGTCTGCTCCAAGGACAAACCAGTTCTTCTGAATAATGTCTCTTGTTCTCTAAGATCTAATGCTGTGTGTGGTGTAGCATAGGCAGCCAGTTCTAAAGTGCTGTATCATATTTTTATATAAAATTTATTAATGACTGTCTCTGTTGAAAAATCAAATGCTCTAGGAATGACCTCACTCATTCCCACCCCCACCCAGATTTCAGCTGACAGATGCAGGCCAAGAGAAATGCTGGCAGCATGTATCACACACATTCAGTTTTTAGTGACAATGGCCCAGATATTCAAACTACGCCAGTTTGTGGCACAAGCCTGTGTGCAGCTCAAAATAGTTATGTGAGGGTGTGGCCAGGGTGATATTCAACGGAGTTGCTATGAGCGCCAACTGCTTTGAATGTCGCCCCTGGCTACCCTCATGTGCACATGGTGCAGTGAACTGCACCAGCGCAAGTGGTCAGAGGAGCATTGAGATACGGTGGCACAAGTTCCATTGCGCCATGCACAGCACCCGCGATATTCACAAAGGCGGACATGCAAATGAAGCCATAATTTGCGCAAGGTGCACGGGGGCCATTTGCATCTGATTACGCCCATTTGCATGCCATTAGCATGCAGGCGCCCGATCCCAAGGACTTGCACCTGGCGCCCTGTCAGGCAGCAGCCATCGGGGACCAATGCCCCCTGCAGCCTGATCGTGGGACGTCCTGTAAGGACAATCGTATCTCCAATCCCTGGTGGTCCAGTGGACGCGTTAGCCTGATCGCGGGCATAACTGTATCCCCACCCTGAGTAGCCCGATCGTGGGAATAACCTTGCTTCCCACCACCCGAGGTAGCCTGATCGAGGGTATAACTGTATTCCCCCCCTATTAGCCCGATCGCAGGCATCAGTAACCCCCAAAGTTCAATATCCTGGTGGTCCAGTGGACAAATAGAACCTGATCATGATTAGCTTCCTCACCCCCAAGTCAAAATCCCTGGTGATCTAGTGGACCCCCACCCCACCACCCATGGGGAGCCCACCACCCCATTCCCCGTCAGCCGGCGGGCGGCAGCACCTGCCTGCCGCCCGCCGTCTGCCGACAAACAACTCGGTATGGCTACCGCCCAGTGATTCAGGCAGCAGAGCCAATGGGCGTGCAGCGCCACCATACTAATCGGTCCAGATATGTGAATGAATGCATTCACATATCTGAGACGGATGGCTATAGTATGAAGCTGCACTGCCCATGGCTCATGCTCTGAATCAATGGGGGCGCCCTACTGAGCTGTCAGTCAGCAATTGGGCGGCAGGTGGGTGGGTGCTGCCGCCCGCAGGCTGGCGGGGAGTGGGGTGGTGGGGCTCCAAGGGTGGGTGGGGTGGGGGTCCACTGATCACCAGGGATTTCTGACTTGGGGGTGAGGAATGCCAATCGCAATCAGGCTCTGTTTGGTCCGGCTGGACCACCAGGGATATTGGACTTTGGGGGGGTTACTGATGCCCGCGACCGGCTAATGGGGGTGGGGAATACAGTTACGCCCATGATCGGGCTACTTGGGGGTGGGAAGTAAGGCTATGCCCACGATCGGGCTACCAGTGGGAAATACAGCTGGCCACGATTGGGCTGCCTGGGGATGGGGAGTACAGTTATGCCTGTGATTGGGCTACTGGGGAGTACAGTTATGCCCATGATTGGGCTACTCGCGGTCCACTGGACCACCAGGGATATTGGACTTGGGGGATACTGATGCCCGGGATTGGGACATGGGGGACACCAGCGGCAGGCGAGAAAAGTTGAGGGCCACCCACAGTAGCAGCTGCTGTGTTGCACCCTGCAATGTGGCAGCTCACCTGTGGGTGGCCTTGATGTGTTCCTTTTTTTCGGCATACTGTAACTTTGTGCAGGCACATGTGAGGTTGCACCTGATAACTCTGCACAGCCCGGCTGAATATCGGGCTGTGCAGTTTATCATGGTTCCTCCCCTTCAGTTGTGCATGCCTTCATTATCATTGCACTGTTGTAGCATGATTTCAGGGTGCAACTGCCTCCTGCTGAATATCGCAGAATGGCAATTTTGGACTCTTGGCGCAAACCTATTGCATGGTCAACTGCTTTGAATATCTGGGCCAATGTGTTACATGGAAGACTTTAATCAAGGATCCTGTTTCTCTGAGTTAATTACAGAGTTGTTTAAGTTAACTTTGTTAAGAGGGAAATCATAAAATGGTTTATGTCATTGAAGAAGAAAAACACAGGTTATCACACAGAGGTGAGAGGTTGTAAATGCTCATATGGAGCTGTGTGAGGAGGATGCAGCATGAATCAAAGAGGTGTCATTGAAATTGAGTTATGCTAAGGTTGCAGAATTAATACTTTGAAATTACATCCTGTGGTTGTTTAGAAATATATATTTTTAGATATTTTGACAGGGAGGAGCAAGATGACCTCATGCAAAAGAAGTGGGCAAACCAGCTTTTAAAGATTATTCTGTTTCACTACAGACCACTTTTATCTGACACTGACCAAGAAAACATCTGAACACTGAAAACAGGTATTTGGAAAGCTAGACAACATCTAAATATTGTTATAGGAATTGCATTGTTTTAAACCCTGTTTTGTTTAAAGATATGTATATCTTGCGATATAAGAGTTCTGCATTGTATGTTTGACATATTATTATATATTTTAAGTAAAACTCAAATTTTAGAGCATACCTGGTCTGTCTTTGAATTGCTTTCTTTTGCTAAGAAATATTTATGGTTATAGCAGACAGCAGACATAAGCCTGTATGGTGGTACCAAACTAGAAAGAGAAGCATTTACATCTGAGGTCTTTATTAAAGTTTTAAGGGTTCATCTTTGAATACCTGGTTAGGTGCCGTAGACAAAGATATCTGGCCCCTGAAGACACATATATCTGAGTCTGTGCATTGGGTATGCTAGCAAAGAGTTAACAGTTTGAATCTCTCCAGAACTTGAGACCAAAGGTTGATCTGAACGACAAAAACAGACAAGAGGCTTGCCTTGTCTGTTACACTGTTCACAAGACTGGGCTCAGAGGTTGGCACTTTGGGAGTAGACGGTCTGACCTGCTGAGTGAATCTGTGACATGTGGTAACAAAATTTATTTGATCTGGGCCATGATTTGCCCCCATCCAGATTTTTCCTCTCCAGTAGCATAGACCTATCAGTTTCCTCTGCTGCATTTCTTGCTCTGATAGTAGATTCTGCATAGCTTCTGGTTTTAAAACACTTTCTAAATCATCCATCTCTAATTTCAAGTTCTCTAGCTGACTACAATATCTTTCGATTCTTAAAATTTGGCATATAGCATTAGATCTTGGAGAGTAGAGGCGTTAGACAGAAGAAGCGGTTTATCCTTGGAGCAGACCACAGGCTATAAAAACAGTGAAAATGTTTCCAAAGATGTAGCATATCATAGGGCAAGTAATCTCAGGGACTTATTGGTCCCTCAGTACAACAAACAGTGATAGAAAGACCGAGGAATTGGCTTACTGCTTTACCAAAGGGTTGCAAAAATGTGGCCACTGTAAGTACTGCCCTAATATCAAGGAGTGTGTCATGTTCAGGAACCCAGGAATGAAAGCTATGTAATATTAACCAGTTTGTTAATTGTGACACCACTTACATTGTGTATCAGTCTGCAAGTGTGGGTTCTATTATGTGGGCAAAACTAAAAGAAAGACGAAAGAGTGGGTGGGCGAGCATATGGGAGCATTATAAATGGGAACCTTGATTATGTGGGCAGTACATATGGCCAATTTAGAGAATAAAATTACCATGAATTAAAAATTCATTGGGATAGAACAAGTAGCCGTTAGGCCAAGGGGTGGGGATAGGGAATCTCTTTTAAGCAAAGAGAACTCTTCTGAATATACACACTAGGGGCATATAAGGAGTTGGGACTAAATGAGCATATAGAAATAAACTATATATTAAAGACAGGAGATACATTTATAATTTTGATTTTGTTTTACTTTTTGTTTTTAAGTACTGAACACCTTTTGCAAGCTGTCAAACAAATGGGCACTTCTATATTGTATCTTGCTGACTTTCTACAAGAGTTGTTTTGTAAGTAAATACTGTCTTTGAATACATGAGGGGTCCCCAAGACATCCAGTTGGAGACATTTCTGGAGATTTGCTTCTTTTGCTTTCAGGTGAACCCCCTCCCCCACTGTCCACACACAAAAGAGTATAAATAATGTAAAGCAGAGCTCATCTATACTATTGCCCATTATTACCATGTATGATCAAGGTTATAAGTTTGAAGTCCATCCATGAATTGTGTGGCCCTTCTCTAAGTTTCTATAAACACTTCTGTACAAACACTAGCCCTGAGAGGTAAATACATTCCTTAACTTAATTCTCTCCTGTTTTGCCCTTTGCAATGTTTTGTTTTCAGAATGTAAAGGAAATTTGTCCCAGAAGATTAATGAAAATGTGTTAAAGAATGAAAACTTTAAAGAGGCAAGTAAGGGAGACACTGTAAATATGTCTTCCAGTAGTTGAGACAGTAAAATGATGTTTTGTAGAACTAGCACTTTATTAGGTAAATAATATTTATTGGTATTTTCACATGAATTTGGGTGTATTGTAGCACATGGAATGTTTTTATTAAGACACTTTTTAAGCAAGGTCACTTTAATATATACTATGGCCCCAGACATTTCAGACTGCGCCAGGCTGTGGCGCAGCCTGGGTGCAACACAACTTGGCTGTGCAGGGGCATTGACAGAGTGATATTAACGCAGGCGCCATGGCACAGCAACATTGAATATTGCACCTTGGCCACCTGTAGTGCACATGGCAAGTGGCACTGCACCAGTGCAAGTGGCCAGTGGAGCAGGGGATGCATTAGCACAAGTTCCGCTGCGATAGCGCCAAATCCGCGAATTCAAAATGCACATGCAAATGGGGCCATAATGCATGCAAGGCACAATTGGGGCCATTGCATGTTATTATGGCTCCATTTGCATGCAGGTGTGCTGATCCTCGTGATTCTGGCGCCTGGCGCCTGACAGGCTGCAGCTGCTGGAGACCGATGCCCCTGCACAGCGTGGCAAAGTGCCCCACTGCCCGATCACAGGCATCTGTTAAAACAACAATCAGGCCAATATCCTGGTGGGCCAGTGGACTGCTTGCAGCCAATGCGGGCTGCAATATAAGGAAATAATACATGTCCTATATCCTGGTGGCCCAGTGGACCACTCACTGTAGCCCAATCACGGGCTTAGTATAAAATAAAGCGTCCTATATCCTGGGTCAGTGGACTGCTCATAGCACAGTGGGCTGGAAGTATAAAATAAAGGCACATCCTATATCCTCTGGTGGTTCAGTGGCCCGCTTGCAGCCTGATCGTGGGCATATGTGGACATAATCCACCCAAAACAACCCTGGTGGACTAGCGGTACCCCTCCTCACCCGCCCACTGAGGCCCCCTACCACCCGCTCCCCCAGTCAGCGGCAGGCGGCAGCACCCACCCGCCTTCCTCCCCGCTGCTGGACTGACATTTCGTGAGGGCTGTACACCCATTGGACCACAGCGCGAGCCAATGGGCGGCAGCCCTTACCATACTACAAAGTCCAGATATGTGAATGGATCCACTGGACCACCGGGATATAGGACATGCTTTATTTTATACTTCAGCCTGCAATCAGGCTGCGAGAGGTCCACTGGACCACCAGGGATATTGGCGCCTATTCTTCTATGTATGCCCGCAATTGGGCATGGGGGTGCCGCCAAGAAGGTGCAGCCGAACTCGGGTGGCCACCCACAGGTGGCAGCGCCGTGTTGCACCCTGCAATACGGCAGCTCACCTGTGGGTGGCCAGCCACGTTGTTCTTTTTTTTTTGGTTCACCTGTGTGCAGCAAGTAGGGTTTACGATGATGGGCTCAGCACATCCCGGGCTGAATATCGGGATCTGCGGAGTATGCATGGGCACGCCCCCACCTGCACCGCATACATTACTGATGCACTCGTGCATCGGATTTGTGCCAGGCACAATCCCCGTTTGAATATCACGATGGGGTGCATCAGTGGGTTGCGCAAGGTGCAACAGTGTTAGCGCAGCGTAACCCTTCTGAATATCCGGCCTATGTATTTAAGTCATGTGATCTTATAAGGGTGCTATTTAAGGGTCTCACCTATTTATTTTTATTTTTTTTAATTTATTTATTCTAGGATTACAAATACCTTTGAGCCAAGGCTCTTTTACAAAGGTTCCATGTCAGAAATGACAAACAAGGAAGCAACAGTGAAATAACAGTAAACAATTCATGCACAACAGTTCTATTGAAAGGGGTCAATTATAGGAAGAGTAGGTGTAGAGGAGGAGGAGAAGTGTAGGTAGATAACAGAGGCAGCTATAGTAAGATAGTGAACACAGCTAGGATGCATATGCCCACAAGGAATGGGTAGGGTCAGGTGACCGGGGTGGCAGAGAAACAGGGATGAGAGGAGGGAGAGGATGAAGATGCAGCCAGAGGCATCTGTGAAAAATAAATGGGAAGGAGTGATAGAAGAGAAAAGGGGGATAAGTGCTGTAATGGGGCAAGAAGAGACTAATGAGGTGGTATGAAGACCTGAGATTTGAAGTGGCGCCTCAGGAGTTGAGGGGGGACTGGGAGGCCAGGGGTTAAGCAGTATATAGTTAGGATTAAAGCTGTGTAGGTCATCATCTAGGAGAGGCAGTCACAGGAGCTAGAGGAAAGAGATGGGCCTGGAGCCTGGTTTGAACAGACCTAGTGTTGAGGCAGAGGAGATGGTGAGGCTGAGACCATTCATCCATCAGAGGAGCCCTAGAGGGAAGGAGAAGTTGGCCCTAAGTAGTTAGACAGTGAGGAACTTGTAGAATCTGGGTTGTCGAGCTCCTGGTGTTCTGTTGGTTGGTGTTCTGATGTAACAAGGCAGTAATACCGGGGAGTGTGAGGCCAAGGTTGATTTTCCTGCCATAGCACATGTGAGATATCTTATAGGGGACAATGAAAGCAGGAATACTGAACGAATATTTCTGCTCAGTATTCTAAAAAGAGGAGGGAAGTGCCTAATCCAATTAACAGAAGCACTCTTGATAGGGGGTCAATCCCAGTCCTTTCACAGAAGAAGGGTTCTGCAAGAACTCCTAAAACTGAAGGTGGACAAAGCAATGGGTCCTGATGGAATTCACCCAGAATTCTAAAAGAATTAAGGAAGGAACTAGTGAAACCACTGGCTACTCTTTTAATAAATCATGGGAGGATGGTGTGTACCCAAGGACTGGAGGAAGGCGGATGTGATTCCCCTTCACAAAAGTGGGATCAAGACAGAGGCAGAAACTACAGACCTGTCAGTCTGACCTCTGTGGTAGGGAAAGTGATGGAGTCACTTCTGAAGGAAAGAATAGTTGAGTACCTAGAGGTCAGTGGAGCACAGGATCCAAGGCAGCATGGGTTCACAGAGGAAGGTCATGTCAGACGAATCTAATAGATTTCTTTGACTGGGTGACCAAAGTATTAGACTAGGGAGGGGCTGTGGACATGGCCTACCTAGACTTTAGCAAGGCATTTGACACAGTCCCACACAAAAGATTATTAGTCAAATTAACCAGCCTGGGAGTGGGTCCCAGGGTGGTAGCCTGGGTAAAACATTGGCTGGCCAACAGGACACAGAAGGTAATTGTAAATGGAGTCCACTCTGAAGAAAGGGGTTACTAATGGGGTACCACAGGGTTCAGTATTGGGTCCAGTCCTTTTAATGTCTTCATCAGTGGCATTGCAGAGGGACTGGAAGGAAAAGTATGCCTTTTGCAGATGACACAAAGATCTGCAACAGGGTTGATACACAAGGAGCGTGGAAAGGATGAAAGGGACTTGGCAAGGTTGGAGGAATGGTCAGATGTATGGCAGCTAGGATTCAATGCAAAAAGTGAAAATAATGCACCTGGAAACAAGAACCCAGGGAAGAATACACAATGGGTGGGGAGGTAGTAACAACAACAAAACAGGAAAGGGACCTGGGGGTAATCATATCAGATGACCTTAAGATTAGCAAGCAATGTGAGAAGGCAGTAGGGAGGCCAGGGGTATACTGGGATGTGTAGGAGAGGCATCAGCAGCAGAAAACAGGAAGTTGTTACCCTCTGTACAGACAGTTGGTGAGACCCCATCTGGAATACTGTGTCCAGTTCTGGAGACCCCATCTCCGCAAGGACATAGACAGGATAGAGGCAGTCAGAGGAGGGCAACTAAAATGGTGCAGGGTCTGCAAGAGAAGCCATATGAGGAGAGACTAAAGGAGCTTAATATGTAACCCTTGAGAAAGAAGGAGAGAGGGACATGATAGAAACTTTCAAGTACCTCAAGGGAATCAACAAAGCCCAAGAGGGTAGCATCTTTCAGAAAAAGAGACTTGCAAGAACAAGGGACACAATTTAAAGATAGAAGGAGGGCGGTTCAGGGGCAATGTGAGGAAGTATTATTTCACAGAGAGGTAGTGGATGCATGGAACAGCCTTCCTGAGGAAGTTAAGGGGTCTAAAACTGTGGGGAGAATTCAAGAATGCATGGGACAGACATAAGGCAATTCTTGTGGGGGCAGAAAGATATAGGCTGTTGGCTAACTAGGATCCTGCGGCCTATCCTGTGAGGTAGGAAATGGGCAGACTAGATGGGCCTAGCGGTCCTTATCTGCCGTCAAAGTCTATGTTTCTATGTTTCTTATACAGTTGGAGAGTTGGAGCCATCCGGATTGTTCATAAGAGGCACAGGTGTGGGTGAGGCGGTAGGCACCAGTTTTGAGTCGACATGCTTTGTTAAGAGCAGTTGTTATATCGTCGGAGAGTGGATGTCATGGCAGAGCCATAAATAATGAGGCCATAATCAATAACTGACACCACAGAGCTCTGGACTGACAACCTTTAGGGCCTCTGGGGTGAGATGCTGCCTATGCTTGCAAGAGTAATCCAAGGCCGTGTGCTGGCAGCTTTAGCCATGCTGTCAATGTGAGCCGTATAGGAGAGATTGGGTCAAGCAGAATCCTAGGTATTTGAAAAGAGTAAACTTGTTCAAGGACAGTCCCCAGCTTGGTGGAGATGGAAAGGGTGTTGCTTGTAATGGTTATATGAACTGCAGAATAGCAATGACTTGGTTTTCTTGTGATTGAGGACTAGTTTATGATTGGAGAACCATGTTTCAATGGCACTGAATCGAGTTGGAGGCTGTGTTGTAGTGGTGAAAGGTCCTTGTGCGTGGAAAGACAACATCATCATCCACATACAGGATAATTTGTTCTGAGCATAATTGTAGTAGGAGTTTAAAAGAGGCTGAAAAGGAGAGGGCCCAGTATGGACCCCTGAGGTACTCCGGAGCAGACAGGCAAGGTGTCGAGATAGCACTGGCAATTTTACTTTTGAGAGTGGTTCTCAAGGTAGCTTCTGAACCAGCGGGCTGAGTCCAGTGAGAGGTCAGCAAGAAATAGTCGGGTCATACAGCAGCCAATGATGGACTGTGTTAAATGCCTTTGAGAGGTCGATGAAGACAGCCCTGTAAGAAGTCCTTTATCAAGGGAACTATGCACTGCACGGTACTTTCAAGCAGGGCAGTGGTGGTACTATGCCCTTTCTAAAACCATGCTGTTGTGTGCACAGAATATTATATTTGTCAAATAATCAGAGAATTGGACCTATTGGGAATGTATATTTGATAAAGCCTAATTATTATGCGAAATGTTAGAGCTAATTGTCCAATCTCCTGACTGAGGAGGTCAATTTTCACTGTTCGTTTGGATGATTTGCAACAAAAATGAAAAATAGTCCAGTAAGTACTACTGTGGAGATTAATTTTAAGGGAGAAAGGAGAGGATAAGAGAGTTGAACACGTGGTTGGTAGAATGGTATCGAACTAAGGGGTATGGGGCTGGGGCAGCTGGGAAGTACCTCTCGATAATAACAATCTGTTTGCAAGTTATAGGCTGCACTTGAGTGGGGAGGGAAGGAGGTAGTAAAGCAAAGACTGGAGAGGTATATGCGACAAGGGTGGATTTAAACTAGATGGGCGGATGGCAAGCGGACAGCAGGTAGGCAGGGATCCAATAGAGTGGAGTCACAGCCTACCCCCCCAAGCTAGCAGAGAAGGAATCAGGGACGCAAAAAGGAGGGAGTAGAAGGGATGAGATCGAGGCTAATGAAGGAAGGGACATTATGGAGGGTGGTCTCATTGAATGCAAGAAGCCTAGGAAACCAATTCGCTGAGCTGCAGGCACTCTTAGCAGTGTGGAGGGTGGATATTGCAGCTGTCACAGAAATGTGGGCAACTGAGCACCAGGACTGGGATCTGCAATCCCAGGATACAAATTATACAGGAAGGACCATAAGGAGGGAGGGGTGGCAGTCTATGTGAGGGACAGGATCAAATGCACAAGGGATGAGGGAGAAGAAAGGAGAACAGAGGCAATCTGACTGCAGCTCTAGACTCAAGGGATAGGAAACTAAGGTTTGGGGTGGTATACAGGCTGCCATGCCAGTCTGAGGAGCTTGACAGGAGCTAGCGGGACAAATCAAAAGGTATGTAGAAAGGAAAGGTGGTCATCGTGGGGATTTCAACTTGCCGGGGTTGACTGGAGCACTCCGGTCACCTCCAGTGCTAGGGAGCAAGTGCTCCAGGATGCGATCCAGGATTGTCTCCTGACACAGTTGGTTACTGTACCTACTAGGCTAAAGAACACTTTAGATCTGGTATTGTCGAATGGGGAGGCAGTGAG
Source organism: Neoceratodus forsteri (assembly GCA_016271365.2). Taxonomy (NCBI): domain Eukaryota; kingdom Metazoa; phylum Chordata; order Ceratodontiformes; family Ceratodontidae; genus Neoceratodus; species Neoceratodus forsteri. The sequence continues at coordinate 1,427,873,044 of CM028130.1, forward strand.
GAAATAAAGGTAGAGGACCCACTATCCAACAGCGATCACCAAACAGTGTGGTTTAATATCACGATGTGTGGGGCCAGAGAAATCGTTACTCGGGTGGTATACTTCAGGGGTGGACTTTGGGAGGATGCAGGAGGTACTGAAAGGGAAACTGGAGGGCATAAAGCATGAGATGGACATGGAACTGAAATGGGATATTATTAAATAGGGGCTACAGAGGCAACAGAAAGCCAGCACCAAGGCACAGAGTAAAATAAGCAGAAAGAAAACCATGCTGGTTGAACAGCAAAGTTGTGGAGGTGGTGAGGGCAAAATGAGTGGCTCACCAGAGGTTTATGAGACAGGGAATGAAGTGGACAAGGAGGAATATGCAAGATGGTCCAGGAAGGTGACCAGAAAAGTGAAAGAAACCAAGGCCCAGAGGGCGGAGATTAGCACAGGGAATTAATGGGGTGGGGAGAAAGACTTCTTCAGATACATTAGGAAGAAAAGAAAATGCAAGGAGACAATAGTGAGGATAAATGGGGTGGGAGTGGACGGAAGGGAGAGGAGCAGGCAGAAGCACTGAATAAATACTTTTGTTCCGTGTTCACTGAAGAAAAGGGGGACCACTACCAGCATGGGCTGGGAGGGTGGGGACAGGAGGAGGAGGTGACAGATGGAAGAATTGAGGCAAGTAGGAGTCCTAGAGGGACTGAGGGCACTGAAGGTAGACAAGACACCAGGGCGGATGGTATCCACCCCAGGGTGCTGAGGGAGATGGCAGCGGTGTTGTCCGAGCCGCTGGCGGTTGTACAGCACCTCCCTGGAGTCAAGATGTGTGCCAATGGACTGGAGGATGGCACATGTAGTGCCATTACACAAGAGTGGGCCAAGGGATGAACGGGTAATTGTCATCCAGTAGTCTCACATTCATAGTGTGCAAACTCATGGAAACGATACTAAAGGAAAGACTGGTGTCGTACCTGGAGGACAATGGCCTCCAGGATGTGAGGCAACATGGGTTTGTTTCAGGAAGTCTTGTCAAACCAACCTGATACAATATTATGACTGGGTGACAGGTGAACTGGATAAGGGTCATGCAGTGGATGTTCTTTATTTGGACTTCAGCAAGGCCTTCGATTAGGTGCATCATGGGCAGCTTGGGGAAGCTAACTGGTGTAGGAGTGGGGGCAAACATGATAAACTGGATTACAAGCTGGCTGAGTGGGAGGCTGCAACGGGTGGTGGTGAGAGAGGGAGCTCTCAACTCAAGGCCGGTGACAAGTGGGGTGCCACAGGGCTCTGTGTTGGGGCCAGTATTGTTTGGGCTCTTCATATCAGACATTGGACATGGGGTGGTGAGCATGGTAGAGTCTGTTTGCTGGCGACACCAAAATCAGAGCAGTGGTGGATGGAGAGGAGGGTAGAAGCAGCTGCAGGGGACCTAAGTAAGCTAGAGGAGTGGTCAGAGAGGTGGCAGCTGGGGTTCAGTGCAAAGAAATGTAAGGTTATGCACTTTGGGGTGAAGAACCAAGGAGAGAATACTGTCTGGGGGTTAAGCTGGGGATCATGGAGGAGGAGAAGGACCTTGGGGTAATGATAACAGGGACCATGAACAACACTCCCCAGTGCAGGAGAGCGGTAGCAAAAGTGAAAATAATGCTGGGGTGCATAACAAGGGGTTTTCGTCTAGGCAAAGTGAGGTGATCTTGCCACTCTACAGATCACTGGTAAGGCCACTCTTAGAGTATTGTGTGCCATTTTGGAGGCCATTCTAAAGTGTGATATCAGGCTGCTAGAGGAGGTGCAGAGGAGGGCAACAAAGATGATATGTGGAATGGAGGGAGAGACTATGACAGCAGGCTGGGAGACCTCAATATGTACACCCTGGAGGATAGAAGGGACAGGGGGACATGATAGAGACATTCAAGTATCTGGGGAATCAGTAAGCATGGGGCAGATGGGGTCCTTAAGTTAAGGAGGGAGGGTCACCAGGGGCATGGGCTAAGAATAGAGGGAGAAGATTTAGGAAGGAAATGAGGAGACACTATTTCACAGATTGGGTGGTAGCAAAATGGAATGCCCTACCAGAATGGGTGGTATCATGTAAATCTGTGAACAGCTTCAAGGGCATGGGACAGGAACACGGGAGAGTGAGGGTTGGGGGGTGGCAGTAGGATGACAAAAGGAGTGGGGTTGGGGCAGCTGCAAACTAGGGGTGTTGGCTGCACTCAAAGTGAAACTTAGATAAACCGGGTGGTCTGTTTCTGCTGGCACATTCATATGTTTGTATGTGCTAGGGAGTGCTGTGACTTTTCTTTAACCATGAATACCAATTGTAAAATAAACTAACCTCTGACTTATTATAGGGAAGGGTGAAGAGGAAGTAAAAACATAAAACAAACTTTTGATTCCAACAATTTTAACAGTTGTCCCCTAACAGTCCCTGTATCTCCCAACGGGTGCATCTGGCTTTCCTCCATGGCTGTAAGAGTTCTACTGTCCATTGCATTTGGTACCTCACCAGGTTGCTGGTGGCCAACCAGATGCCATAAGGTTGAGGGCAGTTTTAGATACTGAGTGAACAACAGTCGTTTGAACTTGAAATGGCAGAACTTAATAAGGGGCCCCAAAATAGTTTTCAAACAAATGTAAAACAAATATTTTTAGTAATCTTATACCTGGGCTTCCTGCAAATTGACAAAGTCCTGCTCAGGACTTCATCCCTTATATCTTACTAAACTAACTATCTTCTGGAAAAGAAATTCTCAGGTCCGCCCAGTCAGAGATATTCTAGAATTGTTTCTGGGGTGCAGTGAAAGATAAGGCTTGTCAATTCTGTTGAGATTACAGCAGACATTCTGTATGAGAAAAACATTGCAGGCTGGAGATTCTACAACAGTGCTGGATTTTCACCTGTGGAAGACCTTTTGTGTCTTCACCCTCCAACCTTTCTTCATTTCACCTATCAAAGCCTTTCATCATCTTCTACCACGCTTGACTTATGTCATGTTCACCACACAGGCCTTTCATCATCTTGCAAGGGGACACTCAAGGTTTGTGATCACTCAGAATGTCCAGGACACACAGTTTTTACTGGAGCTGAAGTTCAGATGGGCATCTTTGCAGGCTCTGCCAAGTCCAAAACAACTTTCTGACTGGCTGGGAGACAGTTACATAGAAACATAGAAGCTGTCAGCAGATAGGGACCTCCCAGTCCACCCAATATGCCCACTCCTCCCCCCTACTGTGCGAACTGCAGACCCCACTCAATCTGCAGTCGGCTCCTCCTCTTGCCCCACCACCAAGGGCCCCTGTATCCATCCCTAGCATGCTTGAATCTCTCACCATTTGGCACCACCACCTCTTCTGGAAGCTGTTTCAGGCATCCACCACCTCTCCATGAAAGTATGTCCTCACATTTCCACTGTGCCTCCTCCAACTTCATAGAGTGACCCCTAGTCTTTTTCTTTTTCTATGAAAATGCTACTTTCTTGTACCTTATTAATACCTGTTAGGGATGTTAATGTTTCAACAGTTTCAATTCAAACAGTTCAGCAGTCCCAGCAACTTTCACAAAGAAAACAGTTCAAAACAGGATACTGTTTAACAATTGTAACACAAGGTTCAGGTAAATCCCACTGGGAAAAACAAATGAGCAGTCCAATTCAAATTCCTTCAGGAAAGCTAGGCTAGTATGCAGTCTGCTTCCAGAGTTTTCAGGGCTTGGAAGGGCCTATCTGCATACAGGCTAGCCTACTGGCTCGTACAGCCCTCCAACACAGTTCTTCTCTTCCAAGTTCTCAGCTGGACTCCTACCAAAACCAGGGCACAGCCTATTATATAGCATCGATTCTCCCCACCTGATTGTCCAGTCTTTTTCTGGGCAGAGAAGGTGCCCTTTACCCTTTCCAGCACCTCCAGTAGCAGGGAGAATCTATGGGGCTGCCATCTTTATTTACAATTTCCTGCGTGCTTTGGCAGCCTCCCATTTTGTTTCTAAGTCAATTCATGGGCATTCAACAAAGTGTCCTGGCTCAGCTTGACACATGGGGCCAGACAAATCCATATTCTGCTCAAGGGAGCCCCAACTTCCTGTCAGAGCTCCCAAAATGAAAGGCATCCTTTTGTCACCATCTTTGGCTATGGTTGCACGTGGGCACCTTGTATCATCTATTCCCAGTCCCACTGCCCACTGGGGACCAGGAAACCATCCACCCCTGTGCCTGGAGGCATTATTTACTTATTTCCTGAGTCCACTGCCTGCTCTGAAGCCAATAATCTGTTTTAACTTTCAGCTGACTGTCCAAATACATTGAAAGAAAGTGGTGGCTCCTTTAAGGGTTCATCCGTGCATATGCAGTTTCTGCATGCGCAATCATGTTTGTTTGTGCCCCAGTCCAGTTCTGGCAAATACCAGACTGGGTGGCAATTCTTCTGGTGCCTGGAAGTACAGACACTCCAAGGACTTCAGCCCCAGTACCAACAAGGGCCGGAGGATCGAGATAATTGGCCGGCAGCTGCTGTGAAGGTCACTGAGGGAGCCCAGATCCATATGCCTCCTGGAGCTCCTGAAATACCCTCCAGTCCTAATCACAGCAGCACAGGGGACTGAGGCAGAAATTGAAAACAGTGGGGCATGACAGGGCCATTGCCCAATACTGGTAAGCCTCATGAGGGGGGGCCTTTACATCTGAGAAATGGGAGTCAGTGAGCCAGAGTGGGGGGAGGAGGTGGAGTGAAATTACGGAAGCCAGACTGGAAAGGGGTGAAGACAGAGGAAGAATCAAGGAAGGGGAGAGCTGAGATAGCACAAGGTATTCTTGTAGTTTAGCTTAAATGGTGAGTAGGGAGATAGGGTGGTAGTTGCTAGGGCAGGAGTAGTCATCTCCTTTGCAAAAGGGTATTACAGTGGCCTGTTTCCCAAGAGTCAGGGACAGAGGCAAGGGAGAAGAGAGGTTGAGCAGGAGGAGATTGGTAGACAATGGCAGATGGAGGAGTTTGGGGTTGAGCCCATCAGGACTCCTGCCCTTGAATGAGGCTAAGATCCAAGACAGCCTTGAGGAAACAGCAGAGTGACATGTGAGAAGCAGAAGGGAGAGATTGGCTAGAAGGATGGGGGAGGAGGATGGGTAAGAGGGAGGGAGGAGGAGAGAGGAGGAGGCACAGGAGGAAAAGAATGAGTTGAATGCCGAGGCAACAGAGAGGGTCACAAATGGGGTGTCACCTACCTTGAGGACAGGGAAGAAGACTGGGTTGGGAGAGAAGAGGACATGGATAACCTTCCAGAACTTAGAGGAGTGATTAAGGTTGTTCTGGAAGGTGGAAGCAAAGCATTCTGTCTTGGCAAGCCTGGTGGCTCTGGTACAGGCATTGTGAAGGATCGATACTTGCTTAAGTCAGCAGGGAGCCAATTAAACATAATGGCCCAGATATTCAAAGGGTTGTGCTATGCACAATAGGGATGCACCAGCGCAAGTCTGAAAATGCGCCATTCTGTGATATTCAGTGGGAGGCAGATCGCCCCAAATCACACACTGCGCAAGAGCACAATGATAATGAATGCATGTACAACTGAAGGGAGGAGCCATGCATAAAAGGCATCATGGATATTCAACAACATCGTCATGCACAACAGGGGAGCAAGCAGAAGTTGCGTGATAGAGAAATGAGCCAAAATAAAAGGAACAAGAGAGAGGCACAAGAACGCTACAGGAAGGCACATGCTGCTGAACCATAGGCAGCCACACAGGCAACACACACACAGAGGGCAGGACAGAGACAGAGCACCTGGAACCCCAGGAACAGGGAAGGTGTGGGAGCCACAGCCACAGTGCAGTGCAAAGGGAAGTGCCACACAGCACTAAGGCCACCACAGGAAGGTGTTCCGGTGCAGGGGAAGTAGCAGCAAAGACAGCGGAGACACAGAAATAGCTGCGGGGGGACACAAGCCAGGGACATGGCCAGTGCCACCATCCAGATGGAGGCAGTTATGAGGTGGGTGAGAAGGCAGGCAGCAGGAGGACCGGCCCTGGAAGGGCCCATGGGTGGTATGCCCCAAGAGGCAGTGCCCGAGCCCACACCAGCCGGAGCTGTACACGATACTGAGATCGTGGGCTGGTACCGCCTGAACTGAGCAATTCTGGGTGGCTCTGTGAGCTGTGCAGTGATGTGATGCAGGCACCACATGACAGAGCCATGCTCTGTCAGTGGAGACAAAGTGACAGCTTGCATGTGCCTGCTCACCATGGGTACCTTCCAGAGACCAACAGGGGACACGACAGGCATAACCCAGTCGGCCACGCTCATGCCACTTCATCCAGTTCCTCAGTGCACTGCTGCCACATGCTGCAGAGTGCATCCATTTCCCAGCACACCAGTGGAGCACACAGCAAACATACAGGAGTTCCACAGGGCAGCACGTATGCCTGTGGTGCTGGGGCAATAGACTGCACCCAAGTGGCCATCTGCACACCACCAGGCCCTGAAGGGGCGCATACATGGTGGAAGGGGTATGCAAGCATCAACTGCTTGGTGGTGTGCGATGCCAGGGTGCATAATCATCGTCTGTGCCATGCACCCTGGGGAGCACATGATGCCTTCATCTGGCACCAGGCAGCACTGTGCCACAGATTCAAAAGTGGGGACATCCCCACTGGCCACTTAGTGGGTGAGTATGCAAATCACGCGAAAGACATGGAGCTTGGGAGGGGCATAGTCAGAGGTGACATGGGTATTGGCCTAGGTGGCCCAAGGCAGAGGCGGCGCTGATCACCAAACTAACTCCACCCTCTACCCACAGGTGACAGTGGATACCCCTCCGTCCCTGGCTGCTCACACTATATCATGCCCACTTGACCCCATCGCAGCAATGCTACAATGAGGCACATGCCACCACATGCAATGTAATCGAGTGGGTGTTCAGGATGCTGAAGGTATGTTTCCGTTGCCTGGACACAACTGGCGGTGCCCTACAGTACAGCCCCTCAAAGGCTTATGGGCTATTCCTGGCTGTTACATCCTGCACAACATGGCCATGACTGTGGGATAACCCGTACAGGTTGAAGAGGGACAGCGATGGGGAGATGAGGACACTGGTGAAGATGGTGATGAGCAGCCCCTTGGGCGAAGGAACCCCTGACTAATCCGGCTGGCACAGTTCACTAGGATGCCATCACAGAGGAGCACCTCAGCCAACCCAGGTAAGTCATGGGGCCATGTACAACCACCAGTGGCAAGGCACAACCCACAAACATGCATGGACAAACACCAGGGGTGCATGTTGTTAAGGGAATTAGCCAGCATGGAACCGCACATGCTGCCAGGGGATGGGCAAGGTCTAAATATGGCACGCAGTCACACACACATACACACCTCACAAGACATGCACAAGGTAGGGAGGCCTGCCCCGACCGCCACCCCCACACACACATCCACAGACCACTCGCCCAGTGCCTGTCATTGTGCGTGTGTCAGGCGCTGGGCACCATTGCACAGTGGTGGACACTGCAACATAGGCATCATCATGCACATGCCACAGTGGACAGCAGCCAGGAGGGTGTGCAGATGGGCCGTATGTGTCGTGCAGGGCCGGGTACCCCACCTCTGCATTGCACACTGAACAACACAATGCACACAGGGCAGCATCAGACAGTAGCTGTGCTGGGAGACAGGTCAGTCACCGACACAATGCCACGGCCACCACAGATCGTGGGCAGCCAGCTGAGACCCACCAGCAGTGACAGGCTGACCAATGGCCTCATGGGGTGCCACCGGCGGTCCCCAGGGTTCCACTGTGTGACGCGACCATGCTCACGCAGGGAGTCTGCAGCACACTGAACATGCCTCGCCAGGCGTGCTTGGGATGCCCACAACTGAACCCAGTGTCGACAAGGAGGGTGTCGCATGACCCCGGAATGGGGTGGACATTGCACTGCACGGTGTCTGCGATGCATGGGCAAATAACCGTGTGCCCATTGTGGCCATGACAGCTGTGATTGCCTGCATCTGCCTGTCAATGGCAGTGGTCACATCCTCCCGCAGCGGTCCATACCTGCCAGGAGCAGGCGGTGTCTCTGCTGAGCCACTCCTCTGCCTGGCGCAGAGCTGCACTGAGTGCATCCACCACCGTCACAAGCCACACCTGCTGATTGACTGATGCTTGGGTATCGCGGGTGTGCTCATCTAGAAGGTCATCTGCCTGATCGGCATGCTGTCCCTCATGGTGTTCCGGCCCTGATAGTCAGCACCCCTTGAGGGTGGGCACTGCACACCAGGGCCAGGCTTGGGCATGTCCACAGGCGGTGCACTGATGCCACCCCTGACACTGTACCCCCATGGTCATTGGCCAACTGCTGACACTGCCCCTCCAGATGCCGCTCTCCAGGGCTCAACTGTGCTGCACAGTGGCAGCAACAGCCCCAATCCTGGACACACACCAGTGCTGCCCACTGGTGCAGACAGGCTGAGACGGGACTGTGATGTCACTCAGGCCTCCACAGTGGCACCACCACCACGGCCATGCCTGTGATGTCACCTGCTGTGTGGCCATCCTGTGGCCCCATGTATCACTGCCCATGACGTTAGCTCCATCATCATCAGTAGCCGGATCCGGCACCAGCCTGAGTATCAGCATGCCGGCATCCATGGATGCTGGCATGCTGGGATATGGGCAGGGCTTCCTCCACACCTGCTCCACCAACATCAATCTGGACATCCAGCGGGCCACTGTCACCCTGACCCTTGTATGCCTGTGGAGGTTTATGGGCCCTCCTCTGTCTCCTTGCTACTGCCCTCAGTGGACAAACCCACCACCACTGACCCATGTAGACACTCAGGAGCTGTAAGGAAAAACAGTAGCATTAATGTATGTGACCCACCTTGTCCCTCCCCATTGACAGACCAGGACCTACCATGCAGTGACGGGCTATCACCCATCTGGAATCCACCACCGGAACACCCTCATGGCACAATGCTGCATGCTGCCAGCAACCCGCTCTTCTTGTGGGGTCAGACATTGCACTTCTGGCTGTTCCCCACTGTGGTGAACCATGCTGCCCTGATGGCAGCCACCTTCTCCTTAATCCTCCGCCTGTCCGTTGCCCATCTTCTTTTTGCACTCCTGCACGGACCGCTGGTGGCTGCCATGCAGGTTGACACGCAGCGCCACCTCTTCCCATGTAGCAGCATGGGCCTGTAGTGTTCCCTGGCATCCACTGAGCAGCAGCTCCTGGTTGAGGTAGGCCTCAAACAGGGCATCTGTCTTCTTGGTGAAGTTAGGCCTCCTCTTCCCATACGTCTCTGTTCCTCTTCCTCCACCTCATGATCGGTCATTATTCATCCTGTAAGAATGACAGGTGTTACCTGTGACTCTGCAGTCCCATGCATGTCCCACACACCACAGTCCACACTCCCAAACAGCATGCAAGTCACCACAATAGACTGCAGAAACTGACTATGGCTAGTGCAGCCCAATGTCACATTTTTATAGCGCAACGATGCAGATGAGGCGAGGTGTATTTTTAGGTGGATGCAAATGCAGTGTCTGCACCATCGAATGGCTGATTAGCTGATTTGCACATGCCGGCTGAATATCGCGCTGTTGCACTTTGCACAATTGTGTTGAACATGCTCAGCCAAGGGCGTAGTTCTGTGACATGTGCAGTACACCACAAACTACGCATGCCCAGGGTGATGACACAGATGTCTGCCGTGCTGCTGATGTGCTGTGCGCAGGAGGCAATGCAGGACACAGCCACCATTGTGCCAGTGGTGCTACTGCACTTTACATATATGGCACTGTGGCACTGGGGCGCTGGTAGGCGCACTGAGACCCAGAGCTGTAGGCCTTCTGGGAGGTGGCACACAGGCACCCAATCATGCTACATGCATTGGGTTCCAATCGCGCTGTGGCTGTCCGTGCGTGAGAGACCCTTGACCCTGGGCCCAACCTTTGCCCCCTAGGTGCCATGCATCTGCATGGGTGCACCCCATCACGCTGTTCAGTGACAGCATGATGGGGAATGACAACACAATACTGCGCAGCATCTGCGTGGTGGAGGGCGCTAGGGAGCACCATTTTGATTCTGAATCGGTGGAAAGATGGCACGGAGACAAGCACCTGTCTGGGGCCAGGTGGAACTGGCTAACCTTGTCTCCTTAGTTGAGCCCCATGCTGGTGCTCTCTTTGGTGAGGCACCCTGGACAGGACCAGGAGTGCCATGTGGGAGGAGGTGGCGGTGGCCTGGAGGAGGTGACAGGGATCCAGTGAACTGTGGAGCAGTGCAGGCTGGTATAGGGACCTCCAGCAGAGGGACCTGGACAGGCTTGCCTGCCTATGGGCATTCCGCCAGGAGGAGGCGGTTCCATGGCCAGATAGGTGCCCCATCCATACACTGGTTATGTCTGTATGGGTATCGCGGTGGGCATGTGTCCACCACATGGGGGTGTGGTCCATCCAGTGTGGGCAGTGGTGGTGGTGGTGGTATAGGTGTGGGGGCTAAATGATTTGGCTGTGTGGGATTGCATGCACCCGGGGGTGGGGGCTTTTGCTACTGGATTGTACTAATGTTCCTCTCTCCATGTTTGCACCCTAGGCCCTGAGGAATGTTGCTGTGTGAGGGAGGAGTGGCAATGGCATGAGGCATGTCCCGATGCAGGAGGACCCTTACTGGCTCAGTGCCAGGACCAGCCTGATGATGGTGAGTGCCTTACATCCAGGATTTTCTGTGCATGCTGTGTATTAAGCCGGGGCGGGGCATGGCTCCCATGCATTTACACCACTGCCATGCATGTCACATAGTACAGTCAGCACTGTCCAGTGGCACTGCATGTCTGGGAGTGCATCACTGGTGGTCCATGCGTGCACCAGGTACATGGCTGTGCCACTCTTCACACCACAAAGCCATGTCACTGTACATTCACGGTGGTGCTGTCTGCGGGACTTGGGCGGTGGTGTGCAGTGTTCCATGTGGCTGTGTGTGCCTGGGTGGCAGGTCTCGTGGACACGATCACTGTGGTGGTTGCACACCATCACAGGGGCATGTCCTATGGCTGTATGCCATACACAATGGGTGGGTTGCAGGGGCTGTGCATTCACGCCTATTGACTCTGCTCCCTTGTCCTAGGTGGATGGAGGATGGTCCGTATAGACAGGGCACTGCAGGCGCTGCTCCAGGTGGCAGGGGCTCTCTGGCCATGCTAGAGAGGGTGGATCGGCATGGCGTGAGGAGAAGACATTGCAGGAGGTGCCATAGGAGTGGGTAGCAGGGCTCCCACTGAATACTGTCCACCCATGGACTACTACAACCCCTGAACCCACCCTCACACCTCTCCTTCCTCTCCCATTTGTTCACCCCTGCCCTTACCCACCTCCACCCAGTTTGTGGCCCTCACCCCATTTTTTACTGTAAATATGTACATAGTTTGTTTCTACTTCTAATACATTTGTTTAGTTATGCCTACTACGGTGGTCTCTGATTTGCAGCGGCTAATGGTGCTCAGCTGCAGTGGTGTGCATGGTGTCGGATGTGGTGCTATCATGGGTGTGTGTGTGTGTGTGTGTGTGTGTGTGTGCCGTATGGGAGGCAAGTTTGGTGTGGGCATAGCTCTCAGTCACTGTCTGTGGTTTGTGTGTTGTTTCCTGTGCACTGGATGACTGTGTGCAGTGGTACCAGTGTATCGCTGTGTCCATGGTGCACCTGTCAGACCATCTATGGCCTGTGCAGCTGCCACCCTGCATGTCTGTGACCTGCACAGTCCACTGGCATGTCAGTGGGGCTGCCGATGCTGGACTGCCACTGTACCCAGCGCAATGCTGGGTTGCCTCCTGTCACTGGTGGGGTGCACGTCTGCCTCGGGTGGCACTGTTGCCTCCACTGTTGTTGTCCCACCTCGATGCTGTGACTTGTGTCTGTTGCAGGGATGTGCTCCTCTGTCTGTCACTTATGCTCCAGCCGCATGCTGGTGGCATACAGCATCATGGTGCCTGCACAGGGTTGCTGGCACACCTGTGCCATGGAGGGGTTATGGCCATGTGCACACGGCTGCAGGCCATGCCAGGGCTTGGTTGACCCGCTACTGTGTCCCTGTGTTGGTGTACCCTTGGGTATGGGTGGCTGTTTGTCTGTGCACTGTGTTGCATCCTGTGTGGCGCTTGCTTCTATGCAACACTGTGTGTGTCTGTGCTGGCTGTGGTGGCCAGTGCTGGGGCAGGGATGTGTCCTTGGGAGGTGTGCAGGGTGCTGTACTGCTGGTGGTCGGGTCTGGGCTATGCCCTGTCCATATGGGGTACCTCGTGTGCCCGGCCTGTAGTCGGTCTCTGCAACTGTACCTCGGGGGAAAGCGTGCAGAGTGGCACTGTGTATGCTGTTGTTGCATTGCTGTCTGCTGCCGCCGCTGCAGGGCACATGTTGGGCTGTTCCCATGGCTACATGGTGCACAGGGTTGCATTGTCACAGTGGGGGTGATGGATTGCATGGGTGTCCTGCACTGTTTGGTGCTACTCCTGGGAAGTGTGTATGGTGATCGTGGTGCAGGGTGTGCTCTGCATTGGTGGAATAATGTGTGGCATGGGGTGGTTGGCCCTCCTTGTGTGACAGTCAGAGCTTGCCAGGGGTGTGCTGGGGCACCATGCCCCGGCTGTGGGTTAGTTGCTGGTATCCATGGGCAGGTGGTTATTCCAGCTCTCCCCCAGTTGTGCAGTGCATGGGGTGTGGGGACAATGTTTGTTCTGCTGTGTGCTCCTCTGCCCATCTGTGGCATGGTTGGTGGTCCCCTGCATCCCTGGTTGTGCTGCTGCATTGCTGCCCTGCTCCACAGGGCATCCCTGGTTGTGCTATGGCACATCTGGACTGCTCCACTGAGCATCCTTGTTGCGCTATGGCACATCAGAAATGCACAACTGCACATCCCTGGTTGCACTATGGCACAGGTGGCGTGATATTCAGTCATATGCATGGCACATCTTGGCCTGTGCAGTTTTGAATATCCGCTTCTTGCATGGCGCAGTAGACTTGACTTGCTCCTGCTGTTCTGCACTTTTGGGCACAGTTTGAATATCCGCCCAATATGTCTTTCATTCATAACTTAGGTATTTTACAAGATTTCTGTACCAAACCTGGGTGATGATTTATGCCTCTCTATGACCACATTAGAGTTGACTTATAACTGCCACCCCAAATGGATGTTCAGCTCTTGCCCACAAAACACAGATTTCTGGTTGGAGCTACTGGTCACCACTAATGGGTCGGGGGCATAAGACATAATAAGAAATCCATTGCTGCAGCTGAACATGAAAGAGAGATGGAAAATAAAAGTGGGTGAAAAAAAAATAAACCTCGATATTAATCCTGCCACCCCAGACAGGATTCTGTGATATAACTATTTTTTCTGACTGCGTGTAACTGAACTTTTACCTTTGGAGAGCTTGTGAGTCATAATTAGCTTGCTTTGATCTGAGTTGTGCTGTACGGCACTAATGGGATTCTTCTTACTGTTTTTACTATTTTTAATTCTGCTTCTTTTTATTTAATTTTATCAGAGCACTACTGTGTTTATTGAGGTAGGATTTATCGGAGTTATTGTGCAGCTTAGTAGCTCCCTCATGCCAGGACTATTTATGAGTGCCCTCTCAGGATAAACTTGAAAGGTTCTCACCTGGAGAACATACTCTAACTGTTTTAATCAATATAAATAGTACAAGCAGTGAGAGTGAACACCAATGCTGAAAAAAGACTCCATTTGTATGAAAATGTTTTTTTAAGTCTTGCGCACACATTTTTCTAGTGATTTTTTGTCTGATGAAGAGAGTTCTGCAGCAACTGATTTAAAAGTATACTAAGAAATAATCTCTTAGAATATTGCAAGGACTGTGCATTGATAAGGTACTGTTATATTGATATTATATAAAGCAATATTAAGGGTTATTATTATATAGACACCATGGAGCTTTCCTCTTTTATCTATTTTATAATAGACATGTCACGGGAGTATAGTTTTATATTTACTTTGATATTTGATTTTGTATTAGGTTTGTTTAAGAGATAGGGTTGGATTTTCAAAGCCTTTGTTTAAGGTACAGTGTTCTATTGTGCAGCTTTTCACATACCCCAAATTGCCCTATGTACAATTTTAAAAGCTATGACATAAATAAGTAGAATTTTCAAACCTCTGGCCTAGTTATGACCAGTTTTCAAAATTCAGATATACTGTAAATGTGCCTGGACAAAATTTCCAGACTAAGTATAACCTGATCTTTTGAATATGGTCTAGCACATCAGGACAGTCTCTGATATGAATGTAGCTAGCAGTTGTATCCATTTTATGACTTTTGAAAATAACACCTAACATAACTAGGAATTTTGTCCATTTCATGTCTTTTGAAAACTACACTAGGTATTTACTGCTCCCCTAAAGAAAACAACCTATTCCAGAGAAGTGTTTTTGACATATTTCTGAGGGCTTACTGGATCAGGATACCTTGTTGTCCTATTTGGCAATCACAAACAATTCCTGATACCGAATGAATTTTAATAATCTTAGTTTCATGAACAATATTGATGGAAATGTATAGTATTGAAACTGTTTATTAAATCCAATCATTAAAGGAAGGTACAACTAAAGATACACCAGTGAAAAGGGCTACTAGAAGAGTTAATCAGAAGCATAATTAAACTATTGGAAAACCAGGAATAATTATTCAATTTTTAAATAAAACATCAGAGATATCTAATAAGGTTAATAGTTATTTATCAGTTCCCCAGTTTAGCATTTAAATAAATCAAAAGCAGAAAAGGACTTCCAACTCTCTGTAGTTACAGACACAGAGGAGTAGATGTTAAATACCACTTAAACACCAGGAAAGGAGGAATCCTAATAAATTAAGAAACAAGTACTGTAGTAAAGTCATGATCCAAACTTAGAAAAATTAAATAGTGGACAATACAAGGACTGAAATCAACCTAGAGGTATGTTGATCAAAGTTAATGTTCTCCCTGGATAAAAGCCCAAAGAAAGTAATTCCACCAAAACCTAGTATCTGAAGGATTTTGAAGCTTTCCTTAATCCTCATATGGAGAAAATCAATACCATCAGGAAAATATATCGCTCCCATTTGTATGGGAGGGTGATCTAATTGTTCCTCCCCAAATTAACATAAAAGAAGGATAACACAAACTACTGTATAGAAGGTTCTTTTCACAATCCACTTATTTTCACTATATTCACTATTGCTGACAATCAGCAAAAATAAATAGCTAGTGAAAAATAAAGGACACCTGATCATCAGTAGGACTGTACTGAAGAGTAAACCATCTGCGCTAGTTCTATCAGATGTGAATATGTATAGAAGATTGACTCACACTAAATACAATGGATGCTAATGCAACCTGCTATACAGTATTACTCCTGATGCAAGCCTGCATAACCCCGTTGCCCTGTGGGAGCTTACCTAAATGGCTATTTGGATCCCAGCCCAAATTGATGCCACCTCCTCCATTAGCACTCTCCAATTCCAAGGACTCCTGTGGGGACAGGAGGAGGACTGCTGCCAGTGTGAGAGTATGTTCTCAGTACAGCATACCTGCACTTGAGGAACAAAACACAACCAATGAACTGCAGTACAAAATATTTAATTTATTTGAGTGAACTACATACATAGAAATGAAGATGGAGGGATGCCAACCAGTGCTCTGACACTTCAACCTTACTGCTTCATCAAGGGCATGGCAGCATATTCATTATGGGCCCTCCTGCACTTGCCTGATTTGTGACTGTGTACCACACATCAAAGACTCTGCCCACTGCAGATGGAGATATGTGACTGGCACTCTTGGTGGAGTGAGAAATCACCCAATCACTGACTGACCAGCACCAGACTGCAGAGAGTGACAGCACTAAACAAACAGTGTCACAAGCAAACATTTGAGGGCAGGAGCCCTTTTGCAACTGAACATATAGGGCCAGTGGTCTTTAGCCAAACAGGGCACTGCCAACTTACTGACCCCTGATCCTGGCGGGGAGCAAATCAGGATGCTGAAACACAAAGAAAAACCTGCAAGGGACTCTGGGAGACAGGAAACTGGTAATTTCTGGTGCTCTTTTGTGGGCCAATAGATCATTGAGTGATGGACCTCCAGGCTGGCTCCAGATGACTGACAGGTGCAAGGACCAATGGTGAGCTGTAATTCTGGAAAAAGAGTAGGGGCCGTGGCAGGACTGAAGTGTTTAACTCTGTCAAGGAGAGCATCTCAGAAGAAGAGCTGCTGCCTGGATCACCAGCTTTCAAGGCCTGTCTGAGGCTCCACAGCCAGAAGTAGGACACCAAATGAAGCTCGCTCAACCAAAAGGAAAGAAGGTTGAGAGTTACCTGATTCAGTCTACATGTGGCTGGGTTAAGGAGCAGGCCTGCTGACAGCTGGTGAGAGCTGTGCTGAGATACTCTGTACATCTGTCATAGGTGAACTATGTGATGAAGAAGCAGAATTCAAGCCTCTATAAAGGGGTAATCAGGCAAGCTAACATAAAAGCAACACCTGAGAGAGTGTAGCTTGAGGACCTTTCTGTGCTGTAGCTCTGCTACAGCTGAGCTATTACTGCAGTCAGTCTGTGAAGCTGACCAGCCAGTGCTGCAGCCAGGGACTAGTTATTACTACACATTAAGGACTGGGTTTACAGGACATAATATATTGGATAGGGTGGCTCTGAAGTTCCTAGGTGGATCTGCCATGCACAAAGAGGAAGTTGCCCACAAATTACTAAATCAGGAGAGCCCCAGGGCAGCATCAGAGGATGCCTAAGAGCTGCAGTACTGGAGAGATTGACCAGTCCGTTGCAAGCTGTGAACGAGGAGCCCTGTGTCATAAGGGAGGCCTGACAATACCAGAAGCATGGATACTTTCAGGGCCTGCTCCTTCACCTGAACTCTGTATAAAATAGTTTTGACACCATTTAATTGTGTTTGACCATGGACCAGGATTAACAAGAACCTCACTTTGATGTTGCTTAGCCATTCTGCATTTGCATTAACTGTAAATTATAACCACGGCTTATTTGTTAATTGCACCACCACCAGTCAACCAGCTGCAGCACCAACTGGCCTACACAAATTCCATGCCATGCCCATTAACATTCTAGGAGCTCTTTAAATGGTTTTAAAATATTTAACACTGATAACAGTGGGGATAGGTACTGCCCCCAGTACAGCTGGGCATGAAAGAGACACCATACTGTGGCGTGGGAGTGGGCTGTACTGGAGGACTGTACCTAGGAGGGCATTTTTAAATACAGCCTGGGGAACAATTTAATTGTCTTCTCCTGCACAGGGCAATTAACAGTGGTCATCTGGGCCAAGCCTATGCAGGCCAAAAGAAGACTAGCCAGGTTATAAGTGCCTACCTTGTTTTTTGCTAATGAACCTCTCCCTCCTTAGAATTTCTGCTCTAATAAGTACCTTTTGTTATTTGTTCATAATTCTGACTCAAGAGCATGTTATTAGTCAGGACCATATCAATAGTAGAGTGCTAATAATTACATTTTTGGTTTGCTGCTATTGCACTGGTGATTTCACTGGTGGACTGATCCTGTGGAGGGTGGGGTGGTATGGCTTTCAGGGGATGTACCGTACTGACACCAGGCCCATTTAAAAACCTTTCTCTGGGGAGAAGCAATGTGTAATTTAGTCTAACTTCAGTATGAATCCCCAATCAGGAGTTCTTCAAAGCAGGACCCTCAGCCTTGTTTAGGGCCCACAAGGTATGGGTAGTATCTGCAACACTCATGGTGACACAGTTACACAAGGTAATCAAACAATACAAGAAATAAAGAAGGTTATGGAGTTATTTGTTTTAGTTATTGCCTTTTTCAGAGATCAGTCATGTGTGTGTGTGTGTGAGTGTGTGGCGTGTGTGTGTGTGTGTGTGTGTGTGTGTGTGTGTGTGTGTGAAGGATGTCAAGTTACTGAGGGGATCCAGCACAGAGCAACAAGGATGAACCGAGGACTGGAGGACAAAACCTACGAGGAGAGGCTGAGGGAGCTTAACATGTATTCCCTGAAGGAGAGGAAGGATGGGGGATATTATAGAGACCTTTAAATATATGAAGGGTATAAACAAGATTGGTACTGAAGGATTTTTAATTAAGGAGGGAGAAACATGAGGGTCTGAGATTGGAGGGTGGAAGATTCAAGAGGAAATGAAGAGACATTTCTTCACAGAGGTGGGTGTCTATGTGGAATGTACTGCCTGAGGAGGTGGTATCCTATAAATCGGTGAGCAGTTTTAAAGGGGATGGGACAAAGTGAGGGCAGGGTCACCGACATGGGGGTAGGGAGGGAGTGGCAGCTGCAGTGTAATAATTACTAGCTGCACACTCAAGCAGACGATAGACCATATAGCCTATATCTTCTGGCAAGTTTGTATGTTCATATGTATGTTTGTTGTGTGTACGTATATCAAGAACCATTGTTATTACACAACAGTGGTCCAAACACTTTGTGCTGGTTCACTAGGAGGCCATCCAGTTCCCCTCCTATAATTAAAATAATTTAGGCAAATATGTAAATAATGATAAAGAGGGTGGTCACAAAACTCTGTCCAAAACTAAGAAAGATTTAGGAAATTTGACTCCAAAAGAAACTTTAGGAAACGGCTCCACAATAAATCTAATCAAGAAAGATAATTAAATTAAATGAGTTAAGAGTGTGCCAAAGAAGACAAAGAAACCACATGGTGTATAGTACACAAAGAATTTAGATTGATACAAAAGATGGTGGAGTCTGCCAAAACCAAAAATAAAAAGAAAGCATTGATTGGAAATAAAGAAAATATCAAAGTAATCAAAAATAATAAACAGGCAAAAAAAATCTAGGGAAAAATAAAGAACTGGCAATGGAAAAGAAAGAAATTATACAAACGTCCACGCAATAGTTTAAATCTAATAACAATAAACAAAAGGAAAATTAAAGAGAACCTTGTCAATGCTACATGGATCCAGTCATAATAGTTGAAAAGGAAAATCAGTTGGGTATAACTGGCACAAAGGAAATTACAGAAGAGAAGGTTCAAATATTTATATACTGTAGGAGGCTTGACAACCTCACATCTGGAGACTAGGGACACTGGAAATAATTGTATTCAACTTAGTAAAATAATACTAGGAGAAACTATGATATTGGAAGCTCTAAGTTCCTCCTAGAGATATAAAATTGGCTCAAATCATGGATGGATTTGTGCTGTTGTTAAAACACACACTTTGAGACTGCAGATAATAATAGTGGCAAAGTACAACAACTGGAGGAAAAAAGAAATAATGTTATTCCTCAAAATAAGATAATTTTAATAAGAATTATCAGTCAACAATAACATTCATTGCTCTGTCACAAATTCTACATAAGAGACAATAGGCACCTGGATGGTTAGTTGTTCTTTGCTGCATGAAGCTACTAAAGTATCTCTATTTGGTTCTCACATCACGATCGATACTGCTACCCAGTACAAGACCTTTACTTTAGGTGCAGAACCACCAAACTCCTACTGTAGGAACCTCTCATGCTCAGTATCAGAGATAGGTTATTTTTATTTTTTGTATCATTTAGAATTTATTGAGATTTTATAACATATTACAGTACAGCTAAACAAGATAGTCCAATGTTACCTCAAAAGCAAATCTCTCAGCCTGGCTGGAGCAGTGATATTAGCACTACTCCTTGGATTACAGACTAAGATAAATATAGACAGGATTTTGACACATTTGAAGCAATTAACACTCGACACATGCCAAGGGCTCATTATACTAGTACAGCATACCACACAGAAGTACAGTAAATTGACTTGTCAATTTTCCAATGGTAATCATACAAGACCTCTCAACCATAGTTACAACTGAGCTCATAAAACGGAAAGCAATACAATATGAACAGCAATACCAAAGTAAATACCTGATGGCCTAACTATATACTAAAAACAGTAAAGCATTATAACAGTCCTTTAAAAGAGAAAACATTAGAAGGAGCTGGTGTCTGAAACCACACACATGAACTAAGAATGATTAGAGAGGAAAGATGGCTGGTGGGGATAATCTAAATATATGTCACACTTAAGATACTTCAAAGCTACCTGTATGTCCCAGACTATACAAAACTGCTGGAGGTTCCTGCCTGCCCTTGCCCACAGATGCCCCTAGCAGGGTCAGCAGCTTGCAAAGCCAAGAACAGGGTCCACACTATATCAAACTTATAAAATTTGCCCACTGTGATGTACAAGAGGCGTTCATATCATGCTAATTTATACATATTTCTTTCCATTCAAAAAGCGTAAGGATGCCAACTGTCTGCCACAAATGAAGCAATAAACTTTTAGCTTCTGTGACAATAGCCATAAACCAAGCATAAGAGGTTTCTGCCTAATAGGTAGATGGGTGGTGTTCCATAGGAAAATCAATGAAGTATCCCTTGGGATGGGCTGCTCCAAGACCAGTTTCTGTCATTTGCAAAATTTGATCTCACTATCTCTGGAGACAGGCAGCTCCAAAGGATATGATGAAGGTACCATCTGTGGATCTCCAACACCAGCAATTAGATGTCACAGACATACTCATTTTATGTAAAATGTGGGTGTCTTGGTACCACAGATATGGGGCCAAATATTCAGAACTTTGCCCTGGGGCTAAATTAACACTGCCCAGCAGGCAAACAGCATGGAGCACAAAACAAGCTATATTCAAAGGAATAGCCAGGACAAACAGCTTCTGAATATAGCATGGGAATGAGGCCGTGCAAACTGCACTGGGAGTGCAGGGCAAGCCAGCCCTGGAATAAGACAGCACTGAATACAGCAACCAGGGAAGTGCAAACCACAACAACAACACAGTGCACAGTGACATGAGGGTAGGTAGAGAGGAACTATGTGGCCAATGTGTGTCCTGGCAAATGCGTGGACTCAGTACAGCTGCAGGCAGCAGCACACATGAAAAAACAGTGATCAAAACTGTATAATATTCCCCAAACCGTTAGAGCTAGCTAAACTTTGCCATATTCAAAGTGAAGTGCAAATGAGCCTACTTAGATAGCCTCTGGCCAAGCAGCCACATTAGCATCTCATCATGCCTGATTTGCATGTAGTTTGCACAAGCGTTACTGCAGGGTCCCACAGCTCTACCTGTAGGTCAGTCTGGAGGTACAGGGGCTGGCCAGGTCCAACCGCAGCTCCACCTGTAGGTCAGTCAGGCAGTGCATGATGATAGCTGCAGGCTTCATGCAAACAGTACAGCATAGCATATCGTACCCCAGGGACAATACAGCATAGGCACAGGTGGTGGTAGTGCTGTATGCAACCATCATACTGTAGGTCATGCTACAGTGCATAGCAGACACTACAGTAGCAAGAGGGCTGGTAGTGAGGACACGACACTGCCTATGGTATGTAGGGCAGTGATGACCACTGCACTGTACACAGTGACAGGCACAGCTTGCAGGTAATTACTGACAGTGGACAGTACTATCACGCTGTTGTGTGATCCACAGATGCTACACCTGTGGCATGGGTTGCACACAGTGCCATGTACATGGCCGGCAGTGTGTGCTGTGACATCTGTACAGTTGTGTGGTAGGTGGCTGGGGGGCATGTAGGGATCCAACAGGCACACAGGTGGTGGCATAATCCCACTACTGGCCCATGTGCACTAAGCGATGTGTCCCAGCCTTGTGGCCACACCTGGGCTGTGGTGAGGTCTGGCCACCCACACACCCTCCCTCACTGGCCACCATAACCACAGTGCTGCATGTGTGCTGGCATCTGTTCCGCACCACAGATGTATGGTCTGCAGGTGTGTGCTATATGGCCACACTACCATGCTGTCCCCTGTGAGTCAGATCACCCCTCACTGTCTGTGCTTGGCTTGGACTGGTGGCAGCTGATGGCATCATGGTGGTGCCATCGAGTGAGCAGCATCGTCCTCCATGTCTGTCAGTTTCTAAATGTCATAGTCATATGCTAGGGGCCGCGCAAGCCACGCTAATGCTGAGATAGCACCATGCAAAGCGCGCAATGCTGTTTGCTCAGGTTGTGCTCCTGACTGGACTCCCGGGCACCAAGACTTTAAGGTCGATGATGGACAATCATAGGTTGCATGATTTATGGAGGCTGGGGCACCTGTCTGACCAGGACTACATGTTCTACTCCTCAGTCCATAATTCCTGCAGTAGACTTGACCTCATTTTAGCTACTGCTGGTATTGTCAAAGAGACTCTTAGTTCCACCTGAGCCCATCCCCATTTGCAATCACTCCCCAGTTACTCTTACTTTCTAACAAAGGGGCAAGGCACTGAGGTGAAGAGGTAGCACTGTAATGAGAGCATCTTAGGGGGCAGTAAGTTTTAATTGTGGCTCTTGCAGGAGGTCCAGGACTACCTCCGGCATAATGCTACAGGAAAGACACCCAGCAGATGGGTGTGGGAGGCCCTGATGGCCTACTTTTAGGAACAAATCTTTAAACAGTGCATCAGCTTGGAAAAAAGAGCGAGATAAGGAATGCGAATCTCCAGAGAAGTGTTTAGTGGCCTTGAAGCAGCAGCATAAAGCAGACATTACACCATCTCTGGTGCAGCAGATGAGAGTGGTACAATATTGGCTTAATACGTTGACTACACAGCAAGCTAAGTCCGGCCTCTACTGCACAAAACAGGCTTATAGTGGGGGGGCTGGCTGCATTTTTGCCTACCACCTGAAATAGAAGACAGTGGATAGTGTAATACATGGGATTAAACATGATGCTAAAGTGGTAGTCGATTTGGCAGGAATCAGTTTGGCTTTTCAGGATTATTATTATTGAAGTTGTATGCCTCTAAGCTCCTAAGAGCGAGCTCCTTGTGGACATCAGCATCTTCTTGTCTTCTATTACATTACCCAACTTAACACAGGAGCAGCAGAAGGCCCTTTACAGTCCAGCTAGCCCTCAAGAGATCCTAAAAGCCATCACTCAACTGCAAGACGGCTGAGCACCAGGAACAGATGGATTGTTGGTCGGGATTTATAAAACAATTGGGGAATTGATTAGCCCCGCACCCTGCCAGACACTATGAATGATGTTACCATCTCTGTATTGGTTAAGAAAGGGAAGGACCCCTTCCAGTGCTCCAGCTATTGCCCCATCTCTTTGCTGAAAGTAGACTATATTATTTTAGCAAAAATATTGGCCAGTAGGCTAAATAAAGGTGCTACCACTATTAGTCCACCTGGACCAGGTTGGGTTTGTGGCAGGCAGAGATGGGGTAGACTACTTTAGATGCCTGGTTGATCTGATGTGGGCAACAGCATCCTTGACGGATGCGGTGGCAGCTGTCACCCTGGACATGGAGAAGGCCTTTAACTCTGTTGAATGGCCCTATCTCATAGAAATTCTGTGTTACTTTGATTTTGGGGATACTTTCATCAGATGGGTGCAAACCATATATGCTTGGCCACATGTGGCAGTCCTGATCAATGGGAGGTTATCCTCTTCATTTTAGCTTAATAGAGGCACCCGCCAGGGCTGCCCCCTGTTGTGAGCCTTGTCTGTAGTAGCCATTGAGCCGCTAGCACAAAAACTTAGGGAATCTGTGCCTATTCAGGGCATGTAGGTGGGTGGGTGGTGAATCCTATAAGCCCCGCAACCTCACTCTCTGCTTCAATAGCTACATTAGACAGCTTTTCCTCAGCCTGGCTTGAAAAATAATTGGAGCAAGACTGAAGTCTTCCTCTCAATTCTAAATGCACTGATAGTATGCTAAATGGCACAGGCTTATAATGGGTGACACAACCCTTTAAATAATTGGGATTGCACATCTCCTCCAACTGGAAGGATTGGCCCTCACTTAATTTTGATCCCTGATTAAAGTTTGCATTAACACTTTGCAAAATGGAGTCATCTCCATTTTTTCCTACAGGGAAAGTACAAACATTACAGATGATGGTTTCCAAAAAGTGCTTTATCTTTATTTTATTTATTTATTTTGTGTTGACCGGGTAAGTGCACTAGACAAATCATGCCTATTTTCAGGCACGACCCAGGGGAGGGAGATACAAATGAATGCCAACTGACCTTGAACCAGATTAAGCTGTTGGTGGTATTTTCAGTGAATGAGGGAAATTTGGCCAGGACACCGGTGAAATTCCCCTACTCTTTTCGATAAGTGCCATGGGATCTTTAACATCCACCTAAACTACCACCAATCCAGGCAGATAGGACCTCGGTTTAACATCTCATCTGAAAGATGGCACCTCAGAAGTGCAGCATCCCTTTCATGCTGCACTACAGTGTCAGTACTGGATATTAACCCACATGCCAGATGTGGGAACTGAACCCACAGCACTCTGATCTCCTGGCCTCAGAGGTGAGTGCGCTACCTACTGAGCCACTGACACTGCCTGATCTTAACCAGTACCTTCCCCTCCTGCTGCCTGATAATCTTTTAAAGCAGCTTACAACAGCTGTGAATGCTTTTTTGTAGCAGTGTGGAAAGGATAGATTGTAAGTCCTGTGCCTGATTGCTCCCTGGTCTAAGGGTGGCTTCTGAGCACTGTGGTTTAAGGGGTACTTTGCCCTTGGGACTCTGCCACATTTGGATGTGGCTTTCCGCTGATAGGGTCAGGGGTGTAGCTAGATGAGTAGAACTGGAAAAACAGTTAGCAGGCGGTTGGCTCCCAGAACTTTTCCCTTTGGAGTCCTGCAAAGAGCACCCAGTGGACCCCCCAGGACTATGCCAGGTATGTTTGGAGTGAACTTGGGAAAATCTTAGGGTGCACGCTTTACATCCTGCTATATTTATGACTGATGTGGCATAATCCTAAATTGTACATAGGAGGGGCCTCACTTACCTAGAGAGACTGGGAAAATGGTGGTTTGGAATATATCCCCCACCAGCTACCTTAAGGCCTTTGGTGATCTTCAGTGGCAGGCCTCCTTGCCTCTCTCCCAACATTGGTGCTTCCTCAAACTTACCATTTGGTGTCTACTATTGTGGGATCCCAGCTTCAATTGCCAGCTAGAGGGCAATAGGAAGATGTCTTGTGACTTGTTAGGGGTGGCAAGTTTTAAGGCTTCCAAAAAAAATTGGCAGTATTTACCATGACCTGTCAGACAGATATGCCCTTTCTACTGCTCATTTTCTGTTTGGGTGCTCAGGTTCAGGTGCGAAAAGTTATTAGGCCATGCTTTTATGGATGCTGATTCAGCTAATGCTTATGGAGTTTGCAGGTACACGGGAGGCAGACTAATGCAACTTAAGACACTAGGGGCCAGATATTCAAAGCTTTGCATGGTATAAACAGTTTGTGCAGGAATAGCCCGGGATTAGCGTGGGTCTGCCGTATTCAAAAGACCAACTAGCATGGGCAAACAGCAGTAGCACCGGGCTAAGCATAATGATATGCAAGGGGCATAGTGAACATGAATAAAGTCGCTATGAGATATTCAGCGACTAGCACTGTGCTAAGGTGTTTAGCATGACATAGTGCAGCCCAAAGCGTGGTACAATTTACCGCCCAGGAAAAGCTGGTCTTAACCCTGAGCAAACAGCATTGCGCGCTTTGCATGGTGCTATCTCAGCATTAGCGTGGCTTGCGCGGCCCTAGCATATGACTATGACATTTAGAAACTGACAGACATGGAGGACGCATGCTGCTCACTGATGGCACCACCATGATGCCATCAGCTGCCACCAGTCCAAGCCAAGCACAGACAGTGAGGGGTGATCTGACTCACAGGGGCATGGTAGTGTGGCCATATAGCACACACCTGCAGACCATACATCTGTGGTGCGGAACAGATGCCAGCACACATGCAGCACTGTGGTTATGGTGGCCAGTGAGGGAGGGTGTATGGGTGGCCAGACCTCACCACAGCCCAGGTGTGGCCAAGGCTGGGACACATCGCTTAGTGCACATGGGCCAGTAGTGGGATTATGCCACCACCTGTGTGCCTGTTGGATCCTACATGCCCCCAGCCACCTACCACACAACTGTACAGATGTCACAGCACACACTGCCGGCCATGTACATGGCACTGTGTGCAACCCATGCCACAGGTGTAGCATCTGTGGATCACACAACAGCGTGATAGTACTGTCCACTGTCAGTAATTACCTGCAAGCTGTGCCTGTCACTGTGTACAGTGCAGTGGTCATCACTGCCCTACATACCATAGGCAGTGTCGTGTCCCCTCACACTACCAGCCCTCTTGCTACTGTAGTGTCTGCTATGCACTGTAGCATGACCTACAGTATGATGGTTGCATACAGCACTACCACCACCTGTGCCTATGCTGTGTTGTCCCCTGGGGTACGATATGCTATGCTGTACTGTTTACATGAAGCCTGCAGCTATCATCATGCACTGCCTGACTGACCTACAGGTGGAGCTGCGGTTGGACCTGGCCAGCCCCTGTACCTCCAGACTGACCTACAGGTAGAGCTGTGGGACCCTGCAGTAACGCTGTGCAAACTACATGCAAATCAGGGCATGATGAGATGCTAATGTGGCTGCTTGGCCAGAGGCTATCTAAGTAGGCTCATTTGCACTTCACTTTTGAATATGGCAAAGTTTAGCGCAGCTCTAACGGTTTGGGGGAATATTATACAGTTTTGATCACTGTTTTTTCATGTGTGCTGCTGCCTGCAGCTGTACTGAGTCCACGCATTTGCCAGGACACACATTGGCCACATAGTTCCTCTCTACCTACCCTCATGTCACTGTGCACTGTGTTGTTGTTGTGGTTTGCACTTCCTGGTTGCTGTATTCAGTGCTGTCTTATTCCAGGGCTTGGTTTGCCCTGCACTCCCAGTGCAGTTTGCACGGCCTCATTCCCATGCTATATTCAGAAGCTGTTTGTCCTGGGCTATTCCTTTTGAATATAGCTTGCTTTGTGCTCCATGCTGTTTGCCTGCTGGGCAGTGTTAATTTAGCCCCAGGGCAAAGTTCTGAATATTTGGCCCCATATCTGTGGTACCGCACACCCACATTTTTACATAAAATGAGTATGTCTGTGACATCTAATTGCTGGTGTTGGAGATCCACAGATGGTACCTTGCATCATATCCTTTGGAGCTGCCTGGTCTCCAGAGATAGTGAGATCAAATTTTGCAAATGACAGAAACTGGTCTTGGAGCAGCCCATCCCAAGGGATACTTCATTGATTTTCCTATGGAACACCACCCATCTACCTATTAGGCAGAAACCTCTTATGCTTGGTTTATGGCTATTGTCACAGAAGCTAAAAGTTTATTGCTTCATTTGTGGCAGACAGTTGGCATCCTTCACGCTTTTTGAATGGAAAGAAATATGTATAAATTAGCATGATATGAACGCCTCTTGTACATCACAGTGGGCAAATTTTATAAGTTTGATATAGTGTGGACCCTGTTCTTGGCTTTGCAAGCTGCTGACCCTGCTAGGGGCATCTGTGGGCAAGGGCAGGCAGGAACCTCCAGCAGTTTTGTATAGTCTGGGACATACAGGTAGCTTTGAAGTATCTTAAGTGTGACATATATTTAGATTATCCCCACCAGCCATCTTTCCTCTCTAATCATTCTTAGTTCATGTGTGTGGTTTCCAGACACCAGCTCCTTCTAATGTTTTCTCTTTTTAAAGGACTGTTATAATGCTTTACTGTTTTTTAGTATATAGTTAGGCCATCAGGTATTTACTTTGGTATTGCTGTTCATATTGTATTGCTTTCCGTTTTATGAGCTCAGTTGTAACTATGGTTGAGAGGTCTTGTATGATTACCATTGGAAAATTGACAAGTCAATTTACTGTACTTCTGTGTGGTATGCTGTACTAGTATAATGAGCCCTTGTATGTCTGATGTTAATTGGCTTCAAATGTGTCAAAATCCTGTCTATATTTATCTTAGTCTGTAATCCAAGGAGTAGTGCTAATATCACTGCTCAGCCAGGCTGAGAGATTTGCTTTTGAGGTAACATTGGACTATCTTGTTTAAGCTGTACTGTAATATGTTATAAAATCTCAATAAATTCTAAATGATACAAAAAATAAAATAACCTATCTCTGATACTGAGCATGAGAGGTTCCTACAGTAGGAGTTTGGTGGTTCTGCACCTAAAGTAAAGGTCTTGTACTGGGTAGCAGTAGCGATCGTGATGTGAGAACCAAATAGAGATACTTTAGTAGCTTGCGCACAGAACAACTAACCATCCAGGTGCCTATTGTCTCTTAGTAGAATTTGTGACAGAGCAATGAATGTTATTGTTGACTGATAATTCTTATTAAAAATTATCTTATTTTGAGGAATAACATTATTTCTTTTTTCCTCCAGTTGTTGTACTTTGCCACTATTATTATCTGCAGTCTCAAAGTGTGTGTTTTAACAACAGCACAAATCCATCCATGATTTGAGCCAATTTTATATCTCTAGGAGGAACTTAGAGCTTCCAATATCATAGTTTCTCCTAGTATTATTTTTACTAAGTTGAATACAATTATTTCCAGTGTCCCTAGTCTCCAGATGTGAGGTTGTCAAGCCTCCTACAGTATATAAATATTTGAACCTTCTCTTCTGTAATTTCCTTTGTGCCAGTTATACCCAACTGATTTTCCTTTTCAACTATTATGACTGGATCCATGTAGCATTGACAAGGTTCTCTTTAATTTTCTTTTGTTTATTGTTATTAGATTTAAATTATTGCGTGATGCTTTGTATAATTTCTTTCTTTTCCATTGCCAGTTCTTTATTTTTCCTAGATTTTTTTTGCCTGTTTATTATTTTTGATTACTTTGATATTTTCTTTATTTCCAATCAATGCTTTCTTTTTATTTTTGGTTTTGGCAGACTCCACCATCTTTTGTATCAATCTAAATTCTTTGTGTACTATACACCATGTGGTTTCTTTGTCTTCTTTGGCACACTCTTAACTCATTTAATTTAATTATCTTTTCTTGATTAGATTTATTGTGGAGCGCTTCCTAAAGTTTCTTTTTGGAGTCAAATTTCCTAAATCTTTCTTAGTTTTGGACAGAGTTTTGTGACCACCCTCTTTATCATTATTTACATATTTGCCTGAAATTATTTTAATTATAGGAGGGGAACTGGATGGCCTCCTAGTGAACCAGCACAAAGTGTTTGGACCACTGTTGTGTAATAACAATGGTTCTTGATACACGATACACATACAAACATACATATGAACATACAAACTTGCCAGAAGATATAGGCTATATGGTCTATCGTCTGCTTGAGTGTGCAGCTAGTAATTATTACACTGCAGCTGCCACTCCCTCCCTACCCCCATGTCGGTGACCCTGCCCTCACTTTGTCCCATCCCTTTAAAACTGCTCACCGATTTATAGGATACCTCCTCTTAGGTAGTATATTTCTACATAGAGCATTTACTTTTCTGTGAAGAAATGTTTTTTGCTTTTTGAATTTTCATTTCTAATTTTGTGATTAGGTTTTTTCCTTACTAAAATTTTCAGTACTAATTTGTTATACTTTTTCTATGTATTAGTGTCTTTACATCTCTATCTTCTTTCTTCAGGGAATATATGTTAAGTTTTCAGTTTTCTCGTAGGTTTTTGTTCTGTGTTCTTTTGTTTGTCTTTGTTGTTTGTGTTGATTTTCAGTACTTGGATATTCTATTATACATATATATATACATACATACATACATACACGCGCATATACTTACTACACATACATATGATTGATTCTGAAAAAGGTAATTTAAAATAAATAAATTTATAATCTTTCTTTTATTTCTTGTGTTGTTTGATTACTTGTGTAACTGTGTCACCATGAGTGTTGCAGATACTACCATACCTTTGTGGGCCCTAAACAAGGCTGAGGGTCCTGCTTTGAAGAACTCCTGATTGGGGGATTCATACTGAAGTTAGACTAAATTACACATTGCTTCTCCCCAGAGAAAGGTTTTTAAATGGGCCTGGTGTCAGTACGGTACATCCCCCAGAAAGCCATACCACCCCACCTCTCCACAGGATCAGTCCACCAGTGAAATCACTCAGTGCAATAGCAGCAAACCAAAAAATGTAATTATTAGCACTCTACTATTGATATGGTCCTGACTAATAACATGCTCTTGAGTCAGAATTATGAACAAATAACAAAAGGTACTTATTAGAGCAGAAATTCTAAGGAGGGAGAGGGTTCATTAGCAAAAAACAAGGTAGGCACTTATAACCTGGCCAGTCTTCTTTGGCCTGCAAGGCTTGGCCCAATGATGACCACTGTTAATTGCCCTGTGCAGGAGAAGACAATTAAATTGTTCCCCAGGCTGTATTTAAAATGCCCTCCTAGGTACAGTCCTCCAGTACAGCCCACTCCACGCCACAGTATGGTGTCTCTTTCATGCCCAGCTGTACTGGGGGCAGTAACTCCTCCCCACTGTTATCAGTGTTAAATATTTTAAAACCATTTAAGAGAGCTCCTAGAATGTTAATGGGCATGGCATGGAATTTGTGTAGGCCAGTTGGTGCTGCAGCTGGTTGACTGGTGGTGGTGCAATTAACAAATAAGCCGTGGTTATAATTTACAGTTAATGCAAATGCAGAATGGCTAAGCAACATCAAAGTGAGGTTCTTGTTAATCCTGGTCCCATGGTCAAACACAATTAAATGGTGTCAAAACTATTTTATACAGAGTTCCAGGTGAAGGAGCAGGCCCTGAAAGTATCCATGCTTCTGGTATTGTCAGGCCTCCCTTATGACACAGGGCTCCTCGTTCACAGCTTGCAACGGACTGGTCAATCTCTCCAGTACTGCAGCTCTTAGGCATCCCTCTGATGCTGCCTGGGGCTCTCCTGGATTTAGTAATTTGTGGGCAACTTCCTCTTTGTGCATGGCAGATCCACCTAGGAACTTCAGAGCCACCTATCCAATATATTATGTCCTGTAAACCCAGTCCTTAATGTGTAGTAATAACCAGTCCCTGGCTGCAGCACTGGCTGGTCAGCTTCACAGACTGACTGCAGTAACAGCTCAGCTGTAGCAGAGCTACAGCACAGAAAGGTCCTCAAGCTACACTCTCTCAGGTGTTGCTTTTATGTTAGGCTTGCCTGCGATTACCCCCTTTTATAGAGGCTTGAATTCTGCTTCTTCATCACATAGTTCACCTATGACAGATGTACAGAGTATCTCAGCACAGCTCTCACCAGCTGTCAGCAGGCCTGCTCCTTAACCCAGCCACATGTAGACTGAATCAGGTAACTCTCAACCTTCTTTCCTTTTGGTTGAGCGAGCTTCATTTGGTGTCCTACTTCTGGCTGTGGAGCCTCAGACAGGCCTTGAAAGCTGGTGATCCAGGCAGCAGCTCTTCTTCTGAGATGCTCTCCTTGACAGAGTTAAACACTTCAGTCCTGCCACGGCCCCTCACTCTTTTTCCAGAATTACAGCTCACCATTGGTCCTTGC
The DNA here is from genome assembly GCA_016271365.2 of Neoceratodus forsteri. Taxonomy (NCBI): domain Eukaryota; kingdom Metazoa; phylum Chordata; order Ceratodontiformes; family Ceratodontidae; genus Neoceratodus; species Neoceratodus forsteri. The sequence goes on from CM028130.1 coordinate 1,427,904,434, forward strand.
ACCTGTCAGTCATCTGGAGCCAGCCTGGAGGTCCATCACCAATGATCTATTGGCCCACAAAAGAGCACCAGAAATTACCAGTTTCCTGTCTCCCAGAGTCCCTTGCAGGTTTTTCTTTGTGTTTCAGCATCCTGATTTGCTCCCCGCCAGGATCAGGGGTCAGTAAGTTGGCAGTGCCCTGTTTGGCTAAAGACCACTGGCCCTATATGTTCAGTTGCAAAAGGGCTCCTGCCCTCAAATGTTTGCTTGTGACACTGTTTGTTTAGTGCTGTCACTCTCTGCAGTCTGGTGCTGGGTCAGTGATTGGGTGATTTCTCACTCCACCAAGAGTGCCAGTCACATATCTCCATCTGCAGTGGGCAGAGTCTTTGATGTGTGGTACACAGTCACAAATCAGGCAAGTGCAGGAGGGCCCATAATGAATATGCTGCCATGCCCTTGATGAAGCAGTAAGGTTGAAGTGTCAGAGCACTGGTTGGCATCCCTCCATCTTCATTTCTATGTATGTAGTTCACTCAAATAAATTAAATATTTTGTACTGCAGTTCATTGGTTGTGTTTTGTTCCTCAAGTGCAGGTATGCTGTACTGAGAACATACTCCCACACTGGCAGCAGTCCTCCTCCTGTCCCCACAGGAGTCCTTGGAATTGGAGAGTGCTAATGGAGGGAGGTGGCATCAATTTGGGCTGGGATCCAAATAGCCATTTAGGTAAGCTCCCCACAGGGCAACGGGGTTATGCAGGCTTGCATCAGGAGTAATACTGTATAGCAGGTTGCATTAGCATCCATTGTATTTAGTGTGAGTCAATCTTCTATACATATTCACATCTGATAGAACTAGCGCAGATGGTTTACTCTTCAGTACAGTCCTACTGATGATCAGGTGTCCTTTATTTTTCACTAGCCATTTATTTTTGCTGATTGTCAGCAATAGTGAATATAGTGAAAATAAGTGGATTGTGAAAAGAACCTTCTATACAGTAGTTTGTGTTATCCTTCTTTTATGTTAATTTGGGGAGGAACAAATTAGATCACCCTCCCATACAAATGGGAGCGATATATTTTCCCTGATGGTATTGATTTTCTCCATATGAGGATTAAGGAAAGCTTCAAAATCCTTCAGATACTAGGTTTTTGTGGAATTACTTTCTTTGGGCTTTTATCCAGGGAGAACATTAACTTTGATCAACATACCTCTAGGTTGATTTCAGTCCTTGTATTGTCCACTATTTAATTTTTTCTAAGTTTGGATCATGACTTTACTACAGTACTTGTTTCTTAATTTATTAGGATTCCTCCTTTCCTGGTGTTTAAGTGGTATTTAACATCTACTCCTCTGTGTCTGTAACTACAAGAGTTGGAAGTCCTTTTCTGCTTTTGATTTATTTAAATGCTAAACTGGGGAACTGATAAATAACTATTAACCTTATTAGATATCTCTGATGTTTTATTTAAAAATTGAATAATTATTCCTGGTTTTCCAATAGTTTAATTATGCTTCTGATTAACTCTTCTAGTAGCCCTTTTCACTGGTGTATCTTTAGTTGTACCTTCCCTTTAATGATTGGATTTAATAAACAGTTTCAATACTATACATTTCCATCAATATTGTTCATGAAACTAAGATTATTAAAATTCATTCGGTATCAGGAATTGTTTGTGATTGCCAAATAGGACAACAAGGTATCCTGATCCAGTAAGCCCTCAGAAATATGTCAAAAACACTTCTCTGGAATAGGTTGTTTCTTTAGGGGGAGCAGTAAATACCTAGTGTAGTTTTTTCCAAAGACATGAAATGGACAAAATTCCTAGTTATGTTAGGTGTTATTTTCAAAAGTCATAAAATGGATACAACTGCTAGCTACATTCATATCAGAGACTGTCCTGATGTGCCTAGACCATATTCAAAAGATCAGGTTATACTTAGTCTGGAAATTTTGTCCAGGCACATTTACAGTATATCTGAATTTTGAAAACTGGTCATAACTAGGCCAGAGGTTTGAAAATTCTACTTATTTATGTCATAGCTTTTAAAATTGTACATAGGGGCAATTTGGGGTATGTGAAAAGCTGCACAATAGAACACTGTACCTGAACAAAGGCTTTGAAAATCCAACCCCTTATCTCTTAAACAAACCTAATACAAAAATCAAATATCAAAGTAAATATAAAACTATACTCCCGTGACATGTCTATTATAAAATAGATAAAAGAGGAAAGCTCCCATGGTGTCTATAATAATAACCCTTAATATTGCTTTATATAATATCAATATAACAGTACCTTATCAATGCACAGTCCTTGCAATATTCTAAGAGATTATTTCTTAGTATACTTTAAATCAGTTGCTGCAGAACTCTCTTCATCAGACAAAAAAATCACTAGAAAAATGTGTGCGCCAAGACTTAAAAAAAAACATTTTCATACAAATGGAGTCTTTTTTCAGCATTGGTGTTCACTCTCACTGCTTGTACTATTTATATTGATTAAAACAGTTAGAGTATGTTCTCCAGGTGAGAACCTTTCAAGTTTATCCTGAGAGGGCACTCATAAATAGTCCTGGCATGAGGGAGCTACTAAGCTGCACAATAACCGATAAATCCTACCTCAATAAACACAGTAGTGCTCTGATAAAATTAAATAAAAAGAAGCAGAATTAAAAATAGTAAAAACAGTAAGAAGAATCCCATTAGTGCCGTACAGCACAACTCAGATCAAAGCAAGCTAATTATGACTCACAAGCTCTCCAAAAGGTAAAAGTTCAGTTACACGCAGTCAGAAAAAAATAGTTATATCACAGAATCCTGTCTGGGGTGGCAGGATTAATATCGAGGTTTATTTTTTTTTCACCCACTTTTATTTTCCATCTCTCTTTTCATGTTCAGCTGCAGCAATGGATTTCTTATTATGTCTTATGCCCCCCGACCCATTAGTGGTGACCAGTAGCTCCAACCAGAAATCTGTGTTTTGTGGGCAAGAGCTGAACATCCATTTGGGGTGGCAGTTATAAGTCAACTCTAATGTGGTCATAGAGAGGCATAAATCATCACCCAGGTTTGGTACAGAAATCTTGTAAAATACCTAAGTTATGAATGAAAGACATATTGGGCCGGATATTCAAACTGTGCCCAAAAAGTGCAGAACAGCAGGAGCAAGTCAAGTCTACTGCGCCCATGCGCAAGAAGCGTGATATTCAAAAACTGCACAGGCCAAGATGCGCCTGCTGCACATGACTGAATATCACGCCACCTGTGCCATAGTGCAACCAGGGATGTGCAGTTGTGCATTTCTGATGTGCCATAGCGCAACAAGGGATGCTCAGTGGAGCAGTCCAGATGTGCCATAGCACAACCAGGGATGCCCTGTGGAGCAGGGCAGCAATGCAGCAGCACAACCAGGGATGCAGGGGACCACCAACCATGCCACAGATGGGCAGAGGAGCACACAGCAGAACAAACATTGTCCCCCACACCCCATGCACTGCACAACTGGGGGAGAGCTGAAATAACCACCGGCCCATGGATACCAGCAACCAACCCACAGCCGGGGCATGGTGCCCCAGCACACCCCTGGCAAGCTCCTGACTGTCACACAAGGAGGGCCAACCACCCCATGCCACACATTATCTCCACCAATGCAGAGCACACCCTGCACCACGATCACCATACACACTTCCCAGGAGTAGCACCAAACAGTGCAGGACACCCATGCAATCCATCACCCCCACTGTGACAATGCAACCCTGTGCACCATGTAGCCATGCAAGACAGCCCCAACATGTGCACCCTGCAGCGGGCGGCAGCAGACAGCAATGCAACAACAGCATACACAGTGCCACTCTGCACGTTTCCCCCCCCCGAGGTACAGTTGAGAGACCGACCATGCGTCGGCACACGAGGTACCCCACATGTGACAGGGCATAGCCCAGACCCGACCACCAGCAGTACAGCACCCTGCACACCCTCCCAAGGACACATCCCGTCCCAGCACTGGCCACCACAGCCAGCACAGACACACACAGTGTTGCATAGAAGCAAGCGCCACACAGGATGCAACACAGTGCACAGACAAACAGCCACCCATACCCAAGGGTACACCAACACAGGGACACAGTAGCGGGTCAACCAAGCCCCTGGCATGTGGCCACGGCAGCCGTGTGCACATGGCCATAACCCCTCCATGGCACAGGTGTGCCAGCAACCCTGTGCAGGCACCATGATGCTGTATGCCACCAGCATGCGGCTGGAGCATAAGTGACAGACAGAGGAGCACATCCCCTGCAACAGACACAAGTCACAGCATCGAGGTGGGACAACAACAGTGGAGGCAACAGTGCCACCCGAGGCAGACGTGCACCCCACCAGTGACAGGAGGCAACCCAGCATTGCGCTGGGTACAGTGGCAGTCCAGCATCGGCAGCCCCCCACTGACATGCCAGTGGACTGTGCAGGTCACAGACATGCAAGGGTGGCAGCTGCACAGGCCATAGATGGTCTGACAGGTGCACCATGGACACAGCGCATACACCGTGTACCACTGCACACAGTCATCCAGTGCACAGGAAACAACACACAAACCACAGACAGTGACTGAGAGCTATGCCCACACCAAACTTGCCTCCCATACGGACACACACATACACACACACACACACACACACACAACCCATGATAGCACCACATCCGACACCATGCACACCACTGCAGCTGAGCACCATTAGCCCGCTGCAAATCAGAGACCACCGTAGTAGGCATAACTAAACAAATGTATTAGAAGTAGAAACAAACTATGTACATATTTACAGTAAAAAATGGGGTGAGGGCCACAAACTGGGTGGAGGTGGGTAAGGGGCAGGGGTGAACAAATGGGAGAGGGAAGGAGAGGTGTGAGGGTGGGTTCAGGGGGGTTGTAGTAGTCCATGGGTGGACAGTATTCAGTGGGAGCCCTGCTACCCACTCCTATGGCACCTCCTGCAATGTCTTCTCCTCACGCCATGCCGATCCACCCTCTCTAGCATGGCCAGAGAGCCCCTGGCCACCTGGAGCAGCGCCTGCAGTGCCCTGTCTATACGGACCATCCTCCATCCACCTAGGACAAGGGAGCAGAGTCAATAGGCGTGAATGCACAGCCCCTGCAACCCACCCATTGTGTATGGCATACAGCCATAGGACATGCCCCTGTGATGGTGTGCAACCACCACAGTGATCGTGTCCAGAGACCTGCCCACCCAGGCACACACAGCCACATGGAACATGGTGACGAACTCCCCCATCTTTAGTAACCAGGTCCACTCCCACAGATTTCTTCTGTGATTTGCTACTTGCCTCATGCACCTGGCCAGTGATGAGGTAGGTACCCAGACGGGGTCGCAACTTGGAAAATTTCTAGGAGTCTCAGACTCTAAGTGGTGTGGGAGCCACAGGATGGGAAAATATACTCCTTGTTTTGATGGGAGTCCAAAGAAAGAAAGAAATTAAATCTCTCTAGGAGTCACAGACTCTAAGTGGTGTGGGAGCACAGTTTGGGAAATATACTCCTTGTTTCATGAAGTCACTCCAGTAAATTGGGTTCATTCTTCAAATGGACCTGTCAGTCAAGTGGCTGGCAGGGGCGGGCCAGTCAGGCTGTGTATCCAAAGTGCATGCAAGTCCAGGCTGAGTGGCTCCTGGGTCCAGAGCCAGACAATAGTAAAATGGGTCTTCTTTCAAGTGGACTGCCTTGTAGTCTCTATCTGCATATACAGTGAGCGGGCCTTGGGGGACCATCTATGCTTTGTCATGTTCAGCTAGTTTTGAATAAAGCCACACTGAAAAATCCCAATCCTGGTTCTGGACATTACAGTTGTTGCTTCTGTAGTTGGATTTACTTTGGTTGCCCTGTGCAGTAGCCAAACCTAGGTCCCTTGTGCCAGGTAACCTCATCCTCCCCAAACCCAGGTCCCCACCAGGTATTGCTGCCAATGCCAACAGCATGCCACCTGTCATTTTAGTAAAAAAGCAGGGGTGAGGGTTTACAAAAATGGAGGCACCGCTTTGGATTTGTTCGGGAAGGAAGGTGCTTGGGCAAGTGGGCTAGCATTTTGGATATCTGGCAGTGGGTGGCCCAAAAAGTTGAAGAAATTTCCCTAGTGTGTTGCTGTGTGCTGTGAATCTTGTGCTGCTGTTTAAAAAATGCCAACTGTTTACCAAGGAGCTGTAAAGCCAAAGAGTATGCCCTTGTCCTGCATCATCAAAATTGTTTACAGTGTTTTTGTTAGCTTTAAAGTAAATTCTGTGAAGAAAAAGTGGAAAACTAGGAGTAGCAACAGATAAATTATGCCCTGGACATTTGAAATGCTTTAAAGTGAATTCGTGAAGGAAAGTATGGAAAACTAGGGGTAGCAACAGAGAAATTATGCCCTGGATGTTGGAAATGCTTTCTGTGCAAAGTAAGAGACTGCAGAGTTAATGGCAATGTTACATGGTTGAAATGGCCTCACTGTGGGAGTCAGTTGAAAAAAGTGCATTTTACAGTTTAAATTTGACTGCTCGACGATCGCTTTGAGAGGAGAGGAGCCCTCGCAGGAAGAAGAGGCTCATTTGCATGGCATCGTGTGGTTGGTCAGTTTGTTATTAGTCCCACCCTCAGCCAGCTCTTCTGGGACTGCCTCAGCATTCGAGAGGGAGACAGAGTGTAGTGCATGTACTGGCAGTGGAGGAGCGTCCACGAGGATTCAAGGATGCTGTGAAACAGTTCAAAAAGTGACTTTTAGTTTAAAATCAGGCTCAACCTGCAAATCAATTGTGGAATTAGTGAATTTTGTGGTTAAAATGACGATCGTAGAGACTGCCCGCCTGCTTGCATTCCAAGGCCTTCAAATCTGGCTGCAGGCCATTTTACCCCATCACAGCAAGTTGCTACAATAACAGTGAGTAAACAATTTAAAACTGCTTAAACAGTGATTTTCAGTAATGCCATATAAAATGTGTGTGCAGTATAGTCTTGGCAAGTAGCAACTGTGTGATGTTCTGCCAGCAAGTGCAAGTCTGTAAAGCCATTGAATGTGTGCATAGCAATGAAAGTAGCCTCAGTTTAAAGTTTGCAGCCAGAGAGAGACTGTGGGTTGTAAAAAGTGCAACACTAGTAGAAGCAGGCAATTCTGTGCTGAAACCTGAAGTTTTAAGGGACTGTACATTAAATGAATGTTGCCAGCATGTGAAAAGTCCAAGAAAAATCCTGTAAATGTGTGAAAAGCCAGATCAGAGCAAGTTGTGCAGTTTGAGTGAAAGTTATCAGTAGCTGATGTAAATCAGGTGTGCAGTGGCTTGACCCAAAGTCTAAATGTTGATGCACAGGAGTGCTGCCGCCATTTACAGGGTGGGGTAGTAAAGTAAACACAGCAGCAGAGGAGCCATTTTAAAGCTACAGAGTGTGTTCATTAAAGTGGGACTTTCAGTTACAGTGAACTTTTTTTTTCTGCAGTTATGGCCTCAGGACCAGCTCGTTACCCAGATCATGCCCGGGTTGCAGTAACAGCAGCAGTAAATAGACTGAGAGATATTGAAAAGTTGTGCTATGAAGGGCAACTCCCTTCTGATGTGGCAATTCCTAATTATCCAGTGCGTGTATGCCAAATATGCTTGAGTGCTGGAAGGATGTCTTCATGATTCCTCACTGTGCTGGATGTCTTCAAAATATGGCTTGTATAAAGTGCCTCAATCATTTGGTTCCTACATGGACAAAAATTCAAGAATCTGCAGTTGGCAGCACACAGCGCCAGGCGGAGCCTGTGGAGGAAGGTCCTCAGGGAGTGTGGCACAAAGCTAGAGGGTGCAGAGTTAGAGACTGAACCTGAAGTTGAAGTTTTGGATGCTGGATCTCAGAAAGAAAGTTTGATAAAGCATCAATAGACCCCTGGGTGGGGGCCTCAGCCCAAATCTTGCGGTGAAGATGAGATGCGGAGGCCTTTGAATGGGAGGTGTCGACCTCCACTCCTAGTGATGAATGGATAGTCTCGGGGGTGAGAACGACTGCTCACTTCTGGGCTCAGATTCTCAGTGAAGAGGAAGATGAGGGGGAACCTACGTGGCCTTGTGAGAAAGGAACAGGTACACAGCCTCAAAATCTTGCCTCGGAGGAATGTGTTGAAGAAGGTGGTGATGCCACTGCCCTGGCTTTACAAAAAGAAGAAGTCAGGGATCCGTTTTTAATTTCTTTGAGGATGCAAAGCTGGCAGAACAAGGACTGACCACCCCCAAGCCAGGCCAGCGGTCTTAGATTGACCAAAGCAAGTAAAGAGGAGAGACTGGTTCAAGAAAGGCAAATGAAACCTATGGTATGACCTTTCCTACCTTTCCTCGGAGAGTCTGGAAGGAGATTGAGGACTGCAGGAAATCCTGGATCTGGGATGAAGCAATGAAACATGTGCATCCTGGAGCCAACCAGCATGTAAAGAATAGACTGTTCCACTAAAAGTATACGAGTGGAAGAGAGGCAGGACACTGTTTATGGACAGAGTGAGAACAGTGGACGGAGAGGGACGGAAGTCTCCACTGTGTGAGTTATGTTCACCCAGAAGGGTAATAATTCAAGCCCTGACCCCGGTACTATTGGCCTCAGTGCAAGGACCTCCCAGCAATTAAGCCCGTGCCTACAAAATGGAGAGCCGAGCAGTGGTAGTCAATACTGCCACATCAGACTGTGAAGTGCCCTTATTGATCCGCCAATATGAATAACTAAGGACTCAGGTGCTCCACATTCATCAGTCTAGTGTACTATCCTGTTCAGCAACCATGTACTGGCCCACCAGATGACTTCAGATCCAGAGAGAGACACCATCCCAGCTGTTTCCTGTTCATCGCCTGGTAATCGGATGACATCGACCATCTGTTTTTCTTTTGTTCCTGTTCTAAGGTTCCTTCTCCAGAGATGACATCAGCCCAGCTGTTTCAGATGTGCATTCCTGTGGTTCCCAGAAGATGTCCCCAGCTGTATCAGAAGAAATGCTGCCAGGAGAGTCTTTGGCAGGGACAAGGTTGGTGCAGTTCGTGATACTACAAATGGCTGGTAAGTCCGAAAACCATTTTTCTATCTTTATGACATTGCAGTACACACCCTACACTACGGACTTCAAAATGTGTGAACTGTCCCAGAAAGACTCTCCCTTCAGGACTTTGGCCTTTTAGAACTGTGTTTCATGGGGCTCCGGCCCAGGAGAGACTCTTTATTGGACTAGCCTTCGGGCCTTGTGGTCACTAGTTGGGACTTTTAGGGCACTCCATCCCCCCAAATGTGTATTGTAAATAATGTCATTATTGTACTCTAATGTAAATACTGTGTCTTCTACCTTTTTCTAAAAAATCTTTTTGGGATTGTTCAGTGTTTTTTTTTGTATGGTAGGGGTTGTTAGGTAGACTGCGTGATGCAGATTAGGAGTGTGTTTTGTTTTTGTCTTTTTCTTACAGGTGTTCCTGGGAAGACAGAAGAGAAGACAAGAAGAGGAGGAGGGGCTCATCGGAGTTCCTCATCAGTGCTTTATTGTGTAGAATTTAAAGTACTGTGTTGTTATTGCTATGGTTGTTACTGTGTTAACCCTTTTCCTTCCACAGGTGTGGTTGTGGGGGTAGGGAGGGAGGGAGACAGTAATTGGTATTTTAATGGTTGTAGTTGCAGGCTGCCCAAGGTCAGGGAGGTCCCCAGGTTTTGTTTTTGCTTGGGATATTATGTTAGAGGCAGATAGGTTTTCCCTAGAGGGTTAGGAGGGATAGACAGGCTGTGGTCCTGAATGGCAATAGGGACTGCAGTGCTGACCTATCAGAGCTATGCTCTGGATGGTTCTACCAGAGCCACTAGGTGTCCATGGTAAGTGGATAGAGTAGAGGCTGACATGCCAGCTATAGGCCTCTAGGTCATTAGTGTTGCATGCTTGTGCTTACACATGGTAGGAGGGAGCCTGATCACCCCCTCCTGAGGTAGCACATAGGGTGGGATGGCCTAGGTCGGGTGCATAATGACTGGGGCAGTCATTTCCTGGCCAAGGGTGAGTGTAACCCCTTGTTACCCCGGGTTACTAGAATCCTGTGAAGACCTAGTGGTAGGCAGGGAAGGTAGCTTGTGAAACTCCAGTTAAATGGGTTTCACACTGTCTCACTCTGTTCTCAGTCACAGCTGAGACTTGAGAGATGACATCACCATAGAACTGTCGCAGCTGCATAAGCCACATTGGAATCTGCAGCAGAGGGAGTGAGTTAGAACTTTGGGAGTTTTCAAAGTCAGTCTTCTGTTTGTCTTAAAGCAAGAAGGAAGTCTACTGTTTTGTTTACAAGTAGAAGGAAGTGTTTTTCTGTTTACCTCCTTGGGAGAAAATTTAGAGTCCAGTTTAAAGTGGTGGAGACCACTGTCCAGGAATTCAGTGCCCTCCCTCTGGGAGGGGTGGAAGAGAAAAGTCCCTCTGTGGATTCCAGGGCAATCCCTAATTTTCCACTACAGAAGAAAGTTACCTGTTTACAGTTTCTGTTCTGGTATAACAGTGAAAGAAGTGGTACTTCACCTGTGGGGCACCTGCAACGAAAGGGTGAGTGTTTCGCTCTATTTGAAGGGGAACAAATTGTTTCATTAGTTTGGAAATATAAAGAAAGCTGATGTGGACTGCTATTTGGGAGGACTATTTTACTAGAACAAACAAATGGAGCAGTCAAAAATCTAAAGTTTTAATGGATTTCAAGTAATGTTGTAGAGGGGTGCTTCAGGTCATCCACTGCTTAATCTACATTTTCAAAGTTTAAGTTTCAGTCCAGAGAAATGTCCGGGTATGGGCGGTGGGAGCTGGAGGTGGGAACACCCCCCATCTTTAGTAACCAGGTCCACCTCTACAGATTTCTTCTGTGATTTGCTACTTGCCTCATGCGCCTGGCCAGTGATGAGGTAGGTACCCAGACATGGGTCGCAACTTGGAAAATCTCTCTAGGAGTCACAGACTCTAAGTGGTGTGGGGAGCCACAGGATCGGAAAATATACTCCTTGTTTGATGGGAGTCCAAAGGAAGTAATAACTTAAATCTCTCTAGGAGTCACAGACTCTAAGTGGTGTGGGGAGCCACAGTTTGGGAAATATACTCCTTGTTTGATGGGAGTCACTCCAAGTAAAGTTGGGTTCATTCTTCAAATGGATTGTCAGTCAAGTGGCTGGCAGGGGAGCCGGGCCAGTCAGGCTGTGTATCCAAAGTGCATGCAAGTTCAGGCTGAGTGCCTGATGGGTCCAGAGCCAGACAATAGTAAAAATGGGTTCATTCTTCAAGTGGACTGCCTTGTAGTCTCTATCTGCATATACAGTGAACGTAGCCCCTTGGGGGACTATCTATGCTTTGTCATGTTCAGCTAGTTTTGAATAAAGCCACACTGAAAAATCCCAATCCTGGTTCTGGACATTACAGTTATTGCTTCCTGTAGTTGGATTTACTTGGGTGCCCCTGTGCAGAGTAGCCAAACCTAGGTCCCTTGTGCCAGGTAACCTCATCCTCCCCGAACCCAGGTCCCCACCAGGTATTGCTGCCAATGTTAACAGCATGCCACCTGTCATTTTAGTAAAAAAGCAGGGGTGAGGGGTTACATATACACAAAAGAGGAACTAGGGAGGAGGCAAGAAACTACCAACCTGTAAGTCTGACTTTGGTGGTGGTCATGGTTATGGAAACTGTACTGAAAGAAAGGATTGGGGAATACCTTAACACCAGTAGATTTTAGGATCTGAGGTAGCATGGGTTCACAGGGGGTAGATCTTGCCAAACAAACCTGATAGAGTTTTTTGACTGAGTTATCAGTTTTTTGACTGAGTTATCAGGGAGGTGCATCAGGGAGGAGCAGTGGATGTGACCTACTTGGATTTCAGGAAGGCCTTCAATACTGTTCCACACAGAAGACTATTAAACAATCTTGACAGCGTGGGCCAGCCCACTGGTGCAGGAGCAGGGTGCCAACCTGCAACGCCAGTGACCCAGGTTTGGAAACAGACCCGGGATATCAGAGAGTTGGCATGAGGGAGAAGGAGTGAGCATCCAGTGACTGATCTCCTTCTCTGGGGGGGTGGCAGAGTGTTCAGCACTATGCGGACACCTAGCAGAGGCTAGGTACACAGCATGTGTCGATGCTGACATGTTCAAGAGGCGAGGATGATGCTGGTTATTACTGCACATCCCTGCCCCCCTTACATTGGGAAAATGCTGCTGCCTTCTGCCTAGATGATGTCCTCCTTGCTACTCTAATTATCTCGCAGGCTGACTCCTGACCTATCCCGACACTTATAGCACTTAGGGGCTGGTGCCACAACCCCACCCTGGGGGTAAGCCAGGGGTATCGGGAGTTGCAGCTCATGTGGGAGTGAGAGTGGTGAGGTCCATGACCTGGATGAGGTTTCGGTGCTGGCGGTGGAAATAAAGTATAGTAAATGTCAAAGAGCCATGGATGGACGAGTCAGTTTCAGCTTGAGGTTCCAGGCAAAAGCAAGGAAAATATTTTATTAGCAGCCAGAAAACAAAATTAAAGTGGACTGAAAACGGCAAAAATAAATCAGAAGCGTAACATTGATAACAGTTCTCTAGTAAATAGCTAGAGCCCAAGTTGAGGTCAGCACTCCACCAAACTCTCCACTCATCTGAGATGGTTCCAAATCAGGGCTTTATTTATACCAATGGGGTCAGGTGGGTTACCTTAAACTCCAGCCACTAATGTTCAAAAACATCTTACTTCCAATATAACTAACATTTTCATATAAATCATACAGTACGACTGAAAAGAGATGTTACTATTTATAACAATGTCTTTAAATCTTGATATGCTAGCTGTTTTGTTAATATTTGAAAACATCCTTAGCAGCAGCCCCTCCCTTGAGCTAGCCAGTATTTAGATATGAGGAACAATGCCAGTTGGCTCTTAAAACAATGGGAAGCTCAAGGAGAGAAAATCCAGCCAGCAATGTAGTATTTCTTATTCCCATTAATACCATTCTTACCTGGTTCATTATGCAAACAGCTGCCTTATGCTAATGTCTGATAGCTTTTTCCTTGCAACAGAGGTATAAAGTACTGGTGCATACAAAAGCAAAACATTTTCTTCATGTCATCTTGAACTAGACCTTGATTTTTACTATATTTACTATATTCATATTTAGACAAAGAGGTTCTTTCCTAAATGAGCATTAATTTCCTAATAATAATGGTTATGCTATTCTCATTTCCCAGACATAATAAGTTAAACCAGACAAAACACATTCTGTTACAGGGGTGGTAGGCCACTGTCTTTATCAGGCCCACATTTGGATATTTCAATAGTAGAAAACATAAACGCCCCGGTAATGAAGTCTACACCCTCACTGTACTTTCCCAATAGAAGTGCTACTTTCTTTCTTTACCTTGTATTAGTTATCTTTCTTGCATCAGTGGATTTCGTACTGTTTGGCTGCTTCTTGCTTGCAAGCCTTCCATGTATGAACAACCTGCTGTAAGACTGGCTGCTGGCTATGAGGGACAAGAGGTGCAAAAAAAAAGAAAAATTAAAACATAACGCTGCTGTACAAAACTGCACACTACCACAGGGCTCCCTAACACAGCGCTGAGTGTGTGTGTGTGCATAGCCATACAGTCTTAATTAATACTGTGCTAACGTGTGCAGCATCGAGTGGCCGCAAATGCCCAAAATTATTTACAAGAGGCCTAGACAAAGCACCTCATTATTTGCAGTCCAAGCTCTAGCATGGAGCAACAAAAAAAATTTTGCAAGTGCTACAAGGGAGACACTAACTCAGTTAGGGATTGCTTTTCTAAGCCTCCCGGCACAGTCTTTGCATCTCCAGCAAAGGTGCTTCTACTCCATAAAGGCAGGAGTACCTACATGCTAGCTTTATTCTAGCAGCCCTTAAACCTACAAATGATGTAGCTGCTATGTTTTATTAGAGCCTTTGTCTTCTTTTTAGTAATTCCAATACACAGATGGAGGCTGTTTGGAAAAGGAGGAGGGGGTATCAAGGATTGGTAGACCGATGTATACTGGTTCCAGTTAAGGACAGTAGAGAACCTTTACAGTTGGCCTAATTGGGAAAGGGGAAAAGAAAGAATTATATAGAAAAGGTACACAAAACGCTAGGAATGCTGCTGCAGCAGACTTCTAAGAGAAAAGAAAGGAAATGGACACCAGTTAACAAACATGATCTCAGCAGCCCATGACAGTAAATAAAAAAAAACAAACCTTGGCAACATGGGAGTGGGTCCAAAGACAGTAAAATGGGTACAAAGTTGGCTAAGTAACAGAACTCAGAAGGTGGTGGTAAATGGAGTTCACTCAGAGGAAGGTAAGGTAATTATTGGGGTACCACGGGGGTCAGTACTAGGATCAGTCCTCTTCAATTTCTTTATTAGTGACATCACAGAGGGACTGGAAGGAAAGGTATGCCTGTTCTTGGATGATGCAAAAATCAGCAACAGAGTGGACACATGGGGTGGGGGATGAAGGAAGATATAAAAAAACTGGATGACTGGTCAAGGGTTTGACAACTAGGCTTTAATGCCAAAAAAATGTGCACATGGGGCACAGAAACCCAAGGTCAATGTATCATTTGGGGGAGGAGGTGTTAACAATAACAAAACAGGAAAAGGATCTGAGGGTCTTCATATATGATGACCTGAAGGTAGCAGAGCTGTGGGATAAGGCAGTAGGAAAGGTTAGTAAAATGCTGGGGTGCATAGGAAGGGGTATCACCCAGAAAAGGGAGGTAGTGTAACCCCTATATAGATCAATGATGAGCCACACCTGAGTACTGTGTTCAGTTCTGGAGGCCCCATCCTAGGAAAGATAGAGACCGGGTGGAGGTGGTACAGAGAATGGCAACCAAAATGGTGCATAGCCTGCATCAGAAGCCCTATGGGAAAAGTCTCAGGAATTGAATATGTACTAATGGAGGAAAGGAGAGAAAGGGGAGACATGATAGAAACATTCAAATACCCTAAGGGTATCAATAAGGTACAGAAAGGTAGCATATTACACAGAATGAGATGCTCAAGGATGAGGGGGCATGATACAAAGCTGGAAGGGGAGAATTAGAGGGGATGTGAGGAAATATTCCTTCATGGAAAGGGTAGTGGGCACCTGGAACAGCCTCCAAGTAGAGGTGGTGGGTACCAAAATGTTAACAGTTTTCAAACGTGCATGGGATAAACACAGGGGAACCTTAGTAACGGTGTGGGGGGGGTAAGGCCAGAGATCAATTAGTGTCTGTGGTAGCACAGTAGGTTGGGACTTTAGAACAGACTAGGTGGACCAATAGGTCCTTTTCTGTCAACAGCACCTTATGTTTCTATATACAGTGACATAAGGTGTATGATGAAAACAGGACTGCTGTAGTCTTTTTAAAATCAAAGTCCAGGGGTTCAGCTTAAATGTTGTGACATTTCAGTCAGAACAGGCACATTCTTTATAGATCAAGTAGTTAATGCAAATGTATTCATGCTGCCTGGACCCTCTCTCCTACTTTACATGCTACCCCCTCAAAGGGCTCCAAAGCCCACTATCGTAAAAGTTGGAGGGGGCTTTGCTAGTGTTTACAGTCTTATTCTCCCATGTGTAATCCTGTAATCCAGTCAGTCCCTCCTCACACACCATTATGTTTCTGAGTTGTACAAAATTACCCATACCACAATAATGCAGAGCATTATGGGAAGTATCTGAAAATCACCATGGACCAATTCAGACTGGCTCTTCTTTAAGCCGGAGTATATGACACCAAATAGCCCTTCACACACTGAGTGGATTTTCCTGTCTCTGATCTCTGTTTGTTATGAATGCTACAGACTCCTTTGTGTAGAGTCAATGATGTTACTTAAAGGAAATGTCCATGTCAGCTGGCCCCACCTCCATGTGAAGGGTCCGATTAAGATGCAGAGAAAAGTTAAAATTAAATGTACTTGCTTAATTTATTTCCATCATACCTGGTTATCCTCCGCCCTCCTTGCCCCAGCATTTTAGGAGCAGAGCCCTCCCTGTTGTGCTCACAAGCACCCATGGCTGTCCCTGTGATGATGTTTCAGGTGGAGGCAGCTGGGGATCTATATACTTAATATGTGGCTCTTTTAAAATAGCTCCAGTTTGGAACCGGACATTTGTGGGCATGTCTGATACAAGACTGGCTGACAAGTACCCTGCCAGTCGGTACTTTGGTCTCGTGTAGCCAGGACACTCATCGATTCTAAACTGGAGCTAATTGGAGATTTGGCAATACAGATTACTATATTGCCAACTCTTCAAATAGCTCTGGTTTAGAATTGATGAGTGTCCTGCCTTCACCAAGACCAAGTATCGATTGGCACGGTACTTGTCAGCCATTGTATCAGACATGCCCACAAATGTCCAGGCTCCAAACTAGAGCTATTTTACAAAGGAGCCACATATTAAGTATATAGATGCCCCCGGGTGCTCCCCTCCCGAAATGTTATCACGGGGACAGCCGCATGTGCTTGTGGGCATGACAGGGAGGGCTCTGCTTCCTAAAATGCCAGGGCAAGGAGGGAGCAGGATCAACCAGATACAATTTGAAATAACTTAGAAGCGAGTAAGTTTATCTTAACTTTTTCTACTGCATCTGCTAATCGGGCCCCACTTCACACGGAGGTGGGGCCTGACTGTATGTGGATGTTTCCCTTTAAACACAGCTAGACTGCTTTCTTCCCACCCACACCCGACCAATCAGGATGTGCAGGGTGTGGAATTGGTGCCATTTGTTACTTATCATCCTCCCACCTGGAGAAAGTATGTGTCCACTGTGGTGACCCTGATTATACGTGGAGCAGAGACAATAAAGGACAAAAACAGGGATAATAAGAATAGCAAGAAATCTGCAAGACAAAGTGAGACACGTGGCTCCAGGGAGGGATGCAGGCCACTGGATATTAACAGATTCCATCTCATGCTACCCAACTGCAAAGCAGTCTTGCTGTGACTGTGAAGGGAACCACTCACCTGTGCTCCTGGTTAGGTGATGCCAACCCAGACCATCGAGCCTGGGAACAGGGGGATAAAGAGGAGAAAATGAATTGGCCATCATTTGCCAGGACAGCATGACAGTAGAGCCGCAACAGCCCGTGGCACCTGTATGTATTCCCTCCCAAAACAAAACACTGTAGGCAGTCCTACTATACCTGTTTTTTCTGGTTAATTCCATGTAACTATAAACTGTTTCTAAAATGGAATCTCAAAAATCATTATTGATTTTGTCTCTTTGCATATAGCAGTGTAAGTAAAAGTATTTAAGGAATAATGTACTGCATGCCACCTGATGGTGCATCTCAAGGCTTCAACCACTGGGGGTTACTTAACCTCCACTCATTAAATGGTGTGTGTGTGTGTGTGTGTGTGTGTGTGTGTGTGTGTGTGCGTGTAGGTGTGTGTGTGTGTGTGTGTGTGTGTGTGTGTGTGTTCTGCTGTTTAAAACATGACAGACTGTAATTAGGGACATTAGCAATTTTTGGGGTTGTTTTTATTTGTCTTTGTTCTTCAGGTTTGTGGAGGCAGGCAAGGGCTGTACTTTTGTGTTTTTAGGTGTTTGGGACTGATCTGAGTAATTCCTTTTAGACCAACCCCACATATTAACATTTCTGCTTGGCAGATTATATTCTATGATAACCCATGTGACCAGTTTTTGACTGCTCAAGAATTAGGATTTACTAGACCCCATTTACCATCTGAAGCTTGTGCTGGACACAGCAGTGAAATTTCTAACTTCAGAGTGGAAGCCCTATACTATCACTTCCTCGCTAAGGACCCTGTGCTGGTTGCTTGTTAGGTAGTGTGTCAGGTACAAGGTCCTGATAGTGATATTCAAAGTCCTAGACAGATGGGGCCCTCTCAACCTCCACAGGCTCCAGACTCCCTATGGGCCAATGAGAGTGACCCAGTTCCTAGGAATGAAGCTGCTGTACATCCCACCTTCTAAGTTAAGCTCTGTAGGCAACAGGGCTTTGCTGTCACATCCCTGTACTATGTGAGGCTGTCCAAGGAGATCCATGTGACTCTGACCCTAAACAATTTTAAGAAGCTGTTATTTAACTTTTATTTAATTAAGCTTCTCAAGCCTAGAATACATTTTCAGGATGATTGTATTTAGTTATTTATTGACACATCTGTATAATTTTGTAGTCTGGTTTGTTTTGCCTGAATACTTCATCCTGATGAGTGTTTAATTGTATGTTTCTAGCCTGAGTGCCACTTGTACTGACTGCAAATACTGATAAAATATCTACTTATCTGCCTACCAGTGGTACCCAGGCTGCACCCTTCCCTCATCTGGGAGGGTAGTCAAGAGGCTAATTTTCAGCTGTCCATACATTAGCTACAATGTGTGTATGTGTGTGTGTTTGAGTGTGAGTTTGTGTGGGTGCGTGTGGTTCCTACATGACCTGCACCCTCCTTAATTCCTTCCCTTCATAGAAGTTGAGCACCCTACCACTGTGAATAGCTTGGCCCCAAGACAGCTTCACTATATTAATCAGGGGCTCGTTCAACCCTTTTCAAAAATATCAATGTCACTGAATGCTGAAAGCAAGTTTTTTTTACTGCTTTTCCAAGAAACTGAAAATAACGAGTAATGTATTAATTTAGAGCACAAGTGACCCTACAAGTAATTCTACCCCACTGTATTCTGAAAGAAAGATTTTTCTTCCTTGAGGCACCAGAAGCTAGTTACATGTCAATTCACCCGGTCAATGTGCTCTGTGACAACTTGCAGCATGATGTTAGCTCCAGCATCAATCAGCTCCTGTACAAATCATTCCTGGACAATACCACCCCCCATATAGATTTTATAGAATAATCTTTGCAGGGGCAATTCAGGGCTGAATTGTGCAGGAAGCCAAATGACACTGGATCTAACAGCCCAGTGTGAGTTGTTGTGGAGCACATGGACCAGAACAAATTGACATGTCAGTCCAAAAGCTATCCCCTTTACATACAGTAGAGATAGGTCTAGTCTACAGCAGTTTTTAAATAAAATACCCCTCACTTGTACTTCTTTTTATCAGTTGATATGAATGGAAAACTACATTTCAAAATGAACAGAAACAAAATAATAGAAATTGATTAGTCAATGCGTCTGCTACTTATTAACACTAGTCTCTGTTTTTCTGAGGTAATGGTGTTTATCCACGGTGGATCTTTAATGATTGGTGGAGCCTTTGTATTAGATGGATCACCTCTGGCAGCCTATGGCAATGTATTAGTTGTAATAATCTAATACAGACTTGGTATTTCTGGATTTTTTAGCTTTGTACTATGTAACTTCCTTTAATTTAAACACTTTTAAACTGCATTAACACCAGACTTAGACAATGGAAGAAGAACAAAGTTAATGAGAAGATGCTCATGGTTATCAAACTTTAAACTGCATTGCTGTTTGGAAGATCTGGGTTTATGTGATGCAGATTTACCACCTGGAATGGAGGCACCCTCCTGTTTCCAAGGTATTCCCTCCAAACCCCTCCACCCCCCAATCTGGCACAATGGATCTGGAATCCTTTACATGAAGATGACAGTGGGAGTACACTGCATGGTCATTATTCTTTGTGATGGAAGGAAATCATTGATATGGAGCTAAATTGGGAGGTTGGGGAGGTCTTTGTAAGTATATAGTAAAAAGGCTACACTCCAAACAAGGCACAGTATAAAGTTTTATTATTATTAATATTATTATAAAGTCTATTGTGAATTTTCTTCAACCTCTGTCATGCCACTACTAAATCCCAACATATTATAAGTAAAAAGCAGTAAAATGTTTATTTATATAGGAGTATAAAGAGATTTACCTATACCATTAGGTCAATAAATG
The DNA here is from genome assembly GCA_016271365.2 of Neoceratodus forsteri. Taxonomy (NCBI): domain Eukaryota; kingdom Metazoa; phylum Chordata; order Ceratodontiformes; family Ceratodontidae; genus Neoceratodus; species Neoceratodus forsteri. Next base: position 1,427,924,273 of record CM028130.1, read on the forward strand.
TCCTTTTACAAGGTGTCCTTATAGGTGGATAAGTCATTTAAATATTTTACACATAAAAGTAATGGACATACAAACATATGCTACAACTTACATTTATCAAACTACATTCAATTTACTGGTTATTTATACACAAGTTGTTTGTACTATATTTATGTATTACAAATACTTCAAAATTGTAGTTCTTGCTTCAGCATCCTTAAAGGCATTTATGGTCATTTCAAAAGGTCTTGTGCTTGAGTGGAGCTTATTCAAAGTAATTGCAGCTTTAAATATGAATGACATTTCCCATATTTATTTTGAGCCTTAGGCACAATCAGCTTCTGGCTCCTTCTTCTAAACTGATAGGAGTGGTGGATATAGCCAGTTTGTCTGCAAGTCCAATGGGTCTTTTAATTTTGAGTATTGTATATTCAGTTGAAGACCAAATTTCTCTCTTCCAATTCCAGGGATTTCCAGTTTAATATTTCATACATTGAGCAATGATGTGTTTTATAGTTACATTGTAATACAAATCTTGTCAGTCTGTTATAGCACATGTCAATCCTATGCAGGTTAGCCAGACTCCAATGTCAAAAGTATGGCTTCCATAGTCAATAATTGTGATAATAAGTTGATTTGCTACTGATTGCCTAGTTTTCATAGTAAGGCAGTTTGAAACTCTTCTATCCTAGTGTTAACCTTTTTAACCAGATAATTTTTGTGATGGTCAAATTATAATTTATGATCAATATTTATATGTATTAACCTCTGTCAGGATAGATCCACTAAGTGTTTTTATTTTGAGCCTATCCATATTTTATGATTTTTAAATGCAGATGTAATGAAAAGTATTGACTGGGTTTTTTAGCATTCAGTATCAGTTTTAATTGATGAACCAATTTTGCAAATGTATCAGTCTGTTTGCAATTTGTGCTCCATCTCCCTAAAGTTTTGCCTCTTCTGCCACTAACACCGTGTCATCAGCATAACGCCAAATGTTAGTTAATTTCATATTGTAAGGTAACTAATTAATATATATCAAAACAGTATGGGCCCAGTATGGACCCTTGTGGAACACCCTAGTTACTATTAGAACACTAGAGTGTGTTCCACTCACAAAGACCATCTGGGTCTGATCAGTTATAAGATATGAACCATTGACAAGGTTCTTCTGCTAATCCTGTTTCTGTTAGTCCTTTTATGAGGATGTCATGATCCACACGATCAAAAGCTTTTGACAAGTCCATGAACATAGCTCCCACAAATCTCATTCCACCCTTTGAAATAACCACCAGGTCAAGGAACTCCATCAGTGCAGTACCCATGAACAGCCCTTTTCTGAATCCTGACTGCCAGTTATTTAATTTATTATGTTTCTCTAGATACTCAGTTAGTTGGCTATGGACTAGCCTTTCCATTATTTTTTACACTATTGACAGTAGAGCGACTGGCCAATAATTTGTTTGCTGTGAATGATCTCTGCCCTTAAATATAGGGACTATTTTTGACAATTTCCACATGCTAGTAAAAGTACATTAAATTTAGCTCCAGTTAAAAATGTCCTTTAATGTCTGAGCAATTTCAAATGTTGAGTCTTTAATAAACCTTATTTCAATGTTATCAGGACCACTGGACTTATTTACCATTAGTTTATTACTTTAATTACTTCCCACTTTTGTATCTTTTTAAACCTAACCTTTGGTGTCCATTTAATTCCTTGTTTATGATACTATTTACATCATAGTCCATTTTATTCTTATTTAAATCTTAAGTCAGGAAATTCAGCAAAATACTTATGTAATATATCTGCTGCTTTTTAAGAGTATGCCTTTACCATTTTCTGAGATAGTTATCGTCACTGTGCTTTTAGGATTTGTTAATGATTTAACTAAAGGCCAGTATTGCTTTGGGGTCTGTAGGTGTATTTATGTTTTGCTTACAGTAAGACCCTTTTGATTTTCTAACTCCCTGTGCAGAGTCTGCAATCCCCTTGAGTCCCTATTTGGACTGTCTGATCCAAATAGTCCAAAGAAGCAGCTTTTCCTACAACCAGAGGACATAATAGAGTAAGAACCCACTATTTCCCAGAGGCAGATCAACAAATATATCTGACTTATTGACTTTTCTCTAAATTAAATAATGTTAATTGAAAAATGTTTTACTTCTGCTTTTCCTAAATTGAATTAAATATAACCTTATTGACAAGCATAATTCTGTTTAGCCAATAAATTGAGAGTGTCTTATTGTAAAATAGTTTAAATATACATTTAAAACATTAATGATTATAGCTTTTTTGTAATATTTAGTTGAAACATTAACAGTTTACAGTTTAAAGAAAATATCTAGTTTTAAACTGGCTGTAGAATGGGAGAAATTTATTTGAGGAAGTGAAAAAACACACACTTCAAGACAGCTCCATGTTTAACAGCATAGGCTAAACCACAGTTTCCTCTGTAGCAAATAGGTTGTATCATTAGCACTTTTAAGTTGCAAACATAATTTAGCCTTAAGTTTCTGTTTATCTTATAATAAATTGAGTATGTTTTATTTCCAATAGTTTAAAGATACATTATAGGTTTTTTGAGCTATTAACAGTTTACAGTTTAAAAGAACAAATATTTCTGCATATCTTATTTGGAACGAACTGTAAAATGGGGAGATTTTATTTTAGGAAGTGAAAGAGAACACATTTTATGCTAGACAGAATGCTAGCTGAACCACAGTTTCCTCTGTAGCAAAAAAGAGTTAGAGCTTACAAAACAATGTTCCTGTAAAGCAGGAATCTGACATGACATTCCACTTTTAAAATAAAGATGGTTCCCCATGTAAAAGAGCAGACCCCATTGTCACAAAGCCCTTTCAATAAGTGTGGGAAGCTCAGGGAGCCGGGGAAGGTGGAGGAAGGGGGAGAACCAAGAAGCCATGAGGTCACAGAAGGGGAGGACCTTATGAGGTCACGAAATGGAAGGGAAAAGCAGTGGAATAGTCAGTTGGCAGCAGAAGGGTAGCCCATGGGAGCCAGGAGGAGGCACAAAGGGGCCCACTTATAAGGGGCTGCATGACAGACAGAACTCACAAAATTGCTCCAAGAGTTTTTTGCTCTGGAAGCTCATCAGTTTGGTGAAATTTTGAGCCATTGGGCATTTACAATAGTCAGGTATTTGGAGTTTTTTTTTAAAAGAAGAAGAAACAGATAAGGTGATATTATAAATAAATAAAATAGCACTGGAGATCTGAGCTGGAAGGAACAAGGAAGGCTCAGTAGAATTAGAGGCAGTTTCAGTGAGTAACCCAGTTTATACACAGAACAAGGTAAGCAGCAAACTGTTAAACTGTGGAATGATGTAACAGCTTGGGATCATGCTTTGAGTACTGGAGCGGCTTTAGAATATAGACGGTAATTGCTGGTTAAAGAAAATGGTGAAACAGGCAATGTTTTCCTGGGGGTTGTTATTTGATTGTAAACCATGACATGCCTCTGAACAGCATGTGGCAGGAGAGTAATTTGGAGAAGCAGCAGCTGTGGTGAACCGTGAGTTTTCGGACAGTAATGCAAAGAGGGGAGGAGAAGACTGTAAGTCATTGATGGAGCATTGCACCATGGGAATCAACAGAGTGAAGGGGAGAAATGCCCATGGTGGCTTTCATTCACAGGGTAATGCTGTATGAGGCAGAGGGAAGGCAAGATTCAGAAGGAGATGATGGAAGCTGGGCCTACCACATGGGATGGTGTCTGACATCATCGCTACATGGTACAGGGACTGGGGGAGATGGACACATAACAAGCAGGCAGTTTGGGCTGTAGTAGAGTTTGGCTACCAGTACCCAGTGGGGGACAAGGTTGATCTGGAAAATGAGCACAGGCTTAGGCAAGGTGAAGAGCGAGGTTAAAAGCGGATGTTTTGAGTGAGGGCAATTAGCCTTTGAACAAGCAGAATACATGCTGGCTGGTTTGTTAACATAGATGGAGGATCTATAACACTGAAGAGATCTGGCTGGTTGTTTAACCTCATAAGGGGAATCATAACAGAGCTTAGATCCACCACGGATGGCATCTGACATCATCACCACGTGGTGCAGGACCATGGGGACACAGTACAGTTAAAGAAAGGGCACAGCCAGGGAACAATAGGATGCCAGGCCACAGCAGGGTTGTAAGACCAAGAAATGGGTGGATTTAAGGGAAATGGAGGTTGATCACTGGCACAATGGCTAGAGTGGGGCAATGCAAGCATGGAAGGGGTTATGGTCAGAGGAGGTAGAACAACCAGGCCACAATGTGGGACACCAGCTGATGGCAGCACCACATGGAGCAGAAAAGTGAGGGGCAGAGGAGGACAGAGGAGAATTGTAAACTCCATGGGCAGAAAAAGATGTAGTTCCTGGGAAGTCCAGGGGAGATACCGCATGGCATGGCATCTGACATCATTGCCTTGTGGTGCAGAACCTAACATAATAAGACAACAGCAGGTTCAGCAGAAGAGCATGGTACTTGGGAAGGGAGGAGGGACCATTTCTTTGCTGTGGCGGAATAGTTTGAATGGGACAGTGTTGGCCACTAGGAGCAGGTAGGGGCAATGACACCTAGCTATCAAGGCCAAGGGAGAAAGCCTATGGGGAGACAGTAAGGGGCACAGGTGCTCAGAGTAAATGCAGATGGAGTGAGGCCAGCCTGTGAGGTGTAATTTGAGGCTCAGGAGGAAGAGCTACAAGGTGGGAAAGCAATGGAGAGTGAGTCCTCAGGCTGGGAGGCCCACACTGCAGGTGTATCTTCCTTCTCCTCAGTGGGGCGACTATTGCTAAAGGTCAGTTGGAGGGTTACCAAGGAGGGACGAGGAAAGGGCGGTGCAAGAACGGAGACTATGGCATATGAGGGAACCGGGCCTCGACAGCCAGGGATGAAGTCAATGGTGTCAATTTCTTTTAGCAGGCACAACAGAAGGATGGTATCAAAGAGAGTCAAGCCCAACAAAGAGGAATGCTACCGGGTAGTGATGGACTGGGTCAAGAAAGCAAACTGGTTACTGGAGGTGGCAGAACCAGACAGGGGTGAGAAAGACACTAAGCAGAAGGAGGTCGGGGAAGGAGCAGGAGAGGAGTAAGAAGTGTGCCCAGATGGCAAGCGGTGCCAGAGCCTAGGATCATGCTACTGATGCAAGCACTGATGCCGGTGGCCCCTCTGGTTCCACCTCCTGATGACCTGATCCCCAAACTGAACCTGGAGCCTATCCTAGCACCCGTTCCAGATTCACTTATTCCTGTGATTACGCTGCCCCCACCAATACCAGCGCTCCCACCACAGGCCCCCATGCCAGTACCAGGCCCAACAGAAGCATCCTAGCCCAGGCCCAGCACACTACAACCAGGCATATCAGGTAATCAAGTGGTGACACTGGAAAGCAGTGTCATAGAATATGTGTAACAGATGCTAAAAGATGTGGGAGAGAATGGTGTGAGGCAGTTGAAGAAGGCATTAGGCAAAATCAAAAGGGCAGGGATGGAGGTGGGGACAGGCGTGTCAGCCGGGACTTATATAGGAGGCTGGGAGATCAGGGCCCCAGGGGTCTGGCTGGCGGGTCACATCCCCACGTCCATGAAAGAGAAGATTTGGAAGGGAGAGTATGTTGACAACTTCACCCTGGTGAATGTGGACACAGTGGAGAAGTATGAGGAGAAAGATAGCTTCAAGAAGAAGGACATGGCAGCAGCAGTAGTTTTATTTGGAAAAGGAGTGGAAGACAAAACAGTGAAAGATAAAAACCTGAGACAATTGGTCCATGGGATTTACTTATTTTATGGTCATCGTCATTGAGAAGCATCCGGAGCTAGTCATCCCACTCCTTTCATATTCACTCATTATTAAGAATGCATACAGGGGGGGCATAGCTGGTCGAGGTATGATGAGAAATTTAGGAAAAGAATGGTCTACTTCAGGATGTGAAATGGGATGCCAGACAGATAGACCTGCAGCTTGAAATATACACTGGGTCAATAAAGAAGGAGATGGAAAGAGACAGGCAAAGGGGGCAGCGTCAAAGGCCTACTGGGGATATAATAGAACCTTTGCTCCTGGCCAAACTGCTGATTCCAGCATGTTGTGCAGTGTGGGGACATCACCTGGCTTCCAAGTGCAGGTACAGCTGGGAAAAAGGTACTGGCAGTCAAGAAAGCTCACACCAGCAACCATTTGGGGCCAGTCCAGGCTCCTTTGAGGACAGCAGTGGGGGAGGGGCAACAGGGGGAGGTTAGTGGGAGGGGGGGGGCACAACTATCAAACCTGGCACCAGCACAATTGAGGGACCAGTGAGAGAGGAGGTAAGGTTGGCCTGGACACCCATAAGGGTGGAGACAGTAGAAAAGTGGGTGGGGGGCTACCTGGACAGGGAGGCAGCCAGAAAATTACAGACAGACATTAGGAAAGGTTTTAGTTTACAGTTTCAAGAAGTAAGGAAAATGATGCAGGCAAGGAACTGCAAGTCCATACAGGGTAAGGAGGCCACATTGGAGCAAAAAAATTGAAAGGAGGTAGCAGCGGGGAGGGTGGAAGGACCATTTGCCTCCCTCCACTGCTAAACCTAAGGATCTCCCATTGGCTTTAGTGCCCAAAAACAGCCGGAGAGTACAATGTGATACGTTACCTATCTTACCAGATGGTGACTCATTCAATGATGCAGTAGGCGAGGAGGACAGTAAGGTCACATATGCCATGCTAGAGAATGCAGTGCAACTCATCAGGGCCAAGAGAGAAGGCATGATCGGCAAAATGGACATAGAGTCAGCATTTTGGCTACTGTCAGTTAGGGCCGGCAGATTGGGATTTGTTAGGATTCCAGGTGGGGTGCAGTATTATTTCAACAAGGCCATGCCGGTGTAATGCTCCATAGCGCAAGCACCTTTGAGGTGTTCAGTACTTGGTTGCAGTAGGTGTTTCAGATGTGGTACAACCACCAGGCTGTAGTGCACTATTTAGATGATTTCTTGTTTATCGGAGAAGGGGAAAAGTAGACTGAAGCCATGCTGCAGGACTTCAAAGGGCTATGCCAAGAGTTGGGGGTGCCCCTGGTGGAGAATAAGACAGAAGGGCCCAGCCATATGATAGAGTTCCTAGGGTTGGAGCTGAACACAATGCAAGAACTTTTCTGCTTACCGGAGAGAAAGGAAGAGAGATTGTGGGACTTATCGGGGAAGATTGGCAGCCACAGGAGGGTGCAGCACCAACAGGTGCAACAGCTGTTGGGACACCTGAATTTTGCATGTAGAGCCATTGCCCCAGGATGCATGTTAACGTGGTGTTTAGGCTGGGCAATGAGGAGGGCAACACAGCCCCACCACTGGATAGATATTAACAAAGGGACAAGGGAGGATATGCGGATTTGGGAACACTTCCTGCAGGAATTCAATGCACAGACTTTCTGGCAGGATGATTGGTTACACAATACTGACTTACAGCTGTACACAAACATGGCGGGTGGAATCGGCATGGGGGTTACTTCCAAGGAAGATGGTTCATGGAAGCATGGCCAGATGAATGGGTAAGAGAAGGGGTGATGAAGGACATCACTTTCCTGGAATTGTTTCCCATATGGGTGGCTATGCCAATCTGGGGAGGCGAGCTCAAGAACAAGAAGGTAACATTCTGGAGTGACAATAGGGTAATGGTGGAGGTACTGAACAAAAAGAGGACCAAGACAGACAGGGTCATGAGGGTTTTAAGTAAGATGGTATGTCTAGGTCTGACCTTGAATATGTCATTCAGGGCAAGGCACATTGATGGTGTAGACAGTGTGATTGCTGATTGCCTCTCCCGATTGCAGATGGACAAATTTCAGACTATCACACCCAGAGCAGAGTTTGGGGGACCACTATCCTGATGTACATATGGATGATTGAATTGGAGGAGCTGAAACACTGTTCTGCAATTCCTGGCCCCCAGGACACTTAGAGCTTATGAAACCTCTTGGAGGGTGTTTCAAAAATTCAGAGAGCAATATGATGGTTAGGTAAGTGGAGCAGTGACACGGGAACAGGTAGCTCAATTCATTGTAGCTGGTTGGAATCCAGTGCATGGCACATGTGACCATGGGGGTGCACCTGGCAGCCATAGGTCAGATCTGTGGGCTGAGGTGATGGGAGGACCCAACAAAAAGCAACTGAATCCGCAGAATGATGCAGGGCTGGATACGGGGAGAGGATAAGAAACAGGATACCAGAAAGCCTATATCAGAGACCTTGATGGTGCAGTTGATGGGAAAATTACCCCAGGTTTGCAGCTGTAGGAGTGAAGCAGAGCTCTTCAAACCCCTGTACGCTACCATGTATGGCAGGGCATTCAGAGTGAGTAAAGTGGTGGGGCACAGCAAGAAGGTAGAAGGAGAGGAATGCAATGGGAGGATACTGAGTGGGCTAGGGATGCAATTGCCATACTGTTAAGGAGATCAAAGTCTGATCAGCAGGGACAAGGCAGTAGGATGTGGTTAGGAAGCATCCTAATGCAGGCATTTGCCAGTGGGGTGCTGCACGTGTATGCAGCAGAACATCCGACAGTAGAAGGCACAGCACTGTTCATACATGGGGACGGGAGTCCAGTGATGGGGTACTAAGTGACAGCGGAAAGGCACAAAGGCCTTAGGTTTCTAGGGAGAACTAGGGAGATACTCTCCCACTCATTTAGGATTGGAGCAGTCTCTACCATGGCAGCACAAGGCAGCATGCCTAGAGAGATCAAGGAGAGGGCAGGTGGACTTCAGATTGATATAAAAATATGGAAATTACCACAATAACAATGTTTTCTTTCTTTCATAGCAAGTACAAAATTATGGGGTATGGGGAGGGATTGTAGAGATGAAGATACAAGAGACTAATCAATTTGCTTTGGATTATACAGGAGACCACAGAGACTTGAGGCATGGATCTGCGGGCATTCATTTATACTGGATGGAGAAATGGCAGCCTGGAGACAAGGGGAAAACAGTTGTGTTTGAACAGTGACACCATCCAGCTGATTTGGAAAAGATGGAGGAGATGAAGTGGGTGCAACTGTTGCTGGATATCAGGGAACTCAGGAAGGAGCACAAGTGGCCAGACTTAATGGTGATACTTCTGAAGGCAACAACCTGGGTACAAGGCTCTGGCTGGGCATATGTTACCAAATAAACATGATGCTGAAAAATAAAAGAGTGGTGGCCAGAGGTCACATTGGCTTGGTCTGAGATCACGCCCCACAGGGTGTAGCAGCAAACGGAGGCATAAAGGGATGGACAGGACCAGGAAGTGCATGAATGCATGTGTGGGCAGGCTAATCAAGGGCATTGGGAATAGTCATCTACCATGGCATTTTAGAATGGGTGGATGAATTTTGTGGGGAGATGGGATACACCTCTCAGGACTGGGCTTGGCTTTGTTTAACACAGAGATAGTGAATGCCATCAAGTATTGGCTGCAGCAGAGAAGAGGAATGGTTTAAGGTGAGGTCAGGAAGCCAGTGGGGGGAGAGAAGGGGAATGAAGGGAAGTCCACTGTCCATCACAAGCTGGAGGTGGACTAGTGGAAAAAGGGGGGAGGAGGACAGGAAAGAAAGGGAGGGAAAATGGAAAACAATCAAAGGACACAGCATTAAGAAGTGAGAGGCAGGGGTACAGTGTGTACACTCATATTCCTTGACAGCATAAGACAAAGAGGCATAGCACCCCCAGGATGTAAGTCTGGGGGGGCAGAAGAAAAAGAAGAGAATGATAGAATGTATCAGTTGAACAGAAACACAGATGTATATACTGTATATAAATATAATGGGAAGAGATGATAAATGAAAATGGGGGAAACGTATCATGTGATGACAATGTATGGTGAACAATGATTTTGATGGAATAGTAAATTTATTGCCAAACTGATCAACGCAGTAAGTTGTTTTGTGTCTTCATTGGAGGATCTGGGGACAAGATACTTTTGTTGCCATCTTGATGATTAACACACTTCTACAAGAAATGTGTCATGGTCACGGGCATACTTCACAAGAAGTGTGTCACGGGTATACTTCTACTAGACATGCATCATGAGACACACTTCTACAAGAAGTATAACACAAGGTACATCCAAAAATATATAAATTTAGACTCATGGAGCTAAAGGAGGGCAGAAGAGAGGAAGGAGATGTGATAGCACGTCCTTCTGCCGAGAACTTCATTTGAGACATCAAGGTATAGCACTGTGTGTTATGAATTGCTATTATCTCTGATATGGAACAGAGAAGGATGATACTTGCATTTTATGTTATTTTATTTTATTTTACTTTATTGTATGATTGCATCTAAAAGTAGGAGAGACTTCTCTCCAGTTAATCGCATATCAGCTTGCTTGCGCTACTGATCCAAATGATGTTAATTCTGCACACCAGTTTTAAGTAAAAATTAAGACAATATGACATTTCCTGGTATTTCTTTTTGGTTAAATATTTTACTTATAAAGTTGTAGACTTACAATACAAGGGTAAAGCTTAATTGTGACTATTTGTATTATATAAGTGGTACAAGAATATTAAAAGAAAAATAACTATAAAGGTTTAAGATAAGGTAATTTTAATCAGACAAATGGACTAGACCATGATTGAGGTAGTGTGGTTTAACTGAACATGCAGCCAAGTGCATGTTAACATGCACACCCAGTTAGACCTCCTATTCAAGCAAAATGTCTGAATGGGATGGTTGCTCTCAACGGTCTTGGTGAGGTCAAAAGGCCATCCCACGGCATGGAGTAAACCCAAGAAGGCAAGCTGGGTGTCAGGTTAAGTCCAGCCAGCACACCTGGGATGCCTTGTTTCTTATGTTTTAAGTTTATTCCAAACCTCCTGGCTCAGTGATCTGTTGGCTTTTTTCCGTAAGTATTTTTTTAATCAGATTACCTTTTTATTTTTCATTTATCCAAAGTAAATAATTTTTTTGAGTTTGTTCTTAGGGAGCAATTTGATTACAAACTTCCAGGAACATGTTTGTAAACTCATCTACCACCAGATCAAGGTTGGGGATTAATGAAATCTTATACCATATTGCTCTTGAAACCTGATTTTTAAAAACTTGTTTGTTATAATTTTTGAAACATCTTTTTAATCTTTCAGGCTCCCTCAACTGCTTTTTGGTCTGTAATTCAGCACTAATAGCACATCCTGTGACATTATGATCTCCTAAGTTCGGGGATGTGACAAGGTAGAATAGGACCCTGTCCCAGGTGTTATGGAGAAAGCGTTTAAATGCAAGGATCTGTTCTGTTCTATGCCTTTCCTGTCTCTTGTCTGTGTGGTTGCACAACTAAATTTTTCTGTGAGACCTAGAATTTGATCACCCCAACAGTCTCATAATTCTTTGCCTCTCACTGCCTCTCAACCTTCTCTTGCTGTCTTTTCTCCCTTGCATATCTGCTGATATAAATATATATGCAAATCATTGTATGGAAATGTAGCTGATATTGAGATCCCTTTGTTTAGAAAATATATAGTGTTAATTTTTGAAATGTATATAATTATAGTTTGAGATGATTGCAAAAGCTATTGTAAACTCAAGAGGTTACCTAAGTGCAAGTTTTAAACTTTTGCAGAAGAGCTGTGGAAAAGGGGCCTCAGCTCAGCGCATTGTGTTCCTGCCTTGCACATGCCTGATACTTACAAGAACATGATGCTTTTTAAGAATGGGGTTGGAAGGACTTATAAGAGAGTGAGCCACAGAGATTGAAGAAAACTCTGATGGATGTTCTCTATTTTATTCTGCCTTTGTAAATAGTTATACTGAACAAGTTTATTTTTATGTTACTTCTGTAAACAAATATTTTTGGTGAATTCTACAACTGCTCCTAGTTTTCCCATGCTTCCTGATGTGTGCCTTGATGGCTGATGGTGTCTGCCTGAGTGGGATTTACACCGTGCATACCCTAAGACAGGAGTTTTGTGCATGGGCACTGGACCTTGTACCAGAGAAGCACAGAGAAAGGTATGGATTCTGCAGCAGCAAGTCCAGGAGTTGTTACCAGGAGAATGGCAGCCAAACTAGCAGAGACAGAAGTCCAAGCTGAGACTGTACAGCCAGCACAAGTTATGGAGAAAGAACAGGCATTGACAGAATCTGAAAGCCTGAGAGACTTTTTCAAATCATGGGCTATACACAAAAGAGACTGAGAAGCAGAGAGAAAGGAGATTCAACATTTAGAAATGCAGAGGAGGAAGAGATTCAGTGACAGGGGCAGTGGAGGAGAAGAAATGCAGCGACAGGAGCAGCGATGGCTGGATGCCTTGCAAGCTATCAAAGACAGAGGATCTGGCACACATCCAGACAAGCAAAAGGGGTTGAGCACGTAATAGTGACAAGGAATGCTCGTCCTGTTATGCAAAAGACATACAGGTTACCAGAGTGGTTAAGAGCTGATGTGGTTAAGGCAGTACAAAAAATGAAAGAATTAGATATCATAGAGGAGTCAAGAAGTCCTTGATCCTCTAAACTGGTAAATGTAAACAAAAAGAAGGGGTGTTAGAATCTGCCATGATTTTAGGAAGCTTAATCAACTGTGAGAATTTGACAGTCATCCTATGCCTAGAATAGATGATTTGATTGACAGACTGGGAGTGCAAAGTATATCAGTACCCTAGATCTCACCAAGGGTTACTAGCAAATACCTTTAGCTAAAGAATGCAGAGACAAAACTGCATTTGCCACCCCTATAGGATTCTTTCAGTTCATCACCATGCCATTTGGTTTAAATGGTGGCCAGCTACATTATAGCAGTACATGGATGTAATTTTATCCCCTCACACTGCTTATTGTACTGCATACCGGGATGATGTTGTGGTGTACAGTCCAGAATGGGAATGCCACACAGTTATCCAAGCTATCGAAAATGCAGGTCTCACTATTAATCCTACCAAATGTGCATTGGGCATGCAGGAAACCAGATAATTGGGCTATGTGTTGGGAAAATGGAGAAGTTAAGCCAGAAATTTCTAAAATAGAAGATTTAGCTAGCAGCCCTGTATCTAAAACAAAGAATTATGTCAGGTCATTTTTAGGGCTGGCTGGTCATTATCAGAAATTGTACCCAACTTTGCAGAGTTAGTTACTCCTGCCTCTGAACTCATGAAAAAAATGGCACCCAAGTAATATGAAATGTATCCCAGAGTGTGATGAAGCTTTTTGGGCCTTTAAGGCTGCATTATGTTCAACCCCTGTTTTAAGAAGCCCAGCCTCTGATAAACCATTTTTGTTACAAACAAATTCACCAGAGGTAAGCCTAGGAGCAGTACTGAGTCAAAATATAGATGGAATGGGACATCCTATTTTGTAGATAAGCAGGAAGTTTCCTGACAGAGAGAAAAGGTACTCCACCATTGAAAAGGAATGTTTAGCAGCAAAGTTCACCATGGAGTCCCTTAAGTTTTATTTGCTAGGAACTGACTTTGTACTTATCACAGATCACAGTCCTCTCTGTTGGCTTAACCAGATGAAAGATAAACCTTCCAGAATCACAAGGTGGTACCTGGCACTTCAGCCATTTAAATTCACGGTGATACACAAATTTGGTAAAAAAAATGGCAATGCTGATTTTCTGTCAAGCTATGGATCAGGAATTGAGGGTTCTGAAGGTTGAAAAATAAATGTATGGGTTTGAACTTTACTATTTGGTGTACTGTTATAGAAAAAAGTGAATAATGTACATGTGCTTAATTTATGATAGTTAGCAGCAAATGTTAGTTGAGCATTGGTAGAAAGTTTTGGAATCTTGTCTGATAAAACAGGTTCCCTCTTAAGCAGGGGATGTATGTGACAGGGTAGAATAGGACCCTGTCCCAGTTGTTATGGAGAAAGTGTTTAAATGCAAGTATCTGTTCTGTTCTATTCCTTTCCTGTCTCTTTTCTGTCTCATTGCGCAACCAAATTTTCCTGTGAGACCTAGGATTTTATCACCCCCACGGTTGCACAATTCTTTGCCTCTCACTATCTCTCAACCTTCACTTGCTGTCCATCTTTTTCTCCCTTGCATATCTGCTGATGTAAAAATATATGCAAGTTATTGTATAGAAATGTAACTGATATTGGGATCCCTTTGTTTAGAAAATATATAGGCCTTGATGTTCAGACTCTGCCAGGCAGTGGTGCAAGCATGGGCACAGCACAATTCAGGATGCACCAGGGCCAGGACCAGGTGATATTCAATGGTGATGCACCATGGCACAGCACCATTGAATATGGCATGGAGTGCATGGCACTGTGGCACTGTGCTGGCACAAGCCACAGATAGGGAGCACGGGGATGCACCAGCACAAATGCAGTTGCACTAGGTGCATCACCCATGATATTCAGCAGAGGGCATGCAAATGAGGCCATAATATATGCAAGGCGCAAATGGGGCCATTTGCATGTCATTATGGCCCCATTTGCATGCCTTGCACAGGGCAGCCTGGTGACTTGTGCCTGGTGCCCTGCACAGCATGACATGTGCACAGTGGGGTCCCAGGGCATTCCTGCCCCATAGCCATGATTGCAATAAAGCCCTTAATGTAATTCCTGGTAGTCCAGTGGTACCCCTTTCTCCTGGTGCCCCAATAAATGTATATCAACCCATTCCCTGGTAGTCCAGTGGACCTCCTCCTTCCTGATTCCCCAATTGTGGCATATGTATGATAAGACATTCCCTGGTAGTCTAGTGGACCCCTCCCCACCCAATTCCCCGATCACCAGTATATGACATTTATTTAACTCCCTGGCAGTGCTAGTGGTACCCCCCTCATTCCTGTGTCCCCGGTCACTGGTAGAAGACATTTATTTAACTCCCTGGTAGTCTAGTGGAACCCCCCACCCATTGCCATGATCACCCACCCACACAGACCTTCTTGCCCACCCTGCTTCCCTCCATTATCGGTGGGTGGCTGCAACCTTCCTGCATACCACCAGGCCACCAGCTGAATGACAGGTACAGTATGGGCTTGTAAGGCATACTGTACTAGACAGTGCAGAATATGTGAATGAAGTCATTCACATATTTGGGACTGTCTAGTAGAGTATGCCCTGCAAGCCCATTGGTCCACACTGTGGGGCAGGTGGGTGGGTGGTATGCAGGTGAGTTGCAGCTGCCCACCAATGATGGGGGGAGTGGGGTGGGCATGGTGGTCTATGTGGGTGGAAGCGGGGTGCCACTGGATCACCAGGGAAATATGTTATGGTACTGTACAGTGATCATGGCAACTGCCGGGGGTTCCACTAGACTACCAGGGAGTTAAATAAATGGCTTGTACCGTGATCGGGGAATCGGTGGAGGGAGTCCACTAAACTACCAGAGAGTTAAATACATGTCATACACTGGTGATTGGGGATACAGGAGGGAAGGGGGGTCCACTAGACTACCAGAGAATGTGTGATTTACATTACCACGATTGTGGCTATGGGGTGGGGGTGCCTCTAGACCACCAGGGTTATGTGGGTGCTTCATGACAGTGTTCTGGTGGGCGGTGGCCACCCATGGCTGGCAGCTGCTGTGTTGCACCTTGCAATACAGCAGCCCGCCTGTGGGTGGTCAGGATTTTTTCCCACTTTTCACAGGCTCAACTTTGAGCCCCCCATGCATCACAATGCAGGGTTGCACCAGCATATGCACCGCACATCCTGGGCTGAATATTGGGTTGTGCTGCATATGCATGGGCATGCCCCCTGCATCTGCACCACATACAATTGTGCATTGGGATTTGCACTGCATTGGGCAGCCATTCCAATATCCTGCTGGGGCACAATGTGGGGTTGTGCCAGTGCAACTGTGTTGTGCCATGTGCAATCCCTTTGAATATCCAGGCCCTAGTGTTCATTTTTGAAATGTATATAATTATAGTTTGAGATGATTGCAAAAAGGTATTGTAAACTCAAGAGGTGCACGTTTTAAACTTTTTGCCGAAGAGCTGTGGAAAAGGGGGCCTCAGCTCAGGCACACTGTGCTCCTGCCTTGCACATGCCTGATACTTACAAGAACAGGATGCTTGTTAAGAATGGGGGTTGGAAGGACTTATAAGAGAGCAGACCTGCAATTGCTTGAAAGAGAAAAGGGACACAGAGATTGAAGAAAAACTCTGATGGATGTTCTCTATTTTATTTTGCATTTGTAAATAGTTATACTGAACAAGTTTATTTTTTTATGTTACTGCTAGTGCAAATAAATATTTTTGTGAATTCTACAACTGCTCCTGGTTTTCCTATACTCCCTAGTTCACACATTTTTCTAATATTTTTAACTCTGGTGACACAAATATTAAATCTAGAATATTTCTGAGTTTTGGATTCTTCCTTTTCTAGTTGGTTTGTCAATAAGTTGTACTAGGTGTAGACTCTGCATCACTTCCCACAGTTTTAGCCCTCTTTTTCCACACCAAGCAGTATTAAAATCCCCAATTAAAACCATATTTTTATTTGTAACATATTCTGACATTATCTGAACAAATGTGTCAAAATGTACCATCTTGATCTTTGGTGGGAGTATACTACTCCAACTATGAGATCTAGCAAATGTAAATGTACTAAAAGGCATTCTATTCCCCTACATTATTTGAAAGCAGTACCTTCTAGTGGCCTAAAAATGTTTTATGTACATTAGACCCTCCCCTTTTAAGTCTGTCCAATCTGTAAAAAAAGTAATCTTGTAAATCAACCTTTCCAGTGTCATTGTGGGGATAATCTGGAGGCACTCCACATTCATGACACCATGGTTGTGTACACCTGATAGGTTGCTTGATGCACGTGACTTGAAGAAAGTCTCTCCCACCTGAGAGGGGGGTCTGCTGTCCTATGGTCAGTTTTATGTGCATCAAAATAGTTGCAGCACACTGGCGCCTCCAGTGTGGTTCTTGTAAAGAACAATGTTTATTATAAAGAACAACTTCATTACTAAGGCAAAAGCCACCTGGCTAAGCCATTTATTAATATCCTACAACAAAGATCAAACAAGACCACAAGAGTATGTTTCTGCAGATATGCAACTGTTTAAAATTGCAAAACTATCAGTCTTACAGATGTTAGCACTGTGGCTTCTACTAACGTCGGTTGTCTAGGAAAATGTTAGCTGAGAAATTGCCAGCACAGTATTCAAATTATGAACATTATCACATTGTGCAAGTACTGAGATTATTAGCTACCTGAACACCCCTGCTAGTGGTGTGCCAGGAACTAAAATAATGTCGACACACATAATTGAACACAAGGGAGGCAGCATAGTATAGCAGTTTAAGTCTCTGAGCTGCAAATCTGGAGACTTGGGGTTTGAATCCACAGCCCCACTTATGAAAGGTATTCTCAAACTCACCCAGAAAAATTTTCTTGCACTAGAAAATGCTTAAAATGCCTGAGCTGGATTCAAACATTACTGGAATTCAGTGGCACTAAATCAAAGCACCCACAACTAGTTGTTTTTTCTCTCTTAAAGGCACAATCGCATATTAATTAAGGAGCAGCTACTATGTACTGTGCGTGACAAAAGTAATGCATACCAATGTGAATGCATGACTTTGCCCTATACATTTAATGAAAAGGGTTGAACAAGATCATTTATCACATTTTTAAATTTAAAGGATGCTAAAGTAAAGGATGCTAACAGACCATGTATTGTCTGAGATCTGTCACAGATGACCAAACAGATTCCACAGCCACAGTTACTTGAAACCCCTACCAGCAGTCCCAGGAGCTCATAACATCAGGGGCTACTACATAATTAAAGGCTCTCATCCCTTACTTGGGCATATACTCTGAGTTCCCCTACATGCTGTTCAGAATAAGCATACCACCTTATTAAGATGCCAGACCTGGAGCACTGCCAGCAGGTCCAGAGTCTATACATTGTTAAATGAGCAAGCTGCCACCTTAGAACATCCAGAGTACCCTGCCAGCATCCCAGACTTCCAAAATACTAAGTAATATGTCACAGTTTCCATTACAAGCATAGTAGCACCTGAAGTGCTCACTCAAGACATCACTACACAACAGTCTCTGAAGCATTTTCTCAGTCCCTCTGTGCCTCACCTCAAATGACATTCTCTAGACCTTTTTATGGCACATTATGTCTTTTAAACTCACCACCTTCTTCTATCAAAAGGTAGAGGAAACTCCTTTATCATCTACCTAACCAAAACACCATAAACAGGTAGGTCTCGTGAGGAGGAGAAGCAGCACTGAGAGACTAACCTAACTTGTCTATCAGATCAGCCTGCAGAAATAATATCACAAGACCTGCTGCTGTAATCTCGGAAAAGCTCTCCACTCACTCCTTACCTATGTGGGATTAAGGGTTTAGATGGCTGGCAGACAGGAGTTTGACTGAGAGTAGTTGCTGCCATCTTGTGGAGAGCGTAACTACACTCATAAACATTCAACCAGCACAAAGGGCGTTTGTTAAAAGCACCAACCAATCTACAACAGCAGACCACAATGTGAATAATTAAATACAAGGACAATGATTTGAAAATAAATTATCAATAGGGAAAATACATTGGGGGCAGCACTATTACCACAGCTGTGGGCAAGGCAGCATAACACTGAGTTTCTCACTCACTCTAGCCACATTTAATGGGACAGTGCACACTTTAATGCACAGGCACAGCAATAACCTGTACAGTGCAGGATATTATTGATTACTGTGCAATTGAAGAACTAAGGGAAATAATAAATAAAGAAAATATATCTAAATTCCCCCAAAAACACCTCTCTATGTACCTTCTCTCAGCTTGCTGCAATGGCTACAACAAAGAGCTGCAGCTGAACCAAGATTGCAGCACACCCTACATGTCCAGCATATTTAACTAAATCTAGAGGCAATGGTAAGACTCATAACATTTCAGTATAAACCATATATACAAATATTATAGGATGATTGCCACTAAATACAGGATGCTATCAAAATCCAGCATTCTGGTTATCAGTTTGTGCTTATACCACTAGAATATACCAGGCAAAATATACAGAAAACTAATGCATGATGTATAGCTTCTGCACATATCACAACATCAGTGTACAAGGCTTTTAGGTAAAACAGTGCAAGTTACAAGTAAGGAGACTAACTACTTGGAAGCCCCTGCTAGTGGTTCCAGGAGCAAATTACCATAAAGTATACACTGGCCCTTATAATGTAAAGGAATTGACTACCTGGATACCCCTGCTAGCGGTTCCAGGAGCAAATGTCCATAAAGTATACACTGGGCCTTATAATGTAAGGAGATTTGACTACCTGGATACCTCTGCTAGTGGTTCCAGGAACAAACGTGCATAAAGTATCCACTGGGCCATATAATGTAAGGAGATTTGACTACCTGGATACCCCTGCTAGCGGTTCCAGGAGCAAGCATCCATAACATATCCATTGGGCCTTATAATGTAATGAGATTTGACTACCTGGATACCCCTGCTAGCAGTTACAGGAGCAAATGCTTCCCAAGGAGAGAAGAAAAAAAAAAGGCTCATTGAATTACCTGTACAAGGAGAGCAAGGCAAATCTCAACCTGGCACCCCTTACAGCAGTGTCTGAGTGCAGGACAGTGGCCCTACCTTCATTCCAAGTATCCCAGTTTCTGTGGCAGGTCACTATTCAAATGGCCTCTAGCTCCATGGTAAAACCCAACTGAAATGTGGCTTTCTGTGACCTCCACACTACCATTGTACCCCATACAGGATATTTAAGGCTGTGGACCAACATGGAGCTGACCAAAATGTTTGTTTTATGGCCCCTAGGTCCATAGAAATGCCCAAATGACTCACTCCTCTCCCCCCTCATCTCTTCTAGTCTGAGATCTCACTCAGTGTGGGAGCAGCCCTTTGATTGGTTCCCAATGCTCACAAGACCTCAGGCACCATCTTTTCTGAAGGGCAAAACAGCAGGATCTCGCCATCGCAGAGATTCCATGATAACTACCCCCTATGCCCCCAGCATGCTGAAATACAGCAACATTTCAACAAACAGAAGACAAACAGACTGTGCGGTTAAGCTCTAGAAAGATACCCCAAGGGAAAAGAGGATAAGGTACCAAAGACCAGCCAAACAGATCCACTTATCTGCCAGCTAGACAAACATACCATTCTCATTCCTTTCGAGAAAAAGACAGGGGCAATTACAACTACAGGCTACACTACTACAGGCAGCCATACCCACAAAAAAGAAAAAGAAAAAAAACATTGCATCAGATACTGTGCTAGAAGGGTTCCCAACCAAGGTAGAGGAAACTTCTTCCCCCACAGAACCCAGTTGAAACAACAACTACTATTACTGCAAGCAATGCAAAACATTGCAGTCAGTGACCGACTACTACTCTTCACGCAAGCATGGGAGCAAACCACACAAGACAGGTGGGTCCTACAAGTAATAAGACTAGGATATGTGATACAACTTTCTCACATACCAACAAAGAACCTTCTAGTCCTATTCCCTGCACTGAAAAACATGTTACCCTGACACAAGTCCAAACAGTACTGACAGACTTACTGCACAACAAGACCATAGACTGGGTAACACATTACAAAAAAGGGGAAAGGAGGATACTCCATATTTGACAAGGTACCCAAAAAGGGACCAGAGGGCTACGCCCAATTCTGGACCTAAACAATTCTATACAATTCACACCCTAGAAATGGAAACAATCAGGTCCACCCTCACGGTTATAAGCTTAGGAGATTACCTAACTTCATTACATTTGTAGGACACTTACATCACACTACAAATTCTGTCTGTTTCACATATTGGCAAAATGATACCAATGCAAGTGTTACCATTCAACCTACCATCAACTCCAAGTGTGTTCACGATGGTAACAATAGCATTCGCAGCAAAAAAAAAAAGAGTTAAGGGCATACAAGTAATACCCTACTGAACGACTGGCTGTTCAAGACCAGTACAGTACAACAGTCTGTTCGAGAACAAATGTGGTAGTACACCACCTATAAAATTGCAGCCTGTAATAATCTATCAAACAGCTACCTATCATCCCTAACCAGTCTATAGATAGTCTAGGCTCACTGATTAACACAAATCCGGGTCTCAGCGACCCAGTAAATGCCAAGTCTGCTCAATTATTGCACAGAATACACAATTACAGAAACACAGAAATCCAGAACTTCATGCAGTTTCACAAGTACTGGGAGTAATGTCATCATTAATAGACATAGTGCCATGGACTAAAGACAACATGAGACCTTTCTTATCATTCTTGAGCAAACAGGGCCCAGCGCATGACATAGGCTTGGCATAGACATTAATGCTTTCACCCTCCCTGATTGCACTAACATCTGCCAGATGTGTAGAACTACAGGCACACTCATGCAGACCTCCACTCCTAACATTCTACATTGAAGAAATATCCCATAGACCTAGAATGTCATTCTGACCAATAGTATCATTGATAGTCTACATCAACCAAACTATTGAAATATCTGTAGAACCCCCTCAGGGGGAAATACAAAACAACCCTCAGCTTAAAATGCTGGGTATGAAAAGGGTACTTAGCACATACCTATCAAGGACAGAGAAACTATACAAAACAGACTGTTCATAATGCTGCATGGAAAAGGAAAACCAGCTTCCAAATTATTGATTGCCATGTACCTTAAAACAGCAATCATGGAACCATACAGAGTGAATAACTTGACTGCACCAAGAGGTTTGAAGGCTCACTCTACCAGAGCAATCGCAACTTCCTGGGCAGAGAAAATGGGAATACTGCAGAGAACATCTTTAGCAGCATGTAAGGACTAGGTACAAGGCAACACGTCTGATCCACCCTAGCAGAGGATTACTGCTTTTTAATGACCCATGATGTCATGAATGTGGAGTGCCTCAAAGATTATCCCCCACAATGGTAGTTTACTCACCTGGTAAAGGTGATTGTGGGAGAATACATCTCTGAAGCACTCCACATCCTGCCCAACAGACATGTGAAAGACTCAACAAGTTTTCATACATTGTATGAATGTATGATACTTGCTGTTACAAATTAGCAGGTTCAGACATCACTGACATCTCTGTGTATAGTGCAATAACAAAATAAAAGTTACACAACAATTTTCTACCACTAAGTGGTCACTACATATCTACACTCATTAACAGCAAAAGGTATTGACAGATTATTGTTATAGATACAGCTTTGGAATACACTGAACTGACCATAGGAGAGCAGACCCCCCTCTCAGGTGGGGGAGTGACTTTCTTCAAGTCACTTGTGCATCAAGCAACCTATCAGGTGTACACAACCATGATGTCATGAATGTGGAGTGCCTCAGAGATGTATTCCCCCACAATCACCTTTACCAGGTGTGTAAATGACCAATCTTTTTACTAGCTAGGTTTTGGTCAATGTAATAACATCTGGGGATTTGATCTCCACCCCAGCAGCGTAGCAAATCTATCTTGATTGCTAGGCTTCAAGCATTGTCATGCATTATTTTAATCTTTCTGTTTATTGGTCTGGAATTTACTTCAATGTCTTCATTGAGGGCAAAGATATCAGGCCCAGATATTCAAACTGTGCCAGGCTGTAGAGGCATGGCTTGGGGCGCAGCTCAACAGCTGCGCAGGGGTGTGGACTGGGCAGCATTCACAGTGGAGCTTATGCCATGGCTCAGCAGCCTTGAATACACCCTGACCACCCCAGTGTGTATGGTGCAGTGGCACTGTGCCAGTGCAGGTGGCCAGAGTGGAGCATGGAGATGCGTTAGCACAAGTTCCATTGCGTCATGCACAGCAACTGCGATATTCAAAACTTGATGTGCAAATGGGGCCATAATGTATGCAAGGTGCACATGGGGCCATTTGCATGTCATTATGGCCCCATTTGCATGCAAGTGCGCTGATCCCTGACGACTTGCACCTGGCGCCCTCCCAGGCAGCAGCCATCGGGGACCAACACCCTCTGCAGCCTGATTGTGGGCATTTGTATAAAAAGAGAAATATGTCCTACTATCCCTGGTGGTCCAGTGGCCCGCTATCTGCCCAATCACAGGCATTTGTATAAAAACAGAAATATGTCCTAATATCCCTGGTGGTCCAGTGGACCCCTGTTTGCCTGATCATGGGCATTTGTAATTAAAGATGAAATAAGCCCAATATTCCTGGTGGTCCAGTGGACCGCTGTCTGCCCGATCACGGGCATCTGTATAAAATAAGAATGAAGTCCAATATCCCTGGTGGTCCAGTGGACCATTGTCTGCCCGATCGTGGGAATCTGTATAAAATAAGAATGAACCAATATCCCTGGTGGTCAGTGGACCACTATCTGCTATCATGGGCATTTGTGATTACAAATAGAATATGTTGTTTACCTCTGGTGGTCTAGGTTACCCCCTCACCCACCACTGGGCCCCCACCCCCTCCCCTGGTCAGCGGTTGGGCAACATCCCCACCCACCTGCCGCCCGCCACCACCGACTGACACCTCAGTGGGGCTGCATGCCCATTGGTTCACAGCATGAGCCAATGGCATGCAGCCCTACTACACATTCCAGACATTGCAGAATCATTGAATGATCTGAATGTAATCTGAATGTGAGCTGCATGCCCATTAGCTCACACTGTGAACCAATGGGCATGCAGCCCCACAGAGGTGTCAGTCAGGGGGCGGCAGGCGGGTGGTGCTGCTGCCCACCAGCTGACTGGGAGGAGCGGGCAGTGGGGCTCAGTGGTGGTGGGGAGGTGGTAACCACCAGGGATAAACACATATTTCTATTTGTAATTACAAATGCCCATGATAAGCAGATAGTGGTCCACTGGGCCACCAGGGATATTGGACTTCATTCTTATTTTATACAGATGCCCACGATCGTGCAGACAGGTCCACTGGACCACCAGGGATATTGGACTTCATTTTCTTTATACAGATGCCCGCGATCAGGCAGACAGGTCCACTGGACCACCAGGGATATAGGGAATATTTCTATTTTCATTTACAAATGCCTGTGATCGAGCAGAGAGCAGTCCACTGGACCACCAGGGATATAGGGAATATTTCTATTTTCATTTACAAATGCCCGCTATTGGGCAGATAGCAGTCCACTGGACCACCAGGGAATATTGGACTTTCTTATTTCTTTTTACAGATGCCCATGATCGGGCATGGGGGGCGCCACCAGCTGCAGCCAGAACTCGGGTGGCCACCCACAGGTGGCAGCTGCTGTGTTGCACCCTGCAATGTGGCAGCTCACCTGTGGGTGGCCATCAGTTGTTCCTTTTGTTTTTGATCAGCTTTGTGCTGGCACAGGTAGAGTTGTGTGATGCATGGCTCTGCACATCCCGGGCTGAATATCGGGCTGTGCAGAGTATGCATGGGCATGCCCCCCCACCTGTGCCTGCATACATTACTGATGCACTCCGGTGCATCAGGATTTGTGCCGCGAACTTTTCCCTTTTGAATATCATGCCAGGATGCATCAGTGGGTTGTGCATGGTGCAACACTGTTGCGCCATGCGCAACCCTTTTGAATATCTGGGCCCCAGAGCACATGATTTGTTGAATGATTACATAAAGCAACAGTCTTAATTTGCTTTGTTTCTAGTTGTTGTTTAATCCTTTCAAATGAATTTCTCCTTTTAATTAACCCACTGTCCATAATCTCATTTGATTTAGTTCACATGTGCTCTGATATGCTGTAGTTGGACCCTCATTGGTGTATAGTTTGGTTTAACGAACTAAATCAACCAGTATCCCCAAAAGTGTAATAACAAAACTCCCCTCATTGTAACACTCTAATTTAATTAGGTTTGGTGCTTAGTTTATAAGCAAATAATATAAGGCCTACTGTAGGAAAAATTCTTTATATGTTAAGTCAAACTAAGTCCAGCCAATTGTATGAAGGCTCAATCTGTCCAGTGAGAATATAATTAACATTGTGGCTATAAATAGTCCTTGGGCATGTAAGCTGGGTTCTCAGAGCAGTTTCTGTATGCATTTCTTTTCCAATCATTACTATCTGTTGCCATGTTTTGACATTCTCTGTGCAGTTCTGCTGTCACAAGTGTCTAACACTACCTGGAGTTTTGTATAACAGGAACTTCCTTAGTCCTTTCTGGCTTTTAAGGTTGGAAGGCCAAAACAGAAACCAAACTAAAGAGTCAAACCTTAGCAACATGTTCTATAACAGGACCCCTTACAGTAAGTGGAGGTGGTTGTTGCAGAAGGAATTTTTTGGCATCACCCTCTTGGGGATAGCTGATGTGGGAGGTGATACAGGTAGAGATTTACATAGGGTGCCCTCTTGGTACCACAGAAGAGGTCCTAAAGAGGACTGAGGTGTACTGTTATGGGAGTTTGGATAGGCAGTGATTGTCAACACTCCAGGTACCTTGGTGAAGGAAAGCTGCCAGTTATGTCACCCTGGTCATGGGTCTGAGGAAGCTGAAGGCACCCCAACTAGCAGGGCCTGAGATGCAAGAGAACTTCCTCATGCTTGACATGGGCTGTCACACTCTGTGCTGACCAGGTGGCTGGAAGAGAGACTTGGGCCAGGGCACAGGAGACCCGTGAGGCATACTTCTTTCTGGAAGCATATGTGGCAGTCACTGTCAGAGCCTGAGAGTGGCACAAAGTCCACCAGTGTACCTTGCTGACTGGAGGCTTCTAGGAAGGGAAGTCAGGCACCCTGGAAGTGCCCATACCTTTGGGACACATAGGGACAAAGGGCTGAAAATCTGGGGGTCTGACCAGTATGTAGGCATATAGAGGGTGTGGGAACAACAGAGGAGTATCCCCTCACAGGAGATCTCCAGATGGCTTTCAGACCTGGGATAGGTCCATTGTGGGCATGTGAGCACGAGTACCTGGCTAAGATGGCCACCTTACCCTTAGCCCCTTGTTAGCTTGGCTAGAATCCAGCCTCATTTGTCAATTTTCTAGTGGTGCAACAGCCCTGACAACAGAATCCTTCACCATGGGTAATGTCCACAGGTCGCAGCAACTTTAACTTGTCAGAATCACTGACTAATCATAAAAATACTTCCTTACTCAATTCCTGCTGTCTCAGCTTCAACCCCACTGCCAATATGGTGGCTCATCACAGCCCCACACTTCCTGGCAACAGATATCAGTGCATCAAACCACCTTCCTAGAATAAATAGCTACTAGTGTTGAAGCCATGGCACAAACTGTCACAGACATTCAAGCAAGTCTCACCTCTCAGATCAATTTGGTTTCTTCCACAAAGACACAGATTGCTGCTATCATGGAAATATGAACTACCCACTACCAATGACTGCAAGTGGCAGAGGCAAACATCAAGTGGCTCACTGCAGAGATGGAGGACTTAGAGGGGAGAGATTGTCAGGAAAACCTTTGGATCATCAGACTGCAGGAGCAGGGCTGCAGCTATGAATTTTGGGGCCCAGGAAAAGTCACTTGAAATGGACCCCTGTTTCCCAAACCAGCTAATGCCAGCTCCTCAGCTGGGCCCCTCCTGAACTCGGGACCCTGAACAACATCCCCACTTTTTCCAATTACTGTAGCCCTGGGATTAGGGTTAGGGTTAGGGTTAGGACAATATTGATATGACTGTCAGACATTAGGGTTAGGGTTAGGATTAGGGTTAGGGTTAGTGTTATGGTTAGGTTGAGGATAGGTTTAGGTTTGAGGGTTAGGATTTGGGTTAGGATTAGAGGCTAAGGTTAGGGTTAGCGTTAGGGTTAGGATTAGGGTTAGGGTTAGGGTTGGGGTTATTATTAGGGTTAGGATTAGGGTTAGGCTTTGGACAATATTGATATGAGTGTCAGAGATTAGGGTTAGGGTTATGGTTAGGGATAGGATGATATTGATATGGCTGTCACACATTAGGGTTAGGGTTAAGGCTAGGGTTAGGGTTAAGGTTAGAGTTAGAGTTAGAGTTAGGGTTAGGATGATATTGATATGACTGTCAGACATTAGGGTTAGGGTTAGGGGTAAGGGTTAGGTTTAGGGTTAGGGATAGGGTTAGAGTTATGGGTAGGGATAGGGTTAGAATGATATTGATATGATTGCCAGACATTAGGGTTAGGGTTAGGGTTAGGGTTAGGGTTAGGGTTAGGGTTAGGGTTAGGGTTAAGGTTAGGGTTAGGACAATACTGATATGACTGTCAGACATTAGGATTAGGGTTAGTGTTTTGGTTAGAGTTAGGATTAGCGTTAGGGTTAAGGTTAGGGTTAGGGTAAGGGCAATATTGATAAGACTGTCAGATATTGAGGTTAGGGTTATGGTTAGTGTTACAGTTAGAGTTAGGGTTAGGATGATATTGATATCACTGTTGGACATTAGGGTTAGGGTCAGGGTTCAGATTAACGTTAGGGTTAGGGTTAGGGATAGTGTTAGATGATATTGATATGACTGTCAGACATTAGAGTTAGAGATAGGGTTAGTGTTAGGGTAAAGGCGATATTGAACTGACTGTCAGATATTAGGATAAGGGTTAGGGTTAGGGTTAGTGATAGGATGATATTAATAAGACTGTCAGATATTAGGGTTATGGTAAGGGTTAAGGTTAGGGTTCGGGTTAGGGTTAGGATGATATTGATATGACTGTCAGACATTAGGGTTAGGGTAAGGGTTTAGATGATATTGATATGACTGTCAGACAATAGGGTTATGGTTATGGTTATGGTTAGGGTCAGGGTTATGGTTATGGTTAGGATTAAGGTTTGGGTTAAGGTTAGGGTTAGGATAATATTGATATGACTGTAAGGCATTAGGGATAGGGTTAGGATGATATTGATATGACTGTCAGAAATTAGGGTTAGGGTTAGGGATCGGGTTAGGGTTTGGGTTAGGTTTAGGGTAAGGGTTAGGGTAAGGGTTAGGATGATATTGATATGACGGTCAGATGTTAAGGTTAAAGTTAGGGTTAAGATGATATTAATGACTGGTAGACATTAGGGTTAGGGTTAGTGTTAGGGTTAGGGTTAGGACAATATTGATATGACTGTCGACATTAGGGTTAGGTTAGATGATATTGATATGATTGTCAGACATTAGGGTTAGGATTAGGATTAGGGTTAGGGTTAGGACAATATTGATATGAATGCCAGAAATTTGGGTTAGGGTTAGGGATAGGATGATATTGATATGACAGTCGGACATTAGGGTTAGGATTAGGATTAGGGTAATGGTTAGTGTTAGGACAATATTGATATGACTGTCAGATATTAGGATTTGGGTTAGGGTTAGGGTTAGGGTTAGGAAGATATTGATATGCCTGTCAGACATTATGGTTAGGGTTAGGGTGAGGGTTAGGGTTAGGGATAGGGTTAGGATTAGGGTTAGGGTTGGATTAGGGTTAGGGTTAGGGTTAGTGTTAGGGATAGGACAATATTGATATGACTGTCAGACATTAGGGTCATTCTTAGGGATAGGTTTGAGGTTAGGATGATCTTGATATGACTGTCAGACTTTAGGAGCTATGGTTAGGGTTAGGGTTAGGACGATATTGATATGATTGTCAGACATTAGGGTTAGAATTAGGATTAGAGATAGGGTTAGGGTTAGGACAATACTGATATGACTGTCAGACATTAGGGTTAGGGGTAGGGTTAGGGATAGGATGATATTGATATGACATCAGACATTAGGTTTAAGGTTAGGATTATTGTTAAGGTAATGGTTAGTGTTAGGATGATATTGATATGACTGTCAGGTATTAGGATTTGGGTTAGGGTTAGGATGATATTGATATGCCTGTCAGACATTATGGTTAGGGTTAGGGCGAGGATTAGGGTTAGGGTTAGGATTAGGGTTAGGGTTAGGGTTAGGGTTAAGGTTAGTGTTAGGGTTCGGATAATATTGACATGACTGTCAGACATTAGGGTTAGGGTTAGGGTTAGGGTTAAGGTTAGGATTAGGGTTATGGTTATGGTTAGGGTTAGGGATAGTATTAGCATTAGGGTTAGGGTTAGGATTAGGGTTAAGGTTAGGGATAGAGTTATGGTTAGGGTTAGGGATGGGAATAGGGTAAGGGTTAGGATTAGGGTTAGGGTTAAAGTTTGGCTTTGGACAATATTGATATGACTGTCAGAGATTAGGGTTTGGGTTAGGATGATATTGATATGACTGTCAGACATTAGAGTTAGGGATTAGGGTTAGGTTTAGGTTTAGGGTTAGGGATAGGGTTAGAGTTACAGGTAGGGGTAGGGTTAGGATGATATTGATATGACTGTCAGACATTACAGTTAGGGGTTAGGGTTAGGATTAGGGTTAGGGTTAGGGTTAAGGTTAGGGTTAGGGTTAGGATGATATTGATATGACTGTCAGACATTAGGATTAGGGTTAGGGTTTTGGTTAGAGTTAGGATTTGGGTTAGGGTTAGGGTTAGGGTTAGGGTTAGGGTTAGGGTTAGGGTGAAGGTTAGGGACACGGTAAGGGCAATATTGATAAGGCTGTCAGACATTGAAGTTAGGGTTAGGGTTAATGTTACAGTTAGGGTTAGGGTTAGGACGATATTGATTTTACTGTCGGACATTAGGGTTAGGATTCGGGTTAGGGTCAGGGTTTGGATTAACGTTAGGGTTAGGGTTAGGGATTGTGTTAGGACGATATTGATATGACTGTCAGAGATTAGGGTTAGAGTTTGGGTTAGTGTTAGAGTTAAGGCGATATTGAACTGACTGTCAGATGTTAGGAAAAGGGTTATGGTTAGGATTAGGGTTAGGTTTAGGATTATGTTTGGGTTAGAGTTAGGGTTAGGGTTGAAGCATGCTTAGTTTTAGGACAATATTAATAAGACTGTCAGATATTAGGGTTATGGTGAAGGTTAAGGTTAGGGTTAGGTTTAGGACAATATTAATATGACTGTCAGACATGAGGGTTAGGGTTAGGGTGAGGTTGGGGTTTGGATGATATTGATATGACTGTCAGACAATAGAGTTATGGTTATGGTTATGGTTATGGTTAGGGTTAGGGTCAGAGTCAGGGTCAGGGTTAGGATTAGGGTTAGGAGTTACGGTTAGGATGATATTGATATGACTGTAAGGCATTAGGGATAGGAGTTAGATTGATATTGTTATGACTGTAAGAAATTAGGGTTATAGTTAGGGATAGGGTTATGGTTTGGGTTATGGTTATGGTTAGGGTTAGGGTAAGGGTTAGGGTTAGGATGATATTGATATGACTCTCAGACATTAGGGTTAGGGTTAAAGTTAGGGTTAGGGTTAAGACGATATTAATATGACTGTTAGACATTAGGGTTAGGGTTAGGGTTATGGTTAGGACGATATTGATATGACTGTCAGACATTAGGGTTATTATTAGGGGATAGGTTTAGGGTTATGGTTAGGGTTAGGGTTAGGACTATCTTAATATGACTGTCAGACAATAAGAGTTATGGTTATGGTTATGGTTATGGTTATGGTTAGGGTCAGGGTCAGGGTTAGGATTAGGGTTTGGGTTAAGGTTAGGGCGATATTGATATGACTGTCAGACATTAGGGTTAGGGTTAAAGTTAGGGTTAGGGTTAAGACGATATTAATATGACTGTTAGACATTAGGGTTAGGGTTAGGGTTAGGGTTATGGTTAGGATGATATTGATATGACTGTCAGACATTAGGGTTATCGTTAGGGATAGGTTTAGGGTTATGGTTAGGGTTAGGGTTAGGGTTAGGACTATCTTAATATGACTATCAGACATTAGGGTTAGGGTTAGGATGATATAATATGATTGTCAGACATTTGGGTTAGGATTAGGATTAGGGATAGGGTAATGGTTAGGACAATATTGATATGACTGTCAGACATTAGTGTTAGGGTTAGGGATAAGATGATATTGATATGACAGTGAGACATTAAGTTTAGGGTTAGGATTATGGTTAGGGTAATGGTTAGTGTTAGGATGATATTGATATGACTGTCAGATATTAGGATTTGGGTTAGGGTTAGGGTTGGACGATATTGATATGCCTGTTAGACATTTATGGTTAGGGTTAGGGTGAGGTGAGGGTTAGGGTTAGGGATATGGTTAGGATTAGGGTTAGGGTTGGATTAAGGTCAGGGATGGGTTAGGGATAGGACAATATTGATATGACTGTCAGACATTAGGGTTAGGGTTAGGATAATATTGTTATGACTGTCAGACATTAGGGTTATTGTTGGGGATGTGTTTAGGGTTATGGTTAGGGTTATGGTTGGATGATCTTGATATTTGTCAAACATTAGGGTTAGGGTTAGGAAGATATTGATATGATTGTCAGAAATTAGAGTTAGGATTAGGGATCGGGTTAGGGTTGAGCAATATTGATATGACTGTCAGACATTAGGGTTAGGGTTAGGGTTAGGGATAGAAAGATATTGATATGACAGTCAGACATTAAGTTTAGGGTTTGGATTATGGTAAGGGTAATGGTTAGTGTTAGGATGACATTGATATGACTGTCAGATATTAGGGTTAGGGTTAGGGTTGGGATTAGTGTTAGGATTAGGAGTTGGGAGTTGGATTATAGGGTTAGGGTTAGGGATAGGACAATATTGATAAGACTGTCAGACATTAGGGTTAGGGTTAAGGTTAGGATGATATTGACATGACTGGTGCATTAGGGTTAGGGTTAGGTTAAGGT
Source organism: Neoceratodus forsteri (assembly GCA_016271365.2). Classification (NCBI taxonomy): domain Eukaryota; kingdom Metazoa; phylum Chordata; order Ceratodontiformes; family Ceratodontidae; genus Neoceratodus; species Neoceratodus forsteri. The sequence goes on from CM028130.1 coordinate 1,427,955,789, forward strand.
TATGGTTAGGGTTAAGGTTGGTTAGAGTTAGAGTTAGACGATACTGATATGACTGTTAGACATTAAGGTTAGGGTTTGGATAGGTTTAGGTTAGGGTTAGCTTTAGGATGATATTGATATGACTGTCAGACATTAGGTTTAGGGATAGGGTTAGGTTTAGGTTTAGGGTTATCCTAGAAATGTGTAAATTGGGCAATGGCTGGAAGAGCACACAATTACATGCTGGGAAAAGTATAAACTGGGCAATGGCTGGAAGAGAAGAATATTACAGCCTGGGAAAAGTATTGATTGTCTATAGCTGGAAGAGTACAAAATAACAGCCTGAGAAAACATTAAAATGGGCTACGGCTGAATGAGTAAAACATAACAGCCTGAGAAAAATGTAAATTGGCTAAGGCTGGAAGAGTATAAAATAACAGCATAGGAAAAGTATAAATTGGGCTATGGCTGGAAGAAGAGAACATCACAGCATGTGAAATAAACTATTTTATGGCAGGAAGAGCACAAAGTTACAGCCTGGAAAAGTATAAATTAGGCTATGGCTCGAAGAGTACTAAATTACAGCATAGGGTAATTACAAATTGAGTTTTTGCTGGAACAACACAAAATTACAGCCTGTGAAAAAAAGAAATTATGCTATGGCTGGAAGAGCACAGAATTACAGCCCATGAACAGTATATTTGGTTATGGCTTGAACAGTAGAGAATTGCAACCTGGAAAAGTATAAATTAGCTATGACTGGAAGAGCACACAATTACATCCTGGAAAAATAATAAATTGGACTATGACTGGAAAAGCACACATTTAAAGCCAGGCAAAAGTATAAATTGTGCTATAGGTGGAAGAGCACAAAATTACAGCCCAGGAAAAGTATACATTGGGCTTTTGCTGGAGGAGCACAAAATTACAGCCTGGAAAAGTATAAATTAGGTTATTGCTGGAAGAGCACCAAATTACAGCATGGGAAAAGTATCAATTGGGCTCACGGCTGAGGAGTACAAAATTACATCCAGAGAAAAGTATGAATTGGGCTATTGCTTGAAGTGCAGAATATTACGCCCTGGGAAATGTATAAATTGGACTAGGACTGGAAGAGACACACAATTACCACCAGGAAAATAATAAATTGGACTATGACTGGAAGAGCACACAGTTGCACCCTGGGGAAAAGTATACATTAGGCTTTTGCTGGATGAGCACAAAATTTCATCCTGGGAAAAGTATAAATTGGGCTATGGCAGGAAGAGCACAAAAGTACAGCCTGGGAAAGGTTTATATTGGTCTTTGCTGCAGAAGCACAACATTACAGCCTGGAAAATTGTAAATTAAGCTAATGGCAAGAAGAGAACAAAATTACAACCTGCCAAACACATGTGTTGAGCTTTTGCTGGAGGAACACACGATTACAGTCTGGGAAAAGTGTGAACTGGACTATTTCTGGAAGAGCACAAAATTACAGTCTGAGAAAAGAATGAAATGAACCATGGCTGAAAGATAACAAAATCACAGACTGGAAAAAGTGTGAATTGGACTATGGCTCGAAGTGCACAAAATTACAGCCCAGGAAAAGTATAAATTGGGCTACGGTTGGAAGAGCACACAATTACAGTCTGACAAAGTATACATTGGCATACAGCTGAAAGAGCACAGGATTACAGCCTGAAAAAGTTCAAATGGTGCTAAGGCTGGAATAGCACACAATTACATCCTGGGAAAAGTATAAATTGGGCAACGACTGGAAGAGCACAAAATTACATGCTAGGAAAAGTATAAACTGGGCAATGGCAGGAAGAGCAGAATATTATACCCTGGGAAAAGTATGAATTGGGCTATGGCTGAAAGAGTAAAATGTAACAGCCTGAGAAAAGTTTAAATTGGGCTACAGCTGGAACAGTACAAATTAACTGCCTGGAAAAGTATAAAGTGGGCTATGGCTTGAAGAGTACTAAATTACAACATAGGGAAAGTAGAAATTGAGTTTTGCTGGAACAGCACACAATTACAACCTGTGAAAAACAGAAATTGGGCTATGGCTGTAAGACCACATAATTACAGCCATGAACAGTATATTGGGTATAGCTTGAACAGTAGAGAGAATCGAGCCTCAAAAAGTATAAACTAGGGTATGGCTGGAAGAGCACAAATTGCAGCCTGGGAAAATATATATTGGGCCTTTCCTGAAGAGCACAAAATTACAGCCTGGGGGACGAGTATATTGGGCCTTTGCTGAAGAGCACAAAATTACACCTCGAAAAGAATAAATTAGGCTATGGCTGGAGAGCACAAAATTACAGCATGGGAAAAGTATAAATTGGGCTATGGCTGGAAGAAGAGAACATCACAGCATGTGAGAGGTATAAATTATTGTATGCAGGAACAGCATAAAATTACAGCCTGAAAAGTATCAATTCAGCTATGGCTGGAAGAGTACTAAATTACAGGATAGGGAAAGTACACATTGCATTTTTGCTTGAAGAGCACAAAATTACAGTTTGTGAAAACAGAAATTGAACTATGGCTGGAAGAGCACAAAATTACAGCCCATGAAAAGTATAAATTAGGCTATGGCTTGAACAGTAGAAAATCACAGTCTGGAAAAGTATAAATTAGGCTATGGCTGGAAGAGCACACAATTACAGCCTGGAAAAAAGATAAGTTGGACTATGACTGGAAGAGGCACACAATTGCAGCCAGGCAAGTATAAATTGTGCTATAGCTGGAAGAGCACAACATTACAGCCCAGGAAAAGTATACATTGGGCTTTTGCTGGAGGAGCACAAAATTACAGCCTGGAAAAGTATATATTAGATTATGGCTGGAAGAGCACCAAATTACAGCATGGGAAAAGTATCAATTCGGCTATGGCTGGAGGAGTACAAAATTACATCCAGAGAAAAGTATAAATCGGGCTATGGCTGGAAGAGCACACAATTGCCACCAAGAAAAAGAATAAATTGAGCTCTGACAGGAAGAGCACACATCTGCAGCAGATGTATAAACTGGGATATGGCTGGAAGAGTACAAAACAACAGCCTCTATAAGAATAAATTGGGCAATGGCTAGAAGAGCACATAATTACAGCCTGAGAAAGGTATAAATCGGGCTGTGGCTGGAAGAGCACAAAATTACAGCCTCGGAAACATATATATTGGGCTTTTGCTGAAAGAGCAGAAAATTACAGCCTGGTAAAAGTATAAATTGTGCAATGTCTGGAAAAGCACAAAATTATAGCCTGTGAAAAGTAGAAACTGGGCTATGGCTGGAAGAGCACAAAATTACAGCATGTGAAAAATATAAATTGGGCTATGGCTGGAAGAGTACTAAATTACAGCACTGGAAATGTGCAAATTAGGCATTTGCTGGAAGATCACAAAATTGCAGCATGTGAAAAGCATTAATTGGGCTATGGCTGAAAGAGAACACAATCACAGCCTTGGAAAAGTATAAATTGGGCTATGGCTGGAAGAGTACAATGTTACAGCCTGGGGAAAGTACATATTGGGCTTTTGTTGGAAAAGCACAAAATTACAGCATGGGAAAATAATAATTTGGGCTATGGCTAGAACAGCACAAAATCACAGCCTGGGAAAAGTATAAATTGGGATATCACTGGAGGAGCAGACAATTACAGCCTAGGAAAACTATAAGTTGGCTATTGCTGGAAGAGATCACAATAACAGCCTTAGAAAAGTTTAAATTCAACTATGGCTGGAAGAGCACAAAATTACATCCTGGAAGAGAATAAATTGTATTATGATTGGAAGAGCACACAACTGCAGCCAGACAAAAGTATAAATTGAGCTATGGCTAGAAGAGCACAAAATAACAGCCTCTGAAAAGTATAAAATGGGCAATGGATGGAACAGCACAATATTACAGCCTGAGAAAAGTATAAATTGTACTATGGTTAGAAATGCACAAATTGCATCCTGTGAAGAGTGTAAACTGGGCCATGGCCAGAAGAGTTCAGAATTACACCATGGGAAAAGCATAATTTGGGCTACAGCTGGAACTGTACAAAATTACACCATGGGAAAAGTATAAATTGAGGTTATGTCTGGAGGAGCATGAAGTTACAGCTTGGGAAAAGTAGAAATTGGGCTATGACTGGAAGAGCACACAATGACAGTGTGGTAAATGTATAAATTGGGCTATGGATGATAGAGCCCAATATTACAGCCTGAGAAAAGAATAAATTGGGCTATGGCTGGAAGACCACACAAGTACATCCTGGAAAAAGAATACATTGTACTATGACTGTAAGAACACACAATTGCAGCCAGGCAAATGTATAAACTGGGCTACAGCTGGAAGAGCAGAAAATAACAGCCTCTGAAAAGTATAAATTGGTTAATGGCCAGAACAACATAGAATTAAAGCCTGAGAAATGTTCAAATTGGGCATAGGCAAGAAACAGCACACAATTATATCCTCGGACAAGTGTAAATTTGTCTATTTCTGGAAGAGAACAAAATTACAACATGGGAAATGTATAAATTGGGCTATGGCTAGAAGAGTACAAGATTACAGCATGGGAAATGCATAAATTGGACTTGCGCCTATAAAGCACACAATTACAGCCTGTGAAAATAATAAATTGTGCTATTGCTGGAAGAGCACAAAATTACAGCCTGGGAAAAGTACAAATTAGGATATGGCTGGAAGAGCACAACATCACAGAATGGGAAAGGTTTAAATTATTGTATGGCTTGAAGAGAACAAAATTACAGCATGGGAAAAATGTAAATTGGGCTATAGCAGGAAGAGCACAAAGTTGGAGCACTGGAAAAAAGTATCAGTTGGGCATGGATTTAAGAGCACAAAATTGCAGCCTGTATAAAGTAGATATTGGGCTATGGCTGGAAGAGCACAACATTGCAGCATAGGAAATGTATAAATTAGGATTTTGTTGGAACAGCACAAAATTGTAGAATGTGAAAAGTATAAATTGGACTATGGCTAGAGGAGTACAACATTACAGCCTGGGAAAAGAACATATCAGCAGTTTGTTGGAAGAGCACAAAATTACAGTCTGGGAAAAGTATCACTTGGGCTATGGCTGCAGGAGCAGACAATTACAGCCTAGGAAAAGTATAACTTGACTATGGCTTAAAGAAATCAAAATAACAGATTGAGAGAAGTTTAAATCGGGCTATGGCTGGAAAAGCACAGGATTACAGCCTTTGAAAAGTATAAATTGACCTATGGCTGAAAGAGCACACAATTACATCCTAGAAAAAAGATTAAATTGTACTATGACTGGAAGAGCACACAATTGCAGCCAGGCAAAAGAATAAATTGGGCTATGGCTGGAAGAGCAAAAGATAACAGCCTCGAAAAAGCAAAAATTGGGCAATGGCTGGAAGAGCACAAATTACAGCCTGGGAAAAGTATAAATTGGGCTATGGTTGGAAATGCACAAAATTGCAGCCAGTGAAGAGTGTAAGTGCACCATCGCCAGAAAGAGTTCAGAATAACACCGGGAAAAGTACATTTTGGGCCACGGCTGAAAGAGTATAAAATAACTGCATGGGAAAAGTATAAATTGCCCTAAGGCTGGAAGAGCACAGAATGACAGCTTGGGAAATGTATAAATTGGTCAATGGATGATGGAGCCCAACATTACAGCCTGACAAAATAATAAATTGGACTATAGCAGGAAGGGCACAGCATTACAGCATAAGAGAAGTTGAAAATGGGCTAAGGCTGGAATAGCACACAGCTACATCCTGGGAAAGTGTACATTGGGTTATTTCTGGAAAAGTACAACATTACAGCATGGGAAATGTATAAATTGGGCTTTTACCTATAGAGCACTCAATTACAGCCTATGAAAATAATAAACTGGGCTATTGCTGGAAGAACAGAAAATTACAGCCTGGGATAAGTTCAAATTGGACTATGGCTGGAAGAGCACAACATCACAGTATGAGAAAGGTTTAAATTATTGTATGGCTAGAAGAGAACAAAATTACAGCATGGGAAAAATATAAAGAGTTCTATGGCTAGAAGAGTACTAAATTCCAGCACAGGGAAAGTGTAAATTGAGCTTTTGGTTTAAGAGCACACAATTACAGCCTGTGAAAAGTAGAAATTGTGCTATTGATGGAATAGTACAAAATGATGGCTTGTGAAAAGTATAAATATTGCTGTGGCTGTGAGAGAACAAAATTAAAATCTGATAAAAGTATAACATGGACTATCACTGAAAGAACACTCAATTACATCCTGGGAAAAGAATAAATTGTGATATTTCTGGAAGACTACAAAATTACAGTCTGAAAGAAGTAAAAATCAGGCTATGGCTGGAAAAGCACAAAATTAGATCCTTGGAAAAGTATATATGGGGCTCTTGCTGGAGGAGCACAACAGTAATGCCTCAGAAAAGTATAAATTGGTCAATGGCTGAAAGAGCACAAAATTACACTCTGTGAAAAGTGGAAATTGGGCTATAGATAGAAGAGCACAAAACTGCAGAATTTGAAAAGCATACATCAGGCTATGGCTGAATAGTACAAGTTACATAACTGGAAATGAATATATTGAGCTTTTACAGAAGAGCACATAATTGCAGCATGTGAAAAGTATAAATTGAGCTATGGCTGAAAGAACACAAAATCACAACCTGGAAAAGTATAAATTGGCTATGGCTGGAAGACTACCACATTACAGCCTGGGGAAAGTACATATTGGGCTTTTGCTGGAAGAGCACAAAATTACAGCCTGGGAAAAGAATAACTTGGGCCAGCACAGGAAAGTATAAATTGAGCTTTTGGTGGAAGATCACAAAATTACAGCCTGTGATAAGTAGAATTTTGTGCTATTGATGAAATATGTATGTATATGTTGCTGTAGCTGGAAAGCACAAAATTATAGTCTGTCAAAAGCATAAATTTTACTATATCTGGAAGAGCGCAAAATTACAGCTTGGGAAAAGAACAAATTGGGCTATGGCTGGAAGAGCTCAAAATTAAAGCCTTGGAAAAGTTTATATTGGGCTTTTGCTGGAGGAGCGTAACACTACTGCCTGGGAAAAGTATAAATCGGACTATGGCTGGAGCAGTAGACAATTACAGCCTAGGAAAAGCATAAATTGGGCTGTGGCTGGAAGAGCAGAAAATAACAGCCTCTCAAAAGTATTAATTGGGCAATGGCTGGAAGAGCACAAAATTACAGCCTGTGAAAAGTTTAAATTGGGCTAAGGCTGAAAAAGTACAAAATCACAGCTTTTGAGAAAGTATAAATTGGGCTATGGCTGGAAGATCAGAAAAGTACAGCCTGAAGAAAGTATAAATTGGGCTGTGGCTGGAAGAGCACAAAATTACAGCCTGGGAAAAGTATAAATTGAGCTATTTCTGGAAGTGCCCACAATTACAGTCAGACAAAAGAATAAACTGAGCTGTGGCTGGAACAGCAACAAATTACAGCCTGGGAAAATTATAAATTGCTCTGTGGCAGATATATAAATATATATATATATGGATTTAAAAAAATCATTAAAATTCTCTTGACTAACTTGGCACTACTACTGTACATATTGGGCTTTTGCTGGAAGAGCAGAAAATCACAGCCAAGGAAAAGTATAAATTGGCTATGGCTGGAAGAGAACAAAATAACAGCCTGAGAAAAGTTTAAATAGGGCTATGGATGGCTGGAAGAGCACAGAATGACAGCCTGGTAAATGTATAAATTGGGCTATGGATGATGGAGCCCAACATTACAGCCTGAGAAATGAATAAATTCAGCTAAGGCTGGAAGAGCACACATTACAGCATGGGAAAATAATGAAATTAACTATTGCTGAAGATCACAAAATCACAGCCTGGGAAAAGTGTAAATTGGCATATGGCCAAAGAACACACAATTGAAGCCTAGGAAAAGTATAAATTGGACTATGGCTGGAACAGCACACAATTACATCCTGGAAAATAATGAATTGCACTATGACTGCAAGACCACACAACTGCAGCCAGGCAAAGTATAAATTGGGCTATGACTGTAACAGCACAAAAATAACAGCCTCTGAAAAGTATAAAATTGGGCAGTACAAAATTACAGCATGGGAAAAGTAAAATTGGACTGTGGCTGGCGGACATGAAGTTACAGTTTGGGAAAAGTCAAAATTGGGCGCGGCTGGAAGAGCAAGAATGACAGCCTAGTAAACATATAAATTGGGCTACGGCTGGAAGAGTACAATTACAGCCTGGGAAAAAGAATGAAATGAACTATGGCTGAAAGATCACAAAATCACAGCCTGGGAAAAGTATAAATTGGCATACGGCTGAAAGAGAACAAAATTAAAGCCTAGGAAAAGTATTAATCGAGCTATGACTGGAAGAGCAGAGAATTACAACCCAGGAAAAGTATAAATTGGGCTATGGCTGGAAGAGCACACAATTACAGCCTTAGAAAAGTATCAATTGGCATACAGCTGAAAGAGCACAAACTAACAGCCTGAGAAAAGTTTAAATTGCCCTGAGGCCAGAAGACCACACAATTACAGCCAGGCAAAAGTATAATTTGGGCTATGGCTGGAAGAGCACAACATTACACCCTCTGAAATGTATAAATCAGGCAATGGCTAGAGGAGCACAAAATGACAGCCATGGAAATTATACATTGGGCCATGGCTGGAAGAGGTCACATTTGCAGCCTCTGAAAAGTGTAAATTGGACTATGGCTGGAAGAACACAAAATTATAGCCTGGGAAAAGTATAAATTGTGCTATTTCAGGAAGGGCACACAATTACAGCTAGACAAAAGTGTAAATTGAGCTATGGCTGGATAGAGCACACAAATACATCTAGACAATAGTGTAAATTGAGCTATGGCTGGATAGAGCACAAATTTACAGACTGTGAAAAGTTTATATTAGGCTTTTGCTAGAGGCGCACAACATTACAGCCTGGGAAAAGTGTAAATTGGTCTCTGGCTGGAAAAGCACACAACTGGAGACTGGGAAAAGAATAAATTGGACTACGACTGGAAGAGCACACAATAACAGCCTCTGTAAAGTATAAATTTTGCAATGGCGAAGAGCACAAAATTACAGCCTCTGAAAAGTGTAAATTGGGCTATAGCTGAAAAGAAACACAAAAGAATTAATGCCTGGAAAGTAAAAATTTTGCTATGGTTGGAAGAGCACAAAGTTGTGGATTTTGTGAAAAGTATAGAATTAGGCTATGTCTGGAAGAGCACAACATTAGAGCCTGGGAAAAGTGTATATTGGCCTTTTGCTGACAGACCACAATATTACAGCCTGGGAAAAGTATACATTGGGCTATGGCTGGAACAGTACTAAATTGGAGCATACCAAATGCATAATATAAGTTAGGCTTTTGCTGGAAAAGCAAACATTGCAGCATAATATAAAAAGGGCTATGGCTGAAAGAGCAAAAAATCACAGGCTGGGAAAAGTATAAATTGACTGTGGCTGGAAGAGCACAACATTACAGCTGGGGAAAAGTATATATTCGGTTTTGCTGGAGCAGCACAAAATTACAGCCTGGGAAAAGTATAAATTGAGCTATTTCTGGAAGGGCACACAATTGTAGCCAGACAAAAGTATAAACTGAGCAGTTGCTGGATAGAGCACAAATATACAGGATGTGAAAAGTATAAACTGGGCTATGGCTGGCACAGTACTAAATTACAGCATAGGAAATGTATAAATTAGGATTTTGCTGAAAGATCACAAAATTGTAGCATGTGAAAATTACAAATAGGGGTATGGCTGAAAGAGGACAAAACCATAGCTTGTGAAAAGAATAAATTGGGCTATAGCTGGAACAGCACACAATTACAGCCAAACAACAGTAAATACTGTGCTTTTGGTTTAGGAGCACAAAATTACAACCTGGGAAATGTATAAATTGGGCTATTTCTGGAAGAGTACAGAATAACAGCCTGTGAAAAGTAGAAATTGTACTATGGTTGGAAGAGCACAAACTTAAATCCTATGACAACTACAAATTGGGCTATGGCTGGAGCTGCACTAAATTACAGCATAAGAAATCTATAAATTAGGATTTTGCTGGAATATCACAAAATTATAGCATGTGAAAAATATAAATAGGGCTATGGCTGAAAGAGGACAAAATCACAGCCTGGGAAAATATAAATTGGTCTATTTCAGGAAGAGCACACAATTACAGCTAGACAAAGTATAAATTGAGATGTGGCTGGACAGAGCACAAAATTACAGCCTGTGAAAAGTATAAATTGGGTATGGATGAAACAGTACTAAATTATACCATAGGAAATGTATAAATTAGGCTTTTGCTGGAAGAGCATACAATTGTAAAATGTGAAAAGTATAAATTGGGGCATGACTGGAAAAGCACAAAATTACAGCATTGGAAAAGTACGTATATTGGGCTTTTGCTGGATGAGCACACAATCACAGTCTGGGAGAAGTATAAATTGGACTATGGCTGGAAGAGCACACAATTACAGCCAAACAAAACTATATATTGGGCTTTTGCTGGAGGATCACAGAATTACAGCATGGGAAAAGTATAAATTGGGCTATTTTTGGAAGAGCACAAAATTACAACCTGTGAAAAGTATAAATTAGGCCATGGCTGGAAGAGTACTAAATTACAGAATCGAGAATTGTATAAATGAGGCTTTGCTGGAAGACCATAAAATTGCAGCTTGGGAAAGAATAAATTGACTACGACTGGAAAAGCACACAATTAGAGCCAGGCAAAAGTATAAATAGGGTTACAGTGGTAGCCATAGACATTGCCAGCTATTTCCAGATATTTCATGAAATTTCTGAAGAATTTCTCTCTGCTGCCCCATCTGTTAAAATGCAAAAAGCATCAGATATTTCTGGAAGTATCACAGAAATTTCTGGAAATAGCTGGCAGTGTCTGTGGCTACTACTGTATGGCTGGAAGAGCACAAAATTACAGCCTGTGAATTGTACAAATTGGGTTATAGCTGGAAGAGCACAAAATTACAGCCTGAGAAAAGCACACATTAGCCTCTGGATGGAAGAGTACTATGGAGCATACTAAATGTATAAATTAAGCTTTTGCTGGAAGAGCAAAAATTACAGCATGTAAAAAATATAAATAAGGCTATGGCTGAAAGAACACAAAATCACAGTCTGGAAAAAGTATAAATTGAGCTATTGCTGGAAAAGCACAACATTACAGCCTGGGAAAAGTATATTTTGGGTTTTGCTGGAGGAGCACAAAAAAATAGCCTAGGAAAAGTATAAATTGAGCTATTTTTGGAAGATCACACAATCACAGCCAGACAAAGGTATAAATTGAGCTGTGGCTGGCTAGAGCATAAAATTACAGCTAGTGAAAAGTATAAATTAGGTACGGCTGGAACAGTACTAAATTACAACACAGGCAATGTATAAATTATTTTTTTGCTGGAACATCACAAAATTGCAGCTTGTGAAATGTATCAATTGGGTTATGGCTAGAAGTGCACAAATTTACATACAATCACAACCAGACAAAAGTATATATTGTGCTAATGCTGGAGGAGCACAAAATTACAGCCTGGGAAAAGTATAAATGGGCTATGGTTGTAAGAGCAAAAAATTACTATCTGGGAACAGTATAAACTTGGCTATTATAGCCAGACAAAAGTATAAACTCAGCTGTGGCTGGATAGAGCACAAAATTACAGCCTGTGAAAAGTATAAAAAGGGCTATGGCTGAAAGTGGACAAAATCACAGCCTGTGAAAATAATTAAATGGGCTATGGCTGGAAGACCACACAATTACAGTCAGACAAAAGCATATTTTGTACTTTTGGTGGAGGAGCACAAGATTACAGCCTGGGAAAAGTATAAACTTGACTATTTCTGAAAGACTACAGAATAACAGCCTGAGAAAAGTATACATTGGGTAATGGCTGGAAGAGCACAAAATTACAGTCTGTGAAAAGTACAAATTGCGGTATGGTTGGAACAGTACTAAATTTACAGCAGAAGAAATGCATAAATTAGGATTTTGCTGGAAGATCACAAAATTGCAGCCTGTGAAAAGTATAAATTGGACTATGGCAGGAAGAGCACACAATTGCAGCCTGTGAAATGTATCAACTCGGCTATGGCTGGAAGAGCACAAAATTACAGTCTGGGAAGAGTATGAATTTGGCTATGGCTGGAAGAGCACAACATTACAGCCTATACAAAGTATATATTGGGTTTTTGCTACAGGAGCACAAAATTACAGTCTGTGAAAAGTACAAATTGGGCTTTTGCTGGAGGAGCACAAAATTACAGTCAGCGAAAAGTATAAATTGGGCTATTTCTGGAAGAGTACAGAATAACAGCCTGAGAAAAGTATAAATTGAGCAATGGCTGGAAGAGCACAAAATTGTAGCCTGTTAAATGTAGAAATTATCCTATAGCTGGAAGAGCACACAATTACAGCCTGTGAAAAGTAAAACATGGGCTATGGCTGGAACAGTACTAAATTACAGCATAGGAAATGTATAAATTAGGATTTTGCTGGAAGAGCACAAAATTGCAGCCTGAGAAATGTATAAATTGATCTATGGCTGGAAGAGCACAAAATTATAGTCTGGGAACAGTATACATTTGGCTATGGCTAGAAGAGCACAACATCACAGACTGGAAAAAGTATATATTGGGCTTTTGCTGGAGGAGCACAAAATTACAGCATGGGAATTGTATAAATTGAGCTATTACAGGAAGAGCACACAATTACAGCTGGACAAAAGTATAAATTGAGCTGCGGCTGGATGGAGCACAACATTACAGCCTGTGAAAAGTATAAATTGGACTATGCATGAAACAGTACTAAATTGTAGCCTAGGAAATGTATAAATTAGCATTTTGCTGGAACAGTATAAAATTGTAGCATTTGAAAAGTATAAATTGGTCTATGGCTGGAAGAGCACAAAATTACAGCATGGGAAAAGTGTATATTGGGCTTTTGCTGAAAGAGCACACAGTTACAGCCTGTGGAAAGTATACACTGGGCATTGGCTGGAAGAACACAGCATTGCAGGCTGTGAAAAGTATAAACTGGGCTATATCTGGAAGAGTACTAAATCAGTGCATACTAAGTGTATAAATTACATTTTTGCTGGAAAAGTTAAAATTGCAGCCTGTGAAAAGTATAAATTGGGCAATGGCTGGAAAAGTAGAAAATTGCAGCCTGTGAAAAGTACAAATTGGGATGTTGATAGAATAGCACAAAATTACAGCCAGTGAGAAGCATAAATTGTGCTATGGTTGGAAGAGCACAAAATTACAGCCGGTGAAAAGTATAAATATTGCTGTGGTTGAAAGAATACACAATTACAGGCTGAGAAAAGTATAAAGCGGGCTATCGCTGGAAGAGCACTCAACTACAGACTGGGAAAAGTATAACTTGGGCTTTTGCTGGAAGATCACAAAATTGAATCCTGTGAAAAGTATAAATTGGGCTTTTGCTGGAAGAACACAACATTACCACCTGGGAAAAGTATAACTTTGGCTATGGCTGGAGAAGCACACAATTGGAGACTGGGAAAAGAATAAAATGGACTACGACCGGAAGAGCACACAATTACAGCCAGGCAAAAGTATAAATTGGGCAATGGCTGGAACAGCACACAATAACAACCTCTGTAAAGTATAACTTTGGCAATGGCTGGAAGAGCACAAAATTAAATTTTATTTTTATTTTTTATTCATCAAGTCTAGAATGACAAATACCTTTGAGCCATGGCTCTTTTACAAAGGTTCCACATCAGAGAAATACAAATTATGGGGAACATCAAGACAGGCATTACAACAATGTGGACATTGCAAACAGAGTACAGATTAATACAGTTCAAGGGTAGCATTGTAACAAGGCAGCCAGTGGCATTTGTCAGAGAAAATAGACAACAGATAAGAAGTGCCAGAGTCATAGGGAGAGGGAAGAGGGGGGGGAGAAGGAATGTAGGAAGGGTGGCAAGAGGGTGAAAAGTGCAGCATTGGGTATACCAAGATGTGAGGGTAGAATCCAGTGAGGAGGGGAGGAGGGGGGACAACTAGAGCAGAAAGGAAGTGGAGAAACAAGGTTAAGTTGGGCAGTCACAGGAGCTGTTGGTAGTGAGATAGTCCTGGAGCCTAGTTTTAAACATACCAATAGTTGGGGCAGAGGAGATGGCTGGGCTGAGGCCATTGAACCAGAGTGGTGCTCGATAAGCAAAAGAGCATTGTCCCTGTGAAGTGTGACAGTGGGAGACTTTCAGTAGCCATAGCATGGATCTCCTAAGGCACCATTTGTTAATTCAGTGTTGTAACAGAGTTGAGACCCCAGAAGGTGCAAGGCCAAGGTAGATTTTTTTGACCATGGAGCAGGTGAGAAACTTTATGCGGTTTGATAGTTGGAGCCAGCCAGTCTGGTGTACAGGTCACATGTGTGGGTGGGGCGGTGAGCACCAGTGATGAGCCGACATGCTTTTTAAGGCAGGTTGAGAGGCATCTAAGGGTTGTGGTTGTGGCCGAGCCATAAATGATGAGACCATAGTCTATTATAGAGATCACAGAGCTCAGGACTGCAACCTTCAAAGCTTCTGGTGTGAGGTATGGTCTGTGTTTGTAGAGGAGACCAAGCCGTGTATTAGCAGCTCTAGCTACATTATCTACATGAAGTCCATAGGAGAGATTAGGGTCAAGCTGAATCCCTAAGTATTTGAAGGACACCACCTGATCTAGAGTGTTGCCCTGGGTGGTGGAGATAGCCAAGTGGTGTAGCTTGTGTGGGTTATGAGAGCTGCAGAAGAGCATAGATTTGGTTTCTTGTCATTGAGGACCAGTTTATGATTAAGAAACCATGACTCTACAGAACTGAAACCAAGTTGAAGGCTGTGTTGAAGAGTTGCAGGATCTTTGTGAGTGGAGAATACAACAGCATCATCAGCATATAGTATGATCTGCTCAGAACAGTGGTAGGAGGAGTTTAGAAAAGGCTAAAAAGGAAGGGTCCCAGTATGGATCCCTGTGGGACACCGAGCGAACGGAGCAGGGGTGTTAGAAAGAGCGTCTGCAATTTTTTACTCTCTGTGACTGGTTTTTAAGTAGCTTTTAAACCAGAGAAGGAAGTCAGGTGATAGCCCGGCATTCAGTAGTTGGTGTAATTAGTAGTCCATGGTGTACTGTATCGAAGGCCTTGGAGAGGTCGATGATGAAAGCGGCCTGTGAGAAGGCCGTTGTCAAGGGATTTGCAAAGCTTCAGTGAACTTAAGAAGGGCTGTGGTGGTGCTGTGACCTTTCTGGAAGCCGTGTTGTTGTGGACAAGGTATATTGTATTTATCCAAGTGGTCAGTAAGTTGATCAGCCACGATGCACTCCAAGTGCAGCAGAGAGTGGGGGCAGTATGGAATAGGGCAATAATTTGAGGTGAATCGTCTTGTCCCCACTTTTATGGACAGGTGTCCACGGTGGCGCTGTTTACATAGGTCGGGAATTTTCCACAGCTGAGAGAGAGGTTTAGGATTTTTGTTAATGGATGAATTACTTCATCGAGGGTGAGCAACAGAAGCTTAAGGTCCAGGGTGTCGCTACTAGATTTAGATTTAGAGATAGCTGCAGTAATATAGCGGTGAGCTTCATTCAGCTTTACCTTCCTGAACTAGAAGAGGGGATGGTTAGACTGAGGGGCTGAGGTATTTGGGGAGTAGGCCCTGTTTTCAAAAAAGTCATGGGGTAGGACAGCACTAAGGTCTGAAAAAGCCATGTTAAAGATGTTTGCAATCACCTTGGGTCAAGGGTTGAGGATCCATCAACCATTAACATGGCTGGAGAGGTTTTGCTGCTTCTCTGTGACATCCTTGATATTGTCCCAGAAAGCATGACCATTTCCCTATGTATTGGTGAGTGTCTTTGTAATAGGTGGATTTCATTAGCCATTATGGCTTTTGTGCAGGCATTTCATGCTTGTTTGTAATTTTGGATGTCCAGTTGTTTGCCAGTGGCCCTGGCAACTACCAGAGGTGATCCCTTAGTTTCAGCTGTGAGAGAAGAGCCGTGGTGACCCATGGGTTAGAGAGATTTTTGTTTCGCCTTTTAGCAGGGGCAAAGGGTTGCAGGCTTTGTTGAAAATTGAGATGAAGTGATCAAGAGCCAAGTTAACATCTGTTGCTTCATAGATTGGTAGCCAGTCTTGTAGAAGCAGGTGTTGTTTGAGATGTGGAAGTTTTCCATGAGGAAGGACTCTGCTAGCGATAATTTTGGGAGGGCTTAAGAATTTGTTAGACCATGCACACATGACTGGGAGTGGTCACTGAGTGAGTCTGGGAGAATGGTCGACGAGAAATCCTTGTGGG
This sequence comes from Neoceratodus forsteri, assembly GCA_016271365.2. Taxonomy (NCBI): domain Eukaryota; kingdom Metazoa; phylum Chordata; order Ceratodontiformes; family Ceratodontidae; genus Neoceratodus; species Neoceratodus forsteri. The sequence continues at coordinate 1,427,972,088 of CM028130.1, forward strand.
GTGAGTGGTGAGGACCCAATCCAAGAGGGTACTGGTGCCAGTCTTGTAGTTAATCCTAGTAGGGGAGTTTACCATTTGCGTGAGGTTAGCAGCTGAGATGGAGTCTTTATAGGCACTGGCACTCGATGCTAACCAGTTTATGTTGAAATCCTAGTAGAGTAGTTCAGTTTCGGAAGGATGAGAGTTGATAAAGTTTAGGACATCATTGAATCCCATGTTTAGGGTCCCTGGGCAGGATGTATATGGAGACAATAGTCAGGACTTTATGGTTGGGACCTAGGATGATTTTTATTGGCAGAATCTGGGCTGAGGCAGAAAGTGATGGAGTTGCTACAGGGTGCCAAGACAGGGAATCTTTGATATAGCTTGCACAACCACCACCTTATTTGGATATCTGGTCCAGCCTGTGGACATTGTAGCTCTGTATTGTTACTGCTGAGTCAGGAACTTTAGGTGTCAGCCAAGTTTCCACCACTGCAAGGATGTCAGGGTTGTGTTGGCACATGAAGGCTTGGCGTGCATCCAGCTTTGGTAGTAGGCTGCAGATATTAATAGTTGCAAGGATAAGGGCACCTGGAGTTTGTGTGTGGCCTGAGCTTCTAGAGCCAGGATTGGGATGGACGCTGCCTGAGATGAGAAGGAGGAGGAGTAGGAGTTTTAAGGAGCAGAGTCGCAGCTCTTTGAGAGATAGTTTTGGTTGTTGTTGTTTCCTGGAGTAGAAGTTGCAAGGTTCCAGGCGGTGTCCCATATGGACTGCAAGGTGGTGCAGTGTAGAGAGGTGGCCACACTTATTGAGAGTAGTGGCAGGGTTAAGTAACCAGGAATATCCAATCGGTGCACCAAGCACAAGACTCGAGTGGAAAAAAAAAAGCTCTAAATTCACTTCCAATATCAACTCAGAACTTAAAATGACTGTAAGGATTAAACAAATTATTAAACCCTAGCACATAAATTCAACTAGAGACACAGAGGGAGATACAGAAGTTAGAGGTGTGTTCAGCAGGAGATAGTGTGGGCCACTTGGAAATCAGCTTCCACTGGTACCAAATCCAAAAGTCAGGGCTAGTACCTTGCAGTACAGAGGATTTCTGAAAAACTGTTTAGGTTCCAGAAATTGAGGGGTCCGTGGCCTGGTCAAGGCATACTGGATCCCTGAAATAGAAATGAAAAACAGGATTTTTAAAGGCTGGAGAAGTAGGCAGGTCACATCAGAACAAAGAGAATAAATATAAGTGGGCAATCAGAGAGCAAAGCAGACGGTGTGGGGGAGGAGGAGAGAGGTTGCAGGACAGAGAGCAAAAGAAGGATTTACACAGTCAAGGCTCTAAATTCACTTCTAATATCAACTCAGAACTTAAAATGACTGTAAGGATTAAACAAATTATTAAACCCTAGCACATAAATTCAACTAGAGACACAGAGGGAGATACAGTAGTTAGAGGTGTGTTCAGCAGGAGATAGTGGGGCCACTTGGAAATCAGCTTCCACTGGTACCAAATCCAAAAGTCAGGGCTAGTACCTTGCAGTACAGAGGATTTCTGAAAAACTGTTAAGATTCCAGAAATTGAGGGGTCCGTGGCCTGGTCAAGGCATGCTGGATCCCTTGCAGTACAGAGGATTTCTGAAAAACTGTTTAGGTTCCAGAAATTGAGGGGTCCGTGGCCTGGTCAAGCCTCTGAAAAGTACAAATTGGACTATGGCTGGAAGAGGACTAAATTACAGAATAAGAAATGTGTAAATTAGGCTTTTGCTGGAAGAGCACACAATTACCACCCCGGGAAAAGTATAAATTGGACTATGGCTGGCACAGCACAACATTACAGCCTGGGAAAAGTGTATATTGGGCTTTTGATGGAGGTGCACAAAATTACAGCCTGGGAAAAGTAGAAATTGAGCTATTTCTGGAAGAGCACACAATTACACCCAGACAAAAGTATAAATTGAGCTATGGCTGGAACAGTACTAAATTGCATCATAGGAAATGTATAAATTAGGATTTTGCTGGAAGATCACAAAATTGTGGCATCTGAAAGAATATAAATAGGGCTATGGTTGAAAGAAGACAAAATCACAGCCTGTGAAAAGAATAAATTGGGCTATTGCTGGAAGAGCACAGAGTTACAGCCAGACAAAAGTATATATTGTGCTTGTCATGGAGGAGCACAAGAGTACTGCCTGGGAAAAGTATAAATTGAGCTATTTCTGGAAGAGTACAGAATAACAGTATGAGAAAAGTATAAATTGGGCAATGGCTGGAAGAGCAAAATTGCAGCCTGTTAAATGTAGAAATTATCCTATGGATGGAAGAGCACACAGTTACAGCCTGTGAAAAGTACAAAATGGACTACGGCTGGAACAGTATTAAATTACAGCATAGGAAATGTGTAAATTAGGATTTTGCTGGACGAGCGCAAAACTGCAGCCTAAGAAATGTATCAATTGAGCTATGGCTGGAAGAGCACAAAATGACAGTCTGGAAACAGTGTAAATTTGGCTATGGCTAGAAGAGCACAACATTACAGCCTGGAAAAGTATATATTGGGCTTTTGCTGGAGGAGCATGAAATTACACCTTGGGAAAAGTTTAAATTGAGCCGTTACAGGAAGAGCACACAGTTACAGCTAGACAAAATAATAAATTGAGCTGTGGCTGGATAGAGCACCAAATTACAGCCTATGAAAAGTATAAATTGGGTTATGGATGAAACAGTACTAAATTGCAGCCTAGGAAATGTATATATTAATATTTTGCAGAAACAGCACAAAATTGTAACATTTGAAAAGTATAAATTGGTCTATGGCTGAAAGAGCACAAAATTACAGCCTGGGAAAAGTATAAATTGGGCTATGACTGGAAAAGCACAAAATTACAGCCTGGGAAAGGTATGTACATAGGGTTTTTGCTGGATGGGCACACAATTTCAGCCTGGAAAAAGCATAAATTGGGCTAAGGTTTTTGGAGCCCAAAATTGCAGCCTGTGAAATGTATTTAATTGGGCTATGACTGGAAGAGCTCACAGTTGTCAGTGTCAGTGGCTCAGTAGGTAGCACACTCACCTCTGAGGCCGGGAGATCAGTGGGCTGTGGGTTCAGTTCCCACATCTGGCACTTGGGTTAATTTCCCAGTACTGGCACTGTAGTGCAGCATGAGAGGGGTGCTGCACTTCTGAGGTGTCGTCTTTCAGATGAGACATTAAACCAAGGTCCCATCTGCCTGGATTGGTGGTAGTTCAGGTGAATGTTAAAGATCTCATGGCACTTATCAAAAAGAGTAGGGGAATTTTCCCCGGTGTCCTGGCCAAATTTCCCTCATTCATTAAAAATACCACAAACAGCTTAATCTGGTTCAAGGTCAGTTGGCATTCATCTGTATCCCCTTCCCCGGGTCATGCCTGAAAATAGGCAGGATTTGTCTAGTGCACTTACACGGTCAACAAAAACGAAATAAATAAAAAATAAATAAATAATGACAGTCTGGGAAAAGTATAAATTTGGCTATTTCTGGAGGAGCAGAATATTATAGCCTTGTAAAAGTATAAATTGGCCTATGGCTGGAAGAGCACACAATTACAGTAAGACAAAAGTATGTATTGGGCTTTTACTGAGGAGAACAACACAGGCATGTGAAAACTATAAATGGGAGCATGGCTGAGAAAAACAAAATCACTGCCTGGGAAAAGAATAAATTGCACTACGACTGGAAGAGCACAAAATTACAGCCTGAGAAAGGTTTAAATTGGGCTAAGGCTGAAGAGCAACACAATTGCAGCCTTGAAAAGTGTCAGTTGCCTTATGGCCGAATGAGCACAAAATCACAGTCTGAGAAAATAATAAATTGGTCTATGGCTGGGAAAGCACACAATTAAAGCCTGGGAAAATACTAAATTGGACTACGACTGGAAGAGCACACAATTACAGTCTGAGTAAAGTTTAAATTGTTCTAAGGCTGGAAGTGCACACAATTACAGCCTTGGAAAAGTATCAATTGGCATATGGCTGGCTGAAAGAGCACAAAATCACAGCCTGAGAAAAGAATAAATTGGGCTATGGCTGGAGAAGCAGACAATTAAAGGCCAGGAAAAGTTTAAATTGGGCTAAGGCTAGAAGTGCACACAATTACAACCTTGGAAAAGCATCAACTGGCATATGGCTAAAAGAGCACAAAATCACAGCCTGAGAAAAGTATAAATTGGGCTATAGCAGGAGGAACACAAAATTACAACTTCTGAAAAGTATAAACTAGACAATGACTGGAAGAGCACAGAATTACAGCCTGGGAAAAGTATACATTGGCCTATTTCTGGGAGAGTACTAAATTGGAGCATACTAAATGCATAAATTATGATTTTAATGGAGAAGCAACAATTGCAGAATGTGAAAAATATAATTAGGCCTATGGCTGAAACAGTACAAAATCACAGCCTGGGAAGCATATAAATTGAGCTATTGCTGGAAGAGCACAACATTACAGCCTAGGAAAAGTATATAAATGGGGTTTTGCTGGAGGAGCACAAAGAAAAACAGCATGGGAAAAGTATAAATTGAGCTCTTTCTGGAAGAGCACAAAATCACAGCCAGGCAAAACTACACATTGAGCTGTGGCTGGATAGAGCACAAAATTACATCCTGTGAAAAGTATAAATTGGGCTCTTTCTAAAAGAGTAGAGAATAACAGCCTGCGAAAAGTATAAATGGGACAATGGCTGAAAGAGCTCACAACTACAGCCTGTGGAAAGTATACACAGGGCATTGGCTGGAAGAACACAACATTGCAGGCTGTGAAAAGTATGAATTGGTCTATATCTGGAAGAGTACTAAATTGGAGCATACTAAATGTACAAATTAGATTTTTTCTGGAAGAGCAAAAATTGCAGCATGTGAAAAATATAAATTCAGCTATGGCTGAAAGAGCACAGCATCACAGCCTGGGAAAAGTACAAATTGGGCTATGGTTGGAAAATAGAAAAATTGCATCCTGTGAAATGTACATATTGGCTATTGGTAGAATAGCACAAAATTACAGCCAGTAAGAAGCATAAATTGTGCTATGGTTGAAAAATACAAAATTACAGCCTGTGAAAAGTATAAATATTGCTGTGGCTGGAACAGCACAAAATTACAGGCTGAAGAAAGTATAAAGAGGACTATCACTGGAAGAGCACTTAATTACAGTCTGGGAAAAAGTATATAACTTGGGCTTTTGCTGAAGAGCACAAAACTGAAGCCTGAGAAAAGTATAAATTTGGCTATGGCTGGGAGAGCACACAATTGGAGATGGGAATAGAATAAATTGGACTACAACTGGAAGAGCACACATTTACAGCCAGGCAAAAGTATAAATTGGGGTATGGCTGGAAGAGGACTAAATTACAGAATAGGAAATGTATAAATTAGGCTTTTGCTAGAAAAGCACAAAAATACAGCCTGGGAAAGGTATACAATGGACTATGGCTGGCAGAGCACAACATTACAGCCTGGGGAAAGTATATATTGGGCTTTTGATGGAGGAGCACACAATTACAGCCTAGGAGAAGTATAAATTGAGCTATTTCTGGAAGACCACACAATTATACCCAGACACAAGTATAAATTGGGCTATGACTGGAACAGTACTAAATTATATCATAGGAAATTTATAAATTAGGATTTTGCTGGAAGATCACACAATTGTAGCATGTGAAAAGTATAAATACAGCTATGGCTGAAAGAAGACAAAATCACAGCCTGTGAAAATAATGAATTGGGCTATGGCTGGAAGAGCACATAGTTGCAAGCAGATGAAAGTATATATTGCGCTTTTCATGGAGAAGCACAAAATTACTGCCTGGGAAAAGTATATATTGGGCTATTTCTGGAAGAGTACAAAATAACAGCCTGAGAAAAGTATAAATTGGGCAATGGCTGGAAGAGCACAAAATTGCAGCCTGTGAAATGTAGAAATTATCCTATGGCTGGAAGAGCACACAATTACAGCCTATGAAAAGTCCAAAATGGGCTATGGTTGGAACAGTACTAATTTACAGCATAGGAAATGTATAAATTAGGATTTTGCTGGAAGAGCACAACATTGCAGTCTGAGAAATGTATCAATTGAGCTATGGCTCATACAACACAAAATTACAGTCTGGGAACAGTATAAATTTGGCCATGGCTAGAAGAGCACAACATTACAGCCTGGAAAAAGTATATATTGGGCTTTTGCTGGAGGAGCACAAAATTACAGCCTGGGAAAATTATAAATTTAGCTGTTACAGGAAGACCACACAATTACAGCTAGACAAAGGTATAAATTGAGTTGCAGCTGGAATAGAGCACAAAATTACAGCCTGTGAAAAGTATAAAGCGGGCTATGGATGAAACAGTACTAAATTGCAGCCTAGGAAATGTATAAATCAGTATTTTGCAGTAAGAGCATAACATTGTAGTATTTGAAAAGTATAAATTAGTCTATAGCTGGAAAAGCACAAAATTACAGCCTGGGAAAAGTATAAATTGGGCTATGACTAGAAAAGCACAAAATTACAACCTGGGAAAGGTATGTATACTGGGTTTTTGCTGGCTGGGCACAGAGTTTCAGCCTGATAAAAGTATACATTGGGCTAAGGTTTTTGGAGCCCAAAATTGCAGCCTGTGAAATGTATCAATTGGGCTATGACTGGAAGAGCACAAAATTATAGTCTGGGAAAAGTATAAGTTCTGCTTTTTCTGTAGGAGCAGAATAGTACTGCCTTGTAAAAAATATAAATTGGCCTATGCTTGAAGAGTACACAGTTACAGTCAGACAAAAGTATGTATTGGGCTTTTCTTGGAGGAGCACAAAATTACAGCTTGTGAAAAGTATAAATTGGGGTATGTCCGAAAGAGTACTAAATTACAGCAAAGGAAATGTATAGATTAGGTCTTTGCTGGAAATGCACAAAATTGTAGCATGTGAAAAGTATAAATTGGGCTATGACTGAAAGAACACAAAATCACAGCCTAGGAAAGGTATAAATTGGGCCATGGCTGAAAAAACACAAAAATCACAGCCTGGGAAAAGTATAAATTTGACAATGGCTGGAACAGCACAACATCACAGCTGGAGAAAGGTTTAAATCAGGCTAGAGCTGGAAGAGCACACATTACAGTAGTAGAAAAGTATCAATAGGCATATGGATTAAAGAGCACAAAATCACAGCCTGAGAAAAGAATAAATTGGGCAATGGCTGAAGAGCACAAATTACAGCCTGGGAAAAGTACAAATTGGGCTATAGCTGGAAGAGCACAAAATTAAAGCCTGGGAAATGTATAAATTGGGCTATGGCTGGAAAAGTAGAAAATTGCATCCTGTGAAATGCACAAATTGGCCTATTGATGGAATAGCACAAAATTACAGCCAGTGAGAAGCATCAATTATGCTATGGTTGGAAGAGCACAAAATTATGGCCTGTGAAAAGTATAAATATTGCTGCGGCTAGAAGAGTACACAATTACAGGCTGAGAAAAGTATAAAGTGGGCTATTGCTGGAAGAGTATTCAGTTACAGTCTGGGCAAAGTATAACTTGGGCTTTTGCTGGAAGAGCACAAAATTGAAGCCTGAGAAAATTATAAATTTTACTTTTGTTGGAGGAGCACAACATTACAGCCTGGGAAAAGTATAAATTGACTGTTACAGGAAAAGCACACAATTACAGTTAGACAAAAGTGGAAATTGAGCTGTGGATGGATAGAGCACAAAATTACAGCCTGGGAAAAGTATATATTGTGCTATGGATGAAACAGTACTAAATTGCAGCCTAGGAAATGTATAAATTAGTATTTTACAGGAAGAGCATAACATGTGTAGCATTTGAAAAGTATAACTTGATCTATGGCTGGAAGAATACAAAATTACAGTCTGGGAAGAGTGTGTATTGGGCTTTGCTGAAAGAGTACAAAATTACATCATGGGGAAAGTATACTGCTATGGTTGGAAGAACACAACATTGCATGCCTGTGAATAGTATAAATTGGACTATATCTGGAAGAGTACTAAATTGGAGCATACTAAATGCATAAATTAGACTTTTGCTGGAAGAGCAAAAATTGCAGAATGTGAAAAGTATAAATTGGGCTATGGCTGGAAAAGTAGAAAATTACAGCATGGGAAATGTATAAGCTGGTATTTTGCCTATAGTGCACACAATTACAGCCTGTGAAAATAATAAATCGGGCTTTTGCTGAAAGAGGACAGCATCTCAGGATGTGAAAAGTTTAAAGTATAGTATGGCAGGATGAGAACAAAATTACAGCACAAGGAATGTATAAATCGAGCTTTGGGTGGAAGAGCACAAAATTACAGCCTGTGAAAAGTAGAAATTGCACTACAGCTGGAACAACACAAAATTGCAGTCTGGGAAAAGAATAAATTGGGCAATGGCAAGAAGAGCACAACATTGCAGCCTGTGAAAAGTAGAAATTGGGCTATTGGTGGAATAGCACAAAATTACAGCCAGTGAAAAGCATAAATTGTGCTATGGTTGGAAGAGCACAAAATGGTGGCCTGTGAAAAGTATAAATAGGGCTATGGCTGGAACAGTACTAAATTACAGCATAGTAAATGTAGCAATTAGATGTTTGCCTTCAGAGCACATAATTTCAGCCTATTGAAAGTACAAATTGTGCTTTTGCTGGAAGAGTACAAAACTGAAGCCTGAGAAATAAATAGTTGTGCTATGGCTGGAAGACCACAACATTACAGCATGGGAAATGTATAACTGGACTATGGCTGGAACAATACAAAATTACAGCCTAAGAAAATAATAAATTGGACTATGACTGGAAGACAACACAATTACAGCCAGGCAAAAGTATAAATTGGACTATGGCTGGAAAAGCAAAACATTACAGCCTCGGAAAAGTATAAATAAGGCAAAAGTTGGAAGAGCACAAAATCACAGCCTGGGAAAAGTATAAATTGTCCCATGGCTGGAAGAGAACAAAATTACAGCCTAAGAAAAGTGTAAATTGAACTATGGCTGGAAGACCACAATATTACAGCCTGTGAAAGGTATATATTGGGTTTTTGCCAGAGCAGCACAAAATTACAGCTTGGGAAAAGTATAAATTGAGCTATTTCTGGAACAGCACACAATTACAGCCAGACAAAAGTATAAATTGAGCTGTGGCTAGAAGAGCACGATATAACAGCCACTGAAAAGTGTAAATTGGCTTTGGGTGAAAGAGTACAAAATTACAGCCTGTGAAAAGTAGAAATTGTTCTATGGCTGGAAGAGCCCAGAATTGCAGTCTGGGAAAAGTATAAACTGGGCAATAGCTGGAAGAGCACAAAATCACAGTCTGAGAAAAATTGAAATTGGGCTAAGGCTAGAAGAGCACACGATTACAGCATTGGAAAAGTATCAATTGGCATATGGCTTAAAGAGCACAAAATCACGGTCTGAGAAAAGAATAAATGGAATATGGCTGGAAGAGCACACAATTAGAGCCTGAGAAAATAATAAATTGGACTATGACTGGAAAAGCACACAATTATAGCCAAGCAAAAGTATAAATAGGGCTATGGCTAGAAGAGCACAAAATTATAGCCTGTAAATAGTACAATTGGGCTAAAGCTGGAAAAGCAGAAAATTGCAGCCTGGAAAAGTAACATTGGTGTCTGATGGAAGAGTGCTAAATTAGAAATATTAAATGTGTAATTAGTTTGCTGAAAGAGCAAAAATTGCAGCATGTGAAAAATATAAATAGGGCTATAGTTGAAAGAGCACAAAATCACAGCTTTGGAAAAGTATAAATTGGGCTATTGCTGGAAGAGCACACAATCACAGCCAGACAAAAGTATAAATGGGCTATGGAAGAGAAGGCAGGCAGGAAGAGCACAACATTGCAACCTGTGAAATGTACAAATTGAGCTATGTCTGGAAGAGCACAAAATTACAGTCTGGGAACAATATAAATGTGGCTATGGCTGGAAGATCATACAATTATAGCCAGACAAATGTATCTATTATTGTTTGGAGAAGCACACAAAATTACAGCCTGGGAGAAGTATAAATTGAGCTATTTCTGAAGAGCACACATTACAGCCAGACAAAAGTATAAATTGAGCTGTGGCTGGAAGAGCACAAATTACAGCCTCAGAAATCTATAAATAGGGGCTATGGCTGAAAGAGGAAAATATCACAGCCTGGGCAAAAGAATACAAATTTGTCAATGGCTGAAGAGCACAAATTGCAGCCTGTGAAAGTAGAAATCAGATATGGTTGAAAAGCACAAAATTACAGCCTGTGAAAAAGTACAAATTGGGCTATGGGCTGAAACAGTACCAAATTACAGCATAAGAATTGCATAAAATATGATTTTGCTGAAGATCACAAAATTGTAGCATGTGAAAAGTATAAATCGGACTATGGCTGAAAGAGGACAAAATCAAAGCCTGTGAAAAGAATAAACTTGGCTATGGTAGGAAGAGCATACAACTACAGTCAGACAAAAGTATATATTGGGCTTTTGCTGGAGGAGCACAAAATTACAGCCTGGGAAAAGTATAAATTGGGCTATTTCTGGAAGAGCACAAAATTGCAGCCTGTGAAATGTATCAATTCAGCTATGGCTGGAAGAGCACAAAATTACAGTCTGGGAACAGCATGAATTTGACTATGGTTGGAAGAGCACAACAGTTCTACCTGGAAAAAGTATATATTGGGCTTTTGATGGAGGAGCACAAAATTCCAGCCTGGGAAAAGTATAAATTGGGCTATGGATGAAACAGTACTAAATTATAGCATAGGAAATGAATAAATTAGGCTTTGCTGGAACAGCATAAAATGGTAGAATGTGAAAGTATAAATTGGGCTATGGCTGGATGAGCATACAATTTCAACCTGAGAAAGCATAAATTGGGCTATAGGCTGGAGGGCACAAATTGCAGTCTTTGAAACATATCAATTGGGCAATGGCTCCAAGAGCAACAATTAAAGCCAGACAAACATTGGCTTTTGCTGGAGGAGCACAAATACAGCCTAAGAAAGGTATCTATTGGGCTATTTCTGGAAGAGAACAAAATTACAGCCCGTGAAAAGTATTAATTGGGCTATGTCTGGAAGAGTACTAAATTACAGAATAGGAAATGTATAAATTAGGCTTTTGCTGGAGGAGCACAAAATCACAGCCCGGGAAAAGTAGAAATTGGACAATGGCTGGAAGAGCACAAAATCACAGCATGAGAAAAGTTTAAATTGGGGAAAGGCTAGAAGAGGACAACATTACAGCATTGGAAAAGTATTAATTGGTATATGGCTTAAAGAACACAAAACCACAGCCTAAGAAAAGAATAATTTGGGCTATGGCTGGAACAGCACAAACTTAGAGCCTGGGACAGAATACATTGGACTATGACTGGAAAAGCACACACTTACAGTCAGTCAAAAGTATAAATAGGGCTATGGCTGGAAGAGCACAAAATAACAGCCTCTGTAAAGAATAAATTGGGCAATGGATGGAAGAGTACAAAATTACAGCATGTGAAAAGTACAAATTGAGTTATAGCTGGAAGAGTACACAACTGCAGCCTTAGAAAAGTGTCAATTGCTATATGGCTGGAAGAGCAGACAATTAAAGCCTGGGAAAAGTATAACTGGGCTAAGGCAGGAAGAGCACAAAATAACAGCCTTTGTAAAGTATAAATTGGGCAATAGCTAGAAAAGCACAAAATTACAGCATGAGAAAAGTTTAAATTGGTCTATGGCTCAAGAGCACACAATTAGAGCCTGGGAAAGAATAAATTGGACTACTACTGAAAAGCACAACATTACAACCTAGGAAAAGTATATATTGGGGTTTTGCTGGAGGAGCACAAAAAACAGCACTGGAAAAGTATAAATGGAGCTATTTCTGGAAGAGCACACAATCACAGCCAGACAAAAGTATAAATTGAGCTGTAGTTGGACAGAGCACACAATGACAGCCTGTGAAAAGTATAAATTTGGCTATGTCTGGAACAGTACTAAATTGGAGTATAGGCATTGTATACATTAGGATTTTGCTGGAAGATCACAAAATTGTAGTATGTGAAAAGTATAAATAGGGCTATGGCTGAAAGAGGACAAAATCACAGCCTGGGAAAAGTATAAATTGGGCTATGGCTGGAAGAGTACAAAATCGCAACCTGTGAAATGTATCAATTTGGCAATGGCTGGAAGAGAACAACATTTCAGCATGGGAAAAGTATAAATTGGACTTTTGCTGGAGGAACATGCAGTTACAGCCTGGGAAAGTATAAATTTGGTTATGGCTCGAGGAGCAGTATATTACAGCATATAAATTTGCCTCGGCTTTAAGACCACATAATTACAGCCAGACAAAAGTATATATTGTGCTATTGCTGGAGGAGCACAAATTTACAGCCTGGGAAAAGTATAAATTAGGTTATTTCTGGAAGAGTGCAGAATAACAGCCTAGGAAAAGTATAAATTGGGCAATGGCTGGAAAAGCACAAAATTACAGGCTGGGAAAAGTATAAATTAGACAATGGCTGGAAGAGCACACATTTGTAGCATGTGAAAAGAATAAATTGGGCTATGGCTGAAAGATCACAAAATGACAGCTTGGGAAAGTATAAATTGGGCTATGGATGGAAGACCACAACATTACAGCCTGGAAAAGTGTATATTGGACTATTGCTGAAAGAGCACAAAATTGCAGGATGTGGAAAGTATACATTGGGCATTGGCTGGAAAAGTATAAATTGGGCTATACCCAGAAGAGTTCCTAAATTGGAGATACTAAATATATATTGAATTTTGTTGGAATAGCAAAATTGCAGCATGTGAAAATATAAATAGGGCTATAGTTGAAAGAGCACAAATCACAGCTTTGGAAAAGTATAAATTGGGCTATTGCTGGAAAAGGAGAAAATTGCAGCCTGTGAAAAGTAGAAACTGTGCAATTGATGGAAGACTACAACATTACAGACTGGGAAAAGTATAAATTGGGCTATGGGTGAAAGAGCACAAAATTACAGGCTGGAAAACATATAAACTGGGCAATGGCTGGAAGAGCAGAATATTACAGTCTAGGAAACATATAAAATGGGCTATGGCTGGAATAGTACAAATTAACAGCTTGAGAAAAGGTTAAATTGGGAAATGGCTGGAAGAACACACAATTACTGTCTGGGAAAAGTATGAATCAGGCTATGGCTGGAAGAAGAGAGAACATCACAGCATGTAAAAGGTATCAGTTATTGAATGGCAGGAACAGCACAAAATTACACCCTGGCAAAGTATAAATTGTGCTACTGCTGGAAAAGTACTAAATTGCAGCATAGGGAAGTAGAAATTAAGTTTCGGCCAGAAGAGCACAAAATTACAGCTTGCGAATAACAGAAATTGGGATATAGTCAGAAGAGCACAAAATTACAGAGCGTGAAAAAACATAAATTGGGCTATGGCTGAAAGAGCACAAAATTACAGCCTGGGAAAAGTATAAGCTGGTCTATGGTTGGAAGACCACAAAATTACAGCCTGTCAAAAGTTTAAATTGAGTAAGGCTGGAAGAGCACACAATTACAGCCTGGGAAAAGAATTAAATGAATTATGGCTGAAAGACCACAAAATCAGAACCTTGGAAAAGTGTAAATTGTACTATGGCTGGAGATGCACAAAGTAACAGCCTAGGAAAAGTATAAAATTGTGCTATGGCTGCAAGGGCACAAAACTACCGCCTGGGAAAAGTATAAAATGGAATATGTCTGGAAGAACTGATTATTACAGCCGAGGAAATGTATAAATTGGGCTAAGGCTGGAAGAGCACCCAATTACACCCTGGGAAAAGTATAAATTAGCATACGGCTGAAAGAGTACACAATTACAGCATCAGAAAAGACTACATTGGGCTATGACTGTAAGAGCACAAAATAACAGCCTCTGAAAAGTATAAATTGGGCTATGGCTGGAAGAGCACACACTTACAGCCTGGACAAAGAATAAATTGGACTATGACTGGAAGAGGACACAATTGCAGCCAAACAAGAGTAAAAAATGGACTATGACTTTAAGAACACAAAATAACAGCCTCTGAAAAGTATAAATTGGTGTATGGCTGGAAGAGCACAGAATTACAGGCTCTGAAATGTTACAAATTGGGCTATAGCAGGAAGAGTACAACATTGCAGCCTGGGAAAGGTATACATTAGGCTTTTGCTGGAAGAGCACTCAATTACAGCCTGGGAAAATGTAAGTTGGACTATGGCTGGAAGAGCACAATATTACAGCCAAGGAAAATATAAACTGGGCTAAGGCTGGAGGAACATGGAAGTTACAGCATAAGAAAAGTAGAAATTGGGCTACGGCTTGAAGAGCACAGAGTTACAGCCTGGGAAAAGAATGAAATGAACCATGGCTGAAAGATAATAAAATCACAGCCTTGGAAAAGTGTAAATTTGACTATGGCTGGAAGTGAACAAAATTACAGCCCAGGAAAAGTATAAATTGGGCTAAGGTTGAAAGAGTACACAATTACAGCCTAACAAAGTATAAATTGGCATACACTTGAAAGAGCACATGATTGCAGCCTGAGAAAAGTTCAAATGGTGCTAAGGCTGGAATAGCACACAATTACATCCTGGGAAAAGTATAAATTGCCCTATGGCTAGAAGAGTGCAAAATTACAGGCTAGGAAAAGAATAAACTGGGTAATGGCTGGAAGAGTGGAATATTACAGCATGGGAAAATATAAATTGGACTATGGCTGGAAGAGTACAAAATAGCCTGAGAAAAGTTCAAAATTGGCTACGGCTGGAAGAGTAGACTATTATAGCCTGGGAAAGTATAAATTGCACTAGGCTGGAAGAGTCACAATTGCATCCTGGAAAAATAATGAATTGTACTATGACTGCAAGACCACACAATTGCAGCCAGGCAAAAGTATAAATTGGGCTATGACTGTAAGAGCACAAAATAACAGCCTCTGAAAAGTATAAATTGGGCTATGGCTGGAAGAGCACATAATTACAGGCTCTGAAAAGTACAAATTGGGCTATAGCAGGAAGAGTACAAAATTGCAGCCTGGGAAAGGTATACATTAGGCTTTTGCTGGAAGAGCACTCAATTTCAGCCTGGTAAAAGCATAAATTGAGCTATGGCAGGAAGAGCACAAAAATACACCTTGGGAAAGGTACATAATGGGCTTTTGCTGCATAAGCACAAACGACAGCCTGGAAAAGTATAAATTAGGCAATGGCTGGAAGAGGACAAAATTATAGGCTGGGAAAAGTATATATTGGGCTATTACTGGAGGAGCACATGATTACAGCCTGGGAAAAATATAAATTGGACTATGGCTGGAAGAGCGCAATATTACAGCCAAGGAAATATAAACTGGACTAAGGCTGGAGGAACATGGGAAGTTACTGCATAAGAAAAGTAGAAATTGGGCTACGGCTTGAAAAGCACAGAATTACAGCCTGGGAAAAGAATGAAATGAACCATGGCTGAAAGATAACAAAATCACAGCCTGGGAAAAGTGTAAATTGGACTATGGCTGGAAGTGAACAAAGTTACAGCCCAGGAAAAGTATAAATTGGGCTAAGGTTGGAAGAGCACACAATTACAGCCTAACAAACTATAAATTGGCATACACTTGAAAGAGCATATGATTGCAACCTGAGAAAAGTTGAAATGGTGCTAAGGCTGGAATAGCACACAGTTACATCCTGGGAAAAGTATAAATTGCCCTACGGCTGAAAGAGCACAAAATTACAGGTTGGGAAAAGAATAAACTGGGTAATGGCTGGAACAGCAGAATATTACAGCACGGGAAAAGTATGAATTGGGCTATGGCTGGAAGAGTACAAAATAACAGCCTGAGAAAAGTTCAAAATGGGCTTCAGCTGGAAGAGTACAAAATAACAGCCTGTAAAAGCATAAATTGGGCTATGGCTTGAAGAGTACTAAATTACAGCATAGGGAAAGAAGAAATTGAGTTTTTGCTGAAACAGCACACAATTCTAGCCTGTGAAAAAAAGAAATCATTCTATGGCTGGAAGAGCACAAAATGACAGCACATGAAAAGTATATTTGGGCTATGGGTTGAACAGTACAGAATCACAGTCTGGAAAAGTATAAAATAGGCTATGGCTTGAAGAGCACAACATTACAGCCTAGGAAAAGTATATATTGGGCTTTTCCTGGAGCAGCACAAAATTACAGCCTGGGGAAAGTATATATTGGGCCTTTGTTGGAAGAGCACAAAATTACAGCCTGGGAAAAGTATATATTGAGCTTTTGCTGGAGGAGCACAACATTACAGCCTGGAAAAGTACAAATTAGGCTATGACTGGAACAACACAACATTACAGCATGGGAAAAGTGTAAATTGGGCTATGGCTGGAAGAAGAGAACATATCAGCACGTGAAAGGTATAAATTATTGTATGGTGGGACAGCACAACATTACAGTCTGGAAAAGTATAAATTCAACTATGGCTGGAATAGTACTAAATTACAGCATTGGGAAAGTACAAATTGAGTTTTTGCTGGAAGAGCACACAATTGTAGCTCATGAAAAGTATAAATTGGACTATGGCCTGAACAGTAGAGAATCACAGCCTTGAAAAGTATAAATTAGTCAATGGCTCTAAGAGCACACAATTACAGCCTGGAAAAATAATAAATTGGCCTACGACTGGAAGAGCACACATTTGCAGCCAGTCAAAAGTATAAATTGGGCTATGGCTGGAAAAGCACATTACAGCCTGGAAAAAGTATACATTGGGCTTTAACTTGGGGAACAAAATTACAGCCTGGAAAAGTATAAATTAGGTTATGGCTGGAAGAGCCCCAAATTACAGTGTGGAAAAGTATCAATTGGGCTATGGCTTGAAGAATAGAACATTATAGCCTGGGAAAAGAATAAATTGGGCTAAGACTGGAACAGCACAAAACAACAGCCTCTATAAAGTATAAATTTAGCAATGTCTGGAAGAGTACAAAGTTACAGCCTGGGAAAAGTATAAATTGAGCTATGGTTGGGGATGCACACAATTGCAGGCTGTGAAAAGTGTAAATTGGGCCATGACTGGAAGAGTACAGAATTACACTATGGGAAAAGTACAATTTGGGCTATGTCTGTAAGTGTACAAAATTACAGAATGGGAAAAATATAAATTGGACTATGGCTGGAGGAGCACAGAGTGACAGCCTGGGAAAAGGATAAGTTGGATATGGATGATACAGCCCAACATTACAGCCTGAGAAAATATATAAATTGGGCTATGGCTGGAAGAGCACACAGTTACAGCCTGGGAAAAGAATGGAATGAAATGAACTATGGCTGAAAGATCATAAAATCACAGCCTGGGAAAAGTGTAAATTGGCGTATGGCTGAAAGAGCACAAAATTAAAGCCTAGGAAAAGTATCAATTGGGCTATGGCTGGAAGAGCACACAATTACATCCTGGAAAAGAATATTTATTTATTTATTTAGTTAGTTAGTTTTTGTTAACCGGGTAGGTGCACTAGCCATAAAATGACTATCCAGGATGTAATTAGAAGTTTTCCAGTTACAGACCAATTTATACTTCTTTTAGGCTTTAATTTTAGGCTTGCTATATGTATATGCATTTATTATTTTCCCAGGCTGTTATTTTGTGATCTTTCAGCCATAGTTTCTTTCATTTTTTCCTAGGTTAATTGTGTTTTCCAGTTCAGTCTAATTTCTTCTTTCTCAGGCTGTAATGTCGGGTTTTGTACTATGACTGAAAAGATCACACTGTTTCAGCCTGGGAAAAGAATAAATTGGGCTATGGTTGGAAGAATACTAATTTACAGAATAGGAAATGTATCAATGATGCTTTTGATGGAAAAGCACAAAATTGTACCATGGGAAAGTATAAATTGATCCATAGCTAGAAGAGCATAAAATTACAGCCTGGGAAAAGTTTAAATTGGGCTATGGCTGGAAGAGCACAAAATTACAGCCTTGGAAAGGCATATATTGGGCATTTGGTAGATGAGCACTAAATCTTAGCCTAGGAAAAGTATAACATGGACCATGGATGATAGAACACAACATTACAGCCTGAGAAAAGTGTAAATTGGACTACGGCTGGAACAGCACAAAATTACAGCCTTGAAAAAGTATAAATTAGGCTATGGTTGGAAATGCATAAAATTTCAGCCTGTGAAAAGTGTAAATCTGGCCATGGCAGGAAGAATACAAAATTACACCATGAGAAAAGTATAATTTGGACTATGGCAGGAAGAGTACAAAATTACAGCATGGGAAAATATAAATTGGACTATGGCTGGAGGAGCATGAAGTTACAGAGTGGGAAAAGTAGAAATTGGGTTATGGCTGGAAGAACACAGAATGACATTCTGCGAAAAGTATAAATTTGGCTATGGATGATACAGTCCCACAATACAGTGTGAGAGAAGAATAAACTGAGCTATGGCTGTAAGAGCACTCAATTACAGCCTGGGAAAAGAATGAAATGAAATATGGCTGAAAGATCACAAAATCACAGCCTGGGAAAAGTGTAAATTAGCATAAGGCTGAAAGAGCACAAAATTACAGCCTGAGAAAAGTTCAAATTGGGCTAACACTGGAATAGCACACAATTACATCATGGGAAAATTTTAAATTGGGCCATGGCTGGAAAAGCACAAAATAACAGTCTGAGAAAAGCTTAAATAGGACTAGGGTTGGAGTAGCACACAATTACAGACAGACAAAAGTATATATTGTGCCATCGCTGGAGGAGCACAAAATTACAGCCTGGGAAAAGTATAAACTGGCTATGGCTGAAAGAGTACACAATACCACCTGAAACAGATATAAATTGGGCTCTGGGTGAAAGAGCACAAATTACAGCCTGTGAAAACTATAAATGGGCTATGGCTGGAAGAGTACAACATCACAGGACATGAAAGGTTTAAATTATTTTATGGTTGGAGAGAAAAAATTACAGCATGGGAAAATATAAATTGTTCTATGGCTAGAAGAGCATTAAATTACAGCATTGGAAGGTACAAATTGGTTTTGCTGGAAGAGCACAAAATTACAGTCTGTGAAAAACAGAAATTGGGCTATGGCTGAAGGAGCACAAAATTACAGCCCATGAAAAGTATAAGATGGGCTATGGCTTGAACAGTAGAGAATCACAGCCTGGAAAAGTACAAATTAGGCTATAGCTGGAAGAGCACACAATTACATCCTGGAAAAATAATAAATTAGACTACGACTGAAAGAGCACACATTTGCAGCCAGCAAAAGTATAAATTGGGCTATGGCTGGAAGAGCATAACATCACATTTTCAGCTGGCCACCTGGTCCCGACTCCTGGACTGCAATCTGCAGATCGAAGTGCCCCAAGCGGCACACAGCAAGGTGCTCCTTACGGCCATCTCACCGACCGCTGCCATTCCCGGACCCAGCATCACATTTTCAGCCGGACTCCTGGTCCCAACTCCTGGACTGCAACCTGCAGGTACACTGCTGTTTGACTCTGGAGCTGGGCTGCTCCAGCAGCTCCCTCATTGGTCGCCGCATTACACTGAAACTCATGATTGGGCCAGCCACGAGGAACATCACTCCCAATTGGTGTTCCTTTTTTTAGCCAGCTTGTCTGCTTTGTTAGGGCACTCATGGCTCTCTTGTGCCTGTTCTTTTTAAATATTGCCACAATAGATTGTAATTCTAACACTGCCTAAAAGTAACTAATTGATTACAGAAAAATTCCTAAAGTGTAAGATTAAATGCATGTTATAATGTGAAGCACTGTCTAGACGTGGCTATCTGAGTTCATGTCTATGTATGGTAGATATGTGATTTTCTGTACCTGTACCTACTGAAACCCTGCCTCTACTGTCTGCACTCTCATCTTGTCTTGTATTTCTCCTCCTCTGGTAACTTTGGGACTTTTCTCCTGGCCTCTCCACTCCTACCTCTCCTACAACCTGCTTCTGACTAAGCCCTGCAAATTTCATTAATCTCTGCTTGCACCTGAACCTGTCCTCAGCTCCTGCAGTAACCCTACACCTTATCATCCCGCTCTCATGCTCCATTCTGACCCCACCTTCATCAACACTTCAGCTGTCTGTTTTGTCTCTTCCTTGATCACCCCACCCCTTGCTGATAGTCTGTCACCAGTCCCCCACCCCTTACTGCACTATACTCACTCTTGCCTTCTCTTCCCTCTGCAGATTGAAGCACCCCAAGTGGTGCACAGCAAGGCGCTCCTTATGGCTGTCTCACCAGCCGCCGCTGTTCCTGGACCCAGCTTCACCTTTTCGGCCAGCCGTCTGGTCCCAACTCCTGGACTGTAACCTGCAGGTACACCGCTGTTTGACTCTGGAGCTGGGCTGCTCCAGTGGCTCCCTCATTGGTTGCCATGTTACACTGAAACTCCTGATTGGGACAGCCATGAGGAGCATCGCTCCCAATTGGTGCACCTTTTTTTAGCCAGCTTGTCTGCTTTTTGAGGGCACTTGTAGCTCTCTTGTGCCTGTTCTTTTTGTCCCACCCCCTCCCCCTCCCAGGCCACCTTTAAATACTCTTTCTGCCCCTCCCTTCACCATAAAATCACCTCCCTATTGGCTCCTCTATCACTACTGACACTTCTGGTCCTGAGGCCCCATGAATAGGTGGGACATTCACTACTGAACTGTAAAACTCCCATAACCCTGGATCTAACAATTTGATTTCACCATTCTACACAAAATTGTAATCATAGCTTCTCCATTGGCTGTTCCCCAAGCCTGTATCACAAAAACATAATAATATACAACCTACTCTCTGTGCTCGGCCTGTTTGCCCAGCTTGCCATAATGGGCAGTCTATGTTGGTTAGTCTCCTTTGCTTGGCACATTGCCTTAGCTGGTATATGGACTGTGATAGAGGGGCCTCCAACAAACTGCAGGTGAAAGTTCACCTCCTCCAGTCCACATTGAACCAGAATCCTGACAATCCTTCTACATCCCCTGCCTGCCTAAACAAGATATTGCTCAACTAGGGAACAGGCTGTGTAAATGACTCCTGCTCCCAATGCTGCCCCTACCCTTGGCACCATCACTGCCTCCCTGCGCTGGGTAACAATCTCTACTCTCTCTACTCTCCTCCGACTGCTCCAGGCTGGGTACATTGAAACCAACCCTGGACCTGCCCTTCACTCTACCCCTAACCAATCTGCAGGATCCTTACCAACTATGAAAGGTCTAAAAATAGTACACCTTAACATCCACAGCCTATGCCCAAAATGGCTGAATTGGAAACCTGGACCATATGAATGTCTCCTGACATCCTATGCATATCTGAATCCTGGCTAAAACCTGCTATCAAACAGCATGAGGTGTCCCTTCAAGGTTATGGCTTCTTTAGACATGATAGGATAGGCAAAAGGGGAGGAGGGGTATGATCTACTACAGGACAGGCCTCAATGTTACTATCCTCCCTGCACCTATCTCCTCACCTCCTCTCACTGAGTCCCTCTACATCACCCTAATGCTTGGAAATGTAAAACAAATCATCATAGGGTATATCTATATGCCTCCCAACCATGCCACCATGAGCCTTCTCCCTCTTCATGAATCATTAGGCAACCTCCCAAAACATGACCTCATCCTATGTGGGGACTTCAACATTGAATGGCTGCACCCAAATTTTGGTAATGCCCGTGCCTCACTTGCTGATAGTAACTTACCCAGTTAATCCATGACCACACATGAGTCAATCCAATATCGGGCAATTGCACACTGCTAGACTGGATAGTCACCAGCTGCCCACTCAACATCAAAGCTGCTGGCACACTCTCTGACTGCATAAGTGATCAGTCTCCCACCTTCTGTGTGTGGAGAAACAACTATACCAACCCTCCTCCCAAGATTTCTCTGGTTCAGGACGTGATCAAGTTTGATGCCAACAAGTTCCTGTCATCCATTAACTCTACAGACTGGGGCCCCATTAGTACATTCCCTGACATTAACCTGGCCCTAGACTTTCTAATCTCCACTCTCACCAAAATAATTCGCCAACACGCCCCTCAGAAAAAATGCAGATCCAAGGGTGTTAAAGCCCCATGGCTCTCTGAGGATATTAGATCTCTTATGGCACTCCGTAGCAAAGTATGCCAAATGTACAAACAAAGTGGACTCCCCTCAGACTGGCTTATCTACAGACAACTCAGGAATCAGTGTAAAAATGCAGTACAAAAAGCTAAGAGATGCCATCTAAAATCTCTTCAAACAGAGCATCTAAGAAACCCAAAGGAGTTCTGAAAAAAGTTAATGCTTTAGTATAAGGAAGGGCTGTTGATAACCCAAGCTCTAGCTCTGTCAATGGCACCACACTCAATGACCCACTCTCCATAGCCACTAGTTTCAATAACTTCTTTACTGACCTCCAAAAGTACACCTCGAGCTTCCACAATGCTCCCTCCCCTCTCACAACTCTCCTGCCCAACCTAGGGGGTCATCCTGAATTCCATCTGAAACTAGCCACACTCAAAGAGGTGCAGCAACTTCTATCTAACCTAAAACCAGAGGGCTGTCCTGGATTTGACTCACTGGAACCTATATTTCTTAAGCTGGGTGCCTCTGCCTTAGCTCACCCCATCCACAACTTGTTTAACCAGTCCTTCCTCTCTAACATAGTGCCATAGAAGTGGAAGGTGGCAGTAGTAGTACCAGTCCACAAAGGAGGACCTAACTCCAGCATATAAATCTTTCACCCTATATCTCTACTTTCTCACCTGGCAAAGATCCAAGAGCACATCATTTATAATCATCTCCAAGACTACCTTGACTCCCACAAGCTACTATCACCCTGCCAGCATGGCTTTTGAAACCACAGTACTTTCAATGCACTTTACAAAGTAACATCTGACATCTTCCATGCAATGGATAAGGGCAAGGCCACTGGAGCCATATTCATAGATCTCACAAATGCATTTGACCTCATGAATCATGGGCTTCTGCTTAGACAACTGCATTTGCTTGGACTGGACTACAATGCATTTCATTGGATGAAGAGTTATCTGTCTGATCATTCCTAAAAAGTTAAATGGGATGGCTCCCTGTCTGGACAAAAAGGAATTTCCCATGGGGTCCTGCAAGTCTCAATATTGGGCCCCATGTTATTTTCACTATTTATCCATGACCTTCCCAAGTTCTGCGGGGGTGCCACTGTCCACCTATATGCAGATGATGCCATCATCTACCACTCCTCACCAGATATCAACCAAATCAGTCAGAACCTTGCCTCAGATTTTGCCTCCTGGAAGCCTGGTTCCAATGTAATCCTCTTGTTCTCAACTCAAAGAAGACAAAATGCATGGTCTTCTCCCATCGGCCTGTAAAAAGCTAATCTACCTACCCTTAGTATTTCCACTAACAAGGGTGAGACCGTTAGAGGTAGTACACTCCTTCAAATACCTGGGTGTGACTTGGATTCTGCACTATCGTTCAACTCCCATGTCTCTAACACTATCAAAAATCTCAATCAGAAATTTGGACTCCTATATCGTGTGCACCCCCACCTCACACTTGCCTCTTGCCTAAAAATAGCTACTGCATCCCTCCTTCCCCTACTATCCTATGCTGCACCCCTCCTCCTCTTCATTAATTCCTCCTCCATGTCCCTCCTCTCTCAGGCATACCACAGAATTGATTGCTTTACAATGCGACACCGACCCGTTCTCACCATTGTGATGTTTTTGCCTCACTGGGGTGGCCCTCCTATGGGGAAAAACTGAGATATTCTGCTTTGAGCCTCATGTTCAACCTCATCCACAAATACAGCCCCCACCTCAAGGAACTTATATGCCTCAAACCAGCTCCATGCACATTTCGCTTTACCTCTCTCCCCTTCTCATTATCCCCAAAATACATCTTGCTGTATCTAGACACTCCTTCTCATATGCTGCTGTAGCTGACTGGAACTCCCTTCCTCCATCCCTCCATTCTCTCCAGCTCCTCCCTCTCACAATTTCAGTCCCATCTGTCTGCCTTTCTGTCCTGTACTACCTGCTCCTGCTTTGGCTAAAGTGTGCCTACTCTTGCACCTAGCATGATAAGAAACTAATGCATGAGATTCTCTGGTCCCAGCCACTTCCATGTATATTACTAGTATGTTTACTATGAATGTCTGTACTATAACTGCTCTGTATATAGCCCATAGGTTGCTCAACTTCATGTATAGCTTGTCAAATCTGTTGTCAATTGATTGTGTACTTATAACATTTTTATTGACATGTACTCTGCTTAAAGACATCCCTGTAACATGAGAACTGTATTTTTATACCTTTGTTGTTGACTCTCAACCCTGAGTCGACCCTGAAAAAGGGACTGTAATTGTCTCAGTGGACTTACCTGGTTACCAAAACTCAAATAAAATTACACCCTTGGAAAAGTATACATTGGGCTTTTGCTGGAGGAGAACAAAATTACAGCCTGGAAAAGTATAAATTAGGTTATGGGTGGAAGAGCACCAAATTACAGCATGGGGAAAGTATCAATTGGCTATCTATGGCAGGAGGAGTACAAAACTACAACCTGAGAAAAGTATAAATTGGGCTATGGCTTGAAGAGCAGAATATTACAGCCTGGGAAAATTATAAATCAGGCTAAGGCAGGAAGAGCACACTATTATATCCTGGAAAAATAATAAATTGTACTATGACTGGAAGACCACACCTTTGCAGCCAGGCAAAGCATACATTGGACTATGGCTGGAAGAGCACCAAAAAACAGCCTCTATAAAGTATAAATTGGGCAATGGCTGGAAGAGTACAAAATTACAGCCTGTGAAAAGTGTTAATTGGGCCATGGCTGGAAGAACACAGAATTACATGATGAGAAAAGCATAATTTGGGCTACGTCTGGAAGAGTACATAATTACAGAATGTGAAAAATATAAATTGGACAATGACTGGTGGAGCACAAAGTTACAGCCTGAGAAAAGAATAAATTGGGCTATGGCTGGATGAGCACACAATTACAGCCTGGGAAAAGAATGAAATGAAGTATGCCTGAAAGATTGCAAAATCACAACCTGGGAAAAGTGTAAATTGGCATACGGCTGAAACAGCACAAAATTAAAGCCTAGGAAAAGTATAAATCAGGCTATGGCTGGAAGAGCACACAATTACATCCTGGATAAGTATAAATTGTACTATGACTGGAAGAGCATACAATTACTGTCTAGGAAAATAATAAACTGGGCTATGGTTGGAAGAATACTAATTTACAGCATAGGAAATGAATCGATGATGCTTTTGCTGAAACAGTACACAATTGTAGCATGGGAAAAGTATAAATTGTTCTATGCCTAGAAGAGAACTAAATTCCAGGACAGGGAAAGTATAAATTAAGCTTTTGGTCCAAGAGCACAAAATTATAGCCTGTGAAAAGTAGAAATTGTGCTATTGATGGAATAGCACAAAATTATGGCCTGTAAAAAGAATAAATATTGCTGTGGCTGGAAGAGAACAAAATAATAGGCTGAGAAAAGTATAAAATGGGCTATCGCTGAAAGAGCACTCGATTATAGGCTGGGAAAAGAATAAATTGAGGTATGGCTGTAAGAGCACAAAATTATAGCATGTCAAAAGCATAAATTGGACTATATCTGGAAGAGCTCAAAATTACAGCCTGGGAACTAGAATAAATCTGGCTATGGCTGGAGCAGAAGACAATTACATTTTAGGAAAAGTATAAATTAAGCTGTGGCTGGAAGAGCAGAAAATAACAGGATCAGAAAAGTATAAATTGGGCAATGGCTGGAAGATCACAAAATTACAGCACCTTAAAAGTATAAATTGGGCTTTGGCTGAAAAGAACAAAATCACATCCTTGGGGAAAAGTATAAATTGAATATGGCTGGAAGATCACAAAAGTATAGCCTGTGAAAGTATAAATTCAGCTGTGGCTGGAAGAGCAACAAAATTATAGCCTGTGAAAAGTATAAATCGAGGATTTCTGGAAGTGTACACAATTACAGCCAGACAAAAGAATAAACTGAGCTGTGTCTGGGAGAGCACAAATTTACAGCCTGTGAAAAGAATAAATTGACTATTGCTGGAAAAGAGAAATTGCAGCCTGACAAAAGTATAATCAGGCTATGGAGAACATCACAACTTGTGAAAGGTATAAATCATAGTATGGTGGGAACAGCACAAAATTACACCCTGGAAAAGTATAAATTGGGCTACGGCTGGAAGAGTACTAAATTACAGCATAGGGAAAGTACAAATTGAGTTTTTGCTGGAAGTGCACAAATTTACAGCCTGTGAAAAACAGAAATTGGGATAAGGCTGGAACAGCACAAAATTACAGAACGTGAAAAATATTAATTGGGCTATGGCTTGAACAGTAGAGAATCACAGCCTGGGAAAAGTTTAAATTGGACTAAGGCTGGAAGAGTGAAAAATTACAGCATGGGGAAGAATACATTGGCTATGGCTGGAAGAGTACAAAATTTCAGCAAGGGAAAAGTATATATTGGGCTTTTGCTGGAAGAGCACAAAATAAGTGGTTGGGAGAAGTATAAAATGGACAATGGCTGGAGGAGCAGAATATTACAGCCTGGGAAAATTATAAAATGGGCTATGGACAGAATAGTACAAATTAAAAGCCTGAGAAAAGTATAAATTGGGCTATGGCTGGAAGAAGAGAACATCACAACTTGTGAAAGGTATAAATTATTGTATAGTGGAACAGCACAAAATTACACCCTGAAAAGTATACATTGGCTACAGCTGGAAGAGTACTAAATTACAGCATAGGAAAAGTACAAATTGAGTTTTTGCTAGAAGAGCACAAAATTACAGACTGTGAAAAACAGAAATTGGGATAAGGCTTGAACAGTAGAGAATCACAGCCTGGGAACAGTTTAAATTAAGCTATGGAAGGGTGAAAATTACAGCATGGAGAAAGTATAAATTGGCTACAGCTGAAGAGTACAAAATGTCAGCATGGGAAAAGTATAAATTGAACTTTTGCTGGAGGAACAAGCAGTTACAGCCTGGTAAAAGTATAAATTGGGCTATGGCTGGAATTGCACACAGTTACAGCCTGGGGAAAGAATGAAATCAACTTGGCTGAAAGATCACAAAATCAGAGCCTTGGAAATATGTAAATTGTACTATGGCTGGAAGAGCACAAAATAACAGCCTCTGAAAAGTATAAATTGGGCAATGGCTGGAACAGCACAAAATCATGGCCTGGGAAAAGTAGAAATTGGGTTATGGTTGGAAATGCACAAAACTGCAGCCTGTGAAGAGTGTAAATTGGACCATGGCCAGAAGAGTTCAGAATTACATCATGGGAAAAGTATAACTTGAACAATGGCTTTAGAAGCATGAAGTCACAGCTTGGGAAAAACAGAAATTGGACTACAGCTGGAAAAGCACAGAATGACAGCCTGGTAAATATATCAATTGGGATATGGATGATAGAGTCCAACATTACAGCCTGAGAAAAGAATGAAATGATCTATGGTTGAAAAGATCACAAAATCACAGCCTGGGAAAAGTGTAAATTGGCATATGGCTGAAAGAGCACAAAATTAAAGCCTTGGAAAAGTATAAAGTGTACTATGACTGGAAAAGCACACAATTGCAGCCAGGCAAAATTATAAATTGGGCTATGACTGGAACAGCACAAAATAACAGCCTCTGAAAAGTATAATTGGGCAATAGCTGGAAGAGCACAGAATTAAAGCCTGAGAAAAGTTCACATTTGGCATAGGCTGGAATAGCACACAATTACATTCTGGGAAAAGTGTAAATTTGGCTATTTCTAGAATAGTACAAAATTACAGCATGGGAAATGAATAAAATTGAGTTTTGCCTATAGACCACACAATTACAGTCTGTGAAAATAATGAATTGAGCTATTGCTGGAAGAGCACAAAATTACAGCCTGGGAAAAGTACAAATTGTGCTATGGTTGGAAAAGCACAACATCACAGGATGTGGAAGGTTAAAATTATTGTATGGCTAGAAGAGAACAAAGTTACAGCATGGGAAAAATAGAAACTGTTCTATTGCTGGAATAGTGCTAGATTCCAGCACAGGAAAAGTATAAATTGATCTCTTGGTGGAAGAGCACAAAATTACAGCCTGTGAAAAGAAGAAATTGTGCTATTGATGAAATACCACAAAATTGTGGCATGTGAAAAGTATCAATATTGCTGTGACTGGAAAAGAACACAATTACAGGCTGAGAAAAGTATAAAATGGGCTATCACTGGAAGAGCCCTCAATTACAGGCTGGGAAAAGAATAAATTGAAAAGGGCGAAGAGCACACAATTATAGCCTCCCAAAAGCATACATTGGGCTGTATCTGGAAAAGCACAAAATTACAGCCTGGGAAAAGAATAAATCAGGCTACGGCTGGAAGAGCACAAAATTACATTTTGGAAAAGTTTATATTGGGCTTTTGCAGGAGGAGCACAACATTAATGCTGGGGAAAAGTATAAATCAGAATATGGCTGGAGCAGCAGACAATTACAGCCTAGGAAAAGTATAAATTGACTGTGGCTGGAAGTGCAGAAAATTACAGCATGTGAAAAGCATAAATTGGGCTATGGCCTAAAGAGAAAGTTTAAATTGGGCTGAGGCTGGAAAATCACACAGTTACAGTCAGGCAAATGTGTATATTGGGCTTTTGATGGAGGAGCACAAAATTACATCCTGGGAAAAGCATAAATTGGGCTATGGCTGGAAGAGCACAACATTACAGTGTGGGAAAGGTAAAAGTGTCACTAGTGGCTTTGTAGAGCACAAACTACAGCCTGGTAAAAGCATACATTAGCTATGGCTGGAAACAGCATGACATTACAGTCTGGCAATAATATAAATAGGGCTATGGCTGGAACAGCACAAATTACAGCCTGGGACAAGCATAACTTGGGGTGTGGCTGGAAGTGCACACAATTACAGCCAGACAAAAGAATAAAGTGATCTGAGGCTGGAAGAGCACAAAATTACAGCCTGGGAAAAGTATAACTTGGGCTATGGCTGGATGAACACAAAATCACAACCTAGGGAAAGTATAAATTGGGCTATGGCTGGCAGAGCAAACAATTACAGCCTAGGAAAAGTGTAAATTGGCTATGGCTGGAAGAGATCAAAGTAACAGCCTAAGGAAAGTTTAAATTGGGCTATGGCTGAAAGAGCACAACATTACAGCCTGGGAAAAGTGTAAATTGGGCTATGGCTGGAGGAACATGAAGTTACAGATTGGGAAAAGTAGAAATTAGGCTATGGCAGTAAGAGCACAGAATGACAGCCTGGGAAAAGAATGAAATGAACTATGGCTGAAAGATCACAAAATCACAGCCTGCAAAAAGTGTCAATTGGCATACGGCTGGAAGAGTACAAAATTACAGCATGGCTAATGTATAAATTGGACTTTTGCCTAAAGAGCACACAATTACAGCCTGTGAAAATAATAAATTGGGCTATTGCTGGAAGAGCACAAAATTACAGACTGGGAAAAGAACAAATTGGGCTATGGCTAGAAGAGCACAATATCACAGGATGTGAAAGGTTTACCTATTTATTTATTTATTAGATCATCAGTTTAAATTATTGTATGGCTAGAAGAGAAACAAATTACAGCATGGAATGAATATAAATTGTTCAATGGCTAGAAGAGTACCAAATTCCAGCCCAGGGAAACTATAATTTGAGCTTTTGGTGGAAGAGCTCGAAATTACGCCTATGAAAAGTAGAAATTGTGCTATTGATAGAATAACACAAAATTATGGCCTGTGAAAAGAATAAATATTCCTGTGGCTGGAAGAGAACAAAATTACAGGCTGTGAAAAGAACAAAATTGGGCTATAGCTGGAAGAGCACAAAATTGAAGCCTTGAAAAAGTATAAATTGGTCAATGGCTGGAAGAGCACAAAATTACAGCATGCAAAAAGTATAAATTGAGCTATGGCTGGAACAGTACTAAATTACAGAATAGAAAATGTATAACTTAGGCTTTTGCTGGAAAAGCACATAATTACAGCCCAGGAAAAGTATAAATTGTTCTGTGGCTGGAACAGCACAAAATTACAGCCTGGGAAAGTTATATATATTGGGCATTTTGCATGATGAGCACAAGATTTCAGCCTGGGAAAAGTATAACTTCACCTAAGGCTGAAAAACCACTAAATTACAGCCTGGGAAAAGTAGGTATTGGGCTTTTGCTGGAGGAGTACAAAATTACAGCCTGGAAAAAGTATACATTGAGCTTTTTCTGGAAGTGCACACAATTAGAGCCAGACAAAGAATAAACTGAGCTGTAGCTGGAAGAGCACAAAATTACAGCCTCTGAAAAGCATAAATTGGGCAATGGCTGGAAGAGCACAAAATTGCAGCATGTCAAAAGAATAAATTGGGCAATGGCTGAAAGAGCACAAAATCACAGCCTGGGAAAAGTATCAATTGGGCTATGGCTGGAGGAGTACAACATTACAGTCTGGGAAAAGTACACATTGGGTGTTTGTTGGAAGAGCACAAAATTACAGCCAGAAAAAAGTATAACTTGGGCTATGGCTGGAAGATCACAAAATCACAGCCTGGTAAAAGCATAAATTGCGCTATGGCTTGAAGAGCACACAATTACAACATGGAAAAAGAATAGCTTGTACTACGACTGGAAGAGCACACAATTGCAGCCAGGCAAAATCATAAACTGGGCTATGGCTGGAAGAGCACAAAACAACAGCCTTTGAAAAGTATAAATTGGGCAATGGCTGGAACAGCACAAAATCATGGCCTGGGAAAAGTAGAAATTGGTCTATGGTTGGAATTGCACAAAATTGCAGCCTGTGAAGAGTGTAAATTGGGTCATGGCTGGAAGAGCTCAGAATTACACCATGTGAAAAGTATAATTTTGGCTACGGCTGGAAGAGTACAAAATTACAACTTGGGAAAAGTATAAATTGAACTATGGCTGGAGAAGCATGAAGTTTCAGCTTGGGAAAAGTAGAAGTAGGGCTATAGCTAGGAAAGCACAGAATGACAGCCTGGTAAACGTAAAAATAGAGCCCAACATTATAGCCTGAAAAAATATTGAAATGAACCATGGTTGAAAGATCACCAAATCACAGCCTGGGAAAAGTGTAAATTGACATACAGCTGAAAGAGCACAAAATTACAGCCTGTGAAAAGTATAAATTTGTTATGGCCATAAGAGCACTCAATTACTGTCTGGGAAAAGAATAAATTTGATTATGACTGGAAGAGCACACAATTACAGCCAGGCAAAAGAATAAATGAGGCAATGGCTGGAAGAGCACAAAATAGCAGCCCTGAAAATATAAATGGGCAATGGCTGAAACAGCTTAAAATCATTGCCTGGGAAAAGTATAAATTTGGTGATGGCTGGAACAGTACTAAATTACAGCATAGGAAAAATGTAAATTGGGCAATGGCTGAAAGAGCACAAAATTGCAGCATGTGAAAAATATAAATAGGGCTATGGTTGAAAAAGCACAAAATCACAGCCTGGGAAAAGTATAAATTTGGCTCTGGCTGGAAGAGCACAGAATAAGAGCCTGGAGCTATGGCTGAAAGAGCACAAAATCACAGCCTGGGAAAAGTATAAATTGAATAATGGCTGAAAAAGCACAGAATTGCAGCATGTGAAAAATATAAATAGGGCTACTGCTGAAAGAGAACAACATTACTGCCTGGGAAAAGCATAAATTGGGCAATGGCTGGAGGAGCACAAAATTACAACCTCTCAGAAGTATAAATTGGGCAATGGCTATAAGAGCATAAAATTACAGCATGTGAAAAATATAAATAGGGCTATGGCTGAGACAGCACAAAATTACATCCTGGGAAAACCATAAATTGGGCTATGGCTGGAGGAGCACAAAATTAAACCTCTCAAAAGTATAAATTGGGCAATGGCTGAAAAAGCACACAATTGCAGCATGTGAAAAATATAAATAGAGCTATGGCTGAAAGAGCACAAAATTACAGCCTGGCAAAAGTATAAATTGGGCTATGGCTGGAACTATACTAACTTATAGCATAAGAAATGTATGTATTAGGATTTTTCTGGAAGATCACAAAATTGTAGCATGTGAAAAGTATAAATCTGGCTATGGCTGAAAGAGTACCAAATCACAGCTCAGGAAAAGTATAAAGTGGGCTATGGCTGGAAGAGCATAAGATGACTCTCTTGAAAAGCATAAATTGTCCTATGGTTGAAAAGCACAACATTACAGCCTGGAAAAAGTATGTATTGGACTGTGACTGGATAGAGCACAAAATTACAGCCTGTGAAAAGTATAAATTGGGCTACGGATGAAACAGTACTCAAATAAGAGCATAGGAAATGTATAAATTAGGCTTTTGCTGGAAGAGTATAAATTGTACAATGTGAAAAGTATAACTGGCCATGGCTGAAAGAGCACAAAATTACAGCCTGGGAAAAGTTTAAATTGGGCTATGACTTGAAAATCACAAAATTACAGCCTGGGAAAGGTATGTATATTGGGCTTTTGCTTGATGAGCACACAGTTACAGTCTGAAAAGTATAAATTGAATTTGGCTGGAAGAGCACACAATTACAGCCAGACAAAAGTATATATTGGGCTTTGCTGGATGAACACAGAATTACAGCCTGGGAAAAGCATAAATTGGGCAATTTTGAAGAGCACAAAAGTACAGCCTATGAAAATTATAAATTGGGCTATGGCTGAAAGAGTACAAAATAACAGAATAGGAAATGTATAAATTAGGCTTTTGCTGAAAGAGCACAAAATCACAGCCTGAGAAAAGTATAAATTGAACAATGGCTGGAAGAGATCAAAATTACAGTCTGAGAAAAGTTTAAATTGGGCTAAGGTTAGAAGAGCACTCAATTACAGCATTGGAAAAGAATCAATTGGCATATGGCTTAAAGAGCACAAAATCACAGCCTGAGAATAATAAATTTGGCTATGGCTGGAAGAGTACACAATTAAAGCTAGGCAAAAGTATGAATTGGGCTATGGCTGGAAGAGGAAAAATTATAGCCTTAGAGAAGTATAAATTGGGCTTTTGCTGGAGGAGCACAAAATTACAGCTTGGGAAAAGTATACATTGAGCTATTTCAGAAAGAGCACACAATCACAGTTAGACAAAAGAATAAATTGAGCTGAGGCTGGATAGAGAATGCAATTACAGCCTGGGAAAAGTATAACTTGGGCTGTGGCTGGAAGAGCACAAAATTATAGCCTGAGAAAGGTATGTATATTGGGCTTTTGCTGAATAAGCACACAATTTCAGCCTAGGAAAAGTATAAATTGGGCTATGGTTGGAGAAGCACAAAATTGCAGCCTGTGATCTGTATCAATAGGAATATGGAAGGAAGAGCACAAAATTACAGTCTCAGAAAAATGTAAATTTGGCCTATGGCTGGAAGAGCACACAGTTACAGCCAGAGAAAAGCGTATATTAGGCTTTTGCTGGAGGATCACAAAATTACAGCCAGGCAAAAGTATAAATTAGGCTATGACTGGAGAAGTAGAATATTACAGCCTTGGAAAAGTATAAATTGGCCTGTGGTTTTAAGAGCACACAAGTACAGCCAGACAAAAGTATATATTGTGCCTTTGCTGGAGGAGCACAAACTTACACCCTGGGAAAATATAAATTGGACTATTTCTGGAAGAATACAGAATAACAGCCTGGGAAAAGTATAAATTTAACAGTGGCGGGAAGAGCACAAAATTGTAGCATGTGAAAAGTATAAATCAGGCTATGGCTGAAAGATCACAAAATCACAGCCTAGGAAAAGTATAAATTGGGCTATGGCTGGAAAAGTAGAAAATTGCAGCATGTGAAAAGTAGAAATTGGGCTATTGATGGAATCACACAAAATTACAGCAAGTGAAAAGCATAGATTGTGCTATGGTTGGAAGAGCACAAAATCACAGCCCGTGAAAAGTATAAATATTGCTGTGGCTGGAAGAGTACACAGTTACAGGCTGAGAAATGTATAAACAGGGCTATCTCTGGAAGACCACTCAATTACAGTCTGGGAAAAGTATAAATTGGGCTTTTGCAGGAAGAACACACAATTGAAGCCTGAGAAAAGTATACATTGGGCTTTTGCTGGAATAGCACACAATTGGAGACTGGGAAACGAATAAATTGAACTACAACTGGAAAAGCATACAATTACAACCAGCAAAAGTATACATTGATAATGGCAGGAAGAGCACACAATAACAGCCTCTTAAGTATAAATTGGGCAATAGCTGGAGAGCACAAATTGAAGCCTGGGAAAAGTATAAACTGGGCTATGGCTGGAAGAGCACAAAACTGCAGAGTGTGAAAAGTATTAACTGGATTGTGCTGGAAGAGGACTAAATTATGAAATAGGAAATGTATTGATAAGGCCTTAGCTAGAAGAGCACAGAATGACAGACTGGGAGAAGTATAAATTGGGCTATGTCTGAAGAGCACAAAATAACAGCCTGGGAAAAGTTAAATTGGCTATGGATGGTAGTGTACAACATTACAGAATGGGAAAAGTGTATATTGGACTTTGCTCGAGGAGCACAAAATTACAGCCTAGGAAAAGTATACATTGAGCTATTTCTGAAAGAGCACACAATTACAGTCAGACAAAAGTATAAATAGGACTATGGCTGGAACAGAACTAAATCACAGCATAGGAAATGTATAAATTAGGATTTTGTCAGAAGATCACAAAATTATAGCACATGAAAGCATAAATAGAGCTATGGCTGAAAGAAGGCAAAATCACAGCCTGTGAAAAGAATAAATTGGGCTATGGCTGGAAGAGCACACAATTACAGCCAGACAAAAGTATATATTGTGCTTTTGGTGGAGGAGCACAAAATTACACCCTGAGAAAACTATACATTGGTCTATTTCTGGAAAAGTACAGAATAACAGGCTGAGAAAAATATAAAATGGACTACGGCTGGAGCAGTACTAAATTACAACATAGGAAATGTATAAATTAGGATTTTGCAGAAAGATAACACAATTACAGCCAGACAAAAGTATATGTTGTGCTTTTGGTGGAGGAGCACACAATTACAGTCTGGGAAACAGTATAAAGTTGGCTGTCACTGGAGGAGCAGAATATTACAACCTTGTAAAAGTATAAATTTGCCTATGCAGAGGTTTATTTTCTCAGAAGAAGCCAGAAGGGGAAGGAAGGAAACATATTCAATTCAGTGCTTTAGAGTAACTGGTAATTGCTATTTTTCTTTTAAACTTAGATTGTGGGCTTGTAGTGACACTATACTTTCTTTGTTGTCTTTACTTATAATTGTTTTTGGGCTGTTGAAAATTTAAAACATAGTGGTGGTGTAATTCTGTGCTGTCTTTAATTGCAGCATTTTCGCCTCCCTTCCCCAGTTCTTAATTATATGCCCTGATAAATCTGATTGACAGGAGCTAAACACAGGGTATAGTAAGGGGTGTGAAGTAGGAGGGCATAAGGGGAGAAGCCCACCCTCAGCACGACAAGTGTTTTGACTCATTTATTTATTGGTTTCTTTTCCTTAAAAAAATTATCTGAGGATCAGTGACAGGATTTTAGTACAGTAAATTAATAAAAAGAGAACTAGGAGAGCTTCAGTAGCAGACAAGCAGTGGAATTGCAGTATAATGTGGGAGTGGTGCAATGCAGTGGCTGTGGGCAGCCATATTCAGGCAGACCTCTGGACACTGAGGTGCTGCCCTATCTGCATGCATCTCTCTGGACTGTGGGATGAGGTAGCCAGACTCAGAGCAGAAGTAAACTGGGTCAGGAGTACCATCACCCCACCCAGGGACCACCCAGTCCAATGCAGCTGCCTCAAAGGATGCCAAGAATGAGGAGCACTTGGATGACAGTGGGCTCAGGGAGGGTTAGAGCAGTCAGGCAGAGGCACATCCCAGATCCTATTCCACTCAAGAACTCATATGCCACACTGGCAAATGAGGACAACCAACTAGAGGTACCCAGAGAAGTGGAAGGAAAGGATGTGCAGGTTAGCCAAGGAGATGACCTCAGTGGGGAAAGCAGTGGACCCCAGAGGAGGAGGAAGTGAATCCTGGTGGGGGACTCCATCATAAGAGGGATCCAGCTAGGAACACAGGAGGGGGAGGACAGGGAGGTGAGGTGCCACGGCATGGAGGGATGGAAGGAAGATCCTGGGGATCACTGGGAAGACAAGATGGGAGGGTGAGCTGGATGTCATTATCCACCTAGGTACTAATGACCTGGCAAATGGGGAGCCAAAGGAAGTTCAGGAAGAGTTTAGGAAACTGGGAGGGGTCTCAAGCAAGTAGCTACTTCTGTCACTTTCTCAAAGTACTACCTGTGAGAGGCAAGGGAGAGCATAGGAGTGCATGCACCATGAACTTTAACTCATGGTTGAAGAACTGGTGCTGTGAGGAAGGGTTTGATTCATTGGTGACTGGGACCCACCTGAGGGATGGAGGTTTGTTCAAGTCTGACGGCCTGCATCCATCCTGGAGGGGAATCAGACACTCAATGATAAGTTTAAATGCTACATTGACAAGCATTTAAACTAGCAAAGGGGGGTGCAGGCCAGCAAGGAGGGTACCTACTTTTGCTCACCCCCACAGCTAGCAGTGGAACCAGTGAACCAGAGGAGTGGCTATCTCTGCAAAGCAGTGTGCAAAAGATGGAGATTAGTGCCCAAGAGGGGATAAGCAGAAAAGGGAAAATTCAGCAGAAGGGCAGACAGCAAGGAGAACCAGGGATAAATGACAACCAAGGAAGGGCTGGAGTAGAACAGTGAAGCAGTCTAGGAGGTCAAATCATGGAAAGCCATGTGTGCAAATGCCAGGAGCCTTAGCAACAAGATGGAAGATCTGGAGGCTGTCATGGTACAGTCAGATCTGGACATTGTGGCCACCACTGAAACCTGGTGTATGATAACCATGACTGGGAGATGGCCATACCTGGCTACAACATATTCAGAAGAGACAGAGCAGGCAGGAAGGGAGGAGGAGTGGCACTGTATGTGAAAAATGACATAAGGGCCACAGAGATCCAGGAGGAACAAAATGGGGAGAGTACTGTGGGTTAAGCTGGAAAGGAAAATGGGGCCAGCCATCCGCACAGGTGGTCTATAGACCACCAGCCCATGAGGAAGAAACAGATAGGAGTTGATGCTAGCCATCCAAAGGATGGCAGACAAGGGTGAGATAGTACTGGTTAGAGACTTCAATATTCAAGATATGGACTGGAGCATCCCAGCAGCAGCATCAACTAGGGCAGATTTATCCTGGACTCCTTCAGGGTGCCTTCCTCAAGCAACTGGTCATGGAACCAACTCGGCAGAAGGCAATACTGGACCTTGTGCTCACAAACAGGGACAGTGTGATGGGGCAACAGTGGGGGAGCACCTGGGTAACAGTGACCACCAGTCATTGTGGTTTGAAATCACAGAAAGAGCAGAACCAAACCAAACAAAAACACGTATCCTGGATTTTAGGGGGGCAGACTTTGGGAAAATGGGGAGATACTTGAAAGAGGCATTAAGGGGAATGGGACAGGAATCAGGGGTTGAGGAACAGTGGGCAGTATTTAAAATGGGGATTACAAGAACAACAGAATTATCCATTAAGCAGGTCAGCAAGAGGAAAAGGAAGAGGAGACCATTATGGTTTTCCAAAGAGGTAGCAAAGAAAGTGAAGGCCAAAAAGATTGCATTCAGGCAATACAAAAGACACAGGCAGAAGGGGATAGGAGAAGTACCAGGAGAAGCAAAGGAGGTAGGAGGTTAAGGGAAGCCAAAGCTCAGACAGATGAACACATTGCAAAATCAGGGTAAAGGGACAAAACCTTTTACAGGTACATAAGGAAAAAGAAAGACAAAGGAGGGATAGTGAGACTGAAGGAGGAGGATGGGAGCCACGTGGAGGATGACAACAGTAAAGCTGACATATTGAACAGGTATTTCTGCTCAGTCTTTACTGAGGAAGAGGGGGTAATGGGTCTGAAGGGAGTACAAGGGTGAGAATGGTGCAGAAATGGACACAAGTCCTTTACACGAAAAGGGTCCTGAAGGAACTTAGTAATAAGAGTTGATAAAGCAATGAGGCCAGACGGGGTGCACCCCAAGGTCCTTAAAGAACTAAGAGAGGTGGTGGCTGAACCTCTGGCTATCCTGTTTAGCCGATCACTGGAAACAGGGAAGGTACCCAAAGACTGGAGGACAGCAGATGTAGTCCCCTTATACAAAAGTGGGAACAAAGAGGAAGCAGGGAACTACAGACCAGTCAGCCTCACCTCGGTAGTGGGGAAGATCACGGAAGCACTACTGAAGGAGAGATTGGTGGAACACCTGGTTGTCAATGGACTACAAGACCCAAGGCAGCATGGTTTCACCAGGGGGAAGTCATGTTAGACCAACCTCGTTGAATTTTTTGACTGGGTGACTAGGGAGGTGGATCAGGGGAGGGCAGTGGACATGGCCTATCTGGACTTCAGCAAGGCCTTGACACTGTGCCACATAGAAGACTATTACACAAACTGGGGAATATGGGTGTGGGCAGGACAGTAGCGTGGAGGGTAGGTAACTGGCTGGGTGGCAGGACACAGAGGGTGGTGTTAAATGGCTGTCACTCCACAGAGGGAAGAGTGACCAGTGGGGTACCACAGGGATCAGTGCTGGGACCGGTCCTATTCAACATCTTCATCAGTGACATTGCGAGGATCTAGAAGGCAGAATTTCACTGTTTGCTGATGACACAAAGCTCAGTAACAGAGTAGACACACCAGAGGGTGTAGACAGAAGCGAAGTGACCTGCAGAAACTTGAAGAATGGTCAGGGTTTGGCAGTTGAAATTCATGCAAAAGAAGTGCAAGATAATGCATATGGGCACAAAACCTGGCACAATATATCAGTTGGGGGTGAGGATATAGCATGCACCAAGCAGGAAAGGGATCTTGGGGTTGTCATCCTCATGACCTCAAGGTAGGGAAACAGTGTGACAAGGCAGCAGGTAAAGCAAATAGGATGCTGGGATGTATAGGCAGGGGCATCACCAGCAGGAAAGGGAGGTCATAATTCCGCTATACAAGACACTAGTGAGGCCCCACCTGGAGTACAGTGTACAGTTCTGGAGACCATACCTACATAAGGACATAGACAGGGTAGAGAAGGTTCAGAGGAGGGCAACAAAGATGGTGCATGGATTGCATCACAAGTCCTATGAAGACAGGTTGAAGGAACTGAACATGTACTCCCTGGAGGAGAGGAGGGAGAGAGGGGATATGATAGAGACATACAAGTATCTTACAGGAAGGAACAGGGTGCAGGAAAACACTATTTTTAAGCGAAAAAGATGTTCCAGAACTAGAGGGCATGGGATGAAGTTGGAGGGAGGACGATTCAGAGGAAACATGAGAAAGAATTTCTTCACAGAACGGGTGGTGGACAAGTGGAACACCCTGCCAGAGGAAGTGGTGGGGGCTGAAACAATCACGGGGTTTAAGAATGCATGGGATAGACATAAAGGAATTCTAGAGGTCAGGGGTAAGGGGAAACAGACTTCTAGGAAAACAAACTGAACTTACAAGCTCAAATGGGCAGACTGGGTGGGCCATAGGCCCTTATCTGCCAACACTGTCTATGTATCTATGTATCTGGAAACGCACAACACTAGAGCTTGGAAAAGTATATATATTGGCTTTTGCTGGAGAAGCACAAAATTACAGCCCGGGGAAAAGAATAAATTGAGCTATTACAGTATAGAGCACTCAACTTCAGCTAGACAAAAGTATAAACTGAGCTGTGGCTGGATACAGCACAAAAGTACAGCCTGTGAAAAGTATAAATTGGACTATGGATGAAACAGTACTAAATTACAGCATAGGAAATGTATAAATTAGCCCTTTGCAGGAAGAGCTTAAAATTGTAGCATTTGAAAAGTATAAATTGGTCTATGGCTGGAAGAACACATAATTACAGCCTAGGAAAAGTATAACTTGGGCTATTTCTGGAAGAGAACAGAATAACAGCCTGAAAAGTACAAATTGGGCTATGGCTGGAACAGTACTAAATTACAGCATTGGAAATGTATAAATTAGGATTTTGCTCTAAGATCACAAAATTGTAGCATGTGAAAAGTATAAATAGGTCTATCACTGAAATGGGGCAAAATCACAACCTGGCAAAAGTATAAATTGGGCTATGGCTGGAAGAGCACAAAATTGCAGCCTGAGAAATGTATCAATTTTGCTATGACTGGAAGAGCACAAAATTACTATATGGGAACAGTATAAATGTGGTCATCACAGGAGGAGCAGAATATTACAATCTTGGAAAAGTATAAATTGGCCTATGGCTAGAAGATCACAACATTGCAGCCTGGAAAAAGTATATATTTGGTTTTGCTATAGGAGCAGAAAATTACAGCCTGGGAAAAGTATACATTGAGCTATTATAGGAAGAGCACACAATTACAGCTAGACAAAAGTGTAACTTGAGCTGTGCCTGGATAGAGCAAATAATTACAGCATGTTAAAAGAATAAATTAGGCTATGGATGAAACAGTACTAAATTACAGCATAGGAAATGTATAAATTAGGCTTTTGCTGGAAGATCATAAAATTGTACCATGTGAAAAGTATAAATAGCTCTATGGCTGGAAGAGCACATAATTACAGCCTGGGAAAAGTATAAATTGGCTATGACTAGAAAAGCACAAAATTACAGCCTGGGAAAGGTATGTATATTGGGCTTTGCTGGTTGGGCACAAAAGTTCAGGCTGGGAAAAGCATACAGTAGAAGCCACAGACACTGCCAGCTATTTCCTGAAATGTCTGTGATATTTCCAGAAATAGCTGATGATTTCTGCATTTAAACAGTAGGAGGCAGCTGAGAGAAACTCTTCAGAAATTCCACAAAATATCTGGAAATGGCTGCCAATGTCTGTGGTTACCACTGTAAATTGGGCTAAGGTTGGAGGTGCACACAATTGCAGCCTGTGAAATTTATCAATTGGGCTATGATTTGAAGACCATGAAATTACAGTCTAGGAAAAGTATAAATTGAGCAATGGCCAGAAGAGCAGAATATGACAGCCTGTGAAAAGTATATTTCGGCTATGGCTGGAAGAGCACAATGTTTGAGCATGGAAAAGTATAATTGGACAATGGCTGGAAGTGCAACAATTACAGCCTGAGAAACGATATATCAGCTATAGCTGGAACAGTACTAAATTACAGTATAGGAAATGTGTAATTAGGCTTTGCTGGAACAGTACAAAATTACAGCCAGACAAATGTACAAATTGGCCTATGGCTGGAAGAGCACAAAATTATGGCCTGTGAAAAGTATAAATATTGCTGTAGCTGAAAGAGCACAAAATTACAGGCTGTCAAAGGCATAAATTGGGCAATGGCTGGGAGAGCACAACATTTCAGCCTGGGAAAAGTATATATTGGGCCTCTGCTGGAGGAGCACAAAATTACAGCCCCGACAAATTATAAATTGAGCTATTTCTGGAAGAGCGCACAATTACAGCCAGACAAAAGTATAAATTGAGCTGTGGCTGGAAGAGCACAAAATAGCCTCTGAAAAGTATAAACTGGGCAATGGCTTTAAACAGCAGAAAATTACAGCCTATGAAATTTATAAATTGGCTACGGCTGGAACAGCACAACATTGAGCCTGGAAAGTGTAAATTGGCCAATGGCTGGAGGAGCATAACATTACAACATGTGAAAGTATAAATTGGACCATGGCTGGAACATTACTAAATTACAGCATATGAAATGTATAAATTAGGCTTTTCTGGAGGAGCCCAAAATTACAGCCTGGGAAAAGTAAGAATTGGACAATGGCTGGAAGAGCAGATAATGACAGCCTGTGAAATGTATAAATTAGCTAATGGCTGGAAGTGCACAGCATACCAGCCTGGGAAAAGTATAATTGGCTATGGCTGCAGAAGCACAAAATTACAACCTCTGAAAAGTATAAATTGGGCAGTGGCTGAAAGAGCACAATTACACCTTGGGAAAAGTATAAATCAGACAATGGCTGGAAGAGCTCAAAATTGCAGCCTGTTGAAAGAATAAATTGGCTATGGCTGGAAGGGTACTAAATTAAAACATAGGAAATGTATAAATGAGACTTTTGCCTATAGAGCGGACAATTACAGCCTGTGAAAATAATAAATTGGGCTATGGCTGGAAGAGTACTAAATTACAGAATAGGAAAGTAAAAATTGGACTTTTGCTGGAAGAGGACAAAATTACAGCATGGGAAAAGTGTATATATTGGGCTTTTGCTGATAAAGCACAACATTACTGCCTGGGAAAAGTATACATTGGGCTATGGCTGAAAGAGCACAACATTACAACCTGGTAAAAGTGTAAATTGGGCTATGGCTGGTGAAGCACAACATTACAACCTCTTAAAAGTACAAATTAGGCAATGGCTGAAAGAGCACAAATTCACAGCATGCGAAAAGTATAAATTATGGCTGGAAGAGCACACAATTAGAGCATGGGAAAATAATACATTCGACTATGACTGGAAAAGCACACAGTTACAGACTCTGAAAAGTATAAATTGGGCTATGTTTGGAGGAGCACAACATTACAATCTCTTAAAAGTATGGAGGAGCACAAAATTACAGCATGTGAAAAATATAAATAGGACTATGGCTGAAAGAGCACAAAATCTCAGCCTGCAAAAAGTACAAATTATGGCTGGTGAGCACACAATTAGAGCATGGCAAAATAATACATTTGACTATTACTGGAAGAGCACACAGTTGCAGACTTAGAAAAGTATAAATTGGGATATGGCTGGAAGAGCACAACATTACATCCTGGGAAAAGTATAAATTGGGCGATGGCTGAAAGAGCACAAAATTGCAGCATGTGAAAAATATAAATAGGGTGATGGCTGAAAGAGCACAACATCAAAGCCTGTGAAAAGTATAAATTGGGCGACAGCAGGAAAAACACAAAATTGCAGCATGTGAAAAGTATAAATTGGCCTATGGCTAAACATCACAAAATGACAGCCTGGGAAAAGTATACATTGTGCTAGCTGGAAGAGCACAAAAATTACAACCTGTGAAAAGTAATAAATTGGACAATGGCTGGAACAGTACTAAATTACAGCACAGGAAATGTCTAAAATAGGCTTTTGCTAGAGGAGCTCAAAATTACAGCCTTTTGAAAAGTATAAATTGAACTCTTTCTGTAAGAAACAGAATAACAGCCTGAGAAAAGGATAAACTGTGAAATGGCTGGAGGAGCACAAAATTACAACCTCTGACAACTATACATTGGGCTATGGCTGGAAGAGCACACAATTGCAGGCTGTGAAATGTATAAATTGGGCTATGGCTGGAAGAGTACTAAATTGGTGCATAGGAACTGTATAAATTTGGCATTTGCTGAAGAGCGTAAATTGCAGGCTTTTGCTGGAAGAGCACAAAATCGCAACATAGGAAAAGTATAACTCAGGCTATGGCTGAAAGATCACAAAATAACACCCTGGGAAAAGTATAAATTGGGCTATGGCTGAAAGAGCACAATATCACAGCATAGGAAAAGTATAAATTAGACTTTGTCAGGAAGGGCAAACAATTGCAGCCTGGGAAAAGTAAAAATTGCACTATGAGTGGAACAGAATGAAATTCCTGCCCAGGAAAAGTATTAATCGGCCTATGTCTGGAAGAGCACAAAATTAAAGCATGGAAAAAGTATAAATTGGACAATGGCTGGGCTGGAGGAGTACAGAAATTACAGCATGTGAAAAGTATGTATTGGGCTATTTCTGGAAGATTAAAAAATTACAGCATGCAAAAAATATAAATTGGGCTTTTGCTGGAGGAGCACAAAGTTACATTATGGGAAAAGTAGAAATTTGGCTATGGCTGGAAGGGTACAAAATTACAGACTCTGAAAAGTATATATTCTTTTATGGCTGGAAGAGAACCAAATTATAGCCTGGGAAAAGTATAAATTGCACTATGGGTAGAATAGCAAAAAATTACAGCCTAGGAAAAGTATAAATGGGGCTATGTCTGGATGACCATAAAATTACAGCATGGGAAAGGTATATATTGGGCTACAGCTGGAAGAGTATAAAATTACAGAATGGGAAAAGTATAACTTGGGCTTTTGCTGGAGGAGCACAAAGTTACAGCATGGGAAAAGTGGAAATTGGGCTATTGCTGGAAGAGCACAAAATTCCAGCCTAGAAAAAATATAAATTGGGCTATGGCTGGAAGAGCACAACATTAGAGCCTGGGAAAAGTATATATTGGGCTTTTGTTGGAGGAGCAAGAAATTACAGCCAAGAAAAGTATAACTCGG
Organism: Neoceratodus forsteri; assembly: GCA_016271365.2. NCBI lineage: Eukaryota > Metazoa > Chordata > Ceratodontiformes > Ceratodontidae > Neoceratodus > Neoceratodus forsteri. Next base: position 1,428,016,401 of record CM028130.1, read on the forward strand.
ACTATGGCTGGAAAAGCAGAAAATTACAGCCTGGGAAAAGTAAAAATTGGGCTATAGCTAGAAGAGTACAAATTTACAGCATCAGAAAAGAATACATTGGACTATAGCTGAAGAGCACACAATTACAGTGTAGAAAAAGAATACATTGGAAAATGATTGGAAGAGCACAAAATTGTAGCCAGGCAAAAGTATACAATGGGCTATGACTAGAAGAGCACAAAATTACAGCCTGGGAAAAGTGTAAATAGGGCTATGGCTGAAAGAGCTCAAAATAGCCTGGGAAAGGTATATATTGGGCTTTGCTAGATGAACACAAAATTTCAACCTGGGAAAGTATAAATTGGGCTAGGCTGGAAGAGCAGAATATTACAGCATGGAAAAATATAATTGGCTGTAGCCTGGAAGAACACAAAATAACAGCATCTGAAAATATAAATTGGGCAATTGCTGGAAGAGCACACAATTACAGCCTCAGAAAAGTACAAATTAGGCTATGGTGGGGAACACCACAAAATTGCAGCCTTGGAAAGGTACATATTGGGCCTTTGCTGCATGAGCGCAAAACTACAGCATGGGATAAGTATAAATTAGGTTATGACTGAAAAAGTATGAAATAGCAGCCTGGAAAAAGTATAAATTGTGCTGTGGCTGGAGGAGCACACAATCACTGCCTGGGAAAAGTATAAATTAGGCTATGGCTGGAAGAACACAAATATGCAGCCTGAGAAAAATATAAATTTGGCTATGGCTGGAAGACCAGAATATTACAGCCTGGGAAAAGTATAAATTGAGCTACGGCTGGAAGAGTACCAAATTACAGCATAGGAAATGTATACATTAGGCTTTTCTTGGAAGACCACAAAATTGCAGCATGTGAAAGATATAAACTGGCTACGGCTGAAAAAGCACAAAATCACAACCAGGGAAAAGTATAAATTGGGCAATGATGGAAAGAGCACAAAATGACAACCTGGGAAAAGTATAAATGGGTCTATGGCTGGAGAAGCACAAAATGACAGCCTGGGAAGAAGTATAAAATGGGCTATGGCTGGAAGAGCACACAATTACAGCCTGGGAAAAGAATAAATAGGCCTATATCTGGAAGATCACAGAATTACAGCCTGTAAAAGTATAAGTTGGGCTAAGGCTGGAAGAGTACATAATTATAGCCTCTGACAAGTATAAATTGTTCTATGCCTGGAAGGGAACAAAATAATAGCCTAGGAAAACTATAAATTTGGCTAAGTCTGGAAGAGGACAAAATTAGAGCATGGGAAAAGTATAAATTGGACTTTTTCAGGAAGGGCACAAAATTGCAGCCTGGGAAAAGTAAAAATTGCACTATGGGTGGAAAAGAATGAAATTACAGCCTGCAAAAAGTATAAATTGAGCTATGGCTGGAAGAGTACAAAATTACAGCATGGGAAAAGTACAAATTGGGCTACGGCTGGAAGAGTACAAAATTACAGCATGGGAAATGTATAAATTGGACTTTTGCTGGAGGAGCATGAAGTTGCAGTGTGTGAAAAGTAGAAATTGGTCTATGGCTGGAAAAGCACAAAACTGCAGCCTGGGAAAAATATAAATTGCCCATTTGCTGGAAGAGTACAGAATTGCAGACTGTGAAAAGTATAAACTGGGCGATGTCTGCAAGAGAACCAAATTATAGCCTAGGAAAAGTATAAATTGGGCTATGGATGAAACAACACAAAATTACAGCCTGGGAGAAGTATAAACTGTTTTTTTTTTCTGGAGGGCACAAAATTACAGCCTGGGAAAAGAATAAATTTTGCTATGTCTGAAAGAGCACAAAATTACAGCCTGGGAAAAGTTTAAATTGGAATATGGCTAGAAGACCACAACATCGCAGTATGTGAAAGGTATAAATTATTGTATGGCTGGAAGAGAACCAAATTACAGTCTGTGAAAAGTGTTAATTTGGCTATGTCTGGATCAACAGAAAGGTACAATCTGGGATCAATATACATTAAGAAATGGCTGGAAAACTACTAAATTACAACATAGAAAATGTATAAATTAAGCTTTTGCTGGAAGAACTCAAAATTGCAGCCTGTGAAAAGTATAAATTGGGCTATGGCTAGAAGAGCAGACTATTACAGCATAGGAAATGTATAATTTAGGCTTTTGCTGGAAGAGTTCAAAATAACAGCCCTGAAAAGTATAAATCAGGTGATTGCTAGAAGAGGACAAAATTACAGCCTGGGAAAAGTATATATTGGGCTTTTGCTGGAGGAGCACAAAATCACAGCCTGTGAAAAGTATAAATTGGGCTGTGGCTGGAAGAGCACAAAATTACAGCCTGGGAAAGGTATAAATTGCATTGTGGCTGGAGGAGACCAAAATCACAGCCTGGGAAAAGTATAAATTAGGCTGTCGCTGGAAGAGTACTAAATTACAGCATAGAAAATGTAATAATTAGGCTTTTGTTTGAAGAGCAAACAATTGCAGCATGTGAAAAGAATAAGATGGACTGTGGCTGGAGGAGCACATAGTTACAGCCTGAAAAAGTATAAATTGGACTATGGCTGGAAAAGCAGAATATTACAGCCTGAGGAAAGTATAAATTGGGCTATAGCTGGAAGAGTATCAAATTACAGCATAGGAAATGCATAAATTAGACTTTTGCTGGAACAGTACAAAATTACAGCAAGAGAAAAGAATCTATTGTGTGATGGCCTGAAGAGGATGGAATTACAGCCTTGAAATCATATTAACTGGGCAATGGCTAGAGGAGCACATAATTACAGCCAGGTAGAAGTATAAATTATACTGTGGTTGGAGGAGCACAAAATCACAACCTGGGAAAGGTATAAATTGGGCTTTGACTGAAGAGCACAAAATTTCAGCCTGTGAAAAGTATAAATTGGACTATGGCTGGAAGAGTACTAAATTACAGCATAGAAAATGTATAAATTAGGCTTTGTTTGAAGAGCACACAACTGCAGCAAGTAAAAGTTTAAATTGAGCTACAGCTGAGAGAGTACAATGTCACAGTCAGGGAAAAGTATAAATTGGGCTGTGGTGGAAGAACACAAATTACAACCTGGGAAAGAATAAATTGCCTATGGCAGGAAGAGCACAAATGACAGCCTGGGAAGAAGTATAAAATGGACTATGTCTGCAAGAACATGCAATTACCGCCTGGGAAAAGAATAAATAGGGCTATCTCTTTAAGATCACAAAATTGCAGCCTGGAAAAGTATAAATTGGACTATGGCTGAAAAGCAGAATATTACAGCCTGGGAAAAGTATAAATTGGGCTATAGCTGGAAGAGTATCAAATTACAGCATAGGAAATGCATAAATTAGACTTTTGCTGTAACAGGACAAAATTACAGCAAGAGAAAAGAATCTATTGTGTGATGGCCTGAAGAGGATAGAATTGCAGCATTGAAATAGTATTAACTGGGCAATGGCTAGAGGAGCACATAATTATAGCCAGGAGAAGTATAAATTATACTGTGGTTGGAGGAGCACAAAATCACAACCTGGGAAAAGTATAAAATTGGCTTTTGGGGTTGAAGAGCACAAAGTGCAGCCTCAGAAAAGTATAAATTGACCTATGGCTGGAAGAGTACTAAATTGCAGCATAGAAAATGTATAAATTAGGCTTTTGTTTGAAGAGCACACAATTGCAGCAAGTGAAAAGTTTAAATTGAGCTACAGCTGAGAGAGTACAAAGTCACAGTCAGGAAAAGTATAAATTGGGCTGTGGTGGGAAGAACACAAAATTACAACCTGGGAAAAGAATAAATTGCCTATGGCAGGAAGAGCACAAATGACAACCTGGGAAGAAGTATAAAATGGACTATGTCTATAAGAACATGCAATTACCGCCTGGGGAAAGAATAAATAGGGATATCTCTTTAAGATCACAAAATTACAGCCTGGAAAAAAGTATAAATTGGGGTATGGCTGGAAGAGTAGAAAATGATAGCCTCTGAAAAGTATAAATTGTTCTATGGCTGGAAGAGAACCAAATTATAACCCAGGAAAAGCATGAATCAGGCTATGGCTAAAACAACATAACATTACAGCCTGGGAAAAATATAAATGGGGCTTTTTTTCAGGAAGGGCACAACATTGCAGCCTGGGTAAACTGTAAATTGCACTGTGGGTGGAATAGCACTAAATTACAGCATGGGAAAAGAATAAATCGGGCTATGTTGGGAAGGACACAAAATTACACCCTGGGAAAAGTATAAATTGGCCTATGGCTGGAAGAGCACAAAATGACATGCTGGAAAAAGTATAAAATGGGCTATGGCTGTAAAAGCACATAAATACTGCCTAGAAAAAGAATAAATGGGGCTACGACTGGAGGATCACAAAATCACAGCCTGTTAAAAGTATAAATTGGGCAATGGCTGAAGAGCCCAACATTACATCCTATGAACAGTATATATTGAGCTCCTGCAGAAACAGTATAGAATCACAGCCTTCAAAAGCATAAACTGGGGTATGGCTGAAAACCACAAAATGACAGCATATCAAAAGCATAAATTGGGTTATGGCAGGAAGAGCACACTTGCAGCCTGTGAAAAGTATTAATTGGGCTATGGCTGTAGGAGACAATTACTGGGAAAAGTACATTGGGCCATGGCTGCAAGAGCACAAATATACAGCCTGTGAAAAGTATAAATTTGGCAATGTCTGGAACAGCATGAAATTATAACCTGTGAAAAGCATAAATTGGGATATTGCTGGAAGAGCACACAATTGCAGCTTGTGAAATGTGCGGATTGGGCTATGGCTGGAAGAGCTCAAAGCTGGAGACTGGAAAAAGTATTTATTAAGCAATGGCTGGAAGAGCCCAACATTACATCCTGTGAAAAGTGTATGTTGGGCTTCTGCTGAAACAGCACAAAATTAAAGCCAGGGAAGAGAATAAATTGTGGTATGGCTGGATCAGTACAAAATTCCAGCCTGTCAAAAGCATAAATTTGGGTATGGCTAGAACAGCGCAAAATTGCAGTCAGTCAAAAGCATAAATTGGATTATGGCAGGAAGAGCACAAAATTGCAGCCTGGGAAAAGTATAAATTGGCTACTGCTGTAGGAGCAGACAATTACAGCCTGGGAAGATATTCTTTGGGCTATGGCTGCAAGAGCACAAAATTATAGCCTGTGAAAAGTATAAAATTGGCAATGTCTGGAACAGCATGAAATTATAGCATGTGAAAGTACAGACAGGGCTATAGCTGAAAAGCACAAAATTGCAGCCTGTGAAATGTATAAATTGGGCTATGGCTAGAAGAGCTCAAAGTTGGAGCCTGGGAAAAGTACAAATCAGGGTTTTGTGGAACACCCACAACTGAAGCCTGAGAAAAGTATAAATTGGTCTATGGCTAGAAGAGCACAAAATTGCAGCCTCAGAAATATATCAACTGTGCTCTGGCTGGAACAGCAGCTCAAAGCTGGAGCCTGGAAAAAGTGTAAATTGAACAATGACTGGAAGAGCACAAAATTGCAGCCTGGAAAAAGTAGAAATCATGCTTTTGGTGGAAGATCCCAAAATTGAAGCCTGAGAAAAGTATACATTGAGATATTGCTGAAACAGCACAAAATTGCAGCCTGTGAAAGGTATACATTGGGCTTTTTCAAGAGGAGCACAAAATCACAGTCTGGGAAAAGTATAAAGTTGGCAATTTCTGGAAGAGTACAGTATAACCTCCTGAGAAAAGAGTAAATTGGGCAATGACTGGAAGAGCACAACATTACAGCCTGGGAAAAGAATACATTGGGCTTTTTCTGCAGGAGCACAAAATTACAGCCTGGGAAAAGCATAAACTAAGCTTTATTAGGAAGAGCACACAATCACAGCCAGACAAAAGTATAACTTGAGCTGTGGCTGGGTGGAGCAGAAAATTACAGCCTGTGGAAAGAATAAATTGGACAATGGCTGGAATAGTACTAAATTACAGCATAGGAAATGTATAAATTAGGCTTTTGCTGGAAGAGAACAAAATTGTAGAATGTGAAAAGTATAAATAGGGCTATGGCTGAAAGAGGGCAAAATCACAGCCTGGGAAAAGTATAAATTGGGCTATGGCTGGAAGAGCACAAAATTACATCATGGGAAAATTATGTATATAGGGCTTTTGCTGGATGAGCAGAAAATTTCAGCCTGAGAAAAGTATAAATTAGGCTATGGCTGGAAGAGCACAGAATTACAGCCGGACAAAAGTTTTATTGGTCTTGTGGAGGAGCCCAAATTTACAGCCCTGAAAAGACATACATTGGGCTATTTCTGAAACAGCACAAAGTCACAGCCTGAGAAAGGTATATATTGGGCAATGTCTGAAGAGCACAAATTACAGCCTGTGAAAAGTATAACATGAGTAATGGCTGAAGAGCACAAAATTACAGCCAGTGAAAAGTACAACTTGGGCAATGGCTGAAAGAGTACAGAACTGAAGACTGAGAAAAGTATAAATTGGGCTATGGCTGGAAGAGCACAACATTACAGCCTTGGAACAGTTTAGAATGGGTTTTCTGAAAGAGCACAACATTACGACCTGGGAAAAGTATAAATTGAGCTATTTCTGAAGAGCACACAATTGCAGCCAGACAAAAGCACAAATTGAGTTGTGGCTGGAAGAGCACAAAATAAGAGCTTCTGAAAAATATAAGTTGGGTAATGGCTGGAAGAGCTCAAAATGACAGCATGTGAAAAGTATAACTTGGGCTTTGGCTGGACCAGTACTAAATTACAGCATCAGAAATGTACAAATTAGGCTTTTGCTGGAAGAGAGCAAAATTGTAGCATGCGAAAAGTATAAATCGGACTATGGTTGGAAAAGCAGAAAATCACAGCCTGGGAAAGGTATAAATTGGATTATGGCTGGAAGAGCACAAAATTACATCCTGATAAAAGTATAACATGGGCTGTGACTGGAAGAGTGCAAAATTGCAGCCTGGGAAAGGTATATATATATATTGGGATTTTGCTGGATGACCACCAAATTTCATTTTGGGAAAAGTATAAATGGGGCTATGGCTGGAAGAGCACAACATTACAACCTGGGAAAAGTAAAAATTTAACTATGGCTAGAACAGCACATTGTTACAGCCTGGGAAATGTAGAATTGGGCTATGGCTGGAAGAGTACAATAACAGCCTGAGAAAAGTTTCAATTAGACTAAGGTTGGAAGAGTACACAATTACAGCATGACAAAGGTATAAATTGGGTTTGGGTGAAAGAGCATACACTTACAGCCTGTCAAAATAATAAATTGGCCTATGGTTTGAAGAGCATAACATCACAGGATGTGAAAAGTTAACATTATTGTATGGCTAGAACAGTACTAAATTACAGCATTAGGAAAGTGTAAATTGAACATTTGGATGAAGAGCACACAATAACTGCATCTGAAAAGTAGAAATTGGGCTATGGCTAGAACAGTACTAAATTACAGCACAGGAAATACATAATTTTTATTTTATATATTTTTTTTACCAATTATTTTACCAGGTGAGACACACTAAGCTGAAAGCTTGTTTGCAGGTGCAACCTGGAGCGAGGAAGTTAAGTGACTTGCTCAGGGTCACACAATATGCAAGTGGGGGCTGTGGGATTCAAATCAGGTCTTTAGATTTGCAGCTCAGAGCCTTAAACTACTGCACCATACTGCCTCCTAAATATAATATAAATTAGGCTTTTGGTGAAGAGCACAAATTGTAGTATGCAAAAGTATAAATCGGACAATGACTAAAAAGCACAAAATTACAGCCAGACAAAAGTATATATAGGATTCTTTCTGAGAAGCACAAAATTACAACCTGGTAAAGATAAATTTGGGCTGTTTCTGGAAGAGTACAGAATAACAGCCTGAGAAAAATGTAATTGGGCAAGGCTAGAAGAGCACAAAATTACAGCATGTGAAAAGTATAAATCACATATAGCTGAAAGAGTACAAAATTACAGCCTGTGAAAAGTACAAATTGTACTATAACTGGAAGAGCAAAAATTACAGCCTGGGAAAAGTATATATTGGGCAATGGCTGGAACAGCACAAAATTACACCATGGGAAAAGTATAAATTTGCATATGACTGAAACAGCACAAAATCACAGCCTGGTAAAAGTATAAATTGGCCTATGGCTGGAAGAGCACACAATTATAGCCTGATAAAAGCATAAATGGGCTATGACTGGAAGAGCACAACATTACAACCTGGGAAAATTATATATTGGGCTTTTGCATGAGGAGCACAAAATTACAGAATGGGAAAAGTATAAACTGAGCTATTTCTGGAAGAACACACAATTACAGCCAGATAAAAGTAGAAATTGATTTCTGGCTGGAACAGCACAAAATAACACCTTCTGAAAAGTATAAATTGGATAATGGCTGGAAGAGTACACAATTACAGCCTGTGAAAAGTGTAAATTGGCCTATGGCTGGAAGAGCACAAAGTAGGATCCTGGAAAAAGTATAAAATGGGCAATGGCTCCAGTACTAAATTACAGCATAGGAAATGTATACATTAGGCTTTTGCTGGAGGACCACAAAATTGTAGCATGCAAAAAAATAAATCAGCTATGGCTGGAAAAGCACAAAATCACAACCTGGGAAAGGTATAAATTGGATTATAGCTGGAAGGACACAAAATTGCAGCCTGGGGAAAGTATAAAATGGGCTGTGGCTGGAAGAGCCCAACATTACAGCATGGGAAAGGTGTATATATTGGACTTTTACTGGATGAACACCAAATTTCATCCTGGGAAAAGTATAAATTGGGCTATGGCTGGAAGAGTACACAATTACAGCCTGGGAAAAGTATAAATTTCACTATGGCTGGAAGAACACACTGTTACAGCCAGGGAAAAGTATAAATTGGGCTATGGCTGGAAGAGTACAAAATAACAACCTGAGAAAAGTATAAAATGGGCTATCACTGGAAGAGCACTCAATTACAGTCTGGGAAAAGCATAAATTAGGCTATGACTAAAACAGTACTAAATTACAGCATACGAAATGTATAACTTGTGCTTTTGCCTATAGAGCACACAATTGTTTGTTTGTTGAATTTTGTTGACCCGGTAAGCTCACAGGGCCTAGAAGTCCCTTATTCAGGGGAGACCGGGGGTACAAATGGTAAGCAATTGAATTTCAACCACATTAAGCTGTTGGTGGTATTTTAGTGAATGATGGAAATTTGGCCAGGACACCGGGGAAATTCCCCTACTCTTTTCAATAAGTGCCATGGGATCTTTAACATCCACCTAACCTACCACCAATCCAGGCAGATGGGACCTCAGTTTAACACCTCATCCGAAAGACATTACAGCCTGTGAAAAGTATAACTCGGGCTATGGCTGGAAGAACAGACAATTACAGCCCAGAAAAAGTATAAATTGTGTATGTCAGGAAGAGAACACATTAACAGCCTGAGAAAAGTTTAAATTGGGCTAAGGCTGGAAGAGCACACACAGTTATAGCCTGTGAAAAGTATAAACCAGGCTATGGCTGAAGGAGCAGACTATTACAGCTTAGGAAAAGTATAAATTGGGTAAATTGGGGTATTGCTGGAAGAGAACAAAATAACAGCCTGAGAAAAGTTTAAATTGGGCAAAGGCTGAAAGAGCAAAAAAAATTACAGCCTGAGAAAGGAGTAAACTGGAATATGACTGGAAGAGCACACAACCTGGGAAAAATATAAATTGAACTATGGCAGGAAGGGCACAAAATTACAACCTGGGAAAAGTGTAAATTGGTCTATGGCTAGAAGAGCACAATATTACAGCTTGGGAAAAGTATATATTGGGCCTTTGCTGGAGGAGCACAAAATTACAATCTTCAAAAATTATAAATTGACCTATTTCTGGAAGAGCACACAATTACAGCCAGACAAAAGTATAAATTGAGCTGTGGCTGGAAGAGCACAAAAACGCTTTGAAAAGTATAAATTGGACAATGGCTGGAAGAGCAGAAAATTACAGCCTGTGAAATTATAAATTGGGCTATGGCTGGAACAATACTAAATTGCAGCATACGAAATGTGTAAGTTAGGCTTTTGCTGGAAGAGCATAAAATTGTAGCATGTGAAAAGTATGAATCGGCTATGGCTGGAAGAGCACAAAATTGCAGCCTAGTAAAATTATGAATTGGGCAATGGCTGGAAGTGCACGAAATTACAGCCTGTGAAAAGTATAATTGGGCCCTGCTGTAACAGTACTAAATTACAGCATAGGAAATGTATAAATTAGGCTTCTGCTAGAAGAGCACAAAATTATAGCATGTGAAAAGTATAAATTGGGCTATAGATTGAAGAGCACAAAATCACAGCCTGGGAAAAGTATAAATTTAGCTATAGGTGGAAAAGCACAAAATTACAGCCTGGGAAAAGTATAAATTGGCTGTGACTGGACGATCACAAAATTACAGCCTGTGAAATGTATATATACTGGGCTTTTTCTGGCTGAGCACAAAATTTCAGCCTGGGTAAAATGTAAATTGGACTATTGTTGCAAGAGCATAACATTGCAGCCTGGGGAAAGTACAAGTTGGGCTATAGCTGGAAGAGCACAACATTACAGCCTGGGAAGAGTATAAATTAGGCAATGGCTGGAAGAGCACAAAATTACAGCCTGGGAAAGTGTAAATTGGGCTATGGCTGGAACAGTACTAAATTGGAGCATACTAAATGTATAAATTAGGCTTTTGCTGGAACAGCAAAATTTGCAGCATGTGGAAAATATAAATAGGGCTATGGCTGAAAAAGCACAAAATCAAATCATTTGAAAAGTATAAAAATTGGGCTGTGGCTGGAACCATGCTCATTTACTGCATTCAAAATGTGTAAATTAGGCTTTTTCAGGAAAAGTACAAAACTATAGGCTGGGAAAAGCAAAAAGTGGGCAATCATTTTAAGAGCACTCAATTGCAGTCTGGGAAAAGAATAAATTGTGTATGGCTGGAAGAGCACACAGTTACAGCCAGTCAAAAGTATAAACTGGGCTATGGCTGGAAGGGCAGAACATTACAGCCTGTGAAAACTATAAATTGGGCTATGGCTGGAAAAGTACAAAATTTGAGCATAAGAAATGTATAAATTAGGCTTTTGCTGGAAGAGCAAAATTGCAGCATGTGAAAATAAATATAGGGCTATGGTTGAAAGAGCACAAAATCACAGCCTAGGAAAAGTATAAATTGAGCTATTTCTGGAAAAGCAGACAATTACAGCTTGTGGAAAGTATAAATTGGGCAATGGCTGGACAGCACAAAATTACAGCCTGTGAAAGTATAAATTGGCTATGGTCAAACAGTACTAAATTACAGCATAGGAAATGTATAAATTAGGCTTCTGCTGGAAGAGCACAAAGCTGTAGCATGTGAAAAGTATAAATTGGGATATAGATGGAAATAGACAAATTTGCAACCTGGGAAATGTATAAATTGGACCATGACTGGAAGAGCACCAAATAACAGCCTGAGAAAGTATAAATTGGGCAATCACTGGAAAAGCACAAAAATGCAGCCTGTGAAAAGTATAAATTGGGCAATGGCTTAAAGAGCACAAGATTACAGCCTGGGAAAATTATATATTGGGCTTTTGCTGGAAAAGCACAAAATTACACAACAGGAAAAGTTTAAATTTGGCTATGGCAAGAAGAGCACAAAATTACACCCTGAGAAAAGTACAAATTGGACTATGGCTGGAAGAGCACACATCTACAGCCTGGGAAAATGGTATATTGGGCTTTTGCTGAAGGAGCACAACATTACAGTTTGTGAAATAATAAATTGGTCTTGGCTGGAAGAATATTAAATTACAGAATAGAAAAGTATAAATTAGGCTTTTGCCTGAAGAGTAAACATTGCAGCCATTTGCTGAAAGAGCAAAAATTGCAGCATGTGAAAAATATAAATAGGGCTATTGCTGAAAGAGCACAAAATCACAGCCTAGAAAAGCATAAATTGGGCTATGACTGGAAGAGCACAAAATTACAGCCAGGGAAAAGTATAAATTGGGCTATTTCTAGAAGAGCACACTATTACAGCCTGGGAAATGTATCTATTGAGCTACTCCTGGAAGACCACACAATTACAGCCTGGGAAAATTATAAATTGAGCTATTTCTGAAACAGCAGACAATTAGAGCCTGTGAAAAGTACAAATTGGGAGATGGTTAAAACAGCACAAATTTGGAGCTTGGAAAAAGTGTAAATTGGACAATGGCTGGAAGAGCAGAAAATAGCAGCCTGTCAAAAGTATAAATTGGGCTATGGTTGCAACAGTACTAAATTACAGTATAGGGAATGTATAAATTAGGCATTTGCTGGAAGAGCACAAATTGCAGCATGTGAAGAGCACAAGATTATAGCATGTGAAAAGTATAAATTGGGCTGTGACTGACAAAGCACAAAATCACAGCCTGGGAAAAGTATAAATTGAGCTATGGCTGGAAAAGCACAAACTTACAGCCTGAGAAATGTATAAATTGGGCTATGAGTGGAAGAGGACAGAATAACAGCCTGAGAAAGTATGAATTCGGCAATGGCTGGAAAAGTACAAAATCACAGCCTGGGAAAAATATAAATTGGACTATGACTGAAGACCACAAAATTACAGCCTGTGAAATTTATATATTCAGCTTTTTCTGGCTGAGAACACAATTGTAGCCTGGGAAAAGTATAAATTGGCCTATGGCAGCAAGAGCACAACGCTACAGCCTGGGGAAAGTACAACTTGAGCTATAGCTAGAAGAGCACAAAATTACAGCCTGGGAAAATTATCTATTGGGCTTTTGCTGAAGGAGCACAAAATTACAGCCTGTGAAAATAATGAATTGGGCTATGGCTAGAAGAGTACTAAATTACAGAATAGGAAATGCATAAATTAGGCTTTTGCTTGAAGAGTAAAAATTGCAGGCAATTGCTGAAAGAGCAAAAGTAGCAGCAGTTTTTTTTTGCTACATATTTTTCTCATTCCTCTGTGGCTGGGGAGGTGTTACCTATGGTTTCTCCCCAGTCCAGTCTGACCACACAGCCCCTGCTCTGCACCGACCCCAAGCTCTACCCCATCAGTTCCTGCACAGCGATCTTTGCCACAGCGGGCACATAGCCACCACTGTAGGATCCAGGGGAGGTCCTGATCTAAGGGAGCATCCAGGGATGAAGCCGGGTGGTGCCACACAGCCAGCCATCATAGAGCACACCGAGGTATTTTTACTTTTTTGTACCCCCATGCGCAATCATGCAATGATGCCAACACGGCAGATGTGGACGTCCATCGCATGCGTCCCAATGCACTCCCAGGGTCAGTGATACCTCCGATCTCCTCCAGAGGCCACTACCACACCGGGATATCCCCAGAACCCACCCCGGGAGAAGAACTGTCCTCCAGATGCTCAATCCTACTCTTGCCTGCCAACCCACAGCACCCGGACTCGCCCTGAATCTGGGTCGCTGATGCAATGCGAGGTGTGGCATCCAGTGCAAAATTGCAGCATTAGAAAATATAAATAGAGATATGCTAAAAGAGCACAAAATCTCAGCCTAGGAAAAGTATAAATTGGGCTATGACTAGAAAGGCACAAAATTACAGCCAGGAAAAGTATAAATTGGGCTATTTCTAGAAGAGCACACTATTACAGCCTGGGAAAAGTATATATTGAGCTATTCCTAAGAGCACACAATTACAGCCTGGGGAAAATTATAAATTTAGCTATTTCTGAAAGAGCTGACAATTACAGTCTGTAAAATTATAAATTGGTCAGTGGCTGGGAGAGCATAAATTTGGAGCTTGGAAAAAATGTAAATTGGACAATGGCTGGAAGAGCACAAAATTACAGTCTGTGAAAAGTATAAATTGGGCTATGGTTGCAACTGTACAAAATTACAGCATACAGAATATATAAATTATGCTTTTACTGGAACAGCACAAAATTATACATGTGAAAAGTATAAACTGGGCTATGACTGACAGAGCACAAAATCACAGCCTGGGAAAAGTATAAATTGAGCTATTGATGGAAAAGCACAAAATTACAGCCTGGGAAATGTATAAATTGGGCTATGAGTGGAAGAGCACAGAATAACAGCCTGAGAAAGTATGAATTGGGCAATGCAGGAAAACCACAAAATCACAGCCTGTGAAATGTATATATTATTTTTTCTGGCTGAGCACACAACTCAGCCTGGGAAAAGTATAAATTGGCCTATGGCTGCAAGAGCACAACACTACAGCCTGGGGAAAGTACAACTTGGGCTATAGCTGGAAGAACACAAAATTACAGTCTGGGAAAAGCATAAATTGGACTGTGGCTGGAGGAGCACAAAATCACAGCCTGTGAAAAGTATAAATTGGGCTATGACTGAAAGAGGAGAATATTAGAGCCTGGGAAAAGTATAAATTGGGTGATGGCTGGAAGAGTACCAAATTACAGCATAGGAAATCTATAAATTAGGCTTTTCTTAGAACAGCACAAAATTGCAGCATGTGAAAAGTATAACATGGGCTATTGTAGGAACAGCACAAATGACAGCCTGTGAAGAAGTATAAATGGTCTATGTCTGCAAGAGTACAATTAAGCCTGGGAAAAGAATAAACAGTGCTATGTCTGAAAGATCACAAAATTACTGCCTGTAAACATATAAATTGGGCTATGGCTGGAAGAGTACAAAATCACAGCCTCAGAAAAGTATTAATTGTTTTATGGTTGGAAGAGAACCAAATTACAGCCTAGGGAAAATAAAAATGGGCTATGTCTGAAGTGGACAAATAAGAGCATGGAAAAGTATAAATTGAACTTTGTCAGGAAGGGCACACACTTGCAGCCTGGGAAAAGTAAAAATTGCACTATGGGTGGAATAGAATGAAATTCCTGGCATGGAAAAGTATAAATCGGCCAATGTCTGGAAGAGCACAAAATTAGAGCATGGAAAAAGTATAAATTGGACAATGGCTGGAAGAGTACAACATTACAGCATGTGAAAAGTATATATTGGGCTATTTCTGGAAGAGTAAAAAATTACAGCATGCGAAAAACATAAATTGGGCTTTTGCTGAAGGAGCATGAAGTTACAGCATGGGAAAAGTAGAAATTTGGCTATGGCTAGAAGAGTACAAAATTACAG
The DNA here is from genome assembly GCA_016271365.2 of Neoceratodus forsteri. NCBI lineage: Eukaryota > Metazoa > Chordata > Ceratodontiformes > Ceratodontidae > Neoceratodus > Neoceratodus forsteri. The sequence goes on from CM028130.1 coordinate 1,428,031,505, forward strand.
ACTCTGAAAAGTATATATTCTTCTATGGCTGGAAGAGAACCAAATTATATCCTGGGAAAAGTATAAATTGCTCTATGGGTAGAATATCAAAAAATTACAGCCTCGGAAAAGTATAAATTGGGCTATGCCTGGAAAAGGAAAAAATTAGAGCAGGAAGGGCACAAAATTGCACCATGGAAAAGTAAAATTGCACAATGGTGGAATAGAATGAAATTCTGCCTGGGAAAAGTATAAATCAATCTATGTCTGGAAGACCATAAAATTAGAGCATGGGAAAAGTATAAATTGGGCAATGGCTGGAAGAGTACAAAATTACAGCATGGGAAAGGTATATATTGGGCTACCACTGAAGAGTACAAAATTACAGAATGGGAAAAGTATAAATTGGCTTTTGCTGAGGAGCACAAAGTTACAGCATGAGAAAAGTAGAAATTGGGCTATGGCTATAAGAGCACAAAATTGCAGCCTGAAAAATATAATTGACTATGGCTGGAAGAGCACAACATCACAGCCTGGGAAAAGTATATATTGAGCTTTTGTTGAGGAGCAAGAAATTACAGCCAAGAAAATTATGAATTGGACTATGGCTGAAAGAGCAGAAAATTACAGCATGGAAAAGTATAAATAGGGCTATAGTTGGAAGAGTACAAATTTACAGCATCAGAAAAGAATAAATTGACCATGGCTGAAGAGCACAATTACAGCGTAGAAAAGAATAAATTGGAATATAATTGAAGAGCACAAAATTGTAGCCAGCAAAAGTATAAAATGGCCATGACTAGAAGAGCACAAAATTACAGCCTGGGGAAAAGTATAAATAGGGCTATGGCTAAAAGAGCTCAAAATAGCCTGGGAAAGTTATATATTGGCTTTGCTAGATGAACACAAAATTTCAGCCTGGGAAAAGTATAAATGGGACTAAGGCTGGAAGAGCAGAATATTACAGCATGGGAAAAATATAAATTGGGCTATGGCTGGAAGAACGCAAAATAACAGCATCTGAAAAGGATAAATTGGGCAATCGCTGGAACAGCACACAATTACAGCCTGTGAAAAGTACAAATTGGGCTATGGAGGGGAAGAGCACAAACTTGCAGCATCGGAAAGGTATATATTGGGCCTTTGCTGGATGAGCGCAAAACTATAGCATGGGGTAAGTATAAATTAGGTTATGACAGGAAGAGAATGAAATAGCAGCCTTGAAAAAGTATAAATTGGGTGATTGTTTGAAGAGAACAAAATTACAGCCTGGGAAATGTATAAATTGTGCTGTGGCTGGAGGAGCACACAATCACTGCCTGGGAAAAGTATAAATTGGCTTTGGCTGGAAAAGCACAAATATGCAGCCTGGGAAAGTATAAAATGGGCTATGGCTGGAAGAGTACAAAATAACAGGCTAAGAAAAGTTTAAATTGGACTATGGCTGGAAGACCACAACATCACAGCATGTGGAAGGTATAAATTATTGTATGGCTGGAAGAGAACCAAATTACAGTCTGGGAAAACTATTAATTTGGCTACATCTGGATCAACAGAAAATTACAGTCTGGGAGCAGTATAGTTTAGTTTTAGTTTATTAGTCTAGGAATTAATACCTTTGAGCCAGGGCTCTTTTACAAAGGTTCCACATCACAAAGAACATTTAACAAAGCACGATACACATTACAGGTAAAACCAGACAGGAAAGTTACATCATAAATTTGCTATTAACAGTTTAAGGCAGTAACGTTTTTAAGTTTCATAGAAAAACAAGCTATAACAGGTTCAAGCGAGTAGACAATTTTGAGGTTAAGGAAACTTCCAGGGAGAGGGTATAAATTAAGATATGGCTGGAAAACTACTAAATTACAGCATAGAAAATGTATAAATTAGGCTTTTGCATGAAGAGCTCAAAATTGCAGCCTGTGAAAAGTATAAATTGGGCTACAGCTGGCAGAGCACAAAATTACAGACTAGGAAAAGTATAAATTGTGCTATGGCTGGAAGAGCAGAATATTACAGTCTGGGAAAAGTATAAATTAGGCTATGGTTGGAAGAGTACTAAATAACAGCATAGGAAATGTATAAATTTAGCTTTTGATTGAAGAGCAAACAATTGCAGCATTTGAAAAGAATAAGTTGGACTGTGGCTGGAGAAGCACATAATTACATCCTGGGAAAAGTATAAACTGGGCTACGGTAGCAAGAGCACAAAATCACAGCCAGGCAAAAGTATAAATTGGGCTATGGCAGGAAGAATACAAAATGACAACCTGGGAAAAGTATAAATGGGCCTATGGCTGGACGAGCACAAAATGACAGCCTGGGAAGAAGTATAAAATGGGCTATGGCTGGAAGAGCACACAATTACAGCCTGGGAAAGGAATAAATAGGCCTAAGTCTGGAAGATCACAGAATTACAGCCTGTAAAAGTATAATTGGGCTAAGGCTGGAAGAGTACAAAATTACAGCCTCTGAAAAGTATAAATTGTTCTATGGCTGGAAGGGAACCAAATTATAGCCTAGGAAAAGTAAAAATTGGGCTATGACTGGAAGAGTACAAAATTACAACTTCTGAAAAGTAGAAATTGTTCTATGGCTGGAAAGGAACCAAATTATACCCTAGGAAAAGAATAAATTGGGCTATGTCAGGAAGAGGACAAAATTAGAGCATGGGAAACATATAAATTGGACTTTTTTCAGGAAGGGCACAAAATTGCAGCCTGGGAAAAGTAAAAATTGTGCTATGGGTGGAAAAGAATGGAATTACAGCCTGAGAAAAGTATAAACTGAGCTATGGCTGGAAAAGTACAAAATTACAGCATGGGAAAAGTATATATATTGGGCTATGTCTGGAAGAGCACAAAATTATAGCATGGGAAAAGTACAAATTGGGCTATGGCTGGAAGAGTACAAAATTACAGCATGGGAAAAGTACAAATTGGGCTTTTACTGGAGGAGCATGAAGTTGCAGTGTTGGAAAAGTAGAAATTGGGCTATGGCTGGAAGAGAACAAAACTGCAGCCTGGGAAAAAAATATAAATTGCCCATCTGCTGGAAGAGTACAAAATTGCAGACTGTGAAAAGTATAAACTGAGCTATGGCTGCAAGAGAACCAAATTATAGCCTAGGAAAAGTATAAATTTGGCTATGGCTGAAACAACAGAAAATTACAGCCTAGGAGAAGTATAAACTGTTTTTTTTTTTTCTGGAGGGCACAAAATTGCAGCCTGGGAAAATAATAAATTGTGCTATGTCTGAAAGAGCACAAAACTAGATCATGGGAAAAGTATAAATTGGGCTTTTGCTGGAAGAGCACAAAAGTACAAGCTGGGAAAAGTATAAATTTGGCTATGGTTGGAAGAGTACAAAATAACAGGCTAAGAAAAGTTTAAATTGGGACTATGGCTGGAAGACCACAACATCACAGCATGTGAAAGGTATACATTATTGTATGGCTGGAAGAGAACCAAATTACAGTCTGGGAAAAGTGTTAATTTGGCTACATCTGGATCAACAGAAAGTTACAGTCTGGGATCAGTATACATTAAGATATTGCTGGAAAACTACTAAATTACAGCATAGAAAATGTATAAATTAGGTTTTGCATGAAGAGCCCAAAATTGCAGCCTGTGAAAAGTATAAACTGGCTATGGCTGGAAGAGCAGAATATTACAGCCAGGGAAGGTATAAATTGGCATAGTTGGAAGAGTACCAAATTACAGCATGGGAAATGTATAAATTAGGCTTTTGCTGGAAGAGTACAAAATAACAGCCTTGAAAAGAATAAGTTGGACTGTGGCTGGAGGAGCACATAATTACAGCCTAGAAAAGTACCAATTGGGCTATGGCTGGAAAAGCAGAATATTACAGCCTGGGGAAAGTATAAATTGGACTATAACTGGAAGAGTATCAAATTACAGCATAGGAAGTATATAAATTAGGCTTTTGCTGGAAGAGAACAAAATTACAGCAAGACAAAATAATCTATTGTGCGATGGCCTGAAGAGGACAGAATTACAGCCTAGAAATAGTATTAACTGGGCTATGGCTAGAGGAGCACATAATTATAGCCTGGGAGAAGTATAAATTATACTGTGGTTGGAGGAGCACAAAATCACAACCTGGGAAAAGTATAAATTGGGCTTTAGTTGGAAGAGCACAAAATTGCAGCCTGTGAAAAGTATTAAATTGGACTATGGCTGGAAGAGTACTAAATTACAGCATAGAAAATGTATAAATTAGGCTTTTGTTTGAAGAGCACACAATTGCAGCAAGTGAAAAGTTTAAATTGAGCTACAGCTGAGAGAGTACAAAGTCACAGTCAGGGAAAAGTATAAATTGGGCTGTGGTGGGAAGAACACAAAATTACTACCTGGGAAAAAGATAAATTGCCTGTGGCAGGAAGAGCACAAATGACAGCCTGGGAAGAAGTATAAAATGGACTATATCTGTAAGAACATGCAATTACCACCTGGGAAAAGAATAATAGGGCTATCTCTTTAAGATCACAAACTTACAGCCTGGAAAAAGTATAAATTTGGGCTACGGCTGGAGAAGGACAAAATTACAGCCTCTGAAAAGTATAAATTGCTCTATGACTGGAAGAGAAACAAATTATAACCTAGGAAAAGTATGAATCAGGCTATGGCTGGAACAACATAAAATTACAGCCTCAGAAAAGTATAAATGGGGCTTTTTCAGGAAGGGCAAAAAATTGCAGCCTGGGAAAACTGTAAATTGCACTATGGGTGGAATAGCACAAAATGACAGAATGGGAAAAGAATAAATTAGGCTATGTTGGGGACACAAAATTACACCCTGAAAAAGTATAAATTGGCCTATGGCTGGAAGAGCACAAATGACAGCCTGGGAAAAGTATAAAATGGGTGATGGCTGGAAGAGCACACAAATACTGCCTAGGAAAAGAATAAATGGGGCTATACCTGGAGGATCACAAAATCACAGCCTATTAAAAGTATAAATTGGGCAATGGCTGGAAGAGCCCAGCATTACATCCTATGAACAATATATATCGGGCTTCTGCTGAAACAGTACTAAAATCACAGCCTTTCAAGCACAAATTGGGGTATGACTGAACAGCACAAAATTACAGCCTATCAAAAGCATAAATTGGGTTATGGCAGGAAGACCACAAAATTGCAGCCTGGGAAAAGTATTGATTGGGCTGTGGCTGTAGGAGCAGACAATTACAGCCTGGAAAAAGTATACATTGGGCCATGGCTGCAAGAGCAGAAAATTACAGCCTGTGAAAAGTATAAACTGGGTAATGTCTGGAACAGCACGGAATTATAGCCTGTGAAAAGCATAAATTGGGATATTGCTGGAAGAGCACACAATTGCAGCTTGTGAAATGTGTGAATTGGGCTATGGCTGGAAGAGCTCAAAGTTGGAGCCTGGAAAAAGTATTTATTAGCAATGGCTGGAAGAGCCCAACATTGCATCCTGTGAAAAGTGTATATTGAGCTTCTGCTGAAACAGAACAAAATTAAAGCCAGGAAAGAGAATAAATTGTGGTATGGCTGGAGCACCATAAAATTCCAGACTGTCGAAAGCATAAATGGGGTATGACTGGAACAGCACAAAATTACAGCCTGTCAAAATCATAAATGGGGTATAGCAGGAAGATAACAAAATAGCAGTCTGGGAAAAGTATAAATTGTCCATGCCTGCAAGAGCACAAAATTACAGCTTGTGAAAAGTATAAATTGGACAATTTCTGGAACAGCTTAAAGTTGGAGTCTGGAAAAAGAATAAATTGGGCAATGGCTGGAACATCACAAAATTGCTGCCTGGGAAAAGTAGAAATCTGGCTTTTATTGGAAGAGCACAAAATTGAAGCCTGAGAAAGGTATAAATTCAGATATTGATGAAAGAGCACAACATTCCAGCCTGCAAAATGTATAAATTAGGCTATGGCTGGAGGAGCTCAAGGTTGGAGCCTGGAAAAGTATAAATTGAGCAATGGTTGAAGAGCACAAAACTGCAGTCTGGGAAAAGTAGAAATCAGGCTGTTTTTGGAAGAGCACACAATTGCAGCCTGTGAAATGTATGCATTTGGCTATGTCTGGAAGAATACAAAATTATAACATGGGAAAGGTACACATTGCACTATGGCTGGAAGAGTACAGAATAACAGCACAAGAAAAGTATAAATTGGGCAATTGCTGTAAGAGCCCAAAATTACAACTTGTGAAAAGTACATATTGGGCTTCTGCTGAAACAGCACACAATTACAACCTGGGAAGAGAATAAATTGTTGTATGGCTGGAGCAGCACAAAATTACAGCCTGTCAAAAGCTTAAATTGGGGTATAGCTGAAACAGCACAAAATTGCAGCCTGTCAAAAGCATAAATTGGGTTATGGCAACAAAAGCACAAAATTGCAGCCTGGGAAAAGTATAAATTGGGCTATGGCTGTAGAAGCAGACAATTACAGCCTGGGAAAAGTATACATTGGGCTATGGCTGCAAGAGCACAAAATTACAGCCTGTGAAAAGTATAAAATTGGAAATGTCTGGAACAGCATGAAATTAGAGCATGTGAAAAGTACAAACTGGGCTATAGCTGGAAAAACACAAAATTGCAGCCTGTGAAATGTATAAATTGGGCTATGGCTGGAAGAGCTCAAAGTTGGAGCCTGGAAAAGCATAAATTGGGCAATGTCTGGAAGAGTACAAAACTGCAGCTCAGAAAAGTACAAATCAGGGTTTTGTGGAACAGCACAAAACTGAAGCCTGAGAAAAGTATAAATTGGTCTATGGCTGGAAGAGCACAAATTGTAGCCTGTGAAATATATCAATTGTGCTCTGGCTGGAAGAGCTCAAAGCTGGAGCCTGGAAAAAGTGTAAATTGAACAATGGCTGGAAGAGCACAAAATTGCAGCCTGGAAAAAGTAGAAATCATGCTTTTGGTGGAAGAGCCCAAAACTGAAGGCTGAGAAAAGTATCAATTGAGATATTGCTGGAACAGCACAAAATTGCAGCCTGTGAAAGGTATACATTGGGCTTTTTCAGGAGAAGCACAAAATCACAGTCTGGAAAAAGTATAAATTTGGCAATTTCCTGAAGAGTGCAGTATAACCTCTTCAGAAAAGAATAAATTGGGCAATGGCTGGAAGAGCACAACATTACAGCCTGTGAAAAGTATACATTGGGCTTTTTCTGCAGGAGCACAAAATTACAGCCTGGGAAAAGCATAAACTAAGCTTTATTAGGAAGAGCACACAATTACAGCCAAATATAATTTGAGCTGTGGCTGGGTATAGCATAAAATTACAGCATGTGAAAAGAATACATTGGACAATGGCTGGGACAGTACTAAATTACAGCATGGAAAATGTATGAATTAGGCTTTTGCTGGAAGAGAACAAAATTGTAGAATGTGAAAAGTATAAATAAGGCTATGGCTGAAAGAGGACAAAATCACAGCCTGGGAAAAGTATAAATTGGCTATGGCTGGAAGAGTACAAAATTACATCCTGGGAAAATTATGTATATTGGCCTTTTGCTGGATGAGCAGAAAATTTCAGCCTGGGAAAAGCAAAAATCAGGCTATGGCTGGAAGAGCACACAGTTACAGCCTGACAAAAGTTTTTATTGTTCTTTTGCTGGAGGAGCCTAAATTTACAGCCTGGGAAAAGTATACATTGGGCTATATTTGAAAGAGCACAAAGTCACAGCCTGAGAAAAGTATATATTGGGTAAATGACTGGAAGAGCGCACTGTTACAGCCAGTGAAAAGTACAAATTGGACAATGGCTGAAAGAGTACAAAATTGAAGCCTGAGAAAAGTATAAATTGGCCTATGGCTGGAAGAGCACAACATTACAGCCTTGGAAAAGTTTATAATGGGCTTTTGCTGAAAGAGTACAAAATTACAGCCTAAGAAAAGTATAAATTGAGCTATTTCTGGAAGTGCACACAATTGCAGCCAGACAAAAGTACAAATTGATTTGTGGCTGGAAGAGCACAAAATAACAGCTTATGAAAATATAAGTTGGGTAATGGCTGGAAGAGCTCAAAATGACAGCATGTAGAACAGCACACATTACAAATGAGAAAAGAATAAATTGGGATGTGGCTGGAGGAGCACACAATTAGAGCCTGGGAAAAGAATAAATTGGACTATGACTGGAAGAGCACACAGTTACAGCATGTCAAAATAATAAATTGGGCTATGGCTGGAAGAGCATAACATCACAGGATGAAAGGTTAACATTATTATATGACTAGAAGAGTACTAAATTACAGCATTAGGAAAGTGTAAATTGAGCATTTGGAGGAAGAGCACATAATAACAGCCTCTGAAAAGTAGAAATTGGGCTATGGCTGAACGGTACTAAATTAGAACATAGGGAATACATAAATTAGGCTTTTGCTGAAAAGCACAAAATTGTAGCATGCGAAAGAATAAATTGGACAATGACTGGAAAAACACAAAATTACAGCCTGAAAAGTATAAATTGGCCTATGGCTGGACAAGACACATTACAGCCAGACTAAAGTATATATAGGGATTCTTCATGGAGAAGCGCAAAATTACAGACTGGTAAAGTATACATTTGGGCTGTTTCTGGAAGAATACAGAATAACAGCCTGAGAAAAGTATAAATTGGGCAAGGGCTAGAAGAGCACAGCACTACAGCCTGTGAAAAGTACAAATTGGGCTATAGCTGGAAGAGCACAAAAGTACAGCCTGCGAAAAGTACAAATTGTACTATAACTGGAAGAGCAGAAAATTACAGCCTGGGAAAAGCATATATTGGGCAATGGCTGGAAGAGCACAAAATTACACCATGGGAAAAGTATAAATTTGGATATGACTGAAAGAGCACAAAATTACAGCCTGGGAAAACTATAAATTGGGCTATGACTGGAAGAGCACGCAATTACAGCCTGAGAAAAGCATAAATGGCTATGACCAGAAGAGCACAACATTACAACCTGGGAAAATTATATATTGGGCTTTTGCATGAGGAGCACAAAATTACAGAATGGGAAAAGTATAAACTGAGCTGTTTCTGGAAGAGCACACAATTATAGCCAGACAAAAGTAGAAACTGATTTCTGTCTGGAACAGCACAAAATAACACCTTCTGAAAAGTATAAATTGGATAATGGCTGGAAGAGTACACAATTACAGCCTGTGAAAAGTGTACATTGGCCTATGGCTGGAAGAGCACAAAGTTTGATCGTGCAAAAAGTATAAATTGGGCAATGACTCCAGTACTAAATTACAGCATAGGAAATGTATACATTAGGCTTTTACTGGAGGACCACAACATTGTAGCATGCAAAAAGTATAAATCAGTTATGGCTGGAAAAGCAAGAAATCACAACCTGGGAAAGGTATAAATTGGATTATGGCTGGAAGGACACAAAATTGCAGCCTGGGGCAAGTATAAAATGAGCTGTGGCTGGAAGAGTGCAAAATTACAGCCTGGGAAAGGTGTATATATTGGACTTTTACTGGATGACCACCAAATTTCATCCTGGGAAAAGTATAAATTGGGCTATGGCTGGAAGAGTACAAAATTACAGTCTGGGAAAAGTATAAATGTCACTGTGGCTGGAAGAACACACTATTTCAACATGGGAAAAGTATAAATTGGGCTAAGGCTGGAAAAGTACAAAATAACCTGAGAAAAGTATAAAATGGGTTATCACTGGAAGAGCACTCAATTACAGTCTGGGAATAGCATAAATTGGGCTAAGACTGGAACAGTACTAAATTACAGCATAGGAAATGTATAACTTATGCTTTTGCCTATAGAAACACACAATTGTTTGTTTGTTTGTTTGTTGAATTTTGTTGACCCGGTAAGCCCACTGGGCCTAGAAGTCCCTTTTCAGGAGCGACTGGGGTACAGATGGTAAGCAATTGAATTTGTACCAGATTAAGCTGCTGGTGGTATTTTAGTGAATGAGGAAATTTGGCGGGACACCGGGAAATTCCCCCTCTTTCGATAAGTGCCATGGGATCTTTAACATCCACCTGAACTATCACCAATCCAGGCAGATGTGACCTTGGTTTAACACCTCATCCAAAGACATTACAGCCTGTGAAAAGTATAACTCGGCTATGGCTGGAGGAGCAGACAATTACAGCCCAGGAAAAGTATAAATTGTGTATGTCAGGAAGAGAACACATTAACAGCCTGAGAAAAGTTTAAATTGGGCTAAGGCTGGAAGATCACACACAATTACAGCCTGTGAAAAGTATCAACTGGGCTATGGCTGGAGGAGCAGACCATTACAGCATAGGAAAAGTATAAATTGGGTATGCCTGGAAGAGAACAAAATAACAGCCAGAGAAAAGTTTAAATTGGGCAAAGGCTGAAAGAGCACAAAATTATGGCCTGAGACAGGAGTAAACTGGAATATGACTGGAAGAGCACACTATTACAGCCTGGGAAAAGTATAAATTGAGCTATGGCAGGAAGGGCACAAAATTACAGCCTGGGAAAAGTATAAATTGGGCTATGGCTGAAAGAGTACAGCATTACAGCCTGGGAAAAGTATATATAGGGCTTTTGCTGGTGGAGCACAAAATTACATCCTGGGAAAATTATAAATTGAGCTGTTTCTGGAACAGCACACAGTTACAGTTAGACAAAAGCATAAATTGCACTGTTTCTGGAAGAGTACAAAATAACAGCCTCTGAAAACAATAAATGGGGAAATGGCTGGAAGAGCACACAATTATAGCCTGTGAAAAGTATAAATTGGGCTATGGCTAGAAGAGTACACAATTACAGCCTGAGAAATGTATAAATTCACTTTGGGTGAAAGAGCACACTATTACAGCCTGTCAAAATAATAAATTGGGTAAATGCTGGAAGAGCACAAAATTACAGCCTGGGAAAAGTACAAATTGAGCTAAGGCTGGAAAAGCATAACATCACAGGATGTGAAAGGTTTAAATTATTGTATAGCTGGAGGAGAACGAAATTACGTAATGGGAAAAGTATAAATTGTTCTGTGGCTAGAAGAGTACTAAATTACAGCACAGGGAAAGTGCATGTTGGGCGTTTGACAGAAGAGTACACAATTACAGCCTGTGAAAAGTAGAAATTGGGCTTTTGATGGAATAGCACAAAATCACAGCCAGTGAAAAGCATAACTTGTGCTATGGTTGGAAGAGCACAAAATAACAGCCTGTGAAAAGTATAAATATTGCTGTGGTTGGAAGAGTTCAAAATTACAGGCTGAGAAAAGTATAAAGTGGGCTATCACTGGAAGAGCACTCAATCCTAGCCTGGGAAAAGCATAAATTTAGCTAAGGCTGGAACAGTACTAAATTACAGCAAAGGAAATGTATAAATTAGGCTTTTGCCTATACAGCATATAATTACAGCCTGTGAAAAATATAAATTGGGCTATGGCTGGAGGAGTACACACAGCGTTGGAAAAGTATTAATTGGGTATGACTGGAAGAGAACAAAATAACAGCCTGAGAAAAGTTTAAATTGGGCTAAGGCTGGAAGAGCACACAATTGCAGCCTTGGAAAAGTATCAATTGACATATGCCTAAATGAGCACAAAATTACAGTCTGAGAAAAGAATAAACCGGCATATGACTGGAAGAGCACACAATTACAGCCAGGGAAAAGTATAAATTGGGCTATTGCTGAAGGAGCACAAAATTACAGGCTCTAAAATATATAAATTGGACAATGGCTGGAAGAGCACACAATTACAGCATGGGAAAAGCATATATTGGGCTTTTGCTGAAAGAGCACAAAATGACAGCCTGGGAAAAGGATGAAATGGCTATGGCTGAAAGACTACTAAATTAGAGCATAGGAAATGTATAAATTGGGAATTTGCTGGAAGAGCAAAAATTGCAGCATGTGAACAGTATAACATGGGCCATGGCTCGTAGAGCACAAAAGTACAGACTGTGAAAAGTATGTCTTGTGCTTTTGCTGCAGGAGCACAAAATTACAGCCTGGAAAAAGTATATATTGAGCTATTTCTTAAAGACCACACAATTACAGCAAGACAAAAGTAAAAATTGAGTTGTGGCTGGAACAGCACAAAATAACATCCTCTGAAAAGTATAAATTGGGCTATGGCTGGAAGAGCACAAAATAACATCCTCTGAAAAGTATAAGTTGGGCTATGGCTGGAACAGCACACAATTATAGCCAGACAAAAGTATATATTGGGCCTTTGCTGAAGGAGCACAAAATTACAGCCTGTGAAAAGTATAAATTGGCCTCTAGCTAGAAGAGCACAAAATCACAGCTGGGGAAAAGTGTAAATTGGGCTATGGCTGGAAGAGCACAACATTACAACCTGGGAAAAGTATATATTGGGCTTTTGCTGGAGGGGCACAAAATGACATCCTGGGAAAATTATGAATTGAGCTGTCTCTGGAAGAGTACACAATTACAGCTAGACAAAAGTATGAATTGTGCTGTTGCTGGAAAAGCACAAAATAACAGCCTCTGAAAAACATAAATTGGAAATGGTTGGAAGAGCACAAAATTACAGCCTGTGAAAAGTATAAATTGAGCTATGGCTGGAAGAGCACACAGTTACAGCCAGACAAAAGTATATATTGGGCTTTTGCTGGAGGAGCACAAAATTATAGGCTGAGAAAAGTATTAATTGGATAATGCCTGGTGGAGCAGACAATTGCAACCTAGGAAATTTTTAAAATGCACTAAGGCTTGAAAAGTACACAATTACAACCTTGGAAAAGTATCAATTGGAATATGGCTGGAAGAGTACTAAATTATAGAATAGGAAATGTATAAATTAGATTTTGTGCAGGAAGAGCAGAAAATTGCTGCATGTGAGAATTATACATTGGACTATGGCTGAAGGATCACAAAATTACAGCATGGGAAAATAATAAATTGGACTATGGCTGGAGGAGCTCAAAATTACAACCTCTCAAAAATATAAATCAGACAATGGCTGAAACAGCACAAAATTACAGCCTGGGAAATATATACATTGGGCTGTGCCTGGAAGAGCACAAAATTACAGGCTGTGAAAAGGATAAATTGGGCTATCCCTGGAAGAGTACTAAATTGTCACTTACTAAATGTGTAAATTATGCTTTTGCCTGAAGAGCAAAAATTGCAACATGTGAAATATATAAATAGGGATATGGCTCAAAGAGCACAAAATCACAGACTGAGAAAAGAATACATTGGGCTGTGGCTGGAAGAGCACACAATAAACGCCTCTGAAAAGTATAAATTGGGCTATAGTTGGGATAGTACTAAATTATACCATACTGTAGGAAATGTATAAATGAGGCTTTTGCTGGAAAACACAAAATTGTAGCATATGAAAAGTATAAAGTAGGCAATGGCTAAAACAGGAAAAAATCACATCCTGGGAAATGTTTAAATCGGGCTATGAGTGGAACAGCACAATATAATAGCCTGGGAAATGTATGCATATTGGGCTTTTGCTGGATGAGCACAAAATTGCAGCCTGTGAAAAGTATACATCAGGCTATGGCTGGAAGAGCTCAACATTGTAGCCTGTGCAATGTATAAATTGAGCTATGTCTTGAAGAGCACAAAACTGCAGCCTGTGAAATGTATATATTGGGCTTTTGCCGGAGGAGCACAAAATTAAAGCCTGGGAAAAGTATAAATTGGACTATTTCTGGAAGAGTACAGAATAACAGCCTGATAAAATATAAATTGGACAATGGCTGGAAGAGCACAAAATTACCACCTGTGAAAAGTACAAATTGGACTATAGCTGAAACACCACAATATTGCAACATGGGATAAGTATACATTGGGCTATGGCTAGAACAGCAGAAGATTATAGCCTGGGAAATGTATATATTGGACTTTTGCAGGAAGAGCACAAAATTACAGCCTCTAAAGGTATACATTGGACTATGTCTGGAACAGTACTAAATCACATAATAGAAAATGCATAAATTAGGCTTTTGTTGGAAGAGCACAGAATTGTAGCATGTGCAAATTGTATAAAATGGGCTATGGTGGAAACAGCACAAAATTACAGCCTGGGAAAAGCATCAATTCGGCTATGGCTGGAAGAGTACAAAATTGCAGACTGAGAAAAGTATAAAGTGGGCTAACACTGGAAGAGCACTCAATTATAGTGTGGGGAAAGAATAAATTGGGGCATGGCTGGCAGAGCAAAAAATTACAGCCTGTCAAAAGCATAAATTGGGCTGTTGCTGAAAGAGCACAAAATTACAGCATTGGAAAAATGTATATTGGGCTTTCACTAAAAGAGCACAAAAGTACAGCCTCTGAAAAGTATAAATTGGGCTATGGCTGGAATAGCATGCCAGACAAAAGTATATATTGGGCTTTTGCTGGAGGAGCACAAAATTGCAGCCTGGGAAAAGTATAAATTGGACTATAGCTACACAAGCACAAAATTACTGCATTGGAAAAGTATATAATGGGCTTTTGCTGAAAGGTCACAACATTGCAGGCTGTGAAAAGTATAAATTGGACTATGGTTGGAAGAGTACTAAATTAAAGCTAATCAAATGTATAAATTAGGCTTTTCTTGGAAGAGCTCAAAATTGCAGCATGTGAAAAGTATACATTGGGCCATGACTGAAAGAGCTCACAATTACTGCCTGGAAAAAGTATGTATTGGGCTTGTGCTAAAACAGTATAAAATTACAGCCTGGGAAATGTATAAATTGAGCTATTTCAGGAACAGTACAGAATAACAGCCTGAGGAAAGTGTAAATTGGACAATAGTTGAAAGATCACAAAATGACATCCTGGGAAAAGTATAAATTGGGTTATTGCAGAAAGTGCACAACATTACAGCCAGAGAAAAGTATAAATTGGGCTATAGCTGGAAGAGCACAAAAATTACAGCTTGGGAAAAGTATAAATCGTGCTATGGCTAGAAGAGTTCAGAATAACAGCCTGAGAAAAGTATAAATTGGGCAGTGGCTGGAAGAGTACAGAATAACAGCCTGAGAAAAATATAAATTGGGCAATGGCTGGAAGAGCACAAAATCACAGCCTGGGAAAAGTATAAATTGGGCTATGGCTGGAGGAGCAAAATATTATAGCCTTGGAAAAGTATACATTGTGCTATTGCTAGAAGAGCACAAAACTGCATTCTTTGAAAAGTATAAATTGGGCTATGGCTGGAAGAGTACTGAATTGGAGTATGTGAAAAATATATTTTGGACTTTTGCTGGAGGAGCACAAAATTACAGCCTGGGAAAAGCATCATTGGGCTATGGTTGGAAGAAAAGTTTAAATTGGGCAATGGCTTGAAAAAGCTCAAAATTACAGCCTGTGCAAAGTACAAATAGGACAATAGCTGGAAGAGCACAAAATTACAGCATATAAAATGTATAAATTATACTTTTGTAGGAAGAGCACAAAATTCCAGTATGGGAAGTGTATAAATTGGATCATGGCTGGAAGAGCACAACATTATAGCCTGTGAAAAGTATAAATTTGGATATGGCTGAAGGAGCATAAAATTGAACCTCTGAAAACTATGAATTACTCAATGGCTGGAAGATCGCAACATTACAGTATGGGAAAAGTGTATATTGGGCTTTTGCTGAAAGAGCAGAAAATTGCAGTCTGTGAAAAGTATAAATTGGACATGGCTGAAAGCACAAAATCACAGCCTGGGAAAAGAATAAATTCAGCAATGGCTGGAAGAGCACAAAATTACAGCCTGGGAAAAGTGTATATTGGGCATTTGCTGAAAAAGCACAAAATTGCAGTCTGTGAAAAGTATACATTGGGCTATAGCTGGAAGAGCACAACATTATAGTCTGGGAAAAATATATATTGGGCTTTTGCTGGAGGAACACACAATTACACCATGGGAAAATTATAAATTGAGCTATTTCTCAAAGAGCACACAATTACAGCTAGGCAAAAGTATAAATTAAACTGTGGATGGAAAAGTACAAAAGAACACCATCTGAAAAGTATTAATTGGGCAGTGGTTCAAAGAGCAGAAAATTACAGCCTGTGAAAAGTATAAATTGGGCTATGGCTGGAACAGTACTAAATTACAACATAGGAAATGAATAAATTAGGCTGTTGCTGGAAGAGCACAAAATTGTAGCATGTGAAAAGTATTAATTGGGCTATGGCTGAAAGAGTACAAAATCACACCCTGGGAAAAGTATAAATTGGACTATGGCTGAAAGAGTACAAAATTGCAGCCTGGGAAAAGCATACATTGCGCTATGGTTGGAATAGTGCAAAATTATGGCCAGTGAAAAGTATAAATATTGCTGTGGCTGAAAGAGTACAAAATTACAGGCTGAGAAAACTATAATGTGGGCTGTCACTGGAAGAGCACTCAATTACAGTCTCGGAAAAGAATACATTGGGGTATGGCTGGAAGAGCACAAAACTGACAGCCTATTAAAAGCATAAACTGGGCAATGGCTGGAAGAGCAAAAAATGCAGCCTGGGAAAAATATAAATCAGGCTATGGCTGAAAGAGCACAAAATCACTGCCTGGGAAAAGTATAACTTGGGTTATGGCTGGAAGAGCACAACATTACAGCCTGGGAAAAGTGTAAATTGGTCTATGGCTGGAAGAGCACAATATTATAGTATGGGAAAAGTATATATTGGGCCTTTGCTGGAGGAGCACAAAATTGCAGCCTGTGAAAAGTGCAAATTGGGCTATAGCTGGAAGAGCTCAAAATTACAGCTTGGGAAAAGTATAAATCGTGCTACGGCTGGAAGAGTACAGAATAACAGACTGAGAAAAGTATAAATTGGACAGTAGCTAGAAGAGTACAGAATAGCAGCCTGAGAAAAATATAAATTGGGCAATGGCTGGAAGAGAACAAGATTAGAATCTTGGGAAAAGTATATATTGAGCTTTTGGGCACAAAATGACAGCCTGGGAAAAGTATAATTGGGCTACTGTTGGAAGAGTACGGAATAAAAGCCTGAGAAAAGTTTAAATTGAGTAATGGATGGAAAAGCACAAAATCACAGCCTGTGAAATGAATAAAATGGGCTATGCAGTAGCAGCCACAGACAGTGCCAGATATTTCCCATCCTTCCTGTGATTTTACCAGATATATCTTCTGCTTTCAGCATTTCCACAGTAGGGGCAGCAGAGAGAAATTCTTCAGAAATGTTGTGAAATATTTGGCAATTGCTGGCAATGTCTGTGGCTACCACTGTAGCTGGAAGAGCACTAAATTACAGTCTGGCAAAAGTATAATTTGGGCTATGGCTGAAAGAATACTCAATTACAACATAGGAAGTGTATAAATTAGGCCTATGCTGGAAGAGCACACAATTGCAGCATGTGAAAAGTATAAATTGGCCTATGGCTGGAAGAGCACAACATTACATCCTGAGGAAAGCATAAATTGGGCTTTTGGCTGAAGGAGCACAACATTACAACATGTGAAAAGTATAAATAGGACTATGGCCGAAAGAGTACTGAATTGGATAATAGGGAATGTATAAATTAGGCTTCTGCAGGAAAAGCAGAAAATTACAGCATGGGAAAAGTGTATATTCGGCTTTTCAGAAAGAGAGCAAAATTACAGCCTGGGAAAAGTGTACATAGGGCTATTGCTGGAAGAGCACAAAATTGCGGGCTGTGAAAAGTATAAATTGGTTTATGGATGGAACAGCACACAATTACAAAATGAGAAAAGAATAAATTGGGATGTGGCTGGAGGAGCACACAATTAGAGCCTGGGAAAAGAATAAATTGGACTATGACTGGAAGAGCACACAGTTACAGCCTGGCAAAAGTATTAATTGAGCTATGGCTGGAAGACTACTAAATTACAGCATAGGAAATATATAAATTAGGCTTTTGCTAGAAGAGCACAAAATTACAGCCTGGGAAAAGTATACATTGGGCTATGGCTAGAAGAGCACAAAATTGCAAGCTGTGAAAAGTATAAATTGGGTTATGGCTGGAACAACACACAATTACAGCCTGAGAAAAGAATAAATTGGAATGTGGCTGGAGGAGCACACAATTAGAGCCTGGGAAAATAATAAATTGGACTATGACCGGAAGAGCACACAGTTACAGCCTGGCAAAAGTATTAATTGGGGTATGGCTGGAAGACTACTAAATTACGGCATAGGAAAAGTATACATTAGGCTTTTTTTCTGGAAGAGCACAACATTGTAGCATGTGAAACTATAAATTGGTTATGGCTAGAAGAGCACACCATTATAGCCTGGGAAAGTACAAATTGGGCTATGGCTGGAGGAGCACAAAATTATAGCCTTGGAAAAAATATAAATCAGGCTATGGCTGAAAGAGCACAAAATCACTGCCTAGGAAAAGTATAAATTGGACTACGGCTGGAGGAGCACAAAATTATAGCCTTGGAAAAAATATAAATCAGGCTATGTCTGAAAGAGCACAAAATCACTGCCTAGGAAAAGTATAAATTGGACTATGGCTGGCAGAGCACAACATTACAGCTTGGGAAAAGTATATATTTGGCTTTTGCTGGAGGAGCACAAAATTACAGCCTGGGAAAATTATGAATTGAGCTGCTTCTGGAAAAGCACACAATTACAGCCAGACAAAAGTATAAATTGAGCTGTGGCTGGAAGAGCACAAAATAGCCTTTGAAAAGTATAACTTGGGCACTGGCTGGAAGAGCAGAAAATTACAGCCTGTGAAATTACACACTTGGCTATGGCTGGAACAATACTAAATTACAGCTTAGGAAAGGTATACACCCTGGTAAAATTGTGAATTGGGCATTGGATGGAAGAGCACAAAATTGCAGCCTGTGAAAAGTACAAATTGGGCTATTGCTGGAAGAATACAGAATAACAGCCTGAGAAAAGTATAAATTGGGCAGTGGCTGGAAGAGTACAGAATCACAGCCTTAGAAAAGTATAAATTGGGCAATGGCTGGAAGAGCACACAATTACAAGCTCGGGAAAAGTATATATTGGGCTTTTGCTAGAGGAACACAAAATTACAGCCTGGGAAAAGTATAATTGGGCTATTGTTGGAAGAGTACAGAATAAGAGCCTGAGACAAGTTTAAATTGGGCAACGGCTGGAAAAGCACAAAATTACAGCCTGTGAAAAATATAAATTGGGCAATACAGTGGCTGCCACAGACACTGCCAGATATTTCCCGAACTTTCTATGATATTTCCAGAAATATCTACTGCTTTTTACATTTCCACAGTAGGGGCAGCAGAGAGAAACTCTTCAGAAACTTCATGAAATATCTAGAAATAGCTGGCAATGTCTGTAGCTACTACTGTAGCTGGAAGAGCACTAAATTACAAGCTGACAAAAGAATAAATTGGACTACAGCTGGAAGAGTACTCAGTTACAGCATATGAAATGAATAAATTAGGCTTATGCTGGAAGAGCACAAAATTGCAGCAAGTGAAAAGTATAAATTGGGGTATGGCTGGAAGAGCACAACGTTACAGTCTGGGAAAAGTATAAATTGGGCTTTTGCCTGTAGAATCACAACATTACAACCTCTGAAAAGTATAAATTAGTCAATGGCTGGAAGAGCACACAATTACAGCCTTGGAAAAGAGTATATTGGGCTTTTGCTGAAAGAGCACAACATTTCAGGCTGTGAAAAGTATGCATGGGCTATGGCTGGAAGAACACAAAATTGCAGCATGTCAAAACTATAAATTGGGCCATGGCTGGAACAGCACAACATTACAATCTGGGAAAAGTATGAATTGGGCTTTTCACTACAGGTGCACAACATAACAACCTCTGAAAAGTATAAATGGGGCAATGGATGGAAAAGAACAAAATTACAGCCTGTGAAAAGTATAAATTGAGCTATGGCTGGAAGAGTACAGAATAACAGCCTGAGAAAAGTATAAATTTGGCAGTGGCTGGAAGAACAAATTATTACAGCCTTTGAAAAGTATAAATTGAGCTATAGCTGAAAGAGCACAAAATTGCAGCCTGTGAAAACTACAAATTGGGCTATGGCTGGAAGCATATAGAATAACAGCCTGAGAAAAGTATAAATTGGCCGTGGCTGGAAGAGCAAAATATTACAGCCTGGGAAAAGTATAAAATGGGCTATAGCTGGAAGAGAACAGAATAACAGCCTGAGAAAAGTATAAATTGGACAATGGATAGAAGAGCACTAAATTACAGCCTGGGAAAAGTATGAATTTTTCTAATCCTGGAAGAACACAAAATGTCAGCCTCTGAAAAGTATAAGTTGGACAATGGCTGGAAGAGCACAACATTGCAGGCTGTAAAAAGAATAAAAAGGGCTATAGCTGGAAGAATACTAAATTGGAGCATAGGGAATGTATAAATTAGGCTTCTGCTGGAAGAGGACAAAATTACAGCATGGGAAAAGTGTATATTGGGCTTTTGCTGAAAGAATACAAAATTACAGCCTGGGAAAAGTATACATCGGTCTATGGCTGGAAGAGCACAAAATTGCAGGCTGTGAAAAGTATAAATATGGTTATGACTGGAAGAGCACACAATTACAGCTGAGAAAAGAATAAATTGGGATGTGGCTGGAAGAGCATACAATTAAAGCCTGGGGAAAGAATAAATTGGACTATGACTGGAAGAGCACACAGTTACAGCTTGACAAAAGTATAAATTGGGCTATAGCTGGAAGGGCACAACATTACAGCCTGTGAAAAGTACAAATTGTGCTATAGTTGGAATAGCACAAAATTACAGCCTGGCAAAAGTATATATCAGGCTATGGCTTTAAGAATACTAAATTACAGCATAGGAAATGTATAAATTAGGCTTTTGCTGAAACAGCACAAAATTGTATCATGTGAAAGGTATAAATTGTGCTACGGCTGAAAGAGCACAAAATCACAGCCTGGGAAAAGTATAAATTGGGTATGTCTGAAAGAGCACAAAATTACAGCCTGGGAAAAGCATAAATTCGGCTATGATTGGAAGAGTACAAAAGTATAGCCTTGGAAAAGTATAAATATTGCTGTGGCTGGAAAAGTACAAAATTACAGGCTGAGAAAAGTATAAAGTGGGCTATCACTGGAAGAGCACTTAATTACAGTGTGGGAAAAGAATAAATTCAACTATGGCTGGAAGAGCAAAAAATTACAGCCTGTCAAAAGCATAAATTGCTGGTAGAGCACAAAATTACAGCCTTGGAAAAGTGTATATTGGGCTTTTGCTGAAACAGCACAAAATTAGAGCCTCTGAAAGAATAGATTATCTGTGACCCACCCCACCCCGTCTACTTAATCTGCCTTCCTTTGTCTGTATCTCAAGCCCCCCATGCTGACGATCTGCCGCCAGCTGCCCGCCCTCCGATTATTTATCTGCAACTTCATATAACACTGTGTCTCCTCTTTCTTTCTTAAGGACTTGCACCTGAGCAGCGCTTCACATCACGGACGGTGTGCCTCAGCTGACTCTCCAGCCGCCGCTGCTCGACCCTCCCATAATACCCAAGCCAAAACCAGGACTGTAGAAAGCAGGTCCAACCTTCAGGTATGGCCGTAGATTTCAACTGTGGAGCCATTCCAGCTGATTGATCCCAATTGGGGTGGCGCTCATGCAGGTGGACACTGATTGACCCACCTGCTACGCTAGCACACAGTGATTGGTGCACCTTTGGACATTACTTTTAATCAGGATTTCTGCTCGCCTCTCCCCTTGTAACTGTTGCTTACATTTTTCTTCCACCCCCTCCCCTCCCAGGCCTCCATTAAATACAAGTCTGACTCCTCCCTCCCTGCTACCTGGCTGCCCCATTGGCTTACTCTTACCTCATACACCTCCAATCACAAGTAAGAGTAACAGGTCCCTACAGCCACTACCTACTCATTATATTGCAGTCTGCAGTTGTTACCTATTAAACCTCCACCTCTTGCCTCTGTGCAAACCCTTCCAAGAGCCATGGCTTACCTATTTTTCACACTGGTAATACCAGCAAACAGCATATTCATTGAAACAATATGGCATGATGAGAAAGGCCATAGCCCGACCCTGGAACTCACCCTCTCCACTTATGCTGCCCCTACCCACTGCACTTCCCTCCTGATGGTGCTCCAACCCTTTTACTATACTCTCCATACCTCCCACTCCCCTTTCCTACTCCCCTTGCCTACATCTATCTGTGCACTCACAGTCACATCCCTATACTACAGAATTAGCCTCCTTTTCCCTAGCACTAAACCTATGCCTATGGCAATACCCAGAGGACAATCAAAAAGAAAAAAAAAGATTACATCTATCCTGAGGTACGTGAAAAAATTTATACTCTTATTTCTCCTCTGATTGGGTAATGTGGAGCTAAATCCTGGTCCCCCAATACAACTTAACTCACCGACGGAATTTGCAGCTGCCTCAGGGCTCAAAATGATGCTAGTAAATATACTGAGCTTGACTAAAAAATTCGACCGTCTACAAGCATGGGCTGCTCACACAGAACCAGATCTTATAATTATTACAAAGTCTTGGCTCAAAAAAGCCACTACTGATCAACAAATTGCACTACCAGGCTACAAACTATACAGGGCAGATAGGGAATCGGGGGGGGGTGTTGTCATCTATTCTAAAACCAAATTTACAGTTAGTGATATCTCCTGTAAATCTAAACAGAAGTAAAATAAGATTGTATCCCTGAAGCTTCACCTTCCTTCCATGGAAGTTATCACTATTATAGGTGGATACAGGCCCCCAGCTGGTGGAGCTGCTATTCTCAACAAATTTAATTCTATAATCACAGCTTCCAACTCTGAGACAATAATTCTCGAAGATTTTAATATGGACTGGCTCACCCATAAATCTCACAGCCTGAAATCCCTCTGTGATGAATTTGGCCTCGTACAGCTTGTTAGTGAACCAACAAGGAATAACACATTGAACCTTGCCAAAAGCTCACTCCTAGATGTCACATTAACCACTCATCTACACAAAATTCTATGCTCTGTGGTGTTTCACAATGATATGAGTGACCATGGAGTTGTTGTTTGCATAAGATCACAGGCCAATAGTTGGCAGCAGCCTAAGTACATTTCCAAAAGGTCTTTCCACAAATTCCAGGCAAGAAATTACCTGACCAATCTAGGGGAAGTTAATTGGCAAGCAAGATCTTTATCTTGCCAAATCCGCAGATGAGGCTGTCTCTGTTCTCAACCACAAAATTGTTACACTGGTAAATAAGCATGCCCCCTTTATTAAGGTCAGGGTATCTGCCATACCTCCCACCCCTGGTTCACTCCTAATCTTAAGGCTGCAATCACTAATAGGGATAAGTTCTGGGCTCAGACCAGGTGCACCAAGAGTCATTCAGATTGGTAGGCATTTAGAACAGCCAGAAATGCGTGTGTAAAAATATTCAGGCAGCAAAAGTGCACTACTATATTTCTACCCTAGAACAGGCCAAAGGGAACACACAAAAAATCAGGAGGACACTTAATTCCATTGAAGGACAGCCTAGTGCTCCCTTCCTCTCTTCCAGCCAAGATCATTACCAATGGCAGAACTATTGAAGGTAATTCCCAAATTCTGGAAGAACTCAACTCCCATTTTGTCACTGCTGACTTAGCTTTTGACTCCTCGTCTTATGTAGGTCGAGGGGTTAATCAAGCCAGTGCTAGCCATACTCACCGTACCTCAATCTGTTCTTTCTGCTTGTGTGCACTTAATTACAGAGAAGTAGAAGATGCACTACTCAATCTTTACTCTAAGAAAAGTGCGGGATGATGGACTTGAACCATTTCTTCTAAAACTAGGTTATGCCTGTCTCACAGTCCCCATTCTTCATATTTTCAATCTCTCTATCTCTACTGCCACAGTTCCTTCTTGTTGGAAATCCACCCATATCCTTCCCCTTGAAGGCAGTATAGCGCAGTGGTCTAAGGTTCTGAGCTACAAATCTGGTGACATCCAGCAGACCAGACCTGGGTTTGAATCCCACAGCTTCCATTTGCATACTGTGTGACCCTGAGCAGTCACTTAACTTTCTTGTGCTCCCAGGTTGCACCTGGAAACAAGATCTTGCTTAGTGTGCCTTTCCTGGTTAAACAGTTTCCCCTTTCCCTTTCCCTATTCAAATCAGGCGACCCTTGTGATCTAAATAATTACAGACCTATCTCAATGATGCCTGTTCTGTCTAAAGTATTTGAAAAACTGATCTATAATCAATTAAAACTTCATATTGAAATCTTCTCACTGTTAAACCCAGCACAATCTGGTTTCCAGTCTAAGCATAGCACTATCACGGCTTGGCTAAAGTTACAAATGACTGGATCTCTGCAATAGACAACAAAAAGATCACTGGTGCAATTTTCTTAGACCTGAGTAATGCTTTTGACACAGCTGACCACAACTTACTAATTGCCAGCCTTATAAAACTAGGTGCTACTCCCTCCACCACTCAGTTTTTCACCAGCTATCTTTCAGGGAGGACCCAGAAAGTGAAAGCTGATGGCATATTCTCAGGCTCATTGCTGAGTGCCAGGGGAGTCCCTCAAGGGATGTACTGCAAGCTGACTTTGCTCAGCTGGAATTAACCTCATTAATGCCAAGCTTCTTCTCAACACCAAGAAAACTAAGGCTATGATTTATACTCATAGTAACTCTTCTCCCTTCCCCTCTGGACCACCAAAGGACTTTGTCACTTCTCTAGGCGAACCCTTGGAAGTTGTCCCCAAATTCAAATATCTTGGCATTTGGCTGGATAACAAACTTTCTTTCAATGATCATCTTGAGGACCTCTCTAGAAGGCTAAAAGCCAGGTTGGGTTTCCTTTTCAGAAACAAGTCTCTCTTTCTGAATGAGATTAGAACCAGGCTAGTACAGGCCACATTTCTTCCCTTGCTTGATTATGGGGACTAATTTATATCTCCGCTGCAACCTCAAACCTAAATTAATTGGATGTGCTCTATCACCATGCCCTGTGGTTCATCACCAATTCACCATACCAAACCCATCACTGTGACCTTTACACAGCAGTCGGCTGGATGTCACTTACCACTAGACAGCTGTTTCATGCTGGTATCTGGACCCTTATGATACTCTTGCACAAACTTCCAAGCTACCTCACAACCCTCATCAGTATCTCCCACTGTGCATATTCCCTCAGGAAATCTGACTTTATCTTCCTGGATGTGCCTAGGACTTGCACCACATTTGGTAAATGTGCTATCACATATGCTCTTCCAACAATATGGAACCGGCTCCAAACCACTCTGAAAGTATCCAGTATGGTCTCGGTCAACTTCTTGAAGAGTTAACAGCATCCAAATAAAAAGATATCTGTGATTGCTTTTAAGCCTCTCCCCTGAGACCTTATAGCCTCAAGATCAATCACCTCAAACCTATACCTACTAGGACATGAAACCATTTGGCTAACCACTAAATTCTCACCTATTATTGCCTTTGTTATCTCTATCCTCTTCACCCTACTCTCCCTAGCACTATTCCTTTTCCTGTCACATATTTTCTAACCGCTCCTTCTTATTCCACTACTCCCTTCTGTTATCTTTGCACCCTCCTCTTACTCACCTACTCTCTCCTCCCATAGTACACTCCCAACCTGCACAGCTCCCTACTATTCTACACTAATAATCCCTACCAGTATGGTCGAATTTCTGAGTCAGGTAATATATGAACCTCACTGTGCCTCAATCTGTCAGACTGTAATTTTATAAACTGATGTATAGCAATCCTATGTGCATATGTTTTTTTTTTGTGTTACTTTGTATATGTTGTCTTTTTATGACAAGCCATTTGGCTATTATTATGATCTAGGACCTCCTTGTGAATGAGCTGGCTCAGTGGAGTTTTCCTGCAATAAACTTCAACTTGAACTCAAACTTGAAATTGGGAAATGGCTGGAAGAGCACAAACTACAGCCTGTGAAAAGTATAAATTGAGCTCTGGCTGAAATAGCACACAATTACAGCCAGACAAAAGTATATATTGGGCTTTTGCTGGAGAAGCATGAAATTACAGCCTGAGAAAATAATAAATTAGGCTCTGGCTGAAAGAGCACAAAATAACACCCTCTGAAAAGTATAAATTGGGCTATGGCTGTTAGAGAACAAAATTACAGCCTGAGAAAAGTATAAATTGGGCTATAGCTGGAAGAGCACAACATTACAGCCTGGGAAAAGTATATAGTAGGCTTTGATTGAGGAGCACAACATTACAGCCTGGGAAAATTATAAATTGAGCTATTTACAATTAGTATTGCTGTATTGCCGGGTTAACAAAAAGGAAAAGGAAGAGGAGACCATTATGGTTTTCCAAAGAGGTAGCAAAGAAAGTGAAAGCCAAAAAGATTGCATTCAGGCAATACAAAAGACACAGGCAGAAAGGGATAGGGAGAAGTACCAGGAGAAGCAAAGGGAGGCAGGGAGGTCAGTAAGGGAAGCCAAAGCTCAGGAACAGAAGAACACATTGCAAAATCAGTGGCTAGATGGGACAAAACCTTTACAGGTACATATAAGTGAAAAAGAAATACAAAGGAGAGATAGTAGGACTGAAGGGGAGGATGGGGGCATGGAAGATGACAACAATAAAGCTGACATATTGAACAGGTATTTCTGCTGTCTTTACTGAGGAAGAGGAGAGTAATGGGTCTGAAGGGGTACAAGGCGTGAGAATGGTGCAGAAATGGACACAAGCCCCTTTACACAAGAAAGAGTCCTGAAGGAACTGGAAGTAATAAGAGTTGATAAAGCAATGGGGCCAGATGGGGTGCACCCCAGGGTCCTTAAAGAACTAAGAGAGGTGGTGGCTGAACCTCTGGCTATCCTGTTTAGCCAATCACTGGAAACAGGGAGGTACCCAAAGACTGGAGGACTGGATGTAGTCCCCTTATACAAAAGTGGGAACAAAGAGGAGGAAGGAGACTCAGACCAGTCAGCCTCACCTCGGTAGTGGGGAAGATCATGGAAGCACTACTGAAGGGAGATGGTTGGAACATCTGGTTGTCAATTGACCAGGACCCAAGGCAGCATGGTAGGTTTCACCAGGGGAGGTCATGTCAGACCAACCTCATTGAATTTTTGACTGGGTAACTAGAGAGATGGATCAGGGGAGGGCAGTGGACATGGCCTATCTGGGCTTCAGTGTGGTCTTTGACACTGTGCCACCATAGAAGACTATTATACAAACTGGGAATATGGGTGTGGGCAGGAGGGAGTAGTGTGGTGGGTAGGTAACTGGTTGGGTGGCAGGACACAGAGGGTGGTGGTAAATGGCTGTCACTCCACAGAGGAAGAGTGACCAGTGGGGAATCCCAGGGATCAGTGCTGGGACCGGTCCTATTCAACATCTTATCAGTGACATTGCACAGACCTAGAAGGCAGAATTTCACTGTTCACTGATGACACAAAGCTCTGTAACAGAGTAGACACACCGCTGTGGGTGTAGACAGAATAGAGAAGAGACCTGCAAAGCTTGAAGAATGGTCCTGGGTTTGGCAGTTGAAATTCAATGCAAAGAAATGCAAGATAATGCATGTAGGCACAAAAACCTGGCACACTATATCAGTTGGGGGGTGAGGATATAGCATGCCCAAGCAGGAAAGGAATCTTGGGGTTATCATCTCTGATGACCTCAAGGCAGGGAAACAGTGTGACAAGGCAGGTAAAGCAAATAGGATGCTGGGATGTATAGGCAGGGGCATCACCAGCAGGAAAAGGGATGTCATAATTCCGCTATACAAGACTCTAGTGAGGCCCCACCTGAGTACAGTGTACAGTTCTGGAGACCATACCTACGTAAGGACATAGACAGGGTAGAGAAGGTTCAGAGAGGGCAACAAGATGGTGCATGGATTGCATCACAAGTCCATATGAAGACAGGTTGAAGGAATTGAACATGTACTCCCTGGAGGAGAGGAGGAGAGAGAGGGGGTATGATAGAGACATACAAGTATCTCACAGGAAGGAACAGGGTGCAGGAATACACTATTTTAAGTGAAAAGATGTTCCAGGACTAGAGGGCATGGGATGAAGTTGGAGGAAGGACGATTCAGAGGAAACATGAGGAAGAATTTCTTCACAGAATGGGTGGTGGACAAGTGGAACATCTTGCCAGAGGAAGTGGAGGGGGCTGAGACAATCATGGGATTTAAGAATGCATGGGATAGACATAAAGGAATTCTGGAGGTCAGGGGTAAGGGGTCACAGACTTCTAGGAAAACATAAACTGAATTTACAAGCTCAAATGGGCAGACTGGGTGGGCCATAGGCCCTTATCTGCCGACACTGTCTATGTATCTATGTATCTCTTTTTCTGGAAGATGTTACCCTCTTGGACTTTGTTAATTCCCTTGAGGTACCTGAAAGTTTTTATCATGTCCCCTCTCTCCCTTCTTTCCTCAAGAGTATACATATTAAGCTCCTTTAGTCTTTCTTCGTATGTCTTCTGGTGCAGACCCTGCACTATTTTGGTTGCCCTCCTCTGGACAGCCTCCACTCTGTCTATGTCTTTGTAGAGATGAGGTCTCCAGAACTGCACACAGTACTCCAGATGGGGTCTCACCAACTGTCTGTACAGAGGGATAACAACTTCCTGTTTTCTACTATCGATGCCTCTTCCTATGCATCCCAGTATCCCCCAGCCTTCCTTACTGCCTTCTCACATTGCTTGCCTACCTTTTGTCATCTCTGATATAATTACCCCCAGGTCCCTTTCTATTCTTACTGTTGTCAGTATCTCACCCCGCATTGTGTACTCTTCCCCTGGGTTTTTGTTTCCCATGTGCAATACCTTGCACTTCTTTGCATTGAATCTGAGCTGCCATACATTTGACCATTCCTCCAACCTTGCCAAGTCCCTTCTCATCCTTTCCACTCCATTTTGTGTATCAACCCTGTTGCAGATCTTTGTGTCATCTGCAAAAAGACATACTTTTCCTACCAGTTCCTCTGCAAGTGACTTATGAAAGACATTAAAAGGACTGGTCCCAGTACTGAACCTGCAGTCACCCACTAGTAACCCTCCTTTCTTCACTGTGTACTCCATTTACTACTACCCTTTGTGTCCTGTTGTCTTACCAATTTGTTATCCAGGCTACCACCTTTGGGACCCATTCCAAGGCTGGCTATCTTATGTATTAATCTTTGTATGGGACTATATCAAATACCTTGCTAAAATCTAGGCAGACCATGTCCAGCCCTCCCTGGTCTACTACTTTGGTCACCCAATCAAAGAAATCTATTAGATTCATCTGACACGTCCTTCCCATCGTGAATCCATGCTGCCTTGGGTCCTGTGCCCCACTGGCCTCTAGGTACTCAACAATTCTTTCCTTCAGAAGTGATTCCATCATTTTCCCTACCACTGAGGTCAAACTAACTGGTCTGTAGTTTCCTGCCTCTGTCCTGCT
Source organism: Neoceratodus forsteri (assembly GCA_016271365.2). Taxonomy (NCBI): domain Eukaryota; kingdom Metazoa; phylum Chordata; order Ceratodontiformes; family Ceratodontidae; genus Neoceratodus; species Neoceratodus forsteri. Next base: position 1,428,060,817 of record CM028130.1, read on the forward strand.
CCCACTTTTGTGAAGAGGAATCACATCTGCCCTCCTCCAGTCCTCGGGTACCACCCCATCCTCCCATGATTTGTTAAAGAGAGTAGTCAGCAATGTCACTAGTTCTACCCTTAGTTCTTTAAGAATTCTTGGGTGAATCCCATCAGGCCCCATTGCTTTGTCCACCTTCAATTTTGTTAGTTCTTTCAGAACCCTTTCTTCTGTCGTGGACTAGTATCGACCCCCGTCTTCAAGTCTGTGTTTCTCTTGTTTTTGGTTTGGTAACTCCCCTCCTCTTCCTTTGTGGAATACTAAGCTGAAATATTCATTCAGTATCCTGCTTTTTCACTGTCACCCTCTACCCACATTCCCTCCCCTTTATTAAGCTTCAGTATCCCTCCTTTGGTCTTTCTTCGCTCCCTAATGTACCTATAAAAGGTCTTATCCCCCTTCTTAACAGAATTGGCTATCCTTTCCTCGGTTTGGACCTTTGCTAGTCTGATTGCCTTCCCAGCCTCTTTCTGCTTTAACTGATAAAGTTCTCTGTCCTGCTCCTTCTGTGTTTTCTTATATTTCCTGAATGCTGTCCTTTTCTCCTTAACCTTCCCTGCCACCTCTTTTGTGAACCATAGCGTTTTTCCTTCGTTGTGTTTTGTATCGATTTTTCACAAGGCTTGTTGCCTCTGTGATGGCTGTTTTTGATCACTCCCCATTGTTCCTCCACCCCCTCCTTCTTGCCTGTTTGCTAGTGCTTTTCTGAGGCACTCTCTCATTTTCCCAAAGTCAGCCCTCCTAAAGTCTAGTACTCTTGCTTTTGTATGGCTGTGTTTATCGTGAACCACACTGTTTGGTGGTCGCTTGTTCCCAGATGGCTACCCACTTCTAAATCTGAGATTCTTTCTCCATCCCCATTTGAAAGTACCAGGTCTAAGATTGCTCCCTCCCGAGTGGGTTCCGATACTAGCTGTCTGAGACATGCCACCTGTAGGGCATCAAGAATGACCCTGCTTTTGGATATGCCTGCAGCAAAGGTGCTCCAGTAAACATCTGGCATATTCAGGTCCCCCATCAACAATATCTCTCCTTTTTCTGCCATTCTAAGAAAGCCTTCTATCATTTCCTTGTCCATTCCCTCCCCCTGAGATGGGGGTCTGTATACAACCCCCATGCGGATTGTGGTGCCATTTCCTGTCTCCAGGGGGTGACCCAAAGTGCTCTCATCTACTCCATGTTTACTCTTTAGTTCTGCTGCTTTGATCCTTCCTATAGAAAGCTACTCCTCCTCCTCCTCCTCCTCTTTACCCTCCCTGTCCCTCCTGCAGATTGTGTATCCTGGTATGTTAATATCCCAGTCATGGTTCCCTCTGTGTACCATGTTTCTGTGACTGCCACAATATCCAGGCAACTCTCTTCCATCAAGGCCACTAGTTCAGGGAGCTTGTTACACACACTACAGGTACTGGTACCCATCACCCTCCACTTTTGATAACCTTACCCCTTTAGCCCCATTTCTGTCCTTACTGCCTTTGCCTTTTTTTACATTTAAATCTGTTTTGATCCCTAATAACTTCTGTACCTTGGTGTTCACCTCACTAATCACCATGTTTTAGGGGGGAGGCTCAGATTTCCTTGCTTCTTTTCAGTGCCTCCCCTTTTGGCTAGTTTAAATGCTTGCCAATGAAGCATTTAAACCTCTCACCTAGGATCCTGGTTCCCCCTGGACAGATGCAGACCATCGCACCAGTATAGGTCTGCATTCCTCCAGGTGGCTCTCCAGTCCCAATGAAGCCAAACCCTGAGCTCCACACAAGTTTTTCAACCACTCATTGAATTCCCTGGTGAGAAGTGCCCTAGCATCTCCCTTGCCATAGACAGGCAGCACCTCTGAAAAGGTTACCAGATGCTACTTGTCTAAGGCCCTTCCCAACTCTACAAACTCCTCTTGCACTGCTCTGATCCAATTCCACAAGGTCATTTGTCCCCAGGTGTACAATGACATTCAGCTCCTCCTCGTGCAGCTCCTCCCATGATCCTGAGGATTGCCTCTGTCCCTCCAAGCTGTGGCACCAAGAAGGTACTTTTACCTCCCTCTCCCCATCCTCCCCCATTTCTACCCCCCTAATGATTGAGTCCCCCACCAGGAGTTGTTTCCTTCCCCTGTGGGGTCCCATGCCACCCTCCTTTGGGTCTCCTTTGTGAAGGTTCCCAGCATCCTCCTTGGTCTCCACTGCAGGTGCCTCCATAGAGGAACCACTATCCACCAGAAGAGTGAATGAATTGTGAAGATGTACAGCTGGAGGGATGCAACTCTGTTCCACCACCCTCTCCCTCCTTGAGCCTACCCTGGTCCAGCCTCTTCTCTTTCTTGGCAACCTCTGAGGTAGTGGCATTGGCCCTGGTGGTCGCTGGGTGTGTGAGGACGTTTCACGAATCCTAGCCAGGTCAGTCTGGAGATGGGCAACCTCCTCTGTCAGACCAGAGAGGTGCCTGCAAATAGGGCAGCATTGTAGCCTCCAGAATGTCTCCCCAAACACTGCCGCCCCACAGCCATTGCACTGCAACACTCCTATCATGTCTTATTTGGTGTCCCTCTACTGTTTCTCTGGATGCTTACTTCTCCTCTCCTTACAACTCTCACCCTTCCTTTCTGGGACAGCAACTTCCTACCTTCTTCAGTAGCCTCCTTCTTCCTTGCTCAATATCAGACCACCAGCAGCTGGGGGGTGAGCTACTTTTTCTACTTTAAGGTTGACAAAACCAATGTTTCTCTATGATCCTTTCCTTCCTACTGCCAAACAGGAAGTTCCTGTTGACAGTCAAATCCAGTGGCTATAAAAGTAGAACTGGCTTTGGCTGGGTTGGTGGAGGGTGGGATGGGTTAAAGGGCAATTAGTAAGAAAAAGCTAGCAACAGGAAGTTGTAATTTAGCAGTGCAAAACACACTGCCTAATTCCACATGTATAGTTATACTTACAGTTTTGTTTTGTAATTAAAAACATGGTGAATAAAGTGCATCCATGAAACAGTGTTGGCAAGACATCCATACAGCAAAAAACATTTTCAAGAGTAGGGGAAGAGTAGTGCCAACAGTAATAGCTTTGCCTATAGGGTTTTTTCGCATTTATAGGCAAAGCTGTTGCTGTTGTGAGTGCTCTTCCCCTGCTCTTAAAATTTTTTGCTGTGTTGGATGTCTTGTCATTTAATGGCTGCACTTTATTCATCATGTTTACAAAATAAAAACTGTAAGTATAACTATACATGTAGAGTGAGAAGTGTGTTTTTGCACTACTAAACACACTAGTGCCTATTTACTGATAGGTGTGTAGCGGGTGCTCCATTTGTTTTGCTGCTCTACTTGTTCTTTACTGTGAGCACCGCTAACATACAGACAGCCTGCGGAGCACCTAGTTCTTTGCTTTTCCTTTAAATAAATATAGTATTAGCATTTGTTAATTAGCCTGGACCTTTAATGAAATGTAATAATTTTTTTTTTCCAAAGGTACCGAACCAGATAACCCAGTTGTTTCCACCAAATATGGGCAGCTGAAGGGAAACGTGTTGAAGTGAAGGAAACCAAGAAAGCTGTCTATGCTTACCTGACAATTCCATTTGCAAAGCCTCCTGTTGGATCACTGAGGTTTTCCCCACCTCTGCCACCTGAATCATGGAAAGGAGTGAGAGATGCTGCTACCACATTCCACCAGTGTAAGATATATTCAGTGCCATATAGATATTAAATGTCTTATCAACAAAAACAAAACAGCATAACTGACTGAAGAGTAGTTTAACTGTTATCTAATGTGCATTTTCTCAGATTTTGCAGTAAAGAAAACTAGATACTAAAGAAAGGTCTAAATCTCAAGAATTTTGTTAAGTGTACTAGTGCATGTGTAGAGGTTTGCCAGTGTTTAGTGAGTATCTCAGGAGCAGACCTGTTCGTAAATGTGGCTCTGATGCTTGTTTCTTCAACTCTAGTTTTAAGCATTAGCTGTATAATGCCATTAATTCCATTGTATTCCACAAAGTCCTTAAACAGATCTGGCCAAGACCAAATATTCTCTGGTTGAGTTTCACTGTTCCACAGTTTGCCATAGTCTCTCAGAGTAATCGATGAAATCTGCTTTAGACACCTCTTTAAGTTTAACATTGATGTTAAACAGGAATTTTAGCACAGTACCCTGTGGCACTTAGGACACAAAGTTCTTTAGCAGCAGAGGTTCCCTTCTATGGTAGGATGCTGTTACACCACTTACTAAGATGCCATGTGAAGTCATCAATTTCACTGAATACAAAGCATGGGAGAGGGGTTACAGAAAACAAAGAGAGGAAACAAACTAGGAACTATGGAAAAACATGTTTTGTTTAGAATGAACATTACTCAAAATGTTGCATTCTGTGAATGAAATCAGTAGAGTGCAGATTCTGTAGCCACAGAGTATATACACACTGGGGACTATTACCTTGAATTAAGTGCAAGTCCCTATACCATGCTCATAATGCCTTTCTTCTGTAAACCTACCACCACAACTATTCTCATTTCTGACTAGCTCTGTTTATTGGGAATGAAGTGCTGAATGATTTTTTTTAACTTACTCTGTTGCAGTTTCTCTCTTTTATTGGACACGTTCAAGATAAAGTTAAGCTTTATAAGTCTGATCATGGGCCTCATATTATTTATATGAGTTTTGGTAACTGGTAAGTCCACTGAGATATTACAGTCCCTTTTCATGGTTGACCCAGAAGTGCAGTTTATACACAGTACATAGCATTGACATAACAATGACAGTTACAATGGAAATTGATTTACAGTGTGCTATGATCCACAGGAGTTGTGATACAGGCAGATACATCCACTGAGAGATGAAATAATAAACAGATAGGGTACACAGTAGTGCGACAAATACATTGGCCACTTGAGAGAGTCCACTACGAATATACTAATTAGCTAATTGTATCAGATACAAAAGGTAAGCCAGAAGCAGTTATGATTAAAGGTGAGGCACATAGGGCCAGGTAGGGAACCAGGAACAGGGTAGAGCAAGGATGAGAATTAAACAGGGCTGTTGGGATTAGGACCTAATATCACCTGTAGCAGGAGTAAGGTGCAGAGGAAGACAGAAAGTCTTAAATGCATCTTAATAAACAGTTCTGTAGGAATTGTTTTGTACAGTGACATTTTATTTATTTATTGAAGGAATTGGAATTACAACCTTTGAGTCAAGGACTCCTTTGCAAAGGCTCCTTGTCAGATATACATACATTACAAGAAATGACAGGATATACAGTAATAAATATACAGAGAACACACCAGAATACATACATTGCAGGTTTAGAAGCAGTATATACAATAAGAGGCAATAGAGAAGACAACTTACAGTTCAAGGGTGGAATGGATCAATCCATGTCAAATCATTATAAGTCCAACATGTACAATAACAATATGCAGAAATCAAAGGTTATAGTTACAGGCAAGGGGGAGAAGAACTAAGCACAGTCACAGTTGGAGTGGGAGAGGATTTCAGCATGGAGTAGGGTTTTAAACAGGCCTAGTCACTGTTCTGGGGTGATGGCCAATGGCATGTCATTCAACCAGAGGAGGGCACTGTAATAAAAGGAGTGTTGGCCCAGAGAGGTCCTGCAGTGGGGTACAGAGAGTGGGGATAGCAAGGAGCTTCGTGTAGACCTTGGTTGAGTAGAGGGCTGAACAAAGTGGTGGAGACCTTGGAGGGGGGTGTTTAGGAGAACTTCCAGCAAGGAGACAGAGCAGGTACCTGAGTCTGCCTTCAAAGTTAAACCAGTTGGTGTGTCTATAGAGCTAACAGGTGTGTGTCCAATGGTTGCACCCAGTGACTAACCAGCAAGCTTTATTTAGGAGATCATGAGTTGATGCAGGGCAGTAATGTCAGCCGTGCTATAGATAACAATCCCATAGTCAATATGGGAGATCACCATGATGCTACAGCAAGAACTTAGGCATCAGGTGGCAGAAACCCTCTGTGCCTATATAGGAGACCTAGTCTGAATTGATAGCTGAGCAGATTGATGTGGTCACAGTACATAAGAGAGAAGTCAAAGGTGATGCCCAGGTATTTAAAGGTGGGGACAAGATCGAGAAGGGAGCCCTGGATGTGAATGATGTTGAGGGAAAATTTGTAAGCTTATGTTGTCTGTGGAAAGCATGGCCTTGGTCTTTTTGTAATTCAGGACAAGACAGTGCTCTGAGAACCAGGCCTTGGCTTCAGAAAAGGAGCATTGCAGGGAGGATTGACAGGACCTGGGGTTTGAATGTCTTTCAAATATAGCCGTGTTATCGGTTTACAGTAGCATTTTTCCCATGCAGACCTTTTGAGAGTATTCAAGTAGATGCTAAACAGGAGGGGCCCAGTATTGGGGACTCCTGAAAGTACCAGTTTACTGGCCGAGAGTGTAGAGTTTAATAGGACTTAATCCTGCCTGTCTGATCTTCCACTTTTGTTGCTCTGCCCAGTTTCACCCTTATCAAGGCTCGACCATGGAACAGATTGCCCTGCATTGCTCATAGCTAGGTATTCTGTTTATGACTTTGACCACAGCTTTATCCTTGCTACTTACTGTTAGCAAAGTCCAGAACACTACCAGGTTGTTAAAGAAAATGGATAGTTGTTTTACTGACTAGGTAAGGGTCAAGAAGCTGGTACCAAATTTAAATGCTATGCAAAAGTCACAAATGTCACTATGGACTCTGGTTTTGCTGATTCCATAGCTAGGAACATCAGTAAAGAAAATATGAGCCTGCCTTCTCTTTGGAGCTGTCAGTTGCAGAGATGCACAAACCACACAGAACGACAAAGCACCACAGTGGTCTCGATTTCAAGTGTTATGATTTTCACTGAAGAGAATACACAAAAGGAATTCACTTTCAGTGCTTGTTCATGCAGGGCTACGTGAGGCTCACTGTGAGAAGATAGGACCATGATTTCATCAACTCATTACTATACTAAGGACTATTTAAGAGCAAGGAGGCAAACGATGCCCATAGGTGCGCCTTTCCAGTTAATAAATGTTATATTGCAATGAACCCCAGTTATTAGATAATGATCAAGTCATTTTTGAATTCAGTTTTGATTTACAAATTGTTATTTTGTGTGGTAGATTGTTCAATGGATTAACCACTCATAGGGTAAAGAAATGCTTTCTGTTTTGAGGTGAAATTGATGACCTACGAGTTGTAGAGGGAGTGCCTCTAGTATTGTGGGTTGTATCCTTAAATGTAAGACCCAATTCGGTCATTGAATATGTGTCATGGATGACATCAAAAAGTAATAAATCTCCTCTCAGTCTGTGTGTCTCAAGGGACATTAAATTAAGAGAACGTAGTCTGTTATTATAAGGCAGATCATGGAGACCATGAGTATTTTTGTAAATTTATGCTTACTCTTTCAAGTTGAATGCAATTTGATTTTCTATAAGGGCACCAGAGCTGAAAGGCGATTCTAAATGAGGTCTAACATATGATCTGAATAGTGCATTAGAACTTCTTCATTTTTGATTGAATATTGTGACTAATTGAGCTGATAACTCTATTAGATCTTCTAATGGTTTCATTAATTTGATTCAATATATCAAGATCATTAGCAAGGATGATGCCCAAGTCTTTTACATTGAGGTAGGAAGTAATGGTGAAACACCAAGCATATATGAAAAATGAGGGTTGTGTTTTGCCCTTTGCATAATCTTGCATTTGTCTGCATTCAGTTTCATCCCCCATTTCTCAACCCAGTCAGAGATGATATTTAAAATCTTTTTGAAGGATATCAGCTTGTTGAATGCAAGAGCGGGTGTTTCCTAATTTTACGTTGTCTGCATATTTAACAGTGATAGACTCAGTGCTGAAAGTAAGATCAGATATATAGAAACATAGAAGTTGATGGCAGATAAGGACCGCAAGGCCCATCCAGTCTGCCTATTTCTTTTTCTACCTTATAAATGTGCCATCGGCCTTTGCTCTGTCAGTGGCCTATCTATTCATAGTCCTTTGTATTGCTCCCTTATGCCTATCCCATGCCTGTTTGAAGCCCTGCACTGTATTCATAGCCACCACTTCTTGTGGTAAGCCATTCCATGCATCCACCACCCTTTCTGTGAAAAAGAATTTCCTCACATTCCCCCTTAATCGGCCTCCCTCTAATCTCATGCTGTGTTCTCTTGTCCTGCTATTTTTCTTAAATTTAAACATGTTAGACTCTTTCACCTTGTTTTATGCCCTTAAGGTGTTTGAATGCCTTGATCATATCACCTCTCTCCTCCTTTGCTCAAGGGTATATTGAGCTCTGTTAATCTGTCCTCATATGTCTTCTGATGCAGTCCCTGCACCATTTTGGTTGCCCTTCTCTGGACTGCCTCAATTTGAATTAATGTCCTTGTGAAGGTGTGGCCTCAATACTGCGCATTACTCAGATGAGGCCTAACCAGTGTCTTGTACAGAGGGATTATTACCTCCCTCTTCGACTTGTGATACTCCTACTAATACACCCTAACACCCCCTAGCCTTACCTACCGCTTTAGAGGTCTGCTTTGATGATTTTAGGTCATCAGTGATGATGATGCCCAAGTCTCTTTCTTCCTTTGTGACTGCTAGCAACTCCTCCCAGCCTATAGGTAGCTTCAGGGTTTCTCTTCCCTATGTGCATGATTTTGCACTTCTTTGCATTAAATCCCAGTTGCCACTCTTCTGACCATTCTGCTAGTTTATCCAGATCTCTTCTCATTCTGCCAACTCCATCTGGATCATCTATTCTGTTGCAGATCTTGGTGTCATCTGCAAACAGACAAGCCTTACCCTCTAGTCCATCTGCAAGGTCACTAATGAATATGTTGAAGAGGACTGGCCCCAGGACTGATCCCTGAGGTACCCAACTTGTGACTTGCATCTCTTCTGACTGTATACCATTTACCACCACTCTTGTTTTCTGCCCGTCAACCAGTTTGCCACCCAGTTGACCCACGTCTGACCCACCCCGAGCCTACCCAGCTTACTTATCAATCTTCTATGTGGAACAGTGTCAAAAGCTTTGCTGAAGTCAAGGTAGGTGACATCAACTGCTCCCCCTTGGTCCACCACTCTGGTTACCCAGTCAAAGAAATCTATGAGATTAGTTTGACAGGACCTTCCTTTTGTAAACCCATGCTGTCTTGGATCCTGTGCCCCTATGGATTCCAGGTGTTGCACTATCCTTTCCTTAAGGAGTGCCTCCATAATCTTGCCCACTACTGAGGTAAGACTGACTGGTCTGTAATTCCCCGCCTCCTCCCTGCTAAAACTCTTGTGGAGCGGGATCACATGAGCCCTTCTCCAGTCTTCTGGGACCTCTCTTGTGCTCAGAGACTCACTAAACAATTCTGCTAATGGCTCTGCTAGTTCCTCCTTTAGCTCCTTAGTACCCTGGGATGTATGCCATCAGGTCCCATTGCCTTATCCACCCTGGAGCTTAGCAAGCTCTTGTAGGACCCTTTCTTTGTGAAGGAGTAGTGCTCACCTCCTCCCCTGTGTCCATGATGCTGAGCTGTGGGCCCTGCCCTACCTTCTCTTCAGTAAATACTGAGCAAAGTATCTATTTAGGATAGATGCCTTTACAGGGCCTCCTCCTCACATGCTCCCTTTCTCCATTAAGCTTAGCAATACCCTCTGGACTTTCCTTTCACTAATGTATCTGTAGAAAGTCTTGTCACCTTCTTTTACTGTTCGTGCTAGTGTTTCCTCAGTTTGGGACTTTGCCTGCCTTACTGCCTCACCTGCTTCCCTTAGGGCAGTTTGGTATGCCTCCCTATCTTTATCCCGCTGTGTTCCCTTATATTTCCTGAAGGCCAGGCTTTTGGCTCTGACCTTTTCTGCTACTGTATTTGAGAACCAAAGTGGTTTCCTTCTTCTTTTGCACTTCCTTTTCTGTCTAACACAATGGGATGTTGCTTCAAGTATTGCATCCTTAATGCTTGCCCACTTTGCCTGTACCCCCTCACCTGTGTTTTTTTTTGCCAGGGCTAGCTTAACTCTGTTGGCCATCTTATCAAAGTCAGCTCCTCTGAAGTCCCATATTTTTGCCTTGGAATGGGATGATTTAGATGTAGTAGCCAAATTGAACCATACCATGTGATGGTCACTGGCCCCAGGTGACCTTCTACCTGGAGATCTGTGATCCCTTCTTTGTTAGTCAGTACTAGATCTAGGATAGCCCTGTCTCTTGTGGGTTGCTGTACCAGTTGTTTGAGGCCCTCCTGCAGGAATCCACTCTAAGTCTAGTTCTGGCAGATGTTCCTGCTGGTATTGACCAATCTGTATCCGGCATGTTGAAGTCTCCATTATCAGAACCTCCCTTTAGCTGTCATGTTTTGAATATCTTCTAACAGTAATGTGTCTATGTCCTCCCTCTGGTCTGGGGCCTGTAGACAACCCCAGTTCTTATGGCTGTCCCATTTCCTGTTTCCAGGTGACCCACAGTTCTTCTGGCTCCTTATGTGTATTCTGAAATTCTGTAGCTTTGATATTTTCATTAACATACAGGCCACTCCTCCCCTTTTGCACCCTCGGTCTCTTCTTGAACAATACATAGCCAGGTACTGAAGTCTCCTAAGTGTGGTTACTGGTAAACCACATCTCACTAATTGCTATTATGTCCAGTTTAGCCTCTGACATTATTGCCTGCAGGTCTGGGATCTTATTTCCCAGGCTGTGAGCATTTGTGTACATGATTTTCCATTGGCAAGATTTTGGTGTGTTAGTTGTTGGGTGAAGTTTGGATTACTCCTGTGGTCGTGTGGTGAGACGAACCTTTTTCTTACCTGGTGATGCAAATGAATGGCAAACATGCTGAATTCCTGTTTGACCACTAGCTGAGGGGAGGGTGTTCTTCCATTCGACGTATGGGGTGCTGCACCCTCTCCCCATTTGCTAGTTTAAATATTCTGCAAAGACGTCAAACTTCTGCTCCCAATGCACTGACTCTCTTTAGTCAGATGCAGTCCATCAGATTTAAAGAACTTTCGCTCCCAGAACTGTTGCCAGTTCCCTATAAGTCTGTGTCCTTTTCCTGGCACCAGCCCTTGAGCCACGTGTTTAGCTCCCTATCTCCCCTTCTCTGACCTTCCTTCCATCTGCCTCTCTCCCAGACTGGCAGGATCTCAGAGAAGGAGATGCCAGACGAAATAGATGATAGTTTGTCACCCAGCCTAGTCAGGTGTTCCTTGGTCTCCACAACTGACCGGCTGGTGAGATCATTAGTCCCTATGTGTACCAGGACATCAATGTTTTCTCTGCTTTGTGAACAATTTTAGCAATGCGGTCAGTGTCTCTCCATGCTGATGTACCTGGAGACATCTGACCATCACCCTGGCTGGAGATGGGTATCAACTCCCAGAATCATGGAGTCTCCTATGATCAGAAGTTTTTGGATTTCTTGTGCTTGTTTGTTTTGGTTCCTGATTTGGGTGAGTTTTGTTGTGCTAGCTCCTGTGCCGCAGTGTCCTGCTCTGCAGTGTCTTCTGCCTCTTTATTTGATTTCAGAGATAGAGGCAGATACCTGTTTGTAGTGTTTATATGTTTTTGGAGGTAATGTGTTGGAGAGCAGAGTGATGGGGCACCTGATTTGCTCCTCCTAACCACCTGCCAACCTCCTGGACCAACTACCCTCTGCGGTCGAATTTTTCTGTTGGATACTGGGGAAATGGCGGGTGGTTCTTATAATGTATTTCCTCTTCAATTTGAAATTTGAGGCGCAATCTCTGCCCATGCTGCCTGGAGCTGAGCCCTAAGATCTCCAAAGGCTCCAGCATGGTGACAGTGTCCTAAATCCTGTAAGACTGTCCTTCTGAAAATTGTTCCACAGTACCTGCAGTTAATGAAATCCATTCCAAATAAGTTGCTGGGTTTGTAACCTAGTCAGAGTAATTAGAAGGAAAAAAAAGGGAAAAAAAATGCAAGTAATGGTTTCATTGTGCTTTGTTTAACTTGTTATAACAAGTTAAATTACTAGTGCCCCTGTAAATGAGATCACCTTGTGGAGGCCCCACTGATCCGCCCCTTCCTGCTCTGCCACAGGAAATGTAACAACTGTGGTACCCTATAAAAGGAGTGTAGCGTGGGGTGGTTGGGCCCTTCTCCTGCCTAAAAAGAAGAACCAGGGACGAAAGAACAAGGAGGTAAGAGCAGAAACAATCAGTCAACAACAAATGCAGTAACCCTGAAAGCTTATCCTAATGTTAGATAAAACTGTAAAACCTGTTAAGCACCACCTGTAATAATTTCAGAGAAGATATACGTTGTAAGAAACACTTTGCTCCAGAGAAAAATAAAGCAGTAACAGAAGATATACCTTGCAAAAGACAATTTGAATCAGAAGATTACAGGAGTAATCTGTTAGCACACCTGTAGGCACACCTTGTAATAATGCAGAAGAAGGTATACCAGCAACAACAATTTGAATCAGAGAAAAATAAAGCAATGAAATGTTAGCAACAAACAGTAGCAATCCCTGTGAGTAAAAAAATAAAAACACCACCACACAGTAAATCTGCTTAGCCAAACTAAGTCTTAATCCTTTTCCCTTGCTCTGGTAAGTTTCTCAACTCTGCCTTTCAAGCAGTCTTAGAAGGAAAGAGCTCAGGTGAAGCTAGGTGCCTTGGCCAGCAAACCAAGTCTTCTACCTCCAAGATATCAACTAACCTGACTTTTTAACCCTATAAATGCTTGAAACAGAATAGGGCCCAGAACCGAACCGTGGGGTACACCACTAGTAACGCTATCTGAACTGGACAGATGACCATTATTCATAACTTTTTGCATATGGGAAGTTAACCAATTAGCAATCCACTTGGTGATTGTAATAGGTAAACCCAATCTGGGAAGTTTTTCAACTGAGGCCCAATGAGGCATGATATCAAATGCCTGACTAAAATTGAAAACACTATATCACAAGGGATGTTTTTATCTAAGTTAGCACTTACGTATTCATAAAAACATATAAGGTTCGTAAGGCAACTTCTACCTTGTTTAAAGCCATGTTGTTCAGAATTACTTTTGTTAAGTACGGGGTGATGATATCTTTAAGCAAGCTTTCCAACAATTTACAGACTGATGAGGGTAGACTAATGGGTTTATAGTTTTTCCAGTTCTGTGTGATAAGGTCGAAAGCCCAATCACGATTGGCCGAAGGGAGAACCTCCATCACCAAAAATCAAAAATCAGTTTCAGTGATGTACATCCCTGGTGCACAAGAAAATGGCACCAGGGACTTAGATTTTAACTGTGCATGTGGGGGTCTGTGTCCCCCACACTCCACCCCCGAGGAGGGGATTTGCTCCCCGCACCCCCTACTAAAGGGTTTTTAACTCCAGGGGGTGCAAAATACTGAGAAAAAATGTTTTAGTCTGGGCCCACAAAAATGTAGGGGCACCCGGAATCGAACCTGGATCCCTCTCAGCATTAGGCTGCCACTAACCCACCATGCAGCCCCATGCCAACCACGCCAGGCCAATCCTCCTTCCCTTCCATCATGCTCATGCCCCCTGCATGTGTATACATATACTGATGTCTTGTCACTATATGCACCCACCTCCCCATCCAGTTGCCCTTCCTTAGTGGTAGCCCTGTCGACATGCGGCAGAATTGAGGCACCATTATTACAAGCATTCAATCGCTGAAGCCCATGTCATGGGCTACCGTATTTCTGGTTAGATCTTGACTCTTTTCACATGTGCAGTTTTCCAGTCCAGTGGTACGTAATTATTGGATAAACAACCTTGAAAAATGTATTTTAAAGGCAGTGCAATACTATCAAATAATAGGTAGAGTAAATGCCTACTAGTATTATCGGGGCCAGGAGAGGTTTTGCCCTTTTGTGGTTTGAGTTTTGATAGAATTGTCTCAATGTTTAAGTTAGGTGGCATGGCAACATTTTGTATGTCAATATTAGAGATATTTTGTTTTGGATTAAAAATACCACAAAATTTTTAATTGAAAATATTCACCATTCGTGTATGGTCATACACTAATTCCCCTTCCTGTAACAAAGGACCCACTAGGCTAATTGATTTTTTTAATTAATTCACATAAGAATAAAAATATTTACTGTTGTTTCTTTTTGCATTGCTTGCTAAAAGATATTCCCACCTCTGTTTAACTATTTTAATTATGGATTTACATTTCTTTTGAGTCTTCACAAACATTGCTTAGTTGTCAGGTGTTTTATTTTACAAGAAATTCTGATATTTTTTTATTCTTATTATTAACTATTTTCTTGACAGATATGTCAAACCATTTAGGACAGTTTATCAAAGTATCATGTTCCAGAACCCAGACTATCAGCAGAGCATTTCCAAGTGGAATCACTCATCATATAATTTCTTCCAGATTGTTTACACAGTGCTGTAGTGTGTTCCAAAATCCAAGTATTACCTAGAGTAAGATGAAATCTAGAAAGGTCAAAAAAAGAATACCTCTTCCAACAAGCAAAGATACTCAATCTATCTCCCCTCCAACCTATGGATGAGAAGGGCAGGCCATAGAAAGATGAAGAAAAACATAAGTAGGCCCCATACATTATATCTATCTATCTATCTATCTATCTATCTATCTATCTATCTATCTATCTATCTGTCTGTCTGTCTGTCTGTCTGTCTGTCTGTCTATCTATCTATCTATCTATATATATATTTATATATTAGAGACAAAAAACTCAGTTTAATCGTCAGTTAGGGTTGTTCCACAATGCAAAGCGAGAAATTCAATGTTAGGGTTGAAACCCGGCTGCACCCCTCCTGCCCGCCCACCCACCCAACTGGAATTAGGGTCTGCATTGGAGTCATCAGCCCTAGGTGTCACCCCATCACATGTGGAAAGAAGCTGAGGAATAGGAGAATGGGGTAACAGTTAGGACCAATGACCCCAATGCACACCCGATTCCAGTTGGGGGGCTGGGCTGGGCTGGAAGGGTGCAAAGGGGGTTTCAACCCTAACATCGAATTTCCTCACTTTTGTCACTGTGGAACAACCCTAACTCATGCATTAAATGGAGTTTTTTGCCTCTAATTTCCCTTCTTTCTGAGAATGATAATGAGAAATCGTGAATGTAATGCAGCAGCGGGAGTGCGGGGGCGATGTCTTGTCTCATTGTAACATTGTGCCCACACACACAAATTGTAATGCACATGGTGACGCAAAGCAAAACAGAAAGAGGAACAGTACTGTAGACAGAAATGTTAAAAACAATGGAAACACAACCGCAAATTAAAACACAAAGGGTAACGCACATGGTGGCGTAAACGTGAAAGTTAAGTGAAACGGGTACGGAACCACAAGCAGAAATGGTAATGGTAAGAGTAATGTAAGTGCACAGGCTGGTTTTCCCCAAAAGCTGTACAGAGAAATTCAGTGAGTAGAAAGAATGTATGCAAAACAATGACTCTCGGAACACAAAAATCAGTAGTTGTAATAGTAAATTGCTTATATCTCAGTAACCGTACTACATAGAAAAAACATTTATAAGTCATATGTATTATCCCAGGGGGGCTATAATTTTTTGACAAAACTGTATTTCTCGGCGCCATTTTCGAGATACGGGCCCTCAAAGGCGCGGCAAATGCCGTAATGTTATCCTATGGGAAAAAAACAGAAGTTCGGACTGCCATAACCTTTGAACAGTTTAATATTTTTTTATGATATCTTTGAAAGGCACATCAAGGACCCTGGCTGCACATTCCCTGAAGATTTCGGGCCAGTCGCACAAACAGTGCGACCTGTAGGCGCAACCGTAGAATTCTAGAAAAAGCGTAAATGCCCTCTTAGAACACACTTAACTCCACAGCCGTGTATCCAACCAGTAGAAAACTTGGCATATCCCAAGGCATATGGGTCTTGATCGTGTATTCCAAATTTCAGGAAAATCCGTCAAACAGTTGCAAAGTTATTAAGGTGCAAAATTTTGGGTTTAACATATAAATGGCTCCTCAACCCTAACTATGGTAGCACTACCGTGCTATCATAATATATTAGAGGCAAAAAACTCCATTTAATGCATTAGTTAGGGTTGTTCCACAGCAAAAAAAAGCTAGGAATTTCGGGGTTAGGGTTGAAAGCCCCTTGACCACCAGCCCACCCCCAACCGCATCAGGGTGTGCGTTGGGGTCGTCGGTCCTAGATAAGTGCTGCTGGGCCCACCCAGTCTGTGCAGTTGTGTTTTTTGTTGTTGTTATTATTATGCCCGCTACCTTACCCCACAGTTCCCTTGTGCCTACCCCAAACATTTTTTGAATCAATTTACTGTTTTTCACCCCCGTCACCTCCACTGGAAGGCTGTTCCAAGTACCTACCACCCTTTTTGTGAAAAAGTACGTCCTCACATCCCTCTTGAATTTACCCCCCTTCAGCTTCATATTATGTCCTCTTGTTACATATCATATTTATCTTCACGAGAGGCCATCTCTTGAGTGGCATTGACCTTGAGTAAAGATAAATATGATAGCTTCAGTCAAGGCATGTCACAATCTGTTTATACAACATGGCCCGGATATTCAAACTGTGCCAGGCTGTGGCGCAAGCCTGGGTGCAGCTCAACTTTCTTGTGCAGGGGAGTGACCTGGGTGATATTCAACTGAACTGTGCTATGGTGCAGCAGCTTTGAATGTCGCACCCTGGCCAACCCCACTGTGCATGGTGCAGTGGCACTGCACCAGTGCAAGTGGCCAGAGTGGAGCATGGAGATGCGCTGGCGCAAGTGCCATTGCACCATGCACAGCACCTGCGATATTCGAACAGGGACATGCAAATGGGGCCATAATTTATGCAAGGCGCACAGGGGGCCATTTGCATCTCATTACGGCCCCATTTGCTTGCCATTAGCATACAGGTGCGCTGATCCCCAACGACTTGCACCTGGCACCCTGCCAGGCAGCAGCCATCAGGGACCGATGCCCCCTGCAGCCCGATCACAGGCATTCCTGTAATATAAAAGAAAAAACATCCAATATCCCTGGTGGTCCAGTGGACTGATTGCTGCCCAATTGCGGGCATCAGTACCTCATCAAAGACCTCACTACCCTGGTGGTCTAGTGTACCTTCCACTCCACCCACCCACTGAGCCCCACCACCCCACTCCCCCTCATCAGCTGGTGGGCAGTAGCACCCCACCCGCCTGCCACCCCGCCGCCCACCAACTGAAAGCTCGGTAGGGCTGCACGCCCACTGGTTCACAGCATGAGTCAATGGGTGTGCAGCCTATACCGTACTACTTAGTCCAGATATGTGAATGAATTCATTCACATATCTGGACTGAGCAGTATGGTATGGACTGCTCTTCTCCGGGGGGGGTAGTGCCCGGCACAAGACGGACCCCTGGCAGAGGCCAGAAGTTGCGCAGTGGCCAGCACTTGAACGCAATGGAGGTGGGGCAGATGCCAGACACCATCGCGTGTCCCTGCCTCATGGAAGAAAATAGAAAATCAGGAGAGGTGGGTCCTCCATTTCCATGAAACCCTCCCCAGGCTTCAATTAGCCACTGTCGTAAGCACTCCCAAGCAGTTACTAGTTCCATGGCTCAGGAAATGGGGAACCGGTACCATGACCCCGCCCTCCCGGGGGTAAACTTGGGGTGATCGGGGGAATGTTGGCAACAGCTGGTGGGAGCACCGGGGGCCGTGACCAGGGCAGAAGTATGATGGAGGACCTGCCAGGTAAAAAGGAAAATTAAAAAAATAAACACACACTTTTTTTTTTATTTTCTCCCTGTTTTTCACCCGTCCCCAATCTCAGCCAGGTGCGTGCATGTGGAAGCATGCACATGCCATGGATCGAGACGCCATCCCACAACTTGTCTACACTAGCCACCGGACCACCACCCAGTGGCAGCGGACCTACGGGGGGGGCCACAACCACCCTGAGAGAGGAGAGCTGCCCTAAAGCTGCTCAATCCTGCTCTTACCCCCCCCCAAGCCTGCTCCCCAGGGATCCGAGTCCATTCCCAAAACCAGGTTGTCAGCATGATGCAAGGTAAGGCATTCAGTGACTCAGCCCTCTGTGCCACCAGGCTGGCAAAGGGCCAATTTCATAGCATGCTCTTTCAGTACATCGTAGTGAGAACAGACTGTGAAGGTGGGCAGATGTAGAGACAGAATAGCACCAATAACACTTTCTGACTTCCTCATGCTTAACTTAATAAAAACTAGCTGGGTTGTAATGCCATTTGTATTAGCATTGAAGCCTGGGCTTGACATAAAGAAACTTCTCCTAATACACCTCCTGAGTTACTATTTACTTGTGTAATGTGCTGTACAACAATCTATGTACCCATGTTACTCAAAGCTGCATTTATATACTGTGCATATATATATATATATACATATACACACATACATATATATATTTATATATATATATATATATATATATATATATATATATATATATATATATATATATATATATATATATATATAAAAAGAGTGAAGGTGGGCTTGACTAATTCTTGATCTGGCATTAACATCTTTTAATATTACCCATCTTAAAACAATTTAAGTAATGAAAGAGCACAGAGGGCCCCCTTGTTTCCCCACATACACCCACAGTAATGTGCAAGCCTGCAAGTTAATTTGAAACTCTTCAGGGGGGTGGGTGGAAGAAGGATGTAAACAGGCAGCTCGAGAATTTTTTTTCTTCAATTATTTTACGTTGTACATATAGAAATATGCATTTCAATAGGGACTCATTTAAATTTCAAAGGGACCCTGCCAAAATTTACCCGAGAACCCCCATCCCACCCCCAGAAAATCCAGGAACCCCAAACTAAAAATCCTACCAAGAGCCCTGTGGCTGACTCAGATGGCAGAGTTGGGAAAGCCTGACAGAATCAAAATTTAAAACATCACATCATGCAGCCAGCAGCCATCTCCTTATCATTCCTCTACCCTCCTCCCTACCAGCAGTCTTCCAAACAATAGGATGCAACTGGATCCAGGCACTTGTGTGACAGTCATGTCAGTAGTAAGTATGCCTTGACCATTTACTTAGCAATAAACAGCTGAACAAAGGAAATCAAGTCCATTTCCAAACATGACACAGTGACTCCTACTTCTGGCATCTGACCCCCTACTTTTAAAGTAGAGGGTCAGACTGACCCCCTGATTTGAGACTAATGCAAGCCCTGGAAAAAAAACACTTCAGAAACAAAAAGTTAGGTATTGGTGAACATTGGACCAAATTCATAATTGGTCCATAAATAGCAATTTTTGCGTAATTACATGGCATGATCATAGTTACCTGATGTTACATAATGTGAGCATCTGCTGCGGAGTTGCCACTTACCAAACTGAATACCGGGTAGTATATACAACAGTCTATCACTCTAATTGAGCTGGGAGAGCACTTTCTCACACCTCGTTATTCTTTAACATGAGGGGGCAAACCCCCTCAAACGCAATGAAACTAACATATAAACAGTTGTTTGGTACAGTACATTATCATGCTTGTCACTCTATTAGAGTTGGGGGGCCTAGCACCCCACTTTTTTTTGTTTGTTTTAACACACACACACACAAGGGGTGGAGGGGAAGCCCCTTCAACTCAAACTAGGACAGTATCAGCAGACGATCTCCTTTATGGCGTCACATCATAATGTTTACCCAATGCTCAGGTAATAATATACATTTGCCGCAGCATCTTGCTACAGAGAATGCAGTGGTCCAATGTTCTCCACCAATACAAAAAGTTACAACTAACTACATAAAATTTGTAGCATTTTCCTGTCTGCAATTTGGTTCTTCTAGCTCTTTAATGACAGTAAATGGCCATTTTAGAAGTGTGATAAGCCACTCCAGCGTGTATATTAAATAAGCAACGAGATGTCGGAGTGATGGTTGTCATGGGTTAATGCATGCCCAGGTACGTAGCGAGGCATGAGACACAAAGACTCCCAATTTTGAAATAGGAAGAACAAGCTGAAAAAGGTCTGTACTAAACAGTAAATGGGGATTAACAAGACAGTTTGGCACAGTCTGATGTTTTGCTAATGTAAATATACTTTTTTTGTTATTTTATGGCAGCTTAGGGCATTTGCTAGTTTTTAGTATACAAAAATGTCTTCCTGACATTCTTTTTAAAGACCTTTTTTTCCAAACGTCTGTTTAAGAACTGTAGGCTGCTCAATCTGACCTTGACGGTATGTAAACTCATGGAGACCATACTTAAGGAAATACTGACAAGATCAAGTTGGAGAATGGTCTACAGGATGGGAGGCCGCATGTGTTTGTGGCAGGCACGTAGTGTCAAATAAACCTGATTGAATTCTTTGACTGGGTCAAACAGGTGGTTGACAGCAGCAAAGCGAGGGACTTCATGGGGAAAAAAGCCTACAATACCTTAGTCTCACTTTTACTTTTCAAGCTATTATTTCTTTACAAAATACCCTTCGGTTTGCCAGACTAAAGGTATTGCCATATCAGCTCACATCTATTGATGCCTACAGCTATTTTTTTCCAGTTGCCACCCAAACTGCCAAACTCGTTTGCTGCATTCCACACATAGGTCTATCATGGACGCGCGGGGAGGAGCAGAATGGGTCGAACCGGCCAAAAACAATTTTTTGTAAAAATGAATGCAGTCATCTACATGATGTGCATATGGAAGCTCAGGTGAGAAACTACTAGCAGGATACTATTTACAGACCCAAACAATAGAGGGGTCATAAAAACTGCTTGCATACCTGACAATTGCCCCTTTAACAAGGGATGCTGTCAGGTATGTTATCTTTTACTGATGAACCCAGCCAGCCACCGACCGAGACCAGGATGCCCGCCTGCAGCTCCTTGGAAGGTATGGGACAGTGCAGGCACTCGGAACACGGGTGCCTCCAGCTAACCCACTCTGACTGGCCAGGACTTTTCCCCTGCTTCAGCCACCTGGCACTTTTTACAAATAGATTTTCGATAGAACTAAGCACATTTCAACTGTGTAATAGAAGTTGTTTTTTTTTTTTGTGGCTAGTTTTCCATTAGCAGGCTATACAGGCCTGCCACTAGAGGGATTCTTGGTCTTTCCACACAAATCACTGTACTCAATCGTGGGCAATATGGCCTGCATTATCATTCTACTTCTAATCCTGACAAAAATTATGACTCATAAAGCACAGATCCATGCTAAGTCAGAAGTCATCCCAGCCTGTGAACCCACAATCATAGTTCCTGCTGCATCTTCATATTGCTTTCCTACTCTTAATCTGTCGGGTTTTCATTTTAATTCTCATTCCTCTCCTCTGGCTCTCCTCTGGCCCTCCTCCCTTCACCAATGTCTTTCCATGCACTTCCCCTGCTAGCCTTGAATGGCCATGTCAGCATCTCCTATGCCCTGGCTAGACGTACCTCCATGACTGAACACCACACAAGAACCCATATGAAAACAGCCCACTTCTACCTGATAAATGCCCTCAAGAAAATGTTTCTAATTCTCCTTTTCTGTTCAGGCAATGTCAAACTAAATCCAGGTCCCCCAACTCAAATCACTTCTCCGTCAGAGTTTGCAGCTGCTCCTGGGATGAAACTAATGATGGTCAATATTCTAAGACTGCTCAAAAAATGTGATCATCTTCAAGTTTGGGCATCCCACACTGACCCAGATCTGATTAAAATTACTGAGTCTGGCTAAAAAGAAACAACACTGA
Organism: Neoceratodus forsteri; assembly: GCA_016271365.2. Lineage (NCBI taxonomy): Eukaryota > Metazoa > Chordata > Ceratodontiformes > Ceratodontidae > Neoceratodus > Neoceratodus forsteri. The sequence goes on from CM028130.1 coordinate 1,428,082,470, forward strand.
TCCGCAAATTACTATACTGGGCTTCAAGTTCTTTAGGGCTGATAGGGATTCGGGGAAGGGGGTTTGTATATGCCAAATCTAAATTTGATGTTAGCAGCATTTCCTGTAAAACTAAGCCCAAGGAATACAAGATTGTCTTGCTAAAACTTCACCTTCCATCCTCAGAGTGCATCACAATCATTGATAGCTATAGACCCCCATCAGGAGGCACAGAAATTCTTAATGTGTTGAAATCCATAACTCTGGCTGCTAACACAGAAACAATAATCTTAAGGGACTTCAGTATGGATTGGCTCACTGCTAAATTCCACTCCCTTAAAGTCATCTGTGATGAGCTGGGTCCTACACAGATAGTAACTGAACCCACAAGAATCAATGCTTTTAACTCTGCCAACAGCTCACTCTTAGATGTCATCTTAACTTCGCATCCCCATAAAATCTCACATTCTGCAGTTTTCCATAACAACATGAGCGACCACAGTATCGTTGTATGTACAAGATTCCAATCTAAAACCCAGCAGCATCCTAAATTCAGAATCAAACGCTTGTTCCGAAAATTCAACTCAGAAAACTTCCTAACTGATCTAGCTATGATCAGGTGGCAAGACCTATATCTTGCCAAATCTGCTGATGAGGTTGCCCTATATGACAACCTCACCACCCTAATTAACAAGCATGCTCCTTTTATTCAAATGAGGGTGCGGAAAATCTCGCATCCGTGGTTCACCCAAGAGCTCAAATCTGCACTTACCAATAGAGACAAGCTATGGGCTAGGGCCAGGCACACATAGAACCCTGCAGTCTGGCAGGAATTTAGAACTGCCAGAAATGCCTGTGTTAAAACTGTACGTGCTATTAAAGCAAACTTCTACATCTCTACTCTGGAGCAGGCCAAAGGGAACTTCCAAAAAAATCTGAAAGAAACTGAGATCCATTGAAGGCCATCCTGCTGCTTCCTCCCTTCCCACCAAGATTCTGGCCAAGGATGGGATGGTTGAAAATAAACTGTGAATCCTGGAAGAACTTAACCTTCACTTTGCCACTGCTGGGTTGGCATTTGACTCCTCCCCATACACTAGCCGAGTGAATAGCAACACTAGTCCAGATTCTACACATGCTACTCCACCTCATCCCTTCCAGTTGTGCCTGTTTAGCTACAAAGAAGTTGAAGACATAATTCTTAGCCTTGACACCAAGAAAAGTGCAGGGGATGATGGCCTTGAATCATTTTTCTTGCGGCTAGGCTATGCCCAGCTCACAGCCCCCATCCTTCACATCTTCAGCCTCTCTCTATTACCACAGCCACTGTTCAATCCTGCTGGAAATCTGCCCATGTTCTTCCTCTCTTCAAATCAGAAGATCCTTGTGACTTAAACAACTACCATCCTATCTCTGTCTTGCCTGTTCTCTCCAAAGTGCTGGAAAAACTTATATACAACCAACTAAAAAAACATAGAAACACAGAAACATAGAATTTGATGGCAGATAAGGACCACTTGGCCCACCCAGTCTGCCCATTTCCCTACCTACTGGATAAGCTGCAGAGCCTAGTTAATCAGCAGCCTACTTCTTCTTGCCCCCACCCCCCAGAATTGCCTTATGACTGTCCCATGCATGCTTGAATTCCACCACTGATTTTGACTCCACAACCTCCTCCGGAAGGCCGTTCCATGCATCCACAACCCTCTCTGTGAAAAAATACTTCCTTAAATTACCTCTGAGCTGCCCCCATCTTCAAATTGTGCCCTCTTGTTCTTGCACACCTCTTTTTTTGAAAGATGCTACCCTCTTGGACTTTGTTGATTCCCTTGAGGTACTTGAACGTTTCTATCATGTCCCCCTCTCCCTCCTTTCCTCGAGGCGATACATATTAAGCTCCTTAAGTCTCTCTTTATATGTCTTCCGGTGCAGACCATGCACCATTTTAGTTGCCCTCCTCTGGACAGCTTCCATCCTGTCTATGTCTTTGCGGAGATTGGGTCTCCAGAACTGCACACAGTACTCCAGATGTGGTCTCACCAGCTGTCTGTACAGAGGGATAATAACTTCCTGTTTTCTACTGGTGATGCCTCTCCCTATGCATCCCAGTATCCTCCCAGCCCTCCTTGCTGCCCTCTCACATTGCTTGCCCACCTTTAGGTCATCTGATATGACTATCCCCAGATCCCTTTCCATTTTTGTTGTTGTTAGTATCTCACCCCCACTGTGTACTCTTCCCCTGGGTTTTTGTTTCCCAGGTGCATTACCTTGCACTTCTTAGCATTGAATCTAAGCTGCCATACATGTGACCATTCCTCTAACCTTGTCAAGTCCCTTCTCATCCTTTCCACCCCACCTGTTCATCAACTCTGTTGCAGATCTTAGCGTCATCTGCAAAGAGACATACTTTTCCTTCCAGTCCTTCCGCAATGTCGCTTATAAAGACATTGAAGAAGACCGGTCCTAATATTGAACCCTGCGGTACCCCACTAGTAGCCTCCTTTCTTCTGAGTGGACTCCATTTACTATTACTCTCTGTGTCCTATTCTCTAGCCAGTTCTTTACCCAGGCTGTCATCTTGGGACCCACTCCCAGGCTGGCTAACTTGTATATTAATCTTTTGTGTGGGACTGTGTCAAATGCCTTGCTAAAGTCTAGGTAGGCCATGTCCACTGCCCCTCCCTGATCTACTACTTTGGTCACCCAGTCAAAGAAATCTATCAGATTTGTCTGGCATGACCTTCCCACTGTGAATCCATGCTGCCTAGGGTCCTGTACCCCTCTGGCCTCTAGATACTCGACAGTTCTTTCCTGCAGAAGTGATTCCATCATTTTCCCTATCACTGAGGTTAAACTAACAGGTCTGTAGTTTTCTGTTTCTGCCTTGTTCCCACTTTTGTGAAGGGGAATCACATCTGCCCTCCTCCAGTCCTCGGGTATCACCCCATCATCCTCCCATGATTTGTTAAAAAGGGTAGTCAGTGGTGTCACTAGTTCTACCCTTAGCTTTTTAAGAATTCTGGGATGAATCCCATCAGGCCCCATTGCTTTGTCCACCTTCAGTTTTAAGAGTTCTTTCAGAACCCTTTCTTCTGTAAATGGGCTGGTATCAACTTCTGTATCCAGAGTGCTACTACTGTTTGTTTTATGTACCTCCCCCTCTTCATTTGTAAATACTGAGCAAACATATTTGTTTAGTATCTCTGCCTTTTCACAGCCTCCCTCTGCCCACCCTCCCTTTCCTTTATTAAGCCTCACTATCCCTCTCTTGGTCTTCCTTTGCTCCCTGATGTACCTATAAAAGGTTTTATCCCCCTTCTTAACTGAGTTGGCTATCTTTTCCTTGGTTTGGGCCTTTGCTGTTCCTGACTGCCTTCCCAGCCTCCTTTTGCTTTAACTGATACAGTTCTCTGTCCTGCTCCTTCTGCGATTCCTTGTACTTCCTGAATGCTTTCTTTTTCTCTTGAACCTTCACTGCCACTTCATTTGAGAACCATAGTGGTTTCTTACATTGTCTTGTTTTGTTTATTTGCTTCACACAAAGGCTTGTTACCTCTGTGATGGCAGTTTTTATTATTCCCCATTGTTCTTCCACCCCTCCTTCCTGCCCATTTAATAGTGCACTCCTTAGGCACTCACCCATTTTGGCAAAGTCAGCCCTCCTAAAGCCCAGTACTTTTGTCTTTGTATGGCTTGACTCTATTGCTGTGTTTATTGTGAACCATACTGTTTGATGGTCGCTAAAAAAATCACCTTGAAGTGCACACTCCTAAACCCAGCCCAATCTGGCTTCAGGTTGAAGCACAGTACCATCTCACCTTGGCTAAAGTCTCTGATGACTGGATCCATGCTATGGACACCAAGAAGGTTACTGGAGTAGTCTTTCTAGACCTTAGTAAGGCCTTCGACACTGTAGACCATCACCTCCTAATCACCTGTCTTGCCTACATAGGTGCCACTTCACTTACCTTACAGTGGTTTAACAGTTATCTTATGGGAAGGACACAAAAAGTCAAAGCTGATGGCCTACTATCTGCCCCCTTCCAATTGCCAGAGGAGTCCCTCAAGGCTCCATCCTAGAACCAATCCTTTTTTCCCTGTACATCAACAACCTTGACTCCCACATAAAGATCTCTAGCATACATTTATTTGCAGATGATACGGTTTTGTACGCATCAGGCTTGTCCTTAACTGAAGTCAGGGAAGCACTCCAAGCTGATTTTATCCAGTTAGAAAGCAACCTTATCAAAGCCAAGCTTCTCTTAAATGCCCAAAAACAAAGACAATGATTTTCTCAAGATTTGCCTTGTCTGGTGCCCTGCCTGCCCCATCTAAAAACTTCCTAGTTACCTCCCTAGGTGAACCCTTGGAACTCATACCCAAATTTAAATATCTAGGTATGTGGATAGACAACAAGCTTTACTTCAGTGACCACACTGGGGATCAATCAAAGAGGCTTAAAGCACACTTGTGTTTCTTCTTTAGAAATAGGACCCTCTTTTCTCTCATGACCTGCAAAAGACTTGTCCAAGCAATATTCCTTCCCTTGCTTGACTACGGAGACATTATCTTTATTTCCTCCCCAACCATGAGCCTATCTAAACTGGACATACTCTATCACTGTGCTCTTCACTTCATTACTAACTCTGCATACAGGACCCACCACTGTGATCTTTATGCAGCAGTTGGGTGGACCTCTCTTGCCACCAGACGCCTCCTGCATGCTGGCATTTGGACCCTCAAATTACTACTCCACAAACTGCCTGTCTATGTAACGTATCTCATACACATCTTGCATAGCACCTACTCCCTAAGGAAATCCGACCTAATCCTACTAGATGTTCCCAGGACACGTACCACAGCTGGCCAAAGAGCTGTCTCATATGCCCTCCCAAACATTTGGAACCAACTACACGCCATGCTGAAGCTAACCAGAATCGTATCAATTAACTCTTACAAAACACTAGCTATCTCTAAATTAAAAGACATATGTAGGTGCTACTAGGCCCCCAATGCCAAGTCAACTTCCTAGGTACCAACTGGCCCTCTACTTATTAAGCTGAAATGTGTTGCATAACTTAGAGCAAGTTTAAAGCTGGAATGTACTGCATACATGGCATAAGGACTTCTATCGTGTATACCGCTTGTATTATATATTTTTTCTTTGTTGTTCTACATTTTATATCTCCTGTTTATGTACAGTAATTGCGAACTGTATGTGTATGTGCCTCAGGACCTCCTTGTGAATGAGCTTGCTCAACGGAGTCTTTCCTGCAATAAACTTGAACTTGAACATTTCATTGCAGTTGTAATCACAGCCTGGCAACCTGCATGTGTGCTGGTGTATTAAACTGCATTTAGCAAAAGATCTGTATCTTGAACCGTTTTTGAAATATACTGTAGGTGCTGAAAGGTACCATGGACGCAACAATGTTATCCTATGTGAAATTTCTAAACTTTGGAATGATATAACTATGGAGCCAATTTAAATGTTATCATCACACTAGCAAAAGGCACATCTGTAGGGCAAGCTCTTTCTACCCTGCAAATTTCAGCCCATAAGTCCTAACCATTTGTTTGCACTGAAGTGGCAAATAACAGCGATTTTTTAAAAGCAGTATCGCAGATTTGACAAAGTTTCACGAATTTTGCAAAAGCTTTCATGAAAGCTGTCACAAATTTGTGAAAGTACATTTGCAAAACTTTCTCAGTTTGAAAAAGTTTTGCAAATGTACTTTCGCAAATTTGTGAAACTTCCAACAGCCAAATTGAAAAAACATATTTCAAGGCTTTATTTTGAAAAACTAATGCCAGGATTGTGTTCCTCAGACCCAAATTAAGTAAACACAACTGTTGGTGTTTACCAAGGGACAGTATTTTTTGAATTACAGTGTTTTTCTCTGTTGCCAACTGAAAACAATATGGTGGCAGCACGACACTACTGTACCCTTTGCAGCAGTAAAACAAGCTTTTGCAAAAGCAAAAAGTGCTTTTAAGCTGTACGTATATTTTTCCCCATAGGTTATAATGGGAAACTTTAAATGTTAACAACTTTTGAATGGATTCATATTTTTTCACCAAACCTTCAAAAAGCACATCAATGAACCAGACCCCATATGCCCTGATCATTTCAGACCAGACAACCAAACTGTTTCAGACTTACAGATGAGCAAAGAATTTGCACCTAAATGGTAAATTTCATATTTGTTGGTACTCCTCAGCTCCACAACTGTACGACCAACTGGGGCAAAACTTACTAGATCCAGAGATCTGCGGTACCAGATAACGCATGGAAAATTTCAGTCAAATGGATGTAAAGTTATTAAAGTGTAACATTTTAAGTTTAACATAGAAGTGGCTGTGCAACCCTTAGTATAAGGCACTACTGTACCCTATAATAAATAAATATATATATAGGGGATATATGATGGGCACGAGTGGAATATGGAAAATATTTTCACTCCTGCAGAGTGAACCTGGACATTTTATGAGTACTGAAGGCACGAGTGGAATATACAGTGCTCACAAGGCAGGAGTGAAAATATTTTTCATATTCCACGATGTGCACATCATGTGTCCTATTTATACAATGGGGCACTGTTGCAAAATGTACAATTTACACGGGATTAGCGTGGGTTTAGTGTGGGTTTGTGCAGCTTTGCGCAATTCCGTGGCTTTGCGTGGGTTTAGCGTGGGTTTCGGGGGTGTAATAAATGGTATTTATTTTAACTCTGCTGACATCATCAGGATTTATTTCACTGCAGTGAAAATAACATGGTTTATTTCACTGGAATATGTCTCACCCGCATTGTATAAATATATATATATATCTATATATAGATATATATATATATATACATTCATTGCAAAAAACGTTGTTAATCCATCCATTAGGGTTGAAGTGACAAAAGTAGGGAAATGAGGCATTAGGGTTGAGACCAACATCCCATCCTACCACCCAACTCCTACTCTCCACAGACCAACAGGCGACTGGGTGTGCCTTGAGTTGTTGGCCTCTCACCCCATTCCATGTGTAAGAAAGCTGACATGGTACAGTAAAGGAGAACGGGTGAGAGTTATGGTCAATGACTTCAAGGCACACCCCATCACCTGTTAGTCTGTTGAGGGTGGGGTGGGTCGGGGTTGTACAGTGGGTGAGTGTTAGGGTCTCAACCCTAATGCCTCATTTCCTTACTTTTGACACTTCAACCCTAACTGCTGCATTATAGAAGTTTTTTTTTTTTGCAATGAATTTCATTACTTTTTGAGAAAGTGTAATCTTTCCCTTTTATGGTTTAGGAAGCACAGGGCCTTGTACCCCCATGGTATCAGGTTTTTGAGGCCCTGCACTCCCATCTATTTATAAGTGTACAGACATTGTAATGAACTGTAATCTCCCATAATGAATGGCTCAGCAGTCCCATTACTGCATAATGGTATCCATATGTGGGAGCACAGGGCCCTCCATGCCCTGCGCTCCCACAACCTATAATTGTAGAGACACAGTGCAGGCCTAGACACTTTCCAAGTAACCCATATGCTGCAAAAGGTGCAGTATCTCAATAACCATTGCAACCTTGAAAAAAATTCCACTGCAGTTGTAATCGTGGACTGGTAACCTGTATGCATGCTTAGCATACCTAAAGGTGTGCTAAGCTGCGTTTAGTGATTTATCCATATCTTGAACAGTTTTTGAGATTTAGGCACCAACAGATGCCACATTTGCCACAGTGTTACCCTATGGGAAATTTCCCAACTTCTGAATGCCATAACTATGTAACTGATGCTAATTTTTACACCAAATTAACATACGTCACATCTCTGGGACACCTCCATTTCTATCCTGCAAATTTCAAGTCAAAAGTCCTAACAATTTCTTTGCAGTGAAGTGGCAAAGAAATAGCACTCTTTAAAAATCACTGTTTGTGAGCTGTCAAAATCATTGTTTGTGAGCCGAATCCCTCCTTTGTGAGGTGTCAGAATCCCTGTTTATCAGTTGGACCCTGTTCACGAGGTAGGGCCATCTGGTCAACCACTCATGAACAATGATTTTGACATCTCACGAACAGGGACTGGCTCACCAACAGGGATTCTGACACATCATGAACAAGGATTTTGATGACTCATGAACAGGAATTTTAGGACCATCTGGTTGTCATCTCACGAACAGGGATTTTGACAACTCAAGACCAAGGGAAGTCTCACAAACAAGGATTCTGACAGCTGACAAACAGGGATTTTGACACCTCATGAATATGGATTCCTTTTTATATCGAGCTGTCAAAATCCCTGTTAGTCAGCTGAATCCCTGTTCGTGAGGTGTCAAAATCCTTGTTCATGAGAAATCCCTGTTTGCGAGATAGGGCCATCTGGTCATCATCTCAAGAACAGGAATTTTGACAGCTCACAAATAAGGATTGGCTCACAAACAAGGATTTTGACACCTCGCAAACAAGGATCAGAAGTGAGTTGCGAACAAGGATTTTAAAAATTTCAAAAACTACATTTTGGGGCAGAACTAAAGTAAACAAATGGGTATGTAGAGGATGTCACCCTGAACAAAATCCATGCTTGGTTTTGCTCTCAACACTTCCCTGAGTTAACTTATAAGGTTTTCTTTGATGAGGAAAAGTGTTTACAAGATGGCAGCTCATGAACAGAGAATTTTTCTTATGAACAGAGATTTTATAAATCCCTGTTCACAAGCTGCCAAAATCCCTGTTCTTGAGGCAAATCCTTGTTCACCATTTATATACCTATCCAAAAGACTGAACTGAGCATGCTCAGAACCCAAAATTTCTAAATTTAATAACTTTGGAACAGATCAATATTTTTTACCACACTAACGCTGGCTTGCTCTTTGGGACAGTCACTTTCTACCCTAACAATTTTAGAGCAAAATTCCAAATGGTGTGGCCTCAGCATAATGGGCAAAAATCAGCAAAAACTGGTGAAAGAAATCGAAAAACACACTTTTTTCACTATGCGCTGCACAAAACCTGCACATCCAATCAAAAACACATTTTGCATGTCAAGAGATCTACCCCAAAGGATGGTGCATACCAAATTTTGTGCAAATCTGTTGAACAGTTGCAAAGTTATTAAAGTGTAACCTTTGGGGTTTAACATTAAACTGCTTTTTCAACCGTAACTATAGTGGCACTACTGCGCCACTATAATGTGTGTGTGTATACATCTCTATATATATATATATGTTTGCATATACTGCATGCATGTGTAGCTAGATAGATATATATATATATATATATACACACACACATATATATGAAAGGTAAAGAAAATGGGGACTATAAAAATAAGGGAATATGGGGTGGAGGGATACTGTATTTACAGTACAAGATTGTGTTGTAAGGAGGAAGAGCTGGTAAAACTCTGGGAGGTTTATTAGTTATGAAAATGATTTGGGTAGTTCTATACTAGATCAGCATTGCCCCATTAAAACAGCAAAAGGAGAAATAAAGATCAATTACAAAACACTGAAACTCAGAAAGATTTTTTTGTATTGAAACTCAAAGGATTGATAACTTGCTCGGTCTCTGTCTGGCATGCTCTATTGGTGGGGTCCTCATCAGTTGTAGGGACTGAAAGGCCTAAGGGCAGATACCTATTTTATAATGTTATTACATTCCATACATATTCAATATAGACCATTAGAAATATCTGATAGATGGCAATTGAAAACCAGGTAAGCAAATTATATGAAATTAAGTGTACCAATAGAATCAATAATAAAATGTGCAAGTATCCAGTGAGATCGTGACCTGGTTGCAGAACGGATGATTCATTGGTGAGTGGAATTTTCTTTGGAAAACTGCTCAGTAATGCACCTGGGATTAAACAACAGAGGCCATGATTATATACTAAATGGCATAACTCTTAGAAAAACGATACAGGAAAAGACGTGGGAATAGGCAAGGCAATTATATTTCTCAAGCCCTCTGTCCAAAAAACTTAGGGGACTTCACATCATATACAATAATTCAACATACAGATTTTATACATTAGTTATACACTATATTAGTCACCAATAACCAGAAACATGGATGACTTAATAATCAGGTACAGGCAGTGATGAAGGCAAATAGGGGTCTGAGTTGTATAAGGAGACATTTCCAGAGTAGCTCCAATAATATCACAGTGTCACTATATAGAAATTCTGTGTTCCCACATTTGAATTACTGCTCATAATTCTGGTCACCAGCATCAGCCTGAAACAAGGTTATGCTGGAAAAGGTTCAGAGGAGGATCACCAGAACGGTAAAGGAATTGGATGAGGTCCCATATGAGGAGGGGTTATAAAGATTGGAGCTTTACAGGTTAGTACATAGAAGAATAAGAGACGATTCCTTGCATGACATTACAAAAGACAATCACCTGACGAGGCCTCTGAAATTAGAATTTAAGGCAAACATAAAAGCATAGAAGATTATGGAAGAAAAAGACCAATAGTCCATCCAGTCTGCCCATGGGTCTCTATATAACCCCATGACCTGGTGTCAGTCAGGGCCTTCCCTCTTCACAACAGTTATCCTATTATTTTCCCATCCATGTCCCCGCCAGTGATGACTATCCCCTTTACTGTGGCCCAAGCATGTTTGAAACCACACACAGTTCCAGCTTTCTCCACCTCAGCCAGCAGGCAGTTCCACAGTTCCATCACCCTTTCCATAATGTAATACTTTCTTATGTCCCTCCTGAACCTTCCCCTTGTCAGTTTTCATCATGCACCCTTATTGTCGAGCTGGTGATCCGTACAAACAGTTCCCTGGATTCCAGCTTGAAACATTTACTGTATATGGTAGGAGGTGACATACAGTAGTTGTTTTTCACAGTAGTCACAATTGGTAGGCACGCCTACTACTGTTCTTCTGTGCTTAGTATGATCCTTAGCAGAAACTTGTGACCAGTAGTATATTGTTAAACAAGATGATCCATTCTGTGTCTTATCACTAATATTAAAAACTGCTACTGCAGAAACTACTGCACGTTAATAATTGCCATGCATTTCTAATTGTAAATAATTCCCTCTCTTCTGAAACAGATGCCTGCAAGACAAGAAACAAATAGACATCCTGCTTGAGCTACTGAATGTGAACATGCCCTCTATAGAGATGAATGAAGACTGCCTGTACTTAAATGTGTACACACCAGTGCAACCAACTGAGACGGCTAACTTACCAGTGAGTAAAGTTAAATACCAGGACAGAGTGACATTTTAGTAAAAAGAGCTATTGTGGGGAATAGAAACAATCACAAGAAAACAGTAATTCACAATTGTATGAGATCCCAGACTTTCTCTTATCCGTTTGCTTAGATTCTGAAGTGTTAGATTGGAGGATAGCAAACATGGGGCCACTAAACAAGGAAGGGGAAACGGAAGGACTGGGTAATTACAAACCTGTCAGTCATACTGGTAGGTAAACTGATGGAGACAGTAGGCAGAGTACTTGAAGAGAAATGGGATTAAATATAGTAAGCAGCATGAGGTCGTGGCAGGGTCTTAGGGAGGTCTTGACAGACCAAGCTGAAAGTGTTCTTTGACTGGGTACCAAGGATGGTGGGTAAGGAACACACAGTACTGTAGCTTTACCGTGTTTTGACTTCAACAAGACATTTAACTCAGTGCCACATGAAGACTGTGGAAGAAATTAGAGGATGTGGGAGGACCAAAGGACTTAGAAGGGTGGGAAGTTGGTTGAGGGAGACAAGTGGGTCATGGTAAATGGGGTTGAATTGGGGGAAAAGAAGGTCATTAGTGGGATACCACAGGGTTCAGTCCTGGGACCAGTTTTTTTCAATATGTTTATTAACAGCATATTAGAGTGAATACAGGGCAAAGTGTGTCTCATTGTAGATGACATTAAGTTCTGTGGCAAGACATACATCGAGGATGGGGAAAGGGAGTTGCAGAGGAACCTGCAAAGGTTAGAGAAGTGGTACAAAATCTGTTGTTAAAATTTAATTCCAAAAAGTTTAAGGTGATGCACATAGGGAACAAGAACCCCAGAAAGGAATACTGGATCACAGGGGGTTAACATGGCCACTACTTCAGAGAAAAGGCACCCGGTGGGGTCATCATAAATGATGCCCTAAAACAAAGTAGACAATGTAACAAGGCCTACGGCAAGACAACCAGCATATTGGCATGTATTGGATGGGATTTGATAGCAGGAGGAAAGAGGTAATAATACCTCTCTATAGATCACTTGAGATCCCATCTAGAATGCTGTGCCCAGTTCTGAAGTCCTCACCTGAGAAAAGAGAGAGCTAGGATGGAAACGGTGTGGTACAGAGTAACCAAAAGGATTCAGGGCCAGCAAGGCAGATCCTACAAGGATTGTCTCAGGGCACTGAACATGTACTTGCTGGAGTCTAGAAGGAAGAGGGGTTGACATGATAGACCTTCAAGTTGCTGAAAGGAATAAAATTAGAAAACTATGAGGAACTGTTTAGCAGGAATGGAAGGCTGAAAACAATAGGACATTAATGTAAGCTGGTGGGTAGCTGATTAAGGAGTGATTTAAGAAAGTTTTACTATATGGAGCAAATGGCTGAGCCATTGAACAACCTACTAGCAGAGGCAGTCAGCGCAAAAAAACATTCACGGATTCAAGCAAGACTTGGACAGAGTAAAGGGCTTATTGGTTACTCAGGTTGATAGCAGTAAGGCAGAGGGAGGGGGGGGGGCCAAAACCCAGTCTAGACAATAGCTCTCAGTGTAGTGCAGGGTAAAACTAGGCAAATCGGATGGCTCAGTGGTGTTTTTTTACTGACACTGTCTATGTTTCTATATGTAATGTGCAAGGCACACACAAAACTGAGAATAGGGAATAGGCAGGAACATACTAACCTGTAAGCCTGACCTTGGTGGTGGGCATGGTTATGGAAACTGTACTGAAAGAAAGGATTGGGGGAATACCTTAACACTAGTAGATTGCCGGATCTGAGACAGTATGGATTCACAGAGAGTAGATCTTGCCAAACAAACCTGATAGATTTTTTTGACTGGGTTGTCAAAAGGTGGATCAGGAAGGAGCGGTGGATGTGGCTTACCTGGATTTCAGCAAGGCCTTCAACACTGTTCCACATAGAAATCTGTTAAACAAGCTTGGCAACATATGAGTGGGCCCAAAGACTGTAAAATGGGCACAAGGTTGGCTAAGTAACTGAACTCAGAGGGTGGTAGTAAATGGAGTTCACTCAGAGGAAGGTAAGGTAATTATCAGGATACCACAGGGGTCAGTACTGGGACCAGTCCTTTTCAATTTCCAATTTCTTTATCAGTGACATGACAGACGGTCTGGAAGGAAAGGTATGCCTGTTTGCAGATTACACAAAAATCAGCAACAGAGTGGACACATGGGGGGATGAAGGAAGATCTAAAAAAAAAACTGTATGACTGGTCAAGGGTTTGGCAACTGGACTTCACTGCCAAAAAATATAAAATTATGCACATGGGGCACAGAAACCCAAGGGCAATGTATCATTTGGGGGAGGAGGTGTTAACAACAACAAAACAGGAAAAGGATCTGAAGGTCATCATATATGATGACCTGAAGGTAGCAAAGCTGTAGGATATGGCAGTAGGAAAGGCTAGTAGGATGCTGGGGTGCATAGAAAGGGGTATCACCAGCAGAAAAAGGGAGGTAGTGTTACCCTTATATAGATCAGTGGTGAGGCCACACCAGGAGTAATGTTCAGTTCTGGAGGCCCCATCTTAGGAAGGACAGAAACCGGGTGGAGGCAGTACAGAGAAGGGCAACCAAGATGGTGCACGGCCTGCAACAGAAGCCTTTTGGGGAAAGACTCAGGGAATTAAATATGTACTCACTGGAGGAAAGGAGAAAAAGGGGAGACATGATAGAAACATTCAAATACCTCAAAGATATCAATAAGGTACAGGAAGATAGCATATTGCACAGAAAGAGATGCTCAAGGACGAGGGGCATGGTATGAAGCTGGAAGGGGGGAAGTCTCGCATGTAGTTTATGCTGTAGGTGTCATGGGGACACTTTGCAGTGGAAGTGATGTCATAGACATGAGTCTCGTGGTACTTGAGACTAGCTCTTGAGACTACTTGTGAGCTGCTTGGCGTGGAAAACTACAAAGCTGCGAGGCGAAAGTGGCCTGGCAGCGTTGTTCTATTGGTGTAGTGGTTAGGGCAATAGGCTGTGAAATAGAGAATAGGCTAGAGGTTCAAGTTTAGCAGACTGCAGATGCTAGGTGGGTTACAGAATGTGAAATCACTAAGAACGAAACTCCGAGGTCGCACACTTAGCATGTGTAAAATATTTTTTTCTTCAATATTGTGCGAACTCAGAGTTGATTATATTTATTTACGTGGGACGCAGAGGGCATAGCTCCCTGCTTGGGGGGAGTGGGAGGCACAGCCACCCTGCTAAAAAAATACTTTGACATGTTTGCAAATGTTACTGATGGACACACAGTTATTTATTTATTTATTTGCTTTTGTTAACCAGGTAAGCACACTAGACAGCCAAGTGCCTATTTTCAGGTCTGCGACCCGGGACTAATGGTATTCCCATCGGCCATACTGTTTCCTGTCCGCCATGACACCTGCAGTATAAACTGCAACTACTGTGGGGGGATATGTAGAGGGGATGGGAGGAAATATTTCTTCATGGAAAGGGCGGTGGACACCTGGAACAGCCCCCAAGCAGAGTTGGTGGGTACTGAAATGGTAACAGTTTTCAAACATGCATAGGATAAGCACAGGGGGACCTTAGTAACAGCTAGAGGGGGTTAAGGCCAGAGATCAATTAGGGTCTGTGGTAGCACAGTAGGTTGGGACTTTAGGCAGACTAGATGGGATAAGAGGTCCTTTTCTACTGACAGCTTCTATGTTTCTATATACAGTGACATTATGGAGTATGATGAAAACAGAACTGCTATAGTCTTCTTATAATCAGAGTCCAGGGTTCAGCTTCAGTGTTGTGACATTTCAGTTAGAACAGGCACATTCCTTACAGATCAAACAGTTAATGCAAGTTTATTCATGCTACCTGGACCCTCTCTCCTACTTTATAAACTACCCCCTCAAAGAGATCCAAAGACCAGTATCATAAAAGTTGCAGGAGGTTTTGCTAGTGTTTACTGTCTTATTCTCCCATGTGTAATCCTTTAATCAGTCAGTCCCTCCTCACACACCCTTATGTTTCTGAGTTGTACAAAATTACCCATACTACAATAATGCAAAGCATTATGGGAAGCATCTGCAACTCACCATGAACCAGTTCAGACTGGTTCTTCTTTAAGCAGGAGTGTATGATGCCAAATGGCCCTTCATACACAGTCTGAGTGGATTTTCCTGTCTCTGGTTTGTTATGACTGCTACAGATTCCTTAGTGTAGAGTCAAGGGGCCTGATTCCAGGATGGGCTACACCAGCATAAGGCGAGATATGCCATCCTCTTGGCATATCCCATGACATGTACCAGGTGGTACACCAGTTGGAATTCCAAGTGGTGACTTGCACCATGGCGGATGCAGGCTATGATGACCACTGGTTATGCCACCCATTATGCCCAGCCCACAATGCCTGGTACAAGTTAGATCATTTAGTTTTATGGCACCGACCCTGTGGAATTCTCTACCTCGTCAGGTGTGAAATTGCCCGACCGTCCTTAGTTTTAAAGGAGCTCTGAAGACCCACCTTTTTAGTATAGCTTTTAATGATTTATATTAGTTTTAATTTTATTGAATTTATTGTTTTGTAAACTGTACAGGCGCTTTGGTTTTAAGAAAAGGGCCTTTTAAAAATAAAGTTTGAATTGAAAATTGAATTGAATTGAAGTGCAGGTTACGACAGCAACTTAGCCCAATTCAAGGAGGGCAGCTGTTGTAACCTGCAAGTGCCATTCCAAAAGGTGCACTGGTGTAGCATTCTTACGGCAGCTCCTACCTGTCCTAAGTGGCATCTGACAGCTGGTACCACTGGATGCCGCCACACAGCACTACAGAAACCATGCCCTACTGTCCCCCAGACCCCCCCAAGCACAACCCTGCCTCTCAACCTCCTGATCATCTGGGACCTCCAGGGGTCCATTTTTGGTGCACCTCCCCCGCAATGCCTGTGCCATCTGTCCTGCACCCTCATCAATCAATCAATCAATCAAAATCTTTATTTAATCAGGCGAACATCATTGAGCATAGCTCATTTACAAGATGGACCTGAGTGGTCAAGAAGTGCAAGTGTTATTACATTGACAAGGGTATCATAAACAGTAATACAATGACAGGGGTAACAAAAAAACAGTAATACAATGACATAAGTGCTAGTATATAACAATATACATATGTACAAGGCATTAACACTTTTAATCTGTGAGACAGTAGGCAGTTGGCACATCAGAATTAATATGTAGATTATAGGACCTAGCAGGCATTTTGAGGGTGAATCTTGAGACTGGGAACGGGAGTTTTTTCAGCATATAGAAACACGAGCAGAAAAAGGGGGGGGTAGGGCCGTGAATTAGGCCTTGTGGAAGCAGGTGCAGAGTTCTGGGAATAGGGTGGTGAATAATCTTTTGAAGGATATTAAGGGTGGGAGGTTATTTAGCTTCATGGTTTTTTTTGGAGTGAGTTCCAAACATTTGCTAGTGAGTAGCTGATAGCAGCCCTCCCAAGCTGGATGCAGACATTGGGGACCTTAAGAGTGATAATTTTGCTGATCCTTAGGTTGTATGGCCTAGAAGTAATTTGAGTAAAACAGTCCGAGATGTAGGTAGGTAGCTTGCCTGATAAGGCTTTGAATATCCAAATTGCAGCATTCCTATTTCTTCTGTGTTGTAATGATGACCAGCTAACTGCCTTATAAAGGGAGCAATGGTGGGTGCTGAAGGGAAGGTCAGTAATGAATCTGATGGACCTGTGGTATAGGGTGTCCAGTTTATTTAAGAGGGGGAGTGAACAGTGTCCATACAGAAAGTCAGCATAGTCAATGAGGGATAGGAATGAAGCCTGGATTAATCTTTTTGGAGTCTCTGTTGAGGTAGTGTTTATTCTAAAAATAAACCAAGCCTTTGTCTCAGTTTCTTTAGTAGCTCCTCAATATGGAGAGAAAAGTCAAGTTGTTATCAATCCAGACACCAAGATATTTGAAGTTATCAACGAATTCCAGCTTCTCCAAGTAAGGTGGTTAGTTGTAGGGTGGTAGATGATGGGGTAGTGGCAGAGCAACTTTAGGAGGAAAAGAGCATAGCTTTGTTTTTTGGCGTTAGAAGTAGTTTTTATCCAGTAAGTTGTGTTGTAGGATGGAGAATTCAGATTGTAGCAGTTCACAGGCTTTAGATAATGAAGGATTGCTAACATATAGTACAGTATCATCAGCAAACAGATGGATGTTTGATTGAGTGAGGTTAGCATCAATATTATTAATATAGATGGCAAAGAGGATGGGGCCAAGAATAGAGCCTTGCGGTACACCTCTTAGCAGTGGTTTTAAAGTGGATAGATAGTTTCCATTTTTTAACAGTTGTGATCTGTCTGATAGATAGCACTTGAACCAATTGAGTGAAGGGGAATCCAACCCTAGTGAGCCAAGGGAGGTGATCAGTGATTCATGATCCACTGTGTCAAATGCTTTGCTCACATCCAGGAACACAGCACAGGTACTATTCTTCTTATCCATAGCAATCTGCCAGTCGTTGGTTACTTTGGCTAGGGCTGAAATGGTGCTGTGCCTTGATCTAAATCCTGATTGTGCTGTGTTTAGGAGGTTATTGTTATCCAGGAAGACCCTTAATTGTGAGTTTACTAACTTTTCGAGCATCTTGGACAGAACTGATAGGATGGAAATGGGCCTGTAATTATTGAGATCCATGGGATCACCAGATTTGAGTAAAGGAACTACTTAAGCTGTTTTCCAAATGGAGGGGAATGGATCCAGTGGTGAGGGAAAGATTGAAGAGATGAGTGAGGGGGGGCAGATAAGACTTGAGATGCAATCTTGAGGAAGTAGGGGTCCAGGGAGTCTGTACCTGCACTTTTTGAGGTATCTAAATTGGAGAGGAGATCTTCCACTTCTTTCAATGATATTGGGTTGAAGGAGAAGGTTGATGAGGCCCTTGGCCCACGGTGGATTGAAGATTCAAGGAAGATCTCAGGAGATTTGCAGGTGAAGAGTCAAATGCTAGTCCAGCTGTGGTGAAGTGGTCATTGAAGGTATTTAGAATTTCTTGTTTATCCGTAATTTCTGTGTTATTTAGTAGCAGTTTGCAGGTTAAGGCAGGAGTAGAGTTTTGGCCCAAGATACCCTTTATAGTTCCCCAGAGCCTGGTTGGGTTATTATAGAGGCATCCAATTCAGCTCTATAATAGGCGCTTTGGCAGATCTTATTTGTGTAGTACATGAATTTCTTGCTTTTCTGAAATTTAGCCAGTCTATGGAGTCCTTAGTTTTCTTGCCTTTTTCCACAGTTTGTCTCTGGCTAGCAAGGCTGTTTTAAGATCAGTGGTGAACCAGGGGCAGGACCTTGCTTTAGTTCTGATATTGGTGAATGGTGCATGAATATTTAGAGCATTAGTGATAATGTCTTTAAGATCTGGAGAGCTGTTTCCACTGAGGTTGTAAGGTAGAAATCTTGCCAATATATTGTGTTACTCAGGTCATGGAGGTAACCTGGTATATTGAATCTTTTTGACCTTTGGGGACAAATTCAGCAGGGTTGGATGGTTTGGGTGAAGATCTTATGCCAGCTATGGGACAATGGTCACTTACATCATTCGGTAGTACTCCTGCATGAGTATATAAGTGAGGCTTATTTACCAACATAATATCCAGGAGTGAGCTGTTGCTAGAATTTTTTGTTAACCCTGGTTGGTCTTTTATTAGCTGTGTAAAGCCATAGGTGTCACAGAAGTTTACCAATGGAGCAGATGCATTAGATAACCAGTTTAAATTCAGGTCACCAAGGATGATGGTATCTTCAGGGCCTAGATTGGTTATTGACCCCAGGTGAGATAGTAATTTGAGGCCTGCTGAGGGGGGCCTATAGCAGCCAATCAATTTAAATGGAGATAAGTTTGGAAGGGATATTTTGATTGATAAACATTCAAATTCCTTTGGTTCGGATGTGATGATGAGGCAGGTAGCAGAGATGGTGTCCTTAATGTATATGGCCACCCCACCACCCCTGGAAGGGCGATCTGCTCTGAAGAGCTGATAGTTGGTAAGGTTTACAACACTGTCTTTGGTCGATGGTCTGAGCCAAGATTCAGAGATGACCAGAAAGTCAGGCAGGGTATGTGCCACCAGGCCTGTATTACGGAGAATTTTTAAAAGGCTGCAGGCATTGATATGTAGGGAAGCTTAGGCCATTTATAGAGGATAGATCAGCAGGGAAAGAATACTTTCAATGGGGCCAGGATTTATTTAAATGGTACCAAAACAGATCAGAAGGTAGAAGATTAATTTGAGGAGGGCACCAAGGGACAAGGATAGTGAGTGGTCAGGCGTTTCCTCCTAATCCTGGGTGCCTGCTGTGAGCTGAGTGATGGTCCTGATATATAGATGCAAAATTTTTCATAGCATAATATTTTAATGGACAGGCATAGTGGGTTAATAAAAAGCCATGATACAAGTAAGGTACCAGGGCTGTGCTGAATTGTTAGGGTGGCCTTATGTGGGATATCCCAGAGGTTGCATTGTAAACGTGGTTCGGGGTGAATAAGGAATCCGTGGTTGGCCCTTGTGGATGGCAGAAATGGGCAGGTCATATTAACTGAGTTATTTATCTTGACACTGGGTATAGCATTGATATCATAAGGGATTGGGTGAGATACGAGGCTCAGGAGCAAAAGGGAGCAAAGTAGCATTGTGGAGGTTAGGTATGGGTTAAGGGAGGAAGGGAAGGGATGTGGGTGTGGATTAAGAAATGGCGGGAGAAAGTGTATAAAAGGAATCAACCAAGAGGGGGGGGGGCAGGCAAAAATTTTGCGGCTTTGCCCGAACCTTCTGCCTGCTTCTCCCGGCCTCCTGGAACCCTTGGTCGGCTGCACAGGTGCTGCCGACCCGCTGGCGTCTCGGAGCCCCTCCTCTCCCTGGACCTCGAGGGCTGCACCTTCTACAAGGTGGGGGACAGAGGAGAAGGCAGTCAGTAAAGTACCTTTATTGCAGTAATCTGCAACAAGGTGCTAAAACTTGGGATCTGCACAACAATAGACTGGGAGGGTATGGGGGGTTAGGCGCCTAAGCGTCTAGCCCACACAGCAATTCAAAAGACTGTAACACTTAATTTTAACATAGAGAAAAACAGCCCATAAACCAGGCACAGAGTAAGGGAAAACAGCACTTTTTATGATAAATTCAAAATAAATTACAGAAAAGCAGAAATCCCAGCCAGAATAGTGCAGCAAACCCCAGTTTAAGTCTATGGGGAAGGCGCACCAATCGGAAGCAAGGCACAGTCTGCGGTCACTTTCTGATTGGTTTGCGGCTTTGCCCGTACCTTCTGCCTGCTTCTCCCGGCCTCCTGGAACCCTTGGTCGGCTGCACAGGTGCCGCCGACCCGCTGGCGTCTCGGAGCCCCTCCACTCCCTGGCCCTCGAGGGCTGCGCCTTCTTCTGCCTGCTTCTCCCGGCCTCCTGGAACCCTTAGTCGGCTGCACAGGTGCCGCCCGACCATGCAATCTCGGAGCCCTCCGCTCCCTGGACCTCGAGGGACTGCGCCTTCTTCTGCCTGCTTCTCCCAGCCTCCTGGAACCCTTGGTCGGCTGCACAGGTGCCGCCCGACCGCTGGCGTCTCGGGCCCTCCACTCCCTGGCCCTCGAGGGCTGCGCCTTCTTCTGCCTGCTTCTCCCGGCCTCCTGGAACCCTTGGTCGGCTGCACAGGTGCCGCCGACCCGCTGGCGTCTCAGAGCCCCTCCGCTCCCTGGACCTCGAGGGCTGCGCCTTCTTCTGCCTGCTTCTCCCGGCCTCCTGGAACCCTTGGTCGGCTGCACAGGTGCCGCCGACCCGCTGGCATCTCGGAGCCCCTCCGCTCCCTGGACCTCGAGGGCTGCGCCTTCTACAAGGTGGGGGACAGAGGTGGTCTGAGGAAGGGGGCTTCAGGGGGGCATCTTGTCTCCGGTCGTGATTTACAACATGAAGGTTGTATGCATCAGACTTGTGGTGGCAGCCTACACCTAGCGTGTCCTGCATGTCGCAAGTGCCAGGATCCTGCCACTCTTGGAATATGGCGTAGGGTCCCTGGCATAGGGATGAATGGCATAACTCGTAACTGCATGCAAGTTACACCATTCATCTTGGAATCAACCCCCATGATGTTACTTAAACACAGCTAGGCTGCTTTCTCCCCACCTCCACCCCACCAATCAGGGTGCGGAGATTGTGGAATTGGTGCCATTTGTTAAGACAGCACAGGCTTACTCATCATCCTCCCAGCTGTAGAAAGTATGTGTCCACCATGGTGACCCTTACTATAAGTGGTGCAGGGACAATAAAGGACAAAAACAGGGAGAATAATAATAGCAAGAAACCTACAACATCAAGTGAGACACATGGCTCCAGGGACAGACACAGGCCACCCAATATTAAAGAGATACTGATGCCGCCAAGAAAACTTTAAAAAGCACAATAATTAGGTACAATTCTGCCTGCAATCCATTTATATTTTATATATTTCTCCTCCCCATTATTTATTACTAAGGAAATTTGCATGAATGTGTGCTCTTTATCCCTTAGAGTTTCTTTGGAGTCCATCTGCCTTTAAAGCTTACTCTATTCTTCAAGTCATAATCCTGTGTTGTGACATCACAATCTGTTGCCATGGGAGTAACTGTGATGTTACAAGCAGTGCTTTGTCACTTCAGGTAGGGAGAAAATAGCAGGCATAGACAAACTCTTCAGGAGCAAAGATCCTGTTTTCATACAGATGACCTCAGTAATAAATGATGGGGGAGGAGGAATACAGCACTAATGAGAAATACAATCTGGATGGTGTCTAAATATTAGGTTTTGTTAAAGTTGTCCTGAACATGTCACCAGCTCTTTAACAGATTCCACCTCATGCTAACCAACTGCAAAGCAGTCTTGCTGCGGCTGTGAAGGGAACTGCTCACCTGTACTCTTGGTCAGGTGATGCCAACCCAGATCTTCGAGCCTGGGGACAGGGGTATAAGGGGGAGAAATTGAATTGGCCATTAGTTGCCAGGACAGTGTGACAGGAGAGCCACAGCAGCCCGTGGCACCTGGATGTATTCCCCCCCACCAAAAAACACACACTGTAGGCAGTGCTACTATACATGTTTGTTCTAGTTAATTCCACGTAAATATAAACTGCTTCTAAAAAATGGAATTCCCAAAAATCATTATTAATTTTGTCTCTTTTCATATAACAGTGTAAGTAAAAGTATTTAAGGAATAATGTACTGCATGCCACCTGATGGTGCCTCTCAAGGCTTCAGCCATCGGGGGTTACTTAACCTCCACTCATTAAATGGTGTGTGTGTGTGTGTGTCTGTGTGTGTGTGTGTGTGTGTGTGTGTGTGTGTGTGTGTGTGTGTGTGCATGTGTGTGCGTGTGCGTGTGCATGTGCATGTGTGTGCATGTGTGTGTGTTCTGCTGTTTAAAACATGACAGTGCATGTGTGTGTGTGTTCTTCTGTTTAAAACATGACAGTGTGCGTGTGTGTGTGTGTGTGTGTGTATGTGTGTGTGTGTGTGTGTGTGTGTTCTGCTGTTTAAAACATAACATACTGTAATTAGGGACATTAACAATTTTTGGGGTTGTTTTTATTTGTCTTTTTTCTTCAGGTTTGTGGAGGTGGGCAAGGGCTGTACTTTCCTATTTTTAGGTGTTTGGGACTGATCTGTGTGTAATTCCTTTTAGGCCAACCCCACATATTAACATTTCTGCTTGGCAGATTATATTCTATGATAACCCATGTGACCAGTTTTTGACTGCTCAAGAATTAGAATTTACTAGACCCCATTTACCACCTGAAGCTTGTGCCGGACACAGCAGTGACATTTCTAACTTCAGCATGGAAGCCCAATACTACCACTTCCTCGCTATGGGCCCTGTGCTGGTTGCTTGTTAGGTAGTGAGTCGGGTAAAAGGTCCTGATGGTGATATTCAAAGTCCTAGACAGATGGGGCCCTCTCACCCTCCACAGGCTCCAGACTCCCTAAGGGCCACTGAGTAAGAGTGACCCAGTTCCTAGGCATGAAGCTGCAGTACATCCCACCTTCTAAGTTAAACTCTGTAGGCGACAGGGCTTTTGCTGTCACATCCCCTGTACTATGTAAGCGGCTGTCCAAGGAGATCCATGTGACTCTGATCCTAAACAATTTTGAGAAGCTGTTATTTAACTTTTTTATTTATTAAGCTTCTCAGGCCTAGAATACATTTTCAGGATGATTGTATTTATTTATTGACACAGCTGTATAGTTTTACAATCTGGTTTGTTTTGCCAGAATACTTCATCCTGATGAATGTTTAATGCTGTATTTCTAACCTGCTGTGCCACTTGTATTGCACTGACTGCAAATACTGATAAAATACTTATCTACCAGAAGTACCCAGGCTGCAACCTTCCTTCATCTGGGAGGGAAGTCAAGAGGCTAATTTTCAGCCTATTCATATGTTAGCTACAGAGTGTGTGTGTGTGTGTGTGTGTGTGTGTGTGTGTGTGTGTGTGCGCATGTGTGGTTCTTACATGACCTGCACCCTCCCTAATTCCTTTCCTCCATAGAAGTTGAGTGCCCTATCACTCAGAATAGCTTGCCCCTATATATACTAATCTGGGGCTCGTTCAACCCTTTTCAAAACTATAAATGTCACTGAATGCTGAAAGCAAGTTTTTTTTTATTGCATTCCCAAGTAAACTGAAAATTAGGAGTAGTGTATGAATTTAGCACACAAATGACTCTCCTAGTAATTCTACCCCATTGTATTTTGAAACAAAGATTTTTCTTCCTTAAGGCACCAGAAGTTAGATTACATGTCAATTCACTCCAGTCAATGTGCTCTGTAACAAATTGCAGCATGCTGTTAGCTCCATCGTCAATCAGCTCCTGTACAAATCATTCCTGGACAATAACCCCTCCATATAGATTTTATAGAATAAACTTCAAAGGGGGGGATTCATGACTGAATTGTGCTGGAAGCCAAATGATACTAGAGCTAACAGCCCAGTGTGAGTTCTTGCGGAGCACATGGACCAAAATAAATTGACATGTCAGTCCAAAAGCTATCCCCTTTACATACAGTAGAGATGGGTCTAGTCTACAGCAGTTTTTTTATATAAATATACCACTTACTTGTGCTTCTTTTTATCAGTTGATATGAATGGCAAATTATATTTCAAAATGAATAGAAACAAAATAATATAAATCGATTAGTCAATGTGTCTGCTACTTATTAACACGAGTCTCTGTTTTTCTGAGGTAATGGTGTTTATCCACGGCGGAGCTTTAGTGATGGGTGGAGCCTTTATGTCAGATGGATCACCTCTGGCAGCCTATGGCAATGTAGTAGTTGTAATAATCCAATACAGACTTGGTATTCCTGGATTTTTCAGGTTTGTACTATGTATCTTCTTTTAATTTTAACACTTTTAAACTGGATTGACTTCAGACTTAGACTACGGAAGAAGAACAAAGTTAATGAGAAGATGCTCATGGTTATCAGACTTTAACTCACTCAGCTCTAGAATGGAATACTGAGTGAGTGCTGTATTCCTGTGTAAAAATGGTTGTTTTCCTGAGCAGTTACAATCTTCGGAACTAAAATGGTAACACTCTGACTTGGAGTATAAATAACTAAAAAATGTATAACTCCCACAAGTGTCCCAGCAGACAAACCAGCCTTGTGGCAAATATCATAGACCAAGAGGTGTGAGAGTCAATCCTGAGTATGTCCTGGAGAGGCCTCCTGTGTTGTATGAATTCTCCAGTGACTTCTACACGGCCTTCATGGAAATCTGGGCTCCTAAGTTGGCTAGAGTCTACAATAAAGCTTGGGAATCAGGAACCCTGCCCCCCTCCTTTATGCATGTTCTGATCACCCTTACCCCAAAAAAGGGTAAAGAGAGTGTCCTTTGTTCACAATTCCATGTGGTCTTACTGACCAGTGTGGATACCAAGATCCTAGCGAAGGTCCTCATTGGGTGACTAAATAACATCATAGGTTCTCTTATCCATACTGACCAACTGGTATTTTTACCTGGGCATTTTGGAACTGATAGCACCCCCAGACACTGGACCTACTATGGGAGGTCCAGAACCACCAACTTTCTCTGCCACCCAGTCTTTAGATGCTGAGAAAGCATTTGACAGGGTGGAGGAGGCATATCTCTTTGCTGCCATGTCCAGGTTTGTTTTTGACCCAAAATTAATTTCACTGGTCACCCTCCTGTATACTAACCCTTCAACATCTGTACTAATCAACTCTGTAGTCTCCCCAACTTTTTTGTTAGATAGAGGTACCAGGCAGTATTGCTCATTTTCCCCCTTACCTTTTCCTGCTAACAGTAGAACACTTCACCATCAATATTAGAGTTACCCCAGCCTTTGTGGGCATATCAGTTGCAGGAGTTTATGCTTTTATTTATTTTGTATTTAATTCTTTGGAAACAAACTTTGAGTAAGGTGCTCATTTACAAAGGTTCCATGTTATTAAAACAAGATCATAACAAAAACACAACTCACAGAGCCAAAGACACAGATAAACTGCTGACATTTAAGAGGTGGTTACAGTAATATATCAAGAATTATTGTAACATCCTGACAGTAACAAAGAGCAGTCTGATACATAGGAGTTGTCAAGCAAGCAATTATGGCTTAATGGAGGTAGGAGAGGGACAGGTTAGGGGTCCTGATAAAGGCTAGGAGGGGGTGGGTGGGAGCAGAGCAAGGTAATTTAGTACGGCTAAGAACTGAGGGAGAAGGGTCATTAAAGGGGAGAAGAGCAGAAGCAATGTGGTGAGGGAGAGATGGGGGTTTACAGTTAGGCAGGAGTAGGCAGGGGGCAATAGGTGGGGTCCTGTCTGCAGCGACAGGAGCAACTGTATGAGGTAGAAAGATCTAGTACTGGGTTGGTCATGTCACTTTCCTGCAAGCACAAGTTGTACCCCATAAGTTAACCCTATTTGCAGACAATATTACCCTGTTTGTTTCAGACATTCCCACTTCTCTGCAAGCCCTGGATACCATCATATAGGAGTATTCAGCCTTATCTGGTACAGACTAAATGAGTTGAAGTTCCAAGTCATGCCTTTTAACCAAGCCTACATTTGACTGCTTTTTCTTAACTACCCTATCAGTGGGGCCCAGAGGGGTGGTGTGCCTAGGAGTGCATCTCTGACCCATGATTTGGGCCACAATAGCTGCCAACACTAAAATGATGCAGGATAAAGTGGTTAGTGACATCCAATGATGAGGGAATCTGCTACTGTCTACATGTGGCAAGGTGAACATATTTAAAATTACTCTCCCCAAATTGCACTACATCCTCTCAAATCTGCCTTTACAAATACCAGGCACATTCTTAAAGAAGTTATCATGGAAACTGTCCTCTTTCATCTGGGCGTGGATGGTCCCTAAGATCAAGCTGGCCATGCTGCAGCTTCAGAGGAGTAAGGGCCACTTCGATCTACCCTACTTAAAGTTCATACATACACGAATATGTACTTCTTAGGTAGGGGCATAGCCTGTTACAGGCCAGACTTAGTCACACGCTCTCTGTGTTGGCTGTCAGTGGAAATGGCATGAGGGGAGCTGCCTGCTCCAATAGCCATCATGTCCCCTGACTAGAACATTCATCTGAACATCTGTCTGTGCATCAAGAACTCTAGGCAGATATGGCTCAAGTACACTACCCCCCTTGGCTAGAAGGCAAAAACCTCTAGGTCTAGACTCTTACGGCACAAAAACAACTTGCCATCGGGGGTTACCCATACAATGGAATCTATGGGCAGGGTGAGGCACTGAAGCAACATTCCCTTTCTGATATATCAAGATCCTTTGAGGATCTTCAAACCCAGTGCCACCTACTGAGGACCCACTTTTGGGTATTATCTCCAACCCAGGGACTTTCTTTATGCCAAGGTATCCACTCACCATTTACTTCCCCCTCCATCAACCTTTTAGAAATGGGTTAATCTGAAATCAGCTTAGCACCTAGCAGGTAAACTGAAACAGCTTATAGACAAGCAAACAGCCACTGTTTGTACTGTTGGACCAAGAGACAAGTAGAATATGGAGCGGGATGACCCAATAGCACCTCTGGATTGAGACACCGTTTGGCCACATGCTTATGTGGCAAACAGGGAACTTCAGGCAAAAACCATACAGTATAAGCTACTTCTTCAGGCTTATAGAATCGCTTAGTGGCTGTATAGAGCAAATCTGCACCCCGAATGATAGCTGGAGATGCAGCTCTCTGCAAGCCTCATTATTCCACATTATCTGGTCCTGCCCAGCCCTTTCTCAATATTGGACAGATGCATGAGCCTATTGTAGGACAGTAGCAACTCTTCTGGGACTGAAAAAACATACCTGAGCCTTTCAGGCATCCAACCTGCACCCCTTCACTCTCTCAGCTACACATCTCCATTGGGTCAATCACTCCTTAGGGTCAGCCAAAAGAGTTATACTCAGGCATTGCAGGGACCATGATCCACCTGTAGTACAGGAATCTAAGAACCTCCTGCTGATGACATTCCATTACAAAAAAGTGGCACATGTGGCAGCAGGAAAACTAGCTTCTTCTGAAAATCTGGAGGCATATCCCAGACCTACCCATACACTCCCTCCTGTCAGGTAATTGTGCCACTCACTCCTGCACATATCTGGTCCTGATGATGCTGTGTTACATGGGAATAACTTTTTGTATCTATTTACCTGCTTCAGGGAAGTAGCAGTTGCCTTTGAGGACATCATTCCATCCCTTCTTACCCGGGCACTCCTGGTCCCAGCCCTTCCCCTCCTCTATAACCTCCCTATCTCATCTATGACACCAAAAGTGGCACTACTAACATAGAACCAATCACTTCTGTCTTCTAACTGACTCAACATGAATATTTTTCCTCTAAATACTCCTTAATTACTACAACTGTACCATATTTATATGCTCCTACATATTGGCTGACCACAGCTGATTAATATAATTATCACCGGATTATTTCCCTAGAAACTTGGGTGAGCAAGAAGGGGGGGGGCAGGGTATGCACTAGCAGGACTGTACATCACTCTTGCCCACATGTCCTTCTCAGCTTACCTTAAATTTACTCTGCCTAATCACAGGCAGTTTTTGGACTTTTAAGACTCACAATGATGTATGTTCTAAGGATGTTACTGCTTGATACACCTAATTTCTCTTGGTAATCATTAACCTCTGTTCATATATAAAATTGTACTGCCCAATTGTACCATCCTGTGTTGTCAGGCTCAAGGTGTTTCTATGCTTGATATGTTTGACAGACACACTGACAGCGCATTTGGTATATTTGTATGATTTTCCAGTGTAAGTAATTAATTATTGAATTTGAAACATTTTTGTCTGTACTTATGGTTTTGAAAAGTTGAAAAAGTTCAATAAAAACTTTTATGAAGACCTGCGTGGTGATACCATCAAGCACCTGTGAAACAAGCGAAGCAGGTACTGCACTGAAGACAGCCGATGTAATGTAAGAGATGCATCTCCATGATGGGGGGGGGGTGAATGAATCCCTGAAAGAATGAAGCAGATTGGCACCTTCAGCCTGCCTGCTGGAATGCCATCCTGTGTGGGCTGGTTGTAAGGTGTGCCTTACGATTCATCAAAATAATGATGTGGGTAACAGTCAGCAAGGCAGCTGGCACCCCTCATTTAGAAGGAAAGCTGGAAGCCTGGTGAGAGAAAAATCCAGCCTAATGACTCCTCTGGCTAAGTCTTGACTTAGAGCCTTTGAAGCCCCTTGCCTGCATACCGTAATTGCAAGAAAAAGTGGTGCACTATGTGTGAAAGCAGTGCCTTTAGATGAAAATACAGCGAGGACACGACAATAACGCAGGAGGGGGAAAGGGAATCCCTAAGCACTGTGTTGCCTGTAAAGTATGGATAGCCTGCCCATAGCATATTGCAGAACAAATGATAATGATAGTGAGAGTCTGTGCCTTCCACAGATGGAAGACTGCAAGGAGCATTTAAGGAATGTTTGCTACAGCAAGCAGCTAACATACTATGGTCACACAATATGAACTGAGTAGTTATCTATGAAAACCTGAAGGGACATTGTGGTAGAGAAGTTACCCTGGAAAACCATAAATACTGTAATGAGCTGTGTATCTCGATGAATTTAAGATCCTGTGACCAGTGCCTATTAAAGTGTACACATGAATTTTGTCAAAGAGCTCTCTAGTAAAGTCAAGTGTTTGGAATCCAGTTATTTATTGTATTTTGTTTCAACCACCAAAAAGTGCCAAAATCTATCATCTCTTACAGCGAGTCAAGCAACCTATGCTGTTGAGTGCAAGGGTCTTCCAGCAAGCAATAACACTATATACCCCTATTACTAGGAGAACTTAGTGTTACTGTTCTTTTTTGGATCCATAGTTGCCTGTCTGTCCGTGTTTTGCACAGCTATGCACTTAATATTGTATTGTGTGGTGTTAAAATACGTGTCATCACTTCAAGCCTCGAGTGCACTACCTTTCTTTCCACTAATTGCAGTACACGCTGCGAGTCAACGTTGGTAGTCACACTGCAGCACCACATGTTTCTGCTCCTTTTTTGGTTTTTTCAGTTATCAACATATACCCCAGGACATAGGAGTCCTCTCGGCCATACCTGCCCACATCTGTGCTTTGAAGCAGGTTGGTCCCTGTATCTCTTGAAGTGGGATTGTATATAGGAATCAAATATTTAAACCCCAAGGAAACATATGCTTGTTCTGGTGAAGCCTTGTCAGCCTGACATGCACACGAATTTGCATACCCACAAGGCTTTGCTCTGAGATTCACGCTTAAAGAGGGAGTCCAGACACATTTTCTAGCATCAACACATTCAGAAGCTGAATCAGAATATCCTCAATTAGCATCATGCAAAAGTCATTGTGTAACCATAGTTCCACTGTCTATTTAAAAAAGCTCACTTCTGTGAATTACTACTGATGATTTCATAACCAGAACTTACAGCCTCATCCTCCCTGCAAGCTTACCATATTTCTCTCACATTACATAAAACTGCAGTTTCTGTAAACATTTTAAAAAAGGGAAGCTGACATTGGGTGGGTACAGGGCATGCATTTCCACAATGCGCAGATACAAGGCACTTAAGATTGTGATGGGGGTTGAAATGCAGGGGCAAACATGGCTATTGAAAGCCAAGGTTGTGTGCAACTTTTAGAATACTTCAAGGAAGAGATTTCAGAATGCCACCAGGTTGCATCTGTGGTATGTAGCAATGGCATAGTCTCAGGAAGAGGCCTGTACAATTTTGGAGTGTAGCGGGGAAGGCTGAAATTCATAATATGGCAGTGTTGGTTTCATAATGTGTCATGGCTGTGTAATTTTGGCATATAGTAGTGATACACAATTTCAGAATATGGTGGGGATGCTTGATTTCAGATTGTAGAGACAACGTGCAATTTCACAATACTGTATGGCATGAACATACAATCTCAGAATAAAATGGGGCACACAGTTTCAGAATGAGTGGGTCACATGCAATTTCAGAATGTGAAAGGGATGCATATTTTTGGAATGTGGTGGGATGTGTAATTTTGGAGCATGGCAAAGAATGCGTTTTCAGAATGTGATAGATTTTGGAATGTGGTGAGGTCAGGATGCACAATGAAAGTGGCAGAGATGCGAAATTTTAGACTGAGGCTTTGACATGCAATTTCAGAATGTGGCATGGCAGGGATACTCATTTTCAGAATGCAGTGGGGATGTGCAGTTTTGAAATATGGTGGGGATGCTCATTTTCAGAAAGTGACAAACATGGGCAATTTTTGAATGTGACAGTGACGCACAATTCTGAATGTGGTGAGAAGGTAGTTTCAGAATGTGACTAGGACACACAGTCCAGAACTAGGCATTCCCCTTCACATTCTATGTGGTAGGGACACCCAGTTTTGGAATGTGGCTGGTAAATACAATTTTAGAATATGTAGACAAGCATTTTCAGAATGTGACATGGATGCACAGTTTTGTAATGCAGTGGTAACACAATTTCAGAATGTGGCTGGGATGCACACATTTGGAATGTGGCCAGGACACACAATTTCAGAAAGTGGTGGGGACATGCAGTTTCAGAATGCAGCCATGGTGAGCAGTTTTAGAATGTGGTATGGGATGCACACTTTCTGAATGCAGTGGTAAGACCATTTTTGAATATGATGGTGACATCATTTCAGAATGTGGTGGATATGGGCAATTTTGGAATGGGGCAGGCATGCAGTTTTGGAATGTGGTGGGGACATGCACTTTTGGCAGGAACACACAAAGTAAGACATTGGCAGGGACTCCCAATGACAGAATGTGGTGTGAAAGCAATGTGCTATTTTCAAATGCGACAGGTGCATAGAGTTATTGAATATGGCAGCGACACACAATTTCAGAATAAAATGATAACATTCCGACAGTGTGCATCCCCACTATACTCCAAAACTGTCAGTCCCTGCCAAATTCCTACATGTGTGTTCCTGTCACAGTCCATGACTGTGTCCCCACCACATTTTAAAACTGTGCATCTCTGCCAGATTCCAAGATTGCATCTCCCCCGTATTCTGAAATTGTGCACAGCCTTGACATTCCATGACTTTGGCCAGTGATGCATTCCAAAGCCACCTCCGGACCCATTCTAAACTACAGTACAGTACCATGCATCTAAACATTCTCGAAATGCATGCACTGCATCCAGTTCTCAGGGTTATTATTTTTTTTTTGAAAGATTACTACAAACAGAGTTTCTTAAACTTTGGAGAAATAAATCCTATAAGGTTGCTGATATAGACGGCTAGAATGTGAGTTCTTGTTATGACATATTTAACAGCTTTTTCACTGAAACTGGGGGTAACAGTAAAATCAGGGTTACAAAATGGCTCATAACTTTTAAACTAACAAAGATCTAAATTTTGTTGTGAGACTTATTGTGGATATGTTGACTCTAACTCTGTGATGTCCCACTTTAGGCCGAAATCCTATACACATAGGAATGCAATGTTCTTGAATGTTAACAGTTGCTGATTCTGTGTTTGTATTGGAGAATAACACACCTGTGCCACCACAATAACACACCTGTGGTCTACATCAGTCATGTCAAAAGTGCATCCTGCTGGCATCTTCTTTGTTATTCCTGTTGATCCACTGGAGCCCTGCTTCCCATCCATACCTCATCTAGATTTTCTTTGCAGTCTCTTATGTCCAGTGCACAATAAACACACAGCTAGTTGCACTCAAAAAATAAAGTTATAAGAAAGAAATGCTATATTGTTAAACTTCTCCAAAGTGGCACATAACTTATAAACTTAATTCCATTCAAAAACAGTTGAGGTGTAGCACTGGAAGCCCAGCACTTCACAGTGAGTAGAAGGGATGTATTCATAAACAAAGTACAATCGGAATCAGTGAATAGAGGGGATGTATCCATAAACAAAGTACAATAGGAATCAGTGAGTAGAGGGGATGTATCCATAAACAAAGTACAATAGGAATCAGTGAGTAGAGGGGATGTGTCCATAAACAAAGTACAATAGGAATCAGTGAGTAGAGGGGATGTATCCATAAACAAAGTACAATAGGAATCAATGAGTAGAGGAGACAAATCCATAAATGAAGTATAATAGGAATCAGTGAGTAGAGGGGATGTATCCATAAGCAAAGTACAAAAGGAATCAATGAGTAGAGGGGATGTATCCATAAACAAAGTACAATAGGAATCAGTGAGTAGAGGAGACAAATCCATAAATTAAGTATAATAGGAATCAGTGAGTTGAGGGGAAGTATCCATAAACGAAGTACAATAGGAATCAGTGAGTAGAGGGGATGTTTCCATAAACAAAGTACAGTAGGAATCACTGAGTAGAGGGGATGAATCCATAAATGAAGTATAATTGGAATCAGGAGTAGAGAGGATGAAAGGAGGGACTGATCTGCAACGAGGGGGCCCAGTCATGGACACCTAGTATTAGGCTTGTGGGACACAAGCTAGGCAGGAACAGAGCAGACTGGATGGACTACGGCCTTTTTCTGCCTGTCAACATTTTCTATATTTCTGTGGTAGTGAGGGATGCCATTGAGCAACTCTTAGTCCTGGACAGACTTGCAAAAAGGCTTTCAAGTTACCCTGAATATCAGCAGTTTGTAGTATTGCAGTCTTTAAATTAAGATGGTCTAAGGCATTAAAGCCACAAAACAATGTAAAACTCTTTAAAAAAAGGCAAACTAACCATGAATTTGGATCTTTTTTTATATACTTATATACTAGTATGCCAGCAGATAACGGCTGTATGGTGTGTTTAGTCTGCCCAATTCTGCAGCTCACTATGTACTTACAAGGAGAACTGGCCTCTCCTCATTTCCCTTTTGATCTCCCTTAACTCCCCCCTTCCCCCACTTGTCCCCCTTCTACCCCCAGCTTTTTTCTTTCACCCTTTCCCAATCCCTCTTGAAGCTGTACACTGTTTTTAAGGAAGCATGGAGCTGCATAACTAGCACTTTTTGCACATCTTGGGCTCAATTTTCAAAGGCTGACTTAGGGCTTGCACCTAATCCTGAGTCAAAACGATTTTTGGTGCAGCTGTGCCAAATTCATTTGCCGCCGCTGCACCTGATTTTCTATTGTCAAGCGCAGTTGTAACAATTTTCTCAATTTACAGCAGCTTGCACCAAAGGTTTGGCAAGAGCCTCGTAAAAAAGGTCCCCCAAATGGCCCCAGTTAGACCCGGGAAAGGTTGGTCTAACTTGTGGCATTTGGCACTCAGGATTCAAACTCCTAATCACCTGCTAGAAGAATGCCACATGCCCTGTGTGCTAAATGGTCAGCACCACAGGGGCTTGTGGCATTCTTAGTGTTTTGAAAATCCTTGTGTTTTGTCATGCAAGCTTGTATTTGTTTCACACTATCTAGCATATTTATTCCATGAACATAGATTGCTGGGTCATTTTAAATGGATTTCATCTCAAGGATTCAAACTGAATAAGATGGTTTAACTTCACTTTATATACAACCACCTTCTATAGCTGGTCATGGCTTCAAAATAGATCTATAGTTAAATCAGTTCCCCACCAAGGCACTACCAGAGAACTGAGTCCTAGCATTCCCTATCTAAAAATGGTGATCAAATTAAGTTTTGTTTCAAAAATGGAAACTTCATGTCTCTTCTAGACCTAGAATTTCCATTTCTGAAGCAAAATTTAATAGGAGCACCATTTTTTATACATAGGGAAAACTAGGACTCAGTACTATTGTGGATCCTTGGCTGAGCATGGAACTTAACAACTGGATTTATTTTGAACTGATGACCAGCTGTAGAAGATACCTGGATATACAGCTGAGTTTAACCATCTTATACAGTTTCAATCCATGGACTGAAAGTCACCTAAAATCACCCAACAATCTATTTTCATGAAATAAATAAAATGAAATAAATGTTCTAGATAGAATGAAACCAGCAAAATGTGCAGAAAGGATGTATCTTTGTCTGAGGCCAAACTGCATGAAGAACTTTAATTGTGTAGAAAATATGTGTTTTTGAGTGGAATGATGCAATATGTGTAAAAGAAAAGATACACTGAGTTATGCCTGCTGTGTAACAGTATGCAGTCTTCTGTGCAAAATGCAGGATTTGTGAAAGGAAACATGATGTAAACTTGCATAAAATAATTTAAGATGCTTGAACAAATGATTGTGTGAAAAAAACACCAATTGTGTAACAATATGAAGGCTTCTGAGAAAAAACACTCAAGATGAATGAAAATGACATAAGAGGAATGAAAATGGCCAACTGAGTAAATAAAAAAATAATCTCCATGAAAACAGGCAGGCTTGCATGTGAAATCAGTCACAGTACATGAAAAAAAAACAATTGAGTGAGAAACATAAATTTAGTCAAAATATGCAGACCTGCATGAAAAATCAGTTAATGAGTGAACATGTTGTAAGGTATGTGAAAGACACTTATTGTTTGATGCTACCGTATAATAAATACCACAGGCTTGCAAGGAAAATAGTCAGAAATGCACATACTGTGAACAAGGTGCAAACTGAGTTGCACTAAGGGTTGAAAATAACACAGGCCTGTGTAGACAATCAAAAGGCAAGGTATATTTCTTTATTAGGTGCTCATTTCAATGGCTCTGGGCACCGTACAATTCTCACAGAACATACACATTGTTAGTAAATCAAATCGCACAAATAATATGTAATAAATACAATTTTAAATGGTTTTACTCTGTTTTCTACTTGGACTCAAAACCTAGAGCAAGCAGGTCAGTTTTTAATGCTTTGAAGTTGGTTACAGATAGGGCTCCACATACCTTGTTATGAAGGGCATTCCATATCACAAGTGCTCAATAACAAGGAGGTGGCATCATGCTCATAACCTCTCTTCAGTCCCCACCTGAGGTGGGTTTCTATAAAGAGAAATCAGTGCTGTGCACCACACCAGAGAGAATACTGAGAGAAATTATGAAAAGGAGGCCGGTGAGTGACAGACACTGGTGTCTGCTAGAGAAACTCTGCTGGAGAACAGTTTCTCTGGGGAAGGTGCCTTAGACCACAGATGTCTGGAAGGATCTGAAGCCTAGAAATTGGCACCATCTTGACAGAGAGTGAAAGACCTGGCACAATGAAGTGATGTGGATACCTGGAGTCTGTTAATTTTCCATGCACCCACCTTGCCCACAGGAATGAGGACATCTAGGAAAAGTACATACCTAATAATTGTCTTCAACTCTGTGAGCTAAAAACTTAAATAACATAACTCGGTGGCAGGAAAGAAATACTACATAAACAAACAATGATAAATTACAAATAACCAGACAAAAAAACTTGTTCAGAATAAGGTAAAGTTCTGGTCCCCACACAGTCATAGCTTTTAGTGGCAGGGAGAAAAGACACTGAGGCTGTCAAAGCCATACCTCTCAAGTGTCCCTGATTTTCAGGGACGTCCCTGATTTTGCCTCAAAATTTTACTTTGTCCCTCCTAAAATTTGTGTTTTTGTGGCTAGACGGTGGGGGCTGTGAGCACAAAATAATGGCAAGCATTACAGTTACAGACTTCTTGTTCTTTAGAAAATGCATTTTGCACTAAGCTCCATATTCTGCCAGCTTTCTGGGTGGATATCTCTAATTTTGAAGATGTGTCCCTGATTTGGGTCCTTTGACCCTGATTATTTTAAGCCTTGTCCCTGATTTATAAAGCAGGAGGTTGAGAGGTATGGTCAAAGCCAGCATCGCTATTTATACTGTTAGTTCACGCAGCAAACCCTGAAAGTTCTGAATCTTATGGGGGCTTGTGCCTCTGGTCTTAAGACCAAAGAGTATGGCTCAATGGAGCAGATGGACTCTAGAAAAATATATCTGTTAACACTGTAAAAATATATATATATACTTGTAATTCTGTTTATTGAGATAGAACAGGTTCACTGTACAGGCATCATTCATTTTAAGGTAAGACAGTATGCGATATGTTGGCTTTAACATTCACATCAAGATACGAGACATTTTGATAACAATACAGGAGTACAAGGGTCCCATGCCTACCTAATTATTCCATGGTTCTCTTACCCATGTCAATGTAGAGAAGACAGTCTAGAAAAATATTTCT
The DNA here is from genome assembly GCA_016271365.2 of Neoceratodus forsteri. Classification (NCBI taxonomy): domain Eukaryota; kingdom Metazoa; phylum Chordata; order Ceratodontiformes; family Ceratodontidae; genus Neoceratodus; species Neoceratodus forsteri. The sequence continues at coordinate 1,428,119,243 of CM028130.1, forward strand.
GTTAAACATGATACAGATATTTCTATAGTTTATATCTTGCCTTTACACATGGTTTCAGGTGCCATTTAACATTACACAACCTAGCCCAAGGAGTGCAGTAATTGCAGACATCTCAACCTGTGTCATATTTAACTGTTTTCCTGCAGTACTGGGGATGAACATGCCCGTGGAAACTGGGGTCTCCTAGATCAAGTTGCAGCTCTACAGTGGGTGCAGGAGAATATCAAGAACTTTGGAGGTGATCCGGGATCGGTTACCATTTTTGGAGAATCAGCAGGAGGATTAAGTGTTTCTATGCATGTATGTATGTTTATATCAGTGTGCTATTCATCATTTAAATTTTTTTTGCAAGGGATTTTTAAGATATTAGAATTTATAAAAAAAAAAAAAGGTGGGTTAATGCCAAGGTTCAAATCAAGATTATGAAATTGTTTGATGATAACACCATTTTCAAAGTAGGCTGCCAATAAAACAACACATTTGCATTTTTTATTAAACCAGGAAATCACATTGGAGTTTTGTTGTTAAGCACATCATAGAGAACAAGGCACTAGATGTGTCATGCATACACCACAGATGCAACAGCACACAACAGGATGTGAGTTGTGCTCAGTGTACCAAAGTTATGGGTGTTGGAGACACACGATGAAACAGTGACTTTAATTGCCTGTAACAATGGTATATTGAGTACAACCAAGAAATATAGAATGTGATATTGTATTTCTGAAACTGGAAATTTTACTTAGAAGTACACAGTTAGAAAAAATGACAAAAGGGGAAAGAATTAGCTACTATTGTTTGAAACATTAAAGTGAAACTTCTTTTCTGTTGCTCGGTTTAGTGGGGTCTTGTAACAGTGGCAAAGGTAAAATGCTTTAAAGTGTACTTTATTTGGGGCTTCTTGAAAGATTAGCTTGCTGTGGTACAGGTGAAATGCTTAGAAGTGTACTTTAGTAAGGGTTATGCTGAGATAAATAATGGTTCTTGACCGATAAGATTACAAGATTTTAGGACCCATTTTATAAATAAATTTTAACCACACATGGATATAACATTTAAAGATAATCATTTAAAGCAGTTGCAGTAAACCTTGCCCTTTAAATGATTCCATGTCATAACATGATGGTCGAATAGCAATCACCGTTTGGGTGCGTGTACATCGCCAAAAAATTAATAACGGTGATGTACACTCGCTGCAACTCCAAAGACGGCAATGATACTGAAACCCCTCTGCACCCTCCTAACTAAAGATTCTCAACTCCAGGGGGGTGCATGTCTGGGGGATGTAAAACTTAAAATAAAACTTGGCCTGACGCAAAAAGCAACACCCACCCCAGAACCAAACCCGGCACCTTCCCAACCCCAGCCAGTCACCTTCACCACCACACCACACAGCCGGCTTGCCAACTGACTGCCACACTACCTCCCACACACCTCCTCCCTTCCGCCCTTTGCACGGTGTGCCCCCCCACGTGTGTGTATACTTCCTGTCACCCTCCTTCGCCGACTGTGGTATCCTGTCTCTACCCTACCAGGTAGCCCAGAACACAAGCACTGTAACTGAGTCTCCATTTTTGCAGTCACTCAATCATAATTGCCGTGTTCACAGAACGCCCTTCAAACAAGTTAGCAGGTGACTTTTGAATAAGGATTGTGCAAGCTCAGTTTAAAGGCCAAAGGTCCTAATTGACAAGTGCATTGACAGAAAAGGACCATGAACCTTGATTGGTTCAAGCACTGTGTTCTGAGATTTCCTGAAAGTCCATTTTGTGAATTAGTAGTAGCAAAATGTTCACGTAAACCCCATTGAATGAAAATCATTTACACAAAAAAAGAAGTTGAAATATAACCTTTTAGAAAGCATTCAATATAAAATGACACCATTCCTTTACAGTGATCCACTAGCATAAGTAATATATTCATTACACTTCAGAATAATAGTATTTAACTCTGTAATAACTGTAACTTCCTACTTTCAGAGGATTAACATCTGGGCCAGAGCCAGCTTCCTGTTAATGAGATCTAGATTACATTACAAAAGGGTGAGCATTTGACACTTCTATAGAAAGGAGAGGAGAGCTGGGTTAAAGGAAGAAGATGCAGGAGATAATGGGAGGTAGGGGGTCTCCCTTAAGGGGTCTCCTTGCAGGCCCTACTGGACTTTGGTCAAGAGTGACAGGAGCTTCTACGTGAAATCTGCACTCTTTGGTAAATAAATGCTCTTCAGAATAATTTTTTCCTATTCTAAGAATCACTTTGCTGGAGTACTCTGCCGTCCTGCTAACACTCCACTGAGTCTCATACCTGACCAAGTGGAGATAGAGTTAGGAGCAGAAGAAGGAGAGAAAGAGGGTGCGCCACTATCTTCTGGTAGCCCCAGAGCTGAAATAAAGGAACACCCTCTTATCGACCCTGTAGGACCCCACATAGGATGGAAGGTAGTGTGGATGTTGGATCTGATGGGGCATACCTGGTCCAATTGGTGCTGTGCTCACCCAAGATGGTGCCCATTCAAAGTAACTGTACCTTGGTAAGGGTTTCTGTGATGGGGGAGCATTTACCCCTGTTCAGTCATGGCTGCTACTGCCAGGTTCCCCATCCAGAAGCCAAAATCCATTAGCCCTTATGTCGGTGGTTTCATGAAGATAGGCATGCTGAAGCATGTGACTGAATCCTCAGAGAGTCACGGGGATTGTGTTTAAGGTGAAGAGTTGAAAGTATGCAACTCACGCATGCTGGCATTTCTGTATAAATAAATTGTGCACTGCTTTGACCTTGGTTTTCCATTGTGGACAATGACATTTGTCTCCAATTGCAAATGACTCCTCTGTCAACTCAGCCCTGGTATACTTCAAAACCTAGTTCTTGAATTCAGTCCAAGTTCAATTCAAGTTTATTAAAGGAAAATACCCCATTGAGTAGGCACATTCACAGGGAGGTCCTGGTACACAATGACAATAACAGGGACATAAATATACAGACAGATTTGCTAGAATTATTACAATAGCCTAGTAGGGTACAGGTAATAAGGGTACAGAACAATTACATTAGCTAATACATACAATGGAACTAACTATTGTGAGGAAACAATTAGGACAGCATTTGATACGCATAATATTCTGAGCAACCACTTTTGAAAACAGTAAAGACTCTTGTGTGGGGAAGACAATTAGGACAGCATTTACACACATACAATTCTGAACAACCACTTTTGAAAACAGAAAAGACTGAGAAAGTACATGTAGATGAGTGCTATGGGTTTCTTTTTTCAATGATGGGTGCAGCAGGTTGGTTGATAAGTGAATTAGAGCTGAGGGATCAATAGAGGGAGGGGGAGGTGTGGGCAGGGATGCTAATGAGGGTGGGGCAGAAGTGAAAGAGACAAGATAGAAGGCAGAAGAGTGAAGGGACAAGGAAGCTGAAGGAGTGTGGGGGGTTCTGGGCAAGGACGGTAGATAGGGAAGGGGCAGAAGGGTGGAGCGGTAAGAAAGGTGGTGGATGGTGAAGGGACAGGGGAGTTGGAGGGAGTGGCAAGGGAGATCATATAACAACTAGTTATAGGAACACTGGCATACCACTTTGAATGTTTTCTTGGACAGAGTCTTAAAGCAGCTTAATGAGACAATCTAAGTTAGCCTCAGTGTAGTTTGCAGCTGATTCCATATTGTTGGGAGTATGAAGCTAAGCACCTCTGCCCTGTTTAATGCACATCCTGGGGACGTCCAGGAGTTACATAGGGAGTAAATGTTGTTTGTCTTATGCACTATTAAACAGATGTACTGTGTCAGTCTGCCTGCCAATAACTTCAATGTCCATTGACCAATGCATAGCATTCACTGAGTTGCTAGAGAGGTCCAGCCTAATGATGAGTAGAGGGAGCAGTGGTGTGTCTTGGATGGTGCATTAAGTATGAAGTGTAAAGCCCAATGGTATAGGGTGTTGAGTTTGTGCATGTGGGTTGTGACGCTACAGTTGTAGATAATGTCATTGTAATCTAACAGCATTAGGAATGTAGCCTGTACCAGTCTTCACCTGCTGTCTACTGTAAATAGGGATATGTTCCTGAAGAAGAATCTCAGCCTAGCTTTTAGTTTTTTAGCTAGACTGTCAATATGAGCAATGAAGGATAGTTTGCTGTCTAACCAGACTCCTGGATACTTAAATTGATCTACAACCTCAAGTGTGTCCCTGAAGATAGTAGTGATGTGGAGCATGGTGTTCTGTGTGCTAAGGGAAGAAGCTGCATGAATAGAGGTGAAAAACATCACCTTGGTCTTCTTGGCATTTAGTAGAAGTTTTGAGTTGGCCAGAATGAGTTGCAGCTTGTTGAAGTCAAACTAATTTGGTGCAGGCTTCCCGCACTCTTGGCTTGGAGATGCAGAGAACCGTATCATCAGCAAAGGAATATAATTTTGATTTTTGAAAATTTTAATCCAGAGAGTTAATGTAAATAGTAAAGATGAGGGGCCCCAGAATGGAACCCTGTGGTACTCCTCCTGTGATGGGCACTGAGTCCGAAAGTGCCCCTACTACTTTGATTCATTGCAGTCTACCTGAGAGGTAGCTAGAGAACCAGCGTACAGTAGTTTCACACAGTCCCAGGGATGTGAGACAGTGCAGGAGGAGGGTATGATCCACTGTGTCAAATGCCTTACTTAGGTCGAGGAACATGGCACAAGTGGACTGTTTGTTGTCGATGGCAGAGAACCAGTCATTGGTCACCTTGGCCAAGGCTGAGACTGTGTTGTGTTTCTGCCTGAACACGGATTGGAGTGGAATAAGTAGGCTGGAATTCTCCAAATATTCTTTTATTTGTAAATGAATTAGCTTTTCCAACAGTTTGGACAGGACCAGTAGAATGGAGATTGGTCTATAATTGTTGAGATTGCTCCGATCACCAGACTTAAATAAGGGGAGGATATGTGCCGTTTTCCAGCTGGGAGGGACAGTAGCCATGGAGATGGATAGGTTGAAGATGTGCATAATTGGCACCACCAACAGATGACTCCCCATTTTTAGAAAGAAAGCTTTGATCCCATTGGCACCTGCCCTTTTCCTAGTGTTTAGTTTGTTTAAGAGTTGCTCAACATCCTTGAAAGTAACTGGGTTGAGTTGAAAGGAGGCATGTGACAGTATGGACTGGGGGCAATTTGGGGTAGAGTGGCTATTAGGCAGCCCAGCAGCAGGTGAAGAGTCAAAAGCCATACCTACAGTGGTGAAATGGACATTCAAATGGTCCAGTATGGAGCACTGATCAGTGACCAATCTACCATTCAAGTTATTTTTAGTGGGAGAGATGGAGGGGTTTTGTGACTTTCAATTGTCTTGTAGGTGCGCTAGATTTTAGTGCAGTTACCTTTAGCTTTCTTCTAAGGTTTCAACATAGTACATGGTTTTAGCAGTCCTTTTACATTTGGTGCATTCATTTCTGGCTACTCTGAATTCCTGCCAGTGTGTTGCAGCTTTGATTTGATTTGATTTGTTTATTTATACTAGTTAGTCAATGGGCCATACGACCCGTTTACAGTAGCAGCCACAGACACTGCCCACAATTTCCCGAAATTTCTATGATAGTTCCAGATACATCTCATGCTTTCTCCATTTCCACAGCAGAGGCAGCAGAGAGAAACTCTTTATAAATTTTGTGAAATATCTGGAAATAGCTGGCAATGTCTGTGGCTACTACTGTACATGGACGACCAGTGTGCAAAACAGCAGGGTACAATTAACATCACAATATATATATAATACAAACAAGTGTATAAAAGACAATAGCACAATACACATGTAAATAATGTCACAGGGGCTTAACAAAAGATAAAGTAATATTAAGTAATCTACCTAAAACAATCACGTTTCATTCATGTTGAACAATTTCCTCAAACCATTTTTAAACCCAAGCATAGATGTTCCCAGACAGTCAAGTTGGTTCATAATGGAACTAAAACATGTTGGTAACTGATAAAGTAAGGACCTGTGCCCCAAAACAGTTTTCATCTTTGGTATGTGGAAATATGAGATTCTGGACTTTCTGATGTCAAAGAGGTTGATATATTTTTGTATTTTTGAAAAATTTGATAGAATGATCCAGGTACTTTCCCCATAACAATTTTTTTACTAATAAATTAACATATTCATACCTCTGTTTAAGGGTTAATATCTCTGCTGTTTTTAAAAGCTGATGATGGGTTTTTAACAGTAACTGAGTAATAAACCTAGCAACCTGGTTAAGTAGAACACTTAACTTTTTCTAATAAACTGTCAGATGCACAGTGGTAAAAAATCAAGCCATAGTACCTAGCTGAGAGTAGAAAACTTTGAGCTAACAAAACCCTAGTGGCTGGTGTTAACAATGTGTTCACCCAACATAAAGCTCCTAACCTTTGATATATAATTTTTACAAGGTTGTGAATATGTGCTTTGTAACTCATTTTGGCATCTACTGTCAATTCCAAGTATTTAAAATGATCAACTTGTTCTATCCCCTTCCCTTTTATTGTATATAAAGATAATTCAAGTTTTTGAGCTAGTCTCTTCCAGTGGCAATAAAATACCATGGACTTTGTCTTCTTTCCATTCAATACTAACTTGTGATCATTAAACCACTCCTGTACAGACAAGAAGTCTACTACTAAATTGTGTTGTAACTGTTCAAATTTGAAGCTGCTCATGAGGATCACTGCATCGTCTACATATAAAAAAATCTGGGAATGATGACAAACTGTGTGCAGTGAATTCAAAAATAAACTAAAGAAAAGAGGACCCAAAACAGAACCACTGAGATCATTCTGATAGGTAATTACCACACCAATCAATGACATCCTGAGACATTCCCAAATGGGCAGGCTCCACTTTCAGTAACTCATGATTGACCAGGTTGAAGGCCTCGGTGAGGTCCATATAAACAGCAGCAGCAGGATGTCCTTTATCTAATGCTAAATGAAGTGCCCCAGTGAACCCCACCAGGGCTGTCGCCATACTGTGCCCAGGGCGAAAACCATGCTGGGCTGGGGTCAGGACACCATGGCCAGTGATGCACTCCATCATCTGATCAAAAACTATTCACTACAGCACCTTTGATAATGGAGCTAAAAGTGAAATCAGTCTATAGTTTTGTATAATTGATGGATCGCCAAATTTCAATATGGGTACAACAGTAGCCTCTTTCGATTTTTTGGGAAACTTAGAAGAGCATAATGAAAGATTAAAAATAATAAATAAAGGGTAACATAGAATATCTGTGGTGATCCTCACAAGCTGAAAATCCACCTCATCCACCCTTATTGAGGGGCGAGGGTTTGATTTTATGGTATAGTTGCAGACCTGTTCTGGTGTATCTAAAATACAACCTGGGTTGAGTAACCATCAAGTCACTGCCTGACAGCTCATTATTTTTCACCAGGGTATTTTTTACATAACTAGATAAGTCTTTGAAGAACATATTAAATTCTTGGGTCATTTCCTGGTTCTCAACTAAAACACCATCCCTAGTTTTTAAACACTGGATCCTAGTTGAGCACTTTTTACCCATTAATTCATTAAGCTTTAGATTGCCTTGCATTGGCCCATAATTTATGACATTGATATAGTGCAACTTTCAGTTAACGGGAGAACCAGGGGTGAGAGAATTTCCTTATTCTGTGTTTACAGAATGGTGCATGCTTGTTAGTAAGGCATGTGATGATGGTGTTAATAATAGTGACAGCAGATTCTGCTGTGCTGGCCATGTAAAAAAGTTTGCCAGTTGACACTTTTCGGCTTCTCTAAGTAATTATGAATATTAAACTTACAGAATCTTCTGCTGGTGACGAATTTGAAGTAGGAGTGGCATTTGTTGTGAGCACATGTGCAAACCACAATATTATGATCGCTCACATCGTTATGGAAAACCATTGAGTGCTAGATTTTGTGTGGTCGGTTTGTGAGGATTAAGTTGGGGATTGAGCTACGGTCCTTGTTTTTAGTGTTTGTCCTTGTAGGGTCATACAGTGTGTTTTTCTTTTAACTCCTTCCTGTACTATTTTCAGTTTGCTTTATTTTATGCTCTGTACATTAAGGCTTCTTTAATTCTGATAATTTATGCACATACTAAAAGAATGATAACCCAACCAACGGCGCCTCCCACACACCTCCCTAAAGGCCTCAAAATCGTGCATGTTAATATCTGCAGCATCCTAAATAAAATAGCTACCCTCCAAACATTTGTCCTCGCCCTTCACCCAGACATCGTACTCATCACAGAGTCTTGGCTGAAGCCCCACCACCGGGACGAGGAATTCTCAATACCCGGCTTCTCACTAATCCGCCAGGACAGGCAGGGATGAAGGGTGGCGGCACTGCATGTATGTTGCCTCAAACTTCCAGTATTCTGTAATTACCTCACTAATACCCTTAACAAACATAGAGTCCCTCCTGATCAAACTCACCCTACCCCACTCTGTCCCTATTTACATATCTGGGTCATATTGCCCACCAAACACACTGCTAACCAACATCCTGAACACCTTGGCAGCCTGAGGACCTCACCGAGGGTGGCGAACTCACATCCTCAGTGATTTCAATCTGAACTGGCTGGGAAGTGCAGCTTCAAAAACACGCAGCCAGGCAAACGCCTAAACTTGCATCAGCAGATAGGGGAACCCACCCGCCTAAACCACAAGTCAAACAATCACTCACTACTGGACTGGGCACTCACTACCACCCACATAGGATACGAATGCAGGCCTCCTACCAGACTCTCTTAGCGACCACCATATGATCTATATAGTGCGTAAAATCTTCCATCCCTGGCTCCCACCCTGCCTGCTGCACTGCAGGGCATACACCCCTTGATCTCCTCAAGACCCTGTTCGCCCTGTCCACTACTGACTGGTCTCCCATCCCATATGCCACTACCATGGACGAGGCCCTGAGCTACTTCTCTTCAATCTTCCTTGCTATCTGGGACCTATATGCCCGTTACGGAGATCCAGAGTAAGAGGCTCACACTTGCCCTGGTAACCTCTGAACTTATGGAACAGCTCCGTGCGAGGGACCGAGCACCGGAAATTTTTCAAGGCCACCGGTTCTCAACCAGCCAAGGAACATTACGGTTCTCAGAAATGCCTGCACAAGACTCATCCGCAGTCCAAATCAAACTACTTCAAACGGCTTTTAATAAAACCACACCCACCCTTCGCAATTCTGGAAATCCATAAAATCCCTCCTCAGCCCCCCAACCAAACCTCCCACCCCACCTCAACCTTGCAGGCAAAACCATAAACGACCCTCTCTGGTTGCCACCGAGTTTAATGCCCTTTTCTCCGCTACCACTGCCTCCCTACTCTCCTCCCACCCCATCCTCACCCTCCACCCCTGCTGTCCCCAAGGTCCCCTGACCTCCCCTAGTCTCCCCCGGCCCGCTTCGCCTCCGCCCGTCACCCCTGACCAGGTGTTGAAAACTCTTCACTCTCTAAAGCATCCAAAGGAAAATGCCCATCGGGCTAGATTCTGAAATGCTACAGCTCTCTGCCCCGCCATAGCCTGCCCCTAGCTATGCTCTATAACCTGTCTTTTAAGTTATGCTCCGTCCCCTCAAATTGGAAACAGGCCACTATTTTCCCTCCCCAAAGGTGGGGACCTTTCCTCCCAACGACTACCGCCTATATCTCTGCTCCCAATCCTTGCCAAAATTCAAGAGCGCCTTGTCCTATCCCAGTTGCACACCTATCTAGATACAATCTCCTTTTTCACCCTTTTCAGGCCGGGTTCAGAAACCACTCCACCACCACATCCTCCTTCGCCACCAACTCCATCCTCACAGGCATTGACAAAGGTGACATAACCGCAGCTATCTTTATTGACCTGGCAAAAGCTTTACATGGTCTCACACCCCTACTATTATCCAAACTTGCCCAAACTGGCCTGTCAACATCTGCCCTCAGTTGGTTCCACTCTTACCTAACTGGCCAATCCCAAGCAGTCTGCATCGGCACGGCTCTATCCCCACCTCCCTGTCACCAGTGGCGCACTCAAGGGTCTGTACTGCCCACTGCTCTTCTCAATTTTCTTAAGCGATCTGCCCTCTGTCTGCACAAAATCCGGCATCCACGTATGCGCGGACGATACGGTGCTTTTTACCTCCTGGCCCATCTGGTGCAACCGTATCAGCTTACCTCCAGAAGGATTTCGACTCCGTCCAACACTGGCTTCTGGAGAATCAACTCTTCCTCAACTCAAAAAACTGTCTCCCTCACATTCGCCCCCGAGCAAAATTATCCGGCCATCGATGCCCACATTCTATACCTTGGATAGGTCTCCACTTGAGGCATGCTCCACATATCGTTACCTCAGCATCTGGCTAGATCAGCACCTGGACTTCTCTGCACATGTAGACGCACTGCAAAACTACATCCCATGCTGGGAGCTCTCCACCGCAACAAACATTGCATCCCCTACCAACCAGGCAAGAAATGGTGCAAAAATGATCCTCCCAATTTTTGACTCTGGCACATCATTTACGCCGCCCCCATCCTTAGCCAGGTTAAACCCCATTTTCAACTCCTTCTTCTGCCGGTTAGCCTTGGACCTCCCTCCCAATACCCATCATCTGCACCTCTACCGTCCCTCGACCTCCGCCACTCCAAAATCGGCGTTTGCTGACGGTGTTAGAATCACTGCACAAATTCTGGTCTCACACGCTGCCCTCCTCATCTATCAACATCTCAACCACCGCCCCACCTACCCACGACCTCAGAAACACTGACGCCAGGCCCTTCACATTCCTCACAGATCCACCCGATCAGGTCAGGTAGCTTTAGTTTCAGACTGCCCAAACTATGGAACTCACTGGCAGCCGACATCAGACCTCTACAAGCACCCCAACGTAATACCCTCCTCAAAGAGCATTTTGCTACCAACTGCACTTGCTTTCCCCAAAGCTAAATAATTCCCTGCATGTCTCTTAACAGCTTCAGGACCACTCTCTACTCAGCACTTTTTGCCACTGTCTTCTCTCAACTGCTGCCTTAGATACGCCTGCCTACCCAAATAGTATTGTATTTCTAACCACATGATGTAAATGTGAATTTTTTTTTTATGTTTGTCCATGCTAATACAACACTGCCTGTTATACTCCTCATCCGTTTTCATTGTACCTTCCATATGCATCTCAGCTTCTGCATCCACCCTTCTGGACCACCTGATGCTAGCTGCAAATAACTCATGTGCTGAATTTTGGCCACTGTTGCTACCTGCTTACTTTTGCATGTACTGATTATTGTATTTTTGTATTTTTGTACTGCACTCCTGTAATCCCCTTACCCCAGGGCGCATCTGGAATCGAGCAGTACTCTGCTCAGTATGCCTTCCTGGTAAATCTCTTAAATAAATAAATAAATAAATAAATAACAGAATACCGGTAAAATCCAGAAATTAGAGTAACAATCACCGGTGAAATTCCAGAATCTTAAGTCTTGAAAACAGAATTTAATTGTTTTAATCACTGTAAATCAGTGGCCTTGGTCATTGACAAACTGAATGAATTCAAGCTCATCGCATAAGTCTTTGATGGCATTTGCTTTAGGGGTAAGCCACTCGAGGTTTCAGTCCCTAAGGGTAATGATTTCATTTGTGTTAGACTCAGTGATGTCTTTGAGCTTTGATAATGTATCTAAAGCACCTGATAGTGGTCAGTAGCAGCCCACGATACTGATCACGTCAGTGGAGGGGATCAGTATCCTTGGCGCCAGACATTCAAATACTTTTCGCTTGAATTCCAAAAATATTTCTGTGACATTAAACTTAGTGTTAAAGTAGATGACTACCCCTCCACTCCTTGTGGGCCTGTCAGTTCTGTAGGTGTTGTAAGATGGAAGCGTGATCTGGAGGTCAGTAGTGGAGCTGTTTAGCCAGGACTCGGTAATTATTAATACATCAAAGTAGGTATGTGCAGATTTGTATTTGATTGAACATTTGAGGAGGCTCCGGGCATTAGTTAGCATGAATTTAATGCCTGCAGCTGGTGCAAAATCTGCTGGTGAATTTATGGTTAATTGTAGTCCAGGGTTTAGCTCCACATTGCCAGAGCATAGAAGCAGTAGCAGGATTTTTCTTTTCAGAGAGGTTACGAGTGTGACCAACTCTTTTTTCCTGGGTGTCCTAATGCTCAAGGCAGGGTTATCCTGTTGTCTCAGTTTGACTTTGAGGTGGGAAGAATTTAATGAGCTAAAAAGAGCTAATACGCTTAAATGCAAGGGCTGTTGCCAACTAAGCACAGGTGGTAGTTGTAGACTGACTTTATCCCACACAGGACAAAAGGAGTAGGGGGAAATCACATGCGTGTATGCCCATGTTATTGATTGCATGGCTACATGAACTGGGTCCTGTGTTATTGATGGATACAGTGCTACTAACAGCAGAAGAGCTGCTTGCCAGCCTATGGAGTATGCCATTGGTGAGACAATGTGTAGGGCAGCCTGTATAGAGTCCACGAGGGATGTCTAGAGTTCAAGTAATGAGAAGCCTATTATAGGTGACAAGAAAGGCTCCTCAGACTCCAAATGTATCCAAGCAGACTGAATTGTGATAATGAGGAGACTATTGATTAGTGCTGAAGAGCATATACAAGGAGAAACAGAGGATGTTTGTGATTGGTATGCTCCTATCAGGAAAACCAGGGTCTCAGGCTCTCACCTCCCCTGGGTTACAGCTGATGTGCTGGCCTGTCAGTGTGCTTGTGACCAAGAGTGGCAGACATACAATGACTCAGGCATTCTTGCAGACTTCCTTAAATATAGATCTCTCCAAAATGCCTTCACCTAAATGTAGGTGACATCACTATCTCAGACGCTCTCTCATAGCTACCAAATCGAACATCTTCACCACCTCTGCTTGTACCATTCTTACTTCCCTACTCTCCTCAGCTCCTCCCCAACAGCTCCTACTGCATCCACTTCCTCTCCTTCTCTTCTGTTTCTTCTTCTTACTGGTCCCCACCGCAGACACCCTAAAAGGTCTTCTAGCCCTTAACCTCCACAAGGGCAAAAGCCTGTATGAGCTTGACCCTAAACTCCTGCACCTTTTGGGCCATGCCATTGCTCTCTCACTCACTTACATTCTAAATCTGTCCTTCACACTGGCCACTGTCCCAGATGCATGGAAGTTTGCTTCCATTGTCCCCCTTCCCAACAGTGGTGATTCATCAAATCCAGGTAACTACTGCCCGATATCACTACTCCCTATCCTTGTAAAACTCCAAGAACATCCGGTATGAGCTCAACCTTCCCCATTCCTTGACTCCTCCTCCTTCTTCACCCCCTTTCAGTCTGGTTTCCACAAGGCCCAGCCCACCACATCTTCCCTTCTCCGGCTTACTGACTCCTTACTATTTGGCATGGATCAGGACCTCTGCTATCTTTGTCAATTTGGCCAAAGCCTTCAACACTGTTGCCTACACCCTCCTCCTCATCCAAGTTGTAACAACTGGTCTCTCAGAGACCACCACTAGCTGGTTCTGTTCCTATATTATGGGTAGAACCCAATCAGTCAGGATAGGTAACTCCCTCTCCCCCACCCTCCATCAACACCGGAGTTCCTCAAGGTCTGGTACTCAGACCAATACTCTTCTCAATATTTCTGAATGACTTACCTGCTTCCTGCTCAACTGCTGAAATCCACATGTACGTGGATGATACTGTTTTGTATTCCTCCAGTACCTCCTCTTTATGTGGTGACCAGCCTTCAGCAGGCATTCAATAATGTCCAGGGCTGGTTTCACATAAATCAACTGTTCCTTAATGACAGAAAGATGGTCTCTATGATGTTTGACACCAGGCAAAGGCTCACCAGGATTACAGTCTACCCTACCTTCCACACCCTCAAAGGGTCCCTATTACAGGATGACTCCTCCTTTTAAATACCTTGGGCTCTGGCTTGATAGGAACCTTGATTTCTCTGGACACGTTTTATTTACAAAAAGCTTCATCCCAAATTTGGTGCTCTGTACAGACATTGTGGCTGCACTCCCTCAAAGGCCTGCCGTGAAATCGTCCAGAAGATGATCCTCCTGATATTTGACTTTGGGGACATAGTTTACAGTGTTGCACTTAAGACCACCTTCACCAGACTGGACACCTTAGCCAGTTCCTGCCACTTTGCCCAAAGCTTTCTACCATGTACACACCACTGCAACCTCCATGCTGCTCTATCCTTTCCACCTTTTGGATCCAGATGCCTTGCCCATAGTGCCTCATTAGTTGGGAAGTTCTGACTTGGCTCCCTTCCACCCTACCTAAATGCCCTCCTCTCCAGCCCACCCCTCCTACTCCCACCTACTCCCCCTCAAAACTTCCCCTACAGGACCATTGCCCTTCCTGCCTGAACATCCACTTCAGGTCAGGCTACCTTCTCCTATCATTTCCCAAATTGTTGAAACTCTCTACCCTTAGATATCTGCTCCACCCCGTCCATTAGTTTGTTGTCTTATCTTCTCTGAAACTACATTTCCCCTTCCTGCAACTACTCCTGACCCTTATCTCCTTCACTACTTCATTCTTTCTCTCACTTCTGTCCAGTTTTTCAGTACCTACTCTCACCCCTTCCCACAAAATACTTGGCATAGCCTCATTGTTATCAATTGTATGTCATTATAATTGTTTTATTTTATTTTTTATTTTCTGAATTGTTATGCCCTTAGTGTTTCAACTTTGTATCTTGTATAATTTTGGGGTTTTTTCAGCTCATTTGAATTTTGTATCTTGTATGCAAATTGTATCCCATTCTCCCCTCTGCCCCAGGACACATCTGGAAATGAGTAACTGTAGCTCAGTATGCCTTTTCTGGTGAAACTTTTTCAAATAAGTAAATAAAATTTGTACTGTCATGAAACAGGCTACACAGGTCTGAGTGTTGCACCTTGATCTCTGAATATGTTATGACCTACATGTAGAAACATAGAAACATAGACTTTGACAGCAGGTAAGGACCACTTGGCCTACCCAGTCTGCTTATTTCCCTACTTATTGGATAAACTGCCGAGTCTAGTTAACTAACAGCCTACTTCCTCCTACTCCCTACTGTAATTTCCTCACATATGTCCCATGCATTCTTGAATTCCCCCACTGTTTTAACTCCACAACCTCCTCATGAAGGCAGTTCTATGTGTCCACCACTTTCTCCATGAAAAAATATTTCCTCACATTGCCCCTAAGCCATCCCCCCTCTATCTTCAAAATGTGCCCCCTTGTTCTTGTGCATCTCTTTTTCTCAAAGATACTCCCACCTTGGCCTTTATTAATTCCCTTGAGGTACTTGAAAGTTTCTATCATTCCCCCCCTCTCCCTCCTTTCCTCATGGGTATACATATTAAGCTCTTTTAGTCTTTCTTTGTATGGCTTCTGTTGCAGACCCTGCACCATTTTAGTTGCCCTCCTCTGGACTGCCTCCATCCTGTCTATGTCCTTGTGGAGATGGGATCTCCAGAACTGCAAGCAGTACTCCAAATGGGGTCTCACCACTTGTCTGTACAGAGGGATAACAACTTCCTGATTTCTACTGGTGATACCTCTCCCTATGCATCCCAGTGTCCCCTAGCTCTCCCTACTGCCTTCTCACATTGCTTGCCTACCTAAAGGTTGTCTGATATGACTGCTCAGGTCCCTTTCCATTTTTTTTGTTGTTGTTACTACCGCCCCCCATTGTGTACTCTTCACCTGGGTTTTTGTTCCCCATGTGCATTACTTTGCATTTCTTTGCATTGACTCTAAGCTGCTGTAATTTTGACTATTCCTCCAACCTTGCCAAGCTCCATCTCATCCTTTCCATCCCGCCTTGTGTATGAACCTTGTTGCAGATCTTTGTGTCATCTGCAAAGAGACATACTTTTCTTTCCAGCCCCTCTGCAATGTCTCCTATAAAGACATTAAAGAGGAACGGTCCCAGTACTGAATCTTGCAGTACCCCACTAGTAGCCATCCTTTCTTCAGAGTGTACTCTGTTTACTATTACGCTCTGCATACTGTTGTGCAGCCAATTTGTTACTCAGGCTACCACCCTGGGACCCACTCCCAGACAGAAAACTTGTTTATTAATCCTTTGTGTGGGACTATGTCAAATGCCTTGCTAAACTCTAGATAAGCCATATCTACAGCCCTACACTGGTCTACTACTTTGGTCACCCAGTAAAAGAAATCTATGAGATTCGTCAACATGATCTTCCCACTGTGAATCCATGCTGCCTTGGATCCTGTGCCTCGCTGGCCTCTAGGTACTCAACAATTCTTTCTTGGGCCAGCCCAGTGGCACTGAGGGTTGAGGCACTGGATGCTACACCTCACCTGTCGGCTGACCCAGGTTCAGGAGTAGACTTGGACAGCTGGAGTCGGCAGGGAGGGAGAGGATTGAGTGTCCGACAGACTGCTCTCCTCTCTCAGGGAGGGCTTTGGTTGTCCAGTATCCTGGACACCTCTGATGGTGATCAGAGGCATTACAGGATGAAGACCAAGAGCCAGGAGTTGAGCGTGGCTGACGCAGGCAGGGTTGCCGTGTACCATGGCGTCAGAGCACCCCACGCTTGAGGTGGATGAGGAGGGGAACTCATGGGACAAAAAAACAAGAAAATCCCCTCCTGTCAGATATGTGACAGCCCTTACAGTGCCATCCACCAGACATCCAACACTGGATCCCCGGCTCTGCCCTTCAGTCTCCCCAGGCTCTACCCTTTCTGGCTTGGGGTGACAATAATGTCCTTGAAAAAGGCAGGGGTCACAGTGGGTGGTAGAGCAGCTCTGGTGAGCTGAGTGGCCCAAGAGAGTTCCAACTAGGAGGATGACTAAAGAGAATAGTAAAAAAACAAAAAAAGTATTTATTTCAGAAGTGATTCCATCATTTTCCCTACCACTGAGGTCAAACTAACACATCTGTAGTTTCCTGCCTCTGCCTTGCTCCCATTTTTGTGAAGAGGGATCACATCTGCCCTCCTCCAGTCCTGAGGTACAACATCATCCTACCATGATTTGTTAAGAAAGGGTAGTTAGTGGTGCCACTAGGTCTCCCCTTATTTCATTCAGAATTTTGGGGTGAATCCCATCAGGCCCCATTGCTTTGTCCACACTGAGTTTTAGGAGTTCTTTCAGAACCTTTTCTTCTGTGAATGGTCTGGTGTCAACCCCCCTGCCCAGAGTGCTTCTGTTGTTTGGTTTAGGTACCTCCCCTTCTTCTTTTGTGAATACTGAGCGAAAGTATTCGCTCAGTATCTTTGCTTTTTCACTGTCACCCTCTGCCCACCTACCTTCCCCTTTATTAAGCCTCAGCATCCCTCCCTTAGTCTTCCTTCATTTCCTGGTGTACCTATAAAAGGTTTTATCCCCCTTCTTAACTGAGTTAGCTATCTTTTCCTCAGTTTGGGCTTTCACTATTCTGACTACCTTCCCTGCTTCCTTCTGCTTTAACTGATACAGTCCTCTGTCCTGCTCCTTCTGTGATTCCTTATACTTCCTGAATGCTTTTTCTCCCTAACTTTCCTTGCCACCTCTTTTGAGAACCATAGTGGTTTTTTTACTTTGTTTTGTTTTCTTTATGCGTATCACACTAAGGCTTGTTGCCTGTATGATGACAGTTTTGATTTTTCCCCATTTTTCTTTCACTCCTCCTTCCTGCCTATTTGCTAGTGTATTCCTTAGGTACTCACCCATTTTGCCAAAGTTAGCCCTTCTAAAGTCCAGGACCCTTGCTTTTGTAAGATTAGACTCCATGGTAATGTTTATCAAAACCACACTGTGTGGAGGTCATTTGTTCCCAGATGACTACCCACTTCTAAATATGTGATCCTCTCTCCATTTGAGAACACCAGATCCAAGATTGCTCCCTCCCATTGAACTAAGGTTTCAGTGTTGCACCCCAATCATGTTGTGACCTGAGCCCACACAAAACTTAGCCTCCCATGTACACATGGAAATCCGCTACAGAGGACCAGTTACAAAATGGTGCTTGACAATGTGAGACCCATGTACTGTATCTAGCATGCAGTCTGGGCTGCAGAAGAAGAAAAATATTATGATGGGGCTTTGCAGCGTTCTTCTGCCACTATTTGTCTTCAGCTAGAGGAGAAGGAGAAAGGGCCTTTAGCTGATGATTGGGTTTATAAGTTTCATTTAAAGTAGTTTTTTAGCTGCCATTTCTGTGTGTAGGAAATAGTATTTGAGGTATGTTCCTAACTGCCTTTTCTTTGTGCTTTTAAATTTGGATTGGACAGGGTTAAGGGATTTTATCAGATAAATCAGGGATTGTGTTTAAATGTTGCTCTCTGGCCTGTAAGTGCAGGCATCATGTTACAGGGATTAGTGATGTTACAATGTGATGGTTAACTTCTCAGTCAGTCTTCAGCTAGAGGAGAGGAAGAAAGGACCTTTAGCTGCTGAGTGTGTTTGTAAGTTGATTTAAAGTAGTATTTTAGCTGCCATTTTTGTGTGTTGGAAATGAGAGGAGGTTGAAGTGCTTGGAGGTGCAGTGAGGGGCAGACACAGGACTGATACACTCTTGTGAGAGTCAGGTGTGGGCCCTCATCCAACCCTTCCCCACCCCTACCTCCCCTCATCTCGGCTCGGCTCCTTTATAGAAGAACGTCTACCCTGCACTTGGAGGAAAAGGTTTCAGGTGCAGCTCATGTAGGTCTAGCCACTGGGGGTTAGGTTTAAAGGCTGGGAGAGAGGAGCCTAGGGAGTTGTACAGTTCACCTGTCAGTTTACTGTAGTACAGCACCTAGTAGCAGGAGTAGCTGTTTACTGTGGGACTGTATCTAGGATTAGTGGGTGACCTGATTAGTGGGTAGGGGTGGGGGACTAGTGGGGAACCTGGTAGTTCACCCAAGGAAACCTACTTAGAGGGGGATGGGACCACATGTCATTAGGGCCGGCATCTTTGGAAGGATGATGGGGTGCACAGGGTGTGGGGCAGCCATGATACTAGACTAAGTTTGGAAGTTCAGTGGTTGCCCAGTGTGCAACCAGCTGGCACAGCTTAGGGAGGAGGCTGAGGGGGTTAGGAGACAGCTGGAAGGAGGGAGGAGGTATGGTTGGGAAATAGGGCAAGGGCTCTCCTACGGGGTTGCACCAAGCACCAGGGGTGGGGCATAGGGAAAGAAGTGCAGGAGAGTACTCTGGGGTTGCATAGGGACCCTGACAGAGAGGGTCCTAAAGGAGGACACTACAAAGGAAGCAGGCAGGAATCTGGGGACCCTCACAGAGGGAGGCCAAAGGGAGTACATTCTCGGGGAAGTAGGCAGATGGCTGGGGCTGGACAGAAGGAAACAAGGTGGGGAGGTGGATCGGATCTTAAGCTCAGTAACCACTTCAGTTCTCTTCTTCTGCTTGGAGATGAGGGGGGGTGATGGAAAGGAAGTAGGGAGTAGGGGGCAGGAGGTGGGGGCTGGATAGCAGGAAGAACAGGGGAACTTGGAATGCAGGAAAATGGTGGGAGCGGGGTATCAGAGCAGGAAGAGGAGAGGGTAGAGGGAGGAAAGTGCAAGGAGAAGGACCAGTTGGGAGGAAAGGGCAAGGAGAAGGACCAGAAATACAAGGAAGATACAGTAAAGGGAGCTGGGGGTTTAGGCCAGGGGAGTACAACAGGCAAGGAGGAGCTGAACTGAGACGGGAAGGAAGGGAAGATGAGCCAGGCTAGTTTAGCAGATGGGGGGGAAGGACCAGTCATGAGCAGTGACTAGGATGGTGTAGCGGGTACACAAGGATACTCGGGAGGAGGAGCGGCATAGGATCACAGGGGAAGGGGTGGCCAGGGTAAATAAGGAGGGGGCGGCAGGTGGCACCCAGATAGAGGGAAGAGCAAGGAGTCGACTGGTGGGAGGGGTTGGTAGAAAGGATGAGTGACATGGAAGGGGGGGCAAATGGAGGAGAGGTGTGGTCAGAGTGCTCCGGTTGGGTGATTCCATGATTGAGGGGTATCAAATGGGATAGGAAAGGAGAGGCCTGCCTGGTTAGAACAAAATTCTTCCCTGGACTAACAGTGCAGAGGGCCAAGCATGAGATATATCAGCTGGCAAAGGATTGTGGCAGATCCCTGGGCATACTGGTCCACCTGGATATCAATGACATTGAGGGACATAGTGAGCTAGAGATACAGGCAAGGTTCAGGGAGCTTGCCAGAGTCTGTCATGACATAGGATGTGTGATTTTCTTCTTGGAAATCCTTCCAGTGCCAAGGACTAGTGGGGAACACAAGAGGAAGATTAGGGAGATAAACAAGTGGCTCAGGGAATGGTGTGGGGCCAGAGGGTATGGGTTGATGGGAGATTGGGGGGAGACCTGGGGGGATAAGGGGCTGTCTGCTAGTACTAGGCTCCATCTCAATTTGGAGGGGAGGGAAATCCTTAAGTTGAAAATAGAGGAGTTCATTGGTGAAAGGTGGGGTTTAAACCTGTGAAGCGGGGAATGGGAGAAAAGGCTGCTGAAGAGGGTCCGATAAATGAGGGATTTGGTCTTCACTCCCCCCGGGAGCTGGAGGAATGTGGGAAAAGGCTGACTGGTATGGTGCAATCCAGGGTAAGATGGAATCCCCATGGGAATGCAAGCAGTGGAAATGGAAGTATAGGGAAAGGGTGGAAGGTAGTCCTGCTAAATGCTAGGAGCTTGGGCAATAAAATGCCTGAGCTCCAGTGGTGCTAACTGAGGGAGAGGTAGATGTAGCAGTGGTCATTAAGACCTGGACCACCGCAGGGCATGACTGGGACCTGAACCTGGAGGGTTACACCATGTTCAGGAAGGACAGAGGGGGAGGAGGAGGGAGGGAGGGAGGGAGGGGAGGAAGGGGTGGCAATAATAGTCAAAAACTGCATTGGCATAGGAAGAGTGGAGGAGTCGGGGGAACTGTGAAGGCAATTTGGGTCACCTTGATAACAAGGGAGGGCAAGAGAGTAAAAATAGGAGTGGTGTATAGACCCCCTGCGCTGGCGGAGGAGCTGGAGAAGAGTCTGGTAGCAGATGTTGGGAGACACTTCAGATTGGGCAGGGGAAGTGTGGTGGTGTTGGGGGACTTAAGCATGCCAGGAACAGACTGGGAAACTATGACATCCTCGGTGGCCAGGGCACACAGGTTGTTGGATGTCTTTCAGGACGTGTTCCTAACTCAGCAGGTGTGGGAACCGACCAGGGAGGCACAGATACTGGATGTGGTCCTGGCAGACAGTGACCAGATTGGGGGCCTGGCGGTAAGGGATGCATTGGCAGGGAGTGACCATGCCACGGTCTGCTTCTTCCAGGATCTAGGAGGGGTAGAAGGCTGCACAAAGACGGAGGTAACTGACTTCAGGGGGGCATATTGCAAGGAAATGTGAAGGATCCTTAAGGAGCATTTGGATGGGATTGGGCCAGACACGGACACTGACAGTAAGTGGGAAATCATCAGAAGGGGGTGCAGGATGCTACCAGCACCTGTGCAAGAGTAAAACAAAAAGGTGGTAGGGTCCAGAAACCCTGCTGGTGGACCAAGGAGGTTCAGGAGGTGGTGAGGGGAAGAAGGTGGCCTATAGGCATTTCAAGTGCTCAAGGAGGGAAAGGGACTGAGGGGAGTACGAGCTGATGGCCAGAAGGGCCACTAGGGTAGTGAGAGTGGCTAAGGCAAGGAAGGAGCAGAATCTGGCCAGGGAAATCAGGAGAGGGAACAAGGGGTTCTTTAGATACATTGGGGAAAAATGAAATGTGAAAGGACAAATTAGCAGGATTAAAACAGGGCAGGGATGGGCACAAGACCCAGGGAAGCAGGCTGAGGTACTAAATGAGTACTTCACCTCAGTTTTCACCAAGGAAAATGAGGGGGCTGCATCATACATGGGAGGAGATGGTGAAATTGAGGAGGTGGGACCCTTACCAACGGTGGGTCTGGGGAGAAGGGGGGGCCATCACTGGCAGAAGGGTGGGGGGAAGGCAAAGCAGGGGGATGATGGAATGGAAGTGGAAATCACAGCAGAGAGAGTGAGGGAAGCCCTCAGGTCCCTTAAGATGAAGAAAGCGCCGGGGCTGGATAAATTACATCCCAGAGTACTGAAGGAACTGGTGGATGTTCTGGAAAAACCCCTGGCAGAGCTTTTCAGCATCTCTCTGAGGACTGGGTGGGTGCCCCAGGAATGAAAGGTGGGGCATATAGTGCCTATCAACACAGGGGGGGATCAAGGGAGGTGGCAGGGAACTACAGGCCCGTCAGCCTGACATCAGTGGTGGGCAAGGTGATGGAGAGTATTGTCAAGGAAAGGCTAGCGGGGGACCTGGAAAAGTCGGGGTGTCTGGATAATAGACAGCATGGATTTGTCCCAGGGAAATCATGTCAGACAAACCTGAGTGATGAGTACCTTGGACCTGGGTAGACTGAGGACATCCTCTTTTTTGACTTCAGCAAGGCATTTGACTCTGTTCCTCACAGGGGCCTGTTGGATAAGCTGGGAGAAATGGGGGTGGGGAACCAGATGATAAGCTGGATAGGCAATTGGCTCCAGGGCTGGACCCAGAGGGTTGTGGTTGGCAGCTTAGTCTCATCCTCAAGGAGGGTCATTAGTGGGGTCCCTCAGGGATCGGTCCTTGGGCCCCTCCTGTTCAATGCCTATGTTTCTGACATAGGGAAGGTCATCAGGAGTGAGATGAGTCTCTTTGCAGATGACTCAAAACTGTGGGCGGTGGTGGATGGGGAGGAGGGGAGGGTAGCCCTACAGGAGAACCTGGAGGCTCTGGAAAGGTGGTCTAGAAAGTGGAAGCTGAGGTTCAATGCAGGGAAATATGAGGTACTGCACCTGGGAGCCAGAAACCCGGGCCAAGTGTACACCCTGGGGGGGGAGGAATGCTACAAGTCTCGATGGCTGAGAGGGACCTGGGGGTGGAGGTGGATGTCAAGATGAACAACTCAGAGACTTGTAGGAGGGCAGCGGCCAAGACCAACAGGATGCTGGGATGCATCGCTAGGGGGATCACCTCCAGAAGGAGGGAAGTGATACTTCCTCTGTATAACTGCTTGATGAGGCTGCACCTAGAGTGCTGTGTGCAGTTTTGGAGGCCACACTTAAAGAGAGACATTAAACTCCTGGAGAGGTTCCAGAGGAGGGGAACCAAAATGATCTAGGGCTTGGGGGACAGGACCTGTGGGGAGAGGCTCGAAGAGCTAAATATGTACACATTGGAAGAGAGAAGGGAGCGGGGGGACATGATAGAGGTCTTCAGGTACATGAAGGGGGTAAATAGGGGAGGAACAGTCAGGGAAGGAAGGAAGAAAGGAGGGGACAACTAGAGGGCATGAGTGGAAGCTGGAAGGGGGGGAGATTCAGGGGAGAAAGAAGGAGGTGCTACTTCACTGAAGGGGTGGTGGAGCCATGGAATGCACTGACCAGGGGGCTGGTGGAGGCAGAGAATGGTGGAGGGGTTCAAGAGGGGGTGGGAAAGGTACAGGGGAAGGGCCTGGAAGCAAAGTCCAGTGCAGCGAGAATATCCAGGACTAGGAAGGGAGAAGCCAGAGAGGATGAGGGGGCAGCAAGGTCAGCTCCCAGGGTGGGGGCTGATCAAACGAGCAGACATGAAAGACCGTTAGGCCTATTCTGCTTTACGTTAGTATGTTAGCTGCATGACATGCCTGTAAATTAACCCAGATTCTTACTCGGCTCTGAAAAGGGCTAAGATTCAGGTGCAGTTTCCATGATTTACAGCACTAAATCTGCTGCATGTGTCAAAAAAGGAAGCATGCATCATTTTTTGTCATAAGCTGCCACAAATCATATTCCTGTCCCAAATGCATCAGGATGTTTGAGAATAAATTTTAAATATTTTGACTCACCTTGGAGGATGCAGTTGCAGACCAAAACTGGCGGTTATACCTGCCCCTTTACTTCAAAAATTCCAGTCCCCAGGGTGAGCTTTGAAAGAAAAAAGTGACAGCTAGTGCAGCTTGAAAATGGATATCCAGAGGCAGCAGATCTATCATACAAAGAGATAGCTGGTGAAGCTAGGGGAGCAGGTTGCTCAATAAAGTCACTGGAACTGATTCGTCTTGCTGAATACAGATGTAACATGAAGTTTGCCTAATCAGGAGGTTTGCATCAGATACCCATGTTTGAAAGGGACTGCTGCATTGGCAAAGAGGATTAGTGTCCTTCTAAAACATAATGTGTGCAGGTGGCAAGGGAAGGGGTGCGGCCAAGAATAGCTGCACTACCTCATATTTGGCGGTCTTGCGCTGTGCGAAAGGTTTTAGTGCAGTCCTTTTGCGCAGTGCAGATACCACCTAACAAAACCTCAACTTAATCCAAGAAATGCTAATGGCTGCCAGAGGTAATGTAGCCACTTAGCGTATTGACCATGGGGGAGCACAGCCACCCTCTCTCATCCCTGGCACTGTCTCTCTGATCCTCAACCCCTACCATGCAAATACACTCCCTGGTGCTAGTGGTCCCCCCCCCTTCTGATCACCAACCCATAATTCAAATTCACAATCCCTGGCGCTAGTGGTCCCATATCCCTCTGATCACCAGCCCATAAATCACAAGCACAATCCTTGGTGCTCATGGTCTGCCCCCCGAATCACCAGCCTATAGTAAAAGTTGCAACAGCCCCTGGGGTCCAGTGGTTCGCTCTCCCGGCACTGATCCAGTTTCATCACCTATCTCAGCTCCCCTCTCCCAGGCATTTAGCAGCTCCCCTACCATGGCACTGAGCACCCCCCATCACCTTACCAGTATCCTTGATGCTGCAGGTATATACAGTGACCAGCACAGCCCTCCACACACATCCTTGACTGGCTTCCGAATGGCCAGGCATGGAGTGCACCTTTATTTATAGGACAGGACATTCCACCCTGTCCTATCAATTAGGGTGTACTCCCTGTCTGACCATACAGTGGCCAGCTGTGGAAGTGTGCATAGGACTGTGCCAGTTGCCGTATACACCCGCAACACTGGAGATACTAGTAAGGTGATGTGGAGGTGGGGGCTTAGTGCTGTGGTGTAGGAGGCTGCTAGATGCCAGGGAGGGAGGTGTTGTGACAGGCGGTACCGTGGATCAGTGCCAGGGGCAACCACTGGATCCCAGGGAGTGTTGCAACTTTTACTATGGGCTGGTGATCAGAGTGGAGGAGGGACCACTAGCACCAGGGATTGTACTTGTGACTTATGGATTGGTGACTCGGTGAGGGGGAGGGACTGAAAGCACCGGGGACTGTGTGAATTATGGGCTGGCAATCATGGGGGGACACCAGGGATTGTGGTTGTGACTTATGGGCTGGTTACTGGATGGGAAGGACCACTAGCACCAGGGATTGTGATTGTGACATATGGGCTGGTGATCGGAGGGAGGGGGGACCACTATCACCAAGGACGGTGCTTGTGACTTACAGGCAGATGATTGGAGGGGAGAGACCACTAGCACCAGGGATTGTGCTTGTGACATATGAGTTGGTGACCAGAGGAAGAGAGGGATCACTACCACCAAGGATTGTGCTTGTGACTTGCAGGCTGGCAAGTAGAGGGAGGAATCCACTAGCACCAGAGATTGTGATTGTGATTTACAGTCTGGTAATCGGAGGTGGGGATCACTAGCACCAGGGACTGTGATTGTGACGTACATGCTGGCAATAGGAATTGAGGGGACCACTAGCATTAGGGATAGCTGCACAGGTGAGTGACCGGGCAATTAAGGGGAGGGGGGCAGTGCCACACTAACCGACTTCGCTACCCAGGTAAATTAGCATATAATGGGCATACAAATGGCCTCTTAGTGCTTTGCATGCACAATGGGCCCCTTTCAATATTGCAAAAAACGTTCAAGTGCTATCTATTCTGGCAGTGTACATTGGGGGCCCTGTTGGGGTAGTGCTAAGTGGCTTAGTAATGCACTGACATGGCTCTGTATTCAGTTGAATAGCACCAGTGCACTGTTCAATTGAATACCACATCTTTGGGGATGTTGGCAATCACAAGGCACAGTGCAAATTTTTAGAAAACTTTTAAGAAATTTTAACAAATCTGGGGCCTGATATTCAATTACCTCTATTCACATCACCCTGCAGAGGCTGCAATTTTTCATTGTGCTCTTTTGAAAGAGAAACTTTGTTCACCATTTATTTTATATTAGTTGAGTGTAATAAAACAGTTTCAAGTTTTACTGTACATTTAAACAGCTCATGAACATTAGACAAAGTCCATTTTCATGATCATAATTGGTAAGAAAGTTTGAAATCCCTATTTACAATAAGCCAATAATTATAAAACGTACAGATAGTGGTGTAAGGCTATGTTTGGAGTTCTTCGGTTTTATCATAGATATTGCTGTTTGTACTTTGTACCCAGTTACCAGCCACAGCACTTTACAAAGATTAACACTTCTGGTAGAGAGTAAAACTCAGCATGTCTGTTTGAACAAAAATATTTGCCAAAGAATCCATATTACCTATAAAACATCTATGTTTTTTTTTTCTTATGTAATAACCAAGGGATAATTAACTCATATTGTTTCTGTTTTGTTCTGGGTTCATACATACCTGTATTATGATACTTGCAAGCAGTATACATCTCTCTGTGTGAGTACCTGTTTCTACCACATTAGAAGAACTCTTGTAATCTTCTAAACTGAGGCCGGGATATACAAAGGGGTTGTGCATGGCACAACAGTATTGCACCATGCGCAACCCACTGATGCACCCCAGCACGATATTCAAAAGGGGATGTTGCGCCATGCAGATCCCAATGCATCGGGGTGCACCAGTAATGTATGCGGCCCAAGTGCAGGGGGGGTGCCCATGCATATTCCGCACATCCCAATATTCAGGCTGGGATGTGCGTGCATATGCTGGTGCAACCCCCATTTGCGCCTGCAGACACTGGTGCTCGTTGAGTCAAAATATAGGCGGGCTGGAAGCCACCCAGGTGAGCGCTGCATGGGCATGCACATAACAGCCACCAGCTGTGGGTGGCCACCCAAGCCCGGAGCCAGGGTCTGTCGGCATCGCCTCCCCACACCTGATCACGGGCATTGTAATAGAATATTCCTGGTGGTCAGTGGACTGCTTCCAGCCTGATCACGGGCATAAGTATAACAAATACATTAGTACTCCCTGGTGGTCCAGTGGTACCTCCTCTCCCCACTCGTCCACTGAGTCCACTCACTCCACTGTCAGGCCGCGGTGGCAGCCCCACCACAAGCCACCTGGCTACTCGTTAATTGACTGCATACAGTACGGTTGTGTGTTTACGGTCCACAGCATGGCCAATGGGCGCAGACCGCATCGCTTTACCAGCCCCGGTATGTGAATGGATCCATTCACATACCTGAACTGTGTGGTACGGTATGGTCTGGCATGCTCCATTGGCCACGCTTGTGGACCTAATGGGCATACAGCTGTACCAGGCGCAGTCAGTCGGTGGGCAGTTGGGCAGCTTGTGGGTGGGAAGATGCCACCCATTGCTGACCGGGAGCGGGTGGTGGGGCTCAGGGTGGGTGGGGAGGGAGGTACTGCTGGACCACCAGGATATTTTAAATTGTATTTTTTATACTTATTTCCGTGATTGGGCTGAAAGCAGTCCACTGGACCACCAGGGATACTTTAATTTGTTTTTGTTATGCTTATGCCAACTATCAGGATGAAAACGGTCCACTGGACCACCATGGATAATTGAAAATGTTTTCATTGTACTTATGCCCATCATCAGGCTGGAAGCAGTCCACTGGACCACCAGGGATAATTTAAAATGCTTAAAATTTACCTATGCTTGCAATCGGGCACTGGGGCACTGTGCCGTGATGTGCAGGGTGCGCCGGTCCCCGATGGCTGCAGCCTAGCAGGGCGTCAGGTGCAATTTGCCGGGGATCGGTGCACCTGCATGCAGATGGTGCTGTAATGACATGCTAATGGCCCCAGTTGCACCTTGCATGAATTACGACCCCATTTGCATATCCACCACTGAATATCGTGGCTCCTGCACCTAGCGTAACTGCACTTGTGCAGGCGCATCCCCCTGCTCCTCTCTTGCCACTGTGCCATGCGCAATGCGGGAGGCTATGTTGCCATATTTAACAGTGCTGGGCCATGGTGCAACACCATTGAATATCGCCCAGCACACTCCCTGACGCACCCCAGTTGCGCTGCGCCCAGGCTTATGCACCTGCCTGGCGCAGTCTAAATATCCCACCCTAAGTGTTTAACCAAATTGGTATCCCAACTTAAGGGCAACTGAAAGTGAGTGACTCAGATATGAGTCACTCACGTTCAGCGCCTGTCATGTGGGCTACACTGCAAGGGTAGTGATGATTATGTGGTCTACCCTGCAAAGGAAGCGATGGTTATAGCAGGCAGCAAAATCACTTTATCAAGCTGACTGTGGGTAACTTAGTCTTCTAGAAAAGCTACTTCATAACTTTAAATGGTTAATTATGGCTTCTATGCTATTGTTTACATATTGGTGATAGCCCATGTCATAAATAAAACTGTTACATATCTCATCTACATTAATAGAAGAAAATATTGTATCTGCTAATATGGCAAATGAAACACTTATATTTCCACAAAATGCAGTATATTTTTATCTGTTTATACAGGTTTTATCTCCTTTGTCTTCTGGCTTGTTTCATAAAGCAATTTCTGAAAGTGGAACATCACTCATTCCTGGACTTGTCAGCAATGATCCACAACCAATTACAAAGGTGAATAATTAGTTTGTGAAAAGCTATCCAAATTCCATTATTCTTAGATAAGTAAATATTTCAGTGATACTGCCTTCATTTACATTTTTCCCAGAATCTCAAAAGCAGCAGTTCTAGTGATTTAGCTAAAGGAAAACTGCCAGCTATTAGCTGGAAGGTTAGACTGCTGTTGGCATTCTGTTATGATAATCTTTTGCACACTAGGGGGCATTCATATTGCCATTCCTTAAAACTATGAGTCACTGACGTTTGCAGCTGTCACATCTAGATAGGCTGCATTTCACATTTACAACAGCAACAACTTCTGCGTGATTTGTCATTTCCATTTCATTCATATTCAAAAAACTACATTTAATATTAAGATCAATTTCCAAGTAACTGAAAGAATAGATAAGCATCATAATTAAGAACTTTACTAATGATCTTTTGAGTACAGCTACATGTCAACGCCTTGCTTCCTAATTTTCTTTTGTGACCAAGTGCCCATTTTCTGCAAGTTTAACTTCATCTGTAGAACCTCCACAGTTTCACCCTGACCTCAAGCTGGGAGAGCAGATACATAGTTGATGTCAGTGCTTTACCACAATTGATTGTTACGATGTTAACAAATGTTGTAGGCTCCTGCCCTCCCTCCCTTAGAACTAGGTGCCTTATGTCTATAATAGCCATTGCCCCGTGTTGTCAGTACAGTATGAAATGTTAGTCTGCTGAAAAATGTAGGACCCCTGGGTGGCAGCATGGTGACCTGTCACCTCAACATTAGGTCAGCAAGAAGGTTTTATGTAGTGTAAAACAGGCCTACCAGGTCAATATGTCGTATGCTCTTACGTGTACAACAAGACTGCAAAACAGAAACAGCACAGTATAGGACAGCGAGAGGGTCCAATACCACAAATAGGTCTCTGTGCTGTACTGCACCCTCTCTCTGTCCCAGGCAGAGGATAAGACCTCTGCTGGGATGAGGCTCTGCTGAGCAGTTGTCATGGCTCAATGGGATGAGCCACTGGCAGCAAGGGAGCCAGACAGTGCATTTGGGACCGGGGTTCATGTCCTGGTTGCAGACGCATGGAATTTTTCTTTTTTTCGCACTTTGTACGATAATTAATGTTAACCCCCCCCCCCGGAGTTAGTTATTTTATTTGAGGGGGTTCAGGGGCGTAGACCCCATAACAGAGAATCAAGACTTATGCTGCATGCAGCATATTGTGCTGTATTGGCAGCGTGGTATATTGCTGCGGCATAATGTCTTGTGACATTATGACCCCATGCCTGAATCAGATATGCTAAACACAGGTCCCAGAGCTCAAAGTGAGTTGGGGGTTCCTGAACCTCAGCAGGGTAAAAACAACAATAAGAACACAAGCTGCACCCTTCTGGGGCTTCCAAACTGATGTTGGTGGTGATGGTTTTCTAAAATATTAACAAATGAAGATACCAAGGCAGGGATTTTCAGAACGGGCTGGACATAGGTATGGCAGTACGTTACACCTGCATCTGCATCTCATCGATGTGTCCAGACTCAACAACCCTATTTTTAAAAAGTATGCGGGGGTTTGCAACAAAAGTTGTAACTTGGCTCACATTGTTTTTCACACCCAGCTGGGTATGAAAAACAGCTGGTTGATCATCTAATCAGTGGTCTACCAGTTAGGATGTAAGTCAGCTTTGAAAATACTAGCTGGGGACTTCCGGTGATGTCACAACACCGATGGCAGCCTAACCTGGAGCTCTGGTGCCCCGGGTGACAAAGATAAGTGCATCGCTAGACATTGAGAGGTCATAACGCACCAGTTATTTCAATCTAGTCCCTGTAATAGCCTGCAGAATGGGATGTACAAAAAAGAAACACAATGAGGACGGAAAAGGTAGTGGCAGAGGTCGGTCTAACTCGAGGCCTCTGAGCCCGGCCGAGTCGTGTTCCTCCTTGATCACGGCTTCAGGGAAGGATTCTGATGGATCGGAATCAGATGCAACATCCACATTCACCAAAGCAGATGGGCATAGAATGCTAAAAATTCTCCATAGGATAGACGCTATGGGCTTACAAAATGACTTTAAAAAGCTGGAAGCGCATACAGCTTCCATGGAGACTCACGTTGAAATGTTGCAAGCAGAGCATATGGCGTTCGGGAGATCGTTGGCCTATCTGCACAAAAGGGAAAAGAACTAACTGCGAGGGCGGAAGATGCAGAGGCGAGAGCTCATCGCAATAACATCAGAATATTTGGCATTCCGGAGGGAGTGGACCCACCGTGCATGGAGGATTTTATTGATTCCTGGCTAAAAACGGAACTGAACCTGGAGGAGGACTTTAGAACGGAGATTGAAAGAGATCACAGATCTATCGCTCCGAAGCCAAAAGAGGGAGCACCCCCAGATCTATAATAGTGAAATTTCTGAGATATACAACGAAAGAGAAGATTATAAAGCTGGCGTGGGCGAAAAAGAATCTCAATCTGGATGGTCAGAGGCTATTCGTTGATCAAGACTTCCCTTCCCTAATGATGACCCAATGGAAGAAAGTGTTACATGTGGTTAAAATTCTGAGGGAGAAAGGATTCAGAGCGTATCTGAGATACCCCTGCGAAGCTCTGGGTGCAGAGTAAGGATGGGGTCAAGATCTTTGACTCATTGTTAGCTGCGGTCCTGTTTCACTTCCCAGGAGGTACCGATCCCCGACGTGAAGGAGGAGCAGGCGGAAAAGGAGGTCGAAGAGTTGCTGTGGTCAATCGTCCCAGGCCCCTGGAGATGCACGAGAAGGAGAGAAGAGGCCTTGCTACCTTTACAAGTGGACATGACGAGATGGCTGCGTGCCAAAGAGACATGAATAAAGTACTTTTTGTGGGTGCTGTGTAAAATGTAAAGATACCAGTTATGGGATGGTGTACTGGCCCGAATAAATGCAGTGGGAAGGGTAGCGATCTGAGGGGGTTCTTGGATTTAGTCGGGGGAAAAGTTTTTATTTTTTTTTATTTTTG
This sequence comes from Neoceratodus forsteri, assembly GCA_016271365.2. Classification (NCBI taxonomy): domain Eukaryota; kingdom Metazoa; phylum Chordata; order Ceratodontiformes; family Ceratodontidae; genus Neoceratodus; species Neoceratodus forsteri. Next base: position 1,428,150,876 of record CM028130.1, read on the forward strand.
GTCAGATCAGCAGGGTTCCCCCTCTAAAAGTTTAAATCTTTATAATGAGAAAGGTCTGAATTTGTAGACGCTCCCTTAGCAGGCATTAGGAACCCTGATAGGGTTGGATGGGTGTTTCCAGTGGGAGGGTATTTGGAGAGGGAACGCGGCATTGGGGGTAACCCTGTTAGGAGTCCCCTCCGGATAAGCAACGCAGTCATGAATGGGAGGAAAAAGGAAGGTAGTTACACAATTTGATTTAATTAATAGGTTTAAAAGCAGTATAGTTACACATTAAATTGAGAGGGGGGAATGGAAATTCCCTCTAGAAAATGACAGGTTTCATGATTGCTTTTAAGTTATGTGCATTGTGGGGTATTTTGGCCTTGCACGAGGATAACTCCTGTCCCGGTATTTGGAGGTGACCAGGTGTAAACGGGACTTAAGTGAAAATGCAACGGTGAACTGTGGGATATTCTGGTGTTTGTTCTGGGCAATCTGGTTCTTTGTTTTACCTCTATCTTTTACAGAGGAACTGTACCGGGCACTTAACTCCTAGAGCTGTCTTAACGAACAATTTTTTTTTACTGGTAGGAGGGCTATTCTCTTGGGACTTCTCAAGGCCGCCCTTTAGTGTAGAGACACTTTTCTCCTATTCAGCTAGGGCTTGACGCCTCTAGCAGCTGGGGAGTTGACATCTTAACCCTCAGGTTTTCTTCTAGCTCTGGTTGAGCTAGTGGGTTTCAGTATTGACTGCAACCCAGTCCCTTGCTACTTAATTTTTCTTTTTCCTGGTGGGGTTTTTTTTTTTTTTTTGCTGTTTTAGACTTCTTTGCTCAGGAGGGTTGACCCTGGACTTGTAAGGGGGGCTGTTCTTCCTCCCGCTCCCCTTTTTTTGTAGATAGGTTCGGTTGAGGATATAAGAAACAGTAGGATGTTTGATGTTTGTATGGTTATACGCTGTTTCACATCTATCTCTCTCTTTTCTGATCTCTTTTGCTTCCTATACAGGATGGACATGTTCTCTTATGTGGTATTCAGGCCACCTTGGTGGCGGGGATTTAAAGGAAGAGGTTTGGCTGGCTATGTCAATTTTCGAAATGGCATCACTTAAAATAATTTCGGTCAATGTTAAAGGAATAAATGGGGTGGTGAAAAGGGCCAGAATTCTACAAGAGTTGGGAAGGTTAAAATGTGACTTGGCCTGTCTTCAGGAGACTAAGCTGTCGATTATGAGCACTCTAAACTACGAGATCCTGGGTGGGAGGGGTATATGGACTCCTGCTTGGAGGCTTCTAGGGCTGGAGTGGTGATTCTGTTGCGTAGAGGTCTTCCCTTTAAGGTTCATCGGGTACAAAAAAGTGGGTCGGGCCACTATGTGATAGTATCGGGAGAGTTCATGGGGCAGAGTTTCCATCTGGCAGCAGTATGCGCCCCCACGCCCCCCTCAGGAACTTTTTTCAGGCAGTTTTTCTCTACTGTGGATTCCCTTTCCTCGGGCAGAGTGATAATGGTAGGGGATTGGAACTGCGTGGAAAATGGTGCGCTAGACAGGAGTGAAGGGGGAAGAGGAGGCAGGACTGCCTGTTCTAGGCTCGTTAAAACTTTGGTATTGGAAGGAGGATGGGTAGATCCATGGAGGCAGCAAAATCCATTGGTCAAGGACTTTACTTTTTACAATTCTTACTCTAGATTGGATAGATTTTACACCCAAACAAAACATGCTAACGACTTAACAGATCTAACTATACACCCTGTGACCTTCTCGGACCATGCAATGATTAGTATGAAGGTAAGATGGACTGGGATTAAGGCTAAGGGGTGGTGGAGATTTGATCCTGGCCTCCTAAATGATTCTGGGTTTGTTAATCAAATGAAAGAATCTATTAAGCTCTATCTGGAGGAAAATAAGGAGGAGGACACCCACGTTCGTTTTATTTGGGATGGGTTAAAAGCAGTCTTACGGGGGGCAAATTATAAGTTACTCGTCCTATAAACATAAGTGTACTCAAGAAAAGGTGCATAAGTTATTGGGAGGTATAAGTTCTCAGGAGAAGGAACATAAAAAAAATAAAGATGATCGGGTATTAGAGAAATTACAAGAGGCCAGGGAACAGTATAATAAGGAGATGATGATCAGAACTGAAAATTCTTTGAGATACACCAGACAAAGGTACTATGAATCTGGGGGGTGGGCGACTCACCTGTTGGCCCTTAGGCTCAGGAAGCAGGAAGCAGAGAGATACATCCCGCGACTAAAAAAATATGGCACTCAGAACATCACCTCTGATCCAGTGCAGATTGCGGGTAGTTTCTGTCAATATTATCAGGAGCTTTACTCCTCTGAGAGGGGACCAAATCACCCGGGGCAGGTGGAGAGTTTTCTGTGGGGTATTGCACTACTGAGGCTCGATGAACCCCAGGGAAATAAGTTGGGTGAGAAAATCACAGAACAAGAAGTGAGGAATGTTATTAAAAACCTTAAGTGGGGAAGGCCCCAGGCCCTGATGGGTTTGTAGGAGAGTTTTACCGGGCATTTGTCGATGAGTTAGCCCTGTTTTTTACTAGAGTGTGCAATGCAGCACAAGAAGAGGGTGATTCTCCGGCCTCGTGGGAAGATGCATTAATCACCTTGTTGCCAAAACCTGGGAAGGACCCAACAGAGTGTGGGAGTTGCCGACCAATTTCGCTAATCAATCAAGATGCCAAAATATTTGCTAAGATTCTGAGTTACCGGTTGCAGGAAGTTGTGCCAGAACTGGTGCACAAAGATCAGACGGGGTTTATTCCAGGGCATCATATTCAAGATAATATAAGACTGCTGCTCAATGTCTTGGCTGCCTCCAGGTCATTCCCGCCTGACGCTTTGAGCGCGGTGATGGCACTAGATGCGGAGAAGGCCTTTGACCGGATCGACTGGTACTTCTTGGAACAGGTCCTGGAGAAATTCGGAATAGGGGAAAAATTCCGAAAATAGATAGCAAATCTATATAGAAACCCTAGGGCAAGGGTGAAGGTGAATGGGATAACCTCAGATGTAATAATGATTAATAGGGGGACCAGGCAGGGATGCCCGTTATCCTCGCTATTATTTGCGCTGTGTATGGAACCCTTAGCGGCTCTCATAAGGCAATCGAAAGATTATAATGGCATTCAAGTACAAGGAACTGAAATCAGAATATCATTATATGCTGATGATACTTTACTGTACATTTCGGACCCGGAGAGGCAGATGCCTCTGATCGACTCTTTCATACAAGCATTTAGTGAAGTCTCGGGGTTTAAAATAAATGATACCAAATCAGCTTTATTACCCTTAGGGAGACCGAGGGATGACGCACTCCTCGTAATAGGTAGATATGGGTGGGCGAAAGAGGAGATTAAATATCTGGGGGCTAGAGTAACCAAAGATATATCTAAATTATATGCTGCCAATTACTCTAGGCTGTTGCAGAGGGTCCAGGAGGATTTGCATAGATGGGAGGAACTGCCCCTTACTCTATTGGGCAGAGTCGACTGTGTAAAAATGCACATTCTGCCCCGTCTTTTTATTTTTGTTTCAGTCACTGCCGCTTAAGCTCCCAGCCCTTTTTTGGAAATCAGTTAAAACAGCTTTGTCCCGATTCATTTGGTCCAGTAGACCTCCCAGGGTAAGATGGAAAGTTCTTCTCAGAAGTAAGAAAAAAGGGGGACTGGGTTTGCCGGACCTTAGAAAATACTATTGGGCTGCACAGATTCAGCCATTGATTTCTCTCATAGGGGGATAAGGACTCACCTTTATGGGTTGAATTGGAGAGGCCTGAATCTTCCAGAGGGGATGTCAGGGATTTGATATTTATGGACCATGAGGAGATGCAGAGACTAAAGGGAGGTAACCCATGGTCTGATTGGATAATTGCCGCTTGGCGGGAGATCAGTAGAACATTTGGTATGAAACTCTCCCTTAGGATGGATTCTCCAATCAGGGCCTGCCTAGATTTTGTACCCTTGGTATGGGATATGGGTTTTTTGAGATGGAGCCAGAGAGGACTATTTAAAATTGGTCAGTTATACTCGGGGGGAAGGGATTAAAACATTCCAAATGATTTCTCAAGAGTTCTCCCTCTCCACTTCTGATTATTTTAGATACTTGCAAATTCTGCATTATTTGCAGGGCAAGTTTCTGGAAAGGGAAAGACCTAGAGAAATAGGCAACAATCCACTGGTGGACGCTTTGGGAGCAGAGGTCAGTGGAGTAGAGACAAAGGGGCTTATTTCTAGGATGGTGGGCCAACTCCTGGACCTGGAACCGGATCCCACGGTATTAATTAAGGCAAGTTGGACCAGGGAACTGGGTAAAGTTATAACTGAACCTGGTTGGGACATGATATGGGAGGCTGTATACACAACCACCTCCTCTAATAGTTGGCGAGAGTTCAGATGGAAAGTAGTTGCCAGATATTTTCGGACTCCGGTAATCACTAAACATTTTGGCCAATATTCCACTGACCATTGCTGGAGGGAATGCGAGCAAAGGACCTACAAACATATTTTTTGGGATTGCCCTCACATTAGTAATTATTGGGTACAGGTGAGGGATCAAGTAAGTACTATTCTAGGTGTGGGGATCCCCAGTGATCCCTTATATTGGGTCCTGGGACAGTACCCTGACCTGGTTAAATTGAAAGCTCAACGATATCTTTTTGATGTGCTGGTGGCCTCTGCTCTCAAGACAATAACTCAACATTGGCTAACTAAAGTTTCCCCAACACTAGAGAGGTGGTACAGAAATAGCTTATCAGTTCTAGAAATGGAATATCTTACTGCTAAGGTGAGATTGCAAAAAGATAAATTCAAAGCCAGATGGATGCCCTTTTTTAAATTTCAAGCGCAAAAGGATCAAATTAGTGTGTTAGAAATTTTGGTTAAGTACACATGTCAGTGAGATGATAGGAGGGGTCTGATGTCCTCCTCTTCTTGGCACTCACAAGGTAGAGAGTAATCAGATATGGTAATCCACTGGATAAGGGAAGGTCATATGGTGGTAGATAGTATGCATGGTATAGGGTATAGTTTAGATAGCATTCGACCGTCCATGTCTTGTCTTCTTTTCTCTTCTTCTTTTTGTTTTTTCCTCCTGTTTCGTTCCTTTGCTTTCTTCTTATTTTTATCGTCAGGTCCCTACGTGAAGGATCTGTCTGTTTCTAAGGTTTCATGGAATTAATTGGTCTGGACATTTATTATGTGTGGAGAGGACATGAAGAGAATGAATTAATAAATTAGTATAAAATGGATGCCTTACCATACTTAACTAGATTGTTAACAATACTAAAGTTATAGCTCCAGACATGTTTAGAATACTTCTTTAGTGTCTGAAAGTTGATTGGACTATCTGTATTGTCTGTGTATTAAGACTTAATAAAATAAAACTGTTATTTCAAAAAAAAGAAAATACTAGCTGATGTACCTGTGATAGAGCCATCTGAAAATCTCCACCCACTCTCAATAATAGATGGTTTACTAATGAGTATGCAAACATTAGCTAATGAATGTGTGATAGGGCCATACAAAAATGACCCTGGGTCCCAGTAACAGATGGTCTGCCAGTAGGTCTGAAAATGCTAGCTGACAGATTTGGGGCAGAACCATCTGAAAAGCCTCTCCCCACTCCAGCCAAAGTCTTTACCACAAGTAAGTAAGGAAGACTTTCTTCCTGCCAAATTATTTGCAGTGACTGTGTATGCAGCCAGCATGCTGCAACATGAGAGCTGGGATACCATCCAAAATATGGATGTGATCACTACGTACTGGCTCATGTTCCTGTGGATGTCTTTTCTGAAATGGCTCTGAAAAGTGAAGAAGCCTTCAATAAATGTGTTTGTTTCTCTCCAATGTATGGTAAGGACTTGGTGCTTTCATTTCATATCATATGCCTCCTTCACTACCATCAGTCCTGGCAGTCCCAAAATATAGAGCATGTTTTTTATAGGAAATTACTAACAGTGCTTTCAATTTCTCTTCACCTGAGGCAATAGAGGATGAAGTTGCTTCCTTCCCATGCAATCCTGTGTTTGCCTAGCTCAATAAATATGAATTTTTGGTGCTCCCTTTAAAAAATTGTACATTGTGTTACTGCTGTTGAAAGCTTTATTTTTACGTGTTGGAGCCCAACACACAGTGTGGCAGTGGTGATGCAAAATCAGGAACAAATGGCTTCCTGTTTGTGCCATCACAGCTTTTTTGGCATATGCTGTGTTGGTACATGGTCTATAGGGACCGCGGACCTCCTGCAGTTGTGTTTCATGTCAGAACTATGCTAACCACCAAATCAGATGTAAGTTAGTGCATACATGGTGTGTGCTATGTAACATGGTGGACTGCATCAGGCACAGGGATCATTGCATGGTATAGCACCAGTTACATGGAGCTATGCCTTGCTCAAAGTCGCAGTTTGATGGTGCTACAAGCAAAGTCATCCCCCAACTCCCTCGACCAGTACCTTAGCCCACTTATGGGCCATCCTCAAGGTATCCAGGGCTTTCAGAGGTTGAAATTCACCATTTGCAACTAGTGCAGAACACAGCAGCCCAGCTTTTGACAGGAACGTCTCGCTTCTGTCATATTTCTCCAGTGCTGCATGGTCTGCATTGGCTGCCAGTACAATGGTGAATCACCTTTAAAGTATGTTTGTTGACTTATAAAGCCCTACATGGTCAGGGCCCTGGCTACCTGAAAGAGCTTCTGATTCCTTACCACCCTGGGCAATTACTCCCCTCAGCTGGCGTGGGGTTCCAAGAGATTCCAAGAGTTTGTTTGAAATCTTCTGGGGCCCAGGCATTTACACATGAGGACCCTTTTCTTTGGAATTCTCTACCCCACCAGTTACATGAGTGCACGATTGTGAAGGGTTTTAAATGGGTCTTAAAAAACCATTTATGGAACCAGGCATTTGGCAACTGATTGTTTATGTTTTAATTTTATTGTTTTGATGTTTGTGTACTAACTGACTTGCTGTAATGTGTTGACATGTTAATTGTTTTTAAACTTGTTTGGCACCTTGGTTTTGGAAAGGCACCTTATAAATAAAGTTTTATTATTATTATTATTACTCGCTTTGCACATATCTGGTCCTAACTTCTCTGGAGGGAAGGAAGTTGGTTTGGGCATCACAGCAACACCTATGTGAAAGCCAGGGAGCTTTTTCCCCTTGCCCAGCACTTTTGTTGCATGTAGGGTGAGCAAATTCTTCCTGGCCTATGGGGAGGCGGGAGGGATGGAAAAAAAAGGTTCAACCATGCCACAGCGACAGGACTGTCAGTGACCTCCCCTACAGCAACACATGGTTGCCGACATCCATGACGCCACAGACTCCAGTCCCCAATCGGAGAATGAACCGACACCTGATCAGTGTTCAAGTGGGGGGGCTGCATCACCCTCTCCATGTGGGGGATTCTGCCCTTCCCCAAACTTAAGGATTCCAAGGGGGGGAAAGCGGATGTCAGGGGAGAGCAGCCAAATTCCAGAGTCGATGACTTGGTCATCGCTCTGGCAACCAGGTTGACACTGCGGGTGTTGAGAGGTTGCTGTTGCTGTAACAGTGCTACTTTCAGAGCATTGCCATTACAATGGTATACCAAAAAAAAAAGCTTGGAAAAAAACTCAACCACCATCTGAATGATGGCTTTGGCCTGATCCGGGGTATATCCTGGATCCAGGGTATATCCCAGCAAGATGGGCAGCTGATAGTGGGGAAAACTATACAGCAATTGCAAAAAAATGGCATGACATTAGAAAAAACAATAGTTTCAATTAGTACTTTTTCAATTTTTTTTAATACCATGCATTATTTAATCAGAAACTGCATAGTCTGCAGCTTAATTTGAATTCATTCTATGCACATAATTGCATTGTGAACATTTCACTCTCCCCTCTGGCAACCCCAGTACGTCTTTGTTTTTGCAGTCTTTGGCTATAGAAGTGTCAAACATAATGACAAAAAATATTGCAGTCTTCGTATAAATAGCCTCAATTATGCTCACATTAAAGAAGCCCCTTAAAATGCTGTTGCTAGATGCCTCATAGCGGCAAGTTCAGTACTGTCACTAGCTGACCATGGCCTCTCTGTCTGTGCAACTGCCTGTGACTCATTCCTAAGATTTTGTGCTAGGGACTGACATGTGTACCGATAGTTGCACCCTCTACTCCCAAACAAATTGGTTATGCCTACCAAGCAGGCTTAAGTTCCAGATATGTCTGCTAGCCAAGAAGGCACTACTGGGTCAACCCCTTCCAGCTCTAACTCATTGCTTCTGCCCTGTCGCCAGTCTCTACAACACCAGGGCAAGGCTTGGAATGCTCTTGAGCTGCCTTTCCACCATACTCAGCTGGGCAAGTGTTCTTTCACAGTTAGGGCCACTGGCTGGTTAAATGAGTTGCCTAATATCTTGGTCAATCATCCTAAGTTTGAACCAGTTTAAGTGAGCCTTATGGGCAACCCTAACAATTCGATGCAACTGTAACTACTAATCATCCTGACTAAAGTGCCTCCCAGTCAGACTCTGGCTGTGAGGCCATGTACTATTACTATGCTTGTTCTATACGGAGTCTGTCTACCTGCCTTACTGTAAAATTGTCTGTAATTAATCCAGCCTATTAATTTATTTTTACTTTTTGAACTCTGTTGCACTTGTCTGACTTCATTCCTCAGGAACTTGCTTACTGATTTTTGTTTCTTTGTGATCCCGAGTTAGACTGGGGTACAGAGGGCCCACCTGGAAAGAAGATACAAGGGCCCTCCTGGAAAATCAATAGAAGAGGGCCCAGGTTGACACACTGATATCACTATTCCACTTCAATCTGATTCACTAGCTCTGTGTTTGCATTTCACATTTTTTAACAGTGTCCCAGATAACCCATTTAATTAGAAAAATGAAGATAAATGCAAACGTTTTCAGAGTTCAGAAGGTAACCACTTACTCAACTGAGGGGGGCCCACCTGGAAATTTCCAGGTATCCAGGTGGGCCAGTCCAACCCTGTTGTGATCTCTGTTATTGACATGGAACCTTGGTAAAAGAGCACTTGTGCTCAAAGGTATTCTCTAAAATGTTCAATAAATAAATAAAATTGATGTAAAGGAACTCCTAGTATACCCTCCCGAGTAAGGCAGTATTTTTAATGTATAATTTTCAGTGTGGATTCCTACAAGAAGAAAAGTGATCAGTATTGTGGCTCCATGGAGATGTCTGCCGAATCCCTTCCACTGCTCAGTGTGACATCTGACCCCCATATCGCAGTCAAGCATTTCTGAAGTCTGAGTTTGGCAAGTGTTTCAAAGCTTTCCATAGAAATAGGGGGCATCATTTTCCATTTTAACATTACAGAGTTCCTTTTGTTTAAAATCATAGCCAACACATAACTAACCTCTTATACCTCTTCCATACCGTATCACCATGTGTTTCATTTATCAATATTTTACGATGGTTGTCAGTTCCTTTTTAATACTGTATCACAATGTATTTAATTTATTTATAAATATTTGCAGATGGTTGCCAATTCCTCTGGCTGTGCTACAGATGACTCTGCATCAATGGTCAAATGTCTAAGAAAGAAAAGTGAAGAAGAAATGCTCAATGCTACATATGCAATGGTTTGTAAACTTATTCATTTTATTTTCCTTGTGGGAGGGGCAGGGCTGTTTAATTTTCTGAGTAACATGATAAAGTGCCCACAGAGTGACCTGAACCTTTTATAATGGTAGACATCCCATTATTCACAGGAAAAAGATCACTTGTAACGTGCATCTATCATCAAGATTTAATTTATTGTACTGTATTAGTCAATCAGTGCACCCAATCACAAATGAAGGGGGCAAAAATTGTCTACTCTTCTCTGAGTAAAATGTGACTTTTCAAAGTCTTAGTAAGTACTTATATTACCAACATGTTTTATACAGGTTGTGACAATTAGCATAGCCTATTTATATACTCAACTTATGGAAAATATGCCTAGTTAAATTTTACAAAATGTAAAAAGCAAAAGTTATTATACATTAATCAAAACATTTAACTCACATGATAGAACAAAGTACACAACATCAATAGTTAAGAAAGGAGTTCCAGGGAACTATTTTAGGTAACATGTCAGCATGTCTGGACATTTATTTGAGTTTGATAAGCACCACAGTGTATTTTAGAAAGAAATCAATCTGGAAGGAATCAAACTGGATATGGCATACAATGTATGGTCTTTAAAACCCATCAAGGCTTGATCAGCTGGTGGTTGACATCTGTGTTCTTTTGTTATATTTGAATATACGTATGACCATTCAAAAATGCCAGCAGATACAGGCCATGTGGTCTATCAAGCCTGCTCGAATGTGTAGCTTCCAGTTTAATCTACTGCAGCTGCTCCCTCACTAATTCACTATCTATCTGATTTACTACCACAGATCACCAACTCCCCCCTCCCCAGCTTCACTTCAGTTTTGACCTTACCTTTGACCCTGTTCCACCCCCTTATAAAACTGCCCACAGTTTTCAGTGATATTACCTCATCTGGCAGCTCATTACACTTCACTACTACCCTTTCTGTGAGATAGTGCATCCTCATGTCCCTCTTGATTCTCTCCCCCCTTCTAATTTCAGACTGTGCCTCCTCATGTTACCTCCTTTTAGTCCAAAAATGCCCTCAGTACTAACTCTTTTTATGCCCTTTTAGTACTTGATGCTCTCAGTCATATCCCCCTCTCCCGTCTATCCTACATGGAATACATATTGATCACCCTCAGTTGCTCCTCATATGGTTTGTTCACCAGTCCAAGAAACATCTTTGTTGCCCTACGCTACACTCCCTCCATTAGTCTGACATCCTTCTTTAAATAGGGTCACCAGAATTGCACATAGTACTCCAAGTGTGGTCTCACCAGTGATCTGTACAGTGGTAGGATGACTTCCTCTCTCCTAGAGATGACTCCTCTGGCAATGTACCCCAGCATCTTATTAGTCTGACTACCGCCCTCCTGCACTGTGCAGAATTATTCATGTCCCCTGTGACTAGTATCCCCATGTCCTTCTCCTCCTCTGATGTGGCTAACTGCACACCACTCAGCCAGTAACTGTTGCTGGGGTTTCTGGCTGCCAAGTGCATAACCTTGCACTTCTTAGGGTTGAATCCCTGCTGCCATGTTTCTGACCAGTGCTCAAGCTTTGCCAGATCCTCTTGAAGTTCTTGCCTACCTCCACACTATCCACCTCCACCCAGATCTTTGTGTTACCTGCTAATAAGCTGATTTTACTCTTAATTCCATGTGATATGTCGCCAATGAAGATATTACATAACACTGGTCCTAGTACTGAGCCTTGTGGAACCACAATGGTTACAGCTTTGGGAGTCAAGAGCCCCCACAACTACCCTCTGCTGCCTGTCATACAGCCAGCTCCTAACCCATCCTACTAGTTTCTCCCAAGCTCCAAGGCTCCTCAGTTAACTAGTCAACCTTCCATGAGGTACTGAGTTGAACGCCTTGCTGAAGTCCAGATACAAGACATATCAAGTGCTGTTGTAACCCAATCAAAAAAGTCAACCAGGTTGGTCTGGCAGGATCTCCCCAAGACAAATCCATGCTGCCTTTAATCGTGGAGACCATTCTCCTCCAGAAAGATCACCAATCTCTCCTTAAGGATGGTCTCCATTAACTTCCCCATGTGGTAAGTCTGACTGGCCTGTAGTTACCTAGTTCATCCCTGGGCCCACTCTTATGGGGAGCCACCACATGTGCCATTCCCCAGTCCTGGGGCATGCACCCAGACCCCAGAGAGGTGTTAAACAGGTCTGCCAGAGGTCCAACCAGGACGTCCACCAACTCCCTCAGGACCCTTGGATGCACCTTGTCTGGCCCTGGTACCTTATCCACCCACAGGGACCTAAGGCCATCCAATATCCTGCTCACAGGGATTTTCCCATCTGTTACCCCTGCTCCTCCCCCCTTTCCCACCCACCTCTCCCCTGCAGCATAGGCACATCCTTCTCCCTGGTAAACACTGAACAGAAGTGGCACTCATTGAGTGCCTTGCTGCCCCCTGCTCTGCCCTCCCACCGCCTTTCTTGATCCTGACTATTTCATCTTTATGGCTTCTTTTCTCCCTTATGTACCTGAAGAAATCCTTTTCCCCTTCTCTGATCCCCTGTGCCAGCCTTAGCTCCCTTGAAACCTTGGCAGCCCTGACTACTCTACCCATCACTCTGGATTTCCTCGAGTACTCCTCCCTGTCCTCTCCTTGCTTGGATCTCTTATATCTTCTGAAAGTAGCCCTTTTTGCCCCTTTACTTCACTGCTACCTCCTTGCATAACCAGCTCAGCTTTTTGGTCTTGGTCTTCTTACTTTGTGTCTTTGTACATGCATTAGTGGCGTCTGCCAGACCTAATTTAATGATGGACCATTTCTAGCCTCTATCCATGTCTGGGCCATATAGTGGCAAGATGCCCTTTTAGTATGTCTCCCATCTTACCAAAGTCTGCTCTTTGAAAGTCCACCATCTTTGTACTGGACCTAGCTGCTTCCTTACCTAGAATGAGGAAGAACCACATTGTGCAGTGGTTGCTTCCTGCCAGGTGGTCCTCCTCCCTTATGTTCTGGATGTGCTCCTCGTCCATCAACACAAGGTCCATTATGTTTCTCTTCCTGGTTGACTCCATTACCCATTACCCATTGTGTCAGAAAGCTGTCCTGGAAGATCCAGGAGCACCTGTTCTCTGGAACTAAAGGCTGTCAGGGTGCTCCAGTCAATCCCTATCAGATTGAAATCCCGCACTATAGCAATGTTGCCCTTACCACTGATCCTCCTGATTTGCTCTCCCAATTTCCAGTCAACATATTCATTCTAAGAGGGCAGCCTGTACACTACCCCCTAATCTAACCTTCCTTCCTTTTGAGTTTTGGAGCTGTACTCAAAAGGCTTCAACCCTGCCCTCCTCCCCCTCCTCCCTGCTGCATAATATCCCATCCCTTACATAACAAGTCACCCCTCACCCCTCCCCTTTTGACTGTCTTTTTAGAAAGAGACTGTGTGCTTCAGAGAGGGCTTTTGTTTGAGGTATTTTAGCTTCACAAGTAGTACTTTGTTACATCAGGAGTTTCATAGGTGCTAGGAACTATGGGTGGGCGGCAGCAGCACCTGCGCTTTTGCCCATCAGCATTCAAAATGCCCCTTTAATGCATTCAGGGTCAGAAGGGAAGCAATCATGGTCTAGTTTATAATTACTCCCCCAAATCCTTTCTCCATGTTCCAGCATCCATGAGGAGTTTTGATACAGTTTAAAAAAGAAATGTCAACATTTTTATGGTAAAACAAATGAAAACATGTTTTCAAAAGCCACCTTCATAAAATATATTCAAAAGCATCACTTATTTGATACACAGATTTTACTGCTTTAGGCTTTTTATGCATCTCATTAGCAAGACAGCTGTAATGTAACAGATTAGTGGATAGCCTGGCATAAGCATTGTGATTCCATATATTTCTGATCCCATATTGAGGAAGGAAAATGGAAATGCCTTTTTGCCATTAGTAATATTATTATTACTAACAATGGGTTCTATTCACTAACGGGCAGAAACTATGCGCCAAAGGTGCCTGGCCCACCCGTGCAGCTCTTCACCCTTGGAAGATCCATGTGGGTGCTTTATGCATGAACACCAGCATCCACGTGGCTTCTGTATGTAGCCCTGCCCCCCCCGGCATGCTGGACAATGGAGGGTGGTCAGGTGCAAGTGGTGGAGCCAGGCAGACAGCTAATCAGCTGCCTGATCCAGGTCCCACAGTGGGTCACTTGCACCCAAGGGACACCATGTTGGCTGCCGGCATGCAGTGTGCTGACTGCTTGAGGGGTTTGCCCAGATGGATGCACCCAGCCCTCTGGGGGGGGCCTCTGCAGTTGGGGCATCTGTGGTGGGTCTGGTGATCCTCCTGTCACTTCTGTGGCCCACAGCAGCATTCTGGAGGGCACATATCAGGCTGCTTGTGTTTTCAGCTGCCCCGGTGTGGTGTAGCCACTGCCCCCCTGCACACAGCACTCCGTGCTTTTGTAAATCACGCTGAGTGCCAGCACGCCCCCTAGCACCGTCCCCTGGCCCACCCCCACATGAAGCTGAATGATTGGATGGGGTATCGGGTGCATGGTGTGGTGTATTTCATTTGTGAATCCCACACAGGGGTGTGGTGGGAGCAAACTGGTGCAGGGTGGGCTATGCGCTGGAGTTACACAGCACATACCCACTCCTCACCTTTGGTGAATAGGCCCCAATGTTAGTAGTATTTAGGCTGCTTTCCTATCAGTATTTCTGTATCTGAAATCTGGTATATCAAATGGGTAAGAGAAATTAAGCCAACTGATTGGCTTACAAGTCCTTGGACGTGTGAAGTTATCTCACCATAATCAAACAGTTTTGCACTTGGACTTAGTAACCATATCACAATTAGCCAATTAATGCACCCACACTCAAATTAACTGACCAACACTAATGTGGCTGTCAGTTTGCCACCAAACATCACGTTTTCCCCCAAGAAATAATTATACTGTATAAATAAACCCCAATCAAATTATAAAAAATCCCTCTTTCCCCAACTACCAAAATACATAGATATCATCACATAACCCTCCCCCCTTTGGTGCAGCTGCCATTTCTTAGCAACTGCTCTGCTGACATCACTTGTTATGAAAATCTGTACAGGGCTATCAGATTTATAGTAGGCAGGTTCCCCACCCTATCCACTCATCCATCCAAACCCAATCAACTTCCATGTTATGGTACCTTTGCATTGTCACTTCATTCCTATTGTAACTTGTAATTTCTGCATACTTCCTATGCTGCAGCTTGTTCTTGTTAACTGTTGCTGTCCTCTGGGACCCTTAATGTAAGTCAGGTGCTATGCCTACCATAATGAAACAATCACGGGATTTAAGAATGCATGGGATAGACTTAAAGGAATTCTAGAGGTCAGTGGTAAGGGGAAACGGACTTCTAGGAAAACAAACTGAACTTACAAGCTCAAATGGGCGGACTGGGTGGGCCATAGGCCCTTATCTGCCGACACTGTCTATGTATCTATGTATCTATGAATAAGCAAGTCTCACTCTCCCTCTATCTCTCTCTCTCTCTTATTTTATAGCAAAAGATTCCAGTGCCAGTAGTTGTAGATGGAGTTTTTTTAACAAAGCTTCCGGAGGAACTTCTTCCAGCAAAAGAATTCAGTGGCATCTCATACTTGCTTGGGGTTAACAACCATGAAGCAGGGTGGATACTTTCTTCAGTAGGTGGTCCCCAATTTTTACCATTTACCATGTGCTTACTTAGTATGTGCTGTTACCAAAGCCATTCCATACAAAGCAGCAAATAAAGTTGACTTCTGTAGCAAACTGAAAGGTTTCATTCAGGCACTGTCCAAACACTGGTTATTAAATACTGGTCTATTGGTATCCTCATCGTATAGTATAATATACAAGTTAGCCAGCCTTGGAGTGGGTCCCAAGGTGGTAGCCTGGATAAAAAACTGGCTGGACAACAGTATGCAAAGGGTAATAGTAAACAGAGTCCACAGTGAGGAAAAGAGGGTAACTAGCGGGGTACTGCTGGGTTCGGTACTGGAACCTGTCCTCTTTAATGTCTTTATAAGTGACATTGGAGAGCACCTTGAAGGACAGGTATGTCTCTTTGCAGATGACACAAAGATCTGCAAATGGGTGGAAATGATGAAAAGGGACTTGGCAAGGTTGGAGGAATGGTCAAATAGTTGGCAGCTCAGATTCAGTGCAAAGAAGTGCAAGGTAATGCATCTGGAAAACAAAAACCCAGGGAAAGAGTACACAATGGGGGAGGGGGGGAGTTAATAACAACAACAAAAATCGAAAGAGACCTAGAAATAATTATAGCAGATGACCTAAAGGTGGGCAATCAATGTGAGAAGGCAGTAAAGAGGGCTGGGGGGATACTGGGATGCATAGAGAGAGGCATCAACAGTAGAAAACAGAAAGTTTTTATTCCTCTGTACAGACAGTTGCTGAGAACCCATCTGGAGCACTGCATGCAATTCTGGAGACCCCATCTCTGGAAAGACATAGACAGAGTGGAGGCTGTTCAGAGGAGGGCAACCAAAATGGTGCAGGATCTGCACCAGAAGACATACGAGGAGAGACTAAAGCCACTTAATATGTATACCCTTGAGGAAAGGAGGGAGATGGGGGACATGACAGAAACTTTCAAGTATCTCAATGGAATTAACAAAGTACAAGAAGGTAGCATCTTTCAGAAGAAGAGATGTGCAAGAACAAGGGGGCACAATTTGAAGATGGGGGACAGCTCAGAGGTAATGTTAGAAAGTTTTTTTTGCACAGAGAGGGTTGTGGATGAATGGTACAGCCTTCCTGAAGTGGTTGTGGAGTCAGGCAGTGGGAGAATTCAAGAATGCATCGCACAGGCATAAGGCAATTCTAGTGGGGGGTAGGAGGACATAAACTGTTGATTAACTAGAATCTGCAGCTTATTCATCAGGTAGGGAAATGGCAGACTAGATGGGCCAAGCAGTCCTTATCTGCCGTCAAATTCTATGTTTCTATAGTGAGACAGAGTTGATCAAACCTAGGCATGTAATTCATTTAAATCAGCGAAGTTCCATTACTTTTATAAGCAAATCATTTTTACATCTATTTATGCCACTGTTATTTTAAAATGAGTTTGCAGCATTTATGAACCTCTCACTGTAACATAATATACAAATTGTTTGGTTTCTGGATGTCTCTTCAAACCACATGCATGCACTCTAAGCCTTGCATCCAAGGCAAGGCATCATGAGTATGAACTTGTGTCATTTATCTACAGAATTTACTGATCCAGTGCATACTTTGGATTGTAATATTATAAACAAGTAGAGAATCATAGTTGATAAGTCACCTTAGATTATGTGGCTCACAGATCTGGAGGAATTACAGTATTTTATTTAGTTATTTATATAAAATCATTTTACCAAAATAATATGTTTGAGCTGATAACTTCAGTTTCAAGAACATCCCAGTTAAGATATGTTACAGCAGGAAAGGAAATAGAGCAGTCTACATGAAAATTGTAATTATTTGGGATGCCAGCTGGCCCAATGGTAGTGCATTGTGTTACTATGCAGATAACATGGGATCGGGAGCAAGCCTGGGTCATCTGTGATCAGGTAAACATGGGTGGAGAGTGTGACGCTTGGCCAGCTGGTTATGATTGCTCTATGATTTTTGTAATATAGAATATAGTGTGTGATTGCCAGTGCTTCCATGAATACCCCCCCACTCCCACAAGTTTCAGAAATACAACAGGATATTTTAACCTGAAACCAGAAGGTAATTGAAAAGACTATAGAGCCTGAATTAAGGGTCTCCTGTTTATCTGATTTAATTGGAGCTGACCAGCTGCTAGGATATAGGGCTCATAAACTTTTATGACATCTTAGAGGAAAAACATATTCCCATCATGGTGCTAAAGTTATATAAAATCCTTTGATCCAGGGGAAATGAGGAGGATCTGCTTGAGATCAAAGAGGGGGATGTTAATTAAGGAGTCATATTGGGAAATTAGTTTTTGCTGATGTCACCTTATTTAATATACCTCCTGATTAGGACATCATGTTTGTATATTTTTGTTATATTTAACAAGGAGGAGCTAGGTGACATCATGAAAGGGGTGTGTTTGAGAGACAGTTTAAGCTATTCTGTGTCTGATCTTGACACACATTTCTTTGTGGGCTCTTAGAAACAAGAACTAACTATAAGCACTGTAAGAAGATAATACATTAGATAGAAAATTCTAATTGTATTGTGGTAGGAGTTTATGTTTGTACTTTTTCTTGTTTTCTTTTAAGTGATTGTGTGCTTTGTGATATAGTGTTCTGTGTTTACATTTTACATATTTTTATCAATTTTTAAGTAAACCTCTTATTTTAAAAAGACTGCCTGGGTCTTTGAAGTTCTTTCTTTTGCATGTGAAGTATAGACAGTTAAGACTGACGAAAACTGTTCAAAGCTTGATGGTGTACCAAACTGGGAAAAGGTAGGACTATACCTAAGGTCTTTTATAGAGTTTTAGTGGTTCATTTTGGATACCTGGTTAGGTGCCCTTAGGCGAAAGATATCTGGCATTCCCCAAAGAGCAGATTGCCAAAGCCTGTACATTTGGGTACACTAGCATAAGGTTCACAGTTTGAATCCCCCCAGAACTTGAGACCAAAGGTGATTCGGACCCACAAGCAGACAGGAGGGTTACCCTTTTCTGTTACCTGTTCACAATACTGCACTCGGAGGTTGGCACTGTGGGAGCAGAGGGCCTAACCTGCTGAGTGAGTTTGTGACAGAGAATGCTGATGGTTGCAGGGCATCTTCTACCAGGGAGCAAAGCACAACATTCTATGGCCTCAGTAGCATCTGCACTAGGGGCATGGAGGGTTTGCTCTCCAATGTAGGAGAGTTGCCTGAGTGCAGTACCACTACAGCTACTATAGCTGTGGTGCCACTGGGGGAGGTAAGCAGTGATAAGTATGGGGAGAAAATGGCAGGGAAAATATCCCTAGCCTGTCAGGATGTTGTGGATGGGATGGTTCAGGATGTCAAGGCATCTGATAGAGCAATAGTGAAATTATGTCAGGGAAACATCTCCAAAGGGAAAGCAAAAGTCAAAAGGTAAGAGGTGAGAGTTCAACCCCCGTTCATAATGAACTTCTTAATTTGAGTATGTAGTGCACCACAATATTGGCTGATATATCATGAGGGTACCCTCCGCACTTCATCAGTGCACTCTTAGTGGTATCAGTCCTGTACTGGCTGCAGGAGATGGCACCTTGATGCATACAGACTTGTAATCCTCATCAAGCCCTGTGAGCACGATTACCCTTGGAAGCTTCCAGATGGGCTGGGCAAGCTTCCCCTAGAATAATTATTGAATGTCAAGATGACAGCTCATATGAATGACTGTTTTCTAGCTGATATCACCAAAAGAGCCTTGTTGATGTGGAGAAGGCATGGTGAGTGCATACACAAATGAAGAAGTTCATTATGAACAGGAGTTGAACTCACTCACCTCTTTCCTCCTGTCAGGATGGCCACTACCAGAGACTGTCAACTTGCACACAAAAACAGTGGTTCCATTGACAATGTGCCCCTTCCAGGATACCATCAATGCAAGCACAAAAAGGACTGCACCATCCATCAAAATACTGTTGCTACAAAATAATTTATTGTATAATAGTGCTAAACAGTACTCACATAAAAGTGCCAAAGAAGATGCCACACAACTGAAAGGGCCCTCCCTGATGAAGCGCGCATGCGAAAAACCAGTCGAGCCATCTGAGCTGTGTTGCATCTCCTTTGGTACATTTATGTGAGTACTCTTTTGCACTATCTTACAATGTGGATGGTGCTGTTCATATTTTTTTTTCAAACTGAATAAACTTTATGAAACAGTAAACATGACATGATACAATACATGTATGACATATACAAATCCAGAGACACAATCCCAAAAAGAGAAACAATAACAACTCTGGAATACAGAACCTTTTATATATATAAACGCTCTTCCTCAACCCCGCAACCACCCCTCCAACCCCTCCTCCCCACTTGAAGTAAGCCCGATTTGATCACTTGAGATACCCATGGAGGAGAACCCAAACAGGTTGACATCCACATTGCTTGAGGGGACCCTTACCAGAAGATGAGATCTCACAATCAGACATTTATGAAGATGTCCAAGGGTTCCCAGATGTGTTTATATTTATGAGCTTTGCCCAAAATATTGGCCATAAGATGTTCTGCTTGTAGGGCAAACAGCAATTCCCTATACCATTCAAGAAACTGAGGAGAGCTCTGATCCAACCATTGTCGAAGGATAACCTTTTTCACACAGGCTGAAATCAGAGTCATATGTGGCCTCTGGTTGCCAGTTAATGTACCAGCATATTCCCCCAAGAGGCATATTTCTGGACAAATGGCCTCAGATAGCCCAAGCAATGGATCTAAATGTGTTTGGATTGACCTCCAAAAGGGAATCACTGTTTCACAAAACCAGAGGATATGGAACAAGGAACCTGGTTCCTTATCACACCTAGAACAGGTGTCAGTGGGTAGCCTACCCATCCTATGTAATTTAACTGGAGTGTAATGCAGATTATGTAAAATCTGGAATTGCATAAACTGGTGTCTATCCCATTTGATGAACTTATACAAATGTTTCCGTATCTAAGGCCAGTTCCATGGGGGATTGTTGGTCAGGAGGGCTTGATCCCAATAATAAAACCTGGGACCTTCCTCATGGGTGAGGCAATCCCTCAGGGACCAATAATAATATGATATATAGTGGGATGTGGGAGCAATCTTAACCAAAAAAAACAAAGGGGCTATGCAATGAGCCGGTACCAAAGAACTGAAAAAGCATATGTGAGACCTGAAAATATCGAAAGCAGCAGGTTGATGGCCAATGGTATAGTGCCCTAACCTCCTGAAAGGAGAGCAATTATTGGGTGCGAACCAAGTCCGCAATAGTATCTACACCAATTTTAGGCCAAAACCATTCAGAAAGCATCTGCCCAGCTATTTGAAGGTTTAGGTTCCCAAACAAAGTTTGGGATATGTCTTTATATGGCTGAATTTTTATTGTAGAGCATAGCTGTAGATGAACTTAGAGGGATGCTTCCAACAGAGTGCCCAGCAATGAGTGAAGGAGTTTCTTCCTGGGAAGGTACAGAAGTGACTGAATATCTAGGGTGATTCTAGAACACAGAGATCATTATATATCCACCCAGAATGGGACATAGGACCCTGGGAGGTCTTCCTCGGATTATCCAAGCCAATAAATAAGCCTGGTACAGTTCACTGCCAGATAGTACAAAAAGAGGTTAAGAACCTGTAAGCCCCCATCCTGCTTAGTACGCATTAGTTTGGACAGGGCCCAATGAGCCACCTCACCCAGCAACAGAAAAGAGGTTTAAAGTCTATGCATTTCATTGAACCATGACTGAGGCACTGCAAAATTACACATCTGCAGGGGATATAGTAACCAGGTAGTATATTAATTTTTAGGATATTTAAATAGCCCCAAAAGGAAACAGGTAAACAGGGACCAATGGTCCAAGTCTGATTTAATAAGGGTCAAAATGTACTCACAGTTAAAGTTTTCATTTTGTTAAGTGATGTACTGAGGAAAATCCCTAGATATTTCAACTTTTCCCTGACCCACACTAACCCAAGATGTTCAACATCCACTTTTAGAGTAAAACCATTAAGCGGCATTACCTCAGTTTTGGTTAAATTTAACTTATAGCTAGAGATAATTGCAAACTGAAAAATAATATACAAGGAAGCAGACAAGGATGTAGCAGGAGAGGAAACATGCAACAAGATATCATCAGTGTACACTGATAATTTATACTCATGGGGACCTTTTACAACACTGTGAACCTGAGAGAAACTGTTAAACTTATGGATTAGAGATTCCAGGAAGAGATTGAAGAGATAGGGAGAAAGTGGACACCCCTGCCTGGTGCCTTACTAAAGGGCAAATGGGGCAGAAAGGATGCTGTTACATAGTATACAAGCCAATGGTGAAGAGTAAAATACCCTGATCCATTTTATAAAGTCCTGAGGGATACAGTATTTAGGCAACAAGGCAAACACTCTACTAAAAGCCTTTTCTGTGTCCAGGAACAGCAAGGCAGCAGGGGTAGGGGAATCCCTGAATGCAGAGATAAGGTAGGATAACTTACAGAGATAGTCTCAATCAATCAATCAATCAATCATTCAAGTCTTTATTAAACCAGGTGATCATCGTTGTGTGAAAGTTCATTTGCAAGATGGACTGGGGAGGAACATGAATAATTGTTTATACGGGTCAACACAGGTAATTCAAGGCAATACAGATAATACATTTTACAGAAAAAAAAGAAATTCATATGTACATAGAATTAAATAGACATTGTACAGATTGCAGGGTATCTACATACACAGACAGCTATGAGGCAGGTTATATAAGGTTGTTGGAAAAAAATACACAAGGTAGAGGCGGAGGTAGGGAGGAAGGGAGGGAGGTAGGGGGAGAAATGCTAGGAGGGCATGGTGCACAGAGCGGAACTGGGAAAATGGGATATAGAGATGGGGGATGGAGGAAAGGAGTGTGTGGGCCCTGGCATTGTATGATATAAATTACGGGGCATGGAGGTTGTCACAACCCATCGGTAATGAGCTCCTATCCGATGTAGGAAAAATTAGGAGAAGGTAGGGCATACAGTTAATAAGTTAAAGGCATATGGAAGATAGGACATTTAGCCTTGGGAGGAGCGAGCTGGGGGGGTCAGTACTTAAAGCTGGATCTAGGCGAGAGTCTGACTTTCATGAACCGTACTTGCTCTCTACTCAAAAAACAGTCCCACACACACACCAATCTACAGGCCAATACCTTAGCTAGAATTTTAAAATCAACATTGATGAGTGATATTGGCTTGTAATTGGCGACCAACAAGGGATCATGGCCAGGTTTAGGAGCACAACTATAGTAGCCTCAGTTAACAAAACATCCGACAATCCTGTCATAAAGATATAATTGTAAGCATCTAAATGTATAGGGGCCAATTGACTCTTAAAGGTCTTATAAAAGTTAGTGGTATACCTGTCTGGGCCGGGAGATTTGTCCGAAGCTAAGGAGTGTATAGCTTGCAAGATTTCAGAACATGTTAGAGGAGCTTGCAAAATGGCCACAGGATGGTCAGTCAGTTGGGGAAGGAATATATCTTGAATGAAGGCCACAAGTAAATCAGGAAAAAAAGGAGAGGAAGGCGGAGCATATAATTGTTGATAAAAGGCTTCAAATGTAGCAACTATATCCCGCGGTGAGGTAAGAAGCTTGCCAGAAGCAGAACAGATGGAAGAAACAATCTTATTCACAATCTGAGAATGCAACCAGTGAGCCAGTAGCTTCCTGGCCATCTCCCCCTGATCAAAGTATTTCACCTTAGAATGTAACAATAAATGCTCCACCTTCTCACCCAGTAAGATGTTAAACTAATATCTGAAGTCCTCCAAACATTCCCACTCTGAATGGGGTGAGGTTTGTGAAATGCACCCCTCTAAGGCCCAGATATCCCCCAGCAAGGAAGAGGTCTTGTCAGTAAGTTGCTTTTTACACCTAGTGGCCAGGCGAATCAGTTCTGCTCGAAGGGCTCACTTCAAAGCCCCCCAGAGTATGTTGAGTTTTGTCACAGAGGGAAGATTAGTTATCATAAAGGCTTCAATAAAAGATTGGATAGGTTTCATGAAGTCTTCAGATTTGAGTAATTGATTATTAAATTGTCACACCTTATCCCTTTCTAACGAATGGGAAAGGTTAAGTTGCAGGAGTACAGGGTGGTGGTCTGATATAACGTTGCTGGAATAGACAGAAGAGATAACCCCAGGAAGGTGATCAGCTCCAATGAAACAATAATCAAGTCTGGAAAATGAGTTATGGGGTGGGGAGAAAAAGGACTACTCCTGGTGATCTGGGAACAAGGCTCTCCATGGGTCCGCCAGACCCAAGGAGTCCATGAATTCATGAAGAACCAGTTGTCCAGCCAAAAGAGCTAATCAAGTCCAACCGGACCGATCTAGTTCATTGCGCTATACCAGGTTCCAATCTCCTCCCGAAACAATCCGGAGAGAACTCCAGGGAGCTAATAAGGACACCAAAGAGGTAAAAAAATGAAGATCATCTTTATTGGGACCATAAATAGATCCCATTATCACTTCTAAGTGGCCAAGCAAGGCACAAAGAAAAAGATAACAACCTAAAGGATCCGCTACTTCGTGCAGAAGATGGAAGGGAATTCTCCTGGTTATCATGCTAGAGACTCCCTTCTTGCAGGAGTCAGAGACTGTCCCAAAAGCCTGCACAACCCAGGATCACCTAAAAAGGAAAGCCAGGGGTGGGAGCATGTGGGTATCCTGCAGAAAGACCATGTCTCCTGTATTTTATTTTAATGGAGCAGAATTTTAGCTCTTTTGATAGGAGATTGGGCATACTTGATATTCCACGAGCAAAAGTTATAACCAGACAAGATGTGGCAGCAACAGGTAACAATGGTATAGAGAAACATTGGAAGAATTGCAACAGTGCTCTTGGGAAAGCCCCAACTTCGGTGGCATTCACCATTCCACCCACCCCCGCACCACCCCTCCCCAACCCCCACAGAATAGTCAGAACAGATAAAAGAAGAAACATGCCCCCTAATATCAATACAACCCATCCTCCCCCTAAATCCTCACAAATAGGTAGTAACAACAGTCCAAAAACAGTGACAAAATGTCCCCTCACCCAGCCAACCAAATCCCTCTTAAAACACCTAAACATTAAATTCCCATAGACCTCCTCCCCCCTGAAGATCCCCTAATAAAGTGATAAAACCTTCCATCAAACCCAACACTAAGTACTATTGGGGAAAACATAACCCCAACATTCTGGCTTCTTCAGCAGCATCAGTTACTTCACCCATTGCTCTCCCCCATCCACAGTCCTGAGAACATCCCCAAAAAAGGAAAAAATGTAATTAGACTCCCATCCAGGGTCATGCCTGCCCATCTCAGGATGCCATTCTCCACTGGAATTTGAAAAGAAGGGAGGGAAGGGTTGTACTGCAAACGTGAGTACCAGAAAATATTATTATGCCAGGATACGGACAAGACCGACCCACTCCAAAATTAACGTAGCTTACCCAGCTTGTCACATTAGGAGCTGGTGCATATGAAGGAGACCTACAGCCCCATAAACATTGATTCTTCCCAAACTGTAATAAGAAAAAATAAGTAAAAGCTATTGTCACTGTCCCATATCCTACTGAAAAAACCCAGCAGAAAAGGAGTCTGAATCCATAACCACTGCACACTAATGTTGTTCGAACGTCCAGTTCTGTCAAATAATATTTAGTCAAAAAGCCAAACAGTTTCTGCTTCAATGGATGGGGATACTGCAAAGTAGGATCCAGGTTAATGCGATGCAGCAAAGGGATCATTGGTAAGTCAAAGGAACAGCTTCACAGAAAATGAATCCATTGCAGCATTGGGGAGTAAAAGGAAAACACAGAGATGGGGAAAATGATCCACTAAGTCCATGCTGCATGTAGAGGAGTAAGCTGATCACAGTCCAAGTCCTTCTAAGGTTTAGTTGAAGGTAACAACAGACTTGCTCAAAGCAGGAAACAAGAATGAAAACCCACATCAATCCTACTTCGAGAAGCCTGCTCAACAATGTAATATGGGTCATTGGCTGAATGACCTGCGATGCACGCAAGTAACTTCTGGGCAAACGTAATTGGTGTTACAGCTTTTGTGTCTTTAGGTAAACCAAATATCACTATGTTGTTTCTCATGCTCCATCCCTCCAAATCTTCCAGCTTGGTTTCCATCTTGCTTAATTTCTGACAGAGCAGGATTACCTCAGGGTTGGTACGATCTTTCCAGCCTTCCAAGGTCACCCAAGCTTCTAGATCCCCCACTCTCCATGTGGTGGCAGTTCAATCCACTCCCAGAGATTTAAGCTCCTTGGACAGAGATTTGATGTAGTCTTTCAGAGGCTGTATTTCTACAAGGAACTTCTCCTCGGTGAGCGGGAGGGGGGTGTTGTTGTGGTAGGAATAGTACCCAGGGGAGGTACCCTGGACCTTGGCTTTTTTAAAACTCATGTCCGGTGTTGAGGGTGGAGTATGGTGTGGCAGGGCCTGCCACATCCATCCTGAAAATTGCAAATACCAAATCCACCACAGATAGTTGTCGAATAAGTGCTGAGTGGTGTTGTCGAAGGATTTTAGTTAGTGAGGCAAGGTAATATCAATTAACAGCACTGAATAAAAACAAAGCAGGTAGGAGCAGTGGAGCAGTGCAGCCACTAGCTCTGAGGCATCACGTGACTCCAGTGCTGTTCATTTTGTGCATGCAGTACTCCAAGGTCCCATACCACTTGCAGAGGTTCTACAGGGGATCTGCAGTGGCGGGGCTGGCAGGTCTCAAACGCAAAGTGGGTTACAAGACAGGCAGGTAGTCAGGGGGGAAGAACATCTCTAAAAACATTTACAGGAATATCATCATGGGGAGATAGGGAAAAGTCCAAACTATGCAGCCAAAGATAATATGATTTGTTGGCTTTGGAACAGAAATGAATGAGTGATCAGAGACCAAAGGACAGATCTGAGTTTGGCTCTGCCTTTTTTAACATTTTATATGTAACCAGCCAGGGCTCGGGTTGATGTTATTTTTTTATTAAGCACTGTGCGATACCTCCATTATGTAACACACTACCTGGCTGCCTGGCTTTGGGGAGAAAACTGTTGCTTGGTATTTTGGCTAGGTTTGACCTCTGAACAGGGGCACCTAAGTAACTCTGGACACAGGAAGCAATAACTGTAATGTCCAAACCAGGAGTTGGATTCTAGAGTGTGGCTTTTACTCACAACACAACAGAACAATAACACATAGATGGACCCCCACAGGGCTACACTCCTGGTAATGCAGATATACGGAGACCAGAACACATCTTCTTACACACTGTAACTCTCAGGTTTAGGAACACACTAGGCACTCACCCCGAACTGGTACTCTTCTCTGGATTTCTCTGGCCTGGCACATCTGGCCAGGCTTGGACTACTTCCTTGCATGACACATCTGGCCAGCACTTGGACTACTTTCCATATGGCATGGAACATTTATTGGTGGCTCCCTCTACCACCCATGAGCACATACAGGCTCCATAAAGGGAAAATCTTCCATCTAAATCCCACATCTGGGTACTTTCTGTGAACACTGGCCAAGTACCCAGGAGAAAGCTAAAGGTGTCCAAACTGAACCCGTAGAGTTAAATCTGGTTACTCCAGATGGGGGGATCTCCCACCTCTTGCTCCCAAATCTATACCTGGACATTCATTTGAGATCAACACCTTTCAATGTGAACCTCTGGTTGTAGATTGCTATCTCGAAATGTATATCACACTTAAAAATCTACTTTCTCTGGAAAAAGTGTCCTGACTTGTAATGCTCTTTAAGTGGCCCTGTCCATCCCTGTAGAGCCCCACTGAGTAGAGACATTCTCAAGCCATACACATCTCAAGTACTGTACTTGGCTGTCCTCGTCTGACCCACAGTAGGAGATACTTAATACAACATAGGCTCTATGGCAGACCAACTCACCCTGGTTTGCAGATGCCCACAGGCTTCTCACAGGAAAATCAAAAACACTTTTTGGTGCATCAACACAAATCTTCTAGGCAGCTGCTCTCCTTCCAACAGGGCAAGGGGATTGCCCCTAAAGAGCTGGTCTGGATCCCCCCATCCCTGTCAGGGATGGGGTCCTGGAACAAGTGGGAGACAGTCTCAACCACTTCAAACAGGTATCTTCGGTGTCTCTATCTAGGGCGCGAACACACACCCACAATGACTGGTAGCTCTGGTCAGAGTTGAGGGCTCTGAGGAACTGCACACTGCAGTGCACCTCCTCCCTCTGCTGAGTCTCCCACTAGACTGCCTTTGAAAACCCCAACATTCTATCCTAACTACCAGCTGCAACATTCCATTGTGGCTTATGCTGCTGTGAAAATTCTATATGATGTCATCCCTCCAGCTCAGCTGAGACTGACGACAGAGTGAGACAGTGTGAAACCCATTTAACTAGTTTTTTACAAGCTGCCTTTCCCTGCCTGCCACTAGATCTAAGTGGGAGTCTTGTTACCCGGGGTGAAAGGGGGGTTACATATATTTTGAGCTTCTAGCATTTGTTTTCATGGTGAATATTTGTTTTTTTTTGAATATTTTATACTGTGATTGGAATGCATAAACAGGTTAAAGAAACCAATATACTGTACTGCACATCTTATTTTTACATGCAGACAACTTCTTTAACCTAATATTACTAAATAATGATATACAAACAGTCCCAGAGACCTATTGCTCATAATACGTAATATGCATTATTACAAGACAAACCATATGTATGCTTTCACAGAACTTTAGGCAGCCAAACCTTCTATATTATATCCAGCAGCTAAGAGCTTTGAAGTGAAGTTGCATTCTATCAAAACTTACCATACTATTATGATAACACTACTCTTACTTTAAAAGGCCAACCATTAGTCTGAACCCTTGCTGCATATGGTGGGGGGGGGACAACTGAGTTTCAACTCTTTCCAGTTTAGTAAGATGTATTTTTGCATTAATAAAGCCAAATTTTATTAATTTACATTGAAACACACACATGCACGTATACAGAATGCACTTAGTAATTCTGCAGTATATCACAAAAACAAAAGACCCTGGTAGTCTAGTGAGCCCTGATCCCTTTTATTATTTATAAAAAAAAAACACCCTAATGGTGTAGCAGCCCCCCCCCCAGCCCTGATCTCCCATTATGTTTAGTTAAACAGCCCTGGTAATCCAGTGACCCCACACCCTGGCAGACAGTGTCCCACCACCCCGATCCCGTACTCTGTTTTGGGTTGGGGAAGTGAGGTCGTGGGACACTGCCTGTGGGGTGGGGGCCACTAGATTACCAGGGCTGTTTAATTGTACATAACAGGGATTGGAATTGGGATTGGGGGGGCGCTAAAGCACTAGGGTGTTATTTTATAAATCCTAACAGGGATCGGGGCTGATCGTAGGTCCACAAGAGCACCAGAGTTTTTTATTATGGATTCTAACAGAACTTGAGGCTGATTGAGGGTCCACTAGAACACCAAGGATTTTATTTTAATTTAATGACTGGGATTGGGGCTGGCGGGGCATGGCACATCGCTGCATGTGTCAAAATGCTCCCAGAGGACACCTCTAAGTACCCTTAGACCAGCTCTGGCAGGGAGGCAGTATAGCACAGTTAGTTAAGGCTCTGAGCTGCAGCTCTCTAGACCAGGGTTTGAATCCCACAGCTGCCCATGTGCATACTGTGTGATCCTGAGCAAGTCACTTAACATTCTTGTACTCACAGGTTGCATCTGGAAACAAGCTTCAGCTTAGTGTGCTACTCCTGGTTAAACAATGTTCTTCTCCTATCTGCAGTGCACCATGTTAGCCAGTAAACAAAGAAGCACCTAGAATTTTGCCCTCCGTGAGGGTTTTGTGAATGCTGAACTGGGGAATATAGCAGCCTGCATCTGCTGCAAGCTCACTTGCACCATTCTACTGTCCATTTTGTGGCACAAGGTTGGTACAAGCCCCCTTAGCTCATGCAGTCTGTGTCTGACACAGGCTACTTTTCTGGATAACTCCTGGGGGATCTTTTGGCGAAAGGTGCCGCTTACATAATTTTGTTGACACAGGCACCTTGCCTCAATCTAAGGGCTTTGTGAATTGGGCCCTAAGTATTTTATTAAATATTTTATGGTAAAAATATAAAAAAGAAAAAATGTTAAACAATGGATAAGAGGATTCATACACATGGGGATCATCAGTAAAGGTTGTTTCAGAAAACTATTATTTGATACCAGAGTACAATGAAAGGTCTATAAATGATTTAAATACAAATTACACATCTGTTTTTTGAATTCATTAAACTTCATTGAGTCTGGAAAAAATAACATATGATACACTTGACAAACAGTAACATACATATAGTATACCCATTCCCAAAGAATACTTAGCATAAATTCATTCCAAATTCATTTTGTGTTATACAGTTAGCTTGTGTCCGCACCAGGAGACAGAGATATCACACATACTGATTTGGGGTTTATAGTGTATAGAAATGATTTGTGTTGTAAAACAGAGTGCTTAGTTTCTTTTTATTATACATAAAATCAAGTTGGACATAAAAGTTGCATAGTCATATTGTAACAAATAGTAAGACGTTCCGTGATCCACAAATCTCATTAGTAGTGATGTATTATCAATGTAGACACTAGCTAATCGTTGAGCATACAGTCCCTTGAAAATCTCATTATCTTAAGTTAAATGTGGTTTATTTTCTTTACAGAATGTGTTTTTTAAATGTATGGTTATTATTTTTTTTAGTCTTATAATGTTTCTTATTGTATTTCTTAATACAATACAGAACAAATAATACGGCCATATACATTGGAAATTTCCAACATCATCCAGAATAGGTGTTATACTATGTCTATTGACCACATCTAAGGACTCTTAAGTACCACTAAAGGCAAAGTGGAGATACATATTCAATATTCAATGAGCAGACTCAAATTAGACCACCATACAGTTTAAACAGAAGAAGGGAAGGTTGGTTCTTACACCCCCTTACATTAGTATAGAACAGGTATTAAACCAATCCTGGGAGAGACCTAATCATCAAAAAAGAGCATTTGCAGGTGGCGGTGGGATTTTGCAAAAGTCAGATTGTAGGTATTGGCCCCATTTGGCCTGATAAAGTCACATGCTATGTTTTTGAAGGTGGGCAAACCTTTCAAAGAGGGAGAGATGAGCCAGTGCTGCATGCCACACATTCTGAGTGGGCAGAGAGGGTTGGCACCATAGTCTGAGAAGAAGATGTTTGGTTTCTAGAAGAGCTGAAAAGGACCAGTCTTGAAGGGGTCTAGGTAGGTTGGCTAATGATGTTGTGTCACCTAGAAGCAGTTTGGGGTCTTCAAAGACAATGTATGAGTTCAACAGGACCAGAAGATCAGATCGGAAGCTACCATTTTCCAGAAAGTAACAAGGTGGGGGCATGACCAGACTACATGCAGGAGGTGTGCATTGGGTTGGGAGCATCTCCAACATTGGCTATGGGGAAGCAATCCTCGAGTGTGTAACATTGCAGAAGTACAATGCCAAGACAGTAACATTTTCAACTGTAGAAAATGACTGTTGGTATCACTGTGTGCCCGGTGGGTACCTTTAAGGTATGAGTGCATTGTTCTTCGGAGATGGGGGTATCCAAATGCTTGGCCCATTTCAGCCTCGAAGCTGATGTAGCATCCAATTGTGAGTCTCTCCATGTATTGTAGAACCTGTCCATAAGGCCTTTGGAGGTGGGGAGGGAATATAAGCAGGATAGCCATAGCCATTTTGTGGTGGGAACATGACTGGAAAGAGGGGGTTGTAGGGCACTACAAATCTGTAAGTAACACCAATGATCTTTGTGTGGCAGAGAAAATTTAGCTTGTAACTGAGCAAAAGATAAAAGAGAAGTAGTGTTTGATAGGGAGAGGTCCTGAACTGTCAGAATCCCATATTTTTGCCTGGAAGGCCACTGAACAGGAGCTCCATCAATCTGAATAAGGTTATTGCTCCATAATGGGGCATATTGTATCGGAGGGTACCAAGCTTGTTTGGGCACATGGGATTTGAACATAAGGCATCACCAGGCTTGAGATGTACGTAAGACTGTAGGCGGGAGATGATGGAGAAGACATGCACGAGGTGTGAGAAGAACATAAAGTTCTGTGTGATTTACTAGGTCTGACCCCAGTTGAACCCACAAGGGGGCACCCATGGGGGGCACAAACCATCTGACTGCATGGGCTGCCATGCAGGCCAGGTTGTAGCTTAGAAACCCAGGTGTAATGAGACCTCCACGGGACCAGTGTGCTCATAGTTTGTGCTTACTCCTTCTTGGGGGTTTATGGTCCCAGAGGAAGTGAGAAGTTAACTGTTCCAGTGTGCAAACAATTTAGAGGACAGAGAGATGAGCAAATTGTTGAGAAGGTATAGAACTCGAGAAAGAAGGTGCATATGAACTGCTGTCACTCTACCAGGTACCATCAGTTGTAACTTATACCACCTTTCAACTTCTGTGGATAGTTGTGACAGTAAGGGTGAGAAATTGGCAGATTCGAGGGCAGACCACTTCATTGACAATTGGCTTTCAAGACAGACAAAGCCATGTTCAGCCCAAGAGAGGTTGGTGCCCTGTATGCAGGCTCTAGTACAATGAGTGTTTAAAGGTGCCAGGGTGGTTTTTTTCTGACTGATTCACAGCCCAGATAAGTCAGCGAATTTATCCAGAATCTGGAGCACACCTGGTATGGACTGCTGAGGATTAGATAAAGTTAGAAGAAGATCATCTGCGTGCGCCACCACCAAGTAGGGATAGCTAGCAACTACAATGCCCTGGATCAGGGGTGAAGCATTGAGGGCCCAGATGAGGGGGTCTATGGTGACAAAAAATAGCAGAGGAGAAAGGGGACAACCTTGTCTGGTGCTCCGATATAGTGGAAACGGAGAGGAGATATCACTGTTGGTGAGGATATGAGCCATAGGGGAGCAATAGAGCTTGTGTAACCATTGTCTATAGTGTACCCCTAAACCACAGAGACAAAGGACTTTGTGTAGGTAGTCTCAATCTATAGAATCGAACACCTTGGAGAAATCAATTGCCAAGGCTACCATGGGGAGGGAAGCTTTAGAGGCAAACCACTTAAAGTTGAGCAGGAGTCTGATGTTATCAATGCCAGTTTTCCCTTGCATAAAGCCCACTTGAGTGGGGTAGATAATGTCCTGAAGGACAGCTATTATTCTGGTGGCCAATGCTTTGGCCAAAATCTTTGTGTCCACAGATAGTAGAGAAACTGGCCTAAAATTGGCAGTCTAATAGGTCTGCATATTTTGGGGGCAGAAGGGTGACAAGGGCATCTCGCATGGTAGGGGGGAGAAAGCCAGCTTCATAGGAGGCCTGAAAGGCCATTTGGAGTGGAGAAAAGATGTCAGGGCCAAGGGCCTGAGAGAGTTCCACCGACATACCATCAGGGCCTGGGACTTTTCCTCAAGCCATTTTTGAGAGTGCTAGCCATAATTCCTCGCAAGAAATGGAAGCATCTAACTGAGCTATCTGCTCAGGCATAAGAACTGGGAGGGAGGCATTTTGACAGAAATTTGAAATTCCCTGTTTTAGTTCAGCGACATTATTGGTAGAGCAGGATTGATAAAGGGATTTATAGAACTGGCTCATTGTGATATTGATATCTTTGGGGTTGGAAGCTTTGGAGACTATTGGGATATGAAGGGCATGAATCCACGTGACCACTTGTTGTTTATGAAGTCAAAAGGCAAGAAGTCTAATGGGTCTGCAGATTTTTGGGGCAGAAGGGACAAATGACCTGGCTAAGAAAGGGATAAGAGAAGTGCAGGAAGAGTTTGTGGAATTGGGGAGGGGCCTTAGTCAAGTAGCATGCACAATAACCTTCTCGGAGGTGCTACCCATCTATAGCATAGGAGAGGCTAGGGTGTTCTGCACCATGGAATTCAATCAGTGGTTGAAAAACTGGTGTGGAGCTCAGGGATTTGGCTTCATTGGGGACTGGGGGTCCACCTGGAGTGATGCAAGCCTATACTGGTATGATGGGCTGCATCTATCTGGGAGGGGAACCAGGATCCTAGGTGATAGGTTTAAATGCTTCATTGGCAAGCTTTTAAACTAGCCAAGGGGGGATGCACTGGAAAAGAGCAGGAAAATCCTAGCCCCCCCAAATAATCACGGTAGTAAGTCGTAAAAACCAACATGGAGGTGTCAATAGGAGAAGGCAGGGGTAAATGGAGAAAGTGACAAAGGCAGGAAGGACAGGGATGGGGCAAAGGAAGTAAGGCCATCAGGAAATGGAGGGTAATGAGTACCAATGCCCGTGTTTGGGCAACAAGCTCCTGAGCTGATGGCCTTAATGGAAGAGGATGCCTGGATATCGAGTAGTCACAGAAACATGGTACACAGAGAACCATGACTGGGGTGTTAACATACCAGCGCATATAACCTACAGGAGAGACAGGCAGGGAGAAGAATGGGGAGGAGTAGCTCTCATGTAAAGGAAGGGATAAAAGCAACTGAACAAAAAGAGTAAACAGGGAGGAGAGGAGGCACTGTGGGTCACCTTGAGACTGGAAGGGCACCACAATCCACACAGGGTTTGTACAGACCCCCATGTCAGGGGAAGGAATGGACAAGAATATGATAGAAGGCATTCTTAGAATGGCAGAGAAAGGGAGATACTGTTGATGGAGACCTGAATATGCTAGATGTTAACTGGAGCACATTTGCTGCAGCCACATCCAAGAGCAGGGCCATTCTTGATGCCCTACAGGTGGCAGGCCTTAGACAGCTAGTTTCAGAACCCACTCATGAGGGAGCAATCTTAGACCTCATACCTCAAATGGGGCAGGAGAGGATCTCAGATCTAGAAGTGGGTTGCCATCTGGGGACAAGTGACCATCAAACAGTGTGGTTCACATTAAACTCAGCTACAGAGTCAAGCCATACAAAAGTGAGGGTACTGGACTTTAGGAGGGCTGACTTTGCAAGATGGAAGAGTGCCTCAGAAAAGCACTAGCAAACAGACTAGAAGGAGGTGTGGGAGCAACAATGGGGAATTATCAAAACTGCCATCACAGAGAAAACAAGCCTTTGTGTGAAGCAAATAAACAAATCAAAATGAAAGAAAAAGCCACTATGGTTCTCAAAAGAGGTGGCTGTGAAAGTCAGGAAGGAAAAGATAGCATTCCAGAAGTGTAAGGAAACACAGAAGGAGCAGGACAGAGAGCTGTACCAGTTCAGGCAGAAGGAAGCAGGGAGAGAAGTCAGAATAGCAAAGGCACAAACTGAGGAAAAGATAGCCAACTCAGTTAAGAAGGAGGATAAAACCTTTTATAGGTACATCAGTGAGCGTAGAAAGACAAAGGGCAGGATAGTGAGGCTGAATAGAATGAACGGTGGGTGGGCAGAAGAGGGGGACAGTGAAAAAGCAGGAATACTGAACGAATA
Source organism: Neoceratodus forsteri (assembly GCA_016271365.2). Lineage (NCBI taxonomy): Eukaryota > Metazoa > Chordata > Ceratodontiformes > Ceratodontidae > Neoceratodus > Neoceratodus forsteri. The sequence goes on from CM028130.1 coordinate 1,428,185,562, forward strand.
TTTCTGCTCAGTATTCACAAAAGAGGAGGGGGAAGTGCCTAATCCAATTAACAGAAGCACTCTTGATATGGGGTCGATCCCAGTCCTTTCACAGAAGAAAGAGTTCTGCAAGAACTCCTAAAACTGAAGGTGGACAAACAATGGGTCCTGATGGAATTCACCCCAGAATTCTAAAAGAATTAAGGGAGGAACTAGTGAAAAGCACTGGCTACTCTTTTTGATAAATCATGGGAGGATGGTGTGGTACCCAAGGACTGGAGGAAGGCGGATGTGATTCTCCTTCACAAAAGTGGGACCAAGACAGAGGCAGGAAACTGCAGACCTGTCAGTCTGACCTCTGTGGTAGGGAAAGTGATGGAGTCACTTCTGAAGGAAAGAATAGTTGAGTACCTAGAGGCCAGTGGAGCACAGGACCCAAGGCAGCATGGGTTCACAGCGGGAAGGTCGTGTCAGACGAATCTAATAGATTTCTTTGACTGGGTGACCAAAGTAGTAGTAGACCAGGGAGGGTCTGTGGACATGGCCTACCTAGACTTTAGCAAGGCATTTGACACAGTCCCACACAAAAGATTAATAGTCAAATTAACCAGCCTGGGAGTGGGACCCAGGGTGGTAGCCTGGGTAAAACATTGGCTGGACAACAGGACACAGAAGGTAATTGTAAATGGAGTCCACTCTGAAGAAAGGGGGGTTACTAGTGGGGTAGAGCAGGGTTCGGTATTGGGTCCTGTTCTTTTTAATGTCTTCATCAGTGACAATGCAGAGGGACTGGAAGGAAAAGTATGCCTTTTTGCAGATGACACAAAGATCTGCAACAGGGTTGATACACAAGGAGGTGTGGAAAGGATGAAAAGGGACTTGGCAAGGTTGGAGAAACGGTCAAAAGTATGGCAGCTAGGATTCAATGCAAAGAAGTGCAAAATAATGCACCTGGGAAACAAGAACCCAGGGGAAGAATACACAATGGGTGGGGAGGTAGTAACAACAACAAAAAAGGAAAGGGACCTGGGGGTAATCATATCAGATGACCTTAAGGTTTGCAAGCAATGTGAGACGGCAGTAAGGAGGGCTGGGGGTATACTGGGATGTATAGGGAGAGGCATCATCAGCAGAAAACAGGAAGTTGTTATCCCTCTGTACAGACAGTTGGTGAGACCCCATCTGGAGTACTGTGTCCAGTTCTGGAGACCCCATCTCCGCAAGGACATAGACAGGATAGAGGCAGTCCAGAGGAGGACAACTAAAATGGTGTAGGGTCTACAAGAGTAGCTGTATGAGGAGAGACTAAAGGAGCTTAATATGTATACTCTTGAGGAAAGAAGGTGGTGGGGGGACATGATAGAAACTTTTAAGTACCTCAGTGGAATCAACAAATTCCAAGAGGGTAGCATCTTTCAGAAAAAGAGACTTGCAAGAACAAGGGGACATAATTTAAAGATAGAAGGAAGGCAGTTCAGGGGCAATGTGAGGAAATATTATTTCACAGAGAGGGTAGTGGATGCATGGAACAGTCTTCCTGAGGAGCTTGTGGGGTCTAAAACTGTGGGAGAACTCAAGAATGCATGGGACATACATAAGGCAATTCTTGTGGGGGGTAGGAAGAAATAGGCTGTTGGTTAACTAGGATCTGTGGCCTATCCTGTAGGTAGGAAAATGGACAGATTAGATGGGCCTAGCGGTCCTTATCTGCCATCAAAGTCTATGTTTCTATGTCTATGAAGTTTGCCAGATCATTCTCCCCCAGCCCAAAAGTTCTGTTTTGATCTCAGAAGTAGCCATTCAGCTTTCTGGTGTAGTATAAAATTGATCTGGTATTTAAGGCTCACTATTTGATGGTGTAGGAGACTATAAGGTCTGTTCTAGGAGGTGGCCTTAAAATGCTGTTCAAGAGCCTTGAGTTCAGCCTGCAGTTTGGACAAGATCACCTCACGGGCTTTGTCCCTGGTGTCAGAGAAAGCAATGATGTGGCCATGGAGGACTTGTTTAAAGGCCTCCCAAACCATGCCAGAAGATACTCCTCACTCGGAATTAAGTGAGGAGTAGTCTGTGGTGGCCTGTGATAGCATGTGATGGAAGTCAGGGTCATTAAAAAGTAACAGATTACACTTCCAATGGACTCCTGGGAGACGACCGGGGGAGTGTATATGTGAGGGAAACCGGAGAATGGCCAGAGATAAGGATTGAACAAATACAGGAATTGGAAAGACCCCTGGCTGCCAAATCATTGGCTAGCCATCAGTCTATATGACTGTGTGTTTGATGGGGTATGGAATAAAAAGTGTAATCTCTACCCATAGGGTAGTCCCTACACCAAAAGTCAGTGAGGGCCCATTCATCCATTAAGTCTTGGAGAGACTGTCTGGCTTTAGGAGTAGAATGCGGGGTGGGTGGAATTTGTCTAGGAAAATGTCACCTACCATATTAAAGTCCCCCCCAAAATAATGGGGAGTGGTGGACCGTCGGACTGCAGCTCGGATAGGGCCTGGCTAATCTCCGGAAAAAAAATCTGTATGCCCAGTGTTGGGGGTGTATATATTATCTAGTAGTATGGAGCCCTTCTGTGAGGATAGTCTGAGCAACAGTCATCTACCATGGGTATCCTTCTTGACACCCTCCACTTTCCAAGGGGAGGCATGTCAGAGAAGGATAACCACCCCATTAGATTTAGTGGTGGATGAACTGACCAGGACCTCCCCACCCAGGATTTTTTAAGCCAAGTGATTGATTTAGTGAAAAGGTGCATTTCCTGAAGAAGTGCAACATCAGCCTTTAAAGACTTCAAATGTTGTAGTACTTTTGTATGCTTAATTGGGTGATTGAGCCCTTTGATATTCCAGGATATCCAATGGCAACCCTTGATTGTAGCGGGATCTGAAGCCATAGTATTGCCCATCAAGTTCTTGAGATGAGAGAAGGTGGAAAAAGAATGGCATCTAGGACAATGAGGTAACTGAGACAGAGCAATGTTGCAAATCCAAACCTTAACGCTAGTGGGGTGTAAGCATTGTCACAGAAGTCAACAGGTATATCCTATGTATAGCTGAAGGCTGTAAGAAGAGTAAAGAAAAAAACAAGTTAACAAACAAGCACTCAGCAATTACGGGCAAGTAACTCAACAATTTAATAGAGGAAAGTAAAAAAAAATGACACGATCGTTTTTTAAACCACTATGAGGAAGGAAGTCAAAGCACAAGAGGGTAGAAAGCTACCCTGCCACTGTGCTATCTCCAACACTCAGTACAGAGGTATTATGTGGGTGACCAACTGGGCAGAGTCATCCTCTTCCAGGGTCAGATGACCTGACCCGACAGAGTGAGGGGGTGAAGGAGGGAGAGGAAAAGGTGGAGGAAGGGAGAGGGGTGTGGGGGGAGAAGTAGGGAATGAGGAATATGGGTGGTGTAGTGGGTGCGTCCCCTCACCGAATAAGATTCCAAGTTATTTAGCACAACAGGCCCCATAGTCAGAGAGATAAGGCTTCTGAGAGAACGGGTGAGATATGATCAAGTAGTGAAGGGGATATCCTTAAGTCTAGCTCCATGAAACTAAGCTATGGGGAAGGGGGTATATCGCATGTTTCCCCATCAATTAACATAGCCATAACAAGAACTGTAGGCAATACAAGAATCATGGAGAAGCTCAAGTGATTTGGCCTTCGACCAGCTTGGGGCAGCCCTGAGGGTTGTCTCCCAGGATTACAGGTACTCCGGTGGCTGCCTCTGCATAAGTGCTAAGTCCAGGTTTAATTGGAGAAGCATTATCCACAGCTTCGATCAGGGAAGCCTCCGGAAGGTCAGCCCAATCACTTGCTTGCACTGTGTCCATGTCCTGGGAATCGGGTGAGTCAGAGTCCAAGGCAGCCAGCGCAGGGGAGCGGCCTTCTCTGTAGATTTTGGCAGGTAGTGCTGCCGCATATTTGGTGGGCGAGTGTTGGGATCCACTCTTAGGTCACAGTCATGCCTTAGAGAAGGCATTATCAGAGCACTGAGATAGGGAGAACTGATTTTCTTCAAAAGGTAGAGATACAGTCCTAGTTTGTGCTGGTAGTAGGTCGTTGCTCAGTGGGAGACTAGATTGGCAGAGGACTGGTCCGTCTGTTATGGGACCCCTTGGAGGTTTAGATGCAGGAGAAAGGTTCCTATTGCAGGGTTTCACTCTGGGAGGTTCCCAAAGCCTCCTGGGATTTGTAGTTCAAAATTGAAGGCCTGGCCAAGATCATGCAAGCTAGCACTCGAGTTCGGCAGGGTGATCAGCGGTGAATTTGTGCCCCTCTTTGGAGACGCAAAGCCTGGTAAGATTTTTGAAGCGGAATCTAAAGTTGTTTTGGTAGAGGAAGTGTTTAATGGGACCAAAAGCTTTTCTTTTTGATGCCATCTCCTGTGCAAAGTCCTGATGAATGGCTATTTGAGCACCCCTTCATTTAAGCTCCCCTAAGTCCCTTGCAACTTGGAGAATTATTTCCTTAGTCGAGTAGCGGAGTAAATAAGCCACCACTGGTCTGGGCGCATCTGTCTGCCTGCTAGGTCGAGTGGAGACCCTGTGAGCCCTTTCAACTTTTACTGGTCCCTGACAATGTTCTCCCAGCCTATGGGGGAGGTTATCATTTAGAAATTTCCTCCATTGATTGACCCTCTTCTCCCTCAGGTAACCCGATGATCCGCAAATTATTGTGGCAATTTCTATTTCCCTGATCCTCTGCCCTGTTCCAAAGACCTTCCAGGCACTCTTCATGTTGCTGCAGGTGCTGCCAGACTTGTGCTTGCTGGGATTCACATGTTTCTGCCCTCTGCTCAGCCACATTCATTCTATCTTGTAGTTGTCAGACCTCCATAACAGTGCCCAACAAGGAGAGACTGATGTCGTCGACTCTGGAGATTAGGACTTCAAGTAATTTAATAATATTCTGTAGGGATTTCCCCACATCTGCAGACTGACTTGCACTCTGATTAATAGTGGGCAGCAAAGGAGAGGCCACCAGAGGATTCATTGTACAGGTGGCCAGCATGAGCTATTTCCCCCAATCAGTTTGTTCAGTTCGCTTAGCTGATATGATCAAGGCACCAATAGTATTGGCAATCGAGACCGCTGTGAGATGTGTGGCATGTGCGCCCTATCTAGACCAGAAGTGCTCTGTGTTCTGACACAGAAAAATTATTCAAATAACACCGAATACCACAAACAAAATGCGCTGTCCGGCAAGAAGGACATCACCCATGCATAAAGTCGTAGTGGAAGGGTAGAAACTCCATGGGATTGTGGCGTTCGAGTGTGGATGAACTACGGGGAAGAAAGAGCTCTCGTATTAGGCTGCCATCGTCTTGGTGGCTAAACCACGCCCCCATGGTTATTTTTTTTCAACGGTCTGATGTATGATACACAGCTGGGGTCCACATGGTATTAAATTATGATGATAATATTAAAGCAATTTTATAAGTTTATTAGAACTTTAAACAGACACTGATTTGCTTTAACAAACTAGCTAGCCTCTAATGTTAGATTTAATTTAAATTTTATTTAATTCATTATACACATGAGCAAATCAAAAAGAAAATCATTTATATAAGTGAAAGTGAAGTCTAACAGTAACTTGGTAAGGTATGTAAGTACTGGATGGTTGTAATAACTGCTTAAAAATAATTTTCATGACTTAATGAATATGGACCAGGATTACAAAACACAACTTTGTTTATGCTACTTACTATATATAGTATATATATTAAATATCATGAATATTATCCTTTATTATAGATCCTGATTTGCCTTGAGAAAGTTGGATAGCCAATAAAATGTTGGCATTATGTTTTCTGGCTGGTCACATGAATAAATATTGATTATCCCATAATTTTCTACTTGAGTGGGTTTATTGTTCTTACCTTTCACACAGTTAAGTCGAGCCCTAACTGGTACATTAATGCAGATTTTCAGCAGTGAATATATATATATATTTATATATATTATGCAGAGGGGACCTGTGTAATAAATGAGTTATCTACACATGTGCCGTTTGACCTTGGGTAACCTCATGAGTGACATAAGCCACGAGTGAGGTCTTTGAGGATAAAAAGCATGACTTTAGATAAATCATTTATCGCACACGGCCCCTCTGCATTTTTCATTTATTCATATTCTCTGTGGTATGTTACACGCATATTATTCTGAATGTTACCTGTCCTAACCAGGACCTCCTTGTAAATGAGCAATTTTCAACTGAACTTTTTTCAAGGTAAAATAAATAAATAAAGTACAATACTTCATCCTGGGAAAACAGCAGAACTGGCAGACAAGCATCTGATCTGAGTGAATAAACTCTCTTAACATGCACTATAGACTACTGAATCTCCCTGTGCTGCAACCCTCCTCTGATATCAGCAGCAAGGAATGCTGGGATTTCTGGTTAAAGTAAACACCAGCTTAGAAGTCAGCAAAATTAGATTGCTATAATCTGCTATACGGCAGTAAACAGTAAGTAAAAAAAAAAATTGCACACAAAATGTTAAATTGGCACCAGCCCCACACCTGGATGTGAGGATCTTGGTGCTCACTGTTCTCCTTTAATGCGCTTTATAAACCAAAACATAAATGTGTTGTCTGATGTAGAGGGATGTATTATTCCACACTAAGCATTATGGGAGTATCTAGTATCCACTATCCACTGATTCTTTTTGTTGCTCCTACTTACTTTAACCAAGCAGACAACTCTCTGAGATCTTGAGGGATAGCTCAATGGTCTCACTTATTTTGAAAGGAAGTTATAGTTCTGGAGTATCCACATTCAAGACTGACTTACTATATGTAAGTATAGGGCAAGATTAATTTTAGTTTTCTGATTATAAAAATTGGTCATGGCATCTATACAAAAATTCCAAATCACACTAAGTTGAATTGCTATGTAATTTATTTATTTAAAAATTGGGTAACTGGGAAAGCTACACTGATCAGGGGCTCATTTCCAGGTGTGACTCAGGGGAGGGAGGAAGTCAAGTACAGAGAGAAAATGACAAAGCATCAGAATGCATAACATAGGCAACATTACAGTTGGAGCAATGAGGTGAGCATGTGTATTAACAGCACAGATTAATGCAATGATATGCAGGCAACTGTGAAAGAACAAAATAAAATGTGCAGTGCCTGTCAGGATAGGTGACAGTGCTAGTGAGGACCAGAGACAGACCTCGGGTGAAGGCACAAGTAGCCTTGATTAAATGGGGGTCAGAGAAGATGAAAAGGACAAGAGTGGGGCTGACATGTAAGCGAGGGTGGAGGAAGGTGCATTAGCTGGCTTCAAAGGCAGGGAGTGAGGGAGAGAGTAGAGAAGGAGAGGGATCAGCTCCAGAGGGAGGGAGGTGGTAGGAGAAAGCTTCTGTCCAGCAGAGGAGTGAGGGTAAGGAATGGAGAAGGTTTAAATCCTCCCTGGAGCGGAGAGTAGGAAGAGGAGGGATGGGGAGATGAGTGAGGAAGGGTAGAGGAAGGGACCCAAACCAGTATTTTGCCATGAAGGAGGCAGAGCCGGACTGGGTTATGTGACAGAAGCGGGAGGATGGAGAGGAGGAATAGAGAGAGTAATGATGAGTGCAGACAGTGGAGTTGTTAGCAGAATGACAGAAGGCATTGCAGGGGGGTATACAGTTTGACAAGGGAGGAGGAAGGGGCGGTATCACAGACCACAATCACATTGTCAAATACCAGGACAACCATCTTGGTTACCAGCTCCTGTCAGATGTGTGGGGAGAGGCAATTCTTACTGTGGCACCGGGTACTGAGTTAAATTTAAATAATACCACTGGACATTTGGCAATGCCAAGCCCACTTTATTTCTTGGTAAACATGTTTATTTTTAATGAGATGAGATTGTTTGCTTTTATATTATAATTGTGAAATTATTTTCTATACAGTTTTCACAAGATCAGGGATGTCAGTTGAGAGAGTTTAGAATAAATATATCAGTTTAGGTAGAACATTCACCTTGATTATGTTTACAGTGCCATTTAGGCATCAGTGGAAGATTTCCCAATTTTCAAAGTCAAGACTGTTATTATTCAAGTGTGGCTGGTAGTTGGATTAGAAAATGTTGTTGTATTCTTTAACTAACCTCGTTCCTTAGTATTTGATTTGTTCTGTCTTTCAAATTCTAAAGCTCACAGGAAGCATATTCTCTGTAGAACTGTGCAAGTCACTGGATTTCTGATTTGTACCATTTGACTTTAAATCTGGAGGCTGCTCCAGTTATTGTAACTAGATCAATGGTTTCCATAAGCAGTTGGTCATGTTGGGTAGATAAATGAGGGGATCATCTGCATACGGGTTTATCTTATACTCCATTGCAGAGATTCCCTTAATTTTGCCATTTTCTCCTATTGTCACTGTCAGTGGCTCAATTACTGAAGAAGAGGATGGATGAGGAGGGGTAGCCCTGCCTAGTGGTCCATAGGAGAGTAATCCTTTTTGAGCTGTTATTAGTTCTTACTCGAATTGTAAGACATTTGGACATCACTGAAATCCAGATCCTGAATTTCAGCCCAATTGCAAATTGTTTTATGATTTGGTCTTATAAAATCCCACTCTACACTCTTAAATGCCTTTTCAGCATCAACCAATATCCCCAATGGGTTGTCACTAGAGATTTTACTAATTATGGGCCCTACGCATGAGATGTCAGATGCCTACTCACCCGCATATCTGTGCTGCGTAGCCACCCCACACCCATTGGACCCCTGGGCGGAATGCACAAAAGGGGTACACATCCTGTATGCACCCGATCCCCTGGCGGTGTGGACAGCAACATGCTGGGGGTATGTGGGGAGCATGCAAGCACTACACACCATTCACAAAGTTGTTTAGTGCTGCTCACAGGGGGGTGCAGGATTGAGCAGGTTACAGCAGGTGGGGACCCTGCCATAACTGCAGTACATGCCAGAGTACCAACAGTAGCCAGCGGTGGCAAACCCACTGGCCCAGTATCATTCTCTCCCCATCTCATATGCCAGGGTCTCCTCCCCACACACATCACTGCCCAGGGCTCAATGCAATGCAAAGGCACCCCCAACACAGGCAAGTCCTGTCCCTGGTAGTCATACACAAGGCAACCCACCCCATACATGGCAGCCCCATTACCCATTGTGCGAGGCATACCCCCACCCCACACATGTCAGACCCTTCCCTAGTAATGTGCAAGCCCCTCCCTCCACACACACAGGTGTCCCAGTCCCGTTGTTGCAGAAGAACCACCCCACCCTGCAAACATAAGTGCTCCAGTCCCAATGTTGCAGAAGAACACTGGCACACACAGGTGCCCCAGTCCACACTATCCATCCCAACCCTGGTACCCCCACCCCCACACAGGTGTTCAATGGTCTCCCCCATCCCCCCGCAGCACTGACAACACCACCCCACATTCCTTGTACCTGCATGTCGGTGCTGCGGCTCAGGACGGCCAATGACAAAGCCCTCCTCACACCTCCATGGCCACTGGCCATCCAGATGATGCTGGGAGCGTGCTGCCTACAGTCCCGGCTAAAGACATGGCCAGATATTTCCTAAAGTTTCTGTGATATTTCTAGAGAAATCACCTGCTTTCTTCATTTACGCAGTAAGGGCAGCAGAGAGAAACTCTTTAGAAATTTCACGAAATATCTGGAAATGTCTGGCCATGTCTGTTGCTACTACTGTATATATAGGTAGTACACTTCCGGCACCATTTAGATGGCTGCTGGCAGAGATGGTGTGCAGAGGGCTATTCTGCTGGCTATCCGGAGCTGTGGCACTGACATGCAGGAACAGGGAATGGGGTGGTGGTGGTGTTGTCAGTGCTGCAGTCGGTGGGAAGAGACCACTGAACACCAATGAGGAGGCAGGAGTATCGTGGTCAGGGAATGGGATAATGTGTACCCAGGCACCTGTGTGTGTGGGGACAGGAAGTTCTTCTGCAACAACAGGACCAAGGCACCTGTGTGTGTGGGGGTGGCGGTCTTCTGCATCAACAGAAGCAGGGCACCCATGTATGTGTGGGGGTGGGGATGTTCTTCTGCAACAACGGGATTGGGGCACATGTGCAGGTGGGTATGGGGGGGTATGCTTATGCATTATGAGGACTGGGGCACGGATGTGTCTGGGGACTGACTGCACCCTGATGGGGATGGGGCTGCCCTGTGTGCTGGGGGATCTTACTAGGATGGCTGAACTATGGGGCATGGAGGTGTGGGTCCAGTTGCCTGTGGGTGGTATTCATTCACACGGACCCACACCTTGGTGCAAGGGATCCACTCCGGTACCCAGGACGGGCATCCGATTGGATGCCCACCTGGGTGCGTTACTCAGTCCCTGGCCACCCTGCACAATTCTGCACACCGTGGCCATGGACAGGTGTCCTCTTGGTGTGTGTGACAGTTAATACCATATACCTTGCACCTGTCTGGGGCCACAGAGCTATGCTAGTGGGGTTTGCGACTCTGGCGCGTATTTACCACCTGTTTGTGCATAGACACCTTTATTAGTGGCTCAGTAAACATTATTTGAATGTCTACACTTAATAAAACTGTTCTAATTTGGGCCAACTTACAGTGGCCTTAGCTTTTCAAGCCTAGTTGCCATGATCTTGCAGAGAATCTTAAGTTTACAATTCAGTAAGGATATCTGTATCTGTAAGATACATAGTTAAGCATCTCTTCTGATAAAAAAGGAGCATATTAGTTTTATTAAATTTAACCAGCAATTTGGGTAATATAACCTGTGTAGATGTGCTGCTTGTCTGTCTTAAAATGTTTTAAATAAATCAGTCAGGATCCTGTAGGTCCTGGTGCCATACTCATTGGCAAGATTTCAATTGCATTTAAGATTTCCTTGATAATGATGTCATCATCCTAATTCTTGGAGCCATTTAGATTTACCTGAGGAAGTCTAATATCTAAAAATGTGCCCATTGCCAGATGATTCTTAGACCTCCGTAACTGGTACATATCAGTCTAGAGCCAAGTGAAGAACCTATTGATTTTAATTGGATCTGTTACTGTAATCAAGAATGGTCAAGTGTTTGGCAGCTGGGTTTCAATGATAAAAAAAAGCAAAATCATGCACTTGGGGCACAGAAACCCATGGGCTAAATACCAAATGATAGGGGAGGTATTGGTAAACACCAAACAGTAGAGGGATCCGAGGGTAATAATTTCTGATGATCTGAAGGTAGCCAAGCAGAGGGAAAATGCAATGGGAAAGGCTAGTAGGCTCTCTGGGCCCTGTGCTACCATCCTTCTATAGATGTATAGAAGTATGTTGCTGTGGAGGGCCCTTGCTTTTGTAGCAAAACAGCAACCAAATTGTCAGCATAACCTTCTTATTACCACATCTCAAGAACACGGTACTGAAAAATTTCAAATTCCTACCGAAATGTTTTTCCGCGCCACCACAATATCATTCCATGTCACAGGTGCGAAAACACAGTTTGGCCAGGATTTGAAAAATGACAGCTGTCACATTCATGAGGTACTTAATCAAAATAGTCCCAGCACATCCCAGCATTAACATGTCATCTCGGGTTCAAATATGCACAACAGAATACAATTCTTTTTAATTACCCCTTAAGTTCTCTATTTTCTCCAACCCACCCCCATTTACCTGTTTCCTCACCTACAGTACGTACCTATCTTTTCTTTCTTTCTTTCTTTCTTTCTTTCTTTCTTTCTTTTTTCCCTTTTCCCCACTTTGTTTCTTTTCTGTCTTTCCGACATTTAAGAGACAGAATGTTTATTATGGATGGAATACATGAATATGAATTTCTGCTCAGTTCTACTAGCAGAATATTCACCCCCACAGTCATGCAACGGATTGCCTTAGATGAATCCAGGGCTTTTACCATATTGTACACCAAATTTTCAACATAGCATTCTTATTATCCCACTTCATGGACCAGTAGTTGAAAATTTTAAAATCCCCACCAAAACTTCATTCCATGCCACGGGTGCGAAAGCACAGCTTGGCCAGGATTTGAAAAATGACAGCTGTTATGTTCATGAGATGGTGTGAAGAAATGGGTATGTTGAAAATTTGGGGTCAAAATATTAAAATTAATAGAATAATGTATATGTTCTAGTGCATTACCGGCGAGTAATACCATTGAGAGATTCTGGAAATGTAGGAACGGTTCCCGTGTCCAGAACCTTGAGATGATATCCCTTGCCGGTAATGCACCAGTACATATATTATTTTTTTAATATATGGATCTGGTTTGGAGTAGTATAAAAACCTACAGCACTGCTTGTGATGTAGGCGAAGTGGTTGTGATGTTGTTGCTCTTAAACAGCGAAATGTGGGTCGCCAAGTTGTCCATGACAGAAAACAGGAATTCACTATGCAGTACAGAGAAAACAAAAGCAGTAACTAGCACCAAGAATTTCTCTCGCTAAATGAGTGAGACAGCCGCCATGTTTTCTGCACTATTCTGCCCGCCCACACAGGAAAAAGGGTCAATTGGAAGACATGCTTTACAAGACGTTGGGAGGGAAACTAGCTCTTGCGCCATTTTGTTTTGCTGATAATACTATCATTCAGGTCCCAAATTATGATATTACGGGACCTGAATGATAGTATTATCACTCTTGAAGTGTACTGTTATCACTCTGGAGCGACAGTATTATAAAGATTTTTTTGAATGCTTTAGTAGCATATTGAATCTGATATCCATAGATAGACAGATAGATAGATAGATAGACAGACAGACAGACAGACAGACAGACAGACAGACAGACAGACAGATAGATAGATAGATAGATAGATAGATAGATAGATAGATAGATAGATAGATGCTTTTTTTATATAGTGCTCCTTTCCAAGGACTCGGAGCGCTTCACTATCAATACCATACAACATTTTAAAAATATACTAAAATACAATTAAAATCAGCAATAATATCCCATCAAGACATAACTCATTTACCTAAAAATTAAAAGCCTGGTTAAATAAATACGTTTTTAAACCATTTTTGAAGGTATCCACAGAGAGTGCCTCCCATAGATGTCTAGGTAATAGATTCCAAAGGGTAGGTACAGTCACCAAGAACGCTTGATCACCGGAGTGGCACAACCTCACCCTAGGAATATCCCGGAGACAACCCTCTGTGGAATGGAGAGCCCAGGATGGACGGTGAGGCACAAGGAGCTCTTACAGGTTGACTGGTCCCCCTTCATGTAGGACTTTATAGGTCAGTAGCCCGATCTTGAAAGCAATCCTCCACCTAACCGGCAACCAGTGCAGTTCATGGAGGAATGGTGTGATATGGTCATACTTATGTACACCCATCAATAATCTTGCCACCGTGTTCTTCACCGGCTGAAGCCAGTGGAGGTTACCTCCAGATAGCCCTAGGTACAGGGCATTGCAGTAATTCAGTCTGGATGTTACAAAAGCATGTACTAGTGAGGATGGGTCCTCGGGGGGGTAATAGTTTCCGAATCTGGGCAATGTTCCTCAGATGATAAAATCCACTCTTAACAATGGCCAACACCTGAGCATCAAGTGTCAAGCCACTGGCAAGGATCACGCCCAGATTCTTCACCTGATCAGATTGGGTCACTGGCACCCCTCCCAGTACAAGACTAGGTGGTCTCCACAAACCCCCATCCCCCCACAATGACCCAGGTCCACCACCAGCACCTTTGTCTTGTCTGGGTTGAGTCTCAGCCAGTTATGGAACATCCATGTCCGGATCTCATACAGGCAGCTATTAAATACAGAGTCCACCACCTGGTTACTTGAAGCACAGGACATGTATAGCTGGGCATCATCTGCATAGCAATGAAAACCCAGCCCATACAGCCTGATAATGTCACCCAATGGCAGCATGTATACTGTGAATAATAAGGGTGACAAGACTGACCCCTGCAGAATACCACAGATAAGAGGCTTTGGGCTAAACAAGGCCAATCCCATCACTACCCTCTGTACTCTACCTTGTAAGTATGACCTGAACCATTTGATGACCTTACCAGACAGGCCACACCAAAATCACAGTCAGTCAAGTAGCACTTCATGGTCCACAGTGTCAAACGCCGCTGAGAGGTCCAGCAGAACCAAGATGGAACAATCTCTCCTGTCTCTTGCCATTAGGAGATCATTAAGGACCTTCTCCAGAGTAGTCTCTGTACTATGCCCAGCTCTAAACCTGGATTGGAAAATCTCATAGGTGGAGGAGGAATTAAGATGTTCCACAAACTGACTTGCCACCACTTTTTCTATAACCTTTCCTAAAAATGGGATGTTAGAGACGGACCTGTAATTGACGAGACAGTCCAGGTCCAATGAGGATTTCTTTAATAGGGGTCTAACCAAGGCCTCTTTCAGGGCTGAAGGGAAGACCACATTCCTCAAGGAACTCTGCACAATCTCAGCAACAACAAGCACAATGAGGTCCATACATCCAACTAAAAGTTGTGTTGGACCTGGGTCTAGATCACAATATATTGGCTTCATTTTCAAGACAACCCTCACCACTTCCTACACCCCAACTGGATCAAACTCAGCCCAGATAGGAGGAGTGTTCTGCAACACCTCAGAGTGGACCCCACAATCCCTTTGAGTGACAGTGGATGAGATCTCGGCTCTGATAGTGAACACTTTGTCGGCATAAAACAGAGCAAACTCCTCGCACCTAGTGTTTAAACCTGCTCCCCCCTACACAGAGGCAGGTAGGATGTAATAACCTATCCACCATGTGGAGCAGCTGAGCCAGTCTGTTCCTTGCCACAGCAATCTCCCTTGACAAAAATTCTGCCTTCTTACAAGAGATTGCCCATTGATAATCTTTATAATGTGACATCAGGGCCAATTTGTCCTCCATAAAGCCAGATCCCCTCCCCCATCTGTCTAACCTCTGACCCTTAATCTTTAACTCCCTGAGTTCCCCATCAAACCAGGGAGGTCCCCTATGAGTAGATAATGGTTGGACATGAACGGGTTTGATTGAATCAAAGGCAGCCCATGACAGCACCATTATATGCCGCCACCATCTCCTCCATTCCAATCTCACAAGCAGTCCCCACATTTGATAGGTCCAGCACCGCCGATAACCCTGAACATTAAAAATATATAAATCCAATTGTATGGTGAATCACATTTCTCATATTATTATACATTGAATAAATTTCTGTCTATACATGTCCATCATTTACCCATATTGACAGCAGTGTCCCATAATGAATAAGACAGGAAAACACAGAGAAAATAGAATTTAATGAGGTGCTATAATGATATGGCAGGATTCTTGATTAATAACTACCAGTATCTTTAATACTATCAATGACCTTTGTTTTCTAAATGTAATCTATTTTCCTCTATAATTCTGAGGAAGGAGGCTACAGGGATTAATATATTTTTGCTTTTAGATTTCAGGAGATATGTTACTAGATGGTCTGGCTCATATTCTAGTGAGTCCTGAATTTGACCTAGTAACCATTATCCATATCTCTCATACAGAGGACACACAATTACTAGGTGTGTCAAATTATCTGATCCCATCCTGCATTTACAGAGTTCATTCTTTTTATTCTCTTTATTGTGCAAGTTTAATTTCCATTGACTGGATATACAGTACACTCAAATCTATATCCGGTCACTAATTTCCTGTATTTTGGTTTATCAATTTATGTCAGGTATTTTTCCATTCCATGATATCTTTTATTTTGAGACACCCATTTACACACTTTATATTGTTTACACAGTGCTATATCTTTTTGAATACATATATACGTCCCTCACTCTTTGTTTGATATTGTCCTTTACTTGATTTAGCGGCAGCCCATGATAATCCATTATACTTGCCAATAAACTGAAAGGTTTAAAGATTTTCTCCACTGTTTGCATACATGAAAATAAAACATTCTGACCTATATATGAGAAAGCTTCCTCCAGACGTAATCTAGGTAATTTATTATCTGTCCTCCCATAAACATTTAGCTAATATATAGCCTGTCTTTGTTTGATCTGGCATTCCACTGGGGGTTGCCCAATTTCAGCTCTTACCATGGCCAATAGAACACTATTTGGGAGGCCCAACGTTCTTTAATAGAATTTATTCAAAGTTGTTTCCAAGCTTATGTTAACTGTTAAGCTCCACACCTCTGCTCCTTAATGTAATTGGTTCCTCATCTTGGCATTCAATATTTTAATGTTTCCCTTAATAGATTCCCCCATATTTGTAGGAGGAATCTTTTTGCCTTGTTTTCTGCTTCCCAAATGTGTCTCTTCCAGTTCCTTCTTGTGTAAATGTTATCCCTAGGTAGTTAAATTCTTTAACCACCTCCAATTTTTGATTGTTATTTATGTATTAGTATGCTTTGTTATGTCTCCAAAGACCAGTATTTTCATTTTTTGGTAATTAAGTTTTAAATCTGCTAAATCACATACTACCACAAATTTATTTAGCATTCTTTTAATTCCTAGAAAATTTGTGGAAAGGAGTGCCACATCATCAGTGTAAGCTAGGTATAGGCAAGCTCTAAGTCCTACTTTCAGCATATGATGTTCTGGTGCACACATAGTCTGTAATACTGTCTGGAAAAACAGATTAAATAATAGTGGTCAACCTTGTTTGACCCCCACATTTGATTCAAACCATTCACTTATTTCTCCTTTCTCATTATATCCAATACTAGTGTAGTTGCCTTGATAGAGTATCTTAATTATAGTACTTCCAATATAGTTTGTTCCATCCCTAATTTCTTCAGTCTTTCCCAAAGGATGTTTCTGTTTGCCCTGTCGAAGGCTGCTTTCAAATCAATGAAAATGCAGTACAGTTTTTGTTTTTTCACTGTGTTGTATTTATAGATAAAATAGGCCATAATAAAGCATTGATTAATAGTAGATTGTCCTATTTTAAAGCCCATTGTGCTTTATCAATAACTCTGTGATCATCCTTCCAGTTTGCTAATCTGTTACGTATAATCCGTGAGAACAATTTTTCAGTACAGTCGATCAGACTGATTGGCCTGCAGCACTGGATTTGTTCTTATCTCCCTTTTTAAATATTGGCACAATATTATTCAGTTTCCAACTTTCTGGTATAACCCCATGCTTCCAGAGCATGTTAAATAGTGCTTCTAAAAATGGGATCCATTTAGTCCTCAATCGATAAATGATGTACAAAGGTACCCCGTCAGGTCCTGGAGCTTTATGTTTTTTAAATGATGCTAGTACTTTAGTTATTTCTGTTTGACTTATATTATGATTAGATGGAATCCGTGGCCCTTGGGCCCTTAATTTCTTTTTTTTTATTCCTTTGTCAGATAAGTGTTAATGTCCCATTATATCTTGCCCTCACATGGAGTCTTCAGATATGGTCCATTCTTTCACTTTCTCATCATAACTCAAGGGAAGAGGGGGGAGATCCTACTATTTATATCAAAAACTAACTATCCTATATTAAACAATAATTTACATACTCAATTTTACCTGGAATGGGCTCCACATTTCTAAAAATTGATTCTTCAAACCTTTCTTGATATACCAAATTTGTTCTAATTTAGAAATATCTATCATCATGTTTAGCCATTGTTTAAACACCAGAGGGTCAGGATCCCTCCATTTTAATAGTATACACTTTTTGGCAATTATAAGAAAAATTTACAGCAGTTTAATGTTATATATTTCCAAAGATGATTTTTCCGGTGTCCAAGCCAAAAGTTTCAGCATGGGCGAGAAACAACTTTTTCTCTTTATTACCCTTTGAGTAAAGAATTCTATTTCATGCCAGAAATTTAAGAGTGAGGGACAAAAACCTATCAGATGAATAAGAGTGCCTGTTGTATTTGCACATCTGGGACACTTATCAGTTAAATATGGATTCATTAGATGTAACTTTTTAGGTGTAAAATAAACTCAGTGTGTAGCGTTCATTTGTATTTGCTGAAATTTAACTGAGGGAACATTTTCTGTATATGCCTTAATAATACCATGCCACATTTCTGCTGTAACCTTCATTCCCAAATCATGTTCCCATTTTCTCTTTACTTTATCTAAACTATGCTCCATATCCTCTATTAAAGTCTTATATATTAATGAAATGATTTTTCCCTGTTTTATTTTGAATCAAATCTCCAATCAAGATGGGGTGTTCTATCAATTTAATGTTTCCTTTGTTTTGGTTCATATAGGACTTCAATTGATTATAAAAATAACTGATTTGACAACAGGCCAATTTATTTAGAAATTAACTGGAATGTCTGAAGTGTATCACCTGAACAAACATCTCCTATTTGGGGTATATCTGCCTCCTTCCAGGCCCTGGAATAACAAGTTCCAAGTGAGGGCAAAAAATTAAAATGTTGGTAAGGTGATGTAAATTCTAAAATCTCCTTGGTACTTTTAAGCTTATCCTGGGCCAAAATCCAACATTGATAGGTTATTGTAGTTGTCATGGGGCTTTTATTTTTTTCAAAGATATACCAGAATATAATAAGTTCATAAGTGAAACATAGGGCTGAGCCCTTGTTTTTATCTGACTTGAAGATAATAATGGTGTTTCTCTAGGAATCCAATTCCAAACATGTGCCAGCTGAGCTGCAATATAATACAAATAAAAATCAGGTAACGCCTGCCACCCTTTTGTTTTGGGAAGTATTAAGGTTTTCCAAAAAATTGTAATGCAGTTGTTTTTCCATAAAAAATGTCATTGTCAGGGCCTTAAGTTTTGAGAAAAAGGTGAGTGGGATTAGAATAGCTAGTATCTAAAAGAGAAAAATAGTCTTAGACAAAATCTGCATTTTGATCAGAATAATCTTACCGATCAGGGTCAGGTATAATGAATTCCATCTTTTAAAATCTGTCTCCACCTGTTGCAATAATTTCTCAAAATTTAATAAGTATAAATCTGTTAACTGTGCACTATCAATAACCCCTAATTATTTAAGATTATTTTCTGAATCAGTCAGCTGACACCCCAGTCTCCCTGGTAAAAAATATTCTGATCTTAATTTCAAAAATGAGGGTTTAGACCAATTCATTTTATAACCTGAAAAAGAACCAAAACTAGTTGTAATTTGTATTAATTTAGGAATTGATTCCTGTGGTTTATTTATATACATTAATATGTCATCTGCACAAAAACTAATTTTCTCTTCTTTTCTATTTATTGTTATGCCCATTATTTGTTATGTTTCTCTAACTGTAATAGCTACTGGTTTGATTATCAATGCAAAAATTAAAGGGGACGGGTGCAACCCTGTCTTGTACCTCTCTCCCTTTTTATTTTGGCTGACCTTAATTACTGCTACTGGTCTATCATATATCAGTTTCAACTACCCGCTGAGCTGTGCACTGAGGCCCATCCTCTCCAACCCTTCAAAAATATAAGTCCACTCAATTCTATCAAGTGCCTTTTTGGCATCTGTGGTGAGTAAAATGGCATCTGAACGTTGATTCAAATCAATAATATTCAAATTTATTCTGATATTCTCTGAAAGTCTTCTGTTCTTAATGAAACCGGTTTGGTCCTGATGAATTAAAAAAGGTAATATATTCTCCAACTGTTTTGCTATTATTTTTGTAAAAATGTTATAATCAGTGTTTAAGAGAGAGATGGGCCTATAGGATGTACAGCTCAGCGGATCCTTCTCTTTTTTCACAAAAACTGTGTAGTAGCTTCCCTAAAATAGTTTGATATTGACTGAGTTGTTATAAATGAATTAAATAATTGTTCCAAGGGGTTAATCAAAAGATCCTTATTGAATCTATAAAATACAGTTCCCAAACCATCAGGTCCATGGGCTTTATTAATTGCTAATTCCTCAATTGCCGTCTTAATCTCATATTTTGAAATCGGTAAATCCAACATTTTTTTTAATCTAATCCAGAATTCTAGGGATGTCAACTGACTGAAAAAAATTAGAAATCTGGTCCTTATCGCCCCCAAATTCAGACTTATAAAGATCACTATAAAATTTTTCAAAAACGTTAATTTCCAATGGCTGATTCTTAATAGCCTCATATGGTCTTTTATAATATTAACAGTATTTTTGACCAGTATTTGTTTAGATCACCATGCCATTAATCTTAATGGTTAATCTGTATTATAAATATTGTTCAATCTAGCACCTATTATTATTTTTCTGCCTGTTCATTTAATGTTAGCGCCCTTTGCAAACTGTGTGAGAGGCCTTTTGGCACCATGCAATCCTGCTTAAAGTTGGACCAGCATAACATTCTGTGGTGATTTTCATATGCAGCCCATGATGCTTTGCATTGTGGGGGCATGTGTGATTTTGTATTTTCTTGACACTTGGCTTCCCAGCCAAATGCCCTTTGGGGTAATCCTTGCCTCAGTGTTTGTGCACAGAGGTTCTTTGTCTTTTAAATTTAGTCTATCTCTCTTTTGTAATAATTTATTATATGTTTGAGAATCTAAGGATGAACTCTGGATATATGAAAGTCTCTGAATTTCTGCTTCCACTATTTTATATTATCTTGATTTTTCTATTATAGCTGCTCAACCTTATACATAGCCCCTGAATATAAACCTTATATACTTCCCATACATTATTTATTGCAACATTTTGATTCATATTAAAATGAAAAAAAATATTTTGTACTATTAGCTACCTCCTTTTTTTCATATGCTCTTTCCAATAAAGAAATAGCCATTTACCAAGATCTAACCAGTGGCTGAGTTTGGTTTATTTTTAGTAAAAGAAGACATGGTGCATGATCAGATAACATTATGGGGAGATATTGTACAGATTGAACAATTGGAAGTAAGGATCTTAAAATTAAATAAAAATCAGTATGTGAATAAGTTTGATGAACTGGGGAAAAAAAGTATACATCCTCCCTCCTTTATTAAATTACCACCAAGGGTCTACTAAACCTAAATTGCACATGAAATTTTTAATAGTCATTCTTAAAGATATCCAAGTTTTATCTAGGCATGAGGTTTTATCTTGTTCTTGCATTACCAAATTGAAGTCTCCCCCAACTAGGTATAGAGCACTGAAAGTAGACAAATGCAGAAAGAAGTCTGAATAAAAGTGGGAGAATTTTGATTTGGTGCATATAATACAGCAAATGTAAGTCTCAAATTGTATATTGGCATAGTGACAATCACATATCTTCCTTGGTGGTCTGACTCCACTCTCGAACTCTCTGGCATTGCCCCTCTCCTATTCAATGTGAGGAAAAACCCCTCTGGCATTTGTGGCATAAAAGGAAGCATACAGCCTGCCCCACCTATGTTCAAACCCTGTATCATTTTGTATTAAGTGACTTTCTTGAAACAATAGTATATTTTTATTTTGTTGTTCCAGTTGTTCAATTATCTTCACTGTTTTTTTTTTCAGTTTTGGAGACTGTTAACATTCCAGGTGGTAATATTAAAACTATCCCCTATACATTCTAAATAACCAAAGAAGCTGTTTAGGATCTCCCCACCTCTTAAGATCATGTTTTCTTAATTTTTAAAACCTTTTAATTTTATTATTATCAACTTCATTAACTATCAAATACCCTATATAGCCTCTAAACTTCATTAGAAATGGCCCTAGTCTTACCCATCCCATGCCCTTCCTTTCCCTACAAAAGAAAAAAATTATCATCTTGACATGCCAAGATACCTACCAAGGAATCTCAAGGTCACTTTATATTAAGTTTTGCTCATGCTTGTAGTGTGCAATATATATTCTTCAGCGTATTGCTTCCTGATTTTCTTCTCCCCCAAACCTAGAACTTTTCTACTTTGTGTCTGCCCTTCTTGTCTATAGTATTTATTTATGTTGGTTCATAAGCTAAATTTTATGTGTTTGTGGCTTCCTCAACATTATTGAATGTATGTAAACACCCATTCAAGACAAAACATATTTTAGCGGGGTACAGAACTGTGACACAAATCCCCTTTTTTATAAAGAGGTTCCTTTAAGGGATTAAACTTTTTTCATTCTTCCACCATTTTCCATAGACATATCTGGGTAGGCATTAAACTGTACATTTTCAAATATTAAACCTTTCATTACTCTGGCCTTTTGTAAAATGGCCTCATGGTCTTGAGATTTTAATGTTTTGACAAAAATTGTGTGTGCTTGGATAGTCTGAATTGCCCGACGGTGTTCCCACTCGGTTGGCTCGGTCAATATTATTTTATCTTTTGGGAACTTTCTGTCCAATGCTACAGTTAGTATCTTCTCAAATTAAGACAATGAGTTTTCTGTGCCCTCCACCCCTTCAAGAAGTTTGCACAATCTAATGTTCGCTCTGCAAGCACAATCTTCTTATTTAGTAACTTTCATTCTGAGGGCCTACAATTGCTTCTCTAGCTGCAGAATTTGTTGTGGAACTAGATGTGTAGCATCTTCAACCGATGAAACTCTTTCTTCTAAATGGTCGGTCCTGGTGGTCAACGTTTTAAATTTTAAATTCATGTCCAATAAAGCCAATGTTACAGACTGCAAAGATGATTTGATGTCCCCCAAGGCTTCTAACATTTCTTTTTTCATGGTCACAGCTGCTTCCAAAACTTAAGTTTTAAATACATTATCTTCAGGGGGTTCCTCTACTAAAACTGATTTGATTTTTGCTTTATTTCCACCTTGTTGCTGACTCTCCGGGGTCCCCTGAATCTCAGAAGTGCTCTTATGAACTTGTCTATCCAAAGCTGTAATATCATGCCATCTTTCTATAGGGCTGTTAGATCCAACACATGGGACCTGAGTTTACAACTTTTGTGCCTTTCTGAGTATTTTCCCATCTTGAGAGGAGGATTGCACATTCTCTATGAGGCCTTCTCCCAGCACCTCATCCATTAAAGGCATGCTATTCTGTAACCCTGCTTGTTCTTGATCCTGCTTGATGTAGTATTCAGATTCTTTTTTGAAAAGTAAGAGAATAATTTGCCCTGTATATTTTAATAATTAACAGGGCTTACAAGTGGGGACAGAGCCTGTGGAAGCTCTTTCAGCTCTGGCCCTAGGTCTGGAGAATGAATGGCACTTTCTTTTACTTTAATTCTAGCTAAGCGTATTTTAGCAATTTTCTCTGACCTGCCTTCAGTAAATTCTTTGTAGTGCCTTGTGGTTCTGGACATGTTGGGGGGGAGGAATCCTTTGCTATCTGCTTATTCTGTTACCTCCCAACAATGATGTTTAAAGCCCAGCAGTAAGAGATGAGGATGAAGACAAAATCTACAATTTAGTTACTCATCCAGCTTACTTTATAGGGTAAAAAACACTGTAGCTCATGGTGCAAGAATTAATTTCACAGGTTACACATCCACAACCAAGGTTACTGAATCCTCATCACAAAAATGAAATACAAAACATGGTAAACTTACCTTGCCATATGTTCTTGCTATAGTGCTTAACAGCAAAGATATACTTATCTTACCACTGCATCCTACCACTTCCATTACAAGAAGCCACTTTCACTCCTTAAAGCAATGAACTGACATCCAGAACACTCAGTTTTGTGTGTTTCCATCCTTAGTGGTGTTCAGCATCTGTTTCACCCAGCCATCATGGAGCGTACAGTGTCAGCAGAATACTGATTTAATGTTCTACAGGTGCCCCTCAGTGTTTATTCTCTTGGGCCCTTTATTTCTGCTTTTTTTCCTGATATCTGGAGTTATCCAGAAAAAATAAAATGTTATAGTATTCTACCAATACATTCAGTTCAATGTGTATTTCTGTTCCATTTCTATATTCTGTATTCCTTGGTACCTTTATTTATTATGCTATAATTTTTTTTCGTATCTTTAGCCTGTACTTCTTCTTTTAAATTAGTCCATAATGATTGGAGGTTTCCAAAATTGTTCTGTATTCTTTCTTTAGTTTATTCATTTTCCTGTTTTTTCTTTACTCTGATCCTGTTTTGTATTTCTTAACTGTCTATTTGACTGTTTTTGCCACTTTACATTCTTTGTTATACCACACCTTCCCTTCTCTTTTTTTATGTTAATTTCTTTTGTTATTGTGTTACAAATACTACCCATGATTCCATTATACTCAGCCGTATGGTCTGGATCTCAGTGTAGTTTGTAAGATACTCTATAGTCAAAAGGATCCCTTTTGCTTCTAAGGACTATATCAGTTCAGTACTGTCTGTTATTTTCCACCCTATACAATTTTTTTTCTTTAATTCTAGGGGGCCATTATTTTTTTTATTATAATAACATCCTATATCTTTGATCTGCATTTCCATTACTGAATGTTGGCTTTCTGATTTAATTATTACCTTCAGGTGGGCACATTTAGGAAGCATGATAATGTTGGTTCAAACAAAAAATTACTAAAGTAATGAGCGATTGTAGAAAAAGTTCAATACATGCTCACAATTTTGCTATTTTTACATATTTTGACCCCAAATTTTAAACATAGCCTTCTTATGACTCCACTTCATGAACAAGGGCAGTGAACATTTACAAATCTTGCCGGAAAAGTAATTTTCTACAGTTACTGTGAAATAGCCTTTCAGACCAGAGTTGCATAATTCTACCTCCACTGGTCATGAGGTGGGGTCCCAAAAAGGGCATGTTGAAAATTTACGGTAAAAATATGCAAAAATGACAATGTTATGGATAAAATACATTGAACAGCACTTACCTTAGTTTCTCATATTGCAGTCAGCAGCCTATCAGCAAGCTGTGTCTTTGACTGGAGAGTGAATCTACAGCATGGGATATCTTCAGTTGAGTGAGGGCTGGGTGGTAGGTGCTGAATGTGAGATCAGATTGGGGTGAGGTGGGATGGATGGACAGATAGATAGATAGATAGATAGATAGATAGATAGATAGATAGATAGACAGACAGGCAGGCAGAAAGGTGCAGTGTGGTGGGGAGGCAGATCACCGATGGACTTTTTTGGCAATTGAAAAATTAATAAAAAGATCAACAAAGGACAGTTTTCTTTATTGTAGGGGGAAGGAAGCTGACACAGGGGATTGGGCATCTCATTGTCAGCATAATGTTCAGCAACACGGAGGGTAGGGACCTTCATGCCACCTCCTTGATTTAATGGGTGGGGTGTGAGTATGGGGGGTCAGATCAGTAAAGGGGTTATTTTAATTTGACAGATTATGGAAAGGTACAGGGAAAAATCAACAAAGGATGGTTTTCTTTATTACAAGGTGAAAGAGATGGTACTGAGGATTGGGCATCCCAGTGTCATGATGATGTTTGGTGGCACTGGAATTGGACAACCCTGATGCTGCTGAGTGTTCAGAAGAGGGTGGGTGACCTGGAGAGGAGAGGGATGAAAGAAGCGGTACTAGAAGCTGGCATCCTGGGCAACTTATTGTTTAAAGATAAAAAGAAATGGAGCAGATGACTTGGAGGAAAGGGGGAAAAGTGGTACTGGGGTGGGCACCCCAGTCAGTTTAACAGTATGAAAAGAATAAATTGACTGACAGATAGGCAGACAAACAGAGAGGAGCACAGTGGTGAGGGTGCAATTGCCAGTGGACTTTTCTTTTGTAGGTTAACAAAATAAAAAGATCAACAAGGAATGGTTTTCTTTATTGTAAGGGAGAGAAGCTGACACTAGGGATTGGGTGCCCCAGTGTTAGCATGATGTTTGACAGCACCGGGGTGGGGACCCTGGTGATGCCACCTATATATAATGGGTGGAGTGTGTGTGTGTTTCAGATTGGTAAGGGACTGTGTTCCTTTTTACAGGTTACAGAAGATTATGGGGGAAAAAGATCAATGAAGGGTAATTTTCTTAACTACATGGTAAGAGAGGCCAACACTGGGGACTGGGCACCCAAGTGCCAGGATGATGTTTGGTGTTACTCAGGAGGTGGGCACCATGGTGCTGTCATGTATTTAGAAGTAGTAGGAGGCCTGAGTAGAGGGAGTAAGAGAAGTGGTACCAGGAGTGGGCACCCTGGTCTTCTTATTAATTAGATAAAAAACATGGGGGGTGGATGACCTGGTGGAGAGGGGGAGAAAGAAGCATTACTAGGAAGGCAACTCAACTGCTTACAAGGAAAAAAAATAGATTAATAGTTAGACAGATAGATAGATAGATAGATAGATAGATAGATAGATAGATAGATAGATAGATAGATAGATAGATAGACAGACAGACAGGTAGATAGGTAGGTAGATAGGCAGATAGGTAGATAGGCAGATAGATATACAGACAGACAGACAGATGGACTGTTCAGTAACAGTTCTTTCCTGACATCACATGAAATAACAATGTTTCTTTGTTTGATGCAATGAAAGAACTATGAAAAAAATAAGTCTACCCTGTTCTTCCATGATCATGAAAAAAGAACCTCAGCTCATGAAGGATGATGTTGGACTTAGTTTTTTCCCCACTGTTCTTTTGTGAGCCAGCCTTCTTTTGTGATCATTGAAGAAGTCATAAAAGAAGAATATTGGCTCATGAAAGTAGATGTTGGACTTAGTTTTTTTTCATAGTTGTTTCATGAGCTGACATTTTTCCTTCATTACTTCTTTCATGATCATGAAAGAAAAAGGTTGGCTTATGAAAGAAGAAACGGAAAAAAAAACTACATCCATCATCTTCTTTCATGAGCCAAGATTCTTCTTTTAGGATATGGAAATCTTTCTTTTGTGAGACTCTTGAAAGAAGAATTTCTTATGAAACAAGATATATCTAAAAGTCCTTACTGAGCATGCTCAGAAATGAAATTTCAAATCCTTATAACTCTGAAATAGATTAATATTTCTTCACCAAACCAATGAAAGGCACCATTCTGGGGCAAACCCTTTCAATCCTGAAAAGTTCAGAACAAAATTTTAAACCGTCTGGACATAGGTGAGTGAACCCCCAGATTTTCCACTTTTGCACTATCCAGATCTCGTAATTCAAAAATCTGACTGGCACAAAACTTGCCAGATCAAAAGACCTTGCCCTTATCCCCATCCAGACTATGCATGCAAAAGCTTGTACAGTTCTGTTCAATGGAGGTGAAGATATTAAGGTGCAAAGTTTGCAGTTCAACATTAAACAGCCTACTCAACCCTAACTACAGTGGCACTACCACACCACTATAATAAAATACTATTGATTTTAACAATAGCAAGCAGCAGTCTCTATCTCCCTCACTAGTGATAATAACAGCCATAATTTCTTTTAAATGCCACCTTGATGTGATTTTAAACCAACAGAAATACACAATACGGATGTAAGGATGCCATCTCCTAACAACCATACTAATGATCCTGAAACCAACCATGAACTGCAGAATCAGAACAACAAAGCACACATAATCCCATTTGTGCTTCTAACAAAAATATCACTAAACAAAATGAAAATAAATAGAAACCCACAAATAAAGTATAGCCCTATTGCAAAACAGGAATACACAGTGAGGAACTTGTTTTATTTGCAGTTACTGCTATTTATGCCCTTACATCTCTGGTTGGCCCCTTTCTGCTTGGATGGCCCAGCACCATCACCTTGGTTTCCCCTAGGACTTAGCTTTACCTCCAAGAGTTCTCACAGACCTAATGCCCTCTGACAGAGGCAGTGGGGACAGTCCCAAACTCCACCACAGAACAGATCTGGTACTGGAGGTGTTGACTGGGTAGCCAGGTGCAGGGCCTGCAGGTGGCTAGCATCATCCTGCTTGTCAGGGTATTTACACATTTTCTTCCCATCCCTTATGACATCAGAAGCAGGGTGCACCAGCATGCACACAGGTGTGGCAGTGGCACCAGCTGAAGTCCTCCCACCCACAAGTTGCCACTGACTGCACTGCCACCTGTGGTCACCCAGATGTAAGTATTGCAGTGGAGCTGGCTGCTCTCCTTCATTCCTGGAGGAGGAGAACATCCCTTGAATGCTTGATCCTCTTCCACCCAGTCAGCCCTTGACAATCCAAGCTCGTTCCCAAACATGGGTGGTGGGTGTCACAAGCAGTAGCACTACCACTGCCCTGATGGGCTGTGAAGAACTTGTTGAATAAATGATTTATGTGCACTCAGTAGTCTGACCTTGGACACCTTACTTGTGGCTAATGCCACTTGTGAGGTTACCCAAGGTCAAACTGCTCTGTGCACATAAACCATTCATTTAACTTGTCCCTATAGCATATTACATATATATATACAGTGGGTGAAAAAGTATTTGCCCCTTCCTGATTTTCTCTATTATTGCCTATTTGTCACACTGGATGTTTTCAGGTCTTTAGACAAAATATAATATTAGATAAAGGGAACCTGAGGAACAAATAACACTTTTTTTTACTTATTTCATTTATTTAATGAAAAAGTTAACCAACACCAACTGGCACTGTGTGAAAAGTAATTGCCCCTAGTTAAATCAACCCAATTAAAGAGATAATTAGAGTCAGCTGATTGAACACAGCCAGGCTTGATTACAGCCAGCCCTGCTCAATTAAACCTCACTTATTTTGACCCTTACCATCAGAGTCACGCTACAGCACAAAGATTCAACAAGCACATTATGCCATGATCAAAGGAAGTTCCTGAAAAGATCAGAAAACATTTCTTGCCCTCTATCAGTCTGGAAAGGGTTACAAAGCTATTTCTAAGGCTCTGGGACTCCATCGAACCACAGTGAGAGCCACAATCTCAAATGGAGAACACTTGGAACAGTAGTGAATCTTCCCAGGGTGGGCGGCCTGCACAAATTACTCCAAGGGCACAGCGATAATCATCCAGGAAGTCTCAAAGGATCCTAAACAACATCCAAAGAACTGCAGGCTTCTCTTGCCTCAGCTAAGGTCAGTGTTCATGACTCCACAATCAGAAACAGACTGGGCAAAAATGGGCTTCATGTGAGAGTAGCAAGGCGGAAACCACTGCTAACCAAGAAGAACATAAACGCTCATCTCTCATTTGCCAAGAAGCACCTGGATGATCCACAAGCCTTTTGGGAAAATGTTCTATGGACAGATGAATCTAAAGTGGAACTTTTGGATGACATGGATCCCATAATGTCTCGCGTAAAGCAAACACAGCATTCCACAGTAAGAACACCATACCAACAGTCAAACATGGTGGTGGTAGTGTGATGGTGTGGGATGCTTTGCTGCCTAAGGACCTGGATGACTTACCATAATTAAAGGAATCATGAATTCTGCCTGTACCAGAAAATTCTTAAGGAGAATGTCCGGTCATCCTTCCGTCAGCTGAAGCTGAAGCGTAGTTGGGTCATGCAGCAAGACAATGATCCAAAATACAAACACAAGTCCACATCAGAATGGCTAAAAAGAAGTAAAATTAAAGTTTCGGAGTGGCCTAGTCAAAGTCCAGACTTAAATCCAATAGAGATACTGTGGCGGGACCTGAAACGAGCAGTTCATGCTCGAAAATCTACCAAATGTTACTGAATTAAAGCAGTTCTGCAAGGAAAAGTGGGTTAAAATTCCTCCACAGCGATGTGAAAGACTGATATTGAATTATAGGAAGTGTTTGGTTGCAGTCATTGCAGCTAAATGTAGCGTAACCAGTTATTAAGTGTAAGGGGCAATTACTTTTCACACAGTGCCAGTTGGTGTTGGTTAACTTTTTTTCATTAAATAAGTGAAATTAAAAAAAAAAAAACAGCGTTATTTGTTCACTCAGGTTCCCTTTATCTAATATTACATTTTCTCTAAAGACCTGAAAACATCCAGTGTGACAAAGATGCAATAATAGAGAAAATCAGGAAGGGGGCAAATACTTTTTCACGCCACTGTATATAAAGTATGGATGCAGTAATGCCCCTATAATCAAGGTTGAGTAAGCTGTTTAATGTTAAACCTCAATTTTTGCACCTTAATAACTTTGGTGCCATTTAACAAAGTAGCTCAAAATTTGGTAGTGCTGTCAGGCTGGCAGTTTCTCAAGATGTGAAAAGTTTTGTGACTGCATCTTGTTAATTTTTGAGATAAGGAGCATCAAGAAATGAGAAAAACATGTTTGGGTTCCATATTCTCAACATTAGCTATTTTTTGCTCTCACCAACAGTCTAGACACTGTGACATTTTTTCATGACATTTTCAGGCTAAAGGGGTCCATGCCAAGGGTGTACCTTCAGAGGGTTTCATGAAAACATATATAGTTTCAGAGTTATGGGGTGAGGCTGGGGGGATGGCGCTATTATGTGACACCCCTTCAGCCAGGGAATGAAAGATCCAGGGTTGTCCACAAAGGCCCGGCTGCCATATAGTGAAGACAGCTGTCCTCTTGGTGTAGGATCCCCTGTATCTCTCCTCCCATGGGTAGCAGAGGGTCATGTGCTTCTGCAGCCCAGCAGACAGCCCCATGAATTCTTCACATCTGTTACTCCACAGAACTGCAGGGCCCACAAGGGCCCTGCACTTCTTTTGGGGGATGGAGTCTTCCCTTGGTGCAGATCATCTGTAACTGTTATGTAAGTCCCAAAGGGACCTGTGGAATGAGGATCCGATTCCAATATCTTAAAAAGAAAGGAAATTATTTGCAAAAAATACAACTTTGTTAATGAAACAGTTATTTTTTGTTTATTTACTTATATGAAATTTTAGTAACTGGGAGAGGCATACTGAGCTGAAGCTCATTTCCAGGTGCAATCCAGGGGAAAGGGAGCAAGGGGTGACAACAAGTCAACAGACACATTACAATGTGGATACAATATTGATATGGCAATTCAAGTAATAAAAAAGGGCAACAAATTAACAAAGATAAAAAGTGACAAATAATGCACATTTTTAGCAATTAAAATGATCTGGGGGGGCCAGCTGGAAAGGAGAAAACTATGGGAGGCAGGAAAGGAAGGAAAGATCATAGGGGATAAAGTGAAGGTTGATGTAGGCATTAGTGATTTGGCCAGAAACAGAGGGGTAAAGAAAAGATGGTGATCAGAAGGAAGCAAGTTAAAAATGCATGGAAAGAGAGACAGAGACTGCACCCTGGCTGCTTGGAGGAGGAAGGACAGGAGCAAGATGGAGGTAGGGATTATTAGAGGATACATTTTAGAGAGTACAGAGAAGAAGATGAATGAAGGGAACTTGGAAGTGAGTTCCAGTGGGGGACAGTAAGAGAAGGCTGCCTGCCCTGTGTTTGAATGAGGACTAGGTAGAGGAAAGTACGGGAACTCTGGAGTGTAGCTGATAGGAGGAGGGGATGAAGGGTGGAGGAAAGAGGAGAGGTAGGAGGGTTGGACCCAAACCAGAATCTGGAAATATGGGTGGTGGCATGGTATTGGTGGTATAGATGAACAGGGAAAGGGAGAGGAGGAGAAGAAGCAGTGGTACATGCGGGGGTTTAAGGCAAAGCAACAAAAAGCATTAACAACAGAATCTAGCCTGAGAGGGATGAGGTGAGGGTGGACCCAAAGACCACATTGGCATAGTTGAAAACAAATAGAATCAGGCCAGACCAGTGGCACAGAGGGTTGAAGCACTGGATGCCAAACTTCACGGCATGCCAGTGACCAGGGTTTGGGAATTAGCTTAGGTCCCTCGGAGGTCAGCACAGGAGGAGGAGGAGGATGGATGGAGCTGCCAGTAGGCAACTCTCCTCTCCTCCCCGGGGTGATAGGGCAGCATCCCATGGTTAATGGTTGTCTCCTGGTGGAGACCAGGCACAGTGCAGTTGAGGCCAATGTCATGGGCAGAAGGGGGTCATTACTGAGGCTGTAAAGTACATGCATGCCTCCATGTGCTGCGTCCTTCCCCTGGGGCCCTCAGGAGAAAACACTGGCAGCAGGATGATGACTGACTTCCCACAGGCATTGCTCCTGGGCCAGGCTTAAGGTAAGCCCCAGTGATTCTGGGGGATAGGGCTGGGAGAGTCGATCAGATGAGGGCCCTCCAGAGGCACAGAAATAAGAGCAAAAAGAAAACAGATAGAATCATTTAATAAGGATCTCTTGACAGACAACAAGAGAGGAGAGGAGTCTTTGTTTCTGTACATGGCTCTAAGCTTGGGGTGGAGTTTGTGTGGATGTAGTCAACATGTGAAGAGAAGTCTAGATGATTATCCAGCCAGATGCCAAACTACTTGTAGGTGGTGACTACATTGAGAAAGGTGCCATCTAGGGTGGAATAAGAGGGGAGGAGGAACATTTGGCTTGTTTATGGGCAGTACCAAAAGTCATGGACATGGTATTCTTGGTGTTTACTGTTTAAGCTGCTTCTCCTGGAACCAGGGTAACATCCTTGAGAAGTCTCTTTGCAGTCAAGATTCTGCCTTGGTGGTTGAAGTGCCAGAGGTGTGGAGAACCATGTTGCCCATGTGCATGTGTGTAAGAGAAGAGATACAGACAGAAGGAAGATCATTAAGGAAGACAGAAAAGGATAGGAAGCTAGAAAATGGGGCATGGCTCAGAATGGAGCCTTGAGAGACACCTAACTGAATTTGAAGAGGAGGAACAGGGCATCACCTGCATGAGCACATTGTGTACGGTTCATGAGACAGGACTTAAACCAGTCCATGGCTTGGATAGAGACACCAGTGAGAGGAGTTTTGATAGGTGAAAAGGATGGGACACAGAGTCAAAAGCTTTTGGCTAGGTGGCCATCATGGTGTCACTAAGTGTTGAGGCACTAGATGCACACCCTCATGCTACACTGGCTACCTAAGTTCAGGAACCACCTCAGGTCATTGGGGTGCCAGCATGGGGGAGGGTGGAGCAGGATCGAGTATGCTGATGGGTAGTCATGAAGGTAGTTTGACACCCCCTTGTAGTTGTGTTCCCACCAGGAGGAGGTTCATTGGGTAGTGTAGATGGAGAGGGGGCAGAAAACAGCAATGGGAGGTGGAAGGGGCTGAGCTGGCACCATGGGGTGCGTAACGTGCTTCTACATGTTCGCACAGCCATGTGCCAGGGTCTCGGGAGGGTCAAGGGAGAAAACCTATATAAACATTTATGTGTCCCCATCACCAGTTGGTGGAGAAGGCGATGGGGACAAAATAGCTTGATTAAAAAAAAGGAAAAAGCTTTGGCTAGGTCAATAAATACAGCAGTGATAATGTGACCACAGTCTGTGCCAGTGAGAATTGCATCAATGACATGGAGGAGGGAAGAGATGGTAGAGTGGCTTTTCCTGAAACCTGACTGAACAGAGAGAGGAAGCTTGAAGAATTTAGACAGTCACAGAGTCTTGAGAAGACAAGGGACTCCCGCAGTTTCACCAGGGAGGGAAGAAGGGATATAGGCCTGTAATTGTCAGGAATCGAGGGATCACTCCCTTTGTAAAAGGGGTAGCACCATGGCAACTTTCCATGCCTGACATTCAGTACTATAATAGATGGAATGGTACAGCAGGAGGAGAGGAAGAACTATACCAGGGGCAGAGATCTGAAGAAAGTGTGGGTCAAGGCCATTTGAGATTAATTTGTAAGGACTAAGAGAGAGGAGGAAATTTAGAGGTCTGTGCACAGAAATAGGCAAGAAACAAAAGCCATCAGTTGGGGAGGAGGCATGGGAAGCCAGAGGGACAATTACTGGGCTAGAAGAAAAGGCACAAGTAATGAAAAAAAGAAATGAGAAATTATGCAATGGCTGAGGGGTCTGAGATAGCCAAGCCATCAACTAACAGGGTGGGGAGTGAGCTTGGGAGGGGGACTAAAGATGGTGTGGAGAGCCTGTCATAATTTGGAGTGGGAGTTTAGGTTTTGATTCAGGGTCAATTTGAAGTACTGGGCTTCTGCAGCTCTTATTTCTTTAGTACAAGCATTTCTAAGGGATCCTATAGAGGTCATGAATGGGGGGGGGGGGATTTGTATTTTGCCGAGGCAAAATCCCAGGATTTACAAAGCTGAATGATGTCAGCAGAAATTCCGGAGGTGCTGGGAGTATCTGACTCTGCAACTTTTGGGAGTGGCATGAGTATTCCATGCCTTGTTTAGGAAGTGGCAGAAGAGGGAGACAGCAGAAACAGTGTCAAGGACAGAGTACACAAGAGACCATTTGTAGGATGCAAGGTCATGGAGGAGGTCCTCAGTATTTAGTGACCTGAATGACCTAAGTCAACAGTAGTTGGGAGGATCGTGACGCATAACTTACAGACACAATAGGTCATATTTGGATCACTAAAGGAATCTGAGAGACTGCCAGCAGCAGCAATGCAGTAAAGGTGGGAGGAGAGCACCCAGCCCAGGAGAAAGTGGTTTTGGTAGGTGGGTTTGCCCTGGTGGGCTCATTGATGAGTTGGTGGAGGTTCAGAGATTCAGTATTCTTCATAAAGTGCTTAAGGGTTAGTGAGGCCCAGTTTAGATTGAAGTCTCCAAGAACAATAAGCTCACCGGAGGAGGTTATGGGGACAAGGGAAGAGATAATATCAACAAGTGAGGGGATAGAGATTTTTGCAGAGGCATATTATAGAGCTACATAAATGATGAGCGTGGAGGGAAAGTTTAGGTTAATAAGAAGGAGTTCATGCAAGAAGGATGGAATCATAGAGAGATGAAGCAGGATACGCTTTGAGAGTATAAATAGCTATACCACCACTTCTCTTGCCACTTTCTTGATGAAAGAGGTGGAAATCAGACAGGGATATGTTGAGAATCAGGAACTCTGGAGGACAGTCAGGTTTCATATACATAGATACATAGATACATAGACAGTGTCGGCAGATAAGGGCCTATGGCCCACCCAGTCTGCCCATTTAAGTTTGTAAGTTCAGTTTATGTTTTCCAGGAAGTCTGTTGCCCCTTACCCCTGACCTCCAGAATTCCTTTATGTCTATCCCATGCATTCTTAAATCCCGTGATTGTTTCAGCCCCCACCACTTCCTCTGGCAGGGTGTTCCACTTGTCCACCACCCATTCTGTGAAGAAATTCTTCCTCACGTCTCCTCTGAATCGTCCTCCCGCCAACTTCATCCCATGCCCTCTAGTCCTGGAACATCTTTTTCGCTTAAAAATAGTGTATTCCTGCACCCTGTTCCTCCTCTAAGATACTTGTATGTCTCTATCATATCCCCTCCTCCCTCTCCTCCAGGGAGAACATGTGCAGTGCCTTCAACCTGTCCTCATAGGACTTGTGATGCAATCCATGCACCATCTTTGTTGCCCTCCTCTGAACCTTCTCTACCCTGTCTATGTCCTTACGAGGTAAGGTCTCCAGAACTGCACAGTGTACTCCAGGTGCGGCCTCACTAGTGTCTTGTATAGTGGAATTATGACCTCCTTTTCCTGCTGGTGATGCCCTGCCTATGCATCCCAGCATCCTATTTGCTTTACCTGCTGCCTTGTCACACTGTTTCCTGCCTTGAGGTCATCAGAGATGATAACTCCAAGATCCCTTTCCTGCTTGGTGCATGCTATATCCTCACCCCCAACTGATATATTGTGCCAGGGTTTTGTGCCCCATATGCATTATCTTGCACTTCCTTGCATTGAATTTCAACTGCAAACCCTGACCATTCTTCAAGTTTCTGCAGGTCCTTCTCATTCTGTCTACACCCTCTAGTGTGTCTACTCTGTTACAGAGCTTTGTGTCATCAGCGAACAGTGAAATTCTGCCTTCTAGGTCCCACGCAATGTCACTGATGAAGATATTGAATAGTACCAGTCCCAACACTGATCCCTGTGGTACCCTACTGGTCACTCTTCCCTCTGTGGAGTGACAGCCATTTACCACCACCCTCTGTGTCCTGCTGCCCAGCCAGTTACCTACCCACCGCACTACTGTCCTGCCCACACCCATATTCCCCAGTTTGTGCAATAGTCTTCATGTGGCACAGTGTCAAAGGCCTTGCTAAGTCCAGATAGGCCATGTCCACTGCCCTCCCTGATCCACCTCCCAGTCACCCAGTCAAAATTCAATGAGGTTGGTCTGACATGACCTTCCTGGTGAAACCATGCTGCCTTGGGTCCTGTAGTCCATTGACAACCAGATGTTCCACCAATCTCTCCTTCAGTAGTGCTTCCATGATCTTCCCCACTACCGAGGTGAGGCTGACTGGTCTGTAGTTCCCCGCTCTCTTTGTTCCCACTTTGTATAAGGGGACTACATCTGCTATCCTCCAGTCTTTGGGTACCTCCTGTTTCTAGTGATCAGCTAAACAGGATAGCAGGATAGATATAGACAGAGAAGGTGAGGGGTACTGATGATCCAGACTTTAAGGACATCTAGCTTAGGAAGTAGACTCCAAGCATTAAGGTGGCAGTGTCTAAGACCTTTGGGTAAGGGAAGAGGCTAGAGGAGGAGGAGGAGGGCCCAGTCTGGATGGATGTCACCTGCTAGAAGGAAGAGGAAGAAAGGGGTAAAAAGATAATGAATAGCCCTACAATGTTCTACGATAACGAGGTTTAGGATTGGGAGAAGGAGGAGTAGGGGAAAGCCAGAGCCTTTAGAGGAACTCTAAGTTGAGGAAAAGGTAGGGAAGAAAGCCAGAGGAAAGATGAAAGAGGAGAAGGACGGAGGAAAGGAGGGGAGGGGAAAGGGCTGGTGTGAAGTGAGAGGAGGGAGAGGTAGAGGTTGACTTGGG
The DNA here is from genome assembly GCA_016271365.2 of Neoceratodus forsteri. Taxonomy (NCBI): domain Eukaryota; kingdom Metazoa; phylum Chordata; order Ceratodontiformes; family Ceratodontidae; genus Neoceratodus; species Neoceratodus forsteri. The sequence goes on from CM028130.1 coordinate 1,428,221,917, forward strand.
AGTGAACAGTGTGGAGTGACATTTACTGGTGGCATCAGAAAGGGCAAAGTGGAGGAGGGATGGAGGTACAGCAGGACAAAAGAAGACAAAGAGGCAGAGAAGAAGGAGAAATCCAAGAGTGGGGAGAGGGAGAAGGAAAATAGAGGTTGAGACCAGGGAGAAGGAGAGGATTATAGGTAGGAAGTTTAGTAAATGTAGGGAGGAGAGAGAGAGAAGGCTAAGGATTAGATCAGAAGTGAGAGAGAGAGAGAGAGAGAGAGAGAGAGAGATGAGTGGGCACTCAAAGGACAGAGGTAACTTCAAGGAACAGTAGCAAGGTTGTGGAGTATAGCAAAAGAAGTATGAGAGATTACAGTTGTAGTAGAAGGGGACCCAAGAAGTAGAGTTCGGATTATGAGGACAGGAAAGGGAGAGAGAGAGAGATAGATCAGGGGAATAAGGGAGCAGAAGGGGGTTCAAACAAGGGGACAGGTAAGAGGACACTAGCTAGGGTAACCAGGTAGTATACAAGGAAAGGAGGCACAATCAAGGAAAGAAAATATAATTTTCAAACTAAGCAACTAAGTGTACAGAAATGAAGCTATGGTAACAGCAGTGATGAAATTAAATTAGGTTAAGCAATGGTGGCCCACTTGAGAGCGACACTACAGCAGCAAAGCCTGAAAAAAAAGACCATTACAGCAACAGTCACTGTAATGGTTTGTTTTCACCAACATGGCTTCTCCCAATGTTCTTCCTCCTCCCTGGAACAATTCTGACCTAGATTTGATTATATTGAATTGCAGGGGACCCCACAGAGGCAAAGCACCCTCAAAAGTACTCTGTTACGAGATGGTACAATGCCGTGTCAGTATCATGCCATCGCCAGCGAAAGGTCAGCAAAGTTCCTGTCAACCACAGGTGGTGCTTTCATTAGTAATAATACTACACTACTAATTATTAAGTAAATAAGTTAGGGTCACATAATGCTACAAATTTGGGACATGTGAGGTTAGGGTTTCCAACCTGAACTCCCAACCCCACCCCAAGCAGCAAAAGGAAAATCATTCTGGTTTTGAGTCTCTGGTGTCTTGGTGAAGGAGTCTTTCTTGGGGTTGTCAACCCTAATGCCCACCCTGTTTCCTGAGTAAACAACATCACCCATTATCATCTTTCTTCATACTGGGTCCACAGGGCCCTGACTGAAGAAAGCTACAACAAATTGTGTTGATGAAACCGTACAAGATCCCGACACTTACTTGCCTGACATGCAAAAGCCCAACTCCTAGTCCCCACAAGAGTGTTATCCTATAATAAATTTGCTGACACTCATAATCTTGAGGTTGAAATGACTACACCTGCAGTTCATCCAGTGTACCTGTCAACCTAATTGGAATTGTGCCTTTATAAAGCCGTCTGGAATCTATGCATGCAAGTGAAAACCTGCAAGGCACAGGTATCTACAAATGTAACTGAGTGGGTAGGTAACAAATAAGGCTAAGGAATATCACAGAATTGGCATTTTGTTTACTCCCATCAACTGGAAATAATGCTGCATGTTATACACAGTCCAGTGGCTTAGTTTTTGGTATGACTGCACACAACCTTAACTGCCTAACTTGTTAGTGCTACACCGATCATTTTATGGTAATGAGAGATGAAATAAATACAGCAAACCTTCAGGCTATTTTATTTACTTATATTATTTATTTGCAATATCACCAGTAAAAGGGAAAAGACAAGAACCGGTGGCAAGAGCAGGAAAGGAAAGAGAAGGATAGGCTTCTTTTGGCAAAGACAGGTACGGACATAAATACATCGATCATGCCGAACCCGATACCTTTAGGCTATTTCATTTTTTTATCATTTTTATTTGCAATATCACCAGTCTAACAGCCTCTGCAGGGAAAAGGGAAAAAAAACGGCAGCAAGAATGGGACAGGAAAGAGCTGGATGGGATTTGAGACTGTTGTATCATACTTTTGGGAAACAGTGCATCGATTTTGGAGTTGGCCATATGAATGTCAGGATTTTAGTTGTCAGGAATTCATACCAGATCTGTGTTGACAACATGTGGCAAGAGTGTATCACTATGATGCACTGGCTTGGAGCTATTCTTGTGCTTCAGACTACATGCTATGGGCTTGGGGAGAGGGAACCATTAGGGTTGATAACCCCAAGGACGCCCCACTGCTGATTTGCCAAGATCACAAAGACCTAAAACCCTAATGTTTTTTCCTTTTGCTGCTGGAGAGAGGGGGCTTAGGGTTGGAAACCTTAACACCACATTTCCCTACTACTGTTGTGTTAAGTTACCATAACTAGTGCATTAACAAAGTTTTTTGCAAAGAATTATACCGGCCCGGCAGGGCAGATATAGTTATGGTTGCATGGTCACGTCTAAGTTAAACCCGAAATTGTGCACTTTAATAACTTTGCAACTGTGTGTCTGATTCACATGAAATTTGGCATGCATGGTGTTGCACCGTAGATCTCTGGATCTGGAAATGTTCATTCTGGTAAGATTTGCAATTGTGGAGCTGCAGAGCATTGAAAAGTTAGAAAAATACTCAACTTCTGTGAATTCTTTGCTTATCTCCACAGCCCAAATGGTTTGTTTGTCTGGTCTGAAATTTTCCGGTGTATGGAGACTGGATCAGGAAGTGTCTTTGAAGATTTGGTGAAAAATATTAATCTTTTCAAAAGTTATTAAACTTTAAATTTCCCATTATAGCCTATGGGGAAAAATATATGTTCCGTGAAAGCAAGTTGTACTGTTGCAAATTCACCTTTTCTGTCGCAACTTCCTCAGTACTGTCATGCGGACGCCATCTTGTTTTCAGTTAGCGGTGGAGAAAAACATTCTCATTCAAAAAACCATGAACCTAACCACCAACTGTTGTATTTACCTAAATGGGGCCCTAGGAACATGATCCTGGTATCAGATTTTTAAAATAATGCTCAGAAATGTGTTTAGCAAGTTTTTTTTGTCTGTACTGTCACAATTTGTGAACGTACAGCATGACACTGTCATGATTTTGGTGACAGTGTGCCGCCACACTTTTGCAAATTGCGAGTTCCTTTCGTGATCCCTTTCTAAGCACAAAAAAACCAAAACAATCAGCCCCTGTGAAAAGGTCAAAACCTTTTCTAAGCATTATTTTCGTAATCTGACACTAAAATCATGTTTCTCAGCCCCAGTTTAGGTAAATACATGTTGGTATTTACCTAAAAAAATGTTTACCTCTTTTTCCAGCATTTAAGAGAGATGGAGGCTGGGGAATCTTCACATATACGTAATTATATGTCCTGGCATTGGGGTGACCAATCTCCATGCCGGGAATACTGTGCGAGTCTGTGTCATAAATCCCCCCCATCATTGTGGACCAGTGGGTAGCCCACTCCCAGTGTCTCCAGATATACCCTACTTTGGGACACTGGGAGCCCACTCCCAGTGTCACCAAACAATGCTCATATATTTGTAGTTCCTGACAATGGGTTACCTAATCCTGTGACAGCAGTAGCCCCCCTGCCCCCAAGACAGTATAGGACACTGAATGCCCACTCCCAGTGTCCTTAGTTCTCCCCCACTCAGTACTATGGGACACAGGTAGCAGATTCCCAGTGTCATCCTCCACCCCACTACTGTGGGACATATTTAATCTGAAATAAAGAAAACCATCCCCATCTTTTTCCCTAGAAAGAAGAAAATAGTCCCTCATTGTTTCTCCCATTCCCTCCCCATCCCCACCCTCCTCTGTGTACACACCTCCCCACACACACCCTTACTAATACTTACCTCCAGAGGTCGGTGGTTGTCATCTTCTCTGACCGGACACATCTGCATTCTTCAAAGTCAAACTGTGAACTGAAGAATTAAGGCAAGTGCTGTATAATGGCAGTCTAAGGCATTTTGAACTTATGTTGATATCTCTGTAGTTTTTTGGATTTTTTTGCACCAAATTTTCAGCATGGGCTTTTTGGGACTCCACCTCATGAATCCTTGCACTGTCGTCTTGTTAATCCTACCTGCAAGGTGATTTCATGTTCGCTGAATGGAATCACCTTTTGGGACCAATTAACAAAATTATAGTGCCAATGTTCATGAGGGTAGTTCCCAAAAAGCCCATGTTGAAAATTAGGCGTAAAACATCCAAAAAATGACCTCGTTAAGAGCATGCATTTTGCAGTTTCTACACACACTTGTAACTTAGCTGATTTTTAATATTTTCCATCCTGATTTTCAGCATTAATATTCTTTCACACCTACTCATGAACAGTACTGCTGTCATTTTTCACATCCTGCCCAAAATGTGTTTCACATCCATGGCGCAGAATGGCATGCTCGCTATGCAAAATCAACTTTTGGGATGGAGTAACAAAATTACAGTGTCACTGTTCATGAAGGGATGTCCCAAAAATCCCTGTAACAATGACCGCATTATGAGTGTGCATTGCGCAGTTTCTATGCACGCTTAACTTCGCCAGTTTTTCATTATTGCTGTTTTTCACACTTTCTCATGACCATTATAAAGCTGTCTGTTTTCACATCCTGCCCCAAACATGTTTCCATACTTGTTTCACAGAACAGCATAGTTTCTGTATGAAATCAACTTTCAGAAACAATTGACGAAATGACAGTATCTGTGATCATAAGGTGGGGTCCCAAAAGGCCATGTGGAAAATTGGGTGAAAAAATTCCTGAAAATGCCTGAGTTACATGAGTCCATTGAATTTATTCTACACATGCATATAACTTTGCCCACAGCAAATCAAGGATACTATTATACTGTCTCAAAAAGAAGGAAAATTCATTGCCAAAAACCTCAGTTAATACATCAGTTTGGGTCACTAGCATAGCGACAAAAGTCTGGAAACTTGGTGTTAGGCTTTCCAACCCTACCACCCCATCCTCACCCTCCATACACCAACAGGCATTGGGGCGTGCCTTGGGATTGTTGGGCCTAACTTTCACCCCATTCTCCAGTATTGTACCATGTCAGCTTGGTTACAAATGGAATCGGGTGAGAGTTAGGCTCGATGACCCCAAGGTATACCCCAATGCCTGTTGATGTATGGAGGGTGGGTGATAGGAGTGGAGTGGTTGGATCAGTAACCCTAACACCAAATTTCCAGACTTTTATCACTATACTTTCAACCCTAACTGATGAATTAATGGAGTATTTCACAATAAATATATTTTATACTAGTGCGGTAGCATCTGTATAGTTAGGGATTCAACTGTCACATCTATGTTAAACCCAAGATTTTGCATCCTAATGACTTTGCAACCGTTCAACCAATTTGCATGGACTTTTGCATGCCCCATTGAGTACCACATATCTCTGAGTTTACAAGTTTCATTCGGTCAGATGTGGGCATCGAGATATAGAATGTCAAAAACATGAAAATTACCACTTTTTTGCCAATTTCTTTGTCACACTTTTTTTCCAAAATGGTTTGGTGGTTTGGTCTCGAACTTTCAGGGTATATGGGATTTGAGTCACAGATTTGCATTTTGAAGGTTTAGTGAACAAATATTAATCCATTTCAAAATGTATTAAAATGTCAAGTTTCCCATTATTTCCTATGGGAAAAATTAGATGTGTTGTGTGAAAGCATTATTTTGCTGCCATGAAAGCAGTAGTTGATTTCACAAATGCAGAATGTAGTGTTGACATTCTGCCATCTTGTTTTTAGTAAGCGAGGTGGACAAAGTTAAATAGTTTAAACAATACTGCCCCTAGGTAAATACCAACAGCTGTGTTTACCTAATTGGGGGCTGGGGAATTTGATTCAGGGCTTATTTTTTCATAATAATGCCCAGAAATGTGTTTATTTTAATTGGAACATGCCAACCAAGCAGTCTCCCAGGGTTCCTTTTTAAAAGTTCAAAAAAGGTTTCCAAGTCTTTTGTGAATCCAGAGTATACTTTTAAGGGAGAAGGTGAAAACCGGAACAGTCATACAGTTAAAAGAATCAAACACCTTCTCAACCATAAATGAGTTCCATTAAGTATTTTTATTTTGTTGATGATCTCTTCAATCCATATTGCTCCATAATGAATTGTGTAATGTTTCAGAACAAATGTTCCTTCATCAGACATCAGAGCTTTCTATAAGAATTAGAAAACACATCTTAACTAAATGCTTATTCTCTTATACTTAGCTCCACAGTTACAATGTTTATTTAAATCTGTGTTATTTAGACAATCACATGAACATTCAGAACAGGTGGAACTAACCTGTATATAAATAAATCAGTCCAAATTACTAAAGACGAAAATTGTGTCTGTCATGACAGCGGGGGTATGTTCTTTTTTGTTAAATCCAGACTCTGACCTTTTAGTTCTACAAAAGAAACAAAATAAATTACCATCCCGGTTTTTCAAAATGTGTCCATGAGGAACCACTTATAAATACAAAGTATAATTACTTTTCTCATTTCATAAAGCTCCATTTCGAAATTTTAATCTCTCAGCCCATCCATTATACGTGTCTCTATAAACAGAAAAACATTTTAGCTCATACAAAATGTACGTATATTTGTAACTACTTTTACAATTTCTTAAATATGCAAAAAACCAAAAAATCCATACCGCTGAGAGAATTCTTGATCCTGATTTCATTGAGTTCTCTTAAGGTTCCAAAGTTTAAGTTTGCCACAATGAGCATTTTTTTTTGTAATTCCACCACCATTAGCAGATACACCAATGGAGCTTTCATGCTTCTTCACCTTGCAGGTGATAAAGAAAAGGGGCCGAGCCACACAGGTGGGCACATGAAAACATGCTTACATTACCACAGCTAACCACACCTCTTGTGGACCGGTCATAAAAAAAAACACCCCATCCATAATTATGAGGGGTCCCCTGTTTCTTATAAAATTTTCCTATGCATATGCATCGAGTATATAAGTTGTAAATTCATTTTTGTTTAGACATCCAGCGCATTACACAAGAGCTGTGAAAAACATTAGCATCTTTAAGACTCTAAAAGGTGCTTTACTTTCATAGTTTGCAGATATAAAAAAAAATATATAAAAAAGAGAAAAAGGGGGTTAGGAGAAGAGAGAGAAAGAATACTAACTGCAATCGTAATCCTTACATAGGAGATTTTTACAGTCTTAAGTATTTCTAAAAGAAATAAACCTCTGTGGCTTGCACCCATAGGTGAAATATATTAGTACTGCATTAATCGAAACCTGACCAATTTAATTGTTCATTTGAACCATATCTGCTCAGATGTATTTTTAATGTGAAGATCCACCATGCTTTATGTCTTAACAGAGTATTTTCTCTACTTCCCCCTCTTGGTGGTTCATGAATCTTTTCTACACCAAAAAACTTTACTACTGAAATTTGGTGTTGCCTCTCTAAAAAATGCCTCACTACAGGTGATCTCAAATCACCTCTTCTAATGTTACTTTTATGTTTCAAAATGCATAATTTTAAAGATCTCATAGTTTCACCAATGTAGTATAGGCCACAAGGACAATAAATACAGTATATTACAAAATATGTGTTACATGTAATAAAGTCCTTAATATTGTAGTCTCTGTCATCCCATGTACTCTTTATAGATTTTCTTTTTACCTCACTGTTGCAGTGAACACAACTTCCACAAGGATAAAAGCCTGTAATGTTGCTTTTTAACCAGCTTGTACCACCTGTGTCTTGTTTCTAGTGTTGTGTTCTAACTAGTTTATCTCGAATGGTCGTCATTTTACGAGATGTCACCCACGGTCTTTGTTCAAATATTTTTAGCCCCATTTCACTAGTTTGCAGGATCTCCCAATTAGAATAATATGTTTTATCTTGCCAAATTCTTCTGAGTATTGTGTAGACGTGGCAATACGTTCAGGGGTGGAAATCGAACCGGGCTCTTTATTCTCTAAAAGATTGACTCAATCTATTGTTTCTGTCTTTTGTTTAGCTAACAGTATAGTCTTTTCTGTGTAACCTCTTTCCTTAAATCTCCTTGATAAATCCTCCAAATTATTTTCATATTTTTCTGTAGAGCCACTATTCTTTTTTAATCTTGGCATCTGGCTATATGGAATATTCTGTTTCAAATTTTTTGGATGAAAATGTCTAGCATGAAGAACAGTGTTTCTTGTAGTTTCCTTCCTATATAGATCAGTAACTATTTTACAATTTTCTTTTATTATTTTTAGATCTAAATAAGGAATCTCCACAGGGTCACACATCATAGTAAACAACACATTTTTGTTAGTTGTTTCCAGTTATTCTTTGAATTGCAATTCTTTAAGTTCAGTATTATTCCAAATAATTAATATGTTGTCAATAAATCTTTTATAGAGTATTATGTCATTGCCCAAAGGATTTGTTTCAGAGTCTATGTATTTTTTTTCAAACCAAGCCATATATAAGCTTGCATATGTGGGAGTCAAAATGGCTCCCATCGCTGTCTCTGTCTTTTGTAAGTATTTTTGATCTTCAAAAGCAAAAAAAGTTATTTTTCAGAACAAACCATGTTAGTTCTAATAAAAATTCTTTATTAGGTTTATTATTCTCCCTTGTATCAAGAAAGTAATCCAAAGCTTCTAAACCTTCAGTATGAGGAATGCTAGTATCTAAACTTTTTCCATCTAATGTAATCAAAAGCATATCATTCAGATCAATATTCACATTATTTGTTTCTTCCAAAATCTGGATACAATGCTTACCATCTCTAAGATAAGACCAAGACTAAATGTTTACAATAGTGATCTACAAAAATAGATAAAGGTTCAGTAATTGAGCCTATTCCTGATAAAAAATGGCCTCCCTGGTGGTTGTTGTAAACTTTTATGTATCTTGGGTAGACAATACAAAGATTGGAATTCTGGGTGCCTTGTTGATTAGTTCTTCAACTACCCATTGTTCAATAATACCACTATCGTTAGCCTCCAACACTAATTCTGTTATTCTTGATCTCAATTCTGCAAAAGGGATATTGTTAACTCTCTCATAGGTATTAATGTCTGATAATTGATGTAAGCATTCCGTTCTATAGTCTTCTCTATTCATGATCACACTCCCCCCTCCTTTATCAGCAGGTTTAATTACTATATTTTCATCTCTACTTAAGTTCTCCAAAGCCTCTTTTTCTGATTTCAATAAATTAAATTTATGTTTTCTAGTTTTATTCTGGAAAATAACACTTTCTATTTCTGTGTTCACTTTCTCTGTATAGCTGATGATGTTTGCAAGTGTACATTCTGTGAGATCAAAATACGATTTTGTACCCAAAGATTGTTTTAATAAATGCCTACTTTTTTATCTGCTTCATTTTGTGTTTCAGTTGGTTTCATTCCAAAAACATGTTTGAGTCTTAGTTTTCAAAAGAATTTTTCTAGATCTAATTTGAGCTCAAATACATTCAGAGTTTCATTGAGACTAAAAGACAAACCATAACTTAGTACTTTAGTTTCTAACTGATTTAAGGGATGATTGGATACATTAAAATACAATGAATTCTGATGTTGTCTTGACCTAAGTTTATGTGTCTTTTCTTTTTCCGTTCCTTTTTCTCCACCTCCTGCATCTCTTTCTTGTCTCCATGTGCCTGATGGCCCTGCACCTTCTGTGTCTTTCTGAAAATCCGTATCAAATTGTCTGTCTGTTGTCTGTTAGCCATTTCATATATATATATATATATTTATTAAATGGGTAGGGAAATGTTGGGATTTATTGGACCTTGAGCATCATATGACCATGTGTATATCTGAGTGTGACTGCACACCTGCACTTTTACCCCCAAAACAATTTTGACATTCTATAAGATAGACAAATCACTCTGAGGTGTGTGGTTGTACTCTGATATATGTACACCTGAGTGGTTGACACACTCTGCTACAATGCACACCAAGGCATGCATATATCAGAGCATTACCACACACCTCAGAGTGGTTTATCTATTACATACATCATATATATATATATATATATATACATACACACACACATACATACATATATATATATATATATATATCTTCATTGCCAAAAACTTTGTTACTGCACCATTCAGGTTGGAAAGCATCAGAAGTAGGGAAATATGACATTAGGGTTTCCAAGCATATGACCACCACCACTGTGCATGCAGGAACAGGTATGAGGGGTGTGTGGGGAGTATTAGGGTCCACAACCCCAAATCACACCACTCATGCCTGTTCCTGATTGCACAGTGGGATGGGTTATAGGTATTGGGAACCCTAGGTCATATTTCCCTACTTTTGTTTCTTCACTCCTAAAGGTGCATTAACAAAGTTTTTTGCAATAACTTTCATTACTTTTTCAGACAGTTTACTTGTATCCTTATTTGTCTATGGGAGTGCAGGGCCTTTTGGGCCCTGTGCTCCCATGCTCCACGAATTTTCTTATTTTACTGTGGGTGTGCAGGGATGTTTGGAACCTGCACATCAATTCCTTCATAGATGCATGACCAAATTACCAGCATAGCCATTTTATTACCCCAGCACATGCACCTAGTAGAGAACCTTTTCAAATTACAACCAAAACTTACTTCTGCACAACTACAATGTCATTCCACACCACAGTACGAAAAACACATTTTGGACAGGATTTGAAAAATGACAGCTGTGACATACATGAGATTGGGTAGTAAGAAGACTATGTTGAAAATCTGAGTTCAGAATATTTAAAATTTCCTATGTCTAAATATTTAAAATTTTCAGGCGGGTATACTGAAATTGCAACAAGTGGTCATAACTTTGAAATGTTTTCATATTTTGACCCCAGATCTTGAACATAGAGTTCTTATGACCCCACCTCATAAACCCCATAGGTGAAAATGTTTAAATCTGTGGCAAAACACCATTCCATGCCACAGGTGTGAAAACACATTTTGGGCAAGATGTGAAAAATGACAGTTGTACTGTTCATGAGAAGGTGTGAAAAATTGGCTATGTTGAAAATTTTGAATGAAAATATAAAAAATGACCAAACTTATGAGCTTGCGTAGAAAAATTTAACTAAGCCATCTTTTTAGGAATTTTTTCAGCAGATTTTTAACATGGGCTTTTTGGGACTACACCTCATGAACACTAGCTGTGTCATATTAATCAGTCCCAAAAGGTGATTTCATGCAGCAACCGCAGAATCACTTTCCAGGCCCGATTAATGAATGACAGTGACAGTGTTCACGAGTTGAGGTCCCAAACAGACCATGTTGAAAATTTGGTGAAAAATATTCCTAAAAATGGCAAAGACAGCCACATAAGTTCAAAACACCTTTGAAATACATTATATGGCACTTACCTTTATTCTTCAGTTTGTGGTTTGGCTTTGAAGGGTGCAGACATGTCCTGGTCCATGGAAGATGACAGAGGATGACCTCCAGTGGTACATATAGGGCAAGGGGGGAGTGCAGTGGTGGGTGCTCAGTGGGAGGGTTGGGATGGGAAAGTGAGATGGTGGGGATGATGAGGAACAGTTTTTTTTATTTCAGGAACAAAACACAAAAGACGTTGGGGACAATTTTCTTCTTTACAGCAAATAATGAAATACAGTCAAATCCACTTAAACGCATAGCCTTGGGACTTAGGGAATTTATGCATTTAAGAGGGCTATTCAGTTATGCAATCTTGCTGTTGTGAGACCTTGCAGTGGCCTGTAAAACACAATCTCAGTTATTTCCATAAATACATGCTGCTGCAACAGATTGTGGCTACTTTCCTGCCTACCGACCCACTCAGGTCAGCATCCAGCACTATGACTACAGATTTTGTTTTCTATTCTTTCATTCCCCTACCTTATTATGTCTCTCCCTTCTGTGTCCAGCACTTCCAAACTATGGCTATGGCTATGGAAACAGATTGTTTTTTGCCTCAATTAACTAACTCCCCACTGATGTCGACCAAACCATGACAATCCTCTAACCATAGCAACACTGGTCACATGCTCCAATGGTCTCTGTAGCAACTGTAGCAACCAGTGTCTTGTGTTTTGGTGCTTGTGCTTGCACTTGAAAATGAACTTTATATGGACTTCATCTGAGGGTTGAGTTTCAATTCAAATCACACAATATTCAGGGATTCTGAGTTTGCTTTTTTGATGCAGTGGTGCTGGCACTTTAAAATGGACTTGATACAAGTGATGAGTTTCAGTTGCAACAGAGATACACAGTATTGGGGGATACTGCAATGAATTTTGTTTTTGATGCACTTCTCCTGGAAAAGGGACTTGATATGGGGTGTCAATTTAACACGATGATGTGAAGCCGTAGCATGCAGTGGTGCTTGAATTTGAACTGTGACTTGATGCTGTTTGTGTGAGTCGAGGGGTGATTTTGCTTGAACTTTCACAAACTGTTTTAAAATCATTAACTTTATTGATTGTTGTTAAAAAATTCAAAATGCTCAGTAAGCTTTGACTGATGTGTTTGCTGTCTATTTTGTAGAATGCATGTAGTCCTCCTCCTCCTCCCACTTGGCATTCTGCCCTATATAACAGTGAACAGTCATTAGAGACTGAAACACATCTTTTGTTGTTGGTGGATGAGTCCGACAAAATGCCACTATGTACTTCTCTTCTCCCTCCTCATCACTAAACCAGGTAACCTCTCCATCAGCCACAGAAGCAACAATCTCCTTATTTGTAAGCATGTCTGTACATTACAGATCATCATCCTCTGCTACAAAGAGGTCAAACATAGCCTTTGGGTGTTATCAGGCACTGCCACAAATTCCTCCACCCCCTCTTTATCATCTCCAGCAATATCAGTTTGGCATTCACGTAAAAAGCTGGCTTTAATGTAGCAATTCTGGATTGTTTGAACTTTTACCTCAGTCCAAGCCTGGCCAAGCATGTGTATGACATCTATCATAGATTGTTTCTTTGCTAGGTCCATGGCAGACATAGCAGTGCCATTGTAAAAAGCGGTGATCACTGTTGCCAGCATTCTGCGGTGGTACAGGAACTTAAAGTTTCCTGTGATTCCCTGATCCATTGGCTGGATCAGGGAGGTAGTGTCTAGGGGTAGATAAATAAGCTTGACATGGGATAGATCGAGCTGAGGGTGTGCTGTGCAGTTATTAATCAACAGAATGGTATGTTTCTTTCTCCACCTCATATCCTTATTGAATTCTTTAACCCATTTGGTGAAGAGGTCCGTAGTCATCCAGGCATTTTGGTTTGTGTGGTATGTGACTGGTAAATGCTGTACATTGGTGCCTTTATAACATCTTGAGTTTCTGCTTTTTCCAGTGACCATCAGTTTAGTTTTGTGAGACTCATCCACGTTAGCACAGACTAGTGCTGTGAGGCAGTCATTCATCTTCTTGCTGCCAGATATACAATCAGATTTGAAAGAATAATGTGCCATCAGGAGTTGCCTGATAGTAAATTCCTGTCTCGTCTGCACTATACATGCAGTCGGGGGTAATTATAAAGTAAAGAAGGCAGTACAGATTGGACACAGTTATAAGCAGAAACAGTCTGCATCCTTCTTCTCCCCATGCAGACATTTAAAAACAATGTTATCTATAACTTTGAATTGGCACAACCAGCCATTGCTTGGCTCGAACCTTGGTTTCCTCATAGTTTTGGCTAGTTTATGAGCCTTCTCCTGCAACAGAGGACCTGAAACAGGCATATTAGAGGTATGGTCAAGCTCAAACCAGCGGAGGAGAGCATCCTCTACTCCTGTGTCCTTGCTCTCCTGCTTTCTTTTCTGCCCGAGGTTCCTATTCATTTGGTATTCAGCCAGAATATGTGCTTTATTTTTCACAATTATGGCTCTGTGACACCCCAAGCTGCTGTGCTACCTCAGTTTGTGAAAATACTGGATTGGAGAAGAGGTTTAATGTGTTAACTTTGTCTGCCTATTAGAGCTCCTTTCTTTTTTTTGGTGTTTCAGCCATGATGACAAAGACAAGAAGACAGTGTGATCTGAATGCTTGAACTGTGAATGCTGTTTTTATAAGCCACTAATTAAACAATTAACAACTTGCTGCAATTAGTGCTATATTTGGCTTGCTGAGAATGACTGGTTAATGACAGCAGCTCTGAAATTTGATGGTGTTAGCACTTACAATTTATGCAATTGACCAGGCAAACTCAGTGCCTTTAACCAAGCATATTATACAGGCAGTGATAGGAAAGGAATCGAGGAATGACATTTTTATTCATTTAAATTGGATTTGCAATTAAGTGGTATTCATTTAGGTGGCTCTACTGTAACTATTTGGGGACATTGGGAGTGGGTGCCCCAGTTCCATACTGCTGGGGGATCTTCCACTGCTAATATGGGAATTGGGACCCCCGATGTTGACAATTAAATAATAAAGAAAACAGACTGAGACAGGTGGACAAAGAAAAAGCAAAAAACAAATAAATGTAAGGATTTTTGAGACTCTGCATCTCAAACACCACACAAGTGAATCAAATGAAATTTCTGAAATCAGCAAAGTTCCCACAAGATTATGCATGCAAAATGTTATGCAAATCCATTGAACTGTGGCAAAGTTATTAAGGTGCACAACATGCAAAACCGAAAGCCTGCAAAAATGGAAATAAAAAACAGGTACATTTAAGGAAGCTTGAGACACAGTATCTCAGAAACCACACAAGCGAATCAAATGACATTAGCCACATCAAGAGACCTATTCCAGAAGATTATTCTTGCAAACTTTCATGCATATCCCTTAAAGGGATGCAAAGTTATTAAGGTGCAAATTATGCAAACCTGGATGACTGTGAAAATGGAAAAAAATTACATTTAAAAATGTTTTAGACACAGTATCTCAGAAACTACACAAGCGATTCAAATGAAATTAGGCACTGCAACTGAACTATACCTCAGAATTGAGCATGCTTAATTTAATGCACATCTATTGAAAGGCTGCAAAGTCATTAAGGTGCAAAGTATGCAAAATTGGAGGACTTCAAAAATAGAAAACACTTGTACATTTAAGAATGTTTGAGACACAGTATCTCAGAAACCATAGAAATGATTCAAATGAAGTTAGTCACATTGACAGATATATGCCCCAAAATAAGGAATGTAAGATGTCATATACATTCATTGAAGGGTTGCAGAGTTAATTAGGTAAAACGTGCAAAACATAGACTGTGAAAATGGAAAAAAATTGAATTTAAGGATGTTTGAGACACAGTATCTCAGAAACTGTACAAGTAATTCAAATGTAGTTAGCCAAGTCAATGGACCTACACCACAAAAGTATGCTTGCACAATTTCATACATATCCCTTAAAGGGTTGCAGAGTTATTAAGGTGCAAAATATGTTTGCAAAAATGAAAAAAACATAATTTTAAGGATGTTTGAGACACAGTATCTCAGGAACCACAAAAGCGATTCAAATTAAATTAGCCACATCAATAGACCTATCCAATGAAATTAAGCACACAGACTTTCATATACATTTGTTAAAAGTTCTCAAAGTTATTAAGGTGCAAATGATGCAAAACTGAACGACTTCAAAGACAGAAAAAAAAATGCACATTTAAGGATGTTTGAGAAACAGTATCTCAGACACCTCACAAGCAATTCACATGAAATCAGCCACATCAACAGACATAATCCCCAAGATTATGTATGCAAAATATAGTGCACATATATCAAAGGTTTACAAAGTTATTATGGCGCAAAATATGCAAAAGTGGAAGACTTTGCAAAAATGGAAATGTACATGTAAACTTAAGGATGTGTAAGACTCAATATGTCAGGAACGACAAAAGTGATTCAAATGAAATTAGCCACATCAGCAGATGATGCATGCACAATTTCTTGCACAGCCATTAAACACTTACAAAGTTATTAAGGTGCAAAATATGCAAAACTGGATGACTGTTTGCAAACAGTATTTTCATAAAAGTATTTTTAAGTATTTTCTTGTGGAACATCTAACTTTTCTCATAGGAAATAATGTAAAAATTAAAAACGTAATAACATTTGAACAGATTAATATTTTTTCCACAAACCTTAAAAAGGCACATCTGTGAAGCAAAGGCTTTTTACTCTGAAGATTTCAGACCACAGCCTAAAGCCTTTTCTGAGATACAGGTGGACAGAGAAATGGCAAAATTCTGGTAAATTTAGGGATTTCTAAACTTTAATAACTTTGCAAATGGTCAACATATTCAGCTGCAATTTAGCATGTCCGTGGACCTTTCTCTAGAAATTATGCATGCCAAATTGTAGGCATATCTGGTGAATAGTTCTAAAGTTATTAAGGTTTAAACATGTGGTTTTGCCATAGACATTTGTACTCAACCCTACCGTACTGGTGATATCACACCAGTATAATATATTTATATATATATATATATATATATATATATATATAATTTTTCTGCTAAATGCAATGCCAGTTTCAGCAGAAGGAATGACCGCACCTGGTATTGGCAATGCTCAGTAGAAAAGAAAATGAGAAAACAAATGGCAAACCAACACCTGTTCAAAGGCAGACATTATGTACCACTACTTATAGCCTCTTCAATTTCAAAAATCCAATATTTATTTATTTATTTATTAACTCTAGGATTAACACCTTGAGCTAGAACAGCTCATTTACAAAGGTTCCATGTCAGAGTGTCGGTAGACAAACAGGGTGAACATCATTACACAAATTATACAGAGGTAGCACAGCTGGAAGAGAGCATACAGAGTGCACATCATTATTCATAATTTGAGACAACACATATTGGGTAGGAGTAGAGCTGAGACCAGTGAATAAAAAAATGGAGAGACTGGCTCAGACTGAAAACTAAGCAGTGCATCAATAAACTAGATGTAAAGGAAATTGGGAAAACAGTAGGGAGGGAGGGTAGCCACAGAGGAGTGGGCAGACTAGAAGGTCATTGTCGAGGAGGGAGTGAGACGTGCTAGTTGGGTAGGGGTAGGGGACATGGGAGCTATAAGTGCTGGTGTTGGCAGGGATGAGGTGGAGGTAGCAGTGGGTAGCAAAGGGAAAATGAAGAGGTGGACTAGATAGCAGAGATTTACTGAAAAGGAGCAGAAAAGACTGGAGTGCTAAGAGAGGTTGGAGCTCTAAGTGAAATAATCACAGCTACTAGAAGAGGTGAGGTGTGGTGCCTGGAGCAGCCTTTTTAAGTGGTCAATATTGGGAGCAGTCAGGATATCCCAGTTGAGAGCATTATATCAGTACGGAGCCCTGCAGGCAAACAATCTCTGTCCCATAGAGGTCCGATATCTGGGAACCTGGTAGGTTTGATTGCTGGCGTTATAGGTATGCTGAGTGGTACAGTGCATGTTTAGGAGCTTTTCAATGCCTGGTGGCATGAGGCCTAGGAGTACCTTTTTTGTTATCAGGCAGGTCTGATACTGGATCTTACAAAGGAGTAGGAGCCATCCAGATTGGGCATATAGTTCACAGGTGTGAGTAAGGTGGGCAGTGCCAACAAGTAGTCTATAGGCTTTGTTTAGTGCCACCGTTACCCTATGGAGGGCAGGTAAGGCATAGCCATAGATGACTAGACCATAGTCAATGATAGAGGTGACTGAGCTGTGGATTTCCAGATGCAAAGCATCTGTAGTCATACAATGCTTGTGCTTATGTAGCATTCCAGTTCGAATGTTTACAGCTTTGGCAACATTCTCGATATATTGTGTGTAGGAAAGGAAGTTATCCAGTGTGATCCCAAGGTACTTGAAGTGCTTGACCTGCTTGAGCTGGGCGCCAGAGCTGTTCTAGATGATGAGGGACTGGGCTTTATGTTTGCTGTGCACACTGCTGAAAAGCATAACCTTGGTTTTGCTGAGGTTCAGGATCAATTTGTGTGCACTGAAAAATTCTTCTACCCTAGCAAAGTCAAGCTGTAGATAATGTTCAGTGAGTTTTGGGTTCTGGTGGCTGATAAAGATGACAGCATCATCTGCATATAGTAACAGTCTCTGGTGACAGGCACCAGGGAGATTATTCATGAACAGTCTAAACAGTAATGGTCCCAGGATGAAGCCCTGGGGGATGCCTGAGAGGACTGGCTTCCAATTTGAGGTTGTATTGGCAATCCTGACTTGTTGGAACCAGCCCACAAGATAACCCTCGAACCATTGTAGCACTTCATTAGAGAGACCAATGGAGGAAAGCTGTCTGAGAAGAAGTGGATGGTTGACAGTGCTGAAAGCTTTTATTAGGTCAATGAACACCTATAAACTCCAAAAGGGCAGTAGTGGTACTGTGCCCTTTCAAAATTCATGCTGTTGAGGGCATTTGATTTCATATTTCTCCTGATATTCAACTAACTGGTCCAAGACTATGCTTTCAAGTGCTTTGGAAAGTGGAGGGAGAATGGAAATGGGCCTGTAGTTGGTGTGAAGCACCCTGTCTCCACTTCTATGCACAGGTGTGACAAGCATCTGTTTGCAGAGAGATGGGAACTGTGCTGTTCTAAGTGAGAGATTAAAGATCCTTGTGATAGGCAAGAGGAATTCTTCAAGGACAAGTGAGATTAGTTTGAGATGAAGAGTCACTGCTGGTACAAGGTTTATGGATGGCCTTGTGAATGTAGGTTCTTGCAAGGTGAATTGGAGTCTCTTTGAAATGGAACTGTGGGGTCCTGCTGTCAACGGATGTGTCAGCAGGGTGAGTACTAACATAGAAATATAGAAACATAGAATTTGATGGCAGATAAGGACCACTTGGCCCACCCAGTCTGCCCATTTCCCTACCTAATGGATAAGCTGCAGATCCTAGTTAACCAGCAGCCTACTTCTTTCTGCCCCCACCCCCTAGAATTGCCTTATGACTGTCCCATGCATGCTTGAATTCCACCACTGTTTTTGACTCCACAACCTCCTCTGGAAAGCCGTTCCATGCATCCACAACCCTGTCTGTGAAAAAATACTTCCTTAAATTACCTCTGAGCTGCCCCTCTATCTTCAAATTGTGCCCCTTTGTTCTTGTCACCTCTTTTTTTGAAAGATGCTACCCTCTTGGACTTCGTTGATTCCCTTGAGGTACTTGAAAGTTTCTATCATGTTCCCCCTCTACCTCCTTTCCTTAAGGCTACACATATTAAGCTCCTTAAGTCTCTCTTCCTATCTCTTCCAGTGCAGACCCTGCACCATGTTAGTTGCCCTCCTCTGGACAGCTTCCATCCTGTCTATGTCTTTGCAGAGATTGGGTCTCCAGAACTACACGCAGTACTCCAGATGGGGTCTGACCAGCTGTCTGCACAGAGGGATAATAAATTCCTGTTTTCTACTGGTGATGCCTCTCCCTATGCATCCCAATATCCCCCAGCCCTCCTTGCTGCCCTTTCACATTGCTTGCCCACCTTTAGGTCATCTGATATGACTACCCCCAGGTCCCTTTCCATTTTTGTTGTTGTTAGTGTCTCACCCCTATTGTGTACTCTTCCCCTGGGTTTTTGTTTCCTAGGTGCATTACCTTGCATTTCTTAGCATTGAATCTAAGCTGCCATACATTTGACCATTCCTCTAACCTTGCCAAGTCTCTTCTTATCCTTTCCATCCCATCTTGTGCATCAACTCTGTTGCAGATCTTTGTGTCATCTGCAAAGAGACATACTTTTCCTTCCAGTCCCTCTGCAATGTCACTTATAAAGAGATTGAAGAGGACCAGTCCTAATACTGAACCCTGCGGTACCCAACTAGTAACCCCCTTTCTTCAGAGTGGACTCCATTTACTATTACTCTCTGTGTCCTATTCTCCAGCCAATTCTTTACCCAGGCTGTCATCTTGGGACCCACTCCCAGGCTGGCTAACTTGTACATTAATCTTTTGTGTGGGACTGTGTCAAATGCCTTGCTAAAGTCTAGGTAGGCCATGTCCACAGCCCCTCCCTGATCTACTACTTTGGTCACCCAGTCAAAGAAATCTATCAGATTTGTCTGGCATGACCTTCCCGCTGTGAATCCATGCTGCCTAGGGTCCTGTGCCCCTCTGGCCTCTAGGTAATTGACAATTCTTTCCTTCAAAAGTGATTCCATCATTTTCCTTACCACTGAGGTTAAACTAACAGGTCTGTAGTTCCCTGCTTCTGCCTTGCTCCCACTTTTGTGAAGGGGAATCACATCTGCCCTCGTCCAGTCCTCGGGTACCACCCCATCCTCCCATGATTTGTCAAAGAGGGTAGTCAGTGGTGTCACTAGTTCTACCCTTAGTTCTTTTAGAATTCTGGGATAAATCTCATCAGGCCCCATTGCTTTGTCCACCTTCAGTTTTAAGAGTTATTTCAGAACCCTTTCTTCTGTAAATGGGATGGTATCAACGTCTGTATCCAGAGTGTTTCTACTGTTTGTTTTAGGTACCTCCCCCTCTTCCTTTGTAAATACTGAGCAAAAATATTTGTTTAGTATCTCTGCCTTTTCACAGTCACACTCTGCCCACCTCCCTCCCTTTATTAAGCCTCACTATCGCTCCCTTGGTCTTCCTTTGCTCCCTAATGTAGCTATAAAAGATTTTATCCCCCTTCTTAACCGAGTTGGCTATCTTTTCCTCAGTTTGGGCCTTTGCTGTTCTGACTGCCTTCTCAGCTTCCTTTTGCTTTAACTGATACAGTTCTCTGTCCTGCTCCTTCTGTGATTCCTTGTACTTCCTGAATGCTTTCTTTTTCTCTTGAACCTTCCCTGCCACTTCCTTTAAGAACCATAGTGGTTTCTTACATCGTTTCATTTTGTTTATTTGCTTCACACAAAGGCTTGTTACCTCTGTGATGACAGTTTTTATTATTCCCCATTGTCCTTCCACCCCTCCTTCCTGCCCATTTGCTAGAGCATTCCTTAGGCACACCCATTTTGGCAAAGTCAACCCTCCTAAAGTCCAGTACTTTTGCCTTTGTATGACTTGACTCTATTGCTGTGTTTATTGTGAACCATACTGTTCGATGGTCGCTAGTTCCCAGATGGCTACCCACTTCTACATCTGTGGTCCTCTCTTCATCTCCATTTGAGAGAACTAGGTCTAAGATTGTTCCCTCTCGAGTGAACTAGTTGTCTAAGGCATGCCCCCTGTAGAGCATCTAGAATAACCCCACTCTTCCAAGTGGCTGCTGCAACTGCAATCTAGTTAACATCTGGCATATTCAGATCACCCATAAGAAATATCTCCCCTTTTTCTGCCATTCTAAGTTTACTTTCTATCATTTCCTTTTCCATTTCCTCCCCCTGAGAAGGGGGTCTGTATACAACCCCTGTGCGGATTGTGGTTCCATTGCCAGTCTCCAAATTTACCCACAGTACTTCTTCTCCTCCCTGTTTTCCCTTTTGTTCTGTTGCTTTGATTCCTTCCCTTATGTAAAGAGCTACTCCTCCTCCTCCTCTTTTACCCTCCCTGTCCCTCCTGTAGATAGTGTATCCTGGTATGTTTACGTCCCAGTCATGGTTTTGTGTGTACCATGTTTATGTGACTGCCATGATATCCAGATGTTCCTCCTCCATCAAGGCCACTAATTCAGGAAGCTTGTTACTCTCTCTATGGGCATTGGTACTCATTGCTTTCCATTTTTTGATGGCCTTACCTTCTGTTGCAGCATCCCCAACTGACCTTTCTACCTCAGTCTTTTTCTCATTTAGTACCCTGTTTTGTAGGGAGAGGCTGAGATTTTCCTGCTGCTTATCAGTGTCTCCCCCCTTGACTAGTTTAAAAGCTTGCCAATGAAGCATTTAAACCAATTGCTCAAAAGACTTGTTCTCTTCCTGGACAGATGCAGACCATCCTGCCAATATAGGCTGGTGTCCCTCCAGGTGGAACCCCAGTCCCCAGTGAAGCCACACCCCTGTTCTCCACACCATTTTTTCAACCATTCATTAAACTGCATGGTGCAAAGTACCCTCGCCTCACTCATGCCATTGACAGGCAGCACCTCTGAGAAGGATACTGTGTGTGCTAATTGTCTTAGGCCCCTCCCCAATTCTACAAAGTCCTTCTGCGCTGCTCTAATCTCATGTTGAGCTAAGTCATTTGTCCCTAGGTGGACAATGACATCCAGTTCAGACTCCCATACAGCTGTTCTCGTGATCCTGAGGATGTGCTTCCTCTCCCTTCAAGCCATGGCACCAGGCAGGCACCTTACTTCAGTTTTCCCTGCTCCCCCAGTTCTATCCCCCTATTAATTGAGTCCCCCACCAGGAGCTGCTTCCTTTCCTTGTGGTGTCCTCTGCCTTCTTCCTGTGGGCCTCCCTTGTGATAGTTGTCCTCAGCCTCCTTAGTCTCCTCTGTGGATACATCCATAGGGGAGCTGTGCTCCCCCAGAATGGTGTATGGATTGTGGAGTGGAAAAACTGACTGGGTGTGCCTCTGTTCCACCACCCCACCTCCCTGAGCCCACTGTGGTCCAACTGCTGTGCTCTTCGCCACCTCTGAGGTAGTGGTGGTGGCTCTGGTGCTCCCTGGATGGGGGAGGTTCCCTTCCTACCATCCAGTGTGGCCTGGGGGAAGGATCCCTTACTACTGTCCAGTATGGCATGAAGACAGGCAACTTCCTCCCTCAGGGCAGAGAGTTGTCTGCTAGCGTTAGGTGTGTCAAAGAAATCAGGCGGCAGTACACTACCCAGATCCGAGAAAGCATCATAATATGCCCATGTCATTGCAAAAAAAAACAATAGGCTTTTCAACACACGTGATTAAAAAACATATAAAAATGACTCACTACAAGTCCTGTATATCCATAGCATATAAGGCATATAAGGCAGTTCAGAAGTAGAAATATAGAAGTAGGCTTCAGCAACAGAATTTAAACTAAATGAATTGGTTCAGCATCCCATTGTGGCAGGTCTCAGCTTCGAACCTTGGCCATTTTGGATCTTCTCAGCAGTAACACAGTTACCAGCATAATATAGCTCTGTCACTCCATTGGTAGTTACATTATTTTAATTAACCTTCACCCTGCCCCTAAGAAATACAGTAAAAGCTAACAAAGAAAAGAGGAGAAAAGACAGCAAAGGAAGTGAATAGGAGTTAGTCCTGGTTATTTTGTTCAAGGAACAGGCAGTTCTCTGAAGAATTTTTCAACAGTCGTTCCTGTCTTAGAAGAGCCAGGCATCACAGAAATAGACATAACATGCCAGATTTATCAAGTATTAAACTCAGCTTATTTTCTTTCTGTATCTCCATATCGATCTGCACATGTGCTGCATACACACTATAATTCATCCACTTCCAGTATTAGTCCCCATGAGGTTGATCTTCTCCTTCTGCCCAAGCAGGTCTGGAACTCCTTTATCCGTGTGTCCTCAAAAGCATCCCCATCCCCTCGGGCAGGACCTTCTGACTAGGTCCAAGAGAAACATAGTGCATGCATACTTAAAAAGGGTCCATTTTTAGAGCTTGGGATTGTTCTTTTTTTTTTTGGCAGGACCTCCTGTCACTACATCAGCCCTGGTCATGGCCCCTGGAAGCCTCAGCCACCATCTATGGCTGCCGGGGTTCCCCAGTCACCCCCCCCCGGCTTGCCCTCCAGTGGGGCGAGGCCGTGGCTATGTTTTTTCATGGCCACGAAACCAGTATCTAGTCTGGGAACCAGCAGCGATGGTGGCCACTAGAGGTCATCCGGGAGGGCTTCATTAAGACTGTGGCCCTCGCCTGCCCATTTTTCTTGACTTTTTCCTCATGGAGGTGGAAACGTGCAATGACGCCAGTGTCCTCCCCGCCTCCGAGAGATTGAGCGTCGGCAGCGTGAGATCTCCCAGCCTCCGCCAGGAGTCCTCAGCGCTCTGAGAGCATCCCTCACCCTCCCCCCTGGAGAAGGAGAGCAGTCCATAGACGCCCATTTTTCTCCCCCCGGCTGGTTCTCTCCAATGACCTGGGTCCATTTCAACCCAGGTCGCGGGCCACAAGCAGAAAACTACATCGCTGCGCCAATGGGCTGGCCTGAGCTTGGGATTGTTCAAGGAAATCTGAGACATCTTGGTGGTTTTCAAAAAACCTGCTACCAGAAAGAAGTACTTCTCTTAAGGAAAACGTCTTCCATTTGGTGCAACAAGCGTGAAATGTCACCTGACAGTTTCCAGGAATTCTGGATCCTTGACTACCTGCTGTCCCTTGTGCATGCAGAGAAAACAACAGCCTTCTTAAAAGTACACCTGACAGCTGTCTCTCTGTATAGGTCAAGAGAAAGAATTCCTGTTATGGCCTCTGCACCCATTTTAAGGTCTTTGGCCGTCTCAGTGACAAGAAGGGAAAGGGTTTGCTCAACGTGCTGGTGACCCATGTTTGCACCCCGAGTCCAGGTACTGGGAGCAGATACCAGCAGGGAGGGAGTGAAGACCACCCGGAGGGGCAGACCTGTACTCTTGGTGGTGGATTGGAGATGTACTTGGTGGTGTGCTGCCTTGATGCGCCACCATATGTCCCCACCCCAGGGCATCCCTGAAATGTCAGTTTGGGAGGTGGATGGTTCACAGATGAGGAAAAGAATGGCCACCTATGCCACCCAGATGACAGCAGCTCACCTCTCCATCACCATGAAGCTCAGGAGAGCCCCCAGCTGCACCTTCACTTTCCCAATGAGGATGGAAGTGTGCATCTTTGGGTGCATGACAGTCTCCCCTCCCAGTCATGACTATGGGAGGGGGCCCCGCAATGAAGGGACACATCAGGTCAGTCAGTGGGAGGCATGATGGGGGCAGTGGATGGCAACCTGGAGGGAGCAACGAGCAGTGGCAGTAGGATTGTTCCTGAAAAAGAGGGCGGCTAGGTCAGTGTGTGAGAGGTAAAAAGCAAAATACAAAAAAAAAAGAAGGTTCCTGAAAGAACTTAGATCATCTGTATCCACCTTGAGAGGACCCAGTCCCTTCAAAAGACCTTAGTTTAGTTTGTATTAATTGTTCAGTCCCCTGATTAGACACATAGACTTTTGTGATTTGACATTTTGTCTTGGCTAATGACCATTTTATAGAGTAAATTAGCTGCTATTTAGTCTGAAGGATAAGATCCTTAGCAAACAAGTCAGTAGAAGACACCTAATGTTCCTGTCCAAGGCTGTCTCTGAATTTCATGCTATGCAATCCATTCTTTTTGCCAGTATTTTATCCCAGAACCCCTGCCAACAGTGGTGAGGAGACCATTCCCCATCTGGACCTTGAGAGAGTTCTTAGTTTTTTAGCTGAAACATACAAGCCTATTAAGGATTCAGCAAAGCTGCTGTTTTTCCCCTATGGGGGCTCTTGCTCAGAACCCCCTTCAGCTAAAAAAAGACACTATCCCAAAGGACAATTTATTTTATTTATTATTGTCACACATGGTACTTTCCTCATGACTTATCCTGGAAACTCTGAATGTCCCCTCTACCAGGGGTGAAACCTCCTTTGTGAAAGCCTCCTGTATCTTCAGGGTTTTTTTTTTGTGTGCATGTGTCTATTTTTCCATTTGCAAAGTATACTGCAAAGCCACTAGAGGGCAACAACTCTTAGAAGTTGCATTCCTCTTCCCATTGCTATCCCCTAAGCATTTCTTGTCCTGGGTCCTTCCTCCCTAAAGCAGATTATTACACCCTAACAAACCATACTCCGTCACCCTACCGCTGTGCCAGAGAGACCACCTCACCAACCCTGGCCGCTATTAAATACATATAGTTCCCAACCATTTCTCAAGTCCTCCTCTACCATTGGCTTCATACTGATCAACACAGACTATTTTGTTTTATTTTTTCTGTACCCTGGCCTGTCTCATCTTAAATGTACACAGCTACCACTCCCTGCTCACTCTCTAAGTAACCACGGCCCCAAATTTTAAACTCTTACTGAGTGCCTTTCCCATTTTCATATTTCTGTCTTTGCCCACTCCCACAAGCAAGACAAGCCATAGTTTGGTTTAGTCACCCAATATTGAAATCTTGAAAAACCTTCACGTCAACATAGGTTGCTCATCTGGGAACTTTTTCACTATTAATAAAGGACCTTGGTCTACCTCAATGATCCTGCCCCCTATACTGTAAATATTTTTTCCTGAGGTGGATCACATCCCCATCAATGTGTCCTTAAGGGCCACACCATCCTCATTTTACACAGGAAAAAGACAAAACCTCACTGTGTTCACATGAAGGTTAAATATTTCTCCAAGGCTCGAAGATAACTCCTACTCAGGATAGCCCTTATGCTACTTCTGCTGTCTGGAAACATTCATCTCAATCCAGGTCCTGAAGCACCTCCCACCTACAATGCGTGTCCTAAACAAGGTACCATTAAACTGGTCACAATTAATATCTGCAGCCTTTTAAGCAAAATTGACATCCTGAAAGTCTGGGTAACTCAGCACAACCCTGACATACTATCTGTCGTTGACACATGGATGATCCCCAAAATACCAGATTCTGTAGTAGCTATACCTGGATACACTATATTCAGGCTGGACAGGCTGACCAAATGTGGGGGTGAATGTGCTATATTTCTAAAACATTCCCTAAAGGGGTATGCTATGCCACCAATTGATCTCAGTGGCAATACCCAGGTACTGGTGACAAAAGTGCTGTTAGGGGCTCACCATAAAACAATATCAGTACTCTCAGTCTACATACCTCCCAAAGGCCCAGCCACTGGTCTCCTCAGTCTTCTTGACCAGGGTTTGACCTTAACATTGTTTTACTAGCCCTGAACCTAGTGCAAATTGGCCAGGGCTATTGCAGCTAACTCTCTACTAGTCTGTCTTGACTAGTGCAGGTTTTTCATGACTGTTAATGAAGTTGAAAAAGTCCCTACTTTAGCAAGCTGTAGTCCTTTTGCTAATCTCCCTCAGTGTTGCAGGTGGCCTGGTGTGATTAACAGCTCATTAAGAGCTGCAATTATCTAGCAGTTCAAGAGGGGGGAGCCAACAAAAGACTCAATGTGAGTCATTATCACTCAATTGTTAGGACATTCAGCTAGTGTGCATGCTGTGATCAAGGGCAGAGTGCTTTTATGTTACTAGCTTCCAGTTTGCTGAACTTGTCTTTGATTTGTCTGACAATATTAAAACCAATGCACCTCATTTCCCAACCTTTTGAGTGCCTGTATCCAACACTGCAGTGACAGAATGCTATCATATATACATGGTCTGCCCAGCCAGATGGTCTGTCCACTCTATACTTTATTTTATTTATTTATTTATTTGCTTTTGTTAACCGGGTAAGCACGCTAGACACCAGGTGCCTATTTTCAGGTGCGACCCGGGAGAGTTACAGGTGAGGAACTTCATACATGAACAGTACAGGATTCAAAAAATACATAGAAAGAGACAGGCATTTCAGGACTAGCACTTAAAAAGGTGGTACAAGGTTACATGCAGCGAACAATTGGGGGTATCGAGAAATATACATAGGAATTAAACAGGGTGTGGCTACGCTAGTTGCAGTACATGATTGACAGGAGTTAACACATGAACAGTTGAAGAGACAAGTAGGCAAACCTAACGTAGGAAGCATTTCAGCCTGGCTTTAGGACAGAGTAGGGAAAGCAAAACAAAAGGGTGGGACAGGGAGATAGATGAGGGGGTAGGACAGTGGAGTGGATGAGGCTAGGACAGTAGTAGGTGCCTGCGAGGGGGGGGAGGGGGCGAAACCCCTTGCAGGGGTCGGGGCGGGGTTACTGGGCAGGTGCTGGAGGAAGTGCAGGTGGGGCTGAGGCTAAGGGCCCCACTGATCTGGCTAGAGGGAGGAGGGGCAGTGGAGTAGGCTATGGGGAGCAGGGACAGGGGAAGAAGGTTTCCAGGAAGCACCATAGGGAAGCTTTGAAGCTTGATGTGAGGAGGAGGCCCTAACTGGCTCAGGGAGTGAGTTCCAAAGTTTGGGGGCATAAACATGGAAGGACCGATCTCCTGCAAGGGTGCAGGTCTGAGGAACCTCGTGTTCCTGGGTTGTCCCAGATCTTAGGTGGTAGGATGGAGGACCAAGTTTGAGGGGAAGGGCTAGGGCTGGGGGGTGTTGGAGTGGATAATGTTATCAATGAAATTACCTAGAATGAAGGAACTGTGCTTCTCTGGGGGAAGCCACT
Source organism: Neoceratodus forsteri (assembly GCA_016271365.2). Classification (NCBI taxonomy): domain Eukaryota; kingdom Metazoa; phylum Chordata; order Ceratodontiformes; family Ceratodontidae; genus Neoceratodus; species Neoceratodus forsteri. The sequence continues at coordinate 1,428,249,831 of CM028130.1, forward strand.
CCAGGCGGTTGTAAAGGTTGCAACGGTGGGTGAGGGGAGGGGTGGAAAGCGCGAAGTGACAAACATTATTGTAGGCCGTGTTCCATTTTGAAAGGCTGGATTTGGGAACTGGGGCAAAAGTTACAAGACCATAGCATAGTGAGGGGAGGAGGACTCCCCTGGCGAGGGCCAAGCGGGTGGCGGGAGTGAGACAGTTATTAGCACGATAGGCAAGACCAAGTTTACAGTTTGTGGCCTTGCAGACATTACGGATGTGTAGGGCAAGGTCCAGCTGAGGGTTCAGGGTGACACCCAGGTATTTGGCGGAGGTTACCATCTCAAGGGATGAGCCATTGGCCCCGAGGATCAGCAGAGGGGCAGGGCGAGATTTTAATTTATTTAGGGACCTAAACAGCATGGCTTGGGGTTTTTTGAGATTGAGGGTGAGCTTGTGGTCCCCCAGCCAGGTTTGGATGCGTTCAAAGTCAGTGTTCAGTTGGGAGTTAATTGTGGAGATGTCCCGAGAGCTGGTCAGGAGGACGAGGTCATCCGCATTCAGGGTGGTGAGGGAATGAGTTGTGATGGATGGTAGGGCATTGATGAGTAGTGAGAATAGAGTCAGACCAAGGACAGACCCTTGGGGGACCCCACAGAGGATTGGAGAGAGTTTGGAGTAAGTTCAATTAAAGTTGGTGTATTGCTGACGGTTGGAGAGGTAGTTAAGGAACAAAGCGTGGGAGGAGGAGAATCCGAGGGATTGGAGCATGGAGCTGAGGAGGAAGTGATCAACCCTGTTGAAGGCTTTTGAAAGGTCCACGAAAATGGTTCCAGTGAGATTACCTTGGTCTGCACTTGCCCTGATCTGTGAGGTGACAACAGCAAGGGCAGTGGACATGCTGTGCCCTTTCCTGAAGCTGTGCTGAGCAGGAGAGAGGATGTTGTAGTCCTGGATGTATTGGGAGAGCTGGGAGACAATGGCTTTCTCGAGCAATTTACTGGTGGCGGACAGTATGGAGATGGGGCGGTAGTTGCCGGGATCTTTTGGGTTCCCTGTTTTAAGACAGGAATGACCTTGGCCACTTTCCAGAGGTCTGTGATAATCCCAGTGTTGATAGAGGAGTTAAATAGGTGCAAGACTGGTCTAGCAAGGAGGTAGGCCCCCAGCCTGAGCAGTTTCAGCTCAAGGCTGTCATGTCCTGCTCCGCTGTGGGGGGAGAGGCCTGAGAGCAGCTTCTGGGTCTCTTTAGGTGACACTTGTCTCAGATGGAATGGGGCCGGGGTGGAGGCCGGAAGAGGGGGCATCAAGGGGGCAGATGCTAGGGGACTGGAGGGGGGAAGGGGCAGCTCAGAAAACTGGGAGTTGAAGGAGTTTGCAATGGTAAGGGGGTTACTGCAGCTGACCCCATCAACAAGCAAGTCAGTGACCTGAGGTTTAGCTGACCCCCCAATGGCATTTTTAGAATTCTGCCAGAAACTCCTTGGGTTGCTGCCAGAGGAGAGTAAGACAGCTTTACAGAACTCGCTTTTAGCTGAGCGGATGGCACTTTTGCATGAGTTTCTGAGGTGCCTATAGGCCATCAGATCTTCATTGTTATGGGATGCCTTAAAGGATGCCCAACATTTGTCCCTGGCCTTCATTAGGGAGAGTAGGCCCCCATTTAGCCACTTGGTGACGGTGCCTCTCACCCTTCTCCTAGTGAGGGGGGCATGTTTATTCTGAAGGGGGTTCAACTTAGCCAGGAATAAATCCAAGGCTTGTGAGGGGTCGTTGGAGGTGGTGACCTCAGACCAGTCGACAGCTAGGAGCTCAGACAGGAAGTCATGGGGGTTAAATTTGGAGTAGTCCCTCAGTTCAATCACTTTGCTAGGTATTTTAGGCTGAGAGATGCCCCAGACACAGTAGATAGGAGAATGGTCGGAAATGACATCCGGGAGAGTGCCTGAGGATATGATGTCGGCAGGCCTGTTGGACAGGATCCAGTCGATGAGGGATCCTGAGTTTCCCTGTGCAGAGAGCCTGGTGGAGTCGGTTATGACTTGACTAAGTGAAAGGCCCGAGAGCAGTGGTTCATACAAATAGCGGTTGGTACCCAACCAGTTGAGGTTGAAGTCACCTAGTACTAGGGTTTCGTTGGGACCCACTTTTTTGCCGATGCAGTCGAGCAGGGAGGAGAAACCAGGTAGCCCAGTCTTGGGTGGGATGTAGGTGCATATCAGGTGAATCTTCTTTGAGTGCTCCAGCAGGAGGAGGGTGTGCAGGAACTCACATGCAGGCAAATTGGGAGGTGAGTGGTCAAAGGGGGACAGGTTTAGGTGTGCCTTGTAGTAGAGGATCACCCCGCCTCCCTTCTTCTTGCCCGGTCTATCACGTCTGAAGTGGTTATAGCCCAAGAGGGTGCACTGGGCATCAGGTATGTGGGGTTTGAACCAGGTTTCAGAGAGGCCCAGTATATCTGGCTGGTGAAGGACAACCCATGCTGTGAGCTCGGCTAGGTTGTGTAGGAGGCTACGCATATTCATGCAGACAAATTTGAGCCCTTTTGAGGAGAGCCGGTGGGGGGGGAGCTGGGAGTCAGAGGGGTGGGTAGTGGATTGAGTGGAGGGGCCATACCCTTAGGTGGGTCCTGCTGGCGGCAGGGGAACTTTAGGACAGAGGGGTAGAACGCCTTACAAGGAGCAGGGTGGAGAGAGAGGTCCGGGGAGAAGAGCTGGGAGTAAGGGGATACGGCCAAAAAGGATTCGGCAATTAGTGCCAGGAGCCTGCCTAATGTGTGCTGTGCAGGGAGAGCAGAGGGCAGTGCTTAGGTGAGTGGAGAGAACAAGGGGAGAGAGAAGGAAAGTAAAAGAGGGAGGCTGGTCTAGAGTTAGATGGGTTACCAGTGTGCTAGGCTGATGGTGCGGCCACTAGTGGTGATAGAAGATAACCTGCAAATGGCAAACAGGGCTGATAGGTTATTTTCAGCACCACGTGGCTCACCACAGCCTATTTAATGAGGAGCCGACCAAGGGTGGTGGCGGGGGCGGTGAGGAGCCGAACGCGAAGCATTCAGCAGGACTAGTGCTCCAGCACTGCTGCGGAGGTGCTCCAGCCGTTTAAATTTGGCGCCAAGGCTGCCGCGCCGTAGGAGAGAGGGAGTCCAGGTGGAAGGCTGCAGGCGGGCCGGTTTCTAGCGCGGTGTATGGAAAAACGTCTGGCCAGTGACTTGCTTGGTGCAGGAGGGCTGAATTTCCCTGCAATTACCTTGCTGCAAGAGTCCTGCTGGACTGCTGAGGGAGGGTCACAACCAGGAGCCCTCACGACCGCCGAGACTCCGCGGGGGACGTCTGCGGGAAACAAAGAGCACAAGTAGTTAAATAAGGTAGGGGGGCAGGCACGATTTGATCACATAAAAAGAGAAAACGGAAGGGAGAGGGGAGCTTGGGGGTGCCACTTGTGCTGTTTCAGGCAGACACCAGGCAGGGTAGTGGAAATTTCAGGATAGGAATTACAGGCAAAATAAGTAAGTAATCTTGTCAAGTTTTAACACACTGCCACAACAGCATTAGCAAACACCGGATATACATGAAGCTATGAAATGGCAGGGAGAAAACAGTCAATCTGAGCTCCAGCACCGCTGCGGAGGCACTCCGGCCGTTTAAATTTGGTGCCAAGGCTACCGCGCCATAGGAGAGAGAGAAGGAGTCCAGGTGGGAGGCTGCAGGTGGGCCGGTTTTCACCGCGGTGTATGGAAAAACATCTGGCCAGTGACTTGCTTGGTGCAGGAGGGCTGAATTTCCCTGCAATTACCTTGCGTGAGAGTCCTGCTGGGCTGCTGGGGGAGGGTCACAACCGGGAGCCCTCATGACCGCCGAGACTTTTTCTGCACACCACTGCAGACTAGACTCTGAAGTGACCATCTATAGACCCATAGCTGCCATTACTGACTGGTGTAGTGTTCACAGCTCCTCTTAATGGATCACACCAGCCACTGCCATCAATGCAGTACCACCCAGCATGTCATTTCATCGTAAAAACAATACTTTGGAGTATGTATGGTATCAAGCAAAATCTTAGTAAAATACATAATTTGAAAGGTTGAAATAGGTATTCCTGGTGGCATAGATCATCCTATAAAGAAAGAGAGGTTGTATAGCATCATGCTTGAATACTGCTCCCCTTTGACTGATGAAAGGACACTGTTATGAAAAATCTGTTTTTGTTAGGGCAGAACATGTTAAATCAATATTGTTTTGCCTGGCATATATAAACAGATATGTCAAAGTTTCTTACATCCCAAGCCCCCTGTGTTTGTTTAACTCCCTCCAAAGAAATCCTAGAACTGCCCCAGGCTCACTTTGCAATGTAAGAAAACTTCCAGAAGTGCAGTTCTGGTTAATCACAGGGTGGGAGATGAGAGTGTCTTTCTCTGCCTGATTCTGTACATTGTCCTGGAGATCAGGGTGGGACTGTGGTGATGTGCATGATGATGTTGGCTATTGTGTGTGCAGAGCTAGAATGGCCTGATTGAACATTTGCAACTATGGTATTCTCTGGTTTGGCGGGGAGGGGGTGAAGAAAGAGGAAGCAAGGGGCACATGGTAAAAAAACAATGGGGGTACTCACTGCAGGTGATTGGACTGCAGACTTTTTTTTTTTTGCTGGGGCAGGAAGCAATGTGGGAGCAGGATAAATATGCAATAATCAGAGTATTTCTTGGCTTGCATTTTTCCTATTTAACTGATCAAAATTAACCATTATTATTGCAGGCTAGTGCAATCATCTGCGGGCTACTGCAATTTTTAGTTAACTTGTCCAGCTGGCTAGTGCAAAAAAAAAGTTAGGGTTGACCCCTGTTCTTGACCATCTCCACTCACAAAATCACCTCATGGAGACAATTATCATAGGAGATTTTAACATAAACTGGCTGTCACTTGCGACCAACTCACTAAAGTATGCAATAACAGCCCTTCACCTAACTCAAGTTGTTAATACACCCACTAGGATAAACTTTAAAACAGGGACTAGCACCATCCTTGACTGGATAATTTCTAACCAACCTAACTACCTTTCCAATGTAACTGTGCACCCTGACTCCATCAGTGACCATTCCCCAATCACATGCAGTTTCACTAATAAATTCCTTATCGCTCCTCCCCAAACTATCTACAGCAGATTTCTCAGAAGGGGCCACCTGGACCTCCTAAAACAACAGCTTTTGTGTCCAAAATTGGAACCTCCCGGACTCAACCAATGATGTTAATGTAGCCTTCTGTCACTTTATAAGGGTTTTTAACACTGCTTATGATATGCATGCCCTTCTCAAAAAAGATTAACGTCTCTGGCATGGTCAACCCCTGGATCACTCCTGAGCTCCTTTCCAACATGAAGTTTCAGGACCATCTCTGGCACTGTGTAAAAGCCACTGGTAAGCAGTAGAACCTACAAGCCTATAAAGCTGCTAGAAACAACTGCACGAGGGAGACTCGCCAGGCAAAAGACAAGTACCATAGGGAGATGCTTACCAATTCTGGGTTGATAGCAGAAGGTTCTGCTCTAATATAAATGATGTCACTGGCAAAAAACCTCAAGTGTCGCCTACAATGGTAAACATAAATGGGACCCCTACCGCTGATCCTCTGGAAATTGCTAATGCTTTTACCAATCTGAGCTGTGTTCTCCTACCTGACTTTTTCAATGATGTTGATGCCCACTCCACAAGCCACAGTGATGACAATAGTCCTGAGCACCCCCTTTTTATTTTAAAAGGGCATCATGCAACCTGGTTAGAAAACTACTATCTAAGGTCCTAAGAAATGCAAGACACAGTAGTGATGGACTAGACCTTAAGCTTATCACCCTAACCCTAGATGAAGTTCTTCTACCTATAACTAAGATTCTAAATCTTTCTCTTACACTGGGACCATTTCCTGATGCCTGGAAAATGTCCATCATAACTCCAGTGCACAAAACCGGTGATTGTTCCTTACAGGATAACTATATGCTTATATCCATTCTCCCTCCACTCTCCAAGGTGCTCGAGCGAATTGTTACCAACCAGCTTGGTGCTTATCTGGACACATACTCCATCCAGTGCCCACAACAACTGACTTTAGAAAGGGCACAGTACTACCACAGCATTATTAGAATTCACAAGCTTCATACAAGAGGCCATTATTCAAGGCAAGATTGTAGGTGCAGCCTTTGTTGACCTAACAAAAGCCTTTGACACAGTGACTCACACACTGTTGCTTGGCCAACTCTCTAAAACTGGTGTTGTCCCAAACACCCTGAAATGGTTCGGAAGCTACCTCAGTGATAGACTGCAGAGTGTGAGGATATCAAATGTAGTTTTGGAGCAGAGGGCTGTCCAATTGGGGTACCTCAAGGCTCAATTCTGGGTCCCTTATTGTTCAGTATTTTACTGAATGACCTTCCAGCTGTCTGCGACCAGAGTACTCTCCTCTACGCAGATGACATGGTCATCCTTACTAGCCACCTGGATCCCAACACTCTTGAAAACAGTCTTCAACAAGGCTTCACAGAAGCAGAGAGATGGTTTAGTAATCACAAACTAGTGCTAAACTACAAAAAAAGTTTAGCTGCTTTCATCCTCTTGGCATAAGTTTAAGGCCCATCAACACGCTATCACCAACAACCACAGAGACGCTCTTGAACAAACTCAGCTTTTCAAATACCTAGGTCTTACCCTGGATAGTCACTTTACCTTTGTGCCTCACATTGAAAATGTTGCCAGAGATATTAATACCAGAATTGGGCTCCTCTTCAGACACAGACGAAGTCTTACCCAAGAAACCCTGAAGGTTGCAGTTCACAGCTCAGTCCTCTCAACCATTATGATCTAATAATGTACTGTGCTGCAACCTCCACATCTCTTAAATGACTCATGGTGGCCCTGAACAAAGCCTGTAGGTTAGTTACAGGTGCTGCGTGCCTCACTCATACCTGTGAGTTATATGCTCAATCTGGCTGGCTCCAACTAAGTAACAGGATCAAATATCAAACCTGCCTCTTGTCCAAAAAAGCTCTAGTCTACCCCCAAGCATTGGTTGCCTGCTAAACAAATCCCCTAAGACCCAACACACACGTACCTCAGTTTCTGACCTCCTTCTAGTACCCTACTGTTGGACTGCTCAATACCAGCAATCCTTTCAATACAGAGCCCCCCCTGTGGTTTAATAATCTAAGCAATCAACTGAGCTGTCTTTCTAGTCTGTTCCAATTTAAACTTATGCCTCTTCAGCATCTTCTAACCGAAAGCACTTGTAATTGTTACACCTAGTTTCCCACTTCTGCAGACACCCTTATATCACTTTTTTCACTCTCTGAGGCTCTTACTTGGCTTTCTGTTTTGTTTCACCTCTCCTGACAGAACAATTTCCCTTTTCTCCCTGCCACCTCCTCCCTTACCACATCACCTCCTTGCTCTTATCCCACTGACCCCCCTCTTCCTAGACCTGTCCAGGCCCTCTGATCCCCCTCTCCCTTTTCTTCTTTCCCTTTATCTGCCCTCCTTTTCCCCTCTTTTACCCCCTTCTCTCACCTTAGCCTCCCATCCCTATCACCCTACGACAAGGCCACTGGCTGCCATGTTTTCTTTTCCTTCTCTATCTGGACTCTACCCTCTCATCTCCCCTACCCCTTCCTTAGTGAACCCCTTCCACCCCACCTCTGATTAGCAATGTTGTGTCAAATGTACCTTATGGTTTTCTATGCTTGCTTGTAATCTTGAGTGTGTAGCACTATTCCCACTTATTTACCAACTGACTTTCTGTGCTCCAATGATACCATGAATGTTTTCTGTACCTCCGTTGATAGCAAGAATGTTGTCTATACCTCCCTACCTTATTGTAACCCTTTCCTTTGACATGGAACCTTTGTAAATGAGCTGCCTCGAGCTCAAAGTCATTTGTAATCTGAGATTTAAATAAATAAAATAAATAAAAAGGTGGACACCTGGATAGCTACCAATGCCTGTAACTCAGATTGCAGTGTGGATCCCCAGTCACATAGGAACAGGGATGCAGACTTTCAATCTACTGTACTAAAGAACTTATTCCCAAATACAATAGGTTCCAGTGCATTCCTCCTCTCATGCACTAGGTGTGAATGTGAAAGCCCCTTTAGTCAGTCAGTCAGTTAGTTAGTTCATTAGTTAATTAGTTTTTGTAGACCGGGAAAGGAGGACTAGACAATTCTGCCTATTTTCAGCCTCATCCCTGGGGAGGAGGATGCAGATGGATGCCAAATTACCTTGAACCAGTTTAAGCTGTTGGTGTATTTTAGTGAAGTGGGGAAATTTGGACAGTACACCTAGGAAATTCCCCTACTCTTCTCATGGGATTAGTTGAGCCTTATTTGCATATTGCCAAAATGACCATATTGGGGGTATTTTAACTGTGGAATTTCAAAACAAGACTGGGGAAGAAAATCAAAAAAGGTTTTTTGTGACTCCCTTTTTCTAAAGAATATTTTGAATAGGGTGAGGATGGAAGATGTGTATCAAATTAGTGGGAAAAATGTGGAGCATACTTTTTTCAAAGGTAACCTCTCATCTAGATTAGACTTTTTGTTGTACCCAAAAATATAATTATTTTAAAAGCATATATAACACCAGTGGAAACAACTGATCATGTGGCTGTGAGTATTAAAATAAATATCAAAGAAACTATGATATGTGGGAAAGGTTATTGGTAAATTAATCTGGAATTACTGGAAGATGAAGAGGTGCAGAATGATTTAAAATATATGTTTGCAGCAAGAGTATCAGTCTTGGGGTTATACGAAGATTTAATAAAGTGGTGGGATGACATTAAATATGATATTAAATATATTATGATTAAAAATTCTCAAAAAAAAAAGAAAGATCAATGTATCATACATACTTACAATTCAGGGCCAAATTATATAAAGAATTAACAGAGCAACATAAAGATGGGAAGAATCATATGGAGTAAATAGAATATCTAAAGAAATCGATCTGGGAATATCAGTACAGCAGAACTAAATCACTATTACTGGAGCAAAAGAGTGGGACGCAAGGGACCAAAGCTCAAACAAATCTGTTAGATGATAATGATGATAGGGTAGAGAAGAGAGTCATATATGAATTAATGGATAGAAAATGGGAAAAAACAACAGATAGTAGAAACATGAAGGTACTTGTGCAGCATTTTTTTAAGGCAGAAATTTCAGGCTCAGGGTAACGAGAAAGAGGGAGAAAATGTTTTAGACTGACTGAGTGTCCCTAAGATTAAAGAAAATGAGAAATAGATTTTAAAAGAACTAATTACAGAAAATAAGGTGAAAGAAGCCATCAAATCCTTAACCAATAATATGACCCCAGGGTTAGGTGGAATCCTGAACACCTTTTATAAACAAATTGAAAACATATTAGCCCCAATACTGATATTAACATACAATGAAATCCAAAATTCTGGGGAACTGTTGGAATCGATGAAGCAGGAGGTTACAGTGTTTATTTTTAAAAAGGGAGATGGAGCTGAGATTAAAAATTGGAGACCAATCACCTAACAGCTGATTATAAAAGGTTAGCCAAAATTATACATAGGAGGATAGTAGAGCGTGTACCAGAACTAATGGAAACTCAGACATGTGCACTGCCTGGGAGGAACATAAGAGAAAATCTGATTTTAGTGAGACAAATAATAAATCAAGGGAACAGGAGGTAGGAAGAAGTAGGCTGCTGTTTAACTAGGATCTGCAGCTTATCCATCAGGTAGGGAAATGAGCAGACTGGGTGGGCCAAGCGGTCCTTATCTGCCATCAAATTCTATGTTTCTATGTAGAAGACAAGATAGAAGTATTAGGTGTACTTTTTGGTGGGAAGGACCCCATGAGAGAAAATTGGGAACGGAAAATTCAAATAGCAGAAAATAATAAATGAATAGGTGGAAAGGATAGAATATGACAAGGGGGGAAAAATGTTTATGTTAAAAACTTTTATAGTACTGATTGTTGTACATATTGCATATATATTTCTGGTGCCACAGGGTTTGCAAGTTAAACTTTTAGGTTTGTTTTTTTCATTGTTAAGGGGGAAATAGGTTGAATCTTGTCAAGAGAGCGCACACACATAGACCAGAAAAAGGAGGATTAAACACATTGCACCCTATTGTTTTTTTCATATTAATATGAGACCAATATTACAAGGGGAAAACATATGGTGTTTCTTGATAGAAAAGTGGGAAACAATCTTTATGTGTGTTTGGGGGAAAATGGGAAATGTGTTTGAGCAAAAGAAGCTACCATATTATATGAATGAATGTAGGAAATGTTTGACTCAATTGGAAGTATCTAAGGATGAAATATGAATAAAAAAGGAAACTGTTATATAGTAAAATCATAGAAAGAAAATACTATGAGGTGCCAGTATTTAATGTAAGACAAGAGGTAAATATAAATCTGTTGATACAAGCAATCTTAGAAAATAGAATACCAAAGAAATGAAGGAAGAAATATGAATGTTTAATCATGGAAAAATAAATGTGAAGGGAAATTTAAAACATAAAAAGACTGAGGAAAGAACCTGCCCAGAAATGCAATGTGTGGAGAAAGAAGAAACAACAGAACATATGTTGTTTGAATGTCCTTTTATAAAACTGTTTTGGGAACTGTTAGCAAATATGTGGGAATGGAAATATATAAAAATATGACATATGAAATATTGGTCTATGGCCAATTGCCAGATGAATGTTTTTTTTTTTTTAAAGAGTACAGTGTATGTAGTTTTTGCCATAATTAAATGGTCCATATGGTAAGTCAGGTATCAAAGGTTTATTTAGAACAAGGAAATGACAATGGAAGATCTATTGTTTAAAATACAAAGTGAAATAGATATGGTATATCTGGATGAAAGCAGTAAATATGGAGAAAATAGAGGGATACAGTTATGGAGAAATTTTGAATGTATAGGTTAAAATGATTAATGAAGTATTCATGGAGTAAGATATAAATATTTAAAACTATAGGAAAAAGAAAGCAATAAAATGAACTTAGCAGGGAAATTTAAGGAGGGTATGAATGTAAGACAAAAAATTATGTGAAAAAATACGTTAATGGAAAAAAGAAAAAAGGAGGTGTGAAAGAGAAAACTTGTCTTATTTAAAATAAATGTTGTAAATAGATTGTCTACTGTGTTTGTTTTTGGTCTTCAATAAAAACTTCCCTTACTCTGTTTGAGAAGTGCCATAAGATCTTTAACATCCACTTGAAATACCACCAGAACAGGTAGATGGGACCTTGGTTTAACGTCTCATCCAAAAGACAGCACCTAGGAGTGCAGCACCCCCCTCTTGCTGCACCACAGAGTCAGTATCCCTTCCCACTGCACTACAGTGTCAGCATTGAGAGTTCACCCAAGTGCCTGGTGTGGGGATAGAACCCACATCCTTCTGATTTTCCAGCCTCAGAGGCAAGTTTGCAAGCTACTGAGCCACTGACATTGGCCTCAGTTGCAATGGCATGAGGCCAAAGACTGAGTGTCATCAGCACTTAAGAAGTCTGTAAGTGCATATAGATCAGTGACCAATATCCTGGGGTGCCTTATCCCACTTCTTTTTTTCCAGTTAACTTTTTATTCAATTTTATAATACAGAAAAAGGAACAACAGTACAGCAATGACAATACAAGAAGGATGACACTGTGTTAGCAGATTATGTTGTACATTATACATTGTATGGTGAAACATCTGCTTTACAAAACTAGGTCAAGAAGTCTCTAGTCATTGCCTTGGTAAACAATTACTTCAATCAAGGCACAGCAGTAATGTGCTATTTCCTAACATTAGCTTGTAGGTGAGCATACAGTTATGACTTGTTATCCATTGCTTTTCATGTATAAATTAAACAAACTGAATGGTGTCCTAACAAATTGTGTATTTGGTGTGATTAATTGATAATATATGGCTGATAAAAGAGAGAATTATTTCTAAGAACAACAGATAGATAAATGTTCCATATAGCAGAAAAGATAGATTGAAGTGAATAGGAAGAGAAAGTTAGGTAGCAATGAATGGGATGGGGGGGCAGATGGAAGGTCACCCTATGGCCTGAAATCTGGGTCCAATTGAATTTGATGCATTACCAATCATCCCCATCAATCTTCAGAGGTTGGGAGTCTATTCTTAAGAGAGTACTTCAGGCATTTCAGAACACAGATATCATGTACTATCTTTTGTCAGTCCATTAGGGGTGGCATAACCTGGGTGAGCCACACTTATGTGATTGCCTTTTTAGCTGCTAGGATTAAAGTTTACAATAATTTAAGTCCCTATCCCCAGAATAGACTTCCTTATGGTGGTATTGCCATTACCTTATACCACTTCAATATGAGTATTTTTTGTAGTTAAGCAAAATAAATCAGGTGAAAGCAGATTAATAACCATTTAAACATACAGTAGTACCATTTGTACAACTGTTTCAGCTTGCATAATTTTGAGCACTGTGGAGCTGGACTATTATGTCATCAAGCAGTGTTAAAGCAGTGTTAAAGCTGCATTGTCATTGGTCTGTGATTACACCAAAATGCAAATAAGTTGAGTTTGCAATCATAAGGGATTCAAACATTGCCTTCAGGAATCTCTTCGGTCAATCACAGCTTTCAAATCATTGCACATTCCAGGACTCTTTTTATATTATTAATATGACAGTTACATCCGATGCAGTATATATAGGTCTGCCTGTTGCTTGATTTTTTTTTTTACAATCTTTTGCCCAGAGATAGCCAAGATACTGTAGATCTCATTTTCAGTGGAGTCCTACTGTACTCCATTTTTAAAGCTGGAAGGACCGAAGCACTGGCTGATTAAATGACTTGCTCAGAGACACACAGTGAGTGAGTGGCTCTGGTGGAACTGGAAGCTGGATTTTCTAATTTCAGATTTAATTGCCTTTTTCTCCTATACAGATGATGCTCCCACCTGGCTGGCAAGAGGGACTAGACCGAGCAACTGTAGATTCTTTTATGGATAATATTTTCATGTCAGCGGTAAGAAAATGTAATACAATACAGACTGACTCATCAGCTACAAAACAACAAATATCAAATGCACTCCTGGAACTTGCACTAGTGCTCTTCAAGAAGCAAAGCAAAAGGGAAAGCAAAGTCTCCAAAAACTTTAAGTTTGAAATCAGAATGTTTTTTCACTTACAAATGACATTCAAAGCACAAACAGGGCCCCTTGAAGAAGATCAACTGAGCAAAGTACCGGGGTCTCTGGGTTACCGGTTAATCAGCTTCCCACATTTGTTTGTGCACAGAATGCTCTGAATGTCAGACCAAAATTACTCCAGACAGGGTGGTGGAAAAGGTGAGATGAGACCAAAAAAACTAGAGGAGTGGTCAAGGGTATGGCAGCTGGATTTCAATGTGAAAAAGTGCAAAATAATGCATTTAGTGCACTGAAACCAAACTGCAGTGTACAAAATGGGTGGAGTGGTACTGATGACCACAAAGCAGGAAAGAGACCTGGGGGTAGTCATATTAGATGACCTAAAGTTGGCCAGGCAGTGCAACAAGGCAGTAGGGAAGGCTAGTGGGATGCTAGAGTGCACAGAAAGGGGTAACACCAGCAGAAGGAGGGAAGTGGTATTGCCTCTCTATAGATCACTGGTAAGACCATGGCTGGCCTTACCTAGGTGCAAACTGTGCCCCAGCACTTTGGGGGTCCATACTTTATGCCTACATTATACAATGGCAAGAAAGAATCTTGGACTGTGATTGGTCATTTTGGGGCTGGACCCATGATGTTATCCCAGCATGATGCCACAGGTCTACTGTCATCATTATGGACATCATGGCGGCTCTCTTTTTTTGCATCTCCTCTTAAGAAACAAAAATATTTTCCCACTCTAATAAAAACATTCTTTAAGATAATTTTTTTTCATTTTATATATAACAACAAGCCATTGTATAATAGGAATAATGCACTCCAAGGTGTGTGTCGTTTGGGATAACACCACACCTGGGGCATTGAATGCACTCAGCTTGTGGCCTTGTGCCCAATCCCCCCCAGGCGTGGTGTTATCCCTGCACGACACACACCCTGTTGTGCATTATTCCTTTATTTTGTTAGAGATGAAAAGGTTTACCAGCAAATTAAAGTGGAAGACAACTGGTCCATTTACTGTTACAAAAAGGTGGGGGCAGCTTTGCTGTGGTGGAAAAGATTAGGTTGAGTAAGTGCTAATGGCCATACTTTACACCTCCCAAGTTGACTGCTTTCACAAACAAAGGGCTATATTGATAAGAGAACATGTTTGAAACCTGGACATGTAGCTGAAGCAATGAATGATATGACAAAATCTGTTTCAAAAGTATGTGAGCACTCAAAATGCTTCAAAAATCTGAACAACATAGAGCAAACTGCATTTCCTGATAAGGACCCTGAAAACCGGATCACCAGGTAAAAAAAAAACGGAGAGGTGCAACCTTGCTGGTGTCCCACGATAAGCATCTCTACTTGCTCTCAGTCACAGCTCCGGAAAAGTTAAATTGTTTAACTTGTTTGCAAATCAGAGTATCAGAAGTGTGTGTCCAGTGATGACGTCCCTGTCCTTACAGAAATTAATATGGTAGTAGTATCGCACTAACTTAAGTTCTTGCTCCAGACTCAGTCAGATTCATTTCCAATGGTTTAATCAAATATTTCAGTGCAGTCAATGGAACTAATTAAAACATGCTGGTTAAACCAGCACACTTGGTACTGCTTTAGTAATACAGGACAGGAGGGTTAGTTAAGTGTAAATGTTGGATGTGGTGGGGGCACAGGGAATGGTGTGAAGGGGCCCAGCAGGAGGCTGCACACAGGGGCCCAGAATGGTTAAGGCCAGCCCAGGGTAGGACCCCACCTAGAGTACTGTACCCAGTTCTGGAGATCACATCTCGGGAAGGACACAGACAGTGGAGGCAGTCCAGAGGATGGCAAGTAAAATGGTGCAGGATCTGCATCACAAGCCCTATGAGGAGAGACTAAAGGACCTAAATAGGTACACCCTGGAAGAGAGAGGGGAGACAAGGGATATGACACAGACTTTTAAACACCTCATAGGTGTAAATAAGGTACAGGAGGGAAGTATTTTTGTGAAGAAAATATGAAGCTGGAGTGGGGTAGATGCAGCAGAGATGTGAAGAAGTACTTTAACGAGTGGTGGATTCCTGGAACAGCCTTCCAGGGAGGAGGTGGTGGAGGTGAAAACAGTGGTGGGGTTCAGGAATGCAGGGAATCACAGTGGAAAGGGTGGGGGGGAGAAAGAGCTGTAGATTGGGCACGGTCTGCTGTAATAGTGTAGGTAGGGAGAAATGGGCAGACTGGATGGGCCAAGCAGTCCTTATCTGCAATCAATTTCTATGTTTCTGATTATTTGAATAACAATAATGTAAGCCACCTGGAATCCTCTTGCAAAGTAGGTGATGCACTTGAAGTAGGCTTTCTCCAGTCAGAAACTTAAATAAACTTGATTAGTGGGGTTCTCCTTCCAGGGAAACCACTAGTAACTTTGGATGTACAGAGGCTTTTTCACTTGCTCTGCATAATGGAAAACAGGGTGGCCCAAAACCACCAACCTATTTGGAACACTGCCTGAATAAACAATCAGGTTGTTAGTGTTTTGCTGACCGGTGGGCATCGTCCATCACCTCATGCGTAACAGTGACATGTCTGTGAAAGCTCTAAATTCTACACTTTTCTAAAATTATTTGTTTAAATTGGTAGTGATAAATCGATGGCAGAGTTTAGGCAGCCTCTGTACCATAAGAAAGTATAATCTGCTGTGCCCTTTTTGTATCAGAACAGCTCACTTTTGGTTGCAGTATTATCACCTCAAGAATGCAAAAGATGGTATGCATGATCCAGTATCTTGTGCTTTTAATAAATGTTTATAGGGACACTGGATCTGTGGCTGGATCGGACTCTCTTGTCACTGGAGTCACTAACCTTGGCGCTCTGATTTGGCCAGATGGGCTTCCAGTGGTGACACAAGAGCAGCACATGAGAAGGCAACCAGTTAGTGTAGTGTCAATTAGATGCGTGACATCTGTGGCAAAAATTCCTTACTCCATGCTACTTTTTCTCTTGGACTGCTCTCCCCTCTCGCCCAAACTATTCACCAGTGACTGGCACTGTTTATAACAGGGATCTCCTTCACTACAAGGGGTGGGCCTTCATGGGCTGTCAAAGCTCTTCTTACCCCAAATGCTTATTTTCTGTGTTCCTACAATATCACACAGTTATATGAATGGCTTTTGCAACCTGACATTTTACTTTTATGTGTCATATCTTTGTATGTTTGACCTTTTCATACTTGCCTGTTGATGTACATTGTAAATGTTTTTATAATTGAAAGAAAACAAAACATAAATTGTTTTTCCAAAGTCTGTGTTTCAACTTGTCCTGCATTTCAACATTTTGTCTAGTTGTCCACCAGAGCTTGCAATTATTTTACCCTGGAGTAACTATATAAGGAAGGATGAAGACAACAACACAACAACATTTAACTGAATCAGAATAATTATTTGAAATAAATATATATTTATCTGACAAAGTAGTACTATATATTTTGTTAATGCAATTTGTAGTGACTTACATATGTATATAACACGAGCACACACACGAGCACACACACGCACACACACACACACACACACACACATAGTTTTATATTTTTATTTTACAAGGTTGAAACTATAAATGAGAGTTCAATGTCAAACGCTATCCTTAAAAAATAAATAAAATAAAATGCTTTCCACCCATCAACCCGCAATGCTACCTTCCAGGTTAGTCTTGGGAAGTAACTTAGTTTTCCGTACGCGTCTGTTATATTGATTTCTAGTACATCTCAATAACTTTGCACTTTAAGCATTGCTAGCTAGCATCTTGGGATCCGGAACACATTTCCACTACTCACTCTGTGTAACTGTGCTGAGGAAGAATGGTAAACCCAGTACATCCCAAGACTTGACAACCTGCTTCCATTGCTCACGGCATGTAACTGGTTGTTACCAACCAATGGCAGACCTGTCACGTCTCAGGACTCCAGAGTACACTTTCACTGGTCACTCTGTGTAAATAGGTACTGTTACCATGCAAATCTCAAGACTCAAGAGTATGTTTCCACTGTGAGCTGCCCAGCAGTGGCAGACCTGGCACACCTCTATACTCCAGGGTCCTCTTCCACTGGTCACTCTATGTAAATAGGTACTGTTACCAGTGGGTGACCTGGCAAATCTCAAGACTCTGGAGTATGTTTCCACTGTGAGCTGCCTAGCTGTGGCAGACCTGGCACATCTCTATACTCCAAGGTCCTCTTCCACTGCTCACTCTGTAACTGAGTGCTGTCAACCTATGACATTCTTGCAACATCTAGAGACTCCAGGGCCCTCTTCCACTGCTCACTCTGAAAATGAGTGCTGTGACCTATGACAGACCTAGCATGTCTCAAGACTTCAGAGCACACTTCCACTGCTCACTTTTTGTAACTGGGTGCTGTCAGCTAATGGCATATCTCAAGACTATACAAAATCACACATGCCCAAACAATGCAAAGCATCGTGGGCTGCATATGCAAATCACCACAGAATGTTATGCTGGTTCAACTTTAAGCAGAATTGCATGGTGCTGAAAGGCCTCTGACACGGTTTGCAAAGGGTGCTAACAGATGACATAGACACGTGTTTCATCCTACCTGGGATTTTCTGGCACATGCCTAACCCATCATAGGGATATTGGAATAAGTTCCCACTTACCACAGAGGTTGCGTAAAATCAAAATGAGTTAATTTTGTCAACAGGCTATTATATTCCCCTGAGAATGTGAATAATTCATAGAGAAAATGCTTCTTCAAGGAGGGAACACCTATTAGACCTTAGTTGATTCAATAATGAAGTACAGTCTAATAGGTATTCCCTCTTGAAGAAGACTTTTCTGAGTGAAGCATTGGCATTCTCAGGGGAATACATTTTTGCCTTTTACCAAAATAAACAAATTTTGGTTTTACATATACTGTACACAGGTGACTGTGAGTGTGTGTCCTTATTCCAATATCTCTGGGATTTTAGTTTGATTCTTGTTGGAAAAGGCTACTCCCGCTTCTATTTACTCTGTGAAGAGTTTGTTGCCACACTGGAATTCTATTTTCTTTTAAAGCTGAATCCATGCCAGAAGCAACTCTGTTTTTCCAAGTAGGAAACTTTGTTTTGCCAAATGGAGCAGTGGGAACTGGGGTGAGAGGCAAGCTTTGATGACGTGAGCATTTCTATGGATGCCTGATGGCTGTTAGTATTTTATCTCTTTTCTAAGCTGCAGTGCAATGAAAACTGTTTTCCAAAAAGCTAATTTCAGCAACATTTAATAAAAATATTAGCTCATCTGCCAAATCTACTTTTACAGGTTCTTCCTATGCTGCATAGCACAAGTTTTTTTGGGTTTTTTTCTCAGTCCCAACATTTGGTAGATCTATAATGCTGTTTCTAAGTCAAATGTGGTGGGCATGTTTTTTTCTTGAGAAAAACAAATTGACAACTTACATAAAATACTCATATTTATGTGGAGCAAGAAAATTTAACACCTGTTTAAAACTGGAAGATGCCTGGAATGTTTTTCAGTGAAAAAAGGTAGGGTCCACTTTTTGACTCATTTTTTTGCACTGTTGCTTTAAGCTTGCTCCAGCCTTTAAAGCTGCTGACCTGGGTGGTAGGGAACAGAAGTCTCCTGATCACAGATGTTCTCACTGTCGGTCCAGTGACACTGAGGGTTGAGGTGCTGGACGCCACACCTCGCTCCACACCAGCGACCTGGGTTCGGGAACGAGCCCAGGCCATCAGGAGTCGGCAGGGTAGGACTGGGATCAAGCATCCGATGACTGCTGTCCCAGTCCTGGGGGAAAGGGTGAGATACACACTGCATTCTGGCAGGGCCTGGGTATTCCCGGTGGTACTGTGGACTTGTGGGCAACTGGAAGGAGGGTAGCACAGCAGACATCTGCACATTGGTGCATGGATGTCATTGCACATCTGTGCTCCATTGGGAAGAAAATGGAAAAAGGTGGGGCACGACCAAGCAGCTTGATGGCCGTGCCCTGCAGTGCATTCAGGACTGTCATGGAATCGCGCTGTGGGGGTTGGGCACCGGTCTGGCTGGCAGGGATGCGGAAGCCCTCCAGCAGATCAGCTAAGACTATGCCAGACCCCCCCCATGCGGGTGAGCCTGCTGCTCTCCCCGTGGGCAGGGCCATTGGCTGGATGCCCCGGCTGGTAAGGCACTGCAGCAGTGGAGAAACAGAGCTGTAATAAAAAACAAATGTTCTCACTGCTGTGATGCTGTAGCATTGAGATGTCATTTCTTCCCACAGACTCTGAAAGTCCTGCATTTACAGCATGACCAGGACTCCTCAGGGTCAGGGAAGGGGTTGGAATTATGGCATGAACTGAGGACTCCCATGTGTTGTCGTCCATTCCACCAGGCTTGGCACAATATCACTTTTTCAATAACATAATACTCCCATAAGGAATATGCTATTCCTAATAGTGGTCTAAAATCCAATGCTCATGCAAAGCAGAAGATTTATTGTTTACCTAACACAGGCTTCCAGTCTGGATGTTTATTGTCTAGCCAAACTCTATCCCTATGGGCAACCCTCCCTCCACAAAAGAGAATAGCAAGTAACAGCAACTGGTACCCACAAACATGTGCTCATTGAGCTGCATGGGACAGGGTGAAGCAGGCTGGCTCCACATACACAAAGAGTCCATTATACAGGTCTGTTCCCAGGGCATTAACTGTGCAATAACTGCATTAGATGATTCTAGTTTATATAATATGCACTGCTTGCTATCTTATTCCAGTTTTTTACAATTACAGAGTTCAGGAGAAGAACTTAAACGACTTGTAACAGACGAGTACTTCAAAGACACAGAAGATCCTATCAAACTGCGAGATCTCCTTCTTGAACTGGTTGGGGATTTTCTTCTGGTTATCCCAACTATTAGGGTTGCTAACTATCACAGAGGTGAGAGAAGAGTATGAGGCGGTAAAATACTCCTTCATAGAACAAAATGTGTTGTCAGATTAAGAGTGTCATAAATTGCAGGCGCCACTATGAACAAGGCAAGCCTGCCAATGGCGAATGTAGACCGAATCACACTAATGCACTTTTCATTATTTTGACATCTCCTGATTGCAGCTGGATCATCCTATATATCAGGCCCTGAATTACCTTTCTAGGCAGTATTGAAGCAGAAGTAGTAGCACCAGCTTTATACAAATCAAGATATCATGCCAGTTTTCTTTATTTTTTGAAGAAAGTAAACTTCAGAAAAATGGCGGCACAGTTTCACTTTGAACACTAGTGATTTTTAAAGATTCTGCTGCACTTTCAGATGGTCTGTTTGTTCAACTTTACCATCTGAACCATTAGTTAATTGATAGAAACATTTCCCATAATTATTCTTTTAAATAAGAAGTTTATTATATTACTCTTCATTAGCTAGCTTTGGTTTAGTTATTTTTTTTTAAATATCACAGTCGTATCTGGTTCCCCATCTGCTCCTGGAACTGGAGAAATTGCAGTTCAGCATGTTTCCCATCTAGTGCTGGGATCCAAAAACTGTTTTTAAAAAGTGTTTCTAACCCTTTATTTTAACATACAGTATATTGGCAGTGTTACCTGCATTTACTAGTGGAACCAAATTATCTAAAGTACAGCCATCTGAGTCAATTGGGTATAGCTGAGAGGCACAGAAAGAGAATAAGGTTTACAGGACTTAAACTTTAAATCTCCTTCAAATTTCCTGGCAAAGGCAGACCGCAACAAGCTTTGTGTTAAAGAAACAGTATTAGCTGGCAAAAAATGTCATCATTTTATTGACGAAAATGTATTACTGACATTCACAGATTCCTTCTCAAGTGTATTTTTAATGTTCTGAGATAATTTTAAAATAGCTTTTGTTGCTAATTTTGTAATTAATGATACACATCATTAAAGATGGCCAGATCTGCATTTTTTTAAATCTTTTCCACTGAGGTTACTTGTTCAATATAAATACTAAATTCATACTTTGGATGTATTTGAAAAGTGCTGCCACATGTTTCTGATGGTAAATTACACAGCACTGTGCCAAAACTTTATTTTTTTCATGGTGGGCATGTCACGGGAGTGGACATTTTTAATAACTTCAAAATCCCATAGCTTTTTATGGACTGAAATCAAACAAAAAGAAACATGGTGTGTTGAAATTTGTTTGTTTATTCTTTGGTAACTGGGTAAGCCCCACTAGAAAAAAGTATCTGTTTTCAGCAATGACCCAGGAGTGCTGGAAAGGTTAAGTGACTTGCTTAGAGTTGCACAGTATGTAGGTGGAGGTTTTGAGAACCAAACTCATGTCTGCTGGATGTACCAAGCACGTTCACAGTTCAATATTCTAACCTCTAGGCTATACTGCCAGCCCCAGATTGATGTTTTTGCCAGGAAAACATTATTGCTGAAGATGAAAAACCTACATGGTGACAAACAAATACTGATGTGTTAAGTACCTAGGCCAAGAACACAGCTTTGAAAATTCTGATCTTTGTATAATTGAATGCCCTAAAACAAAAATGAAAAGAGCTGCTGCACTAAAGGTCAGCTCCTTAGTCAGAGTCTGTTTCACTTCAGATCTCCCCTTAATGCTCAATAGTTACCCTTGATGGTGGAAAGCATGCATCAGAAGCTTTCTCACCCTTGCAGTGGCCACTGACTTCATAGGAGGCTAAAACTGCTGCCAGCAGTCATGTCTGCAAAAGGAGACTGCAAAGCCACCCTAGGAGCATACAAAAGAGCACAGGGTATCTGAGAGTGGGAAGCCAGATGATAATGATGGTAGGAAAATTAAATTCTGTTTATTGCAAGAAAAAAAAACATAAGGAGAAGCATGCCACTGTTACTCCTCCTGAAACGGACCAGGATCAAACAGCAGAAAAGACCTGCGCCATCTGCATGGGACATCACTAAGATGTGGCAGTTCTGCCAAGCCATGCTGTCTATGGAGAATCCTGTTACAGCTGCCCCCCCCCACACACACACACACAAGCACACCATGTTGTGGTTCCACAGCAGGTACCTGTGCAGGAGGAGGTGGATAAGTATTACAGTGTCAGAACCCAGTCCATTTTTATAGAGAAAAATATACAATTTCTAAAATCTAGAAATTTGTTAAAGATTGTCAACAGTAAAAGCAGGAAGGGGTTAATGTTTCTCAGCCTTCACTGCAGTTATCTGACATTTTTTTTTTATTTCAGGACACTCAGTAAGGACAGTTAATTGAGTGAGATGTTCTGAGAATAAAAGGTCAGAGAGGTCAGATCAGAAAATCAATAAAGAGCCATTCAAGGCTCTCTTGACACTCTGAACTCTGAGAAAAAGGTGTAGCCCATCTAAGAAACTGAGGGGAAGAAAGATCTAGCCTAGTCAAACAGGTTAACCTGAAGCTGTGGTGTACTGCTTCATGCTATGGGTGTGCAAATACCTTACCCCGATGTTGCTGTCCACTTGGTGCCTTTTTCAAGTTGTTGTAAGTGACAGCAAGGTGGCCACTGACCCAGATTACTAGGGTGCTGCAGTCAGTTTTAAAGTAGGGCTTTTAATGTAAGCTAGCTGTTCATCGTTAGACACTTTCTTGGTTTGTAAGTGGAAGTAAATGATCCCAATGCACTTACTGAAGAAGAGTAAAGGAATTTCCCTGGTGTCATGGCCAACATTCCCCCATCAATAAAAACATATCCGTGCAAACTACCCCCAAGACACCCCTGTAAACAAGCTATTATAGCATAGTGTGCCTTTCCTGATCAAAAATTAGAAATAACCAATTTTCCCTGTAAATAAGGGCTACATGCAGCTCTAATGTACTGTGATTCTGCAAGGTTTTGTTTTCAGAGGATTGTCTGAATTATATTCGTAGTAGGAGCAGTCTACAGGGAGGACATTATTGTTAACTTTAAAAGCCTGTTTACACGGCCACACTGAGGTCTGCAATAGTCTGCTCCAGTCCTCCCTCACCAGCCATGCTGATGCTGAGGCACGTTTATATGGTCCCCTCTCTGTGCTGATGCAAGGCATGCTGGAGAGGGACCACAAGAGACCCAGGAGCAGGTGCTGTTTGGTAACGTGTTCTGACACATCGGATGATGCATGGACTGCAAGTGAAATATGTGTTTCTGAGGGGCATTTTTCAGTAGTTGCACACTATTAAAACCAACACCAAACAGTGTGCATTGCTCACTGCCCCTTTCCCTGTCGTGGGCATTGTATCCCAATACACTTTGCCAGTCTGTGAGTTATGATAGTGCAAGGGCTATGTGAAGACACGTGGCAGCTAAGTTCTCAGCAACACCCACACACAGCTTTGGAGAACCTGCAATTATTTCTTAACTTCCGCCTCCTTCACAATCTGCAAAATGGGCAGAAGTTTTATCTTGCGTGCCATGGACAGGGGATTCTGGGTTCAGCACTGTGGGAGTGCAGAGGAGGATGCTGGGAGCATCCATCGTGCATCAGAGTAAGCTGTGCAGCCTGTTCACATGGCTGCTTACACTGCTTGCTCCGGAATGTCTCCAGCACTACTGCAATTTGGGGAGAGGAGGAGCGACAGACTTACCATGATCGGGTAAGTGTCTTCACTGCCTCACTTTCACCACAGCATCCCAAGCACTGGCATTGCTGCAGTGCAACTGTGGCAGTGTAAACTGTCCCGCTGAGTAGCTTCGATACCTTTAATTCTGTTGCAGCTATTTATGAAGCCATTTATGGCCCCCACCACTTCTGCTGGCAGAGACCATTCAGTGGCTCAACCACTCTGTAAAATAAAACTTCCTCACATCCTTTTTAATCCTTCCCCCTGTAACTTCCACTCATTACCCCTTGTCCTGTCTTCTCAGCTCATGGTAACTAGCTCCTCACAGTTCACCTTGTTAATTCCTTTCAGGAGGTTGATGGTCTCTATCATACCCCCTTCTCTTCTGGTTTTGACTGCGTACATGTTCAGTGCCTTTAGTGGATCCTCACAGGATCTGCCCTACTGGCCTAAATCATTTTGTTCATCCTGCATTGTATGTTCTTTAGCCTGTCCCTGTTCTATTTTAAGTGCGGACTCCAGAACTGGGCACAATACTCCGGGTGTGGCCTCATCAGCAACCTATAGAGCTGTAACAGCACCTCCTGCCTTCTACTGTCAAACCCTCTCCTGATGCACCCCAGCATCCTGTTAGCCTCTTGCTAAAGGCCTTGTGACAGTGACTTTTTTTTTTAAGTGAGTCATTAATGATGATTCCTAGGTCCCTTTCCTCTGATTTTGTGTCCAGCTTACCCCCAGTACAGTATTCTGTTTGTGGTTTTGTTCCCTAAGTGCATAATTTTGCACTTTTGGGCATTCAGTTTTAGCTGCCAGACTTTGGACCAATGTTCCAGGTTTTGTAGGTCACTCTGCAACTCCCTTATCCCCTCCACATTGCCATTCCTACAACAGAGTTTAGTGTTATCTATGAATAGAGACACCCTGCCCTTGATTCCCTGTCCCATGTTGCCGATGAACATATTGAAGAGGTCTGGACCAAGAACAGATCCCTGTGTTACTCCACTGGTGACCTCTCTTTCCTCTGATCTGACCCCATCCATCACAACTCCCTGTTGCCTCCCCTTAGCCCAACTCCCTACCAACCTGCTTACTACTTGCTTAGCTGTTCCCAGATTCCCATCTTCTTCATCAGCCTTTGATTTGGCTCCAAGACAAATGCCTTGCTGAAGTCAAAGAAGACTAAATCTATAGCATGGCACTTATCAGCTATCTTGGTTACCCAGTCGTAGAACACTATCAGGTTGGTCTGACAAGACCTCCATGTCATGAATCCATGCGGCTTACTATTCTGAAGTGTGTTTTTCTCCAGATATTCCGCTTAATCTTCTTTGACTAGTATCTTCATCGATTTCCCCACCATGGAGGTAAGGCAGACTTGTCTATAGTTTTCTGACTGCTCCTTGTCTCCTCCAGAACCATGTCCACCATCCTTCAGTCTCTTTAAACCACCCCTTTCTGCATAGCGCTATTGAACATCCCTACCAGGGGTTTGTCCAACATCAATGCCAGTTCCTTTAGCACCCTCAGATGAATCCCTTTCAGCCCCAGGGCATTGTTTACCTTTTAGGGCTGCTAGCCCATTTTTGACATTTCCCCCTGTAAATTTCTGCAGTTTCATTTATTTGCAGGACTCCTCTTAGTTTCAACTGTCCTTATGCCATCCTCCAGCAGTAGTCCACCATTGCTCCCTAGTGAATGTTGAGGAGAAGTAGTTGTTTGGCACAGTTCCTGCCTGCCCAGCCTCCATTATCCTGCCCCTTCATTAGTCTGACAGTTCCCCCATCTATCTTTCTTTTTTGTGTTGTGTATCTAAAGAACTGTTTTTCCCCTATCTTGACCCCCTCTACAATATGCAATTCCATCTGCCTTTGTGATTCTGACTGCTCTCTTGGCCTCTCCAGTTTTCTCCTGGTACTCATCCTTTCTTTATCCCCCTGCTTTTTATGTACCATGTGGAGGCTCTCCTTTTATTCCTCATTGCCTCTTTCATCCTTTCAGAGAGAACCACACTGGTCTCTTATACTTCTCTTCATAACAGTTCTTCTGCATGTTTTGTTGCCTTAAGAACAGCCACTATTATAACCCCCATCTTTCCTCCACTCCCCCAATGCTGTCTGACCCAACTAACCCATCCATAATTTCCCTCTTATGATTGAAATCTGCCTTACTGAACTCTAGCACATTCGCCTTGGTAGCAAGTTGTAATGGCGACTGAAATTGAGTGACTCTGTTTTGAGCGACCCAATTTCAGTGCATGTGATGTGAATTTCCCTGAAAGGGTAGTGAGGCTCAGCTTCAGCACCAAGGGATGGGTAAAAACAGCTAGATTCTAGGAGGGTGAAGGACTAGAAGAGAAGGGGTTCAGGAAGGAGAAGGTATGTGGGGTGTAGTGTGGCAGTGTGCTGCCAAGCCACCATTCTGGTGTGGTGGCAAGGATGGCAGGCTACAGTGAGGGAGGTCCAGGGTTCAGGACTGGGTAGGACTTCTATTTTTTTGATTGTGTGTGGCATTTAATTCTTTTTGTTCTGTCTGAGTTTTTCCCTTTCCCCAAAATGCACCCCTCTGGAGTTGAGTATCATAATTTTTTTACCCTGCATGGGTACATTGATATTCTGTCACTGTTGTTGGGTTCGCTGGGGAGGGTGTACATAGCCATTTTCATTTTCGGCAATGTACACTCGCTGTAACAGTGATTGCTGTTTAATGATCGCTATTATGACATGGAAACTTAGCCTTAGATGAGGGCTTCAGAAGCCCAGGGCCAACTCGAACCATATAATATTGTGGCTGCTGGGCCCCAGTGGTTCCCTGAAGCATATTTCGCTTATTCATTCTGAGTTGGTGAGTGCCACATCTAGATTGACTCACTGTCTAGTGGGAGCCATGACCTGTTGCACCGACATGCAGGCCTGCAAGGCATCAAGCAGGGGCTGGCTTGTGGCACTCATGGCTACTGGGATGTCCCAGTCTTTGTAAATCCTATTTGTTTTAGTAATTCATGAATATATCTTCCATAAAATAACACCATTATCTGACAAAAAATTATTTTCATTGGTGTATAAAACCATGTATACCATGGGACAGCAAATGCATTTATAGAATAAAATGTTATTTTACCTGCTGACTTAGCTACTAGTACAACTGCATTGAAAAATCATGTAATTTTTTCTAGTAGCTAAGTTATTTTTCTAGTAGCTGTGTTATCTTACAAATAACTATATTTTTTCAAACCTCATGGTATACATACAGTAGGATATTCTATGAGGTGGCTTATAATATGATTGTTATTCAGTGTAGACCTATGTCATTTTCCCTTGTACTCATACCTTCACTTCAGCCACTCAATGCAATTAATGAAAATATCAAAGCTACAGAATTTCAGAATACACATAAGGAGCCAGAAGAACTGTGGGTCACCCTGGAAACAGGAAATGGGACAGCCATAAGAACTGGGGTTGTCTACAGGCCCCAGACCAGAGGGAGGACATAGACATTACTGTTAGAAGATATTCAAAACATGACAGCTAAAGGGAGGTTCTGATAGGGAGACTTCAACATGCCGGATACAGATTGGTCAATACCAGCAGGAACATCTGCCAGAACTAGACTTAGAGTGGATTCCTGCAGGAGGGCCTCAAACAACTGGTACAGCAACCCACAAGAGACAGGGCTATCCTAGATCTAGTACTGACTAACAAAGAAGGGATCACAGATCTCCAGGTAGAAGGTCACCTGGGGCCAGTGACCATCACATGGTATGGTTCAATTTGCTACTACATCTAAATCATCCCATTCCAAGGCAAAAATATGGGACTTCAGAGGAGCTGACTTTGATAAGATGGCCAACAGAGTTAAGCTAGCCCTGGCAAAAAGAAACACAGGTGAGGGGTACAGGCAAAGTGGGCAAGCATTAAGGATGCAATACTTGAAGCAACATCCCATTGTGTTAGACAGAAAAGGAAGTGCAAAAGAAGAAGGAAACCACTTTGGTTCTCAAATACAGTGCAGAAAAGGTCAGAGCCAAAGCCTGGCCTTCAGGAAATATAAGGGAACACAGCGGATAAAGATAGGGAGGCATACCAAACTGCCCTAAGGGAAGCAGGTGAGGTAAGGCAGGCAAAGTCCCAAACTGAGGAAACACTAGCACGAACAGTAAAAGAAGGTGACAAGACTTTCTACAGATACATTAGTGAAAGGAGAAAGTCCAGAGGGGTATTGCTAAGCTTAATGGAGAAAGGGAGCATGTGGAGGAGGACCCTGTAAAGGCATCTATCCTAAATAGATACTTTGCTCAGTATTTACTGAAGAGAAGGTAGGCAGGGCCCACAGCTCAGCATCATGGACACAGGGGAGGGAGGTGAGCACTACTCCCTTCACAAAGAAAGGGTCCTACAAGAGCTTGCTAAGCTCAGGGTGGATAAGGCAATGGGACCTGATGGCATACATCCCAGGGTACTTAAGGAGCTAAAGGAGGAACTAGCAGAGCCATTAGCAGAATTGTTTAGTGAGTCTCTGAGCACAAGAGGTCCCAGAAGACTGGAGAAGGGCTTCATGTGATCCCGCCCACAAGAGTTTTAGCAGGGAGGAGGCGGGAATTACAGACCAGTCAGTCTTACCTCAGTAGTGGGCAAGATTATGGAGGCACTCCTTAAGGAAAGGATAGTGCAGCACCTGGAATCCATAGGGGCACAGGATCCAAGACAGCATGGGTTTACAAAGGAAGGTCCTGTCAAACTAATCTCTTAGATTTCTTTGACTGGGTAACCAGAGTGGTGGACCAGGGGGGCAGTTGATGTCACCTACCTTGACTTCAGCAAAGCTTTTGACACTGTTCCACATAGAAGATTGATAAGTAAGCTGGGTAGGCTCGGGTGGAGTAGGACGTGGTCAACTGGGTGGAAAAACTGGTTGACGGGCAGAAAACAAGAGTGGTGGTAAATGGTATAGTCAGAAGAGATGCAAGTCACAAGTTGGGTACCTCAGGATCAGTCCTGGGCCAGTCCTCTTCAACATATTCATTAGTGACCTTGCAGATGGACTAGAGGGTAAGGCTTGTCTGTTTGCAGATGACACCAAGATCTGCAACAGAATAGATGATCCAGATGGAGTTGGCAGAATGAGAAGAGATCTGGATAAACTAGCAGAATGGTGAAGAGTGGCAACTGGGATTTAATGCAAAGAAGTGCAAAATCATGCACATAGGGAAGAGAAACCTGAAGCTACCTATAGGCTGGGAGGAGTTGCTAGCAGTCACAAAGGAAGAAAGAGACTTGGGCATCATCATCACTGATGACCTAAAATCATCCAAGCAGACCTCTAAAGCGGTAGGTAAGGCTAGGGGGTGTTAGGTGTATTAGTAGGGTATCACAAGTCGTAAGAGGGAGGTAATAATCCCTCTGTACAAGACACTGGTTAGGCCTCATCTGGAGTACCGCAGTATTGAGGCCACACCTTCACAAGGACATTAATTCAAATTGAGGCAGTCCAGAGAAGGGCAACCAAAATGGTGCAGGGACTGCATCAGAAGACATATGAGGACAGATTAACAGAGCTCAATATACCCTTGAGCAAAGGAGGGAGAGAGGTGATATGATCAAGGCATTCAAACACCTTAAGGGCATAAACAAGGTGAAAGAGTCTAACATGTTTAAATTTAAGAAAAATAGCAGGACAAGAGAACGCAGCATGAGATTAGAGGGAGGCCGATTAAGGGGAATGAGGAAATTCTTTTCACAGAAAGGGTGGTGGATGCATGGAATGGCTTACCACAAGAAGTGGTGGCTATGAATACAGTGCAGGGCTTCAAACAGGCATGGGATAGGCATAAGGGAGCAATACAAAGGACTATGAATAGATAGGCCACTGACAGAGCAAAGGTCGATGGCACATTTATAAGGTAGAAAAGAAATAGGCAGACTGGATGGGCCTTGCGGTCCTTATCTGCCATCAACTTCTATGTTTCATATATCTGATCTTACTTTCAGCACTGAGTCTATCACTGTTAAATATGCAGACAACGTAAAATTAGGAAACACCCGCTCTTGCATTCAACAAGCTGATATCCTTCAAAAAGATTTTAAATATCATCTCTGACTGGGTTGAGAAATGGGGGATGAAACTGAATGCAGACAAATGCAAGATTATGCAAAGGGCAAAACACAACCCTCATTTTTCATATATGCTTGGTGTTTCACCATTACTTCCTACCTCAATGTAAAAGACTTGGGCATCATCCTTGCTAATGATCTTGATATATTGAATCAAATTAATGAAACCATTAGAAGATCTAATAGAGTTATCAGCTCAATTAGTCACAATATTCAATCAAAAAATGAAGAAGTTCTAATGCACTATTCAGATCATATGTTAGACCTCATTTAGAATACGCCTTTCAGCTCTGGTGCCCTTATAGAAAATCAAATTGCATTCAACTTGAAAGAGTAAAGCATAAATTTACAAAAAATACTCATGGTCTCCATGATCTGCCTTATAATAACAGACTACGTTCTCTTAATTTAATGTCCCTTGAGACACACAGACTGAGAGGAGATTTATTACTTTTTGATGTCATCCATGACACATATTCAATGACCGAATTGGGTCTTACATTTAAGGATACAACCCGCAATACTAGAGGGCACCTCTACAACTCGTAGGTCATCAATTTCACCTCAAAACAGAAAGCATTTCTTTACCCTATGAGTGGTTAATCCATTGAACAATCTACCACACAAAATAACAATTTGTAAATCAAAACTGAATTCAAAAATGACTTGATCATTATCTAATAACTGGGGTTCATTGCAATATAACATTTATTAACTGGAAAGGCGCACCTATGGGCATCGTTTGCCTCCTTGCTCTTAAATAGTCCTTAGTATAGTAATGAGTTGATGAAATCATGGTCCTATCTTCTCACAGTGAGCCTCACGTAGCCTCTGCATGAACAAGCACTGAAGTGAATTCCTTTTGTATTCTCTTCAGTGAAAATCATAACACTTGAAATCGAGACCACTGTGGTGCTTTGTCGTTCTGTGTGGTTTGTGCATCTCTGCAACTGACAGCTCCAAAGAGAAGGCAGGCTCATATTTTCTTTACTGATGTTCCCTAGCTATGGGAATCAGCAAAACCAGAGTCCATAGTGACATTTTGTGACTTTTTGCATAGCATTTAAATTTGGTACCAGCTTCTTGACCCTTACCCTAGTCAGTAAAACAACTATCCATTTTCTTTAACAACCTGGTAGTGTTCTGGACTTTGCTAACAGTGAAGTAGCAAGGATAAAGCTGTGGCCAAAGTCATAAACAGAATACCTAGCTATGAGCAATGCAGGGCAATCTGTTCCATGGTCGACCTTGATAAGGGTGAAACTGGGCAGAGCAACTAGAGGTGGAAGATCAGACAGGCAGGATTAAGTCCTATTAAACTC
Source organism: Neoceratodus forsteri (assembly GCA_016271365.2). Taxonomy (NCBI): domain Eukaryota; kingdom Metazoa; phylum Chordata; order Ceratodontiformes; family Ceratodontidae; genus Neoceratodus; species Neoceratodus forsteri. The sequence goes on from CM028130.1 coordinate 1,428,280,859, forward strand.
TACACTCTCAGCCAGTAAACTGGTACTTTTGGGAGTCCCCCAATACTGGGCCCCCTCCTGTTTAGCATGTACTTGAATACTCTACCAAAGGCCTGCATGGGAAAAATGCTACTGTAAACCGATAACACGGCTATATTTGAAAGACATTCAAACCCCAGGTCCTGTCAATCCTCCCTGCAATGCTCCTTTTCTGAAGCCAAGGCCTGGTTCTCAGAGCACTGTCTTGTCCTGAATTACAAAAAGACCAAGGCCATGCTTTCCACAGACAACATAAGCTTACAAATTTTCCCTCAACATCATTCACATCCAGGGCTCCCTTCTCGATCTTGTCCCCACCTTTAAATACCTGGGCATCACCTTTGACTTCTCTCTTATGTACTGTGACCACATCAATCTGCTCAGCTATCAATTCCAGACTAGGTCTCCTATATAGGCACAGAGGGTTTCTGCCACCTGATGCCTAAGTTCTTGCTGTAGCATCATCGGTGATCTCCCATATTGACTATGGGATTGTTATCTATAGCACGGCTGACATTACTGCCCTGCATCAACTCATGATCTCCCTAAATAAAGCTTGCTGGTTAGTCACTGGGTGCAACCATTGGACACACACCTGTTAGCTCTATAGACACCAACTGGTTTAACTTTGAAGGCAGACTCAGGTACCTGCTCTGTCTCCTTGCTAGGAAGTTCTCCTAAACACCCTCCAGGGTCTCCACCACTTTGTTCAGCCTCTACTCAACCAAGGTCTACACGAAGCTCCTTGCTATCCCCACTCTCTGTACCCCACTGCAGGACCTCTCTGGGCCAACACTCCTTTATTACAGTGCCCTCTGGTTGAATGACATGCCATTGGCCATCACCCCAGAACAGTGACTAGGCCTGTTTAAAACCCTACTCCATGCTGAAATCCTCTCCCACTCCAACTGTGACTGTGCTTAGTTCTTCTCCCCCTGCCTGTAACTATAACCTTTGATTTCTGCATATTGTTATTGTACATGTTGGACTTATAATGATTTGACATGGATTGATCCATTCCACCCTTGAACTGTAAGTTGTCTTCTCTATTGCCTCTTATTGTATATACTGCTTCTAAACCTGCAATGTATGTATTCTGGTGTGTTCTCTGTATATTTATTACTGTATATCCTGTCATTTCTTGTAATGTATGTATATCTGACAAGGAGCCTTTGCAAAGGAGTCCTTGACTCAAAGGTTGTAATTCCAATTCCTTCAATAAATAAATAAAATGTCACTGTACAAAACAATTCCTACAGAACTGTTTATTAAGATGCATTTAAGACTTTCTGTCTTCCTCTGCACCTTACTCCTGCTACAGGTGATATTAGGTCCTAATCCCAACAGCCCTGTTTAATTCTCATCCTTGCTCTACCCCTGTTCCTGGTTCCCTACCTGGCCCTATGTGCCTCACCTTTAATCATAACTGCTTCTGGCTTACCCTTTTGTATCTGATACAATTAGCTAATTAGTATACTTCGTAGTGGACTCTCTCAAGTGGCCAATGTATTTGTCGCACTACTGTGTACCCTATCTGTTTATTATTTCATCTCTCAGTGGATGTATCTGCCTGTATCACAACTCCTGTGGATCATAGCACACTGTAAATCAATTTCCATTGTAACTGTCATTGTTATGTCAATGCTATGTACTGTGTATAAACTGCACTTCTGGGTCAACCATGAAAAGGGGACTGTAATATCTCAGTGGACTTACCCGGTTACCAAAACTCATATAAATAATATGAGGCCCATGATCAGACTTATAAAGCTTAACTTTATCTTGAACGTGTCCAATAAAAGAGAGAAACTGCAACAGAGTAAGTTAAAAAAAATCATTCAGCACTTCATTCCCAATAAACAGAGCTAGTCAGAAATGAGAATAGTTGTGGTGGTAGGTTTACAGAAGAAAGGCATTATGAGCATGGTATAGGGACTTGCACTTAATTCAAGGTAATAGTCCCCAGTGTGTATATACTCTGTGGCTACAGAATCTGCACTCTACTGATTTCATTCACAGAATGCAACATTTTGAGTAATGTTCATTCTAAACAAAACATGTTTTTCCATAGTTCCTAGTTTGTTTCCTCTCTTTGTTTTCTGTAACCCCTCTCCCATGCTTTGTATTCAGTGAAATTGATGACTTCACATGGCATCTTAGTAAGTGGTGTAACAGCATCCTACCATAGAAGGGAACCTCTGCTGCTAAAGAACTTTGTGTCCTAAGTGCCACAGGGTACTGTGCTAAAATTCCTGTTTAACATCAATGTTAAACTTAAAGAGGTGTCTAAAGCAGATTTCATCGATTACTCTGAGAGACTATGGCAAACTGTGGAACAGTGAAACTCAACCAGAGAATATTTGGTCTTGGCCAGATCTGTTTAAGGACTTTGTGAATACAATGGAATTAATGGCATTATACAGCTAATGCTTAAAACTAGAGTTGAAGAAACAAGCATCAGAGCCACATTTACGAACAGGTCTGCTCCTGAGATACTCACTAAACACTGGCAAACCTCTACACATGCACTAGTACACTTAACAAAATTCTTGAGATTTAGACCTTTCTTTAGTATCTAGTTTTTCTTTACTGCAACAATCTGAGAAAATGCACATTAGATAACAGTTAAACTACTCTTCAGTCAGTTATGCTGTTTTTGTTTTTGTTATAAGACATTTAATATCTATATGGCACTGAATATATCTTACACTGGTGGGAATGTGGTAGCAGCATCTCTCACTCCTTTCCATGATTCAGGTGGCAGAGGTGGGGAAAACCTCAGTGATCCAACAGGAGGCTTTGCAAATGGAATTGTCAGGTAAGCATAGACAGCTTTCTTGGTTTCCTTCACTTCAACATGTTTTCCCTTCAGCTGCCCATATTTGGTGGAAACAACTGGGTTATCTGGTTCGGTACCTTTGGAAAAAAAAAATATATTATTACATTTCATTAAAAGGTCCAGGCTAATTAAGAAATGCTAATACTATATTTATTTAAAGGAAAAGCAAAGAACTAGGTGCTCCGCAGGCTGTCTGTATGTTAGCGGTGCTCACAGTAAAGAACAAGTAGAGCAGCAAAACAAATGGACCACCCGCTACACACCTATCAGTAAATAGGCACTAGTGTGTTTAGTAGTGCAAAAACACACTTCTCACTCTACATGTATAGTTATACTTACAGTTTTTTATTTTGTAATTAAAAACATGATGAATAAAGTGCATCCATTAAATGACAAGACATCCAACACAGCAAAAGTTTTAAGAGCAGGGGAAGAGCACTCACAACAGCAACAGCAACAGCTTTGCCTATAAATGAGTAAAAACCCTATAGGCAAAGCTGTTGCTGTTAAGACTACTCTTCCTGTACTCTTGAAAATGTTTTTTGCTGTATGGATGTCTTGCCAACACTGTTTCATGGATGTACTTTATTCACCATGTTTTTAATTACAAAACAAAAACTGTAAGTATAACTATACATGTGGAGTGGGCAGTGTGTTTTTGCACTACTAAATTACAACTTCCTGTTGCTAGCCTTTTTTCTTACTAATTGCCCTTTAACCCATCCCACCCCTCCACCAACCCAGCCAAAGCCAGTTCTACTTTTATAGCCACTGGATTTGACTGTCAACAGGAACTTCCTGTTTGGCAGTAGGAAGGAAAGGATCATAGAGAAACATTGGTTTTGTCAACCTTAAAGTAGAAAAAGTAGCTCACCCCCCCCCAGCTGCTGGTGGTCTGATATTGAGCAAGGAAGAAGGAGGCTACTGAAGAAGGTAGGAAGTTGCTGTCCCAGAAAAGGAAGGGTGAGAGTTGTAAGGAGAGGAGAGAGTAAGCATCCAGAGAAACAGTAGAGGGGACACCAAATAAGACATGATAGGAGTGTTGCAGTGCAATGGCTGTGGGGCGGCAGTGTTTCGGGAGACATTCTGGAGGCTACAATGCTGCCCTATTTGCAGGCACCTCTCTGGTCTGACAGAGGAGGTTGCCCATCTCCAGACTGACCTGGCTAGGATTCGTGAAACGTCCTCACACACCCAGCGACCACCAGGGCCAATGCCACTACCTCAGAGGTTGCCAAGAAAGAGAAGAGGCTGGACCAGGGTAGGCTCAAGGAGGGAGAGGGTGGTGGAACAGAGTTGCATCCCTCCAGCTGTACATCTTCACAATTCATTCACTCTTCTGGTGGATAGTGGTTCCTCTATGGAGGCACCTGCAGTGGAGACCAAGGAGGATGCTGGGAACCTTCACAAAGGAGACCCAAAGGAGGGTGGCATGGGACCCCACAGGGGAAGAAAACAACTCCTGGTGGGGGACTCAATCATCAGGTGGGTAGAAATGGGGGAGGATGGGGAGAGGGAGGTAAGGTACCTTCTTGGTGCCACAGCTTGGAGGGACAGGAAGCGAATCCTCAGGATCATGGGAGGAGCTGCACGAGGGAGGGAGCTGAATGTCATTGTACACCTGGGGACAAATGACCTTGCTAGGAATTGGATCAGAGCAGTGCAAGAGGAGTTTGTAGAGTTGGGAAGGGGCCTTAGACAAGTAGCGCATACGGTAACCTTTTCAGAGGTGCTGCCTGTCTATGGCAAGGGAGATGCTAGGGCACTTCTCACCAGGGAATTCAATGAGTGGTTGAAAAACTTGTGTGGAGCTCAGGGTTTTGGCTTCATTGGGGGACTGGAGAGCCACCTGGAGGAATGCAGACCTATACTGGTGCGATGGTCTGCATCTGTCCAGGGGGAACCAGGATCCTAGGTGAGAGGTTTAAATGCTTCATTGGCAAGCATTTAAACTAGCCAAAAGGGGAGGCACTGAAAAGAAGCAAGGAAATCTGAGCCTCCCCCCTAAAACATGGTGATTAGTGAGGTGAACACCAAGGTACAGAAGTTATTAGGGATCAAAACAGATTTAAATGTAAAAAAAGGCAAAGGCAGTAAGGACAGAAATGGGGCTAAAAAGGGGTAAGGTTATCAAGAAGTGGAGGGTGATGGGTACCAGTACCTGTAGTGTGTGTAACAAGCTCCCTGAACTAGTGGCCTTGATGGAAGAGAGTTGCCTGGATATTGTGGCAGTCACAGAAACATGGTACACAGGGAACCATGACTGGGATATTAACATACCAGGATACACAATCTGCAGGAGGGACAGGGAGGGTAAAAGAGGAGGAGGAGGAGGAGGAGTAGCTTTCTATGTAAAGGAAGGGATCAAAGCAGCAGAACTAAAGAGTAAACATGGAGTAGATGAGGCACTTTGGGTCACCCTGGAGACAGGAAATGGCACCACAATCCGCATGGGGGTTGTATACAGACCCCCATCTCAGGGGGAAGGAATGGACAAGGAAATGATAGAAGGCTTTCTTAGAATGGCAGAAAAAGGAGAGATATTGTTGATGGGGGACCTGAATATGCCAGATGTTTACTGGAGCACCTTTGCTGCAGGCATATCCAAAAGCAGGGTCATTCTTGATGCCCTACAGGTGGCATGTCTCAGACAGCTAGTATCGGAACCCACTCGGGAAGGAGCAATCTTAGACCTGGTACTTTCAAATGGGGATGGAGAAAGAATCTCAGATTTAGAAGTGGGTAGCCATCTGGGAACAAGCGACCACCAAACAGTGTGGTTCACAATAAACACAGCCATACAAAAGCAAGAGTACTAGACTTTAGGAGGGCTGACTTTGGGAAAATGAGAGAGTGCCTCTGAAATGTACTAGCAAACAGGCAAGAAGGAGGGGTGGAGGAACAATGGGGAGTGATCAAAACAGCCATCACAGAGGCAACAAGCCTTGGTGTAAAAAAAAATCGATAAAACACAACGAAGGAAAAAAAACGCTATGGTTCACAAAAGAGGTGGCAGGGAAGGTTAAGGAGAAAAGGACAGCATTCAGGAAATATAAGAAAACACAGAAGGAGCAGGACAGAGAACTTTATCAGTTAAAGCAGAAAGAGGCTGGGAAGGCAATCAGACTAGCAAAGGTCCAAACCGAGGAAAGGATAGCCAATTCTGTTAAGAAGGGGGATAAGACCTTTATAGGTACATTAGGGAGAAGAAAGACCAAAGGAGGGATACTGAAGCTTAATAAAGGGGAGGGAATGTGGGTAGAGGTGACAGTGAAAGCAGGATACTGAATGAATATTTCAGCTTAGTATTCCACAAAGGAAGAGAGAGGAGTTACCTAAACAAAACAAGAGAAACACTCTGAAGACGGGGGTCGATACTAGTCCATTACAGAAGAAAGGGTTCTGAAAGAACTAACAAAATTGAAGGTGGACAAAGCAATGGGGCCTGATGGGATTCACCCAAGAATTCTTAAAGAACTAAGGGTAGAACTAGTGACATTGCTGACTACTCTCTTTAACAAATCATGGGAGGATGGGGTGGTACCCAGGACTGGAGGAGGGCAGATGTGATTCCTCTTCACAAAAGTGGGAGCAGGACAGAGGCAGGAAACTACAGACCAGTTAGTTTGACCTCAGTGGTAGGGAAAATGATGGAATCACTTCTGAAGGAAAGAATTGTTGAGTACCTAGAGGCCAGTGGGGCACAGGACCCAAGGCAGCATGGATTCACGATGGGAAGGACGTGTCAGATGAATCTAATAGATTTCTTTGATTGGGTGACCAAAGTAGTAGACCAGGGAGGGGCTGTGGACATGGTCTGCCTAGATTTTAGCAAGGTATTTGATATAGTCCCATACAAAAGATTAATACACAAGATAGCCAGCCTTGGAATGGGTCCCAAGGTGGTAGCCTGGATAACAAATTGGTAAGACAACAGGACACAAAGGGTAGTAGTAAATGGAGTACACAGTGAAGAAAGGAGGGTTACTAGTGGGGTACTGCAGGGTTCAGTACTGGGACCAGTCCTTTTTAATGTCTTTATAAGTCACTTTGCAGAGGAACTGGTAGGAAAAGTATGTCTTTTTGCAGATGACACAAAGATCTGCAACAGGGTTGATACACAAAATGGAGTGGAAAGGATGAGAAGGGACTTGGCAAGGTTGGAGGAATGGTCAAATGTATGGCAGCTCAGATTCAATGCAAAGAAGTGCAAGGTATTGCACATGGGAAACAAAAACCCAGGGGAAGAGTACACAATGCGGGGTGAGATACTGACAACAGTAAGAATAGAAAGGGACCTGGGGGTAATTATATCAGATGACATAAAGGTGGGCAAGCAATGTGAGAAGGCAGTAAGGAAGGCTGGGGGATACTGGGATGCATAGGAAGAGGCATCGATAGTAGAAAACAGGAAGTTGTTATCCCTCTGTACAGACAGTTGGTGAGACCCCATCTGGAGTACTGTGTGCAGTTCTGGAGACCTCATCTCTACAAAGACATAGACAGAGTGGAGGCTGTCCAGAGGAGGGCAACCAAAATAGTGCAGGGTCTGCACCAGAAGACATACGAAGAAAGACTAAAGGAGCTTAATATGTATACTCTTGAGGAAAGAAGGGAGAGAGGGGACATGATAAAACTTTCAGGTACCTCAAGGGAATTAACAAAGTCCAAGAGGGTAACATCTTCCAGAAAAAGAGATACATAGATACATAGACAGTGTCGGCAGATAAGGGCCTATGGCCCACCCAGTCTGCCCATTTGAGCTTGTAAATTCAGTTTATGTTTTCCTAGAAGTCTGTGACCCCTTACCCCTGACCTCCAGAATTCCTTTATGTCTATCCCATGCATTCTTAAATCCCATGATTGTCTCAGCCCCCTCCACTTCCTCTGGCAAGATGTTCCACTTGTCCACCACCCATTCTGTGAAGAAATTCTTCCTCATGTTTCCTCTGAATCGTCCTTCCTCCAACTTCATCCCATGCCCTCTAGTCCTGGAACATCTTTTTCACTTAAAAATAGTGTATTCCTGCACCCTGTTCCTTCCTGTGAGATACTTGTATGTCTCTATCATACCCCCTCTCTCTCCCTCCTCTCCTCCAGGGAGTACATGTTCAATTCCTTCAACCTGTCTTCATAGGACTTGTGATGCAATCCATGCACCATCTTTGTTGCCCTCCTCTGAACCTTCTCTACCCTGTCTATGTCCTTACGTAGGTATGGTCTCCAGAACTGTACACTGTACTCCAGGTGGGGCCTCACTAGAGTCTTGTATAGCGGAATTATGACATCCCTTTTCCTGCTGGTGATGCCCCTGCCTATACATCCCAGCATCCTATTTGCTTTACCTGCTGCCTTGTCACACTGTTTCCCTGCCTTGAGGTCATCAGAGATGATAACCCCAAGATTCCTTTCCTGCTTGGTGCATGCTATATCCTCACCCCCCAACTGATATAGTGTGCCAGGGTTTTTGTGCCCCACATGCATTATCTTGCATTTCTTTGCATTGAATTTCAACTGCCAAACCGCAGACCATTCTTCAAGTTTCTGCAGGTCTCTTCTCATTCTGTCTACACCCGCTGGTGTGTCTACTCTGTTACAGAGCTTTGTGTCATCAGTGAACAGTGAAATTCTGCCTTCTAGGTCCTGTGCAATGTCACTGATGAAGATGTTGAATAGGACCGGTCCCAGCACTGATCCTGTGGTGCCCCACTGGTCACTCTTCCCTCTGTGGAGTGACAGCCATTTACCACCACCCTCTGTGTCCTGCCACCCAACCAGTTACCTACCCACCACACTACTCTCCTGCCCACACCCATATTCCCCAGTTTGTATAATAGTCTTCTATGTGGCACAGTGTCAAAGACCTTACTGAAGCCCAGATAGGCCATGTCCACTGCCCTCCCCTGATCCATCTCTCTAGTTACCCAGTCAAAAAATTCAATGAGGTTGGTCTGACATGACCTCCCCCTGGTGAAACCATGCTGCCTTGGGTCCTGTAGTCCATTGACAACCAGATGTTCCACCATACTCTCCTTCAGTAGTGCTTCATGATCTTCCCCACTACCGAGGTGAGGCTGACTGGTCTGAAGTTCCCTTCTTCCTCTTTGTTCCCACTTTTGTATAAGGGACTACATCTGCAGTCCTCCAGTCTTTGGGTACCTCCCTGTTTCCAGTGATTGGCTAAACAGGATAGCCAGAGGTTCAGCCACCACCTCTCTTAGTTCTTTAAGGACCCTGGGGTGCACCCCATCTGGCCCCATTGCTTTATCAACTCTTATTACTTCCAGTTCCTTCAGGACTCTTTCTTGTGTAAAGGGGCTTGTGTCCATTTCTGCACCATTCTCACGCCTTGTACTCCCTTCAGACCCATTACTCTCCTCTTCCTCAGTAAAGACAGCAGAAATACCTGTTCAATATGTCAGCTTTATTGTTGTCATCTTCCATGCGGCCCCCATCCTCCCCTTCAGTCTCACTATCTCTCCCTTTGTATTTCTTTTTTCACTTATGTACCTGTAAAAGGTTTTGTCCCATCTAGCCACTGATTTTGCAATGTGTTCTTCTGTCTGAGCTTTGGCTTCCCTTACTGACCTCCCTGCCTCCCTTTGCTTCTCCTGGTACTTCTCCCTATCCCTTTCTGCCTGTGTCTTTTTGTATTGCCTGAATGCAATCTTTTTGGCTTTCACTTTCTTTGCTACCTCTTTGGAAAACCATAATGGTCTCCTCTTCCTTTTCCTTTTGTTAACCCGCTTAATGCATAATTCTGTTGTTCTTGTAATCCCCATTTTAAATACTGCCCACTGTTCCTCAACCCCTGATTCTTGTCCCATTCCCCTTAATGCCTCTTTCAAGTATCTCCCCATTTTCCCAAAGTCTGCCCCCCTAAAATCCAGGATACGTGTTTTTGAATGGTTTGGTTCTGCTCTTTTTGTGATTTCAAACCACAATGACTGGTGGTCACTGTTCCCCAGGTGCTCCCCCACTGTTACCCCCATCACACTGTCCCTGTTTGTGAGCACAAGGTCCAGTATTGCCTTCTGCCGAGTTGGTTCCATGACCAGTTGCTTGAGGAAGGCACCCTGAAGAGTCAGGATAAATCTACTCCTAGTTGATGCTGCTGCTGGGATGCTCCAGTCCACGTCTGGAATATTGAAGTCTCCAACCAGTACTACCTCACCCTTGTCTGCCACCCTTTGGATGGCTAGCATCAGCTCCCTATCTGTTTCTTCCTTCTGGGCTGGTGATCTATAGACCACACCTGTGTGGATGGCTGGCCCCATTTTCCTTTCCAGCTTAACCCACAGTATCTCTCCCCATTTGTTCCTCCTGGATCTCTGTGGCCCTTATGTCATTTTTTCACATAGAGCCACCCTCCTCCCTTCCTGCCTGCTCTGTCTCTTCTGAATATGTTGTAGCCAGGTATGGCCATCTCCCAGTCATGGTTATCATTACACCAGGTTTCAGTGATGGCCACAATGTCCAGGTCTGACTGCACCATGATAGCCTCCAGATCTTCCATCTTGTTGCTAAGGGTCCTGGCATTTGTACACATGGCTTTCCATGATTTGACCTCCCTAGACTGTTTCACTGTTCTACTCCAGCCCCTTCCTTGGTTGTCATTTATCCCTGGTTCTCCTTTCTGTCTGCCCTTCTGCTGAATTTTGCCCCTTTTCTGCCTATCCACCTCTTGGGCACTAATCTCCATCTTTTGCACACTGCTTTGCAGAGATAGCCACTCATCTGGTTCACTGGTTCCACTGCTAGCTGTGGGGGGTGAGCAAGTAGGTACCTTCCTTGCTGGCCTGCCACCCCCCTTTGCTAGTTTAAATGCTTGTCAATGTAGCCTTTAAACTTATCATTGAGTGCTTGGATTCCTCAGGATGGATGCAGGCCATCAGGCTTGAACAAACCTCCATCCCTCAGGTGGGTCCCCAGTCACCAATGAATCCAAACCCTTCCTCACAGCACCAGTTCTTCAACCATGAGTTAAGGTTCCTGGTGCATGCACTCTATGCTCTCCTTGCCTCTCGTAGGTAGTACTTCTGAAAGTGACAGAAGTAGCTACTTGCTTGAGACCCCTTCCTAATTTCCTAAACTCTTCCTGAACTTCCTTTGGCTCCCCATTTGCCAGGTCATTACCACCTAGGTGGATAATGACATCCAGCTCACCCTCCCGTCTTGCCTTCCCAGTGATTCCCCAGGATCTTCCTTCCATCCTTCCATGCTGTGGCACCTGGTAGTCACCTCACCTCCCTGTCCTCCCACTCCTGTGTTCCTAGCTGGATCCTTCTTATGATGGAGTCCCCCACCAGGATTCGCTTCCTCCTCCTCCTCTGGGGTCCACTGCTTTCCCTGCTGAGGTTACCTCCTTGGCTAACCTCCACATCCTTTTCTTCCACTTCTCTGGGTACCTCTATTTGGTTGTCCTCATTTGCCAGTGTGGCATATGAGTTCTTGAGTGGAATAGGATCTGGGATGTGCCTCTGCCTGACCGCTCTAACCCTCCCTGAGCCCACTGTCATCCAAGTGCTCCACATTCTTGGCATCCTTTGAGGCAGTTGCATTGGACTGGGTGGTCTCTGGATAGGGGTGATGGTACTCCTGACCCAGTTTACTTCTGCTCTGAGTCTGGCTACCTCATCCCACAGTTCAGATAGATGCATGCAGATAGGGCAGCACCTCAGTGTCCTGAAGGTCTGCCTGAATATGGCTGCCCCACAGCCGCTGCATTACACCACTCCCCACATTATACTGCAATTTCACTACTTGTCTGCTACTGAAACTCTCTTAGTTCCCTTTTTATTAATTTACTGTCCTAAAAATCCTGCCACTGATCCTCAGATCATTTTCTTAAAAAAAAAAAAAAGAAACCAATAAATAAATAAATGAGTCAAAACACTTGTCGTGCTGAGGGTGGGCTTCTTCCCCCTTAAGCCCCTCCTACTTCACACCCCTTACTATACCCTGTGTTTAGCTCCTGTCAATCAGATTTAACAGGGCATATGATTAAGAGTTGGGGAAGGGGAAGGAGGGGGATGAAAATTTGCAGCAATTAAAGACAGCACAGAATTACACCACCACTATGTTTTAAATTTTCAACAGCCCAAAAACAATTATAAGTAAAGACAACAAAGAAAGTACAGTGTCAGTAAAAGCCCTCAATCTAAGTTTAAAAGAAAAATAGCAATTACCAGTTACTCTAAAGCACTGAATTGAATATGTTTCTTTCCTTCCCCTTCTGGCTTCTGTGTGCAAGAACAAAGGGGCACAATTTGAAGATAGAGGGCGGACGGCTCAGGGGTAATGTGAGGAAGTATTTTTTCACTGAGAGGGTTGTGGATGCATGGAACAGCCTCCCTAAGGAGGTCGTGGAGTCAAGAACAGTGGGGGACTTCAAGAATGCATGGGACAGGCATAAGGCAGTCCTAGGGACGGGTAAGGGGAAGTAAGCTGTTGGTTAACTAGGATCTGCATCTTATCAGTTAGGTAGGAAAATGGGCAGACTAGGTGGGCCAAGCGGTCCTTATCTGCTGTCAAATTCTATGTTTAAACACACTAGTGCATATTTACTTGCTAGGTCCGTATCAGGTGCTCCATTTCTTTTGCTGCTATATTTATTTAAATGATCAGAATAGGAATCAATTTCAGTAAAATTACTGCTACCCAGGTTAATAATGTTTTTTTTTTCACTCCAGGTCCATTAAGACTTCCCCTTATATCAGTTTTTGTAAAATATTTCTCATTGACAACTACCAACACTTTTTTTCACTTTTTGCTTCAAGACCATGTAACTCTATCAACTTTGCCTCACAGTTGCTATCCTCACTGTCTATTGAACATTGTACTGAATATATTACAATGTCATAGCAAGCCTACCCCCCCAAGCAGCAAAAGGAAACAATATTAGGATTATGGGTCTCTGGAGTCTTGGTGAATCAGTGTTGGGGTCTTCTTTGGGGTTGTCGCTCTTAATGTTCACCCCCATTCCCAGAGCAAACAGCATCACATATAATCCCCTTTCTTGATGCAGGACCCATAGGGACCTGTGTGAAGAAAGGTACGACACACTGGGTTGGCAACATGTGGTGAGACATAATTCTCTACCTTTGAAGAATGTATCACTATAGCTGTGTTTACACAGTGGTAGTGCCATGGCATGTGTATTGCTACCTTCCCTATGCACTGGCTCAATTCCCTTTTACACAGCCTACTCTTGCACCGCTTCAAGTCGCTCCGAGGAGGGGCTGTGAATTCACTTGGCTGATGAGAAATGGCATTGTAGTGGAGCAAGCATAGCAAAACATTCACACTACCATGTAATGTGCTTGCTCTGCTACTGATCCCACAACTGAGCTGTATCCAAAAATGATCTGACAGGCAGTTAATGCACTCCCAACAGTGTTTACACTGCTGACTTTGCAGCACATCAACCCATGTGCATGGGTTGATGGGCTACAAAGTTAGCAGTGTAAACAGGGCTTATGAGATACTGGCTTGGAGCTGTATATTGTAATTTGGGATGGAGGCTATGGGCTGGGGGGGTGAGCATTAGAGTTGACTACACCAAGAAAGATCCCAACACTGATTTGACAAGACTCTGGAGACCCAAAAGCCTAAACATTTTTTCCATTTGCTTCTGGGGTAGGGGGAGAGGGAGTTAGGGTTGGAAACCCTAATGCCACATTTTTATACTTTTGTGGTGTTAAGTCACCCTAACTGGTGCATTGTTAAAGTTTTCTGCAAAGAATATACTTATACACTATAGTAATAATTCATTTCACTATATCAAAGTAGTGTAAATACAGCTATACTGTGCACCTGCTTCCCAAAGTATGGGCCCCCAGCAGAATGGCATCATTACTTATGGCATACAGTTGGGAGTTAACAGTTGGCAGGGCATGTTGTCTCCAGGTATCATTCTTCTGCTCTGCCTGCCTTCCAGGTCCCCAACATCGCCGGTATCCACGAATGCCTTTTCCCTTGTCTCTCATTGAAGTAATGTTCTACACTGTGTGTACTGTTTGCATGTCCCCTGTATTTTTATCTAGTGTGCCCCTTACTTTCCTTCTCCAGACTGGTATTTTTATTTACTGAGCAAGCTCAATCCACTGTGCTGCTCATTACCCTAAACTTCCTCCCCTCCTTTACTCACTCCTCCCTGCTCTTTCCCTTCCACACTCCCACACTCTCCTCCCTCCTCACCCATCCTCCCCCCCTTCTCTCATCCCTCCTTATTCCATCCCCCTTGGCTTACTGTGTGTCTACTATCTGTCCCTTGGTTCCAGTTTGAATCATTCTGGCACCTCCTGCCCCCTTTCACTGATAATCCCTCCCCATCTTCATCCTGTTCTCCATTCTCCAGCTTATTGACTGCATTAACCTCCTTTTCTCCTTGCTGTTCATGGTAATAGGCAACATTGATCTTAGTCCTGGCCTTATCCCTTCCTCTCCCTTGCAGCTCTCTACAGGACTGAGGATTGACCACTTTAATATCCACAGCCTCCTCCCTAAATAGAATCAGCTGCAGCCCCTTATGGGCAACCTCCAGCTGAAAATCCTAGTTATATGAGTCCTGCCTCTCCCCTAAGGTCGAAGATTCTACAGTGGCCATCCTCAGCAATACCATAGCCAGGCAGGATCACCCCAGGAGGGGCAGTGGTATAGCAATCTATGTATTTATGGGTATACAATTTGTGCCTGTGCTATCTGTCACCTTGCCCTTCTCCTCTGAGCTGCTACCCCTCAAACTCTCACTCCCCTTCTCAGTCCCTATTTTTGTTGGATAGGTTTGCTACTGCCCTGGTGTGACCTCTGCATTAGTCAGTTAACTCCTCTCCTCTCTTCCATCTGCTCCCCCTCCTCCACTGGTGAGTTGCTTATTGTTGGAGACTTTAATATTAATTGGCTGTCCCCCTTTTTTCATAAAATGTATCAAAATGTTAAATCACTACAGTTATCCCAACTGGTTGCTGACCCTATCCACCTCAATTACAAATCCCTCAATCACTGTTTACTGGACTGGATCCTCTCCTTCCACCCCCACTGTATTGTGAATGAAGGTCTCCTCACAGACGCACTCAGTGCCCATCCTATGGTCAAGGTCCCTACTTTTCTGTGGCACTTTGGGACCAAATTCTGCGGAAAGATTACTATTTGCCACATCTCTTCTGCAGCAGTGGTTTGTAATTTCTGCAAATGTTTTGCGGCACTAATGAACTACCACATCACAGTGTCAGCTTATATCCTGACTTCACGTCCATGGCAATGGTTATAGCAGTTAGGATGGGGGAAGCACATTAGCATTAGTTCAAAAAATAACAGACTTAAAGAAATACTTTAATGCCTAAAAAAGCAAAAAAATACCTATCCCTTAAGGTCCTGGCTTATTGCTTAAATGAAATATGCAGAGGGGACTTTATGTGATACGTAAGGTATTTCTATACTCATGCTGTCTATACCACTCATGAGGTCCCCACTGTGTATTACTTATAAATTTATATGTGCTGTCTACACCACTCATGAGGTCCCCACTGTGTATCACTTATATATTTATATGCAATCTGTAACATACATACAAATGTGTGTGTGTATGTGTACATTTTCAAACTGTGTGAGAAGCCTTTCGGCACCATGCATTTCTGCTTAAAGTTGAACCAGCATAATATTCTGTGGTGATTTGGATGTGCAGCCCATGATACTTTGCATTGTGGGGGCATGTATGATTTTGTATTTCTTTGAAACTTGGCTTCCCAGCCAAATGCCCTTTGGGGTAACCATTGCCTCAGTGCTTGCGCACAGAGGTTCTTTGTCTTTTAAATTGTTTTCTGTTTTAATTGGGTTCACCACAATATAACCCAGATAAACCATCTTAGTGTAGCTGGTTCATTCCGCTGGGGTGTCAAACAGACGAGGCATACTGACGAGTCCTGGTGGATGAAACGTGTGTATGTCTTCTGAAGGCACCCTTTGCAAACTATATGAGAGGCCTTTCGGCACCATGCATTTCTGCTTAAAGTTGAACCAGCATAATATACTGTGGTGATTTGCATATGCAGCCCATGATGCTTTGCATTGTGGGGGCATGTATGATTTTGTATTTCTTTGAAACTTGGCTTCCCAGCCAAATGCCCTTTGGGGTTAATCATTGTCTCAGTGCTTGTGCACAGAGGTTTTTTATCTATAAATGTATCTATTATATATATATATATATATATATATATATATGAGGCAAAATACTCCATTTAATGCATTAGTTAGGGTTGTTCCACAGCGACAAAAGTGAGGAAATTCGCTGTTAGGGTTGAAAACCCCCCTTGGACCCCCCCAACTGGCATTGGGGTGTGCTAGGATCGCCACTAACTCTCACCCCATTCTCTCTATACTTCTGCTGATTTACATGTCATGGGGTGAGTTAGGACCCACAATCAATGCACACCCCAATGCGGTTGGAGGTGGGCGGGGGTCCAAGGGGGTTTTCAACCCTAACAGTGAATTTCACTGTTGTCACTGTGGAACAACCCTAACTAATGCATTAAATGGATTTTTTTGCTTCTAATTTCCCTTCTTTTTGAGAATGGTAACGAGAAATAGTGAATGTAATGCAGCGGTGGAGGGCCCTGCGCTCCCGCCACATGATGTCTTGTGGCATACTAACAGGGACAGCAACGCAAACAGAAATGCTAACAGTGGCACACATGGTAACACAAGAGGGAATGAGAACAGAAAGGGTAACGCACATGGTGGCATAGACCGGAACGGTCTGCCACGTGATGTGTTGTCACACAGTAACATGGTGCCTGCAAACAGAAATGTCAATGGGCATGGTGATGTAACGTGAAACAGAAAGATAAACAGTACTGTAGACAGAAATGGCAAAAAATAACAGAAATGCAAGCGCAAGTGAAAACGCAAAGGATAACGTACATGGTGGTGCAGACGTCAACAGTAAGTGAAATGGGTACGGAACCGCAAGCGGAGAGGGCAACAGTAACAGTAATGTAAGCGCATAGGCTGGTTTTCCCCAAAACTTGCATAGAGAAAGACAGTGAGTACAAATAATGTATGTATAATAATGAGTATTGGTGCAGAAAATGAGAACTTGGAATACTAAATACGTTATATCTCAGGAACTGTACAACGTAGAAAAAAAAATTTAAAGTCATATTATTTACAACTGTCCTGGCTAATTTGATACTTAGCCCCCATTAGGGGCCTAAGCATTTTTCTGACGAAAAGTCCGTATCTCGCACCGTTTCCGAGATACGGGCCCTGCTAGGCGCGGCGAACGTCGTAATGTTATCCTATTGGAAAAAAGAGAAGTTCAGAGCACCATAACTTTGCCTCCTGTAATATTTTTCACCAAACTACTGAAAGGCACATCTGTGGGCTGTTGGCTGTCTTCCTCAAAATTTCAGGAAAAAGATCAAACCGTTATTTTGCAGCAGGGATCCAAAGGATTTCTGTAATCGTCGAGCCGTAATGTTATCCTATGGGAAAAACCGTCAACTTTGGAGTGCCATAACTTTGCCACCATGTAATATTTTTTAATGCAACACTGAAAGGCACATCTGTGAGATGTCAGCTCCGTTCCCTTCAAATTTCAGCCCAAAACTCCCAACGGTTCTTTTGCAGCGCAGTGCCAAAGAATCGCTGTCACTTTCCCACAGATGGAAAACTACTGTCGCAATTTGCGAAAACTTTTGCAAAAAAGTTCGACACTTTCGTGAGCACAAAAGTAATTTGCGAAAGTACTTTTCCAGAAATTTGAAAAACATATTTCTGGGGTGTTTTACCACAAAATAAAGACATTGCAAGCATCCCCAGGGTCCGACTAGGTGAATACAAAAATAATTAGGTTGCTAAAGGGTCCCAAATTTAAATGCCAACCATTTTTCTGATCACCAACTGAAAACAAAATGGCTGATTTGTGAAAGTAACAGGCCCATTTGCGAAAGTAAAAATGCATTTGCGACACTGTTGAACTTTTTGTTAACTTTTCCCTTTGACTTACAATGGGAAACTGTTTTTTGAATAACTTTTGAACCGTTTAGTATTTTTTCACCAAATCTTCAAAAGGCACATCGGGGACCCCAGCCGCATGTTCTCTGAAGATTTTTGGCCAGTCGCGCAAACCGTACGACCTGTAGGTGCGACCGTAGAATTCCAGAAAAAGTGTAAATGCGCGCACAGATCATGCTTAATAACTCTGCAGCTGTATATCTGACAAGTACGAAACTTGGCAGATTCCAAGGCCTATGGCTCTTGATCATGTATGTCAAATTTCAGGTAAATCTGTCAAACGGTTGCAAAGTTATTAAGGTGCAAAGTTTTGGGGTTTAACATAGAAATGGCTCCTCAATCCTAACTATAGTGGCACTACTGTGCCATATATATATATATATATATTTATATATATATATATATATATATATATATATATATATATATACACACTATACAGTATATATAGAGAATAATGGATGGGGAAGGGTTTGATATGAGAATTTAATGCACACCCGAGTTGTGGGATGCTACATAAACCCCGAGGCGAAGCCCGAGGGGTTTATCAAAGCATCCCACGACAAGGGTGTGCATTAAATTCTCATATCAAATACCCTTCCCATCTTTTATTTTTTATAATAACAGACCAGCAATTTTTCTTTAGCAGTTTGTGAGACTGTTTGGCCCTGCCCACATACAGAATGTTGGCCAATGAGGCAGCAGCATAGTTTGACTGGCATGGCTCATGAATGTCATAACAACCAGCCGGTTGTTATGGAAAATATCAACCTGGTCAGTACATTGAGAGAAATTGCTTACCAGTTATTTTATATATATATATATATATATATATATATATATATATATATATGCATATATATTTTTTCCCATGAAATTGTATCCTCATTCATACAGGTCCCTTTGGAAATGGAATAAACAGAATAAAGGAGATATTGAATGTGAGGGTGGGGGGTATTATAAAGGAGGAGTTGAGGTAGGAAGGGAACTCACCCAACCAGTGCTTGGAGGTGAATTTAACACAGTGGGAGAATTAACTATTTGTAAGAGAGAGGAAGGATAGGGCATAATAAAGATCACAATGATGGGTGCGAGGGAGGGGCATCCAGGGAAAAGTGACAGAAGGAATTGAAGAGGGTGTCCAGTCTGACCAGGGAGGACTTAGTGACAGCACCATAAACCACATCACAGTAGTTGAAAATGGGCAGCATCAACTTCTGATCAAGTTCATGCCTAGCTTTAGGAGGGATGCAACTACGGTTCCTGAACAGGGCACCAAGCTTGGGCATAGCTTTTTTTGGATGGTGTCAATATTTCACAGATTTCATGGATCAGATCAAGCTTTTAATAGACTTACATCTTTAGTGCTTGCCTTTTACAGTTTTTTACTAATCCTGAGTATTGTAAATTTAACTAACCACAAATTTAGCCTCATTACCCATAACCTTGTCCAACCTATTTTTAAAAGTGTTCATATCTTTACTTTCAGTTACTTCCAGTGGGAGACCATTCCAAACTGTAACCACTCTTTGGCTGTACCAGTTCTTTCTGAGTAGTACGTTCCATTTCTCTAGATGGAGTTGCTTAGAGTGTCTCCTATCACTAACTCTGAAATGGCCAAGCACAAGGCCAAATTCAGATCTAAGGTTATTGTCCTCCATTGCTCTACAAAGCATACACAAGTTCCCCCTGTGCCTTCTGTATTGTGAATAAAGGTTAAGTGTTTTCAATCTTTCTTGATAGGGTGTCTCCTTTAAACCCACAAAAGTCTTTCTTTGCTGTACTGCTTCGACCCTTTTAATGTCTTCTTTGCTGTATGGGGACCATATGTGGACACAGTACTCCAGGTGGAGCCTGACCAATGCAACATATAGGGGGAGTATTATTTCTCTGGCTCAACTGGAAATACGCCTGAAGATACAATTCAGTATTTGGTTGGCCTTTTTCACTTGGTCCCTACAATGAATATTAAATTTAAGGTCAGGGCTTATGGTCACACCAAGGTATTTTTTGCAGTGTGTTTTAATTAAAGATTCTTTATTCAAGTAGTACTTATGCTTTTTATTTTGGGAACCTAAGTGCATGACTTTGCATTTTCTAACATTTAGAGCCAATTTACTATGTTTAGTCCAGGTGAAAATATGATCCAATGCTTCCTGCAGGGCAGTAGTGCTGTCCAATCCATTCACTACTGTTCCAAGACGACTGTCGTCAGCAATTTTGACAACCAGATGTTCGGTGAATACAATTTTAGTGATGAAATATATATATTTATATATATATATATATATATATATATATATATATACTAAAAAGGTGGGACCCAGGAATGACCCATGTGGCACACCACTAGTGACTCTGGCCCATTCTGAATATACGCCATTAACCACTACCCGCTGTTGGCACCTCTCCAGCCAATTGGCAATCCAATGCATGATATTAGTACACAGTTTGAGGTCCCCTAAAGTTTTATCCAATACTGTATGGGGCAGTTTGTTGAAGGCCTTGGCAAAGTCCAGGAATATAATGTTGATGGGGTTTCTCCTATCTGGTTCCCTATTAACATTTTCATAGAAAGCCAATAAATTTGTCTGACAAGACCTATTTTTAGCGAATCCATGTTGGTGGGGGTCAGTAAGCCCAAGTGTCAGTTGTTGCTGCTGCTGTATGTAATCTTTATGCCCTCCAGTAGTTTACCCACTAAAGATGTCAAACTGATAGGTCAGAAATTTTCAGGTTTTGTTTTGGGTCCTTTTTTGAAGGAGAGGCGCCACAGTGGTAACCCTCCATCCCAGTGGTATATCACCGTAGTCCAGGGAGTGCTGCAATATGTGAGTCAGGGGTAAGACTATATAATCAGCAAGTTCATGTAAAACTCTAGGGTGTAAATCATCTGGCCCCAGGGATTTATTAACAGCTAGGTTTGTAAGTCTCTAATGTACAACCATCGGGTTTATGATTACTTGTCCTGGTTTAGGTAATAGTATGTTCTCAGATGTTTTGGAAGCATTGTTATTAAACACTGAACAAATAGTTGTTTTGCATATCAGCCATTTCTTTGTTACTAGTAGGTAACCCTGAACTATTGGTAAATGGGCCTACTGAGTTCATGGTTCCTCTTAAGTTATTTTTATGGGAAAGAAAGCTTTTTTATTGTCTTTAATCCTAGTAGCTAGGGTTATTTCCTGGTGTGCTTTGGTTGATTTAATCTCTGTTTTAACTTTTTTAACCAATGCCCTATAAGCTGGGAATATTTGATGGTTGCCATGTTTCATGCGAGAAATATGTCCAGAGAAGTTAAGTTGTTGGTCCAAACAAACACCTAAGTACCTGAAGGAGGATGTGTCCTCAAGTAAAGTCCCCTCCAGGGTGTGAAAAGTGGGTAGGGAGGGAAGCCTAGAGCATCTCTGCCTTGTGCCAAAGGTCATGGAGGCTGTCTTTTTGGCATTGAGTAAACGTTTATGGTTAGCAAACCAGAGCTGAACCGTGCCAAAGTCTTGCTGTAAGCTGATTGTAACCTTAACAGGACAGGAGCCAGGTGCATACAGGACTGTATTACTGGCATACATATGTATAGCAGAGGATGGGGGACAAACAGTGAGAAGGTCATTTAAATATGGAGCACTGGGAGGACTCCAGTGCTAATCAGCAGGGGAAGGGAAGTGGTGTCCAAGATCTTAACTGATTGGGTTCTTCCAATAAGGTAGGCCTTGAACCAGTTTGTGACGGATGGAGATAGGCCAGCTGTTGGGAGTGAGTTGAGGAGAAGGGAGTGAGAGATGGTTTTGAAGGTCTTGGCCAGGTTGGGAAAGATGGAAGAGATAATTTGCCCATTGTCAATCTGGATAGGATGGAGTCACAGGCAATGAGCTTGCTGACTTGCTGGTGACTGGTCCTTCATGAGGTGCCTTTGAATGGGTGAACTGCTGTTGGGTGGCCATTTCAGAATGGGCTGCTGGATCTTTCTCTAATAAAGCAGGGGGGCTCAGAAATCCTCCAGGGTCATCATCTTGTGTGAAGGTGTCACTCAGAGGACTGGGGAGGTAATTCTTCATTTGTGCTAAGTGCAGGTATTGGCATTAGGCTAGATGGTGGGGCTACACTGGAGTGGGGGGTGAGCTTTGCCTGCACATTTGATTTTGAGGCCTCTGCATCTGCCTGGAGGAGTGTGGCAGCGGAAAGCTTCTCCCAGATCTCTGAAAGGGCATCCTCTGATGCCACAGAGGTCATAGACTGGCTTGGGTATCTACAGTGATCACCAGACAGTAGTGCTGCACTGACAAGCTGCTCCACCTCATGGCACCAGGAGAACACAGGCACAGACCCCACATCTGGGCCTTTATACCTACAAATGGTATATTTTCTAATGGTGGATGATTTTTCTGCCATCTCCTATAACCATCTGAACAAATAAGCAGGCACATTCATGTCCGAGGAGGCAGGTTCTGCTCCATTTTTTCTTTGTTTTCTGATGGGATCAGTCCATTCACCCCCTGAAGCAATAACTAAAGATGTCATCACTTTTAAGCCCAGCTTTTCCCACTAATTCTGTCCTTTTCCCATCTGTGCCCCTATACAATTGCCACACACATCACTGATTGGGATTATAATTTCACTAGGCTCCTCGCTTCTTCTGACCAGCAGAAAAACAGGTGTAGTTATGAGGATGCAGTGCTACAAATGTCCAGATACAGAGGCACAGGCCACCCAGCTGGGCATGAATAGGCTACATGGGGAACACTTTACGTTTATCAAACAAAACATTGGAGCAGAAATATGGATACGATCTTTGCCAGCCACCACGCTCTTCTGAAGAAGCACGCCCCATTCAGAAGAGAAAATAGTCCTCACCACATCCCCTTTTTAAGCGGTGGTCCAATCTCCTCTTCCAAAAGTAGTAGCTTTCCACTCATTAACATACTCCTCACATGTTTTTGCCACAAGTCCCTGTCACCAGAGACAAAATTCCTCTGCTTGGTGTGAAATTTCTCACCATCTCCAGTGCCATCCTGGAGTTCCAGTCTTAGTGGCAAAGTCCCAAAACAATCCATATCTTCACCCAGCACTTGCCACAGGCCAATTCGTCACTAAAAGGCACACCAAAATTCCAGACAAGCCCCCACTTATTGCCCCCCTTCCCAGTGTCTAGGGGTATGACAGTGGTAATGCCCATGGGGAGGGGGCAACACAACTAGAAACTGCACGGACTGACTTAAGTTTGAATCCTTGGGACTGGGGCTCTGGCTTCTCTATGGGGCACTGGGATAGAAAGCAAGCTGGTTAGTACAGATAATACGATGCAACAGGCAAGAATAAATGGAGATGCCATTAGGAAAACAACAATGATCCTTTTATTGTGAAATTAATCTCCATGGAGTTTTCAATTGGGGATTCAGTATTACACACCCCACAGAGGGGAACAGTAGGCATGAGGACCAGGGGTCCATATTTAGAATGATCAAGCATTGCCCATATTCAGTCCCTAGTTCTCAGTCCCTTTAGGTATAGGACAAACTGCACCACTCTTCCCACACTCAGTACAGTTCCATACAGTTTCATCCCCAATCATATAACAGCAGGAGCGTAACTTTCCCCACACTCAGTACATAATACAACACTTCTCCCCACTCTCAGGCAGCTCTAAACTTCCCACTCTTAGTATAGGCAGCTTGCTTCATTGTCCATACTTACACTTGGACTAGACTCTACTCTCTCCCTTCACTCAGATTCTTGTGGACTGAGATCAGCCTTGAACCTAGCTGACTTCATCCATTTCCTCCAAAATCTAGCCACATTCCTATATGGCCATTACAGAGCTCCTATGCTCCATGGAACTCTTCAGGCAGCATATACCCCGGAGTGACCACCTCTACACCCCTGATGCCTCATTGTTCTCTGACTCCTCACATCTTTGGCTGAGATGCAGCTCTCATGCCTCCATCTGTCACAGAGGTCCTCCCATATGTGGTGTTTTTTTCACTGGGGGCTAGACAGTTCAGATCAGCGTTTCTATGGTGGACTAAGCAGTGCATGCTCCTTGGGTTCACATTTCGCTTCTAGAAACCTGAAGCTTTGTTGGTTGGGGTGGGTCACCCCTAGCTGGGTATCAAAAGGGACAGCTGCTGCCCATCCACTCCAAGGCTTATTCCTCTGGCCTCACATTGGGGTTCCCACAGGAGTAGGCAATCATCCCCATGCCCACCTTCGAACTGCCTCTCAAACCCATGTTCTCCTTTACAGGCTCAAGAGGTCCCACCCTCCAGGGGTGCCTCCAGCCAGTACCAGACAGCCTCCCAGGAGGGGATGCAGAATTAACCCTTTAGGGGTTCAAACCAGACATCTGCAGAGGGATGATCTTTTCCCAACCTTTCTGCTACAGCTCCTAACCACAAGGAGGGGGGAGGGGTTACATTTATGCAGACGATACTGTCCTCTGCCTCTGGCTCCTGTCACAGCTCCAACTGGACTTCAGAAACATCCAGTGCTGGTTCTGAACAAATTAAGTGTCTGTCAGTGCCACGAAAGTTGTCTTCATGTCTTCGATTCCCAGCAGAGGACCACAGGCTCAACTCTCTCCCTTCTTTCCATACTCTCGATGGGACTACAAATGTGGCTGTCTCCTCCTTTAAGTATCTTGAGTCTGATTAGACCGCCATCTGGATTTCTCAGTGCACATGCCATTCCACCACAAGCTCCACCCCAAAGTAGGTACATGCAACAGGAACAAAGCAAGTATCCTGCTTCTTGCCTGCTGAGAGATTGTCTCAAAGATGATACTCTGTATCTTCAACTATGGTGACATTTTCTGTAGCACTGCACCCAAGTCCACTCTTACCATACTAAACCCCTTTTTTCACTCTTTCTGCTGTTTTCCCTTGTACTATCCTCCCTGTACCCACCACTGGTCTCTTTACTCCTCCCTCTCCCTCCCTCCTTGATGCCAGGTGCCTCTCCCAGTGCATCTCTTTCATATGTAAATATAGGGCCGGATGGGATGCATCCCAGAATACTGAAAGAACTCTGGAAGGTACTAGGAGCACCACTGACAATCCTATTCAACAAATCACTGGAGGAGGAAGTGGTACCAAAGAACTGGAGGGAAGACAAATGTGGTACCACTACAAAAAAGTGGGAGCATGTTGGGGGCAGGGAATTACAGACTGGTTATTTTGACCTCAGTGATGGCGAAAGAAATGGAATCCATGCTATAAGAAAGGACTGCAGCATACCTTGAGGCCCAAGGTAACATAGATTCACAGCGCACCGATCTTGTCAAACAAATCTGATAGATTTCTTTAACTGGGTAACCAGGGTGGTGGATCAGGGAGGGGTGGTGGACAGGGCTTACCTAGATTTTAGCAAGGGGTTTGACACCATCTCACACAAGAGGCTAGTAAACAAGTTGGGCAGTCTGGGAGTGGGTCCCAAAGTGCTAAACTGGGTCAGACATTGGCTATGCAACAGGACACGGTGGGTGGTGGTTAACGGAGTTCAATCCCGGGAGAGGGGGTGACCAGTGGAGTGACACAGGACTCAGTGCTGGGGCCAGTCCTTTTCAGTGTCTTCATTAGTGACACTGTGGAGGGGATAGAAGGAAAGGTAAACCTCTTTGCAAATTACACAAAGATCTGCAATTGGGTGTACACTCCAGATGGGGCGGAAAGAATGAGAAGAGACCTTAGCAAGTTGGAGGTGTGGTCAAGAGAGTGGCAACTCAAATTCAATACAAATAAGTGCAAAGTCATGCACTTGGGGAAGAGGAATCCTGGAGAAAAATATACACAGTGGGATGGGGGGGCTACTAACAACAACAAAACTGGAAAGGGACCTGGGAGTAATCATAATGGATGACCTGAAAGTAGCCAAACAATGTGAAAAGGCAGTGGGGAAGGCTGGAGGGATGCTGGGGTGCATAGGGAGAGACATCACCAGTAGAAAACAGGAGGTGGTGATGTCACTGTACAGACAATTGGTCAGGCTGCATCTCGAATACTGTGTTCAGTACTATAGACCACATCTCCAGAAGGACATTGACAGAATGGAGGCAGTCCAGAGAAGGGCAACAAAAATGGTCAAAGGAATGCCCCTGAAAACATAAGAGGAAAACTGAAAGACCTCAATATGTATACCCTGGAGGAAAGGAGGGAGAGGGGGATATGATAGAAGAATTCAGGTACCTCAAAGGCATCAACAAGGTTCAGGACGGCAGCATCTTTTAGAAAAAAGAGGTGTGCAAGAACACGGGGTTACAATATGATGCTGGGGGGGGGGGAGAGTCAGGGGTAATAGGAGGAAGTACTTTTTTATAGAAATGGTGGTGGATGCATGGAACAGTCTCCCTACAGTTGTCGCAGAGGCTAAAATGATAGGTGAATTCAGGAACGCATGGGATAGACAGAAGGCAACACTAGCAGTAGGAAAGAGTGGGTAAGCTGCAGATCATTTAGGATTTTTGTCTGCACTGTTCCAATTGTCACTCAAGATGGAGACTGCTCAGCTTTTATTATAATTTTACTGTTATTGTACTTTTGCTATATACTCTGTATTGTTCACCTTCCTCCCCCTTCCCCAGGAAGCATCTGTAAATGAGCTGTTTTCAGGTTAGCATGTTCTCCCTGGTAAAACTTTTGAATTAATAGCATGTAGATACAAAAGTAAATTAATAAATACGTAATTTACTCTGATCAATCTTACATGCTGTTAATTGCATTCTTAGTGCTCGGTACCACATAGGTTGTCCTATTCAATGAGTGCTTTTATTTTGCATTTGTTAATTCATACCCTGATTTTTTTCAAATTCAATAAACTTTATTTGAAAGAGATTTTTTTCCTTACAAGTACAATTAGACATTGCTGTAGAGCAAGACTAACGATAGTTACACAGTATGATTTCAGAGCATCTTACTACCTGAGGATTGACATGTAATATTGCTCTTAATGAACAAAAATAGCATAACAGTCAACAGCCTATTAACATATTAACACCCCCCTCACTATATCCCCTTCCCCCAGTATGCAATCATATTATCTCTAAAACTAGTAGACTTAATATAGGCACATTGGAGTTAGCAGTTAGACACTGCCACCATAGTTTAAGATACCACTGTAGTGGTTTTAGTATGTCTATTTTTGCTCTGATGGTCAGTAAGCTATGTAAAGGAGCCCACACCCATTGGAAGTAGTGTGCCCTTTTAAACATGTGAGCTATAAGATTCTCTGCTTGTAAAGTGAAAAGACTCTCACGTAGCCATTCTGTGAGACAGGAAGCATTCTGATCAAGCCAATGACGTAAAATTACTTTTTTGGCGCACAACAATACAATGGCCATATGCTTACGTTGGTTGCCAATCAGAGACCACCCATAGTCCCCCAGGATACAAATTTCTGGACTAAAGGCATCTGAGAGACCCAAAATAGGGTCTAATTTAGATTTAATAGCTGTCCATAATGGAGAGGCCTTTTCACATTCCCATAGTATATGTAGTAAAGTGCCAGGGTGTTCCCCACATCTAGAGCAGAGATTAGAGGAAAGCTTCCCATTTTATGCAGCTTAACTAGAGTGTAATATACCGTAAGTCATGAATTACATAGAATTGTAAGAGATGATACCTGCCCCACTTTACATCTTGATATAAATGGGACCATCTTTTAGACCGTGATCGAGTTACCGAGGGAGTGGGAGGTAATACCTGGTCCCAGAGATAATGTGGTTGACTTCGTAGCTCTTCCATTGCATCCCATAGGAGACAATAGAAGAAGGAGAGGAGATGAGATGTCATACCCTGATTTAAACTGTGTTTTTTTATTTGCCTTAGTTAATGTTTATCCTTGATCCGCTCATGCGTACCTTTTGGGTGGGGAGAAACTGCAAGATTCGGGAGGATGAAAGGATCTTGGGGTGGTAGTGGATGCCAAAATGAACAATTCTGAACAGTTTAGGAGGGCTGCAGCTAAAGCAAATAAAATGCTTGGGTGCATTACCGGGGGTAACCTCAAGGAGAAGGGAGGTGCTTCTCCCTCTCTATAACTGCCAGGTTAAACCACACCTAGAGTACTGTGTGCAGTTTTGGCACCTGTACTTAAAATAGGACATTGCACTTCTCTAGAGGGTCCAGAGGAGGGCAACCAAAATGATACAGGGTATGGGGGAAAGATCCAATGAGTAAAGACTTGAAGAGCTAATTTTGTACTCCCTGGAGGAGAGGACAGACAGAGGGGATATTATTGAGGTCTTTAAGTATCTAAAGGGAATGAATAGGGTCAGCCCAAGTGGGGTTTTTCAGCTGAGAGAGGAGGGGACCACCAGGGGGCATTTCATGAGGCTGGTTGGTGGGAGCCTCAGAGGGGGGGAGTCTAGGAGATGCTACTTTACTGAGAGGGTGATAGACCCTTAGAATGCACTGTCTGCAAAACTGGTGGCTGTTGGTACTGTGGAGGGAGTCATGAGGGGCTGGGATAGTTATAAGGGGAAGGTAAAGCTGAGTAATGCCAGATCTGGAGGTGTAACTCTGACGGGGGATGGGGTCAAGGGGGTTTATGGGGGAGGCGTGGACAGCAGCAACGTGTCCTGACTGGATGCTGATTTTCGAGCAGACTTGATAGACCATTAGGCCTACTCTGTTGGAATCTTAGTATGTTTGTATTCAAACTGTTTTAATTCTGCCACGTATTAAATTGATCCCATCGATACTACAGTTTTGTTATCATTTTTCCTCGTTTTTGTGTCAGTGACTCCCCCCAGACTCTTCTGCTTCCTTTCACCTCATTTGTTTCCTCTCTCCTACTCACACCATCTTCCTCCGCTAGTCTTTTCCTCTATGTTCATTCCTTGAAGCTCCTCATCACCCTTCTGCTCCTGCTGTCAAATGATGCTGAACTTAACCCTTGCCCCATCCCCCCTTTACTCCCTCCCCTCTCACCTGGCTTGGTGTTTATATAGAAACATAGAATCTGTCAGCAGATAAGGATCATATGGCACACCTAGTCTGCCTATTTCCCTACTCACTGCTGCAGCCCCAGATCCTATTTGATCTGTGGCTCTCCTGCTCTGCACATCTCCAGGGTACCCTTATGTCTATCCTATGCACTCTTGAATCCCTGTATCATATTCACCCCCACTACTTCTGCTGGAAGAATGTTCCACGGCTCCATCAGCCTTTCAGTGAAAAAGTGCTTCCTAACATTACCCCTGAGCCTTCCACCCTTCAGTTTCATATCATGCCCCTTGCTCTTATGCAGACTTTTCTCTGAAATATGCTTTCCACATGTACCCTGTTTATTCCCCTAAGGTACTGGAAAGTCTCTGTCATATCTTCCCTCTCTGTTCTTTCTTCTAGTGAGTAGATATTAAGTTCCTTAAGTCTTCTCTCATAAGGCTTCTGGTGCAGTCCATGTGCTATCTTTGTACCCCTCTCTGGACTGCCACTATTTTGTCAATGTCCTTCCAGAGATGTGGTCCCCAGAACTGGACACAGTGCTCCAGCTGAGGTCTCACCAGTGATCTGTACAGTGGCATCACCACCTCTTTTCTCCTGCTTGTTATGCCCCTCCCTATGCACCCCGACATTCTCTTTGCTCTCTCCACTGCCTTTTCACACTGTTTGGTTACCTTTAGGTCATCAGATATGATAACCCCCATGTCTCTCTCCTGATTTATGGTGGCCAGAATTTCCCCACCCATCCTGTACTCCTTCCCTTGATTCCTATGATCCAAGTACATGATCTTATACCTTTTAGCATTGAAACTCAACTGCCAGACACTCAGCTACTCCTCTAAAAGGCTTAGGTCCTTTCTCATTTTTTCCACCCCCTCTGGTGTGTCCACTGTTGCAGATCTTGGTGTCATTGACAAAGAGGCACACTTTTCTGTCCAAATGCTCTGCAATGTCGCTAATGAAGACATTGAATAGTACTGGTCCCAGCAACAAACCCTTGTGGCACCCCACTGATCACCTCCCTGTCCTCAGATTTCATTTCATTTACCACCACCCTCTGAGTCCTGCTCCTTAGCCAGTTCCCAACCAACTTTACCACCGCAGAACCCACTCTCAGGCTCCCCAATGTATTTAGCAATTTCCTGTGCGAGACGGTGTTGAAGGCCTTGCTGAAATCCAGGTAGGTCACATTCATCACCCCTCCCTGATCTACCACCCTGGTTACCCAGTCAAAGAAATTTATAAGATTTATCTCACAGGACTTTCCTGCTGAGAATCCATGCTGCCTTGGATCCTCTGCTCATAGTAGTTTGGACCCAGAGCATGTTGAACAGTTAACATTTCTGAAAGTAA
This sequence comes from Neoceratodus forsteri, assembly GCA_016271365.2. Classification (NCBI taxonomy): domain Eukaryota; kingdom Metazoa; phylum Chordata; order Ceratodontiformes; family Ceratodontidae; genus Neoceratodus; species Neoceratodus forsteri. The sequence goes on from CM028130.1 coordinate 1,428,311,018, forward strand.
ACCTACCTTGACTTAATTACAAGAAATATACCACTACATAAACCTATAATTCTAGAATCACTGAGCGAATGTCTTAGCGTGCGTTGCAAATACATGAAATCTCCCTTCTGCCTGTCCGCATTTACTATGCATATCTAAACACACATAAAGGATTATTTAAAAAGACAAAAAAAAACCCACAATCAACCATAACAGATTAAGAGCAAGCACCAAAGACATGATTTCACTGCTCTTGAATATGGCATGTGAAAAATTCAACATTATTAAACAAAAACACACCAAATGTGCCAAGACCTCATTCAGGAACAACACTGCGGGGACACGCAAGACTACTACTACCAGTTTCACTTCATCAGGGAGTGTTCACCAGTTGCTGTTACACTTTATTTAAACCCCACACTTAAAGTGATCCACTAACAAAATAAAAGCACAAAAATACAGCTATGACCCACTAAAAGTAAAATTGTAAGAAAAAGGAAGAACAAAATGGCTACACAGTGATATTTATTAATTCATAAATTCATATAGGCACCCCCAGGACATGGATCCAAAATCCATGTAAAAAGTTAAGAGCAATGAAATCATCACTTGGGTATTTGCTCGTAATCTATTTTGATGGGACTGGGTAGTGCTAGACTTTGGGCTTTTAGTTCTGATTATTCTCCTGTGCACACCCAAGCAGTGGGACAGCATTTTGTTCTCTCATTTTTCAGACTGCTATTTATTTCCTTTACCCAAGCTCACTTGCCATCATCATCATCATCATCATTCCCCCAACATCAGTGCTGCCATAGTGAGAACTACCTAGGAGAGCAGGGGTGGGTGCGTAGGAATCATGGAGGAGGAAGTATGTTGCCCTTTGGTATGCTGCTCTGCACCGGTGTCCTTCGTAGCCTAGCAGCTAGCTACAATATGTGTTTTCCTCAGTTTCAACAACGCAGCAGTGCATAACTAATATCTCGCTGTCAAATTTTCCAGACTGCTACTTATTTTCGTTTATCCACGCTCTTTTGCCATCATCATCATTCCCCCAACATCAGTGCTGCCATGGGGAGTAAGTACTACCTGGGGGAGCAGGGGTGAGTGGGTTGGAACCATGGAGGAGGAAGTATGTTGTCCCTGGGTATGCTGCTCTGCTCTGGTGTCCTCTGTAGCCTAGCAGCTAGCTACGATATGTGTTTTCTTCAGTTTCAACAATGCAGCAGTGCATAGCTATTAGCTTGTTTTCTCATTTTTCAGACTGCTATTTAATTTCCTTTACCCAAACTTTCTTGCCATCATCATCCCCCCAACTTCAGTACGGCCATGGGGAGTACTACCTAGAGGAGCAGGGGTGGGTGTGTAGGAATCATGGAGGAAGAAGTATTTTGCCCCTGGATACGCTGCTCTGCTCTGGTGTCCTCCGTAGCCTAGCAGCTAGCTATGATATGTGTTTCCTCAGTTGCAACAATGCAGCAGTGCATAGCTCTTAGCTTGCTCTCTCATTTTTCAGACTGCTACTTATTTTCCTTTACCCAAGCTCTCTTGCCATCATCATCATCATCATCATTCTCCAACATCCGTGCCACCATGGGGAGTACTACCTAGGGGAGCAGGGGGTGGGTGAGAGGGTTGGAATCATGGAGGAGGAAGTATGTTGTCCCTGGGTATGCTGCTCTGCTCTGGTGTCCCCCACAGCCTAGCAGCTAGTTATGATTTGTGTTTCCTCAGTTTCAATAATGTAGCACTGCATACCTAATAGCTCATTCTCTCATTTTTCAGACTGCTATTTATTTTCCTTTATCCAAGCTCTCTTGCCATCATCATCATGATCATTCCCCCAACATCAATGCCATCATGGGGAGTAAGTACTACCTAGGGGAGCAGGGGTGGGTGGGTTGGAATCATGGAGGAGGAAGTATGTTGCCCCTGGGTATGCTGCTCTGCTCCGGCATCCTTCATAGCCTAGCAGCTAGTTATGATTTGTGTTTCCTCAGTTTCAGCAGTGTAGCAGTGTACAGCTATTAGCTCGCTCTCTTTTTTCAGACTGCTATTTATTTTCCTTTACCCAAGCTCTCTTGCCATCATCATCATCATCACTGTGGGGCAGCCATATTCAAACAGATCTTCTGGACACCGAGGTGCTGCCCTATCTGCATACATCTTTCTGGACTGTGGGATGAGGTAGCCAGACTCAGAGCAGAAGTAAACTGGGTCAGGAGTACCATCACCCCTATCCAGAGACCACTCAGTCCAATGCAGCTGCCTCAAAGGATGCAGAGTACGAGGAGTACTTGGATGACAGTGGGCTCAGGGAGGGTTAGACCAGTCAGGCAGAGGCACATCCCAGATCCTATTCCACTCAAGAACTCATATGCCACACTGCCAAACAGGGACAACCAAATAGAGGTACCCAGAGAAATGGAAGGAAAGGATGTGGAGGTTAGCCAAGTGCAAAAGATGGAGATTAGCACCCAGGAGGTGGATAGGCAGAATAGAGGAAAAATTCAGCAGAAAGGCAGACAGCAAGGTGAACCAGGGATAAAGGACAACCAAGGAAGGGGCTGGAGTAGAACAGCGAAACAGTCTAGGGAGGTCAAATCATGGAAAGTCATGTGTGCAAATGCCAGGAGCCTTGGCAACAAGATGGAAAATCTGGAGGCTGTCATGGTGCAGTCAGACCTGGACATTGTGGCCATCACTGAAACCTGGTGTAATGATAACCACGACTGAGAGTTGGCCATACCTGGCTACAACATATTCAGAAGAGACAGAGCAGGCAGGAAGGGAGGAGGAGTGGCACTGTATGTGAAAAATGACATAGGGGCCACAGAGATCCAGGAGGAACAAAATGGGGAGAGATACTGTGGGTTAAGCTGAAAGGAAAATGGGCCAGCCAGCCATCACACAGGTGTGGCTCATAGACCACCAGCCCAGAGGAAGAAACAGATAGGGAGTTGATGCTAGCCATCCAGAGGATGGCAGACAAGGGTGAGGTAGTACTGATTGCAGACTTCAATATTCCAGACGTGGACTGGAGCATCCCAGCAGCAGCATCAACTAGGAGCAGATTTATCCTGGACTCCCTTCAGGGTGCCTTCCTCAAGCAACTGGTCATGGAACCAACCCAGCAGCAGGCAATACTGGACCTTGTGCTCACAAACAGGGACAGTGTGATGGGGTAAGAGTGGGGAGCACCTGGAGAACAGTGACCACCAGTCACTGTGGTTTGAAATCACAGAAAGAGCAGAACCAAACCACACAAAAAACACGATCCTGGATTTTAGGGGAAACTTTGGGAAAATGGGAGATACTTGAAAGAAGCATTAAGGGAATGGGCAGGAATCAGGGGTTGAGGAACAGTGGGAAGTATTTAAAATGGGGATTAAAGAGCAACAGAATTATGTATTAAGCAGGTTAGCAAGAGGAAAAGGAAGAGGAGACCATTATGGTTTTCAAAGAGGTAGCAAAGAAAGTGAGCTAAAAAGATTGCATTCAGGCAATACAAAAAGACACAGGCAGAAGGCAATCGGAGAAGTACCAGGAGAAGCAAAGGGAGGCAGGGAGGTCAGTAAGGGAAGCCAAAGCTCAGACAGAAGAACACATTGCAAAATCAGTGGGTAGAGGGGACAAAATCTTTTACAGGTACATAAGTGAAAAAAGAAAGGCAAAGGGAGGGATAGTGAGACTGAAAGGGGAGGATGGGGCTGTGTGGAGGATGACAACAGTAAAGCTGACATATTGAACAGGTATTTCTGCTCAGTCTTTACTGAGGAAGAGGAGGGTAATGGGTCTGAATGGAGTACAAGGGGTGAGAATGGTGCAGAAATGGACACAAGTCCCTTTACACGAAAGGGTCCTGAAGGAACTGGAAGTAATAAGAGTTGATAAAGCAATGGGCCAGATGGAGGCACTTTCAGGGTCCTTAAAGAACTAAGAGAGGTGGTGGCTGAACTCTTGCTATCCTGTTTAGCCACTCACTAGAAACAGGAGGAGTCCAAAGACTGGAGGATAGCAGATGTAGTCCCTTATACAAAAGTGGGAACAAAGAGGAAGGGAACTACAGACCAGTCAGCCTCACCTCGGTAGTGGGGAAGATCATGGAAGCACTACTGAAGGAGAGATTGATGGAACATCTGGTTGTCAATGGACTACAGGACTCAAGGCAGCATGGTTTCACCAGGGAAGGTCATGTCAGACCAACCTCATTGAATTTTTGACTGGGTGACTAGGAGGTGGATCGGGAGGGCAGTGGACATGGCCTATGTGACTTCAGCAAAGCCTTTGACACTGTGCCACATAGAAGACTATTGCACAAACTGGGAAATATGGGTGTGGGCAGGACAGTAGTGTGGTGGGTAGGTAACTGGCTGGGCAGCAGGACACAGAGGGTGGTGGTAAATGGCTGTCACTCCACAGAGGGAAGAGTGACCAGTGGGGTACCACAGGGATCAGTGCTGGGACCGGTACTATTCAATATCTTCATCAGTGCCATGGCACAGGACCTAGAAGGCAGAATTTCACTGTTCGCTGATGACACAAAGCTCTGTAACAGAGTAGACACACCAGAGGGTGTAGACAGAATGAGAAGGGACCTGCAGAAACTTGAAGAATGGTCAGGGGTTTGGCAGTTGAAATTCAATGCAAGGAAGTGCAAGATATTGCATATGGGGCACAAAAGCCCTGGCACAATATATCAGTTGGGGGGTGAGGATATAGCTTGCACCAAGCAGGAAAGGGATCTTGGAGTTATCATCTCTGATGATTTCAAGGCAGGGAAACAGTGTGACAAGGCAGCAGGTAAAGCAAATAGGATGCTGGGATGCATAGTCAGGAGCATCACCAGCAGGAAAAGGGAGGTCATAATTCCACTATACAAGACACTAGTGAGGCCCCACCTGGAGTACACTGTGCAGTTCTGGAGACCTTACTTATGTAAGGACATAGACAGGGTAGAGAAGGTTCAGAGGAGGGCAACAAAGATGGTGCATGGATTGCATCACAAGTCCTATGAGGACAGGTTGAAGGCACTGAACATGTACTCCTGGAGGAGAGGAGGAGAGAGGGATATGATAGAGACATACAAGTATCTTACAGGGAGGAACAGGGTGCAGAATGCACTATTTTAGCGAAAAAGATGTTCCAGAACTAGAGGCATGGGATGAAGTTGGAGGGAGGATGATTCAGAGGAAACGTGAGGAAGAATTTCTTCACAGAACAGGTGGACAAGTGGAACACCCTGCCAGAGGAAGTGGTGGGGGCTGAAACAATCACGGGATTTAAGAATGCATGGGATAGACATAAAGGAATTCTGGAGGTCAGGGGTAAGGGGCAACAGACTTCCTGGAAAACATAAACTGAACTTACAAACTTAAATGGGCAGACTGGGTGGGCCATAGGCCCTTATCTGCCAACACTGTCTATGTATCTATGTATTCCCCCAACATCAGTGCCATCATGGGGAGTAAGTACTACCTAGGGGAGCAGGGATGGGTGGATTGGAATCATGGAGAAGCATAGAAACATAGAAATTGATGGCAGATAAGGACCACAAAGCCCATCCAGTCTGCCCATTTCTTTTTCTGCCTTATGAATGTGCCATCGGCCTTTGCTCTGTCAATGGCCTATCTATTCATACTCATCTGTATTGCTTCCTAATGCCTGTCCCATCCTTGTTTGAAGCCCTGCACTGTATTCATATCCACCACTTTCTGAGGTTGGCCGTTCCATGCATCCACCACCTTTCTGCGAAAACGAACTTCCTCACAGTACCCCTAAATTGGCCTCCCTCAAATCTCATGCTGTGTCCTCTTGTCCTGCTATTTTTCTTATACTGAAACATGTTAGACTCTTTCACCTTGTTAATGCCCTTAAGATGTTTGAATGTTTTGATCATATCACCTCTCTCCCGTCTTTGCTCTAGGGTATACATATTGAGCTCCGTTAATCTGTCCTCATACATTTTCTGATGCAGTCCCTGCACCATTTTTGCCCTTCTCTGGACAGCCTCAATTTGGTTAATGTCCTTGTGAAGGTGTGGCTTTCTGTACTGCAAGCAGTACTCCAGATGGGGCCTAACTAATGTTTTGAAATGAGGGATTATTACCTCCATCTTATGACTTGTGATACCCCTACTAATATAACCCAACATCCCCCTAGCCTTACCTATTGCTTTAGTGGTCTGCTTGAATGATTTTAGGTCATCTGTGATGATGATGCTCAAGTGTCTTTCTTCCCTTGCCACTGCCAGCAACTCCCCTCCCAGCCAATAGATGGTTTCAGGGTTTCTCTTCCCTAAGTGCATGATCTTGCACTTCTTTGAGTTAAATCCCAGTTGCACACTCTTCTGACCATTTTGCCAGTTTATCCAGATCTCTTCTCATTCTGCCCACCCCATCTGGATCATCTACTCTGTTGCAGATCTTGGTGTCATCTGCAAACAGACAAACCTTACTCTCCAGTCCATCTGCAATGTCACTAATGAAGATATTGAAGAGGACTGGCCCCAGCACTGATCCCTGAGATACCCCACTTGTGACTTGCATCTCTTCTGACTGTATACCGTTTACCACCTCTCTCTCTGTTTTCTGCCCGCCAACCACCTTGCCACCCAGTTGACCGACTTCTGACCCACCCCAAGCCTACCCAGCTTATTAATCAATCTTCTATGTGAAACAGTATAGAAAGATTTGCTGAAGTCAAGGTAGGTGAAATCAACTGCTCCCCCTTGGTCCACCACTCTGGGTTACCCAGTCAAAGAAATCTATGAAATTAGTTTGACAGGACCTTCCTGTTGTAACCCATGCTGTCTTGGATCCTGTGCTCCTATGGATTCCAGGTTTTGCACTATTCTTTCCTTAAGAGTGCCTCCATAATGTTGCCCACTACTGAGGTAAGACTGATGGGTCTGTAGTTCCCTGCCTCCTCCCTGCTACCACTCTTGTGGAGCAGGATCACATGAGCCCTTCTCCAGTCTTCTGGGACCTCTCCTGTACTCAGAGATTCACTTAACAGTTCTGATAATGGATCTGCTAGTTCCACCCTTCGCTCCTTTAGTACCCTGGTATATATGCCATCAGGTCCCATTGCCTTGTCCACCCTGAGCTTATAAAGCTCTTGTAGGACCCTTGCTTTTGTGAAGAGACTAGTGCACCCCCTCCCCCCCCGTGTCCATGGTGCTGAACTGTGGGTCCTGCCCTACCTTCTCTTCAGTAAATACTAAGCAGAATTTTCTATTTAGGATAGATGCTTTTACATGGTCCTCCTCTTTACACGTCTCCTTATCCCCTTTGATCTTAGCAATACCCCCTCCTGACTTTGCTCCTTTCACTAATGTACAGTGGTAGCCACAGACATTGCCAGCTGTTTCCAGATGTTTTGTGAAATTTCTGAAGAGTTTCTCTCTGCTGCCCCTAATGTTTAAATGCAAAAGGCATCAGATATTTCTGGAAATATCACAGATCCGGAAGCAAATGATTTGATACCTTTTAATGGACCATCAGAGATGTAACAACAAGAATAAAGTGCTCTAGTATCACAGAAATTTTGGGAAATAGCTGGCAGTGTCTGTGGCTACTACTGTATCTATAGAAAGACTTGTCACCTTTATTACTGTTCATGCTAGTGTTTCCTCAGTTTGGGCCTTTGCCTATCTTACTGCCTTCCCTGCTTCCCTTAGGGAAGTTTGGTATGCCTCCCTATCTTCATCCTGCTGCATTCCCTTATATTTCCTGAAGGCCAGCCTTTTGGCTCTGACCTTTTCTGCTACTATTTTTGAGAACCCAAGTGGTTTCCTTCCTCTTTTACCCTTCCTTTTCTCTCTAACACAATGGGATGTTGCTTCAAGTACTGTATCCTTAATGCTTGCCCAATTTGCCTGTACCCCCTCACCTGTATTTCTTTTTGTCAGGGCTAGCTTAACTCTATTGGTCATCTTATCAAACTCAGCTCCTCTGAAGTCCCATATTTTTGCCTTGGAATAGGATGATTTAGTTCTAGTGGCCAAACTGAACCATACCATGTGATGATCACTGGCCCCCAGGTGACATTCTACCTGGAGATCTATGATCTATTTCCTGTTGGTCAGTACTAGATCTGGAATAGCCCTGTCTCTTGTGAGTTGTTGTACCAGTTGTTTGAGGCCCTCCCCATGCAAGGATCCACTATATGTCTAGTTCTGTCAGATGTTACTGCTGGTATTGACCAATCTGTAGCTGGCATGTTGAAGTCTCCCATTATCAGAACCTCCCCTTTAGCTGTCATGTTTTGTATATCTTCTAACAGTGATGTGTCTATGTCCTCCCCGTGGGTTGAAGGCCTGTAGACAACCCCAGTTTGTATGGCTGTTCCATTTCCTGTTTCCAGGGTGACCCACAGTTCTTCTAGCTCCTTATGTGTATTTTGAATTTCTGTAGCGTTGATATTTTCATTGACATAAAGGGCCACTCCAACCCCTATTTTTGCACATCGGTCTCTTCTGAACAGTACGTAGCCAGGTACTGAAGTCTCCCAAGTGTGGTTACTAGTAAAACACATCTTGCTAATGGCTACCATGTCCAGTTTAACCTCTGTCATTATTGCCTGAAGGTCTGAGATCTTGTTCCCAGACTGTGAGCATTTGTATACATGATTTTCCATTGGCCAGATTTTGGTGTGTTAGTTGTTGGGTGAGGTCTGGCATTTCCTCTGTGTGTCGTATGGGGAACTGGACCTTTTTCCTTACCTGGTGATGCAAATGAACTACAAACATGTTGAACTCCTGTTTGACCACTAGCTGAGGGGAGAGAGGTGTTCTTTCCATTCAACATATCGGGTGCTGCACCCCCTCTCCATTTGCTAGTGTAAATATTCTGCAAAGACATCAAACGTCTGCCCCAATGCACTGACTCCCTCCTTAGTCAGATGCAGTCCATCAAATAGAAAGAACTTTCACTCCCCCAAACTGTTGCCAGTTCCCTACAAATCTGTGTCCTTTTTCCTGGCACCAGCCCTTGAGTCACATGTTTAGCTCCCCTATCTCCCCTTCTCTGACCTTCTGTCCATCTGCCCCCCTCTACCAGACTGGCAGGATCTCAGTGAAGGAGATGCCGGATGAAATGGATGACAGTTTGTCACCCAGCCTGGACAGGTGTTCCTTGGTCTGTACAACTCACCGGCTGGCGAGATCGTTAGTCCCTATGTATACCAGAACATCAGTGTTTTCTTCTGCTTCCTGTACAGTTTTAGCAATGCAGTCAGTGTCTCTCCATGCTGATGTACCTGGGAGACATCTGACCATTATCCCTGGCTGGAGATAGGTATCAACTCCCCGAATCATGGAGTCTCCTATGATCAGAGTCTTTCGGATTTCCCTTTTCCTTTTTTTGTTTTGGTTCCTGTTTTTGGCGAGTTTTGTTGTGCTAGCTCCTGTGCTGCAGTGTTCTGCTCTTCAGTGTCCTCTGCCCCTTTGTTTGATTTTGGAGATAGAGGCAGATACCTGTTTGGAGAAGGATGTATGTTGCCCCTGGGTATGCTGTTCTGCACTGGTGTCCTTTTAGACTAGCAGCTATAGTATGTGTTTTCCTCAGGTTTTCTCAGTCTCTCCAATGCAGCAGCAGCGTAGTGCTCTCATTTTTGTGACTGCTGACCTCACAGCCACCATCAGTGCCACTGTGGGGAGGAGTACTACTTAGGGGAGTGGGATTGGGTGGGTGGGGGTTGGAACAGTAGATGAGGAAGGTGTTTGCCTGATTTTGAGCCATTTGGTAAGGTAGCGTGCTACACTCATTATGAAGGCTCTGTTTAAAGTTATTGTTCATAGCTTTTCATGCACTTTAACAGCATATTTTAATAGACCATCATAAGTCATTTAAAGTAAAACGTATTTTGACCCTCAAAACCCTTCATTTATTTTCAAGCCAATTAAAGTTTTGTCCGGCTAAGCTCAAAATTGGCCTGTCGGGCCAAATTTGCCAATTCGCATGGCCCTATCCTCAGGTACCTCCCGTCTCTAGTAATGTTTTGAAAAGGGGAGCCAGTGGTTCCGTCAGCACTTCCCTGAGTTCTTTTAGTTCTCTGGGGTGGATCCGATCTGGTCCCATTGTATTATCTGCTTTTATTTTCCTGAGTTCTTTCCACCGTGAATGGGCTGGTGTCTACCTCGCTCCCCTGAATACCCCTCTTAATGAGTCTCAGTCCCTTACCCTCCACTCCCCTGGTGAATACTGAGCAAAAGTACTTGTTCAGTATCTCAGTCTTTTCTAGGTCGTCCTCCACCCTTTCTCGTCCGTCCTTCCTTCTTCAGTCTAACGATCCTGTTTCTGGTCTTTTTCCTCTTGCTAATGTATCTGAAGAAGGTCTTGTCACCTTTCTTAATAGTCTGGGCTATACCTTCCTCTGTTTGTGCTTTAGCCCTTCTAATAATTTTCTCAGATACCCTCAGCTTCTCCAGACATTGTTCTTTGTCCTCATCCTTTTGTGTTTTCTTGTATCTTCTGAAGGGTCTTTTCTTTTCCCTTACTTTCTCGGCCGCTTTCTTCGAGAACCATCATGGCCTTTTCTTTCATTTACTCTTGCTATGTATTTTGACACAGTGACCTGTTGCTTCTGTTATGACTCTCCTGAGTCTAGATCACTGTTTTCCACATCTTCTCCTGTACCTTCTGGTGCTATGACTTTTTTGAGATTTCTATCCATCTCCTTAAAGTTAGCCTTCCTGAAATCAGGGACCTTTATCCCTTTGTGGCTTGTCTCCTCCACTGTGGTCTCCTTAAACCATACTGTCCTGTTGCCACTGGTACGAGGGGGACTGCCCACCTCCACATCTGCGATCCTGTCCCCGTTGTTCAGGACCAAATCCAGTATAGCTTCCTTGTGGGTTGGTTCTGCTACAAGCTGTCTTAGGTTTGCCCCATTCAGGACAGTCATAAAGTCCCTGCCCCTTGTTGTACTCACAGCGTGAGTACTCCAGTCTACCTCTGGCAAGTTGAAGTCACCCATTAGCAGCTGTTCCTGTTTGGCTGTCATTTTGTGCATGGTTTCTACAAGAGATTCATCTAATTTCTGCCTGTGCCAGAGGCCTGTAAATCACTCCAGTCCAAATGACTGTCCTTTTTCCCACCTCCATGGTGACCCACAGTGCCTCTGCTCCTTCTTGCAACCCTTGAGTCTCTGATGCTTTAATCCCCTCCTTCACATACATAGCTACCCCCTCCCTTTCTTCCTTTCCTCTCCTTCCTAAAAAGTGTGTATCCTGGAATGGCTATATCCCAGTCATGGTTCCCTGTGTACCATGTTTCTGTAATAGCTACTATGTCCAGGTTTGTATCTTCCATTATTGCCATTAGGTCTGGTATTTTGTTACCCAGACTGTGGACATTTGTGCACATTACTTTCCAGCTTGTGCACCTACTCTCTTTTTCCCTTTTTTTGGCCCTGTAATTTTTTTGGGTTCCATCGTCTGTCCTTCCCACAATTGTATCTAATTTATTTATCAGGTTTGATAGTACCCTTGTACTAATTAGATTCTCCCTTATTTCAGATATAGGTTCATAGGTTTGTATTTCAAGTCAATCAGCCACTAGAGCCATATAAAACTTGCTGCATTATCAGCGGTAATAATCCAAAATTTTATTCCCCAGGTGTGCATCTAATAATCTTTTAAAAGCAGCCATACTAGACGTTTCGATCACTTCAGCTGGGAGTGCATTCCATACATCCACCACTCTTTGATTAAACCAAAGTCTTCTCCTTTTTTGTTTTAAAAATGTCCCTCCTTAATTGATGACAATGTGCTCTAGTTGTTCTGCCTATGGCCCTTTTTATGTTTAAACCAGTGGATTCCCATGGTGTAATTTTTTTCAAAAGCCTTATACACATAACATAAATCACCCCTAATTTTTCTATAGGCTAATGAGTACAAGCCCACGCCTTGTAGTCTGTCATGACATGGTTTATCTTTAACTAATTTTACCTTCTTTATAAACCTTTTCTGTACTCTTTCTATCATCCTTGTGCAACTTATAGTTTTGGAGGGTAGAAAAAGGGGCACCATACTCCAGCACAGGTCTAACTAAGAACTTATTCAGGGAAATCAACACGTTCTTATTCCTGCTTTTTATATTTCTTAGGATGTTGCCTATTATCTTATTGGCTCTTTTTTGTTGTTTCTCTGGTATGCATATCAAAATTGTATTTATTTGTGATAATCACCCCTAAATCCTTTCACTAGCAGTACTGGATATAATTGTATTATTTATCTTATACTCTACATGTGGGTTATTAGTGCCCAAACACATAACCCTGCATTTACTTACATTAAATTGTAGTTTGTGACTGTTTGCCCATCTTTCTAAATTTGTAAGTTGTTTTTGGAAACACCTGATAGATTCAATGTTATTCACAATTGCCCCTACCTTTTTATTGTCTGCATATTTCCACAGCCAGGCACCACCAGAAACCTGCATACTTATTACAATGATAGAAAACAACAGGGGACCCAGTATCGATCCCTGAGGGACCCCGCTGGTAACCTTACCCCATCTCCAGGACCTGGGGATATTGATGAACAACACTGTCCAATGCAGGAGAGTGGTGGCGAAGGCAAACACGATGCTGGGGTGCATAGCACAGGGATTCACGTCCAGGCATAGAAAGGTGATCTTGTCCCTCTACAAGTCGCTGGTCAGGCCACACTTGGAGTACTGTGTGCAGTTCTGGAGGCCGTTCCTGAGGCAGAATGTCAATCTGCTGCACGGAGTGCAGCGGAGGGTGATGAGGATGATTCAGGGGATGGAAGGAATGGACTATGAGATGAGGCTAAAGAAAATGAATATGTATGCACTGGGTGAGAGGTGGGATGGGGGGACATGATTGAGACCTTCCAAGTACCTGAAGGGTATCAACAAGGGGGGCTGAGGGGTGTTTAAACTAAGGAGCAGGAGGGAGACTAGGGGGCACAGGCTAAGAACAGAAGGAGGGAGATTCAGAGGGTGATGAGGAGGCATTACTTCATAGAGCAAGTGGTTTCGAGGTGGAACACACTACCAGAAGGGGTGATATCAAGCAAAAATGTGGTGGGCTTTAAGAACGCTTGGAACAGAGTACATGGGTGGGTAAGGGTGGGAGAGGAGGACAACAAAGGGAAGTCACGGGGATGGGGAAGGGGCTGCTGCTTGCTAGGGAGCTAGCCACACAAATGAGCAGATTTTCATAGACCAGTAGGTCTGTTCTGCTGGCACTTTCGTATGTTGGTATCCTGATAAATGTCCTCCGACTTGCACTCTCTGCATCTTATCCTCCAGTCATGATCTTATCCACTGAAATAAACCATTGTCTATTTCTAGTTCTATGAGTATTTGTAAAAGAATTTTGTGAGAGACTGAGTCAAAGGCTTTAGTGTAATACAGATACACAATGTTCACTGGCATGCCCTGGGCCAGTGCCTGGCTCACTGGCTCAAAAAAATCCATAAGGTTACTTATATAGGATCTGCCCTGCACAAACCCATGCTGCGACAAATGGGGTTTAATGCAAACAAGTGCAAGATCATGCACATAGGGAAGAGAAACCCTGAAGCCACCTATAGGCTGGGAGGGAAGTTGCTGGCAATCACAAGGGAAGAAAGAGACTTGGGCATCATCATTACTGATGACCTGAAATCATCCAAGCAGACCACTAAATCAGTAGGTAAGGCTAGAGAGATGTGGGAGTGTATTTGAAGGGGTATCACAAGTCATAAGAGGGAGGTAATAATCCCTCTTTATAAGACACTGGTTAGGCTTCATCTGGAGTACTGCATGCAGTACTGGAGGCCGCACCTGCACAAGGACATTAACAAAATGGAGGTAGCTCAATATGTATACCCTAGAGCAAAGGAGGGAGACAGGTGATATGATCGAAACATTCAAACATCTTAAGGGCATTAACAAAGTGAAACAATCTAAAATGTTTCAATGTAAGAAAAATAGCAGGACAAGAGGACACAGCATGAGATTAGAGGGAGTGAAATTAAGGGGTAATGTGAGGAAGTTCTTCTTCACAGAAATGGTGGTGGATGCATAGAACAGCCCACCTCAGGATGTGGTGGATATCAATACAGTGCAGGGCTTCAAACAGGCATGGGATAGGCATAAGGGAGCAGTACAGATGAGTATGACTAGATAGGCCGTTGACAGAGTATAGGTCTGCGGCACATTCATAAGGTAGAAATAATGGGCAGACTGAATGGGCCTTGTGGTCATTATCTGCCATCAACTTCTATGTTTCTACGTGTGATGTCAATCAGTCCTAACTGCCTCAAGTTATCTTCTAAGAAAGTTTTTATAAAACTTTGCATTATTTTACCAACAATAGAAGTTATGCTAATAGGGCGGTAGTTTTCAACTTTAGCTTTGTACCCATTTTTATGTATGGGGGTAATATGGGCAACTCTCCATTCTTTTATTGCCATTCTTTGCTCTATAGATTTATTATACAACACAGCCAAGGGTCCTGACAATTCTTCTGCCATGTTGTTAAGCAACAAGGGGTGAATCCCATCTGGGCCACATGATGTATGGCTATCTAAGCTTTTTAGCTTACGATACACCTGCCCGGTAGTTATAGTGAAGCTGGTAGTTTGTTCACTTACACCATCTATCATTAAGTTTCTTTCTCTGTTATGGTGTTGGAAAACACTTAAAAATATGAATTGAATTTATTAGCCATTTCTAGTTCATCATCTACATCTTAGCTCCTTCTTTACAGTTTATAAGTTGTTTCTTACTGTATCTAAGGCTTCCTACATAATTGTAGAACTGTTTGCAGTTATCGTTGTATTTTTGAACTAAGTTCCTTTCTTCCTTAGCTTTAGCCCTTTTGATCTCCGGTCTGCATTTTTTAATTTGTTGTTTCTACTCCTCCTCCTTTTCTCTTATTTGAGTGCAATTTACGTCATATTTTTGTATGCTTTTTCTTTTTGTTTGATCAGTCTCCATATTTGTTTTGTAAACCATTTTGGTATACTGCCCCGTCCATTATATTTGTCTACCAACAGTACAAATTTCTCTATGCATAATTGTATTTTATTGTATATTTTACTCCACATCTCAACAGATAAATTCCTCAGCTCTTTTTTTCCAATCCCAACTATTTAAACTTTGCCTGATACTTCTAAGGTCTGCTCATGCAATTTCTTGTTTTTGTTTTCCCAGATATTTTAGGGGAGTCATCTATAAGTGAACATATGATCATATTATGGTCACTAGACCCTGAGAGATGTAAAATCTCAACAATATATATCCTGTCCTCAATGTTACTGAAAATTAAATCATGAGTATTATTTTCTATAGTACCACCTTTTACATGCTCTTCTAGACTGTTGTTTAAACAAATTTCTATAAATCAATTTTCTAAATAACTGTACCCTTATAGTAAATTCCAGTTTACTTTTGGGAAATTTAAATCCCCATCATAATACAGTTATTATTTACAGCTATCTTTTCTAGCATACTGAATCCACAAATATGATGTTCTCATCCTCTGATAGACTAGGTGTCTGATAACACACACCCAGGGTTACTGATCTCCATTTTGTTTATTTTGTTTTTATTTTAATCCATATCTGTTCTGACTTTGAGTTTTCCTCATCAGTGATGTTAACTTCCTGTGCTTTTTAGTGTGTGGCCACATAGATCCCAACCCCAACCCCCCAACCCCCATATTTTTCATTCCTGTGTTTGTGGAAAAAGTCGTAACCCAGGATCTGTTCAACCCAGTTCCCCAGCTTAAGCCAGATCTCAGCAATACCACACATATCTACAGTCTTTTTTGTGGGTAATACATGTTTCAATTCATCCAGTTTATTATTAAGCTTCTTGCGTTGAGCAACAGAATAGCTATTCTTTGACCCTTAACTTTAATATTACGCTTCTTGTTCTTTTTCTTCTGCCTTATATATATATATATTAGACCCTTGTAGCTGTATCCCCCCCCCCAAGATATATTTTTACTGGTTTTCATAAAATTACTATTCCTACTAACACTCACACTTTCTGATGGGACACTTCTTCTCTGTGAATTCAGTTTAAATTGTCATCTATTTTTGCTTTAAACAACAGTCCTAATTCCCTACTCCCTTTTCTATTGAGGTGCACTCCAGCTTTACTAAAAAATGATAATTTATCATTAAAACGTTCCCAAGACCTTATGCATTGCATTCCATTCATATAACACCACCTCTTGAGCCAATTATTTATTACATAGATACAAAGACAGTGTCGGCAGATAAGGGCCTATGGCCTACCTAGTCTGCCCATTTGAGCTTGTAAGTTCAGTTTGTTTTCCTAGAAGTCTATTTCCCCTTACCCCTGACCTCTAGAATTCCTTTATGTCTATCCCATGCATTCTTAAATCCCGTGATTGTTTCAGCCCCCACCACTTCCTCTGGCAGGGTGTTCCACTTGTCCACCACCCGTTCTGTGAAGAAATTCTTTCTCATGTTTCCTCTGAATCATCCTCCCTCCAACTTCATCCCATGCCCTCTAGTCCTGAAACATCTTTTCGCTTAAAAATAGTGTTTTCCTGCACCCTGTTCCTCCCTGTAAGATACTTGTATGTCTCTATCATATCCTCTCTCCCTCCTCTCCTCCAGGGAGTACATGTTCAGTTCCTTCAACCTGTCTTCATGGGACTTGTGATGCAACCCATGCACCATCTTTGTTGCCCTCCTCTGAACCTTCTCTACCCTGTCTATGTCCTTACGTAGGTATGGTCTCCAGAACTGTACACTGTACTCCAGGTGGGGCCTCACCAGTGTCTTGTATAGCGGAATTATGACCTCCATTTTCCTGCTGATGATGCCCCTGCCTATACATCCCAGCATCCTATTTGCTTTACCTGATGCCTTGTCACACTGTTTCCTACCTTGAGGTCATCAGAGATGACAACCCCAAGATCCCTTTCCTGCTTGGTGCATGCTATATCCTCACCCCAACTGATATATTGTGCCAGGGTTTTGTGCCCCATATGCATTATCTTGCACTTCTTTGCATTGAATTTCAACTGCCAAACCCTTGACCATTCTTCAAGTTTCTGCAGGTCCTTCTCATTCTGTCTACACCCTCTGGTGTGTCTACTCTGTTACAGAGCTTTGTGTCATCAGCGAACAGTGAAATTCTGCCTTCTAGATCCTGTGCAATGTCACTGATGAAGATGTTGAATAGGACGGTCCCAGCACTGATCCCTGTGGTACCCACTGGTCACTCTTCCTCTGTGGAGTGACAGCCATTCTACCACCACCCTCTGTGTCCTGCCACCCAGCCAGTTACCTACCCACCACACTACTGTCCTGCCACACCCATATTCCCCAGTTTGTGTAATAGTCTTCTATGTGGCACAGTGTCAAAGGCCTTGCTGAAGTCCAGATAGGCCATGTCCACTGCCCTCCCTGATCTACCTCCCTAGTCACCCAGTCAAAAATTCAATGAGGTTGGTCTGACATGACCTCCCCCTGGTGAAACCATGCTGCCTTGGGTCCTGTAGTCCATTGACAACCAGATGTTCCACCAATCTCTCTTTCAGTAGTGCTTCCATGATCTTTCCCACTACCGAGGTGAGGCTGACTGGTCTGTAGTTCCCTGCTTCCTCTTTGTTCCCACTTTTGTATAAGGGGACTACATCTGCTGTCCTCCAGTCTTTGGGTACCTCCCTGTTTCCAGTGATTGGCTGAACAGGATAGCCAGACGTTCAGCCACCACTCTCTTAGTTCTTTAAGGACCTGGGGTGCACCCTCTGGCCCCATTGCTTTATCAGCTCTTATTACTTCCAGTTCCTTCAGGACCCTTTCTCGTTAAAGGGACTTGTGTCCATTTCTGCACCATTCTCACCCCTGTACCCTTCAGACCCATTACCCCCTCTCCTTAGTAAAGACTGAGCAGAAATACCTGTTCAATATGTCAGCTTTACTGTTGTCATCCTCCACGCGTTCCCATCCTCCCTTCAGTCTCACTAGCCTTTGTCCTTCTTTTTCACTTATGTACCTGTAAAGGTTTTGTCCCTTTAACCACTGATTTTGCAATCGTTCTTCTGTCTGAGCTTTGGCTTCCTACTGACTTCCCTGCCTCCCTTGTTTCTCCTGGTACTTCTCCCCTCCCCCCTTCTGCCTGTGTCTTTTGTATTGCCTGAATGCAATCTTTTTGGCTTTCACTTTCTTTGCTACTCTTTGGAAAACTATAATGGTCTCCTCTTTCTTTTCCTCTTGCTAACCTGCTTAATGCATAATTCTGTTGTTCTTATAATCCCCATTTTAAATACTGCCCACTGTTCCTCAATCCCTGATTCCTGTCCCATTCCCTTAATGCCTCTTTCAAGCATCTCCCATTTTCCCAAAGTCTGCCCCCTAAAATCCAGGATACGTGTTTTGTGTGGTTTGGTTCTGCTCTTCTGTGATTTCAAACCACAATGACTGGTGGTCACTGTTACCCAGGTGCTCCCCACTGTTACCCCCATCACACTGTCCCTGTTTGTGAGCACAAGGTCCAGTATTGCCTTCTGCAGGTTGGTTCCATGACCAGTTGCTTGAGGAAGGCACCCTGAAGGAGTCCAGGATAAATCTGCTCCTAGTTGATGCTGCTGCTGGGATGCTCCAGTCCAGTCTGGTATATTGAAGTCTCCAACCAGTACTACCTCACCCTTGTCTGCCATCCTTTGGATGGCTAACATCAGCTCCCTATCTGTTTCTTCCTCCTGGGCTGGTGGTCTATAGACCACACCTGTGCGGATGGCTGGCCCCATTTTCCTTTCCAGCTTAACCCACAGTATCTCTCCCCCATTTTGTTCCTCCTGGATCTGTGTGGCCCTTATGTCATTTTTCACATACAGTGCCACTCCTCCTCCCTTCCTGCCTGCTCTGTCTTCTTCTTCTGTGCTCTTCTCTTTATCTTTTGATTTAGTCCAACACTGGTTCTTGGCACTTGCAAAATTTCAGAAAATATCACTTTGCTGTTTACCACTTGAAGAATTTTTTCTATATTCATAAACTCTAAATACATCTGATCTTTTCGGGTGTGTCTGAGATCATTAGTTCAAGGGTGTATGATTATTAAAGGTTTATCACCTTTGTTCTTTGCTATTTTGGGTAAAAGTAAAGACACATCTCCTAGTCTGTCCCCAGATAGATAAGAGTGTGTGATACATTCCTTGTCATCTTTTGTTGTAAAGGCATCAGTATAGTTTATCATAGAATCACCTCTAATAAACACCCTATCCATCGCCCTTTGATTCTCAGCCTCCGTAGCTGCATCCTTTGGATCTGATACTTGTCCCTGGTTATCATTTCCCTTTGAATTACTCACATTTATTAGCACAACCCCTTTCGATGTACTGTACTACCCTCTTGCCCCCTTCCATCTCCAACTATCCCTTCTGATGCTTGTCCCTCCTCACTTTGCAGCCCTGGTATCCCATCAGTTTCCTGTGTTGTATCTCCATTTTCAGTCACCAGTCCAACCTTTACTTGTGCCGCATCTAGTAACTCTTTTGTCTGGTTTTCTAGAGATTCCATTAGGGATAGTAAAGGGGTGTACGTATTAGTTGTAGGAAGCTGAAAATTCATAGCCCTTCTTCCCTTTTTGCTTTTGCTGGTATTTCCCATCTGGCCCCATTCGTCATCTTTCTGTATGTCCCCCCAAACTCTTTTTTGGTTTAGTTCTTTATTACATTAAAGTTTTTCTTTATTTTCCCTTTCAGTTGGTGCAACTTGTTTAAAACATTTCGGCTCTAGTTCAAGTCCTAAAATCTTAACTTTAAGGTCTTTAAATTCCACACATTGTTTGCAGACATATTCAGCTAGGCCAGAACCTTCTCTCAAAGAAAACTTTAGGCATTCCTTACATTTTATGCCCAACTCACCACTATTTAAAGTGACAGTATTGCTATCCATACTGATTTAGTCCCTGCTAGTTTTGACCATTAATAGCCAAAATAAAGTTAAAGAAGGTAATTAGCACACTTCTAACCTGACTTTCCCTGAAATCACTGGAGCCACTGTTGATTAAGCTACTGTGGCTCCCCCTCCTCGCCTCCACACCAAACATGCACAACACATACTGAAACGCATGTATCTCTGTGTGCAGCTATGCGCGCAGCCGCACAGGCTCGCCTCCCGGACTGGTTGAATGTTTGCCATGACCCAGAAGTGTCTACCCAGTTGCAGTCACACTATACACACAGCAACCCAAATACTGATTTAAAATACAGTCCCAGCCTTGGCTAAGCAGTAAAATATATATACCCCTTTTAAACAAATGCTGCACTAAAAACCTTTGTGCTGCAAATCAAAAGCTGCAGTTCCCAGTGCTAGTAACGGGAACTACTCTTCCCAGCTTTGCTTCCTGATGCCTCTGTCCTAATACAGCTCCACTCCACAAATGGGCAGATATTGGCCCCAACAATTTTAAATGCAGCAGGCAGTAAAAGTGGTTTTGACCTCCTGTCCCACCTCTTTTTTTGTGGTCACTCAGGCTCTGTCAGTTCCAGAATTAGATATGTTATGTGGGGGGGGCTACCTTTATCCCCCTGACTGCTTTTGCTTCCCTTCTTGGCTAATTTAAATGCTCATGGAGGAAGCATTTGAACTTTTCAGTGAGGATGTAGGCTGTCTGGTGAATACAGTCCTTCATCCCTCCAGGTGAGAACCCAGTCCCCAATGAAGCCATAGCCTTCCTCTCCACATCATTTCTTCAGTTATGTGTTGAATTTCATGGTGTGAATGTCTCAGCCCTCTCCCTTGACATGGATAGGTAGAACCTCAGAGACAGTAACAGAGTGCACTACTTGCCCAAGACACCGCCCCAGTTCCCTAAATTACTCCTGCCCTTTTCCTACATCTGCCCCTTCAGCTGCCAGGTCATTTGTCCCTATGTGGACAATGACGTCCAGCTCCCCTCTCCTTGCCACCGCCCCAGCAATGCCTAGGATCCACCTGCCCTCCCTTTGAACTGTGCCACCAGGCAGGCACATCACCTCCCTGTCCCCATTACTGCCCACTCCCAGCTCTATTCCTCTAATGATGGAGTCTCCGAAGAGGATTTGCTTCCTCCTCTTGTGTGTTCCCCTTTCCTTTGCCCTCAGTGCTCCATCATGGATGACCCACGCATCCTGCATAGTGTCCACTTCTGAAGATGCAGTGCTATTGTTCTGTTCTGCCAATATGGTGTATGAGTTTTGAGATGGCACTGGCTGGGGAATGTGCCTCTATTCCAACTCCCTCACCCTTCCAGAATCCACTGTAGTACATCCATCCCTCCTTATTGGCATCCTTTGAGGGAGTTGTGGAAAATGTAGTGGTCATTGTGTGGGGGAAAGGTTACCTGGATCCTTGTTAACTCTGCGTGGAGTCCTGAAACTTCTGCCCTCAACACAGAGAGATGCCTGCAGACAGAGCAGCACTGGGCAGCACCACAGTGCCCAGAAGGTCCTCCTGAACACCACTGCCTCTCAACCATTTTCATTTTCCTTAGCCTGTCCTTTCCCTTACTTGTCTGCCCCCTTTTTTTCTTCCTTCGTATTTCCTGTTTACTTTACAGCTATATACTGTCAATAATCCTCCTCAGCATCAGGAATTTACTCCCAAGCTTGACCTGTTTTGTCTGTAGGCCATGCAGTTCCTTCCAAATGTTCTTGTAACTACTGAATAATGGCTTTCAGCCCAGGTCAGAGACGCAGACATAGGAATTCCTGGGTATGTGGCCCACAGGCAGGATTGTGATAAACATGGAGAGTGTGGCTACTAATGTAGCTCAACTGTGATGTCATATCTCAGTCTGTACTCACTTCTCCCATGAACTGCTCCTGTTCAGGTACTCATTCCACTCCTATTCTTGCATTTGTAGGCAGAATTTACTCCTCCCCCCAAGACAAATCTGATTTTTTGCAAGATACACTGACTTTCCCATCCTCCTATTCAGCTTTTACTGAGCTACTGATTCATTGGGATTTAAATATTAATCAACTCTCCCCATGGCCAAAACCACAATCCTTACCACTGAATCTCTCAATGCATATCTGAATCTTTGCACTTAAACACACGCTTCTCCAACCACTCCTTGCTCAACTGGATACATGCCTAACATGCCCGCCATACACTGGCTACTGGCACACCCTCATATGCTTTAATCACGCTGGTGTACTGTGTTAAGAGCCATTACTTCAAAGCTTCTCCAAAGTTTGTCTGACCAAGGTCAGTCAGCTCCCTGGACCTGTTCTCCCTTCTTAATGAACTCTGACACAATTCTGATGGCAACACTGAAAAATCTTTATCTTGGCTACTAAGATTTTTAGAAGAGTCCATCCATGTACTGACTGCAAAAAAAAACACCTTCTTGGAGAATATAGTGCTCCTCTCACTCACACTTTCACATCTTATTATTTGTAAACCTTTAAGAATTGTTCTAGCTGCTTTTTTTGAAATTAATGGAGCATATATTCCTTTCCAGTGATATCTTGGATTACGCCTGACATAATGAATTAGTCCTTTTGAACTTGTCAAATTCATGGATTTGGTAACCAAGCAGTGAAAACCTGATACCTGCACTAAACATTTTGCTACGTCCTGGTCTTTGGAAATGAATTTAAACTAGTATTTGATTAATATTTATTCTTTTTGAAACTGAAATAAGAACAGAAAGTAAGCACATACTGCAGCTGTTTGAGCTTACTGTTATTAAACCTTAATAATTCAGTATTTAATGTCTCTTTATATTTTGCACTTACACCATGGCACTTTGATATTTAAGTGTGTGCTTTGATGTTGGCCATACACAAAACCAGTTGCAACAATTTTTTTGTTTCGCTGGCATCACACATACTACAAAATATGTAAGTAGCTTTGCACTATTAATAAGTTACTGTTTCAGCTACGTACAATGGTGGATGGTGCCATCATTTCATGTGTTTCAATGTTAATCAGCTCCCTGGGCTCGTCTTCCCTTCTTATGAACTTTAGCATACTGACTTTCCCCCCTACTCAATAGCTACAGATATGGATGATACACAGTTCTATTTTCAGCCAAATTTCACTGCAACTAGGGGCAAATGTTTCCCCCTCAGGAGGTCATGTGTCCATGGGCTCCACCATCCCTGTATTACTGCAGGGCTCTTTAAAATCTGTGACTCTTCCTGGCACCTCCAGAAGGCCTCAGGCTCCCCCACATATTTATAGAGGTATAGACAGCTTAGAAATGACAGCACTCTTCAAAGCTGACCGCGAACTGAGGAAATGCCGGTAAGCTGTATAATGGGCTAGATAGGGGGTTTCAACTTTGTTGCATATCTCAGGCATTTTTGAGAATTTTTACACCAAATTTTCAACATGGGGTTTTGGGACCCCTTCTCATGAATGATGTCACTGTCATGGTGTTATTCAGGACCATAGGTGATTTGCGCAGTGACCGCGCAGTGACTTCATGAATCACCCCTGGGCCTGAATACCTCCATGACAGTGACATCATTCATGAGAAGGGGTCCCAAAAACCCCATGTTGAAAATTTGGTGCCAAAATTCCAAAAAATGACTGTTTTACAAGCATGTGTTGCACAGTTCCTATGCAGGCTCATAAGTTCACGAAATTTCAATATTTTCACTCCAGATTTTCAACATTGCCATTTTATCACACCTTCTTATGAGTAGTACAGCTGCCATTTTTCACATCTCACCCAAAATGTGTTTCCGCCCATGTAGCACAGAATGGCGCAGTTGGTGTGCGAAATCAATGTAAGGGACAAATTAAGAAAATCACAGTGACATTGTTCATGAGCTGAGGTCTTAAAATGGCTATGTTGAAAATTTGGTGAAAAATTTCTAAAAATTACTGTTTTACGAGTGTGGTTGTACAGTTCCCATCACACACTCGTGAAGTTTGCGAATTTCAATATTTCACTACAGATTTTCTAACATTGTCATTTTACTACACCCTCCTTATGAGCAGTACAACTGTCATTTTCACATCCTGTCCAAAACATGTTTCACCATGTAGCTTATAATGCTGCAGTCGTGTGCAAACTCAATGTATGGGACACATTAACAAAATCACAGTGACACTGTTCATGAGCAGAGGTCTTAAAATGGCTATGTTGAAAATTTGGTGAAAAAATTCCTAAAAATGACTGTTTTATGAGCGTGCGTTGTGCAGTTCCTACGCACGCTCGTAAGTTCGCAAATTTTCAATATTTACACTCCAATGACTTCCAAATACCTGAACAGCACATAGAAGCAAGCAACATTCGGCATTGACAAATGCTTGTTTGTTACTGGAATTGCAGTTTTCACTGGCCACTAGATGGTGCTGCAGTGCAATGATGTGCATTGTCCTTATTTGTGGAGACTCGTACAATTTTTCTAAGTCTTCCCAGTTTGTTTCAAGTTTTGTTGTTGTTCTTGTGGTAACTTATTTAAATTTGGGTTATAGTAGCTAGAATGCATAAAGGCAGCACATTAAATAGCCACACAGCAACGGTAATTACAGTCAGGTTGAGTTTTATTAATGGAAGCCACAAACAAAGGTTTTTTTCAGTTTACACAGAAGAAAAAACAAAAGCCAGGAAAGAAAATACAGACTGTTTTGGTGAGTGTGGAGATTAAAGTGGCTGATTGTGGTCTTTGCTGGTCCTTTGCCATACTAAGGAAACGGCTGCTAGTGGTCAGTACAAGAGGGCTATAAGCATGCGCACAGTGAGGGAAACCCGGCGCGTGTTCCCCGTTATAACCTATGGGTTATAATGTCAAATTATAATTGGGTTTTCCTATGTAAAAAAAGCTTATGCCAGTTATTACATAGATATTATATATAGTATATTGCTTTGTAAGTAAATGAGTTAAGTGTAACATATGTGAAATCTGTATTCGAGTAATCATATATCCAGGTCATTCTTGCAGAAAAGATCTTGGTCTTCATGGGAGACTACCTGGTCAAATACAGGAGAAATAAATAAAAATCTCTTTTTGCCACCTTCAGTGGGCACTGCACAAACTAATTTCTTTAACTTTCATTATTATAATGCCATGTATTCTGTTTTTTTTCCTGTATACCATTGTGGTAAACTAATTATTTGTTATTAGAAATCTTGGTTCAAAAAGCAGTGTTAAGGGCTTGTAAAACGAAAGAAAATGCAGTATGTTACCACCAGAATCTTCACCAACAAGGGTATAAATTCATCACTGTATTTTTCTATGTGCTAAAGAAAACCAGTGAAGCCAACAGTATAATACATTAGCGTTCTGACTGTTATAACTCTAGTTATGTACTGGAATTCACTTGCATATCTAGCCAGGCCAGAATTATTGTGAGTGTTCATAGTCAAAAAGGGCTTTTAAAAACTGTAGATAATTACAGGGTGAATCTTATCAAACATGTTGAGTACATTATATACTTTTCTAGACTTAGAAACGAATGCAGGAATTAAAAAAAACAGTTTTGTTTTACCTTTTGCTTCATATATACAGAAAAGCAGAAATATTGTGAACAATCTCAATTTGTTCCAAGAATGCATCCTTGCAAAGTTAGTTCAGGGTTCCACTGTCTCCTTCCGTGCCTTCATACAAACTGAAATGAAACAAGGTCTGTGATCAACCAGCATACATTGGGCTTAAACTGCAAAACGTCATAGCAACAAAGTTCAGGCACCGTGTTACTAGCAAATGCTTCCCTCCGTAACCAATAGCAGCAGACTTGCATTGTAATATAAGCTAGCAAGAGACAATGTGTGCCAAGATCTTCTAGAGGGAAACTATACCTGCACTGTAATGTGATCATGCTCCTTCAATGGCTAACATTGTTTGAAATTTGAGTAAAGTAGCTGAAAACTGCGGGGGGGAAGGGAGGCTTCTTTAGTAAACTACTGCTGCTGCTGCTTTGGTAAGGACAGCAGTGATGGTATAAATGTAAAATGGAGGTGGGACACTTGGAGAAGGCTTATTTTAGTAGAAATGTATTTTGATGCCTGTGTATGGCACACAGTTAATATCTTCTTCCTCCCTAAAAAAAAAAAAAAAAATACGTATATGCTGTAAATAGAGATCCCCACAAATTAAGCATCTGTTGTAATTTCTCTTACAGTACGCTTAGTTCCAGGTTGGATTTGCCTCATGCCTTGCAACACAACTAAGACATGCAGCTAGATCCCATTCTTACTGCACGCTACTCTATGTTGTGATTTAGTTTTTACCTGTTGGGCAGATATCAAACCATACAGCTATTTCAGGGGCCAAGGACTTGTAACATAGCATGCTATTCAAACAAACTCTAGCCAGAGCCAAAAGGGCTGTGAAGAGCTACCAGGTGACTCAAGTAACACATGTGTATAGAAATTATTCAACGCTCAGGTGTAACTTGGCCATTTTTAGGAGTTGTTGCACCAAATTATTGACATGACCTTTTTTGGACCCCTCCTCATGGACAGTGCCAGTGTCATTTTGTTCACTTGCCCCAAAAGGTGACTTTGCAGAGCAAACTTGCTATTCTGTGCCACAGGGCAAAAACACATTTTGGGCAGGTTGTGAAAAATTACACTTTACTGTTTTGAAGGAGGTGTGCAAACATGGTAATGTTAAAAATGTGGAGTGAAAATATTCAAAATTGGCAACGTTAGGAGCATGCGTAGAAAATGCATAACACATGCTTTTAAAGCAGTCATTTTACAGAATTTTTTCACCAAATTTGCAACGTGGGCTTTTTAGGACCCCACCTCATGAACAGTGGCATTGTCATGTTGTGACTCAGTACCGAAAGGTGATTCCATGCAGTGACCACCAAATGACCTTTCGGGGCAAAGTAACAAAATGACAGCGACAGCTTTCATGAACTGGGGTCCCAAGAACCCCATGTTGAGGATTTGAGGCAAAAATTAAAAAAATGGTTGAAATATCAGCATAAGTAGAAAACCCTATTGAATGGCAGTATAGCATGCTTACCTTTGGTTCTTCAGTTCGAGGTTGGGCTTTGAAGAGTGCAGATGTGTCCTGGTCCAGAGAAGATGACAGCGCCGACCTCCAGAGGAAAGTATGAGGTAAGGAGGGGGGTGGGTGCTCAGTGCGAGGGGGGACTGCGGCGACAAAGAGGGACCATTTTCTGTTTTTACAGGGGGAAAAAATGCGACAATGAGGGACAGGGCCCGTTTTCTATTTTACAGAGAAAAAAAAGAAAAGAAAACATTCTGGCACACTGGGGTGGGTTCCCAGTGTGCCACATGAATGGGGGCATCATACAGGATGCTGACATGTTTATTTATTTATTTATTTCTAGAAAGTACCTTTGAGCCAAAGGCTCTTTTACAGAGGTTTCACGTTGTAGTAATACATGGGTATAACATTATTTACAATGATTACAAGTACATAAGGAGATACAGTACAAGGAGATTCCATGCCTAGAAAGACATGAGTACATCAGGATACAGAGGTTACATAATTACAAACACATGGATTACATAAGACAAAATATACAGACACATTACAGTGTCAGTGGCTCAGTAGGTAGCACATTCGCCTCTGAGGCCGGGAGATCAGAGGGCTGTGGATTCAGTTCCCACATCTGGCACTTGAGTTAATATCCCAATACTGACACTGTAGTGCAGCATGAGAGGGGTGCTGCACTTCTGAGGTGCCATCTTTTGGATGAGATGTTAAACCGAGGTCCTATCTACCTGGATTGGTGGTAGTTCAGGTGGATGTTAAAGATTCCATGGCACTTATCGAAAAGAGGAGGGGAAATTTTTATTGATACAAATAAAACAAAAAGGTATTACAGCATACATCACAAAACACAAAAGAAAGAATCAACAAAAATCAAAAGAAAGTATTACATCAATACAATCACCTCAAACATCTCGAACCCCCCACTAAAAGAGTAGGGGAATTTTTATTTTCACAAAACAAATCAAAAAGGAATACAAACAGTGATAAGTCACACAAAATAATAAACAAATCATAAAGGAAACAAACTCAAAGAAGTATAACAATCATACATCATCCTAGAAATGGGAAAGGAAACAGGAATAAACATACCCCCCTCCCCACTGAAAGAGTTGGGGCATTTTTCATTCACAACACCACATTTCAACAAGAAAAATGGCATTACCACACAAAAAAGCAAAGTACAAATCATAATAAAAGGCAAAGAAGCAATCAAGCTATACAGAAGCAAAAATAAAAAATCCAAGACTGTCTATGTAGAGATATCATAGGACATATATTTATACAGAAAAACAGTGAAGGCATACCAGGTTCTGCAGAGAAGGGCTTCCTCACAGCACAAGGAAACCATCATAACCCAATACAGGGCTTGGGCAGACACAAGGTCCTCACCCTGTATCTAACCAGGTCATCTTCCTCCACCATAATTTGAACAATTCAGGATGCACCTTTCCTGCTCCTGCCTCTCCAAGTAAACACAGCTGTGCGATGTTGTGACATATCTGAGATTCAGAAAGTAACTTCTGTCAAGAGTAAGAGAGTATCTAGCTTGCCATAACTGAAAACTGATATGGCCCATCACAAGACGCAATGTAATTGCATCATACACAATCCAGGAGCTCGGCAGAACCCCGTCCACCCACACGCCAGGTGAGAGAACCCAAAAGGGATTCAAAGGCCATGTATCGTGAAAAGAAGACCAAAATGAAACAGTAAAAGGACACTCTACAAAAAAATGCTCCATCGCTTCAACAACTCCCAAACAGGTCTCCTCCCTAGGGCAATATCGCTCAGTCAATTCTTTATGTTTCCTATTTCCTTTCCTCCTAATTTCCTATGTAAACAGAGCCATAAAAATCCCACATATTGCTAGGCACCCTCTTACTCACTAAGAACTGTAATTTGCTACGTTGTTCAGACAGGAGGCCTAACATGAAACCAGGGTCAGAGAAAAGAAATCATGTAATACGGAAAATAAAATTGTTGACGGTTCGAGAAAGAAGCGTGAACAACATGCCACGCCTTCAATTTCTGAAACATCATGCAAAAATGACTGGACAAGGCACCCACCCTAACCTGATGAGCAAGAAAAAGTCCATTCCCCACTGTGACAAGATAAAGTCAACATCATCTGCCACCCATGGAGACCAAATCATAGTCTGCCCTTTAAGGAAGGGCACTAATTGTAAAAAAGAAAAATACTCTGAAAAAACACTACGGGATTAACCATCCCTAACCCTCCTTCACTAAGAGGTAAATACCTAATACCCCTTTTTAAGGGATTTAGCCTACTACCCCATAAACACAGAAAAAAAACTCCATAAAGAGAAGCCTCCATAGAGATGGGAGGGGGAAAAAACATGACAATAAATAAAAAGTATGGCAACAAAAGAGACTTAATCAAATAAATACGCTTAGCTTTGGACATACAGCCCTTATTCCATTGCTGAACCCTACTAAGAGCTGCTAAGAATTGTTGATCCCAATTATACCTGTGGTCATCTAGACCTCCAAAGTAAATACCCAGAATTTTCCTATAGCCAGATACAATAGGCAAACCCCAAACCAAGGACACATCAGCCGGATCATACCCCAAGGGCAGAATCCCACTTTTGAGCCAATTCATTGAGGATCCAGTCAAATCAGAAAAGCCACTCAACAACTCCCTTGCCACCATAGCAGAAGCCTTATCCACTAAAACTAAAATCAGATCATCAGCATATGCTAAAGTAACTATCTGAGGATCACTACAGCCTATCGATAATCCAACAATGTCATCGGTACTGTGTAAGGCATGTAAGAGGGGATCTAAAGAAAGCACATAAAGCAAGGGACTCAATGGACACCTCTGCCAAACCCCCCTATGGACCTCAATTTCCCTACCCACCCAGCCATTCACACAGGGGATCAAAGTAATGCCCCTATAGCACGTTTGTAGCCATCCTATGAATTGGGTAGGGAATCCGTACCTTGACAGACATTCCTAGAGATAAATATATTCTACCTGATCAAAAGCTTTGGACAGATCCAGGCAAACCAAATGTCCAAATAATTCTCCAGCCTTACCTTTCGAGACCAATTCTCTAAGTAAGATCAGTGCATCCTGAACCCTTCTGAGAGGAGCCCCACTAAACTGCGTCAGATGCAAAAGGGTACCCATAACCTTCCTTAACCTCAGACATAAAATATTCATCAGAATCTTATAATCTGAGTTCAGTAATGACAAAGGTCTCCAATTACCCAAATCCCCATGATCACCCTTTTCTTTATACAGAAGGAGTAGCACACCTTGCATCATGCTATGAGGGAGTGCCCCAGACTGCAGCCCAGTATTCAGGACCAGACAGAAATCAACTCCCAGAACCTCCCATAAGAGTTTTTAAACCTCACGAGGCAACCCATCATACCCAGGTGTAACTCCCAAATGTAAAGACCAAATTGCTGACCTCAGTTCCTCCACTGTGATAGGTCGCACCAATTCAAGCCGGTCAGCTAAGGACAAGGCCGGAAACCGATCTACCAGCGAAAAAATCACAGATAGCGGCTTTGGAAAGCATCCTGCTCTGAAATGACGTAGAAACATAGGCATGAATTTCATCCAAAATATCATCATTGGTAGAAACTCGCCCACCCCCTGGGGTGTTCAGATACGCCATACTTCTTAAATGTCTGAGTGATGTCAAGTACTCAAAAGGCAAAGTATATTTTTTCCTGCCACAAAGTCTAAATTTGTGTTTCATTTCCATATCACGTAAAACCTGAGACTGAGCCTTAGCCAATTCCAGTTTCAAACTTGCAATCTGTTGCAGACAGTTGAGGCCAAGAATCCATCTATTAGTGGATAAAAAATGAAGCCGTTCCCTAAGATACCGTAACTCAGTATGTGATAATTGTCCATTTAAAGGACCCACAGCCTTAAAATAAACCTGAACATCCCATTTAGTGTCCTCCCACCAAACATTTAAATCATCATACAAAAAGGAAACTGACTTCCTGGCCAGCAAAAGAGAGAGCTTAACCCACCCATTACACAAGGGATATGCAACAATTCAGAATTCAATTTCCAGATACCCGGCCCTCTCCGAGCTGCAGGAACATCAGCCAAGGTCAGTCTTAGTAATCTGTGATCAGAGGAAGCAACATCCTGCAAAGATCTAGATTGAACAGTAACCACAGAAGTAAGAAAAAAGAAATCAATCCTGGAAGCCCTTGGTCCACAGAAATCAGTGTCCCCAGACCCTCCAGTAGAGGGTCCAAGAGCATCTACCAAACCAGCGTCTGAGATGAGTTTCAATAAACTAGTCTCATCACAATACACCTTTTTCATAGTCCCTGAAGCCACTTTTAAAGGCAAGGAACAGTTAAACCCCCCAAAATAATGTAATAAGGAGAGCATAAAAAGGGATAAAGTGAATTAAACAATGCAACCCGGTCAAACTTAGATTGTGGAGCATACACAGAAATTAACCTCAGGTATAAGGAACCCCATTTAACATCTAGAACCAAGGCCCTGCCAGCCAGAACTTCTATCTGATGTAGCACAGTGACATGATAATGAAAAAAACATATTCCAACCCCACTACATAAGTCAGCACCCAAAGAC
The DNA here is from genome assembly GCA_016271365.2 of Neoceratodus forsteri. NCBI lineage: Eukaryota > Metazoa > Chordata > Ceratodontiformes > Ceratodontidae > Neoceratodus > Neoceratodus forsteri. The sequence goes on from CM028130.1 coordinate 1,428,342,519, forward strand.
CAAAAACAGTCCCCCCAAATCCAACCTGCAGAAGCAGCTTCCACCTCTTCAAGGGAATGCAAATGAACATCCTGCAGAAAAACGCAATCTAGACTTTCAGACAGAAAATGTGAATAAGTTCTGCGTCGTTTTTCTGGAGTCTTAATACTGTTCACATTTAAGGATGCCACCCAAAGGTGGAAGGGAACAAGGAGCCCAGCAAGGGAACATTCACTTCATCTTACTAGATGCCCTTGTGATCCTACCAATCTTACCATCAGGTGGTCTAGGGCCCACCTGGTCAACCACAGGTTCAGTAGATTCTAACCCAGGTAAAGATAGAGGAGGCCCAGACCCGCTAGGATCATCCACTGGACACTCTTCCAAAACAGAAAACATATTCGGGTCAGCCATAGAAACAACAGGAGCAGGTGCAGCTAGTTTCTTCCCTAGTTTCCCCCTCCCTTTGGCAGATTTCCCCTTTTTCTTGCTAACCACCACAAAGCCAGCATCTGGAGTCTCTAAATCTGGCAACACAGGGACGATGCTCCCACCTTCCCCCTGATCCACCCTAGAGCCCTCTACAGTTCCCACATCAGGCAGAACCATGGTAGACAACTGGGAATCAGCTGATTCTAACAAACCAGAGTCAGCCAAGGGGGGAACAACCCCGTCAATATCAGGGCCCCTTCCTCCCTTAGTAGGAATACCGGGTCTAACTGCCTCCCGGATGTAATGATCTTGTACCCCATAATCAGAGTCAGCCAAGGGGGGAACAACCCCGTCAATATCAGGGCCCCTCCCTTCCTTAGTAGGAATACCGGGTCTAACTGCCTCCCGGATGTAATGATCTTGTACCCCATAATCAGAGTCAGCCAAGGGGGAAACAACCCCGTCAATATCAGGGCCCCTCCCTCCCTTAGTAGGAATACCGGGTCTAGCTGCCCCCCGGATATAATGATCCTGTACCCCATAATCAGCATCAGCAGTATTTTTGGCAGCTAAGGGACAGGTTTCAAACGTGTGACCCACCTCATCGCAAAGATTGCATTTTGAGGTTTGAAAATGATGGGCACTTGGATGACCCATCTCCCCACAGTAAGAACATTTAAGGACGGTGCAGGAGGTACTATTGTGGGTTTGAGAACCCACACTTAAAGCAAACCTTAGGCTGCCCAGGATAAAAAAGAAACCCCTTATCTCTCCCCAGAAAGAAGCAATTAGGCAGATGAATTAAGCCAGAATCTGTGGAATGAAGTTTTACCCTAAATTTCCACCCCCATTCCAAAACCCCTCTTCATCCAGAATAGGGACTGGATTCCCCTGAATATCACAAGATTTAGACAGCCATTTAACAATATCAACAATATTCACCCCTTCATTCCGAAACATGATTGTGATGATCCTATAGGCCTGCTGAGACAAAGGTAATACAATAAAGTCAGACCATAGTGGGTTAGTCTTCAAATTCAGATATCGACTCCAAAACAACTCCATCAAGGCAGGGGTGTGAAAGCTGACGTCAAAGGTAAATTCCCCCGGAACATGTATTAATGCATATACCTCTGAGGGAAAAAAATCAATGCTGCATTTCAATAATGTCTTCCCAACAAAAAACCTATCTGGGGGAGTATCCCTAGGACCCACATAATGTAATCTAACAGCATTACATCGTTTTGCCAATTCCAGCGGCTGTCTGAAATGGCTAGCATAAGAAGGTTTAGATATAGGATGAACAACTGACTCAGGAAGGCTAGGGGAAGCATTCACATCTCCAGCCCCCCCCGAGATCCCATAGTTAAATCAGCAGCAATATCTGTAGACAGGGGGGTAGGGGAAACAATAGCCTCAGTACTCAAGACAGCCCCTATAGAGTCAGATATATCACAAGGACTTATCTGTTCATCCACTGCATGAGCAGGAACAGCTTGCTCCGGTCTCCATGTGCCTCCAGAAATTGGAATCCATCCAGCCCCTTGCAACGCTCGCTCCGGCGACCAGGACTCCTCCACCAAAGTTCCCCAATCCCTGGAAGGCTTGTCCAATTCCCTGATAGGTCTCTCCACTGGTGGAAGAAGCTTGCTTGGCCCCTCAGACTCAGCAGCACTCGGCAAAGTAGCCGATCATTTCCGTTTCCGGTTCTCCTCTGAAATTGCAGTCCGGCGTTCCCTCTGCAACAAGTCACTAACGCGCAAAAGTTCCTCCTCGAGACAACGTTGTTTCTCCACAAGACTCAAACAGGACATTTCCGAAAAATGCAAAGGCCCACTTGAATCAGCGTTTTGCTGGCCACCCCACGGGTGCACCTCAGCCACCGACACCACTGGTTCTTCAAAAGCAGGTACAGTAATTACTGACATACTCTGGGCTACCTCAGCCCCAACCAGACCTCCTTCCTCCTCCATCGCAAAGACAGCGGCAGCCATCTTGGTCCCACCAGAAAATGGGTCCCCCCTGCTCACAGGAAGCAGGAAGTAGGGGAATTTCCCCGGTGTCCTGGCCAAATTTCCCTCATTCACTAAAGAAATACCACCAACAGCTTAATCTGGTTCAAATTCAGTTGCTTATCATCTGTATCCCACCCCCCCCGGTTGCCCCTGAAAAAGGGACTTCTAGGCCCAGTGGGCTTACTGCGTCAACAAAATTCAACAAACAAGCAAACATAATTTAAAGCAGGCTAGGTTGACAGGTTGTTAAGTGAACAACTTGAAAATCTACAGGATATAGAGTGAATCAGGTAGGGAACAGAGGATGATATAGTCCGTAAAATAATGAACTAATACTAAATGCAAGGAGGTGAGAACTTGCTGGGCAGCAATTCTTTTGTCTTAAGTGCTGAAGAGTGTAGTCATAAAGGAAGGCCAGACTCACGGGGGGGGAGGGAGTGCTGAGGCTGGGACCTGGAGCGTACTTGGGGAGTGTTAGCAAGAAGAGAGGAGGAGGAGGAGAAGGCAAGGGTGCAGGTTAGAATGAGGGTAGCAGGAAAGAGGAGGGAAGAGTGTGAGGGAGTTCAAGTCTCACAATCACAGTTCCTGTTTGTGGTGAGGGCCACTCAGAGTTTATCTTTAAAGGGGCATATTTTGACCTCTTTTGTGATGCCTAGGTGAAGCACATTAAGCCAAAGTGGTGCCCAGTATTCGTAGGACCGTTGGCCTTGTGTGGTTCTACGGAAAGGGATGCAGAGGGCTGAGTTGTTTGTACCCCTAGTGCATCTGATGGAACTAGGTCAGCAAAGGAGGATTTGCAGGCCTGGGGTGGTAAGTCCTAGCATAGACTTCTTGATGAGCATGCATACTTGATACTGGAGGCGACTGTCAAGGTTGAGCCATTTTATTTGAGTATACAACTCGCAGGTATGAGTGAGATGGGGTACACCTAGGACTAAACGACATGCTTTGTTTAGTGTTGTTTTGATACATTTCAAAACAGTTTGGGAAGCAGCCCCATAATTGAGAGGACTTAACTATTTACAGCAGTTCTGAGTGCCTCAGAAGTCAGGACTTTTCCGTGTCTGTACAGTAATCCTAGTTTTACATTTGATGACTTTGCGACTGCATCTATGTGTTGGTCAAACAAGAGGGTGTGGTCCAGTGACAATGCTAGGTATTTAAACATTTTAACCATCTCCAGGGAAGGGTTCTGATTGTTATGAATGCAAAGTTGGTGAGTGCAGTGTTTGTTATATGATGATGTGTATAACATAGTCTTAGTTTTTTTATAATTGAGCAGCAGTTTTGATTGAAGGAACCAGTGCTCAGCCGCAGTGAAGTTAGCCTGCATTTGCTTTTCCACTTTGTAGGGGTCAGAATTACATGAATATTGGACCTCATGGTCTACATACAGTAGTAGCTGGTTATTTACCGATTGAGGGAGGTTATTTAAGAACAGGCTGAGCAGTAGAGGGCCAAGGATAGAGCATTGAGGAACCCCGTGTTAACACTAAGGTTGTCGGAGAAGGTGTCCAGGATTTTACCTTTTTGGACCCTCCCAGAGAGGTAGCTTTTGAACCATGCTACTGTTGTAGGGTAAAGGCCGGTACTAGAGAGCTGTTCCAGGAGCAGATTGTGATTGACGGTGTAGAAGGCCTAGGTGAAATCAATATATGTTGCCCCCACCAAGAGCCCTCTGTCTAGTGCATTATGAATAAAGCTGGTAAACTCCACTAGAGCAGTTGTGGTACTGTGTTGTTTTCAAAATACATGTTGTTACTGACATTGTAAATGATACTTGTCTAGAAAGTCCATCAGTTGGTCAGTTACGATTCACTCCAGGGCCTTGGAGAGTGGAGAAAGGATAGATATTGGGTGGTAATTTGTAGAGCTGACCCTGTCACCACTTTTGTAAACAGGGGTAACCACCGCCACCTTCCAGAGACATGGGAGTTCACCTGATACCAAGGAGAGATTTAAGAGATTGGTGAGCAGTTTGACAGTTATATCCAGGGTGAGCCTAACTAGTTTTAGGTCAAACTGATCAGAGCTAGTTCTGGAATTACCTAGCGCTTTTAGGATGTACATTTTTACTTCCATAAAGGTGATAGCTCTGAAGTAGAAAGGCAGATAGGAGTTTGATTGGGTCCTCTGGTTTTGTTCGGTGCAAGTATTTGATTGGTGTTGAAGGAAACTAGGGGCAACACTCCACTGAGGTCAGTAAAAGCTTTGTTGAAGACATTTGCTATGTGACTGTGATCCTGCATACTCTGACCCTCAATATTCAGGAAGGTGGGGGGAGTTTTATTAGGCTTGCCAGTTAGGGACTTGATGTTCTCCCAGAACTGTCTATTGTCACCCCATGAGTTTGTCAGCTCATTTGTAAAGTGAGTGCCTTTGACCTTGTGAATAACCCAGGTGCATTTATTCCATGCAGCTCTATAGTTCTGGCAGTTTGTCTGGGTACTAGAGTTTCTTACTTTGTACCACAAGTCATCTCTATTTTTCATGAGGGCTAGTAGCTGTGCCATGATCCAGGGGCTGTCATAGTCACGGATTCTTCTTTTAGTGTAGGGGGCGTAGACATTGCACACTTGCTGACCCTGTGCCTGTTCTACTGTGGGGAATGCTACCAATTGCACAAGGTTGCGAGTGGCTAAAGAGTCCTTGTAGTGTATAGCTTCACTGGAGGACCAGTTGATATTAAAGTCTCCAAACATTATCCGCTCTGTGTTTGGTCCCCCTTCAGAGAGGTAGTTGATGACAACATTAAAACCATTCACTTGTTCCTTGGGAGGGATATAGGCTGAGACTATTGTTAGGGTTTTCCCATTCTTGCCAAGTATTACTTTTATGGCCATCAGTTGAGCCCCACATTTGGTGTCATATGGGTTAAGCATTTGGCCCTGAATGTGGTCTTTAACATATGTAATACAATCACCTCCTCTTTTACCGAGTCTGTCTAGTCTGAATGCAGCATGGGGATTGAAATCCTGATGTTGGGAACATGTTTGGGCACACTGGGGTGGGCTCCCAGTGTGTCACATGACTTGGGGGAGGGGGCACAGAAAACTCTTTGCGCACACTAGGGTGGGCTCCCAGTGTGCCAGTTGAGTTGGTGGAGGGGGCACAGAATGCTGTGGAGTTGGTGGCTGGCATTTTGCCATTTACAACATGGTAGCACCTGCAGAACTGCGCATGTGCATGAATCACATGCATGTACAGTTTATGCAACAGAATGCGGAAGTAACAGCTGAAATAATGCAGCTGTTATTCCGCAGTGGTTGATCGTGGAGGAGGGGTTCAAGCTTCGTTGGAGTTTCAGAAGGATACTTCCAAAAGCCCAATGGAAGGTTCCATAGTAGGCTGTTTTTAGAGCCACACAGCAATCGCAAAATGGCTGTAGGCTCCTCCCATAGCCCTAAAAAGGAACTGCACTGTCTTGATCAGTTGATAAAATGTTTAAATCTCTCCTGTATAAAATCTTTGCAAAATTTTAAATAAATAAATTAATCAAAAAATAAACACGTTTCTATGACACTGCAACAGAGAACATCATATAACCCTTAGGGTTCTTTTAATAAGTATAAATCACTAATGCCATGTCAGCCAATCAGCACGCAGAGCCACCATACCTCATAATCTGAGTACAGTGTGCTCTTGTGCACAAGAACTAGGATGGAGCGCTCTGTCTTGCTGCCAGGGGGAGGACGGCAAAATAAAATTTATAAAAAATTCTATAAACTAATTATAAACCACTCTTGCTAAACTCAAGTGACTTATTATAATATGGCCTCCAAGGGATGTGTCTTATGGCATAAAAGATTCTTCCTGTGTGGTTTGGGCAGGCAGAACATCTCAGCTTGGCTTTGTGGTCCTCTTGCCAAAACCTCATGCTCAGAGTCTCTTATACCATAAGAGGTATCCCTCAGAGGCCATTAAATTACACAAACTGTCTCTTAGCTATTGTTCCCTTTCTTTTAAGTCAGAATCGGAAACAGGCTACTTGTAGCTCATCGTGTTCATTCCTGGCTAAAACATTTCAAATGAATGTGTGACCCCAACCCCTGTGGGTTACAATGCCTATGAGACTCTTGGTTTGCTCAGATATGAAAGGTGTTCACTGCCTCAGATCAAGATGAGGCTGCTGTGGCAGCAATTAGGCCAAGAATCGACAGGTCTACCCACTAGCTACCAAGGGTGTAAGCAGGCATACTCACTGTACACATTTATGTACAATTTTGTTGCGTGCCTGTCACAAACCATATGCATTTCTGTTAACATAATCATTCTAATCTGTAGTATTCAGGTTAGTGTAGGCCACTGAGGAGTACCTCTGTTTAAACTTCTGTTGTTTTGGAGACAGATACATGTATAACCTCTTTAGAGATTAGAGGAATCATCTGACAACAAGCTGACTTGTTTGGAGAGGGTACCATTTAGAGAGGATGTGTAAATATTTTAATGGTGGGGGGTGTAACTGTTGGAGATTGTGTGTACAAAATCAACATTTCTGGCTACACCCCTTCTAGCTACACCAGATGTGAGTGTGCACCTATAATGGACTGGTTCAGGGTGTGCACTAGTGTTTGGTCTGCATGCCGTAAGTAGAGCAGGTCTTTAGTTAGACTGTTTTTGAGAGTACAAAATGGCAACCATGGTGCCACCTTCCGACCCTCCCTAGCATTGTGACATGATTGAAGGGATCTGAGGCAACAAATCAGGGATGCTGATGCCAGCTCATGGAGACACAAGGGCTTAGGAACTATATGTGGACCTAATTATTTCAGGTGTCCGAACAGCAGTCAATTGTCCATCATGTAGCAGACCTCCAGGACTGCCCATGCTAACTGACAGCCTGGTCAGACCAGTTGGATTTACCATTACCCCGTGAAGTGCAGTGGCTCAGCTGCCCAGTCAGGGAGAGATCTTAGAGCAGGATTGGTGTCCAGGGCCCAAGAGTTCTCTTGCAACAGACTGTGTGTCTGTCATTTGACTAATTGGGAAAGTAGACTGAGGAACTGCATGGTGGAAAGGGAGGCATTCTCATGCTAGCCAGCATGCCATTGATGCTGAGCATTGCTATTGTTGAGATAGTCAGAGAGAAAAAGAGATGAACTTCTGCTCATGAATGCCTTCAGGTCTGCCAGGGGGGTCCATAGTCTTCACCAGGCTATTACTGCATGGATGTTCTGGAAGTGAGGTCAGTGTGGATTCAGTGATGGTATGATTGACCAAAGCAACCCATCTCCATCATACTGAGCCATCCTGCTAAGCTGTCAGCTCCTGTTTGCCACCAGAGAAATCTTTCAACAAGCTGCTGAACTGTGCTTTTGATCTGCAGCCTGATTTACCACCTCTGGTAGTGACTTTGTGTGGTGCTTGCCCCAGTGTGCTGGGCCTCAGGGGAGCCGGCAGCCAGTGAACATCAGCAAGGGGGCAGGGCTAAACAGTTTAAAAGTCTGTGCCACCTGCTAGCATGAGCAGGCATGACATGGGTGCCACTCAGGATACATTTTATCAGCATACTTGCACAGTGTTTGTATGTCATGATCTAGCTATTTTGTCACATAGAATTAAATTCACTGGGTAACATTTTTAAAGCTTACTACTTGCATATTAAGTATGTACTAATCCTTATTGCTATTATAACATTTATTATTGAGAATATATTATATTTAAGGAGGTCCAAAGGCTTCTCGCTAATCTGAAAGCTAAGAGTTCACCTGGGGATGACTCTCTGGAGCCCAAGTTCCTTAAGCTGGGTGCTTCTGCTCTTGCCAACCCCATTCGGGATATATTTAACCGGTCTCTCCTCTCTGGTACTGTTCCTGACAAATGAAAAGTAGCCATGGTTGTGCCAGTACATAAGTAGGGGTCAACACTCTCGCTGAGAACTTCAGATCTATATCCATCCTCTGTACGTTGGCTAAAATCCAGGAACACATAGTCTACAATTATGTTCAGAATTATCTTGAACTCCACAAACTGCTCTCCCCCTTCCAACACTGCTTCAGAAAGAATCACAGCATCCTAACAGCCTTGATATAATCCTAAACACTCATATGTTTTAAACAATAAGATAATAAAAAATAGTAACAGTGAGAAGGATTTGGGAATATGGATAAACTCTAGACTATCCTCAGATATGCATATTCCTAAAACAATAGGAAAATGTAACAGCATTATCTATTCTGTTGAAAAAGCTTTTATATCTAGGAATAGAGAGTGTGTTCTAAAATTATATAGGACCAATGTACGCCCACATCTTGACTATGGATCTCCAATTTGGAGTCCATATTTAAAGAAGGACAAACACAGGGTGGAAAAAGTCCCAAAACGTTTGACTAAATCAATAAAAGGCCTACAAAACATGGAATATGCAAACAGGTTATCAGAACTCAATCTTTTGTTCCTTGGAAACAAGACAAATTAGGGGAGATTTACTATTCTTACATCGTATTCTGGAAGATAAAGCATTAATGTCACAATGTAATATAACAAAGATTCATAAAACTGTTAATTCAAGGTCACATAATAAACACATTTTTATAAACAGGGCAAGAACTAATAGGCATTTGAACTTTTACAATATATGGACTCCCATATTATGGAATAACCTTCCAAAAAAAGTAGTGGAAACAACATCATTTTATTCATTTAAAAATGAGCTAGATAAATTCCTGTCCTTAAAATAAAAAAAATAATATATCAACAGATAAGCCCACTAGGAGTGGGAGACAATTAAATGGGCCCAGACCTACTTTGTCTGTACAAACCAAGTAACCAAGTAACCTCTGCTATTGCCTATGCCATAGACAATGGGTCTGCCACTGGTGCCATCTTTGTCAACCTTACAAAAGTGTTCGACCTGGTGAACCACAGCCTTCTGCTTCAGCAGCTTCAAGTTGATCACAAACTATTAGTCAATTGCCTTGCAAAGTTGGGTGCCACATACCATACCACCCAGTGGTTCTCTAGCTACCTAACTGGAAGATTCCAAAAAGTAAAGGCGGAAGGCTTTTTTTCTGCTGCCTTGCCAGTTGCAAGAGGAGTCCCCCAAGGATCCATCTTAGGCCCTATCTTGTTTTCTCTGTACATCAATGACTTAGATGCTAACATATCTACGTCCAACCTGCACTTTTTTGCAGATGATACTGTGTTGTATACTTCTGGCTCATCGTTATCTGAAGTCAAGGGAGTGCTTCAAGCGGACTTCGCACAGCTTGAGCATAATTTAATAAAGGCAAAGCTTCTGCTCAATGCTAAGAAGACTAAAGCGATGATATTCTCCCACAGTGCTGTCTCAGGCCCCCCAATACTCTTGCCCAAGACTTCATTGTCACCACGCTAAACGAGCCTCTGGTAGTTGTAACCAAATTTAAATATCTAGGTATCTGGATCGACAATAAATTATCTTTCAGTGACCACATCGAAGATGTCTCTAGAAGGTTAAAAGCAAGGTTAGGTTTCTTCTACAGTAATAGGCCCCTTTTCCTCCTTGAAACTCGAAACAAGCTTGTACAGGCCACTTTTCTCCCCCTACTCGACTATGGCGATGTAATCTATTCCTCCACCACTCTTGCAAATCTAAGTAAACTGGACATCCTTTATCACCGTGCGTTACGGTTCATTACCAACTCCGCTTACCGTTCGCACCACTGTGACTTATATGCAGCTGTTGGTTGGACATCCCTTACTACTAGACGCCTGCTCCATGCTGGGCTTTGGACTCTTAAACTGCTCCTGCAGAAATTGCCAAGCTATCTCTCTTCCCTTATTAGTATTTCACATAGTGCATACTCGTTAAGAAAATCTGACTTTATTATGCTTGACATACCAAGGACGGACTTCCTTTGGTAAACGTGATATTGCATATGCCCTTCCTCCATTTGGAACCAATTACAAACCATACTGAAACTAACTAGCACAGTTTCAATAAACTTCTACAAATCGCTAAGTTCAGCCAAAATAAAAGACACCTGTAACTGTCATTAAGTCTCTTCCTTCCCCATTGTGCCATATTTATCCACTGGTAAGGTATAATTGATTTGTCATATTAACTGCTTTCCCTTCCCCTTCTACTCCTGGCTTTATCTTTGCTTACGCTCCACTGCTACTCTATCAAATCTCTCCTCCCTCCCATATCAGTTGTAGACTGTTGTTTGTTCTAGCTGCCAAAATACTGTATATGTATTGCACACACGAGTCATCATGTTTCATTTATCAGTATGAGACCTGTAAGTCGCTTCCCTGTCTCATATCAGTGTTTACCACCTGCGGTCACCCCATGTGGTACCCTTGTATGTATATCCAGCCTGTATCATGTAATGTGTATTTCATGTATATACTGTTATTACCTATCTGTGTTTGTACTTTAAGTGTTTATGTCACAGGACCTATTCCAGTGCTCTCAGCTGGGTCAAAAACTATCTTTCTGATCATTCACAAAGGGTTAAGTGAGTTGGCTTTCTCTCACTTGCCTTTGACTGATAACTCATGGCATGCAGCAGGGCTCCATACTGGGGCCAATCTTATTCTCTTTGACTATTAATGACTTACCAGCAACTGCGGAGGTGCCTCTGTGCATCTCTGTGCTGATGATGCAATTATCTATCACTTTTCTCTTGACTTAGCGCAGATCAACTGTCTGCTTGTTTTGGACTTTGCGGACCTTGAAGATTGGTTCAGGCAGAATCAACTTATCTTAATACCAAAATAACAAAGTGTATGTTCTTCTCCCACCACCTCCACTCCTCTAGTCCATCTTCTTCTTTTAGCATCTCTTCCCTCAGTGGTGATGCCATTGAGTCTGTTCTTAACTTTAAGTACCTGGGTATCACCCTGGACACTTTGCTCTTCCTAACTGTCCATCCCTTCTATATGGTTAAAATTCTGGACCAAAAGTCAGGACTCCTTTATTGAATCCATCCCTTCCTCACTTCTGCTTCCTGTCTTAGGATTGCTTCCTCTTCTCTTCTTCCTCTCCTAACCTATGGTGCCCCTCTGTTACGATCAACAATTTTGTTATCCATATCTCTCCTCTCTCAGGCCTACCATCGACTAGGGAGGTTCACCCTGGAAATAAGCGCCCACTGCCACCACTGTGATGTCCTCTCTACTCTGGGCTGGCTGCTCTACATCTCTACGCTGAGGTACACCACCCTCAGATTTGTTTATAAACTAGTCCACAAACATACATTGAAACATTGAAAAAGCAGGGATACTGAATGAATACTTCTGTTCAGTATTCACAAAAAAGGAAGTGGGGAAGGTGCCTAATCCAATTAACAGAAGCACTCTGGAGAGGGGGGTTCAGCCCCACTCCTTTCACAGAAGAAAGGGTTCTGAAAGAACTCCTAAAAATGAAGGTGGACAAAGCAATGGAGCCAGATGGAATTCACCCCAGAATTCTAAAAGAATTAAGCAGAGAACTAGTGACACCACTGACTACCCTTTTTAACAAATCATGGGAGGATGGTGTGGTACCTGAGGACTGGAAGAAGGCTGATGTGATTCCCCTTCACAAAAGTAGGAGCAAGACAGAGGCAGGAAACTACAAACCTGTCAGTTTGACCTCTGTGGTAGGGAAAGTGATGGAATCACTTCTGAAGGAAATAATTGATGAGTACCTAGAGGTCAGTGGGGTAGAGGACCTAAGGCAGCATGGGTTCACAGTGGGAAGGTCATGTCAGATGAATCTAATGAATTTCTTTGACTGGGTGACCAAAGTAGTAGACCAGGGAGGGGCTGTGGACATGGCCAACATAGACTTTAGCAAGGCATTTGACACAGTCCCACACAAAAGATTAGTAATCAAGTTAACCAGCCTGGGAGTAGGTCCCAGAGTGGTAGCCTGGGTAAAACACTGGCTGGACAACAGGACACAGAAGGTAATTGTAAATGGAGTCCACTCTGAGGAAAGGAGGGTTATAAGTGGGGTACCACAGGATTCAGTACTGGGTCCATTCCTTTTTAATGTCTTTATAAGTGACATTGCAGGAGGACTGGAAGAAAAAGTATGCCTCTTTGCAGATGACACAAAGATCTGCAACAGGGTTGATACACAAGGAGGCATGGAAAGGATGAGAATGGACTTGGCAAGGTTGGAGGAATGGTCAGAAGTATGGTAGCTTGGATTCAATGCAAAGAAGTGCAAAATAATGCACCTGGGAAACAAAAACCTAGGGGAAGATAACAGAATGGAGGGGAGGTAGTAACAACAAAAAAAATGGAAAGGGACCTGGGGGTAATCATATCAGATGATCTTAAGGTTGGCAAGCAATGTGATAAGGTGGTAGGGAGGGCTGGGGAGATATTGAGATGTATAGGTAGAGGCATCACCAGCAGAAAACAGGAAGTTGTTATCCCCCTGTGCAGACAGCTGGTGAGACCCCATCTGGAGTACTGCATCCAGTTCTGGAGACCCCATCTTCGCAAGGACAGGATGGAGGCAGTTCAGAGGAGGACAACTAGAATGGTGCAGGGTCTGCAAGAGAAGCCATATGAGGAGAGACTAAAGGAGCTTAATATGTATACCCTTGAGGAAAGTAGGGATGGGGGGACATGACAGAAACATTTAAGTTCCTCAGTGGAATCAGCAAAGTCCAAAAGATTAGTATCTTTCAGAAAAAGAGATGTGCAAGAACAAGGGGACACAATTTGAAGATGGGGGGGCAGCTCAGGGGCAATGTGAAGAAGTATTTTTTCACAGAGAGGGTGGAGGATGCATAGAACAGCCTTCCTGAGGAGGTTGTTAGATCTAAAACTGTGGGAGAATTCAAGAATGCATGGGACAGATGGGCAATTTTTGTGGGGGGGGGTAGGAAGAAATAGGCTGTTGGTTAAATAGGATCTACAGCTTATCCTCTAAAATAGGGAAATGGGCAGATTAGGCAGGCCAAGCGGTCCTTATCTGCCATAAAAGTCTATGTTTCTATGTTTCTATACCCCACCCTGCCTTAACAAAATTATCTCCCTGAGATAGGCTCCTCGTGCACTAAGGTCAGCCTCCCTCCCCCTCCTCGTATGACCTAATTTGTGCCTAGCTGTTGCATGCAAGTCCTTTTCACTTGCAGCTGTGGATGATTGGAATTCCCTTCCCTCCTCCATCCTATCTAGCTCCTCTCTTACTATGTTCCAATCCAATCTGCTGTCCTTCCTCTCTGGCCCTGCAGTCTGCTCTTGCTCTGCAAATGCCTGCTCTCTTTTCAGTGTGCACTATCCGCTCCCCTTTCCCTCCTACACTACCCCCTCTCCCTCTTCTTTTCCCTCATTCCCTCCTGTCTACTGTTTTTTCTAACTTTATTGTCACTCGTTTCCTAGTGCCTGAAAAATTATCTAGACTAATGCCAGCACATTTGTGACTTTCTTCCCTGCCAGCCTTTACTCTTCTTTACGTCTCTGGCATGTCCAGTGCAGATTACTTGATTTTTATCTGTTTTATTCATGGATGTGATATGTATGGTTTTAAAAGACAAAGAACCTTAGTGCGCAAGCACTGAGGCAAGGGTTACCCCAAAGGGCATTGTTCAGGAAGCCAGGTTTCAAAGAAATATAAAATCACACATACCCTCCATAGTGCAAAGCATCATGGGCTATATATGCTGTATATGTTTGTTTTTTGGGGGCTTACCACAGCCCAACACAGATAGACCAACTTAGGGTAGCTAGTTCATTCCACTGGGGTGTCATACAAATGAGGCACACTGATGAGTCGTGGTAGGACAAAACATGTGTCTGTGTCTTCCGTTGGCACCTTTTGCAGACTGTGTGAGAGGTCTTTTGGCACCAAGCAATTCTGCATAAAGTTGAACCAGCATAATATTTTGTGGTGATTTGCATGTACAGCCCATGATGCTTTGCATTATGGGGGTATGTGTGATAATGTATGGTGTTTGCAATTATGTGGTTTGCCAGTATTTTCCATTGATTACTTGCTTTCTAATGTTTTATGCTTCTGTATGTTAAACTACTGTATCATAACATGTCATTGTATATTCTTTTACTGTAGTCTTAATTTGTATGATGCTTCAACTTTGCCTTCCTGTATGTAACTCACTGCACTGTACCTCTTATTACCGCACTTCTGGGTCAGTCCTGGAAAAGGGACTATAATTGTCTCAGTAGACTTACCCGGTTACCAACATTTTAAATAAAACAAATATTTATAGTTTTTATTTGGAAATTCCAGTTAATGCTGTTATCTTAATATTGAGTTACTACTTCAATCTGTTAACTACTGGTCCATTCTTACCTTATTGTGCTGTACACCTGGTAAGCTTCCACTTCTTTAGTGGGAGAAGTAGTGACAGGTGTGCCACTTAAGTTTAAGTGAAAATTAGCTATAGCACTTAAACAACTAACTTTGGTTTTAATCCCTTGTGTGAGAGCCAAGAGGCTTTAACTTACTTTTCTCCATACCTGAGAACACGTAGAGCGTGAGTTTTAAGTTAGTTGTCATTTAATACTAACTTAACAGTTGTTTGATTCTTGGGTGGGAGCCAGCAGTTAAACCTCTTTTTACTTAAGGTACTTAGGAGCCACCCCCACTGGTGGTAGCTGTGGGTGCTTTGACTTCTTACATATTACCATAATATCCTTAGGTGAGAGCTAAGGAAAGGGAAACATATTTCTTTTTACTTGAACCCATGGGCCCAGATATTCAAACTGCGCCCAAAATGTGCGCAATAGCAGGAGCAAGCACAAGTCCATTGCACACATGCACAAAAGACATGATATTCAAACATGGAGCAAGCCAAATTGCGCAACCAGCCAACGTCTGAATATCGCACAACCTGTGCCATAGCACAACCAGGAAGGGGAAGCTGAGCAGATACGATGCGCTATAGCGCAACAAGGGCAGCCCAGCTGAGCAGTCCAGAGGTGCCATAGCGCAAGCAGGGAGCCCCCCAGCAGCAGAGCAATGGAACTGCACAACCAGGGAGGTAGGCAGGGGCCCACCACCCATGCCACATTTGGGCACAATAACACACTGCAGAACTGACAATGCACCCCCACACCCCAAGCACAGCATAACTAGGGGAGGGATGGAATATCCACTGGCCCATGAGGACAAGCAAACAAAGCATAGCCGGACCATGTTGCTCCCACACACCCACCGGCAAGCTGAGACAGCCACACAAGGGGGGCCGGCCACCCCAGTGTACAGCAGCCCCCCCGTGCACAGGATACCCTGCACTGTGACCCCAAGACACCCCCCATAAGCAGTGACCATCAGGAATCCCCATGCAACCCTGAGTCACACTGCAACCCCATGCACCACAGAACCATACAAGTCAGACCCACCATGAGCACCCAGCAGTGGGTGGCAGCACACGGCAATGCAACAACGGCAGACACAGTACCAACACACACAAGCCCCCTGAGGCACAGCTGAGACAATGAACATGTGTCATCACAAGTGGTACCCCACATGGGAAAGGGCATGCCCCTGACACCACTGCCATTGACACAGCACCCTGCACAGTAGACGGGTGTCACAGCGCGACTCACTACAAGCCACAGCAGCCAGCACAGACACCCACAGTGGTGTTTGGAAGCATGCATCGCACCCGGATGCAACACAGTGCAGGGGCAAACACACACCCATACCCTCGGGGACACCAACACAAGGACGCAGTAGTGTGGCAACCCAGCCACCAGTGTGGGCACATGAAAACTGTGCACACACGGCCTGCAGTCCACCATGGCACAGGGGTGACACCCACTCTGTGCATGTACTGTGGCCCTGTACACCACCAGCATATGCCTGGAGCACAAGTCACAGACAGTGCTGCACTGCCCCTGCAACACACACAAGACACAGCATGGAGGTGGGACAGTAACTGTGGAGTCCACAGTGTCACCTGAGGCAAACATGTACCCCACTGGTGACAGGTGGCAACCCAGCATCGTGACAGTCACAGTGGATGACCTGCAGGGACAGCACCCACTGACAAGGCAGCAGACCTGGCAGGCTGCAGACAAGCAAGGGTGTCAGCTGCACAGGCCAAGGGCAGCTTGACAGGGGCACAATGGACACAGAGCAGGCAGCATGGAACACTGCACACAGCAATGCAATGCACAGGGAACAACACACACCACAGATACCGACTGAAAGCCACTCCCACACCAGAGACATCTCCCCATGCACACACATACCCATAACTATACATACCACCCCAGATGCCATGCACACCACTGCAACTGAACACCTATAGCCAGCTGCGAATCAGAGACCACCACAGTATTCATATAAAAATATCTGTATTTCAAAAATAACAAGAAGAAGAAGAACAACAACAACAAGAACTATTTACAAATTTACAAAACAGGGATGGGGGTATGGGTACAAGATAGGGGTGGGTAAGGGGCAGGGGTGAACAAGTGGGAGAGGGAAGGCAGGGTGTGAGGGATAGGTAAAGGGGGGAGGTGATGGGCAGCTACTGTCTGCCAGCCTGCTCCCCTGCTGCCTGGTGCTGGTCCCAGTGTCTCCTTCTGCATCTCAGACCATGCTGGTGTAGGTCCTACAGGATGGCGAGTGAGTCCATCACCATCTGTAGAAGCTGCTGCATTGATCTTTCAATCCAGTGCAGGATCCGGACACCTAGGACAAGGGATCAGAGTCAATGGGTGTGACTGTCCATATCCCTGAAGCCCACCCATCATGCATGGCATACAGCCAAGTGCCCCACTCATGTGATGGACTGCACCCATCCACAGTGACCTTGTGCACAAGACATGCCCAACCAGGCAGCAACAGCCATGTGTACCACTGCACACACACACCGCCCATGCCCAGCACAGCACAACCAAGGCTGTACAGTCATGTGGCTATGCGGTGGGCAGGCAGTGCCACAGCCATGTGCCCAATGCATGCATGGACCACCATTGATGCACTCCCAGACATGCAGTGCCGCTGGACAGTGCTGACTGTCACATATCGCGTGCATGGCAGTGATGTCCATGGATGGTGGCCATGCCCTGCCCCCCAACCTGTCACACAGCATGCTATAGCATTCATGATGTTATGGCATTCACCCTCATTGGGCTTTTGCTGCTGCTGCTGCTGTTGTGGTTCACCACCACCACCACGCTCAGCCACCACTGGCATCACTCCCTGCACCTCAGCCCTGGCCCTCCTCCACTCTGCCACGCCTGTGGGAAACAAAAGGTGAGAAACACATCAGTGTAATCCCAAAGCAGATTTCCCCCTGTCCCAATGAGTGTGCCCGCCCACCCAGCCAGACCCATACATCACATATCCTGTTAACACTGCCACAGCCAACCCTAGACCAACCCTCCCCCATGTACTGGACACAATAGACAGTGTTACCCATATGGACCATACAGGTGCGTAGATGGATCACCCACCTGGCCGAGGCACCATGCCCCTCCTGGCACGTGACCACAGACATGCCAGTAGTGCCGGCTCCCTTCCCCACAGGTCCCCATACCGGTGCCTGAACTGCTCCGCAGACCTCCGGCAGCCAGTGGCCTCCTCTAGCTCAGTGGCCACCTGCTGCCACACGTGTCCTGTCTCTGTTAAGGGGATCATCCCCAAATAATGGGCCATAGTGAGACTCCACTACGGCCACCAAGTTTGCGAGCTCGAGGACACTCCACTGGGGGGCTCTTCTGCATGCCATCCCTGGATGTATAGTAGGCAATATGGTGCTCCGCAGCACGGCAAGCCCACGTGGATTTGTTGCACAATACAACGCCGCTATTCCCTATCACACTGTTGGTACAGAGCCACCAGTCCCTATTGCACTGTTACTGAACAGTGTGATAGAGCTGCAGACATGCCATACGTACAGCACCAAGAGGGCAAAGGTTGGGCACAGGGTCATGGGTCTCTGGCGCATGGCCACACACAGCTCCATGGGACATCTATGCATCCAGTGTGATTGGTCGCCTGTGTGCCATTGCCACAGCAAACTATTGCGCAGTTGTGCCACAGCACCATGTAGTGACCGTCGCTGTAGCACCACTGGCACAATAGTGGCTGTGCCCTGAATTGCCAACTGTGCACAGCACGTCATCAGCATGGCAGATGCCTGCATAAGCTACCTGGGCATGCATAGTGCAGTGTACTACGCAATCACAGAACTGTGCCAGTGGCTCAGCCCGTTCAACTATATTGCGCAAAGCGCAAGAGCGAGATATTCAGCTGACATATGCAAATCATCAGATCAGCCATTCAATGGTGCAGCAGCGTGATTTGCATCTCATTAAAGTTGCTCCAGACCTAATTTGCATGGATTACGTTATAAATATGTGACACTGTTCTGCAGTGGCCATATTCAGTTACTGCAGTTGATAGGTGAGTTGCATGCATTATGATGTTCTGGACTATGGCCTCAGAGAATTGCTGTGTACTGCACAGTCACAGGTGACCACTCTCACCCATACAGGCTGTGAAATGACCGAGCAAGGACTGGGTGAGGAGGATGATGGTGGGCAGAAGAGGAGGCCTAACTTTACGAAGGCTGAGACAGAGGCATTGTTCGAGGCCTACCTGGATGAGGAGCCATATCTCAGTGGATGGTGGGGCACCCCTCAGGCCCATGCTGCTGTATGGGAGGGAGTGGAATGTGCCTTCAATCTGCATGGCAGCCACAAGCGCTCTGTGCAGAAGTGTAAAAAGAAGATGGGAACTGATAGGAGGAGAGTAAAGGAGGAGGTTGCAGCCATCAGGGCGGCACATGCTGCAACAGGCAGGGGCCAGCTGGAGGTGGTGCAGCTGACTCTGGCAGAGGACATGCTTTCTGCAAGCTTGCAGCACAGTGCCACTGAGGGCGTTCCTGGAGGTGGCTTCCAGACAGGTGGTAACCCATCACTGCATGGTATGTCATGGTCGGGGGGGAAGGTAGATCACATGCACTAACGTGTCCTTCCTTTCTGTTACAGATCCTGTGCACCTGCAGGGGTCAGAGGTGGAGGGCCTGTCCACTGCAGACAGCCATCTGGAGTTGGAGGAAGGACCATCCACCACCGCAGGTTGCCGGCGTGCACTGCGCCAGTGTGCATGCCTGGCTACCATCACTGATGTCATTGAGACAGGTGTGGGGGTGCCCTTCCTGTGTCTCAGTGGTCTGGCATGCAAGCATGCCAGCATGCTGTGGCTGTGGCTGTGGCACAGACTTGCACCATTGATGATGCACCAACCACTATGGGCATTGACATGTGTGTGTCACAGAATGGACACACAGCAGGACAGCTCTCGTCCATGGACCTAGCTGGTTCCGACGTGTGTGCCAGCATATCAGCACAGTCCCAGGCTGTGCCTGTCAGCACTGGTGGGGCAGCACCAGTGGCTGTGCAGGTCACTGGCACTGTTGCGGCCACAGCAGCGGAACAACTGATCCCATGGGCACAGCAGGCAGAGGGGCAGCAGCAGCAGTCACCCACCAGGACTGGGGGTACAGGGCTCAGCGGTGATGTAGGTGCACCACCTGTGGACTTGCCCATACCTGGTCCTGGTGAGCAGCACCCACCCTCAAGGGGTGCTGTACATCAGGCCCTTCCATACCCTGAGGGGCAGGTTGCCAATGTGGCAGACAACCTCTTTGATGAGCACACCCGCCTGCTGCAGGCATCAGTACAGCAGCAGATGTGGGTTGCAACATCCGTGGAGGCACTATGTGTGGCTCTGCAGCAGCACAGCAGGGACAACAAGAGGATCCTGTCCTGGATTGACCATTTGCGGATGGATGTGACTGCTGCCATCGACAGGCAGACACAGGCATTGGTCGCTGTCATGGCCACATTGGGCACACAGTCAGGTGCTCCTGTGCTGCTCACACCACCCAGTATGGTATCCACTCCCCATTCCCAGCATCGTGCGACACCCACCCTGTCGACACCGGGTTCAACTGTGGGCATCCTGAGCACCCCTGGTGCAGGTATGTTCGGTGTGCTGCAGACCCCTGTGTGGGCAAGGTCGTGTTCGTGCAGTGGAACCCCTGGTGGCCCATCGGTGCCACCCCATGAGGCCCATGCTCAGCCTGCCAGTGCTGCTGGGTCTCTATGGGGCCACCCATGCATCTGAGGTGGCCGTGGCACTGTGCCGCATGACTGAGCTGTCTCCCAGTGTAGTCCCAGTCTGGTGCTGCCCTGTGTGCAATGTGTGTTTCGGTGGGCAGTGCACCAGTGGGTGCCCTGCCCTACACGCAGACACTCAGACCACCTGCACACCCTCCCGACTGCTGTCCACAGATGCATGTGCATGATGATGCCTGCATTGCGCTGTACACCAAAGTACGAAGGTGCCCAGCATCTGACACATGTACATGGACAGTAAGTGGAGGTGGTGGCCTGTGGACGTGTGTGTTTTTAGTGTCTGTGTTCCTGCTCTGTTGTGCACCTGACCCCTGTGCACTTTGTATCTATTGTGTGTGTGTGTGTGTATGTGTCTGTCCATGTGGTGTGTTACTGTTCACCCCTCCCTGGTTGTATGTGTGTGCTTCTGTGCCCTGCCACTTCCCTTGCCATCATGCACCCCTGGTATGTTTCCCTGTGTGTATGTGGGTTGTGCCCTAGCCACTGTTGGTTGCACATGGCCCCATGACTTACCTGTGTTGGGTGAAGTGCTCCTCTGTGATGGTGTCCCGGTGCAGCTGGGCCAGCCGGATCAGTCGGGGGTCACGTTGTCCAAGGGGGAGGGCTGCTCATCCCCATCATCACCGGCATCACCGTTGTCCCCATCGCTGTTCCCCTCTTTGACCTGTACAGCTATCCCACAGTCTTTGGCCATGTTGTGCAGGATACAACAGGCTAGGAATATCCCACAGGCCTTTGAGGGGCTATACTGTAGGGCACTGCTGGAGGTGTCTAGGCATCGGAAGCATGCCTTCAGCATCCCAAACACCCACTCAATGATGTTGCGTGTGGCGGCGTGTGCCTCATTGAAGCATTGCTGCGACGGGGTCGTGGGCCGCCAGTAGGGTGTGAGCAGCCAGGGACGGAGTGGGTATCCACTGTCACCTGTGTGGAGATAGTGGAGGTTAGTGTCTTGTTCAGGCTCATATTGCCCCTAACCCTGTGTGCCACACTCATGGCAATATGGCGGCTTACCCACCCTTGCCCCCGATTTGGCAGTCCTACATGCATACTCACCCACTAGATGTCCTGCGGTATTGTCCCCACTCTCAAATCGATGGCACAGTGCTGACTGGTACCATATGAATGAATCGTGTGCTCTGCCAGGGTGTGTGGCACAGACATTGATGATGCGCCCACTGGCATCACACACCCCCTGGCAATTGACACTGGCATATCCCTTCTGATTCCTATAGGAAGCCCCATCGGGGCCAGGTGGCATGCAAATGGCTACATGGGTGCAGTCTATTGCCCCTAGCATGCCAGGCATATGTGCTACCCTGTGGAACGCTTGTATATTTGCTGTGCACTCCGCCACGGTGCTGGGGAAATGGATGTATTCCGCAGCATGTGGCAGCAGTGCGCTGAGGAATTGGGTGAGGATGCATGATGTGGATGACTGTGTTATGCCTGTGGTGTCCCCTGTTGGTCTCTGGAAGGTACCTGTGGTAAGCAAGCACCTGCAGGCTGTTACCTTTGTCTCCACTGACAGAGAGTGACTCTATCATGAGGGTGCCTGCATCACATCACTGCAAAGCTGACAGAGCTGCCTCAGTATTGCCCTGCTCAGATGGCACTGGCCCACAATCTTGACATGAGTAGAGCTCAAAGCTGATGCAGGCTCGGTACTGCCTGTTGGGGGCGTACCGACGACGGGCCCTTCCACGGCCACATCCCCCTGCAGCATGCCTTCTCACCCCCCTCATTACAGCTTCCATGTGGAAGCTGGCACTGTCCATGTCCCTGGCTTGTGTTCCCCCCTGGCTGTTGTTACTCTGTTCCCTCTGCTGTCCTGACTGCTACCTCCACTGCACCAGGTACACCTACTGGCCTCTGCATTCTGTGGCCCCACACACCTTCCTTTGCCACTATTCTGTCCTGTGCTCTCCCTGGCCTGCACTCTTTCTCCCTCTGGCCTTGTCTGTCTCCCTGCCTCATGTGGCTTCCCTGTAGCGTTCTTGCACCTCTTCCTTGAGCCTTTTTATTTTGGTTCATTTCCGCTATGGCGCAACTTCTGCCTGATCCACTGTTGAGCATTGCGCAAGCCTTTGAATATCGGATTGCACACTTTATGCATGGTTCCACCCCCTTTGGTTGCACATGCCTTAATTAGCATTGTGCTGTTGCTCAGCATGTTTTCAGTGATGCAACTGCCTCCTGCTGAGTATCGCAGAATGGCGCTTTTTCTGACTTGTGCTGGTGCAACCCTATTGCGCATTGCGCAGCCCTTTTGAATATCCCACCCATAGTTTTCATCTCAGGTTTTTTCCCTCTACAATAAGTTTGGTTCTCTATTGTAATCTGATTTTGGTCACAGTCTTTTCTCTGTTAATCATTCACATTATCCTGTACATGAAGGATTTGAAAATGTTTTTACCTTTCCTCCATCTTAGTCAGACACTTTTTCAATTTATTTAACAAATTGTGCAGTGTTTAAAGTACTAAATTTAATTATTTTAATCTTTCATTTCTTCACCTTAAAAGTTTTTGCCCTCACAGTAAAAAACTCCAAACACCTTTTATTATGGTTTTATCTCTGTTCCATGAGTAGGCTACATTTTGTAGCAGGTGATATTGAACTGAATTCAGGCTCACATTTTCACAATTTAAATATCTATCACTCTAATGTTCAAAGCATGTTACCTAAAAGGGACCTATTGCAATGCTGGGCTGCTTCCAATTGACCTTCTGTTTTTGCAGTTATAGAAGCCTGGTTAGATTTGTCCATCATGGATTCTGAAATGAATCTTCCTATAATCTTCTTTATTGTGTTTTTCTTCCAGTAATCATTAGACAAACATACACATACCCAGGATAGCCCCGGGACAACACCCCAAAACTGAGTGTGGCCACTATGTACACTCCATAACTATATACATACACAGTTGCATTGCACACCCTCTAGCAGCTTGTTCAAATCTGCATTTATATTGTAATAACTAGGACATCCCCTACCAAAGAAATATTTTCATGCATCAAACTCTGCATCCCAAATGTCCTTTTATGCCTATAGGGCCCTACATCACTTATAAGATCCTCAAGGTAGTACCCTGCAGCTGCATCCCAAGGGAAAAGAGAGAGCCCCCCACCACAATCTGACAGATTCTGTGGCACCTACTGTCAATTCTAACAAAGAAACTATTAAACTGGGCATATATACTTCAATAAACTAATGGTAATTAGGTAAGCCCACTATTACTAAGACATCAACTCCCTATCTGCATATTATTAATTATGTACTTTCCAAGACAGACCCTTGTCTGAGGTATTTTATACTGTAGGGTGTATACTGCCTCTAAAGCCCCTCCATCTTTTATCATAAGTTGCCTTTTGTCCACCCTGAAGCATTTGCCTTTTAAGTCTAGTCAACATTAACAGCAAATCTCCCACCCATTGGTCATATGCATAAATCAAGTCACTCTTCCAATGCCTCAAGACAAATGTTTTTACCAAGGAGGACATTAAAGCAATGTGTCCTTTAATAATCGTATTAGGGATGTCTGACATGTCCTCCAGCACACAAATCTTAGGCACGATGAATTCTTTATAATTCACCACTGAATCCATATTGTGTTTAATTTGCTCCCAAATGGGAGAAATTTTGGAACAGTGCCACAGTACATGGAGTAAGTCCCCTGGGTTTGCACTGCACCTAAAGTGTAGGTCTGTCTGTCTGAGGCCCCTAGCACATAACTTAGTAGGGGTATAATATATATTAGAAGCTACAAAAAATTGCATGATCCTATATTTAGGAATGGAAATATATCTACTACTCCTCCATATTTCTTCCCAATCAGGTCTCTGAGGGTCAATATCTTCTTGCTTATCCCAGTATGAAATCTTAACAGAGGGAGCCCCCACTTAGAAAATCTAGTAGTAACCTATAGATCTTAGACAGGGGATTTCTAGCACAGTTTACCTCCTTAAGGGCGTTCCATGTGAATGGACTATCATAAAGTCTATCCCTCCCCTTTTCCATTTTTTGCATCAAATTAGTAAGTTGCATTTTCTTAAAGAAGTTCAGGTTCTTGCACTGGTCCGGGAGAACCACATTATCACCTTTTATAAAGTCCACCCACCTTGAATTGAGCAAGTGAGTAGCCCATTGTCTTTTAATTATTTGCCTTCCAATAAGCGTATTCAGATTGCCCAAAAGGGGTTGATCCCTAGAAGCTTTTTGGGATTTTCTTTGGTTTGGGGACAAAATAGTCCACCAGGCCAGCACTGCTTTATAAATTGGGGTTTGTCTTCCCTCATCCGGTAGCTCTCCTGGATTAAAAAACAATATCGCTTCTGGAGAAAGGCCCATATCCGAAAGGATTTGCTTCTCAACCTGAAGCCAGGTTGGGATATATCCCCCCTCATTCACCAGCCTACACCACCGACTCATTAACCCAAGTTGCCCAGCTACGTAATATACTTGTAAGTCCGGAATTTTGAGGCCTCCCATGTTATAAGGTAGTCGTAAAATATTATATTTTCTTCTAGGAGGTTTAGCATTCCACAGAAAGTTAGAAATAAGTTTTTGTATTTTAATAAACCAACACTTAGGGATGATATATGGGGATAATTGTATTAGATACAGGAGTCTAGGCAATAGATTCATTTTAACCAGACTCAAATTTGCTGCCCAATTTAGAGGGAGTTTATTCCATCTCGTTATATCCGTTCTAATTGTTGATAGAATCTCTCCTAGATTTGCTTCAAGGCCTTCGTCCTCATTAGGTGTGACCCAAATGCCAAGACACTTAAGCTTTCTTGGGGACCACTTCACTTGGAATGGTTCAAAATTGGCTTTATAAGTAAATAGAGTAAGAGGGAGAACCTGCGTCTCACTCAGGTTTAACTTGTAGTTTGACACCCTAGAAAATCTTTCAACTATATCTAGGATCTACTTGAAACTCTCTGCCGGCTCTTGGAAGTGCAGCAAAATATCATCAGCAAAAACAGATAATTTCATTTCTGTCCCCCCAATAACAATCCCCTGTACCGCTGGATCCTTTTGAATCGCCCTTAATAAGGGTTCCAAGTAAATATTAAATAATATTGGTAAAAGGGGGCATCCCTGCCTGGTCCCATTATCTAAACCAATTTCCTTCGATAGATAGCCATTACATAGAATTCTAGCCGTAGGAGCAGCGTATAAATTTTAAACCCTTAAGAAAACCCTCCTGGAAACCCATACATACCATGGTTGCAAATAGAAAATCATGAGAGACCCTATCAAAGGCCTTCTCGGCGTCAAGCGCAATTACCGCCATAGGCAGCTTAGAAGTAGAGGCCTTATGTAATATATGGTGAAGTCTCAGGAGTGCATCATGAGCTCCTCTACCTGGCATAAACCCCAGCTGTTTTTGGCTAATTAAACCAGGGGCGAATCTCAAAATTCTGTTGGCTAGTATCTTTGTCAACAATTTAAAGTCCTGGTTCATCAGGGCAATAAGTCTATAACTCTCAGGGAGTTCTTCGGGTTTCTCTGGTTTTGGAATGAGTGTTATATAGGCCTGATACAGCTGCGGGTGTGGGACTCCATCTTGCATAATGTTTATAAATAAGTCTTTCAATAAAGACAATATAACTGCAGCATGAGATTTATAGAATTGAGCTGTTAGACCATCAGATCCCGGTGTCTAACTATTCTGAAGTGAATTGATCACCTCTAATATTTCGGATTCCAAGATAGGGGCCGCTAGCCACCGGGCTTGTTCTTGGTCCAACCTCGGAAGAGGTATATTTTCCAAGAACCCTTTAATGTCCCCTCCACTAGCCAAGAACCCCCCTTGATAAACCCCTTCAAAATAGGCTGCAAATGTATCAGCAATTTTCTGGGGCTCTGTTGTTATTTCTCCCTGGTATTTTATAAATGAGATTACCCGAGCTGCCTCCCACTCTTTTATTCTATTGGCAAGAAGCCTTCCTGGAGCATCCTCCTGCATTAGATAAATTGCTTGTACCTTTTCCGACCACCGCTCTAACTTACCATAAAGGATGTTTGCCATCTCCTCTCTAAGCTCCTTAAACTCTAAGTCTAGCCCTTCTACAGTGGTCTCTAGGGGACCCAGTGAGTTAATAGCACCCAGAATAAACTCTTCCCTCGCCCTTCTCATATGAGCTCTCCTAGCCATAAATCTCTGGACCATACCCGAATATAAAACTTTACATGTAGGCCACCTTAGTCTGCTATCTGAGAGCGTAGGAAGTTGGGTCTGGATAATTTCCACTAGTACCTGCTCTGATTTAGCTAACATATATTTGTCCAATAATAAGGAATCATCAAACCTCCATCAGTATGGTTTCATTGGGAGAGATTCTATCACCCAGGTTAACTGAACTGGAGAGTGGTCTGATAGAATTCTAGTGTGAGTAATCAACTCCCTTACTCCATGAATTGCTTCTTTGTTAACCAAAAAGAAATCAGTTCTTGAATGGGTTTTGTCTGCCCCAGAGTAGAAGGTCATAGTGTGCCCCCCCTTACTACAGACCACAAAGGGATCAACCAGTGCCGCAACTTCTAGAAGTTTAGTCAAAGCTGCCTGTGCTATAGAAGGCGAACGATTGGATGTTTTTTTTTTTGTCCACCCTATTATTGAGACAAAGATTCCAGTCTTCTGCAAGGATTAGAGGATGGGATGGAAGTAGAGCCAAATCAACTTCTATCGAAGCAAAAAAGTCAGGGTTGGGTGGTGTAGGAGCATATATGGAAGCAATCGTTAACACTTTACCCATAATAGTACCCGTAACATAAATCCCTCTGCAGTCTTCTCTAGTTTTAGTTTGTAAGACTATGAATGGGCAATCACGCTCAATCCAAACAGCTATTCCCCCTGAGGCTTTAGCATTTCCATCTCCTAGAACCTGTCCTACCCATAGTTTTTTTAAGAAGACCCAATTCCTCCTTAAGAAAGTGTGTCTCTTGCAAGGCGACAATCTGAGCTCCCAGTTGGTGGATGTACTTTAATATCACCATCCTTTTCCTCCACCCTCTGAGGCCTTTAACATTCCAAGTAATAATTTTAATGTTGATCATGCAATTTTATTTACATCCCTAGCTTCCACACCAACAGAATCTGTCTGAATAAACATAAAGAACTTTGGGCTCTCTCTTTTCCCTTTTCCCATTTCCCACAAGCCCACCCCCCCGTTCAGTCCCCGATCCTTGGATAGTCCTCCTAACTCAATTGGATACGTAAATGAGCAATCTGGTGAGCAAGCCCCCGGACCCTCTAAAGCCCTAATATCACCCTTATAACTGCTTACATTCCCTTGAGAATAGGCCCAACTTCTCGTTCACCCCCTACGGCATGCTCTCATAGTTTTAAGTATTCTCTAACTTAATGTATAAACTTAAGGAGGACAATCATAACGTCTTACGCTAGAGTAAATGCCATTTACCCTACACAGCTGAGAGATAATATAGCAACCCTTTTTAAAGTCATATATTCATGTCTGGGTGAGGTCATAAACTTAAGATCTAAGCTCCTTAAATCTCAAATTAACATCAAGAACATATTATAAACCTACAGTTCCCTTTGAAATACAATACAGCTAAGCCACGGTTTCTCAGATCTGACTAAAAACAATCAGTCCCCTTCTAGACCACTGGCTCAGCTAAAGTTAATATAGAAGGAATACTCAGCAAAGTAGGTGTAACACTCCTCCCTGATCTTCAGAAGGAAATGCTGAAAAAAGAGAAAAAAATGGAAGGGGGGAAGGGGAGAAGGGGGAGGAGAAAAGAGAGTATGGGAGGGATAGAAAGGAAGGAAGGGGGGGAGAAGGAAGGGGGAAGGGGGAGTGCTCTCATTCTTCCACTCTTTTTCTTTCTTGTCTCCCTTCTTCTCTTCCTTTTAGTCTTCTTCTCTTCTTCTGTCCTTCATGTCCTGTTTTCCCCCTTCCAACTAATTATTTAGACCAATACTTCGTTATTGCCCACCAGTCCTTAAAATGTCCGAAACCTTATAAAGAACCACCACTAGATAGTGCCTTCCCTGCTGAGCTTATTCAGGTTTTTGAATTGAACAAGTCCGGGAATTCCAGTCTCAGTCCCTCGGCTGCCTCCTTCATCGTTAGGTACCTTCGATCACCAGATTGTAGTTTCACAACCAAAGTGGCAGGATACTGGATGCTAAACTTCACTCCAGCCAAATAAAGCTTTTTCTTGATGTCCCCATATTCCTTCTGTTTCTCCCGAATCACTGGGGTTTGGTCTTGAAACACTGACAAGGGCGCACCATTCCACTGCAGATTTTTAAGTGCTCTGGCTCTGCTTAAGACATGTGTCTTTTCTTTAAAGTTTAAAAAATGCATGATGATGACCCTTAGTCTGGCCCCTGGTGGAGGTACCTCTCTGAGAGAGCGGTGGGCCCTTTCCAAATTATAAGAATTTCCATATGGTGTTGGACCTATGAGCTTCAACAACATCTCCCGGATAAGAGTGATGCAGTCTGCTCCTTCCGATCGCTCTGGTAAACCTACCAAGATTAGATTGTTCCTTCGGCTTCGAGATTCCTGGTCCTCGACTCGATCCTCTAATTTTTTTAACTTGCCTATGAAGATCCACCAGATCCTGCTCCTGAGAGAGAACTTTATGCTCCTGAGAGGCCATACGCGCTTCCACATCCCCCATTCCTTGGGCCAGAGCTTGTAGGGTGGGTTTAACTGACGAAAAGTCCACAACTAGTCCCCGAAGCAAGGTTTTGATCTCTGCAATATCTTCCGGCGATGTCTGACCTCCTCCTGCATTCTCGGAGCTAGGCCCTGGGTCTTCCGGAACAGGTGATGGGGGCTTCGGGCGCTTCATTGCTGGTGCTCGAGCCTCCAGGCCCTCCAGAGCTTCGTACTCCATCTTGGACACCACGCCTGGTTCTGTGAGTTGCTACAGTAGCGCAAGTAAGCAGACGGAATTAAAAAAAAAAATTTCGACAAAACTAAAAGGAGACCCTAGGGGGTTAATCCTTCTATTTCAGCTATCACCACAGGGTCTAGGGTAGTTTTGTAGAGCAGTTAAATCGATAGGGCCTGGGAGCTCTGCTCAATGCTGCCTTCCCCGATCAGCTCATCACGTGATCCCCCAGGTAGTATAGTATTTTAAAAACTCATGAATTTTCCTAATTACAATAAATCGGATAGAGACAAACATGGGGTGGTGCTGCTATTTTTATTCATTCCTCATTTTCTTGTTTGCTTGTGAAAACTGAAACTGTGGATTATTTGATCAATGTGGTTTTAGGAAGTATTAATTGGTAGTGTTTATTGTCCCCCTAAGCTTAAAGGTACCAAATTTTCTAATTTACATCTGATTGGCTCACTTGGGGTTTTCCAACACATTATCCTCTTAGGGGATTGTAACGCAAAACTGGTTCTCCAGTGAGGGCATAAAGTTGAAATCACAAATGGCACCTTGGGGTTTAACTTACCTGATCTCTGAACCATGTTATGATTTAGCAAACCAAGTTTTGTTTCCCTTTTAGATCTGATTTTTGTTTCTCCTGACCTCCCAATTACTGCTTTTGGGTGTCAGGGGAACTTACCCAGTGATCACACCTTTATTTATTGTTTGTTAAACTTTTCCCCTCCTAAGTTTATTCCTAACACTATCAAATTTTGAAGTTTCAAAATCTTTAACCTTGAAGCTTTTCATTCTAGTTTACTTAATGTTGACTGGGGGAAGATACTGTCACTTATTAATGTTGATGAGGCTTGGGACTACTTCTACCACTATTTTAGTTTACTTTCAAATTACCATACCCCTATCTTGGAGTAAAGGGTTAAGTCTTGACATACCACTTGGGTGACTCCTTTCATTATTTCACAATTAAAGTAACATGATAAACTGTATGAGAGGGCTAGGGGATAGGACATCCCTGAAACTTGTCAATCTTTCTGAAAATTTTGGAATCATTGCATCACTTTAGTAAGGAAATCTGAATCTTCTTACTAGAAAACTAATTTGCCAGATTGAAGGTCTAACCCAAGAAAATTCTGATAGTTAGTGTATTCCATGTGGAAAGACCCATCTGCCTCAAACATCTTCAATTTGTCTTATAATGACCATACTGTTTATGCTAAGGAAAATATTAGCAGCCTTTTTAATATTTATTTTTGCTGAAGCTCCCAGTTAGTTATTGGAGAAGGCTGTGCTGTCTTCCTTTAATCTACCATATAGAAATCAAAATTCTCCACCCTCTTCTAGACCTAAATTTTATTTTAAACACATTGGTCATAAGGTGTTTTTTGATCTTCTATCATCCTTAAAAGAAGACTCAGCTAAAGGTATTGACAATTTGGATAATTTCTTACTAAAATCTAGTGTTGATATTATTACCACTCTGCTAACTCGCTTGTCACTCAAATGTTTCCCTCCATCTGAAAGCAGTCTGCCATTGTCCCTTTACATAAGGGAGGGAACAAATCCTCGGCTGATAATTATCACCCTATTTCTTTACTACCGACACTTTCAAAACTTCTGGAAAGAAAAGTTCATCAGCACATTTCTTAATATCTAATTAATTATCACATGCTTTTGCCTGCCCAGTCTGGCTTCTGACCCCCATCATTCTACTTAGCCTGCCTTAATAGACTTTCATGATTCCATCTCAAGAGCTTTGGACAAGGGTCAATATGTCGGGACAGTTTTTATAGACTTGTCCAAAGCTTTTGATGTAATAAACCAACATTTGCTCTTAAAATGTTTACTTTACCATGGCTTTTAAACAAATGTTGCATCTTGGTTCTCATCTTATCTATCAGGCAGAAGCCAGTCTGTTTCTTGGAATGGGTGTTTATGCTCTTCTCTTCCTACAAGCACAAGGGTACCCCAGGGTTCTTTTTTGGGTCCTATCCTTTTAAATTTGTTTGTTGATCCTTTACCTTAACTAGCTAATAACTACATGATTAAACTTTACACTGATGATACCATGATTTTCTTTTCTGAAACAGACCTAAATTTTCTAACTTCTATTCTTCAAATGGATTTTAATAAAGTTTCTGATTGGTTTACTCCAATTTACTACTGTTAAATGGTAAACAAAAACAATGCCATTTGGGTCACAGTCTATCCTTAATAATACCCATTCTCCCTTTTCAATTAAGTCCCCCTACTGTTTGTTCATGAATTTAAATACTTAGGCCTGATATTTCACTCCACTTTATCTTTTAAGTCTCATATTTATAATACTACTGTAAAAATTCAACAATGTCTAGGTCGTCTGAGAAGGTCCAGACATCGTTTGTCATAGATGATCAGAAAACCACTGTTGCCCAATTAATTAACCCAGGGGAAGATTACACAATGGGAGGGGAGGTAGTAACAATAACAAAAATGGAAAGGGACCTGGGGGTAATCATATCAGATAACCTTAAGGTTAGTAAGCAATGTGAGAAGGCAGTAGGGAGGGCTGGGGTGATACTGGGATGTACAGGGAGAGGCAACATCAGCAGAAAACAGGAAGTTGTTATCCCTCTGTACAGACTGTTGATGAGACCCCATTTAGAGTACTGAATCCAGTTCTGGAGACCCCATCCCTGCAAGGACACAGACAAGATAGAGGCAGTCCAGAAGAGGGCAACTAAAATGATGCAGGGTCTGCAAGAGAAGCCATACAAGGAGAGACTAAATGAGCTTAATATGTATATTCTTGAGGAAGGTGGGGGAGGACATGATATAAACTTTTAAGCACCTCAGTGAAATCAACAAAGTCCAG
This sequence comes from Neoceratodus forsteri, assembly GCA_016271365.2. Lineage (NCBI taxonomy): Eukaryota > Metazoa > Chordata > Ceratodontiformes > Ceratodontidae > Neoceratodus > Neoceratodus forsteri. The sequence goes on from CM028130.1 coordinate 1,428,374,731, forward strand.
GAGGGTAGCATCATAATTAAAATAAAATTTATTCAAGTCAGTATAAGAGTGTAAAGATAAAATACAGCATCACAGTTAATGTAAACTTTTGCAATGACTAACAGACAAATGTATATATATATAGTTTGGTGTATAACAAGGAAACTTCCATAAATAATCCCTGAAGCAGACAAGGCAGGAATACACTCTCCTTCCAGAAATCAGACTGAACGTTCAGGTGAGTGGAACAAGTTTTTCCTCCTTGGAATCTAGCAAGGCACTTAAAAGTTCCTGCTGTCAGCTCCCCGTGGAGCACCCCACCAGCTTCCAACTGTGTGGGCTAACTCAGCCACATTGAAACTCCAGGCACCTGAAGGAGAAAAGACAGCAGCAAGAAAATTGAAGCACAGGTTGTGCCACACAAGGCAGCCAGGAAAGAGTGCTAGATTCCCAAAAGGCAAAGTAAAAAAAAAAACAAAAAAACACAAGGCAATGGTGGCATACGTGAGATATAGCATGCTAGTAGTCCTGCTCCTCTTGCTTCTCTACAGCAAGATAGCATGCTGCAATTTTCTGGGAACCTCTCCACAAATACAAGTGTAAAATTTCCTACTGCCACCAAAGATCTCTCTTCCAGTGTATATATAATGAGGTCTTTTAATTTCTCCTCAAAAGTCTTCTGGTGTAAGCCCGGCACCATCTTAGTTGCCCTTATCTGAACTGCCTCTGCCCTTTCTATGTCCTTATGGAGATGCAGCCTTCAGAACTGTACATAGTATTCCAGATGAGGCCTCACCATTGTTTTTTATAGCGGTATCACTACCTCTCTCCTTCAGCTAGTGATACCCTTCCTATGCACCCCAACATGTCACTGGCCTTCCCTACAGACTTTGCACTCTGTTTGACTACCTTTAGGTCATCTGAGATAATAATCCCCAAATCCCCCCAATCCTGGAACTCTCCCCAGGGTTCCTGTGCCCCAGGTGCATGATTTTGCATTTCTTCGCATTGGACCTCAGTTGCCACACTTTGGACCATTTTTCTAGTTTTCTAGGTCCCTCCTCATTTTCTCCACTATATCTGGAGTGTCCACCCTGTTACTGAGCTTGGTGACATCCACAAACAGACAAATCTTCCCTTCCAGCCCTTCCACAATGTCACTAATGAAGACATTAAAGAGGACAGGCCCCACGACTGATCCTTGAGGCACCCCACTGGTCACCCCCTTTCCTTGGATTGGATCCCATTTAATACCACTCTCTGTTCCCTGCCCCTAACCAGTTTCTAACACACTTCGCTACCTTGTGGCCCATGCTCAGGCTGCCCAACTTGTTAACCAGTCTTCTATGTGGAACAATATCGAAGGGCTTGCTGAAATTGAAGTAGGTGACATCTACTGCTTCCCTGGTCCACCTCCTTCATCACCCTGTCAAAAATTCTATCAGATTTGTTTGACATGAGATTCCTACTGTGAATCCATACCACCTAGGATCCTATTCTCCATTGGATTCCTAGTGTTCCACAATCCTTTGCTTAAGTAGTGTCACCAGGATCTTACCCACTATTGAGGTGAGACTGACTGGCCTATAGTTTCCTGCCTCCTCCCTGCTGCCATTTTTGTGAAGAGGGACTACAGGTGCCCTCCTCCAATCCTCTGGAACCACTCCTGTGTTAAGTGACCCACTTAACATGGGTGCCAGTGGTGCTGCTAGCTCCCTTCATTGTTTTTTTAAATCCTGGGATGTATGCCATCTGGCCTCATTGCCTTGCCCACCTTCAGATTTACGAGATCCTCTAGGACTCTCTCTCTCTCTCTTCTGTAAATGCACTGGTGTCCATCTCCCTCTCTCCTTTGTTTCTGATGCCCATTTGTGGTCACTGTCCCTCCCCTTCTTCAGTGAATACTGAACAGAAGTATTCGTTGAGTACTGACACCTTTTCTAAGTCTCCCTCAACACACTCCCCTTTATCCCGTCAGGGCTTTATGACTTCCCCCAGACTTTCTTCTTTCACTAATGTACCTATAGAATGTCTTATCCACTTTCTTCACTGTCTGTGCTAATCTTTCCTCTGTTTGTGCCTTTGTACTCCTAAAAGCTTTTCCTGCTTGCTTCAGACAATTCTGGTACACTACACTATCCTCTTCCTTCTGAGTTTCCTTATAGTTTCTCAAGGCCCACCTCTTGGTGTTTACCTTCTCTGCTATACCTTTTGAGACACAAAGTGGTTTCTTCCTTCTCTTGCCTTTGTTTCTCAACCTAATGTTCTGGTCTGTCACCTCCACTATGGCCCCTTTTAGCTGTGCCCACCACTCCTCAACCCCCCCTCCTGCCTTCCTCCTTACCAAGGCTTCTTTGATAATATCCTCATCCTAGCAATGTCCAACTTCCTGAAATCCAAGACCACTGTCTTTATGTGGCTTGACTGTGACACTGTATCCAAGTTGAACCACACTGTGTGATGGTCACTGGACCCCAGGTGACCATCCACTTGAACTTCTGTGATTCTGTCTCCACTAGTCAGTACTAGGTCTGGGAATTGCCCTGTCACTGGTGGGTTCTTGCACTAGCTGCCTGAAGCCTGCCCACTGTAGGGAGTCCATGATGTTTCAGCTCCTGACTGAGACAGCCACTGGGATGGTCCAGACCACATCTGGCATATTAAAGTCATCTATTAAAATCACCTAGCAGCAGTGCCTTGCCTTTTGTTGCCTTCTCATGTATTTTCTCCACCAGCACCCTATCCACCTCCTTCCCCTGAGCTGTACATATGTGTTTGATATGAGTCATGGATTGGACTTATTTTGATTCAAGGGACTTCTGGCCAATCTGGATTAGATGCAGTTATCTGCATTTGCTAATGCATCGATTTTGGATGGTACCATCATAGGTAATTTTTTTTTTATTTTATTTTATTGAAATCTAGGATTACAAATACCTTTGAGCAGGAACTGCTCATTTACAAAGGTTCCACGTCGAAGGAATGGGGGGTATACATACATACAAAGGTCAACATAATAATAATACATAGTTACACAATAACAAGAAGTATGAGACTGAGGCTTAGGAAATTCCAGTAATTCAAAATGTGCCAAATGTTAGGTAGCATGACATATCCAGCCAAGGGCAATCTTGGAAATAAGCACTGCAGGTGAGAGGGAAAGGGGTATGCAGGCAGGAAGGCCATTGTCAGAGGGCAGAGGGTGAGGGTAAGAGCTCTAAAGGGGGGGGGAGGGGGAGAGAGAGACAGAGAGAGAGAGAGAGAGAGAGAGGAGGGATAAAAGTCAGGAAATGCCCCGGGGGAGGAAAGGGAGAGGGGGCCATTTAAATGATGCCAGTCAAAATCGCACTCATTTTATGCCCATGTTGACCCTTCATTCTGTAGGATTTGTGATTACCAAGTACTAACCTGGATTACATGCCCTTTATGAAGCATTTTCCCAAACAACTGTACATCAAGGGCAAATATATGGAAGAAATGGAATTCATGTTGGTACTATGTAGAACACGGTTTTGTTCCATACTGCTTCATGTAGCACATGGCCTTGCTCCATACTGTTTTATGTATGTTTATTATAGGAAACACAATATAGCAATGTATTTTGAATATATTTAACATAAATATGTAATGGTTTTAGGATATTTTATTCTATTTTATAATGGCATGTGCTGAATAATACATTTTCAATAACAAAAAGAAAAAAATCATACATAGCTTGTATGGGGTGGCACTTTTAACTTCTCGGTCCATGCATCCTCAATGTTGGGGTGTCTATTTGCATTTAACATGCAGTGTAATGATAAACCTAGTTATCTGAAATTAATGACAATAGATAGGTGAACCTAAAGGGTATGAATTTGCCATTGCTCAATACTCTCCATAACATAAATACATGAGAACTAACTCTTAAAGGAGCAAAACTGGAAAAGGTTAAGCTCCCCCTTCCCCAAACACACACACACGCGCGCGCACACACACACACACACACGTAAGTAGGCATTGTTTGGAAAAAACCTTAATTGTGCATCTCCAGACTATCTAAGATCAGCCTTGCTCCCCCCAATAACCTGCTGATTGATAATTAATGGTGGATCTCCAGCATCACAGTATGCAGCACCCCCATGTTCCCTCTTCTCTATCTCTCCTTACAGCCAGGATAACTCCATGCTGCTGCTGCAGGAATACCGAGCTCCTGTCAGAATCACCTGCATCAGTATCAGCACCAGCATCCTCCCCAGCTGAGAGCTACTGCTATTTCAGAAGCAGCACTGGTCCTCAATGCTAAACTGAAGCATTCCACCTGCCACTGCAGCTAAGTGCCTGGCTCTCACCAGCTTGCTTCCACTTCAGGGAAGGGAAGCAGGCAGCGTCCCTTAATAATGCATGTCTTGCAGAAGCAGAACATCGCTCATTTCAAGCCCGCTGCCACTGCCCTCCTCCTCCCCACAACCCACCATCTTACTTCACCTACCAATTTGAGACAGAAAGGAGAGTTGGCAAATAATTTTTCCAGATGTGTGCAGAGAGGCAGGTCTGAGGAAGAAGAACTTGTAAGGGGGGAGAGGGAGTGGGGGGGGAGAGACAGAGAGCACAAGAGAAAGAGAGAGAGAGAGAGAGAGAGAGATGGGTACTAAGGACAGACAGAAAATTCAGTTTCCACGTCAGCATCTGCTGCTCTCAGCCAGCTGGATCCAAGAGTCATGGAAAGAGTAAGATGACATTCTTTCCTGCATTATTTGTTGTGGGTATGTGGTGCATTCTTTTTCTATTCAGCAAAGTCCTTCCAATTAAAATCAGTTACTTTGCTGGCCTGGTGGTACTGAGGGTTGAGGTGCTGGAAGCCACACCTCGCACCATACAGGTGACCCAGGTTCAAGAGCGAACTCAGGTTGTTGGAGGTCAGTGGGGGAGGAAAGGATTGAGCATCTAATGACAGCTCTCCTTTCCTGGTGGGGGAAGGTGGGGTGTGACTCCCCGGTGCTAGTGACACCCAGCATAGGCTAGGTGTACTGCAGCCTGGAACCAAATCAAGTTGGGGCAAGGTGTCAGCAGATGTCCTGCAGGTGGGTGTGAGAGCACGCCCGCCCGCGCTGAACATCATTGCACATCTGCACCTCGGGGGAGGGGGGTTTGCACGAACAAAGAAAACCCTGCACCGCCGAGTAGGTGATGGCACCTGGCCTCCATACCTACCGCTGGATCCCGCCCACCTGGTCTACTGATTCTCTCCACCCCCAAGCCCTGCCTGCAGCAAAATCTAGACTTCAAGGAGCACCAAAGAAGAAGTGGTGGCCCCACCTTGGGGGGGGTACAAGCCAAGGGTTTCTCACTGCAAGGTAGGTGCGAGGGTCGAGTACCATGGGGGAGACTAGGGTTTGTGGAGATCTCAGGCAGGCAGAAACAAGCCAGGATGCCTGAGAGAGTCTCGACAGAGCAGTGACCGGAGGGAAAAATAAGTTGAAAGAAAAAAAATCATTTACTTTATAGACCATTCTCCAGACTGGGCAGCATTTGAATTAACTTCTAATCTGGTTATGTTTTAAAACACCATCTGATCAAGGGTGGTGTTCCAATCATTAGAATAAGTCATCTCAGTTTTCACTGTTCTAGCGGTTGTATTTTATTCTGCTGTCTGCTGCTGAAGATTTCAGAGGGAACAGTGTCTGATAGACAAAAAAATGGATTAATGTTTTTAAAGATTCTGATAGCTTCTACATCAGTCTGTGAATATGTTTTTTTTTTGCTGTTTTAGAAATGGATCACTTGATCCAGTTTGTAGTAACTTCTGTCTGAGCACTTTCTGTCTCCCCTGTTGCCAAACTTGCACTTTTAGGAATTTTATTATTACTCTTTTTTCTCTTCCCACATGCCAATCTGCCAAGCTAAAATGGTTGGGATTATTTAACTTTGTCCTTTCCTAAACAGGGTTCAAAATTCCCATTGAACTGGTGTTCCATGCACACCAAAAACCAAGCATGGAACTCCAGGTTCGACCCCCTGGTAAACTGCGGTGTATACCGCTTTAAGGAGTGAGGTTCGAGCAGCCACCATTTTGTTTTGGGTGCCCACATTTTGCCCCGGGTGCCCGCTTTGTCTCTGAGTGTTTTTTCTTTACCTTGTTTTTGGCTCCAGAGACTATTTGGTGCCTTCTAAGATGCTCCAGTCAACTGGAATGCTGCATTCTGTCTGCCCATCCCAAGACCGATTGGAATCTTGTGTTCACTAGTGAGAGTTCAGTCTCGAGTGCCATTGTGCACTTGCTTTCCCTCACTCCTGGGGTGGCAACCACACTGACAGGACTCTCTCACTCTGGCTCCTCACTCCGGACAGCACAGCTGCTCCATGGTGGTCTGGTAAATTGGGGGGGCTGACTGAAATGGGAGGGTGAAGGGAAAGGAACAGTACAGTCAGGAGTTTGGGTGGTGAGTTGTGAAAACTGGGAGAGAGGATTTTCTGTGACTGATGAGCATCGGTGAACTAAAAGGAAACAGTCGGGGGGGGACTTGGAATAAGCAGAGGGCAAATGTGCCATTTTGCTGTGTTTTGTAGACTTAGCCAATTTCTTTAAAAAAACTAGGCAGACTGCCTAAAAAAGAAGGAACAAAATGAAAAAAGGCCAACAAGGGAAAACCTTTACAGGGAGGGTACTGTCTAGAAAAAAAAACCAAAAAACAAAGGCAACAAGCCTGAAAACAAAACAAATTTAGCCATTTGGGTCACATTTCTTGGCACAGAACACAAGAAGGCAAGAAGGGAAACAAAAGCCAAGGGAAAGCTAACTTTTCCTTAGTACCCAGGGCATTAAGTTGCCAGCCCAGAGATGGATTTATTGCCCAGTTTCAGGGAGGGACACTGTGCCACAAAATAACTGAAGTCAATAACAAGGATTGCCTTGGTACAGCAATCATGCCCAGATCTCCCTGATTTGGCGAGGCAAAACAGTACTGTTGTTTTCCCTTGTTTTTGGGACCCTCTAAAAAGACACCAGACATTTCTTTTACATTTTTTTATTGAAAAAAAAAGACATTCGGCTGTAAGATATTTAATTGAAGTAGCTTTATTTTGTGCAACTTGCTCATTTTTTTCTGGGCAGACTTCACCGGGGGTGGGAGAAAATTAGACTCTGGGCAGTTAACAAATTTGTAACTGGCCAAGAACATATACATTTTCTTACCTGGTCTGAGGATGAATAACAAAACCCAACACTGTCACTCCCCTCACATCTGCCTGCAGTTGAATCTGCAACACAGCAAAAATATTTTAGCGAGGCCTAGTGCTCAAAATATTGTTATGATTAAATAGGTCTGCTATGACACTCACCTTGAACAGAAAATTCTCAATTGCTGCAGGGACCCATATCTGTCTCTGGAGTGTCACGAGGTAGAGTTATCCCAGTTAGTCAGTTCTGCATCCACTGGCCCTTGCCTGTTAGGTCAGGTGCTTCTTTGTTGGCAAAATTAATAAGAAACTGCCAGAACTGCCAAGATGTGGAATTTTTGGAATGGCATAAAGAACTCTAAGACCATAGCAGCAGATAAGAAGGCTCTTAGGAAAAAGGAGGGCGATGTTGCTTATGACAAAAGTAGATGTCTGCATACTTTTCAAGAACACTGGGTAACAAAGTATGCTTGGGTTGAGCTTGACCTTGAGAAAAATGTAAAGTTTCGTAAATCATGGAAGACATTTCCAAACATTTCAGATACAATATCAGCATATTATGAAGGGGGCTGCAATAATTTCACCGAGCAGTCTTTACAAAAACATGCCAAGTCTAAGAAGTACTCCCTTGCTGATGCCCAATTTGTAGCCGAATCCCAGCAGGCACCTGCTCCTGACAGAGCAATCGAAATGCTCAATTCCAATGTGGCACGTCATGTGAAGATCTTAATTTGAAATGCACATGCCTTGGCCAAACATGCTACGCCATATACAGACTTCCAGTGGATGTGTGACCTTGACAAAAGTAAATGGGTTGATATTGGGGAAACCTATCACAATGACAAATCATGCTGCATATTCATTAGTAATATCGCTGAGGTGGAACATAAGAAGCTGATGGATGAGGTTAAGAATGCAGACTTCATGTCCGTAATGATAGATGGTGCTACAGATTCCAGTATAAAAGAATGGGAAATAATTTACATAAGAACAGTAAACAAGGGGGTGTCAGGTGTTTTTTTTGGTGTCCCTGAAAAATCCACACAGAGCTGATGCAGCATCAATCATGGCATGCGTCGATCAGGCCATGCTGTCATAGACAGAGTCAGCAGAGTGGAAAAATAAATTTGTAGGGCTTACCACCGATGGGGCAGCAGTGATGACTGGTAGAAGAGGGGGTGGCCGCACTACTGAAAAAGGATTGCCCTCATCTAGTCATGATCCACTACAATGCACATAGGTTGGAGTTAGCCCTGAAGGATGTCTTAAAAAAAATCACGTATCATAAAAAAATAAACCAACTACTGCCAGGGATCTATCTACTTTATCATTTTTCATCACTAAACCATAAAAATCTGAGATAGTCCTGTCGGGCAGTGGGAGTAAGATGCCTTATTCCAACCAGAGTGGGAGGAACCAGATGGGCACAACACATATTAACAGCACTGAAAATTCTCATCACGGACTACCCCAGGATCCAACTGCACTTCCACAGGTATGTACTAGTGTCCCACTCCATTTTAAGCACAGTCTTCTAGATTGTTTTAAAATTGGAACTACTAAAGCAACAACTTGTGCCATTTTTTGTCTTCTCAGATGCAACATGGCAGATCCTGAGGGGACCAAGCAGCGATGGCCAAGGGCTACCTGAAGAACATGCAGACCTGGAGATGTCTCTGCTACATTCACCTGATAGCAGACATCCTGGACGAGTTTAAGAAAGTCAGCCTACTTCTTTAAGGAAATTATACTTCAGTGGGAGAGGTGTTTGAATCACTTCAGGACCTGAAGGACTGCCTTGTAAAGCTGAAAACAAGGTAATTTTGTTTTCCAGAATGATGAAATGATAGCTAGAGTATTTTCCTCCATCCTAGCCAGAAAAAAAAACTGTTAGTATTATTTCTCTGTCAGGACATGTTAGGTCAGGCCAAGGGATAAGTGTGTTTTTCCTTTTGTTCTTGTTTTCTAGACATAGAAAGCAATTACAAAATCTTGATGCCTTGAGACCTGAATTCCATGGACACACCCTATCTCTAGATGATGTAGACCAGTTTTCTATTGACAGAGAGACACTACTGACAGCCATGATCCTATATGTCATGAACAGGTTTGAAGACATGCACCAGCCAGACTCCATTAAGGTGGCCATGAACCACACTGTGAACTTTAAACAGTGGTCAACAAGCCATGCAGTCTTGACAGATGTGTTAGGGTAGGAAAATAAGTGGGTGGCACTTGAAGAATCATCTTTAGCTTAGTGAGGTGGAGGTGAGACAGTTTTTTTCAAATTTGTTTCAGATTATGTGGAGGATGCAGTAGCTGGTGTCATAGAGGAGTTCAGACCAGTCCTCATAGAACAGAACATAGATCCAGACATGTGTGTAGAAGAGTGAACTAAACTAAAAAAAACACATAAAGAGAAGGTGAATTTCTTCTTCTATCACTAACAATCAGCAAATTTGTAAACTATCTGCAGCTCAGAAAGGTACTGCTGAATTCTATTCTTGCAACAGATTTTACTCTGCCTAAACATAATGAATGGGAACAACTGTTGCGGTTAGCATCATTAAAAAAGAAGCTGGTATATATTATAAGTATATAACTAACACTGAAAATGCTGTTTCACTTTCGCAAGCATCCAAACTGAAGTGGGAAGCAGAACTGGGGGAGAGGCTGACAGAAGAGGAATGGTTGAAAACCTGGAGAAATGCGTATCTGAGCAGCAGAGAGGTCCAAGGTAGGACTACTCAATTTAAAATTCTTCATTATTACTATTACTCTCCCAAATATTTAGAAGAAATATATTATTTACCGGATGGCCCTTGTTGGAGATGTCAGTTGAAACATGCAGACCTAATGCACATGTTTTGGGACTGTACCATCATTAACAATATTTGGAGTATAGTGCATGAAGTATGTGAGGAAGTCACCAATGTTAGTATTCCATTTTCAGGTAAACTGTTTATTTTGGGCTTAGATACAGAGATATCTTCATCAAGCAGTTCACACAAATATTGGATCTTTGCAGTTTCCCTTGCTCTGAAAAGATTATTACTTTCACGCTGGAAATCTCCTGTTCCCCCTTCAGCTAGTGAGTGGTTTAACAGTGTAGGCTTGTTAGCGAATAATGAAAGAGTTGCTGCAATAGTAAGTAATAAGCTAGATATTTTTAAGAAAGTTCTGCCCCCCTTTCCTTTCAATTTTGAGAAACGGACTTCCAGCTAAGTATTGATCTTAATTATTAAGACTTATTAGTTAATACACTGAATCCCAAAAATACAGTCATATTATATATTGAATGGTAAGGTCTGCAAGGGTTACTATCATACTGAAGGAAATTATACTGTCTTTTAATAGTAGAATTTATGGAATAAGTTCTTACTCTATTGAGTCAACATAATTGTTACCAAAATGCAGATTTAGTGTAGCATATGATATGCTGCATTACCTCTATGTATGTCATACTTTGTTGTATAAAGGAAAAAAAAAAAAAATTTGATAAAAAAAAGGTACATCATATTTGTTTGCCCCCCCCCCCAAGGTACGCCAATGCTGTAGAAGCAAATCGGCCAGATATTCATCAGGCTTTCCAAGACAAATGTCATAATATTTTGGGACTAGTAACCTTAATTTGTACTCTACCAGCAAGTGCAGCTGTTTGTGAACATGGGTTTAACCTAATGAAAATAATACAATCTGATTGGCGAAGTTCATTAGGAAAGGACAGTCTGATAGACTTAATAAGGATCTCATTACATACACCATGTGAACAGGAATTTGATCCAGTTCCAGTCACTGAGCACTGGTTAAAAGGTGACAGACAGAAAAAAAGGCAGTTTTTTGCATCGATATAGTCCATGGAACAAAAAACAAAGCAATGAGCAGGAGGAAGAAGAGGGTGACAGTTCAGAGTCGAAGTAGATTTAGATAAATCTTTCATATCTGAAACATGTTCTAAAAACTTCTGTCTGATGATGATTCTCATGTTATTTCTGATGAAGAACTTGAATGTACTCCCATGTCAGTGATGTGCCCTAGTACTAGTTTGCAGGAAACTTAACTGTGTGGAGAGGTGGGGTTCTTGTGTCACTGAGTACTCTTGTCCAGATGATGACATGATGTTGTGATCATGTTCCATATATAAGGTTTGGCCTTTCTTTGCCACTCAACTGTCAAGTCCTGCTTGAAATAATGTCTTCATTTTTCCTACAACACAGTTTAATATTGCTATTTGCAATCAAGTTGTTAAAATGTGTCACTCCAGGTTTTTGGTGACAAAAATAATTTCCTGGTCACAGTGCCAGATTTACAAGTCAGTTACAGTTTAAAGTAGATCAGTGCAGTCTAATTAGTCAAATCTGTGAACTCTCAGTCCATGTTCTACTAATTTGAGTTTTGTTTTAACAAACATGCGTAGACTAATGCTAACTTGTCGAGCAGCAGCACAGATGGCCAGTCCTAGCACAGTCTGTCAGCAGTCAAGTTCAAGTCAGTGAGGCAGCTGAAAATAATGCACATTGGGTACTGTTTTATCTTACAATTAAATGTGCCTGGAATCAATCTGAGGGAGGCAACTGAGCACCAGGTAGTCCAGATAGGTATGTGAACAGAGTATCTTTCAGTCTTCAACATTTTTCTTCCCTTCTTCTTAGTAGCCCTGACTCCCTACAATAAAATAATCATGGAGAGTCCATGCACCTGCATGAGACGTGGCTTATTGGATCACTCAGCACGGCAAATCTGAAACTGAACAGTACAGTAACATTCTGGCCAAGTTGGATTTCATGTAAAAAATTAAATTTTCACAATTAGGAGTGGGGTGTTTTAAATTTGTAAAATGTGGCCAACTGGTCTTGTTACGGTAATAAAACTTTCACGTACTGTCTCACGTGCTGTAACAAATCATGTTGGATTAACTGAGTCATAACCTGTGCCGTTTACACTGGCCAGATATTTTTTGTAGCCTCTCATGATGGGGTAGACAAAAAGCAAGAAGACAAAAAGATACTCATCTCGATAATGTCAACTGTTGCTTGAAGAGTTTAGCTGTGCATAAGCTCACTGTCATCACTGAAAGCAAAATGACTGTCCACAGTTTTGTGCTGCATTTTTGGGTTAAACTGCATCATACACATAATATTCTTACTGTGATGTCTATACTGCCATGGATTTCAGAGAAACTTTCTGTGTTTCGCTGCTTGTGCAAATTATTGCCAGCTGTGATGAGATTGATGTCAGTCTGTGCTGCAAAAGCACTTTGAAAAATGTATGCAAATGCCTGGCTGCTAATTCATTCTGTGAATCACTCTTTCTGTACATGCACAGAACAAAGTAGAAGTTCAACACCTTACCTAACAAGCATTTGTCAATGCTGAATGTTGATTGCTTCTATGTGCTGTTCAGGTATTTGGAAGTCATTGGAGTGCAAATATTGAAAATTCATGAACTTACGAGCGTGCGTAGGAACTGTGCAATGCAAGCTCGTAAAACAGTCATTTTTAGGAATTTTTTCACCAAATTTTCAACATAGCCATTTTAAGACCTCTGCTCATGAACAGTGTCACTGTGATTTTCTTAATGTGTCCCATACATTGAGTTCACACACCAACTGCGCCATTGTGTGCTACATGGGCGGAAACACATTTTGGGCAAAATGTGAAAAATGACAGCTGCACTGCTCATAAGGAGGTGTGGTAAAATGGCAATGTTGAAAATCTGGAGTAAAAATATTGAAAATTCGCAAACTTACGAGCATGCGTAGGAACTGCACAACGCACACTCGTAAAACAGTCATTTTTAGGAATTTTTTCACCAAATTTTCAACATAGGCTTTTTGAGAGCCCACCTTATGAACACTGGCAGTGTCATTTCATTAACTAGTCCCAAAAGGTGATTTCATGCAGTGACCGCGAAATCACCCTTCAGGCCCGATTAACGTCATGACAGTGCAAGAATTCATGAGGAGGGGTCCCAAAAACCCCATGTTGAAAATTTGGGGCCCAAATTCCCCAAAATGCCTGAGATATGCAACAAAGTTGGAAAAATCCTCTCTATCCCATTATACAGCTTACTGGCATTTCCTCAGTTTGCGGTCGGCTTTGAAAAGTGCAGATGTGTTCCAGGTCCATTGATGATCGTCGCGCCGAGCTCCGGAGGTAAGTATGGGGTGGGATGGTGTGGGGAGGCAGGGTGTGCAGTGGGTGGATGTGGGTTGTGGGACAGAGGCAGGGAGACTATGAGGGACCTTGTTTTATTCACTTTTTTTTAACGAAGACAACGCGGGACGTTTGCCCCAGCGTGGCTACAGGAAAAGCTGTTTGGGGGGACATGGAGCTGATGGGGGATTGGGCACCCATGTCAGCCAAAACAAGATTTGCCACGCTGGGGTGGGCTCCCAGTGTGTCACCGGGAAAGTTTTTTTTGGGGGGGCGTGCAGCCTTGGAGCCGACAGGGGATTGGGCACAATTTTGTTACACTGGAGTGGGCTTCCAGTGTGGCACCTGGACAGCTGTTGGGGGGGCGTGGAGCTGATGGAAGATTGGTCACCCCATCAGTCATATAATGTGTGCGTGGGGGGGAGCGCATCACCAAGCAATATGTGTGCTTGCGCATATGTGTGCATGGGGGGGAAAGTTTTGCTCACTGAAGTGGAGCTCTCCCTTTGAAATGTATGCCACTGCATTTTCAGCTTGTCATAGACAGCTGCAGCAGTGATTGGGGAATTGGGGACGTGCCTGCAAACACACTGACTGCATTGGAAGACGGGCTGACACACCTGCGAAAACTCGGATGATGGCACTATGTTTCTTGCACATGTGTGCAAGCAACATAAAAATGAGGTAAAGAGAAAGAAAAAAAAAGAAAAATGAATGTGGAACTTTTCAAACTTGTTTTTTGCCTTTTATTACCTTTTATTAGGTCAAACAAGGATGTACTGATGGTTGGTGACATTTTGATAGTAGGTATACAAAACAAGCATTTGTCAATACCGAATGTTGTCTCGCTAGCATTGGTAGTGCAGGAGTTAGAGATGCATAATAGCAACGGCAATGGACTATTGAACTGATGCCAACCCCACCCCCACCCTGCAGAGACTGACAGGCATTGGGGTGTGCCTTTGGGTAATCAGCTATAACGCTCATGCCATTTAACCTCACCCTACCCTGTAGACACTGACAAGTGCCGTGGTGTGCTTTGGGATCTTTGGGTCTTATACTTACCCCATTCTATAAGGAAATATGCTGGAATTGGTGCAGTATAGAGGAATGGGGTGTACTTTAGGGCTGAAGACTCCAAGGCATACCTCAATTCCTGTGACTCGCTGCAGGGTGGGGGTGGGGGTGGAATGGAGTGAGCATTACAGCCAGTGATCCCAAGTCACACCTCTGACATCTGTCAGTCTCTACAGGGTGGGGTGTTACAGTTGGAAACCCTAACGACGTAGGCATTTTTTTTATATCTTCACTCCAAATTTTCAACATGGGCTTTTTGTGACCCCACCTCATGAAGAGCAGCACTATCAGTTTGTTAACCAAAAGCTGGTTTTGCACAGCGACACTACCATTTGGTGACATAGACATGTAAACACATTTGGGCAGGGTGTGAAAAATGACAACCATATTGTTCATGAGGAGGCATAAAAAAATGGCAATGTTGAAAATCTGGAGTGAAAATATGCAAAACTGAAGTCACAAGTAGGCATAGAAACTGTGCAACACACGTCCGTAACCCAATTATTTTTGTGATTTTTTTAACTTCATTTTCAACATAAGCATTTTGGGACCTCCCATCATGAACAGTGGCACTGTGATTTTGTTAATGTGTCCCAAACATTGATTTCTCACAGCGACCATGCCATTGTGTACCACAGGTGAGAAAACACATTTTGGGCAAGAGGTGAAAAGTGAAAGTCATTTTATGGACTTCCATCACCAAATTTTCAACATAGGCATTTTAGGACCTCTGCTCGTGAATAGTGTCACTGTCATTTTTTTAATTTGTCCCTAAAAGTGATCTCCCACAGCGACCGTGCTATTCTGCGCTGGAAGGGCAAAAACACATTTCGGCCAGGATATGTAAAATGACAGCTGTAGTGTTCATAAGGAGGTGTGAAAAATGCCAATGTTGAAAATCTGGAGTGAAAATATTACAGATTTATGAAGTTACAAGCTTGCATGGAAACTGCACAATGCACACTCGTAAAACAGTAATTTTTTGGATTTTTTTCACCATATTTGCAACATAGGGTTTTTGGGAGCCCACTTCATGTACAGTGGCATTGTCATTTTGTTAATTAGTCCCAAAAGGTGATTCCATGCAGTGACTGTGAAATCATGTTTTGGGACTAAATAATGCCATGACAGTGACTGAATTCATGAGGAGGGGTCCCAATAACCCCATGTTAAAAATTTTGTGCAAAAATTCCAAAAAATACCCGAGATATGCACCAACATTGAAAAAAACTATATATGACATTATACTGCTTACCGGCATTTCTTCAGTTCATGGTCGCCTTTGAAGAGTGCATGTGTTCCCGGTCCACCAAGATCATGCTGACCGGACTAGATAAGTATGGGTGGGGGGTGTGGGAGGCAGGGTACACAGAGGGTGGATGCAGGTTAGGAGGGGCAGGGAGAGACCACAAGGGTCAGTTTTCTTTTTTTTGCAGGTGTTTGTTTTTTGGTACACTGGGGTGGGCTCCCAGTATACCACCTGCATAACGGGGAGGGGGACCGCAGCTGATGGGGATTGGGCCCCCCATTGGTACAGAAATGGGTGGGGGCATGCATGATGCTAAGGGGGGTTGGGCACCCCCCTCAGCAAGGATAAACTGTTGGAGGGGTGCACGATGCCAAGGGGAATTGGGCACCCCCTTTGCACACACTTGGAACGGGGGGCATCATGCCAATGGGGACTGAACTCCCTGTCGGCAAATGAACTGGTGGCGGCAGTCAGTCCCGCCATGTTTACTGAAGTGCTTCACCAGAAAAGTCACGTCAGGAGGTGTGTTATTGTGCCGCTGCATGACGAGCTTGACTCTCATTGCAGTGGCACTTTTCTTAGATCTGGTGGCCACTTTACATATTGAGGGTAGCGGTGCCTGCAGCTGGCTTATTGGGGAATGAGGGACCTTCTGATGCCTGCCCTGCATTCTCCCACAGTAACCGCACCTCCAAATCTGCAACTACTGCAACATGTTGGCTGGCATGCAAGCATGAGCCAACATAAAAAGGGGTGGCATACCACTTTCTGGGACAGATTACCAAATCTGGGGAACTGGTAATACATGCAGTACACCACTTTTTAAAACAAATTTCTAGCCCTGCCAAATGGATTACCCTCCCCCTTCAAAGTAATATTACTGGGAACATTACCTTGCCCCTCCATGTTAACCTAGCAGTATTGGGATCATTTATTGCCCTTCCATCATTTCCATACAAAACTAACATTCTGGGGGATCATGACCTTCCTTCCCCATACAAAACTAGGGTTACTGGGATCATTACATTTCCCATATAAAACTAGCATTATTTGGATGATTACCCCTACACTCCATACCCATGTCACAATGGCTTTATTGTACTATCTTTCCCCCTGCCAAGCTACTATCGGTATTATTACACTTTCTCCCTCAATGGCACATTAGCATTATTGGGATAATTATTTATCAATCTCTTCCTATACAAAACTAGCATTATCAGAATTCTTCCCACATGTCAAATTGGGATTATTGGGATCATTACCCTCCCCTCCTCTCCTCATGCTAAGCAAGCATTCTTGGGCTTATTTCTTACCCATTCCTCTCCATGCCAAACTAGCATTCTTGGATTACCCTCCCGCTGCCAAACTACAATTGGAATTATTACCCTTTGATCATGCCACATTAGCATTATTACCCTTTCCTTCTGCCCATGCCAGACTAGGGAAATGCACAGAGAAGCATGTATAATCAGATGTTTTTATGTTCAAAAGCCCATAATATTAATCCTTACACTATACCCAAAGACATTGCTCTCTCTCTCTCTCTCCCTCTCTCCCTTTCTCTAACCCCCTTCCCCGCCCCCATGTGTGTCTCACTTCTGGACAATACCTTATATTTCCATGGAAGCGGGCAGAGAGGACCTAAGTACTGAAGGCTGGGTACAGTTACAGTACCAGTACCAGCAGGGCCCCATATGTGGCTGTCCGTGTAATTGCTACAGCACTTTTATACCATTTTTCTGGCATATTGTTTTTACTCAAGAATCAATCCTTTACCTACTGTAGCAGAAACATTTCTGAAGTCTTCTAATAAGGCAGCTCCAAAACATGTTTTGTGATTCCAGCAAAAGCAGACATCAATGAGGCAACATTATTTAAAGCAGTAGTAGTAGTGCACTGTGGCAGGGTGGTCCCTGCAATTATTTTGTACCTTATAAATAAGGGTCCAGAGTTAAAAATTGTAAATGGTACTGTCATGATAAGGCTTTTCCTAAGGTGAAGGAAAGTCAGTAAAGGAAGCATTGCTTCAGTTTAGACACCACTTTCTGAAGAAATATAAGCACAACTCAAACACACCTTTTCTTTATCCGTTAGCTGCATAGCTTCTCTCTTATCTGCATTTGTATTTCTTATTGCCTCTCCGGGACTGATCAGCCCGGAGGACTCCTTTGTGTCTTCTGTCTGTCTTTCTAGCTTTCATTCGCCCCCACTATGAAAGTGAAGAGAGTTTAATTCTTTGTGAAAATTCCAGTTTTGTTACTTAGGTATCTTTTCACCTCCCTGGTGACAACAGCAGAAACAACTGTAGGAACCCATGTATGCACAGTATATTTAATTACCCTTGCTCTAGTTCATTTGCAGTGGCCAGGAAAAAGAGAAGATAAAGAGAGTCTACAGGGCTCAGGACTTGCTTTAGCTAAAGTGAATTGCCCCCCAATACTAAAAAACAACTGATATAATGTCCCTGAAAAGACTTGTGTATAAATAATAACAGATAAAAACATGCAGGACTGGTGCCCTGCACTAAAATGGAGAAATAACTAATCTAGGAACAGTTACAAGATGTAGTATGTTGCAGTGGTTAAGGCACTAAGCTGCAAACTTGGATTTGAATCCCATCAGCCTCCACTTGTATACTGAATGACCCTAAGCAAATAACTTAACTTCCGTATGCTCCCAGGTTGCACCTGGAAACAAGCTCTGGCTTAGTGTGCCTTTCCTGGTTAAACAATTTCCTTTTTCCCTTATGAAGTTGGAACAAACAGCTTTCTCCTGTTTATTTCTAACTATTACCTTTTAACTATTAAAAGAAAAGTTAATCTAAAAAGTAATTTCTGAGTGCAGTGAGAGTTTGCACTAACTTACCCTGTCTGGAAGGCTGGGGGTGCTTTGGCTTTAATCTCAGCAGCCAGATAACTGCTGTTTTCCAGTAGGACTGGCCCCACTTAGAACTGATGCCTTTATAGAATGCTAGGATCAGAGAATGTTTGCAGTAAAGGAGGAGTTTCCTATTGATTAAGGGAAAAACGCTTCTGTGGTATATGAATGGATATGTACGTAGTATGGATCTATTTATATATATATATATATATATATATATATATATATAATGGTAGCACAGTAGTGCTACCATAGTTAGGGTTGAGGAGCCATTTACATGTTAAACCCCAAATTTTGTACCTTAATAACTTTGTAACTGTTTGACAGATTTACCTGAAATTTAGAATACATGATCAAGAACCATAGGCCTTGGGATCTACCAAGTTTTGTACCGGTCGGATATACGGCTGCAGAGTTATTAAGCATGATCTGCACGTGCGTTTACGCTTTTTCTGGAATTCTACAGTCGCGCCTACATGTCACACGGTTTGAACAACTGACCCAAAGTCTTCAGTGAACATGTGGCCGGGGTCCCCGATGTGCCTTTTGAAGATTTCATGAAAAAATATCAAGCGGTTCAAAAGTTATTCAAAAAAACAATTTCCCATTATAAGTCAATGGGAAAAGTTAACAAAAAGTTTGACAGTGTCACAAATGCACTCTTTACTGTTGCAAATGGCCCTGTTACTGTCGCAAATCCACCATTTTGTTTTGAGTTAGTGATCAGAAAAATGCTTGGCATTTAATGAGACCCTCTAGCAACCTAATTCTTTTTGTATTCACCTAGTCGGGCCCCAAAGATGCTAGCCATGTCTTTATTTTGGGGTAAAACACCCCAGAAATGTTTTTCAGATTTCTGGAAAAAGTATTTTCACAAAGTAGTGTCAAACTCATGAAAGTGTGGCAAATGTTTTGAGAAAGCTTTCGCAAATCACGACACTACTTTGCGACACTATGCCCAAAATAACAGTAATTCTTTGGCACTCCGCTGCAAAAGAATGGTTCAGAATTTTGAGCTAAAATTTGGAAGGAATGCAGTCAACATCTCACAGATGTGCCTTTCAGTGTTTTGTTGAAAAAATATTACACAGTGGCAAAGTTACAGTACTGCAAAGTCAACACTTTTCCCCATAGGATAACATTACAGCATACGACGCATTGCAGCAATTGTTTGGCGCCCTGCTGCAAAATAACGGTTTGGTCTTTTGGGCTGAAATTTACAGGGAACACAGCCAGCATATCACAGATGTGCCTTGCAGTGGTTTGGTGAAAATATATTACAGGGAGGCAAGGTTGTTGCAGTCCGAACTTCTGTTTTTTTTCCATAGGATAACATTACGGGGTTTGCCGCGCCTTTCAGGGCCCATATCTCGAAAACGGTGAGAGACACAGACTTTTTGTCAAAAAAACTAGTCAGGAACATGATAATTCATACGACTTTTACAATGTTTTTTCATGCCATACGGTTACTGAGATATAATCAATTTACTATTCCAAGTCCTCATTTTTGTGTTCCGAGAGTCATTATTTTGCATACATTCTTTGTACTCACTGTCATTCTCTATATAGCTTTTGGAAGAAACCAGCCTGTGTGCTTACGTTACTGTTACCATTACTGTTTCTGCTTGCGGTTCCGTACCGTTTCACTTACTGCTCACGTTTACACCACCATGTGCGTTACCCTTAGTGTTTTCATTTGTGGTTGCATTTCCATTGTTTTTCACATTTCTGTCTACAGTACTGTTTCTCTTTCTGTTTTGCTTTGTGTCATCATGTACATTACAATTTGCATTTGTGGGAACAATGTTACTATGTGACAAGACATCACGTGGCGGGCTCCGCGCTCCCGCCGCCGCATTACATTCAGTATTTCTCATTATCATTCTCAAAAAGAAGGAAAATTAGAGGCAAAAAATTCCATTTAATGCATCAGTTAGGGTTGTTCCACAGTGACAAAAATGAGGAAATTCGGTGTTAGGGTTGAAAACCCCACCTTGGACCCCCTGACCCACCCCACAACCGGCATTGGGGTGCGCATTGGGGTGTTCGGTCCTAACTCTCACCCCATTCTCCTATACTTCTGCTGCTTTACACATGTGATGGGGTGAGAGTTAGGGCCGATGACCCCAATGCGCACCCCAGTGCCGGTTGGGGGTGGGCTGGATGATCCACGGGGAGTTTTAACCTAACACTGAATTTCATATTTTGCAATGTGGAACAACCCTAACTGATGCATTAAACTGAGTTTAATATATATATATATATATATATATATATATATATAGATAACCCACTCTAAGGTGTGCAGTCATGCTGTGATATATGCACGCCTTGGTGTGTGTTGTTATGGCCGAGTGTGTCTACCACCCAAGGCATGCATAAATCAGAGCATGACTGCACACCCTGGAGTGGGTTATCTATCTTACAAAATGGCAAAATTGTTTTGGAGTGGGGTAAAAGTGCAAGTGTGCTGTCATGCTGTGATATACACATAGTCCTGTGATGTGTTTCAACCAATCAGCAGACATGATTTTTCCTACCCATTTTATAAATATATATATTTATTTTCATGGCAAAAAAACTCTGTTTAATGCATCAATTAGGTTTGTTTCATGGTGACAAAAGTCAGCAAATTCAGTTTTAGGGTTGCCACCCCTTGCACCCCACACCCACCTCATGCCCACCAAAAGGCATCAGAGTGTGCATTGGGGTCGTCGGCCTTAATTCTCACCCCATTCCTTGTGTAAATAAGCTGAAGTGGTGCAGTATATGAGAATGGGGGAGAGTTAGGACCAACGATCCCAACACGCTCCCCAATGCCTGTTGGTGGGGGGCAGTGTGGGCATGGGGTGCAAGGGATGGCAACTCTAATACCAAATTTCCTCACTTTTGTCACTGTGGAAAAACCCTAACTGATGCATTAAATGGAGTTTTTTGCCCTGAATTTCCCCTTCTTTTTGAGAATGTGCACTATAAATAGTGAATGGAATGTGGAATGTGGTGGTGGGAAGGGCCCCGTGTTCCCACCATGTGAATTTTTGTCACTTTGCTGTGCAAAAACCATATGACCAACTGAAATATTGGTAAATGAAGACATATACCATACCACAGCATGTATAACAAATGTTATCTGAATCTGTTCAACAGTTGCACAATGTCACGCTGGGAAAACTGTACAGGAGTGCCAAAAATAACATTTTTGCCACTTCGTTACACAAGAACCATATATCCAATGTAACCAAAAATTGTTAAAAGAAGACATGTTTGTACCATAGTACACCATGTGCCCAGAATTGTGTGTTCATCCATTCAACGGGTGCACAGCACCACAAGCATACAATATAATGTAAGGACCCCACCCTGCCTTTTTACAAAAATGACAGGTGGCATGCTGTTGGCGTTGGCAGCAATACCTGGTAGGAGACCTGGGTTCAGGGAGGATAAGGTTACCTGGCACAAGGGACCTAGGTTTGGCTACTCTGCACAGGGGCACCCAAGTAAATCCAACTACAGGAAGCAATAACTGTAATGTCCAGAACCAGAATTGGGAGTTTTCAGTGGGGCTTTATTTATTAACTAACTGAACATAAACAAAGCATTGCATGGTCCCCCAAAGGGCTATGTTCACTGTATATGCAGATTAGAGGTTAACCAATCCATTTGAAGAATGAACACTTTACTACTGTTGTCTGGCTTTGGACCCACCAGGCACTCAGCCCGGACTTTGCATGCGTTTGGATACATAGCCCGACTGGCCCGGCTCCCCTGCCGGCCACTTGACTGACGGTCCACTTGAAGAATGAACCCAAACTTTACTTGGAAAGACATCCCATCAAACCAGGAGACTCCCAAACTGTGACTCCTCACACCACTTAGAGTCTGTGACTCCTAGAGAGATTTGTTTTCTTACTTCCAATCGAACTCCCATCAAACAAGGAGACTCCCATCCTACAAGGAGTAATTTTCCCATCCTGTGGCTCCCCACACCACTTAGAGTCTGCGACTCCTAGAGAGATTTTCAAGTTGTGACCCACATCTGGGTACCCACCCCATCACTGGCCAAGTGCATGAGGCAAGTAGCAAAACACAGAAGAAATCTGTTGAGATGGACCTGGTTACTAAAGATGGGGGGTTCCCACCTCCAGCTCCCACAGCCTATACCCGGCCATTTCTCTGGATACACACAGAAAACTTTAGAACTTTAAAATGTAGATTGAATGGTGGATGACCTGAAGCACCCCCTCTACAGCATTACTTGAAATCCATTAAAACTTTAGACTGTTTGACTGCTCCATTTGTTCGTCCTAGTCACATAGTCCTCCCAAATAGCAGTCCCCATTACTTGAAATCCATTTAAAATGTTAGACTGTTTGACTGCTCCATTTGTTTGTCCTAGTAAACTTTGTCCTCCCAAATAGCAGTCCATATTCATTTCCCAACTGAAGAAAACAATTTGTTTGCCCCTTCAAATGGAGCCAAATACTCACCCATTCATTGCAGGTGCCCCACAGGTGAAGTACTATAACCTTTGCTGTTATACAAGAACAGACTAAATAAAACCAGGCAGCTTCCTTCCATGGTGGGAGAGGGGGATTGCCCCTGGAACCCACAGAGAACTTTTCCTCCCCCCCAGAGGGAGGGGGGCACTGAGACCGGGGGAGTGGTCTCCACCACTTTTAAAAAAGGTAAACACAGGAACACTTCCTTCTTCTTTGAAACAAACTGAAGACTGACTGACTTCCTTCCTGTTTGCTTTAGGACAAACTGAAGAAGAATGACTTTGAAATTTCCCAAAGTTCTAAACTCACTCCCTGAGCTGTAGATTCCAGTGTGGCTCATGCAGCTGTGACAGTTCTATGGTGATGTCATCTCTCAAGTCTCAGCTGTGACTGAGGACAGAGTGAGACAGTGTGAAACCCATTTAACTGGAGTTTCACAAGCTGCCTTCCCTGCCTACCATTAGGTCTTACTGGGATTCTAGTAACCCAGGGTAACAAAGGGGTTACAATAACATGCACAATTCAGCAACCATAAGTGCCAGTGACCCAAAAATTGTCAAATGTCAGGCAAATTGGACATATGGTTCAGAAGTTATTGAAGCACAAGCCAAATTTTCATTTGTTGGAATGGTATAATTCTGCACCTGTTAATGTTTTACACACCAAACCACTGCAAGGCACTTCTACCGCTAGGGCTACCTATACTATACATTTCAAGTCAGTAGCACCATGCAGAATGCTATGCACAAAACATTCATTGCATCACACAGTATCTCTGCAGTAAATAATTTTTGCAACATGTAAACAACATTATTCACATCCCCAGGATATCCACTCAACACCTTCCAAATTTCATGTGAAAAGACCAAACCATTCCTGAGATATTCAGAAATCGAGGCAGAAAATGCACTAAAATGGTGGCTGAAAAATCTGTAACTGCAAAGGGAGCCTGACTTCAAATGGCAATAACTCTGGAATGGAACAACATGTTTTCACCAAACAAAAATTGGCATGTTCCTTGAATACATGTTTTCTACATGGTAATTTTCAGATCAATCAACCACACACTGGCTGCACTATGAAACTGGGCAAGAGTGCTGAAAATAACATTTTTGCCACCTCGCTACACAAGAACCATATATCTGACATAACCAAAAATTGTTAAAAGAAGACATGTTCCATAGCACACCGTGAGTCCAGAATTGTATGTCCATTCAACGGTCACACAGTGCCACGAGCAAACAATGTAAAATGCACAATTCAGCAATCATAAGTGCCAGTGACCCGAACATTGTCATAGTCAAAGATGTATTATAAATCTTTGTACATTCCAAATGCCAGGCAAATCAGACATACTGATCAGAAGTTATTAAAGCATAATGAACCACATTTTGAATTGTCAGAGTGGCATAATTCCATGCCTGTTAATGTTTTACACAGCAAACCACTGCAAGGCACCTTTGTACCACTAGGGCTACCTACACTATAAATTTCAAGCCAGTAGTACCATGCAGAACGCTATGTGCAAAACGTTTACTGTGTCACACAATATCTCCATATAAAATTATTTTTCCAACATGTAAACAACAACATTCATATCCACAGGACATCTACTCAACACCCTCCGAATTTCATGTGAAAAGACCAAACCATTACAGAGATATTCCATTTTTACATTTCTGCACCTTTAAGAAGTCTTCCACCACAAAATGGTGGAAATTGTGGCTGAAAATGAATTAAAATGTTGGACCTGGAAGCCAAAAAATCAGTAACTGTGAAGCGGGGCAACTTCAAATGGCAATAACTCTGGAATGGAACAACGTTTGTTCACCAAACAAAAACTGCATGTTCCTTGAATAAAGGTCTTTCTATGTGCCAAGTTTCAGACCAATCAACCACACACTGACTGCACTATGTGTCGTGGAAGACAATGCAGAAAAATAGCAAAAACAATGTTTTGCACAGCACTATGCAAACGGTAATGTTAATGCAAATGGTGATGGAAACAGTGAGGTAAAAGAAAATAGTAATGCTAACAGAAACTTAAATGCAAGTGTAAACAGTAATGCACACAGTGATGCAAATTGAAATGATAATGTATACGGTAAGAGAAACGCAAGCATAAATGTAAATGAAAACAGAAATCGTAATGCAAACACTAACAGCAACAGAACCACAAACGGTAAAGCAAATGCTAACGGAAATGCAAATGGTAACAAAAACGGTAACGAAAATGCAAACGCTAACACAAACAAAATGGTAACACCAATGGTGACGCAGAAGGAATCAATAATTAATGACTATGATTTTTTCCACTGGAAACCCATGGCATAATTTGGCATTATAAAGGAGCGTTTATAACGGCAAACACGCGTCGGGCTACCCTGGCACTGTGCATGTCTTTGGTGCCGCTCTGCTCTTCCTGGTAGTCTGAGACTGTGGCTTACCACCAGACATCACACAGCAAACTATGACTGGGTGGTAAGTCCAAAAAATAAAGACAAGTACTCAGGGCTAAAAGTAGGCTACTGTTTAAGAAAAAAATGATGTGTCTTCAGCAGCCTCTTCTGACTGTGAACCGAGTCAGGATTGAGGCGCATCTGCACAGGGATATTTTATTTTATTTAATTGCTGTGGCAAAAAAATCATAGCCATCAATTACATAAAATAAAACATGGGTTTGAGAGAGTTAGGGCCAACGACCCCAATGCACACCTTGTTGGCAGTTGGGGTGGCAGGCTTTTGGGGTGCAAGGGGGCTTTCAACCCTATCACCAATTTCTTCACTTTTTTCGCTGTGGAACAACCCTAACTGATGCATTAAACAGAGTTTTTGCCTCTACTATACATATATATATATATATCTATATATATATATATATATATATAGATATATATATATATATATATGATAGGAAGTCAACGGAATGCCATTAGGGTTGAAGTTTATGCATATGGGTTTTTGTAGTCCTATCTAAGTCATAAGTTCCTGTTATGCCCAGTGGGCTTTTCTTTGTGTGTGTCCACAACCTCTGAAAAGAATAAAGATGGCCACTGAAGATACAAGCTGTAACTGAGTCTCTCTTTGTGAGGGCACCAAGATACATTTCAGTTAGAAACTTTTTTTGTAAAGTGAACCTGAAGTATGTGTTGAGTGAATATCTATAGCATTGTTTTTTTGTTGTGATGAGTGTTTAATTATTACTGTTTCTTTTGTGATTTTGGGACACTGAAAGTTAATGATGTAAAAATGTAATTTGACTGACAGATCATGTGATTCTCCGAGCTATGAAAAGGCTCCATCAGCAGCTTTTAGTCAGTCAGCTACAGAATTGCAAGAGAGACAATGCCTAAGGCACCAAAGAGAAAAAGCCTATGCAAAGCTAAGAGTGGAGGGTTTTGGTGCTGAACAGCTGACTGAGCTGTGCAGTTGCAGTGCTGCCTTTGCTATAGGGCTATGGACCACTGGAACAGAGTGCTGTAACTGAGGGTTTAGGTTAATACTATCAAACACACTAAAGGGAGTTTTAATTAGCCATGAGGGAGCTGAGAACAGACTCCGATGGATAGGAGCTGTTTGTTTCTGGCTAGATTGGACTTATAGTAAAGTGCAAAGACTGTTGAGAACCCTCCTTAGCAAAGGTCCTCCCTAGTATAATCTTGGTAAGTGGGAGCCCTGTGGGAGCTGACACCCAGTAGCTCTGCTTTACTGGTACAGACAAAAAAGCTGGGACCCAATTCTGGAATGAATATGCATGGCACATAACAAATGGTGCATGTAGCACTTTGAGCCATGTGTTTCAATGTTTGGAATTCCAAGAGGCAGCCTGCAACATGCCCCAAGCTGCCTGCATCCAGGTGGACCTACGCACCAGTTTGCACAGCGGCAAGGTGGAAGGGGGGATACTGCAGCATATGCACCCTATTCTGAAAGGGTGGCTGCTGTAACCCAAAACTGCTATTCTGGAAGGTTCCAGGGAGGACTTCCAGCACTCTACAGTTAGACCAGCTATGACTGGTGTATGTGCTCTACCAGCTGCCATTCTCAGGAACCCAATGCCCCTCACCCAGCCTGACCCACGCCTGTAGAACTCCCAATGCATAATAGGACCCCCACTGACCCCGATCTCCGGCAATACTGGGGTCCCCTGGTCCAGTTCCTGGTAATATGGTGCAGTGCCCCCCCATGTTGGTGAACTGCTGCCAACCCCCCCATATTGCCCACCAGGGCTTGCAGGCTCATTTTGGGGCACGGGGCTGGGGTGGTGCCAGTGGGCATGTCTGCAGCTTGCAACACCCTGTTCAGGTGCCCCCTTCCTTTGGTGCACCACAGGGGGTGCCGCAGCTCACAGGACGTAGCAGTGAGAACCCTGCCCCTATTGGAATTGGGTGCAGGGTTCATGTTGCATTGGCATATGTTGCAAGTCACCTCTGGTGGCGGCTTGCAACATGCCTTCTGGAATCGGGCTCCTGAAGTCTGAAGCAGCCAGACCTGAAATTAATGTTTTATTTTTTGCATCTGTTAAAGTGCCTAAAGGCTGCCAAAGGCAAATAAATTCTACCATCCTGTGGGACTTTAAATTAAATGGTTGCTTGCTGTGGTCCTTCATCAACACTCACACTTCCACATGCATGTTACAGTGAAAATTTTGACCTATACCTTTTATTCTACTTTAGAGTGCACTTGATTTCCTGTCTTGTAAGATTCCCTTTTCCCATATTTTGTGGCTACTTCTTTCTTTTTTTACATCTGAAATAAGAGGAACACTCATTTCAATTTAGATAACCACCCCCCTCCCAGATTTTCATCATTTTACTCAGCTGTTGGCTAGTCCTCATTTGGATGCATTAAGGAATGAATACAGCTGGAATTTTCAGTGGTATTCATTCCACTGCCAGAAGGCACCCCATTTCTGATGCAGGATGAAGGCTCACGGTAACTGTCTGGGGATCGGTGTTGCAGGATGAAGGCACACGGTAACTGTCTGGGGATTGGTGTTGCAGGATGAAGGCTCACGGTAACTGTCTGGGGATCAGTGTTGCAGGATGAAGGCTCACGGTAACTGTCTGGGGATCGGTGTTGCAGGATGAAGGCAACACCGTTGTCTGGGGATTGGTGTTGCTGACCATGATGGAAGCTGCGGTGGCCGTGTGCACAATGTTTGGGACCACTGGGCTTATTTGAATGTGATCCACTGGTGACTGCTCCACACAGGACAGGGTCAACTGGTGGATGTGCAGGCTGTTGTGAAGAAGGAAATAAATCCCTTGTACATTTCTGCTGCTGCTACCACCCTGCAAGCAACCTCCAACTCCACAAACCCTATGCGGTGTGCATAACACCACAGGCACTGGATGTGCATAACTGATTTGTTCACCTGTTCTGTGGCCTGCCATCCATTGCTGCTGCTGGAGGTATCCAGAAGCCATGTATCTTCCATGTAAGATACACAGGCTCATGAATATGTGTAAGTAGGCCATCTGTCCAATACATAGCATGCCTGCTGTTGCATGTTACTGTCAGGGACAAAAGTCCGCATACCACAGTAGGTGGATAAAGCTATTAATAAGAGGCACAATCAGTGGCAGAGCAAGCATTCCTGAATCCAGCCTATTGTCCCATAATGTCAGAGAGTAATGGCCATTGCATCTTAGTTCTCCTTTGTGACACAACAAACAATGGTGAACAAAGGTTGTTCAAAAACTGCTGAAAATAGTAACGGAAACCTGGAGACAGCAATATTAAAAGGAATGTTCATTTTAATTATTTCAAATGTCAAATAAATGCTGAAACAGACTAAAAATAGGGAAAAAGGACATCTTACAACAAGACTGGAGAACATGGGCACTATAGTGACCAGGAAGGGGGCGGTATAGTCAAGAGGGTTTAAGCACCAAGCTGTGAACCTCCACATCCAGTAGACATGGGGTTGAAACCCAGAACTGCCACTTGCATACTGTGTGCCCTTGAGCAAGTCACTTAACCTTCCTCTGCTCCAGAGATGCACATGTAAATGAGGTTCAGCTTTGTTTGCCTTTCCTGGCCAAAGACTGAAAGAGAAAAAATATGGAACAGAAAGGTAAAGGAGCAGTTTTGTTTGCCACAAAATGCACTGCTGCTTTAAAGAGCCCCTGACACCGATGTGACAGCTTTGAGAAAATCTAATGTTTAGCACAAGTGTGCTTATATTTTAATATTGTTTTTGTATTTCTTATTCTCCTTTATTACGGAGAACATTTACATGTAAACAGGATCACTGCCCTATCTGTTCTGGCTGCTTGCCTACATATGACATCACAGTTCTGTTTATGACATCACATTGTTACTGTGGGGATAATTATGATGCCATAAAAGGAGGATTATTTATTTTATTTATTTAAAAGTTGATAACCAGGAAAAGCACCATGACCAGAAGCTCGTTTCCAAGTGTAACACGGATTATGATGTCATATGTAGGATAGCAGAAAGAACAGATAAAGTCTAAGGGACAGTACGCCTCTTTTGCACAGCTGTCCTCATTAATAAAAAAGGTAAATAATTATAGAAAATACATGAAATATAAACTGAACTGTCTAAATCTCAAATTTTTCCAAGTGTTTCTAATGGTGTCAGGGACTCTTTAAACTTGAGTGAGCCATCTCTGTATCAGACTATAAAAGTATAGCAAGTATACCTGCTACCAGAAAGAAAAAGAGTTGTTTTCATAAATGTCTGTTCACATATAGTGCATCTGTGTTGGTGAGACCTTGTGCTGTGGAGAGCATATCATGTTGGTTCTGTCTTATATTCTCAGATATTAAATGCACCCCTTAAAAAAATCATTAATGTGACGTACTTGCATGGAAACCAGGGAATAATGTTGTAGCTCAGGGCTCCCGGTATTCATCAATCATAACCTCAACCCTCATTCTTTGCAAAACATAGTCAGTGATGATCTTTTTGGACGGCAGAAATAACTGACCTCATCTTTTGCAAATGCAAGCTTCTAGGTAACAAGAATACTACTGTAATTTTATTAAGTTTCACTCGCTCAGGTTTGAAGTTCAGATCTTAGTAATTACATGAGACATCATGGTGAGAGAAACAAAATATTTTTTTAGGTAATATCTCCTGAAATGTTTTCATTTACCACAATCCCCACCTTAGGGAAAATATCAAAAACTAGAGAGCATCAAATTAAAAGGCCACTCAATAATTAAAATATTGAGAATTAGAAAAGCGACTTCAAGATAATGTTTTCAATGTATGTCAGTGTAACCTGTGTACGGCATATTCTGAATCACCAAGGCCTTATTTCATGCCAGAATCTATAATGTCACTTTCACTTAGAGGTCTTCAGTTGCTTTGGATCCAGAGACCAGAGTGAAATGATGCGTTTGAGTTTGTGTTTGTATATGGGGTGCAGTGCATTATATTACAATGTGTACAGTTCAGTTGCACTGAATACAGCTGTGGTTATACACACACTTGCTGGATTTTAGCACTGCTACAGTACCTGTGTGAGAAGTGAAGTGAACTCTCGTAGCCATTTCCACAACATCCACACACACTAACTGTGGAGTGCTGCAGAAGCTGTGGAGTGTTGCAGGTCCCCCGTTCCCCCTCCCTCATGTGTTTCATTTCTATCCCTCTGCTAGCTAACAACTCAGCAAGTGCATCACTGATCCCACCTCACGAACATGGCACTTGAAATTTTTCAAATATGTGCTGAAATGTGATTTTGCAGTCTCTGTGGGAAAACCTGTTTCAGCTGGGATTTGGACATTTCCAGGTACCGGATTCATGAGGTGGTGTTATAAGAAGACTGTTGAAAAGTTATTGTTAAAATATGGTAAAATTACCAGTTGATGAGTGAAAGCTGAAATATTTCAATGTTTACTTATCACTTCAACTTTTAGTATTTTGACTCCAAACTTTCAACACAGCCATTTTTTCAAAACACCTTGTAAATGTGATCAGTGTTATTTTTAAATCCTAGGTGAGATGAGTTTTCACATTTGTACTGCAAAATGATATTTTGGCCACTATTTTATAAATGCCAGGGGCCTGATATTCAAATATATGCAACAGAACAGCAAACAAGTTTGCGCTGTGGTTGCCCCTGTAATCAGCCCTGAGGATGCTAGATTAACTTGGACAGCACATCAGTGTACTACTGTTATAGTAATTCACAAAGATGTGAATGGAAGACTTCATACACAGCATTGTGAATTACTATCACAGTATGCACTGCAAGCCCATTGGTCCACAGTGTGGACAAATGGGCTTACAGCTGCTACTTGTAAGCTGTCATTTGGTTGGCAGCCACAGTGCTATGTGGGTGGGTGTGCTACTGCCCACCAATAATTGCGGAGGAGCTGGGTTGGCTGCAGATCCTGTGTGGTGGTGGGGGGGTGGGGTGCCACTGAGCCACCAAAGGATTTTGTACAGCGATTTTACCGGAGATAGAAACATAGAAACATAGAAGTTGATGGCAGATAAGGACCGCAAGGCCCATCCAGTCTGCCCATTTCTTTTTCTACCTTATGAATGTGCCATCGGCCTTTGCTCTGTCAGTGGCCTATCTATTCATAGTCATTTGTATTGCTCCCTTATACCTATCCCATGCCTGTTTGAAGCCCTGCACTGTATTCATAGCCACCACTTCTTGTGGTAAGCCATTCTATGCATCCACCACCCTTTCTGTGAAAAAGAATTTCCTCACATTCCCCCTTAATCAGCCCCCCTCTAATCTCATGCTGTGTCCTCTTGTCCTGCTATTTTTCTTATATTGAAACATGTCACCTTGTTAATGCCCTTAAGGTGTTTGAATGTTTCAATCATATCACCTCTCTCCCTCCTTTGCTCTAGGGTATACATATTGAGTTCAGTTAATATGTTCTATGTTTTCTGATGCAGTCCCTGCACCATTTTGGCTGCCTTTCACTGGACTGTCTCAATTTGGTTAATGTCCTTGTGAAGGTGTGGCCTCCAGTACTGTATGCAATACTCCAGATGGGGCCTAACCAGTGTCTTGTAAAGAGGGATTATTACCTCCCTCTTACGACTTGTGATACCCCTACTAATACACCCTAACACCCTCCTAGCCTTACCTACTGCTTGGATGATTTCAGATCATCAGTGATGATGATGCCCAAGTCTCTTTCTTTCTTTGTGACTGCTAGCAACTCCCCTTCCAGCCTATAGGTGGTTTCAGGGTTTCTCTTCCCTCTGTGCATGATTTTGCACTTCTTTGTATTAAATCTCAGTTGCCACTCTTCTGACCATTTTGCTAGTTTATCCAGATCTCTTCTCATTCTGCCCACTCCATCTGGATCATCTACTCTGTTGCAGATCATGGTGTCATCTGCAAACAGACAAGCCTTACCATCTAGTCCATCTGCAAGGTCACTAATGAAAATGTTGAAGAGGACTGGCCCCAGAACTGATCCCTAAGGTACCCCACTTGTGACTTGCATCTCTTCTGACTGTATACCATTTACCACCACTCTCTGTTTTCTGCCCGTCAACCAGTTTGCCACCTAGTTGACCAACTTCTGGCCCGCCCTGAGCCTACCTAGCTTATTTATCAATCTTCTATGTGGAACAGTGTCAAAAGCTTTGCTGAAGTCAAGGTAGGCCACATCAACTGCTCCCCCTTGGTCCACCACTCTGGTTACCCAATCAAAGAAATCTATGAGATTAGTTTGACAGGACCTTCCTTTTGTAAACCCATGCTGTCTTGGATCCTGTGCCCCTATGGATTCCAAGTTTTGCACTATCCTTTCCTTAAGGAGTGCCTCCATAATCTTGCCCACTACTGAGGTAAGACTGACTGGTCTATAGTTCCCCGCCCCCTCCCTGCTACCACTCTTGTGAAGTAGGATTACATGAGCCCTTCTCCAGTCTTCTGGGACCTCTCCCATGCTCAGAGACTCACTAAACAGTTCTGCTAATGGCTCTGCTAGTTCCACTTTTAACTCTTTAAGTACCCTAGGGTGTATGCCATCAGGTCCCATTGCCTTATCCTCCTGAACTTAGCAAGCTCTTGTAGGACCCTTTCTTTTGTGAAGGTAGTAGTGCTCACCTCCCTCCCCGCTGTGTCCATGATGTTGAGCTGTGGGCCCTGCCCTACCTTCTCTTCAGTAAATACTGATCAAAAGTATATATTTAGGATAGATGCCTTTACAGGGTCCTCCTCCTCACATGCTCCATTTTCTCCATTAAGCTTAGCAATACTCCCTCTGGACTTTCTCCTTTCACTAATGTATCTATAGAAAGTCTTGTCACCTTCTTTTACTGTTCGTGGTAGTGTTTTCTCAGTTTGGGACTTTGCCTGCCTTACTGCTTTCCTTGCTTCCCTTAGGACAGTTTGGTATGTCTCCCTATCTTCATCCCACTGTGTTCCCTTATATTTCCTGAAGGCCAGCCTTTTAGCTCTGACCTTTTCTGCTACTGTATTTGAGAACCAAAGTGGTTTCCTTCTTCTTTTGCACTTCTTTTCTGTCTAACACAATGATTGGGGATTGGGGATATGGGTGGGTGGGGATACCACTAGACTACTAGGGACTTATTCTTCTACTATTTATAGCAATCAGGGCTACGGGCAAGGAGTGGGGTACCACTAGACCACCAGGGATGTTATCTTATATTATTGATGGCAGTCATGGCTACAGGGAGGGAGGGGGGGGACCATTAGACCACCAGGAATGATTGATCTATCATTACAGTGCTATTGGGGTTATTGGCTTGGGGGGACCACTAGATCACCAGGGCATTTTTGCATTTATTTCAGCAGATTGGAGCTATGGGGGGGGTCCACTAGACTACGGGCATTATTAAGCATTTCTTTCTCAGTGATCAAAATTATGGAAGGGGAAGGGGGTTGACTAGACTACTAGGGATGTTGTCTTATATTATTGACAGTGATCATGGCTACGGAGAGAGAGGTGGGAACCACTAGACCACCAGGAAGGATCGATCTATTATTACAGTGTGATCAGGGCTATGATCAGGGGAGGTGGGGATCCACTAGATCACCTGGGCATTCTTTACATTTATTTTGGCAGCTCAGGGCTATGGGAGGGGAAGGGGGTTCCACTAGACAACCAGGGATATATTAAATTATTCTTGATGGCAATTGGTGCGATGGGGAGGGCAGCACCACATGCTGTGCAGGGCACCAGGCACATTTCGCTGGCCAGCCCTGCATAACCCATGTAAATATGGCTGTAATGACATGCAAATGGCCCCGATTGTGTCTTGCAAGTATAATGGCTCCATTTGCATACTGCTAACTAAATACCAGGAATTTGTGCACAGCGTAACTCTGTTGCACTGGCGCAGTTCCTATTCCTGGTATTCAGTCCTGTCTAGAGGGGGATGCACCAGCGCATTGTATTTGTGCAGTGCACATTACCTGATATATTCAAAGGAGATGCGCCATGACTCATCTCTTTTGAATATTTTTTATTTAGTTTATTTATTTATATCTATTTCGGATGACACCTTTGAGCCGAGGGCTCTTTTTACAAAGGTTCCACATCAAGACAATAAGGACAATATGGTACAAAACATAACATGATCATTACAATGGAACTTACAAAAAAAAAAGACAAGTAAGGTTACAATAATAGCAGCCCAAGGCATTGTCAAGGAGTTGTGCTGTGAGTTAATTAGTTAATTATACAGTACACGTCACAGGCAGCTCAGTGAAGCTTTGTTAGGAGTTAGTTAGTGGAAAAAGAGAAATACGAGTGGTAGTGAGGGGGTGGTATGGGGAGAGAGAGGGAGGAGGGGAGAAATAGGGAAGGCATTGCATTGGGTATGTGGTAGATGGGAAACAGCAAGGGAGGAGGAATTGGGGGAAGAAAAGGAAGAGGAGACAGATTCATTCTATACCCAGTAATGGGGGTGGGAGAGGAGGAGCTGAGGCAGTGAGTAGGGATGCTTGAGGGTAGTATGCCTGGAGGGGATTACAAGAATATATCCCTGAGTTGCACCAGTGTGAGTCGGTTGTGCTGTGCCACCGCATGCGCCATTGCCAGGCACAGTTCTGAATACTGGGGCCTATATATATATATATATATATATATACATATTTGTAAGCCATATAAAAAAAACACTTTCAGTAAAACCCATTTTCTAAGCACAAAAAGACACTCCAAGGTTTGCTGGCTATGCAGTGTAATGCACACCTAGGGGCTGAAGGCACTTCTCCTGCAGTGTCATGCCTCACTACACCATGGGCGTGCATTTTAACAGTACAATGCCCATACCATCATGGCTTTCTGCTTACAGAACAACAGCTAAACTTCAAACAAACTGCAGATTTAAAAGCCGCATTTTTTTTTATTTTTTTTCATTTCGTTTTTGTTGACCGGGTAAGTGCACTAGACAAATCTTTCCTATTTTCAGGCATGACCCTGGGGAAGGGGGATACAGATAAATTTCTAAGGTGACTGGACTCCAGCTTGATGTTTATTTATTGTTGTATAATTTTGTATATATTGAATATACAATAGCCTGACTCAAATTGTCCATTTTATCAGTACTTGTGAGAGGGCAGAACTTTCCTAATTCACTCATGAATTATGGTTCTGCCCTCTTCACTTGAAGATAAATTTCATATTTTGAGTCAGCCCATTGCATATGTGTATGCATTACATGGTTGGGCTCTTGTCTTGTCCCCACAGAAAAAAACATGATATATTTAAGCAATAAGGCACGACAAGGTGTGGTATATCGTGGGATATCGTCACGCCTCGGGTGGTTGGGCACAAGGCCGCAGGCCGAGTGCGTCCAACTGTCCGAGAAGTGACGATATCCCACGATATACCACACCCTGGAGTGCCTTATTGCTATTATGAACTGCCCAAAAAGTTTTATTGGTAATAAATAAAAAAATCTTTTAATACCTTAGAAAGTGCAGTTTTGGGGGTGTTGGAGGTGTATGTTTTAAGAAAATAGTTCCTGAGGGCTCAGGACAGCAGGTGGTGCTGTTGTAAGGAGGTGCAGCTGTTAACTGTGTGTGGTTCTGCTAGGAGTACTCCCGAATGTACTATGTTTAATTGGGTTCTGCTGGTCTGGGACTTGACTCAGTTGTGCTGGCTGGCGTGAGACCAGGTAAAGCATGTGTAGAAATCGTCTTTTTTTTTTTAAATCTAATCTTTAGAAACGCAATCGGAATGGGAAAAATGCAGGCTGCTACTTCCGGTTTGCCGGTGGCAATCACTCCGGAGAAACAGTAAGTCACGTGCAGTTGTTTTTTTTGAAGAGGAAAGTAAGTTAACAGGTGAAAGGGTAAAATGCTTCCAATACTCCTGAGGAAAAAAACACTGTGTGGCACTTTTGGCGTCGTGTGGTCATTGACAGTCGTTAGCCGATTTCGATCGATATGGTAGTGCTGTGTCACTTGAGTGGACAGAGCCGGTAGTTGCGCTGTTATCAGCGGTAGTTTTTTTTTTATGTACTCAGGCAATTTCTGTGAGGATTTGATGTGGCTTTGTTTGTTTTGGGTTAAGGTGACTGTCTCGAGGTCTGACTCATGGAAGACCACAGCAGGTGTCGTCCTTGGGTTTTGTGTAGCGAAGCGAGAGTGATGGGGTACATTGCAGTCGGAGGAGTTCCTTGGCAGTGAGGAGGCTGGTGGCCGGAGGTTTTCTGAAGCCGTGATGATGTAGCCCGATATTATCACGGCCTCGAAACCCTCTCGGCCAATCAGCTTCCTCCATTTACGATCGGTAGTTCATAATTCCCTATACATGATGGTAGCCAATTAGCGTATTATGATATCACTTAGCTAATTACACAATAATATATAATCACTATATATATATATATATATATACATACATATATATATATATATGTATATATACACACACACTCTAGCTATGCTGCCTATTTATGCAAAAACTACATCAATGCAGACATTAGGGTTGAAGAACGTAAAATGTGCAAAGTAGGGAAATGAAAAACATTAGGATTTGGGGTCTCTAGAGTATTGCTGACTCACTGGTGGGGTCTTCTTTGGAGTTGTCAATCTTAATGCCCCCCCCAGCCCACAGCCTCCTGTCCAAAGCACAAAGTTCAGCTCCAAGCCAATGCCTGTTAGTGTTACATTTTGAAAGTTAGAGAAGTATGACTCACCACATGTTTATAACTCACCACATGTTAATAACTGACCACGTGTTTATAACTCACCACATGTTTATAACTCACCACATGTTTATGGCTCACCACATGTTTATAACTCACCACATGTTTATGGCTCACCACATGTTGCCTACAGAATCTGTTGTATCTTTCTTCACCTGGGGCCCAGTGGGCCACGCATGCAGAAAAAAGATCATATCTTACCTTGTTTGCTCAGAGGAGGGGTTGGGCATTAGCGCTAATAACCCCAAGGAATACCCCACCACTGATTCACCAATACGCCAGAGATCCCAAACCATAATGTTTTTCATTTCCCTACTTTGTGTTCTTTGCATTCTTCAACCCTTATTTCTGTATTAACATAGTTGTTTGCAATTTATTTCCTATCTTTTTCTGATAGTGGAATCATATCTTCATTCACACAGGTCCTGCACAAAATGAAATAAAATAGAATACTGAAGTCAGTCCTGATGCAGTGCATTGGCCATCAGGGAAGGCTCCCTGACTCACCACAATGTGTCGTGTGAGCACTTGAACACTGCTCTGTCCCTTCCCAGGTTAGGGACAGTGCTGCACATCACAGTGCCTTCCCCCTATCCTCAGCTCTTTCAGCTGGCTCACTGAGCTTGCACCTGAACTCAGGTCACTGGAACGGGAAGGCAAAGAGGCTCCCACTGGACCAATGGATGTCCCTGCAAATGTTTTTTTGTGACATTTTGACCCCAATAATTCAATACAGTCTGTTTATGACCTGTCCTTCTGAACAAGACAGGTGTCATTTAACATGTAATTTTGTGCTACAAGGGTGAAATCATAATTTGGCCAGGATTTGAAAAATGACAGCTGGCACGTTCATAAAGTGGTGTGAAAAAATTGCTATGATCAACATTTTTGGTGAAAATATTGAAGCTTACCAAAGTTATGAGCATGTTTTTTTTTTATATATTTTGGCCCTGAATTTTTAACATAGTCTTCTTAGGTTTCACCAAGCCAGTTCAGCAAGAAATTTGTCAAAGTCTGGCACAGCAACAGGATTTAGCCAATGACGACCACATTGTCTGGCAAATCCATTGATGGACGGTTGCATCGTCCCAAGTATTGGGGCATTTTTGTATTGTTTGCAGGGGCTTTGACCCCCGCACCACCCGGATCTCTAAATATCTAACTCGGGGGGGGGGGGTGAATTTGAGTGGTGAGTGGCCAAATTCCAGAATCGATGAATATATTCATTGGTCCGACAACCTGTTTGACACTGCAGGTGTTGAACAAGTTGTGTCACTGTGGAGGGGTTCATTGTTACAACGTTATTGTAACAATGGTATACAATGTTTTTATAAGCCCAACTCATGGTGACAATTTTCAAATTCAGCCCAAAACACCATTTTGCATCACAGGTGTTAAATCATGTTTCACCATGGATTTGAAAAACAACAGCTGTCATTTTCATGAAGTGGTGTGAAAAAAATGGCTATGTTAAAAATTTAGGGTAAAAATATTAAAAATCACCAAAGTCATGAGTGAGCATTGAAAATGTTCAAAGTACGCTCGTAACTTTGTTTTTTGTTTCATATTATTATTATTTTTTATATTTTTGGAGAGTGTGTGACTCCCAAAATAAGGCAAACAATTCCAAAATAAAGGGGGAGGAAGTTATTGACTTCCAAATGTACAAAACAAAACTGGATGACTTCCAAAACTGTAGGCACAGAAGCTAAGAAATTTTGGATTTTTCTAAAAGAAATTGTATTTTACCACTGATATTTGTATTCACATCCATAAATTGACCCTTCTTAGAATACTGCCTTTCAAATATTGGGATCTGGAAAGTATTTTGACTTCCAGAAAATTGAAACTACTTCCAGATTTTGACTTATGGAAGTATTTGACTTCCACATAAAATAATTTAACTGAATCCCTGCCTCCGACACAGGGTATTTGGCACCCCGTGTTAGGGTTGTCAGAACCTTCTGAAGTTCTGGGTTCTAGTTCTAGTCTAGAACTTTTGAAAAAGTTCTAGGGTTCTAATCTTTTTTAGAACTTTTTAGAACTCGAACCCTATTTTTTTATTGTGCTGCCAGTAATGAAGATAGTAATAAAATACATGTGTCATGAAAAACTGTTCAGTATAAGGGGGAGAGAAATTATCATGTGTGACATTGATAGGAATACAACTAGGTGTATCTGTGGTTTCTTCTGTTTGCTAAAGCCAGCAACTTAATACATAACAAGCCCACCCAATTTCCCATATGTTAAAGTTTTCCTGCTGTAGTTGCATCATAGTTCCTTAGAGAAAGAAAGAGGCACATTAGCCATTTATGTACTCAGTTATATAAACTCATTGTCATGAATTATGAGAAAAAAATCACTTAATATTACCTAATCTCAGCTATTTGCTGCTTTCTGTTTTAAATGAGTAAATCAAAAGTTGCTATGTTTAAAAGAAAGCTTTTGTAACAAAGTTAAGCCACGGTACTGCAGCAGCAGCACGTGGAACTGTTGCAAAACAAATTATGTCATAACGAGACATTTGAATAAAAAAAATATGGCAGTCATTGTTGCTGGCAAAAAAAATGCATGCAATTTTCTAAGATAATGCATACATATACCAACATTCCTGTTGGGAAATTGAAGTAATATATACAACTTTCTAAGATGATGCATTTTTGCAGCTGATACGTCAATAAAATATGTATTTCAGTCACAT
This sequence comes from Neoceratodus forsteri, assembly GCA_016271365.2. Taxonomy (NCBI): domain Eukaryota; kingdom Metazoa; phylum Chordata; order Ceratodontiformes; family Ceratodontidae; genus Neoceratodus; species Neoceratodus forsteri. The sequence goes on from CM028130.1 coordinate 1,428,414,568, forward strand.
AAATAAAACAAAAAGTGGTTTCCTCATCACATACTAACTTAAGGAACATTTAATGTAGCTGCAGCAGTTGGCATGTGATGTTTAAGGGACAGTGTCTGTCAACTCCATCATGTATCAAATTATCACTACTTGTGAAGCAAAAACACTTTATGATAGGTAACATTCTGTGAAAACTGCTGATGCAGATTTTCTTTTATTTCTGCTTCCTTTATTTTTTTTTAAAGGGGACAGGAAAATTGTGCTAGGTGGCAGCAGCTTGCAATGTATTTAATAAGAAAAAATATATATATGTATTTTATATATATAGTAGGTTCGGTCTGTCATCATCTTTTTCCTCACCGTCCCCAGCCGATCACGAATCTGTAAATGAAAGGACTAAAACAACACCCACCTTTCACCCCATCATCAATTCCACTTTTCTTCCACCACCCTCATCTGTGCAGTAGCGCCAAGACCACCCTTACACCCATGTTAAAACCAACCCACAACCCTCACCCCAAGCATGTATTCCACCCTTCTCTCTCACCCAAATGTTTAAACAACCCCCACACTTAGTCATGAACTACTATTCATGTCACCCTTCTCCGTTCCTCACCCATGTTAAAACCCAGTCCCCCAACCATCACCCATGTACTAGCATCCATTTTGGTTTATGGTTAACATTTCTGTAATTGAAAAAATAATAAACAGTTACCAATTAGAACTCGTTGTTTTGTCCTCTTTAAAATTGAAAAATAGACTGCCCCTGGTCCCAGCCCATACTGATGCACCACAAAGTCACAGAAGGTAAATCCAAAAATATATGTTTGCAGTTTAACTATAAATAATATGATACAGAAAGGATTGATGTGACAGTGTCCCTTTTATGTCAAATTTTGGCCTGTTCCCTTCCCACTGATGTTAAAATTGCCCTGTATATAAAACTTGTTGACTTTAGTTTAGACCCTAGCTACAAAGCAGTTTGCCATGAAAAGATAAAAGTTTTGTGGGGTATATAGTCCAAGGTAGTAGATCGAGAAAGGAGAGAGACAAGCAAAGTCATCACAGTCTGTAAAAGTTTCCTTTTTGGTGCAGAGAGACTCTGTCCCACACAATATTTACCAGCCACCACCATCTGAGTTGTCATCACCAACAACATCAACATCAATCACTTCAGGATCAGTTTGTATACTCTTGTAGGGATATGAAGATCTTGACTTATTAACTTTAATTAAAGTTAACATGTGTACATTTTCTGGCAGCAACCTATTTCTGGTGTCTGTTACAATATTGCCAGCTGTACTAAACATGCATTCTGAAGAGACACTTGTTGCAGGACAACCAAGATATTTACAGGCTTCATCAAGCAGCTCTGTCCAAATTGACTTTTTTGATCTCCAGTATTCAAAAGGGCATGCATTGATAGGAATAGGCAATTCTTGCAGGTAACTGTCTACCATGATGGACAGAGACTGCTCAGAAGAGGAATCAGCAGAAGCTGGTATGGCAGCAATTTGGGAAAGGTTTTGCCACAGATTTAGCTTAATACTAAGGGCTGAAGAAGTGGCAGTTGTGGAACAACTACTGTTAATGTTTGATGACTTTTCCAGTTCTGTATCCCTTTGTGCAGATGAACCTGCATGTTGTGGTGATGACAACCTGGTAGGTGCTGTGCATGTTTGTGTTTGACTCCTGTGAGTGCTACAGCTCATCTAGCAACTGACATTTGTACTGCTCTACATAATCTGTTTTTGGAAGATGTATAGCCTTGAATCTGGGATCTAAGAGAGCTGCAAGGATGTAGTGTTTTGATTTCGTCATTGCAACTAATTTATCGTTGGTTTTGAAGCGCTCACTAATTCTCTTTACAAGATTCCCATGATACGGGTGACATGTTGTCTGAGCTTCAGATCTGTCTTTTTCTATTTGAAGATTTAGAACACTAAGATTATGTGAAATTAGCATTATGAGTGGGATAACCTAACTCCCAGATGTGCCTTCAGAAGACATGTCCCTTGTAGCTGTCTCAAAAGGAGCTAGGATGCAGCACACTGTCTCCATTAATTTCCACTGCAGCACAGGCAGCATAATGCCATCTCCAATAATGTAACTGGAGCAATACTCATGAACAGCTTGCTTTTGCTCCAAGAGGCACTGCAGCATATAAAGTATTGAGTTCCAATGAGTGCATTTTGAATTAGCTTTTGCTGGGGCAGCTTATGTTTTTCTTGCAGTTCGGACAATATCCATATAGTCTTGCTTGAATGTGAAAAGTGAGTCACAATTATTTTGCAAACAGCAATCATACCATCCACTTGTGTTTCATTGCTGAGATATCCCATGACAATTAAATGTAAGCAATGTGCAAAGCAAGAAACATGCAGAAATCCTTCATCCTGTACTGCTTTCAAGATGTTGGCTCCATTGTCACTTACTATGAAGCCACATTTTAGACTGTGAGAATAAACCCATTCATCAAGGAGGTCATTTAGTTCCTGCAAGATGTTTGCAGCAGTATGACTTTGCCCAAACTTCTTTATATAAAGCAGCAACATCTTTTGGGGTGTCTTTGTTCTTGAAGAAGCACAAGAAAACATGACCCCAATGAGTGGTAAGGGACATGTAATCTATGTTTTGAGTGCTGGTCCACATATCTGTTGTGACATGCATAACCCCACCCTCTGCAGTTTTAAGTGCCGGTATCACTGTCACTTTTAAAGCCTGATAAATATTTGGTATTTCAACATAGGAAAAGTATCTTTTATGAGGGACATTGTAACAAGGCTCTGCTAATGTCATGAGCTCCCTAAAATCCTCATGAACTACCAAAGAGTATGGGAGAAGGGCTCCGGCTAACAGTTCACCAATTTTGTGATTAAGATGAAGATTCTTTGGATGATTTCTAGTAAAGGTATTCTTCCTTTCAAATGCTTGAGATAGTGTTAGCTGTTTACAACATGTCCCTGCTGGTTTATTATACACCATGCTTCGATGGGCAGATGGAAGCTGAGATGGTGGACTAGGACTTATACATTCAGTGCCATCACTGGATGTGCAACTGGTACTAATGGTACTGACATTGGTGGTAACAGTGATCCTAGGGCTGGCAGTGGTTCTGTCAATTCAGTATTCATTTCAGATTCTTGACCCTTCTCACATGTGGTCTGGAAGATGAAGGACATGGGTTTTGGACGATCAAGCAAAACTGAATGCTTTTTCAGATGGCGTTTAAGAGCTGCAGTGCCAAGGCATGACACAACTTTACCGTGGCTTACACTCTGTTTACACAGGGAACAAACTGCATTGCATGGATCAGTTTTACTGACAGATAAATAATTCCATACCTCAGATGTGTCAGATTTTATTTGAGTGCTAGCAAGATAGCTAAAGACTGTTTGTGTTGTTTTGTCACCTGTCCTAACAGAACCTGGGACATGCTCCTTGGTGCTAGAAGAGTGGGCAGAAGACTCTGATGGATTTTCATTGCTGGCTGACACAGAAGTGGTGGATTCAACTGATATGTCCTTTTCATTGCCAACAGTGCTGGTTTTTTTTGCAAGTGCACTACCTGATTCATTGTCAGCAGACTTGCTCATTTCACTTTGTTGAGGAAGTAATGATACGTCACAAGACACAACAGTGTCAGACTGAGACAAAGAGCTACTGTCTGAGTCAGAGAGGGACTCACTGTCACTTGCATTATTACTGCTAGTTACAGGGATTTTAACAGCATGAATGGCATACCTGATGGTGCCTCTCTGTGTGAACCCACACACACTGGGTAGGGTACAGTGCAGTCAAAAGGCACACAGCAGATGGGCTGACCACAGGAGATGGAGTCACACACACACATATACAACCCAAGGAAAGAGATTTTTCTGTCTCTCCTATCAACAGGGAAATATATTTCTGGGCTTATGTCATGAATTTAAGGATAATGCCACCACATGACAACTGGCCACTGGGTCTCTCTCTGTAACACACACTGGGTAGGGGCCAGTGCAGTCAAAAGGCACACAGCAGATGGGCTGACCACAGGAGACGGAGTCACACACACATATACAAGCCAAGGAAAGGTATTTTTCTGTCTCTTCACCTAACAGGGAAAGATATTGCTGATGGGTGATCTGAATATACCAGATGTAAACTGGAGTGCAGTTGCAGCAGCCACTTCAAAGAGTGGGGTTATTCTAGATGCCCTACAAGGGGCATGCCTTAGACAACTAGTATTGGAGCCCACTCAAGAGGGAGCAATCTTAGACCTGGTTCTCTCAAATGGAGATGAAGAGAGGATCACAGATGTAGAAGTGGGTAGCCATCTGGGAACTAGCGACCATCGAACAGTATGGTTCACAATAAACACAGCAATAGAGTCAAGCCATACAAAGGCAAAAGTACTGGACTTTTGGAGGGCTGACTTTGCTAAAATGGGTGAGTACCTAAGGAATGCACTAGCAAATGGGCAGGAAGGAGGGGTGGAAGAACAATGGGAAATAATAAAAACTGCCATCACAGAGGTAACAAGCCTTTGTGTGAAGCAAATTAACAAAATGAAACGATGTAAGAAACCACTATAGTTCTCAAAGGAAGTGGCAGTGAAGGTTCAAGAGAAAAAGAAAGCATTCAGGAAGTACAAGGAATCACAGAAGGATCAGGACAGGGAACTGTATCAGTTAAAGCAAAAGGAAGCTGGGAAGGCAGTCAGAACAGCAAAGGTCCAAACTGAGGAAAAGATAGCCAACTCAGTTAAGAAGGGGGATACAACCTTTTATAGGTATATCAGGGAGCAAAGGAAGACCAAAGGAGGGCTAGTGAGGCTTAATTAAGAGGAGGGAGGGTGGGCAGAGGATGACTGTGAAAAGGCAGAGATACTAAACAAATATTTTTTCTCAGTATTTACAAAGGAAGTGGGGGAGGTACCTAAAACAAACAGTAGAAACACTCTGGATACAGAAGTTGATACCAGCCCATTTACAGAAGAAAGGGTTCTGAAAGAACTCTTAAAACTGAAGGTGGACAAAGCAATGGGGCCTGATGGGATTCATCCCAGAATTCTAAAAGAACTAAGGGTAGAACTAGTGACACCGCTGACTACCCTCTTTAACAAATCATGGGAGGATGGGGTGGTACCCGAGGACTGGAGAAGGGCAGATATGATTCCCCTACACAAAAGTGGGAGCAAGGCAGAAGCAGAAAACTACAGACCTGTTAGTTTAACCTCAGTGGTGGGGAAAATGATGGAATCACTTCTGAAAGAAAGAATTGTTGAGTATCTAGAGGCCAGAGGGACTCAGGACCCAAGGCAGCATGGATTCACAGCAGGAAGATCATGCCAGACAAATCTGATAGATTTCTTTGACTGGGTGACCAAAGTAGTAGATCAGGGAAGGGCTGTGGACATGGCCTACCTAGACTTTAGCAAGGCATTTGACACAGTCCCACACAAAATATTAATATACAAGTTAGCCAGCCTGGGGTGGGTCCCAAGATGACAGCCTGGGTAAAGAATTGGCTGGAGAGTGAGGACACAGAGAGTAATAGTAAATGGAGTCCACTCTGAAGAAAGGGGATTACTAGTGAGGTACCGCGAGAGTTCAGTATTAGACCTGTCCTCTTCAATGTCTTTATAAGTGACATTGCAGAGGGATTGAAGGAAAAGCAAGTCTCTTTGCAGATGACACAAAGATCTGCAACAGAGTTGATGCACAAGGTGGGTGGAAAGGATGAGAAGGGACTTGGCAAGGTTAGAGGAATGGTCAAATGTATGGCAGCTTCGATTCAATGTTAAGAAGTGCAAGGTAATGCACCTGGGAAACAAAAACCCAGGGGAAGAGTACACAATGGTGGGTGAGTTACTAACAACAACAAAAATGGAAAGGGACCTGGGGGTAGTCATATCAGATGACCTAAGGGTGGGCAAGCAATGTAAGAGGGCAGCAAGGAGGGCTGGGGGGATACTGGGATGCATAGGGAGAGGCATCACCAGTAGAAAACAGGAAGTTATTATCCCTCTGTACAGACAGTTGGTAAGACCCCTCTGGAGTACTGCGTGCAGTTCTGGAGGCCCAATCTCCGCAAGGACATAGACAGGATGGAGGCTGTCCAGAGGAGGGCAACTAAAATGGTGCAGGATCTGCACCGAACTATATGAAGAGAGACTTAGGGCAATTATGTAGCCTTAAGGAAAGGAGGTAGAGGGGACATATTAGAAACTTTCAAGTACCCCAAGGAATCAATGAAGTCCAAGAGGGTAGCATCTTTAAAAAAAGAGGTGTGCAAGAACAAGGGGCACAATTTGAAGATAGAAGGGGGCGGCTCAGAGGTAATTTAAGAGTATTTTTTCACAGAGAGGGTTGTGGATGCATGGAGCGGCATTCTGGAGGAGGTTGTGGAGTCAAAAACAGTGGTGGAATTCAAGCATGCATGGGACAGTCATAAGGCAATTCTAGGGGGTGGGGGTAGGAAGAAGTAGGCTGCTGGTTAACTAGGATCTGCAGCTTATCCATTAGGTAGGGAAATGGGCAGACTGGGTGGGCCAAGCGGTCCTTATCTGCCATCAAAATCTATGTTTCTATGTAATATATTTCTGGGATTCTGTCATGTATTTAAGGATAATACCACCACGCGACTGCCCAACAATGGGCTGCTCGCAGTAACACACAATGGGTATGGTACATAGTCAGCAGCCGCAGCAGGGTGGTGGGAACTCCACAGGAGAATAGAGAGATACAGTGTAGTGGAGTTACACACACAACACACAAGTAGGGAGTACTGTGTAAAAACAGAATAAAACAGCCTGGTGTTGTTCTATCAGGAATTTTATAGGGTGGAATCGAAGAACACTCAGCAGCACACTGAGCACAGTACCACAGAATCCCCTACCCTTCCTGTCCTCCTGATTATTTTACTTTGTTTTGTAGAGTAGGGTATAAAGTAGTAAGTGAAAAAAGAAATGCCATCAAATTCAAATGTTTCAACTTCTCAAAGACTCACACATTAAAGTTAAACTTAATTTTCCTCACAATCTGTTTGTTTTAATTTCTTCACCCCTCCCCCAGCCATCTGATGATTGCTCCTTCTTCCCAGTATGAAACAACTACGCCACACAGAAATGAAGTTTTTGAACTGCTGTTTGAGACCACGATAAAATTCTCAGTTTCTCAGTTTTACTCAAATACTCAGCAAATTTAATTTCCCTCACTCTGTCCGTCTCATCCTGAGGCTGAGCCTCTCACCAACTGTTCCTAAGTTCAGTGCCCTTTCTTTTTCTCGGTTCCCACTCCCAACCCCGAGTCCCCCAGCCCTTTACTTCAGTTTTCACCCCCAACCCATCCCTTAGCTTTTTTATTTATTTTTTTTGTTTGCAATACACACACATATGATGATTTCATTTCACAATTAGCAAACAATTGCCAGAGCCAGACAGCAGAGCTAGCCCAGACAGAGGGAGCGAGCGAGTAGCACAAGCTGCTGCAGCCTGCAACTCCTTTATGGCACTGGCTGGATAAATGAACAGAGCTGCAACCATGCTCCAGTTTACATCTACCACCTGACCACAGAGCAGATGGTCAGGTGGTAACATGGACTGTGGGAATGAAGTGCGCAGGCACGCAGTCCGACTCCAGTCCACACCATTCAGCCCCCACAAGTTTGTGCATGCCATCATGCACCCTTCCCTTCATTTCATCCTCTTCATCTGCTCCACCCCAGACTTTCTGCCTCCTGTGGCACTGTGCTGCCTCCCAATCCCATCCTGCTTCAACCTCTCTCCCGTCTCTTCGGAGCCGATACTATAGGGCTAGGCAAGCTTGCATTGTGGTTGCGGCTTCTTAAGGCATAAAAAGAAAAAAAGAATTGATTCAAACCCATTTGCAAACCCACTAGTGTTCAAGTTCTCAATTAGAACTCGAACACCAGGGTTTGTGATGGGTTTGAATCTTTCCTGAACTAGTTCTGACAACCCTACCACGTTTCAACTTCATGGTTGGGGGCACCTGGAGTGGGCACTCTGCTGTCTCAGATAACTGGGTAAGGGGGTAAGACTAGGATGACACAGGAGATTGGACACCCTAGTGTTGGCAGACTGTCATGCCAATGGGGGAGAAAAACCCGTGCTGAGGATGGGCTCCCTGGTGGTATTTAAATATGACAGTCATTTTGCTGGTACCTGGGAATGGGCACCCCAGTGTCCAGCTGAAAGTAAGCAGGCTGCTGTTTAATGTGGCTGGCTAATGGCACCCATTGGGGGAAGAAAACAAACTCATATCACTGTATGCTCGTCAGGGGTTGGGCAATACACTACTATGTAACCCCATCTCTGCTGTATGATCACACGAAAACATCACACCCACACATGGAAATAGCACTGCTCCTTGCCACATGAATGTATTCTTATAATATGACCACATGACTTCATGTGGTCATAAAAATTCAGTTATTCTTAGAACTGATTTTTTTAAACTGCACATGATCTGAAATGGAATTGTTTTTTCTTAAATATTTAAAAACTGCTTCTGTTTGGGAGATTAAAAAAAAATGTGTACAACTGGGCCAGGATATTCATAGCAGTTGAGTATGCGCAGCTGAGTTGCACCAGCGCAAGTGTGGACCTGAGCCAAGGAGTGATATTCAGTGGGAGTCATTGCACAGCACAAATCCCATTGCACCAACATACAACTATAATGAATGCAAGCACAAGAGCAGGGGGCATGCCCTTATATATATGGCGCAATGCAATATTCAGCTGTGGAACCATGGTGGAAGTGCAGTGCAAAACCTGGATAAGCTGAGCAGACTTTAGCCTATAAATACAGGGCACAAGCAGACAGACAGCACTTGCACCAGGCGAGAGGGGGAGAGAGAGAGAGAGAGAGAGAGAGAGAGAGAGAGAGTGGCAGGAAACTGGGGACAGACAGACAGAAAGACAGACCAAGGGAGACAGATCCAGTGAGAGACAGAAACACTGTCACAGGCAGACACAGGGGGAGAGGGACACAGGTGGCTGTGGAGCATGAGCCAGGGGCAGAGAGAGTGACAGGAATAGGCAGGCACATTGCCATGCAGTGCACAAGGGTGGCACACAGCCTGCAGCAGGTGACCATCCAGGGGGAGACAGGACATCAGGGGCCATGGATAGAGTGCCCTTCCTTATGGAGGATGTAATGAGGGGTGTGAGGGGGTAGGAGGAACAGCGACATGGCCAAGTAAGAGCCCATCAGGGCTATACCCAGAACAGGTGGTACTGTACCCGCACCACCTCCAAGAACTACACAGACATGGAGATTGTGGGATGGTACAACCTGAAGAAGGCCATTCTGAGGCAGCTCTGTGAACTGTGCAATGAAGATGCAGGCACCCACAAGACTGAGTCACACAATGTCTATGGAGACAAAAGTGACAGCTGTCATGTGCCTGCACATCATGGGAATCTTCCAGAGGCCAACAGAGGACAACACAGGCATAACCCAGTTGCCACATCATGCCTCCTCACACAATTCCTCAACACTCTGCTGCCATGTGCTTTGGAATACATCCATTTTCCCAGCACACAGGTGGAGCGTACAGCAACCATGCAGGACTTCCACAGGGTAGAGCATATGCTTGGGGCCATTAACTGCACCCACATGGGCATCCACGTGCCACCTGACCCTGAGAGTATGGCCTATATCAATAGGAAGGGGTTCCCAAGTGTGAACTTCCAGGTGGTGTGCAGTGCCAAGGTGGTGTGCCACCAATGTCTGTGCCACACACCCTGGGAGTGCACATGATATGTTCTTCTGGCACAGTTCTGCGCTGTGCCACAGGTTCAAGCTTAGGGACATCCCCACAGGGCACCTAGTGGGTGAGTATGGGGTGGGCAAGGGGTGCCAGGTAGAGTAGGCCATGGGATGGGGAGGGCAAGGTGGGCATGCTGGCGAGGGTGCCAGGGACAGGCAAGGGGCACAGCAAAGGATGTCACAGGGCTAACCATGTCATTATCCACACAGGAGATAGCACCTATCCACTGAGGTTTTGGCTGCTCACTCACTATCAGCGCCCATCGACTCCAGCAGAAGAATGCTACAATGAGGCACATGCCAGCATGTGAAACATCACTGAGCATGTATTTGGGATACTGAAAGCACGGTTCCATTGCCTAGACAGGTCTGGCGGTGCCCTACAGTTCAGCCCCTTGAAAGTCTGTGGCCTATTCCTGGCCTGCTGCATACTGCACAACATGGCCACTGAATGTGGGATAGCTGTTGAGGCAGATGAGGGCGACAGTAGTGGGAATGATGATTGCAATGGGTCTGGAGGGTGGTGGAGAGCTCCCTGGATGGAGGGATCCCTGGCTGCAAAGGATGGCATGGCAGCATCGAGACACCATCACACAGGAACACTATGGTGCGTGTAGATAGGTGGTGCCAAACTCATACAAAGCCACACCCTCACATACAAGTACAGCGCACAGGCAGGGGCGTGTATGGAAATGGGCATGCACACACAGAGGTGTGGTGCAGGGGTAGGGGAGTCAGTGGCACACAACCACACACAACTCCACACAGCATCACACAGCAACACACACATGCACCCATGCTCTGGCAAGTGGCGGGGATCAGATGCATTGCACCGGTGCATAGGCGCAACTGGTGCAGAAATGCTCTCATCACACCCACGCCACACGGGTATGCAGCCAAGCAGGCATGTACACAGGCAGCATGTAGCGCAACACCCAGGTACCACACCGTCCATGAACATACAGGGCTGCACCTGCAGACTGTGGTCAGAGTGGCATGCACATCAGGGCCATCATGCAAAACCATGGCCACTATGGCCATGGGGGTGGCCAGTGACTGTGCTGGGGCCAATCAGCAGCAACAGGCTGCTCATTGGCCACAGGGGGTGTTAGCAAAAGCACCCCAGGGGTTGAACTGTGGGACCATGACTGGCTTCTCTCAGAGATCTATAGGTGTCCAAGCAGGCCCACCCCAGGTGTGCTTGGGATGCCAACAGCAGAGCCCAGCATTGACAGTGTGGGTGTCGCCTGACACCGGGATCATGGGGTGAACAGTGCACTGCGTGGGGTCAGTGGTGACCGGCCATGTCCTGTGGCAGCCAGCAGTGCAAGGCCATCTGTGATCACCTGGGATGCAGTTGTGGCCGCCTGCAAGTGCTGTATAGCCACCAGGAGCTACACAGTGCCCCTTTCGTGCTGCTCAACCACCTGGTGCACCTCTGCATGTAGTGCACACACCTCAGTGGCAAGCTTCACCTGTTGCTCCATGGAGGCCCGCAGCAAATGGGTGTGCTCAGTGAACTGGTCGGCGCCCTGGGGAACCTGTGTGGGGTGCCGACATTCCTGCAGTGACCGACTATGCTGCACAGTTCTTCGCTCAGGTGGACACTGCACAGTGGGGTCCTCATGAGGTATGTTCCTAGCAGGCAGCCCGGCAGCGGACCCTGTGTTCACCTGCCCTATGGCTCCTGCACCCGGCTGCCATTGCCCATACAGTAACTGAATGCTGCCCAGTGCCTGTGCGGCCACACCACCACTACCACAAGGCACAGTTGTGGCAGTGCACATAGCAGCACCTGCAGTGTTGGCAGACAGCTGTTCCACTGCTGACAGGCCATTGAGCGTGCTGTCTATGTTGTTGACTGGTATAGGTGTCTCCTCCACAACACCAAACATGCTGTTCAGGATCCAGATTAGTCATTATCAGTGTCGGACCCTGCCCCGATCTGTGTTTCCATGCAGAGGATGCCAAGACTAGCGCCCTGTAGAAATACATCCAGGCCCTTGTCCAACCTCATACCCAGGACATCCGACTGGACAGTGGTGGTGCGCTATAGTCTATCAGGCCCCCAGATGCCCATGGAGGTGGATGGCTGGTCCTCCAGGGCTGGGTCTGTCTCCACAGCTGCTGCTGGCTCCCCATCCTCTGCACACAGGCTTGCCAGTGCTGAAAGAGAAAACAGGTGTGTCAGTGATGCAAAGCCCATGAATGCCCACCCCCACCCCCAACACAGCCACTGCATGCTGTATGTGCCCAACATATGTACCATGCAGTGATGGACTGCTACCTGTCTGGAATCCTCCACCTGGCACACCCTTAATGGTGCTGCAGTGCATGGTGGCTGCCACCAACTCCTCCTGCGCCGTGAGCTGTGGTGCATCAGCAGGCTTCCCTCTGGTGGCTTTCCAGGCTGCATGGATGGCTGCCACCTTCCCTTTGGTGTGCTGCTTATCAGTGCCCACCTTGGCACTCCTGCACTGACTGCTGGTGGCTGCCCTTCTGGTTCATGCATGCTGCCACCTCCTTCCAGGCCCCGACCCTGGCCTGTGGTGTGCCTGTGGCACTGCTCAACAGTGGCTCCCTGTTGAGATAGGCCTCAAACAGGGCCTCTGCTTCTGCCTTAGTGAAATTGGGCCTGGGTTGTGAGCAGGCCCACGCTCCTCACCCTCCTCATGTTCTGACATGTTGCTACCTGTGGACATAGACAGCACAGTGTGTCAGTGTCAGCAGCACCCTGCTCCATCCCCCCTTCTGTGTTGTCTGGGCTCAGTGTGCTCCAGCAGCATGTACAACTTACCTCAGAAGGTTGCAATACCGGTCCATAGCCTGTGCCGGTCCGTGGCACTTTTATGGTGCAACGCATGCAAATGAGCATTGGTGCAATGGTAATGACATGCTGATTTCCCCAGTTTGCCAAGCATTGGCTGATGAGCTCATTTGCATGTAGCAGCTGAATATCATGAGTTTGCTTTGTGTGCAGTGAGATTGCTCCCGAGCAAGTAGCAGTGCAATGCGCAGACATGCACGGGGCGCAGGCCTCCAGTGTGAATGCACCTGATGGTATCATGGTGTCAATCACACACTGTGCACTGACAGCATGATACTGGGGCATAGTGCATTTTGCACCAGGCCTGCTATTGTACACATGCACACTGCACAGAGGCAGTCAACCTCTGACCCCTGGTTTGACCCCCTGGTCACTTCCCTGATCATGCTACCACATCTAGCCACACCCATGTCATGCATCTGTGGCATTGCACGATGAGTGGACTCAGCACATGTACCCTTGCATCATGCATCTGGCACATGTTGCGCACACGTGCACCTCCGACCACCATTTTGCTTCTCCACTTTGCGGTTGGCACTATGGTGTGGCATGGTGTCCGGCAGGCAAGAAACTGGTCCCAGGTTGAACTTGTGAACCTGGTGGCATGCGTCCAGCCACATGCCCCACAACTCTTTGGTCAGGTTCCCCTGCAGCAGCCGAGGGTTGTGGTGTGGCAGGGGATAGCTGCCAGTCTGTGGCAATGCACTGGGGTGGCCAGAACAGGGGATCAGTGCCGCCACAGGTATGGGGACCTTGTGCGGTGGGACCCAGAGTGCCTCTGATGGCTGCAGGCATGTGTCCAACAAGGGGCTGTGCCACTGCCAGGTAAGTCAGCCTATTTTGCATGTGTGCCCTAGTGCTGTACTGTGGTATTGTCTAGGTTGCCTGGCATGCCCTGCAGAGAGGTACACTATCATCATGCACTTTGTAGAGTGGCATTACCAGCCACAGCTTGCATTGTGATAAGCTGTGTGGGACATGTTGGGGCAGGGGCACACCCTGTGCACAGGGGTGGGAGTGGGGGGCAGATGCTGTGGATGATTTCTGATGTGTACCTGTCTTTGTTCCATTCCCAGAACCTGAGGATTGCCACTGTGAGAGGGTGACGGGAGTGGAGAGAGCAGCACAGCAGGCCACAGAGGGCAGGTAGGCACTGTCTTGGTCCTGTGCACTTTACATGGGGGCAGCAGGGAGTGGGTGTGGGCATGGCCACCTGTGCCATGTGCCATGGCAGCTGTGTGTGTTGCACTGTGCATGGTGCATGCCACTGTGGAGTGGCCATTGCACATATGTGCCAGCTGTTGGGGGGTGTGCACCCCGACTGACACTTTTGTTGCTGTGGTGCTGCTGATGCACTGTGCTTTCCACTGCCCATTGCACACTGTGGGTGGGCATGGTACCTTGGGATATTGCAATGATCACCTTTCCTATCCCTTGTCAGAGGTGTCCAGTGGAGAAGACGGATGCCACTGTACTGCCGGCTGCTCTGCCAGTTGTTACTCATCATCTTCGCCACCATGGAGGCAGTCCTGCAAGTGCCCTGGATGATGTTGGCAGACCAGAGACAGAGAGGGCACCAAGGGGTGGCAGGGCATGGCTGCTGTTAGTTTTTGCCTCAGTAATCCCGTTTCCCCTGCTGTACCTCCCCCATCAGTCCCCCTTCCCACTGTACAGTCCCTGTTCCCTGTCCCCTTCCCTCGCTATCCTACCCTTTCCCACCCTCTTGTTTATATAAATAGTTGTGATGTTAAATATATATTTTTTGACATACCTGCCTGTGTCAGTGACTGTTTTGTAGGTGGCATGAGGAGCCATGTTGCAGTGGCACAGTGTATGTTTGTGTGACATGCTTGTGCACTGCATGTGCTGTGGTGTGTCCCACTGTGGTGATATCTTGCTCCTTGGTAGGTGGCTGTGCCTTGGGGTGCCCATGGGAAGCTGACAGGGGTGTGTGGAGTGTGTGTGCTTGGCTGCATGGTCCTGGGTGTGGATTGCTGTGGTTGGGGTGGGTGGGGGAATGGCCTGCAGCCTATGGGGGGACTCAATTGGGGGCCCTCCATTGGCCATTGGTGCCACCTGTTGTCTTCTATCTGTGCCGCTGTTGTGTTCTGGGGTGGGGTGGGGTGTCTGGGTGCCTGTGTGTGCCCTGCTGGTGGTGGTCTTCTGTGGCCAGACACTGTGCTACTCTGGCTCTGTCCCTGGGTCTGTTGGATATGCCATGCTCCCCTCTGTTGCTCTGCTGCTCTGCTCCCACAGTTGCCTGGGGCATCTCTTTCTACACCATGGCTCAGATATGTTTGTGGCATGGCGCACCTCTGTTTGCTCCATGGCATATCTCTACCATATTCAGTCGGGTTGCGCTGGCGCAGTTCAGCATGCACAACCTCTGAATATGGCACTCATTGTACCATGGCACACCAGATCTGCGCTGTGCTGGACTTGCACCAGCTTGTGGCGCATTTCTGAATATCTGGGCCTTTGGGTCAAACTCTATCAGAGCTGCAAGTTTCAGGTTTCAAATCATGCTACATTTTTAGTTGTAGGTGAGTGGAAAAAAGGTCTTAATTGTAATGTTTGTACTTTTTCCCCTGTGTAACTCTCCCCGTTAACCAAATGCCACAAAATTTATAGGATCCAGTGATCTTGGTGCACTCTCAGTGCATTACAAATTTCAAGTAAATCAGTTGAATGGGGGCAAAGTTATTAAGGTGTAAATATTTGAATTTAACATTAATGTGCTTACTCAACCTAATATAGAGGCGCTACCATGCTTCTATAAAATACCACTGTATCAATGTGTTATTAACACCTTAATAACACATTACTACCTGACACACTACAAACAATCCCAATGACACAAGTAACAAGCACCTTAACAACATGTGTTACAAACCTCTTAATAACACATTTAGCAACCACCATACTCCCTCAAACACTATGGCAAAATATAGAATACAACAAAAAGTGTGAAACCTAATGCATTAAATAAAATACAGGATGATAAATTCCGGCATACTCATGAAATAATACTGTCTCGGGGTTAAACAAACTCATAAAGACCACTCACCTTTTTGCTTCCAGCTTTATGGCTTGTTCAGCCCCTCAATGGTGTTATTTCCTTGTATACCACACTTTGCCATCATTTATTCTCTCTCTCTCTCTAGTGTGTGTATATATATATATATATATATATATATTTACACTGATACAAACCAGGAACACAACACAACATATGGCGCTGACAACCGTATAAATACAAAAAGCTTCAATAGCCGTAAAAGACACATGGCAACATTTCTGCCTGCTTTACACTTTTATGGTCCCCAACTGGACTCTTTCTCAAAACCTTCTGTGAAAGGGTCCAATTGGGGAGCAGAAACACATTGAACAGGCAAAGATGTTGCCATGTGTCTTTTACAGCTATTAAAGTTTTTATATTTCTACGATTGTCAGCATCTTATGTGGTGGTGTGTGCCTGATTTGTATCAGTGTAACTGCTTTCTTTAGCCAGAGTACCACAGCTTAGTGTGAACTCTTTCCTCTGAGATATATAAATACATATATATATATATATATATATATATATATATATATATATATACAATGGTAGAACGATAGTGCTACCACAGGTAGGGTTGAGAAGCACTTTTAAGGTTAAAGGGTCAAATTTTGCACCTTAAGAACTTTGCCACCGTTCGACAGATTTACCTGAAATTTGGTTGCACAATTGGGCATGGTAGATCTTGGGATCTGCCAACTTTTGTACCGGTCGGATAGATGACTGTGGAGTTATTAAGCAACATTGAAATGTGCAAATACATTTTTTTGCAAATTTTTTGCTCTTGCCTACAGGTTGCACAGTTTCTGTGACAGGTCCAAAAATTTCAGAGAACGTTTGGCCAGGGCCCTCAATGTGCCTTTTGAAGATTTTGTGAAAAAATATTAAATGGTTAAAAAGTTATTCAAAAAACAAGTTCCCATGATAAGTCAATGGGAAAATTTAACAAAAAGTTTGCCAGTGTTGCAAATGCACTTTTTAGTGTCGCAAATGGCCCCAGTAATGTCAAAAATCCACCATTTTGTTTTCTGTTAGTGATCAGAAAAATGCTTGCCATTTAAAATTGGGACCCTCTAGGGACACAATTATTTCTGTGTTCACCTAGTCAAACCCTGAGGATGCTAGCCATGTCTTTATTTTGGGGTAAAACACCCCAGAAATATGTTTTTCAAATTTCTGGAAACAGTACTGTCACAAAGTAGTGTCACACGTGGGACACTTTTGCAAATTTTTGCGAAAAGGGTCGCAAACTGCAACACTACTTTTCAGGCTATGGCCAAAATGACAGGAATTGTTTGCTACCCCACTGCAAACAATTTGTTTGGTCTTTTGGGATGACATTTGGAGGGAAGGCAGCCAACATCTCACAGAGATGCCTTTTGGTGGTTTGTTGAAAAAATATTGCATGACAGCCAAGTTACAGTACTTCAAAGTTGATGTTGTTTCCCATTGACTAACATGATGGCCTCTGCCGGGGCTCGTATCTCAGAAACGGTGCGAGATACAGAATGTTCATCATGACAATGCATAGCCTATGGCTATACATTCAGCAAAACACAGGCAGCAAAATCATTAATCATGTAATTTCTTTTTTCTACATCATACAGCTCCTGAGATATAAGCAATTTAGTCTTCCAACTGCTTATTTTCTGCTCCGAGGCCCATTATTATGCATACATTCATTGTACACACTGTGTTTCTCTATGCAGCTGTTGGGGGAAAACAGGGTATGCGCATCTGTTAATGTTACACTTACTGTTTCCACTTGCGTTTATGTACCCGTTTGTGTTACCTATACCATCTACGTCACCATCTGCATTACCTTTTGCATTCTTGTTTGCGATTGCCTTTGCATTACTGTTACCATTTGCATTTCCACTACTGTATGTGTTTGCATTTTGGGTTGTGTCAATGTTTGCATTGTCATTTGCATTTACAGCAGCCCTTTCTTTTTGGGTTTGCATTTGTCTATTGTTTGGCGTCTTCGTTGCTGTTTACTGTTACCATTAGTGTTTCCTATTGTGTTACTGTGCCCATGCACATTACAGTTTATTTTTCCATATGTGTTTGCGTTTCCTTTTACGTTTCTGTTTCCTTTAGTGTTATTGTTGCGGTTACCGTTACCATTTGCATTTACAATTGCAGTAATGTGACCGTGCATGTCATGGTTTATGTTTACGTATGTGTTTGCATTCGTGTTTACGTTTCTGTTTCCTTTGGCATTATTGCTCATGTTAACTTTTCCATTTGCAATTAAAATTGTGGTACTGTGGCCCGTGCACATTATAGTTCGCATTTACGTGTGTCCTTCTGTTTGCGTTTTTGTTTCTGTTCCCTTTGGCATTCTTGTTGCTGTAACACTTAACATTTGTGTTTACAATACCGGTGCAATCACTTTGCATGTTACCAATTGCATTTTCGTATGCGCTTGTGTGTCTGTTAGCACCACTGTTTGCTTTGGCGTCACTTTACGCTTGTGTTTCTATTAACATTTGCTTTACCATTTACATTTGCTTAACCACATGCGTCATCATTGCTGGTTGCATTTGCTTTGCAGTTCCTGTTACTATGTAACAGAACATTATGAGGTGGGAGCGCGGCCCACCACCGCATTCCATTCACTATTTATCATCCTCATTTTCAAAAAGAAGGGAAATTAGAGGCTAAAAAACTATGTTTAATGCATCAGTTAGGGTTGTTCCACAGCAACAAAATAATGAGGACATTCGGTGTTAGTGTTGAAAGGCCCCCTTGAAGCCCCCACAAACCACCCCCCCAACTGACGTCGGGGTGCGTGTTGGGGTCATTGGTCCTAATTCTCACTCCATTCTCCTATACCTCAGCTTCTTTACAGATGTGAACAGTTAGGAGTTGGACAGTCTCTGCAGGAATCCTCCCCCCCACACCCCCCACCAGAGCTGGTATTGCATCCTGGGTGGAGAAGCACAGAAAAACAAAGATCATGGACATGAACGGTAGACTTCTGTGATTGCAAGTATACTTCAGTTGTGACTTGCACATCCACAGCCACGTAATGCTCCCCCCTCACTGCAGAACAGGTACTGGATACTGAGTGGAGAGAAACAGCAAAACTGAGGCTGTGGACATCAATGGTGCACGTACCTAATTGCAAGTATACTCTAGTTAGCACAGTTAGGAGTTGCATGCCTCAGCTAGGCAATGGCCCACCAGCCCCCAGGGAACAGGTAATGCATGCTGAATGTAGAGCCACAGCAAAAATAAGCTGATAGCTTTCCAGGGTGCATGTCTCTGATAGGAGCTGTACATTACTTTGCAGAGTTAGGAGTTGGTAAATGCCAGCAAGGAATCCCCCATCAACCATAGGAGATAGTGCATGTTGAGTGGAGAATCTTACAAAAACAAACAGCATAGATAGCAATGGTACATCTCTTTGATTGCAGGTATAGTCCACTTAGCACACTTATGACTTGTATGGTCTCAGCGATGCAATGCTACATGCAAAGTACAGACAAGACACTGTATCCTGAGTGGAGGGATACAACAAAACTGAGGATGTGGACATCAATGGTGCAGCTGCTTGATTACAGGTACACTTCAGTTAGCACAGTTGTGAACTGCATGGCCCTAGCCAGGCTATCTAGCACCCCCCATGAACAGGTGCTGCATCCTGAGTGGGGAGCCATATAGTACTGTTATGGTTAAATGTTGTGCTTGTATTTGTAGTACTGCACGCGCTATGACAGTTAGCAGTTCATGTTGACAGCCATGTGATGTTCCTGTACTCTACTTCCAAAACAGATTAGGCTCTGTATTATGAGTACTGACCTGTAATAGGAAGCCTTCAATAAGTACTTGAACTACTGTTTTTTAGAAGTTCTAGAAGAAGAACAATAATTGGTGGCCTTGCCTGATTGTAGCTGTATGCAACTTTGCACAGTTAGGAGTTGCACAGTCTCGGCAGGCATTGCTCCCCACCGCCCCGCACCAGAGGTGGTATTGCATACTGAGTGTAGAACCACAGAAAAACAAAGGCCATGGACATGGACGGTACACCTTTGTGATTGCAGGTACACTACAGTCAGCATAGTTGTGACTTGTATGGCCTCTGCCATGCAATGCTCCCCCCAAACTGCAGAACAGGTACTAGATTCTGAGTGGAGAGACTCAGTAAAACTGAGGCTGTGGTCATCAATGTTGCACCTAGCTAATTGCAAGTACACTCTAGTTAGCAAAGTTAGGAGTGTTTTTGGTTCAGCAAGAGACAAGGTACTGCATAGTGACTGTTGAGCCACAGCTAAGATAAGATTATGGACATCAATGTTCCACATCCTTGATTAGAGGTATACATAACTTTGCAGAGTTAGGAGTTGTGCAGTGTCAGTCAGTAACCCCACCCCCTCAACTAGAGCAGCTAGTGTTTTTTGAGTGGAGAATCTCAGTAAAACAAAGCCCATTGACACCAGTGGTATACCTTCCTGATTGCAGGTGTACTCCAGTTAGCACTGTTATTACTTGCATGGTCTAAGTGACGTAATGCTCCACCCACACTGCAGATTAGGTACTGTTTCCTGAGTGGAGGGACACAGCAAAACTGAGGCTGTGGACAGCACTGGTGCTTCTCCCTGATTAGAGGCACACTTCAGTTAATACAGTTATGAACTGCATTGCCTTAGCCAGGCTATGCCCCCGACCAGAAACAGGTGCTACATCCTGAGTGGAGAGCCATAACCCTTTTAAGCCAAAACCTTGAGCTTGTGCTTGTAGGGCTACACAAGCTATGACAGTTAGCAGTTCATGTTGTCAGTCATGTGACGTCTCTGTATCCTACTGCCAATTCAGATTAGGTTCTGTATTATGAGTACTGACGTGCAGTGATAAACTTTCCAATATGTGTTAGAACAACTGTTTTTTATAAGTTGTACAAGAACAACAATGAATGGTAGACCTGCCTGATTGCAGCAGTGCACAACGTTGCACACTTAGGAGTTGCACAGTCTCTGTAGGAATCCCCCTTCCCCGCAACCAGAGGTGATATTGGGTGCTGGGTGGAGAAGCACAGAAAAACAAAACCCATGAACATGACCGGTACATGTCTATGATTGCAGGTACACTCTAGTTAGCAGAGTTGTGACTTGCACTTCCTTAGCCACGCAATGCTGCCCCCCCACACACACTGCAGAACAGCTACTGTATCGTGAGTAGAGAGACACAGCAAAACTGAGGCTGTGGTCATCAATGGTGGTTCAACCTAATTGAAGTATACTGTGTTAGGACATTTTGGAGTTGCATGCCTCACCTAGGCAATGGTCCCTATTACCACAGAGGGCCAGGTCTTACATACTGAGTGTAGAGCCACAGCAAAGAAAATTTCATAGACATCAATGGTGCACCTCTCTGATTACAGCTGTAAAGAACTTTACACAGTTAGGAGTTGCACAGTGTCAGCCAGGAATCCCCCCCCCCCAAACCACAGCAGATAGTGCATCTTCAGTGTAGAATATCAGTAAAACAAAGGTCAGGGACAGCAATGGTACACCTCCCTTACTGCACGCATACTCTAGTTAGTGAACTTATAACTTGCGTGCCCTCACTCACGCAATGCTGCACTCACACTATAGGTGAGGTGCTGTATCGTGACTGGAGGGACACAGTAAAACTGAGTCTGTGGATATAAATGGTGTGCCTCTCTGATTACAGGTACATTTCAGTTAGCACACTTATGAACTGCATGGCCTTAGCCAGGCTACGTCCCCCCCCATCAACAGGTGCTATATCCTGAGTAGAGAAGGACTGCACTTTTAAGGTAAAACTTTGCACTTGTGTTTCTAGGATTACACAAGCTATGACAATTAGCAGGTCATGTTGTCAGCCACCTGATGCCCCTCTAACCTACTGACAATACGGATTAGGTACTGTATTATGAGTACTGACCTTCAGTAGTAAGTATTGCAATGGGAGTTACAACTACAGTTTTGAGTTGCATCTCTTCAGACAGGGAATGGGCATTATCACCACCCCAACTGTCCCTGCTGCACTGTAGCTGAGATATTTTATTACAGTGTATGATTAAATGTTGTGATGTTTAGAAATCTACTACAGGTATGGAATTCTTATGGTACAGTACATATGAAATCATAGCTGTAATGATGCAGTGGATGTGACAGTACTGTATCATACTGTTGTTTAAATGCTGTCACATAAGTGATTTACTCAATATAGTTAAGCATGTATGGTCAATCCAGCATTATACAATGGCAAGAAAAAATCCTGTACTCTGATTAGCCAGTCTTGCCCTGCAACCATTAGGTTATCCCAGCACAACCTCATGGGTATCCTGTCATGATTATGGCCATTATGGCTCTCTTCTTGTTTTTGCATCTCCTCTTGAGAAACAAAAATATTTTACCATAGTAATAAGAACATTCTTTAACATTTTTCACTAATTTTATATATTACAACAGTTCATTGTCTAATAGTAATAATGTACTACAGGATGTGGGTTGTGCTGGGATAACCTCTGTTCTGGGATTTTGGATGCACTCGGACTACGACCTTGTGTGCAACTGCCCAGGTGTAGTAGTACTCACATGCTGTCATTCATTATTGCTTAAATGTACACAGTCTGTACCATGGTATGTTGCTTAACTGTACTGTGTCAACATTACAGCTGAGCCACTGTATTGTGAGTTCACACTGTCAGTGCAAAGAAGGTTATACAGTTAGAAGTTACCTGGCATCACTTTGGTACATAACACACCCCTACACATGCACAGCACACGTAGGGTGGTGTGTTGTTAGTGCGCAACATCACTAAAATAGAGGATATGGTTACTGACATGGCAGTTTTATGATGGAATAACAAACAAGTTACAGCACTGAATTGTTACATGAGATAAGCTAAGGAACGGCCATCTCCCCACAAGTAGAGAATGCCTCATCTTCTACTGACCTTTCTTGACTGTAGACATAGTTTATCTGTCAAAGAAGGGCAATACCTATTAATTGCACATTTTTTAGTGACTGTTGGTACACAAGTTACAGATTGTGTACTTGTGTGCTGTTAGGCATGCGATGCTGCCCACCCTAGAGCCACAGATACAAACAGTTGTTAGTCTATATTCACTGGATAGTTATAGTAAAGAAACTATATAGATAGTAATGGTATACATGTTTGTTTCTAGGAGAAGACATCTTATGTTTTTTTATGTGATCATCTACATTATGTTCCCCCCCAACCCCATTGTGTCTGTAGTGTACATACTGCATAATGACTGCAGAGTCACAGGTAAAGAAATCTTATGTATACTTGTGCTACAAGTCTATTGTTTATGTACTGTAATTGTTTGGATTGTTGTAAATTTATTTTACCTGGCAGGAAAGGCCTCTCCGAGCAGCATTTGAGGATTTTTTTCACTTGAAAAACAATTGTGTATTCACTTGAAAAGAAAATACATGCTATGAATATCTCAGATGTATGATTGCAATACTGTACTGATTGGTATGGTTATTAGTTCTATGGTGTTACTTAGTGAATTTATGATGACCTCCAACTAGAGATAGCGCAGCTACTGCATTATGAGTGGCAACTCACTGTGCAAGCTAGTAAACAAATATTTGTAGTCTTACTGTATGGTTGTAGGTAGACATAGTTTGCACAGTAACAAGTTGTTTGCTATCACCTAGGCAACTGTACACATGTGTAGAGGAGGAAGTGCATAGTCGGTAGAGACTTGTAAGACAAATTGGATATATACATACAGAGTAGAATTGTGTGATGACAGTAACACAGTGGTGGTACAGTTAACAGTCATATGTAATGGTGCAGTGAATAATCCCAGGCAAAGAAACAGGTGGTGGATCATTAGTGGAGAGTTTGATAACACAAAAGGCAATGTCATCGGTGTGACACATGTGTTATTGAAGTAATATACTATGTGGTACAGTTAGTAGTTGTATGTTGTCAACTATGGAGTGACAGCTGCTGGTATCCAAGATATGAATAATCGTTGTACTGCAGAGCTGTAATTGTAGTTTTTACAATTACTATTACATGAAATCAACTGATAGTCTTTCCAGTACTGTATGACCTTTGTATCAGTTTTTGTAGGTAGACTTACATTCAGGGCTAGCAGCACACTCCTGCTTCACCTGTGGCACTGGTATTCCTGAAGTCTCCCTGACCACTGTAAGACAGAGAAATACTTTGTTACATGCATATAGGTATTTCAGTTTTCTTACTGAAACTGTTATTGTATCTATTTGGTTATATGTTCACTCTGCATTTATTTTTCTTCTAGTGGCTGCAAATGTGTGCGTCTCTATTTGGTTTTATGTTACTGGTTGTGCCGTCATTCTTTTAACCATTGACAGTACAGTTAGATGCAGCATGACGTGACAGAGGCAAAGCTACATATGTCCTCATTAAGTTGTGCATAGTGACTTTACAGTGACAGTGAAAGAAAGTCTATGGAGATGAATGCTGTGACTGTGTGTGGGAGGAGGGGGTGTTCTGTTCCATAGGTTTTGCATGGTTACATGTATGGCACTTGTACAGTGACTGGGTACACAGTGTTCATTTCAGTTAATGAATAAAAGTTTTATCTCAACAAAAATGTTAGTGTCTTTAGCTGTACTGTGATAATAATTGTGTACTGTTGCCATGCCCCCCAACCCCTGCCCCTGGTGCAGGCACACACACACACACTGGCATTGTATCACAATTTGACAGTTTCATATTCATACTAATAATTTTCTATCTAATGGTTATGAAATTACTATGGCAATAGCTGTGCTAAATAGTTATTAGATGACTATTGGTCAAGTAGAACTCTGCTTTGTGAGAAAATACTAACTTTTTGTCTACCTAATTCTTTATAAAACAGTAGTGCTAGGTATAACTTCTTACTTATAGAGTTAAGATCTGATCAGTCTTGAGTGCAGAAACACGGGAAACTAGTACTGGCAACACTAACAGAACAGCTTG
Source organism: Neoceratodus forsteri (assembly GCA_016271365.2). Classification (NCBI taxonomy): domain Eukaryota; kingdom Metazoa; phylum Chordata; order Ceratodontiformes; family Ceratodontidae; genus Neoceratodus; species Neoceratodus forsteri. The sequence continues at coordinate 1,428,439,173 of CM028130.1, forward strand.
CTAATAATTAAGGTATATATGCTTGGGAAATTACTACATCTATGTGCTCAGCAAAGGTTTTTGCTCTGATGATACACAAACAATTTCTGGTTTGCACTCTGCAGTCTGAAAAAAAAGTAGCACAGTACATACCAATGTCACAGCACCATGGCGGATTCACAGCATTAAAGTTTTATTCATGTACACCAGTGACAGTCACTATACTTAATAACGTCTTGAGCTATGTTGTTACCTTCTGATTTGACAATTATGACACTGTCAGTGTCAGAATGTTCAGCCTCCACAGCCTCTATGATGTCTGGCACTACCTAGCATTGTGGGGGGGGAGGCGTCTTTGGCGTTCTATGAAAAAATACATTTTTAAATTGCATTGAGTGTGGTATTGATGACTTGTTTCTTGGAACAATTATACTCTACTCTGGCACTTAACATTCACCTACATGAGGTGCTGTGTAATGGATAAGTATACAAAACAATTTAAAGTGGGTAGAAATGTAACAATGAGGTCATAACAGTAAGATATTATCTAAGGTGCTTAATGAGAGCAATACAGTGTACTGCCACATTACCTATAGCTCAGTAGGAAATGATTGCAATCATTCATAGATTTCTCCTTGAAACAATGTAGGCATTGCTTTATTGGTATAACAATAAATTATGTTAATAGATAGTGTTAAACATTGGTAACTGTATGGCTAAGATGTCTATGCATCTCAGTAGAAGATTTGCATTTCACTGATGGAATGTTAAGAGCCAATACGAAGCTTTGCATTTTTCAGATTCTTTCAAATTATTATTATGAGGGCCTCAGAATGCTTACATTTGAATCGTTGACAGCATTGTGTGAGCTTTATCTTGATCTTCTTATTATTATACTTCTACAGGCTAGTCAGTAGAGGTTGGGGTTATGTTAATGTTCAAGTTAATCACTCCTAAGGGGCAATATGGCATCCAGCTCTGCCTCATCCAATATTATACCCACAGGTGCTTATTAAGTAGCACATTTATGTAACAACCAGAGTTCATTAGTACTTAATTAACACAATAGTGACAATATTTTTTTTCCACAAAACTATACATGTTTAGTGAGAGATGGTTTCTGTAACCACATTGTGTTAGGCGCTCCCCCACTTCTGGTTTTCCTGCTGTCTTCCACATTTGATACGTGAGGTAGTACCAGCTCACATCATTGTCTGATATCTCCTCTCTTTGCTTCAAAGTGTAGAAGTGCTGGCACAACAGTTTCTACTTGCGTTTGTACATCTGTGCATTTTTGTTGTGGACCTTATGTATCCATGAATGTGCCTCCACATTTTTTCCAACCTCATATTGGTACTCTGCATGATTATTATTGCTTTTCCCCTGGCCTGGGCTGACTAAGCCAAATAGCACACCTCCCTCTGAGACCACAGGCACATGTTGTATTTCTCTATTGTTCCTGTAAACCTGCAATAAATAGAGAATAATCAGTATGTTAGAACACAGTGTTGTGACATATCCATTTTCAGCTGTATACATGTCATAGTAAAGATGATCACACATTTAGATATTCATCATTGTATACTTAGACAAACATGGTGCCCAGGATGAGCAGAAGTAATGGACTGCATGCATACAGTATGTGTTGTTGCATTGTGGTAGTGCAGCGATAGTTGCACAGCTCCCTGTGCAGTGCTACTGCTAGCATTGTCAAGGGGTATGGTGCACCATCCAAGAACGTATATTTCAGAGGTGCTACTGGCATCAACAATATTGATACCTCCCTGCCACAGGCCATCATAAACTCTCACTGCTGGGGGGGCAGTACTACTAGAGATGTCCACGTTGTGCCTATGCAATGTTGTTTGTGGTGTCTGTAGTAGCAGTGGTGATCCCTCCCCCCAGTGCTTGTATGATGTTGATACTGGTGGTGTTGAATGAGACGATAAACCACCCTCACATATCAAGCATTATTAATGTGTGCTCATGCAGCAGGTGTGTACACAGCCTCTACTCAGTCCATGTACTGCCAAAACAATAATTGTATATGCACCATAGAAGGTTGCCACTGTTGGTTGATGACTAAAAGGAGACGTATATTGCCACACTTGTCTGATGATACAGTTGTGTGCCAATGACAGGTATTGCACAAAGCCACTGTACAATAGGTGTCATTCTCAGACAGCAGTGTTGGTGGACAGACATGGCATATGTAACTGTGTTGAGTCGCTCACCAAGAATATCATACTGTTGTGCTGTGGGAACAGGGGTGGGTGAGGGGGTACATCACTCTGGATGTCTGCACAGCTACTGTGGGATGTATCATTTAGAAGTATTTGTGACTGGAAGTGGGTTGCCATGTCATTCACTGCTGCCATTAGTAACAGTGTACAGCTGGTGGGGGCCATCATTGGTGGTACAGCTGTCAGGTACGATATTGTGTAGCAAGTTATTTTTGGGGGGGCCATCACTAGTTCTATTGTTGCCAGGAGGAGCATACCCATAGAGGGAAAGGGGGTAGGGATGGTTTATACTGGTCACATGCTTAATAGTTTGAGTAATTGTTGGAGTATATGAAATAAAAAAGAGAAATCTCTGTAATTAAAAGTTTACATCTGCCTAAGATGTATGGTGAAACAACACAGTGATTTTAAAATAGAGCAGTCTATTAGCTAAGTCTGTATGTATGATGGAATTCAGAACATCTGCATGAATTTGAATCCATAATAGTGAAATAGCATGATTTTGTTTCTGTGTGTAATCAGTGCAACTTTTCTATTTTTTGACCAACTTAATAGGCTCTTAAAAGAGCCTTTTGTTTGCAATTCTGTCTGCTGTTACAGCCTGATATTTTTAGAGGACTGTGAGTATCCCATCTCAATGGTCACCCAGGAAAAGGCAATTGCCAGCATGGGAGAAGTGCACACCATCTGGTAGGTAGAGCCAATCATAACAATATTTAATTTGAGGATGACGTATGGTGTGCATCCCAGCCATGTAAAGGTATTCAGATATTTGAATGTTTACCTTTCTGTGAGCTCTGTCAAGCTGGTACATGTGCTGCTCTGCTTGCCAGACTCTACACTCTGTAATATTAGAAAATATTATCCTACAGGCAGGCAACATATGCATGATAGAAGCAAGATCCAGTTTTGCTTCTGAGACTAAATCTATCCATCTTTTGGTGCCCAAGTCATTGCCTCTGAGATGGATCAGTAGTATGTCTGGCTGAGCCTGAGCTGTCAAAAGTCTATGCATTGTTGGCATGAGATGCTCCCACCTCATGCCACTTCTACTAAACCACTTTACAGAGCAATTTGGAAGCTGCAGGTCTCTCCCAAAATCAGTCCTCTGAGCATACTCTGAAACATGCCTTACTATGCTGCTGCACACTACCCAAACATCCCATCTGCTGTTTTCTGCCATTCTTAGCTTTTAAACTGAGAAGTGGACAGAGGGCTACCAAACAATCAGTGTTTCTCCTGCAGTGGCTAGCCACAAGTGAATGTAAAACTTGTATTTCCCTGTCTGCTTTAACACTGGTAGTGTGGGCTGATACTGAACACAGTCATTTGACATGTTATTGGTTAATGATTTACCATGGTTGACCAATACAGTGCATGCAATGACCATTACTACACTGAATGGCTGTTCTTACTGTCAAATACAAATACAGAAATAATTCTTAGTGGGAAAATGCAACATTGCTATTGGCTACTTTAAACAATTACAGCTTAACAGAGAAATGTGATTGGTTCTGTGTCTTTTTATGATACACGTGCTGCTTGCTTCTACCTCCATTTGCAGCTCTATCTGTGCTAGTAAGTACTGATTGAGACTCTGACTTTAAACTGTTATAACTTTTCTTAACAGTATGGTAGGTAAATAATATTATCTTAGTCAAATACAGCATTAAAAAATGTTTTGTTTAATACTGTTTTTGTACTGCTAATGTTTTTTTATGATGCTTGAAAAATTGATTTGAAAATGTGATGTACTTACAGACTGAGTTTCCTCTAAGATGGCTGCTATGTCCTTCTCCTTCACTTTTCAGTGCTTGCCATTGGCTGTCTGATATGGCCTGATATATGTAGGGATACACTGGTTGTAGTGTCTGTCAGTTAAATAACCACCAGCCTGTGAATGGCTGACTGTGAAAGAGGGTGTAAAATAATTAAAATTTTCAAAAGTGTCATGTGTGCAACACTATTATTCAACGCTTTCATGCTTGTGACACTATTTTGCAACATTATATTCGAATGTATCGCATGCACAAGGCTACTTTTTGCAAAAGTGTCACATGCACGGCACTACATTCTTGTGACAGTGTCGCAGGTTCAACATCACTTTTGTGATTTTTTGAAACAACAGGTTTTATTATGTAAAATGTCACTGCGTATGGTTTACATTGTGGCACTGTCTTATTTTTGACATTTTTTTATATTTATTGTCATATTTTTGTTTACGTTATGTTTCTCAGCATTTAAAAAGACTGTATATCACTTTATTGATCTTTACTTACTACAGTAATTATGTCCACAACTTTAGTAGGCAGTACTATTTTTTTCTTATATGATATATAGATACTGCATGATAGTATGTTATGTTAGAAGCACGCTAAACAGATGAATTCTAATTTTTTTCTCTGTACTTCCATACAGGTGTCTGATTGTTCTGTAATATTGGTGTACTGAACTGTGAACTGTGAAACAGGGAGGATGCCATCTAAACAGAGACAGAAGTCTATACAGAGATGAAACAGGTATCATTGTAGTGCACTGTTGCAAAATGGTGATGTGAAAGTGAGTGATGCTTCTTCAAGATGTAGAATGATTCAACATTCCAGTAAAGGAGTGAATTCAGAGGTTTGTCACTCTGTAGGGAAATGATGTGCTTGCTCAACAGCAAGGAAACAATGCATAGCTAAGCAACAGTTGTGGAGATCTGTGAGCAGAAATGCTACTGTTGCAAAGTCACGCATTAACACAAGTACTAAGCACTAAGCAGCATCAGAAATTTAAAGCTACTGATGCTTATCTGAGGAAGCAGAAGTATTTTTGATCTTTAGCTTTTAAAGACAAGATTGAAAGACTTATTGTTGCTGTGATGAGATGAGAGCGCAGAAAAATAGTCATCTCAGTTTGATGAAATTATACCTGAAAGTATGAGCATTTGTTAATAGAGCAGTTTTTGTTCTTCAACGTTGGTAGCATAAGATATCTCATGTACTTGAGCAATTTAGAAAAATTGTGTATGATGTAAAGATGAGGCTACAAAGGTATCCTGTCTTGAGCCTGCACAATTTCCATGATGTTTTCACAGGACAGTGGCTGCACACACAGCACGCAGAGGTATATTTCTAGGAGGAGTCATATTACTCTCGGAAAAAGGACAGAAAGTTGTGCATTGATGAGTCCAGCAAAGTGTGTAATGTGCTCACTGTGTTTGATGATACTGTGATGGAGTCAGATGATGAATCTGATGCAGCTACTCATGTGCGTAAATGTCACTGTCTCTCATGGACATGCAATAACACTTTCAATCATAGGCAATCATTATTTGACAAAGTTGAGCACTTTATCAACCTGTTTGTCATTACTGACCATAAAGACAGACATAAACTGTTTGACAGCATAGACCTTTGTGAGATCCGCCTACACACTGGACTTATGGGTCACTCCCTTGCATACCTAGATAGTGGTGTTTGTGACAGTGTCTTTCACCATATGCGCACGCTGGGAGTACATCAATCAGGGATGAGTAACTGTGTACAGGGTATATGAAGTTCGTTGAGTTGTCGCTCAGTATACTCATCTGAATGAGTTACTGTTGTCTCTTGACACACACGGAACCATTCAATTTTTGAAACAGCTGCAACGTGTGAGCAGTGTGACTGATACTGTGATTACTCAGCCATCGATTGCTGATGGGAATTATGTCTTTGTCCGAGAAAGTGATATTCTCAAACAGTTTGGAAAATCAATTGCCAAATTTGAGTTGGCAAAGAAACAGAAGTTTGACTCCGTATGTGTGTCATGTGATCGCCTTTGTTACGAGAAACAAATGGTCACAGTGAACCTGGAAACTGTGTCACCATACAATGACTTGTGGTTTCGCCTTTCAGCATTTCTGCTGTTCAAGTGTGACTTTCAGTTAGAACCAATCAATGTGATGTGCAAGCACTGTTTTTCCAAAGTGAAGTGTAACATTCTGCCACCAAGGTCAGTCCTGAACAACATGGAGGCACATGTGACACCAAGTGAGATTGCCACATTGAATTTGTTTGAAAGGATTCTTATTCAGACAATGAAACCATTTCAAACTACTCTATGTATGAACACAAATACATGGAATATTCAACTTAAAGAACTCATCAAATCTCTTCAGGGTTCCATCATGTATCTTCCACTTCCTCAGCAGGAAAATATGGAGGCTATCTCCATTGAAAACACTTTGGTCATTCTTGTAAATGGTGTGCCAACAAAGTCTAAGGTGATTTGGCAGAATGTTGTCAATATTGAGAAGGTGAAGCATGCCCTTAATTATTTAAAGAACAACAATCCTTTTTATGCAGACCTTAATATTGATTGCATGACTAGTGTGCCTGCTGATCATGATGAATTGGAAAGCACAAAGCCAATGACTGAGAAGGTCAATGTGGAAACAAATGTCAATGTGTATGAACCGTATAAAATTCATCCACTACATGGCAGAGATCTGGTAGGGGACAACACTGATCTCTATCAAATGAAACAGGTGGAAGGTGAGCTTGTCAGCATTTGGGAGGCAACATTGTTTCCTAGACTTATTCCCAAAAGGGTCAGGTGGTCACTTGGATGAAAGAGAAGTGTGTGTACAGGGTGCTGAGTACCGAACAAGCCATGTGCTCAGTAAAGATGGCAAATTCAGATGCAATATACAGTACCTGTTTCATCTCCTGTGCGGGAGTGAACTTAGCATATTGTCTGTGTCTATTGTGCATACTATTTGTCTGATTACTCCACTTGATGGAATTACAGCTGCACAGTTTCTTGAGAAATTGAAGCAGAAAGATGAAAATGTGCAAATGAATTTGTCTTCTATTCTGTCAAGTCTGTGTGGCACCAAAGAATATTGGCACTGCAGACACTCTGAGGTGATGATAATGCTGCAAGAGCATGGTGCAGCTACATGGTTTGTCACACTGAGTTGTGCTGAGTATGTCTGGGATGAGGTCATAGAACTGTTGAAGTGAGCAAATTCTGATGTTGAGGGCATTTCATCAATGACTTTCAGAGAAATGTGCTCACTTGACCCTGTCTCTGTCATAAGGCATTTCCACAAGTGGTTCCATGATATTCTGACTTTCATTTTGTCAAAGGACAATCCACCTCTTGGCATTGTGGATCATTACTTTTGGAAGATGGAGTATCAGGAGTAAGGTGCTCCTCATATTCACATGTTGCTGTTGGTCAAGGATGCCCCATGTATAGGTGAGCATGAAGCAGCACAAGTGCAAGCATTCATCAAGAAATACATCACTTGCCACATTTCAGATAAGTATGACAGTCCTACACTGTGGACGTTGGTGCAAAAGTTCCAGTGCCATATTTGAGCAAAATACTGCTGCCAGATAGTAAAGAACAAATCTGATTGGTACAAGACATCATTTCGGATTTCCTAGACATGTCTGTCAGGGTGGTTGCATGAATGATCTGTTTTCAGCAATGTGACACCACTTGAAGGCAAAATCAACCAAGAGGGTATATGAGTTACCCAGAGATAAGAAAGAGGTGTACATCAATGACTACAACCCTACTCGTCTCCTTATGTGGAAAGCAAACATAGATGTTCAGTTTGTGGCTGACAACTTGTTGGCTCTGGTGTGGTACATCACTTTGTACATAACTAAACATGAGCAGACTAGCTTGCAAGGTCTTTGGGAAGATATTGCTAGTTCAATCAAGAGCCTGACATCTCAGTTGTGGTCACTGGGCTTGAAGAGCCTCTCACACAGAGAATGTGGTGCTTATGAGGCCGGTGATTGCTTGATTGGTTCACATCTGTATGACAAGTCTGATGATGTCTGCTTTCTCAGTGTGAACTACAATGAGAAGTGAAAACATGTACTTATCCCTCATGCTGAGATAGAGGAAGTGGCTGTCAATAGGTCCTCTTCAAGACATATCTTGAAGAATAACCTCATTGACACATACTACCCCTGTAGACACGACGATATGGATGATATGTATCTATTTCTGGAGCTAAGTGGTATTACTTCAAGACAGATGTCTCACCTGATTGTACACATGACATTTACAAGGTCAGAGGAGTGGATGGCTGTCTTGTTAAGAGACATAAGCCTTGGCTCATTGACCACTGCAAGTTACATCTAAGCACATCTGAGAGCAGAAAGCATTACTACTGTGCTCTGCTATTCCTATTTAGACCCTGGAAGAATGAGGCTGAATTGAAAGGTGACTGTGATACATTCGAGGAAGAGTTTAATTGCAGTTACGAGACATTCAAAAGTCAAAACTCAGAGATATACATACAGAGACTGGATACTGAGAAGGAGCAGCTTGAAAAGGCACAGAAGCTACTTGAGGAGGATACTCCTGTTAGCTCAGAGGACAATCTTGATCCAGAAGGACAAGGTATCCTTGGGGAACCTCTGCCTCTGAATGCCCCAGAAGTACTCATGTCAGAAGTGGAGAGTGCCATGGAACATGGTATGCACTGCTGTGCTGACCCAGCTGAGTTGAGAGAGAGACTATAACTGACACTGTCTTGCATGGGATACTGCATGAAGAGAAGAAATGTGACTGTTCTGACTACAAACCACTGCTGATGTTTGTTAGTGGGTCAGCTGGTACAGGGAAGATTTTTCTTATTGAGGCCATCATGGCTGAAATATGAGGCTTGACAGGGTCAGTGATGTCTGTTGCTGTTAGTGCTCCCACTGGACTGGCAGCATACAATATTGGTAGTGTGACCTTACCCCATCTGTTCATGTTGCCAGTGGAGCACAGCAAAGCAAGAAACTGTCATTGGAAACTGTCATTTGAGATTGCATCTCAGCTTCATTCAGTGTTTACTAAGATGAAGTTACTCATCATTGATGAGATTAGTATGGTCTCCAATTTGATGCTTGCCTGTATACACCTATGTCTACATCTACAGGAGATCTTGGGGACTGACTATGGAGATGCATTCAGTGGAAAAAGCATTGTCGTAGTTGGAGACCTTTTACAGCTTGCACCTGTGAAGCAGGCCAAGAATACACTTGGGTGCATTGGAGGTTTTAACCTATGGGAGTTATTTATCTGTCGAGCTGTATCAGAACTTGTGCCAAAGTGCTGATATGACTTACAAGGCACTGTTAGATCAAGCTCGTACAGGTTCTCTGTCACCAGAATATGTTGCAATATTATATGGGTGAAGAATCAGAATGGATACTACATCCATAGAAACCACATGTGATGTTTTCAGTGATGTGTGTTCCATGGTCACATGCATTGTGTGTCTTATGCCACAACTAAAGAAATGCATTGAGTTCAACACTGTCATGTTGCAGAGAAAAAATCAAGCAATTCTCACACTGCATGCTGTTTACACTGTTGATGGTGTCATTTTAAGTCAGAAGCTGACAGCAAAGATGACTGAACAACTGTCTGAACTGAAATCAGATGTTTCACACACAGCTGGTCTAGAAGCCGTACTTACAGTTTGTAAGAATGCACGTGTCATGCTACGCCACAATCTTGATGTGGAACATTATATGGTAAATGATACCATGGGTAACATCATTGACTTTGTTTACAATGTTCAAAAGACATTCATCGAGACACTTGCTGTCCACTTTGACAACATGGCACATCCTGTTCAGATTGATCGTACTTGTGTTAAGTTCCAGGTATTGAAGGATATCTTTGTGAACAGGAAACAGTTTCCAATATGTGTTGCATATCCTGTTTCCATTCACAAATCTCAAGGCTTGAGTTTGGATTCTGCAATGGTGGACACAGGGACAGACATTTTCAAAGATGGCATGAGCTATGTTGCACTTTCACAAGTACGTAGTCTTTCTGGGTTGCACATCATAACAGTTGTAACTCAGAAGATACGCATTGACAAGCGCTGTATAGTTGAGTACAACAGATTACATACTCTATACCAGCCACAGATGTCTTTAATACCAGTACCTACTGTATGTATGTGGTTGTCTCACATCCTTCAGTCGCATCTACAATTGGGAACAAAAGAAAACAAGTTTGCTCAACTGATGGAATTATGCAGAGTTCTAAGAAGGTCACAATGTCAAATACAAATGCGGAGCTAGGTGTTGGTCAGAAGTCAGTTGGTATGGCTGTTGTGCCAGTGTTTGACAACAGTACTAGAGTTAACTGCTATGCTAATTCAGCTATGCAGGTCTTTCTCCATATGTCACACTTGGTTGAGGCAATATCTGCTTCGCAAAACACTGCTCTATCAAAGGAATTGAAGCAGGTTGTCAGCATGGCTTCTGATCAGTCTAACAATGTGCGGTCACTAACACCTCTATGGCAAGTGCTGGGCACATATAATGGATGCAGTACGTTTTCTGCAAACATGCAGCAGGATGCTACCAAGTTTATGATGGCTATCATAAACAGCTTGGATGGAGAGGGAACTTCTATGCATCACTATTTCACTGTGTAATATGTTATCAAATATGTATGTCTGTTATGTGGTCATTCAGAGCGAGAAACCACAGAAGACATGCTTTGGGTTTCTCTGTTTGTGCCTCACAGTAAAAGTGTCAAGTTCTGGCAGCTGTTTACTAATGCTGAAAGTGGTCACTAGTGTGTGAGGTGTGGAGGTGTGTGTACTCAGTCCATGTGTCTGAGGACTTCATCTCAATATCTTATGCAAGTCTTGCATAGATTTGACTCCAATGGGCTCAGAGTTGACACACCTATCACTGATTTCACATCTGGTAGAATAGTATTTAACCAAGTAGTGTTTGATACTCATGCTGTGATCTAGCACTATGGCCAGTCTGTACATTCTGGACATTATACTTGTTTGTTGAAGTACAGAACTGAATGGGTTGAGTGTGATGATTCAACAAGCTCTTTCAAACAGAGACTGCCATGACACTTAAAAAATGCATATGTTCTGATACTGAAGAATTATACCAATCTTCATGTGTCAGAGGAATAGTCACACAACATGTTACATTCTTTTACTTTGCTGTCCATTTTTGTTACAGACTGACATTTGGCACAGTATCATATTGTTACTAACAAGTGTACAATTGTGATTACACAGGAAATATATCACATGGTTTCCTTGCATATCTGAACTCTATGTGACATATAAGATTGTTGTGTTGATCAGTGACACAGTGAACATAGTTGCAGTGGCCTTTAATTGGCACCAGCTGTCTTCACAGTCACTAGAGAAACCACACTTACATGTCTAAGAAAGACCTGTAGATGTCCAAAGAGATATTTTTATCTGGTCGAACTCTTCTGTCATTGTCTTTTCTTATGAGTACGTTATATAGAGGCATAAGAAATCACACTTGACACATTTGCTAGATGTGTGACTGTACTAAGATACAATACTTATCCATGTGCATTGACATCACTGTGTATCGTATCTTTTACTAAAGATTAACATCACTCTGTCATGTGTTGAGTACTATGATGTGTGGTCTGTATTTGTTTCTTTCTTCTCATGCTTGCGTCTTGAATAAATATCTAAACTGCTTTTTGCAACAGTGTATTACTGTGACTGTTTTATTGCCTGTATCAACATTGTATGGATATATATATACAGTATATATATATATATATATATATATATATATATATACACAGATATATATATATATACACACACACACACACACACACACACACATGCAAATGATGTTTAATATTTTTTCTTGGTAGTATTTAGTACTCTGATGTAAAAAGCAGCAGTAATAATATACATTGATTGATAGCATAATAAGTATGCTTTTTTTCTTAAAAACTTGTAGACTCATAAAGAGTAAGAAGTAGTATGTTTATATTTGTCAGCATCAGATATTATGCAGTTGCACATATGTAGCATTTTGTTATTCCATATGCCATCATTAATAACAAGTTACAGTGTTCCATTGCAGATATCTTTATCATTTGCTGCGAAAAGTTTTTGCTTATGATATCATTAGATGTTATATTCATAGTATTCAGTAAAACAATTCCTTTCATGTAAGTAAAAGATGTAACAGATCTAGGTGGTTAACTAGTTCTGTAGTTATGTTACTACTGATTTTAACATTTAAAGTGATGTATATAATACTGTTACCATTTAGTATCAGAATTGTTTGTATTTAACCTTACCTTAATGTATGTTAACAATAGTTGAAAATTGTACATCAGACACTTTGACTGATAACAACTGAGCATTTTTTTGTTTCTGATAATAATCTCTGATCACCTCTATTGAGGGGTCGGGTGGGAATTTTCCAAATGCAGTAATATTGCAGTATGTCTTGCCATAGTACATCTATGTGTGTATATACTCATATGTCTACAAATAGAATACATTAACATTTAATGTTTAACTGTTAGTTTCAGATATACATTTCTTTCGAAAACCATGGCCTGTTTGTACTGCTATTAGTTTACAAGTCATATCTGCTTGTTGCCCACCCCAGGAACATTCGCACTATCAGTCACACAATAACAAAAACATCATTACTGTTTCATATGTGTAAGCTGTGTTCACAGGGTGATGTGATACCTGCCTTTATGTATTTTTTGCTTCTGTTACATGTCACCCATTTACTATCTGTGATACTGCTTTACATGTATTTCAAGCAACAGTGAAAAAGATTTATATGACTGTTTTGTGAGACTGATTTTGTGCACCAATTAGATTCTTAATTCGGACTTTTTACAATTATTAATTGGGCAATAAAGCTTTTTAAGCCTTATATACCTGTGTTGTGTCTTTCTTTCACCATAATGTAACAGTGATACTATGTATGTTGCTGTTGGTGCAGTGCTGCATCTAAACATAGTCCATGATGTTCATTAGTACATTCTTTCTATTTATCACAATTAAAGTGGTATTGCTCAATGTGGTGAAGATATACATCTTCTATTTTGTAGGTAAATCATTTTATTATCACATCTAAGCTGTAGCACATGAACAATATTTGTGTGAATACTATCAGATGACTACTTATTCAGTCACATGTATCAATATGTTGTTGAGGCTGTGTTCTGAAAACAAAGATATATTCTTAATAAGATATTCAAAATAATATGACAGCATTATTTCTCAAAAAGACAGGAAATACATGGCAAAAAAACTCTGTTTAATGCATCAGTTAGGATTGTTTCACAGCGAAAAAAACAAAGAAATTCTGTATTAGGGTTGAAGACCCTAACTCTGCATTCACCCTCCACCTCCAGCACCACACACACACACACACACACACACACACTTTCACACACACATGCAAGTAAGTGGGAGGACCAAGGCATCATGACCAATCACAGACAACCAGCAGCAGGTGACAGAAATAAAATACAACTGTCTAAATGTACTACAAGACATACCCACCCACCCAAGCATGTACTGCATGCTCAGTGGAGATCCACAGAAAAACTGAGGCCATGTACAGCAAATGTACACATCCCTGATTGTAGGTGCACACAATGTACCACACTTAGGAGTTGCATGATCTTACCTAACGATTACTCTGCACTTCACTCTCTGGGAGCATTAGCTCCAAGGATGAAGCTGGGGGGCTTAGGCAGTCCAGAGGGCCCAGCTTCATCCCCATTATTGACCAGGGGGTTAACCTTGAAACAGCTGACTTAGTTCATACAAAGATTAGCAACCACAGTCACACTCACTTTCTTCAGAAACAGGCTGGTAGACATTGTCAAGGGGGGTTGCTGTGGAGGAAACTCCAACTCAGTAACTGTAGGTGCAGGCTTTCTCTGTTTCTGCTTTGCAGTGGATCTTGTCACTGGTCCGGGGGAACAACTTCTGGGGGCTCAGACTCAATCAGGATGTGACCAATGGGCAACAGATGATTGTGATGCATTGTCTTGACATCTTTGGAGTTGTTTTCAGGTCTTACTTTATACATGGGCAAATCATCCAGTTTGTCCACTGCAATATGAGGGAGTTGGTGCCACCTGTGGGCAATTTTATGTTTGCCATGGAGTCCCAGATTTCTTAACAATACAGAGCCTCCTGCTTGGAGCTCTTGGGACTTCACCTTTTTATCATATCTTTCTTTGTTAGCCAAATTTCTCTTTGCAGTCATGGTCTGAGCTGGTTGGTAAGCATGATTCAATTGAGCTTTTAACTTTGGCACATATTGTAGGTAACTGTCAGCCTGAGCCCCATTAGGGGAGACCCCAAAACAAACATCTGCTGGTAGCCGAGCTTCTCTTACAAACAGCAGTAAGGGGAGAAACCAGTGACATCACTTCTGGTGCAGTTGTAAGCATGTACCAGGGTGCTAATTTGCTGGCTCCATCTGGGCTTTTCTTTTGTGTGGAGAGTACCCAGCATGTCCAGCAGAGTGTGATTAAAATGTAAAGGCTGTGGGTCCCCCTGTGGGGTGGTAAGGGGTGGTTCTGGATTTCCTCACTCCCCACAGAGAAAGCATCTCCTTGAATAATCAGCTCTTGAAATCACGGACTGATCTGAATGGATTCTCTGAGGGGATCCATAATGTACAAAGAAATTCCCTACCAACACCTTAGCCATGGTGGATGCTTTCTGGTCCTTGGTAGGGAAGGCTTGGGCACACCTCTTAAAATGGTCAGTGACCACCAGCACATTGCTAATATTTCATTGGTCAGGCTCCAAACTCAGAAAGTCAATACAAACCAACTCCATGAGGGTGCTGGTGGTGATGTTAACAAGGGGGGCAGCCTCTGGGGCAAAGCCTTTCCTTTCAGGCAGTGACTGGAAGTCCATATGTGATGCTCAACATCAGCCCCCATTTAAGGCCAGTAGAATCTTGACTGCATTAGATCAAGGGTTTGGTCTACACCAAGGTGCCCCACGTGGTTGTGTAGGGACCTCAGTACCAAGTCTCTGAAAGCAGTAGGCAAAACCAACAGTTGCTTGTCTACTCGGCCCCCTCTGTCTACTGGTTCTCAATACAGTAAGTGGATAATCAGTTTCAGTTTGGGGCCTTCTTTATACAACAATGCAGTTCTCAAATCAGAGGAGCGCAACTTGTACACATCTTTCCCTGCGTAGAGGGCTTCAAGTGCTGATCTGATCATAGGATCTCGGGGTTCAGCCCACTGAAGACTGTCATTATTTAACTGAGGGAGAGCACCAATATCTAATGCAGAAAAGTGGCAGTAAGCAGCAGGTATACAATTATCAGAGGGCCCCAAGCAATCCACTAGAGAGTCCACAGCATCCGTGGACATTTGTTCCCCCTTGTCAAACTTCTGGCATAGTGCTCAAATATCAGGTTGTGACAGTCTGACCCAATCACTTCTGGAAACAAGCCTCCGGGAGACAGCATCAGCATCTATGTGATTTAGGCCTGCTCTGTATTCAACAACGCATCATATGTAGACAAGGCAGAAAGCCACCTATGGCTGGTGGCATCCAATTTGGCTGAGGTCTGCATGTAGGTCACAGGATTGTTATCTGTCTTTACCAGCATCTTTGCTCTATACAAGTATTCGTGTAATTTATCCACAATAGCCCATTTCAATGCCAGGATCTC
This sequence comes from Neoceratodus forsteri, assembly GCA_016271365.2. Taxonomy (NCBI): domain Eukaryota; kingdom Metazoa; phylum Chordata; order Ceratodontiformes; family Ceratodontidae; genus Neoceratodus; species Neoceratodus forsteri. Next base: position 1,428,454,888 of record CM028130.1, read on the forward strand.
CAATTTATGCACAGGATAGTTCTTCTCAGGTGGGGTCAGACTTTGGCTGGCAAAGGCCACTGATCACAGGCCATTGTCATGCTCTTGATATAACACAGCCCACAAGCCCTGTAGGCTAGCATCAGTATGTCACACATAGGGTTTTGCAGGATCAGCATAGGCAAGAACAGGAGCGTGGGTGAGTTGGTAGATGATTTCGTAAAAAGCAGCTTCAGAATCAGGTAGCCATCATGACCCAAAAGATTAATATGAATGGAAATATACTCTCTTGGTTTCAGTGCAGGCCACTCTCTTGTATTTCTTATTTGTGGGAGGGTAACCTTGGGTAAGATTCAGAAGTGGGCGAATCACCCTTGAATTGTCTTTAATGAACCACCGGTAATAGCCACAGAATCCTACAAATCTTTGCAGTTATTTAAGGTTGTGGGGCTGGGGCCAGGTGGTCAAGGCCTCAGCTTCACTAGGATCAGTCTCTATCCCCTCGGTGGTTACTATATGCCCCACATATTTTACTGATGTTTGAATGAACTGGTATTTGTTGATGGATAGCCTGAGGCCAAAATCTTCCCGGCAGTCCAATACTTTGAAAAGTCTGCTTTCATGTTCCTCCAACAAATTCCCAAACACAATAACATCATCTAGATATACTAGGCATGCCAATAAGTTCATGTCTCCCACTGCACGCTCCATCAGCCGTTGAAAGGTGGTAAGGGCAGCCGAGATCCCTTGGGGCATCCTCATAAATTCATAGAACCCAAGCGTACAGATGAAAGCTGTCTTCTCATGATCTTCTGGGGCCATGGGGATCTGCTAGTACCCACTGCACAGATCCAACACCGGAAACCACTTGCTACTGTTCAGACAGTCTAGAGCATCCTGAATATGGAGCATGGTGTATTGGTCTGGGATGGTCTGCCTGTTGAGGGTCTAATAATCCACACACATCCATACTGTTCCAATCTTTTTTCTCACCACAACAATAGGTGAACCGTAAGGGCTTCTGGATTCCTGCATTACACCAGCCACAAGCATCTCCTGTAGGTGACGTCTTACATCATCTATATCAACAGGTGCCAGGCGTCGAGACCTCTTATGGAATGGCCGCTCATCATGCAGCCAGATATGATGCTCAGCTCCTTGCACACATTCCACATCCCATTCCTTTAGTGAAAACACCTAGTCTCTCTAAGCAGGTTTCTCACTGATTCTCTTCTTCCATTTGGCTGGCAATGGGGAGTCACCCAAATCAAAAAAGTCGGGCATCACTTTGTCATTCTCCCCCGAATACTTGTTACTGGGTAGCAGTGCTGTGTCCGTACAGTGTACGTTAGCCAGAGTGCAACCTCTATTCACCCAAATTTCTCTGTCTGACACATTATGAACCTGGATCATTATCCATCGAGCATAGGCATGAGCCCGAGCAGGTAAAATACTGGGTTTAACCAGCAATCCTTCTGGCAATTTTCCATCGCCTGGGGCATCCAGCATGAGTATTTTATTCTTAACATCCTTTCTTAGATGGACCTCTCCTTGTAAGGTACACTGTGCATTAGGTGCCAGGATCATGGACTCAGGATCCTTTTTCCATACAACTCCTACCAGCTCATCCACGTCCATCTCATCAGCATTCTTCCGTGATTCATAGGCCCTCCTGATCAAGGCAAGAACTCTTAAAGATCTACCAGTCCTCTGCCTCTGTCTGTCATAACAGAGTTGTGCCAGCTATACAAATACATTGGCATTCGTCCCAATCAGTAGAGGAACCCCATCATATAATCCAGTAGTGGGACACACCAAGGCCAAGGTTTCCACTTGCTCTGCCACTCCAGCTATCAAGGTGGGGAAAGATAACCAAATTCTAATGTAGCCTGAGTAGGTGTATGCCTTTTCACTTAATCCCCAGACTTGCAGTCCTTCCAAAGGCTGTAAAGGCACATCAGACAAATGCTCCTGGTACCAGTCTTGGAACATGATGGTTACTTTGGAGCCACTGTCCAGTATAGCCCTAGTAGACATTTCATTTACTTTCACAGTCATCTCCATGGAGGGACCCACCACTTCAGACAACTCCAGCGGCACTGATGTAGGTGTTGATCGGGCATTAGCCCTGGTAGCACAACTTTTCCGAGCAACTCCCCCAGTGGCCGGCTGTTGCTTTGTCTAACCTTAGCCAGTGACCGGGCAGTAACTCTCCTCCAATTTTCTGGTGAACAGCAGGTATACTGTATGTGCCCATCCTCCCCACAGTGATAGCAAAACTTAGTTTCTCTAGAGTGTTTGCATGGTGGGGGATCCTTTCTCTGCTGAGGTACCTCAGGGGCACCTCGAGGCCTTTCCTGGACTTGGGGCCTATGCTCCAGACTTCTGTCTCTCCACCATGATTGGGGGTTAGGGCAGTCCTTTGCAGCTCCCCCACCATGGCTCTCAATTCTCATATCTCGGCCAACAAGTTACCCTCAGTCTCAGTCTCAGAAGAAACAACATGCACTCCCACTCCACTCTTATTCTCTGGTACCTAGATCAGGTGGCAGTACTCAGGAGAGTAGGCCCTCCTATCTTGCAACTTGAGCTTTAACACCATTACTCTGGAAAATCTAGCAGAATTTAGAACGCAGTCCAGTCTGACCCTGTTCAGATCCTTTGCAGGCACTCCCCCTTTCCTGTGGGCCCTCTATAGAGCCCTCTCAATTCTGGTAACAAAGGCTGACAACTTCTCATTCTTCCACTGTTTAGCTGACTTAAACTTCCAAAACAAATTGTCCCCTGAGTCAGTGCTGCCAAACACCCCTTCTAAGGCAGAGAGGTATTCAGCCACAGTAGTCTCTGGACTAGTTGCTCATAGAAAAGAAAAATGATCTCCAGTGCAGAGCCCCTCAAAATCTACATTTGTCATTTCCTCTTCTTCCCCTCTGAGCACTGCCATTCCTGCACTAATGGGGTGGCACAGTCCATCCATTTCTCTAGATTATCCTCCCCCGAGGGCACTGGGACTGTGCCGGAGAAAAGTCTGAGCTTTCAGTAGGAGTCCAGCTGGATGGGGAAATTATGATGGGGGAAGGGGCTACTTGAGAGTTCTTGGGGGAAACTGGGGATGTACCTGGGGATTTCAGGGGTGTGTGGTCACTTGAGAGGTCTAACACCTTTACCAGTTCCTGAGCAGTTTACCCTTCAGATGCTAACAGTTTGAGTAATTTATTTCTAAACCCATCTATACTAGGGTACCCACCCGGGGTGGCTGGACCACTATGTAAATGAAAGACCCTCCATCCCTTCGGGGTACCTTCTGGCAAAATGACAGAGGGTACCTTCTCTGGGTCCACTGGGGAACTACATGAGATCAGTACTATCATAGTCTGTTCAAATAAATCAGCATCTCATCCTCTTACTTCAACCTTGCCCAAGCCCTTAATCTGCTCCACAGTCCATACAATGTCAGCATTACTGGTCCCTAGGGGGACATCCAGCAATAGGATAGCCTTTTGGGGGTCTATCCCCTCAGATTTGCTCCGTCCCATCATTCGGTGCACCAACAGCTTATGGGGGGCAATTTTTAGCTTAGGTATAGTAAGCTCCTCCATTTTTTCCCCTAAACTGAACATATAGGGGTCATTTCCTCACATGGCCACTAGAGGACGCTAATCCCAGCAGTGCCTTTAAGATGTAACCCCTAGGTGGCACTATCCCAAGGGCTACTACCCCTGCCTGTGTGGTGAGTGACAGGTTAAGGGGCTTAGGTCCGTGGATGGGTGCCTCCACCCAAAGGTCAGGGTTGGTTGTGGCTGGCCTAACCAAATAACAGCCCTCTGTGATAGTGTGATCGCCCTTGATTCCCACTAGTGGCCCTTTTAACATACAAGAGAAACCTTCCCAATCCCCTGAATATGCAATCCAGTTACTTATATAGATACCACTTACCCTCAGGACTGATTCTTCCAGCACATCTCTGGGGATCTCCTGTAAAATAAGGTTAGACCGTGTGCACAGCTACAATGTGATACTTTTTCTATATGCAGTGACACCACAGGCAGAGTATAGTTCAATAACAACAAATCAGATTTATTAGAGGGGGTCGTAACAAGGAGGAGGTAAATCAGGTTAATTAGCTTGCTATCTCTAATAATAATACAGTTATGCAAGCAATCAGACTCCCTAGCACAGTCACCTTTCTGGGTACCCAGGTGAATAGATGGTGGGCTAGCCAGGACCATTGCCCATGGTAGGCCAGCATTGCAGCTGGTAGGAGCCTTATGATGGAAAAAGAAAACACTTGCACAACATAGCATTTGTAATCTGGAGTCGAGGGCTCAGTTTGTGGAGAAAAAGAACAACAGCAATAAGATGACACACTTTTGATTAGATAACAGTTGCAGGGAACTACCCTGATTATTACTCACAGTACCCAGGCTGATCACAGGAGGCATGGTGGAATGAAGTTCTGGATGGCCAGAAGCAGGGCTTGCCTGATGCGGTCCTGACGCAGTGCTTGTACAAGCAGGGGCAAAGGGCAGGTCTCCTGGCAGGTCCCTCGTCGATGACTCTACTCTGAGCAACAAGGTAGTGAAGCAAGACTCTTGTGGCTGGGCCTGTTGGTGGACAGCATGGATTTAGTCTGAGGTTTCTGCTGGGTAACAACTTCCAGCACTAACACACCAATCACTCTGGGGGAAGGAAACCGCGATCCCCAGCCAGCATCTAGCAGATTCATATGTAAAAAGCCTGTACTCAGTGGGGAAAAACAGACTGCAATCCCCATCCATCATCTAGCACATTCATATGTAAAAGATGGTACTGTACCAGGCCACAAAGTCCTGACAGGACAACCGCATTTAGCACAATCTTCGGTCTTCTACAGGTTAAACCTGGTCCCAACAGCAGCAGCTTGCTTTCTTCACTCGACTTCGGATTCAGTCCAATTAAATGTCCTCTGCACCTTCTATGGGCAGAAATCAGGCTAGCAGACCTATGGACAGGCCTTCCATGGGTCTCCCGCATAAACTACACCACAAAATGGCCACTCGAACACACAGCAGTGTTGTTCCTTCAGCTCCCAACTCAAATCTGGCTTGCCAGCAAACAGTTCAGGGCATATCACCTAGATCCACAGAGTTCGGTTATCTGGTTCAGTTGTCAATCACAGCAGGGCCCCCACTATAGGTGCAAAAAGACACCAAGGATCCAAAACTACATTACCCAGAGTCTCACTCCAATTAGTCCCCTTTCAACAGGCTCTAAATGAGAGTCCCAGTCCCGATTGGCCCAAAGCAGGCTCCATTTTAGAGTCCTCCCCCCCCGACTGGTCCAATTCAGCAGTCTGGGACCAAAATGGTGAAGCAGCTCAGAAACAGTTTGTGCTGCAAGAGAAGTAGGTTAGACAAATTACATTTTCATTACTATACTAACAGGTCACCAGTAATTAGCAACACCTTTCATGAGTGCTCACTCTGCCCACTTAACAACGGCAGAAACAGAACACTTAGCCAGCAGCCCAGGTGGGACTTGGGCATAAACACACACAGTTCCCCAATTCAAACTAATTATGCCTGTGAGCAGGCAGCTCTTAAAGAGAAAGTATGTGGAGGTTCCAAAATCACTCACTGCAGTTTCAATTAAACATCTTTAACACTGAACACCACCCAGACTTGGAGCACTTAGGCGAGTTCCTTGAGGACTTTTGGGAATCCCCATTTGCAGGGGTGTTAAACCAGTACAATACAGTTCTTTGTTACACACACTCATGTATACTGCAGTATGTGTAATGAAGAATTTAATGTGCAAGTTTCAAGTTGTAACTGACACTAAGCAGTGATTATAAATACAAAAAATATATATATTTTACTGTAACATTGCACCTAAGTAGATATCATCATCCTTGGGGGTCTTTTTATCATAATGACCCACCCAAGTTAAGTGTTAGTTGTCAGGTAAAATTTAAGACATTCAACAGGCTGGTCAATTAAGCAGCAGAACTCCATAACAAGAAGTTAGCAGGCTGGACAGTGTCAAAGACCTTGGTTACTGTATCTGCTTTTGCTCTAGCAAACATCTGAAGAAAAACTGAAAGGAAAAAAACTATTCGTCCAAGACAGCCAAAGTGAAATGCAGCATCTCCTTTTCAGTGGAGCCCTATTTTCAAAAGGATTTCTCCCATTCCCATATGTTTCTTAAGCCAGTGCCCTAACCAATGGACTGCAGTGCTTCCAGTCAACCAATCACCGTATTTACCACTATATACCATGATATATAAATGGATTGACCCACAACAGAGCATGGGTTTACTGAACAATAACCCATGCCTAGAGGGGATGGTTGTGAGTTACAAGGCCGTAGGCCGAATGATGTCAATCACCTAGGCATGGATTAATGCTCAGTAAAGCCATGCTCCGGAGTGAGTTAATCCACTTATAAAATGGGCAACTTTATTTTAGAGGCTTACCAAAATAAATATTTAAAACAAAACACTGTTTACATGCATTTGTAATACAATAGTTCTGCCTAATGGGTTTGTCCTTTGGAGGACACCATAGTTGTAGTTCTCCATTAGGTGGATTTCTCATAATGAGGATGGCATAGCTGTAGTTTTTTACGTTTCTCTGGTGGAGTGATCTGAAAAGGTCACTTTACATTGCTGTCAGTCATGATTTTTTAGCATGGCAAGGCAACTGTGAGTTTATAGGGGATTATTCCGTGGTCAGGTGACCTGTTTTGACAAATCAGAATACAGGATTTTTGGCACCCATTTTATAAAAATATATATCCCTCTGATATAGTAAAATAAACTATGTAAGAAGCAATTTTTATATTACTTTGATTTTTCAAAATAGAAAAGGGAACAGAACTGCTGTCTTAGAATAAAACTGATACAGAAAAAATAGGTTCTGATACTTTTTATTTAACTAACAGAAACTTATTATACAAGCGTTCAAAGCCACTTAGGTATCTTCACCGTGACAATAACTTTTCAATCACTGGATCTGATGAAGAAGAGGCATATGTGGCTTCAACAGCTCCTATAAAACACTTCTGTTAGTCAAATACAGGATATACAGAATGATGCATGGGGAAGTGTGAATAACGAGGACTGTATGCACACCCGAGGTGTGTCATAACCCATAAACCCTGACAGCAAAGCCAAAGGTGTTTATTAAGGCATCACACAATGAGGGTGAGCATAAAATCTGAGTTTGAACACTTCCCAATGTTTTATTTTTTATATTTACTGGTGCATGTTTAACATTTGCTAACATGTTTCAAACATTTTCAAAAGTGTCAGTTGACCCCACCTTCCCACCCTGCCGTCCCAAAAATCTGAACTAGCAGTAGTCAATGAGCAATACAGAACAGAATTTCATAAGCAGAAGTAAAGAGTTTTCAAAGCAAACTTGTTTGTATTCAGCAGGCACAAATCTCTTTAGGTACGTTTTTTTTTCTCAGTTAGCTGTGTTCATCCTTTGGGTTTGCAGCAGATGTGTACCCTAAGAGAGTGAGACAAAATTACAAGTTTTAGTTTAATGCAAGCTAGTGGGTTACTTAGATGATACAAGTGGTACTTAGTGATTGGTTTACCTTTTTTTCAGTTGGAGTCTGAGTTGTGTTTTTCTTTCTTTTAATTACGAATGTGCCAGCAAAAACGTAATTGACGAGATTTGTGTCCTTTTCACTGGTGGTTTTCATGAGACAGCGTGAGCGACCTGCCAGCATGAGGACAGACCATAGCATAGGTGCTTAGCCAGAATGAGTGGAATTTTTTGAACTTTTTAAAAAGATGGTTAATGAAACGTCAGTGTTCATGGTCCATTAGTTACACATGTGAATAACGGAGTTTGTGAGGTTCTGCCAGTGGTTGATTATGACACTAACCAGTAAATAGATTACAATCTACTGTTTTCTTTTTGCATCACCACAACATAGAAACAGATTAAAATTCAAAGCTGCACCTTGTAAGTACTGGTTTATAATGCCTCTAATCAAAAGGACACACGTAACAGCAATATTGTGTATTACATGTTGGGACATACTCTCAGGCCAAATTCACTTTCTCATTCTCCTTCAAGAACATCACTGCAGGGAAAAGAGCTTTTCCCTTCAGAGCAATAGGACCCTACAACTTCCTACCTGCCCTCCTCATCCTGGAAATCAGTGTCCCTCCTTTCAGCAGTAACCTCCACCTACTATTGTTGAACAAAATGCAGCATAACAGTTCCTAATTGAATTCTTTAACCCATCCTAAGTGAGTTTGGACCACACTACTGTATAACCCCTCCTTCTACCTGTTAAATGTGATATCTGGCTGTACTATTGGGAATTGTGATACCTGACTGAACTACTGTAACTTGCTGGCATCTGTGCCAAAGCTAATTGTGCTGTTGTTTTCTCTTTTCCTTGTTTAAACTGGTCGCTTGTGAAAACAGGCTATCTAGCTCATCTTGCTATCAATTATAATGAATACAAATAAAAATGAAATAATTTCTAGCTGCTATACAACAACACCACTATCCTGTGGATAGCAAAGTCAAAACAAACAGTTCCTTGGGAGTGTCGGGCTTTAATGTATATCGAAAAGCCACTTCAAAAATGCATGTAGTGTCTCAACGCAGTTGTTTCACAATAGCCTGTAATTTCATAGTAATCTGTGATTGCATGAAACAATTCAGATTTTAGTTGAGTTTATTGGACAACGTAAAAGATATCTGTCTCCATAGTGGTAGTTATTGTAGTGTATAATGAATCAGTAACCAGATGCAGAGTGCCATCTGGTGGAAAAAGTTGACTGCAGCATGTAAAAAAACACAAATACCACAGTTCAACTGCTACACTAACAGAACTTTTCTTTTTACCCGATGGTTAGAACTGTGACCTCTCAGAGCCAGGAATTTAAGGATTGATCCTAGAGTCTGGCACATAAACACACAAACCTGTAAGTCAGTTTACAGCACAGCAGATGTCCCCCACAAGCTGAGGAGAGAACATTATAATAATAACTGGTTCATGATGATTATCAGCTGTGGGCAGAAGTTGTCAAACTCCATTACACATGGATGTGTATAATCACCTGTGTATAACGTGGTAGTATCGCACAAAAGTTTACCATTAGCACAGTATACTGCACGGTGCATTAGCACACGAGCTATGTATTGCATTATCAGTACACAGTGCAATATTGCGCTAACAGTCAACTTTTACACAGTGTGCTATACCATGCTAATGGTCAACTTTTGAACAATTATGACTTTATGTGTGGTTCAATAAAAAAAAAAAAATAAGGGGACCCGTTTTTATAAAAAATAAAACATGGAAAAGTGTGTCAGCTTGGATTTAATGCACACCCTCGGTGTACGTGAATTTTCTGGTTAGAAGCAGCCCACCTACTCCTAACAGTTCCTTCTCCTACCAGGTACCAAACCTTGCAACAGAACTCGCTGCTACACCTACATATTTATTTCTAGTGTGACTGAAATTCAGGGTCCTACAGGTGTTTTCACATTACCACAGAGTTCTCATGCACCTCCATTAATGTGGCATATTGTACTCTTTGCAGGAAGTGTGCTGCTATTTACATCAGAGAGACTGGTAGATGCCTTGCTGACCATTTCAGGGAACATTGCATAGCAGTGAGGAATGGAGACACTGATGAACCCATTGTATCCCACTTTATCTCCAGGGACCACAGTATCAATTATCTTTCTTTTTGTGTCCTTCAGTGGGGCTTCTGGGATTCTGACCATAGAAAGAAACATGGAATTCAAGCTAATCATCTGCCTTGGCTCCCAGCAGCCTTATGGTTTAAATGACAGACTTCTTTTCTACAGACATCTTTCAGCCACCCCTTGTTTTCCCCTAGTCTGTTTGCATCTGTACACATCTATTTTCATTTTTACCAGATGACTCCATCTCTGTCTCCTTTCCCCACATGTGTCACCTTTCAGCCTTCTTACCAGGCCCTGTTAATGTAGTCCCCACCTGGGGACTTCTCTAACTCATTCACTGCTAATATTTTTTTTTATTTAGTTGTTTAACCAGGTATAGCACACTAAACTGAAAGCTTTTTTACAGGAGCAACCTGGGAGCACAAGGAGGTTAAGTGACTTGCTCAGGGTCACACAGTATGCAAGTGGAAGCTGTGGGATTCAAACCCAGGTCTGGTCTGTTGGATGTCACCAAATTTGCAGCTCAGAGCCTTAGACCACTGGCTATACTGCCTTGTCAGTCCCATCATCACCTTCTCATTTTCAAGATTCTCTCTTTATCTTGTCATTTATCACTTCTTCTCCAAAAGCCTGCCCCTTTTTCATTTCCATATATATATATATATATATATATATACATATATTTTACCTCCCTTCTACACTAACTTTGTAACCACATAGTCCCCTGGGTTATTAGACTCCTATCAGTATTATTATGAGGAAGGTAGCTGGCAGCTGGTAGGGAGCTCATTAGGGGCTTCTTACATAATAACATAACTGTTTATTCAGCTAGCCTGAGGGAAGAATGATTAGGTCATTTGGAACTCTCACAGCAGCATAAGCCACACTGTGTGGACAGCTGCTCTTGGGAGCTTAGAATGTTCAGTTCTGGGCTGTTGTCAGTTGTTCAGTGAGGAGGTGAGAGTGGCAGAAGGATTGCCAGTAGGACCTGAGGTGAGGGGCCCCCGATTTCTCACCCTAGTGAGCATCATTTCCAGTTTCCAGTGAAGTGGTGGAGACCACTGCTACAGCAGGATTTCCTGATTTCTACTCCCAGTGAAGTGGAAGGAACTGCTTGTTCTTGGTTCTACTCAAGGGGCACTCCCCCGAATGTACTGTACGTGTTTCAGCTGCCTTGGCTAGGAACTGAGAGAGACTGCCTGATCAGCTACCCAGAAGAGTGCCTGTTTCTTTTGCAGTTCCATACTGAGTGGATGGACAACCTTTGTGAGTACTGTTCTAGAAGACTAGATCACTACACAATTTAGGGGAATCATTAGTCTGTGGTGTGTGTGCCCATAGATAAGGTTGGATCTCACCTGTCAGTACCCCTAGTTCACCCAAGTGAGTGAAGTTCTATTAAACTGTTCATCCAAGTGACTGCAGTTTTGTTTTTTGGTCAAGCCAGTGTGTGACAAAGTTAAAGTGTGGGACCTCTAGCATTTCAGGGGGAAATCAGAGTTTCAGTGGTGTAACTCTGAAGAATGGCAGAGACTGTTGGTTGGGGCCAAGGGTAGCAGGATTGCCATCTAAGCGCTTAGAAGGCAGGGCTTCCAGGTTTGTAAAGAGCACCAGTTATACATGAGCAAGGGCCAAGCTGCAGGTTAATATGTATGGCTGAGTTTCACTTATGTTCACCTGTGTTTGAAGAAGAGTTCTGAGTATGTGGCTTAGATTCACTAAATGACACTCATGGGAGGAAAATGTTTATGTGCTTGGCCGGGTGTCCCCTAAATGCACCAGGGCCTGAAAGGTATAGGAACTCATCCAATGGAGTTCAATCCATGTTGACAGAGTTACTGGAGAATTTTGGAAATGGATTGTTGTAGGGAGTGAGAGGTAAGATGCACGGGAGAGGGCAAGGGCAACAGCAGAGACGTTGGTGCATCGCAGAGAAATTAGCACCAACACAACTAATTACATGCTAGCTTCTCTCGATTACCAATAGAGGTACAGAAATTCTGCAGTGCTGACCAAGTACCTACTTACTCTTTATTTAAGGTATCAGGTGAATGGTGCCCATCAGTGTAGCAAGAGGAGCCTTGCATAATCCATCTAAGAGTGGTTTGTCTGATTTACAGGAATTTCTTGAAAGGGCCACTCCTTTTTTGAATAAGCGGGATTTTGTCATAATGAATGATAGAAATCTGAACTGGTTAAAGGCTGATAAGGCCATTGAATGTTTATTAGGTGCTTATAATTTGTCTCAACTTTTTGTTGATCCAGCTAGACTGAGTGTTGATTCTATGAATCATATCTTTCTAGACTAGGAATATTATTTCTTGTGCTGGAGTATTAGGGGATTTGGTGAGTGACCATCAGGTCACTTTTGGTGTTTTAAATTTCAAGAGCAGTAAGATTCCACTAACGATGAGTTGTACTTGTAATTTCAAGAGATATCATTCCAAAGTTTTGTTTAATGAACTGTTGAATTTAGATTGGTCCTATTTAGATTCCATACCTGAATCAACTTGTGCACTTGACTTTTTTTGCCATCAACTTTTGACTATTCAGAATAAATTGTTTCCATTGCAGGTAACACGTATTAGAGGTACACTATATCAGTGGTTCTCTAATGATTTAAAACAGTTCATTAAACAAAAGAAATCTACTTGGTTAGCCCATAAAAAATCTCCTTCTTTAATTAATTTATTGGATTACAGGGCAGCCAGGAATCTACTGTGTAGAAAGGTAAAACAGGCCAAGGTTGATTTTTTTAAGTCTAAATTAGAGGACGTGTCACAGGATTCTAGGAAATTTGAGGAAACTATAAATTATTACATTTTTCCCAAACCTAAATCCTCTTTTTCTTCTCTTCATCGTCTTTGGCAAACAGTTACTGATCCATTCGCGATGGCAAATGTATTGAATCAATGTTTTTCTGTTGTTTCTGGCTTAATTTCTGTTTTTTCTGATCTGGATGATAGTACAGTACAATCCGATTATCTCCCTGATATCTTTGCTGGTCAAACTGGTAATTGTATTACACCCAAGTTTCTGTTTTGGTGGGTAACATCACCTAAAGTGTTAAAATGAATAAGCTCCTTACCTGACACTTTTGGAGATTGTGGGTGGGGCTTGATGCAAGACTCATTAAAAGTATTGCTCGTCATGTTTCTGAAGTATTTAACCTGTGTATTTCTATTAGAGTGTTTCCTTCATCTTGGTAACAGGCTCGGGTTGTGCCTGTCCCAAAAAAGTCTAATGCTGTTGGCCCGGAGGATTACTGTCCTATCTCAATTTTGAATCTCCTGAGTAAGATCTTCAAAAAACTGTCAGCAAATCAGCGTAATGATTTTTTGGAGAAGGGCGGTGTCCTCTGTGCTGAGCAGCATGGATTTCATTGTGGCCGTGGGACCGGCATGGTCCTGGTCAGGTTCATGAACACCGTTCTTCAGGGCTGTAATGATGGGCTGTTGTCAGGTGCATTGTTTGTGGACCTGTCCAGGGCATTTGACCTGATTAATCATTCTTTAATTTGACAGAGGTTGTCTGGTATGGGATTGTCTGACTCTGCAGTTGCTATAATATGGGATTTTTTGCAGGGTCATTCCCAATATGTTTTGATTGGGTCTGTTTCTTCTGATGTGTGTTCCACTGTTTGTGGAGTCCCACAGGGGTCCTTCTTTGGCCCCTTATTATTTTCACTTTTCATTAATTGGGTACCATCAATGTTTCAAGGGTGTAAATGTTTATTGTACGCTGATGACTTGATTCTGTTTTATCAGAATCAGTCTGTTTATCTTATAAATTCAGTTTTAAAGACTGAATTTTTGAATTTATGCCAGTGGATGTTTTCTAATAAGATGGTCTTCAATGCGCGCAAGACCAAAGTGATGTTAGTTGGCAGTGCTGTTCGACTGAGGGACAACCCAAGTTTATTTATTTATGATAATCAAGGTATTTTGCTTGGTCCGGTTTCTGAATTTAAATACCTGGGTGTATTTCTTGATTCTTCATTAACTTTTCCTTCTCAAGTAAAGATGGTTAAGAGTAAAGTTTATTCTAAATTAGGTCAGCTTCATAAATTTAAATCCTATGTCTTTTGATTCTCAGAGGAAACTAGCAACTGGTGTTCTTTTGCCTCACTTGGACTATGTTTCTCCCTTGTATGAGAAATCAGGTGCTAGGGACAGGCAGATTCTAAATAATGATTACATCTGTCATTTTGTTTTATATGTACCAGTTTTGACCCATCACTGTTTGTTGTATTCATCCTTGGGTTGGCTTTCTCCGTAGTATAGATATATGTATGCTTTAGGTAATTTGGTACATCGGGCAATTTATTCTGATGGGTCTTCTCCCCATTACGATCTGGTTATGATACATGAAATGAGAGCATCCTTAAGGTCAGCTGAGGGTTTTGTGTTGGAGGGTTATTCTGTGAAGAATAATTATGGCTCTGGTTCTTTTGCCTGTCAAGCTACTAGAATCTGAAATGAGTTACCCCTTCTCCTCAGAGTAGTGAAATCGTACTCAACTTTTAAAATTAGATACACAAAGTATTTGTTGTCGTTGATAAATTGTACTTGTTTTTGATATCTGTTCATCTGTTATGTGATTATATTTGTTTTTGTATTATTTGCATATTGTAATTTTGTTACTTGTCTGTGTCAGATCTGAAAAAGGGCTTTGGCGCTGTTGCCCTAACTCTGTTAACAAATAAAAAGGAAAAGTGAAAATGAAAAGCTTTGGATGGGGGGGGGCAGCAAAAATTATACCTCTGGCCCTGGGAGCTAGAACTGGGAGATAAAACAGACATAGAAACATAGACATCAGTAGATAAGGACCTCCTGGCCCACCTAGTCGGCCCTTTTTTCCCTACCTATAGTGACCCTCCAGACCCTACTTGGTCTCTGGTCTCCTCCTCCTTTACTTCTAAGATCCCTTTGTGCATATCCCATGCATTCTTGATTCCTGTACTGTTTTTGGCCTACTACCTCCACTGAAAGGCTATTCCACGCATCCACCACCCTCTCCATGAAGAAGTATTACCTCACATTTCCTCTGAATCTCCCTCCTTCAATCTTCATAGTGTGACCTCTTGTCCTTGAACATTTTTTGCTTTGGAAAATGCTACCTCCTTGTACCTTGTTCTTCACTGTTAGGTATTTGAATGTTTCTATCACATCCCCCTTGCCCTCCTTTCCTTGAGGGAGTATGTATTCAATTCCTTTAGCCTTCCCTTGTAGGGTTTTTGTTGTAGGCCTCACACCATATTGATTGCCCTCCTTTGAACTGCCTCCACTATATCTATGTCCTTTCAGGCCTCTAGAACTGGATACAGTATCTGAGGTGAGATCTCACCGGTGAGCTGTACAAGGGTATTATTATCTCCATCCTTCTACTGGTGATTCCCTGACTATGCATCCTAGCATCTCACTAACATTTCCCACTGCCTTTTCACACTGTTTAGCTACCTTCAGGCCATCAAAAAGGATTACCCCCAGGTCCCATTCCTGCTTTGTGCCTGTAATTACCTCTCTTCTCAGTTGGTATGTTGCCACCGGGTTTCTGTGCCCCAGGTGCATTACTTTGCACTTTTTAGCACTGAAACCCAGCTGCCAATCCCCTGACCATTCCTCCAGCTTTTTTAGATCAGCCCTCATTCTAGCCACCTCCCCCCCCACACCTGGTGTGTTCACCATGTTGCAGAGTTTTGTGTCTTCAGCAAACAGGCATATTTTCCCTTTCCAGACCATGGTGATGTTAACAATTATACAGATTGGTACTATATCTGTGCAATTCCTTGAGCACACTTGAATGACAAGACAGAGGTCACATCAGCACAGATCGATGGGAGTGCCAAAAGCACCTGCAGTGGACCTGGGAGGTTATCCTGATACAGGGCAGGATGAAATGCCACAGGTATATCCCACATCACTCATACTATCTGCAGTGCCAGCAGCTGTGAGGCTATCACCTGGTTTAGATGGTGCACATAGGAACCTCCAGGGTCTGTGATAAGGGGACCACAATACACTAGTGAGTCAGCTAGTTGGGAATGGTAGTCATGTTTTACAAAACTCAAGGGGTAACCACCAAGTGCCATGGGAGTTTTTGCATAAGGAAGGAAGGCATTGGGGGTGGAAGGTACACATCATACTCAAATACTGCTGCAGTGACCAAGGCCTCTGCTTATGATCTGGGATGCCAAAATAAATGTGAAAGGCAAATGGTTTGATAATAAACTGCGTGGCTTATGGAGGGCAGCATACATTCCCAAGAACATCGTAAGCATGCTGATAGTCTGCCCTTGAAGAGGCACAGCAACTACTTACACCTGCCAGGGGCTTAACATGACCTCAACTTCCATCCGAGGTAGGCACGCCACTTGTAAGGTAGTGTCTGGGAGCCACTTGGATGAACCATGTCTCTAGTGGCACTATTCCCTCTTATAGCTACCATATTGAAACATGGCCTTGTACCATCTGCATGGATCTTTCTTCAGTAACAAGGGGGGCACCGGACTGGAAAGCATTTCTTGTCAAATATACTGTTTTTTTAATGGGGATTTTTGTTCAGAATTTGTATGCTACTGTGGGAGGAAGTGCAGAAATCACTCACATCAGAAAGACAATAATGGCAGTCAGGGATGTGGCTTGAACATAGCCCAGCCCAAGTTGGGGATGGGAGGGAACCAAAGGAGTCAAAGATGAGTGTGTTGGGGCTGTCAGTCAATTAATGTGCACCCTTATTCTTGATGTCACACTTCAGTATTGTAGCATATTATGTAAGGGGATTGAACATGGTAGTGAAGAGGGAGAAAGTACTAGGGGAATTAAAAGGGAAAAAGTGTGATGAAGGTATCTTGCAAGAAACTCATCTCTCCCACCAGAAGCATCTTAAACTACAATGAGTGGGGAAGATATTTGCCTCTTCACATCCCTTGGCCAAAAAGGTAGGAGTAGCCTTACTCCTTCACAGGGGAATGGTGCTGGAGCCCATTAGTTCACAGATGGTCCAGATGGTCACCAGGGGTAGATGGCTCCTCATTACAGGGAAAAATCAGTGGTCTGATTCTACGTCTTGTGAATGCCCCAAACCCAGACAATGGTGAGTTCACCAAAGTAGTTATAATGAAGGTGGTCTCCCTGCTGGCTGACCAAATTGTCCTGTAGGAGATTTGAAATAGTGAAGTTGGCCCACAACTAGATTGCTCCTTACAATGTATAGCTATCGACTGAAATGCAGAAAAGACTTGGGGAAAGTGGCTAAAAGGCTGAGTTGGTAGAATTTAGGGGAGCACCTCAAGGGAGAATGGGAATACACATTTTCCTCCCACCCCAGCCACTCATTCAACCTGGATTGGCTGTATACTCAACTGAATTGCCTATTTAAGACAGTGATTAGTAGGATATATCCCATAACTATCTGGGACTATCCCTTGTCTCTAGAAATAGAGTTGGGGCTTGAAGACAAGACATCACTATGGAGATTCAGTGCATCATTAGTCAAAGAGAGATGTTTAGGAACTGGCTAAGTTCAGGTACACTAAGAATATCTTGGTCACAAGAGTGGTTCAGAGACCCACTGAAAGTTCATTTGGGAGGGAATAAAGGTGATCCTGAGGGGGAAGGTTATAAACTACATGACAGAAAGGAAAAAGAAATAAAGTATGATACAAGGAAACCTGAGAGTTGCATCCATGCACAAGGAGGGGGTAGGAACAGGTCTCCTAAAGCAAGAAGAACATGTACGGGGAGAGTTACAAAAGGTATTAGATAAAAGAACAGAGTGAGCCTTATGTTACATAATGCACACTTACTATGAAAAATGAAATAGAGCAGGATGCTGTGTAGCCTTTCAGTTGAGATTATAGATGACAGATAGGGCTGTTAAGGCAAAATGTTGGGGATGGGATCCTGGGAATAAATCTCTAGAATGAAGGATATTGGATACTGAGAATTTATATGGTGGCAAAATTGCTCAGTTGGTAGCTCATCCACCTCTGGGGCAGAAGGTCATAGATTTTAGTCCAACACCAGGATTTCACTAATACTATAAATGCAGGCACCTGAGTGCAATACTGAGGGTGTGCTGCGCTGTTTGGATGTGCCATACTTCAGATGAGATGTTAAACTGAGGTCCCGTCTGCCATGCAGCAGTTGTTCTGGTACACATCCCCTGGCACATCTCGAAAAGCAGGGGAAGGTACCCCAGTATCCTGATAAAATTTCTCCCATTCACTAAAATACCACCAACAATTTAATCTGGCTCAGTTTCAATTGCTTTGCATCTGTACCCCCACCACCACCACCACCACCACCACTAGGCAGGGCTAAAAATAGGCAGTACTGTGAAGCTCTCCTTTACTGGTCAACAAAAGCTAAATCAATAAAAAGCATCCCACAAAATGCCTCAACCTCACAAATCAGAGCCTTTCCGGACAACCTGAGGCTGGCACTGCTTTCAGAGGAAGACAGTGTTACCTTAGGGAGGCCATTTGACAAGGCGGATGTGGCAGTGACTATCAAAACCTCTTAGAACAGTAAAGTAACAGCACTGAATGGGTTCATTGCAAAGTTTTATAAAACATTTGATAGACTTCTGGTCCAGCATTAAACACCATCTTGGAGCCAGGAGATATGCCCAATGCCTAGAAGGAAGCACTGGTAACAGTGGTCCTGAAGGAAGGTAAAGATGTGACAGGTTGTGTAACGTAACAACACATATCTCTGGTAAATCTGGATACAAGACTGAAAATATTAGCAGAGAGGGGCTAAAAGGGTAGTCACTAAACTTGTACACTCAGATCAGACAGGGTTCATGCCAGGTAAGCAGCTGCAGAACAATATTCAGACCTTATGAATGTCCTCTCAAGAACCTTGCAACAAAAGGTGCAGTAGATCATAACACTGACTGACGAAGAAAAGTTGTTCAGTCATCTCGATTTGTGATTTCTGTGGCACACATTGGACACTTTTAATATTTGCTGTTATTCACAACTTAGGCGCAAGTGTTCTACACAAACAGGTCTGCAAATGTTAGGGTAAACGGAATCCTCTCAAATACTTTTGAGATTCAGAGAGGCACCAGACAGATCTGCCCCTCTCCACCCTCCTCTACGACCTTAGCTTGAGTCACTGGCATAGACAATTTGAAACAATCTGCAAATTACGGGGGTGGGAGGTAGAAATGAAAATCAATGCATTGGCAGACAATATTCATCTTTTTCTTAGTGCCCCCCTGCCCCCCCTCCCCAACTGCAGACCACACTAGAAAGGTATGGAGGGATCTCTGGATTAATAAAATCTATCAAAATCGGAGGTCAGTCAATTAAGTGTATGTGTGTTGGGGGGGGGGGACCCAAGACCTTAAACTTACCCTTATAAATGGACAATAATGAGTCAGTTATATATTCTACCTTTCCTCCCTTCTCTGCCCCCTCCTACCCACTCACAGGGGTGCCAGAAGGTAGTAAAAGGTGTGAGGGCTGAGGATCCAAAGGGCACTTATTAGGGTACAAAGGACACTTTTTCTAAACCAGTTTTTGCTGTACAGAAAAACAATAAATGCACATTTATGATGAGGACTGTAATGTTAAGAATGCTGTTATGCTATATAGGAATATTTTATATAGACTATTAAGAGCTCAGCTGTCAACCCATTGCCTCCCACAGCACTGTATGAAGTCTGAAGCATCCATTGCTTAACCTGATGCAGTGGTCACCCAGGTGAAAATGAAAGATGGCAAGATAATAACACATTTATTATCAGTCTCGAACATACAGTCTTCATATAAATGTGTTGAGTTTTTGGTTCCACTGACTTCAGGATAGAACTTAGCAGATAAGACCAACCACCAGCTACAACCCCTGGTGGGGGGGGGGGGTCACACATGTTTTGACTGATGATCTGTTGTTCACATATTCTGGCACCATGACTGTACTTTACATCATGTTTTTACGCTTGTTTACTCCTCCACGTGTCCCCATCCACCAGGTCCCTTCTGAAAATGAGTGTTAGAAACATAGAAACATCGAAGTTGACGGCAGATAAGGACCGCAAGGCCCATCCAGTCTGCCCATTTCTTTTTCTACCTTTTAAATGTGCCATCGGCCTTTGCTCTGTCAGTGGTCTATCTATTCATACTCATTTGTATTGCTCCCATAATGCCTATCCCATGCCTGTTTGAAGCCCTGCACTGTAGTCATAGCCACCACTTCTTGTGGTAAGCCATTCCATGCATCCACCACCCTTTCTGTGAAAAAGAATTTCCTCACATTCCCCCTTAATCAGCCCCCCCCAATCTCATGCTGTGTCCTCTTGTCCTGCTATTTTCTTGTATTTAAACATGTGAGACTCTTTCACCTTGTTAATGCCCTTAAGGTGTTTGAATGCCTCGATCATATCACCTCCCTCCCTCCTTTGCTCAAGGATATACCTATTGAGCTCTGTTAATCTGTCCTCATATGTCTTCTGATGCAGTCCCTGCATCATTTTGGTTGCCCTTCTCTGGACTGCCTCAATTTGGTTAATGTCCTTGTGAAGGTGTTGCCTCCAATACTGCACACAGTACTCCAGATGGGGCCTAACCAGTGTCTTGTATAGAGGGATTACCTCCCTCTTACGACTTGTGATACCCTTACTAATACACCCTAACACCCCCCTAGCCTTACCTACTGCTTTAGAGGTCTGCTTGGATGATTTCTGGTCATCAGTGATGATGATGCCCAAGTCTCTTTCTTCCTTTGTGACTACTAGCAACTCCTCTCCCAGCCTATAGGTGGCTTCGGGTTTTCTCTTCCCTGTGTGCATGATTTTGCACTTCTTTGCATTAAATCCCAGTTGCCACTCTTCTGACCATTTTGCTAGTTTATCCAGATCCCTTCTCATTCTGCCCACCCCATCTGGATCATCTACTCTGTTGCAGATCTTGGTATCATCTGCAAACAGACAAGCCTCCCTCTAGTCCATCTGCAAGGTCACTAATGAAGATGTTGAAGAGGACTGGCCCCAGAACTGATCCTGAGGTACCCCACTTGTGACTTGCATCTCTTCTGACTGTATACCATTTATCACCACTCTCTGTTTTCTGCCCGTCAACCAGTTTGTCACCCAGTTGACCAACTTCTGACCCATCCCGAGCCTACCCAGCTTATTTATCAATCTTCTATGTGGAACAGTGTCAAAAGCTTTGCTGAAGTCGAGGTAGGTGACATCAACTGCTCCCCTTGGTCCACCACTCTGGTTACCCAGTCAAAGAAATCTATGAGATTAGTTTGACAGGACCTTCCTTTGTAAACCCATGCTGTCTTGGATCCTGTGCCCCTATGGATTCCAGGTGTTTCACTATCCTTTCCTTAAGGAGTGCCTCCATAATCTTGCCCACTACTGAGGTAAGACTGACTGGTCTGTAGTTCCCTGCCTCCTCCTTGCTACCACACTTGTGGAGCGGGATCACATGAGCTCTTCTCCAGTCTTCTGGGACCTCTCCTGTGCTCAGAGACTCACTAAACAATTCTGCTAATGGCTCTGCTAGTTCCTCCTTTAGCTCCTTAAGTACCCTGGGATGTATGCCATCAGGTCCCATTGCCTTATCCACCTGACTTAGCTTAGCTCTTGTAGGACCCTTTCTTTGTGAAGGAGTAGTGCTCACCTCCCTCTCCCTCTGTCCATGATGCTGAGCTGTGGGCCCTACCCTACCTTCTCTTCAGTAAATACTGAGCAAAAGTATCTATTTAGGATAGATGCCTTTACAGGGTCCTCCTCCTCACATCTCCCTTTTCTCCATTAAGCTTAAATACCCCTCTGGACTTTCTTCTTTCACTAATATATCTATAGAAAGTCTTGTCACCTTCTTTTACTGTTAGGTGCTTAGTGTTTCCTCAGTTTGGGACTTTGCCTGCCTTACTGCCTTCCTGCTTCCTTAGGGCAGTTTGCTATGCCTCCCTATCTTCATCCTGCTGTGTTCCTTATATTTCCTGAAGGCCAGCCTTTTGGCTCTGACCTTTTCTGCTACTGTATTTGAGAACCAAAGTGGTTTCCTTCTTCTTTTGCACTTCTTTTCTGTCTAACACAATGGGATGTTGCTTCAAGTATTGCATCCTTAATGCTTGCCCACTTTGCCTGTACCCGTCACCTGTGTTTCTTTTGCCAGGGCTAGCTTAACTCTGTTGGCCATCTTATCAAAGTCAGCTCCTCTGAAGTCCCATATTTTGCCTTGGAATGGGATGATTTAGATGTAGTAGCCAAATTGAACCATACCATATGATGGTCACTGGCCCCCAGGTGACCTTCCACCTGGAGATCTGTGATCCCTTCCTTGTTAGTCAATACTAGATCTAGGATAGCCCTGTCTCTTGTGGGTTGCTGTACCAGTTGTTTGAGGCCCTCCCTCTGCAGGGAATCCACTATGTGTTTAGTTCTGGCAGATGTTCCTGCTGGTATTGACCAATCTGTATCCGTCATGTTGAAGTCTCCCATTATCAAAACCTCCCCTTTAGCTGTCATGTTTTGTATATCTTCTAACAGTAATGTGTCTATGTCTTCCCCCTGGTCTGGGGGCCTGTAGACAACCCCAGTTCTTATGGCTGTCCCATTTCCTGTTTCCAGGGTGACCCACAGTTCTTCTGACTCCTTATGTCTATTCTGAATTTCTGTAGCTTTGATATTTTCATTGACATACAGGCCTCCTCCCCCTTTTGCACTTTGGTCTCTTCTGAACAATACATAGCCAGGTACTGAAGTCTCCCAAGTGTCGTAACTGGTAAACCACATCTCACTAATTGCTACTATGTCCAGTTTAGCCTCTGACATTATTGCCTGCAGGTCTGGGATCTTATTTCCCAGGCTGTGAGCAATTGTATACATGATTTTCCATTGGCCAGATTTTGGTGTGTTAGTTGTTGGGTGAGGTTTGGCATTACCCTTGTGCATCGTATGGGGAGACAAACCTTTTTTCTTACCTGGTGATGCAAATGAACTGCAAACATGCTGAATCCCTGTTTGACCACTAGCTGAGGGGGGAGAGGTGTTCTTCCCATTCGACGTATGGAGTGCTGCACCCCTCTCCCCATTTGCTAGTTTAAATATTCTGCAAAGACATCAAACTTCTGCCCCAATGCACTGACTGCCTCCTTAGTCAGATGCAGTCCATCAAATTTAAAGAACGTTTGCTCCCAGAACTGTTGCCAGTTCCCTACAAATCTGTGTCCTTTTTCCTGGCACCAGCCCTTGAGCCACGTGTTTAGCTACCCTATCTCCCCTTCTCTGACCTTCCGTCCATCTGCTCCCCTCTCCCAGACTGGCAGGATCTCAGAGAAGGAGATGCCGGATGAAATAGATGATAGTTTGTCACCCAGCCTGGTCAGGTGTTGTCTCAGCATACTTATCACAGTTTTAAATCAATACCCACATCACAGGGTGAAGGTACAGTAGGGAGGGGTTGGGTCCAGGAGATCATGGGGAGGAGTAAGTTGGCAAGAGGATAAAATATTTTTGGGGAGAGAAAGAAAAGAAAAAAAAACAGCAAAGAAAAAAATAAATCCTGATTGTTCAGGGTCCCAGGTTCAAGACAGCCTCACGTCCACATGTAAACAAAGTTGGGTGGCATCATAAATGCATTGGCACACGGGCTTCAACCTTCCATTCTTGCACATATCCTCACACTTGGCAGTCTGTTCAACAGAAGCACAGGACTGAGCTCCCACTGGGATCAAATCAAAGTGCTTTAAACTGTTTCTCATTAGGCAAACCATCCCCTTTTGTTCCTCTTTTAACCGAGGAATGTAACTCTTTCATGTCCATGCAAGCAGGAGATGAGATTCCTTAGCACTGGCAGTGCTCACTCCTCATTTCTGCAGATTTGTAAGTGGCTGCCTTGTGCCCTGGAGGCAATGACCTTGTGCTCCAGCTTTTATGTAAACTGGTATAGTAGGCAGCTGGGGAGCATTCTCCACCTGAGACAAAGCAAAATTTAACAAACCCTCTCACTATAATGCTCTCCTCCCCACCAACAGGCTCACTAGAGCAGCAGTAAAGGAGCATCACTACTGTCCACACTGTACCTGCCCAGCTACCATGTAATGCACCTGCCCTGTACTCTATCTGCTCTGCCCCATACCTGCCCTACACTATATCTGCCCTCCTACACTGTACTGGCCCCCACCCTGTGTTTGCCCCATACTGTATCTGCCCCTGCATTATACCTGCTCTACATTGTACCTGCCCATGCTGTACCTGTCCCACACTGTAATTGCCCCCATTCTGTAGCTGCCCTGCTCTTTGTCTCCCTCATGCTGTACCTGCCTCAGCACCCTACCTGCCTATGCACTGTTCCTCCCCCGCATTGTACCTGCCCATGCAATGTTCCTGCCCCTACACTATACGTAGCCCCACACTGTTCTTATTTACACTGTACCTGCCTCCATACTGTACCTGCACCTACACTGTAAGTAACAGAGGATTTTCAGTCTCCAGTGCTATCAGCCCCTCTAATCACCTTGCACCAAGGGCACTACACCCACCACAGTGTGGTGATGCCTGCACTGTACCTGCCCTGTTCATGGCCCTACAAACAAACAGGGGGCTTCAGCCTCAAGTGCTGTCAGTCCCTTGCTTTTCATCAACATTAAATGTATTAACACAGTGGGCACAACTGCATGGCACCTGTCTATCTGGATAAAAAGGCTTCAGTCTCCAGTGTTGTTAGTCCCACATCTTTCACCAGAATAAAATACTTCACAGAGTGAAATCTGAACTGCTCCTGCCCTATTCATGGCACTACAAACAAACAGGGAACTTCAGTCTCCAGTGCTGTCAGTGATCAGTCCCTCACTTTTCACAAGCATTAAATACATCACACAGGGGGCACACTTTTTTATTTGTTTAGTTATGTATGTATGTATGGATATATGTACATATGTATTTATTCATTGATTGATTGATTTTATTTAAATTCTGATGACTGGGTAGGTGCTCTGAGATGTGCAAGTCCCTTTTCCAGGAGTGACCCAGAATTAGTTAATATGCAAAACTGAAGAAAGCTTTTCTTTAGCGATTGCCCTGCAAGACTAACTTACTAGTATATTACAATACATGAGAGAAAATACAAAGTAAATAAAATATTCTACATACAGTGAACATCAGTGTATCACAAATTTGAGTGACCTGCATGATACCTGTCCTGGGTAAATAGAGGGCTTCAGTCTCCAGAGCTGTTAGTCCCTCACCTTCCACCAGCATTAAATACATCACACTGTGGGTGACCGTGAGCCTACCCTGTACTCACCTGCACTCTCCCTGTAGATAAATAGAAGGCTTCCATCTCCAGAATTGTTAGCCCCCATCTTTCACCTGCAACACATACACTACAGAGTGATTAAGTCTTATGTTGGCGTCAGTATAGAATAATGGTTAATGGTTTTAATCCACAGCCCCAACTTTCATACCATGTGACCCTGAGCTAATTACATTGCTTCCTTGTGCTCCTAGGTCACATCAAGAAACAACTTGTCTTAATGTGTTTTGATGGTTAAATAATTTTCCCTTTCCCTAACTCTGCACTGTGCCTGCCCTCTCTGCACCACTGCCTATAGACAAACATACAGCTTCAGTCTCCAGTGCTGTCAGTACCCCACCTTTCTCCAGCACTAAATACATCACACTGTGGGGAAGCCTGTACTTTCTCTGTCCCTGTAGCTAAACAGAGGGCTGTCTTTTCCAGTGCAATTAGTCCCTTGCCTTTCACTAGAAATAACTATATCACAGAGTTAGTCTGTACTGTCTGTCCTCACTACACCTCTGCTTACAGACAAACAAAGGCTGCAATTAAAAAAAAAGATAAACAAGCATTTTCTACACAGAACAGCTCTAGCAGTCAGAAATAAGCTGGTTGGTGTGGCTTGTGTGTGTGTGTGTGGGGGGGGTTCAAATAGAACAACAGCCAGATGCAAATGCATAAAATAACCAAAAACAATAGGGGAAAATGCAACATTATTCTTATTTTCAGTTGTGAATAAATAAACCTTTGCCTCCCAAAATTGGGAGCCTTACCTTAGCATGCACCACTGGTCCACCACGGAGTCTGGACTGAAAATGAAAGGCAAGCCAAGTGTGAGAGACCTTGGCTTACACAAACACCTAGGAAGCAATGGCAGGCAGAACGCAGTACATTCAAAGAAACACATTCTAGACACTTGTGAGGGCCCGTCCAGTCCTTTTCTCAGTGATCAGATGTTATTTATGTTTTTTATGTTAAAAGCACTTCTGGAGACAGCAAAGCACCTCTGTTGTTTTGTGTGTGCACTGGAACTTAATTAACTTAATCATGCTAGATTGCCCTAATGTTTCTTGGGTTGCTAGACACATGTGGGGGGGGGGCTGGAATCTGGATTCATATCTTAAATGCTATATTGTTATTTATGTTAAAAGCATTTGACAAGTCTTGAGTTCCAGAAACCCAGAGCGAGCAAAGCACCTCTTTCTTGTTTTATGTGTGCCTTGTGCCAGACTATCTTACACCTGCAGATTTTTTTTTGTTGCTTAAAGGAAAGGACAATCTCCTGTGGCCCATAAAAAGTGACAGGGCTTTCACCAGGGATCGACAAATTTTAAATTTATGTGGTAGTCCAGGACAACTGGCCTATCTAAAAATGGTAGTCCCACTGTTGTGAGTGGTAATCCAATAGTCAGAAGACAGTATTTTAAGGAAAACTTATAAAAAAGTAGGTAGCGACAAAGTAATTGTTGTCTTCTGTGTTATTAATAGTAGTATGTGATAGAAAATAGTATAAATGAAGATTTAAAAAAAATATTCTGTTAATACAGTTTAAGTTTGGTGATTTGAAGAATAGGTGCCATACTCTGAATGTCCTGTCCAGTTCCACAAATGCCATAATGAAGCAGAGAATAATTAGCACAGCATGATTAGAAGAACTCTGATTCAGAACTGTCAGCAACATCAAGTGATGATGGAGAAGCAGCAGTGCTAGCATGAGACACAGAAGCATCAGATTCAGTAGTACCAGTAGTAGCATGCCCATAAATATGTTGAGTGCCTGGACCAGACAGCAGCCAGTGGTTTATTGCTGGATCTGGGTCAAAGTCACATAGATTCGGACCCTCTACTGCTATCTGAATAAGTGACTGTAGTGTGTCATCTGCCAGACGTGTTCTTATTTTTGTCTTTATCAGGTTTTGAATGGAGAACACTCGTTCGCAATTTGCAGTTGACAAGCTCATTGCCAGTAGTATTTCCACTAACTCTAGAATGTGAGCAATCTGGGGCATTTTTTCTTTCAGCAATCTTGTATACACCTGCAGATAGGGTTTGTGAACTGCAGATTTCAGCATGGCCTTAAATGCAGCATATTCTGATCTAATATTTTCCTGCTGCGCATCATTGAAAAAATTAAAGTATGCTGCCAAATTGGCCACTTCATTGGTCCCGAAGTCCGCAAGTTGTTCTCTTGATAGATCAAACTGTTTAAAATCCAAACATTTAAACTATTTCAGAGGCACCTGTGAGAAATTTTGAAATCTTTCATCAATATAATCTATTGCTGCATCAACTAAAGTCTGCAGTTGTGTATCAAACCCAAAATTTATTTCAGGACAGTTGCCTTTGAATGTGAAGGGCACGGTCTTCTCAACTCCCTTCTGTGAAATGACATAGTCCATGCATCTGTTTTGAGATTTGTAATGAGCTAAGAAAGCTGTCATGTATTTCCCTAGCTTTGATTTCAGTTGCATCAGCTGGAGAAGGCAGGTCTCGATGAGATTTGGTACTTCAAAAATTATTAAGTCATCTCTTTGAAACTGCAGTGAAAGATTTCTAAGTATGGGCAAAAAATCTAGGAGGATATGAAGAGATTTGACAAAGTGAACAGACTGTACCTCTCTTAACAGCACCTTTGCTTTTGAACCATCAGCAGAAGATGCACTTTGTTGCAAGTGCAGAGCAACTGTAGGTAGATTCACCTGAACTGCATGAACTGACCGTGATCTGCTGGCCAGCCATCTCACCTGTTTAATTGCACTGAAGTGTGCCAGATCACTATCTAGTACTTGTGCAATTTCTTGTAGCTCTCTCATCTTTTTTGGACTATAGTGGTAGAATTTAAATATACCCTTTAGAGTATTTTCAAGCTTTGATATGAAGGGATTTCTTTTCATTACATCGAGAACTGCCAACTCCAGCTTATGGGCAACACAGTGCATGGCAATGATGTGAGGACAGTGCTCTCGTAACTTTGTGATGGTTCCACTCCTTTCACCCATCACTACACTTGCACCATCAAAATTGGCAGAAATCAAAACAGGCCCCAGACTGCTCACATTTGATAAGTCAGTGAAAGGAAGACACAGTGAATCTAATGCAGTTCTTATTGCATTAAAAACACCTTCAGCATGTGCGAATTCCAAAGGCACAGCCTGGATCAGATATGTACATACATCTTTTGTGTTAGGATCTACAAAACACAGAAATACGTTTTCCCATTCAACTAGAGCCGTATCCGTGCTGCCATCAGCAAGAATTGTCACATATTTTGTGTTTTTAAGAGTCTGTATGTGGGTTTTGGACAGAACAGCAGATATAGCTCTGCAAAAATCCCGGGCTCGCTTATCATTTGTGTAGTTGGTATCAAGCTTAATACCATTTTTCTCTTGCAATTCACATAGCCAATATATGTCGGAAAAAGGACGCAGATTTTTTGCAATGGAGTACGCTGTGTTGAACAGACGTCTCACTTTCTCCTTTGTGGCCTCTTCCAACACTGCAAAGGCTTGATAAAGTGGTGACTCAGTAATATCACACTGAACTGCACGCTGGCCCCTTTCCAAAATATGTTGGTTCTGGCACAGCACATGCGGATTAGATTTTTCATGTGCCGCATGACTCAGTTCTAAAATTGTTAGAGCCTGTGGCAAATACATTCGTTTTTTTTTGAAAAGGCTGGTATTGCAAAAGAAGGATACTTTTCGCAAACTGTGCAATACATCAGTCCCTTTTTTTCATCGTATCGCAGCCATTTATAATTGTTCAACCAGTGAGATTGAAACATTCTGGCCCTTTTTTCCTGATCATATTTTTTGTCTTTAGAGATTATGTCTCCTTGTTGTTGCTGATCCAGCAAAGTTCGTTTCTTACTAGGACAGGAAGAGGAAACAGATGCTTCCGCTTCACGGTTTAATTCAATTGACTGATGAACATCAGCATCAGCTGCTGTTATATCCATTACCACAGCAGTGTCTCTTTTATCTTGAGAAGACTGTATTTGTGTTTGGCTACTAGGCCCAGTGGCTGCTGCTGCTGATCACATAGAAAAAAGAGTCTTTTGTTTTTATTCTTTGCATAGCCATATTTTTGTTTGTTGTGTTTATTAAGTTTTCAACACTTTACTCTGCAGCAAATAAAATATATTCTACAATATCTGTGTGTGAGAGTCCGTTCTTGACTGGGTGGAAGGGGGATGGGGTAGTTAAGTGTACTAGACGTGCTTGGGTGCCTGGGTAAAAATAGAAATTGGAAACACTATAGCGTAGTCACACACTACTTCAGTACATTCACTGCTATACTTTCTTATATTTTATATTTTATGTTTTTCTGTGTACTGGTTCAATGTAAATAAACCACAACACAACACCCCACCACCACACTTGTTCCCTTTTTAGTTTCAATTTATGCTCCTCTGTCCCCCCTCCTGTGCCCCTCTCTCTCCTCTCCCCTCCCTTAGCTATAGTGCTGCAGCTAAATTACAGTTCCTTTCTTTTTAGTATCTCAGCTGCAACTGCAACACTTTTTCTTTTTTTAAATATATTTTCTTTTGTACACCCACACAATCTCCTTTCTCCCAAAAAGCTGCCCAAGGCTCCTCTTATCTTTTCTTTGTTAAACTCTTCATTAGCTGTAATGTTTTCCTTAGGCAGTTATTCAGACTTGCTACTTATGGGCAACAACACAACTCTTTTCCTTTCTTTCTTACTTTTTTAACACTCCAGTCCACACAGTCCCACTCCCTTCCCCCAGCTGACTTAAATGAGAGATGAGGTACCCTTCTTCAGCTTTTTTAATGCTTATGGCTTTTCTTTCCTCCTCTGATTTGTCTTTAGGGACAACTCAACTGCTTCACTTCTGCCAGACTGCCACACTCCCCTTTTAATAATAAGCAGGGAGATTGTCTCTTCCTCTCCCTCCCTCCACTTGGTCACACACAACACCAACACTCCCTGTATGCCTTCACCTTTGTATTTATTTTTAAAATGGAGCTAAACAGAGAGGCAAAGTGGGCACTGGGCAGCCAGCAGCAACAGCACAGTAAACACTGCGACTGTGCTCACGATTCTCGGCACCCTCTCTATCCCCCTCTCAACACACACACCACGTTGCTGCTGCAGCCGCTCCTCGCTAACTGTCACCTGGCCTGCTCTCACATCCGATCACACACTACACTACTGAAGATTCCCTTTCCTCCCCTCCCAGCTCACAGCTCATTGAAATCACAGTAGCAGCACGCACGTCCTTTCTCTTGCTCAGCTATAGAGAAAGTGAGCAAGTGTTGCTGAGATCATTCCCCACGTCCCACCAAGTCATCACTGCCACCAATGGATGTGCCTATCATAGGGTGTTGCATACGATGATTCACTGCTTAGCATGCCAATCCTGACTGGCTTCTCCCGATAGCTGATAAGTCACTGCTCGCTCCCGGCTATACTCGTGCCTTTGTCAGCATCACATGAGTGACATTCCTGTGGGTCAGATGACCATGGGAAGTAGTTGGATTCAAATGCAAAGAGGCACCCTGCTAGAAAAGGCTGGTACAGCAGGTAATTTTTGTTTAAAGGCATACTTGCCCACGGACAAGCAGTGCTTGTCAAAATACTTGTCCTTGAATGAAAACTTGTAGCCCGGGACGTCGGGCTATAGGATTTGTCAACCCCTGGTTTTCACCCTCCCCCTTGCCCTATTGTTCTGACATCTATGCCTACTCACTAATACTGTTTTTTTTTGTCCCTTTTCCCTTCCCCAGAAAATCTACTGCTGGTCAATCTACCTTCTCGTGTCACCTCCCTATGCTCTGGGCCTCTCTTCACCATCCATTTGCTCTCCATTCAGTCTTTTTCCCTTCTCCCTTAAGCCTCTTCTTCATGACTTTATAACTCCCTCCTAAACTGTCCTTGACTCCTGAACTTGCTCCACTCTCTCTCTCTGCTTATGCAACTATGCTGCTATGCTCTGGGAGCCCACCCACCCCCCTGGTGATAGGGTTGCATACTGTTACTGCTCTAGTGCAGTGCTATTCTACCTTAGTTACCTTGCATGAACAGCATTACCTTGCACCAATAACTGGTTTTGTACATCTGTTAATGTATTGTTCTTTGCACATTGTGTTTGCACTGTTTTGCTTGGCACTGTGTTGTTGCTGTACAACTGTTAAAGAGCTAGTAGAGCCAAAACAGGCATACAGAAAATAATACAAATTTTAAGTAGCAGTCAGTTGTAACTTTTTATTTCTGTAGTATTTTTCTTTTTCCTTTTGCTCATCAAAAAGTCTTCTGTGTGATAATATTGTGCTGGATGTGTGGAACAGCTGTTAGCCTGGCAGCTGACATATCCAACTAAACTGCCTGATACTACATCTTCAGCATTATGATCTCACTGACTGGGACATCACAGGTGAATGACTTGGCAGTCACTCACTTGTTGTTCTTAAGTAGCAGTGATGTCACAGTCAGTGAAGTTACAGTGCTGATGATGTAGTGTGGGGCTGCACAGCAAGATATGTCAGTGCTAGGTTACGAGCTAGTCCACACACCACACCTTCTGACATCATGTAAACTATCTTCTAATTAAACAAACAGAAAAAAAAAAGTACCTCAGATATAAAAGGTAATGGTTGGCTGCTTTTAAAATGTAATATTAGTTTTAGGTAGTATACTAGTTCTTTAATGTATTTTTTATGCCTGCACCTATTGTACTGACTCCCCTACATTACTCCCCCACCCACATTCCTTCTCCCCAAAGTATCTGCAAACAAGCTGTTACCAGCTCAGTATGTCATTCCAGGTAAAATGTTTGAAATAAATAAATATATCCCAACAAAACTGGACAGCATCTATAAATATAACTACACAGAACTTATTATGGAAATCTAGACAGATTTAGATAGCTGGGATAAATTATTCCTATCCCTGCTGGGCAGAACAGGGATGTTATGCATGAATGTTCTATTAGATTTTTAATTCTGTCACATTCAATCCTAATACCAGTCCCTGAAAAAACATGGCAGACCACTGACAAAATAAAAATAATGTTTGTATATTATAGTATAGCAGTATAGGCAGTATAGCCTAGAAGTTAGAGTAACAGTTGTGAATGAGCTTGCCACATCAAGCAGACCTAGGTTAGATTTCCGCAACCTCTACTTGCATATTGTGTGACTCTGAACAAGTCACTTAACCACCCCAGTTCTTCTAGGTCACCCCTGAAAACAGACACTTGTACATAGTGGGCCATACCTGGTTATCAAAGAATAAAATTAAATGAGCGGGTAAAAAAATGCAAGGCTACGAAGGCCAACTCCTCCTCCCAAAGGGGCTAGTATCATTTCTGCATGCAAAAGAGGTAGCAAAGGTGGAAGGGGGGACATTTGCAAACTCTATAAGTTTCTGACTCTCCCATCTCCAACATAGTTAGAAAAGATCAGAGGATGTAGGAAATATACTGGGAAAGGTGAAATGGGCAAAAATTTGGTACAACAAAACCCACACTACAGTCATGAATGATTGGAGAGAGCATAGGTAGAAGATGGCTAGTAGGTTTTCTTGGACACCTCATATAATACAGCATTATAGATGCAATAACAGAGACAGGTGTTACAGAATATGCCTACAAATGGGAGACTACCACCATACAGTTTGGTCCTGTTCAAGGGTGCTCAAAAAGAGACAGTGGATATGCTACTAATTTCATAGAAATTAAAGTGTAGCAACTTGGTGCTGGGCTTGCATCATGCAGACAAATATTGTGCAACTCACGCATACCATAACAATATTCTGATTGCAGTCGCAGGGAAAAATATCATGCATAATTGGATGACAAATCTTTCTTGGGTGATTGGGGGGGAGGTCCCTCTAGACACCAGGGAATTATTCTATTATGAGATTGGGTGATTGGGAGTAGGGGACCACTAGACACCAGGGAGTTATTCTACTGTGTGATCAGGAGATCAGGGTGGGAGGTAGATTACAAGACAGCAGGGAATTATTCTATATATTTTTTTTTTATTTAATATATTTTATTCCAATTTTTCAAAAAGATCAGACAAACACCAGCACACAACAAAACAACAATTACAACCTTTAAGTTCCCCACCACCTCCCTTCAAAAACCCACCCACAGTCAATAGTGATAATGTGATATAGCCAATGTACGGGGCAAAAGAATGAATATACTAAAGACGTCCCAAAAGATAAAAAAATGTAACAAAAATGTGAAAAAGAGACCTTATAATTGAAGCGAGAGAAAAAAAAAGGAAAAAAAGCCCCAGAGCCCTGTAACTCAAGATTCCTCCTTCCTGACCCCAATCCCAATCTCTCCACCCCCGCCACCAAGAAGCCCCCATACTTATAACACGGTCAGGTACAAGGGGCCTACATGAACTAAGGGTATGCTGAATACACGGATAGGCATTTGATAAGGGCACCCATGTATCTAGAAATAGGTCAATCAGGGGAGAGCAGTGACACAAGGAATCAAAAAAGAAAAAGGGGGAAGAGAAAGAGGCTTATAAGGTTAGCAAGTATATAAGGGTTCTCAAATCATCTGATAAGTAGTGGTCCTAAGAGAGAGGTTAGCAATGATCCGTTCAGCTTGTAAGGCAAACAGTATTTCCTTAAGCCACTCAGTGGTAGAAGGAATAGTTTGGCCAAGCCAATGTCTGAGAATGATGTTCTTTGCACAGAGGTATATAAAGGACATGTGGAACCTGTGGCTACCAACCAAACTGTCATCATAATCCCCCAGCAGACACACCTCATGGAAGAAGGCCTCAGAGAGACCAAGGAGAGGATCCAGGCGGCCTTGAATCACAGACCAGAAAGGAGCGACCCTTTCAGAAGTCCAAACAACATGTAACAAAGTACCAGATTCTTTAGCACATCTGAAACAGGTATTGGAAGGCAATTTCCCCATCTTATGCAATTTGTCTGGAGTAAAGTAAAGATTATGCAGGACTTGAAACTGAAGAAATTGGTACCTATCCCATCTGATAAATCTATATTAATTTTTCCAAAAGTGTGCCCAGTAACGTGGGGGATTGAATGAAGGCAACACCCGATCCCAGTAGTAGAAAGCTGGGCCTTCCATCTGGGCAAGAAAATCTGAAAGTTGACAGTAATAAAATGAAATGACATAGGAACTAGGAGTAGAAGAGACGATGGGAAAGACAAAGGACTGATATGAGTCATCCCAGGGACCAGAGACAAAATGAGACACAAGCATATGAGAAAGTTGAAAGTATCTGAAACAGACAGAAGATAAATGGAATTTAAGCCTGGCTTCTTGAAATGTCAAAGATTTTCGAGCAATGACCAAGTCCAAGACCCTGTCCACTTCAACGAAAGGCCAAAAAAAAGCTGTAAGAGTGTGGCTGCCAATCCAAAAATTAGGGTTGCCAACCAAGGGTTGAGAGAGGTCCTCGTGGGGTTGAAGGGGAATTATTCTATTATGAGATTGGGTGATTGGGGGTAGGGGACCACTAGACACCAGGGAGCTATTCTACTATGAGATCAGGAGATTGGGTGGGGGGATCACTAAACATCAGGGAACTATTCTACTATGAGATCAGTCAGGGAGGAGGAAACCACTGAATACCAGGGATATTTAACGTACTGTACCATGGGTGATTGGTGGACCATTGGACACCAGGGATTTGGTACTGTTGTGCTTTGGGTGATCAGGGGTGGGTGGCTGAAGAACAACCACCCTGCCTTTGAGGGGGTGGGGGCACAGGCTTAGTGCCCTAAGAGATGCTTTTCAGTAGCAGTAACTAACACCACTTTGGAGGCTGCTTACAACTGCTGCAAACCATGGAAGATATCGCTGTATGGATAAACATGGGGGACCCACTAACTCGTAGAGGTGCAGTGGTATTACAGCACTTCGGTGCTGCAGGTTTGCACTGGCACTCCCAGGGCTCCTGAACATGGGCTGGCAGGGAGTGCCAGGGCAAATCCAGATTAGCACACCTGCTAACCCTGTTTGAAGGTGTGCTTATCTTTGAATATCAGGCCCTTTTTATTTCATTCTTGCATAGAATCTTAAAACATTGGCAACATATACCCTTTATCTGTATGTATTGTGTCAGGCAGAGTGAATGTTTTTTTTTTACTGTAACATAGTGAAGAACTTACACTGGAATGGTGAGTATGGGTGGGTTACACAAGACACTGGACTTCAATACGAAAGCTACTCTCCAGCAAAGGCAGCAAAGGTAATGCACATCAACAAAGAATGTAGCATAGCAAAACAGCTCAGCAGGGTCAAGTGTGTGCGGTAAACAAGATAATCGAGTCAAAATCAGCAAGAAATCCTCACCACTCGGAAAAAACATCAAATAAAGCAGCAATTTAATAAAACATTGTATGAAATCACACCGCAGTGGTACTAAGTGCAACAGGTACGTGACAAACCTCTACTGGTTTCTCATACAGACATGCTGATGATGCATTTTTGTATGCGAAACTGGTAGAAGTTTGTAGTCACATACCTGTTGCACATAGTACCATTGTGGTGTTATTTCAACTAATGTTCTATTAAATTACTGCTTTATTTGAAGTTTTTTTCCAAGTGGTGCAGTTTTCTTGCTGCTTTTGACATCAACAAAGATCCCTAAAAAGGAAAATGATAACTTTATTTCAATGCAAACATAAAACTCTTAACATAGTAACAAATGGCTGATCAGGCTCTAGGTCTATCATGTCTGCCACCTGACTTCATAAGCAGAAATCAACAAGTATGCTTTTCCAACAATACTAATTTATAGGGATTTTAATTTATAGTGATTTTGCATCATTCACCCTACAACCTAGTGTATTCTGTCATTTCCTTGGTACTGTAAGCAGACATTTGTCCAGGCTTATCAAGGAAACCTGTATTGTCTTCATGTCCACAGTCTCAGTTTACGAAGATTAAGCAGATGAGCCCATATTTCCAATTAGAATAAAAGAAAGTTCCTCAGAACTGTGTCCAGTAGTTAGACAGACCACAGATCTCCTGGGCTAATTAAAGTATAAGGGACACTTTGTGTTGGAGAAAGAACTGAGCTGCAGTCATATAGTAGCTATTTCACTTTGATTTATGATGCCATCAGGCTGTTGTTGATGTCGAAGTACCTAACCCAGCCTTGCTGGCTCAGCAAGGTTCACGGGCCTGGGTCTGGTAACCTCCAGATTGGAGGTTCTTAACCAAAGTTAGAATGAAACAGCACTGTGTTCCACAATGAGAAAGGTTTATGTTGGCCTAGTGTTAAATACGGTATCTTTATAGGATCAACACACCCATGAGAACAACAGAGTGCATACACCTGCAGGGGGTGGATAGAATGTTCAGGGATCTAAATAGACTGGAAGAATGGTCAAGGGTATGGCTAGAGTTCTAGTTCGGTTCAGATTCAGTAGAGCATAGCTCGAGTTTGGTCCAGTTTGATTTAATAAGTAGAAGTTTGGGTTCCAGTTCAGTTCGGGTTGAGTTTTTTTGTGTGTAATTTTTCAGTTCAAGTTAGTTGTCTCTCTACTGCCTCCATGTGGGTTCTCCTCATCTCCCACTGTCTGGGTTTGAGTTCAATTCGGGTTCATCCTTTTTTTTCCTTAGGGTTCAAATTTGGTTTGGATCGAGCGAAAATCTAAAGGTTCAAGTTCGGTTCACGTTTGGTTCACGGATGAACCTTCCCTCTAGGTATGACAGCTAGGTTTTAATGCAAACACTGCAAAATAATGCATCTAGGCCATAGGAACCCAGGAGCATAGTACAAGATGGGCAGGGTGATACTGACAAAGACCAAGCAGGAAAGAGACCTTAGGGTAATCATATCGCATGAGCTGAAGGTTGCAAGGCAGTGTGATGAGACAATTGGGAGGGCTAGTTGGATTCTGAGGTGTATAGAAACATAGAAACATAGAAGCTGATGGCACATAAGCACCACAAGGCCCATCCAATCTGCCTATTTTTTATTTTTCTACCCCAAAAATGTGCCATTGGCCTTTGCTCTGTCAATGGTCTATCTATTCATACTCATCTGTATTGCTCCCTTATGCCTATCCCATGCCTGATTGAAGCCCTGCACTGTATTCATATCCACCACTTCCTGAGGTAGGCTGTTCCATGCATTCACCACCCTTTCTGTGAAAAAGAACTCCCTTACATTACCCCTCAATCAGCCTCCCACTAATTTCATGCTGTGTCCTCTTGTCCTGCTATTTTTCTTGTATTGGAACATGTTAGACTCTTCCACCTTGTTAATGCCCTTAAGGTGTTTGAATGTTTCGATCATATCACTAGTAGGGGTATGTCCAGCAGGACGAGAGATGTGATTCTGCTCCTACATAAATTACTTGTAATACCCCACCTTGAGTACTGTGTACAATTCTGGAGACCGCATCTCAGAAAAGACAGTGTAGGTGATGGTTCACCCACTTTAGGGCTAAAACAAAAAGCGTTCAGTAAAAAGAGTGCAGGCAAAGGGTGATAGCAATATGCACTACATGCAATTGTATTGCCCCCCACCCAGATCGCATACCACATATCGCAATCCCACCTTGCTGTTCTCACCATTATCCCACCCGCTTCACCCCCTACACCCACCTTAAAATAAATAACCATGATTGGGGGAAGGGACACAACTCAGGACAGGGAGAAACTAGGGATGGGAGGACATGATGTCTCGGGGAGAGGAATAGGTTGAGAGGGAGGTTGATTTAATATTCCAACTCCAGATGGGAGACAGAACAGGGGGGTTGTGGAGGGAAATAGCTACCTGACTACATGTACAGCACTCTAACATCCCCACACTGTCATGCAAAGGTATCTGTTTTCACTGATGCTATTTTTTACAGTGTGCCTTTCACTGCACTATTATTATGATGTGCTCTTGATGGGTATTGGAGGTGATCCAGAGGAAGGCTACCAAAATGGTGAGGGGGCTGCATCAAAAGTCCTACGAGGAAAGATTATGTGCACCCTGGAGGAAAGGAGGGAGTGGGGAGTATGACAGAAACCTTTAAATACCTTACAGGGTTAATAAGGTATGAAAGAGAGTATCTTTCAGAGGAAAGGGTGCTCTAAAACAAGAGGGCACAATATGAAGCAGAGAGAGGTAAATTTAGGAGGGATGTGAGCAAGTACTTTTTGACAGAACAGGTGGTGGATACCTGGAATAACTTTCCAGAGGAGGAGGTGGGGACAAAAACAGTAAATGGATTCAAAAATGCCTTGGATAGGAACAAGGGAATGTTGGCAGCAGTGTAGAGGGCATAATAATGATAAAAAAACATAATTGGACAGACAGGGTGGGCACCGCAGCACTCACATGCCATCACATTCTATGTATCTGGGTATGTGTCTATGAGCCATCTGAATGTAGCAACAGTCCCCAGACAGCATGCCAACTTATATTTTGAAATAAAAGCACTGAGACAGTGTTTTGAAACAAACAACAAGATTTTATTTAGGGTCACTTTGCCTCAGACATGACTGTTCAATGTTCACTGCTGTACAAAAGCTGTTATATTGTGGCAGTGCATTTACTGATGTCTCTGTGTGTACTTATTATTATGTTTTGCAATGCTGCATCTGTACCTGTATTTGTGTTGTAAGTTGTTACTCCCCGCAGCCCCCTTCCCATGGTTGCACCTAGGAATGAGCTCTGGCTTAGTGTGTCTTTCCCAATTACCAACTTATAAATAAATAAATGTCCATATTTATAGGTTGTTACATCACCTTCCTGCACCCAAATTCAAATGACTGGCTGAAGCAGATTTGGACTTAAAATTTTGGTGACCCCTACCATGTAATGTTATCTGAAGGTGATTTTATACACAGGTTTTTAAAACGAAATGAGTGTTACCTGTGTGGCGCCGTTGTACTTTGTTGCATTCTGGTTTCCTTTTACACCCTGCAAGTATTCCGGCCAACCCCGCCTCATAGAAACATAGAAACATAGAATCTGATGGCAGATAAGGACTGCTTGGCCCACCCAGTCTGCCCATTTCCCTGCCTACTGGATAAGCTGCAGATCCTAGTTAACCAGCAGCCTACTTTTTCCTACCCCCATCCCCTAGAATTGCCTTATGACTGTCCCATGCATGCTTGAATTCCACCACTGTTTTTGACTCCATGACCTCCTCCGGAAGGCCGTTCCATGCATCCACAACCCTCTCTGTGAAAAAATACTTCCTTAAATTACCTCTGAGCCGCCCCCCCATCTTCAAATTGTGCCCCCTTGTTCTTGCACACCTCTTTTTTTGAAAGATGCTACCCTCTTGGACTTTGTTGATTCCCTTGAGGTACTTGAAAGTTTCTATCATGTCCCCCCTCTCCCTCCTTTCCTCGAGGCTATACATATTAAGCTCCTTTAGTCTCTCTTCATATGTCTTCTGGTGCAGACCCTGCACCATTTTAGTTGCCCTCCTCTGGACAGCTTCCATCCTGTCTATGTCTTTCGCGAAGACTGGGTCTCCAGAACTGCACGCAGTACTCAGATGGGGTCTGACCAGCTGTCTGTACAGAGGGATAATAACTTCCTGTTTTCTACTGGTGATGCCTCTCCTATGCATCCCAGTATCACCCCAACCCTCATTGCTGCCCTCTCATTGCTTGCCCACCTTTAGGTCATCTGATATGACTACCCCAGGTCCTTTCCATTTTTGTTGTTGTTAGTATCTCATGCCCCATTGTGTACTCTTCCCCTGGGTTTTTGTTTCCCAGGTGCATTACCTTGCACTTCTTAGCATTGAATCTAAGCTGCCAAACATTTGACCATTCTTCTAACCTTGCCAAGTCCCTTTTCATCCTTTCCACCTCACATTGTGCATCAACTCTGTTGCAGATCTTTGTGTCATCTGTAAGAGACATACTTTTCCTTCAGTCCCTCTGCAGTGTAGCTTATAAAGACATTGAAGGACCCTAGTCTATCTGAACCTCGTACGGTGCCCACTATTAACCCCTTTCATCAGGTGGACTCCATTTACTATTACTCTCTGTGTCCTATTTTTCACCCAATTTTTACCCAGGCTGTCATCTTGGGACCTACTCCCAGGCTAGCTAACTTGTATATTAATCTTTGTGTGGGACTGTGTCAAATGCCTTGCTAAAGTCTAGGTAGGCCATGTCCACAGCCCCTCCTGATCTACTACTTTGGTCACCCAGTCAAAGAAATCTATCAGATTTGTCTGGCATGACCTTCCTACTGTGAATCCATGCTGCCTTGGGTCCTGTGCCCCTCTGGCCTCTAGATACTTGACAATTCTTTCCTTCAGAGATTCCATCATTTCCCTACCACTGAGGTTAAACTAACAGGTCTGTAGTTTCCTGCTTCTGCCTTGCTCCCACTTTTGTGAAGGGGAATCACATCTGCCCTCCTCCAGTCTTCGGGTACCACCCCATTCTCCCATGATTTGTTAAACAGGGTAGTCAGTGGTGTCACTAATTCTACCCTTAGTTCTTTTAGAATTCTGGGATGAATCCCATCAGGCCCCATTGCTTTGTCCACCTTCAGTTTTAAGAGTTCTTTCAGAACCCTTTCTTCTGTAAATGGGCTGGTATCAACTTCTGTATCCAGTGTGTTTCTACTGTTTGTTCTAGGTACACCCCTCTTCCTTTGTAAATACTGAGCAAAAATATTTGTTTAGTATCTCTGCCTTTTCACAGTCTCCTCTGCCCACCCTCCCCCTTTATTAACCTCACTATCCCTCCTTGGTCTTCCTTCACTCCTGATGTACCTATAAAGGTTTATCCCCTTCTTAACTGAGTTGGCTATCTTTTCCTCAGTTTGAGCCTTTGCTGTTCTGACTGTCTTCCCAGCTTCCTTTTGCTTTAACTGATATAGTTCTCTGTCCTGCTCCTTCTGCGATTCCTTGTACTTCCTGAAAGCTTTCTTTTTCTCTTGAACCTTCACTGCCACTTCCTTTGAGAACCATAATGGTTTCTTACATCATTTAGTTTTGTTTATTTGCTTCACACAAAGGCTTGTTGCCTCTGTGATGGCAGTTTTTATTATTCCCCATTGTTCTTCCACCCCTCCTTCCTGCCCATGTGCTAGTGCATTCCTTAGGCACTTACCCATTTTGGCAAAGTCAGCCCTCCTAAAGTCCAGTACCTTTGCCTTTGTATGGCTGACTCTATTGCTGTGTTTATTGTGAACCATACTGTTTGATGGTTGCTAGTTCCCAGATGGCTACCCACCTCATCTGTGATCCTCTCTTTATCTCCATTTGAGAGAACCAGTTCTAAGATTGCTCCCTCTCGAGTGGGCTCCAATACTAGTTGTCTAAGGCATGCCCCCTGTAGGGCATCTAGAATAACCCCACTCTTCAAAGTGGCTGTGGCAACTGCACTCCAGTTAACATCTGGCATATTCAGATCACCCATCAGCAATATCTCCCCTTTTTTTGCCATACTAAGTATTCTTTCTATCATTTCCTTGTCCATTTCCTCCCCCTGAGAAGGGGGTCTGTATACAATCCCTGTGCAGATTGTGGTGCCATTGCCGGTCTCCAAATTTACCCACAGTGCTTCTTCTCCTCCTGTTTTCTCTTTTGTTTTGTTACTTTGATTCCTTCCTTATGTGAAGAGCTACTCCTCCTCCTCTTTTCCCTCCTGTCCCTCCTGTAGATAGTGTATCCTGGTATGTTTATGTCCCAGTCATGGTTTTGTGTGAACCATGTTTCTGTGACTGCCACGATATCCAGATGTTCCTCCTCCATCAAGGCCACTAATTCAGGAAGCTTGTTACTCAGACTCGTGCATTGGTACTCATTGCTCTCCATTTTTTGATGGCTTTACTTTCTGTTGCAGCATCCCCCACTGACCTTTCTATCTCGGTCTTTTTCTCATTTAGTACCCTGTTTTGTAGGAAGAGGCTGGGATTTTCCTGCTGCTCATCAGTGCCTCCCCCCTTGACTAGTTTAAACACGTGCCAATGAAGCATTTAAACCAATTGCTCAAAAGACTTGTTCCCTTCCTGGACAGATGCAGACCATCCTGCCAGTATAGGCTGGTGTCCCTCCAGGTGGAACCCCAGTCCCCAATGAAGCCAAACCCCTGTGCTCCACACCATTTTTTCAACCACTCATTAAACTGCATGGTGCAAAGTACCCTTGCCTCACTCATGCCATTTACAGGCAGCACCTCTGAGAAGGTTTCTGTGTGTTCTACTTGTCTTAGGCCCTCCCCAGTTCTAAAAAGTCCTTCTGCACTGCTCTAATCTCATGTTGAGCCAAGTCATTTGTCCCTAGGTGGACAATGTCATCCAGCTCAGACTCCCGTGCAGCTGTTCTCGTGATCCTGAGGATGCGTTTCCTGTCCCTACAAGCCATGACACCAGACAGGCACTTTACTTCAGTTTTCCCTGCTCCCCCCAGTTCTATCCCCCTAATAATTGAGTCCCCCACCAGGAGCTGCTTCCTTTCCTTGTGGCATCC
Organism: Neoceratodus forsteri; assembly: GCA_016271365.2. Lineage (NCBI taxonomy): Eukaryota > Metazoa > Chordata > Ceratodontiformes > Ceratodontidae > Neoceratodus > Neoceratodus forsteri. The sequence goes on from CM028130.1 coordinate 1,428,497,214, forward strand.
TTTGCCTCCCTCCTGTGGGCCTCCCTTGTGACAGGTGTCCTCAGCCTCCTTAATCTCCTCCGTGGGTGCATCCATAGGGGAGCTGTGCTCCCCCAGAATGGTGTATGGATTGTGGAGTGGAACAACTGACTGGGTGTGCCTCTGTTCCACCCTCCTCACCCTCCCTGAGCCCACTGTGGTCCAACTGCTGTGCTTTCTTTGCAACCTCTGAGGTAGTGGTGGTGGCTCTGGTGCTCCCTGGATGGGGGGTTCCCTTCCTACCATCAAGTCTGGCCTGGGGGAAGGTTCTCTTACTGCTGTCCAGTGTGGCCTGAAGACAGGCAACTTCCTCCCTCAGGGCAGAGAGTTGTCTGCAAATAGGGCAGCATCTCAGCCTCCAGAAAGACTCCTGGAAGACTGCTGCCCCACAGCCATTACATTGCACTACTCCCCACATGACTATGTACTTTTTTTTTGTTTTGTTTTTTGTGTGTGTGTGTGTTTGTGTGTTTGATTGGTTTGTTATATAGAAATATATATATATTATATAATGTGTATGCATATATTTTCAGTGCTGTGTGCTAGAGAGGATATGACATTGGTATACCTTGCACTCTTGAGGAAATGATGTCAGAACCCTAGGTATAAAGGAACTTTTCGGAGGGGTGGGGTGAGGGGTGGGAAGGGTTGGGCCTAAACTGTGCCCTCACAAAACAATCAGCTAAGAGCTCTGACCCACCGCTGCGATGGTGCCTTCCTGTCTGCAAGATACTATACACAACAATTTGACAGAGAAAATCCCTGCTAATCAAACAGAGAAAATCCAGACATCCAAGTCAGACACAGGTAAACCTCCCCAGCCCCAAAACAGCCTGGTGGTTTGTGCTCTGAAAAGCAGTCAGCCCCAAAATAAGTCAGCTGTGCTTTGAACTCTTCCTGCACTGAAAATCTTAAGAATTGTAACAAGACTGTCTTTTCCTGATAATTGTAAATTCCTTCTTTCACCTTTCAGTTAGAAGCAGCCTCCACCTGCAGTATATCTGCTACAAACCACAGACAACTGAAAGGTTCTCTCCTTCTGTTGTGAGCACAACTTGCTTTCTTGCAAATCCTATGTTCAATATTGCAGCTCCCAACAAGAGATAGTTTGGCTAGGAAAAATATTAGCTGTCCCTCCATTTGTTTTGGCTCCACTGGAGTTTGCTGCTCTAATGGCTGTTTGTGCAGTGCTACCGGAATGGTTGTTTCACACAGCCAGATGAAACAGAATAGGTCAGTGCAAACCGCAAGAAGCAGAGATTGCGGTTTGGATGAATGTTCACCTAGGGAATGAAACAGATGCACTTTACATGCATGTGAGTTTAAATGTCCAGTTTGGCCAGGGCCATGATTGGTGGACTCTGAGTTCAGTCAGGAGGATTAAGGCAGCAGATCCATCAGCTGGCACCTTTGTTGTGTGACCTTCTGGTAACTTTAAAGGTAAAGCCCCATGGTATATGATTATTGTAAAGGCTACCATCAAGATCCAGTAAGTGAATTGTTGAGTTATAGTTAGAAAATACCTTCAGTAAAACAGAAAAAAATACTTAAAAAAACTGTGATGTGGTGGCATGCATTTTCTGGACTGGCAGGGTGTTGCGATGATGTCACTTCTCCAGCAGCTCTAACAGAGTGAAATTTGTCTTGTTAAAACAAACAGCTCCTACAGACAGGTATCCTGCCAAATCAGTAGGAAATGCATTGGATTCTCTGATGTTACTCTACTAAACATAATAACAAGGGTTTTTAGCACCAATTAATAGGTTCCTTGTCACACAACCCAACTGTTCTCACCTGCATCACAGCACTCTGCCTGCTCACAAAACAGAATCCTCTATATCCTTGTTTAACAACCCATTTGCTAAATAACCACAGTAAATGTTGCAACAAACATTAAGGGTATCCTGTACAGTCCCTTTAATAACATAGAATTCATTTTCCATTTATCACAATTTACACACACAGTATTTAAAGCACTTCACAAAACCATCAGGTGCACACTGGTACTACAATGACCACATGTAAGCAAACATGGTAGCCTTTGTACACTAATACCTGATGCACAGACATGGACATCTGCATCAGCATGGAAGAAATGATGGCCAAGACTCCAGGGTAGGTACTGAGTATTTTCAGCAAAGGCTATGGGGTCATTAACTTTCACCTGGACAGTCATGTCACCACAAATGGGGAGAAGGTATCTCACTTCAAAGTCTCACCTGAATGGCGCCTCCAAAAAGGCAACACTACCCCCTTATTATGTTCCCTCTGAAAACACTGTCAGACTGGCCACTGAGCTGATAAAAACCTTTTATAATCAAGTTTTCACAGCACAAAATGTAATTCACATAAGACTTGATTTTAATTTTAGTCCATGAACTGAGGATTGATTTTCAACATATATCGTCAGCTGTGCATATGAGTGCAGTTACAGTTACACTCCTGAAATCGGGCACAATTACAAGCAACTAATAAGAATGCTGGTCATAGGTTAACTTCAATCAAAAAATTTACAAGCCTGTATCTATAAGGTACTGACAATTTCTGAGTAAGCCCTGACTATCTTTTGGGTGCTGTAGATTAAAGTTCACTGTAGTTTCCATGCAGGGTCAGACAAGTGCATGCAACTTCTTTATCTTGGAACCCTTCCCTCTTATCCTGCCCCAGCCATGCTGCACAAAGAGTGATGTTTTGAGTAGGTGGGGCTAATGAAATACAATCTGTCCTTTTCTCAAACTCATGCCCTTCCTGATAGGTAATAGGCAAGCAATCAACCTCAGGTGTTCCTTGTTCCCTTAACATGGGGGTCCAGTCACCAATAAAAAAATAGCAGCTGCAATTAGCAGACCCCACGTATCAACATTCCAGAATAAAGCTGAAATTTAAGTTTTTGTTTTCTTTATTATTAAGGCTGTATACCATGGGAGTGCAAATACATTTTGCCAAAAAAAAAGTGTTATCTTGACATAACATAGCAAAATAAATGAAGTTGGTAACTGAGCATGCTCAGAAATGTATCTAATTCATTTTGATCACACTGACCATTCTCATAAATGTATCCCACTATTTTTGGCCACACTGAGCATGCTCAGAAATTTATTCTGACCTGTGAGATGCATGAATATCATTGAAATACAGAATGTCACTGAACCACATGAACTTCTCTCAGACAGGCACATTAAGAAGAATTCCTAAAAAAACCAAAAAGAGTAAGAAAACCTTGAAATCCCATGGTAGACATATTTATTTATTTATTTCATTTTTTATTTGAATCTAACATTACAAGTACCTTTGAGCCAAGGCTCTTTTACAAAGGTTCCACATGAGTTGCAGTAAAATTGTAAAAGAATCCATCAAGAAACAAGACTATTTAGTAACAAAAGCAGGATAACAGGTTAACAATCAGTTACATAACATGAATGCATACATTTGGTTTAAACTAAAGCCAGAGGTATTGATGGGGTAAATAGTGTTACAAGATATGGCAAGGACACAAAAGGTAAGAGCAGCCAGAGACATTGTCACATCACAGAGAGAGCAGGCAGTGGAGGGGGTGCAGGGGGAGGGGGAAGAGGGTGGGGGAAGGGGTTGTAGGAGATATGGGGTAGATAATGGAAGTACTATGTAGAAAGAGCTGAGACAAGGATTGGGTAATGGTAAGGAGGGCTGATTAAAGGAGACAGTTGCAGATGCTAGAGGCAGAGAGTAGTAGGAAGAGCCTGGATTTGAACAGGCCAAGCTTAGGTTCAGAGGAGATGTCACTGCTGAGACCACTCAACCAGCCAGGGGCCCTATGAACAAATAATCTGTGTCCCTGGGTGGTACGGCAGCAAGGGACTTGCAGGAGATGAGATTCGGATCCCCTACTGTGGCCAGGGTTACTACTGGGGCAAAGGAGAATTTTGACTCTGGGAGGGTGCTTCGCCCATGGTTATTTTCTTTGCCAAAATGCAGGTTTGGTACTTTATGCAGTTTGAGAGTTGTAGCTGGCCAGTTTGTGCATAGAGGTCACACAAATGAGTGAGACGGTGAGCTCCAGTGATGAGCCGACAAGCTTTGTTGAGAGATGTGAATATGCATCTGAGGACAGTTACAGTAGTAGAGCCGTATATGATCAGGACATAGTCAATTATGAAGACAACATAGCTCTGAACAGTGACCCTTAAGGCTTCCAGAGTAAGGTGTTGCCTGTGCCTGTAGAGTAGTCCAGTGCAAGTATTTGCAGCTTTGGTGATGTTATCGATGTAGGTACCATAGGATAGGTTACAGTCAAGAGAGATCCCAAGATATTTAAAAGATTGCACCTTTTTTAGGGCAGCTCCAAGGCAGTTTGTCATGGTCAGGGACTGTAGCCTGTACTTGTGGAAGCTGCTGAAAAGCATTGACTTGGTTTTCTCATAATTTAGGACCAATTTGTGCTTACTAAACCAGTTCTCAACTGAGACAAAGCTTAGCTGTAGATTGTTCTGTAGGGGTTGGGGATCCTTATGGGTGGTGTTAATTATGGCATCATCAGCACAGAGGATGATTTATAAACATAGAAACATAGAATCTGACAGCAGATAAGGACCACTTGGCCCACTTAGTCTGCCCATTTGTTCTGGTCAAGATTGTGGAAGGCTGTTCAATAAGAGATTGAAAAGAAGGGGACCCAGTATGGATCCCTGGGGGACTCCTGAGCAGACAGGTCTAGCATCAAAGAGGACGTCTGCAATTTTAACTCTTTGGGATCAGTTAGCTTTTAAACTAGTTCATGGAGTCAGGAGAGAGAGCAGGGCATTTAGAAGCTGCTCAAGTAGTAAATGAAGGTGGACAGTGTTGAAAGCCATAGTTAAATTGATAAAGAGCGACCCAGCTAGGTGACCATTATCCAGAGAACTGTGGATGACTCCAGTGAATTCCAGAAGGGCAGAAGAGGTGTTGTGCCCTTGTCTGAATCCATGTTGTTGAGAGCACAAGATATTATGTTTGTCCAGGTAATCAGTGAGTTGGTCTGCTACTATGTGTTTGATGGCCTTGGACAAGGGAGGTAATATGAAGATCGGTCGATAGTTCCCATGGAGGGCCCTGTGTCCATTATTGTGGACCGGAGTAACAGTAGCGGATTTTCATCTGTCAGGGAACTGGCTGAACCTGAGGGAGAGGTTTGAGATCTTTGTTAATGGTCCTAGTACTTCGTCGAGGGTGAGGGACAGCTGTTTGAGGTCAAGTGTGTCCCCACTATTTCCGGACTTGGCAATTGCTTTACTAACGTATTTGTGGGCTTCGTGCATCTTGACTGCTTTAAAGTAGGTCAGTTGGTATTTAGAAGAGGGGGGAAGTTAGAAGGGGGAGTTGGAGAGTCATCGACGTCAAGAAAGTCAGGGGGGAGAACACTACTGAGGCCTGTGAAAGCAGTATTGAACGTATTAGCAATAGTCATAGGGTCCAGTGTTGTAGTCCCATTATCAGGCAGAATTTGAGGTGATTCAATTGCCCATGGGGAAGGACTCTGCTAGAGATGACTTTTGGAGGGGGATTGCAGAATTTGTTTGACCATTCGCAGATGATAGGAGAATAGTCACTGAGTGAATCCAGGAGGACGGAGATGTTAGAGATACAAGTTGGATGGCTGGCCAGAACCCAATCCAGGAGGGTGCTAGAGCCCATTTTGTAGTTGTACCAGATTGGGAAGTCGACCAGCTGGGCAAGATTTGCTGACAAGATGGCTACCTTGAGGCCCCCTGACTCTGGAGCAGGCCAATTAATGTTAAAGTCACCTAGCAGGACTGACTTGGAGCATGGAGGTTGGGTTCAGATGAAGTCTAGGGCAACATTGAGACCTTTCCCATGCTCTTTTGGAGGGATGTACACTGAAATAATTGTGAGGGCTTTATCGTGGGCCCCTAGTAGTATTCTGATAGTGAGAATCTGTGCAGATGATTCTGAGAGCAGGGTAGCTATGGGTGACCCAAGAGAGACTCTTTGAGGTATATTGCACAGCCCTGTCCTCTTTTAGTCTTCTGATCCAGCCTGAAAATGTTGTAGCCTGGCAAAACAATTGCCATGTCAGGGACTTTAGGTGTTAGCCAGAGTTCAACAACCGTGAGAATATCTGGATTGTATTGGTTTGCAAAAATTAGCAGGGCATCAAGCTTTCGGAGTAGGCTGCAGATGTTAAGAGTCATAAGGGAGAGTCTCCCCCCAAGTGATTGACTTGGTTAGTTGAGCTAGAGGTTTTCAAGCCGGGATTGGGGTGAATATTGCCAGACAGCAGCAACAGGAGGAGCAGGAGCTTCAGAGTGCACAAACGTAGCTCCCTGAGGGTGAGTTTATGTGTCCTCTTCATGCAGCAATATATGCAGAGTTGCTGGCGCTGGTCCCAGAGCAATGTCATTTGTACCAAAGGTGGGAGAGGAGATGAGTGAGCCCATGACCCCCTCTCATGAATACACGGGTGTAGCCATCCATTTTCAGTGGGGGGGTACATGAAGTGAGCGAGGTTCAGAATGTAGGGTGCATGAGTGGTAGTGGATATAGTCAATCTGGTAACTAGGGGGAGGAAATGGGTAACAGGATCCTGGAAGACAGAAGAGGGGTAGCAGGGATGAAAGAATAAAAAGTTGAGAAAGCATAAAGGACAGAATCATTATGCTCAGGCAGTAGAGGTCATGTAAGGCAAACTAAAAGGAACAGGAGAGAAGCCTGAGATATGGGGCTGACATAGGGTGAAAGGAGTGGGAGGAAGGAGGTAAAGCAAGTGCATGATAGAACAGCAGGAGGGGTACAGGGGTACAGATTAAAGCAAAATACAAGCAAACGTTTTTACAAAACTCTTGTGAGCACAAGCAGTATTTAACACATGTTCATAGGAGGAAAAGCTTGTATGTAGCCCTGGTTTAGTAGGAGGCAGAGGAGGCAGACAAATGTACCAGAGATATATCCCTCTAGTGGCTAGAAGATATAATCTGCTAATGGAAAAGAAGAAGCTGGGTTGTCTGGTACTCAGGCCGTTCACCATGGAAGAGTTCCTGGAGAAGGCACAGCTCTCACACACGTAGGAGAGGTTGGAGGCAGACGACGGTTTAGGGTGAGTGGCCTGCAAATGGGAGAAGGGACAGTCAATTTAAAGCGAAAATGCAAAGGCAGTGGCAGCTAATCCCCTAGGCCCCAGGAAGCTGGGAAGGCAGATTGCATAACAAAAGCTCTGCACAAAAGTTTCTCTAAAATAAAGTCAAAGAGCTTTAATAACTTTGGCTATAAGGGTGGGGGAGATGATTAGCAAGTAAAGCCACAGGAAAAAGAAAGAAATATCAGAGCAAAGGACAGAAATAGCTAGTGCTAAAATGCAGGACAATAATTCAGATAGTATAATTTAAAGAAAGGATATAGGGTGCTTTGAAGCGCTTATCGCTACTCCCTTAGCTCAGGCAGGGTTACAGGGTGGAAAGGAGCATACAAACTATACCTGTGACAATATTTGGCAACTTATATCACAGTAGAGTAGACATTAAGCATTATTAAAGAAAAATTAAAATAGAATGCTGAATTCAATAAAGTATACAGAGCAGTAAATACAGCCCTGCAATATAAACATCTGTGCAAACTAAGAAACTTAGGTAGATGAAGGCAGTAGTGAATAAACGGGCAGGAGAAAGGTGAAGTGTCCAATCAAGGCTGAGGAAATGAGATACAGAACCAAATCAGCCAGTGGAGACAAAAAGCACCACGATTCAAGTTTGGCAGCTCCAAAGGCCAGGCTCCATCTCTGTGTCTGTACTCAGGCATCTCAGGGCTGTCTGGCAGTCAGACCGTTTGCCATGGAAGAGCTCCTGGAAAAGGTGAACCTTCCACGCACATGGGAGAGGCTGGAGTCAGATGTCAGTTTAAGGTGAGTGGCCTGTGTGTCTCAGGGCTGTCTGGCAGTCAGGCCGTTTGCCATGGAAGAGCTCCTGGAGAAGACGTACTGTAGCTTTCACACATGTGGGAGAGGTTGGAGGCAGATGTCAGTTTAAGGTGAGTGGCCTGTGTGTCTCAGGGCTGTCTGGCAGTCAGGCTATTAGCCGTGGAAGAGCTCCTGGAGAAGGTGCAGCTCCCATGAACATGGGAGAGGCTGGAGGCAGATGCCGGTTTAGGGCGAGTGGCCTGTGTGTCTCAGGGCTGTCTGGCAGTCAAGCCATTTGCCATTGAAGAGTTCCTGGAGAAGATGTACTGTAGCTCTCACACATGTGGGAGAGGTTGGAGGCAGAAGCTGGTTTAGGGCAAGTGGCCTGTATGTCTCAGGGCTATCTGGCAGTCAGGCCATTCACCGAGGAAGAGCTCCATATTATATCTCATGGGGTACTGTAACTCAAAATATGACTGCTATTTAGTTGGGAATGTTGGTGTTATGATTTGCTTCACTCAGCCACTTGTGCCAAGCAATAAGAACACCAACATTCCACACCAAATAAAACTGAAATTTTGAACTACCTCATGGGATATTTCCAATTTATTCAAGTGTGCAGATAAATTTACCAAGATGAACATGTTGGTTTTGGCAACATGAGTAAAGAATGAAATTGGTCACTGAACATACTCCAAAACTCATTGACTTATTTTGACCACACTGAGCATGTTCAAATATTTATTCTAACATGTGAAATTCCATTTATTTTTTTATGCTGCCACTAGGAAATTAGTCCAGCCACAGTTTACATTTTGTACTTTTGTTTTCAATTTAAAGTTTACTAATTTTCCATAAAAGATACAAAACAATGCCTTTACATATATCAAATTATGGATCAGACATATACAGTATTATCAAATGATGAATTATTGTAGTACACATTACTAATTTAGTACATTCTAATTCCATGTCTATGGTAATCTAACCTGTGAGGACAACACAGAATATGAAACATTCCTAAGTAAAACATACTCTCTAACCTACTCACTTTTAGAATACAGCACTTATATACTATATCTAACTCTCATGGGTACAAAGGTCTATAAAGAACCCCATATACTTTCAAGTACATCATTCTTATTCATGTGAGAGACACATATCCGTTCATTATTTGCAGTAACCAACAAGTTGTTGAGCCATTGTTGCATGTTGGTAGGATTCTTATCCTTCCACTTCTGAAGAATCAGCCTTTTGTAGGCTAAAGCACATGTTAACACCCACAATTTCTTTTGTTTAGGGATATTTGGAATAAAATTAGTGTCTCCAAGGATGAAAGTTAAGGGGGGAAGATATATATGACCCAATAATAGATTGGCTCCACTGAGGCAAAGTCTTATTACAATGCCAAAACAAATCTACCAAACCTACATCAGGATCCCCACATCTCCAACACTTGCTATCTGACTCTAACCCTATATTAAGCAGTTGCATAGGGGAGTAGTAGTAATAGTGCAGAATCTTAAATTGCAAAGGTTTCCCCTGTACTCCTCTGGAATATTTAATCTCTCTATCCCATGTTCTCTCCCATATCTCCATTGAGATGATTAGGCCTTGCTTTTCCTGCCATTTCAACCTTGCATGCTCTGTTAGCAGAATATCTGATTCATTCAGAAAAGCATAAATTAGACTGAAGCCCTTAGGCAGATAACATATTTTAAAGAAAGTCTGCCACGCAGAAGAAGAAATAAGTTTATGAGATGCATCCTGATATTTGTTAAGGAGAAAGTTTCTGATTTGTAAACAGAAACAAAAATCACATTTACGTAGGTTGTATTTACACATGAGGTCAGTGAAGGAGAGCAGTCTGTCCTGGTCATCTTTTTTTTTTGGCAATTGTTTAACCAGGTGAGACACACTAAGCTGAAAGCTTGTTTACAGGTGCAACCTGGGAGCACAGGGAAGTTAAGTGACTTGCTCAGGATCACACAGCATGCAAGCGGGGGCTGAGGGATTCAAACCCAGGTCTCTAGATTTGCAGCTCAGAGCCTTAAACCACTGCGCTATACTGCCTCCCTATCAAACCAATGCCTTTGCATTTCAAACCAATATCTTTAATGACTTTATTGTCTGGAGTTATCCTAAGATTATCCCAGATTGGCATAAACCGCAGGGGAACAAACTCCACTTTTTTGAGAGAATTGAACTTCCTACAGACCATTACTGAAACTTGAAGAGTAGGTTGGTTTAATAATTTATGAGGAGTTTTGCAGAAAAATAAGTCAGTCAACTTCAGAGGATGGACCATCTCTTTTTCTATTCATAACCATAAAGGGGTATCTACTGTCTTATTTGGCAAAAACCAAGTAGACCCTTGCTTTAGCTTGAAAGCCCAGCAGTATCCTTGCCACCAAAGTAAAGCTAGACCATTCTTTCCAACTGGAGCTCTCAATTTATGTTTCAAAAGTCTTAGGGGTTTGCCTCCCCATAGAAAGGAGGGAATAACTTTCTTAATTTTATTAAAACAAATAGCGGGAATATTCACGGCAAACTTGTTTATAAAATAAAATAATTTGGGAGCAAAGATCATTTTTAAAGAATGAATCTTTCCCCATAAAGATAAATGTAATTTTGCCCATTTATCTAAGTTACCCTTCAACTCCTCTATAACTGGATATATTATGGGACAAGATTTTCTCAATAGAATCAAATATTTTTATCCCCAAGTATGTCAAACCATCAACAGGGTAAGTTAGACCTTGGAGGACCGATACATAGATACATAGACAGTGTCAGCAGATAAGGGCCTATGGCCCACCCAGTCTGTCCATTTGAGCTTGTAAGTTCAGTTTATGTTTTCTTAGAAGTCTGTTGCCCCTTATCCCTGACCTCCAGAATTCCTTTATGTCTATCCCATGCATTCTTAAATCCCATGATTTTTTCAGCCCCCACTACTTCCTCTGGCAGGGTGTTCCACTTGTCCACCACCCGCTCTGTGAAGAAATTCTTCCTCATGTTTCCTCTGAATCGTCCTCCTCCAACTTCATCCCGTGCCCTCTAGTCCTGGAACATCTTTTCACTTAAAAATAGTGTATTCCTGCACCCTGTTCCTCCTGTGAGATACTTGTATGTCTCAATCATATCCCCTCTCTCCCTCCTCTCCTCCAGGGAGTACATGTTCAGTTCCTTCAACCTGACTTCATAGGACTTGTGATGCAATCCATGCACCATCTTTGTTGCCCTCCTCTGAACCTTCTCTACTCTGTCTATGTCCTTACGTGGGTATGGTCTCCAGAACTGTATACTGTACTCCAGGTGGGGCCTCACTAGTGTCTTGTATAGTGGAATTATGACCTCCCTTTTCCTGCTGGTGATGCCCCTGCCTATACATCCCAGCATCCTATTTGCTTTACCAGCTGCCTTGTCACACTGTTTCCCTACCTTGAGGTCATCAGAGATGATAACCCCAAGATCCCTTTCCTGCTTGGTGCATGCTATATCCTCACTCCCCAACTGATATATTGTGCCAGGGTTTTTGTGCCCCATATGCATTATCTTGCACTTCTTTGCATTGAATTTCAACTGCCAAACCCCTGACCATTCTTCAAGTTTCTGCAGGTCCCTTCTCATTCTGTCTACACCCTCTGGTGTGTCTACTCTGTTACAGAGCTTTGTGTCATCAGCGAACAGTGAAATTCTGCCTTCTAGGTCCTGTGCAATGTCACTGATGAAGATGTTGAATAGAACCGGTCCCAGCACTGATCCCTGTGGTACCCCACTGGTCACTCTTCCCTCTGTGGAGTGACAGCCATTTACCACCACCCTCTGTGTCCTGCCACCCAGCCAGTTACCTACCCACCACACTACTGTCCTGCCCACACTCATATTCCCCAGTTTGTGTAATAGTCTTCTATGTGGCACAGTGTCAAAGGCCTTGCTGAAGTCCAGATAGGCCATGTCCACTGCCCTCCCTGATTCACCTCCTAGTCACCCAGTCAAAAATTCAACGAGGTTGGTCTGACATGACCTCCCCTTGTGAAACCATGCTGCCTTGGGTCCTGTAGTCCATTGACAACCAGATGTTCCACCAATCTCTCCTTCAGTAGTGCTTCATGATCTTCCCCACTACCGAGGTGGAGGCTGACTGGTCTGTAGTTCCCTGCATCCTCTTTGTTCCGCTTTTGTGTAAGGGGACTACATCTCTGTCCTCAGTCTTTGGGTACCTCCCTGTTTCCAGTGATCGGCTAAACAGGATAGCCAGAGGTTCAGCCACCACCTCTCTTAGTTCTTTAAGGACCCTGGGGTGCACCCATCTGGCCCCATTGTTTTATCAACTCTTGTACTTCCAGTTCCTTCAGGACCCTTTCTGGTGTAAAGGGACTTGTGTCCATTTCTGCACCATTCTCACCCCTTGTACTCCCTTCAGACCCATTACCCTCCTCTTCCTCAGTAAAGACTGAGCAGAAATACCTGTTCAATATGTCAGCTTTACTGTTGTCATCCTCCACGTGGCCCCCATCCTCCCCCTTCAGTCTCACTATGCCTCCCTTTGTCTTTCTTTTTTCACTTATGTACCTGTAAGCTATACTATAGCTGAATCTTGTACAAATGACCCTAACTTTAGGCACTCAATTTTAGACCAATTAACATAAAGTTCTGATATGTTTCCAAAATTATGTAAAAGTTCCTTCACGTTTATCAAAGAATTGACCAGCCGGGTTAGGGTAAGATGTATATTGTCTGTAAAGGCAAGGACTTTGTTTGTGTATTTACCTGTAATAATCCCACCTATATTGTCAGACTGCATGATTTTCCTGTTGAAGTGTTTTGTTGCCAGCACAAATAATAAGAGAGAGAGTGGGCACCCTTGTCTGGATCCTCTAGGGGACGCATAAAGTGTTTGTATCCATTTTAATTGACTAGGCCCAATGTTATTTTTCACTATGTTTCTAGTAGCACTTTATATAGGAAACCCCATTCAAGTGCATCAAAAGCTTTCCCTGTGTCCAAAAAGACAGCCAGGGCAGAGAAGGAATTATTTTTTAATTCAAAATCCAATCAGTACAGCACAAAGTCTGCAAGCATACTAATCACACTATTTTATACTTACCTTACCCTTAGTAGCTGCCTATACCCAGACTTTGAAGCCCTTAGAAGACCATATGCACTATTTCACAACCTGGTCATACCTCCTCCTACAAGATTTACAAGTGATTAGGAGTAAATTCTATGTTTTGTAACTTAACAGAAGGCATGCAGATTGACCATTCGCATCTTGTCTGCAATACCTTATAAGCTATTTAGTACTCCTTTCTTACTTTGCCATCTTGTATAAGAGAATTACCTCTAACAGAGCAGGCAAATGCTACATGAATATTTAATAGTGTAGGAAGATGCCATACAAAAAGTTGTAAAATTATAAACTGAAGAGCAAAATATGAGCTTTGCTGTCCCCCTACCACAAAATGTCCTGACCCAGTTTAAATAAAACTTCTTGCTTGTGAGTCTTTAATCATGCCAAAAAAATAAAATCAGCAATCTCCCTCCAAGGAGGCAAAGAGTGAAACCCTAAATGACAAAGTCATATTCCTATAATTCCTGAACTAGTTTTCCAAATTAATTAAAACAGTGTTATTAATAATTCTATTTTTCTTTACCTTGTAGAGGCCACAGTTCTGTCACTCTTATCTCTAAATTGGAAGCAGCTAATGACCTATGAATTGTACCTTTGAGCCCCACCCTTCTATGGATCTTAAATGCTAATAACAGTCAAAAGGAACACATTAAGAGCATTAAAACATTTGCAGGTATCTAAGCAGAGCTATAGTTATTTTAAAAGCAAGTGTATGCAGGAACAAATTATGAATATAAATGTAGTAAGACTCCTAGACTGAAGGCATTATGTGCTTAGTAGCAACCTATCAACGGGGCAGTTTGCAGCAGAACTTCATGTTGTATAAATTAGATGTATTCAAAGCATCCTATAGACATTTCAGGTGACTAAAGCTTCAATTTCCTCAGTCGGAAACGCAGGAGATGATGGCTCTGCTAACATGTCTGCCACTGGACTACAGGGGTCCTTTAAACATTCAAGTATTCCTCTAGGAGAACTATCATCAAAGGAGAACTTAACAGATTTAGCTGGGGGCAAGTGCCACTCCGATTTACTAGAGCCCTTAGAAGCAATGGAGGAGAGAATGGCCTGTTTGTTTTAATAAAAGGCTTGTGATTTGCGAGTTATTTTCGAAGGCCAGGTCACAGATTTAGGACGAGGAACTTTACTACTAGCATGTTTTGTGGATTGTTTAGTTACCGGTATGTGTGTACTTTTATTTAGATCCATTCGAGGTAGAGTCGAGGATTTGGAAGGCCCAGGTACATCACACAAACTTCTCTGAAGAGTGGAAGCTCACACTTGGTGTACTAAGGCCAGATTTTCAGTGTTTTCAAATGTGTTGAAGGAAATTGGGATACATTGGTAGCTTAAATTGTTTTGGGGTCTTTTGTTCAGAATACAGTGAGTGTCAAGCCAAGATTCTGTAACAAATCTCCACGCTGCTTCTGGTGATTTCAAACTATGTGACCCCTCTCCTATAGAAAGCACCAGTATTGCTGGATATTTAACATAGTATGACACATGAAGTTCCTGTAGAACATAGCGAACGTCACTGTCTGCTTTCCTTTTCTCAACAATTTCTGCTGAGTAGTCCTGAAGTATAAATATCCTCTCTTTCCCTCAATAGAGTGATTTCCTTTGCCTGGTTAGGGCAAGCATTTCTTCTTTAACATTGAATCATGAAAAACAAGCAGTAATGGGCCTGGGCACTTGTTCTTGTTTGGGAGGGGGTCTTAAGGATCAATGCTCCCTTTCTATTTCCAAGGGCCATTGCCAAGATGTGTTTAGTATAGAGGGTATATATTCTATTCAGATCTAACCATGTCAATACCCTCCACAAATTCTGGGCCCCCCCACAAGGTGTAAATTATTGTGCCTACTCCTGTTCTCCAAGTCATCTACTTTAGAGACTAGATATTCAATTTTTGTAGTTCCTTGTGGCCAAATCTTCCAATTTATAGAATATCTCTTCTAAAAAAAAATAATATTTAATCCATAACATTTTACCTTTCTTCAATGACTAAGGTTTTATTTTTCTCAGAGTCAGCCTGCATTTTTAAAGATCCAATGTCAGGCTGGCCTGGTGACACTGAGGGTTGAGGCGCTGGATGCCACACCTCGCACCATGCCATTGACCCAGTTCGGGAATGACCTAGGGTCACTGGAGTGCCAGCCAGAGGGAGGGCTGGAGTGGGAATTCCCCTCCAGGGGTGGAAGCCTGCTCCTCTGCATTTCTGCTCCCATCGTGTGGAGGTCTGATGGGTGCATAAGTGGTAGAGAGCAGCGACGTAAGTCTGGGGTGTGATAGAAGGGGGTCACCAGATCCTGGTGTGCGTGCACACCTCCACACGTGAGCATGCATATGTATGCCATGACCCCGGGAAAGGGGAGAAAGGAGGGTGAAAATACAAAAAATGTAACTAGAAAACAAAGATCCAATGGCAATGTGCATACTTTGCAATTTCTCTTTTTAAGAAATCCATACTGCTTACATTCACGTCTGTACCACCTTTATTTGATTTAGATACACCTTTGGAAATCCTTCCTCTGTGGGCTCCCAGAGAACAAGTGGGTGAAGATCCGAGATGAGTTGAGTTCCCTGGCATCCCATTGCCACTGTCAGACAGCATACTGCGGAGAAGGTAAACGCTGATTTTGCTAATTAAAATTACCACATAAAAATGGGATCAATCATGTCCAAATTTCCAAATTAGAAAGAGGCTTATATTATCAAACTGCCGAACTATCAAAAAATACTGTTCAAGAATAAAACTTCTGCTCTTACAGTATTACTAATGAATTACGGAATGTGGGAGAGCTCTCATTAGGCTGCCATTACCTCAGAGCATCAGCACATGACCTCTACATTTTGTAGTTTTGAAACTTGTTACCATTTATATCACAAAACCACTTTAACATCTTTTCTATAAATCGAATATCACTTGACCTGACTGAAGGTATCTTTATTATCTTTTTGTTGCCACTTGTGGGATATTAAAAGACCAAATCCAACTGATTAAGATAAAATTATATCTTAAGTCAGCACATTTCATATTCCCTATATTTGTGTTAAAATGTAACCCTTTCTGTCCTTCACAGTTCATTTCGTTTCATAATCTCAAGCATGTGACATCACAAACTGTAGTTCCATGGTAACAGAGTGTGATGTTAAAAGCACAGCATTATGATCTCAGCTCCTGAATAGTATCAGGGCACAAAGAACAGTGAAGGACAAAGGTTACAATTTTTATACATATATCTTTTATTATAAATCTCATGCATAATTTTATCCAATCAGCACACAGAGCCACTGTACTTCATATCCAGTATACAGTGGTCTCTCATGCAGGAACATTAGAAGTGGAGCATTGCACATCAGAGCTAGTGAAAGGATGGCTAGATTCAAATATAAAAGATCACAAACTATGACTTAAAACTTATAGATCACAGTAGCTCACTTGAGTGATTTATAATGCATTAACAGGTCCTCGTTGGAGTGTCTCCTATGGTGTAAGAAACCCCTCTTGCAAGGTTTGGGCAGACAGAACTGCTCAGCTTCACTTCATGGTTCTCTAACCCAAACCTCATGCTTCAAGTCTCTTGTGCCATAAGGAACACCCCACCAAGGCTCAATAAAATTTAATTTTGGAAAGTTGGGTAATTTGGTTCTGCTGATGTCAGCTGTTACTTTTACTGGTGACTGAAGCCCATCCTTAAACACCCAAGGTAACTGCAGCACCATGATCCCATGGAATGGAAATTTCTGTTTCCACTGCACAGTATGTGAAGGTCCTGGTTTAATTACATATGCATTTTATACTGATGTTCATATTTCATTAAACAGGTTATTTACATGCAGTACACTGGAGTTACTCACTCATGCTTTTTACTTTACATACCGATTATACATTTTTTTAAATAACGTTTACATATTTGGGTAACTACAGCAGCTATGGAATTAAGGTCTGTTGTGCATATAATCTACCAAAGGTGGGTCTCAAAGGACTGCAAGACCTAATGCATATGAACAGAGAACTTGGTACCCTGAACAAAGTGTACTAGGGGACTTCAACTTAAATTGGCTGGTCAATGAATCCTAATACAAAGATATACTCAACACTCACCAATTGAATCAAATTATATAAATGCCAACCAGACAATTATACATGTGGTACAAACTCCTTACTAGACTACATTTTAGTCAAAAAGGTTGAAAGAATACTGGTCTCAGAGGTATTAAGTGACTCATTCAGTAACCACCTAGCCACATACTGTCTGTGGCACAACAGTGTACCCAAACATTCTCCACCCAGGTTAATCACATACAGGAACTGTTCAAATTTCAATGAAGCAACATTTTTGTCTGACTTGTCCATCATTGACTGGTCCTAGCTTGATGCAATACCAGATGTCAACTCTGCCTCGGACATTTTCATCACAGAGTTTATATCAGTACTGGATAAGCATGCTCCATTATGTACATGCAGAGTAAAACACAAAATATTCCATTGGCTCACGAGTGATATCTATGCCTTAATGCATAAAGGAGATGAATCCTGGGTAAAATGTAAGGAAACCAGACTTGCCTCAGACGGGAACACCTGCAGATCACCAAGAAACAGGTACAAGCAAGAAATATGTAGGATCAAAAGACATCACCTAAAAAAACAGCAATCATTAAATCCAGGTGACCCCCCAAAATTCTATCAGTCTGTAAATTCCCTATTGAACAGCAAAACACAACCTTCACCCGCCACAATTGATCTGTATGGGGTTAGCTACGCTGAGCCCTCTACAGTAGCAATCCTGTGATTTGACTAAATATTGACCCCAATGGTCACCCCAAATAAAAACCCAAAAGTAGTGCTGGGAATTCAAATCAGACCTATTTCAATATTAAAAGGGTCATGTGTAATGAAGTCCTCAAACTATTACTGCCTTAAAAATTGACAGATCTGCTGGCTCAGACGGACTGATCTCTAAGATCCCTAGACTCAATGCCCCTCAGATAGCACCTCCAATAACCAACATTTTTAATCTAGCTTTTATGACTAATAATGTGCCTGACCTTTGGCAAACAGCAAGTTATCCCACTACACTAGAAAGGTAAAAAGACATTACTCAAAAACTACCACCCCGACTCAACCCTGTTAGTGTTAGCTAAACTGCAGGGGAAAATCATACACACCCAATTAACTGAGTACCTTCAGCAGCATAATCTAATTTGTGGGGGGCAACATGGGTTTAGAAAAGAACGCAGCACTGACACGGCCCTAGTCGAGTTCACAGATGCCATCTACTGTGCAATGGATAAGGACCTGGTAACAGGCACCATGTTTGTAGACCTGACCAAGGCCTTCAACCTGACTGACCATGATGTATTAACCAGTAGACTACATGAACTCTTTTTCAAATTCCCTACTGTTGCCTGGTCCAAAGACTATCTGAGCTACAGGAAGCAGACAGTGAAGGTTGACAATGTGGTTTCTGGTGTCAACATAATCAGAAGCGGGGTCCCTCAAGACTCCATATTGGGGCATCTTTCATCCTCCATTTTCATTAACAATCTGCCAAAGGTCTGCAAACTGTGCAAACCCTTCTTTATGCAGGCAACACAGTTGTATACACCCATAGCAACAACATTAGCATAATCAACTATGAACTGTGTAACAGTTTCAAAAAATTACAGGAACAGTGTGTGCAAGATAAAATGGTCCTGAACCTCCCCAAAACCCAATTGATGTTGTTTGGCATCAGCCATAACCTGAAAAAAATTGGCCATTAGGTTTTGCATCAAGGCAGAAAACAGCACCTGCCTGAAATAAAGTCAGCTGCTTCAAATATCTGGGAGTATGTTTAGACTCTAAACTGTCCATTGGTTCATATGTTCATAGGTTCATAGGTTTATTCAAGCCGAGGATTGTATTACCATCCTATAAGGCTCGCCTTCCAATTATTATTGACATATAAATTTACTATCTCCAAAAAACTTATCGATCCCATTTTTGAATTCATTCATAGTTTTACTATTTACAGTTTCCTTAGGTAAGTTATTCCAGGTTTGCACTACTCTTAAACTGTACCAATATTTCCGAAAATTATGTTCCCAGATTTGTTGGTACAGTTGTTTATTGTGTTTCCTTGTACTAGTTCTCCCTATTTTATATGTGAACCCCAATTCTTTTAATAACTTATCATCTTCCATACTCTTGTATAGGAAACATAGATCGCCTCTTGTTCTACGGTAATGTAATGAATAAAGATTTAGACTAACCAGTCTATTATAATATGTTTTTTTTCCTAATCCTTTTACTTTTTTTGTAAATCTTTTCTGCACTGCCTCAATATTTAATATGTCCTCCTTATTATAGGGTGACCAAACCCTTGCACAGTACTCCAAGTGGGGCCTGACCAAAGCAACATATAGAGGCATCATCACGTTCCCATCTCTATATGATATATACTTAAGTATACAATTTAGGATCTGGTTTGCCTTTCTCAACTGGTTTGCTGCAGTGTACTCTAAATTTCAGATCTTTTGTTACTGTAATTCCCAGATCTCTTTCCTCAGTTTTAACCCCCAGTGTAGTGTTGTCTATTTGATAAGTTGCTTCAATGTTATTTTTCCCCATATGCATGACTTTACATTTGGTTTTGTTTAACCCTAACTTGTTTGTGATTGTCCATTTATGTATTGAGTCCAATGTGTCCTGTAAAGCTACAATATGTTCAACTTTATTTGTGACCACACCCAATCTGCAATCATCGGCAAATTTTTGCATCCATATATTTTTGTTCCTAATCTTCAAGGAGGAGATATATATGTTAAACAAAGTAGGGCCCAACACTGATCCCTTAGGCACGCCACTGGTCACCACTGCCCAATCAGAGTACTCTCCTTTTATTACCACTCTCTGTCTTCTATCCCTCAGCCAATCAGAAATCCATCTACATATGTTGAAGGGAAGTTTTGCATTTTCCAACACTAACAATAGTTCCTTATGTGGCAGTTTATCAAAGGCCTTAGCAAAATCTAGAAATACCACATCCACTGGATTACCAATGTCCAATTCTCTATTGACTCTTTCATAAAAAGACAATAAATTAGTCTGACATGATCTATTTTTCACAAACCTGTGCTGTGTAGGATCCAACATATCCTGAACCTCCAAATATTCTTTTAGAATGTCTTTAATTGTACTCTCCATAAGTTTTCCCAGTATTGATGTCAAACTTATGGGCCTAAAATTTTCTGGTTGAGTACAAGGTCCTTTTTTTAATATCAGTACTATATTTGCTGTTTTCCAGTCATAAGGGACAGAACCAGTATTCAAAGATTCTTGAAATATGTGTGTCAAGGGATGGGTCAGTTCCCATGCCAATTCCTTTAAAATTTTAGGGTGTAGACCATCTGGGCCAGGGGATTTATTTGGGTTGAGTCCATCTAAATGTTTGAATATATTTTCAGGATTCAATCTTATCATTTCTAGATCAGGAGGTTGCTTTATGTTAACAGTATCATTTTTGTTTGAGTTATAAACCGAACAAAAGTATTTATTTTGAATATTCGCCATTTGTTTATTAGAAACTAGAGATCCATCATCGATAGTGAAGGGACCTATACTATTTGAAGTCTTCCTCCGGTTGTTTATGTAAGAAAAGAAGGCCTTTTTATTATCCTGCACTCTCTTAGCTAGATTGTACTAATGTGTAATTTTATCCTTTCTTATATTAATTGTAACTTTTTTTGACAATCCTTATACTCGGAGAATAATTTGTCCATTTTAAAAACTTTTAACTTCTTAAATAATCTTTTCTTTTTATTTATTAGCTTTTTTATTTTTGTAGTGAGCCATGCAGGTCTTATAGCTCTATCCATAGGGTATTTGTTAATAACAGGGACAAATTCTGTAGTTAGTTCCTCCACCTTAGCTTTAAGAGAGTCCCACATATTTTGAATGGGTTTATTATCAAATTCAGAATTCCAATTCCAACATTCCAATTTAATTTTCATATTATGGAAATCAGCTTTCCCCATATTTAATTTTACAGTAGCTCCCATGGGTTTTTTAATTTCGACTTCCTTTATACTAAAAGATACAATATTATGGTCACTATTACCTAATGGGGCACCAACTGTCACCGAATTTACTATGTCTCCCATATTAGTAAGGATTAAATTGAAGATATTATTACCCCTTGTATTCTCCTGGACCATCTGGTCAAGACCCCTATGATCTACTATGTCAATATATTGTCTTTCTAGGGGACAAGTGCCCGTACCTTTTACCCAATCAATATTTTGAAAATTAAAATCTCTGGTTATCAATAATCTAGTGTTTGGATCCAATTTCTCCAAGATGTTCAATAACATCCTATCGTCTTCCCGTTACATAGATGGTGGCCTATATAGTAATCCTAATATAATTTTGGGTCTATTACTTGGTGTTAGTTGAACCCAAAGGAGTTCAATTTTGCCTACATCCCATTTTAGTTTTTCTGAAGCGATATCTTTGTGAATATAAATTGCCAATCCACAGCCCTTTTTTTATACTTTCTACAATAGAAAAAGAGTTTATACCCATCAATTTCTTTATCCCATACATCATTATCGTCCCACCATGTTTCAGTGACCAGGGCTATATGAACTTTATTGCTGCGTAGGATTATTGTTAACTCATCAAATTTGTTATGTAAGCTTCGTGCATTTATCAAAATAGCATTCCACCCTGGAATATCTACAAGGGTAGATTGGTTATCATTTAAGTTTTTGTTTTCTGTCCCCCCCTTCCTATCCAGTTTAAATGTAATTTAACAGCCTGCAGAACCTTTTTTCCCAAAATCCTGACTCCAGCATAGTTTAGATGAACTCCATCATTTCTATATAATGAAGCTGGTACCCATATTCAAAACATCTCTAACGTGCTTCACCAAAAGCTAGGCTCTCTGTACAGAATCTGCAAGTATTTAATGCCCGATACCAGAATCAGAATAGCCAGGGCAAATTTTGCTCCTCACATTGGACTATGGCTCACTGATCCTTGATGCTGCAAACAAAACCAGTGCTGCAGAAAAAACACATGCTGTACTACAAGATTGTCAAATTTGCATCTCGTAGTGATAATAAAATGCATCATTGCTTCTCCCTACACACCTTAAACTGACTACAGAGTTCAAAGCCAATCTAACATTTGCCAGGTTCAGAAAAAAGAAAGACATGCACACAAGCACCCTTACAGTTCACATTCATTGATTTGCCTTCCTCCCTCTCGACCTAAAAAAAATAACAACATAATCCTGCTGCTTTGTACAAACATGGGACAACGCTCATTTAGTTATCGAGCTGCCTCACTCTAGAACTCAGTACTGCCTTCTATCAAAAAAAATCAACAATTTCTGCCTTTACAAAGAAGCTGTAAGACTATTACTTTACACTGTCTGTGATTGGTATGGCTAATTTCTCTTCTGTATCCTCTCCGCACATGCACTTACTGCAATGTCTGTATCAAACTATTGTAATCTACACCATCTTTATCCATTAGTGCACTGCATTTGCACTGTATGTATGTAGATAATACATTACTGTAACTTGTAACATTTGCTGCTTGCTGGCGCAGCTGCAAGGTGACTTCTTGTGATACCGATGTCCCAGGTTTGGGAGTGGACCCAGGAGTTGGAAGGCCATCTGGGCAAAGAAGGATGAAGCATCTAAAGGAAGGCTCTCCTTCTTTGGGGTCGGGGGTGCCAGACTGATCAGTGACCTCTGGCAGAGGCCAGGGGGATTGTGGAAGGGCTGGCACCTGGTTGAGTGGGAGGCAGAACAGATGCTGGAGATCACTGCAGCTGAAAAACCTCTGGTCCCCTGGGTATGATGCCATACCCCAACGCTGTTCTCGCTACCACTAGTGTCCATCAGGGGGTCCTGGTCTCATGGCCCCACCCTGGTGCCTAAGCCAGGGTATGCCACTAGTGAACTGCGAAAGTGGGGTGCCTGCTCAGCAGCCCTGTCCAAGGGGTAAGCCTGGGCATAGTGGGATAGCATTCGGGGCAGTGGCTGAGCTCCCTCCTCAGAGGGAATGGGGAGGCAGAAGCAAAAACAAATAAACCCCCCAAAAAATTTTACTATTTGCATTAACACACTATAATTTTTGTTATCTATTCTGTCTATGCCATTGCACTCGAGTCGTGCCTTAAAAAAGTATTTGTTGCCAGCGTGCTTACCTGGTTACCAAAGTTTAAATAAAATAAATAAAAATAAATGAAGTATAGTAAATCTTAACAGAACACTTGAAATGGAAGTCCTTATACTGTATGTATTGCACACTGCACATGAATGCACGCCACATATTGTTGCATTACACATAGTACCAGCGCCTTGCTTTAACAAGTAAATAAAACACACACAATAAAAACTATATAATGCAGTATGAACTAATTTGTAATTCATGTTCAGAATTTTGGGGTACTTAGAGCACTGCCATTGTCCTTACTTATTACAGCTGCAACAGTATACTGTACCAAGAGGTGCGTTATATCAACTCTAAGTACAAACATTAATCAAGACATTAATCTTTATTCTGGTGACCTATCTTTGCCCACCTGTCGGTTTTGTTCTTGGACAGCAAGTGGCTAACTCACTTCAGCTACAAAAAGCCTTTGAGACTGGTGTGTAACACAGTCCCATGTTTTGTAGTGGCGGTCATCTCTCACGTTTTGCTATCTGGCAAACAGCGGTCAATCACTTTCATATTAAGGATCCTGCCTTCCAGAAAAAAAAATAATGCTCAAATTGAGAAGTAAAGCCTTGAGTATAATCTTCAAAGTGAAAAAAATCCATAAGTACTTATACAGCAGAAAATTCACCTTGCTGAGGGATAACAAGATTCTACTGGCCACTCTGGGGCTGACAGCGCGCTGAGGATGCAGTGCTGGTTTCTAATTCTGTTTCCATACAATTACAATAATGACTGTTACCATTCTCAGGATCATTCAGAAGCAGATGCACTGTTCTAACAGCCATGTGCTGACTGACTTGACTGCTGTGTGCCAGTTTTGCAAAACTGGAAGATGACAGGGGCAGTGTTCCAGATTTTGTATTTTGAGGAGCTACATGAAGCTTGACAGGATGTGGCAGAGGAGACTAGATGAGATCTAGTGCCCTCCAAAGTTCTGGAACTTACCCAGAATAACTGCGACTTTACAGCATTTCATTGGCAAGATGGATCAGCTGTTGATGCTGAGTTCTGTGGGGCATTGGAGTCATGACATCTCCCAAAATTCTAGAAGCTGCTGGTTTCTGACTTGAATGAAAGTCATCCCAGAATTTCTCAGAATAAAGTATTTACCCAAGGATACATTTGGTGGCCTAGAATAGATCAAGACATCTAGGAGCTGGTCAGCAAATGTGTACCTTGTGAAGCGATTTGTGCAATCGGCCTCTGTTAACACCTCTGCATCTCTGTTCTTGGGCAACACTGCCTTGAGACAGTATACATGTTGACTACATAGAAGTTAACAAATTGCACCTCTTGGTGTTGTCTGATCTTCACTAGAAGTAGCTCAAAGTATTTCTGTCCCAAATCCTGACTTGAGAATATGGTGTGTCTGCTGCAGAATCACTCTGCACCTTAAGGACTTCCATGTGAGCTTGTGTTAAATAACAGTCCCCAGTTATCATCTGAAGCCTTCAAGCTATCCCTTGAACAAAATGGCAAATGACAAATACTAATACAACTGTACCATCCTACATCCAATGTGGAAGCAAAACAGACTCTGGAAACTTTAAAAAACCATGAACTAAGTAAATTTCATCTCAGAGGAAGCTGGTAATACCTGTGAACCAGCAGTTGGCACACTGCTGCACTGCCTATCTGCATCACCTCAAACAGTCACGAAGAGGGCACACATACAACTGTTTCTAATACAGCAACCATAAAACTGTTTCTGGCTGCATAAACCAGAGTTGTACCAGAATGCAGAGAAGCATCAGCAGCTGTGGAAAGAGAGACGTAATAAAGCTCCCAAGCTGGTAAGGATATGCCTACCATTGGATAGTGTGATGGCTTTGGACTTCCAAAATCAGAAACATCCTTTTTGTCTTAGGTATTGGGTATAAAATTCATGGATCTCTAACCTATATTAGAGCCACTAACTTTTCATTTTCAAAAAAGGGCTATCCCATTTTACAAATTTTTAAATCCATTTTTTCTCCAAATGGAGTACAAATTACCATATTCTTCACTAAACATGTGGTGCAAAATGGGGGGTTATGCACATATGGCTCGAGGTGGGGCTGTAAATGTGGTACAAACAGGTTTTTACAGGAAAAATTAGCTCCAAGTAGTGTTGGCCCTACTATAGAGTGCATGTGGGATGTCTGGGGCATGTGAACATGAATCACTTGTCATCAAAGGTTCAATTTCCAAGTTCAGCTGAAGAGGTTGTTTAGGTTGGTGAGAGACACAGACTTTGCTCCTGGTCATCTGCTTGGTGAGCTGCCAGGTTTTCAAACAGCTCCTATTCTAGCTGTGTAAGATATAGTTGCTCCACCTGCAGCAGCAGCTGGTTTAGTCCAAAGGTAGAGACCACAGTGCCTTGAACCTTAGGCCCTGTTCACACTGCAGGACGCTGGAAAACGGTTCTGTAACATGTTATCAGAAATGGATTAAAGCTTACCATTTAAAAGTGTCTGCACTGTGTAACCCAAGTTTAAAAATGTGTTGGCACCTTGCGGAATCCGTGTCAGCGTGTTCGCTCTTCAATAGTGTAGTAGTGTGTTCTCATCTGTTTTCTGGCACTTGCAGCAGCTGAAAGTTGTTTATCATGATGCTTTTTGGTCATGGATCTGACCCAGAAAACAACTGAATCATGCTCCCGGGATCCTTGTCGTCCTGCTTTCACTGACGGTGAGCTCAATTTAGAATCTGAACGATTTCGAAAATCCTGCTCAAGACTACCTCAAAGCAGGGTTTGAGCATGGTTCAATAAAATGTTTTACAAGTTATGTTAAGTGTGAATGCAAACCATGCTAGCGGCTATTTAAAACATCTTACCACTGATAAAATGTTTTAAATAGCAGTGTGAACAAGGCCTTAAAGTATCTAATGTTTGTGGTGTGTCAGGACTTTTACCTGTTATGTTACATACTTAGTAATAAACAAGTTCTTCCAAGAAGGTAGAATAATCCCCAGAACTTGTTTGGAGTTCTGAACAGTCTACTTCTGCCCTACAGTTAGAAAAATGTTACATGAGACAGAATACTTTTTGTCTAAAGAAAATAAGTATAGTAAACATGATAGTGTAATGGCCAAAATTTCTGTTGCATTGGGTTCTCCACCAGATGTTGAGGCTGGCGTTCTGTCAGTGGCTCTGGCTGCTGCTCTCACTGTTTTTATTTTTTTATGAAATAAATAGGTGTGTGTGTAGTGTAAGGGGCTGGGAACAACTGACTTGCCTTCCACGACCTCCTAAATCTGTTCAATTTAAAAGTGAAAGTACTGCCCGCGGGAGTCCCAATCTAGTGGCTCCTGCAGCGGCATGTCAAAGGCACTCCAGCAGCCAGTATTTTTAAAAGCATAATGGCAGTTATTGCCATTGGAGATGTGCTCGTGCTGGGGAGGTAACACAAGGGCTGGGTAGCAGCCCTCATTGCTGATTGGGTATGCAGTTGAGCCCCATGAACTGCATAACCAATCAGCACTGCCCCTTAGCCATCCAGACAGGGGTTCCCCCATGGTAGCCAAACCCCCTGAAATAAGCATAAAAGGAGACTGCCAGGGGGCTTAAAGGCAGTCAGGAGGGGGAGTCCAGAGGAGGAGCCCCAGGAGGGGTGCCCTTAGAGAAGAGCTCCTTGAGAAGGACCTCATTGGAGAAGGGCTCCTGAGGAAGGAGCTCAATGGAGAAGGGCTCTTGGGGAAGGAGCTCGATGGAAAAGAGCTCCTGGAGAAGAAGCTCACTGGAGAAGGGCTCCTGGAGAAGGAGCTTGCTGGAGAAGAGCTCCTCGAGAAGGATCTCATTGGAGAAGGGGTCCTGAGGAAGGAGCTCAATGGAGAAGGGCTCTTGAGTTTGGAGCTCAATGAAGAAGAGCTCCTGGAGAAGAAGCTCACAGGAGAAGGGCTCCTGGACAAGGAGTTTGATGGAGAAGGGCTCCTGAAGAAGAAGCTCGCTGGAGAAGAGCTCCTGAAGAAATAGCTTGATGGAGATGGAGATTGGAAGGAGAAGTGAGGTATTCAAGAGGGACTCTGAAGAGGAATTCCAGAAAGGAGCCTTGTGGGACCTGCAGGGGTAGCTGGGAGAGCCCTGCCATCCTGGTAGCCTTACTTTAAAAAGAGGTCTTAAAAGAGCTGTATCACTCAGGCTTGGCAGTTGACTCTGGTACCCACCAGCAGGGAATGCTGGTGAAGCCAGGCAGCCTGCTCCAAGCCCTCACAGGTAACTTTAGGACACTCTGCTAGCAGGTTGGCTAGTGGCACAGAATCTTGGGAGACTCAGCTAGCAGGTTGACTAGTAGGTTGGCTAGCAGCACAGCATCTTGGGAGACTCAGATAGCAGGTTGGCTAGTGGTGCAGAATCTTGGGAGACTTGGCTAGCAGGTTGGCTAGCAGCACAGCATCTTGAGAGACTCAGCTAGTAGGTCAACTAGCAGCAGAGCACTCTCAGAAGAATCAGCTAGCAGGTTGGTTCATGGCAGAGCACCCTTGGTAGACTCGACTAGCAGGGTGGCTAACAGTGGAGCATCTTTGGGACACTCGACTAGCAGGATGGCTAGTGGCAGAGCACATTGGGAGACTCAGCAAAGCAGCTAGCAGCAGAGCACCTTTTGGACATTCGACTAGCAGAGTGGCAAGCAGCATGGCACCTTGGGATACTTGGCTAGCAACATGGCTAGTAGTGGATCTCAGGCCTGTATTCTTTTGCAATTCTTGCAGCAGTTCTTGAGGGAGGTGTGGCACCCAGGGAGGGATCCCTGGGGTGGTGGGATGGTACAGAGTTGTTGTCACTAATGTTACAGTGATTTTCTTGTTAAAATGACAATGATAAGTCATTTACAGTGATTTTGTTAAGTTAGTGGCAAGCCTCATACAGTGATTTTTTTGCAAATGTCACAGTGATATGTCTTGTATAGTGATAACCCTTTTTCTACCATTAATGTTAGTGATGATCTTGTTAGTAATGAAGATTTTATATAACTTTGCTGTTTATTTTGTAATAGTATATCAATTATTTTACTACATTCTGTCCATGGATGGTTATTTTTAACAGGTCTTGGTGCCCCTTTTTTAGTCCATTTCTCTGGGTGGTGTCAGGGGTAACTTTTTAAGGGGAACAGTGCCTCCCTCTTATGAAGGCGCTTTTTCATTACTGCCAATGGCTGGCTCCACACCACATTTTGGGCATCCAGAGGTTGGGCTAAACAACCTGACATTGTCCCTTCAGTCAGTTTAGGCTTGCTACCTTTGGCTGAGGGTGGCACCACCAAGGAGGCATCTTGGTGGCATCAGCAGACAGGTATAAAATGGCAAGTTTATTTAATAGTAGTAGAAAAATAAATGTGTTACAATAGCTTCCTCTTGCCCTGAATTACATGGGACGCCATCTTGGCTGTTGTACTTAACATGTGCCTGCAGTCAGTGCTTCAGATCAGGTGTGAAAGTCCCTATTTATGCTTCAGAAAAGAGGTTTAATGAGCCATTTTTGCAGTGACTAGTGTATGAAATACTCTGATTTGATGTGCTCCTGGGCTGTCTAAGCATCTGTGTCCTTTTATTTTGGTCCTCCTACTCAACAATGCCTGGTGTATGGAGTTCCTTCTTTTAGATGCTGCTCACCTCTGCAAATCTTTCCTCCAACCACCCTGTTGCATAGTTTGTCCACTGACTGAACCGGCATGCTACATTTCACATGCTAACAGTCACATTAACTCACATAGCCATGCTCCCATCCTCCTGCTGTAATGCGCCACCCTGCCACAGGAGTGGTTTTGTTTGTAAGAGCACAGGAGTGAACATAGTGAAAAAGCCATGCAGGAGTGAGTGGTGTATATTGCTGAAGAGGACAGGCAGGCAATCAAAATGGATCACAGTATGTGGGCAGGATGCAGGAGCATGAATCCTTCAACAGCAGAAGTGGAGCAAGTCAGCAGGTTCAGTGGGAGAACTCGGAGATGAGAATGTTGAGCAGGTAAGGCCTCCATTGTCACACACACAGCACTGAGTGGGGGCCTACAGGCTTCATTTGTTTTATTAAGGGATTTGGGAAGGAAAGAGTCAGAGCAGGCAGTAGGTATCATGCACTATTTATGAGTTGCAGCAAAAGACTTAGAATAGAACATTTTGGGCTTAGGGAGTGACTGCTGTTTTGTTTTTGCTGTGTCATTGTGACTCATTACGTCTCACTAACATTTGGGGCTATATAGCAGGAAGTACTCTGGATGGCAGTGGTCTTTGGAAGCACTATTGCAGTCCATCTCAGTACTGTATGCATGCAGCTTGCTGTAACTTAATGTTCTAGTTTTCTTTTCCTGCTGACATTTAAGAAACTGAGTTTGTACAGAACATGATGTTTTCATTAACACAGTTTATTTAATGTGGTATGCCTGAGTGATCATAGAGTGATGGACAAGTACCCCCCCAAAACAAATTGAAGACTCACACTGTCAGAGACTTAGAGCAGCTATTTTGAATTGAGTGATGCCAGTGCATGTGTTCCATGATGGAGCCCACACTGATCAGAAAGTAAAAATATTTTTGTGGATATCGCGCGCGTGTGTGTGTGTGTGTGTTGTGTATAAAATATTTTTAAAAAGTACTCTTTGATCAGTGTCATGGTGTTATTTGTATTCATCCAAATTTGGTTTTACTAACCTTACATTGAAAATGAGAAGTACAATACTCACTTCAAAAAATCTTCTCTGGAGCACTGGCTGTATAGTCATGAGATGCCCTGTCATGTGGTTGAAATAAAGATAATGGCTTAATCACAGCTCCTCTGTTCTGCAATAATTACCACACCTAGTAAATACTGCTACTTTCAGTTACTAAAAATGTGTCAAAGTACAAATCAAACAATCAATATAAATATATCACTTACACATCCACACCCCTCAAGCTGCCAGAAGTAATATGTGTAGCACCGGTCTTTAACATGCAGATTAAATGGTAAGAATGTACAGCATTTTTGGTTTGAAGAATAATAAGTAGAAGAGTATTGGGAACCATATGTTAAGTGCACAAGGACTGTTTCTATCAAGCAAGTTAAAATTGTTGATAGTTTTTCCAGAAATAGTCTTATTTCAGGACACCTTGGGTAAGCATTGAGTATTTTCAATAGGGCTATGGGATCATTAACCTTTACCTACACAGTCATGACAAATGGGGAAAAGGAATCTCACTTTAATGTCTCATCTGAATGGTATCTCCAAAAAGGCAAAACCATTAATGCTACGCTTCCTTTGAAAACACTGTCAGACTGGCCACTGAGCTGGTAGAAAGCTTTTATAATCATGCTTTCACAGTAGCCAAGAACTGGAACTCACATATGACTTGATGTTAATGTTAGCCCACAAAGCACGAGGACTGATTTTCAGCATATGTCCTCAGCTGTGCACATGAATGCAGTTACAGTTATACTTCTGAAATCAGGCAGTTATGTGTAACTGATAAGAATGTTGGTCATAGGTTAACTTTAATCAAACCATTTACAAGCCTGTATCTATAAAGTACCATACTGACGATTTCTCAACAAGCCCTGACAGTTCTTTCTTGGATGTGTAGATTAAAGTTCAATGTAGTTTTTATGCAGGGTCAGACGAGTGCATGCAAGGTTTTGTCTTGGAACCTTTCCCCAATCATGCTGCCCAACAAGGGAGTGATGTCTGCAGTAGGTGGAGCTAATGAAATACAGCCTGTCCTTTACTCAACCTCATGCCCTCCCTTGGTGAGTAATAGGCAAGCAATCAGCCTCAGGTGTTCTTGTACCCTTAACATGGGGCTCCATACCCCAATAAAACAAATCACAGTTGCCATCAGCAGACCCAAATTATCAACATTCCAAAATGTAGTTGACTGTTAAGCTTTTGCTTTCTTTATTAATAAGGAAGTATATCAGTGGAGTGCAAATACATTTTGAAAACAAAAAGTGTTATCTAGACCCAACCTAGCAAGATAAATAAAGCTGGTAAGAGAGTATGCCCAGAAATTTATTACAGGAGAGCAATCACGCACAAAATGTGAGAGTAGTGCTAAACAGGACAGCCAGCCTGCTACATGGATAACCATCAAAAATAAATAAAAAAGTTAGCACTCTGTAGCAAAATACTAGTTGAGGCGAAAAGTTAAATTGATAATGTTATGCATTAAAACGATATGCAAATAATTATCTGATGCAGTACAAAAGTTGCACATGCCTGATGGCCACTAGATCTGTCCCCTGACGAAGACCCTGATAGGGCTGAAGTGCCAGGTCTGAGGATCCTAGTTGACAGTTCTGTCATGCACAAAAAAGTAAATATGTTTTTATAACAACCTTTCACCTCAGCTAGTGGTGTTCTGCTATGGAGTGCTAACTTTTTTTATTTCTGATGGTTATCCATGCCCAGAAATGTTTCTGATTCATTTTAGCCATGCTCAGCATGCTCAGAAATTTCTCACAAGAAAGATGTATAAACTTCATTGAACTGCATGAACGTCATTGAATCGCATGAACTTTTATCAGACAAATACACCAAGAACTCCTAAATAACATAAAAGATTAAGAAAACCTTGAAATCCCACAGTATACTTAGAATATCCCACAAGGTAGCCCAAAATATTATTGTTAGTGTGCAAAGTTGGCATTATGATTTGCTTCGCCCAGCAACTTGTGCCAAGGAACAATAACACCAATATTCCACACAAAATAACAATCATATTTTGAGCTACCTCATGGGATATTCCCAATTTTTCCAACAAGTCTGAAAATACATTTGCTGATATAAACATGTTGGTTTTGGCATTGTGAGTGAAACAAATAAGTAAATCACTGAGCATGCTCAGAATTTATTTGACTCATTTTGACCACACTGAGCATGCTCAAATACTTATTCTAAAATATGAAATGCCATTTTTTTATGCTACCACCAGGCTATTGGTCCAGTCACAGTTTACACTTTGTACTTTTGGAACCTGTTACAATTTCTTTTTTTTTTTTTTATTAAATCATCTTTATTATTTTTTTTCCATGATACACCAACAAAGGGGATCAGATATGCATCTAATTACTAAAACTGGTATAGTCATCTTATACAATTCCCATATATCTATTAAAAGCCTCTTACAATCTATTTATACATACTTACATTTTTGGTTGCGGAGATACAATATTGCATTATTAATTCCATGTTGTATCCTTATGATCCTAAGCAAAGCTATAATACATAATAGTTTTTCACAACTTAATGTGTATTTTACATTATTATGCCACTGATGCAGATTAAAGGGTGGGGTAATTGAGCTGTTTCAAGTTCTCAAAAGTGACCTTTTAGAGGTCATAGTTATTGTAACCAATAACATTTCTTTGGCTAATATTTCTCTAGTTCCCTAAATACAGATGAAAGAGATATCTCCAGAGTGCCTAATAACATCATTACATCATCTGCCTAAGCATTTATTTTGATCATTTGTGTTACAATAGCTAAACCTGATATACATTTAACAAGCCAGATATTTTGCATTAATGGTTTCAATGACAAAACAAAAAGGACTGGGGATAATGGATAGCCTTGTCTCACTTCATTTTTCAACCTCAATGGTTGTCAAGAAAGAGGAGTGGTTGGACCACAGTGGGCTCAGGGAGGGTGAGGGTGGTGGAATGGAGGCACATCTCTCCAGTTGTACCACTCTACAATTTGTATGTCACTCTGGCAAAGTGTGGTTCCTCTATGCAGGCACCCACATTGGAGACCAAGGAGGATGTTGGGAACCTCCACAAAGGAGACCCCCAGAAAAGTGGCATGGGACCCCACAGGGGAAGTAAACAACTCCAGGTGGAGGACTCCATTGCCAGGAGGGTAGAACTAGGGAAGGGAGGGGAGAGGCAGGTAAGGTGCCTGGGACAGGGAGTGAATCCTCAGGATTGCAGGAGCAGCTGCATGGGGGAGGGAGCTGGATGTCATTGTCCACCTAGAGGCAAATGACCTGGCTGGGAATGGGATCAGAACAGTGCAGGAGGAGTTTATGAAGTTGGGGAGGGGCCTTAGACAAGAAGCACACAAGGTAACCTTCTCGGAGGTGCTGCCTGTCTATGGCATGGATGAGGCTAGGGTGCTCCACACCATGGGATTCAGTCAGTGGTTGAAAAACTGGGGAAGAGCTCAGGGGTTTGGCTTCTTTGGGGACTGGGGGTCCACCTGTAGTGATGCAAGCCTATACTGACACAATGGTCTGCATCTGTCCAGGAGGGGAACCAGGATCCTAAGTGATATGTTTAAATGCTTCATTGGCAAGCATTTAAACTAGCCAAGGGGGTGGGCACTGGAAAGGATCAGGGAAATATTACCCCCCAAAAAATCAGGGTAGTTAGTGAGGTAAACACCAAGATAGCAACATTAATAGGGAGAAAGGCAGGGGTAAAAGGAGAAAATGACAAAGGCAGTATGGACAGAGATGGGGCAAAAAGAGGAAAGGCCATCAAGAAATGGAGGGTAATGAGTACCAACACCCATAGTCTGGGAAACAAGCTCCCTGAACTGTTGGCCTTGATGGAAAATGGCTGCCTGGATATTGTAGCAGTCACAGAAACATGGTACACAGAGAACCATGACTGGAATGTTAACATACTAGGGTACACAACCTACAGGACAGACAGAGAAGATAGAAGAGGCGGAGGAGTAGCTCTCTATGTAAGGGTAGGGATAAAAGCAATGGAACAGAAGAGTAAACAGGGAGGAGAGGAAGCACTGTGGGTCACCTTAGAGACTGGAAATGGCACCACAGTCCACACAGGGGTTGTATACAGACCCTCATCTCAGGGGAAGGGAATGGACAAGGATATGATAGCAAGCAAGCAAGTCTGTGGACTGTCTGGTACGGTCCTCAGATGGTTTCAATCTTACCTTGAGGGTAGGACTCAGAGAGTGGTGTCGGGAATTTTTTCCTCAACATCATTCTCCCTGCCCTGTGGGGTACCGCAGGGCTCCATTTTAGCACCCATGTTGTTTTCGGTGTATATGCTACCATTAGGGGCGATTATTAGATGGTACGGTCTGGGCTTTCACTGCTATGCTGATGATACCCAGCTGTATATGTCTTTGTGCCTGGTCAGGACGCTGCCTTGTCGGGTATTTAATAACTGCCTTGAAGAAATCCAAGAATGGATGAATGGGAGTTGGCTGAGGTTAAATCCGGAGAAAACTGAGGTGTTGGTTGTGGATTTAGGTCGCTGTGAGGCGGGTCTGCCAGAAGGATCACCCTCAGGCCTATGGCTTGGAGGTGTCCAGCTGACAACCTCAGACCAGGTGCGAAACCTTGGCATAATACTTGATGACCATTTCACACTCAAATCCCAGGTGTCAGCGGTTGTGAAGACCTCCTTTTTTCATCTGAGGAATATTGCCAGGGTGAAGGACTTGGTTCCTCCAGAGGACCTTCCAACATTAATCCACGCCTTTGTTACCTCCCGACTTGACTACTGTAACTCCCTATACCTAGGGCTATCAGGGGTTGAACTTCGCCGTCTGCAGCTGGTGCAGAATGTGGCAGCCAGGCTGTTGACTGGAGTCTCTAGATCCAGTCACATAACGCCTGTGCTCCACGGATTGCACTGGCTGCCGGTGTTCTGCTGAATCACCTTCAAGGTCAGTTTGTTGACCCTATAAAGCCCCTACATGATCTGGGACCTGCCTACCTGAAAGAGCTCCTGTGCCCCTATAGTCCCTCTCGCCCCCTCCGATCCACTGATGAGGGATTGCTAGAGATTCCCAGGGTACGTTTGAAAACATCTGGTGCTAGATCATTTAGTTTTATGGCACCTACCCTGTGGAACTCTCTACCTCATCAGGTGCAAGACTGCCCGACCGTCCTTAGTTTTAAAAGGGAGTTGAAGACCTACCTTTTTAATATAGCTTTTAAGGATTTCTGTTGATTGGATTTATTATATTTATTGTCATGTTTATCTGTACAGGCGCTTTGATTTAAGAAAAGCGCCTTTTAAAAATAAAGTTGAAATTGAAATTGAAATTGAAATCCTTAGGATGGCAGAGAAAACTGAGATAATGTTGATGGGGGACCTGAATATGCCAACTGTTAACTGGAGCACCTTTGCTGCAGCCACATCCAAGAACAGGGCCATTCTTGATGCCCTACAGGAGGTATGCCTCACACAGCTAGTGTTGGAACCCACTTGGGAGGGAGCAATCTTAGACCTCATACTCTCAAATAGGAACAGTGGGAGGATCTCAGATCTAGAAGTGGGTAGCCATTTGGGAACAAGCGACCACCAAACAGTGTGGTTCACAATAAACTCAGTTGCAGAGTC
The DNA here is from genome assembly GCA_016271365.2 of Neoceratodus forsteri. Classification (NCBI taxonomy): domain Eukaryota; kingdom Metazoa; phylum Chordata; order Ceratodontiformes; family Ceratodontidae; genus Neoceratodus; species Neoceratodus forsteri. Next base: position 1,428,532,721 of record CM028130.1, read on the forward strand.
AAGCTATACAAAAGTGAGGATACTGGATTTTGTTAAAATGGGAGAGTACCTTAGAAAAGCACTAGCAAACAGGCAAGAAGGAGGGGTGGAGCAACAATGGGGAAACATCAAAACTGCCATCACAGAGGCAGCATGCCTTTGTGTGAAGCAAATGAATAAATCAAAATGAAAGAAAAAGCCACTATGGTTCTCAAAAGAGGTGGCGGGGAAGGTTAGGGAGAAAAAGCTAGCATTTAAGAAGTATAATGAAACACAGATACAGTAGGATAGAGAACTGTGCCAGTTAAGGCAGAAGGAGCAGACAAAGCAGTCAGAATAGTAAAGGCCCAAACTGAGGAAAAGATAGCCCACTCAGTTAAATAGGGGGATAAAACCTTTTATAGGTAAATTAGGTAGCGTTGAAAGACAAAGAGAGGGATAGTGAGGCTGAATAGAATGGACGGTGGGTGGGAAGAGAGGGACAGTGAAAAAGCAGGGATACTGAATGAATACTTCTGCTCAGTATTCACAAAAGAGAAGGAGGGGGAGGTACCCAACCCAATTAACAGAAGCACTCTGGATATGAGAGTTGATCCCAGTCTTTTCACCGAAAAAGGGGTTCAGAAAGAACTCCTAAAACTGCAGGTTGACAAAGAAATGGGGCCTGCTGGGATTCACCCCAGAATTCTAAAATAATTAATTGGAGAACTAGTGACACCACTGACTACCCTTTATAACAAATCATGGGAGGATGGTGTTGCACCTGAGGACTGGAGAAGGGTGGATATAATTTCCCTTCACAAATATGGGAGCAAGACAGAGGCAGGAAATTATGGACATGTCAGTTTGACCTCTGTGGAAGGGAAAATGATGGAATCACTTCTGAAAGAAATAATTGTTGAGTACCTAGAGGACAGTGGGGCACAGGACCTAAGGCAGCATGGATTCACAGTGGGAAGGTCATGTCAGACAAATCTAATTAATGCAGGGTGACCAAAGTAGCAGACCAGGAAGGGGCTGTGGACATGGCCTACCAAGACTTTAGCAAGGCATTAGACACAGTCCCACAGAAAAGATTAGTAAACAAATTAGCCAGTCTGGAAGTGGGTCCCAGGGTGGTAGCCTGGGTAAAATGACAAATGGAAGGTGGCTACATTTACTCCAGTCCACAAAAACAGGGATAAGACCTGCCATGCGAATTATCGACCAATTTCGATACCACCACTTCTCTCCAAGGCACTCGAACGTATAGTATCAACCAACTCACGGACTACCTGGACAGACATAATCTCTAATGCCCAGAGAGTCATGTGATGCAGTGCACCAAGTAGCACACTCCTGCCTGATCTCCTACCCTCCGCTCCGTTTTATTTTGTTTATCTACGTTTCTGCATCGGCTTATACTTGTTTTTTCTTGGGGTAGTTTGCTGCAATCCGGTGCTCATGCTGCTGTGGCCAAATGGAGACAGAGATGAAGAAGAGTTTGCCCAAACACACTCCTCCTGCATCTTCTGAGAAGGCCCCGAAAAAGACCAAGGCCTCTCCTGCAGTTTTGTCGCAACCTTCTGGCGCTACCAATGTGGACTTGGAGCCTCTCACCTTGGCCAGATTTCTAGATGAATTTCAGCCCTTCAAGCTAGAGCTACAGTCGATTTTGGGGGAAATTAAAGCTATTTCCAACACTGTGGAATCTTTGGCACAGAAGACCTCTGATAATGAGGTCTGTATACGCTCACTAAAGCGCAGGCAAGATCAAGCGAGCTCTGAGCTGGTGGCTGTCCGGCAACGAGTAGCCAAGCTGGAGACTAAAGTCGAGGATTTGGAAGGCCGTAGTTGCCGCAATAATGCAGTACTAATCAGCCGCCCAGAGCGAGAAGAAGGCTCAGACCCAGTTAAGTTCGCTAGAATGCTCATTGCTAAAATAGCAGGGTCTTCCCCGTTTGGCAACAATTATATTATCGAAAGAGCACATAGAGTGCTCCGTCCAACAACGCCTCAAGGAGCTGCCCCTAGATCTTTCATCCTTCTTTTCTTGAATTATCAAGAGAAACAGCATTTCTTGGTTAAAGCTCGAGAAACTAAAGAACTCACATGGGAAGGTGCTAAGATCAGAATCATTCAAGACCTACCCCTGTCTGTGCGCCAGAAATGTGCTTCCTACCACCCTACAGTTGTGAAGTTAATGGCAGCAGCTATTAAATTTAAGATGGGTTACCCTGCCAAGTTACAAGTGCTCGTGGCAGGCTCCTGGCATACATATGAAGATGCTGAGGCTGCGGCTGCTGATCTGAGGGCTGCCTTTCCAGATCTTTTTCACACACCTTGAAGCTGGAATCAGAAGCACTCGTTTGCTTAATTTGTTTAGTAGAATGGACTGGAATGCAATGTCTGTTATGGGCTCCCCCTTATTTTCTTAAATAAAGACACAGAGAAGGGAGGCGATGGAGGTACCCTGGTCTCTGTTAAGGGTTTGAATAGCTTCTTTCTGAAAGACTGTACTCACCAGTTATGAAGCAGTATTTCCTGAGGTTTTGGCTTTCTGGAGATCACTGTAACCACCTCTAACAGTCCCGTAAAGACGCCCAATCGATAGCGGGGGCCTCGATCTCATGGGCAACTCATACCATTCACTGAAGGGCTTCCCCTTAACTCTGACAGTTTATTTTGGTCCCCTGAGTCTCTGTTGGTGACCTACGTATCGTTTGTTCAAAGAACTCAATATGATGCTGCAATTGTGTTAACTTTACATTACAGAGTATGGAATATGGAATAGTGCCTGTGTTTTTGTTATGTTTTTATTATAATTTTATTATTTTCATCTCGGGATTCCACTTTATGTAGAGGTGCAGGCTGTTTATCGCTAGATGGCGCCAAAGACTGTATGTGCTGCCCTTTCTTTCTAGTGACTGAATAATGGGTTTACATGGTAATAATGATCGGTCTGATCTTACTTGAGGAGAAATAACCCTCTTAGGGGGCAATCTTTATATATTTTGCTTGCCTGGCAAAGGAAAAGGCTATGTTATACGTTTGTCTGGATCATCTTGCTTTTATCCCCTCTTTTGTTTAGCAGTGCCCAGGTTTTATTTTCACTTGCCAGAGTGGTGATCCTACCCTAGGACAGGGTCATTAGATTATGCCTGAATGCTTTACTTTTATGTGCTGGATTTATTAATGCTATTCCTCAACAAGGGCAGTTAGTTTGGGACTCCAGGACACTGGATGTAAATATTGTTGGCTTTAAAAGATAATCGCTGCATTACAAATTGTTGAAATTGTTATTGCTGCTTAGTTAAGCTGGTTGTTGGGAGTGGGGGGGGGTGACAGAGGGTAGCATAGGTGAACTGTTTATCATGTACCTAGCAATGTGCGGGTGGGAATGGAGGGGTTGGGTTTTTTTTATGGTCTTGGGGTTGTTATTTGGGGGCTGATATGAGATATTGGGGGGTTTGCTGGGTGGGAGGGGGATGGGTAAGCACAGCATATACTCAACAAGTGGTGTTAGTGAATGCGTTAACAGGTGTGGGTGCTTTACTATGATTGATTGCAGATATTCTGAAGTAGATGGCTAGAATTATCAAGTGTATTACCTGGAATATTAAAGAGACCAGACACAAAATTAAACAATACTCAATTTTGAAATATCTGAATCACCTTAAAATAGAAATTATGTTTTTACAAGAGACGCATCTCCTAAATGCTGAAGCAATTAAGATGAGGCATCAACATGTGGGGCAGGTATTTATGGCACAGGGCACTACCCAGAGCAGAGGGGTCATGATCATGGTACATAGATCTATCCCCTTCCAGTCTCTTCAAGTTGTTGCTGCCCCTGTGGGAAGGTTTCTGTTTGTAAAGGGGAAACTTTATATATTAGATGTTCTCTTGGGTAGTATCTATGGTCCTAACATAGATAGCCCTGGGTTCTTTGTCAAAATACTGGAAGTGGTGCACTCATTTCCTGACCTTCCCATAATAATAGGGGGTGATCTCAATTTGGTATTTGACCAGGGGTTAGATAGATCAGGTCAATCTCGATCTGGCCTCTTGCCCGCTCAGAGGACTTTTAGGGATTTATTGGACTCTGCTGGATTGTGTTATGTGTGGCGAGTGCTTCATCCTAATCAAAAGGATTACACCTTTGTCTCACCAGTCCATGGTACCTCCTCCCGGATTGATTATATTTTGATAACTCAAAATCTTTTACCTGGGGTTGTAGATTCTAATATTGTTTCAGCCCCACTCTCAGATCCCTCAGCTGTCACCTGTCAGTTCTCGTTAATGTCCTTGCCCCAGAAGGGCAGCAGGTGGAAGCTTAATAACCAAATCCTGAAGGAACCAGATAAGGTTGCCTATATAGCATCCCAAATTCAGCTGTTTATAGCCATAAATAACAATTCTACGGGATGACCTGACATAGAGTGGGGAGCTCTTAAAGTTTACGTGAGAGGGATTGTGATTGGGATAATGTCCAAAAGGAAAAGAGAGAAGGAAAGTAAGGTTGCTCAACTATTGCTTCAGATTAGGAATATGGAGGCTAGTCTCTCCCCAGCTTCCCCTGAGGCCACTAGACAAGAGTTAGTTAAACTCAAAGATGCCTACCTGGGCTTACTAAGAAAGCAAGCTGAATTAGCAATTTTGAAAACAAATGCAGTCTACACTGACCAAGATGAGAGGGCGGGGTGGATGCTAGCCATGCGGGTGAAACAATAGGAATCCAGCAGGTTCACTGCTGCAGTCTGCTCCTTAGATGATTACTCACTTAAAACCTCATCTCCAGAGATAATAAAGGAATTCTCTAGCTACTTTCAGGAATTATATGGTCCCTTGGCTGCCCCCCCCCCGAGGTGGATTTACAGGTGTACCTGAGAAGCCTACAATTACCTACCCTTACTGAGTCTCAGCAAACTGCACTAACTTCTCCTATTTCTGAAGTGGAAATAGAAAGGGTGATTCAATCCCTCCCATCAGATAAAACCCCTGGTCCAGACGGGTTCACCTCTAATTTGTACAAAGTGTTTTCTAAACAGCTAGTACCCATTTTGCTCCCTCTTTTCTGTCTTCTCCTCTCGGGTCAAGCAACTGATGCCTCTCTTTTTGAAGTGTTGATTATCTTATTGCCCAAGCCTGACAAGCCACGTGACCAGGTCTCTAGTTATAGGCCGATTTCCCTTCTCAATCAAGATATTAAAATCCTAGCTAAATTGCTCACTGATCGGCTGAATTTAGTACTTCCTTCTATAATAGGTGAGGAACAGGTTGGATTTATGAAAGGTAGATCATTAACTGACCATCTCAGAACTCTTGCTCATGTCTTCTCTGCCTCCAGGGATGCCTCCCTCCCAATAGCCTTGGTCTTCCTGGATGCAGAGAAGGCTTTTGACAGAGTCTATTGGAGGTATTTATTTGCAGCAATGGAGGCCTTCAGTTTTTCCGGAGAATTTCGGAGCTGGGTTCACTCATTGTACTTATTACCCTCTGCCAGGATATCTTGCAATGGGGTGATCTCTGCTCCGATTAAATTATCAGTGGGAACTAGGCAAGGCTGCCCTTTATCCCCGCTGCTCTTTAATATTTATGTAGAGCCTCTTATTTGGAGGCTGACAAAAGCTAATAACATCTCAGGTATTCTCTTAAATGGTCATGAGGCTAAAGTTGCAGCATATGCAGATGACCTCCTCCTCCAACTGTCTAACCCATCTACATCCATCGCCCTGACTCTCAATATAATAGAGGGAATTCAGTCAGATCTCTAATTATAAGCTTAATATAGGTAAATCCCTGGTTTTCCCTCTTAATCATAGAGTCTATAAACATGAAATCACTACACTTGGATTGGCATGGAAGGCCGACTCTATTAAATATCTAGGCATTACTCTGTCGCAAAGCATGTCCCGACTTAAGCAGCTAAATTTAGATTTCTTGGTACAGAAGATCGATCTAGACCTTCAAAGGTGGTCCCTTCTCCCTCTTTCGCTTTGGGGCAGGATAAATTTGATCAAAATGAACGTTTTTCCCCGTCTTTTTTTATCCCATTAATATGTTAAATATTGTACTCCCAATATCCTGGTTTAAAAGAGTACATAGTATGCTTTCTAACTTTGTATGGGGATACAAGAAAGCGAGGGTGGCATATTATAAACTAGTTGCCCCAAAGGAAAGAGGAGGTTTAAGGCTTCTGCATTTTAGATTGTACTATTGGGCCAGCCAGGCTGCCAAGTATCTTAGATGGTTATCAACAGATCAACTTGTACCCTGTTCCGGGTACACCCCACTATGGTTAAGGGTGAAATCAACCCTTATTAAAAAAATGTGGTTACCTCCCCAGAGCGATGTTGTATGTTAAACTGCGCTCTCTTCCTGAAGCAATTAGAAACTCTCCCATTGCAATCTCGATTAAGGCCCATATACAACTATGTGCTTTTCTCAAATATGATAACGGCAGGGATATTTCCCAGCCCGTCAATGGTAATCCAATATACGAATAAATAATAAGCTGTTGCCATCTTCCTGGCTGCCTCAGTTAGGAAATGGTCAGTTGGAGGACCTTATTTTAGCTGATAGGCAGTGGTCTTCCTCAGAGGACATTATGCAAAAATTCAAGATACCTGGTAAGAGTATATTCAAGGTTTATCAGCTACGGCACCTCCTGTTGCAAGTTTTTGGGTTTACTCCACCTCCCAGAACTCGTGCCCACTTCCTATCCTCTTTGTTCCAATTGGTGGGCTTGCCTCATGTTGTTTCTAAATTATACAGTCTTTTTTTTGCCTGGGCATATCCTGATAATTACGCTCCAGTTCACTATTGGCAGTCCCTCTTACCTGGTAAGGAATTTGATTGGTCCCGTATCTGGCATGACTGTCATAAATACTGTATTTGTTACAAGATAGACTCAGGCTGATGCAATTTAAAATTCTACATAATATCTGTTATTCCCCACAGAAACTTGCCAGATTGGGTTTTTTGTCCAATCCGCTCTGTACAAACTTCAGGTCATAGACTGGTGACCTTCTTCACATTTTCTGGGAATGCCCTAGAGTGGTGTCACTTTGGACCATTATTAGGCAAAGAGCAGATCCTCTACTGGGGATTTCTGATTTGTTTACACCTGAAATATGTGTATTGGGGGATCTTTCACTCATTTCTGTAGCATGTAGAAAGTATTACATGGCATTGATCTCCTTGTCTGTTAAGAAAATAGTCCTTAGGCACTGGAAAGATTCAGAGAATTTAAATTATGTGGAATGGCTACAGGAACTTCTGGCCAACCTCAGAATGGAGAAGACTATTGCAAGTCTTGCAAACAAAACGGATAAATTCAATAAGATTTGGGGTCCCTTCCAAACTTTATATGCACTGCAGAGCTGAAGACCACACCTTTTGATAGGTTACTCCGCATCCTCGTTGGTATATTGCTGTGCTGGGTTTGTTGGGGTTGGTGAGGTGGGGGAAGGGAGGGAAGGGGGTATGGGAGAGAATGAGCCATTGTAAACTCTGTCTAATGGTTGCGTTTAATTGGTACTGCTTCTTGTGGTTCATTCTCTGTATTGTAAACTTCAATAAAAGTTGAATGGAAAAAAAAATAATCTCTAATGCCCACAACAACATGGCTTAAGAAAAGGTTATAGCACCTCTTCTGCAATACTGGAGTTCACTGGAGCACTGCACGGCACATTGGATATGGGTCACTTAACCTGGGCAGTATCTGTAGATCTGACCAAGGCCTTTGACACAGTCCACCATCATCTGCTGATCCAACAACTTCAGCATTTAGGACTCTCTCCTAACACTGTCTCATGGTTCAACAGCTATCTGCAAAACAGATCTCAATGAGTCAAAATTTCTGGGACACTCTTGGACCTCAGACTGGTCCAATCTGGAGTCCCTCAGGGATCCATCCTGGGTCCATTACTCTTCAGCCTTTTTCTTACACTGCTGAAATCTTGCACTGAACAGATTATCCTCTATGCTGATGACACTGTTATCTTCTCCTCCCACAAGGACCCAGTGCTCCTGCAGACCAATCTTCAGCAAGGCTTTGCCGCAGTGGAAAACTGGCTCATTCATCATAAGCTTGTCCTCAATCACAAAAAAACAAAGTAATGCTCTTTAACAGCTCTCTAAACATGCATAGATCTCATCCCCTAGCTATCTCTACCAGCTATGGCAACACCCTTAAGCAAGTGCAGTCATTCAGATACCTAGGGTTATCCCTGGACTCAAATCTTTCCTATGGAGCACACATAGACAATGTTGCCAAATCAGCAAATATGTGCCTAGGCCTACTTTACCGACATAGACAACACCTTACTGCAGAAGCACTGAAGACTTCCATCCAAAGCTCGGTGGTCTCTAGCATAGATTATGTAAGTAATAATACCTGAGAGGGTGGGCATTATTGGGATATAACGGACTGCCCAGGGGCATAATGAGGCCCGACGCTGCAGGTGGAGGGCCATATAGCCCCAGGAAGGTCCGTTATATTCCATAACGCCCTCCCTGGAGGGTATTATTACACTTAGATAATGGGCTTATATTTTTAGAAATTAAAAAAAATGGATTTCATTAAAAATACTGTAAAAATGCTAGTAAAGCTTTACTGAAATGTTGGATTGTGTAAAATAGTCCATTTAGTGCCACTAGAGGGTGCTGTTTGTTATCTGTGTTTTTGGTAGTGTGTTGCAGTGCTACCATTTGATAGCAACGTCCGAGGAATTGTTTTGTTTTAATTTTTTGTCCTGCTTGGTTAACTGTTCGCTTTATGTTTAATTATATTATTTAATTGCCAGAGTGAGAGGCGAGAGTGAGATGTTCGGTTGTACAGTGGGAATTATGTGCTGTTTTGTGAGATTATTCAGGGATACAGAAGTCAGCCAATGATGTCTGGGGTGAGAAATCAAGAAGAAGGTACTTTGTTTTCATTTAAAAACATAATGTTTGTCAATGGAGGAGCCACAGTTGCATTTTAATTTTTGAATGAAGAGCCATGGTGCAGGGTAGTGGCAGTTGCGAGAGTGGGAGACGATGTGAGGTTCTGGCTGTTGGTCATGTTGCCATGAGGAGGGGAGGAGAAAAACAATTTTTCACTTTCTTGTACTGTGTTAATGTTAACTGGTTTGATGATTGTGTGTGGATGGTTTTAGGTTATGTTGTTGGTAATATTATGGTACAAAATAATGGCTAACAGAGCATGGGCACAATTATATTAGGATGTGATGGGTGCTGCTCAGGGGGACCTTGTTATTCAGTGGGCCGTTGTTCAGATATAACAGCCCAGGTGGCAAGCTGTTTCAGCCAATCAGGAAGCAAGTTTCACTGTATCCATTATCTAAGGTCTTATAATATATGGCTAGGCCTCTGCCACTGCCCTATGATGAATTTCAACATCACTTAACAAGGACTGCAGGCTTATCTCTGATGCTCATCATCTCACTCATACACGTGAGCTATATGCCTATCTGTTTGGCTTCAACTTTCAAATCGTATAAAATATCAAACCTGCATTAAGGCAAAGAAAATAACCATGGGTCTCACTCCACTGGGAGTCCAAGCACTGCTTAGTTCTAGACTAAAGCCACATAACACCAGGGACTCTGAATACCCGCTCCTTCAGGTTCCCCACCATCGCACCACTCAGGGCCAAAGATCCTTTGCCTTCAGAATGCCTAGCTGGTTAAATGTGCTCAATCCTGATATCTCCTCCACTACCACCCATGGCTCATTCAAACATAAACTCCACCTCTACCTTACTAACTCTAGCTCCTGTGAATGCTACCTATAAATCTCCTCAGCCCTTTTGTTTTTGTTCCCTCCAACTATTCACCTACCACATCTCCACCCCTTCCTTTTTCTCTGCTTTTTTATTTATTCTTTCTTTTCACCACTCCTGACTCTCCCCCTTCACTCTCCCACCTCTTCTGAGCCCTCAATGATCTTTCCCTTTTTGTTGACTAGTTTCAGCCTGCTCCCAGTTGATGACCATGCCCTTTGGCTGCAATTCCTTCCCTCTCCAACTTCACTCCTCATGTTTATCTTCATCTTCCACCCTCCCTCTTACTTATCCCTCTGTTACTCTGTGTTCCCATGTATACATTCTACTTATTCCAGCTATTGTATTGATCTACCATTGTAACCTAATATGCCGACCTATTTATTGTTTTGTTCCTATTTCTGTAACTTGTACTTGTTCTGTGATGCGGAACCTTTGTAAAAGAGCCTGGCTCAAAGGTACTTGTAATCCTAGTTGTAATAAAATAAAATAAATAAAAAAAATAAAACACTGGCTGGACAACAGGATACAGAAGTAACAGTAAACAGAGTCCACTTTGATGGAAGGGGAGTTACTAGTGGGGTACTGCAGGGTTCAGTACTGGGTCCAGTCCTTTTTAATGTCTTTTTTAAGTGACATTGCAGTGGGACTAGAAGGAAAAGTATGCCTCTTTGCATATGACACAAACATCTGCAACAGGGTTGATACACAAGGAACTTGGCAAGGTTGGAGAAATGGTCAGAAGTATGGCAGCTTGGATTAAATGCAAAGAAGTGCAAAATAATGCACCTGGGATACAAAAACCCTAGGGAAGAGTACACTTTGGGGGGTGGAGACAGTAACAACAACAAAAATGGAAAGGGACCTGTGGGTAATTGTATCAGATGACCTTAAGGTTAGCAATCAATGTGAGAAAGCAGTAGGGAGGGCTGAGGGGATACTGGGATATATAGGGAGAGGCTTCACCAGCAAAAAACATGAAGTTGTTATCCTCTGTACAGACAGTTGGTGAGACCCCATCCGGAGTACAGTGTCCAGTTCTGGAGACCCCATCTCCACAAGGACATAGACAGGATAGAGGTAGTGCAGAGGAGGACAGCTAAAATGGTGCAGGGTCTGCAAGAGAAGCCATACGAGGAGAGGCTAAAGGAGCTTAATATGTATACCCTTGAGAAAAGGAGGAGGGGGGACATGACAGAAACTTTTAAGTTCCTCAGTGGACTCAACAAAGTCCAAGAGGGTAGCATCTTTCAGAAAAAGAGAAGTGCAAGAAGGAGGGGACACAATTTGAAGATGGGGGGATGGCTCAGAGGCAATGTGAGGAAGTATGGAGCAGCCTTCCTGAGGAGGTTGTGGGGGTCTAAAACTGTGGGAGAATTCAAGAATGCATGGGACAGACATAAGGCAATTCTTGTGCAGGGTAGGAAGAAACAGGATGTTGTTTAACTAGGATCTGCATCTCTAGGGAAATGGGCAGACATCTGCAAAGTCTGTGTTTTGATGTAATTGTGTTTCTGTTTTCATTTTTCTTTAATACATGTGCTAACAATTTTCCTGATTTATCACCATTTTCATAGAGTTGAGTTTTAATAGTATGCATACCTATCTCTATTTGGATAGAGAAATTGTTGTAATGCTTCAATTTTTCTTCTCTTTCAGTCAGTCCCTTCCAGCTGTATGTGTATTTAACTGCTTAATCTCCTTCTCAAATTCATTCATTGTATTTTCTGTATTGTCCTATCTTTTATTTCAAAGGATAGAATTTATGCTTTTATTGTAGCCTTGAAGGCATCCTCGAATATTACATTTTGTGCACCATCAAAATTAGAATGCCAAAATACTAACATCATTTGTTTTGTTTGTGTATTTAAAATCTGGAAAAGACCATGGGCCAAAAATCCATTTACACGGGTGACCAGAACAATCAACAAACATTAAATAACAGAAAATACTTGACATACAACAATTATTGTACAAACATTGGTAACAATAAGATGTCTCCTTAAAACAGATTTAAAGGCAGGTAGTGTAGTACATGCACCAAATACTGACAGAAGAAAAGCATTATATGCAGATGGTAAAGAATATAATAAAGATCTTTGTCCAATTGATGTTTCCATCATGGGAACTGTGAACCAAGTACAATGTTTAGATCTAGTTTCAGTTTGAGCTATTGAGACATGTTTTTTAAAGAGCTCATGAAAAGAACATGGGGCCCTATTAAGTGTAATATTTTTAGCCAATATCCCAATTTGTAACTGGTACCTCTGTACTGGCTGCAACCAACCCAGGCTTTAATAAAGATTACAATGGTGCATGAAAATTGGTTACTGGGTAGCAAATCTTGCTATTTGATTAGTCAACATCTTAACCTTATTCAATAACCCCTGATTAGCTGAATGATAAAATAACAAGCCATAGTCTACCAAAGGCAGGAGAAAACTCTATGATAATAACAAACGAGTTCATGGAGTAAGAAGCAAATTGATTCTATGAAGAGAGCTTAGTCTCTGGTAGACTTCTTTGATCATTGTACTAATGTGTTGTTCATAAGTTAGGTTCTCATCCAATATAAGTCCTAAATATTTAAGTTTGAACCTGATCAACAACTTCACCATTCAGTGTACAAAGGAATAGGGTTGGGGTCTCTCTCAACCTTTTCCTTTGGTTATAAAATATCTTTTTCATTTTTTTCCCATTTAAAACCAGTTTATCAGTAAACCAATTTTGTATTGTGACAAAAGTGCAGGCTAAGTCATTGCTTTTCACCCCCAAATTTGACCCACTCATGAGGATCATCAGCATAAATAAAATGCTATGTATCAGAACAGACTAAAGATAGTGAATTTAAAATAAACTAAATAATAAGGGATCCCAAAAAAGATCCCTGAGGGACACCCAGTGGAACAGCAGGTAGTGAAGAAGAAATACCCTTGATCCTGGTCAACTGGGAGTGAGCAAAGAGGTAGCTCCCAATCCATCCAAGGGCCTCAGTAGACAGACCTAGTTTAAGTAGGACTACCAATAGCAAATTGTGATTGACCAAGTTGAAGGCCTTGGTCAGGTCCACAAAGGCAGCCACAATACAATGACCTTTATCAAGAGACTGGTGGACTGCATGTGTGAACCTGACCAAGGCCATTGTCATACTATGACCTGGACAGAAGCCATGCTGTGCAGATGTTAAGAGGTCATAGTTTGATGTATATTCCATTATTTGGTCAAACATGATTCGCTCTAAGATCTTAGAAAGTGGAGAGAGCAAAAATATTAGATGATAGTTCTTTACACTGATCATGTCCCAAGACTTGAAAACAGGAACAGTAGCTTGCTTTCAAGTATCAGGGAAATGACCAGTGCAAAGGGACAGGTTAAGGATTTTTGTGAGAGGGAAGCAAATGATATCTGCAGTGATTCTTATGAGCCTATGGTCCATCCCATCATTACCCACCAAAGGGTGAGGGTTAATTTAGTCAAATAAGAAAAAATGTCACTGGAATTGAATATCCTGAAGTAAAATTTAGGGAGAGTCCCTGGCTGTTTAAAGTTACTATTCACATAACTATCAGGAGAGTTATCACAGTTTTGGGCGCATAATCAGATTAGAAAAATAGCTATTAAATTATTCAGCTAGTGCTAATGGCTCACTTATTACTCCAGCAGTTGTATTTTAGTATCTGAGGTGAAGTCATGATCTTCCTACCAAGAAGATCATTAATTAAATTCCAGGTATCCAAAACATTCAGGCCCCCAAACTGCTTTCGTTTCTCAATGAAATGTTGTCTTTTTAGAATCCTGATCATTGACTTACATTTATTTTGTGCCTTTTTGTAAGATAAAAAGAATAGGGATTCAGTTTCTATAGTTTCCATTTTTTACCTCTATGTATTTATGTGTTTTTTGTTAACTGGATAAAGTGCACTAGATATAGCAATGACTATTTTCAGGCACGACCTGGGAGGTTACAGAACAAAATATTGGAAGCAGTGACAGTACAATAATTACAGTACAAAATTTAGCAATTGTTGAGGAGCAAAAATACAGTACAAGCATGAGAAACACACAAAAGGTAGGACAAAATACAAAATAGGTATATAGGAAGGTAACATAATAAGTATATCCCTAAGTTGATCAAGGAACTCAGAATTAAGCCATTCCTGTCTATTGCCCCTAATACATAATCTTATAAGAGGTGCAAATGAATCACAAATAGGGTTACATTGCTTACCAAAAGCTTGCAGGGCATTGTCAACTAACAACATATTATTTAGAAAAGACCAGTCAAAAGTTAACATGACCTCTCTAAATTTAACTAAGTCTAATTTCTTAAAATTACATGACAAAATATATGCTGGTGATATGGTTTTCCTTTTGGCAGACCAACAACAGTATACGGGACTGTGATCACTGATGCAGTCTGACAAAATTCCAGACTGTACAATTTTTGGAACATCAGAAACTAGAACCCAGTCTAGTACTGAAGAAAATCCAGTCCTACAGTGGACACTAGTCAGCGCCTCAATTATCTGAGTCAATCTAAGATCTATTAATCTAGTCCTGTAATTAACATCTTTCTCATCCCAATTCATAGTAACATCTCCTAGAATAATAACCTCATGATTGCATGTATATGATCTTGTTTCTAAGTAAAGAATTATCCCACCTCTATTGGGGTAGTTTTTTTTTCTTTGTCTAGGATTAAAAAAAAGCCTGTGCCATTGCATGGTCCAAAATATGGATTGATTTAATATCTGTTTTTAAAAAGTTTTTAAACATATATCTGTTCTATCGAAGGTAGCCTTCTTGGAGGTCCAAGGGTTAGGCTGTGGCACTCGGGAGACTGGGCATTTTTGGTGGCTGTGCCTACCCTGTGGAACTCATTACCTGGTTACAGTACTTAAAGGAGGCTCCCTCGGTAGAAGCCTTTAAAATGGATCTGAAGACCTACTTGTTCCAACAGGCCTTTAATGGTTAAAATATTTACTGTAATGTTTTAAATTGGGATAGGTAGATCATTCAATTGCTGACTCCCAGATAATTTATTTATATTGTATGATTTTTAAGAATGGTATTGTTCTGAATGTATAGCACCTCCGAGTCTTCAGAAAGGGACACTTTATAAATTATCTATCTAATTAGAGCACACTATATAATCTAAACTTGTGAAAGACTCCACTGGACATGAATAAAACAGCATTGTCTAACATTGGGATGGATAAGATGCCATACAGCTATTATTTGATTATCATTAAAAAAAAAAGTGTTATACATTTGAGAAAAATTTTATCATTTTTATTAATTTTTGAGGTTTTATCCAGCTCTGACTCTAAACATACACTCAGATCTCATCCCCACCAATTAATACACCAGTACCTATATAAATCAGGCCTTGGGTTATTTCATTAAAGAAATTATGATGCTCCACAAAGGTGTGTATAATAAAAATAGAATATATTCTTCTCCCAATATTAGACATTTCACCATTATTAATCACCTTCTTGATCTTTAGGAAGCAGTATGGTGCAGTGGGTTAAGGCTCTGAGCTGCAAATCTGGAGACCTGGGTTTGAATCCAACAGCCCCCTAGGTGCATACTGTGAGACCCTGAGCAAGTCACTTAACTTCCTTGTGCTCCCAGGTTGCACCTGCAAACAAGCTTTCAGCTTAGTGTGTCTCACCTGGTAAAATAATTGTTAAACAAAATAAAAAAAGTAAAATAAAAAAAAATTTCTGTTGTGAAATAAGTTTGAAATCTAATTTTTTTTATCAAAATGGCCACACCGCTATGCTTGGATGAACCTGTTGAAAATGAAACTTCTTTAACTCAGGTTTTACTTTACTTATTTTTCTATCATCCAAAGTAGTCTCTTGTAAAAGCAAAATATCTATAGTTGTTTGGTTAAGTTATAACTCTTGTACGTTTTATAGGGGAATGAATACTATGGATGTTCCACGTAGCCACCTCCACTTTGAAAGGGACTGTGTTAGCCATAAGTTATTTAATTCTATTTAAGCTACAAATGTATACTATACCCTTACATAAATTAGTATCTAAATTCAATAATTTTCTTCCATAATTATAATCTGATCTCTCATAGATCAGTGTGTGCATCCTTCCCCCAAAACAAAGACAATTACACAAACTTGTATCCATTATCAGATGCTAAGTAGCCCCAGTGTTTTCACTTATTTAACATAATAAAGTTAATTTATCCTGCAAAAATAAGGTGAAGCATTTTTACATGCAAATCAGACATAGTTTTTTCAGGTTTATCATATATCAAGATTTGTCCATTAAAATGAACTTACAGTTTTGCAGGGTGCAAAAAATAGGCTTCACAACAGCTCCGCAAAATGAAATATGGTGCAGTAAAAACTGTGCAAGTCAAAACCACGCATGGAGAATATTACAGAGAATTTTTTAAGCTGGATTTACTATTACAACACCATGTGGCCGTGGACCACCTGTCCAGTGAAATGTAACTTACATTTTTTTCTTCTCCGGCTGTATTCTCCATACGCAATTTTGACCTTTGCAGTTTTCACCGCACTATATTTGGTTTTGCCAAGTTATCATGCTACACAAAAAGAATCCTAACATGAGCTTTGCAGAGCACTGTTCTTATGTTGGAGAATTGTTTCCATTCTTGCCTAATCCCATATGGCAGGTCATGAAAAACTGCAATACTTGCACCATCCATTTCTATTCTCCTTATATACTGCCAGCATGATAAAGTCCTTGTCAATAGTTCTCAAAAACTTTACGATTGCTCTAGATGAAGATCATAATTTCTTTTTTTCGCAGTGAACTATGAGCTCAATCTAGTTCGAAGGTTTTCAAATCTGATACAAAATGTGTAAAGGTGGAAAATATTTGTTTGCACATTTGGATGATAGGTCTTTTCTGATCCCACTGCTCTGGCATATCGGCTATTCCAAAATGTTTCCTCCTGGCTCTGGATTCATATTCAATCATTTTATTTTTTTAATTCTTTTATATCACATTCCTTTTGTTTATTTCATGTTCAAGTTATTGTCATATTGTCTTCCAGCTGTGAATTTTTTACTGCGTCACCAGTCCTTTGAATTACATCATCTACTTTAGCTGCCATCTGTGTAATTTTTCATTTAAAGGAAGAGTCAACCCCCTTAAGGCTCAAAGTGTCCCTAGTTTAAAAAAAAAATAAATAAATTTATGATTGCCAGCATTCTGTAAAGATTGTTGATATAGCTGGTAGTTTAATTCGGACTCTGCTTTTCTTTAAAAAAGTGAAAAACAGACTGAGCAACATACTGGTGTTATCACACCAAAACAGGTTTGTTTACATTTCTTGATCAGTTCCAAATGCATCTTTCCTGGACTTTGAATCACCCACAACACAGTCTACCCCCTTGTGATGCAGTGGGAGTTTAGGAAGCTACTGCCTTATGAGTGACTGCACTGTTTGGGTGTGTTTCTAATGCTCAGGAAGCATGTAGTAAAAAAAGGTCTAGGATTGTAAACAAAACAAAGGGGTTTATAAGTATACTTTGCCATGCTTTTCGCTTCTACTAAACAAGGAAACAGACAAAACAAACAGCAACATTGGTGAATTTTTGAGAGAGTAAGCAATCATAAAAGGTGGGGTTTCAGCTAGAAATAATATACTGAAAAACAGGTTGACAGTGTCCTTTGAAAACCTGAAATTCTTCCTTAGCAGTAATAGGTGCAATATCTTTTTTGAGCTCTCTGATTTCATTTATAACTAATTTTGCCCACTCTGGTATAAAATTCTCTGCTTCTCGTGTCTGTTTTATTTTTTCCCTGTGAATTATTACGCTTTTGACTGCTTGTAGTAGTCTCTGTATCTAAATTAACTTCTGACTGGGCGTGTGTTATATTTATCTAAATCAGAAGTCTCTGATAATGAATTTACCTCCCCCTTCCCTGTTATAATCATGAAGGATCCCCCGAGTTCTTCAATCTAGCTCTAGGAACCACCAGAAGGCACTCCCCAGCCGACTGTGGTGGGCATACAGGGGTGTGTGGGTACAGGAGCTCCACCAGGATGGTGCCCTGTTCTTTGATTTTGTTTTTTCAGAATACCCCTTCTAGATGCTTGAGGATTCATAGATTCATAGAAGTGTGACAGCAGGAAAGGACCAACAAGACCCACCAAGTTTGCCCATTTAAAAAAACAATGTACCTTTAGATTTATGTTTTAGATTTTAAAAGTATCTGTTTTAAGTTCTTGCCATTTGTACTTTGTCCCATTGAGATATCTTGCATAACATGGCTTTCACTGTTTTGTTTGACCCTCTAACTTTTTGCTTTTCCTTTCAGATTTCCTGATGCCAGGTACTCATATTCTGCCACAGAACCTTGAAACTGCTGTTGCTGAGATTTATCTTGCTTTTTCTGTGATCTGGCTTTGTTTCATGGTCCTATTGCCTAAACCTCACGCTTTGAGTCTCTTATGCCATAAGCGACACCCTACCAATGCCCAATTAACTCATATTAATAACTTGAAATGTAATTTTGGAATGTTGGGTGATTTGGATCTGCTGATAACTGTGATTTTTAGTGGTGATTGAAGCCCTCTTTAAACATCCAAGGTAACTGCAGCACCCTGATTCAATGGGATGGAGGTTTCACTTTCTACTGTAAAGTATATAAATGTCCTGGTGTAATTACACATGCATTTACACAGCTATTCATATTTCATCACACAGGTTATTTATGTGCAGTACACTGGAGTTACTCACTCATGCTTCTTTCTTTACATGCTGATTATACATTTTTTTAAATTACTTTCACATTTTTGGGTGACAGTAGCTATGGAGTTAACAGTAAATTTTAACAGAATGATTTAAATGGAAGTCCATATATGTATAACACTGCACATGTATGCACACCACATATTATTGCACTACACACAAAGCTGGTACCTTGTAACTGATGAAGAACTGCAGAATACTCAACATGAATAATGTTGAATCTCAACTGGGTACCCAGAGTAAATAAATAGAAAAACAAACAAAACACTACATAATGCAATATGAACTAATTTGTAATTCATGTTCAGAATGTGGGATACTTAAAGCATTACCATTGCCCTTACTTTTTATGGCTGTAATTATACTGCACCAAGAGGTGCATTATATTGACATTAAGTAGAGGTGTTAATCTTTATTTTGGTGCCCACTTTTTCCCCCAGCTGGCTGTTTTGTTCTTGAACCTCCTGAACCTGCCCAGTCTTCAACAAGACCACCTCGTCTGGCAACGTATTCCAAGTGTACACCCCCCGTCTCTGTGAAGAAATGCTTCCTGACCTCCCTTCTAAAACTCCCCCTCCCCAGCGTAAGAGTGTGCTGCCTTGTGTTATGGTTGCCACTCATCTTAAAGAGATCCTCCTTATCTACTTTATTTATTTATTTCAAGTATCTGAAGGTCCCAATCATGTCCCTCTCTCTCTCTCTCTCTCTCTCTCTCTACTTTCCTCCAGGGAGTACATGTTCAGTGCCCTCACCCTCTTCACATATGCCTTACCCTGCTGGCCCACTATCATCTTTATAGCCCACCTCTGGACCTTCTCCAGCAGGTTAATGTCCTTTTTGTGGTATGGGCACCAGTACTGAATGCCATACTCTATATTTGGCTTCACCAGTGACCTGTACAAGGGTAGTATAACCTTCTGTCTCCTCCTACTGATCCGCTATGCTATGCCAGAGGAGGAGGCTCTGCTGTGAGCTCTGGAAAGCCAGTTTTGAAGTGAGAAAGCTTCTTTGTGGTTGGAACCTGCAGTTTAAAAATACCTGAGAGACTGATTTGCCACCCTAGCCCTAGGAGATGATCCAGACCTGCTCCAGGAGGCATCCACATCTGCTAGCCTGCAGAAGGAAGAAAGAGACTGTGCATTTTCCTGATCTCCAGGAAAAGAGTTACTGCCAGCAGAGGATGGTCTGGGGAATTGACCATGTGGTGTCACTGCAAGGCATTACCTATGGTCTCCCTCGAGGGTTGGATGCCTGGATGAGTGGGGTCCTGGTCCCCAGTACTGGTCATTCCAGCCTGCTGCCACAGTTGAGAAAGATGACAAACAGCCAGAACCTGCTAATCTCTGAAGGTGACAAGCTGCCAGAACCTGAAACATCTCAGAAAGTGACAAACTGCCAGATCTTGCCACAGTCAAGCAAGTTGCCACCCTGTTCATACAGCTTGAAGCCCCCAGCTTGACTGACTGTACCTACCCCAGGGCTTGCGCTGTAACTCTGGAATTGTAAATAGTTGTTTCACTAAAGTTTGTTTTTGCCATCGGGCCAGTATTTACATATTACCAGTTGGCCACTTAGCCCTTTTCGCAATTGCATGGCCTGTAGGGTTTGATTTAAAAAGAACTTGTTTAAAGTGCACCATTCCAAAGTGAAGACTGAGCAGGTTCAGGAGAGGTTGGGATAGGCATGGGGAAGGTAAGGATCATGGGTAGGGAGGATGGGAGGAATGGGGTGGGGCAGGGGCAGAAACTCAAGCTGTGGACCCTGCAGAATGAGCAGACTAGATAGACCAAGTGGCCTTCTTCTGCTGCTGCTTCATATGTTCCCAGATCAATCTGCCCCCGCCCCCCCTGAGTTTGAGGAGATCAGTTGTAGCATCCCATTGGTCCATCTGGCTGTCAATCCATAAAATTAGTATGTAGAATATTCACTCGATGCCTGATTGGCTGGATGAAAAGGCACCCAAAGACAGTTCTCTCCATTTTCCAGGAGCCATTGCTCAGTCCCTTAGGGCTCCTGGATTGCCCAGTGGCTGCTTGTGGGGTTAAAGGTGGAAAAAATGTCTGTTGCTGATCAGTTTATGTATTGTCCCAGCTTTTAGTTTAAATTACAGGCAACCAACATTGTTTTAATAAATAACTGCCCCCCAACATGTGGTAGCAGCCCCCTCTGCCCTGTTATCTGATTGCAGAGTGAACTTTTACAGTGACCTTCTCTGCCTGCTGCTAGTGCCATAGTGCTGACTCCCTAGGTGGCAGGCAGGGCTCCCATTCATTTAGCAGTCTTGGCTGCTCTTAAAGAAATGGTGCTCCTTTTAGTAATGGCCCCTTAGAGTGCTTTTATTGCAGTTTTTATTTATTTCCCTTAAGTGCCTCCGGACCCCTTTCTACTTGAGCAATAAAACACAACAAGGCATGTGTGTTGTGCTGGGATAACATCACACTTCAGGTGGTTGGGCACGAGGCCGCAGGCCGAGTGCGCCCAATACCTGGAAGCGACGTTATCCCAGCATAACACACACCCTGGAATGCATTACTGCTATTCTACAATGGCTCTGCTTTACAAAAAAGCAAAAAAGATTAAGAAATACAGTTTTAAAATGTATTTTTTTTGTGAGTGTTAAGAATACAGTTAAAAAAAAAAAGTTCTGATGGTGCTCTTTTGGCCAGTAGGTGGTGCAGCATTCATATCTGTCAGTCTTCCCACAGCCGCCCCCTCTCCACACCAATGTCTGTGCTCTCTGTCTTTCTCTCTCTTCTCTGTAGTTTTTTTTATTTTTTTATTTTTTGTAAATTTGGCAGTCCCCACTGCTGTTACTGGGACCAGGTCAGTGCTTTGAATTTAAAGCATTGTTTCAGGAGCATGAAGCCGTGACTCCAAAATGAACCTGATCGGACAACTGACTTGAGACATGTGTGCTTCAGAAGTGATCGGTAAGCATAAGTAAGTCATTCGGTTCACTGTTGGTGTTTTGTTTTCAAAATAGAAAATTACTAAGTGCTGAAGAAAACCTCCTCTTCATGTGGCTCTTCACAGAAACAGATGGCAAGTGCATGCCTGACAAGGCTAACGAGGAGACACACTGTGAAGCTGTATGGAGCAATGGGGTGTGCTACTGTTCCATGTGTGGATCAGGAAGAAATAGTTTTATATTTTGTGGAAGACAAACTCATTTTTAGTTGGCCAGGAGGGCACACTGTGACTTGGTGGGAGGGAGTTTTTTTGTTTTATTTAATACTCAGTGTGCTGGGGAAGATGGCTTGCAAGCAGGAATCTGAAGCCAGCTGCCTAGCAGAGCCTGAGGTCAGTGTAGCAGACAGCATGGAGTGATTACACTACAGGTTCATGTGGTTATCTGAGTGCTGGGACTAGACCTGTGACGTACTGGGATAACATCACGGGGCCTGTCCCAGTTCGACCAATCAGAGGCCAGCATTCTTTCTTGCCATTGTATAATGTTTTATTGCCCACAGCGTCTGGGGGCACACAGAGAGATGCAGGAGCCACTGGAGCAGCTTTTACATGCTGAATGTTGCAGCACTCACACGGGATGTAAGCTGACCCACCAGCTCGTGCATTCAAGCTGATGGTGAGTGGCGAACTGCCAGGCAGGTGGTTTCACTGTTTTTCTTTGCTTCATCAGTCTCCTGCTTGAGTTCTGAATCCCAGGCAACCAGCAGGAGAATGTAGGAGCATCAAGATGGACCGGGACTTGTGGGACAAGAGGTCGGTAGGAGGCAAGGTAAACCCCACCTGTTTTGCAGGCATATCTCTCAATCCTCTGCCTCAAAATTCAGGGACAAAAGCAGGGACACATTTTAATGGGTAACAGTCAGCATTAACAGCCCCACATTTAAGTATGGGTGTGGTCCCAATTTGCATTTTCTGTGCAAAAAAATAAAAATAAAAATACTACTGTATACTTGATTGTGTCATAATGATTTTGTTAACTTGAAAACTGACATTTTCTGTAACTACAAATCCCTGAATCCCCTGCAGCTGACATCAGAGGAGTCTCAGAAGGCTGTACTTAGCCTCAGCAGAACAGCAGGATGGCAAAAATCTGCAGGTAGAAGCTCTAACATGCACTGCAGGGTATTGAATCTCCCACTGCTGCAGTTCTCCTCTGATGTCAGCTGCAATGGATTCTGGGATTTGTAGTTACAGAAAATGTCAGCTTGAATGAAGAGTACTTAAAAAAAAATATATATATTTTCTAAACATACACACAAACACACACACACATCCATCTACAACAAGATTTTTACTTGGAAATCAGGCTGACTTTGTCATGGCAAACACGTACCGGTAGCACTCGCACCACTCAATTTAAAATAGCTCTAAGGCTCTGACCATGTGAGTCTTAAATGTCATGTGAACAAAACAAAAAAAAACTTGTTTCACTCTAAGATCACTCAGACATACCACATAAAAAATCTACTGCATTTATGAAAACATCATGTTCTATACTAACTTACCTTCATATCAGCAGGAAAAAAAAACACTAAAGTTACAGTGATCTGCATGCAGGCAGTACTGCACTGAACTGCAGTCATGTTTCCATGGATCATTACCATCCAGACCACTACCTACTATATACTAGCCTCTTTTATGAGACATGATGAGCCAAGATGACTCACTGAAAATCAACCAGCAAAGCAGCTTCCTAAGCCCAGAATAGAATAAACTGTTTTATTTCATTCTTATTTCAGCTCATTAATAGTGCATGATGCACACTGCCCTCTCCTGCTGCTTCCTCCCCAAATCCCTCATTAAAACAGATGGAGCCAGTAGACCTCCCACTCGCCGCCGTGTGTGTGTGATAACAGTGGCCCTGTCTGCTCCACACTGTCTTCTCCAAGTTCTTCCACTGCACCTGTTGACTTGCTCCACATCTGCTGTCGAGGCTTTCATGTTTCCTGCATCCTACTCACATAGTGTGCCCCATTTCAGTGGCCTGCCTGTCTTTTTTTGAGATATAGAAACATAGAAGATTTCGGAAGATAAGGACCTCTTGGCCCATCCAGTCTGCCCTGTTTTTTCTACCTACAGCTACACCACAGACCCTACTCAGTCTTTGGTCTTCACCCTCCGCCTTACTTCCAAGATCCCCTTGTATCTGTCCCATGCATTCTTGAATTTTGCAACCATCTTAGTCTCCACCACCTCCGCTGGGAAGCTGTTCCATACATCCATCACCCCCTCTGTGAAGAAGTACTTCCTTACATTTCTCTGAGCCTGCCCTTTTCCACCGTCATAGTGTGACTCCTTGTCCTTGAGCATCTTTTTCTTTGGAAAATGCTATCTTTCCATACCCTGCTTTTACCTGTAAGGTATTTCTGTGTTTCTATCATGTCCCTCCTCTCTGCCCTTTCCTCTAGGGAGTACAGAATCAGTTCCTTAAGCCTTTCTCTGTAGGACTTTTGATGCAGGCCTTGCAAAATTTTGGTTGCCCTCCTTTGTACTGTCTCCACCCTATCTGTGTCCTTTCAGAGATGGGGCCTCCAGAACTGGACAATGTACTCAAGGTGTGGTCTCACCAGTGACGTACACAGAGGTATCACTACATCCCTCCTTCTGTTGGTGATTCCCCTGCTTGTGCAGCCCAGCATCTCATTTGATTTCCCCACCACCTTGTCACAGTGTTTAGCTACCTTCAGGTCATCAGAAATGATTACCCCCAGGTCCTGTTACTGCTTTGTGACTGCTAATTCCACTCCTCCCAGTTAGCATGTTATCCCAGGATTTCTGTGCCCCAAGTGCATGATTTTGCACTTTTCTGCATTGAAATCCAGCTGCCAGACCCTTGACCATTCTTCCAGTATTTTTATATCAACCCTCATTCTTTTGACCTCCTAGTGTGTTTACTCTGTTGCAAAGCTTTGTGTTGTCTGCAAACAGGCATACATTCCATTCCAGTCCCTCTGTGATGTCGCTAATAAATATGTTAAAGAGTACTGGGCCTAGCACTGACTCTTGTAGCACCCCACGATCACCGTGCCTACCCCAGAGTGGATCCATTTATCACCACCCTCTAACTTCTAGTTCCTAGCCAACTCTCTACCCATTTAACTACTTTAGTCCCTACTCCTAGGCACTCCAGCTTGTTTACCAGTTTCCTATGTGGAACAGTGTCATAGGCGTTACTGTGATCCAGGTCCATAGGTCCTCCCTGATCCACTTCCTTGGTTACTCAGTTAAAGAACTCTATCTGGTTAGTCTGGCAAGACCTCCCCCCTGTGAAACCACACACCGCTCACTCTGGCATGGCTTTTTATGGTTTTCACTCCCATGCTCTTGCAAACAAAACCACTCACATGTGATGGGGTGGCACATTACAGTGGGAGGGCAGGAGCATGGGTTTGGGAGCTTGTGCAACTGCAAGCATGTGTAGTGCAGCGTGCTGGTCCAATCAGTGGACAAAGTGTGTGATGGGGTAGGTGGGGGAAGGAATTGCAGAGGTGAGCTGTCCCCAAAAGAAGGAACTCTATGAACCAGGCATTGTTGAGTGAGTGAACCAAAATTAAAGGAGACCGATGCTCAGTCAGCCCAGGGGCACACAAAATCAGCATATTTCATACACTAATCACTATAAAAATGGCATGTAAATGCTTTTTTCTGAAGTGTAAGTAGGGACTGTACGCACCTTGTCTGGAGCACTGACTACGGACACATGACAGGGACAACAACCAACATGGCATCCCATGTAGTTCATTGTAAGAGGAAGCAATCATGTTTAATACACCTCTCTTAGTTAGATAAAAAGTATTCTGTCTAACATGTAACTCTTCTAACTGCAGGGCAGAAGTAGGCTGTTTGGAACCCCAAACAAGTTCTGGGGATTATTCTACCTCCTTGGAAGAACTTGTTTGTTACTATGTAACACAACAGGTAAGAGCCATGGCTCACCACAGACATTAGATATTTTAAAGGTCTGGGCTCTGCAGTAACTATCTATGGGGTGGACCAATCAGTGGACCTGCTGTAGGTTAGAGGTCTGTGAGTTTTGTTTACAGTACCCGGGACCCAAAGATGGTTTGGATTTCAGAAGTCCAAAGCCATTGCATTATCCCCTGGATGGAACTTTCTTGCCAACTTCGGAGCTGTACTGTGTCACCTTTTCTGCAGCTGCTAATGCTTCTTCACAGTGTGGGACAACTCTGGATTCTGCAGTGAGAAACAAGTTTGTGGTTGATGATTCAGAAACAGTTCTGTGGGTGTCCTCTATGTGGCTGTTTGAGGAATGATGTGACAGGCAACCCAGAAATGTGCCAACCTCTGGTTCACAGGTACTGCCAGGTTCCCCTGAGATGATACTTGCTTAGTTCATGGTTTCTTAAAAGTTTGCAAAGTCTGTTTTGCTGCCACATTGGATAAAAGGTGATACGGTTGTATTGGTATTCTTCAGTTGCCATTCTGTTTAAGTAACAACTTGAAGGCTTCAGATGAGAAATGCAGATTGTTATTTAATACAAGCTCACAATGCAGTCCATAAGGTGAAAAGAGACTCCGAAACAGACATGCCATATTCTCAAATCATGATTTGGGATGTAAGTACTTTGATCTACTTCTGGTGAACATCAACCACTATCAGGAAGTGCTGTTTGTCAACTTCTATGTAGTCAACATGTATACTCTCTCAAAGCATTGCTGCCAGAGATGCAGAGGTGCTAACAGAGGCTCCTTGTGAATAGCTGCACAGGGTACACATTTGTTGACCAGATTCTGGATGTCTTGATCCACTCCAGGCCACTAGAGTATCCTAGGACAAATACTTTATCTCAGAAATTCTGGGATGATTCTCTTGCAAGTCAGAAAGCAGCAGCTTCCATGCTGGCCCACTGGTGCAGCAGTAGTGCTACTGCTTGTGACACTGGCCAGAGGAGGAGATTTGAGCATCCAAAGGACTGGATGTCCTCCTCTGAGGGGGAGTGTGGGGTGGAGCTCAGTGTTCAGCTGGCCTCTGGTGAAAGCCAGAAGAAAGGCAGCCTGAGCCTAGAAGGTAGGGGAGAAATGGCAGATGTTGGCGCATGCACCTTGACATCAAGTGCACACCACGTCTCTCGGAGAGAAAATGGAAAATGTCTCCCAGGATGTAGGATGTCTGTTGGCCTCTGCATGCCCTGCACCCAGTGACTCAAGCACCTCCCAGAATCTGGATCTGGTCCTGGCAAGTCGAGGGACTACCTGCCACCCTCTCACAAAGGGCAAGCCATGAGGGACTGTGGGAGGGGGAAGTCCTGGGGGAAGCTGAGGTGATGGGACTGGGAGTACCAACAAAGAGAAGGGCCAACCAGGGGACAGGGAGACAAAAAAAAAAGCTTCTGGAATTTTGGGGGAATCATGACTCCAGCACCCCACAGGACACAGCCTCAATCTATCAATAACTGATCCATTTTGTCAAAGAAATGCTACAGAATCTCAGCCTTTCTGAAATCTGACCATTTATACAGGGTTAATTCCAACACTTTAGCGAGCACTGGATCTCATCTGATTTCCTCTGCCACATGTTGGCAAGCTTCATGTAACTCCTCCAAATACGAAATCTGGAACACTGCTCTGTCATCTTCTAGTTTTGCAAAACTGGCACACAGCAGTCAAGACAGTCCTCACACAGCTGTTAGAACAGTGCATCTGCATTTGCATGGTCCTGAGAATGCTAATACTCAGTATTGCAATTATATGGAAGGATAATCGGGCCATTCTGCATCCTCTGAACGGTCAGCCCCAGAGGGGCCTGAAGAGGCTTGTGATCCCTCAACAAGATGAATTTTCTGCCATAGAAGTACTTATGGAATTTTTTTCACTTTGAAGATCATACTCAAGGCTTTCTTCTCAATTTGAGCATAATTTCTTTTTCTGGGAGACAGGATCCTTGGTATGAAAGCGACTGGGTGTTGTTTGCCTGAAAGCAAAACATGGGAGAAGACTGCCCCCACAAAATAACGTGATTCATTACACACCAGTCTCAAAAACTTTTCATGGTAGAAGTTGGCTACCCACTTGCTGTTCAAGAACAAAACAGCGAGCTGGGGAAAAAGTAGTCACCAAAATAAAGATTACTGCCTTGATTAATGCCTCTACTTAATGTCAATATAATGCACCTCTTGGTACAGTATAATTACAGCCATAAAAAGTAAGGGCAATGGTAATGCTTTAAGTATCCCACATTCTGAACATGAATTACAAATTAGTTCATATTGCATCATGTAGTGTTTTGTTTGTTTTTCTAGTTAATTACTCTGGATACCCAGTTGAGATGTAACATTATTCATGTTGAGTATTCTGCAGTTCTTCATCAGTTACAAGTTACCAGCTTTGTGTGTAGTGCAATAATATGTAGTGTGCATACATGTGCAGTGTTATACATATATGGATTTCCTTTTAAATCATTCTGTTAAAATTTACTGTTAACTCCATAGCTACTGTTACCAAAAAATGTGTTATTTTAAAAAATGTATAATCAGCATCTAAAGAAAGAAGCATGCATGAGTAACTTCAGTGTACTGCACATAAATAATATGTGTGATGAAATATAAATAGCTGTGTAAATGCATGTGTAATTACACCAGGACATTTATATACTTTACAGTAGAAAGTGAAACCTCCATCCCATGAAATCAGGGTACTGCAGTTACCTTGGATGTTTAAAGAGGGCCTCAATCACCACTAAAAATCGCAGTTATCAGCAGATCCAAATTACCCAACATTCCAAAATTACATTTCAAGTTATTAATATGTTAATTGGGCCTCGGTGGGGTGTCACTTATGGCATGAGAGACTCAAAGCATGAGGTTTAAGCAACAGAACCATGAAGCGAAGCCAGATCACAGGAAAAGCAAGATAAATCTCAGCAACTGCAGTTTCAAGGTTCTGTGGCAGAAGATGAGTACCTGGCATCAGGAACTCTGAAAGGTAAAGCAAGAAGTTAGAGGGTCAAACAAAACAGTGAAAGCCATGTTATGCAAGATATCTCAATGGGACAAAGCACAAATGGCAAGAACTTAAAACAGATCATTTTAAAATCTAAAACATGAATCTAAAGGTATGTTGTTTTTTAAATGGGCAGACTTGGTGGGCCTTGTTGGTCCTTTTCTGCTGTCACACTTCTATGAATTCTCAAGCATCTAGAGGGGGTATTTTGAAAAAACAAAGTCAAAGAACAGGACACCATCCTGGTGGAGCTCCTGCACCCACACACCTCTGTATGCCCACCACAATTGGCTGGGGAGGGACTTCTGGTGGTTCCTAGAGCTAGGTTGAAGAACTCGGGGGGGAGGGGTCAGGCCTGTGAGGTGGTGGGCCCCTCAGTTTGGAGTTCTTTGCCCAGGACCTTGAGGGAGGCCTCCTCAGTTGAGGCTTTTAAGAGGGGCCTTAAACTTATTTATTTCAACAGGCATTTGGAGATGTCTTGTAATACATTTCTCAGCATGTTGCAAAGTTTTATTGAGTTTTATGCTCTTTTAGTGGACTAAGGTAGTTATTTATTTGGTGATGGAATGGTTACTCACCGTGTTTATCCTGTTTTATTGTAATGGCACCCTGGGCCTCTGTGGAAGGGTGCCAGAAATAAATAAAGACTACTAATACTGCTACTACACAGAGCTATTAAATCAGTGCTCATGCATAGAAGTTTTGCCACAGAAGCATTTACAGTGAAAAGGTAACAATTTAGCAACTGTAACACCTTCATAATTATAACAGGGGAAGGGGAGGTAAATGAATTATCAGAGACTTCTGACTTAGATAAATACAACACAGGCCCAGAGTCAGAAGTCGATTCAGATACAGAGACTACTACAAGCAGTCAAATGGGCAATAATTCACAGAGAAAAAATAAAACAGACACGAGAAGGAGAGAATTTTACACCAGAGTGGGCAAAATTAGTTATAAATGAAATCAGAGAGCTCAAAAAATATATTACACCTATTACTGCTGTTAAGTTTTCACGTAAGTAGATATCTAATCTTGTCTTGAAAATGTCTATTGAATCACTAGTTGCCACCATTAAGGGTAATTGATTCCAGACACTAGTAACTCTTATTGTAAACCAAGAGCTCCTTTTTTTTTGTTTTTCAACATTCTCCTTTAAGTTGCAAAGGATGTGATCAAGTTTCATAAATATTATTTCTTATAATTAGTCCCAGTTTGTCCCATAAACTGTCATCATGAAGTGCTTTAAAAACCATACAAAGGTTGCCTCTCATTGTACGATATTCCAAGGAATAAAGTCCTAACTGGTTTAAACGGTCATCATAATTTAGATTCTTAAACTCGTTCATTTTCTTTGTTGCTTTCCTCTGAATTTTTTCCAGAGCATGTTTGGAGCCCTGGTCTTGTGGGGGACCAAAACTGAGCACAATACTTCAAAGTGCCTCACCAAAGAAGTATACAAGAGGAGTAACACTTTACTACTATTGGTTTGGATATGCTTGTTAATACAGTGAAGTATTCCTCCAGCTTTTTTAATGACTTGTTGACAATGAAGTTTAGGACTTAAATTATTTTGTACTCTTACACCGAAGTCGCTTTCATCCTCCACCACATTCAATAATTTACCTCCTAACTTATATTTAGCTAATAAATTATTTTTCCCAAAGTGCATAACTGTACACTTATTTATGTAACCCCTTTGTTACCCGGGGTTACTAGAATCCCAGTAAGACCTAGTGGTAGGCAGGGAAGGCAGCTTGTGAAACTTCAGTTAAATGGGTTTCACACTGTCTCACTTTGTCCTCAGTCACAGCTGAGACTAGAGGGATGACATCATTATAGAATTGTCACAGCTGCATGAGCCACATTTGGAATCTTTAGCTCAGAGTAAGTTAGACTCTTGGGAATTCAAAGTCAGTCTTCAGTTTGTCCTTTAGCAAACAAGAAGGACGCCAGTAGTGTCTGTTTACCCCCCTCCCTCTGGGGGGGGTGAGGAAAAGTTCTTTGTGGGTTCCAGGGGCAATCCCCTTCTCCCACCTTGGGAAGAAAGCTGCCTGTTTTAATTTAAGTTCAGTCTGTTCATGTATAACAGCAAAGGTTACATTTCTTCGCCTGTGGGGCACCTGCAACGAATGGGTGAGTGTTTGGCCTCATTGGAAGGGGCAAACAACTTATTTTCTTCAGTTGGATTTCAAGTATTGGGGACTGCTATTTGGGAGAACTATGTCAACTAGGACAAACAAATAGAGCAGTCATCTGTTTAAAGTGTTAAAGTTCATTGTAGAGGGGGTGCTTCAGGTCATCCACCATCAATCTACAGTTTTAAAGTCTAAAGTTCAGTGTGTCCAGAGAAATGGCCGGGTATGGGCTGTGGGAGCTGGAAGTGGATAGATCCCCATCTTTAGTAACCAAGTCCAGCTCTACGGATTTCTTCTGTGTTTTTTGCTACTTGCCTCATGCGCTTGGCCAGTGATGGGGTGGGTACCCAGACGTGGGTCGCAACTTGAAAATCTCTCTAGGAGTCATAGACTCTAAGTGGTGTGGGGAGCCAAAGGATGGGAACATACTCCTTGTTTGATGGGAGTCTCCCTGTTTGATGGGAGTTTTGAATTGGAAGTATGAAAACAAAATCTCTCCAGGAGTCGCAGACTTCAAGTGGTGTGGGGAGCCACAGTTTGGGAGCCTCCTTGTTTGATGGGATATCTTTCCAAGTAGAGTTTGGGTTCATTGCCAAGTGGACCGTCAGTCGAGAGATCAGCAGGGGAGCCGGGCCAGTCGGACTGTGTATCCAATGCGCATGCAAAGTCCGGGCTGAGTGCCTGGTGGGTCCAAAGCCAGACAACTGTTGTAGTGTTCATTCCTCAAATGGACCGCTGTATTTAACCTCTAATCTGCATTACAGTTACATAGCCCTGTGGGGGACCATACAGAGCTTTGTTTATGTTCAGTGAGTTAATAAATAAAGCCACACTGAAAAATCCCAATTCTGGTTTTGGACATTACAGTTATTGCTTCCTGTAGTTGGATTTACTTGGGTGCCCCTGTGCAGAGTTGTCAAACCTAGGTCTCTTGTGCCAGGTAACCTTATCCTTCCCCGAACCCGTAGATACCCTATGTATATCCATGCTACAAATGTGAACACATAGAGGGGTTACAAAAATGGAGGCACCACTTTGGATTTGTTTGGGAAGGATTGTGCTTGGGCAAGTAGGCTAGCGTTTTGGCTATCTGGCAGGCAGTAGCCAAAAA
This sequence comes from Neoceratodus forsteri, assembly GCA_016271365.2. NCBI lineage: Eukaryota > Metazoa > Chordata > Ceratodontiformes > Ceratodontidae > Neoceratodus > Neoceratodus forsteri. The sequence continues at coordinate 1,428,564,405 of CM028130.1, forward strand.
AGTTGAAGCAATTTCCCTAGTGTGTGCTGTGTGCTGTGAATCTTGTGCTGCTGTTTAAAAAATGCCAACTGTTTACCAAGGAGCTGTAAAGCCAAAGTGTGTGTCCTTGTCCTGCATCAACATAGTTTACAGCGTTTGTCAGTTTTAAAATAAAGTTCTGTGAAGGAAAGTGTGGAAAAGTAGGGGTAGCAACAGAGAAATTATGCCCTGGACATTGGAAATGCTTTCTGTGCAATACTAGAGACTGCAGAGTTAATGGCAATGTTACATGGTTGAAATGGGCTCCCGCCGTGGAGTCAGTTGAAAAAAAAAAAAGTGCATCTTTTCAGTTTAAATTTGCCTGCTTGACGATCGCCGTGAGGAAAGGAGCCCTCGTGAGGAAGAAAAGGCTCATTTACATGGCGTTGTGTGGTTGGTCAGTTTGCCATTAGTCCCACCCCTCAGCCAGCTCTTCAGAGTCTGCTTCAGCATTCGAGAGGGAGACAGTGAGTAGTGCATGTACTGGCAGTGGAGGAGCGTTTGCGAAGAGTTCAAAGCGCTGTAAACAGTGAAAAGTGACTTTTCTAGTTCAAAATCGGGCTCAACCCGCTTATCGGTCGTGGGATCAGTGAATTGTGTGATTAATACTACGATTGCGGAGACTGCCCGCCCATTTGAAATCTGAGGCCTTCAAAAATCTGGCCGCAGGCCGGTTTCCTCCATCGCAGCATTCTGCTTCCATAACAGTGAGTAAACGATTTAAAACTGCTCAGATCAGTGATTTTCAGTAATGCCATATAAAATGTGAGTGCAGCTGTATAGTCGTTTTGCAAGTAGCGATTGTGTGATATCCTGCTGGCAAGTGCGTCTGTAAAGCCATTAAATGTGTGCATAGCAATGAAAGTAGCCTCCGTTTAAAGTTTGCAGCCAGAGAGAGACTGTGGGTTGTAAAATAAGTGCAACACTAGTAAAAGCAGGCAATCATGTGCTGAAACCTGAAGTTTTAAAAGGGACTGTGATTAAATAAATGTTGCCAGCATGTGAAAAAGTCCAAGGAAAATCCTGTAAATGTGAGAACAGCCAGAAAAGAGCAAGTTGTGCAGTTTGAAATAAAATTTATTAGTAGCTGATGTAAATCGGGTGCGCAGTGGCTTGACCCAGAGTCTTAATGTTGATGCACAGGCGTGCTGCCGCTGCCATTACAGCGTGGGGTAGTAAAGTAAACACAGCAGCAGAGGATCCATTTTAAAGCTACAGAATGTGTTCATTTAAAGTGGGACTTTCAGTTACAGTGAACTTTTGTTTGTTTTTCTGCAGTTATGGCCTCAGGACCAGCTCGTTACCCGGATCATGCCCGGGTTGCAGTAATAGCAGCAGTAAATAGATTGAGAGACATTGAAAATTGGTGCTATAGAGGGCAACTCCCTCCTGATGTGGCAATTCCTAATTATCCAGTGCGTGTATGCCAGATGTGCTTTAGTGCTGGAAGGGATGTCTTCATGATTCCTCACTGTACTGGTTGTCTACAAAAATATGGCTTGTATAAAGCGCCTAAAATTCGTTTGGCTCCCACATGGACACAACTTCAAGAATCTGCAGTTGGCAGCACACAGCATCAGGCGGAGCCTGTGGAGGAAGGTCCCCCAATTGAGTGTGGCACAAAGTTAGAGAGTGAAGAATTAGAGACTGAATCTGAAGTTGAAGTTTTGGATGCTGGATCTCAGAAGGCAAGTTCAGATAAAGCATCAATAGACCCCTGGGTGGGGGGGCCTAGCCCAAGTCTCGAAGGTGAAGATGAGATGTGGGAGGCCGTTGAATGGGAGGTGTCTGCTCCTAGTGATGAATGGATAGTCTCGGGGGTGAGAACTACTGCTCACTCTTGGGCTCAGATCCTCAGTGAAGAGGAAGATGAGGAGGAACCTAAGTGGCCTTGTGAGATAGGAACGGGTACACAGCCTCAAGATCTTGCCTCGGAGGAATGTGTTCAAGAAGGTGGTGATGCCACTGCCCTGGCTTCACCAGAAGAAGAAGAAGTCAGGGATCCTTTTTTAATTTCGTTGAGGATGCGAAGCTGGCAGAACCAGGACTGGCCACCCCCAAGCCAGGCCAGCGGTCTCAGATTGACCAAAGCAAGTAAAGAGGAGAGACTGGTTCATAGAAAGGCCAATGAAATCTTTGGTATGACCTTTTCTACCTTTCCTTGGAGAGTCTTGGAGGAGATTGAGAACTGCAGGAAATCCTGGATCTGGGATGAAGCAATGAAATATGTGCATCCTGGGGCTAACCAGCATTGTAAAGAATAGACTGTTCCACGAAAAGTATACACAGTGGAAGAGAGGCAGGACACTGTTTATGGACAGAGTGAGAATTGTGGACAGAGAGGGACGCGAAGTCTCCCACTGTGTGAATTATGTGTGTCCAGATGGAGTAATAATTCAAGCCCCTGACTCCCTCTACTATTGGCCTCAGTGCAAGGACCTCCCAGTAATTAAAACCGTGCCTACAAAATGGAGAGCCGAGCAGTGGTAGTCAATACTGCCACATCTACACTGTGAAGTAACCTTATTGAACTGCCAATATGAATAAACAACAAATCAGGTGCTCCACATTCTTCAGTTCACAGTGTACTGCCCTAATCGATAACCATCTACTGCTACCACCAGATGACTTCAGATCCAGAGAGGACACCAGCCCAGCTGTTTGCCTGTTCATCGCCTGGTAATCGGATGACACTGGACCAGCTGTTTCTCTTTTTGTTCCTGTTCTAAGGTTCCTTCTCCAGTTATGACATCAGCCCAGCTGTTTCCAGATATGCACTCCTGTGGGTTCCCGGAAGATGACCGCCCAGCTGTATCAGAAGAAATGCTGCCAGGGAGAGTTTTCAGAAGGGACCAGGTTTGCTTAGTTCGAATACTTCAAGAGGCTGGTGAGTCACAATCTTTTTATTCTATCTTTATGACATTGCAATACACACCTTACACTACAGACTTCAAACAGTGTGTGAATTGTCCGCAAAGACTCTCCCCTTCAGGATTATGGCCTTAAAAGACTATGTTCACGGGGCTCCGGCCCAGGAGAGACTCTTTAATGGACTGGCCTTCGGGCCTTGTAGTCACCAGTGGGACATTTAGGGCATTCCATCCCCCCAAAAGGTGTATTGTTATCAATGTCATTTCTGTACTTAATGTATATACTGTCTTTTCTACTTTTCTAAAAAAAAAAATATTTTTTCTTTTTGGGATTGTTTAGTGTTCTGTTTTTCCTGTATGGTAAGGGTTGTTGCTGTTTTGTCACTGTTGTTGTTTAGGTAGATCGTAAATGCAGATTAGGGTGTTTTTTTGTTTTGTTTTTTTTTTGTCTTTTCTTACAGGCGTTCCTGGAAGACAGAAGAGAAGACAAGAAGAGGAGGAGGGGCTCATTGGAGTTCCTCATTTCAGTGTTTATGTTTTAGAAATTAAAGTACTGTTTGTGTTCCTAATGTTGTAGTTGCAGGCTGCCCAAGGTCGGGGAGGTCCCCGGGTTTTGTTTTTGTTTGGGATGTTATGTTAGAGGCAGATAGGTTTCCCCTAGAAGGTTAGGGGGGATGGACAGGCTGTGACCCTAACCTGCAGTAGGGGCCACAGTGCTGATCTATCAGGGCTATGCTCTGGACGGTTCTACCAGATCCACTAGGTGTCCATAGTAAGTGGATAGAGTAGAGGCTGATATGTCATCTGTAGGCCTCTAGGCCCTTAGTGTTGCCTACCTGTGCTCGCACATGGTAGGAGGGGGCCTGATCACCCCCCTCCACAGGTAGCACATATTGTGGGATGGCCTAAGGCCGGGTGCATAATGACTGGGGACAGTCATTTTCCTAGTCAAGGGCGAGTGTAACCCCTTTGTTACGCGGGGTTACTAGAATCCCAGTAAGACCTAGTGGTAGGCAGGGAAGGCAGCTTGTGAAACTCCAGTTAAATGGGTTTCACACTGTCTCACTCTGTCCTCAGTCACAGCTGAGACTAGAGGGATGACATCATTATAAATTGTCACAGCTGCATGAGCCATATTTGGAATCTTCAGCTCAGAGTAAGTTAGAATCTTGGGAATTCAAAGTCAGTCTTCAGTTTGTCCTTAAGCGAACAAGAAGGACACCAGTAGTGTCTGTTTACCCCCCTCCCTCTGGGGGGGGTGAGGAAAAGTTCTTTGTGGGTTCCAGGGGCAATCCCCTTCTCCCACCTTGGGAAGAAAGCTGCCTGTTTTAATTTAAGTTCAATCTGTTCATGTATAACAGCAAAGGTTACATGTCTTTGCCAGTGGGGCACCTGCAATGAATGGGTGAGTGTTTGGCCTCATTGGAAGGGGCAAACAACTTATTTTCTTCAGTTGGATTTCAAGTATTGGGGACTGCTATTTGGGAGAACTATGTCAACTAGGACAAACAAATAAAGCAGTCATCTGTTTAAAGTGTTAAAGTTCATTGTAGAGGGGGTGCTTCGGGTCATCCACCATCAATCTACAGTTTTAAAGTCTAAAGTTCTGTGTGTCCAGAGAAATGGCCGGGTATGGGCTGTGGGAGCTGGAGGTGGATAGATCCCCATCTTTAGTAACCAGGTCCACCTCTACGGATTTCTTCTGTGTTTTTTGCTACTTGCCTCATGCGCTTGGCCAGTGATGTGGTGGGTACCCAGACGTGGGTCACAACTTGAAAATCTCTCTAGGAGTCATAGACTCTAAGTGGTGTGGGGAGCCACAGGATGGGAACATACTCCTTGTTTGATGGGAGTCTCCCCTGTTTCATGTGAGTTTCGAATTGGAAGTATGAAAACAAAATCTCTCTAGGAGTCGCAGACTTCAAGTGGTGTGGGGAGCCACAGTTTGGGAGCCTCCTTGTTTGATGGGATTTCTTTCCAAGTAGAGTTTGGGTTCATTGCCAAGTGGACCATCAGTCGAGTGGTCGGCAGGGGAGCCCGGGCCAGTTGGGCTGTGTATCCAATGCACATGCAAAGTCCGGGCTGAGTGCCTGGTGGGTCCAAAGCCAGACAACTGCTGTAGTGTTCATTCCTCAAATGGACCGCTGTGTTTAACCTCTAATCTGCATTACAGTTACGTAGCCCTGTGGGGGACCATACAGAGCTTTGTTTATGTTCAGTGAGTTAATAAATAAAGCCACACTGAAAAATCCCAATTCTGGTTTTGGACATTACAGTTATGGCTTCCTGTAGTTGGATTTACTTGGGTGCCCCTGTGCAGAGTAGTCAAACCTAGGTCTCTTGTGCCAGGTAACCTCATCCTTCCCCTAACCCGTAGATACCCTATGTATATCAATGCTACAAATGTGGACACATAGAGGGGTTACATTTACATTAAAATTTAACATGTTTTTATCTGCCCAACTTTCAAGTTCACCAACTGCCAACTGTAGGGTATTTGCATCCTCAACATTATTTACGATATGACCAATCCAAGTGTCGTGTGCAAATTTGGTTAGCCATACTGTGACTGATGTACTTAAAAAGGAAATATATATATTAAAAAGACATGGGCCGAGCACAGAGCCCTGTGGGACACCACTAGACACCTGTTCCTGTCCTGAATAAGAGCCTTTTATACAGACTTTTTGGGTTCTATTGGTCAACCATGATTCCACCCATTTGGTAATATTACCATTTAAACCCCTGTCTATCAATGCATCTAACAGTTCACCATGAGGAACCATATCAAAGGCCTTTGAGAAATCCAAACAAATGACATCGACTGCCTCATTTTTATCTAAAGCCATACTAACTTTACCATAGAATTCAAGCAGATTTGTCTGGCACGATCTGCCCTTTACAAAACCATGCTAGGAATAATCAATATTAACTATTTCCCCTAAATATTCCTTGATAATTCCCGCTAGGATTTTACTCAGAATAGACGTCAGGCTAATAGGCCTATAGTTTGATACTTCATGTTTTGAACCCTTTTTAAAAATAGGCACTACGTTAGCTTGCTTCCATACATCAATAACTTGTCTTTCTTCGATGGATCTAACGAATAATGCTGTAATTGGACCAGATAAGGGAATAGCCAATTCTTTAAGTACACGAGGGTGAAGACCATCAGGGCCTGATGATTTAATAGAGACCAACCCTTGTAGGCGCTTTTGAATATCTGATACTGTAATAAGGTGTGATCCAGGTATTTTAAGTGGATTATGATTTTTTTTAGGTAAAGATTTCTTATTAAAAACTGAAGTAAAATATTGATTACATAATACTGCCTTATCAGAATTCTCTAATATCATTTTACCAGTTGAATCATTTAATGGGCCTAAAGTGGTAGTGGCACCCCTTTTATTATTTACAAATTTGTAGAAGGACTTATATTTATCCTTAACCCTTGTTGCCAGATTAACTTCATATTCCCTTTTAGCTTTTTTAACACAATTTTTTGTTTTCCTCAGAAGATTTTTATAATATTCCCAATTTGTCTGTATACCACTAAGTTTTGCATTTTTAAAGGCCCTATTTTTCTGTCTTATGAGTTTTTTAACCTTAGCATTTATCCAAGGAGTTTTATATTTGACTTGATCCCTTTTCTTCATTTGTGGAATATACTCTAATATTCTGGTTGATAATTTAGTATTGAGTATAAGCCACATTTCATTAAGTGATTTGTTCTTAAATTCCTCTTCCCAATCCCATGATGTCAACTCCATATTACATTTCTGAAAATCAGCTTTTTTTAAATTATAGATAACTGTACATCCCATATCTGAGCCATAAATACCTTTATATGTAAAGTTAACCATAGAATGGTCACTAGTTCCAAGGGGATGGGAAACATTACAATTTTTTACACTAGCACCCAGATTATGCAAACTAGATCAAGTATATTATTTCCCCTAGTATTCTGCTTCACTATTTGTTCCATGTTGTTTAACAAAAAGGATTCAAGGTAAACATTTTCAACTTGAGCTGCAGTACTAAGAGTGTTCCAGTTTATCCCTGGGAGGTTAAAATCACCCATAACTATAGCATTTTTTTGCAGAGAAAATGACGTTTATGTACTCCAGTAGCATAGAATCTTCTTCTACAGTAACTGAGGGTGGTCTGTAGATTACTCCCAGATTTATACAATTTGAGGTTTTTAAATATATTTTAATCCATAAAGCTTCTATTTTAGGCCATTTTAATAACTCAATAATTTCAGCTTTTATGCTCTTTGAGATGAAAAGTGTGACTCCTCCACCCCTACTAATAGTTCTATCCTTATGAAATAGTGTATACCCAGGGATATTTTTGTCCCAAGGATCATCCTCCTTCCACCAGGTCTCTGTAATTGCACAAACATGAACATCCTGCTGTTTTAGAATATATAATAACTCATTGTATTTATTATTTAGACTTCTAGGCCTGGATATTCAAAGGGTTGTGCCATGCGCAACAGGGTTGCGCCATGCGCAAGTCCAAAATGTGCCATTCTGCGATATTCAGCAGGAGGCAGTTACGCCACTGGCACCAGGTTGCGCTAGAGAGCAATGCAAATGAATGCATGCTCAACAGGAGGGGGAAGATCCATGCATAACCTGCGCAACCCGATATTCAGTCGGGTTGCGCAGAGATGTCATCCGCAACCCCAACCTGCGCCCGCTGAGCTTGAGCCAAAAAAAAGGCTTAAGTCGGGGGCCACCCACAGGTGAGCTGCTGCATTGCAGGGCGCAACACAGCAGCTGCCACCCCTGGCTGGCCCCCAACTCGCTCCCTGTGCCCCCCCACCAGCCCGATCGCGGGCAGTACAGGTACATGTCACCCACACCTCCCACAGCCCGATCGCGGGCAGAACACATACATGTCACCCCCCACCTCCCACAGCCCGCTCGTGGGCAGAACACCTACTGTCGCCCCCACACCTCCCACAGCCCGATCGCGGGCAGAACACATACATGTCACCCCCACACTCCCACAGCCCGATCGCGGGCAGAACACATACATGTCGCCCCCACACCTCCACAGCCCGATCGCGGGCAGAACACATACATGTCACCCCCACACCTCCACAGCCCGATCGCGGGCAGAACACATACATGTCGCCCCCCCACATCACCCACAGCCCGATCGTGGGCAGGACACTTATAAACCCCAGTGCCCGATCATGGGCAGAACCTGTATAAACCCCCAGTACCCGATTGCGGGCAGAACCTGCTATAAACCCCCAGTGCCCGATCGTGGGCAGAATGTAACCCTCCCCCAACCTGAATAACTCCCTGGTGGTCCAGTGGACGGAAAAGCCCGATCGCGGGCAGAATGTCTGAACACACCCCCAAAACATCTCCCTGGTGTCTAGTGTCCCCCACCCACCCAAGCCCCTCCACCCGCTCCCCCCCGCGGCGGCGGCGACAGCATCCACCACCTGCCGCCCGCCCACCGACTGACTGTCGGTAGGGTTGCCGCCCATTGGCGCAGAGCTACAGCCAATGGGCATACAGCCCATTATGACATCCAGATTTGTGAATGATCATTCAGAAATTAGACTGTCATGTGCGGTAAGGCTGCACCCATTGGCTGTAGCTCTGCACTCAATGGTGCAGCCCCACCGGACAGTCTGGGGCGGGCGGCGGGGCTGCAGGTGGTGGATGCTGTCACGCCGGCTGTGGGGAGCGGGTGGAGGCTTGTGGGTGGGGGACACTAGACACCAGGGAGATGTTTGGGGTGCTGTGACATTCTGCCCATGATTAGGCTTTCCGGGTCCACGGACCACCAGGGAGAGTTATTCGGGTTGGGGAGGGTTACATTCGCCCGCGATCGGGCACTTGGGGTTTATATGGCTTCTGCCCGTGATCGGGCACTGGGGGTTTATACAGGTTCTGCCCGCGATCGGGCACTGGGGGTTATACAGGTTCTGCCCGCGATCGGGCACTGGGGGTTGTGGCAGGTTCTTCCCACGACCGGGCACTGGGCTGATATAGGTTCTGCCCGCCGATCGGGCACTGGGGGTTGTACAGGTTCTGCCCACGATCGGGCACTGGGGCTGACAGGTTCCGCCCGCGACCGGGCTGTGGGTGATGGGGGGCGACATGCGTGTTCTGCCCGCGATCAGGCTGTGGGAGGTGGGGAGTGACATGATGTGTTCTGCCCGCGATCGGGCTGTGGGAGGTGTGGGGAGCGACATGTATGTGTTCTGCCCGCGTCGGGCTGTAGGGAGGTGTGTGGGGGGCATGTAACTGTGATGCCCGCGATCGGGCTGCAGTGTGCGGTGGGTCCCCGACGGCTGCTGCCTGGCAGGGTGGCCAGGAGCAAGTCCTCGGGGATCGGCGCACCTACATGCAAATGGAATGCAAATGGGGCCATAAATAGATGCAAATGGCCCCCCCTGCGCCTTGCATAAATTATGGACCCATTTGCATGTCACCTTTTGAATATCAGAAATTTGCGCATGGCGCAATGGTACTTGCGCCACCGCAAGTTGAATGCTCAACTCTGGCAACTTATGGAAGCAAGTTCCACTCGCGCTAGCGCAAGTGTTAGAGCTGGGTGAGTTCAAAGGAGTTGCTCAACAGCGCAACCTTTGAATATCACCGCCAAACCCCGCGCAACTATTTTGAGCAGCGGTAGGGCTTGCGCCTCAGACTGGCGCAGTTTGAATATCTGGGCCCTAGTATTTATAAGAAGGATGTTCCAATCAATGTGTTTTTGTGGACTGTTTTTGTTATGTTTAACCAAAGGTGTAGTAACAACTTCCTTAAATTTAGTTTAAAGTATTATGAATTTGCTGCCTAAGTCTATTTCCAAAAATGCGCCTTTTTTGACAATTTGCTCTGGGGATTGGTAATAGTCCAGAAATAATCAGGTCTCCTCCTTGATTTTTGATCGTATCCCCTATAGTTTAAAAATCTCTCTGGATTTCTAGGATAGATCTTTTTCCTAAATCATTTATTCCAGCATGATTTAAGGTAACTGGTGTCTGTGTATGCTCCTGATGACCTGGAAGGAGTTGCTTAATGTTATTAATGCCAGCACCTGGTAAAACACTAACTGTAGTGAAGGGAGTTCTATTTTTACATATAAGGAAGAATTTCAAGTTTTAAAGGGACACTGTCAACCTGTTTTTCATTATATTCTTTCTAGTTGAAACCTTACCTTTAATGATTGCTTACTCTCTCTAAAATTCACCAATATTGCTGTTTGTTTTGTCTGTTTCCTTGTTTAGTAGAAGTGGAATGCATGGCAATGTATATTTATAAACCCCTTTGTTTTGTTTACAATCCTAGATCTGTTTTTACTACATGCTTCCTGAGCATTAGAAACACACCCAAACAGTGCAGTCACTCATAAGGCAGTAGCCTCCTAAACTCCCACTGCATCACAAGTGGGTAGACTGTGTTGTGGGTGTTCCCAAGTCCAGGAAAGATGCATTTGGAACTGATCAAGAAATGTAAACAAACCTGTTTTGGTGTGATAACACCAGTATGTTGGTCAGTCTGTTTTTCACTTTTTTAAAGAAAATAAGAGTCAGAATCAAACTACCAGCTACATCAACAATCTTTACAGAATGCTGGCAATTATAAAATGTGTTTTTTAAACTAGGGACACTTTGAGCCCTAAGGGGGTTGACAGTGTTCCTTTCATTGAAAAAAAATACATAGATGGCAGCTAAAGTAGATGATGTAATTCAAAGGACTGGTGAAGCAGAAAAAAGAATTTCATAGCTGGAAGGCAATATGACAATAACTTGAACATGAAATAAACAACAGGCATGTGATATAAAAGAATTAAAAAATAAAATGATTGAATATGAATCCAGAGCCAGGAGGAAACATTTTGTAATAGCCGATATGTCAGAGCAGTGGGATCAGAAAAGGCCTATCATCCAAACGTGCAAAAAATCTTTTCTACCTTTACAGACTTTGTATCAGATTTGAAAACCTTCAAACTAGATTGAGCTCATAGTTCACTGCGAAAAAAAGAAATTATGATCTTCATCTAGAGCAATCATTGTAAAGTTCTTGAGAACTATTGACAAGGACTTTATCATGCTGGCAGTATATAAGGAGAATAGAAATGGATGGTGCAAGTATTGCAGTTTTTCATGACCTGCCATATGGGATTAGGCAAGAATGGAAACAATTCTCCAACATAAGAACAGTGCTCTGGAAAGCTCATGTTAGAATTCTTTTTGTGTAGCATGACAACTTGGTGAAACCAAATATAACACGGTGAAAACCGCAAAGGTCAAAATTGCGTATGGAGAATACAGCCACAGAAGAAAAAAATGTAAGTTACATTTCACTGGGGATGTGGTCCATGGCAGCATGGTGTTGTAATAGCAAATCCTACTTAAAAATTCTCTGCAATATTCTCCAGGTGTGGTTTTGACTTGCACAGTTTTTACTGCACCATATTTCATTTTGCGGAGTTGTCGTGAAGCCTATTTTTTGCACCCTGCAAAACTGTAAGTTTATTTTAATGGACAAATCTTGATATATGATAAACCTGATTAAACTGTGTCTGATTTGCACGTAAAAATGCTTCACCTTATTTTTGCAGGATAAATGAACTTTATTATGTTAAATACAATGGAATTATGATAGGTTTGCTTATAGGTTAAGTAACATTGTGCAGTGCTGGCATGGAGGGGGGTGCAAACTAACATCTAACTGCTCAGAGTAAGCAATGGACACTGTAGGGGCAAATTCAAATAAATAAAATTTGAGACTTCATTTTTTAAAGTTAAAAGTTAAGATGATTTTATTATTTTGGAAGGGAAGGGTAGAGATGTCTTCTTTACCTGCATCAACTGTAAGTGAAAATACTGGGGCTACTTAGTGTCTGATAATGGATACAAGTTTGTGTAATTATCTTTGTTTTGGGGGAAGGATGCACATAGGGGTCTACGAGGGATCAGATTGTAATTATGGAAGAAAATTATTGAATTTAGATACTAATTTATGTAAAGGTATAGTATACATTAGCAGCTTAAGTAGAATTAAATAACTTATGGTTAACACAGTCCCTATCGAAGTGGAGGTGTCTACATGGAACATCCATAGTATTCATTCCCCTATAAAACGTAAAAGCATTATAACTTAGCCAAACAACTATAGATATTTTGTTTTTACAAGAGACTCCTTTGGATGATAAGGAAATAAGTAAAGTAAAACCTAACTGAGTTAAAGAAGTTTAATTTTCAACAGGTTCATCCAAGAGTAGAGGTGTGGCCATTTTGATAAAAAAAAATTAGATTTCAAACTTATTTCACAACATAAAGATCAAGAAGGCAATTAATAATGGTGAGATGTCTAATATTGGAAGTAAAATATATTCTATTTTTATTATACACACCTTTGTGGAGCATCAGGATTTCTTTAATGAAATAACCCAATGCCTGATTAATATAGGTACTGGTGTATTAATTGGTGGGGGTGAGATCTGAAAGTATGTTTAGATTCAGAGCTGGATAAACCTCAAAAATTAATAAAAATGATAACATTTTTTCTGAAATGTATAACACTTTTTTTTAATGATAATCAAATAATAGCTGTATGGCATCTTATCCACCCCAATGTTAGACAATGCAGTTTTATTCATGTCCAGTAGGGTCTTTCACAAGTTTTGATTATATAGTGTGCTCTAATTAGATAGATAGATAATTTATAAAGTGTCCCTTTCTGAAGACTCGGGTTGCTGTACATTCAGAAAAATACCATTCTTAAAAATCATACAAAATAAATAAATTAACTGGGAGTCGGCAATTAAATGATCTATCCCAATTTAAAACATTACAGTAAATAATTTAACCATTAAAAGCCTGTTGGAACAAGTACATCTTCAGACCCATTTTAAAGGCTTCTACCGAGGGAGCCTTCTTTAAATAACCAAGGAATGAGTTCCACAGGGTAGGCGTGGCCACCGAAAATGCCCGGTCTCCCGAGTGTCACAGCCTAACCCTGGGAACTCTAAGAAGGCAACCTTCAACAAGAACGGATATATGTTTAAAAACTTTTTAATAACAGATATTAAGTCAATCCATATTTCGGACCATGCAATGGTACAGGCTTTTTTTTATCCTAGACAAAGAAAAAACAAAACTACCCCATTGGAGGTGGGATAATTCTTTACTTAGAAACAAGATTTTGTAGATCATATACATGCAATTGTGAGGCTATTATTCTTGGAGATGTTACTATGAATTGGAATGAGAAAGATGTTAATTACAGGACTAGATTAATAGATCTTAGATTGACTCAAATAATTGAGGCACTGACTAGGGTTCACTATAGGACTGGATTTTCTTCGGTACTAGACTGGGTTCTTGTTTCTGATATTCCAAAAATTGTACAGTCTGGAATTTTGTCAGACTGCATCAGTGATCACAGTCCCATGTACTGTTGTTGGTCTGCCAAAAGGAAAACTGTACTACCAGCATATATTTTTTCATGTAATTTTAAGAAATTAGACTTAGTTAAATTTAGAGCGGTCATGTTAACTTTTGACTGGTCTTTTCTAAATAATACATTGTTAGTTGATGCCCTGCAAGCTTTTTGTAAGCAATGTAACCCTATCTGTGATTCATTTGCACCTCTTAGAAGATTATGTATTAGGGGCAATAGACAGGAATGGCTTAATTCTGAGTTCCTTGATCAACTTAGGGATATACTTATTATGTTACCTTCCTATATAGCTATTTTGTAACTGTATTGTATTTTGTCCTACCTTTTGTGTGTTTCTCATGCTTGTACTGTATTTTTGCTCCTCAACAATTGCTAAATGTTGTACTGTAATTATTGTACTGTCACTGCTTCCAATATTTTGTTCTGTAACCTCCCGTGTCGTGCCTGAAAATAGTCATTGCTATATCTAGTGCACCTTATCCGGTAAACAAAAACCAAATAAATACATAGAGGTAAAAAAATGGAAACTATATAAACTGAATCCCTATTCTTTTTATCTTACAAAAAGGCACAAAATAAATGTAAGTCAATGATCAGGATTCTAAAAAGACAACATTTCATTGAGAAACGAAAGCAGTTTGGGGGCCTGAATGTTTTGGATACCTGGAATTTAATTAATGATCTTCTTGGTAGGAAGATCATGACTTCACCTCAGATACTAAAAGACAACTGCTGGAGTAATAAGTGAGCCATTAGCACTAGCTGAAGAATTTAATAGCTATTTTTCTGATCTGATTATGTGCCCAAAACTGTGATAACTCTCCTCATAGTTATGTGAATATTAACTTTAAACAGCCCGGGACTCTCCCTAAATTTTACTTCAGGATATTCACTTCCAGTGACATTTTTTCTTATTTGACTAAATTAACCCTCACCCTTTGGTGGGTAATGATGGGATGGACTATAGGCTCATAAGAATCACTGCAGATATAATTTGCTTCCCTCTCACAAAAATCCTTAACCTGTCCCTTTGCACTGGTCATTTCCCTGATACTTTAAAGCAAGCTACTGTTCCTGTTTTCAAGTCTGGGGACATGACCAGTGTAAAGAACTATCATCCAATATTTTTGCTGTCCCACTTTCTAAGACCTTAGAGCAAATCGTGTTTGGCAAAATTATGGAATATACATCAAACTATGACCTCTTAACATCTGCACAGCATGGCTTCTGTCCAGGTCATAGTATGTCAATGGCCTTGGTCATGTTCACACATACAGTCCATCAGGCTCTTGATAAGGGTCATTGTATTGTGGCTGCCTTTGTGGACCAGACCAAGGCCTTCAACTTGGTCAATCAGAATTTGCTACTGGTAGTCCTACTTAAACTAGATTTGTCTACTGAGGTCCTTGGATGGATTGGGAGCTACCTCTTTGGTCACTCCCAGTTGACAAGGATCTAAGGTATTTCTTCTTCACTACCTACTGTTCCACTGGGTGTCCCTCAGGGACCTTTTTTTGGGTCCTTTATTATTTCGTTTATTTTTAAATTCACTATCTTTAGTCTGTTCTGATACACAGCATTTTCTTTATGCTGATGATGTGGTGATCCTTATGACTGGGTCAAATTTTGGGGTGATAAGAAATTAATTAGCTTGCAATTTTGTCACAATACAAAATTGGTTTACTAACAAACTGGTTTTAAACAGGAAAAAAAATGAAAATGATGTTTTATAACCGAAGGAAAAGGTTGAGAGAGACCCCAAGCCTATTATTTTGTACACTGAATGGTGAAGTTGTTGATCAGGTTCAAACTTAAATATTTAGGGCTTATATTGGATGAGAACCTAACCTATGAACAACACATTAGTACAATGATTAAAGAAGTCCACCAGAGACTAAGCTCTCTTCATAGAATCAATTTGCTTCTTACTCCATGAACTCGTTTGTTAGTATCATAGAGTTTTCTCCTGCCTTTGGTAGACTATGGCTTGTTATTTTATCATTCAGCTAATCAGGGGTTATTGAATAAGGTTAAGATGTTGACTAATCAAGTAGCAAGATTTGCTACCCAGTTACCAATTTTCATGCACCATTGTAATCTTTGGTTGCAGCCAGTACAGAGGTACCAGTTACAAATTGGGATATTGGCTAAAAATATTACACTTAATAGGGCCCCATGTTCTTTTCATGAGCTCTTTAAAAAACATGTCTCAATAGCTCAAACTGAAACTAGATCTAAACATTGTACTTGGCTCACAGTTCCCATGATGGAAACATCAATTGGACAAAGATCTTTACTATATTCTTTACCATCTGCATATAATGCTTTTCTTTTGTCAGTATTTGGTGCATGCACTACACTACCTGCCTTTAAATCTGTTTTAAGGAGATATCTTATTGTTACCAATGTTTGTACAATAATTGTTGTATGTTAAGTATTTTCTGTTATTTAATATTTGTTGATTGCTCTGGTCACCCATGTAAATAGATCTTTGGCCCATGGTCTTTTCCAGATTTTAAATAAACAAACAAAACAATTATATGATGTTAGAATTTTGGCATTCTAATTTTGATGGTACACAAAATGTAGTATTCTGGGATGCCTTCAAGGCTACAATAAAAGCATACATTATATCCTTTGAAATAAAAGACAGGACAATACAGAAACTACAATGAATGAATTTGAAAAGGAGATTAAGCAGTTAAATACACATATACAGCTGGGAGGGACTGACTGAAAGAGAAGAAAAATTGGAGTATTACAACAATTTCTCTATTCAAATAGACAGGTATGCATACTACTAAAACTCAACTATATGGAAATGGGGATAAATCAGGAAAATTGTTAGCGCATGTGTTAAAATAAAAATAAAAACAGAAACACAATTACATGGAAACACAGACTTTGCAGATAAGGACCGCTTGGCCCACCTAGTCTGCCCATTTCCCTAGAGATGCAGATCCTAGTAAACCAACAGCCTGTTTCTTTCTACACCGCACAAGAATTGCCTTATGTCTGTCCCATGCATTCTTGAATTCTCCCACAGTTTTAGACCCCACAACCTCCTCAGGAAAGCTGTTCCATACTTCCTCAAATTGCCTCTGAGTCACCCCCCCTCTATCTTCAAATTGTGTCCCCCTTCTTCTTGCACATCTCTTTTTCTGAAAGATGCTACCCTCTTGGACTTTGTTGAGTTCACTGAGGTACTTAAAAGTTTCTGTCATGTCCCCCCTCTCCTCCTTTCCTCAAGGGTATACATATTAAGCTCCTTTAGCCTCTCCTCATATGGCATCTCTTGCAGACCCTGTACCATTTTAGTTGTCTTCCTCTGCACTGCTTCCATCCTGTCTATGTCCTTGAGGAGATGGGGTCTCCAGAACTGGATGCATTACTCCAGATGGGGTCTCACCAACTGTCTGTACAGAGGATAACAACTTCATGTTTTTTGCTGGTGATGCCTCTCTCTATACATCCCAGTATCCCCTCAGCCCTCCCTACTGCTTTCTCACATTGCTTGCTAACCTTAAGGTCATCTGATATATTTACCCCCAGGTCCCTTTCCATTTTTGTTGTTGTTACTGTCTCCCCCCCCATTGTGTACTCTTCCCTAGGGTTTTTGTTTCCCAGGTGCATTATTTTGCACTTATTTGCATTGAATCCAAGCTGCCATACTTCTGACCATTCCTCCAACCTTGCCAAGTTCCTTGTGTATCAATCCTGTTGCAGATCTTTGTGTCATCTGCAAAGAGGCATACTTTTCCTTCTAGTCCCTCTGCAATGCCACTTATAAAAGACATGAAAAAGGACTGGACCCAGTACTGAACCCTGCAGTACCCCACTAGTAACCCCCCTTTTTTCAGAGTGGACTCCGTTTACTGTTACATTCTGTATCCTGTTGTCCAGCCAGTGTTTTATTTTTTTTATTTATTTTATTTTATTACAACTAGGATTACAAGTACCTTTGAGCCAGGCTCTTTTACAAAGGTTCTGCGTCAGAGAACAAGTACAATACAAGTTACAGAAATAGGAACAAAACAATAGATAGGTTGGCATATTAGGTTACAATGGTAGATCAATATAATAGCTAGAATAAGTAGAATGTACGGTATACATGGGAACACAGAGTAACAGAGGGATAAGTAGGAGGAAGGGTAGAAGATGAAGATAAATGTGAGGAGCGAAGTTGGAGACAGCAGAAATTGTAGCCAAAGGGCATGGTCATCAACTGGAAGCAGGCTGAAACTAGTCAACAAAAAGGGAAAGATCATTGAGGGCTCAGAAGAGGTAGGGGAGTGAAGGGGAGAGTCAGGAGTGGTGAAAAGAAAGAAGAAATAAAAAAGCAGAGGAAAAGGAGGGGGTGGAGATGTGGTAGGTGAATAGTTGGAGGGAACAAAAACGAGAGGGCTGAGGAGATTATAGGTAGCATTCACAGGAGCTAGAGTTAGTAAGGTGGAGGTGGAGTTTATGTTTGAATGAGCCAAGGGTGGTAGTGGAGGAGATGTCAGGATTGAGAGCATTTAACCAGCTAGACATTCTGAAGGCAAAGGATCTTTGGCCCTGACAGGTGCAATGGTGGGGAACCTGAAGGAGTTGGTATTCAGAGCCCCTGGTGTTACATGGCTTTAGTCTAGAACTAAGCAGTGCTTGGACTCCCAGTGGAGTGAGGCCCATGGTTACTTTCTTTGCCATAAAGCAGGTTTGGTATTTTATGCAATTTGAAAGTTGAAGCCAGACAGATCAGGCATACAGGTCACATGTATGAGTGAGATGATGAGCACCAGAGATAAGCCTGCAGTCCTTGTTAAGTGATGTTGAAATTCATCATAGGGCAGTGGCAGAGGCTGAGCCATAGATTATAAGACCTTAGAAAATGGATACCGTGAAACTCGCTTCCTGACTGGCTGAAACAGATTGCCACCCGGGCTGTTATATCTTAACAACCTCCTGCTGAATAACAAGGTCCCCCTGAGCAGCACCCATCACATCCTAATGTCATTGTGCCCATGCTCTGTTAGCTGTTATTTTGTACCAAAATATTACCAACAACATAACCTAAAACCATCCACACACAAACAATTGTCAAACCAGTTAACATTAACACAGTACAAGAAAATGAAAAATCATTTTTCTCCCTTTTTCCCCCATTAACTCATTCCTCATGGCAACACGACCAAGAGCCAGAGCCTCATATCATCTCCCACTCTCGCAACTGCCACTACCCGGCACCGCAGCTCCTCATTCAAAAATTAAAATGAAACTGCGGCTCCCCCATTGACAAACATTATGTTTTTTAAATAAAACCGAAGTACCTTCTTCTTGATTTCTCACCCCCGACATCATTGGCTGACTTCAGTATCCCTGAATACTCTCACAAAACAGCATGTTAAAAAGCATTACTTTGGTTTTTTTATGATTTTGCTCAAGCTTATGATGAATGAGCCAGTTTTCCACTGTGGCAAAGCCTTGCCGAAGATTGGTCTGCAGGAGCACAGGATCCTTGTGGGAGGAGAAGATAGCATCATCAGCATAGAGGATAATCTGTTCAGTGCAAGATTTCGGGAGCGTATTAAGAAAAAGGCTGAAGAGTAATGGACCCAGGATGGATCCCTGAGGGACTCCTGATTGGACCAGTCTGAGGTCCGAGAGTGTCCCAGCAATTTTGACTCACTGAGATCTGTTTTGCAGATAGCTGTTGAATCATGAGACAGTGTCAGGAGACAGTCCTAAATGCTGGAGTTGGATCAGCAGACAATGGTGGACTGTGTCAAAGGCCTTGGCCAGATCTACAGATACTGCCCAGGTTAAGTGACCCATATCCAATGTGCCGTGCAGTGCTCCAGTGAACTCCAGTATTGCAGAAGAGGTGCTATGATCTTTTCTGAAGCCATGTTGTTGTAGGCATAAGAGATTGTGTTTGTCCAAGTATTCCGTGAGTTGGTTGGATACTATGCATTTGGGTGCCTTGGAGAGAGGTGGTAGTATCGAAATCAGTCAATAGTTCGCATGGCAGGTCTTATCCCTGTTTTTGTGGACTGGAGTAAATGTAGCCACCTTCCATTTGTCATTTTACCCAGGCTATCACCCTGGGACTCACTCCCAGGCTGGCTAATTTGTTTACTAATCTTTTCTGTGGGACTGTGTCTAATGCCTTGCTAAAGTCTTGGTAGGCCATGTCCACAGCCCCTCCCTGGTCTGCTACTTTGGTCACCCTGCATCAATTAGATTTGTCTGACATGACCTTCCCACTGTGAATCCATGCTGCCTTATTTCCTGTGCCCCACTGGCCTCTAGGTAGTCAACAATTCTTTCTTTCAGAAGTGATTCCATCATTTTCCCTTCCACAGAGGTCAAACTGACATGTCTGTAGTTTCCTGCCTCTGTCTTGCTCCCATATTTGTGAAGGGGAATCAGATCCACCCCTCTCCAGTCCTCAGGTACAACACCATCCTCCCATGATTTGTTAAAAAGGGTAGTCAGTGGTGTCACTAGTTCTCCAATTAATTCTTTTAGAATTCTGGGGTGAATCCTGCAGGCCCCATTGCTTTGTCCACCTACAGTTTTACGAGTTCTTTCTGAACCCTTTTTTCTGTGAAAAGACTGGGATTGACCCCCATATCCAGAGTGCTTCTGTTAATTGGGTTGGGTACCTCCCCCTCCTCCTCTATTGTGAATACTGAGCAGAAGTATTCATTCAGTATCCCTGCTTTTTCACTGTCCCTCTCTTTCCACCCACTGTCCATTCTTTTCAGCCTCACTATCCCTCCCTTTGTCTTTCTATGCTACCTAATTTACCTATAAAAGGTTTTATCCCCCTACTTAACCAAGTAGGCTATCTTTTCCTCAGTTTGGGCCTTTACTATTCTGACTGCCTTGTCTGCTTCCTTCTGCCTTAGCTGGTACAGTTCTCTGTCCTACTCTTTCTGTGTTTCCTAATACTTCCTAAATGCTAGCTTTTTCTCCCTAATCTTCCCCTCCACCTCTTTTGAGAACCATAGTAGCTTTTTCTTTCATTTTGATTTATTTATTTGCTTCACACAAAGGCTTGTTGCCTCTGTGATGGCAGTTTTGATGTTTCCCCATTGTTGCTCCACCCCTCCTTCTTGCCTGTTTGCTAGTGCTTTTCTAAGGTACTCTCCCATTTTAACAAAATCAGCCCTCCTGAAGTCCAGTACCCTCACTTTTGTATAGCTTGACTCTGCAGCTGAGTTTATCGTGAACCACACTGTTTGGTGGTCACTTGTTCTCAAATGGCTACCCACTTCTAGATCTGAGATCCTCTCACTGTCCCCATTTGAGAGTATGATGTCTAAGATTGCTCCCTCCCAAATGGGTTCCAGCACTAGCTGTGTGAGTCATACCTCCTGTAGGGCATCAAGAATGGCTCTGCTCTTGGATGTGGCTGCAGCAAAGGTGCTCCAGTTAACATCTGGCATATTCAGGTCCCCCATCAACAATATCTCCCCTTTCTCTGCCATCCTAAGAATGCCTGCTATCATAGCCTTTCCATTCCCTTCCCCTGAGATGGGGGTCTGTATACAACCCCTGTGTGGATTCTGGTGCCATTTCCAGTCTCTAAGGTGACCCACAGTGCCTCTCTCCTTCCTGTTTACTCTTCTGTTCCATTGCTTTTATCCCTACCCTTACATAGGGAGCTACTCCTCGCCCTCTTCTATTTTCCCTGTCTGTCCTGTAGGTTGTGTACCCTAGTATGTTAACAACCCAGTCATGGTTCTCTGTGTACTATGTTTCTGTGACTGCCACGATATCTAGGCAGCTGTTTTCCATCAAGGCCACCAGTTCAGGGAGCTTGTTGCCCAGACTATGTGTGTCGGAACTCATCACCCTCCATTTCTTGATAGCCTTTCCTCTTTTTGCCCCATATCTGTCCTTACTGCCTTTGTCATTTTTCTCTTTTTACCCCTGCCCTTCTCCCTATTAATGTTGCTATCTTGGTGTTTACCTCACTAACTCCGCTGATTTTTTGGAGGGGGGCTAGGATTTCCCTGCTTCTTTCCAGTGCCTCCCCCCACTTGGCTAGTTTAAATGCTTGCCAATGAAGCATTTAAACCTATCACTTAGGATCCTGGTTCCCCTCCTGGACAGATGCAGACCATTGTGCCAGTATAGGCCTGTATCACTCCAGGTGGACCCCCAGTCCCCAAAGAAGCCAAACCCCTGAGCTCTGCACCAGGTTTTCAACCACTAACTGAATTGTATGGTGTGGAGCACCCTAGTCTCACCTATGCCATAGACAGGCAGCACCTTCGAGAAGGTTACTGTGCGTGCTTCTTGTCTAAGGCCCCTCCCCAACTCCACAAACTCCTGCTGCACTGTTCTGATCCCATTTCCAGCCAGGTCATTTGTCCCTAGATGGACAATGACATCCAGCTCCCTCCCCCATGCAGCTGCTCCTGCGATCCTGAGGATTCGATCCCTGTCCCTCCAAGCCATGGCACCTTGCAGGCACCTTACCTGCCTCTCCCCTCCCCTCCTTCCCCCAATTCTACCCTCCTAACAATGAAGTCCCCCACCAGGAGTTGTTTCCTTCCCCTGGGGGTCCCATGCCACTTTCCTGGGGGTCTTCTTTGTGGAGGTTCCCACCATCCTCCTTGGTCTCCAATGCTGGTACCTCTATAGAGGAACCACACTTTGCCAGATTGGCATACAAATTGTGGAGCGCTACAACTGGAGAGATGCACTTCTGTTCCACCATCCTCACCCTCCCTGAGCCCACTGTGGTCCAACCACTCCTCTTTCTTGACAACCCCTGAGGTTGAAAAATGAAGTGAGACAAGGCTATCCGTTATCCCCAGTCCTTTTTGTTTTGTTATTGAAACCATTAATGCAAAATATCTGGCTTGTTAAATGTATATCAGGTTTAGCTATTGTAACACAAATGATCAAAATAAATGCTTAGGCAGATGATGTAATCTATATTAAGCAATCTGGAGATATCTCTTCCAGCTGTATTTAGGGAAATAGAGAAATATTAGTCAAAGAAATATTATTGGTTACAATAACTATGACCTCTAAAAGGTCACTTTTGAAAACTTGAAATAGCTCAATTACACCACCCTTTAATTTGCATAAATGGCATAATAATGAAAAAAACACATTGGGCCGGATATTCAAACTGCGCTATTTTGTGGCACAAGCCCTTGCGCTGCACAAAATAGTTACGCAGGGGTGTATCCAGAGCGATATTCACAGGAGTTGCACCCTTGAGCAACTCCTTTGAATATCACCCCCCTGGCCACAGCCACTGTGCATGGCGCAGTGGAACTTGCGCCACCACAAGATGTCAGAGTGGAGCATTCAACTTGCGGTGGTGCAAGTACCATTGCGCCATGTGCAAAATCCCCATATTCAAAAGGTGACATGCAAATGGGGTTATAATTCTTGCAAGGTGCAGGGCGGGCCATTTGCATCTGATTATGGCCCCATTTGCATACCATTAGCATGCAGGTGCGCCAATCCTTGAGGACTTGCACCTGGCACCCTGCCAGGCAGCAGCCGTCAAGGACCGATGCCCCATGCAGCCCGATCATGGGCAAAACAGTGTAGAATCCCCCCACCACCCCCCACTGGCCTGATTGTGGGCATAGTTTAATCCCCTCTCCCCACCAGCCCGATCGCGGGCAGCAATGTGGCTCCCCCCTGAATGTATCCCTGGTGGTCCAGTGGACCGAAAAGCCTGATCGTGGGCAGTAGTGGTTTAATAAACCCCCCACAAATTCATCCCTGGTGGTCAGTGGCAAATCCTGACTGTGGGATGTAAAGTTGAACAAACCCCCTGAACATAGCCCTGGTGGCTAATGTCCCCCACCCCACCACCCATGAAGCCCCAGGCCCGCTCCCCGGCGGCGGCGGGCAGCAGCATCCCACCCGCCTGCCGCCCGCGCCGCCGACCTGACTGCCCGTTGGGGCTGCAGCCATTGGTGCAAAGCAAGAGCCAATGGGCGTGCAGCTCACCGTACATGACAGTCCAGATTTGTCAGATGATGGTATTCATTCACCAAATCTGAACTGTCATCATGTATGGTATAGCGTGGCTCTTGCCTGCACCAATGGGCATGCGAACGATCGGCTCGAGGCAACTAAGCGGTGGGATACTGCCGCCTGCCCGGCTGCGGGGCGGGCGGTGACCGTGGAAGGCAGGTGAGTGAGACACCAACACCTGGGGCTATGTTGAGGGAACTGATAACTGGCACATCCAGCGTTGAGATTGCACTGGACTTCCTGGTGGTCGAGAAGGGGTTTATTAAGCTCCCTACTATAGCGATCCGGGCATCACTGGACCACCAGGATGGTCAGGAGGAGGGGTTTATTAAACCACTACTTCCCGTGATCGGGCTTTTCAGTCCACTGGACTACCAGGGATGTGTTCGGGAGGAGGGGGTGGTTGTTTTTAACCACTACTGCCCGCGATCAGGATTTACGGTCCACTGGACCACCAGGGATACGTTCGGGAGCCACATTGCTGCCCGATCGGGCTGGTGGGGGATTAAACTATGCCCGCGATCGGGCCAGTGAGGTGGTGGTGGGGATTTACAGTCATCTGCGGTGATCGGGCTGCAGGGGGCACAGGGAGTGGGTTGGGGCCAGACACAGGTGGCAGCTGCTGTGTTGCACCCTGCAATGCAGCAGCTCACCTGTGGGTGGCCCTCGACTTAAGCCTTTTTTGGCTCAAAGTTGTGCAGGTGCAGGTTGGGGGTTGCGTCTGCACAACTCTGCACAGCCTGGCTGAATATCGGGCTGTGCCGTTTATGCATGGTTCCACCCCCTCCAGTTCAGCATGCATTCATTTGCATTGCGCTGTTGCTCAGCATGTTTTCTGGGGTACAACTGCCTCCTGCTGAATATCGCAGAATGGAGCAAGTTTGGACTTGCGCAGGTACAACCCTATTGCGCATGGAGCAACCCTTTTGAATATCTGGGCCATTAAGTTGTGAAAAACTATTATGAATTATAGCTTTGCTTAGGACCATAAGGATACAACATGGAATTAATTATGCAATATTGTATCTCCACCACCAAAAATGTAAGTATGTATAAATATGTAACCCCTTTGTTACCCGGGGTTACTAGAATCCCAGTAAGACCTAGTGATAGGCAGGGAAGGCAGCTTGTGAAACTCCAGTTAAATGGGTTTCACACTGTCTCACTCTGGCCGCGGGCTGTGTATCCAATGTGCATGCAAAGTCTGGGCTGAGTGCCTGGTGGGTCCAAAGCCAGACAACTGTTGTAGTGTTCATTCCTCAAATGGACCGCTGTGTTTAACCTCTAATCTGCATTACAGTTATGTAGCCCTGTGGGGGACCATACAGAGCTTTGTTTATGTTCAGTGAGTTAATAAATAAAGCCACACTGAAAAATCCCAATTCTGGTTCTGGACATTACAGTTATTGCTTCCTGTAGTTGGATTTACTTGGGTGCCCCTGTGCAGAGTAGTCAAACCTAGGTCTCTTGTGCCAAGTAGCCTCATCCTTCCCCGAACCCGTAGATACCCTATGTATATCCATGCTACAAATGTGGACACATAGAGGGGTTACAAAAATGGAGGCACCGCTTTGGATTTGTTTGGGAAGGAAGGTGCTTGGGCAAGTAGGCTAGCGTTTTGGCTAGCTGGCAGTCGGTAGCCCAAAAAAGTTGAAGCAATTTCCCTAGTGTGTGTTGTGTGCTGTGAATCTTGTGCTGCTGTTTAAAAAATGCCAACTGTTTACCAAGGAGCTGTAAAACCAAAGTGTGTGTCCTTGTCCTGCATCAACATAGTTTACAGCGTTTGTCATTTTTTAAAATAAAGTTCTGTGAAGAAAAGTGTGGAAAACTAGGGGTAGCAACAGAGAAGTTATGCCCTGGACATTGGAAATGCTTTCTGTGCAATACTAGAGACTGCAGAGTTAATGGCAATGTTACATGGTTGAAATGGGCTCCCGCCGTGGAGTCAGTTGGGAAAAAAAAAAAGTGCATCTTTTCAGTTTAAATTTGCCTGCTCGACGATCGCCGTGAGGAGAGGAGTCCTTGTGAGGAAGAAGAGGCTCATTTGCATGGCGTCGTGTGGTTGGTCAGTTTGCCATTAGTCCGGCCCCTCAGCCAGCTCTTCAGTGTCTGCTTCAGCATTCAAGAGGGAGACAGAGAGTAGTGTGTGTACTGGCAGTGGAGGAGCATTTGCGAAGTGTTCAAAGCGCTGTAAACAGTGAAAAGTGACTTTTCTAGTTCAAAATCGGGCTCAACCCGCTTATCGGTCATGGGATCAGTGAATCTTGTGATTAATACTATGATCGCGGAGACTGCCCGCCCATTTGAAATCCGAGGCCTTCAAAAAATCTGGCTGCAGGCCGTTTTCCTCCATCACAGCAATCTGCTACCATAACAGTGAGTAAACGATTTAAAACTGCTCAAATCAGTGATTTTCAGTAATGCCATATAAAATGTGAGTGCAGCTGTATAGTCGCTTTGCAAGTAGCGATTGTGTGATTTCCTGCTGGCAAGTGCGTCTGTAAAGCCATTAAATGTGTGCATAGCAATGAAAGTAGCCTCAGTTTAAAGTTTGCAGCCAGAGAGAGACTGTGGGTTGTAAAATAAGTGCAACACTAGTAAAAGCAGGCAATCCTGTGCTGAAACCTGAAGTTTTAAAAGGGACTGTGATTAAATAAAGGTTGCCAGCATGTGAAAAAGTCCAAGGAAAATCCTGTAAATGTGAGAACAGCCAGAAAAGAGCAAGTTGTGCAGTTTAAACTAAAGTTAATAGTAGCTGATGTAAATCGGGTGCACAGTGGCTTGACCCAGAGTCTGAATGTTGATGCACAGGAGTGCTGCCGCTGCCATTACAGGGTGGGGTAGTAAAGTAAACACAGCAGCAGAGGAGCCATTTTAAAGCTACAGAGTGCGTTCATTTAAAGTGGGACTTTCAGTTACAGTGAACTTTGTTTGTTTTTCTGCAGTTATGGCCTCAGGACCAGCTCGTTACCCGGATCATGCCCGGGTTGCAGTAACAGCAGCAGTAAATAGATTGAGAGACATTGAAAATTGGTGCTATGAGGGCAACTCCTCCTGATGTGGCAATTCCTAATTATCCAGTGCGTATATGCCAGATGTGCTTTAGTGCTGGAAGGAATGTCTTCATGATTCCTCACTGTGCTGGTTGTCTACAAAAATATGGCTTGTATAAAGCGCCTAAAATTCGTTTGGCTCCCACATGGACACAACTTCAAGAATCTGCAGTTGGCAGCACACAGCATCAGGCGGAGCCTGTGGAGGAAGGTCCCCCGGGGGAGTGTGGTACAAAGGTAGAGAGTGCAGAATTAGAGACTGAATCTGAAGCTGAAGTTTTGGATGCTGGATCTCAGAAGGCAAGTTCAGATAAAGCATCAATAGACCCCTGGGTGGGGGGGCCTAGCCCAAGTCTCGAAGGTGAAGATGAGATGTGGGAGGCCGTTGAATGGGAGGTGTCTGCTCCTAGTGATGAATGTATAGTCTCGGGGGTGAGAACTACTGCTCACTCTTGGGCTCAGATCCTCAGTGAAGAGGAAGATGAGGAGGAACCTAAGTGGCCTTGTGAGATAGGAACGGGTACACAGCCTCAAGATCTTGCCTCGGAGGAATGTGTTCAAGAAGGTGGTGATGCCACTGCCCTGGCTTCACCAGAAGAAGAAGAAGTCAGGAATCCGTTTTTAATTTAGTTGAGGATGCGAAGCTGGCAGAACCAGGACTGGCCACCCCCAAGCCAGGCCAGCGGTCTCAGATTGACCAAAGCAAGTAAAGAGGAGAGACTGGTCCGTAGAAAGGCCAATGAAATCTTTGGTATGACCTTTCCTACCTTTCCTCGGAGAGTCTTGGAGGAGATTGAGAACTGCAGGAAATCCTGGGTCTGGGATGAAGCAATGAAACATGTGCATCCTGGGGCTAACCAGCATTGTAAAGAATAGACTGTTCCACGAAAAGTATACACAGTGGAAGAGAGGCAGGACACTGTTTATGGACAGAGTGAGAATTGTGGACGGAGAGGGACGTGAAGTCTCCCACTGTGTGAATTATGTGCATCCAGATGGAGTAATAATTCAAGCCCCTGACCCCCTCTACTATTGGTCTCAGTGCAAGGACCTCCCAGTAATTAAGCCCGGGCCTACAAAATGGAGAGCCGAGCAGTGGTAGTCAATACTGCCACATCTATACTGTGAAGTAACCTTATTGAACTGCCAATATGAATAAACAACAAATCAGGTGCTCCACATTCTTCAGTCCACAGTGTACTGCCCTAATCGATAACCATCTACTGCTACCACCAGATGACTTCAGATCCAGAGAGGACACCAGCCCGGCTGTTTGCCTGTTCATCGCCTGGTAATCGGATGACGCTGGACCAGCTGTTTCTCTTTTTGTTCCTG
The DNA here is from genome assembly GCA_016271365.2 of Neoceratodus forsteri. Taxonomy (NCBI): domain Eukaryota; kingdom Metazoa; phylum Chordata; order Ceratodontiformes; family Ceratodontidae; genus Neoceratodus; species Neoceratodus forsteri. The sequence continues at coordinate 1,428,592,122 of CM028130.1, forward strand.
TTCTAAGTTTCCTTCTCCAGTTATGACATCAGCCCAGCTGTTTCCAGATGTGCACTCCTGTGGGTTCCCGGAAGATGTCGGCCCAGCTATATCAGAAGAAATGCTGCCAGGGAGCGTCTTGGAAGGGACCAGGTTTGTGAATTCCGAATACTTCAAGAGGCTGGTGAGTCACAATCTTTTTATTCTATCTTTATGACATTGCAATACACACCTTACACTACAGACTTCAAACAGTGTGTGAACTGTCCGCAAAGACTCTCCCCTTCAGGATTATGGCCTTAAAAGACTATGTTCATGGGGCTCCGGCCCAGGAGAGACTCTTTAATGGAATGGCCTTCGGGCCTTGTAGTCACTAGTGGGACATTTAGGGCATTCCATCCCCCAAAAGGTGTATTGTTATCAATGTCATTTCTGTACTTAATGTATATACTGTCTTTTCTACTTTTCTAAAAAAAAAATATATACATTTTTTTTCTTTTTGGGATTGTTTAGTGTTCTGTTTTTCCTGTATGGTAAGGGTCGTTGCTGTTTTTGTCACTGTTGTTGTTTAGGTAGATCGTAAATGCAGATTATGGTGTGTTTTTTTGTTTTGTTTTTGTCTTTTCTTACAGGTGTTCCTGGAAGACAGAAGAGAAGACAAGAAGAGGAAGAGGGGCTCATCGGAGTTCCTCGTTTCAGTGCTGATGTGTAGAAATTAAAGTACTGTTTGTGTTTCTAATGTTGTAGTTGCCGGCTGCCCAAGGTCGGGGAGGTCCCCGGGTTTTGTGTTTGTTTGGGATGTTATGTTAGAGGCAGATAGGTTTCCCCTAGAGGGTTAGGGGGGATGGACAGGATGTGACCCTGACCTGCAGTAGGGGCCGCAGTACTGATCTATCAGGGCTATGCTCTGGACAGGATTACCAGATCCACTAGGTGTCCGTAGTAAGTGGATAGAGTAGAGGCTGATATGTCAGCTGTAGGCCTCTAGGCCCTTAGTGTTGCCTACCTGTGCTCACACATGGTGGAGAGACCCTGATCACCCCTCATGAGGTAGCACATAGGTGGGATGGCCTAAGGCGGTGCATAATGACTGGGACAGTCATTTTCCTGGTCAAGGCCGAGTGTAACCCCTTTGTTACGCGGGGTTACTAGAATCCCAGTAAGACCTAGTGGTAGGCAGGGAAGGCAGCCTGTGAAACTCCAGTTAAATGGGTTTCACACTGTCTCACTCTGTCCTCAGTCACAGCTGAGACTAGAGGGATGACATTATTATAGAATTGTCACAGCTGCATGAGCCACATTTGGAATCTTCAGCTCAGATTAAGTTAGAATCTTGGGAATTCAAAGTCAGTCTTCAGTTTGTCCTTAAGCAAACAAGAAGGACACCAGTAGTGTCTGTTTACCCCCCTCCCTCTGGGGGGTGGGTGAGGAAAAGTTCTTTGTGGGTTCCAGGGGCAATCCCCTTCTCCCACCTTGGGAAGAAAGCTGCCTGTTTTATTTAAGTTCAGTCTGTTCATGTATAACAGCAAAGGTTACATTTCTTCACCTGTGGGGCACCTGCAACGAATGGGTGAGTGTTTGGCCTCATTGGAAGGGGCAAACAACTTCTTTTCTTCAGTTGGATTTCAAGTATTGAGGACTGCTATTTGGGAGAACTATGTCAACTAGGACAAACAAATAGAGCAGTCATCTGTTTAAAGTGTTAAAGTTCATTTTAGAGGGGGTGCTTCAGGTCATCCACTGTCAATCTACAGTTTTAAAGTCTAAAGTTCTGTGTGCCCAGAGAAATGGCCGGGTATGGGCTGTGGGAGCTGGAGGTGGATAGATCCCCATCTTTAGTAACCAGGTCCACCTCTACGGATTTCTTCTGTGTTTTTGCTACTTGTCTCATGCGCTTGGCCAGTGATGGGGTGGGTACCCAGATGTGGGTCACAACTTGAAAATCTCTCTAGGAGTCGTAGACTTCAAGTGGTGTGGGGAGCCACAGGATAGGAACATTACTCCTTGTTTGATGGGAGTCTCCCTGTTTGATGGGAGTTTCGAATTGGAAGTACGAAAACAAAATCTCACTAGGAGTCGCAGACTTCAAGTGGTGTGGGGAACCACAGTTTGGGAGCCTCCTTGTTTGATGGGATGTCTTTCCAAGTAGAGTTTGGGTTCATTGCCAAGTGGACCGTCAGTCGAGTGGTCGGCAGGGGAGCCGGGCCAGTCGGGCTGTGTATCCAATGCGCATGCGAAGTCTGGGCTGAGTGCCTGGTGGATCCAAAGCCAGACAACTGTTGTAGTGTTCATTCCTTAAATGGACCGCTGTGTTTAACCTCTAATCTGCATTACAGTTACGTAGCCCTGTGGGGGAGACCATACAGAGCTTTGTTTATGTTCAGTGAGTTAATAAATAAAGCCACACTGAAAAATCCCAATTCTGGTTCTGGGCATTACAGTTATTGCTTCCTGTAGTTGGATATACTTGGGTGCCCCTGTGCAGAGTAGTCAAACCTAGGTCTCCTGTGCCAAGTAGCCTCATCCTTCCCCGAACCCGTAGATACCCTATGTATATCCATGCTACAAATGTGGACACATAGAAGGGTTACAAATAGATGATAAGAGGCTTTTAATAGATAAATGGGAATTGTACAAGATGACTATACCAGCTTTAGTAGTTAGATGCATATCTGATCCCCCTTGTTGGTGTATTATGGAAAAAAATTATAAAGATGATTTAATAAAAATAAAAGAAATTGTAACAGGTTCCAAAAGTACAAAGTGTAAACTGTGACTGGACTAAACAGGACAGCCAGCCTGCTACATGGATAACCATCAAAATTAAAAAAAAGTTAGCACTCTGTAGCAGAACACCACTAGCTGAGGTGAAAAGTTGTTATAAAAACATAAGTACTTTACTGTGGCATGACAGAACTGTCGACTAAGAGTCTCAGACCCTGCCCTTCAGCTCTATCTGGGTCTTCATCAGGGGCAGATCTAGTGGCCATCAGGCATGTGCACCATTTGTACTGCATCAGGTAAGTATTTGCATATCATTTTAATACATGACATCATCAATTTAACTTTTCGCCTCTACTAGTAATTTGCTACAGCGTGCTAACTTTTTCTTTATTTTTGATGGTTATCCATGTAGCAGACTGGCTGTCCTGTTTAGCACCACTCTCACGTTCTGTGCGTGACAGCTCTCCTGTAGTAAATTTCTGGGCATGCTCTCTTACCAGCTTTATTTATCTTGCTAGGTTGGGTCAAGATAACACTTTTTGTTTTCAAAATGTATTTGCACTCCAGTGATATACTTCCTTATTAATAAAGAAAGCAAAAGGTTAACAGTCAACTATATTTTGGAATATTGGTAATTTGGGTCTGCTGATGGCAACTGTGATTTTTTTTATTGGGGTACGGAGCCCCATGTTAAGGGTACAAGAACGCCTGAGGCTGATCGCTTGCCTATTACTCACCAAGGGAGGGCATGAGGTTGAGTAAAGGACAGGCTGTATTTCATTAGCTCCACCTACTGCAGACATCACTCCCTTGTTGGGCAGCATGATTGGGGAAAGGTTCCAAGATAAAACCTTGCATGCACTCGTCTGACCCTGCATAAAAACTACATTGAACTTTAATCTACCGCATCCAAGAAAGAACCATCAGTGCTTGTTGAGAAATTGTCAGTATGGTACTTTATAGATACAGGCTTGTAAATGGTTTGATTAAAGTTAACCTATGACCAACATTCTTATCAGTTACACATAACTGTGCCTGATTTCAGGAGTATAACTGTAACTGCATTTATATGCACAGCTGAGGACATGTGTTGAAAATCAGTCCTCATAGTTTGTGGGCTAACATTAACATCGAGTCATATGTGAGTTCCAGTTCTTGGTTACTGTGAAAGCATGATTATAAAAGCTTTCTACCAGCTCAGTCGCCAGTCTGACAGTGTTTTCAAAGGAAGCATAGCATTAGTAGTGTTGCCTTTTTGGAGATACCATTTAGATGAGACATTAAAGTGAGATCCCTTTTCCCCATTTCTCATAACTGTGTAGGTAAAAGTTAATGATCCCATAGCCCTTTTGAAAATACTCAATGCCTACCCCAAGGTGTCCTGAAATAAGACTATTTCTAGACAAACTATTAACAGTTTTAACTTGCTTGATAGGAACAGTGTTTGTGCACTAAACATATGGTTCCCAATATTCTTCTACTTATTATTCTTCAAACCAAAAATGCTGTACATTCTCACCATTTAATCTGCATGTTAAAGATCAGTGCTACGCATATTACTGCTGACAGCTTGAGGGGTGTGGATGTGTAAGTGATATATTTATATTGATTGTTTGATTTGTACTTTGACACATTTTTAGTAACTGAAAGCAGCAGTATTTACTAGGTGTGGTAATTATTGCAGAACAGAGGAGCTGTGATTAAGCCATTATCTTTATTTCAACCACATGACAGGGCATCTCATGACTATACAGCCAGTGCTCCAGAGAAGATTTTTTAAATGAGTATTGTACTTCTCATTTTCAATGTAAGATTAGTAAAAACAAATCTGGATGAGTAAAAATAACAACATGACACTGAGCGAAGAGTACTTTTTTAAAAAACATATTTTCTTCACAAACACACACACACACACACACACACACACACACACACACGCACATATTCACAAAAATATTTTTACTTTCAAATCAGTGTGGGCTCCATCATGGAACACATGCACTGGCATCACTCAATTCAAAATAGCTGCTCTAAGTCTATGACAGTGTGAGTCTTCAAATTTTTTTTGGGGGGGGTACTTGTCCATGACTCTATGATCACATAGGCATACCACATTAAATAAACTGTGTTAATGAAAACATCATGTTCTGTACAAACTTAGTTTCTTAAATGTCAGCAGGAAAAGAAAACTAAAAAAGTAAGTTACAGCAAGCTGCATGCAGGCAGTACTGAGATGGACTGCAATCATGCTTCCAAAGACCACAGCCATCCAGAGTACTTCCTGCTATATAGCCTCAAATGTTAGTGAGTCGTAATGAGTCACAATGACACAGCCAAAACAAAACAGCAGTCACTCCCTAAGCCCAAAATGTTCTATTTTAAGTCTTTTACTGCAACTCATAAATAGTGCATGATACCTACTGCCTGCTCTGACTCTTTCCTTCCCAAATCCCTTAATAAAACAAATGAAGCCTGGAGGCTCCCACTCAGTACTGTGTGTATGACAATGGCAGCCTTACCTGCTCAACATTCTCATCTCCGAGTTCTCCCACTGCACCTGCTGACTTGCTCCACTTCTGCTGTTGAAGGATTCATGTTCCTGTATCCTGCCCGCATACTGTGCTCCATTTTGATCGCCTGCCTGTCCTCTTCTGCAATATAAACCACTTACTCCCACATGGCTTTTTCATTATTTTCACTCCCGTTCTCTTACAAATAAAAAACACTCCTGTAGCAGGGTGGCGCATTACAGCAGGAGGATGGGAGCATGGCTATGTGAGCTAAATGTGACTGTAAGCCTGTGAAATGTAGCATGCCAGTTCAGTCAGTGGACAAACTATGCAACAGGGTGGGTGGAGGAAAGATTTGCAGAGGTGAGCAGCATCTAAAAGAAGGAACTCCATACACCAGGCATTGTTGAGTAGGGGGACCAAATTAAAAGGACACAGATACTCAGTCAGCCCAGGAGCACATAACATCAGAGTATTTCATACACTAGTCACTGAAAAAATGACTCATTAAACCTCTTTTCTGAAGCATAAATAGGGGCTTTCGTACCTGATCTGGAGCACTGACTGCAGACACGTGTTAAGTACAACAACCAAGATGGAGTCCTATGTAATTCAGGGCAAGAGGAAGCTATTGTAACAAATTTATTTTTCTACTACTATTAAATAAACTTGTCATTTTATACCTGTCTGCTGATGCCACCAAGAGGCCTCCTTGGTGGCACCACCCTCAGCCAAAGGTAGCAAGCCTAAACTGACTGAAGGGACAATGTCAGGTTGTTTGGCCCAACAGCTGGATGCCTAAAATGTGGTGCGGAACCAGCCATTGGCAGGAATGAAAAAGTGCCTTCATAAGAGGGAGGCATTGTTCCCCTTGAAAAGTTACCCCTGCCACCACCCAGAGAAATGGACTAAAAAAGGGGCAGCAAGACCTGTTAAAAATAACCATCCATGGACAGAATGTAGTAAAATAACTCATTTACTATTACAAAATAAACAGCAAAGCTATACAAAATCTTCATTACTACAAGATCATCACTAACATTAAAGGTAGAAAAAGGGTTATCACTATACAAGGCTTATCAGTGTAACATTTGCAATAAAATCACTGTATGAGGCTTGTCACTAACTTAACAAAATCACTGTAAATGACTTATCACTGTAATTTTAACAACAAAATCACTGTAACATTAGTAGCAACAAAACTGTACCACCCCACCACCCCAGGGATCCCTCCCTGGGTGCCACGCATCCCCCAAGAACTGCTGAAAGAAGTGCAAAAGAATACAGGCCTGAGATCCACTATTAGCCACCTTGCTAGCCAAGTATCCCAAGGTGCTGTGCTGCTTGCCACTCTGCTAGTCAAATGTCCAAAAGGTGCTCTGCTGCTAGTTGCTCTGCTGAGTCTGCCAATGTGCTCTGCCACTAGCCATCCTGCTAGCCAACTGTCCTAAAGCGTCTCCACTGCTAGCCACCCTGCTAGTCGAGTCTACAAGGGGTGCTCTGCCACTAGCCAACCTGCTAGCTGAATCTCCTGAGGGTGCTCTGCTGCTAGTTGACCTGCTAGCTGAGTATCTCAAGATGCTGTGCTGCTAGCCAACCTGCTAGCCAAGTCTCCCAAGATTCTGCACCACTAGCCGACCTGCTATCCGAGTCTCCCAAGATGCTATGCTGCTAGTCAACCTACTAGTAGACCTGCTAGCTGAGTCTCCCAAGATGCTGCACTGCTAGCCAACCTGCCAGCCCAGTCTTGCAAGATTCTCTGCCACTAGCCAACCTGTTAGCAGAGTGTCCCAAAGTTACCTGTGAGGGTTTGGAGCAGGCTGTCTGGCTTCACCAGCATCCCCTGCTGCTGGGCACCAGAGTCAACTGCCAAGCTTGAGTGATACAGCTCTTTTAAGACCTCTTTTTAAAGTAAGGCTAGCAGGACGGCAGGGCTCTCCCAGCTACTCCTGCAGGTCCCACAAATCTCCTTCCTGGAATTCCTCTTCAGAGTCCCTCTTGAATGCCTCACTTCTCCGTGCAATCTCCATCGAGCTACTTCTTCAGGAGTTCTTCTCCAGTGAGCTCCTTCTCCAGAAGCCCTTCTCCATCAAACTCCCTGTCCAGGAGCCCTTCTCCAGGAGCTCTTCTTCGTCGAGCTCCTTCCCCAAGAGCCCTTCTCCATTAAGCTCCTTCCTCAGGACCTCCTTCTCCAACGAGGTCCCTCGAGGAGCTCTTCTCCAGCAAGCTCCTTCTCCAGGAGCCCTTCTCCAGTGAACTCCTTCTCCGGGAGCTCTTTTCTATTGAGCTCCTTCCCCAAAAGCCCTTCTCTATTGAGCTCCTTCCTCAGGATCCCTTCTCAAATGAGGTCCTTCTTGAGGAGCTCTTCTCCAAGGGCACCCCTCCTGGGGCTCCTCCTCTGGACTCCCCCCCTCCTGACTGCCTTTAAGCCCCCTGGCAGTCTCCTTTTATGCTTATTTTAGGGGGGTTGGCTACCATGGGGGAACCCCTGTCTGGATGGCTAAGGGGCAGTGCTGATTGGTTATGAAATTCATGGGGCTCAACTGCATATCCAATCAGCAATGAGGGCTGCTACCCAGCCCTCGTGCTTCCTCCCCAGCATGAGCACATCTCCAATGGCAATAACTGCCATTCTGCGTTTAAAACTACTGGCTGCTGGAGTGCCTTTGAAGTGCCGCTGCAGGAGCCACTAGATTGGGACTCCTGTGGGCAGCACTTTCATTTTTAAATTAAACAGATTTAGGAGGTCGTGGAAGGCAAGTCAGTTGTTCACAGCCCCCTTACACTACACACACACACCTATTTCTTTAATAAAAAATAAAAACAGTGAGAGCAGTAGCCAGAGCCACTGACGGAACACCAGCCTCAATGTCCGGTGGAGCACCTGATGCAACTGACATTTTGGCCATTACTCTATCATGTTTGCTACACTTATTTTCTTTAGACAATAAGTATTCTCTCTCACATAACATTTTTCTAACTGTAGGGCAGAAGTAGACTGTTCAGAACTCCAAACAAGTTCCGGGGATTATTCTACCTTCCTAGAAGAACTTGTTTATTACTAACTATGTAACGTAACAGATAAAAGTCCTGACACACCACAAACATTAGATACTTTAAGGCCTGGTTCACACTGTGCTATTTAAAAATTTTTATCAGTGGTAAGATGTTTTAAATAGCCGCTAGCACAGTTTGTGTTCACACTTAACATGACTTGTGAAACATTTTATTGAACCATGCTCAAACCTTGCTTCGAGGTAGGCTTGAGCATTTTTTTCAAAATGGTTCAGATTCTAAATCAAACTCACCGTCAGTGAGAGCAGGATGACACGGATCCTGGAGCATGATTCGGCTGTTTTCTGGGTCAGATCCACGACCACAAAGCATCATGGTAAGCAGCTTTCGGCTGCTGCGAGTGCCAGAAAACAGACGAGAACACGCCACTTCACTATTGAAGTGCTAACACACTGACATGGATTCGGAAAGGTACCAACACATTTTTAAACTTGGGTTACACAGTGTGGATGCTTTGAAACGGTAAGCTTTAATCTGTTTTTGATAACGTGTTACAGAACCGTTTTCCAGCATCCCGCAGTGTGAACAGGTCATAAGGGTCAAGGCACTGTGGTATCTACCTTTGGACTAAACCAGTTGCTGCTGGAGGTGGAGCAACTATATCTTGCACAGCTAGAATAGGAGCTGTTTGAAAACCTGGCAACTCACCAAGCAGATGACCAGGAGCAAAGTCATTGTCACTCACCAACCTAAACAACCTCTTCAGCTAGACTTGGAAATTGGACCTTTGGTGACAACTGATTCATGTTCACATGCCCCAAACATCCCACATGCACTCTATAGTAGGGTCAACACCACTTGAAGCTAATTTTTCCCATAAAAACCTGTTTGTACCACATTTACAGCCCCACCTCAAGCCATATGTGCATAACCCCCAATTTTGCACCACATGTTTCATGCAGAATATGGTAATTTGTACTCCATTTGGAGAAAAAATGGATTTAAAGATTTGTAAAATGGAATAGCCCTTTTTTTGAAAATGAAAAATCAGTGGCCCTACTATAGGTTAGAGGTCCATGAATTGCGTACACAGTACCTGAGACCCAAAGACGTTTTTGATTTTGGAAGTCCAAAGCCATCACACTATCCAATGGTTGGCTAATCCTTACCAGCTTAGGAGCTTTATTATGTCTCTCTTTCCACAGCTGCTGATGCTTCTCTACAGTCTGGTACAACTCTGATTTATGCAGCCAGAAACAGTTTTATGGTTGCTGTATTAGAAACAGTTGTATGTGTGCCCTCTTCGTGACTGTTTGAGGAGTGATGCGATAGGCAGTGCAGCAGTGTGCCAACTGCTGGTTCACAGGTATTACCAGCTTCCTCTGAGATGAAATTTACTTAGTTCATGGTTTCTTTAAAGTTTCCAGAGTCTGTTTTTCTGCCACATTGGATGTAGGATAGTAAGGTTGTATTAGTATTAGTATTTGTCATTTGCCATTCTCTTCAAGGAACAGCTTGAAGGCTTTAGATGACAACTGGGGACTGTTATTTAAAATAAGCTCACATGGAAGTCCTTAAGGTGCAGAGCGATTCTGCAGCAGACACACCATATTCTCAAGTCAGGATTGTTGACATAAGTACTTTGAGCTACTTCTAGTGAACAGCAGTCAACACCAAGAAGTGCAGTTTAACTTCTATGTAGTCAACATGTATACTGTCTCAAGGCATTGTTGCCCAAGACCAGAGATGCAGAGGTGTTAACAGAGGCTGATTGCGAATCACTTCACAAGGTGCACATTTGCTGACCAGCTCCTGGATGTCTTGATCTACTCTAGGCCACCAAATGTATCCTTGGGTAAATACTTTATTCTGAGAAATTCTGGGATGACTTTCATTCAAGTCAGAAACCAGCAGCTTCTAGAAATTTGGGAGGTGTCATGACTCCTCTGCCCCACAGAACGCAGCATCAACTGCTGATCCATCTTGCCAATGAAATGCTGTAAAGTCGCAGTTATTCTGGGTAAGTTCCAGAACTTTGGAGAGTACTAGATCTCATCTAGTTTCCTGTGCCACATCCAGTCAAGCTTCATGTAGCTCCTCAAAATACAAAATCTGGAACACTGCCCTGTCATCTTCCAGTTTTGCAAAACTGGCACACAGCAGTCAGGACAGTCAGCACATGGCTGTTAGAACAGTGCATCTGCTTCTGAATGATCCTGAGAATGGTAACAGTCATTATTGTAATTGTATGGAAACAGAATTAGAAACCAGCACTGCATCCTCAGCGCTGTCGGCTCCAGAGTGGCCAGTAGAGTCTTGTTATCCCTCAGCAAGGTGAATTTTCTGCTGTGTAAGTACTTATGAATTTTTTTCACTTTGAAGATTATACTCAGGGCTTTCCTTCTCAATTTGAGCATCATTATTTTTTTCTGGAAGGCAGGATCCTTGATATGAAAGTGATTGACCGTTGTTTGCCAGATAGCAAAACATGGGAGATGACCGCCACTACAAAATATGGACTTTTCGTGGTTGAAGTGAGCTAGCCACTTGCTGTCCAAGAACAAAACTGACAGGTGGGCAAAGATAGGTCAGCAGAATAAAGATTAATGTCTTGATCAATTTTTGTACTTAGAGTTGATATAACGCACCTCTTGGTACAGTATACTGTTGCAGCTGTAACAAGTAAGGACAGTGGTAGTGCTTTAAGTACCCCCAAATTCTGAACATGAATTACAAATTAGTTCATACTGCATTATGTAGTTTTTTTGTGTGTGTTTTATTTACTTGTTAAAACAAGGCACTGGTACTATGTGTAATGCAAAAATATGTGACGTGCATGCATGTGCAGTGTGTTATACATACAGTATAAGGACTTCCATTTAAACTATTCTGTTAATATTTACTGTTCTTCATTTATTTTTATTTATTTTATTTCAACTTTGGTAACCAGGTAAGCATGCTGGCAACAAATACCTTTTTCAGGCATGACCCGAGTGCAATGGCATAGACAGAATAGATAACAAAAATTACAGTGTGTTAATGCAAATGGTACAAATTTTTTTTTTTGGTTTGTTTGTTTTTGCTTCTGCAACCCCCATTCCCTCCAAGGAGGGAGCTCAGCCCCTGCCTCCAATGCTGTCCCACTATGCCCATGTTTACCCCCCTGGACAGGGCTGGCAAGCAGGCACCCCACTCCCGAAGTTCACTAGTAGCATACCCTGGTTTAGGCACCAGGGTGGGGCCATGGAAGTGGGACCCCCCTGATGGTCACTAGTGGCAGTGGAAACAGCATTGGGGTATGGAATCATACCCAGGGGACCAGAGGTTTTTAGATGCAGTGATCTCCAGCAGCTGTTCTGCCTCCCACTTAACCAGGCGCCGGCCCTCCCACAATTCCCCTGGCCTCTGCCAGAGGTCACTGATCAGTCGTACACTCCCCCCTCCCCCCTGAAGAAGGAGAGCCATCCCTCAGATGCTCCATCCTTCTTCTCCCAGCTGGTCTTCCAGCTCTTGGGTCCACTCCTGAACCCAGGACATCGGCATCACAAGCAGTCACCTTGCCACTGTGCCAGCAAGCTGCAAATGTTACAAGTTACAGTAATGTATTATCTACATACATACAATGCAAATGCAGTGCACTAATGGATAAAGATGATGTAGATTACTATAGTTTGATACAGACATTGCAGTAAGTGCATGTGCGGAGGGGATACAGAAGAGAAATTAGCCATACCAATCACAGACAGTGTAAAGTAATAGTCATACAGCTTCTTTGTAAAGGCAGAAATTGTTGATTTTTTTTTGATAGAAGGCAGTACTGAGTTTTGATAGAAGGCAGTACTGAGTTGTAGAGTGAGGCAGCTCGATAACTAAATGAGCGTTGTCCTATGTTTGTTTAAAGCAGCAGGATTATGTTGTTATTGTTTAAGGTCGAGAGGGAGGAAGGCAAATCAATGAATGTGAACTGTAGGGGTGCTTGTGTGCATGTCTTTTTTTTTCTGAACCTGGCAAATGTTACATTGACTTTGAACTCTGGCTGTAGTCAATTTAAGGTGTGTAGGGAGAAGCAATGATGCATTTTATTATCATTACGAGATGCAAATTTGATGACCTTGTAGTATAGCATATTTTTTTTCTGCAGCACTGTTTTGTTTGCAGCATCAAGGATCAGTGAGCCGTAGTCCAATGTGAGGAGCAAATTTGCCCTGGCTATTCTGATTCTGGTTTCAGGCATTGAATACTTGCAGATTCTGTATAGAGAGCCTAGCTTTTGGTGAAGCAGGTTAGAGGTGTTTTGAATCTGGGTACCAAAGGACAGTTTAGAGTCTAAATATACTCCCAGATATTTGAAGCAGCTGACTTTTCCAGGCAGGTGCTGTTTTCTGCCTTGATGCATAACCTAATGGCCAATTTTTTTCAGGTTATGGCTGGTGCCAAACAACATCAGCTGGGTGTTTGGGAGGTTCAGGACCATTTTTTCTTGCACAAACCATTCCTGTGATTTTTTGAAACTGTACACAGTTCATGGTTGATTATGTTAATGTTGTTGCTATGGGTGTATAAAACTGTTTTGCCTGCATAAAGAAGGGTTTGCACAGTTTGCAGACCTTTGGCAGATTGTTAATGAAAATGGAGGACACAAGATGCCCCAATATGGAGTCTTGAGGGACCCCGCTTCTGATTATGTTGACACCAGAAACCACATTGTCAACCGTCACTGTCTGCTTCCTGTGGCTCAGATAGTCTTTGGACCAGGCAACAGCAGGGAATTTGAAACAGAGTTCATGTAGTCTACTGGTTAATACATCATGGTCAGTCAGGTTGAAGGCCTTGGTCAGGTCTACAAACACGGTGCCTGTTACCAGGCTCTTATCCATTGCACAGTAGATGGCATCCGTGAACTCGACTAGGGCCGTGTCGGTGCTGTGTCCTTTTTTTAAACCCATGTTGCCCCCCACAAATTAGATTATGCTGCTGAAGGTACTCAGTTAATTGGGTGTGTATGATTTTCCCCTGCAGTTTAGCTAAAGCTGACAGGGTTGAGATGGGGTGGTAGTTTTTGAGTAATGTCTTTTTAACTTTCTAGTGTAGTGGGATAACTTGCTGTTTGCCAAAGGTCAGGCACATTATTAGTCATAAAAGCTAGATTGAAAATGTTGGTTATTGGAGGTGCTATCTGAGGGGCACTGAGTCTAGGGATCTTAGAGATCAGTCCGTCTGAGCCAGCAGATCTGTCAATTTTTAAGGCAGTAATAGTTTGAGGACTTCATTACACATGACCCTTTTAATATAGAAATAAGTCTGATTTGAATTCCCAGCACTACTTTTGGGTTTTTATTTGGGGTGACCATTGGGGTCAATATTTAGTTAAATCACAGGATTGCTACTGTAGAGGGCTCAGCGTAGCTAACCCCATTCAGATCGACTGTGGTGGGTGAAGGTTGTGTTTTGCTGTTCAATAAGGAATTTACAGACTGATAGAATTTTTTGGGGGGGGTCACCTGGATTTAATGATTGCTGTTTTTTTAGGTGATGTCTTTTGATCCTACATATTTCTTGCTTGTACCTGTTTCTTGGTGATCTGCAGGTGTTCCAGTCTGAGGCAAGTCTGGTTTCCTTACATTTTACCCAGGATTCATCTCCTTTATGCATTAAGGCATAGATATCACTCATGAGCCAATGGAATATTTTGTGTTTTTTCCTGCATGTACATAATGGAGCATGCTTATCCAGTACTGATATGAACTCTGTGATGAAAATGTCCGAGGCAGAGTTGACATCTGGTATTGCATCAAGCTAGGACCAGTCAATGATGGACAAGTCAGACAAAAACGTTGCTTCATTGAAATTTGAACAGTTCCTGTATGTGATTAACCTGGGTGGAGAATGTTTGGGTACACTGTTGTGCCACAGACAGTATGTGGCTAGGTGGTTACTGAATGAGTCACTTAATACCTCTGAGACCAGTATTCTTTCAACCTTTTTGACTAAAATGTAGTCTAGTAAGGAGTTTGTACCATATTTATGATTGTCTGGTTGGCATTTACATAATTTGATTCAACTTGTGAGTGTTGAGTATATCTTTGTATTGGGATTCATTGACCAGCCAATTTAAGTTGAAGTCCCCTAGTACACTTTGTTCAGGGTACCGAGTTCTCTGTTCATATGCATTAGGTCTTGCAGTCCTTTGAGCCCCACCTTTGGTAGATTATATGCACAACAGACCTTAATTCCATAGCTGCTGTAGTTACCCAAATATGTAAAAGTTATTTAAAAAAATGTATAATCGGTATGTAAAGTAAGAAGCATGAGTGAGTAACTCCAGTGTACTGCATGTAAATAACTTGTTTAATGAAATATGAACATCAGTATATAATGCATATGTAATTAAACCAGGACCTTCACATACTGTGCAGTGGAAACAGAAATTTCCATTCCATGGGATCATGGTGCTGCAATTATCTTGGATGTTTAAGGATGGGCTTCAGTCACCAATAAAATTCATAGCTGACATCAGCAGAGCCAAATTACCCAACTTTCCAAAATTTAATTTTTTGGGGCCTTGGTGGGGTGTTCCTTATGGCATAAGAGACTTGAAGCATGAAGTTTGGGTTAGAGAACCATGTAGTGAAGCAGAGCAGTTCTGTCTGCCCACACCTTGCAAGAAGAGTTTCTTATACCATAGGAGACACTCCAAAAGAGGACCTGTTAATGCATTATAAATCACTCAAGTGAGCTACTGTGATTTATAAGTTTTAAGTCATAGTTCATGATCTTTTGTGTTTGAATCTAGCCATCCTTTCACTAGCTCTGATGTGCAATGCTCCACTTCTAATGTTCCTGCATGAGAGACCACTGTATACTGGATAAGAGGTACAGTGGATCTGTGTGCTGATTGGATAACATTATGCATGAGATTTATAATAAAAGATATACGATAAAAATTGTAACCTTTGTCCTTTGCTATTCTTTGCATCCTGATGCTATTCAGGAGTTAAGACCATAATGCTCTGCTTTTAACATCACACTCTGTTACCATGGAACTACTGTTTGTGATGTCACATGCATGGGATTATGAAATGAACTGTGAAGGACAGAAAGGATTACATTTTAACACAAATATAGGGAATATAACGTGTGCTGACTTAAGATATAATTTTATCTTAATTAATTGGATTTGGTCTTTTAATATCCCACAAGCAGCAAATAAGAAGATAATAAAGATATCTTCAGTCAGATCAAGTCATATTTGATTGATAGAAAAGGTGTTAAAGTGGTTTTGTGAAATAAATGGTAACAAGTTTCAAAACTACAAAATGTAGAGGTCATGCTCTGATGCTCTGAGGTAATGGCAGCCTAACGGGAGTTTTTATTACTAATGAATTACAGATTATGGGAGTATCTCCCATAATCTGTAATTCATTAGTAATAAAAACAAAAGTTTTATTCTTGAACAGTATTTTTTGGCAGTTCGGCAGTTTGATAATATAAGTCTCTATCTAATTTGGAAATTTGGCCATGATTGATCCTATATTTATGTGGTAATTTTAATTAGCAAATTCAGCGCTTACCCTCTCTGCAGTATACTGTCTGACAGCCGCAATGGGACGGCAGGGAACTCAACTCATCTTGGATCTTCATCCGCTGGTTCTCTGGGAGCTCATGGAGGAAGGATTTCCAAGGGCATATCTAAATCAAATAAAGGTGGTACAGTCATGAATGTAAGCAATATGCATTTCTTAAAAGAGAAATTACAAAATATGCACATTGACATTGTATCTTTTTTTTCTATTTACATTTTTTGTATTTTCACCCTCTTTTCTCCCTTTTCCCGGGGTCATGGCATACATATGCATGCTTGTGTGTCGAGGTGCACACGCACAACAGGATCTGGTGACCCTTTCTATCACACCCCAGATGTAGTCGCTGCTCTCTGCCACTTATGCACCCATTGGACCTCCACACGATGGGTGCAGGACTGCAGAGGAGCAGGCATCCACCCCGGAGGGGAATTCCTACTCCAGCCCTCCCCCCTGGCTTGCACTCCAGTGACCCTAGGTCATTCCCGAACTGGGTAGACAGCGTGGTGCAAGGTGTGGCATCCAGCACCTCAACCCTCTGCGTCACCAGGCCAGCCTGACATTGGATCTTTAAGAATGCAGGCTGACTCTGAGAAAAATAAAACCTGGGTCATTGAAGAAAGGTTAAATGTTGTGGATTAAAATATTAGTTTTTTTAGAAGAGATATTCTGTAAATTGGAAGACTTGGCCACAAGGAGCTGTACAAACATTGAATATCTAGGCTCTAAAGTAGATGACTTGGAGAACAGGAGTAGGCACAATAATTTACACCTTGTGGGGGTCCCAGAATCTGTGGAGGGTAATGACACAATGAGATTTTAATAGAATTTATACCCTCTATACTAAACACATCTTGGCAATGGCCCTTGGAGATAGAAAGGGCGCATTACATAGATACATAGATACATAGACAGTGTCGGCAGATAGGGGCCTATGGCCCACCCAGTCTGCCCATTTGAGCTTGTAAGTTCAGTTTGTTTTCCTAGAAGTCCATTTCCCCTTACCCCCTGACCTCTAGAATTCCTTTATGTCTATCCCATGCATTCTTAAATCCCGTGATTGTTTCAGCCCCCACCACTTCCTCTGGCAGGGTGTTCCACTTGTCCACCTCTGAATCGTCCTCCCTCCAACTTCATCCCATGCCCTCTAGTCCTGGGACACCTTTTTCGCTTAAAAATAGTGTTTTCCTGCACCCTGTTTCTCCCTGTAAGATACTTGTATGTCTCTATCATATCCCCTCTCTCCCTCCTCTCCTCCAGGGGAGTACATGTTCAGTTCCTTCAACCTGTCTTCATAGGACTTGTGATGCAATCCATGCACCATCTTTGTTGCCCTCCTCTGAACCTTCTCTACCCTGTCTATGTCCTTACGTAGGTATGGTCTCCAGAACTGTACACTGTACTCCAGGTGGGGCCTCACTAGTGTCTTGTATAGCGGAATTATGACCTCCCTTTTCCTGCTGGTGATGCCCCTGCCTATACATCCCAGCATCCTATTTGCTTTACCTGATGCCTTGTCACACTGTTTCCCTACCTTGAGGTCATCAGAGATGACAACCCCAAGATCCCTTTCCTGCTTGGTGCATGCTATATCCTCACCCCCCAACTGATATATTGTGCCAGGGTTTTTGTGCCCCATATGCATTATCTTGCACTTCTTTGCATTGAATTTCAACTGCCAAACCCTTGACCATTCTTCAAGTTTCTGCAGGTCCCTTCTCATTCTGTCTACACCCTCAGGTGTGTCTATTCTGTTACAGAGCTTTGTGGCATTGATCCTTAAGACCCCCTCCCAAACAAGGACAAAAGCCCAGGCCCATTACTGCTTGTTTTTTATGATTCAATGTTAAAGAAGAAATGCTTGCCCTAACCAGGCAAAAGAAATCACTCTATTGGTGGAAAGAGAGGATATTTATGTTTCAGGACTACTCAGCAGAAATTGTTGAAAAAAGGAAAGCATACAGTGACTTTCGTTAAGTTCTGCAGGAACTTCATGTGTCATACTATGTTAAATATCCAGCAATACTTGTGCTTTCTATAGGAGAGGGGTAACATAGTTTGAAATCACCAGAAGCAGCATGAAGATTTGTTACAAAATCTTGGCCTGATGCTCACCGCATACTGAACAAAAGGCCCCAAAACAATTTAAGCTACCAGTGTATCCCAATTTCCTTCAACACATTTGAAAACACTGAAAATTCTGCCTTAGGACACCAAGCTTGAGCTTCCATACTTCAGAGAAGTTTGTGTGATGTACCTGGGCCTTCCAAATCCTCGACGCTACATCGAATGGATCCAACTAAAAGTACACACATTCTGGTCCCTAAACAATCCACAAAACATGCTAGTAGTAAAGTTCCTCGTCCTAAATCTGTGACCTGGCCTTCGAAAATAACTCGCAAATCACAAGCCTTTTATAAAAACAAACAGCCCATGCTCTCCTCCATTGCTTCTAAGGGCTCTAGAAAATCAGAGTGGCACTTGCCCCCAGCTAAATCCGCTAAATTCTCCTTTGATGATAGTTCTCCTAGCGGAATACTTGAATGTTTAAAGGACCCCTGTAGTCCAGTGGCAGACATGTTAGCAGAGCCATCATCTTCTGGGTTTCTGACTGAGGAAATTGAAGCTTTAGTCACCTGAAATGTCTATTGGATGCTTTGAGTACATCTAATTTATACAACAGGAAGTTCTGCTGCAAACTGCCCCGTTGATAGGTTGCTACTAAGCACATAATGCCTTCAGTCTAGGAGTCTTACTACATTTATATTCTAATTTGTTCCTGCATATACTTGCTTTTAAAATAACTATAGCTGTGTTTAGATACCTGCAAATGTTTTAATGCTCTTAATGTGTTGCTTTCGACTGTTATTGGCAATTAACACCCATAGAAGGGTGGGGGTCGAAGGTAGAATTCATAGGCCATTAGCTGCTTCCGATTTAGAGATAAGAGTGACAGAACTATGGCCTCTACAAGGTTAATAAATATAGAATTATTAATAACACTGTTTAATTCATTTTGAAAAGTAGTTCAGGAATTTCAGGAATATGACTTTTCCAATTAGGGTTTCACTCTTTGCCTCCTTGGGGGGGAGAGTGCTTATTTTATTTTTTTGGCATGATTAAAGACTCACAAGCAAGAAGTTTTATCTAAACTGGGTCAGGACATTTTGTGGAAGGGGGACAGCAAAGATCCTATGTTGCTCTACAGTTTATAATTTTACAACTTTTTGTATGGCATCTTCCTACACTATTAAATATTCATGTAGCATTTGCCTGCTCTATTAGAGGTAATTCTCTTATACAAGATGGCAAAGTAAGAAAGGAGTACTAAATAGCTTATAAGGTATTGCAGACAAGATGCAAATGGTCAATCTGCATGCCTTCTGTTAAGTTACAAAATATAGAATTTACTCCTAATCACTTGTAAATCTTGTAGGAGGAGATATGACCAGGTTGTGAAATAGTGCATATGGTCTTCTAAGGACTTCAAAATCTGAGTATAGGCAGCTACTAAGGGTAAGGTAAGTATAAAATAGTGTGATTAGTATGCTTGCAGACTTTGTGCTGTACTGATTGGATTTTGAATACTTGCAAACATGTTATGGGTTGCCTTGTACAGGCCTTGTGCACTATGAATGTCTTTGCTGCCTCGTTCACTTCAATACTGATGTCTTCTAATATTTAGTATTATAAGGGTTATTATTGGATAATTTTCCAGGGAGGTAAAATTGGAACTTAGGATATCAAAACTGCTCAGTTATGCTTGTTTTTTTTTTTTTGTTTTCTTTGCTGTTTAAAGTAAATGTGGGCTTCTCAACTTGCTGCCTATAAGATGTGTGTTATCACTTTGAGGGTTTCCTCAGTGAGTTTTCACACATCTTCTTACTGTGTTTGTTGTGGGATGGTGTGTATTGGTGAGGTAGTCCTTAACTGTGTGCTACTTCTGTGTTTTCTGTAAATTGTATAGTTCTTTAAAATTATTATCCTTTAACGTAGGCTACTGGGACACTATATTTGGCTTAGATAGAAGTTTAAAATGTGTATTTGTTGCTGGTAAGACTTAAACACAATTATTGTGAAATTCTCTATACTTACACTATACTAGTTAATAATACTTACTTTTTTGTTTACGTATATATTATTTATTTTATAACATTACTGAGTTCAGCAAATATCAGCTCCTGGAATGTACATGTTCACCCATTAAGAGATATCGGGTGCTTAACCATCCCAACAATCATAAAGTAGATATTGCCATGATTCAAGAAATTCATCTTATTCGAGAAGAGGCAGAGAAATTAACTCAGAGTTGGGTAGCTATAGTAAACCATTGTTGCTTCTCATCAAAAAAAGGGGCATCACTATTTTAATCTGGAAAGATGTCAACTTTGTTAAACATAGTCATTTGACTGACCCACAGGGAAGATTCCAATTATTCTGAGGAAACATATATATGGTAAAAATGTGTCTCTTTGCAATATTTATGCTCCTAATACCCAGAAGCAACACAAATATTTTTTTCAAATCATTACCTTTGCTCTAGCTAATATAGGGGAATGTGAAATTATTCTGGGAGGGGATTTTAATACAGTTAAGGACCCACTGTTAGATAGATCACATATTCAAAATTCAGGTAGGCTAACCACACCACAAGAATGTCTGCATAAAATGCTGGATGATTTGGGCCTATTAGACATCTGGAGGTTGGCACATCCTAAAGTCAGGGACTGTTCATTTCTGTCTGCCAGATTTGGGACATTTAGTAGTTTAGATTATTTTTTCTACCTTTGAATATATGTCATGTTACTAGTCAAATTTCAGATGAGAATCAACTTATATCAGACCACTGTCTTTTGAAGAGCTCAATAGTGTTCGAAAACAAATCTGATAGATCCTGCATCTGGAAATTTAGTACCTCTTTATTACAGAATGTCAGATTCCAAGAATGGATTCATGAGGAATCCAAGGAATATTTCAAGTTAAACTGTAATGGTACAGTTACCCCACAACAACATGGGAAGTATACAAAGCTTTTATTGGGGCAATCATCAGCTGTGCCTCCAGAAAGAAGAAAGAGAAAATGAGGTCACTAAAAGAAAAACAGGAATCTCTGGAAAAAAAACTTTGTTAGAATTAAAACAAGGTTCACCTAACAATAAGGAATTGTTATTTATGGTCATGGGTCTTAAATATGAGATTGATAAAATTCACGCTGAAAAAAATGAGTATTCTCTATTTAAAGTGAAGCAAAAATATTGGAAGACAGGTGCAAAAACAAGTAAGCTACTGGCCTATAGATTGCACAAAATCCAAAACCAGAACACTATTAAAGAGGTTAAAGATTGTTCAGGGGAAATTACATATAATTTTAAGAAAATTAATAATTGTTTTAAGACTTTTTATGAGAACCTGTATAGATCTAAAGGATGTGTACAGGCAGATATAATAGACACTTTTCTTAACTCGGTTGAGCTCCCCTGTCTAACATCAGAAGATAAACAAATGTTAGATAGACAAATCAATATACAGGAAATTTCAGAAGCCATTGTGCAGGTGCCTAAAGGAAAGTCACCTGGTCCAGATGGGCTATCTGGGGAATTTTATAAACCCCTTAACTGCATTGTGGCTCCCCACTTACTTAATGCCTTCCAGACTTCTTCTGCAGATGGTACCTTGCTGTAATCTATAAATGAGGCTTATGTTTGCCTTTTAAGCAAAAAAGGAAAGGACCCTCTGGAATGTGACAACTATAGGTTGATATCACTCTTGAATTTTGATGATAAGATTCTAGCAAAAATCCTTGTGACTAGATTATCTAAAATCCTGAATAAATTAATAGGTAATGAGCAAGTGGGTTTTCTGAAGAACAGACAGGCAGCTGATAATTTCAGATTATTTTCTATTCTTTGGGCTGCCCATGCCATAAAAAATAATTCCTTCTCTGCCCTGGCTGTCTTTTTGGACACAGGGAAAGCTTTTGATGCACTTGAATGGGGTTACCTATATAAAGTGCTAGTAAAAAATAACATTGGGCCTAGTCTATTAAAATGGATACAACCACTTTATGCGCCCTCTAGAGGATCCAGACAAGGGTGCCCACTCTCTCCCTTATTATTTGTGCTGGCAATAGAACACTTCATCAGGAAAATCATGCAATCTGACAATGTAGGTGGGATTATTACAGGAAAATACACAAAGTCCTTGCCTTTGCAGACAATATACTTCTCACCCTAACCCGGCTGGTCAATTATTTGATAAACATGAAGGAACTTTTACATAATTTTGGAAACATGTCTGGACTTTATGTTAATTGGTCTAAAACGCAGTGCCTAAAGTTAGGGTCATCTGTACAAGAGTCAGCTATAGTATCAGTCCTCTCAGGTTTAACTTGGCCTGTTGATGGTTTGATATACTTGGTGATAAAAATATTTGATTCTGTTGAGGAAATCTTGTCCCAAAATATATCTAAAGTTATAGAGGAGTTGAAGGGTGACTTAGATGGGCAAAATTACATTTATCTTTATGGGGAAAGATTAATTCTTTAAAAATTCTCTTTGTTCTCAAATTGTTTTATTTTATAAACAATTGTGCAGCGAATATTCCCACTATTTGTTTTAATAAAATTAAGAAAGTTATTTCCTCCTTTCTATGGGGAGGCAAACCCCCAAGACTTTCAAAACATAAATTGAGAGCTCTAATTAGAAAGGGTGGTCTAGCTTTGCTTTGGTGGCAAGGATACTGCTGGGCTTTCAAGCTAAAGCAAGGAGCTACTTGGTTTTTGCCAAATGAGACATTAGATACCCCTTTATGGTTACGAATAGAAAAAGAGATGGTCCATCCTCTGAAGTTGACTGACTTATTTTTCTGCAAAACTCCTTATAAATTATTAAACCAACCTACTCTTCAAGTTTCAGTAATGGTCTGTAGGAAGTTCAATTCTCTCAAAAAAGTGGAGTTTGTTCCCCTGCAATTTATGCCAGTCTGGGATAATCCCAGGATAACCCCAGACAATAAAGTCATTAAAGATATTGGTTTGAAATGCAAAGGCATTGTTTTGATAAGGGATTTGTTAGATGACCAGGACAGACTGCTCTCCTTCACTGACCTCATGTGTAAATACAACCTACGTAAAAATGTGATTTTTGTTTCTATTTACAAATCAGAAACTTTCTCCTTAACAAATATCTGGATGCTTCTCATAAACTTATTTAATCTTCTGCTTGGCAGAATTTCTTTAAAATATGTTATCTGCCTAAGGGCTTCAGTCTAATTTATGCTTTTCTGAATGAATCAGATATTCTGCTAACAGAGTATGCAAGGTTGAAATGGCAGGAAAAGCTAGGCCTAATCATTTCAATGGAGATGTGAGAGAGAACATGGGATAGAGAGATTAAATATTCCAGAGAAGTACAGGAGAGACCTTTACAATTTAAGATTCTGCACTATTACTACTACTCCCGTATGCAACTGTTTAATATAGGGTTAGAGTCAGATAGCAGGTGTTGGAGATGTGGGGATCCTGATACAGGTTTGGTAGATTTGTTCTGGCATTGTAATAAGACTTTGCCTCAGTGGAGGGCCAATCTATTATTGGGTCATATATATCTTTCCCCCCTTAACTTTCATCCTTGGAGACACTAATTTTATTCCAAATATCCCTAAACAAAATAAATTCTGGGTGTTAACGTGTGCTTTAGCCTACAAAAGGCTGATTCTTCAGAAGTGGAAGGATTAGAATCGTCCCAACATGCAACAATGGCTTAACAACTTGTTGGTTACTGCAAATAATGAACGAATATGTTACTCTCATATGAATAAGAATGACGTACTTGAAAGTATATGGGGATCTTTTATAGACTTTTTTACCCAGGAGAGTTAGATATAGTATATAAGTGCTGTATTCTAAAAGTGAGTAGGTAAGAGAGTATGTTTTACTTAGGAATGCTTCATATTCTGTGTTGTCCTCACAGATTAAATTACCATATACATGGAATTAAAATGTACTAAATTAGTAATGTGTACTACAATGATTCATCATTTGATAATATATGTCTGACCCTGAATTTGATATATGTAAAGGCATTGTTTTGTATCTTTTATGGAAAATTAATAAACTTTAAATTGAAAAAAAAAGTACCAAATGTAAACTGTGGCTGGACTAATTTCCTAGTGGCAGCATAAAAAAATAAATGGCATTTCACATGTTAGAATAAATATTTGAACATGCTCAGTGTGATCAAAATAAGTCAATGAGTTTTGGAGTATGCTCAGTGACCAACTTCATTCTTTACTCATGTTGCCAAAAACAACATGTTTTATTTATTTATTTATTTGAGAAATCGGTTTACAACCTTTGAGCCAGAGGCTCATTTCCAAAGGTACCTCGTCACAGTGAGGACAACACATAACAGGCTTACATATGATGTAGAAAAGACAACTGAATTTTGGTTACAGCATTTGGATTAATGGTAGCAAGCACAGGAGACAACTGAATTTTGGTTACAGCATTTGGATTAATGGTAGCAAGCACAGGAGACAACTGAATTTAGGATATAGCCTTTGGAATAATGGTAGCAAGCGCCAATGACTACATCCGGTCAGCAAATAAGCAAGTTTGTGAGATGTAGCAGGTCAAAGCAGTATAAACAGCAATGGCTGAGGATTAGTGCAATGTGGAGTGGATGCTGCCCAGTGGGCAACTCAGTTATATACAGGTGCAGTTTCGCATGTTAAATAGATGGCTGTGAAGTGTGAGTTTGAATTTGGAAATTGTGGGGGCATCTGAGATGGGGGCAGGGAGCGAGTTATACCAGGATGGAGCTCTAAAGCAAAAGGATCTCTGTCCATGGGATGTTCTGGATCTTGGGACCAGAAGGTTGGCCTTGGAGGAGGACTGTGTGCAGACCAAGGGTTGGGCTTGTCAGAGCAAGGCTGTCAGCCCAAGTGGGGAAAGTCCTAGA
The DNA here is from genome assembly GCA_016271365.2 of Neoceratodus forsteri. Taxonomy (NCBI): domain Eukaryota; kingdom Metazoa; phylum Chordata; order Ceratodontiformes; family Ceratodontidae; genus Neoceratodus; species Neoceratodus forsteri. The sequence continues at coordinate 1,428,616,890 of CM028130.1, forward strand.
AGGGTTTTTTTTGTTATTAGGCAAGTTTGGTAGCGGAGACATTCGTCCAGGGTCAGCAGATTCGCCATGTCATAGAGCTGGCAAGAGTGTGTCCTCCTGGGGGCCCCAGTGATTAGCCTGCATGCTTTATTTAAGATGAGGCAAATTTTATTGAGGGCAGTTGTGTCAGCAGCACCATATACTGGGAGGCCATAGTCGACCAGGGATAGTATAGAGGAAGTGACCGCTTATACTGGAGGGCAGTCTGGGGAGACAGTTTTATGTCGATATAAGATGCCAGTCGCATATTAGTGGCTGAGGCAAGGCCAATGTGGGTGTGGTAGGTGAGTGCTGAATCAAAGGAGACCCCAAGGTACTTATAGGAGTGGACCTGCTCAAGAGGCTGCTTGGACCCGGGAGGATATGGAGGGAAGTTGCTGGTTTGTTTTGGGATGGGCAAGAGCATTGTCTTTGTTTTTTTAGAGATTAATGACCAGTCTGTGCTCTTCAAACCAGGTTTCAACATCATTAAAGGATTGTTGTAGAGAGTCCTGAGGACATAGGGTTACGGGTGGGTGGCAACTATGACGGCATCATCTGCATACAGCAGAATTTTCCCGGCGCAAGCACTGGGCAGGGTATTAAGATAGAGGGAGAAGAGTAGAGGTCCCAGGATGGATCCGTGAGGAACTCCTGAGTGGATGGGACTAGTATTGGAAAGTGCCCCATTAATTCTAACACATTGGGAGCAGGCAGTTAGGTAGCTGGTGCACCATGCCAGAGGCCCAGTGGCGAAGCCAATGCGGCAGAGGGCATCCAGCAGGAGGGGGTGGGAGACAGTGTCGAATGCCTTTGAGAGGTCGATGAACACTGCTCTGGCTAGGGAGCCAGAGTCCAGAGAGGAGTGTAGGAAGGTTGAGAATTCAAGTAGTGCAGTGCCGGTGCTGTGGCCAGCATGGAAACCATGCTGTTCTGGGCTGAGGATGTTGTATTTGGTCAGGTATTCAGAGATTTGTGGCAACCAGCTTCTCTAGTGGTTTGGAAAGGGGGGGAGAATGGAGATTGGACGGTAGTTCCCTGCAGTGGACCTGTCACCACCTTTGTGAATGGGGGTGACAATGGCAGCCTTCCATGCAGTTGGGAATTGCCCTAGACAGAGGGATTTGTTGAGAAGGCTAGTAAGTGGGACAAGAACCTGATCCAGGACCAGACAGAGAATTCTGAGGTCAAGCGAGTCTGCACCTGGATTATTGCTTTTTAGTGCTCTGACCAGGTGGGGTCTGGCTTCCTGGGCAGATACCCTACGCAGGTGGAAGCAGGGGTACAGGAGGGCTGGAGCAGGTAGGGGGGTGGTGGGTCAAAGAAATTACTGGGGAGGATGGAGCTCAGGTCCATAAAGGCTGTGTTGAGGTAGTTTGCGATGTTTACTGGGTCTGTAATGGATGTGCCATCCATGGTGATCTGGGATGGGGGAGGGGAGCATGTAGTCCCATTTAATTGTTTGACATTGGCCCAGAAAGTATGGGCACATCCCCAGGAGGAGGTGAGAGTGGCCTGGTAATGATCAGCTTTGGCTTTACGGATGGCCCGGGTGCACTTATTCCGTGCAGCATTATAGGCCTGTCTGTCAGCCATCCAGCCTGATTCTAAGGCACAGTGCCATAGGTTATCCCTATGCTTGAGCTGTTGTAATAGGGCAGAAGTAATCCAGAGCACATTGTGTTTTTTGGTCTGAGCAGCTGTAATGGGTGCGAAGAGGTCACAGGCTCGGTTAAAGGTTTGGGAAAAGAGGGCAAGGACAGTATCTATGTCAGGGGCATGGTGAATGGGGGACCAGTTTATCTGAGTAAGAAGTTCCTTGAGGTTTCTCAGCCCACCTGGTCTGAAATGCCGGTGCTGTGTGGGCGGAGCTGTGGGTCTGGGTGAGAGGGTTACCCAGCGGAATAGGATAGGGGAGTGGTCGCTGAGTGAGTTGGGGAGGACTTGGATGTCCAGGATCTTTTTGGGGCGGTTGGTGATGATTACATCTAGGAGGGTGCTGGTGCCATTCTTAGGGTTTACTCTAGTGGGTTGGGAAATGAGTTGTGTCAGATCAATAGCTGCGAAGGAGTCCCGGGCGGAGGCTGAGGTGGCATTGAGCCAGTTCACATTAAGGTCTCCCGCAAGGACTTGTTCTGCCTTGTGAGGGAGGGTGGCAAGATAATCCATTAAGGATAACAATGCCGGGTTTTGGTTCTTAGGGGGAATGTAGGCAGAGGTGAGATAAAGGGGGGCCTTGGAGGTGTCTGGAATAAGCTTAAGGGTAAGGGCCTGTGCCCCGCTAGCAAGGGCTGGAGTAGGGAGTGCTTGGCTGATGAGTGTATCCTTGGCATAGATTGCACAGCCACCCCCACGTTTGCCCGCACGATCCTCCCGGTATAAGGTGTAGCCAGGGAGGGAGACAGAGGAGTCAGGGGTGGACTTTGAAAGCCAGGTTTCCACCAGTGCAATGACATCCGGTTTATGCAGCATGACCCAGCATTGGAGGGTATCATATTTTTTCAATATGCTGCATATGTTCATGGAGGCGATGGTGAGCCCAGGGGGCCCAACTGGTGGGTCGGTATGGGTGGGGCCTAGGTTGGGATGTATATTGGCTGTGAGGAGTAGAAGGAGGACTGCTCTAGCCAGGGGGTGATGATGTGTGGGCTTCCGATGGGTGTGAGAGGATGGGGAGGGGACCCTAAGGGAACAGGGGGTGGGAAGGGTTAGCCAGGTGGGAAGGGCAAGAATGATTAAATGGCCAGGAGCATCTGGGGGAGCAGCAGGGAGGTACCCAGGGGATGGGTGCTGTAGGCTAGTGAACATGCACAGTGTGGGGTGAGATCTAACTAATTCAACATGAATTGTTGGCGCGGGTACCAGTGAGCCAGGAGGGGTGACTGGCTGGTGGGACAAGGGTACTAGCAGGAGGATGAAGGGGAGGCGTTTTAGGAGGAGGTGGACTAACATGGCTCTAGTAGCCACCATGGGGTAGGAAGGTAGAAGTATTTTGGTTGAGTTCCAACTAGCGTGGATACCACTTTGGATTAGTGGTAGTGTCACGGACTCTGGTGGACAGGGTACCAAGTTCAAGTCTCACCCAGGGCAGCTAGAGGAGTGCCTGGGTGGGAGCAGAGATCCACGTTCTAGTGGGTCTGATGCAGTCAGGGTTATGACTGAAAACAGGGTGCGAAATAGTGACTCCTAGTGGTCACTGGGTGTAGGTTTGGGGGTGTAGTTAGGAGTAGGATGCTGGGCAAGCTGTGGGGCTGGGTGCTGGGAGAGGTATGGGCAGAGGTAGGTATGGGTTCTAGAAGGGGAAGGAAGTGGGGGAGGTTCTAGGAGGTGGTGGGGAGGAAGTCAGATAGCAGAGCTAGAGCTGGGGAGGGTCAGTCCCTCTAGTGGCCAGCAGGTATAACCTGCAAATGGAAAAGTGGGGACTTAATAAATACAGGAAATTATGTCCGGCAGGCATACCAATAAATGAAGGGACAGCCCTGGGTTGGAGGGTGGCTAGGGCGGGCGGGGCAGTCGACGCACGCAGCGTGTTGATGGGCCAACACCCCCACACAAGGCAGCTGTTCAGGAGGTAGATTTAATTACCTCTGGAAGCCGCGATCCGTTTCTGGGCGAGGGCAGGTTTGCTCTTGGGCGAGGGCCGGTGATTCGGGGCCTAGATGTTCATCTTGGTAAATGTATCTGCACACTTGAATAAATTGGAAATATCCCATGAGGTAGTTCAAAATGTGAGTTTTATTTGGTGTGGAACGTTGGTGGTATTATTGCTTGGCACAAGTGGCTGAGTGAAGCAAATCATAACACCAACATTCCAAACTAAATAGCTGTCATGTTTTGAGCTACAGTACTCCATGGGATATACTATGGAGCTCTTCGATGGCAAATGGCCTGACTGCCAGATAGCCCTGAGACATACAGGCCACTTGCCCTAAACCAGAGTCTGCCTCCAACCTCTCCCACGTGCGTGGAAGCTGCGCCTTCTCCAGGAGCTCTTCCATTGAAAATGGCCTGACTGCCAGACAGCCCTGAGACACACAGGCCACTTGCCCTAAACCGGAGTCTGCCTCCAACCTCTCCCATGTGCACGGGAGATGCGACTTCTCCAGGAGCTCTTCCACGGCGAATGGCCTGGCTGCGAGACAGCCCTGAGACACACAGGTCACTCGCCCTAAACCGGCGTCTGCCTCCAGCCTCTCCCATGTGTGTCAGAGCTGCGCCTTCTCCAGGAGCTCTTCCACGATGAATGACCTGACTGCCAGATAGCCCTGAGACACACAGGCCACTCACCTTAAACTGACATCTGCCTCCAACCTCTCTCACATGTGTGGGAGCTGCATCTTCTCCAGGAGCTCTTCCATGGCAAATGGCCTGACTGCCAGACAGCCCTGAGACACACAGGACACTCACCCTAAACTTGACATCTGCCTCCAACCTCTCCCATGTGCATGAAAGGTTCGCCTTCTCCAGGAGCTCTTCCACGGCAAATGGCCTGACTGCCAGACAGCTCTGAGACACACAGGTACAGACATAGAGATGGAGCCTGGCCTTTGGAGCTGCCAAGCTTGAAGCGTGGTGCTTTTTCTTTCCACTGGCTGATTTGGTTCTGTATCTCACTTCCTCAGCCTTGATTGGACACTTCACCTTTCTCCTGCCCACTTATTCACTACTGCCTTCATCTACCTAAGTTGCTTAGTTTGCACAGATGTTTATATTGCAGGGCTGTATTTACTGCTCTGTATACTTTACTGAATTCAGCATTCTATTTTGTTTTTTCTTTAATAATGCTTAATGTCTACTCTACTGTGATATAAGTTGCCAAATATTGTCACAGGTATAGTTTGTATGCTCCTTTCCACCCTGTAACCCTGCCTGAGCTAAGGGAGTAGCGATAAGCGCTTCAATGCACCCTATATCATTTCTTTAAATTATATCTGAATTATTGTCCTGCATTTTAGCACTAGCTATTTCTGTCCTTTGCTCTAATATTTCTTTCTTTTTTCCCTGTGGCTTTACTTGCTAATCATCTCTCCCCCCCCCCACCCTTATAGCCAAAGTTATTAAAGCTCTTTTTGGCTTTATTTTAGAGAAACTTTTGTGCAGAGCCTTTGTTATGCAATCTGCCTTCCCAGCTTCCTGGGGCCTAGGGGATTAGCTGCCACTGCCTTTGCATTTTTTGCTTAAAATTGACTGTCCCTTCTCCCATCTGCATGCCACTCACCCTAAACTGTCGTCTGCCTCCAACCTCTCCCACGTGCGTGGCAGCCTTGCCTTCTCCAGGAGCTCTTCCACTGCGAATGGCCTGAGTGCCACACAGACCACCTTTTTCTTTTCCATTAGCAGATTATATCTTCTAGCCACTAGAGGGCTATATCTCTGGTACATTTGTCTGCCTTCTCTGCCTCCTACTAAACCAGGGCTACATACAAGCTTTTCCTCATATGAACATGTGTTAAATACTGCTTGTGCTCACAAGAGTTTTGTAAGAAAAGTTTGCTTGTATTTTGCTTTAATCTGTACCCCTCCTGCTGTTTTATCATGCACTTGCCTTTCTCCTTCCTCCCAATCCTTTCACCCTATGTCAACCCCATATCTCAGGCTTCTCTCCTGTTCCTTTTAGTTTGCCTTACATGACCTCTACTGCCTGAGCATAATGATTCTGTCCTTTATGCTTTCTCAGCTTTTTATTTTTTCATCCCTGCTACCCCTCTTCTACCTCCCAGGATCCTGCTACCCCTCTCCTCCCCCTAGTTACCAGATTGACTATATCCACTATCACTCATCTACCCTACATTTTGAACCTCGCTCACTTCATGCACCCCCCACTGAAAATGGATGGCCACACCCATATATTCATGAGTGGGGCGTCATGGGCTCACTCATCTCCTCTCCCACCTTTGGCACACATGACATCACTCTGGGACCAGTGCCAGCAACTCTGCATATGTTCCTGCATGAAGCGGACACATAAACTCACCCTCAAAGAGCTACGTTTGTGCACTCTGAAGCTCCTGCTCCTCCTGTTGCTGCTGTCTGGCAATATTCACCCCAATCCCAGCCTGAAAACCTCTAGCTCACCCAACCAAGTCAATCACTTAGGGGGAACTCTTCCTTGTGACTCTTAACATCTGCAGACTACTCCTAAAGCTTGATGCCCCGCAAATTTTTGCAAACCAATACAATCTGGATTTTCTCATGGTTGTTGAACTCTGGCTAACACCTAAAGTCACTGATATGGCAATTGCCCTGCCAGGCTACAACATTTTCAGGCTGGAGCAGAAGACCAGAAGAGGAGAGGGCTGTGCAATATATCTCAAAGAGTCTCTCTTGGGTCACCCCATAGCTACCCCCTCTCAGAATCATCTGCGCAGATTCTTCCTATCAGAATCCTACTAGAGGCCCATGACAAAGCCCTTACAGGTATTTCAGCGTACATCCCTCCAAAAGAGCAAGGGAAAGGTCTCAATGCTGTCCTGGACTTCATCTGAACCCAACCTCCAGGCTCCGAGTCAATCCTGCTAGGTGACTTTAACATTAATTGGCCTGCACCTGAATCAGGGCTGTATTTACTGCTCTGTATACTCGTCAGCAAATCTTTCCCCGCTGGTTGACTTCCCAATCAGACACAACTACAAAATGAGCTCTAGCACCCTCCTGGATTGGGTTCTGGCCAGCCATCCAACTTGTATCTCTAACATCTCTGTCATCCTGAATTCACTCAGTGACCATTCTCCTGTCATCTGCAAATGGTCAAACAAATTCTGCAAGCCCCCTCCAATAGTCATCTCTAGCAGAGTCCTTCCCCGTGGGCAGTTGAATCACCTCAAATCCTGCCTCAGTCAGCATGATTGGACTCCTAGTTACAAGCGTTGGATGTCAACTTGGCCCTGAACTATTTCTTCTACACCTTTAATGTGACTTGTGTCTTCCACGCCCTCTTCAAAAGCAAAAAGTCAAAGGCCTTTGCAACCCATGGCTCTCCATGGAGCTTATGGCATAGTTAAAAGCAAGGGATCACCTCTGGCTGTGGGCACGGGCCACCGGTACACAAACTGACATACAGAACTATAAATGTGCTTGAAATGATTGCAAAAAATCAATCCACTTAAAGAAAGTATCTACCATAGGGAAGCTTTCACTAACACCGGGGGAAATGGTAGAGCCTTCTGGAACAATATCAGAGAAGTTACTGGGAAGCAGCCTAAAACTTCCCCTACTATGCTGGACATTAATGGGACTATAACACTGGACCTTACGACTATTGCTAATACATTCAATACTGCTTTCACAGGCCTCAGTAGTGTTCACCCCCCTGACTTTTTTGACGTAGATGACTCTCCAGCTCCACCTTAAAGCTTCCCCCCTCTTCTAAATACCTGCTGACCTACTTTAAAGCAGTCAAGATGCACGAAGCCCACAAATACATTAGTAAAGCAATTGCCAAGTCCACAAATAGTGGGGACACACTTGACCTCAAACTGCTGTCCCTCACCCTCAACGAAGTACTAGGACCATTAACAAAGATCTCCACCTCTCCCTCAGGCTCAGCCAGTTCCCTGACAGATGAAAATCCACTACTGTTACTCCGGTCCACAAAAGTGGAGACAGGGCCCTCCATGGGAACTATCGACTGATCTCCATATTACCTCCCCTCTCCAAGGCCATCAAATGCATAGTAGCAGACCAACTCACTGATTACCTGGACAAACATAATATCTTGTGCTCTCAACAACATGGATTCAGAAAAGGGCACAACACCACTTCTGCCCTTCTGGAATTCACTGGAGTCATCCACAGTTCTCTGGATAATGGTCACCTAGCCGGGTCACTCTTTATCAATTTAGCTAAGGCTTTCGACACTATCCACCATCATCTACTACTTGAGCAGCTTCTGAATGCCCTGCTCTCTCTCCTGACTTCATGGCCTAGTTTAAAAGCTATCTGGAAAACTGATCCCAAAGAGTTAAAATTGCAGATGTCCTCTTTGATGCTAGACCTGTCCGCTCAGGAGTCCCCCAGGGATCCATACTGGGTCACCTTCTATTCAGTCTCTTCCTGAACAGCCTTTCAAAGTCTTGCCCAGAACAAATGGGCAGACTAGGTGGGCCAAGTGGTCCTTATCGGCCATCAAAGTCTATGTTTCTATGTTTCTAAATCATCCTTTATGTTGATGATGCCATAATTCACACCACCCATAAGGATCCTCAACCCCTACAGAACAATCTACAGCAAGGCTTTGCCTCAGTTGAGAACTGGTTTAGTAAGCACAAATTGGTCCTAAACTATAAGAGAACCAAGTCAATGCTTTTCAGCAGCTCCCACAACAAGTACAGGCTACAATTCCTGATCTTGACAAACTGCCTTGGAGCTGCCCTCGTACAGGTGCAATCTTTTAAATATCTTGGGATCTCTCTTGACTGTAACCTATCCTATGGTACCTACATCGATAGCATCGCCAAAACTGCAAATACTCACATTGGACTACTCTACAGGCACAGACAACACCTTACTGTGGAAGCCTTAAGGGTCACTGTTCAGAGCTCTGTTGTCTCCATAATTGACTATGGCCTGATCATATACGGCTCTGCTACTGTAACTGCCCTCAGATGCATATCCACATCTCTCAATAAAGCTTGTCAGCTCATCACTGGAGCTCACCGTTTCCACTCATATGTGTGACCTCTATGCACAAACTGGCCGGCTGCAACTCTCAAACCACATAAAGTACCAAACCTGCATTCTGACAAACAAAATAACCATGGGCAAAGCACCCTCCCAGAGTCCAAACTCTCCTTTGCCCCAGTAGTAACCCTGGCCACAATAGGGGATCCGAATCTTAACTCCTGCAAGTCCCTCGCTGCCGTACCACCCAGGGACACAGATCCTTTGCTCATAGGGCCCCCTAGCTAGTTGAATGGTGTCAGCAGTGACATCTCCTCTGAACCTAAGCTTGGCCCGTTCAAATCCAGGCTCTGCCTACTCCTCTCTGCCTCTAGCACCTGTGACTGTCTCCTTTAATCAGCCCTCCTTACCATTACCCAATCCTTTATCTTAGCTCTTTCTACATAGTACTTCCATTATCTACCCCTAATCTCCTACAACCCCCTCCCCCACCCTCTTCCCCTTCCCCCTGCACCCCCTCTACTGCCTGTTGTTCTCTCTGTGATGTGACAATGCCTCTTGCTGCTCTTACCTTTTGTGTCCTTGCCATGTCTTGTAACAGTATTTACCCCACCAATGCCTCTGGCTTTAGTTTAACCCAAATGTATGCATTCATGTTATGTAACTGATTGTTAACCTGTTATTCTGCCTTTGTTACTTAATTGTCTTGTTTTTTGGTGCGTTTTTTTTGTTATTTTACTGCAACTGATGTGGAACCGTTGTGACAGAGCCTTGGCTCAAAGGTACTTGTAATCCTAGATTCAAATAAAAAATAAAATAAATAAATAAATAGGTATACCATGGGATTTCAATATTTTCTTAATCTTCTATGTTTTTTTAGGAATTCTTCTTAATCTGTCTGTCTGAGAGAAGTTCATGTGGTTCAGTGGCATTCATGTATTTCAATGACGTTCATGCATCTCACAGGTCAGAATAAATTTCTGAGCATGCTCAGTATGGCCAAAATGAGTGGGATACATTTCTGAGAATGGTCAGTGTGGTCAAAATGAATTAGATAAATGTCTGAGCATGCTCAGTTACCAACTTCATTTATCTTGCTATGTTATGTCAACATAACACTTTTTTTTTTTGGCAAACTAAATTTGCACTCCCATGGTATACAGCCTTAATAATAAAGAAAACAAAAGCTTAAATTTCAACTTTATTCTGGAATGTTGATACGTGGGGTCTGCTGATTGCAGATGCTATTTTTTTTATTGGTAACAGGAGCCCCGTGTTAAGGGAACAAGGAACACGTGAGGTTGATTGCTTGCCTATCAGGGGAGGGCATGAGTTTGAGAAGAGGACAGATTGTATTTCAGTAGCCTCACCTACTCCAAACATCACTCCCTTGTGCAGCATGATTTGGGGCAGGATAAAAGCGAAGGGTTCCAAGATAAAGAAGTTGCATATGCTTGTCTGACCCTGCATGGAAACTACAGTGAACTTTAATCTACAGTACTCAAAAGATAGTCAGGGCTTATTCAGAAACAGTCAGTACCTTATAGACAGTAGTGGGTGAAGTGGGTGAAATTCTCTCCGGGAAGTGATTCGAGGAGTAACGCAGAATCCATGAAGTGCTCCACAACATGAAGTGGAGTACTTTGCATCATAATGAGGAATGTGAAGTCCTTTGAAACCATTGACTTCAAATTATTCCACCTCCCCCAAACCACTTCTCCACCAATTTTAAAGCAAAGTGCATTGAAATCAATGTACTTCACATCGCTTCACCTTGTTATTGAGCTCCAAGGCAAATTTTGCAGTGCTTCATGGGATTGCAGGTCACATGAGCTCTAGATTGTTCTGCACAACCTCAGTTCTGTGTAGTGTGTGTGTAGTGGAAGATGGAGACAGTTTCCTCTCAGAGCTCTGTGATTCAAATCCTCTAAAAGCTGCTAAAAAAGCCTTGAGTCATTTTTTTACTCAAAATTTAGAACATCGATTGTAGGAAACCCTCCTGTGCTCATATCATCAAGTGTTTATTGTTTGTGTGTGGATTTTGAATGTTAATTTAGAACAGCCAGTCTGCATACTGTGAAGTGTGCTTTGGGGTGGGGCGTACCTGTGGTGTAGGTAGATTAACTGGGAGAAAAAGGCAGTCTTTCTGTTTTGGTTATATTTTTCTTGTATAACTGAGCTAATGTACTCACACCAATATTTTCAGTAATTCTTGGCATTTTTTGCTAATTGTTGTGGTGCAGCATTGTATAATTTCAGTTTGTTTAAAACATTTGGTTATATTACTAAAGATTTCAATTTGCTACACATTACTTGTAGTGTGTGTGTGAGTGTGCGTGCGATGCATGCCATTATATCAGACACCTTTTATTGTGCCACAGAGTAATTGCAGCAGTGTGAACTTGCTATCCACTGCACCTGCATTAATTTTCTTTATACTGCTTTGTGGTATCTTTACTGGAAGTGGACTGTTGCTGCTGTGCACTACCCCCCCCAACCAGCAAAAGGTATTATTTTCCAGATCTGGATTTGTGACTTGTGAGCACTGGTTAGGTGTTGTTGTGCCTTTATGTCTGCATCTCTTGAGTGTGCAGTGTGATCTTAATCTGTCTGAGCGTTTGCAGTACACCATTCATTCTGGGAGACTTTACATTTCTTATTATGCTCTCATTTCACTTTTGACAGCACTAAGGAATTTTCTGGACACAAGACAGTAGCATGTTGGGGAAGCACATTAATTCTGGTGACTGTATTTGACCACTGCACACATGACTGAGTGATCCATTAATTCTGGGAGACTTTGCATTTCTTGTTGGGCTATCATTTCACTTCATTAGCATTGGGGAGTTTTCTGGACACAAGACAATAACATTTTGAGGATGTACATTAATTCTGGTGACTGTGTGTGACCACGGCGGGTATGACAGAGTGCACCATTGATTCTGGGAGACTTTGCATTTTTTGTTACAATCTCATTTCACTTCCTAGCATTGGGGAATTTTCTAGACACAAGACAGTAGCATTTTGGGGATGCACATTAATTCTGGTAACTGTGTGTGACTATTGCATGCATGACTGAGTGCGCCATTAATTCTGGGAGACTTTACATTTCTTGTGCTCTCATTTGACTTCATCAGCACTGGGAAATTTTCTGGACACAAGACAGTAGCATTTTCGGGGTGCACATTAATTCTGGTGACTGTGTGTGACCACTGCATGCATGACTGAGTATGTCATTAATTCTGGGAGACTTCGCTTTTCTTGTTGTGCTGTCATTTCACTTCGTCAGCACTGGGGAGTTTCTGGACACAAGACAGTAGCATTCTGGGGATGAACATTAATTCTGGTGACTGTGTTTGTGAGGGGCTGCCAATATTGTTGTCACTTTGCCTTACTTCACAGTAAAGTAGAATGACACCGCAAAGTAATAATTACAAGATGAAGTGAGCCTTTTGTACTGGACACTCCACACAGTGGAGTGACAACATGAAGTGCCCCATTTGCATGCACTTTGCTGGCAAAATTAAAGTTTACTGCATCTCTACTTATAGATATAGGCTTGTAAATGTTTTGATTGAAGTTAACCTATGACCAACATTCTTATCTGTTGCATGTAATTGTGCCTGATTTCGTGAGTGAAACTGTAACTGCACTCATATGCACAGCTGAGGACATATGTTGAAAATTAGTTCTCAGTTCATGGACTAAAATTAAAATTAGGTCCTATGTGAATTCCAGTTTGTGCTGTGAAAACTTGATTATAAAAGGTTTTTATCAGCTCAATGACCAGTCTGACAGTGTTTTCAGAGGAAACATAATATGGGGGTAGTGTTGCCTTTTTGGAGGTGCCATTCAGTTGAGACTTTGAAGTGAGATCCCTTCTCCCCATTTGTGATGACATGACTGTCCAGGTAAAAGTTAATGACCCCATAGCCTTTGCTGAAAATACTCAGTGCCTACCCTGGAGTCTTGGTCATCATTTCTTCCATGCTGATGCAGATGTCCATGACTGTGCATCAGGTATTAGTGTATAAAGGCTACTGTGTTTGCTTACATGTGGTCATTGTTGTACTAGTGTGCAACTAATGGCTTTTTGAAGTGCTTTAAATACTTTGGCCCAGATATTCAAACTGCACCCAAAAAGTGCACAACAGCAGGAGCAAGCACAAGTCCACTGTGCCCATGCGCAAGAAGCACGGTATTCAAAAACTGTGCAGGTCAAGATGCACTTGTGGCACACAACTGAATATTGTGCCATCTGCACCATAGCGCAACCAGGGATGTGCAGTTGCTCAGTCCAGATGCACCATAGCACAACCAGGGATGCTCAGTGGAGCAGTTCAGATGTGCCATAGCACAACCAGGGATGCTCAGTGGAGCAGGGCAGCAGTGCAATAGCACAACCAGGGATGCACAGGGACAGGATGCAGGGGCCCACCACCCATGCCACAGATTGGCAGAGGAGCACACAGCAGAACAGACATTGCCCCCACACCCCATGCATGGCACAACTGGTGGAGAGCTGGAATAACCACCGCCCCATGAATACCAACAACAAACCCACAGCTGGGCATGGAACCCCAGCACACCCCCGGCAAGCTATGACTGGCACACAAGGAGGGCTGACCACTCCATGCCACACCATCCCACTAATGCAGAGCACATTTTGCACAGTGATCCCCAGACACCCTGCCCAGGAGCAGCATCCACCAGTGTAGGACACCCCTTGCATGCCACCACCCCCACTGTGACAATGCAACCCTGTGCACCACAGAACCATGCAAGGCAGCCCACCATGAGCACCCATCAGTGGGTGGCAGCACACAGCAATGCAATGACTGCATACACAGTGCCACCACGCATGTCCCCCACAAGGTACAGCTGAGAGACCGACCATGCGTCAGCACACGAGGTACCCCACACATGAGAGGGCATGCCCTGGACCCCACCACCAGTGGTACAACACCCTGGACACCCTCCCAAGGACACACCCCAACCCAGCACTGGCCACAACAGCCAGTGCAGACACCCACAGTGGTGCATGGAAGCATGTGCTACACAGGATGCAACACAGTGCATGGACAAACACCCACCCATACCCAAGGGCACACCAACACAGGGACACAGTAGCAGGGCAACCAAGCTCCCAGCATGTGGTCACAGAAACTGTGAACACATGGCCAGCACCCCTCCATGGCACAGAAGTGCCAGCCATCCTGCACAGGCACTGTGGAGCTGTACACTACCAGCATGCTCCCTGGGCACAAGTGACAGACAATGGTGCACATCCCCTGTGACACACACAAGCAATAGCATTGAGGTGGGACAACAACAGTGGAGGCCACAGTGTCACCTGAGGCAGACATGCACCACACCAGTGACAGGAGGCAACCCAGCATTGTGCTGGGTACAGTGGCTGTCCAGCATGGACAGCCACCACTGATTTGCCAGTGGACTGTGCAGGTCACAGACATGCAAGGGTGTCAGCTGCACAGGCCATGGACAGTCTGACAGGTGCACCATGGACACAGAGCATGCACCGTGGACCACTGCATACAGTCATCCAGTGCACAGGAAACAACACACACACCATAGACAGTGACTGATAGCCACTCCCACACCATACTCACTTCCCCACAGACACACATACATGCACATGACTGCACCACCCCTGACGCCATGCACACCACTGCAGCTGAGTACCTATAGCCCACTGCAAATCAGAGACCACCACAGTAGGCATATTAAAGGAAATGTATTTAAAAACAGCAAACAAAACTATATACAACTATTTACAAAGGTATGGGGGAGGGCCACAAAGAAGGTGGGGGTGGGTAAGGGGCAGGGTTGAACAAACAGTAGCGGGAAGGAGGGGTGTGAGGGTGTGTCCAGGGGGTAGGGAAAATCAGAGGCATTGTTAAGCTCTGCAGAAGCCCTGCTCCCCACTCAGGCTGCTCCTCCCACCATTTCACCATCTGACACCCAGCCTGCTGATCCATTCTAGTATTTCCAGTGACGCCCTGGCAACCTGAAGGATCTCCGGCAGCGCCACTCTGATATCGTGCAGCTTCTGTCCACCTAGGACAAAGGAGCAGAGTCAAAAGGTGTGAATGCAGAGCCCCATGCAGCCCATCCACTGTGCATGGCATACAGCCATGGGACATGCCTCTGTGATGGTGTGTAACCACCCACAGTGATCGCGTCCACAAGACCTGCCCACTCAGGTGCACACAGCCATGTGGACTGCTGCACACACCCACTGGCCAAGTCCTGCACAGCACCACTGTGGCTGTTCAGTGACATGGCTATGCCACTGTGAAGGCAGTGGCACAGCCATGTACCTGGTGCACGCATGGACCACCATTGATGCACTCCCAGACAGACAGTGCCACTGGACAGTGCTGACTGTAACAAGTTGCGTGCATGGCAGTGGTGTCAATGGATGGTGGCCATGCCCTGCTGCCCATCCTGTTACACAGTATGCAATAGTAATCATGGATGTAAGGCACTCACCATCATCAGGCTGGTCCCTGTGCCTGTCTTGTCCGGCCACCCTCTCAGCCTGCTGTTCATCACAGCACAGCCTCCCCTCTCTCACCCGCCGGTGCTCCTCTGGGCCTAGGGTGTAAACATGGAGAGAGGAACATCAGTACAATCTGGTAACAAAGTCCCCCCACCCCATGTGTGTGCAATCCCACACAACCATACCCATCCTCCCCCCACCCCGATACCACCACCATGGCCAACACTGGATGGCCCCCCTGAATATACTAGACACATGCCACTGTGATACCCATATGGATGTTAACAGTGTATGGATAGGGCACCTACCTTGCTGTGGCACCGTGCCCCTCCTGGCATGTGACCGTAGGTGGGCAAGCCTTTCTGGGTCCCTGCGCTGCAGGTCACCATAGCAGTGCCTGCACTGCTCCGCAGTCCTCTCCATGCCTGTGGCCTCCTCCAAGGTCACTGCCACCTCCTCCCACATCATACTCCTGGACCTGTCCAGGAGTGCCTCCCCAAATAGGGCAGTGGCATGGGGCTCCACTAACTGGACCAGATTGGCCAGTTCCAGTTGGCTCCAGATGGGTGCCCATCTCTGTGCCATCCTGTACTGTTTTGGTGTCAGAATGGTACTCTGTAGCGCATGTTCACCATGTGCAGATACTGCGTGGTACTGCGCTCTCATTCCGCATCACGCTGTCACCGATCAGTGCAATACAGGTGCAGCCATGCGGACGCATGGTGCCTAGGGGGCAAAGGTCAGCAAAGGGTCAGGGGTCTCTTGCACACAGACCATCACAGCGTGATTGGTACTCACTGCGTGTAGTGCGGTAGGGCACCTGTGTGCCACTTCCTGTAGTGGCCTACCGCGCTGTGGCCCCAGTGTGCTTACAGTGCCCCAGTGCCAGAGCACTATACATGTAACAGTGCAGTAGCACCACTGGCACAATGGAGGCCATGCCCTGCATTTCCTCCCACGCACAGCAGGTCAGCACCCCGGGCATGCGCCGTTTGGTGTCCACTGTGCATGCCACTGAAATGCGCCCTTGCTTGAGCACGTTCAACACAATTGTACAAAGCGCAACAGCATGATATTCACCGGCATATGCAAATCAGCTTATCAGCCATTCAATGGCGCAGATACCATATTAGCATCCACTTAAAATTGCGCCTCGCCTCATTTGCATGCGTTGTGCTATAAAAATGCAACATTGGGCTGCAGTGGCCATAGTCTGTTATTGCAGTCTATTGTGATGAGTTGCATGCTGTTTGGGAGTGTGGACTGTGGTGTGTGGGACATGCATGGGACTGCACAGTCACAGATAACACCTGTCATTCCCACAGGATAAAGAATGAGTGATCGTGAATTGGAGGAAGAGGAACAGAGATGTGGGAGGAAGGGGAGGCCTAACTTCACCAAGGCAGAAATAGATGCCCTGTTTGAGGCCTACCTTAACCAGGAGCCGCTGCTCAGTGGACAGCGGGGAACACCACAGGCCTGTGCTGTTGCATGGGAAGAGGTGGCGTGTGCCGTCAACCTGCATGGCAGGCACCAGTGGTCCGTGCAGGAGTGCAAAAAGAAGATGGGCATGGACAGGTGGAGGATTAAGGACAAGGTGGCTGCCATCAGGGCAGCATGGGCTGCGACCGGTGGGGGACAGCCAGCCACGCAACACCTGACCCCACAAGAAGAGCGGGTTGCTGGCAGCATGCAGCGTTGTGCTATTGAGGGTGTTCCAGATGGTGGATTCTAGATGGGTGGTAGCCCGTCACTGCATGGTAGGTCCTGATCTGTCAATGGGGGGGAACAGGGTAGGGCAGATACATTAATGCTACTGTGTTCCCTTACAGCTCCTGAGCATCTACATGGGTCAGCGGTGGTGGGCTTGTCCACTGAAGGTGATACCATGGACATAGAGGAGGGCCCATCCACCTCCACAGGTATCCAAGGGTCAGGGCGACAGTGGACCCACCTGGCTGTCTGGACTGATGTTGGTGGAGCAGGTGCGGAGGAGGCCGTGCTCATTTCCCAGCATGCCAGCGTCCATGGATGCCATCATGCTGAGACTCGGGCTGGTGCCGGATCCATCACTGATGATGATGGAGCTCACTTCATGGACAGTGATATGTGTGGGCTGCAGGATGGCTACACAGCAGGTGACAGCACGGGCTTGGCCATGGGTGGTGCCACCGTAGAGGCCTGCGTGACATCACAGTCCCAGCCTGTGCCTGTCTGCACCAGTGGGGCAGCACTGGTGTGTGTTCAGGACAGTGGGGCTGTTGCAGCTGCTGTGGCAGCACCGTTGATCCCTGGAGAGCGGCAGCCAGAGGGGCAGTGTCAGCAGTCAGCCAATGGCCATGGGGGTACAGTGTCGGGGGGGCAGCATCAGTGCACCGCCTGTGGACATGCCTGGGCCTGGCCCTGGTGTGTGGGGTGTTGCCCATCAGGGCTGTGAACACTGTGAGGGATAGCATGCCGATCAGGCAGATGACCTCTTAGAAGAGCACACCCGCATACTCCAAGAATCAGTCGATCAGCAGTTGTGGCTTGTGACGGTGGTGGATGCACTCAGTGCAGCTCTGCACCAGGCAGAGGAGCAATGCAGCAGGGACACCGGTCTGCTCCTGGCAGGGATGGACCGGATGCAGGAGGATGTGACCACTGCCATTGACAGGCTGACACAGACAATCACAGCTGCCATGGCCACACAGTTATTTGCCCATGCGTCGCAGACACCATGCAGTGCAATGTCCACCCCCATTCCCGACATCGTGTGACACCCTCCTTGTCGACACCGGGTTCAGCTGTGGGCATTCCAAGCATGCCTGGTGCAGGCATGTTCAGTATGCTGCAGACCCCTGCATGAGCATGGTCGCATTCATGCAGCGGAACCCCTGAGGGACCGTTGGTGCCACCCCATGAGGCCACTGGTCAGCCTCTCACTCCTGGCGGGTCTTGGCAGGGCCGCCCATGCATCCATGGTGGCCGTGGCACTGTGGCACGTGACTGACCTGTCTCCCACCACGGCAACTGTCAGATGCTTCCCTGTGCGTATTGTGTTGTTCAACGTGCAATGCACAGCTGGGGTACCCAGCCCTGCACACACACACACACACACACACACACACACATTCCATCTGCACACCCTCCTGGCTGCTGTCCGCTGTGGCGTGTGCATGATGATGCTTGCATTGCGCTTTCCGCCACTGTGCAATGGTGCTCAATGTCTGATACATGCACAATGACAGGCCCTGGGCATGGTGGTCTGTGGATGTGTGTGTGGCTAGGGCTGGTGATTGGGGTCAGAGTGCCTCCTACCCTCTGTGCATGTCTTGTGGGTGTGTGTGTGTGTGTGTATGTGTGTGTGAGAGTGTATGTGTGACCACGTGCCGTGCTAGACCTTGCCCATCCCTGATGGCGTGTGCAGTTCCATGCTCGGCCAATTCCCTTAATTACATACACCATTGGTGTGTGTCCATGCATGTTTCTGGGTTGTGCCCTTGCCACTGGTGGTTACACATGGCCCCATGACTTACCTGGGTTGGTTGAAGTACTCCTCTGTGATGGTGTCCTGGTGCAGCTGTGCCATCCGGATCAGTCGGGGGTCCCTTCGACTAAGGGGGGGGGGCAGGTCTGGTATGACTTCCCATCCATATATATCCCGACAATCTATATCCCATGTTCAAGTTCTCGCAATTCAATTTCCCGATCGGTAGCAGTTGCCAAAAATATAAAATCCCGCAGCACCATTTACCAAAATGACTTGCAATAAACGATCTCGCTTCAAAGAGAACACAGAGCTTGTATTTAATAAATGTAGTAAACAGACTTGTAGTAAACATTCTTGCTTCAAATAGAACACACAGCTTGTAATAAATAAGTTTAGTAAACAGATGTGCAGAAAATGGTCTTGCTTCAGACAGATGTCTCAAAAAGTAATGAACACACAGCTTGCATCAACCTCAAAAACGAAGGAACACATAGCCTGCTTCAACTCCACAATGAAAGGTGATGTTGCGATTTGTTAATGACAGTGAGGCACTAATTGAAATCTATTAATGTTGCATTCCCCCACCCTACCCAGTCCTACCTATCCCAACCCTGATTGCTTGCCTCACACTCTGCAGCTATGGCTGAGGTGGTCATTTGTGAGGTGATTCTATCTCAGCGTGGACAGGACAAAATTGCAACTGGAGGATACCTTTATGTCAAAGAGAGAGATGTCATGGGGACTTATATTACTGGTGCTGCCAAAGTAGAAAAGGCTTGCATTGTCATGGGCGTGCATTGACAATCCTTGTTGGGGGGCAGCATCACCTCAGGAAAATGAGCCAGCATAACCACTCACCTGAGGCAAGTGATGCACCAGTCGCTGTTGCTGTGGCAGCGTTGAAAGCGAGTGCTATGACACTTACTGCAACCCCTGCTCAGTTAATACAAACACAAGCTGCAAATTTATCCGAGGAGTTGAAGCAGAGCCTGCTGAATAAGAAAGCTCTACAACAAATTGTTAAAAGAGTAAGATGGCATAATGCTCCACCGGAGCCCCAAACTTTAGATGCCATTGACATTCCACAAAGCTTGAGAACAGTAAATGGTTCTACATTTCTAGCTAAAGAGTCATCAGTTGGTGAGGATAAACTGCTGATATTCAACACTAAAAAAAATACTGAACATTTAGCATTGGCTTTGTTCTGGATTATGGATGGTACATTTAAAACTGTGCCCCCATTATTCCGGCAGCTGTATTCGATACATGGCTCTGTGGGAACTTCTCTCAATTCAAGAATTGTCCCTCTACTGTTCTGCCTAATGTCCAGCAAATCGCAGGAATGCTATACAAGGCTATTTCAGGACTTAAATGATTTGGCTGACGATAACAGCTTGCACTTGGAACCAAATATCATATTAACTGATTTTGAACAGGCTGCAATAAATGCATGTAAAATTGAATTCCCAAATGCACAGAGCAAAGGTTGTCTGTTTCACCTTGGCCAAATTGTGTGGTGAAAAATACAAAGTGTTGGGCTAGCCACACAATATGGTCAGGATATGGAACTCAGCTTAAAATTGAGGCACATAGTTGCACTGGCTTTCTTACCACCTGATGAAATTGAGCAATCTTTTGCTGAGCTCAAGGCGGATATGCCACAGTCCTGTGCTCCGATTATGGAGTGGTTTGAGGAGAACTACATGTTAGGGAGAGTAAGGAGACAAATGAGAAATAATGCAGTTGTTCGAAGCCCACCACTGTTTCCCCCTGAATTGTGGTCAGTGAATGCCCAGATGGAGCTCAGATACCCCCGCACGCAGAACAATGTTGAGGCTTGGCACAGGAGATTGGGGGCGCTCGTTAGCTCCACACATGTGGGCATCTTTAGATTTTTCTCTGAACTACACAAGGAGCAGTACAACACCGAAACATTGATAACGAAAATCAATCGTGGTCTTCCCAAATCTCCATTAAAAAATGGTACGCTAAGAGAGAAGAAAAAATACGTAACATCACTACAGACAGAGCTGCTTCTTCTGCAATGCAATATATATGAGGAATAGCTCACAACCTTTGATTATGACATTGCATTGAGATTGCAAGACTGTGAAATTTTAAAATGTTTTTAATATTTACTAACATGCACAGATTAAATAAAGCTGTGTGTTGGGGTTGAATAGCTGAACACATTTTCGTTTTTTGGACCTGAGTTTTATGGAGTTGGAGGACAGTTGAACAAGCAAGAACAGGTAAGAAAAATCTCAGGTTACTTATGTTGAAGCAGACTCTGTTTTCATGCTTTTTGGCACATTAGCTGGCCTGCATATGTGTGTTTCCACGTTCCGGTTCCCACTTGCAGTATTGGCAATACAGTAAAAAATCATTCTTTGTGTCCTTGATAATGTCATAGCAACCACATTGGCACAAAGTGGGTCGGGCAGTAGTCCGTTTAAATAAATGTCGGTAAATGGTACTGCGGGAGTGATTTTTTAGGTAATTTAACCATTTCGGGATTTCAAGTTCGGGAAGTTAAATGTCGGCAAGTCGATGGTCGGGAAGTAGTACAGATCCCGGGGGGGGGCTGCCCATCACCATCTTCACCAGCGTCCTCATTGTCCCCATCGCTGTCCTCCTCTTTGACCTGTATGGCTATCCCACAGTCATTGGCCATGTTGTGCAGTATGCAACAGGCCAGGAATAGCCCACAGGCCTTTGAGGGGCTGTACTGTAGGGCACCGCCAGATGTGTCCAGGCAACAGAAACGTGCCTTCAGCATCCTGAACACCCATTTGATGACATTGTGTGTGGTGGCATGTGCCTCATTGTGGTGTTACTGTGATGGGGTCGCGTGCCGCCAGTATGGTGTGAGTAGCCAGGGACGGAGTGGGTATCCATTGTCACCTGTGTGTAGAGGGTGGACATTAGTTTGGTGATCAGCCTCGCCCTGCCATGGGCCATCTAGGCCAGTAACCATGTCACCCCTGACTATGCTTCTCCCAAGCTCCATGTCTTTCTGCATGATTTGCATACTCACCCACTAGGTGGCCAGTGGGGATATCCCAACTCTCGAACCTGTGGCACAGTGTGGACTGGTGCCAGATGAAGGCATCATGTTCTCCCCCAGGGTGCATGGCACAGACATTGATTATGTGCCCCCTGGCATCACACACCACCTGGCAGTTGATGATTGCATACCCCTTCCAATTCATATATGTGGCCCCTTTGGGGCCAGGTGGCATGCGGATGGCCACATGGTTGCTGTCTATTGCCCCAAGCATGCCAGGCATATGTGCTACCCTTTGGAACTCCTGTATGTTTGCTGTGTAATCTGCCGGTGTGCTGGGGAAATGGATGTACTCTACAGCATGTAGCAGCAGTGCACTGAGGAATTGGGTGAGAAGACGTGACGTGGCCGACTGGGTTATACCTGTCATGTCCCCTGTTGGTCTCTGGAAGGTATCTGTGGTGAGCAGGCACATGACAGCTGTCACTTTGGTCTCCACTGACAGAGCATGGCTCCGTCGTGTGGGTGCCTGCATCACATCATTGCACAGCTCACAGTGCCACCTCAGGATTACCCAGTTCAGGCAGTACTGGCCCACGATCTTAGTATCAGTGTACAGCTCGAAGCTGGTGTGGGCTCGGTACTGCCTGTTGGGGGCATACCACTGACGGGCCCTTCCACGGCCGCACCCCCCCGCTGCCTGCCTTCTCACCCCCCTCATAACTGCCTCCATCTGGATGGTGGCACTGACCATGTCCCTGGCTTGTGTTACCCCCCCGGCAGCTGTTTCACTGTTCCCCCGCCCTTACTCTTACTCCCCCTGCACTGGGAACACCTCCCATAGTGGCCGATTGCCCACTGTCTGTGCCCTCAGTGCTGTGTGGCACTTCCAAATTTTGTCCTGCACTGTGGCACAGGCTCTCCACACCTTCCCTGTTCCTGGTGGTACCAGGTGCTCTATCCTGCTCCTGCCCTTCCCTGCTCACAGTTTCTGTGTGTCTGTGTGGCTACCTGCAGTTCACCAACATGTGGCTTCCCTGTAGCGTTCTTGCACCTCTCTCTCTTTTTCCTTTTATTTTGATCATTTCTGCTATCGCACAACTTCCGCTTGTTTCTATTGCGCATAGCGCATGTTGTTGAATATTGCACTGCACTATTTATGCATGGTTCCTCCCCCTTCAGTTGCACATGCATTCATTACCATTGCGCTCTTGTGCATTGTGATTTGGGGGGGCGCATCTGCCTTCCACTGAATATCGCAAAATGGTGCATTTTTGGACTTGTGCTGGTGCATCCCTGTTGCGCATGGCGCAACCCTTTTGAATATCTTTGAATATCTGGGCCTTTGTGTGTAAATTGTGCTAAATGGAAAATTAATTCTATGTTATTAAAGGAACTGTACAGAATACCCTTTATGTTTTTTGCAACATTTACTGCAGTTATTTAGCAAATGGGCTGTTAAAACAAGGATATAGAGGATTCTGTTTTGTGAACAGGCAGAGTGCTGTGATGCAGTCACTGCCGCACCAATCTTGACAATGTGCAGCACAGCAGGTGAGAACAGTTGGGTTGTGCTGACAGGGAACCTATTAATTTGTGAAGAAACCCCTTGTTATTATGTTTATCAGAGTAAAATAAGAGAATTCAATGCATTTCCTACTGATTTGGCAGGATACCTGTCTGTAGGAGCTGTTTGTTTTAACAAATCAAATTGAAATCTGTTAGAGCTGTTGGAGAAGTGACATCATCGCAACACCCTGCCAGTCCAGAAAATGCATGCCACCACATCACAGTTTTTTTAAGTATTTTTTTCTGTTTTACTGAAGGTATTTTCTAACTATAACTCAACAATTCACTTACTGGATCTTGATAGTAGCCTTTACAATAATCATATACCATGGGGCTTTATTTATTTTATTTATTTAAGTGTTTTACCAGGAAGGCATGCTAAGCAGACTACTGCTCGATTCCAGATGTGTCCTGGGGAAGGGGGAACATAGATAGCAGAAGAAGACAGTATAAGCAAATGATATTACGTAGCAGGGGGATCACTAACATTATTTCCTGTTTGCTAGACAACAGTGGGTCGAGAAAATCAGTAGGTAGCCACAGTTAATACAGCATGATACAATAAATACATAGCTTAGGCCTCTAACAAGTTGGTCCCTGTGAGAGACAAAGTAGGTGAGAGAACAATAGATTGGCACAGATTAATTGCATTACTAGGTGCAGATATACACAGACATTCCCTTAGAGACTGGAAGACACTTAGACACATGTGCAGGTAGGGGCGAAATGAACTTGGAGCATGGAGTTGAGTTGCGAGAAGGAGGAAAAGTGGCAAACGGAAGCTGGGAGGGAGTTCCACAATAAAGAAATTTGGTAGCTGAAAGCTGCCTGACTGACAGTAGTAGACCAGTGTGGAACAGCTGGGACCGAGAATCAGAGTTTCTGACAGAGTATGTATTGGTGCTGGGGTTGGTTAGGGCATCAGTGAGGTAGGAGGGGAGTTGCTGGGACCAAAACCTGGCTGGGATCTTGGCGCAGTGGGTCTGTCTGAGAATATCTAGCAAGGTGAGGTGCATAGATTGATATAGGGCACAGTGGTGTGTGGAGTAGGGACAGTTCAGAGCAAAATGACAGAAAGAGTGGAAAAGAGGGTCAAGTCTGGCTAATGTGGACATGGGGCTGGAGCAGTAGACTACGTCCTCATAGTCGAGGACAGGGAGGATCATTTTCTGCACAATGGCCTTCCTGGTAGGTAGGGGGATTCTGTCACAGTTCCGATAAAGTGCTCCAAGTCTGGGGTGCAGCTTTCTGAGTATGGAGTCAATGTGCGTGGCAAAGTTGAGGTGTTGGTCAAGCCAGATGCCGAGGTATCTGAAGAAGGTGCGGGACTCAAGGGGAGACCCTTCCAGGGTGTGGAATGTGATTGTGGAGGGGACCCTGGAAATTCTCTGCCTTGTGGCAAAGGATAATGATACTGTCTTTTGGGCATTGAGGAGGACGTGATTTGAGCGGAGCCAGTGCTGGACTGAGATGAAATCTTGCTGCAGTCTGGTCGCAACCTCTGTGGTTGAGGAGCTGGATGTGTACAGCACAGTGTCGTCTGCATACATGTGGATGGAGGAGTGTGGGCAGGCAGAGGGCAGGTCATTCAGGAAGACCAAGAACAGGAGTGGGCCTAGGATAGAGCCTTGCTGTACCCCTGAGGTGACTGTGAGGGGCGCAGAGGTGGAAGAACTGATGCGGATGGCTTGGGATCTGCCAGTGAGGTATGAGAAGAACCAAGATGTGGCCCAGTTGAATAGTCCAGCATTGGCAAGTTTTGCCAGGAGGAGAGAGCGTGACACAGTATCGAATGCCTTAGCCAGGTCGATGTAGATGACAGCTGTTATGTGGCCAGCATCCATCCCAGTGAGGATGGAATCGGTGATCCTGAGAAGGGAGGTAGTGGAGTGCGATTTCCTAAAACCAGACTGATAGGGGGAAAAAAGGAGGATGAATCCAGAAAGGTGGATAGGTGAGGGAGAACCAAGCGCTCCTGTAGTTTGGCCAGAATCGGTAGGAGGGATATGGGTCGATAGTTGTTTGGGTTTGAGGCATCACCACTCTTGGGAAGCAGGATTATGATGGCATGTTTCCATTCAGAGGGGACTTCAGCTAGGGAGAAGGAGAAGTTAAAAAGGGAGGCCAGGGGCTGGGCAATGGCAGGGGCCGATAGGTGGAGCATTTTGGAGTCCAGCCCAGAGGGACATTTGCCCTTACTGTTATCAGTAGTTCACACAACAAAGGTGTCAGCTGATGGAGCTGCTACCTTAATCCTCCTGACTGAACTCAGAGTCCACCATTCACTGCCCTGGCCAAACTGGACATTTAAACTCACATGCCTAAGACTGGTTTGTGATGAGAAGGAATGTTGAACAGCAGCACTATAAAGGACATTGCATAGTGAATGCCTTTGGACTATGAAGTGGGAGCCATCTTTGTTACCTCTAATCTGAGATAACATGGTGATGAGGTCAGAGGTTGACTGGCGACTAATCAGGATTGGATTATGTGAT
Source organism: Neoceratodus forsteri (assembly GCA_016271365.2). Lineage (NCBI taxonomy): Eukaryota > Metazoa > Chordata > Ceratodontiformes > Ceratodontidae > Neoceratodus > Neoceratodus forsteri. The sequence goes on from CM028130.1 coordinate 1,428,642,593, forward strand.
GAACAAACTACTTTTTCATGGTAGTCTAAATTCTTTTGTTAAATGCCAAGTTTACTGTCAGCATATGTGTGGGGACCATGATGCACTAGTCAACACTGGCATGAAACTGGCCTATTTTGGAGATTTTGGTAGTCATGCAGAATCTTAACAGGTGCTTTTTGGGGAGCCTCCTGAAGGGGGATGAGGTTATTAGTGAAGAATGGGTAAAGGACATCCTGTCTTTACCTAGCACAGCCAAAATCTTTCAGATGCTAAATAATCTTCAAGAGGTATTTGCTTCCTGAAATCCAGAGTTTAAAAGCGCCTTTACACACAGGTTTATGTAATGGAATAACTGTTACGGAAACAGTATTCTGTTACATCCTTTGTGTGTAAAGTGCATTTGTTTCGTTCCCTAGGCGAGCGTTCGTCCAAACCGCAATCTCTGCTTCTTGCGGTTTGCACCGACCTGTTCCATTTCATCTGGCTGAGTGAAACAGCCATTCCGGTAGCACTGCACAAACAGCCATTAGAGCAGCAAACCCCGGAGTGGCCGAATCAAATGGAGGTGGGGTAGGCCGGAATACTCACAGGATATAAAAGGAAACCAGAACGCAACAGAGTACAATGGTGCCACACAGGTAACTCTCCATTTTTTTTTTAAAAGCCTGTGTGTAAAAGCACCTTTAGATAACATTACAAGGTAGGGGTCACCCAAATTTCAAGTCCAAATCTGCTTCATCCAGTCATTTGAATTTGGGTACAGGGAAGTGATGTAACAACCTGTAAATACAGACATTTATTTATTTATAAGTTGGTAGTTGGGGAAAGACACACTAAGCCAGGGCTCATTCCTAGGTGCAACCCTGGGAAGGGGGTTGCGGAGAGTAACAATTTACAACACAAATACAGGTACAGATGTAGCGTTGCATAACATAATAATAAGTACATACAGAGACATTGGTAAATGCACTGCCACAATATAATGGCATCTTTTGTACAGCAGTGAACATTGAACAGTCATGTCTGAGGCAAAGTGACCCTAAATAAAATCATGTTGTTTCTTTCAAATCACTGTCTCAGTGCTTTTATTTCAAAGTATAAGTTGGCATGCTGTCTGGGGACTGTTGCTACATTCAGATGGCTCATAGATACATACACAGATACATAGAATGTGATGGCAGGTAAGCCTGTGGTGCCCACCCTGTCTGTCCAATTATGTTTTTTATCATTATTATGCCCTCTACACTACTGCCACCATTCTCTTGTGCCTATCCCAGGTATTTTTGAATCCATCTACTGTCTTTGTCCCCACCTCCTTCTCTGGAAAGTTATTCCAGGTATCCGCCACCTGTTCTGTGAAAAAGTACTTGGTCACATCCCTCCTAAATTTACCCCCCTCAGCTTCATATTGTGCCCTCTTGTTTTACAGCACCCTTTCCTCTGAAAGATACTCTCGTATATTATTAACCCCTGTAACGTATTTAAAGGTTTCTGTCATTCCCCCCCTCCTTTCCTCCAGGGTGCACATAATCTTTCCTTGTAGGACTTTTGATGCAGCACCCTCACCATTTTGGTAGCCTTCTTCTGGATTGCCTCCGATATCCCATCAAGAGCACATCATAATAATAGCGCAGTGAAAGGCGTGCTGTAAAAAATAGCATCAGTTAGAACGAAAGCGACCTACGTTGATCAAGGGGAAAAGGCTGGAAGGCTTTTGGCACTGCGCATGAAACAGTTAGAAAGTTCTAGGACTATTCAAGCAATTTGGGATGTAGATGGCACTTTGAAAATGCTTTCTAGGGGATATAGTCTCTGTGTTTGAGAGATTTTATGCGGATCTTCATGGCCGTCAGCTCAGGCCTCCCTAGAAGGAGGATACTGAAGCATATCTGGCCGGTATTTTGTTGCCCAGGTTGCAAGTGGGGGATCAGGCCATCTTAACAGCCCCTATTACCTTAACTGAAGTAATACAGGCCATAAGGGCCTTGGCTCTAGATAAAGCCCCTGGTCCTGATGGCTTTCCCTCAAATTTCTTCAAGGTGTTTGAAAAAGAGCTGTCCCCTATATTACTCAAGGTCTACCATTATATTCTTGCCAATGAGCCAATGAGGCTCTGGATCCCTCCATGTTGGAAGCGACTATTATTTTGCTTCCAAAACCAGACAAGTCACCAGAATGCCCCTCCAGCTATCATCCCATCTTGTTACTGAACTGTGACCTCAAAATCCTTACTAAAATCTTGGTGAATAGGATTAAAAAATATGGTATACCCAACTCAGCCCAAAGCAGGTAGGATTCGTCCCAGGGAGGTCGGCAGCAGACCATTTCTGTAAGTTAAATCATATATTCCATACAGCTCAGTCCACCCTACATCCTATGGCGTTAGTATCTCTGGATGCTGAAAAAGCCTTCGATAGGGTGGATTGGAGCTTTCTGTGGTTAACATTGAAATATATGAATATACCGGAAGATTTCATTCATTGGATTCAAAAAATTTACTCAACTCCCACGGCTAGGATTTTCTGCAATAAAGTATTTTCTGCTGGCTTTCCCCTGTTCTCGGGTACTCGGAAGGGATGCCCCCTTTCCCCATTACTATTCAATTTATATTTGGGGCCCCTGATAAGGAGAATTAATTCCTCAAACAGGGTACAAGGGATTTTAGTAGGCACAAATAATCTAAAGTTATCTGTATACGCAGATGATATTTTGCTTCACTTAGTAGATCCGGTAGCCTCACTGGGAGAGGTATTAACAATTATAGGTGAGTTTAGTAAATACTCTAACTAAAAGTTGAATTGTAATAAAACTGAAATTCTTCCCCTCAATCACCATACATTCCGGCAAGATTTTCACCAATTTGGAATGCAATGGTCTCCATTATCGATGAAGTATTTAGGTATACACTTAACACCGGACCCCATACGATACAAAAAGTTAAATCTAGAGGATTTGGTTCAGAACTTTCAACACGACTTTTCTAGATGGAAATCCCTGCCTATTTCATTGTGGGGAAGAATTACTCTTATTAAAATGAACGTACTTCCCAGGATATTTTTTCCGTTAAATATGAGCAATGTATGGTTGCCTAGTTCCTTTTTCCAGAAGATGCGGGCCCTTATTTCAGAATTTCTATGGTTAAATAAGAATCCTAGAAGGGCATACAGTAAACTTACTCTTCCCAAGAACAAAGGTGGTCTTAAGCTTCCCAATTTACTGTATTATCACTGGGCTAGTCACCTATATAAAATGGGGAAGTGGATGTCATCTTCTCTTAGTAGTGGGAGGGACCCTTATGTTCCCATCTGGTTACAAATTGAGAGGGATAACTTCGCTACAGCTGGGGTGTCCCCGTTAACTTCATTACTTACGCCTCGCCATATACTTCCAGATATAATTAAATGGTCTGTGATAGGTGTTTCCATCAAAATATTTGCCCAGGTTTGTGCCTCCTTGCGTATCTGTCCTAGTATGGATACAATGCAAGAGATTGTAGGCAATCATAACATTAGAATTGGTGAACTTCCTATCACTTCGAATTGCATTCCCCAATTACAAGGTATGCAAGTGTGTTATTTTTATCAGCCTAATGGTCTTTTGTCAGCTACTGGCATGTTAAACAGTATAGCACAGTGGTCTAAGGCTCTGAGCTGTATATCTGGTGACATCCAGCAGACCAGACCTGGGTTTGAATCCCACAGCTTCCACTTGCATACTGTGTGACCCTGAGCAAGTCACTTAACCTCCTTGTGCTCCCAGGTCGCTCCTGTAAAACAGGCTTCAGCTTAGTGTGCTATACCTGGTTAAACAACTAAATAAAAAAAAATAAACAAGCTTCAAATTCCTTCCAAATTTATATTTAAGATCTACCAGCTGAGACATCTGCTCCAACAGAGATTTGGGGAAGTATATATGCCCTCAAGATTAAGTAGCATAACTGGGCAAATTAAAGACTTAGCGGAGTGACCGCATGGTATCTCATTAATATATAGTGCCCTAATGGATATCTTTTATCCAACTGTGTTGCCAGGCTCAGCGGTGTGGGATTTGCATATCCCTAGCCAGAACATTAACTGGTTAGACATATGGAGGGACATGCATAAGTATATCATAGATACATAGACAGTGTCGGCAGATAAGGGCCTATGGCCCACCCAGTCTGCCCATTTGAGCTTGTAAGTTCAGTTTATGTTTTCCTAGAAGTCTGTTGCCCCTTACTCCGACCTCCAGAATTCCTTTATATCTATCCCATGCATTCTTAAATCCCGTGATTGTTTCAGCCCCACCACTTCCTCTGGCAGGGTGTTCCACTTGTCCACCTCCTGTTCTGTGAAGAAATTCTTCCTCATGTTTCCTCTGAGTCGCCCTCCCTCCAACTTCATCCCATGCCTCTAGTCCTGGAACATCTTTTTCACTTAAAATAGTGTATTCCTGCACCGTGTTCCTCCCTGTAAGATACTTGTATGTCTCAATCATATCCCCTCTCTCCCTTCTCTCCTCCAGGCAGTACATGTTCAGTTCCTTCAACCTGTCTTCATAGGACTTCTGATGCAATCCATGCACCATCTTTGTTGCCCTTCTCTGAACCTTCTCTACCCTGTCTATGTCCTTACATAGGTATGGTCTCCAGAACTGTACACTGTACTCCAGGTGGGGCCTCATTAGTGTCTTGTATAGTGGAATTATGACCTCCCTTTTCCTGCTGGTGATGCCCCTGCCTATACATCCCAGCATCCTATTTGCTTTACCTGCTGCCTTGTCACACTGTTTCCCTACCTTGAGGTCATCAGAGATGATAACCCCAAGATCCCTTTCCTGCTTGGTGCATGCTATATCCTCACCCCCAACTGATATATTGTGCCAGGGTTTTTGTGCCCCATATGCATTATCTTGCACTTCTTTGCATTGAATTTCAACTGCCAAACCCCTGACCATTCTTCAAGTTTCTGCAGGTCCCTTCTCATTCTGTCTACACCCTCTGATGTGTCTACTGTGTTACAGAGCTTTGTGTCATCAGCGAACAGTGAAATTCTGCCTTCTAGGTCCTGTGCAATGTCACTGATGAAGATGTTGAATAGGACCGGTCCCAGCACTGATCCCTGTGGTACCCCACTGGTCACTCTTCCCTCTGTGGAGTGACACACAAGTGTCACACAAGACAGGCTAAGGGTCACTCAATTTCAAATACTAAATAATCTGTACTATACTATGTGTAAGTTAATTAAAATGGGTTGGATCCAATCACCTATATGTGTCAGATGTGGCCAAAAGGAAGGGACAATACTGCATATGTTCTGGTCCTGTGTAAAAGTCTCAGCATTGTGGTTAACAATTAAATCCCTAATTAACCCCTTACTAGGTTTAGAATCTTGTTTTACTCTGATGGTTTGTATATTGGGGGATTCATCTTCAATATTAGTCAAAGAAAGGAAATTTCATATCTCTCTAATGTCAAAGGCAGTTAAGAAATTAGTTCTCAAACACTGGCAGGATCAAACCTTCATATCATATACATAATGGCTACATGAGATGTCCTTCTATCTTAGGGTGGAAAAAATGATTGCCAGCTTATGTAATAATCCAGTGGCTTTTGATAAAAGGTGGGGTAAATTATACGCCCTTTATTTGGATTAGGTCTCCCCACTTTCTCGAGCTCCTGGACCAGCTTAAAGGTTAGCTTTCTGTATGATATAAGCAATCTGAAGCGTTCTGTTTTGAGGAATAACTGATCGCTCCAATGGGGGGAGGGAGGATATGGGAGAGGGGATGGGGTGGGGGGAGTAGTAATACTGTTTGTCTGACATTACTTCTGTACTTTTCTACCAAGTAATGTTGTTCAAAACTGTTAAATTTATTGAATAAAAAAAATAGCATCAGTGAAAACAGATAACTGTGCATGACAGTGTGGGGATGTTAGAGTGCTGTACATGTAGTCAGGTAGCTATTTCCCCTCCACCACCCCCCAGTTCTGTCTCCCTCCTGGAGCTGGAATATTAAATCAACCCCCCTCTCAACCTATCCCCCTCCCCAAGACAGCATGTCCTCCCCTCCCTAGTTTTTCCCTGTCCTGAGTTGTGTCCCCTCCCCCAGTGATGGTTATTTATTTAAGGTGGGTGTAGGGGGTGAAGCGAAGGGGATAATAGTGAGAACAGCATGGTGGGATTGCAATATGTGGTATGCGATCTGGGTGGGGGTGGCAACACGATTGCATGCAGTGCATCTTGCTATCACCCTTTGCCTGCACTCTTTTTACTGAGCGCTCTTTGTTTTAGCCCTGAAGTGGGTGAACCATCTTTTCCGAGATGCAGTCTCCAGAACTGTACACAATACTCAAGGTGTGGTATTACGAGTAATTTATGTAGGAGCAGAATCACATCTCTCGTCCTGCTGGGCATACCCCTACTGGTGATATGATCGAAACATTCAAACACCTCAAGCGCTTTAACAAGGTGGAAGAGTCAAACATGTTTCAATACAAGAAAAATAGCAGGACAAGAGGACACAGCATGAGATTAGTGGGAGGCTGATTGAGGGGTAATGTGAGGAAGTTCTTTTTTACAGAAAGGGTGGTGGATGCATGGAACAGCCTACCTCAAGAAGTGGTGGATATGAATACAGTGCAGGGCTTCAAACAGGCATGGGATAGGCATAAGGGAGCAATACAGATGAGTATGAATAGATAGACCATTGCCAGAGCAAAGGCCAATGGCACATTTATAGGGTAGAAAAAGAAATAGGTAGACTGGACGGGTCTTGTGGTCCTTATCTGCTGTCAACTTCTATGTTTCTATGTTTCTATAACCTCAGAATCCAACTAGCCCTCCCGATTGTCTCCTCACACTGCCTTGCAACCTTCAGCTCATGCGATATGATTACCCTTAGGTCTCTTTCTGCTTGTTCTTTGTCCGTATCACCCTGCCCATCTTGTACTATGCTCCTGGGTTCCTATGGCCTAGATGTATTATTTTGTCATTTTTGCATTAAAACCTAGCTGTCATACCTAGAGTGAAGGTTCATCCATGAATCAAATGTGAACTGAACTTGAACTTTTAGATTTTTACTCGATCCAAACCAAATTTGAACTCTTAAAAAAAAAAAAAAAGATGAACCCAAATTGAACTCAAACCCAGACAGTGGGAGATGAGGAGAACCCACATGGAGGCAGTAGGGAGACAACTAACTTGAACTGAAAAATTACACACAAAAAAACTCAAACCGAACTGAACTGGAACCCAGACTTCTACTTATTAAATCGAACTGGACCAAACTCGAGCTATACCCTACTGAATCTGAACTGAACTAGAACTCTAGAAAACACATCAAACTCTCCCTCTAGCCATACCCTTCACCATTCTTCCAGTCTATTTAGATCCCTGCACATTCTATCCACCCCCTGCAGGTGTATGCACTATGTTGTTCTCATGGATGTGCTGATCCTGCAAAGATACCCTACTTAACACTAGGCCAACATACACCTTTCTCATTGTGGAACACAGTGCTGTTTCATTCTAACTTTGGATAAGAACCCCCAATCTGGAGGTTACTGGACCCAGGCCCGTGAACCTTGCTGAGCCAGCAAGGTTGGGTTGGTACTGCAACATCAACAACAGCCTGATAGCATCACAAATCAAAGTGAAATAGCTACTATATGACTGCAGCTCATTTCTTTCTCTTACACAAAGTGTCCCTTATACTATAATTAGCCCAAGAGATCTGTGGTCTGTCTAACTACCAGACACAGTTCTGCGGAATGATAACAAACTACCAATTATATGTGCTTAAAGAGAACACAGCCAGTGCTTCTTTCTTTTATTCTAATTGGAAATATGGGCATATCTGCTTAATCTTCGTAAACTGAGACTGTAGACATGAAGACAGTACAGGCTTCCTAGATAAGCCTGGAGTCCAATGTCTGCTTACAGTACCAAGGAAATGACAGGATACACTAGGTTGTAGGGTGGATGCAAAATCACTTTAAATTTAAATCCCTATAAATTAGTATTGTTGGAACAACATGCTTGTTGATTTCTGCTTATGAAGTCAGGTGGTAGACATGATAGACTTAGAGTCTGTACAGCTATGTGTTATTATGTTAAGAGTTTTACGCTTGCATTGAAATAAAGTTATCATTTTCCTTTTTAGGGTTCTTTGTTGATGTCAAAAGCAGCAAGAAAACTGCACCACTTGGAAAAAACTTCAAATAAAGCAGTAATTTAATAGAACATTAGATGAAATAACACCGCAATGGTACTATGTGCAACAGGTACATGACTACAAACCTCTACTGGTTTCGCATACAAAACTGCATCATCAGCATTTCTGTATGCGAAACCGGTAGAGGTTTGTCACATACCTGTTGCACTTGGTACCATTGCGGTGTGATTTCATATAATGTTCTATTAAATTGCTGCTTTATTTGATGTTTTTTCCAAGTGGTGAGGTTTTCTTGCTGCTTTTGACTTGATTATCTTGTTTACTGCACACACTTGACCCTGCTGAGCTGTTTTGCTATGCTACATTCTTTGTTGATGTGCATTACCTTTGCTGCCTTTGCTGGAGAGTAGCTTTCATATTGAAGTCCAGTGTCTTGTGTAACCCACCCATATTCACCATTCTAGTGTAAGTTCTTTACCATGTTACAGTAAAAAAAAAACAACCATTCACTCTGCTTGACACAATACATACAGATAAAGGGTATACGTTGCCAATGTTTTAAGATTCTGTGCAAGAATGTAACAAAAAGGGCCTGATATTCAAAGATAAGCACACCTTCAAACAGGGTTAGCAGATGTGCTAATCTGGATTTTCCCTGGCACTCCCTGCCAGCCCATGTTCAGGAGCCCTGGGACTGCCAGTGCAAACCTGTAGCACCGAAGTGCTGTAATACCACTGCACCTCTGCAAATGAGTGGGTCCCCCATGTTTATCTGTACAGTGGTATCTTCAATGGTTTGCAGCAGTTGTAAGCAGCCCCCAAAGTGGTGTTAGTTACTGCTACTGAAAACCATCTCTTAGGGCATTAAGCCTGTGCCCCAACCCCCTCAATGACAGGGTGGTTGTACTTCATCCACACACCCCTGATCACCAAAGCACAACAGTACCAAATCCCTGGTGTCCAGTGGTCCACCAATCACCCGTGGTACAGTATGTTAAAAATCTCTGGTATTCAGTGGTTTCTTCCCCCAACTGATCTCATAGTAGAATAGTTCCCTAGTGTCTACTGGTCCCCCCACCCTCCATCACCTCATCCCATAGTAGAATAATTCCCTGATGTTTAGTGATCCCCCTACCCAATCTCCTGATCTCATAGTAGAATAACTCCCTGGTGTCTAGTGGTCCCCTACCCCCAATCACCCTATCTCATAATAGAATAATTACAAATGCTAGATTGATGACTGTGTGGGGGCCACATTCTGCTCCAGAGAGACCCTCCAAGGCTTCCTTGACAAGTTTGCCATGGCCCATCCTTCCCTTCAGTACACTATTGAAGTATCCTCCTCTACACTGCCTTTTCTGGATATCCAGCTGTCAGTCCAGAACACTGGTCTGAAGACATCAGTCTATTACAAATCCACTAACTCTCACAGTTTCCTCCTCCATAGCTCCTTCCATCCTAAACATGTCAAGAATGGCCTGCCTTATTCACAGTTTCTTAGACTTCGCAGGTTATGCAGTGAAGAGGATGATTTTGCTGAGCAGACCCAAGTAATGCGTAGTTTTTTTATCAACAGGGGATACCCTAAAAGCACAGTGGACAGAGCACTCTCCCGGGTCAGTAACATGCCCCATAACCTGACCCCGCAGGAGGGATACTGTCACACAAGAACAATAGCTAATTCCACTAGTTCTTCCTTTCCATCAGAGCACACCTCTCTTCACAGGATCATCACTAGTAACTTTCCCATTTTGCAACTGATCTTAACATTGGTGCTTCCTTTACAGAACCACCTATTGCCTCCTACCGCCACCTAACCTGTGGAATCTCCTAGTTAAAAGCAGCCTACCCACTCCTAACAGTTCCTCCCTTCCAGGTACCAAACCTTGCAACAGGACTCACTGCTACACCTGCAAATTTATTTCCAGTGTCACTGAGATTCGGGGGCCTACAGGTGTTTTTCACATCACCAAGGAGTTCTCATGCACCTCCACTAATGTGGTATATTGTATTCTTTGCAGGAAGTGTACAGCTATTTACATCGGAGAAACTGGTAGGCGTCTTGCTGACTGTTTCAGGGAACATTACAGAGCAGTCAGGAATGGTGAAACTGCTAAACCCATTGTATCCCACTTTATCTCCAGGGACCACAATGTCAATGAGCTTTCTGTTTGTGTCCTTCAGCTGGGCTTCTGGGATCCTGACCATAGAAAAAACATGGAAGCCAAGCTAATCATCCACCTTGGCTCCCAGCAGCCCTCTGGTTTAAATGATAGACTTATTTTCCACTAACATCTTTCAGCCATCCCTTTTTTTTCCCTAAAGTCTATTTGTTTTTGTACTCATTTATTTTTCATTTTCACCATATGTCTCCATTTCTGTCTCCTTCCCACACATTTGTCACCTTTCAGCCTTCTTACTAGGCTCTGTTAATTAGTCTTCACCTGGGAACTTCCCCAGCTCTTTCTCTCCCATTATGCTTTATCTTTCCCATCACCACCTTTTTGTTTCACAGATTCTCTCTTAATCTTACCATTTATCACTTATTCTCCCTAAGCCTCCCCCTTCTTCTTTCTCCACATATATATCGCTCTCATTTTACCTCTCCTCTACACTAACTTGTTTTTTTTTCTCTTTTAGATATTTCCTGAAGAAGACCTAAGGTCGAAACGTAGATTTTTAACTCTATTTTCTATTTTCAGCATGCATTTAATATAACCATTTTGTTTTGCTTTTAGACCACATGCTGACACAGCACCTTGTTTTTGTTTTTTTTACATAGAATAATTACGTCTTCAATCCCACAAGGACATCTCTCAACCCTTGGTTGGCAACCCTAATTTTTGGATTGGCAGCCGCACTCTTACAGCTTCTTTTTGGTCTTTCTTTGAAGTAGACAGGGTCTTGAACTTGATTGTTGCTCGAAAATTTTTGACATTTCAAGAAGCCAGACTTAAATTCCATTTATCTTCTGTCTGTTTCAGATACTTTCAACGTTCTCATATGCTTGTGTCTCATTTTGGCTCTGGTCCCTGGGATGACTCGTATCAGTCCTTTGTCTTTCCCATGGCCTCTTCTACTCCTAGTTCCTATGTCATTTCATTTTATTACTGTCAACTTTCAGATTTTCTTGCCCAGATGGAAGGCCCAACTTTCTACTACTGGGATCGAGCGTTGCCTTCTTTCAATCCCCCATGTAACTGGGCACGCATTTGGAAAAATTTATATAGATTTATCAGATGGGATAGCTACCAATTTCTTCAGTTTCAAGTCCTGCATAATGTTTACTTTACTCTGGACAAATTGCATAAGATGGGGAAATTGCCTTCCAATACCTGTTCCAGATGTGCTGAAGAATCTGGTACTTTGTTACATGTTTTTTGGACTTGTGAAAGGGTCGCTCCTTTCTGGTCTGTGATTCAAGGTCACCTGGATCCTCTTCTTGGTCCCTCTGAGGCCTTCTTCCCTGAGGTGTGTCTGCTGGGGGATTATGGTGACAGTTTGGTTGGTAGCCACAGGTTCCACATGTCCTTTATATCCCTCTGTGCAAAGAAAATCATTCTCAGATATTGGCTTGACCAAACTATTCCTTCTACCACTGAGTGGCTTAAGGAAATACTGTTTGCCTTACAAGCTCATTGATAACCTCTCTCTTAGGACCACTACTTATCAGATGATTTGGGAACCGTTATGTACTTTGCTAACCTTATAAACCTCTTTCTCATCCCCCTTTTACTTTTTTGATTCCTTGTGTCACTGCTCTCCCCTGATTGACCTATTTCTAGATACATGGTTGCCCTTATGAAATGCCTATCCCTGTATTCAGCATACCCTTAGTTCATGTAGGCCCCTTGTACCTGCCCGTTTTACAAGTATGGGGGCTTCTTGGTGGTGAGAGTGGAGCGGTTGGGATTGGGGGTCAGGAAGGAGGAATCTTGAGTTACAGGGCTCTGGGGCTTTTTTCCTTTTTTTTCCTCTCGCTTCAATTATAAGGTATCTTTTTCATATTTTTTTTTACATTTTTTTTCCCTTTGGGACATCTTTAATATATTAATTCTGTTGCCCTGTACATTGGCTATATCACATTATCACTATTGACTGTGAGTGGGTTTTTTGGGGGTGGGAGGTGGGTGGGGAACTTAAAGGCTGTAATTGTTGTTGTGTGCTGGTGTTTGTTTGATCTTTTTGAAAAATTGGAATAAAATATATTAAATTTGAAAACAAAAATAATAGAATAATTCCCTGGTGTCTTGTAATCCCCCGCTCTCCTGATCACATAGTAGAATAACTCCCTGGTGTCTAGTGGTCCCCTACCCCCAATCACCCAGTCTCATAATAGAATAATTCCCTGGTGTCTAGTGGGACCTCCCCCCAATCACCCAAGTAAGATTTGTCATCCAATTATGCATGATGTTTTTCCCTGCGACTGCAATCAGAATATTGTTCTGGTATGCATGAGTTGCACAATATTTGTCTGCATGATGCAAGCCCAGCACCAAGTTGCTACACTCTAATTTCTATGAAATTGGTAGCATATCCACTGTCTCTTTTTGAGCACCCTTGAACAGGATCACAATGTATGGTGGTAGTCTCCCCTTTGTTGGCATATTCTGTAACACCTGTCTCTGTTATTGTATCTATAATGCTGTATTATATGAGGTGTCCAAGAAAACCTACTAGCCATCTTCTACCTATGCTCTCTCCAATCATTCATGATCATAGTGTGGGTTTTGTTGTACCAAATTTTTATTCACTTCACCTTTCCCAGTATCTTTCCTATATTATCTGATCTTTTCTACCTATGTTGGAGAAGGGAGAGTCAGAAACTTATAGAGTTTGTAAATGTGCCCCCTTCCACCTTTGCTACTTCTGTTGCATGCAGAAATGATACTAGTCCCTTTGGGAGGAGGAGTTGGCCTTCGTAGCCTTGCTTTTTTATACCCGCTCATTTTATTTTATTCTTTGATAAGCAGGTATGGCCCACTATGTACAAGTGTCTGTTTTCAGGGGGTGACCTAGAAGCACTGGGGTGGTTAAGTGACTTGCTCAGAGTCACACAATATGCAAGTAGAGGTTGCAGAAATCAAACCCAGGTCTGCTTGATGTAGCAAGCTCATTCACAACTTGTTACTCTAACTTCTAGGCTATACTACCAGCCCATATAAAGATTCTTTTTATTTTGTCAGTGGTCTGCCATATTTTTTCAGGGACTGGTATTAGGATTGAATTTGATAGAATTAAAAATCTGGGTAGCACATTCATGCATAACATCCCTGTTCTGCCCAGCAGGGAGAGGAATAATTTGTCCCAGCTATCTAAACCTGTCTAGATTTCCATAATAAGTTCTGTGTAGTTATATTTACAGATGTTGTCTAGTTTTGTTGGGATATATTTATTTATTTCAACTGTTTCACCTGGAATTACATACTGAGCTGGTAACAGCTTGTTTCCAGATGCTTTGGGGGGAGAGAATGTGGATGGGGGGAGTAATGTAGGGGAGTCAGTACAATAGGTGCAGGCATAAAAAATACATTAAAGAACTAGTGTACTGCCTAAAACTAATATTACATTTTAAAAGCAGCCAACCATTACCTTTTATATCTGAGGTACTTTTTTTCCATTTGTTTAATTAGAAGATTGTTTACCTGATGTTAGTAGGTGTGGTGAGTGGACTTGCTCTTAAACTAGCACTGACATATCTTGCTGTGCAGCCCCACACTACATCATCAGCTTTGTGACTTCACTGACTGTGACATCACTGCTGCTTAGGAACAGCAAGTGAGTGACTACCAGGTCATTCACCTGTGATGTCACAGTCAGTGAGATCATAATGCTGATGATGTAGTATCAGGCAGTTGAGTTAGATATTTCAGCTGCCAGGCTAACAGCTGTTCCACACATCCAACACAACATTATCACACAAAATAATTTCTGCTGAGCAAAAGGAAAAAGAAAAATACTTCAGAAATAAAAAGTTACAACTGACTACAACTTAAAATTTGAATTATTTTCTGTCTGTCTGTTTTGGCTCTACTAGTTCTTTAACAGTTGTGCAGCAACAACACAGTGCCAAGCAAAACAGTGCAAACACAATGTGCAAAGAACAATACATTAACAGATATACAAAGCCAGTTATTGGTGCAAAGTAAGACTGTTCATACAAGGTAACTAAGGTAGAATAACACTGCATTAGATCAGTAACAGTATGCAACCCTATAACCGGGGGGGTGGGGGGAGGAATTCCCAGAGCATAGCAGCACAGTTGCATAAGCTGAGGGTGGAGAGTGAAGCAAGTTCAGGGATCAGGGACAGTTTAGGAGGGAGTTATATAGTCATGAAGAAGAGGCTTAAGGGAGAAGGGGAAAAGGCTGAGTGGAGAGCAGATGGATGGTGAAGAGAGGCCCAGAGGGTAGGAAGGTGACATGAGAAGGTAGATTGACCAGCAGTAGATTTCCTGGGGGAGGAAAAAGGGACAAAAAAAAAAACAGTGTTAGTGAGTGAGCATAGACGTCGGAACAATAGGGCAAGGGGGGAGAGCGAATGCCCTGTCACTTTTTATGGGTCAGGAGATTGCCCTTTCCTTTAAGCAATAAAAAAAAATCTGCAAGTGTAAGATAGTCTGACACAAGGCACACATAAAACAAGGAAGAAATGCTTTGCTCTCTCTGGGTTTCTGGAACTCAAGACTTGTCAAATGCTTTTAACATAAATAACAATATAGCATTTAAGATAAGAATCCAGATTCCAGCCACCCCTTACATGTGTCTAGCAACCCAAGAAACATTAGGGCAATCTAGCATGATTAAGTTAATTAAGTTCCAGTGCACACACAAAAGAAGAGAGGTGCTTTGTTGCCTCAAGAAGTGCTTTTAACATAAATAGCATGATAACATCTGATCATTAAGATAAGGACTGGCAAGGCCCTTACAAGTGTCTAGAATGTGTTTCTTTGAATGTGCCATGCTCTGCCTGCCATTGCTTGCTAGGTGTTTGTGTAAGCCAGGGTCTCTCACACTTGGCTTGCCTTTCATTTTCAGTCCAGACTCCGTGGTGGACCAGTGGTGCATGCTAAGGTAAGGCTCCCAATTTTGGGAGGCAAAGGTTTATTTATTCACAACTAAAAATGAGGATAATGTTGCATTTTCCCCTATTTCTTTTGTTATTTTATGCATTTGCATCTGGCTGTTATTCTATTTTGAACCCCCACACACACACACACAAGCCCCACTACCTAGCTTACTTCTGACTGCTGGAGCTGTTCTGTATAGAAAATGTTTTTTTATCTTTTTTTTTTTTTTGCAGCCTATGTTTGTCTGTAGTCAGAAGTGTAGTGAGGACAGACAGTGCAGACTAACTGTGATATAGGTTTTTATGGTGAAAGGCAAGGGACTAATTGCTCGGGAAAAGACAGCCCTCTGTTTAGCTACAGGGACAGAGAAAGTACAGACTTCCCAACAGTGTGATATATTTAGTGCTGGAGAAAGGTGAGGGACTGACAGCACTTGAGAATGAAGCTGTATGTTTGTCTGTAGGCAGAGGTGCAGAGAGGGCAGGCACAGTGCAGAGTTAGAGAAAGGGAAAATTATTAAACCAGCAAAAACACATTAAGACAAGTTGTTTCCTGATGTGGCCTAGGAGCACAAGGAAGCTATGTAATTAGCTCAGGGTCATATGGTATGCAAGTTCGGGATGTGGATTAAAACCCAGGTCTCCAGGTTTGTAGGTCAGTGTCCTTAAACACTATTCTATACTGATGCCAACATAAGACTTAATCACTCTGTGGTGTATGTGTTGCTGGTGAAAGGTGGGGGCTAACAGTTCTGGAGATGGAAGCCTTCTATTTATCTACAGGGAGAGTGCAGGCGAGTACAGGGTAGGCTCACGGTCACCCACAGTGTGATGTATTTAATGCTGGTGAAAGGTGAGGGACTAACAGCTCTGGAGACTGAAGCCCTCTATTTACCCAGAAGGACAGGTATCATGCAGGTCTACTCAAATTTGTGATAAACTGATGTTCACTGTATGTAGAATATTTTATTTACTTGGTATTTTCTCTCATGTATTGTATTATACTAGTAAGTTAGTCTACCACTGCTATCGCTAAAAAAAACTTTCTTCAATTCTGCATATTAACTAATTCTGGGTCACCCCTTGAAAAGGGACTTGCACATCTCAGAGCACCTTCCTGGCCATCAGAATTTAAATAAAATAAATTAATCAATGAATAAATACATATGTACATATATCCATGCATACACAACTAAATAAATAAAAAAGTGTGCCCCCGTGTTATGCATTTAATGCTTGTGAAAAGTGAAGGACTGGTCACTGACAGCACTGGAGACTGAAGTTCCCTGTTTGTTTGTAGGGCCATGAATAGGGCAGAAGCAGTTCAGATTTCACTCTGTGAAGTATTTTATTCTGGTGAAAGGTGTGGGACTAACAACACTGGAGACTGAAGCCTTTCTATCCAGATAGACAGGTGCCATGCAGGCGTGCCCACTGTGTTAATACATTTAATGTTGATGAAAAGCAAGGGACTGACAGCACTTGAGGCTGAAGCCCCCTGTTTGTTTGTAGGGCCATGAACAGGGCAGGTACAGTGCAGGCATCACCACACAGTGGTGTGTTTAGTACCCTTGGTGCAAGGTGATTAGAGGGGCTGATAGCACTGGAGACTGAAAATCCTCTGTTACTTACAGTGTAGGTGCAGGTACAGTATGGAGGCAGGTACAGTGTAGATAAGAACAGTGTGGGGCTACATATAGTGTAGGGGGCAGGAACATTGCATGGGCAGGTACAGTGCGGGGGAGGAACAGTGCATAGGCAGGTAGGGCGCTGAGGCAGGTACAGCATGAGGGAGGCAAAGAGCAGGGCAGGTATAGCATGGGGCAGTTACAGTGTGAGACAGGTACAGCATGGGCAGGTACAGTGTAGAGCAGATATAGTGCAGGGGCAGATACAGTATGGGGCAGACACAGGCTGGGGGCAGGTACAGTGTGATGCAGGTACAGTGTAGGAGGGCAGATATAGTGTAGTGCAGGTAGAGTGCAGGGCAGATAGAGTACAGGGCAGGTACATTACAGGGTAGCTGGGCAGGTACAGTGTGGACAGTAGTGATGCTCCTTTACTGTTGCTCTGGTGAGCCTGTTGGTGGGGAGGAGAGCATTATAGTGAGAGGGTTTGTTAAGTTTTGCTTTGTCTCAGGTGGAGAATGCTCCTCAGCTGCCTACTATACCAGTTTACATAAAAACTGGAGCATAAGGTCATTGCCTCCAGGGCACAAGGCAGCCACTTAAAAACCTGCAGAAATGAGCAACATGCACTGCCAGTGCTAAGGAATCTCATCTCCTGCTTGCTTGGACATGAAAGAGTTACATTCCTCTGGTTAAAAGAGGAGCAAAAGGGGATAGTTTGCCTAAGGAAGAACAGTTTAAAGCACTTTGATTTGATCCCAGTGGCAGCTCAGTCCTGGGCCTCTGTTGAACAGACTGCCAAGTGTGAGGATATGTGCAAGAATGGAAGGTTGGAGCCCGTGTGCAAATGCATGTATGATGCCACCCAACTTTGTTTACATGTGGACGTGAGGCTGTCTTGAACCTGGGACCCTGAACAGTCAGGATTTATTTTTTCTTTGGTGTTTTTTTCTTTTCTTTCTCTCCCCAAAAATATTTTATCCTCTTGCCAACTTACTCCTCCTCATGATCTCCTGGACCCAACCCCTCCCTACTGTACCTTCACCCTGTGATGTGGGTATTGATTTAAAACTGTGATAAGCATGCTGAGACAACGCTCATTGTCAGAAGGGACCTGGTGGACGGGGACACGTGGAGGAGTAAACAAGTGTAAAAATCTGATGTAAAAATGTACAGAATTAAAATAGTCTGTAATGAAACAGGGGAAGCAAAATATATACAGTACAGTCATGGTGCCAGAATATGTGAAGAGTAGATAATCAGTCAAAACATGTTTGACCCCCCCCCCACCAGGGGTTGTAGCTGGTGGTTGGGCTTAACTGCTAAGTTCTATGCTGAAGTCAGTGGAACCAAAAAGTCAACACATTTGTATGAAGACTGTATGTTCAAGACTGATAATAAATGTATTATTATCTTGCCATCTTTCATTTTCACCTGGGGGACCACTGCATCAGGTTAAGCAATGGATGCGTCAGACTTCATACAGTGTTGTTGGAGGTAATGGGTTGACAGCTGAGCTCTTAGTAGTCTGTGTAAAATATTCCTATATAGTATAACAGCATTCTTAACATTACAGTCCTCATCATAAATGTGCATTTATTGTATTTCTGTACAGCAAAAACTGATTTAGAAAAAGTGTCCTTTGTACCCTAATAAGTGCCCTTCTGATCCTCATCCCCCACACCTTTTACTACCTTCTGGCACCCCTGTGAGTGGGTAGGAGGGGGCAGAGAAGGGAGGAAAGGCAGGATATATAACTGACTCATTTTTGTCCATTTATATAGAGTAAGTTTAAGGTCTGGTGTGTCCCCCCCGGCCCCCCCAAAACACATACACTTAATTGAATGACCTCCGATTTTGATAGATTTTTTTTAATCCAGAGATCCCTCCATACCTTTCTAATGTGGTCTGCATTTGGGGGGCAGAGGGGCACAAAGAAAAAGATGAATATTGTCTGCCAACGCATTGATTTTCATTTCTACCTCCCACCCCTGTAATTTGCAGATTGTTTCAAATTGTCTATGCCAGTGACTCAAGCTAAGGTCGTAGAAGAGGGTGGAGAGGGGCAGATCTGTCTGGTGCCTCTGTGAATCTCAAAAGTATTTGACAGGGTTCTGTTTACCCTGACATTTGCAGACCGATTTGTGTAGAACACTTGTGCCCAAGGTGTGAATAAGAGCAAATATTAAAAGTGTCCAATGTGTGCCATAGAAATCACAAATCGAGATGACTGAATAGCTTTTCTGCGTCAATCAGTGTTATGATCTACTGCACCTTTTGTTGCAAGGCTCTTGAGAGGACATTCATAAGATCTGAATGTTGTTCTGCAGGTGCTTACTGGTCAGCAGTGTCAGTGGCTCAGTAGGTAGCACACTTGCCTCTGAGGCCGGCAGATCAGAGGGCTGTGGGTTCAGTTCCCACATCTGGCACTTGGGTTAATATCCCAGTACTGACACTGTAATGCAGCATGAGAGGGGTGCTGCATTTCTGAGATGCCATCTTTCGGATGAGACGTTAAACCAAGGTCCCAACTGCCTGGATTGGTGGTAGTTCAGGTGGATGTTAAAGATCCCATGGCACTTATCGAAAGAGGGGGAATTTCCCCGGTGTCCTGGCCAAATTTCCCTCATTCACTAAAAATACCACCAACAGCTTAATCTGGTTCAAGGTCAGTTGGCATTCATCTGTTTCCCCCTCCCCTGGGTCGTGCCTGAAAATAGGCAGAATTTGTCTAGTGCACTTACCCGGTCAACAAAAGCTAAATAAAAAAATTAAAAAATGAACCCTGTCTGATCCGAGTGTACAAGTTTAGTGAGTACTCTTTTAGCCCTTCTCTGCTAATATTCAGTCTGGTATCCAGATTTACCAGAGATATGTGTTGTTACCTTACACAATCTGTCGCATCTTTACCTTCCTTCAGGACCACTGTTTCCAGTGCTTCCTTCTAGGCATTGGGCATATCTCCTGACTCCAAGATGGTGTTAAATGCTGGACCAGAAGTCTATCAAATGTTTCATAAAACTTTGCAATGAACCCATTCGATGCTGGTTCTTTACTGTTCTAAGAGGTTTTGATAGTCAATACCACATCAGCCTTGTCAAATGGCCTCCCTAAGGTAACCCTGTCTTCCTCTGAAAGCAGTGCCAGCCTCAGGTTGTCCAGGAAAGCTCTGATCTGTGAGGTTGAGGCATTTTGTGGGTAGTTTTTTTATTGATTTAGCTTTTGTTGACCAGTAAAGGAGGGCTTCACAATACTGCCTATTTTTAGCCCTGCCTAGTGGTGGTTGTTGGTGGTGGCGAGGGTACAGGTACAAAGCAATTGAAACTGAACAGGATTAAATTGTTGGTGGTATTTTAGTGAATGGGAGAAATTTTATCAGGATACCAGGGAACCTTCCCCTTCTTTTCAAGATGTGCCAGGAGATCTTTAAAGTGTACCTGAACAACCTCCGGATGGCAGACAGCACCTCAGTTTAACATCTCATCTGAAGTATGGCACATCCCAACAGTGCAGCACACTCTCAGCATTGCACTCAGGAGCCAGCATTTTTGGTATTAGTGTAATCCTGGTGTGGGACTAGAACCTACAACCTTCTGCCCCAGAGGTGGATGAGCTACCCACTGAGCAATTTTGCCACCACGTAAATTCTCAGTATCCAATATCCTTCAGTCTAGAGGTTTATTCCCAGGATCCCATCCACCAACGTTTTGCCTTAACAGCCCTATCTGCCATCTACAATCTCAACTGAAAGACTAAACAGCATCCTGCTCTATTTCCTTTTTCATAGTGAGTGTGCATTATGTAACATTAGGTTCACTCTGTTCTTTTATCTAATACCGCTCACAACTCTCCCCATACAAGTTCTTCTTGCTTTAGGAGACCTGTTCCTCCCCCTTCCTTGTGCATGGATGCAACTCTCAGGTTTCCTTGTATCATACTTTATTTCTTTTTCCTTTCTGTCATGTAGTTTATAACCTTCCCCCTCAGGATCACCTTTATTCCCTCCCAAATGAACTTTCAGTGGGTCTCTGAACCACTCTTGTGACAAATATATTCTTAGTGTACCTGAAGTTAGCCAGTTCCTAAACATCTCCCTTTGACTAATGATGCACTGAATTTCCATAATGATGTCTTGTCTTCAAGCCCCAAATCTATTTCTAGAGACCAGGGATAGTGCCAGATAGTTATGGGATATATCCTACTAATCACTGTCTAAAATAGGCAATTCAGTTGGGTACACAGCCTACCCAGGTGTGAATGAGTGGCTGGGGTGGGAGGAAAATGTGTATTCCCATTCTCCCTTGAGGTGCTCCCCTAAATTCCTACCAACTCAGCCTTTTAGCCACTTTTCCCAAGTCTTTTCTGCACTTCATCTGATAGCTATACATTGTAAGGAGCAATCTAGTTGTGGGCCAACTACACTATTAAAATCTCCTACAGGATAATCTGGTCAGACAGCAGGGAGGCCACCTTCATCATAACTACTTTGGTGAACTCACCATTGTCCATTGTCTGGGTTTGGGGCATTCACAAGACATAAAATCAGACCACTGATTTTTCCCTGTAATGAGGAGCCATCTACCCCTGGTGACCATCTGTGAACTGATGGGCTCCAACGCCATTCCCCTGTGAAGCAATATGGCTACCCCTGCCTTTTTGGCCAAGGGATGTGAAGAGGCAAATATCTGCCCCACTCATTGTAGTTTAAGATGCTTCTGGTGGGAGAGATGAGTTTCTTGCAAGACACCTTCATCACACTTTTTCCCTTTTAATTCCCCTAGTACTTTCTCCCTCTTCACTACCATGTTCAATCCCCTTACATAATATGCTACAATATTGAGGTGTGACATCAAGAATAAGTGTGCACATTAATTGACTGACAGCCCCAACACACTCATCTTTGACTCCTTTTGGTTCCCTCCCGTCCCCAACTTGGCCTGGTCTATGCTCAAGCCACATCCCTGACTGCCATTATTGTCTTTTTGATGTGAGTGATTTCTGCACTCCCCCCCCACAGTAACATACATATTCTGAACAAAAATCCCCATTAAAAAAACAGTATATTTGACAAGAAATGCTTTCCAGTCCAGTGCCCCCCTTGTTACTGAAGAAAGATCCATGCAGATGGTATAAGGCCATGTTTCAATATGGTAGCTATAAGAGGGAATAGTGCCACTAGAGACATGGTTCATCCAAGTGGCTCCCAGACACTACCTTACAAGAGGCGTGCCTGCCTTGGATGGAAGTGGAGGTCATGTCAAGCCCCTGGCAGGTGTAAGTAGTTGCTGTGCCTCTTCAAAGGCAGACTATCAGCATGCTTCCGATGTTCATGGGAATGCATGCTGCCCTCCACAAGCCACGCAGTCTATTATCAAACCATTTGCCTTTCACATTTATTTTTGCATCCCAGATCATAAGCAGAGGCCTTGGTCACTGCAGCAGGATTTGAGTATGATGTGTGCCTCCCCCCCATAATGCCTTCCTCCTTTATGCAAAAACTCCCATGGCACTTGGTGGTTACCCCTTGAGTTTTGTAAAACATGACTACCATTCCCAACTAGCTGACTCACTAGCGTATTGTGGTCCCCTTATCACAGACCCTGGAGGTTCCTATGTGCACCATCTAAACCAGGTGATAGCTCCACAGCTGCTGGCACTGCAGATAGT
Organism: Neoceratodus forsteri; assembly: GCA_016271365.2. Classification (NCBI taxonomy): domain Eukaryota; kingdom Metazoa; phylum Chordata; order Ceratodontiformes; family Ceratodontidae; genus Neoceratodus; species Neoceratodus forsteri. The sequence goes on from CM028130.1 coordinate 1,428,665,092, forward strand.
ATGAGTGGTGTGGGATATACCTGTGGCATTTCATCCTGCCCTGTATCAGGATAACCTCCCAGGTCCACTACAGGTCCTTTTGGCACTCCCATCGATCTGCGCTGATGTGACCTCTGTCTTGTCATTCATGTGTGCTCAAGGAGTTGCACAGCTATAGCACCAATCTGTATAACTGTTAACATCACCATGGTCTGGCAGGGAAAATATGCCTGTTTGCGGATGACACTAAATTCTGCAACAGGGTGGACACACTGGGTGTGGGGGAGGAGGTGGATAGAATGAGGGCTGATGTAAAAAAGCTGGAAGAATGGTCAGGGGATTGGCAGCTGGGTTTCAGTGCTAAAAAGTGCAAAGTAATGCACCTGGGGCACAGAAACCCGGTGGCAACATACCGACTGAATAGAGAGGTAATTACAAGCACAAAGCAGGAAAGGGACCAGGAGGTAATAATTTCTGATGACCTGAAGGTAGCTAAACAGTGTGACAAGGCAGTGGGAAACATTAGTGAGATGCTGGGATGCATAGTCAGGGAATCACCAGTAGAAGGATAGAGGTAATAATACCCTCGTGCAGATCACTGGTGACACCTCACCTCAAATACTGTGTCCAGTTCTGGAGGCCTGACAGGACATAGATAGGGTGGAGGCAGTTCAAAGGAGGGCACTCAAGATGGTGCGAGGCCTACATCAAAAACCCTACAAGGGAAGGCTAAAGGAATTAAATACATACTCCCTCAAGGAAAGGAAGGCAAGGGGGATATGATAGAAACATTCAAATACCTAACAGTGAAGAACAAGGTACAAGAAGGTAGCATTTTCCAAAGGACAAGAGGTCACACTATGAAGATTGAAGGAGGGAGATTCAGAGGAAATGTGAGGAAATACTTCTTCATGGAGAGGGTGGTGGATGCGTGGAATAGTCTTTCAGTGGAGGTAGTGGGGCAGAAACAGTACAGGAATCAAGAATGCATGGGATAGGCACAAAGGGATCTTAGAAGTAAAGGGGGGGAGACCAGAGACCGAGTAGGGTCTGGAAGGTCACTATAGGTAGGGAAAAAGGGGCAGACTAGGTGGGCCAGGAGGTCCTTATCTGCTGATGACTATTTTCTATGTCTGTTTTACCTCCCAGTTCCAGCTCCCAGGGTCAGAGGTATAATTTTTGCTGTCCCCTTCCATCCAAAGCTTTTCATTTTCACTTTTCATTTTTATTTGTTAACTGAGTTAGGGCACCTGCTCCAAAGCCCTTTTTCAGGTCTGACACAGACAAATAACAAAATTACAATACGCAAAAAAACCAAAAACAAATATAATCTCATAACAGATGAACAGATTTCAAAAACAAGTACAATTTATCAATAAAAACAAATACTTTTTGTATCTAATTTTAAAAGTTGAGTACAATTCCACTACTCTGAGGGAAAGGGGTAACTCATTACAGATTCTAGTAGCTTGACAGACAAAAGAACGAGAGCCATAATTATTCTTCACAGAATAACCCTCCAACACAATACCCTCAGCTGACCTTAAGGATGCTGTCATTTCACGTATCATAACCAGATCGGAACAGGGAGAAGACCCATCAGAATAAATTACCTGATGTACCAAATTACCTAAAGCGTACATATATCTACACTGTGGAGAAAGCCAACCCAAGGATAAATACAACAAACAGTGATGGGTCAAAACTGGTACATCTAAAACAAAATGACAGATGTAAACAACACTTAGAATCTGCCTGTCCCTAGCACCTAATTTCTCGTACAATGGAGAAACATAGTCCAAGTGAAGCAAAAGAACACCAGTTACTAGTTTCCTCTGAGAATCAAAAGACAGATAGGATTTAGATTTATAAAGCTGACCTAATTTAGAATAAACTTTACTCTTAACTATCTTTACTTGAGAAGGAAAAGTTAATGAAGAATCAAGAAATACACCCAGGTATTTAAATTCTGAAACCTGATCAAGCAAAATACCTTGATTATCATAAATAAATAAACTTGGGTTGTCCCTCAGTCGAACAGCACTGCCAAATAACATCACTTTGGTCTTGCGCGCATTCAAGACCATCTTATTAGAAAACATCCACTGGCATAAATTCAAAAATTCAGTCTTTAAAACTGAATTTATAAGATAAACAGACTGATTCTGATAAAACAGAATCAAGTCGTCAGCGTACAATAACCATTTACACCATTGAAATACTGATGGTACCCAATTAATGAAAAGTGAAAATAATAAGGGCCAAAGGATGGACCCCTGTGGGACTCCACAAACAGTGGAACACACAGCAGAAGAAACAGACCCAATCGAAACATATTGGGAATGACCCTGCAAAAAATCCCTTATTATAGCAACTGCAGAGTCAGACAATCCCATACTAGACAACTTCTGGCAAAGTAAAGAATGATTAATCAGGTCAAATGCCCTGGACAGGTCCACAAACAATGCACCTGACAACAGCCCATCATTACAGCCCTGAAGAACGGTGTTCATGAACCTGACCAGGGCCGTATCGGTCCCATGGCCATGATGAAATCCATGCTGCTCAGCACAGAGGACACCGCCATTCTCCAAAAAATCATTACGCTGATTTGCTGACAGGTTTTTGAAGATCTTACTCAGAGGATTTAAAATTGAGATACGATGGTAATCCTCCGGGCCAACAGCATTAGCCTTTTTTGGGACAGGCACAACCCGAGCCTGTTTCCAAGATGAAGGAAACACTCTAATAGAAATACACAGGTTAAATATTTTACAAAGAGGTTCAGCAACATGAGGAGCAATACTTTTAATGAATCTTGCATCAAGCCCCACCCACAATCTCCAAAAGTGTCAGGCAAGGAGCTATTTCATTTTAACACTTTAGGTGGTGTTACCCACCAAAACAGAAACTTGGGTGTAATACAGTTACCAGTTTGACCAGCAAAGATATCAGGGAGATAATCAGATTATACTGTACTATCATCCAGATCAGAAAAAACAGTCTTCTTATGACCCCATCTCATGAACCCAGTATGTGAACATTTTCAAATCCCAACAGAAGGTGATTTCATGGAGCAAATGCAAAATTCCCTTTTGGGCCAGAATTTAATAATTTCAACTGCCTTGCTCATGAAATGGGGTCCCAGAAAGGCCATGTTGAAAATGTGGATTAAAAATATTAAATGATGACTAAGTTATGAGTAAAGGTTCAAAACACATGGAAATACTGTACTGTACATTATACTGTACTTACTTTCTGATTTCCTCTGTTCCATGTCCATTGTTGAATGAAGACATGTCTCTGATCCAGAGAGGACTGTGGTGTTGGGTCTCTGCTCAGGTAACTGGCAGAGATGGCAACAGACAACTAGGGACCATTTTGCTAATTTAAGGTTTTAAATTAAAAGAGGACAGTTTTCTGTATTTCAGGTACAGTACAGTACCTCCAGGCTCTGACACTGGGTATTTGGCACCCCAGTGTCAACTTCATACTTGGAGGCACCTGGGGTGGGCACTCTGCTGTCTCAGATCACTTATTCAGGGGTTTAGACTAGGATGACACCAGGGATTGGGCACCTCAGTGTTGGCAGACTGGCAATGGGGGAGAAAAATCAGTGCTGAGGATGGGTGGTAATTAACTATGACAGTCATTTTGCTGGTACCAGGGAATGGGCACCCCAGTGTCCAGTTGAAAGTAAGCAGGCTGCTGTTTAATGTGGCTGGCTAATGGCACCCATTGGGGGAAGAAAACAAACTCGTATCACTGTATGCTCGGAAGGGGTTGGGCTATACACTACCATGTAGCCCCATCTCTGCTGTATGACCACACAAAAACATCACACCCACACATGGAAATAGCCCTGCTCCTTGCCACATGAATGCATTCTTATAATATGACCACATGACTTCATGTGGTCGTAAAAATTCAGTCATTCTTAGAACTGATTTTTTTAAACTGTACATGCTCTGAAATGGAATTGTTTTTTCTTAAATATTTTAAAAACTGCTTCTGTTTGGGAGATTAAAAAAAATGTGAACACCTGGGCCAGGATATTCAAAGCATGCATGCACCAGCGCAAGTGCAGACCTACATGAAGGAGAGATATTCAGTGAAGTCATTGCATGGCACAAATTCCATTGCACCAACATGCAACTATAATGAATGCACGTGTAAGAGCAGGGGGCGTGCCCTTAAATATATGGCGCAATGCAATATTCAACTGTGGAACCATGGAGGAAGTGCGGAGCAAAACCTGGATGCGTCGAGCAGACTTTAGACTATAAATACAGGGTGCAAGCAGACAGACAGCGCTTGCACCAGGCAAGAGGGAGGGAGAGAGAGAGAGAGAGTGGCAGGAAACTGGGGACAGACAGACAGAAAGACAGACCAAGGGAGACAGATCCAGTGAGAGACAGAGAAACTGTCACAGGCAGATACAGGGGGAGAGGGACACAGGTGGCAATGGAGAGTGAGCCAGAAGTAGAGAGAGTGACAGGAACAGGCAGGCACAGTGCCACACAGTGCAGCAGGGTGGCACACAGCCTGCAGCAGGTGACCGCCCAGGGGGAGACAGGACATCAGGGGCCATGGATAGTGTGCCCTTCCTTATGGAGGCTGTAATGAGGGGTGTGAGGGGGCAGGAGGAACAGCAACGTGGCTGAGTAAGGGTCTGTCAGCAGCACACCCAGAACAGGTGGTACTGTGCCCGCACCACCATCAAGAAATACACAGACATGGAGATTGTGGGATGGTACCACCTGAACAGGGCCATTCTGAGGCAGCTTTGTGAGCTGTGCAGTGAGGAGATGCAGGCACCCACAAGACGGAGCCATGCAATGTCTGTGGAAACAAAAGTGACAGCTGTCATATGTCTGCTCACCATGGGCACCTTCCAGAGGCCAACAGAGGACACCACAGGCATAACCCAGTTGGCCACGTCATGCCTCCTCACACAATTCCTCAATGATCTGCTGCCACAAGCTTCAGAATACATCCATTTTCCCAGCACACAGGTGGAGCGTACAGCAACCATGCAGGACTTCCACAAGGTAGAACATATGTTTGGGGCCATTGACTGCACCCATGTGGGCATCCACACCCCACCTGGCCCTTAGAGTATGGCCTATATCAATAGGAAGGGGTTCCAAGTGTGAACTGCCAGGTGGCGTGCAGTGCTAAGGGGCGCATCACCAATGTCTGTGCCACACACCCTGGGAGTGCACGTGATATGTTCATCTGGCAGATGTGAGGGGAGTGACAGTGTTGGGTTTTGTTATTCATCCTCAGACCAGGTAAGAAAATGTATATATTCTTTTTTTTTTTAAACATATTTATTCATTTTCAGTAAATCAAACAACAAACATACACACAATACACATACCCGGCCAAGCCAGGGACACAACCCAAAACTGGCTGTGTAAACTGTGTACAACCCCTATATACAAGCACACTGGGGAGCCGCCCCACATTATAGCCAAATTCAGAATCAGTAGTATTTTAACATAGGACATTGTCGATTAATGAGAACACCATCCCTTCTTAACTCAATCCTCCCTTATATGTCCACTCGCAGGTGTGTTGCATCCTAGGGCCCCCATGGAGCCTGAGTCATCCCGGACGACTTTCCAGTGTGTCCCCTGGAAAGAGAGAGAGAGTCCCCATCCCCTTGAACCCCCACAGACCACAACTAGTCCCCTGTTATCTTAATAATAGACCCAGAATGACCCAGATTTAGCCAACTGAAAAGCTTGGAGTCTAAACATCACACAGAATGTAGCGGAAAATACAAGAAGAAAAAGCATATTGCACATGGCACAATACACTATAGACATTAGACACTCCAGTGTGTATCCCTTTGCTAATCATTATCGGACAGACAGATCTGGGTTCCAGTGCCTGTATGTTGCTGAGAATAGATCGCATCTAATGTAGCCCATCTTTTAGCGTATAGCTCCTGTCTCAACCTCAGAGAATAGGTGTCTCTTTATCTTAGCCAATACCTCCAACAATTCTCTCACCCATTGTTCATATGCAAAAACCTGGTCATCTTTCCTGTGCTTTACTATGAACGCCTTGACTACCGACACCATTAAAGAGAGGTGAAATGTGTGTAGACCCTAATCTGAGAGAAGTCACCAGAATGCATACTTGGGGTCATATAAGCAGAATAGTCTAACATTGGATCCATACCCCGTTTAATCTCCCTCCATAGGGGAGAAATTTTGCTGCAACCCCACATAACATGCAACAGGTCACCCACTTCTATCCCGCACCTGAAACACAAATCTGTCTGTCTCAACCCTCTAGCATATAGCTTTACAGGGGTATAATATATGTTGTGAACCACAAAGATCTGCACGTTCCTATATTTGGGAATCACATTATATTTAATGGCCTTCCAGATAATTTCCCACCTTAAATTGGGAGCCAACACCTTGTCCCAGTAAGGGATTAAAGTAGAAGTGTTTGGGCCCAGGGAATCCAAAAGAAGTTTATAAACTCGTGAGAGTGGGTTAGTTCTCCGAAAGGCTTCCTCTAAGCTCCTCCACAGGAGCAAGCTGTCTGAAAAATCCCCCAGCCCCTTCCGGACCCTGCTATCATTTGTTTAAGCTGTAACCTTTGAAAAAAGGACAATCCCTCACATTGTGATGGTAGAACTATTTTATCTCCCTGTTGCATATCATTCAAACTTAAACCACCCAGATAATTAGCCCACCGATGTCCAAGTACCCGACCCCCTATAACCAAGTTAGGATTACCCAGTATGGGCTGGTCTCCTGACCTCATTTGACAGCACCTTTGTATCGGAGTGAGAAAGGACCACAAGGCCTCCAGGGTTTTCCTAATTGGGTTCCCATACCCTCCTAAATAAACCTTTTATGCCCAGCATATAGCATCGATTCAGGGGAACAACTGGAGCTCGTTAGCAACTGCCTCTCGGTTTGCAGCCATTCAGGTAAATAATTTCTCCATCGCTATCGCCTATTGAGCCATCAGGCATGCTAACTGGCCTGCCACATAATAAGCATGGAGATCAGGCAATCTAATGCCACCCCTCATATGGCAAACGTAGGACCTTATGTTTAATCCTGGCTGGTTTGTTATTCCACAGGAATCCTGAAATCAGTCTTCTAATTAAACTGAACCACTTGACAGGGATGTTATATGGAGCTAAATATATCGGATATATCAAGCTAGGTAAGACATTCATCTTGATAATGCCCAGGCGTGCCGTAAAGTTCAGAGGTAGCTTATTCCACCTTGTGATGTCCCCTTTAATCACCGATATGATCCCCCCCAGATTGACATCAACCCCGGACTCTTGGTTTGCTGTAATCAAAATTCCAAGATACTTCAATCTGTCAGTGTTCCACTGCACTCCCAAGGATGAGAAGTCTGCCTTAAATACATGTGGGGTCAAGGGTAGAATTTGTGTTTTGGTAAGATTTAGCTTGTAATTAGAGACCTTAGAGAAACGGTCTATTAAGTCTCTAACAGTCTCAATGCTGGATACTGGGTCTCGTAAATGAAGGAGTATATCATCCGCGAAGACTGAAAGTTTTAGCTCCATTCCCCAAATCCTGATCCCTTGGACCCTAACATCCCTATTGATAGATCTTAACAAGGGTTCTAAATAGATGTTGAACAATATCGTCGAAAGAGTCCCATTATTAAGTTGGAATTCCCTTGAGATATAACCATTACATAGAATTCTAGCTGTTGGAGCTGCATATAGATTCTTAATACCTCCAAGGAGACCCCAAGGGAACCCCATTTTCTCCATTGTAGCAAAGAGAAATGGATGTGAGACCCGGTCAAATGCTTTTTCAGCGTCTAGGGAAATCAGGGCCAGGGGTAGCTGAGAATCCGGGTCAAAGTTTACAATATGATGAATTTTCCTGAGAACATCTTTCGCCCCTCTCCCTGGCATAAAGCCTACCTGCTCCTGACTAATTAAACTCGGAGCGACAGTCAAGATCCTGTTTGCCAAGATTTTGGTGAGAATCTTGATATCTTGGTTTATTAATGCTATGGGCCTATAGTTACCTATTACGTCCCTGGGCTTATCTGGCTTAGGTATTAAAGTAACATACGCCTGGTAGAGCGGTGAGTGGTGGATTCCTTCCCTTATTATAGTAAGGAAAAAATCATGAAGTATAGGGAGTATAGTCTGGATATGGGTTTGTTAAAATTTGGCAAGTAAGACCATCAGTCCTCGTGATTTACCTAGAGGAAGAGACCGCACCACATCGACAATCTCAGATGCTTTTATTGGGGCATCCAGTTCCTTAACTTGGGAAGAGTCCAAGATAGGTAGCTGGATTCCTTCTAAATAACTATTAACCTCTTTCTCCCCGACTAAATCACTCGCTTGGTAAATTTTTGCAAAGAATGATGCAAATGCCTCAGCCATTTCTTGAGGATCTGTTACCAGCTTCCCTTCATGAATAACTGATATAATTGTCCTACTTGCCTCCCATTCTTTAATTCTAGCTGCTAGGAGGCGCCCTGGAACATCACCCTGCAAAAGGAACTTGGCATTAATCTTATTTAACCAGAACTCTGTCTTCCCATAAAGAATTTCCGACAGTTCCCTTCTCAAACTTTTAAGTTCCATGTCTATTTCCTCTGAGGACCCTTCATACTGCGACAGAAAGTTTATTGCCCCGACCAAGAATTCCTCTTTGGCCCTTCTAAGTGACCTATCCCTTGCAGCTAAAGCCCTAGCTGCGCCTCCGCATAGAGGAACTTACATGTAGGCCAAGCTAGCCTTTTATCTCTCACTGTGGGAAGCTGGGACCGAATGATTTCCTTCAAGGCCCCCTCTAGTTCATCCCTTCTCTTATCCTCTGTTAAAAGCCAATTGGGAAGCCTCCACCTATAAGGTCTAGGCAGTGTAGGTCTTGGTTCCCATTGCAACTGGATGAGAGAGTGGTCTGAGAGGGTCCTACCCTCAGTCAGCACTTCTCTGGTCTCTGCAAGAGCCTCTCTATTTACCAAAAAAAAATCAATTCTAGTATGACTTTTATGTGCTGCCGAGTAAAATGTCATGCTAGGGCCCCTATTAGGAAGGATCCTAACTGGGTCAACTAAAGCTGCTGACTCCAAAAACTTAGCCAGGGCAGACTGGGCCTTGGACTTCGGCCCGCTGTGTGGAGGTATCCTATCCTCCTTGTTATCAAAATATATATATTCCAATCCCCAGCCAGGATGAGTGAAAGTGAGGGAAAGGTAGCAATATCCCCTTCTATCGAGGCGAAAAATTTGGGATCGGGTGGAGTTGGCCCGTATATGGATGCCACCGAGACTGCCTTACCATGCAGAGTGCCCACCAAGTAAATCCCCCTACCATCATGCCTGGTTAACACTTGGGTCACTTCAAATGGGCAAGATTTCTTGATTAAAATCTCAACCCCCCCGGAGGCCCTATCCCTACCTACTCCATATACCTGCCCCACCCATCGTTTCCTGAGACCATCTAACTCATCAGTCAATAAATGCATCTCTTGTAATGCTACAATGTGAACTCCCCATTGCTCAATGTACCGCAGAATAATTAATCTCTTACGCCTACCCCTAAGTCCTTTTACATTCCAAGAAATTATTTTAAAGCATGCCATCAAAAACATCAAAGTTTTTCACGTGAATCCAGATATTGTGCCTCTCTAAGGTCTGCAGTCCCATAGTTACCAATCTTGGACTCTCTCTCTCTTTCCACCCCTGATCCCCCCCCTTAATCCCCGGTCCTTAGACCGACCAACCACCTGATGTTGAGTCATGGATGAACCCGTTCCCTTACCTCCCCTCAGTCCCAACCATTGGCATCAACCCCAGAATCTGGCCCTTGAATCCCCCAAAGATATAAAAGTAAAGGCCCCATCTTCTCTATAGTCCATCGCCCCCTTATAATTCCCAAATACAAGAAGAGAAAGTAAACAACGAGGAAATTAAGGGAGACCCCCTCAAACCCTCCTTAGAAAAATGTATCTCAAACTAATATTACTCCACTCTGGGATCTCTTGTACTCCAGAGTGGCACCCTTCCCCTGACTAATGCTGAAAAAGTCCCAATCCCTTAGACCTTCCCTTATCCGTCCTTCCCCAAAGCTGGCAAACGCCCACTTTATAACTAGTAACGCCCATTAGCAGGTAAAACCTTAGCTAATTGACCCTTTTTATAATAAACAAAATCCCTTTTCACCCCCTTATAGCCACTTCCTCCAGTATTTCAGGGACTAGAAAGTATTCCTGAGTCTGGTAACTCAGATAATATAATTAACAAATCCCCTTCCCCCTTGATCACTAATTAATACCCTAAAGTCTTATAATTTGACTTTATGTGACCCACCGCAGGTCCAAAAACCCAACCCTTGCAAGTCCCTAGAATGTCCAGATTCGGGCCAGAAATAGTGGTACCACCGTCCTTAAATATATCAACCCCCTTGTCTTTCTTCCATCACAGCCCTCAAAGGGGCTCGACCTCCTTTGCCCGCAAACAGTCATGTTGGGGGTTTAAATAAATCTGGAAGCTCAGCCTGTAGCCCCTCCAGCGCATCCTTCACTGTGAGAAACTTCTTCTCTCCAGTCTGGAGATGCACCATCAAAGTAGCAGGAAACTGAAGCCGAAACTTTATCCCTGCAAGACAGAGCTTCTTCTTGATGTCAGCGTACTCCTTCTGCTTTTCTCTAATCGCTGGCGTTTGGTCTTGGAAAAACCATAATGAAGCACCATTCCATTGCAGAGGCTTTTTTTGTCTGGCAACCAGCAGCATGTGGGATTTTTCCTTATAATTAAGGAATTGCATGATTATGACTCGGGGCCTCGCCCCTGGCGGTGGCATCTCCGTAGTGCCCGATGGGCTCTTTCTAAATTATACCCCTCCCCAAAGGGTGTAGGGCCTAACTGTTTTAATAAAGCTCCTGCATAAAGGAGACACAGTCTGGGCCTTCAGCCCTCTCTGGAAGCCCAGCCAAAATCAAGTTGTTCCTGCGATTTCTTGATTCCTGGTCTTCCATCCTCTCCTCCAATTTCTTCAGCTTTTTTCAAATCGTCCCCACCTCCTGATCCAACACCGACACGAGGAAATCCGGGCCTCAGCATCACCCATTCTTTGTGCCAAAGACTGTTGTACCGGTTTAACCTCCGAGAAATCCAACACCAGCCCTTGTAGAAGTGCCTTAATTTCCCTGATGTCGTCTACATTTGTGCCCAATCCCCCTTCTTTCACAGATTCCTCGCCCTGATCCAGTATAGTGGGTGACTGGGATTTGGGCCGTTTGGTTGCTGGAGCACGCCCCACCAGGGGTTCCCCAAAGTCGGCTTCCATCTTCCGGCAAGGGTGCGGTCTGAGCTTGCTGATGCTCTTCTATCAAGTGTAGACTCGCCGGTCTTAAAAGAATTTGTGGTCCTGTTTTGTCTGGCTAGGAGGGATACCCGCGACTTTCCCGGAGCACTTAACGGCCGAAATTAACACTTTTTGCCAGTCCTGGAGCGGAAAAAAACTTCAATTTTGTGCTATGGGCCTCGGAGACGCTTGGGACACGTCCTACCCGGTCAGCTCATCACGTGACTCTCAGAAAATGTATATATTCTTGGCCAATTGCAAATTTGTTAACTGCCCAGAGTCTAATTGTCTCCTCCCCGATGAAGTCTGCCCAGAAAAAAAATGAGCAAGCTGCACAAAATAAAGCTACTTCAATGACATATCTTACAGCTGAATGTCTTTTTTCAATAAAAAAATGGAAAAGAAATGTCTGGTATCTTTTAAGGGGGTCCCAAAAAGAAGGGAAAACATCAGGACTGTTTTGCCTCACCAAATCAGGGAGATCTGGGCATGATTGTTGTACCAAGGCAATCCTTGTTATTGTCTTCAGTTATTTAGTGGCACAGAGCCCCTTCCTGAAACTAGGCAATAAATCTGTCTCTGGGCTGGCAACTTAATGCCCTGGGTACTAAGGCAAAGTTTGTTTTCCCTTGGCTTTTGTTTCCCTTCTTGCCTTTTTGTGTTCTTTGCCAAGGAATGTGCCCCAAATGGCTAAATTTGTTTTGTTTTTCAGGCTTGTTGCCTTTGTTTTTTTTTTTTTTTTCCAGGCAGTGCTCTCCCTGTAAAAGTTTTCCCTTGTTGGCCTTTTTCATTTTGTTCCTTCTTTTTTAGGCAGTCTGCCCAATTTTTTAAAAGAAATTGGCTAAGTCTGCAAAACACAGCAAAATGGCACATTTGCCCTCTGTTTATTCCAAGTCCCCCCCCCGACTGTTTCCTTTTAGCTCACCGATGCTTATCAGTCACAGAAAATTCTCTCTCCCAGTTTCCACAACCCACCACCCAAACTCCTGACTGTACTGTTCCTTTCACTTCACCCTCCCATTTCAGTCAGCCCCCCCCCAATTTACCAGACCACCATGGAGCAGCTGTGATGTCCGGAGTGAGGAGCCAGAGCGAGGGAGTCCTGTCAATGTGATTGCCACCCCAGGAGTGAGGGAAAGCAAGTGCACAATGGTTCAGCTCGAGACTGAAATCTCACTAGTGAACACAAGATTTCAATCAGTCTTGGGCTGGGCAGACAGAATGCAGCATTCCAGTTGGCTGCAGCATCTTAGAAGGCACCAAATAGTCTCCGGAGCCAAAAACTAGTTAAAAAAAAACACTCAGAGACAAAGCGGGCACCCGAGGCAAAATGAGGGCACCCAAAACAAAATGGTGGCTGCTCGAACCTCGCTCCTTAAAGCAGTATACACCACAGTTTACCAGGGGGGTTGAACCTGGCATTCCATCCTTGGGTTTTGGTGTGCACAGAACACCATTTCAATGGGAATCTTGAGCCCTGTTTAGGAAAGGGGAAAGTTAAATAATCCCAACCATTTTAGCTTGGCAGATTGGCATGTGGGAAGAGAAAAAAAGAGTAATAATAAAATTCCTAAAAGTGCAAGTTTGGCATCAGGGGAGACAGAAAGTGCTCAGACAGCAGTTACTACAAACTGAATCAAGTGATCCATTTCTAACCCTGCAAAAAAAAAAAAAACATATTCACAGACTGGTGTAAAAGCTATCAGAATCTTTAAAAACATTAATCCATTTTTTTGTCAGTCAGACACTGTTCCCTCTGAAATCTTCAGCAGCAGACAGCAGAATAAAATACAACCGCTAGAACAGTGAAAACTGAGATGACTTATTCTAATGATTGGAACACCACCCTTGATCAGATGGTGTTTTAAAACATAACCAGATTAGAAGTTAATCAAATGCTGCCCAGTCTGGAGAATGGTCTATAAAGTAAATGATTTTTTCTTTCAACTTATTTTACCCTCCGGTCACTGCTCCGTCGAGACTCTCTCAGGCATCCTGGCTTGTTTCTGCCTGCATGAGATCTCCACAAACCCTAGTCTCCCCCATGGTACTCGACCTTCGCACCTACCTTGCAGTGAGAAACCCTTGGCTTGTACCCCTCCAAGGTGGGGCCACCACTTCTTCTTTGGTGCTCCTTGAAGTCTAGATTTTGCTGCAGGCAGGGCTTGCACACCCCCCTCCCCCGAGGTGCAGATGTGCAATGATGTTCAACGCGGGCGGGCGTGCTCTCACACCCACCTGCAGGACATCTGCTGACACCTTGCCCCAACTTGATTTGGTTCCAGGCTGCACTACACCCAGCCTACGCTGGGTGTCACTAGCACCGGGGAGTCACACCCCACCCTCCCCACCAGGAAAGGACAGCTGTCATTAGACGCTCAATCCTTTCATCCCGGCCGAGCCCCAACAACCTGAGCTTGCTCTTGAACCTGGGTCACTGCATGGTATGAGGTGGCTTCCAGCACCTCAACCTCAGCGCCACCAGGCCAGCAAAGTAACTGATTTTAATTGGAAGGACTTTGCTGAATAGAAAAAGAATGCACCACATACCCAAAACAAATAATGCAGCAAAGAATGTCATCTTACTCTTTCCATGACTCTTGGATCCAGCTGGCTGAGAGCAGCAGATGCTGACATGAAAACTGAATTTTCTGTCTGTCCTTAGAACCCATCTCTCTCTCTCTCTCTCTCTCTCTCTTTCTCTTGTGCTCTCTCCCCCCCCACTCCCTCTCCCCCTTACAAGTTCTTCTTCCTGAGACCTGCCTCTCTGCACACATCTGGAAAAATTCTTTGCCAACTCATCTTTCTGTCTAAAATTGGTAGGTAAAGTAAGATGGTGGGTTGTGGGGAGGAGGAGGGCAGTGGCAGTGGGCTGCTGTTTAATGTGGCTGGCTAATGGCACCCATTGGGGGGGAAGAAAACAAACTCATATCACTGTATGCTCGGCAGGGGTTGGGCAATTTACTACCGTGTCGCCCCATCTCTGCAGTATGACTACACAAAAACATCACACCCACACATGGAAACAGCCCTGCTCCTTGCCACATGAGTTCATTCTTATAATATAACCACATGACTTCAGAGGCACACCCTGTGCACAGGGCTGGGGGTGGTGGGCAGATGCTGAGGATGATTCCTGATGTGTGCCTGTCTTTGTTCCATTCCGAGGACCTAAGGATCACTGCTGTACAAGGGTGGTGGGAGCAGTGGGAGCAGCACAGCAGGCTACAGTGGGCCATGGAGGCAGTGCAACTGCAGGACCAGCAGCAGCTTCTGCAAGACATGCATTATTAAGGGATGCTGCCTGCTTCCTTTCCCTGAAGTGGAAGCAAGCTGGTGAGAGCCAGGCACTTAGCTGCAGTGGCAGGTGGAATGCTTCAGTTTAGTATTGAGGACCAGTGCTGCTTCTGAAATAGCAGCAGCTCTCAGCTGGGGAGGATGCTGGTGTTGATACTGATGCAGGTGATTCTGACAGGAGCTCGGTATTCCTGCAGCAGCAGCATGGAGTTATCCTGGCTGTAAGGAGAGATAGAGAAGAGGGAACATGGGGGGGGGGCTGCACACTGTGGTGCTGGAGATCCACCATGAATTATCAATCAGCAGGTTATTGGGGGGAGCAAGGCTGGTCTTAGATAGTCTGGAGATGCACAGTTAAGGTTTTTCCAAACAATGCCTACTTACAAGTGTGTGTGTGTGTCTGTGCGCGTGTGTGTGTTTGGGGAAGGGGGAGCTTAACCTTTTCCAGTTTTGTTCCTTTAAAAGTTAGTTCTCATGTATTTATGTTATGGAGAGTATTGAGCTATGGTGAATTCATACCCTTTAGGATCACCTATCTATTGTCACTCATTTCAGATAACTAGGTTTATCATTACACTGCATGTGAAATGCAAATAGACACCCCAACATTGAGGGAGCATGGACTGAGAAGTTAAAAATGCCACCCCCATACACGCTATGTATGATTTTTCCTTTTTGTTATTGAAAATGTATTATTCAGCACATGCCATTATAAAATAGAATAAAATATCCTAAAACCATTACTTATTTATGTTCAGTACATTCAAAATACATTGCTATATTGTGTTCTTTATAATAAACATACATAAAACAGTATGGAGCAAGGCCATGTTCTACATGAAGCAGTACGGAACAAAACCATGTTCTACATAGTACCAACAACATGAATTCCGTTTCATCCATATATTTGCCCTTGATGTACAGTTGTTTGGGAAAATGCTTCATAAAGGGCATATGAACCAAGTTAGTACTTGGTAATCACAAATCCTACAGAACGGAGGGTCAACATGGACATAAAATGAGTACGATTTTGACTGGCATCACATAAATTATCTATGGTGGTGCCATCCAAAATCGATGCATTAGCAAATGCAGATAACTGCATGTAATCTAGACTGGCCAGCAGTCCCTTGAATCAAAAGAAGTCCAATCCATGACTCATATCAAACAGGTATGTACAGCTCAGGGGAAGGAGGTGAATAGGGTGCTAGTGGAGAAAATACATGAAAAGGCAACAAAAGGGGAGGCACTGCTGCTAGGTGATTTTAATAGATGACTTTAATATGCCAGATGTGCATTGGACCATCCCAGTGGCTGCTTCAGTCAGGAGCTGAGACATCATTGACTCCCTACAGAGGGCAGGCTTCTGGCAGCTAGTGCAAGAACCCACCAGTGACAGGGTAATTCCTCGATCTAGTACTGACCAGTGGAGAAAGAATCACAGAAATTCAGGTGGATGGTCACCTGGGGTCCAGTGACCATCACACAGTGTGGTTCAACTTGGATTCAGTGTCACAGTCAAGCCACACAAAGACAGTGGTCTTGGATTTCAGGAGGGTGGACTTTGCTAGGATGGGGATATTATCAAAGAAGCCCTGGTGAGGAGGAAGGCAGGAGCGGGGCTGAGGAGTGGTGGGCACACCTAAAAGGGGCCATAGTGGAGGTGACAGACCAGAACATTAGGCTGAGAAACAAAGGCAATAGAAGGAAGAAACCACTATGTTTCTCAAAAGGTGTAGCAGAGAAGGTAAACACCAAGATGTTGGCCTTCAGAAACTATAAGGAGACTCAGAAGGAAGAGGATAGGGTGGTGTACCAGAATTGTCTGAAGTAAGAAGGGAAAGCTTTTAGGAGTGCAAAGGCACAAACAGAGGAAAGATTAGCACAGACGGTGAAGAAAGGGGATAAGACATTCTATAGGTACATTAGTGAAAGAAGAAAGTCTGGGGTGGTCATAAGGCCCAGAGGGGATAAAGGGGAGTGTGTTGAGGCAGACCTAGAAAAGATGTCAGTACTCAACAAATACTTCTGTTCAGTATTCACTGAAGAAGGGGAAGGACAGGGACCACAACTGGGCATCAGAAACAAAGGGGAGAGGGAGGTGGACACCAGTCCATTTACAGAAGAGAGAGTCCTAGAGGAGCTCACAAATCTGAAGGTGGGCAAGGCAATGAGGCCAGATGGCATACATCCCAGGATATTAAATGAACAATGAAGGGAGCTAGCAGCACCACTGACAGCCATGTTAAGTGGGTCACTTAACACAGGAGTGGTTCCAGAGGACTGGAGGAGGGCACACTTAGTCCCTCTTCACAAAAATGGCAGCAGGGAGGAGGCAGGAAACTATAGGCCGGTCAGCCTCACCTCAATAGTGGGTAAGATCCTGGAGACACTGCTTAAGCAAAGGATTGCAGAACACTTGGAATCCAATGGAGCACAGGATCCTAGGCAGTATGGATTCATAGCAGGAATGTCGTGTCAAACAAATCTGATAGAATGTTTGACTGGGTGATGAAGGAGGTGGACTGGGAAGCAGTAGATGTCGCTACTTGATTTCAGCAAGCCCTTTGATATTGTTCCACATAGAAGACTGGTTAAAAGTTTGGCAGCCTGAGCATGGGCCACAAGGTCTTGAACTGGGTTAGAAACTGGTTAGGGACAGGAAACAGAGGGCGGTATTAAATGGGTTCAAATCCAAGGAAAGCGGGTGACCAGTGGGGTACCTCAAGGATCAGTTCTGGGACCAGTCCTCTAATGTCTTCATTAGTGACATTGTGGAAGGACTGGAAGGGAAGGTTTGCCTGTTTGTGGATGACACCAAGCTTAGCAACAGGGTGGACACTCCAGATATAGTGGAGAAAATGAGGAGGGACCTAGAAAACTAGAAAAATGGTCCAAAGTGTGGCAACTGAGGTCCAATGTGAAGAAATGCAAAATCATGCATCTGGGGCG
Organism: Neoceratodus forsteri; assembly: GCA_016271365.2. Classification (NCBI taxonomy): domain Eukaryota; kingdom Metazoa; phylum Chordata; order Ceratodontiformes; family Ceratodontidae; genus Neoceratodus; species Neoceratodus forsteri. Next base: position 1,428,682,667 of record CM028130.1, read on the forward strand.
TAGGAACCCTGGGGAGAGTTTGAGGATTGGGGGGGGGAGGATTTGGGGATTATTATCTCAGATGACCTGAAGGCAGTCAAACAGAGAGCAAAGGCTGTAGGGAAGGCCAGTGGCATGTTGGGTGCATAGGAAGGGTATCACTAGCTAAAGGAGGGAGGTAGTGATACCACTATAAAAAAACAATGGTGAGGCCTCATCTGGAATATTATGTACAGTTCTGGAGGCTGCATCTCCATACGGACATAGACAGGGTGGAGGCAGTTCAGAGAAGGGCAACTAAGATGGTGCAGGGCGGGGACTTCCAGAGTGATGGCTGCCTGAATAGGTTCGATCGTGAGCAGCTCCGACAACCAACCTCGCTTCATCGGCTCTCAATTTGTTTTAAAGCGTCCCCATGGTTAACAGCATGTTGGGAAGAAAGCAGTAGTTAACCCGAACAGTGTAGGGGCAGAAGAGCTGAAAATTTAAGGGAGATGGATGCCGAAATGAAAAAGGCCACATTAAAGCACACTCCTCCCTCTACCCCATCCAAGGAAAAGCAGCCTAAACTATCCAAGGCACAGGTGGAGGACCTGAACCCAAGTAACCCCAAGCCAGAAGTGCTCAGTGAGAAACGATTCCTCGAGGAACTAACACCCATAAAAGATACACTACTGGTGTTAGCCTCGGAGCCGAGAGGTGCGAGGGTGTCACTAGATCAGCTCACCACTCGGACCTCAGATAATGAGGCCCGTATATTTTCATTGGATGATTGGAGGCAGTGCATAGAGCCAGAAATGGGGCAGTTGAGACAAAGGCTCAAGAAAGCTGAAGAAAAGCTAGAGGATCTTAAAGGGAGATCATGGAGAAACAACCTAGTGGTACTGGGATTGCCTGAGGGGGAAGAGGGACCAGCACCTGTGGTGTTTGCCCAGAAGCTTTGTGAGAAGCTAGTGGGGCCTTCCCCCAATGGCCCTGCCTACATTAACGAGAGGGCACATCACTCTTTAAGGCCTATGCCATCCGTGGGCTCTCCTCCCAGGCCCTTCTTGTTTAAATTGCTCAACTTTTTAGACAAGCAATACATCACTGCTAAGTTAAAAGAGCTGCAAGAAATTAAATGGGAAGGCAAAAGGATAAGGGTGGCACAAGACTTACCATATACAGTCCGACAGAAGCGGTCTGCCCTCCACCCTGTGGTTACCAAGCTCATCTCCGTGAGTATTAAATTCAGAGTTAGGTATCCAGCAACTCTACAGATTTCCCATGAGGGCAGCTGGCAGTCGTTGGAGAGCTTGGAGACAGCAACTGAATTTTGAAAATATAGGTTTCCAGACCTATTTAAATGAGTCTGCAGTGGCATCTAGTGGACATTGGGTGCAAATTGAAATCCACACCTTGAGATGTGTTCTGCATGGACTTGCTTTGTTGGTTTTCACATAAATAGAAAGACATTTTGGGTTAGCTAACAGTAGTTCAAGGTTCAAGAATACTGGGATGGTTTGTGACTCCTAAATAAAAGGGAGACCATATGGCTATAGAGCAATATGGTAAATGATGGGGGAACATCTCCTATCTTATTCAAGGACTTAATGGGATGGTGACCCCTAGCGTGAGGAGCATAGTTACGATACGCTTAATGAGTGCTTCTCTTTTTGCTGTTCATATAGCCAATATGTTAAGATAATAGTTTTGGTATTATTTAAATTAGCTTCGATTAGATATTGGTGAGGTTTTAAATCCTTGTTGGTGACAAGCACCTTTGTACTCTGAACTGATAAGTTTTGATCTTGAGAAGTAGTGGGGTTAGTTCTTTTGTTCCTTTGTAGTCTCTGGATAATAGATGATGGAATTTTATGCTAAGGCACCTACTATGCCTTGTATTACCAGTGAGAGCTCAGGGAAAACACTCTGGGGGGAGATAAAAATGGACAAGATTTGAGTGGGGGAGGTGGGGCATTGACAGTGAGAGAACTCTTCGGGTGGCATGGGCATCATCATGCCAGAGAGGGAGGTAGGAGTGCAGTCTTTAGGACTGGGAGATACAAGCAGCATATCACTGGATAGAATAGTTTATGTAAGGGAGAGGGAGAAGGGCAGGGTGTGGGATGGGAGGGTGGAGGGGGAGGAGGGAGGGAGGGTGGAAGGGGGAGGGACCGAGCCACTCTTTGGTACAATATCTAGTGGTGCTAAGGGTACTAGTTGCCATTGTGAGCCTACCCAACATTATATTCGACTTTGAAAGTTATATCATGGAATGCTAAAGGTGTTAGGTCCCGGGTAAAGCGGCTTCAATAATTACAGCATTTAGCAGTGTTGAATTGTCAAGTCACTTTATTGCAGGAAACGCATATGTTGGAAGGAGAAAATTATTTATTAAGGAGAGGACTGATTGGGACAGTATATGCGGCAGGAAATCTACAACCCAATGTGGGGTAGCAATACTGATCACTAGAGGACTCAATTTCTCGAGATTAGAAAAAGTGGTTAATCCTCACGGGAGGTTCCTGTTCTTGAAAGGAATCTTAGAAAACAGGGAAGTCCTTGTGGGCACAATATATGGACCGAACAAAGATTCCCCGGAATTCTTCATTAACCTTTTGCTAACTCTCGCTCCCTTTAGCAGTCTGCCCATGATATTAGCTGGAGACTGGAACCTAGTTATAGACTCCACTCTGGATAGGTCTTCTTCTGCAGGACATACTCTGTCCCCAGCCCAGAGATCCCTTCGAGATCTCATAGACACGTATGGCCTAGGAGACCCTGCGCGCTCTGAACCTGGGCGCAAGGGCTTATATTTTTATTCCCCTGTCCATAAATCCCTCTCCCAAATTGATTTTTTCTTGCTGAATCAAAGGGCAAAGACAGGCCTGCTGGGATTGCCCCCAGAGTGCTCTCTGACCATTCTTCAGTTTGGCTGGAAGTCAACTTAGCTCCATACACTCATAATGATACTATTTGGAAACTAAACTCTCAGCTTCTTAACTATGACGACATAGTCAAACAGATTAAAGATCTTATAAATCAATTTATGGTTCAGAATGAGGGCCCTATCTCCAACTTTGACAAAGTATGGTGTGCTTTAAAGTTTGTCTTGCAGGGGGAATTTATTAGAATTTTGGCTACCAAAAGACGGAAGCAAGAAGCTAAGGTTAAAGCCCTGTTAGAGGAAATTAGGACTCTAGAAAGATCACTGTCAAAACCCCCATTAGAGGAAGAAATATTGCATTTAGAGGTCCTAAGGAATGAATACGCAGAAATATTGAGAGAGAGAGAGAGCGGAATATGCCCTCTTTAAAACCCAAGCCAAATATATCGAACAAGGGGATAGAGCCAGTCATCTCCTGGTGATGAGGCTTAGAAAGCAAGAGGAATCCTGTTTGGTTCCCTTTGTTTACTCCCTATCAAATAATGTCATTCTAACAACCCCTAGGCAAATTGCCGAAGAATTTGAACAATATTACATGTATCTGTATAGTCCCCCAGAATTTACCCCTTCACCCAAAGAAATCCTGGAATATCTGTGAGCCTCATCATTGCCTTCGTTAGAGGCAGCCAAGCAAGAATTTCTGGTAAACCCTATCTCCCCTCAGGAAATTAGAGACACCATCAATTCCTTAACCAAAGTCAAAGCTCCGGCCCAGATGATTTCTTCCTAACTTTTACAAGATTTTGGAAAAGAAGTTAAGCCCCATTCTTCTATGTATATTTAATTTTAAATGTCAAAAGGGGATTACAGATACGACACTCTTGGAAGCTATTGTAGTTGTATTACCAAAACCTGGTAAAGAGAAGAACAGAGTCACAAATTTTTGTCCCATCTCATTAATGAACTATGACATAAAAATATTTACCAAAATATTGGCTACAAGGGTGTCCAAGGTTTGGATGGGGCTTTTGAGCCCTGAACAAGTTGGCTTTGTGAGGGCAGGGTCTCATCAGACCATATTCAGTTAGCACATATTTTCTCCGATCCAGGAAGTGGATAAACCAATGGCTTTGGTTTCCTGGATGTGAGAAAGCATTTGATAGGTAAACTGGTATTTCTCTTTGATACCCTAGCGGTAATGGGCTTTCCTCTTCTCTTTATCTCCTGGGTTAAATCATTATATTCTGAACCTAGAGCAAAAGTGTATTGTAATGGAGTATTTTCTTCAGCTTTCCCCTTAAAATCAGGTACCAGGCAAGGGTGTCCACTTTCTCCATTATTATTCAATCTATATTTGGAACCGTTAATAAGACAGCTAAAAGCATCACCAGTAGTTCAAGGTATCAAGATAGGAAAGCTCCACCTAAAGTTATCGGTTTATGCAGATGACATCCTTCTCCATGTTACCAACCCCTGTGAGTCTACCAAAGCCACCCTCCAGATAATCCATAGGTTCAGCATGGTATCAAATTATAAACTTAATATTGGTAAATCAGAGGTAATGCCCTTTGAACCCCCTGCTCCACAGGGAAGATATTGCTCCTTTATCAATGACGTGGTCTACCCAATTCAAATACCTAGGTATAATACTCTCTACATCTGTGTCCCTGATGAAAAAACTGAATCTAGATAATCTAGTTAAAGAAATCTGATTAGATCTGAATAGGTGGAACTCCTTGCATCTATCCCTTCAAGCGAGGGTTCGTGTTATTGAGATGAATGTCTTGCCCAGGCTATTTTATCCACTTAATATGTTGAATGTCTATCTTCCCCAAATTGGTTCCGTAGACTCCACAGTGTTATCTCTCAATTTATATGGAGGGGTAAGACCCCATGTAGAGCATATAATTGGCTAAGTGCCCAAAGCAATGGGGGGGGGCCTAAAACTCCTCAACTTTTATCACTATTACTTAGCCAGTCATATGGCTAAGTATATGCATTGCGGGGCTAACCCAATGGACAGAAACTGTGTTATCAGTCTTCCTATCTAGCTACAGCTGGAGCATGATTTACTAGCTGAGTTTTCCAGACAGTCTTTTTATTTATTGGCCCGGTAAGATACCCAGTGATTTAAAAGGCACAGTTTTATACACCTCACTAAAGGTTCATTCACAACTTTGCAGGGCCATGCAATACAATAGCCAAATGGATTTGTCACAGCCAGTGTTCAATAATCCTAATTTTAAAATTGTTGAGAAAGCTATAAGTGCCCCAAAGAATGTTTTGATCCCTGAATTAATGTTGGTGACCTGGTACTTGATGGTAGACTAAAGGAATCACCGGAAATATTAACCTCTTTGCGGCTTCCCAGTAAATACTCTTTTTTTGGGCTCCAGCTTAGGCATGTGTTAATAAAGTGGTTCAGCTTAGGAAGATGGAACACACAACAGTCCCTTCCACTTCAGCAGTTTCTTGACTGCGTTAACCAACTGCATGCTATATTCAAGTTGGTGTCACTGATATATGTGGTATTAAATCCAGAGGCATCAGGTCAGTCTAGTTATTGGGTCCGGCATTTCCCACAAGAAAATTTTTCATGGGATAAAATCTGGGAGGGAGTTCATCTATATATTGACAACAATCATTTAAGATTAATGCAGTTTCACATATTGCACAATATCTATTACACTCCAGCTAAGCTATATGGAATGGGTAAGACACAGAGTAAAATGTGCTTTAGGTGCGAGAAAGGCCCTGGAACATTACTTCATATATTATAGGATTGTCCCAAAGTAGCCTCCCTTTGGAGTGCTATTCAGGATAGGGCAGACCCACTGTTGGGGCTGCAGGATCATTTTTCACCACTGGTTTGTATAGTGGGCGATTACTGTACTGTCCCTTTCAAGGAGAAAAGATACTACTTGGCCATTATCTCTTTGACAGTCAAACGGCTCGTTCTTCGATACTGGAAGGACCAGCATGTGATTTCTTATCTTGAATGGGTCAAGGAGTTATTATACAACTAAAGAGTTGAAAAAGCAATTGCTAGCCTATGGGGTAAGCTTCCTCTGTATAAGTCTAGATGGGAGAAGTTCTTCACGCTTTGGTCTCTCTCCCTACCCTCTTAATAAATCCAGCTGGGAATAGTATAGTAGCTTAGGGAGGAATAAGGTCTTAGTAGGCCACCCACAAGAGTCCCAGGATGGCGATATTAAGGGTTAGTCCTCATGTGACATAGATGAAATAGTTGGGGTCTCACACATGAGCTGGAAAGGCACAGCCAGAGAAGGCATTTGTGGCTCTGGGGGATAGGGAGTGGGGGAAGGGAGGGGGAAGTAGGGAGGGAATGTATACCTTTGACTGGATGGCATGAGGAGGTTCTCTCCTATTTTTGTGTTTTATGTATGATGAGTAAGTTATAAAGTTATAAATGTCTGGTACTTGCACTGTTGAGATCTCATGCCACTGTACCAATGCATGTATTTCTGTAAAGATGCATGTTTACCACCAAAGTGTTGTATTAGTGGTAAATGAATAAAGTTTATTCAATTAAAAAAAAAGATGGTGCAGGGCTTACGCCAGAAGACCTATGAGGAGAAATTAAAAGACCTCAATATGTATACACTGGAAGAGAGATCTTTGGTGGCAGTAGGACATTTTACACTTGTATTTGTGGAGAGGTTCCCAGTAGGCCGTAGCATGCTATCTTGCTACAGAGAAGCAAGAGGAGCAGGACTGCTAGAATGCTATATCTCAGGTATGCCACCGTTGCCTTTTGTATTGTCAGAGTTTTTATTATTTTACTTTGCCTTTTGGGAGTCTAGCAGTCTTTCTAGGCTGCCTTGTGTGGCACAACCTGTGCTTCAATTTTCCTGCTGCTGCCTTTTCTCCTTCAGGTGCCTAGAGTTTCAATGTGGCTGAGTTAGCCCACACAGTTGGAGGCTGGTGGGGTGCTCCACAGGGAGCTGACAACAGGAACTTTTAAGTGTCTTGCAAGATTCCGAGGAGGAAAAACTTTTTCCATTCACCTGAACTGAACGTCTGATTTCTGGAAAGAAGAGTGTATTCCTGTGTTGTCTGCTTCTGTGATTATTTATGGAAGTTTCCTTGTTAAATACCGGATAAAAAAATACATATTTGGCTGGTTAGTCATTGCAAAAGTTTACATTAAATGTGATGCTGTATTTTATCTTTACACTCATATAGTGACTTAAATAAATTATATTTTAATTATGATGCTACCCTCTTGGACTTTGTTGATTTCACTGAGGTACTTAAAAGTTACTATCATGTCTCCCTTCTCCCTCCTTTCCTCAAGAGTATACATATTAAGCTCATTTAGTCTCTCCTCATATGGTTTCTCTTGCAGACCCTGCACCATTTTAGTTGTCCTCCTCTGGACTGCCTCTATCCTGTCTGTGTCCTTGCAGAGATGGGGTCTCCAGAACTGGATTCAGTACTCCAAATGGGATCTCATCAACTGTCTGTACAGAGGGATAACAATGTCCTGTTTTCTGCTGGTGATGCCTCTCCCTGTACATCCCAGTATCCCCCCAGCCCTCCCTACTCCCTTCTCACTGCTTACTAACCCTAAGGTCATCTGATATGATTACCCCCAGGTCCCTTTCCATTTTTGTTGTTGTTAGTACCTCCCCTCCAATTGTGTAATCTTCCCCCGGGTTAATTAATTGGACAACAGTGGCTTTCCAATTGTCTAGTGACAAACAATGTCTGGACCTTCTCAATCGACCTAGACATTGTTGAATTTTTACAGTAGTATTGTAAATATGAGACTTAAAAGATAAAGTGGAGTGAAACATCAGGCCCAAGTATTTAATTTCATGAACAAACTATAGGGGGACTTAATCGAAAAGGGAGAATGGATATTATTAAACAGAGACTGTGACCCAAATGGCAATGTTTTTGTTTACCATTTAAGAGTAGTAAATTGGAGAAAACCAATCAGAAACTTTTTTAAATGTATTCGAAGAGTAGAAGTTAGAAAATTTAGGTCTGTTTGAGCAAAGTTAGTGTAAAGTTTAATCATGTAGTTATTAGCTATTTAAGGTAAAGGATCAACAAACAAATTAAAAAGGATAGGACCCAAAAAAAGAACCCTGGGGTACCCTTGTGCTTGTAGGAAGAGAAACGGATAGACACCCATTCCAAGAAACAGACTGGCTTCTTTCTGATAGATAAGATGAGAACCAAGATGCAACATTTATAGAAAAGCCATGAGAAAGTAAACATTTTAAGAGCAAATGTTGGTTTATTACATCAAAAGCTTTGGACAAGTCTATAAAAACTGTCCCGACATATTGATACTTTTCCAAAGCTCTTGAGATGGAATCATGAAAGTCAATTAAGGCAGGCTGAGTAGAATTATGGGGTCAGAAGCTGGACTGGGCAGGCAAAAGCATGTGATAATTAAGTAGATATTGAGAAATGTGCCAATGAACTTTTCTTTCCAGAAGTTTTGAAAGTATGGGTAGTAAAGAAATAGGGCGATAATTATCAGCCGAGGATTTGTCCCCTCCCTTGTATAAAGGGACAATGATTGCTTTCAGATGGAGTGAAACATCTGAGTGACAAGGGACAAATTAAATATGTGAGTTAGCAGTGGGGTAATAATATCAACACTAGATTTTAGTAAGAAATTATCCAAATTGTCAATACCTTTAGCTGAGTCTTTTTTTAAGGATGATAAATCAAAAAACACCTTATGACTAATGTGTTTAAAATAAAATTTAGGTCTAGAAGAGGGTGGAGAATCTTGATTTCAACATGATAAGTTAAAGGAAGACAGCACAGCCTTCTCCAATAACTAACTGGGAGCTTCAGCAAAAACATTATTAAAAAGGCCACTAATATTTTCCTTAGAGTAAATAGTATGGCCATAATAAGACAAATTGAAGATGTTTGAGGCAGATGGGACTTTCCACGTGAAATACAATAACTGCCAGAATTTTCTTGGGTTAGATCTTCAATCTGGCAAATTAATTTTCTAGTAAGAAGATTCAGATTTCCTTACTAAAGTGACACAATGATTCCAAAATTTTCAGAAAGATTGACACATTTCAGGGATGTCCCATCTCTTAGCCCTCTCATACAGTTTATCATGTTACTTTAATTGTAAATAGTGAAAGGAGTTACCCAAGTGGTATGTCAAGACTTAACTCTTTACTCCAAGAAAGGGGCATGGTAATTTGAAAGTAAGCTAAAATAGTGGTAGAAGTAGTCCCAAGTCTCATCAACATTAATAAGTGACAGTATCTTCCCCAGTCAACATTAAGTAAACTAGAATGAAAAGCTTCAAGGTTAAAGATTTTGAAACTTCAAAACTGATAGTGTTAGGAATAAACTTAAGCAGGAAAAAGTTTAACAAGCAATAAATAAGGGTGTGATCACTGGATAAGTTCTTCTGACACCGAGAAGCAGTAATTGGGAGGTCAGGAGAAACAAAATCAGATCTAAAAGGGCAAAAAAACTTGTTTTGCTAAATCATAAGATGTTGGTTCAGAGATCAAGTGAGTTAAACCCAAAGGTGCCATTTGTGATTTCAACTTTATGCCCTCACTGGAGAAGCAGTTTTGCATTAAAATCCTCAAACAGGATAGTGTGTTGGAAATCCCCAAGTGAGCCAATAAGTTGTAAATTAGAAAATTTGGTAGCTTTAAGCTTAGGGGGACAATAAACACTACCAATTAATACTTCCTAAAACTGCATTGATCAACTCATCCATGGTTTCAGTTTTCGCAAGCGAACAAGAAAATGAGGAATGAATAAAAATAGCAGCACCACCCCATGTTTGTTTCTATCAGATCTAAAAATATTGTAATTAGGAAGATTCATTTCAGAATCCATGATGGACAAATCCAACCAGGCTTCTGTAACTGCAAAAACAGAAGGGCAATTGGAAGCAGCCCAGCATTGCAATAGGTCCCTTTTAGGTAACATGCTTTGAACATTAGAGTGATAGATATTTAAATTGTGAAAATGTGAGCCTGGATTCAGCTCAATATCACCTGCTACAAAAAATAGCCTACTCATGTAACAGAGATAAAACCATAATAAAGGGTGTTTCAAGTTTTTATCTGCGAGTGCAAAAACTTTTAAGGTGAAGAAATTAAAGATTAAAATAATTAAATGTAGCACTTTGTAACACTGCACAATTTGTAACATTAGTTGAAAAAGTGTCTGACTAAGGTGGAGGAAAGGTAAAAACATTTTCAAATCCTTCATGTACAGGGAAATGTAAATGATTAACAGAGAAAAAACTGTGACCAAAAATCAGATTACAGTAGAGAGCCAAAATTATTGTAGAGGGAAAACACCTGAGATGAAAACTATGGGTTCAAGTAATAAAAAATATGTTTCCAGTTCCTTAGCTCTCACCTAAGGATATTATGTTAATATGTAGGAAGTCAAAGCACCCACAGCTACCATCAGTGGGGGCGGCTCCTAAGTACCTTGAGTAAAAAGAGGTTTAAATACTGGCTCCCACCCAAGAGTCATACAACTGTTAAGTTAGTATTAAATGACAACAAATTTAAAATTCACACTCTACGTGTTCTCAGGTATGGAGAAAAGTAAGTTAAAGCCTCTTGGCTCTCGCTCAAGGGATTAAAACCAAAGTTAGTTGTTTAAGTGCTATGGCTAATTTTCACTAAAACTTAAGTGGCACACCTGTCACTACTCTTCACTACTTCTCCCACTAAAGAAGTGGAAGCTTACCAGGTGTACAGCACAACAAGGTAAGAATGGGCCAGTAGTTAACAGATTGAAGTAACAACTCAGTATTAAGGTAACAGCATTAACTGGACTTTCCAAATAAAAGCTATATTTATTTTATTTAAAATTTTGGTAACCGGGTAAGTCCACTGAGACAATTACAGTCCCTTTATCAGGGCTGACCCAGAAGTGCAGCAATAAGAGGTACAGTGCAGTGAGTTACATACAGGAAGGCAAAGTTGAAGCATCATGCAAATTAAGACTACAGTAAAGGAATATACAACGACATGTTACGATACAGTAGTTTAATATGCAGAAGCATAAAACATTAGAAAGCAAGTAAGTAATCAATGGAAAATACTGGTAAACCACATAATTGCAAACACCATACATTATCACACATATCCCCATAATGCAAAGCATCATGGGCTGTATATGCAAATCACCACAAAATATTGTGCTGGTTCAACTTTAAGCAGAACTGCATGGTGCCAAAAGGCCTCTCACACGGTCTGCAAAGGGTGCCAACAGAAGACACAGACATGTGTTTTGTCCTACCAGGTCTCATCAGTGTGCCCTATCTGTATGATACCCTAGTGGAATGAACCAGCTGCCCTAAGTTGGTCTCTCTGGGTTGGGTTGTGGTGAGCCCCCAAAAACAAACATATACAGCCCATGATGCTTTGCATTATGAGGGTATGTGTGATTTTATATTTCTTTGAAACCTGGCTTCCTGGCCAATGCCCTTTGGGGTAACCCTTGCCTCAGTGCTTGTGCACTAAGGTTCTTTGTCTTTTAAAACCATACATATCACATCCATGAATAAAACAGATAAAAATCAAGTAATCTGCATTGGACATGCCAGAGACATAAAGGAAAGTAAAGGCTGGCAGGGAAAAGTCACAAATGTGCTAGCATTAGTCTAGGTAATTGTTCAGTCACTGGAAACGAGTGACAACAAAGTTGGAAAAATAGTAGACAGGAGGGAATGAGGAAAAGAAGAGGAGAGGGGTAGTGTAGGAGGAAAGAGGAGAGGATAGTGCACACTGAAAGGAGAGCAGGCATTAGCAGAGCAAGAGCAGACTACAGGGGCAGAGAGGAAGGACAGCAGTTTGGATTTGAAAATAGTACGACAGGAGCTAGATAGGATGGAGGAGGGGAGGGAATTCCAATCATCCACTGCTGCAAATGAAAAGGACTTGCATGCAACAGCTAGGCACAAATTAGGTCATACGAGGACGGGGAGGGAGGCTGACCTTAGTGCACAAGGAGCCTGTCTCAGGGAGATAATTTTGTTAAGGCAGGGTGGGGTATAGAAACATAGGCTTTGATGGCAGATAAGGACTGCTTGGCCAGGCTAGTCTGCCCATTTCCCTACCTAGAGGATAAGCTGTAGATCCTATTTAACCAACAGCCTATTTCTTCCCACCCCCCCACAAAAATTGCCTTATGTCTGTCCCATGCATTCTTGAATTCTCCCACAGTTTTAGACCCCACAACCTCCTCAGGAAGGTTGTTCTATGCATCCACCACCTACTCTGTGAAAAAATACTTCCTCACATTGCCCCTGAGCCGTCCCCCCCTCTATCTTCAAATTGTGTCCCCTTGTTCTTGCACATCTCCTTTTCTGAAAGATGCTGCCCTCTTGGACTTTGTTGATTCCACTGAGGTACTTAAATGTTTCTATCATGTCCCCCCATCCCTCCTTTCCTCAAGGGTATACATATTAAGCTCCTTTAATCTATCCTCGTATGGCTTCTCTTGCAGATCCTGCACCATTCTAGTTGCCCTCCTCTCAACTGCCTCCATCCTGTCTATGTCCTTGCAGAGATGGGGTCTCCAGAGCTGGATACGGTACTCCAGATGGGGTCTCATCAACTGTCTGTACAGGGGGATAACAACTTCCTGTTTTCTGATGGTGATGCCTCTACCTATACATCCCAGCATCTCCCAAGCCCTCCCTACCGCCTTCTCACATTGCTTGCCAACCTTAAGGTCATCTGATATGATTACCCCAGGTCCCTTTCCATTTTTGTTGTTGTTACCTCCCCCCACTGTGTAATCTTCTCCTGGGTTTTTGTTTCCCAGGTGCATTATTTTGCACTTCTTGCATTGAATCCAAGCTGCCATGTTCTGGCCATTCTTACAACCTTGCCAAGTCCCTCTCTTCCTTTCCATGCCTCCTCATGTATCAACCCTGTTGCAGATCTTTGTGTCATCTGCAAAGAGGCATACTTTTCCTTCCAGTCCCACTGCAATGTCACTTATAAAGACATTAAAAGGACTGGATCCAGTAGTAACCCTGTGGTACCCCACTAGTAACCCCTCTTCTTCAGAGTGGACTCCATTTACAATTACCTTCTGTGTCCTGTTGTCCAGCCAATGTTTTACCCAGGCTACCACCCTGGGACCCACTCTCAGGCTGGTTAATTTGACTATTAATCTTTTGTGTGGGACTGTGTCAAATGCCTTGCTAAAGTCTAGGTAGGCCATGTCCACAGCCCCTCCCTGGTCTACTACTTTGGTCACCCAGTCAAAGAAATCAATTAGATTCATCTGACATGACCTTCCGCTGTGAACCCATGCTGCCTTGGGTCCTGTGCCCCACTGGCCTCTAGGTACTCAACAATTCTTTCCTTCAGAAGTGATTCCATCACTTTCCCTCCCACAGAGGTCAAACTGACAGGTCTGTAGTTTCCTGCCTCTGTCTTGCTCCCACTTTTGTGAAGGGGAACCACATCAGCCTTCTTCCAGTCCTCAGGTACCACAACATCCTCCCATGATTTGTTAAAAAGGTTAGTCAGTTGTGTCACTAGTTAACTGCTTAATTCTTTTAGAATTCTGGGGTGAATTCCATCTGGCCCCATTGCTTTGTCCACCTTCAGTTTTAGGAGTTCTTTCAGAACCCCTTCTTCTGTGAAAGGACTGGGATGAACCTCCCTCTCCAGAGTGCTTCTGTTAATTGGATTAGGCACCTCCCCCACTTCCTCTTTTGTGAATACTGAACAGAAGTATTCATTCGCTATCCCTGCTTTTTCAATGTTTCAATGTATGTTTGTGGACTAGTTTATACACAAATCTGAGGGTGGTGTACCTCAGCATAGAGATGTAGGGCAGCCAGCCCAGAGTAGAGAGGACATCACAGTGGTGGTGGTGGGCGCTTATTCCCAGGGCGAACCTCCCTAGTCGATGGTAGGCCTGAGAGAGGAGAGATAAGGATAAAGAAATTATTGATAGTAATAGAGGGGCACCATAGGTTAGGAGAGGAAGAAGAGAAGAGGAAGCAATCCTAAGACAGAAAGCAGAAGTGAGGAAGGGACGGATTCGATAAAGGAGTCCTAACTTTTGGTTCAGAGTTTTAACCATATAGGAGGAATGGACAGTTAGGGAGAGCAAAATGTCCAGGGTGATACCCAGGTACTAAAAGGTAAGAACAGACTCAAGGGCATCACCACTGAGGGAAGAGATGCTAAGAGAAGAAGATGGACTAGAGGAGGGGAGGTGGTGGGAGAAGAACATACACTTTGTTTTTTTCGTATTAAGATAAGTTGATTCTGCCTGAACCAATATTCAAGGTCCGCAAAGTCTGAGACAAGTAAACAGTTGATCTGCACTAAGTCAGGAGAGAAGCAATAGATAATTGCATCATAAGCACAGAGATGCACAGAGGCACCACCGCAGTTGCTGGGTAAGTCATTAATAAACAAAGAGAAAAAGATTGGCCCCAGTATGGAGCCCTGCTGCACGCCATGAGTTATCAGTCAAAGGCAAGTGAGAGAGAGCCAGCCCACTTAACCCTTTGTGAATGATCAGAAAGATAGTTTTTGACCCAGCCGAGAACACTGGAGTCAAAGGCAAGAGCTTGAAGCTGCTGCAGCAGAAGGCCATGGTTCACCAGGTCGAACACTTTTGTAAGGTTGACAAAGATGGCACCACTGGCAGACCCATTGTCCATGGCATAGACAATATCAGAGGTTACCTTTATCAAGGCTGTTAGGGTGCTGTGATTCTTTCTGAAGCAGTGTTGGAAGGGGGGAGAGCAGTTTGTGAAGTTCAAGGTAATTCTGAACATAATTGTAGACTACGCATTCCTGGATTTTAGCCAGCGGACCGAGGATGGATATAGATCTGAAGTTCTCAGCGAGAGTGTTGGCCCCCCCCCCCACCATGTACTGGCACAACCATGGCTACTTTCCATTTGTCAGGAACAGTACCAGACAGGAAGGACTGGTTAAATGTATCCTGAATGGGGTGGGCAAGAGCAGGAGCACCCAGCTTAAGGAATCCGGGCTCAGGGAATCATGCCCAGGTGAACCCTTAGCTTTCAGATTAGCAAGAAGCCTTTGGACCTCATTAAATATAATAAATTCTCAGTAATAAACGTTATAATAGCAATAAGGATTAGTACATATCTAATATGCAAGTTGTAAGCTTTAAAAGTGTTACTCAGTGAATTTAATTATATGTGACAAAATAGCTGGATATGACATACAAGCACTGTGCAAGTATGCTGATAAAATTTATCCTGAGTGGCACTCATGCCATGCCTGCTCATGCTAGCAGGTGGCACAGACTTTTAAACTGTTTAGCTCTGCCCCCTTGCAGACATTCACTGGCTGCCGGCTCCCCCGAGGCCCAGCACACTGGGACAAGCACTACACAAACAAAGTCACTACCAGAGGTGGTAAATCAGGCTGCAGGTCAAAAGCACAGTTCAGCAGCTAGTTGAAAGATGTCTATGGTGGCAAACAGGAGCTGACAGCTTAGCAGGATGGCTCAGGATGATGTAGCTGGGTTGCTCTGGTCAATCATACCACCACTGAATCCAAACTGACCTCACTTCCAGAACTCCCATGCAGTAATAGCCTGGTAAAGGCTATGGAACTCCCTGGCAGACCTGAAGGCAGTCATGAGCAGAAGTTCATCTCTTTTTCTCTCTATCTCAGCTACTGCATAGCAATGCTCAGCATCAATGGCATGCTGGCTAGCATGAGAATGCCTCCCTTTCCACCATGCAGTTCCTCAGTCTACTTTCCTCATTAATCAAATGACAGACACACAGTCTGTCGCAACAGAACTCTTGGGCCCTGGACAGCAATCCTGCTCTGAGATCTCTCCCAGACAGGGCAGCTGAGCCACTGCACTTCACGGGGTAATGGCAAATCCAACTGGTCTGACCAGACTGTCAGGTGGATGGGCAGTCCTGGAGGTCTGTTACATGATGGACAATTGACTGCTGTTAGGACACCTGAAATAATTAGGTCCACATATAGTCCCTAAGCCCTTGTGTCTCCATGAGCTGGCATCAGCATCCCTGATTTGTTGCCTCAGATCCCTTCAACCATGTCACAATGCTAGGGAGGGTCAGAAGGTGGCAACATGGTTGCCATTTTGTACCCTCAAAAACAGTCTACCTAAAGACCTGCTCTACTCACGGCATGCAGACCAAACACTAGATTACACCCTGAACCAGTCCAGTATAGGTGCACACTCACATCTGGTGTAGCTAGTGGGTAGATCTGTCGATTCTTGCTCTAATTGCTGCCACAGCAGCATCATCTCGATCTGAGGCAGTGAACACCTTTCATATCTGAGCTAACCAAGAGTCTCATAGGCATTGTGACCCACAAGGGGGGGGGTTACACAATTATTTATTTGAAATGTTTTAGCCAGGAATGAACACGATGAGCTACAAGTAGCTTGTTTCCATTCTGACTTAACAGAAAGGGAACAATAGCTAAGACAGCTTATGTATTTAATGGCCTCTGAGGGATACCTCTATGGTATAAGAGACTCTGAGCATGAGGTTTGGGCAAGAGGACCACAAAGCGAAGCTGAGAGGTTCTGCCTGCCTAAACCACACAGGAAGAGTCTCTTATGCCATAATACACATCCCTTGGAGGCCATTATAATAAGTCACTCGAGTTTAGCAAGATTGGTTTATAATTAGTTTATAGAATTTTTTTTATTTTATTTTGCCGTCCTCCCCCTGGCAGCAAGGCAGAATGCTCCATCCTAGTTCTCCTGCACAAGAGCACACTGTACTCAGAATATGAGGTATGGTGTCTCTGCATGCTGATTGGCTGAAATGGCATTAGTGATTTATACTTATAAAAAGAACCCTGAGGGTTATATGATGTTCTCTGTTGCAGTGTCACAGTAACTTGTTTATTTTTTGATTCATTTTTTAAAATTTTGCAAAGATTTTATACAGGAGAGATTTAAATATTTTATCAACTGATCAAAACAGTGCAGTTCCTTTTTAGGGCTATGGGCGGAGCCTACAGCCATTTTGCGATCACTCTGTAGCTCTAAAAACAGCCGACCATGGAACCTTCAATTGAACTTTTGGAAGTATCCTTCTGAAAGCCCAACAGAGCTTGAACCCCTCCACCACGATCAGCCACTGTGGAATAACAGCTGCATTATTTCAGCTGTTGCTTCCGTTTTCAGGTGCATGAACTGCACATGCATGCTTTTCATGCACATGCGCAGTTCTGCGGGTGCTACCATGTTGTAAACAGCAAAATGCCAGCCACCAACTCCACAGCATTCTGTGCCCCCCCACCAACTCAGCTGGCACACTGGGAGCCCACCCTAGTGTGCGCAAAGAGTTTTCTGTGCCCCCTCCCCTAAGTCATGTGACACACTGGGAGCCCACCCCAGTGTGCCCAAACATGTTCCCAACATCAGGATTTCAATCCCCATGCTGCATTCAGACTAGACAGACTTGGTAAAAGAGGAGGTGGTTGTATTATATATGATAAAGACCACATTCAGGGCCAAATGCTTAACCCATATGACACCAAATGTGGGGCTCAACTGATGGCCATAAAAGTAATACTTGGCAAGAACGGGAAAACCCTAACAATAGTTTCGGCCTATATCCCTCCCAAGGAACAAGCAAATCGTTTCAATTCTGTCATCATCTACCTCTCAGATGGGGGACCAAACACAGAGCTGATAATGGTTGGAGACTTTAATATCAACTGGTCCTCTGCTGACGCTATACACTACAAGGACTCATTAGCCACTCTCAACCTTGTGCAATTGGTAGACTCCCCCACTCGGTATAACAGCAGAACAGGCACAGGGTCAGCAATCATTTGGGTGGTCACAAATTGGCCAGAAAGAATATCCTCCATCATGGTTCTCCTCAACTCCCTCAGTGACCACTCCCCGGTAATCTGTAAATGGTCAAATAAGGCCCCAAAGGCACCAGCCAGGACTATTACTACTAGACTTCTGAAGAAAGGCAAATTGGGAGCTCTAAGAGCACACCTCAGCCTCCAAGACTGGAGCTCTATTGACCATAAAACAGATGTCAACACTGCCCTTGAAAACTTTATATGCAAATTCAATGAAGTGTCAATGTCTACGCCTCTACACTAAAAAGAAGGATCCGGTACTATGACAGCCCCAGGATCACGCACAGCTACTAGCCCTCATGAAAATAGAGATGACTTGTGGTACAAAGAAGAAACTCTGGTACCCAGACAGACTACCAGAACTATAGAGATGCACAGAATAAATGCACCTTGGCTATTCACAAGGCCAAAACACTCACTTTAAAAATGAGCTGACAAACTCATGGGTGACAGTAGACGGTTCTGGAAGAACATCAAGTCCCTAACTGTAAACCTAGTAAACTCCCTCACCTTCCTGAACATTGAGGGCCAACCTACGCAGGATCACAGTCGCATAGCAAATGTCTTCAACAAAGCTTTTACTGACCTCAGTGGAGTGTTGCCCCTAGCTTCCTTCAACACCAGTCAGGTACTTGCACCGAACGAAACCAGGGGACCCAATCAAACTCCCATCTGCCTTTCTACTTCAGAGCTATCACCTTTATGGAAGCAAAAAAGTACATCCTAAAAGTGCTAGGTAATTCCAGAACTAGCTTTGATCAACTTGACCTAAAACTAATTAGGCTCACCCTGGATATAACTGTCAAACCCCTCACCAATATCTTAAATCTCTCCATGGTATCAGGTGAACTCCCATAGCTCTGGAAGGTGGCGGTGGTTACCCTGTTTACAAAAGTGGTGACAGGGCCAACTCTACAAATTACTGCCCAATATCTATCCTTCCTCCACTCTCCAAGGCCCTAGAGCGAATCGTAAGCAACCAACTGATGGACTATCTAGACAAGTATCATTTACAATGTCAGCAACAACATGGATTTCAAAAACAACACAGTACTACAACCACTGTAGTGGAGTTTACCAGCTTTATCCATAATGCGCTAGACAGAGGGCTCTTGGTGGGGGCAACATATATTGATCTCACCAAGGCCTTCGACACTGTCAATCACAGTCTGCTCCTGGATCAGCTCTCCTGTACAGCCTCTCCCCTGCAACAGTAGCATGGTTCAGAAGCTACCTCTCTGGGAGGGTCCAAAAAGTGAAAATCCTGGACACCTTCTCTGACAACCTTAGTGTTAACACAGGCATTCCTCAAGTCTCTATCCTTGGCCCTCACTGTTCAGCCTGTTCTTAAACAACTTCCCTCAATCGGTAAATGACCAGCTACTACTATATGCAGATGATGCAGTCCTATATTCATGTAATTCTGGCCCCTACATACTGGAAAAGCATATGCAGGCTAATTTCACTGTGGCTGAGCACCGGTTCCTTCAATCAAAACTGCTCCTCAATTATAAAAAAACTAGGACTATCTTATTCCCATCATCATGTAACAAACACTGCACTCACCATCTTTGCATTCATAACAATCAGAACACTTCCCTGGAGATGGTTAAAATGTTTAAATACCTAGGATTGACACTGGACCGCACCCCTTGTTTAACCAACACATAGATGCAGTCACAAAGTAGTCAAATGCAAAATTAGGATTACTGTACAGACACCGAAAAGCCCTGACTTCTGAGGCACTCAGAACTGCTGTAAATAGCTCAGTCCTCTCAGTGATAGACTATGGCCTAGCAGTATATGGGGCTGCCTCCCAAACTGCTTTGAACGATCAAACAACACTAAACAAAGCATGTCGCTTAGTCCCTAGGTGTACCCCATCTCACTCATACCTGTGAGTTGTACACTCAAAAAATGGCTCAACCTTGACAGTCACCCCAGTATTAAGTATGCATGCTCGCCAAGAAGTCTATGCTAGGACTTACCACCCCAGGCCTGCAAAGCCTCCTTAGCTGACCTAATTCCATCAGATGCACTGGGGTACAAACAATTCAGTCCTCTGCGTCCCTTTCCATAGAACCACAGAAGGCCAATGGTTCTACGAATACTGGGCACCATTTTGTCTTAATGTGCTTCATCTAGGCATCACAAAAGAGGACAAAATATGCCCCTTTAAAGATAAACTCTTAGTGGCCTCACCACAAACAGGAACTGTGACCATGAGACCTGAACTCCTCCACACCTCTTCCCTCCTCTTTTCCTGCTACCCTCATTTCTAACCTGCATGCTTGCCTCTCCTCTCTTCTTGCTGACTAACACTCCTAGTAGGCTCCAGGTCCCAGCCTCAGCACTCCCCCAGTGAGTCTGGCCTCCTTTATGACTACACTTTTAGCACTTAAGACAGAAGAACTGCTACCCAACAAGTTCTCGCCTTGCATTTAGTATTAGTTAGTTATTTTACAGACTATGTCATCCTCTGTTCTCTACCTGATCTGCTTTCTATATCCTGTAGATTCTCAAGCTGTTCACTTTACAACCTGTCAACCTAGTCCTGCTTTAAATTATGTGTCTGTATATTTTTCATATGTATTCCATGTGTTTGTAATTATGTAACCTCTGTAACCTGATGTACCATGTCTTTCTAGGCATGGAACCTCCTTGTACTTTATCTGCTTATGTACTTGTAACTATTGTAAATGATGTTATGCCAATGTATTATTACACGTGGAACCTCTGTAAAAGAGCCTTTGGCTCAAAGGTACTTCCTAGAAATAAATAAATAAATAAACAAACAAACAAACATGCCAGCATCCTGTACAATGCCCCCATTCATGTGGCACACTGGGAGCCCACCCCAGTGTGCCAAAATGTTTTCTTTCCTTTTTTTTCTCTGTAAAATAGAAAACAATCCCTGTCCCTCATTGTCGCAGTTTTTTCCCTGTAAACAGAAACGGTCCCTCTTTGTTGCTGCAGTCCCCCTCACCTACTGAGCACCCACCTCCCCACCCCCCTACTCATCATACTCTAACTCCGGAGGTCAGCACTGTCATCTTCTCTGGACCAGGATACGCGTCTGCACCTTCAAAGCCCAACCGCAAACTGAAGAATCAAAGATAAGCATGCTATACTACCATTCAATAGGGTTTTCAACTTATGCAGATATCTCAACCATTTTTTAAATTTTTGCTCAATTTTTCAACATGGGGTTCTTGGGATCCCAGCTCATGAAAACTTGTCACTGTCATTTTGTTACTTTGCCCTGAAAGGTCATTTGGCGGTCACTGATGGAATCACCTTTCGGGACTGAGTCACAAAACGACAGTGCCACTGTTCATGAGGTGGGTCCTAAAGCCCATGTTGCAATTGGTGAAAAATTCTGAAAAAAATGATCAGGTGTTAACAGCTGCATTGTGCATTTTCTACGCATGCTCATAACGTTGCCAATTTTTAATATTTCTACCCCACATTTTTTAACATTGCCATGTTTGCACACCTCCTTCAGAGTGGAAGATGTCATTTTCCACAACCTGCCCAATGTGTTTTTCGCCCTGTGGCACAGAATAGCGAGTTTGCTCTGCGAGGTCACCTTTGGGACAAGTGAACAAAATGACACTGGCACTGTCCATGAGGAGGGGTTCAAAAGGCCATGTTGATAATTTGGTGCAACAACCCAAAAATCCGCCAAGTTACACCCGAAAGGTTGAATAATTTCTATGCACATGTGTAACTTGGGTCACTTGGTAGCCCTTCACAGCCATATCGGCCTGGCTAGAACTAGTTTGAATTCTTGTTTGAATAGCATGCTATGTTACTTGGGATTCTTGCCTGTAATGCTCATACCATTCCATACCCTGCAGCCAGTGAGAGGCATGAGGTATGCCTTGGACCTTTGGCCCCAAAGTTCACCCCATTCTCCTATATCGCACCCATCTCACCGTATTTCCTAATGGAATGGGGTGTGCATAAGAGCCAAAGACCCCAAGGAACACCGTGACACTTGTCAGTGTCTGCAGGGTAGGTGTGGTGAAATAGCGCACATTATGCCTGACAACCCAAAGGCACACCCCAATGCCTGTCACTCTCAGGGTGGTGGTGGGGTTGGTTTCAGTTCAATACATCACTGTCATTCCTATTATGCAGCTCTGTAACTTCTACACTACCACTGCCAATGCCAGCAAGCAAACATTCGGCATTGACAAATGCTTGTTCAAAGTGCTTTTGCAGCACAGACTGACATCAGTCTCATCACAGTTGACAATAATTGACACAAGCAGTAAAACACAGAAAGTCTGTCTGAAATCCATGACAGTATAGACATCACAGTAAGAATGTTATGCGTATGATGCAATTTAACCCAAAAATGCAGCACAAAACCCTGGGCAGTCATTTTGCTTTCAGTGATTACAGTGAGCTTATGCACAGCTAAAATCTTCAAGCAGCAATTGACATTATCATGATGAGTATCTTTTTGTCTTCTTGCTTTTTGTCTACCCCATCATGAGAGGCTACAAAAAAAATTGGGCCAGTGTAAACAGAACAGTTTGTGATTCAGTTAATCCAACATAATTTGTTACAGCACGTGAGACAGTATGTGATAGTTTTATTACCGTAACATGACCAGTTGGCCAGATTTTATAAATTTAAAACACCCCACTCCTAACTGTGAAAATGTAATTTGTTCACGAAATCCACCTTGGCCAGAATGTTACTGTACTGTTTAGTTTCAGATTTGCTGTGCTGAGTGGTCCAATAAGCAACATCTCATGTAGGTGCATGGACTCTCCATGATTATTTTATAGTAGGAAGTCAGGGCTACTAAGGAGAAGGGAAGAAAAATGTTGAAGACTGAAAGATACTCTGTTCACATATCCATCTGGACTACCTGGTGCTCAGTTGCCTCCCTCAGATAAATTCCAGGCATATTTAATTGTAAGATAAAACAGTACCCGATGTGCATTATTTTCAGCTGCCTCACTGACTTGAACTTGACTGCTGACAGACTGTGCTAGGACTGGCTATCTGTGCTGCTGCTGCTGTAAAAGTTAGCATTAGTCTACGCATGTCTGTTATAACAAAACTCAAATTAGTAGAACATGGACTGAGAGCTCACAGATTTGACTAATTAGACTGCACTGATCTACTTTAAACTGTAACTGACTTGTAAATCTGGCACTGTGACCAGGCAATTATTTTTGCTACCAAAAACCTGGAGTGACACATTTTAACAACTTGATTACAAATAGCAATATTTTACTGTTTTATAGGAAAAATTAAGACATTAGGATTTGACAGTTGGGGGGCAAAGAAAGGCCAAACCTTATATATGGAACATGATCACAACATCATGTCATCATCTGGACGAGAGTACTCAGTGACAAAGAATCCCACCTCTCCACACAGTTAAGTTTCCTGCAAACTAGTACTAGGGCACATCACTGACATGGGAGTACATTCAAGTTCTTCATCAGAAATAACATGAGCATCATCATCAGACTTATGTTTTTAGAATATGTTTCAGATATGAAAGATTTATCTAAATCTACTTCGACTCTGAACTGTCACCTTCTTCTTCCTCCTGCTCATTGCTTTGTTTTTTTGTTCCATGGACTATATCGCTGCAAAAAAGGCCTTTTTTATTGTCTACCACCTTTTAACCAGTACTCAATGACTGGAACTGGATAAAATTCCTGTTCACATGGTGTATGTAATGAGATCCTTATTAAGTCTATCAGACTGTCCTTTCCTAATGAACTCGCCAATCGGATTTTATTCTTTTCATTAGTTAAACCCACGTTGACAAACAGCTGTACTTGCAGGTAGAGTACAAATTAAGGTTACTAGTCCCAAAATATTATGGCATTTGTCTTGGCAAGCTTGTTGAATATCTGGCCACTTTGTTTCTACAGCATTGGTGTACCTTTGGGGGGGACAAACAAACATGATGTATTCTTTTTTCATCAAACTTTTTTGTTTTTTTCCTTTATACAACAAAGTATGACATACATAGAAGTAATGCAGCATATCATACTCTACTCTGAATCTGCATTTTGGTAAAACAATTATATTGACTCAATAGAGTAAAAACTTATTCCATAAATTCTACTATTAAAAGACAGTATAATTTCCTTCAATATGATAGTAACCTTGCAGATCTTACCATTCAATATATAATATGACTGTATTATTGGGATTCAATGTATTAACTAATAAGTCTTAATAATTAAGATCAATACTTAGCTGGAAGTCTGTTTCTCAAAATTGAAAGGAAAGGGACCAAACTTTCTTAAAAAATATCTAGCTTATTACTTACTATTGCAGCAGTTCTTTCATTATTCTCTAACAAGCCTACACTGTTAAACCACTCACTAGCTGAAGGGGGAACAGGAGATTTCCAGCGTGAAAGTAATAATCTTTTCAGAGCAAGGGAAACTGCAAAGACTCAATATTTTTGCGAACTACTTGATGAAGATATCTCTGTATCTATACCCAAAATAAACAGTTTACCTAAAAATGGAATACTAACATTGGTTACTTCCTCACATACTTCATTCACTATACTCCAAATATTGTTAATGATGGTACAGTCCCAAAACATGTGCATTAGGTCTGCATGTTTCAACTGACATCTCCAACAAGGGCCATCCGTAAATAGTGCATTTCTAAACGTTTGGGAGAGTAATAGTAATAATGAAGAATTTTAAATTGAGTAGTCCTACCTTGGACCTCTCTGCTACTCAGATAAGCATTTCTCCAGGTTTTCAACCATTCCTCTTCTGTCAGCCTCTCCCCAGTTCTGCTTCCCACTTCAATCTGGATGCTTGTGAAGGTGAAACAGCATTTTCAGTGTCAGTTATACACTTATAATATATACCAGCTCCTTTTTAATGATGCTAACAGCAACAGTTGTTCCCATTCATTATGTTTAGGCAGAGTAAAATCTGTTGCTAGAATAGAATTCAGAGTGCCTTCCTGAGCTGCAGATAGTTTGCAAATTGAAACTTCTGCAACTTAAATTTATCCTTACTCCTGCAAATGAGAGCAGAGTTTGACTTTCTCCCTTTATTAGATCTCCTATGTTTGTTGATGTACTCTGACCTGATCTGCGGACTGACAGTACATTGAGAATTTGCTGATTGTTAGTGGTGAAGAAATTCACTTTCTCTTTATGTGATTTTTTAGTTTGGTTCACTCTGCTGCACAATGTCTGGATCTATGTTCTGTTCTATGAGGACTGGTCCGAACTCTTCTATGATACCAGCTACTGCATCCTCCTCCTCATAATCGAAACAAATTTGAAAAAACTGTCTCACCTCCACCTCACTAAGCTAAAGATGATTCTTTAAGTGCCACTCACTTATTTTCCTACCCTAACACATCTGTCAAGTCCACATGGCTTGTTGGACACTGTTTAAAGTTTACAGTGTGGTTCATGGCCACCATAATGGAGTCTGGCTGGTGCATGTCTTCAAACCTGTTCATGACATTTAGGATCATGGCTGTCAGTAGTGTCTCTCTGTCAACGGAAAACTGGTCCACTTCATTGAGAGATAGGGTGTGTCCATAGAATTCAGGTCCCAAGGCATCAAGATTTTGTAATTGCTTTCCAGGTCTAGAAAACAAGAACAAAAGGAAAAACACACTTATCCTCTGGCCTGACCTAACTTGTCCTGACAGAGAGATAATACTAACAGTTTAATTTTTCTGGCTAGGGTGGAGGGAAATACTCTAGCTAAAACTTCATCATTCTGGAAAACAAAATTACCTTGTTTTCAGCTTTACAAGGCAGTCCTTCAGGTCCTGAAGTGATTCAAACACCTCTCCCACTGAAGTATCATTTCCCTAAAGAAGCAGGCTGACTTTCATGAACTCTTCCATGATGTCTGCTATCAGGTGAATGTAACATAGACATCTCCAGGTCTGCATGTTCTTCAGGTAGCCCTTGGCCTTCGCTGCTTGGTCCCCTCGGGATCCGCCATGTTGCATCTGAGAAGACAAAAAATGGCACACGTTGTTGCTTTAGCAGTTCCAATTTTAAAACAATCTAGAAGACTGTGCCTAAAATGGAGTGGGACACTAGTACATACCTGTTGGAAGTGCAGTAGGATCCTGGGGTAGTCCGTGATGAGAACTTTCAGTGCTGTTAATGTGTGTTGTGCCCATCTGGTTCCTCCCACTCTGGTTGGAATAAGGCATCTTACTCCTGCTGCCCGACAGGACTATCTCATATTTTTATGGTTTAGTGGTGAAAAATGATAAAACAGATAGATCCCTGGCAGTAGTTGGTCTATTTTTCATGTTCGTGATGTTTTTTAAGACATCCTTCAGGGCTAACTCAACCTATGTGCATTGCAGTGGACCGTGACTAGATGAGCGATCCTTTGTCAGTAGTCGGCCACCCCTCTTCTACCAGTCATCACTGCTGCCCCATTGGTGGTAAGCCCTACCAATTTCTTTTCCACTCTGCTGACTCTGTCTGTGACAGCATGGCCTGATCGATGCATGCCATGATTGATGCTGCATCAGCTCTGTGTGGATTTTTCAGGGACACAAAAAAAAAACACCCGACACCCCCTTGTTTACTGTTCTTATGTAAATTATGTCCTGTTCTTTTATACTGGAATCTGTAGCACCATCTATCATTACGGACATGAAGTCTGCATTCTTCACCTCATCCATCAGCTTCTTACGTTCCACCTCAGTGATATTACTAATGAACAGGTGGCATGATTTGTCATTGTGATAGGTTTCCCCAATATCAACCCATTTACTTTTGTCAAGGTCACACATCCACTGGAAGTCTGTATATGGCGTAGCATGTTTGGCCAAGGCATGTGCATTTCGAATTAAGATCTTCACATGACGTGCCACATTGGAACTGAGCATTTCGATTGCTCTGTCAGGAGCAGGTGCCTGCTAGGATTTGGCTACAAATTGGGCATCAGCAAGGGAGTACTTCTTAGACTTGGCATGTTTTTGTAAAGACTGCTCTGTGTAATTATTGCACCCCCTTCATAATATGCTGATATTGTATCTGAAATGTCTGGAAATGTCCTACATGATTTACAAAACATTACATTTTCTCAAGGTCAAGCTCAACCCAAGCATACTTTGTTACCCAGTGTTCTTGAAAAGTACACAGACATTTACTTTTGTCATAAGCAACATCGCTCTCCTTTTTCCTAACAGCCTTCTTATCTGCTGCTATGGTCTTAGGATTCTTTACTCCTCTCCAAAAACTCCACATCTTGGCAGTTCTGGCAGTTTCTTATTAATTTTGCCAGCAAAGAAGCACCTGACCTAATAGGCAGGGCCAGTGGATGCATAACTGACTAACTGGGATAACTCTACTCGTGACACCCCAGAGAGAGATATGGGTCCCTGCAGCAATCGAGAATTTTCTGTTTTAAGGTGAGTGTCGTAGACATATTCAATCATATCAATATTTTTAGCCCTAGGCCTCGCTAAAATATTTTGCTGTGTTGCAGATTCAACCACAGACAGATGTGAGGGAGTGACAGTGTCGGGTTTTGTTATTCATCCTCAGACTAGGTAAGAAAATGTATATATTCTTGGCCAATTGCAAATTTGTTAACTGCCCAGAGTCTAATTTCTCCCTCCCCACCCACGTGAAGTCTGCCCAGAAAAAAATGAGCAAAGCGGCACAAAATAAAGCTACTTCAATGAAATATCTTACAGCTGAATGTCTTTTTAATAAAAATGTAAAAGAAATGTCTGGTGTCTTTTAGGGGTCCCAAAAGAAGGAAAACATCAGGACTTTTTGCCTCGCCAAATCAGGAGACCTGGGCATGATTGTTGTACCAAGGCAATCCTTGTTATTGCCTTCAGTTATTTATGGCACAGTGCCCTCCTGAAACTGGGCAATAAATCCATCTCTGGGCTGGCAACTTAATGCCATGTGTACTAAGGCAAAGTTTGTTTTCCCTTGGCTTTTGTTTCCCTTCTTGCCTTTTTGTGTTCTGTGCCAAGGAATGTGCCCAAATGGCTAAATCTTTTTGTTTTTCAGGCTTGTTCCCTTTGTTTTTTTGTTTTTTTTCTAGGCAGTTCCCTCCCTGTAAAAGTTTTCCCTTGTTGGCCTTTTTCGTTTTGTTCCTTCTTTTTTAGGCAGTCTGCCTAATTTTTTTAAAGAAATTGGCTAAGTCTGCAAAACACAGCAAAATGGCACATTTGCCCTCCGTTTATTCCAAGTCCCCCCCGACTGTTTCCTTTTAGCTCACTGATGCTCATCAGTCACAGAAAATCCTCTCCCAGTTTCACAACTCACCACCCAAACTCCTGACTGTACTGTTCCTTTCCCTTCACCCTCCCATTTCAGTCAGCCTCCCAATTTACCAGACCACCATGGAGCAGCTGTGATATCCGGAGTGAGGAGCCAGAGCGAGGGAGTCCTGTCAGTGTGGTTGCCACCCCAGGAGTGAGGAAAGCAAGTGCACAATGGCGCAGCCGAGACGAACTCTCACTAGTGAACACAAGATTCCAATCGGTCTTGGGATGGGCAGACAGAATGTGGCATTCCAGTTGGCTGCAGCATCTTAGAAGGCACCAAATAGTCTCTGGAGCCAAAAACTAGTTAAAAAACACTCAGAGACAAAGCGGGCACCTGAGGCCAAAATGCAGGCACCCAAAACAAAATGGTGGATGCTCAAACCTCACTCCTTAAGCGGTATACACCGCAGTTTACCAGGGGCCAAACCTGAGTTCCATGCTTGGTTTTGGTGTGCACAGAACACCATTTCAATGGGAATTTTGAGCCCCTGTTTGGGAAGGGAAAGTTAAATAATCCCAACCATTTTAGCTTGGCAGATTGGCATGTGGGAAGAGAAAAAAGTAATAATAAAATTCCTAAAAGTGCAAGTTTGGCATCAAGGAGACAGAAAGTGCTCAGACAGCAGTTACTACAAACTGAATAAAGTGATCCATTTCTAACCCAGCAAAAAAAAAAAACATATTCACAGACTGGTGTAAAGCTATTAGAATCTTTAAAAATTAATCCAATTTTTTGTCAATCAGACACTGTTCTCTGAAATTTTTATCAGCAGACAGCAGAATAAAATCCAACTGCTAGAACAGTGAAAACTGAGATGACTTATTCTAATGATTGGAATGCCACCGTTCATCAGATGGCGTTTTAAAACTTAACCAGATTAGAAGTTAATTCAAATGCTGCCCAGTCCGGAGAATGGTCTATAAAGTAAATTATTTTTTTTCTTTCAACTTATTTTTCCCTCCGGTCACTGCTCTGTCGAGACTCTCTCAGGCATCCTGGCTTGTTCCTGCCTGCCTGAGATATCCCCAAACCCAAGTCTCCCCCATGGTACTCGACCCTCACACCTACCTTGTAGTAGAAACCCTTGGCTTGTACCCTCCCACAAGGTGGGGCCACCACTTCTTCTTTGGTGCTCCTTGAAGTCTAGATTTTGCTGCAGGCAGGGCTTGGGGTGAGAGAATCAGGAGACCAGGTGGGTGGGATCCAGCGGTGAGCATGGAGGCCAGGTACCATCGCCTACTCGGTGGTGCAGGGTTTTCTTTGTTTGTGCACATCCCCGGTGCAGACATGCAATGATGTTCAGCGCGGGCGGCGTGTTCCTGCACCCGCCTGCAGGACATCTGTCGACACCTTTCCCCAGCAGTTTGGTTTCAGGCTGCAGTACACCCAGCCTCACGCTGGGTGTCACTAGCACCGGGAGTCACACCCCACTCTCCCCTCAGGAAAGGAGAGCTGTCATTAGATGCTCAATCCTTTCCTCCTCCTGGCTGACCCCAACAACCTGAGCTCGCTCTTGAACCTGGGTCGCCTGCATGGTGCGAGGTGTGGCTTCCAGTACCTCAACCCTCAGCACCACCAGGCCAGCAAAGTAACTGATTTTAATTGGAAGGACTTTGCTGAATAGAAAAAGAATGCACCACATACCCAAAACAAATAATGCAGGAAAGAATGTCATCTTACTCTTTCCACTACTCTTGGATCCAGCTGCCTGAGAGCAGCAGATGCTGACATGGAAACTGAATTTTCTTTCTGTCTTTACAACCCATCTCTCTCTCTCTCTCTCCTTCTCTTGTACTCTCTCTCTCTCCCTCCCTCCCTCTCCCCCTTACAAGTTCTTCTTCCTCAGACCTGCCTCTCTGCACACATCTAGAAAAATTATTTGCCAACTCACCTTTCTGTCTCAAATTGGTAGGTGAAGTAAGATGGTGGGTTGTGGTGGAGGAGGAGGGCAGTGGCAGAGGCTTGAAATGAGCGATGTTCTGCTTCTGCAAGACATGCATTATTAAGGGACTCTGCCTGCTTCCCTTCCTGAAGTGGAAGCAAGCTGGTGAGAGCCAGGCACTAGCTGCAGTGGCAGGTGGAATGCTTCAGTTAGCATTGAGGACCAGTGCTGCTTCTGAAATAGCAGTAGCTCCAGCTGGGAAGATGCTGGTGCTGATACTGATTCTGGTGATTCTGACAGGAGCTCGGTATTCCTGCAGCAGCAGCATGGAGTTATCCTGGCTATAAGGAGAGATAGAGAAGAGGGAACATGGGGGGGCTGCAGACTGTGGTGCTGGAGATCCACCTTGAATTATCGATCAGCAGGTTATTGGGGGGAGCAAGGCTGGTCTTAGCAAGTCTGGAGATGCACAATTAAGGTTTTTCCAAACAATGCCTACTTACAAGTGTGTGTGTGTGTGTGTGTGTGTGTGTGTGTGTGTGTGTGTGTGTGTGTGTTTGGGGGAGGGGGAAGCTTAATCTTTTCCAGTTTTGCTCCTTTAAGAGTTAGTTCTCATGTATTGTTGTTATGGAGAGTATTGAGCTATGGCAAATTCATACCCTTTAGGATCACCTATCTATTGTCACTCATTTCAAATAATTAGGTTTATCATTACACTGCATGTTAAATGCAAATAGACACCCCAACATTGAGGGAGCATGGACTGAGAAGTTAAAATGCCACCCCATACACGCTATGTATGATTTTTTCTTTTTGTTATTAAAATTTCTTATTCAGCACATGCCATTATAAAATAGACAAAATATCCTAAAACAATTACATATTTATGTTCAATACGTTCAAAATACATTGCTATATTGTGTTCCATATAATAAACATACATAAAACAGTATGGAGCAAGGCCATGTTCTACATGAAGCAATATGGAACAAAACCGTGTTCTACATAGTACCAACAACATGAATTCCGTTTCACCCATATATTTGCCCTTGATGTACAGTTGTTTGGAAAAATGCTTCACAAAGGGCATGTAAACCAAGTTAGTACTTGCTAATCACAAATCCTACAGAATGGAGGGTCAACATGGATGTAAAATGGAGTACAATTTTGACTGGCATCACATAAATTATCTATGGTGGTACCATCCAAAATCGATGCATTAGCAAAGGCAGATAACTGCATGTAATCCGGACTGGCCAGAAGTCCCTTGAATCAAAGAAGTCCAATCCATGATTCATATCAAACAGGTATGTACAGCTCAGGGGAAGCAGGTGGATAGGGTGCTAGTGGAGAAAATACATGAGATGGCAACAAAGGGAGGCACTGCTGCTAGGTGATTTTAATAGATGACTTTAATATGCCAGATGTGCATTGGACCATCCCAGTGGCTGCCTCAGTCAGGAGCTGAGACATCATGGACTCCCTACAGGGGCAGGCTTCTGGAAGCTAGTGCAAGAACCCACCAGTGACAGGAAATTCCTAGATCTAGTACTGACCAGTGGAGACAGAATCACAGAAATTCAGGTGGATGGTCACTGGGGTCCAGTGACCATCACACAGTGTGGTTCAACTTGGATACAGTGTCACAGTCAAGCCACACAAAGACAGTGGTCTTGGATTTCAGGAGGGTGGACTTTGCTAGGATGGGGATAATATCAAAGAAGTCCTGGTGAGGAGGCAGGAGAGGGGTTGAGGAGTGGTGGGTACACCTAAAGGGGCCATAGTGAGGTGACAGGCCAGAACATTAGGCTGAGAAACAAAGGCAAGAGAAAGAAGAAACCACTATGTTTCTCAAAAGGTGTAGCAGAGAAGGTAAACACCAAGAGGTTGGCCTTCAGAAACTATTAGGAGACTCAGAAGAAAGAGGATAGGGTGGTGTACCAGAATTGTCTGAAGTAAGCAGGGAAAGCTTTTAGGAGTGCAAAGGCACAAACAGAGGAAAGATTAGCACAGATGGTGAAGAAAGGGGATAAGACATTCTATAGGTACATTAGTGAAAGAAGAAAGTCTGGGGGCAGTCATAAGGCCCAGAGGGGATAAAGGGGAGTGTGTTGAGGCAGACCTAGAAAAGGTATCGGTACTCAACAAATACTTCTGTTCAGTATTCACTGAAGAAGGGGAGAGACAGGGACCACAACTGGGCATCAGAAAAAAAGGGGAGAGGGAGGTGGACACCAGTCCATTTACAGAAGAGAGAGTCCTTGAGGAGCTCAAAAATCTGAAGGTGGGGAGGCAATGAGGCCAGATGACATACATCCCAGGATATTAAATGAACAATGAAGGAGCTAACAGCACCACTGGCAGCCATGTTAAGTGGGTCACTTAACACAGGAGTGGTTCCAGAGGATTGTAGGAGTGCACACGTAGTCCCTCTTCACAAAAATGGCAGCAGGGAGGAGGTAGGAAACTATAGGCCAGTCAGCCTCACCTCAATAGTGGGTAAGATCCTGGAGACATTGCTTAAGCAAAGGATTCAGAACACTTGGAATCCAATGGAGAACAGAATCCTAGACAGTATGGATTCATAGTAGGAATGTCATGTCAAACAAATCTGATAGAATTTTTGACTGGGTGATGAAGAATGTGGACTGGGGAAGCAATAGATGTCACCTACTTCAATTTCAGTAAGCCCTTTGATATTGTTCCACATAGAAGGCTGGTTAACAAGTTGGGCAGCCTGAGCATGGGCCACAAGGTGGTGAACTTGGTTAGAAACTGGTTAGGGGACAGGAAACAGAGGGCAGTATTAAATGGGTTCAAATCCAAGGAAAGGGGTGTGACCAGTGGGGTACCTCAAGGATCAGTCCTGGGACCAGTCCTCTTTAACGTCTTCATTAGTGACATTGTGGAAGGACTAGAAGGGAAGGTTTGCCTGTTTGTGGATGACACCAAGCTAGGCAACAGGGTGGACACTCCAGATATAGTGGAGAAAATGAGGAGGGACCTTGAAAATTAGAAAAATGGTCCAAAGTGTGGCAACTGAGGTCCAATGTGAATAAATGCAAAATCATGCACCTGGGGCACAGGAACCCTGGGGAGAGTTTGAGGATTGGGGGTGGGATTATTATCTCAGATGACCTAAAGGCAGTCAAACAGAGTGCAAAGGCTGTAGGGAATGCCAGTGGCATGTTGGGGTGCATAGGAAGGGTATCACTAGCCAAGGAGGGAGGGGTATACCACTATAAAACAATCGTGAGGCCTCATCTTGAATACTATGTACAGTTCTGGGGCTGCATCTCCATAAAGACATAGAAAGGGTGGAGGCAGTTCAGAGAAGGGCAACTAAGATGGTGCAGGGCTTACACCAGAAGACCTATGAGGAGAAATTAAAAGACCTCAATATGTATACACTGGAAGAGAGATCTTTGGTGGCAGTAGGAAATTTTACACTTGTATTTGCGGAGAGGTTCCCAGTAGGCTGCAGCACGCTATCTTGCTGCAGAGAAGCAAAAGGAGCAGGACTGCTAGAATGCTATATCTCAGGTATGCCACCATTGCCTTGTGTATTGGCAGAGTTTTTTTTTATTTTACTTTGCCTTTTGGGAGTTTAGCAGTCTTTCCAGGCTGCCTTGTGTGGCACAACCTGTGCTTCAATTTTCCTACTGCTGTCTTTTTCTCCTTCAGGTGCCTGGAGATTCAATGTGGCTGAGTTAGTCCACACAGTGGGAGGCTGGTGGGGTGCTCCACGGGAGCTGACAGCAGGAACTTTAAGCGCCTTACAAGATTCAGGAGGAAACACTTTTTCACTCATCTGAGCGTTCAGTCTGATTTCTGGAAAGAAGAGTGTATTCCAGCCTTGTCCACTTCTGTGATTATTTATGGAAGTTTCCTTGTTATATACTGAAAAAATATATATATTTGGCTGTTAGTCATTGCAAAAGTTGACATTAAATGTGATGCTGTATTTTATTTTTACACTCATATACTAACTTAAATAAATTTTATTTTAACTATGATGCTGCCCTCTTGGACTTTGTTGATTTCACTGAGGTACTTAAAAGTTTCTATCATGTCCCGTCTCCTTTCTTTCTTCAAGAGTATACATATTAAGCTCATTTAGTCTCTCCTCATATGGCTTCTCTTGCAGACCCTGCACCATTTTAGTTGCCCTCCTCTGGACTGCCTCCATCCTGTCTGTGTCTTTGCAGAGATGGGATCTCAGAACTGGATTCAGTACTCCAAATGGGGTCTCATCAACTGTTTGTACAGAGGGATAACAACTTCCTGTTTTCTGCTGGTGATGCCCTCCTGTACATTCCAGTATCCCCCAGCCCTCCTTACTGCCTTCTCACATTGCTTACTAACCTAAGGTCATCTGATATGATTACCACCAGGTTCCTTTCCATTTTGTTGTTGTTACTACCTCCTCTCCCATTGTGTAATCTTGCCCTGGGTTCAGTAATTGGGCAACAGTGGTTTTCCAATCATCTAGTGACAAACAATGTCTGGACCTTCTCAATCGACATAGATATTGTTGAATTTTTACAGTAGTATTGTAAATATGAGACTTAAAAGATAAAGTGGAGTGAAACATCAGGCCCAAGTATTTAAATTCATGAACAAACTGTAGGGGGACTTGATCAAAAAGGGAGAATGGATATTATTAAGGAAAGACTGTGAACCAAATAGCAATGTCTTTGTTTACCATTTAAGAGTAGTAAATTGGAGAAAACCAATCAGAAACTTTTTTTAAATGCTTTCGAAGAGTAGAAGTTAGAAAATTTAGGTCTGTTTGAGCAAAGTTAGTGTAAAGTTTAATCATGTAGTTATTAGCTATTTAAGGTAAAGGATCAACAAACAAATTAAAAAGGATAAGACCCCAAAAAGAACCCTGGGGTACCCTTGTGCTTGTAGGAAGAGCAAAGGATAGACACCCATTCCAAGAAACAGACTGGCTTCTGCCTGATAGATAAGATGAGAACCAAGATGCAACATTTGTAAAAAAGCCATGAGAAAGTGCAAATGATGGTTTATTATATCAAAAGCTTTGGACAAGCCTCTAAAAACTGTCCCAACATATTGACCCTTGTCCAAAGCTCTTGAGATGGAATCATGAAAGTCAATTAAGGCAGGCTGAGTAGAATGATGGGATCGGAAGCTGGACTGAGCAGGCAAAAGCATGTGATAATTAAGTAGATATTGAGAAATGTGCTGATGAACTTTTCTTTCAGAAGTTTTGAAAGTATGGGTAGTAAAGAAATAGGGGATAATTATCAGCGGATTTGTCCCTCCCTTATGTAAAGGGACAATGGCAGATTGCTTTCAGATGGAGGAAACATTTGAGACAAGTGACAAATTAAATATGTGAGTTAGCAGAGGGTAATAATATCAACACTAGATTTTAGTAAGAAAGTATCCAAATTGTCAATACCTTTAGCGAGTCTTCTTTTAAGGATGATAGATCAAAAACACCTTATGACTAATGTGTTTAAAATAAAATTTAGGTCTAGAAGAGGGTGGGAGAATCTTGATTTCTACATGGTAAGTTAAAGGAAGACAGCACAGCCTTCTCCAATAACTAACTGGGAGCTTCAGCAAAAAATTATTAAAAAGGCCGCTAATATTTTCCTTGGAGTAAACAGTATGGCCATAATAAGACAAATTGAAGATGTTTGAGGCAGATAGGACTTTCCACGTGAAATACACTAACTGCCAGAATTTTTCTTGGGTTAGACCTTCAATCTGGCAAATTAATTTTCTAGTAAGAAGATTCAGATTTCCTTACTAAAGTGACACAATGATTCCAAAATTTTCAGAAAGATTGACACGTTTCAGGGATGTCCCATCTCTTAGCCCTCTCATACAGTTTATCATGTTATTTTAATTGTGAAATAATGAAAGGAGTTACCCAAGTGGTATGTCAAGACTTAACTCTTTACTCCAAGAAAGGGGCATGGTAATTTGAAAGTAAGCTAAAATAGTGGTAGAAGTAGTCCCAAGTCTCATCAACATTAATAAGTGACAGTATCTTCCCCCAGTCAACATTAAGTAAACTAGAATGAAAAGCTTCAAGGTTAAAGATTTTGAAACTTCAAAATTTGATAGTGTTAGGAATAAACTTAAGCAGGGAAAAGTTTAACAAGCAATAAATAAGGATGTGATCACTGGGTAAGTTCTTCTGACACCGAGAAGCAGTAATTGGGAGGTCAGGAGAAACAAAATCAGATCTAAAAGGGCAAAAAAGCTTGTTTTGCTAAATCATAAGATGTTGGTTCAGAGATCAAGTGAGTTAAACCCAAAGGTGCCATTTGTGATTACAACTTTGTGCCCTCACTGGAGAACCAGTTTTGCATTAAAATCCCTAAGAGGATACTCGTTGGAAATCCCCAAGTGAACCAATCAGATGTAAATTAGAACATTTGGTAGCTTTAAGCTTAGGGGGACAATAAACACTACCAATTAATACTCCCTAAAACCGCATTGATCAAATCATCCATAGTTTCAGTTTTCACAAGCGAACAAGAAAATGAGGAATGAATAAAAATAGCAGCACCACCCCATGTTTGTTTCTATCTGATCTAAAAATATTGTAATTAGGAAGATTCATTTCAGAATCCATGATGGACAAATCCAACCAGGCTTCTGTAACTGCAAAAACAGAAGGGCGATTGGAAGCAGCCCAGCATTGCAATAGGTTCCTTTTAGGTAACATGCTCTGAACATTAGAGTGATAGATACTTAAATTGTGAAAATGTGGGCCTGGATTCAGTTCAATATCACCTGCTACAAAAAATAGCCTACTCATGGAACAGAGATAAAACCATAATAAAGGGTGTTTGGAGTTTTTTACTGTGAGGGCAAAAACTTTTAAGGTGAAGAAATGAAAGATTAAAATAATTAAATTTAGCACTTTGTAACACTGCACAATTTGTCAAATTAATTGAAAAAGTGTCTGACTAAGGTGGAGGAAAGGTAAAAACATTTTCAAAGCCTTCATGTACAGGAAATGTAAATGATTAACAGAGAAAAATTGTGACCAAAAATCAGATTACAATAGAGAGCCAAAATTATTGTAGAGGAAAAAACGGAGATTAAAACCATGGGTTCAAGTAATAAAAGAAAAATTACTCACCTTAGTAATGTTGTTTCTTCTAATGGAGTCTTGCTATATTATGACATATACAGTTTGTCCCAGCCTTAGAACTGCTCCGGTGAAAGAGTTAACTTTCATGCCAGGCATGGAATCTTGGCGTGAGCTTCAGTTGAAAAACTCTGTTGATCTTCAAACTGAAACTGTCAGATCTTTGAGCAAAACTCACTAAGGTTCTGTGTGGAAGCTGTAAACCTACACTAGCCAACTGGCTACTAAAATATTAACACATTTTCTGGTCCCAAAACCAAGACTCAAGTCAGGGATCCAAAAATAAAATAAAATAAAATACAACACCCAAACACCCCAAAAAAGAGGGGTGAAAACACAAGGTGAGCATC
Source organism: Neoceratodus forsteri (assembly GCA_016271365.2). Classification (NCBI taxonomy): domain Eukaryota; kingdom Metazoa; phylum Chordata; order Ceratodontiformes; family Ceratodontidae; genus Neoceratodus; species Neoceratodus forsteri. Next base: position 1,428,720,055 of record CM028130.1, read on the forward strand.
ATTAAGTGCCAACACTGCACTGCCCACCCACATCCCAAGAGCAGAGGTTCTGAGAGGGGCAGGCAGGGGAGAGGTCATAATATAGCAAGACTCCATTAGAAGAAACAACATTACTAAGGTGAGTAATTTTTTCTTCAAACAACATGAAGTCTTGCTATATTATGACATATGCAGACTACACAGCAGTACCTCCATGGAGGAGGGACAGAACCTACTTAGGAAATAGGCTCTGAAGCACAGCTGTGCCAAACCGAGCATCACTCCTAGCATGGATGTCCAGGGAGTAATGCTTGGTGAAAGTGTGTACTGTTTTCCAGGTAGCTGCTTGACATATCTCTAAGATAGGGATGTCCCTGGCCACAGCTAGGGATGCAGCTGTACCTCTGGTAGAGTGAGCCCTCAGGCCTGAAGGGGGAACCTTACCCAGTTTTTGACAATCCACCTGGCAATGGATCTTTTAGTGGCAGGTTTCCCTTCTACCTCGCCATAAGTGAGGAACAGTTGGAGGGTCAAACCTGCTGTGACCCTGTGCAGCTCTATGTAGTAACTAAGGGCTCTCTTTACATCTAACTGTGCAGCCTCCTCTCGCCAGAGGAGGAATGGTCAGTGAAGTACACTGGAAGAGATATAGATTGATTAATGTGGAAATCTGAAACCACCCTAGGCAAGAACTTCCTGTTAGTCCTGAGGACTACTTTATCTCTGTGAAAGGAGATAAAATCAGGCTCCACTGAGAAAGCTTGCAATTCACTTATCGCCTGGCAGAAGTGATGGCTACTAGAAACACAGTTTTCCAAGTCAAGTACTAAGCTCTGCTGAAGACAAAGGCTCAAAGGGGTTGCATTAGCTGAGCAATGCAAACATTAAGATCCCAGGCAGGAGCAGGGTCCCTGAATGGAGGGTTGGTGAAGCAATTCCTTGAAAACTTGGAGAATACAGGGTAAGCAGAAAGCAAAGAGGGCTTTCCTGCTGAAATAAAAGCAGAGACAGCTGCCAAATGCACTTTCAGGTAGCTGGCCTCAGCCCCAAGTATTTAGATGGACCATATAGTCCAGGACTGTGGGCAAATCAGCAGATTCTGGGGAAATATGCTTTCCAGAGCACCATATGGAAAACCTTTTCCATTTAGAATTATAAGTAGCCCTGGTGGAAGGCTTCCTAGAAGCTTTCAAGATATCAAGTACACCTTGAGAAAGGTGTAGGTCAGCAAACTCTAACTCCTCAAGAGCCAGGCCTTGAGGTTGAGGATTGAGATTCGGATACCAAACTCTCCCCTGGGCACAGGTTAACAGATTGTGATTCCTGGGGAGACACAGGGGAAGGTGGACTGCTAAGGACAGAAGGAGTGGATACCAGGGCTATCTAGCCCAATCTGAGCAATCAGAATCATCTTGCAAGGTTGAGATCTGATTTTGACTAGCACCTGAACAAGAGAGAGGAAAGGGGAAAGGCATAGAGGAACTTCCCTTCCCAATCGAGAAGGAAGGCATCCAGAGGGACTGAGCCCAACACTGAGGGCCTGCAACAAAAAAGCGGAAGTTGGTGATTGTCTGGGGCTGCAAAAAGATCTATCTGAGGGGTGCTCCACCTGGCAAATACTAACCCCAGTACTAGGGGATCCAGTGACCATTTGTGATGGCCCTGTGAAATCCTGCTGAGAGCATCTGCCAGGACATTGTCTTTGCCTGGGAGGTGAACTGCCATGAGGGAGGTGTTCAGGGAATAAGCCAGAGACCACAACTTCATTGCCTCGGTGCACAAGGCCGAAGACCGAGTGCCCCCTTGCGTGTTGATGTACCACATTGTAGTGGTGTTGTCTGTTCTGACCTGTACCACTTTGTTCTGAACAGATGCAGAAAAAACCTGAAGTGCTAGAAAAACAGCTCTGAGTTCCAACAGATTCATGTGGAGCAGAGATTCCTGAGGGGACCACAATCCCTGGATGGTGAGGTCACCCATGTGAGCTCCCCATCCCAAGAGGGACGCATCTGTAGTAAGGGTCAAGGAGTGAGATTGAGGGATGAAAGGAACCCCCTGTCTCAGATTGCTCTGATCCTGCCACCACTGCAGGGTCTGGATCAGGGTTCGAGTTACTGGGATCAATTTGGTTAGACGATCTCTCTTTGAGACCAGAAGGCTCTCAAATGGAACTGGATGTCCCTCATCTGAAATCTTGCTCCTTGCACTACAGCTGTGGAAGCAGCCATGTGGCCAAGGAGCTGTAGAAAGTGCCTTGCTGGTCGAGAGACCTGCAGAGTGAAGGAGGAGACCAGAGCCACCAGGGTCTTTACTCTTTCTAGAGGAAGGAAAGCTCTGGCCTGCTTTGTGTCCAGTTCTGTGCCTATGAAGGTGTGAGCTGAACAGGCTCTAGAACTGACTTTGGAAGATTGAGAAGAAAACCTAGAGATGTAAGCAGCTGCTGGGTAACCTGAAGGTGTGATTTGACTTGGTCTGGAGACTGACCTGAGCCAGTCCTCCAGGTAAGGAAAGATGGCAATCTTTGCTTTCTTAAGTGAGCAACTGCTACTGCCAGGCATTTGGTGAATACCCTTGGGGCAGAGGTGAGGCCGAAGGGCATTGCTCTGAACTGGTAATGGCCTGAGGGCAGTTCAGAATCTGAGGTACTTCGATGGGAGCTTCTGATGAGAACATGGAAGTAGGCATCCTTGAGGTCCAGGGACACTAGCAGTCCCTGGCCTTAGGAGAGTAAAATAATTCCCAGAGTCACCATTTTGAATTTTGGTTTTAAAAGGTGTTTGTTTAGGTATCTTAGATCCAGGATGGCCGCCATTCTCCTGTCTTTTTGGGGTAAGAAAGTACCTGAGTACAGTCCTTTGCCCTGGTGTAGGGGAGGAACCCTTTCTACAGCTCTGAGAGCCAGGAGGTTGAGACTTCTGTTTCCAAAGCAAGAGCCTCTGATGGATTTGCAGGTGGAAAGGATCTGGTTCTCATCTTTGGAAATTTTTTGAAGCTGAGAACCAGTCCCTGGCTTACTACTCCCAGGACCCACTTGTCTGATGTTAAAGACTCCCAGTCCTGGATGAAGTAAGCCAGCCTGCCCCCTACAGGTAATGGAGAATCGGTCCTGGGCATCCCATCAGGGTGCCTGTTTGGCAGGAGCTTTAGGCTGAGGGGTGGGAGCAGGCCTGCTCATACCCTGTCTGCCTCTCCCTCTGAAGAACTCCCTCTGGGCATAAGCTGAAGAGGAGGCCTGGGCTTGGTAAAAAGGCCTGTGAAAAGGCCTGCCCCTGCCCCTGGAAGCTGCCTCTGAGGAGTGGCTTGCCTCTCCTTGGCCTGTGCACTCCTATAAGTGGTCCTATACTCATCCATTTTCTTCATGTAATTCTCTGTCTGCTCCCCAAACAGAGAATTACTCACAACAGGAAAATCCATGGCCTTAGCCTGGGTATCCTGTGACAGGCTAGTACACCTGAGCCAAGCCATTCTACGAAAAGCCACAGATGTAGCCATGACTCTTGAAGATACATCATTAGAGTCCACTGCAGCATGGAATTGCACCTTGGATGCCTCAATCCATCAGCAGCCACCTGTTCCAGCTCCTTGGCAAGCTGGCCAGGGACCTGTTTCTGCTAAAGCCATAACAGTATCCCATCTGGATTTCTGGTATCTTGCAACATAGGCCATATAATTTGCCTGTCTGAGTCCCAAGGATGCTGCCATGTATTGTTTCTTTGCCATGGCATCAATCCTCCTGGAGTCCTTGTCAGGGGGGTGTGAAGCCAAGGGAATATCTGCCTTATCACAGGCTGCAGCCTGCACTACCCCAAAATGGCTGCATTGTTGTGAAAGGAACTCCGTATCAGAGCCTGACAATGTGTACCTCCTGTCCATCTTTTCATCCACAGGAGGTAAGAATTAGGAGCTTTTAAAATCTTTATTGTCTGTTTCCTAAAAGATTTATGTAAAGGAATAGACAATCTCCTAGACTCTGGGATATCCATAATTTCCACATAGTCAGGCTCCTCCTGTACATCCACAGCTTCTTCCAAGGAGCTGGAGGATTTCAACAACTTTTATAAAACAGAAAGAGGGGACTCAGAAAGCCTAGGGGACACTCCTGAAGGTCTGTCTGGGAGATGTCTGGTTCAATGGGCACATCCAGATTTTCAAAATCACATTCACTCTCTTCATAATCCTCCTCCCTCCTCCAGTTCATAAAATTCTTCTATATCATATTCTTGAACCGGTGGAACACCCGAACCGACCGTTTACCTGATGGTGCCGGTTCGGACGGAACCGGGGAAAGCGACTGGACAATTTGGATCGCTTTGGCTATCTCTGCAGCGGTTGGAGAAGGAAGTTTTGGCTCCACACCTGCTGATTTTCTAGTCCTCTTTGCTGGAACTGGCTCCTCCGAGTCAGCTCTTTGTTTGCCGGAGGAAGTATCGCCCTGGTCAGAGGGCACGCCCTCCGGTTCGGTTGGCACCGAACCGGGCTGGCCATCTGGGTCAATGGACTTTTTGGCCTCTCGTTCCCTGAGCCTACCAACTCTCTTATCCAGGGTAGCTGCAGGGAAATTCTTGCAAATCTGGCAGTCTGCATTGAGGTGGTCAAACCCCAGACAATAAACACATGGGTGTGTGGGTCAGCCTTGGCAAAGGCTTCCCCACAGACACTACAGTGCTGAAACCCAGTGGGCCAGGTTTTTCTCTTGGGTTTCTCAGACATAATGCCAGCCTAACCAAAAACTTGCCCTTTTTGACCGTCGCCAAGCAAGACACCTTATCGGTTCCCAACCGTGTCACGGAGTCATGGAAAAAACGTAATGAAATCCGTTTTTTAGAACCAATAAGAACGGAACTGCACTCTAAATGTAATTTAATAAGTTTTAACAACAACCTGATCGGTTCAAACCGAACCCGATAACAACGTTACAAGTTCCACACAGAAATGTAAACCTATCTATACGCACGATACCACAGACAGAGCTTGAACCGACCGGTTGCGTTAAAATATATATAATTGCGGTTTAGAAAACCGAGAAATAACACTTTTAACTGACAAATGAACCGAGCAGTAAGAGGAATCTCGGAGCGACTATTCAGTGAGGTGGAGTAAAGAATCTGACAGTTTCAGTTTGAAGATCAACAGACAGAGTTTTTTCAACCGAGCTCACGCTCAAGATTCCATGCCTGGCATGGAAGTTAACTCTTTCACCTCCGGAGCAGTTCTAAGGCTGGGACAAATTGCATATGTCATAATATAGCAAGACTTCATGTTGTTTGAAAAAAGGTTTCCAGTTCCTTAGCTCTCACCTAAGGATATTATGGTAATATGTAGGAAGTCAAAGCACCCACAGCTACCACCAGTGGGGGCGGCTCCTAAGTACCTTGAGTAAAAAGAGGTTTAACTGCTGGCTCCCACTCAAGAGTCAAACAACTGTTAAGTTAGTATTAAATGAAAACAAATTTAAAATTCACACTCTACTTGTTCTCAGGTATGGAGAAAAGTAAGTTAAAGCATCTCGGCTCTTGCTCAAGGGATTAAAACCAAAGTTAGTTGTTCAAGTGCTATGGCTAATTTTCATTAAAACTTAAGTGGCACACCTGTCACTACTTCTCCCACTAAAGAAGTGGAAGCTTACCAGGTGTACAGCACAATAAGATAAGAATGGGCCAGTAGTTAACAGATTGTAGTAACAACTCAATATTAAGGTAACAGCATTAACTGGAATTTCCAAATAAAAGCTATAAATATTTATTTTATTTAAAATTTTGGTAACCGGGTAAGTTCACTGAGACAATTACAGTCCCTTTTTCAGGGCTGACCCAGAAGTGCAGCAATAAGAGGTACAGTGCAGTGAGTTACATACAGGAAGGCAAAGTTGAAACATCATACAAATTAAGACTACAGTAAAAGAATATACAATGACATGTTATGATACAGTAGTTTAACGTACAGAAGCATAAAACATTAGAAAGCAAGTAATCAATGGAAAATACTGGTAAACCTCATAATTGCAGACACCATACATTATCACATACCCCATAATGCAAAGCATCATGGGCTTTATATACAAATCACCACAAAATATTATGCTGGTTCAATTTTAAGCAGAATTGCATAGTGCCAAAGGCCTCTCACACAGTCTGCAAAGGGTGCCAACAGAAGACACAGACATGTGTTTTGTCCTACCAGATCTTATCAGTGTGCCCCGTCTGAATGATACCCCAGTGGAATGAACCAGCTACCCAAGTTGGTCTATCTGGGTTGGGTTGTGGTGAGCCCCCAAAAACAAACATATACAGCCCATGATGCTTTTGCATTATGAGGGTATGTGTGATTTTATATTTCTTTGAAACCTGGCTTCCTGGCCAATGCCCTTTAGGGTAACCCTTGCCTCAGTGCTTGCACTAAGGTTCTTTGTCTTTTAAAACCATACATATCACATCCATGAGTAAAACAGATAAAAATCAAGTAATCTGCATTGGACAAATTGTCTCCAGAATCAACATGGCTTCCGAAAAGGAAGGAGAACTGAGACTGCCTTGGTCGGAGTTCACGAACACGGTACTTGATGGCATGGATAAAGGGTGCCTGCAGGGTGCCGTGTTCATGGACTTGACCAAGGCATTTGATTTAGTAAATCACCAGCTGTTGGTTTCTAGACTTGAGTCCTTGGGAGCTGGAGAGTCTTTTCTGGACTGGACGAGGGATTACCTAACCAATAGGTTTCAAAGGGTTAGGTATAGAGGTGCCATATCTGATTCTGTATTGGTAAAGTGTGGGGTTCCACAAGGCTCCATTTTGGGGCCACTTTTGTTTTCTTTATTTTTTGATCAATTAGTAAGTGTGACTAATAATGCTTTTTTAACTCTTTATGCAGATGATGCAGTAATTTATATGCAGGGTTCGTCTGTTGGAGACCTAGGTGTTTCCTTAACAGAGGAAATGTGTAATTTTCAGTCTTCACTTATAAGGCGTAAGTTAGTCTTAAACAGATCAAAAACAAAGGTGATGGTTTTTGGAACCTCTACTAGACTAAGATCTGAGGTTAACAAATTGAAAGTTAAATCTCTTGATGGAGTATTGTTTGATCATGTTGACACATTTCAATATCTTGGGGTATTATTAGACTCACACTTAAGTTATGAACCTCATTTATTTGAGGGTTACCTCAAGAATACATTGTAGACTGGCTCCTTTGTACAGAATTCGTTCATTTCTTATTCCTGAGTCTAGGCTAGCTATTCCTAAACACTGTTTAGCTCCCATTGTGAACTACGCAGCTATAATTACTGACACTGCTTCTATGACAGTGATCTCAAAGAAATCCACTTTACTTCATTTTGATAGCTAAGTTTGCTTTAAACTGTCCTAAATTATCTCATCATTGTGTGATTCTGAAAGAAATGGGCGGTTACGGTCTCATTAAATTTTCAATATTGTGTAGCTAAGTTTATGCATAGAATTGTGAATTCTGGGATTCCACAAAATATTTGTAAACTGTTGAGACCGTATAATGATGGTTATTATTCTAGACATAGGTTAGACAGTAGGTTCTTTGAGATTCCATTCAAGAAAACTAAAAGTGGACAGAGATCTTTTGCTTACATTGCTCCATTTATTTGGAATGAAATTCCTTATGACATTAGGCAGTTATGTTCTGCTAAAAAGTTTGTTGATGCACTGAGGATGTACTTTGAATCCCAATTTGACTGTAAATGTTTTTTATGAATCAATTTTCGTAACAAAGACATTTTTATGTCTGCAATTGTTGTATTGTATATGTATGTTTTGATTATGTTTTGTATTGTCTGTATGTAATATATATGTGGGTCGCACCTGTAAAAGGAATTTGTTTCCAGTGTGCTTACCCGTTAAGCGAATAAACAAACAAACAAACATGCCAGAGACATAAAGGAGAGTAAAGGCTGGCAGGGAAGAAAGTCACAAATGTGCTGGCATTAGTCTAGATAATTGTTCAGGCACTAGGAAATGAGTGACAACAAAGTTGGAAAAAGTAGTAGACAGGAGGGAATGAGGGAAAAGAAGAGGGAGAGTGGGTAGTGTAGGAGGAAAAGGGGAGAGGATAGTGGACACTGAAAGGAAAGCAGGCATTAGCAGAGCAAGAGCAGATTGCAGGGGCAGAGAGGAAGGACTGCAGATTGGATTTGAACACAGTAAGAGAGGAGCTAGATAGGATGGAGGAGGGGAGGAAATTACAATCATCCATAGGTGCAAATGAAAAGTACTTGCATGCAACAGTTAGGCACAAATTAGGTCATACGAGGAGGGGGAGGGAGGCTGACCTTAGTGCACGAGGAGCCTGTCTCAGGGAGATAATTTCGTTAAGGCAGGGTGGGGTATAGAAACATAGAAACATAGACTTTGATGGCAGATAAGGACCCCTTGGCCCACCTAGTCTGCCCATTTCCCTACCTAGAGGATAAGCTGTAGATCCTATTTAACCAACAGCCTATTTCTTCCCACCCCCAACAAAAATTGCCCTTTGTCTGTCCCATGCATTCTTGAATTCTCCCACAGTTTTAGACCCCACAACCTCCTCAGGAAGGCTGTTCTATGCATCCATCACCCTCTCTGTGAAAAATACTTCCTCACATTGCCCCTGAGGCAGTCCCCCCATCCTCAAATTGTGTCCCCTTGTTTTGCACATCCCTTTTCTGAAAGATGCTACCTCTTGGACTTTGTTGATTCCACTGAGGTACTTTGACATTTCTATCATGACCCCCCACCCCTCCTTTCCTCAAGGGTATACATATTAAGCTCCTTTAGCCTCTCCTCGTATGGTTTCTCTTGCAGACCCTGCACCATTCTAGTTGCCCTCCTCTGAACTGCCTCCATCCTGTCTATGTCCTTGCAGAGATGGGGTCTCCAGAAATAGATGCAGTATTCCAGATGGGGTCTCACCAACTGTCTGTACAGGGGGATAACAACTTCTTGTTTTCTGCTGGTGATACCTCTACCTATACATCCCAGTATTCCCCCAGCCCTCCCTACTGCCTTCTCACATTGCTCGCCAACATTAAGGTCATCTGATATGATTACCCTCAGGTCCCTTTCCATTTTTGTTCTTGTTTCTACCTCCCTCCCATTGTGTAATCTTCCCCTGGGTTTTTGTTTCCCAGGTGCATTATTTTGCACTTCTTTGCATTGAATCCAAGCTGCCATACTTCTGACCATTCCTCCAACCTTGCCAAATCCCTTCTCATCCTTTCCACGCCTCCTTGTGTATCAACCCTGTTGCAGATCTTTGTGTCATCTGCAAAGAGGCATACTTTTCCTTCCAGTCCCTCTGCAATGTCACTTATAAAGACATTAAAAAGGACTGGACCCAGTAGTGAACCCTGCGGTACCCACTAGTAACCCCTCTTTCTTCAGAGTGGACTCCATTTACAATTACTTTCTATGTCCTGTTGTCCAGTCAATGTTTTACCCAGGTACCACCTGGGACCCACTCCAGGCTGGTTAATTTGACTATTAAAATCTTTTGTGCAGGACTGTGTCAAATGCCTTGCTAAAGTCTAGGTAGGCCTTGTCCACAGCCTCCTTCAAAGCAGTAAAGCTGTCATTTTCTGCAACCTGCCCAAAATGTGTTTTCGCCCTGTGGTATAGAATAGTGAGCTCTGCAAAGTCACCTTTTGGGACAAGTGAACAAAGTGACACTGGCACTGTCCATGAGGAGGGGTCCAAAAAAGGCCATGTTGATAATTTGGCGCAACAACTCCAAAAAATGGCCAAGTTACACCTGAATGTTGAATAATTTCTATGCACATGTGGAACTTGGGTCACTTGGTAGCTCTTCACAGCCCTATTGGCTCTGGCTAGAACTTGTTTGAATAGCATGCTATGTTACAAGTCCTTAGCCCATGAAATCAATCAATCAATCAATCAAACTTTATTTAACCAGGCTCTACAACTTTGAGCAGGCTCGTTTACAAGGTGGTCCTGGAAGACATGGAGGACATTACCAATGCAATGGCGGTTATACAGACGATACATAAACACAATAGTGACATTACCAATACAATCGCGGTTATACAGACAATACATAAACACAGTAATGCATCTTGCAAGAAGAAGGTCAAGGCTTCTTATCCGTGTATGTGCCACTTTGCAACACCTGACAACATGCACATGCCTAATACAGGGTACGTATTCATTCCAGTATGGATACAAAGTTATTCATGACACAACTGTATAAAAACATAGCAACCCAAACAGTACCAAAGCAGCATCTTGCACTGGGAGGTGAAGTGAGTGAGGAGAGAGAGGGGGTAGGGGTAGTGGAAAATGGGTGTGCAGGGGAGGGTATATGGGAGGGCAGGAAAGAGGTAGAGGAGGGTTATAGGATTAGTGCAGAGAGCGGGATACTCCTGTACAGGGGTTGCAGACTTAAGATTTGGTCAATTATTGATGGTATACCTAATTTTCTTTTCAGCACAGAAGATAGCAGGGTCTTAAAGGTAGATATGCCCGGAATGGTGCAGCGCTTCAGTGACTTCTGGAGTGCATTCCAAAGGGATGGAAGGGTAAAAGTGATAGCTGCAGTGCCATATCGAGTTCTGACTTTAGAGACTTTAAACATTAGAAGTGAGTAGCACCTCAGGCTGTAGAAACCCGAACTTCGAGTAAAGAGATTGGTGATATATGTGGGTAGTTTGCTAATGATAATAGCTCTGTGGATCCAAAGGCATGCATTCTCTGCCTCCTGACTGTCAGGGAGGTCCAGCCTATCATTTCATAGAGCAAGCAATCGTGGGTGTTTAGAAGTATTGGTGATGAATCTCAAAGCCTGGTGGTAAAATGAGTCAAGTTTAGATAGGGCCGACTTAGGACAGTGGCTATAGAGAATGTCTAAATAATCTAAGGGGAGAAATGTAGTTTGGACTAGACTCTCTCTTTGCTTCAAGGTGAGAAGGTGTCTAATGCAGTAGAAGACACCCAGAGCACGGCCTCAGTTTTTTAGCTAGCTCATCCAAGTGAACTATGAAGTTAAGCACTGTCTAGCCAAAACCTAAGATATTAAACGGTCCACTGTTTCAAGTGGTTCGCCAAGTAGGGTATACAACGTAAGGTTTTGAGTAAGCGGTTTGCAAACACGGTTGGGAGGAGAGCAGCATAGCTTTTCTTTTCTTAGCATTCAGGAGCAATTTAAGATGAAGAAGGTTATGTTGCAGAATATCAAAATCATTCTGTAGCTCTTTAAATGCAGCCTCAGGGAAAGGACTAGCCGTGTATAGCACAGTGTCGTCTGCAAAGAGGTGCATCTTTGCCACATGAACTTTGGAGTCTAGACTATTGATACAGATTGCAAAAAGGATGGGACTCAGGATCCTTGTGGCACTCCACGTGGAAGAATCTTGAGTGGGGAAAAATCTCCTTGAGCTTTGATTTGCTGCATTCTGTTAGTGAGGTAGCAACTGAACCATTTTATAGTGATGGTATCGAGGCTGAGGTGACGCAAGGCAGACAAAAGTAGGTTGTGTTCAACGGTATCAAAAGCCTTGCTTAAGTTTAGAAACTGTGCATATATGTACTCTTTTGCGTCCAGCGAGTTTTGACAATCACTAGTTACTTTGACTAGGGCAGAGACCGTGCTATGCTTTGGTCTGAAACCTGACTGTATATTGTTAAGCAAGTCTTGGATTCCAGTTGTATGAAATAGTTGTATGGTTTGATATCTGCCCAACAAGTAAAAACTAAATCACAACATAGAGTAGAGTGCAGTAAGAATGAAATCTAGCTGCATGTCTTAGTTGTGTTGCAAGGCATGAGGCAAATCCAACCTGGAACTAAGCGTACTGTAAGAGAAATTCAACAGATGCTTAATGTATGGGGATCTCTATTTACAGCATATACGTAATTTTTTTTTTTTTTTTTGGGAAAAAGAAGATATTAGCTGTGTGCCATACACAGGCATCAAAATACATTTCTAGCAAAATAAGTCTTCTCCAAGTGTCCCACCTCCATTTTACATTTATACCATCACTGCTGTCCCTACCAAAGCAGCAGCAGCAGTAGTTTACTAAAGGAGCCTCCCCCCCCACCGCAGCTTTCAGCTGTTTTACTCAAATTTCAAACAATGTTAGCCACTGAAGGGGCATGATCACATTGCAGTGCAGGTGTAGTTTCCTTCTAGAAGAGCTTGGCACACATTGTCTCTTGCTAGCTTATAGTACAATGCAAGTATGCTGCTGTTGGCTGGAGTGTATTGATATCACCAAGTGTTACAGAGGAAGTATTTACTGTACTTTGTTACTATGAAGTTTTGCAGTTTAAGCCCTATGTATGCTGGTTGATCACTGACCTTGTTTCATTTCAGTTTGTATGAAGGCACGGAAGGAGACATTGGAGCCCTGAACTAACTTTACAAGGCTGAATTCTTGGAACAAATTGAGATTGTTCATGATATTTCTGCTTTTCTGTATATATGAAGCAAAAGGTAAAACAAAACTGTTTTTTTAATTCCTGCATTAGTTTCTAAGTCTAGAACAGTATATAATGTACTCAACATGTTTGATAAGATTCACCCTGTAATTATCCGCAGTTTTTAAAAGCCGTTTTTGACTATGAACACTCACAATAATTCTGGCTTGGCTAGATATGCAAGTGAATTCTAGTATATAACTAGAGTTATAACAGTCAGAATGCTAATGTATTATACTGTTGGCTTCACTGGTTTTCTTTAGTACATAGAAAAATACAGTGGTGAATTTATACCTTTGTTGGTGAAGATTCTGGAGGTAACATACTGCATTTTCTTTCATTTTACAAGCCTGTAACACTGCTTTTTAAATCAAGATTTCTAGGAACAAATAATTCATTTACCACAATGGTATACAGGAAAAAAACAGAATACATGGCACTATAATAATGAAAGTTAAAGAAATTAGTTCGTGCAATGCCCACTGAAGGTGGCACAAAGAGATTTTTATTTATTTCTCCTGTATTTTGCCAGGTAGTCTTCCATGAAGACCAAGATCTCTTTTGCAAGAATGACCTGGATATATGATTACTCGAATACAGATTTCACATATGTTACACTTAACTCATTTACTTACAACGCAATATACTGTATATAATATCTATGCAATAACTGGCATCAGTTTTTTTACATAGGGAAACCCAATTATAATTTGACGTTATAACCCATGGGTTATAACAGGGAACACATGCCGGGTTTCCCTCACTGTGCACAAGCTTACAGCCCTCTCGTGCTGACCAATAGCAGCCGTTTTTTAGTACGGCAAAGGACCAGCAAAGACCACAATCAGCCACTTTAATCTCCACACTCAACAAAACAGTCTGTCTTCTTTCCTGGCTTTTGTTTTTTCTTCTGTGTAAACTGAAAAAAAACCTTTGTTTGCAGCTTCCATTAGCAAAACTCAACCCGACCGTAACTACTGTCGCTGCGTGGCTATTTAATGTGCTGCCTTTATGCACTCCAGCTACTGCAACCCAAATTTAAATAAATTACCACAAGAACAACAACAAAAAAAACTTGAAACAAACTGGGAAGACTTGGAAAAATTGAAAGAGTCTCCACTAAAGCTACCAACTTTCTGAGGCCGAAAACTGGGACAGTCCATCCTGACCATGCCCCCCCCACCATGTCACTCCCACGGGCACTGCCGCAGACAACACTGTGCACAGTCAGTTACATTTTGCTGCTTGCTCTGGCCATGCCACCCCACAATAACACCAGTAGCAAACATTAAAATTAAAACAAATCATTCTGCTGCAGCCAGTTCCAAATCATGATGTACAGAAAGTTCATTAGAAGCAAACCTACATTAGATTGTGATCAGACATTCAAGCTGCATGTATTGCTCCTCCTGCCAGTCCCATCAAACCATTTACACTCACCTCATATGCTGAGTAAACTTCATGTCAGTGACTCCCACCACCACACCTGATTGTTTTCACACACTTCTCTATAGCTGATCAGGTTCAGGTACCTTAGTTCCCTCTGCCAGTCTCTTCTCTGTATGGAGTCCCTCTCAGCTGCTGTCAGGCAGACATCAACATGTGCTTGTTTGCACTATTACCCAGTAATCTAACAGGAAGGAACATGTTCTGCTGTGCTCCCACTGACCTGCTTGCAGTGCAACACAGGCGCCGGGTTGAAGTTACAAACTGCTGTCCAGCTGAACAGTGCCAAAGTGGTGCTGAAAAATTATCACTCACGGATTAGCAGTCTGCAGAAAAACAAGCATTTGTCAATGCCGAACGTTCGCTTGCAGGTATTTGCAGTGGTGTTTGGCATGTATGGTGCTTTACCCTAATGCCCGTCAGCGATTGCTGGTATTTGCACAATAAATTTGCAGCATGACCTTTTGTTACCCCCATTGTAGCCTACATAGCCGGAAACACGTTTTGGGCAGGATGTGAAAAATGACAGCTGTACTGCTCATAAGGAAGTGTGGTAAAATGGCAATGTTGAAAATCTGGAGTGGAAATATTGAAAATTCACAAACCTACGAGCGTGCGTGGGAACTGTGCAATGCACGCTCGTAAAACAGTCATTGTCAGGAATTTTTTCACCAAATTGTCAACACTGGCATTTTAAAACCTATGCTAATGAACAGTGTCACTGTGATTGTCTTACTGTGTGCCATACATTGATTTTGCACACCAACTGCGCCATTGTGCACTACATGGGCGGAAACATGTTTTGGGCAGGATGTGAAAAATGACAGCTGTACTGCTCATAAGGAGGTGTGGTAAAATGGCAATGTTGAAAATCTGGAGTGAAAATATTGAAAATTCGCAAACTCACGAGTTTGCATAGGAACTGCACAATGCACACTCGTAAAACAGTTATTTTTAGGAATTTGTTCACCAAATTTTCAACATAGCCATTTTAAGATCTCTGCTCATTGACAGTGACACTGTGATTTTCTTAATGTGTCCCATACACTGAGTTCACACAGCGACTGTGCCATTGTGCGCTACATGGGCGGAAACATATTTTGGGCAAGATGTGAAAAATGACAGCTGCACTGCTCATAAGGAGGTGTGGTAAAATAGTAATGTTGAAAATCTGGAGTGAAAATATTGAAAATTCGCAAACTTACGAGCGTGCATAGGAACTGCGCAATGAACACTCTTAAAACAGTCATTTTTAGGAATTTTGTCACCAAATTTTCCACACAGCCATTTTAAGACCTCTGCTCATGAACAGTGCCACTGTGATTTTCTTAATGTGTCCCATACATTGAGTTCACACACGGACTACGCCATTGTGCGCTACATGGGCGGAAACACGTTTTGGGCAGGATGTGAAAAATGACAGCTGTACTGCTCATGAGGAGGTGTGGTAAAATGGCAATGTTGAAAATCTGAGTGCAAATATTGAAAAATGAAACGCATTTGAGCCGCATGAGGAACTGCTGCAACGACGCCGTAAAACAGTCATTTTAGAATTTTTCACCAAATTTTCAACATAGCCATTTTAAGACCTTTGCTAATGAACAGTGTCACTGTGATTTTCTTAATGTGTCCCATACATTGATTTCTCCACACCGACTGCGCCATTGTGCGCTACATGGGCGGAAACACATTTTGGGCAGGATGTGAAAAATGACAGCTGTACTGCTCATAAGGAGGTGTGGTAAAATGGCAATGTTGAGAATCTGGAGTGAAAATATTGAAAATTTGCGAACTTATGAGCCTGCATAGGAACTTCGCAATGCGCCACGTAACATGGTCATTTTGGAATTTTGCACCAAATTTTTCAACATGGGTTTTAGGGACCCTTCTCATGAATGATGTCACTGTCATGGCATTATTCAGGCCTGAAGAAGTGATTTCATGCAGTGAATGCGCGGTGACTGCGAAATCACCCTTCTGGCCTGGACTGCCATCAGTGACAATCGTCATGAAGGGTCCCAAAACCCCATGTTGAAAAATTGCTAAAATTCAAAAATGCCTGAGATATGCAATAAAGTTGAACCCCCCATCTAGCCCATTATACAGCTTACCGGCATTTCCTCAGTTCGCGGTCGGCTTTGAAGAGTGCAGACGTGTTCCCAGTCCACCGAAGATCATCGCACCGAGCTCCGGAAGTAAGTATGGGGTGAGGGGGGTGTGGGGAGGCTGGGTGTGCAGTGGGTGGGTGCGGGTTGTGGGAAGGGGGACTGGGAGACTACGTGGGACGGTTTTTTCTTTACAGGTTTAAAAAAAAGGACTACGTGGGACGTTGCCACACTGGTGTGGGCTCCCAGTGTGGCAGAAGATGGCTGGGGGCTGAGGAGCTGACGGGATTGGGAACCCCGTTGTAAATATAGCCGGGGGCCGAGCCGGCGGGATTGGGCACCCCAGCCGTAAGCAGGGCATTTGCCACGCTGAGGTGGGCTCCCAGAGTGGCAGAAGGATCTTAGGGGGCTGTGGAGCCAACGGGGATTGGGCACCCCAGCCGGCAAACAGCGTTTTCCAGCGCTGGGGTGGGCTCCCAGCGTGGCACCAAAGCTTTGGGGGGCGGCGTGACAGGGGAGCGCGTGATGTGAGGGGTGGCATGATGCGTTGCTCGGTGCGACAGCGGTGGTTTTCTTTGAAGCAGAAGAACACCGCTGTCATACAGAGCTCCCACACCCATTGGTGCAGGACCACCACGCCTGCTCAACGGAGCACTGGATTGCAAGGGAGAGGCACACCTCCAAAGAGTGCTACTCTCCCAAAACATTCCTTGCGCATGCATGCAAGCGAATGTAAAAAAGGGACAAAACTGGAACAAAAGTGACGTTTTGCAAAACTTGTGGGGACACTGGGACATGCTGTCTAAAATAGGGACTGTCTTAGGAAAATAGGGACTGTTGGTAGCTTTAGTCTCCACAAATAAGGACAATGCACAGCAGTGCACAGCAGTACCATCTAGTGGCCAGTGAAAACTGCAATTCCAGTAACAAAAATATGAAAAAAAAACTGATGCCAGCAATTACATAAAACAATGCATGGGGGTGAGTGTATAATGAGAAATACAGGGCACCCTCAGTGTGAGATGCTTTAATAAACCCCTCATGCTTCACCTTCGTGGTTTATGTAGCTCTCACACCTCGAATGCCCATTATTTCTCATTATACACTCACCCATACATTATATATATATATATATATATATATATATATATATATATATATATAATATATTTAGTACTATTATGTTATCTTGTATGCGTGCAAGCAACATATTATTAATAACAGGAATAGCAGGTTTTGGAGGTGTGTAGTGAGTATTGTGTCAATGGCACCACTACTCTTTGGGGCTGGGCTGTGTGCCACCAACTTCAGAGTGGTTTCTATCGCTGCAATGAGGGAGTTCCCTTCCCCCCATTGCAGGGCATGGCTTGCCTGATGTAACATTTCAATAAATATGGCGGTAGCTGTTGCCCTCCGTCTCTCACAGTCCCCAACAACCTGATGTCAGGGGTGCCCAATGCTTCTGTTGGCATGTCCCCTCCCTAGTTCATTTGCTGACAGGGGAGCCCAATCCCTGTCAGCATGATGTCCCCCATATAATAGTTTGTATGCCGAGGTGGGTACCCAATCCACCCCTGGCATAATGCGCCCATCCCCAAACACAGACACATTTTCTGTGCTGACAGGGGGGCCCAATCCCTGTCGGCTTCATTCCCCCTCCCAAAAAAATATAGGTGGCACACTGGGAGCCCACCCCAGTGTGCAAAAAGAAACCTGTAAAAAAAAGTCCTGCAATGTCTTTATAATTTTTTTCCTGTAAAAGAGAAAACAGTCCCTCATTTTCTCTGGTGCTCCCTCCCCAACCCGCACCCATACTCTGCTCACCCCACATCCCTGCACTGCCCTCATCCCATACTTACCTCCAGAACCTGGTGCAATGATCTTCTGTGGAGCAGGAACATGTCTGCACTCTTCAAAGCTGACCATGAACTGAAGAAATGCTGGTAAGCTGTATAATGGCATCAATGAGATGTTTCAACTTAGGTGGATATCTCAGCCATTTTTGCAACTTTTGGCACCAAATTTTCAACATGGGGTTCTTGGGACCCCACCCAAAGGTGATTTCATGGTCATTGTGTGGAATCACCTTTTGGGACCAATTAACAAAATGACAGTGTTACTGTTCAAGAGGTGGGCTCCCAAAAAGTATATGTTGCAAATTTGGTGAAAAAATTCCAAAAAATGAAAGTTCGAGAATATTTACTATTTTTACTCCAAATTTTCAACATTGCCATTTTTTCACACCTCATTATGAACAGTACAGCTGTCATTTTCCACATCCCGCCCAAAATGTGGTTTTGCACATCTGGCGCGGTCGCTGTGGGAAATCAATGCTCGGGACAGATTAAGAAAATCATAGTGACACTGTTCATGAGCAGAGGTCCCAAAATGCCTATGTTGAAAATTGGTGAAAGAATTCCACAAAATAACTGTGTAACGAGCATGCATTACAGTTTCTACACACTCGAAACTTTGAGAATTTTTAATATTTTTACTCCAGATTTTCAACATTGCCATCTCTTCACACCTTCCTATGAATGGTACAGCTTTCATTTTTCACATCCTGCCTGAACTGTATTTTCACCCATATGGCACAGAATGGTGCAGTCACTGTGGGAAATCAATGTTTGGAACAGATTAACAAAATCACAGTGCCACTGTTCATGAGCAGAGGTCCTAAATGCTTTCATGAAGTGGGATCACAAAAAGGCCATGTTGAAAATTTGGAGTGCAAATACCAACAAATGCCCTAGGCATTAGGGTTTGTAACCGCAACGTCCCACCCTGTAGAGACTGACAGGCATCAGGGATGTGCCTTTGGATTGTTGGCTGAAATGCTCACACCATTCCACCCCAACCCCCACCCTGCAGCCACTGACAGGCATCAAGGTGTGCCTTTGACTCTTTGATCCCAAAGTTCATCCCATTTTCTTATACTGCACCCATCTCAACGTACTTCCTTATGGAATGTGGTGAGCATAAGGCCCGACGACCCCAAGGCACAGCGTGACAGTTGTCAGAGTCTGCAGGGTAGGGTGAGGTAAAATGGCATGAGCGTTATGGCCAATGACCCAAAGGCACACCTCAATGCCTGTCAGTCTCTGTAGGGTGGGGTGGTGTTGACGTTGGTTCCATACTTCATTGCCATTCCTATTATGCATCTCTCTAACTCCTGCATTACCAATGCCAATGCCAGCAAGACATCATTTGGCATTGATAAATGCTTGTTTTTTATACAGTAAGGTGTAGTTGATGCAGATTATGTAGTACAGATAAGAGACAAATTCAGAATCAGACCGGTTATTATTTTTAAAATGCAGAGATTGCATAGGTAGTTTACATATAGGGTGGGATATTCAGACTGCACCAGGCAGGGGTGCAAGCCTGGGCGCAGCACAACTGGGCTGCACCAGGGCATGGACCATGCGATATTCAACGGTGCTGCGCCATGGCTCAGCTCCATTGAATATGGCACTGAGGGCACATGCACTGCACACGACGCAGTGGCACTGCGCCAGCACAAGTGGCAGGAGGGGAGCTGGGGATACACCAGTGCAAGTATGGTTGCGCTAGGTGCATCAACTGCAATATTCAGCACTGAGCATGCAAATGAGGCCATTATGCATGCAAGGTGCAAATGGGGCCATTTGCATGTCATTATGGCCCCATTTGCATGCAGTTCGCTGATCCTCAATTTCTTGCACCTGACACCCTGCCAGGCTGCAGCCGTCGGGGACCGATGCCCTGCAGTCCCTTGGCAGACCCCTCACCCATAAGCCCGATCGCAGGCATATGTTAATTATATCCCTGGTGATCCAGTGGACCGCACACCATCGCCCAATCGTGGGCATATGTTAATAATAACCCTGGACTTCCAGTGAACTGCTCTCCATTGCCCGATCATGGGCATAAGTCCAAAATATCCCTGGTGGTCCAGTGGACCACTCTCCATCGCTCGATCATGGGCATAAGTCCAAGGCATCCTTGGTGGTCCAGTGGAACCCCCCCCCAGCACTCGATTGTGGGCAGAAATAGCAAACGCAGTTCTGGTGGTCCAGTGGTACCCCCTCCTCACCCGCCCACTGGGGTTCCATACCCCAGCACCCCCAGTCAGTGGCGGGCAGCAGCCTCTGCTGCCCACCGACTGACAGCGTACAATACTGTCTGTATGCCTATTGGTCCACTGTGTGGGCCAATGGATGTACAAACCATACTGTTTCATTCACATATCGGGCCTGTGTTGTACAGTATGGTCTGCATGCCCATTGGCCCACGCAGTGGACCAATAGGCATACATACAGTACTGTACCGTGTCAGTCGGTGGGTGGCTGGGTGGCATGCGGGCAGGGTGCCCCCACCTGCCGCTTACTGGGGGGGTGCTGGGTGGCAAGGGACCTCAGTGGGAAGGTGGGGGGTACCACTGGACCACCAGGATTGTGTTTGCTATTTCCTCCTGCGATTAGGCACTGGAGGGGGTAACTGGATCACCAGGGATGTGTTGGACTTATTGCGCACGATCAAGTGATGGAGAGCGATCCACTGGACCACAAGGGATATTTTGGACTTATGCCCATGATCGGGTGGTGGGGCACAGCACTCCCAGGGCAAGGAGCCTGTGGACAGTGTTCTGGGTGGACGGGTGGCCACCTATGGCTGGTGGCTGCCGTGTTGCACCCTGCAATACATCAGCTCACCTGTGGGTGGCCAGGACTTGCTCCTGGTTTTCCCAGGCACAACATTGCACCCCCTGAGTGGCGCAAGGAGGGTTGTGCCAACATATGTGCCGCACATCCCTGGCTGAATATTGAGATGTGCCGCATATGCATGAGCACGCCTCTAATAATTTTGCTTAAGATATTACCGGTGCGCCTACACATCGTAGGGGAGTTGAGCAGAGCAACTTGCCTCTCTTTGAATATCATGCCGGGACACATTGGTGGGTTGCACATGGTGCAACCCTTTTGAATATCCCACCCACAGAGTTTTGAAACAAGTTAGCGATATTAGAATGGTCAGTTTCAAGTCTTCCTGGATCTTATTGCAGGACTTGAAAGCTGAGAAGCTGAAAAGTCTTCCCAGCTTCAGTCCTTGTCCCTGGAACTCTCTAGGGTAACAGCAACTGACACCTGAAACTATGACAGGCTAGCGCTATGTTTAAAGATTAATGGCAGGCTATTACACTATGTATTTTATTTAATTCTCTTTCAATGCTTTGTGAAAGCATGGGAAGATTTTTGGTTAAATCAAAGATTTTATGTAACACAATTAGACTGTTTTATAAAAGTATTTTCATATCAAACATTTTTTCAGTTGTTATTTCTTTTGCTTGTATGTGAACAAAGAAAATACTGAAAATCAAGTGAAAGTGCACTATTACTAAAATTATGTAGTATAAATTTTTATTTCTTTTATTTATCTAAAAATTGGTAACTAGGTAAGGCACACTAAGCTGAAGCTCATTTCCTGGCCCAAACCGAGGGATGGGGCTATAGATGGAGGCACAGACAAAAGGCGATCATGGACAGCATACAACAAATATACAGGTGGAAGAGAACAACTTTACAGTGGCACATGAAATAAGTAATGGAATATCTTGCAAGATAACAATTACTAAACTGCTAAACTGAAGAATGAAATGCAATAATGTGCATTAAAAGAAAGCGTAAGATAGCCAAGAACCAAATATTGCTGTGGCAGTTAAAACAGGAAATGGGGGGGGTCGGGGACGGGGCTTCCTTAACCTACACCAGCTTGCTTTATGTGCAATAGCTGTAAACATTGCAAGGTGAAGATGGTGAAATCATTCACAAAGCCAGGGAATGACATTACTGTTAACATTAAAAAATGTATCCCTTGTAACACTACTCATGGGATATACTGGTAACGTGCAGTTGTGTAAGTTTTTATGTTGGTAAAATTAAATCCAAATAAGGAGAGGATAAAAAAGATACGAGAGCTATTCAACACAGTAACCTTGATTATGCATTAGCTGCCCATGTTGTTACAAGTGGCACTACTGAGGCAAACAAACTGCTTTTTGTAGGAATAGAGAAGGTCAATGTAAGTAGAAGGGGATGATACTTGTAACATGCACAGCCAGGAGATCGGCCTTCTGGTTATAAGTTTTAGGACCTCCCCTGACCAAGTCTTTTCTACCAATCTTTTTATCTCCTCAGTTTATCAGACGGGCCCTCATGTGGACTGGTGTCCCTGGCCCCATCACCTGACTTCCCTGGGACTTACCTTCTATGGTGAGTCCTGCCACAGGACAGTCCATGTTCTGGGGCACACAGTCAGTGTGAGGCCTGTGAGAGACTGGCCCTCACTACTCTGCATCTGGAGGGTTTTTCCTTCACTTTTCTCCCCAGTGGGCTCCACATCTATGCAAGGATGAATTGTGTATGCTCCATATCAATGGAGACACCCCTGGTGTCTGAACATGTGGTACCCTTCCATGACTGTCTCATGGGGCTGCCTCCTAGATTCCTCTAGGTGGCAGGCAAGCCAAGGGACGTGCAACCCCCTCCAAAGGAGGAGAGCTGTCCTACAGCCACTCAATCCTCCCACCCTCCCTGGCCAGCCCCCAAGCACCTGAGGTCTGTTACCAAACCTGGGCTGCCAGCACAGGGAGGTAAGGTGCTCAATGTCTCAGCCCTCCATGCCACTAGCCAGCTTCCTAGCCAAGTCTTATGACAAATTTGACCTTTCTCCTTTTTTGTAAAAATAATCTGCGTAAAAATTGTCTCAGTTGCTCTGAAAATTTTATATGCTTCTTTCACATTTAATTAAAGTTGACAGGAGGTTTAGAATCTAAAACAGTGGCTCTCTTTGAGTGCTTGTTACAAGATATTTTATTTTGTATCTGTTTATGAAATCAGAAAGCATCCTGCTTATCCATTTTTGAGAAACACTTATTCGGTGTTCCTTGATGTTAAATATGATTTATTTTGTAAAGTTATGTTTTTAATGACATACTTATACTTTCTGTTCCCCTTGTATGTGAACGCCATGTGTAGTACTGTTTAATAGTGTACCCCTGTGATCCCCAGGTCACTGTCTCCAGGTTCTCACCCTTTCTTGGTGACTGTACAGGGACCACCTGGTCGAGAGGGTTGGGTTCATTCTTTCTCCTGCAGTAGGGAGGTTCATCCCAGAACAAATAAGAACTAGCATGGTACCTCCACCAAGAGAGAATAAGTGGCCAGATGCTGTGTGCAGTACCACCCCTTGGGATGTAACACCTACCAACCTTCCTACACTGGACTGGACCCCCCCGGGACCCCTAAGACAGTTATTACCACCACCAATAAACACTCCAATCAGGTTATACAAACTGGGTGCACACACAGAAGCAAAATTCAACCAATTAACTGTTATTTAAGAACACAGGCCTGGCAGCTGGAAAAAAGAAGGGCTTAAGCAGTTGTAAGTCACTTTCAGCATTCCAGCTCTCTCAGATCGCACACAGTCTATGAAGCACCTGGCCAATCAAGGGGCACAAAAAGAGGAATTATATTACACAGGGTGCAGTAAGCTCTTCAACTAGTACCAGTAGTAAAACTGCAGTTTCAAGTATGGCATAATAACCAATAACTCTGGGTACTCAGGAATTACACTATCCTCCCGATGCAGACCTGATAGTCACATTGTCTGGGTTCTTTTGGTGGTGCACTGGATGAAAATTAGCAAGCTTGCAATTTAAACTCCCAACAGTCTGTAGTGCGCTAGTACAATTCAAAGAACTTGAAATCCAGCAGGAAAATGCTTGGAAACCAACTTGTAGTCCAAATGTAATCCAAAATTTGAAAAGTACACAAGACCTCAGCCAACAATGACAGCAGTCACGTGGCTCATATATGTAGCAGTTCAGTTAAGGCACGGGATAGCACTCGGTAACAGGGTGAGCAGCAGTCACGAACCAGGCCCAGTGGCCTGGGAATGAAGCACTTCACATTCCCGCAGTGTTTTGCAGCAGCATGGCCCTTCTGGCTCACATCTCTCAGGACACCCCCCTTCTGACTCGGCTCTCAGTCACAGAAGCACTACGCAGAGACTTCCTGGTTCCATAGGAGCCCAGACCCCAGGAGCGACCCCCATAGTCCACCTCCGCTTTGTATTGCGTGTCCCCCGCCATACTCATCAGGGCTGGGAGAACTCGGCAAAGTTCTGACACTTATTAAATAAGAACCGGAACAGTGTGGATTTATAAATATTTGAAAATAAATGTGATAAAATGCATAAAAGTAACCAAAGTTGGTCATATTCAACACAGAGGCCAAAATGAAATAATTTAATGCATGATTTGTATACAAAATTACAGTAAAACTGTTAAATAAAAGTGAATAAGTGCTAGCTGCTTCATGACTGGCTTGTACTGTTGACATGTCCTGCTCAGGCCCGTGGCGTGAGTGTGCTGGGAGAAAGAGAGAGAGAGATAGAGAGAAAGAGAGATATGGAGGGAGTGAGAGAGTCAGACAGACAGACAGCCAGCCAGACGGATGCAAGCACTATTTTGCCTGCCTGCCAGCCCTGTACATTGTACACACACTGCACAGCCACACTGACACCAAGATTAATTTCTTTATTTGTGATTTCTGTGACTGTAGAATTTCTCTTTAGCCCCCAGTAGTCTATCTCTCTCTCTCTCTCTCTCTCTCTCTCTCTCGCTCTCTTTTTCTCCTCTGGATGGTGGCACAAGTCAAAGATTTATTTTGCCAGACTGCTCTTGCCCTGTGTACACACATGGCCACACTGGGGCCAAGAATAAACTTCATTTGTGATTTCTGTGACTATGACATTTCTCTTTGGCCCACGATAGTCTCTCTCTCTCTTCTTTTCCTCTGAATGGTGGCACAACTCAAATATTTATTTTGCCAGCCTGCCCTTGCCCTTTACATAACCGGCCACAATGAGACCAAGAATAAACTTTATTTGTAATTTCTGTAACTATAACATTACTCTTTGGCTCCCAATAGCCTATCTCTCACTTTTTCTCCTCTGGATGGTGGCACAAGTTAAAGATTTATTTTGTCAGCCTACTCTTAACCTGTACACACAGACCCAGCCACAATGAGACCAAGAATAAACTTTATTTGTGATTTCTCTAGCTATAACATTTCTCTTTGGCCCCCAATAGTCTCTCTCTCACTTCCTCCTTTGGCACAAGTTAAAGATTTATTTTGCCAGCCTGCACTTGCCCTGGGCCTGTACACAGCTCTCCTCTCCCCACTTTCTGGTATTCAATATATGTTCCAAACCCACACAGGATAAAGCTGCAGGAGTCAGGCAGTTTGTGAGGTACTTCTTACCTAAGTCAATCTCCACTCTGAGTACAAGGCCGACAGGCAGCCTGAGAGTCACTGACCGACAGACCGACCAACTGACCAACTGACCACAGCAGCTGCAGCCGACGTTCAGATCTCCACCACGCGTGACTTTGATGGGTGGTCCTCCTGCTCCTGGGCTTGGCTCCATTCCTCTTCTCAGTCTTTTTTTTTCCACTTGGCGCCATCCATTCCTCCTTAACTCCCTCCATGGAGTGGCAGGCATGCAGGAAAAAAAGTCCTGCTTTCCAGGGACTTGGAACACAACTTCTGTGGTGAGGTCCATATTTATTGGGGTCCATGGATTCAGGTTGCGATCAGGGGGTCTGTATTTCTGATGGAACAGCCCAGCCAGCCCTAGTACTCATTACTCATGTCCTGTGGCTTCCTGTTCCCTGATCCACCACACCCAGGCTTCTCTGATAGCCATATTGCTGTCATTTCTAAGCTGTCTATACCTCTATAAATACGTGGGGGAGCCTGAGGCCTTCTGGAGGTGCCAGGAAGAGTCACAGATTTTGAAGAGCCCTGCAGTGATACAGGGATGGTGGAGCCCATGGACATATAACCTCCTGAGGGGGACACATTTGCCCCAGGTTGCAGTGAAATTTGGCTGAAAATCAAATTGTGTATCATCCACATCTGTAGATATTGAGAAGGGGGAAAGTCAGTATGCTAAAGTTCATAAGAAGGGAAAGCCTAGGGAGCTGATTAACCTTGAAACACATGAAATGACGGCACCACCCACCATTATACATAGCTGCAACAGTAATTTATTAATAGTGCAAAGCTACTTACATATTTTGTACCATGTGGGATGCCAGCGAAACAAAAAAAATGTCGCAACTGGTTTTGTGTATGCACACTTTGTCAGGAAGTCTGGCCAACATCACAGCACACACTTAAATATCAATCTGACATGGTGTAAGTGCAAAATATAAAGAGACATTAAATACTGAATTATTAAGGTTTAATAACAGTGAGCTCAAACTGCTGCAGTATGTGCTTACTTTCTGTTCTTATTTCAGTTTCAAAAAGAATAAATATTCATCAAATACTAGTTTAAATTTTCCAAAGTCCAGGACATAGCAAAACATTTAGTGCAGGTATCACATTTTCACTATTTGGTTACCAAATCCATGAATTTGACAAGTCCAAAAGGACTAATTAATTCTGTCAGGCGTAATCCAAGATATCACTATAAAGGAATATCAGCACCATTAATTTCAAAAACAGCAGCTAGAACAATTCTTACAGGTTTTACAAATAATAAGAAGTGAAAGTGTGAGTGAGAGGAGCACTATATACTCCATGAAGGGGGGTCTTTTGGCAGTCTGTACACGGTTCTAAAATTTTAGTAGCCAAGATAAAGATTTTCTTAGTGTGGCCATCAGAATTGTGTCAGAGTTCATTAAGAAGGGATAATAGGTCCAGGGAGCTGATTGACCTTGGCCAGACAAACTTTGGAGAAGCTTTGAAGTGATGGATCTTAGCACAGTATACCAACGTGATTAAAGCATATGGGAGTGTCAGGATATGGCGGGCATGTTAGGCATGGATCCAGCTGAGCAAGGCTGGGACTGTATTTTAAATCAGTATTTGGGCTGCTGTATGTGTAGTGTGACTGCAACCTCGCAGGCACTTCTGGGTCATGGCACATTTAACCAGTTCAGGCAGCGAGCTGTATTAGGACACAGGCACCAGGAAGTAAAGCTGGGGAGAGTAGTTCCCTTTACTAGCACTGGGAACTGCAGCTTTTGATTTGCAGCACAAAGATTTTTAGTGCAGCATTTGTTTAAAAAGGGTATATATTTTACTGCTTAGCCAAGGCTGGGACTGTATTTTAAATCAGTATTTGGGCTGCTGTGTGTGTAGTGTGACTGCAACCCTTAGGCACTCTGGGTCGCACATTTAACCAGTTCAGACAGCGAGCCTGTGCAGCCTATGGCGCATAGCTGCATGCAGAGACACACGCGTTTCAGCGTGTGTTGTGCATGTTTGGCGTGGAGGTGGGGAGTGGAATCCACAGAAGCTTAATCAACAGTGGCTCCAGTGATTTCAGGGAAAGTCAGGTTAGAAGTGTACTAATTACCTTCTTTTGCTTTATTTTGGCTATTAATAGTCAAAACTAGCAGGGACTAAATCAGTATGGATAGCAAAATTGTCACTTTAAATAGTGTTGAGTTGGGCATAAAATGTAAGGAATGCCTAAAGTTTTCTTTGAGAGAAGGTTCCGGCCTAGCTGAATATGTCTGCAAACAATGTGTGGAATTTAAAGACCTTAAAGTTAAGATTTTAGGACTTGAACTGGAGCTGAAATGTTTTAAACAAGTTACACCAACTGAAGGGGAAAAATAAAGAAAAAATTGAATGTAATAAAGAACTAAACCAAAAAAGAGTTAAGGGGGACATAGAGAAAGATGACGAATGGCGACAGATGGGAAGTACCAGCAAAAGCAAAAAAGGAAGAAGGGCTATGAATTTTCAGCTTCCTACAACTAATAGGTACACCACTTTACTATCCCTAATGGAATCTGTAGAAAACCAGACAAAAGAGTTACTAGATGTGGCACAAGTAAAGGTTGGACTGGTGACTGAAAATGGAGATACAATACAGGAAACTGATGGGATACCAGGGCTGCAAAGTGAGGAGGGGCAAGCATCAGAATGGATAGTTGGAGCTGGAAGGGAGCAAGAGGGTAGTACAGTACATCAAAAGGGTTTGTGCTAATAAATGTGAGTAATTCAAAGGGAAATGATAACCAGGGACAAGTATCAGATCCAAAGGATGCAGCTACGGAGGTTGAGAATCAAAGGGCGATGGATAGGGTGTTTATTAGAGGTGATTCTATAATAAAATATACTGATGCCTTTACAACAAAAGATGATAAGGAATGTATCACACGCTCTTCTCTATCTGGGGACAGACTAGGAGATGTGTCTTTACTTTTACCCAAAATAGCAAAGAACAAAGGTGATAAACCTTTAATAATCATACACCCTGGAACTAATGATCTCAGACACAACCGAAAAGATTAGATGTATTTAGAGTTTATGAATATAGAAAAAAATTCTTCAAGGGGTGAACAGTAAAGTGATATTTTCTAAAATGTTGCCGGTGCCAAGAACCAGTGTTGGACTAAATCGTAAGATAAAGAGAATAAATAATTGGCTCAAGAGGTGGTGTTATATGAGTGGAATGCAATGCATAAGGTCTTGGGAACGTTTTAATGATAAATGATCATTTTTTTAGTAAAGATGGATTGCACCTCAATAGAAAAGGGAGTAAGAAATTAGGACTGTTGTTTAAAGCAAAAGTAGATGACAATTTAAATTGAATTCACAGGGGAGAGGTGTCCCATCAGAAAGTGTGAGTGTTAGTAGGAATAGTAATTTTATGAAAACCAGAAAAAATATATCTTGGGGGGGAAAAAAGAGCTACAAGAGTCTAGTATGTATATATAAGGCAGAATAAAAAGAACAAGAAATGTAATATTAAAGTTAAGGGTCAAAGGATAACTATTCTGTTGCTCAACGCAAGAAATTTAAATAATAAACTGGATGAATTGAAACATGTATTACCCACAAAAAGACTGTAGATATGTGTGGTATTGCTGAGATCTGGCTTAAGCTGGGGAACTGGGTTGAACAGATCCAGGTTCGACTTTTCCACAAACACAGGAATGATAAAAATGGGGAGGGGGTTGGGGTTGGATCTATGTGGCCACACACTAAAAAGCACAGGAAGTTAACATCACTGATGAGGAAAACTCAAAGTTAGAACAGATGTTGATTAAAATAAAAACAAAATAAACAAAATGGAGATCAGTAACCCTGGGTGTGTGTTATCAGTCACCTAGTCTATCAGAGGATGAGAACATTATATTTGTGGGTACAGTATGCTAGAAAAGATAGCTATAAGTAATAACTGTATTATGATGGGGGATTTCAATTTCCCAAAAGTAAACTGGAATTTACTACAAGGGTACAGTTATTTAGAAAATAGATTTATAGAAATTTGTTTAAACAACAGTCTAGAACAGCATGTAAAAGGTGGCACTAAAGAAAATAATACTCTTGATTTAATTTTCAGTAACACTGAGGACAGGATATATATTGTTGAGATTTTACATCCCTCAGGGTCTAGTGACCATAACATGATCCTATGTTCACTTATAGGTGACTCCCCTAAAATACCTGGGAAAACAAAAATAAGAAATTGCATGAGCAGACCTTAGAAGTATCAGGCAAAGTTTAATTAGTTGGGATTGGAAAAAAAGAGCTGAGGAATTTATCTGTTGAGGAGATGTGGAGTAAAATATACAATAAAATACAATCATGCATAGAGAAATTTGTACTGTTGGTAGACAAATACAATGGACGGGGTGGTATACCAAAATGGTTTACAAAACAATATGGAGACTGATGAAACAAAAAGAAAAAGCATGCAAAAATATGACTTAAATCACACTCAAATAAGAGAGGAGGAGGAGGAGAAACAACAAATAAAAAATGCAGACGGAGATCGAAGGGCTAAAGCTAAGGCAGAAAGGAACGTAGTTCGAAAAACAAAGATAACTGCTTTACGATTATGTGGAAGCCTTAGATAGAGTAAGAAACAACTTATTAACTTTAAAGAAGGAGATAAGATGATAGATGATGAACTAGAGATGGCTAATAAATTAATTCATATTTTTAAGTGTTTTCCAACATCATAACAGAGAAAGAAACTTAATGATAGATGGTGTAAGTGAGCGAACTACTAAACTATATAACTACCGGGCAGGTGTATCAGAAGCTAAAAAGCTAGATAGCTATACATCATGTGGCCTAGATGGATTCACCCCTGTTGCTTAACAACATGGCAGAAGAATTGTCAGGACCCTTGGCTGTGTTGTATAATAAATCTATAGAGCAAAGAATGGCAATAAAAGAATGGAGAGTTGCCCATATTACCCCCATACATAAAATGGGTAGAAAGCTAAAGCTGAAAACTATCGCCCTATTAGCGTAACTTCTATTGTTGGTAAGATAATGGAAAGTTTTATAAAAACTTTCTTAGAAGATAACTTGAGACAGTTAGGACTGATTGACATCATGCATAGAAACATAGAAGTTGATGGCAGATAATGACCGCAAGGCCCATCCAGTCTGCCCATTATTTCTACCTTATGAATGTGCCGCAGACCTGTACTCTGTCAATGGCCTATCTATTCATACTCATCTGTATTGCTCCCTTATGCCTATCCCATGCCTGTTTGAAGCCCTGCACTGTATTCATATCCACCACTTCATGAGGTGGGCTGTTCCATGCATCCACCACCCTTTCTGTGAAAAAATACTTCCTCACATTACCCCTTAATTGGCCTCCATCTAATCCCATGCTGTGTCCTCTTGTCCTGCTATTTTTCTTATATTGAAACATGTTAGACTGTTTCACCTTGTTAATGCCCTTAAGATGTTTGAATGTTTCGATCATATCACCTGTCTTCCTCCTTTGCTCTAGGGTATGCATATTGAGCTCTGTTAATCTGTCCTGATATGTTTTCTGATGCAGTCCCTGCACCAATTTGGTTGCTCTTGTCTGGACTGCCTCCATTTTGTTAACATCCTTGTGCAGGTGCGGCCTTCAGTACTGCATGCAGTACTCCAGATGGGGCATGACCAGTGCCTTGTAAAGAGGAATTATTACCTCCCTCTTATGACTTGTGATACCCTTACAAATACACCCCAACATCTCTCTAGCGTTACCTACTGATTTAGTGGTCTGCTTGGATGATTTCAGGTCATCTGTGATGATGATGCCCAAGTCTCTTTCTTCCCTTGTGATTGCCAGCAACTCCCCTCCCAACCTATAGGTGGCTTCAGGGTTTCTCTTCCCTATGTGCATGATCTTGCACTTGTTTGCATTAAACCCCATTTGTCGCAACATGGGTTTGTGCAGGGCAGATCCTATATATGTAACCTTATGGATTTTTTTGAGCCAGTGAGCCAAGCACTGACCAGGGCATGTCAATGGACGTTGTATATCTGTATTACACCAAAGCCTTTGACTCAATCTCTCACAAAATTCTTTTACAAACACTCATAGAACTAGAAATAGACAAAGATTTATTTCAGTGGATAAGTTCATGGCTAGAGGATAGGATGCAGAGAGTACAAGTCAGAGGACATTTATCAGGATACGAACATACGAAAGTGCCAGAAGAACAGACCTACTGGTCTATGAAAATCTGCTCATTTGTGTAGCTAGCACCCTAGCAGGCAGCAGCCCCTCCCCCATCCCCTTGACTTCCCTTTGTTGTCCTCCTCTCCCACCCTACCCACCCTGTACTCTGTCTCAAGTGTTCTTAAAGCTCACCACATTTTGCTTGATATCACCCCTTTTGTTAGTGTGTTCCACCTCAAAACCACTCGCTCTGTGAAGTAATGCTTCCTCATCACCCTCTGAATCTCCCTCCTTCTGTTCTTAGCTTCAGCCCCTAGTCTCCCTCCTGCTCCTTAGTTTAAACACCCTCAGCCCCCTTGTTGATACCCTTCAGGTATTTGAAGGTCTCAATCATGTCCCCCCATCCCGCCTCTCACCCAGTGCATACATATTCATTTTCTTTAGCCTCATCTCATAGTCCATTACCTCCATCCCTGAATCATCCTCATCACCCTCCGCTGCACTCCCTGCAGCAGATTGACATTCTGCCTCAGGTACGGCCTCCAGAACTGCACACAGTATTCCAAGTGTGGCCTGACCAGCGACTTGTAGAGGGACAAGATCACCTTCCTATGCCTGGACGTGAATCCCTGTGCTATACCCCAGCATCGTGTTTGCCTTCACCGCCACTGTCACTGCATTGGACAGTATTGTTCATCAATATCCCCAGGTCCTGGAGATGGGGTAAGGTTACCAGTGGGTCCCTCAGGGATCGATACGGGTCCCCTGTTGTTTTCTATCATTGTAATAAGTATGCAGGTTTCTGGTGGTGCCTGGCTGTGGAAATATGCAGACAATATGAAGGCTGGGGCAATTGTGAATAACATTGAATCTATCAGGTGTTTCAAAAAACAACTTAAAAATTTAGAAAGATGGGCAAACAGTCACAAACTACAATTTAATGTAAGTAAATGTAGGGTTATGTGTTTGGGCACTAATAACCCATGTGTAGAGTATAAGATAAATAATACAATTATATCCAGTACTGCTAGTGAAAAGGATCTAGGGGTGATTATCACAAATAAATTAAATTTTGATATGCATACCAGAGAAGCAACAAAAAGAGCCAATAAGATAGTAGGCAACATCCTAAGAAATATAAAAAGCAGGAGTAAGAACGTGTTGATTTCCCTGAATAAGTTCTTAGTTAAACCTGTGCTGGAGTATGGTGCCCCTTTTTCTACCCCCAAAAAATATAAGTTGCACAAAGGTGATAGAAAGAGTACAGAAAAGGTTTACAAAGAAGGTAAAATTAGTTAAACCACATCATGACAGACTACAAGGCGTGGACTTGTACTCATTAGCCTATAGAAAAATTAGGAGTGATTTATGTTATGTTTATAAGGCTTTTGAAAAATGTTACACTGTGGGATTCGCTGGTTTAAACATTAAAAGGGCATAGGCAGAGCAACTAGAGCACATTGTCATCCATTAAGGAGGGACATTTTAAAACAAAAAGGAGAGGACTTTGGTTTAATCAAAGAGTGGTGGATGTATGGAATGCACTTCCAGCTGAAGTGGTCAAGCACCTAGTATGGCTGCTTTAAAAAATATTAGAGCACACCTGGGGAATAAAATTTTGGATTATTACCGTGATAATGTGACAAGTTTTATATGGGTCTAGTGGCGATTGACTTGAAATACAAACCTATGAACCTATATCTGAAATAAGGAGAATCTATTTAGTACAAGGGTACTATCAAACCTGATAAATAAATTAGATACAATTATGGAAGGACAGAAGATGGAACCCAAAAATATACAGGGTCAAGAAAGGGAAAAAGAGGGTAGGTGCACAAGCTGGAAAGTAACATGCACAAATGCCCGCAGTCTGGGGAACAAAATACCAGACCTAATGGCACTAATGGAAGATGTAAACCTGGACATAGTAGCTATTACAGAAACATGGTACACAGGGAACCATGACTGGGATATAGCCATTCCAGGATACACACTTTTTAGGAAGGATAGGGAAGGAAGAAGGGAAGGGGGTAGCTATGTATGTGAAGGAGGGGATTAAAGCATCAGAGGCTCGAGGGTTGCAAGAAGGAGCAGAGGCACTGTGGGTCACCCTGGAGGTGGGAAGAAGGACAGTCATTTGGACTGGAGTGATTTACAGGCCTCTGGCACAGGGAGGAATCAGATGAAGCTTTGTAGAAACCATCAACAAAATGGCAGCCAAACAGAACAGCTGCTAATGGGTGACTTCAACTTGCAAAGGTAGACTGGAGCACTCAGGTTGTGAGAATAAAGATGGTCAGGGACTTTATGACTGTCCTGAATGGGGCAAACCTAAGACAGCTTGTAGCAGAACCATCCCACAAGGAAGCTATACTGGATTTGGTCCTGAACAATGCAGACAGGATCGCAGATGTGGAGGTGGGCAGTCACCCTGGTACCAGTGACAACAGGACAGTATGGTTTAAGGTAACCACAGTGGAGGAGGTAAGCCATACAAGAATAAAGGTCCCTGATTTCAGGAAGGCTAACTTTAAGGAGATGGGTAGAAATCTCAAAACAGTCATAGCACCAGAAGGTACAGGAGGAGATGTGGAAAACAGTAACCTAGTCTCAAGAGAGTCATAACAGAAGCAACAGATCACTGTATCAAAATACATAGCAAGAGTAAAAGAAAGAAAAGGCCATTATGGTTCTCAAAGGTAGCGGCCGAGAAAGCAAGGAAAAGAAAAGACCCTTCAGAAGATACAAGGAAACACAAAGGATGAGGACAAAGAACAATGTCTGGAGAAGCTGAGGGTATCTGAGAAAATAATTAGAAGGGCTTAAGCACAGACAGAGGAAGGTATAGCCCAGGCTATTAAGAAAGGTGACAAGACCTTCTTCAGATACATTAGTAGAGGAAAAAGACCAGAAATAGGATTGTTAGGCTGAAGATGGAAGGAGGAGAAAGGGTGGAGGACGACCTAGAAAAGACTGAGATACTGAACAAGTACTTTTGCTCAGTATTTACCAGGGGAGTGGAGGGTAAAGGACTGAGACTCATTAAGAGGGGTATTCAGGGGAGGGAGGTAGACACCAGCTCATTCACGGTGGAAAGAACTCAGGAAAATAAAAGCAGATAATACAATGGGGCCAGATCGGATCCATCCCAGAGCACTAAAAGAACTCAGGGAAGTGTTAGCGGAACCACTGGCTCCCCTTTTCAATGCATCACTAGAGACAGGGAGGTACCTGAGGATTGGGCCATGAATTGGCAATTTGACCCTGACAGGCCAATTTTGAGCCTACGAGACAAAACTTTAATTGGCTTGAAAATAAATGAAGGGTTTTGAGAGTCAAAATACATTTTACTTTAAATGGCTTATGATGTTCTATTAAAATATGCTGTTAAAATGAATAAAAAGCTATGAACAATAACTTTAAACAGAACCTTCATAATGAGTGCAGCAGGCTGCCTCACCAAGAGGCTCAAAATCAGGCAAACACCTTCATCTACTGTTCCAACCCCTACCCACCCAATCCTGCTCCCCCAAGTAGTACTTCTCCCCACAGTAGCATTGATGGTGGCCGTGGGGTCAGCAGTCATAAAAATGAGAGATCTATGCTGCTGCTGCATTGGTGAGACTGAGAAAACCTGAGGAAAACACATACTATAGCTGCTGGTCTGCAAAGGACACTGGTGCAGAGCAGCATACCCAGGGGCAACATACATCCTCCACCAAACAGGTATCTGCCTCTATCTCCAAAATCAAACAAAAGGGCAGAGGACACTGGAGAGCAGTACACTGCAGCACAAGAGCTAGCACAACAAAATTTTCCCAAAACAGGAACCAAAACAAAAAAAGGAAAAAGGAATTCCAAAAAACTTCTGATCATTGGAGACTCCATGATTCAGAAGTTGATACCTATCACCAGCCAGGGGTAATGGTCAGATGTCTCCCAGGTACATCAGCATGGAGAGACATTGGCTGCATTGCTAAAATTGTACAGGAAGCAGGAGAAAACATTGATGTCCTGGTACACATAGGGACTAACGATCTCGCCAGCCGGTGAGTTGTGCAGACCAAGGAACACCTGACCAGGCTGGGTGACAAACTATCATCCATTTCATCCTGGCATCTCCTTCTCTGAGATCCTGCCAGTCTGGGAGAGGGGGCAGATAGACAGAAGATCAGAGAAGGGGAGATAGGGAGCTAAACATGTGGCTGAAGGGCTGGTGCCAGGAAAAGGACACAGATTTGTAGGAACTGGCAACAGTTTTGGGAGGAAAGTTCTTTTATATTTGATGGACTGCATCTGACTAAGGAGGGAGTCAGTGCATTGGGGCAGATGTTTGATGTCTTTGCAGAATATTTACACTAGCAAATGGGGAGAGGGGTGCAGCACCTGATATGTCGAATGGGAAGAACACTCCTCCCCCCTCAGCTAGTGGTCAAACAGGATTTCAGCATGTTTGTAGTTCATTTGCATCACCAGGTAAGGAAAAAGGTCCAGTTCCCCATACAACACACAGGGGAAATGCCAGACCTCACCTAACAACTAACACACTGAAATCTGGCCAATGTAAAATCATGTACACAAATGCTCACAGTCTGGGAAACAAGATCTCAGACCTTCAGGCAATAATGACAGAGGTTAAACTAGACATAGTAGCCATTAGTGAGATATGGTTTACCAGTAAACATACTTGAGAGACTTCAGTACCTGGCTATGTACTGTTCAGAAGAGACTGAGGTGCAAAAAGAGGGGTGGAGTGGCCCTTTATGTCAATGAAAATATCAAAGCTACAGAAATTCAGAATACACATAAGGAGCCAGAAGAACTGTGGGTCACCCTGGAAACAGGAAATGGGACAGCCATATGAACTGGGGTTGTCTACAGGCCTCCAAACCAGGGAGAGGACATAGACACATTACTGTTAGAAGATATACAAAATATGACAGCTAAAGGGGAGGTTCTGATAATGGGAGACTTCAACATGACAGATACAAATTGATCAATACCAGCAGGAACATTTGCCAGAACTAGACACATAGTGGATTTCCTGCAGGGGAGGGACTCAAACAACTGGTACAACAACCCACAAGAGACAGGGCTATCCTAGATCTAGTACTGACTAACAGGGAATGGATCACAGAACTCCAGGTAGAATGTCACCTGGGGCCAGTGATCATCACATGGTATGGTTCAGTTTGGCCACTAGAACTAAATCATCCCATTCCAAGGCAAAATATGGGACTTCAGAAGCTAAGATGCAATACTTGAAGCAACATCCCATTGTGTTAGAGAGAAAAGGAAGTGCAAAAGAAGAAGGAAACCACTTGGTTCTCAAAAATAGTAGCAGAAAAGGTCAGAGCCAAAAGGCTGGCCTTCAGGAAATATAAGGAAACACAGCAAGATGAAGATAGGAGGCATACCAAACTTCCCTAAGGAATCAGGGAAGGCAGTAAGGTAGGCAAAGGCCCAAACCAAGGAAACACTAGCATGAACAGTAAAAGAAGGCAACAAGACTTTCTACAGATACAGTAGTAGCCACAGACACTGCCAGCTATTTCCCGAAATTTCTGCAATACTAGAGCACTTTGTTCTTGTTGTTACATCTATGTTGGTCCATTAAAAGGTATCAGATCATTTGCTTCTGGATCTGTGATATTTCCAGAAATATCTGATGCTTTTTGCATTAACAGTAGGGGCAGCAGAGAGAAACTCTTCAGAAATTTCATGAAATATTTGGAAATAGCTGGCAATGTCTGTGGCTACCACTGTACATTAGTGAAAGGAGCAAAGTCCAGAGGGGGTATTGATAAGATCAAAGGGGATAAGAAGGTGTGTGAGGAGGAGGACCATGTAAAAGCATCTATCCTAAATAGATACTTCAGCTTAATATTTACTGAAGAGAAGGTAGTGCAGGACCCACAGCTCAGCACCATGGACACAGGGGGGGAGAGAGGTATGCACTAGTCCCTTCACAAAAGAAAGGGTCCTACAAGAGCTTTATAAGTTCAGGGTGGACAAGGCAATGGGATCTGATGGCATACATACCAGGGTAATAAAGGAGTGAAGGGTGGAACTAGCAAAGCCATTATCA
Source organism: Neoceratodus forsteri (assembly GCA_016271365.2). Lineage (NCBI taxonomy): Eukaryota > Metazoa > Chordata > Ceratodontiformes > Ceratodontidae > Neoceratodus > Neoceratodus forsteri. The sequence goes on from CM028130.1 coordinate 1,428,757,597, forward strand.
GAACTGTTTAGTGAGTCTCTGAGTACAGGAGAGGTCCCAGAAGATTGGAGTAGGGTTCATGTGATCCCACGCCACAAAAGTGGTAGCAGGGAGGAGGCAGGGAACTACAGACCAGTCAGTCTTACCTCAGTAGTGGGCAAGATTATGGAGGCACTCCTTAAGGAAAGTATAGTGCAACACTTGGAATCCATAGGAGCACAGGCTCCAAAACAGCATGGGTTTCAACAGGAAGGTCCTGTCAAACTAATCTCATAGATTTCTTTGACTGGGTAACCAGAGTTGTGGACCAAGGGGGAGCAGTTGATTTCACCTACCTTGACTTCAGCAATGCTTTCTATACTGTTTCACGTAGAAGATTGATTAATAAGCTGGGTAGGCTTGGGGTGGGTCAGAAGTTACATAGATACATAGACAGTGTCGGCAGATAAGGGCCTATGGCCCACCCAGTCTGTCCATTTGAGCTTGTAAGTTTAGTTTATGTTTTCCTAGAAGTCTGTTGCCCCTTACCCCTGACCTTCAGAATTCCTTTATGTCTATCCCATGCATTCTTAAATCCCGTGATTGTTTCAGCCCCCACCACTTCCTCTGGCAGGGTGTTCCACTTGTTCACCACTCGTTCTGTGAAGAAATTCTTCCTCACGTTTCCTCTGAATCATCCTCCCTCCAACTTCATCCCATGCCTTCTAGTCCTGGAACATCTTTTTCGCTTAAAAATAGTGTAGTCCTGCACCCTGTTTCTCCCTGTAAGATACTTGTATGTCTCTATCACATCCCCTCTCTCCCTCCTCTCCTCCAGGGAGTACATGTTCAGTTCCTTCAACCTGTCCTCATAGGACTTATGATGCAATCCAAAAGTTGGTCAACTGGGTGCAAACTGGTTGGCGAGCAAAAACAAAGAGTGGTGGTAAATAGCATCCCTCAGGGATCAGTCCTGGGCCAGTCCTCTTCAATATCTTCATCAGTGACATTGCAGATGGACTGAAGAGGGTTAGTCTGTTTGCAGATAACACCAAGATCTGCAACGCAGTAGATGATCCAGATGGGGTGGGCAGAATGAGAATAGATCCGGATAAACTGGCAAATGGTAAGAAGAATGGCAACTGGGATTTAACGCAAAGAAGTGCAAGATCATGCACATAGGGAAGAGAAACCTAGAAGCCATCTGTTGGCTGGGAGGGAAGTTGCTGGGCAGGCACAAGGGAAGAAAGGAGACTTGGGCATTATCATCACAGATGACCTGAAATCATCCAAGCAGGCCACTAAAACAATAGGTAAGGCTAGGGGGATGTTGGGGTGTATTAGTAGGGGGTATCACAAGTCGTAAGAGGGAGGTAATAATCCCTCTTTACAAGACACTGGTTAGGCCCCATCTGGAGTACTGCATGCAGTACAGGAGGCCACACCTTCACAAGGACATAACCAAATTGAGGCTGTCCAGAGAAGGGCAAAAATGGTGCAGGGACTGCGTCAGAAAACATATGAGGACAGATTAATGGAGCTCAATATGTATACTCTAGAGCAAAGAAGGGAGAGAGGTGATATGATCAAAACATTCAAACACCTTAAGGGCATTAACAAGGTGAAAGAGTCTAACATGTTTCAATATAAGAAAAATAGCAGGACAAGAGGACACAGCATGAGATTAGAGGGAGACTGATTAAGGGGTAATGTGAGGAAGTTCATTTTCACAGAAAGGGGAAAGGGTGGTGGATGCATGGAACGGCCTACCTCAGGAAGTGGTGGATATGAATACAGTGCAGGGCTTCAAACAGGGATGGGACAGGCATAAGGGAGCAATACAGATGAGTATGAATAGATAGGTTATTGACAGAGCAAAGGCCAATGGCACATTCATAATGTAGAAAAATAAATGGGCAGACTGGATGGGCCTTGTGATCCTTATCTGCCATCAACATCTATGTTTCTATGTTTCTCCATGATTCCAATCCACCCACCCCTGCTCCCCTAGGTAGTACTTACTCCCCATGATGGCATTGATGTTGGGGGAATGATGATGATGATGATGATGGGCAAGAGAGCTTGGGTAAAGGAAAATAAATAGCAATCTGAAAAAAGAGAGACAGTGAGTTAATATCTATGCACTGCTACATTGTTGAAACTGAGGAAACACATATCATAACTAGCTGCTAGGCTATGAAGGACACCGGAGCACAGCAGCATACCCAGGGGCAACATACTTCCTTCTCCATGATTCCAACCCTTCCACCCCTGCTCCTCTAGATAGTACTTACTCCCCATGGTGGCACGGATGTTGGGGGAATGATGCTGATGATGACAAGAGAGCTGGGGTGAAGGAAAATAAATAGCAGTCTAAAAAATGAGAGAATGAGCTATTAGCTATGCGCTGCTACATTGTTGAAACTGAGGAAACACATAGCTAGCTGCTAGGCTACGGAGGACACCGGAGCAGAGCAGCATACCAAGGGCAACAAACTTCCTCCTCCACAGTTCCAACTCACACACCCTGCTCCCCTAGGTAGTACTTACTCCCCATGGTGGCATGGATGTTGGGGAATGATGATGATGACAAGAGAGCTTGGGTAAAGGAAAATAAATAGTTTGAAAATGAGAGAGTGAGCTAATAGCTATGCACTGCTACATTGTTGAAACTGAGAAAACACATATCATAGCTAGCTGCTAGGCTACTTAAGGACACCGAGCAGAGCAGCATACCCAGGGCAACATACTTCCTCCTCCATGGTTCCAACCTCCCAACCCTGCTCCCCTAGGTAGTACTTACTCCCTCCCATGGTGGCTCTGATGTTGGGGAATGAGGATGATGATGATGACAAGAGAGGTTGTGTAAAGTAAAAGAAATAGCAGTCTGAAAATGAGAGAACAAACTATTAGCTATGCACTGCTGCATTGTTGAAACTGAGGAAAACACATATTGCAGCTAGCTGCGGGCTACTGAGAGGACACCAGAGCAGAGCAGCATACCAGGGCAACATACTTCCTTCTCTCATGGTTCCAACCGACCCACCCCTGTTCCCCCAGCTAGTACTTACTCCCCATGGCAGCACTGATGTTGGGGGAATGATGATGATGACAAGAGAGTTTGGATAAAGGAAAATAAATAGCAGTCTGAAAAATCAGAGAGCGAGCTATTAGCTATGTGCTGCTGCATTGTTGAAACTGAGGAAAACACGTATCATAGCTAGCAGCTAGGCTACGAAGGACACCGGAGCAGAGCAGCATACTCAGCGACAACATACTTCCTCCTCCATGGTTCCAACCCACCCACCCCTGCTCCCCTAGGTAATACTCACCATGGATGATGTTGGGGGAATGATGATGATGATGATGGCAAGAGAGCTTGGGTAAAGGAAATAAACAGCAGTCGGAAAAGTGAGAGAACAAAATGCTGTCCCGCTGGCCGGGTGTGCACAGGAGAATAATCAGAACAAAAAAGCCCAAAGTCTAGCACTACCCAGTTCCATCAAAATAGATTACGAGCAAATACCCAAGTGATGATTTCATTGCTCTTTACTTTTTACATGCATTTTGGATCCATGTCCTGGGGGTGCCTATATGACTTTATGAATTAATAAACATCACTGTGTAGCCGTTTTGTTCTTTTTTTTCTTATATTTTTACTTTGAGTGGGTCATAGCTGTATTTTTGTGTTTTTATTTTATTACTGGATCACTTTAAGTGTGGGGTTTAAATAAAGTGTAACAGCAACTGGTGAACACTCCCTGATGAAGTGAAACCAGTAGTAGTAGGCTTGTGGGTCCCCGCGGGTTCTTCCTGAATGGGGACTTGGCACATTTGTTATGTTTTTGTTTAATAATGTTGAATTGTTTCACATGCCTTATTCAAGAGCAGTTAAATCATCTCTTTGGTGCTTGCTCTTAATCTCTTACGGTTGGTTGTGTTTTTTTTTGTCTTTTTAAATAATTCTTTATGCATATTTAGATATGCACAGTAAATGACAGGCAGAAGGGAGATTTCATGTATTTGCAACACACGCTTAAGACACGGCTTCAGTGATTCTAGAATGAGTTCACCAATGTAATTCAGCATTTGCAATGACCAAAACAATACCTATAATATTTCACTGAAAGAGTTACCCATAATAACCTTTAACCAAGCAAAACCATCAACTTTGGTTATTTAAATTCATTTTGCTGCTTTGTGCAGGCTGTCTTCTTTCACCTTATAATACACTGTGAAATAGCAGGCTCTGGTTCCCACTTTTATATGCATTTGCTGTAGTGGGTGGTTTTAGGCTCTCTGGTTTCCAGTTGTCTTGTTCCCTTAGTTATGTTTCCTGCCCCCTCTCTCCTTTTTCCACCTTTGGCTCTCCTCTCCTCATGCAGTCAGCTGCCCCTCTCCTGACTCTGGCTATCCCCCCGCCAAATTTAAACACATAGAACTCATTGCCACTTTACTTGCCCCCAGCCATCTCGTCTACCTGCTGCTGCTGCTGTCAAACAACTTCTCCCGAGTCTCTCCCGTAATTCAGACGGAAAGCCCTGGGTGAGGAGGCTGCCTTATCACCACACAGGAGCATCAGCAGGAGGGGAAGAGGGCTGGCTGCATGGTGTTCTGTTGGAGTTGCTGCACGGCTCTCCCAAGCAGCGCTGCCTGTCTCGCGACTGGGACCAACGGAGTGAGTCTGTCTCTTTCTCTCTCTCTCTGGACCACACACAGCATGACTCGAGATAGAATGGCATCGGCGACTGCTCTGGCCAACTCCAAGCTGTGAACTCTCTCTCCATGACTGTGGATGGGTTCTAGCAGGAAAATAACAGAACCGACCTGATTGGCAGAGGACGTTGCAGAGCAAAGAAGCATGAGAACAAAATATCCAATTATTGCTCCGCAGCCTCTGCTGGATGGGTTTGGTGGTGCTAGTATATCTATCGCAGGTACAGGGTTCGTACTTCGCCCCCCCAATTCCCACCGATCTGTGGGACCAGGGTTTAGGACCCGTGATATTAAAAAAAAAGACGCTGAAATTTTAAAAAAAAGGTATTTTTTTCTGTACGCAGTGGTGTACAATAAGTATGCATAGTTACGCCACTGAGTGAAGCAGTAGTAAGAAGTGAGGAGTACTAGTCTTTCTTCCAGTTTTTTGCAGTAGTACTTATATTGGTAGAGTACTACTACAACTAGGGCCAAGCACTCCACGAGGAATCCAGAGAAACATGTGCTTTCTCCCCCAGCTCAGACACAGACATGCTGCCTACTGGAACACTCTGCTGCAAATGGCTGCTGTGGGATGCTGAGGGTTATATTGCCTCTCGACATCACCCAATCACTCAGCAGCTCACTGCAGCAGGGGGGCAACAAAGGAAAGACAGCAGCTGCGATTGGACTGCCATTACTGCAGTCACATGATCGCCAGCACTGTCTAAATGCCCCATTGGAGGATGAGAGTCTGGAGGAGGGAGTAATCTGCTGCTGTTAACTTGTCACTCTAGGGACTGGAGAGGAGAGGTGTCACATAGTAAGTGTATTTTTTTTTTATTTAAATCTTGACTGTGTGCGCCTGCCTACTCCTGTCCCAAGTGAGTGACAGCGAATAACACTATCTGTTTGTCAAATTGATCGACTGACTCCTCCTTCTCGATCTGCCACTGCCAAGTGCCAACTGCCAAGCTGAGTGACCCAAAATGCTGGCAGTGGCAGTCCCAGTCCCTGACTCCCCCCTTCTCCATTCTGACCTCCCACACATAGCAATTAGCATGCCTCAGCTCCCTCCCAATCTGCAGTGCACCCCCCATATACCCACACTGACAGGTGCGAGCATTTGGTGTGCTCTGCAGCTTCTTCTGGCAATACTGCAGAGTGACTTCCCCCTTTTCCATTCTGCCCCCCACACACACAGCAAGCAGCATGCCTCTACTCCCTCCCAATCTGCAGTGCACTCCCCCCATAACTCACACTGACAGGCGCCGTGCAAGCATTCTTCTGGTGCTTCTTCTGCTGCGCTCTACAGCTTCTGGCAATGCTGCACAGTGATAACTAATTTTGGGTTGCTGTTTCAGGTTTGGTGGTGTGAAACACGATTTGGACCATGAATTCCGAACACCACCAAACCTGTATGACCTGAACATGTGACCCAACCCAATGCCCAGCCCTACCCAAGGACTGTAGGAGGGCAGATGTGGTCCCTCTCCACAAGAGTGGAAGCAGAGAGGAGGCAGGCAATTACAGGCCTGTAAGCCTGACCTCAGTAGTGGGGAAACTAATGGAGTCCTCACTTAAGGAAAGGATTGTGAAGTTTCTGGAGGATAGCAGGGCACAGGATCCAAGGCAGCATGCATTCTCAGCAGGAAAGTCCTGTCAGATAAATCTTCTAAATTTCTTTGACTGGGTAACCAGGGTGGTAGATCAGGGAGGGGTGATGGATGTGGCCTACCTGGATTTCAGCAAGGCCTTCTACACCGTCTCGCACAGGAGATTGCTAAATACATTGGGGAGCCTGGGAGTGGGGGTAAAGTGGGTTGGGAACTGGCTAAGGAACAGAACTCAGAGGGTGGTGGCAAATGGAATGAAATCTGAGGGAGGGAGGTGATCAGTGGGGTGCCACAAGGGTTTGTTGCTAGGACCAGTACTATTCAATGTCTTCATTAGTGACATTGCAGAGCATCTGGATAGAAAGGTGTGCCTCTTCATAGATGACACCAAGATCTGCAACAGAGTGGACACACTGGAGGGGGTGGAAAAAATGAGAAAGGACCTAAGCCTATTAGAGGAGTGGCTGAGTGGCTGGCAGTTGAGTTTCAATGCTAAAAGGTACAAGATCATGTACTTGGGTCATAGGAATCCAGGGAAGGAGTACAGGATGGGTGTGGAAATTCTGGCCACCATAAATCAGGAGAGAGACATGGGGGTTATCATATCTGATGACCTAAAGGTGACCAAACAGTGTGAAAAGGCTGTGGGGAGAGCAAAGAGAATGTTGGGGTGCATAGGGAGGGGAATAACAAGCAGGAGGAAAGAGGTGTGATGCCACTGTACAGATCACTGGTGAGGCCTCAGCTGGAGCACTGTGTCCAGTTCTGGAGACCACATCTCCGGAAGGACATTGACAAAATAGTGGCAGTCCAGAGAAGGGCAACGAAGATGGCACATGGACTGCACCAGAAGCCCTACGAGGGAAGATTTAAGGAACTTAATATCTACTCACTGGAAGAAAGAAGGGAGAGGGGAGATATGATAGAGACTTTCCAGTACCTTAGGGGAATAAACAGCGTACAGGTGGAAAGCATATTTCAGAGAAAAGTCTGCACAAGAACAAGGGGCATGATATGAGACTGAAGGGTGGAAGGCTCAGGGTAATGTTGGGAAGTACTTTTCACTGAAAGGCTGATGGAGCCATGGAACATCCTTCCAGCAGAAGTGGTGGGGTGAAATGATACAGGGGTTCAAGAGTGCATGGGATAGACATAAGGTACCTGGAGATGTGCAGAGCAGGAGAGCCACAGATCAAATAGGATCTGGGGCTGTAGCAGTGAGTAGGGAAATAGGCAGACTAGGTGGGCCATATGATCCTTATCTGCTGACAGATTCTATGTTTCTATGTATACACCAAGCCAGGTAAGAGGGAAGGGAGTAAAGGGGTTGGGGTAGGGGCAAGGGTTAAGTTCAGCATCATTTGACAGCAGGAGCAGAAGGGTGATGAGGAGCTTCAAGGAGTGGACATAGAGGAAAAGACTAGCGGAGGAAGAAGGTGTGAGTAGGAGAGAGGAAACAAATGAGGTGAAAGGAAGCAGAAGAGTCTGGGGGGAGTCACTGACACAAAAACGAGGAAAAATGATAACAAAACTGTAGTATCGATGGGATCAATTTAATACATGGCACAATTAAAGCAGTTTAAATACTAACATACTAAGATTCCAACAGAGTAGGCCTAATGGTCTATCAAGTCTGCTCAAAAATCAGCATCCGGTCAGGACACTGTTGCTGTGCTCCACGCCTCCCCCATAAATCCCGTCTACCCCATCAGAGTTACACCTCCAGATCTGGCATTACTCAGCTTTACCTTCCCCTTATACCTATCCCAGCCCCTCATGAATCCCTCCACTGTGCCAACAGCCACCAGTTCTGAAGGCAGTGCATTCTAAGGGTCCACCACCCTCTCAGTAAAGTAGCATCTCCTAGACCCCTCCCTCGAATCTCCCACCAACCAGCCTCATGGAATGCCCCCTGGTGGCCCCCTCCTCTCTGAGCTGAAAAACTCTACTTGGGCTGACCCTATTCAATCATATCCCCTCTGTCTGTCCTCTCCTCCAGGGAGTACAAAATTAGCTCTTCAAGTCTTTGCTCATTGGATCTTTCCCCCATACCCTGTATCATTTTGGTCGCCCTCCTCTGGACCCTCTAGAGAAGTGCAATGTCCTTTTTTAAGTATGGGTGCCAAAACTGCATGCAGTAGTCTAGGTGTGGTTTAACCAGGCAGTTATAGAGAGGGAGAAGTGCCTCCCATCTCCTTGAGGTTATCCCCCTGGTAATGCACCCAAGCATTTTATTTGCTTTAGCTGCAGCCCTCCTAAACTGTTCAGAGTTGTTCATTTTGGCATCCACTACCACCCCAAGATCCTTTTCCCCCTCCCGAAACCTGCAGTTTCTCCCTACCCAAAAGGTACGCATGAGCAGGATCAAGGATAAACATTAACTAAGGCATATAAAAGAACACAGTTTAAATTAGGGTATGACATCTCATCTCTTTCTTCTGTTGTCTCCTATGGGATGCAATGGAAGAGCTAGGAAGTCAACCACATTATCTCTGGGACCAGGTATTACCTCCCGCTCCCTCGGTAACTCAATCATGGTCTAAAATATGATCCCATTTATATCAAGATGTAAAGTGGGACAGGTATCATCTCTTACAATTCTATGTAATTCATGACTTATATTACACTCCGGTCAAGCTGCATAAAATGGGGAAGCTTTCCTCTAATCTCTGCTCTAGATGTGGGGACACCCTGGCACTTTACTACATATACTATGGGAATGTGAAAAGGTCTCTCCATTATGGACAGCTATTAAATCTAAATTAGACCCTATTTTGGGTCTCCCAGATGCCTTTAGTCCAGAAATTTGTATCCTGGGGGACTATGGGTGCTCTCTGATTGGCAACCAACGTAAGCATATGGCCACTGTATTATTATGTGCCCAAAAAATAATTTTACGTCATTGGCTTGATCAGAATGTTCCCTCTCTCACAGAATGGCTACGTGAGATTCTTTTCACTTTACAAGCAGAGAATCTTATAGCTCACATGTTTAAAAGGACACGCTACTACCAAAGGGTTTGGGTTCCTTTACATAGCTTACTGACCATCAGAGCAAAAATAGACATACTAAAACCACTACAGCGGTATTTTAAACTATGGTGGCAGTGTCTAAGTGCTAACTCCAATGTGCCTATATTAAATCTACTAGATTTAGAGATAATGTGATTACGTACTGGGGGAGGGATATAAGTGAGGGGGGAGGGGGGTGTTAATATGTTAATAGGCTGTTGACTGTTATACTTATGCTATTTTTGTCTGTTAAGAGCAATATTACACATGTTAATCCTCAGGTAATAAGATGCTTTGAAATCATACTGCGTAACTGTCTTTTGTCTACAACAATGTCTAATTGTGAATGTAAGGGAAAAAAAACTTTATCAAATAAAGTTTATTGAATTTGAAAAAAAAATCAGGGTATGAATTAACAAATGCAAAAAATAAAAGCACTCAGTGAATAGGACACCCTATGTGGTACCTAGCACTAAGAATGCAATTAACAGCATGTAAGATTGATCAGAGTAAATTACGTATTTATTAATTTACTTTTGTATCTACATGCTATTTATTTCAAAAGTTTTACCAGGGAAAACATACTGACCTGAAAACAGCTCATTTACAGATGCTTCTTGGGGGAGGGGGAGGAAGGTGAACAATACAGAGTATACAGCAAAAGTACAATAACAGTAAAATTACAATAACAGCTGAGCAGTCTCCATCTTCAGTGACTATTGGAACAGTGCAGAAAGAAATCCTAAATGCTCTGCAGCTTACCCACTCTTTCCTACTGCTAGTGTTGCCTTCTGTCTATCCCATGCATTCCTGAATTCACCTATCATTTTAGCCTCTGTGAACTCTGCAGGGAGACTGTTCCATGCATCCACCACCATTTCTATAAAAAAGTACTTCCTCCTATTACCACTGAGCCTCCCCCCCAGCATCATATTGTGACCCCGTGTTCTTGCACACCTCTTTTTTCTAAAAGATGCTGCCGTCCTGAACCTTGTTGATGCCTTTGAGGTACCTGAATTCTTCTATCATATCCCCCCTCTCCCTCCTTTCCTCCAGGGTATACATATTGAGGTCTTTCAGTTTTCCTCTTATGTTTTCAGGTGCATTCCTTTGACCATTTTTGTTGCCCTTCTCTGGACTGCCTCCATTCTGTCAATGTCCTTCCGGAGATGTGGTCTGTAGAACTGAACACAGTATTCGAGATGCAGCCTGACCAATTGTCTGTACAGTGACATCACCACCTCCTGTTTTCTAATGGTGATGTCTCTCCCTATGCACCCCAGCATCCCTCCAGTCTTCACCACTGCCTTTTCACATTGTTTGGCTACTTTCAGATCATCCATTATGATTACTCCCAGGTCCCTTTCCAGTTTTGTTGTTGTTAGTATCCCCCCCCTCACCCCACTGTGTATTTCTCTCTAGGATTCCTCTGCCCCAAGTGCATGACTTTGCACTTATTTGTATTGAATTTGAGCTGCCACTCTCTTGACCACACATCCAACCTGCTTAGGTCTCTTCTCATTCTTTCTACTCCATCTGGAGTATACACCCTATTGCAGATCTTGCTGTAATTTGCAAAGAGGTTTACCTTTCCTTCCAGCCCCTCCTCAATGTCACTAATGAAGACACTGAAAAGGACTGGCTCCAGCACTGAGTCCTGTGGCACCCCACTGATCAACCCCTCTCCCGGGATTGAACTTCTTTAACCACCACCCACTGTGTCCTGCTGCATAGCCAATTTCTGACCCAGTTTAGCATTTTGGGACCCACTCCCAGACTACCCAACTTGTTTACTAGCCTCTTGTGTGAGATGGTGTTAAATGCCTTGTTAAAATATAGGTAAGCCATGTCCACCACCCCTCTCTGATCCACCACCCTGGTTACCCAGTTAAAGAAATCTATCAGATTTGTTTGACAAGATCTATGCACTGTGAATCCATGTTGCCTTGGGCCTCAAAATATGCTACAATCCTTTCCTATAGCATGGATTCCATTACTTTCCCCACCACTGAGGTCATAATAACCAGTCTGTAATTCCCTGCCTCCAACTTGCTCCCACTTTTTTGCAGTGGTACCACATTTGCCTTCCCTCCAGTTCTTTGGTACCACTTCCTCCTCCAGTGATTTGTTGAATAGGATTGTCAGTGGTGCTCCTAGTACCTTCAGAGTTCTTTCAGTATTCTGGGATGCATCCCATCCGCCCTATATTTCATATGAAAGAGGTGCACTGGGAGAGGCACCTGGCATCAAGGAGGGAGGGAGAGGGAGGAGAAGAGACCAGTGGTGGGTACAGGGAGGATAGTACAAGGAAAACAGCAGAAAGAGTGAAAAAGGGGTTTAGTATGGTAAGAGTGGACTTGGGTGCAGTGCTACAGAAAATGTCACCATAGTTGAAGATACAGAGTATCATCTTTGAGACAATCTCTCAGCAGGCAAGAAGCAGGATACTTGCTTTGTTCCTGTCGCATGTACCTACTTTGGGGTGGAGCTTGTGGTGGAGTGGCATGTGCACCGAGAAATCCAGATGGTGGTCTAACCAGGCTCAAGATACTTAAAGGAGGAGACAGCCACAATTGTAGTCCCATCGAGAGTATGGAAGGAAGGGAGAGAGTTGAGCCTGGTGATCCTCTGCTGGGAATTGAATGCATGAAGACAACTTTCATGGCACTGACAGACACTTCATTTGTTCAGAACCAGCACTGGATGTTTCTGAAGTCCAGTTGGAGTTGTGCATAGAAGGTAAAGGCATAGGAGCCAGAGGCAGAGCACAGTATCATCTGCATAAATGTAACCCTGCCCCTTGGGGTTAGTAGCTGTAGTAGAAAGGTTGGGAAAAGATCGTCCCTCTGCAGGTCTCTGGTATTAACCCCTAAAGGGTTAATTCTACATCCTCTCCTGGGAGGCTGTCTAGTATTGGCTGGAGGCACCCCTGGAGGGTGGTACCTCTTTAGCCTGTAAAGGAGAGCTTGGGTTTGAGAGGCAGTTCGAAGGTGGGCGTGGGGATGATTGCCTACTCCTGTGGTAACCCCAATGATTTTCCAATGTGAGGCCAGAGGAATAAGCCTTGGAGTGCATGGGCAGCAGCTGTCCCTTTTGATACCCAGCTGGGGGTGACCCACCCCAACCAATAAAGCTTCAGGCTTCTAGAAGTGAAATCTGAACCCAAGGAGCATGCACTGCTTAGTCCACCATAAAAACGGTGATCTGGACTGCCTAGCCCCCAGTGAGGAAACCACCATATATGGGAGGGCCTCTGTGACAGATGGAGGCATGAGAGCTGCATCTCAGCCGAAGATGAGGAGTCAGAGAGCAATGAGGCATCAGGGGTGTAGAGATCATCACTCTGGGTATATGCTGCCTGAAGAGTTCCATGGAGCATAGGAACTCTGTAGTGGCCATATAGGAATGCGGCTAGGTTTTGAAGGAAATGAATGAAGTTAGTTAGGTTCAAGGCTGATTTCAGTCCACAAGAATCTGAGTGAAGGGAAAGAGTAGAGTCTAGTCCAAGTGTAAGTATGGACAATGAAGCAAGCTGTCTATACTAAGAGTGGGAAGTGTAGAGCTGCCTGAGAATGGGGAGAAGTGTTGTATTATGTACTGAGTGTGGGAAAAGTTACACTCCTGCTGTTATAGGATTGGGGATGAAACTGTATGAAACTGTACTGAGTGTGGGAAGAGTGGTGCAGTTTGTCCTATGCCTAAAGGGACTGAGAACTAGGGACTGAATATGGACAATGCTTGAACATTCTAAATATGGACCCCGTCCTCATGCCTACTGTTCCCTCTGTGGGGTGTGTAATACAGAATCCCAATTGAAAACTCCATGGAGATTAATTTCTCAATAAAAGGATCATTGTTGTTTTCTAATGGCATCTCCATTTATTCTTGCCTGTTGCATCTTATTATCTCTACTAACCAGCTTGCTTTATATCCCAGTGCCCCATAAAGAAGCCAGAGCCCAGTCCCAAGGATTCAAACTTAAGTCAGTCTGTGCAGTTTCTAGTTGTGCTGCCCCTTCCCCATGTGCATTACCACTGTCATACCCCTAGACACTGGGAAGGGGGGCAACAAGTGGGGTCTTATCTGGAATTTCAGTGTGCCTTTTAGTGATGAATTAGCCCGTGGCAAGTGCTGGGTGAAGATATGAATTGTTTTGGGACTTTGCCACTAAGATTGGAACTCCAGGATGGCACTGGAGATGGTGAGGAATTTCGCACCAAGCAGAGGAATTTTGTGTCTGGTGACAGGGACTTGTGGCTAAAACATGTGAGGAGTATGTTAATGAGTGGAAAGCTACTACATTTGGAAGAGGAGATTGGACCACCGCTTAAAAAGGGGGTGTGGTGAGGACTATTTTCTTTTCTGAATGGGGTGTGCTTCTTCAGAAGAGCGCGGTGGCTGGCAAAGATCGTATCCATATTTCTGTTCCGATGTTTGTTTGATGAACATAAAGTGTTCCCCATGTAGCCTACTCATGCCCAGTTGGGTGGCCTGTGCCTCTGTATCTGGACGTTTGTAGCACTGCATCCTCATAACTACACCTGTTTTTCTGCTGGTCAGAAGAAGCGAGGGGCTAGTGAAATTATAATCCCAATCAGTGATGAGTGTGGCAGTTGTATAGGGGCACAGATGGGAAAAGGACAGAATTAGTGGGAAAAGCTGGGATTAAAAGTGATGATATCTTTTATTATTGCTTCAGGGGTGAATGGACTGATCCCATCAGAAAACAAAGAGAAAAAAATGGAGCAGAAGCCTGCCTCCTCGGACATCAATGGCCTGCTTATTTGTTCAGATGGTTATAGGAGATGGTAGAAAAATCAGCCACCATTAGAAAATACACCATTTGTAGGTATAAAGGCCCAGATGTGGGGTCTGTGCCTGTGTTCTCCTGGTGCCATGAGGTGGGGCAGCTTGTCAGTGCAGTACTACTGTCTGGTGATCACTGTAGATGCCCAAGCCAGTCTATGACCTCTGTGGCATCAGATGATGCCCTTTCAGAGGGCTGGGAGAAGCTTTCCACTGCCACACTCCTCTGGGTAGAAGCAGAGACCCCAAAATCAAATGTGAAGGCAGAGCCCACCCCCCAGTCCAGTGTAGCCCCACCATCTAGCCTCATGCCAATACCTGCACTTAGCACAAATCAAGAATTACCTCCCCAGTCCTCTGGGTGACAACTTCACACAAGATGATGACCCTGGAGGATTTCTGAGCCCCCTCTGCTGAATTAGAGAAAGATCCAGCAGCCTATTCTGAAATGGCCACCCAACAGCAGTCCACCCCTTAAGAGGCACCTCCTGAAGGACCAGTCACCAGCAAGTCTGCAAGCCCATTGCCTGTGACTCCATCCTAACCGGGATGGACAATGGGCAAATTATCTGTTCCATTTTTCCTGATCTGGCCAAGGCCTTCAAAACCATTTCTCACTTCCTTCTCCTCAACTCACTCCCAACAGCTGGCCTATCTCCATTCATCACAAACAGGTTCAAGGCCTACCTTATTCGAAGAACCCAATCAGTTAAGATCTTGGACACCACTTCCCCTTCCCTCCTGATTAGCACTGGAGTCCCCCCAGGGCTCGGTATTAGGGCCCCTCCTATTCTCATCTTCTTAAATTACCTTCTCACTGTTTGCTCCCCATCCTCCACTATACATATGTATGCCAATGATACAGTCCTGTATGCACCTGGCTCCTGTCCTGTTGAGGTTACAACCAGCTTACAGCAAGACTTTGACATGGTTCAGCTCTGGTTTGCTAACCATAAACGTTTCCTCAATGCCAAAAAGATAGTCTCCATGACCTTTGGCACAAGGCAGAGATGCTCTAGGCTTCCTCCCTACCCACTTTTCACATCCTGGAGGGACTTTACTTGAAGACACATCCTCCTTCAGGTACTTAGGTGTTTGGTTGGACCAACAAATAAACTTCTCTGGACATATTTCTCGCATCAAACATGGCAACCATCAAATATTCCCAGCTTATAGGGCATTGGTTAAAAAAGTTAAAACAGAGATTAAATCAGCCAAAGCACACCAGGAAATAACCCTGGCTACTAGGGTTAAAGACAATAAAAAGCTTTCTTTTCCCATATAAATAACTTAAGAGGAACCACGAACTCTGTAGGCCCATTTACCAATAGTTCAGGGTTACCTACTAGTAACAAAGAAATGGCCGATATGCAAAACAACTATTTCTATTCAGCGTTTAATAACAATGCTGCCAAAACATCTGAGAACATACTATTACCTAAACCAGGACAAGTAATCATAAACCCGACGGATGTACATTAGAGACTTAAAAAGCTAGCTCTTAATAAATCCCAGGGGCCAGATGATTTACACCCTAGAGTTTTACAGGAACTTGCTGATTATATAGTCTTACCCCTGACTCACATATTCCAGCCCTCCCTGGACTCCGGTGATATACCACTGGGCTGGAGGGTCACCACTGTGGTGCCTCTCCTTAAAAAGGACTCAAAATGGAACCTGAAAATTTCAGACCAATCAGTTTGACATCTTTAATGGGTAAACTACTGGAGGGCATAATTAAAGATTACATACAGCAGCAGCAACAACTGACACTTGGGGTTTCTGACCCCCACCAACATGGATTCACTAAAAATAGGTCTTGTCAGGCAAATTTATTGGCTTTTTATGAAAATGTTAATAGGGAACTAGATAGGAGAAACCCATTGACATTATATTCTGGACTTTGCCAAGGCCTTCAACAAACTGTCCACTCAGTATTGAATAAAACTCTAGGGGACCTCAAGCTGTGTACTGATATCATGCATTGGATTGCCAATTGGCTGGAGAGGCACCAACAGCGAGTAGTGGTTAATGGCATATATTCAGAATGGGCCAGAGTCACTAGTGGTGTGCCACAAGGGTTGGTCCTGGGTCCCATCTTTTTTAGTATATATATTTCATCACTAAAATTGTATTCCCCAAATATCTGGTTATCAAAATTTGCTGACGACCATCATCTGGGAACAGTAGTGAATGGATTGGACAGCACTACTGCCCTGCAGGAAACATTGGATCACATTTTCACTTGGCCTAAACATAGTAAATTGGCTCTAAATATTAGAAAATGCAAAGTCATGCACTTAGGTACCCAAAATAAACAGCATAAGTACTACTTGAATAAAGAACCTTTAATTAAAACACACTGCGAAAAATACCTTGGTGTGACCGTAAGCCCTGACCTTAAATTTAATATTCATTGTAGGGACCAAGTGAAAAAGGCCAACCAAGTACTAAATTGTATCTTCAGGCATATTTCCAGTCGAGCAAGGGAAGTAATACTCCCCCTATATGTTGCATTGGTCAGGCCCCACCTGGAGTACTGTGTCCAGATATGGTCCCCATACAGCAAAGAAGACATTAAAAGGGTTGAAGCAGTACATCAAAGAATGACTTTTGTGGGTTTAAAGGAGACATCCTATCAAGAAAGATTGAAAACACTTAACCTTTATTCACTACAATACAGAAGGCACAGGGGGGACTTGTGTATGCTTTGTAGAGCAATGGAGGACAACAACCTTAGAGCTGAATTTGGCCTTGTGCTTTGTCATGGCAGAGTTAGCGATAGGAGACACTCTAAGCAACTCCATTTAGAGAAATGAAACTTACTACTCAGAAAGGACTGGTACAGCCAAAGGGTGGTTACAGTTTGGAATGGTCTTCCACTGGAAGTAACTGAAAGTAAAGATATGAACACTTTTAAGAATAGGTTGGACAAGGTTATGGGTAATGAGGCTAAATTTGTGGTTAGTTAAATTTACAATACTCAGGATTAGTAAAAAACTATAAAAGGCAAGGACTAAAGATGTAAGTCTGTTAAAAGCTTGATTTGATCTATGACATCTATGAAATATTGACACCATCCAAAAGAAACTGCGCCCAAGCTTGGTGCCCTGTTCAGGAACCGTAGTTGCAGCCTTCCTACAGCTAGGCATGAACTTGTTCAGAAGATGATACTGCCCATTTTCAACTACTGTGATGTGGTCTATGGTGCTGTCACTAAATCCTACCTGGCCAGACTGGACACCCTCTTCAATTCCTTCTGTCGCTTTGCCCTGGTTGCCCCCCTGCACCCATCACTGTGATCTTTATTGTGCCCTATCCTTCTCCTCTCTTACAAATAGGTAACTCTCCCACTGTGTTAAATTCACCTCCAAGCACTGGTTGGGTGAGCTCCCTTCCTACCTCAACTCCTCCTTTATAATACCCCCCACCCTCATATTCCCTTAGATCAACCGACTCCCAACCCTGGTTGTCCCCACAGATCCACCCAAATCGACCAATCTAGTTACTCTCATCACCTCCCAAAAATTTGGAATCCCCCCCCCAAATCCAGCACTCATCCTCCACCTACTCCATCAGCTCTGCCCTCAATAATTACCTTGCACCTAGCTGCTCCTGCCATGTCCCTCCCTAATTCCCTCCTCTAAGCCCTGGACAAACCATACCACCCTACCCTCACTTTCATTTACTCTATGCTCACCTACCACATCCTTTCTTCAGTCTCTGTGTCCCTTTTTCTTCTCAATCTTCTGCAGTTGCAGCTTAGCTCTTTTAAGTCTTTTCAACCCCCACTCTTAGCAAGCATCCTGTTTTTGTAAATATCAGGCAGGGCTGATAGAACACAGTGTGCTTCTTGAGTTGAGAGGCCCCTTTTGCAGAAGGGCCTAAAATGTGAACTCTGGTGACCTCTGAAGTTCCCAATACTTTTTTTCAGTCATGTCAAAATACAATTATATACATTTCAACAGTAATGCTATATATTTTCCAAACACAAGGGATCCCAATATCAGTTGCATTCTCTTACAATGTTTTGCACATATTTTTATACTAGCAGATTTAGATATGAAAGGGAGAAAAACAGACAGCAAGGGAGAGCTGAGAAACAGTGAAAGGCAAAGAACTGTAAGCCTGTCGAGTTGATCAAGTCCAAAGTCTCACAGGAAAATTTGGTTGAGCAACCAGACAGAGAAGAGACAGAAAAGGAAAGATTAGATCCTTGCATTTAAACCTTTTCTCCATTACAAATGGGACAGGGTTCTAGTCTACCCTGTCACAATGTGCTTGTCATGTTTATGAAGGACTGACTCTTCTGGAGCATTATGCTCTGATTCAAGACCTCGATGAAGTAAAGTCAAGATACAGAGAAGAATGTCATGACTCGGACATCCTTGTACCAAGCCTGACCGCTGATACAAGTTTGACAGCTGTAGACTCCATGTCTGGGAGTAGAGTGCCCTTGAACCACTCGCTGGAAGATCATTGGATGAGTGAAAACTTTCCTTTTATTTCTTAATTCGCTCTGACACAGTGGACTGGCCCTGTTATCCTAAGACTTTGAGCTTGTTTTGCAATTTATTGCTACCTCTTTGGTACAGAAGATAGATAATATATGTTGTCTAACCCACTGTTTATCATATAGAGTGCTGAAGAAAAAGGGGGGAGTGGATTGTAAAATTGATGTTGAGTCTAGGATATTATGTGTTTATATTATGCTATTACTGACTTTAAGTTTTCTCTGGAAAACTGTGGTTCATATGGGGGACAGATATGGCACATATTTTTGATGTGGCACCTGGGGTATTTGGGGATGTCGTTGGGCAATGCAGCTAGTTAGCTGTTAGTATAATGGTGTGAGAGGTCAGGATTTAAGCAGGCTGAATTATGTAACCTGGGTAGGAATAGGTATATCTGGTAGTGATTAGACCTGCAGTGGCATCACTTGGGGAATAGGGAAATCTGTCCTGAAGCTGCAGGAGGGTGAGCAGCCTGGAGGAGCTTGATTGAGTTGGTGTACTTTGAGCTCTAGGGCCTGTTTTATCTAGTGGAGTTGCCACCTTCATGGTGAGGTAGCCGTGTCCCCTCTGGGAACATGGCAGGGGAATTACATATCCTTTATGCTGCAGGATGTTGGGGATGTATGGTTGATGCCCTGGGGTATGCTTGCTGAGGAATTGAGTTTTAAAAGGGGTGAGTTGTAACCCCTTTGGGATTAGTAACTGTAGTAGGAGGGATGGGAAAAGGTTGCCCCTCTACAGGTTTCTGGTTTCAACCCTAAAGGGCTAATTCTCCCTCCCCTGTGGGGATGCTGTCTAGTATTGGTTGGAGGCATCACTGGAGGGTGGGACATTTGAGCCTGTGAAGGAGAGCAGGTTCAACAGGCAGATCAAAAGAGGGAGTGGGGGTGATTGCCTATTCCTCCAGGAACCCCTATGGTTTTTTTGGTACATAACCAAAAGAATAAGCCTTGGAGTGGATGGGCGGTGGGTGTTCCTTTTGAGACCCCCACAGGGGGTGACCCACCCAAACCAACAAAGCTTCAGACTTCCAGAAGTGAAATCCAAACCCAGACAGCATGGACTGCCTAGTCCACCATTGAAATGCTGCTCTGGACTGCCTAGTCCCCAGTGAGGGAACCACCACATATGGGAGGGCCTCTCTGAGAGACAGAGGCATGAGAGTTGGATTTCAGCCAAAGATGTATGGAGTTGGAGAGCAATCAGGCATTAGGAGGGTGTACAGATAGGCACCCCTGATGTATTTGCCACACCCGAAGAGTTCCACAGAGCATAGGAGCTCTGTAGTGGCTATATAGGAATGCAGCCAGGTTCTGGAGGAAATGGATGATATCAGCTAGGTTCAAGGCTGATCTTATCACTCAATCAATCAAATTTTATTTATCAAGCACAATTCATGAATGTCAAAGCACTGTACAATTGTAAACATTCACTAAAACAATTTAAAACACTCTAAAACTGAGTAAGATTAATAATAAATATACGCTTCCAAGTACCATATCTGAATACCATATTAAAAATTAGGAAAGGCCAGTTGGAAAAGCTGTGTTTTAAGAGCAATCTTGAAGCTCTCCACTGTCAGGCACTCTCTTATCTGGTGAGGTAGAGAATTCCACAGGGTGTGGCAGCAAAGACAAAAACCCATGCTCCAGAAGTCTTCAAATACACCTTGGGAATTTCTAGCAATCCCTCATTGGCTGAGTGGAGTGGCTGGAAGGGGCAGTAGGGATTCAGAAGCTCTTGCAGGTAATCTTAGTCCATGGGGATCTGAGTGAAGGGAGAGAGTAGAGTCTAGTCCCAGTGCAAGTATGGACATTGAAGCAAGCAGCCTGTACTAATAGTGGGAAGATTAGAGCTGCCTGAGAATAAGGAGAAGTGCTGTATTACGTACTGAGTGTGGGAAAAGTTATGCTTCTGCTGTTATAAGATTGGGGATGAAACTGTATGGAACTGTACTGGGTGTGGGAAGAGTGACTTTGTTTGTCCTATGCCTAAAGGGACTCTGACAGCTGTGGAGTGAATATGGATAATGCCTGGACATTGTAAATTTGTATCCCTCGTCCTCATGTCTACTGTTCCCCTCTGTGGGGCATGTAATACTGAACCCCCAATTGACAACTCCATGGAGGTTAATTTCTCAATTAAAGGATCCTTATTTTCCAAATGGCATCACAATTAATTCTTGCCTTTTGCATCTTATTGTCTGTACTAACCAGCTTGTCTTCCATCCCATTGCCCCATGGAGAAGCCAGAGCCCCAGTCCTAAGGATCCAAATGTAAGACAGTCTCTGCAGTTTCTGGTTGTGGTGCCCCATCCCCATGGACATTATCACAGTCATACCCCTAGACAACGTGAGGGGGCTACATACATATGGATGGTGCAGAGGAACAGGAAGCAGAGAGGTCATTTGAGGAAGACAGAAAGAGAATGGGACCAAGAACAGACCCTTGGGGATGCCTAAACAGATGGGCAGATGGGGGATAGGGAGTCACCAATGCAGACAGCTTTAGACCTGCTCTAAATGAAGTAGACAGCCCCACCACCTTAAGCTCCTCCAGGAGGAGAGGGTGGGCAACAGTGTTGAAGGCTTTGGCCAAGTCAAAAAAAAGATGGCACAGGTGAACCAGCCCTAGTCCATACCACTAAGGATGGAGTCAGAGAGCTGGAGGAGGCCAGTGAATGTGGAGTGGGACTTCCTGAAATGAGACCGGAATGGACTGAAGAATGAGAAGGAGTCAAGGAAGGAATGAATTGAGAAAGTATATTACATTCCTGGAGCTTAGCTAGGGTGGGAAGCAGAGACATGGGCCTGTAGTTGCCAGGAAAGGAGGGATTGGACCCTTAAGGGAGGGGATGATGGTGGCCTGTTTCCATACAGTAGGTACAGTAATTGAGAAGAAGAGACTGAGGAGATGAGTATGGATGGTGATGGCTGGGGCAGACAGCAGATGAAGCTTGGGGTCAACAATTTACTAAAATATACAAAAACATATTAACAAAAATAGAAATATAAATTAGCATGGCATGTACAAATGACATGATCATGTAACCAATTTGTCAACTTGCTTTAAAACAGATAATCTGGGCACGACTGAAGATGTCAAGAGGAGGAGGGAACTGAAAAGCTTTATGGAGTAAAAAACAAAAGAACCATTACCCTGAGTGGTCCTATGAAAAGGTACCTTGAAAATGGACCTCTTATGATACCTGGGATCCAGGTCATTTACAACTCTTGGGAAGAGTGCCAACAGACTGGCAGGGGACTTGCCAACCAGGTGGACTGGTAGGAGGGACTGGGGCAGATGGAAGAAGATGGAGTGGATGACCTTTCAGAAGTCCCTGGAAAAGGACTTCTCCACAGTTCAAAAATGATTTCAGGACAATCGATTAGTCATGAACCAGAATAAAATGGTATCTATGCTCTTCAGTTCTGGCCACTGGTTAAACGTTACTCCTGACTCACTAAACTTATCCTTCTGACTTGGTGAACACCTTGACTCTGTATCCCACCTCCAGGCTGAACTAGCAAGGACTAAGGAGTCCTCCCCCACCCAAAGAGCACAACTGCCACAACCACTGCCTCAGAGGTTGCCAAGTATGAAGAGCAGTTGAACCACTGTGGGTTCTGGGAGGGTGCAGGTGGTGGACCAGAGGCGAAGCCCCCTAGTTGTACCTCTACATAAATCATGTGCCATTCTGGCACTGCAAGGTTCCTATATGATGACAGCCTCAGTGGAGACCCAGAAGAATGCTGAGAACATCCACAAGGGAGACCCACAAAAGGGTGGCAAGGGACACCACAGGGAAGTAAAAAGCTTCTGTTAGGGGACTCAGTTGTTAGGTGGGTAAAACTGGGGAAGGGAGAGGAGAAGGAAGGAAGTAAGGTACCTGCCTGGTGCCATGGCTTGGAGGGACAGGAAGAGAATCCTAAGGATTGCAGAAGCAGCATCACAGGAGAGGGAACTAGATATCATTGTCCACCTTGGAACAAATGACCTAGCTAGGCATGGGATCAGTGCAGTGCAGAATGAATTTTTGGAGTTGGGGAGGGGCCTCAGACGGGTAGGAAGCATGGTAACCTTCTCAGAGGTGCTGCCAGTCCATGGCAGGAGTGAGACTAGGGTACTGCGCACCATGCAGTTTAATGAATGGTTGCAAAACTGGTGCAGAGCACAGGGCTTTGGCTTCACTGGGGACTGGAGGTCCACCTGGAGATATAAAGGTCTATACTGGCACGATGGTCTGCATCTGTCCACGAAGGGAACCAAGCTCCTAGGTGACAGGTTTAAATGCTTCCTTGGCAAGCTTTTAAACTAGCCAAGGGGGGAGGTGCTGATAAAAGGCAGGAAATTTCAAGCCTCCTCCCACAAAACATGGTAGGTAGTAAGGTAAACACTGAGGTACAGAGCTCAACACAGGGCAGGACAGGGGTAAATGGAAAAATAGACAAGGGCAATAAGAGCAGGGATGGGGCAAAAGATTAAAGCCAACATTAAATGGAGGGCAATGAGTACCAGTGAACCATGACTGGGATGCCAACATAACAGGGTACACAATCTACAGAAGGGACAGGGGAGGTAAAAGAGGAGGTGGAGTAGCTCTGTACATAAGGGAAGAGATCAAAGCTACAGAACTAAAAAGTTAAGGGGGAGGACAAGAGGCACTCTGGGTCACCTTGGAGACAGGGAATGGCATCACAATCCACACAGGGGTTGTATACAGAGCCCCATCTCAAGGGGAGGAAATGGATAAGAAAATGATAGAGGACATTCTCAAAATGGCTGAAAAAGGGGAGATACTGTTGATGGGGGACCTGAATATGCCAGATGTTAACTGGATGACATGTACTGCAGCCACATCCAAAAGCAGGGTCATTCTCGATGCCCTGCAGGGGGCAGGCCTTACACAGCTAGTGTTAGAACCCACTCGGGAGGGAGCAATACTAGACCTGGTACTCTAAAATGGAGAGAGGATCACAAATTTAGAAGTCAGTAGACATCTGGAAACAAGTGACCACTGCACAGTGTGCTTCACAATGAGCACAACCATGGAGACAAGTGATACAAAAACAAGGATACTGGACTTTAGAAGGGCTGACTTTGGCAAAATGGGTGAATACCTGAAGAATGCACTAGCAAATGGCCAAAAAGGAGGGGTGGAAGAGCAATGGAGAAAAATCAAAACTGCCATCATAGAGGCAACAAGCCTTTGTGTGAAACAAATAAAGAAAACAAAGCGGAGTAAAACACCACTATGGTTCTCAAAAGAGGTGGCAGGGAAGGTTAAGGAGAAAAAGGCTGTATTCAAAAAGTATAAGGCATCACAGAAGGAGCACGGCAGGGAACTGTATCAATTAAAGCAGAAAGAAGTGGGGAAGGCAGTCAGAATAACAAAGGCCCAAACCAAGGAAAACATAGCCAACTCGGTTAAGATGGGGATAAAACCTTTTATAGGTACATTAGGGAGCATAGAAATGTTAAGGAAGGGATAATGAAGATTAATAAAGGATAGGGGAGGTAGGCAGAGGGAGACAGTGAAAAGGCAGAGATACTGAATGAATACTTTTGCTCAGTATTCACAAAAGAAGATGAGGAGGAGTTACCTAAACCAGACAATAGAAGCACTCTGGGTCAGGGGGTTGACACCAGTCCATTCATAGAAGAACGAGTCCTGAAAGAACTCCAAAAACTCAAGGTGGACAAAGCAATGGGGCCTGACGGGATTCACCCCAGAATCCTATAAGAACTAAGGGAGGACCTAGTGACACCACTGACCACGCTTTTTAACAAATCATGGCAGGATGGGGTGGTACCTGAGGACTGGAGGAGG
Source organism: Neoceratodus forsteri (assembly GCA_016271365.2). Classification (NCBI taxonomy): domain Eukaryota; kingdom Metazoa; phylum Chordata; order Ceratodontiformes; family Ceratodontidae; genus Neoceratodus; species Neoceratodus forsteri. The sequence continues at coordinate 1,428,782,027 of CM028130.1, forward strand.
GCAGATGTGATTCCCCTTCACAAAAGTGGGAGCAAGGCAGAAGCAGGAAACTACAGAACTGTAAGTTTGACCTCAGTGGTAGGGAAAATGATAGACTCACTTCTGAAAGAAAGAATTGTTGAGTACCTAGAGGCCAGCGGGGCACAGAACCCAAAGCAGCATGGATTTACAGCAGGAAGCTCATGTCAGATGAATCTAATTGATTTCTTTGACTGGGTGACCAAAGTAATAGACCAGGGAGGGCTGTGGATATGGCCTACCTAGACTTTAGCAAGGCATTTGACACAGTCCAGCACAAAAGATAAATAATCAAGTTAGCCAACCTGGGAGTGGGTCCCAGGGTGGTAGCCTGGTTAGCAAATTGGCTGCACAGCAGGACACAGAAGGTAATAGTGAATGGAACACATTCTGAAGAAAGGGGGATTACTAGTGGAGTACCTCAGGGCTCAGTACTGGGTCCAGTCCTCTTTAACATCTTTATAGATGACACTGCAGAGGGTCTGGAGGGAAAGGTATGCCTCTTTGCAGATGACACAAAGATATGTAACAGAGTTGATACACAAGAGGGGGTAGAAAAGATGAGAAGGGACTTGGCAAGGTTGGAGGAATGGTCAGACTTATGGCAACTTAGATTCAATGCAAAGAAGTGCAAAGTAATGCACCTGGGAAACAAAAACCCAGGAGAAGAGTACACAATAGCAGGGTAAGTACTAACAACAACAAAAATGGAAAGGGACCTGGGGGTAGTCATATCAGATGACCTAAAGGTGGGCAAGCAATGTGAGAGGGCAGCAAGGAGGGCTGGGGGGATACTGGGATGCATAGGAAGGGGCATCACAAGTAGAAAAAGGGAAGTGGTTATCCCTCTATACAGACAGTTGGTGAGATCCCATCTGGAGTACTGCGTGCAGTTTTGGAGACCTCATCTATACAAGGACAAAGACAGGATGGAAGCAGTCCAGAGGAGGGCAACTAAAATGGTGCAGGATCTGCAGCAGAAACCATATGAAGAGAGACTGAGAGAGCTTAATATGTTATACTCTTGATGAAAGGAGGGACAGGGGGGACATGATAGAAACTTTCAAGTAACTCAAGGGAATCAACAAAGTCCAGGAGGGTAGCATCTTTCAGAAAAAGAGATGTGTAAGAACAAGGGGGCACAATTTAAAGGTAGAGGGGGGATGGCTCAGGGGTAATGTGAGGAAATTTTTTTTCATGGAGAGAGTGGTGGATACATGGAACTGCCTTTCTGAGGAGATTGCTAAACAATGGGGGAATTCAAACATGCATGGGACAGACATAAGGCAATTATAGTGGGGGTTGCAGGAAGTAGGCTGTTAGTTAACTAGAATCTGCAGCTTATCCAGTAGGTAGGAAATGGGTAGACTGGGTGGGCCAAGTGGTCCTTATCTGCCATCAAAGTCTATGTTTCTATGTTAAATACCTAGGTATGCACCTGGACCAACATCCTGACTACTCTGACGCATTTTCCAAGCAACAGCCAAGTGCTATGCAAGGCTTTTAGTCTTCTACATAATGAGTCCTGCCTTCAGCCTCACATCAAGAAATTTGTGGTTGAGCACTACATCTTTCCCTTGCTGGATTATGGGGTTGTTTATGCTGGCACCAACTCCTTTGCCCTGTCCAAACTGCCAACACTATTTAATGCCTTATGCAAATTCATACTGGCCTGTTCCCACAGAACTCACCATTCCACCATTTGCAATGATCTCAGGTGGATACCACACTCAGAGAAGCACACACTGCACACCGCTGTAGTGAGTGTTGGGTACTGGACTGGTAAACTCGCAAGATACCTCGAGGATCTTTTGTCACCAGCAAAAAATCGCCCATACTCCCTCAGTTCTGAGGAAGGTTGCCATTTCTAGATTCCACTCTGCAGGAAAAATATAGTGCCAGCCTTTATTATCTACAAACTATCCTCTGTTTGGCACAGTCTACCTGCCAAAATTACCACATTCAGTTCCTTTCTCTCATGTAAGGGACTAATCAAGGTTCAGTAGACCTTCTTGATTTCATGCCCCAGCTGTCCCAGTCACTCCTCCCCTGACTGTAACCAACATAGGCGTGCTACAACATAGCTAGTCTGCTATTACGTAGTGAGACAGCTGGGCTACAATTACCTTAGGCTTCCTATTGAACCTCAGGAGTATTGCTATTACCATCTCCCCTGGTATTACAACTTACATCTTCTGTATCTCAAGCCTTTTGTCACTCTGCCTGTTGCATGCAATGTATGTAACATATCCTGTAAATAAAAAGGGGCCTTTATTGTAACACAAATTGCACCTTTCTTATTATTTACACCTTGTTTATGTTTGTAATGTTTTCGTCTTGTAGATTGTATTATTTTTTAATTTTATTTATTTATTTATTTATGTTTTGGTATTACAAACCTTTGATTCAAGGACTCATTTGTAAAGGCTCCATGTCGAGCAATGAAATATCAAAAACATGAAATACAATTATAGTAAGTGGTACAGAAGCATAGGTACAGAGGTTGGAGCTTGAATAGTCACAAAAGTACCAACATGATATGGAGAAAATAAGCTTTGTACAAATTAGGCAAGTGACAGATCCAGTTTCAACATGGGATAAAAAGTATATGGGAGAAATCTAAATGACAATACTAAATCCATGGAAATAACAAGGTAACTAGTTAATAACAAACAGGTGGCTCACAATAACCTGTGGTGGTTACACACATCCAAGAGGAGAGAAGCAAACAGGTAATAGTCTGAGACAGACAAAGTCAAGTGAGTACTGATATAGGAAACATGGCTAGGTATGGGTTAAGGGTAGGTGATGGATAGATTATGTGCAATCGCAGGAACTGACAGTATGGTAGTAGTAGTAAGTAGTAAAAAACTTTAATTTTATACAGGAAAAGTACATGTCGTTTGGATAATACAATCCAGTTTTCAAGACAGTCCTGTGCAAAATTTCCAAGTTTCACATAGACACACCAGTTATAGACAAACAGTCAAATACACACTTTAAATAAGAACACACACACACATAACACACAATGACAAAATTGTGAGACAACAACATCAAACACATGTACATGAACAAACCTGATACATCTTTAACCCCTTAAGAAATTTTTTAACAGTTTTCGCAGATTGCAGTGAAGGAGGGAGTGTATTCCAACATGCTGATGCTTGTGATACTAGTGTTCTGTCCCCAAATTGATTTTTTCACTTATCTGGATCAATTTTGTTTTGATACAAAGTTCTAACTGAATGTCTTCTGAGGGTCGGATTTTTATCTGCTAATATTTTAGCTATGTTGTGTTTTAGATAAATTGTCCTATATTTATAAATAAATAAGGACCAACTATTCCTATATTCCAAATCAAGAGACAACCAATTTAACTTAATTAACAAGTCACAATGATGAGTCCTAAAATTACAACGTAGGACATATCTAGCTACCCTATACTGTAACTTATCTAATTTATTCAAAAGTTGTTTAGTTGCAACTCTATAAATAACCTCTCCATGTTTAATCACAGGGATAATGAGCTGTTCTGCAATCAGTTTCCTATCCTGTAATCTCAAACTCTTTGTTGTTCTCTTTAAAGCACCTAACTTTTTATGTGTTTTGATAATAACAGACTCAATATGACTTTTGAAAGTTAATAAGGAATCAGTATTAACTCCCAAATAACAGTAATTTGCAACTTGTTCTATTTTGATTTGGTTCAAAGATGTGATCCATACATCAGAATATCTATGTTGTCTATCAGTACCAAAGAACATCAATTTAGTCTTATTTACATTCATTATTAATTGGGACTTGGCGAACCACTCCTGTACCCGGGTAAGGTCAGTCTGTAGGTTTTTCTGGAGATCCACCAAGTTATTTCCAGAGGCCACCAAAACAGTATCATTTGCATACATCCTTATGTCTGTATGCTGAATCCCTGATGGTAAATCATTATTGAATATCAAAAATAACAGGGGCCCCAAAATGGACCCCTGAGGGACTCCCCTTTTGACAGTCCGAGGGTTAGAAAGATAACTCTGCAACTGAACTCTCTGGAAATGGTCAGTCAAATATGACATAAACCATGTTAGTGGATCCCCAGAGAAACCCAGACTGACCAGCCTCTCAAAAAGAATGGGGTGGCTCACCAAGTCAAATGCTTTTGATAAATCAATATATATTGCTGCTGTATCCTTACCGTTGTTTAAGGATGTACAGATCAAATCATTAAATTCGACCAAAGCCGACGTAGTTGAGAAACCCTTTCTAAAACCTGACTGATATTTCGTTAGTAAATCGTATTTTTCCAAGTATTCTCCCATTTGCTGATTTACCAGTCTCTCCAAATATTTGGACAGAACTGGCAAGACAGCAATGGGATGGTAATTGTTGGAAGATGTTTTATCTCCAGTCTTATAGATAGGTATTATCTTCCCTGTTTTCCATAAAATAGGAAATTGCCTTTCCTGTAAGCTCCAGTTAAATAATGCTGAAATTGTTTGTGCTATATATGGGGCGGCTATTTTTAAAAAAAGACCCTCCAATTTATCTAATCCTGGTGATTTATATGGATTTATTCTTGATAGTTCCTTAGTAACTTCAGATATTGTTAATTTTTTGAATCTAAAAGGAGGATGTAGATTAGAATGATATTCCTCATGTTTAACATCAGTTGTTATTGGTCTATCTCCTATTAATCCTAATGTAGGAAGATCAACAAAATAATCATTTAAGATGTTCGACACCTCCTCTGGATCTTCTATTATAGTTTCGTTTATTCTCAATTTTAATTTTTCTTGTCCTCCATGCCCTCCAGGGTTTGACAAATGTTTTATAGTAGTCCAAAATGTTTAGGGTTAGTATTATGGTTTAATTTACTATGATAGTAGGATGTTTTTGCCCTTCTTGTTAATTTTCGACACTCATTTATTTTAGTTTTAAATAACTCCCAATCATAACTTTTTTTTTGTCTTTTTAGCCTTTCTCCAGATTCTGTTTTTAAGTCTGATTATTTTTTGCAATTTATCCGTTATCCACGGAAATTTAGGTAAATCACTATATTTTTTTATTATTTTAGGGGCATGGAAGTTACAGATTTTTTGGAAGGTATCAGTAAAGTATTCAATACTGAGATCCAAGTCTGGTATTAGTAGGCACCTCTCCCATCTTTCTGATCTGATACTGTCCAAAAAATGGGGTTCTGAAAAGTGCCTCTTGTCACGAGATCAGGTTTGTTTCAATTGTTCAGCTAACCCTCTTTTAGGATGAATAGTGAGAACAGTCCAAACAGGATTATGATCACTGAAATGAGGAGACAAAATTCCCTGATCTTTAATTTGAAGAAATTGAGAAACAAAAATTAAATCCAATATAGATCCCTTTTCTGTTGTAGATGTATATCACGTAGGCAAATCAATCAACTGAAGAAGACCCATCTCAGTTGTGATCTCCCTCAATTGTTTACCCCTAACATTTGCCCAATCACAATTAAATTCCCCTAACAGAACAATAGGTTTGTCTTTTACACAGTCCCCTATTTTATGTAAAACCCACTCTATCATTTTTAATTTTGTTCAGGGGGGTGAATAAATCACAGCTACAGCTAAATTTCAATGGACAACCGAAATAACTAAATAATCTATGTTCCCCTCACTTCCAGCCATCATTATTTCAGCATAACCCAATGCATTTTTGACAAAACACATAACCCCTCCCCCTTTACCTTTTCTATCTTGCCTAAAAGTCTGATATGCTGGCACACTCATTTCAGTTGTACTAATTTTATCATTAAGCCAAGTTTCACTTAGACCCAATATACATGGATTCTGAGAATCAATAATGGTTGCCAGCAGATCAGCCTTTTTAGATATACTACGAGCATTGTCATGTAAAATGTTTATTTCATGGAAAACATTAGGTCCTGGATTCAATTCAACATCACCCCCCAAAATTAAGACCAGATAACATGCATCCCTAAAACTATCAGGTGTCTTGTTGAAACTTGGAGGTATCACCTTGAATTTAGTACCTACACGTAAGTACTTATTCCAGCAATTAGTAAAAGTATTTCTTCTATTTAAAAATATGCACCCTTCTTGACAAAGATGGGGTTGGATAATAACTGGCCAAATAGTTTTAGTTTTTCCTAGGTCTGATTCACTAAATATAGCGCCTGCAAAATCAGACCCAGGATTACATAACCTAACATTTTTACTAAATACATTTACCAATAAAATTTAAAGGAAAAGAGGAAGAAAAATAAACTAAAATATAAAAGACAATGTTCACAGGAATGTTTGCACCTGTTTTGTAGGCAGAATACCACCACCAACTTCCTCACTGAACACTTTTTATTTATACACCTGCCTGCAGAACCGGGACAAAGATATCCAAACATAAGATATCCTACTTATTTATTTACCTTAGCAGATCCTTTTTTAAAGTTCTTTTTTCAGCTCAGAGAGGCGCTCGTGCCACTCACTCGCTCACACGTTCACATGCTCGCGCGGTGAAACAGCGCAAACTTTTAAAGTTCAAGCCCCTTCTCTGCAGCTCTCACAATTGGCTCACCGGGCAGTCCTTCAAAGTCCCAAATCAGCTGTGGCTTGTAGCGTTATGGCTGGTTGAAATTCACCGCTTCTACTGTTAAAGTGAAAATTCAGTACTGGAAAACAGGAACCGCTGCATAGATTTGGCTAGGAGCTGACCAGTGAAGAATCTCATTTCTGGAAGCGAGAGCTGCCATATGTAAGTCGTAAGGGGCTAGTAGATAGAATTCACCCCTCAGATGAAACCTGAAACATACAAACAGCTGAACTTTTAAAGTTCAAGCCCCTCCTCTGCAGCTCTCACAATTGGTTCACCGGGGCAGTCCATCAAAGTCCCAAATCAGCTGTGGCTTGTAGCATTATGGCTAGTTGAAATTCGCCGCTTCTACTGTTAAAATGAAAATTCAGTACAGGAAAACAGGAACTGCTGCAGAGATTTGGCAAGGAGCTGACCGGTAAAGAATCTCATTTCTGGAAATGAGAGCTGCCGTATGTAAGTCGTAAGGGGCTAGTAGATAGAATTCTCCCCTCAGATGAAACCTGGAGGTGTAGTCATGGCTGAGATTTAAAGGGATCTAGTTTATGTTCAGGCAAAAGTGTGGGTGTAAGGCTGTTTAGCAGCATTGGGGTTCTAGACATGAATGCATGCTGGAAAAGAGATGTCCTGCAGTGAGGGACTGAGAAGGACTGATTAGCTGAGCTCCTTGTGTTTCTTGGAGTGGCAGCTATGATAAGAAGCAAAAGCAAGGAGGGCAGAGAGAGGCCAAGGGTGATCTTTGTAGCTAGGAGACAGGATTTGTAGGCAGTCCTCCCTTGGGGGTTTAGCCAGTCAGCACTTGAGTAAAGGTCACAAGTGACAAGCTGCACTGAGAGCAACCTTTATATGATTAAGGACAGTGTTAGTGGCAGAGCCATAGATTAACAGACCATAGTCAATGGTCAATAGTATGGAACTTGTCATAGCCATTTGAAGGACAATGGGTGTCATACAATGTCTATGCCTAAACATCAGCCCGATCCTGATGTTGACCGCTTTGCAGAAAAGATCTACATGCTCTAAAAATGATGGGATACTGTCAAGGGCCACTCCAAAGTATTTAAAGCTGCTAATAAATATGATCAAGTGGCTGATGGAGATCATTAAGAATACTGAGGCAAGTTGATTTGTGTCTATTTTCGGAGCTTGTGAATAACATTATTTTGATCTTTTTGTAATTGATAATTAGCTTATGATCAGCAAACCAGGATTCAGCTTCAGCAAAACATTTTTGTAGGGCATAATCAAGTAGAAGGGGGTCAAGGTAACTAGAGAAAATGACTGCATTATCCACACAAAGGAGCAGGTTGCTAGAGCAGGCAAGGAGGAGGGAGTTAAGAAAGAGACTGAAGAGTAGTGGCCCCAGAATTGAGCCTTGTGGGACACCAGAGCGTACTGATAGGCTGGAGGAGAGGGTATCCTGAATTTTGACTTGCTGAGTCCGCTCACCAAGGTAGTTAGATAACCAACTTGTCGCATCAGGTGATAGGCTGATACTAGGGAGCAGCACAATAAGTAGGGTGTGGTTGACAGTGTCAAATGCTTTGGATAGGTCTATGTACACAGACCAAACTAGGTGGCCATGGTCAAGGGCTTTGTAGGTATAGTCGGTAAATTCCAGTAGGGCGGAGGTTGTACTGTGGCATTTTCTGAAGCCATGTTGATGTTGGCATTGCAGATCGTACTTCACGAGGTAGTCCAATAACTGGTCGGAGATGATCTTTTCAAGGGCTTTAGATGGGGTGTGTGTGTGATGTGAAAATTGAGCGGTGTGATGCTTGGCCAGCCGGTTATGATTATTGTATGGTATTTCATTCATTCATTCTTTATTTATTTATTTTTTTTATGAGGCGCTTTTCTTATAACCAAAGCGCCTGTACAGTACATAAAACAATAAATAGACAAGATTAAAACTAACATAAATCATTAAAAGCTAAACTAAAAAGATGTGTCTTCAAAGCTCCTTTAAAGCTTTGGACAGTCGGGCAATTTTGCACCTGATGAGGTAGAGAATTCCACAGGATCAGGGCCATAAAACTAAACGATCTAGCCCCTGAAGTTTTTAAATGAACCCTGGGAATCTCTAGCAATCCCTCATCAGTGGATCGGAGGGGGGGGCGGGGAGGACAGTAGGAACACAGGAGCTCTTTCAGGTAAGTAGGTCCCTGATCGTGTAGGGCTTTATAGGTCAGCAAACCGACCTTGAAGGTGATTCGCCAGAAAACTGGCAGCCAGTGCAGTCCACGGAGCACAGGCATTATATGGCTGGACCTAGAAGATCCAGTCAACAACCTGGCTGCTGCATTCTGCACTAGCTGCAGACGGTGAAGTTCAACCCCCAGTAGCCCCAGGTAAAGGGCGTTGCAATAGTCAAGGCGGGAGGTAATGAATGCGTGGATCAACTTTGAAAGATCCTCTGGAGGAACCAGGTGCTTCACCCAGGCGATATTCCTCAGATGGTAAAAGGAAACATAGAAACATAGAAACATAGAATTTGATGGCAGATAAGGACCGCTTGGCCCACCCAGTCTGCCCATTTCCCTACCTGATGGATAAGCTGCAGATCCTAGTTAACCAGCAGCCTACTTCTTCCTACCCCCACCCCCTAGAATTGCCTTATGACTGTCCCATGCATGCTTGAATTCCACCACTGTTTTGACTCCACAACCTCCTCTGGAAGGCCGTCCATACATCCACAACTCTCTCTGTGAAAAATACTTCTTAAATTACCTCTGAGCCGCCTCTTCTATCTTCAAATTGTGCCCCTTGTTCTTGCACACCTCTTTTTGAAAGATGCTACCCTCTTGGACTTTGTTGATTCCCTTAAGGTACTTGAAAGTTTCTATCATGTCCCCTCTCCCTCCTTTCCTCGAGGCTATACATATTAAGTTCCTTAAGTCTCTTCATATGTCTTCCGTGCAGACCCTGCACCATTTTAGTTGCCCTCCTGGACAGCTTCCATCCTGTCTATGTCTTTGCAGAGATTGGGTCTCCAGAACTGCACGCAGTACTCCAGATGTGGTCTCACCAGCTGTCTGTACAGAGGGATAATAACTTCTTGTTTTCTACTGGTGATGCCTCTCCCTATGCATCCCAGTATTCCCCCAGCCCTCCTTGCTGCCCTCTCACATTGCTTGCCCACCTTTAGGTCATCTGATATGACTACCCCCAGGTCCCTTTCCATTTTTGTTGTTGTTAGTATCTCACCCCCCATTGTGTACTCTTCCCCTGGGTTTTTGTTTCCCAGGTGCATTACTTTGCACTTCTTAGCATTGAATCTAAGCTGCCATACATTTGACCATTCCTCTAACCATGCCAAGTCCCTTCTCATCCTTTCCACCCCACCTTGTGCATCAACTCTGTTGCAGATCTTTGTGTCATCTGCAAAGAGACATACTTTTCCTTCCAGTCCCTCTGCAATGTCGCTTATAAAGACATTGAAGAGGACTGGTCCTAATACTGAACCCTGCGGTACTCCACTACTAACCCCCTTTTTCAGAGTGGACTCCATTTACTATTACTCTCTGTGTCCTATTCTCCAGCCAATTCTTTACCCAGGCTATCATCTTGGGACCCACTCCCAGGCTGGCTAACTTGTATATTAATCTCTTGTGTGGGACTGTGTCAAATGCCTTGCTAAAGTCTAGGTAGACCATGTCCACAGCCCCTCCCTGATCAACTACTTTGGTCACCCAGTCAAAGAAATCTATCAGATTTGTCTGGCATGACCTTCTTGCTGTGAATCCATGCTGCCTTGGGTCCTGTGCCCTCTGGCCTCTAGATACTCAACAATTCTTTCCTTCAGAAGTGATTCCATCATTTTCCCTACCACTGAGGTTAAACTAACAGGTCTGTAGTTTCCTGCTTCTTGCTCCCACTTTTGTGAAGGGGAATCACATCTGCCCTCCTCCAGTCCTCAGGTACCACCCCATCCTCCCATGATTTGTTAAAGAGGGTAGTCAGTGGTGTCACTAGTTCTACCCTTAATTCTTTTAGAATTCTGGGATGAATCCTTCAAGCCCCATTGCTTTGTCCACCTTCAGTTTTAAGAGCTCTTCAGAACCCTTTCTTCTGTAAATGGGCTGGTATCAACTTCTGTATCCAGAGTGTTTCTACTGTTTGTTTTAGGTACCTCCCCCTCTTCCTTTGTAAATACTGAGCAAAAATATTTGTTTAGTATCTCTGCCTTTTCACAGTCACCCTCTGCCCACCCTCCCTCCCTTTATTAAGCCTCACTATCCCTCCCTTGGTCTTCCTTCGCTCCCTGGTGTACCTATAAAAGGTTTTATCCCCCTTCTTAACTGAGTTGGCTATCTTTTCCTCAGTTTGGGCCTTTGCTGTTCTGACTGCCTTTCCAGCTTCCTTTTGCTTTAACTGATACAGTTCTCTGTCCTGTTCCTTCTGTGATTCCTTGTACTTCCTGAATGCTTTCTTTTTCTCTTGAACCTTCACTGCCACTTCCTTTGAGAACCATAGTGGTTTCTTACCTCGTTTCATTTGTTTATTTGCTTTACACAAAGGCTTGTTACCTCTGTGATGGCAGTTTTATTATTCCCATTGTTCTTCCACCCTCCTTCCTGCCCATTTGCTAGTGCATTCTTTAGGCACTCACCCATTTTGGCAAAGTCAGCCCTCCTAAAATCCAGTACCTTTGTCTTTGTATGGCTTGATCTATTGCTGTGTTTATTGTGAACCATACTGTTCGATGGTCGCTAGTTCCCAGATGGCTACCCACTTCTACATCTGTGATCCTCTCTTCATCTCCATTTGAGAGAACCAGATCTAAGATTGCTCCCTCTTGAGTGGGCTCCAATACTAGTTGTCTAAGGCATGCCCCCTGTAGGGCATCTAGAATAACCCCACTCTTAGAGGTGGCTGCTGCAACTGCACTCCAGTTAACATCTGGCATATTCAGATCACCCATCAGCAATATCTCCCCTTTATCTGCCATTCTAAGTATACTTTCTATCATTTCCTTGTCCATTTCCTCCCCCTGAGAGGGGGGTCTGTATACAACCCCTGTGCAGATTGTGGTGCCATTGCTTGCCTCCAAATTGACCCACAGTGCTTCTTCTCCTCCTCCCTGTTTACCCTTTTGTTCTGTTGCTTTGATTTCTTCTCTTATGTAGAGAGCTACTCCTCCTCCTCTTTTACCCTCCCTGTCCCTCCTGTAGATAGTGTATCCTGGTATGTTTATGTCCCAGTCATGGTTCTGTGTGTACCATGTTTCTGTGACTGCCACGATATCCAGATCTTCCTCCTCATCAAGGCCACTAATTCAGGAAGCTTGTTACCCAGACTATGGGCATTGGTACTCATTGCTCTCCATTTTTTGATGGCTTTACCTTCTGTAGCGGCATCCCCCACTGACCTTTCTACCTTGGTCTTTTTCTCATTTAGTACCCTGTTTTGTAGGGGGAGGCTGGGATTTTCCTGCTGCTTATCAGTGCCTCCCCCCTTGACTAGTTTAAAGGCTTGCCAATGAAGCATTTAAACCAATTGCCCAAAAGACTTGTTCCCTTCCTGGACCTTCCAGGCCATCCTGCCAGTATAGGCTGGTGTCCCTCCAGGTGGAACCCCAGTCCCCAATGAAGCCAAACCCCTGTGCTCCACACCATTTTTTCAACCATTTGTTAAACTGCATGGTGCAAAGTACCCTCGCCTCACCCATGCCACTGACAGGCAGTACCTCTGAGAAGGATACTGTGTGTGCTACTTGTCTTAAGCCCCTCCCCAACTCTACAAAGTCCTTCTGCACTGCTCTAATCTCATGATGAGCTAAGTAATTTGTCCCTAGGTGGACAATGATGTCCAGCTCAGACTCCCGTGCAACTGTTCTCATGATCCTAAGGATGCGCTTCCTGTCCCTCCAAGCCATGGCACCAGGCAGGCACCTTACTTAAGTTTTCCCTGCTCCCCCCAGTTCTATCCCCCTAATAATTGAGTCCCCCACCAGGAGCTGCTTTCTTTCCCTGTGGTGCCCTCTGCCTCCTTCCTGAGGGCCTCCTTGTGACAGTTGTCTGCACCCTCCTTAGTCTCCTCTGTGGATGCATCCATAGGGAACTATGCTTCCCCAGAATGGTGTATGGATTGTGGAGGAACAACTGACTGGGTGTGCCTGTTCCACCACCCTACCCTCCCTGAGCCCACTGTGATCCAACTGCTGTGCTTTCTTCACAACCTCTGAGGTAGTGGTGGTGGCTCTGGTGCTCCCTGGATGGGGGAGGTTCCCTTGCCACTGTCCAGTGCGGCCTGAAGATGGGCAACTTCCTCCCTCAGGGCAGATAGTTGTCTGCAAACAGGGCAGCATCTCAGCCTCCAGAAAGACTCCCGGAAGACTGCTGCCCCACAGCCATTACATTGTACTACTCCCCACATAACTGTCTACCTTGTTTAGTTTTTTTTTTTTTTGTGTGTGTGTGTGTGATTGGTGCGTTATATAGAAATATATGTATTTAAATAATGTGTATGCTTATATTGTCAGTGCAGTGTGCTAGACAGGATATGACAGTGATATGTACCTTGCCCTCTTGAGGAAATGATGTCAGAACCCCAGGTATAAATGAATATTTCCAGGGTGGGTGGGGTGAGGGTGGGAAGGGTTGGGCCTAAACTGTACCCTCATGAAACAATCAGCTAAATGCTCTGACCTACCGATGCAATGAATGCCTTCCTGTCAGCAAGATGCCATACACGACAATTTGTAATACTGCTTCAAACCAATTTGACAGAGAAAATACCCTGCTAATCAAAGAGAGAAAAATCCAAACATCCAAGTCAGACACAGGTAAACCTCCCCAGCCCCAAAAGAGCCTGGTGACTTGTGCTCTGAAAACAGTCAGCCCCACAACACGTCAGCTGTGCAGAAGGGCAGACACAGAAAACAATATTCAGCCTATGTGGGTTTAAACTCTTCCTGCACTGAAAACTTTAACACTTGTAACAAAAGCAAAGCAAACTCCACCTCCCTCTGTTGATTGAAAGACTGCCTTTTCTGATAATTCTAAGTTCCTTATTTCACCCTTCAGTTAGAAGTATTCTCCATCTGAAGAATATTAACTTTCCTAAGGAATCTGCTTCAAACCAAAGACAATTGTAAATTGTAAGGTTCACCTCCCTCTGTTGTGAGCACTACTCGCTTTCTTGCAAATCTTAAGTACAGTGTTGCAGCTTGCAGCCAGAGGTAGCTTCACCTGAAGACTATGAGGTTATCTGATGAGCTTGCTAAAATTAGTACTTTTATCAAGGTATGTAAGATTCTTCCAGAGCTATTGGCTGTTAAGTAGCTGTGATGTAAGCACTTCCTGACACAGTCTGGCTTGGCCTTATAAGGCACACTGAGGTAAACAAAAGAAAACCAGTTTCCACCCCTAGGCACTGTCTGGGTCCAATACACAGCCTGTAACCTGTTCTCAATTCAGGGCTTATGACAAATTCTTAGCCCAGTGAATACTCACAGTATTACAAATATTGCAATGCAAACAGTCAATCACTAACTCCAATCAAGTCAGAAGGGCAGAAACACAGAAAACAGTAAAATCGTAACAATTGTAACAAGTAAAGCAAACTCCACCTCCCTCTGTTGAATGAAAGACTGCCTTTTCTGATAATTCTAACTTCCTTATTTCACCCTTCAGTTAGAAGTATCCTCCACCTGAAGAATATTAACTTTCCTAAGGAATCTGCTTCAAACCAAAGACAATTGTAAATTGTAAGGTTCACCTCCCTCTGTTGTGAGCACTACTCGCTTTCTTGCAAATCTTAAGTCCAGTGTTGCAGCTTGCAGCCAGAGGTAGCTTCACCTGAAGACTATGAGGTTATGACTTCCACTGACACCTGAGATTTAAATGTCAGACGGTCATCAAATACTACGCCCAGATTCTGCACCTGGTCTGAGGTCATCAGCTGGATGCCCCCAAGCCATAAGCCTGAGGGCGATCCAGCTAACAAACCTGCCTCACAGTGACCCTTGTCCATGACCAACACCTCAGTTTTCTCCTGGTTTAACTGCAGCCAACTCCCATTCATCCAGTCTTGGATCTCAGCAAGGCAGTTATTAAGTACCAAAAAGGCAGCATCCTGGCCAGGCACAAAAGACATATACAGCTGGGTATCATCTGCATAGCAATGAAAACCCAAACCGTATCATCTAACAATCGCTCCTAATGGCAGCATATACACTGCAAACAACTGCAAATCACATGGGCGCTAGAATAGAACCCTGCGGTACCCCGCAGGATAGGGAGACTTGTAACATAAAAATATAGTATGTGATTGTCTCACATAAGACCACCTGTGCTTCCATGGGTGCCCCCCCAATAGGTTTCAGTGAAACTACAGGATATGTAAACTGACCAAAGGATGTGTGAAATTGACCAGTAAAGGGGAAACCTAGAGTTTCCTCACTGTTCTTAATTAAGGCTCTGGTCATCTGCCGGAGGATAAGCCTAATAAACTTTTATGATTTCCTAGAGGAACCTATCGATAACAGCAATGTGTTAAAATGTCATAAAGCTCTTTAATTTCCTTGGGATAACAGGAACCAGCCACCAATTCAAAGGAAAGGCTTGATTAAAGACTGTCATAATTTAGGATATGTCTTCTTTTCTTCTGAAGTCACATTATTTAAAATACCTCAGGATAGGAAATCATTTTTTTGTAATTTTATATTCTAAAAGGAGGAGCTAGATGACTCATATAAGGGGTGTGGAGACACATAGTTTAAACTGATACTTGTGTCTGGAATGTCATATAATTTTGGGACTCCAAGAGAGACACAGCTCTCTGATCTAACTTTAAAAGGCACCTACAGAGGTAATACATTAGCTAGAAAAGATCTAACTGTATTGTGGTAGGAGTTTGTTCTGTAGTTTTTCTTTTTTTTTTTTTTTTCTATTATGTGATTGTGATGCACTTTGATATTTGTTCTGTATTTCGTCTTACTATTTTTATCCATTTTTAGTAAACATTTTCTTAAGACACTGCCTGGGTCTCCTCAGTCATTTTTTGCATGTGGCATGCCTGTATTTTTAAGTCTGCAACTGTTCAAGGGCTTGATGTTGTTACTAAGTTTGGTAAAAGGTAAGAATATACCTAGAGTTTTAAAGGTTCATTTTGGATACCAGGTTAGGTGCCCTTAGGCGAAAGATATATTGCATCCTCCAAAGAGAATATTATCCGAGCCTATACATTTAGGTGTGCTAGCATAAGGTTCACAATTGGAATCACCCAGAACTTGAGACTAAAGGTGATTCAGACTCAAAAGCAGACAGCAAGGTTACCCTGTCTGCTACCTGTTCACACTATTGCGCTTTGAGGTTGGTACTGTGGGAGCAGAGGGCCTAACCTGCTGAGTGCATTTGTGACAGGCGGTAGTTGGAGCTTGAGGTTCTGTCACCATTCTTGTGGACAGGTGTCACCACCGCAGCCTTCCACAGTTTGGGGAATTGGCTGAGACAGAGGGAACAGATCAATAAATTGATGAGGGATAGTAGGATTGTGTCCAGGGCCTGGAGAAGGAGTTTCAAATCAAGAGTGTCACTACTGTATTGTGACTTGCCCAGAGCTCACAGCAGGTAGGTTTTAACTTCTTTGGGGGAGATTATCCTAAATTGGAAAGAGGGTTATTAGCAGGAAGTGACTGAGGCAGTATATCATTAGGAGTCGAGGTATTAGCAAAGAAGTCAGGGGGGAGGATCACACTAAGGTCCATGAATGTGGCATTGAATGAGTCACCAATGAGTTGATGGTCTTGGGTAATGGATCCACAAATGATAAGCAAGGAAGGGGGAGGTGTTGGGTTTCCCAGTCATGTCCTTGATATTATTCCAGGATTTACTTCCATCTCCCCAGGATGATGAGAGACTTTCCTGGAAGTGGGCAGTTTTAGCCAGGTGGATGTTATGAGTACACGAGTTTCTAGCTGTCTTACACCTCTGCCAATTAGCTGACCTACGGGAGGCATGTGCTTTGTGCCAAAGGTTATCCCTATCAGCCATGGATTTAAGCAGAGCAGGGGTGATCCAGGGATGAGATTTGCCTTTGGTAATAGACTTGGTATAAGGGGCAAAAATATCACAGGCCTTGCTGAAGGTGGAGATGAATTGGGTTAGGGCCTGGTCAATGGTGACAATCGGGGACCAGTCACAGCTAGAGAGATAAGCCTGACATTGTGTGAGCTTCCCCTTTTTTAAGGGTCCGATGGTAGGTTATCTTGGCAAGAAGTTTGGGGGAATGGTTAGACCAGTGGCAAGTGACAGCAGAGTGGTCTCTGAGTGAGTTGGGTAAGACTGCTACATCAGTGAACCTCTCAGGGCAGTTAGTGAGTATGAGATTGATGAGGGAGCTGTAACCAGTTCTGTAGTTGGTTCTGGTGGGGGAGGAGACTAGTTGGTGAGATCTCAGGCTGCTGCAGCATCACATGATAGTGCTGACTAAGGGGCAGGACAGTTGATGTTGAAGTCCCCTAACAAGACAACTTCAGATCCATTGGGGAATTTAGATGTTGATGTATTTAACAACCCATATGGGTGAATGTATTCTTCCTTATCGCCTACTCCCCCAGGTCAAAACTGGAAATGAATCTTCTGGGCTCCACTTGTTTAGCTGATAAAAATATGTTTTAAATAAATAAAACTTGACCTGGCCCAGTGGTGCTAAAGGTTGAGGCCCTGGTCACTACACCTTATGCCACACCAGTGACCCAGGTTTGGGAACAGGCCTTTACTGCCAGAGGTCAGCAAGGGAGAGAGAGGATTGAGCATCTAGAGAACTGCTCTCCTCTCTCAGGGGAGGGAGGGTTGCCGTCCTGTTCGTTGACTGCCCTCTGGTTGGTAGGACAGGTGGGGCTGGAAAAAACAGTGGAAAAGGAGATAACATGATGGCCCGTCGAATCCCCGAGGGCCATCCCCAGCATCTGGATCATGCTCTGGGGGGGAAGCCTGCACTCTCCTCCCTGGCCCCACCACAGGGGGCAAGCTGCGGTGGAATGCATGGGGTAGGTTTGAGCGGGGGCACACGGGCCAGAGGATGAGTCCCTCCAAGGGAGGGCCATAGTCACCTGCCAGGCTCCAGGAGGATAAAAAGATAATAGAAAAAAATAAATAAATGGAGAGGTGCTTAAGGTTGTTCTGGACTGTGGATTCAAAATACTCAAATATCGCAAGCCTGGTGGCTTTTGGTACAGGCATTACAAAGGCTCTAATAACAAGTCAGGGCAGTAGGGGAGGCAGAGGGCAGTGGGACTTTGAGGTTAGGTCCCTGGTGTAAAAGGACACTAGCAGTACTGTGTAGATCCAGGAGAGGTGGGAGCCTAGAATTCTGGTTTTCCTAAGAGGGCATGGATGTCATAGACAGCCATGAATTTGGAATGGAAGTAATAAAGAGCCAGATTGTTATTGGTGACTGCTAAGATAGGGACAACTCAGTGGTTATCAGGTCAACATGGAGGGAAGACTAGTCCAGTGACCTGAAGGACTAAAGAAAGATGAACTTGGGGAGCGCTTTTGGACAGTGGATCATGCACACACAGTAGACAATAGGCAAGGCCTCTAGAATTCTGAGGCCGCAGAATTCTGTGCAGAACTTGCAACCTACCGCAGATCTTCTGCATTGCCGCAGAATTCACTGTTCTTGGTGATTCTTTATTATTATTTCTGTTTACCCATATAAATTGGTTCCCTTTCCCTCTTTTTATATCCAGAACCTCTCTATACTCAGAATGTGATGTTATCAATGCTATAACATCATACATTAGCTAATGAAATGGCTGCATTCAACCACAGAAATGAATAGTCACTTATCTACCTCAGCTCCCACTGCCAGAGGTAGTGGCACAGCATATCAGGTATGGTGATATTTACTCAACCTGCACTACAGCCGAATACAATTTTCAGTCTTACGTCATTACCCTAGGGCCAACTTAAACAAGACCTTGACAATAGCATAGACCTGTTAAGTCCATACCTTACTTTGTACAAACTTATCTTTGCCTTTAAGGTATAGAGATGCCATCTGAAATGAATAACTGGTAAAATGAATTAACCCAGAATTTTTAAGAAAAATAAAGTAATTATGCCCAGAAAAGTGGAATATAATAATGTGTAGACCTGTTAAATAAATAATTGCGCTGTACACATTTTGCCAGGGTTACTGAATACATATTGTCATGGGTTAATAGAATCACCTAAAAGTTATGGAGAGATGTTGTGTGCAGAGCCAGCTCTTGGGCTAGAGGGTAGCATGATGTGTTCCCATGCTGGCAACTCAGGTTCAGAGATGAGTGCTGGGAGCTGGCTGGGAAGCACAAGAAGTGGTGAAACTCACCACTGCTCTGAGCCTGGGAAGGTACGGCACAGTGTTCTGTCACACAGGGGACACATTTTGATGGGCTGGAGAGTTTTATCTCACAGTGGGTTCATATGCATGTCATGGCCTGATGGTGTTACATACTGTGTCAGGGGAAGCGGTTGGCATGAAAAATGAGTTTTGCAATATCTCTTCTATTCTGTTTATTCCATTTCCAGAGGGACCTGTATGAATGAGGATACAGTTTCATGGGAAAAAAAATATATGTATATATATCTATATTTATACATACATACATACATACAGTATCTCTCACTATATATATATATATAGATAGATATGCGCACACACACACACACACACACACACACACTTGTATGTATGTTACAGATTGCATATAAATAAATAAGTGATACACAGTGGGGACCTCATGAGTGGTGTAGACAGCACATATAAATTTATAAGTGATACACAGTGGGGACCTCATGAGTGGTATAGACAGCATGAGTATAGAAATACCTTATTTATCACATAAGGTCCCCTCTGCATATTTCATTTATGCAATAGGCCAGGACCTTAAGGGATAGATATTTTTTTGCTTTTTTAGGCATTAAATTATTTCTTTAAGTCTGTTATTTTTTGAACTCGTGCTACTGTGCTTTCCCCCATCCTGATTGCTATAACCATTGCCATGGACGTGAAGTCAGGATGGTAAGCTGACACTGTGATATGGTAGTTCATTAGTGCCGCAAAACTTTCTCAGAAATTACAAACCACTGCCACAGAATAGATGTTGCAAATGGTAATCTTGCAGCAGAATTTGGTCCCAAAGTGCCACAGAAAAGTAGGGGGCTTGACCATAGGATGGGCACTGAATGTGTCTGTGAGGAGACCTTCATTCACAATACAGTGGTAGTGGAAGGAGAGGATCCAGTCCAGCAGACAGTGATTGAGGGATTTGTATTTGAGGTGGATAGGGTCAGCAACCAGTTGGGATAACTGTAGTGATTTAACATTTTGATACATTTTTTGAAAAAAGGGGGACAGCCAATTGATATTAAAGTCTCCAATGATAAGCAACTCACCAGTGGAAGAGGGGGAGCAGATGGAAGAGAGGAAAGGAGTTAACTGACTAATGCAGAGGTCGCACCAGGGCAGTAGCAAACCTGTCCAACAAAAATAGGGAATGAGAAGGGGAATGAGAGTTTGAGGGGTTGCAGCTCATAGGAGAAGGGCAAGGCGACACATAGCACAGGCACAAATTGTATACCCATAAATACATAGATTGCTATACCACTGCCCCTCCTGGGGTGATCCTGCCTGGCTATGGTATTTCTGAGGATGGCCACTGTAGAATCTTCGACCTTAGGGGAGAGGCAGGACTCATATAACTAGGATTTTCAGCTGGAGGGTGACCATAAGGGACTGCAGCTGATTCTGTTTAGGGAGGAGGCTGTGGATATTAAAGTGGTCAATCCTCAGTCCCATACAGAGCTGCAAGGGAGAGAAAGGGATGAGGCCAGGAGTAAGATCAATGTTGCCTATTACCATGAGCAGCAGGGAGAAAAGGAGGTTAATGGAGTCAATAAGCTGTTTGAAGGGAGAGTAGGGATGAGGATGGGGAGGGATTATGAGTGAAAGGGGGCAGGAGGTGCCAGAATGCTTCAAACTGGAACCAAGGAACAGATAGTAGACACCCAGGAAACCAGGGGGAATGGGATAAGGAGGGATGAGAGAAGGAGGGGAGGGTGGGTGAGGAGGGAGGAGAGTGTGGGAGTGGGGAAGGGAAAAAGCAGGGAGGAGTGAGTAAAGGAGGGGAGGAAGTTTAGGGTGATGAGCAGCATAGTGGATTGAGCTTGCTCAGTAAATAAAAATACCAGTCTGGAGAAGGAAAATAAGGGGGTATACTAGATAAAAATACAGGGGACATGCAAACAATACACACAGTGTAGAACATTACTTTAATGAGGGACAAGGGAAAAGGCATTCATGGATACCGGAGATGCTGTGGACCAGGAGGGCAAACAGAGCAGAAGAATGATACCTGGAGACAACATACCCTGCCAACTGTTAACTTCCAACTTTATGCCATAAGTATGATGCCATTCTGCTGGGGCCCATACTTTGGGTAGCAGGTGCACTGTATAGTTGTATTTACACTATTTTGATATAGTGGAATGAATTATTACTGTACTATATAAGAATATTATTTGCAGAAAACTTCAACAATGCACCAGTTAGGGTGACTTAACACCACAAAAGTATAAAAATGTGGCATTAGGGTTTCCAACCCCAACTCCCCTCCCCCCCAGCAGCAAATGGAAACATTTTTTAGGGTTGTTGGTCTCCGAGTCTTATCAAAACAGTGGTGGGGTCTTCCTTGGTGTAGTCAATTCTAATACCACGCCTACCCCCAGCCCATAGCCTCCATCCCAAAAACAATATACAGCTCCAAGCCAGTCTCTCGATAAGTGAAGTATACACGTTGATTTTGCAGCACATCAACACCACATGTATGATGTGGTGTAAAGTCAGCAGTGTAAACACTGTTGGGAGTGCATTAACTGCCAGTCGGGTCATTTTTGGATACAACTCAGTTGTGGGATCAGTAGCAGAGCAAGCACATTACATGGTAGTGTGAATGTTTTGCTACAGTGCCATTTCTCATCAGCCACCAAGTTAATTCACAGCCCCTCCTCGGAGCGACTTGAAGTGGTGCAAGTGTAGGCTATGTAAAAGGGGATTGAGCCGGTGCATAGGGAAGGAAGCAATGCACATGCCACAGCGCTACCACTGTGTAAACATAGATATAGTGATACATTCTTCAAAGGTAGAGAATTATGTCTCACCACATGTTGCCAGCCCAGTGTGTTGTACCTTTCTTCATGCAGGTCCCTATGGGCCCTGCATCAAGAAAGGGGATTATATGTGATGCTTCTTGCTCTGGGAATGGGGGTGAACATTAAGAGTGACAACCCCGAAGAAGACCCCCTCACTGATTCACCAAGACTCCAGAGACCCGAAATCCTAATATTGTTTCCTTTTGCTGCTTGTGGGGGTTAAGCTTGCTATGACATCATAGTATCTTCAGTTCAATGTTCAATAGACAGTGAGGATAGCAACTGTGAGGCAAAGTTGATAGTTACATGGTCTTGAAGTAAACACTGAAAAAAAGTGTTGGTAGTTGTCAATGTGAAACATTTTACAAAAACTGATATAAGGGGAAGCGTTAATGGAACTGGAGCGAAAAAAAACATTACTAACCTAGGTAGCAGTAATTTTACTGAAATTGATTTCTATTCTGATCATTTAAATAAATATAGCAGCAAAAGAAATGGAGCACCCGATATGGACCTAGCAAGTAAATATGCACGAGTGTGTTTAGTAGTGCAAAAACACACTGCCCACTCCACATGTATAATTATACTTCCAGTTTTATTTTGTAATTAAAACATGGTGAATAAAGTGCATCCATGAAACAGTAGTTGCAAGACATCCAAACAGCAAAAAACATTTTCAAGAGTAGGGGAAGAGTAGTGCCAACAGCCACAGCTTTGCCTATAGGGTTTTTTCACATTTATAGGCAAAGCTGTTGCTGTTGTGAGTGCTCTTCCCCTGCTCTTAAATTTTTTGCTGTGTTGGATGTCTTGTCATTTAATGGCTGCACTTTATTCATCATGTTTAAAAAATAAAAACTGTAAGTATAACTATACATGTAAAGTGAGAAGTGTGTTTTTGCACTACTAAACACACTAGTGCCTATTTACTGATAGGTGTGTAGCGGGTGGTCCATTTCTTTTGCTGCTCTGCTTGTTCTTTACTGTGAGCACCGTTAACATACAGACAGCCAGCGGAGCACCTAGTTCTTTGCTTTTCCTTTAAATAAATATAGTATTAGCATTTCATAATTGGCCTGGAC
The DNA here is from genome assembly GCA_016271365.2 of Neoceratodus forsteri. Lineage (NCBI taxonomy): Eukaryota > Metazoa > Chordata > Ceratodontiformes > Ceratodontidae > Neoceratodus > Neoceratodus forsteri. The sequence goes on from CM028130.1 coordinate 1,428,804,849, forward strand.
CTTTAATGAAATGTAATAATTTTTTTTTATCAAAGGTACTGAACCAGATAACCCAATTGTTTCCACCAAATATGGGCAGCTGAAGGAAAACGGTTGAAGTGAAGGAAACCAAGAAAGCTGTCTATGCTTACCTGACAATTCCATTCGCAAAGCCTCCTGTTGGATCACTGAGGTTTTCCCCACCTCGGCCACCTGAATCATGGAAAGGAGTGAGAGATGCTGCTACCACATTCCCACCAATGTAAGAAATATTCAGTGCCATATAGATATTAAATGTCTTATAAACAAAAACAGCATAACTAAATGAAGAGTAGTTTAACTGTTATCTAAATGTGCATTTTCTCAGATTTTTGCTGTAAAGGAAAACTAGATACCAAAGAAAGGTCTAAATCTCAAGAATTTGGATAAGTGTACTAGTGCATGTGTAGATGTTTGCCATTGTTTAGTGAGTATCTCAGAAGCAGACCTGTTCATAAATGTGGCTCTGATGCTTTTTCTTCAACTCTAGTTTAAGCATTAACTGTATAATGCCATTATTACCATCGTATTCCACAAAGTCCTTAAACAGATCTGGCCAAGACCAAATATTCTCTGGTTGAGTTTCACTGCTCCACAGTTTGCCATGGTCTTTCAGAGTAATAGATGAAATCTGCTTTAGACACATCTTTGAGTTTAACATTGACTGTAAACAGGAATTCTAGCACAGTACCCTGTGGCACTTAAGACACAAAGTTCTTTAGCAGCAAAGGTTCCCTTCTATGGTAGGATGCTGTTACACCACTTACTAAGACGCCATGTGAAGTCTTCAATTTCATTGAATACAAAGCATGGGAGAGGGGTTACAGAAAAACAAAGAGAGGAAACAAACTAGCCACTATGGAAAAACACATTTTGTTTAGAATGAACATTACCCAAAATGTTGCATTCTTTGAATGAAATCAGTAGAGTGCAGATTCTGTAGCCACAGAGTATCTAAACACTGGGGACTGTAGCCTTGAATTAAGTAAGTGCAGGTCCCTATACCATGCTTAAAATACCTTTCTTCTGTAAACCCACCACTGCAACTATTCTCGTTTCTGACTAGCTCTGCTTATTGGGAAAGAAGTGCTGAAGGATCTTTTTTAACTCACTCTGTTGCAGTTTCTCTCTTTTATTGGACACATTCAAGATAAAATTAAGGTTTATAAGCCTGATTGTGGGCCTCATATTATTTATTTGAGTTTTGGTAACCGGGTAAGTCCACTGAGACATTACAGTCCCTTTTTCATGGTTGAACCAGAAGTGCAGTTTATACACAGTGCAAAGCACTAACATAGCAATGACAGTTACAATGGAAATTGATTTACAGTGTGCTATGATCCACAGGAGTTGTGATACAGGCAGATACATCCACTGATAGATGAAATAATAAACCGATAGGGTACACAGTAGTGCGACAAATACATTGGCCACTTGAGAGAGTCCACTACGGTAAATACTAATTAGCTAATTGTATCAGATACAAAAGGGTAAGCCAGAAGCAGTTATGATTAAAGGTGAGGCACATAGGGCCAGACAAGGAACCAGGGACGGGGTAGAGCAAGGATGAGAATTAAACAGGGCTGTTGGGATTAGGACCTAATATCACCTGTAGCAGGAGCAAGGTGCAGAGGAAGAGAGAAAGTCTTAAATGTATCTTAATAAACAGTTCTGTAGGCATTGTTTTGTACTGTGACATTTTATTTATTTATTGAAGGAATTGGAATTACAACCTTTGAGTCAAGGACTTCTTTGCAAAGGCTCCTCATCAGATATACACATTACAGGAAATGACAGGATATACAATAATAAATATACAGAGAACACACCAGAATACATACATTGCAAGTTTAGAAACAGTATATACAATAAGAGGCAATAGAGAAGACAAGTTACAGTTCAAGGGTGGAATGGACCAATCCATGTCAAATCATTATAAGTCTAGCATGTACAATAACAATATACAGAAATCAAAAGGTTATAGTCACAGGCAAGGGGGAGAAGGACTAAGCAGAGTCACAGTCAGAGTGGGAGAGGATTTCAGCAGGAAGTAGGGTTTTAAACAGATCTAGTCGCTGTTCTGGGGTGATGGCCAATGGCATGTCATTCAACCAGAGGGGGGGGGCCCTGTAGTAAAAGGAGTGCTGGCCCAGAGAGGTCCTGCAGTGGAGTACAGAGAGTGGGGCTAGCTAGGAGCTTCATGTAGACCTTGGCTGAGTGGAGGGCTGAACAAGGTGGTGGAGGCCTTGGGGGGGTGTTTAGGGAGAACTTCCTAGCAAGGAGACAGGTCAGGTACCTGAGTCTGCCTTCAAAGTTAAGCCAGTTGGTGTGTCTATAGAACTAACAGGTGTGTGTCCAACGGTTGCATCCAGTGACTAACCGGCAGGCTTTATTTAGGGAGATCACGATTCAATGCAGGGCAGTAGGGTCAGCCGTGCCATAGATAACAATCCCATAGTCAACAAGGGAGAGCATCGATGATGCTACAGCAAGACCTAAGGCATCAGGTAGCAAACACCCTCTGTGCCTATATAGGAGACCTAGTCTGGAATTGATAGCTGAGCAGACTGATGTGATCATGGTACATGAGAGAGAAGTCAAGGGTGATGCCCAGGTATTTAAAGGTGGGGACAAGGTCGAGAGGGGAGCCCTGGATGTTAATTATGTTGAGGGGAACATTTTTAATCTTATGTTGTCTGTGGGAAGCATGGCCTTGGTCTTTTTGTAATTCAGAACAAGACGGTGCTCTGAGAACCAGGCCTCGGCTTCAGAAAAGGAGCATTGTGGGGAGGATTGACAGGACTGGGGGTTTGAATGTCTGTCAAATATAACCACGTCATCGGTGTACAAAAGCATTTGTCCCATGTAGGCCTTTGGGAAAGTATTCAAGTACATGCTAAACAGGAGGAGGCCCAATATTGGGGGACTCCCGAAAGTACCGGTTTACTGGCCGAGAGTGTGGAGTTTAATAGGACATAATCCTGCCCGTCTGATCTTCCACCTCTAGTTGCTCTGCCCAGTTTCACCCTTATCAAGGTCGACCATGGAATAGATTGCCCTGCATTGCTCATAGCTGGGTATTCTGTTTATGACTTTGACCACAGCTTGATCCTTGCTACTTCACTGTTAGCAAAGTCCAGAGCACTACCAGGTTGTTAAAGAAAATGGATAGTTGTTTTACTGACTAGGGTAAGGGTCAAGCAGCTGGTACCAAATTTAAATGCTATGCTAAAAGTCACAAAATGTCACTATGGACTCTGGTGTTGCTGAATCCCATAGCTAGGGAACATCAATAAAGAAAATATGGGCCGGCCTTCTCTTTGGAGCTGTCAGCTGCAGAGATGCACAAACCACACAGAATGATAAAGCACCATAGTAGTCTCGATTTCAAGTGTTATGATTTTTAATCAGTCTTCATTTCATTGAAGAGAATACTCAGAATGAATTCACTTTCAGTGCTTGTTCACACAGGGCTACATGAGGCTCACTGTGAGAAGGTAGGACCATGATTTCATCAACACATTACTATACTAAGGACTATTAAGGAGCAAGGAGGCAAACAATGCCCATAGGTGCACCTATCCAATTAATAAATGTTGTATTGCAATGAACTACCAGTTGTTAGATAATGATCAAGTAATTTTTTTTGAATTCAGTTTTTGATTTACAAATTGTTATTTTGAGTGGTAGATTGTTCCATGGATTAACCGCTCATAGGGTAAAGAAATATTTTCTATTTTTGTGGTGAAATTAATGACCTACGAGTTGTAGTGGATGCCCTCTAGTATTGTGGGTTGTATCCTTAAATGTTAAGACCAAGTTTGGTCATTAAATATGTGTCATGGATGACATCAAAAAGTAATAAATCTCCTCTCAGTCTAGGTGTCTCAGGGGGACATTAAATTAAGAGAACATAGTCTGTTATTATAAGGCAGATCATGGAGACCATGAATACTTTCTGTAAATTTATGCCGTACTATTTCAAGTTGAATGCAATTTGATTTTCTATAAGGGCACCAGAGCTGAAAGGCATATTGTAAATGAGGTCTAACATATGATCTGAATAGTGCATTATAACTTTTTCATTTTTTGACTGAATATTGCGACTAATTGAGCTGATAACTCTATTAGATCTTCTAATCGTTTCATTAATTTGATTCAATATATCAAGATCATTAGCGAGGATGATGTCCAAGTCTTTTTCATTGAGGTAGGAAGTAATTTGAACCACCAAGCATATATGAAAAATGTGGGTTGTGCTTTCCCCGATGCATAATCTTGCATTTGTCTGCATTCAATTTCATCCCCCATTTGTTAACCCAGTCAGAGATTATATTTAAATCTTTTTGAAGAATATCAGCTTGTTGAATGCAAGAGCAGGTGTTTCCTAATTTTATGTTGTCTGTATATTTAACAGTGATAGACTCAGTGTTGAAAGTAAGATCGGATATAAATGCTTAAACAGAATATGGCCCAGAACCGAACCATGGGGTACACCACTAGTAATGTTACCTGAACTGGACAGATGACCATTAATCATAACTTTTTGCACATGGGAAGTTAACCAATTAGCAATCCACTTGATGATTGTAATATGTAAACCCAATCTGGAAAGTTTTTTAACTGAGGCCCAGTGGGGCATGATATGAAATGCCTGACTAAATCGATAAACACTATATCACAAGGGATGTTTTTATCTAAGTTAGCACTTATGCGTTCATAAAAACATATAAGGTTAGTAAGGCAACTTCTACCTTGTTTAAAGCCATGTTGTTCAGAATTACTATTGTTGAGTACGGGGTGATGATATCTTTAAGCAAGCTTTCCAACAATTTACAGACTGAAGAGGATAGACTAATGGGTCTATAGTTTTCCCAGTTCTATGTGATAAGGGCGAAAGCCCAATCACGATTGGTGGCAGGGCAAACCTACATCACCAAAAATCATTTCAGTGATGTACATCCATTGTGCACAAGAAAATGGCACCAGGGACTTAGATTTTAATTGTTAATGTGGGGTGATGTGCTCCCCACACTGCACCCCCTCAGGGGGCTTTGCTCCCTGCACCCCCTACTAAAGGGTTCTTAACTCCAGTTGGGTGCAAAATACTGAGAAAAAAAAATTTCAGTCCTGGCCCACAAAAATATAGGGACACCAGGATCCAAACCTGGATCCCTCTCAGCATTAGGCTGCCACTAACCCACCATGCAGCCCCATGCCAACCACGCCAGGCCAACCCTCCTTCCCTTCCATCATGCTCATTCCCCCCACACGTGTATACATATAGCGATGTCCTGTCACTATATGCGCCCACCTCTCCATCCATTTGTCCTTTCTCAGCAGTAGCCCCATTGACATGTGGCAGAATTGAGTCACCATTATTACAAGTGCTCAATTGCCGTATTCCCAGTTAGATCTTGACCCTTTTTACATGTGCAGTTTTCCAGTCCAGTGGTATGTAATTATTGGATAAACAACTTTGAAAAATGTATTTTAAAGGTAGTGCAATATTATCAAATAATAGGTAGAGTAAATGCCTACTAATATTATTGGGGCCAGGAGAGGTTTTGCCCTTTTGTGTTTTGAGTTTTGATAGAATTGTCTCAATGTTAAAGTTAGGTGGCATGGCAACATTTTGTATGTCAATATTAGAGATATTTTGTTTTGGATTAAAAATACCATGAAATCTTTCATTGAAAATATTCACCATTTGTGTACGGTCATACACTAATTCCCCATCCTGTAACAAAGGACCCACTTGGCTAATTGTTTTTTTTTTTTTTAATTAATTCACCTAAGAATAAAAATATTTACTGTTGTGTTTATTTGCATAGCTTGCTAAACGATATTCCCACCTCTGTTTAACTTTTTTAATTATGGATTTACATTTCTTTTGAGTCTTCACAAACATTGCTCAGTTGTTGGGTGTTTTATTTTTCAAGAAATTCTGATATTTTTTATTCTTATTATTAACTATTTTCTTGACAGATTTGTCAAACCATTTAGGACAGTTTATCAGAGTATTGTGTTCCAAAACCCAGACTATCAGCAGAGTAATTCCAAGTGGAATTACTCATCATATAATTTCTTCCAGATTATTTACACAGTACTGTAGTGTGTTCTAAAATCCAAGTATTACCTAGAGTAAGATGAAATCTAGAAAGGTCAAAAAATGAATACCTCTTCCATCAAGCAAACATACTCAATCTATCTCCCCTCCAACCTATGGATGAGAAGGGCAGGCCATAGAAAGATGAGGAATAACAGAAGTAGGCCCCAAACATTATATATATATATATATATATATATATATATATATATATATATTATGGTAGCACGGTAGTACTACCATAGTTAGGCTTGAGGAGCCATTTACAAGTTAAACCTAACATTTTGCACCTTAATAACTTTGCAACCATTCAATGGATTTGCCTGAAATTTGGAACACACAATCAAGAACCATACATCTTGGGATCTGCCAACTTTCATATTGTTTTGATATATGGCTGTGGAGTTATTAAGCAAGATCTGCGCATGCATTTACGCTTTTTTGAAATATTTGCTCATCCTACAGGTCACACGGTTTGTGTGACTGGTCTGAAAATGTCAGGGATTGTGCAGCCAGGGTCCCTGATGTGCCTTTTGAAGATTTCATGAAAAAATATTAAACGGTTCAAAAGTTATTCAAAAAATTATTTCCCATTATAAATCAATGGGAAAAGTTAACAAAAAGTTTGACAGTGTTGCAAATGCACTTTTTAGTGTCGCAAATGGCCTAGTAGTGTCGCAAATCCACCATTTTGTTTTCAGTTGGTGATCAGAAAAATGCTTGCCATTTAAATTTGGGACCCAATAGCAATACAATTATTTTTGTGTTTACCTAGTCGGACCCTGAGGATGCTTGGCTTGTCTTTCTTTTGAGGTTAAACACCCTAGAAATATGTTTTTCCAATTTCTGGAAAAAGTAGTGTCACAAAGTAGTGTTGCACTCACGAAAGCTTTCGCAATTCACGACACTACTTTGCGACACTATGCCCAAAATAACAGGAATTCTTTGCCACCCTGCTGCAAATGAATGGTTTGGTCTTTTGGGCTGAAATCTGAAGGGAATACAGCCAACATCTCACAGATGTGCCTTCTGGTGGTTTGGTGACAAAATATTGTGTGGATGCAAAGCTACGGTACTCCAAAGTTGACACTTTTTCCCATAGACTAACATTGCGGCGTCCGCTGCATGACAGGAATTCTTTGCCACCCTGCTGCAAAATTACGGATTGGTCTTTCACACTGAAATTTGGAGGGAAGAAAGCCAACATCCCACAGATGTGCCTTTTCATGGTTTGGAGAAAAAATATTACAGGGCGGCAAAGTTAAGGCACTCTGAACTTCTCTTTTTTTCCTATAGGATAACATTATGGCATTCGCCACGCATTTCAGGGCCTGTATCTCGGAAACGGTGCAAGACACGGACTTTTCATCAGAATGGGGCTAAGTAAAAAACTAGCCAGGAAAGTCATAAATCATATGACTTTTAAATTTTTTTCTACATTGCACAGTTCCTGAGATATAAGCAATTTAGTATTTCAACTCCTCATTTTCTGCTCCGAGACCCATTATTAAAAATACATTCTTTGTACTCACTGTCTTTCTCTATCCAGCTTTTGGGAAAAACCAGCCTGTGATGCCTACATTACTGTTACCCTTACCGCTTCTGCTTGCAGTTCCGTACCCATTTCACTTACCGTTCCTGTCTATGCCACCATGTGCCTTACCCTTTGCGTTTTCATTTGCGCTTGCGTTTGCTTTATTTTTACCATTTGTGTGTACAGTACTGTTTCTCTTTCTGTTTTGCTTTGCATCACCATGCGCATTACCATTTGTGTTTGCGGGCACCATGTTACTATGTGACAAGACATCATGTGGTGGGAGTGGGCCCCGCAGTCCTGCCGCCGCATTACATTCACTATTTCTCATTATCATTCTAAAAAAGAAGGGAAATTAGAGGCAAACAACTTCATTTAATGCATCAGTTAGGGTTGTTCCACAGCAACAAAAGTGAGGAAATTCGATGTTGGGTTGAAACCCCTTTGCCCCTCGCCCACCCTCAACCGGCATCGGGGCGCATTGAGTCGCCGGTCCTAACTCTCACCCCATTCTCCTCTATTGCTCAGCTTCTTTCCACATGTGATGGGGTGAGAGTTAGGTCCGATGACCCCAACGCGCACCCCAATGCCAGTTGGGGGGTGGGCTGGAGGGGTGCAAGGGGGGTTTCAACCCTAACATCGAATTTCCTCACTTTTGTCGCTGTGGAACAACCCTAACTGACACATTAAACAGAGTTTTTTGCCTCTAACATATATATATATATCTAATGTGATGGTAGATAAGTGCTGCTGGGCCCACCCAGTCTGCACAATTGTGTTTTTTTTTTGTTGTTATTATTATGCCCACTACCTTACCCCACAATTCCCTTGTGCCTACCCCAAACATTTTTGAATCCATTTACTGTTTTTCATCCCCACCACCTCCACTGGAAGGCTATTCCAGGTATCTACCACTCTTTTTGTGAAAAAGTACTTCCTCACATCCCTCTTGAATTTACCCCCCTTCAGCTTCATATTATGTCCTCTTGTTACATATCGAATTTATCTTCACAAGAGGCCAGTGATATCATGACATCTCATGAGTGGCGAAGCCACGAGTGAGATATCTTGATATCATTGACCTTGAGTGAAGATAAATATATCTTCAGTCAGGGCATGCCATGTTCTGTTTATACAACATATGTTTTTGGCCCCTCCCCAACATAACCTGCCACATCCTCCTCCCCAAACACAATCCCAGTCCAGATGACTGGTGGACAGAATAATTCTAGTTGTTTTCCTGATGAATGGTATTAATGAGCTGTGCTTCAGTAACTGCTAGTTCTGACTACCCAGCTACAGATGATTTATCACACCATACCATCTGTGGAAGTCACTGCATTTGGAATGCAACATGCTTTATACTGTGGTCCCCTAAATCAAATACTGTGACCTTCCTTCTTATATGATTCACCTTGACGGAATTAATTTAATTGAAGATCTGATGAAATTGTGACAATATATCTAGAGCTAAACGTGTTCTTTTAATTAAACAACAGAGGTCCTCACCTGCTGTACCCCTCATATGGCTAATGTGAATAGGCAAAACAGGCCTCTGGTTTAGAATGCTTGAATTCAGACTTCAGATGTTCAGTGTTCAGAAACATAGTTTTTGGCAGAGTGGCAGTGTAGTTATGAAGTTTTGCTGCTATTTTTGTTACTGTACTTCTGACTGCTTTCTGAATGGTTTTTTTTTGGTCTGAGCATTTTTTTTTGTGTTTGAAGACCGCAAGTGTTTTGGAGAGTCTTTGTGTGTGCATATTTTGGTTTCTTTTGTGAGGAATGCTTTTTCACAGTGGGCTCGTACTACTGAATTAGGTCAGTGGCTCACCTGTGGGCACTTTCATGTTTCTGTGCACTGAGAAGTGCAGTCCTGCATGGGGCTCGCACAGTGCAGCTTGAAGTGTTCTTCTTTGCGGGTATGCAAGGAGTAGAGGTGCTAAGACAAATTGACAGATGCAAATTTTTCTGAGATTCAATGATGCACTGGTACTTATAAGATATCAGTATGACACAGAGAAACATTGAAGATATCAGTATGATGTATAGAAACATGGAGATATCAGTGATATCTTTTCTGTTTGCCTGAGATAGTGTTTTTTTATCTGTGTTGATATCCCAAAACATTTGTTGTGTATGTGTGTGTGTGTGTATATATATATATATATATATATATATATATATATATATATACATATACATATATTATGGGGACACCATAGGCCCCCTATAGTTACAGTTGAGTAGCAGTTTCTATGTTAAACCTCACCTTTTGCACTTTAATAACTCCGTAACCCAATCAGTTGATTTGCACAAAACTTAGCATGCACTGTCTTGTGGGGGTAGATCTCTTCATACAATGGGTTTACAAATGCTACAAAAATGACTGGTTAACAGGAGTCACATGACCATGCAGCGATACTCCTTGCTGCATGGCTGGTTCTACTTCCACAATGACATCCCCCTGCAGCCCCATGACAGCACCAGAGTATCATCCTGCACTCCACTGTCAAACACAAACTGAACAGAATCTTGAGAGCTGACTAGCCTGAGCACTGAAAGAGACCCTACCATGCACTCAGTTCCTGAAGTAAATTTTGAAATACTTACCAGAGAAGACTTCATTTCAGGTGTTGAAAGGATGTTTCAGCAAGAACAGAAAGCCAGATAACCATCTGCAAAGAAAGAAAAAAGCGAAACTTCAAAAAAAGTGAGTAGACACCAAATGTTAACAGAAGATCAAGTGAATGAAATAGAAGAAAATGTCCATGAAGTAAATACAGAAAAAAGCACACTGTGGGCCTTGAAAATATGTTTTGACTGAATACATGAAAAAAAAAATAGGAAATTGACTTAAAAACAGTTAGTGAAAACAACCTGCCAGAAGCGTTAAGACAGTTTTATGCCTCAGTAAGAAACGCTGTGGGGGAAGAGTACAGGGTGTCAAGTTTCATTTCCCTCAGAGGAAGCATAAAGAGACACATGAATTGCCTTACAGTAGGCAGAAACTTTAGTATTGTAACAGGGACTGCCTTTAAACAGTCTAACAACATTTTCAACAGTATTGTGAAAAGGTACAGAAAAACTGGTAAAGACAAGTCCACACGTTACCCCTAACTCACCAGGCCAGATTTAAAACTGCTCCGTACCTCACCCATCCAGTCACCAGATACACCCACAGGACTAGTTCATGAAGTCTGGGCTGACATCCAGCTACATTTGGCCCAAGAAGGAAGGGAGGGATTACGACAGTTAAAGCAAGAATCATTTACAATTAAAACAGTTGAAAATGGGGTTTAATATGTGTCTCTGTCATTCAATGAAGAGACCAAAAACCACAAAAATGCTAGAAACCTGACCAGAGATTCGCAAAAGGGTTTCATGTTTGCCTGCCCCACAGATCCTCTGTGCCCTGTATCATCTTTTAAAAAATATATTTCTAAATGTCCGCCTAATGAAAGTCCCTTTTACCTCTACCCCAGGAGAATCCCGGCACCACAACAAGTTGAAGGGCAGTTCTGGTACAACTCCCACATGGGAGTCAACTACTTGGGCGAAATGATGCCCAGACTGTCAAAGGAAGCCAAACTATCAAAAGTGTATACAAATCATTCTATCCAATCTACTGCTGTCGACCTTCTTAGTGAAGCTGGCTTAGAAAGCCAGCAAATCATTGCCTGTGATGGGACACCAAGCAGAAAGTAGACTGAAGAATTTCTGGGCCCCTGCAATAGCTGACTGCCAGCAATGGAGTGGAATCCTTGGCGGTGTTAAAAGTGCTGTGGTCATGAAAGAAGCACCACAAAACAGTAACTTGCCAGCAAAACTACCAGCACAAAGTTTAAACATAGCACCACAACAGCAACAGCAAGCCCAAATCATGGACTACTGCATCCTCCCTGAAAATGAACAGCCTCCACTACAAAGCATCAGTCTGGCAGTAACTACAAACCAATCTTCCCAAAGTTCAACCGCGGCACAGTAGCAACCTCCTGAACCAACCAACATCAGCATACCATGCCAAAGTCCAAGCGCAGCACAACATCAACCTCCCAAATTAAACTGAAGCTTGACAGAAAAGTTCAACAAACCATGCCAAAGTCCAAGGCCAGCACAGCAGCAGCAACACAAAGAGAAGAAGCTCTTTGTAAATCTGCAAAGAAATCCATATTCAGTGCAACAGATGGAGCATGACACTGCATACCGCACCTTTCCACCATGAGTGTCTGCGCAGTCATCAGGATATGACATCACCACAGCACAGACCCAGAACCCAGCAGCTCCAATGGCATTCAATCAATGATCCTGCAAGAGCAACTTATGGCACACAGTGAACCTTTCTTTCTCCCGAACTTCACAAACCTGAGTACAGTATAATTCATTAACTATACCCCAAAGTAAAAAAAATAAAAAGTTGAAGTGATCCACCATAATGTTGCTGCTACCAAATTGTGCCACACATCAGCCTGACACTCAATCACACCAAGGACAAAGCGCAATGGCAGTCACGCAGTTTTGCATGTTTCTGAAGCATATCTTAGTTACAGTATATTGCTGGTTATGACACGATTTTACAAAAAAATTTATTGATGTGTTTGAAATTCACGATTATTTCCTCACTTCACCATGCAAGTTTATGGAGACACTCCTTAAGGAAAGGATAGTGCAACACCTGGAATCCATAGCAGCACATGATCCAAGACAGTATGGTTTATAAAAGGAAGGTCCTGTCAAAGTAATCTCATAGATTTCTTTGGCTGGGTAACCAGAGTGGTGGACCAAAGGGAAGCAGTTAATGTTGTCTACCTTGACTTCAGCAAAGCTTTCGATACTGTTCTGCATAGAAGATTGATTAATAAACTGGGTAGGCTCAGAGTGTGTCAGACGTTGGTCAAATGGGTGGAAAACTGGTTGATGGGCAGAAAACAGAGAGTGGTGATAAATGGTATGCAGTCAGAAGAGATGCAAGTCACAAGTGGGGTACCTCACGGATCAGTCCCATGACCATTCCTCTTCAATATTTTCATCAGTGACATTACAGATGGACTGGAGGGTAAGGTTTGCCTGTTTGCAGGTGACACCAAGATCGGCAACAGAGTAGATGACCCAGATGAGGTGGGCAGAATGAGAAGAGATCTGGATAATCTAGCAAAATGGTCGGAAGAGTGGCAACTGGGGTTTAACGCAAAGAAGTGTAAGATCATGCACATAGGGAAGAGAAACCCTGAAGCCACCTATAGACTGGAAGGGGAGTTGCTGGCAGTCACAAGGGAAGAAAGAGACTTGGGCGTGATAATCACCGATAACCTGAAGTCATCCAAGCAGACCTCTAAAGTAGTAGGTAAGGATAGAGGGATGTTGGGGTGTATTAGTAGGGGTATCACATGTCAGAAGAGGGAGGTAATAATACCTCTTTACAAGACACTGGTTAAGCCCCATCTGGAGTACTGCATGCAGTACTGGAGGCCGCACCTTCACAAGGACATTAACCAAATTGAGGCAGTCCAGAAAAGGGCAACCAAAATGGTGCAGGGACTGCATCAGAAAACATATGAGGACAAAGTAACTGAACTCAATATGTTTACCCTAGAGCAAAGGAGGGAAGAGAGGTGATATGATTGAAACATTCAAACACCTTAAGGGCATTAACAAGGTGAAAGAGTCTAACATGTTTCAATATAAAAAAATAGCGGGACAAGAGGACACAGCATGAGATTAGAGGGAGGCCGATTAAGGGATAATGTGAGGAAGTTCTTTTTCACAGAAAGGGTGGTGGATGCATGGAACGGCCTACATCAGGAAGTGGTGGATATGAATACAGTGCAGGGCTTCAAACAGGCATGGGATAGGCATAAGGGAGTAATACAGATGAGTATGAATAGATAGGCCATTGACAGAGCAAAGGCCTATGGCACATTCATAAGGTAGAAAAATAAATGGGCAGACTGGATGGGCATTGCGGTCTTTATCTGCCATCAGCTTCTATGTTTCTATGCATGTTATTTAAAAAAATATATCTGCTGTTATAAAATGTTCAATAAAAAAAGGAAGTAAAACAATCAGTTTGCATTTCTACCATGACAAATTTATCATTTCTGTGCAACTTGTGATTCCTTGACAAATACATTACTTATAGTAAAAAAATAATGTTATATAAGCAGATAAATTAACCATTTTAAAAAGGAAAATGGCACTATTTTATGTATTGTGGATAGATATTTAATAAAATCTCACCCTTGTTCATTCCCCAAAACTGTTTTGACTTTTTTTTTAAATAAGTGCTACAGACCCATTGTAAAGGCATGATAACACACTCCAGGGTGTGCATTGTGATAGATCACCATAGGCCCTGGGTGGCTGAAGGTACTCGGCTTGCAACCTCAAGCCTCACAATGCACCCAGGGTGTGTGGGGATCTCTCATAATGGACACCCTGTCGTGTGTCATCACTAGCTGATGTGGCAAGTTTTGTTCTGGTCGGATGTGCAGATACTGAGATCTGGATAGTAAAAAAAAAAGTAAAAAAATACCCTTTTTTAATTTTTTTCCTCATTGCCTTGCCTCAGACAGTATGGAATTTATTCATGATTTTTGTAGGGTATAAAGAACTTTGGTAGCAGAACAGAGAGTGAAAATTCAGTGCAATAATATTAATCTGTTTCAAAGTTTTTACGTTTTTTAGTTCCCATTATATTCTATGGGATTTTTCTGAACATTCCAATCATCACTATAGCTGTATTTTTTTCAGCAAAGGATTTTATCTCATGAAAATGGACTGAGTCTCATGAGAGCTTTCATTTTTCATGAGACCCATAATCCTTTTTCATGAGAAAAAAAGTCTTTGTTGCGAGTTGCCATATTGTTGTTTAGTTTTCATAAACTAAAACAACTGGAAAACACATACAAATCTGTCATTTTAAAAAACACCAGAATTTAGGTAAATGGGCCCCGTTTAGCTAGATTCTTACCTTTGCCTTCTGAAAACATTTAAAATACTCAATTATAAGAAAACAAAAACCATGCTGATATCTAGCTACCAGCATAAGAAAGTCAACCAACTATTGTCTGGAACAGAGGTGCATCCCTCCATTTGTACTTCTCCACAATTCATATGCTGTTCTGGCAAAGAGTGGTTCCTCTATGGAGGCACCTGCAGTGGAGACCAAGGAGGATGCTGGCAACCTCCACAAACGAGACCCTCAGGAGGGTGGCACGAGACCCCACAGAGGAAGGAAACAACTTCTGGTGGGGGACTTGATCATTAGGGTGGTAGAAGTGGGTGAGTAAGGGGATAGGGAGGTAAGGTACCTGCCTGGTGCCACAGCTTGGAGGGAAAGGAGGTGAATCCTCAGGATCGTGGGAGCCGCTTCATGAGGGAGGGAGCTGGATGTCATTGTCCACCTAGGGACAAATAACCTGGCTGTGAATGGGATCAGAGCAGTGCAAGAGGAGTTTGCAGAGTTGGGGAGGGGCCTTAGACAAGTAACATGTATGGCAACCTTCTCACAGGTGCTGCCTGTCTATGGCAAGGATGATGCTAGGGTATTTCGTACCATGGGATTCAATGAATGGTTGAACAACTGGTGTGAAGCTCAGGGTTTTGGCTTTATTGGGGACTGGGGAGCTACCAGGAGGGATGCAGGCCTATACTGGTGCGATGGTCTGCATCTGTCTGGGGGGGGGACCAGGATCCTAGGTGATAGGTTTATAACCAAGACACACTGTCTTAGGGTAGCTGGTTCATTCCACTGGAGTGTCAAACAGATGAGGCATACTAATGAGTCCTGGTAGGACAAAACACGTGTCTATGTCATCTATTAGCACCCTTTGCAAATTGTGTGAGAGGCCTTTCAGCACCATGCAATTCTGCTTAAAGTTGAACCAGCATAACATTCTGTGGTGATTTGCATATGCAGCCCATGATGCTTTGCATTGTGTGGGCATGTGTGATTTTTGTATTTTCATGAAACTTGGCTTCCCTGCCAAATGCCCTTCGGGGTAACCCTTGCCTCAGTGTTTGCACACAGAGGTTCTTTGTCTTTTAGATAGGTTTAAATGCGTCATTGGCAAGCATTTAAACTAGCCAAAGGGGGAGGCATTGAAAAGGAGCAGAGAAATCCCAGCCTCCCCCGACAAAACACAGTAGTTTGAGAGGTAAACACCAAGGTAGAGAAGTCAATAGGGAGCAGGACAGGGGTAAATGCAGAAAAAAAACCAGTAAGGACAGGGATGGGGCTAAAAGAGGTAATGACATAAAACAAAATGGAAGGTGATGAGTACCAATGCATGCAGTCTGTTTAACAAGCTCCCTGAACTAGTGGCCTTGATGGCAGAGAGATACCTGGATATTGTAGCAGACACTGAAACATGGTACACAGAGAACCATGACTGTGATGTCATCATACTAGGATAAACAGTCCACAGGAGGGACAGGGAGTGTAAAAGAGGAGGAGGAGGAGTAGCTCTCTATATAAGGGAAGGGATTAAAATAACAGAACTAAAGAGTAAACAGGAAGTTGATGAGTACCTGTGGGTCACCCTGGAGACAGGAAAAGGCACCACAATCCACATGGGGTTGTGTACAGACCCCCATCTCAGGGGGAGGAAATGGACAAGGAAATGATAGAAGGCATCCTTAAAATGGCAGAAAAGATAGAGATATTGTTGATGGGGACCTAAAAATGCCAGATGTTAACTAGAGTACCTTTGCTGCAGGCACATCCAAGAGCAGGGTCATTCTTGATGCCCTACAGGGGGCATGTCTCAGACAGTTAGTGTTGGAACCCACTTAGGAGGGAGCAATCTTAGACCTTGTACTCTCAAATGGGGAAGGAGAAAGGATCTTAGATTTAGAAGTAGGCAGCCATCTGGAAACAAGTGACCAGCAAACAGTGTGATTCACAATAAACATAACTATAGAGTCATGCCATACAAAAACAAGAGTATTGGACTTTAGAAAGGCTGACTTTGGGAAAATGAGAGCATGCCTCAGACAGCACTAGCAAATGGGCAAGAAGGAGGCATGGAAGAACAATGGAGAATAATCAAAACAGCCATCGCAGAGGCAACAAGCCTATGTGTGAAGCAAATCAACAAAACAAAATGAAAGAAAAATACAGTATGGTTCTCAAAAGAAGTGGGAAGGAAGGTTAAGGAGAAAAGGATAGCATTTAGGAAATACAAGGAAACACAGAAGGAGAAGTACAGATAACTTTTTCAGTTAAAGCAGAATTAGTCAGGGAAGGCAGTCAGAATAGCAAAGGCACAAACTGAGGGAAAGATAGCTGGCTCTGTTAAGAAGGGGGATAAAACCTTTTATAGGTACATTAGGGAGCGATGAAAGACAAAGGGAGGGATACATAGACTTAATAAAGGGGAGGGAATGTGGGCAGAAGGTGACAGTGAAAAAGCTGGAATACTGAATGAATATTTCCGCTCAGTATTCACAACGGAAGAGGAGGGGGGAGGTACCTAAACCAAACAAGAGGGAAACTCTGAAAAGGGGGGTTGATACCAGTCCATTCACAGAAGAAAGTGTTTTTAAAGAACTCTTGAAACTGAGGGTGGACAAAGCAATGGAGCCTGATGGGATTCACCCAATAATTCTAAAAGAACTAAGGGTAGAACTAGTAACACCACTGACTACTCTTTTTAACAAATCATGGGAGGATTGAGTGGTACCTGAGGACTAGAGGAGGGCAAATGTGATTCCACTTCACAAAAGTGGGAGCAAAGCAGAGGCAGGTAACTACAGACCAGTTAGTTTGACCCCAGTGGTAAGGAAAATGATGGAATCACTTCTGAAAGAAAGACTTGTTGAGTACCTAGAGTCCAGTGGGGGCACAGGACCCAAAGCAGCATGGTTTCACAGCAGGAAGGTCATGTCTGATGAACCTAATAGATTTTTTTGACTAGGTGACCAAAGTAGTAGACCAGGGAGGGGCTGTGGATATGGCCTACCTAGATTTTAGCAAGGCATCTGACACAGTCTTATACAAAAGATTAATATGCAAGTTAGCCAGTCTTGGAGTGGGTTCCAAGGTGGTAGCCTGGATAAAAAAACTGGCTGGACAACAGGACACAAAGAGTAATAGTGAAAGAGTTCACAGTGAAGAAAGGAGGGTAACTAGCAGGGTACCGCAGGGTTTGGTACTGGGACTTGTCCTCTTTAATGTCTTTATAAGTGACATTGGAAAGCACCTGGAAGGAAAGGTATGTCTCTTTGCAGATGACACAAAGATCTGCAAGAGGGTTGATACACAAGGTGGGGTGGAAAGGATGAAAAGGGACTTGGCAAAGTTGGAGGAATGGTCAAATATGTGGCAGCTCAGATTCAATGCAAAGAAGTGCAAGGTAATGCATCTGGGAAACAAAAACCCAGGGGCAGAGTACACAATGGGGGTGAGTTAATAACAACAACAAAAATTGAAAGAGACCTAGTAGTAATTATATCAGATGACCAAAAGGTGGGCAAGCAATGTGAGAAGGCAGTAAGGAGGGCTGGGATGCATAGGGAGAGGCATCAACAGTAGAAAACAGGAAGTTGTTATCCCTCTGTACAGACAGTTGGTGAGACCCCATCTGGAGTACTGTGTGCAATTCTGGAGACCCCATCTCCACAAAGACATAGACAGAGTGGAGGCTGTTCAGAGGAGTGCAACCAAAATAGTGCAGGGTCTGCCCCAGAAGACATACGAGGAGAAACTAAAGCAGCTTAATATGTATACCCTCGAGGAAAGTGGGGGGGGCATGATAGAAACTTTCAAGTATCTCAAGGGAATTAACAAGGTACAAGAGGGCAACATCTTTCAGAAGAAGAAAGGTGCAAGAACAAGGTGGCACAATTTGAAGATGGGAGACAGCTCAGAGGTAATGTTAGAAAGTATTTTTTCACAGAGAGTGTTGTGGATGCATGGAACAGTCTTTCTGGGGAGGTTGTGGAGTCAGGAACAGTGGGAGAATTCAAGAATGCATGGGACAGGCATAAGGCAATTCTAGTGGGGGGGTAGAAGAAAGTAAGCTATTGATTAACTGGAATCTGCAGCTTATCCATCAGGTAGGGAAATGGGCAAACTAAGTGGGCCAAGCAGTCCTTATCTGCCATCAAATTCGATGTTTCTATGTCTATCATTAACAATAAAGCAGTTCCCCTTTAAAAAGTGCAATTGTTCAAATACCTTGGGGTCATGATTGATGATATCTTCTCTTTCACATAGCACATATATGTAAGCCCCCCTACAAATGTGGGTTCCTGAAAACCTTCCCGGAGCTTGCCTAAAGGCTACCTGCTTAACTGGTGTTTGGCGAAATGCCGCTAGCTGTGGGTGTTGTGAGTGCTTTTAAAAGCCTACGGTACTGTCCCTTTAAGAGCAGCCTGCTAGCAGGCTCCAGTGGGTTGTATGGGGGATGGGGTTTCCTTGCACGAATCCCACCAGAGCTGCAGTGGAAGCACTCCCATTTTATAGTCGCTATAAGTGCCAAACAGAGCATACTTGATAGATGTGGCTGTTTGGCTATGATTACTTAGAGTATTAGTGAACTTGCCGTTTGTCTAACCTGCCTTCTGTGCAGCTGGGACCTTGTGTGCTTGGCCCCTCCATTTTGGACCTGGGTGGTTGAACTGGGCCAATGAAGCAAGAGGGAACATTAAAATGAAGACTATTTGAGCCAACCAGAATCAGAGCTCGTTTTGGAGATGGCTGACCATAGGGGACACAGGCAGTAATCCTGGGACATGGAGTTCTGGACTGCGACACCTTTTTGCACCAACTGGGGCCAAGATAAGTGACTGGCATCAGCAACCCACCAATGGGATTGGTTGGCACCCGAACTGAGAGGCTTGCCCAAACTGCCAGGGGGCAGAGTCGTTGTGGCTGTGAGTGAGTGAGGAGCTCTGGGCTCCTGTTCTGTTGAGCTTTTGTGCGGGAAGTGCATGTGGAAGGCCATATTTTTGGCAGTTTGAACACCAGCAAGTGTTGGACTAAATCCGCTAGGCAATGGTCAGAGGAGGCTGTGCAAAAGCGCAGCTACTTACCAGGATCACCCTGTAGAGGACTGGAGAATCTGCTTCAATCGCGCATGGTCTGTCAGGACAAGTGAAGCAGCGTCGGTTGGCTCGGTGTGTGCAGTGAAAGCGATCGGGATGTATACAGCAGCTGCCTAGTATGGTACCCCTCTGCCTTTCATGTAAATGAATGGAGAAGTGTTGGAATTCCAGGCTCGGTCCTGCGAGTGGTGTGAGAGTGCTCTTTCTACTGGAGTCGTGAGTACTAAATCAGCGTAGCTCCCTGTCAAATGTTCCTAGTGAGAGCAAGATTTGTCTGGCTTCTTTACTGGCTTCACGAACTGAGCCTGCTGGCTCTACTTGATCTTCGTAGGAATCAAATGCTTGTTTCTGTGTCAGGGCCCCAACCAGCTGCATCGAGAGGCTAGCCTTTATTGCCTGGGTACCCAGAGACAGGGACTTATAAGTTACACCGGTGCACAGTGCCCTAGATATATATATACATATATATTAGAGTGGTAAGCTAATTAACCTGATTGCCCCAGTCTTTGTTATCTCCTGATAAATAAATCAGATTGGTTGTTTTGCAAAGGTATACTGGCTGAACTGTGTGTTTCTGGTGAATTACTGCCCAGTGATTATTGTGTAACTGCATCTTACTTTTCAGGGGGTCCCCAGAGCAAGCTGATTGGACCAAGCCTGGGGGTAAGCATATGTAGCTGGGACACTGGGGTTTACTTAAGTGGGCCACTAGTGGGAAGAAAGGGGGTTGCAGTGGCCCAGAGGGCTGTGGCCTGGTCATATCAGACTGTACCAGCCCCAACCTCTGGGTGGAGGCACCTACCATCGGATCCAGGCCACTCAACCTGTTAGTGTCAGAGCAGGCAGGGGTAGTACCCTTGGGATAGCAACCTCTAGGGGTTACATTTTGGAGGCACCGCTGGGATCAGCATCCCCTAGGGGCTGAGTAGACGAAGTATCTCAACATGGCCAAACTAAAGGAGAAACTGGAGGGGGATATCATAGTTAAGATTAAGTTGGACCCTATTAAGACGATGATACTTAAACTGAGAGGGCGGGGTGAAGCAGAAGAGTTGGATTCCCAGAAAATTGTGTTACTACTGGATGTACCCCTGTTGACAACGAACGCTGACCTTATTTCTGCAGTAGAGCATGTAGAGTGGAGTACACTGCACAGTTCTGGAGACCTTACCTACGTAAGGACATAGACAGGATAGAGAAGGTTCAGAGGAGGGCAACAAAGATGGTGCATGGATTGCATTACAAGTCCTATGAAAACAGGTTGAAGGAACTGAACATGTACTCCCTGGAGGAAAGGAGGGAGAGAGGAGATATGACAGAGACATACAAGTATCTTAGAGGAAGGAACAGGGTGCAGGAATACACTATTTTTAAGTGAAAAAGATGTTCCAGGACTAAAGGACATGGGATGAAGTTGGAGGGAGGACGATTCAGAGGAAACGTGAGGAATAATTTCTTCACAGAACGAGTGGTGGACAAGTGGAACACCCCACCAGGGGAAGTGGTGGGGGCTGAAACAATCACGGGATTTAAGAATGCATGGGATAGACATAAAGGAATTCTGGAGGTCAGGGGTAAGAGGCAACAGACTTCTTGGAAAACAAACTGAACTTACAAGCTCAAATGGGCAGACTGGGTGGGCTATAGGCCCTTATCTGCCGACACTGTCTATGTATCTATGTTAAATGTTTAGGCAAGGTAGAGGTGAAGGGGCATATGGCTGATCTACTCGACTAGACCTTGCAGATGTTACTCTTATGCAGTACAGCTATAGACCCTGAGAGGGCACCCCCAGTGATTTACCCGGAAAGTGCCCAGCAGGAGTGGAGGATCATTCATATCTGGAGTGGGTCAGTCACCCCGGGGGTCCCCCAAGACTAATAACTTTAAAGATAAACTGCTTAAATTGCTAGCTGTGGAGGGGAGGACTACTCAGGAGTTACTGCAGACATTGGACCTTTCTAGTGAACCCACCCCCCAAGCCTCCCCAGGTACCTCCCCTGGGCCCTACCAAGAGTTCTATCTTGGCGTCATCTCCCCTAGTTGTTCCCCCTATACAGTCAGGTTCCTACCATAGACTAAAACTTTTTTCTGGTACTGTGCTGGTACCCTCAGGGGAGGATGATTTGGAGGCTTGGATGGACTATGCTACCCCCCTAGTCCAAGAGTGGCAGTGCTCTGAGGGGGAGAAATGAAAGAGACTGATGGAGAGCCTGTGGGGCCTAGCTTTGGAAGCCATTCGGTTCTTGTGGGCTACTAGTCCTGAAGCCACTGCAGTAGAGTACCTTTCTGCCTTAGAGGGGGTGTTTGGGAGTACAGAAACTGGGGAAGACTTATTATGGAAGTTCAAGTCTGCCAAACAATGGAGGAATGAGAAATTGTCCGCCTTTGTCACCAGGGTGGAAAGAGCCTTGCAAAAAGCTTATCGAAAGGGGGGAATAACTGCCACAGCCTTGAATCAGGTCCGGCTGGATCATATCTTGAAATCTGCCAGGTTTTCCAGTATGATATTGTTAAAACTTAATTTACATAACCGACAGGCTGCTCCTCCCGAATACTGCCAATTGATGTGGGAGATTCGAGAAGTAGAGACAGATGAAGAGGGGTGGGAACCCTATGTGAGAGCTGTGAATCTATGCCAAACCCCTGAGTCCAGTGAACCAGATGAGACCCACCCATCTAGATGGCTTGATGCTTCTCCTGTACCCCCAGAGGCCCAAGGAGGAGTGGGTGTGTGTGCTGTTTCCTCTGATCCCGGAGTAGAAAGTGATTTGAGGGCTGAGATTAGAGATTTATGAGAACTGGTGAGGGACTTGAAGCAAACTGCTGCCCACTTGTTAAGTTTGGGGAACCCGAGTTATCTAGAAATAAACGACCAAGCCAAGAGGAGCCCTTCTAACCCCAGGATGGCTTCCAGCAGGCAAGGTATCTCCCTCCCAACAAAGACCCCTGAGACACTAAGTTCTGTTACCACTGTGGAGAGGATGGACACTTTCAGACTAAGTGCCAGTTACCAGAGAATTTAAGGAGGGTCAACAGCAGGCTGATCACCTAGCATTGCAAGGCCTATATCAGACCTCCGGGAGGCTTCCTAGGAAGGGTTTTGTGACCCAGGCCAACGCACAAGCAACCTCCAAAGCTGTGTCCCCCAAATGCTCTGATGTGGTGGGGCCATCAATGGAGGCCACTGTGAGAATGAATGGGATACCCACCCAGGCTGTGTTGGACAGTGGCTCCCAGATGACCATTATGTTCCAGGACTGGTATTGGAAACACTTGCCTGAGGTGCCTTTGCAACCTTTTTTTTTTTTTTTTTTAATTCAAAGTTTATTTGAATTTTAGCACATAATACAAAGAATATTAACACATACTTTTGGCCAAATCATAAAGATAAACCTAATTCCCTTTCTTCCCCCCCACCCCCTTCCCAATACACTATATCCAAAAAGGAAAAGAAAAAACAATCCCCTAAGAAAACCTCTCCACCCCGTCTCCATCCCCCCCTCCGGCTTGCTTCTCCAGAGTGGTGACTCATTTTTATCCTTGCCCTCGTGGTTCCATTACCTTAACTTGTCTGGAGAGAATAGAGAGCTAATAGTGGGGTCCAGATTTTATTAAACTTACCCATTTTATTCAACAAGCTAGCTATAATTTTTTCCACTCTAGGACTGGCCAGAAGCACCTTCAACCATTCGACATATAATATTTCCTCACTATCTTTCCAATGCCTTAGTACTAACTTCTTAACTGACATAGATATTAATGCCATGTGATATTTGTGGACAGTTATTGGGATTCCAGAATAATCTCCTAAAAGGCAAATTCTTTCTGTAAATAAATCATTGAGCCCCAGCAGGGGGTCTACTTTTTGTTGAATTTGCATCCATATGGAGGCTGCTTTGGGACAGAGCCAAAAAATATGCAATAGATTGCCCTCCCCCTGAGCACACCTTGTACAACTGGCAGAAGCAGCAATACCAAATTTAGCCATTTTTGGGGAAGTACAATATAGATTATGTAAAATTTGGAACTGCATAAGTCGGAGTCTGTCCTGTGTGATATATTTATGACACCCTTGACAAAGTACCTCCCAATTAATAGGTATCTCAGGAAGGAGTTCCACCCAATAATCTGATGGTCCAAAGGGTCTGGGGTAGATCCAATCATATAAAGCATTGTAAATCTTTGATACAGCATGTGGGAGGCCCGCTACCTGCACTAGATTTACCCCAAAATTAGGACTCTTGGGAGGTTGAGCCTTCGTCCCTATGGCTTTCACAAGGATGTGTCACAGTTGGTAAACTTTTAAAATGTTAAGGGCCAAAATGCCCAGCTTGTCTAAAATTTCTGAGGACGAGAGCCATTCTCCTCTGGCCTCATTCCAAAAGCACGTGAGTTTGACCGCCTTAGCCTGTGGGAGCCACTTTGGAGAAAGAACCCTCCCCTCTACTTTAATATTGGGGTTGCCTATCAACGGCTGCTCCAGGTCTACACAATGGTTGTACTTCATGAAGTTACAAAGCTGGGAGTGCACCCTCACAGACGTTGCAATAGGTGTCGAGCTAAGCTGTTTTGGGAGGCTCTTAGGTCTCACGAAAAGCAGTGCCTCTGGAGAAAGCTTGTAATATCGGATTAGGGCTAGCTCTATTTTTATCCAAAGGGGTTTGTATTCATGAGGCTCTTCTAGATCTTTTATTTAAAGCCACCTCAGGTATTTACTGATATGGCTGGCCCAATAGTAAAGGCCTATATGTGGCACTCGAAGGCCACCTCTGAGTTTTGGAGCCACTAATTTGTGGAACGCCAAATGGGGGCACCTTCCCGCCCATATTAAATTAATGATAATACTATGTACCTTCTTGAACCATGACTGAGGTAGCCATATATTCAAGAGACTCAATGGATAATACAGCCGGGGGAAGACATTCATTTTAATGAGGTTGATTCTACCCCAGATAGTTAATGGGAGAAGGGACAATTGGGCAATGACTTGCAATAATAAATCCAGATTGCTCTTTTGCAATTGTGTAACATTTCTTGCGAGAGCAATGCCTAGATATTTCATTGATTTCTTTTCCCAGAACAGACCTAAATCATTAACTTCATGCTTCATCACCCTCTGATTGAGAGGGAAAACCACAGTCTTATCCACGTTCAATTTATAATTGGAAAACCGGCTATACTCTTTAATAATTTCTAATAAATGCGGAATAGATTCCCCAGGATGAGAGACTTGAAGTAAAAGGTCATCGGCATAGGCCAAAACTTTGACTTCAGTACCTTGTATGACAATCACTTGGACCTCAGATCTAGCAATCAATCTTCGGATGAGCAGTTCTAAATACAGATTGAAGAGCAGTGAGGATAAGGGACAACCTTGCCTGGTGCCCGAACCCAAAGGAAATAGTCCAGAGATGCACCCATTGCAAATGACCCTGGTTGTGGGGGCTTTGTAAAGCATTCGTATCCAGTTCTGGAACTCTAGGGGAAAACTGAAAGCATGTAATACCCTGAAAAGGAAATTCCAGTTTACTCTATCAAATTCCTTCTCGGCATCCAGGGATACCAAAGCCGCCGGGTATTCAGCATCCCTGGACACCGAGAAGACATGTGCCATAGTACGTACATGGTCACTGGCCGATCTCCCCTTCATGAAGCCCACCTGTTCCATTCCTATTAAATCAGGGAGAACCTCACTGAGGCGATCTGCTAACAGCTTGCTCAGAATTTTAACTTCCTGATTAAGTAAAGATATGGGCCTGTAATTGATCATATATACCTGAGCCTTTCCAGGCTTTGGCAGCAGAGTTATCAAAGCCTCGAATAGTGTATCATCTGTACTATTGCCTGCAAGAATCTGTTGGTACAAAGAGAGAAGTAAAGGGGATAGCTGCTTTGCAAATTTGTTATAAAAATTAGACGAAAACCCATCTGGTCCGGGAAACTTATCTAGGGGAAGACTATCTATTGCTTTTAGGATCTCTACTTCTGTTATGGGGTTACATAATGCTATGCGTTGTATTTCTGAGATAGAGGGCAGATGAGATTCGGCTAAATAAAGATACACTTCATTAAGCGGAGGGAGGTCAGTCTTCGGGGCTACACAACAATCGGAAACATTTTTGGAACTCTGCAGTAATTTCTTTCTAGGTACTTATCAGCACCCCATCAGAAGACAAGATGGAGGCAATAAATCTAGTAGACTCCTGCTGTTTAATTCAGGTAGCTAGAAGGTGACCTGCCTTTTCCCCTTGATCAATGTAGGTAGCCTTCGATTTCAAAATCTGAAATTCTGCCCTCTCCCTCAGAAGGTCTGAATAAGAATCCTTTAATTTTATAAGTTCCAGCTGAGTTTGCTTCGAGGTATGAGGGGACGTGTTATTTTCTATCATTCTAATCTGATAAGGAGTTGTGTTAATTTCTGCTCTCTCATTCTTTTCCTCTTTGACCCAATCCCGATTAAGACTTCTCTCAGATAGGCCTTTAAGGCGCCCCATTCCATATCGGGCTTCCCGGTGGTATTTAGGTTAATAGACATGAATTGCGAAATGTAGTTACTAATAAGTTTCACCGTATCTGGGTCCTTTAGAATTTGGTTATTGATTTTCTAGTGCCCTTCCACTTTTGAAACAGTGGCTAGGCAGAGTTGACAAGTAACAAGAGAGTGGTCCAATGGAGGTCCAGGCTGTATGGTCGATTCTACTACCCCTGTGAGTAACTGCTGGGAAATCATAATGTAATCAATTCTGGAAGACATTTTATGAACTGACAAAGTGAATGTATAGCATCTATCTGAGGGGTGTAGAGTACGCCATACATCACACAGCCCTATTCTGTCCCATATGTCCCTTAATGCTCTTTGGGCTGACGAAAGACCTCTGAATCTATTACCTGTACAATCCATATTAGGGTCAAATACTAGATTTAAATCTCCACTCAAAATTATAGGTACTACTAGAAAGGGGGTTAAGATATTGAACAACTCCATGTAAAAACCAGGGGAGTCAGTATTTGGCCCATATATACTACCCAGCAATACTCCCGTAGTATACATTCTCCCTTGAACTAGTATGTATCTCCCACGTGCATCTCTGATACTGTTAGTTGGTGTGAATGGAATTTTACGTTTTATCAAAATCATCACCCCACAACTATGCGTAGTGCCCTCAGCTGCAAACACTTGCCCTATTTGCTGCTTTCTCATTTTTGATTCTTCTGAAATCAACAGATGGGATTCTTGGATGAAAATAATATCCGACCTTAACAACTGTAGGTGCTTTCGAACTTGGTATTGCTTCACCTTCTGTTTAATTCCTTTAACATTCCACGTGGAAAAAACTAAGTTACTGATCATAAACTATATATACATATCTGTGTACATCTCTTGGCCCTTTTTCAGCAAACCTTAATCCTATCTGAGCATTAGAGGGTACACTCAAGCAAACCCAGCCCTCCCCCAAATCTCCCTCCCTCTCCCACTCCCCAAAACCCAACCGCCCAGGGTATGCAAAGTCTAGTACTTGCGTTAGATTATTCTCCCTGCCCTCCTTCCTGCCCTCATGGCTACGATCTATGGTCAGCAGTGCACCTCACTAAAGCCCGCCCTTCCCCTAGCCCCCCTGACCCAACCAATATCCCATCCGCATCTTCAGCCATTTATACCATATATAACTAAGGTGGCTTCTGGAAGTTTAAGCCAAGCTGTTCTCATTGACCTCTCTTTTATTATTCGATCATCTTTCTACTATATCTATCCTAAACTGCTATCTTAAAAATCTAACATTTCAATCTTTATTAACACCTTTATCTCTAAATCTAATAAAACATTAATGGGTAACCCGATCCCTGCTGTACACTTCTTCACACTTGCTATTCTTTATAAGATTTAGAATAGCCCTGTCTGATCATCAGTACCCCGGGCTTAATTGCTCTGTGCAAAATAAAGAGATAGAGACAGGAAATATCTGGCAATCTCCCACAAGTATGCCACTCTTCAATAAACACTACATCGGAAAGCTTGCCCTTATATACACTCCTAACCCAAAGAAGACATCCTCCTCATTAGAATCATTCTCTTGGCCCCTTTTCTAGGGTCGATGTTCCTTTTGCATTGCTTTTCTATAACAGTGCCTCCAATACCTAAGAACGAAACTAGGGGCCCATTTGTCTTATGTCCTGAGTTCTTTACTTTATAACATTATTCCTTAGGAAACAAACAAAAACAACAACAAAAAAACCCTTTTTCCTTTTAAGCAGTGTTCTGGGGTTTTGGCTATTTGCCATTATCAGTGCCAGGGTCGAAGTTTGTTTGGGCATCAATCATCTACATGCCTCTCTGTCATTCCACAGTCACGCTCCCAGTGCCGCTAACATCAGCGAAACAACTTAAATCCTGTCGGCCTTGGCGTTTCAGTCATTGCTGGGCTTTGAGAGCCCACTAGCGGTAACCATTCCTAAATCATACCAGGCATTGAGGCTACTTCTCTGATAAACATATTCTGCTCACGGGCATCTCCAGGGCATGAAAAGGCAAAAACGAGGCATACTTCCCCACTCATAAGAGGGACACAGTTCCAAACAGATCGCAGATCACTCAAACCTTCAAGCATTGCCCGAGTTCCCTTTCCAGTATTAGGACATTTCTTAGGGAGTCTCCTTAAAAAATCTGCTCTCAGGGAAAAAGAAACCAAATTTTATCTGGTGGCCATTCATGCTGTCAACTTTACATGCTGAATACCACTTATGTTCTCTGCCACTGGTATACGGTAGAACTAACTACAACTTTATGCTAAGAACAGCTTTGATTTCTCTTTCTTCTTTTCAACAATCGGTACCCTTTTATGCCAGCTTCTCATTCGTCTTTAAATAGATTAGGGAAGGCAGCCTTGAGCCCTTTGATGGCAGCACCTGGCTCTTCATAAGACACCCATGTTCCGGATATCATTACCCCTAATTTTGTGGGGTATCCCATCCAGAATTTCACGCTGGCTGCAATTAATTTAGATACCAATGGGTGAAACAAAGCCCTTTTTTGCCGAACGGACGCTGGTAAATCTTGCTCAACCCTAATTTTAGTGCCTTCCCATCACACTTCATGCAGCTCTCTGATTTTGGTAAAGAAATACTGACATTCCAAGTAATTTAAAAATTTGAAAATTAAAGGGCGAAGGGATGTTCGTGCTGGTGGTTTTGGGCTTAAGAGACCTGTGCGCCCGCTCTATGATGTACTGCCACCCAAAAGGCAACAGGCCCGCTAACTTTTCCACCAGTTTTCATATGAATAGTACCACATCAATACCTTCTTCATTTTCAGGAAGATCTATGAGGACTGCATTGTTTCTACGACTGTGGCCCTCTAGGTCTTCAATCTTAGTCTCCATTTGTGTTAGCTTTTGACGGATGGCTATGATCTCGGGCTCCGCTTTCTCGATTCTTTTTTCAGCTGAGCAAATTTGGGTTTCGTTATCCATTGTACGATGATGTAAATCTTCCAGCGTTTGTGTTATATTTTTAATTTTGGCTTTTATCTCATTGACGTTATCTTTAAACGGTGCGAATTTCTGTAAAAACCGCTGCAGAGTCAGGGGTAGCTGTTGTTCCTCCTCCTCCATAGTTTCAGAGGCCATTTCTTCCACACTACTTGAGACCCTGGATGTTTTTGAGGCCTTTTCAGGTGTCGCAGGCAGGTTATGTTTGGACGTATTTCTTCTCATGGTTACCTCCATGCGTATTCTCAACCCTTCTCTTTGGTTTTGACTCTTTCTTCGATATTGAAAAGGATGGTTTAGCAAGCTTTTGAGAGCTGTTGATTGTAAAATATAAGACTGATTGAGTCGGGAGGCTGGAGCTGTACCAGAGAGCTGTTAGCTGGTAGACTGCATCACGTGACTCCGCCTTTGCAACCTTTGTTATGGCCTACATGTTTGGGAGTTTAGTGATAAGGCCTACTCTTATTCTTGGTATATCCGGATCTGGTTATCTTTTCCTACTTCTGTGGCTGGGGTGGCTGAACAAGTGGAAACCTTGGCCCTAGTATGTCCCGCCACTGGGTTGTATGATGGGTGCCCCAGTTAATTGGAACCAATGCTCACATCTTTGGTCACTTAGCGCAGCTGTGCTCTGAAAAACAGATGTCCAGGACTGGGTGAGCTCTCAGAATAGGAGACCTAGAGAAAGACTGGCCAGGCGGAACCTGAAGGCCTGGTGGGTGTTGTCTGGAAGAAGGATCCAGAACTATTGCTATTAGCCCCAAATGCCCAGTGTGTTTTGCAAAGGGAAGTCTGGATTAAAAAAGATGTTAAGAATAAGTTATTAATGCTGGATGCACCAGGCTATGGGAAATTGCCAGAGGAACTGCCAGTCAAGCCTAGTATTTTGCCTGCTAGAACCCATGCTTATGCCAAAAGGGTAATGGTTCAAGTTCATAATGTGTCTGACAGAGAGATTTGAGTAAATAGAGATTGCACCCTGGCTAATGTGCATTGTGCAGACACTGCAATGCTACCCAGTAGCAAGAGTTCAGGGAAGAATGCCAGAGTAACGCCTGACTTGTTTGATTTCAGTGACTCCCTGTTGCCAGCTGAATGGAAAGTGAGGATCAGTGAGAAGCTTGCCCAGAGAAATCGGGTGTTTTCCTTAAAAGAATGGGACATAGAATGTGTGCAAGGTGCTAAGCACCACATCCGGCTGCATGATGAAAGGCCATTTCGTGAGAGATCTCGACGCCTGGCCCTTGCTGACATAGATGATGTGAGATGGCATCTGCAAGAGATGCTAGCTGCTGGTGTAATACAAGAATCCAGAAGCCCCTATGCTTCCCCCATTGTGGTAGTGAGAAAAAATAATGGGACAGTAAGGATATGTGTGGATTATCTCACTTTAAACCAGCGGACTATCCCTGATCAGTATACAATGCTCCGCATTCAGGATGCTTTGGACTGCCTGAATGATAGCAAGTGGTTCTCTGTGCTGGATCTTCACAGTGGGTACTACCAGACCCTGATGGCCCCAGAAGACTGTGAGAAGACAGCCTTTATCTGTCCGCTTGGTTTCTATGAATTCATGAGGATGTCTCAAGGGTTTTCAGGTGCCCCAGCCACTTTTCAATGATTGATGGGGTGTGCAGTGGGGGACATGAACTTACCAGAGTGCCTGGTATACCTAGATGATGTTATTGTGTTTGGCAGCTCACTGGAGGAACATGAGAGCAGATTATTCAAGGTATTGGACTGACTGGAAGACTTTGGCCTTAAACTGTCCATTGATAAGTGTCAATTCTTTCAAACATCAGTAAAGTATGTGGGACACATAGTATCCACCGAGGGAATAGAGACTGATCCAAGTTAAGTTGAGGACTTGACCACCTGGCCACACCCCAAAAATCTAAAAGAACTGCAAAGATTCCTGGGATTCTGTGGTTATTATCAGCCTTTCATCAAGGACTATTCAAGAGTGATCCGCCCTTTACTTAACCTTACTTAAGGGTATCCCCCAACCCACAAAAAATACAAAAAGTCAGCGTCCCTCAAGACTGAAAGAGTTTATTTTCATCCAAGTGAAGTATTTGGGGCCCGCTGGACCCCTGATTGTGAAACTGCTTTTCATGAGATCATATATCAGCTTACTCACGCTCCAGTGTTGGCTTATGCTGATCCAACAAAACCTTATGTCCTGCACACTGATGCTAGCTTGTAAGGGTTAGGGGCTGTGTTGTACCAAGAGCATGAGAATGGCCTGAGACCAATGGCCTTTGCCAGCAGAAGCCTGACCCCTTCTGAAAAGAACTATCCTGTACACAAGTTAGAGCTCCTAGCTTTGAAGTGGGCCATTGTTGATCAATTTCATGAGTACTTGTATGGGGCTAAGATACTAGTAAAGACTGACAATAATCCTTTGACCTATGTGCAGACTTCAGCTAAGTTGGATGCCACTGGCCATAAGTGGCTCTCTGCCTTATCTACCTACAACTATGCAGTTGAATACAGAGTAGGTATGAACCACATAGATGCTGATGCTCTCTCCTGGAGGCATGTTCCCCAGAATGACTGAGTCAGACTGTCAGAACCTAATATTAGAGCACACTGCCAGAAGTTTGACAGGGAGGAACAAATGTCCACGGACGCAGTGGACTGTATGGTGGATTGTTTGGGACCCTCTGAGAATTGCATACCTGCAGCTTATTGCCACTTTTCTGCAATAGACATTGGTGCACTGCCTCAGCTGGACAATGACAGTATTCGGCAGGCTCAATCCCGAGATCCCAAGATCAAATCAGCTTTAGAAGCCCTATATGCAGGGAAAGATGTGTCCAAATTGCGTTGCACTGATTTGAGAACTGCATTGTTATACAAAGAAGGTCCTAAGTTGAAACTGATCAATAGACTGTTATACAGAGAAACAGTAGACAAGGGGGGCAAGTAGACAAACAACAACTAGTGCTGCCCACTGCCTTTTGAAATTCAGTACTGAGGTCCTTACACAGCCGCATGGGGCACCTCGGTATAGACAGAACACTTGACTTAGTGAGATCCAGATTCTATTGGCCTAAGATGGGGGCTGATGTGGAGCAAAAAATTCAAACTTGTAGTCACTGCTTACAGAGGAAAGCTTTGCCCCAGAGGGCTGCCCCCCTTGTTAACATCACCACCAGTGCACTCATGGAGCTGGTCTGTATTGATTTTCTGAGTTTGGAGTCAGATCAAAGAAATATTAGTAATGTGCTGGTGGTCACTGACCATTTTACGAGATATGCCCAAGCTTTCCTCACCAAGGACCAGAAGACATCCACTGTGGCAAAAGTACTTGTAGGAAACTTTTTTGTTCACTATGGGGCTCCACAAAGAATCCATTCTGATCAAGGGAGAGACTTTGAGAGTCATCTGATCAAAGAGATGCTTTCTCTGTGGGGAGTGCAAAAGTCCAGAACCACCCCTTACCACCCCCAGGGGGACCCACAGCCTGAACATTTCAATTGCACTTTGCTAGATATGCTAGGCACCCTCCACCCAAAGGACAAGCCTAGATGGAGCCAACAAATTAGCACCCTGGTACTTGCCTACAACTGCACCAAAAGTGATGCCACTGGGTTCTCCCCCTACCGCCTGATGTTTGGAAGAGAAGCTCAACTGCTTGTAGATGTGTGCTTTGGGGTCTCTCCTGATGGGGTTCGAGCTGACAACTATTTACAGTATGTGAAAAAGTTGAAGACCCAGCTAAATCATGCGTACCAACTGGCTCAAACCAAGACTGCCAAAAGAAATCTGGCCAACAAAGAAAGGTATGATAAAAAGGTAAAAGCACAGGAACTCCAGGAGGGAGATCAGGTGTTGCTAAGAAATATGGGACTGCATGGCAAACACAAGATTACTGACAGATGGCACCATCTCCCTCACATTGTAGTGGGCAAACTAGATGATCTGCCTGCTTACAAAGTAAGGCCTGAGAATAATTCAAAAGATGTTAAAATAATGCATAGAAATCATTTACTGCCCATCGGACAAATTTTGATAGAAGCTGAATCTCCCAATGCCCCACTCAGACCTATAACTAGAGCTGCTGCCAAGAAGAATCCACGATGAGTCGACTCCTCAGAAATTAAACCAAAGAGGCCTCCTCCACCCCCTTTTGATGAAATTGATCAACAGTCTGTGTCAGGGGACAGAGAGACTAATGCTGAGTATTACCCCTCTTATGAATTGAGTCAACTGTTTAGGGGCAATCCCCTAACTAACTCTGGGGATGAAGTTGGGCTTCCTGGACTGTCTGAGCCCCCAGCTTTGTCCCTGGAGCCCAGGCTTCCAGAGGATGAAGTGAGTGGCAGCAAGGGTGAAGAGATGGGATCCTTGAGCCTGGCTGAATTATCTGGCATGGTTGAGCTGTCTGACTTTTCAGAAGAAGGAAGTGATGTGGGGGAACCAGCTAGTGATATGCCAGAGCAAGAAGAATACTTTGAGTGCCCTGATAGCACCCCGGTAGTACCAGAAATGTCCCTAGCTGAACCAAGCAGTGTGGGTTCTGACATAGAGGGTTCTGTTCCCAAAAGTACTATGGGCCCTGGGTCCCCTTCCCCTATGGAGCTTCCCCATACTAACCTAAGTGAGGCTAAAATGGAATCGGGGCCTGCAGCAGGTTTTTCTGAGACTCCTAGATGCACCAGCCGAGAAGTATGGCCTGTAGTAAGGTTAAGTTATGAGTCCTTGGGTCAGCCTGTGGACCTTCCTTTAAATGTAGTCCCTAAAGGGGTGTACGTGTCCCCGAGCTCCTTGCCCAAATTAGACTTGGGAAATGATTCCCAACTGTTAGTATTACCCTCTGAGTATAGTGCTACTGCGCCAGGTAGCCCTCAGGTAGCTGGTAGGGAATGGCCCCCTTTATCCAAGTGTCATGGGCAGGAAGTAATGACCTGATTTATAAAGGAAAGGGTTGTGGTATGTGTAATGTTGTATAATCAAAAAGTAAACTGAGTGATACAGTACCACTGTGTGTAACCAAAGGTCTGATGTGCTGTCAATTTAAACTGTTTTGCCTTAAAGTGACTGAAGGGTAACTACTTGACATGGACGCAAAGTTCTTTCCAGGCCAGGAATGGTGTAATCCCCCTACAAATGGGGGTTCCTAAAAACCTTCCCGGAGCTTGCCTAAAGGTTGACTGCTTAACTGGTGTTCGTCGAAATGCCACTAGCTGTGGGTGTTGTGAGTGCTTTTAAAAGCCTACGGTACTGTCCCTTTAAGAGCTGCTTGCTCACAGGCACCAGTGGGTTGTATGGGGGGGCTGGGTTTCCCTGCTCGAAACCCGTCAGAGCTGCGGTGGAAGCGCTCCCATTTTGTAGTAGCTGTAAGTGCCAAGCGGAGCTTACTTGATAGATGTGGCTGTTTGGCTGCAATTAGTTAGAGTATTAGTGAAATTGCCATTTGTCTAACCTGCCTTCTTTGCTGCTGGGACTTTGTGTACTTGGCCCCACCATTTTGGACCTGGGTGGTTGAACTGGGCCAATAGAGTGAGAGGGAACATTAAAATGGAAACTATTTGAGCCAACCAGAATCATGACTCGTTTTGGAGCTGGCTGACCATAGGGGACGTGGGCAGTAATTCTGGGACATGGAGTTCTGAACTGCAGAGCCTTTTTGCACCAATGGGGGCCGAGATAAGTGACTGACATCAGCAGCCCACCAATGGGATCAATTGGTGCCCGAACTGAGAGGCTTTCCCAAACTGCCAGGGGGCAGAGTCGCTGTGGCTGTGAGCGAGGAAGGAGATCTGGGCTCCTGTTCTGTTGAGCTTTCATGCGGGAAGCACATGTGGAAGACCAGATTTTCGGCAGTTTAAACGCCAGCAAGTGTCAGACTAAATCCGCTAGGCAGTGGTCAGAGGAGGCTGTGCAAAAGTTCAGCTACCTACCAGGCTCACCCTGTAGAGGACTGGAGAATTTGCTTCAATCACGCTCGGTCTGTCAGGACAAGTGAAGCTGCATTGGTTGGCCCGGTGTGTGCAGTGAAAGCGATTGGGATGTATACAGCAGTTGCCTGGTATGGTACTCCTCTGCCTTTCATGTAAATGTGTGGAGAAGTGTTTGAATTCCAGGCTCGGTCCTGCGAGTGGTGTGAAAGCACTCTTTCTACTGGAGTCGTGAGTACTAAATCAGGGTAGCTCCCTGTCAAATGTTCCTAGTGAGGGCAAGATTTGTCTGGCTCCTTTACTGGCTTCATGAACTGAGTGTGCTGGCTCTACTTGATCTTCGTAGGAATCAAATGCTTGTTTCTGTGTCAGGGCCCCAACCAGCTGCATTGAGAGGCTAGCCTTTATTGCCTGGGTACCCAGAGACAGGGACTTATTGGTTATGCCTGTGCACAGTGTCCTAGATATATACATACTGTATATATTAGAGTGATAAGAATATTAACCTGATTGCCCCCAGTCCTTGTTATCTCCCCCTAAATAAATTAGATTGGTTATTTTGCAAAGGTATACTGGCTGAACTGTGTGTTTCCGGTGAATTACTGCCCAATGATCATTGTATAACTGCATCTTACTTTTCAGGGTGTCCCCAGAGCAAGCTGATTGGACTAAGCCTGTGGGTAAGCGTATGTGGCTGGGACACTGCGGTTTACTTAAGTGGGCCACTAGTGGGAAGAAAGGGGAGGTTGCAGTGGCCCAGAGGACTGTGACCTGGTCATATCAGACTGTACCAACCCCAACCACTGGGTGGAGGCACCCGCCATCGGATCCAGGCCCCTAACCTGTTAGTGTCAGAGCAGACAGGGGTAGTAGCCCTTGGGATAGCACTCCTTAGGGGTTACATAGATCAGGTGGAAAAAGCATTTAACATCAAGTTGGATATCCTTTATAGGCACAAACAAGTTCTAATGACCACTGGCCTTCAACTATCTGTCTCTAGCTCCATCCTGTCAATAATAGATTATGGCCTAGTTGTATATGGTGCAGCCTCTGACTCAGCTCTTAAGCGGGTAGTGGCAGCCCTTAACAAGGCCTGTAGACTCACTCTAGGAGCAGATAACCTTATACATTCCTGCTGTCTTTATGAACAAACCAACTGGCTAAACCTGAGTAATAGGATAAGGTATCAGACATGCCTACTGGGCAAAACAGTCCTGCTGGGACAAGCACTCCCATGCACTAAAGATATTCTGCAAATGAATAAATACATCTACCAGACTAGGGGCATGGCTCGTTGTCCTCTGAATGTTCCTTTCAGAAGATCCACTCTTGGACAATGGTCCTTCAGATATAGGGCCCACTCTGGTTGAATGAGGTCCTAGCTCAGATACTCAACATTGGAAACCTCCCTGCCTTTATAGCTGAATTGAAATGTCACCTTACTGAAACTGGAGCATGTGTTTGCAAGTTGTTAACTTAACCTCCAACTCTTGCTCCATCCCTATGGAGCCCACACTATTCCACACTTTCTCCTGGTTAATGTCTTGGTGTGTGGTGGAAATGCCTCTCTCCGATTCCTGTATTTGATTCTGCACATCACTAACTGTAATTTAGTACTGCTGACTTCTCCTCCTTGTGGCCCTCTGGTACTCCTTCTTTGCTGATTACTCGCTCCCCCTAGCACCCCAATCTTCCTGCCACCTTCTTGTGGCCCTCAGCTACTCCTTCTTAACTGATCACTCACTCCTTCCTCCCCTGCTCATCTTTCTACTCCCCCCACCAAGTTCCACCACTCAGCCCCAGACTGACCACTACCAACACCAAGCACTGATCTCCTTCCTTTCCCAGGTCTGTTCAGGTCCTATACCTCCCCTCTTTTCTTCTTCCCCAAACTGACTGCAACCTTGAAAAAGCCTATACACTTGGCTGCTTTTACCTTAGCACTTTGATTGTTTCAGTTACTCGTGATATTTTATTGTATCCATTTTACCTGATATGTTCCTTGAGTGTTTTTTTATTGTACCTATGTCTATGTGAATTTTGCAACAATAATTAATTTTCAATGTACTGTCCTTTGTTTGCTGATATGGAATCTTTGAAAAACAGCACTATACAAGAAGGAAGGAAGGAAGGAAAGAAAGAAAGAAAGAAAGAAAGAAAGAAAAGAAAGAAAGAAAGAAAGAAAGAAAGAAAGAAAGAAAGAAAGAGAGACAGACAGACAGACCTTTTCAGCACAGTCGAAATTCTGGGTGCCAAGCTTAATGAGAAGAGCCTGCAGCTGAAGTTCATTTTCCCTGGTATGTAATGGAATCCCCTCACTCCCAGATCACTATCCCTATTCTATGGTATCTAGTGGCACCCCATTCTCCGATCGCTGTTATATTTAAATTATGTATTCTAACACTGGGGTGTCCACCCCTAGTGTCAGATGACCCCTGCTGTTGCAGCCCTTTGCTTTATTATTCTGCTGACATTGCCAATCACCATGTTGGCATTTAACCACCTCCCCCCAGCAGTGTGGGACACTGGTGAGCCAACCCCCAGTGTCCCAAAATCTTTATTATATATATATATATATCTGAAAAAAAGAAAACAGTCCCCCAACGTCTTTTTTCTTTTACCCTCTTCAAAGCTGAACCACAAATTGAAGAATCAAGGTAAGTGCCATATAATGGCTGTTAATGGCATTTAGAACTTAGGTTCATAGCTTGACTATTTTGGGGAAATTTTCACTAAATTTTCAACATAGTCTTTTTAGGACCCCATCTCATGAACACTGTCACTGCCATCTTGTTATTTGGGCCCAGAAGGTGATTTCATGGTCGCTGCATGAAATCACCTTTTGGGACTGATTAACAAAATGACAGTGCCAGTGTTCATGAGGTGGGTTCCCAAAAAGCCCATGTTGAAAATTTGGTGCAAAAATACCAAAAAGTGCTTGAGTTACAAGCATCCATTGACATTTTTCAATGTACATGCATAACTTAGGTACTTTTCAATATTTTACCGGCAGATGTTCAACATAACCATTTTTTCACATCACCTCAAGAACAGTATAGCTGTCATTTTTCATATCCTTCCTGACACGTGTGGCACACCTGTTGCATGAAATGGCTTGTTCGCTGTGCAAAAATCACATTTTGGGACCGATTAACAAAATGACAGTGCCAGTGTCCATGAGGTGGGGTCCCAAAAAGGCCATGTTGAAAATCTGTTGAAATAATTCCTAAAAATTCCCTCATTATGTGCATCCATTGCATTTATTCTACACATGCACATAACTTTGGTACTTTTTAATATTTTGCCACCAAATTTTCAACATAGCCATTATTTCACACCACCTCATGAACAGTACAGCTGTCATTTTTCACATCCTGCCCAACATGCGTTTTCACTCCTGTGGCACAGAATGGCATTGCAGTTGCACATAATAATTTTTTGCCTTGCATTGCACAATTTTGTTGTACCGGGGTACAAGAGGTGCAGTAATAAGATGACAATGCTGACAATCTGGTCACTGATGTTTGGCACATGGAAGCACAGGGCCTAGATATCTACATACATATGCACATCTATGGGTAGATTGGAGCACAGGGTCCTAACAGTAAAATAAAGATACTATTATACTATATCAAAAAGTAAGGATATAAATTGCAAAGAACTGCATTAATGCATCAGTTTGGGGTAAAGCGACAAAAGTAGTGAAATGCGGCATTAATATTTTCAACCCTAAGACCACATTCCCCACCTTGCACAGACCCACAGCTGGGGGGGAGGGGGCCATCTTGGGCTCAACTGTAACGCTCACCCCATTATCCTGTGCTGTAACCATGTCACCTTATTTTTTTAATGGAATGGGGTGAACGCTAGTGTTCTCTGGTGCAAGACAGCCCCCCGGCTGTGGATCTGTGCAGGGTAGGGAATGGGGTGCTAGGGTTGAAATATCCTAATGCCACATTTCCCTACTTTAGTTACTTTAACCCTAACTGATGCATTAATGCAGTTTTTTCAATTTATATATATTCATTACAAAAAAACTCAGTTAACACATCAGTTAGGGTTTCTATTACAGCAACAAAAGTTTGGAAATTTGGTGTTAGGATTACCAATCCTTCCACCCCACCCAACTCTCCACACCAACAATAGGTGTCAAGGTGTGCTTTGGGGTTATTGGGCCTAACTCTCACCTCATTCCATTTGTAAGGAAGCTGAGATGGTACAATATAGGATAATGGGGTGAGAGTTAGGCCCGATGACCCCAAGGAACATGCAAAAGTACTATAACATAGCTGTTTTTCATTACTTCACAGCGAAGAAATGGCTTGGAATTCTGATCTAAAATTTTCATGGTACAAAGGGTTTGCCCCACAGAAGTGCCTTTTGCTGGTTTGATAAAAACATATTAATTTGGTCTGGAGTTACATGGGTGTGAAATTTTGTTTCATTTCCCATAGGATAACATTGTAATGTGAGGTGTTTTTCTGGTGCTGAGCACCAAAGAAATACTTTGCAGTTTTGCTCTGAAATTCTCCACGTACAAAGGACTTGCCTAACAGTTGTACCTTTTTTTAATTTGATGGAAAAATTTTAATGCAGTCTGGAGTTATAAGGTTTTGAAAATTTGGATTCTGAGCATGCTCAGTACACACTTTTGGATACATGTGCTTCGTCGTACTGAGGCTTTAGGTATAGTGCACCATCTACTTTTACTGGGTTCATGAGGTGGAGTACTAGGAATGGTATGCTGACAATTTTTTGGCTGTTTTGTGAAGCCCGTGCTTCCATAACAACATACATGTACACATCAATGGAGGAATGAGACTGCAGGGCCCTCCATACACTTCATCTCTGTAGCCATGGTCCCTGCACTTCTGTACCCATGTGTATGACTTCAGGATATATGTACACATCTCGGGAGGGATACTATTTAAAAAAACAAAGGAAATTCTTTACAAAAACTTTGTTACTGCGCTAGTTAGGGCTGAAGCAACAAAAGTAGGGAAATGTGTTGTTAGGATTTCCAGCTCTAACTGCCCTCCCCCACCCACCAGACAGCAACAGGAAAAAACATTACAGTTTCACCTCTACTGCATCTTCGCTAAGCAGACATGGGGTGTGCCATGGGGTTGTCAGCCCTAATGCTCAGCCTATTTGATTATGAAAGAAGCTGGGATGTGTAGAGCATATGAGAATGGGGTGAGTGTTAGGGCTGACAACTCCAAGACTCACCCCATGCCTGATTAGTGAAGCTGCAGGAAAGGTGAAACTGTAATGTTTTTTTCTGTTGATGTCTGTTTGGTGGGGTTGGCATGTTAGAGTTGGAAACTCTAACACCACATTTCCCTATTTTTGATGCTTCAACCCTAAGTAGTGCATTAACAAAGTTTTGGCAAAGAATATAAGTTTTGGGCAAGGAATATCTATTTAATTAGCTATGTATTTTATTGATTTATTTATTGATAGTTTGAATACACCTTTGAGCAGAGCTCATTTACAGAGCTACAACAGTAGTATTAGGACATAACACAAAAGTTAATTGAGTACAGCAGCAACTTGTATATTCCTGTTTATCAGAGTGTCCACTTCATGGAAGCATTGTCCAAAAGGTAGGGGAGTAGGAGGGCAGAGGAGGGGAGGTAGAGAATGTGATAGTGAGTAGTTGAGAGGGGGTGGGAAGACGAGGAGTAGATGCCCCATACAGAGGCAGTAGTAGTAGTTAAGTGCAGGTGGTTTTACCAGATAAGTACCTTTTGATGGCTGTTTTGATTTGGGTGGGGCCTAACTTTCACCCCATTCTATGTGTAAGGAAGCTGAGATGGTACAGTACAGGAGAATGGGGTGAGTGTTAGGTCAGATGATCCCAAGGCACACCCCAATGCCTGTTGGTGTGTGGAGGGTGGAGTAAGGTGGTAGGGCTGGTAACCCTAATACCAAATTTACATACCTTTGTCACAGTAATAGAAACCCTAACCGTTGCATTTACTGAGTTTTTTGCAATGAATTTCCCTTCCCTTCTTCCTGAGAAAGTGTAATCTTACCCGTATGTGGTTGACCCTACACTCCCTTCATTCTGTAGTGTGTTGTGGGCCCTGTGCTCCCACACAAGCATATTTTAATTGTCTATAACTTTAGAAACATTTTAATTAACCCTCATCTCCCTGTGGGAGTGCAGGGCCCTTATTATGCTGCCATCACTCCATAATGGTATCTATTTGTGGAAGCGCAGGGCCCAGGGAGCAGAGGGCCCTTCAGGTCCTGCGCAACCTGTACTGCATAATGGAGGGCACTGCGCTACCATTATTGCATAATGGTATGCATATGTGGGAGTGCAAAGCCCTCTGGGTCCCGCACTCCCTTCTACCCACAAGTATAGAGACACAGAGCAGGCCTAAAGACATTCCAAGTAACCCTTGTGCTACAGATGGTGCAATATCTCAGTTTATCACTGGAACATTGGATAACATTTCATCGCTGCTGTAATCACAGCCTGGTAACCTGCATGTGTGCTGGTGTTCTAAGCTGCATTTAGTAAAAAATCTGTATCTTGAACCATTTTTGAAATATAGGTGCTGAAAGGTACTGTGGCCACCGCAATGTTATCCTATGTAAAATTTCTAAACTTTGGAATGATATAACTATGGAGCCAATTTAACTGTTTTTACCAAACTAGCAAAAGGCTCATCTGTAGGGCAAGCTCTTTCTACCCTGCAAATTTCAGCCCATAAGTCCTAACCATTTATTTGCATTGAAGTGGCAAATAAACAGCAATTTTTTAAAAGTAGTGTCGTAAATTTGACAAAGTTTTGCAAATATTGCAAAAGCTTTCATGAAAGCTGTCACAAATTTGTGAAAGTACATTTGCAAAACTTTCTCAGTTTGAGAAAGTTTTGCAAATGTACTTTTGCAAATTTGTGAAACTTCCAACAGCCAAATTGATAAACATATTTCTAGGCCTTATTTTGAAAAACTAATGCCAGGATCGTGTTCCTCAGGCCCCAATTAAGTAAACACAACTGTTGGTGTTTACCAAGGGACAGTATGCTTTGAATTACAGTGTTTTTCCCCCGTTGCCAATCGAAAACAATATGGTAGCAGCATGATACTACTGAACCCATTTGCGGCAGTAAAACGAGCTTTTGCAAAAGCAAAAAGTGCTTTTGAGCTGTACATATATTTTTTTCCTATAGGTTATAATGGGAAACTTTACATTTTAACAACTTTTGAATGGATTCATATTTTTTCACCAAACCTTCAAAAAGCATATCAGTAAACAAGACCCCATATACCCTAATCATGTCAGACCAGACGACCAAACTGTTTCAGATTTACAGATGAGCAAAGAATCTGCGCCTAAATGGTAAATTTCATATTTGTTGGGACTCCTCAGCTCTGCAACTGTACAACCAACTGGAGCAAAACTTACTAGATCCAAAGATCTGTGGTACCAGACAGCACATTCAAAATTCAAAATTTCAGTCAAATCAGTCAAATGGATATAAAGTTGTTAAAGTGCGACATTTTAAGTTTAACTTAGAAGTGGCTGTGCAGCCCTAAGTATAAGGCACTACTGTGCCATATAATAAATAAATAAATAAATATATGTATGTATATATATAGGATACATGGTGGGCATGAGTGGAATATGGAAAATATTTTCACTCCTGCAGAGTGAGTTTGGATATTTCACGGGTACTGAAGGTGCGAGTGCAATATACTGTGCTCACGAGGCAGGAGTGAAAATATTTTTCATATTCCACGGTGTGCACATCATGTGTCCTATTTATACAATGGGGCACTGCTGCAAAATGTACAATTTATGTGGGATTAGCATGGGTTTAGCACGATTTTGTGTGGCTTTGCGCGATTCCGTGGCTTTGCACGGGTTTAGTGTGGGTTTCGGGGGTGTAATAAATGGTATTTATTTTAACTCTGCTGACATCATCAGCATCTATTTCACTGCAGTGAAAATAATATGGTTTATTTATTTGGAATATATCTCATCCCCATTGTATGTATGTATGTATATATATATATATATATATATATATATATATATATGTATATTCATTGCAAAAAACTTTGTTAATGTATCCGTTAGGGTTGAAGGGACAAAAGTAGGGGAAATGAGGCATTAGGGTTGAGATACCCCCATCCTACCACCCCGCTCCTACTCTCCACAGACCAACAGGTGACCAGGTGTGCCTTGGGGTTGTTGGGTCTCTCACACCATTCCATGTGTAAGAAAACTGGCATGGTACAGTATAGGAGAATGGGGTGAGAGTTAGGTCTGATGACCCAAGCACACCCGTTGCCTGTTGGTCTGTTGAGGGTGGTTGGGAGGGTTGAGGGGTGAGTGTTAGGTCTCAACCCTAATGCCTCATTTCCTTACTTTTGCCACTTCAACCCTAACTGCTTCAT
Organism: Neoceratodus forsteri; assembly: GCA_016271365.2. NCBI lineage: Eukaryota > Metazoa > Chordata > Ceratodontiformes > Ceratodontidae > Neoceratodus > Neoceratodus forsteri. The sequence goes on from CM028130.1 coordinate 1,428,848,367, forward strand.
TAATGAAGTTTTTTTGCAATGAATTTCTGTACTTTTTGAGAAAGTGTAATCTTTCTCTTTTATGGTTTTGGAAGCACAGGGCTCTGTGCTCCGATGGTCTCAGGTTTTTGGGGCCCTGCACTTCCATCTATCTATAAGTATACAGGCATTGTAATGAACTGTAATCTCCCATAATGAATGGCCCAGAACTCCCATTACTGCATAATGGTATCCATATGTGGGAGCACAGTACCCCACATGCCCTGCGCTCCCACCAACCTATAATTGTAGAAACACAGTGCAGGCCTAGACACATTCCAAGTAACTCATGTGCTGCAAATGGTGCAATATCTCAGAAACCATAGCAACCTTGAAAAAAATTCCACCGCAGTTGTGATCATGGACTGGTAACCTGCATGCATGCTTAGCACACCTAAAGGTGTGCTAAGCTGCGTTCAGCGAAAAATCCATATCTCAAACAGTTTTTGAGATATAGGCACTAACAGGTGTCGCATTTGCCACAATGTTATCCTATGGGAAAATTTTCAACTTCAGAACGCCATGGCTATAAAACTGATGCTAATTCTTACACCAAATCAACATACGTCACATCTCTGGGTCACCTCCCTTTCTATCTTGCAAATTTCAAGCCAAAAGTCCTAACAGTTTCTTTGCAGTGAAGTGGCAAAGAAATAGCAAGCTTTAAAAATCACTGTTTGTGAGCTGAATCCCACCTTTGTGAGGTGTCAGAATCCCTGTTCATCAGTCAAACCCTATTCATGAGGTAGGGCCATCTGGTCATTCACTCATGAACAATGATTTTGACATCTCATGAACAGGGATTGGCTTACCAACAGAGATTCTGACACAACATAAACTAAGGACTTTGACAACTCATGAACAGGGATTTTAGGGCCATCTAGTCGTCATCTCATGAACAGGGATTTTGACAGCTCTCGAACAAGAAAGTCTTACAAACAAGAATTTTGACAGCTCGCAAAAACGGATTTTGACACCTCACAAATATGGATTCCTTTTTAGAATCCCCGTTTGTGAGCTGTCAAAATCCCTGTTAGTCAGCTGAATCCCTGTTCTTGAGGTGTCAAAATCCTTGTTCATGAGAAATCCCTGTTCGTGAGATAGGGCCATCTGGTCATCATGTCACAAGCAGGGATTTTGACAGCTCACAAATAAGGATTGGCTCACAAACAAGGATTTTGACACCTCACGAACAAGGATTAGAAGTGGGTTGCAAACAAGGATTTTAAAAATTTAAAAAACACATTTTGGGGCAGAACTAAAGTAAACAAAGGCATGGGTTTGTAGAGGATGTCGCCCTGAACAAAACCCATGCTTGGTTTACCTCTCAACACTTCCCTGAGTTAACTTATAAGGTTTTGTTTGATGAGGAAAAGTGAATACAAGATGATAGCTCCTGAACAGGGAATTTTTCTTATGAACAGAGATTTTATAAATCCCTGTTCACAAGCTGCCAAAATCCCTGTTCTTGAGGCAAATCCTTGTTCACCATCTATATACCTATCCAAAAGACTGAATTGAGCATGCTCAGAACCCAAAATTTCTAAATTTAATAACGTTGGAACGGGTCAATATTTTTTTACCACACTAATGCTGGCTTGTTCTTTGGGGCAGTCTCTTTCTATCCTGACAATTTTAGACCAAAATTCCAAATGGTGTGGCCTCAGCATAATGGGCAAAAATCAGCAAAAACTGGTAAAAGAAATCGAAAAACACACTTTTTTCACTATGCGCTGCACAAAACCTGCACATCCAATCAAAAACAAATTTTGCATGTCAAGAGATCTACCCCAAAGGATGGCACATACCAAATTTTGTGCAAATCTGTTGAATAGTTGCAAAGTTATTAAAGTGCAACATTTGGGATTTAACATTAAACTGCTTATGCAACCCTAACTATAGTGGCACTACTGCACCACTATAATGTGTGTCTATACATCTATATATGTATATGTATGTATGTTTGTATGTATGTATGTATGTATGTGTAGCTAGATATAGATATAGACATATATATGAAAGGTAAGGAAAATGGGGAATATAAAGATAAGGGAAAATGGGGTGGAGGGATACTGTATTTGCAAGATTGTGTTGTAAGGAGGAAGAGCTGGTAAAACTCTAGGAGGTTTATTAGTTATGAAAATGATTTGGGTAGTTCTACACTAGATCAGCATTGCCCCATTAAAACAGCATAAGTAGAAATAAAGATCAATTACAAAACATTAAAACTCAGAAAGAGTTTTTTGTATTGAAACTGAAAGGACTGATAACTTGCTCAGTCTCTGTCTGGCATGCTCTATTGGTGGGGTCCTCATCAGTTGTAGGGACTGAGAGGCCTAAGGGCAGATACCTACATTATAATGTTATTACATTCTATATGTATTCAATATAGCTCATCAGAAATATCTGATAAATGGTAACTGAAAACTGGGTAAGCAAATTATATGAAATTAGATGTATCAGTAGAATCAATATTAAAATGTGCAAGTATGCAGAGAGATTAGTGACCTGGTTGCAGAATGGGTGATTCATTGGTGAATGGAATTTACTTTTAAAACTGCTCAGTAATGCACCTGGGATTAAACAACAGAGGCTATGATTATATACTAAATGGCATAACTCTTAGAAAAGTGATAGAGGAAAAAAAAAACTGGGAATAGGCAAGGCAATTGTATTTGTTGAGCATTCTCTCCAAAAAGCTTAGGGGATTTCACATCATATACAATAATTCAACATACAGATTTTATACATTAGTTATGTACTATATTAGTCACCAATAACCTGAAACATGGATGACTGAATAATCAGGTACAGGCAGTGATGAGAGAAAATAGGGGTCTGAGTTGTATAAGGAGACATTTCCAGAGTAGCTCCAATAATATCACGGTGCCACTATATAGGAATTCTGTGTGCCCACATTTGAATTACTGCTCACGATTCTGGTCACCAGCATCAGCCTGAAACAAGGTTATGCTGGAAAAGGTTCAGAGGAGGATCACCAGAATGGTAAGGGAATGGGATGAGGTCCCATATGAGGAGAGGTTACAAAGATTGGAGCTTTACAGGCTAGTACATAGAAGAATAAGAGATGATCCCTTGCATGATATTACAAAAGACAATCACCTGATGAGGCCTCTGAAATTAGAATTTAAGGGAAACATAAAAGCATAGAAGATTATGGAAGAAAAAGACCAATAGTCCATCCAGTCTGCCCATGGGTCTCTATATAACCCCGTGACCTGGTGTCAGTCAGGGCCTTCCCTCTTCCCAACAGTTATCCTATTCTTTTCCCATCCATGTCCCTGCCAGTGATGACTATCCCTTTTACTGTGCCCAAGCATGTTTGAAACCACACAGTTCCAGCTTTCTCCACCTCAGCCAGCAGGCAGTTCCACAGTTCCACCACCCTTTCCATAATGTAATACTTTCTTATGTCCCTCCTGAACCTTCCCCTTGTCAGTTTTCATCATGCCCCCTTGTTGTCGAGCTGGTGTTCTTCATAAGCAGCTCCCTGGATTCCAGCTTGAGATATTTACTGTATATGGTAGGAGGTGACATACAGTAGTTGTTTTTCACAGTAGTCACAATTGGTAGGCACGCCTACTACTGTTCTTCTGTCCTTAGTATGATCCTTAGCAGAAATATGTGACCAGCAGTGTATTGTTAAACAAGATGATCCATTCTGTGTCTTATCACTCATATTAAAACTGCTACTGCAGAAACTACAGCACATGTTAATAATTGCCATGCATTTCTAATTGTAAATACTTCCTTCTCTTCTGAAACAGTTGCCTGCAAGACAAGAAAACAATAGAGATCCAGTCTGAGCTACTGAATGTGAACATGCCCTCTATAGATATGAATGAAGACTGCCTGTACTTAAATGTGTACACACCAGTGCAACCAACTGAGACGGCTAACTTACCAGTGAGTAAAGTTAAATACCAGGACAGAGTGACATATTAGTGACAGGAGGTATTGTGGGGAACAGAAACAATCACAAGAAAACAGTAATTCACAATTGTATGAGATCCCAGACTTTCTCTTATCCCTGTTTGCTTAGATTCCGAAGTGTTAGATTGGAGGATAGCAAATATGGGGTCACTAAACAAGGAAGGGGAAAGGGAAGGACTGGGTAATTACAAACCTGTCAGTCATACTGGTAGGTAAACTGATGGAGACAGTAGGCAAACTACTTGAGGAGAAATGGGTTTCAGGATAGTAAGAAGCATGAGGTCATGGCAGGGTCTCAGGGAGGTCTTGACAGACCAAGCTGATAGTGTTCTTTGACTGGGTACCAAGGATGGTGGGTAAGGAGCACACATTACTGTAGATTTACCTTGTTTTGACTTCAACAAGGCATTTAACTCAGTGCCACACAAAGACTGCTGAAGAAATTAGAGGCTGTGGGAGGAACAAAGGAATTAGAAGGGTGGGAAGTTGGTAGGGAGAGACAAGTGGGTGATGGTAAATGGGGTTGAATTGTGGGAAAGGAGGTCATTAGTGGGATACCACAGGGTTCAGTCCTAGGACCAGTTTTTTTCAATATGTTTATTAACAGCATATTAGAATGAATACAGGGCAAGGTGTGTCTCATTGTAGATGATATTAAGTTCTATGGCAAGACAGACATCGAGGATGGGGAAAGGGATTTACAGAGGGACCTGCAAAGGTTAGAGAAGTGGTACAAAATCTGTTGTTAAAATTTAATTCCAAAAAATTCAAGGTGATGCACATAGGGAACAAGAACCCCAGAAAGGAATACTGGATCACAGGGGGTTAACCTGGCCACTACTTCAGAGAAAAGGCACCTGGGGTTCATCATAAATGATGCCCTAAAACAAAGTAGACAATGTAACAATGCCTACAGCAAGGCAACCAGCATATTGGGATGTATTGGATGGGATTTAATAGTAGGAGGAAAGAAGTAATAATACCTCTCTATAGATCACTTGAGATCTCATCTAGAATGCTGTGCCCAGTTCTGGAATCCTCACCTGAGAAAAGAGAGAGCTAGGATGGAAATGGTGTGGTACAGAGTAACCAAAAGGATTCAGGGCCAGCAGGGCAGATCCTACAAGGATTGTCTCAGGGCACTGAACGTGTACTTGCTGGAATCCAGAAGGAAGAGAGGATGACATGATAGACCTTCAAGTTGCTGAAAGGAATAAAATAGGTAAACTGTGAGGAACTGTTTAGCAGGAATGGAGTATTGAAAACAATTGGACATTAATGTACGCTGGTGGGGAGCTGATTAAGGAGTGATTCAAGAATGTATTACTATACGGAGCAAATGACTGAGCCATTGAACAAACTACTGGCAGAGGCAGTGAACGCAAAAAACATTCTTGGATTCAAGCATGGCTCGGACAGAGTAACGGGCTTAATGGTTTCTCAGGTTAATAGCAGTAAGGCGGGGGGCGGGAGCAAAAACCCAGTCTAGACAATAGCTCTCAGTGTAGTGTAGGATAAAACTGGGTAGACCAGATGGCCCAATGGTGTTTTTTACTGACACTGTCTATGTTTCTATGTGTAATGTGCAAAGCATACACAAAAGTGAGAATAAGGAGGAGGCAGGAAACTACTAACCTGTAAGCCTAACTTTGGTGAAGGGCATGCTTATGGAAACTGTACTGAAAGAAAGGATTGTGGAATACCTTAACACCAGTGGATTGCAGGATCTGAAACAGTGTGGATTCACAGAGAGTCGATCTTGCCAAACAAACCTGATAGAGTTTTTTGACTGGGTTGTCAGGAGGTGGATCAGGCAGGAGCGGTGGATGTGGCTTACCTGGATTTCAGCAAGGCCTTCAGCACTGTTCCACACAGAAATCTGTTAAACAAGCTTGGCAACATGGGAGTGGGTCAAAAGACAGCAAAATGGGCACAAAGTAGGCTAAGTAACTGAACTCAGAGGGTGGTGGTAAATAGAGTTCACTTGGAGGAAGGTAAGGTAATTATCAGGGTACCACAGGGTCAGTACTGGGACCAGTCCTTTTCAATTTTCAATTTATCAGTGACATGACAGAGGGTCTGGAAGGAAAGGTATGCCTGTTTGCAGATGACACAAAAATCAGCAACAGAGTGGACACATGGGGGTGTTGGGCGGGATGGAGGAAGATCCCCAAAAAACTGGATGACTGGTCAAGGGTTTGGCAACTGGCTTCCCTGCCAAAAAATATAAAATTATACATGTGGGGCACAGAAACCCAAGGGCAATGTATCATTTGGGGGAGGAGGTGTTAACAACAAAACAGGAAAGGGATCTGAGGGTCATCATATATGATGACCTGAAGGTAGCAAAGCTGTGGGATAAGTCAGTAGGAAAGGCTAGTAGAATGCTGAGGTGCATAGGAAGGGGTATCACCAGCAGAAAAAGGGAGGTAGTGTTACCATTATATAGATCATTAGTGAGGCCACACCTGGAGTACTGCGTTCAGTTCTGGAGGCCCCATCTTAGGAAGCACAGAGACTGGATGGAGACAGTACAGAGAAGGGCAACCAAGATGGTGCATAGCCTGCATCAGAAGCCTTTTGGGGAAAGACTCAGGGAATTAAATATGTACTCACTGGAGGAAAGGAGAGAAAGGGGAGACATGATAGAAACATTCAAATACTTCAAAGATATCAATAAGGTACAGGAAGGTAGAATATTGCACAGAAAGAGATGCTCAAGGACGAGGGGCATGGTATGAAGCTGGAAGGGGGAGGTCTCATGTGTAGTTTATGCTGCAGGTGTCATGGCAGACACCTAGCAGTGGAAGTGATGTCATGGACAAGAGTCTCGTGGTACTTGAGACTAGCTCTTGGGACTACTTGTGAGCCGCTTGACATGGAAAACTACAAAGCTGTGAGGCAAAAGCTGCCTGAAAGCACTGTTCCACTAGTGTAGTGGTTAGGGCGATAGGCTGTGAAGTAGGAAATAGGCTAGGATCAGAGGTTCGAGTCTAGCAGACTGCAGATGTGAGGTGGGTTACAGAACGTGAAATTGCTGAGAACAAAACTCCGAGGTCGCACACTTAGCATGTGTAAAATATATTTTTTTCTTCAATATTGTGCGACCTCGGAGTTCCTTATATTTATTTACGTGGGGCGCAGGAGGCATAGCTCCCTGCCTGGGGGGAGTAGGGGGGCACAGCCCCCCTGCTAAAAAAATACTTTGACATGTTTGCAAATGTTACTGATGATCATAAAGTTATGGCGCTTAATGGTATCCCTGCTACTATACTGTTTCCGTCCACCATTACACCTGCAGCATAAACTGCAACCACTCCGGGGGGATACGTAGAGGGGATGGGAGGAAATATTTCTCCATGGAAAGGGCCTTGAGCACCTGGAACAACCTCCAAGCAGAGGTGGTGGGTACTGAAATGGTAACACTTTTCAGACATGCATGGGATAAGCACAGGAGGACCTTAGTAACAGCTGGAGGGTGTTAAGGCCAGAGATCAATTAGGGTCTGTGGTAGCACAGTAGGTTGGGACTTTAGGGCAGACTAGGTGGGCTAAGAGGTCCTTTTCTACTGACAGCTTCTATATTTCTATATATTATACATTACGGAGTATGATGAAAACAGAACTGCTGTAGTCTTCTTATAATCAGAGTCCGGGGTTCAGCTTAAGCGTTATGACATTTCAGTTAGAACAGGCACATTCCTTACAGATCAAACAGTTAATGTAAGTTTATTCATGCTACCTGGACCCTCTCTCCTGCTTTACACACTACCCCTTCAAAGGGCTCCAAAGACCAGTATCATAAAAGTTGCAGGAGGTTTTGCTAGTGTTTACAGTCTTATTCTCCCATGTGTAATCCTGTAATCAGCCAGTCCCTCCTCACACACCCTTATGTTTCTGAGTTGTACAAAATTACCCATACTACAATAATGCAAAGCATTATGGAAAGCATCTGCAACTCACCATGAACCAGTTCAGACTGGTTCTTCTTTAAGCAGGAGTGTGTGATGCCAAATGGCCCTTTATACACAGTCTGAGTGGCTCTTCCTGTCTCTGGTTTGTTATGAATGCTGCAGATTTCTTTGTGTAGAGTCAAGGGGCCTGATTCCAGGATGGGTTATGCCAGCCTAAGGCGAGATATTCAACTCTTGGCGTTATCCACAGCGTCGTCAGGTGCATGAGTTGGGATTTAAGTGGCAACTTAGCCATGCGAATGCGGGCTATGACAACCACTGGCTATGCCACCCATTACTCCCTAGCCCACAATGCTTGGCGCAACTGCAGGTTATGACAGCAACTTAGTCCAGTTCTAGAAGGGCAGCTGTTGTAACCCGCAAGTGCCATTCCAAAAGGTGCACTGGCGTAACATTCTTACGGCAGCTCCTACCTGTCCTAAGTGGCATCCGACAGCTGACACCATTGGATGCCGCCATGCAGCATGCAGAAACCATGCCCTATTGTCCCCCAGACCCCCTCAAGCACACCCCTGCCCCTCAACCCCCTGATCATCTGGGACCTCCAGGGGTCCATTCCCGGTGCACTTCCCCCCCCGGATGCCTGTGCCATCTGTCCTGCCCCCTCATGCCCCCTAGTGTGTGCTGAGGTGGTCCGGGGAGGAGGAGCTTCAGGGGGCATCTTGTCACTGGCCGTGATTTGCAACATGAAGGTTGTATGCATCAGGCTTGTGGTGGTAGCCTACACTAGCATATCTTGCATGTCACAAGTGCCGGGATCCTGCCACTACTGGAATGTGGCGTAGGGTCCCTGGCGTAGGGGCGAATGACATAACTCGTAACTGCATGCAAGTTACGCCATTCATCTTGGAATCAGCCCCCATGATGTTACTTAAACACAGCTAGGTTGCTTTCTCCCCACCTCCACCCCACCAATCAGGGTGTGGAGGGTGTGGAATTGGTGCCATTTGTTAAGACAGCTGAGGCTTACTCGTCATCCTCCCAGCTGGAGAAAGTATGTGTCCACCATGGTGACCCTTACTATAGGTGGTGCAGGGACAATAAAGGGAAAAAACAGGGAGGATAATAATAATAGCACGAAACCTACAACATAAAGTGAGACACATGGCTCTGGGGAGGGACACAGGCCACCCAATATTAAAGAGCTACTGATGCTGCAAAGAAAACTTTAAAAAGCATAATAATTAGGTATAATTCTGCCTGCAATCCATTTATGTTTTATATTTTCTCCTCCCCATTATTTATTACTAAGGAAATTTGCATGAATGTATGATCTGTTACCATGGGAGTAACTGTGATGTCACAAGCAGTGCTGTGTGACTTCAGGTAGGGAGAAAGTAGCAGGCATAGACAAACTCTTCAGGAGCAAAGACCCTGTTTTCATACAGATGACCTCAGCAATAAATAATGGGGAGGAGGAATACAGCGCTAATGAGAAATACAATCTGGACGGTGTCTAAATATTAGGTTTTGTTAAAGTTGTCCTGAACGTGTCACCAGCTTTTTAACAGATTCCACCTCACATTAAAGGAGAAGACTCCTGTATATTTATGATTTGGATATGTCTGATGTATTTATTATACATTACGTCAAGAACTGTATATATGCCAATAAGAGATCAGCCATTTCTTCTGCTGCAACACATACTGTATCTAGAGTTTGAGGCTCTGACACAAGGTAGTAAAATGTGAAGCAAGCCTCCATTTACATGCAAATGAGTCACTTGTTATACAGCCCCTCCCATTCCTTGATGTCACTGCAGCAACAGTGCAGAACAAAACATAAGAGTGACAATGCTGTCTATCCTGATTTTAGTTTAAGTTTGCAATGGCTTAAGACAGTTCTGTCATGCAACTCACACAGGGGTTGCACTTGTACCCTTAATACTGCATATGTAGAGCAGATAATCCATCTAATAGTATTGCATTCACAGGAAACAAAAGCTATTCTGTGTACAGCTCATTTCTCTCTGTGAGACAGTTGTAACATGTTGTGGAAAGCAGTAGACTGAATCAGTTAATCAACCAATCAACCAACCAACCAATCAATCAAGCAGTCAATCAGTCATTCTGCAGGGAACCAGGTGAACACCCTTGAGAGGATTCATTTACATTGTAGGCTTGAGCAGTTTCCCAAAGGATCACAGAAGACTGAATTCTTCTGTTGCACAAATCATACACTCCCCTTTCAGCAGCCTGAACGTTAGGGGCTAGATCACTTACTTTATAAAGTGTATTGTTTTACATTTTAAATGCTCCTTACATCTGGTTTCTGACTGGAAATACCAAGACACAGAATGCATATGACATGGGAGGAATGAGCTAAGCAAATACGGAGTACTACAAACACTGGGACTGATTAGTTTGTTTACCTACAAAAGCTGAAGTGTAGCATCTGTTTTGTGAGGGACATCCTACTTCAAATGCTGGCATTACAAAGGGGTGCTGCCACAGCTTGTTTTCAGTACCTTCAAAGTGAAGTGCTGTAGCTCTCACATCACTGCTACTGATTTATAATGGGAATGGGGGCACTGTTAAAGTCATGGACCTGAGGGGCCATCACAGTTCCCAAGGAGGTTAGGGGAACTTAAGGGTTAGAGAGTAAGGGACTTTAGTAGGATTTGAACCAGAGTTTCCCAGTTCTTGTGCCTGTGCTTTAGCCACTAGATTACTGTTCTTCCATATGCTGCAGCTGATGTCCTGGTAACCTATTCCTTGTTATAGCTGAACTCTTTATTGCCTTACATCAGCCACCCAATCACTGACTGCCTAGTTACAAAGGGAAAGGGGTATGTTTCCAAGATTGTGTCTCACTGCTGGTGTCAATCAAAACAGAGAATGCTAACACACACAGAAAATAATAAAACAGCAATATAATGCCACTTAAGACTCTTGTTGTACCCAGAGTCATTTATTGGATAAACTGTTTTTGCTAACAGAAACATTAACACAACTCATACAGGCACTTCCTTATAGGCATACTGTATATACATGTCAAATCAGTGCTGAATCACACTCATAAGGTCCTAGTCTCTATTAGACCTGCACTTCAGGATGTGCACAGCACTTAGAATTCCCCCATTACTCAAACGGGGGACCAAATATTGTGGGTTCTGTTTACTAGTGGAACAGCATTTAGTGCAACACCATTATCTGTTGCTCTGATGACATCATCCTCCAGCAGCATTGATGGTAAAATGGACGACAAACACATTGATAACTTCTGGGGGCTGTATATTTTTATTTATAATCTAGATTTGGACAGCAATAGGACTGCTGGCAACTAGAGGAGGAACACAACAGCTACATATAATGAGTTGGGACAAATTAGGTGTGAAATTATGGGAGACTTCCCCTTTAACCAACTGCAAATCAGTTTTGCTGCGGCTGTGAAGGGAACTGCTCACCTGTACTCCTGGCTAGGTGATGCCAACCCAGACCATTAAGCCTGGGAACAGGGGGATAAAGGGGAGAAATTGAATTGGCCATCATTTGCCAGGACAGCATGACAGTAGTGCCGCAGCAGCCTGTGGCACCTGGATGTATTAAAAAAAAACACTGTAGGCAGTGCTACTGTACCTACCTGTTCTGGTCAATTCCATGTAAATATAAACTGTTTCTAATAAACGGAATTCCCAAAAATCATTATTGATTTTGTCTCTTTGTGTATAACAGTGTAAGTAAAAGTATTTAAGGAATAATGTACTTCATGCCACCTGATGGTGCATCTCAAGGCTTCAACCACCAGGGGTTACTTAACCTCCACTCATTGAATGGTGAGTGAGTGTGAGTGTGTGTGTGTGTGTGTGTGTGTGTGTGTGTGTGTGTGTGTGTGTTCTGCTGTTTAAAACATGACGGACTGTAATTAGGGACATTAGCAAATTTTGGTTTTTTGATTTTTTTTGTCTTTTTTCTTCAGGTTTGTGGAGGTGGGCAAGGGCTGTACTTTCCTGTTTTTAGGTGTTTGGGACTGATCTGTGTGTAATTCTTTTTAGACCAACCTTACATATTAACATTTCTGCTTGGCAAATTATATTATGTGATAACCCATGTGACCAGTTTTTGACTGCTCAAGAATTAGGATTTACTAGACCCCATTTACCATCTGAGGCTTGTGCCAGACACAGCAGTAAAATTTCTAACTTCAGAGTGGAAGTCCAGTACTACCACTTCCTCGCTAAGGGCCCTGTGCTGGTTGCTTGTTAGGTAGTGAGTCGGGTACAAGGTCCTGATGGTGATATTCAAAGTTCTAGACAGATGGGGCCCTCTCAACCGCCACAGGCTCCAGACTCCCTTAGGGCCAGTGAGTGAGAGTGACCCCATTCCTAGGCATGAAGCTGCAGTACATCCCACCTTCTAAGTTAAACTCTGTATGCGACAGAGCTTTTGCTGTCACATCCCCTGTACTATGTAAGTGACTGTCCAAGGAGACCCATGTGACTCTGATCCTAAACAATTTTAAGAAGCTGTTATTTAACTTTTTATATCATTGAGCTTCTCAGGCATAGAATACATTTTCAGTATGATTGAATTTAGTCATTTATTGACACAGCTGTATAGTTTTGCAATCTGGTTTATCTTTTCTGAATACTTCATCCTGATGAACGTTTAATGCTGTGTTTCTAACCTGCTGTGCCACTTGTATTGCACTGACTGCAAATACTGATAAAATACTTATCTACCAGAGGTACCCAGGCTGCACCCTTCCTTCATCTGAGAGGGAAATCAAGAGGCTAATTTTCAGCCTATTCATACGTTAGCTACAGAGTGTGTGTGTGTGTGTGTGTGTGTGTGTGTGTGTGTGGTTCCTACAGGACCTGCACCCTCCCTAATTCCTTTCCTCCATAGAAGTTGAGCGCCCTACCACTGTGAATAGCTTGCCCCTATATGTATTAATCTGGGGCTCGTTCAACCCTTTTCAAAACTATAAATGTCACTGAATGCTGAAAGCAAGTGTTTTTATTGCATTCCCAAGTAAACTGAAAATTAGGAGTAGTGCATCAATTTAGCACACTAATGGCCCTCCTAGTAATTCTACCCCATTGTATTTTGAAACAAAGATTTTTCTTCCTTGAGGCACCAGAAGTTAGGTTACATGTCAAGCCTTTCCTGCCCTCAAGCACCCAGTGAGCGCCGGGGCTACGCTCCACCAGCGGGCGGGCGCCACCGCGAAGGTCACCCAGGGACCAGGAGGCCGAGGAGACAGACAGGAAGGTATCGGAAAGCCACAAAATTTTGCCACTCCGCCTCCCCGTGGTGTTATCTTTATAGGCATCTTCCCGCCGAAATTCTTACCTCCCGCCCACAGCAATATTCTAACCAATAATCTGTCAGTGGCCCTGTGGCGCCACCTGCTCAGCAGTCCTTCCCCTGTTCTCACTGTAGGTAACCTGTAATTGCCACATTCAAAATGGGGAGACTCCTCTTACTGTTTCTGTCTCTCTCAATTGTGGTGTTCATTGAGGATGAAGTCTTCCCGATCCATACCACACTGAATAATGCGGTCCACCAGCCTAGCCTCTCTGTTACACCTCCAGTGGATGTTGACCGGATCCTCACATATGCCCTACCGATGTTACATCAAAATCAGTGGGGTAACCCCCAAAAAGGGACACAACCTGTCATGTACTTATTACACTCGATGCTCCATTATTGGGTCTACAGTTCCCCCTTACACCTGCCCACCAAATTAGCACTCTGTGACAGGATACCAAGTCGTAACCCCAAGTGGATCACCTCAAAGCAGTGGCCACCGAGCAAGAAGAGAAGGCCCAAAGACAGTCTCATCTTCCTGTCTTTTGAAGCCCTTACGAAACTCTTATTCCTTCTGCTGATCTGTATTGGTAATGTTGAAAACAATCCAGGCCCTCCAGAGGGCATCACCTCCCCAGTAGATCTTGCCTCCATCAAAGGACTAAGCTTCCTTCATATCAATGCATGCAGCCTCCTGAAAAAGCTTTCATTAATACAAGCCTGGGTCGCCCATACTTTGCCAGACTTTCTTGTAATATCCGAGACATGGCTCAAACCTGCAACAATAGACAAGGAGGTAAATCTACCCAACTACCAAATATTCAGAGCAGATCGTCTGACAAGGGGTGGTGGAGTAGTTATTTATGTAAAGTCAAATATATCTGCATCTTGCCTTAGTGCAACATCATTGCCCAAAGAATTCAAATGTATATCCCTTAAAACAACTCTCCCCAACATGGCAGCTTTTCAACTAGTTGTCTGCTATAGGCCCCCCTCTGCTGACCACAAGCTCTTAACCCACCTGGGGAACCTAATCAAATTGGGCCCTGAAGAAATCATAATCCTAGCTGATCTAAACCTAAACTGGCTCTCCAAGACAGCTGCACCTCTAGTGTCATTCTATGATACACATGGGCTTACACAACTGATAAATGAACCAACAAGAATCAATTTAAAGAATAGAAGTAGTAGCACCCTACTTGAGATCATGCTGGTAAACAAACCCCACCTATTCTCACGCGCTGGAGTGCTATTCAGTGACATAAGTGACCATTGTCTCATTGCAGGAATAAGATCATCTGGCAAACCAGCTAATCCAGCAAAATTCCTTCTGAGAAGATCTAAGAAAAACCTTAATATTGAGGGATATCTCCATGATCTAAGCCACTCTACATGCTGGCAGGAGTTCTACCTTATGCATTCTGTGGAAAAAGCACATCAGGTGTTAAATAGCATAATCATAGGTGCCCTTTACACTCATGCGCCAATCACTAGTGTTAGAACAAAAAGCAAATCTTGCCGCTGGTTCTCAGCCGACCTTAAATCTGCACTGTTGGAGAGAAATAAGCTATGGAAACTCGCAAGGAAGACTAAGGAACCAAATGACTGGCTGCTGTTCAGGAAAGCCAGAAATAACTGCACCAAAAAAGTAAGGGATGCTAAGGCTGCTTTCTATATGGCTGAACTTGACGCCTCTTACCACAATCCTGCTAGATTCTGGGGCACCATCATGGGGATCTTAGGGCAGGACCTAGCACCTCTCTGCTACATCTCAAGTGCACCTTAATAAGCTATCTCTCTGATAAACAGGAAGTACTGGATGCTCAATAATCATTTCACTATGGCTGGCCTTGCTTTTGACACTCCTCCAGCTAATCTACTGTGGGTACAACTAAACTCCCAGTCTACTGAGGTTCAGAGGGCTGATTCTTCCTTCGCCTTCAAACCGGTTTTACTGAAGCAAGTAGAGGACCTAATGCTGCAACTGGACACTAAAAAAGCACAGGTGCAGACTCTCTTGACTCCCTTATTTTCTAAAAATTGCAATCATGTGCTTGCAGTTCCTGTAATACATCTTTTAATCTATCATTAACCTCTGGCTCTATTCCTTCGATGTGGAAAACAGCCCAAGTGTTTTCCCTCCTAAAATCAGGGGACCCCATGGACCTCAACAACTACAGGCCTATATCCATTCTTCCAGTGCTTTCCAAGATGCTAGAGAAATTAGTGAGCATCCAATTAAGAGACTACCTTGAAGTTAATAATCTCTTAAATCCTGCTCAATCTGGATTTAGGGCCAGGCACAGCACCATCTCTGCACTAGCCAAAGTCACAAATGACTGGCAAACTGAGCTAGACAAAAAGAGCAGTGTCTGTGCTGTATTCCTTGATCTAAGCAAAGCGTTCGACACTGTGGATCGTGAGCTGCTACTCTCTTCACTGCACTCCATAGGCATAGACTCACCCTCTCTTAAGTGGTTCAGATGTTACCTCACTGATAGAACACAGCAGGTGAAAGCTGAAGGTGAGTTATCCTCATTAAAGCCACTTCTAAGAGGAGTTCCTCAAGGATCTATCCTGGGCCCTATCCTTTTTGCCATTTACATTAACAACATTGACTCTAATCTCACCAAAGACAATGTTCACCTCTTTGCAGATGACACTGTTTTATATGTCAGTAACCCATCACCTGCAGTGGCCTGTGAAATTTTACAAACAGAATTCTCCCTTTTGCAACACCAACTACTTGAGAAAAAACTCCTCTTAAATGCAAAGAAGACAAAAGCTATGTTCTTCTCCACTAATAACTATACTAACACCTCCTCACCAAGCATTCTTCCCCAATTATCCACCATCCTTGGAGAAAACCTGGACTATGTAGATAAATTCAAATATTTAGGGGTGTGGATTGATAGCAGGCTTGACTACACTCATCATATTGAAGAACTTCTGAAAAAACTTCGCCAGAGGCTCGGCCTATTCTTCAGAATTAAACATTTTCTAACCAGAGACTCAAGGCTGAGACTAATCCAGGCCTCATTTATCTCACTTATCGACTATGCAGACTTCCTTTATGGTCACTGTCCTATTTCCTATTTAAGCAAATTGGATACCTTGTATCACAGAGCACTATGGTTTATTACAGATCTTCCATTCAACACCCATCATTGCTCTCTCTATGCTGCAGTTTGTTGGACATCCCTACACCTCAGAAGGAACAGAAATGCTGCACTATGGATATACAAAGCTTTGTCTAATAAATTTCCATTCTGTATTTTAGACTGCTTTACACTGGCCACAGCTAGGTCCTATGCCCTAAGAAGCAACAACTTCATCATGCTTAAGTTACCCAAAGCCTATACCTGGCATGGGAGGTCTGCAATCAGCTACTCTCTAGTATTGGCACAGAATTCTCTACAGAAGACCCTAAAGTTGACCAACTTTATACCTCTAGCATCCTTTAAAAAGCTCTACGTAAGTCTCTTCCCAGAGAAATGCAATTGCTACCACAAGGCCTAGTCCAGTCACATTCACAACCCTCCCCCTTTCAGTCAGCAATTATTATTGACAGCTCTTCCATAAACCATCCCCTTAGTTTTTCCCTCCCTCGCAGCCCCCTTATTTTGTATCTCAGCCCCCTTTCATACCTTTTTTACAGCTTTGCTTCCCCTGACCAAGACCTCAACACCAACTCCTGGCACTTACTTCTACCCCAACCACTCCTCCATATCTCCTACTACTAGTAGCCTTAGCCCCTATCTGAATCTCCCACCAGCCCCTCCACGTCATTCATCAGAGGCTGTTTATCATCATTTTTTGCAGTCATCAATCATTATATCTGTTTGTCTGCGTTAGTTTGCCCTGGAGCCTGTAATACCTGTTACCCTGTATTGCGTGCTTGCTTTGGCTCCTCTATTGGGACTTGGACATTCTGGATTCTTCTAGTGTACTTTTACTATATCCTACCTTGTCCTGTTAGGTTTTATCATCCTTTATCCTTCATTTGTATATATGTTTATATTACTGTATCTGTTTAAATACAAGTGTTCTGTATATGTCTGCTACTGTACCTTCAATTTGATCCTTGACCTATCAGGTCTATCTTGTAAATGAGCTTTGCTCAATGATGTATGCCTGAATAAATAAAGATTTTGATTGATTGATTGATTGACATGTCAATTCACTCTGGTCAATGTGCTCTGTAACAACCTGCAGCATTCTGTTAGTTCCATCGTCAATCAGCTCCTGTACAAATCATTCCTGGACAATACCCCCCATATAGATTTTATAGAATAAACTTCAGGGGGAGGGGCAAATCAGGACTGAATTGTGCAGGAAGCCAAATGATGCTAGAGCTAACAGCCCAGTGTGAGTTGTTGCGGAGCACATGGACCAGAATAAATTGACATGTCAGTCCAAAAGCTATCCCCTTTACATACAGTAGAGATGGGTCTAGTCTACAGCAGTTTTTTATATAAATATACCCCTTACTTGTACTTCTTTTTGTCAGTTGATATGAATGGCAAATTACATTTCAAAATGAATAGAAACAAAATAATATAAATCGATTAGTCAATGTGTCTGCTACTTATTAACACTAGTCTCTGTTTTTCTGAGGTAATGGTGTTTATCCACGGTGGAGCTTTAATGATGGGTGGAGCCTTTATGTCAGATGGATCACCTCTGGCAGCCTATGGCAATGTGGTGGTTGTAATAATCCAATACAGACTTGGTATTCCTGGATTTTTCAGGTTTGTACTATATATCTTTTTTTTAATTTTAACACTGTTAAACTGGATTGACTTCACACTTAGACTATGGAAGAAGAACAAAGTTAATGAGATGGTGTGCATGGTTATCAGACTTTAACTCACTCAGCTCCAGAATGGAATCCTGAGTGAGTGCTGTATTCCTGTGTAAGAATGGCTGTTTTCCTGAGCAGTTAGAATCCTCAGAACTAAAATGGTAACACTCCGACTTGGAGTATAAATAACTAAAAAGTATAACTCCCACAAGTGTTCCAGCAGACAAACCAGCCTTGTGGCAATATCATAGATCAAGAGGTGTGAGAGTCAATCCTGAGTATGTCCTGGGGAGGTCTCCTGTGTTGTATGGATTCTCCAGTGACTTCTACATGGCCTTCATGGAAATCTGGGCTCCTAAGTTGGCTAGAGTCTACAATAAAGCTTGGGAATCAGGAACCCTGCCCCCCTCCTTTATGCATGTTCTGAGCACCCTTACCCAAAAAAGGGTAAAGAGAGTGTCCTTTCCTCACAAGTCCATGTGGTCTCACTGACCAGTGTGGATACCAAGATCTTTGAGAAGGTCCTCATTGGGTGACTAAATGACATCATAGGTTCTCTTATCCATACTGACCAGCTGGGATTTTTTTTCTGGGCATTATGGAACCGATAGCACCCACCAGACTCTGGACCTACTATGGGAGGTCCAGAACCACCAATTTTCTCTGCCACCTAGTCTTTAGATGCTGAGAAAGCATTTTACAGGGTGGAGTTGGCATATCTCTCTGCTGCCATGTCCAGGTTTGTCTTTGACCCAAAATTTATTTCACTGGTCACCCTTCTGTATACTAACCCTTCAACATCTGTACAAAGTAACTCTGTAGTCTCCCCAACCTTTTTGTTAGAGGGAGGTACCAGACAGTGGTGCCCTTTTCCCCCCTACCTTTTCCTGCTAACAGTAGAACACTTCACGATCAATTTTAGATCTATCCTAACCCTTGTGGGCATATCAGTTGCAGGAGTTTATGCTTTTATTTATTTTTTATTTAATTTTCTGGAAACAACCTTTGAGCAAGGTGCTCGTTTATAAAGGCTCCATGTTATTAAAACAAGATCATAATAAACACACAACTCACAGAGCCAAAGACACAGATAAACAATAGCTGATGTTTAAGAGGTGGCTACAATAATATATCAAGAATTATTGTAACATCCTGACAGTAACAAAGAGCAGTCTGATACATAGGCATTTTCAAGCAAGCAATTACGGCTTAATGGAGGCAAGAAAGGGACAGGTTAGGGGTCCTGATAAAGGCTAGGAGGGGATGGGTGGGAGCAGAGCAAGGCAATTTAGTATGGCTAAGAACTGAGGAAGAAGGGTCATTAAAGGGGAGAAGAGCAGAAGCAATATGGTGAGGGAGAGATGGGGGTTTACAGTTAGGAAGGAGTAGGCAGGGGGCAATAGGCGGGGTCCTGTCTGCAGCGATAGGAGCAACTGTATGAGATAGAAAGACCTAGTACTGGGTTGGTCATGTCTCTTTCCTGCAAGCACAAATTGTACCCCACAAGTTAACCCTATTTGCAGACAATACCATCCTGTTTGTTTCAGACATTCCCACTTCTCTGCAAGCCCTGGATACCATCATACAGGAGTATTCAGCCTTATCTGGTACAGACTAAATGAGTTGCAGCCCCAAGTCATGCCTTTTAACCAAGGCTGCACTTAACTGCTTTTTCTTAACTACCCCTATCAGTGGGGCCCAGAGAGGGTGGTGTGCCTAGGAGTGCATCTTTGACCCATGATTTGGGCCACAATAGCTGCCAACACTAAAATGATGCAGGATAAAGTGGATAATGACATCCAATGATGAGGGAATCTGCTACTGTCTACATGGGGCAATGTGAATGTACTTAAAATGACTCTCCCCAAATTGCACTACATCCTCTCAAATCTGCCTTTACAAATACCAGGCACATTCTTAAAGAAGTTATCATGGAAACTGTCCTCTTTCATCTGGGCGTGGAGGGTCCCTAAGATCAAGCTGGCCATGCTGCAGCTTCAGACGAGTAAGGGCCACTTCGATCTACCCTACTTAAAATCCATACATACACGAATCATTGCTTCTAAGGTAGGGCATAGCCTGCTACAGGCCAAACTTAGTCACACGCTCCTGTGTTGGCTGTCAGTGGAAATGGCATCAGAGGAAGCTGCCCGCTCCAATAGCCATCATGTCCCCTGACTGGAACATTCACCTGAACATCTGTCTGTGCATCAAGAACTCTAGGCAGATATGGCTCAAGTACACTATCCCCTTGGCTGGAAAGCAAAAACCTCTAGGTCTAGACCCTTATGGCACAAAAACAACTTGCTATCCAGGGTTACCCATACAATGGAATCTATGGGCAGGGTGAGGCACTGAAGCAACATTCCCTTACTGATATAACGAGATCCTTTGAGGATCTTCAAACCCAGTGCCTTCTACTGAGGACCCACTTTTGGGTATTATCTCCAAGCCAGGGACTTTCTTTATGCCAAGGTATCCAGTCACCATTTACTTCCCTCTCCATCAACCTTTGAGAAATGAGTTAATCTGAAATCAGCTTAGCACCTAGCAGATAAAACAAAACAGCTTATAGACAAGCAAACACCCACTGTTTGTGCTGTTGGACCAAGAGACAAGTGGAATATGGAGCTGGATGACCCAATAGCACCTTTGGATTGAGACACCGCTTGGCCACATTCTTATGTGGCAAACAGGGAACTTCAGGCAAAAACCATACAGTATAAGTTACTTCTTCAGGCTTATAGGATCCCTCAGTGGCTGTATAGAGCAAATATGCCCCCCGAATGATTGCTGGAGATGCAGCTCTCTGCAAGCCTTATTATTCCACATTATCTGGTCCTGCCCAGCCCTTCCTCAATATTGGACAGATGCATGAGCCTATTGTAGGACAGTAGCAACTCTTCTGGGACTGAAACAACATACCCGACCCTTTTAGGCATCCAACCTGCACCCATTCACTCTCTCAGCTACACATCTCCATTGGGTCAATCACTCCTTAGGGTCAGCCAAAAGAGTTATACTCAGGCATTGCAGGGACCATGATCCACCTATAGTACAGGAATGTAAGAACCTCCTGCTGATGACATTCCATTACAAAAAAGTGGCACATGTGGCAGCAGAAAAAATAGCCTTTTCTGAAATCTGAAGACCCTGACTGGAGGCATATCCCAGACCTATCCATACACTCCATCGTGTCAGGTAATTGTGCCACCACCCTGCACATATCTGGTCTTGATGATGCTCTGTTACATGGGAATAACTTTTGTATCTATTTACCTGCTTCAGGACGTAGCAGTTGCCTTTGAGGCATCATTCCATCCCTCCTTACCCGGGCCTCCTGGTCCCAGCCCCCACCCTCTCTATAACCTCCCTATCTCGTCTATGACACCAAAAGTGGCACTACTAACATAGAACCAATCACTTCTGTCTTCTAACCTACTCAACATGAATATTTCTCCTCTGAATACTCTTTAATTACTACAACTGTACCATATTTATATGCTCCTATGTATTGGCTGACCACAGCTGATTTATATAACTATCACAGGATCATTTCCCAGGGAACTTGGGTGAGCAAGGGGGGGGGCAGGGTAGGCACCAGCAGGACTGTACATCACTCTTGCCCACATGTCCTTTTCAGCTTACCTTAAATTTACTCTGCCTAATCACAGGCAATTTTTGGACTTTTAAGACTCACATTGATGTATGTTCTAAGGATGTTACTGCTTGATACACCTAATTTCTCTTGGTAATCATTAACCTTGGTTCATATATAAAATTGTACTGCCCAATTGTACTATCATGTGTTGTCAGGCTCAAGGTGTCTCTATGCTTGATATGTTTGACAGAGACACTGACAGCGCATTTGGTATATTTGCATGATTTTCCAGTTTAAGTAATTAATTATTGAATTTGAAACATTTTGGTCTGTATTCACTGTTTTGAAAAGTTGAAAAACTTCAATAAAAACTTTTATGAAGACCTACATGGTGATACCATCAAGCACCTGTGAAACAAGCAAAGCAGGTACTGCACTGAAGACAGCCAAGATAATGTAGGAGATGCAGCTCCATGATGGGGAAGGGGGGGTAGTGAATGAATCCCTGAAAGAATAAAGTAGATGGGCACCTTCATCCTGCCTGCTGGAATGCCACCCTGTGTGGGCTGGTTGTAAGGTGTGCCTTACGATGCATCAAAATAATGGTGTGAGCAACAGCCAGCAAGGCAGCTGGCACCCCTCATTTAGAAGGAGAGCTGGAAGTCTGGTGAGAGAAAAATCCAGCCTAATGACTCTGGCTATGTCTTGACTTAGATCCTTTGAGGCCCCTTGCATGCATACCGTAATTGCAACAAAAAGTGGTGCACTATGTGTGAAAGCAATGCCTTTAGATGAAAATACAATGAGGACACAACAATAATGCAGGAGGGGAATAGGGAATCCCCAAGCACTGTGTTGCCTGTAAAGTATGGATAGGCTGCCCATAGCATATTGCAAAACAAATGATAATGATAGTAAGAGTCTGTGCCTTCCACAGATGGAAGACTGCAAGGAGCATGTAAGGAATGTTTGCTACAGCAAGCAGCTAACATACTGTGGTCACACAATATGAACTGAGTAGTTATCTATGAAAACCTAAAGGGACATAGTAGTAGAGAAGTTACCCTAGAAAACCATAAATACTGTAATGAACTGTGTATCTCGATGAATTTAAGGTCCTGTGACCAGTGCGTTTTAAAGTGTTCACATGAACTTTGTCAAAGAGCCCTCTATTAAAGTCAAGTGCTTGGAATCCAGTCATTTATTGTATTTTGTTTCAACCACCAAAAAGTGCCCAAATCTATCATCTCTTAATGTGAGTTAAGCAACCTGTGCTGTTGAGTGCAAGGGTCTCCCAGCAAGCAATAACACTATATACCCCTATTACTAGGAGAACTTAGTGTTACTGTTCTTTTTTGGATCCATAGTTGCCTGTCTGTCTGTGTTTTGCACAGCTATGCACTTAATATTGTATTGTGTGGTGTTAAAATACATGTCATCACTTCAAGCCTCGAGTGCGCTACCTTTCTTTTCAGTAATTGCAGGACACACTGCGAGTCAACGTGGGTAGTCACACTGCAGCACCACAAGTTTCTGCTCCTTTTTGGTTTTTTTCAGTTATCACAATATACCCCAGGACATAGGAGTCCTCTTAGCCATGCCTGCCCACATCTGTGCTTTAATGCAGGTTGGTCCCCATTTCTCTTGAAGTGGGATTGTATATAGGAATCAAATGTTTAAACCCCAAGGAAACATATGCTTGTTCGGGTGAAGCCTTGTCAGCCTGACGCGCACAAGAATTTGCATACCCACAAGGCTTTGCTCTGAGATTGGTGCTTAAAGAGGGAGTCCAGATAAATTTTCTAGCATCAACACATTCAGAAGTTGGATCAGAATATCCTCAATTAGCATCATGCAAAATGTGAACTCTGTAAATTATTTGCTTAAAAGTTATAAGTCATTTTGTAACCATAGTTTCACTGCCTGTTTAAAAAAGCTCTCTTCAGTGAATCACTACTGATGATGTCATAACCAGAACTTACAGCCTCATCCTCCCTGCAAGCTACCTTATAGGACATATTTCTCCCACATTACATAAAACTGCAGTTGCTGTAAACATTTTAAAAAAGGAAAGCTGACACTGGGTGGGTACAAGACATGCATTTCCACAATGTGCAGATACAAGCACTTAAGATTGTGATGGGGGTTGAAATGCAGGGGCAAACATAGCTATTGAATGCCAAGGTTGTGTGCAACTTTTAGAATACTTCAGGGAAGAGATTTCAGAATGCCAACAGGTTGCATCTGTGGTAAGTAGCAATGGCATAGTCTCAGGAAGAGGCCTGTGCAATTTTGGAGTATAGCAGGGGAGCTGAAATTCATAATTTGGCAGTGTTGATTTCATAATGTGTCATGGCTGTGTAATTTTGGCATATAGTGGTGATACACAATTTCAGAATATGGTGGGGATGCTTGATTTCAGATTGTGGTGACAACGTGCAATTTCACAATACAGTATGGCATGGACATACAATCTCAGAATATGATGGGGCACACAGTTTCAGAATGAGTTGGTCACATGCAATTTCAGAATGTAAAAGGGATGCATATTTTTGGAATGTAGTGGGATGTGTAATTTTGGAGCATGGTAAATGCATTTTCAGAATGTGACAGATTTTGGAATGTGGCGAGGTCAGGATGCACAATGAAAGTGGCAGGGATGCGAAATCTTAGAATGAGGCTTTGACATACAATTTCAGAATGTGGCATGGCAGGGATACTCATTTTCAGAATGCAGCAGGGATGTGCAGTTTTGAAATATGGTGGGGATGCGAATTTTCAGAATGTGACAAACATGGGCAATTTTTGAATGTGGCAGTGATGCACAATTCTGAATGTAGTAGGAAGGTAATTTCAGAATGTGACCAGGACACACAATCCAGAACTAGTCATTCCCCTTCACATTCTGTATTGAATGTGGCTGGTAAACACAATTTTAGAATATGTCAGAAACACATCATTTTGGAATGTGTTGTAGGCAAGCATTTTCAGAATGTGACATGGATGCACAGTTTTGTAATGCAGTGGTGACACAATTTCAGAATGTGGCTGGGATGCACACATTTGGAATGTGGCCAGGACACACAATTTCAGAAAGCGGTGGAGACATGCAGTTTCAGAATACAGCCATGATGTGCAGTTTTAGAATGTGGTATGGGATGCACACTTTCTGAATGCAGTGGTAAGACCATTTTTTAATATGATGGAGACATAATTACAGAACGTGGTAGGTATGTGCAATTTTGGAATGTGGCAGGCATGCAGTTTTGGAATGTGGTGGGGACATGCACTTTTGGCAGGAACACACAAAGTAAGACATTGGCAGGGACTCTCAATGACAAAATGTGGTGTGAAAGCAATGTGCTATTTTCAAATGCAAAAGGTGCATAGAATTATTGAATATGGCAGTGACACACAATTTCAGAATAAAATGATAACATTCCGACAGTGTGCATCCCCACTATACTCCAAAACTGTCAGTCCCTGCCAAATTCCTAAATGTGTGTTCCTGTCACATTCCATGACTGTGTCCCCACCACATTTTAAAACTGTGCATCTCTGCCAGATTCCAAGATTGCATCTCCCCCGTATTCTGAAATTGTGCACAGCCTTGACATTCCATGACTTTGGCCAGCGATACATTCCAAAGCCACCTCCTGACCCATTCTAAACTACAGTACAGTACCATGCACCTAAACATTCTCTAAATGCATGCACTGCATCCAATTCTCAGGGTTGTTTTTTTTTGAATGATTACTACAAACATAGTTTCCTAAACTTTGGAGAAATAAATCCTATAAGGTTGCTAATATAGAGGGCTAGAATGTGAGTTCTGGTTATGACATATTTAGCAGCTCTTTCACTGAAACTGGGGGTAACAGTAAAATCAGGGTTACAAAATGGCTCATAACTTTTAAACTAACAAAGATCTAAATTTTGTTATGAGACTTATTGTGGATATGTTGACTCTAACTCTGTGATGTCCCACTTTAGGCTGAACTCCCATACACGTAGGAATACAATGTTCTTGAATGTTAACAGTTGCTGATTCTGGGTTTGTATTGGAGAATAACACTCCTGTGCTACCACAATAATACACCTCTGGTCTACATCAGTGATGTCAAAAGTGTGTCCTGCTGGCACCTTCTTTGTCATTCCTGTTGATCCACTGGAGCCCTGCTTCCCGTCAACACCTCATCTAGATTTTCTCTGCAGTCTCTTATGTCCAGTGCACAAGAAACACACAGCTAGTTGCACTCAAAATATAAAGTTACAAGAAATAAATGCTACATTGGTAAACTTCTCCAAAGTGACACATAACTTATAAACTTAATTCCATTCCAAAACAGTTGAGGTGTAGCACTGGAAGCCTAGCACTTCACATCATAGGCATGTATCCATAAACAAAGTACAATAGGAATCAGTGAGTAGATGGGATGAATCCATAAATGAAGTATAAAAAGAATCAGTGAGTAGAAGGGATGTATCCATAAACAAAGTACAATAGGAATCAGTGAGTTGGGGGATGAATCCATAAATGAAATAATTTTGGGGGGAGCAGGGGGCAATTTTAACCTCTCCTTTCTTGTCAGTGTCTGTGATTTACTGTGCTTTCCTTCTGTTATCCAAGGGCTGGATCCCTCCCTTTCTCTATGCCTTTTTCTTCTTGTTATCTGATTTCTGAAGTAAAACATGCTAATGTTTAATTGTCACAAATGTCAATTTGCTTTTGAGAATAGTTGATTTCCCTTTGGAAATGTTAGAAGCGAATGACCTGCAGTGTTTCACGTAGATAATTTATTTTGGAAGAGCCAAGCCCTGACTTGTAGAGCCTTCAGAAATTTAGGAGCCCCATTCTGGTGCAATACTGTACCTGGAAATAATGCCTAGGAAAGTCAGTTTGAAAAGTTGGGGTGAAACATATGGTGCATCCTTAGACCCCTTGCTGTTATCAAAATTTACAAAATTGCCAAGGGTCCTGGGACCCTTACTATGGGGTTGCCAGAAACACTTGTTGCTTTTGTTTTCCCCTTTTATTTATGTTTAGTTTCCTTGTTTCTTTATGTTGTTGTCGTTGTTTACCCCTATTTGCAGTGGGACTTCTGTCAGCCTATTTTGTGGCACATATGTCATATAATTCAATTACCTGCCTTCCCTGCCTGAAAAAGTTTGAGGTTCATTAGTTTTTTTGGACTACATCCCCCTAATTTCTGAGCACTGGAATGCCCCCCCGCATCCCGTGCTAGAAAGCTTCAAGAAAGATGAAAACAATTGTTTGAACCCACACTTTTGTAACAGTATACTACGTAATATTTCTATATTGGACTCGGCTAATTGTCACAAATTATGTTATGCTGCTTGTGCACTGCGAGGGGCTACAGATTATGAAAGGTGCTAGATAATTAACTTTGCCTTGATAAAACTCAGAGGGGTTTATGTACCTGCGCTAAAGGTGTGCACTAGAACAGGTGGAAGACTGAGAAACGACAGGTACTACAAAGAGCTGCCAGCACCTGGGGCAGGTTCCTCAGAATCTGCATGTACAGACAAAACACTGTAACAAGTACTGTGGGAACAGCTGTTCAGTTCCTGACAACTCAAGTACTTTTTTGCTTTATTTATGGTATTTTGTTCTGGGGGGGAGTTCTTGTGGAAACTGCGGTGGGACAGGGCTGCTGGCGCTTCTGTACATTTTAGAAACTCTTCAGAAAAACACCTGCTCCTCTTTTGTAGGCACATCACTAGAATATCTTAACAACTCTAAATTGTGGTGTTCGTGCCCTTTGAAATTCTGGCACAAAAGAAAAGGAATGGATTTTATTTTTATATAGTGTCTTTCACACAAACTGTATCCCAGTGTGTTTTACAGTCTAGCTGAGGAAGGGTGAGAGCAAAGGACATTGCTGTTGCTTTCTGCGCACAGGGCAATTCAAACAGCACAGAGAAACTTAGAAACCTGTCAGCAGGAAATGACTCATAGTCCATGTTGTCTATTCATTTTCCTACCTGAGCTGACTGTACCAACCTACTACTGGGTGTGTCCAGGCCAAATGCCTCAGTGTCACTTCAGAGCTAAATTAGGGCCATCCTCTTTCTAAGGAAACAGTGAGATTAAAAACAGAATTTGCCATTTTTAAACACTGCTTAGAGTCATTTGTCCTATGAGAAAGCTATTTACACATCATTTACAACCACACTTGGCACCAAATTTGTGTCTCCTCCACCCCATTTTCTGTTACATTCTGTTGTGCAAAATCTGCTGAAATGCACTCAGTATTTGGGTAGGGGAATGGGGGGGGGACGACAAAAC
The DNA here is from genome assembly GCA_016271365.2 of Neoceratodus forsteri. Classification (NCBI taxonomy): domain Eukaryota; kingdom Metazoa; phylum Chordata; order Ceratodontiformes; family Ceratodontidae; genus Neoceratodus; species Neoceratodus forsteri. Next base: position 1,428,876,279 of record CM028130.1, read on the forward strand.
AAACAAAAAAAAACTTAGGTATGAACATTTTGTAAAATGAAGTTACCCATTTTTAAAAACAGAAAATCAGTGGCTATAATACATTAGAGTGCAGTTACACAAGGAACAGAGTATATGCAAGTGTACATAAGGCTGTAATGGCACTGAGGGGTTTTGGTGGCATTTCTTAACCATGAAAGTCAAGCATGGGCTGGATTACATTTGTCACTAGATCCGCAAGATGCCACACCAGTCTGATTTATATATATAAGCCACTGTATATTTGATATGTTACAATTTTTTTTTAATTGTTGTTTACCTGTCCCTGTTTTTTCTCCCCCAAGAAAAGCCCCAATACTCACTAAAGAGCAAGTAAACCCCCTAGAGTGACCCCCAGCTAAAATGCATACAGGTAGGTATTTGATGACACTGTTTGACAGCCAGTTGTCCACAACCATTTAAATTGCAGACTGTAATGCCAGCCAGAGCCTCCAACACCTCTGATTCCGTGGGGGGGGATTTCTCTTGAAATTATTGGTAGGCAAGATGTAACAAAACTATGTCTTCAAGAAAAAACAACATAAAACTCACCACAGAGCATGTAAACCCCCCCATAGCTTCTGGGGGCCAGACCCCCAGCTTTTATTTCTCCTTATTCATAAATATCATATCCAAGCACCCTCCAAAATAATTCTTGCCTACGCCCCTACCTGTTGTTATAGTTGGGATGGGAGGGACTCAGGAGGAATGGAGTTGAAGGCAGGTGGTTTAGGCAACTCAATGAACTGTGGGGACTGCAGAAAGGACAATAGTGCAACTAACTAGGCATGGGGAGGGGGTAACAGGGTATCTAATTCTGTTTCAGATTACCCCCAAAATGCACCAGAATTCACCAAGACCTACAGCCTATAGTTCAGATTATTAGTGAGTACACTTTTTTTAAGGCTGGTTACTCCACTGGCTGCTGCAGATACGAGGTACGAACATCGGATCCACCGGAGCTGCCATCGAACTATCTGGAGCATTGCTGAGGAGACTCACATGTAGGCAATTAAATCAAGCAAGCCCTCGGATTTAGAACAAAAAAATTAATTACAGCTGTCATCAAGCCTTTGTTCTTTTCTCCAGTTCTTACCTTCTGCAGACACTTTAGACTACGACTTTTTTTTGCAGGACCCGCTTTTCCCAGGTATTCTGACACTCCATAATCCTCTCGCATCAGTCCTTTATCCTGTAGGGCACCAACTGCAGCTTCAAATTCATTGTAGATCTGAGGCCCCTCTGGTAAAATAATTTTCAAATGGGCAGGATACAACAGAATGTATTTTATTGTACATGCTCGCAACATTGCAAACAATTGCACTAAAGATTTCCATTGGCACTGAACAATCAGGGAGTAGCAAATTCACAAACTATATTCTCTGGTCCCAATATTCCAGCTTTCCCAATCTCCAAGCCCTCGTTAAAATTTTCTGCTGGACCATATGATTATAAAACCTGACAAAGATTGGTCTGGGGAGACGTAGGATCCTTAGAGGGCTGCGTTACAAATGGTTCATTTTGCGTCATCTTCATAGTTGAAATTGTGTTTTTCATGGCACAGTATGGCAATCACCATTCAGGTGGGCATTAACTGGCTCTCATGCCTTAGAGACCATGAACACCAGATTTGTAAGTTTTTATGGTTTAAATGTTTTTTTTTCGGGCAAATCAGATGAGTTTGGAAAGTGTAAATATCAGAAGTAAACATATTACAACATTTGGCCAGAAAGTCCGTCCAGCATACTCAGGTTGTAAACTATTTACTTCTGATATCTGTAACCTGCAGTGTGTGCTGTTTATCCACATTGCAAACCAATGGATGGAGAGAGAGAGAGAGAGAGAGAGAGAATGTTTGTAACATCACGGGAGAGCAGAAGAGCAGGAGAGCAAAATTCTACATTCTCATTCTCTCTCTCTCTCTCTCTCTCTCTCTCTCTCTCACTCTCACTTGCTCTCTTGCTCTCCTTCTCACTCTATGTATCTCACCGCAGATCTCTGGATTTGTGTTTTGGCATGCTCCGATGCTCCATCAGCTGTTCACTTTCTATGCCACAGTACTCAGGAGCTGGAGCCAATCGAATCCTGGCTGGAGCTGAATCAGAATTCATGTGCATATTTCAAAACGTACAGTAATCTCACCAGCGGCGGGGAGCTGCTTCAAACGTAGGGTCCTCCGAGCCTTCTGACTCTTGTTGGATGTGTGTTCGGTGCAGGGCAGAATGGACAGCTGAGCAGCAAGTGTTATCATTCAAGGCACAGAAGGGGATGAGAAGTGGTGACAATACAGCAGAAGCAGACACAGCTTCAAGCAGCTTTTCATGTGTATAATTTTAGGGAGAAGGAAAGTGGGCCTTTCGGAGCTGGGGGAGGTTTAACAGTGCACTATGGATGCAGATGGTGCACTGCAGAGCCTGCAGTGCCCCCTACCCCTTCATTTCCTCCACTGAGGTCATGTTTTGAGAAGTTGGCTGGGAGGAACAGGAGGATGACATACCTCTTAGACTTTCATTTAGTAGCAGGAGTATAAACAGGAGCGCATAGTGGCCATTTAAGTGCTGGAAGTTTAAAAAAAGCACTCCAGCAACTACAGCATGAAGCTAGCATATATAAGTAATCTTGACCCCCACATTGGGAGCTACTACATAATACATTTATTGAGCATCCATTGTTTTAAGTTTATGTTCAGAAGCTGAAGAGGTGACTAAGTCAGTCACAAAATGTTGATGACTTGAATGTTTGATACTATGCAGTTTAAATTAAAAAAACCATATATATTGGAATATGTCACTGTTCAGAAGGATGTTACATTTTTCTTGGCTGTCTCTCGGGTTTTTACACCCACCAGTCCCGGACCCTTGCTGGCATGCCAAGAGGCCGCTTGCCTCATATGTGCTAAATGCCAGTGCTGCCATTAAGGATCTGTATGCTCTCTTTATTGGAAGCAGCAAGAGGTCAAAAAGATCAAGAGTTCTTGAACAAAGTCACAAAATACCTCTTGGCTTCAGATACAGTACAGAATGGGAAGTGAGACTCCACACAGAGAAGCAGGTGCAGCAGTGGACCTTTCTTTGAAGAAGGTGTGGACTTCCGGAGGTGTGGCTGCACGCTATTCTGAGTGATTCTCAGAAGGAGCAGGGCGTTGTTGTGCTTTCTTTCTACTTGGAGCAGGTATGCCATTGTTGCCTGGTTCGTATTCTCCTGTCAGAAAAGAACCGTTTGGGTTTTAACTACATCGCCTTTCCAGTCCATCTTGTGCTGCAGTTAAAAACAGCAGCGAAGACTTTAGCTGAGCCTGCCTCAGTGGCTGTGGGCTTGGAGTCCGGGCAGTGGCGGAGCCCGCCCCAGCCACGGAGAGAAAGGCTACAGCCTTCGGATGGCTGTGTAGCTGAAACTGAGCTGCTGAGAAACTAAGAAACTGAGAAAACTGCTACTCGATATAAGGAATGTGCATTTCTCCTCTTTTTCTCTGTGAATGTCAGACTGTGTTTTCTTTTTTCTGTGTTTTTATGAAATATCCTAGTTTTTGCTAGGGTTTAGTTTTAGCCTAATTATATTGACCTATCCTTGTCTCTTTGGGTCTTTTTTGGTTCGGCCATTTGTGCGCTGAGCTTTTATCATTATTTATTTCATTTATACATTTTAAAATTAGAATTGTTCACTTCATTTTATATTATTACCTCGGCTGCTTGGGCCACTGAGTTGCGATCAATTATATAATTGAGCAATTAAGCCCTCAAAAGCAGCGCTTATAGAATCCATTTAATTGACTGACGTATTGATTAAATTGATTTAACTGACCCATTCCCTCTGCCTCATTGTTAACCTGTTTTCTCCACTTTAACTATTAATATATCCTTTAGTACGGTGTAGTTTGGTAGAGAAATGGTGGAGAATAACTGCTAAAATAGCCGCTGTAATCTAACTCTTTTGTCAAAGTTCGCACGTAAATACCTTTCTTGCCGCTGCCTAGACGCTTTTTTAATTTTGGGTTTGGCTTCTATTTCGGCAAAAGAAATTGACGATTCTTTGACAGCCAGAGTTTTTTAGAATTGATTCTCCTTTGAATTAAAGTATGAGTAATAAACTCAGAGCATAGAGATTATGTGTTTACCTTTTGGCTCCCTGTTGGTCTATTTTCGAAGCCAGATCTTCCTTAACTTTTTATTTAGTTTTACTTCCATAATAACCAAGAGAGTTATAATATTGACATTGATACCTTTCACTTATTATAAGTACTCCCTTGGCAATAACCAGTCTTATAGCAGTTTAAGGAGAGAGAGATAGGAGCGGGTTGGGGGGGTTACTCTGTTCTATAAAACCCCTGCATTGTACTTTCTTTTTGTATATTTCGGTGAAAGCAGACAGTGAGGCGGTGGCAGCAGAAAACTACTAAACAAGTTATTCCCCTGGACGAGATGATATCTGTGCCATACTTGTGTCATAACTTGGTCATTACGTTAAGGAAGATATAGAGCTTTGTGCCTTTTCTTAGGAGTCCGGTGATTGAGACCAGCAATATAAACCTAATAACAGTTGCTACCAGACTCCTTGTCGGACCTCTGTCAGACCTCTTGGTTATTCTGTTTTCAAACATGAGACTCAGGTACCATCTCTGGAATTAACGCTTTGTACTGCTTTTTGCTCCATAACCATCTCTATTCTGGTTCTAATTAATCTCACCGTGATAACTTCTGGCTGCCTGCACTGGAAAATAGAACTGGAAATAGAACTGAAGTGGCGAAGTATTCCAGCCTTATCCCTTGAATTTTTTATATTAGCTCTCCTAAATTGAATAATTAGTTTTAGACTTATATTCTATAATCTGCACCTTAGTGTTGGAACTGTACCATAGTATTATTTGCATTACCTTCTCTGGTTGGTCTGCTTTGTGACTGGAAAGACACTGTTATTTTTCTTTACTTTTGTATTTATACCGAAGTTTATTTTTTAATATGGTTGTTACTAGAAGTGGAAAGGGCAGTGTTTTAAACCAAGCCACAGAAGAAGCCCTTTGTTTCAGCTCAGTTGTTGATATACTAGAGACTCAGGGTGACTCTGCTGGAGACATGTCTTGCACACATATTAAGGAAAATAGAAGGGGTAAAGGAAAACATAAAAATAAACATAAAAATAATACTCCTAATATACTTAACAATCCTAATAAACAGAAGGAGAATCCATATGTAGAAAATGCAAACCTGGAGAGAGAGTGTAAAATTCCTTTTTCTTCTCCCCCTTGTGTAAATATTTTAGAGAATAAGAAACAACTCAAAATTACAGATTTTTGGAATAGCAAGGGGAAGGGTCCAAATTTTAGTTCGACCCTCATTTTTGCAGCAACTGATTTGACCAATCACTTAAATGGATTGTGTAATCACCCTGAATCTCCGTTCAAAAACTCTTCTAGAAAAGAACGGGGAACGTCTACCCAGTTTGCTGATTCCATTTCCTATGACCAATATGCATGGGACACATACAAGTCTAACTCAGAGGAGTTAGAGGGGTCTGAAGATTTGGAACTAAGATTTTCACCTACTTCACACATGTCCAGCCCCGTTGATCCAGAGATACTTACATCACCTAGGTCTCTCATTAGAACTATGGGATCACCAACAGGGCAGGATCAGTTCAAACATAGGTATGATTACTCAGCTTCAGATCCCAATAGAAAGATAGGAGAACAGACGGAACTAAAAACTATAATTAAAGATTTGAGTGTTACTATTGAGGGATTAAAGAAGATGGATATAACCCATAAAATGTATACGGAAATGGAAGGGAAGTACAAGGCTTAAGACTCCCCAGAAAACAGATCCTAACATTGATGAAATACAAGGTATTGATAAATTATATGTGGTAGCTACCTCCACTATTTCAAAACGGACTCTAGAGATTCTAAAGAACAGATACTCTGCTGACATAGTCATACTGGAAAATATTAACATTCTTAAAAATGAGATATATAACATAAGAGCAGACATTTTTCATAACAGAACACTTCTGGATAGAATCTTGAACAGTAGCAAAAAATACCTCTCTGAGTCAGTATCTGTGGGAACTGAACCCTTAACTATAGATACGACAAATATAGGCACACAGGTACACCTTCCCCCACCCTATAATGAAAATGAAATATGTGAATGCCATACTAAGAACCCAGATCAAGGAAAACAGGAGGAGGAGGAATCGGACAGACAAACACAGAATCAACAAAAAAGAACCAAAATAAATAAAAAAAACTAATAAAAGGAAATTTTCATTTAGTAAAAAAAGCCTGGAAAAACTAACTGCACAGGAAACAAGGGAGGGTCAGGATTCAAACAAGCACTCAAAACAGGGAGAACAGAGTAAACAATTAGCTGCGCAGGAGACAAATCTCCACTCAAATGGTATCGATAAAGAAATAGCCTATGACGTAATAGCAAGTGAGGAGTCATCGACTGTTTTTCAGAGGGAGACTGAGACCTCGGGTCATTCACTTACCAAAGATGATTCCACTAATAAAATTCCAGCAAAAGTCGTAGGGATGTCTCCTGTTATACAGAAATGTGGGAAGAGTGAATTTTTGACTGAAATCTATAATGTAGCTATATTAGAGAATGAAACAGAGAGCTCACTACTTGCCTGGGTACTTAATTTTCTTGAATTATCCCAGCTGGAGTTAGAAAAGGAAGCTTCTGTCTTCAGATCACTGAATCCTCATCACAGGAAAACTGTACTGCTTTATTGCACATCCCTGAGGACTGCCCAATTCATTTTAGAAAAGGCATTACTCCTTAGGGAAAAGGGTTATGGTATCACATTCCCAATGTTAGTTCCAAGATGTTCCCCTGAGTCCATTAGCAGCAAGGAACATAGTCTCCATGAGCAGTCCTTCTCTCTGGATGAAATGTGCGAAGCAGCTCATGAACCTCAGAGGAAAATCCTGGGAGTGATTAAAGAACATACCGAAACTCAGAAAAAGTCATGGCTAGGGAGAACTATTGTAGTGTTTGGGTGGAAATTTACTGATAAGATTGTTAGACAAAAGGTAATAGGGGATCTCCTTTACTTTTTAGAAAAAGCATTAGACCTACGTATTTCTTGGAACATAGTAGATTCTATTAATTTACAAGATTACACAGGTCTTTCATCCCAGATTGACATTACCTTCAAAAATGTTAATTTAGCCAATAAAATATTGTCATTGGCAGGCAAATTGGACTCATTGGGAATCCATATAGTGGGCACGACAGGACTGGAGCAAGATACCCAAGGCCGCATCCATGTAATGGGAGTATGGGAACCCACTCCAGTTCAGGATTCCCTGTTAATAAACTTTGAAAATTTTGAAGACCCAAACACTTATACGCCATTGCTGACTATGGTCTCCCCCTGACATTGGCAACCCCGTTGGGATTCCGGTAAGTTAACAGCTGAAAAGCCAAATACTGGGATGGTAGTGGATATAGAGAAAAAAAGGAACATGATTGATGCCCTATCTATTCTCTTCTGGAATATTGAGGGAATACATCTTAAAATAACAGACCCTGAGGTTTTAGATTTTCTTGAGTCCTATGACATAATAGGTATTCAAGAAACATGGTGTACAGAAGAATCTACTCCCGGATTGGCTGGTTACACAGCTATAACTTTATCGGCCTCCAGAGACAAAAAATTTGGTAGGCTTAAAGGGGGAGTAACCTTTTTCATAAAAACACAGCTAGATCTAGGAATTACATGAATAGCTACAAATTTAGAGGGAATTCTGACTCTGCAAATTCATAAAGGTTTAGAGAAGGCAATTCTGTGTAATATGTATTTCGCCCCTAGATTCAGACATTCTGAAATAGCAGATACAGTCATTCAGACCTTGAAAACTCTGTTGAATGATCTGTCGGACAGCTATGCAGACTGCCCTATAATCATTATGGGAGACTTTAATGCTAGAGTTTCTTCTTGTCTCATGAAAGATGATTATACTGACTTTACCAATCTACTTCCTTTAGTCAATGCTAATATCTCCCATAAAAGGTCCTCACAGGATTTGATTCTTAACCCTAGAGGCAGGACCCTCTTGGATGTTTTTGCATCTAGGAATTACTGTCTCTTAAATGGAAGAACCCAGGGTGATATGTTGGGGGTGTTCACTTTCAGAGGCTCAATGGGCTCTTCTACTCCAGACCTAATTTGGACTAACCTAGAGGCAACTTATATGGTACAGAAATTAGAGTAAGGACAGATTGGAATCTGCCCATTGTCCCATTGTTCTTACTCTGAATTGTCCCTAAGAACAACAGAAAAATGGGTTACCTGGAGGATAACCTGGAGATTATTAATGAGAAAAGAATCATCTGGGGACCTCTACATCATACAAACTTTGAATCTATTTTAAATACTGGAGAAGTTTGTCATATACATGACTCCTTTATGAACTCTCAGGACTCAAGCATTATGTTAGCAAGTTGGGAAAGGATATCTATGATATTGAAACCATGGTGTAAGAAAAAAATACCTTCTCGTAAACAGATATACAAAAAGTCTTGGTTTAACGAGATTGCCTACGGCTAAAAAACTTTTGGTAGAATACTGAGGGTTCATAAAAATAAAAGAAATAAAACTATAGCGGACTTTAAGATACTTAAGATAGAAAGAGAAAGTATAAGCTATCTTTAGAAAGGGCAAAGGAAAAATACTCACATGGACTCTGGGAAAAACTCAGACAGACCGTACTGAATAGAGATGGTAGAGGCTTCTGGAAACTGGTATCTCAGGGTTACAATAAATACTCACATAGACTAGAAGCCTATATCACACCAGAAGCTTGGACTCTCTATTTCTCGGAGCTCTATTTTTCTCAGTCTGAACAAGAAATGACGATAGCCCTAGAGCCCAGGGGAGAAATGATTTATCCTCTCCCCATTCTCATCACAGAAGAAGATATTCTCCTGGCTTTATCATCATTGAAATCCAACAAGGCCCCAGGACCCGATGGTATTCTGGGAGACCTATATAAATCATTTCCCAACTGGTGATGCCTGCTTCTTTTTATACTATTTAACTGACTCCTCCAAGGACTTCCTTGTCCTACAAGCTGGCAAGGTAGTCATATTTTCCCTATATTCAAAAAGGAGGATCCTCATAATCCAAAGATGTATAGACCAATCAGTCTTATAGATGTTTTCCAGAAGATCTTTACAAGGATAATTCTGGAAAGACTAATAGACTGGGTCAAGCAAACTCAATCCTGAATGAGGCACAAAATGGCTTTTAGAAAACAGGTCCACAACACAGCATTGCTATGTTTTGCATCATTTGATTTGGAAATACGCCAGAATTAGAAAAACAAATCTTTACTGCTGTTTTGTGGGCTTCTCTTCAGCTTTTGATAATATCAGCAGGAAAACTCTTTGGGCAACACTTAAGGTACCAGGTCTGGAGAGTTCCCTGCTGGATGTCATTATTAGACTACATGAAAATACTTGGGCTAGAGTACAATACAATCAGTATGGACATCTAACTGAGAAATTTCTTACGAATATAGGGGTTAGACAATGATGTATTTTGGCACCCACTTTATTTAATATATATATAAACATAATTTTGGAACCAATTGCTATCCCCAGTTGCCATGCTCCCAAGGTAGATTGTACTAGGATTGATTGTCTCGCATATGCTGACGACCTGGTTTTGTTGTCAACTTCCATATTAGGACTCAAAAGGAAATTGATAAAGTTTGAATCTTTATGCGTACAGTATAAATTAAAAATTAACCATGGTAAAACCAAAGTAGTGGTGTTTGGAAATCAGAGAAAAAACATCTCTAGCTTTAAGATAGATGGGGTAAACATAGACAGGACAAAGTATTATGATTACTTAGGAGTTCATTTTTCCTACAATCTCTCTTGGCACCAACATATGGAGACACTCCAAAATAAAATAAGATCGTCGGGGAATGCTTTAAAAATATTTAACAAATAAAATGGGAAAAACCTCAGTCAAAGGAATCATGAACGTACTCAATGCTAAAATAAGATCAATTATGTTATATGCCTGTGAAACATGGGGATATGCATTAATTGGAAGGCTACACACTATTCTAAATAATCTGTACAGATATATCCTCATATTACCACAAGGAAAACCAAAATGTATCTAGCATTGGAATTAGGACAACGCACCCTACTCTCCCTCATACAGGAGCAACAAATTATATTCATACTCAAACTTTTTCTGTTGCCTGATAGTAGATACCCCAGAATGTGCCTTGAAAAAAGCATAAAAACGGCAAATTTGGGATTTATTCACCCCTGTATTCGGTTTTTTAAGGAGGTCATGATGCCAGCTGGCCTGGGACACCTATTATATGAAGTATATTATAGATCTCTAATAGAAATTAAACAGGATGTCAAAATCAGATTGGGAGCACTGGATGAGAACCTCCTGCTTACTCAGCTTTCCATGCTCAAACTCCATGATTATTACAAAACAATCAAACTTTCTTGTAGCTTTGAGCTGTATCTTTCTATGATAACAAACTTTAGATTAAGGAGGATCTATACCAGATTTAGAACCGAGTGTTACACAGCAAACTATGTGCAGTATAGATATAAGGAAAAGGCTTTACCTTCCCCATTTTGTAAATGCAGTTCGGAATCAATTGATGATTTAAAACACGTGGTACTATTATGTCCCCTCTATGAAACATCCAGAAAGAAATGGTTGGTGAATTCTTGGAGGTCTCAGTCTCACTCCTCTAATATGTTGGATTATCTCTTTAAAACTAAAGACAAAAAAATCACTGAATTGTTGGCAAAGTTTCTTTTAACCACACATTTGTAAAGAATGGCTCATATTATTAAGAAATTTCCTTATCATGATTTAAATAATTGACAGTTTTTTATCCTTTATTATGGTCTTTTCTATCTTGGTGCTATACGATGGGTGTATGTCCGACCCATAATGGTAATTATAATCTTTTTAATCTGTATTTTATGTGATGCGTACAAATCTTATATTGTATATGGCCTAGTGCTGATCAATAAATTGTTTACTTACTCTTGGCTTCAGCTCCCTCTGGTACTTCAAAGATTCGGATGCTGTTCCAGCGTGACCTATTTTCTAGGGCATTGCATTTTCCCATAAGGGTTTGGGTATCTTGGAGAAGCCAAGTAAACAATCTCTCAAGTCGATTGACCGTGCCATCCATGCTAGTTGCATGCTGTTCCACTTCTCAGATTTTTCCCTTCAATATTAGCAACTGAAAATTTTAATTTTGCATATAATGATTGAGTTTCCTGTTGAAAGTCCAGAAGCTCAGTTATAACAACTGCATTTGTGGGTTGCTGCCCTATTCCAAACTGCCCATTGCCATACTATTCAGAGAGGATGCATGCTGTGCTGCAGAAGAGGTATGTTTCTTTTCCTGTTACCAATTTATATTTAGTTTGCCTCTGGTGACTCCCCCATTCAATCCAAACCTCTTTCTTAATGAAATTGTGGAGCTAATGAATTTAAATTAGTGTAAGGAGGTATTATATCGGTGGACCCGATGGAGCTCAAATCTTAGCCTGCCATATGAAATGCAGCATCACCAGAAATCGCTGCCCCCTGTCAGTCTTGAACATGTTCTCCAATGTCCTTTTTACGTTTGCTTATGTGCATGTATAAGTAACGTTGTGGGACAGTATGACTTTTTGAAGCTGTGTGGCCTTCCTGTCCAATGCAATGCACCATGTAGCAGATGTGACCATACCATACCAATGGATGCTCAAGCTGTGTATGACAGCAGTTCAGCTGCAGTGCTCTACAGTTCAAAGAAAATACCACTGCAGTCAGCGGTGGTACGTGTGTATTTAGCATATTGACATCACAATCCCTCCCGCTTCCTCCCACTGCTGCTGTCCTCCCCGCTCCCTTATTCTCTGGCTCACCCATTGAACTAACTCTGGCAGAAGCCCCTCTTAACTTACAGAGGAACATCTTCCACCTGCTTGTGCTCTGCCTTGTGTTTATTTGTTGGTTTCACATGAATTTCACAAGTGACACTGACATACCTCACACATGCATGTCTTCCCAGTAATACCACGGTTGAGTTTAGTGTCTGAACACCTGCCTCCGCCCACTCCCCACCTACATGCTTTCCTACTGGCTAAAAACAATGCCAGTTATACCTCCCAGACCCCGCGGCAGTTCCTATTTACAATTGACATATGAAGTTTCCTGAAGAAGCATCCCAGTGCTGGACTATGTCAGTACTGACCACACGGAAGAGTAACCAAGATTTGCAGGCACCATGTATGCCACTCTGCAGGACCTCCTCCTGATGACACTGTGTTGTGCCGTGGTTTTACGGGATCCAGTTGTTTCTGCAGCAGCTGAGTTTGAGATGCTGGTGCATCTGAAGGCTTGGGCCAATGACAAGACCCAGATGGAGGCAGGGAGAGAGCTGCTGCTGAAGTTTATTCAGGAGAGGGTGGCCAAGTTCCTGGCTACTGTGAACTGGTCAATCGGGGAAGGTAAGCTAGAGATGTACAAGCTGAAGCCCTTAGGTGGTGGGAAACAGGTATTGGTGGTGGGCAACACCGGAGTCACCATAGCCACTGCAGTGTATTTCTACCTGAAATACTACTGTAACTGTCATATCTCATGGTCAGTAGACCAGCACAGAGTCCCACATCCCTTGTCATTAATCCAGAGGGTGGTCTGAGTCACCATGCCCAACAGGTAAAAGCAAATGGACAGGTATTAATTGCTGTACTGGCTGAAACGCTTGGGTGCAAACCCTTTTGACTGTTGATCAGTGTGCTGTCAGTGGGTACCCTTGAAATATGCTTTTGAACACTAACTGTACTTCTTCTTGTGTATCATATGATGGGGTGGGTGTGAAATTAAAAGTCTGACTGTGCAAAAAGGGAAGTGGCTGCACCTCTGTAAACTGTACCCCCTAAAGACATTAAGCCATGTCCAAGTGCCACACACCACTGCAAATACCTGCAAGCGAATGTTCGGCATTGACAAATGCTTGTTATATACTAACATACTAGCATGCCAGCACATAACGGCTGTATGGTGTGTTTAGTCTGCTCAATTCTGCAGCTCACTATATATTTACAAGGAGAACTGCCCTCTCCCCATTTCCCTTTTGATCTCCCTCAACTTTCCCTTCCCCCACTTGTCCCCTTTCTACCCCCAGCTTCTTCCTTTCACCCTGTCCCAATCCCTCTTGAAGCTGTACACTGTTTTTAAGGCAGCATGGAGCTGCATAACTAGCACTTTTTGCGCATCTTGGGCTCGATTTTCAAAGGCTGACTCAGGGCTTGCATCTAGTCCCGAGTCAAAACAATTTTTGGTGCAGCTGTACCAAACTCATTTTCTGCAACTGCACCTGATTTTCTATTGTCAGGCGCAGTTGTGATAATTTTCTCAATTTACAGTAGCTTGCACCAAATGTTTGGCACAAGCCTCATAAAAAGGGTTCCCCAAATGGCCCAAGTTAGATCAGGGAAAAGCTTGTCTAACTTGCGGCATTTGGCGCTCAGGATTCAAACTCCCAATCACCTGCTAGAAGAATGCCACAAGCTCTGTGTGCCAAATGATTGGCACCACAAGGGCTTGTGGCATTCTTAGTGTTTTGAAAATCCTTGTGTTTTGTCATGCAAGCTTGTATTTGTTTCACACTATTTTGCATATTTATTCCATGAATGTAGATTGCTGGGTCATTTTAAATGGCTTTCATCCCAAGGATTCAAACTGAATATGATGGTTTAACTTCGCTTTATATACAGCCACCTTATATACAGCCATCTTCTATAGCTGGTCATGACTTCAAAATAGATCTCATAGTTAAATCAGTGCCCCACCAAGGCACTGCCAGAGAACTGAGTCCTAGCATTCCCGATCTAAAAAATGGTGCTCAAATTTAATTCTGTTTCAAAAATGGAAACTTCAGGTATGTTCTAGACCTAGAATTTCCATTTTTGAAGCAAAATTTAATAGGAGAACCATTTTTTATAGATTGGGAAAACTAGGACTTAGTACTATTGTGGATCCTTGGCTGAACATGGAACTTAACAACTGGATTCATTTTGAACCGATGACCAGCTATAGAAGATATCTGGAGATACAGCTGAGTTTAACCATCTTATACAGTTTCAATCCATGGACTGAAAGTCACCTAAAATCACCCAACAATCTATTTTCATGAAATAAATGTTCTAGATAGAATGAAAGCAGCCCAGGCTTGCATGACAAAATGCAAAATGTGCAGAAAGGATGTATCTTTGTGTGAGGCCAAAGTGCATGAAGAACTTTAATTGTGTAGAAATATGTGTTTTTGAGTCGAATGATGCAATATGTGTAAAAGAAAAGATACACTGAGTTATGCCCGCTGTGTAACAGTATGTAGTCTTCTGTGCAAATTCAGGATCTGTGAAAGGAAACATGATGTAAACTTGCATAAAATAATTTAAGATGCTTGAACAAATGATAGTGTGAAAAAAACACCACTTGTGTAACAATATGAAGGCTTCCGAGAAAAATCACTCAAGATGAATGAAAATGACGTAAGAGGAATGAAAATGGCCAACTGAGTAAACCAAAAATTATCTCCATGAAAACAAGCAGGCTTGCATGTGAAATTAGTCACAGTACATGAAAAATACCAATTGAGTGAGAAACATAAATTTAGTCAAAATATGCAGACCTGCATGAAAAATCACTTAATGAGTGAACATGTTGTAAGGTAAGTGAAAGACACTTATTGCTTGATGCTACCATATAATAAATACCACAGGCTTGCAAGGAAAATAGTCAAAAATGCACATACTGTGAAAAAGATGAAAACTGAGTGGCACTAAGGGACGAAAATAACACAGGCCTGTGTAGACAATCAAAAGACAAGGTACATTTCTTTATTTGTACCTATTTCAATGGCTCTGGGCACCGTACAATTCTCACAGAACATACACATTGAATTAGCAAATCAAATCACACAAATAATATATAATAAATACCATTTTAAAAAGTTTAACTCTGTCTTCTACTGGTTACAGATAGGGCTCCATGCACTTTGTTAGGAAGGGCTTTTCACATCACAAGTACTCGCTATCAAGAAGATGGCATCATGCTCATAACCTGTCTTCTGTCCCCACCTGAGATGGGTTTCTATGAAGAGAAATCAGTGCTGTGCACCACACCAGAGAGAGTACTGAGGGAAATGATGAAAAGGGGTCCGGTGAGTGACAGACACTGGTGTCTGCTAGAGAAACTCTGCTGGAGAACAGTTTCTCTGGGGAAGGTGCCTTAGACCACAGATGCCTGGAAGGATCTGATGCCTAGAAATTGGCACCATCCTGGCAGAGAGTGAAAGGCCTGGCACAATGAAGTGATGTGGTACCTGGAGTCTGCTAATGTTCCATGCATCCATCTTGCCCAGAGGAATGTGGACATCTAGGAAAAGTACATACCTAATAATTGTCTTCATCTCTGTGAGCTAAAAACTTAAATGACATAACCCGGTGCCAGGAAAGAAACGGTACATAAACAAACAATGATAAACTACAAATAACCAGAAAAAAAATTTGTTCAGAACAAGGAAAAGTTCTGGTCCCCACACAGTCATAGCTTTCAGTGGCAATGAGAAAAGGCACTGAGGCTGTCAAAGCCAGCATCACTATTTATACTGTTAGTTCACGTGGCAGGCCCTGAAAGTTTTGAATCTCATGGGGGCTTGTGCCTCTGGTCTTAAGACTAAAGAGTATGGCTCAATGGAGAAGATGGACTCTAGAAAAATATCTCTGTTAATACTACATTTATATAAATATATATATATATATATACTTGTAATTCTGTTTATTGAGATAAAACAGGTTCACTGTAAAGGCAGCATTAATTTTACAGTAAGACAGTATACAATATGTTGCCTTTAACATTCACATCAAGATACAAGAAATTTTGATAACAATACAGGAGTACAAGGGTCCCATGCCTACCTAATGATTCCATGGCCCTCTTACCCATGTCAATGTAGAGAAGACAGTCTAGAAAAATATTTCTGTTAAACATGACACAGATATTTCTATAGTTTATAGCTTGCCTTTTCCCATGGTTTCAGGTGCCATTTAACATTGCACAATCTAGCCCAAGGAGTGTAGTAATTGCAGACATCTCAACCTGTGTCATATTTAATTGTTTTCCTGCAGTACTGGGGATGAACATGCCCGTGGAAACTGGGGTCTCCTAGATCAAGTTGCAGCTCTACAGTGGGTGCAGGAGAATATCAAGAACTTTGGAGGTGATCCAGGATCAGTTACCATTTTTGGAGAATCAGCAGGAGGATTAAGTGTTTCTATGCATGTATGTATGTTTATATCAGTGTGCTATTCATCATTTAAATTTTGTTTGCAAGGAATTTTTAAGATAGATATTAGAATTTATAAAAACAAGGTGGGTTAATGCCAAGGTTCAAATCAAGATTATGAAATTGTTTGATGATAACACAATTTTCAAAGTAGGCTGCCAATAAAACAACACACTTGCATTTTTTATTAAACCAGGAAATCACATTGGAGTTTTGTTGTTAAGCACATCATAGAGAACAAGGCACTAGATGTGTCATGCATGCACCACAGATGCAACAGCACACAACAGGATGTGAGTTGTGCTCAGTGTACCACAGTTATGGGTGTTGGAGACACACGGTGAAACTGAGTGACTTTAATTGCCTATAACAATGGTATATTGAGTACAACCAAGAAATCTAGGGTGTGATATAGTATTTCTGAAACTGGAAATTTTACTTAGAAGTACACAATTAGAAAAAGTGACAAAAGGGGAAAAAATTAGCTACTATTGTTTGAAACATTAAAGTGAAACTTCTTTTCTGTTGCTCAGTTTAGTGGGGTCTTGTAATAGTGGCAAAGGTAAAATGCTTTAAAGTGTACTTTATTTGGGGCTTCTTGAAAGATTAGCATGCTGTGGTTCAGGTGAAATGCTTAGAAGTGTACTTTAGTAGGGGTTATGCTGAGATAAATAAGGGTTCTTGACTAATAAGATTACAAGATTTTAGGACCCATTTTATAAATAAATATTAACCACACATGGTTATAACATTTAAACACAATCACTTAAAGCAGTTGCAGTAAGTCTTGCCCATTAAATGGTTCCATGTCATAACATGATGGCCGAATGGCAATCGCCGTTTGGGTGAGTGTACACTGCCAAAAAATTAATAACGGCAATGTACACTCGCTGCAACTCCAAAGGCGGCAATGGGACTGTAACCCCTCTGCACCCCATAACTAAAGATTCTCAACTCAAAGGGGGTGCATGTCTGAGGGATGTAAAACTTAAAAAAAACACTTTGCCTGACGCAAAAGCAATACCCACCCCAGAACCAAACCCAGCACCTTCCCAACCCCAGCCGGTCACCCTTACCACCACACCACACAGCCAGCTTGGCAACTGACTGCCACACTACCCCCACATACTCTCCCTCCCCTTCCACCCTTTGCACGTTGTGGTCTCTCCCGCCCGGCGTGTGTGTATACTTCCTGTCACCCTCCTTTGCCCACTGTGGTATCCTGTCTCTACCCTACCAGGTAGCCCAGAACACAAACGCTGTGACTGAATCACCATTTTTGCAGTCGCTCAATCATGATCACCATGTTCACAGCATGCCCTTCAAACAAGTTAGCAGGTGACTTTTGAATAAGGATTGTGCAAGCTCAGTTTAAAGGCCAAAGG
Organism: Neoceratodus forsteri; assembly: GCA_016271365.2. Classification (NCBI taxonomy): domain Eukaryota; kingdom Metazoa; phylum Chordata; order Ceratodontiformes; family Ceratodontidae; genus Neoceratodus; species Neoceratodus forsteri. Next base: position 1,428,894,024 of record CM028130.1, read on the forward strand.
TCCTAACTGACAAGTGCATTGACAGAAAAGGACCATGAACCTTGATTGGTTCAAGCACTGTGTTCTGAGATGTCCTGAAAGTCCATTTTGTGACTTAGTAGTAGCAAAATATTTGTTCATGTAAACCCCATTGAATGAAAATCATTTACACAAAAAAAGAAGTTGAAATATAACCTTGTAGAAAGCATTCAATATAAAATGACACCATTCCTTTACAGTGATCCACTAGCATAAGTAATATATTCATTACACATCAGAATAATAGTATTTAAATCTGTAATAACTGTAACCTCCTAGTTTCAGAGGATTAACATCTGGGCCAGAGCCAGCTTCCTGTTAATGAGATCTAGATTATGTTATAAAAGGGTGAGCATTTGACACTTCTATAGAAAGGAGAGGAGAGCTGGGTTAAAGGAAGAAGATGTAGGAGATAATGGGACAAAGGGGGTCTCCCTTAAGGGGTCTCCTTGCAGGCCCTACTGGTCAAGAGTGACAGGAGCTTCTCTGTGAAATCTGCATGTTTTGGTAAATAAACGCTCTTCAGAATAATTTTTGCCTATTCTAAGAATCACTTTGCTGGAGTGCTCTGCCGTCCTGCTAACACTCCACTGAGTCTTATACCGGTCCAAGTGGAGATGGAGTTAGGAGCAGAAGAAGGAGAGAAAGAGGGTGCACCACTATCTTCTGGTAGCCCCAGAGCTGAAATAAAGGAACACCCTCTTATCGACACTGTAGGATAGAATGTAGTGTGGATGTTGGATCTGATGGGGCATACCTGGTCCACTTGGTGCTGTGCTCACCCAAGATGGTGTCCATTCAAAGTAACTGTACCTTGGTTAGGGTTTGTATGATGGGGGAGCCTTTACCCCTGTTCAATCATGGCTGCTACTGCCAGGTTCCCCATCCAGAAGCCAAAGTCCATTAGCCCTTATGTCAGTGGTTTCATGAAGACAGGCATGCTGAAGCATGTGACTGAATCCTCAGAGAGTCATGGGGATTGTGTTTAAGGTGAAGAGTTGCAAGAATACAACTCATGCATGCTGACATTTCTGTATAAATAAATTGTGCACTGCTTTGACCTTGGTTTTCCATTGTGGACAATGACGTTTGTCTCCAATTGCAAATTACTCCTCTGTCAACTCAGCCCTGGTATACTTCAAAACCCAGTTCTTGAATTCAGTCCAAGTTCAATTCAAGTTTATTACAGGAAAATACCCCATTGAGCAGACACATTCACAAGGAGGTCCTGGTACACAATGACAATAACAGGGACGTAAATATACAGACAGATTTGCTAAAATTATTACAATAGCCTAGTAGGGCACAGGTAATAAGGGTACAAAACAATTACACTAGCTAATACATACAATGGAACTAACTATTATGAGGAGACAATTAGGACAGCATTTGCTATGCATAAAATTCTGAGTAACCACTTTTGAAAACAGTAAAGACTCTTGTGTGGGGAAGACAGTTAGGACAGCATTTCCACACATGCAATTCTGAACAACCACTTTTGAAAACAGAAAAGACTTAGAAAGTTCATGTAGATGAGTGCTATGGGTTTCTTTTTTCAATGATGGGTGCAGCAGGTTGGTTGATGAGTGAATTAGAGCTGAGGGATCAATAGGGTGAGGGGAAGTGTGGGCAGGGATGCTAATCAGGGTGGGGCAGAAGTGAGAGAGACAGGATAGGAGGCAGAAGAGTGGGGGGACAGGGAAGCTGAAGGGGGATCTGGGCAAGGATGGTAGTTAGGGAAGGAGCAGAAGGGTGGAGGGATAAGAAAGGTGGTGGATGGTGAAGGGACAGGAGAGTTGGAGGGAGTGGCAAGGGAGATCATATAACAACTAGTTATAGGACCACTGGCATACCACTTTGAATGTTTTCTTGGCCAGAGTCCTAAAGCAGTTTAATGAGACAATCTAAGTTAGCCTCAGTGCAGTTTGCAGCTGATGCCATATTGTTGGGAGTATGAAGCTAATAGCATCTCTGCCCTGTTTAATGCACATCCTGGGGACGCCCAGGAGTTACGTAGGGAGTAAACGTTGTTTGTCTTATGCACTATTGAACAGATGTACTGTGTCTGTCTGCCTGCCAATAACTTCAATGTCCATTGACCAATGCGTAGCATTCACTGAGTTGCTGGAGAGGTCCAGCCTAATGATGAGTAGAGGGAGCAGTGGTGTGTCCTGGATGGTGCACTAAATATGAAGTGCAAAGCCCAATGGTATAGGGTGTTGAGTTTGTGCATGTGGGTTGTGGCACTACAGTTGTAGATAATGTCATTGTAATCTAACAGCGTTAGAATGTAGCCTGTACCAGTCTCTTCGCCTGCTGTCTAGAGTAAAGAGGGATATGTTCCTGAAGAAGAATCCCAGCCTAGCTTTTAGTTTTTTAGCTAGACTGTCAATATGAGCACTGAAGGATAGTTTGCTGTCTAACCAGACTCCTAGATACTTAAATTGATCTACAACCTCAAGTGTGTCCCTGAAGATAGTAGTGATGTGGAGCATGGTGTTCTGTGTGCTAAGGGAAGAGGCTGCATGAATAGAGGCATCACCTTGGTCTTCTTGGCATTTAGTAGAAGTTTTGAGTTGGCCAGATTGAGTTGCAGCTTGTTGAAGTCAGATTGTAATTTGGCACAGGCTTCCCGCACTGTTGGCTTGGAGATGTAGAGAACTGTATCATCAGCAAAGGAATGTAATTCTGATTTTTGAAAATTTTAATCCAGAGTTAATGTAAATAGTAAAGATGAGGGGCCCAGAATGGAACCCTGTGGTACCCCTTCAGATCGGCACTGGGTCTGAAAGTGCCCCTACTACTTTGATTCATTGCAGTCTACCTGAGAGGTAGCTAGAGAACCAGCTTACAGTAGTTTCACGCAGTCCCAGGGATGTGAGACAGTGCAGGAGGAGGGTATGATCCACTGTGTCAAATGCTTTACTTAGATCGAGGAACATGGCACAAGTGGACTGTTTGTTGTCGATGGCAGAGAACCAGTCATTGGTCACCTTGGCCAAGGCTGAGACTGTGTTGTGTTTCTGCCTGAACACGGATTGGAGTGGAATAAGTAGGTTGGAATTCTCCAAATATTCTTTTATTTGTAAAAGAATTAGCTTTTCCAGCAGTTTGGACAGGACAAGTAGAATGGAGATTGGTCTATAATTGTTGAGATTGCTCCGATCACCAGACTTAAATAAGGGGAGGATATTCGCCGTTTTCCAACTGGGAGGGACAGTAGCCGTGGAGATGGATAGGTTGAAGATGTGCATAATTGGCACCACCAACAGATGACTCCTCATTTTTAGAAAGAAAGCTTTGATCCCATTGGCACCTGCTCCTTTCCTAGTGTTTAGTTTAACATAGAAACATAGAATTTGACGGCAGATAAGGACCGCTTGGCCCACCCAGTCTGCCCATTTCCCTACCTACTGGATAAGCTGCAGATCCTAGTTAACCAGCAGCCTACTTCTTCCTACCCCCACCCCCAGAACTGCCTTATGACTATCCCATGCATGCTTGAATTCCACCACTGATTTTGACTCCACAACCTCCTCTGGAAGGCCGTTCCATGCATTCACAACCCTCTCTGCGAAAAAATACTTCCTTAAATTACCTCTGAGCCGCCCCTCTATCTTCAAATTGTGCCTCTTGTTCTTGCACACCTCTTTTTTTGAAAGATGCTACCCTCTTGGACTTTGTTGATTCCCTTGAGGTACTTGAAAGTTTCTATCATGTCCCCCCTCTCCCTCCTTTCCTCGAGGCTATACATATTAAGCTCCTTAAGTCTCTCTTCATGTCTTCCAGTGCAGACCCTGCACCATTTTAGTTGCCCTCCTCTGGACAGCTTCCATCCTGTCTATGTCTTTGTGGAGATTGGGTCTCCAGAACTGCACACAGTACTCCAGATGGGGTCTCACCAGCTGTCTGTACAGAGGGATAATAACTTCCTGTTTTCTACTGGTGATGCCTCTCCCTATGCATCCCAGTATCCCCCCAGCCCTCCTTGCTGCCCTCTCACATTGCTTGCCCATCTTTAGGTCATCTGATATGACTACCGCCAGGTCCTCTCCATTTTGTTGTTGTTAGTATCTCACCCCATTGTGTACTCTTCCCTGGGTTTTGTTTCCCAGGTGCATTACCTTGCACTTCTTGCATTGAATCTAAGCTGCCATACATTTGACCATTCCTCTAACCTTGCCAAGTCCCTTCTCATCCTTTCCACCCCACCCTGTGCATCAACTCTGTTGCAGATCTTAGTGTCATCTGCAAAGAGACATACTTTTCCTTCCAGTCCTTCTGCAATGTCGCTTATAAAGACATTGAAGAGGACCGGTCCTAATACTGAACCCTGCGGTACCCCACTAGTTACTCTCCTTTCTTCTGAGAGGACTCCATTTACTATTACTCTCTGTGTCCTATTCTCCAGCCAATTCTTTACCCAGGCTGTCATCTTGGGACCCACTCCCAGGCTGGCTAACTTGTATATTAATCTTTTGTGTGGGACTGTGTCAAATGCCTTGCTAAAGTCTAGGTAGGCCATGTCCACAGCCCCTCCCTGATCTACTACTTTGGTCACCCAGTCAAAGAAATCTATCAGATCTGTCTGGCATGACCTTCCCCTGTAGAATCCATGCTGCCTAGGGTCCTGTGCCTCTGGCCTCTAGATACTCGACAATTCTTTCCTTTGAAGTGATTCCATCATTTTCCCTATCACTGAGGTTAAACTAACAGGTCTATAGTTTCCTGCTTCTGCCTTGCTCCCACTTTTGTGAAGGGAATCACATCTGCCCTCCTCCAGTCCTCGGGTACCACCCCATCCTCCCATGATTTGTTAAAAGGGTAGTCAGTGGTGTCACTAGTTCTACCCTTAGTTCTTTTAGAATTCTGGGATGATCCCATCAGGCCCCATTGCTTTGTCCACCTTCAGTTTTAAGAGTTCTTTCAGAACCCTTTCTTCTGTAAATGGGCGGTATCAACTTCTGTATCCAGCGTGTTACTACTGTTTGTTTTATGTACCTCCCCTCTTCCTTTGTAAATACTGAGCAAAAATATTTGTTTAGTATCTCTGCCTTTTCACAGTCTCCCTCTGCCCACCCTCCTCCCTTTATTAAGCCTCACTATCCCTCCCTTGGTCTTCCTTTGCTCCTGATGTACCTATAAAAGGTTTTATCCCCTTCTTAACTGAGTTGGCTATCTTTTCCTCGGTTTGGGCCTTTGCTGTTCTGACTGCCTTCCCAGCCTCCTTTGCTTTAACTGATACAGTTCTCTGTCCTGCTCCTTCTGCGATTCCTTGTACTTCCTGAATGCTTTCTTTTCTCTTGAACCTTCACTGCCACTTCCTTTGAGAACCATAGTGGTTTCTTACATCGTCTTGTTTTGTTTATTTGCTTCACACAAAGGCTCGCTACCTCTGTGATGGCAGTTTTATTATTCCCCATTGTTCTTCCACCCTCCTTCCTGCCCATTTGCTAGTGCATTTCTTAGGCACTCACCCATTTTGGCAAAGTCAGCCTCCTAAAGTCCAATACTTTTGTCTTTGTATGGCTTGACTCTATTGCTGTGTTTATTAGAACCATACTGTTCGATGGTCGCTAGTTCCCAGATGGCTACCCACTTCTACATCTGTAATCCTCTTCCATCTCCATTTGAGAGAATCAAGTCTAATATTGCTCCTCTCGAGTGGGCTCCAGTACTAGTTGTCTAAGGCATGCCCCTGTAGGGCATCTAGAATAACTGCACTTTTCAAGTGGCAGCTGCAACTGCACTCCAGTTAACATCTGGCATATTCAGATCACCCATCAGCAATATCTCCCTTTTCTGCCATTCTAAGTATACTTTCTATCATTTCCTGTCCATTTCCTCCCCTGAGAAGGGTTCTGTACAAACCCTGTGCGTTGTGGTGCCATTGCCTGTCTCCAAATTTACCCACAGTGCTTCTTCTCCTCCCTGTTTACCCTTTTGTTCTGTTGCTTTTATTCCTTCCCTTATGTAAAGAACTACTCCTCCTCCTCTTTACCCTCCCTGTCCCTCCTGTAGACAGTGTATCCTGGTATGTTTATGTCCCAGTCATGGTTTTGTGTACCATGTTTCTGTGACTGCCACGATATCCAGATGTTCCTCCTCCATCAAGGCCACTAATTCAGGAAGCTTGTTACCCAGACTACAGGCATTAGTACTCATTGCTCTCAATTTTTTGATGGCTTTACCTTCTGTTGTAGCATCCCCCACTGACCGTTCTACCTCAGTCTTTTTCTCATTTAGTACCCTGTTTTGTAGGGAGAGGCTGGGATTTTCCTGTTGCTTGTCAGTGCCTCCCCCTTTGACTAGTTTAAAAGCTTGCCAATGAAGCATTTAAACTGATTGCTCAAAAGACTTGTTCCCTTCCTGGACAGATGCAGACCATCCTGCCAGTATAGGCTGGTGTCCCTCCAGGTGGAACCCCAGTCCCCAATGAAGCCAAACCCCTGTGCTCCGCACCATTTTTTCAACTATTCATTAAACTTCATGGTGCCAATTGCCTCGCTCCCCCATGCTTTTAACAGGCAGCACCTCTGAGAAGGATACTGTGTGTAGCATTGCCTTAGGTCCCTCCCAACTCTGCAATGTCCTCCTGCACTGCTCTAATCTCATGATGAGCCAAGTCATTTGTCCCTAGGTGGACAATTACGTCCAGCTCGGAATCCCTTGCAGTTGTTCTCGTGATCCTGAGGATGCGCTTCCTGTCCCTCCAAGCCATGGCACCAGGCAGGCACCTTACTTCATTTTTCCCAGCTCCCCCCAGTTCTATACCCCTAATAATTGAGTCTCCCACCAGGAGCTGCTTCCTTTCCCTTTGGTGCCCTCTGCATCCTTTCTGTGGGCCTCCCTTGTGACAGATATCATCAGTCTTCTCTGGGTACATCCATAGGGGAGCTATGCTCCCCCAGAATGGTGTATGGATTGTGGAGTGGAACAATTGACTGGTGTGCCTCTGTTCCACCCTCCTCACCCTCCCTGAGCCCACTGTGGTCCAACTGCTGTGCTTTCTTCTCAACCTCTGAGGTAGTGGTGGTGGTGCTAGTGCTTCCTGGATGGGGAGATCCTTTCTACTGTCCAGTGTGGCCTGGGGAAGGTTTCACTACTGTCCAGTGCGGACTGAAGACAGGCAACTTCCTCCCTCAGGGCAGACAGTTGTCTGCAAATAGGGCAGCATCTCAGCCTCCAGAAAGACTCCCGGAAAACTGCTGCCCCACAGCCATTACATTGCACTACTCCCCACGTTTATCTAGTTGTTTTTTTTTTTTATTGTATTGTGTGTGTGTGTGTGTGTGTGTGTGCGGCGTGTGTGATTTGTTATATAGAAATATATATATATATTATACAACGTGTATGCTTATATTATCAGTGCAGTGTGCTAGTTTGCATAACAGTTGCTCGACATCCTTGAAAGTAACTGGGGTGAGTTGGAAGGAGGCATGTGATAGTATAGACTGAGGGCAATCTGGGGTAGAGTGGCTATTAGGCAGCCCAGCAGCTGGCGAAGAGTCAAAAGCCATACCTACAGTGGTGAAATGGGCATTCAAACGGTCCAGTATGGAGCGTTGATCAGTGACCAATGTACCATTCGAGTTAATTTTTAGTGGAGAGATGGAGGGGTTTTGTGGCTTTCAATCGTCTTGAAGGTGCGCTAGATTTTAATGCAGTTACCTTTAGCTTCTTCTAAGGTTTCAACATATTACTTGGCCTTAGCAGTCCTTATACGTTTGGTGCATTCATTTCTGGCTACTCTGAATTCCTGCCAGTGTGTTGCAGCTTTGATTTGATTTGATTTGTTTATTTATACTAGTTAGTCCATGGGCCAAACGACCCGTTTACAGTAGCAGCCACAGACACTGCCAGCGATTTCCCGAAATTTCTGTGATATTTCCAGATACATCTCATGCTTTCTCCATTTCCACAGCAGAGGCAGCAGAGAGAAACTCTTTATAAATTTTGTGAAATATCTGGAAATAGATGGCAATGTCTGTGGCTACTACTGTACATGGACGACCAGTGTGCAAAACAGCAGGGTACAATTAACATCACAATATATATATAATACAAACAAGTGTATAAAAGACAATAGCACAATACACATGTAAATAATGTCACAGGGGCTTAACAAAAGATAAAGTAATATTAAGTAATCTACCTAAAACAATCACGTTTCATTCATTTTGAACAATTTCCTAAACCATTTTTAAACCCAAGCATAGCGCTTCCCAGACAGTCAAGTTGGTTCATAATGGGACTAAAACATTTTGGTAACTGATAAAGTAAGGACCTCTGCCCTAAAGCAGTTTTCATCTTTGGTATGTGAAAATATGAGATTCCAGACTTTCTGATGTCAAAGAGGTTGATATATTTTTGAAAATTTTGATAGAATGATCCAGGTACTTTCCCCATAACAATTTTTTTGCTAATATATTAATAACTTGATTCATACCTCTGTTTAAGGGTTAATAGCTCTGCTGTTTTTAACAGCTGATGATGGGTTTTTAACAGTAACTGAGTAATAAATCTAGCAACCTGGTTAAGTAGAACTCTTAACTTTTCCTAATAAACTGTCAGATGCAAAGTTGTAAAAAATCAAGCCGCAGTGCCTAGCTGAGAGTAGAAAACTTTGAGCTAACAAAACCCTAGTGGCTGGTGTTAACAATGTTTTCACCCTATATAAAGCTCCTAACCTTTGATGTATAATTTTTACAAGGTTGTGAATATGTGCTTAGTAACTTATTTTGGCATCTACTGTCAATCCCAAGTATTTAAAATGATCAACTTGTTCTATCCCCTCCCCTTTTATACTATGTAAAGATAATTCAAGTTTTTGAGCTAGTCTCTTCCAGTGGCAATAAAATACCATGGACTTCGTCTTCTTTCCATTCAATACTAACTTGTGATCACTAAACCGCTCCTGTAAGGACAAGAAGTCTACTACTAAATTGTGTTGTAACTGTTCAGATTTGAAGCTGCTCATGAGGATCTCTGCATCGTCTACGTATAAAACACTCTGGGAATGATGACAAACTGTGGGAAGTGAATTCAAAAATAAACTAAAGAAAAGAGGACCCAAAATAGAACCACTGTGATCATTCTGATACATAATTACCACACCAATCAATGACATCCTGAGACATTCCCAAATGGGCAGGCTCCACTTTCAGTAACTCATGATTGACCAGGTTGAAGGCCTCGGTGAGGTCCATATAAAGAGCAGCAGCAAGATGTCCTTTATCTAATGCTAAATGAACTGCCCCAGTGAACCCCACCAGGGCTGTCGCCATACTGTGCCCAGGATGAAAACCATGCTGGGCTGGGGTCAGGACCATGGCCGGTGATGTACTCCATCATCTGATCAAAAACTATTCACTACAGCACCTTTGATAATGGAGCTAAAAGTGAAATCAGTCTATAGTGTTGTATAATTGATGGATCGCCAGATTTCAATATAGGTACAACAGTAGCCTCTTTCCATTTTTTTTGGAAACTTAGAAGAGCATAATGAAAGATTAAAAATAATAAATAAAGGGTAACATAGAATATCTGTGGTGATCCTCACAAGCTGAAAATCCACCTCATCCACCCTTACTGAGGGGTGGGGGTTTGATTTTATGGTATAGTTGCAGATCTCTTCTGGTGTATCTAAAATAAAACCTGGGTTGAGTAACCACCAAGTCACTGCCTGACAGCTCATTATTTTTCACCATGGTATTTTTTACATAACTAGATAAGTCTTTGAAGAACATATCAAATTCTTGGGTCATTTCCTGGTTCTCAATTAACACCCCGTCCCTAGTTTTTAAACACTGGATTCTAGTTGAGCACTTTTTACCCATTAATTCGTTAAGTTTTAGATTGCCTTGTATCGGCCCATAGTTTATCACGTTGATATAGTGCAACTTTTAGTTAAGGGGAGAACCAGGAGTGAGAGAATTTCCTGATTCTATGTTTACAGACTGGTGCATGCTTGTTAGCAAAGGCTGTGATGGTGGTGTTAATAATGGTGACAGCAGATTCTGCTGTGCTGGCCATGTAAAAAGTTTGCCAGTTGATACTTTTCAGCTCCTCTAAGTAATTATGAATATTAAACTTACAGAATCTTCTGCTGGTGACGAATTTGGAGTAGGAGTGGCATTTGATGTGAGCACATGTACAAACCACAATATTGAGATCACTCACATCATTATGGAAAACCATTGAGTGCTAGATTTGTGTGGTCAGTTTGTGAGGATCAAGTTAAGGATTGAGCTACGGTCCTTGTTTTAGTGCTTGTTCTTGTAGGTTCGTTGACAAACTGAGTGAATTCAAGCTCATCACATAAGCCTTTGATGGCATTTGCTTTAGGGGTAAGCCAGTTGAGGTTTCGGTCCCAGAGGTTAATGATTTCATTTGTGTTGGACTCAGTGATGTCTCTGAGCTTTGATAATGTATCTAAAGCACCTGACAGTGGTCAGTAACAGCTCACGATACTGATCACTTCAGTGGAGGGGATCAGTATCCTTGGCGCCAGACATTCAAATACTTTTGGCTTGAATTCTGAAAATATTTCGGTGACATTAAACTTAGTGTTAAAGTAGATAACTACCCCTCCACTCCTTGTGGGCCTATCAGTTCTGTAGGTGTTGTAAGATGGGAGCAATGATCTGGAGGTCAGTAGTGGAGCTGTTTAGCCAGGACTCGGTGATTATTAATACATCAGGGTTGGTATTGTGCAGATTTGTATTTGATTGAACTTTTTAAGGAGGCTCCAGGCATTAGTTAGCATGAATTTAAGGCCTGGAGCTGATGCCAAATCTGCTGGTGAATTTATGGTTAATTGTAGTCCAGGGTTTAGCTCCACATTGCCAGAGCATAGAAGCAGTAGCAGGATTTTTCTTTTCAGAGTGGCTACGGGGGGAAATCACAGGCGTGTATGCCCATGTTATTGATTGCATGAGCTGGGTCCTGTGTGTTATTGATGGATACAGTGCTACTAAGAGCAGAAGGGCTGCTTGCCAGCCTATGGAGTATGCCATTGGTGAGGCAATGTATAGGGCAGCTTGTATAGAGTCCACGAGGGATGTCTAGAGTTCAAGTAATGAGAAGCCTATTATAGGTAACAAGAAAGGCTCCTCAGACTCCAAATGTATCCAAGCAGACTGCGTTGTGATGGCGAGGAGACAATTGATTAGTGCTGAAGAGCGTATAGAAGGAGAAACAGAGATGTTTGAGATTGGTATGCTCCAATCAGGAAAACCAGGGTCTGAGGTTCTCACCTCCCTGGGTTACAGCCAATTTGCTGGCCTGTCAGTGTGCTCGTGACCAAGAGTGGCAGACATACAAGGACTCAGGCATTCTTGGAGACTTGCTTAAATATAAATCTCTCCAAAATGCCTTCACCTAAATGTAGGTGACATCACTATCTCAGACCCCCTCGTAGCTACCAAATCGAACATCTTCACCACCTGTGCTCAAACATTCTTGCTTCCCTACCTCCTCAGCTTCTCCCCAACAGCTCCTTCTTCATCCACTTCCTCCTTCTCCTCTGGTTCTCCTTCTTACCGGTCTCCACGCTACACCCTAAAAGCTCTTCTAGCCCTTAACCTCCACAAGGGCAAAAGCCGGATGAGCTTGACCCTAAGCTCCTACACCTTTGGGCCATGCCATTGCTTTCTCACCACTTACATTCTAAATCTCTCCTTAACACTGGCCACTGTCCCAGATGCATTGAAGTTTGCTGCAATCGTCCCCCTTCCCAACGGTGGTGATTCATCAAATCCAGGTAACTACTGCCCGATATCACTACTCCCTATCCTTGTAAAATTTCAAGAACTCTGGTATTGGCTCAGCCTTCCCCATTCCTTGACTCCTCCTCCTTCTTCTTCACCTCCTTCCAGTCTGGTTTCCACAAGGCCCACTCCACCACATCCTCCCTTCTCCAGCTCACTGACTCCTTACTATTTGTCATGGATCAGGGCCGCATGACCTCTGCTATCTTTGTCAATTTGGCCAAAGTCTTCAACACTGTTGCCTACACCCTCCTCCTCATCAAACTTGCAACAACTGGTCTCTCAGAGACCACCACTAGCTGGTTCTGTTCCCTATCTTATGGTAGAACCCAAACAGTCAGGATAGGCAACTCCTCTTCCCCTCTCGCCATCAAAACCGAGTCCTCAAGGTCTGGTACTCAGACCAATACTCTTCTCAGTATTTCTGAATGACTTACCTGCTGCCTGCTCAACTGCTGATATCCACATGTACGTGGATGATACTGTTTTGTATTCCTCCAGTACCTCCTCCTGATGTGGCAACCAGCCTTCAGCAGGCATTCAATAATGTCCAGGGCTGGTTTTGCATAAATGACCTGTTCCTCAATGACAGAAAGATGGTCTCTATGATGTTTGGCACCAGGCAAAGGCTCTCCAGCATTACAGTCTACCCTACCTTCCACACCCTCGAAGGGTCCCTATTAGAGGATGCCTCCTCCTTTTAAATACCTTGGGCTCTGGCTTGATAGGAACTTTGATTTCTCTGGACATGTTTTATTTACAAAAAGCTTCATCCCAAATTTGGCGCTCTGTACAGACATTGTGGCTGCACCCCCCCACAGACCTGCTGTGAAGTCATCCAAGAGATGATCCTCCTGATATTTGACTTTGGGGACATAGTTTACAGTGTTGCATAAGACCACCCTCACCAGACTGGACACACTATTCAGCTCCTGCCACTTTGCCCAAAGCTTTCCACCATGTACACACCACTGCAACCTCTATGCTGCTCTCTCCTTCCCACCTTTTGGATTCAGATGCCTTGCCCATAGTGCCTCATTAGTTGGGAAGTTCTGACTTGGCCCTTCTACCCTACCTAAACGCCTCCTCTCCACCCCACCCCGCCTACTCCCACCTACTCCCTCAAAACTCCCCTACAGGACCATTGCCCTCCTGCCTGAACATCCACTTCAGGTCGGCTACCTTTCCTATCATTTCCCAAATTGTTGAAACTCTCTACCCTTAGATATCTGCTCCACCCGTCCATTAGTTTGTTGTCTTATCTTCTCTGAAACTACATTTCCCCATCCTGCAACTACTCCTGACCCTTATCCCTTCACTACTTCATTCTTTACTCTCACTTCTGTACTGTTTTTCATTAACTACTCTCACCCCTTCCCACAAAATGCTTGGCATAGCCTCATTGATTATCAGTTGTATGTCATTATAATTGTTTTATTATTTTTTTCATTTTCTGAATTGTTATGGCCTTAGTGTTTCAACTTTGTATCTTGTATAATTTTGTTTTATTTTCAGCTCATTTGAATTTTGTACCTTGTGTGCAAATTGTATCCCATTCTCCTCTGCCCCAGGACACATCTGAAATGAGTAATTGTAGCTCAGTATGCCTTTTCTGGTGAAACTTTTCAAATAAATAAATAAAATTTGTACGGTCATGAAACAGGACACACAGGTCTGAGTGTTGCACCTTGATCTCTGAATATGTTATGACCTACATGTAGAAACATAGAAACATAGACTTTGATGGCAGATAAGGCCCACTTGTCCCACCCAGTCTGCTCATTTTCCTACTTATTGGATAAACTGCAGAGTCTAGTTAACTAACAGCCTACTTCCTCCTACCCCCTGCTGTAATTGCCTCACGTATGTCCCATGCATTCTTGAATTCACCCACTGTTTTTAACCCCACAACCTCCTCATGAAGGCGGTTCTATGTATCCACCACTCTCTCCATGAAAAAATATTTCCTCACATTGCCCCTAAGCCATCCCCCTCTATCTTCAAAATGTGTCCCCTTGTTCTTGCGCATCTCTTTTTCTGAAAGATGCTCCCACCTTGAGCTTTGTTGATTCCCTTGAGGTACTTGAAAGTTTCTATCATTTCCCCCCTCTCCCTCCTTTCCTCACGGGTATACATATTAAGCTCTTTTAGTCTTTCTTTGTATGGCTTCTGTTGCAGACCCTGCACCATTTTAGTTGCCCTCCTCTGGACTGCCTCCATCCTGTCTATGTCCTTGTGGAGATGGGGTCTCCAGAACTGCAAGCAGTACTCCAAATGGGGTCTCACCACCTGTCTGTACAGACGGATAACAACTTCCTGTTTTCTACTGGTGATACCTCTCCCTATGCATCCCAGTATCCCCTAGCCCTCGCTACTGCCTTCTCACATTGCTTGCCTACCTTAAGGTCGTCTGATATGACTACCCAGGTCCCTTTCCATTTTTGTTGTTGTTACTACCTCCCCCCATTGTGTACTCTTCACCTGGGTTTTTGTTCCCCATGTGCATTACTTTGCACTTCTTTGCATTGACTCTAAGCTGCTATAATTTTGACTATTCCTCCAACCTTGCCAAGCTCCATCTCATCCTTTCCATCCCACCTTGTGTATCAACCCTGTTGCAGATCTTTGTGTCATCTGCAAAGAGACATACTTTTCTTTCCAGCCCCTCTGCAATGTCTCCTATAAAGACATTAAAGAGGAACGGTCCCAGTACTAAATCCTGTGGTACCTCACTAGTAGCCACCCTTTCTTCAGAGTGTACTCTGTTTACTATTACCCTCTGCATCCTGTTGTGCAGCCAATTTGTTACTCAGGCTACCACCCTGGGACCCACTCCCAGACAGAAAACTTGTTTATTAATCCTTTGTGTCTGACTGTGTCAAATGCCTTGCTAAAGTCTAGATAAGCCATATCCACAGCCCCACGCTGGTCTACTACTTTGGTCACGTAGTAAAAGAAATCTATTATATTCGTCAACATGACCTTTCCACTGTGAATCCATGCTGCTTTGGGTCTTGTGCCTCTCTGGCCTCTAGGTACTCAACAATTCTTTCTTGGGCCAGCCCAGTGGCACTGAGGGTTGAGGTGCTGGATGCTACACCTCATACCATTTCGGTGACCCAGGTTCAGGAGTGAACTTGGGCACCTGGAGTCAGCAGGGGAGGGAGAGGATTGAGTGTCTGACATACTGCGCTCCTCTCCCGGGGGGAGGGCTTTGGGTTGTCCAGTATCCTGGCAGCCTCTGATGGTGATCAGAGGCATTACAGGATGCAGACCAAGAGCCAGGAGTTGAGCGTGGCTGACGCTGGCAGGATTGGCATGTGCCATGGCATCAGAGCAACCCATGCTCGAGGTGGGGAGGAGGGAACTCACGGACAAAAACAAGAAAATCTCCTCCTGTCGGATAGGCGACAGCCTCACAGTGCCATCCACCACACACAACACTGATCCCCGCCTCTGCCCTTCAGTCTCCCAGGCTCTCACCCTTTCTGGCTTGGGGTGACAATAATGTCCTTGAAAAGGCAGGGGTCACAGTGGTGGTAGAGCAGCTCTGGTGAGCTGAGTGGCCTGAGAGGTTCCAACTAGGAGGATGACTAAAGAGAATAGTAAAAAAAAAAAAAAAATTATTTCTTTCAGAAGTGATTCTATCATTTTCCCTACCACTGAGGTCAATTTAATGCATCTGTAGTTTCCTGCCTCTGCCTTGCTCCCATTTTTGTGAAGGAAATCACATCTGCTCTCCTCCAGTCCTCAGGTACCACATCATTCTGCCATGATTTGTTAAAAAGGGTAGTTAGTCATGTCACTAGGTCTCCTTATTCTTTCATAATTTTGGGGTGAACCATTGCTTTGTCCACATTGAGTTTTAGGAGTTCTTTCAGAACCTTTCTTCTGTGAATGGTCTGGTGTCAACCCCCTACCCAGAGTGCTTCTATTGTTTGGTTTAGGTACCTCCCTTCTTCTTTTATGAATACTGAGCAAAAGTATTAAGCTCAGTATCTTTGCCTTTTCACTGTCACTCTCTGCCCACCTGCCTTCCCTTTATTAAGCCTCAGCATCCCTCCCTTTGGTCTTCCTTCACTTGCTGATGTACTTATAAAAGGTTTTATCCCTTCTTATCTGAGTTAGCTATCTTTCCTCAGTTTGGGCTTTCACTGTTCTGACTGCCTTCCTGCTTCCTTCTGCATTATCTGATACAGTTCTTGTCCTGCTCCTTCTGTGATTCCTTATACTTTCTGAATGCTTTTTCTCCCTAACTTTCCTCATCACCTCTTTGAGAACCATAGTGGTTTTTACTTTGTTTTGTTTTCTTTATTCGCATCACACTAAGGCTTGTTGCCTGTATAATGGCAGTTTTGATTTTTCCCATTTTTCTTCCACTGCTCCTGCCTGCCTATCTGCTAGTGTATTGCTTAGGCACTCACCCATTTTGTCAAAGTCAGCCCTTCTAAAGTCCAGAACCCTCGCTTTGTAAGGCTAGACTTCATGGTAATGTTTATCAAAACCACACTGTGTGGAGGTCATCTGTTCCCAGATGACTACCCACTTCTAAATATGTGATCTCTCTCCATTTCAGAGTACCAGATCCAAGATTGCTCCTCCCATTGAACTAAGGTTTGAGTGTTGCACCCCATCATGTTGTGACCTGAGCCCACACAAAACTTAGCCTTCCATGTACACATGAAAATCCACTACAGAGGACCAGTTACAAAATGGTGCTCAGCAATGTGAGGCCCATGTACTGTATCTAGCATGCAGTCTGGGCTGCCGAGTGTGTTTGTAAGTTGATTTAAAGTAGTGTTTTAGCTGCCATTTTTGTGTGTTGGAAATGAGAGGAGGTTGCAGTGCTTGGAGGTGCAGTGAGGGCAGACACAGGGCTGATACACTCTCATGAGAGTCGGTGTGGGCCCTAATCCCACCCACCCCACCCTCCCCTTGGCTCGGCTGTTTTATGAGAATGCCTACCCCTGCAATTGGAGGAAAAGATTTCGTGCAGCTCATGTAGTTATAGCCACTGAGGGGTGGGTTTAAAGGCTGGGAGAGAGGAGCTTAGGGAGTTGTACACTTCCCCTGTCAGTTTACTGTAATACTGCACCTAGTAGCGGGGGTACCTGTTTACTGTGGGACTGTATCTAGGATTAGTGGGTGACCTGATTAGTGGGTAGGGGTGTATCTTGGACTAGTGGGAACCTGGTAGTTCACCCAGGAAACCTACTTGGAGGAGATGGGACCACATGTCATTAGGGCGGCATCTTTGAGGGAGGGTGGTGGGGTGCACAGGTGTGAGGCAGCCATGATACTGACTAGGCTTGGAAGTTCAGTGGTTTCCAGTGTGCTACCAGCTGGCACAGCTTAGGGAGGAGGCTGAGGGTTAGAGACAGCTGGAAGGGAGGGAGGTATGGTTGGGGAATAGGGCAGGGGCTCTCCTGGGGTTGCACCAAGCACTAGGGGTGGGGCATAGGGAAAGAAGTGCAGGACAGTACTCTGGGGTCACATAGGGATCCTGACAGGGTCTAAAGGAGGACACTACCAAGGAAGCAGGCAGGTATCTGTGGACCCTCACAGAGGGGGACCAAAGGAGGACATTCTCAGGGAAGTAGGCAGATGACTGGGGCTGCACAGAAGGAAACAAGGTGGGAGATGGATCGAGACCTTAACTCCAGTAACCGCTTCAGCTCTCTTCTTCTGCTTGGAGATGGGGAGTGATATAGTCATGACAGAGGTGGTTAGAGATGGAAAGGGAGTGGAGAGTAGGGCAGGGGGCAGGAGGTGGGGGCTGGATAGCAGGAAGAATGGGGAACTTGGAATGCGGGAAAATGGGGAGCAAGGTATCAGAGCAGGAGGAGGGGGGTAGAGGGAGGAAAGTGCAAGGAGAAGGACCAGTTGGGAGGAAAGGACAAGGAGAAGGACCAGAAGTACAAGAAGGATACAGTAAAGGGAGCTGGGGGTTTAGGCCAGGGGAGAACAACAGGCAAGGAGGGGCTGAACAGAGATGGGAAGGAAGGGAGGGAGGACGAGCCAGGATAGTTTAGCAGATGGGGAAGGACCAGTCGTGAGCAGTGACTGGGATGGGGTAGTGGGGTACAGAAGGATACTCGGGAGGAGGAGGCATAGATCAGAGGAGGGGTGGCCAGGGTAAATAAGGAGGGGGCGCAGGTGGCACCCAGATAGAGGGAAGAGCAAGGAGCCGACTGGGGAGGGCGGTAGAAAGGATGAGTGACATGGAAGGGGGAATGGAGGAAAGGGTGGTCAGTGTGCTCCTGTTGGGTGAGTCCATGATTGGGGTATCAAATGGGATAGGAAGGGGAATCCTGCCCAGTTAGAACAAAATTCTTCCCTGGACTAACGTGCACAGGGCCAAGCATGAGGTATATCAGCTGGCAAAGAATTGTGGAGGTTCCCGGACATACTGGTCCAGCTGGGTATCAATCATATTGAGGAAATAGTGAGCTAGAGATACAGGCAAGGTTCAGGG
Source organism: Neoceratodus forsteri (assembly GCA_016271365.2). Classification (NCBI taxonomy): domain Eukaryota; kingdom Metazoa; phylum Chordata; order Ceratodontiformes; family Ceratodontidae; genus Neoceratodus; species Neoceratodus forsteri. Next base: position 1,428,912,288 of record CM028130.1, read on the forward strand.
AGTTTGCCAGGGTCTGTCATGACATAGAATGTGTGATTTCTTCTCAGAAATCATGCCAGTGCCAAGGACTAGTGGGGAACACAAGAGGAAGATTAGGAAGATAAACAAGTGGCTCAGGGAGTGGTGTGGGCCAGAGGGTATGGGTTGATGGGAAATTGGGAGACCTGGGAGGATAAGGGCTGTATGCTAGAGCGAGGCTCCATCTCAATTTGCAGGGATGGAAATCCTTAAGTTGAAAATAGAGGAGTCCATTGGTGAAAGGTGGGGTTTAAACCTGTGAAGTGGGGAATAGGAGAAAAGGCTGTCGAGGAGGGTCCGATAAAGGAGGGACTCGGTCTCCACCCCCCAGGGAGCTGGAGGAATGCATGAAAAGGCCGACTGGTAAGGTGCAGACCGGGGTAAGATGGAATCCCCATGGGAACGCAAGCAGGGGAAATGGAAGTATAGGGAAAGGGTGGAAGGTAGTCCTGATAAATGCCAGGAGCTTGGGCAATAAAATGCCTGAGCTCCAGGTGGTGCTAACTGAGGGAGAGGTGGATGTGGCAGCAGTCATTGAGACCTGGGCCACTGCAGGGCATGACTGGGACCTGAACCTGGAGGGTTACACCATGTTCAGGAAGGACGGAGGGGAGGGAAGGGGAGAAGGGGTGGTAATAGTCAAAAACTGCAATGGCATAGGAGGAGTGGAGGAGGTGGAGGGAACTGTTTAGGCAATTTGGGTCACCTTGATAACAAGGGAGGGCAAGAGAGTAAAATTAGGAGTGGTGTATAGACCCCCTGCGCTAGTGGAGGAGCTGGAGGAGAGTCTGGTGGCAGATGTTAGGAGACACTGCAGATTGGGCAGGGGAAGGGTGGTGGTATTGGGGGACTTAAGCATGCCAGGAACAGACTGGGAGACTATGACATCCTCGGTGGCTAGGGAACAGAGGTTGTTGGATGTCTTTCAGAACGCGTTCCTAACTCAGCAGGGGGGGTACTGACCAGGGAGGCATGGATACTGGATGTGGTCTTGGCAGACAGTGACCAGATTGGGGGCCTGAGGTAAGGGACGCATTGGTGGGGAGTGACCATGTCACGGTCTGCTTCTGCCTGGATCTAGGAGGGGGTAGAAGGCTGCACAAAGACAGAGGTAACTGACTTCAGGGGGGCAGATTGCAAGGAAATGGGAAGGATCCTTAAGGAGCATTTGGATGGGATTGGGCCAGACATGGACGCTGACAGTAGGTGGGAAATCATCAGAAGGGGGGTGCAGGATACTACCAGCACCTGTGCAAGAGTAAAACAAAATGTGAGTAGGGTCCAGAAACCCTGCTGGTGGACCAAGGAGGTTCAGGAGGTGGTGAGGGGAAGAAGGTGGCCTATAGGCATTTCAAGTGCTCAAGGAGGGAAAGGGACTGAGGGGAGTACGAGCTGATGGCCAGAAGGGCCACTAGGGTAGTGAGAGTGGCTAAGGCAAGGAAGGAGCAGAACCTGGCCAGGGAAATTAGGAGAGGGAACAATGGTTCTTTAGATACATTGGGGAAAAACAAAATGTGAAGGGGCAGATTAGCAGGATTAAAACAGGGGAGAGATGGGCACAAGACCCAGGGGAGCAGGCTGAGGTACTAAATGAGTACTTTGCCTCAGTTTTCACCAAGGAAAATGGGGGCTGCATCATACATGGGAGGAGATGGTGAAACTGCGGAGACTCTTACCCGAGCAGGTCTGGGGAGAAGGGGGCCATCACTGGCAGAAGGGTGGGGGAGGCAAAGGGGGGATGATGGAATGGAAGTGAAATCACAGCAGAGAGAGTGAGGGAAGCCCTCAGGTCCCTTAAGATGGAGAAAGCACGCGGGCTGGATAAATTACATCCCAGAGTACTGAAGGAACTGGTGGATGTCCTGGCAAACCCCTGGCGGGGCTTTTCAGCATCTCTCTGAGGACAGGGTGGGTGCCCCAGGAATGGAAGGTGGCACATATGGTGCCTATCAACAAGGGGGATCAAGGAGGTGCAGGGAACTACAGGCCCATCAGTCTGACATCGGTGGTGGGCAAGGTGATGGAGGGCATTGTCAAGGAAAGGCTAGCGGGGACCTGGAAAAGTCAGGGTGCCTGGACAATAGACAGCATGGATTTGTCCCAGGAAATCATGTCAGACAAACCTGAGTGATGAGTACCTTGGACCTGGGTAGACTGAGGACATCCTCTTTTTGACTTCAGCAAGGCATTTGACTCTGTTCCTCACAGGGCCTGTTGGATAAGCTGGGAGAAATGGGGGTGGGAAACCAGATGATAAGATGGATAGGCAATTGGCTCCAGGACCAGACCCAGAGGGTTGTGGTTGGCGGGTTAGTCTCATCCCCAAGGAGGGTCATTAGTGGGGTCCCTCAGGGATCAGTCCTTGGGCCCCTCCTGTTCAATGCCTATGTTTCTGACATAAGGAAGGGTATCAGGAGTGAGATGAGTCTCTTTGCAGATGACTCAAAACTGGGAGCGGTGATGGATGGGGAGGAGGGTAGCCTACAGGGGACCTGGAGGCTCTGGAAAGGTGGTCTAGAAAGTGGAAGCTGAGGTTCAGTGCAGGGAAATGCAAGGTACTGCACCTGGAAGCCAGAAACCCGGCCAAGTGTACACCCTGGGGGGGAATGCAAGTCTCGATGGACTGAGAGGGACCTGGTGGTGGTGGTAGATGTCAAGATGAACAACTCAGAGACTTGTAGGAGGGCAGCAGCCAAGGCCAACAGGATGCTGGGATGCATCGCTAGGGGATCACCTCCAGAAGGAGGGAAGTGATACTTCCTCTGTATAACTGCTTGGTGAGGCCGCACCTACAGTACTGTGTGCAGTTTTGGAGGCCACACTTAAAGAAGGACTTTGAACTCCTGGAGAGGGTCCAGAGGAGGGCAACCAAAATGATCTGGGGCTTGGGGGACAGAACCTACTGTATGGGGAGAGGCTCGAAGAGCTAAATATGTACACATTGGAAGAGAGGAGGGACTGGGGACATGATAGAGGTCTTCAAGTACATGATGGGGTAAATAGGGAGGAGCAGTCAGGGTGTCAAGAATGGAAGGAAGGAAGGAGGGGCAACTAAAGGCATTGTTTGAAGCTGGAGGGGAGATCTTAGGGAGAAAGGAGGAGGCGCTACTTCACTGAAGGGGTGGTGGAGCCATGGAATGTGCTGACCAGGGGGCTGGTGGAGGCAGAGACAGTGGAGGGTTCAAGAGGGGTGGGACAGGTAGGGAAGGGTTCTGGTAGCAAAGTCCAGTGCAGCGAGAATATCCGGGACTGGGAAGGAGAAGCCAGAGAGGAGGAGGGTGCAGCAAGGTCAGCTCCCAGGGTGGGGCTGACCAAATGAGCAGACACAAAAGACTGTTAGGCCTATTCTGCTTGCATTTGAGTATGTTAGTATGTTAGTTGCGTGACATGCCTGTAAATTAACCCAGATTCTTACTCAGCTCTGAAATGGGCAAGATTCCAGTGCAGTTTCCATGATTTACAGCACTAGATCTGCTGCATGTTTCAAAAAGGAAGCATGCATCATTTTTGTCATAAGCTGCCACAAATCACATTCCTGTCCCAAATGCATCAGGATGTTTGAGAACAAATTCTAAATGTTTTGACCCATCTTGGAGGATGCAGTTGCAGACCAAAACTGGCAGTTGTACCTGACCCTTCACTTTGAAAATTCCAGTCCCCAGGGTGAGCTTTGAAAGAAAAAGTGACAGCTAGTGCAGTTTGAGAATGAATATCCAGAGGCAGCAGATCTAGCATACAAAGAGATAGCTGGTGAAGCTAGAGCAGCAAGTTGCTCAATAAAGTCAGTGGAACTGAGTAATCTTGCTGAATACAGATGTAACATGAAGTTTGCCTGATCAGGAGGCTTGCATCAGATACCCATGTTTGAAAGGGACTGCTGCATTGGCAAAGAGGATTAGTGCCCTTCTAAAACATAATGTGTGCAGGTGGCAAGGGGAGGTGCTGGCCAAGAATAGCTGCACTACCTCATATTTGGCGGTCTTGCGCTGTGCAAAAGGTTTTAGTGCAGTCCTTTTGCGCAGTGCAGATACCACCTAACAAAACCTCAACTTAATCCAAGAAATGCTGATGGCTGCCAGAGGTAATGTAGCCACTTAGTGTATTGGCCATGGGGGGAGCACATCCACCCTCTTTCATCCCTGGCACTGTCTCTCTGATCCTCAGCCCCCTATGCAATACATTTCGGTGCTAGTGGTCCCCCTCCTGATTGCCAGCCCATAAACCGCACAATCCTGGTGCTCATGGTTCCCTCCCAATCACCATCCCAAAGTAAAAGTTGCAACAGTCCCTGGGGTCCAGTGGTTCCCCCAGCACTGATCCAGTTTCATCACCTATCTCAACTCCTCCCTCTCCTGACATTTAGCAGCCCCCACCATGGCACGGACTTCATCATCTTACCAGTATCCTTGATGCTGCGGGTATATACAGTGACTCAGCACAGCCCTCCACACACATCTCTGGTTGGCTGTCAGATGGCCAGACATGGAGCGACTCTTATTTATAGGACAGGACATGCCACCCTGTCCTATCAATTAGGGTGTGCTCCCTGTCTGACCATACAGTGGCCAGCTGTGGAGGTGTGCATAGGACTGTGCCAGTTGCCATATACACCGGAGATACTGGTAAGGTGATGTGGAGGTGGGGGCTTGGTGGCTGCGATGCCAGGGAGGGGGGGTGTTGTGACACGCGGTACCATAGATCAGTGCCACGGGGAACTGCTGGACCCCAGGGAGTGTTGCAACTTTTACTATGGGCTGGTGATCGGAGTGGAGGAGGGACCACTAGCACCAGGGACTGTACTTGTGACTTATGGACTGGTGACTGGGGGGGGGGACTGAAAGCACCGGGGTTTGTGTTTGTGAATTATGGGCTGGCAATCATAGGGGGCCACCAGGGATTGTGATTGTGACTTATGGGCTGGTTACTGGAGGGAGGGACCACTAGCACCAGGGATTGTGATTCTGACATATGGGCTGGTTATCAGAGGGAAGGGGGACCACTACCACCAAGGATGGTGCTTGTGACTTACAGGCTGATCATTGGATGGGGAGAGACCACTAGCACCAGGGATTGTGCTTGTGACATATGAGTTGGTGACCAGAGGGAGAGAGGATCACTGCCACCAAGGATTGTGCTTGTGACTTGCAGGCTGGCAAGTAGAGGGAGGAGTCCACTAACACCAGAGATTGTGCTTGCAATTTACAGTCTGGTAATCGGAGGTGGGGATCACTAGCACCAGGGACTGTGATTGTGATGTACATGCTGGCAATAGGAGTTGAGGGGATCACTAGCATTAGGGATATCTACACAGGTGAGTGACCAGGCAATTGGGGAGGGGCAGCCACACTAACCGGCTTTATACCCAGGTAAATGAGCATATAATGGGTATACAAATGGCCTCTTAGTGCTTTGCATGCACAATGGGCCCCTTCAATACTGCAAAAGCGTTCAAGTGCTATCTATTCTGGCAGTGTACATTGGGGGCCCTGTTGGGGTAGTGCTAAGTGGCTTAGTACTGCACTGATATGGCCCTGTATTCAGTTGAATAGCACCAGAGCACTGTTCAATTGACTACCGCATCTTTGGGGATGTTGGCAATCACAAGGCACAATGCAAATTTTTAGAAAACTTTTAAGAAATTTTAACAAATCTGGGGCCTGATATTCAATTATCTCTATTCACATCACCCTGCAGAGGCTGCAATTTTTCATTGTGCTCTTTTGAAAGAGAAATATTGTTCACCATTTATTTTATTTTAGTTGAGTGTAATAAAACAGTTTCAAGTTTTACTGTACATTTAAACAGCATGTGAACATTAGACAAAGTCCATTTTCATGATCATAATGTGTAAGAAAGTTTGAAATTCCTATTTAAAATGAGCCAATAATTGTAAAACGCACAGATAGTGGTGCAAGGCTATGTTTGGAGTTCTTCGGTTTTATCATAGATATTGCTCTTTGTACTTTGTACCCAGTTACCAGCCACAGCACATTACAAAGATTAACACTTCTGGTAGAGAGTAAAACTCAACATGTCTGTTTGAACAAAAATATTTGCCAAAGAATCCATATTACCTATAAAACATCCATGTTTTTTTTCTTATGTAATAACCAAGGGATAATTAACTCATATTGTATCTGTTTTGTAATGGGTTCATACATACCTGTATTATGATAATTGCAAAGCAGTATACATCTCTCTGTGTGAGTACCTGTTTCTACCACATTAGAAGAAATCTTGTGATCTTCTAAACTGAGGACGGGATATACAAAGGGGTTGCACATGGCGCAACAGTATTGCACCATCGCAACCCACTGATGCACCCTGGCATGATATTCAAAAGCGGATGTTTCGCCAGCAGATCCCAATGCATCGGGGTGCACCAGTAATGTATGCGGCCCAAGTGGAGGGGGTGCCCATGCATATTCCGCACATCCCAATATTCAGCCTGCCCCTACTTGCGCCGCACACTGGTGCTTGTAGTTGAGCCAAAAATATAGGAGCAGGGCTGGCCACCCACAGGTGAGCTGCTGTATTGCAAGGCACAACACGACAGCCACCAGCTGTGGGTGGCCACCCAAGTCCGGAGCCAGGGTCTGTCGGTGTCACCTCCCACACCCGATCACGGGCATTGTAATAGAAATATCATCCTTGGTGGTCCAGTGAACCACTTCCCACCTGATCGTGGGCAATAAGTATAGCAAATACAATTTAAAGTATCCCTGGTGGTCCAGTGGTACCCCCTCTCCACCTGTCCACTGAGCCTGCCACCCGCTCCCCACGGTCAGCGGCAGGTGGCAGCTCCCCTCACAAGCCACCTGGCCCGCTGGCCGCCCACCAACTGACTGCATACAGTACGGCTATGCCCACTGATCCAGAGCATGGGCCATGGGTAGACCGTGCATTACTACACAGCCCCGATATGTGAATGGATCCATTCATATATCTGACTGTGTGGTATGGTACAGTTCGCATGCCCATTGGCCCATGCTGTGGACCAATGGGTGTACAGCCGACTGCACGCAGTCAGTCAGCAGGCGGTCGGGCTGCTTGTGGGTGGGGAGATGCCACCCACTCCTGACCGGGGGGAGCGGTTGGCGGGGCTCAGTGGGCGGGTGGAGAGGGAGGTATCACTGGACCACCAGGGATACTTTAAATTGTATTTGTTACACTTATACCTGTGATCAGGGTGGAAGCGGTCCACTGAACCATCAGGGATAATTTAAAATGCTTTCAATCTACCTATGCCCGCAATTGGGCACTGGGGCACTGTGCCACAATGTGCAGGGTGCATCGGTCCCTGATGGCTGCAGCCTGACAGGGCGCCAGGCGCAAGTTGCTGGGGATCGGTGCACCTGCATGCAAATGGGGCCATACGACATGCTAATGGCCCCAGTTGCACCTTGCATGCATTATGGTTCCATTTACATATTCACCGCTGAATATTATGGTTCCCGCGCCTAGCGTAACGCACTTGGCGCAGGCGCATCCCCCGCCTCCTCTTCTTGCCACTTGCTCTGGTGCAGTGCCACCGCGCCTATGCGCACGCGGGAGGCCATGTTGCCATATTCAGCAGTGTTGAGCCATGGTGCAGCACCATTGAATATCGCCCAGCATACTCCTGGCGCATCCCAGTTGCACTGTGCCCAGGCTTGTGCCCCGCCTGCGCAGTCTGAATATCCCACCCTAAGCGCTTAACCAAATTGGTATCCTGTCATAAGGGCAACTGAAAGTGTGTGACTCATATATGACTGACTCACTTTCAGCACCTGTCATGTGGGCTACACTGCAAGGGTAGCGATGATTATGTGGTCTACCTTGCAAAGGTAGCGATGGTTACAGCAGGCAGAAAAATCAGTTTATCTAGCTGACTGTGGGTAACTTAGTCTTCTAGAAAAGCTACTTCATAACTTTAAATGGTTAATTATGGCTTCTATGCTATTGTTTACATATTGGTGATAGCCCATGTCATTAAAAAAACTGTTACATATCTCATCTATATTAATAGAAGAAAATATTGTACCTGCTAAAATTGCAAATGGAACACTTATATTTCCACAAAATGCACTATCTTTTATCTGTTTGTACAGGTTCTATCTCCTTTGTCTTCAGGCTTGTTTCATAAAGCAATTTCTGAAAGTGGACATCACTCATTCCTGGACTTGTCAGCAATGATCCACAACCAATTACAAAGGTGAATAATTAGTTTGCGAAAAGCTATCCAAATGCCATAATTCTTAGACAAGTAAATATGTCAGTGATACTGCCTTCATTTACATTTTTCCCAGAGTCTCAAATGCAGCAGTTCTAGTGATTTAGCTAAGGAAAACTGCCAGCCATTAGCTGGCAGGTTAGACTGCTGTTGGCATTCTGTTATGATCATCTTTGCACACTAGAGGCATTTATATTGCCATTCCTTAAAACTATGAGACACTGACATTTGCAGCTGTCACATCTAGATAGGCTGCATTTCACATTTACAACAGCAACATCTTCTGTGATTTGTCATTTCCATTTCATTCATATTCAAAAAAGTACATTTAATATTAAGATCAATTTCCAAGTAACTGAAAGAATAGATAAGCATCATAATTAAGAACTTTACTAATGAACTTTTGAGTACAGTACATTTCAATGCCTTGCTTCCAAAGTTTCTTTTGTGACCAAGTGCCCATTTTCTGCAAGTTTAACTTCATCTGTAGAACCTCCATAGTTTCACCCTGACCTCAAGCTGGAGAGCAGATACATAGTTGATGCCAGTGCATTACCATTATTGGTTACCATATTAACAAATGTTGTAAGCTCCTGCCCTCCCTCCCTCCCTCCCTCCCTCCCTTAGAACTAGGTTCCTTATGTCCATAACGGTCATTGCCCTTGTTGTCACTACAGTGTGAAATGTTAGTCTGCTGAAAATGTAGGACCCCAGGTGGCAGCATGGTGACCTGTCACCTCAACATTAGGTCAGCAAGAAGGTTTATGTAGTATAAACAGACCTACCAGGTCAATATGTCATATGCTCTTATGCGTACAACAAGACTGCAAAACAGAAACAGCACGGTATAGGACAGCGAGAGGGTACAATACTGCAAATGGGTCTGTGTGCTGTACTGCACCCTCTCTCTGTCCCAGGCAGAGGATAAGACCTCTGCTGGGAGGAGGCTCTGCTGAGCAGTTGCTGTGGCTCAACAGGATGAGCCACTGGCAGCAAGGGAGCCAGGCAGTGCATTTGGGACTGAGTTTGCGTCCCGCTCGCAGATGCATGGAATTTTTATTTTTTTCACACTTTGTGCTATAATTAATGTTAACCCCCCCGGAGTTAGTTATTTTAGTTGGGGGGTTCAGGGGCACAGACCCCGTAACAGAGAATCAAGACGTATGCTGTATGCAGTATATTGTGCTGTATTGGCAGCATGGTATATTGCTCGGGGTGTAGCTAGGGATTTCAGATCTGCACACCAAGTGGATTCACTGCTACCCCCCCACCCATGTTAGGGTGAGCTATCCTCCCCCCCCCAGGTGTAGCCAGACAATATACAAATGTACACCATGACCAAGTTTGTTGCCTTATTTGGCACAATAAACACAAGTTGCATCTCATGACAATGGTTGTTGTCGTGCATGGGTAAATACAATGCCATGCATTGCTCCCTAAGACACCTACATACTAGCCCAGAGCCTGTAAAGTTGTATTGTCCTTGCAATGCAAAGACAGTATTAGTGACCAGTCCTTCTAGTTTTGACTCCTATGAATAAAATTACAGAAAGGTTCAACATTTTCTTTGTTAGTTTTCATGGAAAAGGAAGCAGTTCAGAGCCTATTTGCTACCCCCCTTAAATAAAATTGTACACCATGGAGTACTTGGAGTATGCCTGCCTACACCCTTGCCAGTGCGGCATAATGTCTTGTGACATTATGACCCCATGCCTAAAACAGATATGCTAAACACAAGTCCCAGAGCTCAAAGTGAGTTGGGGGTTCCTGAACCTCAGCAGGGTAAAAACAACAATAAGAACACAAGCTGCACCCTCCTGGGGATTCCAAACTGATGTTGGTGGCTATAGTTTCTAAAATATTAACAAATGAAGATACCAAGGCAGGGATTTTCAGAACGGCTGGACATAGGTATGGCAGTATGTTACACCTGCATCTGCATCTCATCAATGTGTCCAGACTCAACAATCCTATTTTTAAAAAGTATCCGGGGGTTTGCAAAAAAAGTTGTAACTTGGGGCAGGTTATTTTTCACACCCAGCTGGGTATGAAAAACAGCTGGTTGATCATCTAATCAATGGTCTACCAGTTAGGATGTAAGTCAGCTTTGAAAATACTAGCTGATGGACCTGTGATAGAGCCATCTGAAAATCTCCACCTGCTCTCAATAATAGATGGTTTACTAGTGAGTATACAAACACTGGCTAACGAGTGTGATAGGGCCATACAAAATTACCCTGGGTCCCAGTAACAGATGGTCTGCTAGTAGGTATGAAAATGCTAGCTGACAGATTTGGGGCAGAACCATCTGAAAAGCCTCTCCCCGCTCCACCCAAAATCTTTACCATAAGTAAGGAAGGAAGACTTTCTTCCTGCCAAATTATTTGCAGTGACTGTGTATGTAGCCAGCATGCTGCAACATGACAGCTGGGATACCATCCAACATATGGATGTGATCACTACTTACTGGCTCATGTTCCTGTGGATGTCTTTTCTGGAAGGGCTCTGAAAAGTGAAGAAGCCTTCAATAAATCTGTTTGTTTCTCTCCAATGTATGGTAAGGGCTTGGTGCTTTCATATCATGCCTCCTTCACTACCATCAGTCCTGGTTGTCCCAAAATACAGAGCTTGTTTTTATAGGAACTTACTAATTGTGCTTACAATTTCTCTTCACCTGAGGCAATAGAGGATGAAGTTGCTTCCTTTCCATGCAATCTAGTCTCTGCCTGAAATTTTTGGTGCTCCCTTTAAAAAATTGTACACTGTGTTACTGCTGTTGAAAGCTTTATTTTTAAGCATTGGAGCCCAACACACAGTTTGGCAGCAGTGATGCAAAATCAGGATCAAATGGCTTCCTGTTTGTGCCATCACAGCTTTTTTGGCATATGCTGTGTTGGTACATGGTATACAGGGACCGCAGTCCTCCTGCAGTTGTGTTTCATGTCAGAACTGTGCTAACCACCAAATCAGCTATAAGGTAGTGCATACATGGTGTGTGGTAACATGGTGGACTGCATCAGGCACAGGGATCGCTGCATGGTATAGCACCAGTCACATGGAGGTATGCCTTGCACAGAGTCGCAGTTTGATGGTGCTACAAGCAAGATCATCCCCCAGCTCCCTCGGCCAGTACCTAGCCCACTTTTGGGCCATCCTCAAGGTATCTAGGGCTTTCAGGACTTGAAATTCACCATTTGCAACTAGTGCAGAACGCAGCAGCCCGGCTTTTGACAGGAACTTCTCGCTTGTCATATTTCTCCAGTGCTGCGTGGTCTGCACTGGCTGCCAGTGCAATGGCAAATCACCTTTAAAGTCTGTTTGTTGACTTATAAAGCCCTACATGGTCAGGGCCCTGACTACCTGAAAGAGCTTCTGAGTCCTTACTGCCCCGGCGACATTCACTCAGCTGGCGTGGGGTTCCTAGAGATTCCAAGAGTTTGTTTGAAATCTTCTGGGGCCTGGCATTTATGCATGCAGCCCCTTCTCTTTGGAATTCTCTACCCTGCCAGTTAAGTTAGTGCATGACTGTGAAGGGTTTTAAATGGGTCTTAAAACTCATTTATGGAATCAGCATTTGCCGACTGATTGGTTATGTTTTAATTTTAATGTTTTGATGTTTGTGTACAAACTGACTTGCTGTAATGTGTTGACATGTTAATTGTTTTAAACTTGTTCGCGCTTGGTTTTAGAAAGGTGCCTTATAAATAAAGTTTTATTATTATTATCATCACTCATTTTGCACATACCTGGTCCTAACTTCTCTGGAGGAAGGAAGTTGGTTTGGGCACCACAGTGACACCTATCTGAAGGCCAGGGAGCTCTTTCCCTTGCCCAGCACTTTGTTGCATGTAGGCTGAATAAATTCTTCCTGGGCCATGGGAGGAGGGAGGGATGGAAAAAAAAAAGTTCGACCATGATGTAGCGACAAGACTGTCGGTGACCTCCCCTACAGCAACATATGGTCGCTGACATCCATGATGCCACTGACTCTGGTCCTCAATCGGAGAATGAACCGACACCTGATCAGTGTTCATGGAGGGGGGCTGCATCACCCTCCCCATGTGGGGGACTCTGCCCCTCCCCAAACTTAAGGATTCCAACTCTGGGAGGGGGAGCAGATGGCAGTGGGGAGCAGCCAAACTCCAGAGTCGATGACTTGGTTATCGCTCTGGCAACCAGGTCTACACTGCAGGTGTTGACAGGTTGCTGTTGCTGTAACAGTGCTATTTTAAGAGTGTTGCTGTTACAATGATATACCAAAAAAAGCTTGAAAAACTCAACCACCATCTGAATGATGGTTTTGGCTTGATCCAGGATATATCCTGGATCCAGGGTATATCCCAGCAAGATGGGCAGCTGATAGGGGGAAAAACTATACAGCAATTGCAAAAAAATTGCATGACGTTAGAAAAAACAATAATTTTTATTAGTATTTTTTCAATTTTTGGAAATACCATACATTATTTAAGCAGAAACTATGTAGTCTGCAGCTTAATTTGAATTCATTGTATGCCCATAATTGCATTGTGAACATTTCACTCTCTACTCTGGCAACCCCAGTGCTTCCTTGCTTTTGCAATCTTCGGCTATGGAAGTGTCAAACATAATGATAAAAAATATTGCAGTCTTCATTTAAATAGCTTCAATTATGCTCACATTAAAGAAGCCCCTTAAAATGCTGTTGCTAGATGCCTCATAGTGGCAAGTTCAGTACTGTCACTAGTTGACTATGGCCTCCCTGTCTGTGCAACTGCCTGTGACTCATTCCTAAGATTTTGTGCTAGGGGCTGACATGTGTACCGATAGTTGCACCCTCTACTCCCAAACAAATTGGTTACCCCTACCAAGCAGGCTTAAGTTCCAGACATGTCTGCTAGCCAAGAAGGCACTACTGGGCCAACTCTCTCCAGCTCTAACTCACTGCTTCTGCTCTGTCGCCAGTCTCTACGACACCAGGGCAAGGCTTGGAATGCCCTTGAGCTGCCTTTCCACCATACTCAGCTGGGCAAGTGTTCTTTACAGTTAGAGCCACTGGCTGGTTAAATGAGTTGCCTAATATCTTGGTCAATCATCTTAAGTTTGAACCAGTTTAAGTGCGCATTAGGGCAACCCTAACAATTCAATGCAACTGTAACTGCTAATCATCCTGACTAAAGTGCCTCCCAGTAAACTCCTTGAACTGTGTCAGACTCTGGCTGTGAGGTCAGATACTATTGCTATGCCTGTTCTATACGGATTCTGTCTACCTGCCTTACTGTAAAATTGTCTGTAATTAATCCAGACTATTAATTTATTTTTACTTTTTCAACTCTGTTGCACTTGTCTGACTTCATTCCACAGGAACTTGCTTACTGATTTTTGTTTCTTTGTAATCTCTGTTATTGACATGGAACCTTAGTAAAGAGCACTTGTGCTCAAAGGGTCTCTCCAAAATGTTCAATAAATAAATAAAATCAATGTAAAGGAACCCTAGTATACCCCCGAGTAAGGCAGTATTGCTAATGTATAATTTTCAGTGTGGATTCCTACAAGAAGAAAAGTGATCAATATTGTGGCTCCATGGAGATGTCAGCCGAATCCCTTCCACTGCTCAGTGTGACATCTGACCCCCGTATCGCAGTCAAGCATTTCTGAAGTCTGAGTTTGGCAAGCGCTTCAAAGCTTTCCATAGAAATAGGGGGCATTATTTTCCATTTTAACATTACAGAGTTCCTTTTGTTTAAAATCATAGCCAACACATAACTAACAGTGCTCTTGGTAATGATAAAAATCTTATTCCCATACCATATCTCCATGTATTTATTTATCAATATTTGCAGATGGTTTTCAATTCCTCTTCCATACCGTATCACCATGTATTTCATTTGTCAATATTTTATGATGGTTGTCAGTTCCTTTTTAATACTGTATCACGATGTATTTAATTTATTTATAAATATTTGCAGATGATTGCCAATTCCTCTGGCTGTGATACAGTTGACTCTGCATCAATGGTCAAGTGTCTAAGAAAGAAGAGTGAAGAAGAAATGCTAAATGCTACATATTCAATGGTTTGTAAACTTATTCATTTTATTTTCCTTGTGGGAGGGGCAGGGCTGTTTAATTTTCTGAGTAACATGATAAAGTGCCCACAGAGTGACCTGAACCTTTTATAACGGTTGACATCCCATTATTCGCAGGAAAAAGAGCACTTGTAACATGCATCTATTGTCATGATTTAATTTATGGTACTATATTAGTCAATCAGTGCACCCATGCACAAATGAAGGGGGCAAAAACTGTCTACTCTTCTCTGAGTAAAATGTGACTTTTCAAAGTCTTAGTAAGTACTTATATTAACAACATTTTTTTATACAGGTTGTGACAATTAGCATAGCCTATTTACATAGTCAACTTATGGAAAATATACCTAGTTAAATTTTACAAAATGTAAAAAGCAAAAGTTATTATACATTAATCAAAACATTTAACTCACGTGATAGAACAAAGTACACATCAAGAGTTAAGAAAGGAGTTCCAAGGAACTGTTTTAGGTTAACATGTTAGCAGTTCTGGACATTTATTTGAGTTTGATAAGCACCACAGTATATTTTAGAAAGAAATCAATCTGGAAGGAATAAAACTTGATATGGCGTACAATGTATGGTCTTTAAACCCATCAAGGCTTGATCAGCTGGTGGTTGACATCTGTGTTCTTTGTTATTTATGAATATACAAAATGCCAGTAGATACAGGCCATATGGTCTATCAAGTCTGCTCGAATGTGCAGCTCCCAGTTTAATCTACTGCAGCTGCTCCCTCACTAATTCGCTGTCCCTCTGTTTTACTGCAGCAGATTGCCAACTCCCCCCTCCCCAGCTTCCCTTCAGTTTTGACCTTACCTTTGACCCTGTCCCACCCCCTCTTAAAACTGTCCACAGTTTTCAGTGATATCACCTCATCTGGCAGCTCATTCCACTTCGCTACCACCCTTTTTGTGAAATAGTGCATCCTCATTTCCCTCTTGATTATTCCCCCTCTCATTTCAGACTGTGCCTCCTCATGTTACCCCTTTAGTCCAAAAATACCCTCAGTACTAACCCTTTTATGCCCTTTTAGTATTTGATGCTATCAGTCATATCCCCTCTCCCGTCATCCTCCGTGGAATACATGTTGAGCGCCTCAGTTGTTCCTCATATGGTTTGTCCACCAGTCCAAGAATAATCTTTGTTGCCTGTGCTACACCCTCCAATAGTCTGACATCCTTCTTTAAATAGGGTCACCAGAATTGCACATAGTACTCCAACTGTGGTCTCACCAGTGATCTGTACAGTGGTTGGATGACTTCCTCTCTCCAGAGATGACTCCTCTAGCAATGTACCCCAGCATCTTATTAGTCTGACTGCCGCCTTCCTGCACTGTGCAGAATTATTCATGTCCTATGTGACTAGTACCCCATGTCCTTCTCCTGCTCTAATGTGGCTAACTGCACACCACCCAGCCAGTAACTGCAGCTGGGGTTTCTGGCTCCCAAGTGCATAACCTTGCACTCTTAGGGTTGAATCCAGCTGCCATGTTTCTGACCAGTGCTCAAGCTTTGCCAGATCCTCTTGAAGTTCTTGCCTCCTTCCACACTATCCACCTCACACAGATCTTTGTGTTACCTGCTAATAGGCTGATTTTACTCTTAATCCCATGTGATATGTCGCCAATGAAGATATTAAATAACACTGGTCCTAGTACTGAGCCTTGTGGGACCCCAATGGTTACAGCTCTGGGAATCAAGATCCCTGCCCCACAACTACCCTCTGCTGCCTGTCATACAGCCAGCTCCTAATCCATCCTATTAGTTTCTCCCAAGCTCCAAGGTTCCTCAGTTAACTAGTCAACCTTCCATGAGGTACTGAGTTGAATGCCTTGCTGAAGTCCAGATACAGGACATATCAAGTGCTGTTGTCACCCAATCAAAAAAGTCAACCAGGTTGGTCTGGCAGGATCTCCCCAAGACAAATCCATGTTGCCTTTCATCCTGGAGACCATTCTCCTCCAGAAAGATCACAGTTCTCTCCTTAAGGATGGTATCCATTAACTTTCCCATGTGGTAAGTCTGACTGGCCTATAGTTACCTGGTTCATCCCTGGGCCCACTCTTATGGAAAGCCACCACATGTGCCATCTTCCAGTCCTGGTGCATGCACCCAGACCCCAGAGAGGTGTTAAACAGGTCTGCCAGAGGCCTGGCCAGGACCTCCACCAACTCCCACATGACCCTTGGATGCACCTTGTCTGGCCCTGGTGCCTTATCCACCCACAGGGACCTAAGACCATCCAATATCCTGCTCACAGGATTTCCCCATATGTTACCCCTGCTCCCCTTTGCCTCCCCACCTCTCTTCTGCAGCATAGGCACTCCTTCTCCCTGGTAAACACTGAATGGAAGTAAGTACTCATTGAGTGCCTTTGCTGTCCCCCCACTTCTGCCCTCTCACCATCTTTCTTGATCCTGACTATCTCATCTTTATGGCTTCTTTTCTCCCTTATGTACCTGAAGAAATCCTTTTCCCCTTCTCTGATCCCCTGTGCCAGCCTTAGCTCCCTTGAAGCCTTGGCAGCCCTGATTACTCTACCCACCTCTCTGGATTTCCTCGAGTACTCCTCCAATACCTCTCCTTGCTTGGATCACTTATATCTTCTGAAAGTAGCCCTTTTGGCCCCCTTACCTTCACTACTACCTCCTTGCATGATCAGCTCAGCTTTTTGGTCCTGGTCTTCTTACTTTGTGTCTTTGTACATGCTTTAGTGGCTTCTGCCAGGCCTAATTTAATGATGGACTATTTCTAGCCTCCATCCTTATTCTGTGATAGTGGCTAGATGCCCTTTAGTATGTCTCCCATCTTACCAAGTCTGTTTTTGAAAGTCCACCACCTTTGTACTGGACCTAGCTGCTTCCTTACTAGAATGAGGAAGAACCACATTGTGCAGTGGTTGCTTCCTGCCAGGGGTCCTCCTCCCTTATGTTCTGACATGCTTCTGTCCATCAACACAAGGCCTCTTCCTGGTTGACTCCATTGACTCCATTACCCATTGTGTCAGAAAGCTTTCCTGGAAGGTCCAGGAGCACCTGTTCCTGGAACTAAAGGCTGTTAGGGTGCTCCAGTCAATCCCTATCAGATTGAAATCCGACTATCGCAATGTTGCCCTTACCACTGAGCCTCCTGATTTGCTTCCCAATTCCCAGTCAACATCCTCATTCTAAGAGGGCAGCCTGTACACTATCCTAATCTAACCTTCCTTCCTTTTGAGTTTTGGAGCTGTACTCATAAGGCTTCAACCCTGCCCTCCTCCTCCTCCTCCTCCCTGTTGCATAATATACCATCCCTTACATAACAAGTCACCCCTCCCCAATCCCCTTTGACTGTCTTTTTGGAAAGAGACTGTGTGCTTCAGAGAGGGTTTTATCTGAGGTATTTAGCTTCACAAGCAGCACTTACTTACTGCCAGGGGTGGGTGGCAGCACTCCACTTTTGCCCATGAACATTCAAATGCCCCTTTAATGCATTCAGGGTCAGAAGGAAGCAATCATGGTCTATTTTATAATTACTCCCCAAACCCTTTCTCCATGTTCCAGCACCCATGAGGAGTTTTGATACAATTTAAGAAAGACATTTCAACATTTTATGGTAAAACAAATGAAACCAAGTTTTCAGAAGCCACCTACATAAAATATATTCAAAAGTGTCACTTACTTTGATGCACACATTTTACTGCTTTGGGCTTTTATGCATCTCAATTAGCAAGACAGCTGTAATGTAACAGATTAGTGGACAGCCTGGCATAAGCACTGTGATTCCATATACTTCGATCCCATATTGTGGAAGGAAAATGGAAATGCTTTTTGCCATTAGTAAAGTTATTATTACTAACAATGGGGTCTATTCACTAATGGGCAGAAACTATGCGCCAAAGGTGCCTAGCCCACCATGCAGCTCTGCACCCTTAGGAGATCCATGTGGGTGCTTTATGAATGAACACCAGCATCCACGTGGCTTCTGTACATGGCCCTGCCCCCTGGCATGCAGGACCATGGGGGTGGTCAGGTACAAGCGGTGGATCCAGGCAGGCAGCCAATCAGCTGCCTGATTCAAGTCCCACAGGGTCACTTGTACCCAAGGGACACCATGTTGGCTGCCGGCATGCAGTGTGCCGACTGCATGAGAGGTTTGCCCAGATGGGTGCACCCAGCCCTCCTGGGGGCCTCTGCAGTTGGGCTATCTGTGTTGGGGTCTGGTGATCCTCCTGTCACTTCTGTGGCCCACGGCAGCATCCCGGAGGGCACATATCAGGCCACCTGGGTTTACAGCTGCCCTGGTGTGGTGTAGCCACTGCTCCCTGCACATAGCACTCCATGCTTTTGTGACTCACGCCGAGTGCTGGCACCCTCACACCACCCCTGGCCCTCCCCACATGAAGCTGAATGATCAGATGGGGCATCTGGATGCATGGTGTGGTGTATTTCATTTGTGAATCCTACACAGGGGTGTGGTGGGAGCAAACAGGTAGGTGGGCTATGTGCTGGAGTTACACAGCACATACCCACTCCTCACCTTTGGTGAATAGGCCTTAATGTTAGTAATATTTAGGCTGCTTTCCTATCAGTATTTCTGTATCTGAAATCTGGTATATCAAATGGATAAGAGAAATTAAGCCAACTGATTGGCTTACAAGTCCTTGAAAGTGTGAAGTTATCTCACCATAATCATACAGTTTTGCACTTGGACTTAGTAACCATATCACAGTTAGCCAATTGATGCACCCACTCAAATGAACTGACCATCACTAATGTGGCTGTCAGTTTGCCACCAAACATCATGTTTTCCCCAAAATAATTATACTGTATAAATAAACCCCAATCAAATTATAAAAATCCTCTTTCCCAAACTACCAAAATATGTAGAAATTATCACATAACCCCCTTTGCTGCAGCTGCCATTTCTTAACAACTGCTCTGTTGATGCCACTTTTTAAAAATCTGTTCAGAGCCATCAGATTTATAGCAGGCAGGTTCCCACCCAGTCCACTCATCCATCCAAACGTACTCTACTTCCATATTATGGTACCTTTACATTGTCACTTCATTCCTATTGTAACCTGTATTTCTGTGTACTTCCTATGCTGCAGCTTGTTAACTGTTGCTGTCCTCTGGGACCCTTAATGTAAGTCATGTGCTATGTCTACCATAATGAATAAGCAAGTCTCCTCTCTCTCTCTATTATTTTATAGCAAAAGATTGCAGTGCCAGTAGTTGTAGATGGAGTTTTTTAACAAAGCTACCAGAGGAACTTCTTCCAGCAAAAGAATTCAGCGGCGTTTCATACTTGCTTGGGGTTAACAACCATGAAGCAGGGTGGACAATTCCTTCGGTAGGTGGTCCCCAATTTTTACCATTTACCATGTGCTTACTTAGTATGTACTGTTACCAAAGCCATTCGATACTAAGTAGCAAAAGAAGTTGACTTCTCTAGCAAAATGAAATGTTTCATTCAGGCACTGCCCGAACACTGGTTCTTAAATACTGGTCTATTGGCATCCTCATCGTATAGTATAATATACAAGTTAGCCAGCCTTGGAGTGGGTCCCAAGGTGGTGGCCTGGATAAAAACTGGCTGGACAACAGGATGCAAAAGGTAATAGTAAACGGAGTCCACAGTGATGAAAGAAGGGTAACTAGTGGGGTACCACAGGGTTTGGTACTGGGACCAGTCCTCTAATGTCTTTATATGTGACATTGGAGAGCACCTTGAAGGAAAGGATGTCTCTTTGCAGATGACACAAAGATCTGCAACAGGGTAGAAAGGATGAAAAGGACTTGGCAAGGTTGGAGGAGTGGTCAAATAGTTGGCAGCTCAGATTCAATGCAAAGAAGTGCAAGGTAATGCATCTGGGAAACAAAAACCCAGGGAAAGAGTACACAATGTGGAGGGGGTGAGTTAATGACAACAACAAAAATCAAAATAAACCTAGGAATAATTATATCAGATGACCTAAAGGTGGGCAAGCAAAATGTGAGAAGGCAGTAAGGAGGGCTGGGAGGATACTGGGATGCATAGGGAAAGGCATCAACAGTAGAAAACAGGAAGTTGTTATCCCTCTGTACAGACAGTTGGTGAGACCCCAACTGGAGTACTGCATGCAATTCTGGAGACCCAATCTCCGCTATGACATAGACAGAGAAGGAGGCTGTTCAGAGGAGGGCAACCAAAATGGTGCAGGGTCTGCACCAGAAAACATACGAGGAGAGACTAAAGCCACTTAATATGTATACCCTTGAGGAAAGGAGGGAGACCAGGGACATGACAGAAACTTTAAAGTATCTCAAGGAATAAACAAGTACAAGAGGGTAGCATCTTTCAGAAGAAGAGATGTGCAAGAACAAGGGGGCACAATTTAAAGATAGAGGGATGGCCCAGAGGTAATGTTAGAAAGTATTTTTTCACAGAGAGGGTTGTGGATGCATGGAACAGCCTTCCTGAGGATGTTGTGGAGTCAGGAAGAGTGGGAGAATTCAAGAATGCATCGGACAGGCATAAGACAATTCTGGTGGGGGGTAGGAGGAAGTAAGCTGTTGATTAACTAGAATCTGCAGCTTATCCATCAGGTAAGGAAATGGGCAGACTAGGTGGGCCAAGCGGTCCTTATCTGACATCAAATTCTATGTTTCTATACTGAGACAGAGTTGATCAAAACTAGGCATGTACTTATTTTAAATCAGCAAAGTCCCATTACTTTTATAAATAAATATTTTTTACATCTATTTATTTATGCCACTGTATTATTTTAAAATGAGTCTACAGCATTTGTGAACCTCTCACTGTAACATACCGTACAAATTGTTTAGTTTCTGGATGTCTCTTCAAACCACATGCATGCACTCTAAAATCCTTGCATCCAGGGCAAGGCATCATGAGTATGAACTTGTGTCATTTATCTACAGAATATACTGATCCAGTGCATACTTTGGATGCAGTGCTGGCAGTTCAATGCATAAATGTGGCCTGTGTACAAAGCTGCAACATGGAACTAGGAATTTTTGTAAAAGTGGTAATGACTAAAGGCACATCATGGATTGTAATATTATAAACAAGTAGAGAATCATATTTGATAAGTCATCTTAGATTACGTGGCTCACAGATCTGGAGGAATTACAGTATTTTACTTAGTTATTTATATAAAATCATTTTACCAAAATAATATGTTTGAGCTGATAACTTCATTTTCAAGAACATCCCAGTTAAGATATGTTACAGCAGGAAAGGAAATAGAGCAGTCTACATGAAAATTATAATTATTTGGGATGCCAGTTGGCCCAATGGTAGTGCATTGTGTTGCTGTGCAGATGACATGGGATCGGAGCAAGCCTGGGTCATCTGTGATCAGGTGACCATGGATGGAGAGTGTGATGCTTGGCCAGCTGGTTATGATTGCTCTATGATTTTTGTAATATAGAATATAGTGTGTGATTGTCAGTTCTTCCATGAATACCCCTCACTCTCACAGGTTTCAGAGATGCAACAGGATATGTTAGCCTGAAACCAGGAGGTAATTGAAAAGACTACAGAGCCTGAATTAAGGGTCTCCTGTTTATCTGATTTAATGGGAGCTGACCAGCTGCCAGGATATAGGGCTCTGTAACTTTTATGATGTCTTAGAGGAAAACATGTTCCCATCATGGTGCTAAAGTTATATAAAATCTTTGATCCTGAAGAAAAGAGGATCTGCTCGATATCAAAGAGGGGGATATTATTTAAGAAGCCATATTGGGAAATGAGTTTTTGCTGATGTCACCTTATTTAATATACCTCCTGATTAGGACATCCTGTTTGTATATTTTTGTTATATTTAACAAGGAGGAGCTAGGTGACATCATGGAAGGGGTGTGTTTGAGAGACAGTTTAAGCTATTCATTGTCTGATCTTGACACACATTTCTTTGTGGGCTCTTAGAAACAAGAACTAACTATAAGCACTGTAAGAAGCTAATACATTAGATAGAAACATAGAAACATAGAGAATCTGATGGCAGATAAAGACCACTTGGCTCACCTAATCTGCCCATTTCTCTACCTAACAGATAAGCTACAGATCCTAGTTAACCAATAACTTACTTGATAGAAAAGTCTAATTGTATTTTGGTAGGAGTTTATGTTTGTACTTTTCCTTGTTTTATTCTACGTGATTGTATGCTTTGTGATATAGTGTTCTGTGTTTACATTTTACATATTTTTATCCATTTTTAAGTAAACCTCTTATTTTAAAGAGACTGCCTGGGTCTTTGAAGTTCTTTCTTTTGCATGTGAAGTATAGATGGTTAAGACTGACTAAATCTGTTCAAAGCTTGATGGTGTACTAAACTGGGAAAAGGAAAGAATATACCTAAGGTCTTTATAGAGTTTTATGGGTTTATTTTGGATACCTGGTTAGGTACCCTTAGGCAAAAGATATCTGTCATCCTCTGAAGAGCAGATTATCTGAGCTTGTACATTTAGGTATGCTAGCATAAGTTTCACAGTTTGAATCCTCCAGAACTTGAGACCAAAGGTGATTTGGACCCACAAGCAGACAGGAGGGTTACCCTGTTCTGTTTCCTGTTCACAATACTGCGCTACTGCTGTGGGAGCAGAGGGCCAGAGCTGCTGAGTGGGTTTGTGACAGATTGGTTGGCAGTGGTGTGCATGAATTTAGGTAACACAAGCTTTAAATTGTTCAGTGTGCAGCTTACTTGCAAAATAAGGCAGTGATTTATTTTAAAAAGGAAACAAAACTATATAATTTGGCTTATAGTCAAGTTCCTACCTGTTTTATTTTTTCTAAATTGCAAGCTAGAATAGCTGTAGTTAGGGAAGAAGATGGCTTCCAACTACAGCGGCACACTGTAGACTACTTGAGGCAGTTGTGCAAGGACAGAAGAGTTCTGTAAGAGGTGAGAGCTACCAAGCAGAACCTCGTGAATGCCCTGATGACAGCATATACCCAGAGCATTGAGTCACTGACAGTAACTGTAAAGACCAAACTTTGAGCATGGCAGGGCTAGTGGCCAGTGCAGTGTCCAGATCCGAAGAGGATGACAGCAGGGCCAGTGCCAGTGAAGGGCCACAGCAGCAGGGGAAGGTCACCAGCATTCTGGAGCCAGATGCACTCAGGCTGCAGACTGAGCTGCGCAGAATGGAGTTGGAGTTCCAGCAAGAACAGCAAGAGGTGAACCGTGAACAGTGAGAGGCAGACCATGAGGAACATGAGCACCAGAGGTGACATGAAGTGGAGAAGCTACGACCTCAACCACCAGCACCAGAACAGGTAAGTGGCTTGGGTTTAACTGGAACTACAGGACTGGGTTACAAATTGAATTCCAAATTGATAGCTGAATTTAAAGAGGGGGAGAATATGGATGCCTTTTTAAATTCCTTTGAAAAAGTTTGTATTCAGGCTAAAATTCCTAGAGGATCCTGGAGCTTCCAGCTATCCCCGCTACTTACTGTGAAAGCTCAGGGTGCATTGGGTCACATGGACAATGAGGACAGTGATGATTACAGCAAACTTAAAGCTGCACTGTTAAAAAAGTCTGATTTAACTGCTGAAGCATACAGAGCTAAATTCCATAAGCTCAGGAGAAGCCTTGACATGAGCTATGAGGAGCTAGCCATGAAACAACATCAGTTTTAAAATGTTGGTGGAAAGGAATTGAAGCAAACTCTGTAGATAAAATTGAAATTGCAATATTGTTAGAGCAGTTTTTTGGCATGCCCAGCAGAGCAGAAAACCTGGCTGGAGGACCGAGATCCCAAAACAGTGCAAGAGGCTGCTGAACTCGGACAGATATGTCAAGAACAGACCTGCTCTGAGAGTGAATGGAGGACATGGCAGTGCAGAAATGGAGAAGCCTACCTTCAGTGCAGTTAAAACCCCCACTGCCACTACCAAAACAAGTTAGCCTAGGTTTCAGAGAAACGATTTCTCTGAAAAAGAAATGAATGTTGGTTTTGTAAAGAAACTGGGCATATTGCCAGACAGTGTCCCAAAAGGACAAGCAATACACAACAGGGGGATAGGAAAGAAGTGGGTTGTTTATGTGTCCCTGGAAGCATGCCTGTGAACATGAGGGAACACATGCACCAGTCACGGTGAATGGTGTACAGACACAAGGGTTAAGGGGCACAGGAGCTTCCCTGAAATTAGTAAAAGGGGATCTGGTAGAGCCTAGTCAGCTCTTACCCAATAAATATGTCACTGTACAAGACTTTACTGGTGAGGAGAAAACATTGCCCCTCGTTAGTGTTCTCCTAGACTGGGGTGAAACTGGGGGAACTGTGCAAAAATGTTAGCAGTTGATGTCATCCTTGGCAACAATCTTCAACAGGGGATGGTGTGCAGTTACATGTATCCAAGTGGAAGGGAAAATTGTAGTTCCCTGGACCCCACAGAAGCCATTGTGGACACCACTGGGAGGCTGGTTCCCCAGCCTGTGTCTCCTGATATGGAGACTAATGAAAAGGGGGTAGATATTTCCTCAGTAGTAGTTAACCACAGAGCTATGGAGGATTACTCAGATGAAAGAGGATGACCCATTGTCAGAGGGTTAGAGATGACAGTGATCCTGAGTGCCCTGATGCTAGTGCTAGGGTCCCTAGTTTAGAGACTGAAGGGGACCTGTCTCATGACTTGGGAATGTGTGAGGAGTTTGTAGCTGCTCAGAGAAGTGACCCTAGTCTAGAGAAGCTGAGGGCTTGGGCAGACTCTGATGGAGCACAGGTAGGTGACGGTAAACATAAGGTTTATTGGGAAAGTGGACTGATGTATACTCAGGATGTGAAGACAGAGGGAGGGGTGATAGGCAGGCAGCTTGTCATTCCCCAGGGGTATCGTGAGCAGTTGCTCAAAATTGCACATGATATTCCCTTGTCTGGTCATCTGGGAATCATGAGCACTACGCAGCAGCTGGCCCAGAATTTCTATTGGCCCAACTTCACCCAGCAGGTGAAGGGGTATTGCAGGTCTTGTCACCAGTGCCAAGAAATAGGGAAGGCAGGTAAGAAAACCCAAGCCACCCTAATTCCATTGCCCATAGTGGAGGAGCCATTCCAGACAGTGGGAATGGATATTGTGGGGCCTTTAAATACTCCCAGCTCCTCTGGGAAGAGATTCATCCTGACTGTGGTGGATTATGCCACCCGGTATCCAGAGGCAGTCGCCCTATCCTCACTGAGGACACACAAAGTGGCAAATGCCTTACTTTGGCTTTTCTCCCATGTTGGGTTTCTGCAGGAGGTTATCACCGATCAAGAGGGTTCCTTCATGTCGGACCTGATGAAATGTTTGTGGAAGAAGTGTGGGGTGGTGCAGAGATGCACAACACCATATCACCCACAAGCCAATGGGCTTGTGGAAAGATTTAATGGTACCCTGAAGTCAATGTTCTGAGTGTTTGCTGAACAGCATGGGAGGGACTGGGAGAAATACCTTCCCCACCTGTTGTTTGCATACAGGGAGGTGCCCCAAGAGTTGACAAGATTTTCCCCCTTTGAGCTCTTATATGGATGCCAGGTACGTGGGCCCCTAGACTTGATCCAGGAGGACTGGGAAGGCAAGCATGCCACCCAGGGAACTCCCATAGTGGATTACGTCCTTAGGTTTAGGGAAAGGCTGAAGGAACTTATGGGGACAGCCCTGAGCAACCTGGCAGCTGCCCAACAGAAACAAAATTGTAGTATGATGCAGAGCCAGAGCTCGCTCATACATAGTGGGTCAGGAAGTTATGGTCCTTATTCTGGTCTGGAAAGACAAGCTGCAGGTTGAGTGGGCAGGACCGTACAAAGTAGTTAGGAAGGTAAATGATGTGAACTATATCATAGAGTTACCTGACAGAAGGCAGACAGAAGAATGTACCATGTCAATATGATGAAGCCATATGCTAATAGGGCTGACATGGTGTTTGCAGTATGTAGTCCAGGGGAGGGGAAGGAAGAAGGAGACCCCCTTCTGGACTTGCTGGAAAAAAGCAAGTAGGGAGTCCTCTGTGGAGGCAGTTAAATTATCTCCTCAGCTGGCCCCAGACCAGATTCAGGAAGTAAGGGAGGTTTTAGCAGACTTTGCCCCCTGTTTAGTGCCAAGCCTGGACTAATCCCCTTAGTGACGCACAATGTGGAGACACGGACATAGATGCCCCTACAGTGGACAGCATATCAGGTGTCAGAGGCTGTCCAAAAGGACATTAGGACAGAGGTAGAGGAGATGCTGGATTTAGGGGTAATACAGAGATCCCACAGCCCCTGAGCCTTCACTCATAGTCCTTGCACCCAAGCCAGATGGCTCTACTCATTTCTGTGTGGACTATCATGGACTGAATGCAGCCACAAAGTCAGATGCCCACCCAATGCCCTGGACAGATGAACCCTTGGACAAGTTGGGAGGGGCGACCTACCTTACCACTATTGACCTGACCAAGGGGTATTGGCAGGTAGAGTTAACGGACAGAGCTAGGGAGAGGTCAGCCTTCATCACTCTGATAGGCTTATTTGAATTTAAAGTAAAGCCTTTCGGAATGAAGAATGCCCCGGACACTTTCCAAAGGTTGGTGAACCAGGTGTTAAATGGTGCTGAGGAGAATGCTGTGGCATACCTGGATGACATTGCCATCTTTGGTACCAGCTGAGGAACACCTGTCCCACCTTAGGAAGTGCTGGGCAGGATACAGAGGGCCAGGCTCACTGTCAAAGCTGAGAAGTGCCAGGTGGCCATGGCTGAAGTGGCATACCTAGGGCATGTTGTGGGCCGGGACAGCTCTGCCCTATTAAGCAAAAGTAGAGGTGGATCAAGGCATGGCCCAGACCAGAAATGCAGAAGCAGGTCAGGCATTTTCTAGGGACAGCAGGGTACTATAGAAATTTGTACCCAATTACAGTGCCCTGGCTGCTCCCTATCTGACCTGGTAAAGAAAAGGATGCCTAAGAAAATTACCTGGAACTAGCCTGTGAAAAGCCTTTACCAGACTGAAGGAGGCACTGTGCAGTGCACCTGTATTGACAAGTCCTGACTATAGCAGACCCTTTATAGTTCAGACTGATGCCTCAGATGTGGGTATTGGGGCAGTACTGAGTCAGACATCCAACCAAGGGAAATATCACCCTGTAGTGTACCTGAGTAAAATGTTACTTCCAGGGAGCAGGGATACTCTATATGCTAAAGAGTGTCTTGCCATAGTGTGGACCCTAAAGAAGTTAGAACAATACTTATATGGGCAGCATTTTATGGTACAAACTGACCACAACCCCTGGTTTGGCTTGACGAAATGGGGAAAAACTAATGGTAGACTGTTAAGATGGAATCTTGCCTTACAAGGGTATGACATGACATCTTACATAGGGCTGGAGTGACCAATCAGAACAGCGATGGCCTTTCACATCTTTATGAGGAGGAACTGATTTGGAAAGCTCATCCCATGCAGGGGACAGAATCCCCAAATTCAGTCTAGGTGGGAGGATTTGTGATGCTTGGGAGCTGGTTATGATTGCTCTATGATTTTTGTAATATAGAATATCATGTGTGATTGTCAGTGCTTCCACGCATAACCCCCAGGTTTCAGAACAGCAACAGGATATGTTAACCTGAAACCAGAAGGTAATTAAAAAGACTAGAGAGCCTTAATTAAAGGTTTCCTGTTTATCTGACTCAATTGGAGCTGACCAGCTGCCAGGATATAGGGTTTGTAAACTTTTATGATGTCTTAGAGGAAAAACATGTTCTCATCATGGTGCTAAAGTTATATAAAATCCATTGATCCTGGAGAAAAGAAGATCTGCTCAAGATCAAAGAGGGTGTTAATTAAGGAGTGATACTGGGAATGCATTTTTGCAGATGTCACCTTATTTAATATATCTCCTGATTAGGACATCCTGTTTGTATATTTTGTTATATTTAACAAGGAGGAGCTAGGTGACATCATGGAAGGTGTGTTTGAGAGAGAGTTTAAGCTATTATGTGTCTGATCTTGACACACATTTCTTTGTCGGCTCTTAGAAACAAGAACTAACTATAAGCACCGTATGAAGATAATACATTAGATATAAAATTCTAATTGTATTGTGGTAGTAGTTTATGTTTGTACTTTTCCTTGTTTTCATTTAAGTGATTGTATGCTTTGTGATATAGTGTTCATGTTTACATTTTACATATTTGTATCCATTTTTAAGTAAACTTCTTATTTTAAAGAGACTGCCTGGGTCCTCAAAGTTCTTTCTTTTGCATGTGATGTATAGATGGTTAAGACTGACTAAAACTGTTCAAAGCTTGATGGTGTACCAAACTGGGAAAAGGTAAGAATATACCTAAGGTCTTTTATAGAGTTTTAGGGGTTCATTTTGGATACCTGGTTAGGTGCCCTTAGGTGAAAGATATCTGGCATTCCCTGAAGAGCAGATTGTCTGAGCCTGTACATTTGGGTACACTAGCATAAGATTCACAATTTGAATCCCCCCAGAACTTGAGACCAAAGGTGATTCAGAGCCACAAGCAGACAGGAGGGTTACCCTGTTCTGTTACCTATTCACAGTACTGCACTCGGAGGTTGGCACTGTGGGAGCAGAGGGCCTGACCTGCTGAGTGGGTTTGTGACAGACAATGCTGATGGTTGCAGGGCATCTTCTACCAGGGAGCAAAGCACAGCATTCTATGGCCTCAGTAACATCTGCACTAGGGGTATGGAGGGTTTGCTCTCCACTGTAGGAGAGTTGCCTGAGTGCAGTACCACTACAGCTACTATAGCTGTGGCGCTACCGGGGGAGGCAAGCAGTGAAAAGTGTGGGGAGAAAATGGCAGGGAAAATATCCCAGGCCTGTCAGGATGTTGTGGATGGGATGGTTCAGGATGTCAAGGCATCTGATAGAGCAATAGTGGAATTATGTCAGGGAAACATCTCCAAAGGTAAAGCAAAAGTTGAAAGGTAAGAGGTGAGAGTTCAACTCCCATTCATAATGAACTTCTTAATTTGTGTATATAGTGCACCACAATATTGGCTGATATATCATGGGAGTACCTTCCCCACTTCATCAGTGCACTTGAGGTATCAGTCCTGTACTGGTTGCAGGAGCTGGCACCTCGATGCATACAGACTTGTAATCCCCATCAAGCCCTGTGAGCATGATTACCCCTTGGAAGCTTCCAGATGGACTGAGCAAGCTTCCCCTAGAATAATTATTGAATGTCAGGATGACGGGTCACATGAATGACTGTTTTCTAACTGATATCACCAAAAGAGCCTTGATGATGTGGAGAAGGCATGGCGAGTGCATACACAAATGAAGAGGAGTTGAACTCAACTCACCTCTTTCTTCCTGCCAGGATGGCACTACCAGGGCCTGTCAACTTGCACACAAAACAGTGGTTCCATTGACAATGTGCTCTTCCAGGATGCAATCAGTAGCACGAAAAAGGACTGCACCATCCATCAAAATACTGTTGCTACTGAAATAATTTATCATATAATAGTGCAAAACAGTACTCATAAAAGTGCCAAAGAAGATGCCACACAACTCCAAGGGCCTCCCTGATGAAGCACGCATGTGCAAAACCGTCGAGCCATCTGAGCTGTGTGGCATCTCCTTGGCACGCTTATGTGAGTACTGTTTTGCACTATCTTACAATGTGGATGGTGCTGTTTATTTTTTTCAAATTGAATAAACTTTATGAAACAGTAAACGTGACATGACACAATAAATGTATGAAATATACAAATCCAGAGACACAATTTCAAAAAGAGAAACAATAACAACTCTGGAATATAGAACCTTTTATATGTATATAAACTCCCTTCCTCAACCCCCTCCAACCACCCCTCCAATCCCTCCTCCCCACTTAAAGTAAACCCAGTTGGATCACTCAAATACCCATGGAAGAGAACCCAAACAGGTTGACCTACCACATCGCTTGAGGGGACCCTTACCAGAAGATGAGATCTCATGCTAGCCTTGCTTGTAGAGCAGAAAGCAGCTAACTAAAAGAAGCTACATTTTCTTCTTAATTTAAAACTTATATCTCAGTAGGAGTCAGTGTCAGCTAAGATTAAGTAGACAGATAACTTTATTAAGAAGTAGAAGGGTCTTATTTAGGTTAAAAAAAAAGAAAGAAAGAAAGGCAGTGTGTTTCTGTGCAGGGTAAGGTACTGCATCAGGTGACTTTGCTAAACCAGTAGGAGGAAAGAGAGCTACTTGGGTGTGGGTTAGACACTAGAAAAGCAGGTGAGTCAAATTACAACTTCCTGTTGCTAGCCTTTTTCTTAGAAATTGCCTCCATCCCACCCACCGACCCAAAGCCAGTTCTACTTTATAGTCACTGGATTTAACTGTCAACAGGAACTTCCTGTTTGGTAGTAGGAAGGAAAGGATCATAGAAACATTGGTTTTGTCAACCCTGGACGAGAAAAGTAGCTCACTCTCCCCTAGCTGCTGGTAGTGTGATGTTAGAGCAAGAAGAGACTATTGAGGAAGATGAGGAAGTTTGCTGTCCCAGAACAGAAAGGGTGAGGATTGTAAGGAGGAGGCAGCATCAGAGAAACAGTACAGGGACACAAAATAAGACATGATAGGAGTGGTGCAGTGCAATGGCTGTGGGGGCGGCAGTGTTCCGGGAGACATTCTGAGGCTGCAATGCTGCCCTATTTGCTTGCAACTCTCTGGTCTGAGAGAGGAGGTTGCTCTCCCAGGCTGACCTGGCTAGGATTCATTGAACCTCCTCCCCCACCAGGGACCACTAGGGCCAATGCCACTACCTCAGAGGTTGCCAAGAAAAAGGAGGCTGGAGCCAGGTGGGCTCAAGGAGGGAGGGTGGTGGAACAGAGTTGCATGACCCTCCAGCTGTCCCTTCACAATTCATTCACTCTTCTGGTGGATAGTTTTTCCTCTGGAGGCACCTGTAGTGGAGACCATGGAGGATGCTGGGAACCTTCACAAGGAGACCCACAGGAGGGTGGCATGGGACCACAGGGAAGGAAACAACCCTGGTGGGGACTCAATCGTGGGGGGTAGAAATGGGGGATGATGGGGAGAGGGAGGTAAGGTGCCTTCCTGGCGCCCACGGCTTGGAGGGACAGGCGAATCCCCAGGATCGTGGGAGAAGCTGCATGAGGGAGGGCTGGATGTCATTGTCCACCTGGGGACAAATGACCTGGCTAGGAATGGGATCAAGCAGTGCAAGAGGAGTTTGTGAGGAGTTGAGAGGGGCCCTTGGACAAATGTGCATCTTGGTAACCTTCTCGGGAGGTGCTGCCTGTCTATGGCAAGGGAGATGCTAGGGCACTTCTCACCAGGAGATTCAATGAGTGGTTGAAAACTTGTGGAGCCCAGTTTTGGCCTATTGTGGGACTGAGGAGCCACTTCTTGGAGGAATGCAGTGACCTATACTGGTGCGATGGTCTGCATCTGTCCAGGGGAACCAGAATCTCAGGTGAGAGGTTTAAATGCTTCATTGTGAGCATTTAAACTAGCCAAGGGGAGGAACTGAAAAGGAGCTGGGAACCGAGCCTCCTCCCACAAAAACATGGTGATTAGTGAAGTAAATCCAGGTGCTCAGAAGTGTATTAGGGAGCAGAACAGATTTAAATGTAAAAACAAGGCAAAGGCAGGGACGAAATGGGGCTAAAAGGGGTGGAGCTATCAAAAGTGGAGGGTGATGAGTACGCAATGCCGTAGTCTGTGTGACTTGACTCCTGAACTAGTGGCCTTGATGGAAGAGGGTTGCCTGGATATTGTGGCAGTCACAGAAATGATGGTGCACAGAGAACCATGAATGGGATGTCAACATACCAGGATACGCATCTACAGAAGGGACAGGGAGGGTAAAAGAGGAGGAGGAGTAGTTTCTATGTAAAGGAAGGGATCAAAGCAACAGAACTAAAGAGTAAACATGGGCAGATGAGGCACTTTGGGTCACCTGGAGACAGGAAATGGCACTACAATCCGCATGGGGTTGATACAGACCCCATCCTCCGGGGAGGGAATGGACAAGGAAATGATAGAAGGCTTCTTAGAATGGCAGAGGTAAAGGGGAGAGCATTGTTGATGGGGACCTGATATGCCAGATGTTAACTGAGCACCTTGTGCAGTGCACATCCAAGAGCAGAGTCATTCTTGATGCCCTACAGGAGGCATGTCTCAGACAGCTAGTATTGGAACCGACTCGGAGGGAGCAATCTTAGACCTGGTACTTTCAATGGGGATGGAGAAAGAATCTCAGATTTAGAAGTGGGTAGCCATCTGGGAACAAGTGACCACCAAACAGTGTGGTTCACGATAACACAACCATACAATCAAGCCATCCGTCAAAGGAAGTATAGACTTTAGGAGGGCTGACTTTGGAAATGGGGAGAGTGCCCTAGAAAACATCACTAGCAACAGGCAAGAAGGAGGGTGGAGGAACAATGGAAGTGATCAAACAGCCATCACAGAGGCAACAAGCCTTTTGCGAAAAGTAACTGCAATAAAGACATCAGCTGATGTCTTTATTGCAGTTACTTTTCGCAAAAGGCTTGTTGCCTCTGTGATGGCTGTTTGATCACTTCCATTGTTCCTCCACCCTCCTTCTTGCCTGTTGCTAGTGATGTTTTCTAGGGCACTCTCCCCATTTCCAAAGTCAGCCCTCCTAAAGTCTATACTTCCTTTGACGGATGGCTTGATTGTATGGTTGTGTTATCGTGAACCACACTGTTTGGTGGTCACTTGTTCCCAGATGGCTACCCACTTCTAAATCTGAGATTCTTTCTCCATCCCCATTGAAAGTACCAGGTCTAAGATTGCTCCCTCCGAGTCGGTTCCAATACTAGCTGTCTGAGACATGCCTCCTGTAGGGCATCAAGAATGACTCTGCTCTTGGATGTGCACTGCACAAGGTGCTCAGTTAACATCTGGCATATCAGGTCCCCATCAACAATGCTCTCCCCTTTACCTCTGCCATTCTAAGAAGCCTTCTATCATTTCCTTGTCCATTCCCTCCCCGGAGGATGGGGTCTGTATCAACCCCATGCGGATTGTAGTGCCATTTCCTGTCTCCAGGTGACCCAAAGTGCCTCATCTGCCCATGTTTACTCTTTAGTTCTGTTGCTTTGATCCCTTCCTTTACATAGAAACTACTCCTCCTCCTCTTTTACCCTCCCTGTCCCTTCTGTAGATGCGTATCCTGGTATGTTGACATCCCATTCATGGTTCTCTGTGCACCATCATTTCTGTGACTGCCACAATATCCAGGCAACCCTCTTCCATCAAGGCCACTAGTTCAGGAGTCAAGTCACACAGACTACGGCATTGCGTACTCATCACCCTCCACTTTTGATAGCTCCACCCCTTTTAGCCCCATTTCGTCCCTGCCTTTGCCTTGTTTTTACATTTAAATCTGTTCTGCTCCCTAATACACTTCTGAGCACCTGGATTTACTTCACTAATCACCATGTTTTTGTGGGAGGAGGCTCGGTTCCCAGCTCCTTTTCAGTTCCTCCCCTTGGCTAGTTTAAATGCTCACAATGAAGCATTTAAACCTCTCACCTGAGATTCTGGTTCCCCTGGACAGATGCAGACCATCGCACCAGTATAGGTCACTGCATTCCTCCAAGAAGTGGCTCCTCAGTCCCACAATAGGCCAAAACTGGGCTCCACAAGTTTTCAACCACTCATTGAATCTCCTGGTGAGAAGTGCCCTAGCATCTCCCTTGCCATAGACAGGCAGCACCTCCCGAGAAGGTTACCAAGATGCACATTTGTCCAAGGGCCCCTCTCAACTCCTCACAAACTCCTCTTGCACTGCTTGATCCCATTCCTAGCCAGGTCATTTGTCCCCAGGTGGACAATGACATCCAGCCCTCCCTCATGCAGCTTCTCCCACGATCCTGGGGATTCGCCTGTCCCTCCAAGCCGTGGGCGCCAGGAAGGCACCTTACCTCCCTCTCCCCATCATCCCCCATTTCTACCCCCCACGATTGAGTCCCCACCAGGGTTGTTTCCTTCCCTGTGGTCCCATGCCACCCTCCTGTGGGTCTCCTTGTGAAGGTTCCCAGCATCCTCCATGGTCTCCACTACAGGTGCCTCCAGAGGAAAAACTATCCACCAGAAGAGTGAATGAATTGTGAAGGGACAGCTGGAGGGTCATGCAACTCTGTTCCACCACCCTCCCTCCTTGAGCCCACCTGGCTCCAGCCTCCTTTTTCTTGGCAACCTCTGAGGTAGTGGCATTGGCCCTAGTGGTCCCTGGTGGGGGAGGAGGTTCAATGAATCCTAGCCAGGTCAGCCTGGGAGAGCAACCTCCTCTCTCAGACCAGAGAGTTGCAAGCAAATAGGGCAGCATTGCAGCCTCAGAATGTCTCCCGGAACACTGCCGCCCCCACAGCCATTGCACTGCACCACTCCTATCATGTCTTATTTTGTGTCCCTGTACTGTTTCTCTGATGCTGCCTCCTCCTTACAATCCTCACCCTTTCTGTTCTGGGACAGCAAACTTCCTCATCTTCCTCAATAGTCTCTTCTTGCTCTAACATCACACTACCAGCAGCTAGGGGAGAGTGAGCTACTTTTCTCGTCCAGGGTTGACAAAACCAATGTTTCTATGATCCTTTCCTTCCTACTACCAAACAGGAAGTTCCTGTTGACAGTTAAATCCAGTGACTATAAAGTAGAACTGGCTTTGGGTCGGTGGGTGGGATGGAGGCAATTTCTAAGAAAAAGGCTAGCAACAGGAAGTTGTAATTTGACTCACCTGCTTTTCTAGTGTCTAACCCACACCCAAGTAGCTCTCTTTCCTCCTACTGGTTTAGCAAAGTCACCTGATGCAGTACCTTACCCTGCACAGAAACACACTGCCTTTCTTTCTTTCTTTTTTTTTAACCTAAATAAGACCCTTCTACTTCTTAATAAAGTTATCTGTCTACTTAATCTTAGCTGACACTGACTCCTACTGAGATATAAGTTTTAAATTAAGAAGAAAATGTAGCTTCTTTAGTAGTTAGCTGCTTTCTGCTCTACAAGCAAGGCTAGTATGAGATCTCATCTTCTGGTAAGGGTCCCCTCAAGCGATGTGGTAGGTCAACCTGTTTGGGTTCTCTTCCATGGGTATCTTGAGTGATCCAACTGGGTTTACTTTAAGTGGGGAGGAGGGATTGGAGGGGTGGTTGGAGGGGGTTGAGGAAGGGAGTTTATATACATATAAAAGGTTCTATATTCCAGAGTTGTTATTGTTTCTCTTTTTGAAATTGTGTCTCTGGATTTGTATATTTCATACATTTATTGTGTCATGTCACGTTTACTGTTTCATAAAGTTTATTCAATTTGAAAAAAATAAACAGCACCATCCACATTGTAAGATAGTGCAAAACAGTACTCACATAAGCGTGCCAAGGAGATGCCACACAGCTCAGATGGCTCGACGGTTTTGCACATGCGTGCTTCATCAGGGAGGCCCTTGGAGTTGTGTGGCATCTTCTTTGGCACTTTTATGAGTACTGTTTTGCACTATTATATGATAAATTATTTCAGTAGCAACAGTATTTTGATGGATGGTGCAGTCCTTTTTCGTGCTACTGATTGCATCCTGGAAGAGCACATTGTCAATGGAACCACTGTTTTGTGTGCAAGTTGACAGGCCCTGGTAGTGCCATCCTGGCAGGAAGAAAGAGGTGAGTTGAGTTCAACTCCTCTTCATTTGTGTATGCACTCGCCATGCCTTCTCCACATCATCAAGGCTCTTTTGGTGATATCAGTTAGAAAACAGTCATTCATGTGACCCGTCATCCTGACATTCAATAATTATTCTAGGGGAAGCTTGCTCAGTCCATCTGGAAGCTTCCAAGGGGTAATCATGCTCACAGGGCTTGATGGGGATTACAAGTCTGTATGCATCGAGGTGCCAGCTCCTGCAACCAGTACAGGACTGATACCTCAAGTGCACTGATGAAGTGGGGAAGGTACTCCCATGATATATCAGCCAATATTGTGGTGCACTATATACACAAATTAAGAAGTTCATTATGAATGGGAGTTGAACTCTCACCTCTTACCTTTCAACTTTTGCTTTACCTTTGGAGATGTTTCCCTGACATAATTCCACTATTGCTCTATCAGATGCCTTGACATCCTGAACCATCCCATCCACAACATCCTGACAGGCCTGGGATATTTTCCCTGCCATTTTCTCCCCACACTTTTCACTGCTTGCCTCCCCCGGTAGCGCCACAGCTATAGTAGCTGTAGTGGTACTGCACTCAGGCAACTCTCCTACAGTGGAGAGCAAACCCTCCATACCCCTAGTGCAGATGTTACTGAGGCCATAGAATGCTGTGCTTTGCTCCCTGGTAGAAGATGCCCTGCAACCATCAGCATTGTCTGTCACAAACCCACTCAGCAGGTCAGGCCCTCTGCTCCCACAGTGCCAACCTCCGAGTGCAGTACTGTGAATAGGTAACAGAACAGGGTAACCCTCCTGTCTGCTTGTGGCTCTGAATCACCTTTGGTCTCAAGTTCTGGGGGGATTCAAATTGTGAATCTTATGCTAGTGTACCCAAATGTACAGGCTCAGAC
Organism: Neoceratodus forsteri; assembly: GCA_016271365.2. Lineage (NCBI taxonomy): Eukaryota > Metazoa > Chordata > Ceratodontiformes > Ceratodontidae > Neoceratodus > Neoceratodus forsteri. Next base: position 1,428,949,093 of record CM028130.1, read on the forward strand.
AATCTGCTCTTCAGGGAATGCCAGATATCTTTCACCTAAGGGCACCTAACCAGGTATCCAAAATGAACCCCTAAAACTCTATAAAAGACCTTAGGTATATTCTTACCTTTTCCCAGTTTGGTACACCATCAAGCTTTGAACAGTTTTAGTCAGTCTTAACCATCTATACATCACATGCAAAAGAAAGAACTTTGAGGACCCAGGCAGTCTCTTTAAAATAAGAAGTTTACTTAAAAAATGGATACAAATATGTAAAATGTAAACATGAACACTATATCACAAAGCATACAATCACTTAAATGAAAACAAGGAAAAGTACAAACATAAACTACTACCACAATACAATTAGAATTTTATATCTAATGTATTATCTTCATACGGTGCTTATAGTTAGTTCTTGTTTCTAAGAGCCGACAAAGAAATGTGTGTCAAGATCAGACACATAATAGCTTAAACTCTCTCTCAAACACACCCCTTCCATGATGTCACCTAGCTCCTCCTTGTTAAATATAACAAAAATATACAAACAGGATGTCCTAATCAGGAGATATATTAAATAAGGTGACATCTGCAAAAATGCATTCCCCAGTATCACTCCTTAATTAACACCCCCCTCTTTGATCTTGAGCAGATCTTCTTTTCTCCAGGATCAATGGATTTTATATAACTTTAGCACCATGATGAGAACATGTTTTTCCTCTAAGACATCATAAAAGTTTACAAACCCTATATCCTGGCAGCTGGTCAGCTCCAATTGAGTCAGATAAACAGGAAACCTTTAATTAAGGCTCTCTAGTCTTTTTAATTACCTTCTGGTTTCAGGTTAACATATCCTGTTGCTGTTCTGAAACCTGGGGGTTATGCGTGGAAGCACTGACAATCACACATGATATTCTATATTACAAAAATCATAGAGCAATCATAACCAGCTCCCAAGCATCACAAATCCTCCCACCTAGACTGAATTTGGGGATTCTGTCCCCTGCATGGGATGAGCTTTCCAAATCAGTTCCTCCTCATAAAGATGTGAAAGGCCATCGCTGTTCTGATTGGTCACTCCAGCCCTATGTAAGATGTCATGTCATACCCTTGTAAGGCAAGATTCCATCTTAACAGTCTACCATTAGTTTTTCCCCATTTCGTCAAGCCAAACCAGGGGTTGTGGTCAGTTTGTACCATAAAATGCTGCCCATATAAGTATTGTTCTAACTTCTTTAGGGTCCACACTATGGCAAGACACTCTTTAGCATATAGAGTATCCCTGCTCCCTGGAAGTAACATTTTACTCAGGTACACTACAGGGTGATATTTCCCTTGGTTGGATGTCTGACTCAGTACTGCCCCAATACCCACATCTGAGGCATCAGTCTGAACTATAAAGGGTCTGCTATAGTCAGGACTTGTCAATACAGGTGCACTGCACAGTGCCTCCTTCAGTCTGGTAAAGGCTTTTTCACAGGCTAGTTCCAGGTAATTTTCTTAGGCATCCTTTTCTTTACCAGGTCAGATAGGGAGCAGCCAGGGCACTGTAATTGGGTACAAATTTCTATAGTACCCTGCTGTCCCTAGAAAATGCCTGACCTGCTTCTGCATTTCTGGTCTGGGCCATGCCTTGATCCACCTCTACTTTTGCTTAATAGGGCAGAGCTGTCCCGGCCCACAACATGCCCTAGGTATGCCACTTCAGCCATGGCCACCTGGCACTTCTCAGCTTTGACAGTGAGCCTGGCCCTCTGTATCCTGCCCAGCACTTCCTAAGGTGGGACAGGTGTTCCTCCCAGCTGGTACCAAAGATGGCAATGTCATCCAGGTATGCCACAGCATTCTCCTCAGCACCATTTAACACCTGGTTCACCAACCTTTGGAAAGTGTCCGGGGCATTCTTCATTCCGAAAGGCTTTACTTTAAATTCAAATAAGCCTATCAGAGTGATGAAGGCTGACCTCTCCCTAGTTCTGTCCGTTAACTCTACCTGCCAATACCCCTTGGTCAGGTCAATAGTGGTAAGGTAGGTCGCCCCTCCCAACTTGTCCAAGGGTTCATCTGTCCAGGGCATTGGGTGGGCATCTGACTTTGTGACTGCATTCAGTCCATGATAGTCCACACAGAAATGAGTAGAGCCATCTGGCTTGGGTGCAAGGACTATGAGTGAAGGCTCAGGGGCTGTGGGATCTCTGTATTACCCCTAAATCCAGCATCTCCTCTACCTCTGTCCTAATGTCCTTTTGGACAGCCTCTGACACCTGATATGCTGTCCACTGTAGGGGCATCTATGTCCGTGTCTCCACATTGTGCGTCACTAAGGGGATTAGTCCAGGCTTGGCACTAAACAGGGGGCAAAGTCTGCTAAAACCTCCCTTACTTCCTGAATCTGGTCTGGGGCCAGCTGAGGAGATAATTTAACTGCCTCCACAGAGGACTCCCTACTTGCTTTTTTCCAGCAAGTCCAGAAGGGGGTCTCCTTCTTCCTTCCCCTCCCCTGGACTACATACTGCAAACACCATGTCAGCCCTATTAGCATATGGCTTCATCATGTTGACATGGTACATTCTTTCTGTCTGCCTTCTGTCAGGTAACTCTATGATATAGTTCACATCATTTACCTTCCTAACTACTTTGTACGGTCCTGCCCACTCAACCTGCAGCTTGTCTTTCCAGACCAGAATAAGGACCATAACTTCCTGACCCACTATGTATGAGCGAGCTCTGGCTCTGCATCATACTACAATTTTGTTTCTGTTGGGCAGCTGCCAGGTTGCTCAGGGCTGTCCCCATAAGTTCCTTCAGCCTTTCCCTAAACCCAAGGACGTAATCCACTAGGGAGTTCCCTGGGTGGCATGCTTGCCTTCCCAGTCCTCCTGGATCAAGTCTAGGGGCCCACGTACCTGGCATCCATATAAGAGCTCAAAGGGGGAAAATCTTGTCAACTCTTGGGGCACCTCCCTGTATGCAAACAACAGGTGGGGAAGGTATTTCTCCCAGTCCCTCCCATGCTGTTCAGCAAACACTCAGAACATTGACTTCAGGGTACCATTAAATCTTTCCACAAGCCCATTGGCTTGTGGGTGATATGGTGTTGTGCATCTCTGCACCACCCCACACTTCTTCCACAAACATTTCATCAGGTCCGACATGAAGGAACCCTCTTGATCGGTGATAACCTCCTGCAGAAACCCAACATGGGAGAAAAGCCAAAGTAAGGCATTTGCCACTTTGTGTGTCCTCAGTGAGGATAGGGCGACTGCCTCTGGATACCGGGTGGCATAATCCACCACAGTCAGGATGAATCTCTTCCCAGAGGAGCTGGGAGTATTTAAAGGCCCCACAATATCCATTCTCACTGTCTGGAATGGCTCCTCCACTATGGGCAATGGAATTAGGGTGGCTTGGGTTTTCTTACCTGCCTTCCCTATTTCTTGGCACTGGTGACAAGACCTGCAATACCCCTTCACCTGCTGGGTGAAGTTGGGCCAATAGAAATTCTGGGCCAGCTGCTGCATAGTGCTCATGATTCCCAGATGACCAGACAAGGGAATATCATGTGCAATTTTGAGCAACTGCTCACGATACCCCTGGGGAATGACAAGCTGCCTGCCTATCACCCCTCCCTCTGTCTTCACATCCTGAGTATACATCAGTCCACTTTCCCAATAAACCTTATGTTTACCGTCACCTACCTGTGCTCCATCAGAGTCTGCCCAAGCCCTCAGCTTCTCTAGACTAGGGTCACTTCTCTGAGCAGCTACAAACTCCTCACACATTCCCAAGTCATGAGACAGGTCCCCTTCAGTCTCTAAACTAGGGACCCTAGCACTAGCATCAGGGCACTCAGGATCACTGTCATCTCTAACCCTCTGACAATGGGTCATCCTCTTTCATCTGAGTAATCCTCCATAGCTCTGTGGTTAACTACTACTGAGGAAATATCTACCCCCTTTTCATTAGTCTCCATATCAGGAGACACAGGCTGGGGAACCAGCCTCCCAGTGGTGTCCACAATGGCTTCTGTGGGGTCCAGGGAACTACAATTTTCCCTTCCACTTGGATACATGTAACTGCACACCATCCCCTGTTGAAGATTGTTGCCAAGGATGACATCAACTGCTAACATTTTTGCACAGTTCCCCCAGTTTCACCCCAGTCTAGGAGAACACTAACGAGGGGCAATGTTTTCTCCTCACCAGTAAAGTCTTGTACAGTGACATATTTATTGGGTAAGAGCTGACTAGGCTCTACCAGATCCCCTTTTACTAATTTCAGGGAAGCTCCTGTGCCCCTTAACCCTTGTGTCTGTACACCATTCACCGTGACTGGTGCATGTGTTCCCTCATGTTCACAGGCATGCTTCCAGGGACACATAAACAACCCACTTCTTTCCTATCCCCCTGTTGTGTATTGCTTGTCCTTTTGGGACACTGTCTGGCAATATGCCCAGTTTCTTTACAAAACCAACATTCATTTCTTTTTCAGAGAAATCGTTTCTCTGAAACCTAGGCTAACTTGTTTTGGTAGTGGCAGTGGGGGTTTTAACTGCACTGAAGGTAGGCTTCTCCATTTCTGCACTGCCATGTCCTCCATTCACTCTCAGAGCAGGTCTGTTCTTGACATATCTGTCCGAGTTCAGCAGCCTCTTGCACTGTTTTGGGATCTCGGTCCTCCAGCCAGGTTTTCTGCTCTGCTGGGCATGCCAAAAAACTGCTCTAACAATATTGCAATTTCAATTTTATCTACAGAGTTTGCTTCAATTCCTTTCCACCAACATTTTAAAACTGATGTTGTTTCATGGCTAGCTCCTCATAGCTCATGTCAAGGCTTCTCCTGAGCTTATGGAATTTAGCTCTGTATGCTTCAGCAGTTAAATCAGACTTTTTTAACAGTGCAGCTTTAAGTTTGCTGTAATCATCACTGTCCTCATTGTCCATGTGACCCAATGCATCCTGAGCTTTCACAGTAAGTAGTGGGGATAGCTGGAAGCTCCAGGATCCTCTAGGAATTTTAGCCTGAATACAAACTTTTTCAAAGGAATTTAAAAAGGCATCCATATTCTCCCCCTCTTTAAATTCAGCTATCAATTTGGAATTCAATTTGTAACCCAGTCCTGTAGTTCCAGTTAAACCCAAGCCACTTACCTGTTCTGGTGCTGGTGGTTGAGGTCGTGCTTCTCCACTTCATGTCACCTCTGGTGCTCATGTTCCTCATGGTCTGCCTCTCACTGTTCACGGTTCACCTCTTGCTGTTCTTGCTGGAACTCCAGCTCCATTCTGCAGCTCAGTCTGCAGCCTGAGTGCATCTGGCTCCAGAATGCTGGTGACCTTCCCCTGCTGCTGTGGCCCTTCACTGGCACTGGCCCTGCTGTCATCCTCTTCGGATCTGGACACTGCACTGGCCACTAGCCCTGCCATGCTCAAAGTTTGGTCTTTACAGTTACTGTCAGTGACTCAATGCTCTGGGTATATGCTGTCATCAGGGCATTCACGAGGTTCTGCTTGGTAGCTCTCACCTCTTACAGAACTCTTCTGTCCTTGCACAACTGCCTCAAGTAGTCTACAGTGTGCCGCTGTAGTTGGAAGCCATCTTCTTCCCTAACTACAGCTATTCTAGCTTGCAATTTAGAAAAAATAAAACAGGTAGGAACTTGACTATAAGCCAAATTATATAGTTTTGTTTCCTTTTTAAAATAAATCACTGCCTTATTTTGCAAGTAAGCTGCACACTGAACAATTTAAAGCTTGTGTTACCTAAATTCATGCACACCACTGCCAACCAATCTGTCACAAACCCACTCAGCAGCTCTGGCCCTCTGCTCCCACAGCAGTAGCGCAGTATTGTGAACAGGAAACAGAACAGGGTAACCCTCCTGTCTGCTTGTGGGTCCAAATCACCTTTGGTCTCAAGTTCTGGAGGATTCAAACTGTGAAACTTATGCTAGCATACCTAAATGTACAAGCTCAGATAATCTGCTCTTCAGAGGATGACAGATATCTTTTGCCTAAGGGTACCTAACCAGGTATCCAAAATAAACCCATAAAACTCTATAAAAGACCTTAGGTATATTCTTTCCTTTTCCCAGTTTAGTACACCATCAAGCTTTGAACAGATTTAGTCAGTCTTAACCATCTATACTTCACATGCAAAAGAAAGAACTTCAAAGACCCAGGCAGTCTCTTTAAAATAAGAGGTTTACTTAAAAATGGATAAAAATATGTAAAATGTAAACACAGAACACTATATCACAAAGCATACAATCACGTAGAATAAAACAAGGAAAAGTACAAACATAAACTCCTACCAAAATACAATTAGACTTTTCTATCAAGTAAGTTATTGGTTAACTAGGATCTGTAGCTTATCTGTTAGGTAGAGAAATGGGCAGATTAGGTGAGCCAAGTGGTCTTTATCTGCCATCAGATTCTCTATGTTTCTATGTTTCTATCTAATGTATTAGCTTCTTACAGTGCTTATAGTTAGTTCTTGTTTCTAAGAGCCCACAAAGAAATGTGTGTCATGATCAGACAATGAATAGCTTAAACTGTCTCTCAAACACACCCCTTCCATGATGTCACCTAGCTCCTCCTTGTTAAATATAACAAAAATATACAAACAGGATGTCCTAATCAGGAGGTATATTAAATAAGGTGACATCAGCAAAAACTCATTTCCCAATATGGCTTCTTAAATAATATCCCCTCTTTGATATCGAGCAGATCCTCTTTTCTTCAGGATCAAAGATTTTATATAACTTTAGCACCATGATGGGAACATGTTTTCCTCTAAGACATCATAAAAGTTACAGAGCCCTATATCCTGGCAGCTGGTCAGCTCCCATTAAATCAGATAAACAGGAGACCCTTAATTCAGGCTCTGTAGTCTTTTCAATTACCTCCTGGTTTCAGGCTAACATATCCTGTTGCATCTCTGAAACCTGTGAGAGTGAGGGGTATTCATGGAAGAACTGACAATCACACACTATATTCTATATTACAAAAATCATAGAGCAATCATAACCAGCTGGCCAAGCATCACACTCTCCATCCATGGTCACCTGATCACAGATGACCCAGGCTTGCTCCGATCCCATGTCATCTGCACAGCAACACAATGCACTACCATTGGGCCAACTGGCATCCCAAATAATTATAATTTTCATGTAGACTGCTCTATTTCCTTTCCTGCTGTAACATATCTTAACTGGGATGTTCTTGAAAATGAAGTTATCAGCTCAAACATATTATTTTGGTAAAATGATTTTATATAAATAACTAAGTAAAATACTGTAATTCCTCCAGATCTGTGAGCCACGTAATCTAAGATGACTTATCAAATATGATTCTCTACTTGTTTATAATATTACAATCCATGATGTGCCTTTAGTCATTACCACTTTTACAAAAATTCCTAGTTCCATGTTGCAGCTTTGTACACAGGCCACATTTATGCATTGAACTGCCAGCACTGCATCCAAAGTATGCACTGGATCAGTATATTCTGTAGATAAATGACACAAGTTCATACTCATGATGCCTTGCCCTGGATGCAAGGATTTTAGAGTGCATGCATGTGGTTTGAAGAGACATCCAGAAACTAAACAATTTGTACGGTATGTTACAGTGAGAGGTTCACAAATGCTGTAGACTCATTTTAAAATAATACAGTGGCATAAATAAATAGATGTAAAAAATATTTATTTATAAAAGTAATGGGACTTTGCTGATTTAAAATAAGTACATGCCTAGTTTTGATCAACTCTGTCTCAGTATAGAAACATAGAATTTGATGTCAGATAAGGACCGCTTGGCCCACCTAGTCTGCCCATTTCCTTACCTGATGGATAAGCTGCAGATTCTAGTTAATCAACAGCTTACTTCCTCCTACCCCCACCAGAATTGTCTTATGCCTGTCCGATGCATTCTTGAATTCTCCCACTCTTCCTGACTCCACAACATCCTCAGGAAGGCTGTTCCATGCATCCACAACCCTCTCTGTGAAAAAAATACTTTCTAACATTACCTCTGGGCCATCCCTCTATCTTTAAATTGTGCCCCCTTGTTCTTGCACATCTCTTCTTCTGAAAGATGCTACCCTCTTGTACTTGTTTATTCCTTGAGATACTTTAAAGTTTCTGTCATGTCCCTGGTCTCCCTCCTTTCCTCAAGGGTATACATATTAAGTGGCTTTAGTCTCTCCTCGTATGTTTTCTGGTGCAGACCCTGCACCATTTTGGTTGCCCTCCTCTGAACAGCCTCCTTCTCTGTCTATGTCATAGCGGAGATTGGGTCTCCAGAATTGCATGCAGTACTCCAGTTGGGGTCTCACCAACTGTCTGTACAGAGGGATAACAACTTCCTGTTTTCTACTGTTGATGCCTTTCCCTATGCATCCCAGTATCCTCCCAGCCCTCCTTACTGCCTTCTCACATTTTGCTTGCCCACCTTTAGGTCATCTGATATAATTATTCCTAGGTTTATTTTGATTTTTGTTGTTGTCATTAACTCACCCCCTCCACATTGTGTACTCTTTCCCTGGGTTTTTGTTTCCCAGATGCATTACCTTGCACTTCTTTGCATTGAATCTGAGCTGCCAACTATTTGACCACTCCTCCAACCTTGCCAAGTCCTTTTCATCCTTTCTACCCTGTTGCAGATCTTTGTGTCATCTGCAAAGAGACATCCTTTCCTTCAAGGTGCTCTCCAATGTCACATATAAAGACATTAGAGGACTGGTCCCAGTACCAAACCCTGTGGTACCCCACTAGTTACCCTTCTTTCATCACTGTGGACTCCGTTTACTATTACCTTTTGCATCCTGTTGTCCAGCCAGTTTTTATCCAGGCCACCACCTTGGGACCCACTCCAAGGCTGGCTAACTTGTATATTATACTATACGATGAGGATGCCAATAGACCAGTATTTAAGAACCAGTGTTCGGGCAGTGCCTGAATGAAACATTTCATTTTGCTAGAGAAGTCAACTTCTTTTGCTACTTAGTATCGAATGGCTTTGGTAACAGTACATACTAAGTAAGCACATGGTAAATGGTAAAAATTGGGGACCACCTACCGAAGGAATTGTCCACCCTGCTTCATGGTTGTTAACCCCAAGCAAGTATGAAACGCCGCTGAATTCTTTTGCTGGAAGAAGTTCCTCTGGTAGCTTTGTTAAAAAAACTCCATCTACAACTACTGGCACTGCAATCTTTTGCTATAAAATAATAGAGAGAGAGAGGAGACTTGCTTATTCATTATGGTAGACATAGCACATGACTTACATTAAGGGTCCCAGAGGACAGCAACAGTTAACAAGCTGCAGCATAGGAAGTACACAGAAATACAGGTTACAATAGGAATGAAGTGACAATGTAAAGGTACCATAATATGGAAGTAGAGTACGTTTGGATGGATGAGTGGACTGGGTGGGAACCTGCCTGCTATAAATCTGATGGCTCTGAACAGATTTTTAAAAAGTGGCATCAACAGAGCAGTTGTTAAGAAATGGCAGCTGCAGCAAAGGGGGTTATGTGATAATTTCTACATATTTTGGTAGTTTGGGAAAGAGGATTTTTATAATTTGATTGGGGTTTATTTATACAGTATAATTATTTTGGGGAAAACATGATGTTTGGTGGCAAACTGACAGCCACATTAGTGATGGTCAGTTCATTTGAGTGGGTGCATCAATTGGCTAACTGTGATATGGTTACTAAGTCCAAGTGCAAAACTGTATGATTATGGTGAGATAACTTCACACTTTCAAGGACTTGTAAGCCAATCAGTTGGCTTAATTTCTCTTATCCATTTGATATACCAGATTTCAGATACAGAAATACTGATAGGAAAGCAGCCTAAATATTACTAACATTAAGGCCTATTCACCAAAGGTGAGGAGTGGGTATGTGCTGTGTAACTCCAGCACATAGCCCACCTACCTGTTTGCTCCCACCACACCCCTGTGTAGGATTCACAAATGAAATACACCACACCATGCATCCAGATGCCCCATCTGATCATTCAGCTTCATGTGGGGAGGGCCAGGGGTGGTGTGAGGGTGCCAGCACTCGGCGTGAGTCACAAAAGCATGGAGTGCTATGTGCAGGGAGCAGTGGCTACACCACACCAGGGCAGCTGTAAACCCAGGTGGCCTGATATGTGCCCTCCGGGATGCTGCCGTGGGCCACAGAAGTGACAGGAGGATCACCAGACCCCAACACAGATAGCCCAACTGCAGAGGCCCCCAGGAGGGCTGGGTGCACCCATCTGGGCAAACCTCTCATGCAGTCGGCACACTGCATGCCGGCAGCCAACATGGTGTCCCTTGGGTACAAGTGACCCTGTGGGACTTGAATCAGGCAGCTGATTGGCTGCCTGCCTGGATCCACCGCTTGTACCTGACCACCCCCATGGTCCTGCATGCCAGGGGGCAGGGCCATGTACAGAAGCCACGTGGATGCTGGTGTTCATTCATAAAGCACCCACATGGATCTCCTAAGGGTGCAGAGCTGCATGGTGGGCTAGGCACCTTTGGCGCATAGTTTCTGCCCATTAGTGAATAGACCCCATTGTTAGTAATAATAACTTTACTAATGGCAAAAAGCATTTCCATTTTCCTTCCACAATATGGGATCGAAGTATATGGAATCACAGTGCTTATGCCAGGCTGTCCACTAATCTGTTACATTACAGCTGTCTTGCTAATTGAGATGCATAAAAGCCCAAAGCAGTAAAATGTGTGCATCAAAGTAAGTGACACTTTTGAATATATTTTATGTAGGTGGCTTCTGAAAACTTGGTTTCATTTGTTTTACCATAAAATGTTGAAATGTCTTTCTTAAATTGTATCAAAACTCCTCATGGGTGCTGGAACATGGAGAAAGGGTTTGGGGAGTAATTATAAAATAGACCATGATTGCTTCCTTCTGACCCTGAATGCATTAAAGGGGCATTTGAATGTTCATGGGCAAAAGTGGAGTGCTGCCACCCACCCCTGGCAGTAAGTAAGTGCTGCTTGTGAAGCTAAATACCTCAGATAAAACCCTCTCTGAAGCACACAGTCTCTTTCCAAAAAGACAGTCAAAGGGGATTGGGGAGGGGTGACTTGTTATGTAAGGGATGGTATATTATGCAACAGGGAGGAGGAGGAGGAGGAGGGCAGGGTTGAAGCCTTATGAGTACAGCTCCAAAACTCAAAAGGAAGGAAGGTTAGATTAGGATAGTGTACAGGCTGCCCTCTTAGAATGAGGATGTTGACTGGGAATTGGGAAGCAAATCAGGAGGCTCAGTGGTAAGGGCAACATTGCGATAGTCGGATTTCAATCTGATAGGGATTGACTGGAGCACCCTAACAGCCTTTAGTTCCAGGAACAGGTGCTCCTGGACCTTCCAGGAAAGCTTTCTGACACAATGGGTAATGGAGTCAATGGAGTCAACCAGGAAGAGGCCTTGTGTTGATGGACAGAAGCATGTCAGAACATAAGGGAGGAGGACCCCTGGCAGGAAGCAACCACTGCACAATGTGGTTCTTCCTCATTCTAGTAAGGAAGCAGCTAGGTCCAGTACAAAGGTGGTGGACTTTCAAAAACAGACTTGGTAAGATGGGAGACATACTAAAGGGCATCTAGCCACTATCACAGAATAAGGATGGAGGCTAGAAATAGTCCATCATTAAATTAGGCCTGGCAGAAGCCACTAAAGCATGTACAAAGACACAAAGTAAGAAGACCAGGACCAAAAAGCTGAGCTGATCATGCAAGGAGGTAGTAGTGAAGGTAAGGGGCCAAAAAGGGCTACTTTCAGAAGATATAAGTGATCCAAGCAAGGAGAGGTATTGGAGGAGTACTCGAGGAAATCCAGAGAGGTGGGTAGAGTAATCAGGGCTGCCAAGGCTTCAAGGGAGCTAAGGCTGGCACAGGGGATCAGAGAAGGGGAAAAGGATTTCTTCAGGTACATAAGGAGAAAAGAAGCCATAAAGATGAGATAGTCAGGATCAAGAAAGATGGTGAGAGGGCAGAAGTGGGGGGACAGCAAAGGCACTCAATGAGTACTTACTTCCATTCAGTGTTTACCAGGGAGAAGGAGTGCCTATGCTGCAGAAGAGAGGTGGGGAGGCAAAGGGGAGCAGGGGTAACATATGGGGAAATCCTGTGAGCAGGATATTGGATGGTCTTAGGTCCCTGTGGGTGGATAAGGCACCAGGGCCAGACAAGGTGCATCCAAGGGTCATGTGGGAGTTGGTGGAGGTCCTGGCCAGGCCTCTGGCAGACCTGTTTAACACCTCTCTGGGGTCTGGGTGCATGCACCAGGACTGGAAGATGGCACATGTGGTGGCTTTCCATAAGAGTGGGCCCAGGGATGAACCAGGTAACTATAGGCCAGTCAGACTTACCACATGGGAAAGTTAATGGATACCATCCTTAAGGAGAGAACTGTGATCTTTCTGGAGGAGAATGGTCTCCAGGATGAAAGGCAACATGGATTTGTCTTGGGGAGATCCTGCCAGACCAACCTGGTTGACTTTTTTGATTGGGTGACAACAGCACTTGATATGTCCTGTATCTGGACTTCAGCAAGGCATTCAACTCAGTACCTCATGGAAGGTTGACTAGTTAACTGAGGAACCTTGGAGCTTGGGAGAAACTAATAGGATGGGTTAGGAGCTGGCTGTATGACAGGCAGCAGAGGGTAGTTGTGGGGGCGGGAGACTCTTGACTCCCAGAGCTGTAACCATTGGGGTCCCACAAGGCTCAGTACTAGGACCAGTGTTATTTAATATCTTCATTGGCGACATATCACATGGGATTAAGAGTAAAATCAGCCTATTAGCAGGTAACACAAAGATCTGTGTGAGGTGGATAGTGTGGAAGGAGGCAAGAACTTCAAGAGGATCTGGCAAAGCTTGAGCACTGGTCAGAAACATGGCAGCTGGATTCAACCCTAAGAGTGCAAGGTTATGCACTTGGGAGCCAGAAACCCCAGCTGCAGTTACTGGCTGGGTGGTGTGCAGTTAGCCACATTAGAGCAGGAGAAGGACATGGGGTACTAGTCACATAGGACATGAATAATTCTGCACAGTGCAGGAAGGCGGCAGTCAGACTAATAAGATGCTGGGGTACATTGCTAGAGGAGTCATCTCTGGAGAGAGGAAGTCATCCAACCACTGTACAGATCACTGGTGAGACCACAGTTGGAGTACTATGTGCAATTCTGGTGACCCTATTTAAAGAAGGATGTCAGACTATTGGAGGGTGTAGCACAGGCAACAAAGATTATTCTTGGACTGGTGGACAAACCATATGAGGAACAACTGAGGCGCTCAACATGTATTCCACGGAGGATGACGGGAGAGGGGATATGACTGATAGCATCAAATACTAAAAGGGCATAAAAGGGTTAGTACTGAGGGTATTTTTGGACTAAAGGGGTAACATGAGGAGGCACAGTCTGAAATGAGAGGGGGAATAATCAAGAGGGAAATGAGGATGCACTATTTCACAAAAAGGGTGGTAGCGAAGTGGAATGAGCTGCCAGATGAGGTGATATCACTGAAAACTGTGGACAGTTTTAAGAGGGGGTGGGACAGGGTCAAAGGTAAGGTCAAAACTGAAGGGAAGCTGGGGAGGGGGGAGTTGGCAATCTGCTGCAGTAAAACAGAGGGACAGCGAATTAGTGAGGGAGCAGCTGCAGTAGATTAAACTGGGAGCTGCACATTCGAGCAGACTTGATAGACCATATGGCCTGTATCTACTGGCATTTTGTATATTCATAAATAACAAAGAACACAGATGTCAACCACCAGCTGATCAAGCCTTGATGGGTTTTAAAGACCATACATTGTACGCCATATCAAGTTTTATTCCTTCCAGATTGATTTCTTTCTAAAATATACTGTGGTGCTTATCAAACTCAAATAAATGTCCAGAACTGCTAACATGTTAACCTAAAACAGTTCCTTGGAACTCCTTTCTTAACTCTTGATGTGTACTTTGTTCTATCACGTGAGTTAAATGTTTTGATTAATGTATAATAACTTTTGCTTTTTACATTTTGTAAAATTTAACTAGGTATATTTTCCATAAGTTGACTATGTAAATAGGCTATGCTAATTGTCACAACCTGTATAAAAAAATGTTGTTAATATAAGTACTTACTAAGACTTTGAAAAGTCACATTTTACTCAGAGAAGAGTAGACAGTTTTTGCCCCCTTCATTTGTGCATGGGTGCACTGATTGACTAATATAGTACCATAAATTAAATCATGACAATAGATGCATGTTACAAGTGCTCTTTTTCCTGCGAATAATGGGATGTCAACCGTTATAAAAGGTTCAGGTCACTCTGTGGGCACTTTATCATGTTACTCAGAAAATTAAACAGCCCTGCCCCTCCCACAAGGAAAATAAAATGAATAAGTTTACAAACCATTGAATATGTAGCATTTAGCATTTCTTCTTCACTCTTCTTTCTTAGACACTTGACCATTGATGCAGAGTCAACTGTATCACAGCCAGAGGAATTGGCAATCATCTGCAAATATTTATAAATAAATTAAATACATCGTGATACAGTATTAAAAAGGAACTGACAACCATCATAAAATATTGACAAATGAAATACATGGTGATACGGTATGGAAGAGGAATTGAAAACCATCTGCAAATATTGATAAATAAATACATGGAGATATGGTATGGGAATAAGATTTTTATCATTACCAAGAGCACTGTTAGTTATGTGTTGGCTATGATTTTAAACAAAAGGAACTCTGTAATGTTAAAATGGAAAATAATGCCCCCTATTTCTATGGAAAGCTTTGAAGCGCTTGCCAAACTCAGACTTCAGAAATGCTTGACTGCGATACGGGGGTCAGATGTCACACTGAGCAGTGGAAGGGATTCGGCTGACATCTCCATGGAGCCACAATATTGATCACTTTTCTTCTTGTAGGAATCCACACTGAAAATTATACATTAGCAATACTGCCTTACTCGGGGGTATACTAGGGTTCCTTTACATTGATTTTATTTATTTATTGAACATTTTGGAGAGACCCTTTGAGCACAAGTGCTCTTTACTAAGGTTCCATGTCAATAACAGAGATTACAAAGAAACAAAAATCAGTAAGCAAGTTCCTGTGGAATGAAGTCAGACAAGTGCAACAGAGTTGAAAAAGTAAAAATAAATTAATAGTCTGGATTAATTACAGACAATTTTACAGTAAGGCAGGTAGACAGAATCCGTATAGAACAGGCATAGCAATAGTATACGGCCTCACAGCCAGAGTCTGACACAGTTCAAGGAGTTTACTGGGAGGCACTTTAGTCAGGATGATTAGCAGTTACAGTTGCATTGAATTGTTAGGGTTGCCCCTAATGCGCACTTAAACTGGTTCAAACTTAAGATGATTGACCAAGATATTAGGCAACTCATTTAACCAGCCAGTGGCTCTAACTGTAAAGAACACTTGCCCAGCTGAGTATGGTGGAAAGGCAGCTCAAGGGCATTCAAGCCTTGCCTGGTGTCGTAGAGACTGGCGACAGAGCAGAAGCAGTGAGTTAGAGCTGGAGGGAGTTGGCCCAGTAGTGCCTTCTTGGCTAGCAGACATGTCTGGAACTTAAGCCTGCTTGGTAGGGGTAACCAATTTGTTTGGGAGTAGAGGGTGCAACTATCGGTACACATGTCAGCCCCTAGCACAAAATCTTAGGAATGAGTCACAGGCAGTTGCACAGACAGGGAGGCCATAGTCAACTAGTGACAGTACTGAACTTGCCACTATGAGGCATCTAGCAACAGCATTTTAAGGGGCTTCTTTAATGTGAGCATAATTGAAGCTATTTAAATGAAGACTGCAATATTTTTTATCATTATGTTTGACACTTCCATAGCCGAAGATTGCAAAAGCAAGGAAGCACTGGGGTTGCCAGAGTAGAGAGTGAAATGTTCACAATGCAATTATGGGCATACAATGAATTCAAATTAAGCTGCAGACTACATAGTTTCTGCTTAAATAATGTATGGTATTTCCAAAATTGAAAAATACTAATAAAATTATTGTTTTTCTAACGTCATGCAATTTTTTGCAATTGCTGTATAGTTTTTCCCCTATCAGCTGCCCATCTTGCTGGGATATACCCTGGATCCAGGATATATCCTGGATCAAGCCAAAACCATCATTCAGATGGTGGTTGAGTTTTTCAAGCTTTTTTTGGTATATCATTGTAACAGCAACACTCTTAAAATAGCACTGTTACAGCAACAGCAACCTGTCAACACCTGCAGTGTAGACCTGGTTGCCAGAGCGATAACCAAGTCATCGACTCTGGAGTTTGGCTGCTCCCACTGCCATCTGCTCCCCCTCCCAGAGTTGGAATCCTTAAGTTTGGGGAGGGGCAGAGTCCCCCACATGGGGAGGGTGATGCAGCCCCCCTCCATGAACACTGATCAGGTGTCGGTTCATTCTCCGATTGAGGACCAGAGTCAGTGGCATCATGGATGTCAGCGACCATATGTTGCTGTAGGGGAGGTCACCGACAGTCTTGTCGCTACATCATGGTCGAACTTTTTTTTTTCCATCCCTCCCTCCTCCCATGGCCCAGGAAGAATTTATTCAGCCTACATGCAACAAAGTGCTGGGCAAGGGAAAGAGCTCCCTGGCCTTCAGATAGGTGTCACTGTGGTGCCCAAACCAACTTCCTTCCTCCAGAGAAGTTAGGACCAGGTATGTGCAAAATGAGTGATGATAATAATAATAAAACTTTATTTATAAGGCACCTTTCTAAAACCAAGCGCGAACAAGTTTAAAACAATTAACATGTCAACACATTACAGCAAGTCAGTTTGTACACAAACATCAAAACATTAAAATTAAAACATAACCAATCAGTCGGCAAATGCTGATTCCATAAATGAGTTTTAAGACCCATTTAAAACCCTTCACAGTCATGCACTAACTTAACTGGCAGGGTAGAGAATTCCAAAGAGAAGGGGCTGCATGCATAAATGCCAGGCCCCAGAAGATTTCAAACAAACTCTTGGAATCTCTAGGAACCCCACGCCAGCTGAGTGAATGTCGCCGGGGCAGTAAGGACTCAGAAGCTCTTTCAGGTAGTCAGGGCCCTGACCATGTAGGGCTTTATAAGTCAACAAACAGACTTTAAAGGTGATTTGCCATTGCACTGGCAGCCAGTGCAGACCACGCAGCACTGGAGAAATATGACAAGCGAGAAGTTCCTGTCAAAAGCCGGGCTGCTGCGTTCTGCACTAGTTGCAAATGGTGAATTTCAAGTCCTGAAAGCCCTAGATACCTTGAGGATGGCCCAAAAGTGGGCTAGGTACTGGCCGAGGGAGCTGGGGGATGATCTTGCTTGTAGCACCATCAAACTGCGACTCTGTGCAAGGCATACCTCCATGTGACTGGTGCTATACCATGCAGCGATCCCTGTGCCTGATGCAGTCCACCATGTTACCACACACCATGTATGCACTACCTTATAGCTGATTTGGTGGTTAGCACAGTTCTGACATGAAACACAACTGCAGGAGGACTACGGTCCCTGTATACCATGTACCAACACAGCATATGCCAAAAAAGCTGTGATGGCACAAACAGGAAGCCATTTGATCCTGATTTTGCATCACTGCTGCCAAACTGTGTGTTGGGCTCCAATGCTTAAAAATAAAGCTTTCAACAGCAGTAACACAGTGTACAATTTTTTAAAGGGAGCACCAAAAATTTCAGGCAGAGACTAGATTGCATGGAAAGGAAGCAACTTCATCCTCTATTGCCTCAGGTGAAGAGAAATTGTAAGCACAATTAGTAAGTTCCTATAAAAACAAGCTCTGTATTTTGGGACAACCAGGACTGATGGTAGTGAAGGAGGCATGATATGAAAGCACCAAGCCCTTACCATACATTGGAGAGAAACAAACAGATTTATTGAAGGCTTCTTCACTTTTCAGAGCCCTTCCAGAAAAGACATCCACAGGAACATGAGCCAGTAAGTAGTGATCACATCCATATGTTGGATGGTATCCCAGCTGTCATGTTGCAGCATGCTGGCTACATACACAGTCACTGCAAATAATTTGGCAGGAAGAAAGTCTTCCTTCCTTACTTATGGTAAAGATTTTGGGTGGAGCGGGGAGAGGCTTTTCAGATGGTTCTGCCCCAAATCTGTCAGCTAGCATTTTCATACCTACTAGCAGACCATCTGTTACTGGGACCCAGGGTAATTTTGTATGGCCCTATCACACTCGTTAGCCAGTGTTTGTATACTCACTAGTAAACCATCTATTATTGAGAGCAGGTGGAGATTTTCAGATGGCTCTATCACAGGTCCATCAGCTAGTATTTTCAAAGCTGACTTACATCCTAACTGGTAGACCATTGATTAGATGATCAACCAGCTGTTTTTCATACCCAGCTGGGTGTGAAAAATAACCTGCCCCAAGTTACAACTTTTTTTGCAAACCCCCGGATACTTTTTAAAAATAGGATTGTTGAGTCTGGACACATTGATGAGATGCAGATGCAGGTGTAACATACTGCCATACCTATGTCCAGCCGTTCTGAAAATCCCTGCCTTGGTATCTTCATTTGTTAATATTTTAGAAAACTATAGCCACCAACATCAGTTTGGAATCCCCAGGAGGGTGCAGCTTGTGTTCTTATTGTTGTTTTTACCCTGCTGAGGTTCAGGAACCCCCAACTCACTTTGAGCTCTGGGACTTGTGTTTAGCATATCTGTTTTAGGCATGGGGTCATAATGTCACAAGACATTATGCCGCACTGGCAAGGGTGTAGGCAGGCATACTCCAAGTACTCCATGGTGTACAATTTTATTTAAGGGGGGTAGCAAATAGGCTCTGAACTGCTTCCTTTTCCATGAAAACTAACAAAGAAAATGTTGAACCTTTCTGTAATTTTATTCATAGGAGTCAAAACTAGAAGGACTGGTCACTAATACTGTCTTTGCATTGCAAGGACAATACAACTTTACAGGCTCTGGGCTAGTATGTAGGTGTCTTAG
This sequence comes from Neoceratodus forsteri, assembly GCA_016271365.2. Classification (NCBI taxonomy): domain Eukaryota; kingdom Metazoa; phylum Chordata; order Ceratodontiformes; family Ceratodontidae; genus Neoceratodus; species Neoceratodus forsteri. The sequence continues at coordinate 1,428,968,108 of CM028130.1, forward strand.
GGAGCAATGCATGGCATTGTATTTACCCATGCACGACAACAACCATTGTCATGAGATGCAACTTGTGTTTATTGTGCCAAATAAGGCAACAAACTTGGTCATGGTGTACATTTGTATATTGTCTGGCTACACCTGGGGGGGGGAGGATAGCTCACCCTAACATGGGTGGGGGGGTAGCAGTGAATCCACTTGGTGTGCAGATCTGAAATCCCTAGCTACACCCCGAGCAATATACCATGCTGCCAATACAGCACAATATACTGCATACAGCATACGTCTTGATTCTCTGTTACGGGGTCTGTGCCCCTGAACCCCCCAACTAAAATAACTAACTCCGGGGGGGTTAACATTAATTATAGCACAAAGTGTGAAAAAAATAAAAATTCCATGCATCTGCGAGCGGGACGCAAACTCAGTCCCAAATGCACTGCCTGGCTCCCTTGCTGCCAGTGGCTCATCCTGTTGAGCCACAGCAACTGCTCAGCAGAGCCTCCTCCCAGCAGAGGTCTTATCCTCTGCCTGGGACAGAGAGAGGGTGCAGTACAGCACACAGACCCATTTGCAGTATTGTACCCTCTCGCTGTCCTATACCGTGCTGTTTCTGTTTTGCAGTCTTGTTGTACGCATAAGAGCATATGACATATTGACCTGGTAGGTCTGTTTATACTACATAAACCTTCTTGCTGACCTAATGTTGAGGTGACAGGTCACCATGCTGCCACCTGGGGTCCTACATTTTCAGCAGACTAACATTTCACACTGTAGTGACAACAAGGGCAATGACCGTTATGGACATAAGGAACCTAGTTCTAAGGGAGGGAGGGAGGGAGGGAGGGAGGGCAGGAGCTTACAACATTTGTTAATATGGTAACCAATAATGGTAATGCACTGGCATCAACTATGTATCTGCTCTCCAGCTTGAGGTCAGGGTGAAACTATGGAGGTTCTACAGATGAAGTTAAACTTGCAGAAAATGGGCACTTGGTCACAAAAGAAACTTTGGAAGCAAGGCATTGAAATGTAGCTGTACTCAAAAGTTCATTAGTAAAGTTCTTAATTATGATGCTTATCTATTCTTTCAGTTACTTGGAAATTGATCTTAATATTAAATGTACTTTTTTGAATATGAATGAAATGGAAATGACAAATCACAGAAGATGTTGCTGTTGTAAATGTGAAATGCAGCCTATCTAGATGTGACAGCTGCAAATGTCAGTGTCTCATAGTTTTAAGGAATGGCAATATAAATGCCTCTAGTGTGCAAAGATGATCATAACAGAATGCCAACAGCAGTCTAACCTGCCAGCTAATGGCTGGCAGTTTTCCTTTAGCTAAATCACTAGAACTGCTGCATTTGAGACTCTGGGAAAAATGTAAATGAAGGCAGTATCACTGACATATTTACTTGTCTAAGAATTATGGCATTTGGATAGCTTTTCGCAAACTAATTATTCACCTTTGTAATTGGTTGTGGATCATTGCTGACAAGTCCAGGAATGAGTGATGTCCCACTTTCAGAAATTGCTTTATGAAACAAGCCTGAAGACAAAGGAGATAGAACCTGTACAAACAGATAAAAGATAGTGCATTTTGTGGAAATATAAGTGTTCCATTTGCAATTTTAGCAGGTACAATATTTTCTTCTATTAATATAGATGAGATATGTAACAGTTTTTTTAATGACATGGGCTATCACCAATATGTAAACAATAGCATAGAAGCCATAATTAACCATTTAAAGTTATGAAGTAGCTTTTCTAGAAGACTAAGTTACCCACAGTCAGCTAGATAAACTGATTTTTCTGCCTGCTGTAACCATCGCTACCTTTGCAAGGTAGACCACATAATCATCGCTACCCTTGCAGTGTAGCCCACATGACAGGTGCTGAAAGTGAGTCAGTCATATATGAGTCACACACTTTCAGTTGCCCTTATGACAGGATACCAATTTGGTTAAGCGCTTAGGGTGGGATATTCAGACTGCGCAGGCGGGGCACAAGCCTGGGCACAGTGCAACTGGGATGCGCCAGGAGTATGCTGGGCGATATTCAATGGTGCTGCACCATGGCTCAACACTGCTGAATATGGCAACATGGCCTCCCGCGTGCGCATAGGCGCGGTGGCACTGCACCAGAGCAAGTGGCAAGAAGAGGAGGCGGGGGATGCGCCTGCGCCAAGTGCGTTACGCTAGGCGCGGGAACCATAATATTCAGCGGTGAATATGTAAATGGAACCATAATGCATGCAAGGTGCAACTGGGGCCATTAGCATGTCGTATGGCCCCATTTGCATGCGGGTGCACCGGTCCCCAGCAACTTGCGCCTGGCGCCTGTCAGGCCAGCCATCGGGGACCGATGCACCCTGCACATTAGTGGCACAGTGCCCCAGTGCCCAATTGCGGGCATAGGTAGATTGAAAGCATTTTAAATTATCCCTGATGGTTCAGTGGACCGCTTCCACCCTGATCACAGGTATAAGTGTAACAAATACAATTTAAAGTATCCCTGGTGGTCCAGTGATACCTCCCTCTCCACCCGCCCACTGAGCCCTGCACCGCTCCCCGGTCAGGAGTGGGTGGCATCCCCACCACAAGCAGCCCGACCGCCTGCTGACTGACTGCGTGCAGTCGGCTGTACACCCATTGGTCCACAGCATGGGCCAATGGGCATGCGAACTGTACCATACCACACAGTCAGATATATGAATGGATCCATTCACATATCGGGGCTGTGTAGTAATGCACGGTCTACCCATGGCCCATGCTCTGGATCAGTGGGCATAGCCGTACTGTATGCAGTCAGTTGGTGGGCGGCCAGCGGGCCAGGTGGCTTGTGAGGGGAGCTGCCACCTGCCGCTGACCGTGGGGAGCGGGTGGCAGGCTCAGTGGACAGGTGGAGAGGGGGTACCACTGGACCACCAGGGATACTTTAAATTGTATTTGCTATACTTATTGCCCACGATCAGGTGGGAAGTGGTTCACTGGACCACCAAGGATGATATTTCTATTACAATGCCCGTGATCGGGTGTGGGAGGTGACACCGACAGACCCTGGCTCCGGACTTGGGTGGCCACCCACAGCTGGTGGCTGTCGTGTTGTGCCTTGCAATACAGCAGCTCACCTGTGGGTGGCCAGCCCTGCTCCTATATTTTTGGCTCAACTACAAGCACCAGTGTGCGGCGCAAGTAGGGGCAGGCTGAATATTGGGATGTGCGGAATATGCATGGGCACCCCCTCCACTTGGGCCGCATACATTACTGGTGCACCCCGATGCATTGGGATCTGCTGGCGAAACATCCGCTTTTGAATATCATGCCAGGGTGCATCAGTGGGTTGCGCATGGTGCAATACTGTTGCGCCATGTGCAACCCCTTTGTATATCCCGTCCTCAGTTTAGAAGATCACAAGATTTCTTCTAATGTGGTAGAAACAGGTACTCACACAGAGAGATGTATACTGCTTTGCAATTATCATAATACAGGTATGTATGAACCCATTACAAAACAGATACAATATGAGTTAATTATCCCTTGGTTATTACATAAGAAAAAAAACATGGATGTTTTATAGGTAATATGGATTCTTTGGCAAATATTTTTGTTCAAACAGACATGTTGAGTTTTACTCTCTACCAGAAGTGTTAATCTTTGTAATGTGCTGTGGCTGGTAACTGGGTACAAAGTACAAAGAGCAATATCTATGATAAAACCGAAGAACTCCAAACATAGCCTTGCACCACTATCTGTGCGTTTTACAATTATTGGCTCATTTTAAATAGGAATTTCAAACTTTCTTACACATTATGATCATGAAAATGGACTTTGTCTAATGTTCACATGCTGTTTAAATGTACAGTAAAACTTGAAACTGTTTTATTACACTCAACTAAAATAAAATAAATGGTGAACAATATTTCTCTTTCAAAAGAGCACAATGAAAAATTGCAGCCTCTGCAGGGTGATGTGAATAGAGATAATTGAATATCAGGCCCCAGATTTGTTAAAATTTCTTAAAAGTTTTCTAAAAATTTGCATTGTGCCTTGTGATTGCCAACATCCCCAAAGATGCGGTAGTCAATTGAACAGTGCTCTGGTGCTATTCAACTGAATACAGGGCCACGTCAGTGCAGTACTAAGCCACTTAGCACTACCCCAACAGGGCCCCCAATGTACACTGCCAGAATAGATAGCACTTGAACGCTTTTGCAGTATTGAAGGGGCCCATTGTGCATGCAAAGCACTAAGAGGCCATTTGTATACCCATTATATGCTCATTTACCTGGGTATAAAGCCGGTTAGTGTGGCTGCCCCTCCCCAATTGCCTGGTCACTCACCTGTGTAGATATCCCTAATGCTAGTGATCCCCTCAACTCCTATTGCCAGCATGTACATCACAATCACAGTCCCTGGTGCTAGTGATCCCCACCTCCGATTACCAGACTGTAAATTGCAAGCACAATCTCTGGTGTTAGTGGACTCCTCCCTCTACTTGCCAGCCTGCAAGTCACAAGCACAATCCTTGGTGGCAGTGATCCCTCTCTCCCTCTGGTCACCAACTCATATGTCACAAGCACAATCCCTGGTGCTAGTGGTCTCTCCCCATCCAATGATCAGCCTGTAAGTCACAAGCACCATCCTTGGTGGTAGTGGTCCCCCTCCCCTCTGATAACCAGCCCATATGTCAGAATCACAATCCCTGGTGCTAGTGGTCCCTCCCCTCCAGTAACCAGCCCATAAGTCACAATCACAATCCCTGGTGGCCCCCTATGATTGCCAGCCCATAATTCACAAACACAAACCCCGGTGCTTTCAGTCCCCCCCCCCAGTCACCAGTCCATAAGTCACAAGTACAGTCCCTGGTGCTAGTGGTCCCTCCTCCACTCCGATCACCAGCCCATAGTAAAAGTTGCAACACTCCCTGGGGTCCAGCAGTTCCCCGTGGCACTGATCTATGGTACCGCGTGTCACAACACCCCCCCTCCCTGGCATCCAGCAGCCACCAAGCCCCCACCTCCACATCACCTTACCAGTATCTCCGGTGTATATGGCAACTGGCACAGTCCTATGCACACCTCCACAGCTGGCCACTGTATGGTCAGACAGGAGCACACCCTAATTGATAGGACAGGGTGGCATGTCCTGTCCTATAAATAAGAGTCGCTCCATGTCTGGCCATCTGACAGCCAACCAGAGATGTGTGTGGAGGGCTGTGCTGAGTCACTGTATATACCCGCAGCATCAAGGATACTGGTAAGATGATGAAGTCCGTGCCATGGTGGGGGCTGCTAAATGTCAGGAGAGGGAGGAGTTGAGATAGGTGATGAAACTGGATCAGTGCTGGGGGAACCACTGGACCCCAGGGACTGTTGCAACTTTTACTTTGGGATGGTGATTGGGAGGGAACCATGAGCACCAGGATTGTGCGGTTTATGGGCTGGCAATCAGGAGGGGGACCACTAGCACCGAAATGTATTGCATAGGGGGCTGAGGATCAGAGAGACAGTGCCAGGGATGAAAGAGGGTGGATGTGCTCCCCATGCCAATACACTAAGTGGCTACATTACCTCTGGCAGCCATCAGCATTTCTTGGATTAAGTTGAGGTTTTGTTAGGTGGTATCTGCACTGCGCAAAAGGACTGCACTAAAACCTTTTGCACAGCGCAAGACCGCCAAATATGAGGTAGTGCAGCTATTCTTGGCCAGCACCTCCCCTTGCCACCTGCACACATTATGTTTTAGAAGGGCACTAATCCTCTTTGCCAATGCAGCAGTCCCTTTCAAACATGGGTATCTGATGCAAGCCTCCTGATCAGGCAAACTTCATGTTACATCTGTATTCAGCAAGATTACTCAGTTCCACTGACTTTATTGAGCAACTTGCTGCTCTAGCTTCACCAGCTATCTCTTTGTATGCTAGATCTGCTGCCTCTGGATATTCATTCTCAAACTGCACTAGCTGTCACTTTTTTCTTTCAAAGCTCACCCTGGGGACTGGAATTTTCAAAGTGAAGGGTCAGGTACAACTGCCAGTTTTGGTCTGCAACTGCATCCTCCAAGATGGGTCAAAACATTTAGAATTTGTTCTCAAACATCCTGATGCATTTGGGACAGGAATGTGATTTGTGGCAGCTTATGACAAAAAATGATGCATGCTTCCTTTTTTGAAACATGCAGCAGATCTAGTGCTGTAAATCATGGAAACTGCACTGGAATCTTGCCCATTTCAGAGCTGAGTAAGAATCTGGGTTAATTTACAGGCATGTCACGCAACTAACATACTAACATACTCAAATGCAAGCAGAATAGGCCTAACAGTCTTTTGTGTCTGCTCATTTGGTCAGCCCCACCCTGGGAGCTGACCTTGCTGCACCCTCCTCCTCTCTGGCTTCTCCTTCCCAGTCCCGGATATTCTCGCTGCACTGGACTTTGCTACCAGAACCCTTCCCTACCTGTCCCACCCCTCTTGAACCCTCCACTGTCTCTGCCTCCACCAGCCCCCTGGTCAGCACATTCCATGGCTCCACCACCCCTTCAGTGAAGTAGCGCCTCCTCCTTTCTCCCTAAGATCTCCCCTCCAGCTTCAAACAATGCCTTTAGTTGCCCCTCCTTCCTTCCTTCCATTCTTGACACCCTGACTGCTCCTCCCTATTTACCCCATCATGTACTTGAAGACCTCTATCATGTCCCCAGTCCCTCCTCTCTTCCAATGTGTACATATTTAGCTCTTCGAGCCTCTCCCCATACAGTAGGTTCTGTCCCCCAAGCCCCAGATCATTTTGGTTGCCCTCCTCTGGACCCTCTCCAGGAGTTCAAAGTCCTTCTTTAAGTGTGGCCTCCAAAACTGCACACAGTACTGTAGGTGCGGCCTCACCAAGCAGTTATACAGAGGAAGTATCACTTCCCTCCTTCTGGAGGTGATCCCCTAGCGATGCATCCCAGCATCCTGTTGGCCTTGGCTGCTGCCCTCCTACAAGTCTCTGAGTTGTTCATCTTGACATCTACCACCACCACCAGGTCCCTCTCAGTCCATCGAGACTTGCATTCCCCCCCAGGGTGTACACTTGGCCGGGTTTCTGGCTTCCAGGTGCAGTACCTTGCATTTCCCTGCACTGAACCTCAGCTTCCACTTTCTAGACCACCTTTCCAGAGCCTCCAGGTCCCCCTGTAGGGCTACCCTCCTCCCCATCCACCACCGCCCCCAGTTTTGAGTCATCTGCAAAGAGACTCATCTCACTCCTGATACCCTTCCTTATGTCAGAAACGTAGGCATTGAACAGGAGGGGCCCAAGGACCGATCCCTGAGGGACCCCACTAATGACCCTCTTTGGGGATGAGACTAACCCGCCAACCACAACCCTCTGGGTCTGGTCCTGGAGCCAATTGCCTATCCATCTTATCATCTGGTTTCCCACCCCCATTTCTCCCAGCTTATCCAACAGGCCCCTGTGAGGAACAGAGTCAAACACCTTGCTGAAGTCAAAAAGAGGATGTCCTCAGTCTACCCAGGTCCAAGGTACTCATCACTCAGGTTTGTCTGACATGATTTCCTGGGACAAATCCATGCTGTCTATTGTCCAGGCACCCTGACTTTTCCAGGTCCCCGCTAGCCTTTCCTTGACAATGCCCTCCATCACCTTGCCCACCACCGATGTCAGACTGATGGGCCTGTAGTTCCCTGCACCTCCTTGATCCCCCTTGTTGATAGGCACCATATGTGCCACCTTCCATTCCTGGGGCACCCACCCTGTCCTCAGAGAGATGCTGAAAAGCCCCGCCAGGGGTTTGCCAGGACATCCACCAGTTCCTTCAGTACTCTGGGATGTAATTTATCCAGCCCGCGTGCTTTCTCCATCTTAAGGGACCTGAGGGCTTCCCTCACTCTCTCTGCTGTGATTTCACTTCCATTCCATCATCCCCCCTTTGCCTCCCCCACCCTTCTGCCAGTGATGGCCCCCTTCTCCCCAGACCTGCTCGGGTAAGAGTCTCCGCAGTTTCACCATCTCCTCCCATGTATGATGCAGCCCCCATTTTCCTTGGTGGAAACTGAGGCAAAGTACTCATTTAGTACCTCAGCCTGCTCCCCTGGGTCTTGTGCCCATCTCTCCCCTGTTTTAATCCTGCTAATCTGCCCCTTCACATTTTGTTTTTCCCCAATGTATCTAAAGAACCATTGTTCCCTCTCCTAATTTCCCTGGCCAGGTTCTGCTCCTTCCTTGCCTTAGCCACTCTCACTACCCTAGTGGCCCTTCTGGCCATCAGCTCGTACTCCCCTCAGTCCCTTTCCCTCCTTGAGCACTTGAAATGCCTATAGGCCACCTTCTTCCCCTCACCACCTCCTGAACCTCCTTGGTCCACCAGCAGGGTTTCTGGACCCTGTCACATTTTTGTTTTACTCTTGCACAGGTGCTGGTAGTATCCTGCACCCCCCTCCTGATGATTTCCCACCTACTGTCAGCGTCCATGTCTGGCCCAATCCCATCCAAATGCTCCTTAAGGATCCTTCCCATTTCCTTGCAATCTGCCCCCCTGAAGTCAGTTACCTCTGTCTTTGTGCAGCCTTCTACCCCCTCCTAGATCCAGGCAGAAGCAGACCGTGACATGGTCACTCCCCACCAATGCGTCCCTTACCTCAGGCCCCCAATCTGGTCACTGTCTGCCAAGACCACATCCAGTATCCATGCCTCCCTGGTCAGTACCCCCCCTGCTGAGTTAGGAACGCGTTCTGAAAGACATCCAACAACCTCTGTTCCCTAGCCACCGAGGATGTCATAGTCTCCCAGTCTGTTCCTGGCATGCTTAAGTCCCCCAATACCACCACCCTTCCCCTGCCCAATCTGCAGTGTCTCCTAACATCTGCCACCAGACTCTCCTCCAGCTCCTCCACTAGCGCAGGGGGTCTATACACCACTCCAATTTTTACTCTCTTGCCCTCCCTTGTTATCAAGGTGACCCAAATTGCCTAAACAGTTCCCTCCACCTCCTCCACTCCTCCTATGCCATTGCAGTTTTTGACTATTACCACCCCTTCTCCCCTTCCCTCCCCTCCGTCCTTCCTGAACATGGTGTAACCCTCCAGGTTCAGGTCCCAGTCATGCCCTGCAGTGGCCCAGGTCTCAATGACTGCTGCCACATCCACCTCTCCCTCAGTTAGCACCACCTGGAGCTCAGGCATTTTATTGCCCAAGCTCCTGGCATTTATCAGGACTACCTTCCACCCTTTCCCTATACTTCCATTTCCCCTGCTTGCGTTCCCATGGGGATTCCATCTTACCCCGGTCTGCACCTTACCAGTCGGCCTTTTCATGCATTCCTCCAGCTCCCTGGGGGGTGGAGACCGAGTCCCTCCTTTATCGGACCCTCCTCGACAGCCTTTTCTCCTATTCCCCACTTCACAGGTTTAAACCCCACCTTTCACCAATGGACTCCTCTATTTTCAACTTAAGGATTTCCATCCCTGCAAATTGAGATGGAGCCTCGCTCTAGCATACAGCCCTTATCCTCCCAGGTCTCCCAATTTCCCATCAACCCATACCCTCTGGCCCACACCACTCCCTGAGCCACTTGTTTATCTTCCTAATCTTCCTCTTGTGTTCCCCACTAGTCCTTGGCACTGGCATGATTTCTGAGAAGAAATCACACATTCTATGTCATGACAGACCCTGGCAAACTCCCTGAACCTTGCCTGTATCTCTAGCTCACTATTTCCTCAATATGATTGATACCCAGCTGGACCAGTATGTCCGGGAACCTCCACAATTCTTTGCCAGCTGATATACCTCATGCTTGGCCCTGTGCACGTTAGTCCAGGGAAGAATTTTGTTCTAACTGGGCAGGATTCCCCTTCCTATCCCATTTGATACCCCAATCATGGACTCACCCAACAGGAGCACACTGACCACCCTTTCCTCCATTCCCCCTTCCATGTCACTCATCCTTTCTACCGCCCTCCCCAGTCGGCTCCTTGCTCTTCCCTCTATCTGGGTGCCACCTGCGCCCCCTCCTTATTTACCCTGGCCACCCCTCCTCTGATCTATGCCTCCTCCTCCCGAGTATCCTTCTGTACCCCACTACCCCATCCCAGTCACTGCTCACGACTGGTCCTTCCCCCCATCTGCTAAACTATCCTGGCTCGTCCTCCCTCCCTTCCTTCCCATCTCTGTTCAGCCCCTCCTTGCCTGTTGTTCTCCCCTGGCCTAAACCCCCAGCTCCCTTTACTGTATCCTTCTTGTACTTCTGGTCCTTCTCCTTGTCCTTTCCTCCCAACTGGTCCTTCTCCTTGCACTTTCCTCCCTCTACCCCCCTCCTCCTGCTCTGATACCTTGCTCCCCATTTTCCCGCATTCCAAGTTCCCCATTCTTCCTGCTATCCAGCCCCCACCTCCTGCCCCCTGCCCTACTCTCCACTCCCTTTCCATCTCTAACCACCTCTGTCATGACTATATCACTCCCCATCTCCAAGCAGAAGAAGAGAGCTGAAGCGGTTACTGGAGTTAAGGTCTCGATCCATCTCCCACCTTGTTTCCTTCTGTGCAGCCCCAGTCATCTGCCTACTTCCCTGAGAATGTCCTCCTTTGGTCCCCCTCTGTGAGGGTCCACAGATACCTGCCTGCTTCCTTGGTAGTGTCCTCCTTTAGACCCTGTCAGGATCCCTATGTGACCCCAGAGTACTGTCCTGCACTTCTTTCCCTATGCCCCACCCCTAGTGCTTGGTGCAACCCCAGGAGAGCCCCTGCCCTATTCCCCAACCATACCTCCCTCCCTTCCAGCTGTCTCTAACCCTCAGCCTCCTCCCTAAGCTGTGCCAGCTGGTAGCACACTGGAAACCACTGAACTTCCAAGCCTAGTCAGTATCATGGCTGCCTCACACCTGTGCACCCCACCACCCTCCCTCAAAGATGCCGCCCTAATGACATGTGGTCCCATCTCCCTCCAAGTAGGTTTCCTTGGGTGAACTACCAGGTTCCCCACTAGTCCAAGATACACCCCTACCCACTAATCAGGTCACCCACTAATCCTAGATACAGTCCCACAGTAAACAGGTACCCCCGCTACTAGGTGCAGTATTACAGTAAACTGACAGGGGAAGTGTACAACTCCCTAAGCTCCTCTCTCCCAGCCTTTAAACCCACCCCTCAGTGGCTATAACTACATGAGCTGCACGAAATCTTTTCCTCCAATTGCAGGGGTAGGCATTCTCATAAAACAGCCGAGCCAAGGGGAGGGTGGGGTGGGTGGGATTAGGGCCCACACCGACTCTCATGAGAGTGTATCAGCCCTGTGTCTGCCCTCACTGCACCTCCAAGCACTGCAACCTCCTCTCATTTCCAACACACAAAAATGGCAGCTAAAACACTACTTTAAATCAACTTACAAACACACTCGGCAGCCCAGACTGCATGCTAGATACAGTACATGGGCCTCACATTGCTGAGCACCATTTTGTAACTGGTCCTCTGTAGTGGATTTTCATGTGTACATGGAAGGCTAAGTTTTGTGTGGGCTCAGGTCACAACATGATCGGGGTGCAACACTCAAACCTTAGTTCAATGGGAGGAGCAATCTTGGATCTGGTACTCTGAAATGGAGAGAGATCACATATTTAGAAGTGGGTAGTCATCTGGGAACAGATGACCTCCACACAGTGTGGTTTTGATAAACATTACCATGAAGTCTAGCCTTACAAAGCGAGGGTTCTGGACTTTAGAAGGGCTGACTTTGACAAAATGGGTGAGTGCCTAAGCAATACACTAGCAGATAGGCAGGCAGGAGCAGTGGAAGAAAAATGGGAAAAATCAAAACTGCCATTATACAGGCAACAAGCCTTAGTGTGATGCGAATAAAGAAAACAAAACAAAGTAAAAACCACTATGGTTCTCAAAGAGGTGATGAGGAAAGTTAGGGAGAAAAAGCATTCAGAAAGTATAAGGAATCACAGAAGGAGCAGGACAAGAACTGTATCAGATAATGCAGAAGGAAGCAGGGAAGGCAGTCAGAACAGTGAAAGCCCAAACTGAGGAAAAGATAGCTAACTCAGATAAGAAGGGGGATAAAACCTTTTATAAGTACATCAGCAAGTGAAGGAAGACCAAAGGAGGGATGCTGAGGCTTAATAAAGGGGAAGGCAGGTGGGCAGAGAGTGACAGTGAAAAGGCAAAGATACTGAGCTTAATACTTTTGCTCAGTATTCATAAAAGAAGAAGGGAGGTACCTAAACCAAACAATAGAAGCACTCTGGGTAGGGGGTTGACACCAGACCATTCACAGAAGAAAGGTTCTGAAAGAACTCCTAAAACTCAATGTGGACAAAGCAATGGTTCACCCCAAAATTATGAAAGAATAAGGAGACCTAGTGACATGACTAACTACCCTTTTTAACAAATCATGGCAGAATGATGTGGTACCTGAGGACTGGAGGAGAGCAGATGTGATTTCCCTTCACAAAAATGGGAGCAAGGCAGAGGCAGGAAACTACAGATGCATTAAATTGACCTCAGTGGTAGGGAAAATGATAGAATCACTTCTGAAAGAAATAATTTTTTTTTTTTTTTTTTTTTTACTATTCTCTTTAGTCATCCTCCTAGTTGGAACTCTCTCAGGCCACTCAGCTCACCAGAGCCGCTCTACCACCACTGTGACCCCTGCCTTTTCAAGGACATTATTGTCACCCCAAGCCAGAAAGGGTGAGAGCCTGGGAGACTGAAGGGCAGAGGCGGGGATCAGTGTTGTGTGTGGTGGATGGCACTGTGAGGCTGTCGCCTATCCGACAGGAGGAGATTTTCTTGTTTTTTTGTCCCGTGAGTTCCCCTCCTCCCCACCTCAAGCATGGGTTGCTCTGATGCCATGGCACATGCCAATCCTGCCAGCGTCAGCCACGCTCAACTCCTGGCTCTTGGTCTGCATCCTGTAATGCCTCTGATCACCATCAGAGGCTGCCAGGATACTGGACAACCCAAAGCCCTCCCCCCGGGAGAGGAGCGCAGTATGTCAGACACTCAATCCTCTCCCTCCCCTGCTGACTCCAGGTGCCCAAGTTCACTCCTGAACCTGGGTCACCGAAATGGTATGAGGTGTAGCATCCAGCACCTCAACCCTCAGTGCCACTGGGCTGGCCCAAGAAAGAATTGTTGAGTACCTAGAGGCCAGAGAGGCACAAGACCCAAAGCAGCATGGATTCACAGTGGAAAGGTCATGTTGACGAATATAATAGATTTCTTTTACTACGTGACCAAAGTAGTAGACCAGCGTGGGGCTGTGGATATGGCTTATCTAGACTTTAGCAAGGCATTTGACACAGTCAGACACAAAGGATTAATAAACAAGTTTTCTGTCTGGGAGTGGGTCCCAGGGTGGTAGCCTGAGTAACAAATTGGCTGCACAACAGGATGCAGAGGGTAATAGTAAACAGAGTACACTCTGAAGAAAGGGTGGCTACTAGTGAGGTACCACAGGATTTAGTACTTGGACGCTTCCTCTTTAATGTCTTTATAGGAGACATTGCAGAGGGGCTGGAAAGAAAAGTATGTCTCTTTGCAGATGACACAAAGATCTGCAACAGGGTTGATACACAAGGTGGGATGGAAAGGATGAGATGGAGCTTGGCAGGTTGGAGGAATAGTCAAAATTATAGCAGCTTAGAGTCAATGCAAAGAAGTGCAAAGTAATGCACATGGGGAACAAAACCCAGGTGAAGAGTACACAATGGGGAGGTAGTAACAACAACAAAATGGAAAGGGACCTGGGTAGTCATATCAGACGACCTTAAGGTAGGCAAGCAATGTGGAGAAGGCAGTAGCGAGGGCTAGGGGATACTGGGATGCATAGGAGAGGTATCACCAGTAGAAAACAGGAAGTTGTTATCCCTCTGTACAGACAGGTGGTGAGACCCCATTTGGAGTACTGCGTGCAGTTCTGGAGACCCCATCTCCACAAGGACATAGACAGGATGGAGGCAGTCCAGAGGAGGGCAACTAAAATGGTGCAGGGTCTGCAACAGAAGCCATACAAAGAAAGACTAAAAGAGCTTAATATGTATACCCGTGAGGAAAGGAGGGAGAGGGGACATGATAGAAACTTTCAAGTACCTCAAGGAATCAACAAAGCTCAAGGTGGGAGCATCTTTCAGAAAAAGAGATGCGCAAGAACAAGGGGACACATTTTGAAGATAGAGGGGGATGGCTTAGGGGCAATGTGAGGAAATATTTTTTCATGGAAAGAGTGGTGGACACATAGAACTGCCTTCATGAGGAGGTTGTGGGGTTAAAAACAGTGGGTGAATTCAAGAATGCATGGGACATACGTGAGGCAATTACAGTAGGGGGTAGGAGGAAGTAGGCTGTTAGTTAACTAGACTCTGCAGTTTATCCAATAAGTAGGGAAATGAGCAGACTGGGTGGGACAAGTGGGCCTTATCTGCCATCAAAGTCTATGTTTCTATGTTTCTACATGTAGGTCATAACATATTCAGAGATCAAGGTGCAACACTCAGACCTGTGTGTCCTGTTTCATGACCGTACAAATTTTATTTATTTATTTGAAAAGTTTCACCAGAAAAGGCATACTGAGCTACAATTACTCATTTCCAGATGTGTCCTGGGGCAGAGGGGAGAATGGGATACAATTTGCACACAAGGTACAAAATTCAAATGAGCTGAAAATAAAACAAAATTATACAAGATACAAAGTTGAAACACTAAGGCCATAACAATTCAGAAAAATGAAAAAAAATAATAAAACAATTATAATGACATACAACTGATAACAATGAGGCTATGCCAAGCATTTTGTGGGAAGGGGGTGAGAGTAGTTAATGAAAAACAGTACAGAAGTGAGAGTAAAGAATGAAGTAGTGAAGGGGATAAGGGTCAGGAGTAGTTGCAGGATGGGGAAATGTAGTTTCAGAGAAGATAAGACAACAAACTAATGGACGGGGTGGAGCAGATATCTAAGGGTAGAGAGTTTCAACAATTTGGGAAATGATAGGAAAGGTAGCCGACCTGAAGTGGATGTTCAGGCAGGAGGCAATGGTCCTGTAGGGGAGTTTTGAGGAGAGTTGGGAGTAGGCGGGTGGGGTGGAGAGGAGGGCGTTTAGGTAGGGTAGAAGGGAGCCAAGTCAGAACTTCCCAACTAATGAGGCACTATGGGCAAGGCATCTGAATCCAAAAGGTGGGAAGGAGAGAGCAGCATAGAGGTTGCAGTGGTGTGTACATGGTGGAAAGCTTTGGGCAAAGTGGCAGGAGCTGAATAGTGTGTCCAGTCTGGTGAGGGTGGTCTTATGCAACACTGTAAACTATGTCCCCAAAGTCAAATATCAGGAGGATCATCTCTGGATGACTTCACAGCAGGTCTGTGGGGGTGCAGCCACAATGTCTGTACAGAGCGCCAAATTTGGGATGAAGCTTTTTGTAAATAAAACATGTCCAGAGAAATCAAAGTTCCTATCAAGCCAGAGCCCAAGGTATTTAAAAGGAGGAGGCATCCTCTAATAGGGACCCTTCGAGGGTGTGGAAGGTAGGGTAGACTGTAATGCTGGAGAGCCTTTGCCTGGTGCCAAACATCATAGAGACCATCTTTCTGTCATTGAGGAACAGGTCATTTATGCAAAACCAGCCCTGGACATTATTGAATGCCTGCTGAAGGCTGGTTGCCACATCAGGAGGAGGTACTGGAGGAATACAAAACAGTATCATCCACGTACATGTGGATATCAGCAGTTGAGCAGGCAGCAGGTAAGTCATTCAGAAATACTGAGAAGAGTATTGGTCTGAGTACCAGACCTTGAGGGACTCCGGTTTTGATGGCGAGAGGGGGGGAAGAGGGAGTTGCCTATCCTGACTGTTTGGGTTCTACCCATAAGATAGGGAACAGAACCAGCTAGTGGTGGTCTCTGAGAGACCAGTTGTTGCAAGTTTGATGAGGAGGAGGGTGTAGGCAACAGTGTTGAAGACTTTGGCCAAATTGACAAAGATAGCAGAGGTCATGCGGCCCTGATCCATGACAAATAGTAAGGAGTCAGTGAGCTGGAGAAGGGAGGATGTGGTGGAGTGGGCCTTGTGGAAACCAGACTGGAAGGAGGTGAAGAAGGAGGAGGAGGAGTCAAGGAATGGGAAGGCTGAGCCAATACCAGAGTTCTTGAAGTTTTACAAGGATAGGGAGTAGTGATATCGGGCAGTAGTTACCTGGATTTGATGAATCACCACCGTTGGGAAGGGGGACGATTGCAGCAAACTTCAATGCATCTGGGACAGTGGCCAGTGTTAAGGAGAGATTTAGAATGTAAGTGAGTGAGAAAGCAATGGCATGGCCCAAAAGGTGTAGGAGCTTAGGGTCAAGCTCATCCGGCTTTTGCCCTTGTGGAGGTTAAGGGCTAGAAGAGCTTTTAGGGTGTAAGCGGTGGAGACTGGTAAGAAGGAAAACCAGAGGAGAAGGGGAGGAAGTGGATGAAGAAGGAGCTGTTGGGGGAGGAGCTGAGGAGGGTAGGGAAGCAAGAATGTTTCGAGCACAGGTGGTGAAGATGTTCGATTTGGTAGCTACGAGAGGGGGTCTGAGATAGTGATGTCACCTACATTTAGGTGAAGGCATTTTGGAGAGATTTATATTTAAGCAAGTCTCCAAGAATGCCTGAGTCCTTGTATGTCTGCCACTCTTGGTCACGAGCACACTGACAGGCCAGCAAATTGGCTGTAACCCAGGGGAGGTGAGAACCTCAGACCCTGGTTTTCCTGATTGGAGCATACCAATCTCAAACATCCTCTGTTTCTCCTTCTATACGCTCTTCAGCACTAATCAATTGTCTCCTCGCCATCACAACGCAGTCTGCTTGGATACATTTGGAGTCTGAGGAGCCTTTCTTGTTACCTATAATAGGCTTCTCATTACTTGAACTCTAGACATTCCTCGTGGACTCTATACAAGCTGCCCTATACATTGCCTCACCAATGGCATACTCCATAGGCTGGCAAGCAGCCCTTCTGCTGTTAGTAGCACTGTATCCATCAATAACACAGGACCCAGCTCATGTAGCCATGCAATCAATAACATGGGCATACACACCTGTGATTTCCCCCCATAGCCACTCTGAAAAGAAAAATCCTGCTACTGCTTCTATGCTCTGGCAATGTGGAGCTAAACCCTGGACTACAATTAACCATAACTTCACCAGCAGATTTGGCATCAGCTCCAGGCCTTAAATTCATGCTAACTAATGCCTGGAGCCTCCTTAAAAAGTTCAATCAAATACAAATCTGCACATACCAACCCTGATGTATTAATAATCACCGAGTCCTGGCTAAACAGCTCCACTACTGACCTCCAGATCATTGCTCCCATCTTACAACACCTACAGAACTGATAGGCCCACAAGGAGTGGAGGGGTAGTTATCTACTTTAACACTAAGTTTAATGTCACCGAAATATTTTCAGAATTCAAGCCAAAAGTATTTGAATGTCTGAGCCAAGGATACTGATCCCTCCACTGAAGTGATCAGTATCGTGAGCTGTTACTGACCACTGTCAGGTGCTTTAGATACATTATCAAAGCTCAGAGACATCACTGAGTCCAACACAAATGAAATCATTAACCTCTGGGACCGAAACCTCAACTGGCTTACCCCTAAAGCAAATGCCATCAAAGGCTTATGTGATGAGCTTGAATTCACTCAGTTTGTCAACGAACCTACAAGAACAAGCACTAAAAACAAGGACCGTAGCTCAATCCTTAACTTGATCCTCACAAACTGACCACACAAAATCTAGCACTCAATGGTTTTCCATAATGATGTGAGTGATCTCAATATTGTGGTTTGTACATGTGCTCACATCAAATGCCACTCCTACTCCAAATTCGTCACCAGCAGAAGATTCTGTAAGTTTAATATTCATAATTACTTAGAGGAGCTGAAAAGTGTATGGCCAGCACAGCAGAATCTGCTGTCACCATTATTAACACCATCATCACAGCCTTTGCTAACAAGCATGCACCAGTCTGTAAACATAGAATCAGGAAATTCTCTCACCCCTGGTTCTCCCCTTAACTAAAAGTTGCACTATATCAACGTGATAAACTATGGGCCGATACAAGGCAATCTAAAACTTAACGAATTAATGGGTAAAAAGTCCTCAACTAGAATCCAGTGTTTAAAAACTAGGGACGGGGTGTTAATTGAGAACCAGGAAATGACCCAAGAATTTGATATGTTCTTCAAATACTTATCTAGTTATGTAAAAAATACCATGGTGAAAAATAATGAGCTGTCAGGCAGTGACTTGGTGGTTACTCAACCCAGGTTTTATTTTAGATACACCAGAAGAGATCTGCAACTATACCATAAAATCAAACCCCCACCCCTCAGTAAGGGTGGATGAGGTGGATTTTCAGCTTGTGAGGATCACCACAGATATTCTATGTTACCCTTTATTTATTATTTTTAATCTTTCATTATGCTCTTCTAAGTTTCCAAAAAAAATGGAAAGAGGCTACTGTTGTACCTATATTGAAATCTGGCGATCCATCAATTATACAACACTATAGACTGATTTCACTTTTAGCTCCATTATCAAAGGTGCTGTAGTGAATAGTTTTTGATCAGATGATGGAGTACATCACCAGCCATGGTGTCCTGACCCCAGCCCAGCATGGTTTTCATCCTGGGCACAGTATGGCGACAGCCCTGGTGGGGTTCACTGGGGCAGTTCATTTAGCATTAGATAAAGGACATCTTGCTGCTGCTCTTTATATGGACCTCACCGAGGCCTTCAACCTGGTCAATCATGAGTTACTGAAAGTGGAGCCTGCCCATTTGGGAATGTCTCAGGATGTCATTGATTGGTGTGGTAATTATGTATCAGAATGATCACAGTGGTTCTATTTTGGGTCCTCTTTTCTTTAGTTTATTTTTGAATTCACTTCCCACAGTTTGTCATCATTCCCAGAGTGTTTTATACGTAGACGATGCAGAGATCCTCATGAGCAGCTTCAAATCTGAACAGTTACAACACAATTTAGTAGTAGACTTCTTGTCCTTACAGGAGCGGTTTAGTGATCACAAGTTAGTATTGAATGGAAAGAAGACAAAGTCCATGGTATTTTATTGCCACTGGAAGAGACTAGCTCAAAAACTTGAATTATCTTTACATAGTATAAAAGGGAGGGATAGAACAAGTTGATCATTTTAAATACTTGGGATTGACAGTAGATGCCAAAATAAGTTACTAACACATATTCACAACCTTGTAAAAATTATACATCAAAGGTTAGGAGCTTTATATTGGGTGAAAACATTGTTAACACCAGCCACTAGGGTTTTGTTAGCTCAAAGTTTTCTACTCTCAGCTAGGCACTGCGGCTTGATTTTTTACAACTTTGCATCTGACAGTTTATTAGGAAAAGTTAAGAGTTCTACTTAACCAGGTTGCTAGATTTATTACTCAGTTACTGTTAAAAACCCATCATCAGCTGTTAAAAACAGCAGAGCTATTAACCCTTAAACAGAGGTATGAATCAAGTTATTAATATATTAGCAAAAAATTGTTATGGGGAAAGTACCTGGATCATTCTATCAAAATTTCAAAAATATATCAACCTCTTGACATCAGAAAGTCTGGAATCTCATATTTCACATACCAAAGATGAAAACTGCTTTAGGGCAGAGGTCCTTACTTTATCAGTTACCAAAATGTTTTAGTCCCATTATGAACCAACTTGACTGTCTGGGAACGTCTATGCTTGGGTTTAAAAATGGTTTGAGGAAATTGTTCAAAATGAATGAAACGTGATTGTTTTAGGTAGATTACTTAATATTACTTTATCTTTTGTTAAGCCCCTGTGACATTATTTACATGTGTATTGTGCTATTGTCTTTCTATACACTTGTTTGTATTATATATATTGTGATGTTAATTGTACCCTGCTGTTTTGCACACTGGTCGTCCATGTACAGTAGTAGCCACAGACATTGCCATCTATTTCCAGATATTTCGCAAAATTTATAAAGAGTTTCTCTCTGCTGCCTCTACTGTGGAAATGGAGAAAGCATGACATATATCTGGAAATATCACAGAAATTTCGGGAAATCGCTGGCAGTGTCTGTGGCTGCTACTGTAAACGGTCGCTTGGCCCATGGACTAACCTAGTATAAATAAACAAATCAAATCAAATCAAAGCTGCAACACACTGGCAGGAATTCAGAGTAGCCAGAAATGAATGCACCAAACGATAAGGACTGCTAAGGCCAAGTAATATGTTGAAACCTTAGAAGAAGCTAAAGGTAACTGCATTAAAATCTAGCGCACCTTCAAGACGATTGAAAGCCACAAAACCCCTCCATCTCTCCACTAAAAATTAACTCGAATGGTACATTGGTCACTGATCAACGCTCCATACTGGACCGTTTGAATGCCCATTTCACCACTGTAGGTATGGCTTTTGACTCTTCGCCAGCTGCTGGGCTGCCTAATAGCCACTCTACCCCAGATTGCCCTCAGTCTATACTATCACATGCCTCTATCCAACTCACACCCAGTTACTTTCAAGGATGTCGAGCAACTGTTATGCAAACTAGCACACTGCACTGATAATATAAGCATACACGCTTGTATAATACATATATATATTTCTATATAACAATCACACACGCAGGCGACACACACACACACACACACACACACACACACACACACACACAAATACAATAAAAAAAAACAACTAGATAAACATGTGGGGAGTAGTGCAATGTAATGGCTGTGGGGCAGCAGTTTTCCGGGAGTCTTTCTGGAGGCTGAGATGCTGCCCTATTTGCAGACAACTATCTGCCCTGAGGGAGGAAGTTGTCTGCCTCAGGCCGCACTGGACAGTAGTAAGGAAACCTTCCCCAGGCCACACTGGACAGTAGAAAGGAACCTCCCCCATCCAGGGAGCACTAGCGCCACCACCACTACCTCAGAGGTTGAGAAGAAAGCACAGCAGTTGGACCACAGTGGGCTCAGGGAGGGTGAGGAGGGTGGAACAGAGGCACACCCAGTCAATTGTTCCACTCCACAATCCATACACCATTCTGGGGGAGCATAGCTCCCCTATGGATGTACCCGCAGAGAAGACTGATGATATCTGTCACAAGGGAGGCCCACAGAAAGGATGCAGAGGGCACCAAAGGGAAAGGAAGCAGCTCCTGGTGGGGGACTCAATTATTAGGGGTACAGAACTGGGGGGAGCTGGGAAAAATGAAGTAAGGTGCCTGCCTGGTGCCATGGCTTGGAGGGACAGGAAGCGCATCCGCAGGATCACGAGAACAACTGCAAGGGATTCCGAGCTGGACGTAATTGTCCACCTAGGGACAAATGACTTGGCTCATCATGAGATAAGAGCAGTGCAGGAGGACATTGCAGAGTTGGGGAGGGACCTAAGACGAGTAGCACACACAGTATCCTTCTCAGAGGTGCTGCCTGTTAAAAGCATGGGGGAGGCGAGGGCAATTGGCACCATGAAGTTTAATGAATAGTTGAAAAAATGGTGCGGAGCACAGGGGTTTGGCTTCATTGGGGACTGGGGTTCCACCTGGAGGGACACCAGCCTATACTGGCAGGATGGTCTGCATCTGTCCAGGAAGGGAACAAGTCTTTTGAGCAATCAGTTTAAATGCTTCATTGGCAAGCTTTTAAACTAGTCAAAGGGGGAGGCACTGACAAGCAGCAGGAAAATCCCAGCCTCTCCCTACAAAACAGGGTACTAAATGAGAAAAAGACTGAGGTAGAACGGTCAGTGGGGGATGCTACAACAGAAGGTAAAGCCATCAAAAAATGGAGAGCAATGAGTACTAATGCCTGTAGTCTGGGTAACACGCTTCCTGAATTAGTGGCCTTGATGGAGGAGGAACATCTGGATATCGTGGCAGTCACAGAAACATGGTACACACAAAACCATGACTGGGACATAAACATACCAGGATACACTGTCTACAGGAGGGACAGGAGGGTAAAAGAGGAGGAGGAGTTGCTTTTCATAAGGGAAGGAATAAAAGCAACAAACAAAAGGGTAAACAGGGAGGAGAAGAAGCACTGTGGGTAAATTTGGAGACAGGCAATGGCACCACAATACGCACAGGGTTAGATACAGACCTCTTCTCAGGGGAGGAAATGGACAGGGAAATGATAGAAAGTATACTTAGAATGGCAGAAAAAGGGAGATATTGCTGATGGGTGATCTGAATATGCCAGATGTTAACTGGAGTGCAGTTGCAGCTGCCACTAAGAGTGCAGTTATTCTAGATGCCCTACAGGGGCATGCCTTAGACAACTAGTACTGGAGCCCACTCGAGAGGAGCAATATTAGACTTGATTCTCTCAAATGGAGATGGAGAGAGATTACAGATGTAGAAGTGGGTAGCCATCTGGGAACTAGCGACCATCGAACAGTATGGTTCTAATAAACACAACAATAGAGTCAAGCCATACAAAGACAAAAGTATTGGACTTTAGGAGGGCTGACTTTACAAAATGGGTGAGTGCCTAAGAATGCACTAGCAAATGGGCAGGAAGGAGGGGTGGAAGAACAATGGGGAATAATAAAACTGCCATCACAGAGGTAACGAGCCTTTGTGTGAAGCAAATAAACAAAACAAGACGATGTAAGAAACCACTATGGTTCTCAAAGGAAGTGGCAGTGAAGGTTCAAGAGAAAAGAAAGCATTCAGGAAGTACAAGGAATCGCAGAAGGAGCAGGACAGAGAACTGTATCAGTTAAAGCAAAGGAGGCTGGGAAGGCAGTCAGAACAGCAAAGGCCCAAACCGAGGAAAAGATAGCCAACTCAGTTAAGAAGGGGATAAAACCTTTTATAGGTACATCAGGGAGCAAAGGAAGACCAAGGGAGGGATAGTGAGGCTTAATAAAGGGAGGAGGGTGGGCAGAGGGAGACTGTGAAAAGGCAGAGATACTAAACAAATATTTTTGCTCAGTATTTACAAAGGAAGAGGGGAGGTACATAAACAAACAGTAGTAACACGCTGGATACAGAAGTTGATACCGCCCATTTACAGAAGAAAGGGTTCTGAAAGAACTCTTAAAACTGAAGGTGGACAAAGCAATGGGGCCTGATGGGATCATCCCAGAATTCTAAAGAACTAAGGGTAGAACTAGTGACACCACTGACTACCCTTTTAACAAATCATGGGAGGATGGGGTGGTACCCGAGGACTGGAGGAGGCAGATGATTCCCTTCACAAAAGTGGGAGCAAGGCAGAAGCAGGAAACTATAGACCTGTTAGTTTAACCTCAGTGATAGGGAAATGATGGAATCACTTCAAAGGAAAGAATTGTCGAGTATCTAGAGGCCAGAGGGCACAGGACCCTAGGCAGCATGGATTCACAGCGGAAGGTCATGCCAGACTAATCTGATAGATTTCTTTGACTGGGTGACCAAAGTAGATCAGGAGGGCTGTGGACATGGCCTACCTAGACTTTAGCAAGGCATTTGACACAGTCCCACACAAAAGATTAATATACAAGTTAGCCAGCCTGGGAGTGGGTCCCAAGATGACAGCCTGGGTAAAGAATTGGCTGGAGAATAGGACACAGAGAGTAATAGTAAATGGAGTCCACTCAGAAGAAAGGAGGGTAACTAGTGGGGTACCGCAGGGTTCAGTAGTAGGACCGGTCCTCTTCAATGTCTTTATAAGCGACATTGCAGAAGGACTGGAAGGAAAAGTATGTCTCTTTGCAGATGACACTAAGATCTGCAACAGAGTTGATGCACAGGGTGGGGTGGAAAGGATGAGAAGGGACTTGGCAAGGTTAGAGGAATGGTCAAATGTATGGCAGCTTAGATTCAATGCTAAGAAGTGCAAGGTAATGCACCTGGGAAACAAAAACCCAGGGGAAGAGTACACAATGGGGTGAGATACTAACAACAACAAAATGGAGAGGACCTGGGGTAGTCATATCAGATGACCTAAAGATGGGCAAGCAATGTGAGAGGGCAGCAAGGAGGGCTGGGGGATACTGGGATGCATAGGAGAGGCATCACCAGTAGAAAACAGGAAGTTATTATCCCTCTGTACAGACAGCTGGTGAGACCCCATCTGGAGTACTGTGTGCAGTTCTGGAGACCCAATCTCCACAAAGACATAGACAGGATGGAAGCTGTCCAGAGGAGGGCAACTAAAATGGTGCAGGGTCTGCACTGGAAGACATGAAGAGAGACTTAAGGAGCTTAATATGTATAGCCTCGAGGAAAGGAGGGAGAGGGGGGACATGATAGAAACTTTCAAGTACCTCAAGGGAATCAACAAAGTCCAAGAGGGTAGCATCTTTCAAAAAAAGAGGTGTGCAAGAACAAGAGGGCACAATTTGAAGATAGAGGGGGGCGTCTCAGAGGTAATTTAAGGAAGTATTTTTTCACAGAGAGGGTTGTGGATGCATGGAACGGCCTTCCAGAGGAGGTTGTGGAGTCAAAATCAGTGGTGGAATTCAAGCATGCATGGGATAGTCATAAGGCAGTTCTGGGGGTGGGGGTAGGAAGAAGTAGGCTGCTGGTTAACTAGGATCTGCAGCTTATCCAGTAGGTAGGGAAATGGGCAGACTGGGTGGGCCAAGCGGTCCTTATCTGCCGTCAAATTCTATGTTTCTATGTTAAACTAAACACTAGGAAAGGAGCAGGTGCCAATGGGATCAAAGCTTTTCTAAAATGAGGAGTCATCTGTTGGTGGTGCCAATTATGCACATCTTCAACCTATCCATCTCCATGGCTACTGTCCTCCCAGTTGGAAAACGGCGATATCCTCCCTTATTTAAGTCTGGTGATCGGAGCAATCTCAACAATTATAGACCAATCTCCATTCTACTTGTCCTGTCCAAACTGTTGAAAAGCTAATTCTTTTACAAATAAAGAATATTTGGAGAATTCCAACCTACTTATTCCACTCCAATCCGTGTTCAGGCAGAAACACAACACAGTCTCAGCCTTGGCCAAGGTGACCAATGACTGGTTCTCTGCTATCGACAACAAACAATCCACTTGTGCCATGTTCCTCGATCTAAGTAAAGCATTTGACACAGTGGATCATACCCTCCTCCTGCACTGTCTCACATCCCTGGGACTGCGTGAAACTACTGTAAGCTGGTTCTCTAGCTACCTCTCAGGTAGACTGCAATGAATCAAAGTAGTAGGGGCACTTTCAGACCCAGTTCCCATCACAAGAGGAGTACCACAGGGTTCCATTCTGGGGCCCCTCATCTTTACTATTTACATTAACTCTGGATTAAAATTTTCAAAAATCAGAATTACATTCCTTTGCTGATGATACGGTTCTCTACATCTCCAAGCCAACAGTGCGGGAAGCCTGTGCCAAATTACAATCTGACTTCAACAAGCTGCAACTCAATCTGGCCAACTCAAAACTTCTACTAAA
The DNA here is from genome assembly GCA_016271365.2 of Neoceratodus forsteri. Lineage (NCBI taxonomy): Eukaryota > Metazoa > Chordata > Ceratodontiformes > Ceratodontidae > Neoceratodus > Neoceratodus forsteri. The sequence continues at coordinate 1,428,993,500 of CM028130.1, forward strand.
TGCCAAAAAGACCAAGGTGATGCCTCTATTCATGCAGCCTCTTCCCTTAGCACACAGAACACCATGCTCCACATCACTACTATCTTCAGGGACACACTTGAGGTTGTAGATCAATTTAAGTATCTAGGAGTCTGGTTAGACAGCAAACTATCCTTCAGTGCTCATATTGACAGTCTAGCTAAAAAACTAAAAGCTAGGCTGGGATTCTTCTTCAGGAACATATCCCTCTTTACTCTATACAGCAGGTGAAGACTGGTACAGGCCACATTCCTAACGCTGTTAGATTACAATGACATTATCTACAACTGTAGTGCCACAACCCACATGCACAAACTCAACACCCTATACCATTGGGCTTTGCACTTCATACTTAATGCACCATCCAAGACACACCACTGCTCCCTCTACTCATCATTAGGCTGGACCTCTCTTGTAACTCGGCGAATGCTACGCATTGGTCAATGGACATTGAAGTTATTGGCAGGCAGACAGACACAGTACATCTGTTCAATAGTGCATAAGACAAACAACGTTTACTCCCTATGTAACTCCTGGACGTCCCCAGGATGTGCATTAAACAGGGCAGAGGTGCTATTAGCTTAGTACTCCCAACAACATGGAATCAGCGGCAAACTACACTGAGGCTAACTTAGATTGTCTCATGGCCTTTAAACTGAGCTTGCACAATCCTTATTCAAAAGTCACCTGCTAACATGTTTAAAGGGCATCCTGTGAACATGGTGATCATGATTGAGCGACTGCAAAAATGGTGACTCAGTCACAGCACTTGTGTTCTGGGCTACCTGGTAGAGTAGAGACAGGATACCACAGTGGGCGAAGGAGGGTGACAGGAAGTATACACACACGCCGGGGGGGGGGGAAGAGACCACACCACGCAAAAGGTGGAAGGGGAGGGAGGGTATGTGGGAGGTAGTGCGGCAGTCAGTTACCAAGCTGGCTGTGTGGTGTGGTGGTGAGGGTGACTGGCTGGGGTTGGGAAGGTGCCGGATTTGGTTCTGGGGTGGGAGTTGCTTTTTGCGTCAGGCAAAGTTTTTTTTTTAAGTTTTACACCCCCCAGACATGCACCCCCTTGGAGTTGAGAATCTTTAGTTAGGGGGGTGCAGAGGGGTTACAGTCCCATTGCCGCTTTTGGAGTTGCAGCGAGTGTACATTGCTGTTATTAATTTTTTGGCGATGTACACTCACCCAAATGGCGATTGCCATTCGGCCATCATGTTATGACATGGAACCGTTTAAAGGGCAAGGCTTACTGCAACTGCTTTAAATGATTGTGTTTAAATGTTATATCCATGTGTGGTTAATATTTATTTATAAAATAGGTCCTAAAATCTTGTAATCTTATTGGTCAAGAACCATTATTTATCTCAGCACAACCCCTACTAAAGTACACTTCTAAGTATTTCACCTGTACCACGGCATGCTAATCTTTCAAGAAGCCACAAATAAAGTACACTTTAAAGCATTTCACCTTTGCCACTGTTTCAAGACCCCACTAAATTCAGCAACAGAAAAGAAGTTTCACTTTAATGTTTCAAACAATAGTAGCTAGTTTTGTCGCCCTTTTGTCACTTTTTCTTACTGTGTACTTCTAAATAAAATTTCCAGTTTCAAAAATACAGTATCACACTCTACGTTTCTTGGTTGTACTCAATATACCATTGTAACAAGCAATTAAAGTCACTCAGTTTCAACGTGTGTCTCCAACACCCATAACTGTGGTATACTGAGCACAACTCACATCCTGTTGTGTGCTGTTGCATCTGTGGTGTATGCATGACACATCTAGTGCCTTGTTCTCTATGATGTGCTTAACAATGAAACTCCAATGTAATTTCCTGGTTTAATAAAAAAATGCAAATGTGTTGTTTCATTGGCAGCCTACTTTGAAAATGGTGTTATCATCAAACAATTTCATAATCTTGATCTGAACCTTGGCATTAACCCCCCCTCCTTTTTTATAGATTCTAATATCTATCTTAAAAATCCCTTGCAAAAATAATTGAAATGAAGAATCGCACACTGATATAAACATACATACATGCATAGAAACACTTAATCCTCCTGCTGATTCTCCAAAAATGGTAACCGATCCCGGATCACCTCCAAAGTTCTTGATATTCTCCTGCACCCACTGTAGAGCTGCAACTTGATCTAGGAGACCCCAGTTTCCACGGGCATGTTCATCCCCAGTACTGCAGGAAAACAATTAAATATGACACAGGTTGAGATGTCTGCAATTACTGCACTCCTTGGGCTAGATTGTGCAATGTTAAATGGCACCTGAAACCATGGGAAAAGGCAAGCTATAAACTATAGAAATATCTGTGTCATGTTTAACAGAAATATTTTTCTAGACTGTCTTCTCTACATTGACATGGGTAAGAGGGCCATGGAATCATTAGGTAGGCATGGGACCCTTGTACTCCTGTATTGTTATCAAAATGTCTTGTATCTTGATGTGAATGTTAAAGGCAACATATCGTATACTGTCTTACTGTAAAATGAATGCTGCCTGTACAGTGAACCTGTTTTATCTCAATAAACAAAATTACAAGTGTGTATATATATATATATATATATATATATATATATATAGTATTAACAGAGATATTTTCTAGAGTCCATCTTCTCCATTGAGCCATACTTTTAGTCTTAAGACCAGAGGCACAAGCCCCATGAGATTCTAAACTTTCAGAGCTTGCGTGAACTAACAGTATAAATAGCGATGCTGGCTTTGACAGCCTCAGTGTCTTTTCTCCCTGCCACTGAAAGCTATGACTGTGTGGGGACCAGAACTTTTCCTTGTTCGAACAAGTTTTTGTCTGGTTATTTGTAGTTTATCATTGTTTGTTTATGTACTATTTCTTTCCTGGCACCAAGTTATGTCATTTAAGTTTTTAGCTCACAGAGATGAAGACAATTATTAGGTATGTACTTTTCCTAGATGTCCTCATTCCTCTGGGCAAGTGGATGCATGGAACATTAGCAGACTCCAGGTACCACATCACTTCATTGTGCCAGGCCTTTCACTCTCTGTCAAGATGGTGCCAATTTCTAGGCATCAGATCCTTCCAGGCATCTGTTTCTAAGGCACCTTCCCCAGAGAAACTGTTCTCCAGCAGAGTTTCTCTAGCAGACACCAGTGTCTGTCACTCACCGGCCCCCTTTTCATCATTTCCCTCAGTACTCTCTCTGGTGTGGTGCACAGCACTGATTTCTCTTCATAGAAACCCATCTCAGGTGGGGACTGAAGAGAGGTTATGAGCATGATGCCATCTCCTTGATATCGAGCACTTGTGATGTGGAACGCCCTTCCTAACAAGGTGCATGGAGCCCTGTCTGTAACCAGTAAAAGACAAAGTAAAACCTTTTAAAATGGTATTTATTATACATTATTTGTGTGATTTGATTTGCTAATTTAATGAGTATGTTCTGTGAGAACTGTACGGTGCCCAGAGCCATTGAAATGGGTGCCTAATAAAGAAATGTACCTTGTCTTTTGATTTTCTACACAGGCCTGTGTTGTTTTCGCCCCTTAGTGCCACTCAATTTACATCTTTTTCACAGTATGGGCATTTTTGACTATTTTCCTTGCAAGCCTGTGGTATTTATTATATGGTAGCATCAAGCAATAAGTGTCTTTCACATACCTTACAACATGTTCACTCATTAAGTGATTTTTCATGCAGGTCTGCATATTTTGACTAAATTTATGTTTCTCACTCACTCAGTTGGTATTTTTCATGTACTGTGACTGATTTCACACGCAAGCCTGCCTGTTTTCATGGAGATTATTTTTTTATTTACTCAGTTGGCCATTTTCATTCCTCTTACGTCATTTTCATTCATCTTGAGTGATTTTTCTCGGAAGCCTTCATATTGTTACACAATTGGTGTTTTTTTCACACAGTCATTTGTTCAAGCATCTTAATTTATTTTATGTAAGTTTACATCATGTTTCCTTTTACAGATCCTGCATTTTGCACAGAAGACTGCATAATGTTACACAGCGGGCACAACTCAGTGTATCTTTTCTTTTACACGTATTGCATCATTCCACTCAAAAACATGTATTTCTTCACAATTAAAGTTCTTCATGCACTTTGGCCTCACACAAAGATACATCCTTGTGCACATTTTAAATTTTGTCATGCAAGCCTGGGCTATTTTCATTCTATCTAGAACATTTATTTCGTGAAAATAGATTGTTGGGTGGTTTTAGATGACTTTCAGTCCATGGATTAAAACTGTATAAGATGGTCAAACTCAGCTGTATCTCCAGCCATCTTCTATAGCTGGTCATCGGTTCAAAATAAATCCAGTTGTTAAGTTCCATGCTCAGCCAAGGATCCACAATAGTATTGAGTCCTAGTTTTCCCTATCTATAAAAAATGGTGCTTCAATAGTTTTGTTTCAAATGGAAATTCTAGGTCTAGAACAGACCTGAAGTTTCCATTTTTGAAACAAAATTTAATTTGATCACCATTTTTTAGATAAGGAATGCTAGGACTCAGTTCTTCAGCAGTGCCTTGGTGGGGCACTGATTTAACTATGAGAATCTATTTTGAAGCCATGACCAGCTATAGAAGGTGGTTGTATATAAAGCGGAGTTAAACCATCTTATTCAGTTTGAATCCTTGGGATGAAAGCCATTTAAAATGATCCAGCAATCTACTTTCATGGAATAAATATGCTAAATAGTGTGAAACAAATACAAGCTTGCATGACAAAACACGAGGATTTTCAAAACACTAAGAATGCCACACGCCCTTATGGTGCCGATCATTTGGCACACAGAGCTTGTGGCATTCTTCTAGCAGGTGATTGGGAGTTTGAATCCTGAGTGCCAAATGCCGCAAGTTAGACAATCTTTTTCCTGGTCTAACTTGGGCCATTTGGGGGACCCTTTTTACGAGGCTTGTGCCAAACCTTTGGTGCAAGCTACTGTAAATTGAAAAAATTATCACAACTGCGCTTGACAATAGAAAATCAGGTGCAGTTGCAGCAAATGAGTTTGGCACAGCTGCACTAAATTGTTTTGACTCAGACTAGATGCAAGCCCTGAGTCAGCCTTTGAAAATCGAGCCCAAGATGTGCAAAAGTACTAGTTATGTGGCTCCATGCTTCCTTAAAAACAGTGTACAGCTTCAAGAAGGATTGGGACAGGGTGAAAGGAAGAAGCTGGGGGTAGAAGGGGGACAAGTGGGGAAGGGGGGATTTGAGGGAGATCAAAAGGGAAATGGGGAGAGGGCAGTTCTCCTTGAAAATATATAGTGAGCTGCAGAATTGAGCAGACTAAACACACCATACAGCCGTTATCTGCTGGCATGCTAGTATGTTAGTATATAACAAGCATTTGTCAATGCCGAACGTTCGCTTGCAGGTATTTGCAGTGGTGTGTGGCACTTGGACATGGCTTAATGTCTTTAGGGGGTACAGTTTACAGAGGTGCAGCCCCTTCCCTTTTTGCACAGTCAGTCTTTTAATTTCACACCCACCCCATCATATGATGCACAAGAAGAAGTACAGTTAGTGTTCAAAAGCATATTTCAAGGGTACCCACTGAGAGCACACAGATCAACAGTCAAAAGGGTTTGCATCCAAGCATTTCAGCCAGTACAGCAATTAATACCTGTCCATTTGCTTTTACCTGTTGGGCATGGTGACTCGGACCACCCTCTGGATTAATGACAAGGGATGTGGGACTCTGTGCTGGTCTACTGACCATGAGATATGACAGTTACAGTAGTATTTAGGTAGAAATACACTGCAGTGGCTATGGTGACTCCGGTGTTGCCCATCACCAATACCTGTTTCCCACCACCTAAGGGGTTCAGCTTGTACATCTCTAGCTCACCTTCCCGATTGACCAGTTCACAGTAGCCAGGAACTTGGCCACCCTCTCCTGCATGAGCTCAGCAGCAGCTCTCCTTGCCTCCATCTGGGTCTTGTCATTGGCCCAAGCCTTCAGATGCACCAGCATCTCAAACTCAGCTGCTGTAGAAACAACTGGATCCTCAGAAACCACGGCACAACACAGTGCCATCAGGAGGAGGTCCTGCAGAGTGGCATACATGGTGCCCGCAAATCTTGGTTACTCTTCGTGGTAAGTACTGACATAGACCAGCACTAGGATGCTTCTTCAGGAAACTTCATATGTCAATTGTAAATAGGAACTGCTGCGGGGTCTGGGAGGTATAACTGGCATTGTTTTTAGCCAGTAGGAAAGCATGTAGGTGGGGATTGGGCAGAGGCAGGTGTTCAGACACTAAACTCAACCGTAGTATTACTGGGGAGACATGCATGTGTGAGGTATGTCAGTGTCACTCGTGAAATTCATGTGAAACCAACAAATAAACACAAGGCAGAGCACAGGCAGGTCGAAGATGTTCCTCTGTAAGTTAAGAGGGGCTTCTGCCAGAGTTAGTTCAATGGGTGAGCCAGAGAATAAGGGAGCGGGGAGGACAGCAGCAGTGGGAGGAAGCGGGAGGGATTGTGATGTCAATGTGCTAAATACACACACGGTACCACCGCTGACTGCAGTGGTGGTTTTCTTTGAACTGTAGAGCACTGCAGCTGAACTGCTGTCATACACAGCTTGCGCATCCATTGGTATGGTATGGTCACATCTGCTACATGGTGCATTGCATTGGACAGGAAGGCCACACAGCTTCAAAAGTCATACTGTCCCACAACGTTACTTATGCATGCACATAGCGAACATAAAAGGACATTGAGCACATGTTCAAGACTGACAGGGGGCAGCGATTTCTGGTGATGCTGCACTTCATATGGCAGGCTAAGATTTGAGCTCCATCGGGTCCACCGATATAATACCTCCTTACACTAATTTAAATTCATTAGCTCCACAATTTCATTAAGAAAGAGGCTTGGATTGAATGAGGGAGTCACCAGAGGCTAACTAAATATAAACTGGTAACAGGAAAAGAAACATACCTCTTCTGCAGCACAGCATGCATCCTCTCTGAATAGTATGGCAATGGGCAGTTTGGAATAGGGAAGCAACCCACAAATGCAGTTGTTATAACTGAGCTTCTGGACTTTCAACAGGAAACTCAATCATTATACGCAAAATTAAAATCTTCGGTTGCTAATATTGAAGGGAAAAATCTGAGAAGTGGAACAGCATGCAACTAGCATGGATGGCACAGTCGATCGACTTGAGAGATTGTTTACTTGGCTTCTCCAAGAGACCCAAACCCTTATGGGACAATGCAATGCCCTAGAAAATAGGTTGTGCTGGAACAGCATCCGAATCTTTGAAGTACCAGAGGGAACTGAAGCCAAGAGGTATTTTGTGACTTTGTTCAAGAATTCTTGATCTTTTTGACCTCTTGCTGCTTCCGATTGAGAGAGCACACAGATCCTTAATGGCAGCACTGGCATTTAGCACACACGAGGCAAGCGGCCTCTTGGCGAGCCAGCAAGAGTCCCGGACTGGTGGGTGCAAAAACCCGAGAGACAGCCAAGAAAAATGTAATGTCCTTCTGAACAGTGACATATTCCAATATATATATTTTTTTAATTTAAACTGCATAGTATCAAACATTTAAGTCATCAACATTTTGTGACTGATTTAGTCACCTCTTCAGCTTGTGAACATAAACTTAAAACAATGGATGCTCAATAAATTTATTATGCAGTAGCTCCCAATGAGGGGGTCAAGATTACTTATATATGCTAGCTTCATGTTGTAGTTGCTGGAGTGCTTTTTTAAAATTCCAGCACTTAAATGGCCACTATGAGCTCCTGTTTATACTCCTGCTACTAAATGAAAGTCTAAGAGGTATGTCATCCTCCTGTTCCTCCCAGCCAACTTCTCAAAACATGACCTCAATGGAGGAAATGAAGGGGTAGAGGACACTGCAGGCTCCACAGTGCACCATCTGCATCTGTAGGGCACTGTTAAACCTCCCTCAGCTCCGAAGGCCCACTTTCCTTTCCTATAATTATACACCTGAAAAGCTGCTTGAAGCTGTGGCTGCTTCTGCTGTGTTGTCACCACTTCTCATCCCCTTCTCCGCCTTGAATGATAACACTTGCTGCTCAGCTGTCCATTCTGCCCTGCACCGCACACACGTCCAACAAGAGTCAGAAGGCTCGGAGGACCCTACATTTGAAGCAGCTCCCCGCCGCTGGTGAGATTACTGTACATTTTTTTGAAATGTGCACATGAATTCCGATTCAGCCCCAGCCAGGATTCGATTGGCTCCAGCTCCTGAGTACTGTGGCATAGAAAGTGGACAGCTGATGGAGCATTGGAGCATGCCAAAGCACAAATCCAGAGATCTGTGGTGAGATACATAGAGTGAGAAGGACAGCAAGAGAGCGAACTAGAGCGAGAGAGAGAGAGAGAGAGAGAATGAGAATGTAGCGGAACTGTTCTCTCCTGCTCTTCTGCTCTCCCGTCATGTTACAAACATTCTCTCTCTCTCCATTGGTTTGCAATGCGGATAAACAGCACACACTGCAGGTTACAGATATCAGAAGTAAATAGTTTACAACCTGAGTATGCTGGAGGGACTTTCTGGCAAAATGTTGTAATATATTTACTTCTGATATTTACACTTTCCAAACTTGTCTGATTTGCCTGAAAAAAAAAACATTTAAAGCATAAAATCTTACAAATCTGGTGTTCATGGTCTCAAGGCATGAGAGCCAGTTAATGCCCACCAGAATGGTGATTGCCGACTGTGCCATGAAAACACAATTTCAACTGTGAAGATGGCGAAAATGAACCATTTGTAACGCAGCCCTCTAAGGATCCTACTTCTCCCAGACCAATCTTTGTTAGGTTTTATAATCATATGGTCCAGCAGCAAATTTTAATGAGGGCTTGGAGATTGGAAAGCTGGAATATTGGGACCAGAGAATATAGTTTGTGAATTTGCTACTCCCGATTGTTCAGCGCCAACGGAAATCTTTAGTGCAATTGTTTGCAGTGCTTGAGACACGTACAATAAAATACATTCTGTTGTATCCTGCCCATTTGAAAATTATTTTACCAGAGGGGCCACAGATCTACAATGAATTTGAAGCTGCAATTGGTGCCCTACAGGATAAAGGACTGATGAGAGAGGATTATGGAGTGTCAGAATACCAGGGAAAAGCGGGCCCTGCAAAAAAAGTCGTAGTCTAAAGTGTTTGCAGAAGGTAAGAACTGGAGAAAAGAACAAAGGCTTGATGAGAGCTGTAACTAATTTTTTTGTTCTGAATGCGAGGGCTTGTTTAATTTAATTGCCTACATGTGAGTCTCCTCAGTAATCCTTCAGATAGTTCGATGGCAGCTCCAGTGGATCCGATGTTTGCACCTCGTATCTGCAGCAGCCAGTGGAGTAACCAGCCTTAAAAAAGTGTACACACCAATAATCTGAACTATAGGCCAGGGATCTTGGTGAATTCTTGTGCATTTTGGGGTAATCTGAAACAGAATTAGATACCCTGTTACCCCCTCCCCATACCTAGTAAGTTGCACTATAGTCCTTTCTGCAATCCCCACAGTTCATTGAGTTGCCTAAACCACCTGCCTGTCAACTCCATTCCTCCTGAGTCCCTCCAATCCCAACTATAACAACAGGTAGGGGCATAGGCAAGAATTATTTTGGAGGTTCTTGGATATGATATTTATGAATAAGGAGAAATAAAAGCTGAGGGTCCGCCCCAAAAGCTCTGGGGGTTTACATGCTCTGTGGTGAGTTTTATGTTTTTTCTTGAAGACACAGTTTTGTTACATCTTGCCTACCCCTAATTTCAAGAGAAATGCCTCCCCCCATGGAATCAGAGGTGTTGGAGGCTCTGGCTGGCATTACAGTGTGCAATTTAAATGGTTGTGGACAACTGGCTGTCAAACAGTGCAATCAAACACCTACCCGTATGCATTTTTATAATATACTGTGAAAGATTTCTACACTAAGGCTGGGGGTCACTCTAGGGGGTTTACATGCTCTTTAGTGAGTTTTGGGGCTTTTCTTGGGGAGAAAAAACAGGGACAGGTAAACAACAATTTAAAAAAACTGTAACATATCAAATATACAGTAGCTTATATATATAAATCAGACTGGTGTGGCATCTTGCGGATCTGGTGACAAATGTAATCCAACCCATGCTTGACTTTCATGGTTAAGAAATGCCACCAAAACCCCTCAGTGCCATTACAGCCTTATGTACACTTGCATATACTCTGTTCCTTGTGTAACTGCACTCTAATGTATTATAGCCACTGATTTTCTGTTTTTAAAAATGGGTAACTTCATTTTACAAAATGTTCATACCTAAGTTTTTTTTTGTTTGTTTTGTCATCCCCTCCACTCCCCCACCCAAATACTGAGTGCATATCAGCATATTTTGCACAACAGAATGTAACAGAAAATGGGGTGGAGGAGACACAAATTTGGTGCCAAGTGTGGTTGTAAATGATGTGTAAATAGCTTTTTCATAGGACAAATGACTCTAAGCAGTGTTTAAAAATGGCAAATTCTGTTTTCAATTTCACTGTTTCCTTAGAAAGAGGATGGCCCTAATTTAGCTCTGAAGTGACACTGAGGCATGTGGCCTGGGCACACCCACTACTAGGTTGGTACAGTCAGCTCAGGCAGGAAAATGAATAGACAACATGGACTATGAGTCATTTCCTGCTGACAGGTTTCTAAGTTTCTCTGTGCTGTTTGAATTGCCCTATGCGCAGAAAGCAACAGCAATGTCCTTTCCTCTCACCCTTCCTCAGCTAGACTGTAAAACACACTGGGATACAGTTTGTGTGAAAGGCACTATATAAAACCAAAATCCGTTCCTTTTCTTTTGTGCCAGAATTTCAAAGGGCACGACCATCACAATTTAGAGTTGTTAAGATATTCTAGTGATGTGCCTACAAAAGAGGAGCAGGTGTTTTTCTGAAGAGTTTCTATAATGTACAGAAGCGCCAGCAGCCCTGTCCCTCCGCAGTTTCCACAAGAACTCCCCCCCCCGAACAAAATACCATAAATAAAGCAAAAAAGTACTCGAGTTGTCAGGAACTGAACGGCTGTTCCCACAGTACTTGTTACAGTGTTTTGTCTATACATGCAGATTCTGAGGAACCTGCCCCAGGTGCTGGCAGCTCTTTGTAGTACCTGTCATTTCTCAGTCTTCCACCTGTTCTAGTGCGCACCTTTAGCGCAGGTACATAAACCCCCTTGAGTTTTATCAAGGCAAAGTTCATTTATCTAGCACCTTTCATAATCTGTAGCCCCTCGCAGTGCACAAGCAGCATAAAATAATTTGTGACAATTAGCTGAGTCCAATATAGAAATATTACATAGTATACTGTTACAAAAGTGTGGGTTCAAACAATTGTTTTCATCTTTCTTGAAGCTTTCTAGCACGGGGTGTGTGTGTGGGGGGGTATTCCAGTGCTCAGAAATTAGGAGGATGTAGTCCAAAAAAACTAATGAACCTCAAACTTTTTCAGGCTGGGGAGGCAGGGAATTGAACTATATGATATATGTGCCACAAAATAGGCTGGCAGAAGTCCCACTGCAAATAGGGGCTACCAGTTTCCCCCACCTCTTGCTGAAGGGGATTCCTTTAACAGTATCTGTTTGTCAAACACTTATTACCGCCAGCAGGTTCTGCAGAGCACAGATAAACAAATAATAAAACTAAATCAAGTGTGTGTAAACAACAACATAAAGAAACAAGGAAACTCAACATAAATAAAGGGGAAAACAAAAGCAACAAGTGTTTCTGGCAACCCCATAGTAAGGGTCCCAGGACCCTTGACAATTTTGTAAATTTTGATAACAGCAAGGGGTCCAAGGATGCACTATATGTTTCACCCCAACTTTTCAAACTGACTTTCCTAGGCATTATTTCCAGGTACAGTATTGTACCACAATGGGGCTCCTAAATTTCTGAAGGCTCTACAAGTCAGGGCTTGGCTCTTCCAAAATAAATTATCTACATGAAACACTGCAGGTCATTCGCTTCTAATATTTCCAAAGGGAAATCAACTATTCTCAAAAGCAAATCGACATTTGTGACAATTAAACATTAGCATGTTTTACTTCAGAAATCAGATAACAAGAAGAAAAGGCATAGAAAAGGGAGGATCCAGCCTCGGATAACAGAAGGAAAGCACAGTAAATCACAGACACTTACAAGAAAGGAGAAGTAAAAATTGCCCCCTGCTCCCCCCAAAAATAAGTCTGTTAAGAATGCACTACCCTCAGAATACAAATATTAACTGTAGCAATAATAATGTCAATACTAGTAATAATGTTATTATTATTATTAATAGTAGCAAAACTAATGAAAAATAACGGTGGCAAGGCTAAAAAGTAGGCAGCCAAGAGAGCACTCCCCCTTAGAATAGTGTGCTATGAATAACCCCACATATTAATATTTTACTAGAAGAGAATCCATGTTAGCGTAATAAAAGTAATAACACGCAAACAGTACAAAGGCAGAATATAAAGCTGATACCACCGGCACTACTGCAGCAAAAAATAAACGGGGGGGGGGAGAATAAGAAAAAATATTCAAGGAAAAAACCCAGTGAGACTAACCAATTCTTGTATAGCAGCAAGTGGATGAGTCCCAATAGTCTTGTTACAAATAAGAATCTATTCTAATAATCGGCACTGGCCATGGCCCGGACCGCGCTTCACCCTCCACCACCCAAGGTCGGTCGGGGGGATCCATGGTATGTATTATCTTTATGATTAGTACAAGACCCATTCCCGCTATGGATTCTCTTTGTTTAACATATTTGATGTGTTCATTTCATGATTTCAGTAACGTTTCGCCAGCAACCCCCCACCCCATGCTACAGTGTTGCAGACATGGTCCGTCTTCCTTCACGATTAGGCTATTACACATGATATGGTGACATGTGATATATTCTATTCTATACAGACCATTTGTTTTATTTATTTTACACTACCTGCTGTGGTGGTGGCTCGTGCTCACTTTCTCTTCCTGCTTGGTGCCCGGCTCGCGCTACTGCTGTTACCACCTCCCGCTAGTCCCCGCCCCCGAGCGGCAGCAACAACGGACCAGAGTTGCGACCAGCACAGTGCTCAGCTGTATTAAACAAAATAAAAATGATTTTAAGAACAGCATTAAAAATAGTCAGTTTTATTTCTGTACACATTGGCGTACCATAAGTATGCATGGTTACGCCACTGGTCCCAATAGTCTTGTTACAAATAAGAATCTATTCTAATAATCGGCACTGGCCACGGCCCGGAGCGCTTCACCCTCCACCCAAGGCCAGGCGGGGGATCCATGGTATGTATTATCTTTATGATTAGTACAAGACCCATTCCGCTATGAATTCTCCTTTGTTTAACATATTTGATGTGTTCATTTCATGATTTCAGTAACGTTTCACCAGCAACCCCCCACCCCATGCTACAGTGTTGTAGACATGGTCCGTCTTCCTTCACGATTAGGCTATTACACATGATATGGTGACATGTGATATATTCTATTCTATATAGACCATTTGTTTTATTTATTTTACACTACCTGCTGTGGTGGGGGCTTGTGCTCACTTTCTCTTCCCGCTTGGTGCCCGGCTCGCGCTACTGCTGTTACCACCTCTCGCTATTCCCCCACCCCGAGCGGCAGCAACAATGGACTAGAGTTCGCGACCAGCACAGTGCTCAGCTGTATTAAACAAAATAAAAAATTATTTTAAGAACAGCATTAAAAAAAAAGTCAATTTTATTTCTGTACACATTGGCGTACCATAAGTATGCATGGTTACGCCACTGGCAGCAGCTGAGTGAGAACTGCAGGGCTTAATCTGGGCTGAAATGCAAGAGCATTTGAAATGTCTGCCAGAGCAAGTTCAGTGGGTGAGACGGGGAATGAGGGAACAGGGAGGACAGCAGCAGAGGGAGTTAGCGGGAGGGATCATGATGTCAATATGCCACGTACACATACGTTACCACCGCTGATTGCAGCGGGTGGTTTTCTTTGAACTGAAGACCACTGCAGCCCAACTGCTGTCATAGACAGCTCGTCCATCCATTGGTGGGGTACGGTCGTGCCTGCTACATGGAGCAGTGAATTGGACAGGAGGGTAGCACACCTCCAGAATGTTGTACTGTCCCAAAACGTTCCTTGCTCATGCGCGCAAGCGAACATGAAAAAGGATCCAAATTCATGGTTAGTTTGCTTTTTTTTTAAAGAGTTTTACATTGTTTTGTGGCTTTAATGCCTTAGACCATTTTAATTTAAAGACTGCAATACTACAAATTGCTGATATTCAGGGTAACTTGAAAGCCTTTTCGCAAGTCTGCCCAGGACTAAGAGTTGCTCAATGGTATCCCTCACTACCACAGAAATATAGAAAATGTTGACAGGCAGAAAAAGACCATAGTCCATCCAGTCTGCTCTGTTCCTACCTAGCTTGTGTCTCACAAGCCTAATACTGGTGTCCACAGCTGGGCCCCTCGTTGTAGCTCAGTCCCTCCTTTCATCTTCTCTACTCCTGATTCCTATTATACTTCATTTATGGATTCATCCCCGTCTAAGTGATTCCTATTGTACTTTGTTTATGGAAACATCCCCTCTACTCACTGATTCCTATTGTACTTTGTTTATAGATACCTGTACATCCCCTCTACTCACTGATTCCTATTATACTTCATTTATGGATTCATCCCCTCTACTCACTGATTCCTATTGTACTTTGTTTATGGATACATCCCCTCTACTCACTGATTCTTAATATACTTCATTCATAGATACATCCCCTCTACTCACTGATTCTTATTATACTTCATTTATGGATTCATCCGCTCTACTCACTGTTTCCTATTGTACTTTGTTTATGGATACATCCCTCTACTCTCTGATTCCTATTATATTTCATTTATGGATTCGTCCCTCTACTCACTGATTCCTATTGTACTTTGTTTATGGACACATCCCTCCACTCACTGATTCCTATTGTACTTTGTTTATGGATACATCCCTCTACTCACTGATTCCTATTATACTTTGTTTATGGACACATCCCTCTACTCACTGATTCCTATTGTACTTTGTTTATGGATACATGCCTATGATGTGAAGTGCTGGGCTTCCAGTGCCACACCTCAACTGTTTTTGAATGGAATTAAGTTTATGAGTTATGTGCCACTTTGGAGAAGTTTACCAATGTAGCATTTATTTCTTGTAACTTTATTTTTTGAGTGCAACTAGCTGTGTGTTTCTTGTGCACTGGACATAAGAGACTGCAGAGAAAATCTAGATGAGGTATCGATGGGAAGCAGGGCTCCAGTGGATCAACAGGAATGACAAAGAAGGTGCCAGCAGGACACACTTTTGACATCACTGATGTAGACCAGAGGTGTGTTATTGTGGTGGCACAGGTGTGTTATTCTCCAATACAAACCCAGAATCAGCAACTGTTAACATTCAAGAACATTGTATTCCTACGTGTATGGGAGTTCAGCCTAAAGTGGGACATCACAGAGTTAAAGTCAACATATCCACAATAAGTCTCATAACAAAATTTAGATCTTTGTTAGTTTAAAAGTTATGGGCCATTTTGTAACCCTGATTTTACTGTTACCCCCAGTTTCAGTGAAAGAGCTGCTAAATATGTCATAACCAGAACTCACATTTTAGCCGTCTATATCAGCAACCTTATAGGATTTATTTCTTCAAAGTTTAGGAAACCATGTTGGTGGTAATCATTCAAAAAAAAAAAAACCCTGAGAATTGGATGCAGTGCATGCATTTAGAGAATGTTTAGGTGCATGGTGCTGTACTGTAGTTTAGAATGGGTCAGGAGGTGGCTTTGGAATGCATCGCTGGCCAAAGTCATGGAATGTCAAGGTGGTGCACAATTTCAGAAAACTGGGGAGATGCAATCTTGGAATCTGGCAGAGATGCACAATTTTAAAATGTGGTGGGGACACAGTCATGGAATGTGACAGGAACACACATTTAGGAATTTGACAGGGACTGACAGTTTTGGAGTATAGTGGGGATGCACACTGTCGGAATGTCATCATTTTATTCTGAAATTGTGTGTCACTGCCATATTCAATAATTCTATGCACCTGACACATTTGAAAATAGCACATTGCTTTCACACCACATTCTGTCATTGAGAGTCCCTGCCAATTGTCTTACTTTGTGTGTTCCTGGCAAAGTGCATGTTCCCACCACATTCCAAAACTTCATGCCTGCCACATTCCAAAATTGCACATACCACCACATTCTGTAATTATGTCTCCATCATATTCAAAAATTGTCTTACCACTGCATTCAGAA
Organism: Neoceratodus forsteri; assembly: GCA_016271365.2. NCBI lineage: Eukaryota > Metazoa > Chordata > Ceratodontiformes > Ceratodontidae > Neoceratodus > Neoceratodus forsteri. The sequence goes on from CM028130.1 coordinate 1,429,009,814, forward strand.
ATTGTGCATCCCACACCACATTCTAAAACTGCACATCATGGCTGCATTCTGAAACTGCAGGTCCCCACCACTTTCTGAAATTGTGTGTCCTGCCACATTCCAAATGTGTGCATCCCAGCCACATTCTGAAATTGTGTCACCACTGCATTACAAAACTGTGCGTCCATGTCACATTCTGAAAATGCTTGTCTACAACACATTCCAAAATTATGTGTTTCTGACATATTCTAAAATTGTATTTACCAGCCACATTCCAAAACTGGGTATCCCCACAACATAGAATATGGAGGGGAATGCCTAGTTCTGGACTGTGTGTCATAGTCACATTCTGAGATTACCTTCCTACCACATTCAGAATTGTGCGTCACTGCCACATTCAAAAATTGCCCATGTTTGTCACATTTTGAAAATGCGCATCCCCACCATATTTCAAAACTGCACATCCCCACTGCATTCTGAAAATGAGTATCCCTGCCATGCCACATTCTGAAATTGCATGTCAAAGCCTCATTCTAAAATTTCGCATTCCTGCCACTTTCATTGTGCATCCTGACCTCACCACATTCCAAAATCTGTCACATTCTGAAAATACATTTTTGCCATGCTCCAAAATTACACATCCCACCACATTCCAAAAATATGCATCCCTTTCACATTCTGAAATTGCATGTGACCAACTTATTCTGAAACTGTGTGCCCCATCATATTCTGAGATTGTATGTCCATGCCATACAGTATTGTGAAATTGCACATTGCCTCCACAATCTGAAATCAAGCATCCCCACCATATTCTGAAATTGTGTATCACTACTATGTGCCAAAATTACACAGCCATGACACATTATGAAACCAACACTGCCATATTATGAATTTCGGCCCCCCTGCTACACTCCAAAATTGCACAGGCCTCTTCCTGAGACTATGCCATTGCTAAATACCACAGATGCAACCTGGTGGCATTCTGAAATCTCTTCCTGAAGTATTCTAAAGTTGCACACAACCCTGGCTTTCAATAGCCATGTTTGCCCCTGCATTTCAACCCCATCACAATCTTAAGTTACTTGTATCTGCGCATTGTGGAAATGCATGCCTGTACCCACCAGTGTCAGCTTTCCTTTTTAAAATGTTTACGGCAACTGCAGTTTTATGTAATGTGGGAGAAATATGTCCTATAAGGTAGCTTGCAGGGAGGATGAGGCTGTAAGTTCTGGTTATGACATCATCAGTAGTGATTCACTGAAGTGAGCTTTTTTAAATAGGCAGTGAAACTATGGCTACAAAATGACTTATAACTTTTAAGCAAATAATTTACAGAGTTCACATTTTGCATGTTGCTAATTGAGGATATTCTGATCCAACTTCTGAATGTGTTGATGCTAGAAAATTTGTCTGGACTCCCTCTTTAAGCATCAATCTCAGAGCAAAGCCTTGTGGGTATGCAAATTCTTGTGCACGTCAGGCTGACAAGGCTTCACCAGAACAAGCATATGTTTCCTTGGGGTTTAAACATTTGATTCCTATATACAATCCCACTTCAAGAGATACGGGGACCAACCTGCATCAAAGCACAGATGAGGGCATGGCCAAGAGGACTCCTATGTCCTGGGTATATGGTGATATCTGAAAAAACAAAAAAGGAGCAGAAACTTGTGGTGCTGCAGTGTGACTACCCACGTTGACTCGCAGTGTGTACTGCAATTACTGAAAAGAAAGGTAGCGCACTTGAGGCTTGAAGTGATGACACGTATTTTAACACCACACAATACAATATGAAGTGCATAGCTGTGCAAAACACAGACAGACAGGCAACTATGGATCCAAAATAGAACAGTAACATTAAGTTCTCCTAGTAATAGGGGTATATAGTGTTATTGCTTGCTGGGAGACCCTTCCACTCAACAGCACAGGTTGCTTGACTCGCTGTAAGAGACGATAAATTTGGACACCTTTTGGTGGTTGAAACAAAATACAATAAATGACTGGATTCCAAACACTTGACTTTACTAGAGGGCTCTTTGACAAAGTTCATGTGTACACTTTAAAAGGCACTGGTCACAGGACCTTAAATTCATCGAGATACACAGTTCATTACAGTATTTATGGTTTTCTAGGGTAACCTCTCTACCACAATGTCCCTTCATGTTTTCATAGATAACTACTCAGTTCATATTGCGTGACCACAGTATGTTAGCTGCTTGCTGTAGCAAACATTCCTTACATGCTCCTTGCAGTCTTCCATCTGTGGAAGGCACAGACTCTCACTATCATTATCATTTGTTCTACAATATGCTATGGGCAGCCTATCCATACTTTACAGGCAACACAGTGCTTGGGATTCCCTGTCCCCTCCTGCGTATGGCGTGTCCTCACTGTATTTTCATCTAAAGGCACTGCTTTCACAATAGTGCAACACTTTTTCTTGCAATTACGGTATGCAGGCAAGGGGCCTCAAAGGTTCTAAGTCAAGACTTAGCCAGAGGAGTCATTAGGCTGGGTTTTTCTCTCACCAGGCTTCCAGCTCTCCTCCTAAATGAGGGGTGCCAGCTGCCTTGCTGGCTGTTGCCCACACCATTACTTTGATGCATCGTAAGGCACACCTTACAACCAGTCCACACAGGATGGCATTCCAGCAGGCAGGCTGAAGGTGCCCATCTACTTCATTCTTTCAGGGATTCATTCACTCCCCCCTCCCCCATCATGGAGCTGCATCTCCTACATTATCTCGGCTGTCTTCAGTGCAGTACCTGCTTCGCTTGTTTCACAGATGCTTGATGGTATCACCACGCAGGTCTTCATATAAGTTTTTATTAAACTTTTTCAACTTTTCAACACAACGAATACAGACAAAAATGTTTCAAATTCAATAATTAATTACTTACACTGGAAAATCATGCAAATATACCAAATGCGCTGTCAGTGTCTCTGTCAAACATATCAAGCATAGAGACACCTTGAGCCTGACAACACAGGATGGTACAATTGGGCAGTACGATTTTATATATGAACAGAGGTTAATGATTACCAAGAGAAATTAGGTGTATCAAACAGTAACATCCTTAGAACATACATCAGTGTGAGTCTTAAAAGTCCAAAAACTGCCTGTGATTAGGCAGAGTAAATTTAAGGTAAGCTGAAAAGGACATGTGGGCAAGAGTGATGTACAGTCCTGCTAGTGCATACCCTGCCCCCCTTCTTGCCCATCCAAGTTCCCTGGGAAATTATCCTGTGATAATTATAATAAACAGCTGTGGTCGGCCAATACATAGGAGCATATAAATATGGTATAGTTGTAGTAATTAAAGAGTAGTCAGAGGAGAAATAATCATGTTGAGTAGGTTAGAAGACAGAAGTGATTGGTTCTGTGTTAGTAGTGCCACTTTTGGTGTCATAGACGAGATAGGCAGGTTATAGAGAAGGGTGGGGGAGCTAGGACCAGGAGGACCCAGGTAAGGAGGGATGGAATGATGCCCTCAAAGGCAACTGCTACTTCCCTGAAGCAGGTAAATAGATACAAAAAGTTATTCCCATGTAACAGAGCATCATCAAGACCAGATATGTGCAGGAGTGAGTGGCACAATTACCTGACAGGAGGGAGTGTATGGATAGGTCTGGGATATGCCTCCAGTCAGGGTCTCCAGATTTTCAGAAAAGGCTAGTTTTTCTGCTGCCACATGTGCCACTTTTCATAATAGACTGTCATCAGCAGGAGGTTCTTACATTCTTGTACTACAGGTGTATCATGGTCCCACAGTGTCTAAGTATAACTCTTTGGCTGACCCTAGGGAGTGATTGACCCAATGGAGATGTGTAGCTGAGAGAGTGAAGGGGTGCAGGTTGGATGCCTAAAAGGGTCAGGTATGTTTTTCAGTCCCAGAAGAGTTGCTACTGTCCTACAATAGGCTCATGCATCTGTCCAATATTGAGCAAGGGCTGGGCAGGACCAGATAATGTGGAATAATGAGGCTTGCAGAGGCTGCATCTCCAGTGATCATTCGGGGCAGATTTGCTCTATACAGCCACTGAGGGATCCTATAAGCCTGGTGAGTAGCTTATACTGTATGGTTTTGCCTGAAGTTCCTGTTTGCCACATAATAATGTGGCCAAAGCGATGTCTCAATCCAGAGGTGCTATTGGGTCATCCAACTCCATATTCCACTTGTCTCTTGGTCCAACAGCACAAACAGTAGGTGTTTGCTTGTCTATAAGCTGTTTCATTTTATCTGCTAGGTGCTAAGCTGATTTCAGATTAACCCATTTCTCAAAGGTTGATGGAGCGGAAGTAAATGGTGAGTGGATACCTTTGCATAAAGAAAGTCCCTGGGTTGGAGATAATACCCAAAAGTGGGTCCTCAGTAGGTGGCACTGGGTTTGAAGATCCTCAAAAGATCTTGATTTATCAGGAAGGGAATGTTGCTTCAGTGCCTCACTCTGCCCATAGATTCCATTGTATGGGTAACCCTGGATAACAAGTTGTTTTTGTGCCATAAGGGTCTAGACCTAGAGGTTTTTGGTTTCCAGCCAAGGGGGTAGTGTACTTGAGCCATATCTGCCTAGAGTTCTTGATGCACAGACAGATGTTCAGGTGAATGTTCCAGTCAGGGGACATGATGGCTATTGGAGCAGGCAGCTTCCCTCGTGCCATTTCCACTGACAGCCAACACAGGAGCGTGTGACTAAGTTTGGCCTGTAACAGGCTATGCCCCTACCTAAGAAGTACATATTCGTGTATGTATGGACTTTAAGTAGGGTAGATCGAAGTGGCCCTTACTGCTCTGAAGCTGCAGCATGGCCAGTTTGATCTTAGGGACCCTCCACACTCAGAAGAAAGAGGACAGTTTCCATGATAACTTCTTTAGGAATGTGCCTGGTATTTGTAAAGGCAGATTTGAGAGGATGTAGTGCAATTTGGGGAGAGTAATTTTAAGTATGTTCACCTTGCCCCATGTAGACAGTAGCAGATTCCCTCATCATTGGATGTCACTATCCACTTTATCCTGCATCATTTTAATGCTGGCAGCTATTATGGCCCAAATCATGGGTCAAAGATGCACTCCTAGGCACACCACCCTCTCTGGGCCCCACTGATAGGGGTAGTTAAGAAAAAGCAGTGAAGTGCAGGCTTGGTTAAAAGGCATGACTTGGGACTGCAACTCATTTAGTCTGTACCAGATAAGGCTGAATACTCCTGTATGATGGTATCCAGGGCTTGCAGAGAAGTGGGAATGTCTGAAACAAACAGGATGATATTGTCTGCAAATAGGGTTAACTTATGGGGTACGACTTGTGCTTGCTGGAAAGTGACATGACCAACCCAGTACTAGGTCTTTCTATCTCATACAGTTGCTCCTATCGCTGCAGACAGGACCCCGCCTATTTCCCCCTGTCTACTCCTTCCTAACTGTAAACCCCCATCTCTCCCTCACCACATTGCTTCTGCTCTTCTCCCCTTTAATGACCCTTCTCCCTCAGTTCTTAGCCATACTAAATTACCTTGCTCTGCTCCCCCCCCAAGCCTTTATCAGGACCCCTAACCTGTCCCTCTCCTACCTCCATTAAGCCATAATTGCTTGCTTGACAACTCCTATGTATCAGACTGTTTTTGTTACTGTCAGGATGTTACAATAATTCTTGTTATATTATTGTAGCCACCTCTTTAATTTCAGCTGTTGTTTTATCAGTGTCTTTGGCTCTGTGAGTTGTGTTTTGTTATGATCTTGTTTTAATAACATGGAGCCTTTGTAAACAAGCACCTTGCTCAAAGATTGTTCCAGAGAATTAAATAAAAAATAAATAAAAGCATAAACTCCTGCAACTGATATGTCCACAAAGGTTGGGGTAGCTCTGCTATTGATGGTGAAGTGTTCTACTGTTAGCAGGAAAGGTAGGAGGAAAGGGCACCACTGCCTGGTACCTCCTCTAACAAAAAGGTTGGGAGACTACAGAGTTACTTTATACAGATATTGAAGGGTTAGTATACAGAATGGTGACCAGTGAAATTCATTTTGGGTCAAAGACAAACCTGGATGTGGCAGCAGAGAGATATGCCAACTCCACCCTGTCAAATGCTTTCTCAGCATCTAAAGACTGGGTGGCAGACAAAGTTGGTGGTTCAGGACCTCCCATAGTAGGTCCGGAGTCTGGTGGGTGCTATCAGTTCCAAAATGCCCAGAAAAAAATCCCAGCTGGTCAGTATGGATAAGAGAACCTATGATGTCATTTAGTCACCCAATGAGGACCTTCACAAAGATCTTGGCATCTACACTGGTCAGTGAGACCACATGGAATTGTGAGCAAAGAACACCCTCTTTACCCTGTTTTGGGGTAAGGGTGATCAGAACATGCATAAAGGAGGGGGGCAGGGTTCCTGATTCCCAAGCTTTATTGTAGACTCTAGCCAACGTAGGAGCCCAGATTTCCATGAAGGCCATGTAGAAGTCACTGGAGAATCCATACAACACAGGAGACCTCCCCAGGACATACTCAGGATTGACTCTCACACCTCTTGATCTATGATATTTGCCACAAGGCTGGTTTGTCTGCTGGAACACTTGTGGGAGTTATACTTTTTCAGTTATTTATACTCCAAGTCGGAGTGTTACCATTTTAGTTCTGAAGATTCTAACTGCTCAGGAAAACAGCCATTTTTACACAGAAATACAGCACTCACTCAGGATTCCATTCTAGAGCTGAGTGAGTTAAAGTCTGATAACCATGAGCATCTTCTCATTAACTTTGTTCTTCTTCCGTAGTCTAAGTCTGAAGTCAATCCAGTTTAACAGTGTTAAAATTAAAAGAAGATACATAGTACAAACCTGAAAAATCCAGGAATACCAAGTCTGTATTGGATTATTACAACAACTACATTGCCATAGGCTGCCAGAGGTGATCCATCTGACATAAAGGTGCCACCAATCATTAAACCTCCGCCATGGATAAACACCATTACCTCAGAAAAACAGAGACTAGTGTTAATAAGTAGCAGACACATTGACTAATCGATCTATATTATTTTGTTTCTATTCATTTTGAAATGTAATTTTCCATTCATATCAACTGATAAAAGAAGTACAAGTAAGGGGTATATTTATATAAAAAACTGCTGTAGACTAGACCCATCTCTACTGTATGTAAAGGATATAGCTTTTGGACTGACATGTCAATTTGTTCTGGTCCATGTGCTCAGCAACAACTCACACTGGGCTGTTAGCTCTAGCATCATTTGGCTTCCTGCACAATTCAGTCCTGAATTGCCCTTCCCCCCCGAAGTTTATTCTATAAAATCTATATGGGGGTATTGTCCAGGAATGATTTGTACAGGAGCTGATTGACGACGGAACTAACAGCATGCTGCAAGTTGTTACAGAGCACACTGACTGGAGTGAATTGACATGTAACCTAACTTCTGGTGCCTTAAGGAAGAAAAATCTTTGTTTCAAAATACAATGGGGTAGAATTACTAGGAGGGCCATTTGTGTGCTAAATTGATGCACTGCTCCTAATTTTCAGTTTACTTGGGAATGCAATAAAAAAACTTGCTTTCAGCATTCAGTGACATTTATAGTTTTGAAAAGGGTTGAACGAGCCCCAGATTAATATATATAGGGGCAAGCTATTCACAGTGGTAGGGCGCTCAACTTCTATGGAGGAAAGGAATTAGGGAGGGTGCAGGTCATGTAGGAACCACACACACACACACACACACACACTCTGTAGCTAACGTATGAATAGGCTGAAAATTAACCTCTTGACTTCCCTCCCAGATGAAGGAAGGGTGCAGCCTGGGTACCTCTGGTAGATAAGTATTTTATCAGTATTTGCGGTCAGTGCAATACAAGTGGCACAGCAGGTTAAAAACACAGCATTAAACATTCATCAGGATGAAGTATTCAGGCAAGATAAACCAGATTGCAAAACTATACAGATGTGTCAATAAATAACTAAATACAATCATCCTGAAAATGTATTCTATGCCTGAGAAGCTTAATGAAATAAAAAGTTAAATAACAACTTCTCAAAATTGTTTAGGATCAGAGTCACATGGATCTCTTTGGACAGCCGCTTACATAGTACAGGGGATGTGACAGCAAAAGCCCTGTCGCCTACAGAGTTTAACTTAGAAGGTGGGATGTACTGCAGCTTCATGCCTAGGAACTGGGTCAGTCTCACTCACTGGCCCTTAGGGAGTCTGGAGCCTGTGGAGGGTGAGAGAGCCCCACATGTCTAGAACTTTTAATATCACACTCAGGACCTTGTACCCGACTCACTACCTAACAAGCAACCAGCACAGGGCCCTTAGCGAGGAAGTGGTAGTATTGGGCTTCCATGCTGAAGTTAGAAATTTCACTGCTGTGTCTGGCACAAGCTTCAGATGGTAAATGGGGTCTAGTAAATCCTAATTCTTGAGCAGTCAACAACTGGTCACATGGGTTATCATAGAATATAATCTGCCAAGCAGAAATGTTAATATGTGGGGTTGGTCTAAAAGGAATTACACACAGATCAGTCCCAAACACCTAAAAATAGGAAAGTACAGCCCTTGCCCACCTCCACAAACCTGAAGAAAAAAGACAAATAAAAACAACCCCAAAATTTGCTAATGTCCCTAATTACAGTCCATCATGTTTTAAACAGCAGAACACACACACGCACACACACCATTTAATGAGTGGAGGTTAAGTAACCCACGGTGGTTGAAGCCTTGAGATGCACCATTAGGTGGCATAGATACATAGATACATAGACAGTGTCGGCAGATAAGGGCCTATGGCCCACCCAGTCTGCCCATTTAAGTTTGTAAGTTCAGTTTATGTTTTCCAGGAAGTCTGTTGCCCCTTACCCCTGACCTCCAGAATTCCTTTATGTCTATCCCATGCATTCTTAAATCCCGTGATTGTTTCAGCCCCACCACTTCCTCTGGCAGGGTGTTCCACTTGTCCACCACCCGCTCTGTGAAGAAATTCTTCCTCACGCTTCCTCTGAATCGTCCTCCTCCAACTTCATCCCATGCCCTCTAGTCCTGGAACATCTTTTCGCTTAAAAATAGTGCATTCCTGCACCCTGTTCCTCCCTGTAAGATACTTGTATGTCTCTATCATATCCCTCTCCTCCTCTCCTCCAGGAGTACATGTTCAGTGCCTTCAACCTGTCCTCATAGGACTTGTGATGCAATCCATGCACCATCTTTGTTGCCCTCCTCTGAACCTGCTGTACCCTGTCTTTGTCCTTACGTAGGTAAGGTCTCCAGAACTGCACAGTGTACTCCAGGTGCGGCCTCACTAGTGTCTTGTATAGTGTGGAATTCTGAGGATCTCCTCCTTTTCCTACTGGTGATGCCCTGCCTATGCATCCCAGCATCCTATTTGTTTACCTGCTGCCTTGTCACACTGTTTCCTGCCTTGAGGTCATCAGAGATGATAACTCCAAGATCCCTTTCCTGCTTGGTGCATGCTATATCCTCACCCCCAACTGATGTATTGTGCCAGGGTTTTTGTGCCCATATGCATTATCTTGCACTTCCTTGCATTGAATTTCAACTGCCAAACCCTGACCATTCTTCAAGTTTCTGCAGGTCCTTCTCATTCTGTCTACACCCTCTGGTGTGTCTACTCTGTTACAGAGCTTTGTGTCATCAACAAACAGTGAAATTCTGCCTTCTAGGTCCTCAAGAATGTCACTGATGAAGATATTGAATAGTACCGGTCCCAGCACTGATCCCTGTGGTACCCCACTGGTTACTCTTCCTCTGTGGAGTGACAGCCATTTACCACCACCCTCTGTGTCCTGCTGCCCAGCCAGTTACCTACCCACCACACCACTGTCCTGCCCACACCCATATTCCCCAGTTTGTGCAATAGTCTTCTATGTGGCACAGTGTCAAAGGCCTTGCTGAAGTCCAGATAGGCCATGTCCACTGCCCTCCCTGATCCACCTCCCTAGTCACCCAGTCAAAAATTCAATGAGGTTGGTCTGACATGACCTTCCCTGGTGAAACCATGCTGCCTTGGGTCCTGTAGTCCATTGACAACCAGATGTTCCACCAATCTCTCCTTCAGTAGTGCTTCCATGATCTTCCCACTACCGAGGTGAGGCTGACTGGTCTGTAGTTCCCTCTTCCTCTTTGTTCCCACTTTTGTATAAGGGGACTACATCTGCTATCCTCCAGTCTTTGGGTACCTCCCCTGTTTCTAGTGATCGGCTAAACAGGATAGCAAGAGGTTCAGCCACCACCTCTCTTAGTTCTTTAAAGACCCTGGGGTGCACCCCATCTGGCCCCATTGCTTTATCAACTCTTATTACTTCCAGTTCCTTCAGTACATTATTCCTTAAATACTTTTACGTACACTGTTATATGCAAAGAGACAAAATCAATAATGATTTTTGGGATTCCATTTTTTAGAAACAGTTTATATTTACATGGAATTGACCAGAACAGGCAGGTATAGTAGCACTGCCTACAGTATGTTTTTTTTTTTTTGAATACATCCAGGTGCCACAGGCTGCTGCAGCTCTACTGTCATGCTGTCCTGGCAAATGATGGCCAATTCAATTTCTCCCCTTTATACCCCTGTTCCCAGGCTCGATGGTCTGGGTTGGCATCACCTAGCCAGGAGTACAGGTGAGCAGTTCCCTTCACAGCCGCAGTAAGACTGCTTTGCAGTTGGTTAACGTGAGGTGGAATCTGTTAAAGAGCTGGTGACACGTTCAGGACAACTTTAACAAAACCTAATATTTAGACACCGTCCAGACTGTAGTTCTCATTAGTGCTGTATTCCTCCTCCCCATCATTTATTACTGAGGTCATCTGTATGAAAACAGGGTCTTTGCTCCCGAAGAGTTTGTCTATGCCTGCTACTTTCTCCCTACCTGAAGTCACACAGCACTGCTTGTGACATCACGGTTACTCCCATGGTAGCAGATCATACATTCATGCAAATTTCCTTAGTAATAAATAATGGGGAGGAGAAATATATAAAATATAAATGGATTGCAGGCAGAATTGTACCTAATTATTGTGCTTTTTAAAGTTTTCTTTGCAGCATCAGTAGCTCTTTAATATTGGGTGGCCTGTGTCCCTCCCCGGAGCCATGTGTCTCACTTTATGTTGTAGGTTTCTTGCTATTCTTATTCTCCCTGTTTTTGTCCTTTATTGTCCCTGCACCACTTATAATAAGGATCACCATGGTGGACACATACTTTCTCCAGCTGGGAGGAGGATGAGTAAGCCTCAGCTGTCTTAACAAATGGCACCAATTCCACAATCTCCACACCCTGATTGGTGGGGTGGAGGTGGGGGGAAAGCAACCTAGCTGTGTTTAAGTAACATCATGGGGGCTGATTCCAAGATGAATGGCGTAACTTGCATGCAGTTACGAGTTATGTCATTCGCCCCTATGCCAGGGACCCTACGCCACATTCCAGGAGTGGCAGGGTCCCGGCAGTTGCGACATGCAGGATATACTAGGTGTAGGCTACCGCCACAAGCCCGATGCATACAACCTTCATGTTGCAAATCATGGCTGGCGACAAGATGCCCCTCCGAAGCCCCCCCTCCCCGGACCACCTCAGCACACACCAGGGGGCATGAGGGGGCAGGACAGATGGCACAGGCATCCGGGGGGGAGGTGCACCAGAAATGGACCCCTGGAGGTCCCAGACGAACAGGGGTTTGAGGGGCAGGGGTGTGCTTGAGGGGGCCTGGGGGACAATAGGGCATGGTTTCTGCAGCACTGCGTGGCAGCATCCAATGGTGTCAGCTGTCGGATGCCACTTAGGACAGGTAGGAGCTGCCGTAAGAATGCTACGCCAGTGCACCTTTTGGAATGGCACTTGCGGGTTACAACAGCTGCCGTCCTAGAATTGGGCTAAGTTGCTGTCGTAACCTGCGCTTGCGCCAAGCATTGTGGGCTAGGGAGTAATGGGTGGTGTAGCCAGCAGTTGTCATAGCCCGCATTCGCTATGGCGCAAGTTGCCACTGGGAATTCCAACTGGCATACCACCTGGCGTACGTCATGGGATACGCCAAGAGGTTGGCATATCTCGCCTTATGCTGGCATAGCCCATCCTGGAATCAGGCCCCTTGACTCTACACAAAGGAATCTGTAGCATTCATAACAAACCAGAGACAGGAAAATCCACTCAGACTGTGTATAAAGGGCCATTTGGTATCATACACTCCTGCTTAAAGAAGAACCAGTCTGAACTGGTTCATGGTGAGTTGCAGATGCTTCCCATAATGCTTTGCATTATTGTGGTATGGGGAATTTTGTACAACTCAGAAACATAAGGGTGTGTGAGGAGGGACTGGCTGATTACACGTGGGAGAATAAAACTGTAAACACTAGCAAAATCTCCTGCAACTTTTATGATACTGGTCTTTGGAGCCCTTTGAGGGGGTAGTGTGTAAAGTAGGAGAGAGGGTCCAGGTAGCATGAATAAACTTGCACTAACTGTTTGATCTGTAAGGAATGTGCCTGTTCTAACTGAAATGTCACAACACTTAAGCTGAACCCCTGGACTCTGATTATAAGAAGACTACAGCAGTTCTGTTTTCATCATACTCCGTAATGTCACTGTAAATAGAAACATAGAAGCTGTCAGTAGAAAAGGACCTCTTAGCCCACCTAGTCTGCCCTAAAGTCCCAACCTACTGTGCTACCACAGACCCTAATTGATCACTGGCCTTAACACCCTCCAGTTGTTACTAAGGTCCCCCTGTGCTTATCCCATGCATGTTTGAAAACTGTTACCATTTCAGTACCCACCACCTCTGCTTGGAGGTTGTTCCAGGTGCCCACCGCCCTTTCCATGAAGAAATATTTCCTCCCATCCCCTCTATGTATCCCCCCGGAGTGGTTGCAGTTTATGCTGCAGGTGTCATGGCGGACAGGAAACAGTATGGCCAACGGGAATACCATTAGCGCCATAACTTTATGATCATCAGTAACATTTGCAAACATGTCAAAGTATTTTTTTGCAGGAGGGCTGTGCCCCCCCCCACTCCCCCCAGGCAGGGAGCTATGCCCCCTGCACCCCACGTAAATAAATATAATCAACTCCGAGGTCACACAATATTGAAGAAAAAAATATATTTTACATGTGCTAAGTGTGCGACCTCGTAGTTTTGTTCTCAGCGATTTCACGTTCTGTAACCCACCTCGCACCTGTAGTCTGCTAGACTCGAACCTCTGATCCTAGTCTATTCCCTACTTCACAGCCTATCGCCCTAACCACTACACCAATGGAACAGTGCTTCCAGGCAACTTTTGCCTCGCAGCTTTGTAGTTTTCCACGCCAAGTGGCTCACAAGTAGTCCCAAGAGCTATTCTCAAGTACCACGAGACTCTTGTCCATGACATCACTTCAGCTGCAAGGTGTCCGCCATGACACCTGCAGCATAAACTACACACGAGACCTCCCCCCTTCCAGTTTCATACCATGCCCCTCATTCTTGAGCATCTCTTTCTGTGCAATATGCTACCTTCCTGTACCTTATTGATATCTTTGAAGTATTTGAATGTTTCTATCATGTCTCCCCTTTCCCTCCTTTCCTCCAGTGAGTACATATTTAATTCCCTGAGTCTTTCCCCAAAAGGCTTCTGATGCAGGCTATGCACCATCTTGGTTGCCCTTCTCTGTACTGCCTCCACATGGTCTCTGTCCTTCCTAAGATGGGGCCTCCAGAACTGAACGCAGTACTCCAGATGTGGCCTCACCACTGATCTATATAAGGGTAACACTACCTCCCTTTTTCTGCTGGTGATACCCCTTCCTATGCACCCCAGCACTCTACTAACCTTTCCTACTGACTTATCCCACAGCTTTGCTACCTTCAGGTCATCATATATGATGACCCTCAGATCCTTTTCCTGTTTTGTTGTTGTTAACACCTCCTCCTCCAAATGATACATTGCTCTTGGGTTTCTTTGCCCCATGTGCATAATTTTATATTTTTTGGCAGTGAAGCCCAGTTGCCAAACCCTTGACCAGTCATCCAGTTTTTTTGGGATCTTCTTTCATCCCTCCCCCACCCCCATGTGTCCACTCTGTTGCTGATTTTTGTGTCATCTGCAAACAGGCATACCTTTCCTTCCAGACCCTCTGTCATGTCACTGATAAATTGAAAATTGAAAAGGACTGGTCCCAGTACTGACCCCTGTGGTACCCTGATAATTACCTTACCTTCCTCCGAGTGAACTCCATTTACCACCACCCTCTGAGTTCAGTTACTTAGCCAACTTTGTGCCCATTTTACTGTCTTTGGACCCATTCCCATGTTGCCAAGCTTGTTTCACAGATTTCTATGTGGAACAGTGCTGAAGGCCTTGCTGAAATCCAGGTAAGCCACATCCACCGCTCCTCCCTGATCCACCTCCTGACCACCCAGTCAAAAAACTCTACCAGGTTTGTTTGGCAAGATCTACTGTCTGTGAATCCATACTGTCTCAGATCCTGCAATCCACTGGTGTTAAGGTATTCCACAATCCTTCCTTTCAGTACAGTTTCCATAACCATGCCCACCACCGAAGTCAGGCTTACAGGTTAGTAGTTTCCTGCCTCCTCCTTATTCTCACTTTTGTGTATGCCTTGCACATTACACATAGAAACATAGACAGTGTCAGTAAAAAACACCAGTGGGCCATCTTGTCTACCCAGTTTTATCCTACACTACACTGAGAGCTATTGTCTAGACTGGGTTTTGCTCCCCGCTTCTGCTATTAACCTAAGAAACCATTAAGCTCGTTACTCTGTCCGAGCCATGCTTGAATCCAAGAATGTCTTTTGCGCTCACTGCCTCTGCCAGTAGTTTGTTCAATAGCTCAGGCATTTGCTCCGTATAGTAATACTTTCTTGAATCACTCCTTAATCAGCTCCCCACCAGCGTACATTAATGTCCCACTGTTTTCAACCCTCCATTCCTGCTAAACAGTTCCTCACAGTTTACCTATTTTATTCCTTTCAGCAACTTGAAGGTCTATCATGTCATCCTCTCTTCCTTCTGGATTCCAGCAAGTACATGTTCAGTGCCCTGAGACAATCCTTGTAGGATCTGCCCTGCTGGCCCTGAATCCTCTTGGTTACTCTGTACCACACCATTTCCATCCTAGCTCTCTCTTTTCTCAGGTGAGGACTCCAGAACTGGGCACAGCATTCTAGATGAGATTTCAAGTGATCCATAGAGAGGTATTATTACCTCTTTCCTCCTGCTATCAAATCCCATCCAATACATCCCAGTATGCTGGTTGCCTTGCCGTAGGCATTGTTACATTGTCTGCTTTGTTTTAGGGCATCATTTATGATGAACCCCGGGTGCCTTTTCTCTGAAGTAGTGGCCAGGTTAACCCCCTGTGATCCAGTATTCCTTTCTGGGGTTCTTGTTCCCTATGTGCATCACCTTAACCTTTTTGGAATTAAATTTTAACAACAGATTTTGTACCACTTCTCTAACCTTTGCAGGTTCCTCTGCAACTCCCTTTCCCCATCCTTGATGTATGTCTTGCCACAGAACTTAATGTCATCTACAATGAGACACACCTTGCCCTGTATTCACACTAATATGCTGTTAATAAACATATTGAAAAAAACTGGTCCCAGGACTGAACCCTGTGGTATCCCACTAATGACCTTCTTTTCCCCCAATTCAACCCCATTTACCATGACCCAGTTGTCTCCCCCAACCAACTTCCCACCCTTCTAAGTCCTTTGGTCCTCCCACATCCTCTAATTTCTTCCACAGTCTTCATGTGGCACTGAGTTAAATGTCTTGTTGAAGTCAAAACAGGGTAAATCTACAGTACTGTGTGTTCCTTACCCACCATCCTTGGTACCCAGTCAAAGAACACTTTCAGCTTGGTCTGTCAAGACCTCCCTAAGACCCTGCCATGACCTCATGCTGCTTACTATCCTGAAACCCATTTCTCTTCAAGTAGTCTGCCTACTGTCTCCATCAGTTTACCTACCAGTATGACTGACAGGTTTGTAATTACCCGGTCCTTCCCTTTCCCCTTCCTTGTTTAGTGGCTCCATGTTTGCTATCCTCAATCTAACACTTCAGAATCTAAGCAAACAGGGATAAGAGAAAGTCTGGGATCTCACACAGTTGTGAATTACTGTTTTCTTGTGATTGTTTCTGTTCCCCACAACAGCACCTGTCACTAAAATGTCACTCTGTCCTGGTATTTAACTTTACTCACTGGTAAGTTAGCCGTCTCAGTTGGTTGCACTGGTGTGTACACATTTAAGTATAGGCAGTCTTCATTCATCTCCATAGAGGGCATGTTGATATTCAGTTGCTCAGACAGGATCTCTATTTGTTTCTTGTCTTGCAGGCATCTGTTTCAGAAGAGAGGGAATTATTTACAATTAGAAATGCATGGCAATTATTAACGTGCAGTAGTTTCTGCAGTAGCAGTTTTAATATTAGTGATAAGACACAGAATGGAGCATCTTGTTTAACAATATACTACTGGTCACAAGTTTCTGCTAAGGATCATACTAGGGACAGAAGAACAGTAGTAGGCGTGCCTACCAATTGTGACTACTGTGAAAAACAACTACTGTATGTCACCTCCTTCCATATACAGTAAATGTCTCAAGCTGGAATCCAGAGAACTGCTTATAAGGAACACCAGCTCGACAACAAGGGGGCATGATGAAAACTGACAAGGGGAAGGTTCAGGAGGGACATAAGAAAGTATTACATTATGGAAAGGGTGGTGGAACTGTGGAACTGCCTGCCGGCTGAGGTGGTGACAGCTGGAACTGTGCGTGGTTTCAAACATGCTTGGGCCACAGTGAATAGTCATCACTGGCAGGGACATGGATGGGAAAAGAATAGGATAACTGTTGGGAAGAGGGAAGGCCCTGACTGACACCAGGTCACGGGGTTATATAGAGACCCATGGGCATACTGGATGGACCATTGGTCTTTTTCTTCCATAATCTTCTATGCTTTTATGTTTCCCTTAAATTCTAATTTCAGAGGCCTCATCAGGTGATTGTCTTTTGTAATATCCTGCAAGGGATCATCTCTTATTCTTCTATGTACTAACCTGTAAAGCTCCAATCTTTATAACCCCTCCTCATATGAGACCTCATCCCAATCCCTTACCATTCTGGTGATCCTCCTCTGAACCTTTTCCAGCATAGCCTTGTTTCAGGCTGATGCTGGTGACCAGAATCGTGAGCAGTAATTCAAATGTGGGCACACAGAATTCCTATACAGTGGCACCGTGATATTATTGGAGCTACTCTGGAAATGTCTCCTTATACAACTCAGACCCCTATTTGCCCTCATCACTGCCTGTACCTGATTATTCAGTCATTCATGTTTCAGGTTATTGGTGACTAATATAGCGTATAACTAATGTATAAAATCTGTATGTTGAATTATTGTATATGATGTGAAGTCCCCTAAACTTTTTGGACAGAGTGCTCAACAAATACAATTTCCTGTTTGGCAGTAGGAAGGGAAGGATCATAGAGAAACATTGGTTTTGTCAACCCTAAAGGAAAAAAGTAGCTCACTCTCCCCCACTAGCTGCTGGTGGTCTGACATTGAGCAAGGAAGAAGGAGGCTACTAAAGAAGATAGGAAGTTGCTGTCCCAGAACAGGAAGGGTGAGAGTTATAAGGAGAAGAGAGAGTAAGCATACAGAGAAACGGGAGAGGGGACACAAAATAAAACATGATAGGAGTGGTGCAGTGCAATGGCTGTGGGGCGGCAGTGTTCCGGGAGACATTCTGGAGGCTGCGATGCTGCCCTATTTGCAGGCACCTCTCTGGTCTGAGAGAGGAGGTTGCCCGTCTCCAGGATGACCTGGCTAGGATTCGTGAAACCTCCTCCCCCACTCAGAGACCACCAGGGCCAATGCCACTACCTCAGAGGTTGCCAAGAAAGAGGAGAGGCTGGAACAGGGTGGGCTCAGGGAGGGAGAGGGTGGTGGAACAGAGTTGCATCCCTCCAGCTGTACCTCTCCACAATTCATTCGTTCTTCTGGTGGATAGTGGTTCCTCTATGGAAGCACCTGAAGTGGAGACCAAGGAGGATGCTGGGAACCTTCACAAAGGAGACCCACAGGAGGGTGGCATGGGACCCCACAGGAAGAAACAACTCCTGGTGGAGAACTCAATCATTAGGGGGTAGAAATGGGGAGGAAGGGAGAGAGAGGGTGCCTTCCTGGCACCACGGCTTGAGGGACAGGAAGCAATCCTCAGGATCATGGGAGGAGCTGCACCGGAGGGAGCTGGATGTCATTGTCCACCTAGGGACAAATGACCTGGCTAGGAATGGGATCAGAGCAGTGCAAGAGGAGTTTGTAGAGTTGGGGAGGGGCCTTAGACAAGTAGCGCATACGGTAACCTTCTCGGAGGTGCTGCCTGTCTATGGCAAGGGTGATGCTAGGGCACTCCTCACCAGGGAATTCAATGAGTCATTGAAAAACTGGTGTGGAGCTCAGGGTTTTGGCTTCATTGGGGACTGGGGAGCCACCTGGAGGGATGCAAACCTATACTGGTGCGATGGTCTGCATCTGTCCTGGGGGGGAACCAGGATCCTAGGTGAGAGGTTTAGATGCTTCATTGGCAAGCATTTAAACTAGCCAAGGAGGAAGGCACTGAAAAGGAGCAGGGAAATCCGGCCTCCCCACAAAACATGGTAATTAGTGAGGTAAACACCAAGGTAGAAGTTATTAGGAGCAGGACAGAGGTAAATGTAAAAAGGCAAAGGCAGTAAGGACAGGAATGGGGCTAAAAGGGTAAAGCTATCAAAAGTGGAGGGTGATGAGTACCAATGCCCGTAGTCTGTGTAACAAGCTCCCTGAACTTGTGGCCTTGATGGAAGAGGGTTGTCTGGATATTGTGGCAATCACAGAAACATGGTACACAGAGAACCATGACTGGGATGTCAGCATACCATGATACACAATCTACAGGAGGGACAGGGAGGGTAAAAGAGGAGGAGGAGTAGCTCTCTATGTAAAGGAAGGGATCAAAGCAACAGAACTAAAGAGTAAACAGGGAGCAGATGAGGCACTCTGGGTCACCCTGGAGACCGGAAATGGCACCACAATCCGCACAGGGGTTGTATACAGACCCCCATCTCAGGGGGAGGGAATGGACAAGGAAATGATAGAAGGCTTCCTTAGAATGGCAGAAAAAGGGAGATATTGTTGATGGGGACCTGAATATGCCAGATGTTAACTGGAGCACCTTGTTGCAGGCACATCCAAGAGCAGGGTCATTCTTGATGCCCTACAGGGGCATGCCTCAGACAGCTAGTACTGGAACCCACTCAGGAGGGAGCAATCTTAGACCTGGTACTCTCAAATGGGACGGAGAAAGAATCTCAGATTTAGAGGTGGGTAGCCATCTGGGAACAAGAGACCACCAAACAGTGTGGTTCACGATAAACACAGCCATACAATCAAGCCATACAAAAGCAAGAGTATTGGACTTTAGGAGGGCTGACTTTGGGAAAATGAGAGAGTGCCTTAGAAAAGCACTAGCAAACAGGCAAGAAGGAGGGGTGGAGGAACAATGGGGAGTAATCAAAACAGCTATCACAGAGGCAATAAACCTTTGTGTAAAGCAAATCAATAAAACACAACTAAGGAAAAAACCGCTATGGTTCTCAAAAGAGGTGGCAGGGAAGGTTAAGGAGAAAAGGATAGCATTCAGGAAATATAAGTAAGCACAGAAGGAGCAGAACAAAGAACTTTATCAGTTAAAGCAGAAAGAGGCTGGGAAGGCAGTCAGAATAGCAAAGGCCCAAACGGAGGAAAGGATAGCCAATTCTGTTAAGAAGGGGGATAAGACCTTTTATAGGTACATTAGGGAGAGAAGAAAGACCAAAGGAGGGATACTGAGACTTAATAAAGGGAAGGGAATGTGGGTAGAGGGGGACAGTGAAAAAGCAGGGATACTGAACGAATATTTCTGCTCAGTATTCACAAAGGAAGAGGAGGGGGAGGTACCTAAACCAAACAAGAGAAACACTCTGAAGATGGGGGTCGATACCAGTCCATTTATAGAAGAAAGGGTTCTGAAAGAACTAATAAAATTGAAGGTGGACAAAGCAATGGGGCCTGATAGGATTCACCCAAGAATTCTTAAAGAACTAAGGGTAGAACTAGTGACACCGCTGACTACTCTCTTTAACAAATCATGGGAGGATGGGGTGGCACCTGAGGACTGGAGGAGGGCAGATGTGATTCCTTTTCACAAAAGTGGGAGCAGGACAGAGGCAGGAAACTACAGACCAGTTAGTTTGACCTCAGTGGTAGGGAAAATGATGGAATCACTTCTGAAGGAAAGAATTGTTGAGTACCTAGAGGCCAGTGGGGCACAGGACCCAAGGCAGCATGGATTCACGATGGGAAGGTCATGTCAGATGAATCTAATAGATTTCTTTGACTGGGTGACCAAAGTTGTAGACCAGGGAGGGGCTGTGGACATGGCCTACCTAGATTTTAGCAAGGCATTTGATATAGTGCCACACAAAAGATTAATACACAAGTTAGCCAGCCTTGGAGTGGGCCCCAAGGTGGTAGCCTGGATAAAAAATTGGCTAGACAACAGGATGCAAAGGGTGGTAGTAAATGGAGTACACAGTGAAGAAAGGAGGGTTACTAGCGGGGTACCGCAGGGTTCAGTACTGGGACCGGTCCTTTTTAATGACTTTATAAGTGACATTGCAGAGGAACTGGAAGGAAAAGTATGTCTCTTTGCAGATGACACAAAGATCTGCAACAGGGTTGATACACAAGATGGAGTGGAAAGGATGAGAAGGGACTTGGCAAGGTTGGAGGAATGGTCAAATATATGGCAGCTCAGATTCAATGCAAAGAAGTGCAAGGTAATGCACATGGAAACAAAAACCCAGAGGAAGAGTACACAACAGGGGTGAGATACTGACAACAGTAAAAATGGAAAGGGACCTGGGGTAACTATATCAGATGACCTAAAGGTGGGCAAGCAATGTGAGAAGGCAGTAAGTAAGGCTGAGGGATACTGGGATGCATAGGAAGAGAGCATCAATAGTAGAAAACAGGAAGTTATTATCCTCTGCACAGACAGTTGGTGAGACCCCATCTGGAGTACTGTGTGCAGTTCTGGAGACCCCATCTCCAGAAAGACATAGACAGAGTGGAGGCTTGTCAGGAGGAAGACAAAATGGTGCAGGGTCTGCACCAGAAGACATATGAAGAAAGACTAAAGGAGCTTAATACGTATACCCTTGAGGAAAGGAGGGAGAGAGGGGACATGATAGAAACTTTCAAGTACCTCAAGGGAATCAACAAAGTCCAAGAGGGTAGCATCTTTCAGAAAAAGAGATGTGCAAGAACAAGGGGGCACAATTTGAAGATAGAGGGGACGGCTCAGAGGTAATGTGAGGAAGTATTTTTTCACAGAGAGGGCTGTGGATGCATGGAACAGCCTCCCTGAGGAGGTCATGGAGTCAAGAACAGTGGGGGAATTCAAGAATGCATGGGACAGACATAAGGCAGTCCTAGTGGGGGGTAGGAGGAAGTAAGCTGTTGGTTAACTAGGATCTGCAGCTTATCTGTTAGGTAGGAAAATGGGCAGACTAGGTGGGCCAAGCGGTACTTATCTGCCATCAAATTCTATGTTTCTAAATTTCTATGTTTCTAATTGCCTTGCCTATTCCCAGGTCTTTTTCCTCTATCGCTTTTCTAAGAGTTATGCCATTTAGTATATAATCCTGGCCTCTGTTGTTTAATCCCAGGTGCATTACTGAGCAGTTTTCCAAAGTAAATTCCATTCACCAATGAATCACCCATTCTGCAACCAGGTCACTAATCTCTCTGGATACTTGCACATTTTAATATTGATTCTACTGGTACATCTAATTTCATATACTTTGCTTACCCAGTTTTCAATTACCATCTATCAGATATTTCTAATGATCTATATTGAATACGTATAGAATGTAATAACATTATAAGGTAGGTATCTGCCCTTAGGCCTCTCAGTCCCTACAACTGATGAGGACCCCACCAATAGGGCATGTGAGACAGAGACTGAGCAAGTTATCAATCCTTTGAGTTTCAATACAAAAAACTCTTTCTGAGTTTCAATGTTTTGTAATTGATCTTTGTTTCTACTTATGCTGTTTTAATGGGGCAATGCCAATCTAGTATAGAACTACCCAAATCATTTTCATAACTAATAAACCTCCCAGAGTTTTACCAGCTCTTACTCTTTACAACACAATCTTGTAAATACAGTATCCCTCCAACCCATTTTCCCTTATCTTTATATTCCCCATTTTCCTTACCTTTCATATATATGTCTATATCTATATCTAGCTACACATACATACATACAAACATATATACATATACATATATAGATGTATATACACACATTATAGTGGTGCAGTAGTGCCACTATAGTTAGGGTTGAATAAGCAGTTGAATGTTAAACTCCAAATGTTGCACTTTAATAACTTTGCAATTGTTCAACAGATTTGCACAAAATTTGGTATGTGCCATCCTTTGGGGTAGATCTCTTGACATGCAAAATTTGTTTTTGATTGGATGTGCAGGTTTTGTGCAGCGCATAGTGGAAAAAGTGTGTTTTTTGATTTCTTTCACCAGGTTTTTGCTGATTTTTGCCCATCATGCTGAGGCCATACCATTTGGAATTTTGGTCTAAAATTGTCAGGGTAGAAAGAGACTACCCCAAAGAGCAAGCCAGCATTAGTGTGGTAAAAACATATTGATCTGTTCCAAAGTTATTAAATTTAGAAATGTTGGGTTCTGAGCATGCTCAGTTCAGTCTTTTGGATAGGTATATAAATGGCGAACAAGGATTTGCCTCAAGAACAGGGATTTTGGCAGCTTGTGAACAGGGATTTATAAAATCTCTGTTCATAAGAAAAATTCCCTGTTCATGACCTGCAATCTTGTATTCACTTTTCCTCATCAAACAAAACCTTAAAAGTTAACTCAGGGAAGTGTTGAGAGGTAAACCAAGCATGGGTTTTGTTCAGGGCAACATCCTCTACAAACCCATGCCTTTGTTTACTTTAGTTCTGCCCCAAAATGTGTTTTTAAATTTTTAAAATCCTTATTCACAACTCACTTCTGATCCTTATTCGTGAGGTGTCAAAATCCTTGTTTTCGAGCCAATCCTTATTTATGAGCTGTCAAAATCCCTGTTCGTGAGATGTTGACCAGATGGCCCTATCTGGCAAACAGGGATTTCTCATGAACAAGGATTTTGACACCTCATGAACAGGGATTCAGCTGACTAACAGGGATTTTGACAGCTCACAAACAGGGATTCTAAAAAGGAATCCATATTCGTGAGGTGTCAAAATCCCTCTTTGCAAGCTGTCAGAATCCTTGTTTGTGAGACTTCCTTGTTCAAGAACTGTCAAAATACCTGTTCATGAGATGACGACCAGATGGCCCTAAAATCCCTGTTCATGAGTTGTCAAAATCCTTAGTTCATGATGTGTCAGAATCCCTGTTGGTAAGCCAATCACTGTTCGTGAGATGTCAAAATCATTGTTCATGACTGGATGACCAGATGGCCCTACCTCGTGAATAGGGTTTGACTAATGAACAGGAATTCTGACACCTCACAAAGGAGGGATTCAACTCACAAACAAATTTTGACAGCTCACAAACAGTGATTTTTAAAGCTTGCTATTTCTTTGCCACTTCACTGCAAAGAAACTGTTAGGATGTTTGGCTTGAAAGTTGCAAGATAGAAAGGGAGGTGTCCCAGAGATGTGATGTATGCTGGTTTGGTATAAAAATTAGAATCAGTTATATAGCTATGGCATTCTGAAGTTGAAAAATTTCCCATAGGATAACATTGTGGCAAATGCTGCACCTGTTGGTGCCTATAAACTGTTTGAGATATGGATTTTTCGCTAAACGCAGCTTAGTACACCTTTAGGTGTGCTAAGCATGCATGCAGGTTACCAGTCCATGATTAAAACTGCAGTGGAATTTTTTTCAAGGTTGCTACGGTTACTGAGATATTGCATCATTCGCAGCACATGGGTTACTTGGAATGTGTCTAGGCCTGCATTGTGTCTCTACAATTATAGGTTGGTGGGAGCGCAGGGCATGGAGGGCCCTGTGCTCTCACATATGGATACCATTATGCAGTAATGAGACTGCTGGGCCATTCATTATGGGAGATTACAGTTCATTACAATGTCTGTATATTGTAGATGGATGGGAGTGCAGGGCCCCAAAAACCTGAGACCATGGGAGCACAGGGCCCTGTGCTTCCAAAACCATAAAAGGGAAAGATTACACTTTCTCAAAAAGCACAGAAATTCATTGCAAAAAAACTTCATTAATGCAGCAGTTAGGGTTGAAGTGGCAAAAGTAAGGAAATGAGGCATTAGGGTTGAAATCCTAACACTCACCCACCCTACAACACCACCCCAACCCACCCTCAACAGACCAACAGGCAACGGGGTGTGCCTTGGGGTCATCGGCCCTAACTCTCACCCCATTCTCCTATACTGTACCATGCCAGCTTTCTTACACATGGAATGGGGTGAGAGGGCCAACAACCCCAAGGCACACTCAGTCGCCTGTTGGTCTGTGGAGAGTAGGAGTGGGGTAGTAGGATGGGATTGTTAGGGTCTCAACCCTAATGCCTCATTTCCCCTACTTTTGTCGCTTCAACCCTAACAGATGCATTAACAAAGTTTTTTGCAATGAATATATATATATATGTGTATATATATATATATATATATATATATATATATATTTTATACAATGAGGGTGAGACATATTCCAGTGAAATAAACCATGTTATTTTCACTGCAGTGAAATAAATCCTGATGACGTCAGCAGAGTTCAAATAAATACCATTTATTACACCCCGAAACCACGCTAAACCCGTGCAAAGCCACGGAATCGCACAAAGCCACACAAAGTCGTGCTAAACCCGGACTAATCCCACATAAATTGTACATTTTGCAATAGTGCCCCATTGTATAAATAAGACACATGATGTGCACCTCGTGGAATTTGAAAAATATTTTCACTCCTGCCTCGTGAGTACTGTATATTACACTCGTGCCTTCAGTACTCGTGAAACATCCAGGCTCACTCTGCAGGAGTGAAAATATTTCCATATTCCACTCATGCCCATCATGTATCCTATATATATATATATATATATATATATATATATATATTTATTTATGTATTTATTATAGGACACAGTAGTGCCTTGTACTTAGGGTTGCACAGCCACTTCTATGTTAAACTTAAAATATCACACTTTAATAACTTTACATCCATTTAACTGATTTTACTGAAATTTTGCATGTGCTGTCTGATACCACAGATCTCTGGATCTAGTAAGTTTTGTTCCAGTTGGTTGTACAGTTGCGGAACTGAGGAGTGCCAACAAATATGAAATTTACCATTTAGGTGCAAGTTCTTTGCTCATCTGTAAGTCTGAAACAGTTTGGTTGTTTGGTCTGGAATAGTCAGGGTATATGGGGTCTGGCTCACTGATGTGCTTTTTGAAGGTTTGGTGAAAAAATATGAATCCATTCAAAAGTTGTTAAAATTTAAAGTTTCCCATTATAACCTAAGGGGAAAAAATATATGTACAGCTCGAAAGCACGTTTTGCTTTCGCAAAAGCTCGTTTTACTGCCGCAAATGGGTTCAGTAGTGTCATGCTGCCACCATATTGTTTTCAGTTGGCAATGGGGAAAAACACTGTAATTCAAAACATACTGTCCCTTGGTAAACACCAGCAGTTGTGTTTACTTAATTGGGGCCTGAGAAACACGATCCTGGCAATAGTTTTTCAAAATAAGGTCTAGAAATATGTTTTTTCAATTTGGCTGTTGGAAGTTTCACAAATTTGCGAAACTTTCTCAAACTGAGAAAGTTTTGCAAATGTACTTTCACAAATTTGTGACAGCTTTCATGAAAGCTTTTGCAAAATTTGCAAAACTTTGTCAAATTTGCGACACTGCTTTTAAAAAATTGATGTTTATTTGCCACTTCAATGCAAATAAACGGTTAGGACTTATGGGCTGAAATTTGCAGGGTATAAAGAGCTTGCCCTACAGATGTGCCTTTTGCTAGTTTGGTGATAACACTTAAATTGGCTCCATAGTTATATCATTCCAAAGTTTAGAAATTTCACATAGGATAACATTGTGGTGGCCACGGTACCTTTCAGCACCTATATTTCAAAAACGGTTCAAGATACAGATTTTTTGCTAAACGCAGGTTAGTACATCAGCACACATGCAGGTTACCAGGCTGTGATTACAACTGCGATGAAATGTTATCCAATGTTCCAATGGTAAACTGAGATATTGCACCATTTGCAGCACAAGGGTTACTTGGAATGTCTTTAAGCCTGCTCTGTGTCTCTATACTTGTGGGTAGAAGGAAGTGCAGGACCCAGAGGGCTTGGCACTCCCAAATATGCATACCATTATGCAATAATGATAGCGCAGGAGCCCTCCATTATGCAGTACAGGGAGCTCAGGACCTGAAGGGCCCTCTGCTGCCTGGGCACTGCGCTCCCACAAATAGATACCATTATGGAGTGATGGCAGCATAATGAGGGCCCTGCACTGCCACAGGGAGATGAGGGTTAATTACAATGTCTCTAAAGTTATAGACAATTAAAATATGCATGCGTGGGAGCATAGGACCCACAACACACTACAGAATGATGGGAGTGTAGGGTCAACCACATACGGGAAAGATTACACTTTCTCAGAAAGAAGGGAAATTCATTGCAAAAAATTCAGTAAATGCATCGGTTAGGGTATCTATTACTATAACAAAGGTATGGAAATTTGGTATTAGGGTTACCAGCCCTACCACCCCACCCCCCACCCTCCACACACCAACAGGCATTGGGGTGTGCCTTGGGATCATCTGACCTAACACTCATCCCATCCTCTTATACTGTACCATCTCAGCTTCCTTACACATAGAATGGGGTGAGAGTTAGGCCCCACCCAAATCAAAACAGCCATTAAAAGGTACTTCTCTTGTAAAACCACCTGCACTTAACTACTACTACTGCCTCAGTATGGAGCATCTACTCCTCTTCTTCCCACCCTCTCTCAACTACTCACTATCACACTCTCTACCTCCCCTCCTCTGCCCTCCTACTCCCCTACCTTTCTGACAATGCTTCCATGAAGTGGCCACTCTGACAAACAGGAATATACAAGTCACTGCTGTACTCAATTAACTTTGTGTTATGTCCTAATACTACTGGTGTAGCTCTGTAAATGAGCTCTGCTCAAAGGTGTATTCAAACTATCAAAAAATAAATCAATAAAATACATAGCTAATTAGATAGATATTCCTTGCCAAAATGTATATTCTTTGCCAAAACTTTGTTAATGCACTACTTAGGGTTGAAGCATCAAAAATAGGGAAATGTGGTGTTAGGGTTTCCAACTCTAACACTCCACCCCCACCAAACAGACATCAACAGAGAAAAACATTACAGTTTCTCCTTTCCTGCAGCTTCACTAATCAGGCATGGGGTGAGTCTTGGAGTTGTCAGCCCTAACACTCACCCCATTCTCATATACTCTACACATCCCAGCTTCTTTCATAATCGAATAGGCTGAGCATTAGGGCTGACAACCCCAAGACACACCCCATGTCTGCTTAGCGAAGATGCAGTAGAGGTGAAACTGTAATGTTTTTTCCTGTTGCTGTCTGGTGGTGGGGTGGGGTGTTAGGGCTGGAAACCCTAACACCACATTTCCCTACTTTTGTTGCTTCAACCCTAACTAGTGCAGTAACAAAGTTTTTGTAAAGAATGTCCTTAGTTTTTGAAATAGTATCCCTCCTGAGATATGTACATATATCCTGAAGACATACGCATGGGTACAGAAGTGCAGGGCCCATGGCTACAGAGATGAAGTGTATGGAGGGCCCTGCAGTCTCATTCCTCCATTGATGTGTACGTGTATGTTGTTATGGAAGCACGGGCTTCACAAAACAACCAAGAAATTGTCAGCATACCATTCCTAGTACCCCACCTCATGAACCCAGTAAAAGTAGATGGTGCACTATACCTAAAGCCTCAGTACGACAAAGCACATGTATCCAAAAGTGTGTGCCGAGCATGCTCAGAATCCAAATTTTCAAAACCTTCTAACTCCAGACTGCGTGAACATTTTTCCATCAAACTAAAAAAAAGCACAACTATTAGGCAAGTCCTTTGTACATAAGACTTTCAGAGCAAAACTGCAAAGTGTTTCTTTGGTGCTCAGCACGAAAACACCACCTCATATTACAATGTTATCCTATGGGAAATGAAGCAAAATTTCACTCTTGTATAACTCCATACCAAATTAATATGTTTTTACCAAACCAGCAAAAGGCACTTCTGTGGGACAAACCCTTTGTACCTTGAAAATTTCAGATCAGAATTCCAAACCATTTCTTCACTGTGAAGTAACGAAAAACAGCTATGTTATAGTACTTTTGCATGTTCCTTGGGGTCGTCAGGCCTAACTCTTACCCCATTATCCTATACTGTACCATCTCAGCTTCCTTACAAATGGAATGGGGTAAGAGTTAGGCTCGATGACCCCAAAGCACACCCCAACGCCTGTTGTTAGTGTGAAGAGTTGGTTGGGGTGGTAGGATTGGTAATCCTAACACCAAATTTCCAAACTTCTGTTGCTGTAATAGAAACCCTAACTGATGTGTTAACTGAGATTTTCTGTAATGAAAATATATAAATTGCAAAAAACTGCATTAATGCATCAGTTAGGGTTAAAGTGACAAAAGTAAGGAAATGTGGCATTAGGATATGTCAACCCTAGCACCCCATTCCCTACCCCGCACAGACCCACAGCCGGGGGGCTGTCTTGCACCCGAGAACATTAACGCTCACCCCATTCCATTAGAAAATAAAGTGACATGGTTACAGCACAGGATAATGGGGAGAGCATTACAGTTGGGCCCAAGATGGCCCACTCACCTCCGGCTGTGGGTCTGTGCAAGGTGGGGAATGTGGTCTTAGGGTTGAAAATACTAATGCCGCATTTCACTACCTTTGTCGCTTTAAACCAAACTGATGCATTAACGCAGTTCTTTGCAATTTATATCCTTACTTTTTGATGTAGTATAATAGTATCTTTATTTTACTGTTGGGAGCACAGGGTCCAATCTACCCGTAGATGTGCATATGTATGTAGATGTGGAAGCGTAGGGCCCTCCAGGCCCTGTGCTTCCATGTGCCAAACATCAGTGACCAGATTGTCAGCATTGTCATCTTATTACTCCACCTCATGAACCCTGGTACAATGAAATTGTGCAATGCAAGGCAAAAAATTATTATGTGCAACTGCAATGCCATTCTGTGCCACAGGAGTGAAAACACATTTTGGGCAGGATGTGAAAAATGACAGCTGTACTGTCCCATGAGGTGGTGTGAAAAAATGGCTATGTTGAAAATTTGGTGGCAAAATATTGAAAAGTACCAAAGTTATGTGCATGTGTAGAATAAATGCAATGGATGCACATAATGAGGGCATTTTTAGAAATTATTTCACCAGATTTTCAACATGGCCTTTTTGGGACCCCACCTCATGGACACTGGCACTGTCATTTTGTTAATTGGTCCCAAAATGTGATTTTGCACAGCGAACATGCCATTTCATGCCACAGGTGTGCCACACGTGTCAGGAAGGATATGAAAAATGACAGCTATACTGTTCTTGAGGTGATGTGAAAAAATGGCTATGTTGAAAATCTGGCGGTAAAATATTGAAAAATACCTAACTTATGCATGTACATAGAAAAAAGTCAATGGATGCTTGTAACTCGAGCATTTTTTGGTATTTTTGCACCAAATTTTCAACATGGGCTTTTTGGGACCCCGCCTCATGAACACTGGCACTGTCATTTTGTTAATCAGTCCCAAAAGGTGATTTCATGCAGCGACCATGAAATCACCTTCTGGGCCCAAATAACAAGATGACAGTGACAGTGTTCATGAGATGGGGTCCAAAAAAGACTATGTTGAAAATTTAGTGAAAAATTCCCCAAAATGGTCAAGTTATGAACCTAAGTTCTAAATGCCATTAACAGCCATTATATGGCACTTACCTTGATCTTCAGTTTGTGGTTCAGCTTTGAAGAGGGTAAAAGAAAAAAGACGTCGGGGGACTGTTTTCTTTTTTCAGCTGTGTGTGTGCGTGTATATATATATATATATATATATATATATATATATTATATAAAATAAAATTTCAGGACACTGGGGTGGGCTCCCCAGTGTCCCACACTGCTGGGGGGAGGTGGTTAAATGCCAACATGGGGATTGGGCCCCCCCAATGTCAGCACATTAATAAAGCAAAGGGCTACAGCAGCAAGGGTCATCTGACACTAGGGGTGGACATCCCAGTGTTGGAATAGATAATTTAAATATGACAGCGCTCGGAGGATGGGGTGCCACTAGATACCAAGGAATAGGGATAGTGATCTGGGAGTGAGGGGCTTCCATTACACACCAGGGAAAATAAACTACAGCTGCAGGCTCTTCTCATTAAGTTTGGCACCCAGAATTTCGGCTGTGCAGAAAAAGTCTTTCTTTCTTTCTTTCTTTCTTTCTTTCTTTCTTTCTTTCTTTCTTTCTTTCTTGTATAGTGCTCTTTTTCAAAGGTTCCATATCAGCAAAGGACAGTACATTGAAAATTAATTATTGTTACAAAATTCCCATAGACATAGGTACAATAAAGAAACACTCAAGGAACATATCATCAGGTAAAATGGATACAATAAAATACTATGAGTAACTGAAACAATCAAAGTGCTAAGGTAAAAACAGCCAAGTGTATAGGCTTTGTCGAGGTTGCAGTCAGTTTGGGGAAGAAGAAAAGAGGGGAGGTATAGGACCTGAGTAGACCAAGGAAAGGAAGGAGATCAGTGCTTGGTGTTGGTAGTGGTCAGTCTGGGGCTGAGTGGTGGAACTTGGTGGGGGGAGTAGAAAGATGAGCAGGGGAGGAAGAAGTGAGTGATCAGTTAAGAAGGAGTACCTCAGGGCCACAAGGAGGTGGCAGGAAGATTGGGGTGCTAGGGGGAGCGAGTAATCAGCAAAGAATGAGTACCAGAGGGCCACAAGGAGGAGAAGTCAGCAGTACTAAATTACAGTTAGTGATGTGCAGAATCAAATACAGGAGTTGGAGAGAGGCATTTCCACCACACCAAGACATTAACCAGGAGAAAGTGTGGAATAGTGTGGGCTCCATAGGGATGGAGCAAGAGTTGGAGGTTAAGTTAACAACTTGCAAGCACATGCTCCAGTTTCAGTAAGGCGACGTTTCAATTCAGCTGTAAAGGCAGGGAGGTTTCCAATGTTCAGTATCTGAGCTAGGACCTCATTCAACCAGAGTGGGCCCTATATGTGAAGGACCATTGTCCAAGAGTGGATCTTCTGAAAGGAACATTCAGAGGACAACGAGCCATGCCCCTAGTCTGGTAGATGTATTTATTCATTTGCAGAATATCTTTAGTGCATGGGAGTGCTTGTCCCAGCAGGACTGTTTTGCTCAGTAGGCATGTCTGATACCTTATCCTATTACTCAGGTTTAGCCAGTTGGTTTGTTCATAAAGACAGCAGGAATATGTAAGGTTGTCAGCTCCTAGAGTGAGTCTACAGGCCTTGTTAAGGGCTGCCACTACCCACTTAAGAGCTGAGTCAGAGGCTGCACCACATACAACTAGGCCATAATCTATTATTGACAGAATGGAGCTAGAGATAGACAGTTGAAGGGCAGTGGTCATTAGATATTGTTTGTGCCTATAAAGGATACCCAACTTGATGTTAAATGCTTTTTCCACCTGATCTATGTAACCCCTAGGGGGCGCTATCCCAAGGGCTACTACCCCTGTCTGCTCTTATGCTAACAGGTTGAGGGGCCTGAATCCGATGGCGGGTGACTCCACCCAGAGATTGGGGTTGATACAGTCTGATATGACCAGGTCACAGCCCTTTGGGCCACTGCGACCCCCTCCTTTCTTCCCACTAGTGGCCCACTCAAGTAGACCCCAGTGTCCCAGCCACATACACTTACCCCCAGGCTTGGTCCAATCAGCTTGCTCTGGGGACCCCCTGAAAAGTAAGATGCAGTTACACAATAATCACTGGGCAGTAATTCACCATAAACACACAGTTCAGCCAGTATACCTTTGCAAAATAACCAATCTGATTTATTTAGGGGGAGATAACAAGGACTGGGGGCAATCCGGTTAATTAGCTTACCACTCTACTATATATGTATATATCTAGGGCACTGTGCACGGGCCTAACCTATAAGTCCCTGTCTCTGGGTACCTAGGCAATAAAGGCTAGCCTCTCGATGCAGCTGGTTGGGGCCCTGACACAGAAACAAGCATTTGACTCCTACGAAAGATCAAGTAGAGCCAGCAGGTTCAGTTCGTGTAGCCAGTAAAGGAGCCAGACAAATCTTGCCCTCACTAGGAACATTTGACAGGGATCTACCCTGATTTAGTATTCACGACTCCAGTAGAAAGAGCGCTCTCACATCACTCGCAGGAGTGAGCCTGGAATTCAAACACTTCTCCACACATTTACATGAAAGGCAGAGGGGTACCATACCAGGCAGCTGCTGTATACATCCCGATCGCTTTCACTGCACACACTGGGCCAACCGACGCAGCTTCACTTGTCCTGACAGACCAAGCGCGAGTGAAGCAGATTCTCCAGCCCTCTACAGGGTGAACCTGGTAGGTAGCTGTGCTTTTGCACAGCCTCCTCTGACCACTGCCTAGCGGATTTAATCTGACACTTGCTGGCGTTCAAACCACCGAAAATCTGACCTTCCACATGCGCTTCCTGTGCGAAAGCTCAACAAAACAAGAGCCCAGAGCTCCTTCCTCGCTCACAGCCACAACGACTCTGCCCCCTGGCAGTTTGGGCAAGCCTCTCAGTTTGGGCACCAACCGATCCCATTGGTGGGCTGCTGATGCCAATCACTTATCTCGGCCCCCATTGGTGCAAAAAGGTGCCGCAGTCTAGAACTCCATGTCCCAGAATTACTGCCCGTGTCCCCTATGGCCAGCCGGCTCCAAAATGAGTCCTGATTCTGGTTGGCTCAAATAGTCTCCATTTTAATGTTCCCTCTCGCTCCATTGGCCCAGTTCAACCACCCAGGTCCAAAATTGAGGGTCCAAGTACACAAAGTCCCAGCTGCAAAGAAGGCAGGTTAGACAAACGGCAATTTCACTAATACTCTAAGTAATTGTAGCCAAACAGCCGCATCTATCAAATAAGCTTCCTTTGGCACTTACAGCTACTGCAAAATGGGAGCTCTTCCATCGCAGCTCTGGCGGGATTCGAGCAGGGAAACCCCGCCCCCCCATACAACCCACTGGAGCCTGCGAGCAAGCAGCTCTTAAAGGGACAGTACCGGAGGCTTTTAAAAGCACTCACAACACCCACAGCTAGCTGCATTTCGCCGAATACCAGTTAAGCAGGGAGCCTTTAGGCAAGCTCCGGGAAGGTTTTTAGGAACCCCCATTTGTAGGGGAGTTACACCCTTCCTGGCCTGAAAAGAACTTGGCTTCAGCGTCAAGTAGTTACCCTTAAATCACTTTAAGGCAAAACAGTTTAAATTGACAGCACATCAGACCTTTGGTTACATACATTGGTACTGTATCACACAGTTTACTTTTTGATTATACAACATTACACATACCACAACCCTTTCTTTTATAAATCAGGTCATTACTTCCTGCCCATGACACTTGGATAAAGGGGGCCCTTCCCTACCATCTATCTGAGGGCTACCTGGTACAGTAGCACTATACTCGGAGGGTAATACTAACAGTTCGGAATCATTTCCCAAGGTTAATTTGGGCAAGCAGCTCGGGGACACATACTTCCCTTTATGGACTACATTTAAAGGCAGGTCCACAGGCTGACCCAGGGACTCATAACTTAACCTTACTACAGGCCATACTTCTCAGCCAGTGCATCTAGGAGTCTCAGAAAAACCTGCTGCAGGCCCCAATTCCATTTTAGCCTCACTTAGGTTAGTATGGGGAACCTCCAAAGGGGAAGGGGACCCAGGGCCCATAGTACTTTCGGGAACAGGACCCTCTATGTCAGAACCCACACTGCTTGGTTCAGCTAGGGACATTTCTGGTACTACCGGGGTGCTATCAGGGCACTCAAAGTATTCTTCTTGCTCTGGCATATCACTAGCTGGTTCCCCCTCATCATTTCTTTCTTCTGAAAAGTCAGACAGCTCAGCCAAGCCAGATAATTCAGTCAGGCTCAAGGATCCCACCTCTTCGCCCTTGCTGCCACTCACTTCATCCTCTGGAAGCATGGGCTTCAGGGACAAAGCTGGGGGCTCAGACAGTCCAGGAAGCCCAACTTCATCCCCAGAGTTAGTTAGGGGATTGCCCCTAAACAGTTGACTCAATTCATAAGAGGGGTAATACTCAGCATCATTCTCACTGTCCCCTGACACAGACTGTTGATCAGTTTCATCAAAGTGGGGTGGAGGAGGCCTCTTTGGTTTAATTTCTGAGGAGTCGACCCATCGTGGTTTCTTCTTGGCTGCAGCTCTAGTTATAGGCCCGGGGGGGTGGGGCATTGGGAGGTTCAGCTTCTATCAAAATTTGTCTGATGGGCAGTAAATGATTTCTATGCATTGTTTTAACATCTTTTGTATTATTCTCAGGCCTTACTTTGTACACAGGCAGATCATCTAGTTTGCCCACTACAATGTGAGGGAGATGGTGCCATCTGTCAGTAATCTTGTGTTTGCCATGCAGTCCCAGATTTCTTAGCAATACCCGATCTCCCTCATGGAGTTCCTGTGCTTTCACCTTTTTATCATTCCTTTCTTTGTTGGCCAGATTTCTTTTGGTAGCCATGGTTTGAGCCAGTTGGTATGCATGATTTAGCTGGGCCTTCAACTTTTGCACATACTGTAAATAGTTGTCAGCTCGAACCCCATCAGTAGAGACCCCAAAGTACACATCTACCGGCAGTCAAGCTTCTCTTCCAAACATCAGGCGGTAGGGGGAGAACCCAGTGGCATCACTTTAGGTGCAGCTGTAGGCATGTACCAGGGTGCTAATTTGTTGGCTCCATCTAGGTTTGTCCTTTGGGTGGAGGGTGCCTAGCATAGCTAGCAAAGTGCGGTTGAAACGTTCAGGCTGTGGGTTCCCTTGGGGGTGGTAAGGGGTGGTTCTGGACTTTCGCACTCCCCACAGAGAAAGCATCTCTTTGATCAGATGACTCTCAAAGTCTCTCCCTTGATCAGAATGGATTCTTTGTGGAGCCCCATAGCGAACAAAAAAGTTTTCTACAAGTACTTTTGCCACAGTGGATGACTTCTGGTCCTTGGTGGGGAAAGCTTGGGCATATCTCGTAAAATGGTCAGTGACCACCAGCACATTGCTAATATTTCTTTGATCTGACTCCAAACTCAGAAAATCAATACAGACCAGCTCCATGGGTGCACTGGTGGTGATGTTAACAAGGGGGGCAGCCCTCTGGGCCAAAGCTTTCCTCTGTAAGCAGCGACTACAAGTTTGAATGTGTTGCTCCATCAGCCCCCATCTTAGGCCAATAGAATCTGGATCTCACCAAGTCAAGTGTTCAGTCTATACCAAGGCGCCCCATGTGGTTGTGTAAGGACCTCAGTACTAAATCTTGAAAGGCAGTGGGCAGCACTAGTTGTTGTTTATCTACTTGCCCCCCTTGTCTACTGTTTCTCTGTATAACAGTCTATTGATCAGTTTCAACTTAGGACCTTCTTTGTATAACAATGCAGTTCTCAAATCAGTGGAACGTAATTTGGACACATCTTTCCCTGCATATAGGGCTTCTAAAGCTGATTTGATCATGGGATCTTGGGAGTGATCCCGCCGAATACTGTCATTGTCCAGCTGAGGCAGTGCAGCAATGTCTATTGCAGAAAAGTGGCAATAAGCAGCAGGTATGCAATTCTCAGAGGGTCCCAAACAATCCACCATACAGTCCACTGTGTCCGTGGACATTTGTTCCTCCTTGTCAAACTTCTGGCAGAGTGCTCTCATATCAGGTTCTAACAGTCTGAACCAGTCATTCTGGGGAACAGACCTCCGGGAGAGAGCATCAGCATCTATGTGGTTCAGACCTGCTCTGTATTCAACTGCATAGTTGTAGGTAGATAAGGCAGAGAGCCACCTATGGCTAGTGGCATTCAACTTAGCTGAAGTCTGCACATAGGTCAAAGGATTATTGCCAGTCTTTACTAGTATCTTAGCCCCATACAAGTACCCATGGAATTGATCAACAATGGCCCACTTCAAAGCTAGGAACTCTAACTTGTGTACAGGATAGTTCTTTTCGGAAGGGGGTCAGGCTTCTGCTGGCAAAGGCCATTGGTCTCAGACCATTCTCGTGCTCTTGGTATAACACAGCCCCCAACCCCTGCAAGCTAGCATCAGTGTGCAGGACATAAGGTTTTGTTGGATCAGCATAGGCCAACACTGGAGCGTGGGTAAGTTGATGTATGATCTCATGAAAAGCAGTTTCACAATCAGGAGTCCAGTGGGCCCCAAATACTTCACTTGGATGAAAATACACTCTTTCAGTCTCGAGGGACGCTGACTTTTTGTATTTTTTGTGGGTTGGGGGGATACCCTTGAGTAAGGTTAAGTAAAGGGCGGATCACTCCTGAATAGTCCTTGATGAAACGCCGATAA
This sequence comes from Neoceratodus forsteri, assembly GCA_016271365.2. Classification (NCBI taxonomy): domain Eukaryota; kingdom Metazoa; phylum Chordata; order Ceratodontiformes; family Ceratodontidae; genus Neoceratodus; species Neoceratodus forsteri. Next base: position 1,429,046,554 of record CM028130.1, read on the forward strand.
TAACCACAGAATCCCAGGAATCTTTGCAGTTCTTTTAGATTTTTGGGCTGTGGCCAGGTGGTCAAGGCCTCGACTTTACTTGGGTCGGTCTCTATTCTCTCAGTGGATACTATGTGTCCCACACACTTTACTGATGTTTGAAAGAATTGACACTTATCAATGGACAGTTTAAGGCCAAAGTCTTCCAGTTGGTCCAACACCTTGAATAATCTGCTCTCATGTTCCTCCAGTGAGCTGCCAAACACAATAACATCATCTAGGTATACCAGGCACTCTAATAAGTTCATGTCCCCCACTGCACGCTCCATCAGTCACTGGAAGGTGGCTGGGGTGCCTGAAATCCCTTGAGGCATCCTCATGAATTCATAGAAGCCAAGTGGACAGATAAAGGCTGTCTTCTCATGGTCTTCTGGGGCCATCGGGATCTGGTAGTACCCACTGCGAAGATCCAGCATAGAGAACCACTTGCTACCATTCAGGCAGTCCAAAGCATCCTGAATGTGAGGCATTGTATACTGATCAGGTATAGTCCGCTGGTTTAAAGTGTGATAATCCACCCACATCCTTACTGTCCCATTCTTTTTTCTCACTACCACATTGCGGGAAGCATAGGGGCTTCTGGATTCTTGTATTACACCAGCAGCTAGGATCTCTTGCAGATGCCATCTCACATCATCTATGTCAGCAGGGGCCAGGCATCGAGACCTCTCATGAAACGGCCTTTCATCATGCAGCTGGATGTGGTGCTTAGCATCTTGCACACATCCTACGTCCCATTCTTTTAAGGAAAACACCTGGTCTCTCTGGGCAAGCTTCTCAATGATCCTCACTTTCCATTCAGCTGGCAACGGGGAGTCACTGAAATCAAACAAGTCAGGCATTACTCTGTCATTCTTCCCTGAACTCTTGCTACTGGGTAGCACTGCAGTGTCTGCACAATGCACATTAGCCAGGGTGCAACCTCTACTTACTCAAATCTCTCTGTCAGACACATTATGAACTTGAACAATTACCCTTCTGGCATAAGCATGGGCTCTAGCAGGCAAAATACTAGGCTTGACCAGCAGTCCCTCCGACAATTTCCCATCACCTGGTGCATCCAGCATCAATATCTTATTCTTAACATCTTTTTTAATCCGGACTTCCCCTTGCAAAACACACTGGGCATTTGGGGCTAATTGCAATGGTTCTGGATCCTTCTTCCAGACGACACCCACCAGGCCTTCAGGTTCCGCCTGGCCAGCCTTTCTCTGGGTCTCCTATTCTGAGAGCTCGCCCAGTCCTGGACATTTGTGTTTCAGAGCACAGCTGCACAAAGCGACCAAACATGTGAGCATTGGTTCCGATTAACAGGGGCACCCCATCATACAACCCAGTGGGGGGACATACTAGGGCCAAGGTTTCCACTTGTTCAGCCACCCCAGCCACAGAAGTAGGAAAAGACAACCAGATCTGGATATACCAAGAATAAGGGTAGGCCTTATCACTCAACCCCCAAAACATGTAGGCCATCCAAAGGTTGCAAAGACACCTCAGGCAAGTGTTTCCGATACCAGTCCTGGAACATAATGGTCACCTGGGAGCCACTGTCCAACACAGCCCGGGTGGGTATTACATTCACTCTCACGGTGGCCTCCATTGACGGCTGCACCACAACAGACCATTCGGGGGGTACAGCTTTGGAGGTTGCTTGGGCGTTGGCCCGGGTCACAAAACCCTTCCTAAGAGGCCCTCCTGGAGGTCTGGTATAGGCCTTGCGATGCCAGGTGATCAGCCTGCTGTTGACTCTTCTTAAATTCTCTGGTAACTGGCACTCAGTCTGAAAGTGTCCATCCTCTCCACAATGGTAACAGAACTTAGTGTCTCAGGGGTCTTTGTTGGGTGGGAGATACCTTGCCTGCTGGGGGCTGTCCTGGGGTCCGGGAGGGCTCCTCTTGGCTAGGTCATTTATTTCTAGATAACTCAGGTTCCCCAAACTTAACAGGGTGGGCAGCAGTTTGCTTCAAGTCCCTCACCAGTTCTCGTAAATCTCTAATCTCAGCCCTCAAATCACTTTCTACCTGGGGATCAGAGGAAACAGCACACACCCCCACTCCTCCTTGGGCCTCTGGGGGTACAGGAGAAGCATCAAGCCACCTCGATGGGTTTGTCTCGTCTGGTTCACTGGACTCAGGGGTTTGGCATAGATTCACAGCTCCCACATAGGGTTCCCACACCTCTTCATCAGTCTCTACTTCTTGAATCTCCCTCATCAATTGACAGTATTCGGGAGGGGCAGCCCCGTTGGTCATGTAACTTAAGTTTTAACAATATCACACTGGAAAACCTAGCAGATTTCAAGATATGATCCAGCCAGACCTGGTTCAAGGCTGTGGCAGTTATTCCCTCCTTTTGATAAGCTTTTTGCAAGGCCCTTTCCACCCTGGTGACAAAGGTGGACAATTTATCATTCCTCCATTGTTTGGCAGACTTGAACTTCCATAATAAGTCTTCCCCAGTTTCTGTACTCCCAAACACCCCCCCAAGGCAGAAAGGTACTCTACTGCAGTGGCTTCAGGACTAGTAGCCCGCAAGAACTGAATGGCTTCCAAAGCTGGGCCCCGCAGGCTCTCCATCAGTCTCTTTCATTTCTCCCCCTCAGAGCACTGCCACTCTTGGACTAGGGGGGTAGCATAGTCCATCCAAGCCTCCAAATCATCCTCCCCCAAGGGAATCGGCACAGTACCAGAAAAAAGTTTTAGTCTACGGTAGGAATCTAGCTGTATAGGGGCAACAAGTAGGGGAGATGAAGCCAAGATAGAACTCTTGGGGGGCTCGGGGGAGGTACCTAGGGAGGCTTGGGGGTGGGTTCACTAGAAAGGTCCAATGCCTGCAGTAACTCCTGAGTAGTCCTCCCCTCCACAGCTAGCAATTTAAGCAGTTCATCTTTAAAGTTATTAGTCTTGGGGGACCCCCCGGGGGTGACTGACCCACTCCAGATATGAATGACCCTCCACCCCTGTTGGGCACCTTCTGGGTAAATCACTGGGGGTACCCTCTTGGGGTCTATAGCTATACTGCATAAGAGTAACACCTGCAAGATCTGGTCGAGTAGATCAGCCAAACGCCCCTTCACCTCTACCTTGCCTAAACATTTAACACGCTCTACTGCAGAAATAAGGTCAGCGTTTGTTGTCCCCAAAGGTACATCCAGTAGTAACACAATTTTCTGGGAATCCAACTCTTCTGCTTCACCCCACCCCATCAGTTTATGCACCATCGTCTTAATAGGGTCCAACTTAATCTTTATTTTTATTTTTATTTAGTTTTTGTTTACCGGGTAAGTGCACTAGCCAACAGGTGACTATTTTCAGGCACGACCCGGGAGAGTACAAGACAAAATACATACTGAGGGTGATAACATAAACAGTACAATTGTAAAGACAGAGGAGCAAAGCTATGAGGCTAGGATAACATTGTGGACACTAGTCAAAGTACAACGAATACAACATTGTTTGGAAAATAGCTTATGGCAGGCAAAAGCAGGTATGGATACAAGGACAGAGCTATTCATTGGTCCAAGGCAGACGTAGTTGAGTGGAGGAGGAGGCCTGAGGATCCGAAAAGAGCAAGCTAGGACCACGCCGAGAAAACTGCTGTTAGCAGCTCAGTGCACAACTACGGCTTGCGGCTTAGGCGGCTCAGGGTACTACCATGCGGCCGAGCTCATGGTACTGCTTCCTGGGCCCGAAACATGGCAGGCAGCCCCTGAAAGTAGACATACCAGGGGGCGTAAGGCGAGGTCCATCGCTGTTTGTCGTTTAACAAATGGGTCCGATTGGCTGCGGTGGTACCTCGGCAGCACTGAGGAGAAGGGAGGAGGGAAATCCAAGCCCAAAAAGGGGTAGTTGGAAATTATACGGCGGCTGCGGCTTACAGCGGCACAGGTTATCTTTGAGTGACCCGGGGCACCTGGTTTTGCTTATTGGTACGTATGTGGCTGGTGACCACTACAGTCAGAAGTGCCGAGGAGGGGCAACTCAGGTGACTACTAGGTAAGCGAAGCTCGAGGTGGGCCCCTGAGACTATCCTGGTTAGTCCATGTTGGGGCTGTATCGGTAATTTATGGCTTTCGCGGTTGGAAGTAGGGACAAGCCGCCGGTCTCATGGTTCAGTTGTCGGGCATTGGGAGCGGCGTGCTGTCAGGGCTATGCGGGCAAAATTTACGGCATTTCGGCTGTGATGGCAATTTTATGGCTTTCACGGCTGGAAGTAGAGACAAGCAGCCGGCCTCATGGTTCCGATGCCGGGCATGGGAGCGGCGTGCTGTCAGGGCTTAGCGGGTTTATCGGCAAATCTTATGGCTTTAGCGGCTGAAAGTAGGGATAAGTAGCCAGGCTCATGGTTCCATTCCGGCTTGAGAGGGCGAATTGTCGGGTTCAGAGGGGTTTTATGGCAGTCTATGGCTTCGCAGCCGAAAGTAGGATAAGCAATCGCTCATGGTTCTGTTGTCGGGCATGAGAGCTGCGCTGCAGTCAGGGTTTTGAGGGATTGCTGCAATCTTATGGTTTTAGCAGCTATAAAAGGAAAAGCCAGGCTCATGGATCCGTTGCGGGCATGAGCGTGGCGAAAGCAGTCCCGGTCAAAACCAGGGGAGTATTTCGCTAGGAGGGCAGGAGTACCAGTACCCAACTATCAAATTCTGTCCGGCTGTAGAAAACAGTGAGGTCACATACAAGTTAAAACAACAAAGTTAAGACAACAATGTGTAGAGCAAAAGACATAGTTTAGACATTATACAGCATGAATAAAGGCATAGCAGTAAGGGCTTATTTCATATGAGACGGTACTGTACAGATCAATAATACAGCTTGCATAGAGCAGTAAGCTACAAACCGAGCAGTTATGATTAGGGGAACTCAGGGAAATATGAGAGATCAGCAGGTAGATAGGGTATGAGAACAGGCAGGGGAGAGAAAGCATCAGGAAGAGGGTGAGCCAGAGGGAGGGGGGGGAAGGCCGATAAGGCAGGAAAAGGGGAGATAGTAGGATAGGCTTTCGTAGGTACTGTCAGGTAGGGTCAAAACAGGCACATTGGTCAGAGGTAGCTAGGTAGTTACGTAGCCCTCGCTTGAAGAGGTAATGCGACGAGGTATGCCTAAGATCCTGTGGCAGCATGTTCCACATCTGGGGGGCAGCATGCCCGAATGCACCAGTTCCTTTAGAGGTGCAACAATGGGGAACTCTCAAAAGAGATTTGTCAGATGATCTCAATTCACGAATAGAGGAAGCGGGATGAAGTAGCTCAGCTAGTGATGCAGGCGTGTCTAATCTGATAATAGAGTCACATAGACAGCCAAGATAGTATAGCCTGGTGGCATTAGGGGAGAGCCAGCCAAGGTCACTATACAGTTGACAATGATGTTTGAGTTGCAGGGCCTTTGAAGCATACCGGCATATGTTGTTGTAGGTGACATCCCATTTTTGCAAGGCTGTTTTATGGGCAATAGTCAGGATGGGAGCGCAGTAGGTAAGAGTTGGTAAAAGGATCCCTCTGGCAATGGCCGGCTTGGCTGATGGTGTAAGCATATAGCTGGTTCTGTTGGCAGCCCCCAGCTTACAGTTTACAGCTTTACAGGTTACTTGAATGTGCAGGTTAAGGTCCAGAGATTGGTCGAGTAGGATACCAAGATAGCGAAATGTGGTGACGACCTCGAGAGAGATCCCATTCAGGTCCAGTATTTTTAAGGGGGAGGTGCAGGATCTAAGTTTCTGAGCAGTGCCCAGTAGCATAGCTTTAGTTTTGCTTGAGTTCAGGATAAGTCGATGAGAGCTTGGCCAGTTTTGTATCTTGTTGAAGGCTGAGGTCAGAGACAAGTTTAGGTGGTCGATATTGTGCGAGCTGGCATAGATGACCAGGTCATCAGTGTAGAGAAGTGAGGAGCAGAATGAAATATTACTTGGTAGGTTGTTTATGAATAGGGAAAAAAGAAGAGGGCCCAGTATTGAGCCTTGGGGTACACCAATATTGACTGTGGTGCTGTCAGAGATTGCAGAATTGAATTTTACAGCGTGGGTCCTATCAATTAAGTAGCTCCTGAACCAGTTAGTGACGGGAGATGAGAAGCCTATTGATTGAAGGGTGGACAGGAGCAGGGAGTGATCCACGAGGTCGAAAGCCTTGGTAAGATCAATGAAGACAGCTCCTGTTAGCCGACCCTCGTCCATGTTAGATAGAGTATCTGAGGTGAGTTTGGCTAGTGCTGTCATGGTGCTATGGTTCTTTCTGAAGCTATGTTGTGCTTCACAGAGCAGATTTGCAGCTTCTAAGAAGTCAAGGGTCTGGGTGGCTACAAGCTTTTCTAAGATTTTACTGAGGACAGAGAGAACCACTATTGGTCTGTAGTTTGTGATTTCATTTTTGTTTCCTTTCTTGAATATAGGAGTAATTCTTGCAGTTTTCCAGATATCAGGAATGGTACCATTGGGGAAGGACAGTGTGAAAATTTTAGCCAGTGGCTCAGAGATGAGATGAGCAGCAGTTTTTAAAAGGCGAGGTTCCAGAGAGTCTGATCCAGGGCTGGTATTGTCAGATATGGTGCTTAGTAGATTAAAAACTTGAGCTCTGGTTACAGCTTTGAAATAGAAAGACTTGGTTGTTTGAGCCCCAGTTTGAGAGGCTGAGAGGTCAGCTAGTTCACTAGCCACAGGGGGCTGAGAGGTGACTGGAGCCAGTGGCAGTGTAGAGGTGTAGGGTGAGAGATCCGAGAACATGTTGTTGAAAGCATTTGCTATGGTGAGGGAGTCGTTGCAGTGGATACCACCGAGGATCATCTCCGAGGGGGTTACAGATAGTGGGGTACCAAGGAAGGTCTTAATATGGCCCCAGAATTTTCGGGGATCATGAGCTGAGCTAGCTAGTAGGTTCTGGCAGTACCTACTTTTTGCAAACCTTATCTGCTTTTTGCAGGAGTTTCTGTGTTGTTTGTAAATTGAGTGGTCTCTGGGTAGACCAGTGCTTTTGTAGTGCTTCCATAGTTTATCTCTGAGCTGTAGCTGCAGGAGTAGATCTTTTTGGAGCCATCTCATTTGTTTTCCCCTGACTCTTTGCACTTTCGGTGCATGCCTATTCTGCACTTCCCTGAACCTAGTCAGGAACACATTTAGGGCATCTTCAACTTTTGCTGCTTGGTGGATTTCAGACCAGTCAATGTTGGATACATCAAGGAGGAAGATGTTTATATCCATATGGGCAAAGTTGGTAAATGTGACCAGGCAGGGCTGAGGAGAAGGTGGCGGACCAGAGCGCCATTGACAAAAAATGGGAGAGTGGTCAGTTATTGCATTGGCCAGGACACCTGCCTTGGTCATATGTTCAGGTCTATTTGTGAGAATCCAGTCGATAAGTGTACCAGACTGAGGGGTTACCATCCTAGTGTTCTCTGTTATTAGCTGGTGGAAATTAAAGCCAAGGACTAGTGATGCGAGGGTACTGTGAGAGGGGCCCAGCCAGTTGAGGTTAACATCACCTAGTATGATGGCTTCATTCATGTTAATGGTTTGCGATGTAAGTTTGAGGAGTTCCTGAAGACTATCCATTCCTCCAGTGGGCAGGTTGTAGAGGCAAATTATGTGCAGATTCTTAGTACCAAGGGACAATATCACATGTATTGACTCACAGATCAGTTGTGGGTCTTGGGCTGGAGCTGTTTTTATGCTGAGGTGGGATTTGTGGTAGATGGCAATGCCCCCACCCCGTTTTGACCAAGGCTTGTCCTGCAGGATAATAGAGTATCCAGGTATGTCACACAGGACATTGTGGATTCGTGGTTTTAGCCAGGTTTCCGTGAGGCACAGGATGTCAGGTTCAACTACTTTGATCCAAGCTTCTAACTCAGCCAGATGGCTCTGTAAGCTTCTAATGTTCATATGTGCTAATAGAAGTCCTTTTTTTGACTTGCCCTTTGAATTGCTGGGAGTGCCATTGCAGGGAGGGCCAGGGTTTAGTTCTACGTCACCAAATAGCAGGAGCAAAAGAGAAGCTAGAAACTCAAGCTTTAACCTGTAGAGAGTTTTGGTTGATTTATGTTTCCTCCTCCATTTATTGAGGGTAGCAAGTACGTGATAAGTGCATTCTTTCTTAAGGAGAAGGTATTGCCATGCGGGTTTGGGGTAGTAGTTGGCTATAAGCAGGTTAGAAAAACTGAAATCATTGATTGAAGGGGAGTATTGGAGCTTCTCATGTGGTAGTGACATAGAGATATTGTTTAGGCACAGTAGGAAAAGAAGGCCGATCAGGAGAGTTAGTACCTTTAGTCTGCCACTTGGGGGCGGCGAGTCCGCATGGAGGAGTAACATGACAGCGCTTTTGAGATAGCAGCTTAGTTTGCAGGGAAACAAGGAATGAAGGAGAGGGTTTTGTTGAGGTAGCAGAGATCAAGTAGAGTTTTGGACTTAGAGCAGGAGAGGGGGCCGAGAGAGAGGGGTGAGTGGGGTTGGGAGTTTTTGGTGGAAGATGGGAAAATGACCAGGAAGGCTACTTCAAGAGAACTGAGGCAATTTTAGTCCGGCAGTGAGTAGGTCGATCACCCCCAGTGGTGAGATAGTATAAGGAACCAATGGGAAAGTGGACACTTAGTCATATGACCTACATAGTCCTATATAGCTAGAGGCCGACCAGGGTGGGTGAGGTGGGGGGCGGGTGGGGAGCCGGCGTGAAGCACCAGCGGGACAAATGGTCACCATAGGAGCTGTACCACTTGCCGTAAGTGTCCGGGAAATGGCTCACTGTGAGCGGGGAGAGTGGACTGCTCACAGCGGTGCGCAGCGCTCACAGTCCTGGAGCACGGTAGGCAGTCCAAGAGTCAAGGTTATCGGTGAAAACAGCCGCTTTCAGTGTAAAGGTAAAATCCAGATAGCGCTACAAACCCTTTCTGGAGAGAGACGGCAGCTGAAGTGAAAAAACGTACCTTTCGGCTTTACGCCTTTAGCAGCACAAGTTACCAGCGAGCAGCTGAGCTCCTGGTTCCCTTCCTGGGCGAGAGCGCGGCGGGTGGCCCCTGACAACAGGCTTCCCTGGAGGAGCGCGGTTGCAATCTTCGGCGGGTACCGCTGGGCAAGCGGTGTCCACGGAGGCTTCCTTGGGTTACAGCGGTGGGTCCACGGGTGTGAGGAGGAGTGAATCCGAAGCCCCGATGGGCTTGGAAAGGACCTAAGGAGGACAGCAAGGGAGAGGCATTAAGTAGGCGTAGGCGCAGTGGGAAAGGCTTAGCAAGACAAAGAGAAGGGCAGAAAGTGAGAAAAGAGGTGGAGATTGGCGAGAGAGGGAAATATTATCAGTTTTTACAGTTTCAAGGCAGCTAAACTAAGGCTCTAAACTTTCAGTTATAGAATAGACATTACGGCTTTGCAAACACAGAAAAAGGGCGGGAGTGAGAAGAGAGGTGGAGATTGGAGACAGAGGGAAATATTAGCAGTTTTTACAATTTCAAGGCAGCTATACTAAGGCTCTAAACTTTCTGTATTAACAAACATCCAAGTTAAAAGCAAAATACACAAGACAAATGGTCACCGGAGGAGCGGTACCACTTGCCGTAAGTGTCCGGGAAATGGCTCACCGCGACCGGGGAGAGTGGACTGCTCACAGCGGTGTGCGGCGCTCACAGTCCTGGAGCATGGTAGGCAGTCCAAGAGTCAAGGTTATTGGTGAAAACAGCCGCTTTCAGTATAAAGGTAAAATCCAGATAGCACTACAAACCCTTTCTGGAGAGAGCCGGCAGCTGAAGCGAAAAAACGTACCTTTCGGCTTTACACCTTCAGCGGCACAAGGTACCAGCAAGGGGCCGAGCTCCTGGTTCCCTTCCTGGGCAAGAGCGCGGCGGGCGGTCCCTGACAACAGGCTTCCCTGGAGGAGCGCAGTTGCAATCTTCGGCGGGTACCGCTGGGCAAGCGGTGTCCACAGAGGCTTCTTTGGGTTACAGTGGTGGGTCCACGGGTGTGAGGAGGAGTGAATCTGAAGCCCCGATAGGCTTGGAAAGGACCTTTCGGCTTTACGCCTTTAGCGGCACAAGGTACCAGCGAGCGGCCGAGCTACTGGTTCCCTTCCTGGGTGAGAGCGCGGTGGGCGGCCCCTGACAACAGGCTTCCCTGGAGGAGTGTGGTTGCAATCTTCGGCAGGTACTGCTGGGCAAGCGGTGTCCACGGAGGCTTCCTTGGGTTACAGTGGTGGGTCCATGGGTGTGAGGAGGAGTGAATCATATCTCCCTCCAGCTTTTCCTTTAGTTTGGCCATGTTGAGATACTTTGTCTACTCAGCCACTAGGGGATGCTGATCCCAGCGGTGCCTCCAAAATGTAACCCCTAGGGGGCGCTATCCCAAGGGCTACTACTCCTGCCTGCTCTGATGTTAACGGGTTGAGGGGCCTGGATCCGATGGCGGGAGCCTCCACTCAGAGGTTCGGGTTGGTACAGTCTGATATGACCAGGTCACAGCCCTATGGGCCACTGCGACCACCCCCTTTCTTCCCACTAGTGGCCCACTAAAGTAAACCCCAGTGTCCCAGCCACATACGCTTACCCCCAGGCTTGGTCCAATCAGCTTGCTCTGGGGACCCCTGAAAAGTAAAATGCAGTTACACAATAATCACTGGGCAGTAATTCACCATAAATACACAGTTCAGCCAGTATACCTTTGCAAAACAACCAATCTGACTTATTTAGGGGGAGATAACAAGGACTGGGGACAATCAGGTTAATTAGCTTACCACTCTAATACATATGTATATATCTAGGGCACTGTGCACAGGCCTAACCTATAAGTCCCTGTCTCTGGGTACCCAGGCAATAAAGGCTAGCCTCTCGATGCAGCTGGTTGGGGCCCTGACACAGAAACAAGCATTTAATTCCTACGAAGATCAAGTAGAGCCAGCAGGCTCAGTTTGTGTAGCCAGTAAAGGAGCCAGACAAATCTTGCCCTCACTAGGAACATTTGACAGGGAGCTACCCTGATTTAGTACTCACGACTCTAGTAGAAAGAGCGCTCTCACACCACTCGCAGGAGTGAGCCTGGAATTCAAACACTTCTCCACACATTTACATGAAAGACAGAGGGGTACCATACTGCTGCTGTATACATCCTGATCGCTTTCACTGCACACACCGGGCCAACCGACGCAGCTTCACTTGTCCTGACAGACCGCGCGCGATTGAAGCAGATTCTCCAGTCCTCTACAGGGTGAGCTTGGTACATAGCTGCGCTTTTGCACAGCCTCCTCTGACCACTGCCTAGCGGATTTAGTCTGACACTTGCTGGCATTCAAACCGCCAAAAATCTGGCCTTCCACACGCACTTCCCACACGAAAGCTCAACATAACAGGAGCCCAGAGCTCCTTCCTTGCTCACAGCCACAACGACTCTGCCCCCTGGCAGTTTAGGCAAGCCTCTCAGTTCAGGCGCCAACCAATCCCATTGGTGGGCTGCTGATGCCAGTCACTTATCTCGGCCCCCTTTGGTGCAAAAAGGCACCGCAGTCCAGAACTCCATGTCCCAGTATTACTGTCTGTGTCCCCTATGGCCAGCCGGCTCCAAAACGAGTCCTGATTCTGGTTGGCTCAAATAGTCTTCATTTTAATGTTCCCTCTTGCTCCATTGGCCCAGTTCAACCACCCACGTCCAAAATGGAGGGGCCAAGTACACAAAGTCCCAGCTGCAAAGAAGGCAGGTTAGACAAATGGCAATTTCACTAATACTCTAAGTAATTGTAGCCAAACAGCCACATATCTCAAGTAAGCTCCCTTTGGCACTTATAGCGACTACAAAATGGGAGCGCTTCCACCACAGCTCTGGCGGGATTCGAGCAGGGAAACCCGCCCTCCCTATACAACCCACTGGAGCCTGCTAGCAGGCAGCTTTTAAAGGGACAGTACTGGAGGCTTTTAAAAGCACTCACAACACCCACAGCTAGCGGCATTTCGCTGAACACCAGTTAATCAGGGAGCCTTTAGGCAAGCTCTGGGAAGGTTTTTAGGAACCCCCATTTGTAGAGGGGTTACATCTATGTGCTGTGTGAGAGAGAAGATATCATCGATCATGACCCCAAGGTATTTGAACAAGTGCACTTTTTTAAGCGGGACTGCTTTATTGTTAATGATAGACATAGAAACATAGAATTTGATGGCAGATAAGGACTGCTTGGCCCACCTAATCTGCCCATTTCCCTACCTGATGGATAAGCTGCAGATTCTAGTTAATCAACAGCTTACTTCCTTCTACTCCCCACTAGAATTGCCTTATGCCTGTCACATGCATTCTTGAATTCTCCCACTGTTCCTGACTCCACAACCTCCTCAGAAAGGCTGTTCCATGCATCCACAATCCTCTCTGTGAAAAAATACTTTCTTACATTACCTCTGAGCCGTCCCCCATCTTCAAATTGTGCCCCCTTGTTTTTGCACCTCTCTTCTTCTGAAAGATGTTACCCTCTTGTACTTTGTTAATTCCCTTGAGATACTTGAAAGTTTATACCATGTCCCCCCTCTCCCTACTTTCCTCGAGGGTATACATATTAAGCTGCTTTAGTTTCTCCTCGTATGTCTTCTGGTGCAGATCCTGCACCATTTTGGTTGCCCTCCTCTGAACAGCCTCCACTCTGTCTATGTCTTTGTGGTGATGGGGTCTCCAGAATTGCACACAGTACTCCAGATGGGGTCTCACCAACTGTCTGTACAGAGGGATAACAACTTCCTGTTTTCTACTGTTGATGCCTCTCCCTATGCATCCCAGTATCCTCCCAGCCCTCCTTACTGCCTTCTCACATTGCTTGCCCACCTTTAGATCATCTGATATAATTACTCCTAGGTCTCTTTTGATTTTTGTTGTTGTTATTAACTCACCCCCCGTTGTGTACTCTTCCCCTGGGTTTTTGTTTCCCAGATGCATTACCTTGCACTTCTTTGAATTGAATCTGAGCTGCCACATATTTGACCATTTCTCCAACCTTGCAAAGTCCCTTTTCATCCTTTCCACCCCACCTTGTATATCAACCCTGTTGCAGATCTTTGTGTCATCTGCAAAGAGATATACCTTTCCTTCCAGGTGCTTTCCAATGTCACTTATAAAGACATTAAAAAGGACCGGTCCCAGTACCAAACCCTGCGGTACCCCACTAGTTACCCTCCTTTCTTCACTGTGAACTCTTTCACTATTACCCTTTGCGTCCTGTTGTCCAGCCAGTTTTTTATCCAGGCTACCACCTTGGAACCCACTCCAAGACTGGCTAAGTTGTATATTAATCTTTTGTATAAGACTGTGTCAGATGCCTTGCTAAAATCTAGGTAGGCCATATCCACAGCCCCTCCCTGGTCTACTACTTTGGTCACCCAGTCAAAGAAATCTATTAGGTTCATCTGACATGACCTTCCTGCTGTGAAACCGTGCTGCTTTGGGTCCTGTGCCTCACTGGCCTCTAGGTACTCAACAAGTCTTTCTTTCAGAAGTGATTCCATCATTTTCCCTACCACTGAGGTCAAACTAACTGGTCTGTAGTTACCTGCCTCTGCCCTGCTCCCACTTTTGTTAAGTGGAATCACATTTGCCCTCATCTAGTCCTCAGGTACCACCCAATCCTCCCATGATTTGTTAAAGAGAGTAGTCAGTGGTGTTACTAGTTCTACCCTTAGTTCTTTTAGAATTCTTGGGTGAATCCCATCAGGCTCCATTGCTTTGTCCACCCTAAGTTTCAAGAGTTCTTTCAAAACCCTCTCTTCTGTGAATGGACTTGTATCGACCCCCCTTTTCAGAGTTTCCCTCTTGTTTAGTTTAGGTACCTCCCCCTCCTCTTCCGTTGTGAATACTGAGCAGAAATATTCATTTAGTATCCCAGCTTTTTCACTGTCACCTTCTGCCCACATTCCTTCCCCTTTATTAAGTCTATGTATTCCTCCCTTTGTCTTTCATCACTCCCTAAAGTACCTATAAAAGGTTTTATCCCCTTTCTTAACAGAGCCGGCTATCTTTCCCTCAGTTTGTGCCTTTGCTATTCTGACTGCCTTCCCTGACTAATTCTGCTTTAACTGATAAAGTTCTCTGTACTTCTCCTTCTGTGTTTCCTTATATTTCCTGAATGCTATCCTTTTTTCCTTAACCTTCCCTTCCACTTCTTTTGAGAACCATACTGGTTTTTTCCTTCATTTTGTTTTGTTGATTTGCTTCACACACAGGCTTGTTGCCTCTGCGATGGCTGTTTTGATTATTCCCCATTGTTCTTCCATGTCTCCTTCTTGCCCATTTGCTAGTGCTTTTCTGAGGCACTCTCTCATTTTCCCAAAGTCAGCCTTTCTAAAGTCCAATACTCTTGTTTTTGTATGGCTTGACTCTATGGCTATGTTTATTGTGAATCACACTGTTTGCTGGTCACTTGTTCCCAGATGCCTACCCACTTCTAAATCTGAGATCCTTTCTCCTTCCCCATTTGAGAGTACCAGGTCTAAGATTGCTCCCTCCTGAGTGGGTTCCAACACTAGCTGTCTGAGACATGCCCCCTATAGGGCATCAAGAATGACCCTGCTCTTGGATGTGCCTGAAGCAAAGGTACTCTAGTTAACATCTGGCATTTTTAGGTCCCCAACAACAATATCTCTATCTTTTCTGCCATTTTAAGGATGCCTTCTATCATTTCCTTGTCCATTTCCTCCCCCTGAGATGGGGGTCTGTACACAACCCGCATGTGGATTGTGGTGCCACTTCCTGTCTCCAGGGTGACCCGTAGTGACTCATCAACTTCCTGTTTACTCTTTAGTTCTGTTGTTTTAATTCCTTCGATTATACAGAGAGCTACTCCTCCTCCTCCTCTTTTATCCTCCCTGTCCCTCCTGTGGACTGTTTATCCTAGTATGATGACATCCCAGTCATGGATCTCTGTGTACCATGTTTCAGTGTCTGCCACAATATCCAGGCATCTCTCTTCCATCAAGGCCACTAGTTCAGGGAGATTGTTACACAGACTGCGGCCATTGGTACTCATCACCTTCCATTTTGTTTTATGGCATTACCTCTTTTAGCCCCATCCCTATCCTTACTGCTTTTTTCTGCATTTACCCCTGTCCTGCTCCCTATTGACTTCTCTACCTTGGTGTTTACCTCTCAAACTACTGTGTTTTGTCGGGGGAGGCTAGGATTTCTCTGCTCCTTTTCAGTGCCTCCCCCTTTGGCTAGTTTAAATGCTTGCCAATGAAGCATTTAAACCTATCACCTAGGATCCTGGTTCCCCCCCCTGGACAGATGCAGACCATCGCGCCAGTATAGGCCTGCATCCTTCCAGGTGGCTCCCCAGTCCCCAATGAAGCCAACACCCTGAGCTTCACACCAGTTTTTCAACCATTCACTGAATTCTGTGGTGCAAAATACCCTAGCATCATCCTTGCCATAGGCAGGCAGCACCTCTGAGAAGGTTACCGTACATGTTACTTGTCTAAGGCCCCTCCCCAACTCTGCAAACTCCTCTTGCACTGCTCTGATCCCATTCACAGCCAGGTTATTTGTCCCTAGGTGGACAATGACATCCAGCTCCCTCACTCATGAAGCTGCTCCCGCGATCCTGAGGATAATGATCGAGTCCCCCACCAGAAGTTGTTTCCTTCCCCTGTGGGGTCTCGTGCCACCCTCCTGCAGGTCTCCTTTGTGGAGGTTCCCAGCATCCTCCTTGGTCTCCACTGCAGGTGCCTCCATAGAGGAACCACTCTTTGTCAGAACAGCATATGAATTGTGGAGAAGTACAACTGGAGGGATGCACCTCTGTTCCAGATAATAGTGGCTTGACTTTCTTATGCTGGTAGCTAGATATCAGCATGGTTTTAGTTTTCTTATAATTGAGTATTTTAAAAATTTTTAAAAGACAAAGGTCAGAATCTAGCTAAACGGGGCCCATTTACCTAGATTCTGGTGTTTTTTTAAAATGGCAGCATTTGTATGTGTTTTCCAGTTGTTTTAGTTTATGAAAACTAAACAACAATATGGCAACTCGCAACAAATAATTTTTTTCTCACGAAAAAGGATTATGGGTCTCATGAAAAATGAAAGCTCTCATGAGACTCAGTCCTTTTTCATGAGATAAAATCCTTTGCTGAAAAAAATACAGCTATAGTAATGATTGGAATGTTCAGAAAAATCCTACAGAATATAATGGGAACTAAAAAACTTAAAAACTTTGAAACAGATTAATATTATTGCACTAAATTTTCACTCTCTGTTCTGCTACCAAAGTTCTTTATACCCTGCAAAAATCATGCATAAATTCCTTACTGTCTGAGGCAAGACAATGAGGAAAAAAATTAAAAAAGGGTATTTTTTTACTTTTTTTTTGCACTATCCAGATCTCAGTATCTGCATATCCGACCAGAACGAAACTTGCCACATCAGCTAGTGATGACACACGACAGGGTGTGCATTATGAGATATCCCCACACACCCCGGGTGCGTTGTGAGGCTCGAGGTTGCAGGCCGAGTACCTTCAGTCACCCAGGGCCTATGGTGATCTATCATAACGCACACCCTGGAGTGTGTTATCATGCTTTTACAATGGGTCTGTAGCACTGATTTAAAAAAAAAGTCAAAACAGTTTTTGGGAATGAAAAAGGGTGAGATTTTATTAAATATCTATCCACAATACATAAAATAATGCCCTTTTCCTTTTTAAAATGGTTAATTCATCTGCTTATATAACATTATTTTTTTACTATAAGTAATGTGTTTGTCAAGGAATCACAAGTTGTACAGAAATGGTAAATTTTTCAAGGTAGAAATGCAAATTGATTGTTTTACATCCTTTTTTTATTGAACGTTTTATAACAGCAGATATATTTTTTTAAATAACATGCATAGAAACATAGAAACATAGAAGTTGATGGCAGATAAAGACCGCAAGGTCCATCCAGTCTGCCCATTTCTTTTTCTACCTTATCAATGTGCCTTTGGCCTTTGCTCTGTCAATGGCCTATCTATTCATACTCATCTGTATTACTCCCTTATGCCTATCCTATGCCTGTTTGAAGCCCTGCACTGTATTCATATCCGCCACTTCCTGACGTAGGCCATTCCATGCATCCACCACCCTTTCTGTGAAAAAGAACTTCCTCACATTATCCCTTAATCGGCCTCCCTCTAATCTCATGCTGTGTCCTCTTGTCCCGCTATTTTTTTATATTGAAACATGTTAGACTCTTTCACCTTGTTAATGCCCTTAAGGTGTTTGAATGTTTCAATCATATCACCTCTCTTCCCTCCTTTGCTCTAGGGTAAACATATTGAGTTCAGTTACTTTGTCCTCATATGTTTTCTGATGCAGTCCCTGCACCATTTTGGTTGCCCTTCTCTGGACTGCCTCAATTTGGTTAATGTCCTTGTGAAGGTGTGGCCTCCAGTACTGCATGCAGTACTCCAGATGGGGCTTAACCAGTGTCTTGTAAAGAGGGATTATTACCTCCCTCTTCTGACTAGTGATACCCCTACTAATACACTCCAGCATCCCTCTAAACCTTACCTACTGCTTTAGAGGTCTGCTTGGATGATTTCAGGTCATCGGTGATGATCACGCCCAAGTCTCTTTCTTCCCTTGTGACTGCCAGCAACTCCCCTTCCAGTCTATAGGTGGTGTCAGGGTTTCTCTTCCCTATGTGCATGATCTTACACTTCTTTGCGTTAAACCCCAGTTGCCACTCTTCCGACCATTTTGCTAGATTATCCAGATCTCTTCTCATTCTGCCCACCTCATCTGGGTCATCTACTCTGTTGCAGATCTTGGTGTCATCTGCAAACAAACAAACAAACCTTACCCTCCAGTCCATCTGCAATGTCACTGATGAAGATACTGAAGAGGACTGGCCCCAGGACTGATCCCTGAGGTACCCCACTTGTGACTTCCATCTCTTCTGACTGTATACCATTTACCACCACTCTCTGTTTTCTGCCCATCAACCAGTTGGCCACCCATTTGACCAATGTCTGACCAACCCCGAGCCTACCCAGCTTATTAATCAATCTTCTATGTGGAACAGTATTGAAAGCTTTGCTGAAGTCAAGGTAGGCAACATCAACTGCTTCCCCTTGGTCCACCACTCTGGTTACCCAGCCAAAGAAATCTATGAGATTAGTTTGACAGGACCTTCCTTTTATAAACCATGCTGTCTTGGATCATGTGCTCCTATGGATTCCAGGTGTTGCACTATCCTTTCCTTAAGGAGTGTCTCCATAAACTTGCATGGTGAAGTGAGGAAACAATCGTGAATTTCAAACACATTAATAACTTTTTTTGTAAAATCATGTCATAACCAGCAATATACTGTAACTAAGATATGCTTCAGAAACATGCAAAACTGTGTGACTGCTATTGCGCTTTGTCCTTGGTGTGATCGAGTGTCAGGCTGATGCGTGGCACAATTTGGTAGCAGCAACATTATGGTGGATCACTTCAACTTTTGGTTTTTTTTACTTTGGGGTATAGTTAATGAATTGTACTGTACCCAGGTTTGTGAAGTTGGGGAGAAAGAAAGGTTCACTGTGTGCCATAAGTTGCTCTTGCAGGATCATTGATTGAATGCCATTGGAGCTGCTGGGTTCTGGGTCTGTGCTGTGGTGATGTCTTTTCCTGATGAATGCACAGACACTCATGGTGGAAAGGTGCAGTATGCAGTATCATGCTCCATCTGTTGCACTGAATATGGATTTCTTTGCAGATTTACAAAGAGCTTCTTCTCTTCATGTTGCTGCTGCTGTGCTGGCCTTGGACCTCGGCTTGGTTTGTTGAACTTTTCTGGCAAGCTTCAGTTTAATTCAGGAGGTTGTTGCTGTGCTGCGCTTGGACTTTGGCATGGTATGCTGATGTTTGCTAGCAAGCTGCAGTTTGGTTCAGGAGTTCACTGCTGTGCTGCGGTTGAACTTTGGGAGGATTGGTTTGTATTTACTGCCAGACTGATGCTTTGTAGTGGAGGCTGTTCATTTTCAGGGAGGGTGCAGTAGTCCATGATTTGGGCTTGCTATTGCTGTTGTGGTGCTATGTTTAAACTTTGTGCCAGTAGTTTTGCTGGCAAGTTACTGTTTTGTGGTGCTCTTTTCATGACCACAGCACTTTTAACACCTCCAAGGATTCCACTCCATTGCTGGCAGTCAGCTATCGCAGGGGCCCAGAAATTCTTCAGTCTACTTTCTGCTTGGTGTCCCGTCACGGACATGATTTGCTGGCTTTCTAAGCCAGCTTCACTAAGAAGGTGGACAGCAGTAGATTGGATAGAATGATTTGTATACACTTTTGATAGTTTGGCTTCCTTTGATAATCTGGGCATCATTTCGCCCAAGTAGTTGACTCCCATGTGGGAGTTGTACCAGAACTGCCCTTCAACTTGTTGTGGTGCCGGGATTCTCCTGGGTTGGAGGTAAAAGGAACTTTCATTAGGCGGACATTTAAAAATATGTTTTTTAAAAGATGATACAGGGCACAGAGGATCTGTGGGGTGGGCAAACATGATACCCTTTTGCGAATCTCTGGTCAGGTTTCTAGCATCTTTATGGTTTTTGGTCTCTTCATTGAATGACACAGACACATATTCAACCCCATTTTCATCTGTTTTAACTCTAAATGATTCTTGCGTTAACTGTCGTAATCCCTCCCTTCCTCCTTGGGCCAAATGTAACTGGATATCAGACCAGACTTTATGAACTAGTCCTGTGGGTGTATCTGGTGACAGGATGGGTGAGGTACGGAGCAGTTCTAAATCTGGCCTGGTGATTCAAGGGTAATGTGTGGCCTTGTCTTTACCAGCTTTTCGGTACCTTTTCACAATACTGCTGAAAATGTTGTTAGACTGTTTAAAGGCAGTCCATGTTACAATACTAAAGTTTCTGCCTACTGTAAGGCTATTCAAGTGTCTCTTTATGCCTCCTCTGAGCCGGGAAATGAAACTTGACACCCTGTACTCTTCCACCACAGCGTTTCTTACTGAGGCATAAAACTGTCTTAACACTTCTGACAGGTTGTTTTCACTAATTGTTTTTAAGTCAATTTCCTGTTTTTTTTCATGTATTCAGTCACAAAATATTTTCAAGGACCACAGTGTGCTTTTTTCTGTATTTACTTCATGGACATTTTCTTCGATTTCATTCACTTGATCTTCTGTTAACATTTGGTGTCTACTCACTATTTTTGAAGTTTAATTTTTTTCTTTCTTTGTAGATGGTTATCTTGCTTTCTGTTCTTGCTGAAACATCCTTTTAACATCTGAAATGAAGTCTTCTCTGGTAAGTATTTCAAAATGTACTTCAGGAACTGAGTACGTGGTAGGGCCTCTTTCAGTGCTCAGGCTAGTCAGCTCTCAAGATTCTGTTCAGTTTGTGTTTGACAGTGGAGTGCGGGATGATACTCTAGTGCTGTCATGGGGCTGCAGGGTGATGTCATTGTGGAAGTAGAACCAGCCATGCAGCAAGGAGTATCGTAGCATGGTCATGTGACTCCTGTTAACCAGTCATTTTTGTAGCATTTGTAAACCCATTGTATGAAGAGATCTACCCCCACAAGACAGTGCATACTACATTGTGTGCAAATCAATTGATTGGTTACGGAGTTATTAAAGTGCAAAATGTGAGGTTTAACATAGAAACTGCTACTCAACTGTAACTATAGGGGTCCTATGGTGCCCCCATAACATATGTATATGTGTGTGAGTGTGTGTGTGTATATATATATATATATACATACATACACAACATATGTTTTGGGATATCAACACAGATAAAAAACACTATCTCTGGCAGACAAAAGATATCACTGATATCTCCATGTTTCTATACATCATACTGATATCTTCAATGTTTCTCTGTGTCATACTGATATCTCATAAGTACCAGTGCATCATTGAATCTCAGAAAAAGTTGCATCTGTCAATTTGTCTTAGCACCTGTACTCCTTGCATACCCACAAAGAAGAACACTTCAAGCTGCACTGTGCGAGCCCCATGCAGGACTGCACTTCTCAGTGTCACAGAAACATGAAAGTGCCCACAGGTGTGCCACTGACCTAATTCAGTAGTACGAGCCCACTGTGAAAAAGCATTCCTCACAAAAGGAACCAAAATATGCACACACACAGACTCTCCAAAACACTTGCGGTCTTCAAACACAAAAAAAAATGCTCAGCCCAAAAAAAAAAACATTCAGAAAGCAGTCAGAAGTACAGTAACAAAAATAGCAACACAACTTCAAAACTACACTGCCGCTCTGCCAAAAACTACGTTTCTGAACACTGAACATCTGAAGTCTGAATTCAAGCATTCTAAACCAGAGGCCTGTTTTGCCTATTCACATTAGCCATATGAGGGGTACAGCAAGTGAGGACCTCTGTTGTTTAATTAAAAGAACACATTTAGCTCTAGATATATTGTCACTTAATTTCATCAGATCTTCAATTAAATTAATTCTGTCAAGGTGAATCATATAAGAAGGAAAGTCACAGTATTTGATTTAGGGGACCACAGTATAAAGCATGTTGCATTCCAAATGCAGTGACTTCCACAGATGGTATGCAAGCAATAACACACGACGAGGTGTGGTTTATCGCCTGATAAGAGCACGCCCAGGGGTGTACTAAGGCACGAGGCGCTTGCGCCGGTGCCTTATGCCACTGGGCGTGTTTATTGTATGTATAAACCACACCGGAGGTGTTATTGCGCTTATAAAATGGGTTTTATTAAATGGTAGGACACTTTACTTAATTGAACAGGTTTTTTTATTTGTAACTTTTAAAACAGAGACAGAGTTGTTGTTTTTAAATCATGTAGACATAAAATAGTCCCACTTTATATTGTTGTAATGTTTGTTAAATACATTTTGTTTTCAAAAAATGAACTGGTAAGGTTTATGTAAAGCATTGTTTTTACATTTAAACAGAAGAAATTGTAAACATTTGAAGACAAACTTTTAAATGTTTCAAAGATTAAAAATTACAACGTTTTTAACTACTGTTTATTGTAATGCAGGATGTAGTTCACTATGTATACGTCAGTACTTTTTTATTTTGTGTAGTTAATAAATTCAACATGTTCCATATAAAAATTTTGTATAATGTAAGGAGAAGTGCTGCTTGTTTCTTTAAATTGTTGGATGACTTGGGTTTTGCGATAGTCTGGTGCTTCTGGTGTCTTCGTGGTTGAGGACGTCAGGGGATTTCCGGTTTCTTTTCAGCAGTTTTTGAAGCATGGCGTCTGTGCATCAGGAGTTTCTGGCTGTTCTGCTTGCAGATTTAAGGTATTCATGTGAAGCTGTTGCTGATTTGCTTTACTCGGAGGAAAATAGGTGCAGAGGGTTTCTGTGTTGCTTGCTGTGTTTGCAGGGAGAGATTTGCTGCAGCATGGAGTTTCATCATCGGGCGTGATTTCACATTGCGGTTCTTTGGACAGGTTGTGTGACTGCAAACATTGATTTCTTGTTTTGTTGGCTAAAATATTGCTCCACAACTGTCGGTCTTTTGGAGTAGCAGCCCAGTATGAGCGTAAGCTGCTTTCTGCACGATGGCCCGTTACTGCCATTATTTCGCGGGAGTCTAGGCCTGCTGTAGACAGTAACTGTACAGCTGTAGCTCTCACTGAGTGGTTTGTGTAGCGTGTTGAGAGCTTTGCTTCTTCACTGATTTTCGCATCAGGCTTGCTAGGTAGTTTAACCCTAATGGCTCACGGTGTACCAGATAGTTGAGGTTGCCAGTAGATTGTTGGCTATTTTACGAGGGTGTAAGTAGAAGGCAGGAGGGTTAGGTGGAAGCTTGGCTATGTATTTTTAAAGGAAGCAACTGGACATAAAGGGCTGTGTGGAATTTCTATATGTAGCCTCTGTGCTGTTGCTTTGTGGAGTCATTTTTCTTATGGTTTTAGTATATTCGTTGAAGCTGAGTGTTACATATTCATAGCCTTGGTCATCTTTTTTATTTCAAAATGTTCGGTTTCAACTGTCTGAGACCTTCTCTGCCCCTGCGCACATGCACAGCTGTATATCAAGCCAAACTTTGTACAGTAGTCCTCGGCAGTGTTTGGTGAGAGGACTGGTGATAATCGTAAAATTTGTAAGTCGTTTTCATTTATTGCAGGGTGGTGGGCTGCTCGATCTTTACCTTCTCTCCTGTACTTTTTTAAGACTGCTGAAAACATGTTGTTAGCTGGTTGCATATCAGGGTGGTTGTGGAGATTTATATTTCTGGACAGTGGTGGTGAATTTAAATGGCGATTTAGGCCTGCTCTGAGGGAAATTATGCTAGCTATACTGTATTCTGTGCCATCTGTTTGTCTGATCTCTGCATAGAATTTGCGGAGGATGTCTGCTAGGTGGTGTATGTCTATTTCTTTAAAATCTATGGCTATTTGCTTTGCTGTGCACCAACCCTGAAAGACTGCTACTGCCCATGATGTTGTTTTTTGAGTGTTGATTTCATCTTTCATTTGTTCTATGTGATCCAGCTCTTCTGAAGTTAGGGTTGCGAATTTGCCAGTGTTTTTACGTTTTGTTTTTCTTTTTTTAGGTATCACTGCTTCATTCTCGACGTCTGCCATTGTATTGACCTGTTGATGAGGTGCTGTGCCTTGCGGTTCCGTAATACTGTCACTGCGGGAAACTGGTTCAGCTGAGGCAGTTTGAAGACTGTCGTCATCTCGCTGAGGAGATAGATCGGTGAGTATGTCTTCAAATGACAGCGAGAAACTAATATCCATTTTTAGGGTCCGAAATTACAGCGCTTTTTAACGTGGTACGATATGGTAGGTTTCGTTTGAAGAGAATGCTCGTGCCCTAGAAAGATTGTCGGTTGCCTTTCTGTCAGCGCGTATTGTTGATTTCGCTCTCAGCTGTGCCAGGCTGTGTTTTTTTTTTTTCTGGTTGGCACAGCTCAGTGATTTGCTGTTGTCAATGGGCAGTGTGGCAGAGGTTAGTGCCGGTTGGTAGAATACCAGGGATTAAGGACACAGCTAGGAGGGTCAAACAGCCAATCAGTGGCTTGGTTTTTTTTTCCCATTTTATAAGGTGTGATAAACCATCTGTAGCTGGGTAGTCAGAACTAGCAGTTACTGAAGCACAGCTCATTAATACCATTCATCAGGAAAACAACTAGAATTATTCTGTCCACCAGTCATCTGGACTGGGATTGTGTTTGGGGGGGGAGGATGTGGTGGGTTATGTTGGGGAGGGGCCCAAAACATGTGTTGTATAAACAGAACATGACATGCCCTGACTGAAGATATATTTATCTTCACTCAAGGTCAATGATATCTAGATATCTCACTCGTGGCTTCGCCACTCATGAGATGTCATGATATCATTGGCCTCTTGTGAAGATAAATATGATATGTAACAAGAGGACATAATATGAAGCTGAAGGGGTGCAAATTCAAGCGGGACGTGAGGAAGTACTTTTTCACAAAAAGGATGGTAGATACCTGGAATAGCCTTCCAGTGGAGGTGGTGGGGTGAAAAACAATAAATGGATTCAAAAATGTTTGGGGTAGGCACAAGGGAATTGTGGGGTAAGGTAGTGGACATAATAATAACAACAAAAAACACAATTGTTCAGACTGGGTGGGCCCAGCAGCACTTATCTACCATCACATATATATATATATATATATATATATATATATATATATATATATATATATATATATATTAGAGGCAAAAACTCTGTTTAATGCATCAGTTAGGGTTGTTAGACAGTAACAAAAGTGAGGAAATTCAATGTTAGGGTTGAAACCCTTGCCCCTCAGCCCACCCCAACGGCAATGGGTGCGCGTTGGGGTCATCGGCCTAACTCTCACCCCATCACATGTGGAAAGAAGCTGAGCAATAGGAGAATGGGGTGAGAGTTAGGACCGACGACCCCAACGCGCCCCCAATGCCGGTTGAGGGGTGGGCTGGAGGGGTGCAAAGGGGGTTTCAACCCCGACATCAAATTTCCTCACTTTTGTTGCTGTGGAACAACCCTAACTGATGCATTAAATGAAGTTTTTTACATCTAATTTCCCTTCTTTTTTAGAATGATAATGAGAAATAGTGAATGTAATGCGGCGGTAGGGACTGGGGCCTTCTGGGCCGCCCCCGCCCACGTGATGTCTTGTCACATAGTAACACGGTGCCTGCAAACACAAATGGTAATGCACATGGTGATGCAAAGCAAAACAGAAAGAGAAACAGTACTGTAGACACAAATGGCAAAAATAATGCAAACGCAAGTGCAAATGAAAACGCAAAGGGTAAGGCACATGGTGGCATAGACGGGAACGGTAAGTGAAACGGGTACGGAACCGCAAGCAGAAGTGGTAAGGGTAACAGTAATGTAGGCATCACAGGCTGGTTTTACCCAAAAGCTGGATAGAGAAAGACAGTGAGTACAAAGAATGTATTCTTAATAATTGGTCTCGGAGCAGAAAATGAGGAGTTGAAATACTAAACTGCTTATATCTCAGGAACCGTACAATGTAGAAAAAAAATTTAAAAGTCATATGATTTATGACTTTTCTGGCTAGTTTTTTACTTAGCCCCCATTCTGATGAAAAGTCCATATCTAGCACCGTTTCCGAGATACAGGCCCTGAAATGCGTGGCAAATGCCGTAATGTTATCCTATGGGAAAAAAAGAGAAGTTCAGAGTGCCATAACTTTGCCGCCCTCTAACATTTTTTCACCAAACCACTAAAAGACACATCTGTGGGATGTTGGCTTTCTTCCCTCCAAATTTCAGTGTGAAAGACCAAACCGTAATTTTGCAGCAGGGTGGCAAAGAATTCCTGTCATGCAGGGGACGCCGCAATGTTAGTCTATGGGAAAAAGTGTCAACTTTGGAGTACCGTAACCTTGCATCCACACAATATTTTGTCACCAAACCACCAGAAGGCACATATGTGAGATGTTGGCTGTCTTCCCTCCAGGTTTCAGCCCAAAAGCCCAAACCATTCATTTGCAGCAGGGTGGCAAAGAATTCCTGTTATTTTGGGCATAGTGTCGCAAAGTAGTGTCGTGAATTGTGAAAGCTTTTGCAAAAATTTGCGACACTTTCGTGAGTGCGACACTACTTTGCGACACTACTTTTTCCAGAAATTGGAAAAACATATTTCTAGGGTGTTTAACCTCAAAATAAAGACAAGCCAAGCATCCTCAGGATCCGACTAGGTAAACACAAAAAGAATTGTATTGCTAGAGGGTCCCAAATTTAAATGCCAAGCATTTTTCTGATCACCAACTGAAAACAAAATGGTGGATTTGCGACACTACTAGGGCCATTTGCGACACTAAAAAGTGCATTTGCAACACTGTCAAACTTTTTGTTAACTTTTCCCATTGATTTATAATGGGAAATTATTTTTTGAATAACTTTTGAACCATTTAATATTTTTTCATGAAGTCTTCAAAAGGCACATCAGGGACCCTGGCTGCACAATCCCTGAAGTTTTCAGACCGGTCGCACAAACCATGCAACCTGTAGGATGAGCAAATATTTCAAAAAAGCGTAAACGTGTGCGCAGATCTTGCTTAATAACTCCACAGCCATGTATCCGAACAATATTAAAGTTGGCAGATCCCAAGATGTATGGTTCTTGATTGTGTATTCCAAATTTCAGGCAAATCCGTTAAATGGTTGCAAAGTTATTAAGGTGCAAAATTTTAGGTTTAACATGTAAATGGCTCCTCAAGCCTAACTATGGTAGCACTACCGTGCTACCATAATATATATATATATATAAAAATGTTTGGGGCCTACTTCTGTTATTCCTCATCTTTCTATGGCCTGCCCTTCTCATCCATAGGTTGGAGGGGAGATAGATTGAGTATTTTTGCTTGTTGGAAAAGGCATTCATTTTTTGACCTTTCTAGATTTCATCTTACTCTAGGTAATACTTGGATTTTAGAACACACTATAGTACTGTGTAAATAATCTGGAAGAAATTATATGATTAGTAATTCCACTTGGAAATACACTGCTGATAGTCTGGGTTTTGGAACACAATACTCCGATAAACTGTCCTAAATGATTTGACATATCTGTCAAGAAAATAGTTAATAATAAGAATAAAAAATTTCAGAATTTCTTAAAAAATAAAACACCCAACAACTGAGCAATGTTTGTGAAGACTCAAAAGAAATGTAAATCCATAATTAAAAAAGTTAAACAGAGGTGGGAATATCGTTTAGCAAGCTATGCAAATAAAAACAACAGTAAATATTTTTATTCTTATGTGAATTAATTAAAAAAAAACAATTAGCCAAGTGGGTCCTTTGTTACAGGATGGGGAATTAGTGTATGACCGTACCCAAATGGTGAATATTTTCAATGAAAGATTTTGTGGTATTTTTAATCCAAAACAAAATATCTCTAATATTGACATACAAAATGTTGCCATGCCACCTAACTTTAACATTGAGACAATTCTATCAAAACTCAAAACACAAAAAGGCAAAACCTCTCCTGGCCCCGATAATATTAGTAGGCATTTACTCTACCTATTATTTGATAATATTGCACTGCCTTTAAAATACATTTTTCAAGGTTGTTTATCCAATAATTACGTACCACTGGACTGGAAAACTGCACAAGTAAAAAGGGTCAAGATCTAACTGGGAATACAGTAGCCCATGACATGAGCTTCGGCGATTGAGCACTTGTAATAATGGTGACTCAATTCTGCCACATGTCGACGGGGCTACCGCTGAGGAAGGGCAACTGGATGGAGAGTTGGGCGCATATAGTGACAGGACATCGCTATATGTATACACGTGTGGGGGGAATGAGCATGATGGAAGGGAAGGATGGTTGACCTGGTGTGGTTGACATGGGGCTGCATGGTAGGTTAGTGGCAGCCTAATGCTGAGAGGGATCCAGGTTTGGGTCCTGGTGCCCCTACATTTTTGTGGGCCAGGACTGAAATTTTTTTTTCCTCAGTATTTTGCACCCCCCTGGAGTTAAGAACCCTTTAATAGGGGGTGCGGGGAGCAAAGCCCCTCGAGGGGGTGCAGTGTGGGAGGCACAGCCCCCCACATGAACAATTAAAATCTAAGTCCCTGGTGCCATTTTCTTGTGCACAATGGATGTACATCACTGAAATGATTTTTGGTGATGTAGGTTCGCCCTGCCACCAATCGTGATTGGGCTTTCACCCTAATCACATAGAACTGGGAAAACTATAGACCCATTAGTCTACCCTCTTCAGTCTGTAAATTGTTGGAAAGCTTGCTTAAAGATATCATCATCCCATACTTAGCAACAGTAATTCTGAACAACATGGCTTTAAACAAGGTAGAAGTTGCCTTACCAACCTTATATGTTTTTTCGAATGCGTAAGTGCTAACTTAGATAAAAACATCCCTTGTGATATAGTGTTTATCGATTTTAGTCAGGCATTTGATATCATGCCCCACTGGGCCTCAGTTAAAAAACTTTCCAGATTGGGTTTACATATTACAGTCATCAAGTGGATTGCTAATTGGTTAACTTCCCATATGCAAAAAGTTATGATTAATGGTCATCTGTCCAGTTCAGGTAACATTACTAGTGGTGTACCCCATGGTTCTGTTCTGGGCCGCATTCTGTTTCAAGCATTTATATCTGATCTTACTTTCAACACTGAGTCTATCACTGTTAAATATGCAGACAACATGAAATTAGGAAACACCTGCTCTTGCATTCAACAAGCTGATATCCTTCAAAAAGATTTAAATATCATCTCTGACTGGGTTAACAAATGGGGGATGAAACTGAATGCAGACAAATGCAAGATTATGCATCGGGGAAAGCACAACCCACATTTTTCATATATGCTTGGTGGTTCAACATTACTTCCTACCTCAATGAAAAAGACTTGGACATCATCCTCGCTAATGATCTTGATATATTGAATCAAATTAATGAAACGATTAGAAGATCTAATAGAGTTATCAGCTCAATTAGTCGCAATATTCAATCAAAAAAATGAAAAAGTTCTAATGCACTATTCAGATCATATGTTAGACCTCATTTATAATATGCCTTTCAGCTCTGGTGCCCTTATAGAAAATCAAATTGCATTCAACTTGAAAGAGTACAGCATAAATTTACAAAAAGTATTCATGTTCTCCATGATCTGCCTTATAATAACAGACTACGTTCTCTTAATTTAATGTCCCTTGAGACACCTAGACTGAGAGGAGATTTATTACTTTTGATGTCATCCATGACACATATTTAATGACCAAACTGGGTCTTAACATTTAAGGATACAACCCACAATACTAGAGGGCACCCACTACAACTCGTAGGTCATCAATTTCACCACAAAAATAGAAAATATTTCTTTACCTTATGAGTGGTTAATCCAAGGAACAATCTACCACTCAAAATAACAATTTGTAAATCAAAAACTGAATTCAAAAAAATGACTTGATCATTATCTAACAACTGAGGGTTCATTGCAATACAACATTTATTAATTGGATAGGTGCACCTATGGGCATTGTTTGCCTCCTTGCTCCTTAATAGTCCTTAGTATAGTAATGTGATGATGACATCATGGTCCTACCTTCTCACAGTGAGCCTCATGTAGCCCTGTGTGAATAAGCACTGAAAGTGAATTCATTCTGAGTATTCTCTTCAGTGAAATGAAGACTGATTAAAAATCATAACACTTGAAATCGAGACTACTATGGTGCTTTATCATTCTGTGTGGTTTGTGCATCTCTGCAGCTGACAGCTCCAAAGAGAAGGCAGGCCCATATTTTCTTTATTGATGTTCCCTAGCTATGGGATTCAGCAACACCAAAGTCCATAGTGACATTTTGTGACTTTTAGCATAGCATTTAAATTTGGTACCAGCTGCTTGACCCTTACCCTAGTCAGTAAAACAATTGTCCATTTTCTTTAACAACCTGGTAGTGCTCCGGACTTTGCTAACAGTGAAGTAGCAAGGATAAAGCTGTGGTCAAAGTCATAAACAGAATACCCAGCTATGAGTAATGCAGGGCAATCTGTTCCATGGTCGACCTTGATAAGGGTGAAACTGGGCAGAGCAACTAGAGGTGGAAGATCAGACGGGCAGGATTATGTCCTATTAAACTCCACACTCTCAGCCAGTAAACCGGTACTTTCAGAAGTCCCCCAATATTGGGCCTCCTCCTGTTTAGCATGTACTTGAATACTTTCCCAAAGGCCTGCATGGGACAAATGCTTTTGTACACCGATGACGTGGTTATATATTGCTGATGGGGAGATATTGCTGATTGGTGATCTGAATATGCCAGATGTTAACTGGAGCGCAGTTGCAGCTGCCACTTCGAAGAGTGCAGTTATTCTAGATGCCCTACAGGGGGCATGCCTTAGACAACTAGTACTGGAGCCCACTCGAGAGGGAGCAATATTAGACTTGATACTCTCAAATGGAGATGGAGAGAGGATCACAGATGTAGAAGTGGGTAGCCATCTGGGAACTAGCGACCATCGAACAGTATGGTTCACAATAAACACAGCAATAGAGTCAAGCCATACAAAGACAAAAGTACTGGACTTTAGGAGGGCTGACTTTGCCAAAATGGGTGAGTGCCTAAGGAATGCACTAGCAAATGCAGGAACGAGGGTGGAAGAACAATGGGAATAATAAAACTGCCATCACAGAGGTAACGAGCCTTGTGTGAAGCAAATAAACAAAACAAGACGATGTAAGAAACCACTATGGTTCTCAAAGGAAGTGGCAGTGAAGGTTCAAGAGAAAGAAAGCATTCAGGAAGTACAAGGAATCGCAGCAGGAGCAGGACAGAGAACTGTATCAGTTAAAGCAAAGGAGGTTGGGAAGGCAGTCAGAACAGCAAAGGCCCAAACTGAGGAAAAGATAGCCAACTCAGTTAAGAAGGGAATAAAACCTTTTATAGGTACATCAGGGAGCAAAGGAAGACCAAGGGAGGGATAGTGAGGCTTAATAAAGGGGAGGAGGGTGGGCAGAGGAGAATGTGAAAAGGCAGAGATACTAAACAAATATTTTGCTCAGTATTTACAAAGGAAGAGGAGGTACATAAAACAAATAGTAGTAACACTCTGGATACAGAAGTTGATACCAGCCCATTTACAGAAGAAAGGGTTCTGAAAGAACTCTTAAAACTGAAGGTGGACAAAGCAATGGGGCCTGATGGGATTCATCCCAGAATTCTAAAAGAACTAAGGGTAGAACTAGTGACACCACTGACTACCCTCTTTAACAAATCATGGGAGGATGGGGTGGTACCCAAGGACTGGAGGAGGGCAGATGTGATTCCCCTCACAAAGTGGGAGCAAGGCAGAAGCAGAAACTATAGACCTGTTAGTTTAACCTCAGTGATAGGGAAAATAATGGAATCACTTCTAAAGGAAAGAATTGTTGCGTATCTAGAGGCCAGAAGGGCACAGGACCCTAGGCAGCATGGATTCACAGCGGAAGGTCATGCCAGACTAATCTGATAGATTTCTTTGACTGGGTGACCAAAGTAGTAGATGAGGGAGGGCTGTGGACATGACCTACCTAGACTTTAGCAAGGCATTTGACACAGTCCCACAAAAGATTAATATATGTTAGCCAGCCTGGGAGTGGGTCCCAAGATGACAGCCTGGGTAAAGAATTGGCTGGAGAATAGGACACAGAGAGTAATAGTAAATGGAGTCCACTCAGAAGAAAGGAGGGTTACTAGCGGGGTACCACAGGGTTCAGTATTAGACTAGTCCTCTTCAATGTCTTTATAAGCTACATTGCAGAAGGACTGAAGGAAAAGTATGTCTCTTTGCAGATGACACTAAGATCTGCAACAGAGTTGATGCACAGGTGGGGTGGAAAGGATGAGAAGGGACTTGGCAAGGTTAGAGGAATGGTCAAATGTATGGCAGCTTAGATTCAATGCTAAGAAGTGCAAGGTAATGCACCTGGGAAACAAAACCCAGGGAAGAGTACACAATGGGGGTGAGATACTAACAACAACAAAAATGGAAAGGGACCTGGGGGTAGTCATATCAGATGACCTTAGGGTGGGCAAGCAATGTGAGAAGGCAGTAAGGAGGGCTGGGGATACTGGGATGCATAGGGAGAGGCATCACCAGTAGAAAACAGGAAGTTGTTATCCCTCTGTACAGACAGTTGGTGAGACCCCATCTGGAGTACTGTGTGCAGTTCTGGAGACCCAATCTCCGCAAAGACATAGACAGGATGGAAGCTGTCAGAGGAGGGCAACTAAAATGGTGGGGTCTGCACCGGAGGACATATGAAGAGAGACTTAGGAGCTTAGTATGTATAGCCTCGGGAAAGGAGGGAGAGGGGGACATGATAGAAACTTTCAAGTACCTCAAGGAATCAACAAAGTCCAAGAGGGTAGCATCTTTCAAAAAAAGAGGTGTGCAAGAACAAGAGGGCACAATTTGAAGATAGAGGTGGGGCGGCTCAGAGGTAATTTAAGGAAGTATTTTTTCACAGAGAGGGTTGTGGATGCATGGAATGGCCTTCCGGAGGAGGTTGTGGAGTCAAAATCAGTGGTGGAATTCAAGCATGCATGGGATAGTCATAAGGCAATTCTGGGGGGTGGGGGTAGGAAGAAGTAGGCTGCTGGTTAACTAGGATATGCAGCTTATCCAGTAGGTAGGGAAATGGGCAGACTGGGTGGGCCAAGCGGTCCTTATCTGCCGTCAAATTCTATGTTTCTATGTTTCTATATTTGACAGACATTCAAACCCCCAGTCCCGTCAATCCTCCCCGCAATGCTCCTTTTCTGAAGCCGAGGCCTGGTTCTCAGAGCACCGTCTTGTCCTGAATTACAAAAAGACCAAGGCCATGCTTCCCACAGACAACATAAGCTTAAAAATGTTCCCCTCTACATAATTAACATCCAGGGCTCCCCTCTCGACCTTGTCCCCACCTTTAAATACCTGGGCATCACTCTTGACTTCTCTCTCATGTACCATGATCACATCAATCTGCTCAGCTATCAGTTCCAGACTAGGTCTCCTATATAGGCACAGAGGGTGTCTGCCACCTGATGCCTTAGGTCTTGCTGTAGCATCATCGATGCTCTCCCTTGTTGACTATGGGATTGTCATCTATGGCACGGCTGACCCCACTGCCCTGCATCGAATCGTGATCTCCCTAAATAAAGCCTGCCGGTTAGTCACTGGATGCAACCGTCGGACACACACCTATTAGCTGTATAGACACACCAACTGGCTTAACTTTGAAGGCAGACTCAGGTACCTGACCTGTCTCCTTGCTAGGAAGTTCTCCCTAAACACCTCCCCCCCAAGGACTCCACCACCTTGTTCAGCACTCCACTCAGCCAAGGTCTACTTGAAGCTCCTAGCTAGCCCCACTTTCTGTACTCCACTGCAGGACCTCTCTGGGCCAGCACTCCTTTTACTACAGGGCCCCCCTCTGGTTGAATGACATGCCATTGGCCATCACCCCAGAACAGCGACTAGGTCTGTTTAAAACCCTACTTCCTGCTGAAATCCTCTCCCACTCCAACTGTGACTGTGCTTAGTCCTTCTCCCCCTTGCCTGTGACTATAACCTTTTGATTTTTGTATATTGTTATTGTACATGCTAGACTTATAATGATTTGACATGCATTGGTCCATTCCACCCTTGAACTGTAACTTGTCTTCTCTGTTGCCTCTTATTGTATATACTGTTTCTAAACTTGCAATGTATGTATTCTGGTGTGTACTCTGTGTATTTATTATTGTATATCCTGTCATTTCTTGTAATGTATGTATATCTGATGAGGAGCCTTTGCAAAGGAGTCCTTGACTCAAAGGTTGTAATTCCAATTCCTTCAATAAATAAATAAAATGTCACAGTACAAAACAATGCCTGTGGAACTGTTTATTAAGATACATTTAAGACTTTCTCTCTTCCTCTGCACCTTGCTCCTGCTACAGGTGATATTAGGTCCTAATCCCAACAGCCCTGTTTAATTCTCATCCTTGCTCTACCCCTGTCCCTGGTTCCTTACCTGGCCCTATGTGCCTCACCTTTAATCATAACTGCTTCTGGCTTACCCTTTTGTATCTGATACAATTAGCTAATTAGTATTTACCGTAGTGGACTCTCTCAAGTAGCCAATGTATTTGTCACAATACTGTGTACCCTATCTGTTTATTATTTCATCTATCAGTGGATGTATATGCCTGTATCACAACTCCTGTGGATGAAAGCACACTGCAAATCAATTTCCATTGTAACTGTCATTGCTATGTTAATGCTCTGTACTGTGTATAAACTGCACTTCTGGGTCAACCATGAAAAAGGGACTGTAATGTCTCAGTGGACTTACCCGGTTACCAAAACTCAAATAAATAATATGAGGCCCACAATCAGGCTTATAAACCTTAATTTTATCTTGAATGTGTCCAATAAAAGAGAGAAACTGCAACAGAGTGAGTTAAAAAAGATCCTTCAGCACT
Organism: Neoceratodus forsteri; assembly: GCA_016271365.2. Classification (NCBI taxonomy): domain Eukaryota; kingdom Metazoa; phylum Chordata; order Ceratodontiformes; family Ceratodontidae; genus Neoceratodus; species Neoceratodus forsteri. The sequence goes on from CM028130.1 coordinate 1,429,080,978, forward strand.
TCTTTCCCAATAAACAGAGCTAGTCAGAAACGAGAATAGTTGCAGTGGTGGGTTTGCAGAAGAAAGGTATTTTAAGCATGGTATAGGGACCTGCACTTACTTAATTCAAGGCTACAGTCCCCAGTGTTTAGATACTCTGTGGCTACAGAATCTGCACTCTACTGATTTCATTCACAGAATGCAACATTTTGGGTAATGTTCATTCTAAACAAAATGTGTTTTTCCATAGTGGCTAGTGTGTTTCCTCTCATTGTTTTTCTGTAACCCCCCTCCCATGCTTTGTATTCGATGAAATTGATGACTTCACATGGCATCTTAGTAAGTGGTGTAACAGCATCCTACCATAGAAGGGAACCTCTGTTGCTAAATAACTTTGTGTCTTAAGTGCCACAGGGTACTGTGCTAGAATTCCTGTTTACAGTCAATGTTAAACTCAAAGAGATGTCTAAAGCAGATTTCATCTATTACTCTGAGAGACTATGGCAAACCGTGGAGCAGTGAAACTCAACCAGAGAATATTTGGTCTTGGCCAGATCTGTTTAAGGACTTTGTGGAAAACGATGGTAATAATGGCATTATACAGTTAATGCTTAAACTAGAGTTGAAGAAAAAGCATCAGAGCCACATTTATGAACAGGTCTGCTCCTGAGATACTCACTAAACACTGGCAAACCTCTACACATGCACTAGTACACTTATCCAAATTCTTGAGATTTAGACCTTTTTTGGTATCTAGTTTTCCTTTACTGCAAAAATCTGAGAAAATGCACATTTAGATAACAGTTAAACTACTCTTCAGCTAGTTATGCTGTTTTTGTTTATAAGACATTTAATATCTATATGGCACGGAATATTTCTTACATTGGTGGGAATGTGATAGCAGCATCTCTCACTCCTTTCCATGATTCAGGTGGCTGAGGTGGGGAAAACCTCAGTGATCCAACAGGAGGCTTTGCAAATGGAATTGTCAGGTAAGCATAGACAGCTTTCTTGGTTTCCTTCACTTCAACACGTTTTCCCTTCAGCTGCCCATATTTGGTGGAAACAATTGGGTTATCTGGTTCAGTACCTTTGATAAAAAAAAAAATATATTACATTTCATTAAAAGGTCCAGGCTAATTATGAAATGCTAATACTATATTTATTTAAAGGAAAAGCAAAGAACTAGGTGCTCCGCAGGCTGTCTGTATGTTAGTGGTGCTCACAGTAAAGAACAAGTAGAGCAGCAAAAGAAATGGACCACCCGCTACACACCTATCAGTAAATAGGCACTAGTGTGTTTAGTAGTGCAAAAACACACTTCTCACTCTACATGTATAGTTATACTTACAGTTTTTAGTTTGTAAACATGATGAATAAAGTGCAGCCATTAAATGACAAGACATCCAACACAGCAAAAATTTAAGAGCAGGGGAAGAGCACTCACAACAGCAACAGCTTTGCCTATAAATGTGAAAAAACCCTATAGGCAAAGCTATTACTGTTGGCACTACTCTTCCCCTACTCTTGAAAATGTTTTTTGCTGTATGGATGTCTTGCCAACACTGTTTCATGGATGCACTTTATTCACCATGTTTTTAATTACAAAATAAAAATTGGAAGTATAATTATTCATGTGGAGTGGGCAGTGTGTGTTTGCACTACTAAACACACTCGTGCATATTTGCTTGCTAGGTCCGTATCGGGTGCTCCATTTCTTTTGCTGCTATATTTATTTAAATGATCAGAATAGGAATCAATTTCAGTAAAATTACTGCTACCCAGGTTAGTAATGTTTTTTTTTCACTCCAGTTCCATTAACACTTCCCCTTATATCAGTTTTTGTAAAATGTTTCACATTGACAACTACCAACACTTTTTTTCACTGTTTGCTTCAAGACCATGTAACTCTATCAACTTTGCCTCACAGTTGCTATCCTCACTGTCTATTGAACATTGGATTATGTCATAGCAAGCTTAACCCCCCCCCCCAAGCCAAGCAGCAAAAGGAAACAATATTAGGATTTCGGGTCTCTGGAGTCTTGGTGAATCAGTGATGGGGTCTTCTTTGGGGTTGTCACTCTTAATGTTCACCCCCATTCCCAGAGCAAGAAGCATCACATATAATCCCCTTTCTTGATGCAGGGCCCATAGGGACCTACGTGAAGAAAGGTACAACACACTGGGTTGGCAACATGTGGTGAGACATAATTCTCTACCTTTGAAGAATGTATCACTATAGCTGTGTTTACGCAGTGGCAGCGCTGTGGCATGTGTATTGCTCCCTTCCCTATGCACCGGCTCAATCCCCTTTTACATAGCCTACACTTGCACCGCTTCTAGTCGCTCCGAGGAGGGGCTGTGAATTAACTTGGTGGCCGATGAGAAATGGCACTGTAGCAAAACATTCACACTACTATGTAATGTGCTTGTTCTGCTACTGATCCCACAACTGAGTTGTATCCAAAAATGATCCGACGGGCAGTTAATGCACTCCCAACAGTGTTTACACTGCTGACTTTGCACCACATCAACCCATGTGCATGGGCTGATGTGCTGCAAAGTTAGCAGTGTAAACAGGGCTTATGAGAGACTGGCTTGGAGCTGTATATTGTATTTTGGGATGGAGGCTATGGGCTGGGGGGTAGGGGTGAGTATTAGAATTGACTACACCAAGGAAGACCCCACCACTGTTTTGATAAGACTCTGGAGACCAAAAACCCTAAATTTTTTTTCTGTTTGCTGCTGTTGGGGGAGTTAGGGTTGGAAACCCTAATGCCACATTTTTATACTTTTGTGGTGTTAAGTCACCCTAACTGGTGCATTGTTGAAGTTTTCTGCAAATAATATACTTATACAGTACAGTAATAATTAATTCCACTATATCAAAATAGTGTAAATACAGCTATACAGTGCACCTGCTACCCAAAGTATGGGCCCCAGCAGAATGGCATCATACTTATGGCATAAAGTTGGAAGTTAACAGTTGGCAGGGCATGTTGTCTCCAGGTATCATTCTTCTGCTCTGTTTGCCCTCCTGGTCCCCAACATCTCCGGTATCCATGAATGCCTTTTCCCTTGTCCCTCATTAAAGTAATGTTCTACACTGTGTGTACTGTTTGCATGTCCCCTGTATTTTTATCTAGTGTGCCCCTTACTTTCCTTCTCCAGACTGGTATTTTTATTTACTGAGCAAGCTCAATCCACTATGCTGCTCATTACCCTAAACTTCCTCCCCTCCTTTACTCACTCCTCTCTGCTTTTTCTCTTCCCTTCCCCGCTCCAACACTCTCCTCCCTCCTCACCCACCATCCCCTCCTTCTCTCATCCCTCCTTATCCCATTCCCCTTGGCTTCCTGGGTGTCTACTATCTGTTCTTTGGTTCCAGTTTGAAGCATTCTGGCACCTCCTGCCCCATTTCACTCATAATCCCTCACCATCCTCATCCTACTCTCCCTTCAAACAGCTTATTGACTGCATTAACCTCCTTTTCTCCCTGCTGCTCATGGTAATAGGCAACATTGATCTTATTCCTGGCCTCATCCCTTTCTCTCCCTTGCAGCTCTGTATGGGACTGAGGATTGCCCACTTTAATATCCACAGCCTCCTCCCTAAATAGAATCAGCTGCAGCCCCTTATGGTCAACCTCTAGCTGAAAATCCTAGTTATATGAGTCCTGCCTCTCCCCTAAGGTCGAAGATTCTACAGTGGCCATCCTCAGCAATACCATAGCCAGGCAGGATCACCCCAGGAGGGGCAGTGGTATAGCAATCTATGTATTTATGGGTATACAATTTGTGCCTGTGCTATCTGTCACCTTGCCCTTCTCCTATGAGCTGCTACCCCTCAAACTCTCACTCCCCTTCTCAGTCCCTATTTTTGTTGGAGAGGTTTGCTACTGCCCTGGTGTGACCTCTGCATTAGTCAGTTAACTCCTCTCCTCTCTTCCATCTGCTCCCCTCCTCCACTGGTGAGTTGCTTATTATTGGAGACTTTAATATAATTGGCTGTCCCCTTTTTCATAAAATGTATCAAAATGTTAAATCACTACAGTTATCCCAACTGGTTGCTGACCCTATCCACCTCAATTACAAATCCCTCAATCACTGTTTACTGGACTGGATCCTCTCCTTCCACCCCCACTGTATTGTGAATGAAGGTCTCCTCACAGACGCACTCAGTGCCCATCCTATGGTCAAGGCCCCTACTTTTCTGTGGCACTTTGGGACCAAATTCTGCTGCAAGATTACCATTTGCAACATCTATTCTGTGGCAGTGGTTTGTAATTTCTGAGAAAGTTTTGCAGCACTAATGAACTACCGTATCACAGTGTCAGCTTATCATCCTGACTTCACGTCCATGGCAATGGTTATAGCAATCAGGATGGGGGAAAGCACAGTAGCACGAGTTCAAAAAATAACAGACTTAAAGAAATAATTTAATGCCTAAAAAGGCAAAAAAATATCTATCTCTTAAGGTCCTGGCCTATTGCATAAATGAAATATGCAGAGGGGACCTTATGTGATAAATAAGGTATTTCTATACTCATGCTGTCTATACCACTCATGAGGTTCCCACTGTGTATCACTTATAAATTCATATGCAATCTGTAGCATACATACAAGTGTGTGTGCGTGTGTGTGTGTGTACATATCTAGATATATATATTCTATATATATATATATATATATATATATATATATATATATATATCTATATATATATATATATATAGATATAGATAGATATATATATATATATAGTGAGAGATACTGTATGTATTTATGCATAAATATAAATATATATACATATATTTTTTTTCCCCATGAAACTGTATCCTCATTCATACAGGTCTCTCTGGAAATGGAGTAAACAGAATAGAAGAGATATTGCAAAACTCATTTTTCATGCCAACCGCTTCCCCTGACACACTATGTAACACCATCAGGCCATGACATGCATATGAACCCACTGTGAGATAAAGCTCTCCAGCCCATCACAATGTGTCCCCTGTGTGACAGAACACTGTGCCATACCTTCCCAGGCTCAGAGCAGTGGTGAGTTTCACCACTTCTTGTGCTGCCCAGCCAGCTCCCAGCGCTCATCTCTGAACCTGAGTTGCCAGCATGGGAACACATCATGCTACCCTCTAGCCCAAGAGCTGGCCCTGCACACAACATCTCTCCATAACTTTTAGGTGATTCTATTAACCCATGACAATACGTATTCAGTAACCCTGGCAAAATGTGTACAGCGCAATTATTTATTTAACAGGTCTACACATTATTATATTTCACTTTTCTGGGCATAATTACTTTATTTTTCTTAAAAATTCCAGGTTAATTCATTTTACCAGTTATTCATTTCAGATGGCATCTCTATACCTTAAAGACAAAGATAAGTTTGTACAAAGTAAGGTATGGACTTAACAGGTCTATGCTATTGTCAAGGTCTTGTTTAAGTTGGCCCTAGGGTAATAAAGTAAGACTGAAAATTATATTCGGCTGTAGTGCAGGTTGAGTAAATATCATCATACCTGATATGCTGTGCCACTACCTCTGGCAGTGGGAGCTGTGGTAGATAAGTGACTATTCATTTCTGTGATAGAATGCAGCCATTTCATTAGCTAATGTATGATGCTATAGAATTGATAACATCACATTCTGAGTATAGAGAGGTTCTGGATATAAAAAGAGGGGAAGGGAACCAATTTATATGGATAAACAGAAATATTAATAAAGAATCACCAAGAACAGTGAATTCTGCGGCAATGCAGAAGATCTGCGGTAGGTTGCAAGTTCTGCACAGAATTCTGCGGCTTCATAATTCTAGAGGCCTTGCCTATGGTCTACTGTGTGTGCATGACCCACTGTCCAAAAGCGCTCCCCAAGTTCATCTTTCTTTAGTCCTTCAGGTCACTGGACTAGTCTTCCCTCCATGTTGACCTGATAACCACTGAGTTGTCCCTGTCTTAGCAGTCACCAATATGAATCTGGCTCTTCATTCCTTCCAATCCAAATTCATGGCTGTCTATGACATCCATGCCCCTCTTAGGAAAACCAGAATTCAAGGCTCCCACCTCTCCTGGATCTACACAGTACTGCTAGTGTCCTTTTACACCAGGGACCTAGCCTCAAAGTCCCACTGCCCTCTGCCTCCCCTACTGCCCTGACTTATTATTAGAGCCTTTGTAATGCCTGTACCAAAAGCCACCAGGCTTGCGATATTTGAGTATTTTGAATCCACAGTCCAGAACAACCTTAAGCACCTCTCCATTTATTAATTTTTTTCTATTATCTTTTTATCCTCCTGGAGCTTGGCGGGTAACTATGGCCCTCCCTTGGAGGGACTCATCCTCTGGCCCGTGTGCCCCTGCTCAAACCTACCCCATGCATTCCACCACAGCTTGCCCCCTGTGGTGGGGCCAGGGAGGAGAGTGCAGGCTTCCCCCCAGAGCATAATCCAGAAGCTGGGGATGGTCCTTGGGGATTCGACGGGCCATCATGTTATCTCCTTTTCCACTGTTTTTTCCAGCCCCACCTGTCCTACCAACCAGAGGGCAGTCAACGAGCAAGATGGCAACCTTCCCTCCCCTGAGAGAGGAGAGCAGTCCTCTAGATGCTCAATCCTCTCTCACCCCTGCTGACCTCTGGCAGTAAAGGCCTGTTCCCAAACCTGGGTCACTGGTGTGGCATGAGATGTAGTGACCAGGGCCTCAACCTTTAGCACCACTGGGCCAGGTCAAGTTTTATTTATTTAAAACATATTTTTACCAGCTAAACAAGTGGAGCCCAGAAGATTCATTTCCAGTTTTGACCTGGGGGAGTAGGGGATAAGGAAGAATACATTCACCCATATGGGTTGTTAAATACATCAACATCTAAACTCCCCAATGGATCTGAAGTTGTCTTGTTAGGGGACTTCAACATCAACTGTCCAGCCCCTGAGTCAGCACCATTATGTGATGCTGCAGCAGCCTGAGATCTCTCCAACTAGTCTCCTCCCTCACCAGAACCAACTACAGAACTGGTTACAGCTCCCTTATCAATCTCATACTCACTAACTGCCCTGAGAGGTTCACTGATGTAACGGTCTTACCAACTCACTCAGAGACCACTCTGCTGTCACTTGCCGCTAGTGTAACCATTCCCCCAAACTTCCTGCCAAGATAACCTACCATCGGACCCTTAAAAAAAGGGAAGCTCAAGCAATTTCAGGCTTACCTCTCTAGCTGCGACTGGTCCCCGATTGTCACCATTGACCAGGCCCTAACCCACTTCATCTCTACCTTCAACAAGGCCTGTGATATTTTTGCCCCTTACACCAAGTCTATTACCAAAGGCAAATCTCATCCCTGGATCACCCCTGCTCTGCTTAAATCCATGGCTGATAGGGATAACCTTTGGCACAAAGCACATGCCTCCGGTAGGTCAGCTAATTGGCAGAGGTATGAGACAGCTAGAAACTCATGTACTCATAACATCCACCTGGCTAAAACTGCCCACTTCCAGGAAAGTCTCTCATCATCCTGGGGAGATGGAAGAAAATCCTGGAATAATATCAAGGACATGACTGGGAAACCCAACACCTCCCCCCTCCTTGCTTATCATTTGTGGATCCATTACCCAAGACCATCAACTCATTGCTGACTCATTCAATGCCACATTCATGGACCTTAGTGTGATCCTCCCCCCTGACTTCTTTGCTAATACCTCGACACCTAATGATATACTGCCTCAGTCACTTCCTGCTAATAACCCTCTTTCCAATTTAGGATAATCTCCCCAAAGTTAAAACCTACCTGCTGTGAGCTCTGGGCAGGTCACAATACAGTAGTGACACTCTTGATTTGAAACTCCTTCTCCAGGCCCTGGACACAATCCTACTATCCCTCATCAATTTATTGATCTGTTCCCTCTGTCTCAGCCAATTTCCCAAACTGTGGAAGGCTGCGGTGGTGACACCTGTCCACAAGAATGGTGACTGAACCTCAAGCTCCAACTACTGCCTGTCACAAATGCACTCAGCAGGTCAGGCCCTCTGCTCCCACAGTACCAACCTCAGAGTGCAATAGTGTGAACAGGTAGCAGACAGGGTAACCCTGCTGTCTGCTTTTGAGTCTGAATCACCTTTAGTCTCAAGTTCTGGGTGATTCCAACTGTGAACCTTATGCTTGCATACCTTAATGTACAGGCTCGGATAATATTCTCTTTGGGGGATGCAATATATCTTTCGCCTAAGGGCACCTAACCTGGTATCCAAAATGAACCTTTAAAACTTTAGGTATATTCTTACCTTTTACCAAACTTAGTAACAACATCAAGCCCTTGAACAGTTGCAGACTTAAAAATACAGGCACGCCACATGCAAAAAATGACTGAGGAGACCCAGGCAGTATCTTAAGAAAATGTTTACTAAAAATGGATAAAAATAGTAAGACGAAATACAGAACAAATATCAAAGAGCATCACAATCACATAATAGAAAAAAAAAAGAAAAACTACAGAACAAACTCCTACCACAATACAGTTAGATCTTTTCTATCTAATGTATTACCTCTGTAGGTGCCTTTTAAAGTTAGATCAGAGAGCTGTGTCTCTCTCGGAGTCCCAAAATTATATGACATTCCAGACACAAGTATCAGTTTAAACTATGTGTCTCCACACCCCTTCTATGAGTCATCTAGCTCCTCCTTTTAGAACATAAAATTACAAAAAATGATTTCCTATCCTGAGGTATTTTAAATAATGTGACTTCAGAAGAAAAGAGGACATTTCCTAAATTATGACAGTCTTTAATCAAGCCTTTCCTTTGAACTGGTGGCTGGTTCCTGTTTTCCCAAGGAGATCAAAGAGCTTTATGACATTTTAACACATTGCTGTTATCAATAGGTTCCTCTAGGAAATCATAAAAGTTTATTAGGTTTATCCTCCAGCAGATGGCCAGAGCCTTAATTAAGAACAGTGAGGAAACTCTAGGTTTCCCCTTTACTGGTCAATTTCACACATCCTTTGGTCAGTTTACTTATCCTGTAGCTTCACTGAAACCTGTTGGGGGGGCACCCATGGAAGCACAGGCTGTCTTATGTGAGACAATCACATACTATATTTTTATGTTACAAGTCTCCCTATCCTGCGGGGTACCGCAGGGTTCTATTCTAGTGCCCATGTTGTTTGCAGTGTATATGCTGCTGTTAGGAGCGATTGTTAGATGATACGGTTTGGGTTTTCATTGCTATGCAGATGATACCCAGCTGTATATGTCTTTTGTGCCTGGCCAGGATGCTGCCTTTTCGGTACTTAATAACTGCCTTGCTGAGATCCAAGACTGGATGAATGGGAGTTGGCTGCAGTTAAACCTGGAGAAAACTGAGGTGTTGGTCGTGGACAAGGATCACTGTGAGGCGGGGTTGTTAGCTGGATCGCCCTCAGGCTTATGGCTTGGGGGCGTCCAGCTGACGACCTCAGACCAGGTGCGGAATCTGGGCATAGTATTTGATGACCATCTGACTTTTAAATCTCAGGTGTCAGCGGTAGTCAAAACTTCCTTTTACCATATGAGGAATATCGCCCGGGTGAAGCACCTGGTTCCTCCAGAGGATCTTCCAATGTTGATCCACGCATTCGTTACCTCCCGCCTTGACTATTGCAATGCCCTTTACCTGGGGCTACCGGGGGTTGAACTTCGCCATCTACAGCTAGTGCAGAATGCGGCAGCCAGGTTGTTGACTGGATCTTCTAGGTCCAGCCATATAATGCCTGTGCTCCGCGGACTGCACTGGCTGCCAGTTTTCTGGCGAATCACCTTCAAAGTCGGTTTGCTGACCTATGAAGCCCTACACAATCAGGGACCTACTTACTTGAAAGAGCTCCTGTGTCCCTACTGTCCTCCCCGCCCCCCCCCGATCCACTGACAAGGGATTGCTAGAGATTCCCAGGGTTCATTTAAAAACTTCAGGGGCTAGATCGTTTAGTTTTATGGCCCCGACCCTGTGGAATTCTCTACCTCATCAGGTGCGAAATTGCCCGACTGTCCAAAGCTTTAAAGGAGCTTTGAAGACACATCTTTTTAGTATAGCTTTTAATGATTAATGTTAGTTTTAATCTTGTCTATTTATTATTTTATGTACTGTACAGGCGCTTTGGTTATAAGAAAAGCGCCTCATTAAAAAAATAAATAAATAAAGAATGAATGAATGGAATACCATACAATAATCATAACCGGCTTGCCAAGCATCACACCGCTCAATTTTCACCCCCCCCCCCATCTAAAGCCTTTGAAAAGATCATCTCCGACCAGTTATCGGACTACCTTGTGAAGTACGATCTGCAATGCCAACATCAACATGGCTTCAGAAAAGGCCACAGTACAACCTCCGCCCTACTGGAATTTACCGACTATACCTACAAAGCCCTTGACCATGGCCACCTGGTTTGGTCTGTGTACATAGACCTATCCAAAGCATTTGACACTGTCAACCACACTCTACTTATTGCGCTCCTCCCTAGTATCAGCCTATCACCTGATACGACTAGTTGGTTATCTAACTACCTTGGTGGGCGGACTCAGCAAGTCAAAATTCAGGATACCCTCTCCTCCAGCCTACCAGTATGCTCTGGTGTCCCACAAGGCTCAATTCTGGGGCCACTACTCTTCAGTCTCTTTCTTAACTCCTTCCCCCTTGCCTGCTCTAGCAACCTGCTCCTTTGTGTGGATAATGCAGTCATTTTCTCTAGTTACTCTGACCCCCTTCTACTTGATTATGCCCTACAAAAATGTTTTACTGAAGCTGAATCCTGGTTTGCTGATCATAAGCTAATTTATCAATTACAAAAAGATCAAAATAATGTTATTTGCAAGCTCCGAAAATAGACACAAATCAACTTGCCTCAGTATTCTTAATGATCTCCATCAGCCACTCGATCATATTTATTAGCAGCTTTAAATACTTTGGGGTGGCCCTTGACAGCGTCCCATCATTTTTAGAGCATGTAGATCTTTTCTGCAAAGCGGTCAACATCAGGATCGGGCTGATGTTTAGGCATAGACATTGTATGACACCCATTGTCCTTCGTATGGCTGTGACAAGTTCTGTACTATCAACTATTGACTAGGGTCTGTAATCTATGGTTCTGCCACCAACACTGTCCTTAATCGTATAAAAGTTGCTCTCAGTGCAGCTTGTCACTTGGTAACCAGCACACCTAGACTCACCTACACCTGTGACCTTTACTCAAGTGCTGACTGGCTAAACCCCCAGGGGAGGACTGCCTACAAATCCTGTCTCCTAGCTAAAAAGATCACCCTTGGCCTCTCTCCGCCCTCCTTGCTTTCGCTTCTTATCATAGCTGCCACTCCAAGAAACACAAGGAGCTCAGCTAATCAGTCCTTCTCAGTCTCTCACTGCAGGACATCTCTTTGCCAGCATGCATTCATGTCTAGAACCCCCAGTGCTGCTAAACAGCCTTACACCCACACTTTTGCCTGAACATAAACTAGGTCCCTTTAAATCTCAGCCATGACTACACCTCCATACTGTCAGTTCCTGTGATTGCACCTAATCTATCCATCACCTACCCTTACCCCATACCTAGCCATGTTTCCTATATCAGTACTCACTTGACTTTGTCTGTGTCAGACTATTACCTGTTTGCTTCTCTCCTCTTGGATGTGTGTAACCACCACAGGTTATTGTGAGCCACCTGTTTGTTATTAACTAGTTACCTTGTTATTTCCATGGATTTAGTATTGTCATTTAGATTTCTCCCATATACTTTGTATCCCATGTTGAAACTGGATCTGTCACTTGCCTAATTTGTACAAAGCTTATTTTCTCCATATCATGTTGGTACTTTTGTGACTATTCAAGCTCCAACCTCTGTACCTATGCTTCTGTGCCACTTACTATAATTGTATTTCATGTTTTTGATATTTCGTTGCTCGACATGGAGCCTTTACAAATGAGTCCTTGACTCAAAGGTTTGTAATTCCAAAACATAAATAAATAAATAAATAAAAAAAAAATAATAATACAATCTACAAGATGAAAACATTACAAACATATACAAGGTGTAAATAATGAGAAAGGTGCAATTTGTGTTACAATAAAGGCCCCTTTTTATTTACAGGATATGTTACATACATTGCATGCAACAGGCAATGTAACAAAAGGCTTGAGATACAGAAGAAGATGTAAGTTGTAATACCAGGGGAGGTGGTAATATCAATACTCCTGAGGTTCAATAGGAAGCCTAAGGTAATTGTAGCCCAGCTGTCTCACTACGTAATAGCAGACCAGCTATGTTGTAGCAGGCCTATGTTGGTTACAGTCAGGGGAGGAGTGACTGGGACAGCTGGGGCATGAAATCAAGAAGGTCTACTGAACCTTGATTAGTCCCTTATATGAGAGAAAGGAACTGAATTTGGTGATTTTGGCAGGTAGACTGTGCCAAACAGAGGACAGTCTGTAGATAATAAAGGCTGGCACTATATTTTTCCTGCAGAGTGGAATCTAGAAATGGCAACCTTCCTCAGAACTGAGGGAGTATGGGCGATTTTTTGCTGGTGTGAAAAGATCCTCGAGGTATCTTGCGAGTTTACCAGTCCAGTTTCCAACACTCACTACAGCAGTGTGCAGTGTGTGCCTCTCTGAGTGTGGTATCCACCTGAGATCATTGCAAATGGTGGAATGGTGAGTTCTGTGGGAACAGGCCAGTATGAATTTGCATAAGGCATTAAATAGTGTTAGCAGTTTGGACAGGGCAAAGGAGTTGGTGCCAGCATAAACAACCCCATAATCCAGCAAGGGAAAGATGTAGTGCTCAACCACAAATTTCTTGATGTGAGGCTGAAGGCAGGACTCATTATGTAGAAGACTAAAAGCTTTGCATAGCACTTGGCTGTTGCTTGGAAAATGCGTCAGAGTAGTCAGGATGTTGGTCCAGGTGCATACCTAGGTATTTAACATAGAAACATAGACTTTGATGGCAGATAAGGACCACTTGGCCCACCCAGTCTACCCATTTCCCTACCTACTGGATAAGCTGCAGATTCTAGTTAACTAACAGCCTACTTCCTGCAACCCCCCACTATAATTGCCTTACGTCTGTCCCATGCATGTTTGAATTCCCCATTGTTTAGCAATCTCCTCAGAAAGGCAGTTCCATGTATCCACCACTCTCTCCATGAAAAAAAATTTCCTCACATTACCCCTGAGCCATCCCCCCTCTACCTTTAAATTGTGCCCCCTTGTTCTTACACATCTCTTTTTCTGAAAGATGCTACCCTCCTGGACTTTGTTGATTCCCTTGAGTTACTTGAAAGTTTCTATCATGTCCCCCCTGTCCCTCCTTTCATCAAGAGTATACATATTAAGCTCTCTCAGTCTCTCTTCATATGGTTTCTGCAGCAGACCCTGCACCATTTTAGTTGCCCTCCTCTGGACTGCTTCCATCCTGTCTATGTCCTTGCATAGATGAGGTCTCCAAAACTGCACGCAGTACTCCAGATGGGATCTCACCAACTGTCTGTATAGAGGATAACCACTTCCCTTTTTCTACTTGTGATGCCCCTTCCTATGCATCCCAGTATCCCCCCAGCCCTCCTTGCTGCCCTCTCACATTGCTTGCCCACCTTTAGGTCATCTGATATGACTATCCCCAGGTCCCTTTCCATTTTTGTTGTTGTTAGTACCTCCCCTGCTATTGTGTACTCTTCTCCTGGGTTTCTGTTTTCCAGGTGCTTTACTTTGCACTTCTTTGCATTGATTCTAAGTTGCCATATGTCTGACCATTCCTCCAACCTTGCCAAGTCCCTCCTCATCTTTTCTACCCCCCTCTTGTGTATCAACTCTGTTACATATCTTTGTGTCATCTGCAAAGAGGCATACCTTTCCCTCCAGACCCTCTGCAGTGTCACCTAAAAAGATGTTAAAGAGGACTGGACCCAGTACTGAGCCCTGAGGAACTCCACTAGTAACCCCCCTTTCTTCAGAATGTGTTCCATTCACTATTACCTTCTGTGTCCTGTTGTGCAGCCCAGGGCCAGATCAAGCCATGGGGGGCCTGGGACACTCACAACTTGGGTGGCCATGTAAAATGCCCAACTTTCCATACCAAAATGTTTTATTTTGCGCAACATTTACTGAGCACGTTGTTTATTAGCCATAACAACCACCATATGGGGAGACTACCCCCATTATTCACAGGAGAAAAAAGTAACTTGAAGTACAACACCCTGTCATGTTGTCATAGTCTGTAATGTTATATTTATTGTACTGTACAAGACATGAAGGCCGCCAGGCTCCAGATGCTCTGGGGGTCTAGATGCTCTGTGGTGAGTTTTGGGGCTTTTATTGAAGTCGCTCTCCTCTAGACCCTGTTCAGAAAAGCAAAGTAATCTCTAAGTAACCTCTTTAATCACAAGTTTATTTTAAGAAAATAAATTAAACAAAAATAAACAGTGCTTTACTAAGAGGTATGCATCCTGCTCCAAACAACAGTAAGTTACTGTATGTACCCATTGTACAGAAGTGTGCAGTTCCAATGTACAAATGCTATGACTCCAAATAAACAGACTGATGTCATATCTTTATCTGCTCATGGGATATCAAAGGAATGATTAATTCCTTTATTTCAAGTTAGAGGATCCATGCATGTATACACACACACCCACGTCCCTTTATCTCTTCTTTGAACAAGCTCAGATCAATTATCTCAGCATAAAAATAAAATACAGATATCAACTTTCTAAGCCACTTACTGAACTCAAGCTGTCTGCTGTTGCTTGGCGCTCTGTTTGAAACTCCTTAGTTTAGCAGCAGCAGGCAGTTTAGGACAGTGCATTGATTAATCATGCTGCTAGCGATAGAGTGGCCGTGGCGTACAGATATCGAGTGCAGGTGCTGCCGCTGGCAAAGTGCATGCCGAGCCTCAAAAACCACCAAGAAAGAGTGGTTTAAAAAATGCTGCCCAGATGGATTGTATGCAAAGCTCCTGGTCCTGGCGCCGCTCCTCGTATTATGCAGAAACAGCCCAGCTCTGGTCGCAACTTGCACTGGTCCAGGTCCAGTCCCAGACTCAAAAAGTGGAAAACCTGTCAGTATCCTAAGGAGGTAGATCACGGTGCTTGCATAGTTAGCCTTCTTCACTTCTTGTGCCACACAGTGCCAGTTTGTTTTCTAGCAAGTCACCCGACCCTAGCTGCAGGCTGAATATAATGGAGGAGGAGGGTGGGGGACGAGAAATCTTCTGCAATGTTGGCTTGCCAGGGGCTTATCTGTAGCAGGAGGGTCCGGGGCTTGTGTTTTTGTTTTCTTTTAATTAAAGAAAGCCTCTCCCAAAGTCATTTTTTTGTTTGTTTTGTTTTATGGAGCAAGCACTGGGGGTTGATTCACGCTTGACTCATGCGGGGGCATGATTTATTACAAATCCTTACCAGTACTGTACCACCTGAGGGAAGGGGGAACGAGAGAAATCTGCAATGTAGGCTTGCCGGGGGGCCTATCTGTGGCAGGGGGCTTGTGTGTTTTTTTTAATTTTATTTAACAAATGTGCTTCTTCTGAAGTCACGCTGCTTTCACAGCATTTTTAAGAGACAAGCTGCGGGGCCTATGGGGGAGTTGATTGGCGTGACTTTCGCTCTATGGCCAGGGAAGTGGCATGATTTACAAACCACCAGTCCACCTACTAAAGTGTCTCTCCTTCCGACTTCTGGGGGGGGCCAGTCTATGGCGGGGGGCCTGGGGCATTTGCCCCATTTGTCCCCCCCTTAATCCTGCCCTGGTGCAGCCAATTTGCTACCCAGGCTACCACCCTGGGACCCACTCCCAGGTTGGCTAACTTGATTATTTATCTTTTGTGTGGGACTGTGTCAAATGCCTTGCTAAAGTCTAGGTAGGCCATAGTCACAGCCCTCCCTGGTCTATTACTTTGGTCACTCAGTCAAAGAAATCAATTAGATTCATCTGACATGAGCTTCCTGCTGTAAATCCATGCTGCTTTGGGTTCTGTGCCCCGCTGGCCTCTAGGTACTCAACAATTCTTTCTTTCAGAAGTGAGTCTATCATTTTCCCTACCACTGAGGTCAAACTTACAGTTCTGTAGTTTCCTGCTTCTGCCTTGCTCCCACTTTTGTGAAGGGGAATCACATCTGCCCTCCTCCAGTCCTCAGGTACCACCCCATCCTGCCATGATTTGTTAAAAAGCGTGGTCAGTGGTGTCACTAGGTCCTCCCTTAGTTCTTATAAGATTCTGGGGTGAATCCCGTCAGGCCCCATTGCTTTGTCCACCTTGAGTTTTTGGAGTTCTTTCAGGACTCTTTCTTCTGTGAATGGACTGGTGTCAACCCCCTGACCCAGAGTGCTTCTATTGTCTGGTTTAGGTAACTCCTCCTCATCTTCTTTTGTGAATACTGAGCAAAAGTATTCATTCAGTATCTCTGCCTTTTCACTGTCTCCCTCTGCCTACCTCCCCTATCCTTTATTAATCTTCATTATCCCTCCCTTAACATTTCTATGCTCCCTAATGTACCTATAAAAGGTTTTATCCCCGTCTTAACCGAGTTGGCTATTTTTTCCTTGGTTTGGGCCTTTGCTATTCTGACTGCCTTCCCCACTTCTTTCTGCTTTAATTGATACAGTTCCCTGCCGTGCTCCTTCTGTGATGCCCTATACTTTTTGAATACAGCCTTTTTCTCCTTAACCTTCCCTGCCACCTCTTTTGAGAACCATAATGGTGTTTTACTCCGCTTTGTTTTCTTTATTTGTTTCACACAATGGCTTGTTGCTTCTATGATGGCAGTTTTGATTTTTCTCCATTGCTCTTCCACCCCTCCTTTTTGGCCATTTGCTAGTGCATTCTTCAGGTATTCACCCATTTTGCCAAAGTCAGCCCTTCTAAATTCCAGTATCCTTGTTTTTGTGTCACTTATCTCCATGGTTGTGCTCATTGTGAAGCACACTGTGCGGTGGTCGCTTGTTCCCAGATGTCTACTGACTTCTAAATTTGTGATCCTCTCTCCATTTGAGAGTACCAGGTCTAGTATTGCTCCCTCCCGAGTGGGTTCTAACACTAGCTGTGTAAGGCCTGCCCCTGCAGAGCATCGAATGACCCTGCTCTTGGATGTGGCTGCAGTACATGTCATCCAGTTAACATCTGGCATATTCAGGTCCCCCATCAACAGTATCTCCCCTTTTTCAGCCATTTTGAGAATGTCCTCTATCATTTTCTTATCCATTTCCTCCCCTTGAGATGGGGCTCTGTATACAACCCCTGTGTGGATTGTGATGCCATTCCCTGTCTCCAAGGTGACCCAGAGTGCCTCTTGTCCTCCCCCTTAACTTTTTAGTTCTGTAGCTTTGATCCCTTCCCTTATGTACAGAGCTACTCCACCTCCTCTTTTACCTCCCCTGTCCCTTCTGTAGATTGTGTACCCTGTTATGTTGGCATCCCAGTCATGGTTCACTGGTACTCATTGCCCTCCATTTAATGTTGGCTTTAATCTTTTTGCCCCCATCCCTGCTCTTATTGCCCTTGTCTATTTTTCCATTTACCCCTGTCCTGCCCTGTGTTGAGCTCTGTACCTCAGTGTTTACCTTACTACCTACCATGTTTTGTGGGAGGAGGCTTGAAATTTCCTGCCTTTTATCAGCACCTCCCCCCTTGGCTAGTTTAAAAGCTTGCCAAGGAAGCATTTAAACCTGTCACCTAGGAGCTTGGTTCCCTTCATGGACAGATGCAGACCATCGTGCCAGTATAGACCTTAATCTCTCCAGGTGGACCTCCAGTCCCCAATGAAGCCAAAGCCCTGTGCTCTGCACCAGTTTTGCAACCATTCATTAAACTGCATGGTGTGCAGTACCCTAGCCTCACTCCTGCCATGGACTGGCAGCACCTCTGAGAAGGTTACCATGCTTCCTACCCATCTGAGGCCCCTCCCAAACTCCACAAATTCATTCTGCACTGCACTGATCCCATGCCTAGCTAGGTCATTTGTCCCAAGGTGGACAATGATATCTAGTTCCCTCTCCTGTGATGCTGCTTCTGCAATCCTTAGGATTCTCTTCCTGTCCCTCCAAGCCATGGCACCAGGCAGGTACCTTACTTCCTTCCTTCTCCTCTCCCTTCCCCAGTTTTACCCACCTAACAACTGAGTCCCCTAACAGAAGCTTTTTACTTCCCTGTGGTGTCCCTTGACACCCTTTTGTGGGTCTCCCTTGTGGATGTTCTCAGCATTCTTCTGGGTCTCCACTGAGGGTGCCATCATATAGGAACCTTGCAGTGCCAGAATGGCACATGATTTATGTAGAGGTAAAACTAGGGGGCTTCGTCTCTGGTCCACCACCTGCACCCTCCCAGAACCCACAGTGGTCCAACTGCTCTTCATACTTGGCAAGCTCTGAGGCAGTGGTTGTGGCAGTGGTGCTCTTTGGGTGGGGGAGGCCTCCTTAGTCCTTGCTAGTTCAGCCTGGAGGTGGGATACAGAGTCAAGGTGTTCACCAAGGCAGAAGGATAAGTTTAGTGAGTCAGGAGTAACGTTTAACCAGTGGCCAGAACTGAAGAGCATAGATACCATTTTCTTCTGGTTCATGACTAATCGATTGTCCTGAAATCATTTTTGAACTGTGGAGAAGTCCTTTTCCAGGGACTTCTGAAAGGTCATCCACTCCATCTTCTTCCATCTGCCCCAGTCCCTCCTACCAGTCCACCTGGTTGGCAAGTCCCCTGCCAGTCTGTTGGCACTTTTCCCAAGAGCTGTAAATGACCTGGATCCCAGGTATCATAAGAGGTCCATTTTCAAGGTACCTTTTCATAGGACCACTCAGGGTAATGGTTCTTTTGTTTTTTACTCCATAAAGCTTTTCAGTTCTCTCCCTCCCTCTTGACATCTTCAGTCGTGCCCAGATTATCTGTTTTAAAGCAAGTTGACAAATTGGTTACATGATCATGTCATTTGTACATGCCATGCATAATTTATATTTCTATTTTTGTTAATATGTTTTTGTATGTTTTAGTAAATTGTTGACCCCAAGCTTCATCTGCTGTCTGCCCCAGCCATCACCATCCATACTCATCTCCTCAGTCTCTTCTTCTCAATTACTGTACCTACTGTATGGAAACAGGCCACCATCATCCCCTCCCTTAAGGGTCCAATCCCTCCTTTCCTGGCAACTACAGGCCCATGTCTCTGCTTCCCACCCTAGCTAAGCTCCAGGAATGTAATATACTCTCTCAATTCATTCCTTCCTTGACTCCTTCTCATTCTTCAGTCCATTCGGTCTCATTTCAGGAAGTCCCTCCACATTCACTGGCCTCCTCCAGCTCTCTGACTCCATCCTTAGTGGTATGGACTAGGGCTGGTTCACCTGTGCCATCTTTTTTTTGACTTGGCCAAAGCCTTCAACACTGTTGCCCACCCTCTCCTCCTGGAGGAGCTTAAGGTGGTGGGGCTGTCTACTTCATTTAGAGCAGGTCTAAAGCTGTCTGCATTGGTGACTCCCTATCCCCCATCTGCCCATCTGTTTAGGCATCCCCAAGGGTCTGTTCTTGGTCCCATTCTCTTTCTGTCTTCCTCAAATGACCTCTCTGCTTCCTGTTCCTCTGCACCATCCATATGTAGCCCCCTCACGTTGTCTAGGGGTATGACTGTGATAATGTCCATGGGATGGGGCACCACAACCAGAAACTGCAGAGACTGTCTTACATTTGGATCCTTAGGACTGGGGCTCTGGCTTCTCCATGGGGCAATGGGATGGAAGACAAGCTGGTTAGTACAGACAATAAGATGCAAAGGCAATAATTAATTGTGATGCCATTTGGAAAATAAGGAGCCTTTAATTGAAATTAACCTCCATGGAGTTGTCAATTGGGGTTCAGTATTACATGCCCCACAGAGGGGAACAGTAGACATGAGGACTAGGGATACAAATTTACAATGTCCAGGCATTATCCATATTCACTCCACAGCTGTCAGAGTCCTTTTAGGCATAGGACAAACAAAGTCACTCTTCCCACACCCAGTACAGTTCCATACAGTTTCATCCCCAATCTTATAACAGCAGAAGCATAACTTTTCCCATACTCAGTACATAATACAGCACTTCTCCCCATTCTCAGGCAGCTCTAATCTTCCCACTATTAGTACAGGCTGCTTGCTTCAATGTCCATACTTGCACTGGGACTAGACTCTACTCTCTCCCTTCACTCAGATCCCCATGGACTAAGATTACCTGCAAGAGCTTCTGAATCCCTACTAATCCCTACTGCCCCTTCCAGCCACTCCACTCAGCCAATGAGGGATTGCTAGAGATTCCCAAAGTGCATTTGAAGACTTCTGGAGCATGGGTTTTTGTCTTTGCTGCCCCACCCTGTGGAATTCTCTACCTCATCGGATAAGAGAGTGCCTGACAGTGGAGAGCTTCAAGATTGCTCTTAAAACACAGCTTTTCCAACTGGCCTTTCCTGATTTTTAATATGGTATTCAGATATGGTACTTGGAAGCGTATATTTATTATTAATCTTACTCAGTTTTAGAGTGCTTTAAATTGTTTTAGTGAATGTTTACAATTGTACAGTGCTTTGACATTCATGAATTGTGCTTGATAAATAAAATTTGATTGATTGAGTGATAAGATCAGCCTTGAACCTAGCTGATATCATCCATTTCCTCCAGAACCTGGCTGCATTCCTATATAGCCACTACAGAGCTCCTATGCTCTGGAACTCTTCGGTGTGGCAAATACATCAGGGGTGCCTATCTGTACACCCTCCTAATGCCTGATTGCTCTCCAACTCCATACATCTTTGGCTGAAATCCAACTCTCATGCCTCTGTCTCTCAGAGAGGCCCTCCCATACATGGTGGTTCCCTCACTGGGGACTAGGCAGTCCAGAGCAGCATTTCAATGGTGGACTAGGCAGTCCATGCTGCCTGGGTTTGGATTTCACTTCTGGAAGTCTGAAGCTTTGTTGGTTTGGGTGGGTCACCCCCTGTGGGGGTCTGAAAAGGAACACCCACCGCCCATCCACTCCAAGGCTTATTCTTTTGGTTATGTATCAAAAAAACCATAGGGGTTCCTGGAGGAATAGGCAATCACCCCCACTCCCTCTTTTGATCTGCCTGTTGAACCTGCTCTCTCCTTCACAGGCTCAAAATGTCCCACCCCTCCAGTGATGCCTCCAACCAATACCAGACAGCATCCCCACAGGAGGAGGGAGAATTAGCCCTTTAGGGGTTGAAACCAGAAACCTGTAGAGGGGCAACCTTTTCCCATCCCTCCTACTACAGTTACTAATCCCAAAGGGGGGGTTACAACTCACCCCTTTTAAAACTCAATTCCCTCAGCAAGCATACCCCAGGGCATCAACCATACATCCCCCAACATCCTGCAGCATAAAGGATATGTACATTCCCCTCCTGCCATGTTCCCAGAGGGGACACGGCTACCTCACCATGAAGGTGGCAACTCCACTAGATAAAAACAGGCCCTAGAGCTCAAAGTACACCAACTCAATCAAGCTCCTCCAGGCTGCCCACCCTCCTGCAGCTTCAGGACAGATTTCCCTATTCCCCAAGTGATGCCACTGCAGGTCTAATCACTACCAGATATACCTATTCCTACCCAGGTTACATAATTCAGCCTGCTTAAATCCTGATCTCTCACACCATTATACTAACAGCTAACTAGCTGCATTGCTCAACGACATCCCCAAATACCCCAGGTGCCACATCAAAAATATGTGCCATATCTGTCCCCCATGAACCACAGTTTTCCAGAGAAACTTAAAGTCAGTAATAGCATAATATAAACACATAATATCCTAGACTCAACATCAATTTTACAATCCACTCCCCTTTTCTTCAGCACTCTATATGATAAACAGTGGGTTAGACAACATATATTATTTATCTTCTGCACCAAAGAGGTAGCAATAAATTGCAAAACAAGCTCAAAGTCTTAGGATAACAGGGCCAGTCCACTGTGTCAGAGCGAATTAAGAAATAAAAGGAAAGTTTTCACTCATCCAATGATCTTCCAGCGAGTGGTTCAAGGGCACTCTACTCCCAGACATGGAGTCTACAGCTGTCAAACTTGTATCAGTGGTCAGGCTTGGTACAAGGATGTCCGAAAGAGTCATGACATTCTTCACTGTATCTTGACTTTACTTCATCGAGGTCTTGAATCAGAGCATAATGCTCCAGAAGAGTCAGTCCTTCATAAACATGACAAGCACATTGTGACAGGGTAGACTAGAACCCTGTCCCATTTGTAATGGAGAAAAGGTTTAAATGCAAGGATCTAATCTTTCCTTTTCTGTCTCTTCTCTGTCTGGTTGCTCAACCAAATTTTCCTGTGAGACTTTGGACTTGATCAACTCGACAGGCTTGAGTTCTTTGCCTTTCACTGTTTCTCAGCTCTCCCTTGCTGTCTGTTTTCTCCCTTTCATATCTAAATCTGCTAATATAAAAATATGTGCAAAACATTGTAAGGGAATGCAACTGATATTGGGATCCCTTGTGTTTGGAAAATATATAGCATTACTGTTGAAATGTATATAATTGTATTTTGACATGACTGAAAAAAAGTATTGGGAACTTCAGAGGTCACCAGAGTTCACATTTTAGGCCTTTCTGCAAAAGGGGCCTCTCAACTCAAGAAGCACACTGTGTTCTATCAGCCCTGCCTGATATTTACAAAAACAGGATGCCTGCTAAGAGTGGGGGTTGAAAAGACTTAAAAGAGCTAAGCTGCAACTGCAGAAGATTGAGAAGAAAAAGGGACACAGAGACTGAAAAAAGGATGTGGTGGGTGTACATAGAGTAAATGAAGGTGAGGGTAGGGTGGTAGGGTTTGTCCAGGGCTTAGAGGAGGGAATTAGGGAGGGACATGGCAGGAGCAGCTAGGTGCAAGGTAATTATTGAGGGCAGAGCTGATGGAGTAGGTGGAGGATGAGTGCTGGATTTGGGGGGATTCCAAATTTTTGGGAGGTGATGAGAGTAACTAGATTGGTCGATTTGGGTGGATCTGTGGGGACAACCAGGGTTTGGGAGTCAGTTGATCTAAGGGAATATGAGGGTGGGGGGTATTATAAAGGAAGATGAGGTAGGAAGGGAGCTCACCCAACCAGTGCTTGGAGGTGAATTTAACACAGTGGGAGGTTACCTATTTGTAAGAGAGGAGAAGGATAGGGCACAATAAAGATCACAGTGATGGGTGCAGGAGGGCACCCAGGGCAAAGCGACAGAAGGAATTGAAGAGGGTGTCCAGTCTGGCCAGGTAGGACTTAGTGACAGCACCATAGACCACATCACAGTAGTTGAAAATGGGCAGTATCATCTTCTGAACAAGTTCACGCCTAGCCGTAGGAAGGCTGCAACTACAGTTCCTGAACAGGGCACCAAGCTTGGGCGCAGTTTTTTTTGGATGGTGTCAATATTTCATAGATGTCATAGATCAAATCAATCTTTTAATAGACTTACATCTTTAGTGCTTGCCTTTTATAGTTTTTTACTAATTCTGAGTATTGTAAATTTAACCAACCACAAATTTAGCCTCATTACCCATAACCTTGTCCAACCTATTCTTAAAAGTGTTCCTATCTTTACTTTCAGTTACTTCCAGTGGAAGACCATTCCAAACTGTAACCACCCTTTGGCTGTACCAGTCCTTTCTGAGTAGTAAGTTTCATTTCTCTAAATGGAGTTGCTTAGACTGTCTCCTTTCGCTAACTCTGCCATGACAAAGCATAAGGCCAAATTCAGCTCTAAGGTTGTTGTCCTCCATTGCTCTACAAAGCATACACAAGTCCCCCCTGTGTCTTCTGTATTGTAGTGAATAAAGGTTAAGTGTTTTCAATCTTTCTTGATAGGATGTCTCCTTTAAACCCACAAAAGTCATTCTTCGATGTACTGCTTCAACCCTTTTAATGTCTTCTTTGCTGTATGGGACCATATCTGGACACAGTACTCAGGTGGGGCCTGACCAATGCAACACATAGGGGAGTATTACTTCCCTTGCTCGACTGGAAATATGCCTGAAGATACAATTTAGTATTTGGTTGGCCTTTTCACTTGGTCCTACAATGAATATTAAATTTAAGGTCAGAAC
This sequence comes from Neoceratodus forsteri, assembly GCA_016271365.2. NCBI lineage: Eukaryota > Metazoa > Chordata > Ceratodontiformes > Ceratodontidae > Neoceratodus > Neoceratodus forsteri. Next base: position 1,429,105,062 of record CM028130.1, read on the forward strand.
TACGGTCACACCAAGGTATTTTTACAGTGTGTTTTAATTAAAGGTTCTTTATTCAAGTAGTACTTATGCTGTTTATTTTGGGTACCTAAGTGCATGACTTTGCATTTTCTAATATTTAGAGCCAATTTACTATGTTTAGTCCAAGTGAAAATATGATCCAATGTTTCCTGCAGGGCAGTAGTGCTGTCCAATCCATTCACTACTGTTCCCAGATGATGGTCGTCAGCAAATTTTGATAACCAGATATTTGGGGAATACAATTTTAGTGATGAAATATATATACTAAAAAAGATGGGACCCAGGACCAACCCTTGTGGCACACCACTAGTGACTCTGGCCCATTCTGAATATATGCCATTAACCACTACTCGCTGTTGGTGCCTCTCCAGCCAATTGGCAATCCAATGCATGATATCAGTACACAGCTTGAGGGCCCCTAGAGTTTTATTCAATAATGAAGGGGACAGTTTGTTGAAGGCCTTGGCAAAGTCCAGGAATATAATGTCAATGGGGTTTTTCCTATCTAGTTCCCTATTAACATTTTCATAAAAAGCCAATAAATTTGCCTGACAAGACCTATTTTTAGTGAATCCATGTTGGTGGGGGTCAGAAACCCCAAGTGTCAGTTGTTGCTGCTGCTGTATGTAATCTTTAATTATGCCCTCCAGTAGTTTACCCATTAAAGATGTCAAACTGATTGGTCTGAAATTTTCAGGTTCCATTTTGAGTCCTTTTTAGAGGAGGCACCACAGTGGTGACCCTCCAGCCCAGTGGTATATCACGGAGTCAGGGAGGGCTGGAATATGTGAGTCAGGGTAAGACTATATAATCAGCAAGTTCCTGTAAAACTCTAGGGTGTAAATCATCTGGCCCTAGGATTTATTAAAGCTAGCTTTTAAGTCTCTAATGTACATCCGTCGGGTTTATGATTACTTGTCCTGGTTTAGGTAATAGTATGTTCTCAGATGTTTTGGCAGCATTGTTATTAAATGCTGAATAGAAATAGTTGTTTTGCATATCGGCCATTTCTTTGTTACTAGTAGGTAACCCTGAACTATTGGTAAATGGGCCTACAGAGTTCGTGGTTCCTCTTAAGTTATTTATATGGGAAAAGAAAGCTTTTTATTGTCTTTAACCCTAGTAGCCAGGGTTATTTCCTGGTGTGCTTTGGCTGATTTAATCTCTGTTTTAACTTTTTTAACCAATGCCCTATAAGCTGGGAATATTTGATGGTTGCCATGTTTGATGCGAGAAATATGTCCAGAGAAGTTTATTTGTTGGTCCAACCAAACACCTAAGTACCTGAAGGAGGATGTGTCTTCAAGTAAAGTCCGCTCCAGGATGTGAAAAGTGGGTAGGGAGGGAAGCCTAGAGCATCTCTGCCTTGTGCCAAAGGTCATGGAGACTGTCTTTTTGGCATTGAGGAAAAGTTTATGGTTAGCAAACCAGAGCTGAACCATGTCAAAGTCTTGCTGTAAGCTGGTTGTAACCTCAACAGGACAGGAGCCAGGTGCATACAGGACTGTATCATTGGCTATCATATGTATAGTGGAGGATGGGGAGCAAACAGTGAGAAGGTAATTTAAGAAGATGGAGAATAGGAGGGGCCCTAATACCAAGCCCTGGGGGGACTCCAGTGCTAATCAGGAGGGATGGGAAAGTGGTGTTCAAGATCTTAACTGATTGGGTTCTTCCAATAAGGTAAGCCTTGAACCAATTTGTGATGGATGGAGATAGGCCAGCTGTTGGGAGTGAGTTAAGGAGAAGGGAGTGAGAGATGGTTTTGAAGGCCTTGGCCAGGTCGGGAAAAATGGAACAGATAATTTGCCCATTGTCCATCCCGGTTAGGATGGAGTCACAGCAATGGGCTTGCAGACTTGCTGGTGACTGGTCCTTCAGGAGGTGCCTCTGAAGGGGTGTACTGCTGTTGGGTGGCCATTTCAGAATGGGCTGCTGGATCTTTCTCTAATTCAGCAGATGAGGCTCAGAAATCCTCCAGGGTCATCATCTTGTGTGAAGTTGTCACCCAGAGGACTGGGGAGGTAATTCTTGATTTGTGCTAAGTGCAGGTATTGGCATGAGGCTAGATGGTGGGGCTACACTGGACTGGGGGGTGGGCTCTGCCTTCACATTTGATTTTGGGGTCTCTGCTTCTACCTGGAGGAGTGTGGCAGTGGAAAGCTTCTCCCAGCCCTCTGAAAGGGCATCCTCTGATGCCACAGAGGTCATAGACTGGCTTGGGCAATCTACAGTGATCACCAGACAGTAGTACTGCACTGACAAGCTGCCCCACCTCATGGCACCAGGAGAACACAGGCACAGACCCCACATCTGGGCCTTTATACCTACAAATGGTGTATTTTCTAATGGTGGCTGATTTTTCTACCATCTCCTATAACCATCTGAACAAATAAGCAGGCCATTGATGTCCGGAGGCAGGCTTCTGCTCCATTTTTTTCTCTTTGTTTTCTGATGGGATCAGTCCATTCACCCCCTGAAGCAATAATAAAAGATATCATCACTTTTAATCCCAGCTTTTCCCACTAATTCTGTCCTTTTCCCATCTGTGCCCCTATACAACTGCCACACTCATCACTGATTGGGATTATAATTTCACTAGACCCTCGCTTCTTCTGACCAGCAGAAAAACAGGTGTAGTTATGAGGATGCAGTGCTACAAACGTCCAGATACAGAGGCACAGGCCACCCAACTGGGCATGAGTAGGCTACATGGGGAACCCTTTATGTTTATCAAACAAACATCGGAGCAGAAATATGGATACAATCTTTGCCAGCCCCCATGCTCTTCTGAAGAAGCACGCCCCATTCAGAAAAGAAAATAGTTCTCACCACACCCCCTTTTTAAGCGGTGGTCCAATCTCCTCTTCCAAAAGTAGTAGCTTTCCACTCATTAACATACTCCTCACATGTTTTAGCCACAAGTCCCTGTCACCAGACACAAAATTCCTCTGCTTGGTGCAAAATTCCTCACCATCTCCAGTGCCATCCTGGAGTTCCAATCTTAGTGGCAAAGTCCCAAAACAATTCATATCTTCACCCAGCACCACGGCTAATTCATCACTAAAAGGCACACTGAAATTCCAGATAAGACCCCACTTGTTGCCCCCCTTCCCAGTGTCTAGGGGTATGACAGTGGTAATGCACATGGGAAGGGGGCAGCACAACTAGAAACTGCACAGACTGACTTAAGTTTGAATCCTTGGGACTGGGCTCTGGCTTCTTTATGGGGCACTGGGATAGAAAGCAAGCTGGTTAGTAGAGATAATAAGATGCAACAGGCAAGAATAAATGGAGATGCCATTAGGAAAACAACAATGATCCTTTTATTGAGAAATTAATCTCCATGGAGTTTTCAATTGGGGATTCTGTATTACACACCCCACAGAGGGGAACAGTAGGCATGAGGACCGGGGTCCATATTTAGAATGTTCAAGCATTGTCCATATTCAGTCCCTAGTTCTCAGTCCCTTTAGGCATAGGACAAACTGCACCACTCTTCCCACACTCAGTACAGTTTCATACAGTTTCATCCCCAATCCTATAACAGCAGGAGTGTAACTTTTCCCACACTCAGTACATAATACAACACTTCTCCCCATTCTCAGGCAGCTCTACACTTCCCACTCTTAGTATAGACAGCTTGCTTCATTGTCCATACTTACACTTGGACTAGACTCTACTCTTTCCCTTCACTCAGATTCTTGTGGACTGAAATCAGCCTTGAACCTAGCTAACTTCATTCATTTCCTTCAAAACCTAGCCGCATTCCTATATGGCCACTACAGAGTTACTATGCTCCATGGAACTCTTCAGGCAGCATATACCCCAGAGTGATGATCTCTATACTCCCTGATGCCTCATTTCTCTCTGACTCCTCACATCTTCGGCTGAGATGCAGCTCTCATGCCTCCATCTGTCACAGAGGCCCTCCCATATATGGTGGTTTCCTCACTGGGGGCTAGGCAGTCCAGATCACCGTTTTTATGGTGGACTAAGCAGTGCATGCTGCTTGGGTTCAGATTTCACTTCTAGAAGCCTGAAGCTTTATTGATTGGGGTGGGTCACCCCCAGCTGGGTATCAAAAGGGACAGCTGCTGCCCATGCATTCCAAGGCCTATTCCTCTGGTCTCACATTGGAAAATCATTGGGGTTCCCACAGGAGTAGGCAATCATCCCCACGCCCACCTTCGAACTGCCTCTCAAACCCAAGCTCTCCTTTACAGGCTAAAGAGGTACCACCCTCCAGGGGTGCCTCCAGCCAATACTAGACAGCCTCCCAGGAGGGGATGCAGAATTAACCCTTTAGGGGTTAATACCAGAGACCTGCAGAGGGACGATCTTTTCCCAACCTTTCTACTACACCTACTAACCCCAAGGGGTGGGGTTACATTTATGCAGATGATACTGTGCTCTGCCTCTGGCTCCTATGCCTTTACCTTCTATGCACAACTCCAACTGGACTTCAGAAACATCCAGTGCTGGTTCTGAACAAATGAAGTGTCTGTCAGTGCCATGAAAGTTGTCTTCATGCATTCAATTCCCAGCAGAGGATCACCAGGCTCAACTCTCTCCTTCCTTCCATACTCTCGATGGGACTACAATTGTGTGTCTCCTCCTTTAAGTATCTTGAGCCTGGTTAGACCACCATCTGGATTTCTCGGTGCACATGCCATTCCACCACAAGCTCCACCCCAAAGTAGGTACATGCGACAGGAACAAAGCAAGTATCCTGCTTCTTGCCTGCTGAGAGATTGTCTCAAAGATGATACTCTGTATCTTCAACTATGGTGACATTTTCTGTAGCACTGCACCCAAGTCCACTCTTACATACTAAACCCCTTTTTCCTCTTTCTGCTGTTTTCCTTGTACTATCCTCCCTGTACCCACCACTGGTCTCTTTACTCCTCCTCTCCCTCCTTGATGCCAGGTGCCTCTCCCAGTGCACCTCTTTCATATGCAAATATAGGGCCGGATGGGATGCATCCCAGAATACTGAAAGAACTCTGGAAGGTACTAGGAGCACCACTGACAACCCTATTCAACAAATCACTGGAGGAGGAAGTGGTACCAAAGAACTGGAGGGAAGGCAAATGTGGTACCACTGCAAAAAAGTGGGAGCAAGTTGGAGGCAGGGAATTACAGACTGGTTATTATGACCTCAGTGGTGGGGAAAGTAATGGAATCCATGCTATAGGAAAGGATTGTAGCATATTTTGAGGCCCAAGGCAACATGGATTCACAGTGCATAGATCTTGTCAAACAAATCTGATAGATTTCTTTAACTGGGTAACCAGGGTGGTGGATCAGAGAGGGGTGGGGAACATGGCTTACCTATATTTTAACAAGGCATTTAACACCATCTCACACAAGAGGCTAGTAAACAAGTTGGGTAGTCTGGGAGTGGGTCCCAAAATGCTAAACTGGGTCAGAAATTGGCTATGCAGCAGGACACAGTGGGTGGTGGTTAACGAAGTTCAATCCCAGGAGAGGGGTTGACCAGTGGGGTGCCACAGGACTCAGTGCTGGAGCCAGTCCTTTCCAGTGTCTTCATTAGTGACATTGAGGAGGGGCTGGAAGGAAAGGTAAACCTCTTTGCAAATTACACCAAGATCTGCAATAGGGTGTATACTCCAGATGGAGTGGAAAGAATGAGAGACCTAAGCAAGTTGGATGTGTGGTCAAGAGAGTGGCAGCTCAAATTCAATACAAAGAAGTGCAAAGTCATGCACTTGGGGCAGAGGAATCCTGGAGAAATACACAGTGGGGTGGGGGGGATACTAACAACAACAAAACTGGAAAGGGACCTGGGAGTAATCATAATGGATGACCTGAAAGTAGCCAAACAATGTGAAAAGGCAGTGGGAAGGCTGGAGGATGCTGGGGTGTATGGGAGAGACATCACCAGTAGAAAACAGGAGGTGGTGATGTCACTGTACAACAATTGGTCAGGCTGCATCTCGAATACTCTGTTCAGTTCTACAGACCACATCTCCAGAAGGACACTGACAGAATGGAGGCAGTCCAGAGAAGGGCAACAAAAATGGTCAAAGGAATGCCCCTGAAAACATAAGAGGAAAACTGAAAGACCTCAATATGTATACCCTGGAGGAAAGGAGGGAGAGGGGGGATATGATAGAAGAATTCAGGTACCTCAAAGGCATCAACAAGGTTCAGGACGGCAGCATCTTTTAGAAAAAAGAGGTGTGCAAGAACACGGGGTTACAATATGATGCTGGTGGGGAGGTTCAGTGGTAATAGGAGGAAGTACTTTTTTATAGAAATGGTGGTGGTTGCATGGAACAGTCTCCCTGCAGAGTTCGCAGAGGCTAAAATGATAGGTGATTTCAGGAATGCATGGGATAGACAGAAGGCAACACTAGCAGTAGGAAAGAGTGGGTAAGCTGCAGAGCATTTAGGATTTCTTTCTGCACTGTTCCAATAGTCACTGAAGATGGAGACTGCTCAGCTGTTATTGTAATTTTACTGTTATTGTACTTTTGCTGTATACTCTGTATTGTTCACCTTCCTTCCCCTCCCTCAGGAAGCATCTGTAAATGAGCTGTTTTCAGGTCAGTATGTTTTCCCTGGTAAAACTTTTGAAATAAATAGCATGTAGATACAAAAGTAAATTAATAAATACGTAATTTACTCTGATCAATCTTACATGCTGTTAATTGCATTCTTAGTGCTAGGTACCACATAGGGTGTCCTATTCACTGAGTGCTTTTATTTTTTGCATTTGATAATTCATACCCTGATTTTTTTTTCAAATTCAATAAACTTTATTTGATAAAGTTTTTTTTCCCTTACATTCTCAATTAGACATTGCTGTAGAGCAAGACTAAAGACAGTTACGCAGTATGATTTAAGAGCATCTTATTACCTGAGGATTAACATGTGTAATATTGCTCTTAACAGACAAAAATAGCATAAGTATAACAGTCAACAGCCTATTAACATATCAACACCCCCCCCTCATTATATCCCCTTCCCCCAGTACGTAATCATATTATCTCTAAATCTAGTAGATTTAATATAGGCACATTGGAGTCAGCAGTTAGACACTGCCACCATAGACTAAGATACCGCTGTAGTGGTTTTAGTATGTCTATTTTTGCTCTGATGGTCAGTAAGCTATGTAAAGGAACCCAAACCCTTTGGTAGTAGCGTGTCCTTTTAAACATGTGAGCTATAAGATTCTCTGCTTGTAAAGTGAAAAGAATCTCACGTAGCCATTCTGTGATAGAGGGAACATTCTGATCAAGCCAATTACGTAAAATTATTTTTTGGGCACATAATAATACAGTGGCCATATGCTTACGTTGGTTGCCAATCAGAGAGCACCCATAGTCCCCCAGGATACAAATTTCTGGACTAAAGGCATCTGGGAGACCCAAAATAGGGTCTAATTTAGATTTAATAGCTGTCCATAATGGAGAGGCCTTTTCACATTCCCATAGTATATGTAGTAAAGTGCCAGGGTGTTCCCCACATCTAGAACAGATTAGAGGAAAGCTTCCCCATTTTATGCAGCTTGACCGGAGTGTAATATAAGTCATGAATTACATAGAATTGTAAGAGATGATACCTGTCCCACTTTACATCTTGATATAAATGGGATCATATTTTAGACCATGATTGAGTTACCGAGGGAGCGGGAGGTAATACCTGGTCCCAGAGATAATGTGGTTGACTTCCTAGCTCTTCCATTGCATCCCATAGGAGACAATAGAAGAAAGAGATGAGATGTCATACCCTGATTTAAACTGTTCTTTTATATGCCTTAGTTAATGTTTATCCTTGATCCTGCTCATGCGTACCTTTTGGGTAGGGAGAAACTGCAGGTTTCAGGAGGGGGAAAAGGATCTTGGGGTGGTAGTGGATGCCAAAATGAACAACTCTGAACAGTTTAGGAGGGCTGCAGCTAAAGCAAATAAAATGCTTGGGTGCATTACAAGGGGGATAACCTCAAGGAGATGGGAAGCGCTTCTCCCTCTCTATAACTGCCTGGTTAAACCACACCTAGACTACTGCATGCAGTTTTGGCACCCGTACTTAAAAAAGGACATTGCACTTCTCTAGAGGGTCCAGAGGAGGGCGACCAAAATGATACAGGGTATGGGGGAAAGATCCAATGAACAAAGACTTGAAGAGCTAATTTTGTACTCCCTGGAGGAGAGGACAGACAGAGGGGATATGATTGAGGGAATGAATAGGGTCAGCCCAAGTAGGGATTTTCAGCTGAGAGAGGAGGGGGCCACCAGGGGGCATTCCATGAGGCTGGTTGGTGGGAGACTCGAGGGGGGGTCTAGGAGATGCTACTTTACTGAGAGGGTGGTGGACCCTTAGAATGCACTGCCTTCAGAACTGGTGGCTGTTGGTACAGTGGAGGGATTCATGAGGGGCTGGGATAGGTATAAGGGGAAGGTAAAGCTGAGTAATGCCAGATCTGGAGGTGTAACTCTGATGGGGTAGACGGGATTTATGGGGGAGGCGTGGAGCACAGCAACAGTGTCCTGACCGGATGCTGATTTTTGAGCAGACTTGATAGACCATTAGGCCTACTCTGTTGGAATCTTAGTATGTTAGTATTTAAACTGCTTTAATTGTGCCACGTATTAAATTGATCCCATCGATACTACAGTTTTGTTATCATTTTCCTCGTTTTGTGTCAGTGACTCCCCAGACTCTTCTGCTTCCTTTCACCTCATTTGTTTCTCTCTCTCTACTCACACCTTCTTCCTCCACTAGTCTTTCCTCATATTCCCTCCTTGAAGCTCCTCATCACCCTTCTGCTCCTGCTGTCAAATGATGCTGAACTTAACCCTTGCCCCTACCCCAACCCCTTTACTCCCTCCCCTCTTACCTGGCTTGGTGTATACATAGAAACATAGAATCTGTCAGCAGATAAGGATCATATGGCCCACCTAGTCTGCCTATTTCCCTACTCACTGCTACAGCCCCAGATCCTATTTGATCTGTGGCTCTCCTGCTCTGCACATCTCCAGGGTACCCTTATGTCTACCCCATGCACTCTTGAACCCCTGTATCATTTTCACCCCACCACTTCTGCTGGAAGGATGTTCCATGGCTCCATCAGCCTTTCAGTGAAAAAGTACTTCCCAACATTACCCCTGAGCCTTCCACCCTTCAGTCTCATATCATGCCCCTTGTTCTTGTGCAGACTTTTCTTCTGAAATATGCTTTCCACCTGTACGCTGTTTATTCCCTAAGGTACTGGAAAGTCTCTATCATATCTCCCTCTCCCTTCTTTCTTCCAGTGAGTAGATATTAAGTTCCTTAAATCTTCCCTGTAGGAGCTTCTGGTGCAGTCCATGTGCCATCTTCGCTGCCCTCTCTGGACTGCCACTATTTGTCAATGTCCTTCGGAGATGTGGTCTCCAGAACTGGACACAGTGCTCCAGCTGAGGCCTCACCAGTGATCTGTACAGTGGCATCAACACCTCTTTCCTCCTGCTTGTTATTCCCCTCCCTATGCACCCCAACATTCTCTTTGCTCTCCCCACAGCCTTTTCACACTGTTTGGTCACCTTTAGGTCATCAGATATGATAACCCCCATGTCTCTCTCCTGATTTATGGTGGCCAGAATTTCCACACCCATCCTGTACTCCTTCCCTGGATTCCTATGACCCAAGTACATGATCTTGTACCTTTTAGCATTGAAACTCAACTGCCAGACACTCAGCCACTCCTCTAATAGGCTTAGGTCCTTTCTCACTTTTTCCATCCCCTCCAGTGTGTCCACTCTGTTGCAGATCTTAGTGTCGTCTATGAAGAGGCACACCTTTCTATCCAAATGCTCTGCAATGTCACTAATGAAGACATTGAATAGTACTGGACCCAGCAACAAACCCTTGTGGCACCCCACTGATCACCTCCCTCCCTCAGATTTAATTCCGTTTGCCACCACCCTCTGAGTCCTGTTCCATAGCCAGTTCCCAACCCACTTTACCACTGTAGGACCCACTCCCAGGCTCCCCAATGTATTTAGCAATCTCCTGTGCGAGACGGTGTCGAAGGCCTTGCTGAAATCCAGGTAGGCCACATCCATCACCCCTCCCTGATCTACCACACTGGTTACCCAGTCAAAGAAATTTAGAAGATTTATCTGACAGGACTTTCCTGCTGAGAATGCATGCTGCCTTGGATCCTGTGCCCTGCTATCCTCCAGAAACTTCACAATCCTCTCCTTAAGTGAGGACTCCATTAGTTTCCCCACTACTGAGGTCAGGCTTACAGGCCTGTAATTGTCTGCCTCCTCTCTGCTTCCACTCTTGTGGAGAGGGACCACATCTGCCCTCCTACAGTCCTCGGGTAGGGCTGGGCATTGGGTTGGGTCACATATTCAGGTCATTCAGGTTTGGTGGTGTTCGGAATTCATGGTCCAAATCGTGTTTCACACCACCAAACCTGAAACAGCAACCCAAAATTAGTTATCACTGTGCAGCATTGCCAGAAAGCTGTAGGCGCGCAGAAGAAGCACCAGAAGAATGCTTGCAGGCGCCTGTCAGTGTGAGTTATGGAAGTGCACTAGTGGGAGGGAGTGGGAGGGAGCAGAGGCATGCTGCTTGCTGTGTGTGGGGGGCAGAATGGAAAAGGGGAAGTCTACTGCAGTATTGCAGAAGAAGCTGCAGAGCACACAAATGCTCACACCTGTCAGTGTGGGTATATGGGGGTGCACTGCAGATTGGGAGGAAGCCGAGGCATGCTAATTTCTATGTGTGGGAGGTCAGAATGGAGAAGTCGGGGACTGGGACTGCCACTGCCAGCATTTTGGGTCACTCAGCTTGGCAGTTGGTACTTGCAGTGGCAGATCGAGAAGGAGGAGTCAGTCGATCAATTTGACAAACAGATAGTGTTATTCGCTGTCACTCACTTGGGACAGGAGTAGGGAGGCGCACACAGTCAAGATTTAAATAAAAAAATACACTTACTATGTGACACCTCTCCTCTCCAGTCCCTAGAGTGACAAGTTAACAGCAGCAGATTACTCCCTCCTCCAGACTCTCATCCTCCAATGGGGCATTTAGACAGTGCTGGCGATCATGTGACTGCAGTAATGGCAGTCCAATCACAGCTGCTGTCTTTCCTTTGTTGCCCCCCTGCTGCAGTGAGCTGCTGAGTGATTGGGTGATGTCGAGAGGCAATATAACCCTCAGCATCCCACAGCAGCCATTTGCAGCAGAGTGTTCCAGTAGGCAGCAAGTCTGTGTCTGAGCTGGGGGAGAAAGCACATGTTTCTCTGGATTCCTCGTGGAGTGCTTGGCCCTAGTTGTAGTAGTACTCTACCAATATAAGTACTACTGCAAAAAACTGGAAGAAAGACTAGTACCCTACACTTCTTACTACTGCTTCACTCAGTGGCGTAACTATGCATACTTATTGTACACCACTGCGTACAGAAAAAAATACCTTTTTTAAAATTTCAGCGTCTTTTTTTTTAATATCACGGGTCCTAAACCCTGGTCCCACAGATCGGTGGGAATTGGGGTGGCGAATTACGAACCCTGTACCTGCGATAGATATACTAGCACCACCAAACCCATCCAGCAGAGGCTGCGAGCAATAATTGGATATTTTGTTCTCATGCTTCTTTGCTCTGCAACGCCCTCTGCCAAGCAGGTCGGTTCTGTTATTTCCTGCTAGAACCCATCCACAGTCATGGAGAGAGAGTTCACAGCTTGAGCTGGCAGAGCAGTCGCCGACGCCATTCTATCTTGAGTCATGCTGTGTGTGGTCCAGAGAGAGAGAGAAAGAGACAGATTCACTCCGTTGGTCCCAGTCGCGAGACAGGCAGCGCTGCTTGGGAGAGCCGTGCAGCAACTCCAACAGAACACCATGCAGCCAGCCCTCTTCCCCTCCTGCTGATGCTCCTGTGTGGTGATAAGGCAGCCTCCTCACCCAGGGCTTTCCGTTTGAATTACAGGAGAGACTCGGGAGAAGTTGTTTGACAGCAGCAGCAGCAGGTAGACGAGATGGCTGGGGGCAAGTAAAGTGGCAATGAGTTCTATGTGTTTGAATTTGGCGGGGTGGATAGCCAGAGTCAGGGAGAGGGGCAGCTGACTGCATGAGGAGAGGAGAGCCAAAGGTGGAAAAAGGAGAGAGGGGGCAGGAAACATAACTAAGGGAACAAGACAACTGGAAACCAGAGAGCCTAAAACCACCCACTACAGCAAATGCACATAAAAGTGGGAACGAGAGCTTGCTATTTCACAGTGTATTATAAGGTGAAAGAAGACAGCCTGCACAAAGCAGCAAAATGAATTTAAATAACCAGAGTTGATGGTTTTGCTTGGTTAAAGGTTATTATGGGTAACTCTTTCAGTGAGATATTATAGGTATTGTTTTCGTCATTGCAAATGCTGAATTACATTGGTGAACTCGCAGATCAGAGACAGCCGAAGCAGGGTTCTAAGTAAGAAAAACAAGGTACATTAGATGTACTGTAAGCTAACACATGTTAAAAAGATTATTTAAAAAAAAAACAGCATTCTCAAGAGAATAAGTGTGAAGTACTATAGCAAACATTATCTAGGGATGTAGTTTAAGGAGACAGTGACATCTCAGACTTTTATACAGATTGTTGACAACCAGTAGGGGCCGGGCTGATTTAAGCCCCATGTGGTGTGTCAGATGTTGCTAAACTACAAATTTGCGACAGTATTTGTTCTCTGAAAGCCTTTATATGTGGTTTTCTGTTGTCACTGCTCTCACTCAAGTTGTGATGCTACATGCAAGACAAATGTGTGCTTTCTGAAAATCTCTCTGCCCTGTGTGTGTGCCCTGCATGTGCCTGCTGAGTTATCCCTTCTTTTATCAAGCATTGCCTTAAAGGCCACCAGAGGGAAGCTTTGGGTTGCACTGGTTTGCCTATCCTGAACAAAACTGGTGTGATAATGAGCATACCAAGGATACTGGCTGAATATGAGGAAAGATCCTGACACTGCAAGTATGAATCTCAGCATCACAACTGGAAACATAGTGCATCTAGAATGCAGTATGAATCATTTGTGTCCCCCACACCCCAATGGTTTAGTGATGATTCAGTGTCTTGCTTTCAGTGGTGGTCCTGCTTTAACTCATGCTTACAGCTGGGTGGGCTAAAGCAGTGCAGGTGATGTGCTTAAAGTCACTTAGGGAGTTAGTTGCTCGGTGGATTTGAATCAGAGTTTTCAGTGTCTCCTGGTTCCTAACCCTGTTGTTTTAGCCGCTATATCACACTGCCTCCATATTGTAACAGTTGGCATATCCATAACTCACAAACCATGGAGGCTTCAGTCTGTAGTATTCAGTTTGCTAGAAGGTTTCAACTAAAGGTAACGTGTTCTCATGTATAATAAATTGGAACATAGTCAAATTGAAATATTTTAAACATTTACATGAGATTTCAATTAAGTTTTTATAGCTGTCTTTTTAAAACTGCCTTAAATATTTGATCTAGTGAGATCTGTTTGTTGTTTTCCATGAATAATAGCCAACTCTACCCTGGACTGAAGCATCAGGTGTCTGCAAGTTGCTATTAATATTTATAATAATCAGTATGTGTCTTTCTCTTCCTGAGCCATACTGTTATTTCATGGTTTTGAGAAAGGTTATTCCAGTTGGATGGAATATCAGGAAACAGGAAACTGAAAGGCCTGGCCATCCATAGTTGTGGTTGTTTCTGGGTTGTGGGACTGCTCAGGCGGTTCAGGGCTGCGTGTGGATCTTTGACTTGGGGTTGTGCTGCACTGCAATAGATTGCCAGCAGACAGTCTTTATTTATTTAAAGATGTGTCTCTGTGTGTGGTGTCCAATGGCTAGAGTAATCAGTGCAGAGAATTTGGGAGAGTGCTGCCCAGAACAGAAGCCAAAAAAAATATAGTGTGTGTGTGTGTGTGTGTGTGTGTTGCTTGGTTGGAGAAAGTACAGCGTGAAATGCAGTGTGACTACATTTACCACAGTTTGTGCACACTATAAATATAGCTATCAGAGGGAGCGGAGTCAACTCCCTCTGACAGCTACATGTACAGTGTGCACAAACTGGGGCAAAATCAGCTGAGGGACTGCAGTCTCAAGCAGGTTTTTTGTGGGTCAGTTTAGTGGCTGTCGTTCACTTGCAGCTTAAAGGGACGGTATGACCCAGTCAGGGGTTCACCGCGGCTATGATACAGTAGTCTTCTTGGGCTTTTCTTGCTTGTAAATATAATTGCTTTTGGGAGTGCCTCTGAGAAATGACTAAAAACAAATACTTTTGCTTGCTTGATCATGAACCACTGCATGCTGGGATATACAATGTTGATTACCTGACAAAATGTGTGTAAAATGTGCAGATAGTCAGCTGACTTTCAGAACACCTTGAACTTTAAATGACTATGTATGGACCCCAAGGCCCTATAAAGTCCCTGCTAGTGTAGTTTACAACTGATCCCAACTGTACAGCTATTAGAATTGAGGTTCCATTTGCTCACAAGCACAATATGGGACTCATCATTCCAGAAAACAAATACTTGACTAAGACACTTTAGGTGATGAGTGCTACTGGCTCAATTATCTTGGTGTCAGCTACATTTTGTGACACTGACCAACCTGTGTAGCTCTGTCAGCTTCTGGCCTGCACACTAATGATATCATACATTATGATAATAAAGGTGCATCATTTTAGTAGTGCAAGTCATGATGCACAAATCCCTTTGTTGGACTGGGCTGGGAATGACAGATTGCAGTCATGGTATTAAATTCATACAACCACGGACATTCAGTCGGCATCCTTGATGGTTCAATAAGTGTCTCAGTTTCCAATCTTGGACAGTCTTATATCCCCTGGTGATGCCCCCACCACAGTGCAACTAAAGTACCCATTAAGTAGGGTACGGGGGTGGGAGGGTGATGAGGAGTACTTGTAAAGGGACAGAAAGAGGCAGTGGACTAAAGTGACTTAAGTTGCATAAAATGTGTGTTTAATTTTCTGAGGGAAAGTATTCCGTTCATGAGTTCAGCACCTGTTTAGTTCATTGCACTTTGTGTGCAGTCAGGTTGAGGGGCTATGATGCAACCTGCTGTGCTGGGTTGGGCTTGGAAGTTGGATGCAACTTGCTGGGAGGGCAGGGGATAAAGTCAACGAGGTGGGCTGGGGGAGGGCCAGGGAATCTGATGAGCTGTGCTAGGGGCCAGCTTGCAGGACTGAGAGAAAGGGCAACATGTTGGGCTGCAGAGAGGGATGGAGATTCTAGCTATGAGGGTGGGATGCAACTTGCTGTGCTGGGGAAGGGTTAAGGATTTTAGGGTGGGAAGCTAGGATGAAACTTGTTGGGCTTAGGGAGGGCTGGGGCAGTGCACAGGCGCAGGTGGCTGAGCTATAGGGTGGGTGGTCTGGGCAACATACTGGACTGGGGACTCTTGGGAAGGGACTAGAGTGCAACGTACTGGGTATGGAGAGGGGGTAACAGGGTAGCAAATTCTGTTTCACATGACCCCCCAAAATGAAACAGAATGTACCTCAAAACACCTATAAAATGCACCAGAATGCACCAAAAAACAAAACTTTTATGGGGGCCTAGGCGGGCCCCAGACCCCAGGCCTGTAATTTACATTTTTGTGCGTACACTTTTTTTAAGGCTGGTTACTCCACTGGCTTCACTCACTGAGGGAATTGGGGGATTAACTTTAGTGAGTGAGGTGAGGTGAGTCAACAGAAAGAATCATGAATTTTTTTTTGTACTAAATGATGTACTAGTGGCTGGCTTAAAGAGACAGCAAGAGCAGTAGCTGAGAGAACAGTTTCAGTTTTTTTTTATTTTTGGAAGGGCTTATTATTAATCTTTACTATGTTCTTCTGAAGTGAATATATCTAGTTCATTGTTCTGAAATCAATAATTCCCATTTTTTTATATTTGTGGCTTAAAAAAGATACATAGAGCTCTCAGAGCAGCAGCAGTCACATTTTTTTTGGAGGGGCTTTAAGTAAAATCTCTTTCATTCTATAATGAGATTCTGCAGCAGGCAGTAAATAAAATAATAGTAGTATTTGTTTTATATTTGCAGCAGCAGTCTCTTATGAAGAGGATGATGATAGTTTTATGTTACTGGCTTAAAAAAAAGATACAGTCAGAGAGAGAGAGAGAGAGAGAGAGAGAGAGAGAGAGAGAAGAACGAGAACAGTGTCAGTCCCAGTATAGAGAGTGTTCACTGTCTTGAATTTCTTCATCAGTATTTAAATCATCACCAGTCACATATTATATGAATAAGAATTGTCCTTAATTGTTATGTTACTGGCTTAAAAAAAGATAGAGAGAGAGCAGTGGCAGTCCCAGTTTAGAAGGTGTTCACTGTCTTGAAATTCTTTGTCAATTTTTAACTCACCAGTCACATACTATATGAATAAGAATCATCCTTAATTGTTATGATACTGTTTTAAAAAAAGATACACAGAGAGAGAGAGAGCAGTGGCAGTCCCAGTTTAGAGTGTGTTCACTATCTTGAATTTCTTCATCAGTATTTAAATCATTGCCAGTCATATATTATATGAATAAGAATCGTACTTAATTGTTACGTTACTGGCTTAAAAGGATATATATATATATATATAGAGAAAGAGAGAGTGAACAGTGGCAGTCCCATTTTAGGGGGTGTTCACTGTCTTGAATTTCCTCATCAGTACTTATTAAATCATCACCAGTCACAGAAAACATTGTATTCTTCGGGTAATACTAGTAATGGAGAACAGTGAACTCAGAAAAGTAGGCCAAAAATGGCACCAGAACAATACTACATCTAGCTGTGAGGAAAGTGACAGCACTGTATCTTCAGCTAATGTAACCCGTACAAGATCTGGTCACACTGTAAAGCCCAAGAGGCTGTTTACACCTGTAAAAAAAAATACATTATCTCGGTTTAGAAGAATAGTTTGTGTAAAAAGCGCAGCAACTTCACAGAAAGAAACTACACAAAATACTGTAGTAACAACAGAAAGAGGCAGTGATAATTCTTTGAATGATGATGATGATGAACATGAGTCAGAGTTGCTTGCAGCTGAATGTGAATCTAATGTTCAAGTAGATGCTGTTAATGTTGACCTTGCAGACTTTGCTGGTAGTGGTGGTGATAAGTAAGATGATGATGATGATAATTTCCCAGGCAATCCTTCCTCTTCTGTCACGGAGGTGAATGATGATAACCAGGTATCATCCTTCACTTCTCAGTCTCAATAATTAAAATACAAGTGCCTGTAATACCAGCAGCCCACCACCACAGTCTGTTGTACAGAATGCACACCAACCACATACTGCTGATACAGGTGTCACTGGCACTGCAAATCAACGTACAACTTGTAGCATTCAAAGATATTTTCCAGCATTGTCTAACATTTCACAGGCATAGCCAGTATCTGATTCTGTACCAGGTAAAAGAGGCAAGAAAAGTTCTTCTGTAGTGTGGAGTCATTTCTCTATATGCCCAAATGATTCCTTTAAAGCAGTATGCATTCATTGCAAAAGTAGATTTAGTAGGGGGAAGTCAGCACGTAACCTCAATACGACTGCACTGATTAGACATCTCCAGCGCCAGTATCCAACAGTGATGAAAAAGAATATGAATACCGATGACGATGATGATGATGGTAGCTTGGATAATGTTGACTTTTTTGACTATGATGATGATGATGACAGCAGGTACTTATGCAGTACTGCCACACCACTTGCAGAGGCAGATAGTGAATCAGTTATTTCACAGTGTACGGAGGAAGGTTCACCACAGTCAGCACAAAAAAATATTACCCCACCATATCCCTCAGAAAAGAACTGCATATTTTCAAACTCCACTGCATCCTCAGGTAGTCACAAAAAAACAGATAACTTTAAAGGCAGCGTTTGCTACAAAAAACAAATTTCAACCAGGTCATCAAACTGCGGTAAAAATTGACCGCCTATTTGCGGAGATGATAGCCCTTGATTTAGAGCCAGTGACTGTTACAGAAATTACAGCCTAGGTATCAAATGCCTTCACAACGTACTTTTTCCAATTATATCATACCTGAAATATATGAGGCAGTGAGAAATGCAATTTCCAGTCAATTGACACAGGCAGGGGGGATTTGTTCACTTTACGACAGACCTTTGGACAAGCTTTGCACCACATGCTTACTTATCTCTCACAGCTCACTGGGTCATGTTTAAGAAGTCTGCAGCATCGTCAGCAGTACAAACCAAAAATGTCAGTCAACCTAGTTTGCTTCTTGATGAATACAGGGGTATGGCACTACTTAGTGTGCCTCGGTGGACACTGAACATACTGCCATAAATATAAGGGCAATTTTGGAGAAACTGTGGCAAGAATGGATTGTGTCCCGGGGCCTTACCATTGGTATGACTGGGACTGATAATGGTGCAAATATTATCAAAGCTCTTCAGGACTGTGGTAATGAGCAGAGAGTTAATATTTTTTGCTTTAGCACACACTCTCAATTTGGTTGTACGCCGTGCCCTGTACACCACATTGACATATGCAACCTTGTTCACACTGTACATAAAATATGTGGCCACTTTCACAGATCTGTAAAGGCCACATCCATTCTTAGGCAGTACCAAAGTGACTACAATGTACCATCTAACAATCTCATCCAAGATGTAGTTACTCGGTGGAATTCCACCTATTATATGTTGGAGCGTCTACTGCAGCAGAAGTTGGCAGTTTATAATATGGCCTTAGTCCATGATATAGGGTGCATGATCACACAATGGAAGTTGTTGGAAGAAGTTGTGAAAACACTGGCACCATTTGAAAATGCAACAAAGGCACTCAGTAGTAACAGTGCATCCATTAGTCAGGTCATATCAATGATACATATCCTTTTCAAAGAGATGGCTGATACTATGGACAAGAATGGAGAGAAAGGGCAATCATAAGAAATTACAGAACTTGCTAGCATTTTAAATGCACAGATGCACAGAAGATTTGATTCTGTTCTTACAGACAAGAAATATATCATTGCTACTATACTAGATCCTCGTTTCAAGGACATCTTCTTGGTGTGAGACAGTTTGCCAATAACGAATATCAAGACACAACTCATTGATGAGACTTAGGGGTCCAAGACAGAATGAATGGCCATGGCCGGCAACAACCATCACCAAGGTAGTCACGGCAGAACTTGACAGCTACTAGTTCTCCTGCATTGTCACAGCAAACAGACTCTCCTTCCTTTTCTTGTACACGTCACGTTAAAGTTAACAAAGTTGATGATATCTGGAATAAGCTAAATGCCCTGGACTGCTCAAGGCCAATATCAGAAGAGTCATGTGTGCCTAGCGCTGAAAGGGTTCTGAATATTTACCTCATGGAGCCTCGAGAGACCAGTCCAAAATGTGACCCTCATATATTGGAAAAGCAAACGCTCGGTTTGGCAAGTCATGACTCAAGTTGCAGTCAAATATCTTGGATGTCCACCTACAAGTGTACCCTCAGAGTGCATCTTTAGTACTGCTGGCAATGTTGCATCCTCTGCTCGTAGTAGTTTGGACCCAGAGCATGTTGAACAGTTAACATTTCTGAAAATAAACCTACCTCGACTTAATTACAAGTAATATACCAGTACATAAACCTATAATTCTAGAATCACTGAGCGAGTGTCTTAGCGTGTGTTGCAAATACATGAAATCTTCCTTTTGCCTGTCTTCATTTACTGTGCATATCTAAACATGCATTAAGGCTTATTTAAAAAGACAAAAAAAAACACAACCAACCATAACAGATTAAGAGCAAGCACAAAAGAGATGATTTCACTGCTCTTGAATAAGGCATGTGAAACAATTCAACATTATTAAACAAAAACATACCAAATGTGTCAAGACCCCATTCAGGAACAACACCACGGGGACCCACAAGCCTACTACTACCAGTTTCACTTCATCAGGGAGTGTTCATCAGTTGCTGTTACACTTTATTTAAACCCCACACTTAAAGTGATCCACTAATAAAATAAAAATACAAAAAATACAGCTATGACCCACTAAAAGTAAAAATATAAGAAAAAAAAGAACAAAACAACTACACAGTGATGTTTATTAATTCATAAATTCATATTGGCACCCCCAGGACGTGGAACCAAAATGCATGTAAAAAGTAAAGAGCAATGAAATCATTACTTGGGTATTTGCTCATAATCTATTTTGATGGGACTGGATAGTGCTAGACTTTGGGCTTTTTTGTTCTGATTATTCTCCTGTGCATACCCGGCCAGCGGGACAGCATTTTGTTCTCTCATTTTTCAGACTGATATTTATTTCCTTTACCCAAGCTCTCTTGCCATCATCATCATCATCATCATCATTCCCCCAACATCAGTGCCGCCGTGGTGAGTACTACCTAGGGGGAGCAGGGGTGGGTGGGTTGGAACGATGGAGGAGGAAGTATGTTGTCCCTGAGCATGCTGCTCTGCTCCGGTGTCCTTCATAGCCTAGCTGCTAGCTATGATATGTGTTTTCCTTAGTTTCAACAAAGCAGCAGCACATAACTAATATCTCGCTCTCTCATTTTTCAGACTGCTACTTATTTTCCTTTATCCAAGCTCTCTTGCCATCATCATCATTCCCCCAACATCAGTGCTGCCATGGGGAGTAAGTACTACCTGGGGGAGCAGGGGCGGGTGGGTTGGAATCATGGAGGAGGAAGTATGTTGTGCCCTGGGTATGCTGCTCTGCTCCGGTGTCCTCTGTAGCCTAGCAGTTAGCTACGATATGTGTTTTCCTCAGTTTCAACAATGTAGCAGTGCATAGCTATTAGCTCGCTCTCTCATTTTTCAGACTATTTATTTTACTTTACCCAACCTCTCTTGTCATCATCATCATCATCATCATTCCCCCAACATCAGTGCCACCATGGGGAGTAAGTACCACCTAGGGGAGCAGGGGTGGGAGGGTTGGAATCATGGAGGAGGAAGTATGTTGCCCCTGGGTAGGCTGCTCTGCTCCGGTGTCCACTGTAGCCTAGCAGCTAGCTACGATATGTGTTTTCCTCAGTTGCAACAGTGTAACAGTGCATAGCTATTAGCTCACTCTCTCATTTTTCAGACTACTTATTTTCCTTTACCTAAGCTCTCATGTCATCGTCATTCCCCCAACATCAGTGCCGCCATGGTGAGTACTACCTAGGGGAGCAGGGTGGTGGGTTGGAATCATGGAGGAGGAAGTATGTTGCCCCTGGGTATGCTGCTCTGCTCCGGTGTCCCCCACAGCCTAGCAGCTAGCTACGATATGTGTTTTCCTCAGTTTCAACAATGCAGCAGCGCATAGCTAGCAGCTCATTCTCTCATTTTTCAGACTGCTATTTAGTTTCCTTTACCCAAGCTCTCTTGCCATCATCATTCCCCCAACATCAGTACAGCCATGGGGAGTACTACCTAGAGGAGCGGGGGTGGGTACGTAGGAATCATGGAGGAGGAAGTATGTTGCCCTTTGGTATGCTGCTCTGCTCCGGTGTCCTCCGTAGCCTAGCAGCTAGCTATGATATGTATTTCCTCAGTTTCAACAATGTAGCAGCGCATAGCTAATAGCTCATTCTCTCATTTTTCAGACTGCTATTTATTTTCTTTACCCCAGCTCTCTTGTCAGCATCATTCCCCCAACATCAGTGCTACCATGGGGAGTAAGTACTACCTAGGGGAGCAGGGGTGGGAGGGTTGGAACCACACAGAAACATAGAAACATAGAAGTTGATGGCAGATAAGGACCGCAAGGCCCATCCAGAGGGTTGGAATCATGGAGGAGGAAGTATGTTGCCCCTGGGTATGCTGCTGTGCTCTGGTGTCCTTCATAGCCTAGCAGCTAGTTATGATATGTGTTTCCTCAGTTTCAACAATGTAGCAGTGCATAGATATTAACTCACTCTCTCTTTTTTCAGACTGCTATTTATTTTCTTTTACCCAAGCTCTCTTGTCCATCATCATCATCATCATCATCATCCCCAACATCAGTGCCATCATGGGGAGTAAGTACTACCTAGGGGAGCAGGGTTGGGTGGGTTGGAACCACAGAGAAACATAGAAACATAGAAGTTGATGGCAGATAAGGACCACAAGGCCCATCCAGTCTGCCCATTTCTTTTTCTACCTTATGAATGTGCCATTAGCCTTTGCTCTGTCAATGGCCTATCTATTCATACTCATCTGTAGTGCTCCCTATGCCTGTCCCATCCCTGTTTGAAGCCCTGCACTGTATTCATATCCACCACTTCCTGAGGTAGGCCGTTCCATGCACCCACCACCCTTTCTGTGAAAAGAACTTCCTCACTACCCTTAATCGGCCTCCTCAATCTCATGCTGTGTCCTCTTGTCCTGCTGTTTTTCTTATATTGAAATATGTTAGACTCTTTCACCTTGTTAATGCCCTTAAGGTGTTTGAATGTTTTGATCATATCACCTCTCTCCCTTCTTTGCTCTAGGGTATACATATTGAGATCCGTTAATCTGTCCTCATATGTTTTCTGATGCAGTCCCTGCACCATTTTTGCCCTTCTCTGGAAAGCCTCAATTTGGTTAATGTCCTTGTGAAGGTGTGGCCTCCTGTACTGCACGCAATACTCCAGATGGGGCCTAACCAGTGTCTTGTAAAGAGGGATTATTACCACCCTCTTAGGACTTGTGATACCCGTACTAATATACCCCAACATCCCCCTAGCCTTACCTGTTGCTTTAGTGGTCTGCTTGGATGATTTCAGGTCATCTGTGATGATGATGCCCACGTCTCTTTCTTCTCTTGTGCCTGCCAGCAACTCCCCTCCCAGCCAATAGATGGCTTCAGGGTTTCTCTTCCCTATGTTTATGATCTTGCATTTCTTTGTGTTAAATCCCAGTTGCCACTCTTCTGACCATTTTGCCAGTTTATCCAGATATCTTCTCATTCTGCCCACATCATCTGGATCATCTACTCTGTTGCAGATCTTGGTGTCATCTGCAAACAGACAAACCTTACTCTCAGTCCATCTGCAATGTCACTGATGAAGATATTGAAGAGGACTGGCCCCAGGACTGATCCCTGAGGTACCCCACTTGTGACTTGCATCTCTTCAGACTGTATGCCGTTTACCACCACTCTCTGTTTTCTGCCCACCAACCAGTTTGCCACCCATTTGACCAACTTCTGACTCCATAATCTTGCCCACTACTGAGGTAAGACTGACTGGTCTGTAGTTCCCTGCCTCCTCCCTGCTACCACTTTTGTGGAGCTGGATCACTTGAGCCCTTGTCCAGTCTTCTGGGACCTCTCCTGTACTCATAGACTTACTAAACAGTTCTGATAATGGCTCTGCTAGTTCCACCCTTCACTCCTTTAGTACCCTGGTATGTATGCCATCAGGTCCCATTGCCTTGTCCACCCTGAGCTTATAAAGCTCTTGTAGGACCATTTCTTTTGTGAAGGGACTAGTGCACACATCCCTTCCCCTTGTGTCCATGTTGCTGAGATGTGGGTCCTGCCCTACCTTCTCTTCAGTAAATACTAAGCAGAAGTATCTATTTAGGATAGATGCTTTTACATGGTCCTCCTCCTCACATGCCTTCTTATCCCCTTTGATCTTAGCAATACCACTCCGGACTTTGCTCCTTTCACTAATGTACAGTGGTAGCCACAGACGTTGCTAGCAATTTCCAGATATTTCATGAGATTTCTGAAGAGTTTCTCTCTGCTGCCCCTACTGTTTAAATGCAGAAAGCATCAGATATTTCTGGAAATATCACAGATCCAGAAGCAAATGATTTGATACCTTTTAATGGACCAACAGAGATTTAACAACAAGAACAAAGTGCTCTAGTATCACAGAAATTTCGGGAAATAGCTGGCAGTGTCTGTGACTACTACTGTAGCTATAGAAAGTCTTGTCACCTTCTTTTACTGTTCATGCTAGTGTTTCCTCAGTTTGGGCCTTTGCCTACCTTACTGCCTTCCCTGCTTCCCTTAGGAAAGTTTGGTATGCCTCCATATCTTCATCCTGCTGCGTTCCCTTATATTTCCAGAAGGCCAGCCTTTTGGCTCTGACCTTTTCTGCTACTATTTTTGAGAACCCAAGTGGTTTCCTTCTTCTTTTGGCACTTCCTTTTCTCTCTAACACAATGGGATGTTGCTTCAAGTATTGCATCCTTAATGCTTGCCCACTTTGCCTGTACCCCCTCACCTGTATTTCTTTTTGCCAGGACTAGCTTAACTCTGTTGGTCATCTTATCAAAGTCAGCTCCTCTGAAGTCCCATATTTTTGCCTTGGAATGGGATGATTTAGTTCTAGTGGCCAAACTGAACCATACCATGTGATGATCACTGGCCCCAGGTGACATTCTACCTGGAGATCTGTGATCCATTCTCTGTTAGTCAGTACTAGATCTAGGATAGCTCTGTCTCTTGTGGGTTGTCGTACCAGTTGTTTGAGGCCCCTCCTCCTGCAGGGAATCCACTATGTGTCTAGTTCTTGCAGATGTTCCTGCTGGTATTCACCAGTCTGTATCTGGCATGTTGAAGTCTCCCATTATCAGAACCTCCCCTTTAGCTGTCATGTTTTGTATATCTTCTAACAGTAATGTGTCTATGTCCTCTCCCTGGTTTGGAGGCCTGTGGACAACCCCAGTTCGTATGGCTGTCCCATTTCCTGTTTCCAGGGTGACCCACTGTTCTTCTGGCTCCTTATGTGTATTCTGAATTTCTGTAGCTTTGATATTTTCATTGACATAAAGGGCCACTCCACCCCACATTTTTGCACCTTGGTCTCTTCTGAACAGTACATAGCCAGGTACTGAAGTCTCCCAAGTGTGGTTACTGGTAAACCACATCTCGCTAATGGCTACTATGTCCAATTTAACCTCTGTCATTATTGCCTGAAGGTCTGGGATCTTGTTTCCCAGACTGTGAGCATTTGTGTACATGATTTTCCATTGGTCAGATTTCGGTGTGTTAGTTGTTGGGTGAGGTCTGGCGTTTCCTGTGCATCGTATGGGGAACTGGACCTTTTTCCTTACCTGGTGATGTAAATGAACTACAAACATGCTGAACTCCTGTTTGCCCACATTCATTTACATATCAGGCCTGTGTAGTACAGTATGGTCTGCACATCCATTGGCCCACGCAGTGGACCAATAGGAGTACAGACAGTACTGTACGCTGTCAGTCAGCAGGCGGCATGCGGGCAGGGTGCCGCTGCCCGCCACTGACTGGAGGGGGTGCTGGGTGGCAGGGGACCTCAGTGGGCGGGTGGGAGGGGCACACCGGGCCACCAGGACTGCGTTTGCTATTTCTGCCCACAATTGAGTGCTGGGGGGGTTCCACTGGACCACCAAGGATGTGCTGGACTTATGCTCATGATCGAGTGATGGAGAGTGGTCTACTGGACCACCAGAGATATTTTGGACTTATGCCCATGATTGGGCGATGGAGAGTAGTCCACTGGAAGACCAGGTATATTATTAACATTTGCTCATGATCGGGCGATGGAGTGCAGTCCACTGGACCACCAAGGATATTATTAACATATGCCTGCGATCGGGTGTATGGGTGCGGGGTCCACCAAGGGACTGCAAGGCGTTGGTCCCCGATGGCTGCAGCCTGGCAGGGTGCAAGGTGCAAGAAACTGGGATCAGTGCACCGCATGTAAATGGGGCCATAATGACATGCAAATGGCCCCATTTGCACCTTGCATGCATAATGGCCTCATTTGCATGCCCAGTGCTGAATATTGCAGTTGATGCACCTAGTGCAACTGTACTTGCGCTGGCGCATCCCCCGGCTCCCCTCCTGCCACTTGTGCTGGCGCAGTGCCACTGTGCTGTGTGCAGGGCATGTGTCTTCAGTGCCATATTCAATGGTGCTGAGCCATGGTGCAGCACCGTTGAATATCGTATGGTCCATGCCCTGGCTTGCACCCCTGCCTGGTGCAGTCTGAATATCCCACCCTATATGTAAACTACCTATGCAATCTCTGCATTTTAAAAATAATAACCGGTCTGATTCTGAATTTGTCTCTTATCTGAACTACATAATCTGCATCAACTACACCTTACTGTATAAAAAACAAGCATTTGTCAATGCCGAATGTTGTCTTGCTGGCGTTGGCATTGGTAGTGCAGGAGTTAAAGAGATGCATAACAGGAATGGCAGTGAAATATGGAACCGATGTCAACACCACCCCACCCTGCAGAGACTGACAGGCATTGAGGTGTGTCTTTGCATCATTGGCCATAACGCTTATGCCATTTTACCTCACCCTACCCTGCAGACTCTGACAACTGTCACACTGTGCCTTGGGGTCGTCGGGCCTTATGCTCACCCCATTCCATAAGGAAGTACGTTGAGATGGGTGCAGTATAAGAGAATGGGGTGAACTTTGGGACCAAAGAGTCAAAGGCACACCTTGATGCCTGTCAGTGGCTGCAGGGTGGGGGTTGGGGTGGAATGGTGTGAGCATTTCAGCTCACAATACAAAGGCACACCCCTGATGCCTGTCATTCTGTACAGGGTGGGCCGTTATGGTTACAAACCCTAATGCCCAGGCGTTAGTTGGTATTTGCACTCAAATTTTCAACATGGCCTTTTTGTGACCCCACTTCATGGAAGTATTTGGGACCTCTGCTCATGAACAGTGGCACTGTGGTTTTGTTAATCTGTTCCGAACATTGATTTCCCATAGTGACTGCACCATTCTGCACCAGATGGGTGAAAATACAGTTTGGGCATGATGTGAAAAATGACAGCTATACCATTCATAGGAAGGTGTGAAGAGATGGCAATGTTGAAAATCTGGAGTGAAAATATTAAAAATTCTCAAAGTTACGAGTGTGTGTAGAAACTGCAATGCATGCTCGTTACACAGTCATTTTGTGGAATTATTTCACCAAATTTTCAACATACGCATTTTGGGACCTCTGCTCATGAACAGTGTCACTATGATTTTCTTAATCTGTCCAGAGCATTGATTTCCAACAGCGACCACACCATTGTGCGCCACATGTGCAAAACCACATTTTGGGCGGGATGTGGAAAATGACAGCTGTACTTCATAATGAGGTGTGAAAAAATGGCAATTTTGAAAATCTGGAGTAAAAATAGTAAAAATTCTCGAACTTCCATTTTTTGGAATTTTTTCAACAAATTTGCAACATATGCTTTTTGGGAGCCCACCTCTTGAACAGTAACACTGTCATTTTGTTAATTGGTCCTAAAAAGTGATTCCACACAGTGACCATGAAATCACCTTTGGGTGGAGTCCCAAGAACCCCATGTTGAAAATTTGGTGCCAAAAGTTGCAAAAATGGCTGAGATATCCACCTAAATTGAAACCCCTCATTGATGACATTATATAGCTTAGTGGCATTTCTTCAGTTCATGGTCAGCTTTGAAGAGTGGAAACATGTTCCTGCTCCACAGAAGATCATTGCACCGAGCTCCGGAGGTAAGTATGGGATGAGGGGGGTGCAGGGATGTGGGGTGAGCAGAGGATGGGTGTGAGTTGGGGAGGGAGCACCAGAGACAATGAGGGACTGTTTTCTCTTTTACAGAAAAAAAATATAAAGACATCGCAGGACTATTTTTTTCCAGGTTTCTTTTTGCACACTAGGGTGGGCTCCCAGTGTGCCACCTATATTTTTGGGGAAGGGGGAATGAAGGTGACAGGGATTGGGCCCCCCCCCAACACAGAAAATGTGTCTGTGTTTGGGGATGAGCACATTATGCCGGGGGTGGATTGGGTACCCCTTCGGCATACAAACTATTATATGGGGACATTATGCTGACAGGGATTGGGCTCCCCTGTCAGCAAATGAACTATGGAGGGGGCATGCCAACAGAAGCATTGGGCACCCCTGACATCGGCTTGTTGGGGACTGTGAGAGGCGGAGGGCAAAAGCTACCACCATGTTTACTGAAATGTTACATCAGGCAAGGTATGCCCTGCAATGGGGGGGGAACTCCCTCATTGCAGCGGTAAAATCGTTTCAAGCTGGCATGCTTTTGCACTGCTGTCATAGACAGCATGCTATTTCATTCGTGGCACAGAGCCCAGCCCCAAAGAGCAGTGGTGCCACTGGCCACAACACAACCGCACCTCCAAAACCTGCTATTCCAAGCTACCACAATATGTTGCTTGCACGTGCACACAAGACAACATAATAAGTACTAAATATATAATATATATATACAATAATGTATGGGGTGAGTGTATAATGAGAAATAATGGGCACCCGAGGTATGGGATGCTACATAAACCATGAAGGTGAAGCGTGAGAGGTTTATTAAAGCATCCCACACCGAGGGTGCCCTGTATTTCTCATTATACACTCACCGCCATGCATTGTTTTATGTAATTGCTGGCATCAGTTTTTTTTTTCATTTTTTGTTACTGGAATTGCAGTTTTCACTGGCAGCTAGATGGTGCTGCAGTGCACTGCTGTGCATTGTCCTTATTTGTGGAGAATCTTTCAATTTTTCCAAGTCTTCCCAGTTTGTTTCAAGTTTTTTTTGTTGTTCTTGTGGTAATTTATTTAAATCTGGGTTGTAGTAGCTGGAGTGCATAAAGGCAGCACATTAAATAGCCACGCAGTGACAGTTGTTATGGTCAGGTTGAGTTTTGTTAATGGAAGCCACAAACAAAGTTTTTTTTTCAGTTTACACAGAAGAAAAAACAAAAGCCAGGAAAGAAGAAGATAGACTGTTTTGGTGAGTGTGGAGATTAAAGTGGCTGACTGTGGTCTTTGCAGGTCTTTTGCCGTACTAAGAAAATGGCTGCTAGCGGTCAGCATGAGAGGGCTATAAGCATGTGCACAGTGAGGGAAACCCAGCATGTGTTCCCCGTTATAACCCATGGGTTATAACATCGAATTATAATTGGGTTTCCCTATGTAAAAAAACTGATGCCAGTTATTACATAGATATTATATACAGTATATTGCATAGTAAGTAAAAGAGTTAAGTGTAACATATGTGAAATCTGTATTCGAGTAATCATATATCCAGGTCATTCTTGCAAAAAAGATCTTGGTCTTCATGGGAGACTACCTGGCAAAATACAGGAGAAATAAATAAAAATCTCTTTGTGCCACTTTCAGTGGGCATTGCACAAACTAATTTCTTTAACTTCCATTATTATAATGCCATGTATTCTGTTTTTTTCCTGTATACCATTGTGGTAAACCAATTATTTGTTCCTAGAAATCTCGATTTAAAAAGCAGTGTTAAGGGCTTGTAAAATGAAAGAAAATGCAGTATGCTACCACCAGAATCTTCACCAACAAGGATATAAATTCACCACTGTATTTTTCTATGTACTAAAGAAAACCAGTGAAGCCAACAGTATAATACATTAGCGTTCTGACTGTTATAACTCTAGTTAGGTACTGGAATTCACTTGCATATCTAGCCAAGCCAGAATTATTGTGAGTGTTCATTGTCAAAAAGGGCTTTTAAAAACTGCAGATAATTACAGGGTGAAACTTATCAAACATGTTGACTACATTATATACTTTTCTAGACTTAGAAACTAATGCAGGAATTTAAAAAAAACAGTTTTGTTTTACCTTTTGCTTCATATATACAGAAAAGCAGAAATATTGTGAACAATCTCAATTTGTTCCAAGAATGCATCCTTGCAAAGTTAGTTCAGGGCTCCACTGTCTCCTTCATACAAATTGAAATGAAACAAGGTCAGTGATTAACCAGCATACATAGGGCTTAAACTGCAAAACGTCATAGCAACAAAGTTCAGGCACTGTGTTACTAGCAAATACTTTCTCCGTAACACTTGGTGATATCAATACACTCCAGCCAATAGCAGCATACTTGCATTGTACTATAAGCTAGCAAGATACAGTGTGTGCCAAGCTCTTCTAGAAGGAAACTACACATGCATTGCAGTGTAATCATGCCCCTTCAATGGCTAACATTGTTTGAAATTTGTGTAAAGCAGCTGAAAGCTGTGGAGGAGGCTCCTTTAGGAAACTACTGCTGCTGCGGTTGCTGCTGCTGCTTTGGTAGGGACAGCAGTGATGGTATAAATGTAAAATGGAGGTGGGACACTTGGAGAAGACTTATTTTACTAGAAATGTATTTTGATGCCTGTGTATGGCACTCAGCTAATATCTTCTTGCTCCCTAAAAAAAAAAAAAACGTATATGCTGTAAATAGAGATACCCACACATTAAGCATATGTTGGAATTTCTCTTACAGTACACTTAGTTCCAGGTTGGATTTGCCTCATGCCTTGCAACACAACTAAGACATGCAGCTAGATCCCATTCTTACTGCACACTACTCTATGTTGTGATTTAGTTTTTACTTGTTGGGCAGATATCAAACCCTACAACTATTTCAGGGGCTAAGGACTTGTAACATAGCATGCTATTCAAACAAGAATTCAAACAAGTTCTAGCCAGAGCCGATATGGCTGTGAAGGGCTACCAAGTGACCCAAGTTACACATGTGCATAGAAATTATTCAACACTCGGGTGTAACTTGGCCGTTTTTTGGAGTTGTTGCACCAAATTATCAACATGGCCTTTTTGGACCCCTCCTCATGGACAGTGCCAGTGTCATTTTGTTCACTTGTCCCAAAAGGTGACTTCGCAGAGCAAACTCGCTATTCTGTGCCACAGGGCGAAAACACATTTGGGCAGGTTGTGGAAAATGACATCTTTACTGCTTTGAAGGAGGTGTGCAAACATGGCAATGTTAAAAATGTGGGGTAGAAATACTTAAAAATTGGCAACGTTATGAGCATGCGTAGAAAATGCACAATGCACGCTCGTAACACAGTCATTTTTCAGAATTTTTTCACCAAATTTGCAACATGGGCTTTTTAGGACCCCACCTCATGAACAGTGGCACTGTCATTTTGTGACTCAGTCCCGAAAGGTGATTCCATGCAGTGACCGCCAAATGACCTTTCGGGGCAAAGTAACAAAATGACAGTGACAGTTTTCACGAGCCGGGATCCCAAGAACCCCATGTTGAAAAATTGAGGCAAAAATTAAAAAAATGATTGAGATATCTGCATAAGTTGAAAACCCTATTGAATGGCAGTATAGCATGCTTATCTTTGATTCTTCAGTTTGCGGTTGGGCTTTGAAGAGTGCAGACGTGTCCTGGTCCAGAGAAGATGACAGCGCTGACCTCCGGAGTTAAGTATGAGGTAAGGGGGGGTGGGGAGGTGGGTGCTCAGTGGGTAGGGGGGGACTGCAGCGACAAAGAGGGACCGTTTTCTGTTTTACAGGGGAAAAAAACTGCGACAATGAGGGACAGGGATTGTTTTCTATTTTACAGAGAAAAAAAAGAAAAGAAAACATTTCGGCACACTGGGGTGGGCTCCCAGTGTGCCACATGAATGGGGGCGTTGTACAGGATGCTGACATGTTAGTTTGTTTGTTTATTTATTTATTTATTTCTAGGAAGTACCTTTGAGCCAAAGGCTCTTTTACAGAGGTTCCACGTCGTAGTAATACATGGGCATAACATCATTTACAATAGTTACAAGTACATAAGCAGATACAGTACAAGGAGGTTCCATGCCTAGAAAGACATGAGTACATCAGGTTACAGAGGTTACATAATTACAAACACATGGAATACATATGAAAAAATATACAGACACATAATTTAAAGCAGGCTAGGTTGACAGGTTGTTAAGTGAACAGCTTGAGAATCTACAGGATATAGAGCGAATCAGGTAGGGAACAGAGGATGACATAGTCTGTAAAATAACTAACTAATACTAAATGCAAGGAGGCGAGAACTTGCTGGGTAGCAGTTCTTCTGTCTTAAGTGCTAAAGAGTGTAGTCATAAAGGAGGGCCAGACTCACTGGGGAGTGCTGAGGCTGGGACCTGGAGCCTACTAGGGGAGTGTTAGTCAGCAAGAAGAGAGGAGAAGGCAAGCATGCAGGTTAGAATGAGGGTAGCAGGAAAGAGGAGGGAAGAGTGTGGAGGAGTTCAGGTCTCATGGTCACAGTTCCTGTTTGTGGTGAGGGCCACTCGGAGTTTATCTTTAAAGGGGCATATTTTGTCCTCTTTTGTGATGCATAGATGAAGCACATTAAGCCAAAATGGTGCCCAGTATTCGTAGAACCGTTGGCCTTCTGTGGTTCTACGGAAAGGGACGGAGAGGACTGAATTGTTTGTACCCCAATGCATCTGATGGAATTAGGTCAGCTAAGGAGGCTTTGCAGGCCTGGGGGGGGTAAGTCCTAGCATAGACTTCTTGGCGAGCATGCATAATTGATACTAGAGGCGACTGTCAAGGTTGAGCCATTTTGTTTGAGTGTACAACTCACAGGTATGAGTGAGATGGGGTACACCGAGGACTAAACGACATGCTTTGTTTAGTGTTGTTTTGATACGTTTCAAAGCAGTTTGGGAGGCAGCCCCACATACTGCTAGGCCATAGTCTATCACTGAGAGGACTGAGCTATTTACAGCAGTTCTGAGTGCCTCAGAAGTCAGGGCTTTTCGGTGTCTGTACAGTAATCCTAGTTTTGCATTTGACGACTTTGCGACTGCATCTATGTGTTGGTTAAACAAGGGGTGCGGTCCAGTGTCAATCCTAGGTATTTAAACATTTTAACCATCTCCAGGGAAGTGTTCTGATTGTTATGAATGCAAAGATGGTGAGTGCAGTGTTTGTTACATGATGATGGAATAAGATAGTCCTAGTTTTTTTATAATTGAGGAGCAGTTTTGATGGAAGGAACCGGTGCTCAGCCGCAGTGAAATTAGCCTGCATATGCTTTTCCAGTATGTAGGGGCCAGAATTACATGAATATAGGACTGCATCATCTGCATGCAGTAGTAGCTGGTCATTTACCGATTGAGGGAAGTTGTTTAAGAACAGGCTGAACAGTAGAGGGCCAAGGATAGAGACTTGAGGAATGCCTGTGTTAACACTAAGGTTGTATGCGAAGGTGTCCAGGATTTTCACTTTTTGGGCCCTCCCAGAGAGGTAGCTTCTGAACCATGCTACTGTTGCAGGGGAGAGGCTATACTGGAGAGCTGATCCAGGAGCAGACTGTGATTGACAGTGTCAAAGGCCTTGGTGAGATCAATATATGTTGCCCCCACCAAGAGCCCTCTGTCTAGCGCATTATGGATAAAGCTGGTAAACTCCACTACAGTGGTTGTAGTACTGTGTTGTTTTTGAAATCCATGTTGTTGCTGACATTGTAAATGATACTTGTCTAGATAGTCCATCAGTTGGTTGCTTACGATTCGCTCCAGGGCCTTGGAGAGTGGAGGAAGGATAGATATTGGGCAGTAATTTGTAGAGTTGGCCCTGTCACCACTTTTGTAAACAGGGGTAACCACCGCCTCCTTCCAGAGCTATGGGAGTTCACCTGATACCAAGGAGAGATTTAAGATATTGGTGAGGGGTTTGACAGTTATATCCAGGGTGAGCCTAATTAATTTTAGGTCAAGTTGATCAAAGCTAGTTCTGGAATTACCTAGCACTTTTAGGATGTACTTTTTTGCTTCCATAAAGGTGATAGCTCTGAAGTAGAAAGGCAGATGGGAGTTTGATTGGGTCCCCTGGTTTCGTTCGGTGCAAGTACCTGATTGGTGTTGAAGGAAGCTAGGGGCAACACTCCACTGAGGTCAGTAAAAGCTTTGTTGAAGACATTTGCTATGCGACTGTGATCCTGCGTAGGTTGTCCCTCAATGTTCAGGAAGGTGAGGGGAGTTTTATTAGGTTTACTGGTTAGGGACTTGATGTTCTCCCAGAACCGTCTACTGTCACCCCATGAGTTTGTCAGCCCATTTTTAAAGTGAGTGTTTTTGGCCTTGTGAATAGCCAAGGTGCATTTATTCTGTGCAGCTCTATAATTCTGGTAGTCTGTCTGGGTACCAGAGTTTCTTGCTTTGTACCACAAGTCATCTCTATTTTTCATGAGGGCTAGTAGCTGTGCCGTGATCCTGGGGCTGTCATAGTCACGGATCCTTCTTTTGGTGTAGGGGGTGTAGACATTGATACTTCATTGAATTTGCATATAAAGTTTTCAAGGGCAGTGTTGACATCTGTTTTATGGTCAATAGAGCTCCAGTCTTGGAGGCTGAGGTGTGCTCTTAGAGCTCCCAATTTGCCTTTCTTCAGAAGTCTAGTAGTAATAGTCCTGGCTGGTGCCTTTGGGGCCTTATTTGACCATTTACAGATTACCGGGGAGTGGTCACTGAGGGAGTTGGGGAGAACCATGATGGAGGATATTCTTTCTGGCCAATTTGTGACCACCCAGATGATTGTTGACCCTGTGCCTGTTCTGCTGTTATACCGAGTGGGGGAGTCTACCAATTGCACAAGGTTGAGAGTGGCTAATGAGTCCTTGTAGTGTATAGCTTCAGCAGAGGACCAGTTGATATTAAAGTCTCCAACCATTATCAGCTCTGTGTTTGGTCCCCCTTCTGAGAGGTAGCTGATGACAGAATTGAAACCATTCGCTTGTTCCTTGGGAGGGATATAGGCCGAGACTATTGTTAGGGTTTTCCCGTTCTTGCCAAGAATTACTTTTATGGCCATCAGCTGAACCCCACATTTGGTGTCATATGGGTTAAGCATTTGGCCCTGAATGTGGTCTTTATCATATATAATACAACCACCTCCTCTTTTACCGAGTCTGTCTAGTCTGAATGCAGCATGGGGATTGAAACCCCGATCTTGGGAACATGTTTGGGCACACTGGGGTGGGCTCCCAGTGTGCCAGCTGAGTTGGTGGGGGGGCACAGAATGCTGTGGAGTTGGTGGCTGGCATTTTGCCATTTACAACATGGTAGCACCCGCAGAACTGCGCATGTGCATGAATAGCATGCATGTGCAGTTCATGCACCTGAAAGCGGAAGCAACAGCTGAAATAATGCAGCTGTTATTCCACAGTGGCTGATCGTGGTGGAGGGGTTCAAGCTCCATTGGGCTTTCAGAAGGATACTTCCAAAAGTTCAAATGAAGGTTCCACGGTCGGCTGTTTTTAGAGCTACAGAGCGATCGCAAAATGGCTGTAGGCTCCGCCCATAGCCCTAAAAAGGAACTGCACTGTTTTGATCAGTTGATAAAATATTTAAATCTATCCTGTATAAAATCTTTGCAAAATTTTAAATAAATAAATGAACCAAAAAATAAACAAGTTACTGCGACACTGCAACAGAGAACATCATATAACCCTCAGGGTTCTTTTTATAAGTATAAATCACTAATGCCATTTCAGCCAATCAGCACGCAGAGCCACCATACCTCATATTCTGAGTACAGTGTGCTGTTGTGCAGGAGAACTAGGATGGAGCGCTCTGCCTTGCTGCCAGGGGGAGGACGGCAAAATAAAATAAAAAAAATTCTATAAACTAATTATAAACCAATCTTGCTAAACTCGAGTGACTTATTATAATGGCCTCCAAGGGATGTGTATTATGGCATAAGAGACTCTTCCTGTGCAGTTTAGGCAGGCAGAACCTCTCAGCTTCGCTTTGTGGTCCTCTTGCCTAAACCTCATGCTCAGAGTCTCTTATACCATAAGAGGTATCCCTCAGAGGCCATTAAATTACATAAGCTGTCTCTTAGCTATTGTTCCCTTTCTGTTAAGTCAGAATTGGAAACAAGCTACTTGTAGCTCATCGTGTTCATTCCTGGCTAAAACATTTCAAATAAATAATTGTGTAACCCCCCCCCTTGTGGGTCACAATGCCTATGAGACTCTTGGTTAGCTCAGATATGAAAGGTGTTCACTGCCTCAGATCGAGATGATGCTGCTGTGGCAGCAATTAGAGCAAGAATCGACAGATCTACCCACTAGCTACACCAGATGTGAGTGTGCACCTATACTGGACTGGTTCAGGGTGTAATCTAGTGTTTGGTCTGCATGCCGTGAGTAGAGCAGGTCTTTAGGTAGACTGTTTTTGAAAGTACAAAATGGCAACCATGTTGCCACCTTCTGACCCTCCATAGCATTGTGACATGGTTGAAGGGATCTGAGGAAACAAATCAGGGATGCTGATGCCAGCTCATGGAGACACAAGGGCTTAGGGACTATATGTGAACCTAATTATTTCAGGTGTCCTAACAGCAGTCAATTGTCCATCGTGTAACAGACCTCCAGGACTGCCCATCCACCTGACAGCCTGGTCAGACCAGTTGGATTTGCCATTACCCCGTGAAGTGCAGTGGCTCAGCTGCCCGTCTGGGAGAGATCTCAGAGCAGGATTGCTGTCCAGGGCCCAAGAGTTCTGTTGCGACAGACTGTGTGTCTGTCATTTGATTAATTGAGAAAGTAGACTGAGGAACTGCATGGTGGAAAGGGAGGCATTCTCATGCTAGCCAGCATGCCATTGATGCTGAGCATTGCTATACAGTAGCTGAGATAGAGAGAAAAAGAGATGAACTTCTGCTCATGACTGCCTTCAGGTCTGCCAGGGAGTTGCATAGCCTTTACCAGGCTATTACTGCATGGGAGTTCTGGAAGTGAGGTCAGTGTGGATTCAGTGGTGCTATGATTGACCAGAGCAACCCATCCCCATCATCCTGAGCCATCCTGCTAAGCTGTCAGCTCCTGTTTGCCACCATAGACATATTTCAACTAGCTGCTGAACTGTGCTTTTGACCTGCAGCCTGATTTACCACCTCTGGTAGTGACTTTGTTTGTGTAGTGCTTGTCCCAGTGTGCTGGGCCTCGGGGGAGCCGGCAGCCAGTGAATGTCTGCAAGGGGGCAGAGCTAAACAGTTTAAAAGTCTGTGCCACCTGCTAGCATGAGCAGGCATGGCATGAGTGCCACTCAGGATAAATTTTATCAGCATACTTGCACAGTGCTTGTATGTCATATCCAGCTATTTTGTCACATATAATTAAATTCACTGAGTAACACTTTTAAAGCTTACAACTTGCATATTAGATATGTACTAATCCTTATTGCTATTATAACATTTATTACTGAGAATTTATTACATTTAATGAGGTCCAAAGGCTTCTTGCTAATCTGAAAGCTAAGGGTTCACCTGGGCATGACTTCCTGGAGCCCAGGTTCCTTAAGCTGGGTGCTCCTGCTCTTGCCCACCCATTCGGGATATATTTAACCAGTCCTTCCTGTCTGGTACTGTTCCTGACAAATGGAAAGTAGCCATGGTTGTGCCAGTACATAAGGGGGGGGGCCAACACTCTCGCTGAGAACTTCAGATCTATATCCATCCTCGGGCCACTGGCTAAAATCCAGGAATGCATAGTCTACAACTATGTTCAGAATTACCTTGAACTTCACAAACTGCTCTCCCCCTTCCAACACTGCTTCAGAAAGAATCACAGCACCCTAACAGCCTTGATAAAGGTAACCTCTGATATTGTCTATGCCATGGACAATGGGTCTGCCAGTGGTGCCATCTTTGTCAACCTTACAAAAGTGTTCGACCTGGTGAACCATGGCCTTCTGCTCCAGCAGCTTCAAGCTCTTGCCTTGGACTCCAGTGTTCTCGCTGGGTCAAACTATCTTTCTGATCATTCACAAAGGGTTAAGTGGGCTGGCTCTCTCTCACTTGCCTTTGACTGATAACTCATGGCGTGCAGCAGGGCTCCATACTGGGGCCAATCTTTTTCTCTTTGTTTATTAATGACTTACCCAGCAACTGCGGTGATGCCTCTGTGCATCTCTGTGCTGATGATGCAATTATCTATTGCTTCTCTCCTGACTTAGTGCAGATCAACTGTCTACTTGTCTCAGACTTTGTGGACCTTGAAGATTGATTCAGGCAGAATCAACTTATCTTATTACGAAAAAAACAAAGTGTATGTTCTTTTCCCACCACCTCCCCTCTTCTAGTCCATCTTCTTCTCTTAGCATCTCTTCCCTCAGTGGTGATGCCCTTGAGTCTGTTCTTACCTTTAAGTACCTGGGTATCACCCTGGACATTTTGCTCTCCCTAACTGTCCGTTCCTCCTATATGGTTAAAACTCTGAACCAAAAGTTAGGACTTCTTTATCGAATCCGTCCATTCCTCACTTCTGCTTCCTGTCTTAGGATTGCTTCCTCTTCTCTTCTTCCTCTCCTAACCTATGGTGCCCTTCTATTAATATCAACAATTTCTTTATCCTTATCTCTCCTCTCTCAGGCCTACCATCGACTAGGGAGGTTCGCCCTAGGAATAAGCGCCCACCACCACCACTGTGATGTCTTCTCTACTCTGGGCTGGCTGCCCTACATCTCTATGCTGAGGTACACCACCCTCAGATTTGTGTATAAACTAGTCCACAAACATACATTGAAACATTGAAAAAGCAGGGATACCGAATGAATACTTCTGTTCAGTATTCACAAAAGAGGAAGTGGGGGAGGTGCCTAATCCAATTAACAGAAGCACTCTGGAGAGGGGGGTTGATCCCAGTCCTTTCACAGAAGAAGGGGTTCTGAAAGAACTCCTAAAACTGAAGGTGGACAAAGCAATGGGGCCAGATGGAATTCACCCCAGAATTCTAAAAGAATTAAGCAGAGAACTAGTGACACCACTGACTAACCTTTTTAACAAATCATGGGAGGATGGTGTGGTACCTGAGGACTGGAAGAAGGCTGATGTGGTTCCCCTTCACAAAAGTGGGAGCAAGACAGAGGCAGGAAACTACAGACCTGTCAGTTTGATCTCTGTGGGAGGGAAAGTGATGGAATCACTTCTGAAGGAAAGAATTGTTGAGTACCTAGAGGTCAGTGGGGCACAGGACCCAAGGCAGCATGGGTTCACAGCGGGAAGGTCATGTCAGATGAATCTAATTGATTTCTTTGACTGGGTGACCTAAGTAGTAGACCAGGGAGGGCTATGGACATGGCCTACCTAGACTTTAGCAAGGCATTTGACACAGTCCCACACAAAAGATTAATAGTCAAATTAACCAGCCTAGGAGTGGGTCCCAGGGTGGTAGCCTGGGTAAAACATTGGCTGGACAACAGGACACAGAAGGTAATTGTAAATGGAGTCCACTCTGAAGAAAGAGGGGTTACTAGTGGGGTACCGCAGGGTTCACTACTGGATCCAGTCCTTTTTAATGTCTTTATAAGTGACATTGCAGTGGGACTGGAAGGAAAAGTATGCCTCTTTGCAGATGACACAAAGATCTGCAACAGGGTTGATACACAAGGAGGAATGGAAAGGATGAGAAGGGACTTGGCAAGGTTGGAGGAATGGCCAGAAGTATGGCAGCTTGGATTCAATGCAAAGAAGTGCAAAATAATGCACCTGGGAAACAAAAACCCAGGGGAAGATTACACAGTGGGGGGAGGTAACAACAACAAAAATGGAAAGGGACCTGGGGTAATCATATCAGATGACCTTAAGGTTGGCAAGCAATGTGAGAAGGCGGTAGGGAGGACTTGGGAGATGCTGGGATGTATAGGTAGAGGCATCACCAGCAGAAAACAGGAAGTTGTTATCCCCCTGTACAGACAGTTGATGAGACCCCATCTGGAGTACCGCATCCAGTTCTGGAGACCCCATCTCTGCAAGAACATAGACAGGATGGAGGCAGTTGAGAGGAGGGCAACTAGAATGGTGCAGGGTCTGCAAGAGAAGCCATACGAGGCTAGATTAAAGGAGCTTAATATGTATACCCTTGAGGAAAGGAAGGATGGGGGGACATGATAGAAACATTTAAGTACCTCAGTGGAATCAATAAAGTCCAAGAGGGTAGCATCTTTCAGAAAAGGAGATGTGCAAGAACAAGGGGACACAGTTTGAAGATAGAGGGGGACGCCAGGGCAATGTGAGGAAGTATTTTTTCACAGATAGGGTGGTGGATGCATAGAACAACCTTCCTGAGGAGGTTGTGGGGTCTAAAACTGTGGGAGAATTCAAGAATGCATGGGACAGACATAAGGCAATTTTTGTGGGGGTGGGAAGAAATAGGCTGTTGGTTAAATAGGATCTACAGCTTATCCTCTAGGTAGGGAAATGGGCAGAGTAGGTGGGCCAAGCGGTCCTTATCTGCCATCAAAGCCTATGTCTCTATACCTCACCCTGCCTTAACAAAATTATCTCCCTGAAACAGGCTCCTCGTGCACTAAGGTCAGCCTCCCTCCCGCTCCTCGTATGACCTAATCTGTGCCTAGCTGTTGCATGCAAGTCCTTTTCATTTGCAGCAGTGGATGATTGGAATTCCTTCCCCTCCTCCATCCTATCTAGCTCCTGTCATACTATTTTCAAATCCAATCTGCTGTCCTTCCTCTCTGCCCCTGTAGTCTGCTCTTGCTCTGCTAATGCCTGCTCTCCTTTCAGTGTGCACTATCCTCTCCCTTTCCCTCCTACACTATCCCCTCTCCCTCTTCTTTTCCCTCATTCCCTCCTGTCTACTATTTTTTCCAACTTTGTTGTCACTCGTTTCCCAGTGACTGAACAATTACCTAGACTAATGCTAGCACATTTGTGACTTTTTCCCTGCCAGCCTTTACTTTCCTTTATGTCTCTGGCATGTCCAATGCAGATTACTTGATTTTTATCTGTTTTGTTCATGGATGTGATATGTATGGTTTTAAAAGACAAAGAACCTTAGTGTGCAAGCACTGAGGCAAGGGTTACCCCAAAGGGCATTGGCCAGGAAGCCAGGTTTCAAAGAACTATAAAATCACACATACCCTCATAATGCAAAGCATCATGGGCTGTATATGTTTGTTTTTTGGGGGTTCACCACAACCCAACCCAGAGAGACCAACTTAGGGCAGCTGGTTCATTCCACTAGGGTATCATACAGATAGGGCACACTGATGAGACCTGGTAGGACAAAACACATGTCTGTGTCTTCTGTTGGCACCCTTTGCAGACCGTGTGAGAGGCCTTTTGGCACCATGCAGTTCTGCTTAAAGTTGAATCAGCACAATATTTTGTGGTGATTTGTATATACAGCCCATGATGCTTTGCATTATGGGGATATGTAGATAATGTATGGTGTTTGCAATTATGTGGTTTACCAGTATTTTCCATTGATTACTTACTTGCTTTCTAATGTTTTATGCTTCTGCATATTAAACTACTGTATCGTAACATGTCATTGTATATTCCTTTACTGTAGTCTTAATTTGTATGATGCTTCAACTTTGCCTTCCTGTATGTAACTCACTGCACTGTACCTCTTATTGCTGCACTTCTGGGTCAGCCCTGATAAAGGGACTGTAATTGTCTCAGTGGACTTACCCGGTTACCAAAATTTTAAATAAAATAAATATAGCTTTTATTTGGAAATTCCAGTTAATGCTGTTACCTTAATACTGAGTTGTTACTTCAATCTGTTAACTACTGGCCCATTCTTACCTTATCATGCTGTACACCTGGTAAGCTTCCACTTCTTTAGTGGGAGAAGTAGTGACAGGTGTGCCACTTAAATTTTAGTGAAAATTAGCTATAGCACTTAAACAACTAACTTTGGTTTTAATCCCTTGAGCGAGAGCCAAGAGGCTTTAACTTACTTTTCTCCATACCTGAGAACACGTAGAGTGTGAATTTTAAATTTGTTGTCATTTAATACTAACTTAACAGTTGTATGACTCTTGGGTGGGAGCCAGTATTTAAACCTCTTTTTACTCAAGGTACTTAGGAGCCGCCCCCACTGATGGTAGCTGTGGGTGCTTTGACTTCCTACATATTAACATAATATCCTTAGGTGAGAGCTAAGGAACTGGAAACATATTTTTTATTACTTGAACCCATGGTTTTCATCTCAGGTGTTTTCCCTCTACAATAATTTTGGCTCTCTACTGTAATCTGATTTTTTGGTCACAGTTTTTTCTCTGTTAATCATTCACATTTCCTTGTACATGAAGGATTTGAAAATGTTTTTACCTTTCCTCCACCTTAGTCAGACAATTTTTCAATTAATTTGAAAAATTGTGCAGTGTTACAAAGTGCTACATTTAATTATTTTAATCTTTAATTTCTTCACCTTAAAAGTTTTTGCCCTCGCAGTAAAAAACTTGAAACACCCTTTATTATGGTTTTATCCCTGTTCCATGAGTAGGCTATTTTTGTTGCAGGTGATATTGAGCTGAATCCAGGCCCACTTTTTCACAATTTAAGTATCTATCACGCTAATGTTCAAAGCATGTTACCTAAAAGGGACCTATTGCAATGCTGGACTGCTTCCAATTGCCCTTCCGTTTTTGCAGAAGCCTGGTTGGATTTGTCCATCATGGATTCTGAAATGAGTCTTCCTAATTACAATATTTTTAGATCTGATAGAAACAAACATGGGGTGGTGCTGCTATTTTTATTCACTCCTCATTTTCTTGTTTGCTTGTGAAAACTGTAACTATGGATGATTTGATCAATGCGGTTTTAGGAAGTATTAATTGGTAGTGTTTATTGTCCCACTAAGCTTAAAGCTACCAAATTTTCTAATTTACAACTGATTGGCTCACTTGGGGATTTCCAACACACTATCCTCTTTGGGGATTTTAACGCAAAACTGCTTCTCCAGTGAGGGCATAAAGTTGAAATCACAAATGGCACCTTCGGGTTTAACTCACTTGATCTCTGAACCAACATCTTATGATTTAGCAAAACAAGTTTTTTTGCCCTTTTAGATCTGATTTTGTTTCTCCTGACCTCCCAATTACTGCTTCTCGGTGTCAGAAGAACTTACCCGGTGATCACACCCTTATTTATTGCTTGTTAAACTTTTTCCTGCTTAAGTTTATTCCTAACACTGTCAAGTTTTGAAGTTTCAAAATCTTTAACCTTGAAGCTTTTCATTCTAGTTTACTTAATGTTGACTGGGGGAAGATACTGTCACCTATTAATGTTGATGAGACTTGGGACTACTTCTACCACTATTTTAGCTTACTTTCAAATTACCATGCCCCTTTCTTGGAGTAAAGAGTTAAGTCTTGACATACCACTTGGGTAACTCCTTTCATTATTTCACAATTAAAGTAACATGATAAACTGTATGAGAGGGCTAAGAGATGGGACATCCCTGAAATGTGTCAATCTTTCTGAAAATTTTGGAATCATGTGTCACTTTAATAAGGAAATCTGAATCTTCTTACTAGAAAATTAATTTGCCAGATTGAAGGTCAACTCAAGAAAATTCTGGCAGTTATTGTATTTCACGTGGAAAGTCCATCTGCCTCAAACATCTTCAATTTGTCTTATTATGGCCATACTGTTTACTCTAAGGAAAATATTAGTGGCCTTTTTAATAATTTTTTGCTGAAGCTCCCAGTTAGTTATTGGAGAAGGCTTGCTGTCTTCCTTTAACTTACCATGTTGAAATCAAGATTCTCCACCCTCTTCTAGACCTAAATTTTATTTTAAACACATTAGTCATAAGGTGTTTTTTGATCTATCATCCTTAAAAGAAGACTCAGCTAAAGGTATTGACAATTTGGATAATTTCTTACTAAAATCTAGTGTTGATATTATTACCCCTCTGCTAACTCACATATTTAATTTGTCCCTTGTCATTCAAATGTTTCCCTCCATCTGAAAGCAATCATTGTCCCTTCACACAAGGGAGGGGACAAATCCTCGGCTGATAATTATCACCCTATTTCTTTACTACCCATACTTTCAAAACTTCTGGAAAGAAAAGTTCATTGGCACATTTCTCAATATCTACTTAATTATCACATGCTTTTGCCTGCCCAGTCCAGCTTCCGACCCCATAATTCTACTCAGCCTGCCTTAATTGACTTTCATGATTCCATCTCAAGAGCTTTGGAAAAGTATCAATATGTCGGGACAGTTTTTATAGACTTGTCCAAAGCTTTTGATGTAATAAACCAACATTTGCTCTTAAAATGTTTACTCTCTCATGGCTTTTCTATAAATGTTGCATCTTGGTTCTCATCTTATCTATCAGAAAGAAGCCAGTCTGTTTCTGGAATAGGTGTCTATCCGTTTCTCTTCCTACAACACAAAGGACCCCAGGGTTCTTTTTTGGGTCCTATCCTTTTAATTTGTTTGTTGATCCTTTACCTTAAATAGCTAATAACTAATGATTAAACTTTACACTAACTTTGCTCAAACAGACCTAAATTTTCTAACTTCTACTCTTCGA
The DNA here is from genome assembly GCA_016271365.2 of Neoceratodus forsteri. Classification (NCBI taxonomy): domain Eukaryota; kingdom Metazoa; phylum Chordata; order Ceratodontiformes; family Ceratodontidae; genus Neoceratodus; species Neoceratodus forsteri. Next base: position 1,429,149,090 of record CM028130.1, read on the forward strand.
ATGCATTTAAAAAAAGTTTCTGATTGGTTTTCTCCAATTTACTACTCTTAAATGGTAAACAAAAACATTGCCATTTGGGTCACAGTCTCTGTTTAATAATATCCATTCTCCCTTTTCGATTAAGTCCCCTATAGTTTGTTCATGAAATTAAATACTTGGGCCTGATGTTTCTCTCCACTTTATCTTTTAAGTCTCATATTTACAATACTACTGTAAAAATTCAACAATGTCTAGGTCGATTGAGAAGGTCCAGACATTGTTTGTCACTAGACAATTGAAAGCCACTGTTTCCAATTAATTAACCCAGGAAGATTACACAATTGGAGGAGGTACTAACAACAACAAAATGGAAAGGGACCTGGGGTAATCATATCAGATGACCTTAAGGTTAGTAAGCAATGTGAGAAGGGAGTAGGGAGGGCTGGGGGGATACTGGGATGTACAGGGAGAGGCATCACCAGCAGAAAACAGGACATTGTTATCCCTCTGTACAGACAATTGATGAGACCCCATTTGGAGTACTGAATCCAGTTCTGGAGACCCCATCTCTGCAAGGACACAGACAGGATAGAGGCAGTCCAGAGGAGGACAACTAAAATGGTGCAGGGTCTGCAAGAGAAACCATATGAGGAGAGACTAAATGAGCTTAATATGTATACTCTTGAGGAAAGGAGGGAGAGGGGAGACATGATAGAAACTTTTAAGTACCTCAGTGAAATCAACAAAGTCCAAGAGGGTAGCATCATAATTAAAATAAAATTTATTTAAGTCACTATATGAGTGTAAAGATAAAATACAACATCACATTTAATGTAAACTTTTGCAATGACTAACCAGCCAAATATGTATTTTTTTTTCGGTATTTAACAAGGAAACTTCAGTAAATAATCACAGAAGCAGACAAGGCAGGAATACACTCTTTTTTCCAGAAATCAGACTGAATGTTCAGGTGAATGGAAAAGTTTTCCTCCTGGAATCTTGCAAGACACTTAAAAGTTCCTGTTGTCAGCTCCTGTGAGCACCCCACCAGCCTCCAACTGTGTGGCTAACTCAGCCACATTGAAACTCTAAGCACCTGAAGGAAAAGGCAGCAGCAGGAAAATTGAAGCACAGGTTGTGCCACACAAGGCAGCCTAGAAAGACTGCTAGACTCCCAAAAGGCAAAGTAAAATAATAAAAACTCTGACAATACAAAGGCAACAGTGGCATACCTGAGATATAGCATTCTAGCAGTCCTGCTCCTCTTGCTTCTCTGTAGCAAGATAGCATGCTACGACCTACTGGGAACCTCTCCACAAATACAAGTGTAAAATGTCCTACTGCCACCAAAGATCTCTCTTCCAGTGTATACATATTGAGGTCTTTTAATTTCTCCTCATAGGTCTTCTGGCGTAAGCCCTGCACCATCTTTTTTTTTTAATTGAATAAACTTTATTCATTTACCACTAATACAACACTTTGGCGGTAAACATGCATCTTTACAGAAATACATGCATTGGTACAGTGGCATGAGATCTCAACAGTGCAAGTACCAGACATTTATAACTTTATAACTTACTCATCATACATAAAACACAAAAATAGGGAGAGAACCTCCTCATGCCATCCAGTCAAAGCGTATACATCCCCTCCCTACTTCCCCCCTCCCGCTTCCCCCCCACTCCTATCCCCCAGAGCCACAAATACCTTCTCTGGCTGTGCCTTTTCCAGCTCATGTGTGAGACCCCAACTATTTTGTCTATGTCACATGAGGACTAACCCCTTAAATATGCGCCATCCTGGGACTCTTGTGGGTGGCCTACTAAGACCTTATTCCTCCCTAAGCTACTATACTATTCCCAGCTGGATTTATTAAGAGGGTAGGGAGAGAGACCAAAGCGTGAAGAACTTCTCCCATCTAGACTTATACAAGGGAAGCTTACCCCATAGGCTAGCAATTGCTTTTTCAACTCTTAAGTTGTATAATAACACCTTGACCCACTCAAGATAAGAAATCACATGCTGGTCCTTCCAGTATCGAAGAATGAGCCATTTGACCGTCAAAGAGATAATGGCCAAGTAGTATCTTTTCTCCTTGAAAGGGACAGTAGAGTAATCGCCCACTATACAAACCAGTGGTGAAAAATGATCCTGCAGCCCCAACAGTGGGTCTGCCCTATCGAATAGCACTCCAAAGGGAGGCTACTTTGGGAGCAATCCTATAATATATGAGTAATGTTCCAGGCCTTCCTCTCACCTAAAGCACATTTACTCTGTGTCTTACCCATTCCATATAGCTTAGCTGGAGTGTAATAGATATTGTGCAATATGAAACTGCATTAGTCTTAAATGATTGTTGTCAATATATAGATGAACTCCTCCCAGATTTTATCCCATGAAAAATTTTCTTGTGGAAATGCGGACCCAATAACTAGACTGACCTGATGCCTCTGGATTTAATACCACATATATCAGTGACACCAACTTGAATATAGCATGCAGTTGGTTAGCATCAAGAAACTGCTGAAGTGGAAGGGACTGTTGTGTGTTCCATCTTCCTAAGCTGAACCACTTTATTAACACATGCCTAAGCTGGAGCCCAAAAAAAGAGTATTTACTGGGAAGCCGCAAAGAGGTTAATATTTCTGGTGATTCCTTTAGTCTACCATCAAGTACCAGGTCACCAACATTAATTCAGGGATCAAAACATTCTTTGGGGCACTTATAGTTTCTCAACAATTTTAAAATTAGGATTATTGAACACTGGCTGTGACAAATCCATTTGGCTATTGTATTGCATGGCCCTGCAAAGTTGTGAATGAACCTTTAGTGAGGTGTATAAAACTGTGCCTTTTAAATCACTGGGTATCTTACCGGGCCAATAAATAAAAGACTGTCTGGGGAAAACTCAGCTAGTAAATCATGCTCCAGCTGTAGCTAGATAGGAAGACTGATAACACAGTTTCTGTCCATTGGGTTAGCCCGCAATGCATATACTTAGCCATATGACTGGCTAAGTAATAGTGATAAAAGTTGAGGAGTTTTAGGCCCCCCCATTGCTTTGGGGCACTTAGCCGATTATATGCTCTACATGGGGTCTTACCCCTCTATATAAATTGAGAGATAACACTGTGGAGTCTACGGAACCAATTCAGGGGAAGATAGACATTCAACATATTGAGTGGATATAATAGCCTGGGCAATACATTCATCTCAATAACACTAACCCTCGCTTGAAGGGATAGATGCAAGGAGTTCCACCTATTCAGAGCTAATCAGATTTCTTTAACTAGATTATCTAGATTCAGTTTTTTCATCAGGGACACAAATGTAGAGAGTATTATACCTAGGTATTTGAATTGGGTAGACCACGTCATTGATAACGGAGCAATATCTTCCCTGTGGAGCAGGGGTTCAAAGGGCATTACCTCTGATTTACCAATATTAAGTTTATAATTTGATACCATGCTGAACCTATGGATTATCTGGAGGGTGGCTTTGGTAGACTCACAGGGGTTGGTAACATGGAGAAGGATGTCATCTGCATAAACCGATAACTTTAGGTGGAGCTTTCCTATCTTGATACCTTGAACTACTGGTGATGCTTTTAGCTGCCTTATTAACGGTTCCAAATATAGATTGAATAATAATGGAGAAAGTGGACACCCTTGCCTGGTACCTGATTTTAAGGGGAAAGCTGAAGAAAATACTCCATTACAGTACACTTTTGCTCTAGGTTCAGAATATAATGATTTAACCCAGGAGATAAAGAGAAGAGGAAAGCCCATTACCGCTAGGGTATCAAAGAGAAATACCAGTTTACCCTATTAAATGCTTTCTCCACATCCAAGGAAACCAAAGCCATTGGTTTATCCACTTCCCTGGATGCGGAGAAAATATGTGCTAACTTGCGAATATGGTCTGATGATACCCTGCCCCTCACAAAGCCAACTTGTTCAGGGCTCAAAAGCCCCATCCAAACCTTGGACACCCTTGTAGCCAATATTTTGGTAAATATTTTTATGTCATAGTTCATTAATGAGATGGGACAAAAATTTGTGACTCTATTCTTCTCTTTACCAGGTTTTGGTAATACAACTATAATAGCTTCCAAGAGTGTCATATCTGTAATCCCCTTTTGACATATAAAATTAAATAAACATAGAAGAATGGGGCTTAACTCCTTTTCAAAAATCTTGTAAAAGTTAGGCAAGAAACCATCTGGGCCCGGAGCTTCGTCTCTGGTTAAGGAATTGATGGTGTGTCTAATTTCCTGAGGGGAGATAGGGTTTACCAGAAATTCTTGCTGGGCTGCCTCTAACGAAGGCAATGATGAGGCTAACAGATATTCCAGGATTTCTTTGGGTGAAGGGGTAAATTCTGGGGCATTATACAGATACATGTAATATTGTTCAAATTCTTCGGCAATTTGCCTAGGGGTTGTTAGAATGACATTATTTGATAGGGAGTAAACAAAGGGGACCAAAAAGGATTCCTCTTGCTTTCTAAGCCTCATCGCCAGGAGATGACTGGCTCTATCCCCTTGTTCGATGTATTTGGCTTGGGTTTTAAAGAGGGCATATTCCGCGCTCTCTCTCAATATTTCCACGTATTCGTTCCTTAGGACCTCTAAATGCAATATTTCTTCCTCTAATGGGGGTTTTGACAGTGATCTTTCTAGGGTCCTAATTTCCTCTAACAGGGCTTTAACCTTAGCTTCTTGCTTCGACTTTTTGGTAGCCAAAATTCTAATAAATTCCCCCTGCAAGACAAACTTTAAAGCACACCATACTTTGTCAAAGTTGGAGATAGAGCCCTCATTCTGAACCATAAATTGATTTATAAGATCTTTAATCCGTTTGACTATGTCATCATAGTTAAGAAGCTGAGAGTTTAGTTTCCAAATAGTATCTTTATGAGTGTATGGAGCTAAGTTGACTTCCAGCCAAACTGAAGAATGGTCAGAGAGCACTCTGGGGGCAATCCCACATCCCAGCAGGCCTGTCATTGCCCTTTGATTCAGCAAGAAAAAATCAATTTGGGAGAGGGATTTATGGACAGGGGAATAAAAAATATAAGCCCTTGCGCCCGGGTTCAGAGCGCGCCGGGGTCTCCTAGGCCATACGTGTCTATGAGATCTCGAAGGGATCTCTGGGCTGGGGACAGAGTATGTCCTGCAGAAGAAGACCTATCCAGAGTGGAGTCTATAACTAGGTTCCAGTCTCCAGCTAATATCATGGGCAGACTGCTAAAGGGAGCGAGGGTTAGCAAAAGGTTAATGAAGAATTCCGGGGAATCTTTGTTCGGTCCATATATCGTGCCCACAAGGACTTCCCTGTTTTCTAAGATTCCTTTCAAGAACAGGAACCTCCCGTGAGGATTAACCACTTTTTCTAACTCGAGAAATTGAGTCCCTCTAGTGATCAGTATTGCTACCCCACATTGGGTTGTAGATTTCCCTGCCGCATATACTGTCCCAATCAGTCCTCTCCTTAATAAATAATTTTCTCCTTCCAACATATGCGTTTCCTGCAATAAAGTGACTTGACAATTCAACACTGCTAAATGCTTAATTATTTGAAGCTGCTTTACCCGGGACCTAACACCTTTAGCATTCCATAATATAACTTTCATAGTCGAATATAATGTTGGGTAGGCTCACAATGGCAACTAGTGCCCTTAGCACCACTAGATATTGTACCAAAGAGTGGCTCCGGTCCTCCCCTTCCACCCCCCTCCCCTCCCCTCCCATCCCACACCCTCGCCTTCTCCCTCTCCTCACATAAACTATTCTATCCAGTGATATGCTGCTTGTATCTCCCAGTCCTAAGACTGCACTCCTACCTCCCTCTCTGGCATGATGATGCCCATGCCACCGAAGAGTTCTCTCACTGTCATACCCCTCCCCCACTCAAATCTTGTCCATTTTATCCCCCAGAGTGTTTTCCCTGAACTCTCACTGGTAATACCAGGCATAGTAGGTGCCTTAGCATAAAATTCCATCATCTATTATCCAGAGACTACAAAGGAACAAAAGAACTAACCTCACTACTTCTCAAGATCAAAACTTATCAGTTCAGAGTACAATGTTGCTTGTCACCAACAAGGATTTAAAACCTCACCAATATCTAATCAAAGCTAATTTAAATAATACCAAAACTATTATCTTAACATATTGGTTATATGAACAGCAAAAAGAGAAGCACTCATTAAGCGTATTGTAACTATGCTCCTCGCGCTAGGGGTCACCATCCCATTAAGTCCTTGAATAAGACAGGAGATGTTCCCCCATCATTTACCATATTGCTCTATAACCATATGGTCTCCCTTTTATTTAGGAGTCACAAACCATCCCAGTAAATTATTGAACCTTGAACTACTGTTAGCTAACCCAAAATGTCTTTCTATTTATGTGAAAACCAACAAAGCAAGTCCATGCAGAACACATCTCGAGGTGTGGATTTCAAGTTTGCACCCAATGTCCACTAGATGCCACTGCAGACTCATTTAAACAGGTCTGGAAACCTATACTTGCAAAATTTGGTTGCTGTCTCCACGTTCTCCAATGACTGCCAGCTGCCCTCGTGGGAAATCTGTAGAGTTGCTGGATACCTAACTCTGAATTTAATACTCATGGAGATGAGCTTGGTAACCACATGGTGGAGGGCAGACCACTTCTGTCGGACCGTATATGGTAAGTCTTGTGCCACCCTTATCCTTTTGCCTTCCCATTTAATTTCTTGCAGCTCTTTTAACTTAGCAATGATGTATTGCTTGTCTAAAAAGTTGAGCAATTTAAACAAGAAGGGCCTGGGAGGAGAGCCCACGGATGGCATAGGCCTTAAAGAGTGATGTGCCCTCTCGTTAATGTAGGCAGGGCCATTGGGGGAGGGCCCCACTAGCTTCTCACAAAGCTTCTTGGCAAAAACCACAGGCGCTGGTCCCTCTTCCCCCTCAGGCAATCCCAGTACCACTAGGTTGTTTCTCCGTGATCTCCCTTCAAGATCCTCTAGCTTTTCTTCGGCTTTCTTGAGCCTTTGTCTCAACTGCCCCATTTCTGGCTCTACGCACTGCCGCCAATCATCCAACAAGAATATACGGGCCTTATTATCTGAGGTCCGAGTGGTGAGCTGATCTAGTGACACCCTCATGCCTCTCAGCTCCGAGGCTAACAACAGTAGTGTATCTTTTATGGGTGTTAGTTCCTCGAGGAATCGTTTCTCACTGAGCACTTCTGGCTTGGGGTTACTTGGGTTCAGGTCCTCCACCTGTGCCTTGGATAGTTTAGGCTGCTTTTCCTTGGATGGGGTAGAGGGAGAAGTGTGCTTTAATGTGGCCTTTTTCATTTCGGCATCCATCTCCATTAAATTTTCAGCTCTTCTGCCCCTACACTGTTCGGGTTAACTACTGCTTTCTTCCCAACTTGCTGTTAACCATGGGGGACGTTTAAAAACAAATGTAGAGCCCGATTTAAGCGAGGTTGGTGTCGGAGCTGCTCACGATCGAACCTATTCAGGCAGCCATCACTCCGGAAGTCCCCGCCGCCCTGCACCATCTTAGTTGCCCTTCTCTGAACTGCCTCCACCCTGTCTATGTCCGTATGGAGATGCAGCCTCCAGAACTGTACATAGTATTCCAGATGAGGCCTCACCATTGTTTTTTATAGTGGTATCACTACCTCCCTCCTTTGGCTAGTGATACCCTTCCTATGCACCCCAACATGCCACTGGCCTTCCCTACAGCCTTTGCACTCTGTTTGACTGCCTTTAGGTCATCTGAGATAATAATCCCCAAATCCTCCCCCCCCAATCCTCGAACTCTCCCCAGGGTTCCTACGCCCCAGATGCATGATTTTGCATTTCTTCTCATTGGACCTCATTTGCCACACTTTGAACCATTTTTCTAGTTTTCTAGGTCCCTCCTCATTTTCTCCACTATATCTGGAGTGTCCACCCTGTTGCTAAGCTTGGTGTCATCCACAAACAGGCAAACCTTCCCTTCCAGTCCTTCCACAATGTCACTAATGAAGACATTAGAGGACTGGTCCCAGGACTGATCCTTGAGGTACCCCACTGGTCACCCCGCTTTCCTTGGATTTGAACCCATTTAATACCGCCCTCTGTTTCCTGTCCCCTAACCAGTTTCTAACCCAGTTCACCACCTTGTGGCCCATGCTCAGGCTGCCAAACTTGTTAACCAGTCTTCTATGTGGAACAATATCAAAGGGCTTGCTGAAATCGAAGTAGGCGACATCTACTGCTTCCCCAGTCCACCTCCTTCATCACCCAGTCAAACATTCTATCAGATTTGTTTGACACGACATTACTGCTATGAATCCATACTGCCTAGGATCCTGTGCTCCATTGGATTCCAAGTGTTCTGCAATCCTTTGCTTAAGCAGTGTCTCCAGGATCTTACCCACTATTGAGGTGAGGCTGACCGGCCTATAGTTTCCTGCCTCCTCCCTGCTGCCATTTTTGTGAAGAGGGACTAAGTGCCTCCTCCAGTCCTCTGGAACCACTCCTGTGTTAAGTGACCCACTTAACATGGCTGTCAGTGGTGCTGCTAGCTCCTTCATTGTTCATTTAATATCCTGGGATGTATGCCATCTGGCCTCATTGCCTTGCCCACCTTCAGATTTGTGAGCTCCTCTAGGACTCTCTCTTCTGTAAATGGACTGGTGTCCACCTCCCTCTCCCCTTTGTTTCTGATGCCCAGTTGTGGTCCCTGTCCTTCCCCTTCTTCAGTGAATACTGAACAGAAGTATTTGTTGAGTACTGACACCTTTTCTAGGTCTCCCTCAACACACTCCCCTTCATCCCCTCTGGGCCTTATGACCGCCCCTAGACTTTCTTCTTTCACTAATGTACCTATAGAATGTCTTATCCCCTTTCTTCACCGTCTGTGCTAATCTTTCCTCTGTTTGTGCCTTTGCACTCCTAAAAGCTTTCCCTTCTTACTTCAGACAATTCTGGTACACCACCCTATCCTCTACCTTCTGAGTCTTCTTATAGTTTCTGAAGGCCAACATCTTGGTGTTTACCTTCTCTGCTACACCTTTTGAGAAACATAGTGGTTTCTTCCTTCTATTGCCTTTGTTTCTCAGCCTAATGTTCTGGTCTGTCACCTCCACTATGGCCCCTTTTAGGTGTGCCCACCACTCCTCAGCCCCGCCTCCTGCCTTCCTCCTCACCAGGGCTTCTTTGATAATATCCCCATCCTAGCAAAGTCCACCCTCCTGAAATCCAAGACCACTGTCTTTGTGTGGCTTGACTGTGACACTGAATCCAAGTTGAACCACACTGTGTGATGGTCACTGGACCCCAGGTGACCATCCACCTGAATTTCTGTGATTCTTTCTCCACTGGTCAGTACTAGATCTAGGAATTGCCCTGTCACTGGTGGGTTCTTGCACTAGCTGCCAGAAGCCTGCCCTCTGTAGGGAGTCCATGATGTCTCAGCTCCTGACTGAAGCAGCCACTGGGATGGTCCAATGCACATCTGGCATATTAAAGTCATCTATTAAAATCACCTAGCAGCAGTGCCTCCCCTTTTGTTGCCATCTCATGTATTTTCTCCACTAGCACCCTATCCACCTCCTTCCCCTGAGCTGTACATACCTGTTTGATATGAGTCATGGATTGGACTTCTTTTGATTCAAGGGACTGCTGGCCAGTCTGGATTACATGCAGTTATCTGCATTTGCTAATGCATCGATTTTGGATGGCACCACCATAGATAATTTATGTGATGCCAGTCAAAATTGTACTCATTTTATGTCCATGTTGACCCTCTGTTCTGTAGGATTTGTGATTACCAAGTACTAACTTGGTTTATATGCCCTTTGTGAAGCATTTTCCCAAACAACTGTACATCAAGGGCAAATATATGGATGAAAGAGAATTCATGTTGTTGGTACTATGTAGAACATGGTTTTGTTCCGTACTGCTTCATGTAGAACATGGCCTTGCTCCATACTGTTTTATGTATGTTTATTCTAGAGAACACAATATAGCAATGTATTTTGAATGTACTGAACATAAATAAGTAATGGTTTTAGGATATTTTATTCTATTTTATAATGGCATGTGCTGAATAATACATTTTCAATAACAAAAAGAAAAAATCATACATAGCGTGTATGGGGGTGGCATTTTTAACTTCTCAGTCCATGCTCCCTCTATGTTGGGGTGTCTATTTGCATTTAACATGCAGTGTAATGATAAACCTAGTTATCTGAAATGAGTGACAATAGATAGGTGATCCTAAAGGGTATGAATTCGCCATAGCTCAATACTCTCCATAACATAAATACATGAGAACTAACTTTTAAAGGAACAAAACTGGAAAAGGTTAAGCTCCCTCTCCCCAAACACACACACACACACACACACACACACACACACACACACACACTTGTAAGTAGGCATTGTTTGGAAAAACCTTAATTGTGCATCTCCAGACTAGCTAAGACCAGACTTGCTCCCCCCAATAACCTGCTGATCGATAATTCATGGTGGATCTCCAACACCACAGTATGCAGCCCCCCCCCCCAAGTTTCCTCTTCTCTATCTCTCCTTACAGCCAGGATAACTCCATGCTGCTGCTGCAGGAATACCGAGCTCCTGTCAGAATCACCAGCATCAGTATCAACACCAGCATCCTCCCAGCTGAGAGCTGCTGCTATTTAGAAGCAGCACTGGTCCTCAATGCTAAACTGAAGCATTCCACCTGCCACTGCAGCTAAGTGCCTGGCTCTCACCAGCTTGCTTCCACTTCAGGGAAGGGAAGCAGGCAGCGTCCCTTAATAATGCATGTCTTGCAGAAGCTGCTGCTGGTCCTGCAATTGCACTGCCTCCATGGCCCACTGTAGCCTGCTGTGCTGCTCCCGCTGCTCCCACCGCCCTTACACAGCAGTGATCCTCAGGTCCTGGGAATGGAACAAAGACAGGCACACATCAGGAATCATCCTCAGCATCTGCCCACCACCCCCAGCCCTGTGCACAGGATGTGCCTCTGAAGTCATGTGGTTATATTATAAGAATGAACTCATGTGGCAAGGAGCAGGGCTGTTTCCATGTGTGGGTGTGATGTTTTTGTGTAGTCATACTGCAGAGATGGGCTACATGGTAGTATATTGCCCAACCCCTGCCGAGCATACAGTGATATGAGTTTGTTTTCTTCCCCCCCAATGGGTGCATTAGCCAGCCACATTAAACAGCAGCCCACTGCCACTGCCCTCCTCCTCCCCACAACCCACCATCTTACTTTACCTACCAATTTTAGACAGAAAGGTGAGTTGGCAAAGAATTTTTCCAGATGTGTGCAGAGAGGCAGGTCTCAGGAAGAAAAACTTGTAAGGGGGAGAGGGAGTGGGGGGGGAGAGAGCACAAGAGAAAGAGAGAGAGAGAGAGAGAGAGAGAGAGAGAGAGAGAGAGAGAGAGAGAGATGGGTTCTAAGGACAGACAGAAAATTCAGTTTCCATGTCGGCATCTGCTGCTCTCAGCCAGCTGGATCCAAGAGTCATGGAAAGAGTAAGATGACATTCTTTCCTGCATTATTTGTTTTGGGTAAGTGGTGCATTCTTTTTCTATTCAGCAAAGTCCTTCCAATTAAAATCAGTTACTTTGCTGGCCTTGTGGCGCTGAGGGTTGAGGTGCTGGAAGCCACACCTCACACCATGCAGGTGACCCAGGTTCAAGAGCGAGCTCAGGTTGTTGGGGCTCGGCCGGGGATGAAAGGATTGAACGTCTAATGACAGCTGTCCTTTCCTGGCGGGGAGGGTGAGGTGTGACTCCCCGGTGCTAGTGACACCCAACGTAGGCTGGGTGTACTGCAGCCTGGGACCAAATCAAGTTGGGGCAAGGTGTCAGCGGATGTCCTGCAGGTGGGTGTGGGAGCACACCCGCCCGCGCTGAACATCATTGCACATCTGCACCTGGGGGGGGGATGTGCACGAACAAAGAAAACCCTGCACCGCCGAGTAGGTGATGGCACCTGGCCTCCATGCCCACCGCTGGATCCCGCCCACCTGGTCTACTGATTCTCTCCACCCCCAAGCCCTGCCTGCAGCAAAATCTAGACTTCAAGGAGCACCAAAGAAGAAGTGGTGGCCCCACCTTGGGGGGGGTACAAGCCAAGGGTTTCTCGCTGCAAGGTAGGTGCAAGGGTCGAGTACCACGGGGGAGACTAGGGTTTGTGGAGATCTCAGGCAGGCAGAAACAAGCCAGGATGCCTGAGAGAGTCTCGACGGAGCAGTGACCGGAGGGAAAAATAAGTTGAAAGAAAAAAATAATTTACTTTATAGACCATTCTCCGGACTGGGCAGCATTTGAATTAACTTCTAATCTGGTTATGTTTTAAAACACCATCTGATCAAGGGTGGTATTCCAATCATTAGAATAAGTCATCTCAGTTTTCACTGTTCTAGCGGTTGGATTTTATTCTGCTGTCTGCTGCTGAAGATTTCAGAGGGAACAGTGTCTGATTGACAAAAAAAATGGATTAATGTTTTTAAAGATTCTGATAGCTTTTACACCAGTCTGTGAATATGTTTTTTTTTGCAGGGTTAGAAATGGATCACTTGATTCAGTTTGTAGTAACTGCTGTCTGAGCACTTTCTGTCTCCCTTGATGCCAAACTTGCACTTTTAGGAATTTTATTATTACTCTTTTTCTCTTCCCACATGCCAATCTGCCAAGCTAAAATGGTTGGGATTATTTAACTTTCCCCTTTCCCAAACAGGGCTCAAAATTCCCATTGAAATGGTGTTCTGTGCACACCAAACCAAGCATGGAACTCCAGGTTTGGCCCCTGGTAAACTGCGGTGTATACCGCTTTAAGAGAGAGGTTTGAGCATCCACCATTTGTTTTGGGTGCCTCATTTTGCCTTCAGGTGCCCGCTTTATCTCTGAGTGTTTTTTTTTAACTAGTTTTTGGCTCCGGAGACTATTTGGTGCCTTCTAAGATGCTGCAGCCAACTGGAATGCCGCATTCTGTCTGCCCAGCCCAAGACTGATTGAAATCTTGCGTTTACTAGTGAGATTTCGGTCTCAGGCTGAGCCATTGTGCACTTGCTTTCCCTCACTCCTGGGGTGGCAGCCACACTGACAGGACTCCCTCGCTCTGGCTTCTCACTCCGGACATCGCAGCTGCTCCACGGTGGTCTGGTAAATTGGGGGCTGCTGACTGAAATGGGAGGGTGAAAGGAAAGGAACAGTACAGTCAGGAGTTTGGGTGGTGAGTTGTGGAAACTGGGAGAGAGGATTTTCTGTGACTGATGAGCATCAGTGAGCTAAAAGGAAACAGTCGGGGGGGGACTTGGAATAAACGGAGGGCAAATGTGCCATTTTGCTGTGTTTTGCAGACTTAGCCAATTTCTTTTAAAAAATTAGGCAGACTGCCTAAAAAAGAAGGAACAAAACGAAAAAGGCCAACAAGGGAAAACTTTTACAGGGAGAGCACTGCCTAGTAAAAAAAAAAACAAAGGCAGCAAGCCTGAAAAACAAAACAAATTTAGCCATTTGGGGCACATTCTTTGGCAATGAACACAAAAAAGGCAAGAAGGGAAACAAAAGCCAAGGGAAAACAAACTTTGCCTTAGTACTCAGGGCATTAAGTTGCCAGCCCAGAGATGGATTTATTGCCTAGTTTCAGGGAGGGGCTCTGTGCCACTAAATAGCTGAAGACAATAACAAGGATTGCCTTGGTACAACAATCATGCCCAGATCTCCCTGATTTGCTGAGGCAAAACAGTCCTGATGTTTTCCCTTCTTTTTGAGACCCCTTAAAAAGACACCAGACATTTCTTTTCCATTTTTTTATTGAAAAAAAGACATTCGGCTGTAAGATATTTAATTGAAGTAGCTTTATTTTGTGCAGCTTGCTCATTTTTTTCTGTGCAGACTTCATCGGGGGGGGAGACAATTAGACTCTGGCCAGTTAACAAATTTGCAATTGGCCAAGAATATATACATTTTCTTACCTGGTCTGAGGGTGAATAACAAAACCCAACACTGTCACTCCCTTCACATCTGCCAGATGAACATATCATGTGCGCTCCCAGGGTGTGTGGCACAGACATTGGTGATGCGCCCCTTGGCACTGCAGACCATCTGGCAGTTCACACTTGGAACCCTTCCTATTGATATAGGCCATACTCTAAGGGCCAGGTGGGGTGTGGATGCCCACATGGGTGCAGTCAATGGCCCCAAACATATGTTCTACCTTGTGGAAGTCCTGCATGGTTGCTGTACGCTCCACCTGTGTGCTGGGAAAATGGATGTATTCTGAAGCTTGTGGCAGCAGATCATTGAGGAATTGTGTGAGAGGCATGACGTGGCCAACTGGGTTATGCCTGTGGTGTCCTCTGTTGGCCTCTGGAAGGTGCCCATGGCAAGCAGGCACATGACAGCTGTCACTTTTGTCTCCACAGACATTGCATGACTCCATCTTGTGGGTGCCTGCATCTCCTCACTGTACAGCTCACAAAGCTGCCTCAGAATGGCCCTGTTCAGGTGGTACCATCCCACAATCTCCATGTCTGTGTAGTTCTTGAAGGTGGTGCGGGTACAGTACCACCTGTTCTGGGTGTGCCGCTGACAGACCCTTACTCAGCCACGTCGCTGTTCCTCCTGCCCCCTCACACCCCTCATTACAGCCTCCATAAGGAAGGGCAAACTATCCATGGCCCCTGATGTCCTGTCTCCCCCTGGGCAGTCACCTGCTACAGGCTGTGTGCCACCCTGCTGCACTGTGTGGCACTGTGCCTGCCTGTTCCTGTCACTCTCTCTCTGCTTCTGGCTCACTCTCCATGGCCACCTGTGTCCCTCTCCCCCTGTGTCTCCCTGTGACAGTGTAACTGTCTCTCACTGGATCTGTCTCCCTTGGTCTGTCTTTCTGTCTGTCTGTCCCCAGTTTCCTGCCACTCTCTCTCTCTCTCTCTCTCTCCCTCCCTCTCACCTGGCACAAGTGCTGTCTGTCTGCTTGCGCCCTGTATTTATAGGCTAAAGTCTGCTCAGCGCATCCAGGTTTTGCTCCGCACTTCCTCCATGGTTCCACAGTTGAATATTGCATTGCGCCATATATTTAAGGGCACGCCCCCTGCTCTTACACGTGCATTCATTATAGTTGCATGTTGGTGCAATGGAATTTGTGCCATGCAATGACTCCCACTGAATATCTCTCCTTCATGTAGGTCAGCACTTGCGCTGGTGCAACTCAGTTGCGCATATGCAACTGCTTTGAATATCCTGGCCCAGGTGTTCACATTTTTTTTTAATCTCCCAAACAGAAGCAGTTTTTAAAATATTTAAGAAAAAACAATTCCATTTCAGAGCATGTGCAGTTTTAAAAAAATAGTTCTAAGAATGACTGAATGTTTACGATCAACATGAAGTCATGTGGTCATATTATAAGAATGCATTCATGTGGCAAGGAGCAGGGCTATTTCCATGTGTGGGTGTGATATTTTTGTGTGGTCATACAGCAGAGATGGGGCTACATGGTAGTGTATAGCCCAACCCCTCCTGAGCATACAGTGATATGAGTTTGTTTTCTTCCCCCAATGGGTGCCATTAGCCAGCCACATTAAACAGCAGCCTGCTTACTTTCAACTGGACACTGGGGTGCCCATTCCCTGGTACCAGCAAAATGACTGTCATATTTAAATACCTCCCATCCTCAGCACTGATTTTTCTCCCCCATTGCCATGACAGTCTGCCAACACTGGGGTGCCCAATCCCCGGTGTCATCCTAGTCTAAACCCCTGAACAAGTGATCTGAGACAGCAGAGTGCCCACCCCAGGTGCCTCCAAGTATGAAGTTGACACTGGGGTGCCAAATACCCAGTGATGGAGCCTGGAAGTACTGTGCTGTACCTGAAATACAGAAAACTGTCCTGTAATATCTTTCTCTCTTTTAATTTAAAACCTGAAATTAGCAAAATGGTCCCTAGTTGTCTGTTGCTATCCCCGCCATTTACCCTGACCCCTGTCTCACCACACACCACCAACACACACAAAACCTTAACCTATACTTACCTAGCAGAGGCCCAGCACCACAGTCCTCTCTGGATCAGAGACATGTCTTCATTCAACAATGGACCTGTAACTGAGTAAAACAAGTAAGTACTGTATAATGTACAGTACAGTATTTCAATGTGTTTTGAACCTTTACTCATAACTTAGTCATTGTTTAATATTTTTAATCCACATTTTCAACATGGCCTTTTTGGGACCCCATTTCATGAGCAAGGCAGTTGAAATTATTAAAATCTGTCCCAAAAGGGAATTGTGCATTTGCTCCATGAAATCACCTTCTGTGTGGGATTTGAAAATGTTCACATACTGGGTTCATGAGGTGGGGTCATAAGAAGACTGTTTTTTCTGATCTGTATGATAGTACAGTACAATCCAATTATCTCCCTCATATCTTTGCTGGTCAAACTGGTAATTGTATTGCACCCAAGTTTATGTTTTGGTGGGTAACACCTCCTAAAGTGTTAAAATTAAATAGCTCCTTACCTGACACTTTTGGAGATTGTGGGTGGGGCTTGATGCAAGATTCATTAAAAGTATTGCTCCTCATGTTGCTGAACCTCTTTGTAAAATATTTAACCTGTGTATTTCTATTAGAGTGTTTCCTTCATCTTGAAACAGGCTCGGTTATGCCTGTCCCAAAAAGGCTAATGCTGTTGGCCGGAGGATTACCGTCCTACCTCAATTTTAAATCCCTGAGTAAGATCTTCAAAAACCTGTCAGCAAATCAGCGTAATGATTTTTGGAGAATGGCGGTGTCCTCTGTGCTGAGCAGCATGGATTTCATCATGGCCATGGGACCGACTGCCCTGGTCAGGTTCATGAACACCGTTCTTCAGGGCTGTAATGATGGGCTGTTGTCAGGTGCATTGTTTGTGGACCTGTCCAGGCATTTGACCTGATTAATCATTCTTTACTTTGCCAGAAGTAGTCTGGTATGAGATTGTCTGACTCTGCAGTTGCTATAATATGGGGTTTTTTGCAGGGTCATTCCCAATATGTTTCGATTGGGTCTGTTTCTTCTGCTGTGTGTTCCACTGTTTGTGGAGTCCCACAGGGGTCCATCCTTGGCCCCTTATTATTTTCACTTTTCATTAATTGGGTACCATCAATATTTCAAGGGTGTAAATGTTTATTGTATGCTGACGACTTGATTCTGTTTTATCAAAATCACTCTGTGTATCTTTTAAATTCAGTTTTAGAGACTGAATGTTTGAATTTATGTCAGTGGATGTTTTCTAATAAGATGGTCTTGAATGCGCGCAAGACCAAAGTGATGTTATTTGGCAGTGCTGTTCAATTGAGGGACAACCCAAGTTTATTTATGATAATCAGGGTATTTTGCTTGGTCAGGTTTCGGAATTTAAATACCTGGGTGTATTACTTGATTCTTCATTAACTTTTCCTTCTCAAGTAAAGATGGTTAAGAGTAAAGTTTATTCTAAATTAGGTCAGCTTTATACATTTAAATCCTATCTGTCTTTTGATTCTCAGAGGAAACTAGTAACTGGTGTTCTTTTGCCTCACTTGGACTATGTTTTTTCTTTGGTACGAGAAACTGGGTGCTAGGGACAGGCAGATTCTAAGTGTTGTTTACATCTGTCATTTTGTTTTAGATGTACCAGTTTTGACCCATCACTGTTTGTTGTATTTATCCTTGGGTTGGCTTTCTCCGTAGTATAGATATATGTATGCTTTAGGTAATTTGGTACATCAGGTAATTTATTCTGAGGGGTCTTCTCCCCGTTCCGATCTGGTTACGATACGTGAAATGAGAGCATCCTTAAGGTCAGCTGAGGGTATTGTGTTGGAGGGTTATTCTGTGAAGAATAATTATGGCTCTTGTTCTTTTGTCTGTCAAGCTACTAGAATCTGTAATGAGTTACCCCTTTCCCTCAGAGTAGTGAAATTGTACTCAACTTTTAAAATCAGATACAAAAAGTTTTTGCTTTCGTTGATAAATCGTACTTGTTTTTGATATCTGTTCATCTGTTATGAGATTATATTTGTTTTTGTATTATTTGTGTATTGTAATTTTGTTATTTGTCCCTGTCAGACCTGAAAAAGGGCTTTGCACAGTTGCCCTAACTCAGTTAACAAATAAAAATGAAAAGTGAAAATGAAAAGCTTTGGATGGGGGAGGGGCAGCAAAAATGATACCTCTGACCCTGGGAGCTAGAACTGGGAGGTAAAACAGACCTAGAAACATAGACATCAGCAGATAAGGACCTCCTGGCCCACTTAGTCTGCCCCTTTTTCCCTACCTATAGTGACCTTCCAGACCCTACTCAGTCTCTGGTCTCCCCCCCTTTACTTCTAAGATCCCTTTGTGCCTATCCCATGCATTCTTGATTCCTGTACTGTTTCTGCCCCACTACCTCCACTGAAAGACTATTCCACGCATCCACCACCCTCTCCATGAAGAAGTATTTCCTCACATTTCCTCTGAATCTCCCTCCTTCAATTTTCATAGTGTGACCGCTTGTCCTTGAACATTTTTTGCTTTGGAAAATGCTACCTTCTTGTACCTTGTTCTTCACTGTTAGGTATTTGAATGTTTCTATCATATCCCCCTTGCCCTCCTTTCCTTGAGGGAGTATGTATTTAATTCCTTTAGCCTTCCCTTGTAGGGTTTTTGATGTAGGCCTTGCACCATCTTGATTGCCCTCCTTTGAACTGCCTCCACCCTATCTATGTACTTTTGGGCCTCCAGAACTGGACACAGTATTTGAAGTGAGGTGTCACCAGTGATCTGCACAAGGGTATTATTACCTCCATCCTTCTACTGGTGATTCCCTGACTATGCATCCCAGCATCTCACTAACATTTCCCACTGCCTTGTCACACTGTTTAGCTACCTTCAGGTCATCAGAAATGATTACCTCCATTTCCCTTTCCTGCTTTGTGCTTGTAATTACCTCTCTTCTCAGTCGGTATGTTGCCACCGGGTTTCTGTGCCCCAGGTGCATTACTTTGCACTTTTTAGCACTGAAACCCAGCTGCCAATCCCCTGACCATTCTTCCAGCTTTTTCAGATCAGCCCTCATTCTATCCAGCTCCTCTTCCACACCCAGTGTGTCCACCCTGTTGCAGAGTTTAGTGTTATCCGCAAACAGGCATAGTTTCCCTTCCAGACTATGGTGATGTTAACAGTTATACAGATTGGTGCTATATCTGTGCAACTCCTTGAGCACACATGAATGACAAGACAGAGGTCACATCAGCGCAGATCGATGGGAGTGCCAAAAGGATCTGTAGTGGACCTGGGAGGTTATTCTGATACATAGATACATAGATACATAGACAGTGTCGGCAGATAAGGGCCTATGGCCCACCCAGTCTGCCCATTTAAGTTTGTAAGTTCAGTTTATGTTTTCCAGGAAGGATACAGGGCAGGATTAAATGCCACAGTTATATCCCACATCACTCATACTATCTGCAGTGCCAGCAGCTGTGGAGCTATCACCTGGTTTAGATGGTGCACATAGGAACCTCCAGGGTCTGTGATAAGGGGACCACAATACACTACTGAGTCAGCTAGTTGGGAATGGTAGTCATGTTTTACAAAACTCAAGGGGTAACCACCAAGTGCCATGGGTGTTTTTGCATGAAGGAGGAAGGCATTAATGGGGGGGGAGAGGCACACATCATACTCAAACACTGCTGCAGTGATCAAGGCCTCTGCTTATGATCTGGGGTACCAAAATAAATGTGAAAGGCAAATGGTTTGATAATAGACTGCATGGCTTGTAGAGGGCAGGATGCATTCCCATGAACATCGGAAGCATGCTGATAGTCTGCCCTTGAAGAGGCACAGCAACTACTTACACCTGCCAGGGGCTTGACATGACCTCCACTTCCATCCGAGGCAGGCATGCCTCTTGTAAGGTAGTGTCTGGGAGCCACTTGGATGAACCATGTCTCTAGTGGCACCATTCCCTCTTATAGCTACCATATTGAAACATAGCCTTATACCATCTGCATGGATCTTTCTTCAATAACAAGGGGGGCACCGGACTGGAAAGCATTTCTTGTCAAATATACTGTTTTTTTAATGGAGATTTTTGTTCAGAATTTGTATGCTACTGTGGGGGGAAGTGCAGAAATCACTCACATCAAAAAGACAATAATGGCAGTCAGGGATGTGGCTTGAGCATAGACCAGGCCAAGTTGGGGATGGGAGAGAACCAAAAGGAGTCAAAGATGAGTGTGTTGGGGCTGTCAGACAATTAATGTGCACACTTATTCTTGATGTCACACTTCAGTATTGTAGCATATTATGTAAGGGTCTTGAACTTGGTAGTGAAGAGGGAGAAAGTACTAGGGGAATTAAAAGGGAAAAAGTGTGATGAAGGTATCTTGCAAGAAACTCATCTCTCCCACCAGATGCATCTTAAACTACAATGAGTGGGGCAGATATTTGCCTCTTCACATCCCTTGGCCAGAAAGGCAGGGGTAGGTATATTGCTTCACAGGGGAATGGCGTTGGAGCCCATCAGTTCACAGATGGTCACCAAGGGTAGATGGCTCCTCATTACAGGGACAAATCAGTGGTCTGATTCTACGTCTTGTGAATGCCCCAAACCCAGACAATGGTGAGTTCACCAAAGTAGTTATGACGAAGGTGGCCTCCCTGCTGTCTGACCAGATTATCCTGTAGGAGATTTAATAGTGTAGTTGGCCCACAACTAGATTGCTCCTTACAATGTATAGCTATCAGCTGAAGTGCAGAAAAGACTTGGGGAAAGTGGCTAAAAGGCTGAGTTGGTAGAAATTTAGGGGAGCACCTCAAGGGAGAACAGGAATACACATTTTCCTCCCTCCCCAGCCACTCATTCACACCTGGATAGGCTGTGTACCCAACTGAATTGCCTGTTTTAGACAGTGATTAGTAGGATATATCCCATAACTATCTGGGACTATCCCTGGTCTCTAGAAATAGAGTTGGAGCTTGAAGACAGGACATCACTATGGAGATTCAGTGCATCATTAGTCAAAGAGAGATGTTTAGGAACTGGCTAAGTTCAGGTACACTAAGAATATCTTGGTCACAAGAGTGGTTCAGAGGCCAATTGAAAGTTCATTTGGGAGGGGAATAAAGGTGATCCTGAGAGGGAAGGTTATAAACTACATGACAGAAAGGAAAAAGAAATAAAGTATGATACAAGGAAACCTGAGAGTTGCATCCATGCACAAGGAGGGGGTAGGAACAGGTCTCCTAAAGCAAGAAGAACATGTACGGGGAGAGTTACAAGAGGTATTAGATAAAAGAACAGAGTGGGCCTTGTTACATAAAGCACGCTTACTATGAGAAAGGAAATAGAGCAGGATGCTGTTTAGCCTTTCAGTTGAGATTGTAGATGGCAGATAGGGCTGTTAAGGCAAAACGTTGATGGATGGGATCCTGGGAATAAACCTCTAGACTGAAGGATATTGGATATTGAGAATTTACATGGTAGCAAAATTGCCCAGTTGGTAGCTCATCCACCTCTGGGGCAGAAGGTTGTAGGTTCTAGTCCCACACCAGGATTACACTAATACCATAAATGCTGGCACCTGAGTGCAATACTGAGGGTGTGCTGCACTGTTTGGATGTGCCATACTTCAGATGTGAGATGTTAAACTGAGGTCCTGTCTGCCATTCGGTGGTTGTTTGGGTACACTTTAAAGATCCTCTGGCACATCTTGAAAAGCAGGGGAAGGTTCCCCGGTATCCTGCTAAAATTTCTCCCATTCACTAAGATACCACCAACAATTTAATCTGGTTCAGTTTCAATTGCTTTGCATCTGTACCCCCACCACCACCAACCACCACTAGGCAGGGCTAAAAATAGGCAGTATTGTGAAGCCCTCCTTTACTGATCAACAAAAGCTAAATCAATAAAAAGCGACCCACAAAATGCCTCAACCTCACAGATCAGAGCTTTCCTGGACAACCTGAGGCTGGCACTGCTTTCAAAGGAAGACAGGGTTACCTTAGGGAGGCCATTTGACAAGGCGGATGTGGCATTGACTATCAAAACCTCTTAGAACAGTAAAGAACCAGCATCGAATGGGTTCATTGCAAAGTTTTATTAAATATTTGATAGACTTCTGGTCCAGCATTTAACACCATCTTGGAGCCAGGAGATATGCCCAATGCCTAGAAGGAAGCACTGGTAACAGTGATCCTGAAGGAAGGTAAAGATGTGACAGATTGTGCAAGGTAACTGTTTCATTACACATCTCTCAGGTAAATCTGGATACCAGACTGAAAATATTAGCAGAGAGGGGCTAAAACGGTAGTCGCTAAACTTGTGCACTCGGATCAGACAGGGTTCATGCCAGGTAAGCAGCTGCAGAACAACATTCAAACCTTATGAATGTCTTCTCAAGAGCCTTGCAACAAAAGGTGCAGTAGATCATAACACTGACTGACGCAGAAAAGTTGTTCAGTCATCTCGATTTGCGATTTCTATGGCACACTGGACACTTTTAATATTTGCCCTTATTCACAGCTTGGGCGCAACTGTTCTACACAAATCAGTCTGCAAATGTCAGGGTAAACAGAATCATATAAAATACTTTTGAGATTCACAGAGGCACCAGACAGATCTGCCCCTCTCCACCCTCCTCTACGACCTTAGCTTGAGTCACTGGCATAGACAATTTCAAACAATCTGCAAATTACTGGGGTGGGAGGTAGAAATGAAAATCAATGCGTATGCAGACAATATTCATCTTTTTCTTAGTGCCCCTCTGCCCCCCCCCCAACTGCAGACCACATTAGAAAGGTATGGAGGGATCTCTGAATTAAAAAAAATCTATCAAAATCGGAGGTCATTCAATTAAGTGTATGTGTGTTGGGGGGGGACCCCAGACCTTAAATTTACTCTTACAAATGGATAAAAATGAGTCAGTTATATATCCTACCTTTCCTCCCTTCTCTGCCCCCTCCTACCCACTCACAGGGGTGCCAGAAGGTAGTAAAAGATGTGGGGGCTGAGGATCCAAAGGGCACTTATTAGGATACAAAGGGCACTTTTTCTAAACCTGTTTTTGCTGTACAGAAATACAATAAATGCACATTTATGATGAGGACTGTAATGTTAAGAATGCCGTTATACTATATAGGAATATTTTATATAGACTATTGAGAGCTCAGCTGTCAACCCATTACCTCCAACAGCACTGTATGCAGTCTGAACCATCCATTGCTTAACCTGATGCAGTGGTCACCCAGGTGAAAATGAAAGATGGCAAAATAATAATACATTTATTATCTGTCTTGAACATGCAGTCTTCATACAAATGTGTTGAGTTTTTGGTTCCACTGACTTCAGGATAGAACTTAGCAGTTAAGCCCAACCACCAGCTACAACCCCTGGTGGTGGTGGTGGTGGGGGGGGTCACACATGTTTTCACATATTCTGGCACCATGACTGTACTGTATATATTTTGCTTCCCCTGTTTCATTACAGACTATTTTAATTCTGTACATTTTTACATCGGATTTTTACACTTGTTTACTCCTCCACGTGTCCCCGTCCACCAGGTCCCTTCTGAAAATGAGCGTTGTCTCAGCAAGCTTATCACAGTTTTAAATCAATACCCACATCACACGGTGAAGGTACAGTAGGGAGAGGTTGGGTCTAGGAGATCGTGGGGGGGAGTGAGTTGGCAAGAGGATAAAATCTTTTTTGGGAGAGAAAAAAAGGAAAAAAAAAACAAAGAAAAAAATAAATCCTGACTGTTCAGGGTCCCAGGTTCAAGTCAGCCTCACGTCCCCATGTAAACAAAGTTGGGTGGCATCATACATGCATTGGCACACGGGCTCCAACCTCCCATTCATGCACACATCCTCACACTTGGCAGTCTGTTCAACAGAAGCCCAGGACTGAGCTGCCACTGGGATCAAATCAAAGTGCTTTAAACTGTTCCTCATTAGGCAAACTATCCCCTTTTAACCACAGGAATGTAACTCTTTCATGTCCATGCAAGCAGGAGATAAGATTCCTTAGCACTGGCAGTGCACGTTCCTCATTTCTGCAGGTTTTTAAGTGACTGCTTTGTGCCCTGAATGCAATGACCTTGTGCTCCAGTTTTTATGTAAATTGGTATAGTAGGCAGCTGGGGAGCATTCTCCACCTGAGACAAAGCAAAACTTAACAAACCCTCTCACTATAGTGCTCTCCTCCCCACCAACAGGCTCACTAGAGCAGCAGTAAAGGAGCATCGCTACTGTCCACACTGTACCTGCCCAGCTACCCTGTAATGTACCTGCCCTGTACTCTATCTGCCCTGCACTCTACCTACCCTACACTATATCTGCCCTCCTACACTGTACCTGCCTCACACTGTACCTGCCCCCACCCTGTGTCTGCCCCATACTGTATCTGCCCCTGCACTATACCTGCTCTACACTGTACCTGCCCATGCTGTGCCTGTCCCACACTGTAACTGCCCCATGCTGCAGCTGCCCTGCTCTTTGCCTCCCTCATGCTGTACCTGCCCCAGCCCTCTACCTGCCTATGCACTGTTCCTCCCCCGCACTGTAGCTGCCCATGCAATGTTCCTGCCCCTACACTATACATAGCCCCACACTGTTCTAATCTACACTGTACCTTCCTCCATACTGTGTCTGCACCTGCACTGTAAGTAACAGAGGATTTTCAGTCTCCAGTGCTATCAGCCCCTCTAATCACCTTGCACCAAGGGCACTAAACACACCACAGTGTGGTGATGCCTGCACTGTACCTGCCCTGTTCATGGCCCTACAAACAAAAAGGGGGTTTCAGCCTCAATTGATGCCAGTCCCGTGCTTTTCATCAACATTAAATGCATTAACACAGTGGGCACACCTGCATGGCACCTGTCTATCTGGGTAAAAAGGCTTCAGTCTCCAGTGTTGTTAGTCCCACACCTTTCACCAGAATAAAATACTTAACAGAGTGAAATCTGAACTGCTTCTGCCCTATTCATGGCCCTACAAACTAACAGGGAACTTCAGTCTCCAGTGCTGTCAGTGACCAGTCCCCCACTTTTCACAAGCATTAAATACATCACACAGGGGGCACACTTTTTTATTTATTTAGTTATGTATGGATATATGTATATATGTATTTATTCATTGATCGATTGATTTTATTTAAATTCTGATGACTGGGTAGGTGCTCTGAGATGTGCAAGTTCCTTTTCAAGGGGTGACCCAGAATTAGTTAATATGCATAATTGAAGAAAGCTTTTTTTTAGCGATAGCAGTGCAAGATTAACTTACTAGTATAATACGATACACGAGAGAAAATACCAAGTAAATAAAATATTCTACATACAGTGAACATCAGTTTATCACAAATTTGAGTAGGCCTGCATGATACCTGTCCTTCTGGGTAAACAGAGGGCTTCAGTCTCCAGAGCTGTTAGTCCCTCACCTTTCACCAGCATTAACTACATCACACTGTGGGTGACCGTTAGTCTACCCTGTACTCACCTGCACTCTACCTGTAGATAAATAGACGGCTTCAGTCTCCAGAGCTGTTAGTCCCTCACCTTTCACCAGCATTAAATACATCACACTGTGGGTGACCGTTAGCCTACCCTGTACTCGCCTGCACTCTCCCTGTAGATAAATAGAAGGCTTCAGTCCCCAGAACTGTTAGCCTCCACCTTTCACCAGCAACACATACACCACAGAGTGATTAAGTCTTATGTTAGCGTCAGCATAGCATAGTGGTTAAGGACACTGACCTACAAACCTGGAGACCTGGGTCTTAATCGACAGCCCCAACTTGCATACCGTGTGACCCTGAGCTAATTACATAGCTTCCTTGTGCTCCTAGGTCACATCAGGAAACAACTTGTCTTAATGTGTTTTTGCTGGTTAAATAATTTTCCCTTTCCCTAACCCTGCACTGTGCCTGCCCTCTCTACACCTCTGCCTACAGACAAACATACAGCTTCATTCTCCAGTGCTGTCAGTCCTTCCCCTTTCACCAGCACTAAATACATCACACTGTGGGGAAGCCTGTACTTTCTCTGTCCCGGTAGCTAAACAGAGGGCTGTCTTTTCCAGTGCCATTAATCCCTTGCCTTTCACCAGAAATAAATGTATCACAGAGTAAGTCTGCACTGTCTGTCCTCACTACACCTCTGCCTACAGACAAACATAGGCTACAATTAAAAAAAGATAAAAAAGCATTTTCTATACAGAACAGCTCTAGCAGTCAGAAATAAGCTGGTTAGTGGGGCTTGTGTGTGTGTGTGGGTGGAAGGTCAAATAGAACAACAGCCAGATGCAAATGCATAAAATAACCAAAAATAATAGGGGAAAATGCAACATTATTCTTATTTTCAGTTGTGAGTAAATAAACCTTTGCCTCCCAAAATTGGGATCCTTATCTTAGCATGCACCACTGGTCCACCACTGAGTCTGGACTGAAAATGAAAGGCAAGCCAAGTGTGAGAGACCCTGGCTTACACAAACACCTAGGAAGCAATGGCAGGCAGAGCACGGCACATTCAAAGAAACACATTCTAGACACTTGTAAGGGCCCTGCCAGTCCTTATCTCAATGATCAGATGTTATTTATGTTTTTTATGTTAAAAGCACTTCTTGAGACAGCAAATCACCTCTTTTGTTTTGTGTGCGCACTGGAACTTAATTAATTTAATCATGCTAGAGTGCCCCAATGTTTCTTGGGTTGCTAGACACATGTAAGGGGGGCTGGAATCTGGATTCTTATCTTAAATGCTATATTGTTATTTATGTTAAAAGCATTTGACAGGTCTTGAGTTCCAGAAAAACCAGAGAGAGCAAAGCACCTCTTCCTTGTTTTATGTGTGCCTTGTGTCAGACTATCTTACACTTGCAGATTTTTTTTTATTGCCTAAAGGAAAGGGCAATCTCCTGTGGCCCATAAAAAGTGACAGGGCTTTCGCCCTCCCCCCTAGACCCTATTGTTCCGACGTCTATGCCCACTCACTAACACCGTTTTTTTTTTGTCCCTTTTCCTTCCCCCATAAAATCTACTGCTGGTCAATCTACCTTCTCGTGTCACCTCTCTATGCTCTGGGCCTTTCTTCACCATACATCCGCTCTCCACTCAGCCTTTTCCCCCTTTTCCCTTAAGCCTCTTCTTCATGACTTTACAACTCCCTCCTAAACTGTCCCTGACCCCTGAACTTGCTCCACTCTCCACCCTCTGCTTATGCAACTGTGCTGCTATGCTCTGGGAGCCCCCCGAATCCCTTGGTTATAGGGTTGCATACTGTTACTGATCTAGTGCAGTGCTATTCTACCTTAGTTACCTTGTATGAACAGTCTTACTTTGCACCAATAACTGGTTTTGTACATCTGTTAATGTATTGTTCTTTGCACATTGTGTTTGCACTGTTTTGCTTGGCACTGTGTTGTTGCTGCACAACTGTTAAAGAACTCGTAGAGCCAAAACAGGCAGACAGAAAATAATACAAATTTTAAGTAGTAGTCAGTTGTAACTTTTTATTTCTGAAGTATTTTTCTTTTTCCTTTTGCTCATCAGAAAGTCTTCTGTGTGATAATATTGTGCTGGATGTGTGGAACAGCTCTTAGCCTGGCAGCTGACATATCCAACTAAACTGCCTGATACTACATCACCAGCATTATGATCTCACTGACTGTGACATCACAGGTGAATGACCTGGCAGTCACTCACTTGTTGTTCTTAAGTAGCAGTGATGTCACAGTCAGTGAAGTCACACTGCTGATGATGTATTGTGGGGCAGTACAGCAAGATATGTCAGTGCTAGGTTAAGAGCTAGTCCACACACCACACCTACTAACATCAGGTAAACAATCTTCTAATTAAACAAACAGAAAAAAAAGTACCTCAGATATAAAAGGTAATGGTTGGCTGCTTTTAAAATGTAACATTAGTTTTAGGCAATACACTAGTTCTTTAATGTATATTTTATGCCTGCACCTATTGTATTGAGTCCCCTACACTACTCCCCCACCCACATTCCCTCCCCAAAGCATCTGGAAACAAGCTGTTACCAGCTCAGTATGTCATTCCAGGTGAAACATTTGAAATAAATAAATATATCCCAACAGAACTGGACA
This sequence comes from Neoceratodus forsteri, assembly GCA_016271365.2. NCBI lineage: Eukaryota > Metazoa > Chordata > Ceratodontiformes > Ceratodontidae > Neoceratodus > Neoceratodus forsteri. The sequence continues at coordinate 1,429,177,185 of CM028130.1, forward strand.
ACATCTATAAATATAACTACACATAACTTATTATGGAAATCTAGACAGATTTAGATAGCTGGGATCAATTATTGCTCTCCCTGCTGGGCAGGACAGGGATGTTATGCATGAATGTTCTACCCAGATTTTTAATTCTGTCAAATTCAATCCTAGCACCAGTCCCTGAAAAAACATGGCAGACCACTGACAAAATAAAAATAATCCTTGTATGGGCTGGCAGTATAGCCTAGAAGTTAGAGTAACAGGCTGTGAATGAGCTTGCTAGATCAAGCAGACCTGGGTTTGATTTCCGCAACCTTCACTTGCATACTGTGTGACTCTGAGCAAGTCACTTAACCACCCCAGTGCTTCTAGGTCACCCCTGAAAACAGACACTTGTACATAGTGGGCCATACCTGGTTATCAAAGAATAAAATAAAATGAGTGGGTAAAAAAAAAGCAAGGGCTACGAAGGCCAACACTTATGGATTTTTAATTCTGTGCGATTCAGTCCTAATACCAGTCCCTGAAAAAACATGCAGACCACTGACAAAATAAAAAGAATCTTTGTATGGGCTGGCAGTATAGCCTAGAAGTTAGAGTAACAGGCTGTGAATGAGCTTGCTACATCAAGCAGACCTGGGTTTGATTTCCTCAACCTTCACTTGCATACTGTGTGGCTCTTAGCAAGTCACTTAACCACCTCAGTGCTCCTGGGTCATCCCTGAAAACAGGCACGTGTACATAGTGGGCTATACCTGGCTATCAAAGAAGAAAATAAAATGGGTGGGTAGAAAAAAAAAGTGAGGCTACGAAGGCCAGCACTTATGGAAACACAAATGTTGGGGGACACTGGGCTCCTGGATCTGTACAAGTACTAAGAAGCAGCCCAGCTTAGTGCTGTCATTCTTAAATTGACAGGCAGATGAGGTGGCATTGGTGATTACAGAATCTACATAAGCAACAGTAACACGGCTATACCTTCTTCCCTTCTGGTGCCTAGATAAGAAAAAGTGGGGACATTTCCCAATTTGCGAGCTAGAACTATGGCGGGTGTCTGGCTAAAGATAAGTAAAGATCTATGTGTTCTAAATCAAGCCTGCTGACTGACACCTTTATCACGTGCACCAGACCTGTCACTGACAAAGAGAGATCCTGAATTATCATGTTGGGGGTTGATGCACATGGGACAATGTTTTTTTTAAAAAAAAACTTCCTTTTATTAAAGAAATATACCACCAACATATTGGAAGCAGAGACTTGTACATGTGCAGTGTTAAGGCCGGAACACATACATGCAAAGAGTTGTATACATTATTAAATATAGAGGTGTATTTGATGCTGTAATACAGCATGAGCCTCTATAAGTACAAGTCCATAAGGATCCATTATGTGTGATTAGAGTTCAAATACAGGTCTTTGTTTGTATCCTTGGTGTAAGGGATCCACCTGATGAGAGAATAAGAATTCCAGTTACACAGAAGAGAAGGTGGTAAACAATTGTGGGTTGTTGCCTAGGAGAGACCATGCACTAAACAACAGTAATCTGTAATACAGGTTACAAAACAATGGGTCAGCTGAGCTAACATAAGAAACCACCAACAGCAATAAAAAGTTGTATTCAACTGATGGCAAACAGCCATAAAAGGCAGATGTAATATTTACACAAGCATGGTATCAGGAATAAGGCTCTGAAAACAGTCACATATAAATACATCAGGCTACATTACACATGTTATTAAAGTTGTTCCAGCACCAGCTGCCCATTTCAGGGGAATAAGGTGTGCTTCTGGATGGTGATAAGGGCAGTAATACTACTTCCACTGCATGCAACTACTACATTATTTACTAGATTCTAAAAGAAAAGAGCGAATACGTCACTCCTCCTCCCAAAGGGGCTAGTATCATTTCTGCATGCAACAGAGGTAGCAGAAGGTGGAAGGGGCACATTTACAAACGTTATAAGTTTCTGACTTTCCCATCTCCAACATAGTTAGAAAAGATCAGAGAATGTAGGAAAGATACTGGGAAAGGTGAAGTGGGCAAAAATTTGGTACAACAAAACCCACACTATGGTCATGAATGATTGGAGAGAGCATAGGTAGAAGATGGCTAGTAGGTTTTCTTGGACACCTCATATAATACAGCATTATAGATACAATAACAGAGACAGGTAGTACAGAATATGCCAACAAAGGGGACACTACCACCACACTTTTTGGTCCTGTTCAATGGTGCTCAAAAAGAGACAGTGGATATGCTACCAATTTCATAGAAATTAGAGTGTAGCAACTTGGTGCTGGGCTTGCATCATGCAGGCAAATATTCTGCAACTCATACATACCAGAACAATATTCTGATTGCAGTCACAGGGAAAAACATCATGCATAATTGGATGACAATTCTTTCTTGGGTGATCGGGGTGGGGGCAGAGGTACCACTAGACACCAGGGAATTATTCTATTATGAGACTGGGTGATTGGGAGTAGGGGACCACTAGACACCAGGGAGTTATTCTAGTATGTGATTAGGAGATCGAGGCGGGGGTTGGGGGGGATTACTAGACACCAGGGAATTATTCTATTTTTTTTTTCAAATTTAAAATATTTTATTCCAACTTTTCAAAAAGATCAAACAAACACCAGCACACAGCAAGAACAACAATTACAACCTTTAAGTCCCCACCCACCCAAAAAAAAACCCACCCACAGTCAATAGTGGTAATGTGATACAGCCAAGGTACAGGGCAAAAGAATGAATATACTAAAGCTGTCCCAAAGGAAAAAAAAATGTGTAACAAAAATGTGAAAAAGAGACCTCATAATTGAAGCGAGAGAGAAAAAAAGGAAAAAAGCCCCAGAGCCCTGCAACTCAAGATTCCTCTTCCTGACCCCCAATCCCAACCTCTCCACCCCCACCACCAAGAAGCCCCCATACTTATAACATGGGCAGGTACAAGGGGCCTACATGAACTAAGAGTATGCTGAATACAGGGATAGGCATTTAATAAGGGCACCCATGTATCTAGAAATAGGTCAGTCAGGGGAGAGCAGTGACACAAGGAATCAAAAAAGAAAAAGGGGGAAGAAAAAGAGGCTTATAAGGTTAGCAAAGTATATACGGGTTCCCAAATCATCTGATAAGTAGTGGTCCTAAGAGAGAGGTTAGCAATGATCCTTTCAGCTTGTTAGGCAAACAGTATTTCCTTAAGCCACTCAGTGGTAGAAGGAATAGTTTGGCCAAGCCAATGTCTGAGAATGATTTTCTTTGCACAGAGGTATATAAAGGACATGTGGAACCTGTGGCTACCAACCAAACTGTCACCATAATCCCCCAGCAGACACACCTCATGGAAGAAGGCCTCAGAGAGACCAAGGAGAGGATCCAGGCAGCCTTGAATCACAGACCAGAAAGGAGCAACCCTTTCACAAGTCCAAACAACATGTAACAAAGTACCAGATTCTTTAGCACATCTGGAACAGGTATTGGAAGGCAATTTCCCCATCTTATGCAATTTGTCCAGAGTAAAGTAAAGATTATGCAGGACTTGAAATTGAAGAAATTGGTACCTATCCCATCTGATAAATCTATATCAATTTTTCCAAATGCGTGCCCAGTTAATTGGGAGATTGAAAGAAGGCAACGCCCAATCCCAGTAGTAGAAAGTTGGGCCTTCCATCTGGGCAAGAAAATCTGAAAGTTGACAGTAATAAAATGAAATGACATAGGAACTAGGAGTTGAAGAAGCCATGGGAAAGACAAAGGACTGATATGAGTCATACAGGGACCAGAGCCAAAATGAGACACAAGCATATGAGAAAGTTAAAAGTATCTGAAACAGACAAGAAGAGAAGATAAATGGAATTTAAGTCTGGCTTCTTGAAATGTCAAAAATTTTCTAGCAACGACCAAGTCCAAGACCCTGACCACTTCAACGAAAGACCAAAAAGAAGCTGTAAGAGTGTGGCCACAAATCCAAAAATTAGGGTTGCCAACCAAGGGTTGAGAGATGTCCTTGTGGGGTTGAAGGTGGAATTATTCTATTATGAGATTGGGTGATTGGGTGTAGGGGACCACTAGACACCAGGGAGTTATTCTACTATGAGATCAGGAGATTAGGTGGGGGGATCACTAAACATCAGGGAATTATTCTACTATGGGATGAGGTGATGGGGGTGGGGGGACCAGTAGACACTAGGGAACTATTCTACTGTGAGATCAGTCAGGGGGGAGGAAACCACCGAATACCAGGGATATTTAACATACTGTACCATGGGTGATTGGTGGACCACTGGACACCAGGGATTTGGTACTGTTGTGCTTTGGGTGATCAGGGGTGGGTGGCTGAAGTACAACCACCCTGTCTTTGAGGGGATGGGGGGCACAGGCTTAATGCCCTAAGAGATGGTTTTCAGTAGCAGTAACTAACACCACTTTGGGGGCTGCTTACAACTGCAGCAAACTGTTGAAGATACCGCTGTACAGATAAACATGGGGGACCCACTCTTTTGCAGAAGTGCTGTGGTATTACAGCACTTTGGTGCTACAGGTTTGCACTGGCACTCCCAGGACTTCTGAACATGGGCTGGCAGGGAGTGCCAGGGCAAATCCAGACTAGCACACCTGCTAACCCTGTTTGAAGGTGTGCTTATCTTTGAATACCGGGCCCTTTTTGTTTCATTCTTGCACAGAATCTTAAAACATTAGCAACATATACCCTTTATCTGTATGTATTGTGTCAGGCAGAGTGAATGGTTGTTTTTTTACTGTAACATGGTAAAGAACTCACACTGGAATGGTGAATATGGGTGGGTTACACAAGACACTGGACTTCAATATGAAAGCTACTCTCCAGCAAAGGCAGCAAAGGCAATGCACATCAACAAAGAATGTAGCATAGCAAAACAGCTGAGCAGGGTCAAGAGTGTGCGGTAAACAAGATAATCAAGTCAAAAGCAGCAAGAAAACCTCACCACTCGGAAAAAACATCAAATAAAGCAGCAATTTAATAAAATATTATATGAAATAACACCGCAATGATACTAAGTGCAACAGGTACGTGACAAACCTCTACCAGTTTTGCATACAGATATGCTGATGATGCATTTTTGTGTGTGAAACCGGTAGAGGTTTGTAGTCATGTACCTGTTGCACTTAGTACCATTGCAGTGTTATTTCATCTAATGTTCTATTAAATTACTGCTTTATTTGAAGTTTTTTCCAAGTGGTGCGGTTTTCTTGCTGCTTTTGACATCAACAAAGAACCCTAAAAAGGAAAATGACAACTTTATTTCAATGCAAGCGTAAAACTCTTAGGGTGGGATATTCAAAAGGGTTGCGCAATGCGCAATAGGGTTGCACCTGCACAAGTCAGAAAATGCGCCATTCTGCGATATTCAGCAGGAGGCAGTTGCACCACTGAAAACCTGCTGAGCAACAGCGCAATGCTAATGAAGGCATGCGCAACCGAAGGGGGTGGAACCATGCATAAAGTGCGCAATGCGATATTCAAAGACTTGCTCAATACGCAACTGTGGACCAGGCGGAAGTTGTGCCATAGCGGAAATGAGCCAAAATAAAAAGGAGCAAGGAAGAGGCGCAAGAACGCTACAGGGAAGTTACATGAGGCAGGGAGAGAGAGACAAGGCCAGAGTGACAAAGAGGGCAGGCCAGGGAGAGCAGAGGACAAAATAGGGGCAAGAGAAGGTGTGTGGGGCCACAGAGTGCAGAGGCCAGTAGGTGTACCCGGTGCAGTGGAGGTAGCAGTCAGGACAGTGGGGGGAACAGAGCAACAACAGCTGGGGGGGGGACACAAGCCAGGGACATGGACAGTGTCACCTTCCTCATGGAAGCCATAATGAGGGTGGTGAGAAGGCATGCTGCAGGGGGACGTGGCCGTGGAAGGGCCCGTCGTCGGTACGCCCCCAACAGGCAGTATCGAGCCTGCACCAGCTTTGAGCTTTACTCAGATGTCGAGATTGTGGGCTGGTACCACCTGAACAGGGCAATACTGAGGCGGCTCTGTGAGCTGTGCAGTGATGTGATGCAGGCACCCTCACAACGGAGTCACGCTCTGTCAGTGGAGACAAAGGTAACAGCCTGCACGTGCTTGCTCGCCACGGGTACCTTCCAGAGACCAACAGGGGACACCACAGGCATAACACAGTCGGCCACATCACGCATCCTCACCCAATTCCTCAGCACACTGCTGCCACATGCTGTGGAGTACATCCATTTCCCCAGCACCACGGCGGAGAGCACAGCAACATACAGGCGTTCCACAGGGTAGCACCTATGCCTGGTGTGCTAGAGGCGATAGACTGCACCCATGTGGCCATTCACATGCCACCTGGCCCCGATGGTGCCACCTAAATGAATCGGAAGGGTTATGCCAGTGTCAACTGCCAGGTGGTGTGTGATGCCAGTGGGTGCATCATCAATGTCTGTGCCACACACCCTGGTGGAGCACACGATTCATTCATTTGGTACCAGTCAGCACTGTGCCATCGATTCGAGAGTGGGGACATCCCCACAGGACATCTAGTGGGTGAATATGCATGTAGGACTGACAAATCGGGGGCAAGGGTGGGTAAGCCACAGGTGCCATGGGTGCGGCACACAGGGTTAGGGGCAATATGAGCCTGAACAAGACACTAACCTCCACTATCTCCACACAGGTGACAGTGGATACCCACTCCGTCCCTGGCTGCTCACACCCTACCAGCGGCCCATGACCCCATCGCAGCAACGCTTCAATGAGGCACATGTCGCCACATGCAACATCATTGAGCGGGTGTTTGGGATGCTGAAGGCGCGCTTCCGTTGCCTAGACACCTCCGGCGGTGCCCTACAGTATAGCCCCTCAAAGGCCTGTGGGATATTCCTGGCCTGTTGTATCCTGCACAACATGGCCATAGACTGTGGGATAGCCATACAGGTCGAAGAGGGGGACAGCGATGGGGCTGATGGTGACACCGGTGATGATGGGGATGGGCAGCCCCCCCTTGGATGACATGACCCCCGACTGATCCGGCTGGCTCCAGCTGCACTGGGACACCATCACAGAGGAGCACTTCACCCTACAGGTAAATCATGGGATATGCAGCCAACAGTGGCTAGGCACAACCACACACACACAGGGAAACACACCTGGGGTGCATGACGGCAAGGGAAGTGGCAGGGCACAGAAGCACACACATACAACCAGGGAGGGGTGAACAGTAACACGCCACATGGACGGACACACACACACACACAATAGGCACAAAGTGCACAGGGGTCAGGTGCACAACAGAGCCGGAACACAGAAACTAAAAACACACATGTCCACAGGCCACCACGTCCACTGACTGTCCATGTACATGTGTCAGATGCTGGGCACCTTTGCACTTTGGTGTACAGTGCAATGCAGGCATCATCATGCACATGCACCTGTGGACAGCAGTCGGGAGGGTGTGCAGGTGGTCCGTGTGTCTGCGTGTAGGGCTGGGCACCCACCAGTGCACTGCCCACTGAAACACACATTGCACACACGGCAGCACCAGACAGGGCCCACACTGGGAGACAGCTCAGTCTTGTGGCACAGTGCCACGGCCGCCTCGGATGCGTGGGCGGCCCCGCTGAGACCCATCAGCACTGGCAGGCTGAGCACAGGCCTCCTAGGGTGGCACCAATGGACCACCAGGGGTTCCACTGCGCAAACGCAACCTTGCCCACACAGGGGTCTGCAGCACACCAAACATACCTGCACCAGTGGTGCTCGGGATGCCCACAGCTGAACCCGATGTCGACAGGGTGGGTGTCGCACGATGCCAGGAATGGGGAGTGGATAGCATACTGCGCGGTGTGAGCGGCACAGGGGCACCTGACTGTGTGCCCAATGTGGCCATGACAGCGACCAACGCTTGTCACATCCATCCGTAAATGGTCAATGCGTGACAGGATCCTCTCGTTGTCCCTGCAGTGCCACTCCAGAGCCACACACAGTGCCTCCACGGACATTGCAACCTGCATCTGCTGCTGTACTGATGCCTGCAGCAGGCGGGTGTGCTTGTCAAAGAGGTCGTCTGCCACATCGGCAACCTGTCCCTCAGGGTATGGAAGGGCCTGATGTACAGCACCCCTTGAGGGTGGGCGCTGCTCACCAGGACCAGGTATGGGCAAGTCCACAGGTGGTGCACCTACATCACTGCTGAACCCTGTACCCCCAGTCCCGGTGGGTGACTGCTGCTGCTGCCCCTCCGCCTGCTGTGCCCAAGGGATCAGTTGTTCCGCTGCTGTGGCACAACAGTGCCAGTGCCCTCCACAGCTACTGGTGCTGCCCCACCAGTGCTGACAGGCACAGCCTGGGACTGTGCTGACGTGCTGGCACACACGTCGGAACCAGCTAGATCCATGGGCATGAGCTGTCCTGCTGTGTGTCCATTCTGTGACACACACATGTCAATGCCCATAGTGGTCATTGCATCATCAATGGTGCAGGTCTGTGCCACAGCCACGTCAGGCGTGCTGGCATGCTTGCATGCTGAACCCGCTGGTTACAAGGAAGGGCACCTCCACACCTGTCTCAGCGACATCAGTGATGGCAGCCATGCGTGCACACTGGTGCAATGCACGCTGGCTACCTGCGGAGGTGGATGGTCCCTCCTCCAACTCCAGATGGCTGTCCGCAGTGGACAGGCCCTCCACCACTGACCCCTGCAGATGCACAGGATCTGTAACAGAAAGGAAGGGCACATTAGTGCATGTGATCTACCTTCCCCCCCGACCATGACATACCATGCAGTGATGGGCTACCACCTGTCTGGAAGCCACCTCCAGGAACACCCTCAATGGCACTGCGCTGCATGCTTGCTGCGAGCCTGTCCTCTGCCGGAGTCAGCTGCACCACCTCCGTCTGGCCCCCGCCTGTTGCAGCACGTGCCGCCCTGATGGCTGCCACCTTCTGCTTCACCCTCCTCCTGTCGGTTCCCATCTTCTTTTTACACTCCTGCACAGAGCGCTGGTGGCTGCATCCAGGTTGACAGCACGTGCCACCCCCTCCCATGCAGCAGCACGGGCCTGAGGGGTGCCCCGTTGTCCACTGAGAAGTGGCTCTTCATCCAGGTAGGCCTCGAAGAGTGCCTCTGTCTCAGCCTACGTAAAGTTAGGCCTCCTCTTCCACCCACCATCATCCTCCTCACCAAGTCCTTGCTCGGTCATGTCACAGCCTGTATGGGTGAGAGTTGTCACCTGTGACTGTGCAGTACACAGCAATTCCCTGAGACCATAGTCCAGAACATCACACAGCATACAACTCACCTATCAACTGCAGTAACCGAATATGGCCACTGCAGAACAGTGTCGCATATTTATAGCGCAAACCATGCAAATTAGGTGTGGAGCAACTTAAATGAGATGCAAATCGCGCTGCTGCGCCATTGAATGGCTGATCGGATGATTTGCATATGATGGCTGAATATCGCGCTGTTGCACTTTACGCAATACGGTTGAACGTGCTGAGCCAATGGCGCAGTTCTGTGACTGCGTAGTACACCGCACTGCACATGCCCAGGTAGCTTACGCAGGTGTCTGCCACGCTGATGATGTGCTGTGCGCGGTAGGCAATTCAGGGCACGGCCACCATTGTGCCAGTGGCGCTACAGCGATGGTCACTACATGGTGCTGTGGCACAACTGCACAATAGTTCGCTGTGGCAATGGCACACAGGCGACCAATCGCACTGGATGCATAGACGTCCGATGGCACTGTGCATGGCCATGTGCCAGAGACCCATGACCCTGTGCCCGACCTTTGCCCCCTTGGCGCTGTACATATGGCATGTCTGCAGCTCTATCGCACTGTTCGATGACAGCGTGATAGGGACTGGTGGCACTGTACTGACAGCACGATAGGGAATAGTGGCGTTGTATTATGCAGCAATTCCACATGGGGTTGCCGCGCTGCGGAGCACCATATTGCCTACTATAGATCTAGAGATGGCACACAGAAGAGCCTCCCAGTGGAGTGCCCTCGAGCTGGCCAACCTGGTGGCCATTGTGGAGCCTCACTATGGCCCACTGTATGGGGAGGTTCCCCTAGACAGGGCCAGGACCCAGGTGTGGCAACAGGTGGCTACTGAGCTGGAGGTGGCCACTGGCCAATGGAGGACCTTGGAACAGTGCAGACAACACTATGGGGACCTGAGGAGGAGGAAGCCGGCGCTACTGGCACATCTGCAGTCGCATGCCAGGAGGGGCGTGGTGCCTTGGCCAGGTGGGTGATCTGTCTATGCACCTGTATGGTCCATATTGGTAACACTGTCTATTGTGTCCAGCACATGGGGGAGGGTTGGTCTAGGGTTGGCTGTGGTGGTGTTAACAGGGTATGTGATGTATGGGTCTGGCTGGGTGGGCGGGCACACTTATTGGGGCAGGGGGAATATGCTTTGGGACTGCACTGATGTGTTTCTCACCTTTTATTTCCCACGGCTGGCAGAGCGGAGGAGGGCCATGGCTGAACAGCAGAGGGTGGTGCCAGCAGTGCCTGAGAGTGGTGGTGGAGAAGCACAACACCAGCAGCAGCCCAATGAGGGTGAGTGCCATGACAACATGATTGCTATTGCATGCTATGTGACAGGGTGGGGGACAGGGCATGGCCACCATCCATGGACACCACCGCCATGCACGCGACATGTGACAGTCAGCACTGTCCAGTGGCACTGCATGTCTGGGAGTGCATCAATGGTGGTCCATGTGTGCACTGGGCACATGGCTGTGGCACTGCCTGCCCACCGCGTAGCTACGTTACTGTACGGCCTTGGTTGTGCTGTGCTGGACATGGGTGGTGTGTGTGTGCAGTGGTACACATGGCTGTTGCTGTCTGGTTGGGTATGTCTTGTGCACATGGTCACTGTGGGTGAGTGCAGTCCATCACAGGAGTGGGGAACTTGGCAGTATGCCATGCATGATGGGTGGGCTTCAGGGATATGGACAGTTACACCCATTGACTCTGATCCCTTGTCCTAGGTGTCCGGATACTACTACGGATCAAGAGGTCCATGCAGCAGCTGTTGCGGGTAGCCATGGACTCCCTTGAGATCCTGCAGAACCTACAGTGGCATGGGGTGTGGAGGAGAAGGAGGCTCTGGGACCAGCACCAGGCAGCAGGGGAGCAAGCTGGAGGACAGTAGCTGGCCATCACCTCCCCCCTTTAACTATCCCTCACACCCCGCCTTCCCTCTCCCAGTTGTTCACCCCTGCCCTTTACCCACCCCTACCTTGTACCCGTACCCCCACCCCTGTTTTGTACATATGTATATAGTTCTTGATGTTGTTATTCTTATCGTTGTTCTTTTCTAATACAGTTATTTTGATATGAATACTGTGGTAGTCTCTGATTTGCAGCTGGCTATAGGTGCTCAGTTGCAGTGGTGTGCATGGCATCTGGGGTGGTATAGTCATGGGTATGTGTGTGTGTGCGTGGGGAGGTGTCTCTGGTGTGGGAGTGGCTTTCAGTCAATATCTGTGGTGTGTGTTGTTCACTGTGCATTGCATTGCTGCGTGCAGTGTTCCATGGTGCCTGCTCTGTGTCCATTGTGCCCCTGTCAATCTGTCCTTGGCCTGTGCAGCTGACACCCTTGCATGTCTGTGGCCTGCCAGGTCTGCTGCCTTGTCAGTGGGTGCTGTCCTGCAGGTCATCCACTGTGACCGTCACAATGCTGGGTTGCCACCTGTCACCAGTGGGGTGCATGTTTGCCTCGGGTGACACTGTGGCCTCCACAGTTGCTGTCCCACCTCCATGCTGTGTCTTGTGTGTGTTGCAGGGGCTGTGCAGCACTGTCTGTGACTTGTGTTCCAGGAATATGCTGGTGGCATACAGGGCCACAGTACATGCACAGGGTGGGTGTCACCCCTGTGCCATGGTGGACTGCAGGCTGTGTGTGCACAGTTTACATGTGCCCACACTGGGGGCTGGGTTGCCACACTACTGCGTCCCTGTGTTGGTGTCCCCGAGGGTATGGGTGTGTGTTTGCCCCTGCACTGTGTTGCATGCGGTGTGCTGCATGCTTCCATGCACCACTGTGGATGTCTGTGCTGGCTGCTGTGGCTCGTGGTGGGTCACGCTGTGACACCTGTCTACTGTGCAGGGTGCTGTATCAATGTCAGTGGTGTCAGGTGCACGCCCTTTCCCATGTGGGGTACCACTTGTGGGGACACATGTTTGGTCTCTCAGCTGTGCCTTAGGGGGGTTGTGCATGTTAGCACTGTGTCTGCCATTGTTGCATTGCCGTGTGCTGCCACCCACTGCTGGGTGCTCATGGTGGGTCTGGCTTGTATGGTTCTGTGGTACACGAGGTTGCAGTGTGACGGGGGGATGCATGGGGATTCCTGCAGTGATGGTCACTGCTCATGGGGGTGTCTTGGGGTCACAGTGCAGGGTGTGCTGTGCACAGGGGGGGCTGCTGTACACTGGGGTGGTCCGCCCCCCTTGTGTGGCAGTCTCAGCTTGCCAGTGGGTGTGCTGGGGCAACATGGCCCTGCTGTGCTTTGTTTGCTTGTCCCCATGGGCCGGTGGATATTCCATCCCTCCCCCAGTTGTGCTGTGCTTGGGGTGTGGGGGTGCATTGTCAGTTCTGCAGTGTGTTCCTGTGCCCATCTGTGGCATGGGTGGTGGGCCCCTGCCTACCTCCCTGGTTGTGCAGTTCCATTGCTCTGCTGCTGGGGGGCTCCCTCCTTGTGTTATGGCGCCTCTGAACTGCTCAGCTGGGCTGCCCTTGTTGTGCTATAGCGCCATCGTATCTGCTCAGCTTCCCCTTCCTGGTTGCGCTATGGTGCAGGTTGTGCGATATTCAGACATTGGCTGGTTGCGCAATTTGGCTTGCTCCATGTTTGAATATCACGTCTATTGCGCATGTGCGCAATGGACTTGTGCTTGCTCCTGCTATTGCGCACATTTTGGGCGCAGTTTGAATATCCAGCCCTTAACATAATAACATATGGCTGTACAGACTCTAGGTCTGTCATGTCTACCACTTGACTTCATAAGCAGAAATCAACAAGTATGCTGTTCCAACAATATTAATTTATAGGGATTTAAATTTATAGTGATTTTGCATCCACCCTACAACCCAGTGTATCCTGTCATTTCCTTGGTACTGTAAGCAGACATTTGTCCAGGTTTATCTAGGAAGCCTGTACTGCCATCACGTCCACAGTCTCAGTTTACGAAGATTAAGCAGATGTGCCCATATTTCCAATTAGAATAAAAGAAACAAGCACTGGCTGTGTTCTCTTTAGGCACATGTAACTGGTAGTTTGTTATCATTCCTCAGAACTGTGTCCAGTAGTTAAACAGACCACAGATCTCTTGGGCTAATTATAGTATAAGGGACACATTGTGTAGGAGAAAGAAATGAGCTGCAGTCATATAGTAGCTATTTCACTTTGATTTATGACGCCATCAGGCTGTTGTTGATGTCGCAGTACCTAACCCAGCCTTGCTGGCTCAGCAAGGGTCACGGGCCTGGGTCCGGTAACCTCCAGATTGGGGGTTCTTACCCAAAGTTAGAATGAAACAGCATTGTGTTCCACAATGAGAAAGGTTTATGTTGGCCTAGAGTTAAGTAGGGTATCTTTGCAGGATCAACACACCCATGAGAACAAGAGTGCATACACCTGCAGGGGGTGGATAGAATGTGCAGGGATCTAAATAGACTGGAAGAATGGTCAAGGGTATGGCTAGAGGGAGAGTTCGATGTGTCTTCTAGAGTTCTATTTCGGTTCAGATTCGGCAGGGTATAGAGTTTGATCCAGTTCGATTTGATAAGTAGAAGTCTGGGTTCCAGTTCAGTTCAGTTTGAGTTTTTTTGTGTGTAATTTTTCAGTTCAAGTTAGTTGTCTCCCTACTGCCTCCATGTGGGTTCTCCTCATCTCCCACTGTCTGGGTTTGATTTCAATTTGGGTTCATCTTTTTTTTTTTCTTAGGGTTCAAATTTGGTTTGGATCGGGCGAAAATCTAAAAGCTCAAGTTCAGTTCACATTTGGTTCACGGAAGAACCTTCCCTCTGGGTATGACAGGTAGGTTTTAATGCAAAAACTGCAAAATAATGCATCTAGGCCATAGGAACCCAGGAGCATAGTACACAATGGGCAGGGTGATACTGACAAAGACCAAGCAGGAAAGAGACCTAAGGGTAATCATATCGCATGAGCTGAAGGTTACAAGGTAGTGTGATGAGACAATCGGGAAGGTTAGTTGGATTCTGAGGTGTATAGAAACATAAAAACAGAAGTTGATGGCAGATAAGGACCACAAGGCACATCCAGTCTGACTATTTCTTTTTCTACCCTATAAATGTGCCATTGGCCTTTGCTATGTCAATGGTCTATCTATTCATACTCATCTGTATTGCTCCCTTATGCCTATCCCATGCCTGTTTGAAGCCCTGCACTGTATTCATATCCACCACTTCTTGAGGTAGGCTGTTCCATGCATCCAACACTCTTTCTGTGACAAAGAATTCCCTTACATTACCCCTCAATCAGCCTCCCACTAATCTCATGCTGTGTCCTCTTGTCCTGCTATTTTTCTTGTATTGAAACATGTTAGACTCTTTCACCTTGTTAATGCCCTTAAGGTGTTTGAATGTTTCGATCATATCACCAGTAGGGGTATGCCCAGCAGGAAGAGAAATGTGATTCTGCTCCTACATAAATTACTTATAATACCCCATCTTGAGTACTGTGTACAGTTCTGGAGACCGCATCTCAGAAAAGACAGTGTAGGCGATGGTTCACCCGCTTTAGGACTAAAACAAAGAGCGCTCAGTAAAAAGAGTGCAGGCAAAGGGTGATAGCAAGATGCGCTGCATGCAATCGTGTCCCCCCCACCCAGATCGCATACCACATGTTGCAATCCTACCTTGCTGTTCTCATCATTATCCCCCCCCACTTCACCCCCTACACCCACCTTAAAATAAATAATCATCACTGGGGAAGGGGACACAACTCAGGACAGGGAGAAACTAGGGAGGGGAGGACATGCTGTCTCGGGGAGGGGGATAGGTTGAGAGGGGGGTTGATTTATTATTCCAACTCCAGGAGGGAGACAGAACTGGAGGGAGGTGGAGGGAAATAGCTACCTGACTACATGTACAGCGCTCTAACATCCCTACACTGTCATGCACAGGTATCTGTTTTCACTGATGCTATTTTTTACAGCGTGCCTTTCACTGCACTGTTATTATGATGTGCTCTTGATGGGATATCGGAGGCGATCCAGAGGAAGGCCACCAAAATGGTGAGGGGGCTGCATCAAAAGTCCTACAAGGAAAGATTATGTGCACCCTGGAGGAAAGGAGGAAGGGGGGGATATGACAGAAACCTTTAAATACCTTACAGGGGTTAATAAGGTATGAAATAGAGTATCTTGCAGAGGAAAGGGTGCTCTAAAACAAGAGGGCACAATATGAAGCTGAGAGGGGTAAATTTAGGAGGGATGTGAGCAAGTACTTTTTCACAGAACAGGTGGTGGATACCTGGAATAACTTTCCAGAGGAGGAGGTGGGGACAAAAACAGTAAATGGATTCAAAAATGCCTGGGATAGGCACAAAGGAATGGTGGGAGTAGTGTAGAGGGCATAGTAATGATAAAAAAACATAATGGGACAGATAGGGTGGGCACCGCAGCGCTTACCTGCCATCACATTCTATGTATATGTGTATGTATCTATGAGCCATCTGAATGTGGCAACAGTCTCCAGACAGCATGCCTACTTATACTTTGAAATAAAAGCACTGAGACAGTGATTTGAAACAAACAACATGATTTTATTTAGGGTCACTTTGCCTCAGACATGACCTTTCAATGTTCACTGCTGTACAAAAGCTGTTATTATATTGTGGCAGTGCATTTACTGATGTCTCTGTATGTACTTATTATTATGTTATGCAATGCTGCATCTGTACCTGTATATGTGTTGTAAGTTGTTACTCCCCACAACCCCCTTCCCAGGGTTGCACCTAGGAATGAGCCCTGGCTTAGTGTGTCTTTCCCAATTACCAACTTATAAATAAATAAATGTCCATATTTATAGGTTGTTACATCACCTCCCTGCACCCAAATTCAAATGACTGGCTGAAGCAGATTTGGACTTGAAATTTGGGTGACACCTAACTTGTAATGTTATCTAAAGGTGCTTTTACACACAGGTTTTTAAAACGAAATGAGCATTACCTGTGTGGCGCCGTTGTACTCTGTTGCGTTCTGGTTTCCTTTTACACCCTGCGAGTATTCTGGCCAACCCCGCCTCCATTTGTTTTGGCTCCACCGGAGTTTGCTGCTCTAATGGCTGTTTGTGCAGTGCTACCGGAATGGCTGTTTCACACAGCCAGATGAAACGGAATAGGTCAGTGCAAACCGCAAGAAGCAGAGATTGCAGCTTGGACGAATGGTCGCTTAGGGAACGAAACAGATGCACTTTACACACAAGGAATGTAACAGAATACTGTTTCTGTAACAGTTATTCCATTACATAAACCTGGGTGTAAAGGTGCTTTTAAACCCTGGATTTCAGGAAGCAAATACCTCTTGAAGATTATTTAGCATCTGAAAGACTTTGGCTGTGCTAGATGAAGACAGGATGTCCTTTATCCATTCTTCATTATAACCCCATCCCCCTTCAGGAGGCTCCCTACAAAGCACCTGTTAAGATTCTGCATGACTACCAAAATCTCCAAAATAGGCCAGTTTCATGCCAATGTTGACTAATGCATCCTGGTCCCCACACATATACCGACAGTAAACTTGCATTTAACAAAAGAATTTAGACTACTAGCGAAAAAGTAGTTTGTTCATCACATAATCCAACCCTGATTAGTCGCTCAGTTACCCTCTGACCTCATCACCATGTTACCTCAGGTTAGAGGTAACAAAGATGGCTCCCACTTCGTAGTCCAAAGGCGTTCACTATGCAATGTCCCCTATAGTGCTGCAGTTCAACATTCCTCCTCATCCCAAACCAGTCTCAGGTATGTGGGTTTAAATGTCCAGTTTGGTCAGGGCAGTGATTGGTGGATTCACAGTTCAGTCAGCAGGATTAAGGTAGCAGATCCATCAGCTGGCACCTTTGTTGTGCGAACTACTGGTAACCTTAAAGGTAAATCCCCATGGTATGTGATTATTGTAAAGGCTACTATCAAGATCCAGTAAGTGAACTGTTGGGTTATAGTTATAAAATGCATTCAGTAAAACAGAAAAAAATACTTTAAAAAACTGTGATGTGGAGGCATTAATTTTCTGGACTGGCAGGGTGTTGCAATGATGTCACTTCCCCAGCAGCTATAACAGAGTGAAATTTGTCTTTTAAAACAAACAGCTGCTACAGACAGGTACCTGCCAATTCATCAGGAAATGCATTGGATTCTCTTATTTTACTCTACTAAACATTATAACAAGGGGTTTCTTCACAAATTAATACCTCCCCAGGCACACACACACATACCCATGACTGGTGAGGCAGTGACTGCAACACAGCACTCTTTCTGCTCACAAAACAGAATCTTCTATATCCTTGTGTAACAACCCATTTGCTGGATAACGACAGTAAATGTTGCAAAAAGACATAAAGGGTATCCTGTACAGTGCCTTTAATAACATAGAATTGATTTTCCATTTAGCACAATTTACACACAAAGGCCTGGATATTCAGACTGTGCCAGGCTGTGGTGCAAGCTTGGGCACAGCGCAACTTGGCTGTGCAAGGGCATTGACTGGGTGATATTCAATGGAGCTGCGCCATGGCACAGCATCGTTGAATATCACACCCTGGCCACCTGCATTGTGAATGGCACAGTGGCACTGCGCCAGCGCAAGTGGCCAGTGTGGAGCAGGCGGATGCGCTAGCGCAAGTTCCGTTGCGCTAGGCGCAACCACCATGATATTCAAAAGGGCATATGTAAATGGGGCCATAATGTATGCAAGGTGCAAATGGGGCCATTGCATGTCATTATATTTGCATACAGGTGCACCGATCCCCGGTGACTTGCGCCTGGCACCCTGCCAGGCTGCAGCCATTGGGGACCGATGCCCCCTGCACATCGCAAAGTGCCCCAATGCCCGATCGTGGGCATTAGTATAAAATAAACATGTCCAATATCCCTGGTGGTCCAGTGGACCGCTTGCAGCCTGATCACGGGCATTAATATATAATAAATATGTCCAATGTCCCTGGTGGTCCAGTGGACCGCTTGCAGCCTGATCGCAGGCATAAGTGTACTAAAAACATTTTAAATTATCCCTGGCAGTCAGCAGTACACACTTCCACCCACCCACTGAGACCACCCGCTCCCCGGTCAGCTGTGGGTGGCAGCTCTCCACCCGCTTGCCGCCCGCCACCCGCCGACTGACATGGTACAGTAGGGCTGTACACCTTGGTCCACAGTGTGAGCCAATGGGCATGCAGCCTGTGCCGTACTACACAATCCAGATATGTGAATGGATCCATTCACATATCTGACTATTAATGCGGTACAGGCTACACCCATGGCTCACGCTGTGACCAGTGAGTGCTCTAGCTCTACCATCAGTGTCAGTCAGTGGGTGGTGGGGCAGCAAGCGGGTGGGGAACTACCCACCGCTGACCGGGGAGCGGGGCAGTGGGGCTCAGTGGGTGGGTGGGAGAGGGGTACTCTGGACCACCAGGGATGATTTAAAATGTTTTTATACACTACTATCCGTGATCGGCTGGAAGTGGTCCACTAGACCACCAGGGATATTGAACTGCTAAAATCACCATGTATGCCCGCGATTGGGCATGGGGGGCACCACCACGAAGGTGCAGCTGGAGCTCAGGTGGCCACCCACAGGTGGCAGCTGCCAAGTTGCACCCTGCAACATGGCAGCTCACCTGTGGATGGCCAGCTGTTGCTCCTTTTTTTTTTGGCTTACCTGTGTGCAGCGCAGGTAGGGGTTGTGCATGCATGGGCTCAGCACATCCCTTGCTGAATATCGGGATGTGCAGAGAATGTATGGACACGCCCCCCCCCCACCTGTGCCACATACATTACTGATGTGCTCTGGTGCATCAGGATTTGTGCCAGGCACAATCCCCCTTTGAATATCGTGCCGGGGCACATCAGTGGGTTGCGCATGGCGCAACTGTGTTGCACCATGTGCAACCCTTCTGAATATCCGGGCCAAAGTATTTAAAGCACTTCACAAAGCCATTAGTTGCATACTGGTACTACAATGACCACATGTAAGCAAACATGGTAGCCTTTATACACTAATACCTGATGCACAGTCATGGACATCTGCATCAGCACAGAAAAAATAATAGCCAACACTCCAGGGAAAGCACTGAGTATTTTCATCAAGGGCTATGGGGTCATTAACTTTTACCTGGACAGTCATGTCATTACAGATGGGGAGAAGGGATCTCACTTCAAAGTCTCATCTGAATGGCACCTCCAAAAAGGCAACACTACCCCCATATTATGATCCCCCTGAAAACACTGTCAGACTGGTCACTGAGCTGATAAAAACATTTTATAATCATGTTTTCACAGCAAAAAAATGGAATTCACATAGGACCTGATTTTAATTTTAGTGCACAAACTGAGGACTGATTTTCAACATATGTCCTCAGCTGTGCATACGAGTGCAGTTACAGTTTCACTCCTGAAATCAGGCACAATTACATGCAACTAATAAGAATGTTGGTCATAGGTTAACTTCAATCAAAACATTTACAAACCTATATCTATGAGTAGAGAGGCAGTGAATTTTAATTTCGTCGGCGAAGTGCCTGCAAAGTGGGCACTTCATGTTGTCACTCCACTATGTGGAGTGGCCAGTACAAAAGGCTCACTTCGTCTTGTAATTATTACTTTGCGTTGTCATTCTGCCTTACCGTGAAGTAAGGCAAAGTGACAACAATAATGGCAGTCCCTCACAAACCCAGTCACCAGAATTAATGTGCATCCCCAAAATGCTACTGTCTTGTGTCCAGAAAATTCCCCAGTGCTGACAAAATGAAATGAGAGGCTAACAAAAAATGCAAAGTCTCCCAGAATTAATTGTGCACTCTGTCATATGCGTAGTGGTCACACACAGTTACCAGAATTAATGTGCATCCCCAAAATGCTACTGTCTTGTGTCCAGAAAATTCCCCAGTACCGATGAAGTGAAATGAGAGGGTAACAAAAAATGCAAAGTCTCCCAGAATCAGTGATACACTCCGTCATACCCGTAGTGGTCACACAGTCACCAGAATTAATGTACATCCTCAAAATGTTATTGTCTTGTGGCCAGAAAACTCCCCAATGCTGATGAAGTGAAATGATAGCACAACAAGAAATGCAAAGTCTCCCAGAATTAATGTCTCACTCAGTCATGCGTGCAGTGGTCACACACAGTCACCAGAATTAATGTGCATCCCCAACATGCTACTGTCTTGTGTCCAGAAAATTTCTCAGTGCTGACGAAAGTGAAATGAGAGTGTAACAAGAAATGCAAAGTCTCCCAGAATTAATGGTGCACTCTGTCATGCATGCAGTGGTCTCACACAGTCACCAGAATTAATGTGCATCCCCCAAATACTACTGTCTTGTGTCCAGAAAATTTCCCAGTGCTGACGAAGTGAAATTAGAGCGTAATAAGAAATGTAAAGTCTCCCAGACTGAATGGTGTACTGCAAATGCACAGACAGATTAAGATCGCACTGCACACTCAAGAGATGCGGACACAGAGGCACAACAACACCTAACCAGTGCTCACAAGTCACAAATCCAAATCTGGAAAAGAATACCTTTTGCTGGTTGGGAAGGGGGGTAGTGCACAGCAGTAACAGTCCACTATTAGTAAAGAAACCACAAAGCAGTATAAAAAAATTCATGCAGGTGCAGTGGATAGCAAGTTCACACTGCTGCAATTACTCTGTGGCACAATAAAAGGTGTCTGATTTAATGGCACGCATCGCACACACACTCATACACACACACTACAAGTAATGCGTAGCAAATTGAAAATCTTTAGTAATATAACCAAATGTTTTAAACAAACTGAAATTATACAATGCTGCACCACAACAACAAGCAAAACATGTCAAGAATTACTGAAAATATTACTGTGTGTACATTAGCACAGTTATACAAGAAAAATATAACCAAAACAGAATGACTGCCTTTTTCTGAGTTAATCTACCTACACCACAGATACGCCCCTCCCCCAAAGCACACTTCACAGTATGCAGACTGACTGTTCTAAATTAATATTCAAAATCCACACAAAAACAATAAACACTCAATGGTATGAGCACAGGAGGGTTTCCTACAATCGATGTACTAAATTTTGAGTAAAAAATTGTCTCAAAAAGGCTTCTTTAGCAGCTTTTAGAGGATTTGAATCACAGAGCTCTGAGAGGAAACTGTCTCTATCTTCCACTACACACACACACTACACAGAACTGAGGTTGTGCAAAACAATCTAGAGCCAATGTGACCTGCAGTCCCATGAAGCACAGCTAAATTTGCCTTGGAGCTCAATAACAAGGAGAAGCAATGAGAACTACATTGATTTCAATGCACTTTGCTTTAAAATTGGTAGAGAAGTGGTTTGGAGGAGGCGGAATAATGTGAAGTCATTGGTTTCAAAGGACTTTGCATTCCTCATTATGATGCAAAGTACTCCACTTTGCATTGCGGAGCACTTCACGGATTCTGCGTTACTCCTCGAATCACTTCACGGAGCGAATTTCACCCACTTCGCCCACTACTATCTATAAGGTACTGACAGTTTCTGAATAAGCCCTGACTATCTTTTGAGTACTGTAGATTAAAGTTCACTGTAGTTTCCATGCAGGGTCAGACAAGTGTAAGCAACTTCTTTATCTTGGAACCCTTCCCTTTTATCCTGCCCCAAATCATGCTGCACAAGGGAGTGATGTTTGGAGTAGGTGGGGCTAATGAAATACAATCTGTCCTTTTCTCAATCTCATGTCCTCCCCTGATAGGTAATAGGCAAGCAACCAACCTCAGGTGTTCCTTGTTCCCTTAACATGGGTCTCCAGTCACCAATAAAACAAGTTCTAACCAGAGCCAATAGGGCTGTGAAAAGCTACCAAATGACCAAAGTTATTTTCTTGTTGGTGCCATATAGTGCTGTTTAGTCACAGTCATCAAACTGCTGGTGTGTTTGTTCGTGTGTGTGTGTGTGTGTGTGTGTGTGTGTGTGTGTGTGTGTGTGTTCCCATAGGAATCAGATAGCTAACACAGGCTGCAAACTGCACTGTCTGTAATCTGACACTGAAGTCTGAGGTTCAGAAGTTCAGTAATCTCCAGACAATTTATAATGAGTTAACCCCTTGGTTGCTGAAAGAAACAGAATAAATCTATTCGACTGAGCTGGACAGATGATAGAAACAGCAGTTTAAAATGTTTTTTTTTGTTAATATCCTGAGAAGTTCTGAGGTACAATACAGTAGCATCCCCCCTCCTTTCAGATGCCTTCAACATAGAGCAGCAAATAGCAAAATCAGAGGGGCAGTGCACTATTTTGCAGCTGAGGTGGAATACATCTAAATGTCCAAAAAGGGAGTTCAAAGATCAGCTGTTTTAGAGCTCCGCCCACAGCCCTAAACACAGCAGCTGCAATCAGCAGACCCCCAAGTATCAACATTCCAAAATAAAGTTGAAGTTTAAGCTTTTGTTTTCTTTACTAATAAGGCTATATACCATGGGAGTGCAAATACATTGACTGACATTGATGACTGATGTCTCAGTATGTACTTATTAGTATTTTATGCAATGCTACATCTGTACTTGTATTTGTGTTGTTAGTTGTTACTCCCAGCAACCCCCCCCCAGTTGCACCCAGGAACAAGCCCTAGCTTAGTGTGTATTTCCCAATTATCAACTTATAAATAAATAAATAAATGTCCAAATTTATAGACTGTTACATCACTTCCCTGTAACCAAATTCAAATGACTGGCTGAAGCAGATTTAGACTTTGAATTTGGGTGACCCCTACCTTGTAATGTTATCTAAAACCCTGGATTTCAGGAAGCAAATACCTCTTGACGATTATTTACCATCTGAAAGACTTTGGCTGCGCTAGGTGAAGACAGGATGTCCCTTACCCATTTTTCACTACCAACTCCATCCCCCTTCAGGAGGCTCTTCACAAAGCACCTGTTGAGATTCTGAATGACTACCAAAATCTCCAAAATAGGCCAGTTTCATGCCAGTGTTGACTAATGCATCCTGGTCCCAACACATATACAGACAGTAAACTTGCATTTAACAAAAGAATTTAGACTACCAGCGAAAAAGTAGTTTGTTCATCACATAATCCAACCCTGATTAGTCTCCCAGTCACCCTCTGACCTCATCACCATGCCACCTCAGGTTAGAGGTGACAAAGATGGCTCCCACCTCATAGTCCAAAGGCGTTCACTATGCAATGTCCTTTATAGTGCTGCAGTTCAACATTCCTTCTTATCCCAAACCAGTCTCAGGCATGTGAGTTTAAATGTCCAGTTTGGTCAGGGCCATGAATGGTGGACTCACAGTTCAGTCAGGAGGATTAAAGGCAGTAGTTCCATCAGTTGGCACTTTTGTTGTGTGAACTACTGGTAACCTTAAAGGTAAATCCCCATGGTATATGATTACTGTAAAGGCTACTATCAAGATCCAGTAAGTGAATTGTTGGGCTATAGTTATAAAATGCATTCAGTAAAACAGAAAAAAAACTTTAAAAAAACTGTGATGTGGAGGCATTAATTTTCTGGACTGGCACAGTGTTGCGATGATGTCACTTCCCCAGCAGCTCTGATTTCAATTTGACTTGTTAAAACAAACAGCTCCTAAAGACAGGTATCCTGCCAAATCAGTAGGAAATGCACTGGATTCTATTATTTTACTCTGTTAAACATAATAACAAGGGGTTTCTTCACACATTAATAGGTTCCCTGTCAGCACAACCCAAATGTTCTCACCTGCTGTGCTGCATTGCACACTGTCAAGATTGGTGAGGCAGTGACTGCATCACAGCACTCTTTCTGCTCACAAAACAGAATCCTCTATATCCTTGTTTAACAACCCATTTGCTGGATAACGACAGTAAATGTTGTAAAAACATAAATGGTATCCTGTACAGTGCCTTTAATAACATAGAATTGATTTTCCATTTAGCACAATTTACACACAAAGTATTTAAAGCACTTCACAAAGACATTAGTTACAGTAGTAGCCACAGACATTGCCAGCTATTTCCAAATAAATTTCTAAAGTGTTTCTCTCTGCTGCCCCTACTATGGAAATGCAGAAAGCAGGAGATTTCTCTAGAAATATCACAGAAATTTCGGGAAATAGCTGGCAAAGTCTACGGCTACTACTGTACATACTGGTACTACAATGACCACATGTATGCAAACATGGTAGCCTTTATACACTAATGCATGATGCACAGTCATGGACATCTGCATCAGCATGGAAGAAAAGATGGCCAAGACTCCAGGGTAGGCACTGAGTATTTTCATCAAGGGCTATGGGGTCATTAACTTTCACCTGGACAGTCATCTCATTACAAATAGGGAGAAGGGATTTCACTTCAAAGTCTCATCTGAATGGCGCCTCCAAAAAGGCAACACTACCCCCATATTATGTTTCCTTTGAAAACACTGTCAGACTGGTCACTGAGCTGATAAAAACCTTTTATAATCATGTTTTCATAGCACAAAATAGAAATCACATAGGACCTGATTTTAACTTTAGTCCAAGAACTGAGGATTGATTTTCAACATATGTTCTCAGCTGTGCATATGAGTGCAGTTACAGTTACACTCCTGAAATCAGGCACAATTACATGCAACTGATAAGAATGTTGGTCTTAGGTTAACTTCAATCAAAACATTTACAAGCCTGTATCTATAAGGTACTGACAATTTCTGAGTAAGCCCTGATTATCATTTGAGTATTGTAGATTAAAGTTCATTGTAGTTTCCATGCAGGGTCAGACAAGTGCACGCAACTTCTTTATCTTGGAACCCTTCCCTTTTATCTGCCCCAGTCATGCTGCACAAAGGAGAGATGTCTGGAGTGGGTGGGGCTAATGAAATACAATCTGTCCTTTTCTCAAACTCATGCCCTCCCTGATAGGTAATAGGCAAGCAATCAACCTCATGTGTTCCTTGTTCCCTTAACATGAGGCTCCAGTCACCAATAAAAAATAGCAGCTGCAATCAGCAGACCCCAAGTATCAACATTCAAATAGAAAGTTGAAGTGTAAGCTTTTGTTTTCTTTACTAATAAGGCTGTATACCATGGGGGTGCAAATACATTGACTGACATTGATGACAGATGTCTCTGTATGTGCTTATTATTATGTTATGCAATGCTGCATCTGTACCTGTATTTGTGTTGTAAGTTGTTACTCCCCTCAACCCCCTTCCCAGGGTTGCACCTAGGAACGAGCCCTGGCTTAGTGTGTCTTTCCCCAATTACCAACTTATAAATAAATAAATGTCCATAGTTATAGGCTGTTACATCACTTCCCTGTACCCAAATTCAAATAACTGGCTGAAGCAGATTTGGACTTGGAATTTGGTTGACTCCTACCTTGCAATGTTATTTAAAAACCTGGGATTTCAGGAAGCAAATACCTCTTGAAGATTATTTAGCATCTGAAAGGCTTTGGCTGTGCTAGGTAAAGACAGGATGTCACTTACCCATTCTTCACTAACAACCCCATCCCCCTTCAGAAGTCTCTCCACAAAGCACCTGTTAAGATTCTGCATGACTACCAAAATCTCCAAAACAGGCCACTTTCATTCCAGGATTGACTAATACATTCTGGTCCCCACTCATATACAGACAGTAAACTTGCATTTAACAAAAGAATTTAGACTATCTGTGAAAAAGTATTTTGTTCATCACATAATCCAACCCAGATTAGTCACCCAGTCACCCTATGACCTCATCACCATGTTACCTCAGGTTAGAGGTGAAAAAGATGGCTCCCACTTCGTAGTCCAAAAGGCATTCACTATGCAATGTCCTTTATAGTACTGCAGTTCAATATTCCTTCTTATCCCAAACCAGTCTCAGGCATGTGAGTTTAAATGTCCAGTTTGGTCAGAGCCATGAATGGTGGATTTACAGTTCAGTCAGGAGGATTAAGGCAGTAGTTCCATCAGTTTGCACCTTTGTTGTGCGAACTACTGGTAACCTTAAAGGTAAAGCCCCATGGTATGTGATTATTGTAAAGGCTACTATCAAGATCCAGTAAGTGAATTGTTGAGTTATAGTTAGAAAATACATTCAGTAAAACAGAAAAAAATCATTTAAAAAACTGTGATGTGGAGGCATTAATTTTCTGGACTGGCAGGGTGTTGCAATGATGTCACTTCCCCAGCAGCTGTAACAGAGTGAAATTTGTCTTTTAAAACAAACATCTCCTAAAGACAGGTACCTGCCAAATCATCAGGAAATGCATTGGATTCTCTTATTTTACTCTGCTAAACATTATAACAAGGGGTTTCTTCACAAATTAATAGATTCCCTGTCAGCACAACCCAACTGTTCTCACCTGCTGTGCTGCATTGCACACTGTCAAGATTGGTGCGGCAGTGACTGCATCACAGCACTCTGCCTGTTCGCAAAACAGAATCCTCTATATCCTTGTTTAACAACCCATTTGCTGGACAACTACAGTAAATGTTGCAAAAACATAAAGGGTATCCTGTACAGTACCTTTAATGACATAGAAATGATTTTCCATTTAACACAATTTACACAAATGGTGGGATATTCAGAAGAGTTGCATATGGCCCAACACAATTGCACCATGTGCAACCCACTGATGTGCCCCAGTGCAATATTCAAAGGGGGATTGAGCCTGGCACAAATTCCGATGCGCCGGAGAGCATCAGTAATGTATGCAGTGCAGGTGGGGGGGCGTGCCCATGCATACTCTGCACATCCCGATATTCTGCCCGGGATGTGCTGAGCCCATGCATGCACAACCCCTACCTGCGCTGCACACAGGTGAGCCAAAAAAAAAGGAGCAACAGCTGACCACCCACAGGTGAGCTGCAGTATAACAGGCCACAACATGGCAGCTGCCACCTGTGGGTGGCCACCCGAGCTCCGACTGCACCTTCGTGGTGGCACCCCACATGCCCGATCATGGGCATATGTAGAAAAATAATAGTCCCATTTCCCTGGTGGTCCAGTGGACTGCTCGCAGCCCGATCGTGGGCATAGGTATGTTTAAAATCAGGTAACCCTATCCCTGGTGGTCCAGTGGACCACTTGCAGCCTGATTGCGGGCATCAGTAATATCTCATGACAAACCAATCTAACCCTGGTGGTCCAGCGGTACCCCTCCTCCCCACCCACCCACTGAGCCCCACCATCCCGCTTCCCCCCTGTCCATTCTCATATCTGGACTGTGTAGTGCGGTACGGGCTGCACGCCCATTGGCTCACACTG
This sequence comes from Neoceratodus forsteri, assembly GCA_016271365.2. Lineage (NCBI taxonomy): Eukaryota > Metazoa > Chordata > Ceratodontiformes > Ceratodontidae > Neoceratodus > Neoceratodus forsteri. Next base: position 1,429,204,635 of record CM028130.1, read on the forward strand.
TGGACCAATGGGCATACAGCCCTACTGTGCAGAGTCAGTCAGCAGGCGGCAGGACAGCAAGCGGGTGGCAGCTGCTGCCCACCGCTACCGGGGAGTGGGTAGGGGCTCAATGGGCGGGTGGGGAGGGGGTTCCGCACACCACCAGGGTTGGGTTGGTTCATCATGAGATATTACTGACGCCCGCGATCAGGCTGCGAGCAGTCCACTGGACCACCAAGGATATTGGACTAATCTTCACAACAGATGCCCACGATCAGGATGCGAGTGGTCCACTGGACCAACAGGGATAGAGTTAACTATTTTAAATATACTTATGCCCGTGATCAGGCTGCAAGTGGTTCACTGGACCACCAGGGATAGAGTTAAGTGTTTTAACTATACTTATGGCCGCAATCAGGTTGCAAGCGGTTCACTGGACCACCAGAGATATTGGACGTGTTCTTAGATATACACATGCCCGCAATTGGGCATTGTGGCACTTTGCCGCGATGTGCAGGGGGCGTCAGTCCTCAATGGCTGCAGCCTGGCAGGGCGCCAGGCACAAGTCGGCGTGGATCGGTGCACCTGTATGCAAATGGGGCCATAATGACATGCAAGTGGCCCCATTTGCACCTTGCATACATTATGGCCCCATTTGTATGTGCAGTTTTGAATATCGCGGTGGTTGCACCTATCGCAATGGCACTTGCTCTTGCGCATCCCCCTGCTCCACTCTGGCCACTTGTGCTGGCGCAGTGCCACTGCGCCATGCACACTGCAGGTGGCCAAGGAGCAATAGTCAATGATGCTGTGCCATTGCACAGCTCCATTGAATATCACCCTATCAACACCCTTACACATCCAGTCTGATCTTGGGTACATCAAACATGACACAGGAATAATGCCTCAGCATGTGGGACCCCTGTGTTTGTTGGTAGAGCTCGGAGATATGTAAGGACAGTTTATTTGAAATAGCTCTATGAATCCAAAGAAGGGCATCCCTCATTCTCCTGGCGCTGAGGGAGGATCAACCTAACACTGAGTATGATGAACAATGATGGGTGATAAGAGATGCAGTGGTAATAAATCTCAGTGCACTGTGATATAGTGTGTCCAGTTTGTTTAGTGCAGATTTTGGACATTGACGGTAGGGAAAGTCCCCTTAGTCTATTAATGGAAGAAAGGTAGTCTGAACCCATCTAGTTTTTGCTTCATGGTTAAGGAGGTGCCTGATATGATAGAAAATGCCTGGTTTCTGTCTTAATTTTTTACTTAATTCATCAATGTCGTGTAAGAAGCTGAACTTACTGTCAAGCCAAAGACCCAAGTATTTGAACTGACAACTGTTTCTAGGGATTTCCCAAGGACAGTCTGAATCTTTAGGTCCTTGTTACAAGACAGTGAGCTTATAGGGTGAGTAGAAGTGGATATAAACATAACTTTGATCTTTTTTGCTTTAAGAAGTCATTTCAACTGTAGTAGGTTATGCTGAAGGACATCAAAATCTCTTTGTAACTCTGCATAGGCAAGCTCTGGGGTAGGCTTTGCTATATAGAGTACCATGTCATCTGCAAAAAGATGCACGTTAGATGTAGTGATTTTTGCGTTTCTATTGTTAATGTAAATTGCAAAGAGAAGGGGTCCCAAGATTTACCCTTGTGGCACCCCTCTTGGGAGTGTTTGTAGTAGGGAGAGGTTCCCTTGGGCCTTAACTTGCTGTTTCCCATCGATCAGATAGCATCTAAACTACTTCATCACTGTATCATCTAGGCCAAGATGGCACAGTGATAGTAGAAGCAATTCGTGGTCGACAGTATCATAGGCCTTACTTAAGTCTAGGAAGTGTGCAGATGTGTTTCTTTGCATCAATAGCAATTTGCCAATCATTGGTTACTTTAGTGAGGGCAGAGACCATGCTGTGTTTAGGTCTAAAGCCAGAATGAATTGGATTTAATAGGTTGCTGGAGTCCAAGTAGTCCCATAGCTGGTAGTTAACTAGCTTTTCCAGTAGTTTAGAGAGTATGAGTAGCAGGGAGAAGGGTCTGTAATTATTAAGGACACAGGTGTCTCCAGATTTGAAATGGGGTGTGATGTGCGCTATTTTGCAACATGCTGGGAGATCACCTAGGGATAGGGATAGGGATAGGGATAGGGATAGGGATAGGGATAGGGATAGGTTGAAAAGATGCGTGATGGGGGCAGTCAAGTAGTGATAACCTTCTTTTAGGAAGAGAGGCTCTAAGAGATCAGTGTCGACACTTTTCTTGATGTCCAGGATGGTAAGAAGGCCCACAACCTGCTTGTAAGTTATAGAGCTAAAACTGAATGTGGCACAGTGTGGGTTGTTCATTGTATCAAAGGGATGGGGTCCTCCCTACAGGGCTATGTAAGAAGCTTACTTCCTGGAGAGACATCAAAAGCTAGCCCTGCTGTGGTGAAGTGGTTGTTAAAGGCTACCTAAACATAATTATGATGGGGCACACTGTTCTGAAAACCCTCCCGTGGAATTAGAGCAGAAAGGGAAAGGTTTTGAATAAAATTGTTCATTACCTTAAATTTTTAACACATCTTTGGCGACTTTTTTAAACTGCCGAAACCAGGAAACATTTTTAGAAGACCGTGCCAATCAGGGACTAAGGCTGCTGGGAGTGTACTGTATATGTTAAACAATGATAAAGATAACAAAGTACACATATACCAGTAATTGTATGCATAGTATATAAGGCTCCATAGGGACTGCATACTGGGTACTACCGGACTTGCTAAGATGACATCATTGCACTACATGTTCCCAGCAGCCTTAGTCCCTGATCAGCACGGTCTTCTAAAAATGTTTCCTGGTTTCGACAGTTTGAAAAAATTTGCCAAAAATGTGTTAAACTGCAGAATTGAAGGTAATGAATAATTTTATTCAAAACCTCTCCCTGTCTGCTCTAATTCCACGGGAGGGTTTTCAGAACAGTGTACCCAATCATAATTGTGTTTAGGTAGCCTTTAAGCTGGTCCAGGATGATAGCTTTGTCAGTCTATGTAATATTCCCGGAGGCTGCGCACATTTAGGAGCAGGAAACTGATACTTTTTAGTAAAGGTAACTCTGAATGGGCTTCTATTGAATGAATCGAAAACACAATAAAACATAGAAACATAGAAACATAGAATCTGATGGCAGTTAAGGACCACTTGGCCCACCCACTCTGCCCATTTCCCTACCTAATGGATAAGCTGAAGATCCTAGCTAACCAACAGCCTACTTCTTCCTACCCCTACCCCCTAGAATTGCCTTATGACTGTCCCATGCATTCTTTAATTCCACCACTGTTTTTGGCTCCACAACCTCCTCGGGAAGGCTATTCCATGCATCCACAACCCTCTCTGTGAAAAAATACTTCCTCACATTACCTCTGAGCAGTCCCTACTCTAGCTTCAAATTGTGTCCCCTTGTTCTTGCACACCTCTTTTTCTGAAAGATGCTACCCTCATGGACTTTGTTGATTCCCTTGCGGTACTTGAAAGTTTCTATCATGTCCCCCCCTCCCTCCTCTCCTCAAGGCTATACATATTAAGCTCCTTAAGTCCTCTTGATATGTCCTCTGGTGCAGACCCTGCACCATTTTAGTTGCCCTCCTCTGGACTGCCTCCATCCTGTCTACGTCTCTGCGGAGATGAGTCTCCAGAACTGCATGCAGTACTCCAGATGGGGTCTCACCAGCTGTCTGTACAGAGGGATAACAACTACCTGTTTTCTACTGGTGATGCCTCTCCCTATGCATTTCAGTATCCCCCCAGCCCTCCTTACTGCCCTCTCACATTGCTTGCTCACCTTTAGGTCATCTGATATGACTACCCCCAGGTCCCTTTCCATTATTGTTGTTAGTATCTCACCCCCCCAATGCGTACTCTTCCCCTGGGTTTTTGTTTCCCAGGTGCATTACTTTGCACTTCTTAGCATTCAATCTAAGCTGCCATACATTTGACCATTCCTCTAACCTTGCCAAGTCCCTTCTCATCCTTTCCACCCCACCTTGTGTATCAACTCTGTTGCAGATCTTTGTGTCATCTGCAGAGAGACATACTTTTCCTTCCAGTCCCTCTGTAATGTCGCTTAGAAAGACATTAAAGAGGAATGGTCCTAGTACTGAACCCTGCAGTACCCCACTAGTAACCCTCCTTTCTTCAAAGTGGACTCTGTTTACTATTACCCTCGGTGTTCTGTGCTCCAACCAATTCTGAACCCAGGCTACCATCTTGGGACCCACTCCCAGACTGGCCAACTTGTACATTAATCTTTTGTGTGGGAAAGTGTCAAATGCCTTGCTAAAGTTTAGGTAGGCCATGTCCACAGAACCTCCCTGATCTACTACTTTGGTCACCCAATCAAAGAAATCTATTAGATTCATCTGACATGACCTTCCCACTGTGAGTCCATGCTGCCTTGGGTCCTATGCCTCTCTGGCCTCTAGGTACTCAACAGTTCTTTCCTTCAGAAGTGATTCCATCATTTTCCCAATCACTGAAGTTAAACTAACAGGTCTGTAGTATCTTGCTTCTGCCCTGCTCCCACTTTTGTGAAGTGGAATAACATCTGCCCTCCTCCAGTCCTCAGGTACCACCCCATCCTCCCATGATTTATTAAAGAGGGTAGTCAGTGGTGTCACTAGTTCTACCCTTAGTTCTGTTAGAATTCTGGGATGAATCCCATCAGGTCCCATTGCTTTGTCCACCTTCAGTTTTAAGAGTTCTTTCAGAACCCTTTCTTCTGTGAATGGGCTGGTATCAACACCCGTATTCAGCATGTTTCTATTGTTTGGTTTAGGTACCTCCCCCTCTTCATTTGTGAATACTGAGCAAAAATATTTGTTTAGTATCTCTGCCTTTTCACAGTCACCCTCTGCCCACCCCCACCCCTTATTAAGCCTCACTATCCCTCCCTTGGTCTTCCTTCGTTCCCTAATGTACCTATAAAAGGTTTTATCCCCCTTCTTAACTGAGTTGGCTATCTTTTTCTCAGTTTGGGCCTTTGCTGTTCTGACTGCCTTTCCTGCTTCCTTTTGCTTTAACTGATATAATTCTCTGTCCTGCTCCTTCTGTGATCCTTGTACTTCCTGAATGCCCTCTTTTTCTCCCTAACCTTCCCTGCATCCTCCTTTGAGAACCATAGTGGTTTCTTACATCATTTGTTTTGTTTATTTACTTCACACAAAGGCTTGTTGTCTCTGTGATGGCAGTTTTGATTATTCCCCATTGTTCTTCCACCCGTCCTTCCTGCCCATTTACTAACGCATTCCTTAGGCACTCACCCATTTTGGCAAAGTCAGCCTTCCTGAAGTCCAATACCTTTGCCTTTGTATGGCTTGACTCTACTGCTGTGTTTATCATGAACCATACTGTTTGATGGTCACTAGTTCCCAGATGGCTACCCACTTCTAAATCTGTGATCCTCTCGCCATCTCCATTTGAGAGTACCAGGCCTAGGATTGCTCCGTCTTGAGTGGGTTCCAATACTAGTTGTCTAAGACTTGCCCCCTGTAGGGCATCTAGAATGACCCCATTCTTAGAAGTGGCTGCTGCAAATGCACTCCAGTTAACATCAGGCATGTTCAGATTCACGATGGTTACTTTTTAGAAAAGAATGAACAAAACAGACCTGGTAAAGTATAATATCCATACTATTTCAGGGGCTGTAATCAAAAGGGTCTATCATTATAAGTATCTGGGCCTAATTTTTGATAGTAGACTCTCTTTTGAATAACATTTGAGCTATACTGTATATCAAATACATTTAGACAGTTACAGGTTTTTTCTATAGGAACCAGGCTTTATTTAGCTTCACACTGTAAAAGCTGTTGGTTACCTCACTATACTTACCAATTCTTGACTATGGTGATTTTATTTATAAAAATACATCAGGTACTCTGATGAGCACATTGGACCCACTATTCAACAGTGCAGTGAGAGTTGTAATGAAACTGCCTTATAGGACACATAACTGTACCTTACACAGAGAGGTCAGCTGGACTTCCTAACTGAGCGAAGGGAAATTCATTTGTACACTTTTGCATACAAGTTTATTTTAGGATGGTTACCCTCTTTCTTACTATGTAAGTTACAACTTAAACATTTGTCAAATTATACCTTACCTATGAGCAACACATTGATATTTTTGCTAAGAATGTAAATGCTAAACTAGGACTGCTCTACAGACACAGACGAAGTCTGACCCCAGAAGCACTTAAACTTGCACTCTACAGCTCGGTACTATCTGTTATTGACTACAGCTTGGTTATATATGGAGCTGCCACAGCTACATCTCTCAAAAGACTAAATACTGCCCTAAACAAAGCTGGTAGACTTATCACTGGTGCCGGCTACCTCACCCATACTTGGACTTATTTACCCTAACCGGATGGCTCAAACTACAAGACCGCATCAAGTACCACTCATGTATACTTGCCAAGCAAGTGTTGCTTGTAACCCTGCCAGTGGGCATCGCCAGTCTTCTATCAAAGCCTCAGAAGTCGCGTCCCACCTGGTCCTCTGTCTCTGAACTCTTTCATGTTCCCAGGGTTCGGACCACCCAATGCCAGTGATCCTTCCCTTACAGAGTTCCTAACTGGATGAATGGCTTGAGCTGTGAACTGACTAGCACACCTCAACTACCCAGTTCAAGTGTCTCCTGCATCTGCACATCCTGGCAAAGTGAGTGCACCTGCTTTTGTTCAGTAATGCAACTTGGCTCCTCATCCAGCAACCTGCATTCCCAGCCTCCTTGACAAGGGCCCGGCTGCATCCTTCCTCCTGCTCAGTCGCCTCTTTCACCCCCTCACCTGTCACATCCTGACCCTCCTACTCTGTCGCACTAACTCACCCACTATGACCCCTGACTTACTCTTTTCCACACATTTCTTCCTCCCTTCCCCTCTTCCCTCCCTCCCTCCCCCGACACCTCACCATCCCCTCACCTGTCTCCTCTCTTTCTGTGTTCTTGCCCGTTCCCACCCATTCTACCTCTTCCTGCCTCGCTCAACATGCTTGATAATGCCACCTGGCTGCATCCACCCCCCATACTCTGTCCTGCTGCTACTCTTCATCCCCCTGACTCACCCTTCCCGATTTCCAAATGGGATTACCTGCCTACATTTTTGCCTATAAAGTCCTTGAATGCCAACTATGTATCTAACTGTAATTATCTATGTTTACTATGTATTGTGCTGTTCTACTGTTCGCTGTATTTGATAAGATCTGTACATGTTATTGTGCTTTATACTCTGTTTTGTAACCCCCTCTCCATTATTGACGTGGAAACTTTTGTAAATGAGCTCCACTGTGCTCAAAGGTATTTTCTAATCCAAGATTGAAATAAATAAATAAATAAATAAACAAACCTTACAACCATCATCTAGAAGTATATATCAAATACCAAAAACAAGATCTAACCAGGGTGATAAAACTCTAGCTGTATTGGTGCCAAATACTTGGAATGTGATCTAAAGCAAGATGGAGTTGCATACATTGCCAACCTTAGCACATATTAGAGTATTATTAACAACTATTTTCAATAGGCATTGTAACTGTTTTGGCTAAAATTGCTCTACCCATAGTGACATGATTAACTCGCCTGAGAATTATGTTTTACTACTTGATTGTAACTCTGTGTGTTGTGTTTTTCTTGTAATGTTTTACTTGTTTGGATGCACTTGTAAAAGAGAATGTCCTTTCTCAATTATGCTTTCCAATAAATATGATGGTGATGATTGTGGCCACTTGGCAAAATCACCTTTTACGTGGGATTTGACAATTTTCACCACCACGGTTCAGACAGTGGGATCATAAGACAGTTATGTTTAAACTGCGGGGTTAAAATATGTAAAAATGGCAAAGCTATGCATGTATGTTGAAATATTTCTGCACTCACTTGTAACTTTGGTAATTTTCAATATTTTGCCCCTAAATTTTCAACATTGCCTCTTTTTTTCACACCACATTATGAATGCAACAGCTGTCATTTTTAAAATTCTGGACAATATGTGTTTTCACACCTGTGCGTATGACTCATATATCGAGGGCATGGACTCATGTTTTGGCAAGAATCGAAAACTTTCCCTGACTGGATTCATGTGGTGGGTTAATAGGAAGCTATGCAAAAAAAATTGGTGTACAAATATGGTAAAATGCCCAGGTTATGACTGAATACTGAAGTACTTCAATGTTCACTCATCAGTTTGCTAATTTTCAATATTTTGTTCCCAAACTTTCAACATACCCATTTTTCCATACCACATCATAAACGTGAAAGCTGTCATTTTTAAATCCTAGATGACATGTCTTTTCCCACTTCTGGCTCAAAATGATATTTTTGCCAATATACTATAAATTATACATGTCACCTTTCTAAAGATAAGGGCAGTCATAAAATGACTATTTTAAGAATTCAGGGTCAAAATAAAAAAAAAATAGAGTGAATGTGTGAAGACAATGAATGTGTACTGAATGTGTGAAGAATGAATGTGTAAAGCATGAATGTGTGAAAAGTGAACCTGTATTGAATGTGTGAAAAGTAACTTTACTGCAGTCAAAGCCTGGTTCACATAGCATAAACTCCTCATTAACTATAAAAAGATAACAGTCATGTTGTTTGCAACCCCCAGCAATAATCTTAAATTTCATCAACCAACAATCTATAATAGCATCAACACTCCATTAGAAATAGTTCAAGCCTTCAAATACCTAGGGCTAACAACTCCCTTTCTCTCACCCACCATGTTGACCATGTCACCAAAGCAGTCAACACTAGAGTAGACCTGCTGCACCAATACAAACGTTGCTGGACAACTGAGGCACTCCATACTGCTGTCAACAGCAGCATGATCTCCATCATAGACTATGGTCTAGTCATCTATAGCACCACGTCAGATGCCATGCTTAAAAGGGTTACCACTGTGCTAAACAAAGCCTGCAGGCTAGTCACAGGAGAGCACCAACTTACACATACCTGTGACCAATATGTTCAGTCCTGCTGGCTGCACCTTTAGAGACAGGGTAAAATACCAGACCTATATATGAGCCAAAAAAATTTGTCTAGGTCTAACCCCCCCAGCCCTCCAGCACCTCCTCACCCCAATGTGCAACCCCCACAGGACTCAGGGCAAGTCCAGGCAGTCATACTGGGTCCCATTCCACTATACATCCCAGGGACAAAAGACCTTCACCTGCCGTGTCCCCTGCTGGCTTAATGGTCTCCCCGGGACATCCTTGTCAAACCAAAGATTGATCCATTGAAACATAAGCTTCACCAACACCTTGCTGCTCTTAGTGGCTGTGACTGCACTCCATAGTACAACCTCCCACTAGTCGCCAGTAACTATCAGCACTTACACTCTGCTTGCCCTTGGCCTTGCCCCCTCCCCAACACCCTCACCCACACCCTGTTCCCTACTTGCCTCCCCTCCCTCATCATGCCTCCATGTTTCTCTTTCCCCCACACCCTCCCTAACCCCAACAAAGCCTCCTGGCTGCTCATAGCTTAGTTACATGTACTAAATGTCATGAATACAGGGAAAACAAAAATACTTTACTTTGGATCAAAAAATAAACCTAAAATGAACATAGTATCTCTAAACAACAGAATTATTGAACAGGTGACTGAATATCATTATTTGGTAGTGATATTTGATGAAGAGCTAAATTTTGTTAAAGATATATCAGAGATGATTAGGGGTGTGGGTAAGAAAATAGGTGCACTAAGACGAGCTTCAAAGTGCCAGGATAAAAACGCTAGGAAAACAATATATACAATTACACCTAATCAACAATTATAAACTATAGGAAATGTGTGTTTTAATTCATTTTTAAAATTTACAAGAGAAGTTGTTATTCTCATTGAATGAGGAAGTTCATTCCAGAATTTGGCAACTTGGTAATTTAATGTTTGCTCTCCTTGTTTAGTCCTGCAAACATTAATAAATAGTCAAACGAATGGTTTTACCCCACATGGAATATGAAAGTTTTATCTATAGGGTTACATCCAAATGTATATTGGAGAAAATAGATAAAGTTCTATTCAGACTTAACCAATTTATGTTAGGTTGTGATTTTAATACACCATTGTGTTATGTTGAAAGAAGTAGGCTGGCAAACTATGGAATCTAGGAATAATGTGAGATTGTTAAGTTTGATACACAAATTTTTAATAAAGTATCCTGCACATTATATCTCAGTTACTAGTAAGATAAAGAGAGAGGAGCAAACTCGAGTTTTGACAAGATCTGTGCATGAAAACAAGATAAACATTAATGTTTGCAGGACTAAACAAGGAGAGCAAACATTAAATTACCAAGTTGCCAAATTCTGGAATGAACTTCCTCATTCAATCAGAATAACAACTTCTCTTGTAAATTTTAAAAATGAATTAAAACGCACACTCTCTATAGTTTATAATTGTTGATTAGGTATAAGTGTAAGTACGTTTTTTGTTACAAATTTGTATGTCTGACAATGCATTTTGTGATATGATATTTAAACTGTTTAAGTTATGTAAAATCTGATACAGGGCTGTATTGTAAACAGGGGTTTTCCCTTATGGCATGTACTCCTGTATAAAAATACATTTTTGTATCTATCTGTCTAAATTCTATAGTTGAAGTGTCACTCTCAAACTGACTGTACTACTTGTAACTCTTTATGTATCCTGACATATTTTGTCCCATCTTGCCATTATTGTATGTTACCTGTTTTGATCAGACGTGGAACCTTTGTAAAAGAGCTTTCAGCTCACCAGTTCAAAAATATTGTAATCTGAGATCTCAATAAAGAAATCAAATCTAAAAAAAAGTGAAAGTCTGAAGTGGGAATGTGTAAAGAGTGTATGTGTAAAGGGTGAGTGTACCAGGCCCTGTACTTCTGTTGGTGGACAGTCTTCCCACAGAGCACAATCCACAGGGCCCTGCACATCTACAGGATCTGCATGAAGAAGAATACAGTTCCACTACCTCAAAAAGAAAGGAAATTCTTTGCAAAAAAAACTTTCTTAATGCAACAGTTAAGGTAACTTTAGCCCATAAAAATAGGGAAATGTGACATTAATGTTTCCAATCATAATCCCCCCCTCCCCCAGCAGCAAGAAGAAAAACATTAGGGTTTTGGGTCTCCAGAGTCTTGGAAAATCAGTGGTGTGGTCTTCCTTGGGGTTGTCAGCCTTAATGTTCACCCCATTCCCTGAGCAAACAGCATCACATATAGTCTTCTGTTTGATGCAGGACCCTCAGGGCCCAGTGCAAAGAAAGTTACAGCAAACTGTGTTGGCAACATGTGGTGAAACATAATTCTCTATCTTTGAAGAGTGTATCACTATCAAATACTGGCTTGGAGCTGTACTTTGCATTTTGGGATAAAGGCTACGGGTCAGAGGGTGGGGTGAGCATTAGAGTTGACAACACCAATGAAGACCCCACCACTGATTTGCCAAGACTCTGGTGACCCAAAAACCTAATATTTTTTTGTTTTGCTGCTTGTGACTGGGGGTAGAAAGTTAGGGTTTGGAGACCCTAACACCACATTTACATACTTTTGTGTCATTAAGTTACCCTAACTGGTGCATTAACAAAGTTTTTGCAAAGAATATACTTATACGCTATAGTAATAATTCAGTCCACTATATCAAAATAGTGTAAATACAGCTATACAGTGCACCAGCTACCCAAAGTATGGTCACCAGCAGAATGGTGTCATACTTGTGGCATCTGTCCCTGTCTCTTCATTGCAGCTTCCTACAGGACTGAGGACTGCCCACTTTAATATCCACAGACTCCTCCCTAAACACAGAATCGCTACCTCCTTATGGTTAACCTCCAGCTGGATAACCTAGTCATATGAATCCTGACTCTCCCCTAAGGTAGAGGATTCCACAGTGGACATCCTCAGTTACACCATAGCCAGGTAGGATCTCCCCAGGAGGGGTGTAGGTATAGCAATCTATGTATCTATAAGTTTACAATTTGCACTTATTCTGTCTGTCGCCTTGCCCTTCTCCTATGAGCTCAAACTCTCACTCCCCTTCTCTTTCCCTATTTTTGTTGGAGAGGTTTACTGCGGCCCTGGTGTGACCCCTGCATCAGTCACTCAACTCCTCTCCTCCATCTGCTCCCCCTCCTTCACTGGTGAGTTGCTTATCATTGGAGACTTTAATATTAATTGGCTCTCCCACTCTGCTCATAAAATGTATCAAAATGTTAAATCCTTCCAGTTATCTCAATTGATTGCTGACCCCATCCACCTCAATCACAAATCCCTCAACCACTGTCTGATGAACTGCACCCTCTCTGTTCACCCCCACTGTATTGTGAATGCAGTTCTCCTCACAGATGCTCTCAATGCCCATCCTATGGTCTACTGTTTATGCGTGATCCACTGCCCAAGAGCTCTCCCTAAGTTCACCCTTCTTCAGTCCTTCAGGTCACTGGACTAGTCCTCCTTCCATGTTGACCTGATAACCACTGAGTCGTCCTTATCTTGGCAGTCATCAATACCAATCTGGCCCTCCATTCCTTCCAATCCAAATTCATGGCTGTCTAGGACAACCATGCCCCTCTTAGGAAAACCAAAATTAAAGGTTTCCACCTCCCCTGGATCTACACAGTGCTGATGGTGTGCTTTTAGACCAGGGACCTAGCTCTAAGTCAGAGTGCACCCTGGCTCCCCTACTGCCCTGACTTGTTATTGGAACCTTTGTAATGCCTCTACCAAAGCCAACAGGCTTGCGATATTTGAACATTTTGCATCCACGATCCAGAGCAACCTTAAGCACTCCTCCAAGTTTTATTTATTTAAAACATATTTTTATCAGCTAAACAAATGTAGCCCAGAAGACTCATTTCCAGTTGCGACCTGGGGGAGGTGGGGCTAAGGAAAGTCATAGGGAAGAATACATTCACCCATATGGGTGTTAAATACATCAACTGTACATAATACAAGCTACAAGATGAAAACATTACAAACACATACAAGGTGCAAATAATGAGAAAGGTGCAATTTGTGTTACAATAAAGGTCCCTGTTTATCTACGGGGTATGTTGCATATGTTGCATGCATTGCATACAACAGACAATGTACAAAAAGGCTTGAGATACAGAAGAAGGTGCAAGTTGTAATACCTGGGGAGGTGGCAATATAAATGCTCTTGAGGTTCAATAGGAAGCCTATGATAATTGTAGCCCAGCTGTCTCACTATGTGATACCAGACCCATTATGTTGCAGCAGGGCTATGCTGGCCACAGCCAGGAGCAGTGTGAGTGGGACAGCTGGGGCACGAAATCAAGAAGGTGTACTGACATTGATTAGTCTCTTGCATTAGAGAAAGGAACTAAAAATGGTGATTTTGGCAGGTAGACTATTCCGAACAGAGGGAACATTGTTTAACCAGGATTAGCACATTAAGCCAAAGCTTATTTTCAGATGTAGCCTGTAGATGATAGAGACTTGTGCTACATTTCACCTGAAATGTGGGATCTAGAAATGGCAACCTTCCTCAGAACTGAGCAAGTATGGGTGATTTTTTTGCAGGTGTGAAAATATCCTCAAGGTATCTTGGCAGTTTACCTGTCTAGTACCCAGCACTCACTACAGCAGTGTGCAGTGAGTGCCTCTCTGAGTGTGGTATCCATCTGAGATCATTGTACATGGTGGAATGGTGTGTTATGTGGGAACAGGCCAGTGTGAATCTGCGTAAGGCATTATGTGTTGGTACTGGACAGGGTGGGGAGTTGGTACCAGCATAAACACTCCCATAATCCAGCAAGGGAAGATGGAGTGCTCAACCACCAATTTCTTGATATGAGGGCTGAAGGCAGGTTCTTCATCCTGTAGGGGCTCTAAGCTTTGCATAACACTTGGCTGTTGCTTGAAGATGCATCAGAGTAGTCAGGATGTTGATCTTGGTGCATACCTAGGTATTTGTATGAGAACACAGAGTCAAGGTGTTCGCCCTGGCAGAAGGCGTCACTTTAGTGAGTCAGGGGTAACGCACAACCAGATGCTTGAACTGGAATGCATAGATACCATTTTCTTCTGGTCCATGACTAATCGGTTGTCTTGAAATCATTTTTGAACTGCAGAGAAGTCCTTTTGCAGTGGCTTCTGAAAGGTCATCCACTCCCTCATCTTCCCTCTGCTTCACTTCCCCCATACCAGTCCTCTTGGTTGGCAAGTCCCCTACTAGTCTGTTGGACCTCTTCCCAAGAGTAGTAAATCACCTAGGTCCCAGTTATCATAAGAGGTCCATTTTCAAGGTACCTTTTCATAGGATCACTCAGGGTCATTGTTCTTTTCTTTCCTAGTCCATAAAACATTCCAGTTCCCTCCCTCTTGACATCCTCAGTTGTGCCTAGATTACTGCATTTTAAGGGCAAGTTGACAAATTGGTTGCATGATCATGTCATTTGTACATGGCATGCCTAATTTATACTTCTATTTTTGTTAATATGTTTTTGTGTATTTTAGTAGATTGTTGATCCCAAGCTTCTTCTCTCTGCTCCAGCCATCACCATCCCTGCTCATCTCCTCAATATCTCCTTCTCTACTACTGTCCTACTGCCTGAACACAGTCCACTGTGATCCCCTCTATTAAGGGCCAGTCCCTCCTCACCTGGCAATTCACAGGCCCATCCCTGTCCTTCCCACTCTAACTAAGCTCCAGGGACATAATATACTCTTTCAATTCTTCCTTTTCTGTACTCCTTCTCATTCTTCAGTCCATTCCAGTCTTGTTTCAGGAAGTTCACTCCACATTCTCTGGCCTTCTCTGACTCGTTGACTCCATCCTTAGTGGTATGGACTACAGTCGTTCACCTGTGCCATCTCTATCAACTGTCCAGAAGCCTTAACACTGTTGCCCACCCCTGGAGGGAGCTTAAGGTGATGGGGCTGTCTACTTTATTTAGAGGGTTTCACCATGTTGCTTTGACAAGAAATTTGTCGAAGGACTTCACAACAACAACACTTTGCTCATGATGACAAATTGCCATGACAAAGTGGTGACAGACCCAACAGTGGCCAGAGTCATGTACTGCTTGCAGGGATCTGCCTCACCCCCAAACCTTTTAAGTCATAATTTTTGGGGAAGTGGCAACCAAAGTTGATGAATCCATTTGTTGCTCCCCAACCCATTTGATATTGCAGGTGTTGAATGGGTTGAGTAGCTAGGTATTTATTATAACAGCATTGCTGTTACAATGGATCTGTCGTTAAGAGCAGGTCTCAAACTTTCCAATATTAGTGACTCCATATCCCCATCTACCCATCTGCTTAGAGCATCCCAAGAGTCCATTCTTGGTCCCATTCTCTTTCTGTCTCCTTAAATGACCTCTCTGCTACCTGTTCCTCTGCTCTATCCATATGTATGTAGCCCCCGGTGTCTAGGGGTATGATGGTGGTAATGTCCAAGGGAGGGCGCTGTATCAGAAACTGCAGAAATGCCTTATGTTTCAATCCTCAGGACTGGGGCTCTGGCTTTCCTTTGGGTACTGGACTAGAAGGCAAGCTGGTTAGTAGAGATGATGAGATGCAACAGACAAGAATAAATTGTGATGCCATTTGGAAAACAACAAGGATCCTTGAACTGAGAAATTAATCCCCATGAAGTTGCCATCTGAGATTCAGTATTATATGCTTACAGAGGGAACATATTTACAATGTCCAAGCATTGTCCATATTCATTCCACAGTTGCCAGAGTTCCTTTAGGCATGGGACAAACAGCACCACTCTTCCCACATGGTAAAGTTCCAGACAGTTTCATCCCCAATCCTATAACAGCAGAGGGTAACTTTTCCCACATTCAGTACATAATACAGCACTTTTCCCATTCACAGGCAGCTCTAATCTTCCCTCTGTTAGTACAGGTAGCTTGTTTCACTGTCCATACTCACAACTGGGACTAGACTCTTCTCTTCCTTCACTCGGATAGCTATGGACTAAGATCAGCCTTGAATCTGGTTGATTTCATCTGTTTCCTACAAAACCTGGTCACATTCCTATCTTATACAGCCACTATAGAGCTCATATGCTCAGTGGAACCCTTCAGGTGTGGCATATTCCCCAGTAGTGTCTATCTCTACACCCTTAATGCCTGATTGCTCTCCGACTCCTCCCATCTTTGGCTGCAATGTAGCTCTCATGCCTCCATCTGTCACAGAGGCCCTCCCATATGTGGTGGTTTCCCACAATAGACTAGGCAGTCCAGGTCAATGTTTCTATGGTGGATTAGGCAGTCCATGCTCTCCAGTTTAGATTTTGATTCTGGAAGCCCAAAGTTTTGTTGGCTGGGGTGGATCCACCCCAAGGGGTCTCAAAGGAATGGCTGCTGCCGTCCACTTCAAGGCTTATTACTCTGGCTTTGCACTGGAAAAAACAGCGGGGCTCCTGCAGGAAGTAGACAATCACCCCACTCCCTCCTTCAAACTGCCTCTTGAACCTGTGCTCTCCTTCAAAGGCTCAAAGGTCCCACCCTCCAGCAGTGGTTCAATCCTCCCCGGAGGGGTATAGATAATTAACTCCTTAGGGGTTCAAGCCTGAGACCTGCAAAGGGAAATCCTTTCTCAACTCTCCAACTACAGTTACTAACCCTCAAAGGGTGGGTTACAACTCACCCTTTTAAAATCAACACCCTCGGTAAGCATACCCCAAGGCATTAACCAGACACCCACCCCAAATGTCCTACAGCATAAAGGGTATGCATATTCCCTCCCGCCACATTCCTAGAGAGACACGGCTGCCTCACCATGAAGTGGCCACTCACTAGATAAAAACAGGAACTAGAGCTCAGAGTACATCAACTCACTCAAGCTTTTCCTGGCTGCCCACCCTCCTGGACCTTCAGGACAAATTGCCCAGTCCCCAGGAGGTGCCCCAGGTCTAATCACTACCACACATAGCTATTCCTACCCAGGCAACAAAATTCAGCCTGCTTAAATCCTAACCTCTCACACCATCATCTTAACTGAGCTGCTAGCTGCATTGCCCTGAACTTCCCAAATATCTGAGCTGCCACATCAAAAATATGTGCCATATCTGTCCCCATTTTGAATCATAGTTTACCAGAAAAAGTCAGCAATAGCAAGATATAAACATGTAATACCCCAGACCCAACATCAATTTTGCAATCCACCCCTTTTTTTCTTCACACTGTATCTGATAAACAGTGGGTTAGACAACAGATATTATTTATCTTCTGTATCAAAGAGGTAACAATAAATTGCAAAACAAGCTCAAAGTTTTGAGCCAACAGGGCCAAGTCCACTGTGTCAGAGTGAATTAAGAAATAAAGGAAAGTTCTTACCCATATGATGATCTTCCATGTGGGTGGTTCCCAGCACTCTACTCCCAGACATGGAGTCTACACCTGTCAAAGTAGTACCAGTGGTAGGCTTGGTACTAGGATGTTTGAAAAGAGTCATGACTTTCTCCACTGTATCTTTACTTCACTCTCTCAGGTCTTGAATCAGAGCATAATGCTTTTGGAAGACTCAGTCCTTCATAAACATGACAAGCACATATGTCCCTGGCTACTCTTTGAGCCTCCTGCAGCTGTAAGGTATGGTTGTGGGCACCAGTCCATGCTTCCTGTAAATCTTCTGTAGGATGACCTGGAAACACCCACTCCTTCCTCTTTGCCTCTGTTACATTGCACACTCTTTTGGGAAAATAAGGTTTTCGTACTCATGGAAATCTTGATTGACATGTCTCTGGACCATCCTTTCACTGTGACCACTCTGGAAACTCCTGATGGTTGTGCGCGGGCATGGTCTGGAGGAGCCACAGCCCTCATTATATTGTTGCTCCATTTAGCATGCTCCAATCTGGCCTGACTTTGGAAGCTCCATGTGTCACGGACTCACAGGGGTGGAAAAATTGAGAAACAGGGCAGAGGATTTCTTGAAATGGCACTTCCTGCTCCTCCTCCTCCCAGTTATCCTCCACCTCCAGTTCAGCCCTAACATCCAGACCACAGCAGTCTGGTTGCTTAGCCAGGTCAGGCACTTGATCCACAGGCAGCAGGCTTGCTGACTTGCTGGTGACTGATCCTTCAGGTGGTGCCTCTGAAGGCTGGATTTCTGTTAGGTGGCCATTTCAGACTGGGCTGCTGGCTCTTTCTCAAATTCAGCAGAGGTGGCTCCAAAATCCTCTGGGATCATCAGCTTGGGTGAAGGACTGGGAGGTAATTCTTGAGGTGTGCTGGACACCAATACTGGTGTGAGGCTTTCATTGGGGTTTAACTAGACTGGAGGGTGGCCTCTGCCTTTCCATTTGATCCTGAGGGTCTTTGCTTCTACCTTGGAAAGTGAAGCAGTGAAAAGCTTCTCCCAGTCCTCCGAAAGGGCATCCTCTGATGCCACAGAGGTTGAAAGACTGGCTTAGGCATCTACAATGATCACAAAGCAGTAAAACTGCACTGAGACACTGCCCACCTCCACAGCACCAGGAGCACACAGGCACAGACTCACAATGTGGCCATTATACTTGCAAAGGGTGCATTCTCTATTAGTGGCTGATCTTTTCAGTCTCCATAACCATCTGAACAAATGAGCAGGCACATTGATGTCCAAGGAGGGACTTCTGTGCCATTTTCTCTCTTTTTTCAATGGATCAGTCTGTTCACCTCTCAAGCACTAATAGAAAAGGTCTTTACTTTTAATCCCAGTTTTCCCACTAATTTTGTTCTTTTTCTCATCTGTGCCCTTATGCAATCCTACACACTCATGACTGATTCAGCAATTGGGCTTATAATTTTATTAGGCTCTGCTTCTCTCTGATCAACAGAATAGCAGCTGTAGTCATGAGGATGCAGTTCTACTAAAGTCCAGATACAGAGGCACAGGCAACCTGGCAGACATGAATATAATACATGTGGGAACACTCTGTGTTTATCAAACAAAAAGTCAGAACAGAAATATGGATACGATCTTCATCAGCCACCATGCCCTTCTGAAGAACCACACCCCAAGAAGAATGTGAATATTCTTCACCACACACCTTTTTAAGTAGTGGTGGTTTTCTCTTCCAAAACCAGTAGCTTTCCACTCATTAACATACTCCTCACATTTCAGCCACAAGTCCCTGTCACCAGGCGCAAAATTCTTCAGCTTGTCGAGAAATTCCTCACTGTCTCCAGTGCCATCTTGGAGTCCCAGTCTTAGTGGCAAAGTCCCAAAGCAGTTTATATCTTCACCTAGCATGGGGCCAATTCATCACTAAAAGGCACACCAAAATTCTGGATGAGCTCCTACTTGTTGAACCCTCACCTTGGTGTCTAGGGGTGTGACGGTGGTAAAGGCCATGTGAGGGGTGCACTACAACTAGAAACTGTAGAGACAGTTTACATTTGGGTTCTTGGGACTGGGGCTCTGGCTTGAATGCTGAACTGAAAGGCAAGCTAGTTAATAGACAATAAGATGCAACAGGCAAGAAGAAATTGAGATGCCATTTAAAACAACAATGATCCTTTAACTGGGAAATTAATCTTCATGGAGTTGTCAAATGGGAATTCCATATTACATGCCCACAGAGGAACAGTAGGCATGAGGACCAGGGGTTCCAATTTACAATGTCGAAGCATTGTCCATATTCAGTACATAGTTCTTAGTCCCTTTAGGCATAGAACAAACAGCACCACTCTTCCCACACTTGGTACTATTCCATACAGTTTCATCCCCAATCCTATAACAGCAGGAGGGTAACTTTTCCCCACTCAGTACATAATACAGCACTTCTCCCCATTCTCAAGCAGCTCTAAACTTCCCTCTCTTAGCACAGGCAGCTTGCTTCATTGTCCATACTCACACTGGGACTTGACTCTACCTTCACGTAGATTACCATCGACTGAGATCACCCTTGAACCTAGCTGACAGCCTCAGAACCTAGCTAACTATGTCCATTTCCTCTAAAACCTTGCCACATTCCTATACAGCCACTACAGAGCTCCTGTGCTTCAGTTGAACTCTTCGGTGGCATATACCCCAATGCTGCCTATCTCTACACCCCCTAATGCATGATTGCTCTCCGACTCCTCCATCTTTGGCTCAGACGCAGCTCTCATGCCTCCGTCTGTCACCAATGTCCTCATGTATGTGGTGGATTCCCCACCGGGATTAAGCTAGTTTAGATCAGCATTTTTATGGTGGACTATCCATGCTCTCTGGGTTCAGATCTCACTTCTGGAAGCCTGAAGCTTTGTTGGTTGTGGCTGGTCACCCCCAGAGGGAGTCTTGAAAGGAATGGCCACCACCTGTCCACTCCAAGGCTTATTTTCTTTGGCCTGACACTGGAAAAACTATCGGTGCTGCAGCTGGAGTAGGCAATTACCCCCACTCCCACCTTCAAATTGCCTCTCGAACTCATGATCTCCTTCATAGGCTCAAAAGGTCCCACCCTCCAGTGGTGCCTCCAGCCAATACCATACAGCAGCCACAGATGGAACAGAGAATTAAGTCTCTAGGGGTTGAAATCAGAGACATGCAGAGGGATGACCTTTTCTCAACCTTCCTACTACAGCTACTAACCTCAAGGGGGGTTTACATCTATTCAGATGATACTCTACTGTCTGCCTCTGGCTCCTATGCCTTTACCTTGTATGCATGGTTCCAGTGTGGCTTCAACAACACCCAGTGCTGCTTCTGAACAAACCAAGTGTCCATCAGTGCCATGAAAATGGTCTCCATGCTTCAGTTCCCAGCAGAGGATCCTACCAGGTTCACCTCTCTCCTTCCTTCCATACCCTCAGTTGGACCACAGTTGGGGCTGTCTCCTCCTTGAAGTATCTTCAGGCTGATTAGACCACTATCTGGTTTTCTCAGTGCACATGCCATTTTACACTAGCTCCACCCTAAGTAGGAATTTTCCGCTACAGGAACAAAGCAAGTATCCTGCTTCTTGCCTGCTGAGAGATTGTCTCAAAGGTGATGCTGTGTATCTTCAAGTATGGTGACGTTTTCTGTGGCACTGCTCCCAAGTCCACCCTTGCCATACTGAACCCCCTTTTTCACTCTTTCTGCTGTTTTCCCTTGGACTGTCCTCCCTGTACCCACCACTAGTCTCTTTACTCCTCCCTCTCCCTCCCCAATGCCAGACTCTTCTCCTAATGCATCTCTTTCATATGCAAATGCTGGCTTGGCTCCCTCCTTCCCACCTTTCCTCTCTTCTCTTCTCTCTCTCTCTCTCTCTCGCCCCTCTTCCTCTTTCTACCCCTTACAACACTGCTTCCCATTCCCTCTCCATCCCACAGAGAAAATCTATTGCCAGACAAACTGCCTTCTCATATTACTTCCCAAACTCTGGGCCTCACTTCCACTGTCTATCCACTCAGCCTCCTCCACACTCTTCCTTAAGTCTCTCCTTAGTGATTTTGCAGATTCCACCTGCAATTGTTTCCTGACCCCTGACCTTAGCCTTTGTGCCTTCTGCTACCCATGACTTATGCAACTGTGCTTCACTTCTCTGGCTGTCCACTCCACCTCTTGTGGTATGGACTCATTCAGACTCAAGTGTACTTTTAACTACATCAGGCACCCTGTTGAATGGTTTTGCCCTGAACCATATTTTGGATTTACACATCTGTGATTGTGTTGCACTTTGCTCATTCTTTCATTGCCCAAGATTTTTTTTAACCAGGAGAGGCACAGTAAGCTGAAGCTTGTTTACAGGTGCGACCTGGGAGCACAAGGAAGTTAAGTAACTTGCTCAGGGTCACACAGAATCAAAGTGGGGGCTGTGGGATTCAAACCCAGGTCTCCAGGTTTGCAGCTCAGAACTTTAAACCACTGTGCTATCTTGCCCCTCTGCCTATACTGCCTTTCTTTCTGCACTGGTCCAATTGTCACTGAAGATGGAGACTGCTCAGCTATTATTATAATTTTACTGTTATTGTACTTTGCTGTATACTCTGTATTGTTCACCTTCTTTCCCTCTCCTACCCCAGGAAGCATCTGTAAATGAGCTGTTATCAGGTCAGTATGTCTTTTGTGAAAACTTGTGAAATAAATAACATGTAGATATAAAAGTAAACTAAATACATAATTTACTCTGATCAGTCTTACATGCTGTTAATTGCATTCTTTGTGCTAGGTACCATACTGTGTGTTCTGTTCACTGAGTACTTTTATTTTACTTTTGTTAATTTATACCTGATTTAAACTATGCCCATTTATATGCATTAGTTAATGTTTATCCTTAATTTAGACTGCTCACTTTTTTGTCTTTGTTAATTCATACTCTAATTTAAAGTTATGTGCCCTTTTATATGCCTTAGTGTTTAGCCTTGATTTAGACTGCTTGAAGTATGCCATGTGTTAAATTGTCCCATCGGTACTACAGTGTTGTTACCATTTGTTCTAGATTTTGTATCAATAACTCCCTCAGACTCTTCTACTTCCTTTCTCCTCATTTCTCTTCCTACTCAGACATTCCTCCTTTTCTCTCCTCATCTTTTCCTCTGTGTCCACTCTCTGAAGCTCCTCATCATGAATAAATAAATAAATAAATAAATAAATAATTACCATTCAGCTCCTACTGTCAGATGAAGCTGATCTTAATCCTTGTCTCTCCTTTCCTCCATCCCCCTCACCTCAGGGCTTAGTGTTTTCCTACTCAGTATCGGAATTTGCTCCTAAGCTTGACCTGTTTTGTCTGTAGGTCATGCAGTTCCTTCCAAATGTTCTCGTTAACATCGGTAATGGCTGTTACCCTGGGCCAGTGATGCAGACATAGGAATTCCTGGTTATGTCGCCCAGAGACATGATTGTGGTAGAACATGGAGAGTGTGGCTAATGTAGCTCAACTATGATGGGTTCCCATCATCCTGAGTGTCAGATCTAGACAATACTTGTCTCTCTCCCCTACGTCCTCCTGTCTACCCTCTTCTTTGTCTCTCTTCATACCCCACAGCTCTTATTTAGCCCTGCTCCTATATGTCCTGTGCTAAATTGCCCCACATTTTATCCTCACTTTTGGTACCACCAGAGCTGCTACCTTAGCCCACCCTTGACCAGCTATGTAGCGCTTCCCTCAAATGAACATAGTACCTGTTGTTGGAAATAGTCCTGGCCCTCTAACTACATGTTTCTCCCTCCACTAGCTTCCCCCTGGCCCTCTTGCTCCTCTTTTCACTAGCACTTATATTGTGTAGTATATATATACAGTAGTGTATTGTATTGTACAAACTGTAAAATTACATAATTGTATACGTTATTCTTGTTCTACTCTGTGCCAAATTCCTGTTTGATAACTGTTAATCTTATGTATATCACTGTTTACATCCATTGTATCCCCAGGTCATGCTGGGAGATGAGCAGCTTGTTGTTCAGTGTGCCTTCCTGGTGAAACATTTCAATAAATAAATTAAATATCTCAGTCTGTACTCCCCCTCCCATGAACTGCTACTGTTCAAGTGCTCATTCCACTCTATCTCCCTCGCATTTGTAGGCAGAATCATCTCCTCCCCTCGAGACAAGTCTGATTTTTGCTAGATACTCTGACTTCCCTATCCTCCCATTCTGCCTCTACTGAGCTACTGATTAATGGGGATTTAAATATTAATTAGCTCTCCCTGTGGCCAAAACCACAACCCTTACCACTGAATTTCTCAATGCATATCTAAATCTTTTCACTAAACACACACTTCTCCAACCACTCCTTGCTCAGCTGGATCCATTCCTAACACGCCCACCATATCCTAGCTGTTGACATACCTCCTCTTTCAGATACCTGAGGGTCTGGCTGGACCAACACCTCAGCTCCTCTGGACACATCGACGCCATTCTGAAAACAGCACCCAAGTTTGGTGCCCTATTTAGAAACTGTACCTGCATCCTCTCCCGGCATGGCACACATTAGTCTAGAAGATGATCCTCCTCTTTTTTGACTGCTGTGATGTAGTCTGTGGTGCCACCCAAATCCTCCTTGACCAGATTGGACTCTCTTTTTAACTCCTTCTGTCATTTTACCCTTGATGCTGCCCCCCCGTACTCATCACTGTGACCTATACCATGTCTTGTCCTTTCCCTCTTTGGCTAATAGATGCCTCTGTCACTGTGCCAAACTCACTTCTAAATTCTAGTTAGAAGAACCTCCCCCTAACTTCTATCCTCCCTCTCCTCGCCCCCTCCTCCCTCCCACTCCCTCAGAACTTTTGATACTCACACTCTGCTGATCCCTGTGCACCACCCTTAGTAGGTCAATCAGGTTTTCCCCATCGCTTCCCTAAAATCTGGAACTTCCCCACCCAAATTCATCATTCCTCTCTCCACCATTCCCTATCCTCTGCCATAAATAACTTTCTTGCTGTCAATTGCTCCAGGTTCAGCCCTCCCTAATCACATGTTCCACCTTCTAAATTTACCCCTCCCTGCCTACTCTGTCAACCACTGCCTTGTCTTCCCCTTTCTTCCTACTGCCTCCTTCCTCCCATCCTCCTTCCCCACCTCCTTTCTCCCTCTGTGCCTACCAAGCTTTTGTCTCTTACCCTCACTTCCTTCTGCCTACCGAGCCTCAGCCCCTGGCAGGGTTCACTACACTCTGGAGGGACTAGCTTTTTTAGCTTTTTAGGCCATTTCCTCCTCCCAAATTTCCTTCTAACTCCTTTCTACTTAGCACTTAGATTGGTACCAGCTACTTATACCTGACATCCAGCACGTTCAGTCTTGTCTGGTTAGTGTTTATTACTGTATATGAATAGAAACTCACAGCCATGTTACATCTAAATTCTGTAAACCACCTTTCAAATGCTTGAAACATGTACCATTTTACTGCTTATGTTGTACTGTTAACACTGCTGTCTAAATGCTTTGTATATCTGTTACTGTCACATCCTATTGTACATCCTACTGTACACCTCTCCCCAGGTCGTTTTGGGAGGCAGGCAACTTGTTGCTCAGTGTGCCTTCTGGTGAAACATTTCAATAAATAAATAAATACCTATATGCTTTAATCATGCTGGTATACTATGTTGATAAGATCCACCACCTCAAAGCCTTCTACAAAGTTTGTCTGGTCAAAGGTGAATTATTCAGCTCCTGGACTAATTCTCCCTTCTTTTCTTTTGCATTGTTTGTTTATCCACCACTGTCTCTGGTGACCCCCACTCCTTCCAGGCTCCTTCCAAGTCCTCACTGATCCCCACTAGCCTTACCCGAGCTCCTATGCCTCACAGCACAGCCAGTCCCTGGAATATCACAGGCGTAACCCTTCTCGGGCGGGTCCCCCTCCTCCAGCGTGGAAGGCACCAGTGGGAGTCCATGCACCTCAATAGGGCCCAGGGATGCTGCTGAGGAAGGAAGCTCATTGAAGGCACCAGAGGAATCGGGGCTGGAGAACCATCATCCGCGGCCACCACTGAGCGGTATTTCGGTTTCTAGGTTCCCTCATCACGCCTTCTCACAGTGCCTCCAGTCTCTTCTGGGGCTACTGCTTAGCAAGGCAGTTTCTAACCCACCCACAGGATAGGAGAGCAGTCCTTCAGATGCTCAATCCCTATCCTCCCCTGCTGACCCCCGGTGTCCCAGTCTGTTCTCGAACCTGGAGTCGCCAGCGTGGTTCAGAGGTAAGGCATCAGCATCTCAGTCCTCTGCGCCACCGGGCTGACATTCTCCTTCTTAATGAACTCTGACACAATTCTGATGGCCACACCAAAAAAAATCTTATCTTGGCTATTAAGATTTTAGAAGCATGTACAGACTTAAAAGACCCCCCTTCATGGAGAATATAGTGCTCCTCTCACTCACACTTTCACATCTTATTATTTGTAAACCTGTAAGAATTGTTCTAGCTGCTGTTTTTGAAATTAATGGTGCTGATATTCCTTTCCAGGGATATCTTGGATTATGCCTGACATAATGAATTAGTCCTTTTGGACTTGTCAAATTCATAGATTTTGTAACAAACAGTGAAAGTGTGATACCTACACTAAACATTTTGCTATGTCCTGGACTTTGGAAATGAATTTAAACTAGTATTCAATGAATATTTTTTTAAATTGACATAAGAATTGAAAAGTAAGCACACACTGCAGTTATTTGATCTCACCATTATTAAAACTTCTAATACAGTATTTATTGTCTCATTATATTTTGCACTTACACCGTGGCACTTTGATATTTAAATGTGTGCTGTGATGTTGGCCAGACTTCTTGACAAAGTTTGCATCGCGTGAACCAGTCACGCCATCTTTTGAGTTTTGCTGGCATCCCACATGGTACAAAATATGTAAGTAGCTTGTATCATTAATAAATTACTGCTGCAGCTATGTATTATGATGGATGGTACTGTCTTTTCATGTGTTTCAAGGTTAATCAGCTCCTAGGCTTTCCTTCTTTTAACTTTAGCACACTGAATTTTCCCCTTCTCCATACCTACAGTTATGTATGATACACAATTCAATTTTCAGCAAAATTTCACTGTAACCTGGGGCAAATGTGTTTCCCCTCGAAGGTCATATGTTCTGGGTCCCACCATGCCTGTATCATGGGCAGAGCTCTTCAAAGTATGTGACTCTGCCTGGCAGTTTCACAAGGCCTCAGGCTCCCCCACAGATTTAAGTTGAGTAAAAAGCTTAGAAATCACAGAAACATAGCCATTAGGGAAGCCTAGGTGCGGTGGATCTGGGAACAGGGAGTCACAGAGCATGTGTACTGAGTGTGGGGATACATTCAATCCAAAGAGGAGTTGACCATGGATGTTGCTCCTGGGGTCTGGGCTCCTATGTAACCAGGAAGCCCCTAATGTGTGTGGTGTTTCTGTGACTGAGCTGAGTCAGAGGGGTGTCCTGAGAGGTGTGAGCCAGAAGGGCTGTGCTGCTGCAAAACATCTGTAGGAATGTGAAGTGCTTCATTCCCAGGCCACTGTGCCTGGTTCCTGACTGCTGCTAACACTGTTGCTGTGTGCTATCCCTGCCTCAACTGAACTGCTTACATCCTTGGGTCATATGGAGTGCTGGCATTGCTGGCTGAGGGTCTGTGTTCTTTTCTAATTTTGTATTACAATTACTGCATTTGGACTACAAGTTGGATTCCAAGCATTTTCAGTTGAGTTTCAGGTTCTTTAATTGTGGCTGGTGCACTATGGCCTGTTGGGAGGTTAAATTGCAAACTTCTTATTTTCATTCAGTGCACCACCAAAGAACCCAGACAATGTTACTGCCAGGCCTGTATCGGGATACAAGTGTAACTCCTAGTGCACAGTGTTACTGGTTATTGTGTTTACTTGAGAACTGTGGTTTTATTACTGGTACTAGCTGACAAGTTTACCACATCCTGTGTAGTATAATTCATCTCTTTGTACCTCTTGATTGGCCAGGTGCTTCCTAGACTGTGTGGAATCTGAGACAGTGGGCATGCTCAAGGTGACTTACAACTACTTCAGCCCTTCTTTTCTTCCAGCTGCCAGGCCTGTGTTCTTAAATAACAGTACTGTTAATAGGCTGAATTTTACTTCTATTTGTGCACCCAGTTTGTATAACCTGATTGAAGTGTTCATTGGTGATGGTAATAACTGTCTTAGTGATCCTGGGAGGGTCAGTCCACGTGGGAAGGTTGGTAGGTGTTACATCCCAAGGGTGGTACTGCACACAGCATCTGGCCACTTATTCTGTCTTGGTGGAGGTACGCATGCTAGTTCTTATTTGTTCTGGGATGAGACCTCCCTACTGCAGGAGAAAGAATGAATCCCACACTCGCGACTAGGTGGTCCTGTACAGTCACCAGGAAAGGGTGGAGAACCTGGAGACTGTGACCTGGGGATCACGGAGGTACACTATTATACAGTACTACACATAACATTCTCATACAAGGGAACAGGAAGCCTAAGTATGTCATTAAAAATAACTTTACAAAATAAATCATATTTAACACCAAGGAGCACCGAATAAGTGTTTCACAAAATGCATAAGCAGAATGCTTGATTTCATAAACAGATACAATAAAATATCTTGTAACAGCACTAAAAGAGCTACTGTTTAGATTCTAAACCCCTGTCACCTTTAATTAAAGTGAAAGAA
The DNA here is from genome assembly GCA_016271365.2 of Neoceratodus forsteri. Classification (NCBI taxonomy): domain Eukaryota; kingdom Metazoa; phylum Chordata; order Ceratodontiformes; family Ceratodontidae; genus Neoceratodus; species Neoceratodus forsteri. The sequence continues at coordinate 1,429,232,643 of CM028130.1, forward strand.
ACATATAAAATCTTTAGAGCCTTTGAGAGGTACTACAGATATTTTTACAAAAAGGAGAAAGGTCGTTGTTTGTGACCTGGCTAGAAAGCGGCTGGTGGCATGGAGGGGCTGAGGCACTGGGCACCTGCCTCCGTCTGCTGGTGACCCAGGTTCGGGCAGTGTGTTGCTGGGGACTGGTCAGAGAGGGGACTGGTGTCTGAAGGACAGCCTCCTCCTTTTGGGGGAGGTGGGGGGCTGTGCATCCCGTGCCTCTGCCACCTAGAGGAATCTAGGTGGCATTCCATGAGGGAATCGAATGGGACCTGTGTTCATTACCAGGGGTGTCTCATGGATCCAAACACACAATACATCCTTGCACCACTGGGGAAAACTGGAGGAAAACCTCTAACCACAAAGCAGTGAGGCCCACTCTCTCACAGGCCCTGCACTGACTGTATGTGCCCAACCACAGTCCTGAGGCTAGACCCACCATAAAGGTAAGTCTCAGGAAGATGATGGGGCAGGAGACCAGTCCACATGGGGCCAGTTGGGCTTGAGGAAATAAACAGCTTTTAGAAAAGACCTGGAGTGAGAGACTAGATTGTATGCCCAGGAGCTGTCTCTGGCTGTTCCTGTTGCAGTCCTTGCTTTACTTACCTTGTTCTCTGGTCTAAAAGTAGTTTGTTTGCTCCAAAATGCCGCTTGTAACAACTAGGCAGCCAGTGCATAATCATGTTATTGTGTTGTATAGCTCTCATATCTTTCCTTACCATTCCTTATTTGAATTTATTTTACCAACATAAAACCTTGCAATGCATTTTGAATATATCAGATAGTGGTCAGAGCTGAAACATTATTTAATGCAACAGTAATATCATGGCTTTGTGAATGTTAGCCATCTTCACCTTGCAATGCTACAGTATTACGTAAAGCAAGCTGGTATGGTTAAGGAAGCCAAGACCAACTGTAGCGATGTTGTGGAAGCCAAGTAGCAGACAATATGCAAATTAAAGTACTGGGCGGAGAACATAGAAGGTACATATAATGGCCATACAACAGTAACCTTGATTATGCATTGTTGTCCACACTGTTACAAGCAGAATTGTTCAGTCACAGACCACTTTTGTAGGTTTGGGGTCATGGTAAGCAGAGGGAGGTGACATAGAACATTAGCTGTCCTGTATGAATTATGGGCATGAGACTGTCCATTCTGTGATCCTTTTATTTGTCCTACCTTACTGGTATCTGTTGTCTAGGTCAGTAACATATTCTCCCTTGTCCCTATCATTGTGGGGTCTCTAGAGATCTATAGTTGCACAATGCTCTTCTCCATCTTTCCAAACACCCCCTTAGTCTCTTTTCTCTACATAACCACATGTGTGTGGATAGCAGAGTATGTTTTGCTTCAAGGCCTCAGTCCAGGATGAAATGGTCACTTAGTGTGCACGACAATGTCCATTCTAGTTCCACTCAAACTAGCTTTCACAGTGCAATATACATAACGCAAATGTTTATGTACTATTGGCATTAAGCAGAGTCTGCAAGGCTTCACCTCTTCAGTTTTTGGACTCTTTTGACACCGTTGTTGAGCTTCCACTTTAATTATCTTGGTTTGTGGCTGGATCAATAGTTTCTTTTACCAAATTGATGCCATCTGTAAAACAACTCAGCCTAAAGCTTGGGATGCTGTGCTGCACTGCTCTGTGACATCATCTCAACGCTTTTGTTGGTATTTGACCACAGTACAAGATGTGATCTACAGTGTTGCACCCATATCTTCAGTTCCTCCACAACTCATGTTAGGATGAGACATGGAGAGTTCTTGTGGGAAACACAATGTGCAGTGAGCTATATTGTCGGGATATTTGGTTGATATAAACTTGTTTTTTTTTTGCTAAATTTGGGTTAAACTTGCATTTTAGGTTTTTGGTGGGGAGATTTCATCGTTGTTTGTTTCTTTCCTTTTTTGGTGAAACAAGCAGGGGTATTTGTATGAGGACACAGAGTCAAGGTGTTCGCCCTGGCAGAAAGGCTACTTTAGTGAGTCAGGGGTAACGCTCAACCAGATGCTTGAACTGGAATGCATAGATACCATTTTCTTCTGGTCCATGACTAATCGGTTGTCTTGAAATCATTTTTGAACTGCAGAGAAGTCCTTTTGCAGTGGCTTCTGAAAGGTCATCCACTCCCTCATCTTCCCTCTGCTTCACTTCCCCCATACCAGTCCTCTTGGTTGGCAAGTCCCCTACTAGTCTGTTGGACCTCTTCCCAAGAGTAGTAAATCACCTAGGTCCCAGTTATCATAAGAGGTCCATTTTCAGTACCTTTTCATAGGATCACTCAGGGTCATTGTTCTTTTCTTTCCTAGTCCATAAAACATTCCAGTTCCTCTCCTCTTGACATCCTCAGTTGTGCCTAGATTACTGCATTTTAAGGGCAAGTTGACAAATTGGTTGCATGATCATGTCATTTGTACATGGCATGCCTAATTTATACTTCTATTTTTGTTAATATGTTTTTGTGTATTTTAGTAGATTGTTGATCCCAAGCTTCTTCTCTCTGCTCCAGCCATCACCATCCCTGCTCATCTCCTCAATATCTCCTTCTCAACTACTGTCCCTACTGCCTGAACACAGTCCACTGTGATCCCCTCTATTAAGGGGCCAGTCCCTCCTCACCTGGCAACTACAGGCCCATCCCTGTCCTTCCCACCCTAACTAAGCTCCAGGGACATAATATACTCTTTCAATTCTTCCTATTTCTCTACTCCTTCTCATTCTTCAGTCCATTCCAGTCTTGTTTCAGGAAGTTCCACTCCACATTCTCTGGCCTTCTCTGACTCGTTGACTCCATCCTTAGTGGTATGGACTACAGTCGTTCACCTGTGCCATCTCTATCAACTTGGCCAAAGCCTTAAGCACTGTTGCCCACCCCTGGAGGAGCTTAAGGTGATGGGGCTGTCTACTTTATTTAGAGGGTTTCACCATGTTGCTTTGACAAGAAATTTGTCGAAGGACTTCACAGCAACAGCACTTTGCTCATGATGATCAAATTGCCATGACAAAGTGGTGACAGACCCAACAGTGGCCAGAGTCATGTACTGCTTGCAGGGGGATCTGCCTCACCCCCAAACCTTTTAGAGTCATAATTTTTTGGGGGGGAGAGTGGCCGAACCCAGAAGTTGATGAATCCATTTGTTGCTCCCACAACCCATTTGATATTGCAGGTGTTGAATGGGTTGAGTAGCTGTGGGGTATTTATTATAACAGCATTGCTGTTACAATGGTATACGCATTAAGAGCAGGTCTCAAACTTTCCAAATTAGTGACTCCATATCCCCCATCTACCCATCTGCTTAGGCATCCCCAAGAGTCCATTCTTGGTCCCATTCTCTTTTCTGTCTCCTTAAATGACCTCTCTGCTACCTGTTCCTCTAAGCTATCCATAGTATGTAGCCCCTGTGTCTAGAAGTATGATGGTGGTAATGTCAAGGGAGGGCTGAATAACCAGAAACTGCAGAAATTGCCTTATGTTTCAATCCTCAGGACTGGGGCTCTGGCTTTTCCTTTGGGTACTGGACTAGAAGGCAAGCTGGTTAGTAGAGATGATGAGATGCAACAGACAAGAATAAATTGTGATGCCATTTGGAAAACAACAAGGATCCTTGAACTGAGAAATTAATCCCCATGAAGTTGCCATCTGGGGATTCAGTATTATATGCCCCACAGAGGGGAACATATTTACAATGTCCAAGCATTGTCCATATTCATTCCACAGTTGCCAGAGTTCCTTTAGGCATGGGACAAACAGCACCACTCTTCCCACACTTGGTAAAGTTCCAGACAGTTTCATCCCCAATCCTATAACAGCAAGAGGGTAACTTTTCCCACATTCAGTACATAATACAGCACTTTTTCCCATTCACAGGCAGCTCTAATCTTCCCTCTGTTAGTACAGGTAGCTTGTTTCACTGTCCATACTCACAACTGGGACTAGACTCTACTCTCTTCCTTCACTCGGATAGCTATGGACTAAGATCAGCCTTGAATCTAGTTGACTTCATCTGTTTCCTACAAAACCTGGTCACATTCCTATCTTATACAGCCACTATAGAGCTCATATGCTCAGTGGAACCCTTCAGGTGTGGCATATTCCCCAGTAGTGTCTATCTCTACACCCCTTAATGCCTGATTGCTCTCCGACTCCTCACATCTTTGGCTGCAATGCAGCTCTCATGCCTCCATCTGTCACAGAGGCCCTCCCATATGTGGTGGTTTCCCCACAATAGACTAGGCAGTCCAGGTCAATGTTTCTATGGTGGATTAGGCAGTCCATGCTCTCCGGATTTAGATTTTGATTCTGGAAGCCCAAAGCTTTGTTGGCTGGGGTGGATCACACCCCCAAGGGGGTCTCAAAAGGAATGGCTGCTGCCCGTCCACTTCAAGGCTTATTACTCTGGCTTTGCACTGGAAAAAACAACGGGGCTCCTGCAGGAGTAGACAATCACCCCCACTCCCTCCTTCAAACTGCCTCTTGAACCTGTGCTCTCCTTCAAAGGCTCAAAAGGTCCCACCCTCCAGCAGTGGTTCAATCCTCCCCGGAGGGGTATAGATAATTAACTCCTTAGGGGTTCAAGCCTGAGACCTGCAAAGGGAAATCCTTTTCTCAACTCTCCAACTACAGTTACTAACCTCAAAGGGGTGGGTTACAACTCACACCTTTTAAAAACTCAACACCCTCGGTAAGCATACCCCAAGGCATTAACCAGACACCCACCCCAAATGTCCTACAGCATAAAGGGTATGCACATTTCCCTCCCGCCACATTCCTAGAGGGGACACGGCTGCCTCACCATGAAGGTGGCCACTCCACTAGATAAAACAGGAACTAGAGCTCAGAGTACATCAACTCACTCAAGCTTTTCCTGGCTGCCCACCCTCCTGGACCTTCAGGACAAATTGCCCAAGTCCCCAAGGGAGGTGCCCCAGGTCTAATCACTACCACACATAGCTATTCCTACCCAGGCAACAAAATTCAGCCTGCTTAAATCCTAACCTCTCACACCATCATCTTAACTAGCTGCTAGCTGCATTGCCCACAGACTTCCCCAAATATCTGAGCTGCCACATCAAAAATATGTGCCATATCTGTCCCCCATTTGAATCACAGTTTACCAAAAAAAAGTCAGCAATAGCAAGATATAAACATGTAATACCCCAGACCCAACATCAATTTTGCAATCCACCCCCCTTTTTCTTCAGCACTGTATCTGATAAACAGTGGGTTAGACAACAGATATTATTTATCTTCTGTATCAAAGAGGTAACAATAAATTGCAAAACAAGCTCAAAGTTTTAGGCCAACAGGGCCAGTCCACTGTGTCAGAGTGAATTAAGAAATAAAAGGAAAGTTCTTACCCATATGATGATCTTCCGGTGGGTGGTTCACAGGCACTCTACTCCCAGACATGGAGTCTACACCTGTCAAAGTAGTACCAGTGGTCGGGCTTGGTACTAGGATGTTTGAAAGAGTCATGACTTTCTCCACTGTATCTTTACTTCACTCTCTCGAGGTCTTGAATCAGAGCATAATGCTTTGGAAGACTCAGTCCTTCATAAACATGACAAGTACATATGTCCCTGGCTACTCTTTGAGCCTCCTGCAGCTGTAAGGTATGGCTGTGGGCACCCAGTCCATGCTTCCTGTAAATCTTCTATAGGATGACCTGAAACACCCACTCCTTCCTCTTTGCCTCTATAACATTGCACACTCTTTTGGGAAAATAAGGGTACTCGTACTCATGGAAATCTTGATTGACATGTCTCTGGACCATCCTTTCCACCTGTGACCACTCTGGAAAACTCCTGATGGTTGTGCGCAGGGCATGGTCTGGAGGGAGCCACACACCCTCATTATATTGTTGCTCCCATTTAGCATGCTCCAATCTGGCCTGACTTTGGAAGCTCCATGTGGCACGGGACTCACAGGGGTGGAAAAAATTGAGAAAAACAGGGCAGAGGGATTTCTTGAAATGGCACTTCCTGCGCCTCCTCCTCCCAGTTATCCTCCACCTCCAGTTCAGCCCTAACATCCAGACCCACAGCAGTCTGGTTGCTTAGCGGGTCAGGCACTTGATCCACAGGCAACAGGCTTGCTGACTTGCTGGTGACTGATCCTTCAGGTGGTGCCTCTGAAGGGCTGGATTTCTGTTACGCGGCCATTTCAGACTGGGCTGCTGGCTCTTTCTCAAATTCAGCAGAGGTGGCTCCAAAATCCTCTGGGATCATCAGCTTGGGTGAAGGACTGGGGAGGTAATTCTTGAGGTGTGCTGGACACCAACACTGGTGTGAGGCTTGCCATTGGGGTTTAACTAGACTGGAGGGTGGCCTCTGCCTTTCCATTTGATCCTGAGGTCTTTGCTTCTACCTTGGAAAGTGAAGCAGTGAAAAGCTTCTCCCAGTCCTCCGAAAGGGCATCCTCTGATGCCACAGAGGTTGAAGACTGGCTTGGGCATCTACAATGATCACAAAGCAGTAAAACTGCACTGAGACACTGCCCTACCTCACAGCACCAGGAGCACACAGGCACAGACTCCACAATGTGGCCATTATACTTGCAAAGGGTGCATTCTCTATTAGTGGCTGATCTTTTCAGTCTCCCATAACCATCTGAACAAATGAGCAGGCACATTGATGTCCAAGGAGGGAGGCTTCTGTGCCATTTTCTCTCTCTTTTTTCCAATGGGATCAGTCTGTTCACCCTCTCAAGCACTAATAGAAAAGGTCTTTACTTTTAATCCCAGTTTTTCCCACTAATTTTGTTCTTTTCTCATCTGTGCCCCATGCAATCCTACACACTCATGACTGATTCAGCTTAATTGGGCTTATAATTTTATTAGGCCCCTCTTACTTCTCCTGATCAACAGAATAGCAGCTGTAGTCATGAGGATGCAGTTCTATAAAAGTCCAGATACAGAGGCACAGGCAACCTAGCCGGGCATGAATATAATACACTGGGAACACTCTGTGTTTATCATACAAAAAAGTCAGAGCAGAAATATGGATACGATCTTCATCAGCCACCACGCCCTTCTGAAGAACCACACCCCAAGAAGAGTGTAAATATTCTTCACCACACACCCTTTTTAAGAAGTGGTGGTTTTCTCTTCCAAAACCAGTAGCTTTCCACTCATTAACATACTCCTCACATTTCAGCCACAAGTCCCTGTCACCAGGCGCAAAATTCTTCAGCTTGACGAGAAATTCCTCACTGTCTCCAGTGCCATCTTGGAGTCCCAGTCTTAGTGGCAAAGTCCCAAAGCAGTTTATATCTTCACCTAGCATGGGGCCAATTCATCACTAAAAGGCACACCAAAATTCTGGATGAGCTCCTACTTGTTGAACCCTCACCTTGGTGTCTAGGGGTGTGACGGTGGTAAAGGCCATGTGGGGGGGGGCACCACAACTAGAAACTGCAGAGACCAGTTTACATTTGGGTTCTTGGGACTGGGGCTCTGGCTTCTCCTTGGGGTGCTGAACTAGAAGGCAAGCTAGTTAATAGACAATAAGATGCAACAGGCAAGAAGAAATTGAGATGCCATTTAAAACAACAATGATCCTTTAACTGGGAAATTAATCTTCATGGAGTTGTCAAATGGGAATTCCATATTACATGCCCACAGAGGAACAGTAGGCATGAGGACCAGGGGTTCCAATTTACAATGTCGAAGCATTGTCCATATTCAGTACATAGTTCTTAGTCCCTTTAGGCATAGAACAAACAGCACCACTCTTCCCACACTTGGTACTATTCCATACAGTTTCATCCCCAATCCTATAACAGCAGGAGGGTAACTTTTCCCCACTCAGTACATAATACAGCACTTCTCCCCATTCTCAAGCAGCTCTAAACTTCCCTCTCTTAGCACAGGCAGCTTGCTTCATTGTCCATACTCACACTGGGACTTGACTCTACCTTCACGTAGATTACCATCGACTGAGATCACCCTTGAACCTAGCTGACAGCCTCGAACCTAGCTAACTTCATCCATTTCCTCTAAAACCTTGCCACATTCCTATACAGCCACTACAGAGCTCCTGTGCTTCGTTGAACTCTTCGGGTGGCATATACCCCAATGCTGCCTATCTCTACACCCCCTAATGCATGATTGCTCTCCGACTCCTCACATCTTTGGCTCAGACGCAGCTCTCATGCCTCCGTCTGTCACCAAGGTCCTCATGTATGTGGTGGATTCCCCACCGGGGATTAAGCAGTTTAGATCAGCATTTTTATGGTGGACTATCCATGCTCTCTGGGTTCAGATCTCACTTCTGGAAGCCTGAAGCTTTGTTGGTTGTGGCTGGTCACCCCCAGAGGGAGTCTTGAAAGGAATGGCCACCACCTGTCCACTCCAAGGCTTATTTTCTTTGGCCTGACACTGGAAAAACTATCGGTGCTGCAGCTGGAGTAGGCAATTACCCCCACTCCCACCTTCAAATTGCCTCTCGAACTCATGATCTCCTTCATAGGCTCAAAGGTCCCACCCTCCAGTGGTGCCTCCAGCCATACCATACAGCAGCCACAGATGGAACAGAGAATTAAGTCTCTAGGGGTTGAAATCAGAGACATGCAGAGGGATGACCTTTCTCAACCTTCCTACTACAGCTACTAACCTCAAGGGGGGTTTACATCTATTCAGATGATACTCTACTGTCTGCCTCTGGCTCCTATGCCTTTACCTTGTATGCATGGTTCCAGTGTGGCTTCAACAACACCCAGTGCTGCTTCTGAACAAACCAAGTGTCCATCAGTGCCATGAAAATGGTCTCCATGCTTCAGTTCCCAGCAGAGGATCACCAGGTTCACCTCTCTCCCTTCCTTCCATACCCTCAGTTGGACCACAGTTGAGGCTGTCTCCTCCTTGAAGTATCTTCAGGCTGATTAGACCACCATCTGGATTTCTCAGTGCACATGCCATTTCACCACAAGCTCCACCCTAAGTAGGTACACGCTACAGGAACAAAGCAAGTATCCTGCTTCTTGCCTGCTGAGAGATTGTCTCAAAGATGATGCTGTGTATCTTCAACTATAGTGACGCTTTCTGTGGCACTGCTCCCAAGTCCACCCTGCCATACTGAACCCCTTTTCACTCTTTCTGCTGTTTTCCCTTGGACTGTCCTCCCTGTACCCACCACTAGTCTCTTTACTCCTCCCTCTCCCTCCCCAATGCCAGACTCTTCTCCTAATGCATCTCTTTCATATGCAAATGCTGGCTTGGCTCCCTCCTTCCCACCTTTCCTCTCTTCTCTTCTCTCTCTCTCTCTCTCTCGCCCCCTCACCTTCTTTCTACCCCTTTACAACACTGCTTCCCATTCCCTCTCCATCCCACAGAGAAAATCTATTGCCAGACAAACTGCCTTCTCATATTACTTCCCAAACTCTGGGCCTCACTTCCACTGTCTATCCACTCAGCCTCCTCCACACTCTTCCTTAAGTCTCTCCTTAGTGATTTTGCAGATTCCACCTGCAATTGTTCCTGACCCCCTGACCTTAGCCTTTGTGCCTTCTGCTACCCATGACTTATGCAACTGTGCTTCACTTCTCTGGCTGTCCACTCCACCTCTTGTGGTATGGACTCATTCAGACTCAAGTGCACTTTTAACTACATCAGGCACCCTGTTGAATGGTTTTGCCCTGAACCATATTTTGGATTTACACATCTGTGATTGTGTTGCACTTTGCTCATTCTTTCATTGCCCAAGATTTTTTTTAACCAGGAGAGGCACAGTAAGCTGAAGCTTGTTTACAGGTGCGACCTGGGAGCACAAGGAAGTTAAGTAACTTGCTCAGGGTCACACAGAATCAAAGTGGGGGGCTGTGGGATTCAAACCCAGGTCTCCAGGTTTGCAGCTCAGAACTTTAAACCACTGTGCTATATTGCCTCCTCTGCCTATACTGCCTTTCTTTCTGCACTGGTCCAATTGTCACTGAAGATGGAGACTGCTCAGCTATTATTATAATTTTACTGTTATTGTACTTTTGCTGTATACTCTGTATTGTTCACCTTCTTTCCCCTCTCCCTACCCCAGGAAGCATCTGTAAATGAGCTGTTATCAGGTCAGTATGTCTTTTTTGGTAAAACTTGTGAAATAAATAACATGTAGATATAAAAGTAAACTAAATACATAATTTACTCTGATCAGTCTTACATGCTGTTAATTGCATTCTTTGTGCTAGGTACCATACTGTGTGTTCTGTTCACTGAGTACTTTTATTTTACTTTTGTTAATTTATACCCTGATTTAAACTATGCCCATTTATATGCATTAGTTAATGTTTATCCTTAATTTAGACTGCTCACTTTTTTGTCTTTGTTAATTCATACTCTAATTTAAAGTTATGTGCCCTTTTATATGCCTTAGTGTTTAGCCTTGATTTAGACTGCTTGAAGTATGCCATGTGTTAAATTGATCCCATCGGTACTACAGTGTTGTTACCATTTGTTCTAGATTTTGTATCAATAACTCCCCCTCAGACTCTTCTACTTCCTTTCTCCTCATTTCCTCTCTCCTACTCAGACATTCCTCCCTTTTCTCTCCCTCATCTTTTCCTCTGTGTCCACTCTCTGAAGCTCCTCATCATGAATAAATAAATAAATAAATAAATAAATAATTACCATTCAGCTCCTACTGTCAGATGAAGCTGATCTTAATCCTTGTCTCTCCTTTCCTCCATCCCCCCTCACCTCAGGGGCTTAGTGTTTTCCTACTCAGTATCAGGAATTTACTTCCTAAGCTTGACCTGTTTTGTCTGTAGGTCATGCAGTTCCTTCCAAATGTTCTCGTTAACATCGAGTAATGGCTGTTACCCTGGGCCAGTGATGCAGACATGGGAATTCCTGGGTATATCGCCCACAGACATGATTGTGGTAAACATGGAGAGTGTGGCTATTAATGTAGTTCAACTATGATGGGTTCCCAGCATCCTGGAGGTGTCAGATCTAGACAAGACTTGTCTCTCTCCCCTTACGTCCTCCTGTCTACCCTCTTCTCTTGTCTCTCCTTCATACCCCACAGCTCTTATTTAGCCCCTGCTCCTATATGTCCTGTGCTAAATTGCCCCACATTTTATCCCTCACTTTTTGGTACCACCAGAGCTGCTACCTTAGCCCACCCTTGACCAGCTATGTAACGCTTCACTCAAATGAACATAGTACCTGTTGTTGGAAATAGTCCTGGCCCCCTCTAACTACATGTTTCTCCCTCCACTAGCTACTCCCCCTGGCCCTCTTGCTCCTCTTTTCACTAGCACTTATATTGTGTAATATATATACAGTAATTGTATTGTATTGTACAAACTATAAAATTACATAATTGTATACGTTATTCTTGTTCTACTCTCTGTACCAAATTCCTGTTTGATAACTGTTAATCTTATGTATAATCACTGTTTACATCCATTGTATCCCCAGGTCATGCTGGGAGATGAGCAGCTTGTTGTTCAGTGTGCCTTCCTGGTGAAACATTTCAATAAATAAATTAAATATCTCAGTCTGTACTCCCCCCTCCCATGAACTGCTACTGTTCAAGTGCTCATTCCACTCCTATCTCCTCGCATTTGTAGGCAGAATCATCTCCTCCCCTCGAGACAAGTCTGATTTTTTGCTAGATACTCTGACTTCCCTATCCTCCCATTCTGCCTCTACTGAGCCACTGATTAATGGGGATTTAAATATTAATTAGCTCTCCCCTGTGGCCAAAACCACAACCCTTACCACTGAATTTCTCAATGCATATCTAAATCTTTTCACCTAAACACACACTTCTCCAACCACTCCTTGCTCAGCTGGATCCATTCCTAACACGCCCACCATATCCTAGCTGCTGACATACCTCCTCTTTCAGATACCTGAGGGTCTGGCTGGACCAACACCTCAGCTCCTCTGGACACATCGACGCCATTCTGAAAAACAGCACCCCAAGTTTGGTGCCCTATTTAGAAACCGTACCTGCATCCCTCCCACGGCATGGCACACATTAGTCTAGAAGATGATCCTCCCTTTTTTTTGACTACTGTGATGTAGTCTATGGTGCCACTCCCAAATCCTCCTTGACCAGATTGGACTCTCTTTTTAACTCCTTCTGTCATTTTACCCTTGATGCTGCCCCCCCGTACTCATCACTGTGACCTATACCATGTCTTGTCCTTTCCCTCTTTGGCTAATAGATGCCTCTGTCACTGTGCCAAACTCACTTCTAAATTCTAGTTAGAAGAACCTCCCCCTAACTTCTATCCTCCCTCTCCTCGCCCCCTCCTCCCTCCCACTCCCTCAGAACTTTTGATACTCACACTCTGCTGATCCCCTGTCGCACCACCCTTGTAGGTCAATCAGGTTTTCCCCATCGCTTCCCTAAAATCTGGAACTTCCCCCACCCAAATTCATCATTCCTCCTCCCACCATTCCCTATCCTCTGCCATAAATAACTTTCTTGCTGTCAATTGCTCCAGGTTCAGCCCTCCCTAATCACATGTTCCACCTTCTAAATTTACCCCTCCCTGCCTACTCTGTCAACCACTGCCTTGTCTTCCCCTTTCTTCCTACTGCCTCCTTCCTCCCATCCTCCTTCCCCACCTCCTTTCTCCCTCTGTGCCTACCAAGCTTTTGTCTCTTACCCTCACTTCCTTCTGCTCCTACGAGCCTCAGCCCTGGCAGTTCACTACACTCTGGAGGGACTAGCTTTTTAGCTTTTTAGGCCATTTCCCCCTCCCAAATTTCCTTCTAACTCCTTTCTACTTAGCACTTAGATTGGTACCAGCTACTTATACCTGACATCCAGCACGTTCAGTCTTGTCTGGTTAGTGTTTATTACTGTATATGAATAGAAACTCACAGCCATGTTACACATCTAAATTCTGTAAACCACCTTTCAAATACTTGAAACATGTACCATTTTTACTGCTTATGTTGTACTGTTACACACTGCTGTCTAAATGCTTTTGTATATCGTTACTGTCACATCCTATTGTACATCCTACTGTACACCTCTCCCCAGGTCGTACTGGGAGACGAGCAACTTGTTGCTCAGTGTGCCTTCCTGGTGAAACATTTCAATAAATAAATAAATACCCCTATATGCTTTAATCATGCTGGTATACTATGTTGATAAGATCCACCACCTCAAAGCTTCTACAAAGTTTGTCTGGTCAAGGTGAATTATTCAGCTCCCTGGACTAATTCTCCCTTCTTTTCTTTTGCATTATTTGTTTATCCACCACTGTGCTCCTGGTGACCCCCACTCCTTCAGGCTCCTTCCAAGTCCTCACTGATCCCCACTAGCCTTACCCGAGCTCCTATGCCTCACAGCACAGCCAGTCCCTGGAATATCACAGGCGTAACCCTTCTCGGGGCGGGTCCCCCTCCTCCGACCGGGAAGGCACCAGTGGGGAGTCCAATGCACTCTCAATAGGGCCCAGGGATGCTGCTGAGGGAAGGAAGCTCATCGAAGGCACCAGAGGAATCGGGGGATGGAGAACCATCATCCGGCGGCCACCACTGAGCGGTATTTCCGGTTTTCTAGGGTCCCTCATCACGCCGCTCCTACAGTGCCTCCAGTCTCTTCTGGGGGCTACTGCTTAGCAAGGCAGTTTCTAACCCCACCCCAGGATAGGAGAGCAGTCCTTCAGATGCTCAATCCTATCCTCCCCCTGCTGACCCCCGGTGTCCCGAGTCTGTTCTCGAACCTGGGTCGCCAGCGTGGTTCAAGGTAAGGCATCAGCATCTCAGTCCTCTGCGCCACCGGGCTGACATTCTCCCTTCTTAATGAACTCTGACACAATTCTGATGGCCACACTAAAAAAAATCTTTATCTTGGCTATTAAGATTTTAGAAGCATGTACAGACTGCCAAAAGACCCCCCTTCATGGAGAATATAGTGCTCCTCTCACTCACACTTTCACATCTTATTATTTGTAAACCTGTAAGAATTGTTCTAGCTGCTGTTTTTGAAATTAATGGTGCTGATATTCCTTTCCAGGGATATCTTGGATTATGCCTGACATAATGAATTAGTCCTTTTGGACTTGTCAAATTCATAGATTTTGTAACCAAACAGTGAAAACGTGATACCTACACTAAACATTTTGCTATGTCCTGGACTTTGGAAATGAATTTAAACTAGTATTCAATGAATATTTTTTTTTAAATTGACATAAGAACAGAAAAGTAAGCACACACTGCAGCTATTTGATCTCACCATTATTAAAACTTCCTAATACAGTATTTATTGTCTCATTATATTTTGCACTTACACCGTGGCACTTTGATATTTAAATGTGTGCTGTGATGTTGGCCAGACTTCCTGACAAAGTTTGCATGCGCAGAACCAGTCACGCCATCTTTTGAGTTTTGCTGGCATCCCACATGGTACAAAATATGTAAGTAGCTTTGTACCATTAATAAATTACTGCTGCAGCTATGTATTATGATGGATGGTACTGTCTTTTCATGTGTTTCAAGGTTAATCAGCTCCCTAGGCTTTCCCTTCTTTTTAACTTTAGCACACTGAATTTTCCCCCTTCTCCATACCTACAGTTATGTATGATACACAATTCAATTTTCAGCAAAATTTCACTGCAACCTGGGGCAAATGTGTTCCCCTCCGAAGGTCATATGTTCATGGGTCCCACCATACCTGTATCATGGCAGAGCTCTTCAAAGTATGTGACTCTGCCTGGCAGTTTCACAAGGCCTCAGGCTCCCCCACAGATTTAAGGAGGTAAAAACAGCTTAGAAATCACAGAAACATGGCCATTAGGGAAGCCTAGGTGCGGTGGATCTGGGAACAGGGAGTCACAGAGCATGTGTACTGAGTGTGGGGATACATTCAATCCAAAGAGGAGGTTGACCATGGATGTTGCTCCTGGGGTCTGGGCTCCTATGTAACCAGGAAGCCTCTAATGTAGTGTTTCTGTGACTGAGAGCTGAGTCAGAAGGGGGGTGTCCTGAGAGGTGTGAGCCAGAAGGGCTGTGCTGCTGCAAAACATCTGTAGGAATGTGAAGTGCTTCATTCCCAGGCCACTGTGCCTGGTTCCTGACTGCTGCTAACACTGTTGCTGTGTGCTATCCCCTGCCTCAACTGAACTGCTACATCCTTGGGTCATATGAGTGCTGGCATTGCTGGCTGAGGTCTTGTGTTCTTTTCTAATTTTGTATTACAATTACTGCATTTGGACTACAAGTTGGATTCCAAGCATTTTCCAGTTGAATTTCAGGTTCTTTAAATTGTGCTAGTGCACTATGGCCTGTTGGGAGGTTAAATTGCAAGCTTGCTAATTTTCATCCAGTGCACCACCAAAAGAACCCAGACAATGTTACTGCCAGGCCTGTATCGGGATACAAGTGTAACTCCTGAGTACACAGAGTTACTGGTTATTGTGTCTTACTTGAAACTGTAGTTTTATTACTGGTACTAGCTGACAAGTTTACCACATCCTGTGTAGTATAATTCATCTCTTTGTACCTCTTGATTGGCCAGGTGCTTCCTAGACTGTGTGGAATCTGAGACAGTGGGCATGCTCAAGGTGACTTACAACTACTTCAGCCCTTCTTTTCTTCCAGCTGCCAGGCCTGTGTTCTTAAATAACAGTACTGTTAATAGGCTGAATTTTACTTCTATTTGTGCACCCAGTTTGTATAACCTGATTGAAGTGTTCATTGGTGATGGTAATAACTGTCTTAGTGATCCTGGGAGGGGGGTCCAGTCCAGCGTAGGAAGGTTGGTAGGTGTTACATCCCAAGGGGTGGTACTGCACACAGCATCTGGCCACTTATTCTGTCTTGGTGGAGGTACCATGCTAGTTCTTATTTGTTCTGGGATGAACCTCCCTACTGCAGGAGAAAGAATGAACCCACACTCTCGACCAGGTGGTCCCTGTACAGTCACCAGGAAAGGGTGAGAACCTGGAGACTGTGACCTGGGGATCACAGGGGTACACTATTATACAGTACTACACATAACATTCTCATACAAGGGGAACAGAAAGCCCAAGTATGTCATTAAAAATATAACTTTACAAAATAAATCATATTTAACACCAAGGAGCACCGAATAAGTGTTTCACAAAAATGCATAAGCAGAATGCTTTCTGATTTCATAAACAGATACAATAAAATATCTTGTAACAAGCACTCAAAGAGAGCTACTGTTTTAGATTCTAAAACCCTCTGTCACCTTTAATTAAAAGTGAAAGAAACATATAAAATCTTTAGAGCAACTGAGACAATTTTTAGGCAGATTATTTTTTACAAAAAAGGAGAAAGGTCAAGTTTGTTATTATGACCTGGCTAGGAAGCCGGCTGGTGGCATGGAGGGCTGAGGCACTGGGCACCTTACCTCCATCTGCTGGTGACCCAGGTTTGCGAACAGATCGTAGTTGCTGGGGGACTGGTCAGAGAGGGAGGACTGAGTGTCTGAAGGACAGCTCTCCTCCTTTGGGGGAGGTGGGGGGGCTGTACATCCCGTGGCTTGCCTGCCACCTAGAGGAATCTAGGTGGCATTCCCATGAGGGAATCAGGGAATGGGACCCATGTTCAGACACCAGGGGTGTCTCCATGGATCCAAAGCATACACAATACATCCTTGCACCACTGGGGAGAAAACTGGAGGAAAAACCCTCTAACCACAAAGCAGTGAGGGCCCACTCTCTCACAGGCCCTGCACTGACTGTATGTGCCCAACCACAGTCCTGAGGCTAGACCCACCATAGAAGGTAAGTCTCAGGGAAGTAAGATGATGGGGCCAGGGAGACCAGTCCACATGGGGGCCAGTTGGAGAAGCTGAGGAAATAAACAGCTTTTTAGAAAAGACCTGGAGTGGAGAGAGACTCAGATTGTATACCCAGGAGGCCTGTCTCCTGGCTGTTCCTGTTGCAAGTCCCATACCCTTCTACTTACCTTGACCTTCTCTAGTCCTATAAAAGTAGCTTGTTTGCCTCAAAAATGCCGCTTGTAACAACATGGGCAGCCAGTGCATAATCAAGGTTATTGTATTGCATAGCTCTCATATCTTTCCTTACCATCTCCTTATTTGAATTTGATTTTACCAACATAAAAACTCATGCAACTGCACATTGCCAAATATATCACATGAGTAGTGTCAGAGCTGAAACATTATTTAATGCAAACAGTAATATCATGGCTTTGTGAATGAGTTAGCCATCTTCACCTTGCAATGCTAACAGCTATTGCACGTAAAGCAAGCTGGTATAAGTTAAGGAAGCCAAGACCTAACTGGCAGCTTGATGTTGTGGAAGCTTTCAAGTAGACGAGACAATATGCAAATTAAAGTACTGGGCGGGAGAACACAGAAGGTACATATAATGGCCATACAACTTAGTAACCTTGATTATGCATTGACTGTCCACACTGTTACAAGCAGAATTGTTCAGTCACACAGACCACTTTTTGTAGGCATAGGGGTCATGGTAAGCAGAAGGGGAGGTGACATAGAACAGTAGCTGTCCTGTATGAATTATGGGCATGAGACTGTCCATTCCTGTGATCCTTTTATTTTGTCCTACCTTTTGGACTGGCATCTGTTGGTTCAGGTCAGTAACACCTTATTCTCCCTTGTCCCTATCCATTGTGGGGTCCCCAGAGATCTATAGTTGGCACAATGCTCTTCTCCATCTTTCCAAACAATCTCCCCTTAGTCTCTTTCTCTCTACATAACCACATGTGTGTGGATAGCACAGTATGTTTTGCTTCAAGAGCCTCAGTCCAGGATGAAATGGTCACTTCAGTGCAACACTGACAATGTCCAATTCTAGTTCCACTCAAACCAGCTCTCTCACAGTGCAATATACATAACGCAAAATGTTTATGTACTATTTGGCAGTAAGCAGAGTCTTGCAAGGCTTCACCCTACTTCAGTTTTTAGGACTCTTGATGACACCCAAGTTGAAGAAGCTCTCCACTTTAATTATCTTGGTTTGTGGCTGGATCAACAGTTTATTTCCTTTACCCAAATTGATGCCATCTGTAAAACAACTCAGCCTAAAGCTTGGCATGCTGTACTGCAACTTGCCTCTGTGACATCATCCTCAACATGCTTTTGTTGGTATTTGACCACAGTACAAGATGTGATCTACAGTGCTGCACCCACATCTTCAGTTCCTCCACAACTCATGTTAGGGATGAGACAAGGGAGAGTTCTTGTGGGGGAAACACAACTGTGCAGTGAGAGCTATATTGTCGGGATATTTTGGTTGGATATAAACTTGTTTTTTTTTTTTTTGCTAGAATTTGGGTTAAACTTGCATTTTGCTAGCTTTTGAGTGGGGAGGATTTCATCGTTGTTTGTTTCTTCCCTTTTCTTCCATTGGTGAAACAAGCAGGATCACAACCAATAGGAGGAGTAGAGACAAAAGGGCACAGCATTTAAATCACAGTTTCCAAGAGGGACACAAAGGGGTCCAGGTCCACAGCGCTACTGACTCCTTGTGAGAGGCTGAGTGGTTGGCGGTAAGCAGGGAGAGGAATGAGTCTCATGAGTGGTGTAAATGTGGACTGGCTTGGGGCAGCTCCAAGCAGCGGGCACAGATGAGGGAAGTTTCTTGTGGTGGAAACATAACTGTGTGGTGAGAGGTACATTGTAGGGATATTTTTTGGCCTGCCCCCTTCCCCACCTCTGCATGTTATTAAATATTCTTGAATACAGGAATAGAAAGGGCTGTGAGGAGGAGAGGCATAAAGGCTCTAAGTTCTACCCTCAGCTATAACAGGGGCTTGATTTCACAGTGATATTGCCGTGGGTTCTCTCCTTATACTTTCTGTGTGAGTGAGTATGGAAGAAACAGAGGAAGAAGTAAAAGGGTAGAGGAAAAATAAACTCTCAAAAGGAGGATGGTTATAATCAGAGAAGGTTGCAGGAAGAATGCAGGGAGGGGTGAAGTGCAGTGGGTGTGGAGCAGCAGTCTTCAGGAGAACATTCTGGCTATTGCAGTGCGCCCCATATGTAGACATCTTTCTGGGCTGAGAGCAGAGGTGGCCAGTTTCAGGGCTGAAATGGCAGGAATTCTGAGGACCTTTGCCCCCACCCATGGGCAACCAAGTCCTCAGCCTCTGCCACAGTGACTTTCCAGGCAGAAGACCAGATGGACAATGGTGGGCTCAAGGAGGCTGAGGGAGGAGGTGAAGAGGCACATCCCTAATCTGGTCCAACTCAGCAACTCATATGCTGTCCTGGAGATGAGCAGGAGTCCTGAAAGGGAATCCACAGCTGAGACCATGGTGGATGTGCAGGTTACCAGGAGGATGGTACTCTTGGTGAGGACTCGATTGTCCAGCACAGGACTCAGGTGCAGGAGGGTAGTTGGACAGGAGGTTGAAGTGCTTTCCAGGAGGAATAGCTCAGCAGGAGGGAGAGTGTATCCTGAGGATTGCTAGGGCAGTGGCCAGAAGGAAGGAATTAGAGATAGTTGTCCACCTGGGGACAAATGACCTTTGCAGTGACAATGTTAGCATAGAACAGATGAAGAAGAAATTCAAGCGACTGGATTGACACCTTGGAGAGGTGGCAAGCTCTGTAACATTCTCGGAGGTGCTTCCGGTCCATGGTAGGGGGGAAGCTAGGACTCTCCAAATCAACAACTTCAACAAGTTGTTGGGGAGCTGGTGCAGGGAGAGGGGATTTGACTTCATTGGGGAATGGGGACCCACCTGTGGGGATGCGGACCTGTTCAAAGAGATGGACTGCATACATCTGAGAGAGGGATGGCAGTCCTTAATGAAGATTTAAATGCATCCTGGGTGAGTATTAAAACTTGCTGGGGCATGAAGATAGATGGCGTATCAGCTAGCCACCCCAAGAGATCAGGCAGCAATTAGGCATGATCAGGATGATGAGATGCAGATGGAGAAGACTGGTCAGGACAATGAGATACAGATGGAGGTGCCTGGACAGGCAAGTACAACTGGGGTTACAACAGGAGGGAATCCAAGGTAAAGCATCCAGGTATAGGGAGGGGAAGCAGAGTGCCAAGGGAAGGAATGCTAGGAGGACTCAGAAAGGGAATTGGAAAGTCTTACTGACAAATGCTCGCAGTTTAGGCAACAAAATGCTGGAGCTCATGGCACTGTTGGTGGAAGCAGACCTAGACATGGTCGCTGTGACTGAAACATGGTTCACAGCCAACTACAACTGGGAGATACACATTCCAGGGTACACCCTATTTAGGAGGGACAGAGAAAGTAAAACAGGTGGGGGGGCTATACATCAGGGAAGGGATTAAAGCTACAGAGGTACAGAGAAGACAGAATAAATTGGAGGCACTGTTGGTCACACGCAAAACAGGGAGGGGCTCTGCTATACACACAGGGGTGAGCTACAGGACTCCAGCCCAGGAGGAGGGGGTGGGACAAAGACAAAAAGCTAGTGGATGAAATACATCATATGGCATCCAAGGTGGAGATCTTGCTCCTAAGGGATTACAACATGCCAGGTGTGGAGTGCGCCATTCCAGCAGCAGCCTCATCATGGAGCCGGGACATGCTGGATTCATTGCAGGGTACTGGCCTTAGGCAACTGATGAGTGAACTCACTAGGTAAAGGTCGATCTTGGATCTGATTCGGACAAATGGGGATAGGATAGCTGACGTAAGGGTGGAGGGTCACCTGGGGGCCAGTGACCACCGTTTGGTGTGGTTTACTTTTTTTTAATCACAACACAGTTTATCTCCACTGCTGTGGACCCAGCAGGGCTACAACTCCCCTTGGAGGGATGCATCCTCTGGCTCATGGGGGCCATCATGGATCCTGCCGTGTTCCAGCATTTTCCTCTGTTTTTCTCCCCTTGTGCCCACACACTGTGCAATGGACATGGTAGCCATCTCCACCTCTGTGGAGGCAGCCAAGCACCTCCGGTGTGGGCGAACTCCTCTAGCTGTGCTGACGTGCACAGCACAAACCCCACACCCTGAGGAAGGAGAGCAGTGATGCTCAATCCTTACCTCCTCAGCTGCCCTCCGAATGACACGAATCTGTTCCTGAACCCGGGTCGCTGGCATGGTATGAGGTGCAGCATCCAGCGCCTCAACCCTCAGTGCCACTGGGCCACGTGGTGAGGTTTAATTTAAGCAAGGAGTCAGATGCAAGCCACAGTAGGGCAAGAATTTTGGACTTGAGGGGGTGGATTTCAATAGGATGAGAGAAAGCATCAGGGAAGCACTCACAAGGGCTAAAGCAGGGAAGGGGATTGAGGAGCAGTGCAAACACACAGAAGCTGCCATAGTGGGAATAATAAGCCTATGCATCAAGCTGATGAGCAAGGGAAAAAGAAGGAGGAAACTGCTGTGGTTCTCGAAAGATGTAGCAGAGAAAGTCAGAGCAAAAAGAAAAAGCTTCAAGAAATATAAGGAGACCCAGAGAGAGGAGGACAGAGAGGCATACCTAGAGAGCCAAAGTCAGGCAAGTAAAGCGGTTAGGAGGGCAAAAGCACAAATGGAGGAGAGATCAGCTCAGATGGTGCAAAAAGGGGACAAGGGCTTCTATAGCTATATCAGTGAGAGAAGAAATCCCAGGGGGAGAATTGTAAGAATGAGGGGGGAAGGGTGAGTGTGTAGAGAAAGACCAGGAAAAGGCAGAGCTACTAAATACATACTTTTGTGCAGGGGCCACAACTGGATAACAAATGTGAAGGGCATAAGTAGGTCAACACTAACCAATTTCCAGAGGTGAGGATACTAGAGGAGATCACTAAACTCAGCATAGACAAGGCTATGGGTCCAGATGGGATACATCCCAGGATACTGAAAGAACTGAGGCATGAGCTAGCAGACCCACTGGAAGACCTCTTCAGTGAGCCACTCAGAATGGGGGTGGTTACTGAGGACTGGAGAAAGGCTCATGTGGTTCCACTGTACAGGAGTGGGAGTAGGGAAGATGCAGATAATTATAGGCCAGTCAGCCTCACCTCAGTGGTGAGTAAGATCATGGAGACGCTGCTGAAGGAGAGGATTGTGGAGCACTTGTCTATCAAGGGGGAGCAAGATCCCCCTTGGATCTGATTCGGACAAATGGGGACAGGATAGCTGACGTAAGGGTGGAGGGTCACCTGGGGGCCAGTGACCACCGTTTGGTGTGGTTTACTTTTTTTAATCACAACACAGTTTATCTCCACAGCATGGCTTCATGGCAGCTAGCTTGTGTCAAACAGCTCTAATAGATTTCTTTGACTGGGTGACCAAAGCTGTGGACCAGAGTGGAGCAGTCAACATTGTTTACCTGGACTTCATCAAGGCCTTAGACACTGTATCACACAAGAGATTGGTAGGTAAGATGGTCAGCAAAGGGATGGGAAATAAGGTGACTAACTGGATTAGAAACTGGCTACAGACCAAGAAGCAGAGGGTAGTGGTAAACAGGATCCAGTCAGAGGAAAGGAGGGTGACAAGCAACGTGCCTCAGGGGTCAGTCCGGGGTCCAGTCCTGTTCAGTGTCTTCATTGGTGACATTGTGGAGGGACTGGAGAGTACGGTATGCCTATGTGCAGATGACACTAAGACCTCCAATAGGGTAGATACTCCAGAGGGGGTGGACAGGATGAAAAGGGACCTAGAGAAGCTGGTGAGCTGGTCTGAATGTTCAATGCCAGGAAAAGCAAAGTCATGCACATGGGGGAGGAGGAACCCCAGACTGAGCTACAGAATGGGGTGGGACTGCTGTCAGTCATGAGGGAGGAGAGGGACTTGGGTGTCATTATCACGGAAGACTTAAAGGCCAGCAGGCAGGTAGCCAAGGCAGTGGGGAAGGCCAGCGGGATATTGGGATGTATTGGAAGGGGTATCACTAGTCAAAGAAGGCAGGTAATAATTTAACTGTACAAAACTCTGGTGAGGCCTCATCTGGAGTACTGTGTGCAGTTCTGGAGGCCATACCTTCGCAAATATATCGACAAGAATGAGGCAGTGCAGCAGAGAGCAAGATGGTGCAGGGTTTACAGCAAAAGACATATGAGGAGCGGGTGAGAGACTTCAATATGTACACACTGGAACGGAGGCAGGAGTGAGGTGATATGACAGAAACATTCAAGTACCTCTAGGGTATGAATAAGGTGAATGGTGAAGAGTTGCTCCAGTTCAAACAGTGCGCCAGAAAAAGGGGTCATGACATGAGACTGGAGGCAGGCCATGGCAGGGGAAATGTGAGGAAGTACGTTTTCACAGAGAGGGTGGTAGATGCATGCAGTAGCCTGCCCCAGACGGTGGGGTGACAAGTACAGTAATGGGATTTGAGCATGCATGGGACAGGAATAATGGAATCCTAGAGATGGGAAGGAAAAAGCTTCAGACAGTGACCAAGAAGGATCACAAGCTGCTGACTCAGGTGGAATTTAAGGGCAGAATGGATGGGCCTGGCAGTCCTTATCTGCCATCAATATCTATGTATGTATCTTGTTTTGGATGGCATCCCTAGCTGACTCATCATTTATTCTCATTACTTCAGTCTTGCTCTACCTTCCCTCTAAGCATGACAACACATGCACTGTTACTTTTTACTGTCAAAATGTCAGCTCCCTCTCTCCTCTCCTTCATCTCTGCTGTCCTCTTTCCCTCTGTCCCATCCTCATATTTCCCCCACTCCACTGTTACTCACACCATACTCCAGCCAATAGCAACATACTTGTATTGTGCTATAAACTAGCAGGAGACAATGTGTGCCAAGCTCTTCTACATAAAATCTACAGGTGCACTACAGTGTATGCATGCCCCTTCAATGACTAACATTGTTTGAAATTTAGATTTTGAAACATAGAAACATAGAAATATAGACTTTGACGGCAGATGAGGACCTCTTGACCCACCCAGTCTGCCCATTTCCCTACCTACTGGATAAGCTGCAGATTCTAGTTAACCAACAGCCTACTTCCTGCAACCCCGCACTATAATTGCCTTATGACTGTCCCATGCATGTTTGAATTCCCCCACTGTTTTAGACCCAACGACCTCCTCAGGAAGGCGGTTCCATGTATCCACCACTCTTTCCATGAAAAAAAATTTCCTCACATTACCCCTGAGCCTTCCCCTCTCTATCTTTAAATTGTGCCCCCTTGTTCTTACACATCTCTTTTTCGAAAGATGCTACCCTCCTGGACTTTGTTGATTCCCTTGAGGTACTTGAATGTTTCTATCATGTCCCCCCTGTCCCTCCTTTCATCAAGATTATACATATTAAGCTATCTCAGTCTCTTTTCATATGGTTTCTGCTGCAGACCCTGCACCATTTTAGTTGCCCTCCTCTGGACTGCTTCCATCCTGTCTATGTCTTTGCGTAGATGAGGTCTCCAAAACTGCACACAGTACTCCAGATGGGGTCTCACCAACTGTCTGTATAGAGGGATAACTACTTCCCTTTTTCTACTTGTGATGCCCCTTCCTATGCATCCCAGTATCCCCCTGGCTCTCCTTACCGACTGTTCACATTGCTTACCCACCTTTAGGTCACCTGAT
The DNA here is from genome assembly GCA_016271365.2 of Neoceratodus forsteri. Lineage (NCBI taxonomy): Eukaryota > Metazoa > Chordata > Ceratodontiformes > Ceratodontidae > Neoceratodus > Neoceratodus forsteri. The sequence goes on from CM028130.1 coordinate 1,429,257,127, forward strand.
ATGACTACCCCCAGGTCCCTTTCCATTTTTGTTATTGTTAGTACATCCCCTGCTATTGTGTACTCTTCTCCTGGGTTTTTGTTTCCCAGGTGCATTACTTTGCACTTCTTTGCATTGAATCTAAGTTGCCATATGTCTGACCATTCCTCCAACCTTGCCATGTCCCTTCTCATCTTTTCTATCCCCTCTTGAGTATCAACTGTGTTACAGATCTTTGTGTCATCTGCAAAGAGGCATATCTTTCCCTCCAGAACCTCTGCAATGTCACCTATGAAGATGTTAAAGAGGACTGGACCCAGTACTGAGCCTAAGGTACTCCACTAGTAACCCCTTTCTTGGAATGTGTTCCATTCACTGTACCTTTTGTGTCCTGTTGTGCAGCCAGTTTGCTACAGGCTACCACCCTGGGACCCACTCCCAGGCTGGCTAACTTGATTATTAATCTTTTGTGCGGGACTGTGTCAAATGCCTAGCTAAAGTCTAGGTAGACCATATCTACAGCCCCTCCCTGGTCTATTACTTTGGTCACCCAGTCAAAGAAATCAATTAGATTCATCTGACATGACCTTCCTGCTGTAAATCCATGCTGCTTTAGGTCCTGTGCCCCGCTGGCCTCTAGGTACTCTACAATTCTTTCTTTCAGAAGTGATTCCATCATTTTCCCTACCACTGAGGTCAAACTTACAGGTCTGTAGTTTCCTGCTTCTGCCTTGCTCCCACTTTTGTGAAGGGAATCACATCTGCCCTCCTCCAGTCCTCAGGTCGCCCCATCCTGCCATGATTTGTTAAAAAGCATGGTCAGTGGTGTCACTAGATCCTCCCTTAGTTCTTTTAGGATTCTGGGGTGAATCCCGTCAGGCCCCATTGCTTTGTCCACCTTGAGTTTTAGGAGTTCTTTCAGGACTCTTTCTTCTGTGAATGGACTGGTGTCAACTCCCCTACCCAGAGTGCTTCTATTGTCTGATTTAGGAAACTCCTCCTCATCTTCTTTTGTGAATACTGAGCAAAAGTATTCATTCAGTATCTCTGCCTTTTCACTGACTCCCTCTGCCCACCTCCTCTCTCCTTTATTAATCTTCACTATCCCTCCCTTAACCTTTCTTTGCTCCCTAATGTACCTATAAAAGGTTTTATCCTCCTTCTTAACTGAGTTGGCTATTTATTCCTCGGTTTGGGCCTTTGCTAGTCTGACTGCCTTCCCCACTTCTTTCTGCTTTAATTGATACAGTTCCCTGTTGTGCTCCTTCTGTGATTCCATATACTTTTTGAATGCAGCCTTTTTCTCCTTAACCTTCCCTGCCACCTCTTTTGTGAACCATAGTGGTTTTTTACTCCGCTTTGTTTTCTTCATTTGTTTCACACAAAGGCTTGTTGCCTCTATGATGGCAGTTTTGATTTTTCTCCATTGTTCTTCCACCCCTCCTTTTTGGTCATTTGCTAGTGCATTCTTCAGGTATTCACCCATTTTGCCAAAGTCAGCCCTTCCAAAGTCCAGTATCCTTGTTTTTGCATGGCTTATTTCCATGGTTCTGTTCATTGTGAAGCACACTGTGCAGTGGTTGCTTGTTCCCAGATTTCTATTGACTTCTAAATTTGTGATCCTCTCTCCATTTGAGAGTACCAGGTCTAGTATTGCTCCCTCCCGAGTGGGTTCCAACACTAGCTGTCTAAGGCCTGCCCCCTGCAGGGCATCGAGAATGACCCTGTTCTTGGATGTGGCTGCAGTACATGTTATCCAGTTAACATCTGGCATATTCAGGTCCCCCATCAACAGTATCTCCACTTTTTCAGCCATTTTGAGAATGTCCTCTATCATTTTGTTGTCCATTTCCTCCTCTTGAGATGGGGGTCTGTATACAACCCCTGTGCAGATTGTGATGCCATTCCCTGTCTCCAAGGTGACCCAGAGTGCCTCTTGTCCTCCCCTTTACTTTTTAGTTCTGTAACTTTGATCCCTTCCCTTATGTATAGAGCTCCACCTCCTCTTTACCTTCCCTGTCCCTTCTGTAGATTGTGTACCCTGGTATGTTGACATCCCAGTCATGGTTCTCGGTGTACCATGTTTCTGTGACTGCCACAATATCCAAGTGTTCATCTTCCATCAGGGCTACTAGCTCAGGAAGCTGTTTCCCAGACTATGGGCATTGGTACTCATTGTCCTCCATTTAATGTTGGCTTTATCCTTTTCTCCCCATCCCTGCTTTTATTGCCCTTGTCTATTTTTCCATTTACCCCTGTCCTGCCCTGTGTTGAGCTCTGTACCTCAGTGTTTACCTTACTACCTGCCATGTTTTGTGGGAGGAGGCTTGAAATTTCCTGCCTTTTATCAGTGCCTCTCCCCTTGGCTAGTTTAAAAGCTTGCCAAGGAAACATTTAAACCTGTCACCTAGGAGCTTGGTTCCCTTCATGAACAGATGCAGACCATGCTGCCAGTATAGACCTTTATCTCTCCAGGTGTACCCCCAGTCCCCAATGAAGCCAAAGCCCTGTGCTCTGCACCAGTTTTGCAACCATTCATTAAGCTGTATGGTGTGTAGTACCCTAGCCTCACTCCTGCCATGGACTGGTAACACCTCTGAGAAGGTTACTGTGCTTGCTACCCATCTAAGGCCCCCTCCCCAACTCCACAAATTCATTCTGCACTGCACTGATCCCATGCCTACCTATGTCATTTGTCCCAAGGTGGACTATGATATCTAGTTCCCTCTCCTGTGATGCTGCTTCTGCAATCCTGAGGATTTGCTTTCTGTCCCTCCAAGCCATGGCACCAGGCAGGCACCTTACTATCTTCTCCTCTCCCTTCCCCAGTTTTACCCCCTAACAATTGAGTCCCCTATCAGAAGCTGTTTCCTTCCCCTGTGGTGTCCCTTGCCACCCTTTTGTGGGTCTCCCTTGTGGATGTCCTCAGCATTCTTCTGGGTCTCCACTGAGGGTGCCATCATAGAGGAACCTTGCTCTGCCAGAATGGCATATGATTTGTGTAGAGGTACAACTGGGGGCTTTCGCCTCTGATCCACCACCCGCACCCTCCCAGAACCCACTGTGGTCCAACTGCTCTTCATACTTGGCAACCTCTGAGGCAGTGGTTGTGGTGGTGGTGCTGTTTGGAAGGGGGAGGCCTCCTTAGTCCTTGCTAGTTCAGCCTGGTGGTGGGCAACCTCCTCCCTCAGAGCTGACAGCTGTCTGCAAATAGGACAGCAACACAGTTTCCAGAATGTCTCCTGGAAAACTGCTGCCCCACAGCCAGTGCATTGCACCACTCCCCACATGTCCCTCTCCCTTATAATATACAATATGTAATATCTATCTATCTATATATATATATATATATATATATATATATATATATATATATATATTTATTATTATTATTTGTGGTGTGTACCTCCCCTTTTTGCACTGTGTTGGGTTATTAAGAATATGACAGTTCTGCCCCAAGACCTGTTGAGGAAGTGATGTCAGAACTGTGGCTATAAAGGAAATGCCACACCTGGGGGGATGGGGGTGAGGAAGGGCGGGTGGGTAGTCCACAGCCACTGTTGACTGTTAGAAACAATCAAATACACAACTGCTCCACCACCCTGCTGAGTACTGCCCTTTATAGTAATTCAACTAACACCACAATTTACTAGACCACGGCTCCTACACAAACCACTCTGCTGAGTCCAGGGATAAAAATGAACTCACTCCTCAGCCAGCAGGACACTTTTAAAGTGTTGCAAAAATATCCTTCCAAATCCTAGGTCTCAACCTCAGCAATCAAGCAAATTCAGTTGTATCTCACTCTCTCTGGTTATAAAATTACTACACTTTTAATGGAATCCTGCAATTCTCTACTTAATGCCAATAAGGGAAAAAAAATGAAACTTTTTGTAGAAAGCATAGCTCCCCTTCTTAACTAGTTCCCACCAGTATTATGTCTTACCAGGTTTCCAGGTCCTAAATGGAGTTATAGTTTGTTCTTTGCAGTGTAGCAAGGTTCTCAGCTTCCAACAGACAAATCAAAGTCAGTCTGAAAAGCAGCTGAAATCTGGAGGGAGGGAACTCCTTTAGTAAACTGCTGCTGCTTTGGTAGGAACAGCAGTGATGGTATTAATGGAAAATGTAGGTGAGACACTCGGAGAAGACTTATTTTACTAGAAATGTATTTTGATGCCTGCATGTGGCACAGAGTTAGTATCTTCTTCCTCCCTAAAAAATCCTTATGTGCTATAAATAGAGATTTCCACACATTGAGCATCTTTTGGAATTTCTCTTACAGTGCAATTAGTTTCAAGTTGGGTTTGTCTCATGCCTTGCAACACAACCAAGACATACAGCAGAATTCCATTCTTAGTGCACATTTCTCTATGTTGTAATTTATTTTTTACTTGTTGGGCAGATATCAAAGCATATAACTATTTCAGGGGCTAGGGACTTGTAACATAGCATGCTATTCAAACAAACTCTGGCCAGAGACAATGGGGCTGTAGGAAAGGAATCTAGGTTAAAAATATTGAAAATTATTTTTCTTTTTATATTTTTACACCTACTTTTCAACACGGCCTTGTGATGAACTTGCCTCATAAAGAAGGGTAGAGAAAATGTTCACCTCCTGGCCTAAAGGTGATGTCATGCAGGGCCTGCAAAATCAACTTTTGTGCTGCAAACACACATTTTGAGCAGGAGTTGAAAAATGACAGCTGTTCACATTAATGAGTTGCTGTACCAAAATGGCAATGTTGTGATAAAAATACTGAATATTACCAAAGTTATGAGACCACATTTGCAAAATTCAGCATAGCCTTATAACTTAAAGCAGCAGTGCAACAATTGGAGAACATTTTGACCTATATTTTTTTATGTTATTTTAGATTGACACTTGCCTCCTGAGTTGTATGATACCATTCTTTCCACAATTTAAGTCTGCTTGAGTACCTTTTTCCATGTCTGAAATAATTTTTTTTATTTCTTTTTATTTTAGTTTTTGGTAACCAGGTAAGGCCCACTAGGCACAAGTGCCTGTTTTCAGGGGTGACCAGGGAGTACTGGGTGGTTAAGTGGCTTGTTCAGAGTCACACAATATGCAAGTGGAGGTTGTGAGAATCAAACACAGGTCTGGTCTGATGGATGTACCAATATCGTTCACACCTCGTTCCTCTAACCTTTAGGCTATACTGCCAGCCTATAAGCCCAAATAATAGAAGGAACACTATTTTAATGCAGCTCAGACCAGGTTTTCATCACTATTTGTAGCGGTTTTGGACAACTATTATTCTGTAAGGGCAGAGAGCACTTCCTGCTGCGTAATAGTTCAATTTAGTCACAACAGGAGTGATATATAAACAACAGATGGTCAAAAACAGCTGAAAATACTGATGAAGACCTGGTCCACACTGTATTAACCCATAGGCTACCAAAGGAATTAGAACATATAGGAATTTTGGACTGATATATTAGTTCATGGTGCAACAAGGGTTAAAAGGAGTGCTTCTTTTATAATTTCAGACATGAAAGAAGTACTAAAACAGACTCAGACTGTGGAAAGAAGGGTATTATACAAGTCAGAAGGTAAGTGACAATCTAAAACAGCATAAAAAAGCATTGATCAAAATGTTAACAAAATTATTGCACTGCAGTTTTAATAGATGAACATAGTAGAACTATACAACACAAGAATGTGCAAAGTATAATACCACCCCATATGAAATGTTTTCAAAGTCAGGGAATACATTGCTTTTCTTTTTTTTGGGGGGGCATTGAAAAAGTATAAATTGGTCCACAGGGAGGACATTTGAATACAGTTATACTTAATAAGGCCCTATTATAGGGGGAACAGCATCCAACCCAGGAAAGAAGAGCTGCTGATAGGTGGCTTAATCCTGCTCCTACCCTCCCCCACAGCCAGCTCCCCGACAACCCGAGGTTGTTCCTGAACCTGGATTGCCAGCGTGACATGAGATAAGGCTAGATGCCTCAACCCTCTGTGCCACCAGGCTGGTAGGTGATGGCCTTCTAAACTGACCTGCCAATAGAGGCAGTGGACATGAAGACAGTAGAGCAGTCCCCAGTGTTGCCCATCCCTTAGTTTTTGCCAGCACTGAGCTGATATGGCTGTGGAGAGCTTTTAGGAGTGGCAAGAGTGCTGAAATGAATATGAGGTTCTCTCACTGCACCAGAGTCGGATGTAACTAATACTGCTGCTATTAAAGAACTGTGCATGTGTGATATTCACCCATGTGCAGTTTGCCTTGTAGTCAGCCATAACATTCAGCACTGATGTGACTACATGTGCGCCATACTCACATATGCATAGTGTAAGTCAGCACTGGTAAAAGTTAAGAGCCCCACTGAAAATAAGATACTGCATCTTAGCCGGGCTAATGTGTATCAGTACATTGTAGAGGTGGGCAAAATTATGACTCCTCTGAAAATGGGATCCTGCATCTTATCAAAGCTATCCTGTGTCAGTACATTGGCAAAATGGATAAAAATATGACCCACTGAATATGACATACTGTGTCTCAGCCAGGCTATCCAGCTGTGTCAGTACATTGTAACAATGCTATAATACCACCAAGAGGTTCTGGAGACATGTGAACATTTAGAGCAAAGCTTGAGAAATGTCAACATTTTTCCAGAGCCTCTGTGATATGTTGCAGGTGAGTGTTACCATTTAAAATAAATAAAAAGAGCCTTCACATTTGTTATAGTTATTTTACTGACAGGCATAATGAAGTCAGTTGTGTACATGTATTGATTTGAGTATACAGGAAAATGTTCAGGAGTTTTGTCTCAGTTTTACATGAAAAATACAAAGAAAAGGAGGGTGTCCTACAGGGGATGCTTTGCTCAATCTGAGAACACTGCAGTTGACACCACTATCATTCTTTGTAATTCCCTTCCTAAAACATCAGCTACCTAGCATTTAAAACCCTTCCTACATCCAATGCCACTAATTAGGTCCAGAAAGGGTTAACATTAATCAACTATTCAGAGGAAATGCTGTAAATCATTGACACACACAAACATACACACACTGGGAGAGTTGACTAAGACTGTAATTTGACACTACTCTGCAGTTAGATGCTGTTATCTGTTGAATGTCATGTCGGTAAATTTTTAGTCTCCTAACTGCAATGAAAAAAACTGAGAAAACGCTGTGGAAATTGGTCTACTCAACAGCCCTCTTCCATTAGCTCTAAAAATGCTGTTTACCAAGATGGATTCAAAAGAAAACATGTGTTTCTTGTACTCACTGAAGCACTACAAGTTTGGGAAGGAGAGGTGATTGTGCAGAGCATTTGTTTCTTAACCCCTAGGCTACTGAAAGAACTAGAATTAATCTATTTGATTGAGCTCTGGACAGATGTTCAGTCTACAGCACTGCAAGGGTTAAATTGAAGGGATGCAAATATGTGGAAGGATCATTGGAAAACTCCAAAGGAAGTGTTCCATGGTCTGAATCTGGTAGCTCTTCTTTAGAGCTGATGCAAGAGGGCTACAGGCTCTGCCTACCTGCAGCCCTAAAAACGAACTGCGCTGTTTTGATCAGTTGATAAAATGTTTAAATCTCTCCTGTATAAAAACTTTGCAGCATTTTAAATACATGAATCAATAAATAAACAAGTTTCTGTAACACTGCAGCCTTGCATGTCATGTAACCCTTGGGGTTTTTTTTATAGTTATAAATCACTAATGCCATTTCAGCCAATCAGCACGCAGAGCCACGATATCTCATTTTCAAAGTACAGTGTGCTCTTCTGTAGAAATGCTAGGACAAAGCACGCCACATTAGTGCCACGGGGAGGACAGCAAAATAAAATTAAAAAAAATACTATAAACTAATTATAAACCACTAATGCTAAACTCGAGTGACTTATAATATGGCCTCCAAGGTATGTCTCTTATGGCATAAGAGACACTTCCTGTGCAGTTTGGACAGGTAGAACCACTCAGCTTCATTTTGTGGTCCTCTTTCCCAAACCTCATGCTTGACGTCTCTTATACCCTTGGAGGCCCTATTGACTTACACAAACTCTCCCTTAACTACTATTCCTTTTCTGTTAGGACATAATATGGAAACAAGCTGCTGGCAGCTCAGTGTGTTCATTCCTTGTCTGCCACAATCTGTTTAGAAATAATTGCATGTCTATTGGGTCATGAATAGCCATTGTATATGGGTCCACAGGTGGGGTGACTACAATGGAGAAGTGGGCAAGTTCGTCATAATAAGGGGATGTATGAAAATTTCACCAAGTCCATTATAATCTTTCACTGGTTGGAGGCACTACACTACTTATTTTCTGCTATGAATGTGAACTTCATCACTGGTCAGTGGAGACCTAATTAGTGCAGGAGTCACTGTGACATCAATGGTGACCTGGTAGCAAGGAAGGATGTTGGGGCTTAAGGGTATCTGGGAGGATACCTGTCTTGCAAAGTGGAGGCACCACTGGGATCTGTCTCCTGTTTGCCACTGTGCCCCTCACGTGTCCCACCAGTGTTTTGCAACATGAACAAGTACCTCCCACACACATAACTGAAAGCTAAAAAAAACTGCTACAAGTACCATGGTCCTTCAAGAAGTAGAGGGTTGGTGCAAAGTTAGGGACTGAACCTTAAGAAGGTGTTTCTGGTTCAAGACATCATCAGGCAACTGAACAAAGGAGATATTGCACGGATATTGAGCTAGAGCTTAAACGAGGTAAAACAAAAGTACAGGGAATGATGTATGAAGTGGGCACCAAGCTGCTTAGCTTCATTGCAGAAATTGACCATTAAGTGGATCCTACCAAATTGCCTAGTACCCTGAAGCCTGAAAGAATAGTGGATAACTGGTGATTACTTAGCCAAGGGAGTACCCCAGATAGCAACCCTGATCCCAGAAAGATTGGAAATTCATGCTAAGGATTAGATTGTTAAAGAAGGCAAGACAAAACAAAGATCTGAAAGAGTTGCCTGAGCCTTAAGGGTCAGATGTGACCCTATGGAAGCTCTTTTAAATTCAGAGAGGCAGATGGAGAAGATGCCATGCCCCTCTAACAAGTACAATGTATATTGATGGTTCATGCCTTTCTCAAGGATTAGGCCAACTCTAGTGGGGGAAGAGATTTCAATATTTGGGGTAAACTGGTTGCCTTGATGGTACAGGATTTGAATTGCCCCAATGATGAGAAAAGCTTGTGATTAAGTGAGACACTGACTTTGGCTGGCTGATGCCACTGTGGTGGACTATCTGGACACCCAGGAATGTATGTATTGGAGTGTGGAGTAGTCCTGGAAGATTCGTATGCAACTGTCTGTCCTTCAGCAAATGCAAGTAGAGAGGTTTTCAGAATTCCTGGTACGGCTAAAGAAGGTTATCCAGCAAGCTCACTGGAAGAGAAGTCTATCTACCTCCACTATGGACTGGATCTGTGCAGGTCAGATAAGTGATGGAGCAGTCTACTCTGACCAAATATTGACCAGTCTATACCTGGGTGATTAAATGGATAAGCCATCGCTTTATAGGGACCGGGTGGGAGAAGTGCAGTGGTAGCTGCAGACATGATCAGATATTAACTGAAATTTCTGTGATATCTCTGGAGTAATTTCCTGCCTGTCTGCAGTACCACTATGGGCCACCAGAGAAAGTCTCTATAGAGATATCATGAAACATCTGGAAATATCAGACCAGATCATGACTGTGACTATACAAGAACAAGAGGTGCAGCTACTGGCATTAAATCCTACCTGAGCTACTACCTGGGTGACAACAACAGTGGTCAAAAGTGCACAGGTATTGGCCCAAGGGTTCCCTGGAATGTTGCAGTCAATGGCACAGATAGGGAAATTGACCCAGAACCTGATGGAGCAGCAGAAGGATGGTGGAGGACCCTCAACAGTAAGAGCCACAGGTATGCCCTGCCATGGAGGGATAGCAAAGGAACTGAGCCCATTACAGCACCCAGGCTACAGAGACCCAGAGGCCTATAACTGTTTCTGGTTCGGAATGTATGGACACCGGTGCCAGACTGGTCATAACTTGGATGATCTTCATAGGGTTAAAGAACAGCTGAATGGAAAGATAATATAGCATATAATGTAGCAGGGAAATGCCAGTGGGGCACAGAAAGAGAATGCACTGTAGCTGCACATACAGGACTCTGTTCTCAGAATGCCACCAAATCTATTGTCCCAACTGATAGGAAACAGCTGTTGGATATGGACAAGACATGTGGACCTTCATCTGCCGTCCATGATAGTGGATCTCAAGTTACTTTGATAATAAGACTTTTATGGCAAGTACATGACTCATCTCTTCCTACTGCCCTTACAAAGACTGGGTTGGTGTAAGTAAAGTAAAGTAAGGCTTTATTTATATTGTGGTGCCCAATCCTAGAGACTCTGAGTGCCATTACAATTTCCAGCAGGGTACAGATGTCTTATAATAAGACATATTAAATACTAAAAGCAAAATATCTATAAAATCACAATTAAAAACCATCTTGAAATGCTTTGTTAAAAAGATAGGTCTTTAGTTCCCCCTTGAACACCTCAGTCATTGTGGCCTCCCTCAAGGATCTTGACAGTAAATTCCAGAGGACTAGGCTAGCCACCTTGAAGGAACGACCCCTTGAGGTTTTCAGCCTGGTCATTGGAATAGCCAGGAGGCCCTCGGTGGAGTAACGGAGGGAACGTACCAGAATGGTTGGAGTTAAGAGGTCAAACACGTAACCAGGTCCAAGTCGGTATAGGACATTATGATGAGCAAATGTGAGCCAATGGGCGTACAGCCCTACTGGCCGGTGTCAGTCGGTGGGTGGTGGGGTGGCAAGCAGGTGGGGTGCTTGCCCACCGGCTGACAGGGGAGCGGGCGGTGGGACTCAGTGGGCGGGTGGGGAGGGGTACCCTAGACCAACAGGGATATTGGACTTATGTCTTTTAGATACAGATGCCTGTGATCGGGCGAATAGCGGTCCACTGGACCACCAGGGATATTGGGAATATTTCTTTTTAGACACAGATGCCCGCAATCGGGCACACAGCGGTTCACTGGACCACAAGGAATATTGGACAGCATTCTTCATATTTTTAACAAATGTCCTTGATCAGGCATGGGGGGGGGTGCCGCCAGGTGCAGCTGGAGCTCGGGTGGCCACCCACAGGTGGCAGCTGCCGTGATGCTCCCTGCAATGTGGCAGCTCACCTGTGGATGGCCATCAGTTGTTCCCTTTTTTTTTGGATCAACTTTGTGCTGGCACAGGTAGGGGTTGCGCATACATGGCTCTGCACATTCCCGGCTGAATATCGGGCCGTGCAGAGTATGCATGGGCTCGGCCCCCCCCCACCTGCACCTGCATACATTACTGATGCGCTCCAGTGCATCGGGATTTGTGCCGCACACTTTCCCTTGAATATCGCATCAGAGCGGTATCAGTGGTTGCGATGGCTTAACACTGCTGCACCATGCACAACCCTTTGGAATATCTGGGCCTGTATGTATACTTCATTGGTTGTAAATAGTAATATGTGATTTTTGCACTGTTACTTTAAACGTTTTATTTAAAATGAACACCTTTTGTGCACCCACCCAGCCTTGACACTCCCCTCCCCTTCCACTCAGCTCTCCCAGCTATTTTACCTTGCTACTTTCTTCTCTCTCCATCAGTCCTCATCTTACAAGCACCCGAGTGTCGAGCAGGCACAAGGTGGCTCCTGCCACTGCCCAGAACTATGGAATCCTCCTCAGGTATGGCACCTTCAGTTTGATGTCCAGCACCATCTTTGCACAGCATGCAGCTCCTAAACTCTGGACACCAACAAGCATGCATATCAGTACTGTAAAGCAATGTAAAGTGCTGTGCTATAACCTCTTGCAGAAGAACAGCTTTGTCATTCTCAGCCAGGGTGAAAACCTTATCTGCAACAGGCTGAGAAGCCATGATAGGCCTGTCCTTTGGAACAGTATACTTACGGTCAATCTGCATAGGGACAGAGGGAATAGAAGCAGGCTGGCTCACACTGCCACACTGCTTCCAAGAGAGTCCTAAAATCAGGTGGGATAGGAGATAGAAGGTTCACTGGAATATTGGGAACATGAAGCCATTCCAGATGTAATTGTTTACCCGTGTCTAAGGCAGAGCTCTCAAGGCCAAGGGTTGCATGGATATTGTGAAGCAAAGTTTGGAAGGAAATGTCCTGTGAAACAGGAGGAGCATCTGAATTGGTATTATCCAGGCTGTTAAAATGAGTCATCGTCATCGCCCTCAGAAATAATGAGGTTGGGGTCAGACTCCTCCCTCTCCAACTCCTCTCCAGAAACAGGAGATGGAAGAGAAGTGGACCTAGAAACACGTAGCCCAGGTCGGGGAGTTGAAAAGACTAACAACACTGACACCAGCAGAGGAGCTGGAGCCAGGCCTGGCACAAGCCCAGAAGGAAATGGCACTGGACCTGGCACCAGGACCAAGGGACCCAGCACTGACACTGGTCCCAGCACCGGGGAGGCTGGCACTGGCATCGGCCCCAGAGGTGCCAATGCTGGCACCAGTCCAAGGGACCAACATAATCAGAGAGCCTGAGCACGGCACCGAGGGGAGACCCTTGGGGTCACGGATGTTACCAGAAGTGGTGCTGAATGCAGCATCGGAACAGACTCCTCAAGCCCTGAGCCAGCACTGAACCCCGCACCGCTCACAGAAAAAGTCCAACTGGCACCAAAGTGACAGGCAATGGTACCTTGGCTGGTTCTTGGAAAGTACCAGTAGCAGATGGAACCAGCTTCAACAAGGGATCAGGATCTGTTGATGGAGCCAAATGTTCTACCTGACTTGAAAGACATGACTGCGGCTCTGGAGAGACCAGCCCTGAGGGATCTGGCACCAGATCAGAAGGGAGGGGCAAATGAGCCAGACCCTGTGCCCACTGCTCCATAACAGCTGCCCAGTGGTGAAACTGCCCAACGGAACCTCCACAAGAGGACAGAGAGGGGTGCTGGACATGAGACCTAGAATGACCATGAACAAGAGTTGTCAGGCATACTGGTGGCTCCAGGGAGGCCTCTGCTCCTGGACCTAGAAGACCTTAGCAGACCTACTAGAGGATGACCTCTAATAGTACCATTTCTTCCCCTTCTGCTGGGAAGAGCAAGAACTTGCAAGCCAAGAGATGCTGGGTCCTCGACCAGGATTGAGAGCAGGACAGCTTCTTTTGTATTTATGAGAGGCTGCTCCCCTCCGAACCTGGGACCTCCTAGCATAAGAACCCTTCCTCAGCAAGGGAGGTAGATTGGACATGGCCCGCTGCCACAGCAGTATGCCTGAAGAGGCTCCCTACCATCACTGTCACCACCCATAGTTGTAGGCCATTGTTCGGTGGGGCTAAAGAGAAACTGACAGAAATTTTTTAACACTAAACTGACAGAAAATAACAAACACTACTTAAATGGCTAAAGCTGATGTAAGCCCCCTGCAAAAGCGGGGCTTATATTCCCATATATTAGGCATCCATTTCCCCCTCCTACCCCACTCCCAGAGCTAGGAAATGGGTTTAGTGCTCTGGGATTATTGCTTTTGACATCACAATGTGGCAGCAGAGGGCAGAAAGGGGGTATATAAGGGAGCTGACAGGAAGTATTGTGACCGTTTCCATCCCAGGCATTAGAGGGGGGAGTCTGGAGAGTAGACCCAAGACCAGGATAGGTGGACAAGTGAGGGAGCTCGGCATTCCAGGAGGGCCAGTGGGGCCACTGGGGAAACTCCCCCAAGTAGAGTGCAATCAGGATAGTTTCATGTGCCATGACCGATGAGGAATGGAGGTATGGAGCTTTGGTGGGGATAGAGATAGCCAGGTCCTGCGTCGTGGGGGCTAGGGCATTAGTAGTTTCTTTGTGAACCTAACAAGTACGTAGGAGCCTTTTAGGAAGCCTGTTTGGTGTTTCCCAGGTCGCCAGGGTGGGGGAGAACTGTGGCAGGACCCTCTCAGGAGGGGAATCTGTGGCAGAGGTTCCCCTCATACCAGGCATGGCAGGGCAGCCTGGGGGGTTGAGGGAGCCTTTCATCCATTTAAGGGGCCTGTTTGGAGGGACAGGTACTGGGGCGCCGGTCCATGAAGTCCAGGTAGGTCACAGACCAAAGAATTGGTAGGCCTTGGAGGGTGGTCCCCATGCTGGCGCTTAACTCAAGCCCAGGAACCATTGTAAGGGATGTGGGCTTGGCAGGGACTCCCTATAGGAAGGAGGTGGTGACAGCAGAACAACCCCGTAGTGAATTGTGGGCTATGGAGGACTGAGGCGGAGGCAAGCAATTAGGGTAGAAGTGGCCTCAGCCTGAGCATCAGAGCCAGCCATTCAAAAAGTAGGTCAGCACCTGGGTTGTCAAGGAAAAAATCCTGGATGCCCTTGTGGTTTAGGCCAATGAACAGGGGTCCAGGTTAGGAGGGCAGCTCACTTTCTCACACCGGAGAAAGGGTGGCGGACAACCAGTGCCACAGAGGAAAATGGACCCATAGGTAAAAGTAAGAGTAAGGATTGGCTTAACTGATCCTTATATGCTAGGAGATTGCAGGGATCTGGGTTCCAGGGTCTTGGGTCGATCAACTGAGAGAGGAAGGGTAGAAGATGAGAATTATTCTGGTGTCTGCTGAAACTGGGCTTCTGCTGTTTAATAAGTCCAGTCAATGTGTATAAAGTTGTAGCCCCATTTAGCTGATTAATTATTTTTTATGAAAAAATGGTGACCTCTGTATAGCTGGAATCGTTGGCCATGCAGGTGACAATAAAGTCAGTTATGGAGAAACAGTGGTTAGTGCTTTATTTGATTGCAGAGGGGGAGTTTAATGAAATTAAATCCTTTGTTCCCTCTCCTATTTGCATTCTGATTCATTTTGCCATGAATTATATACCAGGAGCAGAGTCCAGCCTCTGGGGGCTGCAGGATCTCTGAGGGACCTCCGAGAGAGAAGAGGGAGCTCCAGGTCTGGTTGGTCAGTTTGGGGAGTGACTCTATTGCTGAGAATGAGGAGGTAATCCAGCATTTTGAAGACAGCAACAGATAGGGACCATCAATTTTCCCTGGTCCAGTATATGCAATGTCTCATATGTTAGCACTTTAGGAGTGCACCTTTCTTCCTGCCCGGACCACCTGTGATGTTTTTAAGCATGCCCCTAGGCGGGGTGGGAGCTACTCATCTAGGATGTTCCCCAAACCTCAAAAATTGTCACTGGACCCTGAGCCTTGCAGTCTGCGGTGTGCAAGTTTCCCGGCCTGGTTGGGCCCTGTTGTGCACTTTAAATTGCTGTGGAGTAGGCCTGGAGCAGGCATTAGGCCTGGCCTGCTATTGTGGTGTGCGTGCATGACTTGCTGGCCGCGTGACTCTCAGGAAAGGTCCTTATTGGAGGATGGGTGAAAGGGATCTATAGCAGCTGCGTTAGGAAGTGCCATCTTGGGGATCAGAGTGAGTGAGCTGAGAGAGTGAGTCCAGCATTGACAGAGTAGAAAAGGAGAATAACAATAACAAGAACAGAGCAGGATAGGTCACTGTGGGAGCGTTATTCAGTAGTGCCAACTCTGGGGAGGGAGAGACAAACCACTTGGTGGCCTGTGCAGATAGATAGGCCCAATGGTACCCCTGTAGCCACGGGAGGCCCAAGCCTCCTTTAGTCCAGTGGGCCCTCAACTTACTGCAGCTCCATCTTGGAGCTCTGCCCTCCCAGAGAAAAAAGGATATCAAGTTATCCAAAGGCCGGAATATTTTATTGGAGAGGGAGATAGGGAGATTATTAAGGAGATAGGCTACCTTGGGTAGTAATAGCATATGGATAGAAGCTACCTTGCCTGGAAGGGAGAGGTTAAGTTGGCGCCACCAGCTGACCTCTGTCGTTAATGATTGTATCAGGGGGCCAAAGTTCTCTTGTGGGATAAGGCTCCAGTTAAAATGGGATTTTTATGCCCAGGTATGAAAAGCTGTTTGGGGCCCATGTTAAATCTAGACCTTGAATACACAGATTCATGCAGGCCACAGTGAGAGGGTAACACTGGTTTTCTATTTAACCCTTAGAAAACTGTGGACGTATATATACATCCAGAATCTATATACATTCACACATATTCAGTTCTCAAAGGGTTTTTAATAATATGAAGGCCAGATAACTGAGTGAATACCTTCAGAATTCATAGAACGTTAGGGAGTGAGTCTTTAGGTTCTGCCAATGTGAGAAGTAGATCATCGGCGTAAAGGGCAGACAGGAAGGTACGCTGGCCCACCTGGATGCCCTTGATATCTTCAGTGGCCTGCAGCCTCCGTGTAAGCGGGTCCAGAGCCAACAAGAAAAGTAGGGGGGATAGAGGGTATCCTTGTCTAGTGCCCCGTTGCAGAGTGAAGGGGGGAGATATGTCCTTATTTGTTATGATTTTTGCAAGAGGGGCGTTATATAACACCTGTATCCACTGTCTGAAATAGGGACCAAAACCATAGAGCCGGACCGTTTCATAAAGATAGGGCCATTCTACAGAGTCGAATGCTTTGGAAAAATCCACCGCCATGGCCGCCATTGGGTTTTTGGATTGCATTGCAAACCACTTTAAATCCAGGACCATCCTGATGTTGTCCACTACACCTCTGCCTTTAATAAACCCAACTTGAGAAGGTGGATAAGAGAGGGTATAATGTCCGTCAGATGGGTGGCAAGCATTTTAGCTGCTATTTTGCAATCTACCAATATGAGAGAGATTAGGTGAAAGTTAGCACAGTTCTGAGGGTCGTCAGATTTTTTCAGCAGTAGGGTAATTAATGCTTCTTGCATTGAAGGGGGGAGGATACTGGCCTTGTGGGCTTCTTGCAGGGTGGAGAGGAGAGGGGTGCTAATCTGAGCACTGATGGTTTGGTAAAGTTCAGCAGTCATGCCATCTGGCCCTGGTGCTTTACCCTTGGCCAGCTAGCCAAGGGTGGTCAAAAGCTCTGCTTCTGAGAAGGGCCTGTCTAAGTCCTGTTTCACTGTGTTGGGTAGCTGGGGGATGTTGACATCAGCACAGAACTTAAGTAGTTCCTGCTGAAGTTGGTTAGGTTCCCAAGTGTTTTACGATTCATATAATCTCTGATAGAAGTGCTGCATGCACTCATTGATTGGCTTTGGGCCCGAGACGACCTGGCCATTCAGGTCCTTGAGGGCATGTATCCTAGAAACAGCATACTGTTTCCTGAATTGAAATGTCAGAAGCTTCCCCCCCATCCCCTCCTTCCCAGTATCTGTGCTTGGACCTGAGTAAGGCCCACTCTGCTTTTTGCAGTAGCCTAGTGTTAATATGATATTTGAGCACAACTATCTCCCGCAAGAGTAATGGGTCAGGTGTTTGGGCATTAGAGGTCCTAAATCTGAGTTCCAAAGTGGACAATTTGGTTTGCAAGTCATTTAATTCAGACTTCCTTTATCTATTCTGGTGAACTGAATACGCAATTATCTGCCCCCACAAAACCGCCTCAAAGGCCTCCCATACCATAGCCGCAGAGGTGTACGCAGTCTGGTTCAAAGAAAAGTAATCTCTGGCCGTCTCTCGTACCATGGCCTGAAACTGCAGGTCCTTAAGGAGAAGGAGGTTACATCTCCATCTAGTACCCGATCTGGCTTCGCTCGAGGGAATGTACAGGCAGGATAATGGGGCATGGCCTGAGACCACTATATTATGCACCTTGGTGCATGTGATATTAAGCTCCTTAAGTCTCTCTTCATATGTCTTCTGCACCGGAAGATGTATGAAGACAGACTTAAGGAGCTTAATATGTATAGCCTCGAGGAAAGGAGGGAGAGGGGGGACATGATAGAAACTTTCAAGTACCTCAAGGGAATCAACAAAGTCCAAGAGGGTAGCATCTTCCAAAAAAAGAGGTGTGCAAGAACAAGGGGGCACAATTTGAAGATGGGGGGGCAGCTCAGAGGTAATTTAAGGAAGTATTTTTTCACAGAGAGGGTTGTGGATGCATGGAACTGCCTTCTGGAGGAGGTTGTGGAGTCAAAAACAGTGGTGGAATTCAAGCATGCATGGGACAGTCATAAGGCAATTCTAGGGGGTGGGGGTAGGAAGAAGTAGGCTGCTGGTTAACTAGGATCTGCAGCTTATCCATTAGGTAGGGAAATGGGCAGACTGCGTGGGCCAAGCGGTCCTTATCTGCCATCAAATTCTATGTTCTATGTTTCTATATCCAAGGCTGCAGGAGCATTAGCCAGCCAGAAGTCAATCCTGCTGCTAGAGGAGTGGGCAGCTGAAAAGAAGGAGTAGTCCCACCCAGAGGGATGGTCTCTGCACCGTACATCGGTCATGCCCCACTCTTCCATCATTCCTTGCAGGGTCAAGACAGCTTTGTGGTGAGTTTGTGGAGTTGGTGACGACTTACCAAGGAAGATGTCTAAAGCGAGGTTAAAGTCCCCCCCTGAGTATAATAGGAATCTGTGGATATGGTGAAGCCAAAGCTTCTACGGCCTTATTGAGGTCAAGTAGGATCTCTGAGTTATCTGTGTTCGGGCCATAAATAGTTGCTAATATTACATGGCCCACAGGGTATGCAAAGCGTATCGCCAGCCAGTGGCCTAGGGCATCTGAAACTAATTGTTCCTGCACCCAATTGCATGATTTCCTAAGTAAAATGGCTACCCCTTTGGATTTGGTTGATGCTGAGCTCGCAATAACAGTGCCGACCCAAGCTTTCCTGAGCCATTGTACAGTTCTTGCAGTGAGGTGGGTCTCTTGGATTAAAGCAATATCCGCCTGCAAGGAGTGTAAGTGTCTGAGGACCATAGATCATTTAACTGGGTGGTTTAGGCCCTTCACGTTCCAAGATATGAGTTTAGTACCTGCAGTAGCAGGCTGCATCATGGTTCCAGCCATGTAGAATTATACAGGTACTTACCACCCAAGTCCAGAGGAGAGAGAGAAACAGGGGTGGAAGGATTGCTTGTTGCCTATTAGGTATAGAAGAAACAGAGCAGGAGAAAGGGACACTCCAATCACTTAATGTAGGTGTGAATGTATACCTGGTGAGAGAGGAAAGGAGAAAAAACAGTCAAGGTCAAAAAACCCAAAGAACTTACGTCAGGATACACTTAGTTAAGCAGAATTCAATACTATTTCCCCCGGTATAGGGGTCTTATTATAGCTATCTCATAACAAATATATAACAGTAAATGGATAATTTTGAAAAACTAAAGGTGAATAGCTGTATGCGTGAAGTGAAGCCATCCTCTGTTACGAGGAGGAGCACTCAGCCACACTGACTCTTCACCCTGTTGGAGGTGAATGAGAGCACGAGAAGACCAACGAACAACGTAAACCTCTAAACTCAGTCTCCTGCTCCACGGATAAATGAGAGGTACATGAACAGTGCACATAAGTAGGAAAAAAAGTGGAAAAAGAGGGAGGGGGATCAGATGATGCCCGGTGGAGTAGAGCATCAAAAGGATGCCTGAGGCATGCTGTCCGGGCTGCCCTGGTTGACCTTGATACTGCTACAGTGCAGCATACCTACGATGGGATTCCCAGCATGTGGTTACCCCAGCGGCGAGTGCCAAGGATGCCAGTCTACTAGCCAGAGTTGAGTGTGGGGGGAGGGCAGTACATGGGTCATAGACTAGGTGCTTACAGGTTAGGCATTCAGGCCTCCCAGTTACCCCCTCCTTATGCAAACTATCTGTAGACCACCTAGAAAATCCAATACTAGGGTCCACCATCAATCGGGGGTTCCTTGTAACCTAAGACCCTGGTGTTAAGTACCCAGTTGTGGGGAGGGCAAAGGCAACAAAGAAAACTTTTTACAGGCTGGAAGTGTTCAGTCACTGGGGGCTAGCACCCTTGTTGGAGCACTGTTCGTTGCAGTTGTGGAGAGGTCTTGAGATGCTGCCTGTGCAAAGGTTAGCCAACCTGGTTTCACTGATACTATAGGAAAGTCCTGACAGCTCGCTAGGTCGGGAGGAAGGTCTGCCCAAGATGTGAATTCGGCCATTAGAAGCTCATCCAAAATGTCTTGTGAGTCCAAATGTTCCTGTACAGGATAGTCGTCCCTGGTCTGTTTAACAGGTGGTGCCATCCCTGGGCCTTTCGAGGGGGATCCTAGTTCGCTCAGGGATCGTTGACGTATTGAGCAGATTGATTGGGGCCCCAC
Organism: Neoceratodus forsteri; assembly: GCA_016271365.2. Taxonomy (NCBI): domain Eukaryota; kingdom Metazoa; phylum Chordata; order Ceratodontiformes; family Ceratodontidae; genus Neoceratodus; species Neoceratodus forsteri. The sequence goes on from CM028130.1 coordinate 1,429,277,239, forward strand.
TGAGATAGAGGTGGTGGGAGCTTTTCCCCTTGCCCTATTGATGGAACTTTGTTGTTATTATCTGTTCCTGGTGATTTGCAGTGGGCCGAGGACCTGGGGGAGCCACTTGGGGAGAGAGCAGTCCATTGCACTTTGTGGTCCTCCCAATACCCTTCCTTGGGAGCATGGTTCCTCCAACCCTTGGTGTGAGGATCCAGTGCCTAAAGCCTCGTGGGAGATGTAGTGTGCAGGGGTATTTTGCGCCAGTATGTAGAGGCCCAGCTTTCCACTACCCAAGGTGTCTCTGCTACAATTTCTCTACCTTCTCTGGATACATGCAGGTATGATAAATTCCTGAACCCGTATGTAAAGCCATGAGCAGCTAGAGCTTTTTAAGAGGTAGGAAACTCTTCCTACAGGCGGCAACCTCTGCAAAGTCCAGAAAAAAGGATATTTTCTCCCCATGCCACATTTCTTCGCCTTTATCTCTTGCAGCACTAAGGATTCTTTCTTTCATTGATTATCGCAATAAACAGGCAATAAGGGGTCTAGGATGGGTGTCAGCAGGCATGTACCCCCGGGATATGGTGCGCCCTTTCCACCTCAACTGGGCCATGCCACCTATCCCCTAGAATTATAGGAACTTCTTCATTGAGGAGTCTCTCTGTGTTTCTCCCCTCAACACCTTCTGGGATTCCTAGAATCCTGATATTATTTCATCGCCTACGGTTCTCTTGATCCTCCACTCGTTTCCACAATATTGCCAGCTTGTCGTCTTGTTCCCTCAGACGTTGTAAGATTTTTTCCTGCCCAGCCTCCAGATCTTCTGTGCATTGATCTGTAACATTTAGCTTATCACTCAGTACTTTAACTTCTGCAACAGTGCCCGACAAGGTGGAGGAAATCATGTCCACCCTTGTGAGCAGGGTTTCAAGCATGGCTGTGATGCACTGTAATGAAGTACTCACATCCACTGAGGGAGTAGAGCTGTCTGTGGAAGCAACACCTTGATTCTACATAGCGAGGATAAAGGAGGCCAGCCTTACTTCGTGGTAGGTGTGCTATCCAGTTATGATGCGATGTTGTAGGCGACATTGTACTCAGGGGGACCAGCACACGTAATTCTGAGTAACCGCACTGAGATTTCAGTTACAGTAGGAGCCTTGCTGGGAGGATCAGTACGCAAAGATGGCACTCTCAGGGCTCCGAAGCTAATCGTGTAGGGCCGACACTGCACGTTGATGTGCCTGATTGCAGGACGCAATAAAACCCGCACCAGTTGGAGAACCCAATCTGTGACATCATCTGTGGGTTTTTAGGGGGAAGTTCGGAGTACTGGATGACCACAAAAGCGAGCAGGTTGTGGTAGCTGGAGATGGATCTAGTGGTTTAGGTAGTCATCTTCAACAGTGGTCAAGCCACGCCCCCCTGACTGCATAATTTTGGAGAAAAAGTGCTGTGAGCTCCAAGTGACTGTGGGACTGAAAGGGAAGGACAAGCAAGCGTAGGCATCAACATGGATTGGCAGCAAGTAGTAGCAGGGGGAGACACAGAGAGACCTGAAGCAAGCCCTCAGGAGGAACCCCTGACTATAGTTCCAGCCTCAGTTCTTTCCTGGCTTTGGAAAGCTGAGGGAAAATGCAAGGGACATGAACATTGTGTGAGGTGTGGATTTATGGGGGAGGCAGTGACTGGACTGCCCATGTGACCTTATTGCTTAAGTAGTCCTCCAGTGCCATGTAGGGGATGTATGTTCCCAGTTCCACTGCCAGCTTATTCATTCCATGGTTACAAGACAGTGGGGATTCATTCAGAAGAGGGTTTGAGAGACTGTCCCTGGGAGAGAGCACACATGTCCAGGTGGATGAGACCTGAAGTGAATCCACAGATGTAATAGTGGATGCTGTTGAGGAAAAGAGTGCAGGTGCACCAGAAAGGGACAAAGGTGATGTGGAGCACAGTCATCTGCCCAGCTTTCTGCCACCTGCTACTGGCTATCCCACTGTCAAAGGGAGTGGCAGGGGCTTCAGACAACCAGTTGGGGATCCTCCAGGGCCCAGAGGACCCTCACCACAGCCTATGTCTGGCGGTAGCTCACAGGCATTATCCAGCAAAGTGGAGCCAGAAGAAAGACCAGATCTAGAGAAAATGACCCGAGTCTGTGCCTGTACCAGTGTCAGCCAGTGGAAAGGTTGGTGACCCACAAAATTAAAGGGAGCTGAAAGAGGAGAAATATGTTGGCAGCCAGATCCAGTTCCAGGACCACATGGTGGTTAGGGTAATCCCTAGGCTCTACCACCCCCAGTTATCACCTTCAGTGATATCACCCACAACTCCTAGTCCAGGCCAAGACCCTCCAGACCTGGGTGGTGTTGTACCTGGGTTATGCCCCCTATCATCCCACATACACCTTACACTGTATTCCTGGTCTGTTGTACTGTGATACTGCTGTTTTGCACTACATATAGATTTAGGCACCCATCATACAAGCATGGGTGCCAGGAATGTCTTTGCTGCTAATATATGCTAATGTTTACATCTTTATAGGATTATATCATACATGATTCATTATACCTCACTGTAATGCATTTACCTAGATTACGTTTGTCTTTTATATATATTCTATATATAATCTACCTAATTACTGATAAAATGACTCTTATTGATCATCAGTAATTACTGTATACACTTATATACTTATATTTTCATATAATCACATGCAGTATGTGTCTTGCACTTAGGTTAGCATGCCACGTGTATTTTTGGGAAGTCACCATTTCTCCTTGTCTTGCTGACAGAGACAAATCTTTTGTCTCACATTATACTCATTAGTAATTCTGTCTCCTAAGTAAATATCCAAGGAAGAATGCCTTGTTTATAATGTAGAATCAAGACATTATGTTTCTTATATCTGTAACTATAATGTTATCTGTGTTACTATGCTGTTATCTATGGTATATAACTTTGTGTAAGCCAGCTCCTCACTGAGAATTTGTACATTCTTCCCAGAGACTGGTGAAAACCCAGCTCCCTTGTGATTTTCTGTCTCATGCTTGGCGTGAGTATAGTAATAAATTATTATTATTACTTACTTTTGCTTGCGTGCTTGTTTCTTTAGCTGACACTGTAGTCATATAAGAATCTGATTTATTTACCCCATAGAAGGTTTCTGGGCTACAGTGGATGGGTTAAACCCAAATGACCCATTAAACCTCAAATATCAACAGGGGATATGGCTGTCTATGGGACAAGCCAGGAGAACCTGCGTAAGGGACCTGCCTGAATGGAGCCAGGCTGAAAAGTGGGTTCGCAGGAAGCTGAGGATAGAATATCCAAACTTGAACTATCCATATGTGCCAGAAAGGATTTGGGACATTATAGAGGAGATGCAGGAGGATTGGATTTTTAAAGAGCAGTTAGAGAGGCTGAAGAACCACCCAGGAGGAGGAGGAAGTGCCCCATCTCAACAGTTGTTCCAGCAGGCACGGTCGATGTGCTACACAGGGCCTTGGGCATGACTAACCATTTTCAAACATTTTGCTATGGGACTTCCAGTGATGTCACAGCCAGACCGGCAGCCTGAGTGTGATAGCCCTCTCCCTCCTCAGGGATAATCAGTTCACAAACTGTCTCAAACAGCATAAATTTTGGTCAAGATGGCATCTGGAGCAAAGGGTGAACCCAGAAAGACATGTTCATGGACAGAAAAATTGTAATTGACAGAAGATGGCTCCAGATTCCGTGTGCTAAGCTCTGACAGCAGTCAGAGCCTATCTCCAACTGGCAACAGAGGCAATATGAAGGATGCAGACATGGAGGAGGAATGTTTAACCCAAAACAGATTTGAGACCCTCCTCCAAGAAATGTAAAGGTCTCAATCAGAAAATCAGGCAGATTTCAAGAAAGTACATGCCCATTTCAACCAGATGGAGCAAAGGATAGAGGAAAATGAGAGTCGCACATCATCCCTGGAAGAAGGGGCCTCTCATATGCCCACTGCATTGGACACACTGTTAAATTGTGCAGAGGCCTTGCAAAACAAATTCCTAGATCTCAAAGCCAGGTCATGCAGAAAAAAATCTAAGAGTGTCCGGTCTACCAGAAAGCACAGAGATTGGCAGCATGTGCGATTTTATGCAGGACTTCTTAGTGGACATTTTTGGAGTTACCTCACACATTTACATTTCAAATAGAGCATGCCCATAGGGCTTTGAACCCAAAACCACAAGATCCAACAGCGAGACCACATACTATAGTGATGAAACTAGCTAGCAATAGATCTAAGGAGGACTTGCTGAAAATGGCATGGCAAAAAGGAGAAGCTCGCTACAATGGGGCATGCTTATTTTATGATCATGACTACCCCCCAGAAATTCAAAAAGAAAGATTGAAATACCTGGAGGTGATGAAGGCCTTGTGGGCTAAGAAGGTTAAGTTTCAAACACTTTATCCAGCTTGTATGAGGGTATTCTGGGAAGATGGCCCATAGCTATACCAGATAGCAGAGGTGGCAATGGAGGCACTGAAGCAAAGAGGTATCATAATTCAATAACGTTCTTAATCCCAGAGGCACCCGAAGGTGAGAGGAATCACAGAGGATTGGCAGATGGTTTCCATGAGGAACATTAAGGTAGCCAGATGCTTCCACCCAAGGGCACTAGCGGATATTAGCAGCATCCTAAGCAAAAAGCAACCGTCAGAGCTGGGAAAGGATTCCAACCCTGGAGACACTTGAAACTGCAGCAAGTACATAAGGGACATCAGAGTGCTTCTTCCTACTTTCTGCTTTGCTGAAAAGCAGAGCGGAGAAAGGGGTGCACTTAATGTCAAAAGGTACGGACATTTTTCGGAGACTCTCCAGCGTGGTTTGCACTCTAAGGGGTGGGGGGTTAAAAGTAAGTGGGAATGGGTTGTCTTTATGATGCAATCAACTTCAAACTGAGTAAAATTCCATATTTTTCAATATGACACCAGTACCACATGGTTTCTTGGATGGGATACAAATGTATACAGTTGCACAATAAGGGGGTTCCTATTGTATAAAGTACTAAAAAGGTATTAAAAACATTTTCGGATTGGTATCTTAAAGGAAAGGCCAAACCTAGTTTGATGTATACAATATGAGAGAAGTGTGTGGGGGGGTAGATTAAGAAAACCTGCTTTCGAAGAGTGTACTCATCACCCCCAGAAAAGTTTGTGCACTGTATAGTGCCTGGGCATGGAATTTAACAGTGGGATAGGAAGTAAGGTTTAAGATGAAGAGAATAACATTGGATGGGTTTGAAAGAGCTGAAAGGGTCACATGAACCACTCAAGATGTGGCACAAAATGTCCCGGTGGGGGGGGGAAAGGAACGGAGAGGTTAGTAACATGCTCACTAAGCGACGGGTGAGACAGTATGGGCCTTGGCGAACCCTATTTCTAGGTTACCTGTTTTCATGGCTGACTCTGGAAGGGAAGGTGATGGATGGGAAATCAGAGGCAGTAGCCCCAAGAAAAGGGGCACCTGTAACCACTGCAGCTTTGACATGGGGTTTGTGGTGGAGGGATGATCTCATGTTCAGAGCAAGAGAAGTTACAATTAACTCTCTCAACCTTGTAAGGTCGTTTTAGAACTGTTTAATACTGTTGATTACGTGCTATTTGTCCATTGGCAGCAGTTAATAATAGTCACGGTTCTTACTAACAGCATCAAACAACCTAAAGCAGTGATATGGTGGAGCAGAGATCAAGAGAGAATCAGATGTTACCCAGCCCAGGAGGGCACTGGGGAAGGGAGGGGATTAATACCTAAAAATGATGAGTAGTCCTGGGTTAATGATCCTTTCCCACAATGTAAATGGTCTGACTAATCCAGTAAAAAGGAAAAAAATATTAACATTTGGAAAACAATCCAGGGCAACCTTCGTGATATTACAGGAAACCCACTTATCAGATGCAGAACATCAGAAGCTGAGGCAATGTGGGGTTGAGGAGGTATATGCCTTCTCGTATGGGGAGGGAAAAGGGGTTCAGTTATCCTAATCCCTCAGGGTGTCCCATTCGAACTTCAGGACACATTAATAGACAGGGAAGGTAGATATGTAGTCCTCAAAGGGCACTTGGATAGGAAACTCCTGACACTTGCCTCAAGTCAACACTCCACCAGGTTCTCCATTCAACTTCTTTACGAATCTACTAGTAAATATTAAGGAAATGGCAGAGGGTATGATAGTACTCAGGGGAGACTGGCACTTAACCCTAGGCCCGCATAAAGACAGTACTTCTAAGATCCCTAAAAGGGAACATGGGGTTGCAAAACAGGTAAAGACACTATTAGGGAGGCTGGGCCTACACGATGTGTGGTGATAAATAGAGGGGCTGGAGCCAGCATACACCTTTTTCTCCCATGTACACCAGATTTATTCCAGGATAGACCAGTTTTTGGTAAAGAAAGAATACCTAGCAGATCTGACAAAATGCACAGTAGGTACCAGGGTCCTTTCGGATCATGCCCCACTTACATTGGAACTTACATTACACCCACAGCACAGCAAGCCTTTTGGAGGCTGAACTTATCGCTCCTCCAAGACAAAGGGGTATTGGAGGAAATGCCATGACTGATAGAACAAGCCTTAAAGGGTAACAATACCCCAGAGGTGGGGGAAGGGGTCTTGTGGGATATGGTGAAAGCTATGATAAGAGGGGAGATTGTAGCTGTTGGCAGTGCATGGAAAAAAACAAACACTTCAAAGGCAGCAGGATTTGGAAAGGAAAATAACTCTAATAGTGCACAACAGCAAAAATTATATAGACAGAGAGTGAAAGAATTGGATGCCCTAAGGAAAGAGCTAAATGGACTTTTGGATTGGAAGGTGGAACAAAAGCTCAAATTCCTCAAACAAAAGTGCTATGAGGGAGGTCTGAGGGCACTGAAGCTCTTGGCCTGTAGACTAAGGGTCAGGAGGGCTAAGGCACATATAGCAACAATAGTTCATCCAACCACGAAACATCAGAAACACACTGGGAGGGAGGTACTAGAGGCCTTTAAAGAATTTTACAAAAAGCTATACAGCCCAAGAGATGGCTCCTCTCCAGAACAGATTAAAGTTTTTTTAGGAAAACTGAAATTGCCCCAATTAATGGCTGAACATAACCTAGAGTTGTGCTGTCCTATTCTGCCACAAGAAATTGAACAAGTAATCAATAATAGTAAGATGGGAAAGTGCCCTAGAACTGATGGTCTGAGTTTTACAAAAATTCAAAAATTTAGTGCCAATCTAGATACTTAAGTATACAGAGGGTAATAAGGAAGAGGATACACACCACCATCCTGGTGTGTGCAGTGGTCTCTGTGATTCCCAAGCCTGGTAGGGTTGCACCCAATGTGCATTATACCACCACATAGCTATACTAAATTTAGACTATAAAATATTTGCTTCCATAATGGATGAGTGCCTAGAGCAACTGATCCCACTGATAGTAGCCCCAGATAAACAGGTTTTGTTACATGGAGACAAACAGCGGACAATGTGCGCTGAACTCTGAACATTATGGAATATTTAAACAAGAGCAATAGCAGCCCTAATTCTAAGTTTAGATGCAGAAAAAGCATTCAACAATGTTGATTGGAGGTTTTTATATGGGGTCCTTGCTGGTTTGGCTTCACAGAGACATTTATAGACATGGTGCAAAGACTATATACCAGTCAAAGGGCCTATGTTAGGGCTAATGAACAACTGTCCAAGAGTTTTGAATTGGGGAAGGGCACCAGGCAGGGATGCCCCATGTCACCGTTGCTATTTGCACTATCTATAGAACCCCTGGCCTTGTGGATACACCAGGACCAAGAAATAATAGGAGTTATTGTAGCTCAGCGTGAACATGAAGCCAGCCATTACGCTGGCAATTTCTTAATATACCACAGCGGACACAGAAAAATCACTAAACAGACTAATAAATGATACAAGAATAACTACACCATAGGGTACATACTCCACAAAAATGGAAACACTGCAGTTCAATTTCACCCCCTCTAAGAAATGTCAAGATACTTACCTGATGAAGTGGAGACTGCCTGCAATCAAATACAGTACCTGGGAATTTCCCTCAGAAACACAGGCACTTTCCTCTTTTCTGAAAATTATGTTCCACTGGGTAAACAACTGAAAGCAAATGTAGAAAGATGGTCCCTACTGCTGCTGCTGTCTATGCATGCGAGGATACAGGCAGTCAAGATTAATCTGCTGCCTTGCTTCCTATTTGTATTTCATAGTGTTGCAGTGGAACGTCTTATACAGTGGATGGCTAGTATGAAAAAAAGATAATCCACAAATTTATATGGGCACGCAGGAGGCCCAGAATTCATAGATCATTGCTAGAGGCCAGAAAGCAGTAGAGACTTAGTAGGGACCGTTCTGGAATACTGGCTTGCCACATGGTTCTGAAAGACCGCCTATCACCATAGAGCGAGCAAACTTGAGCCCATAGGCAAAAGGTCGATGGATATTGTACCGACCATTGCAAATAGCGACAGTCACTACACTACTTAAGTAAACCTCACAGAAATCTTTTTTTTATGTGAGGGGCTGTGCACCCCACACCCCAAACTTAAATAACAAACTCCGATGGGGGTACGAACCACCGGGCAAGTTACTGGCTTGTGAGACAAAAAAATATTTCTGCCTGTAGCCAGACCTGAACTCGGGTCTGTTTGCATTGCAAACAGTGGTGTACACCACTATGCTATGCAAGCAGCTCAGTGGGAATCAGCCACAAAGCATACTATATCCTGCAGTAGTGAGTACAGCTCCTTGCTGTACTCACTATGCAGGATATAGCGATGTATTGCACCACTCGCTGTCTTATAGAGCGCTGTTATTGAGTCGCTCAAAAGTGTAGCACTCAGAAATCAGCACTCTACATGGGTGTTACCTTGCCACACAGGTTAAATGGGCCCTACTGTGGGGTCATAATCAAACTGAAGTGCACTGGCGTGAGATGGAAGTAAAGCAGGCTGGAGAGCCAGCCCCATATGACATTTTATTCATGCACCCCAGACACAGGATGGATATGGGAGATTGGTTCCCAGGGATGAGGTCTCATTGAAGGCCTGGACAGATTTAAAACATACCTGATGATACAGAAAGTGTGAAGATACCAGAGATTCTGAAAAATAAAGAATTCTCAACGGGTATAAAGTGACCCCTGGTTTCATAAGTAATACCAGCAGGGTCTGAGACACCCACCCAGATACTTATGGGGACAGCATCTATACATTTACTGGTGTCAGAGGAAATTTGGGTGAAACCCACTGACATGTTAGATATCTTCAAATAAATAACTACCTGCAAAATCAGATCCAGTATACACAGCGGATCAGGCCCCCAAATTAATATACCTACTCTAGAGAGTTAATATCTAGGAGCTATTTCAAAGGGCTGATCTCTGGTATATATAACACCAACAATGACATAAAGCAAACAATGCTAAACTTCTGATTGTAAGGTGGGAAGCAAAGGCAAATTGTAAGATACATATTAATATAATATAAAATAGACAATAGAAATGAAATGATAGAAGGCATCCTTGGGATGGCAGAGAAAGGAGATATTGCTGATGGGGATCTGAATATGCCAGATGTTAACTGGAGCATCTTTGATGCAGCCACATCAAAGAGCAGGGCCATTCTCGATGCCCTACAGGGGGCATGTCTCAGACAGCTAGTTTTGGAACCCACTTGGGAGGGAGCAATCTTAGGCTTGGTACTCTCAAATGGGGATGGAGTGGAGAAAGGATCTCTGATCTTGAAGTGGGTAGCCATCTGGGAACAAGCGACCACCAAACAGTGTGGTTCATGATAAACTTAGCTATAGAGTCAAGCCGCACAAAAGTGAAGGTACTGGACTTCTGGAGGGCTGATTGTGTCAAAATGGGAGAGTGCCTCAGAAAAGCACTAACAAACAGGCAAGAAGGTGGGGTGGAGCAAAAATTGGGAAACATCAAAACCGCCATCACAGAGGCAACAGGCCTTTGTGTGAAGCAAATAAACAAATCAAAATGAAAGAAAAAGCCTCTATGGTTCTCAAAAGAAATGACGGGGAAGGCAAGGGAGAAAGAGATAGCATTCAGGAAGTATAAGGAAACACAGAAGGAGCAGGACAGAGAACTGTACCAGTTAAAGTAGAAGGAAGTGGGGAAGGCAGTCAGAATTGCAAAGGCCCAAAACGAAGACAAGATAGCCAACTCGGTTAAGAAGGATAAAAACTTTATAGTACAGTAGGGAGCAAAGTAAGACTAGAGCAGGACTACTGAGGCTGAATAAAGAGGAAGGTGGTTGGGCAGAGAGGCGACAGTGAAAAAGCAGGGATATTGAACGAATATTTCTGCTCAGTATTCACAATGGAAAAGCAAGGGGAGATACCTAATCCAGTAAATAGAAGCACTCTGGATAGGGGGGTTGATATTAGTCCTTTCACAGAAGAAAGGGTTCTGAAAGAACTCTTAAAACTGAAGGTGGATATAGCAATGGGGCCTGATGGGATTCACCCCAGAATTCTAAAAGAACTAAGGGAAGAACTAGTAACACCACTTACTAACCTTTTTAATAAATCACAGGAGGATGGTGTGGTACCTGAGAACTGGAGGAGGGTGGATGTGATTCCCCTTCACAAAAGTGGGAGCAAGACAGAGGCAGGAAACTACAGATCTGTCAGTTTGACCTCAGTGGCAGGAAAAATGATGGAATCACTTCTGAAGGAAAGAATTGTTGAGTACCTAGAGGCCAGTGGGGCACAGGACCCAAGGCAGCATGGATTCACAGCAGAAAGGTAAAGGCAGACAAATCTAATTGATTTCTTTGACTGGGTGACCAAAGCAGTAGAGACCAGGGAGGGGCTGTGGACATGGCCTACCTAGACTTTGCTAAGGCATTTGACACAGTCCCACAAAGATTAATAAACAAATTAACCAGCCTGGGAGTGGGTATCAGGGTGGTAGCCTGGAATAAACACTGGCTGGACAACAGGACACAGTAGGTAATAGTAAATGGAGTCCACAGTGAAGGAAGGAGGGTTACTAGTGGGTACCCTGAGGTTCAGTACTGGGGCAGTGCTTTTAATGTCTTTATAAGTGGCTTTGCAGAGGGACTGGAAGGGAAAGTATGTCTCTTTGCAGATGACACAAAGATCTGCAGCAGGGTTGATACCCAAAGTGGGGTGGAAAGGGTGGAAAGGATGAAAAGGGACTTGGCAAGGTTGGAGGAATGGTCAAATGTATGGCAGCTTAGATTCAATGCAAAGAAGTGCAAAGTAATACACCTGGGAAACAAAAACCCAGGGGTAGAATACATGGGGGTTGAGATACTGACTACAACAGAAATGAAAGGGACCTGGGGTAGTCATATCAGACAACCTAAAGGTGGGCCAGCAATGTGAGAAGGCAGTAAGGAGGGCTGGGGGGCTAGTGAGATGCATAGGGAGAGACATCACCAGTAGAAAACAGGAAGTTGTTGGCCCTCTGTACAGACAGTTGGAATGACCACATCTGGAGTACTGTGTACAGTTCTGGAGAACCCATCTCCGCAAAGACATAGACAGGGTGGAGGCTGTCCAGAGGAGGGCAAACAAAATGGTGCAGGGTCTGCACCAGAAAACAAATGAAGAAAGACTAAAGGAGCTTAAGATGTATAGCCTCGAGGAAAGGGGGGGGCATGACAGAAACTTTCACATACCTCAAGGGAATCAACAAAGTACAAGAGGGTAGCATCTTTCAGAAAAAGAGATGTTCAAGAATAAGGGGGCACCATTTGAAGATAGAGGGGTTATAGCTCAGCGGTAATGTGAGGAAGTATTTCTTCACAGATAGGGTTGTAGATGCATGGAACAGCCTTCCTGAGGAGGTTGTAGATTCAAAAACAGTGGGGGAATTCAAGAATGCATGGGACAGACATAAGGAAATTCTAGTGGAGGGTAGGAGAAAGTAGGCTGTTGGTTAACTAGGATCTGCAAGCTTATCCATTAGGTAGGGAAATGGGCAGACTAGATGGGCCATGCGGTCTTTATCTGCTGTCAAATTCTATGTTTCTATGTAAGTTGAGTGGAAAAGAGTGGCAACACATCTAGAAAGGGGCCTTTAAAACTATATCTGCACCAAAGTGGCAGGAATTTGTGTGGAAGGTGAGAGTTAGATTCTTTCTGACCTCAAACAGACAAGCCAAATGGAATACAACTAAGAGTTCAGAGTATTGGAGACAATGTGGAGAAACCAAAGCATCCCACATGCATATTTTCTACTCATGCCCAACTAGGTGAATTTCTAACAACTATAACTCAAAAATTGAAAGGTGTTTTCCAGATAATAGAAGCACTACAAATGAGCCATCTCATATTGGGTTTGCCCCCAAAGGGGTTAAGAGGCACAAATATGTGTTACCTCTGGAACATCTGTGTGGCTGCCTTGGGGAAAGTGGTAACTCATAAATGGCTAAGAGCAGACCCTCCCTCAGTAGTAGAATGAAAGGTACTTATCTGGAAGTACTAGGGAAGTTACCCACAGAACAGTCAGACAACTACAGGATTAGGATAAGGACATAATAATAGGATCTAGAACTCTTTCTGGTTTTAACTGCATATTTTAAAAACACCACTGAAAGTAGTTTAAGTTTAAATATGTACTGAATGTAGTAAACACTGCTGCTATGTAGGCATTTAATTTCATTATTGTATGTTGTGTTAGTATGCCCTTTCCTCTTTATTTTCTTAGGAGCTGATTTTTAATAAGACTCTCTGCTGACTTCTTATGTTCCTGGTCTAGAAAAACTCCCAGAGAGGAATGGACACTTAAAAGACTGGCATTGAATTATTAAACCAGACTATGTACCTACCTCTAAGAATATGATTTTGTATCTTGCATGCAGAAGCTTTTTTGAACTGTAAAATTTAATCCAGAAGTTTTGTAAAATACTGTACTTCTAAATAATGAAAGTATAAAAAAAAACAAAAAAAACATTTTGCTATGGTCCAGGACTTAACCGGGACTCGGACCAAGTATTACATTTTGGACCAATATTCTTTTGGAGACATGACCACTAAGCCGTACCCAGTATATTATTTTCCTCCAGGTGAGGGGCCTGCAACATAGGCCTCTGGGACTAAAAAACTTGTGGACTGCGCCAGGACAATTGCTCTACGGAGCAGATATGGTGACTTAGATTCAGGTTACTAATCAAGCTCTTAAATTAAAAAAAATTTACAGTTATTGTTTTATTATCATGCTAAGATATGTTTTTGAGAGACTGGTGAGAGAAAGTGTGAGTGCATGCGTGAGTGAGTGGTCTGAGGTTTGTACGCAGAGAAACTTATTTTAACAAATTGATGGGAGGTATCTAGGGGAACATTTGCTCCCTTTTTATTAGTGTTTTACAAAAAGCTTAAGGAAAAATCTTGTTTTGAAATGTCTAATCATTATAAAAAGTGATTGCTGTTACTGTTTAAAAAGAAATAATGATGGTTGTGACTAGCACTTTAGATTTATCTCTGGGTACAGGTAGGGTTTAGGAATTAGGTTTCAGGGTATAGTTTTGGGCTAGGTAGGTTGGGTGGTGCCTGGTGGCCAGACATGGTGTGTTCATATCTGGAAGGCTGGGGAGTACGCATACTTGGCCCGATGGGAGTGGACGATCACTGAACCCTTGCCATCATTCCCAGGAGGGATTGATTTCCTGGGTGGGGTAAGAGTGTAAGCTCCCTGCAAAAGCGGGGCTTATATTCCCATGTTTTAGGAAACCATTTCCCCCTTCTACCCCACCCCCAGAGCTAGGAAATGGGTTTAGTGCTCTGGGAGTTATTGCTCTGGATGCCTCAAGGTGGCAGCAGAGGACAGAAATAGGGTATATAAGGGAGATGACAGGAAGTATCTTGGCCATTTCCAGCCCAGGCATTAGGCCTGGGGCTGGAGGGGGGAGGCTGGAGAGTAGAACCAGGTCCAGGATAAGAGGGCAAGTGGGGGAGCTTGGTGGTCCAGGAGAGCCAGTGGTCACCCTCCCCAAGTAAAGTGCAGTCAGGATGCTTTCATGTGCTGTGGCTGATGAGGAGTGGGGGTATGGAGCTCCAGTGAGGATTCAGTTAGGCAGGTCCTGCACCGTGGGGGTTAGGGCATTAGGAGTTTTTTTGTAAACCTAGCAGGTATGTAGAAGCCCTTTAGGAAGCCCATTTGGTGTTTTCCCAGGTCACCAGGGCTGGGAGGGATGTGGCAGGCACCTCTCATTAGGGGAACCAGTGGCAGAGGTTCCCCTCATACCTGGTGTGGCAGGGCAGCCTGGGAGGTTGAGGGAGCTGGGGAGCCTTTTACCCATTTATGGGGCCTGTTTAGAGGGACAGGTCCTGGGCACTGGTCCATGAAGTCCGGGTGGGTCACAGACCAAAGAATTGGTAGGCCTTGGAGGGTGGTCCCCATGCTGGTGCTTATCTAAAGCCCAGGAACCATTGTAAGGGATGTGGGCCTGGCAGGGACTCCCTGTAGAAAGGAGGTGGTGACAGCAGAACAACCCTATAGTGAATTGTGGGCCATGGAGGACTGAGACAGAGGCAAGCAATCAGGGTAGCAGTGGCCTCAGCCTGAGCATCAGAGCCAGACATTTGAAAAGTGGGTCTCCTGCATGTTTTTAAGTATTCCTCTAGATGAGGCAGGAAGGGAGGGGTTACACTGAATTAACTGAATGCTGTTGTCCGATAGACGTGAAGATCTAACTCCCGGTGGGAGAGCGTCATCATCACTGAAGTGAACTTGATGGCAGGAAAAAAGGAACTGAGGCAGTTGATGGTTATGCAGCGCAAGATAGTCTTGCAGTGCCGCGTATGTGCACAGCCTATCTCTGCACCAGCCCGCTATGAAGGTTAGTAGGTGAGACAGATGCACAGACTCAGGTAAAAGGTGTAGAATGCACTATGTGGTATTTATTTTCCAAAATAAAATAAACATACAGAAAGGAAATAGGGGATTAGTCCTTCAGTTCTGCAAAAACAGTACAGAATTCCCTCAGTGCACAGCTTCCAGGCTTCGTTTCAGCCAAATAGATTCCTAGCACATGAAAACTTGCATGTACTATGAGCTGTTTCCTCAACAACAGTCAGGTCTCTACTGACTGACTCATCTGACTCATCTATTTTGCATCACAGGAGGTAGGCTTTTATCTCTGCCTACTGATAGTATCAGCACCGTGTGAGCTGTCTGACTCACAATTCTCTAAGTAAACATAGGCAGGCTGACTCATCCTAAATAAACACTGAAAGGCTGACTCATCTGACATTTACACACCTCTACTTTGCCTAAGAAAGAATGTTTTGTTTTTGACCTCTTGCAAACCCAAAGCAGGTTACACAGAATAAAACACAGAAGGCTCTGTCTTTCAGTTCTTTCTCATTACTTACATTCCCTCTGTGTCTGTCTGCAGTACAAAAAAAAAGAAGAAGGCAAGCAACTTACTGCATCTTGATTTATGTATATGTTCCTTATACAGTATTTGGGAGGTGTGGGGGGGAACTACAAGACTGAAAGTGGCCAGATTTCAGCCTGTAGCTAGAACAATAAATTTACAAGAATAGGACAGTGTAAAAGAAAATGCAGCACAAATTCAGACAGGGGCTCTGGCCCTGTCACTCCCTCCTAAAGAGGGTTGGCTCCCATGGGGTCCTGGTGCCTCCAGCTCAGAACCCATCAGAGTGAATCAGTGGTGAAGATACAGTCCAGGAAGATCCCCCGCAGTCTTTTGTGCAACACATTTTCTCCTTCACCTTCTCTTTCGCTCACCTTTGACCCTCACAGTGTGAAGACTTTGAAATTTGTTTCAGCTCAATTATGTACCTTAACTGCACCAATATTTTTCATCCTCCTCACCTTATGTGGCCTGTCCTACACACACACACACACACACACACAACCATTCTCCTCCCCTCACTCTTTTCCTACCCTCTGCTCTACTCCTAAACCTTGCTTTAAGACCATTGCAAACATCCATTCATTAAAAACTACTTCTGTTCATCACTCTATGCCCTCATCTCCTCTGGCCACATCATTTTGTCTTACAAAATTGCATCAATTATCAACCATTCCCTTTCTTCTGGTATTTTCCTTAATTCTTTCACATCTGCTTCTGTTGTCCTCCTCAAAACCCTCTATTTTGACCCTGCTTGTCTCTTCAACTGCAGTACCATCTCTAAACTTCCCTTCCTTAGCAAAGACCTTTGAAAGGATGGCTTTCCCTCTTCTTTTTGGTTGCCTCTCATTTTGATGGTGTCACTAATCTCTTCCTGTCCCACTACTGCTTCTACATTTCTAACGTCTCCTAATGTGTTTGGTTCTAACTGTACTGTACCTAACCCTATGATCTCTTCTGGTGTTCGTCAAGACTCAAGTGCTTAGTTATCGCTTCTTCTACATATTCTTTTCCTTGGGGTAGTTTTTTTTCTTTCTTTCTTTCTTTCACTTTCTTTCTTTCTTTCTTTCTTTCTTTCTTTCTTTCTTTCTTTCTTTCTTTCTTTCTTTCTTTCTTTTTCTTTTTTCTCAGCTACCACTTCAATATGGACAGCTCCCAGTTCTGCATCTCCTTTTCCTCCTCTGGCCTTTTTCTTATCTTCCTGTCTTGACCATAGTAATGCCTTGCATAAGCCACATTTTCTACAGCTCATTATATCTAAGCCTGAGTTGTTCCTCTGAGGTAAGAAGAGCTCTTAAAATCCAGATCTTTTTCTTTAATATTCCTACTCAATTTTTGCTTCACCGTTGCCTCCTCCGACTAGAACCTCAATGTTCTCCGTAACCACAAATTATTTTTTTCTCATACTGTGTTTCTAAGACTGCATACTATCATCTCTTTACTATCTCCTTTGTCTATCAATGTCTCATAGCTCCACTGACATCCTCTTCCATGCTTTAGCATCCTCCCTCTTTCAACCTCAACTAATATAACTCCCTGATTTGCCCCAACTCCTGACATGCACAAGAAGCTATGATCACATAGCTTCAATTTTCCATAGTCCTCTAATGGCTCCCCATCCTTTTCAGGATTCAGTAAAATGATCCCCCTTGTCTATAAAATCCCTATTATTCTGTTACTATTTCTCTGACCTTCCCTCTTGTTACTGTCTGTCTCTTTCTCTCATCACTGATCTGAAGCTCTCCTTTCTTTTCCTTCCTACAATGAATCAGTCATTGGAGGCAAAACATTCCTCTGCTGCCCCTTTCTGTGACTCTGTCCACTCTACAGACTCTCTTCCCCTTTTCCAATTTGGTTTTAAAATCCATCACTTCTCCCTTGCTTAAAACACCTAGCCTGACCACACATACTTCTTACCTTCTGCTTCCTGTGCCTCTCATTGTTGTACCATAAGTATCTCTAACTGTTTAGTGTTTTTTTCTTTTGTTTTTTGCTAAACAATGAAGCCTTATGTGATAAATTTTGTATTAATGATGCTATAGAAAATAAAAAGTGTATTGTACTGTATTTTCTTGGTTACATCTCTACAAAATAATCATACAAAGACTGATAAAAAAGGGATTTTACAAATGTGGGTTTTATTTATTTGTTTGCTTTGTTCTGCATATTATGGCTGTTAGCACAGACTATTTTATTACAGTACAGTAATATACTTTAACAATTTATAATTCAGAGTGTTCACTCTTTTGTTCAGCCATTTTCTTCATCTTGTCAGGAAGGGTCTTAGTCCAGAATGTCACTCTGTTATCCTTGAAGTGCCTTGCTATGCTTTGTTTTATTTTTAGCTCCATGTATTCTTCTCTGTGATCATAAGCTGGCCATTCCAACAAACCTTTAACATTGGGGGATCTGTGAGGAAAAAACACATTTTCAATTTGAATTTAAGAAAATCACCCATAACATGTAAAACCTTTAAACTAAATTCAACATAATAAAAATTAATCAATAATATCATCTTTTATTCAAAATATCCAGCTCATATTCTTTTCATCTTACACAATTATCTGATAAATGCAAACCACCAAGGTAATTAATGGTACTGAACATGTTTTACCCAGTGCGTGCAAAGCTACTCCAGTATTTCATAACTGTTCTGCTCAATTCCTTTTCTTCTTCTGTTGCATTTTCTGTGGGAAAATAAAATCACAACCAAAGATGTAATTTTGCTGGTTAACAAACAAGAAAATTAGTTATTTTAATTACAGTAATTAGCAAAGGTCACAATATTATGTATATATACTATATATAAAAGTAGGGTCTTTTGTTAAACTGATGAACTGTGTTCCAAATCAGGGATTTAAACTGCTATCAGAACACTGGTAGAATTCTTTAAGAAATAAAGTAACATTTAATCACAAAGACTGACAGGCAGGCTACTGTTAGTAAACATTTGAGTCAAAGAAAAAATAAAAATGTGGTGTTGCACTGTAAAAAGTTTTGTAATATAACTAAAAGAAATAATATCAGTTACAAACAAAAGGCAAGAATTACTACATTTCAGCACTGGGAAGATGCTTTATAGAACAGGATAGCATAAGAAAGGGAGCAATTTGTTGTGTTTTTATATTTAAGTAATTTTACTTCTGACAGAACCTCCTGCCATTATCAGGCACCTCAGTCCTGGCCAGGGAATCATAATCCAAGGATGTCATCCATCAGATCCTCCCTAGCCATGCAGTACTTATGCAGGTTGCCTAGAAGGAACTTGGATAGGGTTGGAGGTGCCTAAGGAAGCAGGACCCATGTGGGCAGACAGAGTATTATCTATCCAGTGATGATGTCAAGCTGGTTTCCCCTTTTACTTCCTTTGTAGTCCACCCACAAGACTGGGCATAACAGTGTCCTAAGATACAAGTACACCTGACACACTGATTCCTACGTGTACTTACCTTACCAGATGCACTTGCAATACTCTGCTGCATCATTATCACCTGTAGTCACCCAAGAGGCAGTAAAGCAGCAAGACACCAGACCCTTCCTCCCCAGAGAAGGACAGCTTTCCCCGGGATGCTCATTTTTCTGCCATGCCTGTCTTCTTGTACACTAAGCTCTGGACATTAACCCAGCATAGTGGTGCTGCAAGTGACAGCAGCTTCAATTTGAAAGGTGTCATTTCACATGGTGTTAGCCTCTGATCCAGTGTAAATGTTTGCGGTATTACATAAAAAGATTATTTATTGTGTGCTTGCTAGTAACATAGAAACATAGAATTTGCTGGCAGATAAGGACCGCTTGACTCATATAGACTGCCGATTTTTTCCCTTCCTACAGTATCACTGCAAATCCTACTTGATCTCTGGCTCATTCACCCCCCTCCCCCCCTCACCTTTCCTTAAGATTCCCTTTTGGTTATCCCATGTATTCTTGAACCCCTCCACTGTTTTTGCTCCCAGCATCTCCACTGGAAGACTATTCCAGGAACACATCAGTCTTTCTCTTGAAGTGCTTCCTCACATCTCTTCTGAATCTACCCCCCTCCAGCCTCTTACCCCCATGTTCTTGAGCACCTTTTTTTTGAGAAACAAATACTTCCTTCCTGTACCTTATTTACCCCTGTGAGGTATTTAAAGGTCTGTATCATTTCCCCCTTCCCTCCTCTCTTCCAGGAAGTGCATATTTAGGTCCTTAAATCTCTCCAATTATGACTTCTGTTGCAGACCCTGCATCATTTTAGTTGCCCTCCTCTGGACTGCCTCCATGTCTATGTCCTTCCAGAGATGTGGTCTCCAGAACTGGACACAGCGCCTAGGTGGGATCTTACCAGCAATCTATACAGAGGCAATGCCACCTCCTCTTTCTGCTCGTGATAGCCCTCCCCATGCAACCCAGTATTCCACTAGCCTCCCAACTGCCTTGTTGCAATGCCTGGCCACCTGTAATTCATCCAGTATGATTACACTCAGGTCTCTAACCTGCTTGGTGGTTGTCAGTTCCACTCCTCCCATTTTGCATTGCATGCTAAGTGTACAGAAAATCCTGTTTTTGTTGCCCTTTCCTTCAGTGTATTTGGTAAACTTGCTTGTAGTCAAAGTCAACCTTTTTAAGTTCAGCATACCAACCCATTAATGTATTGTGACTACAGTAGTATTGGAGGCATATTGTATGCAAAAAAAAGAGTTGTTATCCAAGTTTTGGTGAATGAACCATCTAGAAAGGTACTAAGTGAAGTGCATGTGTGTTTACATATAGGACAAAATAGAGGAGAAATGGAGGCAGCCCTGGAGGTGAGTTGCCAGGAATAGACCAACGTTTTCAGATAACAGGAACCTAAACACTCTAGTTAACAGTAAATTAAGTGAGAATAGGAAACGACTCTTGGTGTGAGAACTGGCAGGGTACATCATGACATGGACTTTCTTTCAGCCATGATGGAGAGGCAGAATTCAAACTTCCAGGCCTTTCAGTGCAACCTGGTGAAACACTGTATATTGCAGGATGTCCTCTTCAACATTCTTGGGCTGACAGAACAGACAACGGTGGCAGAAGTCTGTCCTCATGTAGGAGGGGGTCTACCCCCTAAAACATCAACATGCAACTGTATTATGAGTATTGTTTCCGTGAGTGGCTGGAGTTAGCATTCTTGTTGCCTGTGACATTTTTTGTTTTACTGTTTAATGTCTGTCCTGTTCAAAATAGCATTCATTAACAAATCTGTGTCAAAACCAAGGCCCTCTGTCTGAGAGTTTCCCTGTAAAAGTAATTGACTTATAGGGAACTTTTACATTTTGAGTGTAAGTTCAGCCATACTAACTACTACCTGCTCTGCCAACCCCCCGAATTTGACGTGGAGTGACTGAGACAATGAACTTTCTCTGAAGACGTTGTTTATCCACATGGGCAGTGGTACGCATGCTGCTAATCCAACTGGGTGTCCTGGGTTCTGGACACAGACCCTGGTCCTGAGAGGTAAATCAGGGATTAACCAGCAGTCTTGTTGGAACAAACCAATGCTTAGTGTTTTTTATCATAATTTGAACAAAGGCCCTTTTTATAACACCTATGCAGTACTCAGCACCTAGTATCCTAATTGGAGTATAGTCACTGCTGTGAGGAAGGAAGGTTAGACAAGCTGGGCCCTAAATTCTTAACATAGAAACATAGAATTTGATGGCAAAGAAGAAGCATTTGGCCCATCCAGTCAGTCCATTTCTTCCTACTTATACTATTACCATAGACAGTGCTCAATCTACCGCTCTTTCTCCCTCTTCCTTCCTTTCCTCTATGATTCCCTTATGCTTATTCCATGCATTCTTTAACTGCACCACTGTTTTCAACTCCACTACTTCCGCTGGAAGGCTGTTCCAGGAATCCACCTCTCTTTCTGTGAAGAAGTACTTCCTCACATCTCTCCTGAATCCACCTCACTCATCAGTTTCACAGCACATCCCCTTGTTCTTGAGCACCTTTACTTCTGAAAAATGCTTCCTTCCTGTACCTTATTTATCCCGGTGAGGTATTTAAAGGTCTATGTCATATCCTTCTCTCACTCCTCTGTTCCAAAGTGTACACACTTTATTGGGTTCTTTTAGTGTCTCCTTCTAGGGCTTTTGATGCAGACCCTGAATCATTTTAGTTTCCCTCCTCTGGCCTACCTCTACTCTGTCTCTGTCCTTCCAGAGATGTGGTCTCACTAGCCCCTACCCTCCCTACTGCCTTGTTGCACTGCCTGACCACCTTTAAGTTATCTGATATGATTATCCCAGGTCTCTTTCCTGATTGGTTGGTCAACAATACTACTCCACCTGTTCTCATTCCAAGATGGCGGCCATGCTGGGCTGATCATTAGAAAGCAGAATGAGCAGCACATTTTTTATCTGTTTAAACTGTTTTAAAAATCTTCTTTTTTAGTAATATTTTGTGTTTTCATTGTAGCAGCACCCGTATTTTAGTTAGCAATTAGTTTAGGTTCAGTGAGGGATTGTTAGTGAGCTAGCTATTGTAGTGCATTTCAGTTCAGTTAGCAGCAGTTTCATTTGATGTCTCCATAGCTATTGGAGCTCAACCTTAAGTTATCTTGGCCCAAATAAACTGAAATGTGTGAAGTGGGAGTAAATCAGACAACGTTTTATACCTTTTTGTCTTCTTGGCTGTCTGGTCCTGTCGTTTGGAGGATTGCGATCTGGGAGTTATGACATCTTGTAGAAGAGTCTGTTTTCCACATCGGAACTGTTGTTGGGGGAGCGGCACTGGTTTGGTGTTGTAGCGTGTGCGGTCTGGACTGGATTAATCGCTGGACCACTCTGCTTGTCCCGGAACTGCTTCTGGGGGACTCCAAGGCCTTTGTGGAGATCCCAAGGTTTTCTAAGAAGAGTTTGTTGCCGTTTTGACTCTTTCTGGATTTGTGGCTGGTTTCAGTATTGGAGGAGCTGCTTCCTCTCCCTGGCTGGTGCTCGCACAGGGGTTGGGGGCAGGGTTTGCTGGAAGGCTGACTTTGAACCTGTTACCCCTAAGCTCTCTCTGGGGATTCAGCCAGTGGGCTGTGCTTAAGGAGACCTGAGGTCTTGGGCTACTGGTGATACAGAAGAGAGGGGGACCATCCTGGAGCTCCGAAGATACAGCCTGTTACCTCCTATAACTAGATCTGGAGACTTTGAAGGCTAAAGTTTCCTATGCCGGAATCAACCTGGAGACCCTGGAGGCTTAATTTGAGCCGAACTGGATAACTTGAATATAGTTACAGCCTGGTTTGACTTTCTCTTTATTTACAACTTCATTGTTTGGCCAGATTATTATTACTGGTATGGGCAGTGAGAGAGCCTAATAATTGGAACTTTGGACAGTGAGAGTGTTAAAAGTCTTATATCACTTAATGATTTTACCCTGACCATTGTGAGAGATAGTGTCCAGAGAAAATTTATCTATTTTACTTTTTACCTTTTGTGGAGATGGGAGCTCCCTAGAAGAGATAAATTGCTGCATTTGGGATCATTTTATTTTGCTGCTACCTGGAAACCTTTGCTTTCTATTCATATAGCTGACTCTATTGTTGTGTGGAGGTTTTGTATGTGTTGTTGATTGTGGTGTGGTTTGGAAGTTTATTTGTTTTGTGTTATATGTTATTTGGTTTGGGTATTTGTTGAAGAAATGTGCAGGTCAGGCATGTTGAGGTTAGGCATTATTCTCCCTCCAGGATGAGGAATCTTCACCTTTTATTGATCCCCATCCCTGGAGGTGTATAGACAGTGTAGGGCATTGGGGATAGCAAGGAGGGTAAGGGCGGGGACTCGGTCTGTTGGGGGAATGGAGAAGAGTGGGTGGATTGGGATCGTAGGGACAAGGAGATGCCCTGGGATGAAATGGGTCCAGGAAAGGGGTCCTCCCTATCTGGTTCCCATACCCAAGGGCTCTGCCTACAGCAGACAGGAAACTCGGTCTTCCTCAGCTGTTCATCTGACTTGGGCAGTGTTATGCAATGCCAGGTCTATTAAAATCAAGACCGCTATAGTTGGGGATCTTGTTAATTCAACTGACCTGGCTTACATAACTGAGACCTGGTTGGATGAAAATGCTGGTCCTATTTTGGCTGCAGCAATTCCACCAGGGTACTCAGTGATACACTGCCCGAGGACCGATCATAGGGGCGGGGGTGTGGCCTTCTGTTTTAAATCAGAACTGAACCTGATGGAAGTTCCAGTGGGAGCTACTAACTCTTTTGAATGTATCATGGGTGAGGGTGTGTGGTGCAGGATTCTTCTCATTTACCATCCACCAGGAAACAGGAATGTTTTCCTGCAGGAAGTCACAGACTTCATTGTCAACCTGACATTGGGACCCCACAGATGGCTGATCCTGGGATTTCAATGCCTGGGTCGATGATGAACTCGCCAGTTTGAACAAGAGTTCCTCCAGTTAATGAGTTCACTGGGCCTCACAGGTTATTTCCTTCTCAACCCACACTGGTGGTCATTCATTGGACTCGGTGTTTCTCCGGGGATGGAGATATCCAACTTGGTGGTTGAACCAGTTTGGTGGTCTGACCATCATACGATCAGTTTCACTTTGAGGCCCCCTAGGAGGCCTGCCCCTATGGAGATGGTCCAGTACTGCACTTTGAGGGGTGTATCCCCTGATGGCCTGATGGCGGTGTTGGACCTATCGGGTATGCCGAGTGAATGCTTGGGTCCAGGGGATCTTGTACTAGCTTATAATAAAGCAGTGACAGAGGCCCTGGATTCCATTGCTCCTGTTCGGGTTCATCCACTCATCCTTCGCCCCAGATCTCCATGGTTTGATGAGATTCTGAGGGAGCTGAGGAGAGTTGGACAAAGGTTAGAGAGGCAATGGCAGAGGTCTGGCCTGGTATGTGACAGGCTTAGTTTGATGGACCATTATTCTCTCTATCAATCAACAATTTTCCATAAGAAGACAGAATTCCTGCCCAGGGAAATTGCTGCCATGTGGAATTGACCAGCTCAGCTTTTCTGGACCATGGACAGACTGTGCAATCCACTCTGTCTTCAGCCCAGAAATGCTTCTTCTCAAGAGCGGTGTTAGGAGATTGCTCGATTCTTCATGGATAAGGTTGCCACGATCAGATCGATATCCGCCTGACCCTTTCTCAAGGGAGTAGCAGTAGTCAGCAAGAGATGTCGGACTCCCAGTTTGTGTGGTGCGACTTTGGCTGGCCCACAATCAGTGATATTGTGATGGTTATCCAGTCATTATGTCCTACCAACTGTAGTTTGGATCTGGGCCCCACACGCCTGCTGATTGGCTGCGTTGGTGTCATCAGCCCGGTCCTTGCTGAGATAGTCTGGTTGTCCTTGGAGAGAAAAATCTTTCCAGACTCCCTTAAGGAGGCCGTGGTTCGGACCCTTCTTAAGAAGTCCTCCTTGGATCCTGACTGTATAGCAAACTACAGTCCGGTTTCTAACCTACCCTTTTTGGGGTAAGATTATTGAGAAGGTGGTGGCATTACAGCTGGAGGACCATTTGACCAGCCATAATATCTATGATTCTCTCCAGTCTGGTTTCAGGAAGAGACATAGTACTGAGACAGCTCTTGTTCGGGTACTAAATGACCTCTTGATAGCGAGAGATCAAAGGACTCGTTCCATCTTGGTCCTTCTTGATTAATTGTTTAATTAATTGTTTAATTGTTTTAATTAGTATTTCGTAAAGACCTTTGAGCGTGAGCTCTTTTACAAAGGTTCCACGTCAGGGTGGACAATAAGACAATACACATATTCAGTGTTAACAGAGGCCTGATCATTAGGCATTAAAGAGCGATTACATGACAATTAGACAAATAGGAGAAAAAAAAACTGAGCAGTTGTAATTGAATCCTAAGCTATTTCTAATCAGTCGCCCTAGGTAGCACACCCCTGGAAACCTTCAAATCCATTAATAGACTATGGCAGAGTAACTGCATAGGGTTTAACACTATCCCAGATGGCGAGAGGCTGGGTGGCAGTGAAACAAGGGGATTGGGTTTGAAACCAACTGCAGAGGCGAGAGGTGGGATAGTGAAATGGGGGCTGTCATGGGGGAGCAACTCAGGGGACTTTGTCGAGTATGGCATGTGTGTGTGGGGGGGTTTGGGAGGGGTAGTACCAAGTGCATTTAAAGATGACTGATAGCTTACTTAAGCCCTTGGCTAGGCTGGAATGGAGGCAGGGTTCTCTAGGTAGCCTTGCTGGGTGTTACCTTGGGGATAGGCCTGTCTATCAAGTGGGGCCTGAGAAGCAGGTGCATTTTGAGTTAGACATTAGGTGCTGTTTGAGGCCTACTTTGAATTGAGACAGGCTGTTGTTTGCTTGTAATTTCATCAGGAGTTCATTTATCCAGAGGGGGGCCCGATAGGAGAAAGCACGCTGCCCTAGTGAGGTTCGGCAGAATAGTATGGACAGTGCTCCATTCTTTTCCATCTGTTGATGTGTGTTGAGAAAGAAGCCTCAAGCAGGTTTCCTATACAGGGTGAGGTTTTTCCAAGGAGTGCCTTCTTTCCCATGAGGCAAGTTTGGTATTTGATCCTGTCTTTTAGGTTAAGCCAGTTTGTACGCTCATACAAGGTGCAAGTATGAGTGTAGTGATCTGCACACAGGGTGAGGCGGCATACCTTACTGAGTGCAATTTGGACCCTTTTGAACACTGTATCAGTAGCAGCTCCATAGACTACCAGCCCGTAGTCTATCATGGACAGTATGGAGCTGGAGACTCAGATTCGGAGTGCTTCCGGGGTGAGGGATTTCTTATGCCTATAGAGGACCCCGATCTTTGTATTTACCACTTTGACAAGGGAGTCTACATGGTGCATATGAGTGAGAGAGTCATCAATGGTAACTCCAAGGTACTTGAACAAGTGCACCTGCTCAGTCTGCTCACCAGCCTCATTGGTGATTGCGAGGGGAGCATGCTTGTGTTTGTTGTAGGGGCTGGATTGTAGCATGGCCTTGGTTTTCTTGTAATTTAGTAGCAGCTTTTGCCTACTGAACCAGTCTTTGAGTTTACTGAAAGAGATCTGTAGTTCTGTTTGTAGGGCAACCTGAGAGGTGCTGCTGCTCAGCAGCACAGCATTGTCTGCATACAGAATAAGTTTGGTGTCACAGGCTGTGGGTAGGTCATTTACAAAGAGGCTGAAAAGCAGGGGCCCAAGAATTGATCCTTGAGGGACTCCTATGAGTACATCTCTGGAGCTGGATAACGTCTGCCCCATTTTGACTCACTGGCTCCTGTGTGTTAGGTAGTCATTGAACCAATTCACGGCATTTGGTGCCACACCCAATCTTTGGAGCTGGAGTACTAGTAGAGGGTGGTTGACGAAGTCGAAGGCTTTGGTGAGGTCAATGAAGATGGACCCCACCAATTTGCCTTCATCCAGTGCCTTGTGCGCATAGTCAGTATATTCCAGCAGTGCCGTGGTGGTACTGTGTTTTTGCCTGAAGCAATGTTGGTTTGGGCAGAGCAGATTGTACTTATTGAGGTATTCTGTGAGTTGACTTGCCGTAATTTTTTCCAAAGCTTTGGATAGTGGGGAGAAGATAGATATTGGCCTGTAGTTTGACACCAGTGCCTTGCCACCATTCTTATGCACTGGAGTTACCAGGGCTTGCTTCCATACCTCTGGAAATTGAGCTAGGGCCAAGGATTTATTAAATAGCACTGTTATGGGCATGATAAGAATATCAAGGGTGAGAGATAGTAACTTCATATCTAGCCCATCACTCCCCAATCTGGTTTTGCCTAAGACTTTCCTGACCATCGTTAGGGCCTCCTTCACCATCACCTTCTTAAAGTAGAAGGCTGGGTGGTTAGTTATGAGTAGGTTGGCTCAACCTTGGTCCTCCACAGGCAGAAGATAGTCTGGAGGCAGCACTGAGGACAGGTCTGTAAAGGCCTGGTTAAAGGCATCAGCAATGGCTGGTGGATCTGAGGAGGATGAGTTATTAATGTTGAGCATCTTAGGGTGCTGCTTTTGATCTTTACCAAGGATGTTTTGATGTTGTCCCAAAACCTCTTTCCATCTCTTTTGATCTCTCTGCAGCATTTGATATTGTGGACCATGGTGTGCTTTTGGATCACCTGCGGTTTATCTGTGGACTCTCAGGAGTTGTCCTCAGATGGTTTCGATCTTTCCTCATGGGTAGGACTCAGAGAGTGGTGTCTGGGGTTTGTACCTCGGCTCCATTCCCCCTATCCTGTGGGTGCTTCAGGGATCCATTTTAGCACCCATGTTGTTTTCAGTATATATGTGCTGCTGTTGGGAGCGATTATTAGATGGTATGGCTTGAGTTTTCACTGCTATGCAGATGATACTCAGCTATACATGTCTTTTGTGCCTGATCAAGATGATGCTGTCTCAGTGCTAAACAGTTGTCTGGCTGAAATTCAGGCCTGGATGAATGAGAGCTGGCTAAGGTTGAACCCTAAAGAAATTGAGGTGTTGGTGGAACCAGATCGTCGTGAGACGGATATGTTGGCAGGTTCTCCTTTGGGTCTATGGCTTGGAGGTGTCCAGCTAGCTACCTCAGACCTTGTGCGGAACCTTGGCATTATGTTTGATGACTGTTTTACCCTGAAGTTACAGGTGTCAGCAGTTGTTAAAATCTCTTTTTACCATCTGAGAAATACCGCCTGGGTGAAACACCTGGTTCCTTCCGATGATCTTCCAACGTTGGTTCACACCTTAGTTACCTCCCGCCTTTACTACTGCAATGTATTTTACCTAGGGCTACTGGGGTTGATATCCGCTGCTTGCAGCTGGTGAAGAACGCAGCAGCCAGACTATTGACTGGTACTTCTTGAACCAGTCATATAATACCTGTGTTCCGTGGTCTGCACTGGCTGCCGATACAGTGGCGGATCAACTTAAGGTTGCTTTATTAACCTGTAAGGCCCTACACGACCAGGGACCGGGTTACCTGAAAGATCTCCTTTGTCCCTACTATTCCCTCCATCCTCTCCGATCCACCGACGAGTGACTGCTAGAGATTCCCAGGGTTCGTTTGCAAACATCTGGAGCAAGGGCATTTAGTTTTGCTGCCCCGTCCCTGTGGAATTCTCTACCTCATCGGGTATGAGATTGCCTAACCATCCAGAGTTTTAAGAATGTCTTGAAAACTTATATTTTTGGTTAGGCATTTGGGGATTAGTGGTGCTGCTACTATATTGTATTTTTCTGTAATTTATATGTTTTGTCTTTAGGATAATTTATTTTTATTTTATGTATTTTATTGTACAGGTGCCTTGATTTTAGAAAGGCACCTTTTATGAATAAAGAAGATTTGATTTGATTTGTACTCTGCCCCTGGGTTTCTGTGCCTTAGGTGCATTATTTGACACTTTTTTTGCATTTAAACCCAGCTAGCATACTTTTGACCACACCTTTAGTTTTCTGAGGTTTCTGCTCATTCTTTCTACTCCCCCTGGAGTGCCTACTCTACTGCAGATTTTGATGTCATCCCAAAGAGGCAGACCTTCCCTTCCAGATCCCCTGCAATGTAACTTATAAAGACATTAAAAAGGACCGTGTCTAGCACTGATAACTGAAGAACCCAGCTGGTTACCCTCTCTTTCTCTGACTGAACTCCCTTTACCACCACCCTTTGTTGCTCATCCCCTCACCAGTTTCTTATCCAGTTCACCACCTTTGGACCCACTTCCAAGCTATCCAGCTAGCTTACTAGTCTCCTATGAGGAACATTGTCAAATCCTTACTGAACTCTGGGTAGGCCATGTCCACCACTCCACCTTGATCCAAATCCTTTGTTACCCAGTCAAATAAATCTATCAGATTCATTTGACATGAACCCCCGATGAAGCCATGTGGCCTCGGGTCTTGTAACCCACTGGATTCAAGATATTCCACAATCCTTTCCTTCCACATTGATTCTATTAACTTTCCCACCACTAGTGACAGGTTGACTGGCCTATAATTACCAGCCTCTTCCTTGCATCCACTTTTGTGTACTGGGACTGCATCCCCTCTTCACCTTTCCACCAGAACCATTCCTGTTTCGAGTGAGCTATTAAATAGAACTTTTAGAGGTTGCAGCCATTATTCTGCTGAGCTCCCTCAATACCCTTGGATACACCCCATCTGCCCCCATTGCTTTGTCCACCTTAGTCCACTTAGGACTCTCACCTCCAAAAAAGGTTGCATGCCTACCCCCTTCCTTCAAAGCTTTTGTTATGGATCTGTGGCTCCTCCCCTTCTCCACCCTCTGTGAACACTGAATAAAAATATTTTTCAGGATGTCTGCCTTTTCCTGGTACCCTTCTTTTCTGACAGTACAGTACTAATTTATCCACATCTTGGCTGTCTTCCAACACGGGGCAGTGCATTTCAGTGGAAAAAACTTGCCTGGACTGCAGGCAGGATGGATTAATCAAGCTGCCAACAGTACTAAAAAGCAGAGCGGACTGATTTCTGCCTGCTGCAGTCATCCATGACAGGAACTCTGTCTTTATTTTAAGGGTGATTGCTCATTGATACTCACTGTAGTGAGTTTTCAATGCCAATATGTCATCCACAGATCAGGATCTATGCAGAGAACATTGTAACTTCTATCTCTTAGTCTTCAGCCGATGCAACAGAGATGGCAGGGTTTAATCTGCTCTGCTGAAGAGGCTTCACAAACTCACAAAGGGGGTTGCTTTTTGGAGGTCCTAGGTGCAGAGTAGGTTAGCTGAGTGGCTGGGATTTCAAGATACTACAATCTTCATTACTAATGATTTTTACACGAAAACCAGACTCTTTACCACTTAAAATTCATCTGTTCATGCTGATTTTTCTATTTTAACATAGAAACATAGAATTTGACGGCAGATAAGGACCGCTTGGCCCACCCAGTCTGCCCATTTTCCTACCTACTGGATAAGCTGCAGATCCTAGTTAACCAGCAGCCTACTTCTTCTTACCCCCACAACCCAAAATTGCCTTATGACTGTCCCATGCATGCTTGAATTCCACCACTGATTTTGACTCCACAACCTCCGAAGGCCATTCCATGCATCCACAACCCTCTCTGTGAAAAATACTTCCAAATTACCTCTGAGCCGCCCTCTATCTTCAAATTGTGCCCTCTTGTTCTTGCACCTCTTTTTTGAAAGATGCTACCCTCTTGGACTTTGTTGATTCCCTTGAGGTACTTGAAAGTTTCTATCATGTCCCCCCTCTCCCTCCTTTCCTTGAGGCTATACATATTAAGCTCCTTAAGTCTCTCTTTATATGTCTTCCGGTGCAGACCCTGCACCATTTTAGTTGCCCTCCTCTGGACAGCACACAGTACTCCAGATGGGGTCTCACCAGCTGTCTGTACAGAGGGATAATAACTTCCTGTTTTCTACTGGTGATGCCTCTCCCTATGCATCCCAGTATCCCCCCAGCCCTCCTTGCTGCCCTCTCACATTGCTTGCCCACCTTTAGGTCATCTGATATGACTACCCCCAGGTCCCTTTCCATTTTGTTGTTGTTAGTATCTCACCCCATTGTGTACTCTTCCCTGGGTTTTGTTTCCCAGGTGCATTACCTTGCACTTCTTAGCATTGAATCTAAGCTGCCATACATTTGACCATTCCTCTAACCTTGACAAGTCCCTTCTCATCCTTTCCACCCCACCCTGTGCATCAACTCTGTTGCAGATCTTAGTGTCATCTGCAAGAGACATGCTTTCCTTCAGTCCTTCCTCAATGTAACATAAAGACATTGAAGAGGACCAGTCCTATACTGAACCCTGCGGTACCCACTAGTAACCTTCCTTTCTTCTGAGTGGACTCCATTTACTATTACTCTCTGTGTCCTATTTTCCAGCCAATGTTTTACCCAGGCTGTCATCTTGGGACCCACTCCCAGGATGGCTAACTTGTATATTAATCTTTTGTGTGGGACTGTGTCAAATGCCTTGCTAAAGTCTAGGTAGGCCATGTCCACAGCCCCTTCCTGATCTACTACTTTGGTCACCCAGTCAAAGAAATCTATCAGATTTGTCTGGCATGACCTTCCCACTGAGAATCCATGCTGTCAAGGGTCCTGTGCCCCTCTGGCCTCTAGATACTCGACAATTCTTTCCTTCAGAAGTGATTCCATCATTTTCCCTATCACTGAGGTTAAACTAACAGGTCTGTAGTTTCCTGCTTCTACCTTGCTCCCACTTTTGTGAAGGGGAATCACATCTGCCCTCCTCCAGTCCTCGGGTACTACCCCATCCTCCCATGATTTGTTAAAAAGGGTAGTCAGTGGTGTCACTAGTTCTACCCTTAGCTCTTTTATTTTAAAGTCATAAGCCTCTGCTTCTGATATCAGGATAATTTTCATGACAAGAAGTTGTCACATCATAAACAGAGGACCATGCTACAACTGCCAAAAAAAGGAATAGATGATGTATAAGGTGAAAAAATATGTTTTAATTAAGATTGAAAGATCTTAACATTCAAATTTTAGGAAAACTTTGTGTAACTGAGTTATTAATGTCAACTGTAAATTATATTTACCTTTTTATTACACATTTTGAGAGGTACAGTGTGTTGGGTGGGTTTGCTGAATAGTTGGGATGTGGAGTGGCTACCTACGTCAGAGAAGGAATTTAGGTAACTGAGGTACAGGCAATGCAAGGAGAGGTGGAAGCACTGTGGATCACCCTGGAGATGGGAAATGGCACTGCCATTTGCACTGGTGTGATCTACAGACTTCTAACATAAGGGGAAGAGCTGAACAGGGTACTTTTAGAAGCCATTTACAGAATGACAGCTAAAGGGGAGGTGCTGCTGACACCCACCAACAGGGACAGAATTACAGATATAAAAGTAGGGAGCCATCTCAGATCAAGCGATCACAGTATGGTGTAGTTCAATGTGAGAACAGCAGTAGAGTCAAACCACATGAAAGCAAGGGTCCTTGATTTCAAGCGGGACGGCTTTGCAAAGATGGGGGAATGTCTTAGGAAATCATTGGCAGGGAAGGAGAAGGGGAAGGGTTGGACAATGGGAGAATCTTAACGGAGCCATAGTGGAGGCAACAAGCCTTTGCATTAGGCAAGTAAGCAAAACAAAGAGAAAGAAAAAAGTTAAGGGCAAAAAGGGTGGCATTCAGGAGGTACAAGGAAACACAGAGGGAAGAAGACAGAGAACTGTATTTGGAAAAGCAGAAAGAGATGGACAAATCAGTCAGGAGTACAAAGGTGCAAACAAAAGAAAAACTAGAACAGACAATAAGAAAAAGAGGACAAGAACTTTTTCAGGTACGTTAGTGAAACAAAAAAGACTAATCATGGGATTGTGAGATTAAAAAGGGAATGAGGTGAGTGTGCAGAGGGGACCAAGAAAAAGCAGAAATCCTGAACAAGTATTTTTGTTCAGTATTCACAGAAGAAGGGGAAGTGGAGGAACCAACGTCCGATGATGGAAGCACCACTGGGAGGGAGGTGGACACCAGTCCATTTAAGGAGGAGACAGTCTTAAAGGAACTTGCTAATCTGAAAGTGGACAAGGCAATGAGACTTGATGGGATACATCCCAGAGTATTAAGATAACTCAGGGAGGTGCTGGCAGTACCACTGACAGCCCTGTTCAACAGTTTGCTGGAAACAGTTGGCGTACCAAAGGACTGGAGGAGGGCAAATGTGGTCCTTCTTCACAAAAGTGGGAGCTGGGAGGAGGCCTGCAATTACAGGCCAGTCAGCCTGACCTTGGTGGCGGGGAATATAATGGAATCACTATTAAAAATAATTTGTGATATATTTCCAATCCAGTGGAGCACAGTATTTAAGGCAGCATGAATTCACAGCAGGAAGATCATGTCAAACAAATCCGATAGATTTCTTTGACTGGGTGACTAGGGAGGTGGATCAGGGAAGGGCAGTGGATGTAGCTTACCTGGATTTCAGCAAGGCTTTTGACACTGGCCCACACAGGAGGCTAGTGAACAAGCTGGGGAGATTGGGAGTGGATCCCAGGGTGGTAAACTGGGTCAAAAATTGACTGAGCAATAGGACACAGAGGGTGGTAGTGAACGGAGTTCAATCCAAAGAGAGGAGGGTGACCAGGGGGGTCCTGCAATGATCAGTGCTTGGACCAGTTCTCTAATGTCTTCATAAGAAATATTGCAGAGAGGTTGGAACCACTTTGCAGATGGCATGAAGTCTACAACAGAGTAGACACTCCAGGAGGGGAAGAGAAAATAAGAAGAGACATAAGCAAGTTTGAGGAGTGGTGAAGAATGTGGCAGCTAAGATTCAGTGCAAAGACGTGCAAGATCATGCATGTAGGGCACAGAAATTCAGGGAAGTAGTATATGATGGAGGGTGGTACTGACAGCCACCAAACAGGAAAGAGACCTGGGAGTAATCATATCTGATTATCTAAAGGTTACCAAACAATGTGAGAAGGCTGTAGCCAGCCAGCTGGTGCTGAGGGTTGAGACACTGGATGTCACACCTCATGCCACAATGGCAACCCAGGTTCAGAAGCAAACTAGGACCATCAGGAGCTGGCTGGGGAGGAGAGGGTCAAGCATCCGGAGGACTGCTCTCTTCTCCAGGGGTGGGATCTGGGGCATCCCCACTTTGTAGCTGCTCCCATTGGAGACTGGGAGCACTACATCCAAGTGGGACTGTGAAAGGGGCAGGTGGCGGGAGGGTGGGATCATGCCCTCCTCATGCTGGCATCATTGTACATCTGCTGCTTCGGGGGAAACAAAAACAAGGTGGAAAACCCTGGCCACTAGGGGGACAACAGTGGTCCCCGGGGGGCAGCGCATATGTCCACCACTGGACCCTACTCAGTCAACTCTCCTGGGTCCTCTCTTCTCAGGGCAATGGTGGAGAGGACTCTGTCCCTGACTCCTTGGTCAGGTGGGATTCAAGCTAGATGGTAGCGCCGTTCGAGTATGTCTTGCCTGAGGGGTGCCCTAGTGACTGGTGACGGGAGTAAAGAAAGTTAAAAAAAATATGAGACGGCTGTGAGGGCAGCCACAGGAATGCTGCGGTGCATAGGGAGAGGTATCCCCAGCAGAAGGAAGGAGTAGGTGATGACAATGTATTGAACACTGGTGAGACCTCATCTAGAGTACTGTGTCCATTTCTGGAGGTCACATCTCCGGACATAGAGTAGAACCAGTTCAGAGAAGAACAACAAAAATGGTGCAGGGGCTGCACCAGAAGTCATCAGAGGGGAGACTGGAGGATCTCAATATGTATTCCCTTTGGGGGGGATATGACTGAGAAGTTTAAATTCTCAAAGATGTAAATAAGGTACAAGATGGTAGCATCTTTAAAAAAAAAATGATGTTCCAGAACAAGGGCCATGATATGAAAATAGGAGGGTAGACTTACGGGTAACATGAGAAAGTATTTTTCATGGAAAGGGTGGTGGATCCATGGAACAGCCTCTCAGCAGAGGTTGTAGGGGCCAAGAAGATATGGGAATTCAAAATCACACGGGACAGATGTAAAGGATTTCTACTGATAGGAAAGAGAGGGTAAGCCGCAGATTATTTAGGAAATGGGGTATATGTAACAGGTTGGGAAAATGAGCAGACTAGGTGGGCCAAGCAGTCCTTCTCTGCTGTCACATTCTATTATTTATGTTACTGAGTTTAATGACTATTTTGGGAGTAGCAGAAGGTTGGGTTGGCTTGTATAGAAGAAGGATTTAGAAGAGTGTTCTGCATCTAAAAGCGATAAAAAAGCCTGCTCTAAGTTACACATCTGAGCTTATACTTAATTCCAAAGTAGCTTTGGATTTAATGCCCATTTTTAGGGCTTGCCATCAGCATCCAAAGTGGAGACACAAAAGGTAATGAATGTAGGAGACCAGGTATTGAGTGGGATGTAGGGTGGTTTGTGAATACCAACCCCCCCTTGTAGCATGAATGCAAGGTTAGCCTGTGTCCAGACTTTCAGATACTAGTCAGCCTGTATCGATGCAACTACTTTGTGAATCATTCCAAGAACTGGTACAATAAACAACCAATCACTGGAGACTGAAATACTGTTTGTTTGGTAAATAAAATATCTTCAGCAGTTTTTCACACATAGTGGACTAAATATACAATCATATTATCCAATTTGTGGTTAGCCAGTATACAAAAAATGTTTCTAACTTCTAGCTCTTTGAGGCAGTGTAAGATGAAACTGTTTGGAAAAAAATCCAATTCTTTAAATGTTTTAGTGCTTGTGCTTAAATGCAGAGGGCTCTATCCAGCAACATTTCATGCACCCTTTCTTGTCTGCTGCCTTAAACTTGGAGCTCTAATGATTTGATCCTGAGCACTGTTGTCTGTAGATGACATTGCACATCTGAACTCGCTAGAACCGAAGCAGAACCTGTATGATCATTAAATAGTTCATGATATATCCTATGCAAGTAACAATAATCTCTTCCTCATAGCCAGAGAAACTTCTGTTGTTGCAGTCCAGGTACCATACCCCAAAAACACAGGTTCATAAATCATTTTAAAGATACTTTGTTGACTATTTCAGGAAAAATAGCTTACCGAACAGTTTAAAATCACTGTTTAAGAAGGGCATTCCTAAAACAAAGCCAAGCTCATCTCCATGGTCACATTTTACAAACTCCGGTCTTTTGTCTCCATATACACTGGGGCGGTGCTGAAATTCATAAAAATACACTGGGTGGCCAGCATCTTAAAGAAAGAAAATGTTATAATTTAGAACAATCATAACTAGAGTTCAAATTGGAATTACAATAAACACTGGGCAATCAGGTCTGAACAAGTTCATCATTTTTCTTACAAGATGTGAATGTAGCAGCCATTTTTTATTTTTATTTATGCTCCTCTCCGGATGACCCTCCTTCAGTGGGGTACTCTAGCCCCATCAACCCTACCTCCACTAGGACTTACCACCAGCTGTCTTACCCCAGGGCTTGTCTCCTGGTGGGGTCAGTGGTGGACATCAGTCCCTGCTGAGGATCAAATCCAGTTCAGGCTGGCGATCCCAGCTAGTCGGGTGTGGGGCCTGCAAGTACCTGCCAGTATCCAGTCACCAACATTTTCCTGTGCTCTTGTCCCCCAGGTAGGCATGGCATGCAGTGATGTCATGGTGCATGCCACGCGTTCCCACGTAACATGCGTTGATGTCTGCCACACCTTCCAACCTTCTGGCTGTCATTCCCCCAGCTTCTGCCAGGAGACAGACATGAATTGGGCTCTGCCCACCATTCCCCACCACAGGAGTTGAGCAGTCCTATGGACCCTAGATCCCCCCTCCAGCTGGCCCTCTAACTACCCGGATTTGATTCAGAACTCAGGTCATCGGCATAGCAAGCAGTAGCTCTACAGCAGCACTGGTGGGCTGGCCATTGCAATCTGTTTTTCCCCTTCATCTGCTTTCTCCTGGAGATTCATTGTTTGCAATGCTGTATATAGGGAATATTCTATGAGGTAGCATAATATATGATTTTAGAGTATGGTAGAATGCTGTCTACCCTGAAATCATTTATAGAATATCTTTATGTGCTGCAGTAGTGACGTCTAAATGGTGTGCTGCAGTATAGACATCACTATTGCAGCACAGTCACTTAGCATGCCACCCCATGGCAAGACTCCTCGAGCTGCTGGTGCTATCATTGTTAGGACTGAATCTGCCTCCCTGATCTTCTTGACCCTGCCACCCCCCCCAACCCCCAAACCACCATTTGAAACAGGTCCTACAAGTTTAATAAAGTATTTTCTTTTGAAGGCTATGTTCACAACCCAACTCAACTACATGCATAGCGACTGGCAGCAGAAAGTAAGACTGTTTTTTTCCTTTTCTCCCATGATCGACTGTCCATTAGCTCATTTAAATGTTTAGTGCTCACCTGTGAAATATGCCAAGCTGTAAGCTCATTTACTAATTGTCACAGCGTATTTGAATCCCTTCTTACATGGTTGGATCTTTTATTTTGTCTTATTCTTTTGACACAGCCTTGTTCTAACTGTGTGCATACACTATATAACATAACATATGGGCTGCCATACACAGACTAACCTGTGTTAGAATCTCAAGGTTTCCAGTGCAACAAGGGACCTCTTGAACTTTGTTCTCAAAGTTCTTTGGTTGCCATGAAAACCTCCTGATGCCAACACAGCTTCTTGTGTATGGCTGCCCATACAGTGTCAGTGGCTCAGCAGGTAGCACACTTGCTTCAGAGGCTGGGGGATCAGAAGGCTGTGGGTTCTATCCCCACACCAGGCACTTGGGTTAATATCCCAATACTGACAATGTAGTGCAGCATGAGCGGGGTGCTGCACTCCTAACATGCCATCTTTCGGATGAGATGTTAAAAACCGAGGTCCCATCTGCCTGTTCTGGTGGTAGTTCATGTGGATGTTAAAGATCCCATTGCACTTCTCGAAAAGAGTAGGGGAATTTCCCCGGTGCCCTGGCCAAATTTCCCTCTTGCACTAAAAATACCACCAACAGCTTACTCTGGTTCAAGGTCAGTTGGCATTTCATCTGTATCCCCCCTCCCCACGGTCGTGCCTGAAAATAGGCAGAATCTGCCTAGTGCACTTACCCAGTCAACAAAAACTAAATAAATAAATAAATAAATAAAAATAAAATAAATAAATACACTACCCTCTGTTATTCAGTGTAGAATGTTGCTGTCATTGCACCCTTGCATTGAGTGGCTGAAGTGAAGATATGAGTGCAAGGGAAAAATGACATAGGTCTACACTGAATAACAATCATATTATAAGCCACCTCATAGAATATCCTACTGTATGTATACCATGGGGTTTGAAAAATATAGCTGTTTGTAAGAGAATACAGCTACTAGAAAATATCTTAACTACTAGAAAATTACATGATTTTTCAATGCAGTTGTACTAGTAGCTAAGTAACGCAGGTAAAATAACATTTTATTCTTAAATGCATTTGCTGTCCCATGGTATACATGGTTTTATACACCAATGAAAATAATTTTTGCCAGATAATGGTGTTATTTTATTGAAGATATATTCACAAACTACAAAACAAATAGGATTTACACAGACTGGGACATCCAGAAGCCATGATGCCACAAGCCAGGCCCTGCCTGATGTCTTGCAGGCCTGCATGTCGGTACAACAGGTCATGGATCCTACTAGACAGTGAGCCATTCTAGATGTGGCACTCACCAACTCAGAATGAATAAGCGAAATATGCTTCAGGGAACCACTGGGGTCCAGCAGCCACAATACTATATGGTTCGAGGTGGCCCTGGGCTCCTGAAGCCCTCATCTAAGGCTGAGTTTCCATGTCATAATAGCAATCATTAAACAGCAATCACTGTTACATTGAGTGTACATTGCTGAAAATCAAAATGGTAATGTACACCCCAGCGAACCCAACAACAGCGACAGAATATCAATGTATCCATGCAGGGTAAAAAAATTATGATTCTCAACTCCAGTGGGGTGCATGTTGGGGAGAGGGAAAAACTCAGACAGAACAAAAAGAATTAAATGCCACACACAGTCAAAAAAATAGAAGTCCTACCCAGCCCTGAACTCTGGACCTCCCTCACTACAGCCTGCCATCCTTGTCACCACACCAGAATGGTGGCTTGGCAGCACACTGCCACACTACACCCCACATACCTTCTCCTTCCTGAACCGTCCTCTTCTAGTCCTTCACCGTCCTAGAATCTAGCTGTTTTTACCCATCCCTTGGTGCTAAAGCTGAGCCTCACTACCCTTTCAGGGAAATTCACATCACAGGCACTGAAACTGAGTCGCTCAAAACTGAGTCACTCAATTTCAGTCGCCATTATAACGTGCTACCAAGGCAAATGTGCTAGAGTTCAGTAAGGCAGATTTCAATCATAAGAGGGAAATTATGGATGGGTTAGCTGGGTTAGACAGCATTGGGGAGTGGAGGAAAGATGGGGGTTATAATAGTGGTTGTTCTTAAGGCAACAAAACACGTAGAAGAACTGTTATGAAGATATGTATAAGAGACCAGTGTGGTTTTCTCTGAAAGGGTGAAAGAGGCAATGAGGAATAAAAGGAGAGCCTCTATGGTACACAAAAGCAGGGGATAAAGAATAGGATGAGTACTAGGAGAAAACTGAGAGGCCAAGAGGGCAGTCAGAATCACAAAGGCAGACAGAGTTGCATATTGCAGAGGGGTCAAGATAGGAAAAACAGTTCTTTAGATACACAAGACAAAAAGAAAGATAGATGGGGAGCTGTCAGACTAATGAAGGGCAGGATAATGGAGGCTGGGCAGACAGGAACTGTGCCAAACAACTACTTCTCCTCAACATTCACTAGGAGCATTGGTGGACCACTGCTGGAGAATGGCATAAGGACAGTTGAAACTAAGAGGAATCCTGAAAATAAATGAAACTACAGAAACTTACTGGGAGAGAGTCAAAAGGGCTAGCAGCCCTAAAAGGTAAACAATGCCCTGGGGCTGGATGGGATTCATCTGAGGTGTTTAAAGGAACTGG
Organism: Neoceratodus forsteri; assembly: GCA_016271365.2. Classification (NCBI taxonomy): domain Eukaryota; kingdom Metazoa; phylum Chordata; order Ceratodontiformes; family Ceratodontidae; genus Neoceratodus; species Neoceratodus forsteri. Next base: position 1,429,317,068 of record CM028130.1, read on the forward strand.
CATTGATGTTAGACAAACCCCTGGTAGGGATGTTCAATAGCTCTATGCAGAAAGGGGTGGTTTAAAGAGACTGAAGGATGGTGGACATGGTTCTGGAGGAGACAAGGAGCAGTCAGAAAACTATAGACAAGTCTGCCTTACCTCCATGGTGGGGAAATTGATGAAGACACTAGTCAAAGAAGATTAAGCGGAATATTTGGAGAAAAACAAACTTCAGAATAATAAGGAGCATGGATTCATGACATGGAGGTCTTGTCAGACCAACCTGATAGTGTTCTATGACTGGGTAACCAAGGTAACTGATAAGCACCATACTATAGATTTAGTCTGCTTTGACTTCAGCAAGGCATTTGTCTTGGAGCCCAATCAAAGGCTGCTGAAGAAGATGGGGATCTGGGAACAGCTAAGCAAATAGTAAGCAGGTGGGTAGGGAGTTGGGCTGAGGGGAGGCAGCAGGGAGTTGTGATGAATGGGGTCAGATCAGAGGAAAGAGAGGTCAGTAGTGGAGTAACACAGGGCTCTGTTCTGGGTCCAGACCTCTTCAAACTATGGCGAAGTATAGTCTGCTATGGGCACTCTTGTCATTTGTCCTTTTACTCAGCCTGGACACTGCCACATGGGCTCTCCCGTGTAACCAAATGGCAAAAGACTCCTCAGAGGCTTTACGCAACTATAGTTTCTCTAACTTGATTACAGAGACAAAGCCTAATCTGCAACCTAACCCTATCCTCTTTGTTAGAGGCAGCATCTATTACCCTTTACATGCCAGGAGGAAGCTGCCATGGAGATGTGCTTTCACCCTAACCTGCCACTGTGCAAGGCTTTGGTTCCTAGCCATGACCATTATTCTGCTATCTGGGGATGTCAAACTAAATCCAGGTCCACCTACCTGTTTATTTTCCCCAAATGAGTTATCTGGCATGTCCAAGAAAGGATTATTAATTGCCCATATCAATATCAGAAGTCTTGCCTGTCACCATGCGGAACTCGAGGCCTGGGTGAAACTCTACAATCCTGATGTACTCTGTCTCACAGAAACTGGGCTAAAACCCAGAATACCTGATGATGTATGCTACTTGCCTAACTATTCCCTGTTCCAGTGGGATAGATCCTCATCCAAGCATGGAGGTGGAGTTGCCCTATTTTTCAAAAACCACCTCAACATCTCTATTGTCCCGGCATCTGCCTCTCCTGCAGTGTGCAAATTCATACAGGCAACTATTATATTGGGGGAAAAGAAGCTTCATATTATCTGTGTCTATAATCCCCTTGCTGGGGGAATAGTAGGTCTTCAAGAACTCCTTTACATCATCTCCCAGACTGTAAATCATAATGAGGCTGTCATCCTAGGTGATTTTAACCTCAATTGGTTAGGGTCAGCTCAAATATCCTTGCAATCACTCACGCTTAGTTATAATTTTCACCAGTTGATGTCTAAAGCAACTAGAGCCACGTCATCCCATCAGACGGGTACACTCCTAGACTGGGTGATGGTTAACTGTATGAAACATGTTTTCTAAAGCAAGAATTCTTGCAGATGCACTAACAGACCACTCACCATGTTTTGTATCCTATCTATGGTTGCGCCTCCATCTCTTCCACCAAGACTAATCACGTTTACAAATCTAGCTCATATTGACCAGGATGCATTTTCTCTCTGATGTCTCCAATATTGACTGGGCAGGTATCTATCAAACAAGGGACGTGGAGGTTGCTCTACAGATATTAATAAATTAATTTCTTACCATTCAATATAAACATGCCCCCAAGACTACTAGGAGGGTCAGAGGAAAACAGACGAGGTGGCTGCATAAAGACCTCCTTGCTAATCTGTGCCAGAGGGACAAGCTTTGGATTCGCTACAAACAAACTGGCATAAGTCGGATCTTATTGTCTATTGTGAATGAAGGATCAGATGTAAGAGACAAGTTAGAGCTGCTAAAAGCAAATACTACAAGGACCTTCCACAAAGCTCAGCCTGCGACCGAGGAAATTCTGGGCCCATGTCAAAACATTTCTCGGTACCTTGCAGTCGGTCACTCCTGATGAAATTATCATAAATGAGGCACATTGTAATGATCCTAGGACCATCTCAAACAGTTTTAACAATCTTTTCTCTGATCTGTCATACTATACCTTGGCTTTACAACCTAGTGGATCACACTCCAATCTACCTACCACACTACCATCAGACAACCATACTGCCCTATCGTATGATGCTCCTCCAGCACCACCATTCTATTTCAAGGCCATACCAAGAGCGGAAGTTCTGAAATTACTGAGATCCATATCTGCCAATACCAGCCCTGGTTCTGACTCACTGGAACCTCGTCTTCTTAAGCTGGCTGCTCCACTCATTGCCTCTCCGATTGCCAGAATCTACACTTTATCCCTTATCCATAGCACTGTGCGGACCTATGAAATCTGCAAAATAACTGCCTGTCTTTAAAAAGGTGACCAAAGGACATGGCCAATTACAGACCTATAGCAATTCTCTCTGTTCTTAACAAGATCCTAGAGAAATAGTTGCATCACAGACCATTGACTACCTACACGCTACAATCTCCTCTCAGACAGCATGGTTTCAGAAAAGGTCATAGCACCACCACAGCTCTTCTTCAACTAACTATTGATATTCTATCCAACATGGACTCTGGAAAACTCACAGGTGCCATCTTCATTGACCTCACTAAGGCTTTCGACCTTGTAGACCATTCCCTGCTTCTTTCCATTCTCCATAAATTCCATTTCTCTACTCCTGTTGTGGACTGGTTCTGTAGCTACCTGTCAAACAGTTCGCAAGCTGTTAAATTTAACTCCTCCCTGTCCAATGCATCTACTATCAACCTTTGGGTCCCCCAGGGCTCTATCCTTGGGCCCCTTCTTTTCTTAATTTTTATCAACAATGCAGCTGAGGTCCTGGAATCCTGCTCAGCTATTCTCTACACTGATGACCTGATCATCTACACTAGTTCTTCTAGTGTTGCCTGCATAAACACATCACTTACTTCAGACTTCAGTAAGGCCTTAGACTGGCTACTAGACTGTAAGCTTGTACTTAATGAAAAGAAAATGAAAGCCATGCTCCTAGGTACTGCACTGAAGATTAAGACCTGTTCTAGTTTGCTGGAGGTTCTTCACCCAGGAGGATTTCCACTTGAAAATGTTACTTCCTTCAAGTACCTTGGGATCCTGCTGGACCAGTCCCTGGATTTTAATCTTCATATTCAGTCCTCGTGCAAAGCTGTAAACTCGAAACTAGGAGTAGCTTACAAAACGAGCTACATGCTTACACCCTCAGCCAAATTAGCAATTGCCCAAGGTATTCTGCTCCCAACCCTTACTTATGGTGCCTCTATTCTTACCTCTGCCCATAAAACCTCCCTACGAAAATGGGACGTAACATATAACAATATATGCCGAGTTGCCTCTTCGTCGCCTCAACTCAAACATCACTGCCTTCTTTATAAGGATCTGAATTGGCTCTCACCCTCTGCCAGTAGACAATGCTACCTTAGATCACTAATGGACTCGATCATCCGGGAAAAAAAACATCCCAGCTGGCGGCCGTTGCTGGTCCCTCAACCATCCTCCCATGGCCTGTGATCAGCCGACAAATCCTTGCTCTATGTTCCAAGATGTTGGATGACTAAAGGCACAGGGGCCTTCCAATTCTCTGCTCCCAGGCTATGGAATGCTCTTCCACTCAACCTCTGGCTGTCTCAGTCTCACTTTGGATTTAAAAGTGAATATCGTCGTTATCTATCATTAGCTGATGCTTGTACATGCTTTGACCCAACCTGAAGCTCCTGAGACTTACCAGTAATGTCATCCCTGCTCTAATCCAGCTCCAAGATGGTCTCTTCTTCCCCTCCCCACATTTTTCCTTCTCTTTGTAAATAACTTCTTGACTACTAGCTCTCTTCCTTCTCGAATCTTGTTGCTGACCATTCACTGTTGTTTTGCCAATTACCACCCCTGACCTTCCGTCTGTCAGTCTTTCTTGTTATGTTTGAACATTCCTCACATTTCTCTATATATAACCTTACTATCTTATTAACCCTTTCACTCCACAGGTCAGGTCCATGGTTTCTGCACTTATTATATATCTTACTGCCATTATCTGTATAATGCTTGCCATTATTTTTTGTTGCTTCTACTCATTGTATTTTTGTAGCACTGCTGTACTGTTCCTCTATTTGTATTATTGTACCCATGTTGCTGTTGTTCAGCTGTTCTCCTTTTGTTGTACTCTCCCGGGTCGTGCCTGAAAATAGTCATTTTATGGTGGGTGCACCTTCCCGGTTAACAAAAACTAAATAAAATAAAAAAATAAATAAAATAAATAAATATGTTCATCAGCAACATGGGACAGGGAATCAAGGGCAGGGTGTCTCTATTCATAGATAGCACTAAACTCTGTTGTAGGAATGGCAATGTGGAGGGGATAAGGGAGTTGTAGAGTGACCTACAAAGCCTGGAGCATTGGTCCTAAGTGTGGCAGCTAAAACTGAATGCCCCAAAGTGCAAAATTATGCACTTAAGGAACAAAACCACAAACAGAATACTGTATTGGGGGGGGTAAGCTGGACACAACATCAGAGAAAAGGGACCTAGGAGTCATCATTAGTAACTCACTTAAAAAAAAGTCACTGTCACCAGGCCTTTAGCAAAAGGCTAACAGGATGCTGGTGTGCATCAGGAGAGGGTTTGACAGTAGAAGGTAGGAGGTACTGTTACAGCTCTATAGGTTGCTGGTGAGGCCACACCCGGAGTATTCTTCCCAGTTCTGGAGTCCTCACTTAAAAAAGAACAGGGACAGGCTAAAGAACATACAATGCAGGATGAACAAAATGATTTAGGCCAGTAGGGCAGATCCTGTGAGGATCCACTAAAGGCACTGAACATACATTCAGTCAAAATCAGAAAAGAAGGGGATATGATAGAGACCATCAACCTCCTGAAAGGAATTAACAAGGTGAACTGTGAGGAGCTATTTACCATGAGCTGAGAAGACAGGATAAGGGGTAATGAGTGGAAGTTACAGGGGGAAGGATTAAAAAGGATGTGAGGAAGTTTTATTTTACAGAGTGGTTGAACCACTGAATGGTCTCTGCCAGCAGAAGTGGTGGGAGCCATAAACAGCTTCATAAATGGCTGCAACAGAGCTAAAGGTATCAAAGCTACTCAGTGGGACAGTTTACACTGCCACAGTTGCACTGCAGCAATGCCAGTGCTTGGGTTGCTGTGGTGACAGTGAGGCAGTGAAGACACTTACCCGATCATGGTAAGTCTGTCACTCCTCCTCTCCCCAAATTGCAGTAGAGCTGGAGACATTCCGGAGCAAGCAGTGTAAGCAGCCATGTGAACAGGCTGCACAGCTTACTCTGATGCACGATGGATGCTCTCAGCATCCTCCTCTGCACTCCCACAGCGCTGAACCCAGAATCCCCTGTCCATGGCATGCAAGATAAAACTTCTGCCCATTTTTGCAGATTGTGAGGGAGGCGGAAGTTAAGAAATAATTGTGGGTTCTCCCACACTGTGTGTGGGTTTTGCTGAGAACTTAGCTGCCATGTGTCTTCACATAGCCCTTGCACTATCATAACTCACAGACTGGCAAAGTGTATTGGGATACAATGCCCACGACAGGGAAAGGGGCAGTGAGCAAAGCACACTGTTTGGTGTTGGTTTTAATAGTGTGCAACTACTGAAAAATGCCCCTCAGAAACACATTTCATTTGCAGTCCATGCATCATAAGATGTGTCAGAACATGTTGTCAAACAGCACCTGTCCCTGGGACTCTTGTGGTCCCTCTCCAGCATGCCTTGCATCAGCACTGAGAGGGGGCCATATAAACATGCCTCAGCATCAGCATGGCTGGTGAGGGAGGACTGAAGCAGACTATTGCAGACCTCAGTGTGGCCGTGTAAACAGGCCTTTAAAGTTAACAATAATGTCCTTCTAGTAGACTGCTCTTACTATGAATATAATTCAGACAATCCTCTGAAAACAAAACCTTGCAGAATCACAGTACATTAGAGCTACACGTAGCCCTTAATTACAGGAAAAATTGGTTATTTCTAATTTTTGATCAGGAAAGGCACACTATGCTATAATAGCTTGTTTCCAGGTGTGTCCTGGAGGTAGTTTGCATGGATATGTTTTTATTGATGGGGGAATGTTGGCCATGACACCGGGGAAATTCCCCTACTGACTGCTTCCTGTGAGCAGGGGGGACCCATTTTCTGGTGGGACCAAGATGGCGGAGGAGGAGGAGGATGTCTGCTTGGTAGGAGAGATAGCCTCGTCTCCTACTATTATCATGTTAGAGGCTGCAGCCGGTGTTTCGGCTGAATTTATTTCAGAATTTAAGCTCTCGAAAGGAGAATCTTCAGGGAGCTTACTAAGGAATTTACTGAAGAACTACAGCCAGAGGTATTGCCTGTAATGGCATCTGCAGATCTTGAGGAAGAGGTGGCTCTGGCACAAGATTACAACTTCGGGTTGTGAATTCCCTTATTTGCTGCAGCTGGATTTGAACCTGGAACCTGCGATTTGCAATGGCAATACAAGGAAGGATGAAAAAATGGTGGAAACAAGGCAACCAGAGGTGGTCATGGAGCAAGAAGAAGAAGGGAAGAGATTGGGAGAGTCTGTGAGCTGGCAGCTGTCCAATGGAACTGTGCCCCGGGTGAAAGGCGCCGCAATTCAAACAGGTACTTTTTATTTTCCCAACATCGAGAATTTGCCTGTTCTAGCTCCAGAAATGACTGTAAAGTTGTCCAAACAGGTAGAATTGCCTGTCGTCTTGCAGCCAAGCTCGTTTTCCAAAATTAACACTGCTACTGTTTCGGGTGTAAAAACGGAGCTCAGATCTCGCTTTTAATGACAGAAAATAGCGCTATGAACGATCGAGCTCTGAAGCGCCTCAGCTGCAATATAGTCGGGAGGATTTAAAAGAAGAAAAGTCTGGGATGCCTGAAGCCTCAAAAAACTGTAGCCTGTCTTTTCAGCCTGTACAAAGGAAGGAGGAACAGGACATTATTTCAACTAATGCTGAAAAGAGCTGTACCACTTTGCCTATGGATTTTACTGACTTTGCTGTCCCTATGGATAAAATAAAAGGTTTTGTGTTGACTAATAATATGAAGCAGGGGATGCAGTAGAGGCAAATAAAATGTGGTTTATCAGTCTAATGTAGGTTCTCAATTAGGGTTACAGAATTTTCTTTTCTGAGGGGCACACAAGGAAAATGTAATTCCATGCCAAATGCATTAGGTTTAGGTAATAAAGCAGCGTCTATTATAAATAATGAGGGCAAAAGACTGGGCCAGAAAAGCTCTAAGTGGGGCAGGTTGGTCTCTGTTGGAATCAGGTGGATGGATTCCTGACCCCACTTGGAGCCCAAAGTTATCCTTTTCTCAGGATTCTCCTGAGTGGGCTCCAAAGGTGCAACTGCAGGAAAATGTTTCAGGTACAGATAAGAAGGTAGAGAGTGTATGTTTTAGGTACTGCAGGTAACCTGAATAACTTGAGTGATTCAGCTGAGGCTGCTGTGTCTCATAAGGCCTTACCTAAACCTGCAGTGGAATTGTTAGTACCCCCAAAAGGAACCAGATAAAAGCCTTTGCTGTCGGAGCTCTTTTCCAATGCACAAAGAGAAGCTGCTCCAAGGAGGAATGCAGTGCGTTCTGGTATAAAGGGGATTGGAAGTCAGACCCGACAGACATTACGTAGGGAAAGTTTTACTGAAAGATTCTTTGCATTTTCTCCCAAGGATGTTTATGCATTTATACACATTTCGGTGAAGATAATTTTGATATCAGCTTTAGGTCTCAACAAGCACTTGACCTCTTCTGGTTACGCTATGGGCAAGTAAAATTTTCCCCAACATGGACCCCTTTATTGTGATACCATTGTCAAAGCCCTTGATTAAATTTGTCACTATAATGTTTCGAATGAAGGGGTCTGGGTAGAAGATATTACATTCTGGCTAAAAAAAGGTGTGATGTTTTAAGTGAACCTGAGCCTATTTTAGACTCAGAACAATTTTGGATGGAGGTGGAAATATAAAGTTAAGCTTAAGCAAATGAAGCAGGAATTGAGCACATTCCAAACTCTTTTGTTAGGAAAGGACAGAGGAGTGTGCTTTTACAGTGGACAGCCTCGTGCCTGCTATAAATGTGGAGCAAAGACTCACCTGTCTAGTGTTTGTGACCAACCCAGATGCGATAATTGTGGGAGGTAAGCGCGTAACTATGTTTTGTGTGTAATCCATCTTGCTGCGATTTATGTGAGGCAAAAGGTCATGTGTTTAAATTCTGCCCTGGGCGCATATAATTTGTCACATAGTTCTGGTTCTGAGTCTTATATATAGAAAGCACAGGAAGCTGTGGTTCTATCCACCCCTTGCAGGAGGGTTCCATTTCTGTTCCTGGTTCTGTGGTACAACTCCCTGAGGTCAGAGGTACAACAGAAAGGAAAACTAGCTTGGTTTCAAAATGGTGGTACCAGGGAAAAGTGTTTCTGGAAAATCAAAGAAATAAGCAGGGTACTGATGTTAGCAAAAGGACATTTAAAAGGATGGAATGGGTCCTCTGAATATCTTAAACATTCCCCGGTTTGTTTTCTGATGAGAAAGTAGGAAAACAGAAATGGTAAAAAGTCAGAGGATACTTTATACTGGTTCATAGCGAGATCAGCAAGAAATCTGCATGCTAAAGTCCCCCAGATTGCCAGATGGAGACTAGCAATACTTATGCGGCTCTGTTTACATCTTGGGGTAAGACAGAAGGGACGAATCAGACTCCCAAAATCCACTATTTCAACCAAATCTCAGATACTAGACAACTATAAGGATAAAAAAGAAAAAAGGAAAAATGAAGGTATTGACCATTATGAAGGACTATGGTGTGCTCCTGGGGTTCATTAAACACTCATAGCTTATTAAATAAAGCTAAACGGCTAGCTGTGTTTAATTTTATACATGATTTTCCTTTGTCAGTCTGGTTTTACAGGAGACATGGATGTCCACCATTGACCAAAGGTTAGCATTTAAAAAGATTGGCTGTGGGCCCATTCTATTGGTCTTTGGGAGGATGTTATGGATGGAGTGGGATTTTATTCAACTCTTTTCATTTCAGTTGCATAATCTGATAGACTTGGTACCAGGGAGAGTTTTGATTTTGGATGGGAAATGGTGTGGGTTTTGTTTTCGTTTCATTAATATCTACAATCCTCAAACTAAATCAGGTAGGGTGAACTGCCTAACACTGGTGCAGCCTTTTTAACGACGGTCAGAGTGTTATGGGGAAGGGACTTTAACTGCACAGTTCCAGATCTTATACATGGTAAACAAAGTGGCAAGAAAACCTACTGTGATACTAACGCTTTAGGTAAAATCCTTAGAGATGCAGGTTTAGTGAGTTGTAATACCTCTTTAAATCTTAAGAATAAGTTTTCTTTTCAAAAAGGGAAATCTTTTTCTCTCATCGACCATATGTTTGTTTCTTCAAACATTCACATAAACTCATTCCAAATTTTTCCCTGTGAATTTTCAGATCATTCATTTTTGGTAAGCACCTTTTTCCTTCCAGAGATGACAGAAATAAGACACATAAGATGGAAGCTTAATAATTCAGTGCTAGAACTAAATTTTATCCAGATTAGGATAAGAAACCTATTGAAGGCTAGGCTTTCAGTAGCCTTTTTATACACAGATATATGTATATGGTGGTTAGACACAAAAGCAGATCTACGTAACCTGTTCAAAAATACTGGGAGGAAAATTAAAAATGAAAAATTTCTGCGCTATCTAAGTTTGAGACAGCAACTTCAAAGAATTTTGTCCTTAGCTTACACATCTAGGTGGGATTACTCAGATCAAATCTCCTTATTAAAAGATGCTATGAAAGAATATCAGTACGACAGAAGTAAAACAATGCAGGCCATATTACTTAATGGAGTAAAGAAATCACCTCTTGGGGACCCCTTTCAGATGTGCAAAGAACTTAGAGATTCAATGGGTTTGGAGGAGCTAAAAGATCTGATGGGGTGTAGTAACTTCAGAGCAGGAATTAAGAGAGGTAATTAAGGAACATTTTGGTTCCCTTAATCCTAAAAACTATTTCTATAACAGAGATAGAGGATTATTTAAACAAGATTCGGTATCATGTATAAGGCATAACAAGGAAGCAGAATGGGATACTATCTCCCAGAAAGAAATTATGGAAACTATCAGGTCTCTAAAATTAAATATTTCACCTGGTCTAGATGGTCTCACAAATAACTTGTATAAACAGTTTTCGGATGAACTAAGTCAATGCCTGGGCCTATTATTTCAAGATTTTCTAGACAAGAATCGCATCTACCCTCCTTTTCAGAAGGTTTATTAACTTATATTTTTAAATCAGGTGACAGGCAAGATATGGGGAATTGGAGACCAATCACCCTATTAAATACTGACTATAAAATCTTGCCAAAATATTGAATGAAAGGCTTAAACATCACATGGGAAGTGATTTCTGAATCAATATTGTGGCTTGCCAGGAGAAGAATTCAATCTGCCATCATGCAGATAAGAGATGTAATTGACTATTTCAATGAGATGGGATTAACAGGTTGTTTAGTAGCAGCTGATCTGGATAAAGCATTTGACAGGGTCCATTTGCCATTTCTTTTAAAATTTTGAGGCATTATGGGGTGCAGGTTAAGCTGACAAATTTAATTGAGCAATTGTACCAGAGTGGGATGGTTTTTCCTTTTATGTCAAGCGGCGTGCTGGATTTCCTTAACTATGGGGTTCGGCAAGGGTGCCCTTTAAGCCCCTTTATATACATTTGCTATTGATCCCTTTTACGAACTGCATTGGAGGCAAAAGAAATGGAAGGGATACAATATAGAGAAAACAGTCTAGCACAGCTACATATTCAAGCTTATGCTGATGATTTGGTTATATATTTGGGAGGACTGTTCATCCAGTTACGGGGTTTATGAGAGCATTTGAGGAATTTACTACAGTGTCTAACGTAAAAATAAACATAAATAAAACAAAAGGACTGATTATTGGGGTGTGGGATTTTGGAACTATGGCTGGAGAAAATTCATTTTCTAGAGACCCGCTCAATTTTGGGCATTACCTTTGGTCCTCAGAATGTTCCTAATGATAATTGGCAGAGGATACTTAGAGTGTTGAAAATAAAGTTTCTAGATGGAAGCAATGGCATTTGTCTAAAATTAAAAGAGTTCAGATAATTAAACAATTCCTTTTGCCCATTATTCAATTTGTGGCAATGATATTTCCACTACCAATAGAATTTGAAACCAAGTTATAGCATCTTTTTCAGATGCTTTGGGGTAACCGTCTAAACCAGTTAAAAGGTTTTACTTACCTAACAATAAAACAGGGGTTTAGGAATGATAGACCCAGTGGTATACACCATGTTTTCTTTATTACCAACTCCTTGAAAGAAGGGTTGATATCGAATCCAGATCTGAAAATTCATGGAATTTAATAATTATGGGAAATACTTTAAGTGTTGGACTTCTTTAGCCCCTAAACTTAATAAATATCTACATATTCCAGAGCACTTTAGCAATAGCAGCACAAAATTATATAAATGGGAAATACAGAAGACAGTAGCACTCACATATAGTACAAGGGACTTGTATCACCATCTAATGAAAAACTATACCCACAAGAGCAGAATTTAAAAACTGCCCATTAACTTTGAACCCCATCGTGGTAGCTCAATTGAATAATCCTAGGTTGCCCAAAAACAATGGGAGGTACAGTGGTTAATTTTCTATGGAAGACTGAATGTTAGGGAATACGAAATATAAAGTCTTACAGGAAAGGTTATGCCCTTACCTTGAATGCATTAATAAGGAGGAATCCATGGTCCATTTTTACTAGATTGTTCCTATGCTTCAGGATTGTGGGGTTTTTAGCAGATGTATGGAACCTGACATGGCTGAAAAATATTACATATGAATTCTTAGCTTTAGGAGTGTCTCCAGTGGGTTCATTCGGATTGCATAAGGGACTTTGACTTTATTTTTGGGATGTCTCAAATACTTCCTGTGGCAAGCCAGAATACAATGGGTTATATATCAAAAGAAAATGTCGTATGTTTGCATTAGTAGGCTAATTGTTAAAAGAGTTGGAGAACATTTTGCCTCTGATATGTTAAGAGTATCCCAGGATTACTAAAGAAATTATGGAAAGGGTTTTTCATTTTATTAAGTATAAATAAAGAAACTGAAGAAGCAAGAATAAATGTGAAAAACAGATTGATAGCAGGTGTTCAAGAAGTGGATCTAAGAAGTTAAATGGATATAGTGTAGTCTTTTTGGCTATTATTTGATTTCTGTGAAAACGTGTTGTATTTTATGTTTATTTTTGCAAATAAAAACACCTCTACTCTTCTTCAGTAAGTGCATTGGGATCATTTACATCCACTTACAAACCAAGAAAGTGTCTAATGATGAACAGCTAGCTAACATTAAAAGCCCTACTTTTAAACTGACTGCAGCACCCTAGTAATCTGGGTCAGTGGCCACCTTGCTGTCACTTACAACAACTTGAAAAAGGCACCAAGCGGAGAGCAACATCGGGGTAAGGTATTTGCACACCCATTGCATGAAGCAATATGCCACAACTTCAGGTTAACTTGTTTGACTAGGCTAGATCTTTCTTCCTCTCAGTTTCTTAGACAGTCTACACCTTTTTCTCAGAGTTCAGAGTGGCAAGAGAGCCTCCCACGGCTCTTGATTGATTTTCTGATCTGACCTCCCTGACCTTTTGTTCTCAGAACATCTCACTCAATTAACTGTCCTTACTGAGTGTCCTGAAATAAAAAAAAAAAAAATGTCAGATAACTGCAGTGAAGGATGAGAAACATTTTTTTTCTAATTATATTTTATTAGAGTTTATGTAAATAGTACATTACATATACTTCCTTACAGGCAGGTATTACAGAAATGTAAATCCTTGTGAAATAAAAGTACTTCATTTTTACAGTAACAAAATCAATATAATATGCCCCTGTACAGAGTTACCTCACTTGGGGGTATGCTAGTTATTTCAACATTTATTATATAAGAAATCGAAATAGGATATAATGAAATTAATTACAGATCACTCCTATTGACCGTTGCAGCCATGAGCAGGGACTATGATAATAGGGTAAACATAGCATTCATTCTTTCAAAAGCATTAAATGTCCCTAACCAAGTTCGTTAGCTGACACATGTAACCTCTCTTATAGCAATCCATTTGTATTTATACTGCCATTTTATTTTTTCAACATGTCGTTTTACCACGAGTAACTCTCCCTGTTAACCAAGTAACACACTACCAAGCTATCGCTAGAAGAGAACATAAGGGAGTGGTACATCCCAGAGAAACAGTGCTCTAAATCTACATGGGTTTAATTCACTAAGTATGCCCTCCTTTATTATTCCACCGAATACCCATAGAAATCAACACCTCTTTAATAATTTTATGTCTAAATCAAGCAGTTTCTCAGCCATCAACCTCCCTTACTGAACTTTAGTAGTCACCCTTCGAGTTTTTAATCATCTGTTTCATCTTCCGATTCAGAGTTCTCCCTTCGGGAAGAAAATTGACTTTCCAGCTTTACCAATAACTTAGCCGCGTCAGTCGGATCCGAAAATTGGAATACTTTCCCTCCATAGACTACTCTCAAATTCGCTGGCATCAGCAAAACGTGGTGCATACACAGGCGCCTGCAGACGGGACCAGACTCCATCAAATCCCTTTCTCCTTGTTCTGGTCACATAACTAAGGTCTGGAAAAATATGTACATGAGATTCTTGCCAGTGTAATGGGCGTAATTGTTTTGCTTTACTTAAGATTAAATCCCTTTCCTCTGATGATCCCAACCCCAGCAATATGGTTCGAGGGGTAGTCTCGCCCGTAGTTGCTCTTGGCCGTCCGCCACGTGGTGAAATACGGTAGAGTTTTTTTAATGGTAAAGTCCTCCTTGAGAGTTAATATCTGTATCAGCATTTTTTTAATAAAGATTTTTGGACTTTTGCCTTCAACATTTTCAGGAAGACCTAGAATCCTGGCATTGGAAGAACGAGCAGCATTCTCTAGGTTTTCAAGCCACCTTCTTAGCAGGGTATTTTCTTTTGTGAGCCTCGTTGCAACATCCATTGCCTTCTCGGCTGTTTTCATCTCTCCTTTAGTGTCTTCAGTCAGGACTGCAACTTTTGAGTTTGGTTGTTTAATTTCAGCACCAAATTCCTCCATTTTTTTATCCAAGCTTTGAATTGCTCGGAGTAGAGCTGCATTAGAAGGCTGGGCCTTGGCACGGTCTCCATCACCAGGGTGTTGATCTTTACTGTCGCTCATCCCTGGATCCTTAGAGTGGGCTCCATCTGAATTTGCTGCTGCTTTATTCCCTCTGACCATAACAACTGTTATAAGTACTTTTTGAAAAGATTTCTTGTACCCACAGGTTTCGGAAACAGAGCTGAGTTCACTAATTAGTGTCCAGAAGTCCAATAATGATTTTAAATGGCTGTTTGTTGAGTTTAATTAGCTATAGTTGTAGAGCTGCATGGAGAAGATGCTCTCAGCTCAGCTGTTGGCCATGCCCCCAAGGCTGAGAAACATTAACCCCTTCCTGCTTTTACTGTTGACAATCTTTAACAAATTTCTAGATTTTAGAAATTGTATATTTTTCTCTATAAATATGGACTGGGTTCTGACACTGTTATACTCATCCACCTCCTCACGCACAGGTACCTGCTGTGGAACCACAACATGGTGTGTGTGTATGTGGGGGGGGGCAGCTGTAACAGGATTCTCCATAGACAGCATGTCTTGGCTGAACTGCCACATCTTAGTGATGTCCCATGCAGATGGTGCAGCTCTTTTCTGCTGTTTGATCCTGGTCCGTTTCAGGAGGAGTAACAGTGGCATGCTTCTCCTTATGTTTGTTTTTTCTTGCAATAAACAGAATTTCATTTTCCTACCATCATTAGCATCTGGCTTCCCACTCTCAGATACCCTGTGCTCTTTTGTATGCTCCTAGGGTGGCTTTGCAGTCTCCTTTTGCAGACACGACTGCTGGCAGCAGTTTTAGCCTCCTATGAAGTCAGTGGCCACTGCAAGGGTGAGAAAGCTTCTGATGCATGCTTTCCACCATCAAGGGTAACTATTGAGCATTAAGGGGAGATCTGAAGTGACACAGATGCTGACTAAGAAGCTGACCTTTAGTGCAGCAGCCCTTTTCATTTTTGTTTTAGGGCATTCAATTATACAAAGATCAGAATTTTCAAAGCTGTGTTCTTGGCCTAGGTACTTAACACATCAGTATTTGTTTGTCACTATGTAGGTTTTTCAGCTTCAGCAATAATGTTTTCCTGGCAAAAACATCATTCTGGGGCTGGCAGTATAGCCTAGAGGTTAGAATATTGAGCTGTGAATGAGCTTGGCACATCCAGCAGACATGAGTTTGATTCCCAAAACCTCTACTTGCATACTGTGCAACTCTAAGCAAGTCACTTAACCTTCCCAGCACTCCTGGGTCATCGCTGAAAACAGATACTTGTTTCTAGTGGGGCTTACCCAGTTACCAAAGAATAAACAAAAAAAAATTCAATATACCATTTTTCTTTTTGTTTGCTTTCAGTCCATGAAAAGCTATGGGATTTTGAAGTTATTAAAAGTTTCCACTCCCGTGACATGCCCACCATGAAAAAAATAAAGTTTTGGCACCGTGCTGTGTAGTTTACCATCAGAAACATGTGGCAGCACTTTTCAAATACATCCAAGGTATGAATTTAGTATTTATATTGAACAAAGTAACCTCAGTGGAAAAGATTAAAACAAAATGCAGATGGTGGCCATCTTTAATGATGTCTATCATTAATTACAAAATTAGCTACAAAAGCTATTTTAAAATTATCTCAGAACATTAAAAATACATTGAGGAGGAATCTGTGAATGTCAATAATACATTTTCTTCAATAAAATGATGATTTTTTTTGCCTGCTAATACTGTTGCTTTAAAACAAATCTTGTGGTCTGCCTTTGCCAGGAAATTTGAAGGAGATTTAAAGTTTAAGTCCTGTAAGCCTTATTCTCTTTTTGTGCCTCTCAGCTATACCCAATTGACTCAGATGGCGGTACTTTAGATAATTTGGTTCTGCTGGTAAATGCAGGTAACACTGCCAATAAACTGTATGTTAAAATAAAGGGTTAGAAACACTTTTTAGAAACAGTTTTTGGATCCCAGTACTAGATGGGAACCATGCTGAACTGCAATTTCTCCAGTTCCAGGAGCAGATGAGGAACCTGAGAAAACTGAGAGATTTAGGAAAAATAACTAAACCAAAGCTAGCTAATGAAGAGTAATATAATAAACTACTTATTTAAAAGGATAATTATGGGAAATGTTTCTATCAATTAACTAATGGTTCAGATGGTAAAGTTGAACAAACAGACCATCTGAACGTGAATCAGAATCTTTAAAAATCACTATTTAGTATTCAAAGTGAAACTGTGCCACCATTTTTCTGAAGTTTACTTTCTTCAAAAAATAAAGAAAACTGGCATGATATCTTGATTTGTATAAAGCTGGTGCTACTACTTCTGCTTCAATACTGCCTAGAAAGGTATTTCAGGGCCTGACATATAGGATGATCCAGCTGCAATCTGGAGATGTCAAAATAATGAAAAGTGCGTTAGTGTGATTCGGTCTACATTCGTCATTGGCAGGCTTGGCTTGTTCATAGTGGCACCTGCAATTTATGACACTCTTAATCTGACAACACATTTGTTCTGTCAAGGAGTATTTTACCACCTCATACTCTGCTCTCACCTCACCTCTGTGATAGTTAGCAACCCTAATAGCTGGGATAACCAGAACGAAATCCCCAACCAGTTCAAGAAGGAGATCTCGCAGTTTGATGGGATCTTCTGTGTCTTTGAAGTACTCTTCTGTTAAAAGTTGTTTAAGTTCTTCCCCTGAACTCTGTAATTGTAAAAAACAACTCGAATAAGATAACAAGCAGTGCATATCATATAAACTAGAATTATCTAATGCAGTTATTGCTCAGTTAATGCCCTGGGAACAGATCCGTATAATGGAGCCTGCTTCACCCTGTCCCATGCAACTCAATGAGCACATGTTTTTGGGTACCGGTTTGCTGTTACTGGCTATTCTCTTGTTCAGAGGGAGGGGTGCCCATAGGGATAGAGTTTGGCTAGACAATAAACATCCAAACTAGAAGCCTGTGTTAGGTAAACAATGAATCTTCTGCTTTGCATGAGCATTGGATTTTGGACCACTATTAGGACTAGCATATTCCTTATGGGAGTATTATATTATTGAAAAAGTGATATTTTGCCAAGCCTGGTGGAATGGGAGACAACACATGGGAGTCCTCCGTTCATGCCATAATTCCAGCCCCTTCCCTGACCCTGAGGAGTCCTGGTCATGCTGTAGATGCAGGACTTTCAGAGTCTATGGGAAGAAATGACATCTCAATGCTACAGCACCACAGCAGTGAGAACAATTGTTTTTATTACAGCTTGGGCATGGCCATTAAGGTATTCTGTCATGCCCAGCCTTTTTCCGTTTTCTCCCCAATGAGAGCACAGATATGCAATGACTTCCATGCACCAATGTGCAGATGTCCGCTGTGCTCCCCCCCTTCCAGACGCCCACACATCCACAGTACCACCGGGAATCCCCAGGGACTGCCAGAGCGCAGTGTGTATCCTACCCTTTCCCCCAGGACTGGGAGAGCAGTCATCGGATGCTCCATCCCAGTCCTACCCTACTGACTCCTGACAGCCTGGGCTCATTCCCGAACCTGGGTCACAGGCGTGGAGCGAGGTGTGGCATCCAGCACCTCAACCCTCAGCACCACTGGACCAACAGTGAGAACACTCGTGATCAGGAGGCTCCTGTTCCCTACCACCCAGGTCAGCAGCATAAAGGCTGGGGCAAACTTAAAGCAACAGTGCAACAAAAGTGAGTCAAAAAGTGGACCCTACCTTTTTTCACTGGAAAACATTCCAGGCATCTTCCAGTTTTAAATGGGTGTTAAATTTTCTTGCTCCATTTAAATATGAGAATTTTATGTAAGTTTTCAATTTTTTTTCTCAAGAAAAAATATGCCCACCACATTTGGCTTAGAAACAGCATTATAGATCTACCAAAGGTTAGGACTGAGAAAAAAACAAAACTTGTGCTATGCAGCATAGGAAGAACCTATAAAAGTAGATTTGGCAGATAAGCTAATATTTTTATTAAATGTTGCTGAAATTAGCTTTTTGGAAAACAGTTTGCATTGCACTGCAGCTTAGAAAAGAGATAAAATACTAACAGCCATCAGGCATCCATAGAAATGCTCATGTCATCAAAGCTTGCCTCTCACCCCAGTTCCCACTGCTCCATTTAGCAAAACAAAGTTTCCTACTTGGAAAAACAGAGTTGCTTCTGGCATGGATTCAGCTTTAAAAGAAAATAGAATTCCAGTGTGGCAACAAACTCTTCAAAGAGTAAATAGAAGTGGGAGTAGCCTTTTCCAACAAGAATCAAACTAAAATCACAGAGATATTGCAATAAGGTCACATACTCACGGTCACCAGTGTACAGTATATGTAAAACCAAAATGTGTTTATTTTGGTAAAAGGCAAAAATGTATTCCCCTGAGAATACCAATGTTTCACTCAGAAAAGTCTTCTTCAAGAGGGGATACCTATTAGACTGTACTTCATTATTGAATCAGCTATGGTCTAATAGGTGTTCCCTCCTTGAAGAAGCCTTTTCTCTATGAATTATTCACATTCTCAGGAGAATATAATGGCCTGTTGACAAAATTAACTCATTTTGATTTTACATAACCTCGGTGATAAGTAGGTACTTATTCCAATATCCCTGTGATGGGATAGGCATGTGCCAGAAAATCCCAGGTCTTGCCACATGGTGTTGGTAGCTCAGGGTGGCAGCCAATGCTCCCAAGGGACTTGCTCACCCAAGAACTGATACTGAACGGAACTGCAGGTTAGTAAACTTATGCCATTTTATCTATGGGAAACTAAATGGAGACTGTAGTGTTTAGTGAAAGTATAAATAGAATGCCATGTGGAGGCACAGCACAAGTCAGCAGCAAAAGCCTAATGAAAATGAGCCACATAAGTGGCCATACCACTGGTGCCATGTCCATAAACAAAACCAGGAAGCTCCTTACTGTGCTTCCTGGAACAAATAATTGCAAAATGCCAGCATTTGGAAAGCACTGATTACAGATAGCAGTACACACCATCCTGTGGGTGAACAAAACAAAAATTTGTGAGGACTTTGTGAAGTCCTTTGTGCAACTTGGTTCAATGTGAACTCTGAAACCATCTTTAGAAGCAAGTGAAAAATTGGTACTATGTATGTAGTGAAACCTGATCATGATCCTGGTGAAAAACAAGGTACAGAGGATCTACAACCAAAGCTTTCAGCTTGAAAATCCATCAAGCCAGTGATCACCACCAAAAAAATCATTTTCCAGGAAACAAAAAAACATGTCACAAGTGGCAGTTGTTTCAAATGAATCCTACATATGAGACTCCAGATCCAAATTAAGGTTACAGATCAGATCTACACCAGAACTGGGGGACTGAGATGCAGAAGCCTTTTGAGGACCCTGTAGGACATGTCTAACTGGGCTGCAGTCTTCCCTGAAAGAGCATGAATGGAAAAATGATTGAAAGATGTACTTTCACTGAAGAGAACTGTAGACCAGAGGCTAATAGGGATAGAAAGTGGTCCAAAATGCTCTGAAGCAGGCATCAGAATTGATCCAGGGAGTGAGAGGAGCACCAAATGCTGAAATGTTTCCCAATAAGAGAATAAGTGCACCATGTAGAAGGCTTATGAGTCACCAGAAGAATGTCTGACACCACCAAGGAAACCCCAAAGTGGGGCAGTTCTACATCTTTAGAAGCCAGATCATGAAGTTACAAGGACAGGAGGTCTGGTTGCAAGAGGCCTGGTCCTGTACCAATGGCCAGTGCCAGGAGATCTCACCACAATCCCCTAGTGCAGAGGGAGCCAAATTTGTGTAGGTTGGGGGTCACAAGTATTAAGTATGCTGGAAGCTTGATTAATATCACTGAATCAGAGGGATAGAAGAAGAAACAAGGAGGAACCTTATTTTTCAAGAGAGGGACAGCACATCTCACCCAAGAACTCCAGGCCATGGAGCAAGCAAGCATAAATGGACTGCATGAGGATGCAAAAAGGTACAATTCTGGATGACCCCAACAGGCAAAGAGGTCTTTGACAATGGTTCTACCAAACCAGTTTGACAGGAAATTTGTCAAATGGCATTACAGTGAAGGCACAATGCCGACAGTCAGCATTGTGTCATCAGTAAAACAATGTGCACCCCTTGACTTTTAAATAACCAACACCGAGTTAGAGTTGTTTTGGGGAGGGGGTGAAATCACCAGGGAAACAGTGTCAGTGTAGTGTGGGACCATTAAAGCAACCTGCCAATTTTGTCACTATAATGGTCTTCACGGTACTTTTTTCGCTGTGTCAACAGTATACCTAGGAAAACATCCCCCTTGAGTGCCTATTCATGGGACAGAGCAACCAACCTGTTGAAAGAGTCTGTCAGGACCTTTAGAGAGCAATGCAGAAATGTGGCAATGATGTCTAGATTATATGCCATGGCCCAGTCCCAACCCTTATGGCTTTTCTGCAGAGGGGTTGGGGTGGGCACCTCCTTGTTGGTTGAGGTAGTGCAAGATGCAAAGATTGTTGGTCCACACCAGTACAGGATAGTCAGAGTGCAGAAGAAAGCCCATACACCAAGAAGAACAGACCTTACCTCCAGAATGTTGATGCAGAGAGGTCTGAAAGGGATCACACTCAGGGATTTTAAGGACCATAAATGGGCCTCTGTTTCCATCCCAGAGATCATGCAATACATTTTGTACAGAATATATTTGTTGAAGTCTCTGAGGTGCTAGGTCTGCCATTAGTCAGCAGCATAGAGTTACATAGAGTGTGCAATGCAAACATGGTCTAGAGTCTCGAGATGTGCCTGTGCCATGTCTACTACTGGGCAGCAGCACAGAGTACATACAGTGAGCAGTGGAAATGTGCTCTGGACTCTCCTGATGTGCCAGGCCTGCCATTGCTTGGAAGCACACAGTTCTATACACTGAGCAGTGGAAATGTGCTTTGGAGTCTTGAGATATGCCACGTTCTGCATTGGTTGTTGGCACACAATTAGTAGAGTGAGCACTGGGAATGGGCACTGGAATGTTGAGTTGAGTCAGGCATGCCATTAGTTGGCAACACACAGTTACATGAAGTGAGTATTGGAAGCGTGTTCTGGAATCTCAAGATGTGCCAGGTCTGCCATTGCTTTACAGCACATATAGGAGCTTGGGGGAGGTTTAAACTGGTAAGGGGAGTACAGGGCTAGGTAGGGTGAGGGCTCAGCAGGAGAAGAAAACAAATTAGCTAACACTCCCCCACACAAGGGAGCAGAATATAGAACAGATATGGAAGGGACGATTGGTAGGGAGAGAGGAGGTATTTGGTGGAAAGGCCATTGAACAAATACAAGAAGCCTAGGGAACAAGATGGCAGGTTTAGATGCAATGATGAGTGGGGGAGGGCCTGGATATTGGAGCCATAGCAGAGACCTGATGATCCGAGCACCAGACCTGGGAATTAGGAGTCCTGGGGTACAGGTTATTCAGGAAGGATAGGGCTGGCAGGAAAGGAGATTGTGCTGTACGTCAGGGAGGACATTAAAGCTACAGAAGGGCAAAAGGAGCAAGGGGAAGCAGAAATCTTGTGGGTCACAATAGAGAGGCAGGCAGGGGCATCAATAAGGATGGGAGTGGTCTACAAACCTCCAATGCAGAGTGAGGAAGTGGACAAGCAGATGCTGCAGGTGATTCAAAGTATGGTGCTTAGGGTAGAGATCCTGCTGGTAGGTGACCTTCATTTCCCAGATATAGTCTGGGACATCCCATCAGCTGGATCACCCAGGAGCAAGGAGTTCAAGTCCCTCAAGGGAGCCTTCCTGCAGCAGCTGGTCAGGAGCCCACTGTGGGGAATACCATACTTGATGTGGTCTTCACCAATGGGGATAGTGTGGAGGGAGTGGAGGTGGGGATCAGCTTGGGAGCAAGTGACCATAATAAAGTGGGCTTCAGGGTTTGGGCAGGGTATGAAACATAGAAACATAGAATTTGACAGCAGATAAGGACCGCTTAGCCCACCTAGTCTGCCCATTTCCCTACCTGATGGATAAGCTGCAGATTCTAGTTAATCAACAGCTTACTTCCTCCCTCCTACCCCCCACTAGAATTGCCTTGTGCCTGTCCCATGCATTCTTGAATTCTCCCACTGTTCCTGACTCCACAACCTCCTCAGGAAGGCTGTTCCATGCATCCACAACACTCTGTATGAAAAAATACTTTCTAACATTACCTCTGAGACGTCCCCCCTCTATCTTCAAATTGTGCCCCCTTGTTCTTGCACACCTCTTCTTCTGAAATATACTACCCTCTTGTACTTTGTTAATTCCCTTGAGATACTTGAATGTTTCTATCACGTTCCCCCTCTCCCTCCTTTCCTCAAGGGCATTTATTTATTTATTTGTTTTTGTTGACCAGGTGGGTACACTAGACATAGGAATGCCTATTTTCAGGTACGACCTGGGAGGATACAAGTGAAGTACAAAACAACAACATCAGTGTGACGCAGCACACATAAACAAATACAGTAAAGAGTTAGCCAGGAGAGTAAAGAACATCTCAAACATTAATAATACTAGATAATACATGGTCAATCACAGTAGGTAGTCAAAAACATGGATAACAAGATCAATTGCAAAGAGATGGGATAAGTGCAACAACAGGTTAAGAGATTCATATAAGTCATTAGCGTGAAATAGTGAGCAGTAAAACGCCAGATAGCAAGTCCGAGATACAACAGTATCTGGTGGGGGGGGGACGAGGGGAAGGGGTGGAAGAGAATAGGGTAGTTTTGGGTGTAAAACAGGTAGGGTGAGAGTAGAAAAGGGGATGCAGAGCACGGGATGGGTTTATGGTGGCTGGAAACAGGTACAGGAACTTACTGTGAGTAGGTGTTGACGGTGGAGCTTCTTAAAGCCAGTATGTGTAGGAGCAAGATGAATTGCTTGAGGGATAGTATTCCAATATTTAGGGGTAGCATGGGAGAAAGCTCGGGTGCCCATTGTGGTCCTACATCTAGGGACGTACAGAGGTGTCTGGTCAACTGAGTGGAGACCATAGGAGGGGGTTTAAGGATGTAGTAGCAACGCAAGAGATTGAGGGAGACCTGCTCTTATAGTTCCATCAATGAAGGTGCCATAAGATAGGAGGTGATGGGCCACTGGACTAGGCCATTCTAGGTCCGCATAGAGCAGACAATGATGTTTGAGCGAGGAGGCAGAAGCATAACGGCAAATGTTATTATATGTTGTGTCCCATGTATGGAGGGAGGTCTTGGTTGCACCTAGATAGATGACAGAGCTGTAAGCCAAGGATGGGAGAAGAAGGCCTTGTGCCATGGCAAGCCTAGCTGATGGGAGTAAGGGTATAGTTAATGCAGGCACCTCTAATCTTGGCATTGACTGATTTACAAGTTGTAGTGATGTGGAGATCAAAGTCCAAGGATTCATCAAGTAGAATACCAAGGTATCTAAAGGATGTGGTGTTCACTACCAGGGATTTGTTGGAACAGGATATATTGAAAGAGTTCCTATTTACTTTTAATTTAGCAGGAGAGCCAAAGAACATTGTCTGAGTTTTTGTTTCATTGAGAACAAGACGGTTTGCAGTGAGCCAGGATTGTATGTTTTGGAACTCTAGAGATAGAGAGTTATTTAAGTCAGATACATTGCTGGCACTTTGGTAGAGTACAAGGTCATCTGCATAGAGCAAGGTAGAGCAAGTAGAAACTCGTTGTGGGAGGTCATTTATGAAGATCGAGAAGAGCAGTGGGCCAAGTATAGATCCCTGTGGGACACCAGCATGTATGGATGACAGGTCTGACAGTGCTGAGTTAAAAGCAACAGCCTGCTGTCGATTTGATAGATAACTACGGAACCAGTTCACAGAGTCAGCAGAAAAGCCAAGGGGAGGAAAGCTTTGAAAGGAGAAGGGTGTGATCAATAAGGTCAAAAGCCTTGGTGAGATCAATGAAAGCGGTGCCTGTCAGGAGACCGAAGTCCATGGCTGTGTAAATATTATTGGTAAGTTTTAGAAGGGCAGTAGAAGTACTATGGCCTTTACAAAATCCATGCTGGGAGCCGGTTGTGTTTCAGGAGAAACTCTATGGTTTGCCTTGCAACTAGTTTTTTGAGGATTTTACTGAGCACAGGGGAGGATAGCAATAGGCTGATAATTGGCCATCTCTTTGGGATCACCTTTCTTTAGGATTGGTGTTATCCTAGCTATCTTCCAAACATCAGGAACTACACCATGACATAGCGACAGGTTGAAAATTTTAGTTAAGGGGGGAGGCTATGAGTGGGGCAGCGGCTTTCAGAAGCCTAGGTTCAAGACTGTCAGCAGCAGGGCTGGTATTGTCAGGGATTGTCAACAGTAGCTTAAGGACTTCAGATTTAGTGACAGTCCAGAACCTGAAAAGTGGATGGGGGAGTATCAGAACCTTTGCCACAGGAGACGATGCCAGGTGGCTAGAGGGGAAGGAGGCTAAGTAGCATGACAGATCCGAGAAATGATGGTTGAAAGAGTCGGCAATGGTCACGTGGTTGTTACAATGCATGTCATTCAGTAGCATATCATTTGAGGTGGATGGTTTAGCAGTACCAAGGAGAGTTTTGATGGCAGACCAGAATTTTCGCGAGTCTCCTCCAGCATTGATTAGTGAATCTTTACAGAAAGAGCTTTTTGCTAGACGGGTGTTTCTTTTACAGGAGTTTCTCAAAGCCCTGTAGTGATTATAGTCTGCCTGTAGTCCTGAGGCCTTAAAATGATGCCAGCATTTGTCCCTGTTACGAAGCTGAGCAAGGAGATCCTTGGTTAGCCACTTAGTTTGTGTACCTCTGATACGGCGAGTGACACGAGGCGTGTGAAGGTCCTGAGACCCAGCAAATTTAACTAGAAAGTAGTCTAGGGTGGATTGTGCATTAAGAGAGGAGAAAATAGGTGACCAATCAATGAGTGAGAGATCTTGCAGCAACTGAGTCGGATTAAAATTAGCCATGTTACGAAAAGTGATTAATTTCGGAGGGGGGGATGATTGTCTAGCAGCACGCCAGGTGCAAAAAACTGGGGAGTGGTCACTAATTGAGTCTGCAAAGGTACCAGCTGAGAAGATGTGATCAAGATGGTTAGTGAGGGCTCAATCAATTAGAGAGCTGGATCGGGAGGGTGGGGCCATGACCCTGGTGGGGTCAGTGATCAGTTGATGGAGGTCATAGTCTTGTACAATAGTATGGAGGTATTGGCAGGTTTTATCTAACCAATTTAGATTAGGGTCCCCAAGGATGAGGACTTCATTACGTCCAATGGCTAGGCTCACCTGGGAGAGGAGTTCGACTAAACCTTGGGTACCACCCCTAGGAGGATTGTAGGCACATACAATGTCTAGTCGCTTTGATCCAAGTTGGAAAGTAGCATGAATAGCTTCACAGTATGAGAGAGTGAAGGAGATATTCCGGTGTAGAGAGAGGTAGGGTTTATATAGGATTACGACCCCAACCCCATGTTTAGATGAGGACCTGCCTTGTCTTATCATTTTGTAGTTAGGCAGAGGCTTAGATGATCAGGTGTGGAGGGCTTTAGCCAGGTCTCAGTCAAGCAAAGAATATCTGGATTGTATTGGGTGACCCAGGCCTCAAGTTCTGTCATATTGTGGGGAAGGCTTCTGATATTCATATGAACAATGCGCAGATCCTTGGCATTATTCCAATACATGTCAGAGTTTAGGACATTACATCCAGGTGCTGGATTCAGCTCAATATCACCAGATAATAGTAGAGCCAAAAGGAGCATGTACCATAGTTTACGGAGAGTAAAAGTGGTCAGTAAGGGGGCTATATACCGAGAGCGATTTTGCAGTGAATAGATGGCATGATAAAAGATCTGATTCAGGACAAAAAGTGGTGAGTTGGCTAATGGCATATTATCCAGGATAAGCATATTTGAGAAAGTGTAGTTTTTGGGGTGATGGTAGCGACCATTTAGGAAGAGAGGGCTACTAACCAACGGGATCCACATAATGGTAGCAAGAATTGAGGCTTGTAGCAGAAGTACACCCATGTCAAATGCCCAGGGATTTGAATGCAGGGAGGACATTATATGTAGGTATGTTGGAGTGAGCAGGAAAGGCCAGTGAAACTAAAGATTTTGAGCAGAGCCCACTAAAAACAGTTAGGAAAATACTAAAAAACAGGAGAGATGAGCAGGGTTTGATAGGACTGTAGATGCCCTCTAGTGGTACAGTGATATAAAGTGCGAATGGGAAAGTAGGGAGATAGTTAAAATTGCACTGCCACTGGGCGTGACTTTAGAATTCTTATACTATATAAGTAATGCCGGACAAGGGTGGGGGTGGTGGGGCGGGTGGGAGGCAGCCACGTGGCGGCTGCGGGGCAGTCTGCAGATGAAAGGTCATCTGCAGTCCTGAAAACCAAGCGGTAAACTACGCTTCCCCAGCTGGGCTGCCTGAGCTTGTGAGCAGCCCCGACTGGAAACCTCGAGTGCTGCTAGGTAGACAGTCACCAGAAACTACTGGTACAGCAGCCCTTAATTGTCCAGGTGGTGAAAATCCCCCACAGTAGCAGTCCCAGAAAAGGCGCCAAGATTTGAAACGCCTCAACACAACCACTAACCACTGCGTTGCCTACGAGTGCTCTGCCGGCAGAGACGAAAGAATTACCTTGTAATCCTGGATGCAGAAATGAAAATGGCTGCAGCGTGCTCCAGGGCAGGGTGCCCTTTGGGGGCAGGGGCTTGTAATCCTGGATGCAGAAACGAAAATGGCTGCAGCGTGCTCCAGGGCAGGGTGCCCTTCGGGGGCAGGGGCTTGTAATCCCGGATGCAGAAACGAAAATGGCTGCAGCGTGCTCCAGGGCAGGGTGCCCTTCGGGGGCAGGAGCTTGTAATCCTGGATGCAGAAATGAAAACGGCTGCAGCGTGCTCCAGGGCAGGGTGCCCTTCGGGGGCAGGGGCCATATTAAGCTGCTTTAGTCTCTCCTCGTATGTCTTCTGGTGCAGACCCTGCACCATTTTGGTTGCCCTCCTCTGAACAGCCTCCACTCTGTCTGTCTTTGCAGAGATGGGGGTCTCCAGAATTGCACACAGTACTCAAGATGAGGTCTCACTAACTATCTGTACAGAGGGATAACAACTTCCTATTTTCTACAGTTGATGCCTCTCCCTATTCATCCCAGTATCCCCCCAGCCCTCCTTACTGCCTTTTCACATTGATTGCCCACCTTTAGATCATCTGATATAATTACTCCTAGGTCTCTTTCAATTTTTGTTGTTGTTATTAACTCACCCCCCATTATGTACTCTTCCCCTGGGTTTTTGTTTCCTATGTGCATTATCTTGCACTTCTTTGCATTGAATCTGAGCTGCCACATATTTGACCATTCCTCCAACCTTGCCAAGTCCCTTTTCATTCTTTCCACCCCACCTTTTGTATCAACCCTGTTGCAGATCTTTGTGTCATCTGCAAACAGACATACCTTTCCATCCAGGTGCTCTCCAATGTCACTTATAAAGACATTAAAGAGGACCGGTCCCAGTACCAAACCCTGCGAGGCAAGTGAAGCAAGTCGAACCATGATAGAGATCCTGGACTTCAGGCGGGCAGATTTTCCCAAAATGAAGGAGATATTCTAGAATGAAATGGGGGAAGCAGAAGATATGGGGGTGGAGGACCTATGGAATGAGATCAAAGGAGATACTAAAAGCCTGAGAGAGCTGTATAAGGAAGGTGAGAAGAGCAGAAGGCAAGGAGGCCACTTTGGTTCAATAGGGAAGTGAGGGTGGCAATAGAGAGGAAAAAGAGGCTTTGAGAGAATATAAGAGGACACAAGGAAGGAGGACAGAAAACTTGCAGAAGAAGCTGAGGGTAGTGGGGCAGAGGGTTAGAAAGGTGAAAGCAGCAACAGAGCAAAAAATTGCTCAACAGGCCAAAAGGGGTGATAAGACTTTTTTTGGTACATAGGGAAGAAGAGGAGATCAAGGCAGGGGATAGTAAGAGTGAAGGGAGAGGGGGAAGTAATAGTGGAAGGGGACTTCAAGAAGGCAGAGGTGCTAAAAAGGTACTTTGGCTCGGTCTTCATGTTAGAGGGAGAAGGAAGGGGACCAGTGTTAGGGGGGCAAGGGAAAGGTAGACGTAAAGGCAGATCCTGGCCCAATCAGTGAGGACAGGGTCAGGGAGGAATTATGTAAGCTAGGGGTAGACAAGGCTATGGGTCTGGACAGTCTGCATCCTAGGGTGCCCGAGGGGCCAAGGGAGGAGCTGGCGGCACCACTAGCCAGGCTGTTAAACTTGTCCCTAGATACAGGGTGGGTGTCGGAGGACTGGAAGAGTGCAGATGTGGTGCCACTTCACAAAAGTGGCAGCAGGGAGGAGGCAGGCAATTATCACCCTCACATCGGTGGTGAGTAAAGAGATGGAGGCAATATTGAAGGAAAGGGTGGTTAGATACCTGAAGGAGAGTGGGCTGTAGGACATCCATCAGCATGGCTTCACATGGGGAGGTAATGTCAGATAAATCTGATCGAGTTCTTCAACTAGCTGATGAGGGTGGTTGATTGGGGAGGACGTGGACATGGCCTATCTGAACTTCAGGAAGGCCTTCAATACTGTGCCCCACAAAAGATTGGTTAACAAGCTGGAGAGGTTGGAGGTGAGACAAAAAATAACATGGTGGGTGGAGAACTGGCTGACAGGTAGAAACTAGAGGGTGGTGGTAAATGGAGTGGGAGGTAGAGGCAATGAACAGGGTACCTCAAGGGTCGGTGCTGGGCCCATCCTGTTTAACATATACATCAGCGGCATAGTAGAGGCTGCAGGGGAAGGTCTGTCATTTTGCAGATGATATGAAGATCTGTAATAGGGTGGACACCCCAGAGGAGTGGAGGTTATGAGGAGGATCTAAGGTTGTTGGAAGGGTGGTGGAAACATGGCAGCTAAAATTCAGTGCTAAAAAATGGACAGTGATACAAGTCTATGGTGAGGCCCCATCTGGAGTATGGGGTTCAGTTCTGGAGACCTCACCTTCGCAAGGACATCAATGGCATGGGAGCATTCAGAGGAGGGCCACCAAGACTGTGCATGGGTTAAATGGGAAGCCATACGAAGAGAGGTTGAGGGTGCTGGATTTGTACCTGCTGGAGACCCGAAGGGAAAGGGAGGACATGATAGAAACATTCAAGTATGTGAAGGGGATAAATAAACTGTGTGGGGGGGAGCTTATTCACAGGGAAGGTAAGTGCTAAAACTAGAGGGCATGGACTGAGGGTGGAGGGGGGGGAAGGTTTAAGGGAAATGTGAGGGGACATTACTTCACAGAGAGGGTGGTGGAGCCCTGGAACAGTCTGCTGGAGGCGGTGGGGATGCTGGATCAGTGAAGGGATTCAAAAGGGCATGGGGAAAAACACAAGGGGTTGGCAAGGGTGGGCAAGTAATGAGAGGGAGCTTGGGCAGACTCAGTGGGCCAAGATGGTCCTTTTCTGCCAACAAATATCTATGAATCTAAGAATATCATTTTGTACAGAATGTGTTTGTTGAAGTGAAAGTGTAATCTAGAGTTTTGAGATGTGCCAGGTCTGCCATTGGTTGGCAGCACCCAGCTACATAGAGTGAGTAGAGGAAGAGGACTCTGGAGCCTCTAGATGTGGCAGAACCCATTTACAAAAAGTGAGCAGTGGAAACATGCTCTAGAGTCTCGAGATGTGCCATGTCTGTCATAGGTCAACAGCACACAATTATAGAGTGAGCACTGGAAGAGGGCTTTGGAGTCTCAAGATCTGGCAGGTCTGGCATTGGTCAGCAGCATCCATTTATACAGATTATATAATGGGATCTAAGAATCATGTATTGTGACTGGCTGACTGGCACCTTTTACCCATGGTAAATCCTGGCATAAACCATGGGAAAAGGTGCCAGTCAGCTACTTCCCCAAGATCAGTATGACCCCCGAAAAAAAACCCTGCCATCTTAGATCACCGCTAAAGGGATGACACCTGCTCCTGCTATAACACTCAAACGAAAGAAAAATAATGGATAGAAGCACTCCAGAAACACAAGGAAGCACCAAATCAGTGTTGATCAAATCGTATCCCCCTAGCTGCTTCCAACAGCAAAGCCACCATATTAGATTTCGATCCTCCGGTGAAGTCAGATGCACAAGCGGGACTATCAAATGGAATCCCTTTTGAAGAGGCAGACCCATCAGTCCCAAAATCCACTATAAATGTTGCAAAACTGTTACATGGTGTGGTAAACTCAGGTACTGGAGGAGAGAGGGTTTCCCTGAGTAAGATAGTCAAGGTACAGCTGCAGCTGATTCAGCTGATTGGCTGCAGCTGCACAGACAGGAGAGCTTTAAAAACAGAAAGGAAAAGCCAGCAGGCAGTTGCAGCAGGGGTAGAGGGCTGACAAGCTGCCCATATGTGTTCCAGATCGGAGTCCCTTAAGCAACCCTCAGGAGATTGGTTTTCTGAATTAAGCCAAAAGAACAAGCATTTGTCAATGCGACGTTCACTTGCAGGTATTTGCAGTGGTGTTTGGCATGTATGGTGCTTTACCCTAATGCCCTGTGCGATTGCTGGTATTTGCACAAGAAATTTTCAGCATGACCTTTTTGTTACCCCCATTGTGCGCTACATAGGCGGAAACACGTTTTGGGCAGGATGTGAAAAATGACAGCTGTACTGCTCATAAGGAAGTGTGGTAAAATGGCAATGTTGAAAATCTGGAGTGGAAATATTGAAAATTCAAGAACCTACGACAGCATGGAACGAATCCGTGTAATGCACGTCAGAAACAATCATAGTCAGGAATTTTTTCACCAAATTATCAACATTGGCATTTTAAAACCTCTGCTAATGAACAGTGTCACTGTGATTGTCTTACTGTGTGCCATACATTGATTTTGCACACCGACTGCGCCACAGCACTACATGGCGGAAACATGTTTGGGCAGGATGAAAAAATGACAGCTGTACTGCTCATAATGAGGTGTGGTAAAATGGCAATGTTGAAAATCTGGAGTGAAAATATTGAAAATTCGCAAACTTACTGAGCGTGTAGGAACTACTGCATGCGCTCATAAAACAGTTATTTTAGGAATTTGTTCACCAAATTTTCAACATAGCCATTTTAAGATCTCTGCTCATGAACAGTGACACTGTGATTTTCTTAATGTGTCCCATACACTGAGTTCACACAGCGACTGTGCCATTGTGCGCTACATGGGCAGAAACACGTTTTGGGCAAGATGTGAAAAATGACAGCTACACTGCTCATAAGGAGGTGTGGTAAAATGGCAATGTTGAAAATGTGGAGTGAAAATATTGAAAATTCGCAAACTTACGAGCGTGCATAGGAACTGCGCAATGAACACTCGTAAAACAGTCATTTTTAGGAATTTTGTCACCAAATTTTCAACACAGCCAATTTAAGACCTCTGCTCATGAACAGTGTCACTGTGATTTTCTTAATGTGTCCCATACATTGAGTTCGCACACAGACTGCGCCATTGTGCGCTACATGGGCGGAAACATGTTTTGGGCAGGATGTGAAAAATGACAGCTGTACTGCTCATGAGGAGGTGTGGTAAAATGGCAATGTTGAAAATCTGGAGTGAAAATATTGAAAAGTCGCAAACTTACGAGAGTGCGTAGGAACTGCGCAACGCACACTCAAAACAATCATTTTAAGAATTTTTTCACCAAATTTTCAACATAGCCATTTTAAGACCTCTGCTCATGAACAGTGTCACTGTGATTTTCTTAATGTGTCTCATACATTGATTTGCACACCGACTGCCATTGTACTTCACTACATGGTGGAAACACGTTTTGGGTGAGATATGAAAAATGACAGCTGTACTACTCATAAGAAGGTGTGGTAAAATGGCAATTTTGAAAATTTGGATTGGAAATATTGAAAATTCGCAAACCTCTACAATGCGGGAACTGCACTAGCTGAGCTAAGTAAAACAGTCATTTTAAGAATTTTTCACCAAATTTTCAACAAAGCCATTTTAAGACCTCTGCTAATGAACAGTGTCACCATGATTTTCTTAATGCATCCCATACATTGATTTCACACACCAACGTGCATTGTAGCTTACATGAGCAGAAACACATTTTGGGCAGGATGTGAAAAATGATAGCTGTACTGCTCATAAGGAGGTGTGGTAAAATGGCAATGTTGAAAATCTGGAGTGAAAATATTAAAATTCTGAACTTATGAGCCGTGTGTAGGAACTGCATAGCACTGCTAAAATGAAACAGTCATTTGGAATTTTTTGCACCAAATTGTCAACATGGGGTTTTGGGACCCTTCTCATGAATGGTGTCACTGTCACACGGTGTTATTGGACCCCAAGGGTGATTTCATGCAGTGACTGCGAAATCACCCTTTGGGCCAAATACTGCCATGACAGTGACATCATGAAGGATCCCAAAACCTATGTTGAAATTTAGTGCAAAAATCAAAAATGCCTGAATATGCAATAAGTTGAACCCCCATCTAGCCCATTATACAGCTTACGGCATTTCCTCAGTTTGCCGTCGGCTTTGAAGAGTTCAGACGTTTCCGGTCCACCGAAGATCGTCGTGCCGAGCTCGGAGGAAAGTATGGGGTGAGAGGTGTGGGAAACTAGGTGCACAGTGGGTGGGTGCGGGTTGTGGGAGGGGACTGGGAGACTACTTGGGACCGTGTTTTCTTTACAGGTTTAAAAAAACAAAGGACTATGTGGGACGTTTGCCACGCTGGGGTGGGCTCCCAGGCGTGGCAGAGATGGCTGGGGGCCGAGGCCGACTGAGATTGGGCACCCCATCGGCAAACACTATGCAGGGGGCTGAGGAGCCCGGCGGGGATTGGGCACCCTCATGGCCAAAAAAAAGCGGGACGTTGCCGCTGGGGTGGGCTCCCAGCATGGCAGAAGGATGGCAGGGGGGCCATGGAGCGGCGGGGTTGGGCGCGAGTCTGCAATGCGTTGCCTGCCACGCTGGGAGTGGGCTCCCAGCGTGGCACAAAGCTTGAGGCGTGATGCAGGGGTAGCGCGTGATGCAAGGGGGGGCAGTGTGATGCGGTGCTCGGTGTGACAGTGGTGGTTTTCTTTGAAGCAGAAGACCACCGCTGTCATACAGAGCTCCCACACCCATTGGTGCAGGACCACCACGCCTGCTCAACAGAGCACTGGATTGCAAGGGAGGGGCACACTTCCAAAGTGTGCTACTCTCCCAAAACGTTCCTTGAGCATGCGCGCAAGTGAACGTAAAAAATGAATTTTCATTGTGAGTTTCCATTTTACTGTTTGTGTTCTTCCAGAAGGTCTAGCTTTCTGGAAAAGGGGATTTCTAGTTAGGGCCGGGGATTGTTTAGACAGTGCTCCCACTCAGAGCTAGGCCTCTTTATTTCTGCTTTTGTTTCATTTTCCCCAGTGGGGCTTAAAAAGAAATGGGCAGAGCCCAACCTTCTGTGTTACCAGCCATATTAAAGAAATAAAAAAATACCTGGTTGGTTTGACGTTAACAAACTAGTCTTCTTGAGACTCCTTAACCACCGCAAAGCAGAACTTGAATCCTGTGGCGAGGTCGTGCCTTGTCACAATGGACTGAGCTGTAGAAGCAGATTCTCAGGTCTTGAAATGTACGAGGTCTACCATTCATTGTCAAGATACAGTTACATAGAGTGAGCAGTTGAAATGTGCTCTGGAGTCTCAAGATGGACCAGATCTGCCACTGGTTGGCAACACACAGTTACACAGGGTGAGTAGTCTTGAGATGTGCCAGTTTTGCCATTAGTTGGCAGCACCCAATTACAAAAAAAGTGACCAGTGGAAGTGTGTTCTGGAGCCTTGAGATGTGCCAGGTCTGTCATAGGTTGACAGCACAAAGTTACATAGAGTGAGCAGTGAAAGCATGCTCTGGAGTCACAAAATGCGCCAGGTCTGCCATTGGTCAGCAGCACACAGTGATGTAGAGTAAGCAGTGGAAGTGGGCTTTGGAGTCTTGAGATGTGCCAGGTCTGCCAGTAGTCGGCAGTACACAGTTACGCAGTGTGAGCAATGGGAGAGGGCCCTGGAGTCTTGATATGTGCCAGGTCTGCCACTGTTCAGCAGCACATAGTAACAGTGTGACCAATGGAAACATACTCTGAAATCTTGAGATGTGCCAGGTCTACCTTTTGTTGGGAGCACCCAGTTATAGAGTAAGCAGTGGAAAAGTGCTCTGGAGTCTTGAGATGTGCCAGGTATACCAATGGTTGTCAGCATGCAATTGTATAGAGTCACAGTGGAAGCGTGCTCTAGAGTCTTGAGATGTGCCAGGTTTGCCACTGGTTGGCAGCACACAGTTACACAGAGTCAGCAGTCTTGAGATATGCCAGTTCTGCCATTAGCTGACAGCACCCAGTTACAAAAAGTGAGCAGTGGAAGTGTGATCTGAAGTCTCGAGACATGCTAGGTCTGTCATAGGTCGCAGCACTCAGTTACAGAGTGAGCAGTGGAAGAGGGCCCTGGAGTCTCTAGATGTTGTAGGAATGTCACAGGTTGACAGCACTCAGTTACATAGAGTGAGCAGTGGAAGAGGACCCTGGAGTATAGAGATGTGCCAGGTCTGCCACTGCTGGGCAGCTCACAGTGGAAACATACTCCCAAGTCTTGAGATTTGTCAGGTCACCCACTGGTAACAGTACCTATTTACATAGAGTGACCAGTGGCAGTGTACTCTGAAGTCCTGAGACGTGCCAGGTCTGCCGTTGGTTGGTAGCAACCAGTTACATGGAGTGAGCAATGGAAGCAGGTTGTCATGTCTTGGGATGTACTGGGTTTACCTTTCTTTGGCAGCACACAGTTACACAGAGTGAGTAGTGGAAATGTGTTCCGGACCCCGAGATGCTAGCTAGCAATGCTTAAAGTGCAAAGTTATTGAGATGTACTAGAAATCAATATAACAGACGGGTACGGAAAACTATGTTACTTCCCAATACTAACCTGGAAGGTAGCATTGCGGGTCAATGGGTGGAAAGCATTTTATTTTTTTTAATTTTTAAGGATAGCATTTGACAGTGAACTCTCATTTATAGTTGCAACCTTGTAAAATAAAAATATTAAACTATAGATGTGTGTGTGTGTGCTCGTGTCTATATATGTAAGACGCTACAAATTACATTAACAAAATATGTAGTACTACATTGTCAGATATATATATATATATATATATTTTTTTTTTTTCAAATAATTATTCTGATTCAGTTAAATGTTGTCATCATCCTTCCTTATATAGTTACTCTAGGGTAAAATAATTGCAAGCTCCGGTGGACAACTAGATAAAAATTTGAAATGCAGGACAATTTGAAACCCAGACTTTGGAAAAACAATTTATGTTTTGTTTTCTTTCAACTCTAAAAAACATTTACAATGTACATCAACAGGCAAGTAAGAAAAGGGTAAAACATACAAAGATGTGACACATAAAATTAAAATGTCAGGTTGCAAAAGCCATTCATATAACTGTGTGATATCGTAGGAACATAGAAAAAAAACATTTGGGGTAAGAAGAGCTTTGACAGCCCATGAAGGCCCACCCCTTGTAGTGAAGAAGATCCCTGTTATAAACAGCGCCAGTCACTGGTGAATAGTCTGGGCGAGAGGGGAGAGCAGTCCAAGAGAAAAAGTAGCATGGAGTAAGGAATTTTTTACCACAGATGCCACACATCTAATTGACACTACACTAACTGGTTGCCTTCTTATGTGCTGCTCTTGTGTCACCACTGGAAGCCCATCTGGCCAACTGAGAGTGCCAAGGTTAGTGACTCCAGTGACAAGAGAGTCCAATCCAGCCACAGATCCAGTGTCCCTATAAACATTTATTAAAAGCACAAGATACTGGATAATGCATACCATCTTTTGCATTCTTGAGGTGATAATACTGCAACCAAAAGTGAGCTGTTCTGATACAAAAAGGACACAACAGATTATATTCTTTTATGGTACAGAGGCTGCCTAAACATTGCCATTGATTTATCACTATCAATTTAAAAAAATACCTGTAACAAGTGTAGAATATAGAGCTTTCACAGACATATCGCTGTCACGCATGAGGTGACGACGATGCCCACCGGTCGACAAAACACTGACAACCTGATTGTTTATTCAGTCAGTGTGGTAAACAGGTTGGTGGTTTTGTGCCAACCTGTTTTGCATTATCAGAACAAGTGAAAAAGCCTCTGTACATCCAAAGTTATTAGTGGTTTCCCTGGAAGGAGAACCGCACTAATCAAGTTTATTTAAGTTTCTGACTGGAGAAAGCCTACTTCAAGTGCATCATCTACTTTGTAAGAGGGTTCCAGGTGGCTTACATTATTGTTATTCAAATAATCACAAACATAGAAATTGATTGCAGATAAGGACTGCTTGGCCCATCCAGTCTGCCCATTTCTCCCTACCTACACTATTACAGCAGACCGTGCCCAATCTACAGCTCTTTCTCCCCCCTTCTTTCCAGTATGATTCCTTATTGCTTATCCCATGCATTCCTGAACCCCACCACTGTTTTCACCCCACCACCTCCCTGGAAGGCTGTTCCAGGAATCTGCCACTCATTAAGTACTTCTTCACATCTCTGCTGCATCTACCCTCCAGCTTCATATTTTCTTCACAAAAATACTTTCCTCCTGTACCTTATTTATACCTATGAGGTGTTTAAAGGTCTCTGTCATATCCCTTCTCTCCCTCTGTCTTCCAGGGTGTACCTATTGAGGTCATTTAGGGTGTACCTATTGAGGTCCTTTAGTCTCCACTATACAAGACGTTAGTGAGGCCCCACCTGGAGTACAGTGTACAGTTCTGGAGACCTTACCTCTGTGAGGACATAGGGTAGAGAAGGTTCAGAGAAGGCAAAAAGATGGTACATGGATTGCATCACAAGTCCTATGAGGACAGGCTGAAGGAACTGAATATGTACTCCCTGGAGGAGAGGAGGAGAGGAGGAGAGAAGGACATGATAGAGATATACAAGTATCTTACAGAGAGGAACAGGGTGCAAGAATACACTATTTTTAAGCAAAAAAGATGTTCCAGGACTAGAGGGCATAGGATGAAGTTGGAGGGAGGACGATTCAGAGGAAATGTGAGGAAGAATTTCTTCACAGAACGGGTGGTGGACAAGTGGAACACCCTGCCTGAGGAAGTAGTGGGCTGAAACAATCACGGGATTTAAGAATAAATGGGATAGACATAAAGGAATTCTGGAGGTCAGGGGTAAGGGGCAACAGAGTTCTTGGAAAATATAAACTGAAGTTACAAACTCAAATGGGCAGGCTAGGTGGGCCATAGGCCATTATCTGCTGACACTGTCTATGTATCTATGTATCTATGTATCTCCTCATAGGGCTTTTGATGCAGACCCTGCACCATTTTACTTGCCCTCCTCTGGACTGCCTCCGCTGTCTGTGTCCTTCCCGAGATGTGGTCTCCAGAACTGGATACAGTACTCTAGGTGGTGTCTTACCCAGGGCCGGCCTTAACCATTCTGTGCCCTGTGCAGCCTCCCCGGGGCCCCATCACACCATTCCCTGTGCCCCCCACACTTCCAACATTTACACCTAACTAATCCTCCTGTCCTGTATTACTAAAGCAGTACCAAGTGTGCTAGTTTAACCAGCATGTATTAATTAGTTCCATTGACTGCACTGAAATATTTGACTACACCATTGGAAATGAATCTGACTGAGATTGGAGCAAGAGCTTAAGTTAGTACGGTACTACTACCACATTAATTTCTGTAAGGACAGGGACATCATCACTGGACACACACTTCTGATACTCTGATTTGCAAATATGTTAAACAACTTAACTTTTCTGGAGCTGTGACTGAGAGCAAATAGAGAGGATTATCATAGGACACCAGTAAGGTTGCCACCTGTCAGTTTTTTTTCACCTGGTGATCAGGTTTCCAGTGTCCGTATCAGGAAATCCAGTTTGCTTTGTGTTGTTCAGGTTTTTGAGCCATTTTGAGTGCTCACATACTTTTGAAACAGATTTTGTCATATCATTCATTGCTTCAGCTACATGTCCAGGTTTCAAACATGTTCTCTTATGAATATAGCCCTTTGTCTGTGAAAGCAGTCAACTTGGGAGGTGTAAATGTGATGCTAGTGGCACTTACTTAACCTAATCTTTTCCACCACAGCAAAGCTGCCCCAGCCTTTTGTAACAGTAACAGAGCCAGTTGTCTTCCACTTTCATTTGCTGGTAAACCTTTTCATCTCTAACAAAATAAAGGAATAATGCACAACAGGGTGTGTGTCATGCTGGGATAATGCCACGCCTGGGCCAAGTGCATCCAATGCCCCAGGTGTGGCATTATCCCAAACGACACACACCTTGGAGTGCATTATTCATTATACAATGGCTTGGTGTTATATATAAAATAAAAAAAATATTTTAAAGAATGTTTTTATTAGAGTGGAAAAATATTTTTGTTTCTTAAGAGGAGCTGCAAAAAAAGAGAGCCACCATGATGTCCATAATGATGACAGTAGACCTGTGGCATCGTACTGGGATAACACCACTGGTCCAGCCCCAAACTGACCAATCACAGTCCAAGATTCTTTCTTGCCATTGTATAATGTAGGCATAAAGTATGGGCCCCCAAAGTGCAGAGGCACAGTTTGCACCTAGCTAAGGTCAGCCATGGTCTTACCAGTGATCTATAGAGAGGCAATACCACTTCCCTCCTTCTGCTGGTGTTACCCCTTTCTATGCACTCTAGCATCCCACTAGCATTCCCTACTGTCTTGTTGCACTGCCTGGCCACCTTTAGGTCATCCAATATGACTACCCTTGGTCTCTTTCCTGCTTGGTGGTCATCAGTACCATTCCCCAAATTTTGTACTCTGCAGTTTGGTTTCAGTGCCCTAAATGCATTATTTTGCACTTTTTCACATCGAAATCCAGCTGCCATACCCTTGACCACTCCTCTAGCTTTTTCTTGTCTTATCTCTTCCTTTCCACCATCCTGTCTGGAGTAATTTTGGTCTGACATCAGAGCATTCTGAGCACAAACAAATGTGGGGAGCTGATTAACTGGTAACCCAGAGACCCCGGTACTTCACTCAGTGGAGCTTCCTCAGGGGACCCTGTTTGTGCTCTGAATGTCATTTGTGAATAAATCAACATTCTGATTTCAAACTTAAAGTTTTTGGAGACTTTGCTTTCCCTTTTGCTTTGCTTCTTGAAGAGCACCAGTGCAAGTTCCAGGAGTGCATTTGATATTTGTTGTTTTGTAGCTGATGATTCAGTCTGTATCGTATTATATTTTCTTACCACTGCCATGAAAACATTATCCATAAAAGAATCTACAGTTGCTCGGTCTAGTCCCTCTTGCCAGCCAGGTGGGAGCATCATCTGTATAGGAGAAAAAAGGCAATTAAATCTGAAATTAGGAAATCCAGCTTCCAGTCCCACCACTCACTCACTTCGTGTCTCTGAGCAAGTCATTTAATCAGCCAGTGCTGCAGTCCTTCCAGCTTTAACAATGGAGTACAGTAAGACTCCACTGAAAATGAGATCTACAGTATATTGGCTATCTCTGGGCAAAAGATTGTGAAAAAAAAAAATCAAGCAACAGGCAGACCTGTATATACTGCATCGGATGTAACTGTCATATTAATAATATAAAAATAGTCCTGGAATGTGCAATGATTTGAAAGCTGTGATTGACTAAAGAGATTCCTGAAGGCAAAGTTTAATACCTTATGATTGCAAACTCAACTTATTTGCATTTTGGTGTAATCACAGACCAATGACAAGGCAGCTTTAACACTGCTTGATGACATAATAGTCCAACTCCACAGTGCTCAAAACGATGCAAGCTGAAACAGTTGTACAAATGGTGCTACTGTATGTTTAAATGGTTATTAATCTGCTTTACCTGATTTACTTTGTTAACTACAAAAATACTCATATTGAAGTGGTATAAGGTAATGGCAATACCACCATAAGGAGGTCTATTCTGGGGATAGGCACTTAAATTATTGTTAACTTTAATCCTAGCAGCTAAAAGGCAATCACATAAGTATGGCTCACTCCAGGTTATCCCACCCTAATGGACTGGAAAGACAGTACATGATATCTATGTTCTGGAATGCCTGAAGTTCTCTCTCCAGAATAGACTCCCAACCTTTGAAGATTGATGGAGATGATTGGTAATGCACCAAATTCACCTGGACCCAGATTTCGGGCCATACGGTGACCTTCCATCTTCCCCACCCTTATCCCATCATCGCTACCTAACTCTCTCTTGCTAGTCACTTCAATCTATCTTTTCTGCTATATGGGACATTTATCTATCTGTCCTTCTTAGAAATAATTCTCTCTTTCATCAGCCATATATTATCAATTAATAACACCAAATACACAATTTGCTTGGACACCATTCAGTTTGTTTAATTTATACATGAAAAGCAATGGATAACAAATCATAACTGTATGCTGACCTATAAGCTACTGTTAGCAAATAACATATCACCGCTGTGCCTTGATTGAAGTCATTGTTTACCAAGGCAATGACTATAGAGACTTCTTGTATTTTAAACAATAGATCTTCCATTGTCATTTCCTTGTTCTGAATAAACCTTTGACATCTGACTTGCCATATGGAACATTTAATTATGGCAAAAACTACATACACTGTACTCTTTAAAAAAAAAATTCATTTGGCAATTGTCCATAGATCAATATTTCATATGTCATATTTTTAAATATTTCCATTCCCCACGTATTTGCTAACAATTCCCAAAACGGTTTTATAAAAGGACATTCAAGCAACATATGTTCTGTTGTTTCTTCTTTCTCCACACATTGCATTTCTGGACAGGTTCTTTCCTCAGTTTTTTTATGTTTTAAATTTCCCTTCACATTTATTTTTCCGTGATTAAACATCCATATAACTTCCTTCATTTTCTTCGGTATTCTATATTCTAACATTGCTTGTATCAACACATTTATATTTACCTCTTGTCTTACCTTAAATACTGACACCTCTTAGTATTTTCTTTCTATAATTTTACTATATAACACTTTCCTTTTGTATCCGTGATTTCATCCTAGATACTTCCCATTGAGTCAAATATTTCCTACATTCATTCATATAACATGGTAGCTTCTTTTGCTCCAACACATTTCCCTTTTTCCCCAAATACACATAAAGATTATTTCCACTTTTCTATCAAGAAACACCATATGTTTTTCCCTTGTAATACTGGTCTCACATTAATATGAAAAAAACAATAGGGTGCAACATGTTTAATCCTCCTTTTTCTGGTCTATATGTGTGCGCTCTCTTGACAGGATTCAACCTATTTCCCCCATAACAATGAAAAAAATAAACCTAAAAGTTTAATTTGCAAACCCTGTGGCACCAGAAATATATATGCAATATGTAAGAAAATCTGTACTATAAAAGTTTTTAACATAACAATTATTTTCCCCTTGTCATATTTCATCCTTTCCATCTATTCATTTATTTTTTTCTGCTATTTGAATGTTCCATTCCCAATTTTTGCTCATGGGGTCCCTCCCACCAAAAATTACACCTAATACTTCTATCTTGTCTTCTACAATTCCAATACTACTTAACCTTTCTTTTCCTACCTTCCCCAATGGAAAGATCATACTTTTTTGTTTTATTGATTTCTATTCCTGTGTAAATTTTTTGTCCATCAATTTTCTGAACTGTTGTTTCCCCTGCTTCCCAATTCTTTGCTACAATTATACAGTCATCTGCATATGCACATGTTTTGGAATAATTTTATCTCCACGTTGCATTCCTTTTATGTATGGATCAATTTCTACTACTCTCAATAAGGGATCCAAACACATAGGCCCAGATATTCAGAAGGGTTGCACCATGCACAACAGGGATGCTCCAGTGCAAGTACGGAAATGCACCATTGTGCGATATTCAGTGGGAGGCAGCTGTGCAGCACAATAAGCAATGTGCCAGAGCGCAATAGTAATGAATGCATGCACAACCATAGGGGGCGGAACCATGAATAACATGTGCAGTGCGATATTCAACAACATGCTCCGTGCGCAATAGGGGAGCTAACGTAAGTTGCGCAAAAGCAGAAATGATCCAAAATAAAAGGGAGCAAGAAAGGGGTGCAAGAACGCAAAAGGGAAGCCACAAGTGGGAGCGTGGTGACAGACAGCCAGGGTGGTACAGAAGATAGCAGTGTGCAGGACTGGGCAGGAGCAGGACAGGGCCCACCAGAACTGAGCCATAGACAGGGTAGGAGTGGGAGTGCCTGTGCCACTGTGCAGCAAAGGCTGTGGAGTGCCACAGTGGACTGAGGGCAGTGGCAGGAGGCAGGACAGCCACAGCCAAAGGCCAGAGGTGTACCTGGTGCAGGGGGAGCATCAGGAATGGACAGCAGGGGGGAAGGGACAACAGCCGCCGGGGGGGAACACCCACCAGGGACATGGCCAGTGCCACCTTCCAGATGGAGGCGATAATGAGGGGTGTGAGAAGGCAGGCAGCGGGGGGTGTGGCCATGGAAGGGCCCATCGGCTGTATGCCCAGAACAGGCAGTACCGAGCCCTCACCAGCTTCGAACACTACTCTGACACAGAGATTGTGGGCCGGTACTGCCTGAACCGGGTGATCCAGAGGCAGCTCTATGAGCTGTGCAGTGATGAGATGCAGGCACCCACATGACGAAGCCATGCTCTGTCAGTGGAGATGAAGGTGACAGCCATCATGTGCCTGCTCACCACGGGCACCTTCCAGAGACCAACGGGGGACATGACAGGCATAACCCAGTCAGCTGCGTCTTGCCTACTCACACAATTCCTCAGCGCACTGCTGCCACATGCTGCAGAGTACATCCATTTCCCCAGCACACAGGCGGAATGCACAGCACACATACAGGAGTTCCACAGGGTAGCACGGTTACCTGGTGTACTCGGGGCCATTGACTTCACCCATGTGGCCATCCACATGCCACCTGGCCTGGAGGGAGTGGCATACATCAATTGCAAGGAGTACGCAAGCATAAACTGAGAGGTGGTGTGCGATGCCAGGGGGCGCATTACCAATGTCTGTGCCATGCACCCTGGGAGAGCACATGATGCCTTCATCTGGCACCAGTCTGCACTGTGCCACAGGTTTGAGAGCGGAGACATCCCCACTGGCCATCTAGTGGGTGAGTATGCATATCACGCAGGACGACATGAGCAGCCATGGGGGGTGCATAGTCAGAGGTGCCATGGGTACCGACCTTATTGGCCCATGGCATAGTGATGCAGACCATCATTCTAATGTCCACCCTATACACACAGGTGACAGTGTTTAC
The DNA here is from genome assembly GCA_016271365.2 of Neoceratodus forsteri. Taxonomy (NCBI): domain Eukaryota; kingdom Metazoa; phylum Chordata; order Ceratodontiformes; family Ceratodontidae; genus Neoceratodus; species Neoceratodus forsteri. The sequence goes on from CM028130.1 coordinate 1,429,360,685, forward strand.
CCACTACGTCCCTGGCTGTTCACACCATACCAGCACCCCACGACCCTATCGCAGCTATGGTACAATAAGGCACATGCCACGACATGGAATATCATTGAGTGGGTGTTTGGGATGCTAAAGGCACAGTTCTGGTGCCTTGGCACATCTCCCAGTGCCCTACAGTACAGTCCCTCGAAGGCCTGTGGGCTATTCCTGGCCTGCTGTATCCTGCACAACATGACTACTGACTGTGGGATAGCCGTAGATGGCAAAGAAGAGGACAGTGGTGGGGATGATGAGGATGCCGGTCCAGCCAGTGATGGGCAGTCACCCCCTGGGTGAAGAGACCCCCGCCTGATCAGGATGTCACAGCTGCACCAGGACACCATTATAGAAGAGCACTTTGGTCAACACAGGTAGGTCACGGGGCCATGCGCAACCACCAATGGCAGGGGCACAGCCCACAGACAGGCAGGGCAGGACACCAGGGGAAGACAGTGGTAAGGGAATGGGTCTGAGTGTGGCACTGGACATGGCATCAGGGATGAGCAGGGCCAATCACGACACATGTACAAACACACGCACACACACCACAAGACATGCACAAGGGGTAGACGGCATACCAACCCCAATTGCCACCGCCACCCCCACACAGGTCCACACATGACCATGCCCAGTGGCCATCACTGTGCATGCCTCAGATGCTGGGCACCATTGCACACTGGTGGACAGCGCAACGCAGGCATCATCATGCACATGCCACAGTGGCCAGCAGCTGGGAGGCTGTGCACAGGGACAGTGTGTGTGCAGGGCTGGGTACCACACCCATGCATCGCACAATGCACACCACACTGCACATAGGACAGCGGCAGACAGTGGCCATGGTGGGAGACAGGTCAGTCACGTGGCACAGTACCACAGCCACCACGGATGCGTGGGCAGCCCCACCAAGACCTGCCAGCCATGCCAGGCTGATCATTGGCCTCATGGGGTGGCACCAACGGTCCCCCAGGGGTGACACTGTGTGAACACAACTGTGTTCGCGCAGGGGTCTGCAGCCCACCAAACATGCCCATGCCAGGTGTGCTCAGTATGCCCACAGCCAAACCCAGTGTCGACATAGCAGGTGTCACACGGTGCTGGGAACAGGGGGTGGACATGACACTGCGTGGTGTCTGTGGCAGATGAGCACCGAACTGGGTGCCCAATGTTGCCGTGACAGCTGTCAATGCATTGGTCTGCCCGTCAATGGCAGCAGTCATATCCACCCGCTGCCAGGCCATCTCTGCCAGGAGCAGACCATGGTCCCTGCTGCACCGCTCCTCTGCCTGGTGCAGAACCGCACTGAGTGCGTCCACCACTATCACAAGCTGCATCTGCTGATCTAATGAAGCCTGGAGTAGACGGCTGTGCTCGTCAAAGATGCTGATGTACCTGGGAGACATCTGTCTGGCATGCTGACCCTCGTGGTGTCCTGGCCCCGCTGGCCAGCATCCCTTGATGATGGATGCTGCACACCAGAGCCATGCCAGGGCACGTCCACACGGTGCACTTCCACCCCCCGACACTGTCCCCCCATCTCCATTGGCCAACTGCTGGTGCTGCACCTCCAGCTGCCAATTGCCAGGGCTCACCAGTGCCGCCACAGCAGCCACAACAGCCCCACTGCCCTGGACCTAAACCAGTGCTGCCCCACTGGGGCATACAGGCACAGGCTTGGACTGTGTTGTTATGCAGGCCTCCACGGTAGCACCATCCACAGTAATGCCCATGCCTTGACTGATGTGGGATCATCCTGTGTCCCACACGTATCACTGTCCGGGACGCAGTCCATCATCATCGGGTGCTGGATCCGCATCAACTTGTCCCAGCACACTGGAGACCATGGCGCTTGTCACACTGGGACACAGGCAGGGCCTTGTCTGCACCCACACCACCTCATCAGTCCAGACAGACATGCAGGCATGCACTAGTCCGGTCCCTTAGACACCTGTGGAGGTGGATGGGTGATCCTCCATGTCTAGGACATCCCCTCGGTGGACACACCCACCACTGCTGACCCATGCAGACACTCAGGAGCTGTAATGGAACACATTAGCATTACTGGCTCTGCCCTGCCCTGTGGCATTCCCTCCACCACCCACACAGTGACAGCACAGGACCTACCATGCAGTGATGGGCTGTCACCCATCTGGAAGCCACCACCAGGAATGCTCTCAATGCACAACGCCGAATGCTGCTGGCCACCCGCTCCTCCTGTGGCATCAGGCATGGTAGATCTGACTGGCCCCCACCGGTGGCAGCAAGTGCAACCCTGATGGCAGCTACCTTGTCTTTGATCCTCCTCCTGTCCATGCCAACCTTCTTCTTACACTCCTGCACGGACTGCTGGTGGCTGCCATGCTTGTTCACGGCACGTGCCACCTCACCCCACGCCGCTGCACGGGCCTGTGGTGTTCCCCGCTGTTGGCTGAGCAGCGGTTCCCTGTCAAGCTATGCCTTGAACAGGGCATCTGATTCAGCCCAGGTGAAGTTGGGCCTCCTCCTCCATCTCCCCATCCCTGTTCCTCCTCTTCCTCACATTCAGTCATGATCGAGCCTGTGGGAATGACAGGCATTACCTTGGACTGTTCAGTCCCAGTCAGCCCTCAAAAACCACAGTCCCCACATCTTGACAGCATGCAACCTACCACAATAGACTGCAATACCTAACTATGTTCTCTGCAGCCCCATGTCACATTTATATAGCGTGATGCCTGCAAATGAGGTGAGACGCAACTGTAAGTGGATGCTAATGCAGTGGTTGTGCCGTGGAATGGCTGATGAGCTGATTTGCATGTGCTGGCTGAATATCACACTGTTGCACCTTGTGCAATGTTGGTGAGAATGCTCAGGCTATGGCACAGCACTGTGGCATGTGCAATCGGCACCACATGGCGCATGCCTGGGGTGCTGATGCCAACACGTGTAGTGCTGCTGATGTGCTGTGCATGGGAGGCTGTGCAGGGCACGACCACCACTGTGCCTGTGGCACTAGTGGGCTGTTCACCCATGTGGCGCTCATGCCCTGGTGTGCCATAGGCACCATGGAGCCACAGCACGGTAGGCCACTGCAGAGAATCACACACAAGCACCCAACCATGCTACATACAGGGTGCCCCAATAACGCTGTGGCGCTCCATGCGAGGACAGTCCCTTGACCCTGTGGTCGACCTTTTCCCCCTAGGCACCATGCATCTGCATGGGTGCACCCCTATTGCACAGTTCGGTGACAGCACGATGGGGACTGGCAGCTCAGTACTGCACTGCCTCTGCCCGTGGGGCACGTGCGCTACAGAGCACCATTTTGATTGCGATGCACACTGAAGGATGCCTCATAGGAGAGCATAGGTGTGGAGCGCTATTGAGCTGGGAAACTTGGTGGCCATAATTGAGCCTCAAGCTGCTGCCCTATTTGGGTAGGATCCCTTGGACAGGTCACATAGTGCTGTGTGGCAGGAGGTGGCTGATAGCCTGGAGGAGGTGACCAGGATCACCTGGACAGCAGAGCAGAGTCGTCACAGGTATGGTGACCTACAGCGGAGGGACCCTGACCAACTGGGGCATCTGCTGGCATGCACCCAGTGAGGTGCTGTGCCACAGCCAGGTAGGTACTCCATCCATACACTGGTAGCGTCCTTCTGTCTGAGTATCGCGGTGTGCATAGGTCTGCCCTACAGGGTGGTGGGGGCCGTCTAGTGGGGTTGGTGGTGGTGGTGGGGGGGTGTGTCATGGCTGGGCTGTGCAGGCATGCTCACATTGGAGGGGCCTTACTACTGGCTTCTACTGATGTTTCCTCTCCATGTTTGCACCCTAGGCCCAAGGTGCACCGATGTTCAAGGCAGGCCTGAGTACAGGAGGAGCAGGACTGAGTGGTGCGCTGCTGATGCAGCAGAGACACGGAGGGGCCATGGGCCAGCAGTGCCCTGCTGGCCTCGGATGCAGGTGAGTGCCGTGTTTCCTTACATCTGTGCATGCTGGGTTGCAGGTGGTGGTGGGGCGGGCCACCAGCACTTGGCCCCACTGCTGTGCATGCCACATGGTACACCCAGCACTGTCCTGTGGCACTGCACATGTGGGTGGGCATCGTCAGGTGGTCTGTGCATGCACTGGGTACATGGCTGTGCCACTGTCTTCAGCTGCATAGCCATGTCACTGCACGGCCACGGTGGTGCTGTGTGGACATGGGCGGTGTGTGTGCAGCATTCTGCATGGCTGTGGGTGCCTGGGTTGGCAGGTCATGTGGGCACAGTCACCGTGGGTGGTCACATGCCATCACAGGGGCGTGACCCATGGCTGTATGCCGTGCACATTGGGTGGGCTGCAGGGGTCTGGCCAGTCATGCGTAATAACTCTGCTACCTTGTCCTAAGTGGACAATGCTGGACTGCACTGGAGCAGAGTGTCCAGAAGCTGCTGCAGCTGGTGAGGGCCACTCTTGAGTTGCTCCAGAGGATGGAACAGGCGAGGATGGCATCGCGGAGACACCGTGATTGTAGTGGGAGAGGGTTGATGTTGGCCCACTATGCCCCTGATGTGTATTCCCCCCTTGACTAACCCTCACACCCCTTCATCCCACTCCCAGTTGTTCACCCTTGCCCATGCCCACCCCCACCTGGTATGTGGCCCTTCCCCCCCACATTGTAAATAGTTTTATATCTGTTTTGTATATTGTTTACTTCTATAATACACACTTATTTGTTATGACAACTGTAGTGGTCTCTGATTTGCAGCAGGCTTATGGTGCTTGGCTGCAGTGGTGTGCATGGCATCGGGTGGTGCAGGCCTGGGCATGTGTGTGTCAGGCAGGGACCCACCTATGGTGTGGGTGGCGGACTCAGTCCCTGTCTGTGGTATGTGTGTTGTTCCCTGTGCACTGGATGCCTGTGTGCAGTGGTCTCTGGTGCATGCGCTGTGTCCCTGGCACCCCTGTCAGTATGTCCATGGCCCGTGCAGCTGGCCCCCTTGCATGTCTGTGGTATGCATGGTCTTACGGTCTGATAGCATGTCATTGGTGGCTGTCCATGCTGGCCAGCCTCTGGCCATGGTGCAAAGGCAGCTTGCCTCCTGTCACCAGTATGGTGCACATCTGCCTCGGGTGGCACTGTGACCTATGCTGTTGTTGTCCCCCCTCCATGCTGTTGCTGGTGTCTGTTGTGGGATCTGTGTTCTGTTGTCTGTCACTTGTGCTCCAGCCACATGCTGGTAGCGGACGGCTTCATGGTACATGCGCAGGATGGCTGGTACACCTGTGCCATGGTGGGGTGTAGGCCGTGGGTACACAGCATCAGTGGTCGTATGCCAGTGCAATATGTTGCCCCACTATTGTGTTCCTGTGTTGGGGTGCCCTTGGGTCTTGGTGGGTCTTTGTCCATGCCCTGTGTCACATCCTGTGTGGCAATGCCTCCATGCACCACTGTGGGCATCTGTGCTGGCTGTTGGGGCCAGTGCTGGGACAGGGTGTGTGCTTGGGTGGGTGTGTGGGGTGCTGTCCTGCTGATGGTGGGGTCCAGGGCAGGCCTTGTCACATGTGGGGTCCCTCGGGTACTGATGCAGGGTCGACCTCTCTGCTGCGCCATGGAGAGGCCATGCAGGGCAGTACTGTGTCTGCAGTTGTGTCGGTGGCTGGTGTCACCCACTGCAGGGTGCTCACAGTGGGAATGCCATGCATGGCTCCATGGTGCACAGGGTTACATTGTCACCGTGGGGGTGGTGACATGCATTCTGTGCCATGCACTGTTGGATGCTGCTCCTGGGCAGGGTGTCTGGGGATCACTGTGCAGGGTGTGCTCTCCATTGGTCAGATGGGGTGGCACTGGGTGGCAAGCCCTCCTTGTGTTGTGGTCACTGCTTGCCAGGGGGTGTGCTGGGGCACCGTGCCCCAGCTGTTGATTCGGTGCTCGTGTTCATGGGATGGTGGTTCATCCAGCTCACCATGGGTTGTGCAGTTCATGGGGTGTGGGGGGTGCTGTCTGGTTTGCTGCGTGCTCCTCTGCCCATGGCTTCCATGGGTGGTGCACCCCTGCTTCCTGTCCCTGTCTCTGCGCATCCCTGGTTGTGCTACTGCACTACTACCCTGCTCCACTGCACATCTCTGGTTGTGCTACTGCGCATCAGCCCTGCGCCACTGCACATCCCTGGTTGCGCCATGGTGCAGTTGGCGCAATATTCAGTTGTGTTGTGCAAACACACCTTGGCCTGTGCTGTATTTTAATATCATGTGTGTAGCGCATGGGCACACTGCACTTGTGCCTGCTCTTGCTATTGTGCTGCTTTGTGGCGCAGTCTGAATATCTGGGCTATAATGTACAAAAGGGGTCTCAAAGGGCAGCCCTGTCTCACCCCATTCTGAACATACATTGGTATGCCTAGGTGGCCATTTAACATTAGACAAGCCTGAGCCTCATTATATAAAGCTTTAACTAATCATCAGTTCTTCAGGAAAATTGTATTTCTCCAAAATATTCCATATGTAGCTATGTTTAACCAAATCAAATGCTGTTGCTTGATCTAAAGCATACAAATATCCTTCTAACTCTCCTTTGTTCCTTTATCTATTATTTCTCTCACTAAAATCAGATTTTCTCTTATGTTCCTCCCGGGCACTGCACATGTCTGAGTTTCCATTATTAGTTCTGGTACATGCTCTACTATCCTTCTGTGTATAATTTTGGCTAAAATTTTATAATCAGTTGTTAGTAAGGTGATCGTTCTCCAATTTTTAATCTCAGCTCCATCTCCCTTTTTAAAAATAAACACTGTAAACCCCTGCTTCATAGATTCCTACAGTTTCCCAGAATTTTGGATTTCATTATATATTAATATCAGTAATGGGGTAATATGTTTTCAAATTTTTTATAAAAGGTGTTCAGGATCCCATCTAACCCCGGAGGCGTATTATTGGTTAAGGATTTGATAGCTTCTTTCACCTTATTTTCTGTAATTAGTTCTTTTAAAATCTATTTCTCATTTTCTTTAATTTTAGAGACACTCAGTCTGTCTAAAAGTTTTCTCCCTCTTTCTCCTTACCCTGAGCCTGAAATTTCTGCCTTAAAAAATGCTGCACAATTACCTTCATTTTCCTACTATCTGATGTTTTTTTCCCCTTTTCTATCCACTAATTCGTATATACTCTCTTCTCTACCCTATCATTACTATCATCTAACGGATTTGTTTGAGCTTTGGTCCCTTGCATCCCACTCTTTTGCTCCAGTAATACTGATTTAGTTCTGCTGTATTGATATTCCCACATTGATTTCTTTAGATATTCTATTTTCTCCATATGATTTTTTCCATCTTTATGTTGTTCTGTTAATTCTTTATATAATTTGGTCCTGAATTGTAAGGATGTATGATACCTTGATCTTTCTTTTTTTTGAGCATTTTTAATCATAATATCTTTAATATCATTTTAATGTCATCCCACCATCCATTAAGTCTTCATATAACCCCAAGACTGGTATTCTTGCTGCAAACATATCTTTAAATCATTCTGCACCTCTTCATCTTCCAATCATTCCAGATTTATTTTCCAATAACCTTTCCCACAGATCATAGTTTCTTTGGTATTTATTTTAACACTTACAGCTACATGATCAGTTGTTTCCACTGGTGTTATATATGCTTTTAAAATAATTGTATTTTGGGTACAAACAAAAAGTCTATCCTAGATGATAGTTTACCTTTGAAAAAAGTGTGCTCCACATTTTTCCCACTAATTTTATACACATCTTCCATCCTCACCCTATTCAAAATATTCTTTAGAAAAGGAGTCACAAAAAACTTTTTGATTTTCTTCCACAGTCTTGTTTGAAATTCCACAGTTAAATCCCACCCCCATATGGTCATTTTGGCATATGCAAATAAGGCTCAATAATCCCATAAAAAGAGTAGGGGAATTTCCTAGGTGTACTGGCCAAATTTCCCCCTTTACTAAAATACACCAACAGCTTGAACTGGTTCGAGGTACTTTGGCATCCATCTGCATCCCCCTCCCCAGGGACAAGGCTGAAAATAAGCAGAATTGTCTAGTTCTCCTTTCCCGGTCTACAAAACTAACTAACTAATTAACTAACTAACTGACTGACTAACTAAAGGGACTTTACATTCACACCTAGTGCATAGAGGAGGAATGCACTGGAACCTACTGTATTTGGGAATAAATTCTTTAGTACAGTAGATTGAAAGTCTGCATTCCTGTTCCTATGTGACTGGGGATCCACACTGCAATCTGAGTTGCATGTGTCAGTAGCTATCTAGGTGTCCACCCTTTTATTTATTTTATTTATTTAAATCTCAGATTACAAATACCTGTGAGCTTGAGGCAGCTCATGTACAAAGGTTCCATGTCAAAGGAAAGGGTTACAATAAGGTAGGGAGGTATAGACAACATTCATGGTGTCAGCAGAGGTACAGACAACATTCATGGTATCATCGGAGCACAGCAAGTCAATTGGTAAATAAGTGGAAACAGTGCTACACACTTGAGATTACAAGCAAGCATAGAAAACCATAAGGTACATTTGATGCAACATTGCTAATCAGAGGTGGGGTGGAAGGGGAAGAGTAAGGAAGGGGTAGGGGAGATGAGAGGGTAGAGTCCAGATAGAGAAGGAAAAGAAAATATGGAAGCCAGAGGCCTTGTCGTAGGGTGAGAGGGATGGGAGGCTAAGGTGGGAGAAGGAGGTTAAATAGGGGAAAAGGAGGGCAGATGAAGGGAAAGAAGAAAAGGGAGAGGGGAATCAGAGGGCCTGGACAGGTCCAGGAAGAGGGGGGTCAGTGGGATAAGAGCAAGGAGGAGGTGAGGTAAGGGAAGAGGTGGCAGGGAGAAAGGGGAAATTGTTCTGCCAGGAGAGGTGAAACAAAACAGGAAGCCAAGTAAGAGCCTCAGAGAGTGAAAAAAGTGGTATAAGGGTGTCTGCAGAAGTGGAAAACTAGGTGTAACAATCACAAGTGCTTTTGGTTAGGAGATGCTGATGAGGCATAAATTTAAATTGGGACAGACTAGAAAGACTGCTCAGTTGGTTGCTTAGATTATTAAACCACAGGGGGGCTCTGTATTGAAAGGATTGCTGGTATTGAGCAGTCCAACAGTGGGTACTAGAAGGAGGTCAGAAACTGAGGTACGTGTGTGTTGGGTCTTAGGATTTGTTTAGCAGGCAACCAATGCTTGGGGTATAATCCAAGTAGAGCTTTTTGGACAGAAGTCGGGTTTGATATTTGATCCTGTTACTTAGTTGGAGCCAGCCAGATTGAGTATATAACTCACAGGTATGAGTGAGGTGCACCGTAACTAACCTACAGGTTTGTTCAGGGCCACCATGAGTCATTTAAGAGATGGAGTGTTGCAGCACAGTACATTATTAGATCATAATGATCGAGAGGACCGAGCTGTGAACTGCAACCTTCAGGGCTTCTTGGGTAAGACTTCATCTGTGTCTGAAGAGGAGCCCAATTCTGGTATTAACATCTCTGGCAACATTTTCAATGTGAGGCACAAAGGTAAAGTGACTATCCAGGGTAAGACCTAGGTATTTGAAAAGCTGAGTTTGTTCAAGAGCGACTCTGTGGTTGTTGGTGATAGTGAATTGATGGGCCTTAAGCTTATTCCGAGAGGATGAAAACAGCTGAACTTTAGTTTTTTGTAGTTTAGCACTAGTTTGTGATTATTAAACCATCTATCTGCTTCTGTGAAGCCTTGTTGAAGACCGTTTTCAAGAGCGTTGGGATCCAGGTGGCTAATAAAGATGACCACATCATTTGCGTAGAGGAGAGTACGCTGGTTGCAGACAGCTGGAAGGTCATTCAAGAAAATACTGAACAATAAGAGACCAAGGATTGAGCCTTGAGGTATCCCTGATTGGACAGACCTCTGCTCGAAACTACATTGGATATCCTCACACTCTGCAGTCTATCACTGAGGTAGCTTCCGAACCATTTCAGGGCGTTTGGGGCAACACCAGTTTTAGAGAGTTTGTCAAGCAACAGTGTGTGATTCACTGTATCAAAGGCTTTTGTTAGGTCAACAAAGGCTGCACCTACAATCTTGCCTTGATCGATGGCCTGTTGTATGAAGCTTGTGAATTCTAATAATGCTGTGGTAGTACTGTGCCCTTTCTAAAGTCATGTTGTTGTGGGCACTGGATGGAGTATGTGTCCAGATAAGCACCAAGCTGGTTGGTAACAATTCGCTCAAGCATCTTGGAGAGTGGAGGAAGAATGGATATAGGTCTATAGTTACCCTGTAAGAAACGATCTCCAGTTTTGTGCACCAGAGTTATGATGGCTGTTTTCCAGGCATTAGGAAATTGTCCCAGTGTAAGAGATACTGTTTAGAATCTTAGTTATAGGTAGGAGAACTTCATCTAGGGTTAGGGTGATAAGCTTAAGGTCTAGTCCATCACTACTGTGTCTTGAATTTCTTAGGACCTTAGATAGCAGTTTTCTAACCAGGTTGCATGATGCCCTTTTAAAATAAAAAGGGGGTGCTCAGGACTATTTTCATCACTGTGGCTTGTGGTGCGGGCATCATCATCATCGAAAAAGTCAGATAGGAACATAGCTCAAATTGGTGAAAGCATTGTTAAAGGCATTAGCAATTTCCAGAGGATCAGCGGTAGGGGTCCCATTTAAGTTTAGCATTGTACGCAATACTTTAGGTTTTTTGTCAGTGACATCATTTATATTAGACCAGAAACTTCTGCTATCAACCCAGGAGTTGGTAAGCATCTCCCTATGGTACTTGTCTTTTGCCTGGCGAGTCTCCCTCGTACAGTTGTTTCTAGCAGCTTTATAGGCTTGTAGGTCCTGCTGCTTACCAGTGCCAGAGATGGTCCAGAAACTTCATGTCAGAAAGGAGCTCAGGAGTGATCCAGGGGTTAACCGTGCCAGAGACCTTAATTTTTTTGAAAGGGCATGCGTATCATAAGCAGTGTTGAAAACCCTTATAAAGTGACAGAAGGCTACATTAACATCATTCCTTGAACAATCCCAAGCTCTAAAAATGGACCCTTTTTAAGCTTGCATGCACTGTCTTTCTCTTGGACCTAGTCAGAAGGTCCTGCTCGAGGGGATGGGGATGCCTTTGAGGACACCTGGATGAAGAAGTTCCATACCTGCTTGGGCAGAAGGGGAGGATCAACCTCATGGGGACTAATACTGGAAGTGGATGAATTATACTGTGTATGCAGCACATGTGCAGATCAATATGGAGATATACAAAGAAAATAAACTGAGTTTAATACTTGATAAATCTGGCATGTTATGTCTGACTCTCTGATGCCTGGCTCTTTCATGACATGAACGACTGTTGAAAAATTCTTCAGAGAACTGCCTGTTCCTTAAATAAAATAACCAGGACTAACTCCTATTCACTTCCTTTGCTGTCTTTTTCTCCTCTTTTCTTTGTTAGCTTTTACTGTATTTCTTAGTGGCAGGGTGAAGGTTAATTGAAATAATGTAACTACCAATGCAGTGACAGAGCTGTATTATGCTGGTAACTGTGTTACTGCTGAGAAGATCCAAAATGGCCAAGTTTCGAAGCTGAGACCTGCCACGATGGGATGCTGAACCAATTCATGCAGTTTAAATTCTGCTGCCAAAGCCTACTTCAATATTTCTACTCCTGAACTGCCTTCTATGCCTTATATTCTATGGACATACAGGACTTGTAGTGAGTCATTTGTATATGTTTTTTAATCACGTGTGTTAAAAAGCCTATTGGTTTTTTTTGCAATGACATGGGCATATTATGATGCTTTCTTGGATCTGGGTAGTGTACTGCCGCCTGATTTCTTTGACACACCTAATGCTAGTACTCACCCTGCTGACACATCCATTGACAGCAGGACCCCATAGTTCCATTTCAGAGAGACTCCAATTCACCTGGCAAGAACCTAAATTCACAAGGCCATCCATAAACCTTGTACCAGCAGTGACTCTCTTCATCTCAAACTAATCTCACTTGTCCTTGAAAAAATCCTCTTACCTTTCACAAGGATCTTTAACCTCTCACTTAGATCAGCACAGTTCCCATCTCTCTGCAAACAGGTGCTTGTCACACCTGTGCATAAGAGTGGAGACAAGGTGCTTCACACTAACTACAGGCCCATTTCCCTTCTCCCTCCACTTTCCAAAGCACTTGAATGCATAGTCTCGGACCAGCTAGTTGGATATCTGGAGAAATATGAAATCGAATGCCCTCAACAGCATGGATTTAGAAAGGGCACAGTACCACTACTACCCTTTTGGAGTTTACGGGTGTTCATTGACCTATCAAAAGCTTTCAGCAGTGTCAACCACCCAGTTCTTCTCAGACAGCTTTCCTCGATTGGGCTCTACAATGAAGCACTACAATGGTTCGAGAGTTATCTTGTGGGCGGTTCAACAAGTCAGGATTGCCAATACCACCTCGAATCAGAAGCCAGTCGTCCCAGGCATCCCCCAGAGCTCCATCCTGGGACTGTTACTGTTTAGTCTGTTCATGAATCATCTCCCTAGTGCCTGTCACCAGAGAATGTTACTATATGCAGATGATGCTGTCATCTTTACCAGCCACCAGGACCCAAAACTCATTGAACATCATCTACAGCTTGACTTTGCTACGGTAGAAGAATTTTTCAGTGCACACAAATTGATCCTGAACCTCAACAAAACCAAGGTTATGCTTTTCAACAGTGTGTGTAGCAAATGTAAAGCCCATTCCCTTATCATCCAGAACAGCTCTGGTGCCCAGCTCGAGCAGGTCAAGCATTTCAAGTACCTTGGAATCACACTGGATTACTTCCTCTCCTATACACAACACATCGAGAATGCTGCCAAATCCGTAAACATTCAAATTGGAATGCTGCATAGGCACAAGCATAGTATGATTACAGATGCTCTGCATCTGGCAATCCACAGCTCATTCACCTCCATCATTGACTATGGTCTAGTCATCTATGGCTCTGCCTTACCTACTGCCCTCTGTAGGGTAACAGTGGCACTAAACAAAGCCTATAGACTACTTGTTGGAACTGCTCACCTTACTCACACCTGTGAACTATATGCCCAATCTGGATGGCTCCTACCCTTTGTAAGATCCAGTGTCAGACCTGCCTGCTAACAAAGAAGGTACTCCTAGGCCTCATGCCACCAGGCATCGGAAAGCTCCTAAACATGCACTGTACCACTCAGCATACCCATAACGCCAGCAATCAAACCTACCAGGTTCCCAGATATTGGACCTCTATGGGACAGAGATTGTTTGCCTACAGGGCTCCACACTGGCATAATGCTCTCAGCTGGGATATCCTGACTGCTCCCAAAATTGGCCCCTTCAAACGACTGCTCCAGACACACCTCACCTCTTCTAGCAACTGTGATTGTTTCACTTAGAGCTCCGACCTCCCCTAGCACTCCAGATTTTTCTGCTCCTCTTCAATAAATCTCTGCTATCTAGTCCACTTCTTCATTTCCCCTCTGCTACCCACTGCTATCCCCACCCCATCCCCACCAACACCAGCACTTATAGCTCCCCTGTCCCCTACCCCTACCCAATTAGCACTTCTCACTCCCTCCTCGACAATGACCTTCTAGCCTGCCCACTCATCTGTGGCTACCCTCCCTCCCTACTGTTTTCTGAAATTTCCTTCACATCTAGTCTATTGATGCACTGCTTAGTTTTCAGTCTGAGCCAGTCTCTCCATGTCTATTCACTGGTCTTAGCTCTACACCTACCCAACATGTGTTGTCTTGAATTATAAATAATGATGTGCACTCTGTATGCTCTCTTCTAGCTGCGCTACCTCTGTATATTATTTTGTAATGATGTTCACCCTGTTTGCCTACAGACACTCTGACATGGAACCTTTGTAAATGAGCTGTTCTTGCTCAAAGGTGTTAATCCTAGAGTTAATAAATAAATAAATAAATAATATTGGATTTTTGAAATTGAAGAGGCTTTAAGTAGTGGTACATAATGTCTGCCTCTTGAACAGGTGTTGGTTTGCCATTTGTTTTCTCATTTTCCTTTTCTACTGAGCATTGCCAATCCCAGGTGTGGTCATTCCTTCTGTTGAAACTGGCATTGCGTTTAGCAGAAAAAATTATATATACTGTATTTATATATATGTGTATATATATATATATATTATACTGGTGTGATAGCACCAGTACAGAAGGGTTGAGTACAAATGTCTATGGTAAAACCAAATGTTTAAACCTTAATAACTTTGGAACGATTCACCAGATATGCCTACAATTCAGCATGCAAAATCTCTAGAGTAAGGTCTCTGGAAATGCCAAATTGCAGGTGAATATGTTGACCAGTTGCAAAGTTATTAAAGAAATCCCTAAATTTACCAGGGGTTTGCCATTTCTTTGTCCACCTGTATCTCAGAAAAGGCTTTAGGCTGTGGTCTGAAATCTTCAAAGTAGAAAGCCTTTGCCTCACAGATGCCCCTTTTGAAGGTTTGGTGAAAACATGTTAATCTGTTCAAATGTTATTACATTTTTAATTTTCACATTATTTCCTATGGGAAAAGTTAAGATGTTCCGCATGAAAATACCTAAAAATACTTTTATGAAAATATTTTTTGCAAACAGTCATCCAGTTTTGCATATTTTGCACCTTAATTTTGCAACCCTTTAAGGGATATGTATGAAATTGTGCATGCATACTTTTGTGGTGTAGGTCCATTGATTTGGCTAACTACATTTGAATTACTTGTACAGTTTCTGAGATACTGTGTCTCAAACATCCTTAAATTCACATTTTGTCTATTTTCACAGTTTTCAAGCTTTGCATATTTTGTACCTAACTAACTCTGCAACCCTTCAACGAATGTACATGACATTTTACATGCCTTATCTTGGGGCATATATCTGTTGATGTAGCTAACTTCATTTGAATCATTTCTACAGTTTCTGAGATACTGTATCTCAAACTTTCTTAAATGTACAAGTGTTTTCCATTTTGAAGTCCTCAATTTTGCATACTTCACACCTTAATGACTTGCAGCTTTCAATAGACATGCATTTAATTGTGCATGCTCAATTTTGAGTTATAGTTCAGTTGAAGTGCCTAATTTCATTTGAATCTCTTGTGTAGTTTCTGAGATACCGTGTCTAAAACATTTTTAAATGTACATTTTTTCCATTTTTGCAGTCATCCAGGTTTGCATAATTTGCACCTTAATAACTTTGTATCCCTTTAAGAGATATGCTTGAAAGTATGCATGAATAATCTTGTGGAATAGGTCTGTTGATGTGGCTAATGTCATTTGATTCACTTGTGTGGTTTCTGAGATACTGTGTCTCAAGCTTCCTTAAGTTTACATATTTTTTATTTCCATTTTCACAGGCTTTCAGTTTTGCATATTGTGCACCTTAATAACTTTGCCATGGCTCAATGGATTTGCATAACATTTTGCTTGCATAATCTTGTGGGGCGCTCTGCTGATTTCAGAAATTTCATTTGATTCACTTGTGTGGTGTCTGAGATGCAGAGTCCAAAAATCCTTACATTTATTTGTTTTTTGCTTTTTCTTTGTTCACCTGTCTCAGTCTGTTTTCTTTATTATTTAATTGCCGACATTGGGGGTCCCAATTCCCATATTGGCAGTGGAAGACCCCAACAGTATGGAACACTGGGAGCTCACACCCAGTGTCCCCAAATAGTTACAGTAGAGTCACTTAAACGAATACCACTTAATCGCAAATCCCATTTAAATGAATAAAAATGTCTTTCCTCGATTCCTTTCCTATCACTGCCTATATAATATGCTTGGTTAAAGGCATTGAGTTTGCCTGTACAATCGCATAAATTGTAAGTGCTAACACCATCAAATTTCAGAGCTGCTGTCATTAACCAGTCATTCTCAGCAAGCTAAATATAGCACTAATTGCAGCAAGTTGTTAATTGTTTAGTTAGTGGCTTATAAAAACAGCATTCACAGTTCAAGCATTCAGATCACACTGTCTTCTTGTCTTTGTCGTCATGTCTGAAACACCAAAAAAAAAGAAAGGGGCTCTCTTAGGCAGACACAGGTAAAGCATTAAACGTCTTCTCCAGTCCAATATCTTCGCAAACTGAGGTAGCACAGCAGCTTGGAGTATCACAGAGCCAGAATTGTGAAAAAATAAAGCACAGATTCTGGCTGAATACCAAATGAATGGGAACCTTGGTCAGAAAACAAAGCAGGAGGGCAAGGACACAGGAGTGGAGGATGCTCTTCTCTGCTGGTTTGAGCTCGACCATATCTCTGATATGCCTGTTTAAGGTCATCTATTGCAGGAGAAGGCTCATAAACTAGCCAAAACTATGAGGAAACCAAGGTTCGAGCCAAGCAATGGCTGGTTGTGCCAATTCGAAGTTAGGCATAGCATTGTTTTCAAATGTCTGCATGAGGAGAAGAAGAATGCAGACACTGTTTCTGCTTATAACTGTGTCCAATCTGTACTGCCTTCTTTGCTTTCGATTACCTCTGACTGCATGTATAATGCAGATAGGACGGGAATTTACTATCAGGCAACTCCTGATAGCACATTATACTTTCAAATATGATTGTATATCTGGCAGCAAGAAGATGAACGACTGCCTCACAGCACTAGTCTGTGCTAACATGGATGAGTCCCACAAAACTAAACTGATGGTCACTGGAAAAGCAGAAACCCAAGGTGTTATAAAGGCACCAATGTACAGCATTTACCAGTCACATACCACACAAACCAGAATGTCTGGATGACGAAGGACCTCTTCACTGAATGGGTTAAAGAATTCAATAAGGATGAGGTGGAGAAAGAAACATACCATTCTGTTGATTAATAACTGCACAGCATACCCTCAGCTCGATCTATCCCATGTCAAGCTTATTTTTCTACCCCCAGACACTACCTCCCTGATCCAGCTAATGGATCAGGGAATCACAGGAAACTTTAAGTTCCTGTACCACTGCAGAATGCTGGCAACAGTGATCACCGCTTTTGACCATGACACTGCTGTGTCTGCCACGGACCTAGTGAAGAAACAATCCATGATAGATGCCATACACATGCTTGGCCAGGCTTGGTCTGAGGTAAAAGTTCAAACAATCCAGAATTGTTACATTAAAGCTTGCTTTTTATGTGAATGCCAAACTGATATTGCTGGAGATTATAAAGAGGGGTGGAGGAATTTGTGGCAGTGCCTGATAACACCCAAAGGCTATGTTTGACCTCTTTGTAGCAGAGGATGATGATCTGCAAAGTACAGACATGCTTACAAAAAGGAAATTGCTGCTTCTGTGGCCAATGGAGAGTTACCTGGTTTAACGATGAGGAGGAGAAGAGGATTACATAGTGGCATTTTGTGGAACTCATCCACCAACAACAAAATATGTGTTTCAGTCTCTAATGACTGTTTGCTGCTATGTAGAACAGAATGCCAAGTGGGAGGAGGAGGAGGACTACAGGGCATTCTACAAAATAGAGAGTGAACACATCAGTCAAAGCTTACTGAGCATTTTAAATCTTTTAACAATGATCAATAAAGTTAATGATTTTAAAACAGTTTGCGAAAGTTCAAGCAAAATCACCCCCAACTCATACAAACAGCATTAAGTCACAGTTCAAATTCAAGCATCACTGCACACTATAGCTTCACATCATCTTGTTAAACTTGACACCCCATATCAAGTCCTTTTTCCAGCAGAAGTGCATCAAAAATAAAACTCATTACAGTATCCCCAAATACTGTGTGTCTCTGTTGCAACTGAAACTCATCACTCATATCAAGTGTGTGTTCAAGCGCCAGCACCACTGCATCAAAAAAGCAAACTCAGAATCCCTGAATATTGTGTGATTTGAATTGAAACTCAAGCCCCGTATGAAGTCTGTATAAAGTCCATTTTCAAGTGCAAGCACAAGCACCAAAACACAAGACACTGGTTGCTACAGAAACCATGGGAGCATGTGACAAGCATTTCTATGGTGTTGCCATAGAGACCATTGGAGCATGTGACCAGCATTGCTATGGTTAGAGAATTGTCATGGTTTGGTCAACATCAGTGGGGAGTTAGTTAACTGAGGCAAAAAACAATCTGTTTCCATAGCCATAGCCATAGTTTGGAAGTGATGGATACAGAAGGGAGAGACATAATAAGGTAGGGGAATGAAAGAATAGAAAACAAAATCTGTAGCCATAGTGCAGGACGCTGACCTGAGTGTGTTGGTAGGCAGGAAAGTAGCCACAATCTGTTGCAGCAGCATGTATTTATGGAAATACCTGAGACTGTGTTTTACAGGCCACTACAAGGTCTCACAACAGCAAGATTGCATAACAAAATAGCCCTCTTAAATGTATAAATTCCCTAAGTCCCAAGGCTATGCATTTAAGTGGGTTTGACTGTATTTCATTGTTTGCTGTAAAGAAGAAAACTGTCCCCAACGTCTTTTGTGTTTTGTTCCTGAAATAAAAAAAACTGTTCCTCATCATCCCCACCATCTCTCTTTCCCATCCCAACCCTCCTACTGAGCACTGACCACTGCACACCCCCCTTGCCCTATACGTACCACTGGAGGTCATCCTCTGTCATCTTCCATGGACCAGGACATGTCTGCATTCTTCAAAGACAAACCACAAACTGAGGAATCAAGATAAGTGCCGTATAATGTATTTCAATGGTGTTTTGAACTTATGTGGATATCTTTGCCATTTTTAGGAATATTTTTCACCAAATTTTCAACATGATCTGTTTGGGACCTCAACTCATGAACACTGTCACTGTCATTCATTAATCGGGCCTGGAAGGTGATTCTGCGGCTGCTGCATGAAATCACCTTTTGGGACTGATTAATATGACACAGCTAGTGTTCATGAGGTGTAGTCAAAAAAAGCCCATGTTGAAAATCTCATGAAAAAATTCCTAAAAGATGGCTTAGTTACGTGTGGTTGTTTAAATTTTTCTATGAACGCTCATGAGTTTGGTAATTTTTAATAATTTCATTCCAGATTTTCAACATAGCTAATTTTTCACACCATCTCATGAACAGTACAGCTGTCATTTTTCACATCCTGCCCAAAATGTGTTTTCACACCTGTGGCATGGAATGGTGTTTTGCCACAGATTTGAAAATTTTCACCTATGGGGTTTATGAGGTGGGGTCATAGGAACTCTATGTTCAAGATTTGGGGTCAAAATATGAAAACATTTCAAAGTTATGACCACTTGTTGCAATTTTGGTATACCCACCTGGAAATTTTAAATATTTAGACACTGTAATTTTTAAATATTTTGACCCCAGATTTTCAAAATCGCCTTCTTACTACCCAATATCATGTATGTCACAGCTGTCATTTTTTAAATCCTGTCCAAAATGTGTTTTTTGCACCTGTGGTGTGGAATGGCATTGTAGTTGCACAGAACTAAGTTTTGGTTGGAATTTGAACATTTTCTCTACTGGGTGCATGTGCTGGGGTAATAAAATGGCTATACTGGTAATTTGGTCATGCATCTATGAAGGGACTGATGTGCAGGTTCCAAAGGTCCCTGCATGCCAACAGTAAAATAATGAAATTCGTGGAGCATGGGAGCACAGGGCCCAAAGGGTCCTGTCCTCCCACAGACAAATAAGGATATAAGTAAACTGTCTGAAAAAGTAAGGAAAGTCATTGCAAAAATCGTTGTTAATGCACCATTAGGGTTGAAGCACCAAAAGCAGGGAACTACGACTTAGGGTCACCAAGCCTTAGAACCCTCCCCACTGTGCAATCAGGAACAGGCATAAGTGATATGATTTGGGGTTGTGGACCCTAATGCTCCCCACACACCCCTCATACCTGTTCCTTCATGCACAGTGGGGGTGGGGTCATATGCTTGGAAACCCTAATGTCATATTTTCCCTGCTTCGATGATTCACCCTAATGGTGCATTAACAAGTTATTGGCAAATGAAATATATATATATATATATATATATATGTATGTAATAGATAAACCACTCTGAGGTGTGTGGTCGTGCTCTGACATACGCATGCCTTGGTGTGCATTGTGGCAGAGTGCGTCAACCACCCAAGGCGTACATATATCAGAGTGCAACCGCACACCTCAGAGTGGTTTATCTATCTTATAGAATGTCAAAATTGTTTTGGGGGTAAAAGTGCAGGTGTGCAGTCATGCTCTGATATACACATGATCATGTGATGCTCAAGGTCCAATAAATCCCAAGCAATTTCTCTACTCATTTTATATATATATATATATATATATATATATATATATATATATATATAAATGGCTAACAGACAAGAGACAGACAGACAATTTGATAGGGATTTTCAGAAAGACACAGAAGGTGCAGGGCCATCAGGCACATGGAGACAAGAAACAGACACAGGAAGTGGAGAAAAAGGAAAGGAAAAGAAAAGGTACACAAACGTAGGTCAAGACAACATCAGAATTAATTGTATTTTAATTTATCCAATCGTCCCTTAAATCAGTTAGAAACTAAAGTATTAAGTTATGGTTTGTCTTTCAGTCTCACTGAAACTCTGAATGCATTTGAGCTCAAATTAGAGCTAGAAAAATGATTTCAAAAACTAAGATTCAAACATTTTTTTAGAATGAAACCAATTGAAACACAAAATGAAGCAGATAAAAAAGTAGGTATTTATTAAAACAATCTTTGGGTACAAAATTGTATTTTGATCTCACAGGCAATACACTTCAAACATCATCAGCTATACAGAGAAAGTGAATACGGAAATAGAAAGTGTTATTTCCCAGAATAAAACTAGAAAACATAAATTTAATATATTGAAATCAGAAAGAGAGGCTTTGGAGAACTTAAGTAGAGATGAGACTATAGTAATTAAACCTGTTGAAAAAGGAGGGGATTGTGATCATGAATAGAGAAGACTATTGAACGGAATGCTTACATCAATTATCAGACATTAATAACTATGAGAAAGTTCACAATATCCCTTTTGCAGAATTGAAATCAAGAATAAAAGAATTAGTGATGGAGGGTAATGATAGGGGTATTATTGAACAATGGGTTGTCGAAGAACTAATCAATAAAGCACCCAGAATTCCAATCTTTGTATTGTCTACCCAAGATACATAAAAGTTTGCAACAACCACCAGGAGACCATTTTTAATCAGGAATAGGCTCAATTACTGAACCTTTGTCTGTTTTTGTAGATCACTATTGTAAACATTTAGTCCAGAATACTAGGTCTTATCTAGAGACAGTAAGCATTGTATCCAGATTTTGGAAGAAATGAATAATGCAAATACTGGTCTGAATGGCATGCTTTTGATTACTTTAGATGTAAAAGTTTATATACTAGCATCCCTCATAATGAAGGTTTAGAAGCTTTGGAATACATTCTTGATACAAGGAGAATAATAAACCTAATAAGGAATTTTATTAGAACTAACACAGTTTGTTCTGGAAAATAACTTTTTGCTTTGAAGATCAAAAATACTTACAAAAGACAAGGACAGCGATGGGAGCCATTTGACTCCTACATATGTGAACTTGTATATGGCTTGGTTTGAGAAAAATACATAGAATCTGAAACAAATCCTTTGGCAATGACATAATACTCTATAAAAGATTTATTGACGATATATTAATTATTTGGAATAATACTGAACTTAAAGCATTGCAATTCAAAGAATAACTGGAGATAGCCAAAAAATGTGTTATTTACTATTACATGTGACCCTGTGGAGATTCCTTATTTAGATCTAAAAATAATAAAGAATATGGTAAAATAATTACTGATCTATATAGGAAGGAAGCTACAAGAAACACTGTTCTTCATGCTAGACGTTTTCATCCAAAAAATTTGAAACAGAATATTCCATATAGCCAGATGCCAAGATTAAAAAAGAATAGTGGCTCTACAGAAAGATATGAAAATAATTTGGAGGATTTATCAAGGAGATTTAAGGAAAGAGGTTACACAGAAAAGGCTATACTGTTGGCTAAACAAAAGACAGAAACAATAGATCGAGTCAATCTTTTAGAGAATAAAGAGCCCGGTTCGAGTCCCACCCCAAACGTATTACCATGTCTACACAATACTCAGAAGAGTTTAGCAAGATTAAAAATATTATTCTTTTTAATTGCAAGATCCTGCAAACTAGTGAAATGGGGCTAAAAATATTTGAACAAAGACCGTGGGTAACAGCTTGTAAAATGATGACCATTCGTGATAAAATAGAACACAACACTGGAAACAAGACACAGGTGGTACAAGCTGGTTAAAAAGCAACATTACAGGCTTTATCCTTGTGGAAATTGTGTTCACTGCAACAGTGAGGTAAAAGAAATCTATAAAAGAGTACATGGGATGACAGAGAATACAATATTAAGGACTTTACTACCTGTAACACATATTTTGTAATATACTGGATTTATTGTCATTACGGCCTGTACTACATTGGTGAAACTATGAGATCTTTAAATGTATGCATTTTGGAACATAAAAGTAACATTAGAAGAGGTGATTTGAGATCACCTGTAGTGAGAATTTTTAAAGAGACAACACCAAATTTCAGTATTAAAGTTTTTGGTGTAGAAAAGATTCATGAACCACCAAGAGGGAAATAGAGAAAATACTCTGCTAAGATGTGAAGCATGGTGGATCTTCACATTAAAATACATCTGAGCATTTATGGTTTGAATGAACAATTAAATTGGTTACGTTTCGATTAATACCAATATATTTCACCTATGGTGCAAGCCACAGAGGTTTATTTCTTTTGGAAATACTTAAGACTGTATATATTTCCTATGTAAGGATTACGATTGCAGTTAGTATTCTTTCTCTCTCTCTTCTCCTAATCCCCTTTTTCTCTTTTTTATATATTTTTAATATCTGCAAACTATGAAAGTAAAGCACCTATTAGAGTCTTAAAGATGTTATGTTTTCATAGCTCTTATGTAATGCGCTAGATGTTTAAAAATGAATTTACAACTTATATTATCGATACATATGCATAGGAAAATTTTATAAGAAACAGGGACCCCCATAATTATGGATGGGGTGATTTCTTTATGACGGTCCACAAGAGGAGTGATTACCTGTGGTAGTGTAAGCATGTTTTATGTGCCCACCTGTGTGGCTCAGCCCTTTCTTTATCACCTGCAAGGTGAAGAAGCATGAAAGCTCAGCTGGCGTGTCTGCTAATGGCGGTATTACAAAAAAAATGCTTGTGGTGGCAAACTTAAAGTTTGGAACCTTAAGAGAACAATGAAATCAGGATGAAGAATTCTCTCAGCAGTATGGATTTTTGTTTTGTATATTTAAGAAATAGTAAAAGTGGTTACAAATATACATACATTTTGTATGAGCTAAAATGTTTTCTGTTTATAGAGACACGGACAGTAAACATAATGGATGGACTG
Organism: Neoceratodus forsteri; assembly: GCA_016271365.2. NCBI lineage: Eukaryota > Metazoa > Chordata > Ceratodontiformes > Ceratodontidae > Neoceratodus > Neoceratodus forsteri. The sequence continues at coordinate 1,429,384,077 of CM028130.1, forward strand.
AGATTAAAATTTTGAAATGGAGCTTTATGAAATTAAAAAGTAATTATACTTTGTATTTATAAGTGGTTCCTCATGGACACATTTTGAAAAACCAGATTGGTAATTTAATTTGTTTCCTTTGTAGAACTAAAAGATCAGAGTATGGATTTAACAAAAAGAACATACCCTGCTCCCATGACAGACAAAGTTTTAGTCTTTAGTAATTTGGGCTGATTTATTTATATACAGGTCAGTTCCACCTGTTCTGAGTGTTCATGTGATTGTCTAAAGAACACAGGTTTTAATAAATGTTGTAACTGTGGAGCTAAGTATAAGAGAATAAGCATTTAGTTATGATGTGTTTTCTAATTCTTATAGAAAGCTATGGTGTCTGATGAAGGAACATTTGTTCTGAAACATTACACAATTTGCTACGGAGCAATATGGATTGAAGAGATCATTAATAAAATAAAAATACTTAATGGAACTCATTTATGGTTGAGAAAGTGTTTGATTCTTTTAACTGTATGACTGTTCCGGTTTTCACCTTCTCCCTTAGAAGTATACTTTGGCTCCACAAAAGACTTAGAAACTTTTTTTGAACTTTTAAAAAGGAACCCTGGGAGACTGCTTGGTTGGCATGTTCCAATTAAAATAAACACATGTCTGGGCATTATTATGAAAAAATAAGCACTGAATCCAATTCCATGGCCTCCAATTAGGTAAACACAACTTGGTGTTTACCTAGGGGCAGTATTTTTTAAACTATTTAACTTTTTCCACCTCACTAACTGAAAACAAGATGGCAGAATGTCGATACTACTTTCTGCATTTGCAAAAGCAACTACTGCTTTAGTGGCAGCAAAATAGTGCTTTCACAGAGCACATCTAATTTTTCCCATAGGAATAATGGAAACTGACATTTTATAAATTTTGAAATGGATTAATATTTGTTCACTAAATCTTCAAAATGCACATCTATGACCCAAATCCCATATACCCTGAAAGTTCGAGACCAAACCACCAAACCATTTTGGAGAAAAAGCATGTCAAAGAAATTGGCAAAAAAGTAGTAATTTTCACGTTTTTGACATTCTATATCTCTACCCACATCTGACCAGAATGAAGCTTGTAAACTCCAGAGATCTATGGTACCCAATGGAGCATGCAAAAGTCCATGCAAATCAGTTGAACGGTTGCAAAGTTATTAGGATGCAAAATCTTGGGTTTAACATAGAAGTGACTGTTGAATCCCTAACTATACTGATGCTACCGCACCAGTATAATATATATTCATTGCAAAATACTCCATTAATGCATCAGTTAGAGTTGATAGTATAGTGATAAAAGTCTGGAAATTCAGTGTTAGGGTTACTGATCCAATCACCCACCCTATCACCCACCCTCCACACACCAACAGGCATCAGGGTGTGCCTTGGGGTCATCGAGCTAACTCTCACCCCATTCCATTTGTAACCAAGCTGACATGGTACAGTACTGGAGAATGGGGAAAGTTAGGCCCAACACCCAAGGCACACACCAATGCCTGTTTGGTGTGTGGAGGGTGAGGATGGGGGTGGTAGATTGGTAATCCCAACACCAAGTTTCCAGACTTTTGTTGCTGTGCTAGCAACCCAAATTGATGCATTAACTGAGTTTTTTGCAATTAATTTCCTTCTTTTGAGACAGTATAATAGTATCCTTATTTTACTGTAGGCAAAGTTATGTGCACATGTAGAATAAATTCAATGGATGCTTGTAACTCAGGCATTTTCAGGAATTTTTCACCCAGTTTTCCACATGGCCTTTTGGGACCCCACCTCATGATCACTGGCACTGCCATTTTGTTAATTGGTTTCGAAAGTTGATTTCATACAGAAACTATGCCATTCTGTGAAATAAGTATGAAAACATGTTTGGGGCAGGATGTGAAAAAAGACAGCTTTATAATGGTCACGAGAAAGTGTGAAAAATAGCAATAATAAAAAATTGGCAAAGTTAAGAGCGTGCATAGAAACTGCACAATGCACACTCATAATGCGGTCATTGTTTTGAATTGTTTTAACCAAATTTTCAACATGGGATTTTTGGGGCATCCCTTCATGAACAGTGGTGCTGTGATTTTGTTACTCTATCCCAAAAGTTGATTTTGCACAGCGAGCATGCCATTCTGTGCCACGGATGTGAAACACATTTTGGGCAGGATGTGAAAAATGACATCTGTACTGTTCATGAGTAGGTATGAAAGAATGTTAATGTTGAAAATCAGGATGGAAAATATTAAAAATCAGTGAAGTTATAAGTGTACATAGAAACTGCACAATGCATGCTCTTAACGAGGTCATTTTTTGGACTTTTTGCACCAATTTTCAACATGGGCTTTTTGGGAACTACTCTCATAAACATTGGCACTTTCATTTTGTTAATTGGTCCCAAAAGGTGATTCCACACAGCGACCATGAAATCACCTTACAGGTAGGATTAACAAGATGACAGTGCAAGGGTTCATGAGGTTGGGTCCCAAAAGCCCATGTTGAAAATTGGTGCAAAAAATCAAAAATTACAAAGATATCAACATAAGTTCAAGCATCTAGACTGCCATTATACAGCACTTACCTTTATTCTTCAGTTCACAGTTTGGCTTTGAAGAGTGCAGATGTGTCCTGGTCCAGAGAAGATGGCAGCCACCAACCTCTGGAGGTAAGTATGGGATAAGGGGTGTGTGGGGAGGTGTGTGCACAGAGAGAGGGTGGGGATGGGGGAAAACACAAGGGACCATTTTCTTCTTTCCATGGAAAAAAAAATGTTGGGGAATGGTTTTCTTTATTTCAGATTAAATATGTCCCACAGTAGTGGGGTGGAGGATGACACTGGGTGGGCTACCCATGTCCCTATACTGAGTCGGGGAAGAACTAGGGACACTGGGAGTGGGCATTCAGTGTCCCACACTATTGCTGCAGGGCAGGGGCTACTGCCGACACAGGGATTAGGCAACCATTGTCGGGAACTACAAATATATAAGGGCATTGTTTGGTGACACTGGGTTGTGCTCCCCAGTGTCCCAAAGTAGGGTATATCTGGAGACACTGGGAGTGGGCTAACCAGTGGGCCAATGATGGGGATTTATGACACAGACTGCTTTGATATTCCTGGCATGGGGATTGGTCACCCCAATGCCAGGACATATAATTACATAAATGTGAAGATTCCTCAGCCCCGTCCCTCTTAAATGCTGGAAAAGAGGTAAAACAATTTTTTAGTTAAACAGCAACAGGTAATTATCTAAACGGGGCTGAGAAACATGATTTTAGTGTCAGACTATGAAAATAATGCTTAGAAAAGGTTTTGGCCTTTTCACAGGGGCCTGATTGTTTTGTTTATTTGTGCTTAGAGTTATGAAAGGGATTGCGAAAAGGAACTCACAATTTGCAAAAGTGTGTGACACACTGTCACCAAAATCATGACAGTGTCATGCTGTACTTTCTAAATTGCGACAGTACAGACAAAAACCTTGCAAAACACATTTCTGAGCATTATTTTAAAAATCTGATACCAGGATCATGTTCCTAGAGCCCAGTTTAGGTAAATACAACAGTTGGTGGTTAGGGGCATGGTTTTTTGAATGAGAATGTTTTTCTCCGCCACTAACTAAAAACAAGATGACAGTACTGAGGAAGTTGCGACAGAAAAAGGTGAATTGCAACAGTACAACTTGCTTTTACATGGAACATGTATTTTTCCCCATTGACTATAATGGGAAATTTAAAGTTTAATAACTTTTGAACGGATTAATATTTTTCACCAAACCTTCAAAAGGTACTTTCTTGATCCAGTCTCCATACACCGAGAAAATTTCAGACCAGACAAAAAAACATTCTGGCTGTGGAGATAAGCAAAGAATTCACAGAAGTTGAGGATTTTCTAACTTTTCGATGCTCTGCAGCTCCACAACTGCAAATCTTACCAGAATGAAAATTTAGAGATCCAGAGATCTATGGTGCAACACAATGCATGCCAAATTTCATGTAAATCAGACAAACAGTTACAAAGTTATTAAAGTGCACAATTTGAGGTTTAACGTGAAGTGGCCATGCAACCATAACTATAATTCTTTGCAAAACTTAGTTAATGCACTAGTTATGGTAACTTAACACCACAATAGTAGGAAATGTGGTGTTGAGGTTTCCATCCTAAGCCCCTCCCTGCAGCAAAAGGAAAAAAATTATGGTTTTAGGTCTTTGTGGTCTTGGCAAATCAGCAGTGGGGCTTCCTTGGGGTTGTCAACCCTAATGGTTCCTCTCCCCAAGCCCATAGCATTTAATCAGAAGCACAAGGAATAGCTCCAAGCCAGTGCATCATAGTAATACACTCTTACCACATGTTGTCAACATGGGTCTGGTATAATTCTGACAACTAAAATCTTGGCATTCATATGGCCGACTCAAAATCCGACACTGTTTCCCAACAAGTATGATATACCGACAGTCCGAAATCACATCCTGTTCTTTCCTGTCCTATTCTTGCTGCCATTTGTTTTCCTTTTCCTGCAGTGGCTCTTAGACTGGCGATATTGCAAATAAAATGATAAAAAAATAAAATAGCCTAAAGGTATCGGGTTCAGCATGATTGATGTATTTATGTCTGTACCTGTTTTTGCCAAAAGAAGCCTGTCCTGCTCTTGCTGCTGGTTCTTGTCTTTTCCCTTTTACTGGTGATATTGCAAATAAATAATATAAGTAAATAAAATAGCCTGAAGGTTTGCTGTGTTTATTTCGTCTCTCATTGCCAGAAAATGATCGGTGTAGCACTGACAAGTTAGGCAGTTCAGGTTGTGTGCGGTCGTACCAAAAACTAAGCCACTGGACTGTGCATAACATGCAGCATTCTTTCAATTGGTGGGAGTAAACAAATGCCATTTCTGTGATATTCCTTAGCATTATTTGCTACTTACCCACTCAGTTACATTTGTAGATACCTGTGCCTTGCAGGTTTTCACCTGCATGCATAGATTCAGAACACTATACAAGGGCAAAATTCTGGTTAAGTTGACAGGTACACTGGATGAATTGCAGGTGTAAAGTGGTTTCAATGTCAAGATAATGAGTGTCAGCAAATTGTATTATGGGATAACACACTTGTTCGGGAACTAGAGTTGGGCTTTTGCATGTCAGGCAAGTGAGTGTTGGGATTTGTACGGATTCCATCAACACAATTTGTTGTAGCTTTCTTCAGTCAGGGCCCTGTGGACCCAGTATGAAGAAAGATGATAATGGGTGATGTTGTTTACTCAGGAAACAGGGTGGGCATTAGGGTTGACAACCCCAAGAAAGACCCCACCACTGATTTACCAAGACACCAGAGACTCAAAACCAGAATGATTTTTCGTTTTGCTGCTTGGGGGTTGGGGTTGGGAGTTCGGGTTGGAAACCTAACGCTATGTCCCCTACTTTTGTAGTATATATGTGACCCTAACATATTTACTTAATAATTAGCAGTGTGTTATCATTACTAATGAAAGCACCACCTGTGGTCAACAGGAACTTTGCCGACCTTTCACACAGCGACGGCATGATACTGACACCGGTATTGTACTGTCACGAAAAAAAGTGTTTTTTGAGGTGGGCTTTGCCTCCGTGGGGTCCCCTGTAATTCAATATAATCAACTCTAGGTCAGAATTGTCCCAGGGAGGGGGCATAACATCAGGAGAAGCCACGTTGGTGAAAACTAACCATTACAGCAGCTGTCTCTGTAATGGTCTGTTTTCAGGTTTTGCTGCCATGGTGTCTCTCTTGAGTTGGCCATCATTGCTTAACCTAAGTTGATTTCATCACTGCTGTTACCACAGTTTCATTTCTGTACACCTTAGTTGCTTAGTTTGAAAATTATATTTTGTTGCCTCGATTGTGCCTCCTTTTCTTGTATACTACCTGGTTAGCCTAGCTAGTGTCCCCTTACCTGTCCCCTTGTTTGAACCCCCATCTGCTCCCTTATTCCCCTGATCTATCTCTCTCTCTCTCCCCCTACCTCCCTCTCTCTCCCTCTCCTGTCCTCATAATCACCAGAACTCTACTTCTTGGGTCCTCTTCCTACTACAACTGTAATCTCACATACTTCTTTTGCTATACTCCCACAACCTTGCTACTGTTCCTTGAAGTTACCTCTGTCCTTTGAGTGCCCACTCATCTCTCTCTCTCTCTCTCTCTCTCTCTCTCTCTCACTTCTGATCTAATCCTTATCCTTCTCTCCTCTCTCCCTCCCTCCCTACATTAACTAAACTTCCTACCTATAATTCTCTCCTTCTCCCTGGGCTCGATCTCCATTTTTCTTCTCCCCCTCCCCACTCATGGATTTCTCCCTTCTTCTCTGTCTCTTTGTCTTCTTTCATCCTGCTGTACCTCCATCCCTCCTCCACTTCGCCCTTTCTGATGCCACCAGTACATGTCACTCCAAACTGTTCACTCCTCAAGTCGACTTCTACCTCTCCCTCTTCTCACCTCACACCAGCCCCTTTCCACCCTCCCTCCTTTCCTCCCTCACTTCTTCTCTCTCTTTCATCTTTCACTCTGGTTTTCCTACCTTTCCCTCAACTTAGAGCTCCTCTAAAGGCTCCGGCTCCCTTCCTCCTCCTCCCAATCCTAAACCTCGTTATTGTAGAACATGTAGGGCTATTCATTATCTTTTTACCTTTTCTTCCTCCTCATTCTAGCAGGTGACATCCATCCAGACTGGGCCCTCCTCCCCTCTTGCCTCCTTCCTTACCCAAAGGTCTTAGACACTGCCACCTTAATGCTGGAGTCTACTTCCTAAGCTAGATGTCCTTAAAGTCTGGATCATCCAGTACCCCTAACCTTTTCTGTATATATGAAACCTGGCTCTCCTCCAGAGTTCCTGATTCTCAACTATCCCTGTCGGATTTCCACCTCTTTCATCAAGACAGTGGCAAAAGAAGTGGTGGCATAGCCATCTATACTCATCAAAGCGTATCCTGCTTCATTTCTCTATATGATTCCATCCCCTTCTGCATGAACTCCTTCTTATTAACCTAAACTTTTCCTCCACACTTATCATCTATGTAGCTCTACAATATGCCTCTGCAAAAATGTCTATCCCCTCACTTGTTGATATTATCTCTTCCCTTGTCCCCATAACCTCCTCCAGTGAGCTTATTGTTCTTGGAGACTTCAATCTAAACTGGGCCTCACCAACCCTTAAGTGCTTTATGAAAAATATTGAATCTCTGAACCTCCACCAACTCATCAATGAGCCCACCAGGGCAAACTCACACTCCCAAAACCACTTTCTTCTGGACTGACTGCTCTCCTCCCACCTTTACTGCATTGCTGCTGCTGGTACTCACTCAGATTCCTTTAGTGATCCAAATATGACCTACTTTGTCTGTAAGTTACGCATGCTCCACGCTCCTCCCAACTACTGTTGACTTAGGTCATTCAGGTCACTAAATACTGAGGCCCTCCTCCATGACCTTGCATCCTCCAAATGGTCTCTTTTGTACTCTGTCTTTGACACTGTTTCTGCTCTCCTCTTCTGCCACTTTCTAAACAAGGCAAGGAATACTCATGCCCTCCCAAAAGTTGCAGAGACAGATACTCACCACCCTGGATTTCTACTGACATCATTCAGCTTTGTAAATCCTGGGATCTTGCCTCGGCAAAATACAAATCCTCCCCCTCCTCCCCTCCATTCACAACCTCTATAGGATCCCTTAGAAATGCTTGTACTAAGGAAATAAGAGCTGCACAAGCCCAATACTTCAAACCTGACCCTGAATCAAAACCTAAACTCCCACTCCAAATTATGACAGGCTCTCCACACCATCTTTAGTCCCCCTCCCAAGCTCACTCCCCACCCTGTTAGTTGATGGCTTGGTTATCTCAGACCCCTCAGCCGTTGCATCATTTCTCATTTCCTTTTTCATTACCTGTGCCCTTTCGTCTAGCCCAGTAATTGTCCCTCTGGCCTCCCCTGCCTCCTCCCCAACTGATGGCTTTTGTTTCTTGCCTATTTCTGTGTATGTACCTCTAAATTCCCTCCTCTCTCTCAATCCTTACAAATTCAACCCAAATGGCCCTGACCAACACTTTCTTCAGATCTCTGCCCCTGGTATAGTTCTTTCTCTCTCCCACCTGCTGTACTATTCCTTCTATTATAGTACTGAATGTCAGGCATGGAAAGTTGCCATGGTGCTACCCCTTTTACAAAGGGGGTGATCCCTCTATTCCTGGCAATTACAGGCTTATATCCCTTCTCCCCTCTCTGGTGAAACTGCGGGAGTCCCTTGTCTTCTCAAGACTCTGTGACTGTCTAAATTCTTCAAGCTTCCTCTTTCCATTCCAGTCAGGTTTCAGGAAAAGACACTCTGCCATCTTTTCCCTCTTCCATGTCATTGACGCAATTCTCACTGGCACAGACTGTGATCACATTATCACTGCTGTATTTATTGACCTAGCCAAAGCTTTTTTCTTTTTTTTAGGCAAGCTATTTGGTCCCCATCACCTTCTCCCACCAATTGGTGATGGGGACACATATGGTTTATATAGATTTTCTCCCCTGACCCTCCCAAGACCCTGGCACATGGCTGTGCAAGCATGTGGAAGCACGATACACACCCATGGTGCCAGCTCAGCCCCTTCCACCTCCCATAGCTGTTTTCTGCCCCATCCACCCACGCTACCCAATGAACCTCCACCCAGTGGGAACAGAACTACGAGGCGTCAACCCTTCATGACCCTTGGTTGAGCTTCCCATCGGCATGCATGATCCTGCTCTACCCTCCCCCATGCTGGCTGCTGGCACCGATGACCTGGGGTCATTCCTGAACCTAGGTAGCCAGTGTGGCGGGGTGTGGCATCTAGTGTCTCAGTCCTCAATGCCACCATGGCGGCCACCTAGCCAAGGTTTTGACTCTGTGTCCCATCCTTTTCTCCTATCAAAACTCCTCTCACTGGTGTCTCCATCCAAGCCATGGACTGGTTTAAGTCCTATCTCATGGACCGTACACAATGTGTTCATGCAGGTGATGCACTGTTCCCCTTCCCTTCAAATTCAGTTAGGTGTCCCTCAAGGCTCCATTCTGAGCCATGCTCTTTTTTCTATCTTCCTATCCTTTTTCTGTCTTCCTTAATGATCTTCCTTCTGTCTGTGTCTCTTCTCTTACACACATGCACATGGACAACATGGTCCTCCACACCTCTGGCACCTCAACCACCAAGGCAGAATCTCGACTGCAAAGAGACTTCTCAAGGATGTTACCCTGGTTCCAGGAGAATCAGCTTAACCAGTAAACACCAAGAAAACCATGTCCATGGCTTTTGGTACTGCCCATAAACAAGCCAAATTTTCCCCCTCCCCTCCTTTTCCACCCTAGATGGCACCTTTCTCAATGTAGTTACAGCCTACAAGTACTTTGGTGTCTGGCTGGATAATCATCTAGACTTCTCTTCACATGTTGACTATATCCACACCAAACTCCACCCCTAGCTTAGAGCCATGTACAGAAACAAAGACTCCCTCTCTCTCTTGTTGTCTGCCAAGAGATCATTATTAAATGATTCTACCCGTTTTCTTTTTTACTCTTATTTCTGTGCCTCCGGATGGCCCCCATCCTATTGACTCCCCCAGCCCCATCTCCCAGAATCACTGGGGCTTACCTTACGCCCAGCCCGGGAGCAGTGCCTGTGGGGAGTCGGTCATCATCATGCCACCAGTGTTTTCTCCTCCTGTTTTCTCCTGAGGGCTCCAGGAGAAGGACACAGCACACTTACAGCCCCAGTAATTACCCCCTACTGCCCACCCCATTGGCCTAACCTGCGCTGTGCCTTGGCCTCCACCTGGGGACAGCCATTAACCATGGGATGCTGCCCCACCACTCCCCGGGGAGGAGAGGAGAGTTGCCTGCCGGCAGCTCCATTCAGCTCCCCGTGCCTACCTCAGAGGGCCATGCTAATTCCCAAACTCGGGTCACTGGCATGCCGTGAGGTGTGGTGTCCAGTGCCTCAACTCTCGCGCACTGGTCTGGCCTGATTCTACTTGTTTTCAACTATGCCAGTGTGGTCTTTGGGTCCACCCTCACCTCATTCCTCTCCAGACTAGACTCTCTTCTTCATGCTTTTTGTTGCTTTGCCTTAAAAGCTCCCCCTGCATGTACTACTGCTTCCTCTCCTCCCTCTCCCTTCCCTTCTTCATCTACACCACCAATACCATGCCACCACCCATATTTCCAGATTCTGGTTTGGATCTCTCCCTCCTACTCTCCTCTCTCTCCTCCACCCTTCATCCCTCCTCCTATCAGCTACACTCCAGAGATCCCTGTACTTTCTCTACCCATTCCTCATTCAAACATGGGGCAGGCAGCCTTTTCTTACTGTCCCCTCCCACTGGAACTCACTTCCAAGTTCCTTCATTCATCTCCTTCTCTGTACTCTCTAAAACGTATTCTCTAGTAATCTCTCCTCCATCTTGCTCCTGTTCTTCCTCCTCCTCCCAGCAGCCAGGTACAGTCTCTCTCTCTCTCTTTCCATGCATTTTTAACTTGCGTCCTTCTGATCACCATGTTTTCTTTACCCCTCTGTTTCTAGCCAAATCACTAATGCTGACATCAACCTTCACTTTATCCCCATGATCTTTCCTTCCTTTCTTGTCTCCTATAGTTTTCTCCTTTCCAGCTGGCCTCCCCAGATAATTTTAATTGCTAAAAATGTGCATTATTTGTCACTTTTTATCTTTGTTAATTTGTTACCCTTTTTTATTACTTGAACTGCCATATCTATATTGTATCCACATTGTAATGTGTCTGTTGACTTGTTGCCATCCACTTGCTCCCTTTCCCTGGATCACACCTGGAAATAAGCCTTGGCTCAGTATGCCTCCCAGTTACCAAATTGTATATAAATAAACAAACAAATAACTGTTGCATTAACAAAGTTTGTTTTTGCAAATAATTTCCTTTCTTTTAAGATAGTGGAATGGGATCCTCATTCACACAGGTCCCTTTGGGACTTACATGACGAGATACAGATAACCTGCACCAAGGGAAGACTCTGGCCCCTAAAGAAGTGCAGGGCCCTTGTGGGCCTTGCAGTTCTGTGCAGTAACAGATGTGAAGAATTCATGGGGCTGTCTGCTGGGCTGCGGCATATGACCCTCTGCCACCCATGGGAGGAGAGATTCAGGGATCCTATACCAAGAGGACAGCTATCTTCATTATATGGTAGCCGGCCTTTGCAGACAACCCTGGATCTTTCATTCCTGGCTGGAGGGGTGTCACATAATGGCGCCACCCCCAACCTCACCCCATAACTCTGAAACTATATATGTTTTCATGAAACCCTCTGAAGGTACACCCTTGGCATGGGCCCTTCAGCCTGAAAATGTCATGAAAAATTTCACACTGTCTCGGCTGTAGGTGAGAGCAAAAATACCTAACGTTAAGAATATAGGAACCCAAACATGTTTTTTATATTTTTGTTGCTCTGTATCTCAAAAATGAACAAGTTGCAGTCACAAAACTTTTCACATCTTGAGACACTGGCAGCCTGACACCACATGCCACATTTTGAGATAGTTTGTTAAATGACACCAAAGTTATTAAGGTGCAAAATTGAGGTTAACATTAAACAGCCTACTCAACCTTGATTATAGGGGCGTTACTGCATCCATCCATATAAATATATATATATATATTAGTGGCGCCAGGGTTGAGCGACCAGTTACATACTAAAGTCAAAAGTTTGGACGTTAATAACTTTGGACCCATTCAATGGATTTGCCTGACATTTGGTACAGGCGTTGGGATACTAGATCTCTTGATTTGCCAAATTGCATTTCTGACGGATTGATCTGGTACAAAAAGCACTGAAAAATGCAGAAGTATCCATTTTTGGAGGCACCTTTTGACATTCTTAATGTGGTTGTGCACGGCCATTGTGTGGTATGCCACTCTGCAAGATGGCTCATTTGAAAGAGCTTTGGTGGCCAAAGATGCCACTTTTTGTTTGGTGAAACAATATTAAGGCATTCAAGAGTTATGGCACTTTTAAGTTCCCATTATAAGTCAATGGGAAAATTTATATGCATATCTTGCGATCAAAGAATGGGGGTTCTGGCCATCTCGTCCCACCTGGCAATCAAAGAATTTGCAGCCTCATGGTTCAAGAATCTTTGTCCCCGAGGATTTTCAAAATTCTTTGATCGCGAGGTCCGCCATTTTGTTTTTTAATTTCCGATTGGAAAAACACAAATATCTCGACTCAGGGGTCACTTCTGAAGTAAAACTTCAATGGGTTTTACTCGGGGGGCTCTGCTCTATCGAGCCATGCCTTTGGTTTCATCTAAATCAGTCAAAAAATAGAGTTATAAGCTTTTAAAATATTAATTTGCGGCTCACTAATGATCTTTGATCACCAGCCTGCAAATTCTTTGTTCGTGAGATTCTTTGATCGCGATCTTGCATTGCAACCTAAAAACACTAATATCTCAGCTCAGGGGTGGGCTACGGACACACATGAGTGTGGGTTTTGTTCAGGAGGGTCCATTCTATCGAGGCATGCTGTTGGCTCGGTTCAAATCGGTCAATAATTCGCGTTTCACCATTTTTTATTTCTTTGTTCGTGAGTCTGCAAATTCTTTGATCATGAGCCTGCAAATTCTTTGATTGTGAGATTCCTTGATCGCGATCGTACATCGTGAGAGAGGGACGAGATGGTCCAAATTAAAAATCAATTTTCTCAGCCCAGGGATGTCCTAGGAAGTAAAATGAGGGTGGGTTTTACTAATGGGGCTTTGTTCTGTCAAACCACGATGGTGGTTTACCACAATTCCTTCAATGTTTTGATTTATAATATTTTTAATTCTTTGTTTGTGAGCCTGCAAATTCTTTGATCATGAGCCTGCAAATTCTTTGATCATGAGATTCTTTGATCGCGATTGTGCATCGTGAGCGAGGGACGAGATGGCTCAATTTAAAAATCAATTTTCTCAGCCATTGGGTGTCCTAGAAAGTCATATGAGGGTGGGTTTTACTCAGGGGGCTTCGTTCTGTTGAACCATGATGGTGGTATACCGTCATTTCTTTAATTTTTTGATTTATAATATTTTTAATTCTTTGTTTGTGAACCTGCAAATTCTTTGATCATGAGCCTGCAAATTCTTTGATCGTGAGATTCTTTGATCGCCATCTTTGATCGCGAGGGAGGGACAAGAAGGCTAGATTTTTTTATAATGGAATAGATAGGGGAATTTTAGTAATGTTTCATATTGAATATCTCAGGAACAGTTTTGTCTTTTTACTTGAAATGTGGAGGGTGTTTATGGCATGTCCTCTAGATGTGAATCATGATGTTTATGTGTTGGAGACATTTTTTTTTTGTGATATATTGTGGAGATATTGCGTTACGCACTTTACGTGTTGCTGACAGTGTTTTGCTTGTGGTGGTGGCTTGAAAATGGTAGGGTACCTAGCCTTAGTGTCATGGATGTAGTTTTCAGTTGTTGTGTGTGTTGAATGTCAACAAGTGCAGAACTGTGCCAGTTTGACAACTGAAAATCTCAAGCGTTAAAATGTTAAATCTCGGACATGGTTTTGTCTTTTCACTTGAAATTTGGAAGGGGGTTGACAGCATGTCATGTGGATGAAAATTACAGTGTTTCAATGTCAGAAAACATTTTTTGTGTTCAGATATGGTGTGGTGCAGTTTATGTTCTGCGGACAGCGTTTTGCTTATGGTGGTGGCTTGAAATTGATAGGATACCTAGTCTTAGTGTCATGGATGTAGTTTTCAGTCATTGTGTGTGTTAAATGTCAACAGGTGTGGAACTGTGCCACTCTGATGAATGAAAATTTCACATTTTGATATGTCACATCTTGGACACGGTTTGGTGGTTTTCTTGAAATTTGGAGGGTGTTGACGGCATGTCCTGTAAATGTTAGTAGAGGTGTTTACATGTTGGACAATATATTTTTATGGACACATTGTGTGGTTCAGTTTATGTTTTGTGGACAGCGTTTTCTATTGTTCTACTAGATTAACATTTTTTTGGTGACTGGCCTTGCTGTTGTGAATGTACTTTTTAGTCCTTGAGCATATAATGAGGCCTGACACTTACAAGTTGGTGGGAGCGTGGGGCCCTTACCAACTTGCTCAACTTTCTACTTTTCTATTCTTTCTTAAAAAGTAAGGAAATTCTATGCAAAAAAACATCATTAATGCATCAGTTAGGGTTCTTCTACAGCGAAAAAAGTGAGGAAATTCAGGGTTAGGGTTGAAGCCCCCCTTGACCCCCAGCCCACCCCAACTGGCATTAGGGTGCACATTGGGGTCATCAGCCCTAACTCTCACTCCATCACATGTGTATAGAAGCAGAGGTATAGGAGAATGGGGTGAGAGTTAGGACCGATGACCCCAACGCGCACCACGATGCTGGTTGGGGGGCGGGCTGGGGGGTCCAAGGAGAGCTTTCAACCCTAACCCTGAATTTCCTCATTTTTTTCACTGTAGAAGAACCCTAATTGATGCATTAATGAAGTGTTTTGCATAGAATATATATATATATATATGTAATATGCAAAGGGGACAAGTTAAATGAATGATTTATGTGCACAAGAGCAGTTTGACCTTGGGTAACCTCACAAATGGCGTAAACCACAAGTGAGGTATTCAAGGTCAGACCACTTGAGCACATATAAATCATTTATTCAACAAGTTCTTCACAGCCCATCAGGGCAGCAGTACTACTTGCGACAACCCCAACTCATGTTTGGGAATGAGCTTTGGTTGTCAGGGGCTGACTGGGTGGAAAAGGATCAAGCATTCCAAGGGATGTTCTCCTCCTCCAGGGAGGAAGGAAGGGCAGCAAGCTCGACTGCAATACTTCCACCTGGGTGACCACAGGTGGCAGTGCAGTCAGTGGCAACTTGTGGGTGGAAGAACTTCAGCAGGTGCCATGCTGTGCACACCTGTGTGCATGCTGCTGCACCCTTGCTTCTGATGTCATAAGGGATGGGAAGAAAATGTGGAAATACCCTGACCAGCAGGATGATGCTAGCCACCTGCAGGCCCTGCACCTGGCTACCCAGGCAACACCTCTAATACCAGATCTGTTCTATGATGGAGTTTGGGAATGTCCCCACTGCCTCCACCAGAGAGCATTAGCTCTGTGAGAACTCTTGGAGGTAAATATAAGTCCTAGGGAAAACCAAGGTGATGGTGCTGGGCCAGCGAAGCAGAAAGGGGCTAACCTGCGTCTGATTCTGCAGTTCATGGTTGGTTTCCAGGATCATTAGTATGGTTGTTAGGGACATGGCATCCTTACATCCATATTGTGTATTTCTACTGGTTTAAAATCACATCAAGGTGGCATTTAAAAAGAAAATTATGGCTGTTATTATCACTTAATGAGGGAGATAGAGACTGCTGCTTGCTATTGTTAAGATCAATAGTATTTTATTAAAGTGGTGCGGTAGTGCCACTATAGTTAGGG
Organism: Neoceratodus forsteri; assembly: GCA_016271365.2. NCBI lineage: Eukaryota > Metazoa > Chordata > Ceratodontiformes > Ceratodontidae > Neoceratodus > Neoceratodus forsteri. The sequence goes on from CM028130.1 coordinate 1,429,399,552, forward strand.
TTGAGTAGGCTGTTTAATGTTGAACCGCAAACTTTGCACCTTAATATCTTCACCTCCATTCAACAGAATTGTACAAGATTTTGCATACACAGTCGGGGGTAGGGGCAAGGTCTTTTGATCTGGCAAGTTTTGTTCCAGTCAGATTTTTGAATTATGAGATCTGGATAGTGCAAAAAGTGGAAAAATCTGGGGGGGTCTGTTTTTTTTCACTCACCTATGCCCAGATGGTTTGGAATTTTGTTCTGAACTTTTCAGGGTTGAAAGGGTTTGCACCAGAATGGTGCCTTTCATTGGTTTGGTGAAGAAATATTAATCTATTTCAGAGTTATACAGATTTGAAATTTCAGTTCTGAGCATGCTCAGTAGGGACTTTTAGATAAATCTTGTTTCATACAAAAGAAGAAATTTTTCTTTTGAAAGTCTCACAAAAGAAAGATTTCCATCTCCTAAAAGAAGAATCTTGGCTCATGAAAGAAAATGGTGGATGTAGGTTTTTTTCCATTCTTTTTTCATAAGCCAACCTTTTTCTTTCATGATCATGAAAAAGTCACAAAGAAAATGTCAGCTCATGAAACAACTATGAAAAAACTAAATCCAACATCTACTTTCATGAGCCAAGATTCTTCTTTTATGACTTCTTTAATGATCATGAAAGAAGGCTGGCTCACAAAAGAACAATGGGGAAAAAACTAAGTCTAACATCATCCTTCATGAGCCAAGGTTCTTTTTTCATGATCACGAAAGAACAGGGTAGACTCAGTTTTTTTTCACAGTTCTTTCATGGCATCAAACAAAAGAACCATTGCTATTTCATGTGATGTCAGGAAAGAACTGTTACTGGACAGTCCATCTGTCTGTCTGTATATCTATCTATCTACCCATCTACCTATCTATCTGTCTATTTGTCTAACTATCAATCTATTTTTTTTCCTGTTAAGCAGTTGAGTTGCCCACCTAGAATTGCTTCTTTCTCCCCCTCTCCAGGTCATCCACCCCCCATGTTTTTTATTTAATTAATAAGAAGACCAAAGTGCCCACCCCTGATACCACTTCTCTTATCCCCTCTACTCAGGCCTCCTACTACTTCTAAATACATGATAGCACCATGGTGCCCACCTCCTGGGTAACGCCAAACATCATCCTGACACTTGGGTGCCCAATCCCCAGTGTTGGCTTCTCTCATACTAACATACTAACATACTAAAATGCCAGCAGAATAGGCCTAACGGTCTTTCGAGTCTGCTCGATTGGTCAGCCCCCACCCTGGGTGCTGACCTTGCTGCCCCCCTCGCCTTCTCTGGCTTCTCCCTTCCCAGTTCTGAATATTTTTGCTGCATTGGATTTTGCTTCCAGAACCCTTCCCCTGTACCTGTCCCAGCCTCTCTTGAACCCCTCCACCATCTTGGCCTCCACCAGCCCCCTAGGCAGTGCATTCCATGGCTCCACCCCTCTCAGTGAAGTAGCACCTCCTCCTTTCTCCCCTGAATCTTCCCCCCTCCAGCTTCCACCCATGCCCTCTAGTGGCCCCCTCCTCCTTCCTTCGAAGCACCCTGACTGTTCCTCCCCTATTTACCCTCTTCATGTACTTGAAGACCTCTATCATGTCCCCCGGTCCCTTCTCTCTTCCAATGTGTACATATTTAGCTCTTCGAGCCTCTCCTCATAGGTCCTGTCCCCCAAGCCCCAAATCATTTTGGTTGCCCTCCTCTGGGCCTTCTCCAGGAGTTTAATCTCCCCTCTTAAAGTGTGGCCTCCAAAACTGCACGCAGTACTCAAGGTGTGGCCTCACCAAGCAGTTATACAGAGAGAGTATCACTTCCCTCCTTCTGGAGGTGATCCCCTAGCGATGCATCCCAGCATCCTGTTGGCCTTGGCTGCTGTCCTCCTACAAGTCTCTGAGTTGTTCCTCTTGATATCCACCACCACCCCCAGGTCCCTCTCAGCTATCAAGACTTGTAGCATTCCCCCCAGGGTGTACACTTGGCCTGGGTTTCTGGCCCCCAGGTAGAGTACCTTGCATTTCCCTGCATTGAACCTCAGCTTCCACTTTCTAGACCATCTTTCCAGAGCCTCCAGGTCCCCCTGTAGGGCCCTCCTCCCCATCCACCACAGCCCCCAGTTTTGAGTCATCCACAAAGAGACTCATCTCACTTCTGATTCCTGTCCTTATGTCAGAGACATAGGCATTGAACAGGAGGGGCCCAAGGACTGATCCCTGTGGGACCCCACTAATGACCCTCTTTGGGGATGAGACTATCCCGCCAACTATGACCCTCTGGGTCCGGTCCTGGAGCCAATTGCCTATCCATCTGATCATCTGGTTCCCCACCCCCATTTCTCCCAGCTTATCCAACAGGCCCATGTGAGGAACAGAGTCAAATGCCTTGTTGAAGTCTAGAAAGAGGACGTCCACTGGTCTACCCAGGTCCAAGGCACTCGTCACTCAGTCATAGAATTCCACAAGTTTGTCTGACATGATTTCCCCGGGATTAATCCATGCTGTCTATCATCCAGGCACCCTGACTTTTCCAGGTCCCCCTCAGCCTCTCCATGACAATGCCCTCCATCACCTTGCCCACCACCGATGTCAGGCTGACAGGCCTGTAGTTCCCTGCCACCTCCCTTGATCCCCCCTTGTGGATAGGCACTATATGCACCACCTTCCAGTCCTGGGGCACCCACCCTGTCCTCAGACAGATGGTGAAAAGCTCTGCCAGGGGTTTCGCCAGGACATCCGTAAGTTCCTTCAGCACTCTGGGATGTAATTTATCCGGCCCCGGTGCTTTCTCTGTTTTAAGAGAGATGAGGGCTTCCCTCACTCTCTCTCCTATGATTTCCACTTCTGGTACCTCTTCTCCCTGCTTAGCTTTCCCCCCTCCTGCCAGTGATGCCTCCCCCTCTCCCCAGACCCGCCGATCGGTAAGGGTCCCCCCCCCTCCTCAGTATCTCTGTCTCCTCCCATGTATGATGCAGCATCCCCATTTTTCTTGGTGAAAACTGAGGTGAAGTACTCATTTAGTACCTCAACCTGCTCCCCCGGGTCTTGTGCCCATCTCTCCCCTGATTTAATCCTGCTAATCTGCCCCTTCACCCTTCATTTTCCCCCAATGTATCTAAAGAACCCCTTGTTCCCTCTCCTAATTTCCCTGGCCAGGTTCTGCTCCTTTCTTGCTTTAGCTGCCCTCACCACCCTAGTGGCCCTTCTAGCCTTCTCACCATGTAGTAAAGAAAATTATCCTTCATTGATCTTTTTTTACCATAACCTTCCATAACCTGTAAAAAAGAACACGGTCCCTCACCAATCTGACACCCATGCACACTCACACACACTCCGCCTGTTACATATACGTGGCAGCACCAGGGCCCCACCCTGGTGCTGCCAAACATCATGCCAGCACTGGGGCACCCAATCTCTAGTGTCAGCTTCTCTTCCCTTACAATAAAGAAACCATTCCTTGTTGATCTTTTTATTTTGTTAACCTACAAAAGAAAAGTCCATTGGCAATTTGTACCCTCACCACTGTGCTCCTCTCTGTTTGTCTGCCTATCTGTCTGTCAATTTATTTTTTTCATACTGTTAAACAGATTGGGGTGCCCACCCCAGTACCACTTCTTCCCAATTTCCTCCAGGTCATCTGCCCCACTTTTTTTTATCTTTAAACAATAAGTGGACTGGGATGCCAACTTCTAGTACCGCTTCTTTTATCCCCCTTCCCTCCAGGTCACCCACCTTCTTCTGAACACTTAGCAGCACGGGGTTGTCCAACTCCAGTGCCACCGAACATCATCACATGACACTGGGGTGCCCAATCCTCAGTGTCATCTCTTTCACCCTGTAATAAAGAAACCATCCTTTGTTGATTTTTGCCCATACCTTTCCATAATCTGTCAAAATTAAAATGATCCTCACTGATCTGACCCCCATTCACACACCCCACCCATTAAATCAAGGTGGTGGCATGGAGGTCCCTACCCTCGGTGCTGCTGAACATTATGCTGACAGTGAGATGCTCAATCCCCAGTGTCGGCTTCCCTTCCCCTACAATAAAGAAAACTGTCCTTTGTTGATCTTTTTATTATTTTTTAAATTGCAAAAAAAAGGCCATCGGTGATCTGCTCCCCACCACACTGCACCTTTCTGCCTGCCTGTCTGTCTGTCTGTCTGTCTGTCTGTCTGTCTGTCTGTCTGTCTATCTGTCTATCTATCTATCTATCCATCCATCCCACCCCACCCCAACCTGATCTCACATTCAGCACCCACCACCCAACCCTCACTCACCTGAAGATGTCCCACACTGTAGATCCACTCTCCAATCAAAGACACAGCTTGCTGATAGGCCACTGACTGCAATATGAGAAATTAAGGTAAGTGCTGTTCAATGTATTTTTATTCATAACATTGTCATTTTGCATATTTTTACCCTAAATGTTCAACATGCCTTTTTGGGACCCCACCTTATGACCAGTGATGGTGGAATTATCAACTCTGGCCTGAAAGGCTATTTCACAGTAGCTGTGCAAAATTACTTTCAGGCAAGATTTGTAAATGTTCACTGCCCTTGTTCATGAAGTGGAGTCATAAGAGGCTATGTTTAAAATTTGGGGTCAAAACATGTAAAAATAGCAAAGTTATGAGGATATATTGAACTTTTTCTACAATCACTCATTACTTCAGAAATATTTTGTTTGAACCAACATTATCATGCTTCCTAAATGTGCCAACCTGAAGGTAATAATTAAATCAGAAAGCCAACATTCAGCAATGGAAATGCAGATCAAAGATATAGGATGTTATTATAATAAAAAATATTTAATGGCTCCCTCTAGAATAAAAGAAAAAAATTGTATAGGGTGGAAAATAATAGACAGTACTGATCTGATATAGTCCTTAGAAGCAAAAGGAATCCTGTTGACTATGGAGTATCTTACAAACTGCACTGAGATCCAGACCATGACAGCTGAATATAATGGAATCATGGGTAGTATTCGTAACACAATAACAAAAGAAATTAACATAAAAAAAAGAGAAGGAAAGGTATGGTATAACAAAGAATGTAAAGTGGCATAAAACAGTCAAATAGACAGTTAAGAAATGCAAAACAGGATCAGAGTAAAGAAAAAACAGGAAAATGAATAAACTAAAGAAAGAATACAGAACAATTTTGGAAACCTCCAATCATTATGGACTAATTTAAAAGAAGCAGTACAGGCTAAAGATATGAAAAAAATTTGGAGCATAGTAAATAAAGGTACAAAGAAATGGAAACAGAAACACACATTGAACCGAATGTATGGGTAGAATACTATAACATTTTATTTTTTCTGGATAACTCCAGATATCAAGAAAAAAAAGTAGAAATTAAGGGTCGAAGAGAAGAAACACTGAGGGGCACCTGTGAGGAACATTAGACATCAGTATTCTGCTTACACTGTACACTCCATGATGGCCGGGCGAAACAGATGCTGAACACCACTAAGGGTGGTTGCACCCAAAACTGAGTGTTCTGGATGTCAGCTCATTGCTTTAAGGAGTGAAAGTGGCTTCTTGTAATGGGAGTGGTAAGATGCAGTGGTAAGATAAGTATATCCCTGCTTCTAAGCACTATAGCAAGAACATATGGCAAGGTGAATTTACCATGTTTTGTATTTCGTTTTTGTGATGAGGATTCAGTAACCTTGGTTGTGGATGTGTAACCTGTAAAATTAATTCTTGCACCATGAGCTACAGTGTTTGTTTACCCTATAAAGTAAGCTGGAAGAGTAATTAAATTGTAGATTTTGTCTCCTTCCTCATCTCTTACTGCTGGGCTTTAAACAACGTTGTTGGGAGGTAACAGAAGAAGCAGGTAACAAAGGATTCCTCACCCCCAGCGTGTCCAAAACCACGGGACTACAAAGAAGTTACTGAAGGCAGGTCAGAAAATTGCTAAAAACACGTCAGCTAGAATTAAAGTAAAAGAAAGTGCCATTCTTTCTCCAGACCTATGGCCAGAGCTGAAAGAGCTTCCACAGGCTCTGTCCCCACTTGTAAGCCTTGTTAAGGATAAAAATATACAGGGCAAATTATTCTTTTTCTTTTCAAAAAATAATCTGAATATTACATCAAGCAGAATCAAGAACAAGCAGGGTACAGAATAGCATGCCTTTAATGGATGAGGTGCCAGGAGAAGGCCTCGTAGAGAATGTGCAATCCTACTCTCAAGATGAGAAAATACTCAAAAAGGCACAAAAGTTGTAAACTCAGGTCCCGTGTGTTGGATCTAACAGCTCTATAGAAAGATGGCAAGATATTACAGCTTTGGATAGACAGGTTCATAAGAACACTTCTGAGATTCAGGGGGCCCTGGGGGGGTGGTTCAGCAACAAGTAGAAATAAAACAAATCAAATCAGTTTTAGTAGAGGAACCCCTGAAGATAATGTATTTAAACTGAAGTTTTGGAAGCAGTGTCACAATGAAAAGAAATGTTAGAAGCGTTGGGGACATCAAAGGATCTTTGCAGTCTGTAACATTGGCTTTATTAGACATGAATTTAAAATTTCAAATGTTGACCACCAGGACCAACCATTTAGAAGAAAGAGTTTCATCAGTTGAAGATGCTACACATCTAGTTCCACAACAAATTCTGCAGCTAGAGAAGCAATTGTAGGCCCTCAGAATGAAAGTTACTGAGCAAGAAGATCATGCGTGCAGAGCGAACATTAGATTGTAAACTTCCTGAAGGTGGAGGGCACAGAAAACTCATTGTTTTATTTTGAGAAGATACTAACTGTAGCATTGGACAGAAAGTTCCCCAAAGATAAAGTAATATTAGACCGAGCCCACCAGTGGGAACACCGTCTGGCAATTAGTACTATGCGCACACACAGTTTTGTCAAAACATTAAAATCTCAAGACCATGAGGCCATTTTACAAAAGGCCAGAGTAATGAAAGGTTTAATATTTGAAAATCTACAGTTTAATACCTACCCAGATATGTCTATGGAAATGGTGGAAGAATGAAAAAGTTTAATCCCTTAAAGGAACCTCTTTATAAAAAAGGGATTCGCGTCACAGTTCTGTACCCTGCTAAAATATATTTTGTCTTGAATGGGCATTTACATACAGTTGATAATGTTGAGGAAGCCACAAACACATAGGCCAAGATATTCAAAAGAGTTGAACCATGCGCAATAGGGTTGCGCCTGCGCAAGTCCGAAAATGCGCCATTCTGCGATATTCAGCAGGAGACAGTTGCACCCCCCAAAACATGCTGAGCAACAGCACAATGATAATGAAGGCATGCGCAACTGAAGGGGGAGGAACCATGCATAAATGGTGCAGTGTGATATTCAACAACTTGCGCCATGCGCAATAGGGGAGCAAGCGGAAGTTGCGCCATAGCGGAAATAAGCCAAAATAAAAGGGAGCAAGGGAGAGGTGCAAGAACGCTACAGGGAAGCCACATATGAGAGCAACACACAGCAGGACACACTGGGCAGCAGGGACACACAGGGCCAGGCAGGAAAGGGCACCTGGAAGTAATAGCCACAGGGAAGGTGCGGGAGACATTACACAAGGGGGAGGTACACCACACAGCAGTGAGGCAAGCCCAGGCAGGTGTTCCCGGTGCAGGGGAAGTAGCAGTGAGCACAGTGGGGGGAATACAGTAACAGCTGCCGGGGGGGGTGAACACAAGCCAGGGACATGGCCAGTGCCACCTTCCAGATGGAGGCCTTAATGAGGGGGATAAGAAGGCGGGCAGCAGGGGGGCGTAGCCGTGGAATGGCCCGTCGGAGGTATGCCCCCAACAGGCAGTACTGAGCCCACACCAGCTTTGAGCTGTACAGTGATACCGAGATTGTGGGCCGGTACCACCTGAATTGGACAATTCTGAGGCAGTTCTGTGAGCTGTGCAGTGATGTGATGCAGGCACCCACACGACGGAGCCATTCCCTGTTAGTGGAGACCAAAGTGACAGCTTGCATGTGCTTGCTCACCACGGGTACCTTCCAGAGATCAACTGGGGACACGACAGGCATAACCCAGTCGGCCACATCATGCCACCTCACCCAATTCCTCAGCGCACTGCTGCCACATGCTGCGGAGTACATGCATTTCCCCAGCACACCGGCAGAGCACACAGCAAACATACAGAAGTTCCACAGGGTAGCACGTATGCCTGGCGTACTAGGGGCAATAGACTGCACCCATATCACCATCCGCACACCACCTGGCCCTGAGGGGGCCGCATACATAAATCACAAGGGCTATGCCAGCATCAACTGCCAGGTGGTGTGCAATGCCAGGGGGCGCATAACCAATATCTGTGCTACCCACCCTGGGGGAGCACATGATGCCTTCATCTGGTACCAGTCAGCACTGTGCCACAGATTCAAGAGTGGGGATATATCCACTAGACACCTAGTAGGTGAGTATGCAAACCACATGGACAATCATAGGGCCTGGGGGGCATGGTCAGAGGTGACATGGGCAGTGGCCTACATGGCCCGGGGCAGGCTGATGCTGATCACCAAACTAACCTCCACCCTCTACACACAGGTGACAGTGGATACCCACTCTGTCCCTGGCTGCTCACACCCTACCGGCAGCCCACGACCCCATCATAGCAATGCTACAATGAGGCACACGCCACCACATGTAATGTCATTGAGCAGGTGTTCGGGATGCTGAAGGCACGTTTCCGTTGCCTGGACACCTCCAGCGGTGCCCTACAGTACAGCCCCTCAAAGGCCTGTGGGCTATTCCTGGCCTGTTGCATCCTGCACAACATGGCCAACGAATGTGGGATAGCCATACAGGTCGAAGAGGGGAACAGCGATGGGGATGATGAGGACACTGGTGACGATGGTGATGGGCAGCCCCCCTTGGCCGACAGGACCCCTGACTGCTCCGGCTGGCACAGCTGCACCAGGACACCATCATGGAGGAGCACTTTAGCCAACTCAGGGAAGTCATGGGGCCATGTGCAACCAACAGTGGCCAAGGCACAACCCACAACCACGCATGGACACACATCAGGGGTGCATGCCGTCAAGGGAAGTGGCCAGGCATGGAACCACACACACAACCAGGGATGGGTGAGATCTAACGTGCCACATGGACGGACACATACACACACGCACACACACACACAATGCACCAAATCTGCACAAAGGGTAGAGGCACACCGACCCAGAACGCCACCCCTAGCCACACACATGTCCACAGACCACCATGCCCACTGCCTGTCCATGTGCATGTGTCAGATGCTGAGCACCATTGCACACTGGTGTACAGCGCAATGCAGGCATCATCATGCACACGCAACTGTAGACAGCAGCCGGGAGGGTGTGCAGATGGACTGTGTGTCCGCGTGCAGGGCTGAGTACCCACCCGTGCACTGCCCCAATAAGACACAATGCACACAAGGCAGCACCAGACAGTAGCCATGTTGGGAGACAGGTCAGTCATGCGACACAGTGCCCCGGCCACCACGGATGCATGGACGGCCCCGCCAAGACCCACCAGCACTGACAAGCCAACCACTGGCCTCATGGGGTGGCACTGATGGTCCCCCAGGGGTTCCACTGCGTGAACGTGACCATGCTTGCGCAGGGGTCTGCAGCACACCGAACCTGCCTGCGCCAGGTGTGCTCGGGATGCCCACAGCTGAACCCGGTGTCGACAGGGAGGGTGACGCATGATGCCAGGAATGGGGGGTGGACAGTGCACTGCGTGGTGTCCGCGATGCATGGGCACATGACTGTGTGCCCATTGTGGCCATAACAGCAGTGAATGCCTGTGCATGCCTGTCAATGGCAGCGGTCACATCCTCCCGCAACCGGTCCATCCCTGCCAGGATCAGAGCAGTGTCTCTGCTGCGACGCTCCTCTGCCTGCTGCACAGCCGCACGCAGTGCATCAACCGATGTCACAAGCCACATCTGCTGCTGGACTGATGCTTGCAGTAGGCGGATGTGCTCGTCCAAGAGGTCATCTGCCTCCTCAGCATCCTGCCCCTCAGGGTGTGCGCAGCCCTGATGTTCAGCACCCCTTGAGGGTGGGTGCTGTGCACCAGGACCAGGTCTGGGCATGTCCACAGGCAGTGCACAGATGCTGCCGCTGGACCCTGTACCCACAAGCCCATTGTCCGACCGCTGATGCTGCCCCTCCGGCTGCCACTCCCCAGGGCTCAGTGGTGCCACCGCAGTGGCCGCAACAGTCCCACTGTCTTGAACAAACACCAGTGCTGCCCCACTGGCACTGACAGCACAGGCTGGGACTGTGCTGACACGCAGGCCTCCATGGCAGCATCACCCATAGCCATGGTCATGATGTTACCTGATGTGTGGCCATCCCGTGGCACACATGTGTCACTGCCCATGCCATTGCCAACATCATCATCGGTGACGGACTCGGCACTGGCCCGTGTCACAGCATGCTGGCATCCATGGATGCTGTCAAGCTTGGACAAGGGCAGGGCTTCCTCTGCACCTGTTACAACAACATCAATGTGGACAGCCAGGTGGGCCCACTGTCACACTGATCCACGTATACCTGTGGAGGTGGATGGGCCCTCCTCCATCTCCAGCTGACTGTCCTCAGTGGACAGGCCCACCACCGCCGCTGACCCATGCAGACGCTCAGGATCTGTAAGGGAAAACAAAGTCGTGTTACTGCATGTGACCTACCCTGCCCCCCCATAGACAGACCATGACTTACCATGCAGTGATGGGCCACCACCCGTCTGGAAGCCACCACCCGGAACACCCTCAATGGCACTATGATGCATGCTTCCAGCAATCCTCTCCTCCTGTGGGGTCAGGTGTACCACCTCTGGCTGTCCCCCACCTGTCGCAGCTTGTGCTGCCCTGATGGCAGCCACCTTCTCCTTTATTCTCCTCCTGTCTGTGCCCATCTTCTTCTTGCACTCCTGCACGGAGCGCTGGTGGCTGCCATGCAGATTCACAGCACGTGCCACCTCCTCCCATGCAGCAGCATGGGCTTGAGGTGTTCCCTGCTGTCCGCTGAGAAGCGGCTCCTGATCCAGGTAGGCCTCAAACAGGGCTTCAGTCTTGGCCTTGGTGAAATTAGGCCTCCTCCTCCTCCTCCCACCACTGTGTTCCTCCTCTCCCACAACTTGCTCGGTCATTATGTAGCCTGTAAGAATGGCAGTTGTTACCTGTGACTGTGCAGTCCCATGCATGTCCCTATATCCACAGTCCACACTCCCAAACAGCATGCAACTCACCAATAGACTGCAGTAACCGACTATGGCCACTGCAGCCCAATGTCGCACTTTGATAGCACAACCCATGCAAATGAGGCGAGGTACAACTTTAAGTGGATGCAAATTGCAGTGCTGCGCCATTGCATGGCTGATTAGCTGTTTTGCATATGACAGCTGAATATCATGCTGTTGCACTTTGCGCAATTGTGTTGAACGTCCTGAGCCAATGGCGCAGTTCTGTGACATGCATAGTACACACCTCACTTCGCATGCCAGGGTTGCTGATGCAGGCGTCTGCCGCACTGCTGATGTGCTGTGCATGGGAAGCAATGCAGGGCATGGCCACCATTGTGCCAGTGGTGCTATAGTGATGTTCACCTTACATGGAGCTGTGGCACTGGGCCATCATAGGCGCACTGGGGCAACAGCGTGGTAGGCCGCTACTGGCGGTAGCACACAGGCAGCCAATTGCGCTACACACATTGGGTTCCAATGGTGCTGTGCGTGTCCACGTGCCAGAGACCCTTGACCATGTGCCTGACCTTTGCCCCCTGGGCACCGTGCATCAGGCATGGGTGCACCCCTATCGTGCTGTTCAGTGACAGTGCGATAGGGAATGGCAGCACTGTACCGCAGCATCTGCACATGGGGAGCCACGCTGCAGAGCACCATATTTGCAGACCAAGCAGAGAGAATGGTGTGCAGGAGGGCTGCTCAGTGGACTCAGTTAGAGCTGGCCAACCTAGTGGCCATAGTGGAGCCACACTATGGGCCACTGTTTGGGGAGGCACCCCGGACAGGTCCAGGAGCCAGGTGTGGGAGGAGGTGGCCACTGCACTGGAGGAGGCCACTGGATGGGGGAGAAGTGCAGAGCAGTGCCACCACAGGTATGGGGACCAGCGGCAGAGGGAGCCGGAGCTGCTAGCCCACCTGCGGGGACATGCCAGGAAGGGCACGGTGCCATGGCCAGGTAGGTGTTATGTCAACACACTTTTATCTTCCATATGGGTATCACAGTTGTATGTGTCCAGCACATGGGGGAGGGACCATCTGGGGTTGGCTGTAGTGGTGTTATCAGGGTGTGGGGTAGGTGGGTCTGGCTGGGTGGGAGGGCATACACCTGGGGGTAGGGGGGCTTTGCTATGGGATTGTACTGATGTTCCTCTCTCCATGTTTGCACCACAGGCCCGGAAGAATGGCGCCTGGCCTGTGAGCTGTGGCGCAATGAAGAGGAGAGGGCGGCCAGGTGGGGTGAGGGTCCACAGTGGCCAAGGGACTGGCCCAATGATGGTGAGTGCCATACCTCCATGATTACTATTGCATGCTGTGTAACAGGGTGGGCAGAGGGGCATGGCCACCATCCATCGACACCACTGCCATGCACGCAACTTGTTACAGTCAACACTGTCCAGTGGCAATGCATGTCTGGGAGTGCGTCGATGGTGGTCCATGCGTGCACCAGGTACATGGCTGTGCCACTGCCTTTGCACCACATAGCCATGTCACTAAACGGCCACAGTGGTGCTGTGCGTGACTTGGCTGGTGGGTGTGTGCAGCATTCTGCATGGCTGTATGTGCCTGGGTGGGCAGGTCATGTGGACATGATCACTGTGGGTGGTCACACACCATCACAGAGGTATGTCCCATGGCCATATGCCATGCACAGTGAGTGGGCTGTATGGGGCTGTGCATTCACATCTATTGACTGTGCTCCCTTGTCCTAGGTACACACCAGCTCCAAGACATATGGGAGGCACTGTTGGAGATCCTGCAGGTGGCGAGGGCGTCACTCGACATCCTTCGCAGGATCAATGAGACTGGGGTCCTGAGGAGGCACAGACAGTGATGGAGCCAGAGCGGGGAGCTGCGCTCCAGTTAGAAGTCCCTCTGCTCCTTATATCCCCTACCTCTGGACCCACCCTCACATCCCTCCTTTCCTGTCCCATTTGTCCACCTCTGCCCTTACCACCCCCACCTTGTTTGTGGCCCTCCCCCCACCTTGTATATATTGTTGTAAATAGTTAAGTTTTATATGTTATTTTAATACAGTTATTTTGATATGAATACTGTGGTGGTCTCTGATTTGCAGCGGGCTATAGGTGCTCAGCTGCAGTGGTGTGCATGGCGTCAGGGGTGGTGTGTTCATGGGTATGTGTGTGTGTCCATGTGGAGGTGACTATGGTGTGGGGGTAGCTATCAGTCAGTGTCTGTGGTGTGTGTGTTGTGCCCTGTGCACTGAATGGCTGTGTGCAGTGGTCCATGGTGTGTGCTCTGTGTCCATGGTGCCCCTATCAGCCCATCCATGGCCTGTGCAGCTGACACCCATGCATGTCTGTGATCTGCATGGTCTGCTGGCATGTCAGTGGTGGCAGTCCATGCAGGACAGCCACTGTACCCGTCACACTGCTGGGTTGCCTCCTGTCACTGGTGTGGTGCATGTCTGCCTTGGATGACACTGTGGCCTCCACAGTTGTTGTCCCACCTCCATGCTGTGGCTTGTGTGTGTTGCAGGGGATGTGCACCACTGTCTGTGACTTGTGCTCTGGGAAAATGCTGGTGATGTACAGGCCCACAGTGCCTGTGCAGGGTGCTAGCACTCAGTGCCATGGAGGACTACCCGGGTTGTGTACTGGTTGTAGGCCCACATGAGGCTTGGTTGCCCAACGACTGCGTCTCTGTGTTGTTGTGCCCTTGGGTATGGGTGGGTGTCTGTCCATGCACTATGTGGCATCCAGTGTGGTGCATGCTTCCATGCACCACTGCGGGTGTCTGTGCTGGCTGTTGTAGCCAGTGCTGGGTCGGGGTGTGTCATTGGGAGACTGTGCAGTGTGCTGTACCACTGGTGGTGTTGTCCAGGGCAAGCCCTGTCCCGTGTGGGGTACCTTGTGTGCCGATGCATGGTTGGTCTCTCAGCAGTATCTCGGGGGGACTGTGCATGGTGGCACTGGGTATGCCATTGTTGCATCACTGTGTGCTGCCACACACTGATGGGTGCTCGTGGTGGGGCTGCCTTGCGTGGTTCTGTGGTGCACAGGGTTGCAGTGTCACAGTGGGGGTGATGGCATGCATGGGGTTTCCTGCAGTGGTGGACACTGCTTCTGGGCAGGGTGTCTAGGGGTCATGGTGCAGGGTGTGCTCTGCATTGGGGGGATGGTGTGGCATGGGGTGGTCAGCCTTCCTTGTGTGCCAGTCACAGCTTGCTGGGGGGTGTGATGAGGCACCATGGCCCAGCTGTGGGTTGGTTGCTTGTCTCCATGGGCTGGTGGTTATTCCAGCCCTCCCCCAGTTGTGCAGTGCATGAGGTGTGGGGGGATGATGTCTGTTTTGCTGTGTGTTCCTGTGCCCATCTGTGGCATGGGTGGTGGGCCCCTACCTCCCTGGTCGTGCAGTTGCATTTCCCTGCTGCTGGAGGGTATCCCTGGTTGTGCTATGGTGCCTCTGGACTGCTCAGCTGCACATCCCTTGTTGTGCTATGATGCATCTGATCTGCTCAGCTTCCCCTTCCTAGTTGCATTATGGCGCAGGTGGTGCGATATTCAGTCGTCGGCTATAGGTGCAGTTTAGCCGGCTCACTTTTTGAATATCGCACCTCTTGCGCATGGGCGCAATGGACTTGCGCTTGCTCCTGCTATTAAGCACTTTTTGGGTGCAGTTTGAATATCTGGGCCATAAACTTTAACTTATGAACCAACATAAAGAAATACTATAAACAAGGAGGGCAGACACAAAGACACAAAGTAGAAAAGTTCTAGGTTTAGGGGGGAAGAAAATCAGGAAGCAATACTCTGAAGAATATATATTGCACACTACAAGCATGAGCATAACTTAATATAAAGTGACCTTGAGATTCCTTGGTAGGTATCTTGGCATCTCGAGATGATAATTTTTTCATCTCGTAGGGAAGGGAAGGGCATGGGATGGGTAAGACTAGGGCAATTTCTAATGAAGTTTAGAGGCTATATAGGATATTTGATAGTTAATGAAGTTGATCATAATAAAATTAAAAGGTCTGAAAAATTAAGAAAAATTGATCTTAAGAGGTGGGGAGATCCTAAAGCATTTCTCTGGTTGTTTAGAACGTATGGGGGATAGTTTTAATATTACCACCTGGAATGTTAAGGGTCTCCAAAATCGAAAAAAACAACAGTGAATATAATTGAACAACTGGAACAGAAAAATATAACTATGCTATTGTTTCAAGAAAGACACTTAATACAAAATGATACAGGTTGGTCTGAACATCGGTGGGGCAGGCTCTATGCTTCCTTTTATGCCACGAATGCTAGAGGGGTTTTTCTTGCATTAAATAGGAGAGAGGCAATGCCAGAGATTTTGAGAGTGGAGTCAGACCAACAAGGAAGATATCTGATTGTCACTATGCAAATATACAATTTGAGACTTACATCTGCTGTATTATATGCACCAAATCAAAATTCTCCAACTTTTTTTCAGACTTCTTTCTGCATTTGTCTACATTCGATATTCCATACCTAGTTGGGGGAGACTTTAATTTGGTAATGCAAGAACAAGATAAAACCTCATGCCTAGATAAAACTTGGACATCTTCAAGAATGACTAATAAAGATTTAACGTGTGATTTAGGTTTAGTAGACCCTTGGTGGGAATTTAATAAAGGAGGGAGGATGTATTCTTTTTTCCCCAGTTCATCAAACTTATTCACGTACTGATTTTTATTTAATTTCAAGATCCTTACTTCCAATTGTTCAATCTGTACAATATCTCCCCATAATGTTAT
This sequence comes from Neoceratodus forsteri, assembly GCA_016271365.2. Classification (NCBI taxonomy): domain Eukaryota; kingdom Metazoa; phylum Chordata; order Ceratodontiformes; family Ceratodontidae; genus Neoceratodus; species Neoceratodus forsteri. The sequence goes on from CM028130.1 coordinate 1,429,415,518, forward strand.
CTGATCATGCACCATGTCTTCTTTTATTAAAAATAAGCCAAACTCAGCCACTGGTCAGAAGCACTCTCTGTGGATACCTTCAAAAAAGGTTTAAAAACTTATTTCTTTAACCAGGCTTTTAATTTTTAGATAATTGAGTTATGTCTTGATTGGATATTATTGCTGATTTTACTTGTATTTTTGTATACTTATAAAATGTTGTATGGTATTGATAGTGAAGTGCTCCGAGTCCTTGGAAAGGAGCGCTATATAAATAAAGTATCTATCTATTCATCTATCTATCTATCTATCTATCTATCTATCTATCTATCTATCTATCGATATCAGATTCAATATGCTACTAAAGCATACAAAAAAAATCTTTATAATACTGTCACTCCAGAGTGATAATAGTACATTTCAAGAGTGATAATACTATCGTTCAGGTCCCGTAATACTATAGTTCAGGACCTGAATTATAGTATTATAAGCAAAACAAAACAGCACAAGAGCTAGTTTCCCTCCCAATGTCTTGTAAAGCGTGTCTTCCAATTGTCCCTTTTTCCTGTGTGGGCAGGCAGAAGAGTGCAGAAAACATGGCGGCTGTCTCGCTCATTTAGTGAGAGAAATTCTTGGTGCTAGTCACAGTATTTTTTTTTCTGTACCATGAGTGAATTCGCTTTCTGTCATGGACAACTTGGCGTACCCACATTTCGCTGTTTATGAGAACCGACATCACTACCACCTCGCTTACATCACGATCAGCACTGTAAGTTTTATACTGCTCTCATACTGCTACAAAACTTTCAAACCAGATTCATATATTAAATAAAATAACGTATATGCCGGTGCATTACTGGGAGTGATATCATTCAAAGTTCTGACACGGAACCTCTCGAGCTTCACTCTCAAGGTTCCTACATGTCCAGAACCTCTCGATGGTATTATTTGCTTGGTAATGCACTGGAACATATACATTATTATATTTATAAGGCATGTTTGTATTTATATTGTTTCAAATTTTCTATTTAATGGCTTGTTTTAAGCTCGAACAATAAATATGAATTGAATAGTAATTTTATATTTTGACACCAAATTTTCAACATATCCATTTTTCACACCATCTCATGATCATAACAGCAGTCATTTTCAAATCCTCACCAAGCTGTATTTTCGCACCGTGGCATGGAATGAAATTTTGGTAGGGATTTTAAAATTTCCAACTACTGATCCATGAGGTGGGGTAATAAGAAAGGTATGCTGAAAATTTGGTGTACAATACGGTAAAAGCCCTGGATCCATCTAAGGCTATCTGTTGCATGACTGTGGGGGTGAATATTCTGCCAGTAGAACTGAGCAGAAATTCATATTCTTGTATTCCATCCATAATAAACATTATGGCCCAGATATTCAAACTGCTCCCAAAATGTGCGCAACAGCAGGAGCAAGCACAATCAATTGCGCATATGCGCAACAGGTGCGATATTCAAACATGGAGCAGAGCAAATTGCACAAGCAACCAACGTCTCAATATCGCACATACTGCACCATCGCGCAACCAGGAAGGAGAAGCTGAGCCAAAATGCTGCGCGCTATGGTGCAACCATGGAAGCTCAGCTGAGCATTGCAGAGCTGCCATAGCAAGCACAGCCCCCCAGAGCAATGGAACTGCACATCCAGGGAGGCAGGCTGGGGCCCACCGCCAGCCATGCCACACATGGGCACAGGAACTCACTGCAGAACCCACACCACACCGGCACACCCCAAGCACAGTATCACTGGGGTGGACGGATGATCCACGTGCCCATGGGGACAAGCCAACTAAAGCATAGCAGAGCCATGACACCCCAGCACAACCACTGGCAGGCAGAGAGTGCCACACACAGGGTTGACAACCACAGTGCACATCAGTCCCCTCAGACGCACAGCACAGCGTGCACCGTGCCCCCCAAGACACCGGGCCATGTGCAGTGACAGGCACTGCAGGAAACACCATGCACCTCCGTACACAGCCAACCCCATGCTGCAGAGAAGCATACCAGCCAGACCCACCCTGTGCATCCAGCAGTATGTGGCAGCAGATGGCAAGAGCAACAGAAAGGCAATGCTATGCTGGTGATACCTCCCCATGGACACACACATACACACACACACACATATATACCCAGGACCATAGCAGCCCAGATGGCATGTACACCCCTGCAACGGAGCACCCATAGCCAGTTGCAAAGCAGACACCAACACAGCAGTTGTATCAAAATAGAAATGTATATTTCCAAAACAACAGATAAACAATAACAGGTGAAACTATGTACAAGTTGGGGGGGACGGGTAAAAGGCAGGGGTGTTCAAGGGGGAGGGAATAAAAACTTGGAGAGGGAAGGCAGGGTGAAAGGGATGGGAGAAGTGGAAACGGAATGTGGGCTACGGCCCAGCTGGCTCCTGGTCCTCCCCCTGCTGGCGTCCCCTCCTGTGCTGCCGCCGCCGTTCACCCTGGTGCTGGATGGCCTGCAGGAGCTCCCGGTTTTCAAGTCCGACCTGGGTCAGGCGCCGCAGATCCTGCGACATGCGTCTCAGCACCCCGAGGCCTAGGAAAATGGGAACACAGTCAATGGCTGAGACTGACCACAACCCTGAACACCACCCAACCTGCAACCCATATAACCTAATGTCTTGCACCTGTGATGGCATGCACCCACCCACAGTGAACATGCACATGGCCATCACAAACAGGCGGCACCAGCTATGCGCATCACCACCCACACACACGCCCACGCCAATCACAGTACAAACTAGGCTGTCAAGGATGTGGCAACATGGTGCGATGCCAGTTACAGCTATGTGCCCAGTGCATGCCTGACCACCTGTGATGCATACACAGACGTGTTGTGATGCTGCACTGTGATGCAGATCACCTGTGTCATGCCTACATACATGGATACATAGACAGTGTCGGCAGATAAGGGCCTATGGGACACCCAGTCTGGCCATTTGGCCTTGTACGCTCACTCTGTTGTCCTATAAGTCCGCTCCCTCACGCCTGACCTCCAGAATTCTTCATGGCTAACCCACGATACATAAATCCCAGAACTAAGTCAGCCCCACCACATCCTCTGGCAGGGTGTTCCACTTGTCCACCACCCATTCTGTGAAGAAATACTTTCTCATGTTTCCTCTTAAACGAGCCCTCCAACTGCATCCCATGCCCTCTAGTCCTGGAACATCCTTTACGCTACAAATATTGTTTTCCTGCACTCTGTTCCCCTGTACAATACTTGTATGTCCCCATCATATCCCCACACCCTCCTCCCTCCCGGAGTACATGTTCAGTTCCATCAACCTGTCTGCATAGGACTTGTGATGCAATCCATGCACCATCCATGTCGCCTCCCTGTGAACCCTTCCACCCAGTCCATGTCCATACGCAGGTATGGTCTCCGGAACTGTACACTGTACTCCAGTGTGGGACTCACTAGTGTTTCGGATAGTGGAACTATGACCTCCCTTTGCTGTGTCCAGCATGGTTGGTGGTCTTGCCCCCAGCATGCAATAGCACCCATGACGAATGATACTCACACTCCTCCAGCAGCTCGGTCTGACGCTGCTGATGCTGCTGCTGCTGCTGCTGCTGTGGCACGACATCCCGTGGCACCGGGCCTGGCATGGCCCACATCCCGGGTCCGTGTCCTCACAATCTGGCCTGTGGGAGACATGGTGAGACAAACATCAGTGTGACTCAAAAAGCAGAGTGCCCCTGCCCCAGTGAGAGTGCCTTCCCACACAGCCATAACCATCCATCGCACAGCTGCACACACTGACACACCTATGCACAGCCACCCAAGCACACACACCCCTACAGAGAATATAGGTGCATAGATGGTACACTCACGTGGCCAGGCACCAGGCCCCGCCTGGCACGTGAACGCAGCCGCCAACAGGTCCGCTCCTCCGGGCGGAGGTCACTGTACCGTGCCGCACTGCTCAGCAGACCGCCCCGCCAGTGACCCCACCAGGTCAGTGGCCACTTGCTGCCACATGGGTCCTAGGCATGGTGAGGGGCCTCACCATACAGTGCCCTCACAGTGGGCTCCACTAGGGCCACCAGGTTGGCCACTCAAGCGGGCTCCAGGACACCACCCTCCTCCCAGCCATGGCACCAACTTTACAGCAGGCAATATGGCGCCCGCCGCGCTGTAACCCCACGTGGAGTTGTTGCGCAATGGACCAGCAAGGCTCCAATCGCTGTTCGAACAGCGCCATTACTTTGCATAGCGCTGTCACCAGACAGCGCAATAGGGACGCATACATGGCATGCCAACAGCGCCAGGGTCAGAGGGCATACACAAGGTCACGCACGACGCATACGACAATGCCATAGGATGTATAGGCATCCTGCACGACTGCTAAGCAGAGCACCAGTGCCACAGTGGACTATCGCGCAGAAGTGCCACAGCGCCATATAGTGCCCAGTGCTGTAGCGCCACTGGCACAATGGTGGCCATGGCCTGAATCGCCTATCGCGCTCCAGCAGGTCTGCAGCACGATCGACGCATGTAATCCTGTCTGGGCATGCGCAATGCAGTGTAGCACACAGCCACAAACATGCGCCATCGGCTCAGCCGACCTTCCAGACAGCGCTAAGCTTAAATATGCGATATTCAGCGATATATGCAAATCAGTCGATCAGCCATTCAAAGGTGCAGTGGCGCGATTAGCATGTTTATTAAAGTTGGGCCACACCTCATTTGCATGTGTTGGCGCTATAAAACTGTGACACTGGGTTGTGGTGGCCAGATTTGGTTGTTGCAGGTGAGAGGTGAGTTACATGCTGTGTGATGCTCAGGACAATGCTCATGGGCAGGGGTGCTGGAGGATGATATAGGTTGAGGGGGCTGAGCATGATGAGGGCACTTAGAAAGGGGCAGAGGGCACCCTTTCCATCAGTATCTGCCATGCGGAGAGGACCCCCCAGCCGGCAGCTATGCTCATGGGGAAATGCTGTGGACTGCACAGTGACTGGTGTCCACTTCCACCCATACAGAGCACCATGACTGACGAGAACCAGGCTGAGGCTGTGGACGCGCGGGCGAGGAGGAGGCCGAACTCACCACGGCAGAGACTGAGGCCCTCTTCCAGGCCTACCTGGAGGATGAGCCACTTTTGAGTGGGCGGAGGGCACCCCTCAGCAGCCGCAGCTGCATGGGAGGGGTAGCTTGGCGGCAACCTGCACGGAAGCCACCAGCGCCCTTGCAGGAATGCCGGAAAAGATGGGGACTGACCGCAGGAGGCTGAAGGAGAAGGTGGCAGCCTTCAGGGTGGGACGTGCTGCCACTGGTGGGGACCACCAGGTGTTGCAGCTGACCCCGACTGAGGAGACACTGGTCGCGCCATGCAGCCGAAAGTGCCATTGCGGGTGTTCCAGGCGGAGGATTCCAGACAGGTGGAAGCCCATCACTCCACGCATGACATGGTGATGTTGTGGGGGCTGTTGTTCACATGCACTCACATGTACTCTCTTCTGTTACAGATCCTGTTTGTCTGCAGGAGACGGTGGTGGTGGTGGGTGCTGACAGTGAGGCAGACCTGCTGGACCTGGAGGAGGGACCATCCACTTCCACCAGCAGCCTGCAGGCACTGCAGCAGCATGCAGGCTGGCCCAACAACTCCGGCGGCAGTGATACGGGTGCAGGGGGTGCACAGCCTGTGTCACAGCAGTCTGGCATGCAGGTATGCCAGCATGCTGTGCCTATGGCAGTGGCACGCAAAGGCACTATTGATGATAGCAGGCCTGCAATGGCCAGTGATAGGTGTGTGTCCCACGACGGACACATGGCAGGCCAGCACGTGCCCCTGGGCCATCCTGCTCCACACCTGTGTACCAGCATGCTGGCACAGTCACAGGCTGTGCCTGTCAGCACCGGTGGGGCAGCATCGGTGGCTGTGCAGGTGTCTGGCACTGTTGATAGCACAGAGGTGGAACAGGTGGACCTGGGGGCTCAGCAGTTGAGGGGCGGCAGCAGCAGTTGCACACCAGGCCTGGGGACAGCGCCAAGCAGTGGCACTTGTCCACCGCCTTAGATCCGCCCCATACCTGGTCCTGGCGAACAGCGGCCACCCTCAAGGGGTGCTGTGCACCAGGACCATCCACACCCTGGGGGTCACGATGCCATTGGGGCACAGTACCCATTGGACGCGCACACCTGCCTGCTGCAGGAGTCGGTACAGCTGCAGGGGCGGGTTGCAAGGTCCGTGGAGGCACTGTCTGTGTCCGTGGAGCGGCATAGCAGGGAGTGTGCTCGTGACCGAGCCGAGATGGTCCTTATGCGGACGGATGTGACCGCTGCCATTGACAGGCTGACCCAGGCAGTGGTCTCTGTGGTGACCGCATTGACCACACTGTCTGGTGCCCCTGTACCACGCACCCCACACAGTGCGCACTCCACTCCCTGTTCCCGGCATCGTGCGACACCAGGCCTGTCGATGCCGGGTTCTGCTGTGGGTATCCCGAGCACCCTGGTGCAAGTTTGTTTGGCGGGATGCAGAACCCCAGCGGGCAAGGTCGCGGGTCGCAGCACTGGGACCCCTGGTGGTGCACTAGCGCCACCCGATGTGGCCCCTGCTCAGCCTGCCAGTGCTGCTAGGTTACGGCGGGCCACCCACGCATCCGCAGGCCGGGACAGTGCTCCTGACTGAGCTGTCTCCCAATGCAGGCCCTGTCTGGTGCTGCCCTGTGTGCAATGTGTGTCATGGTGGGCAGTGCACTGCTGGGTGCTCTGCTCACCAAGTTGACACACGGACCACCTGCACACTCTCCCAACTGCTGTCCACAGGTGCATGTGGATGATGATGCCTGCATTGCACTGTACACCAAGGTGCAGGTTGCCCAGGTCCTGACACACGACGTGGGACAGTCCAGGTGGTGGGGTGGTTGGTGGTGCTGTGTGTTGGCGTGTCATTTCCGCAGTGCTGTGCTGCTGCCCTGTATGCTGCCTGGTGTGTGTGTGTCCATATGAGTGCTCACCCTCTCTGATGGTGTGTTGGTATGCCTGGATCCTTCAACTCCCTGACCTTCATGCACGGTGTGTTCCCCTGTGTGCCTGTGGTTTGCGCATGGACAGTGTTGCCTGCATGTCCCCTGACTTACCTGTGTTGTCATAGTGCTCTTCTGCAATGGTGTCCCGGCAGCTGAGCCTGCCGTGGTCAGTCGGGGTCCCTCCGTCCTAGGGGCTGCTCATCACCCACATCACCGGCGCCACTGGCGCCCCATCGCTGTCCCCTCTTGGACCTGTACGGCTATCCCATGGTCTTTGACCATGTTGTGCAGGATGCAACAGGCCAGGAATATCCCACAGGCCTTTTGGGGGCTGTACTGTAGGGCTCCGCCAGAGGTGTTCAGGCATCGGAAGCATGCCTTGAGTATCCCAAACACCCGCTCTATGATGTTCCGTGTTGCGGCATGTGCCTCATTGAAACCGTGCTGCGCTGGGGTCGTGGGGCGCCGGTATGGTGTGAGCAGCCAGGGACGGAGTGGGTATCCACAGTCACCTGTGTGGAGATAGTGGAGCTCAGTGTCATGTCAGGTCCATATTGCCCATATCCTTGTGTGCCACTACCATGGCACCTGTGTCATTCCCACCCTTGCACAGAGTTTGCATTCCATACATGTGTACTCACCCACTAGATGACCCGTGGGGATGTTCCCACTCTCAAATCGATGGCACAGTGCAGATTGGTGCCATATGAAGGCATCATGTGCTCCGCCAGGGTGTGTGGCACAGACATTGATGATGCGCCCAGTGGCATCACACAACACCTGGCAGTTGACACTGGAAAAGCCCTTTCGGTTCTGATATGCATGGCCGGCAGGGCCAGGTGGCGTGTGAATGGCCACATGGGTGCAGTCTATGGCCCCTAGCATGCCAGGCATAAGTGCTACCCTGTGGAACTCCTGCATGTTTGCTGTACACTCTGCCGCGGTGCTGGGGAAATGGATGTACTCGCAGAGCATGAGGCAGCAGTGCGCTGAGGAATTGGGTGAGGATGCTGACGGGCCGACTGTGTAATGCCTGTGGTGTCCCCTGTCGGCCTCTGGAAGGTGCCCGTGGCAGCAGGCACATGCAGGCTGTCACCTTGGTCTCCACGGACAGAGCATGACTCGCCGTGAGGGTGCCTGCATCACATCACTGCACAGCTCGCTGAGCCGTCTCAGTATTGCCCTGTTCAGGTGGTACCTGGCCACAATCTCAACATCTGTGTACAGCTCGTAGCTGATGTGGGCACGATACCGCCTGTCGGGGGCATACCGCCGACGGGCCCCTCCGCGGCCACGTCCCCCCAGCATGCTGTCTCACCTCATTACAGCTTCCATGTGGAAGCTGACACTGTCCATCTCCCTGGCTTCTGCCCCCAGTTGCTGTTCCTGTGTTACCCCCACTGCCCCCACTGCTGCTTCCACTGCACCGGCACCCCCACTGGCCTCTCTGTCCTCCAGGACCCACTGTCCCTCTCTGCCCTTCCTGCTCCTGTCTCTCTCTCTCTCTCTGTCTCTCTCCCCAGTTTGCGGCCTGCTGGGGTTCTTGCGCCGCCCCTTGAGCCTTTTATTTTGGCTCACATCCGTACTGCGATCCTCCGGCTGAGCTACCTCTTATGCATTGTGCAAGTGTTCAGATATCGCATTATGCACTTTATGCATGGACCCACCCCTTCGTTGCGCATGCCTTCATTTCCATTGCGCTGTTGCTCAGCATGTTTTCGGTGGCGCAACTGGCCCCTTCTCAATATCGCAGAATGGCGCATTTTTGGAGTTGCGCACGCGCAACCCTGTTGCGCATGGCGCAACCCTTTTGAATATCCAGGCCAATGTCTCTTAAATGTCGGAAAGACAGAAAAGAAACGAAGTGGGGAAAAGGGAAGAAACAGTATGAAAAAAGAAAGAAAGAAAGAAAGAAAGAAAGAAAGCTACATAGGTGAGGAAACAGGTAAATGGGGGTGGGTTGGAGAAAAAAGAGAGCTTAAGGGGTACTTAAAAATAATTGTATTCTGTTGTGCATGTTTGAACCCGAGATGACATGTCAATGCTGAGATGTGCTGGGACTATTTTGATTAAGTACCTCATAAATGTGACAGCTGTCATTTTTCAAATCCTGGCCAAACTGTGTTTTCGCACCTGTGACATGGAATGATACTGTGGTGGCGTGGAAAAACATTTTGGTAGGAATTTGACATTTTTCAGTACCGTGTTCATGAGGTGGGGTAATAAGAAGGCTATGCTGACAATTTGGTTGCTGTTTTGCTACAAAAGCAAGGGCCTTCCACAGCAACATACTTCAATACATCTACAGAAGAATGGGAACACAGGGCCGAGAGGGCCTACTAGCCTTTCCCACTGCATTTTCGCTCTGCTTGGCTACCTTCAGATCATCAGAAATTATTACCCTCAGGTCCGTTTTCTGTTTGGTGTTTACCAATACCTCCCCTGTCATTTGGTATGTAGCCCTTGGGTTTCTGTGCCCCAAGTGTATGATTTTGCTTTTTTTAGCATTGAAACCCAGCTGCCAAACACTTGACCGTTCTTGATTACAGTAAAAGATCCAATTAAAATCAATAGGTTCCTCACTGAGTTCTATGCTGATATGTACCAGTTGCGGAGGTCCAAGAATCATCTGGCAATAGGCACATTTTTAGATATTAGACTTCCTCAGGTAAATCTAAATGGCTCCAAGAATTAGGATGATGACATTATTATCAAGGAAATCTTAAATGCAATTGAAACCTTGCCAATGAGTACGGCACCAGGACCCACAGGATCCTGACTGATTTATTTAAAACATTTTAAGACAAACAAGCAGCACATCTACATAGGTTATATTACCCACATTGCTGGTTAAATTTAATAAAACTAATATGCTTCTTTTTTACCAGAAGAGATGCTTAACTATGTATCTTACAGATACATACAGTATATCCTTACTGAATTGTAAACTTAGGATTCTCTGCAAGATCCTGGCAACTAGGCTTGAAAAGCTAATCCCACTATAAGTTGGCCCAAATTAGAACAGTTTTGTTAAGTGTAGACATTCTAAAAATGTTCACTGAGCCACTAATAAAGGTGTCAATGCACGAACGTGTGGGAAATATACACCAGAGTCGCAAACCCCACTCACATAGCTCTGTGGCCCCAGACAGGTGCAAGGTATGTGGTATTAGCTGCCACACACACCAACAGGACACCTGTCCATGGCCACAGTGTGCAGAACTGCGGAGGTTGGCCAGGGACTGAGTAACGCACCAGGTGGGCATCCAATTGGATGCCCATCCTGGGTCCTGGAGTGGACCCCTTGCACCAAGGTGTGGGTCTGGGTGAGTGACTACCACCCACAGGCAACAAGACCCACACCTCCATGCTCCATAGTCCAGCCATCCTAGTAAGATCCCCTGTCACACAGGGCAGCCCCATCCCCATCAGGGTGCAATCAGTCCCCCGACACATCCATGCACCAGTCCTCGTACTGCATAAGCATACCCCCACACCCACATGCACAGGTGCCCTGATCTCGTTGTTGCAGAAGAACACCCCTGCCCCCACACACACATGGGTGCCCTGCTTCTGTTGATGCAGAAGACCCCCATCCCCCCACACACACAGGTGCCTTGGTCCTGTTGTTGCAGAAGAACTCTGTCCCACACACACAGGTGCCTGCACATTATCCCATTCCCGACCACGGTACTCCTGCCTCCTCATTGGTGTTCAGTGGTCTCCTCCCCTCACTGCAGCACTGACAACACCACCGCCACTTATTTCTATGTACCTACATGTCAGTGTCGCAGCTCTGGATAGCCAGCAGAATAGCCCTCTGCACACCATCTCTGCCAGCAGCCATCTAAATGATGCCGGTGTGCTACCTATATATACAGTAGTAGCAACAGACATGGCCAGACATTTCCAGATATTTCGTGAAATTTCTGAAGAGTTTCTCTCTGCTGCCCCTACCGTGTAAATGAAGAAAGCAGGTGATTCTCTAGAAATATCACAGAAACTTTAGGAAATATCTGGCCATGTCTTTGGCTGGGACTGTAGGCAGCACCTCCCAGCATCATTTGGATGGCCAGTGGCCATGGAGGGTGTGAGGAGTGCTTTGTCGTTGGCCATCCTGAGCATGGCACCAACATGCAGGTACAAGGAATGGGGTGGTTGTCGTGCTGGGGGATGGGGAGACCACTGAACACCTGTGTGGGGGTGGGGGTACCAGGGTTGGGATGGGATAGTGTGGACTGGGGCACCTGTGTGTATCAGTATTCTTCTGCAACATTGGGACTGGAGCACTTATGTTTGCAGGGGTGGGGGTTCTTCTGCAACAACGGGACTGGGACACCTGTGTGTGTGGGAGGGAGGCTTACATTACTAGGAAGGGCTGACATGTGTGGGTGGGGGTATGCCTCGAGACAATGGGTAATGGGGCTGCCATGTATGGGGTGGGTTGCCTTGTGTATGACTACTAGGGACGGGCTTGCCTGTGTTGGGGTGCCTTTGCATTGCATTGAGCCTTGGGCAGTGATGTGTGTGTGGGGAGGGGGGCCCTGGCATATGGGACGGGGAGAGGATGATGTTGGGCCAGTGAGTTTGCCACCACTGGCTACTGTTGGTGCTCTGACATGTACTGCAGTTATGGCAGGGCCCCCCTGTTGTAACCTGCTCAATCCTACACCCCACTGTGAGCAGCACTAAACAACTTTGCGAATGGTGTGTAGTGCTTGCGTGTTCCCCACCCACCCCCAGCATGTTGCTGTCCACACCGCCAGGGGATCGGGTGCATACAGGATGTGTACCCCTTTTGTGCATCCCACCCAGGGGTCCAATGGGTGTGGGGTGGCTACGTCGCACAGATATGCGGTGAGTAGGCACTCCGCACATTCATGCGTATGGCCCATAATTAGTAAAATCACTAGTGACAACCCATTGGGGATATTGGTTGATGCTGAAAAGGCATTTAAGAGTGTAGAGGGATTTTACAGGACCAAATCAGAAACAATTTGAATTGGGCTGAAATTCAGGAGCTGGATTTCAGTGATGTCCAAATGTCTTACAATTCGAGTAAGAACTAATAACAGCTCAAAAGGATTGCTCTCCTATGGGCCACTAGGCTACCCTTCTCATCCATCCTCTTCTTCAGTAATTGAGCCACTGGCAGTGGCAATAGGAGAAAATGGCAAAATTAAGGGAATCCTGCAATGGAGTATAAGATAAACCCGTATGCAGATGATCCCCTCATTTATCTACCCAACATGACCAACTCCTTATGGAAACCATTGATCTAATTACAGTAACTAGAGCAGCCTCCAGTTTTAAAGTCAAGTGGTACAAATCAGAAATCCAATGACTTGCACAGTTCTACAGAGAATATGCTTCCTGTGAGCTTTAGAGGTTGAAAGATAGAACAAATCAAATACTAAGGAGCGAGGTTAGTTGAAGAATACAATAATGTTTTCTAATCTAACTACCAGTGACACTTGAATGATAACAGTCTTGACTTTGAAAATTGGGAAATCTTCCACTGATGTTAACTGGCATTGTAAACATAATCAAGGTGAATGTTCTACCTAAACTGATATATTTATTCTAAACTCGCTCAACTGACATCCCTGATCTCTTGAAAACTGTATAGAAAATAATTTCACAATTATAATAACAAAAGCAAACAATCTCATCTCATTAAAAATAAACATGTTTACCAAGAAATAAAGTGGGTTTGGCATTGCCAAATGTCCAGTGGTATTATTTAAATTAAACTCAGTACCCGGTGCCACAGTAAGAATTGCCTCTCCCCACAGATCTGACAGGAGCTGGTAACCAAAATGGTTGTCCTGGTATTTGACAATGTGATTGTGGTCTGTGATACCGCCCTTCCTCCCCTTGTCAAACTGTATACCCCTGCAATGCCTTCTGTCATTCTGCTAACAACTCCACTGTCTGCACTCATCATTACCTCTCTATTCCTCCTCTCCATCCTCCCGCTCTGTCACATAACCCAGTCCGGCTCTGCTCCTTCATGGCAAAATACTGGTTTGGGTCCCTTCCTCCTACCCTTCCTCACTCATCTCCCCATCCCTCCTCTTCCTACTCTCCGCTCCAGGGAGGGATTTCCCAAACCTTCTCCATTCCTTACCCTCACTCCTCTGCTGGACAAGAAGCTTTCTCCTACCACCTCCCTCCCTCTGGAGGCTGATCCACTCTCCTCTACCTCTCCGCCTCACTCCCTGCCTTTAGAAGCCAGCTAATGCACCTTCCTCCACCCTCGTTTACATGTCAGCCCCACTCTTGTCCTTTCATCTTCTCTCTTCTGACCCCCCATTTAATCAAGGCTACTTGTGCCTCCACCCGAGGGCTGTTTCTGGACCCCACTAGCACTGTCACCTATCCTGACAGGCACTGCACATTTTATTTTGTTCTTTCACAGTTGCCTGCATATCATTGCATTAATCCGTGCTGTTAATACACATGCTCACCTCATTGCTCTGTCTGTAATGTTGCCTACGTAACCGCATTCTGATGCTTTGTCATTTTCTCTCTGTACTTGACTTCCCCCCCTTCCCTGGGTTGCACCTGGAAATGAACCCCTGCTCAGTGTACCTTTCCCAGTTACCCAATTTTTAAATAAATAAATAAATTATACAGCAGTTCAACTTAGTATGATCTGAAATTTTTGTATAGATGCCATGATCAGCTTTTATAATCAGAAAATTAAAGTTAATCTTGCCCTATACTTACATACAGTAAGTCAGTCTTGAATGTTGATACTCCAGAACTATAACTTCCTTTCAAAATAAGTGAGACCATTAAGCTATCCCTCAAGATCTCAAAGAGAGTTGTCTGCTTGATTAAAGTAAGTAGGAGCAACAAAAAAAGTCAGTGGATAGTGGATACTAGATATTCCCATAATGCTTAGTGTGGAATAATACATCCTCTACATCAGACAACATTTATGTTTTGGTTTATAAAGGGCATTAAAGGAGAACAGTGAGCACCAAGATCCTCATGCCCAAGTGTGGGGCTGGTGCCAATTTAACATTTTGTGTGCAATTTATTTTTTTTACTTACTGTTTACTGCAGTATAGCAGATTATATCAATCTAATTTTGCTGACGTCTAAGCTGGTGTTTGCTTTAACCAGAAATCCTGGCATCCCTTACTGCTGACATCAGAGGAGGATTGCAGCACAGGGAGATTCAGTAGCCTACAGTGCATGTTAAGAGAGTTTATTCACTCAGATCAGATGCTTGTCTGCCAGTTCTGCTGTTTTCCAAGGACAAAGTATTGTACTTTATTTATTTATTTTACCAGGAAAAGCCTAGTTGTAAATTGCTCATTTACAAGGAGGTCCTGGACAGGTAACATTCAGAATAATATGTGTAACATACCACAGAGAATATGAATAAATGAAAATGCAGAGGGACCATGTGCGATAAATAATTTATCTATAGTCATGCTTTTTGATCCTCAAAGACCTCACTTGTGGCTTATGTCACTCGTGAGGTTACCCAAGGTCAAACGGCACATGTGTAGATAAATCATTTATTACACAGGTACCCTCTGCATTATATATATATATATATATATATATATATATATATATATTATATTTTTTTTCACTGTTGAAAATGTGCATTAATGTACCAGTTAGGGTTCGACTTAACTGTGTGAAAGGTAAGAACAATAAACCCACGCAAGTAGAAAATTATGGAATAATCAGTATTTATTCATGTGCCCAACCAGAAAACATAATGCCAGCATTTTATTGGCTATCCAACTTTCTTAAGGCAAATCAGGATCTATAATAAAAGATAATATTCATGATATTTAATATATATGCTATATACAGTAAGCAGTATAAACAAAATTGTGTTTTGTAATCCTTGTCCCTATTCATTAAGTCATGAAAATGATTTTTAAGCATAGTTATTATAACCATCCAGTACTTACATACCTTACCAGGTTACTGTTAGACTTCACTTTCACTTATATAAATGCTTTATTTTTTGATTTGCTCATGTGTATAATGAACTAAATAAAATGTAAATTAAATCTAAAGTTAGAGGCTGGCCAATTTGTTAAAGCAAATCAGTGTCTGTTTAAAGTTATAATAAACTTATAAAATTGCTTTAATATTATCACCATTATTTAATACCATGTGGACCCCAGCTGTGTATCATACATCAGGCCATTAAAAAAATTAACCATGGGGTTGTGGTTTAGCCACCGAGGAGATGGCAGCCTAATACGAGCTCTTTCTTCCCAAGTTCAATCGCTCCGAACGCCGTGATCCCATGGAGTTTCTACCTTCCACTACAACTTTATGCACAGGTGATGTCCTTCTTGCTGGACAGCACATTTTGTTCTTGGTTTTCGTGTTATTTGAATAATTTTTCAGTGCTGGAACACAGAGCACTTCTGGTCTAGATAGAGTGGCATGCCCCACATCTCACAGCAGTCTCGATTGCCAGTACTATTAGTGCCTTGATCATATCAGCTAAACGAACTGAATGAACTGATTGGGGAATAGCCAGATTGACCAGCTGTACAATGAATCCTCCAAAGGCCTCTCCTTTGCTGCCCACTATTAATCAGAGTACAAGTCAGCTGGCAGATATGGAGAAATCCCTACAGAATATTACTAAATTACTAGAAGTCCTAACTTCCAGAGTCAACGACATCAGTCTCTCCTTGTCGGGCACTGCTGTGGAGGTCTGACAACTACAAGATAGAATGAATGTGGCTGAGCAGAGGGCAGAAACATGTGAATCCCAGCAGGCACAAGTCTGGCAGCACCTGCAGCAACATGAAGAGTGCCTGGAAGTTCTTTGGAACAGGGCAGAGGATCAGGAAAATAGAAATTGCCACAATAATTTGCAGATCATCAGGTTATCTGAGGGAGAAGAGGGTCAATCGATGAGAAATGTCTAAATGATAACCTCCCCCATATGCTGGGCAAACGTTGGCGGGGACCAGTAGAAGTCGAAAGGGCTCACAGGGTCTGTACTCGACCTAGCAGGCAGGCAGATGCTCTCAGACCAGTGGTGGCTTATTTACTCTGCTACTCGACTAAGGAAAGAATTTTCCAAGCTGCAAGGGACTTAGGGGAGCTTAAATGGAGGGGTGCTCAAATAGCCATTTATCAGGACTTTGCACAGGAGAAGGCATCGAAAAGAAGAACATTTGGTCCCATTAAACGTTTCTTCTACCAAAACAACTTTAGATTCTGCTTCAGAAATCTTACCAGGCTTTGCATCTCCAAAAAGAGGCACAAATTTACTACTGATCACCCTGCCGAACTCGAGCGCTAGCTTGCATGATCTTGGCCAGGCCTCCAGTTTTGAACTACAAATCCCAGGAGGCTTTGGGAACCTCCCCAAGTGAAACCCTGCAATAGGAACCTTTCTCCTGCATCTAAACCTCCAAGGGTCCCATTACAGCTGGACCAGTCCCCTGCCAATCAAGTCCCCCGCTGAGCAACGACCTACTACCAGCACAAACTAGGACTGTATCTCTACCTTTTGAACAAAATCTGTCCTCCCTACCTCAGTGCTCTGATAATGCTTTCTCTAAGGCACGACAGTGACCTAGAAGTGGATCCCAACACTTGCCCACCAAATACGTGGTAGCACCACCTGCCAAAATCTACAGAGAAGACCGCTCCCCTGCTCTGGCTGCCTTGGACTCTGACTCACCCGATTCCCAGGAGATGGACATGGTGCAAGCAACTGATTGGGCCAACCTTCTGGATGCTTCCCTGATTGAAGCTGTGGATAATGCTTTTCCAATTAAACCTGGACCTAGCACTTATGCAGTGGCAGCCACCGGAGCACCTGTAATCCTGGGACATAACCCTCGGGGCTGCCCCAAACTGGTCGAAGGCCAAATCACCTGAACTTTTCCATGATTCTTATATTGCCTACAGTTCTTGTTATGGCTATGTTAATTGATGGGGAAACATGCGATATGCACCCCCCTTCCCCCATAGCTCAGTTTCATGGAGCTAGACTTAAAGGATATCCCCCCCTTCACTACTTGATCACATTTCACCCGTTCTCTCAGAGACCTTATCTCTCTGACTATGGGGCCTGTTGTGCTAAATAACTTGGAATCTATCCAGTGAGTGGATGCACCACTACCCCCATTCCTCATTCCTACTTCTCCCCACACCCCTCCTTCCTCCCTCCTCCTTCACCAACCCACTCCATGGGGTCAGGTCATCTGACCCCGGATGAGGATGACTCTACCCAGTTGGTCACCCACATAATATCCCTGTGCTGAGTGTTGGAGATAGCATAGCGGCAGGGTAGCTTTCTACCCTCTTGTGCTTTGACCTCCTTCCTCATAGTGGTTTGAAATACGATTGTGTCATTTTCTTTGACTTTCCTCTGTTAAATTGTTGGGCTACTTGCCCATAATTGCTGAGTACTTGTTTGTTAACTTGTTTTTTGTCTTTACTCTTCTTACAGCCTTCAGCTATACGTAGGATATACCTGTTGACTTCTGTGGCAATGCTTACACCCCTACTAGCATTAAGGTTTGGATTTGCAACATTGTTCTGTCTCAGTTACCTCATTATACTAGATGACATTATTTTTCCACCTTCTCCCATCTCAAGAACCACAGTGAGTACTTCTTTTTACTTGATGGGTGTCACTATGGCTTCAGATCCCCCTACAATAGGGTTACCATTGGATATCCTGGAATGTCAAAGGGCTCAATCACCCAATTAAACATTCGAAAGTACTACAACATTTGAGGTCTTTAAAGGCTGATGTTGCACTTCTCCAGGAAATGCACCTTTGACTAAATCAATCACTTGGCTTAAAAAATCCTGGGTGGGGAGGTCCTGGTCAGTTCGTCCACCACTAAATCTAAAGGGTGGTTATTCTTCTCTGACGTGCCTCCTTGGAAAGTGAAAGGTGTCAAGAAGGATACCCACGGTGAGATGACTGTTGCTCAGACTATCCTCACAGGAGGGCTCCATACTACTAGATAATATATACCCAACACCGAGCATACAGTTTTTTTTTCCGGAGATTAGCCAGGCCCTATCCAAGCTGCAGTCCGACGGTCCACCACTCCCCATTATTTTGGGGGGACTTTAATATGGTGGGTGACATTTTCCTAGACAAATCCCACCCACCCTGCATTCTACTCCTAAAGCCAGACAGTCTCTCCAAGACTTAATGGATGAATGGGCCCTCACTGACATTTGGTGTAGGAACTACCCTATGGGTAGAGATTACACTTTTTATTCCATACCCCATCAAACACACAGTCATATAGACTGCTGGCTAGCCCATGATTTGGCAGCCAAGGTCTTTCCGATTCCTGTATTTGTTCAATCATTATCTTTGACCATTCTCCGGTTTCCCTCACATATACACCCCCCAGGTCATTGTCCTCCAGGAGTCCGTTGGAGGTGTAATCTGTTACTTTTTAAGGACCCTGACTTCCATCACATGCTAACACAGGCCACCGCAGACTACTTCTCACTTAATTCCACATGTGGGAGTATCTCCTGGCATGGTTTGGGAGGCCTTTAAGGCAGTCCTCCGTGGCCACATCATTGCTTTCTCTGCCACCCGAGACAAAGCCCGTAAGGTGACCTTGTCCAAACTGCAGGCCGAACTCAAGTCTCTTAAATGGCGTTTTAAGACCACCTCCCAGAACAGACCTAATAGTCTCCTACACCATCAAATAGTGAGCCTTAAATACCAGATCAATGTTATACTACACCAGAAAGCTGAATGGCTACTTCTGAGATCAAAACAGAACTTTTGGGCAGGGGGAGAATGATCTGGCAAACTTATTGCCTTTCAAGTTCGTAAACAACAAGTGGTCACATGGATTCACGCCCTCCACACCCCAACGGGATCCATAGCCTCCAACCCCAAAGATATCAATATCACAATGAGCCAGTTCTATAAATCCCTTTATCAATCCCACTTTACCAATACTGACTCTGAACTAAAACAGAGAATCTCAAATTTCTGTCGAAACGCCTTCCTCCCAGCTCTTACACCTGAGCAGATAGCTCAGTTAGATGCTTCCATTTCTTGTGAGGAATTGCAGCTAGCACTCTCAAATATGGTTCGAGGAAAAGCCCTGGGCCCTGATGGTATGTCGGTGGAACTCTATCAGGCCCTTGGCCCTGACATCTTTCCTCCACTCCAAATGGCCTTGCAGGCCTCCTGAGAAGCTGGCTCTTTCCTCCCTACTATGCGAGATGCTCTTGTCACCCTTCTGCCCCAAAAATCTGCAGACCCATTAGACTGTGCCTATTTTAGGCCAGTTTCTTTTCTATCTGTGGACATGAAGATTTTGGCCAAAGCATTGGCCACCAGAATAATGGCTGTCCTTCTGGACATTATCTACCCCACTCAGGTGGGCTTTATGCAAGGGAAAACCGGCACTGATAATACTAGACTCCTGCTCAACTTTAAGTGGTTTGCCTCTAAAGCTTCCCTCCCCATGGCAGCCTTGGCAATTAATTTCTCCAAGGTGTTTGATTACATAGAGTGGGACTACCTACACAAAGTCCTTTGTCTCTATGGTTTCGGGGTACACTATAGACAATGGGTATGCACACTCTATTGCTCCCCTATGGCTCGTATCCTCACCAACAGTGATATCTCCTCTCCATTTCCACTATATCAGAGCACCAGACAAGGTTGCCCCCTTTCCCCTGTGCTATTTTTAGTCACCCTAGACCTCCTCATCTGGGCCCTCATTGCTTCACCCCTGATCCAGAGCATTGTAGTTGCTAACCATCCCTACTTGGTGGCGGCTTACGCAGATGATCTTCTTCTAACTTTATCTAATCCTCAGCAGTCCATACCAGGTGTGCTCCAGATTCTGGATAAATTCACTGACTTATCCAGGCTGCGAATCAATCAGAAAAAGACCACCCTGGTGCCTTTAAACACCCATTGTACTACAGCCTGCATACAGGGCATCAACCTCTCTTGGGCAGAACATGGCTTTGTCTATCTTGGAATCCAATTGCCAATGAAGTGGTCTGTCCTCAAATCTGCCAATTTCTCCCCTTACTGTCACAACTATCGATGGAAGTTGAAAGGTGGCGTAGTTACAACTGACGTTACCTGGTAGAGTGGTGTCAGTTCATATGCTCCTTCTTCCTCAGTGTTCTATGCCTTCTCAATAATTTTCCCATCTCTCTCCTCTAAATTGTTTGCTACACTGGAACAGTTAACTTCTCGCTTCCTCTGGGACCATAAACCCCCAAGATGGAGTAAGCACAAACTACGGGCACACTGGTCCCGTGGAGGTCTCAATGCACCTGGGTTTCTGAGATACAATCTGGCCTGCATGGCAGCCCATGCAGTCAGATGGTTTGTGCCCCCCCATAGGTGCCCCCTTGTGGGTTCAACTGACGTCAGACCTAGTAAACCACACAGCACTTTATGTTCTTCTCACACCTCGTGCACGTCTTCTCCATCACCTCCCGCTTACAGTCCTAGGTACATCTCAAGCCTGGTGATGCCTTATGTTCAAATCCCATGTGCCCAAACAAGCTTGGCACCCTCCAATACAATATGCCCCATTATGGAGCAATAACCTTATTCAAATTGATGGAGCTCCTGTTCAGTGGCCTTCCTGGCAAAAATGTGGTATTCAGACAGTTCAGGATCGCTCCCTATCAAACACTGCTTCTCTTTTATCTTTTGCTGAGTTACAAACTAAATTTTCTCTGCCACACAAAGATCATTGGCGTTACTTACAGATTCATAGTGCCCTACAACCCCTTCTTTCCAGTCATGTTCCCACCACAAAATGGATATGGCTATCCTGCTTATATACCCTCCCCACCTCCAAAGGCCTTATGGGCAGATTCTACAATACATAGAGAGACTCCCAATTGGATGCTACATTGGCTTCTAGGCTGAAATGGGCCAAGCATTTGGATACCCCCATCTCCGAAGAACAGTTGCACTCATATCTTAAAGGTACCCACGGGGCACACAATGATACCAACAATCATTTTCTACAGTTGAAAATGTTACTGTTTTGGCATCGTACTCCTGCAGTGTTACACACTCGAGGATTGCTTCCCCCATAGCCAATGTTGGAGACGCTCCCAACCAATGCACAGCTCCTGCATGTAGTCTGATCATGCCCCTACCCTGTTACATTCTAGAAAATGGCAGCTTCTGATCTATCTAAAGTGTTGAACTCACACATTGTCTTTGATGACCCCAAATTGCTTCTAGGTGACACAACATCATTAGCCAACCTACCTAGACCCCTTCAAGACTGGTCCTTGTCAGCTCTTCTAGAAGCCAAACATCTTCTTCTTCTCAGACTATGGTGCCAACCCTCTCTGCCCACTCGGAATGTGAGGCATGCAGCATTGGCTCATCTCTCCTTCTTTGAAAGGTTCGCCCACCTTCAAACGCATAGCATGTGACTTAATCAGGCCAAATGGGGCCCATATCTACAATCTGACTTTTGTAAAATCCCACCGCCACCTGCAAATCCTGCTTTTTGATGATTAGGTCCCCCCCAGAATTGGTTTAATACCTGTTCTACACTAACATAAAGGGGTGTAAGCATCAACCTTCCCTTCTTCTGTTTACACTGTATGGTTGTCTAATTTGAGTCTGCTCATTGAATATTGAATATGTACCTCCACTTTGCCTTTAGTGGACATGGTCAATAAACATAGTATAACACCTATTCTGGATGATGTTGGAAATTTCCAATGTATATGGCTATATTATTTATTTTGTATTGTATTAAGAAATACAATAAAAATCCTTCTACGATAAAAAAAAAATAACCATACATTTAAAAAAAACATTCTGTAAGAGAATAACCCACATTTAACTTAAGATAATGAGATTTTCAAGGGACTGTATGCTCAACAATTAGCTAGTGTCTACATTGTTAATACATCACTTCTAATGAGATCTGTGGATCATGGAACTTCTTACTATTTGTTATAATATGACTATGCAACTTTTATGTCCAACTTGATTTTATGTGTAATAAAAAGCAACTAAGCACTCTGTTTTACAACACAAATCATTTCTATACACTATAAAACCCAAATCAGTATGTGTGATATCTCTGTCTCCTGGTGCGGACACAAGCTAACTGTATGACACAAAATGAATTTGGAATGAATTTATGCTAAGTATTCTTTGGGAATGGGTATACTATGTGTATGTTACTGTTTGTCAAGTGTATCATATGTTATTTTTTCCAGACTCAATAAAGTTTAATGAATTCAAAAAACAGATGTGTAATTTGTATTTAAATCATTTATACACCTTTCATTGTACTCTGGTATCAAATAATAGTTTTCTGAAACAACCTTTACTGATGATCCCTGTGTGTGTGAATCCTCTTATCCATTGTTTAACACATTTTCTTTTTTATATTTTTACCATAAAATATTTAATAAAATACTTAGAGCCCAATTCACAAATCCCTTAGACTGAGGCAAGGTGCCTGTGTCAACAAAATGGTGCACATGGCACCTTTCGCCAAAAGATGCCCCAGGAGCTATCCAGAAAAGTAGCCTGTGTCAGAACACAGGCTGCATGAGCTAAGGGGGCTTGTACCAGCCTTGTGCCACAAAATGGACAGTAGAATGGTGCAAGTGGGCTTGCAGCAGATGCAGGCTGCTATATTCCCAAGTTCGGTATTCACAAAACCCTCACAGATGGCAAAATTCTAGGTGCTTCTTTGTTTACTGGCTAACACGGTGCACTGCAGATAGGGGAAGAACATTGTTTAACCAAGAGTAGCACACTAAGCTGAAGCTTGTTTCCAGATGCGACCTGGGAGTACAAGGAAGTTAAATGACTTGCTTAGGATCACACAGTATGCACCTAGGCAGCTGTGAGATTCAAACCCTGGTCTTGAGATCTGCAGTTCAGAGCCTTAACTAACTGTGCTATACTGCCTCCCTGCCTCTGGGAGCATTTTGACACATGCAGCAATGTGCCGTGCCCCCCCAGCCCGAATCCCAGTCATTAAATTAAAATAAAATCCTTGGTGGTCTAGTGGACCCCCAATCAGCCCCAATTCCTGTTAAAATTTGTAATAAAAAACTCTGGTACTCTAGTAGACCTACGATCAGCCCGATCCCTGTTAGGATTTATAAAATAACACCCTGGTGCTTTGGCACCCCCCCATCCAAATTCCAATCCCCCTTTATGTACAATTAAACAGCCCTGGTGATCTAGCGGTCCCACCACCTCGCTTCGCCAACCAAAAACAGAGTATGGAATCAAGGTGGTGGGACACTGTCTGCCAGGGTGTGGGGTCACTGGATTACCAGGGCTGTTTAACTATACATAATGGGGAATCGGGGCTGGGGCTGCTACACCACCAGGGTGTTTTTTTTATAAATAATAAAAGGGATCAGGGCTCAGAAGGGGTCCACTAGACTAACAGGGTCTTTTGTTTTTGTGATATACTGCAAAATTACTGCATGCATTCTGTATGCACATGTGTGTGTGTGTGTGTTTCAATGTAAATTAATAAAATTGGACTTTATTAATGCAAAAATCCATCTTACTAAACTGGAAAGAGTTGAAACCCCATTGATCCCCGATGTGCAGCAAAGGTTCAGACTAATGGTTGGCCTTTTAAAGTAAGAGAAGTGTTATCATAATAATATGGTAAGTTTTAATAGAATGCAGCTTCACTTCAAAACTCTTAGCTGCTGGATATAATACAGAAGGTTTGGCTGCCTAATGTTCTGTGAAAGCATACATATGGTTTGCCTTGTAATAATGCATATTACTTCTTATGAACAATAGGTCTCTGGGACTTTTGGTATATCTTTATTTAGTAATATTAGGTTAAAGAAGTTGTCTGCATGTAAAAAATAAGAAATGCAGTACTGTATACTGGTTTCTTTAACCTGTTTATGCATTCCAATCGCAATATAAAATATTAAAAAAAAACAAATGTTCACCATGAAAACAAATGCTAGAAGCTCAAAATATATGTAACCCCACTGTCACCCAGGGTTACAAGAATCCCACTTAGATCTAGTGGCGGGCAGGGAAAGGCAGCTTGTGAGACACCAGTTAAATGGGTTTCACACTGTCTCACTCTGTCCTCAGTCTCAGCTGAGCTGGAGGGATGACATCATATAGAATTTTCGCAGCAGCATAAGCCACAATGGAATGTTGCAGCTGGGAGTTAGGATAGAATGTTGGGGTTTTCAAAGGCAGTCTAGTGGGAGACTCAGTGGAGGGAGGAGGTGCACTGCAGTGTGCAGTCTCTCAGAGCCCTCAGCTCTGACCAGAGCTACCAGTCATTGTGGATGTGTGTTCTCACCCTAGACAGAGACACAAAAGATACCTGTTTGAAGTGGTTAAGACTGTCTCCCAGTTGTTCCAGGGCCCCATCCCTGAGAGGGATGGGAGTATCCAGACCAGCTCTTCAGGGGCAATCCCCTAGCCCTGCTGGAAGGAGAGAAGCTGCCTAGAATATTTGTGTTAATGTACCAAAAAGTATTTTTGGTTTTCCTGTGAGAAGCCTGTGGGCACCTGCAAACCAGGGTGAGTCGCTCTGCCATAGAGCCTATGTTTCACCAAGAATGTTGTATTAAGTATCTCCTACTGTGAGTCAGGCGAGGACAGCCAAGTACAGTACTTAAGATGTGTATTGCTTGGGAATGTCTCTACTCTGTGGGGGTCTACAGGGATGGACAGAGCCACTTAAAGAACATTACAAGTCAGGTCACTATTTTTCCAGAGAAAGTAGATTATTAAGTGTGATATACATTTTGAGATAGTAATCTACAACCAGAGGCTCAAATGGAAAGGTGTTGATTCCAAATGAATGGCCAGGTATAGATTTGGGAGCAAGAGGTGGGAGACCCCCATCTGGAGTAACCAGATTTACCTCTACGGGTTCAGTTCAGGCACCTTTAGCTTTCTCCCGGGCACTTGGCCAGTGTTCGCAGAAAGTACCCAGATGTGGGATTTAGATGGAAGATTTTCCCTTTATGGAGCCTGCACTTGCTCATGGGTGGTAGAGTGAGCCATCGATAAATGTTCCCTGTCATATGGAAAGTAGTCCAAGTGCTGGCCGGATGTGCCATGCAGGGAAGTAGTCCAAGGCTGGCCATATGTGCCAGGCCAGGGGAAATCCAGAGAAGAGTACCAGTTCAGGCTGAGTGCCCAGTGTGTTCCTAAACCTGAGAGTTACAGTGTGTAAGAAGATGTGTTCTGGTCTCCGTATATCTGCATTACCATGAGTGTAGCCCCGTGGGGTCCATCTATGCTTTATTGTTCTGTTGTGTTGTGAGTAAAAGCTGCACTCTAGAATCCAACTCCTGGTTTGGACATCACAGTTATTGCTTCCTGTGTCCAGAGTTACTTGGGTGCCCCTGTGCAGAAGCAAACCTAGCCAAAATACTGAGCAACAGTTTTCTCCCCGAAGCCAGGCAGCCAGGTAGTGGGTTACATAATGGAGTCACCGCACAGCGCTAAATAAAACAAAAAATAACATCAACCCGAGCCCTGGTTGGTTACATATAAAATGTTAAAAAAAGGCAGAGCCAAACTCAGATCTGTCCTTTGGTCTCTGATCACTCATTCATTTCTGTTCCAAAGTCAACAAATCATATTATCTTTGGCTGCATAGTTTGGACTTTTCCCCTATCTCCCCAAGATGATATTCCTGTAAATTGTTTTCAAGATGTTCTTCCCCCCTGACTACCTGCCTGTCTTGTAACCCACTTTGCGTTTGAGACCTGCCAGCCCCGCCACTGCAGATCCCCTGTAGAACCTCTGCAAGTGGTATGGGACCTTGGAGTACTGCATGCACAAAATGAACAGCACTGGAGTCACGTGATGCCTCAAGGGCTAGTGGCTGCACTGCTCCACCACTCCTACCTGCTTTGTTTTTATTCAGTGCTGTTAATTGATATTACCTTGCCTCACTAACTAAAATCCTTCGACAACACCACTCAGGACTTATTCGACAACTATCTTTGGTGGATTTGGTATTTGCAATTTTCAGGATGGACACAGCAGGCCCCGCCACACCATACTCCACCCTCAACACCGGACATGAGTTTTAAAAAGGCCAAGGTCCAGGGTGCCTCCTCTGGGTACTCTTCTACCACAACACCGCCCCCCTTCCGCTCACCGAGGAGAAGTTCCTTGTAGAAATACAGCCTCTGAAAGACTACATCAAATCTCTGTCCAAGGAGCTTAAATCTCTGGGAGTGGATTGAACTGCCACCACATGGAGAGTGGGGGATCTAGAAGCTTGGGTGACCTTGGAAGGCTGGAAAGATTGTACCAACCCTGAGGTTATCCTGCTCTGTCAGAAATTAAGCAAGATGGAAACCAAGCTGGAAGATTTGGAGGATGGAGCATGAGAAACAACATAGTGATATTTGGTTTACCTGAGGACACAGAAGCTGCAACACCAATTACGCTGCCCAGAAGTTACTGGAGTGCATCGCGGTCATTTACCCAATAACCCATATTACATTGTTGAGCAGGCTCCTCGAAGCAGGATCGATATGTGTTTTCATTCTTGTTTCCTGCTTTGAGCAAGCTTGTTCTTACCTTCAACCAAACCTTAGAAGGACTTGGACTGTGATCAGCTTACTCCACTACACGCAGCATGGACTTAGTGGATCATTTTCCCCATCTCCGTGTTTTCCTTTTACTCCCCAATGCTGCACTGGATTCAATTTCTGTGAAGCTGTTCCTTTCTCTTACCAATGATCCCTTTGCCGCATCGCATTAACCTGGATCCTACTTTGCAGTATCCCCATCCATTGAAGCAGAAACTGTCCGGCTTTTTGACTAAGTATTCACAGAACTGGACTTTCACCCTGGTTGGAACAACATTAGTGTGCAGTGGTTATGGACTCAGACTCCTTTCCTGCTGGGTTTGTTCAGTAGGATATGGGATAGTAACAATAGCTTTTACTTATTTTTTTCTTATTACAGTTTGTGAAGAATCAATGTTTATGGGGCTGTAGGTCTCCTTCATATGTACCAGCTCCTAATATGACAAGCTGGGTAAAATGTTAATTTGGAGGCGGTCTTGTCCATATCCTGGCATAATAATATTTTCTGGTACTCCGTTTGCCAGTACAACCCTTCCCTCTCTCCCTTCTTTTCAAATTCCAGTGGAGATGGGCTGACTGGTATCCTGAGATGGGTGGGCATTACCCTGAGTGGGAGCCTAATTACCTTTTTTCCTGTTTTGGGGATGTTCTCAGGATTGGGGGGAAGCGATGGGTAAAGTAGCTGATGCTGCTGAACAAGGGGATGACACAAGCCAGAATGTTGGGGTTATGTTTTCCCCTGATAGTACTTAGTGTTGGGTTTGATGGAAGGTTTTATCACTTTATCAGGGGATCTTCAGGGGAGGGATCTATGGGAGTTTAATGTTCAGGTGTTTTAAGAGGGATTTGGGTGGCTGGTTGGGGGGACATTTTGTCACTGTTTTTGGACTGTTGTCACTACCTATTTGCGAGGATTTAGGGGGAGGATGGGTTGTATTGATATTAGGGGGCATGTTTCTTCTTTTATCTGTTCCGACTGTTCTGTGGGGGTTGGGGAGGGGTGGTGCAGGGGTGGGTAGGATGGTGAATGCCACCGAGGTTGGGGCTTTCCCGAGAGGAATTGTTGCAATTCTTCCAATGTTTCTCTATACCATCGTTACCTATTGCTGCCACATCATGTCTGGTTATAACTGTTGCTCGTGGAATATCAAGTGTGCCCAATCTCCTGTCAAAAGAGCTAAAATTCTGCTCCATTTAAATAAACTACAGGAGACGTGGCCTTTCTGTATGAGACCCACCTGCTCCCATCCCTGGCTTTCCTTTTTAGGCGATCCTGGGTTGGGCAGGCTTTTGGGACAGTCTCTGACTCCTGCAAGAAGGGAGTCTCTAGCATGATAGCCAGGAGAATTCCCTTCCATCTTCTCCAAGAAGTTGCGGATCCTTTGGGTTGTTATCTTTTTCTTTGTGCCTTATTTGGCCACTTAGAAGTGACATTGGGATCTATTTATGGTCCTTATAAGGATGATCCTCAATTGTTCACCTCTTTGGTGTCCTTATTAGCTCCCTGGAGTTCTCTCCCGATTGTTTCTGGGGGAAATTGGAACCTGGTGTAGTGCAATGAACTAGATCGGTCCAGTCGGGCTTGATGAGCTCTTTTGACTGGAAAACTGGTTCTTCGTGAATTCATGGACTCCTTGGGTCTGGTGGGCCCATGGAGAGCCTTGTTCCCAGATCACCAGGAGTACTCCTTTTTCTCCCTACCCTACAACTCATTTTCCAGACTTTATTATTTTTTCATTGGAGCGGCACACCTTCCTGGGGTTATCTCTTCTCACTGTTCCACCAAAGTTATGTCAGACCACCACCCTGTACTCCTGCAACTTAACCTTTCCCATTCGCTAGAAAGGGATAAGGTGTGACAATTTAATAATCAATTACTCAAATCTGAAGACTTCGGGAAACATATCCAATCTTTGTTGAAGCCTTTATGATAACTAATCTTCCTCTATGACAAAACTCAACATACTCTGGGGGGCTTTGAAGTGAGCCCTTCAAGGAGAACTGATTCGCCCTGCCACTAGGTGTAAAAAGCAACTTATTGACAAGACCTCCTCCTTCCTGGGTGATATATGGGCCTTAGAGGGGTGCATTTCACAAACCTCACCCCATTCAGAGTGGGAACATTTGGAGGACCTCAGATATTAGTATAACATCTTACTGGGTGAGAAGGCGGAGCATTTATTGTTAACGTTCTAAGGTGAAATACTTTGATCAGGGGGAGATGGCCAGGAAGCTACTGGCTCTCTGGTTGCATTCTCAGATTGCGAATAGGATTGTTTCTTCCATCTGTTCTGCTTCTGGTCAGCTTCTTACCTCACTGTGGGATATAGTTGCTACATTTAAAGCCTTTTATCAACAGTTACATGCTCCGCCTTCCTCTCCTTTTTTTTCTTGATTTACTTGCAGCCTTCATTCAAGATATATTCCTTCCTCAACTGATTGACCCTTCTGTGGCCATTTTGCAAGCTCCTCTAACATGTTCTGAAATCTTGCAAGCTATAGACTCCTTAGCTTCAGACAAATCTCCCGGCCCAGATGGGTATACCACTAACTTTTATAAGACCTTTAAGAGTCAGTTGGCCCCTATACGTTTAGATACTTACAATTATATCTTTATGGCAGGATTGTCAGATGAGGCGAGTTGGAGAGAGCTTGAGGAGACTGGGCTTGAATTGTGGGGAGAGCGGCTGGGGCGTGAGGCAAGAGCAGCCCGAGGAGCAGTGAAGGGGCATGGGGGAATTACCGTCTAAGGGATTGGTTAGTCGCAGCCCATCGGCGCCCAGAAAGAGTGCACCCCCCTTCCCCGAGGAGCCCGGAGGTCATGAGGGCCAGTCCCTGAAGCCCTCCCTGCCAGCTGTCACAAGAAGCTGTCCACAAGGAGTGCACCCCCTTCCCCGAGGAGCCCAGAGGTCATGAGGGCCAGTCCCTGAAGCCCTCCCTGCCGGCGGTCACAAGAAGCTGTCCACAAGGTAATTACCTCTGTTCCCACTCTCCTGGCTGCAATCGCGACCGTTTCCCAGGACTGCTGTTGGGATCTGCTTCTTGGCGCCTTTTTTGAAAAGCTGCACAGTAAAGCCGCCAAACTCAATCCATTTCTGCTGCCCAAGGCTGGGACAGAACCCAATTTTACCCTGCTCAGGCGGAACAGTAACTTTAGCTGAATTGTGTTATCAAATGTACAAGCCCCACTTTGGGAAAGCTGCCGAAAACTCAGAGTTTCTGGTAGCAAGCTGTGACTGAATTAATTCCTCCCTGCACAAGCTGTACTGTGTGATTTAGTATTTATTATTTAATTTGGGCTAACTGCACATGTAAAATCCGCTTAAACTCGGAGTTCCTGCTGCTAAATAGTGTAATTGTAACCCTGCACGTGCTGACCTGGGGAAGTTTAGGAAAGAGTAACTGTTAAGATTGAATTGTGTTCAGAGCAGACATTACAGCACTACGTAGCCTGATTAACTGGTAGAAGCGTTAAATTTTGACTCCTGAGTCACAGCATAGCCCTAAGCCCATTTGCTGTGCTTTTCCCAGTCCTGTGCCTGCCTGCCCCCAACACTAATCCCTTCTCCCATTAAGCTGCCTATTTAACCTCCCCTCTCTTTCTCTCTCCCACAGGAGCACACCACCCTCTCCCGAGGAGCCTGGAGGTCACGAGGGCCAGTCCCTTAAGCCCTCCCTGCCGGCGGTCACAAGAAGCTGTCCACAAGGTAATTACCTCTGTTCCCACGCCCTGGCTGCAATCGCGACTGTTTCCCAGGACTGCTGTTGGGATCTGCATCTTGGTGCCTTTTTTTGAAAGAAGCTGCACAGTAAAGCCGCCAAACTCGATCCGTTTCTGCTGCCCAAGGCTTAGCCCCCCCGGACACTGTGCGTTCGGCTCCCCACTACCCCCACCACCACCCTTGGTTGGCTCTCAAATTTATAGCTAGGTTTGGTCAGGTGACTGGCTGAAAATAACCCACTTTTCCAGCTGCAAGTTATACAAAATCAACACTAGAGGCCGCTGCTGTGCACCTCAGATTCTCTACAATCAAAATGCTATCCCTGCTAATAGCAACCCTCCTGACTTCCAGAATCATGCAGCAGGCTCAGCAACCCCACCCCCAGAGGCACCTAAACTATTTTTCAATAACTTTCATACACACGAAATCCCTACTTATGATTACTTGAAACCGTGTCCCCCCAACCTCTCCCACATAAGCCTTGGTGATCATGCTGGCTTTTACACTCTCACACTCAACCTAACACACACACTCACACAGGATACTCAGTGTACCTCAGCTCTCCCCCCATCCAGACCCCAACCCCCCCCCTTGTATGCCACAAATCAGACCCCTTCACTCTTCCCACCATTTTAGCCAGTATCACTCCCAGTCTCCCTGTCCCTACCTCCAATGCAAAAAGTCCTACACCCTACCAAACCCAGCGTCACTCGCCCAAACTCTGTAGGTTAGCCCTCCTATGGCACACCCTACTACTACTACTCTTATTGTCTGGCAATATCCACCCCAACCCTGGTCCGCCCTGCACTGTGATCCCATCTAGCAGACCAAGTGGGAGCCTTCTGCTAGCTACTGTTAATATATGTAGCCTACCAAAAAAAACACACATCCCTCCAAGGTTGGATTGCCCAGCATGCACCTGACATCTTAGCCCTATCTGAGACCTGGCTGTCTGAAAGAATACCAAATGAGGCTGTCTCTCTCAGTAATTATTCCATCTTCTGGGCTGACAGGTCCAGCAAGAGAGGCGGCAGGTGTGCAATCTATGTTAAATCCTCTCTTCATGCCACTGAAGTACAAACCCCTATACCACAATATGGTGCCCAGACACTAACAGTTAAACTTAGTCTGGGTACTAAGACCCTCCACATCACTGCGGCCTATATCCCCCTGAGCAACCAAATACTCACATTTGACTCTATCCTCGACAGTATCGCACACATAGCCAACACTAGTGAAGTTATCATTATGGGAGATTTTAATGTCAATTGGCTATCCCCTGCCTCATCCAGCTTCAAAGACACTGCCCTGTCTTACAATCTTACGCAACTCATCACCTCTCCCACCAGAAGGGACAATAGAACAGGGACATTCACCCTTTTAGACCTCATCTTCACCAACAGGCCACGGAACATCTCCAAAGCCACTGTGCTCCCAGACGCTATCAGTGACCACTCCCCAGTGACCTGCTGGTGGACAGGAAAATTACCCCATGCCCCCCCCATAATCACCTGACAGAGGCGACTGATAAGAGGAGGCTTAGAGAAGCTCAAAACCCACCTAGCTACCAGCAATTGGCTCCCCATCTATACCACGCAG
The DNA here is from genome assembly GCA_016271365.2 of Neoceratodus forsteri. NCBI lineage: Eukaryota > Metazoa > Chordata > Ceratodontiformes > Ceratodontidae > Neoceratodus > Neoceratodus forsteri. The sequence continues at coordinate 1,429,447,429 of CM028130.1, forward strand.
TCTGTAGATCTGGCTCTCTCCCACTTTATAACCACTTTCAACACAGCCTGCGACATTTTCGCTCCCCTCTCCAAGCAAGTAGTGAAAACCAGAACCACACCCTGGCTCACCACCTCACTACTTAACCAGCTCCAACATAGGGATAACTTATGGCTTAAGGCACTTGACTCCCCTAAACGCCCAGGATAGCTAACTCTACCATGTGGCCCACAACAAATGTACCTGGGCCCTAAGACAGGCGAAAGCCGCTTACTACCAACATACCCTCACCACCTCTTGGGGAGATGGTAAAACATTTTGGAACAATATAAAGGAACTCAATGGTAAATCCCGTTCACCCGCACCCACCCAGCTTACAATAAATGGGGAGATCACTCAGGATCCTCCCTCTATCGCCAAAGCCCTCAACTCTGCCTTCTCGGACTTCTCCCATATTTACCCCCCTAACTATTTCCACACTATCCCTCCACCCCCTCCCACTGATACCTCGAGTAACAACAATATTATACCCTTTCTGCTGAGAGTTATTTCCTGCCTCGAGGCAAAACACTACACTTCTAAAGCTATTGCCAATACACGGCACAGCAATGATTCCCTAGATATAAAACTCATTAGGCTGACCCTGGATGTCACACTACCCCATCTCACTAAAATTCTCAACCTCTCTTTATGCCTAGGTCAGTTCCCCACAACCTGGAAAAGAGCCATAATCACTCTCATTCTGAAGAGCGGCAACCCCACCAACACAACCAACTATAGACCAATTTCATTACTTCCTCCTCTCTCCAAGGCCCTGGAGAAAATAGTATCGGAGCAACTATCAGAACACCTGATTAAACACAACCTTCTCTGCCCGGAACAGCACTGATTCTGGTCTGGCCACAGTACCATCACAGCTCTTACTGAGCTCACCTCATTCATCCATGAGACCCTCGACCAAGGCTCTATAGCAGGGGCAATCTATGTGGATCTGACCAAGGCATTTGACACGGTCAGTCATGAGCTACTGCTTTATGTCCTTCCACAACTTAATGTGGTCCCAGAGGCTACTGCCTGGTTCAAGGACTACCTAACAGACCGGGTCACAGCAAGTCAGGATAAATACCACCTTCTCCTCCTGTAAAACAGTTTCCTCAGGTGTCCCACAGGGGTCTATTCTTGGCTCTCTACTATTCACCCTCTTTTTAAACTCTCTCCCCAAGTCATGTAGCTGTAACCTGCTACTCTACGCTGATGATGCGGTAGTGTTTTGGAAACACCCACAGCCCAGCGCCGCCCTCCAACGAGCTCTTCAGGATTTCTTCAGGGAGCTAGAAACCTGGTTCACTGAACATCGCCTGATCATCAACTATCAAAAAACAAAATCCATGATCTTTGCACACCGACAAAGTCCACACAGCCAGTCAGTTCTCCTAATCAAAAACAAACAAGGTGCCCCACTTGAACATGTTACAAGTTTTAAATACCTGGGAATTACATTAGACACCTCCCTCTCCTACAATCATCATATACAACTTCTCTCCTCCGCTGTTAACACTAGAGTGGGTATCCTCTACAGACTTAAACACTGCTTACCCACCCAGGCCATGCAACTTGCGCTCACCTCTTCTATCCTCTCCCTAATAGACTACGGGATAGTGATATATGGCTCTGCGGACCCTACAGCCCTTCGTAGCATCAACACTGCTTTGAATAAAGCTTGCCGCCTAGTCACCGGGTGTGACAGATTAACACATACCTGTGAGCTCTATGCTCTGGCTGGTTGGCTAAACTTCCAAGGAAGACTTAAGTACCACTCCTGTGTTCTAGCGAAAAAGATCCATCTCCAGCTGGTGCCCATCGGCCTTCTCCCAATAGTCAGCATAGCCCCCCCCCAAGGGTAACACTAGACTCGCAGCATCCTCCTCATTCCTGATCCCCCATTGTAGAACATCCCTTGGGCAAAGATTATTCCGCTACCATGCCCCTCTTTGGCTAAACACTCTACCCTCCCCATCTCTCAGACCCTTAGCCTCTCCCAATTCAAATCAGCCCTCAGAGTACAACTCCTGGAGTCAGACAAATGCGACTGTGGCTAACTTCCTGCCCTCCTCTGGTATTTTCATACCCCCAATAAAATGACACAGAGTCTCGATAGATCCCAAGAGTCAGCATCATTTACCTCTCTGACAAGGGTTATCCTGTATCGATACCTACTACTACTACCACCAGTTAACTAAGATTATGCCTGGACTGCACTTGCAGTACTGTTTTACAAATTTCTACCTGTTTACAGTGCGTTCTCTGCATTTGTCTACCCTCCACCCTCTGTAACCGACGTGGAGCCTTTGCAAAAGAGTCTGTGACTCAAAGGATTGTAATTCCGATTGTATCCAATAAAATAAAAAAAAAAAAATGTTTTGTTAACTGAGGCTACTACAGTTGTGCACCTAAACCTGGCTGTGATCCCTTGTTGGTTGAAATTACAAGCCAATATCACTCATCAATGTTGATTTTAAAATCCTAGCTAAGGTATTGGCCTGTAGATTGGGGTGTGTGTGTGGGACTGATTTTTGAGTAGTGAGTAAGTAGGGTTCATGAAAGTCAGACTCTCGGCAGACCATCCCTGTAAGTTATCCTACCTTATCTCTGCATTCAGGGATTCCCCAACCTCTGCAGCCTTGCTGTTCCTGGACACGGAAAAGGCTTTTGATAGAGTGTTTGCCTTGTTGCCTAAATACTGTATCCCCAGGACTTTATAAAATGGATCAGGGTACTTTACTCTTCGCCGTTGGCTCGTATACTTTGTAACAGCATCCCTTCTACCCCATTTGCCCTTCAGCAAGGCACCAGGCAGGGGTGTCCACTTTCTCCCTATCGCTTCAGTCTCTTCGTGGAACCTCTAATCCATAAGTTTAATAGTTCCTGCAGGTTCACAGTGTTGTAATAGGTCCCCATGAGTATAAATTATCGGTGTACACTGATGATATCTTGTTGCATGTTTCCTCTCCTGCTACATCCTATCCTGCTGCCTTGTATATTGTTTCTCAGTTTGCAATTATCTCTAACTATAAATTAAATTTAACCAAAACTGAGGTAATGCTGCTTAATGGTTTTACTCTAAAAGCAGATGTTGAACATCTTGGGTTAGTGTGGGTCAGGGACAAGTTGAAATATCTAGGGATTTTCCTCAGTACATCACTTAACAAAATTAAAAAGTTTAACCTTGATTTCATTTTGACCCGTATTAAATCAGACTTGGACCATTGGTCCCTGTTACCTATTTCCTTGTGGGGCTGTTTAAATTTCCTAAAAATTTATATACTACCCCGGTTACTATATCCCCTGCAGATGTGTAATTTTGCAGTGCTTCAGTCATGGTTCAATGAAGTCCATAGACTTCACCTCTTTTCTGTGACTGGGTAAGGTGGCTCGTCGGGCCCTGTCCAAACTAATGCGTACTAAGCAGGACGGGGGCTTACAGGTTCCTAACCTCTTTTTGTACTATCTGGCAGTGAACTGTACCAGACTTAGTTATTGGCTTGGATGGAAAGAGAAAGGGAACATTGTTTAACCAAGAGTAGCACACTAAGCCGAAGCTTGTTTCCAGATGCGACTTGGGAGCACAAGGAAGTTAAGTGACTTGCTCAGGATTACACAGTATGCACCTAGGCGGCTGTGGGATTCAAACCCAGGCCTCCAGATCTGAAGCTCAGAGCCTTAACCCACTATGCTATACTGCCTCCAAAGGTCATCCAAGGAAGACCTCCCAGGGTTCTATGTCCCATTCTGGGTGGATATATAACGATCTTTATGTTCTAGTATCACCCTAGATATTCAGTCACTTCTGTACCTTCCCAGGAAGAAACTCCCTCACTCATTACAGGGCATTCCATTGGAAGCAACCCTCTAAGTTCATCTATAATAAAAATCCAGCCGTATAAAGACATATCCCAAACTTTGTTTGGAAACCGAAACCTTCAAATAGCTGGGCGGATGCTTTCTGAACTGTTTTGGCCTAAAATGGGTGTAGATACTATTGCGGACTTGGTTCGCACCCAATAATTCTCTCCTTTTCAGGAGGTGAGGGCACTATACCATTGCCCATCACCCTGTTGCTTTCGATATTTTCAGGTCTCACATATGCTTTTTCAATCTTAGACTGGCCCATGGTATAGCCCTTTAGGAAATCTTGTTTTGGTTAAGATTGCTCCCACATCCCACTATATATCACATCATTATCGATCCCTAAGGGATTGTCTGACCCATGAGGAAGGTCCCAGGTTTTATTATTGGGATCAAGCCCTCCCGACCAACAATCCCCACCCCCGGAACTGGCCTTAGATATGGAAACATTTGCATAAGTTCATCAAATGGGATAGACACCAGTTTATGCAATTCCAGTATTACACTCCAGTTAAATTACATAGGGTGGGTAGGCTAGCCACTGACACCTGTTCTAGGTGTGATAAGGAACCGGGTTCCTTGTTCCATATCCTCTGGTCTTGTGAAACAGTGATTCCCTTTTGGAGGTCAATCCAAATACATTTAGACCCATTGCTTGGGCTATCTGAGGCCTTTTGTCCAGAAATATGCCTCTTGGGGGAATATGCTGGTATGTTAATTGGTAACCAGAGGCCACATATGGTCCTGATTTTAGCCTGTGTGAAAAGGTTATCCATTGACAATGGTTGGATCAGAGCTCTCCTCAGTTTCTTGAATGGTATAGGGAGGTGCTGTTTGCCCTACAAGCAGAACATCTTATAGTCAATATGACGGGCAAAGCTCATAAATACAAACACATCTGGGAACCCTTGGACATCTTTATAACTGTCTGATTATGAGAAACATAGAAACATAGAAACATAGAATTTGACGGCAGATAAGGACCGCTTGGCCCACCTAGTCTGCCCATTTTCCTACCTAACAGATAAGCTGCAGATCCTAGTTAACCAACAGCTTACTTCCTCTTACCCGCCCCTAGGACTGCCTTATGCCTGTCCCATGCATTCTTGAAGTCCACCACTGTTCTTGACTCCACGACCTCCTCAGGGAGGCTGTTCCATGCATCCACAACCCTCTCAGTGAAAAATACTTCCTCACATTACCCCTGGCCCCCCCTCTATCTTCAAATTGTGCCCCCTTGTTCTTGCACATCTCTTTTTCTGGAAGATGCTGCCCTCTTGGACTTTGTTAATTCCCTTGAGGTACTTGAAAGTTTCTATCATGTCCCCTCTCTCCCTTCTTTCCTCAAGAGTATACATATTAAGCTCCTTTAGTCTTTCTTCGTATGTCTTCTGGTGCAGACCCTGCACCATTTTGGTTGCCCTCCTCTGGACAGCCTCCACTCTGTCTATGTCTTTGCGGAGATGGGGTCTCCAGAACTGTACACAGTACTCCAGATGGGGTCTCACCAACTGTCTGTACAGAGGATAACAACTTCCTGTTTTCTACTATTGATGCCTCTTCCATGCATCCCAGTATCCTCCAGCCTTCCTTACTGCCTTCTCACATTGCTTTCCACCTTTGGGTCATCTGATATAATTACCCCAGGTCCCTTTCCATTTTTACTGTTGTCAGTATCTCACCCCCATTGTATACGCTTCCCTGGGTTTTTGTTTCCCAGGTGCATTATCTTGCACTCTTTGCATTGAATCTGAGCTGCCATACATTTGACCATTCCTCCAACCTTGCCAAGTCCTTCTCATCCTTTCTACCCCATCCTGTATCAACCCTGTTGCAGATCTTTGTGTCATCTGCAAAGAGACATACTTTTCCTTCCAGTTCCTCTGCAATGTCACTTATAAAGACATTAAAAAGGACTGGTCCCAGTACCGAACCTTGTGGTACCCCACTAGTAACCCTCCTTTCTTCACTGTGTACTCCATTTACTACTACCCTTTGCGTCCTGTTGTCTAGCCAATTTTTTATCCAGGCTACCACCTTGGGACCCATTCCAAGGCTGGCTATCTTGTGTATTAATCTTTTGTGGGGGACTGTATCAAATGCCTTGCTAAAATCTAGGTAGGCCATGTCCACAGCCTCCTGATCTACTACTTTGGTCACCCAGTCAAGAAATCTATTAGATTTGTCTGACATGACCTTCCCATTGTGTCCGTGCCCCCTGTGCCTCAAGGTACTCAACAATTCTTTCCTTCAGAAGTGATTCCATCATTTTCCCTACCACTGGGGTCAAACTAACTGGTCTGTGTTTCCTGCCTCTGTTCTGCTCCCACTTTTGTGAAGAGGAATTATCTGCCTCTTTCCAGTCCTTGGGTACCACCCCATCCTCCCATGATTTGTTAAAGAGAGTAGTCAGCGATGTCACTAGTTCTACCCTTAGTTCTTTTAGAATTCTTGGTGAATCCTATCAGGCCCCATTGCTTTGTCCACTTCAATTTTATAAGTTCATTCAGAACCCTTTCTTCTGTAAATGGACTGGTATCAACCCCTGTCTTCAGAGTGTTTCTCTTGTTTGGTTTAGGTAACTCCCTCCTCTTCCTTTGTGAATACTGAGCAAAATATTCATTCAGTAACCCTGCTTTTCACTGTCACCTCTACCCACATTCCTCTCCTTTATTAAGCTTCAGTATCCCTCCTTTGGTCTTTCTTGTCTCCTAATGTACCTATAAAAGGTCTTATCCCCTTCTTAACAGAATTGGCTATCCTTTCTTCGGTTTGGGCCTTTGCTATTCTGACTACCTTCCCAGCCTCTTTCTGCTTAACTGATAAAGTTCTCTGTCCTGCTCCTTCTGTGTTTCCTTATATTTCCTGAATGCTGCCCTTTTCTCCTTAACTTTCCCTGCCACCTTCTTTTGTGAACCATAGAGGTTTTTCCTTCGTTGTGTTTTATTGATTTTTTTTACGCAGCTTTGTTGCCTCTGTGATGGCTGTTTTGATCACTTCCATTGTTCCTCCACCCTCCTTCTTGCCTGTTTGCTAGTGTGTTTTCTGAGGCACTCTCCTCATTTTCCCAAAGTCAGCCCTCCTAAAGTCTAGTACTCTTGCTTTCTGATGGCTTGATTGTATGGTTGTGTTTATCGTGAACCACACTGTTTGGTGGTCACTTGTTCCCAGATGGCTACCCACTTCTAAATCTGAGATTCTTTCTCCATCCCCATTTGAAAGTACCAGGTCTAAGATTGCTCCCTCCCGAGTCGGTTCCAATACTAGCTGTCTGAGACATGCCTCCTGTAGGGCATCAAGAATGACTCTGCTCTTGGATGTGCCTGCAGCAAAGGTGCTCCAGTTAACATCTGGCATATTCAGGTCCCCCATCAACAATATCTCCCCTTTTTCTGCCATTCTAAGAAAGCCTTCTATCATTTCCTTGTCCATTCCCTCCCCCTGAGATGGGGGTCTGTATACAACCCCCATGCGGATTGTGGTGCCATTTCCTGTCTCCAGGGTGACCCAAAGTGCCTCATCTGCTCCTGTTTACTCTTTAGTTCTGTTGCTTTGATCCCTTCCTTTACATAGAGAGCTACCTCCTCCTCTTTTACCCTCCCTGTCCCTTCTGTAGATTGGTGATCCTGGTATGTTGACATCCCATTCATGGTTCTCTGTGTACCATGTTTCTGTGACTGCCACAATATCCAGGCAACCCTCTTCCATCAAGGCCACTAGTTCAGGGAGTCTAGTTACACAGACTACGGCATTGGTACTCATCACCCTCCACTTTTGATAGCTCCCCCCTTTTAGCCCCATTTCTGTCCTTACTGCCTTTGCCTTGTTTTTTACATTTAAATCTGTTCTGCTCCCTAATAACTTCTGTACCCTGGCATTTACTTCACTAATCACCATGTTTTGTGGAGGAGGCTCGGATTTCAGCTCCTTTTCAGTTCCTCCTTGGCTAGTTTAAATGCTTGCCAATGAAGTATTTAAACCTCTCACCTAGGATTCTGGTTCCCCTGGACAGATGCAGACCATCGCACCAGTATAGGTCTGCATTCCTCCAAGTGGTGGCTCCTCAGTCCCCAATGAAGCCAAACCTGAGCTCCACCAGTTTTTTCAACCACTCATTGAATTCCTGGTGAGAAGTGCCCTAGCATCTCCCTTGCCATAGACAGGCAGCACCTCCCGAGAAGGTTACCAAGATGCACATTTGTCTAAGGGCCCCTCTCAACTCTCTACAAACTCCTCTTGCACTGCTCTGATCCTATTCCTAGCCAGGTCATTTGTCCCCAGGTGGACAATGACATCCAGCCCTCCCTCATGCAGCTTCTCCCACGATCCTGAGGATTCGCCTCGTCCCTCCAAGCCGTGGCGCCAGGAAGGCACCTTACCTCCCTCTCCCCATCATCCCCCATTTCTACCCCCCACGATTGAGTCCCCACCAGGAGTTGTTTCCTTCCCCTGTGGGTCCCATGCCACCCTCCTGTGGGTCTCCTTTGTGAAGGTTCCCAGCATCCTCCATGGTCTCCACTACAGGTGCCTCCATAGAGGAAAAACTATCCACCAGAAGAGTGAATGAATTGTGAAGAGGTACAGCTGGAGGGATGCAACTCTGTTCCACCACCCTCTCCCTCCTTGAGCCCACCCTGGTCCAGCCACTCCTTTTTCTTGGCAACCTCTGAGGTAGTGGCATTGGCCCTGGTGGTCCCTGGGTGGGGGAGGAGGTTTAATGAATCCTAGCCAGGTCAGCCTGGAGACGGGCAACCTCCTCTCTCAGACCAGAGAGGTGCAAGCAAATAGGGCAGCATTGCAGCCTCCAGAATGTCTCCCGGAACACTGCCGCCCCACAGCCATTGCACTGCACCACTCCTATCATGTCTTATTTTGTGTCCCCTGTACTGTTTCTCTGGATGCTTACTCTCTCCTCTCCTTACAACCTCACCCTTTCTGTTCTGGGATAGCAACTTCCTATCTTCCTCAATAGTCTCCTCTTTCTTGCTCACATCACACTACCAGCAGCTAGGGGAGAGTGAGCTACTTTTTCATCAGCAGGTTGACAAAACCAATGTTTCTATGATCCTTTCCTTCCTACTACCAAACAGGAAGTTCCTGTTGACAGTTAAATCCAGTGACTATAAAGTAGAACTGGCTTTGGGTCGGTGGGTGGGATGGAGGGCAATTTCTAAAAAAAGGCTAGCAACAGGAAGTTGTAATTTGACTCACCTGCTTTTCTAGTGTCTAAACCACACCCCCAGGTAAGCTCTCTTTCCTCCTACTGGTTTAGCAAAGTCACCTGATGCAGTACCTTACCCTGCACAGAACACACACTGCCTTTCTTTTCTTTCTTTTTTTTAACCCTAAATAAGACCCCTTCTACTTCTAATAAAGTTATCTGTCTACTTAATCTTAGCTGACACTGACTCCTACTGAGATATAAGTTTTAAATTAAGAAGAAAATGTAGCTTCTTTTAGTTAGCTGCTTTCTGCTCTACAAGCAAGGCTAGCATGAGATCTCATCTTCTGGTAAGGGTCCCCTCAAGCGATGTGGTAGGTCAACCTGTTTGGGTTCTCTTCCATGGGTATTTGAGTGATCCAACTGGGTTTACTTTAAGTGGGGAGGAGGGATTGGAGGGGTGGTTGGAGGGGGTTGAGGAAGGGAGTTTATATACATATAAAAGGTTCTATATTCCAGAGTTGTTATTGTTTCTCTTTTTGAAATTGTGTCTCTGGATTTGTATATTTCATACATTTATTGTGTCATGTCACGTTTACTGTTTCATAAAGTTTATTCAATTTGAAAAAAAATAAACAGCACCATCCACATTGTAAGATAGTGCAAAACAGTACTCACATAAACGTGCCAAAGGAGATGCCACACAGCTCAGATGGCTCGACCGGTTTTGCACATGCGTGCTTCATCAGGGAGGCCCCTTGGAGTTGTGTGGCATCTTCTTTGGCACTTTTATGTGAGTACTGTTTTGCACTATTATATGATAAATTATTTCGTAGCAACAGTATTTTGATGGATGGTGCAGTCCTTTTTGTGCGTGCATTGATTGCATCCTGGAAGAGGCACATTGTCAATGGAACCACTGTTTTTGTGTGCAAGTTGACAGGCCCTGGTAGTGGCCATCCTGGCAGGAAGAAAGAGGTGATTGAGTTCAACTCCTCTTCATTTGTGTATGCACTCGCCATGCCTTCTCCACATCATCAAGGCTCTTTTGGTGATATCAGTTAGAAAACAGTCATTCATGTGACCCGTCATCCTGACATTCAATAATTATTCTAGGGGAAGCTTGCTCAGTCCATCTGGAAGCTTCCAAGGGTAATCATGCTCACAGGGCTTGATGAGGATTACAAGTCTGTATGCATCGAAGGTGCCAGCTCCTGCAGCCAGTACAGGACTGATACCACCAAGAGTGCACTGATGAAGTGGGGAAGGTACTCCCATGATATATCAGCCAATATTGTGGTGCACTATATACACAAATTAAGAAGTTCATTATGAATGGGAGTTGAACTCTCACCTCTTACCTTTCAACTTTTGCTTTACCTTTGGAGATGTTTCCCTGACATAATTCCACTATTGCTCTATCAGATGCCTTGACATCCTGAACCATCCCATCCACAACATCCTGACAGGCCTGGGATATTTTCCCTGCCATTTTCTCCCCACACTTTTCACTGCTTGCCTCCCCCGGTAGCGCCACAGCTATAGTAGCTGTAGTGGTACTGCACTCAGGCAACTCTCCACAGTGAGAGCAAACCTCCATACCCCTAGTGCAGATGTTACTGAGGCCATAGAATGCTGTGCTTTGCTCCCTGGTAGAAGATGCCCTGCAACCATCAGCATTGTCTGTCACAAACCCACTCAGCAGGTCAGGCCTCTGCTCCCACAGTGCCAACCTCCGAGTGCAGTACTGTGAATAGGTAACAGAACAGGGTAACCCTCCTGTCTGCTTGTGGCTCTGAATCACCTTTGGTCTCAAGTTCTGGGGGGATTCAAATTGTGAATCTTATGCTAGTGTACCCAAATGTACAGGCTCAGACAATCTGCTCTTCAGGGAATGCCAGATATCTTTCACCTAAGGGCACCTAACCAGGTATCCAAAATGAACCCCTAAAACTCTATAAAAGACCTTAGGTATATTCTTACCTTTTCCCAGTTTGGTACACCATCAAGCTTTGAACAGTTTTAGTCAGTCTTAACCATCTATACATCACATGCAAAAGAAAGAACTTTGAGGACCCAGGCAGTCTCTTTAAAATAAGAAGTTTACTTAAAAATGGATACAAATATGTAAAATGTAAACATGAACACTATATCACAAAGCATACAATCACTTAAATGAAAACAAGGAAAAGTACAAACATAAACTACTACCACAATACAATTAGAATTTTATATCTAATGTATTATCTTCATACGGTGCTTATAGTTAGTTCTTGTTTCTAAGAGCCGACAAAGAAATGTGTGTCAAGATCAGACACATAATAGCTTAAACTCTCTCTCAAACACACCCCTTCCATGATGTCACCTAGCTCCTCCTTGTTAAATATAACAAAAATATACAAACAGGATGTCCTAATCAGGAGATATATTAAATAAGGTGACATCTGCAAAAATGCATTCCCCAGTATCACTCCTTAATTAACACCCCCCTCTTTGATCTTGAGCAGATCTTCTTTTCTCCAGGATCAATGGATTTTATATAACTTTAGCACCATGATGGGAACATGTTTTTCCTCTAAGACATCATAAAAGTTTACAAACCCTATATCCTGGCAGCTGGTCAGCTCCAATTGAGTCAGATAAACAGGAAACCTTTAATTAAGGCTCTCTAGTCTTTTTAATTACCTTCTGGTTTCAGGTTAACATATCCTGTTGCTGTTCTGAAACCTGGGGGGTTATGCGTGGAAGCACTGACAATCACACATGATATTCTATATTACAAAAATCACAGAGCAATCATAGCCAGCTCGCCAAGCATCACAAATCCTCCCCACCTAGACTGAATTTGGGGATTCTGTCCCCTGCATGGGATGAGCTTTCCAAATCAGTTCACTCCTCATAAAGATGTGAAAGGCCATCGCTGTTCTGATTGGTCGCTCCAGCCCTATGTAAGATCGTCATGTCATACCCTTGTAAGGCAAGATTCCATCTTAACAGTCTACCATTAGTTTTTCCCCATTTGCGTCAGCCAAACCAGGGGGTTGTGGTCAGTTTGTACCATAAAATGCTGCCCATATAAGTATTGTTCTAACTTCTTTAGGGTCCACACTATGGCAAGACACTCTTTTTCCATAGTAGAGTATCTCTGCTCCCTGGGAAGTAACATTTTACTCAGGTACACTACCGGGTGATATTTCCCTTGGTTGGATGTCTGACTCAGTACTGCCCCAATACCCACATCTGAGGCATCAGTCTGAACTATAAAGGGTCTGCTATAGTCAGGACTTGTCAATACAGGTGCACTGCACAGTGCCTCCTTCAGTCTGGTAAAGGCTTTTCACAGGCTAGTTCCAGGTAATTTTCTTAGGTATCCTTTTCTTTACCAGGTCAGATAGGGAGCAGCCAGGGCACTGTAATTGGGTACAAATTTCTATAGTACCCTGCTGTCCCTAGAAAATGCCTGACCTGCTTCTGCATTTCTGGTCTGGGCCATGCCTTGATCACCTCTACTTTTGCTTAATTAGGCAGAGCTGTCCCGGCCTCACAACATGCCCTAGGTATGCCACTTCAGCCATGGCCACCTGGCACTTCTCAGCTTTGACAGTGAGCCTGGCCCTCTGTATCCTGCCCAGCACTTCCTAAGGTGGGACAGGTGTTCCTCCCAGCTGGTACCAAAGATGGCAATGTCATCCAGGTATGCCACAGCATTCTCCTCAGCACCATTTAACACCTGGTTCACCAACCTTTGGAAAGTGTCCGGGGCATTCTTCATTCGAAAGGCTTTACTTTAAATTCAAATAAGCCTATCAGAGTGATGAAGGCTGCTTCTCCTAGTTCTGTCCGTTAACTCTACCTGCCAATACCCCTTGGTCAGGTCAATAGTGGTAGGTAGGTCGCCTCCCAACTTGTCCAGGGGTTCATCTGTCCAGGGCATTGGGTGGGCATCTGACTTTGTGGCTGCATTCAGTCCATGATAGTCCACACAGAAATGAGTAGAGCCATCTGGCTTGGGTGCAAGGACTATGAGTGAAGGCTCAGGGGCTGTGGGATCTCTGGATTACCCCAAATCCAGCATCTCCTCTACCTCTGTCCTAATGTCCTTTTGGACAGCCTCTGACACCGATATGCTGTCCACTGTAGGGGCATCTGTGTCCGTGTCTCCACATTGTGTGTCACTAAGGGATTAGTCCAGGCTTGGCACTAAACAGGGGCAAAGTCTGCTAAAACCTCCTTTACTTCCTGAATCTGGTCTGGGGCCAGCTGAGGAGATAATTTAACTGCCTCCACAGAGGACTCCCACTTGCTTTTTCCAGCAAGTCCAGAAGGGGTTCCTTCTTCCTTCCCTCCCCTGGACTACATACTGCAAACACCATGTCAGCCCTATTAGCATATGGCTTCATCATGTTGACATGGTACATTCTTTCTGTCTGCCTTCTGTCAGGTAACTCTGTGATATAGTTCACATCATTTACCTTCCTAACTACTTTGTACGGTCCTGCCCACTCAACCTGCAGCTTGTCTTTCCAGACCAGAATAAGGACCATAACTTCCTGACCCACTATGTATGAGCGAGCTCTGGCTCTGCATCATACTACAATTTTTGTTTCTGTTGGGCAGCTGCCAGGTTGCTCAGGGCTGTCCCCATAAGTTCCTTCAGCCTTTCCCTAAACCTAAGGATGTAATCCACTATGGGAGTTCCCTGGGTGGCATGCTTGCCTTCCCAGTCCTCCTGGATCAAGTCTAGGGGCCCACGTACCTGGCATCCATATAAGAGCTCAAAGGGGAAATCTTGTCAACTCTTGGGGCACCTCCCTGTATGCAAACAACAGGTGGGGAAGGTATTTCTCCCAGTCCCTCCCATGCTGTTCAGCAAACACTCAGAACATTGACTTCAGGGTACCATTAAATCTTTCCACAAGCCCATTGGCTTGTGGGTGATATGGTGTTGTGCATCTCTGCACCACCCCACACTTCTTCCACAAACATTTCATCAGGTCCGACATGAAGGAACCCTCTTGATCGGTGATAACCTCCTGCAGAAACCCAACATGGGAGAAAAGCCAAAGTAAGGCATTTGCCACTTGTGTGTCCTCAGTGAGGATAGGGCGACTGCCTCTGGATACCGGGTGGCATAATCCACCACAGTCAGGATGAATCTCTTCCCAGAGGAGCTGGGAGTATTTAAAGGCCTCACAATATCCATTCCCACTGTCTGGAATGGCTCCTCCACTATGGGCAATGGAATTAGGGTGGCTTGGGTTTCTTACCTGCCTTCCCTATTTCTTGGCACTGGTGACAAGACCTGCAATACCCCTTCACCTGCTGGGTGAAGTTGGGCCAATAGAAATTCTGGGCCAGCTGCTGCATAGTGCTCGTGATTCCCAGATGACCAGACAAGGGAATATCATGTGCAATTTTGAGCAACTGCTCACGATACCCCTGGGAATGACAAGCTGCCTGCCTATCACCCTCCGTCTTCACATCCTGAGTATACATCAGTCCACTTTCCCAATAAACCTTATGTTTACTCACCTACCTGTGCTCCATCAGAGTCTGCCCAAGCCCTCAGCTTCTCTAGACTAGGGTCACTTCTCTGAGCAGCTACAAACTCCTCACACATTCCCAAGTCATGAGACAGGTCCCCTTCAGTCTCTAAACTAGGGACCCTAGCACTAGCATCAGGGCACTCAGGATCACTGTCATCTCTAACCCTCTGACAATGGGTCATCCTCTTTCATCTGAGTAATCCTCCATAGCTCTGTGGTTAACTACTAATGAGGAAATATCTACCCCCTTTTCATTAGTCTCCATATCAGGAGACACAGGCTGGGGAACCAGCCTCCCAGTGGTGTCCACAATGGCTTCTGTGGGGTCAAGGGAACTACAATTTTCCTTCCCACTTGGATACATGTAACTGCACACACCATCCCCTGTTGAAGATTGTTGCCAAGGATGACATCAACTGCTAACATTTTTGCACAGTTCCCCCAGTTTCACCCCAGTCTAGGAGAACACTAACGAGGGGCAATGTTTTCTCCTCACCAGTAAAGTCTTGTACAGTGACATATTTATTGGGTAAGAGCTGACTAGGCTCTACCAGATCCCCTTTTACTAATTTCAGGGAAGCTCCTGTGCCCCTTAACCCTTGTGTCTGTACACCATTCACCGTGACTGGTGCATGTGTTCCCTCATGTTCACAGGCATGCTTCCAGGGACACATAAACAACCCACTTCTTTCCTATCCCCCTGTTGTGTATTGCTTGTCCTTTTGGGACACTGTCTGGCAATATGCCCAGTTTCTTTACAAAACCGACATTCATTTCTTTTTTCAGAGAAATCATTTCTCTGAAACCTAGGGCTAACTTGTTTTGGTAGAGGCAGTGGGGGTTTTAACTGCAGTGAAGGTAGGCTTCTCCATTTCTGCACTGCCATGTTCACTCCATTCACTCTCAGAGCAGGTCTGTTCTTGACATATCTGTCCGAGAGTTCAGCAGCCTCTTGCACTGTTTTGGGATCTCGGTCCTCCAGCCAGGTTTTCTGCTCTGCTGGGCATGCCCAAAAAAACTGCTCTAACAATATTGCAATTTCAATTTTATCTACAGAGTTTGCTTCAATTCCTTTCCACCAACGTTTTAAAAACTGATGTTGTTTCATGGCTAGCTCCTCATAGCTCATGTCAAGGCTTCTCCTGAGCTTATGGAATTTAGCTCTGTATGCTTCAGCGGTTAAATCAGGCTTTTTTAACAGTGCAGCTTTAAGTTTGCTGTAATCATCACTGTCCTCATTGTCCATGTGACCCAATGCACCCTGAGCTTTCACAGTAAGTAGTGGGGATAGCTGGAAGCTCCAGGATCCTCTAGGAATTTTAGCCTGAATACAAACTTTTTCAAAGGAATTTAAAAAGGCATCCATATTCTCCCCCTCTTTAAATTCAGCTATCAATTTGGAATTCAATTTGTAACCCAGTCCTGTAGTTCCAGTTAAACCCAAGCCACTTACCTGTTCTGGTGCTGGTGGTTGAGGTCGTAGCTTCTCCACTTCATGTCACCTCTGGTGCTCATGTTCCTCATGGTCTGCCTCTCACTGTTCACGGTTCACCTCTTGCTGTTCTTGCTGGAACTCCAGCTCCATTCTATGCAGCTCAGTCTGCAGCCTGAGTGCATCTGGCTCCAGAATGCTGGTGACCTTCCCTGCTGCTGTGGCCCTTCACTGGCACTGGCCCTGCTGTCATCCTCTTCGGATCTGGACACTGCACTGGCCACTAGCCCTGCCATGCTCAAAGTTTGGTCTTTTACAGTTACTGTCAGTGACTCAATGCTCTGGGTATATGCTGTCATCAGGGCATTCACGAGGTTCTGCTTGGTAGCTCTCACCTCTTACAGAACTCTTCTGTCCTTGCACAACTGCCTCAAGTAGTCTACAGTGTGCCCGCTGTAGTTGGAAGCCATCTTCTTCCCTAACTACAGCTATTCTAGCTTGCAATTTAGAAAAAAAATAAAACAGGTAGGAACTTGACTGTAAGCCAAATTATATAGTTTTGTTTCCTTTTTAAAAATAAATCACTGCCTTATTTTGCAAGTAAGCTGCACACTGAACAATTTAAAGCTTGTGTTACCAAATTCATGCACACCACTGCCAACCAATCTGTCACAAACCCACTCAGCAGCTCTGGCCCTCTGCTCCCACAGTGCGAGCGCAGTATTGTGAGCAGGAAACAGAACAGGGTAACCCTCCTGTCTGCTTGTGGGTCCAAATCACCTTTGGTCTCAAGTTCTGGAGGGATTCAAACTGTGAAACTTATGCTAGCATACCTAAATGTACAAGCTCAGATAATCTGCTCTTCAGAGGATGACAGATATCTTTTGCCTAAGGGTACCTAACCAGGTATCCAAAATAAACCCTTAAAACTCTATAAAAGACCTTAGGTATATTCTTTCCTTTTCCCAGTTTAGTACACCATCAAGCTTTGAACAGATTTAGTCAGTCTTAACCGTCTATACTTCACATGCAAAAGAAAGAACTTCAAAGACCCAGGCAGTCTCTTTAAAATAAGAGGTTTACTTAAAAATGGATAAAAATATGTAAAATGTAAACACAGAACACTATATCACAAAGCATACAATCACGTAGAATAAAACAAGGAAAAGTACAAACATAAACTCCTACCACAATACAATTAGACTTTTCTATCAAGTAAGTTATTGGTTAACTAGGATCTGTAGCTTATCTGTTAGGTAGAGAAATGGGCAGATTAGGTGAGCCAAGTGGTCTTTATCTGCCATCAGATTTCTATGTTTCTATGTTTCTATCTAATGTATTAGCTTCTTACAGTGCTTATAGTTAGTTCTTGTTTCTAAGAGCCCACAAAGAAATGTGTGTCAAGATCAGACACTGAATAGCTTAAACTGTCTCAAACACACCCCTTCCATGATGTCACCTAGCTCCTCCTTGTTAAATATAACAAAAATATACAAACAGGATGTCCTAATCAGGAGGTATATTAAATAAGGTGACATCAGCAAAACTCATTTCCCAATATGGCTTCTAAATAATATCCCTCTTTGATATCGAGCAGATCCTCTTTTCTTCAGGATCAAAGGATTTTATATAACTTTAGCACCATGATGGGAACATGTTTTTCCTCTAAGACATCATAAAAGTTTACGAGCCCTATATCCTGGCAGCTGGTCAGCTCCCATTAAATCAGATAAATAGGAGACCCTTAATTCAGGCTCTGTAGTCTTTTCAATTACCTCCTGGTTTCAGGCTAACATATCCTGTTGCATCTCTGAAACCTGTGAGAGTGAGGGTATTCATGGAAGCACTGACAATCACACACTATATTCTATATTACAAAATCATAGAGCAATCATAACCAGCTGGCAGCGCTACACTCTCCACCCATGGTCACCTGATCACAGATGACCCAGGCATGCTCCGATCCCATGTCATCTGCACAGCAACACAATGCACTACCATTGGGCCAACTGGCATCCCAAATAATTATAATTTTCATGTAGACTGCTCTATTTCCTTTCCTGCTGTAACATATCTTAACTGGGATGTTCTTGAAAATGAAGTTATCAGCTCAAACATATTATTTTGGTAAAATGATTTTATATAAATAACTAAGTAAAATACTGTAATTCCTCCAGATCTGTGAGCCACGTGAATCTAAGATGACTTATCAAATATGATTCTCTACTTGTTTATAATATTACAATCCATGATGTGCCTTTTAGTCATTACCACTTTTACAAAATTCCTAGTTCCATGTTGCAGCTTTGTACACAGGCCACATTTATGCATTGAACTGCCAGCACTGCATCCAAAGTATGCACTGGATCAGTATATTCTGTAGATAAATGACACAAGTTCTACTCATGATGCCTTGCCCTGGATGCAAGGCTTTTAGAGTGCATGCATGTGGTTTGAAGAGACATCCAGAAACTAAACAATTTGTACGGTATGTTACAGTGAGAGGTTCACAAATGCTGTAGACTCATTTTAAAATAATACAGTGGCATAAATAAATAGATGTAAAAAATATTTATTTATAAAAGTAATGGGACTTTGCTGATTTAAAATAAGTACATGCCTAGTTTTGATCAACTCTGTCTCAGTATAGAAACATAGAATTTGATGTCAGATAAGGACCGCTTGGCCCACCTAGTCTGCCCATTTCCTTACCTGATGGATAAGCTGCAGATTCTAGTTAATCAACAGCTTACTTCCTCCTACCCCCCACAGAATTGTCTTATGCCTGTCCGATGCATTCTTGAATTCTCCCACTCTTCCTGACTCCACAACATCCTCAGGAAGGCTGTTCCATGCATCCACAACCCTCTCTGTGAAAAAATACTTTCTAACATTACCTCTGGGCCATCCCTCTATCTTTAAATTGTGCCCCCTTGTTCTTGCACATCTCTTCTTCTGAAAGATGCTACCCTCTTGTACTTTGTTTATTCCCTTGAGATACTTTAAAGTTTCTGTCATGTCCCTGGTCTCCCTCCTTTCCTCAAGGGTATACATATTAAGTGGCTTTAGTCTCTCCTCGTATGTTTTCTGGTGCAGACCCTGCACCATTTTGGTTGCCCTCCTCTGAACAGCCTCCTTCTCTGTCTATGTCATAGCGAGTTGGGTCTCCAGAATTGCATGCAGTACTCCAGTTGGGTCTCACCAACTGTCTGTACAGAGGATAACAACTTCCTGTTTTCTACTGTTGATGCCTTTCCTTATGCATCCCAGTATCCTCCCAGCCCTCCTTACTGCCTTCTCACATTGCTTGCCCACCTTTAGGTCATCTGATATAATTATTCCTAGGTTTATTTTGATTTTTGTTGTTGTCATTAACTCACCCCCTCCACATTGTGTACTCTTTCCCTGGGTTTTTGTTTCCCAGATGCATTACCTTGCACTTCTTTGCATTGAATCTGAGCTGCCAACTATTTGACCACTCCTCCAACCTTGCCAAGTCCCTTTTCATCCTTTCTACCCTGTTGCAGATCTTTGTGTCATCTGCAAAGAGACATTCCTTTCCTTCAAGGTGCTCTCCAATGTCACATATAAAGACATTAGAGGACTGGTCCCAGTACCAAACCCTGTGGTACCCCACTAGTTACCCTTCTTTCATCACTGTGGACTCCGTTTACTATTACCTTTTGCATCCTGTTGTCCAGCCAGTTTTTATCCAGGCCACCACCTTGGGACCCACTCCAAGGCTGGCTAACTTGTATATTATACTATACGATGAGGATACCAATAGACCAGTATTTAAGAACCAGTGTTGGGCAGTGCCTGAATGAAACATTTCATTTGCTAGAGAAGTCAACTTCTTTTGCTACTTAGTATGAATGGCTTTGGTAACAGTACATACTAAGTAAACACATGGTAAATGGTAAAATTGGGGACCACCTACGAAGGAATTGTCCACCCTGCTTCATGGTTGTTAACCCCAAGCAAGTATGAAACCAGCTGAATTCTTTTGCTGGAAGAAGTTCCTCTGGTAGCTTTGTTAAAAAACTCCATCTACAACTACTGGCACTGCAATCTTTTGCTATAAAATAATAGAGAGAGAGGGAGACTTGCTTATTCATTATGGTAGACATAGCACATGACTTACATTAAGGGTCCCAGAGGACAGCAACAGTTAACAAGCTGCAGCATAGAAGTACACAGAAATTACAGGTTACAATAGGAATGAAGTGACAATGTAAAGGTACCATAATATGGAAGTAGAGTACGTTTGGATGGATGAGTGGACTGGTGGGAACCTGCCTGCTATAAATCTGATGGCTCTGAACAGATTTTTATAAAGTGGCATCAACAGAGCAGTTGTTAAGAAATGGCAGCTGCAGCAAAGGGGGTTATGTGATAATTTCTACATATTTTGGTAGTTTGGGAAAGAGGATTTTTATAATTTGATTGGGGTTTATTTATACAGTATAATTATTTTTGGGGGGAAAACATGATGTTTGGTGGCAAACTGACAGCCACATTAGTGATGGTCAGTTCATTTGAGCGTGGGTGCATCAATTGGCTAACTGTGATATGGTTACTAAGTCCAAGTGCAAAACTGTATGATTATGGTGAGATAACTTCACACTTTCAAGGACTTGTAAGCCAATCAGTTGGCTTAATTTCTCTTATCCATTTGATATACCAGATTTCAGATACAGAAATACTGATAGGAAAGCAGCCTAAATATTACTAACATTAAGGCCTATTCACCAAAGGTGAGGAGTGGGTATGTGCTGTGTAACTCCAGCACATAGCCCACCCTACCCTGTTTGCTCCCACACACCCCTGTGTAGGATTCACAAATGAAATACACCACACCATGCATCCGATGCCCCATCTGATCATTCAGCTTCATGTGGGGAGGGCCAGGGGTGGTGTGAGGGCGTCAGCACTCGGCGTGAGTCACAAAAGCATGGAGTGCTATGTGCAGGGGCAGTGGCTACACCACACCAGGGCAGCTGTAAACCCAGGTGGCCTGATATGTGCCCTCCGGGATGCTGCCATGGGCCACAGAAGTGACAGGAGGATCACCAGACCCCAACACAGATAGCCCAACTGCAGAGGCCCCCCAGGAGGGCTGGGTGCACCCATCTGGGCAAACCTCTCATGCAGTCGGCACACTGCATGCCGGCAGCCAACATGGTGTCCCTTGGGTACAAGTGACCCACTGTGGGACTTGAATCAGGCAGCTGATTGGCTGCCTGCCTGGATCCACCGCTTGTACCTGACCACCCCCCATGGTCCTGCATGCCAGGGGGGCAGGGCCACTTACAGAAGCCACGTGGATGCTGGTGTTCATTCATAAAGCACCCACATGGATCTCCTAAGGGTGCAGAGCTGCACGGGTGGGCTAGGCACCTTTGGCGCATAGTTTCTGCCCATTAGTGAATAGACCCCATTGTTAGTAATAATAACTTTACTAATGGCAAAAAAGCATTTCCATTTTCCTTCCACAATATGGGATCGGAAGTATATGGAATCACAGTGCTTATGCCAGGCTGTCCACTAATCTGTTACATTACAGCTGTCTTGCTAATTGAGATGCATAAAAAGCCCAAAGCAGTAAAATGTGTGCATCAAAGTAAGTGACACTTTTGAATATATTTTATGTAGGTGGCTTCTGAAAACTTGGTTTCATTTGTTTTACCATAAAATGTTGAAATGTCTTTCTTAAATTGTATCAAAACTCCTCATGGGTGCTGGAACATGGAGAAAGGGTTTGGGGAGTAATTATAAAATAGACCATGATTGCTTCCTTCTGACCCTGAATGCATTAAAGGGCATTTGAATGTTCATGGGCAAAAGTGGGGTGCTGCTGCCACCCACCCCTACTAAGTAAGTGCTGCTTGTGAAGCTAAATACCTCAGATAAAACCCTCTCTGAAGCACACAGTCTCTTTCCAAAAGACAGTCAAAAGGGGATTGGGGAGGGTGACTTGTTATGTAAGGGATGGTATATTATGCAACAGGGAGGAGGAGGAGGAGGAGGGCAGGGTTGAAGCCTTATGAGTACAGCTCCAAAACTCAAAAGGAAGGAAGGTTAGATTAGGGATAGTGTACAGGCTGCCTCTTAGAATGAGGATGTTGACTGGGAATTGGGAGAGCAAATCAGGAGGCTCAGTGGTAAGGGCAACATTGCGATAGTCACGATTTCAATCTGATAGGGATTGACTGGAGCACCCTAACAGCCTTTAGTTCCAGGGAACAGGTGCTCCTGGACCTTCCAGGAAAGCTTTCTGACACAATGGGTAATGGAGTCAATGGAGTCAACCAGGAAGAGGCCTTGTGTTGATGGGCCGAAGCATGTCCAGAACATAAGGGAGGAGGACCCCTGGCAGGAAGCAACCACTGCACAATGTGGTTCTTCCTCATTCTAGGTAAGGAAGCAGCTAGGTCCAGTACAAAGGTGGTGGACTTTCAAAGAGCAGACTGTGGTAAGATGGGAGACATACTAAAGGGCATCTCGCCACTATCCATGAATAAGGATGGAGGCTAGAAATAGTCCATCATTAAATTAGGCCTGGCAGAGCCACTAATGCATGTACAAAGACACAAAGTAAGAAGACCAGGACCAAAAGCTGAGCTGATCATGCAAGGAGGTAGTAGTGAAGGTAAGGGGCAAAAGGGCTACTTTCAGAAGATATAAGTGATCCAAGCAAGGAGAGGTATTGGAGGAGTACTCGAGGAAATCCAGAGAGGTGGGTAGAGTAGTCAGGGCTGCCAAGGCTTCAAGGGAGCTAAGGCTGGCACAGGGGATCAGAGAAGGGGAAAAGGATTTCTTCAGGTACATAAGGGAGAAAAGAAGCCATAAAGATGAGATAGTCAGGATCAAGAAAGATGGTGAGAGGGCAGAAGTGGGGGGACAGCAAAGGCACTCAATGAGTACTTACTTCCATTCAGTGTTTACCAGGGAGAAGGAAGTGCCTATGCTGCAGAAGAGAGGTGGGGAGGCAAAGGGGGAGCAGGGGTAACATATGGGAAATCCTGTGAGCAGGATATTGGATGGTCTTAGGTCCCTGTGGGTGGATAAGGCACCAGGGCCAGACAAGGTGCATCCAAGGGTCATGTGGGAGTTGGTGGAGGTCCTGGCCAGGCCTCTGGCAGACCTGTTTAACACCTCTCTGGGGTCTGGGTGCATGCACCAGGACTGGAAGATGGCACATGTGGTGGCTTTCCATAAAGTGGGCCCAGGGATGAACCAGGTAACTATAGGCCAGTCAGACTTACCACATGGGAAAGTTAATGGATACCATCCTTAAGGAGAGAACTGTGATCTTTCTGGAGGAGAATGGTCTCCAGGATGAAAGGCAACATGGATTTGTCTTGGGGAGATCCTGCCAGACCAACCTGGTTGACTTTTTTGATTGGGTGACAACAGCACTTGATATGTCCTGTATCTGGACTTCAGCAAGGCATTCAACTCAGTACCTCATGGAAGGTTGACTAGTTAACTGAGGAACCTTGGAGCTTGGGAGAAACTAATAGGATGGATTAGGAGCTGGCTGTATGACAGGCAGCAGAGGTAGTATTGTGGGGCAGGGACTCTTGATTCCCAGAGCTGTAACCATTGGGGTCCCCAAGGCTCAGTACTAGGACCAGTGTTATTTAATATCTTCATTGGCGACATATCACATGGGATTAAGAGTAAAATCAGCCTATTAGCAGGTAACACAAAGATCTGTGTGAGGTGGATAGTGTGGAAGGGAGGCAGAACTTCAAGAGGATCTGGCAAAGCTTGAGCACTGGTCAGAAACATGGCAGCTGGATTCAACCCTAAGAGTGCAAGGTTATGCACTTGGGAGCCAGAAACCCCAGCATGCAGTTACTGGCTGGGTGGTGTGCAGTTAGCCACATTAGAGCAGGAGAAGGACATGGGGTACTAGTCACATAGGACATGAATAATTCTGCACAGTGCAGGAAGGCGGCAGTCAGACTAATAAGATGCTGGGGTACATTGCTAGAGGAGTCATCTCTGGGAGAGGAAGTCATCCAACCACTGTACAGATCACTGGTGAGACCACAGTTGGAGTACTATGTGCAATTCTGGTGACCCTATTTAAAGAAGGATGTCAGACTATTGGAGGGGTGTAGCACAGGGCAACAAAGATTATTCTTGGACTGGTGGACAAACCATATGAGGAACAACTGAGGGCCAACATGTATTCCACGGAGGATAGGCGGGAGAGGGGATATGACTGATAGCATCAAATACTAAAAGGGCATAAAAGGGTTAGTACTGAGGGTATTTTTGGACTAAAAGGGGTAACATGAGGAGGCACAGTCTGAAATGAGAGGGAATAATCAAGAGGAAATGAGGATGCACTATTTCACAAAAGGGTGGTAGCAGAAGTGGAATGAGCTGCCAGATGAGGTGATATCACTGAAAACTGTGGACAGTTTTAAGAGGGGTGGGACAGGGTCAAAGTGAGGTCAAAACTGAAGGGAAGCTGGGAGGGGTTGGCAATCTGCTGCAGTAAAACAGAGGGACAGCGAATTAGTGAGGAGCAGCTGCAGTAGATTAAACTGGGAGCTGCACATTCGAGCAGAACTTGATAGACCATATGGCCTGTATCTACTGGCATTTTGTATATTCATAAATAACAAAAGAACACAGATGTCAACCACCAGCTGATCAAGCCTTGATGGGTTTTAAAGACCATACATTGTACGCCATATCAAGTTTTATTCCTTCCAGATTGATTTCTTTCTAAAATATACTGTGGTGCTTATCAAACTCAAATAAATGTCCAGAACTGCTGACATGTTAACCTAAAACAGTTCCTTGGAACTCCTTTCTTAACTCTTGATGTGTACTTTGTTCTATCACGTGAGTTAAATGTTTTTGATTAATGTATAATAACTTTTGCTTTTACATTTTGTAAAATTTAACTAGGTATATTTTCCATAAGTTGACTATGTAAATAGGCTATGCTAATTGTCACAACCTGTATAAAAAATGTTGTTAATATAAGTACTTACTAAGACTTTGAAAAGTCACATTTTA
Source organism: Neoceratodus forsteri (assembly GCA_016271365.2). Lineage (NCBI taxonomy): Eukaryota > Metazoa > Chordata > Ceratodontiformes > Ceratodontidae > Neoceratodus > Neoceratodus forsteri. Next base: position 1,429,472,498 of record CM028130.1, read on the forward strand.
CTCAGAGAAGAGTAGACAGTTTTTGCCCCTTCATTTGTGCATGGGTGCACTGATTGACTAATATAGTACCATAAATTAAATCATGACAATAGATGCATGTTACAAGTGCTCTTTTCCTCACGAATAATGGGATGTCTACCGTTATAAAAGGTTCAGGTCACTCTGTGGGCACTTTATCATGTTACTCAGAAAATTAAACAGCCCTGCCCTCCCACAAGGAAAATAAAATGAATAAGTTTACAAACCATTGAATATGTAGCATTTAGCATTTCTTCTTCACTCTTCTTTCTTAGACACTTGACCATTGATGCAGAGTCAACTGTATCACAGCCAGAGAATTGGCAATCATCTGCAAATATTTATAAATAAATTAAATACATCGTGATACAGTATTAAAAAGGAACTGACAACCATCATAAAATATTGACAAATGAAATACATGGTGATACGGTATGGAAGAGGAATTGAAAACCATCTGCAAATATTGATAAATAAATACATGGAGATATGGTATGGGAATAAGATTTTTATCATTACCAAGAACACTGTTAGTTATGTGTTGGCTATGATTTTAAACAAAAGGAACTCTGTAATGTTAAAATGGAAAATAATGCCCCTATTTCTATGGAAAGCTTTGAAGCGCTTGCCAAACTCAGACTTCAGAAATGCTTGACTCGATACGGGGTCAGATGTCACTGAGCAGTGGAAGGATTTGGCTGACATCTCCATGGAGCCACAATATTGATCACTTTTCTTCTTGTAGGAATCCACACTGAAAATTATACATTAGCAATACTGCCTTACTCGGGAGGGTATACTAGGGTTCCTTTACATTGATTTTATTTATTTATTGAACATTTTGGAGACCCTTTGAGCACAAGTGCTCTTTTACTAAGGTTCCATGTCAATAACAGAATTACAAAGAAACAAAATCAGTAAGCAAGTTCCTGTGGAATGAAGTCAGACAAGTGCAACAGAGTTGAAAAAGTAAAAATAAATTAATAGTCTGGATTAATTACAGACAATTTTACAGTAAGGCAGGTAGACAGAATCCGTATAGAACAGGCATAATATAGTACGGCCTCACAGCCAGAGTCTGACACAGTTCAAGGAGTTTACTGGGAGGCACTTTAGTCAGGATGATTAGCAGTTACAGTTGCATTGAATTGTTAGGGTTGCCCTAATGCGCACTTAAACTGGTTCAAACTTAAGATGATTGACCAAGATATTAGGCAACTCATTTAACCAGCCAGTGGCCCTAACTGTGAAAGAACACTTGCCCAGCTGAGTATGGTGGAAAGGCAGCTCAAGGGCATTCCAAGCCTTGCCCTGGTGTCGTAGAGACTGGCGACAGAGCAGAAGCAGTGAGTTAGAGCTGGAGAGAGTTGGCCCAGTAGTGCCTTCTTGGCTAGCAGACATGTCTGGAACTTAAGCCTGCTTGGTAGGGGTAACCAATTTGTTTGGGAGTAGAGGGTGCAACTATCGGTACACGTCAGCCCTAGCACAAAATCTTAGGAATGAGTCACAGGCAGTTGCACAGACAGGAGGCCATAGTCAACTAGTGACAGTACTGAACTTGCCACTATGAGGCATCTAGCAACAGCATTTTAAGGGCTTCTTTAATGTGAGCATAATTGAAGCTATTTAAATGAAGACTGCAATATTTTTATCATTATGTTTGACACTTCCATAGCGAAGATTGCAAAAGCAAGGAAGCACTGGGGTTGCCAGAGTAGAGAGTGAAATGTTCTACATGAATTATGGGCATACAATGAATTCAAATTAAGCTGCAGACTACATAGTTTCTGCTTAAATAATGTATGGTATTTCAAAAATTGAAAAATACTAATAAAATTATTGTTTTTCTAACGTCATGCAATTTTTTGCAATTGCTGTATAGTTTTTCCCCTATCAGCTGCCCATCTTGCTGGGATATACCCTGGATCCAGGATATATCCTGGATCGAGCCAAAACCATCATTCAGATGGTGGCTTGAGTTTTTCAAGCTTTTTTGGTATATCATTGTAACAAACACTCTTAAAATAGCACTGTTACAGCAACAGCAACCTGTCAACACCTGCAGTGTAGACCTGGTTGCCAGAGCGATGACCAAGTCATCGACTCTGGAGTTTGGCTGCTCCCCACTGCCATCTGCTCCCCCTCCCAGAGTTGGAATCCTTAAGTTTGGGGAGGGCAGAGTCCCCACATGGGGAGGGTGATGCAGCCCCTCCATGAACACTGATCAGGTGTCGGTTCATTCTCCGATTGAGGACCAGAGTCAGTGGCATCATGGATGTCAGCGACCATATGTTGCTGTAGGGGAGGTCACCGACAGTCTTGTCGCTACATCATGGTCGAACTTTTTTTCCATCCTCCCTCCTCCCATACGCAGGAAGAATTTATTCAGCCTACATGCAACCAAAGTGCTGGGCAAGGGAAAGAGCCCCTGGCCTTCAGATAGGTGTCACTGTGGTGCCCAAACCAACTTCCTTCCCTCAGAGAAGTTAGGACCAGGTATGTGCAAAATGAGTGATGATAATAATAATAAAACTTTATTTATAAGGCACCTTTCTAAAACCAAGGCGGAACAAGTTTAAAACAATTAACATGTCAACACATTACAGCAAGTCAGTTTGTACACAAACATCAAAACATTAAAATTAAAACATAACCAATCAGTCGGCAAATGCTGATTCCATAAATGAGTTTTAAGACCCATTTAAAACCCTTCACAGTCATGCACTAACTTAACTGGCAGGGTAGAGAATTCCAAAGAGAAGGGCTGCATGCATAAATGCCCAGCCCCAGAAGATTTCAAACAAACTCTTGGAATCTCTAGGAACCCCAGCCAGCTAGCGAGATGTCGCCGGGGCAGTAAGGACTCAGAAGCTCTTTCAGGTAGTCAGGGCCCTGACCATGTAGGGCTTTATAAGTCAACAAACAGACTTTAAAGGTGATTTGCCATTGTACTGGCAGCCAGTGCAGACCACGCAGCACTGGAGAAATATGACAGAAGCGAGAAGTTCCTGTCAAAAGCCGGGCTGCTGCATTCTGCACTAGTTGCAAATGGTGAATTTCAAGTCCTGAAAGCCCTAGATACCTTGAGGATGGCCCAAAAGTGGGCTAAGGTACTGGCCGAGGGAGCTGGGGGATGATCTTGCTTGTAGCACCATCAAACTGCGACTCTGTGCAAGGCATACCTCCATGTGACTGGTGCTATACCATGCAACGATCCCTGTGCCTGATGCAGTCCACCATGTTACATAGCACACACCATGTATGCACTACCTTATAGCTGATTTGGTGGTTAGCACAGTTCTGACATGAAACACAACTGCAGGAGGACTGCGGTCCCTGTATACCATGTACCAACACAGCATATGCCAAAAAAGCTGTGATGGCACAAACAGGAAGCCATTTGATCCTGATTTTGCATCACTGCTGCCAAACTGTGTGTTGGGCTCCAATGCTTAAAAATAAAGCTTTCAACAGCAGTAACACAGTGTACAATTTTTTAAAGGGAGCACCAAAAATTTCAGGCAGAGACTGGATTGCATGGAAAGGAAGCAACTTCATCCTCTATTGCCTCAGGTGAAGAGAAATTGTAAGCACAATTAGTAATTTCCTATAAAACAAGCTCTGTATTTGGGACAACCAGGACTGATGGTAGTGAAGGAGGCATATGATATGAAATGAAAGCACCAAGCCCTTACCATACATTGGAGAGAACAAACAGATTTATTGAAGGCTTCTTCACTTTTCAGAGCCCTTCCAGAAAAGACATCCACAGGAACATGAGCCAGTAAGTAGTGATCACATCCATATGTTGGATGGTATCCCAGCTGTCATGTTGCAGCATGCTGGCTACATACACAGTCACTGCAAATAATTTGGCAGGAAGAAGTCTTCCTTCCTTACTTATGGTAAAGATTTTGGGTGGGCGGGAGAGGCTTTTCAGATGGTTCTGCCCCAAATCTGTCAGCTAGCATTTTCATACCTACTAGCAGACCATCTGTTACTGGGACCCAGGGTAATTTTGGTATGGCCCTATCACACTTACGTTAGCCAGTGTTTGTATACTCACTAGTAAACCATCTATTATTGAGAGCAGGTGGAGATTTTCAGATGGCTCTATCACAGGTCCATCAGCTAGTATTTTCAAAGCTGACTTACATCCTAACTGGTAGACCATTGATTAGATGATCAACCAGCTGTTTTTCATACCCAGCTGGGTGTGAAAAATAACCTGCCCCAAGTTACAACTTTTTTTGCAAACCCCCGGATACTTTTTAAAAATAGGATTGTTGAGTCTGGACACATTGATGAGATGCAGATGCAGGTGTAACATACTGCCATACCTATGTCCAGCCGTTCTGAAAATCCCTGCCTTGGTATCTTCATTTGTTAATATTTTAGAAAACTATAGCCACCAACATCAGTTTGGAATCCCCAGGAGGGTGCAGCTTGTGTTCTTATTGTTGTTTTTACCCTGCTGAGGTTCAGGAACCCCCAACTCACTTTGAGCTCTGGGACTTGTGTTTAGCATATCTGTTTTAGGCATGGGGTCATAATGTCACAAGACATTATGCCGCGACTGACAAGGGTGTGGCAGGCATACTCCAAGTACTCCATGGTGTACAATTTTATTTAAGGGGTAGCAAATAGGCTCTGAACTGCTTCCTTTTCCATGAAAACTAACAAAGAAAATGTTGAACCTTTCTGTAATTTTATTCATAGGAGTCAAAACTAGAAGGACTGGTCACTAATACTGTCTTTGCATTGCAAGGACAATACAACTTTACAGGCTCTGGGCTAGTATGTAGGTGTCTTAGGGAGCAATGCATGGCATTGTATTTACCCATGCACGACAACAACCATTGTCATGAGATGCAACTTGTGTTTATTGTGCCAAATAAGGCACAAACTTGGTCATGGTGTACATTTGTATATTGTCTGGCTACACCTGGGGAGGATAGCTCACTAACATGGGTGGGGGTAGCAGTGAATCCACTTGGTGTGCAGATCTGAAATCCCTAGCTACACCGCAGCAATATACCATGCTGCCAATACAGCACAATATACTGCATACAGCATAATGTCTTGATTCTCTGTTACGGGTTCTGTGCCCTGAACCCCCAACTAAAATAACTAACTCCGGGGTTAACATTAATTATCGCACAAAGTGTGAAAAAATAAAAATTCCATGCTCTACGGCGGGACGCAAACTCAGTCCCAAATGCACTGCCTGGCTCCCTTGCTGCCAGTGGCTCATCCTGTTGAGCCACAGCAACTGCTCAGCAGAGCCTCCTCCCAGCAGAGGTCTTATCCTCTGCCTGGGACAGAGAGAGGGTGCAGTACAGCACACAGACCCATTTGCAGTATTGTACCCTCTCGCTGTCCTATACCGTGCTGTTTCTGTTTTGCAGTCTTGTTGTACGCATAAGAGCATATGACATATTGACCTGGTAGGTCTGTTTTATACTACATAAAACCTTCTTGCTGACCTAATGTTGAGGTGACAGGTCACCATGCTGCCACCTAGGGCCCTACATTTTCAGCAGACTAACATTTCACACTGTAGTGACAACAACAAGGGCAATGGACATAAGGAACCTAGTTCTAAGGGAGGGAGGGAGGGAGGGAGGAGGCAGGAGCTTACAACATTTGTTAATATGGTAACCAATAATGGTAATGCACTGGCATCAACTATGTATCTGCTCTCCCAGCTTGAGGTCAGGTGAAACTATGGAGGTTCTACAGATGAAGTTAAACTTGCAGAAAATGGGCACTTGGTCACAAAAAAACTTTGGAAGCAAGGCATTGAAATGTAGCTGTACTCAAAAGTTCATTAGTAAAGTTCTTAATTATGATGCTTATCTATTCTTTCAGTTACTTGGAAATTGATCTTAATATTAAATGTACTTTTTGAATATGAATGAAATGGAAATGACAAATCATGAAGATGTTGCTGTTGTAAATGTGAAATGCAGCCTATCTAGATGTGACAGCTGCAAATGTCAGTGTCTCATAGTTTTAAGGAATGGCAATATAAATGCCCTCTAGTGTGCAAAGATGATCATAACAGAATGCCAACAGCAGTCTAACCTGCCAACTAATGGCTGGCAGTTTTCCTTTAGCTAAATCACTAGAACTGCTGCATTTGAGACTCTGGGAAAAATGTAAATGAAGGCAGTATCACTGACATATTTACTTGTCTAAGAATTCTGGCATTTGGATAGCTTTTCGCAAACTAATTATTCACCTTTGTAATTGGTTGTGGATCATTGCTGACAAGTCCAGGAATGAGTGATGTCCCACTTTCAGAAATTGCTTTATGAAACAAGCCTGAAGACAAAGGAGATAGAACCTGTATAAACAGATAAAAGATAGTGCATTTTGTGGAAATATAAGTGTTCCATTTGCAATTTACTAGGTACAATATTTTCTTCTATTAATATAGATGAGATATGTAACAGTTTTTTAATGACATGGGCTATCACCAATATGTAAACAATAGCATAAAGCCATAATTAACCATTTAAAGTTATGAAGTAGCTTTTCTAGAAGACTAAGTTACCCACAGTCAGCTAGATAAACTGATTTTTCTGCCTGCTGTAACCATCGCTACCTTTGCAAGGTAGACCACATAATCATCGCTACCCTTGCAGTGTAGCCCACATGACAGGTGCTGAAAGTGAGTCAGTCATATATGAGTCACACACTTTCAGTTGCCCTTATGACGGGATACCAATTTGGTTAAACGCTTAGGGTGGGATATTCAGACTGCGCCAGGCAGGGGCACAAGCCTGGGCACAGTGCAACTGGGATGCGCCAGGGAGTATGCTGGACGATATTCAATGGTGCTGCACCATGGCTCAGCACTGCTGAATATGGCAACATGGCCTCCCGCATTGCGCATGGCGCAGTGGCACTGCACCAGAGCAAGTGGCAAGAGAGGAGCGGGGGATGCGCCTGCGCAAGTGCAGTTACGCTAGGCGCAGGAACCATAATATTCAGCGGTGAATATGTAAATGGAACCATAATGCATGCAAGGTGCAACTGGGGCCATTAGCATGTCAGTATGGCCCCATTTGCATGCAGGTGCACCGATCCCCAGCAACTTGCGCCTGGCGCCCTGTCAGGCTGCAGCCATCAGGGACTGATGCACCCTGCACATCGTGGCACGGTGCCCCAGTGCCCAATTGGGGCATAGGTAGATTAAGCATTTAAATTCTCCTGATGGTTCAGTGGACGCTTCCACCCTGATCACAGGTATAAGTGTAACAAATACAATTTAAAGTATCCCTGGTGGTCAGTGATACCTCCCTCTCCACCGCCCACTGAGCCCGCCACCCGCTCCCCGGTCAGGAGTGGGTGGCATCTCCACCACAAGCAGCCCGACCGCCTGCTGACTGACTGCGTACATGATGCGGCTGCACCCATTGGTCCAAAGCATGGGCCAATGGGCATACAGACTGTACCATACCACACAGTCCAGATATATGAATGGATCCATTCACACTCGGGGCTGTGTAGTATGCTACAGTCTGCACCACTCATGGCCCATGCTCTGGATCAATAGAGCCTCTATATGCTGTATGCAGTCAGTTGATGGTGACTGAGCAACCAGGTAACTTGTGGTGGGAGCTGCCACCTGCCGCTGACCGGTGGAGCCGTGGCAGGGCTCAGTGACGGTGGAGGGGGCACCGCTGGACCACCAGGATACTTTAAATTGTATTGCTACTTATGCCCATGATCAGGTGGAAGTGGTTCACTGGACCACCAAGGATGATATTTCTATTACAATGCCCGTGATCGGGTGTGGGAGGGTGACACCGACAGACCCTGGCTCCGAGCTTGGGTGGCCACCCACAGCTGGTGGCTGTCGTGTGCGCCTTGCAATACAGCAGCTCACCTGTGGGTGGCCAGCCCTGCTCCTATATTTTGTGGCTCAACTACAAGCACCAGTGTTCTGGCGCAAGTAGGGTTACACCAGCATATCGCCGCACATCCCAAGCTGAATATTGGGATGTGCGGAATATGCATGGGCACACCCGCCCCCCCGCACTTGGGCCGCATATATTACTGGTGCACCCTGGGTGCATTGGGATCTGCGCGGCGCAACATCCGCTTTTGAATATCATGCCAGGGTGCATCAGTGGGTTGCGCATGGTGCAATACTGTTGCGCCATGTGCAACCCCTTTGTATATCCCGTCCTCAGTTTAGAAGATCACAAGATTTCTTCTAATGTGGTAGAAACAGGTACTCACACAGAGAGATGTATACTGCTTTGCAATTATCATAATACAGGTATGTATGAACCCATTACAAAACAGATACAATATGAGTTAATTATCCCTGGTTATTACATAAGAAAAAAACATGGATGTTTTATAGGTAATATGGATTCTTTGGCAAATATTTTTGTTCAAACAGACATGTTGAGTTTACTCTCTACCAGAAGTGTTAATCTTTGTAATGTGCTGTGGCTGGTAACTGGGTACAAAGTACAAGAGCAATATCTATGATAAAACGAAGAACTCCAAACATAGCCTTGCACCACTATCTGTGCGTTTTACAATTATTGGCTCATTTTAAATAGGAATTTCAAACTTTCTTACACATTATGATCATGAAAATGGACTTTGTCTAATGTTCACATGCTGTTTAAATGTACAGTAAAACTTGAAACTGTTTTATTACACTCAACTAAAATAAAATAAATGGTGAACAATATTTCTTTTAAAAGAGCACAATGAAAAATTGCAGCCTCTGCAGGGTGATGTGAATAGAGATAATTGAATATCAGGCCCCAGATTTGTTAAAATTTCTTAAAAGTTTTCTAAAAATTTGCATTGTGCCTTGTGATTGCCAACATCCCCAAAGATGCGGTATTCAATTGAACAGTGCACTGGTGCTATTCAACTGAATACAGGGCCATGTCAGTGCAATACTAAGCCACTTAGCACTACCCCAACAGGGCCCCCAATGTACACTGCCAGAATAGATAGCACTTGAACGCTTTTTGCAGTATTGAAAGGGGCCCATTGTGCATGCAAAGCACTAAGAGGCCATTTGTATGCCCATTATATGCTCATTTACCTGGGTAGCAAAGCCGGTTAGTGTGCGCTCCCTCCCCAATTGCCTGGTCACTCACCTGTGTAGATATCCCTAATGCTAGTGATCCCTCAACTCCTATTGCCAGCATGTACATCACAATCACAGTCCCTGGTGCTAGTGATCCCCACCTCCGATTACCAGACTGTAAATTGCAAGCACAATCTCTGGTGTTAGTGGACTCCTCCCTCTACTTGCCAGCCTGCAAGTCACAAGCACAATCCTTGGTGGCAGTGATCCTCTCTCCTCTGGTCACCAACTCATATGTCACAAGCACAATCCCTGGTGCTAGTGGTCTCTCCCCATCCAATGATCAGCCTGTAAGTCACAAGCACCATCCTTGGTGGTAGTGGTCCCTCCCTCTGATAACCAGCCCATATGTCAGAATCACAATCCCTGGTGCTAGTGGTCCCTCCTCCAGTAACCAGCCCATAAGTCACAATCCACAATCCCTGGTGGCCCCTATGATTGCCAGCCCATAATTCACAAACACAAAACCCGGTGCTTTCAGTCCCCCAGTCACCAGTCCATAAGTCAAAGTACAGTCCCTGGTGCTAGTGGTCCCTCCTCCCTCGATCACCAGCCCATAGTAAAAGTTGCAACACTCCCTGGGGTCCAGCAGTTCCCGTGGCACTGATCTATGGTACCGCGTGTCACAACACCCCCCCTCCCTGGCATCCCAGCCACAAGCCCCCACCTCCACATCACCTTACCAGTATCTCCGGTGTATGGCAACTGGCACAGTCCTATGCACCTCCACAGCTAGCCCTGTATGTGGTCAGACAGGAGCACACCTAATTGATAGGACAGGGTGGCATGTCCTGTCCTATAAATAAAGAGTGCGCTCCATGCCTGGCCATTCGGAGCAGCCAGCCAGATGTGTGTGGAGGGCTGTGCTGGTCACTGTATATACCCGCAGCATCAAGGATACTGGTAAGATGATGGGGGTACAGTGCCATGGTGGGGAGCTGCTAAATGTCAGGAGAGGGAGGAGTTGAGATAGGTGATGAAACTGGATCAGTGCTGGGGGAACCACTGGACCCCAGGGACTGTTGCAACTTTTACTTTGGGATGGTGATTGGGAGGGAACCATGAGCACCAGGTTGTGCTGTGTTTATGGGCTGGCAATCAGGAGGGGGGACCACTAGCACGAAAGTGTATTGCATGGTAGGCTGAGGATCAGAGAGACAGTGCAGGGATGAAAGAGGGTGGATGTGCTCCCCATGGCCAATACACTAAGTGGCTACATTACCTCTGGCAGCCATCAGCATTTCTTGGATTAAGTTGAGGTTTTGTTAGGTGGTATCTGCACTCATATGAGGACTGCTAAAACCTTTGCACAAACCAAGACCGCCAAATATGAGGTAGTGCAGCTATTCTTGGCCACACCTCCTTGCCACCTGCACACATTATGTTTTAGAAGGGCACTAATCCTCTTTGCCAATGCAGCAGTCCCTTTCAAACATGGGTATCTGATGCAAGCCTCCTGATCAGGCAAACTTCATGTTACATCTGTATTCAGCAAGATTACTCAGTTCCACTGACTTTATTGAGCAACTTGCTGCCTAGCTTCACCAGCTATCTCTTTGTATGCTAGATCTGCTGCCTCTGGATATTCATTCTCAAACTGCACTAGCTGTCACTTTTTCTTTCAAAGCTCACCCTGGGGACTGGAATTTTCAAAGTGAAGGGTCAGGTACAACTGCCAGTTTTGGTCTGCAACTGCATCCTCCAAGATGGGTCAAAACATTTAGAATTTGTTCTCAAACATCCTGATGCATTTGGGACAGGAATGTGATTTGTGGCAGCTTATGACAAAAAATGATGCATGCTTCCTTTTTTGAAACATGCAGCAGATCTAGTGCTGTAAATCATGGAAACTGCACTGGAATCTTAGCCCATTTCAGAGCTGAGTAAGAATCTGGGTTAATTTACAGGCATGTCACGCAACTAACATACTAACATACTCAAATGCAAGCAGAATAGGCCTAACAGTCTTTTGTGTCTGCTCATTTGGTCAGCCCCCACCCTGGGAGCTGACCTTGCTGCACCCCTCCTCCTCTCTGGCTTCTCCCTTCCCAGTCCCGGATATTCTCGCTGCACTGGACTTTGTTTCCAGAACCCTTCCCCTCTACCTGTCCCACCCCCTCTTGAACCCCTCCACTGTCTCTGCCTCCACCAGCCCCCTGGTCAGCACATTCCATGGCTCCACCACCCCTTCAGTGAAGTAGCGCCTCCTCCTTTCTCCCCTGAATCTCCCCCCCTCCAGCTTCCAACAATGCCTTTTAGTTGCCCCCTCCTTCCTTCCTTCATTCCTTGAGCACCCTGACTGCTCCTCCCCTATTTACCCCCATCATGTACTTGAAGACCTCTATCATGTCCCCGTCCCTCTCTCTTCCAATGTGTACATATTTAGCTCTTGAGCCTCTCCCCATACAGTAGGTCCTGTCCCCAAGCCCCAGATCATTTTGGTTGCCCTCCTCTGGACCCTCCAGGAGTTCAAAGTCCTTCTTTAAGTGTGGCCTCCAAAACTGCACACAGCACTGTAGGTGCAGCCTCATCAAGCAGTTATACAGAGGAAGTATCACTTCCTCCTTCTGGAGGTGATCCCTAGCGATGCATCCCAGCATCCTGTTGGCCTTGGCTGCTGCCCTCCTACAAGTCTCTGAGTTGTTCATCTTGACATCTACCACCACCACCAGGTCCCTCTCAGTCATCGAGACTTGTAGCATTCCCCCCCCAGGGTGTACACTTGGCCTGGGTTTCTGGCTTCCAGGTGCAGTACCTTGCATTTCCCTGCATTGAACCTCAGCTTCCACTTTCTAGACCACCTTTCCAGAGCCTCCAGGTTCCCCTGTGGGCTACCCTCCTCCCCATCCACCACCGCCCCAGTTTTGAGTCATCTGCAAAGAGACTCATCTCACTCCTGATGACCTTCCTATGTCAGAAACATAGGCATTGAACAGGAGGGGCCCAAGGACCGATCCCTGAGGGACCCCACTAATGATCCTCTTTGGGGATGAGACTAACCCGCCAACCACAACCCTCTGGGTCTGGTCCTGGAGCCAATTGCCTATCCATCTTATCATCTGGTTTCCCACCCCCATTTCTCCCAGCTTATCCAACAGGCCCCTGTGAGGAACAGAGTCAAACACCTTGTTGAAGTCAAGAAAAAGGATGTCCACCAGTCTACCCAGGTCCAAGGTACTCATCACCCAGTCATAGAACTCCACAAGGTTTGTCTGACATGATTTCCCTGGGATGAATCCATGCTGTCTATTGTCCAGGCACCCTGACTTTTCCAGGTCCCCCGCTAGCCTTTCCTTGACAATGCCCTCCATCACCTTGCCCACCACCGATGTCAGACTGATGGGCCTGTAGTTCCCTGCCACCTCCCTTGATCCCCCTTGTTGATAGGCACTATATGTGCCACCTTCCATTCCTGGGGCACCCACCCTGTCCTCAGAGAGATGCTGAAAAGCCCCGCCAGGGGTTTGCCAGGACATCCACCAGTTCCTTCAGTACTCTGGGATGTAATTTATCCAGCCCCGGTGCTTTCTCCATCTTAAGGGACCTGAGGGCTTCCCTCACTCTCTCTGCCATGATTTCCACCTCCACTACCTCGTCCCCCTGCCTTGCCTTCCCTTTCTCCTGCCAGTGATGGCCCCCCTTCTCCCCAGACCCACCGTTCCGGTAAGAGTCCCCCGCAGGTTTCACCATCTCCTCCCATGTATGATGCAGCCCCCATTTTCCTTGGTGGAAACTGAGGCAAAGTACTCATTTAGTACCTCAGCCTGCTCCCTGGGTCTTGTGCCCATCTCTCCCTGTTTTAATCCTGCTAATCTGCCCTTCACATTTTGTTTTCCCCAATGTATCTAAAGAACCATTGTTCCTCTCCTAATTTCCCTGGCCAGGTTCTGCTCCTTCCTTGCCTTAGCCACTCTCACTACCCTAGTGGCCCTTCTGGCCATCAGCTCGTACTCCCCTCAGTCCCTTTCCCTCCTTGAGCACTTGAAATGCCTATAGGCCACCTTCTTCCCCTCACCACCTCCTGAACCTCCTTGGTCTACCAGCAGGGTTTCTGGACCCTGTCACATTTTTGTTTTACTCTTGCACAGGTGCTGGTAGTATCCTGCACCCCCCTTCTGATGATTTCCCACCTACTGTCAGCGTCCATGTCTGGCCCAATCCCATCCAAATGCTCCTTAAGGATCCTTCCATTTCCTTGCAATCTGCCCCCTGAAGTCAGTTACCTCTGTCTTTGTGCAGCCTTCTACCCTCCTAGATCAGGCAGAAGCAGACCGTGACATGGTCACTCCCCACCAATGCATCCCTTACCTCAGGCCCCCAATCTGGTCACTGTCTGCCAGGACCACATCCAGTATCTGTGCCTCCCTGGTCGGTTCCCACACCTGCTGAGTTAGGAACACGCCTGAAAGACATCCAACAACCTGTGTGCCCTGGCCACCGAGGATGTCATAGTTCCCAGTCTGTTCCTGGCATGCTTAAGTCCCCAACACCACCACCCTTCCCCTGCCCAATCTGCAGTGTCTCCTAACATCTGCCACCAGACTCTCCTCCAGCTCCTCCACTAGCGCAGGGGGTCTATACACCACTCCTATTTTTACTCTCTTGCCCTCCCTTGTTATCAAGGTGACCCAAATTGCCTAAACAGTTCCCTCCACCTCCTCCACTCTTCCTATGCCATTGCAGTTTTTGACTATTATTGCCACCCCTTCTCCCCTTCCCTCCCCCTCCGTCCTTCCTGAACATGGTGTAACCCTCCAGGTTCAGGTCCCAGTCATGCCCTGCAGTGGCCCAGGTCTTAATGACTGCTGCCACATCCACCTCTCCTCAGTTAGCACCACCTGGAGCTCAGGCATTTTATTGCCCAAGCTCCTAGCATTTATCAGGACTACCTTCCACCCTTTCCTATACTTCCATTTCCACTGCTTGCATTCCCATGGGATTCCATCTTACCCTGGTTGCACCATACCAGTCAGCCTTTTCATGCATTCCTCCAGCTCCCTGGGGTGGAGACCAAGTCCCTCCTTTATCGGACCCTCTTCGACAGCCTTTCTCCTATTCCCACTTCACAGGTTTAAACCCACCTTTCACCAATGAACTCCTCTATTTTCAACTTAAGGATTTCCATCCCTCCAAATTGAGATGGAGCCTAGGCTAGCATACAGCCCTTATCCCCAGGTCTCCCCCAATCTCCCATCAACCCATACCCTCTGGCCCCACCACTTCCCTGAGCCACTTGTTTATCTCCCTAATCTTCCTCTTGTGTTCCCCACTAGTCCTTGGCACTGGCAGGATTTCTGAGAAGAAAATCACATTCTATGTCATGACAGACCCTGGCAAACTCCCTGAACCTTGCCTGTATCTCTAGCTCACTATTTCCTCATATGATTGATACTCCAGGTGGACCAGTATGCCAGGAACCTCCCACAATTCTTTGCCAGCTGATATACCTCATGCTTGGCCCTCTGCACTGTTAGTCCAGGGAAGAATTTTGTTCTAACTGGGCAGGATTCCCTTCCTATCCCATTTGATACCCCTCAATCATGGACTCACCCAACAGGAGCACCTGACCACCCCTTTCCTCCATTCCCCCTTCCATGTCACTCATCCTTTCTACCAGCCCCTCCCCAGTCGGCTCCTTGCTCTTCCCTCTATCTGGGTGCCACCTGCGCCCCCCTCCTTATTTACCCTGGCCACCCTCCCTGATGTCTATGCCTCCTCCTCCCGAGTATCCTTTGTACCCACTACCCCATCCCAGTCACTGCTCACGACTGGTCCTTCCCCCATCTGCTAAACTATCCTGGCTCGTCCTCTCCCTTCCTTCCCATCTCTGTTCAGCCCTCCTTACCTGTTGTTCTCCCTGGCCTAAACCCCCAGCTCCCTTTACTGTATCCTTCTTGTACTTCTGGTCCTTCTCCTTGTCCTTTCCTCCCAACTGGTCCTTCTCCTTGCACTTTCCTCCTCTACCCCCTCTCTCCTGCTCTGATACCCTGCTCCCCATTTTCCTGCATTCCAAGTTCCCTGTTCTTCCTGCTATCCAGCCCCACCCTCCTGCCCCTACTCCCTACTTCCTTTCCATTCACCCCCTCATCTCCAAGCAGAAGAAGAGAGCTGAAGCGGTTACTGAGCTTAAGGTCCGATCCATCTCCCCACCTTGTTTCTTCTGTGCAGCCCCAGTCATCTGCCTACTTCCCTGAGAATGTCCTCCCTTTGGTCCCCCTCTGTGAGGGTCCACAGATACCTGCCTGCTTCCTTGGTAGTGTCCTCCTTTAGGACCCTGTCAGGATCCCTATGTGACCCCAGAGTACTGTCCTGCACTTCTTTCCCTATGCCCCACCCCTAGTGCTTGGTGCAACCCTGTAGGAGAGCCCCTGCCCTATTCCCCAACCATACCTCCCCTCCTTCCAGCTGTCTCCTAACCCCCTCAGCCTCCTCCCTAAGCTGTGCCAGCTGGTAGCACACTGGGCAACCACTGAACTTCCAAGCCTAGTCCAGTATCATGGCTGCCTCACACCGTGTGCACCCCACCACCCTCTCAAAGATGCCGGCCCTAATGACATGTGGTCCCATCTCCCTCCAAGTAGGTTTCCTTGGGTGAACTACCAGGTTCCCCACTAGTCCAAGATACACCCCTACCCACTAATCAGGTCACCCACTAATCCTAGATACAGTCCCACAGTAAACAGGTACCCCCGCTACTAGGTGCAGTATTACAGTAAACTGACAGGGGAAGTGTACAACTCCCTAAGCTCCTCTCTCCCAGCCTTTAAACCCACCCCTCAGTGGCTATAACTACATGAGCTGCACCTGAAATCTTTTCCTCCAATTGCAGGGTAGGCATTCCTATAAAACAGCCGAGCCAAGGGGAGGGGGGGTGGGTGGGATTAGGGCCCACCCGACTCTCATGAGAGTGTATCAGCCCTGTGTCTGCCCTCACTGCACCTCCAAGCACCTGCAACCTCCTCTCATTTCCAACACACAAAAATGGCAGCTAAAACACTACTTTAAATCAACTTACAAACACACTCGGCAGCCCAGACTGCATGCTAGATACAGTACATGGGCCTCATTGCTGAGCACCATTTTGTAACTGGTCCTCTGTAGTGGATTTTCATGTGTACATGGAAGGCTAAGTTTTGTGTGGGCTCAGGTCACAACATGATTGGGGTGCAACACTCAAACCTTAGTTCAATGGGAGGGAGCAATCTTGGATCTGGTACTCTGAAATGGAGAGAGGATCACATATTTAGAAGTGGGTAGTCATCTGGGAACAGATGACCTCCACACAGTGTGGTTTTGATAAACATTACCATGAAGTCTAGCCTTACAAAAGCGAGGGTTCTGGACTTTAGAAGGGCTGACTTTGACAAAATGGGTGAGTGCCTAAGCAATACACTAGCAGATAGGCAGGAAGGAGGAGTGGAAGAAAATGGGAAAAATCAAAACTGCCATTATACAGGCAACAAGCCTTAGTGTGATCGAATAAAGAAAACAAAACAAAGTAAAAACCACTATGGTTCTCAAAAGAGGTGATGAGGAAAGTTAGGAGAAAAAGCATTCAGAAAGTATAAGGAATCACAGAAGGAGCAGGACAGAGAACTGTATCAGATAATGCAGAAGGAAGCAGGAAGGCAGTCAGAACAGTGAAAGCCAAACTGAGGAAAGATAGCTAACTCAGATAAGAAGGGGGATAAAACCTTTTATAGGTACATCAGCAAGTGAAGGAAGACCAAAGGAGGGATGCTGAGGCTTAATAAAGGGGAAGGCAGGTGGGCAGAGAGTGACAGTGAAAAGGCAAAGATACTGAGCGAATACTTTTGCTCAGTATTCACAAAAGAAGAGGGGGAGGTACCTAAACCAAACAATAGAAGCACTCTGGGTAGGGGGGTTGACACCAGACCATTCACAGAAGAAAGGGTTCTGAAAGAACTCCTAAAACTCAATGTGGACAAAGCAATGGTTCACCCCAAAATTATGAAAGGAATAAGGGGAGACCTAGTGACATGACTAACTACCCTTTTTTAACAAATCATGGCAGAATGATGTGGTACCTGAGGACTGGAGGAGAGCAGATGTGATTTCCCTTCACAAAAATGGGAGCAAGGCAGAGGCAGGAAACTACAGATGCATTAAATTGACCTCAGTGGTAGGGAAAATGATAGAATCACTTCTGAAAGAAATAATTTTTTTTTTTTTTTTTACTATTCTCTTTAGTCATCCTCCTAGTTGGAACTCTCTCGGGCCACTCAGCTCACCAGAGCCGCTCTACCACCACTGTGACCCCTGCCTTTTCAAGGACATTATTGTCACCCCAAGCCAGAAGAGGTAGGGCTACCAGGGAGACTGAAGGGCAGGCGGGGATCCAGTGTTGGATGTCTGGTGGATGGCACTGTGAGGCTGTCGCCTATCCGACAGGAGGAGATTTTCTGTTTTTGTCCGTGAGTTCCCTCCTCCCCACCTCGAGCATGGGTTGCTCTGATGCCATGGCACATGCCAATCCTGCCAGCGTCAGCCACGCTCAACTCCTGGCTCTTGGTCTGCATCCTGTAATGCCTCTGATCACCATCAGAGGCTGCCAGGATACTGGACAACCCAAAGCCCTCCCCCCGGGAGAGGAGCGCAGTATGTCAGACACTCAATCCTCTCCCTCCCCTGCTGACTCCAGGTGCCCAAGTTCACTCCTGAACCTGGGTCACCGAAATGGTATGAGGTGTAGCATCCAGCACCTCAACCCTCAGTGCCACTGGGCTGGCCCAAGAAAGAATTGTTGAGTACCTAGAGGCCAGAGAGGCACAAGACCCAAAGCAGCATGGATTCACAGTGGAAAGGTCATGTTGACGAATCTAATAGATTTCTTTTACTACGTGACCAAAGTAGTAGACCAGGGTGGGGCTGTGGATATGGCTTATCTAGACTTTAGCAAGGCATTTGACACAGTCAGACACAAAGGATTAATAAACAAGTTTTCTGTCTGGAGTGGGTCCCAGGGTGGTAGCCTGAGTAACAAATTGGCTGCACAACAGGATGCAGAGGGTAATAGTAAACAGAGTACACTCTGAAGAAAGGGTGGCTACTAGTGAGGTACCACAGGATTTAGTACTGGGACCGTTCCTCTTTAATGTCTTTATAGGAGACATTGCAGAGGGCTGGAAAGAAAAGTATGTCTCTTTGCAGATGACACAAAGATCTGCAACAGGTTGATACACAAGGTGGGATGGAAAGGATGAGATGGAGCTTGGCAAGGTTGGAGGAATAGTCAAATTATAGCAGCTTAGAGTCAATGCAAAGAAGTGCAAAGTAATGCACATGGGGAACAAAAACCCAGGTGAAGAGTACACAATGGGGGGAGGTAGTAACAACAACAAAAATGGAAAGGGACCTGGGTAGTCATATCAGACGACCTTAAGGTAGGCAAGCAATGTGAGAAGGCAGTAGCGAGGGCTAGGGGATACTGGGATGCATAGGGAAAGGTATCACCAGTAGAAAACAGGAAGTTGTTATCCCTCTGTACAGACAGGTGGTGAGACCCCATTTGGAGTACTGCTTGCAGTTCTGGAGACCCCATCTCCACAAGGACATAGACAGGATGGAGGCAGTCCAGAGGAGGGCAACTAAATGGTGCAGGGTCTGCAACAGAAGCCATACAAAGAAAGACTAAAGAGCTTAATATGTATACCCGTGAGGAAAGGAGGAGAGGGAAATGATAGAAACTTTCAAGTACCTCAAGGGAATCAACAAAGCTCAAGGTGGGAGCATCTTTCAGAAAAGAGATGCGCAAGAACAAGGGACACATTTGAAGATAGAGGGGATGGCTTAGGGGCAATGTGAGGAATATTTTTCATGGAGAGAGTGGTGGACACATAGAACTGCCTTCATGAGGAGGTTGTGGGGTTAAAACAGTGGGTGAATTCAAGAATGCATGGGACATCATGAGGCAATTACAGTAGGGGTAGGAGGAAGTAGGCTGTTAGTTAACTAGACTCAGCAGTTTATCCAATAAGTAGGAAATGAGCAGACTGGGTGGGACAAGTGGGCCTTATCTGCCATCAAAGTCTATGTTTCTATGTTTCTACATGTAGGTCATAACATATTCAGAGATCAAGGTGCAACACTCAGACCTGTGTGTCCTGTTTCATGACCGTACAAATTTTATTTACTTATTTGAAAAGTTTCACCAGAAAAGGCATACTGAGCTACAGTTACTCATTTCCAGATGTGTCCTGGGGCAGAGGGAGAATGGGATACAATTTGCACTAAGGTACAAAATTCAAATGAGCTGAAAATAAAACAAAATTATACAAGATACAAAGTTGAAACACTAAGGCCATAACAATTCAGAAAATGAAAAAAATAATAAAACAATTATAATGACATACAACTGATAACAATGAGGCTATGCCAAGCATTTTGTGGGAAGGGGGTGAGAGTAGTTAATGAAAAACAGTACAGAAGTGAGAGTAAAGAATGAAGTAGTGAAGGGGATAAGGGTCAGGAGTAGTTGCAGGATGGGGAAATGTAGTTTCAGAGAAGATAAGACAACAAACTAATGGACGGGGTGGAGCAGATATCTAAGGGTAGAGAGTTTCAACAATTTGGGAAATGATAGGAAAAGGTAGCCCGACCTGAAGTGGATGTTCAGGCAGGGAGGGCAATGGTCCTGTAGGGGGAGTTTTGAGGGGAGTAGGTGGGAGTAGGCGGGGTGGGGTGGAGAGGAGGGCGTTTAGGTAGGGTAGAAGGGAGCCAAGTCAGAACTTCCCAACTAATGAGGCACTATGGGCAAGGCATCTGAATCCAAAAGGTGGGAAGGAGAGAGCAGCATAGAGGTTGCAGTGGTGTGTACATGGTGGAAAGCTTTGGGCAAAGTGGCAGGAGCTGAATAGTGTGTCCAGTCTGGTGAGGGTGGTCTTATGCAACACTGTAAACTATGTCCCCAAAGTCAAATATCAGGAGGATCATCTCTGGATGACTTCACAGCAGGTCTGTGGGGGTGCAGCCACAATGTCTGTACAGGCGCCAAATTTGGGATGAAGCTTTTGTAAATAAAACATGTCCAGAGAAATCAAAGTTCCTATCAAGCCAGAGCCCAAGGTATTTAAAAGGAGGAGGCATCCTCTAATAGGGACCCTTCGAGGGTGTGGAAGGTAGGGTAGACTGTAATGCTGGAGAGCCTTTGCCTGGTGCCAAACATCATAGAGACCATCTTTCTGTCATTGAGGAACAGGTCATTTATGCAAAACCAGCCCTGGACATTATTGAATGCCTGCTGAAGGCTGGTTGCCACATCAGGAGGAGGTACTGGAGGAATACAAAACAGTATCATCCACGTACATGTGGATATCAGCAGTTGAGCAGGCAGCAGGTAAGTCATTCAGAAATACTGAGAAGAGTATTGGTCTGAGTACCAGACCTTGAGGACTCGGTTTTGATGGCGAGAGGGGAAGAGGAGTTGCCTATCCTGACTGATTGGGTTCTACCCATAAGATAGGAACAGAACCAGCTAGTGGTGGTCTCTGAGAGACCAGTTGTTGCAAGTTTGATGAGGAGGAGGTGTAGGCAACAGTGTTGAAGACTTTGGCCAAATTGACAAAGATAGCAGAGGTCATGCGGCCCTGATCCATGACAAATAGTAAGAGTCAGTGAGCTGGAGAAGGGAGGATGTGGTGGAGTGGGCCTTGTGAGAAACCAGACTGGAAGGAGGTGAAGAAGAAGGAGGAGGAGTCAAGGAATGGGAAGGCTGAGCCAATACCAGAGTTCTTGAAGTTTTACAAGGATAGGGAGTAGTGATATCGGGCAGTAGTTACCTGGATTTGATGAATCACCACCGTTGGGAAGGGGACGATGCAGCAAACTTCAATGCATCTGGGACAGTGGCCAGTGTTAAGGAGATTTAGAATGTAAGTGAGTGAGAAAGCAATGGCATGGCCCAAAAGGTGTAGGAGCTTAGGGTCAAGCTCATCCGGCTTTTGCCCTTGTGGAGGTTAAGGGCTAGAAGAGCTTTTAGGGTGTAAGCGGTGGAGACCGGTAAGAAGGAGAACCAGAGGAGAAGGGGAGGAAGTGGATGAAGAAGGAGCTGTTGGGGGAGAAGCTGAGGAGGGTAGGGAAGCAAGAATGTTTCGAGCACAGGTGGTGAAGATGTTCGATTTGGTAGCTACGAGAGGGGGTCTGAGATAGTGATGTCACCTACATTTAGGTGAAGGCATTTTGGAGAGATTTATATTTAAGCAAGTCTCCAAGAATGCCTGAGTCCTTGTATGTCTGCCACTCTTGGTCACGAGCACACTGACAGGCCAGCAAATTGCTGTAACCCAGGGAGGTGAGAACCTCAGACCCTGGTTTTCCTGATTAGAGCATACCAATCTCAAACATCTCTGTTTCTCCTTCTATGCTCTTCAGCACTAATCAATTGTCTCCTCGCCATCACAACGCAGTCTGCTTGGATACATTTGGAGTCTGAGGAGCCTTTCTTGTTACCTATAATAGGCTTCTCATTACTTGAACTCTAGACATCCCTCGTGGACTCTATACAAGCTGCCCTATACATTGCCTCACCAATGGCATACTCCATAGGCTGGCAAGCAGCCTTCTTACCCCTTACTTGTACTTCTTTTATCAGTTGATATGAATGGAAAATTACATTTCAAAATGAATAGAAACAAAATAATATAGATCGATTAGTCAATGTGTCTGCTCTATTAACACTAGTCTCTGTTTTTCTGAGGTAATGGTGTTTATCCATGGCGGAGGTTTAATGATTGGTGGCACCTTTATGTCAGATGGATCACCTCTGGCAGCCTATGGCAATGTAGTTGTTGTAATAATCCAATACAGACTGTATTCCTGGATTTTTCAGGTTTGTACTATGTATCTTCTTTTAATTTTAACACTGTTAAACTGGATTGACTTCAGACTTAGACTACGGAAGAAGAACAAAGTTAATGAGAAGATGCTCATGGTTATCAGACTTTAACTCACTCAGCTCTAGAATGGAATCCTGAGTGAGTGCTGTATTTCTGTGTAAAAATGGCTGTTTTCCTGAGCAGTTAGAATCTTCAGAACTAAAATGGTAACACTCCGACTTGGAGTATAAATAACTGAAAAAGTATAACTCCCACAAGTGTTCCAGCAGACAAACCAGCCTTGTGGCAAATATCATAGATCAAGAGGTGTGAGAGTCAATCCTGAGTATGTCCTGGGGAGGTCTCCTGTGTTGTATGGATTCTCCAGTGACTTCTACATAGCCTTCATGGAAATCTGGGCTCCTAAGTTGGCTAGAGTCTACAATAAAGCTTGGGAATCAGGAACCCTGCCCCCCTCCTTTATGCATGTTCTGATCACCCTTACCCCAAAACAGGGTAAAGAGGGTGTTCTTTGCTCACAATTCCATGTGGTCTCACTGACCAGTGTAGATGCCAAGATCTTTGTGAAGGTCCTCATTGGGTGACTAAATGACATCATAGGTTCTCTTATCCATACTGACCAGCTGGGATTTTTCTGGGCATTTGGAACTGATAGCACCACCAGACTCCGGACCTACTATGGGAGGTCCTGAACCACCAACTTTGTCTGCCACCCAGTCTTTAGATGCTGAGAAAGCATTTGACAGGGTGGAGTTGGCATATCTCTCTGCTGCCACATCCAGGTTTGTCTTTGACCCAAAATGAATTTCACTGGTCACCATTCTGTATACTAACCCTTCAATATCTGTATAAAGTAACTCTGTAGTCTCCCCAACCTTTTTGTTAGAGGGAGGTACCAGGCAGTGGTGCCCTTTTCCTCCTACCTTTTCCTGCTAAAAGTAGAACACTTCACCATCAATAGCAGAGCTACCCCAACCTTTGTGGACATATCAGTTGCAGGAGTTTATGCTTTTATTTATTTTTTATTTAATTCTCTGGAAACAATCTTTGAGCAAGGTGCTTGTTTACAAAGGCTCCATGTTATTAAAACAAGATCATAACAAAAACACAACTCACAGAGCCAAAGACACTGATAAAACAACAGCTGAAATTAAAGAGGTGGCTACAATAATATAACAAGAATTATTGTAACATCCTGACAGTAACAAAGAGCAGTCTGATACATAGGAGTTGTCAAGCAAGCAATTATGGCTTAATGGAGGTAGGAGAGGGACAGGTTAGGGGTCCTGATAAAGGCTTGGGGGGGGAGCAGAGCAAGGTAATTTAGTATGGCTAAGAACTGAGGGAGAAGGGTCATTAAAGGGGAGAAGAGCAGAAGCAATGTGGTGAGGGAGAGATGGGGGTTTACAGTTAGGAAGGAGTAGACAGGGGGAAATAGGCGGGGTCCTGTCTGCAGCGATAGGAGCAACTGTATGAGATAGAAAGACCTAGTACTGGGTTGGTCATGTCACTTTCCAGCAAGCACAAGTCGTACCCCATAAGTTAACCCTATTTGCAGACAATATCATCCTGTTTGTTTCAGACATTCCCACTTCTCTGCAAGCCCTGGATACCATCATATAGGAGTATTCAGCCTTATCTGGTACAGACTAAATGAGTTGAAGTTCCAAGTCATGCCTTTTAACCAAGCCTACATTTGACTGCTTTTTCTTAACTACCCCTATCAGTGGGGCCCAGAAGGGTGGTGTGCCTAGGAGTGCATCTTTGACCCATGATTTGGGCCACAATAGCTGCCAACACTAAAATGATGCAGGATAAAGTGGATAGTGACATCCAATGATGAGGGAATCTGCTACTGTCTACATGGGGCAAGGTGAACATACTTAAATTACTCTCCCCAAATTGCACTACATCCTCTCAAATCTGCCTTTACAAATACAGGCACATTCCTAAAGAAGTTATCATGGAAACTGTCCTCTTTCTTCTGAGTGTGGAGGTCCCTAAGATCAAGCTGGCCATGCTGCAGCTTCAGAGCAGTAAGGCCACTTGATCTACCCTACTTAAAGTCCATACATACACGAATATGTACTTCTTAGGTAGGGGCATAGCCTGTTACAGGCCAAACTTAGTCTACGCTCCTGTGTTGGCTGTCAGTGGAAATGGCACGAGGAAGCTGCCTGCTCCAATAGCCATCATGTCCCCTGACTGGAACATTCACCTGAACATCTGTCTGTGCATCAAGAACTCTAGGCAGATATGGCTCAAGTACACTATCCCCTTGGCTGGAAACCAAAACCTCTAGGTCTAGACCCTATGGCACAAAACAACTTGTTATCAGGGTTACCCATACAATGGAATCTATGGGCAGAGTGAGGCACTGAAGCAACATTCCCTTCCTGATAAATCAAGATCTTTTGAGGATCTTCAAACCCAGTGCCACCTACTGAGGACCCACTTTTGGGTATTATCTCCAACCCAGGGACTTTCTTTATGCAAAGGTATCCACTCACCATTTACTTCCGTCTCCATCAACCTTTGAGAAATGGGTTAATCTGAAATCAGCTTAGCACCTAGCAGATAAAATGAAACAGCTTATAGACAAGCAAACACCTACTGTTTGTGCTGTTGGACCAAGAGACAAGTGGAATATGGAGTTGGATGACCCAATAGCACCTCTGGATTGAGACACCGTTTGGCCACATTATTATGTGGCAAACAGGGAACTTCAGGCAAAAACCATACAGTATAAGCTACTTCACCAGGCTTATAGGATCCCTCAGTGGCTGTATAGAGCAAATCTGCCCCCCCCCCGAATGATCACTGGAGATGCAGCTCTCTGCAAGCCTCATTATTCCACATTATCTGGTCCTGCCCAGCCCTTGCTCAATATTGGACAGATGCATGAGCCTATTGTAGGACAGTAGCAACTCTTCTGGGGCTGAAAAAACATACCTGACCCTTTTAGGCATCCAACCTGCACCCCTTCACTCTCTCAGCTACACATCTCCATTGGGTCAATCACTCCCTAGGGTCAGCCAAAAGAGTTATACTTAGACACTGTGGGACCATGATACACCTGTAGTACAAGAATGTAAGAACCTCCTGCTGATGACAGTCTATTATGAAAAAGTGGCACATGTGGCAGCAGAAAAACTAGCCTTTTCTGAAAATCTGGAGACCCTGACTGGAGGCATATCCCAGACCTATCCATACACTCCCTCCTGTCAGGTAATTGTGCCACTCACTCCTGCACATATCTGGTCTTGATGATGCTCTGTTACATGGGAATAACTTTTTGTATCTATTTACCTGCTTCAGGGAAGTAGCAGTTGCCTTTGAGGGCATCATTCCATCCTCCTTACCTGGGTCCTCCTGGTCCCAGCTCCCCACCCTTCTCTATAACCTGCCTATCTCGTCTATGACACCAAAAGTGGCACTACTAACAAGAACCAATCACTTCTGTCTTCTAACCTACTCAACATGATTATTTCTCCTCTGACTACTCTTTAATTACTACAACTATACCATATTTATATGCTCCTATGTATTGGCTGACCACAGCTGTTTATTATAATTATCACAGGATAATTTCCCAGGAACTTGGATGAGCAAGAGGGGGCAGGGTATGCACTAGCAGGACTGTACATCACTCTTGCCCACATGTCCTTTTCAGCTACCTTAAATTTACTCTGCCTAATCACAGGCAGTTTTGGACTTTAAGACTCACACTGATGTATGTTCTAAGGATGTTACTGTTTGATACACCTAATTTCTCTTGGTAATCATTAACCTCTGTTCATATATAAAATCACTGCCCAATTGTACCATCCTGTGTTGTCAGGCTCAAGGTGTCTCTATGCTTGATATGTTTGACAGAGACACTGACAGCGCATTTGGTATATTTGCATGATTTTCCAGTGTAAGTAATTAATTATTGAATTTGAAACATTTTGTCTGTATTCGTTGTGTTGAAAAGTTGAAAAAGTTTAATAAAACTTATATGAAGACCTGCGTGGTGATACCATCAAGCACCTGTGAAACAAAGAACAGGTACTGCACTGAAGACAGCCGAGATAATGTAGGAGATGCAGCTCCATGATGGGGAGGAGTGAATGAATCCTGAAAGAATGAAGTAGATGGGCACCTTCAGCCTGCCTGCTGGAATGCCATCCTGTGTGGACTGGTTGTAAGGTGTGCCTTACGATGCATCAAAGTAATGGTGTGGGCAACAGCCAGCAAGGCAGCTGGCACCCCTCATTTAGGAGGAGAGCTGGAAGCCTGGTGAGAGAAAAACCCAGCCTAATGACTCCTCTGGCTAAGTCTTGACTTAGAACCTTTGAGGCCCCTTGCCTGCATACCGTAATTGCAAGAAAAAGTGTTGCACTATGTGTGAAAGCAGTGCCTTTAGATGAAAATACAGTGAGGACACGGCCATAACGCAGGAGGGGACTAGGGAATCCCTAAGCACTGTGTTGCCTGTAAAGTATGGATAGGCTGCCCATAGCATATTGTAGAACAAATGATAATGATAGTGAGAGTCTGTGCCTTCCACAGATGGAAGACTGCAAGGAGCATGTAAGGAATGTTTGCTACAGCAAGCAGCTAACATACTGTGGTCACGCAATATGAACTGAGTAGTTATCTATGAAAACATGAAGGGACATTGTGGTAGAGAGGTTACCCTAGAAAACCATAAATACTGTAATGAACTTGTATCTCGATGAATTTAAGGTCCTGTGACCAGTGCCTTTTAAAGTGTACACATGAACTTTGTCAAAGAGCCCTCTAGTAAAGTCAAGTGTTTGGAATCCAGTCATTTATTGTATTTTGTTTCAACCACCAAAAGGTGTCCAAATTTATCGTCTCTTACAGGAGTCAAGCAACCTGTGCTGTTGAGTGGAAGGGTCTCCCAGCAAGCAATAACACTATATACCCCTATTACTAGGAGAACTTAATGTTACTGTTCTATTTTGGATCCATAGTTGCCTGTCTGTCTGTGTTTTGCACAGCTATGCACTTAATATTGTATTGTGTGGTGTTAAAATACATGTCATCACTTCAAGCCTCGAGTGCGCTACCTTTCTTTTCAGTAATTGCAGGACACACTGCGAGTCAACGTGGGTAGTCACACTGCAGCACCACAAGTTTCTGCTCCTTTTTGGTTTTTTTCAGATATCACCATATACCCAGGACATAGGAGTCCTCTTGGCCATGCCCTCATCTGTGCTTTGATGCAGGTTGGTCCCTTATCTCTTGAAGTGGGATTGTATATAGGAATCAAATGTTTAAACCCAAGGAAACTATATGCTTGTTCTGGGTGAAGCCTTGTCAGCCTCAGCGTGCACAAGAATTTGCATACCCACAAGGCTTTGCTCTGAGATTGATGCTTAAAGAGGGAGTCCAGACAAATTTTCTAGCATCAACACATTCAGAAGTTGGATCAGAATATCCTCAATTAGCAACATGCAAAATGTGAACTCTGTAAATTATTTGCTTAAAAGTTATAAGTCATTTTGTAGCCATAGTTTCACTGCCTATTTAAAAAAGCTCACTTCAGTGAATCACTACTGATGATGTCATAACCAGAACTTACAGCCTCATCCTCCCTGCAAGCTACCTTATAGGACATATTTCTCCCACATTACATAAAACTGCAGTTGCCGTAAACATTTTAAAAAAGGAAAGC
Organism: Neoceratodus forsteri; assembly: GCA_016271365.2. Classification (NCBI taxonomy): domain Eukaryota; kingdom Metazoa; phylum Chordata; order Ceratodontiformes; family Ceratodontidae; genus Neoceratodus; species Neoceratodus forsteri. The sequence continues at coordinate 1,429,500,186 of CM028130.1, forward strand.
TGACACTGGGTGGGTACAGGGCATGCATTTCCACAATGTGCAGATACAAGGCACTTAAGATTGTGATGGGGGTTGAAATGCAGGGGCAAACATGGCTATTGAAAGCCAGGGTTGTGTGCAACTTTTAGAATACTTCAGGGAAGAGATTTCAGAATGCCACCAGGTTGCATCTGTGGTATTTAGCAATGGCATAGTCTCAGGAAGAGGCCTGTGCAATTTTGGAGTGTAGCAGGGGGGCCGAAATTCATAATATGGCAGTGTTGGTTTCATAATGTGTCATGGCTGTGTAATTTTGGCACATAGTAGTGATACACAATTTCAGAATATGGTGGGGATGCTTGATTTCAGATTGTGGAGGCAATGTGCAATTTCACAATACTGTATGGCATGGACATACAATCTCAGAATATGATGGGGCACACAGTTTCAGAATAAGTTGGTCACATGCAATTTCAGAATGTGAAAGGGATGCATATTTTTGGAATGTGGTGGGATGTGTAATTTTGGAGCATGGCAAAAATGTATTTTCAGAATGTGACAGATTTTGGAATGTGGTGAGGTCAGGATGCACAATGAAAGTGGCAGAATGCAAATTTTAGAATGAGGCTTTGACATGCAATTTCAGAATGTGGCATGGCAGGGATACTCATTTTCAGAATGCAGTGGGGATGTGCAGTTTTGAAATATGGTGGGGATGCGCATTTTCAAAATGTGACAAACATGGGCAATTTTTGAATGTGGCAGTGACGCACAATTCTGAATGTGGTAGGAAGGTAATCTCAGAATGTGACTATGACACACAGTCCAGAACTAGGCATTCCCCTCCATATTCTATGTTGTGGGGATACCCAGTTTTGGAATGTGGCTGGTAAATACAATTTTAGAATATGTCAGAAACACATAATTTTGGAATGTGTTGTAGACAAGCATTTTCAGAATGTGACATGGACGCACAGTTTTGTAATGCAGTGGTAACACAATTTCAGAATGTGGCTGGGATGCACACATTTGGAATGTGGCCAGGACACACAATTTCAGAAAGTGGTGGGGACCTGCAGTTTCAGAATGCAGCCATGATGTGCAGTTTTAGAATGTGGTGTGGGATGCACAATTTCTGAATGCAGTGGTAAGACAATTTTTGAATATGATGGAGACATAATTACAGAATGTGGTGGGTATGTGCAATTTTGGAATGTGGCAGGCATGAAGTTTTGGAATGTGGTGGGAACATGCACTTTTGCCAGGAACACACAAAGTAAGAAATTGGCAGGGACTCTCAATGACAGAATGTGCTGTGAAAGCAATGTGCTATTTTCAAATGTGTCAGGTGCATAGAATTATTGAATATGGCAGTGACACACAATTTCAGAATAAAATGATGACATTCCGACAGTGTGCATCCCCACTATACTCCAAAACTGTCAGTCCCTGTCAAATTCCTAAATGTGTGTTCCTGTCACATTCCATGACTGTGTCCCCACCACATTTTAAAATTGTGCATCTCTGCCAGATTCCAAGATTGCATCTCCCAGTTTCTGAAATTGTGCACCACCTTGACATTCCATGACTTTTGGCCAGCGATACATTCCAAAGCCACCTCCTGACCCATTCTAAACTACAGTACAGCACCATGCACCTAAACATTCTCTAAATGCATGCACTGCATCCAATTCTCAGGGTTTTTTTTTGAATGATTACCACCAACATGGTTTCCTAAACTTTGGAGAAATAAATCCTATAAGGTTGCTGATATAGAGGCTAAAATGTGAGTTCTGGTTATGACATATTTAGCAGCTCTTTCACTGAAACTGGGGGTAACAGTAAAATCAGGGTTACAAAATGGCCCATAACTTTTAAACTAACAAAGATCTAAATTTTGTTATGAGACTTATTGTGGATATGTTGACTTTAACTCTGTGATGTCCCACTTTAGGCTGAACTCCCATACACGTAGGAATACAATGTTCTTGAATGTTAACAGTTGCTGATTCTGGGTTTGTATTGGAGAATAACACACCTGTGCCACCACAATAACACACCTCTGGTCTACATCAGTGATGTCAAAAGTGTGTCCTGCTGGCACCTTCTTTGTCATTCCTGTTGATCCACTGGACCCTGCTTCCCATCGATACCTCATCTAGATTTTCTCTGCAGTCTCTTATGTCCAGTGCACAAGAAACACACAGCTAGTTGCACTCAAAAAATAAAGTTACAAGAAATAAATGCTACATTGGTAAACTTCTCCAAAGTGGCACATAACTCATAAACTTAATTCCATTCAAAAACAGTTGAGGTGTGGCACTGGAAGCCCAGCACTTCACATCATAGGCATGTATCCATAAACAAAGTACAATAGGAATCAGTGAGTAGAGGGGATGTGTCCATAAACAAAGTATAATAGGAATCAGTGAGTAGAGGGGATGTATCCATAAACAAAGTACAATAGGAATCAGTGAGTGGAGGGGATGTGTCCATAAACAAAGTACAATAGGAATCAGTGAGTAGAGGGGACGAATCCATAAATGAAATATAATAGGAATCAGAGAGTAGAGGGGATGTATCCATAAACAAAGTACAATAGGAAACAGTGAGTAGAGCGGATGAATCCATAAATGAAGTATAATAAGAATCAGTGAGTAGAGGGGATGTATCTATGAATGAAGTATATTAAGAATCAGTGAGTAGAGGGGATGTATCCATAAACAAAGTACAATAGGAATCAGTGAGTAGAGGGGATGAATCCATAAATGAAGTATAATAGGAATCAGTGAGTAGAGGGGATGTACAGGTATCTATAAACAAAGTACAATAGGAATCAGTGAGTAGAGGGGATGTTTCCATAAACAAAGTACAATAGGAATCACTTAGACGGGGATGAATCCATAAATGAAGTATAATAGGAATCAGGAGTAGAGAAGATGAAAGGAGGGACTGAGCTACAACGAGGGGGCCCAGTCATGGACACCCAGTATTAGGCTTGTGAGACACAAGCTAGGTAGGAACAGAGCAGACTGGATGGACTATGGTCTTTTTCTGCCTGTCAACATTTTCTATATTTCTGTGGTAGTGAGGGATACCATTGAGCAACTCTTAGTCCTGGGCAGACTTTCGAAAAGGCTTTCAAGTTACCCTGAATATCAGCAATTTGTAGTATTGCAGTCTTTAAATTAAAATGGTCTAAGGCATTAAAGCCACAAAACAATGTAAAACTCTTTAAAAAAAAGCAAACTAACCATGAATTTGGATCCTTTTATGTTAAACTGCGCATGAGCAAGGAACGTTTTGGGACAGTACAACATTCTGGAGGTGTGCTACCCTCCTGTCCAATTCACTGCTCCATGTAGCAGGGCACGACCGCACCAATGGATGGACGAAGCTGTCTATGACAGCAGTTGGGCTGCAGTGGTCTTCAGTTCAAAGAAAACCACCGCTGCAATCAGCGGTGGTAACGTGTATTATGCGTGGCATATTGACATCATGATCCCTCCGCTAACTCCCTCTGCTGCTGTCCTCCCTGTTCCCTCATTCCCGTCTCACCCACTGAACTTGCTCTGGCAGACATTTCAAATGCTCTTGCATTTCAGCCCAGATTAAGCCTGCAGTTCTCACTCAGCTGCTGCCAGTGGCGTAACCATGCATACTTATAGTACGCCAATGTGTACAGAAATAAATTGACTTTTTTTAATGCTGTTCTTAAAATAATTTTTTATTTGTTTTAATACAGCTGAGCACTGTGCTGATCATGAACTCTAGTCCATTGTTGCTGCCGCTCGGGGTGGGGAATAGCGAGAGGTGGTAACAGCAGTAGCCTTGAGCAGAGCACCAATGCGGAAGAGAAAGTGAGCACAAGCCCCCACCACAGCAGGTAGTGTAAAATAAATAAAACAAATGGTCTATATAGAATAGAATATATCACATGTCACCATATCATGTGTAATAGCCTAATCGTGAAGGAAGACGGACCATGTCTACAACACTGTAGCATGGGTTGGGGGGTTGCTGGTGAAACGTTACTGAAATCATGAAATGAACACATCAAATATGTTAAACAAAGGAGAATTCATAGCGGGAATGGGTCTTGTACTAATCATAAAGATAATACATACCATGGATCCCCCCGCCTGGCCTTGGGTGGTGGAGGGTGAAGCGCGGTCCGGGCCGTGGCCAGTGCCGATTATTAGAATAGATTCTTATTTGTAACAAGACTATTGGGACCAGTGGCGTAACCATGCATACTTATGGTACGCCAATGTGTACAGAAATAAAACTGACTATTTTTTAATGCTGTTCTTAAAATCATTTTTTTATTTTGTTTAATACAGCTGAGCACTGTGCTGGTCGCGAACTCTGGTCCGTTGTTGCTGCCGCTCGGGGGGGGGGACTAGCGGGAGGTGGTAACAGCAGTAGCGCGAGCCGGGCACCAAGCAGGAAGAGAAAGTGAGCACGAGCCACCACCACAGCAGGTAGTGTAAAATAAATAAAACAAATGGTCTGTATAGAATAGAATATATCACATGTCACCATATCATGTGTAATAGCCTAATCGTGAAGGAAGAGCGGACCATGTCTGCAACACTGTAGCATGGGGTGGGGGTTGCTGGTAAACGTTACTGAAATCATGAAATGAACACATCAAATATGTTAAACAAAGAGAATCCATAGCGGGAATGGGTCTTGTACTAATCATAAAGATAATACATACCATGGATCCCCCTTGACCTTGGGTGGTGGAGAGGTGACGCGTCGGGCCATGGCCAGTGCCGATTATTAGAATAGATTCTTATTTGTAACAAGACTATTGGGACTCATCCACTTGCTGCTATACAAGAATTGGTTAGTCTCACTGGGTTTTTCCTTGAATATTTTTCTTATTCTCCGCATTTTTTGCTGCAGTAGTGCCGGTGGTATCAGCTTTATATTCTGCCTTTGTACTGTTTGGGTGTTATTACTTTTATTACGCTAACATGGATTCTCTTCTAGTAAAATATTAATATGTGGGGTTATTCATAGCACACTATTCTAAGGGGAGTGCTCTCTTGGCTGCCTACTTTTAGCCCTGCACCGTTATTTTCATTAGTTTTGCTACTATTAATAATAATAATAACATTATTACTAGTATTGACATTATTATTGCTACAGTTAATATTTGTATTCTGAGGTAGTGCATTCTTAACAGACTTATTTTTGGGGAGCAGGGGCAATTTTACTTCTCCTTTCTTGTAAGTGTCTGTGATTTACTGTGCTTTCCTTCTGTTATCCGAGGCTGGATCCTCCCTTTCTATGCCTTTTCTTCTTGTTATCTGATTTCTGAAGTAAAACATGCTAATGTTTAATTGTCACAAATGTCGATTTGCTTTTGAGAATAGTTGATTTCCTTTGGAAATATTAGAAGCGTAATGACCTGCAGTGTTTCATGTAGATAATTTATTTTGGAAGAGCCAAGCCCTGACTGAGAGCCTTCAGAAATTTAGAGCCCATTGTGGTACAATACTGTACCTGGAAATAATGCCTAGGAAAGTCAGTTTGAAAAGTTGGGGTGAAACATATAGTGCATCCTTGGACCCCTTGCTGTTATCAAAATTTACAAAATTGTCAAGGGTCCTGGGACCCTTACTATGGGGTTGCCAGAAACACTTGTTGCTTTTGTTTTCCCCTTTTATTTATGTTGAGTTTCCTTGTTTCTTTATGTTGTTGTTTACACACACACTTGATTTAGTTTTTATTATTTGTTTATCTGTGCTCTGCAGAACCTGCTGGCGGTAATAAGTGTTTGACAAACAGATACTGTTAAAGGAATCCCTTCAGCAAGAGGTGGGGAAACTGGTAGCCCCTATTTGCAGTGGGACTTCTGCCAGCCTATTTTGTAGCACATATATCATATAGTTCAATTCCTGCCTCCCCAGCCTGAAAAGTTTGAGGTTCATTAGTTTTTTGGACTACATCCTCAATTTCTGAGCACTGGAATACCCCCACACACACACCCCGTGCTAGAAAGCTTCAAGAAAGATGAAAACAATTGTTTGAACCCACACTTTTGTAACAGTATACTATGTAATATTTCTATATTGGACTCAGCTAATTGTCACAAATTATTTTATGCTGCTTGTGCACTGCGAGGGCTACAGATTATGAAAGGTGCTAGATAAATGAACTTTGCTTGATAAAACTCAAGGGGGTTTATGTACCTGCGCTAAAGGTGCGCACTAGAACAGGTGGAAGACTGAGAAATGACAGGTACTACAAAGAGCTGCCAGCACCTGGGCAGGTTCCTCAGAATCTGCATGTATAGACAAAAACACTGTAACAAGTACTGTGGGAACAGCCGTTCAGTTCCTGACAACTCAGTACTTTTTGCTTTATTTATGGTATTTTGTTAGGGAGTTCTTGTGGAAACTGCGGAGGGACAGGGCTGCTGGCGCTTCTGTACATTATAGAAACTCTTCAGAAAAACACCTGCTCCTCTTTTGTAGGCACATCACTAGAATATCTTAACAACTCTAAATTGTGATGGTCGTGCCCTTTGAAATTCTGGCACAAAAGGAAAGGAACGGATTTTGGTTTTATATAGTGCCTTTCACACAAACTGTATCCCAGTGTGTTTTACAGTCTAGCTGAGGAAGGGTGAGAGGAAAGGACATTGCTGTTGCTTTCTGCGCATAGGGCAATTCAAACAGCACAGAGAAACTTAGAAACCTGTCAGCAGGAAATGACTCATAGTCCATGTTGTCTATTCATTTTCCTGCCTGAGCTGACTGTACCAACCTAGTAGTGGGTGTGCCCAGGCCACATGCCTCAGTGTCACTTCAGAGCTAAATTAGGGGCCATCCTCTTTCTAAGAAACAGTGAAATTGAAAACAGAATTTGCCATTTTAAACACTGCTTAGAGTCATTTGTCCTATGAAAAGCTATTTAACATCATTTACAACCACACTTGGCACCAAATTTGTGTCTCCTCCACCCCATTTTCTGTTACATTCTGTTGTGCAAAATATGCTGATATGCACTCAGTATTTGGGTGGGGGTAGAGAGGATGACAAACAACAAAAAAAAAACTTAGGTATGAACATTTTGTAAAATGAAGTTACCCATTTTTAAAACAGAAAATCAGTGGCTATAATACATTAGAGTGCAGTTACACAAGGAACAGAGTATATGCAAGTGTACATAAGGCTGTAATGGCACTGAGGGGTTTTGGTGGCATTTCTTAACCATGAAAGTCAAGCATGGGTTGGATTACATTTGTCACCAGATCCGCAAGATGCCACACCAGTCTGATTTATATATATAAGCTACTGTATATTTGATATGTTACAGTTTTTTTAAATTGTTGTTTACCTGTCCCTGTTTTTACTCCCCCAAGAAAAGCCCCAAAACTCACTAAAGAGCATGTAAACCCCCTAGAGTGACCCCCAGCCTTAGTGTAGAAATCTTTCACAGTATATTATAAAAAATGCATACAGGTAGGTGTTTGATTGCACTGTTTGACAGCCAGTTGTCCACAACCATTTAAATTGCACACTGTAATGCCAGCCAGAGCCTCCAACACCTCTGATTCCATGGGGAGGCATTTCTCTTGAAATTAGGGGTAGGCAAGATGTAACAAAACTGTGTCTTCAAGAAAAAAACATAAAACTCACCACAGAGCATGTAAACCCCCCAGAGCTTTTGGGGGCCGGACCCTCAGCTTTTATTTCTCCTTATTCATAAATATCATATCCAAGAACCCTCCAAAATAATTCTTGCCTATGCCCCTACCTGTTGTTATAGTTGGGATTGGAGGGACTCAGGAGGAATGGAGTTGACAGGCAGGTGGTTTAGGCAACTCAATGAACTGTGGGGATTGCAGAAAGGACTATAGTGCAACTTACTAGGTATGGGGAGGGGGTAACAGGGTATCTAATTCTGTTTCAGATTACCCCCAAAATGCACCAGAATTCACCAAGATCCCTGGCCTATAGTTCAGATTATTGGTGTGTACACTTTTTTTTAAGGCTGGTTACTCCACTGGCTGCTGCAGATACGAGGTGCAAACATCGGATCCACTGGAGCTGCCATCGAACTATCTGAAGGATTACTGAGGAGACTCACATGTAGGCAATTAAATTAAACAAGCCCTCGCATTCAGAACAAAAAAATTAGTTACAGCTCTCATCAAGCCTTTGTTCTTTTCTCCAGTTCTTACCTTCTGCAAACACTTTAGACTACGACTTTTTTTGCAGGGCCCGCTTTCCCTGGTATTCTGACACTCCATAATCTCTCTCATCAGTCCTTTATCCTGTAGGGCACCAATTGCAGCTTCAAATTCATTGTAGATCTGTGGCCCCTCTGGTAAAATAATTTTCAAATGGGCAGGATACAACAGAATGTATTTTATTGTACGTGCTCGCAGCACTGCAAACAATTGCACTAAAGATTTCCGTTGGCGCTGAACAATCGGGGAGTAGCAAATTCACAAACTATATTCTCTGGTCCCAATATTCCAGCTTTCCCAATCTCCAAGCCCTCATTAAAATTTGCTGCTGGACCATATGATTATAAAACCTAACAAAGATTGGTCTGGGGAGAAGTAGGATCCTTAGAGGGCTGCGTTACAAATGGTTCATTTTACGCCATCTTCACAGTTGAAATTGTGTTTTTCATGGCACAGTACGGCAATCACCATTCTGGTGGGCATTAACTGGCTCTCATGCCTTAGAGACCATGAACACCAGATTTGTAAGATTTTATGCTTTAAATGTTTTTTTTTTTTCAGGCAAATCAGACAAGTTTGGAAAGTGTAAATATCAGAAGTAAATATATTACAACATTTTGCCAGAAAGTCCCTCCAGCATACTCAGGTTGTAAACTATTTACTTCTGATATCTGTAACCTGCAGTGTGTGCTGTTTATCCGCATTGCAAACCAATGGAGAGAGAGAGAATGTTTGTAACATGGCGGGAGAGCAGAAGAGCAGGAGAGAACAGTTCCGCTACATTCTCATTCTCTCTCTCTCTCTCTCTCGCTCCTAGTTCGCTCTCTTGCTGTCCTTCTCACTCTTGTATCTCACCACAGATCTCTGGATTTGTGCTTTGGCATGCTCCAATGCTCCATCAGCTGTCCACTTTCTATGCCACAGTACTCAGGAGCTGGAGCCAATCGAATCCTGGCTGGGGCTGAATCGGAATTCATGTGCACATTTCAAAAAATGTACAGTAATCTCACCAGCCAGCGGGGAGCTGCTTCAAATGTAAGGTCCTCCGAGCCTTCTGACTCTTGTTGGACGTGTGTGCGGTGCAGGGCAGAATGGACAGCTGAGCAGCAAGTGTTATCATTCAAGGCGGAGAAGGGGATGAGAAGTGGTGACAACACAGCAGAAGCAGCCACAGCTTCAAGCAGCTTTTCAGGTGTATAATTATAGGGAGAAGGAAAGTGGGCCTTTCGGAGCTGAGGGAGGTTTAACAGTGCCCTACAGATGCAGATGGTGCACTGTGGAGCCTGCAGTGTCCTCTACCCCTTCATTTCCTCCATTGAGGTCATGTTTTGAGAAGTTGGCTGGGAGGAACAGGAGGATGACATACCTCTTAGACTTTCATTTAGTAGCAGGAGTATAAACAGGAGCTCATAGTGGCCATTTAAGTGCTGGAATTTTAAAAAAGCACTCCAGCAACTACAACATGAAGCTAGCATATATAAGTAATCTTGACCCCCACATTGGGAGCTACTGCATAATAAATTTATTGAGCATCCATTGTTTTAAGTTTATGTTCACAAGCTGAAGAGGTGACTAAGTCAGTCACAAAATGTTGATGACTTAAATGTTTGATACTATGCAGTTTAAATTAAAAAAATATATATTGGAATATGTCACTGTTCAGAAGGACATTACATTTTCTTGGCTGTCTCTCGGGTTTTGCACCCACCAGTCCGGGACTCTTGCTGGCTCGCCAAGAGGCCGCTTGCCTCGTGTGTGCTAAATGCCAGTGCTGCCATTAAGGATCTGTGTGCTCTCTCAATCGGAAGCAGCAAGAGGTCAAAAAGATCAAGAATTCTTGAACAAAGTCACAAAATACCTCTTGGCTTCAGTTCCCTCTGGTACTTCAAAGATTCGGATGCTGTTCCAGCACAACCTATTTTCTAGGGCATTGCATTGTCCCATAAGGGTTTGGGTCTCTTGGAGAAGCCAAGTAAACAATCTCTCAAGTCGATCGACTGTGCCATCCATGCTAGTTGCATGCTGTTCCACTTCTCAGATTTTTCCCTTCAATATTAGCAACCGAAGATTTTAATTTTGCGTATAATGATTGAGTTTCCTGTTGAAAGTCCAGAAGCTCAGTTATAACAACTGCATTTGTGGGTTGCTTCCCTATTCCAAACTGCCCATTGCCATACTATTCAGAGAGGATGCATGCTGTGCTGCAGAAGAGGTATGTTTCTTTTCCTGTTACCAGTTTATATTTAGTTAGCCTCTGGTGACTCCCTCATTCAATCCAAGCCTCTTTCTTAATGAAATTGTGGAGCTAATGAATTTAAATTAGTGTAAGGAGGTATTATATCGGTGGACCCGATGGAGCTCAAATCTTAGCCTGCCATATGAAGTGCAGCATCACCAGAAATCGCTGCCCCTGTCAGTCTTGAACATGTGCTCAATGTCCTTTTATGTTCGCTATGTGCATGCATAAGTAACGTTGTGGGACAGTATGACTTTTGAAGCTGTGTGGCCTTCCTGTCCAATGCAATGCACCATGTAGCAGATGTGACCATACCATACCAATGGATGCGCAAGCTGTGTATGACAGCAGTTCAGCTGCAGTGCTCTACAGTTCAAAGAAAACCACCACTGCAGTCAGCGGTGGTACCGTGTGTGTATTTAGCACATTGACATCACAATCCCTCCCGCTTCCTCCCACTGCTGCTGTCCTCCCCGCTCCCTTATTCTCTGGCTCACCCATTGAACTAACTCTGGCAGAAGCCCCTCTTAACTTACAGAGGAACATCTTCGACCTGCCTGTGCTCTGCCTTGTGTTTATTTGTTGGTTTCACATGAATTTCACGAGTGACACTGACATACCTCACACATGCATGTCTCCCCAGTAATACTACGGTTGAGTTTAGTGTCTGAACACCTGCCTCTGCCCAATCCCCACCTACATGCTTTCCTACTGGCTAAAAACAATGCCAGTTATACCTCCCAGACCCCGCAGCAGTTCCTATTTACAATTGACATATGAAGTTTCCTGAAGAAGCATCCTAGTGCTGGTCTATGTCAGTACTGACCACGAAGAGTAACCAAGATTTGCAGGCACCATGTATGCCACTCTGCAGGACCTCCTCCTGATGACACTGTGTTGTGCCGTGGTTTCTGAGGATCCAGTTGTTTCTGCAGCAGCTGAGTTTGAGATGCTGGTGCATCTGAAGGCTTGGGCCAATGACAAGACCCAGATGGAGGCAAGGAGAGCTGCTGCTGAAGCTCATTCAGGAGAGGGTGGCCAAGTTCCTGGCTACTGTGAACTGGTCAATCGGGAAGGTAAGCTAGAGATGTACAAGCTGAAGCCCCATAGGTGGTGGGAAACAGGTATTGGTGGTGGGCAACACGGAGTCACCATAGCCACTGCAGTGTATTTCTACCTAAAATACTACTGTAACTGTCATATCTCATGGTCAGTAGACCAGCACAGAGTCCCACATCCCTTGTCATTAATCCAGAGGGTGGTCCGAGTCACCATGCCCAACAGGTAAAAGCAAATGGACAGGTATTAATTGCTGTACTGGCTGAAATGCTTGGATGCAAACCCTTTTGACTGTTGATCTGTGTGCTCTCAGTGGGTACCCTTGAAATATGCTTTTGAACACTAACTGTACTTCTTCTTGTGCATCATCTATGATGGGGTGGGTGTGAAATTAAAAGACTGACTGTGCAAAAAGGGAAGGGGCTGCACCTCTGTAAACTGTACCCCCTAAAGACATTAAGCCATGTCCAAGTGCCACACACCACTGCAAATACCTGCAAGCGAATGTTCGGCATTGACAAATGCTTGTTATATACTAACATACTAGCATGCCAGCACATAACGGCTGTATGGTGTGTTTAGTCTGCTCAATTCTGCAGCTCACTATATATTTACAAGGAGAACTGCCCTCTCCCCATTTCCCTTTTGATCTCCCTCAAATCCCCCTTCCCCCACTTGTCCCCCTTCTACCCCCAGCTTCTTCCTTTCACCCTGTCCCAATCCTTCTTGAAGCTGTACACTGTTTTTAAGGAAGCATGGAGCCACATAACTAGTACTTTTTGCACATCTTGGGCTCGATTTTCAAAGGCTGACTCAGGGCTTGCATCTAGTCCTGAGTCAAAACAATTTTTGGTGCAGCTGTGCCAAACTCATTTGCTGCAACTGCACCTGATTTTCTATTGTCAAGCGCAGTTGTGATAATTTTTTCAATTTACAGTAGCTTGCACCAAAGGTTTGGCACAAGCCTCGTAAAAAGGGTCCCCCAAATGGCCCAAGTTAGACCAGGAAAAAGATTGTCTAACTTGCGGCATTTAGCACTCAGATTCAAACTCCCAATCACCTGCTAGAAGAATGCCACAAGCTCTGTGTGCCAAATGATCGGCACCATAAGGGCGTGTGGCATTCTTAGTGTTTTGAAAATCCTCGTGTTTTGTCATGCAAGCTTGTATTTGTTTCACACTATTTAGCATATTTATTCCATGAAAGTAGATTGCTGGATCATTTTAAATGGCTTTCATCCCAAGGATTCAAACTGAATAAGATGGTTTAACTTCGCTTTATATACAACCACCTTCTATAGCTGGTCATGGCTTCAAAATAGATTCTATAGTTAAATCAGTGCCCCACCAAGGCACTGCCAGAGAACTGAGTCCTAGCATTCCTTATCTAAAAAATGGTGATCAAATTAAATTTTGTTTCAAAAATGGAAACTTCAGGTCTGTTCTAGACCTAGAATTTCCATTTTTGAAGCAAAATTCTAATAAGCAACCATTTTTATAGATAGGAAAACTAGGACTAAGTACTATGGATCCTTGGCTGAGCATGGAACTTAACAACTGGATTTATTTTGAACCGATGACCAGCTATAGAAGATGGCTGGAGATACAGCTGAGTTTAACCATCTTATACAGTTTCAATCCATGGACTGAAAGTCACCTAAAACCACCCAACAATCTATTTTCACGAAATAAATGTTCTAGATAGAATGAAAATAGCCCAGGCTTGCATGACAAAATTTAAAATGTGCACAAGGATGTATCTTTGTGTGAGGCCAAAGTGCATGAAGAACTTTAATTGTGAAGAAATACATGTTTTTGAGTGGAATGATGCAATACGTGTAAAAGAAAAGATACACTGAGTTGTGCCCGCTGTGTAACATTATGCAGTCTTCTGTGCAAAATGCAGGATCTGTAAAAGGAAACATGATGTAAACTTACATAAAATAAATTAAGATGCTTGAACAAATGACTGTGTGAAAAAACACCAATTGTGTAACAATATGAAGGCTTCGAGAAAAATCACTCAAGATGAATGAAAATGGCGTAAGAGGAATGAAAATGGCCAACTGAGTAAATCAAAAATAATCTCCATGAAAACAGGCAGGCTTGCATGTGAAATCAGTCACAGTACATGAAAATACCAACTGAGTGAGAAACATAAATTTAGTCAAAATATGCAGACCTGCATGAAAAATCACTTAATGAGTGAACATGTTGTAAGGTATGTGAAAGACACTTATTGCTTGATGCTACCATATAATAAATACCACAGGCTTGCAAGGAAAATAGTCAAAAATGCACATACTGTGAAAAAGATGTAAACTGAGTGGCACTAAGGCGAAAATAACACAGGCCTGTGTAGAAAATCAAAAGACAAGGTACATTTCTTTATTAGGCACCCATTTCAATGGCTCTGGGCATCGTACAGTTCTCACAGAACATACTCATTAAATTAGCAATCAAATCACACAAATAATATATAATAAATACCATTTAAAAGTTTAACTCTTGTTTCTACTGGTTACAGATAGGGCTCCATGCACTTTGTTAGGAAGGGCTTTCACATCACAAGTACTGCTATCAAGAAGATGGCATCATGCTCATAACCTGTCTTCTGTCCCCACCTGAGATGGGTTTCTATGAAGAGAAATCAGTGCTGTGCACCACACCAGAGAAGTACTGAGGGAAATGATGAAAAGGGGGCCGGTGAGTGACAGACACTGGTGTCTGCTAGAGAAACTCTGCTGGAGAACAGTTTCTCTGGGGAAGGTGCCTTAGAAACAGATGCCTGGAAGGATCTGATGCCTAGAAATTGGCACCATCTTGACAGAGAGTGAAAGGCCTGGCACAATGAAGTGATGTGGATACCTGGAGTCTGCTAATGTTCCATGCACCCGCCTTGCCCAGAGGAATGAGGACATCTAGGAAAGTACATACCTAATAATTGTCTTCATCTCTGTGAGCTAAAAACTTAAATGACATAACTTGGTGCCAGGAAAGAAATAGTACATAAACAAACAATGATAAACTACAAATAACCAGACAAAAAACTTGTTCGGAACAAGGAAAAGTTCTGGTCCCCACACAGTCATAGCTTTCAGTGGCAGGGAGAAAAGACACTGAGGCTGTCAAAGCCAGCATCGCTATTTATACTGTTAGTTCACACGGCAAGCTCTGAAAGTTTAGAATCTCATGGGGGCTTGTGCCTCTGGTCTTAAGACTAAAGAGTATGGCTCAATGGAGAAGATGGACTCTAGAAAAATATCTCTGTTAATACTATATATATATATATATATATATATATATAACACTTGTAATTTTGTTTATTGAGATAAAACAGGTTCACTGTACAGGCAGCATTCATTTTACAGTAAGACAGTATACGATATGTTGCCTTTAACATCACATCAAGATACAAGACATTTTGATAACAATACAGGAGTACAAGGGTCCCATGCCTACCTAATGATTCCATGGCCCTCTTACCCATGTCAATGTAGAGAAGACAGTCTAGAAAAATATTTCTGTTAAACATGACACAGATATTTCTATAGTTTATATCTTGCCTTTTCACATGGTTTCAGGTGCCATTTAACATTGCACAATCTAGCCCAAGGAGTGCAGTAATTGCAGACATCTCAACCTGTGTCATATTTAATTGTTTTCCTGCAGTACTGGGGATGAACATGCCCGTGGAAACTGGGGTCTCCTAGATCAAGTTGCAGCTCTACAGTGGGTGCAGGAGAATATCAAGAACTTTGGAGGTGATCCGGGATCGGTTACCATTTTTGGAGAATCAGCAGGAGGATTAAGTGTTTCTATGCATGTATGTATGTTTATATCAGTGTGCGATTCTTCATTTCAATTATTTTTGCAAGGGATTTTTAAGATAGATATTAGAATCTATAAAAGGGGGTTAATGCCAAGGTTCAGATCAAGATTATGAAATTGTTTGATGATAACACCATTTTCAAAGTAGGCTGCCAATGAAACAACACATTTGCATTTTTTTATTAAACCAGGAAATTACATTGGAGTTTCATTGTTAAGCACATCATAGAGAACAAGGCACTAGATGTGTCATGCATACACCACAGATGCAACAGCACACAACAGGATGTGAGTTGTGCTCAGTATACCACAGTTATGGGTGTTGGAGACACACGTTGAAACTGAGTGACTTTAATTGCTTGTTACAATGGTATATTGAGTACAACAGAAACGTGAAGTGTGATACTGTATTTTGAAACTGGAAATTTTATTTAGAAGTACACAGTAAGAAAAAGTGACAAAGAGGCGACAAAACTAGCTACTATTGTTTGAAACATTAAGTGAAACTTCTTTTCTGTTGCTGAATTTAGTGGGGTCTTGAAACAGTGGCAAAGGTGAAATGCTTTAAAGTGTACTTTATTTGTGGCTTCTTGAAAGATTAGCATGCCGTGGTACAGGTGAAATACTTAGAAGTGTACTTTAGTAGGGGTTGTGCTGAGATAAATAATGGTTCTTGACCAATAAGATTACAAGATTTTAGGACCTATTTTATAAATAAATATTAACCACACATGGATATAACATTTAAACACAATCATTTAAAGCAGTTGCAGTAAGTCTTGCCCATTAAATGGTTCCATGTCATAACATGATGGCGAATGGCAATCGCCGTTTAATGTGAGTGTACACTGCCAAAATTAATAGACAATGTACACTCGCTGCAACTCCAAAGGCGGCAATGGGACTGTAACCCCTCTGCACCCCATAACTAAAGATTCTCAACTCAAAGGGGGTGCATGTCTGAGGGATGTAAAACTTAAAAAAAACACTTTGCCTGACGCAAAAGCAATACCCACCCCAGAACCAAACCCAGCACCTTCCCAACCCCAGCCGGTCACCCTTACCACCACACCACACAGCCAGCTTGGCAACTGACTGCCACACTACCCCCACATACCCTCCTCCTTCCACCTTTTGCGTGGTGTGGTCTCTTCCCAGGCTGTGTGTATACTTCCTGTCACCCTCCTTGCCCACTGTGGTATCCTGTCTCTACTCTACCAGGTAGCCCAGAACACAAGTGCTGTGACTGAGTCACCATTTTGCAGTCGCTCAATCATGATCACCATGTTCACAGGATGCCCTTTAAACATGTTAGCAGGTGACTTTTGAATAAGGATTGTGCAAGCTCAGTTTAAAGGCCATGAGACAATCTAAGTTAGCCTCAGTGTAGTTTGCCGCTGATTCCATGTTGTTGGGAGTACTAAGCTAATAGCACCTCTGCCCTGTTTAATGCACATCCTGGGGACGCCCAGGAGTTACAGAGGGAGTAACGTTGTTTGTCTTATGCACTATTGAACAGATGTACTGTGTCTGTCTGCCTGCCAATAACTTCAATGTCCATTGACCAATGCGTAGCATTCACTGAGTTGCTGGAGAGGTCCAGCCTAATGATGAGTAGAGGGAGCAGTGGTGTGTCCTGGATGGTGCACTAAATATGAAGTGCAAAGCCCAATGGTATAGGGTGTTGAGTTTGTGCATGTGGGTTGTGGCACTACAGTTGTAGATAATGTCATTGTAATCTAACAGCGTTAGGAATGTGGCCTGTACCAGTCTTCGCCTGCTGTCTAGAGTAAAGAGGGATATGTTCCTGAAGAAGAATCCCAGCCTAGCTTTTAGTTTTTTAGCTAGACTGTAATATGAGCACCGAAGGATAGTTTGCTGTCTAACCAGACTCCTAGATACTTAAATTGATCTACAACCTCAAGTGTGTCCCTGAAGATAGTAGTGATGTGGAGCATGGTGTTCTGTGTGCTAAGGGAAGAGGCTGCATGAATAGAGGCATCACCTTGGTCTTCTTGGCATTTAGTAGAAGTTTTGAGTTGGCCAGATTGAGTTGCAGCTTGTTGAAGTCAGATTGTAATTTGGCACAGGCTTCCCGCACTATTGGCTTGGAGATGTAGAGAACTGTATCATCAGCAAAGGAATGTAATTCTGATTTTTGAAAATTTTAATCCAGAGAGTTAATGTAAATAGTAAAGATGAGGGGCCCCAGAATGGAACCCTGTGGTACTCCTCTTGTGATGGGAACTGGGTCTGAAAGTGCCCTACCTTTGATTCATTGCAGTCTACCTGAGAGGTAGCTAGAGAACCAGCTTACAGTAGTTTCACGCAGTCCCAGGGATGTGAGACAGTGCAGGAGGAGGTATGATCCACTGTGTCAAATGCTTTACTTAGATCGAGGAACATGGCACAAGTGGACTGTTTGTTGTCGATGGCAGAGAACCAGTCATTGGTCACCTTGGCCAAGGCTGAGACTGTGTTGTGTTTCTGCCTGAACACGGATTGGAGTGGAATAAGTAGGTTGGAATTCTCCAAATATTCTTTTATTTGTAAAAGAATTAGCTTTTCCAGCAGTTTGGACAGGACAAGTAGAATGGAGATTGGTCTATAATTGTTGAGATTGCTCCGATCACCAGACTTAAATAAGGGGAGGATATGCGCCGTTTTCCAGCTGGGAGGGACAGTAGCCATGGAGATGGATAGGTTGAAGATATGCATAATTGGCACCACCAACAGATGACTCCCCATTTTTAGAAAGAAAGCTTTGATCCCATTGGCACCTGCCCCTTTCCTAGTGTTTAGTTTAACATAGAAACATAGAATTTGACGCAGATAAGGACCGCTAGCCCACCCAGTCTGCCCATTTCCCTACCTACTGGATAAGCTGCAGATCCTAGTTAACCAGCAGCCTACTTCTTCCTACCCCCACCCCCTAGAATTGCCTTATGACTGTCCCATGCATGCTTGAATTCCACCACTGATTTTGACTCCACAACCTCCTCTGGAAGGCCGTTCCATGCATCCACAACCCTCTCTGTGAAAAAATACTTCCTTAAATTACCTCTGAGACGCCCCCTCTATCTTCAAATTGTGCCTCTTGTTCTTGCACACCTCTTTTTTTGAAAGATGCTACCCTCTTGGACTTTGTTGATTCCCTTGAGGTACTTGAAAGTTTCTATCATGTCCCCCTCTCCCTCCTTTCTTCGAGGCTATACATATTAAGCTCCTTAAGTCTCTCTTCATGTCTTCCAGTGCAGACCCTGCACCATTTTAGTTGCCCTCCTCTGGACAGCTTCCATCCTGTCTATGTCTTTGTGGAGATTGGGTCTCCAGAACTGCACACAGTACTCCAGATGGGGTCTCACCAGCTGTCTGTACAGAGGGATAATAACTTCCTGTTTTCTACTGGTGATGCCTCTCCTATTCATCCCAGTATCCCCAACCCTCCTTGCTGCCCTCTCACATTGCTTGCCCATCTTTAGGTCATCTGATATGACTACCCCAGGTCCCTCTCCATTTTGTTGTTGTTAGTATCTCACCCCATTGTGTACTCTTCCCTGGGTTTTGTTTCCCAGGTGCATTACCTTGCACTTCTTAGCATTGAATCTAAGCTGCCATACATTTGACCATTCCTCTAACCTTGCCAAGTCCCTTCTCATCCTTTCCACCCCACCCTGTGCATCAACTCTGTTGCAGATCTTAGTGTCATCTGCAAAGAGACATACTTTTCCTTCCAGTCCTTCTGCAATGTCGCTTATAAAGACATTGAAGAGGACCGGTCCTAATACTGAACCCTGCGGTACCCCACTAGTAACCCTCCTTTCTTCTGAGAGGACTCCATTTACTATTACTCTCTGTGTCCTATTCTCCAGCCAATTCTTTACCCAGGCTGTCATCTTGGGACCCACTCCCAGGCTGGCTAACTTGTATATTAATCTTTTGTGTGGGACTGTGTCAAATGCCTTGCTAAAGTCTAGGTAGGCCATGTCCACAGCCCCTCCCTGATCTACTACTTTGGTCACCCAGTCAAAGAAATCTATCAGATTCGTCTGGCATGACCTTCCGCTGTGAATCCATGCTGCCTAGGGTCCTGTGCCCTCTGGCCTCTAGATACTCGACAATTCTTTCCTTTAAGTGATTCCATCATTTTCCCTATCACTGAGTTAAACTAACAGGTCTATAGTTTCCTGCTTCTGCCTTGCTCCCACTTTTGTGAAGGGAATCACATCTGCCTCCTCCAGTCCTCGGGTACCACCCCATCCTCCCATGATTTGTTAAAAGGGTAGTCAGTGGTGTCACTAGTTCTACCCTTAGTTCTTTTAGAATTCTGGGATGAATCCCATCAGGCCCCATTGCTTTGTCCACCTTCAGTTTTAAGAGTTCTTTCAGAACCCTTTCTTCTGTAAATGGGCGGTATCAACTTCTGTATCCAGCGTGTTACTACTGTTTGTTTTATGTACCTCCCCTCTTCCTTTGTAAATACTGAGCAAAAATATTTGTTTAGTATCTCTGCCTTTTCACAGTCTCCCTCTGCCCACCCTCCTCCCTTTATTAAGCCTCACTATCCCTCCCTTGGTCTTCCTTTGCTCCTGATGTACCTATAAAAGGTTTTATCCCTTCTTAACTGAGTTGGCTATCTTTTCCTCGGTTTGGGCCTTTGCTGTTCTGACTGCCTTCCCAGCCTCCTTTGCTTTAACTGATACAGTTCTCTGTCCTGCTCCTTCTGCGATTCCTTGTACTTCCTGAATGCTTTCTTTTCTCTTGAACCTTCACTGCCACTTCCTTTGAGAACCATAGTGGTTTCTTACATCGTCTTGTTTTGTTTATTTGCTTCACACAAAGGCTCGTTACCTCTGTGATGGCAGTTTTATTATTCCCCATTGTTCTTCCACCCCTCCTTCCTGCCCATTTGCTAGTGCATTCCTAGGCACTCACCCATTTTGGCAAAGTCAGCCCTCCTAAAGTCCAATACTTTTGTCTTTGTATGGCTTGACTCTATTGCTGTTATTTATGGAACCATACTGTTCGATGGTCGCTAGTTCCCAGATGGCTACCCACTTCTACATCTGTAATCCTCTTCCATCTCCATTTGAGAGAATCAAGTCTAATATTGCTCCCTCTCGAGTGGGCTCCAGTACTAGTTTCTAAGGCATGCCCCTGTAGGGCATCTAGAATAACTGCACTCTTCGAAGTGGCAGCTGCAACTGCACTCCAGTTAACATCTGGCATATTCAGATCACCCATCAGCAATATCTCCCCTTTTTCTGCCATTCTAAGTATACTTTCTATCATTTCCCTGTCCATTTCCTCCCCCTGAGAAGGGGGTCTGTATACAACCCCTGTGCGTATTGTGGTGCCATTGCCTGTCTCCAAATTTACCCACAGTGCTTCTTCTCCTCCCTGTTTACCCTTTTGTTCTGTTGCTTTTATTCCTTCCCTTATGTAAAGAACTACTCCTCCTCCTCTTTTACCCTCCCTGTCCCTCCTGTAGACAGTGTATCCTGGTATGTTTATGTCCCAGTCATGGTTTTGTGTGTACCATGTTTCTGTGACTGCCACGATATCCAGATGTTCCTCCTCCATCAAGGCCACTAATTCAGGAAGCTTGTTACCCAGACTACAGGCATTAGTACTCATTGCTCTCCATTTTTTGATGGCTTTACCTTCTGTTGCAGCATCCCCCACTGACCGTTCTACCTCAGTCTTTTTCTCATTTAGTACCCTGTTTTGTAGGGAGAGGCTGGGATTTTCCTGCTGCTTGTCAGTGCCTCCCCCTTTGACTAGTTTAAAAGCTTGCCAATGAAGCATTTAAACTGATTGCTCAAAAGACTTGTTCCTTCCTGGACAGATGCAGACCATCCTGCCAGTATAGGCTGGTGTCCTCAGGTGGAACCCAGTCCCAATGAAGCCAAACCCCTGTGCTCCGCACCATTTTTTTCAACTATTCATTAAACTTCATGGTGCCAATTGCCCTCGCCTCCCCATGCTTTTAACAGGCAGCACCTCTGAGAAGGATACTGTGTGTGCTACTCGTCTTGAGGTCCCTCCCCAACTCTGCAATGTCCTCCTGCACTGCTCTAATCTCATGATGAGCCAAGTCATTTGTCCCTAGGTGGACAATTACGTCCAGCTCGGAATCCCTTGCAGTTGTTCTCGTGATCCTGAGGATCGCTTCTGTCCCTCAAGCCATGGCACCAGGCAGGCACCTTACTTCATTTTTCCCAGCTCCCCCCAGTTCTATACCCCTAATAATTGAGTCCCCACCAGGAGCTGCTTCCTTTCCCTTTGGTGCCCTCTGCATCCTTTCTGTGGGCCTCCCTTGTGACAGATATCATCAGTCTTCTCTGCAGGTACATCCATAGGGGAGCTATGCTCCCCCAGAATGGTGTATGGATTGTGGAGTGGAACAATTGACTGGGTGTGCCTCTGTTCCACCCTCCTCACCCTCCCTGAGCCCACTGTGGTCCAACTGCTGTGCTTTCTTCTCAACCTCTGAGGTAGTGGTGGTGGTGCTAGTGCTTCCTGGATGGGGGAGGTTCCCTTTCTACTGTCCAGTGTGGCCTGGGGGAAGGTTTCCTTACTACTGTCCAGTGCGGACTGAAGACGGGCAACTTCCTCCCTCAGGGCAGACAGTTGTCTACAAATAGGGCAGCATCTCAGCCTCCAGAAAGACTCCCAGACTGCTGCCCCACAGCCATTACATTGCACTACTCCCCACATGTTTATCTAGTTGTTTTTTTTTATTGTATTTGTGTGTGTGTGTGTGTGTGTGTGTGTGTGTGTGTGTGTGTGTGTGCGCTGCGTGTGTGATTTGTTATATAGAAATATATATATGTATTATACAACGTGTATGCTTATATTATCAGTGCAGTGTGCTAGTTTGCATAACAGTTGCTCGACATCCTTGAAAGTAACTGGGGTGAGTTGGATAGAGGCATGTGATAGTATAGACTGAGGGCAATCTGGGGTAGAGTGGCTATTAGGCAGCCCAGCAGCTGGCGAAGAGTCAAAAGCCATACCTACAGTGGTGAAATGGGCATTCAAACAGTCTAGTATGGAGCGTTGATCAGTGACCAATGTACCATTCGAGTTAATTTTTAGTGGAGAGATGGAGGGGTTTTGTGGCTTTCAATCGTCTTGAAGGTGCGCTAGATTTTAATGCAGTTACCTTTAGCTTCTTCTAAGGTTTCAACATATTACTTGGCCTTAGCAGTCCTTATACGTTTGGTGCATTCATTTCTGGCTACTCTGAATTCCTGCCAGTGTGTTGCAGCTTTGATTTGATTTGATTTGTTTATTTATACTAGTTAGTCCATGGGCCAAACGACCCGTTTACAGCAGCAGCCACAGACATTGCCAGCGATTTCCCGAAATTTCTGTGATATTTCCAGATACATCTCATGCTTTCTCCATTTCCACAGCAGAGGCAGCAGAGAGAAACTCTTTATAAATTTTGTGAAATATCTGGAAATAGATGGCAATGTCTGTAGCTACTACTGTACATGACGACCAGTGTGCAAAACAGCAGGGTACAATTAACATCACAATATATATATAATACAAACAAGTGTATAAAAGACAATAGCACAATACACATGTAAATAATGTCACAGGGGCTTAACAAAAGATAAAGTAATATTAAGTAATCTACCTAAAACAATCACGTTTCATTCATTTTGAACAATTTCCTCAAACCATTTTTAAACCCAAGCATAGACGTTCCCAGACAGTCAAGTTGGTTCATAATGGGACTAAAACATTTTGGTAACTGATAAAGTAAGGACCTCTGCCCTAAAGCAGTTTTCATCTTTGGTATGTGAAAATATGAGATTCCAGACTTTCTGATGTCAAAGAGGTTGATATATTTTTGAAAATTTTGATAGAATGATCCAGGTACTTTCCCCATAACAATTTTTTTGCTAATATATTAATAACTTGATTCATACCTCTGTTTAAGGGTTAATAGCTCTGCTGTTTTTAACAGCTGATGATGGGTTTTTAACAGTAACTGAGTAATAAATCTAACAACCTGGTTAAGTAGAACTCTTAACTTTTCCTAATAAACTGTCAGATGCAAAGTTGTAAAAAATCAAGCCGCAGTGCCTCAGCTGAGAGTAGAAAACTTTGAGCTAACAAAACCCTAGTGGCTGGTGTTAACAATGTTTTCACCCAATATAAAGCTCCTAACCTTTGATGTATAATTTTTACAAGGTTGTGAATATGTGCTTAGTAACTTATTTTGGCATCTACTGTCAATCCCAAGTATTTAAAATGATCAACTTGTTCTATCCCTTCCCCTTTTATACTATGTAAAGATAATTCAAGTTTTTGAGCTAGTCTCTTCCAGTGGCAATAAAATACCATGGACTTTGTCTTCTTTCCATTCAATACTAACTTGTGATCACTAAACCGCTCCTGTACGGACAAGAAGTCTACTACTAAATTGTGTTGTAACTGTTCAGATTTGAAGCTGTTCATGAGGATCACTGCATCGTCTACATATAAAAAAAACTGGGAATGATGACAAACTGTGGGAAGTGAATTCAAAAATAAACTAAAGAAAAGAGGACCCAAAACAGAACCACTGTGATCATTCTGATACATAATTACCACACCAATCAATGACATCCTGAGACATTCCCAAATGGGCAGGCTCCACTTTCAGTAACTCATGATTGACCAGGTTGAAGGCCTTGGTGAGGTCCATATAAAGAGCAGCAGCAAGATGTCCTTTATCTAATGCTAAATGAACTGCCCCAGTGAACCCCACCAGGGCTGTCGTCATACTGTGCCCAGGATGAAAACCATGCTGGGCTGGGGTCAGGACACCATGGCTGGTGATGTACTCCATCATCTGATCAAAAACTATTCACTACAGCACCTTTGACAATGGAGCTAAAAGTGAAATCAGTCTATAGTTGTATAATTGATGGATCTGCAGATTTCAATATAGGTACAACAGTAGCCTCTTTCCATTTTTTGGAAACTTAGAAGAGCATAATGAAAGATTAAAAATAATAAATAAAGGGTAACATAGAATATCTGTGGTGATCCTCACAAGCTGAAAATCCACCTCATCCACCCTTACTGAGGGGTGGGGTTTGATTTTATGGTATAGTTGCAGATCTCTTCTGGTGTATCTAAAATAAAACCTGGGTTGAGTAACCACCAAGTCACTGCCTGACAGCTCATTATTTTCACCATGGTATTTTTACATAACTAGATAAGTATTTGAAGAACATATCAAATTCTTGGGTCATTTCTGGTTCTCAATTAACACCCGTCCTAGTTTTTAAACACTGGATTCTAGTTGAGGACTTTTTACCCATTAATTCGTTAAGTTTTAGATTGCCTTGTATCGGCCCATAGTTTATCACGTTGATATAGTGCAACTTTTAGTTAAGGGGAGAACCAGGGGTGAGAGAATTTCCTGATTCTATGTTTACAGACTGGTGCATGCTTGTTAGCAAAGGCTGTGATGATGGTGTTAATAATGGTGACAGCAGATTCTGCTGTGCTGGCCATACACTTTTCAGCTCCTCTAAGTAATTATGAATATTAAACTTACAGAATCTTCTGCTGGTGACGAATTTGGAGTAGGAGTGGCATTTGATGTGAGCACATGTACAAACCACAATATTGAGATCACTCACATCATTATGGAAAACCATTGAGTGCTAGATTTTGTGTGGTCAGTTTGTGAGGATCAAGTTAAGGATTGAGCTACGGTCCTTGTTTTAGTGCTTGTTCTTGTAGGTTCGTTGACAAACTGGTGAATTCAAGCTCATCCATAAGCCTTTGATGGCATTTGCTTTAGGGTAAGCCAGTTGAGGTTTGGTCCCAGAGGTTAATGATTTCATTTGTGTTGGACTCAGTGATGTCTCTGAGCTTTGATAATGTATCTAAAGCACCTGACAGTGGTCAGTAACAGCTCCGATACTGATCACTTCAGTGGAGGGATCAGTATCCTTGGCGTCAGACATTCAAATACTTTTGGCTTGAATTCGAAAATATTTGGTGACATTAAACTTAGTGTTAAAGTAGATAACTACCCCTCCACTCCTTGTGGGCCTGTCAGTTCTGTAGGTGTTGTAAGATGGGAGCAATGATCTGGAGGTCAGTAGTGGAGCTGTTTAGCCAGGACTCGGTGATTATTAATACATCAGGGTTGGTATGTGCAGATTTGTATTTGATTGAACTTTTTAAGGAGGCTCCAGGCATTAGTTAGCATGAATTTAAGGCCTGGAGCTGATGCCAAATCTGCTGGTGAAGTTATGGTTAATTGTAGTCCAGGGTTTAGCTCCACATTGCCAAAGCATAGAAACAGTAGCAGGTTTTTCTTTTCAAGGTGGCTACGGAAATCACAGGCGTGTATGCCCATGTTATTGATGCATGGTACATGAGCTGGGTCCTGTGTTATTGATGGATACAGTGCTACTAACAGCAGAAGGGCTGCTTGCCAGCCTATGGAGTATGCCATTGGTGAGGCAATGTATAGGGCAGCTTGTATAGAGTCCACGAGGAATGTCTAGAGTTCAAGTAATGAGAAGCCTATTATAGGTAACAAGAAAGGCTCCTCAGACTCCAAATGTATCCAAGCAGACTGAGTTGTGATGGCGAGGAGACAATTGATTAGTGCTGAAGAGCGTATAGAAGGAGAAACAGAGGATGTTTGAGATTGGTATGCTCCAATCAGGAAAACCAGGGTCTGAGGTTCTCACCTCCCCTGGGTTACAGCCAATTTGCTGGCCTGTCAGTGTGCTCGTGACCAAGAGTGGCAGACATACAAGGACTCAGGCATTCTTGGAGACTTGCTTAAATATAAATCTCTCCAAAATGCCTTCACCTAAATGTAGGTGACATCACTATCTCAGACCCCCTCTCGTAGCTACTAAATCGAACATCTTCACCACCTGTGCTCGAAACATTCTTGCTTCCCACCTCCTCAGCTCCTCCCCAACAGCTCCTTCTTCATCCACTTCCTCCCTTCTCCTCTGGTTCTCCTTCTTACCGGTCTCCACCGCTCACCCTAAAAGCTCTTCTAGCCCTTAACCTCCACAAGGGCAAAGCCGGATGAGCTTGACCTAAACTCCTACACCTTTTGGGCCATGCCATTGCTTTCTCACTCACTTACATTCTAAATCTCTCCTTAACACTGGCCACTGTCCCCGATGCATTGAAGTTTGCTGCAATCGTCCCCCTTCCCAACGGTGGTGATTCATCAAATCCAGGTAACTACTGCCCGATATCACTACTCCCTATCCTTGTAAAACTTCAAGAACTCTGGTATTGGCTCAGCCTTCCCCATTCCTTGACTCCTCCTCCTCCTTCTTCACCTCCTTCCAGTCTGGTTTCCACAAGGCCCACTCCACCACATCCTCCCTTCTCCAGCTCACTGACTCCTTACTATTTGTCATGGATCAGGGCCGCATGACCTCTGCTATCTTTGTCAATTTGGCCAAAGTCTTCAACACTGTTGCCTACACCCTCCTCCTCATCAAACTTGCAACAACTGGTCTCTCAGAGACCACCACTAGCTAGTTCTGTTCCCTATCTTATGGGTAGAACCCAATCAGTCAGGATAGGCAACTCCCTCTTCCCCCTCTGCCATCAAAACGAGGTCCCTCAAGGTCTGGTACTCAGACCAATACTCTTCTCAGTATTTCTGAATGACTTACCTGCTGCCTGCTCAACTGCTGATATCCACATATGCGTGGATGATACTGTTTTGTATTCCTCCAGTACCTCCTCCTGATGTGGCAGACCAGCCTTCAGCAGGCATTCAATAATGTCCAGGGCTGGTTTTGCATAAATGACCTGTTCCTCAATGACAGAAAGATGGTCTCTATGATGTTTGGCACCAGGCAAAGGCTCTCCAGCATTACAGTCTACCCTACCTTCCACACCCTCGAAGGGTCCCTATTAGAGGATGCCTCCTCCTTTTAAATACCTTGGGCTCTGGCTTGATAGGAACTTTGATTTCTCTGGACATGTTTTATTTACAAAAAGCTTCATCCCAAATTTGGCGCTCTGTACAGACATTGTGGCTGCACCCCCCCCCCCACAGACCTGCTGTGAAGTCATCCAGAAGATGATCCTCCTGATATTTGACTTTGGGGACATAGTTTACAGTGTTGCATAAGACCACCCTCACCAGACTGGACACACTATTCAGCTCCTGCCACTTTGCCCAAAGCTTTCCCATGTACACACCACTGCAACCTCTATGCTGCTCTCTCTTCCCACCTTTTGGATTCAGATGCCTTGCCCATAGTGCCTCATTAGTTGGGAAGTTCTGACTTGTCCCTTCTACCCTACCTAACGCCTCCTCTCCACCCACCCCCTACTCCCACCTCTCCCTCAAAACTCCCCTACAGGACCATTGCCCTCCTGCCTGAACATCCACTTCAGGTCGGGCTACCTTCTCCTATCATTTCCCAAATTGTTGAAACTCTCTACCCTTAGATATCTGCTCCACCCCGTCCATTAGTTTGTTGTCTTATCTTCTCTGAAACTACATTTCCCCATCCTGCAACTACTCCTGACCCTTATCCCTTCACTACTTCATTCTTTACTCTCACTTCTGTACTGTTTTCATTAACTACTCTCACCCCCTTCCCACAAAATGCTTGGCATAGCCTCATCGTTATCAGTTGTATGTCATTATAATTGTTTATTATTTTTTTTCATTTTTCTGAATTGTTATGCCCTTAGTGTTTCAACTTTGTATCTTGTATAATTTTGTTTTATTTTCAGCTCATTTGAATTTTGTACCTTGTGTGCAAATTGTATCCCATTCTCCCCTCTGCCCCAGGACACATCTGGAAATGAGTAATTGTAGCTCAGTATGCCTTTTCTGGTGAAACTTTTCAAATAAATAAATAAAATTTGTACGGTCATGAAACAGGACACACAGGTCTGAGTGTTGCACCTTGATCTCTGAATATGTTATGACCTACATGTAGAAACATAGAAACATAGACTTTGATGGCAGATAAGGCCCACTTGTCCCACCAGTCTGCTCATTTCCCTACTTATTGGATAAACTGCAGAGTCTAGTTAACTAACAGCCTACTTCCTCTACCCCTACTGTAATTGCCTCACGTATGTCCCATGCATTCTTGAATTCACCCACTGTTTTAACCCACAACCTCCTCATGAAGGCAGTTCTATGTGTCCACCACTCTTTCCATGAAAAAATATTTCCTCACATTGCCCCTAAGCCATCCCCCTCTATCTTCAAAATGTGTCCCCTTGTTCTTGCGCATCTCTTTTTCTGAAAGATGCTCCCACCTTGAGCTTTGTTGATTCCCTTGAGGTACTTGAAAGTTTCTATCATTTCCCCCCTCTCCCTCCTTTCCTCACGGGTATACATATTAAGCTCTTTTAGTCTTTCTTTGTATGGCTTCTGTTGCAGACCCTGCACCATTTTAGTTGCCCTCCTCTGGACTGCCTCCATCCTGTCTATGTCCTTGTGGAGATGGGGTCTCCAGAACTGCAAGCATACTCCAAATGGGGTCTCACCACCTGTCTGTACAGAGGATAACAACTTCCTGTTTTCTACTGGTGATACCTTTCCCTATGCATCCCAGTATCCCCTAGCCTCGCTACTGCCTTCTCACATTGCTTGCCTACCTTAAGGTCGTCTGATATGACTACCAGGTCCCTTTCCATTTTGTTGTTGTTCTACCTCCCCCATTGTGTACTCTTCACCTGGGTTTTGTTCCCATGTGCATTACTTTGCACTTCTTTGCATTGACTCTAAGCTGCTATAATTTTGACTATTCCTCCAACCTTGCCAAGCTCATCTCATCCTTTCCATCCCACCTTGTGTATCAACCCTGTTGCAGATCTTTGTGTCATCTGCAAAGAGACATACTTTTCTTTCCAGCCCTCTGCAATGTCTCCTATAAAGACATTAAAGAGGCACGTCCCAATACTAAATCCTGTGGTACCTCACTAGTAGCCACCCTTTCTTCAGAGTGTACTCTGTTTACTATTACCCTCTGCATCCTGTTGTGCAGCCAATTTGTTACTCAGGCTACCACCCTGGGACCCACTCCCAGACAGAAAACTTGTTTATTAATCCTTTGTGTCTGACTGTGTCAAATGCCTTGCTAAAGTCTAGATAAGCCATATCCACAGCCCCACCTGGTCTACTACTTTGGTCACGCATAATAAAAGAAATCTATTAGATTCGTCAACATGACCTTCACTGTGAATCCATGCTGCTTTGGGTCTTGTGCCTCTCTGGCCTCTAGGTACTCAACAATTCTTTCTTGGCCAGCCCAGTGGCACTGAGGGTTGAGGTGCTGGATCACCTCATACCATTTCGGTGACCCAGGTTCAGGAGTGAACTTGGGCACCTGGAGTCAACAGGGGAGGAGAGGATTGAGTGTCTGACATACTGCGCTCCTCTCCCGGGAGGCTTTGGGTTGTCCAGTATCCTGGCAGCCTCTGATGGTGATCAGAGGCATTACAGGATGCAGACCAAGAGCCAGGAGTTGAATGTGGCTGACGCTGGCAGGATTGGCATGTGCCATGGCATCAGAGCAACCCATGCTTGAGGTGGGGAGGAGGGGAACTCACGGGACAAAAAAACAAGAAAATCTCCTCCTGTCGGATAGGCGACAGCCCTCACAGTGCCATCCACCACACACTCAACACTGGATCCCCGCCTCTGCCCTTCGGTTGCCCCGGGCTCTACCCTCTCTGGCTCGGGGTGACAGTAATGTCCTTGAAAAAGGCGGGGGTCACAGTGGGTGGTAGAGCGGCTCTGGTGAGCTGAGTGGCCCAAGAGAGTTCCAACTAGGAGGATGACTAAAGAGAATAGTAAAAAAAAAAAAAAAATTATTTCTTTCAGAAGTGATTCTATCATTTTCCCTACCACTGAGGTCAATTTAATGCATCTGTAGTTTCCTGCCTCTGCCTTGCTCCCATTTTGTGAAGGAAATCACATCTGCTCCTCCAGTCCTCAGGTACCACATCATTCTGCCATGATTTGTTAAAAGGGTAGTTAGTCATGTCACTAGGTCTCCCTTATTTCTTTCATAATTTTGGGGTGAACCATTGCTTTGTCCACATTGAGTTTTATGAGTTCTTTCAGAACCTTTCTTCTGTGAATGGTCTGGTGTCAACCCCCCTACCCAGAGTGCTTCTATTGTTTGGTTTAGGTACCTCCCCCTCTTCTTTTGTGAATACTGAGCAAAAGTATTCGCTCAGTATCTTTGCCTTTTCACTGTCACTCTCTGCCCACCTGCCTTCCCCTTTATTAAGCCTCAGCATCCCTCCTTTGGTCTTCCTTCACTTGCTGATGTACCTATAAAAGGTTTTATCCCCCTTCTTAACTGAGTTAGCTATCTTTTCCTCAGTTTGGGCTTTCACTGTTCTGACTGCCTTCCCTGTTTCCTTCTGCATTATCTGATACAGTTCTTTGTCCTGCTCCTTCTGTGATTCCTTATACTTTCTGAATGCTTTTTCTCCCTAACTTTCCTCATCACCTCTTTTGAGAACCATAGTGGTTTTTTACTTTGTTTTGTTTTCTTTATTCGCATCACACTAAGGCTTGTTGCCTGTATAATGGCAGTTTTGATTTTTCCCCATTTTTCTTCCACTGCTCCTGCCTGCCTATCTGCTAGTGTATTGCTTAGGCACTCACCCATTTTGTCAAAGTCAGCCCTTCTAAAGTCCAGAACCCTCGCTTTTGTAAGGCTAGACTTCATGGTAATGTTTATCAAAACCACACTGTGTGGAGGTCATCTGTTCCTAGATGACTACCCACTTCTAAATATGTGATCCTCTCTCCATTTCAGAGTACCAGATCCAAGATTGCTCCCTCCCATTGAACTAAGGTTTGAGTGTTGCACCCCGATCATGTTGTGACCTGAGCCCACACAAAACTTAGCCTTCCATGTACACATGAAAATCCACTACAGAGGACCAGTTACAAAATGGTGCTCAGCAATGTGAGGCCCATGTACTGTATCTAGCATGCAGTCTGGGCTGCCGAGTGTGTTTGTAAGTTGATTTAAAGTAGTGTTCTAGCTGCCATGTTTGTGTGTTGGAAATGAGAGGAGGTTGCAGCGCTTGGAGGTGCAGTGAGGGGCAGACACAGGGCTGATACACTCTCATGAGAGTCGGTGTGGGCCCTAATCCCACCCCCACCCCCCTCCCCCTTGGCTCGGCTGTTTTATAGGAGAATGCCTACCCTGCAATTGGAGGGAAAAGATTTCAGGTGCAGCTCATGTAGTTATAGCCACTGAGGGAGTGGGTTTAAAGGCTGGGAGAGAGGAGCTTAGGGAGTTGTACACTTCCCCTGTCAGTTTACTGTAATACTGCACCTAGTAGCGGGGGTACCTGTTTACTGTGGGACTGTATCTAGGATTAGTGGGTGACCTGATTAGTGGGTAGGGGTGTATCTTGGACTAGTGGGGAACCTGGTAGTTCACCCAAGGAAACCTACTTGGAGGGAGATGGGACCACATGTCATTAGGGCCGGCATCTTTGAGAGGGTGGTGGGGTGCACACGGTGTGAGGCAGCCATGATACTGGACTAGGCTTGGAAGTTCAGTGGTTTCCCAGTGTGCTACCAGCTGGCACAGCTTAGGGAGGAGACTGAGGGGGTTAGGAGACAGCTGGAAGGAGGGGGGAGGTATGGTTGGGGAATAGGGCAGGGGCTCTCCTACAGGGTTGCACCAAGCACTAGGGGTGGGGCATAGGGAAAGAAGTGCAGGACAGTACTCTGGGGTCACATAGGGATCCTGACAGGGTCCTAAAGGAGGACACTACCAAGGAAGCAGGCAGGTATCTGTGGACCCTCACAGAGGGGGACCAAAGGGAGGACATTCTCAGGGAAGTAGGCAGATGACTGGGGCTGCACAGAAGGAAACAAGGTGGGGAGATGGATCGGACCTTAAGCTCAGTAACCGCTTCAGCTCTCTTCTTCTGCTTGGAGATGGGGGAGTGATATAGTCATGACAGAGGTGGTTAGAGATGGAAAGGGAGTGGAGAGTAGAGGGCAGGGGGCAGGAGGTGGGGGCTGGATAGCAGGAAGAATGGGGGAACTTGGAAGTGGGAAAATGGGGAGCAAGGTATCAGAGCAGGAGGAGGAGGAGGGGGTAGAGGGAGGAAAGTGCAAGGAGAAGGACCAGTTGGGAGGAAAGGACAAGGAGAAGGACCAGAAGTACAAGAAGGATACAGTAAAGGGAGCTGGGGGTTTAGGCCAGGGGAGAACAACAGGCAAGGAGGGGCTGAACAGAGATGGGAAGGAAGGGAGGGAGGACGAGCCAGGATAGTTTAGCAGATGGGGGGAAGGACCAGTCGTGAGCAGTGACTGGGATGGGGTAGTGGGGTACAGAAGATACTCGGGAGGAGGGAGGCATAAGATCAGAGGAGGGGTGGCCAGGGTAAATAAGGAGGGGGGCGGCAGGTGGCACCCAGATAGAGGAAAGAGCAAGGAGCCGACTGGGGGAGGGGCTGGTAGAAAGGATGAGTGACATGGAAGGGGGGGAATGGAGGAAAGGGGTGGTCAGTGTGCTCCTGTTGGGTGAGTCCATGATTGGGGGTATCAAATGGGATAGGAAGGGGGAATCCTGCCCAGTTAGAACAAAATTCTTCCCTGGACTAACGGTGCACAGGGCCAAGCATGAGGTATATCAGCTGGCAAAGAATTGTGGAGGTTCCCCGGACATACTGGTCCAGCTGGGTATCAATCATATTGAGGGAAATAGTGAGCTAGAGATACAGGCAAGGTTCAGGGAGTTTGCCAGGGTCTGTCATGACATAGAATGTGTGATTTCCTTCTCAGAAATCCTGCCAGTGCCAAGGACTAGTGGGGAACACAAGAGGAAGATTAGGAAGATAAACAAGTGGCTCAGGGAGTGGTGTGGGGCCAGAGGGTATGGGTTGATGGGAAATTGGGAGACCTGGGAGGATGAGGGCTGTATGCTAGGCGAGGCTCCATCTCAATTTGCAGGGATGGAAATCCTTAAGTTGAAAATAGAGGAGTCCATTGGTGAAAGGTGGGGTTTAAACCTGTGAAGTGGGGAATAGGAGAAAAGGCTGTCGAGGAGGGTCCGATAAAGGAGGGACTCGGTCTCCACCCCCCAGGGAGCTGGAGGAATGCATGAAAAGGCCGACTGGTAAGGTGCAGACCGGGGTAAGATGGAATCCCCATGGGAACGCAAGCAGGGGAAATGGAAGTATAGGGAAAGGGTGGAAGGTAGTCCTGATAAATGCCAGGAGCTTGGGTAATAAAATGCCTGAGCTCCAGGTGGTGCTAACTGAGGGAGAGGTGGATGTGGCAGCAGTCATTAAGACCTGGGCCACTGCAGGGCATGACTGGGACCTGAACCTGGAGGGTTACACCATGTTCAGGAAGGACGGAGGGGGAGGGAAGGGGAGAAGGGGTGGCAATAATAGTCAAAAACTGCAATGGCATAGGAAGAGTGGAGGAGGCGGAGGGAACTGTTTAGGCAATTTGGGTCACCTTGATAACAAGGGAGGGCAAGAGAGTAAAATAGAGGGTGGTGTATAGACCCCTGCTGGTGGAGAGCTGGAGGAGAGTCTGGTGGCAGATGTTAGGAGACACTGCAGATTGGGCAGGGGAAGGGTGGTGGTATTGGGGGACTTAAGCATGCCAGGAACAGACTGGGAGACTATGACATCCTCGGTGGCTAGGGAACAGAGGTTGTTGGATGTCTTTCAGGACGCGTTCCTAACTCAGCAGGGGGGGAACTGACCAGGGACGCATTGGTGGGGAGTGACCATGTCACGGTCTGCTTCTGCCTGGATCTAGGAGGGGGTAGAAGGCTGCACAAAGACAGAGGTAACTGACTTCAGGGGGGCAGATTGCAAGGAAATGGGAAGGATCCTTAAGGAGCATTTGGATGGGATTGGGCCAGACATGGACGCTGACAGTAGGTGGGAAATCATCAGGAGGGGGGTGCAGGATACTACCAGCACCTGTGCAAGAGTAAAACAAAAATGCAGTAGGGTCTGGAAACCCTGCTGGTGGACCAAGGAGGTTCAGGAGGTGGTGAGGGGGAAGAAGGTGGCCTATAGGCATTTCAAGTGCTCAAGGAGGGAAAGGGATTGAGGGGAGTACGAGCTGATGGCCAGAAGGGCCACTAGGGTAGTGAGAGTGGCTAAGGCAAAGAAGGAGCAGAACCTGGCCAGGGAAATTAGGAGAGGGAACAATGGTTCTTTAGATACATTGGGGAAAAACAAAATGTGAAGGGGCAGATTAGCAGGATTAAAACAGGAGAGATGGGCACAAGACCCAGGGAGCAGGCTGAGGTACTAAATGAGTACTTTGCCTCAGTTTCCACCAAGGAAAATGGGGAGCTGCATCATACATGGGAGGAGATGGTGAAACTGCGGAGGACTCTTACCGAGCGGTGGGTCTGGGGAGAAGGGGCCATCATTGGTACAGGAGAAAGGCAAAGCAGGGGACGAGGTAGTGGAGGTGGAAATCATGGCAGAGAGAGGAGGGAAGCCCTCAGGTCCCTTAAGATGGAGAAAGCACCGGGGCTGGATAAATTACATCCCAGAGTACTGAAGGAACTGGTGGATGTCCTGGAAACCCCTGGCGGGGCTTTTCAGCATCTCTCTGAGGACAGGGTGGGTGCCCCAGGAATGGAAGGTGGCACATATAGTGCCTATCAACAAGGGGGATCAAGGGAGGTGGCAGGGAACTACAGGCCCATCAGTCTGACATCGGTGGTGGGCAAGGTGATGGAGGGCATTGTCAAGGAAAGGCTAGCGGGGGACCTGGAAAAGTCAGGGTGCCTGGACAATAGACAGCATGGATTCATCCCAGGGAAATCATGTCAGACAAACCTTGTGGAGTTCTATGACTGGGTGATGAGTACCTTGGACCTGGGTAGACTGGTGGACATCCTTTTTCTTGACTTCAACAAGGTGTTTGACTCTGTTCCTCACAGGGGCCTGTTGGATAAGCTGGGAGAAATGGGGGTGGGAAACCAGATGATAAGATGGATAGGCAATTGGCTCCAGGACCAGACCCAGAGGGTTGTGGTTGGCGGGTTAGTCTCATCCCCAAAGAGGGTCATTAGTGGGGTCCCTCAGGGATCGGTCCTTGGGCCCCTCCTGTTCAACGCCTACGTTTCTGACATAAGGAAGGGTATCAGGAGTGAGATGAGTCTCTTTGCAGATGACTCAAAACTGGGGGCGGTGGTGGATGGGGAGGAGGGTAGCCCTACAGGGGGACCTGGAGGCTCTGGAAAGGTGGTCTAGAAAGTGGAAGCTGAGGTTCAGTGCAGGGAAATGCAAGGTACTGCACCTGGAAGCCAGAAACCCGGGCCAAGTGTACACCCTGGGGGGGGAATGCTACAAGTCTCGATGACTGAGAGGGACCTGGTGGTGGTGGTAGATGTCAAGATGAACAACTTGGAGACTTGTAGGAGGGCAGCAGCCAAGGCCAACAGGATGCTGGGATGCATCACTAGGGGATCACCTCCAGAAGGAGGGAAGTGATACTTCCTCTGTATAACTGCTTGGTGAGGCCGCACCTACAGTACTGTGTGCAGTTTTGGAGGCCACACTTAAAGAAGGACTTTGAACTCCTGGAGAGGGTCCAGAGGAGGGCAACCAAATGATCTGGGGCTTGGGGACAGGACCACTGTATGGGGAGAGGCTCAAGAGCTAAATATGTACACATTGGAAGAGAGAAGGGGGACATGATAGAGGTCTTCAAGTACATGATAGGGGTAAATAGGGAGGACCAGTCAGGGTGCTCCAAGGAAGGAAGGAAGGAGGGGCAACTAAAGGCATTGTTTGAAGCTGGAGGGGAGATTCAGGGAGAAAGGAGGAGGCGCTACTTCACTGAAGGGGTGGTGGAGCTATGGAATGTGCTGACCAGGGGCTGGTGGAGGCAGAGACAGTGGAGGGTTCAAGAGGGGTGGGACAGGTAGAGGGAAGGTTCTGAAGCAAAGTCCAGTGCAGCAAGAATATCCGGGACTGGGAAGGAGAAGCCAGAGAGGAGGAGGGTGCAGCAAGGTCAGCTCCCAGGGTGGGGCTGACCAAATGAGCAGACACAAAAGACTGTTAGCCTATTCTGCTTGCATTTGAGTATGTTAGTATGTTAGTTGCGTGACATGCCTGTAAATTAACCCAGATTCTTACTCAGCTCTGAAATGGGCTAAGATTCCAGTGCAGTTTCCACGATTTACAGCACTAGATCTGCTGCATGTTTCAAAAAAGGAAGCATGCATCATTTTTTGTCATAAGCTGCCACAAATCACATTCCTGTCCCAAATGCATCAGGATGTTTGAGAACAAATTCTAAATGTTTTGACCCATCTTGGAGGATGCAGTTGCAGACCAAAACTGGCAGTTGTACCTGACCCTTCACTTTGAAAATTCCAGTCCCCAGGGTGAGCTTTGAAAGAAAAAAGTGACAGCTAGTGCAGTTTGAGAATGAATATCCAGAGGCAGCAGATCTAGCATACAAAGAGATAGCTGGTGAAGCTAGAGCAGCAAGTTGCTCAATAAAGTCAGTGGAACTGAGTAATCTTGCTGAATACAGATGTAACATGAAGTTTGCCTGATCAGGAGGCTTGCATCAGATACCCATGTTTGAAAGGGACTGCTGCATTGGCAAAGAGGATTAGTGCCTTCTAAAACATAATGTGTGCAGGTGGCAAGGGAGGGTGCGCCAAGAATAGCTGCACTACCTCATATTTGGCGGTCTTGCGCTGTGCAAAAGGTTTTAGTGCAGTCCTTTTTCGCAGTGCAGATACCACCTAACAAAACCTCAACTTAATCCAAGAAATGCTGATGGCTGCCAGAGGTAATGTAGCCACTTAGTGTATTGGCCATGGGGGGAGCACATCCACCCTCTTTCATCCCTGGCACTGTCTCTCTGATCCTCAGCCCCTACCATGCAAATACACTCCCTGGTGCTAGTGGTCCCCCCCTCCTTCTGACTGCCAGCCCATAAATCACAAGCACAATCCTTGGTGCTCATGGTTCCTCCCCCAATCACCATCCCAAAGTAAAAGTTGCAACAGTCCCTGGGGTCCAGTGGTTCCCCCCAGCACTGATCCAGTTTCATCACCTATCTCAACTCCCCTCCCCTCTCCCTGACATTTAGCAGCTCCCCCACCATGGCACTGTGCACCCCCCATCATCTTACCAGTATCCTTGATGCTGCGGGTATATACAGTGACCAGCACAGCCCTCCACACACATCCTTGGCTGGCTGCCGTATGGCCAGACATGGAGCGCACCTTTATTTATAGGACAGGACATGCCACCCTGTCCTATCAATTAGGGTGTGCTCCCTGTCTGACCATACAGTGGCCAGCTGTGGAGGTGTGCATAGGACTGTGCCAGTTGCCATATACACCGGAGATACTGGTAAGGTGATGTGGAGGTGGGGGCTTGGTGGCTGCGATGCCAGGGAGGGGGGGTGTTGTGACACGCTGCACCATAGATCAGTGCCACGGGAACTGCTGGACCCCAGGGAGTGTTGCAACTTTTACTATGGGCTGGTGATCGGAGGGAGGAGGGACCACTAGCACCAGGGACTGTACTGTGACTTATGGACTGGGTGACTGGGGGACTGTTACACCGGGGTTTGTGTTTGTGAATTATGGGCTGGCAATCATAGGGGACCACCAGGGATTGTGATTGTGACTTATGGGCTGGTTACTGGAGGGGAGGGACCACTAGCACCAGGGATTGTGATTCTGACATATGGGCTGGTTATCAGAGGGGAGGGGGACCACTACCACCAAGGATGGTGCTTGTGACTTACAGGCTGATCATTGGATGGGGAGAGACCACTAGCACCAGGGATTGTGCTTGTGACATATGAGTTGGTGACCAGAGGGAGAGATGGATCACTGCCACCAAGGATTGTGCTTGTGACTTGCAGGCTGGCAAGTAGAGGGAGGAGTCCACTAACACCAGAGATTGTGCTTGCAATTTACAGTCTGGTAATCGGAGGTGGGGATCACTAGCACCAGGGACTGTGATTGTGATGTACATGCTGGCAATAGGAGTTGAGGGGATCACTAGCATTAGGGATATCTACACAGGTGAGTGACCAGGCAATTGGGGGGAGGGGGCAGCGCCACACTAACCGGCTTTGCTACCCAGGTAAATGAGCATATAATGGGCATACAAATGGCCTCTTAGTGCTTTGCATGCACAATGGGCCCCTTTCAATACTGCAAAAAGCGTTCAAGTGCTATCTATTCTGGCAGTGTACATTGGGGGCCCTGTTGAGTAGTGCTAAGTGGCTTAGTACTGCACTGACGTGGCCCTGTATTCAGTTGAATAGCACCAGAGCACTGTTCAATTGAATACCGCATCTTTGGGGATGTTGGCAATCACAAGGCACAATGCAAATTTTTAGAAAACTTTTAAGAAATTTTAACAAATCTGGGGCCTGATATTCAATTATCTCTATTCACATCACCCTGCAGAGGCTGCAATTTTTCATTGTGCTCTTTTGAAAGAGAAATATTGTTCACCATTTATTTTATTTTAGTTGAGTGTAATAAAACAGTTTCAAGTTTTACTGTACATTTAAACAGCACATGAACATTAGACAAAGTCCATTTTCATGATCATAATGTGTAAGAAAGTTTGAAATTCCTATTTAAAATGAGCCAATAATTGTAAAACGCACAGATAGTGGTGCAAGGCTATGTTTGGAGTTCTT
Source organism: Neoceratodus forsteri (assembly GCA_016271365.2). NCBI lineage: Eukaryota > Metazoa > Chordata > Ceratodontiformes > Ceratodontidae > Neoceratodus > Neoceratodus forsteri. The sequence continues at coordinate 1,429,539,194 of CM028130.1, forward strand.
CGGTTTTATCATAGATATTGCTCTTTGTACTTTGTACCCAGTTACCAGCCACAGCACATTACAAAGATTAACACTTCGTAGAGAGTAAACTCAACATGTCTGTTTGAACAAAAATATTTGCCAAAGAATCCATATTACCTATAAAACATCCATGTTTTTTCTTATGTAATAACCAGGGATAATTAACCATATTGTTTCTGTTTTGTAATGGGTTCATACATACCTGTATTATGATAATTGCAAAGCAGTATACATCTCTCTGTGTGAGTACCTGTTTCTACCACATTAGAAGAAATCTTGTGATCTTCTAAACTGAGGACGGATATACAGAGGTTGCACATGGCGCAACAGTATTGCACCATGCGCAACCCACTGATGCACCCTGGCATGATATTCAAAAGCGGATGTTGCGCCACGCAGATCCCAATGCACCCAGGGTGCACCAGTAATATATGTGGCCCAAGTGCGGGGGTGCCCATGCATATTCCGCACATCCCAATATTCAGCCTGGGATGTGCGGCGCATATGCTGGTGTAACCCCTACTTGCGCCGCACACTGGTGCTTGTAGTTGAGCCAAAAAAATATAGGAGCAAGGGCTGGCCACCCACAGGTGAGCTGCTGTATTGCAAGGCACAATACGACAGCCACCAGCTGTGGGTGGCCACCCAAGCTCCGGAGCCAGGGTCTGTCGGCGTCACCCCTCCCCACACCCGATCACGGGCATTGTAATAGAAATATCATCCCTGGTGGTCCAGTGAACCACTTCCCACCTGATCATGGGCATAAGTATAACAAATACAATTTAAAGTATCCCTGGTGGTCCAGCGGTACCCCCCTCTCCACCCGTCCACTGAGCCCTGCCACCCCGCTCCCCCACGGTCAGCGGCAGGTGGCAGCTCCCCACCACAAGCCACAAGCAGCCCGACCGCCCGCAACTGACTGCGCGCATACAGTACGGCTATGCCCACTGATCCAGAGCATGGGCCAATGGGTGTGCAGACCGTGACCATACTACACAGCCCCGATATGTGAATGGATCCATTCATATATCTGGACTGTGTGGTATGGTACAGTCTGCATGCCCATTGGCCCATGCTGTGGACCAATGGGTGTACAGCCGTACTGTACGCAGTCAGTCAGCAGGCGGTCGGGCTGCTTGTGGGTGGGGAGATGCCACCCACTGCTGACCGGGGGGAGCGGGTGGCAGGGCTCAGTGGGCGGGTGGAGAGGGAGGTATCGCTGGACCACCAGGGATACTTTAAATTGTATTTGTTACACTTATACCTGTGATCGGGCTGAAAGCGGTCCACTGGACCACCAGGGATACTTTAAATTGTTTTTGTTATGCTTATGCCTGCAATCAGGGTGGAAGCAGTCCACTGGACCACCAGGGATACTTTAAATTGTTTTTGTTATGCTTATGCCCGTGATCAGGGTGGAAGCGGTCCACTGAACCATCAGGGAGAATTTAAAATGCTTTCAATCTACCTATGCCCGCAATTGGGCACTGGGGCACTGTGCCACGATGTGCAGGGTGCATCAGTCCCTGATGGCTGCAGCCTGACAGGGCGCCAGGCGCAAGTTGCTGGGGATCGGTGCACCTGCATGCAAATGGGGCCATACTGACATGCTAATGGCCCCAGTTGCACCTTGCATGCATTATGGTTCCATTTACGTATTCACCGCTGAATATTATGGTTCCCGCGCCTCAGCGTAACTGCACTTGGCGCAGGCGCATCCCCCGCCTCCTCTTTTGCCACTTGCTCTGGTGCAGTGCCACTCGCGCCTATGCGCACGCGGGAGGCCATGTTGCCATATTCAGCAGTGCTTGAGCCATGGTCAGCACCATTGAATATCGCCCAGCATACTCCTGGCGCATCCCAGTTGCACTGTGCCCAGGCTTGTGCCCCTGCCTGGCCAGTCTGAATATCCCACCCTTAGCATTTAACCAAATTGGTATCCTGTCATAAGGGCAACTGAAAGTGTGTGACTCAGATATGACTGACTCACTTTCAGCACCTGTCATGTGGGCTACACTGCAAGGGTAGCGATGATTATGTGGTCTACCTTGCAAAGGTAGCGATGGTTACAGCAGGCAGAAAAATCAGTTTATCTAGCTGACTGTGGGTAACTTAGTCTTCTAGAAAAGCTACTTCATAACTTTAAATGGTTAATTATGGCTTCTATGCTATTGTTTACATATTGGTGATAGCCCATGTCATTAAAAAAAACTGTTAAATATCTCATCTATATTAATAGAAGAAAATATTGTACCTGCTAAAATTGCAAATGGAACACTTATATTTCCACAAAATGCACTATCTTTTATCTGTTTATACAGGTTCTATCTCCTTTGTCTTCAGGCTTGTTTCATAAAGCAATTTCTGAAAGTGGGACATCACTCATTCCTGGACTTGTCAGCAATGATCCACAACCAATTACAAAGGTGAATAATTAGTTTGCGAAAAGCTATCCAAATGCCAGAATTCTTAGACAAGTAAATATGTCAGTGATACTGCCTTCATTTACATTTTTCCCAGAGTCTCAAATGCAGCAGTTCTAGTGATTTAGCTAAAGGAAAACTGCCAGCCATTAGCTGGCAGGTTAGACTGCTGTTGGCATTCTGTTATGATCATCTTTTGCACACTAGAGGCATTTATATTGCCATTCCTTAAAACTATGAGACACTGACATTTGCAGCTGTCACATCTAGATAGGCTGCATTTCACATTTACAACAGCAACATCTTCTCGTGATTTGTCATTTCCATTTCATTCATATTCAAAAAGTACATTTAATATTAAGATCAATTTCAAGTAACTGAAAGAATAGATAAGCATCATAATTAAGAGCTTTACTAATGAACTTTTGAGTACAGCTACATTTCAATGCCTTGCTTCCAAAGTTTCTTTTGTGACCAAGTGCCCATTTTCTGCAAGTTTAACTTCATCTGTAGAACCTCCATAGTTTCACCCTGACCTCAAGCTGGAGAGCAGATACATAGTTGATGCCAGTGCATTACCATTATTGGTTACCATATTAACAAATGTTGTAGCTCCTGCCCTCCCTTAGAACTAGGTTCCTTATGTCCATAACGGTCATTGCCCTTGTTGTCACTACAGTGTGAAATGTTAGTCTGCTGAAAAATGTAGGACCCCCAGGTGGCAGCATGGTGACCTGTCACCTCAACATTAGGTCAGCAAGAAGGTTTTATGTAGTATAAAACAGACCTACCAGGTCAATATGTCATATGCTCTTATGCGTACAACAAGACTGCAAAACAGAAACAGCACGGTATAGGACAGCGAGAGGGTACAATACCGCAAATGGGTCTGTGTGCTGTACTGCACCCTCTCTCTGTCCCAGGCAGAGGATAAGACCTCTGCTGGGATGAGGATCTGCTGAGCAGTTGCCGTGGCTCAACAGGATGAGCCACTGGCAGCAAGGGAGCCAGGCAGTGCATTTGGGACTGGGTTTGTGTCCTGCTCGCAGACGCATGGAATTTTTATTTTTTTCACACTTTGTGCGATAATTAATGTTAACCCCGGAGTTAGTTATTTTAGTTGGGGGTTCAGGGCACGAACCCGTAACAGAGAATCAAGGCGATATGCTGTATGCAGTATATTGTGCTGTATTGGCAGCATGGTATATTGCTGCAGGTGTAGCTAGGGATTTCAGATCTGCACACCAAGTGGATTCACTGCTACCCCCCACCCATGTTAGGGTGAGCTATCCTCCCCCCCCAGGTGTAGCCAGACAATATACAAATGTACACCATGATCAAGTTTGCTGCCTTATTTGGCACAATAAACACAAGTTGCATCTCATGACAATGGTTGTTGCGTCGCATGGGTAAATACAATGCCATGCATTGCTCCCTAAGACACCTACATACTAGCCCAGAGCCTGTAAAGTTGTATTGTCCTTGCAATGCAAAGACAGTATTAGTGACCAGTCCTTCTAGTTTTGACTCCTATGAATAAAATTACAGAAAGGTTCAACATTTTCTTTGTTAGTTTTCATGGAAAAGGAAGCAGTTCAGAGCCTATTTGCTACCCCTTAAATAAAATTGTACACCATGGAGTACTTGGAGTATGCCTGCCTACACCCTTGCCAGTGCGGCATAATGTCTTGTGACATTATGACCCCATGCCTAAAACAGATATGCTAAACACAAGTCCCAGAGCTCAAAGTGAGTTGGGGGTTCCTGAACCTCAGCAGGGTAAAAACAACAATAAGAACACAAGCTGCACCCTCCTGGGGATTCCAAACTGATGTTGGTGGCTATAGTTTTCTAAAATATTAACAAATGAAGATACCAAGACAGGGATTTTCAGAACGGCTGGACATAGGTATGGCAGTATGTTACACCTGCATCTGCATCTCATCAATGTGTCCAGACTCAACAACCCTATTTTTAAAAAGTATCCGGGGGTTTGCAAAAAAAGTTGTAACTTGGGGCAGGTTGTTTTTCACACCCAACTGGGTATGAAAAACAGCTGGTTGATCATCTAATCAATGGTCTACCAGTTAGGATGTAAGTCAGCTTTGAAAATACTAGCTGATGGACCTGTGATAGAGCCATCTGAAAATCTCCACCTGCTCTCAATAATAGATGGTTTACTAGTGAGTATACAAACACTGGCTAACGTATGTGTGATAGGGCCATACCAAAATTACCCTGGGTCCCAGTAACAGATGGTCTGCTAGTAGGTATGAAAATGCTAGCTGACAGATTTGGGGCAGAACCATCTGAAAAGCCTCTCCCCGCTCCACCCAAAATCTTTACCATAAGTAAGGAAGGAAGACTTTCTTCCTGCCAAATTATTTGCAGTGACTGTGTATGTAGCCAGCATGCTGCAACATGACAGCTGGGATACCATCCAACATATGGATGTGATCACTACTTACTGGCTCATGTTCCTGTGGATGTCTTTTCTGGAAGGGCTCTGAAAAGTGAAGAAGCCTTCAATAAATCTGTTTGTTTCTCTCCAATGTATGGTAAGGGCTTGGTGCTTTCATTTCATATCATACCATCAGTCCTGGTAGTCCCAAAATACAGAGCTTGTTTTTATAGGAACTTACTAATTGTGCTTACAATTTCTCTTCACCTGAGGCAATAGAGGATGAAGTTGCTTCCTTTCCATGCAATCTAGTCTCTGCCTGAAATTTTTGGTGCTCCCTTTAAAAAATTGTACACTGTGTTACTGCTGTTGAAAGCTTTATTTTTAAGCATTGGAGCCCAACACACAGTTTGGCAGCAGTGATGCAAAATCAGGATCAAATGGCTTCCTGTTTGTCCCATCACAGCTTTTTTGGCATATGCTGTGTTGGTACATGGTATACAGGGACCGCAGTCCTCCTGCAGTTGTGTTTCATGTCAGAACTGTGCTAACCACCAAATCAGCTATAAGGTAGTGCATACATGGTGTGTACTATGTAACATGGTGGACTGCATCAGGCACAGGGATCGTGCATGGTATAGCACCAGTCACATGGAGGTATGCCTTGCACAGAGTCGCAGTTTGATGGTGCTACAAGCAAGATCATCCCCCAGCTCCCTCGACCAGTACCTTAGCCCACTTATGGGCCATCCTCAAGGTATCCAGGGCTTTCAGGGGTTGAAATTCACCATTTGCAACTAGTGCAGAATGCAGCAGCCGGCTTTTGACAGGAACGTCTGCTTCTGTCATATTTCTCAGTGCTGCGTGGTCTGCACTGGCTGCCAGTACAATGGCGAATCACCTTTAAAGTCTGTTTGTTGACTTATAAAGCCCTACATGGTCAGGGCCCTGACTACCTGAAAAGAGCTTCTGAGTCCTTACTGCCCCGGGCGACATTCCGCTAGCTGGCGTGGGGTTCCTAGAGATTCCAAGAGTTTGTTTGAAATCTTCGGGCCTGATATTATGCATGCAGCCCCTTCTCTTTGGAATTCTCTACCCTGCCAGTTACGTTAGTGCATGACTGTGAAGGATTTTAAATGGGTCTTAAAACCTCATTTATGGAATCAGCATTTGCCAACTGATTGTTTATGTTTTAATTTTAATGTTTTGATGTTTGTGTACAAACTGACTTGCTGTAATGTGTTGACATGTTAATTGTTTTTAAACTTGTTCGGCGCCTTGGTTTTAGAAAGGTGCCTTATAAATAAAGTTTTATTATTATTATCATCACTCATTTTGCACATACCTGGTCCTAACTTCTCTGGAGGGAAGGAAGTTGGTTTGGGCACCACAGTGACACCTATCTGAAGGCCAGGGAGCTCTTTCCCCTTGCCCAGCACTTTGGTTGCATGTAGGCTGAATAAATTCTTCCTGGGCCATGGGGAGGAGGGAGGGATGGAAAAAAAAAAGTTCGACCATGCTGTAGCGACAAGACTGTCGGTGACCTCCTCTACAGCAACATATGGTCGCCGACATCCATGATGCCACTGACTCTGGTCCTCAATCGGAGAATGAACCGACACCTGATCAGTGTTCATGCAGGGGGGCTGCATCACCCTCCCCATGTGGGGGACTCTGCCCCTCCCCAAACTTAAGGATTCCAACTCTGGGAGGGGGAGCAGATGGCAGTGGGGAGCAGCCAAACTCCAGAGTCGATGACTTGGTCATCGCTCTGGTTACCAGGTCTACACTGCAGGTGTTGACAGGTTGCTGTTGCTGTAACAGTGCTACTTTAAGAGTGTTGCTGTTACAATGATATACCAAAAAAAAAAGCTTGGAAAAAAACTCAACCACCATCTGAATGATGGTTTTGGCCTGATCCAGGATATATCCTGGATCCAGGGTATATCCCAGCAAGATGGGCAGCTGATAGGGGGAAAAACTATACAGCAATTGCAAAAAAATTGCATGACGTTAGAAAAAACAATAATTTTTATTAGTATTTTTTCAATTTTTGGAAATACCATACATTATTTAATCAGAAACTATGTAGTCTGCAGCTTAATTTGAATTCATTGTATGCCCATAATTGCATTGTGAACATTTCACTCTCCACTCTGGCAACCCCAGTGCTTCCTTGCTTTTGCAATCTTCGGCTATGGAAGTGCCAAACATAATGACAAAAAATATTGCAGTCTTCATTTAAATAGCTTCAATTATGCTCACATTAAAGAAGCCCCTTAAAATGCTGTTGCTAGATGCCTCATAGTGGCAAGTTCAGTACTGTCACTAGTTGACCATGGCCTCCCTGTCTGTGCAACTGCCTGTGACTCATTCCTAAGATTTTGTGCTAGGGGCTGACGTGTGTACCGACAGTTGCACCCTCTACTCCCAAACAAATTGGTTACCCCTACCAAGCAGGCTTAAGTTCCAGACATGTCTGCTAGCCAAGAAGGCACTACTGGGCCAACTCCCTCCAGCTCTAACTCACTGCTTCTGCTCTGTCGCCAGTCTCTACGACACCCGGGCAAGGCTTGGAATGCACTTGAGCTGCCTTTCCACCATACTCAGCTGGGCAAGTGTTCTTTCACAGTTAGGGCCACTGACTGGTTAAATGAGTTGCCTAATATCTTGGTCAATCATCTTAAGTTTGAACCAGTTTAAGTGCGCATTAGGGGCAACCCTAACAATTCGATGCAACTGTAACTGCTAATCATCCTGACTAAAGTGCCTCCCAGTAAACTCCTTGAACTGTGTCAGACTCTGGCTGTGAGGCCGTATACTATTACTATGCCTGTTCTATACGGATTCTGTCTACCTGCCTTACTGTAAAATTGTCTGTAATTAATCCAGACTATTAATTTATTTTTACTTTTTCAACTCTGTTGCACTTGTCTGACTTCATTCCACAGGAACTTGCTTACTGATTTTTGTTTCTTTGTAATTCTGTTATTGACATGGAACCTTAGTAAAGAGCACTTGTGCTCAAAGGGTCTCCAAAATGTTCAATAAATAAATAAAATCAATGTAAAGGAACCCTAGTATACCCTCCCCGAGTAAGGCAGTATTGCTAATGTATAATTTTCAGTGTGGATTCCTACAAGAAGAAAAGTGATCAATATTGTGGCTCCATGGAGATGTCATCCGAATCCTTCCACTGCTCAGTGACATCTGACCCCGTATCGCAGTCAAGCATTTCTGAAGTCTGAGTTTGGCAAGCGCTTCAAAGCTTTCCATAGAAATAGGGGGCATTATTTTCCATTTTAACATTACAGAGTTCCTTTTGTTTAAAATCATAGCCAACACATAACTAACAGTGCTCTTGGTAATGATAAAAATCTTATTCCCATACCATATCTCCATGTATTTATTTATCAATATTTGCAGATGGTTTTCAATTCCTCTTCCATACCGTATCACCATGTATTTCATTTGTCAATATTTTATGATGGTTGTCAGTTCCTTTTTAATACTGTATCACGATGTATTTAATTTATTTATAAATATTTGCAGATGATTGCCAATTCCTCTGGCTGTGATACAGTTGACTCTGCATCAATGGTCAAGTGTCTAAGAAAGAAAAGTGAAGAAGAAATGCTAAATGCTACATATTCAATGGTTTGTAAACTTATTCATTTTATTTTCCTTGTGGGAGGGGCAGGGCTGTTTAATTTTCTGAGTAACATGATAAAGTGCCCACAGAGTGACCTGAACCTTTTATAACGGTAGACATCCCATTATTCGCAGGAAAAAGAGCACTTGTAACATGCATCTATTGTCATGATTTAATTTATTGTACTATATTAGTCAATCAGTGCACCCACGCACAAATGAAGGGGCCAAAAACTGTCTACTCTTCTCTGAGTAAAATGTGACTTTTCAAAGTCTTAGTAAGTACTTATATTAACAACATTTTTTATACAGGTTGTGACATTAGCATAGCCTATTTACATAGTCAACTTATGGGAAATATACCTAGTTAAATTTTACAAAATGTAAAAGCAAAAGTTATTATACATTAATCAAAAACATTTAACTCACATGATAGAACAAAGTACACATCAAGAGTTAAGAAAGGAGTTCCAGGAACTGTTTTAGGTTAACATGTCAGCAGTTCTGGACATTTATTTGAGTTTGATAAGCACCACAGTATATTTTAGAAAGAAATCAATCTGGAAGGAATAAAACTTGATATGGCGTACAATGTATGGTCTTTAAAACCCATCAAGGCTTGATCAGCTGGTGGTTGACATCTGTGTTCTTTTGTTATTTATGAATATACAAAAATGCCAGTAGATACAGGCCATATGGTCTATCAAGTCTGCTCGAATGTGCAGCTCCCAGTTTAATCTACTGCAGCTGCTCCCTCACTAATTCGCTGTCCCTCTGTTTTACTGCAGCAGATTGCCAACTCCCCCCTCCCCAGCTTCCCTTCAGTTTTGACCTTACCTTTGACCCTGTCCCACCCCCTCTTAAAACTGTCCACAGTTTTCAGTGATATCACCTCATCTGGCAGCTCATTCCACTTCGCTACCACCCTTTTTGTGAAATAGTGCATCCTCATTTCCCTCTTGATTATTCCCCCTCTCATTTCAGACTGTGCCTCCTCAGTTACCCCTTTAGTCCAAAAATACCCTCAGTACTAACCCTTTTATGCCCTTTTAGTATTTGATGCTATCAGTCATATCCCCCTCTCCCATCTATCCTCCGTGGAATACATGTTGGCCCTTAGTTGTTCCTCATATGGTTTGTCCACCAGTCCAAGAATAATCTTTGTTGCCAGTGCTACACCCCTCCAATAGTCTGACATCCTTCTTTAAATAGGGTCACCAGAATTGCACATAGTACTCCAACTGTGGTCTCACCAGTGATCTGTACAGTGGTAGGATGACTTCTCTCTCCTAGAGATGACTCCTCTAGCAATGTACCCCAGCATCTTATTAGTCTGACTGCCGCCTTCCTGCACTGTGCAGAATTATTCATGTCCTCTGTGACTAGTACCCCCATGTCCTTCTCCTGCTCTAATGTGGCTAACTGCACACCACCCAGCCAGTAACTGTGGCTGGGGTTTCTGGCTCCCAAGTGCATAACCTTGCACTTCTTAGGGTTGAATCCCAGCTGCCATGTTTCTGACCAGTGCTCAAGCTTTGCCAGATCCTCTTGAAGTTCTTGCCTCCCTTCCACACTATCCACCTCCACACAGATCTTTGTGTTACCTGCTAATAGGCTGATTTTACTCTTAATCCCATGTGATATGTCGCCAATGAAGATATTAAATAACACTGGTCCTAGTACTGAGCCTTGTGGGACCCCAATGGTTACAGCTCTGGGAGTCAAGAGTCTCCTGCCCCACACCACCCTCTGCTGCCTGTCATACAGCCAGCTCCTAACCCATCCTATTAGTTTCTCCCAAGCTCCAAGGTTCCTCAGTTAACTAGTCAACCTTCCATGAGGTACTGAGTTGAATGCCTTGCTGAAGTCCAGATACAGGACATATCAGTGCTGTTGTCACCCAATCAAAAGTCAACCAGGTTGGTCTGGCAGGATCTCCCCAAGACAAATCCATGTTGCCTTTCATCCTGGAGACCATTCTCCTCCAGAAAGATCACAGTTCTCTCCTTAAGGATGGTATCCATTAACTTTCCCAGTGGTAAGTCTGACTGGCCTATAGTTACCTGGTTCATCCCTGGGCCCACTCTTATGGAAAGCCACCACATGTGCCATCTTCCAGTCCTGGGGCATGCACCCAGACCCCAGAGAGGTGTTAAACAGGTCTGCCAGAGGCCTGGCCAGGACCTCCACCAACTCCCACATGACCCTTGGATGCACCTTGTCTGGCCCTGGTGCCTTATCCACCCACAGGGACCTAAGGCCATCCAATATCCTGCTCACAGGGATTTCCCCCATATGTTACCCCTGCTCCCCCCCTTTTGCCTCCCCACCTCTCTTCTGCAGCATAGGCACTTCCTTCTCCCTGGTAAACACTGAATGGAAGTAAGTACTCATTGAGTGCCTTGCTGTCCCCCCTTCTGCCCTCTCACCATCTTTCTTGATCCTGACTATCTCATCTTTATGGCTTCTTTCTCCCTTATGTACCTGAAGAAACTTTTCCCTTCTCTGATCCCCTGTGCCAGCCTTAGCTCCCTTGAAGCCTTGGCAGCCCTGATTACTCTACCCACCTCTCTGGATTTCCTCAGTACTCCTCCAATACTCTCCTTGCTTGGATCACTTATATCTTCTGAAAGTAGCCCTTTTGCCCTTACCTTCACTACTACCTCCTTGCATGATCAGCTCAGCTTTTTGGTCCTGGTCTTCTTACTTTGTGTCTTTGTACATGCATTAGTGGCTTCTGCCAGGCCTAATTTAATGATGGAACTATTTCTAGCCTCCATCCTTATCTCATGATAGTGGCGAGATGCCCTTTAGTATGTCTCCCATCTTACCACAGTCTGCTCTTTGAAAGTCCACTACCTTTGTACTGGACCTAGCTGCTTCCTTACCTAGAATGAGGAAGAACCACATTGTGCAGTGGTTGCTTCCTGCCAGGGGGTCCTCCTCCCTTATGTTCTGGACATGCTTCTCGTCCATCAACACAAGGCCTCTTCCTGGTTGACTCCATTGACTCCATTACCCATTGTGTCAGAAAGCTTTCCTGGAAGGTCCAGGAGCACCTGTTCCCTGGAACTAAAGGCTGTTAGGGTGTTCCAGTCAATCCCTATCAGATTGAAATCCCGTACTATCGCAATGTTGCCCTTACCACTGAGCCTCCTGATTTGCTCTCCCAATTCCCAGTCAACATCCTCATTCTAAGAGGGCAGCCTGTACACTATCCCTAATCTAACCTTCCTTCCTTTTGAGTTTTGGAGCTGTACTCATAAGGCTTCAACCCTGCCCTCCTCCTCCTCCTCCTCCCTGTTGCATAATATACCATCCCTTACATAACAAGTCACCCCTCCCCAATCCCCTTTGACTGTCTTTTGGAAAGAGACTGTGTGCTTCAGAGAGGGTTTTTATCTGAGGTATTTAGCTTCACAAGCAGCACTTACTTTCGTCAGGGGTGGGTGGCAGCAGAACCCCCACTTTTGCCCATGAACATTCAAAATGCCCCTTTAATGCATTCAGGGTCAGAAGGGAAGCAATCATGGTCTATTTTATAATTACTCCCCCAAACCCTTTCTCCATGTTCCAGCACCCATGAGGAGTTTTGATACAATTTAAGAAAGACATTTCAACATTTTTATGGTAAAACAAATGAAACCAAGTTTTCAGAAGCCACCTACATAAAATATATTCAAAAGTGTCACTTACTTTGATGCACACATTTTACTGCTTTGGGCTTTTTATGCATCTCAATTAGCAAGACAGCTGTAAAGACATTGACCTGGTTCAAGGATTACCTCGCAGGCCGTACGCAACAAGTCAGGATATGCTCTACCCTCTCCACCCCTAAAACAGTTTCCTCTGGGGTCCCTCAGGGGTCTATCCTAGGCCCACTGCTGTTCACCCTCTTCCTAAACTCCCTCCCTAAGGCTTGCAGTGGTCAGTTGCTCCTCTATACCGATGATGCGGTTCTGTTAGAAACACGCCCACCCTACCGCCCTCAGCAGACCCTTCAAAGGCAATTCCGGGAACTAGAGACCTGGTTCTCTGAACACCGCCTAATTATCAACTATAAAAACTAAGTCCATGATTTTTGCCCACCGCAAAGTCCTTATAGTCAGTCTGCTCTCCTCATCAACAAGCATAATAGGTGCCCCTCTGGAACAAGTTTCGATTTCAAATATCTAGGTGTCACTTTAGACACCTCCCTCTCTACCAAGAGGCATACCCAAATTCTCTCTCCTCTATCAGCTCTAAGGTAGGCCTCCTGTACCAGCTCAAGCACTGCTTACCCCAAGGCTATGCAGCTGCAGTCACCTCCTCCATCCTCTCCTGGTGGACTATGGGATCACTATATACGGCTCAGCTGAACCCACCTCCCTGAATAGGATAAACATTGTCCTGAACAAAGCCTGCCGCCTAGTCACTGGTTGTGAGAGGCTAACCCACACCTGTGATCTTTATGCTTTATCTGGCTGGCTAAACTTCCAACATCGATTACAGTTCCACACCTGCATCCTGCTAAAAAAAATACACCTTCACCTAGCCCCTCGGACTTTTCCCTTAATCAGTTCTGCCTCACGGATGCAATGAGACTCTCAAGGCTCCCCTTTCCTTGTACCTCAATGTAGAACCTCTCTAGGGCAAAGATCCTTCCGATACACGGCGCCTCTCTGGCTCAATCGTTACCTCACTCACTTGCACAGACCCACAGCATCTCTCAATTTAAAACAGACCTCAAAGCTCACCCTCCTTGAAAGAGCCATATGTGACTGCGGCTAACTCTGCTCACCCAGATGACGCCTTCCTCCCCTACTCTTGACTCAGGGTCTCACAAGGCCCCAGTAACTCACCAATTCCCTGCCTGGGTAACCCAAGATTGCAGCCTAACTTCCTTATCAGTCATTAAGTTTTGCCTGGAATACTCCTGTGATTTTGTTATGTATATTCTATCTGTTTCAAGTATGTTCTCTACTGTATCTGTCTTCCCTCCACCCTTTGTAACCGACGTGGAGCCTTTGCAAAAGAGTCTGTGACTCAAAGGTTTGTAATTCCGATTGTTTCCAATAAATAAATAAATGTAACAGATTAGTGGACAGCCTGGCATAAGCACTGTGATTCCATATACTTCCGATCCCATATTGTGGAAGGAAAATGGAAATGCTTTTTTGCCATTAGTAAAGTTATTATTACTAACAATGGGGTCTATTCACTAATGGGCAGAAACTATGCGCCAAAGGTGCCTAGCCCACCCGTGCAGCTCTGCACCCTTAGGAGATCCATGTGGGTGCTTTATGAATGAACACCAGCATCCACGTGGCTTCTGTTCATGGCCCTGCCCCCCTGGCATGCAGGACCATGGGGGGTGGTCAGGTGCAAGCTGTGGATCCAGGCAGGCAGCCAATCAGCTGCCTGATTCGGGTCCCACAGTGGGTCACTTGTACCCAAGGGACACCATGTTGGCTGCCGGCATGCAGTGTGCCGACTGCATGAGAGGTTTGCCCAGATGGGTGCACCCAGCCCTCCTGGGGGGCCTCTGCAGTTGGGCTATCTGTGTTGGGGTCTGGTGATCCTCCTGTCACTTCTGTGGCCTGGCAGCATCCCGGAGGGCACATATCAGGCCACCTGGGTTTACAGCTGCCCTGGTGTGGTGTAGCCACTGCCCTGCACATAGCACTCCATGCTTTTTGTGACTCATGCAGTGCTGGCACGCCCCCTCACACCACCCCGCCCTCCCACATGAAGCTGAATGATCAGATGGGGCATCGGATGCATGGTGTGGTGTATTTCATTTGTGAATCCTACACAGGGGTGTGGTGGGAGCAAACAGGTGCAGGGTGGGCTATGTGCTGGAGTTACAGCACATACCCACTCCTCACCTTTGGTGAATAGGCCTTAATGTTAGTAATATTTAGGCTGCTTTCCTATCAGTATTTCTGTATCTGAAATCTGGTATTTCAAATGGATAAGAGAAATTAAGCCAACTGATTGGCTTACAAGTCCTTGAAAGTGTGAAGTTATCTCACCATAATCATACAGTTTTGCACTTGGACTTAGTAACCATATCACAGTTAGCCAATTGATGCACCCACGCTCAAATGAACTGACCATCACTAATGTGGCTGTCAGTTTGCCACCAAACATCATGTTTTCCCCCCAAAAATAATTATACTGTATAAATAAACCCCAATCAAATTATAAAAATCCCTCTTTCCCAAACTACCAAAATATGTAGAAATTATCACATAACCCCCCCTTTGCTGCAGCTGCCATTTCTTAACAACTGCTCTGCTGATGCCACTTTTTATAAAAATCTGTTCAGAGCCATCAGATTTATAGCAGGCAGGTTCCCCACCCAGTCCACTCATCCATCCAAACCTACTCCACTTCCATATTATGGTACCTTTACATTGTCACTTCATTCCTATTGTAACCTGTAATTTCTGTGTACTTCCTATGCTGCAGCTTGTTAACTGTTGCTGTCCTCTGGGACCCTTAATGTAAGTCATGTGCTATGTCTACCATAATGAATAAGCAAGTCTCCTCTCTCTCTCTCTATTATTTTATAGCAAAAGATTGCAGTGCCAGTAGTTGTAGATGGAGTTTTTTAACAAAGCTACCAGAGGAACTTCTTCCAGCAAAAGAATTCAGCGAGTGTTTCATACTTGCTTGGGGTTAACAACCATGAAGCAGGGTGGACAATTCCTTGGTAGGTGGTCCCCAATTTTACCATTTACCATGTGCTTACTTAGTATGTACTGTTACCAAAGCCATTCGATACTAAGTAGCAAAAGAAGTTGACTTCTCTAGCAAAATGAAATGTTTCATTCAGGCACTGCCGAACACTGGTTCTTAAATACTGGTCTATTGGCATCCTCATCATATAGTATAATATACAAGTTAGCCAGCCTTGGAGTGGGTCCCAAGGTGGTGGCCTGGATAAAACTGTCTGGACAACAGGATGCAAAAGGTAATAGTAAACGGAGTCCACAGTGATGAAAGGAGGGTAACTAGTGGGTACCACAGGGTTTGGTACTGGGACCAGTCCTCAATGTCTTTATATGTGACATTGAGAGCACCTTGAAGGAAAGGAATGTCTCTTTGCAGATGACACAAAGATCTGCAACAGGGTAGAAAGGATGAAAAGGGACTTGGCAAGGTTGGAGGAGTGGTCAAATAGTTGGCAGCTCAATTCAAAGCAAGTGCAAGGTAATGCATCTGGGAAACAAAACCCAGGGAAAGAGTACACAATGTGGAGGGGGTGAGTTAATGACAACAACAAAAATCAAAATAAACCTAGGAATAATTATATCAGATGACCTAAAGGTGGGCAAGCAATGTGAGAAGGCAGTAAGGAGGGCTGGGAGGATACTGGGATGCATAGGGAGAGGCATCAACAGTAGAAAACAGGAAGTTGTTATCCCTCTGTACAGACAGTTGGTGAGACCCCAACTGGAGTACTGCATGCAATTCTGGAGACCCCATCTCCGCAATGACATAGACAGAGAAGGAGGCTGTTCAGAGGAGGGCAACCAAAATAGTGCAGGGTCTGCACCAGAAAACATACGAGGAGAGACTAAAGCCACTTAATATGTATACCCTTGAGGAAAGGAGGGAGACCAGGGACATGACAGAAACTTTAAAGTATCTCAAGGGAATAAACAAAGTACAAGAGGGTAGCATCTTTCAGAAGAAGAGATGTGCAAGAACAAGGGGGGCACAATTTAAAGATAGAGGGGGATGGCTCAGAGGTAATGTTAGAAAGTATTTTTTCACAGAGAGGGTTGTGGATGCATGGAACAGCCTTCCTGAGGATGTTGTGGAGTCAGGAAGAGTGGGAGAATTCAAGAATGCATCGGACAGGCATAAGACAGTTCGGGGGGGGTAGGAGGAAGTAAGCTGTTGATTAACTAGAATCTGCAGCTTATCCATCAGGTAAGGAAATGGGCAGACTAGGTGGGCCAAGCGGTCCTTATCTGACATCAAATTCTATGTTTCTATACTGAGACAGAGTTGATCAAAACTAGGCATGTACTTATTTTAAATCAGCAAAGTCCCATTACTTTTATAAATAAATATTTTTTTACATCTATTTATTTATGCCACTGTATTATTTTAAAATGAGTCTACAGCATTTGTGAACCTCTCACTGTAACATACCGTACAAATTGTTTGGTTTCTGGATGTCTCTTCAAACCACATGCATGCACTCTAAAAGCCTTGCATCCAGGGCAAGGCATCATGAGTATGAACTTGTGTCATTTATCTACAGAATATACTGATCCAGTGCATACTTTGGATGCAGTGCTGGCAGTTCAATGCATAAATGTGGCCTGTGTACAAAGCTGCAACATGGAACTAGGAATTTTTGTAAAAGTGGTAATGACTAAAAGGCACATCATGGATTGTAATATTATAAACAAGTAGAGAATCATATTTGATAAGTCATCTTAGATTACGTGGCTCACAGATCTGGAGGAATTACAGTATTTTACTTAGTTATTTATATAAAATCATTTTACCAAAATAATATGTTTGAGCTGATAACTTCATTTTCAAGAACATCCCAGTTAAGATATGTTACAGCAGGAAAGGAAATAGAGCAGTCTACATGAAAATTATAATTATTTGGGATGCCAGTTGGCCCAATGGTAGTGCATTGTGTTGCTGTGCAGATGACATGGGATCAGGAGCATGCCTGGGTCATCTGTGATCAGGTGACCATGGGTGGAGAGTGTAGCAGCTTGGCCAGCTGGTTATGATTGCTCTATGATTTTTGTAATATAGAATATAGTGTGTGATTGTCAGTGCTTCCATGAATACCCCTCACTCTCACAGGTTTCAGAGATGCAACAGGATATGTTAGCCTGAAACCAGGAGGTAATTGAAAAGACTACAGAGCCTGAATTAAGAGTCTCCTATTTATCTGATTTAATGGGAGCTGACCAGCTGCTAGGATATAGGGCTCGTAAACTTTTATGATGTCTTAGAGGAAAAACATGTTCCCATCATGGTGCTAAAGTTATATAAAATCCTTTGATCCTGAAGAAAAGAGGATCTGCTCGATATCAAAGAGGGGATATTATTTAAGAAGCCATATTGGGAAATGAGTTTTTGCTGATGTCACCTTATTTAATATACCTCCTGATTAGGACATCCTGTTTGTATATTTTTGTTATATTTAACAAGGAGGAGCTAGGTGACATCATGGAAGGGTGTGTTTGAGAGACAGTTTAAGCTATTCAGTGTCTGATCTTGACACACATTTCTTTGTGGGCTCTTAGAAACAAGAACTAACTATAAGCACTGTAAGAAGCTAATACATTAGATAGAAACATAGAAACATAGAGAATCTGATGGCAGATAAAGACCACTTGGCTCACCTAATCTGCCCATTTCTCTACCTAACAGATAAGCTACAGATCCTAGTTAACCAATAACTTACTTGATAGAAAAGTCTAATTGTATTGTGGTAGGAGTTTATGTTTGTACTTTTCCTTGTTTTCTTCTACGTGATTGTATGCTTTGTGATATAGTGTTCTGTGTTTACATTTTACATATTTTTATCCATTTTTAAGTAAACCTCTTATTTTAAAGAGACTGCCTGGGTCTTTGAAGTTCTTTCTTTTGCATGTGAAGTATAGATGGTTAAGACTGACTAAATCTGTTCAAAGCTTGATGGTGTACTAAACTGGGAAAAGGAAAGAATATACCTAAGGTCTTTTATAGAGTTTTAAGGGTTTATTTTGGATACCTGGTTAGGTACCCTTAGGCAAAAGATATCTGTCATCCTCTGAAGAGCAGATTATCTGAGCTTGTACATTTAGGTATGCTAGCATAAGTTTCACAGTTTGAATCCCTCCAGAACTTGAGACCAAAGGTGATTTGGACCCACAAGCAGACAGGAGGGTTACCCTGTTCTGTTTCCTGCTCACAATACTCTGCTTCGCACTGTGGGAGCAGAGGACCAAAGCTGCTGAGTGGGTTTGTGACAGATTGGTTGGCAGTGGTGTGCATGAATTTAGTAACACAAGCTTTAAATTGTTCAGTGTGCAGCTTACTTGCAAAATAAGGCAGTGATTTATTTTTAAAAAGGAAACAAAATTATATAATTTGGCTTATAGTCAAGTTCCTACCTGTTTTATTTTTTTTCTAAATTGCAAGCTAGAATAGCTGTAGTTAGGGAAGAAGATGGCTTCCAACTACAGCGGGCACACTGTAGACTACTTGAGGCAGTTGTGCGAGAACAGAAGAGTTCTGTAAGAGGTGAGAGCTACCAAGCAGAACCTCGTGAATGCCCTGATGACAGCATATACCCAGAGCATTGAGTCACTGACAGTAACTGTAAAAGACCAAACTTTGAGCATGGCAGGGCTAGTGGCCAGTGCAGTGTCCAGATCCGAAGAGGATGACAGCAGGGCCAGTGCCAGTGAAGGCCACAGCAGCAGGGAAGGTCACCAGCATTCTGGAGCCAGATGCACTCAGGCTGCAGACTGAGCTGCGCAGAATGGAGTTGGAGTTCCAGCAAGAACAGCAAGAGGTGAACCGTGAACAGTGAGAGGCAGACCATGAGGAACATGAGCACCAGAGGTGACATGAAGTGGAGAAGCTACGACCCCAACCACCAGCACCAGAACAGGTAAGTGGCTTGGGTTTAACTGGAACTACAGGACTGGGTAACAAATTGAATTCCAAATTGATAGCTGAATTTAAAGAGGGGGAGAATATGGATGCCTTTTTAAATTCCTTTGAAAAAGTTTGTATTCAGGCTAAAATTCCTAGAGGATCCTGGAGCTTCCAGCTATCCCCGCTACTTACTGTGAAAGCTCAGGGTGCATTGGGTCACATGGACAATGAGGACAGTGATGATTACAGCAAACTTAAAGCTGCACTGTTAAAAAGTCTGATTTAACTGCTGAAGCATAGAGCTAAATTCCATAAGCTCAGGAGAAGCCTTGACATGAGCTATGAGGAGCTAGCCATGAAACAACATCAGTTTTAAAATGTTGGTGGAAAGGAATTGAAGCAAACTCTGTAGATAAAATTGAAATTGCAATATTGTTAGAGCAGTTTTTGGGCATGCCCAGCAGAGCAGAAAACCTGGCTGGAGGACCGAGATCCCAAAACAGTGCAAGAGGCTGCTGAACTCGGACAGATATGTCAAGAACAGACCTGCTCTGAGAGTGAATGGAGTGGACATGGCAGTGCAGAAATGGAAAGCCTACCTTCAGTGCAGTTAAAACCCCCACTGCCACTACCAAAACAAGTTAGCCCTAGGTTTCAGAGAAACGATTTCTCTGAAAAAGAAATGAATGTTGGTTTTGTAAAGAAACTGGGCATATTGCCAGACAGTGTCCCAAAAGGACAAGCAATACACAACAGGGGGATAGGAAAGAAGTGGGTTGTTTATGTGTCCCTGGAAGCATGCCTGTGAACATGAGGGAACACATGCACCAGTCACGGTGAATGGTGTACAGACACAAGGGTTAAGGGGCACAGGAGCTTCCCTGAAATTAGTAAAAGGGGATCTGGTAGAACCTGGTCAGCTCTTACCCAATAAATATGTCACCGTACAAGACTTTACTGGTGAGGAGAAAACATTGCCCCTCGTTAGTGTTCTCCTAGACTGGGGTGAAACTGGGGGAACTGTGCAAAAATGTTAGCAGTTGATGTCATCCTTGGCAACAATCTTCAACAGGGGATGGTGTGTGCAGTTACATGTATCCAAGTGGGAAGGGAAAATTGTAGTTCCCTTGACCCCACAGAAGCCATTGTGGACACCACTGGGAGGCTGGTTCCCCAGCCTGTGTCTCCTGATATGGAGACTAATGAAAAGGGGGTAGATATTTCCTCAGTAGTAGTTAACCACAGAGCTATGGAGGATTACTCAGATGAAAGAGGGTGACCCATTGTCAGAGGGTTAGAGATGACAGTGATCCTGAGTGCCCTGATGCTAGTGCTAGGGTCCCTAGTTTAGAGACTGAAGGGGACCTGTCTCATGACTTGGGAATGTGAGGAGTTTGTAGCTGCTCAGAGAAGTGACCCTAGTCTAGAGAAGCTGAGGGCTTGGGCAGACTCTGATGGAGCACAGGTAGGTGACGGTAAACATAAGGTTTATTGGGAAAGTGGACTGATGTATACTCAGGATGTGAAGACAGAGGAAGGGGTGATAGGCAGGCAGCTTGTCATTCCCCAGGGGTATCGTGAGCAGTTGCTCAAAATTGCACATGATATTCCCTTGTCTGGTCATCTGGGAATCATGAGCACTACAGCAGCTGGCCCAGAATTTCTATTGGCCCAACTTCACCCAGCAGGTGAAGGGGTATTGCAGGTCTTGTCACCAGTGCCAAGAAATAGGGAAGGCAGGTAAGAAAACCCAAGCCACCCTAATTCCATTGCCCATAGTGGAGGAGCCATTCCAGACAGTGAGAATGGATATTGTGGGGCCTTTAAATACTCCCAGCTCCTCTGGGAAGAGATTCATCCTGACTGTGGTGGATTATGCCACCCGGTATCC
Source organism: Neoceratodus forsteri (assembly GCA_016271365.2). NCBI lineage: Eukaryota > Metazoa > Chordata > Ceratodontiformes > Ceratodontidae > Neoceratodus > Neoceratodus forsteri. The sequence goes on from CM028130.1 coordinate 1,429,560,195, forward strand.
AGAGGCAGTCGCCCTATCCTCACTGAGGACACACAAAGTGGCAAATGCCTTACTTTGGCTTTTCTCCCATGTTGGGTTTCTGCAGGAGGTTATCACCGATCAAGAGGGTTCCTTCATGTCGGACCTGATGAAATGTTTGTGGAAGAAGTGTGGGGTGGTGCAGAGATGCACAACACCATATCACCCACAAGCCAATGGGCTTGTGGAAAGATTTAATGGTACCCTGAAGTCAATGTTCTGAGTGTTTGCTGAACAGCATGGGAGGGACTGGGAGAAATACCTTCCCCACCTGTTGTTTGCATACAGGGAGGTGCCCCAAGAGTTGACAAGATTTTCCCCTTTGAGCTCTTATATGGATGCCAGGTACGTGGGCCCCTAGACTTGATCCAGGAGGACTGGGAAGGCAAGCATGCCACCCAGGGAACTCCCCTAGTGGATTACGTCCTTAGGTTTAGGGAAAGGCTGAAGGAACTTATGGGGACAGCCCTGAGCAACCTGGCAGCTGCCCAACAGAAACAAAAATTGTAGTATGATGCAGAGCCAGAGCTCGCTCATACATAGTGGGTCAGGAAGTTATGGTCCTTATTCTGGTCTGGAAAGACAAGCTGCAGGTTGAGTGGGCAGGACCATACAAAGTAGTTAGGAAGGTAAATGATGTGAACTATATCATAGAGTTACCTGACAGAAGGCAGACAGAAAGAATGTACCATGTCAATATGATGAAGCCATATGCTAATAGGGCTGACATGGTGTTTGCAGTATGTAGTCCAGGGGAGGGGAAGGAAGAAGGAGACCCCCTTCTGGACTTGCTGGAAAAAAGCAAGTAGGAGTCCTCTGTGGAGGCAGTTAAATTATCTCCTCAGCTGGCCCCAGACCAGATTCAGGAAGTAAGGGAGGTTTTAGCAGACTTTGCCCCCCTGTTTAGTGCCAAGCCTGGACTAATCCCTTAGCTGACGCACAATGTGGAGACACATAGATGCCCCTACAGTGGACAGCATATCAGGTGTCAGAGGCTGTCCAAAAGGACATTAGGACAGAGGTAGAGGAGATGCTGGATTTAGGGGTAATCCAGAGATCCCACAGCCCCTGAGCCTCACTCATAGTCCTTGCGCCCAAGCCAGATGGCTCTACTCATTTCTGTGTGGACTATCATGGACTGAATGCAGCCACAAAGTCAGACGCCCACCCAATGCCCTGGACAGATGAACTCCTGGACAAGTTGGGAGGGGCGACCTACCTTACCACTATTGACCTGACCAAGGGGTATTGGCAGGTAGAGTTAACGGACAGAGCTAGGGAGAAGTCAGCCTTCATCACTCTGATAGGCTTATTTGAATTTAAAGTAAAGCCTTTCGGAATGAAGAATGCCCCGGACACTTTCCAAAGGTTGGTGAACCAGGTGTTAAATGGTGCTGAGGAGAATGCTGTGGCATACCTGGATGACATTGCCATCTTTGGTACCAGCTAGGAGGAACACCTGTCCCACCTTAGGGAAGTGCTGGGCAGGATACAGAGGGCCAGGCTCACTGTCAAAGCTGAGAAGTGCCAGGTGGCCATGGCTGAAGTGGCATACCTAGGGCATGTTGTAGGCCGGGGACAGCTCTGCCCTAATTAAGCAAAAGTAGAGGTGATCAAGGCATGGCCCAGACCAGAAATGCAGAAGCAGGTCAGGCATTTTCTAGGGACAGCAGGGTACTATAGGAAATTTGTACCCAATTACAGTGCCCTGGCTGCTCCCCTATCTGACCTGGTAAAGAAAAGGATGCCTAAGAAAATTACCTGGAACTAGCCTGTGAAAAAGCCTTTACCAGACTGAAGGAGGCACTGTGCAGTGCACCTGTATTGACAAGTCCTGACTATAGCAGACCCTTTATAGTTCAGACTGATGCCTCAGATGTGGGTATTGGGGCAGTACTGAGTCAGACATCCAACCAAGGGAAATATCACCCGGTAGTGTACCTGAGTAAAATGTTACTTTCCAGGGAGCAGGGATACTCTACTATGCTAAAAGAGTGTCTTGCCATAGTGTGGACCCTAAAGAAGTTAGAACAATACTTATATGGGCAGCATTTTATGGTACAAACTGACCACAACCCCCTGGTTTGGCTGACGCAAATGGGGAAAAACTAATGGTAGACTGTTAAGATGGAATCTTGCCTTACAAGGGTATGACATGACAATCTTACATAGGGCTGGAGTGACCAATCAGAACAGCGATGGCCTTTCGCATCTTTATGAGGAGTGAACTGATTTGGGAAGCTCATCCCATGCAGGGGACAGAATCCCCAAATTCAGTCTAGGTGGGGAGGATTTGTGATGCTTGGTGAGCTGGTTATGATTGCTCTATGATTTTTGTAATATAGAATATCATGTGTGATTGTCAGTGCTTCCACGCATAACCCCCCAGGTTTCAGAACAGCAACAGGATATGTTAACCTGAAACCAGAAGGTAATTAAAAAGACTAGAGAGCCTTAATTAAAGGTTTCCTGTTTATCTGACTCAATTGGAGCTGACCAGCTGCCAGGATATAGGGTTTGTAAACTTTTATGATGTCTTAGAGGAAAAACATGTTCCCATCATGGTGCTAAAGTTATATAAAATCCATTGATCCTGGAGAAAAGAAGATCTGCTCAAGATCAAAGAGGGGGGTGTTAATTAAGGAGTGATACTGGGGAATGCATTTTTGCAGATGTCACCTTATTTAATATATCTCCTGATTAGGACATCCTGTTTGTATATTTTTGTTATATTCAACAAGAAGGAGCTAGGTGACATCATGGAAGGGGTGTGTTTGAGAGAGAGTTTAAGCTATTATGTGTCTGATCTTGACACACATTTCTTTGTCGGCTCTTAGAAACAAGAACTAACTATAAGCACTGTATGAAGATAATACATTAGATATAAAATTCTAATTGTATTGTGGTAGTAGTTTATGTTTGTACTTTTCCTTGTTTTCATTTAAGTGATTGTATGCTTTGTGATATAGTGTTCATGTTTACATTTACATATTTGTATCCATTTTAAGTAAACTTCTTATTTTAAAGAGACTGCCTGGGTCCTCAAAGTTCTTTCTTTTGCATGTGATGTATAGATGGTTAAGACTGACTAAAACTGTTCAAAGCTTGATGGTGTACCAAACTGGGAAAAGGTAAGAATATACCTAAGGTCTTTTATAGAGTTTTAGGGGTTCATTTTGGATACCTGGTTAGTGCCCTTAGGCGAAAGATATCTGGCATTCCCTGAAGAGCAGATTGTCTGAGCCTGTACATTTGGGTACACTAGCATAAGATTCACAATTTGAATCCCCCCAGAACTTGAGACCAAAGGTGATTCAGACCCACAAGCAGACAGGAGGGTTACCCTGTTCTGTTACCTATTCACAATACTGCACTCGGAGGTTGGCACTGTGGGAGCAGAGGCCTGACCTGCTGAGTGGGTTTGTGACAGACAATGCTGATGGTTGCAGGGCATCTTCTACCAGGAGCAAAGCACAGCATTCTATGGCCTCAGTAACATCTGCACTAGGGGTATGGAGTGTTTGCTCTCCACTGTAGGAGAGTTGCCTGAGTGCAGTACCACTACAGTTACTATAGCTGTGGCGCTACCGGGGGAGGCAAGCAGTGAAAAGTATGGGGAGAAAATGGCAGGGAAAATATCCCAGGCCTGTCAGGATGTTGTGGATGGGATGGTTCAGGATGTCAAGGCATCTGATAGAGCAATAGTGGAATTATGTCAGGGAAACATCTCCAAAGGTAAAGCAAAAGTTGAAAGGTAAGAGGTGAGAGTTCAACTCCCATTCATAATGAACTTCTTAATTTGTGTATATAGTGCACCACAATATTGGCTGATATATCATGGGAGTACCTTCCCCACTTCATCAGTGCACTCTTGGTGGTATCAGTCCTGTACTGGCTGCAGGAGCTGGCACCTTCGATGCATACAGACTTGTAATCCTCATCAAGCCCTGTGAGCACGATTACCCTTGGAAGCTTCCAGATGGGCTGAGCAAGCTTCCCCTAGAATAATTATTGAATGTCAGGATGACGGGTCACATGAATGACTGTTTTCTAACTGATATCACCAAAAGAGCCTTGATGATGTGGAGAAGGCATGGCGAGTGCATACACAAATGAAGAGGAGTTGAACTCACTCACCTCTTTCTTCCTGCCAGGATGGCCACTACCAGGGCCTGTCAACTTGCACACAAAAACAGTGGTTCCATTGACAATGTGCCTCTTCCAGGCTACAATCAATGCAAGCACAAAAAGGACTGCACCATCCATCAAAATACTGTTGCTACGAAATAATTTATCATATAATAGTGCAAAACAGTACTCACATAAAAGTGCCAAAGAAGATGCCACACAACTCCAAGGGGCCTCCCTGATGAAGCACGCATGTGCAAAACCGGTCGAGCCATCTGAGCTGTGTGGCATCTCCTTTGGCACGTTTATGTGAGTACTGTTTTGCACTATCTTACAATGTGGATGGTGCTGTTTATTTTTTTTCAAATTGAATAAACTTTATGAAACAGTAAACGTGACATGACACAATAAATGTATGAAATATACAAATCCAGAGACACAATTTCAAAAAGAGAAACAATAACAACTCTGGAATATAGAACCTTTTATATGTATATAAACTCCCTTCCTCAACCCCCTCCAACCACCCCTCCAATCCCTCCTCCCCACTTAAAGTAAACCCAGTTGGATCACTCAAGATACCCATGGAAGAGAACCCAAACAGGTTGACCTACCACATCGCTTGAGGGGACCCTTACCAGAAGATGAGATCTCATAATCAGACAGTTATAAAGATGTCCAAGAGTTCCCAGATGTGTTTGTATTTATGAGCTTTGCCCGTCATATTGACTATAAGATGTTCTGCTTGTAGGGCAAACAGCACCTCCCTATACCATTCAAGAAACTGAGGAGAGCTCTGATCCAACCATTGTCAATGGATAACCTTTTCACACAGGCTAAAATCAGGACCATATGTGGCCTCTGGTTACCAATTAACATACCAGCATATTCCCCCAAGAGGCATATTTCTGGACAAAAGGCCTCAGATAGCCCAAGCAATGGGTCTAAATGTGTTTGGATTGACCTCCAAAAGGGAATCACTGTTTCACAAGACCAGAGGATATGGAACAAGGAACCCGGTTCCTTATCACACCTAGAACAGGTGTCAGTGGCTAGCCTACCCATCCTATGTAATTTAACTGGAGTGTAATACAGATTATGTAAAATCTGGAATTGCATAAACTGGTGTCTATCCCATTTGATGAACTTATGTAAATGTTTCCATATCTAAGGCCAGTTCCGGGGGTGGGGATTGTTGGTCGGGAGGGCTTGATCCCAATAATAAAACCTGGGACCTTCCTCATGGGTCAGACAATCCCTCAGGGATCGATAATGATGTGATATATAGTGGGATGTGGGAGCAATCTTAACCAAAAAACAGATTTCCTAAAGGGGCTATGCCATGGGCCAGTCCCTAAGGATTGAAAAAGCATATGTGAGACCTGAAAATATCGAAAGCAACAGGGTGATGGGCAATGGTATAGTGCCCTCACCTCCTGAAAGGAGAGCAATTATTGGGTGCGAACCAAGTCCGCAATAGTATCTACACCCATTTTAGGCCAAAACCGTTCAGAAAGCATCCGTCCAGCTATTTGAAGGTTTCGGTTTCCAAACAAAGTTTGGGATATGTCTTTATACGGCTGGATTTTTATTATAGATGAACTTAGAGGGATGCTTCCAATGGAATGCCCTGCAATGAGTGAGGGAGTTTCTTCCTGGGAAGGTACAGAAGTGACTGAATATCTAGGGTGATACTAGAACATAAAGATCGTTATATATCCACCCAGAATGGGACATAGAACCCTGGGAGGTCTTCCTTGGATGACCTTTGGAGGCAGTATAGCATAGTGGGTTAAGGCTCTGAGCTTCAGATCTGGAGGCCTGGGTTTGAATCCCACAGCCGCCTAGGTGCATACTGTGTAATCCTGAGCAAGTCACTTAACTTCCTTGTGCTCCCAAGTCGCATCTGGAAACAAGCTTCGGCTTAGTGTGCTACTTTGGTTAAACAATGTTCCTTTCTTCCATCCAAGCCAATAACTAAGTCTGGTACAGTTCAGTGCCAGATAGTACAAAAGAGGTTAGGAACCTGTAAGCCCCGGCCCTGCTTAGTACGATGAAGTTTGGACAGGGCCCGACGAGCCACCTTACCCAGTCACAGAAAAGAGGTGAAAAGTCTATGGACTTCATTGAACCATGACTGAAGCATTGCAAAATTACACATCTGCAGGGGATATAGTAACCGGGGTAGTATATAAATTTTTAGGAAATTTAAACAGCCCCACAAGGAAATAGGTAACAGGGACCAATGGTCCAAGTCTGATTTAATACAGGTCAAAATGGAATCAAGGTTAAACTTTTTAATTTTGTTAAGTGATGTACTGAGGAAAATCCCTAGAAATTTCAACTTGTCCCTGACCCACACTAACCCAAGATGTTCAACATCTGCTTTTAGAGTAAAACCATAAAGCAGCATTACCTCAGTTTTGGTTAAATTTAATTTATAGTTAGAGATAATTGCAAACTGAGAAACAATATACAAGGCAGCAGGATAGGATGTAGCAGGAGAGGAAACATGCAACAAGATATCATCAGTGTACACCGATAATTTATACTCATGGGGACCTATTACAACACTGTGAACCTGCAGGGAACTATTAAACTTATGGATTAGAGGTTCCACGAAGAGACTGAAGCGATAGGGAGAAAGTGGACACCCCTGCCTGGTGCCTTGCTGAAGGGCAAATGGGGTAGAAGGATGCTGTTACAAAGTATACGAGCCAACGGCGAAGAGTAAAGCACCCTGATCCATTTTATAAAGTCCTGGGGATACAGTATTTAGGCAACAAGGCAAACACTCTATCAAAAGCCTTTTCCGTGTCCAGGAACAGCAAGGCTGCAGAGGTTGGGGAATCCCTGAATGCAGAGATAAGGTAGGATAACTTACAGGGATGGTCTGCCGAGAGTCTGACTTTCATGAACCCTACTTGCTCACTACTCAAAAATCAGTCCCACACACACACCCCAATCTACAGGCCAATACCTTAGCTAGGATTTTAAAATCAACATTGATGAGTGATATTGGCTTGTAATTGGCAACCAACAAGGGATCACAGCCAGGTTTAGGTGCACAACTGTAGTAGCCTCAGTTAACGAAACATTTTTTTTTTTTATTTTATTGGATACAATCGGAATTACAATCCTTTGAGTCACAGACTCTTTTGCAAAGGCTCCACGTCGGTTACAGAGGGTGGAGGGTAGACAAATGCAGAGAACGCACTGTAAACAGGTAGAAATTTGTAAAACAGTACTGCAAGTGCAGTCCAGGCATAATCTTAGTTAACTGGTGGTAGTAGTAGGTATCGATACAGGATAACCCTTGTCAGAGAGGTAAATGATGCTGACTCTTGGGATCTATCGAGACTCTGTGTCATTTTATTGGGGGTATGAAAATACCAGAGGAGGGCAGGAAGTTAGCCACAGTCGCATTTGTCTGACTCCAGGAGTTGTACTCTGAGGGCTGATTTGAATTGGGAGAGGCTAAGGGTCTGAGAGATGGGGAGGGTAGAGTGTTTAGCCAAAGAGGGGCATGGTAGCGGAATAATCTTTGCCCAAGGGATGTTCTACAATGGGGGATCAGGAATGAGGAGGATGCTGCGAGTCTAGTGTTACCCTTGGGGGGGGGCTATGCTGACTATTGGGAGAAGGCCGATGGGCACCAGCTGGAGATGGATCTTTTTCGCTAGAACACAGGAGTGGTACTTAAGTCTTCCTTGGAAGTTTAGCCAACCAGCCAGAGCATAGAGCTCACAGGTATGTGTTAATCTGTCACACCCGGTGACTAGGCGGCAAGCTTTATTCAAAGCAGTGTTGATGCTACGAAGGGCTGTAGGGTCCGCAGAGCCATATATCACTATCCCGTAGTCTATTAGGGAGAGGATAGAAGAGGTGAGCGCAAGTTGCATGGCCTGGGTGGGTAAGCAGTGTTTAAGTCTGTAGAGGATACCCACTCTAGTGTTAACAGCGGAGGAGAGAAGTTGTATATGATGATTGTAGGAGAGGGAGGTGTCTAATGTAATTCCCAGGTATTTAAAACTTGTAACATGTTCAAGTGGGGCACCCTTGTTTGTTTTTTGATTAGGAGAACTGACTGGCTGTGTGGACTTTGTGGTGTGTGCAAAGATCATGGATTTTGTTTTTGATAGTTGATGATCAGGCGATGTTCAGTGAACCAGGTTTCTAGCTCCCTGAAGAAACCCTGAAGAGCTCGTTGGAGGGCGCTGGGCTGTGGGTGTTTCCAAAACACTACCACATCATCAGCGTAGAGTAGCAGGTTACAGCTACATGACTTGGGGAGAGAGTTTAAAAAGAGGGTGAATAGTAGAGAGCCAAGAATAGACCCCTGTGGGACACCTGAGGAAACTGTTTTACAGGAGGAGAAGGTGGTATTTATCCTGACTTGCTGTGACCGGTCTGTTAGGTAGTCCTTGAACCAGGCAGTAGCCTCTGGGACCACATTAAGTTGTGGAAGGACATAAAGCAGTAGCTCATGACTGACCGTGTCAAATGCCTTGGTCAGATCCACATAGATTGCCCCTGCTATAGAGCCTTGGTCAAGGGTCTCATGGATGAATGAGGTGAGCTCAGTAAGAGCTGTGATGGTACTGTGGCCAGACCAGAATCAGTGCTGTTCCGGCAGAGAAGGTTGTGTTTAATCAGGTGTTCTGATAGTTGCTCCATACATTATTTTCCCAGGGCCTTGGAGAGAGGAGGAAGTAATGAAATTGGTCTATAGTTGGTTGTGTTGGTGGGGTTGCCGCTTCAGAATGAGAGTGATTATGGCTCTTTTCCAGGTTGTGGGGAACTGACCTAGGTACAAAGAGAGGTTGAGAATTTTAGTGAGATGGGGTAGTGTGACATCCAGGGTCAGCCTAATGAGTTTTATATCTAGGGAATCATTGCTGTGCCGTGTATTGGCAATAGCTTTAGAAGTGTAGTGTTTTGCCCTCGAGGCAGGAAATAACTCTCAGTCAAAAGGGTATAATATTGTTGTTACCGAGGTATCAGTGGGAGGGTGGAGGGATAGTGTGGAAATAGGGGGTAAATATGGGAGAGGTCCGAGAAGGCAGAGTGAGGGCTTCGCATAGAGGAGGATCCTGAGTGATCTCCCATTTATTGTAAGCTGGGTGGGTGCGGTGAACGGATTTACCATTGAGTTCCTTTATATTGTTCCAAAATGTTTACCATCTCCCAAGAGGGGTGAGGGTATGTTGGTAGTAAGCTGCCGCCTGTCTTAGGGCCCAGGTACATTTGTTGTGGGCCAGCATGGCAGAGTTGGCTATCCTGGGCGTTTAGGGAGTCAAGTGCCTTAAGCCATAAGTTATCCCTATGTTGGAGCTGGTTAAGTAGTGAGGTGGTGAGCCAGGGTGTGGTTCTGGTTTTCACTACTTGCTTGGAGAGGGGAGCGAAAATGTCGCAGGCTGTGTTGAAAGTGGTTATAAAGTGGGAGAGAGCCAGATCTACAGACTGCGTGGTATAGATGGGGAGCCAATTGCTGGTAGCTAGGTGGGTTTTGAGCTTCTCTAAGCCTCCTCTTATCAGTCGCCTCTGTCAGGTGATTATGGGGGGGGCATGGGGTAATTTTCCTGTCCACCAGCAGGTCACTGGGGAGTGGTCACTGATAGCGCCTGGGAGCACAGTGGCTTAGGAGATGTTCCGTGGCCTGTTGGTGAAGATGAGGTCTAAAAGGGTGAATGTCCCTGTTCTATTGTCCCTTCTGGTGGGAGAGGTGATGAGTTGGGTAAGATTGTAAGACAGGGCAGTGTCTTTGAAGCTGGATGAGGCAGGGATAGCCAATTGACATTAAAATCTCCATAATGATAACTTCACTAGTGTTGGCTGTATAATCGATACTATCGAGGATAGAGTCAAATGTGAGTATTTGGTTGCTCAGGGGGATATAGGCCGCAGTGATGTGGAGGGTCTTAGTACCCAGACTAAGTTTAACTGTTAGTGTCTGGGCACCATATTGTGGTATAGGGGTTTGTACTTCAGTGGCATGAAGAGAGGATTTAACATAGATTGCACACCCGCCGCCTCTCTTGCTGGACCTGTCAGCCCAGAAGATGGAATAATTACTGAGAGAGAGACAGCCTCATTTGGTATTCTTTCAGACAGCCAGGTCTCAGATAGGGCTAAGATGTCAGGTGCATGCTGGGCAATCCAGCCTTGGAGGGATGTGTGTTTTTTGGTAGGCTACATATATTAACAGTAGCTAGCAGAAGGCTCCCACTTGGTCTGCTAGATGGGATCACAGTGCAGGGCGGACCAGGGTTGGGGTGGATATTGCCAGACAATAAGAGTAGTAGTAGTAGGGTGTGCCATGGGAGGGCTAACCACGAGTTTGGGCGAGTGACGCTGGGTTTGGTAGGGTGTAGGACTTTTTGCATTGGAGGTAGGGACAGGGAGACTGGGAGTGATACTGGCTAAAATGGTGGGAAGAGTGAAGGGGTCTGATTTGTGGCATACAAGGGGTGGGGGTTGGGGTCTGGATGGGGGGAGAGCTGAGGTACACTGAGTATCCTGTGTGAGTGTGTGTGTTAGGTTGAGTGTGAGAGTGTAAAAGCCAGCATGATCACCAAGGCTTATGTGGGAGAGGTTGGGGGGACACGGTTTCAAGTAATCATAAGTAGGGATTTCGTGTGTATGAAAGTTATTGAAAAATAGTTTAGGTGCTTCTGGGGTGGGGTTGCTGAGCCTGCTGCATGATTCTGGAAGTCAGGAGGGTTGCTATTAGCAGGATAGCATTTTGATTGTAGAGAATCTGAGGTGCACAGCAGCGGCCTCAGTGTTGATTTTGTATAACCTGCAGCTGGAAAAGTGGGTTATTTTCAGCCAGTCACCTGACCAAACCTAGCTATAAATTTGAGAGCCAACCAAGGGTGGTGGTGGGGGTAGTGGGGAGCCGAACGCACAGCTGTTCGGCGGGGCTAAGCCTTGGGCAGCAGAAACGGATCGAGTTCGGCGTCTTTACTGTGCAGCTTTTCAAAAAAAGGCACCAAGATGCAGATCCCAACAGCAGTCCTGGGAAACAGTTGCGATTGCAGCCAGGAGAGTGGGAACAGAGGTAATTACCTTGTGGACAGCTTCTTGTGACCGCCGGCATGGAGGGCTTCAGGGACTGGCCCTCATGACCTCCAGGCTCCTCGGGAGGGGGTGGTGCTCCTGTGGGAGAGGGAAAGAGAGGGGAGGTTAAATAGGCAGCTTAATGGGAGAAGGGATTAGTGTTGGGGGCAGGCAGGCACAGGACTGGGAAAAGCACAGCAAATGGGCTTAGGGCTATGCTGTGACTCAGGAGTCAAAATTTAACGCTTCTACCAGTTAATCAGGCTACGTAGTGCTGTAATGTCTGCTCTGAACACAATTCAATCTTAACAGTTACTCTTTCCTAAACTTCCCCAGGTCAGCACGTGCAGGGTTACAATTACACTATTTAGCAGCAGGAACTCCAAGTTTAAGCGGATTTTACATGTGCAGTTAGCCCAAATTAAATAATAAATACTAAATCACACAGTACAGCTTGTGCAGGGAGGAATTAATTCAGTCACAGCTTGCTACCAGAAACTCTGAGTTTTCGGCAGCTTTCCCAAAGTGGGGCTTGTACATTTGATAACACAATTCAGCTAAAGTTACTGTTCCGCCTGAGCAGGGTAAAATTGGGTTCTGTCCCAGCCTTGGGCAGCAGAAATGGATTGAGTTTGGCGGCTTTACTGTGCAGCTTTTCAAAAAAGGCGCCAAGAAGCAGATCCCAACAGCAGTCCTGGGAAACGGTCGCGATTGCAGCCAGGAGAGTGGGAACAGAGGTAATTACCTTGTGGACAGCTTCTTGTGACCGCCGGCAGGGAGGGCTTCAGGGACTGGCCCTCATGACCTCTGGGCTCCTCGGGAGGAGGGGTGTGCTCCTTGTGGACAGCTTCTTGTGACCGCCGGCAGGGAGGGCTTCAGGGACTGGCCCTCATGACCTCTGGGCCTCGGGGAGGGGTGCGCTCCTTGTGGACAGCTTCTGTGACCCCGGCAGGAAGGGCTTCAGGGACTGGCCCTCATGACCTCCGGGCTCCTCGGGGAGGGTGCACCCTGTGGACAGCTTCTTGTGACTGCTGGCAGGGAGGGCTTCAGGGACTGGCCCTCATGACCTCTGGGCTCCTTGGGGGAGGGGGTGCACTCTTTCTGGGCGCCGATGGGCTGCGACTAACCAATCCTATAGATGGTAATTCCCCCATGCCCCTTCACTGCTCCTCGGGCTGCTCTTGCCTCACACCCCAGCCGCTCTCCCCACAATTCAAGCCCAGTCTCCTCAAGCTCTCTCCAACTCGCCTCATCTGACAATCCTGCCATAAAGATATAATTGTAAGTATCTAAACGTATAGGGGCCAACTGACTCTTAAAGGTCTTATAAAAGTTAGTGGTATACCCATCTGGGCCGGGAGATTTGTCTGAAGTTAAGGAGTCTATAGCTTGCAAGATTTCAGAACATGTTAGAGGAGCTTGCAAAATGGCCACAGAAGGGTCAATCAGTTGAGGAAGGAATATATCTTGAATAAAGGCTGCAAGTAAATCAAGAAAAAAAAGGAGAGGAAGGCGGAGCATGTAACTGTTGATAAAAGGTTTTAAATGTAGCAACTATATCCCGCAGTGAGGTAAGAAGCTGACCAGAAGCAGAACAGATGGAAGAAACAATCCTATTCGCAATCTGAGAATGCAACCAGAGAGCCAGTAGCTTCCTGGCCATCTCCCCCTGATCAAAGTATTTCACCTTAGAACGTTAACAATAAATGCTCCACCTTCTCACCCAGTAAGATGTTATACTAATATCTGAGGTCCTCCAAATGTTCCCACTCTGAATGGGGTGAGGTTTGTGAAATGCACCCCTCTAAGGCCCATATATCACCCAGCAAGGAGGAGGTCTTGTCAATAAGTTGCTCTTTACACCTAGTGGCAGGGCGAATCAGTTCTCCTTGAAGGGCTCACTTCAAAGCCCCCCCAGAGTATGTTGAGTTTTGTCATAGAGGGAAGATTAGTTATCATAAAGGCTTCAACAAAAGATTGGATATGTTTCCTGAAGTCTTCAGATTTGAGTAATTGATTATTAAATTGTCACACCTTATCCCTTTCTAGCGAATGGGAAAGGTTAAGTTGCAGGAGTACAGGGTGGTGGTCTGACATAACTTTGGTGGAACAGTGAGAAGAGATAACCCCAGGAAGGTGTGCTGCTCCAATGAAAAAATAATAAAGTCTGGAAAATGAGTTGTAGGGTAGGGAGAAAAAGGAGTACTCCTGGTGATCTGGGAACAAGGCTCTCCATGGGTCCACCAGACCCAAGGAGTCCATGAATTCACGAAGAACCAGTTTTCCAGTCAAAAGAGCTCATCAAGCCCGACTGGACCGATCTAGTTCATTGCACTACACCAGGTTCCAATTTCCCCCAGAAACAATCGGGAGAGAACTCCAGGGAGCTAATAAGGACACCAAAGAGGTGAACAAATGAGGATCATCCTTATAAGGACCATAAATAGATCCCAATGTCACTTCTAAGTGGCCAAATAAGGCACAAAGAAAAAGATAACAACCCAAAGGATCCGCAACTTCTTGGAGAAGATGGAAGGGAATTCTCCTGGCTATCATGCTAGAGACCCTTCTTGCAGGAGTCAGAGACTGTCCCAAAGCCTGCCCAACCCAGGATCGTCTTAAAAGGAAAGCCAGGGATGGGAGCAGGTGGGTCTCCTACAGAAAGGCCACGTCCTCCTGTAGTTTATTTAAATGGAGCAGAATTTTAGCTCTTTGACAGGAGATTGGGCACACTTGATATTCCACGAGCAACAGTTATAACCAGACATGATGTGGCAGCATAGGTAACGATGGTATAGAGAAACATTGGAAGAATTGCAACATTCCTCTGCGAAAGCTCCCAACTCGGTGGCATTCACCATCCCACCCACCCTGCACCACCCTCCCCAACCCCCACAGAACAGTCGGAACAGATAAAAGAAGAAACATGCCCCTAATATCAATACAACCCATCCTCCCCTAAACTCGCAAATAGGTAGTGACAACAGTCCAAAAACAGTGACAAATGTCCCCAACCAGCCACCCAAATCCTCTTAAAACACCTGAACATTAAACTCCCATAGATCCCTCCCCTGAAGATCCCTGATAAAGTGATAAAACCTTCCATCAAACCCAACACTAAGTACTATCAGGGGAAACATAACCCCAACATTCTGGCTTGTGTCATCCCCTTGTTCAGCAGCATCAGCTACTTTACCCATCGCCCCAATCCTGAGAACATCCCCAAAACAGGAAAAAGGTAATTAGGCTCCCACTCAGGGTAATGCCCACCCATCTCAGGATACCAGTCAGCCCATCTCCACTGGAATTTGAAAAGAAGGGAGAGAGGGAAGGGTTGTACTGGCAAACGTGAGTACCAGAAAATATTATTATGCCAGGATATGGACAAGACCGCCCTCCCCCAAATTAACATTTTTACCCAGCTTGTCATATTAGGAGCTGGTACATATGAAGGAGACCTACAGCCCCATAAACATTGATTCTTCACAAACTGTAATAAGAAAAAAATAAGTAAAAGCTATTGTTACTATCCCATATCCTACTGAACAAACCCAGCAGGAAAGGAGTCTGAGTCCATAACCACTGCACACTAATGTTGTTCCAACCAGGGTGAAAGTCCAGTTCTGTCGAATACTTAGTCAAAAAGCCGGACAGTTTCTGCTTCAATGGATGGGGATACTGCAAAGTAGGATCCAGGTTAATGCAATGCGGCAAAGGGATCATTGGTAAGAGAAAGGAACAGCTTCACAGAAATTGAATCCATTGCAGCATTGGGGAGTAAAAGGAAAACACGGAGATGGGGAAAATGATCCACTAAGTTCATGCTGTGTGTAGTGGAGTAAGCTGATCACAGTCCAAGTCCTTCTAAGGTTTGGTCGAAGGTAAGAATAAGCTTGCTCAAAGCAGGAAACAAGAATGAAAACCCATATCGATCCTGCTTCGAGGAGCCTGCTCAACAATGTAATATGGGTTATTGGGTAAATGACCGGCGATGCACTCAGTAACTTCTGGGCAAACGTAATTGGTGTTGCAGCTTCTGTGTCCTCAGGTAAACCAAATATCACTATGTTGTTTCTCATGCTCCATCCCTCCAAATCTTCCAGCTTGGTTTCCATCTTGCTTAATTTCTGACAGAGCAGGATAACCTCAGGGTTGGTACAGATCTTTCCAGCCTTCCAAGGTCACCCAAGCTTCTAGATCCCCCACTCTCCATGTGGTGGCAGTTCAATCCACTCCCAGAGATTTAAGCTCCTTGGACAGAGATTTGATGTAGTCTTTCAGAGGCTGTATTTCTACAAGGAACTTCTCCTCGGTGAGCAGGAGGGGGGCGGTGTTGTGGTAGAAGAGTACCCAGAGGAGGCACCCTGGACCTTGGCCTTTTTAAAACTCATGTCCAGTGTTGAGGGTGGAGTATGGTGTGGCGGGGCCTGCTGTGTCCATCCTGAAAATTGCAAATACCAAATCCACCAAAGATAGTTGTCGAATAAGTCCTGAGTGGTGTTGTCGAAGGATTTTAGTTAGTGAGGCAAGGTAATATCAATTACCAGCACTGAATAAAAACAAAGCAGGTAGGAGCAGTGGAGCAGTGCAGCCACTAGCTCTGAGGCATCACGTGACTCCAGTGCTGTTCATTTTGTGCATACAGTACTCCAAGGTCCCATACCACTTGCAGAGGTTCTACAGGGGATCTGCAGTGGCGGGGCTGGCAGGTCTCAAACGCAAAGTGGGTTACAAGACAGGCAGGTAGTCAGGGGGGAAGAACATCTTGAAAACAATTTACAGGAATATCATCTTGGTGAGATAGGGGAAAAGTCCAAACTATGCAGCCAAAGATAATATGATTTGTTGACTTTGGAACAGAAATGAATGAGTGATCAGAGACCAAAGGACAGATCTGAGTTTGGCTCTGCCTTTTTTAACATTTTATATGTAACCAACCAGGGCTCGGGTTGATGTTATTTTTTGTTTTATTTAGCGCTGTGCGGTGACTCCATTATGTAACCCACTACCTGGCTGCCTGGCTTCGGGGAGAAAACTGTTGCTCAGTATTTTGGCTAGGTTTGCTTCTGCACAGGGGCACCCAAGTAACTCTGGACACAGGAAGCAATAACTGTGATGTCCAAACCAGGAGTTGGATTCTAGAGTGTAGCTTTTACTCACAACACAACAGAACAATAAAGCATAGATGGACCCCACGGGGCTACACTCATGGTAATGCAGATATACGGAGACCAGAACACATCTTCTTACACACTGTAACTCTCAGGTTTAGGAACACACTGGGCACTCAGCCTGAACTGGTACTCTTCTCTGATTTCCTGGCCTGGCACATATGGCCAGCCTTGGACTACTTCCCTGCATGGCACATCCGCCAGCACTTGGACTACTTTCCATATGACAGGGAACATTTATCGATGGCTCACTCTACCACCCATGAGCAAGTGCAGGCTCCATAAAGGGAAAATCTTCCATCTAAATCCCACATCTGGGTACTTTCTCTAACACTGGCCAAGTGCCCGGAGAAAGCTAAAGGTGCCTGAACTGAACCCTAGAGGTAAATCTGGTTACTCCAGATGGGGGGTCTCCCACCTCTTGCTCCCAAATCTATACCTGGCCATTCATTTGGAATCAACACCTTTCCATTTGAGCCTCTGGTTGTAGATTACTATCTCAAAATGTATATCACACTTAATAATCTACTTTCTCTGGAAAAATAGTGACCTGACTTGTAATGTTCTTTAAGTGGCTCTGTCCATCCCTGTAGACCCCCACAGAGTAGAGACATTCCCAAGCAATACACATCTTAAGTACTGTACTTGGCTGTCCTCGCCTGACCTCACAGTAGGAGATACTTAATACAACATTCTTGAGAAACATAGGCTCTATGGCAGAGCGACTCACCCTGGTTTGCAGGTGCCCACAGGTTTCTCACAGGAAAACCAAAAATACTTTTTGGTACATTAACACAAATATTCTAGGCAGCTTCTCTCCTTCCAGCAGGGCTAGGGGATTGCCCCTGAAGAGCTGGTCTGGATACTCCCATCCCTCTCAGGGATGGGGCCCTGGAACAACTGGGAGACAGTCTTAACCACTTCAAACAGGTATCTTTTGTGTCTCTGTCTAGGGTGAGAACACACATCCACAATGACTGGTAGCTCTGGTCAGAGCTGAGGGCTCTGAGAGACTGCACACTGCAGTGCACCTCCTCCCTCCACTGAGTCTCCCACTAGACTGCCTTTGAAAACCCCAACATTCTATCCTAACTCCCAGCTGCAACATTCCATTGTGGCTTATGCTGCTGCGAAAATTCTATATGATGTCATCCCTCCAGCTCAGCTGAGACTGAGGACAGAGTGAGACAGTGTGAAACCCATTTAACTGGTGTCTCACAAGCTGCCTTTCCCTGCCCGCCACTAGATCTAAGTGGGATTCTTGTAACCCTGGGTGACAGGGGGTTACATATATTTTGAGCTTCTAGCATTTGTTTTCATGGTGAACATTTGTTTTTTTTTAATATTTTATATTGCGATTGGAATGCATAAACAGGTTAAAGAAACCAGTATACAGTACTGCATTTCTTATTTTTTACATGCAGACAACTTCTTTAACCTAATATTACTAAATAAAGATATACCAAAAGTCCCAGAGACCTATTGTTCATAAGAAGTAATATGCATTATTACAAGGCAAACCATATGTATGCTTTCACAGAACATTAGGCAGCCAAACCTTCTGTATTATATCCAGCAGCTAAGAGTTTTGAAGTGAAGCTGCATTCTATTAAAACTTACCATATTATTATGATAACACTTCTCTTACTTTAAAAGGCCAACCATTAGTCTGAACCTTTGCTGCACATCGGGGATCAATGGGGTTTCAACTCTTTCCAGTTTAGTAAGATGGATTTTGCATTAATAAAGCCCAATTTATTAATTTACATTGAAACACACACACACACATGCATACAGAATGCATGCAGTAATTCTGCAGTATATCACAAAAACAAAGACCCTGTTAGTCTAGTGGACCCTTCTGAGCCCTGATCCCTTTTATTTATAGTAAAAACACCCTGGTGGTGTGGCAGCCCCCCAGCTCGATCCCCATTATGTATAGTTAAACAGCCCTGGTAATCCAGTGACCCCACACCTGGCAGACAGTGTCCCACCACCTGATTCCATACTCTGTTTTTGGTTGGCGAAGCGAGGTGGTGGACACTGCCTATGGGGTGGGGGGCCACTAGATCACCAGGGCTATTAATTGTACATAAAGGGGATTTGAAATTGGGATGGGGTACCAGCACCAGGGTGTTATTTATAAATCCTAACAGGGATCGGGCTGATCGTGAGGTCTACTAGAGTACCAGAGTTTTTTATTACAAATTTTAACAGGGATCGGGGCTGATTGGGGGTCCACTAGACCACCAAGGATTTTATTTTAATTTAATGACTGGGATTCGGGCTGGGGGGCACGGCACATTGCTGCATGTGTCAAAATGCTCCCAGAGGCAGGGAGGCAGTATAGCACAGTTAGTTAAGGCTCTGAACTGCAGATCTCAAGACCAGGGTTTGAATCTCACAGCTGCCTAGGTGCATACTGTGTGATCCTAAGCAAGTCATTTAACTTCCTTGTACCCCAGGTCGCATCTGGAAACAAGCTTTCAGCTTAGTGTGCTACTCTTGGTTAAACAATGTTCTTCCCCTATCTGCAGTGCACCGTGTTAGCCAGTAAACAAAGAAGCACCTAGAATTTTGCCATCTGTGAGGGTTTTGTGAATACCGAACTAGGGAATATAGCAGCTGCATCTGCTGCAAGCCCACTTGCACCATTCTACTGTCCATTTTGTGGCACAAGGCTGGTACAAGCCCCTTAGCTCATGCAGCCTGTGTTTGACACAGGCTACTTTTCTGGATAGCTCCTGGGGCATCTTTTGGCGAAAGGTGCCATGTGCACCATTTTGTTGACACAGGCACCTTGCCTCAGTCTAAGGGATTTGTGAATTGGGCTCTAAGTATTTTATTAAATATTTTATGGTAAAAATATAAAAAAGAAAAAATGTTAAACAATGGATAAGAGGATTCACACACACAGGGATCATCAGTAAAGGTTGTTTCAGAAAACTATTATTTGATACCAGAGTACAATGAAAGGTGTATAAATGATTTAAATACAAATTACACATCTGTTTTTTGAATTCATTAAACTTTATTGAGTCTGGAAAAAATAACATATGATACACTTGACAAACAGTAACATACACATAGTATACCCATTCCCAAAGAATACTTAGCATAAATTCATTCCAAATTCATTTTGTGTCATACAGTTAGCTTGTGTCCGCACCAGGAGACAGAGATATCACACATACTGATTTGGGTTTTATAGTGTATAGAAATGATTTGTGTTGTAAAACAGAGTGCTTAGTTGCTTTTTATTACACATAAAATCAAGTTGGACATAAAAGTTGCATAGTCATATTATAACAAATAGTAAGAAGTTCCATGATCCACAGATCTCATTAGAAGTGATGTATTAACAATGTAGACACTAGCTAATTGTTGAGCATACAGTCCTTGAAAATCTCATTATCTTAAGTTAAATGTGGTTTATTCTCTTACAGAATGTTTTTTTAAATGTATGGTTATTTTTTTTTTTATCGTAGAAGGATTTTTATTGTATTTCTTATCAATACAAAATAAATAATATAGCCATATACATTGGAAATTTCCAACATCATCCAGAATAGGTGTTATACTATGTCTATTGACCATGTCCACTAAAGGCAAAGTGGAGGTACATATTCAATATTCAATGAGCAGACTCAAATTAGACAACCATACAGTGTAAACAGAAGAAGGGAAGGTTGATGCTTACACCCCTTTATGTTAGTGTAGAACAGGTATTAAACCAATTCTGGGGGGGACCTAATCATCAAAAAGGAGGATTTGCAGGTGGCGGTGGGATTTTACAAAAGTCAGATTGTAGATATGGGCCCCATTTGGCCTGATTAAGTCACATGCTATGCGTTTGAAGGTGGGCGAACCTTTCAAAGAGGGAGAGATGAGCCAATGCTGCATGCCTCACATTCCGAGTGGGCAGAGAGGGTTGGCACCATAGTCTGAGAAGAAGGTGTTTGGCTTCTAGAAGAGCTGACAAGGACCAGTCTTGAAGGGGTCTAGGTAGGTTGGCTAATGATGTTGTGTCACCTAGAAGCAGTTTGGGGTCATCAAAGACAATGTGTGAGCTCAACACTTTAGATAGATCAGAAGCTGCCATTTTCTAGAATGTAACAGGGTAGGGGCATGATCAGACTACATGCAGGAGCTGTGCATTGGTTGGGAGCGTCTCCAACATTGGCTATGGGAAGCAATCTCGAGTGTGTAACACTGCAGGAGTCACGATGCCAAAACAGTAACATTTTCAACTGTAGAAAATGATTGTTGGTATCATTGTGTGCCCAATGGGTACCTTTAAGATATGAGTGCCACTGTTCTTCGGAGATGGGGTATCCAATGCTTGGCCCATTTCAGCCTAGAAGCCAATGTAGCATCCAATTGGGAGTCTCTATGTATTGTAGAATCTGCCCATAAGGCCTTTGGAGGTGGGGAGGATATAAGCAGGATAGCCATAGCCATTTTGTGGTGGGAACATGACTGGAAAGAAGGGGTTGTAGGGCACTATGAATCTGTGGGTAACACCAATGATCTTTGTGTGGCAGAGAAAATTTAGTTTGTAACTCAGCAAAAGATAAAGAGAAGCAGTGTTTGATAGGAGCGATCCTGAACTGTCTGAATACCACATTTTTGCCAGGAAGGCCACTAAACAGGAGCTCCATCAATTTGAATAAGGTTATTGCTCCATAATGGGGCATATTGTATCGGAGGGTGCCAAGCTTGTTTGGGCACATGGGATTTGAACATAAGGCATCACCAGGCTTGAGATGTACCTAGGACTGTAAGCGGGAGGTGATGGAGAAGACGTGCACGAGGTGTGAGAAGAACATAAAGTGCTGTGTGGTTTACTAGGTCTGACATCAGTTGAAGCCACAAGGGGGCACCTATGGGGTCACAAACCATCTGACTGCATGGGCTGCCATGCAGGCCAGATTGTAGCTCAGAAACCCAGGTGCATTGAGACCTCCACGGGACCAGTGTGCTCGTAGTTTGTGCTTACTCCATCTTGGGGGTTTATGGTCCCAGAGGAAGCGAAGTTAACTGTTCCAGTGTAGCAAACAATTTAGAGGAGAGAGAGATGGGAAAATTATTGAGAAGGCATAGAACATGAGGAAGAAGGAGCATATGAACTGACACCACTCTACCAGGTAACGTCAGTTGTAACTTACGCCACCTTTCAACTTCCATCGATAGTTGTGACAGTAAGGGGGAGAAATTGGCAGATTTGAGGGCAGACCACTTCATTGGCAATTGGATTCCAAGATAGACAAAGCCATGTTCTGCCCAAGAGAGGTTGATGCCCTGTATGCAGGCTGTAGTACAATGGGTGTTTAAAGGCACCAGGGTGGTCTTTTTCTGATTGATTCGCAGCCTGGATAAGTCAGTGAATTTATCCAGAATCTGGAGCACACCTGGTATGGACTGCTGAGGATTAGATAAAGTTAGAAGAAGATCATCTGCGTACGCCGCCACCAAGTAGGGATGGTTAGCAACTACAATGCTCTGGATCAGGGGTGAAGCAATGAGGGCCCAGATGAGGAGGTCTAGGGTGACTAAAAATAGCACAGGGGAAAGGGGGCAACCTTGTCTGGTGCTCTGATATAGTGGAAATGGAGAGGAGATATCACTGTTGGTGAGGATACGAGCCATAGGGGAGCAATAGAGTGTGCATACTCATTGTCTATAGTGTACCCCGAAACCATAGAGACAAAGGACTTTGTGTAGGTAGTCCCACTCTATGGAATCAAACACCTTGGAGAAATTAATTGCCAAGGCTGCCATGGGGAGGGAAGCTTTAGAGGCAAATCACTTAAAGTTGAGCAGGAGTCTGGTATTATCAGTGCCGGTTTTCCCTTGCATAAAGCCCACCTGAGTGGGGTAGATAATGTCCAGAAGGACAGCCATTATTCTGGTGGCCAATGCTTTGGCCAAAATCTTCATGTCCACAGATAGTAAAGAAACTGGCCTAAAATAGGCACAGTCTAATGGGTCTGCAGATTTTTGGGGCAGAAGGGTGACAAGAGCATCTCGCATAGTAGGGAGGAAAGAGCCAGCTTCTCAGGAGGCCTGCAAGGCCATTTGGAGTGGAGGAAAGATGTCAGGGCCAAGGGCCTGATAGAGTTCCACCGACATACCATCAGGGCCCAGGGCTTTTCCTCGAACCATATTTGAGAGTGCTAGCTGCAATTCCTCACAAGAAATGGAAGCATCTAACTGAGCTATCTGCTCAGGTGTAAGAGCTGGGAGGGAGGCGTTTCGACAGAAATTTGAGATTCTCTGTTTTAGTTCAGAGTCAGTATTGGTAAAGTGGGATTGATAAAGGGATTTATAGAACTGGCTCATTGTGATATTGATATCTTTGGGGTTGGAGGCTGTGGATCCGTTAGTGTGGAGGGCGTGAATCCATGTGACCACTTGTTGTTTACTAACTTGAAAGGCAATAAGTTTGCCAGATCATTCTCCCCCGCCCAAAAGTTCTGTTTTGATCTCAGAAGTAGCAATTCAGCTTTCTGGTGTAGTATAACATTGATCTGGTATTTAAGGCTCACTATTTGATGGTGTAGGAGACTATTAGGTCTGTTCTGGGAGGTGGTCTTAAACGCCATTTAAGAGCCTTGAGTTGGCCTGCAGTTTGGACAAGGTCACCCACGGGCTTTGTCTCGGGTGGCAGAGAAAGCAATGATGTGGTCACGGAGGACTGCCTTAAAGGCCTCCCAAACCAGCCAGGAGATACTCCACACGTGGAATTAAGTGAGAAGTAGTCTGTGGTGGCCTGTGTTAGCATGCTATGGAAGTCAGGGTCTTTAAAAAGTAATGGATTACACCTCCAATGGACTCCTGGAGGACGGTGACCGGGGGTGTATATGAGGAAACTGGAGAATGGTCAAAGTGAGATTGAACATATACAGGAATCGGAAAGACCTTGGCTGCCAAATCATGGCTAGCCAGCAGTCTATATGACTGTGTGTTTGATGGGGTATGGAATAAAAGTGTAATCTCTACCCATAGGGTAGTTCCTACACCAAATGTCAGTGAGGGCCCATTCATCCATTAAGTCTTGGAGAGACTGTCTGGCTTTAGGAGTAGAATGCAGGGTGGGTGGGATTTGTCTAGGAAAATGTCACCCACCATATTAAAGTCCCCCCAAAATAATGGGGAGTGGTGGACCGTCGGACTGCAGCTTGGATAGGGCCTGGCTAATCTCCGGAAAAAAAAACTGTATGCTCGGTGTTGGGGGCGTATATATTATCTAGTAGTATGGAGCCCTCCTGTGAGGATAGTCTGAGCAACAGTCATCTACCGTGGGTATCCTTCTTGACACCTTTCACTTTCCAAGGAGGCACTAGAGAAGAATAACCACCCCTTTAGATTTAGTGGTGGACGAACTGACCAGGACCTCCCCACCCAGGATTTTTTAAGCCAAGTGATTGATTTAGTCAAAAGTGCATTTCCTGGAGAAGTGCAACATCAGCCTTTAAAGACCTCAAATGTTGTAGTACTTTCGAATGTTTAATTGGGTGATTGAGCCCTTGACATTCAGGATATCCAATGGTAACCCTTAGTTGTAGGGAGATCTGAAGCCATAGTGACACCCATCAAGTAAAAAGAAATACTCACTGTGGTTCTTGAGATGGGAGAAGGTGGAAAAATAATGGCATCTAGGATAATGAGGTAACTGAGACAGAACAATGTTGCAAATCCAAACCTTAATGCTAGTAGGGGTGTAAGCATTGCCACAGAAGTCAACAGGTATATCCTACGTATAGCTGAAGGCTGTAAGAAGAGTAAAGACAAAAAACAAGTTAACAAACAAGTACTCAGCAATTATGGGCAAGTAGCCCAACAATTTAACAGAGGAAAGTCAAAGAAAATGACACAATCGTATTTCAAACCACTATGAGGAAGGAGGTCAAAGCACAAGAGGGTAGAAAGCTACCCTGCCGCTATGCTATCTCCAACACTCAGTACAGGGATATTATGTGGGTGACCAACTGGGTAGAGTCATCTCATCCGGGGTCAGACGACCTGACCCCATGGAGAGTTGGGATGAAGGAGGAGGAAGGAGGGGTGTGTGGGGGAGAAGAAGGGAATGAGGGGGTAGTGGTGCATCCACTCACTGGATAGATTCCAAGTTATTTAGCACAACAGGCCCCATAGTCAGAGAGATAAGGTCTCTGAGAGAACGGGTGAAATGATCAAGTAGTGAAGGGGGGGATATCCTTTAAGTCTAGCTCCATGAAACTGAGCTATGGGGGAGGGGGTTCATATCGCATGTTTCCCCATCAATTAACATAGCCATAACAAGAACTGTAGGCAATATAAGAATCATGGAAAAGTTCAGGTGATTTGGCCTTCGACCAGTTTGGGGCAGCCCCGAGGGTTATGTCCCAGGATTACAGGTGCTCCGGTGGCTGCCACTGCATAAGTGCTAGGTCCAGGTTTAATTGGAAAAGCATTATCCACAGCTTCAATCAGGGAAGCCTCCAGAAGGTCGGCCCAATCAGTTGCTTGCACCATGTCCATCTCCTGGGAATCGGGTGAGTCAGAGTCCAAGGCAGCCAGAGCAGGGGAGCGGTCTTCTCTGTAGATTTTGGCAGGTGGTGCTACCACATATTTGGTGGGCAAGTGTTGGGATCCACTTCTAGGTCACTGTCGTGCCTTAGAGAAAGCATTATCAGAGCACTGAGGTAGGGAGGACAGATTTTGTTCAAAAGGTAGAGACAGTCCTAGTTTGTGCTGGTAGTAGGTCGTTGCTCAGCGGGGACTTAATTGGCAAGGGACTGGTCCAGCTGTAAGGGGACCCTTGGAGGTTTAGATGCAGGAGAAAGGTTCCTATTGCAGGGTTTCACTTGGGAGGTTCCCAAAGCCTCCTGGGATTTGTAGTTCAAAACTGGAGGCCTAGCCAAGATCATGCAAGCTAGCTCGAGTTCGGCAGGGTGATTAGTAGTAAATTTGTGCCTCTTTTTGAGATGCAAAGCCTGGTAAGATTTCTGAAGCAGAATCTAAAGTTGTTTTGGTTGAAGGAACGTTTAATGGGACCAAAAGTTCTTCTTTTCGATGCCTTCTCCTGTGCAAAGTCCTGATAAATGGCTATTTGAGCACCCCTCCATTTAAGCTCCCCTAAGTCCCTTGCAGCTTGGAAAATTCTTTCCTTAGTCGAGTAGCAGAGTAAATAAGCCACCACTGGTCTGAGAGCATCTGTCTGCCTGCTAGGTCGAGTAGAGACCCTGTGAGCCCTTTCGACTTCTACTGGTCCCCACCAACGCTTGCCCAGCATATGGGGAGGTTATCATTTAACATTCTCATCGATTGACCCTCTTCTCCTCAGATAACCTGATGATCTGCAAATTATTGTGGCAATTTCTATTTTCCTGATCCTCTGCCCTGTTCCAAAGAACTTCAGGCACTCTTCATGTTGCTGCAGTGCTGCCAGACTTGTGCCTGCTGGGATTCACATGTTTCTGCCCTCTGCTCAGCCACATTCATTCTATCTTGTAGTTGTCAGACCTCCATAGCAGTGCCGACAAGGAGAGACTGATGTCGTTGACTCTGGAAGTTAGGACTTCTAGTAATTTAGTAATATTCTGTAGGATTTCCCATATCTGCCAGCTGACTTGTACTCTGATTAATAGTGGGCAGCAAAGGGAGGCCTTTGGAGGATTCATTGTACAGCTGGTCAATCTGAGCTATTTCCAATCAGTTCATTCAGTTCGTTTAGCTGATATGATCAAGGCACTAATAGTATTGGCAATCGAGACCGCTGTGAGGTGTGGGAAGGCGCGCCACTTATCTAGACCAGAAGTGCTCTGTGTTCCAGCACTGAAAATTATTAAAATAACACCGAAAACCAAGAACAAAATGTGCTGTCCAGCAAGAAGGACATCACCTGTGCATAAAGTTGTAGTGGAAGGTAGAAACTCCATGGGATCACAGGCGTCGAGCGGATGAACTTTGGGGAAGAAAAGAGCTCTCGTATTAGGCTGCCATCTCCTCGGTGGCTAAACCACAACCCCATGGTTAATTTTTTTAATGGCCTGATGTATGATACACAGCTGGGGTCCACATGGTATTAAATAATGGTGATAATATTAAAGCAATTTTATAAGTTTATTATAACTTTAAACAGACACTGATTTGCTTTAACAAATTGGCCAGCCTCTAACTTTAGATTTAATTTACATTTTATTTAGTTCATTATACACATGAGCAAATCAAAATAAATCATTTATATAAGTGAAAGTGAAGTCTAACAGTAACCTGGTAAGGTATGTAAGTACTGGATGGTTATAATAACTATGCTTAAAAATCATTTTCATGACTTAATGAATAGGGACAAGGATTACAAAACACAATTTTGTTTATACTACTTACAGTATATAGCATATATATTAAATATCATGAATATTATCTTTTATTATAGATCCTGATTTTCCTTAAGAAAGTTGGATAGCCAATAAAATGCTGGCATTATGTTTTCTGGTTGGGCACATGAATAAATACTGATTATTCCATAATTTTCTACTTGCGTGGGTTTATTGTTCTTACCTTTCACACAGTTAAGTCGAACCCTAACTGGTAAATTAATGCACATTTTCAGCAGTGAATATATATATAT
Source organism: Neoceratodus forsteri (assembly GCA_016271365.2). NCBI lineage: Eukaryota > Metazoa > Chordata > Ceratodontiformes > Ceratodontidae > Neoceratodus > Neoceratodus forsteri. The sequence continues at coordinate 1,429,587,189 of CM028130.1, forward strand.
ATATATATATAATGCAGAGGATACCTGTGTAATAAATGATTTATCTACACATGTGCCGTTTGACCTTGGGTAACCTCACGAGTGACATAAGCCACAAGTGAGGTCTTTGAGGATCAAAAAGCATGACTATAGATAAATTATTTATCGCACATGGCCACTCTGCATTTTTCATTTATTCATATTCTCTGTGGTATGTTACACGCATATTATTCTGAATGTTACCTGTCCTAACCAGGACCTCCTTGTAAATGAGCAATTTACAACTGAGCTTTTTTCCTGGTAAAATAAATAAATAAAGTACAATACTTTGTCCTTGGAAAACAGCAGAACTGGCAGACAAGCATCTGATCTGAGTGAATAAACTCTCTTAACATGCACTGTAGGCTACTGAATCTCCCTGTGCTGCAATCCTCCTCTGATGTCAGCAGCAAGGGATGCCAGGATTTCTGGTTAAAGCAAACACCAGCTTAGACGTCAGCAAAATTAGATTGATATAATCTGCTATACTGCAGTAAACAGTAAGTAAAAAAAAATAAATTGCACACAAAATGTTAAATTGGCACCAGCCCCACACTTGGGCGTGAGGATCTTGGTGCTCACTGTTCTCCTTTAATGCCCTTTATAAACCAAAACATAAATGTGTTGTCTGATGTAGAGGGATGTATTATTCCACACTAAGCATTATGGGAATATCTAGTATCCACTATCCACTGACTTTTTTTGTTGCTCCTACTTACTTTAATCAAGCAGACAACTCTCTTTGAGATCTTGAGGGATAGCTTAATGGTCTCACTTATTTTGAAAGGAAGTTATAGTTCTGGAGTATCAACATTCAAGACTGACTTACTGTATGTAAGTATAGGGCAAGATTAACTTTAATTTTCTGATTATAAAAACTGATCATGGCATCTATACAAAATTTCAGATCATACTAAGTTGAACTGCTGTATAATTTATTTATTTATTTAAAATTGGGTAACTGGGAAAGGTACACTGAGCAGGGGTTCATTTCAGGTGCGACCCAGGGAGGGGGGCAACAAGTACAGAGAGAAATGACAAAGCATCAGAATGCAGTTACGTAGGCAACATTACAGACAGAGCAATGAGGTGAGCATGTGTATTAACAGCACGGATTAATGCAATGATATGCAGGCAACTGTGAAAGAACAAAATAAATGTGCAGTGCCTGTCAGGATAGGTGACAGTGCTAGTGGGGTCCAGAAACAGCCCTCGGGTGGAGGCACAAGTAGCCTTGATTAAATGGGGGGTCAGAAGAGAGAAGATGAAAGGACAAGAGTGGGGCTGACATGTAAACGAGGGTGGAGGAAGGTGCATTAGCTGGCTTCTAAAGGCAGGGAGTGAGGGGGAGAGAGAGAGAGGAGAGGGGATCAGCCTCCAGAGGGAGGGAGGTGGTAGGAGAAAGCTTCTTGTCCAGCAGAGGAGTGAGGGTAAGGAATGGAGAAGGTTTGGGAAATCCCTCCCTGGAGCGGAGAGTAGGAAGAGGAGGGGATGGGGGAGATGAGTGAGGAAGGGTAGGAGGGAAGGGACCCAAACCAGTATTTTGCCATGAAGGAGGCAGAGCCGGACTGGGTTATGTGACAGAAGCGGGAGGATGGAGAGGAGGAATAGAGAGAGTAATGATGAGTGCAGACAGTGGAGTTGTTAGCAGAATGACAGAAGGCATTGCAGGGGTATACAGTTTGGCAAGGGAGGAGGAAGGGTATCACAGACCACAATCACATTGTCAAATACCAGGACAACCATTTTGGTTACCAGCTCCTGTCAGATCTGTGGGAGAGGCAATTCTTACTGTGGCACCGGTACTGAGTTTAATTTAAATAATACCACTGGACATTTGGCAATGCCAACCCACTTTATTTCTTGGTAAACATGTTTATTTTAATGAGATGAGATTGTTTGCTTTTGTTATTATAATTGTGAAATTATTTTCTATACAGTTTTCAAGAGATCAGGGATGTCAGTTGAGCGAGTTTAGAATAAATATATCAGTTTAGGTAGAACATTCACCTTGATTATGTTTACAATGCCAGTTAACATCAGTGGAAGATGTCCCAATTTTCAAAGTCAAGACTGTTATCATTCAAGTGTCACTGGTAGTTAGATTAGAAAACATTATTGTATTCTTCAACTAACCTCGCTCCTTAGTATTTGATTTGTTCTATCTTTCAACCTCTAAAGCTCACAGGAAGCATATTCTCTGTAGAACTGTGCAAGTCATTGGATTTCTGATTTGTACCACTTGACTTTAAAACTGGAGGCTGCTCCAGTTATGTAATTAGATCAATGGTTTCCATAAGGAGTTGGTCATGTTGGTAGATAAATGAGGGATCATCTGCATACGGGTTTATCTTATACTCCATTGCAGGGATTCCCTTAATTTTGCCATTTTCTCCTATTGCCACTGCCAGTGGCTCAATTACTGAAGAAGAGGATGGATGAGAAGGGGTAGCCTAGTGGCTCATAGGAGAGCATTCCTTTTTGAGCTGTTATTAGTTCTTACTCGAATTGTAAGACATTTGGACATCACTGAAATCCAGCTCCTGAATTTCAGCCCAATTCCAAATTGTTTTACGATTTGGTCCTGTAAAATCCCACTCTACACTCTTAAATGCCTTTTCAGCATCAACCAATATCCCCAATGGGTTGTCACTAGTGATTTTACTAATTATGGGCCATACGCATGAATGTGCGGAGTGCCTACTCACCGCATATCTGTGCCACGTAGCCACCCCACACCCATTGGACCCCTGGGTGGGATGCACAAAAGGGGTACACATCCTGTATGCACCCGATCCCCTGGCGGTGTGGACAGCAACATGCTGGGGGTGGGTGGGGAGCACGCAAGCACTACACACCATTCGCAAAGTTGTTTAGTGCTGCTCACAGTGGGGTGTAGGACTGAGCAGGTTACAGCAGGGGTGGCCCTGCCATAACTGAAGTACATGTCAGAGCACCAACAGTAGCCAGTGGTGGCAAACTCACTGGCCCAACATCATCCTCTCCCCGTCCCATATGCCAGGGCCCCCCTCCCCACACACACATCACTGCCCAAGGCTCAATGCAATGCAAAGGCACCCCCCAACACAGGCAAGCCCCGTCCCTAGTAGTCATACACAAGGCAACCCACCCCATACATGGCAGCCCCATTACCCATTGTGCGAGGCATACCCCCACCCCACACATGTCAGCCCCTTCCCTAGTAATGCGCAAGCCCCTCCCTCCACACACACAGGTGTCCCAGTCCCGTTGTTGCAGAAGAACCCCCCCACCTCTGCAAACATAAGTGCTCCAGTCCCAATGTTGCAGAAGAATACTGATACACACAGGTGCCCCAGTCCACACTATCCCATCCCAACCCTGGTGCCCCCACCCCCACACAGGTGTTCAGTGGTCTCCCATCCCCCATAGCACTGACAACACCACCCCCACATTCCTTGTACCTGCATGTTGGTGCCATGTTCAGATGCACAACCCACAAAGCCCTCCTCACACCCTCCATGGCCACTGGCCATCCAAATGATGCTGGGAGGTGCTGCCTACAGTCCCAGCCAAAGACATGGCCAGATATTTCCTAAAGTTTCTGTGATATTTCTAGAGAAATCACCTGCTTTCTTCATTTACGCAGTAGGGCCAGCAGAGAGAAACTTCAGAAATTTCACTAAATATCTGGAAATGTCTGGCCATGTCTGTTGCTACTACTGTATATAGGTAGCACACTCCCGGCATCATTTAGATGGCTGCTGGCAGAGATGGTGTGCAGAGGGCTATTCTGCTGGCTATCCAGAGCTGCGACACTGACATGTAGGTACATAGAATAGAGTGGCGGTGGTGTTGTCAGTGCTGCAGTGGGGTGGGAGGAGACCACTGAACACCAATGAGGAGGCAGGAGTACCGTGGTCGGGGAATGGGATAGTGTGGATCGAGGCACCTGTCTGTGCAGAGACGGGAAGTTCTTCTGCAACAACAGGACCAAGGCACCTGTGTGTGTGGGGGGATGGGGGTCTTCTGCATCAACAGAAGCAGGGCACCCATGTGTGTGTGGGGGCAGGGGTGTTCTTCTGCAACAACGAGATCAGGGCACCTGTGCATGTGGGTGTGGGGGGTATGCTTATGCAGTACGAGGACTGGTGCATGGATGTGTCAGGGGACTGATTGCACCCTGATGGGGATGGGGCTGCCCTGTGTGCCAGGGGATCTTACTAGGATGGCTGGACTATGGAGCATGGAGGTGTGGGTCTAGTTGCCTGCGGGTGGTAGTCACTCACCCAGACCCACACCTTGGTGCAAGGGGTCCACTCCAGGACCCAGGATGGGCATCCAATTGGATGCCCACCTGGTGCGTTACTCAGTCCCTGGCCAACCTCCGCAGTTCTGCACACCGTGGCCATGGACAGGTGTCCTGTTGGTGTGTGTGGCAGCTAATACCACATACCTTGCACCTGTCTGGGGCCACAGAGCTATGTGAGTGGGGTTTGCGACTCTGGTGTATATTTCCCACACGTTCGTGCATTGACACCTTTATTAGTGGCTCAGTGAACATTTTTAGAATGTCTACACTTAACAAAACTGTTCTAATTTGGGCCAACTTACAGTGGGATTAGCTTTTCAAGCCTAGTTGCCAGGATCTTGCAGAGAATCCTAAGTTTACAATTCAGTAAGGATATACTGTATGTATCTGTAAGATACATAGTTAAGCATCTCTTCTGATAAAAAAGAAGCATATTAGTTTTATTAAATTTAACCAGCAATTTGGGTAATATAACCTATGTAGATGTGCTGCTTGTTTGTCTTAAAATGTTTTAAATAAATCAGTCAGGATCCTGTAGGTCCTGGTGCCGTACTCATTGGCAAGGTTTCAATTGCATTTAAGATTTCCTTGATAATGATGTCATCATCCTAATTCTTGGAGCCATTTAGATTTACCTGAGGAAGTCTAATATCTAAAATGTGCCTATTGCCAGATGATTCTTGGACCTCTAACTGGTACATATCAGCATAGAACTCAGTGAGGAACCTATTGATTTTAATTGGATCTTTTACTGTAATCAAGAACGGTCAAGTGTTTGGCAGCTGGGTTTCAATGCTAAAAAGCAAAATCATGCACTTGGGGCACAGAAACCCAAGGGCTACATACCAAATGACAGGGGAGGTATTGGTAAACACCAAACAGAAAACGGACCTGAGGGTAATAATTTCTGATGATCTGAAGGTAGCCAAGCAGAGCGAAAATGCAGTGGGAAAGGCTAGTAGGCCCTCTCGGCCCTGTGTTCCCATCCTTCTATAGATGTATTGAAGTATGTTGCTGTGGAAGGCCCTTGCTTTTGTAGCAAAACAGCAACCAAATTGTCAGCATAGCCTTCTTATTACCCCACCTCATGAACACGGTACTGAAAAATGTCAAATTCCTACCAAAATGTTTTTCCACGCCACCACAGTATCATTCCATGTCACAGGTGAGAAAACACAGTTTGGCCAGGATTTGAAAAATGACAGCTGTCACATTTATGAGGTACTTAATCAAAATAGTCCCAGCATCTCAACATTGACATGTCATCTCGGGTTCAAACATGCACAACAGAATACAATTATTTTAGTACCCCTTAAGCTCTCTTTTTTCTCCAACCCACCCCATTTACCTGTTTCCTCACCTATAGCTTTTTTCTTTCTTTCTTTCTTTCTTTCTTTCTTTCTTTCTTTCTTTCTTCCTTTTCCCCCTTTCGTTTTCTTTTCTGTCTTTCTGACATTTAAGAGACATAATGTTTATTATGGATGGAATACAAGAATATGAATTTGCTCAGTTCTACTGGCAGAATATTCACCCCACAGTCATGCAACAGATAGCCTTAGATGGATCCAGGGCTTTTACCGTATTGTACACCAAATTTTCAGCATACCTTTCTTATTACCCCACCTCATGGATCAGTAGTTGGAAATTTTAAAAATCCCTACCAAAATTTCATTCCATGCCACGGGTGCGAAAATACAGCTTGGTGAGGATTTGAAAAATGACTGCTGTTATGATCATGAGATGGTGTGAAGAAATGGATATGTTGAAAATTTGGTGTCAAAATATTAAAATTACTATTCAATTCATATTTAATGTTCGGCTTAAAAACAAGCCAATAAATAGAGAAAATTTGAAACAATATAAATACAAACATGCCTTATAAATATAATAATGTATATGTTCCAGTGCATTACCAGCAAATAATACCATCGAGAGGTTCTGGACATGTAGGAACCTTGAGAGTGAAGCTCGAGAGGTTCCCGTGTCCAGAACCTTGAGATGATATCACTTGCCGGTAATGCACCGATACATATACGTTATTTTATTTAATATATGGATCTGGTTTGTAAAGTTTTGTAGCAGTATGAGAGCAGTATAAAACTTACAGTGCTGATCGTGATGTAGGCGAGGTGGTAGTGATGTCGGTTCTCATAAACAGCGAAATGTGGGTCGCCAAGTTGTCCATGACAGAAAACGGGAATTCACTACGCAGTACAGAGAAAAAAAAATGCTGTGACTAGCACCAAGAATTTCTCTCGCTAAATGAGCGAGACAGCCGCCATGTTTTCTGCACTCTTCTGCCTGCCCACACAGGAAAAAGGGACAATTGGAAGACACGCTTTACAAGACATTGGGAGGGAAACTAGCTCTTGTGCTGTTTTGTTTTGCTTATAATACTATAATTCAGGTCCTGAACTATAGTATTACGGGACCTGAACGATAGTATTATTACTCTTGAAATGTACTATTATCACTCTGGAGTGACAGTATTATAAAGATTTTTTTTGTATGCTTTAGTAGCATATTGAATCTGATATCGATAGATAGATAGATAGATAGATAGATAGATAGATAGATAGATACTTTATTTATATAGCGCTCCTTTCCAAGGACTCGGAGCACTTCACTATCAATACCATACAACATTTTATAAATATACAAAAATACAAGTAAAATCAGCAATAATATCCAATCAAGACATAACTCAATTATCTAAAAATTAAAAGCCTGGTTAAAGAAATAAGTTTTAAACCTTTTTGAAGGCATCCACAGGAGTGCCTCCCAGTGAGCGTCTAGGTAATAGATTCCAAAGGGTAGGTGCAGCCACCAAGAACGCTCAATCACCGGAGTGGTGCAACCTCACCCTAGGAATATCCAGGAGACAATCCTCTGTGGAACGGAGAGCCTGGGATGGGCAGTGAGGCACAAGGAGCTCTTGCAGGTTGACTGGTCCCCCTTCATGTAGGGTTTTATAGGTCAGTAGCCCGACCTTGAAAGCAATCCTCCACCTAACCAGCAACCAGTGCAGTTCATGGAGGACTGGTGTGATATGGTCATATGCACACCCATCAATAATCTTGCCGCCATGTTCTGCACCAGCTGAAGCCAGCGGAGGTTACCTCCAGATAGCCCCAAGTTCAGGGCATTGCAGTAATCCAGTCTGGATGTTACAAAAGCATGTACTAGTGAGGCTAGGTCCCTAGGGGGTAATAGGTTCTGAAGCTAGGCAACGTTCCTCAGATGATAAAATCCACTCTTAAAAATGGCCGACACCTGAGCATCAAGCATTAAGCAGCTGTCAAGGATCTCACCCAGATTCTTCACCTGATCAGATTGGGTCAGTGGCACTCTTCCCAGTACAAGAATCCTCAAACCCCCATCCCCCCACAATAACCCAGGTCCACCACTAGCACCTCTGTCTTGTCTGGGTTGAGTCTCAGCCAGTTATGGAACATCCATGTCCAGATCTCAGACAGGCAGCTGTTAAATACAGAGTCCACCACCTTGTTACTTGGAGCACAGGACATGTATAGTTGGGCATCATCTGCATAGCAATGAAAACCCAGCCCATACAGCCTCATAATGTCACCCAATGGTAGCATGTACACTGTGAACAATAAGGGCAACAAGACTGACCCCTGCGGAATACCACAGGTAAGAGGCTTCGGGCTAGACGAGGCCAATCCCATCACTACCCTCTGCACTCTACCTTGTAGGTATGACCTGAACTATTTGATGACCTTACCGGACAGGCCACACCAAAACCACAGTCAGTCAAGTAGCACCTCATGGTCCACAGTTTCAAACGCCGCTGAGAGGTCCAGCAGAACCAAGATGGAACAATTCTCCTGTCTCTCGCCATTAGGAGATCATTAAGCACCTTCACCAGGGCAGTCTCTGTACTATGCCCAGCCCTAAACCTGGATTGTGAAATCTCATAGGTGGAGGAGGAATTAAGATGTTCCACAAGCTGCCTTGCTACAACTTTTTCTATAACCTTCCCTAAAAATGGAGGTTAGAGACTGGCCTGTAATTGGCGAGACAGTCTGGGTCCAATGGGGATTTCTTTAATAGGGGTCTACCAAGGCCTCTTTCAGGGCTGAAGGGAAGACCATTCCTCAAGGAACTCTGGACAATCTTGGCAACAGACACAATCAGGTCCATACATCCAACTAAAAGTTGTGTTGGACCTGGGTCTAGATCACAATATGTTGGCTTCAGTTTCGAGACAACCCTCACCACTTCCTACACCCCAACTGGATCAAACTCAGCCCAGACAGGAGGAGTGTTCTGCAACACCTCAGAGTGGACCCCACAATCCTTTGAGTGACAGTGGATGAGATCTCGACTCTGATAGTGGACACTTTGTAGGCATAAAACAGCAAACTCTCCACCTAGTGTTAAACCTGCCCCCCACACAGAGGTGGGCAGGATGTAATAACTTATCCACCATGCGGAAGAGCTGAGCCAGTCTGTTCCTTGCTGCAACAATCTCTCTTGACAAAAATTCTGCCTTTTACAAGAGATTGCCCCCTGATAATCTTTGTAATGTGACATCAGAGCCAATTTGTCCTCCATCAGGCCAGATCCCCTCCACTGTCTGTCTAACCTCTGACACTTAATCTTTAACTCCCTGAGTTCCCCATCAAACCAGGGAGGTCTCCTACAAGTAGATAAGGGTTGGACATGAACGGGTGTGAGTGAATCAAAAGCGGCCATGACAGCACCATTATATGCCGCCACCACCGCCTCCATTCCAATTTCACAAGCAGTCCCCACATTCGATACGTCCAGCACCACCGATAACCCTGAATATTAAAAATATATAAATACAATTGTATGGTGAATCATGTTTCTCATATTATTATATATTGAATAAATTTCTGCCTATACATGTCCATCATTTAACCATATTGACAGCAGTGTCCTATAACGAATAAGACAGGAAAACACAGAGAAAATAGAACTTAATAAGGTGTTATAATGATATGGCAGTATTCTTGATTAATAACTATCAGTATCTTTAATACTATCAATGACCTTCTTTTCTAAATGTAATTTATTTTCCTCTTTTATTCTGAGGAAGGAGGCTACAGGGATTAATATATTTTTGCTTTTAGATTTCAGGAGATATGTTACTAGATGGTCTGGCTCATATTCTAGTGAGTCCTGAATTTGACCTAGTAACTGTTCTCTGTATCTCTCATACAGAGGACACAAAATTACTAGGTGTGTCAGATTATCTGGTCCCATCCTGCAGTTACAGAGTACATTCTTCTTCCTCTCTTTTTATTGTGCAAGTTTAATTTACATTGACTGTATATACACTCAAATCTATACCTGGTCACTAATTTCCTATATTTTGGTTTATCAATTTCCGTCAGGTATTTTTCCATTCCATGATATCTTTTATTTTAAGACACCCATTTACACACTTTATACTGTTTACACAGTACTATATATTTTTGGATACATATATATATATATGTCCCTCACTCTTTGTTTGATATTGTCCTTTACTAGATTCAGTGGCAGCCCATGATAATCCATTATACTTGCCAATAAACTGAAAGGTTTAAAGATTTTCTCCACTGTTTGCGTACATGAAAATAAAACATTCTGACCCATATATGAGAAAGCTTCCTCCAGACATAATCTAGGTAATTTATTATCTGTCATCCCATAAACATTTAGCCATTATATGGCCTGTCTTTGTTTGATCTGTCATTCCACTGGGAGTTGCCCAATTTCAGCTCTTACCATGGCCAATAGCACACTATTTGGGAGGCCCAAAGTTCTTTTATAGAATTCATTCAAAGTTGTTTCCAAGCTTATATTATCTGTTAAGCCCCACACCTCTGCTCCATAAAGTAATTGGCTCCTCACCTTGGCATTCAATATTTTAATGTTTCTCTTAATAGATTTCCTCCATATTTGTATGAAAATAAATTTAATATTAGGAGGAATCTTTTTGCTTTGTTTTCTGCTTCCCGAATGTGTCTCTTCCAGTTCCTTCTTGTGTAAATGTTATCCCTAGGTAGTTAAATTCTTTAACCACCTCCAATTTTGATTGTTATTTATGTATTAGTATGCTTTGTTATGTCTCCAAAGACCAGTATTTTCATTTCTTGGTAATTAAGTTTTAAATCTGCTAAATCACATTCTGCCACAAATTTATTTAGCATTATTTTTATTCCTAGAAAATTTGTGGAAAGGAGTGCCACATCATCGGCGTAAGCTAGGTATAAGCAAACTCTTAGTCCTACTTTCAACATATGATGTTCTGGTGCACACATAGTCTGTAATACTGTCTGGCAATACAGATTAAATTATAGTGGCTATCCTTGTTTGACCCCCACATTTGATTTAAACCATTCACTTACTTAACCTTTCTCATTATATCCAGCACTAGTGTAGTTGTCTTGATAGAGTATCTTAATTACTTCCAATATAGTTTGTTCCACCCCTAATTTCTCCAGTCTTTCCCATAGGATGTTTCTATTTGCCCTGTCAAAGGCTGTTTTCAAATCAATGAAAATGCAATACAGTTTTGGTTTTTTAACTGTGTTGTATTTATGGATAAGATAGGCCATAATAAAGCATTGATCAATAGTAGATTGTCCTGTTTTAAAGCCCACTTGTGCTTCATCAATAACTCCATGATCATCTGTCCAGTTTGCTAATCTGTTATTTATAATCTGTGAGAACAATTTTTCAGTACAGTCGATCAGACTGATTGATCTGCAGCACTTGGGTTTGTTCTTATCTCCCTTTTTAAATATTGGCACTATAATATTCAGTTTCCAACTTTCTGGTATAACCCCATGCTTCCAGATCATGTTAAATAGTGCTTTTAAAAATGGGATCCATTTAGTCCCCAATCGATAAATGATGTACAAAGTACCCTGTCAGGTCCTGGGACTTTATGTTTTTTAAATGATGCTAGTACTTTAGTTATTTCTGTTTGACTTATATTATGATTGGATGGAATCCATGGCCCTTGGTCCCTTAATTTCTTTTTTTTTATTCCTTTGTCAGATAAGTGTTAATGTCCATTATATCTTGTCCTCACATGGAGTCTTCAGATATGGTCAATTTTTTCACTTTCCCATCATAATTCAAGGGACGAGGGTGGAGATCCTACTATTTATATCAAAAACTAACTATCCTATATTAAATAATAATTTACATACTCAATTCCACCTGGAATGGGCTCCACATTTCTAAAAATTGATTCTTCAAACCCTTCTTGACATACCGAATTACTTCTAATTTAGAAATATCTATCATCATGTTTAGCCATTGTTAAAACACCAGAGGGTCAGGATCCCTCCATTTTAATAGTATACACTTTTGGCAATTATAAGAAAAATTGACAGCAGTTTAATGTTATATATTTCAAAGATGATTTTTCCAGTGTCCAAGCCAAAAGTTTCAGCTTGGGTGAGAAATAAATTTTCTCTTTATTACCTTTAAGTAAAGAATTCTATTTCATGCCAGAAATTTGAGAGTGAGGGGCAAGAACCTATCAGATGAATAAGAGTGCCTGTTGTATTTGCACATCTGGGACACTTATCAGTTAAATTTGGATTTATTAGATGTAACTTTTAGGTGTAAAATAAACTTGGTGTGTGGTGTTCATCTGTATTTGTGGAAATTTAACTGAGGAAACATTTTCTGTATATGCCTTAATAATACCATGCCACATTTCTGCTGTAATCTTCATTCCAAATTGTGTTCCAGTTTCTCTTTACTTTATCTAAACTATGCTCCATATCCTCTATGAAAGTCTTATATATTAATGAAATGATTTTTCGCTGTTTTATTTTGAATCAAATCTCCAATCAAGCTGGGGGTTCTATCAATTTAATGTTTTTATTTTGTTCATCTATGACTTCAATTGATTACAAAAAAACTGATTTGACAACAAGCCAATTTTTAGAAACCAACTGGAATGTCTGAAGTGTATCACCTGAACAAACATCTCCTATTTGGAGTATACCTGCCTCCTTCCAGGCCCTGGAATAACAAGTTCCTAGTGAGGGCAAAAAATTAAAATTTTGGTAGAGTGATGTTAATTCTAAAATCTCCTTGGTACTTTTAAGCTTATCCTGGGCCAAAATCCAACATTGATAGGTTATTGTAGTTGTCATGGGACTTTTATTTTTTTCAAAGATATACCAGAATATAATAAGTTCATAAGTGAAACATAGGGCTGAGCCCATGTTTCTATCTGACTTGAAGATAATAATGTATTTCTCTAGGAATCCAATTCCAAACATGTGCCAGCTGAGCTGCAATACAATACAAATAAAATCAGGTAACACCTTCCACCCTTTTGTTTTGGGAAGTATTAAGGTTTTCCAAGAAATTGTAATATAGTTGTTTTTCCATAAAAATTTAATTGTCAGGGCCTTAAGCTTTGAGAAAAAGGTGGGTGGGATTGGAATAGCAAGCACCTAAAAGAGAAAAAGAATCTTAGACAAAATCTGCATTTTGATCAGATTAATCTTACCGATCAGGGTCAGGTATAAAGAATTCCATCTTTTAAAATCTGTCTCCACCTGTTGCAATAATTTCTCAAAATTTAATAGGTATAAATCTGTTAACTGTGCACTATCAATAACCCCTAATTATTTAAGATTATTTCCTCAATCAGTCAACTGACACCCCAATCCCCCTGGTAGAATATATTCCAATCTTAATTTCAAAAATGAGGTTTTAGACCAATTCATTTTATAACCTGAAAAAGAACCAAAACTAGTTGTAATTTGTATTAATTTAGGAATTGATTCCTGTGGTTTAGTTATATACATTAATATGTCATCTGCATATAAACTAATTTTCTCTTCTTTTCTATTTATTGTTATGCCCATTATTTGTTCTGTTTCTCTAATTTTAATAGCTACAGGTTTGATTATCAATGCAACCATTAAAGGGGACGGGGGCAACCCTGTCTTGTACCTCTCTCCCTTTTTATTTTGGCTGACCTTAATTACTGCTATTGGTTTTTATCATATATCAGTTTCAACCATCCGCTGAGCTATGCACTGAGGCCCATCCTCTCCAACACTTCAAAAATATAAGGCCACTCAATTCTATCAAATGCCTTTTCGGCATCAATGGTGAGTAAAATGGCATTTGAATGTTGATTCAAATCAATAATATTCAAAGTTCTTCTGATATTCTCTGAAAGCCTTCTGTTCTTAATGAAACCGGTTTGGTCCTGATATATTAATAAAGGTAATATATTCTCCAACCGTTTTGCTATTATTTTTGTAGAAATGTTATAATCAGTGTTTAAGAGAGAGATGGGCCTATAGGATGCACAGCTCAGCGGATCCTTCTCATTTTTCAAAAAACCTATGTAGTAGCTTCCTAAAATAGTCCGGTATTGACTGAGTTGTTATAAATGAATTAAATAATTGTTTCAGGTGGTTAATCAAAAGATCCTTATTAAACTGTAAGATACAGTTCCCAAAACCATCAGGTCCAGGGGCTTTATTAATTGCTAATTCCTCAATTGCCATCTTAATCTCATATTTTGAAATAGGTAAATCCAACATTTTTTTAATCTAATCCAGAATTCTAGGGATGTCAATTGACTGAAAAAAATTAGAAATCTGCTCCTTATCTCCCCCAAATTCAGACTTAAAAAGATCACTATAACATTTTTCAAAAACTTTAATAATTTTCAATGGCTGATCCTTAATAGCCCCTTATGGTCTTTTATATTATTAACAGTATTTTTGACCAGTATTTGTTTAGATCGCCATGCCATTAATCTTAATGGTTTATCTGTATTAAAAATATAGTTCGATCTTGCACCCATTATCATTTCTCTGCCTGTTCATTCAGTATTAAATTTAGTCTCTCTCTTTTGTAATAATTGATTATATGTTTGAGAATCTAAGGATGAACTCTGGATATATGAAAGTCTCTGAATTTCTGCTTCCATTTTTTTATATTATCTTGATTTTTCTATTATAGTTTCTCAATCTTATACATAGCCCCCAAGTATAAACCTTATATGCTTCCCATACATTATTTATTGCAACGTTTTGATTCATATTAAAATGAAAAAAATTGTTTTGTACCATTAGCTAACTCCTTTTTTTCATATGCCCTTTCCAATAAAGAAATAGCCATTTGCCAAGATCTGACCAGTGGCTGAGTTTGGCTTATTTTTAATAAAAGAAGACATGGTGCATGATCAGATAACATTATGGGGAGATATTGTACAGATTGAACAATTGGAAGTAAGGATCTTGAAATTAAATAAAAATCAGTACGTGAATAAGTTTGATGAACTGGGGAAAAAAGAATACATCCTCCCTCCTTTATTAAATTCCCACCAAGGGTCTACTAATCCTAAATCACACATTAAATCTGTATTAGTCATTCTTGAAGATGTCCAAGTTTTATCTAGGCATGAGGTTTTATCTTGCTCTTGCATTACCAAATTAAAGTCTTCCCCAACTAGGTATGGAATATTGAATGTAGACAAATGCAGAAAGAAGTCTGAAAAAAAGTTTGAGAATTTTGATTTGGTGCATATAATACAGCAGATGTAAGTCTCAAATTGTATATTTGCATAGTGACAATCAGATATCTTCCTTGTTGGTCTGACTCCACTCTCAAAATCTCTGGCATTGCCTCTCTCCTATTTAATGCAAGAAAAACCCCTCTAGCATTCGTGGCATAAAAGGAAGCATAGAGCCTGCCCCACCGATGTTCAGACCAACCTGTATCATTTTGTATTAAGTGTCTTTCTTGAAACAATAGCATAGTTATATTTTTCTGTTCCAGTTGTTCAATTATATTCACTGGGTTTTTTTCGATTTTGGAGACCCTTAACATTCCAGGTGGTAATATTAAAACTATCCCCCATACGTTCTAAACAACCAGAGAAATGCTTTAGGATCTCCCCACCTCTTAAGATCAATTTTTATTAATTTTTCAGACCTTTTAATTTTATTATGATCAACTTCATTAACTATCAAATATCCTATATAGCCTCTAAACTTCATTAGAAATTGCCCTAGTCTTACCCATCCCATGCCCTTCCCTTCCCTACGAGATGAAAAATTATCATCTCGAGATGCCAAGATACCTGCCAAGGAATCTCAAGGTCACTTTATATTAAGTTATGCTCATGCTTCTAGTGTGCAATATATATTCTTCAGAGTATTGCTTCCTGATTTTCTTCCCCCCCAAACCTAGAACTTTTCTACTTTGTGTCTTTGTGTCTGCCCTCCTTGTTTATAGTATTTCTTTATGTTGGTTCATAAGTTAAAGTTTATGGCCCAGATATTCAAACTACACCCAAAAAGTGCATAATAGCAGGAGCAAGCGCAAGTCCATTGCGCCCATGCACAAGAGGTGTGATATTCAAAAAGTGAGCTGGCTAAACTGCGCCTACAGCCGACGACTGAATATCGCACCACCTGCACCAGAGTACAACTAGGGAGGGGAAGCTGAGCAGATCAGATGCATCATAGCGCAACAAGGGATGTGCAGCTGAGCAGTCCAGAGGCACCATAGCACAACCAGGGATGCCCCCCAGAAGCAGGGCAATGCAACTGCACAACCAGGCAGGTAGGGGCCCACCACCCATGCCACAGATGGGCACAGGAACACACAGCAAAACAGACATCATCCTCCCACACCCCATGCACTGCACAACTGGGGGAGGGATGGAATAACCACCAGCCCATGGAGACAAGCAACCAACCCACAGCTGGGCCATGGTGCCCCATCACACCCCCCAGCAAGCTGTGACTGGCACACAAGGAAGGATGACCACCCCATGCCACACCATCCCCCCAATGCAGAGCACACCCTGCACCATGACCCCTAGACACCCTGCCCAGAAGCAGTGTCCACCACTGCAGGAAACCCCATGCATGCCACCACCCCCACTGTGACACTGCAACCCTGTGCACCACAGAACCACACAAGGCAGCCCCACCACGAGCACCCATCAGTGGGTGGCAGCACACAGTGATGCAACAATGGCATACACAGTGCCACCATGCACAGTCCCCCCGAGATACTGCTGAGAGACCAACCATGCATTGGCACACAAGGTACCCCACATGGGACAGGGCTTGCCCTGGACACCACCACCAGTGGTACAGCACACTGCACAGTCTCCCAATGACACACCCCGACCCAGCACTGGCTACAACAGCCAGCACAGACACCCACAGTGGTGCGTGGAAGCATGCACCACACTGGATGCCACATAGTGCATGGACAGACACCCACCCATACCCAAGGGCACAACAACACAGTGATGCAGTCACAGGGCAACCAAGCCCCCAGCGTGGGCCCATGTAAACTGTGTACACACAACCCGAAGTCCTCCATGGCACTGGAGTGCCAGCCACCCTGCACAGGCACTGTGGGCTTGTACGCCACCAGCATTTTCCCAGAGCACAAGTCACAGACAGTGGTGCACATCCCCTGCAACACACACAAGCCACAGCATGGAGGTGGGACAACAACTGTGGAGGCCACAGTGTCACCTGAGGCAGACATGCACCACACCAGTGACAGGAGGCAACCCAGCAGTGTGACGGGTACAGTGACTGTCCTGCATGGGCTGCCACCACTGACATGCCAGCAGACCGTGCAGATCACAGACATGCATGGGTGTCAGCTGCACAGGCCATGGATGGGCTGATAGGGGCACCATGGACACAGAGCACACACCATGAACCACTGCACACAGCCATTCAGTGCACAGGGAACAACACACACACCACAGACACTGACTGATAGCTACCCCCACACCATAGTCACCTCCACATGGACACACACATACCCATGAACACACCACCCCTGACGCCATGCACACCACTGCAGCTGAGCACCTATAGCCCGCTGCAAATCAGAGACCACCACAGTATTCATATCAAAATAACTGTATTAAAATAACATATAAAACTTAACTATTTACAACAATATATACAAGGTGGGGGGAGGGCCACAAACAAGGTGGGGGTGGGTAAGGGGCAGAGGTGGACAAATGGGACAGGAAAGGAGGGATGTGAGGGTGGGTCCAGGGGGTAGGGGATATCAGGGGCAGAGGGACTTCTAACAGGAGCGCAGCTCCTGCTCTGGCTCCATCACTGTCTGTGCCTCCTCAGGACCCCAGTCTCATCGATCCTGCGAAGGATGTCGAGTGATGCCCTCGCCACCTGCAGGATCTCCCGCAGTGCCTCCCATATGTCTTGGAGCTGGCGTGTACCTAGGACAAGGGAGCACAGTCAATAGGTGTGAATGCACAGCCCCATACAGCCCACTCACTGTGCATGGCATACGGCCATGGGACATACCTCTGTGATGGTGTGTGACCACCCACAGTGATCATGTCCACATGACCTGCCCACCCAGGCACATACAGCCATGCAGAATGCTGCACACACCCACCAGCCAAGTCATACACAGCACCACTGTGGCCATTTAGTGACATGGCTATGTGGTGCAAAGGCAGTGGCACAGCCATGTACCTCATGCACACATGGACCACCATCAATGCACTCCCAGACATGCATTGCCACTGGACAGTGTTGACTGTAACAAGTTGTGTGCATGGCAGTGGTGTCGATGGATGGTGGCCATGCCCCGCTGCCCACCCTGTTACACAGCATGCAATAGTAATCATGGAGGTATGGCACTCACCATCATTGGGCCAGTCCCTTGGCCACTGTGGACCCTCACCCCACCTGGCTGCCCTCTCCTCTTCATTGCGCCGCAGCTCACAGGCCAGGCGCCATTCCTCCAGGCCTGTGGTGCAAACATGGAGAGAGGAACATCAGTACAATCCCATAGCAAAGCCCCCCTGCCCCCAGGTGTATGCCCTCCCACCCAGCCAGACCCACCTACCCCACACCCTGATAACACCACCACAGCCAACCCCAGATGGTCCCTCCCCCATGTGCTGGACACATACAACTGTGATACCCATATGGAAGATAAAAGTGTGTTGACGTAACACCTACCTGGCCATGGCACCGTGCCCTTCCTGGCATGTCCCCTCAGGTGGGCTAGCAGCTCCGGCTCCCTCTGCTGCTGGTCCCCATACCTGTGGTGGCACTGCTCTGCACTTCTCCCCCATCCAGTGGCCTCCTCCAGTGCAGTGGCCACCTCCTCCCACACCTGGCTCCTGGACCTGTCCGGGGTGCCTCCCCAAACAGTGGCCCATAGTGTGGCTCCACTGTGGCCACTAGGTTGGCCAGCTCTAACTGAGTCCACTGAGCAGCCCTCCTGCATGTCATTCTCTCTGCTTGGTCTGCAAATATGGCACTCTGCAGCATGGCTCCCCATGTGCAGATGCTGTGCGGTACAGTGCTGCCATTCCCTATCACACTGTCACTGAACAGCACGATAGTGGTGCACCCATGCCTGATGCATGGTGCCCAGGGGCCAAAGGTCAGGCACAGGATCAAGGGTCTCTGGCGCATGGACATGCACAGCACCATTGGAACCCAATGTGTGTAGCGCAATTGGCTGCCTGTGTGCTACCGCCAGCAGTGGCCTACCACGCTGTTGCCCCAGTGTGCCTATGATGGCCCAGTGCCACAGCGCCATGTAGGTGAACATCACTATAGCACCACTGGCACAATGGTGGCCATGCCCTGCATTGCTTCCTGTGCACAGCACATCAGCAGCACGGCAGACGCCTGCGTCAGCAACCCTGGCATGCGAAGTGAGATGTGTACTACGCATGTCACAGAACTGCGTCATTGGCTCAGGACGTTCAACACAATTGCCCAAAGTGCAACAGCGCGATATTCAGCTGTCATATGCAAAACAGCTAATCAGCCATGCAATGGGGCAGCACTGCAATTTGCATCCACTTAAAGTTGCACCTCGCCTCATTTGCATGGGTTGCGCTATAAAAGTGCGACATTGGGCTGCAGTGGCCATAGTCGGTTACTGCAGTCTATTGGTGAGTTGCATGCTGTTTGGGAGTGTGGACTGTGGATATAGGGACATACATGGGACTGCACAGTCACAGGTAACAACTGCCATTCTTACAGGCTACATAATGACCGAGCAAGTTGTGGGAGAGGAGGAACACAGTGGTGGGAGGAGGAGGAGGAGGAGGAGGAGGCCTAATTTCACCAAGGCCGAGACCGAAGCCCTGTTTGAGGCCTACCTGGATCAGGAGCCGCTTCTCAGTGGACAGCAGGGAACACCTCAAGCCCGTGCTGCTGCATGGGAGGAGGTGGCACGTGCTGTGAATCTGCATGGCAGCCACCAGCGCTCCGTGCAGGAGTGCAAGAAGAAGATGGGCACAGACAGGAGGAGAATAAAGGAGAAGGTGGCTGCCATCAGGGCAGCACAAGCTGTGACAGGTGGAGGACAGCCAGAGGTGGTACACCTGACCCCACAGGAGGAGAGGATTGCTGGAAGCATGCAGCATAGTGCCATTGAGGGTGTTCCGGGTGGTGGCTTCCAGATGGGTGGTAGCCTATCACTGCATGGTAAGTCATGGTCTGTCTGGGGGGAGGGCCCATCCACCTCCACAGGTATACATGGATCAGTGCGACAGTGGGCACACCTGGCTGTCCACACTGATGTTGTTGTAACAGGTGCAGAGGAAGCCCTGCCCATGTCCCAGCATGACAGCGTCCACGGATGCCAGCATGCTGTGACACGGGCCAGTGCCGAGTCCGTCACCGATGATGATGTTGGCAATGGCATGGGCATTGACACATGTGTGCCACGGGATGGCCACACATCAGGTAACATCATGACCATGGCTATGGGTGATGCTGCCGTGGAGGCCTGCTTGTCAGCACAGTCCCAGCCTGTGCTGTCAGCACAGTGGGGCAGCACTGGTGTTTGTTCAGGACAGTGGGACTGTTGCGGCCACTGCGGTGGCACCACTGAGCCCTGGGGAGTGGCAGCCGGAGGGGCAGCATCAGCGGTCGGACAATGGGCTTGTGGGTACAGGGTCCAGCGGCGGCGTCTGTGCACCGCCTGTGGACATGCCCAGACCTGGTCCTGGTGCGCAGCGCCCACCCTCAAGGGGTGCTGAGCATCAGGGCCACGCACACCCTGAGGGGCAGGATGTCGAGGAGGCAGATGACCTCTTGGACGAGCACACCCGCCTACTGCAAGCATCAGTCCAGCAGCAGATGTGGCTTGTGACATCAGTTGATGCACTGCGTTCGGCTCTGCAGCAGGCAGAGGAGCATCGCAGCAGAGACACTGCTCTGATCCTGGCAGGGATGGACCGGTTGTGGGAGGATGTGACCGCTGCCATTGACAGGCATGCACAGGCATTCACTGCTGTTATGGCCACAATGGGCACACAGTCATGTGCCCATGCATCGCGGACACCATGCAGTGCACTGTCCACCCCCCGTTCCTGGCGTCTTGTGACACCCTCCCTGTCGACACCGGGTTCAGCTGTGGGCATCCCGAGCACACCTGGCGCAGGCAGGTTCGGTGTGCTGCAGACCCCTGCGCGAGCACGGTCACGTTCACGCAGTGGAACCCTTGGGGGACCATCAGTGCCACCCCATGAGGCCAGTGGTTGGCCTGTCAGTGCTGGCGGGTCTTGGCGGGGCCATCCATGCATCCGTGGTGGCCAGGGCACTGTGTCGCATGACTGACCGGTCTCCCAACATGGCTACTGTCTGGTGCTGCCTTGTGTGCATTGTGTCTTTCAGTGGGCAGTGCACGGGTGGGTACCCAGCCCTGCACGCGGACACACAGTCCATCTGCACACCCTCCCAGCTGCTGTCTACAGTTGTGTGTGCATGATGATGCCTGCATTGCGCTGTACACCAGTGTGCAATGGTGCTCAGCATCTGACACATGCACATGGACTGGCAGTGGGCATGGTGGTCTGTGGACATGTGTGTGGCTAGGGGTGGCGTTCTGGGTCGGTGTGCCTCTACTCTTTGTGCAGGTTTGGTGCATTGTGTGTGTGCGTGTGTGTGTGTGTGTCCATCCATGTGGCACGTTAGACCTCACCCATCCCTGGTTGTGTGTGTGGTTCCATGCCTGGCCACTTCCCTTGATGACATGCACCCCTGGTGTGTGTCCATGCGTGGTTGTGGGTTGTGCCTTGGCCACTGTTGGTTGCACATGGCCCCATGACTTCCCTGAGTTGGCTAAAGTGCTCCTCCATGATGGTGTCCCGGTGCAGCTGTGCCAGCCAGAGCAGTCAGGGGTCCTGTCGGCCAAGGGGGGCTGCCCATCACCATCGTCACCAGTGTCCTCATCATCCCCATCGCTGTTCCCCTCTTCGACCTGTATGGCTATCCCACATTCGTTGGCCATGTTGTGCAGGATGCAACAGGCCAGGAATAGCCCGCAGGCCTTTGAGGGGCTGTACTGTAGGGCACCGCCGGAGGTGTCCAGGCAACGGTAACGTGCCTTCAGCATCCTGAACACCTGCTCAATGACATTACATGTGGTGGCATGTGCCTCATTGTAGCATTGCTATGATGGGGTCGCAGGCCACCGGTAGGGTGTGAGCAGCCAGGAACAGAGTGGGTATCCACTGTCACCTGTGTGTAGAGGGTGGAGGTTAGTTTGGTGATCAGCATCAGCCTGCCCCGGGCCATGTAGGCCACTACCCATGTCACCTCTGACCATGCCCCCCAGGACCTATGATTGTCCATGTGGTTTGCATACTCACCTACTAGGTGTCTAGTGGAGATATCCCCACTCTCGAATCTGTGGCACAGTGCTGACTGGTACCAGATGAAGGCATCATGTGCTCCCCCAGAGTGCGTAGCACAGATATTGGTTATGCGCCCCCTGGCATTGCACACCACCTGGCAGTTGATGCTGGCATAGCCCTTGTGATTGATGTATGCGGCCCCCTCAGGGCCAGGTAGTGTGTGGATGGCGATATGGGTGCAGTCTATTGCCCCTAGTACGCCAGGCATACGTGCTACCCTGTGGAACTTCTGTATGTTTGCTGTGTGCTCTGCCGGTGTGCTGGGGAAATGCATGTACTCCGCAGCATGTGGCAGCAGTGCGCTGAGGAATTGGGTGAGATGGCATGATGTGGCTGACTGGGTTATGCCTGTCGTGTCCCCAGTTGATCTCTGGAAGGTACCCGTGGTGAGCAAGCACATGCAAGCTGTCACTTTGGTCTCCACCGACAGGGAATGACTCCGTCGTGTGGGTGCCTGCATCACATCACTGCACAGCTCACAGAACTGCCTCAGAATTGCCCGATTCAGGCGGTACCGGCCCACAATCTCGGTATCACTGTACAGCTCAAAGCTGGTGTGGGCTCAGTACTGCCTGTTGGAGGCATACCACCGACGGACCCTTCCACGGCCATGCCCCCCTGCTGCCCAGCCTTCTCATCCCCCTCATAAAGGCCTCCATCTGGAAGGTGGCACTGGCCATGTCCCTGGCTTGTGTTCACCCCCCCCAGCAGCTGTTACTGTATTCCCCCCGCTGTGCTCACTGATACTTCCCCTGCACCAGGAACACCTGCCTGGGCTTGCCTCACTGCTGTGTGGTGTACCTCCCCCTTGTGCAATGTCTCCCCGCACCTTCCCTGTGGTAATTACTTCCAGGTGCCCTTTCCTGCCTGGCCCTGTGTGTCCCTGCTGCCCAGTGTGTCCTGCTGTGTGTTGCTCTCATATGTGGCTTCCCTGTAGCGTTCTTGCACCTCTCCCTTGCTCCCTTTTATTTTGGCTTATTTCCGCTATGGCGCAACTTCCGCTTGCTCCCCTATTGCGCATGGCGCAAGTTGTTGAATATCACACTGCACCATTTATGCATGGTTCCTCCCCCTTCAGTTGCGCATGCCTTCATTATCATTGTACTGTTGCTCAGCATGATTTGGGGGTGCAACTGCCTCCTGCTGAATATCGCAGAATGGCGCATTTTCGGACTTGCGCAGGCGCAACCCTATTGCGCATGGCTCAACTCTTTTGAATATCTGGGCCTATGTGTTTGTGGCTTCCTCAGCATTATCAACTGTATGTAAATGCCCATTCAAGACAAAATATATTTTAGCGGGGTACAGAACTGTGACGCGAATCCCTTTTTTATAAAGAGGTTCCTTTAAGGGATTAAACTTTTTCATTCTTCCACCATTTTCATAGATATATCTGGGTAGGTATTAAACTGTAGATTTTCAAATATTAAACCTTTCATTACTCTGGCCTTTTGTAAAATGGCCTCATGGTCTTGAGATTTTAATGTTTTGACAAAAACTGTGTGTGCGTGCATAGTACGAATTGCCAGACGGTGTTCCCACTCGGTGGGCTCGGTCTAATATTACTTTATCTTTGGGGAACTTTCTGTCCAATGCTACAGTTAGTATCTTCTCAAAATAAAACAATGAGTTTTCTGTGCCCTCCACCCCTTCAGGAAGTTTACACAATCTAATGTTCGCTCTGCACGCATGATCTTCTTGCTCAGTAACTTTCATTCTGAGGGCCCACAATTGCTTCTCTAGCTGCAGAATTTGTTGTGGAACTAGATGTGTAGCATCTTCAACTGATGAAACTCTTCCTTCTAAATGGTTGGTCCTGGTGGTCAACATTTGAAATTTTAAATTCATGTCTAATAAAGCCAATGTTACAGACTGCAAAGATCCTTTGATGTCCCCCAACGCTTCTAACATTTCTTTTTTCATTGTGACAACTGCTTCCAAAACTTCAGTTTTAAATACATTATCTTCAGGGGGTTCCTCTACTAAAACTGATTTGATTTTTGTTTTATTTCTACTTGTTGCTGAACCCCCCCCCGGGGCCCCCCTGAATCTCAGAAGTGTTCTTATGAACCTGTCTATCCAAAGCTGTAATATCTTGCCATCTTTCTATAGAGCTGTTAGATCCAACACACGGGACCTGAGTTTACATCTTTTGTGCCTTTTTGAGTATTTTCTCATCTTGAGAGTAGGATTGCACATTCTCTATGAGGCCTTCTCCTGGCACCTCATCCATTAAAGGCATGCTATTCTGTACCCTGCTTGTTCTTGATCCTGCTTGATGTAATATTCAGATTATTTTTGAAAAGAAAAGAATAATTTGCCCTATATTTTTATCCTTAACAAGGCTTACAAGTGGGGACAGAGCCTGTGAAGCTCTTTCAGCTCTGGCCATAGGTCTGGAGAAAGAATAGCACTTTCTTTACTTTAATTCTAGCTGAGTGTTTTAGCAATTTTCTCTGACCTGCCTTCAGTAACTTCTTTGTAGTGCCTCGTGGTTTTGGACACGCTGGGGGGGTGAGGAATCCTTTGTTACCTGCTTCTTCTGTTACCTCCCAACAACGTTGTTTAAAGCCCGGCAGTAAGAGATGAGGAAGGCGACAAAATCTACAATTTAATTACTCTTCCAGCTTACTTTATAGGGTAACAAACACTGTAGCTCATGGTGCAAGAATTAATTTTACAGGTTACACATCCACAACCAAGGTTACTGAATCCTCATCACAAAAACGAAATACAAAACATGGTAAATTCACCTTGCCATATGTTCTTGCTATAGTGCTTAGAAGCAGGGATATACTTATCTTACCACTGCGTCTTACCACTCCCATTACAAGAAGCCACTTTCACTCCTTAAAGCAATGAGCTGACATCCAGAACACTCAGTTTTGGGTGCAACCACCCTTAGTGGTGTTCAGCATCTGTTTCTCCCGGCCATCATGGAGTGTACAGTGTAAGCAGAATACTGATGTCTAATGTTCCTCACAGGTGCCCCTCAGTGTTTCTTCTCTTCGACCCTTAATTTCTACTCTTTTTTCTTGATGTCTGGAGTTATCCAGAAAAAATAAAATGTTACAGTATTCTACCCATACATTCGGTTCAATGTGTGTTTCTGTTCCATTTCTATATTCCTTGGTACCTTTATTTACTATGCTCCAAATTTTTTTCATATCTTTAGCCTGTACTGCTTCTTTTAAATTAGTCCATAATGATTGGAGGTTTCCAAAATTGTTCTGTATTCTTTCTTTAGTTTATTCATTTTCCTGTTTTTTCTTTACTCTGATCCTGTTTTGCATTTCTTAACTGTCTATTTGACTGTTTTTGCCACTTTACATTCTTTGTTATACCATACCTTTCCTTCTTTTTTATGTTAATTTCTTTTGTTATTGTGTTACTGAATACTACCCATGATTCCATAATATTCAGCTGTCATGGTCTGGATCTCAGTGCAGTTTGTAAGATACTCCATAGTCAACAGGATCCTTTTGCTTCTAAGGACTATATCAGATCAGTACTGTCTATTATTTTCCACCCTATACAATTTTTTCTTTTATTCTAGAGGGAGCCATTAAATATTTTTTATTATAATAACATCCCATATCTTTGATCTGCATTTCCATTGCTGAATGTTGGCTTTCTGATTTAATTATTACCTTCAGGTTGGCACATTTAGGAAGCATGATAATGTTGGTTCAAACAAAATATTGCTGAAGTAATGAGCGATTGTAGAAAAAGTTCAATATATCCTCATAACTTTGCTATTTTTACATGTTTTGACCCCAAATTTTAAACATAGCCTTCTTATGACTCCACTTCATGAACAAGGGCAGTGAACATTTACAAATCTTGCCTGATAGTAATTTTGCACAGCTACTGTGAAATAGCCTTTCAGGCCAGAGTTGCATAATTCCACCATCACTGGTCATAAGGTGGGGTCCCAAAAAGGGCATGTTGAACATTTAGGGTAAAAATATGCAAAAATGACAATGTTATGAATAAAATACATTGAACAGCACTTACCTTAATTTCTCATATTGCAGTCAGTGGCCTATCAGCAAGCTGTGTCTTTGATTGGAGAGTGGATCTACAGTGTGGGACATCTTCAGGTGAGTGAGGGTTGGGTGGTGGGTGCTGAATGTGAGATCAGGTTGGGGTGGGGTGGGATGGATAGATAGATAGATAGATAGATAGATAGACAGACAGACAGACAGACAGACAGACAGACAGACAGGCAGGCAGGCAGAAAGGTGCAGTGTGGTGGGGAGGCAGATCACCGATGGACTTTTTTTTGCAATTTAAAAAATAATAAAAAGATCAACAAAGGACAGTTTTCTTTATTGTAGGGGAAGGGAAGCCGACACTGGGGATTGAGCATCTCACTGTCAGCATAATGTTCAGCAGCACCGAGGGTAGGGACCTCCATGCCACCACCTTGATTTAATGGGTGGGGTGTGTGAATGGGGGGGGTCAGATCAGTGAGGGATCATTTTAATTTTGACAGATTATGGAAAGGTATGGGCAAAAAATCAACAAAGGATGGTTTTCTTTATTACAGGGTGAAAGAGATGACACTGAGGATTGGGCACCCCAGTGTCATGATGATGTTCGGTGGCACTGGAGTTGGACAACCCCGGTGCTGCTGAGTGTTCAGAAGAAGGTGGGTGACCTGGAGGGAAGGGGGATAAAAGAAGCGGTACTAGAAGTTGGCATCCCAGTCCACTTATTGTTTAAAGATAAAAAGAAGTGGGGCAGATGACCTGGAGGAAATTGGGAAGAAGTGGTACTGGGGTGGGCACCCCAATCTGTTTAACAGTATGAAAAAAATAAATTGACAGACAGATAGGCAGACAAACAGAGAGGAGCACAGTGGTGAGGGTACAAATTGCCAATGGACTTTTCTTTTGTAGGTTAACAAAATAAAAAGATCAACAAGGAATGGTTTCTTTATTGTAAGGGAAGAGAAGCTGACACTAAGTTGGGTGCCCAGTGCTGGCATGATGTTTGGCAGCACCAGGGTAGAACCTGGTGCTGCCACGTATAACAGGCGGAGTGTGTGTGGGGTACTGCATGGGTGTCAGATTGGTGAGGACCGTGTTCTTTTTACAGGTTATGGAAGGTTATGGTAAAAAGATCAATGAAGGATAATTTTCTTTACTACATGGTGAGAAGGCTAGAAGGGCCACTAGGGTGGTGAGGGCAGCTAAAAGCAAGGAAGAAGCAGAACCTGGCCAGGGAAATTAGGAGAGGGAACAAGGGTTCTTCAGATACATTGGGGAAAAATGAAGGGTGAAGGGCAGATTAGCAGGATTAAATCAGGGGAGAGATGGGCACAAGACCCGGGGGAGCAGGTTGAGGTACTAAATGAGTACTTCACCTCAGTTTTCACCAAGAAAAATGGGGATGCTGCATCATACATGGGAGAAGACAGAGATACTGAGGAGGAGGGGACCCTTACTGATCGGCGGGTCTGGGGAGAGGGGGAGGCATCACTGGCAGATGGGGGAGGGCTAAGCAGGGAGAAGAGGTACCAGAAGTGGAAATCACAGGAGAGAGAGTGAGGGAAGCCCTCAGCTCTCTTAAAACAGAGAAAGCACCGGGGCCGGATAAATTACATCCCAGAGTGCTGAAGGAACTTGCGGATGTCCTGGCGAAACCCCTGGCAGAGCTTTTCACCATCTGTCTGAGGACAGGGTGGGTGCCCCAGGACTGGAAGGTGGTGCATATAGTGCCTATCCACAAGGGGGGATCAAGGGAGGTGGCAGGGAACTACAGGCCTGTCAGCCTGACATCGGTGGTGGGCAAGGTGATGGAGGGCATTGTCATGGAGAGGCTGGGGGGGACCTGGAAAAGTCAGGGTGCCTGGATGATAGACAGCATGGATTCATCCAGGGGCAATCGTGTCAGACAAACTTGTGGAATTCTATGACTGAGTGACGAGTGCCTTGGACCTGGGTAGACCAGTGGACGTCCTCTTTCTAGACTTCAGCAAGGCATTTGACTCTGTTCCTCACGTGGGCCTGTTGGATAAGCTGGGAGAAATGGGGGTGGGGAACCAGATGATCAGATGGATAGGCAATTGGCTCCAGGACCGGACCCAGAGGGTCGTAGTTGGTGGGATAGTCTCATCCCCAAAGAAGGTCATTAGTGGGGTCCCACAGGGATCAGTCCTTGGGCCCCTCCTGTTCAACGCCTATGTCTCTGACATAAGGACAGGAATCAGGAGTGAGATGAGTCTCTTTGTGGATGACTCAAAACTGGGGGCTGTGGTGGATGGGGAGAAGGGGAGGGTGGCCTACAGGGGACCTGGAGGCTCTGGAAAGGTGGTCTAGAAAGTGGAAGCTGAGGTTCAATGCAGGAAATGCAAGGTACTCCACCTGGGGCCAGAAACCCAGGCCAAGTGTACACCCTGGGGGGAATGCTACAAGTCTTGATGGCTGAGAGGGACCTGGGGTGGTGGTGGATGTCAAGATGAACAACTCGGAGACTTGTGGGAGGACAGCAGCCAAGGCCAACAGGATGCTGGGATGCATCGCTAGGGGATCACCCAGAAGGAGGAAGTGATACTCTCTGTATAACTGCTTGGTGAGGCCACACCTTGAGTACTGCAGTGCAGTTTTGGAGGCCACACTTAAAGAGGGACATTAAACTCCTGGAGAGGGTCCAGAGGAGGGCAACCAAAATGATTTGGGGCTTGGGGGACAGGACTTATGAGGAGAGGCTCGAAGAGCTAAATATGTACACATTGGAAGAGAGAAGGGACCAGGGGGGACATGATAGAGGTCTTCAAGTACATGAAGAGGGTAAATAGGGGAAGAACAGTCAGGGTGCTTCGAAGGAAGAAGGAGGAGGGGTCCACTAGAGGGCATGGGTGGAAGCTGGAGGGGGGAAGATTCAGGGGAGAAAGGAGGAGGTGCTACTTCACTGAGAGGGGTGGAGCCATGGAATGCACTGCCTAGGGGGCTGGTGGAGGCAGAGACGGTGGAGGGGTTCAAGAGAGGCCGGGACAGGTACAGGGGAAGGGTTCTGGAAGCAAAATCCAATGCAGCAAGAATATTCAGAACTGGGAAGGGAGAAGCCAGAGAAGGCGAGGGGGGCAGCAAGGTCAGCACCCAGGGTGGGGGCTGACCAATCGAGCAGACTTGAAAGACCGTTAGGCCTATTCTACTGGCATTTTAGTATGTTAGTATGTTAGTATGAGAGAAGCCAACACTGGGGATTGGGCACCCAAGAGTCAGGATGATGTTTGGCGTTACCCAGGAGGTGGGCACCATGGTGCTATCATGTATTTAGAAGTAGTAGGAGGCCTGAGTAGAGGGGGTAAGAGAAGTGGTACCAGGGGTGGGCACTTTGGTCTTCTTATTAATTAAATAAAAAACATGGGGGGTGGATGACCTGGAGGGGGGGAGAAAGAAGCAATACTAGGTGGGCAACTCAACTGCTTAAACGGAAAAAAAATAGATTGATAGTTAGACAAATAAACAGATAGATAGGTAGATAGGTAGATAGATAGATATACAGACAGACAGATGGACTGTCCAGTAACAGTTCTTTCCTGACATCACATGAAATAGCAATGGTTCTTTTGTTTGATGCCATGAAAGAACTGTGAAAAAAAACTGAGTCTACCCTGTTCTTTCGTGATCATGAAAAAAGAACCTCGGCTCATGAAAGATGATGTTAGACTTAGTTTTTTCCCCATTGTTCTTCTGTGAGCCAGCCTTCTTTCATGATCATTAAAGAAGTCATAAAAGAAGAATCTTGGCTCATGAAAGTAGATGTTGGATTTAGTTTTTTTCATAGTTGTTTCATGAGCTGACATTTTTCTTTTGTGACTTCTTTCATGATCACGAAAGAAAAAGGTTGGCTTATGAAAGAAGAATGGAAAAAAAACCTACATCCACCACTTTCTTTCATGAGCCAAGATTCTTCTTTTAGGAGATGGAAATCTTTCTTTTGTGAGACTTTCAAAAGAAACATTTCTTCTTTTGTATGAAACAAGATTTATCTAAAGTCCCTACTGAGCATGCTCAGAACTGAAATTTCAAATCCTTATAACTCTGAAATAGATTAATATTTCTTAACCAAACCAATGAAAGGCACCATTCTGGGGCAAACCCTTTCAACCCTGAAAAGTTCAGAACAAAATTCCAAACCATCTGGGCATAGGTGAGTGAAAAACAGAACCCCTCCCAGATTTTTCCACTTTTGCACTATCCAGATCTCATAATTCAAAATCTGACTGGAACAAAACTTGTCAGATCAAAGACCTTGCCCCTACCCCTCCCCAGACTGTGTTATGCAAAATCTTGTACAATTCTGTTGAATGGAGGTGAAGATATTAAGTGCAAAGTTTGCGGTTCAACATTAAACAGCCTACTCAACCTAACTATAGTGGTACTACCGCACCACTTTAATAAAATACTATTGATCTTAACAATAGCAAGCAGCAGTCTCCATCTCCCTCATTAAGTGATAATAACAGCCATAATTTTCTTTTTAAATGCCACCTTGATGTGATTTTAAACCAGTAGAAATACACAATATGGATGTAAGGATGCCATGTCCCTAACAACCATACTAATGATCCTGGAAACCAACCATGAACTGCAGAATCAGATGCAGGTTAGCCCCTTTCTGCTTCACTGGCCCAGCACCATCATCTTGGTTTTGCCTAGGACTTATATTTACCTCCAAGAGTTCTCACAGAGCTAATGCTCTCTGGTGGAGGCAGTGGGGACAGTCCCAAACTCCATCATAGAACAGATCTGGTATTAGAGGTGTTGCCTGGGTAGCCAGGTGCAGGGCCTGTAGGTGGCTAGCATCATCCTGCTGGTCAGGGTATTTCCACATTTTCTTCCCATCCCTTATGACATCAGAAGCAAGGGTGCACCAGCATGCACACAGGTGTGCACAGCGTGAAACCTGCTGAAGTCCTTCCACCCACAAGTTGCCACTGACTGCACTGCCACCTGTGGTCACCCAGGTGGAAGTATTGCAGTGGAGCTTGCTGCCCTTCCTTCCTCCCTGGAGGAGGAGAACATCCCTTGGAATGCTTGATCCTTTTCCACCCAGTCAGCCCCTGACAACCAAAGCTCATTCCCAAACATAAGTTGGGGTTGTCGCAAGTAGTACTGCTGCCCTGATGGGCTGTGAAGAACTTGTTGAATAAATGATTTATATGCACTCAAGTGGTCTGACCTTGGACACCTCACTTGTGGTTTACACCATTTGTGAGGTTACCCAAGGTCAAACTGCTCTTGTGCACATAAATCATTCATTTAACTTGTCCGCTTTGCATATTACATATATATATATATTCTATGCAAAACACTTCATTAATGCATCAATTAGGGTTCTTCTACAGTGAAAAAAATGAGGAAATTCGGGGTTAGGGTTGAAAGCTCCCCTTGGACCCCCCAGTCCACCCCCCAACCAGCATCGTGGTGTGCATTGGGGTCATTGGTCCTAACTCTCACCCCATTCTCCTATACCTCTGCTTCTATACACATGTGGTGGAGTGAGAGTTAGGGCTGATGACCCCAATGTGCACCCTAATGTCAGTTGGGGGTGGGCTGGGGTTCAAGGGGCTTTCAACCCCAACCTGAATTTCCTCACTTTTTCGCTGTAGAAGAACCCTAACTGATGTATTAATGATGTTTTTGCATAGAATTTCCTTACTTTTTAAGAAAGAATAGAAAGTAGAAAGTTGAGCAAGTTGGTAAGGGCCCACGCCACTAACTTGTAAGTGTCAGGCCTCATTATATGCCCAATGACTAAAAAGTACATTCACAACAGCAAGGCCAGTCACCAAACAAATGTTAATCTAGTAGAACAATAGAAAACGCTGTCCACAAAACATAAACTGAACCACACAATGTGTCCATAAAAATATATTGTCCAACACGTAAACACCTCTACTAACATCTACAGGACATGCCGTCAACACCCTCCAAATTTCAAGAAAACCACCAAACCGTGTCCAAGATGTGACATATCAAAATGTGAAATTTTCATTCGTCAGAGTGGCACAGTTCCGCACCTGTTGACATTTAACACACACAATGACTGAAAACTACATCCATGACACTAAGACTAGGTATCCTATCAATTTCAAGCCACCACCATAAGCAAAATGCTGTCCGCAGAACATAAACTGCACCACACCATATCTGAACAAAAAAAATGTTTTCTGACATTGAAACACTGTAATTTTCATCCACATGACATGCTGTCAACCCCCTTCCAAATTTCAAGTGAAAAGACAAAACCATGTCCGAGATTTAACATTTTAACGCTTGAGATTTTCATTTGTCAAACTGGCACAGTTCTGCACTTGTTGACATTCAACACACACAACAACTGAAAACTACATCCATGACACTAAGGCTAGGTGCCCTACCATTTTCAAGCCACCACCACAAGCAAAACACTGTCAGCAACACGTAAAGTGCATAACTCAATATCTCCACAATATATCACAAAAAAAAAATGTCTCCAACACATAAACATCATGATTCACATCTAGAGGACATGCCGTAAACACCCTCCAAATTTCAAGTAAAAAGACCAAACTGTTCCTGAGATATTCAATATGAAAGATTACTAAAATTCCCCTATCTATTCCATTATAAAAAAATCTAGCCATCTTGTCCCTCCCTCGCGATCAAAGTTGGCGATCAAAGAATCTCACGATCAAAGAATTTGCAGGCTCACGATCAAAGAATTTGCAGGTTCACAAACAAAGAATTAAAAATATTATAAATCAAAAAATTAAAAAAATGACGGTATACCAC